>CM067543.1:5000-10005000 GCA_034509755.1 Anisodus tanguticus | reverse complement strand
GGTGGGACCGATCACTTTAAAAAAGTTTACCCTACCACGCTTTTATCCAAAGTGTTTGGCCCGGTGGCCAATACATTAGGGTATTGTTGTACGAGGTTCCGTGTTCGAGTCCTCGATCGGCGAGAGTGGAACTGTGTTCCCCCAAAAAATCCCTCCATACGCGTAGGGCCAAGCGGTGTATACTAATCCGTAGGGCCGGGCCGGAGGTGGGGTTTTCGGGGTATGGGGTCGTAATGCGGTGGAATCGGTCACTTTAAAAAGTTTACCCTACCACAATTTTATCCAAAGTGTTTGGCCCGGTGGCCAATACATTAGGTATTGTTGTCGAGGTTCCGTGTTCGAGTCCTCGATCGGCGAGAGTGGAACCGTGTTCCCCAAAAAAATTCCTCCATACGCGTAGGGCCAAGCGGTGTATACTAATCCGTAGGGCCGGCCGGAGGTGGGGTTTTCGGGGTATGGGGCCGTAATGCGGTGGGACCGATCACTTTAAAAAGTTTACCCTACCTTAGTTTTATCCAAAGTGTTTGGCCCGGTGGCCAATACATTAGGGTATTGATGTCGAGGTTCCGTGTTCGAGTCCTCGATCGGCGAGAGTGGAACTGTGTTCCCCCAAAAAAATCCCTCCATACGCGTAGGGCCAAGCGGTGTATACTAATCCGTAGGGCCGGGCCGGAGGTGGGGTTTTCGGGGTATGGGGCCGTAATGCGGTGGGACCGGTCACTTTAAAAAGTTTACCCTACCACGCTTTTATCCAAAGTGTTTGGCCCGGTGGCCAATACATTAGGGTATTCTTTGTCGAGGTTCCGTGTTCGAGTCCTCTCGATCGGCGAGAGTGGAACTTGTGTTCCCCCAAAAAAAAATCCCTCCATACGCGTAGGGCCAAGCGGTGTATACTAATCCGTAGGGCCGGGCCGGAGGAGGTGGGGTTTTCTCGGGTATGGGGCCGTAATGCGGTGGAACCGGTCACTTTAAAAAGTTTACCCTACCACAGTTTTTTGTCCGCATGGGCAGCTCAATTGGTTTCAAGGGGGATATTTGGAGCAAAGACCAAGGATCGAATCCCGTCAGCGGCAGTGTGGGGGTTTCTTCTTGAAATAAAGGAGGGCCCCTTGTGCGCAGCGTGGTACTGGTCTAACCTTTGAAATCAATTGAGTTACCATGATTTACCTCCTTCACAGACCTGTCGGACCGGGGTGTGGGGGCTCTTGGGGTGGGAGATTCCACCTTTTGGAGCAAAGTGTTGCAAAAAATAGCTATCTGAGGTTGACTATAAATTTCATCTCTCTGTGAACCTCAAGTAGTTTTTCTAGAGCTGAATTGCGCGTGCACTTCTGCCAGACCAGAATCATGTGTGTACTTGGTGTATAACCTCAGCAATATCTTTTTTCAGAACCCCAAATCCGCAACGAATATGTCCTGTAGACTTTGCTAGAAATGGCCGAACACAAAAAAAGGTGGAAAACCATCTTAAGCTAACGCGGAGCCTGTATATCATTGTTGTTGAAAATAAAAATGGATTTTTCAAAATACAGAAATCCAACAAAGGGCCATAACAAAAAAATAATGCTAATCTTTAATTCTTTCTAAATTTTAGCTAGTATAAACAATGTACACTGATTGTACACTTAGGGTGTGTTTGGTACGAAAACATTTTTTAGAAAATGTTCCAATTTTCTCATGTTTGATTGTTCAAAATATTTGAAAAATATTTTCTTTAGGAAAACAAGTTCCTTAAAATGAGAAAAATGATTTTCCTAGTGAAAATAGGAAAAACAAATCTCACAAGTGGTTTTCAATCAATTACTCCACCACCACCCAATCACCCACCCCACCAAACCTCAACTACTACCACCACCCTATGCACCCCCCACCCTGTCAATATTTTTTCTAAAGAAAAAAATTCTTTTTTGGTTTTCTACAACCCCCTCCAATTCGAACCCCCCCCCCCCCTCTAAAAAATTTAATTTTGTTTTATAAATAATTTTAAAAGTATTTTTTTGTTTTTTACACATCCGCACCCCTACCCCCTACCCCCGACCCCAAACACCCCACCACCCCTCCAAAAAAATTAATTTTAAAAAAAAGTGCTTTAAATTTTTTTGTTTTCTACACCACCCACCAACACCCACCCCCCTACTGCGACCCCCCGACCCCCAACAACCCTCCAAAAAATTTAATATTTTTTTAAAAAGAGTTTTTAATTTTTTTTTCTACACTCCCCCCACCCCCCACCCCTCTCGAATTTTCTAATTCATATATTTTTATTTGCTTACAGACTAGCCAAGGAGAGGGAGAGGAGGGTCCGTGACTTGGATTATGTGAGGTGCATCAAGGACGAGGACGACAAAGTACTGGTTGAGGACGCGCATATTAGGCGGAGGTGGCAGTCTTACTTCCATAAACTCTTGAACGAAAAAGGAGATAGAGACATCGTGATGAGAGAGCTAGATCAATCTGGTGGTACCTGGATTTTAGGTATTGTAAAAACGTTAAGGTTGGGGAGGTTAAGGGTGTTGTTCGCAGGATGCGCAGGGGACGAGCGACAAGTCTTGATGAGATCCCAATTGAATTTTGAAAGAGCACAGGTAGGGCAGGTTTGGAGTGGCTGACTGAGTTGTTTAACGTCATTTTTAAGACGACGAGACGACAATGATCCCGTTGTACAAGAACAAATGTGATATCCAGAGTTGCAACAACTATAGGGTATCAAGCTGCTAAGCCACACTTTCAGGGTCGTGGAGATGACGGTGAGAAGAGGCGTGTCTATTAACGAGAACCATTTTGGATTAATGTCGAGGCTCGACCACAGAAGTCATTCATCTTATTAAGAGGTTGGTGGAGCAGTATAGTGAGAGGAAGAGAGACTTACATATGATTTTCATCAACCTCGAGAAAGCATACGACAAAGTTCCTAGGAAGGTTCTATAGAGATGTTTGGAGGTTAGAGGTGTACATGTGGCGTACACTAGGGAGATTAAGGATATGTATGATGGAGCCAAGACCAGGGTACGGATAATAGGAGGAATCTTATAGCACTTTCCAGTGATGATGGGGTTGCATTAGGGATCAGCTCGTAGCCCATTCTTATTTTCCTTGGTGATGGATGGACTGACGCGACAAATCCAAGGGGATGTGAAATGGTGTATGTTATTCACAGATGACATAGTCCTGATTGATGAGACTCTCTGCGGAGTGAACGCTAAGCTGGAGGTTTGGAGACAGACTATGGAATCTAAAGGGTTCGGGCTGAGTAGGACCAAATAGAATACTTGGAGTGCAAGTTCAGTAACGGGAGCGACCTTGAGCCAGGCGTGGAGGTGAGGCTTGGTATTCAGGTCATTCCAAATAAAGGAAGCTTCAAGTACCTCGGGTCTATTATCCAAGGGGGTGGAGAGATTGATGACGATGTCACACATCGTATTGTGAAATAGTGGATAAATAGAGGCTCGCATCTGGAGTTTTTTATGCGACAAAAATGTGCCACCAAAAATTAAAGGCAAGTTCTATAGGGTGGTGGTTAGACCGACTATGTTGTATAGGGCGGAGTGTTGGCCAGTCAAGACTTCTCACATCCAAAAGATGAAAGTTGCAGAGATGAGGATGCCGAGATGGATGTGCGGGCATACAAGGAGGGATAGAATTAAAAATGATGATATCCGGGACAGAGTGACAGTGGCCTCGTGGAGAATAAGATGCGGGAAGCGAGGTTGAGATGGTTTGGACATGTGCA
Organism: Anisodus tanguticus; assembly: GCA_034509755.1. Classification (NCBI taxonomy): domain Eukaryota; kingdom Viridiplantae; phylum Streptophyta; class Magnoliopsida; order Solanales; family Solanaceae; genus Anisodus; species Anisodus tanguticus. The sequence goes on along the minus strand of CM067543.1, from coordinate 10,001,270 downwards.
GAGGAGAGACACAAATGCCTTAGTGCGAATGTGTAAGAGGTTGGCTATAGACGGATTCAAGAGGGGTAGAGGTAGGCTGAAGAAGTATTGGGGAGAGGTGATTAGACGGGATATGACGCAGGTGCAACTTATTGAGGACATGACCTTAGATAGAGGGTTGTGGAGGACACGGATTAGGGTAGTAGGTAGTCGAGCGTAGTCCTACTTACGCTTGCAAACTGGTAGTTGTAGTGTTATTATTGTAGCCCCGCTTAGCCTATCATACATATAGGCACAGTATTGCTTTATAGTCCCATGTAGTTTGATTTCTGCTGCTATGTGTCCTTTAGTGTACTTTGTTTAGCTTATTTACCTACGCTAGTTACTGCTTACTTTTTTGGAATGCGCTATCATTGCTTATTCCCTTTTGATACCAGCATTTTCATACTGCTTTAAAAAAAAATTGACCGGTATGACCGTTTCTCTTGCTTTGCTTTTGTTGTTTCTTTGCTTGTGCTTGTACTTGTGCTTATGCTCTGTCTTGAGCCGAGGGTCTCTCGGAAACAATCGTTCTACCTACCAAGGTAGAGGTAAGGTTTGCGAACACTTTACCCTCCCCAGACCCCACGTTGTGGGATTTCACTAGGTATGTTGTTGATGTTGTTTACAATTTTTTTTATAAAGAATAAAAAAATTATGTGACTAAATTTGGTGTGGGTGGGTTGTGGTTGGTGGCGAGGGGCGGGATGGAGGTATGATAAAATTTCTAAATTTTATAATTTTTTTATAAAAATAAAATAAGATATATGAAATAGAAAATTGGGGGTTGGGTGAAACGGTGATGTGGTATGGTGTTGGTGTGGTGGTGTGGGGTAGGGTAGGGATGACTGAAGATGAAGTGTGTTCGAGGGTAGTTGGGTGGGGGGTGGGATTTGGTTGTGTGGTAGGTGGGGTGGGTGGTGGAGGGTGGGTGCTTGGGGTGGGTGGTGGAGGATGGGTGCTTGGGGTGGGGTGGTGGGGATGAGATGGTGGGGTTGATGGAGCTAGGGTAAGTATTTTCCGAAATTCCGACTCCCCACCCCATAGTATTTTGCTAGATATATAAATATTCTTAGGATGATATTTTCTTTTACTTATCAAACACAAGAAAATAAGTTAGAAGCTCACTTGTTTTTCAAGAAAACATTTTCCTTCACACCAAACACACCCTTAGTATTACATTGGGTATACACTAACCACAGTTGCAATTTATTACGACTGAGCTTTTTAAGTCGGCTAACTAAAATGTTAAGACCCCAAAATAGGGATTTTCACATTGCATAGTTGTCCACAAAATTAATAGCTAATAAATATATTTATTATATATATATATATATATACTGTCACCAAGTTATCCAAATACATGGGGCTACTCAAGATACTAATGCATGCCCATAACTTGTCTTATGTTCTTCTGGGAAAATCACATATTTGGCCGCTCGTAAAAATTACAACTGCTAGTCATATGTATAAAAAAATATATACTAAATGCTAGTCATATATATATATTTTTTGTTGACGAAGGAACCTGCAGCCGCTACTCTCTCGAGTGCGCACAAGGTAAACCCCGGACTAACGCAATAGCCTGCAAACCACGTCAGCCGATTAACCACACTTGGCAAGCCATGTGTGACAGGCTCAACCAAGAAAGTTTATGCAGGGGATCGAACTCGTGACATTGCGGTCCCGCGCTCTACTGCTACACCAACTTGGCTACCCTTGCGGGTTAAAACTGTGGTAGGGTAAACTTTTTAAAGTGACTAGGTCCCACCGCATTACGGCCCCATACCCCGAAAACCCCACCTCCGGCCCGACCCTACGGATTAGTATACACCGCTTGGCCTACGCGTATGGAGGGATTTTTTGGGGAACACGCTCCACTCTCGCCGATCAGAGGACTCGAACACGGAACCTCAGACAACAATACCCTAATGTATTGGCCACTGGGCCAAACACTTTGGATTATATATATATATATATGTACAGAGGGATGTAATGCTCCTCTCTTACGCTTCTCGATAGATCTCAGAGGAAAGATAATCCACTTTAAAGTGAAATAGTTCCATCTCTATTTTAAACTAGTATAAATACATGGATATATAGAGGTGATACTTGAGATAAAATTAATATCATTCTAAAGCCATTGCATAAAAAGGAAGAGAGAGCAATGCAGCCAAGGATGAATTGCCGGCATATATCATTAGCCAATACCATTTTTTGCCGGCAGTTTGTTCCTTGGCTACTTTGGGTTCCTTTCCTTTCATGTAATGGTATGAATGAACTTGTTCAGTCTTTTTTTTTCTTTCTCTTTTCCCCCTTCAGAACAAATATTTTATGACTCAACCTATCCAAAACTTCTTTAGGGTTAAAATTCGTTATGTCAAGATGGGTTAAAATACTAGGTTGTACCCGATTTACTCAACATGATCCAACATTTCCCAACTCTTTTTTCTGAAAAAAAGTGAAATGTACTTTCCCATAAATTTCTTTCAATTTACATTATTTTCGGTCTCCACGTTTGATTTTATATATTTGCATTTTGACTTGTCGGGTTATATTATCGTTACAAGCGTTCAGACCCAATAATTGATGAATAATTATTGCCTTGGTTCAATTGGTTGGGTTAAGTCGACAAACAAATCATTACCAAACTCGATAAAATTTGGGGGCATGACAGATTACCTAAATGATACTACATCTGTCTCAATTTATATGACACATTTTTTTGTTACTTAATTTAAAAAATAATGACACATTTTCTTATTCGACAACAATTTAATTTTAAACTTTACATTTTACACTTAACGAGATGATTTATAACCACACAAATATTTTTGACTTGTTTTAGACCACAAAATTCGAAAGTCTTCATTATTTGTTAAATTTTATGCTCAGTCAAATTATATCATATGAATTGGTATCAACGATGATTTCCTACTCTCCGAGTGAAGGGGAGACAACTTACCACCGAGACAACTCCTCTTGTCACATTTTAACGTACTTAGTGGATATCAAGTTGATTTTATTTGCTACAAGCAAATTGAAAGTACAAGAGGAAGGGGATGAATTGTGTCCTTTTTAAGCACAGAAAGGTTAGTCAATTAAGGCTGATATATAAGTAAAATAGATAATTTGCTAAGAGAAGTTCCAAAAAATGTAAATGACACGTGATATTTTTGTATTGGTTTAGAATCAGTGTGGTATGCTCATTCAGTTTCCTTATGTTGCAATAGGGGTATCTCTGTAAGCTCTTTTATATAGTAGTGACTTGAGTACAATTTTTAGTCATTTTCCTTTGCTCACCACTAACGGTTTCAACAATAGTTTATTTCATGATCGCTCGCCTACAAAACGAGCCTTTGGTACATTGCCTCTCCAATTTCTTTTCTTTCTTTTCCCTTTTATTTACAAAGTAAATTTACTAACAATGAAATACAATGATTCTGTAAGAGTAATACAATGATTCTCAAGCATAAGTATTTTACTTTTTTTTATTATTACCACTTAATGATTCTAAATAGATTTAAGAGATTATGATCTACAACAAAGTCTTAATATTACTAAGATGTTACGCCTTAAAGGACTTCTATAAAGATGTTATTTCATCACTACTCCATTCAATGCTAATTATCGTTGTTGCTCACCATTATAAACTACCACCACCTGATATCACCATTAACAACAACAACCACCAATCATCATAATCAACCGTCCCATGTTAGCTATCATTTACAATCATCGACACCAATTATCAATTCCACAACAACCACCAATCACTACCGACAATCACCCCTATCAACCTCCAATATGAGTCATTTCCAAAATCATTAGATAACACTGTCATCCACCACAATTATTAGCCACCACCAATAAAAATCACTATCAACCACCGTCATTTCCACTACTATCAGCCCCCATCACCACTATCTAGTAGCTACTGCGTATACACAACCACCACCATCACCCTCCATCGGAACCCACAATGTAACAATAACCAAATTGCTCACTATATTAATAAGAATTGGAATACTGACAGTAATTATAACACTCAAACTATAATACTAAAAGTAAAGTAACTAAGGATTTAGAACGAAGAGGATGAGAGACATAGAGATAATTGGGGATGAGAAGCACAGTCTTTGCCTTAGCATAATCACAAATCACATAAATCGTTCTTCTAAGTCGTAGACTTTTTAACCAGCTGTTAATTGGGCCTGGGTCCCAAATCAATCTTTGTGAAGGCCTTATAATTCTATTGCTTCTTCTCGGCCAATTAACTGGTTGTGTGACATTGGGCTGTAGCTGGTTCATAACAATACTCCTGTCTTCAATAAGAACCTTGTTCTCAAGGTTCGAGTCAAGAAATACTTCAACGATGGACAATGGTAAACTATCTACAGCGGTATAAAATTCCACAGTTGCAAAGGCCACTGGTTGGCAAGTCCACTTGCATATAAAAACGAAACCAACAGTCCCATATATGCTAGCAACACTAGTGCCGATAATGATGTTCACTGAATCGATGACTAGCACAAATCTTGGTATGTATGTTTCTGTGGCAAGCTCATCTCTATCACAAGTAGGAAGGAAAGAAAAAACTCCCTTCATAACAAGAGCAAGTTGTGGCACTAACACCGATAGCAAAGCAGCAAATGCAACAATTTGTAAGGCTTCAGAGACTTCAAGGCTAGGTGTGAAAATTTTGCTCAATAAAGACCACAAAGACTTCTCGTTATTATCTGTGGACTGTTTAGAATCCCTTTTTGCTTGCAACTCAATCAATGCAGATGTATCTTTGGTGAGACCAACATTTGTAAAATACATAGATGTATTCGGTGGACCATAGTAACTCTTTGATCTAGAGGCTCAGTTCCTTGGCAACCATTTTTCTCCGGTATTTCAACTCTTAGGTCCATTGTAATTAGTTGTCTGTTTAGTGTCCTACTCAAAGTGTTGTAACACTCCACCATAGACTCAACTACGCCATTAACTTCATGATGAATCTCCAGAGTCGCAAACATCCTAAATCAAGCCGTGTAGATTGCTATTCCCTTTCGTTTCTCGCCACAGCTTACCCAGAGCACCATTAAGGCATTAACTCTAACGTTGTCTGCAGAATGTGACTCAATACAGAAATAAAAACCAAAAAGTGACAAGCCATATTTTGACTTGGTAATATTGTGAATAGTTGCTTTCAAATAAAGACGATCGAAGTTGTCAACAGAGAGAAGCGCATTGTATATAAACAAATTAGTTATGGCTTTCAAGAGTGCCTCAAAGACACCATCTTTGTCTTCAAGAATCAATACATCAAAATCACCACCCCCAGGACCAAAGACTACAATCATTTCAACAGTAACCTGAGCTCTCAAATATTTCTCAGTTCGCCCAGCTATGACACCGTGAAGGACACATGCAATTCCCCGGTAGATTTTCCATGCTCCACACCAAGCATCATTTCATCTGAAGGCATGCTACTTGGTAGAATGCTATCCTCAATCTCCATAAATATGTTTATCAAGATATAGATCCTCAATAGTCTTGGGCTCAAGGAAAAACTCAGCAAGATACAAATCTTCAAAGGCCTCAAATTCAATTTTCTGTTTACTAGAGCCACGATCCAAAGAAGTTGCAGTAACACCTCCGTGACTACCTTGGGGCAGCAGCTATGTAACAGTTCGTCGAACACCTTAGGCGACTGAGTATCGTCCAAATCTGCTACAAAGCGAGAGGCAGAAGAAGTTTCCTCCACTGCTTTGGCGAAAACTTCAGTAGACATTTCATCGAACATATTCATCGATAGGAGTGTCAAACAGCGCAGATGTCACTCGGCATTATCCATAGGGCTTGAGTTTCTTCGGCCAAAGGAGAAGTATCTCTCCACTAAATACTTCAGCAGTACTAATCTCTCCACTAATGAGACATAAATGAACAATTGTCCTCGATCTTCTGTAGCAAAGCAAGAATACTGGTAATTTGAGCGTCCACCATAGGGACTTTGCGAAGGGGATGAGACACATAGAGAGAATCAGGGACGAGAATCACATTCTTTGCCTTAACATAATAACAAATTGCATAAACCATTCTTCTAAGTCCTAATCCTTTTAACCAGTTGTTAATTGGGCCTGATTTTCAAATCAATCTTTGTGAAAGCCTTTCAATTCTATTGCTTCTTCTCGGCCCATTACTGGTTGTCTGACATTAGACTAGAGCTGGTTCATAACACACAACCACTACTATTCACTATTACTGTCAGCCTCCATCACTACAAACTAGTAGCTATTACTTATCCACAACCAACACCACCTCGGTCGGCACTCACAACCACCATCATTAGCTATCGCTACTTACCACCAAACACTATATATTTTTTACTGATATAATATTAAATTAATTAGTACTTTATATGAATTTATATTTATACTTTAAACAAAGAGAAATTGTATGCATTTAGATGTTGAAAAATAAATTATCTTAATTATTCAGTATTTAAATTTTAATATAATATCTTAATATTCAAATGTGTATTCAAATTCAATCATATAATTTCTGTATACATTTTAATATTTGAATGTTTATTCATAATAAAATAACTTAATCTTAATAAAAATAAATAAGGCCTAAGTTAGTTTCCTCAGTAGCCTAAAAATCACGTTTGGAAGTTGCATAGAGAACTGTGAGGTACGTGAAAAATCAGATATGGCAAGGTATCCTATAATCATTAATCAAGCAATTACAACAATGATATTACAACTTACTTTATGCAGATTGGGCAATTTTCCCACATTCTAGGAAGTCTGTAACCTACTACTTAATTAAAGTAGGATATGTTGGAAATTTGCCTTTGGTGGGGAGGTGCGTTCACCCGTATTTAATGACTTAAACACTAGTGTTCCGCATGTTGGAGGCTTTGTCTCTTCACACGTGCATAATCTACTAAGTAAGTAGATGACCGTAGAGCCAAAGATCGTCAAATTTCGTTCTTCCTTTTCCATTCTTCAGCAAGTCTTTTCGTATTTGTTTTCAAGATTCAAGACTCAACAAGCTTGCGACAGTTCTGAATATTGGCTACTTGTTTATCCTTTCGAACACTTGTAATATTTATTTACTTCTCGTATTGCTTTACATATCCAACAATTTAAGGTAAGATTGTATTAGTGTTCGAACGATGTCGGTCAAAAGTTGTGTGACCAAATCTGGATATGGTTGTGGTTTTGTGGTAGAAGACAGTTGTGATTATGTTGTTGAATGTCAACGTGTTCATGGTGTCACCGCTCCTGAGAGTGGTGGGAATAAGCGTCCACGAGGGGCTGAGGATGTCAACTGGGACAAGAGGAGAAGGCTGAAGATGTGGTTCTATCTTGTAGCAGAAGGCCTATATCTGTCCCAGGACAAAGGATCTGAATTATGGTAAGGAGGAAATGGACACTCAGTCCGATGAAGTGACTGAAGTGGGTCAGAATCCGAAATTGGGATAAGTAATTTTTCTTCATTGTCAAAAAATAAGATTAAATCTCATATTCCTTACGCTTTAAAGATTGGACTTTGTAAACGACTTAAAAAGATCCGTTCTTTTGAGTATAATTATTAAAAGTGTTTAAAGTATGTTCGCGCATACGAGGGAGAAAGATCCACTGACTATGCGAAAACTATTACCACTCTTAAGTTAGCGCCAAGAATTTTTTGGGCACCAATCATAAGGGAAGAAGACTAAAAGCTAAAGACGTTCACCCTGTCACACTATTTAGCAGAAGATCCTTCATAGGATAATATTGGACACTCAGTCATACAAAGCCTACGGGCGACTGGAGTGGGGCCAAAATTCCTTTGATAGGATGATATTGGACACTCAGTCATACAAAGCCTACGGGCGACTAGAGTGGGGCCAGAATTCACTTCATAGGAAAAGTAATGGACACCTAGTGTGGTAGGCCAGAATTTCTAGGTCTCTAATGATTTGAAGGCCAAAAGAAAGGCATAAAAGAAATTGGACACTCAGTCTGCCAAAACAACTGGAGTGGGCCAGAGTATCCATATCACATATGATCCGGTTACGCCCTAACCATGGGCAAGAGGTTGTTTACGTGAAGCAACGCCACCTCTAAAGTATAAAGGGTTGGAGAGTTTGTCCTCAATAGGACTTCAGGGAATGGGGTCACTCTAAAAGGAGATAATACATGTCCCAAACTTAGTTTAAGAGACGATGTTGGTCAAGCTGGTATGAGACTAGTTCAACATGTCTGTAATAACTAAGAATGGTACAGTATGTCTGTAGCCAAATGAATGATATATTTGTAATTCGTGCATCTATGCCATCATAGATTAAGACACGTTAAATATAAAGTCATTCAAAAGCTAACGAAGTTGAGATTGTTGCCTTCTGTCGACATAAACCCTCAAAATAAATGTGAGGTAGGCGAAGAGGCAAAATCACATTTCCAAATTCTGTCAAAGGAATAGCGAAAGAAGCACCGCTCATCTAGAACTTAGTCACACCTACTTGGGTGATTTGAAGTGTATACAAAATAGAGGGGGGAGACAAGTACGTTGTGACCTTCATTGATGATGGTATAACGTATTGTATCCTTTGTTTGTTGAAAAGCAAAGATGAAGTTGTTGAAGCGGATAAGCGCTACAAAGCAGAAATTGAAAATCAACTAAGCCTACGGATTGAGGAATTCATAGTGAAAGAGGGGGAGAATGTAAAGCATCGTTCATTAAACGACTGCTCATTACTCACCTCAGTCCAATGTTGTTAGCCAAGTGCAAAGCCGTATGCCCAAATTATGTGGGGCAAGGCGATCCTTACCGCTAATGCAATTCTCAACAGAATTCCGCATAAGGATAAGGATAACCTTCCGTGTGAGACATGGAAAGGATCTCACATACAAATGTTGTGATGTGGGGTGGCTTGGTAGAAGTTGGAATACCGAAACAGGTCAAGTTGGACCTAAGACGGTAGATTGCATATCCACTGGATCTGTAAATAACAGTAGTGTTTATCGCCTCTTGGTGTCAAAGAATGATGAACTTTCCTTGAGAAGGAAAAAGAAGTAATTGCTCAAGGTTAACAAGAACCCGCGAGGGACTGACTGTTTGGAACTAGACGTTCCGTATATACAGGACTCGGAAGTTGTTGTCTATCCGAAACTTAATATTTCAGATCTACAGAACTCAGGAATTCTAGATGTTGAACCGAGACGGAGCAAAGAGGGGACAAAGACTTGTTCCAGGCCTTCTAGCTTGTATGGTTGAGAATGAACCATGGAAAATTAACAAATAATTGTCATCTCCAAAAGCTCTGCTTTGGAAAGAAGCTAAAGAGAGAAATAGATTCCATCATATAGAACCATACTTGTGTAATGGTTGATCTTCCTCCGGGAAAAGAACCTTTGGGTTGTGAAAAAGAATACTCAAAAGTGAATACAAAGTAGATGGATCTACTGATGAGTATAAGGCCTCGACTACTTGTACATGTGCTTCCCTGTAAATAGATTAACATCCAGGGCCATTGCAGTCTTGCGTGGCGTGGATGTTGAAACAGTTTTCCTAACCGGAGAGTTGGAAGGGGAGAATCAGAGTTCGTTTGCTGGACTGTTGGGCTTCTTCCTGAACTTTCATTTTGGTCCCTGAAATGTTTACATTTTGGTCCTGGAAGTTTCAGATAAAATAGAAATAATGAATCTGACCACAAAAACATTGACTTTGAAGTTAGAAAGCCAACAGTTGGAAAACCAACAGTCTGAGAGTGGAAGTTATATTGAAACAAAAGATATGGGTATCATAGATGACATCTTAGGAATTGGATTTCTGAGACATCTAACAGACTGGTCTAACTCCAAACTCAGTTGTGAGATAGTTGACAATCTCGTTGAAGCCACCAATGGATATGAATCATATAACTTATTGAAATCATGGTGCACCCATATACAATGAGCGATATGCGCAGGTCACATGTAGTTCAATGTATGTTACACACTACAACCGACCTGGTATCAGCCTACAAAGCAGATCAGTTGAACTAACGTTCACTGATGATTTTAATAAATGATCAATAGAAGGCGTTGAGTCAGATATGACGATATCTGAAATATTCACTTATCTACGGATTATAGTATTCTGGATGTCCAGCGGTTCTGGGATAACACAGTGATGCAAACTGGATATCAGATGTGAAGAACACCAAAGCCACAAGTAAATGTGTATGGTGGGTCTTGGAAAAACCTCTAAGCAAACTTGCATCGGCCGATTCATGATGGAATCAGAGTTTATCGCTTTATACAAAGCATGAAAGAAGTTGAATAACTTCACGACTCCTTAGAGGACGTCCCTTATTGGGAGAAACCCATGCCTTCAGCAGTTATACACTGTGGTTAGCCAGTCGGCTTCAGGAAGGACACGGATGATGACATCTGGACATATTTTTCAGGATCTATCGGAGACATAAAACCGTATAACAGTTGATCATCACGGGTGTCACTTCATTGATTACTAATCAAAGGATATAGCGTACCCTTTAACTAAGGGACTACCCGGAGATCAAGTGTTATCACTGTCTAGGAGAATGGGCGTAAACACAAACAATATGAACCTTTGCGGTGGTAACCCAACCATACTGACTGGAGATCCCAAGAATTTGGTTCAATGGGAAAACTAAGCTACAAAAGGTTCAGTTGAGCGCTTCGGTGGAAGCAAGAGCACTTCGGATGATTATTTTCTGTAAGGAAACATGAATCCAAAGTTGTTTCCGCGATAGACATTAAAGTGCTACCTGCATGGTGGGTAAATGTTAAGCTTCCAAACCTTTAAACGATCCTCACACGATTGAGGTTAAGGTTGGGGAAACTTTTAATGATTCCTAACACTTGTGAAGTGGGGTATAGCAAGATACCTTGTAGGAGATCACCTATTTAAGTGCGAGGATAGGCCGCCTCAAATAAATGCACTTAAGAATCCAAGTGTGTCCACGGCCATAACGGACAAAACAATAAGAAGAAAACGAATAAGGAGAGTTATTTTGTTGGTATCATTGTCTTGGCTTACACTAATCACTGATGGTTCAAGACATCACTTTCACCGCGCAGTAAGTAAGTCCGGTGGTATTCAACTAGGGAAGGTTCAAAGCAGAAGCTACCTCTTCTTATGCAATATCTTTTCGCTGAAAGATTGCTGAAAGTAGGCACCTTGTGTGTGCGCCAAAATCTATTTCAAGAGGGGATTGTTGGAATTTGCCTTTGGTGGGGAGGTGCGTCCACCTGTATTTAATGACTTAAACACTAGGGTTCCACATGTTGGAGGCTTTGTCTCTTCACACGTGCATAATCTACTAAGTGAGTAGATGACCGTAGGGCCAAATATCGTCAAATTTCATTAAGAAATGAAAGAGAAATTGGTCTACGAAGTAAGGTGTTTGAGGCATGGAAATATGGTGTGGGACAAATCTACCACATCGGTGGGAAAATGAAGAATTTCTCTCTTTATAAGTCTTAAAATTGGCTAAGGGTTTGGGACCCCAAGGGGTAACCCATGTGTTTGAAAGAGGGAGGACCTAGATGTGTTTAGGTTCAAGGCTAAGCCCACACGCGCGACGCCGCCGCCCGCCCGTCCGTCCGGTCCTGTCCGGTCTCGGGTCACGGGTCATGGGCCTTGGGCTTTTTCTGATAGACCCCAAACTATTTAATATTTATAGTTTAGTCCCTGGAGTATCTGGAAAGATGAAATTGGGAACGATTAATGGACATAAACAACCATTACTTGGCTGATTAATGGTCATACTAATGGTCATTACTTGGCAGTTGAAGAGTCCCTCCCTTATGCTATATATTTGTGTCTTTTGGCACAATTGTGAAGACTACAATAGACAAAAAATGAGACAACAAGATATACACACAGAGACAAACAGAAGAGAAAAAAACATCACAAATTCTGTCCAAAAACGTGAGCAGAAACAATGTCAAAAAAATAGAAACTCTTCCTTCATTCTTCCTTCCTTTTTCATTCTTCATCAAGTCGTTTCGTATTTGTTTTCTTCGTCAGAATCAACCTATTTTCTTTGTAGTGTTGATTAGTTGTTGTTTTATCTTGGGAGACTATTGCCCGTTAACGTAAAAACATATATACGGGGCAATCTTGTCTTAAAGACAGAGAGTCATCTCTCGACTCAGTCACAGTTGTAACAATCCAGATTTAGTATTTCTTGATTTCAGGTTATCAAGATTCAAGACTCAAAAAGCTTGCGACAGTTCTGAATATTGGCTATTTGTTTATCCTTTTGAACACTTGTAATATTTATTTACTTCCCGTATTGCTTTACATATCCAACAGGATATTCTCTAGCTTTATGAAAGTCCTAAGAAACAAACTATTGTATCTAGAAGCTTTGCAGAAGCTTAATACATAAGTAGTACAACAACAATTACTGAATTGATCTGGTTACTAGGATTAAATGAAGGAATTTGGTATTGATGTCAATGATAGAAACCGTGTATGAATATCACAGACAAAACAAGTATATTTAGGTTACTTACTATATTTTGTAGAATTCTTGTACAATTGTAATTAGGATATACTATTATAGTAGGAATATGATTTTCCATATTTAGAGATTATATATTGTATATATAGACCTCTTCATTAATGAAAATAATCAAGAGATTATTCTCTTTCATGGTATCAGAAATCTAGGAATAAAATACCTTCTCCACAACAAGTTGCCACTGCCCATTTCTGTCCTCGGAATCCGAGCTGTTTCTATACTTGAAATCCGAGCCCTTCCCTCCCCTCTTCCCAAATTCTCCTCCAAATCCCTGATTCTCCCTTTGTTCTTTCGTCATTTCTATCTCAAAGAACACGTTTCATCATGCCCTTACAGTCACCAACATCAAGAACCACATCCCTAGTGTTATTGAGATGGAAAACGTCCAATACGCAACGTGGATGGAATTATTTAAAGTTCACGCACGCTCGCATCAAGTCCTTCATCACATCATCCCCTCAGTAACAGGCAAGGAGAAGGTGCCTACCCCCGAAGATGACCCTACGTTATGGATGACTCTTGATGCTACAATTCTCTAGTGGATTTATTCCACTATCTCTATGGACCTCTTGCAGACGATTATTGAGCCCGACGCTAAGGCGATGGAAACTTGAAATAGGGTGCGTGATATCTTCCAACATAACAAAATTTTCCGTGTTGTCACTCTTGAACAGGAATTTTCCCAAGTCAATATGGAGGATTTTCCAACTGACTCAACCTATTGTAAAAGGCTGAATGAATTGGCGGATCAACTCAAGAATGCTGATGCGCCCGTCACAAATGATCGTCTTGTTCTTCAGATTATTGCAAGCCTATCCGATGTTTATAATGGCGTTGGGACACTTTTTCATCAAAGTAATCCACTTCCGCCGTTCTACAAGGCCCATTCTATGCTTACGTTAGAAGAGGCCGATTCGGACAAAAAGGCGGCTACCGGAGCTAATTTCGTCATGATGATGGCCACATCCGCTGACCCTCACTCATTCTCAGATAATTCTAGCCAAAATCGTAACAACGGTGGCGGCAAAAAGGGTCAAAATCAAAGTGTTGTACACTTACCATATTTGTATAGTTAGTCTCCAAATAGAATAATGTTTTAGGAGTAGAATAGGAATATGATTTTCCTATTATGGAAGTATGTAAATTGTATATATTATCTTTCAATTAATGACAATAATCAAGGGATTATTTCTTTCATGGTATCAGAAGTCTAGGTTAATATTTTCTCCCAAATTTCCATCCAAAGCAGCCTAATTCTAAGCTCCATGCTTACTTTGGAAGAAGCCGGATTGGCTAAGAAGGCGGCTACTGGGGCAAGTCTCGTGGTCATGATGATGTCCTCCACAAATTCTACAGGTTTTGTTGATAATTCGGGCCAAAAATGTGCTCACGGTGGTGGCAAGAATGCTTGGAAAAATAATAAAAGAAATCGCGGTGGCAAACGCGGTGGTAACGGCGGAAGTACCGCAGCAGTGGGCCCCACCCCATCAACAGTGGGCCACAACCCAACTGGTCCCAGTCTTGAGCCCCCTGGATGTGGGCCTAGGCCAGTTGGTAGTGGCCTAAGAGTCTCGGCTTTCCAGCACCCCCAGTAATTGGGCCCAATTTCAGCCTTCCTTTTAGCCCAGCTACTCCAGCCCAGTCTCAGTCTAGCAATCCAGTGAGGTACCGGGTCAGCAGGGAGGCAGGCCTAGGCCTCACCAGGCCCCGCATGCAGTGGGCCCCACTCCTACCGACATTGAGGCCGTGATGCACACACTTGGAATAAATCCCTCGGACCCGAATTAATACATGAACACTGGCTCCACTACTCACATGACATCCGATCAAGGTACTGTCTCGTCTTATTCCAATTTGAGCAACCCTCGTGGCATAATTATTGGTAATGGTAATTCTATAATCCGATTCGTGCTTATGGTCATAAAACTTTGTCTCCCCCATCCACCCCTTATCTAGAAAAATACCCTTCATGCCCATAAATTGATTAAAAATTTAGTGTATGTCCGAAAGTTTACCACTGATAATTCAGTTTCTATTGAATTTGATCCCTTTGGGTTTTTTGTGAAGGATTTCAAGACGGGGAGTCCTCTCATGAGGTGTGATTGTAGGGGAGTTTTTATCCTATCAGGCCATATTCCGGTCTTTCGAGTCCAGCCTTGCCGTCAACTTTTGCAGCCCTTTCTCATTCATTATGGCATGCACGCCTAGGTCATCCGGGTCGTCTATTTTGTCTACCTTAGATAAAAACAATTTTATTTCTTGTAAGGGTATGCATAGTACTCTGAATTGTCAATCTTGTTCTTTAGGAAAAATTGTTAAGTTGTCATTTGTAGACTCTAATTCTCATACTTTAATGTCATTCGATATTATTCATAGCGATTTATGGACATCTCCGGTTCTTAGTTCTTTGGGTCATCGGTATTATGTTCTCTTTATGGATGATTATTCTAAGTTTCTATGGACTTTTCCGATAGTGAAAAAATCTCAAGTTTTTTCCATCTTCTTAAAATTTAGAGCATTCATTAGAACCCAATTCGGACGGAAAATAAAAAATATTCAATGTGATAATGGCAAAGAATATGACAATGGGGTGTTTAGGGAATTTTGTGCTAATAATGGGATCAATTTTCATTTTTCTTTTCCTCATACGTCTTCACAAAATGGGAAAGCCGAACGCAAAATTCGTACCATTAATAACGTTGTCCAGACTTTATTGATTCATACTTCCGTAGCCCCTTCTTTTTGACATCATGCTCTACAAATGGCTATATATATTCTTAATATTCTTCCTTCCAAAGGTTTGACATATTCGTCCCCGCTTTGAATTTTATTTAATAAGACTCATTCGTATTCACATCTTAGGGTCTTTGGGTGCTTGTGTTATCCACTCTTTTCGTCCACCACAATTAACAAACTTCAGGCCCGGTCTATCCCTTGTGTATTTTTGGGTTATCCATCAAATCACCGTGGTTACAAATGTTTTGATTTATCATCTAATAAAATTATCATTATTCGCCATGTAATTTTTTATGGATCCCAATTTCCGTCTGCTAAGGTTAGTAATCCCATGCCTAGTTCGTATAAACTTTTGGATGATGATATATCCTCGTATATTATTCACCATTTTTTAGATGCATCCGCACCCCAAATCTACCAGCAAGCCCACTGCCCGCTGGACCTCTAAACCCGTCACCCACCACTGTTCCAGTTTAGGACCATAGGCCAGCCACTGTTCTAGTTTCCGCAATTGGGCCAGTGGCTCAGCCCAATTTGGAAACTGTCCCAATTTCGGCGTCACCTACTGCTATTGTTCACCGTGTTGGGCCAGCAGGCCCACTACCTGTTGGTCAGTCCTTCATGTGTCCCATATTTCCCAAAATCCGCTCAATTCTTCCCCGAGTCATAAACAGTCACTCATAATCAATGGGGTATTTTTAAACCAAAAAGTCATTTTAATTTAAATTCTAATGTCCTTAAATCACACCTACTTAGTAATCATGTGTGCTTTAAATGACCCGAATTGAAAAATTGCTATGACCGACTAATATAATGCTCTTATTGATAATAAGATGTGGGAGTTGGTGCTTCGTCCATCTGGTGTTAATATTATTCGGTCTATGTGGATTTTTGCTGATAAGGACAATTCTGGCGGATCTTTTGCAAGGCATAAGGCTCATCTTGTAGGTGATGGTAAGACTCAGCAGGTGAGTGTAGATTGTGGTGAGACATTTAGTTCGGTGGTCAAGCTGGCTACCATTCGCATTGTGCTCAGCTTGGCTCTTTCGAAAGCAAGGCCCATTCATCAGTTAGATGTGAAGAATGTTTTCTTACATGGTGATCTCAAGGAAACAGACTATATGCATCAGTTATTGGGGTTTAGGGATCTCAAATATCCTCATCATGTATGTTTGTTGAAGAAGTCCTTGTATGGGTTTAAGCAATCCCCACGGGCTTGGTATAAGCGGTTTGCAGACTATGTTTCGACTATTGGGTTCACTCACAGCATGTCTGATAATTCATTGTTCATCTATCATCGTGGTTCTTCCTTGGCGTATATACTGCTATATGTGGATGATATTATCTTGACTGCCTCATCTGATGCATTACTCCAGTCTATTGTGACAATGCTCAGTTCTGAGTTTGCTATGAAAGACTTGGGGCCTTTGAGTTACTTTTTTGGGATTGTTGTCACTAGTCATGCAGGTGAATTGTTCTTATCACAGAGGAAGTATGCAGCCGAGATCATTGAAAGAGCTTGTATGTCATCTTGTAAGTCCACTTCCACTCCAGTTGATACTAAACCCAAATTGGGTGATGCAGCTAGCTCCCCTTACGAGGATCCGATCCGATATCATAGTCTTACAGGGGCCCTTCAGTATCTTATGTTCACGAGACCAGATATTACATATGCCGTACAACAGGTGTGTTTGTTTATGCATGATCCCAGGGTTGAGCACATGAATGCACTCAAACGCATTATTCGGTACATCCAGGGGACACTTGACTATGGCTTGCATTTATATCCGTCATCGACGTCTACACTTGTCTCGTATACTGATGCTGATTGGGGTGGCTGTCCGGACACCAGAGGCTCTAAGTTTGGCTACTGTATGTTTCTTGGTAATAACTTCGTTTCATAGTCTGCGAAACGTCAGTCGACTTTATCCTGCTCCAGTGCAAAGGCCGGTATCGAGGGGTAGCCAATGTGGTCTCTAAGTCATGTTGGCTATGTAATCTTCTTTTAGAGATTCATTGTCCTATTCAGAAAGCTACCTTGGTTTATTGTGATAATATTAGTGTCATCTACCTTTCTGGTAATCCGGTTCAGCACCAGCGCACTAAACATATCGAGATGGACATTCACTTTGTTCGCGAAAAGGTAGCTCGTGGACAAGTACGCGTCTTCCATGTCCCTTCCAGGTATCAAATTGCAGACATTTTACAAAGGGTCTTCCCTCGGTCCTTTTTGAAGATTTTAGGGACAGTCTCAGCGTTCGAAGACCGCCCGCTATGACTCGGGGGGGTGTTAAATATACATCCTATATACACAATATACCCGTGTATATTGGATGAATAGTGTTCTCGGGTTTACTGTAGCAAGGCCCACGGTTGGGCTGATTTTTGTATATAAGGTGTATAAGTCTTGTACCTTAATTAGTCTTGTACACTTACCATATTTGTATAGTTAGTCTCCAAATAGAATAATGTTTTAAGAGTAGAATAGGAATAAAAATTTTCTATTATAGAAAAATATAAATTGTATATATTCTCTTTTAATTAATAAAAATAATGTTTCTTATTTTGAACAATACTCCAAAAAATTATCAAGACTTTCATTCTTGATAAAGATTGTATCCAAAAGAATAAAAAACACATACACACACCAATCCCTCAGTTTGAATGTTTCTTTCACAACCGAACTTATGTCATTTGTTTTTATTGGAGAACTTATGCCAGTATTTGTGTTGGATTGTTTCCATTCAACTTCTTGAGTGCCTCTTCATTTCATTATTTTCACCTGTTGTGTAACGTGTCAGCTTGTATTATACGTTACTACTAAAAGATTACTACTTTCCCATCGAAAAATATTCATTGGCTATTTTCACAGAATGTCAGTGGGAAAAAACCTAAGTAATAGTAGTATTTTCATACGAAATAATTAAGAAGTTTTCCAGCTATTCAATGAGAACTTATTTTTCACCATGCGTTTTTCGGTAAGTTGGTTCAATGAAAATAAAGTAGAAAATTCGTATTTTATAACACAAATTTCTCACTGAATGTCATTAGAAAAAAACCTTTATTTCTTATAGGAGATCAAGAAATAAAGCTAAGTTCTTGTCTATGGTGTTGACGTAATCTTCATTTCCATACACCACAAATGAAGATTAAATTGAAAGATGAAAGTATATTACAGCATGAGCACATCTAAATGTGACATATATGCAAAAAGAAAGAAACTTAAATTATGTGAAAGTTCACCAATAAAATTTCTGAAGTTATCTAAGATTTACTACGTTCGATTCTCATTCAACTCTTCCCCTTCTCATTTTCCTATCTAGTCTAGTAAAAACACCAAAACAGCACACATAAAAAGAAAACCAAATTAAACCTATCATATCTTAGTGTAATAATAATCCATTTAAATCATATCATATTCCCATGGTCCCTGTAAAATGTACAAGCTCGATTAGCAAAGGAGAGAAAAAGCACAACAAGAAAACATTTTATAAAGCTGAGGAAACATTATCACCAAAGTCGTGATTTATACTCGTTTTCTTTGTGCTTCACTAAAGTCATGATTTCCAAGTAAAGGTGATGTTGAGACAATGGAGAAATGCTAGTTTTTATATGCTGACATCGGAACTTTAAGAAGATTATAGATCTAGATGAAAAGAATTTGAACAACTATACATATTCTCAGATAACACGTTCTTTCTTCCCTCATTTCTCTTTTTAATTCTCAACCGTCCTCTCCCTTGGATTATTTCAAGGTTCTACTTTCCAGGTGTTCATAAATTCATTTGCAGGCAACTTGAAACAACAAAGATGGTCATGAGTTCCAAAATATCACAACTTCAGGTACCACATTGTTAACGCCAATTTATCACTGTTAACACTCAAAAAATAATTTAAGTGTTTAGCCGAATTCAGTGACAGCCGAACTATTTCAGAGCTGAATTTACTCCTAGCCCTCGACTACAAGAACTTCATCGGCTACTAAGGCATCTTAGCCGAAGTTGTCAGTTAGAGGTACGACTGAGATCCACTCAGATGCAGACGCCTCAACGACCAAGTCAAAAGGGTTTCCGGACCCCTAGAAGCGATAACGGCTAGCAACAACTAAAATAAAGGGTCATTATCTAAGCAAGAGGAGTAGAGGGCGAGAAAATCGGCACAACCTCCCCCATAGTCGGTCATTGAACTTAGTGGGTTACTTGATGGCTGACATGGGGGGCGGGGACACGTTGTACAGTTTTGTCCTTTTTTTGTACTATAAATAGGATCATTATTTGTATATAATGAAACACACAATCAATCAAACATATCAATTTTTTATCTATCTTTATCCTTTACTTTTTTTTTACTGTACTCTGTTGCATTCATGTTTCTTACTTCTTAGTTCACATCACCATCCTAACGCTTTCTGGAGTAGTTAAGGAACCCATTATTGGAAATTAGAGTTCCATTTCCAGCCCTAAATCGCTTAGTTAAGGAATTGATTTGTTATCCGATTTCGTCAGCCGATAAAACGGCAAACACTTCAGACTGTAACAAATTTGGCACGCCCAGTGGGACCATGGGTGAATTAATAGCAAAGTTTGATTCTCCAGGTCAGGATCATTCTTGGCGTATGCGCTTAAGGTCCGGTAAGAAAATGAACCCCGAGTCCAGTCCACATCATAAACAAAATCCTCCCAGAAGGAACAACGAACCAACATCCTCATCGGGTATGCCTACATAGGTTGATACCCCTCCACTTCCTCCATCAACCCGAGCAGTGGAAGAATCTAGCCTATCTGAAGGTCCAACCATAATGACCACGTATTTTATTAGACAACAGATCGACTTGGGCATCCATGATATTATGTACCAAGCTTTATAAACAGTTGGCTGACATTGTGAAGCCGATAATACATAATGAGGTTCAGCAAGCGAGGGAGATGGAAACCAATCGAATGCACCTAGGAGAATATTCGGCTAGTTATGCCATCCCTCTGATAAGCGGTGCTGTTCAGCATGAGATCGTGACTCCCGGTGTTGTTCCTCAGTCGCATGTTCATCAGCTAGTACCTACCCAAGTGCAGCCGATAGCGCACCTAGGAACACAAGCCCAATCGCATGGCAACCAGTACACTGCATGGTCGTCGTCGAACCTTGGGGGGCAAAGTGTGCCACTTGACCAAGCGAGTCTGCAGTATGGGCAGATTAACATGGCTCAGAGATCAGTTCAGGCTCCAGGACACTTTGGATTGACACCCGTTATGCCGTATGTTTCTACGAACGGTCTTACGATGCTGACGAACAATATTGGCCAGCCGAATTGGCAGCCGATTGCCCCTTGCTATGACTTAGCTTGGTTATCTGGTGATGTTGTTTACGGTGGATTACAATTCCAGTAGTCATTGCCAGTACCCAATCCATACCTTCCAGGAAGCGTAAATTTTCGAAGAACGGTCGATATCCGAGGAGAGCAGCCATGGAATATTGTTCCACCTTATCCTCAGGCCCCGTTAGCCATTCCAGGAGCTCAGGTTGCAGGCTTTGGTGGCTATACCCAACAGCAGCCATGGGGCATTACACCACCTATTGGTAATGGCCAGCAGACCACCTACAACCTTCAAAACCCTATCCAACAAAGTATAGAATGGAGGCCGCCAGTACAGAACGCCTACCATCCTAATTTAAGTCGATAATCGGCAGGGACGTCACAACTGATAAACCCAGAAATTATTGCTAATACCATGTGGAGGTACTTCGGCATCCAACTGAAACATTTGGGCGAGCCTGTTTATAAGAGGCCTTACCCCGATTGGATAGATCGTATAGCACCTTTGCCAAGGGGCTTCAAAACACCGGAGTTTTCCATCTTCTCTGGCGATGATGGAAAATCTACTATCGAGCACATCGGTAGATTTACTACCAATGCAGCGAGGCTGGCCAGAATGAGTATCACAAGTTGGCTCCTGATTTCGTACAGAGCTGGGTTGACATGGAGGGTTGCTTCAATGATAGGTTTTATTGGGCCCAACCTCAAGTTACCGTGACTGATCTAATGAATCTTAAGAAGCAGGTCGATGAATCAGTTGCTGGATTTTATCGAGAGATTCAGAAAGAAGGTTTGGAAATGCACCGTACACTTCCCCGAGTTTGAGTGTGCCCACATGATAATCAGTAATATGCACCCTCGTTAAAGGAGAAGTTGGTGGGACAATCCTGCTCTGACCTAAGCTAGTTAGTCGAAAAGGCCAGCCAAATAGAGCGGTACGTCCAGGAGAATGAGCGGAGAAGAGCCAGCCAAAAATTGAGGCTCCCACTTGGTATCCATCATTGAAGCGGATGAGTCCGACTTAGAGTCAACCGACTACGCGGTAGACGCAATGGTGGCTGAGATTGTTAGGGGTAAGATTTACTCTTATCCAGCCTTAAAAGCTGTAAACGGTAAAGAGATGAGTTCATCCGATGATGGGGTCGGTTACTCATTTGACATCATGAAGGCAGATCAGATCTTTGATCATCTGCTCAAGGATAAGCAGATTCGACTGCTTGATGGTTATAGGATTCCGCCTGCCGAGGTACTCAAAGATAAAAAGTATTGTAAGTGGCATAATTCATACAATCACTCTACTTATAATTGTGTGGTCTTCAGAAAGGCGATCCAAAAGGGCATCAAAGAGGGGAGGTTCAAGCTAGCCGACAAGACTATGGCTGAAATGTCTATTGATACCGACCCATTTCCTGCGATACCAATATCTATGGTAACTTTTGCTAAGCCAGATGAGTCAAGGGACACCAAAGGGAAACAATCGATGAAAAGGGTGTCGGTCCCAAAGAAACCTACTGAAGGAGAGAAGGCCACAAGGACCTCTAGTTCAACCGGTTAGGCAGCCTACATGACATTCGTGATGATAGAAAGCCAGCTAGGAGTAGTTTTATGGTCGCCTAAATACTCGAGAGACGTTGAACGAGAACTTCAGGAATAAACCATGAGGTTCAGAAGGGTCCCTATCGACACCAGACATAGGCCTAGGGGCAAGTACGGATGCTAACCAGCCGACAGCCTAGCATGCCTCGAATAGATGAAGAACCACTCCTTAAAACCAAACAGAGGGTGGTCGAGTTTAATGTAAACAAGAGTGTTTCATCCTTACGGATCACGGCGAGAAATGAGGACCAGGCGAGACCCCGGAGAATGATTAAACCAGCCGCTAACACAGAAGAAGGGAAGTGGTTTGTCAATCAGGCTCCCGGAAAGAAAGAGGCACCACCAAGAATCACATCCAGGACTCAAAAAAGAAGGATAGAACATGTCAAGGCCTTGCGTAAGATGCAACAGATATTGCATCCAATTTCCAAAACCAAGGCAGCCAAAAATCATGAGATTCCTGAGTCTGTCGTAGCCGAGGCTATCGAGCGGACATTCAGCTTAGTTGCTTCAGGGGAAATGTCACCTGAAGGAGAGACGACGGGTAAACCAGAGATGGATGAATAGCCTATTGACAACCCGATGGAGGAACCCTAACAAGAGAACGTGGCCACGGATGGACCTCTAACCGAAGAAATACCATAGATCATGCAAAGGATTTAGTCAGAGAATCCCCATTTGATCCCTATTTATCTCCAAGAAAAGGAAAATATGAGCTTCTGGTTAGCCGAATTGGATAAAGATGGGCATGAACTGGTTGATGAGATGTGGGCAGACATTGAATTGGTCATTCTCATCCCATGTGAGTTCTGGGCCAGCCGCTCCGCGGTAGATAGCCTAGAAGGTGATGTTTGCGTAGTAGACACAAAATGGGCAACATTAGCCGATACCCCGACTAGAGACACTTTGAGCACCATATTTGGTACAGCTACAGAAGATATGGTTAAACACCTCAAACCCCTTTACGTCAAGGCTTACATTAACGATGAAATTATTAGTCGGGTGTTTGTCGACAATGGGGTTGTGCTGAATATGATGTTGCTGCTTACCTTGAAGAATCTTAAAAAAATAAAGGAGGATCTCATCCCAACTAACATGAAAATGGCTAGCTTTATGGGAGAAGCCTCTGAAGTATTGGGGATTCTAGTAGCAGAAATCACTATAGGTCCTAAGACGGTCAGGTCTGCCTTCTTTGTAATAGATGGCAAACCGTCCTACACTATTCTGTTGGGCGGGTACTGGATTCACACCAGCCGATACCTTCCATCTACCATGCATCAAAAGCTCATCTTTTGGCAAGGACACAAGATAGAAATCGTCTCAGCGGATAGTAATCCATTCCGACCAGGGGTTCAGAATGTAGAGGCTATCCTATATTCATCCTATGTGGCTCCCATATACGTCACTGAGTAGTATGAAGAAGGATCTTGGGAATCCTGTAATCTTACCTCGCGAGGGTTTGAAATAAAATAATTAGCCGAACCACGGCTTACCATAGAGGATTTAAATGGTTGAGGAAACCCAAATCATACGTAACCTGTGGCATCGGCTAGGCATAGTAGATGGGGAACCACGACAATGAACCAATGCTTGCAGCCAATGAAATTGAGCTGCCTTGGAACTTGAATCGCCCATAAGAAGAGTTATGCCTAGTTTTGAGTCTAAGGATCCTTTGGAAGATATCAACTTGGGAACTGAAGAAATCCCTCAGCTAACACATATTACTAGTTTGTTGAAGAATGAAGACAAACAAGGCATAACGACCTTTCTACTGCAATATAAAGAATGTTTCGCATGGGATTATCATAAGATGTGTGGGATGGCATGTACTTTGGTAGAACATAGATTGCCAATCAAGGAGGGTTTCAAACCCCACAAATAGCTGCCCAGAAGGTATCATGTCACGCCCCGACTTTTTTCAAGTCTTCCCTTAGAGCGTGATGGCACCTGGACAACTTTCCCTTTTCCCCAGGCAAACCATTTTAATACACTCATTTCCAAATTAAACATGTATTTAAGTACGAAAGTAGTAATAACAACAAAAGTAAAAATGTTTTGTACTTGATTAATAAGAGCGTGAGCCCATGCTCGTACAACCATAACTTCTACCTAGACTCAATTGAAATTCCACATATGGAAATAGAAATTTTGAAGTTTGAAAGGAAACCATCTCACATGGGGCATCCCCCGAGATAATGAGACTAAATTCTTCCACCTACTTATTTAAGAATGAAAATCACCAAGTCCGAAGCAATGGATTAGTGGAATAAATGGGACTGCGGGACGATCGCTTGCCCTATTGCGGAACATTCCCCTTATCGCGCTTTCCTGAAACATGTTAGATAAAAGAGTCAACCCTATCATCCGAGGTTGAGTGAGAACTTCGCCTTATAATCCAAAGTAACCTCACAATATTCTAATTACAATCATATTATAAACATAATAAGCATGTTGTGAAAAACAAATTTCAACACTTCAATAAATAAGTCAATAAATATTCACGTGCAAAATCTCCTCCCCACTCGTCCTAGAAAATACTTAGTTTAACTAGTACCCATGCTTTATCCCATATAACATATTATATACTTATTTCGGTACGTGCAACCCGATCCAATGCATTTATATATTTGTTGTGGTACGTGCAACCTGATCCAATGCATTTATATATTTGTTGCATTACATGAAACCCGATCCAATGCATTTATATATTTGTTGCGGTACGTGCAACCCGATCCACGACTACCTTGGAGGATTTAAATGGTTGAGGAAACCCAAATCATACGTGACATGTGGCATCGACTGACCGTCCTAAGTTCTGAGGCAAGGATAGCTGAGGCATAGCAGATGGGGAACCACGACAATGAACCAATGCTTGCAACCAATGAAATTGAGTTGCCTTGAAACTTGAATCGCCCATAAGAAGAGTTATGCCTAGTTTTGAGTCTCAGGATCCTTTGGAAGATATCAACTTGGGAACTGAAGAAATCACTCGGCTAACTCATATTACTAGTTTGTTGAAGAAAGAAGACAAACAAGGTATAACGACCCTTCTACTGCACTATAAAGACTATTTCACATGGGATTATCATGAGATGCGTGGGATGACATGTACTTTGGTAGAACATAGATTGCCAATCATGAGGGTTTCAAACCCCACAAATATTCGCCCAGAAGGTATCATGTCATGCCCAGACTTTTCTCAAGTCTTCCCATAGGGCGTGATGGCACCTGGACAACTTTCCCTTTTCCCCAGGCGAACCATTTTAATACACTCTTTTCCAAATTAAACTTGTATTTAAGTGCGGAAGTAGTAATAACAACAAAAGTAAAAATGTTCTGTACTTAATTAATAAGAGCGCGAGCCCATGCTCATACAACCATAACTTCTACCTAGACTCAATGGAAATTCCACATATGGAAATAGAAATTTTGAAGTTTGTAAGGAAACCATCTCACATGGGGCATCCCCCGAGATAATGAGACTAACTTCTTCCACCTACTTATTTAAGAACGAAAGTCACCAAGTCTGAAGCAATTGATTGGTGGAACAAATGGGACTGTGGGATGATCGCTAGCCCTATTGCGGAACTTTCCCCTTATCGCGCTTTTCAGATTCCTCACCGAAATATTCAGTTGTTCCGTTATATGTTCTGCCTTTCGGATTTCATTCGATTCGAGGCAGAATCTTTGAATAGCGATCACTCTCAAACCGTATGTAGGTTTTAGCCCCGCTTTAGCTCAATCTGATCGTGAAGGAGACATGTACAATTCTGTAAAATCTCATCCAATTCTAACAAACATAACTCAACGAAATAGATTATAATTTCATGACCCAAACTAGTTATTAAATAATCTACTAATAATAATATCATGATCATTCTTTCAACATCCGGATCATATTCTAATATGTATTTTAACTTAAAAATAAGGGATTATACTAAGAAATTATGAGTGAGAGAACTCACATTTATTGCTTTGTAACCGCGAATGAAAATCTCAAACTTTGACTACACCTTTTCGGAACTCCTCAATTGCTAAAGGTAATTTTTGTTCTCTGTATCTTCTAGTTTCTTTTTATGTTATGGAAAAATATAGAATATGAGAATATATATTGTGGATTATGCGTGTAACTTGTAGGAAGGTGGAATGAGAAGGGGTTGAGGGGGAACAAGGGGTTTTGGGGGGACGTATAGTGAATGATTGCAATTGTCACAAACGTATTTTTCAGAAACCTAGGATGAATGCACTATTATATGTTTAAAGGAAGTTTTTGGGAAGTTAAACTTAAATAGTTAAAAGATTGGAATATGGGAAGACCCCATGATGCAATGGAAATGACACATATGCAACTGAATCTGTGAAAGGACATCTATGCAATTTAATGACCCACCATAATGTCAATTAAACTGTTGTAAGCATTAGGTCATTTATGTTGAAAGAAAACAAAATGCTGCTACGTGGAGTAATTCAGATAAACGTTCAATTGACTTTTATTGCATTCATTTCTACATTCAATTGGCCTTTATCCAAAGATTTTATTAATCCATTAGCCAAGAGCATAAATAAATCAAAACAAAACAAAAATGCAAGAAAATGAGAAAAATGTCAAGAAAAGGAGAAAATAGATAAATAGTCATAGAGAGGTGCCACAACACCTTGTCTATGCCTAGCTAAAGATTCTTTGTTGAATCCTCTTTGTAGTTACATATGTGATGTTCTGATTTGGAGGGGGGGTATCGGGACTTTACATATCACCCTCAGCTGATGCCCCAAATCAAAGCTGAGATCGAACGACTGCTGAAAGCCGGGTTTATCAAAACGGTTAAGTATGTGGAATGGTTGGCAAACGTAGTACCAGTCAAGAAAAAGAATGGCAAGGTTCGGGTTTGTATTGATTATAGGAACTTAAATCTAGCCACTCCTAAAGATGAGTACGTCATGCCGATAGCTGACATGCTAGTCGACTCAGCAGCCGTTAATGGTGTATTAACCTTCATGGATGGATACTCTAGCTATAATCAGATATCGGTAGCCGAGGACGACATTCACAAAACCGCCTTCAAATGTCCATGAGCGTTGGGCATTTACGAGCGGGTAGCTATGCCGTTTGGTCTGAAGAACACTGGTGCCACTTATCAAAGGGCAATGAACACCAACTTCCATGACTTGATTTGCAAGACTATGGAGGTTTACATCAATGATGTAGTAGTGAAGTCTAAGGACTTCAAGGATCATTTAACCGATCTTGAACAAGCATTAAAAAGAATGAGGATTCATAATCTCAAAATAAATCCAGCCAAGTGCATGTTCGGAGTATCGGCTGGAAACTTCCTTGGCTTTTTTGGTACACAAGAAATGCATCGAGATAGATCGTAACAAAGTCAAGGCGGTAATGGGATCCGCACCACCCAAGACAAAAAAAGAGTTACAAAGCTTATTGGGAAAGATCAATTTCTTAATGAGGTTCATATCTAATTCGTCTAGCAAGATGAAGGCCTTCTCACCTTTGCTCAGACTTAAAGAGTCAGAAGAGCTAGTATGGGGCCCGGAACAACAAGAGGCCTTTCATCATATTAAAAAGGCCTTAGCTACTTCCCCCGTACTAGTGCCTCCCGTGACAGGAAAGCCGTTGAAATTATATATTTTGGCTGTAGAATTATCTATCGGCTGTATGCTAGCACAGAAGGCCGATGATGGAACTGAAAGAGCGGTTTATTATCTTAGCCGAATGCTCAACGATGCTGAAACTAGATATACTCCTTTGGAGAAGCTTTGTATGTCTTTGTTCTATGCTTGCACAAAACTCGAATATTATTTAATGTCTTACATTATATACATTTTGTGCAAAGTTGATATTGTCTGGTACTTACTAAATAGACATGTCTTGCAAGGTCGACTAATGAAATGGGCAATCAAGCTCACCATTTTTTCCCTCGAACATAAGCCACTCAGGGCAGTCAAAGACTAGGCGGTAGCCAATTTCTTGGCAGACCACCCCTGAGTAGATATGGAGGACACATGTGCCTCTACCGCACGTATGGACATTGTCCCTTGTATGCTGACTTTTGATGGGTCAAGAACCCAGAAGGGAGTCGGATCCGAGATAACGATAACAGACCATAGAGATGAAACGTGGAGGCTCTCCTATCAATTAGATTCAGACTTGACAAATAACCAACCTGAATATGATGCTCTCATCATAGGACTCAAACTTCTAGTCTCTATGAAAGCAAAATACATCAAGATTCACGAAGACTCTCACTTGGTTATCAAGTAGCTGGCCAGGGAATATGACTGTAAGGATCCGAATTTGTTGGCCCGTTACGAAACGGCAAGCAAATTACTTAGTAGGTTCGCATCATCTACATTAAGTCATGTTCCCAGAGGCATGAATGTTGAGGCTAATGATTAGCACAAGAAGCTTCAGGTTTTAGGAAGTCTCTACTCACCCTAGAGCACATTGAATTACCAGCCGAGGTGTTATCCATTGATCAAATCGACTCATGGAGGTAATTACTAATTGACTACCTAAAAGACCCCTCCAGTTGCAAGGATCTCAAGGTTAAAAGAAGAGCCTTGAAGTACGTGCTCATTGGCGATGACCTCTATAAAATGAGCGTGAATGGAGTAATACTCAAGTGCATTGCCAAAACAGAGGCCTTGAGGGTCATGGGAGAGGTCCATGAAGGAGTGTGTGGATCACACAAAGCGGGGCCAGCGATGAAGTGGTTGATCTATCGCCACGGCTATTATTGGCCTACTATCACAACTGACTGCTTCCAGTATGCAAAAGGATGCGAAGAATGTCAGAAACATGGACCAATCCAATGTGTACCAGCCGAGTTATTGCATCCAGTCGTAAAATCTTGGCCTTTCAGAGGATGGACTATGGACCTCATCGGCAAGATTCACCCGCAATCGGCTAAAGGACACAATTTCATTATCATGGATACTAATTACTTCACTAAATGGGTAGAGGCTCAGCCGATGAAGAGGGTCCATCAGACAGATGTCATTCAGTTTATACAGCACCAGATCATATACAGATATGGTATTCCTGAAACAATTACCACCGATCAAGGGACGATGTTCATTGGTTCTATGGTGGTAGCCTTTGCTGAGAAGTTCGGTATCAATATAAGCAAATCTTCGCCTTGTTACGCATAGGAGAATGGGCAAGCCGAATCAGCCAATAAACTTATTGCGGGCGCAATTAGTAAGAATGTGGAGGATAAACCAGGATTGTGCCATCTCACTCTAGATGAAGCCATTTGGGCTATCAGGAATTCTAAATCTATAGCTACCGGAACGATACCTTATCGGCTAACCTATGGCCAAGATGCAGTGTTGCCGTTGGAAATTAATGTCAAATCCTTACGGGTGGCCAAACAGAACTCTCTAAGTTTAGAATAGTATCAACATGCCATGCTAATGGAGTTAGACCACCTAGATAAAGATCGAACTGATGGTCTTAAAGAAGATCGAAGCCGGTAAACGTAAAATGGCTAAAGCATACAACGAACATGTTAAGCCTAAGAGGTTTGCCGAAGGAGACTTAGTTTGGAAAACCATTTTGCCGA
The DNA here is from genome assembly GCA_034509755.1 of Anisodus tanguticus. Classification (NCBI taxonomy): domain Eukaryota; kingdom Viridiplantae; phylum Streptophyta; class Magnoliopsida; order Solanales; family Solanaceae; genus Anisodus; species Anisodus tanguticus. The sequence continues at coordinate 9,971,494 of CM067543.1, read as the reverse complement.
TTGGGATAAAAGATCGTAAATTTGGCAAATGGTCACCAAATTGTGAAGGACCTTTCCTAGTAAGCCAACGGATCGCCGACAACGCATATCGACTAATAAACATGCATGACGAAGAGATGGACAGGAATGTAAATGACAAGTATCTAAAAAAGTACTATCCTTCGATTTGGGACATGCATGGATAAACGACAGCCACAGACCGACTGCCTGGTCATACAACAAAAGCTAATTCCCTTCGACGGGAGATGTATGGATAAATGACAGCCACATACCGACTTTCTGGTCACAAAATACAGAGAAAGCTATTTCTTTCACACGCATGTGTCGTAAGATTGGTCGCACTGCTCAGGCGAAAAAACGCCATCCTAGATGGTCAAAGATAATGGCCCATCAAATCTGAGTTTGCTCAATAATGCTGAGAGCAATGCTGAAGTTAAAGGGTGGGATACAGATTCCCACATCCAAGTAAACCACACACAAAAACAGGGGCGTTGCACATACCCGATCCCGACATTACAACGGAAATCAAATTTTGATAGAGCGGCGGCATTAGAAGGACCCATGAGCCTTCATTTGGCTTTGGTGACCGACTTCACGCAGATCAACCAACCTGAATAGCGAGCAACCTTATTCAACCAAGTACGAAGGTTAGCCGAACAACGACCGCCGGTGAACTAGTCACAAGTAGAAAGAAAGTCATGGTTTATCGAGCTAAGGTACTGAAATAAGAGAAAATCACCTTGTTTCGATCCACCATATGGAGTCAGAACCAGATGTTCCTCAACGAAGGCCAAGGCAAGGGTCAGGTCACTATCGGCTAGAATAAGTTTTCCTAATCTTCGAGATAAATAAGATGAAGCCATGATTGCCGACTAAGAAAATTTCCAAAGATTAGGTGAGATACATTTCCTTAAAATAACCTTCAGAGGCGCGACCGAGACAAATTTATTATTTTCAAAAGCACGGTAAAAAATCATCAGAGCCAATTCATGGTAATAGAGACACATCGGTTAAAGGGGAAACACATTTCAGAAGTAATCATCATTGCATGCACTGGAGATGCGCATTTAAATGCATCACCCTAGTGACTTAGCTAGTAGAGTTAATTAGGTAGCAACATTTGGGATTAACATAACATGGGGTAATGATTAGGGGGGAGAGCACTCAAGTCGTGGTATAGTACATATATATATATCCCTCTGAATTACCTTTTTGCATGTAACACTATCTTTCATTTTTAAATTACAAAGGCACAACACCCTCTGTTAGCTAATATAGGCGACTACATGTCAGCAAAAGTAAGCAGTAAATTGGTAACCGATCGTGGAAATTATAGGCAGCAACAGCAAGCAAAACATGGTCCCTAAATCATATTGAATTCCCTTTTCAAGTTGGTCCATTCGTGCTTAAGGTTAGGTGTCATACGGATTACTTGGGTTGTATTATCGAGTGCATCGATGAAAGTATGTTAAGGCAAATTAATTCTTTCTTTTGGCATGTTCCATATAACGAAACGTAAACGTAATATTATTTTATAAGTTATTCTACTCTTAGTAGTTAAGGATGTTCCTGTTATTGTTTCCTATGTTAAAAGCATGTTTAAATGTATTCATAAATCCTTATTAAGGTATATAGGAAAGATGTAAATATTCACAATGTTAGCCGAAGGTACAAGGATATTATGTGATCCGATAAGTTCAGAATGTTTTATTGTCATTCATTCATTTGCATTATATTCATGTATTACCTTGGACCCACATGTGAAATATACACTACTATATGGTATGAATTATATATATGTATGGGATGGGGAAAAGGGAATGACGTTATATAGCACACCACATATAGCTGGTACAGACTATCATAAAAGGAAGATGTCCAATGAGGACAAAATGATACGATGCCCACAGAGGCAGTTATGGGAAGGAAGATGCCTGATGAGGCCAATATATATATATGTATACCGCATTTTCATTGTGCATGACATTTAGGCATATTATAGCCCTCAAAGGTATTTACTACCGGTCGGTTGTTTCTTTCGGCTGGTGTTGTCGGCTATTTCTGTCGGTTATTTCTGTTTAAGTTATTCTTGTATTCCTATTATGCTATTATTCATGCCTAACATGCTCGGTACATCAGTCGTACTAACATCCCTTTTGTCGGGGGACACTGCGTATTTCATGCCCGCAGGTTCACGTAGGCGAGGCGACGACCCGCATTAGTAGGTTCCTGATTCAGCGAATATTGGAGCACTCCCCTTATTTCGGACTATCGGTCTAAGTTCGGTACATTATATCTTTGCATGTGCATAAGGGTATGGCGGAGCCCTATCCCGACCTTTTAATATTGTGTACTCTTTAGAGGCTTGTAGACAGATGTCCTGTGTATAGTAGTCGTGTATGGCCATGTGGGACTTGGTGTATATATATATATATATGAGTTGGGATTTCTGGTTCAGATTTCATATATCTTCTTTTTAGTATACCATTTTGACATGTCGGCGAGTCGGGTGAAGGTTGCCGTAGTTGATGATGTTGAATATATGCTTAGTGGTACTTGGCAGGTGAGGTCTGGGTGCCCATCACTGCCCTCCGGTTTGGGTCGTGACAAACTTGGTATCAGAGTAGGTCTGTCCTAGGGTATCTACAAGTCGTGTCTAGTAGAGTCTCGATTATGGCTATGTTGTACACCATGCTTATAAGCAGGAGGCTACCTGACATTTAGGGATGGTTTTCATTCTTTCATCTCATAAATCATGCTATAGAACTGAGTTATAAGCATTTCACTCCAAATCCATCTCATTTTTATGATTCCAGCAATGCCTATAGCAAGGAAGAAGTTTAAGAGTATGAGGGCGTTGGATACGGCTGTAGGCGAAGGTACTAGCTGATTTCCACCCATTAGTGAGGGCCATAGTGAGACCCACGGTGCGACTCCTTCGTATGATTCCCCGACTTCACCACCTCTAGAGAAGATTGGTGGGGCTGCAGTACCCCCAGTTCCTCCACTTGAAACTCCAGATGTGGATCTTGATATGCGAAGTGTTGTACAATTATTGACTCATTTAGTGGCCGCTTAGGCCTAATGTCAGATTCCCAGTCCTTCTGATAGAGCTGCTAGTGTGAGAGCTCGGGATTTCATAAACCTAGACACTCCGGTATTCACAGGATCGGACCTGAACGCGGACCCGCAAATTTTTCTAGATCAGATACAATGAACCATGCGGGTAATGGATGCTATCGATACTGAGTCAGTAAAGTTTGCTTCATATAGACTGCGAGATGTCGCGGTGACCTGGTATGAGACATGGGAACATTCTAGGGGACCTCGTGCTCCACCAGCAAGATGGAAAGAGTTTTCAGAGGCCTTCTTACACTATTTTCTGCCGGTCGAGCTTCGGTGGCCCAGGCAGGATAGATTTCTATGTCTTGAGCAAGGCAATATGAGTGTGCGAGAATATAGCTTGCAGTTTAATTCATTGGCCAAATATGCTCCTACGATTATAGCTGAGATGAGTGACCGGGTACATGAGTTTGTTACTGGCTTGGGGCCGCACTTGGTCAATGAATGTACTACGGCTTCTCTGAATCCGAATATTGACATTGCTCGCATTCAGGCTTATGCACAGAATCTGGTGGATTGTAAGAGACAATGGCGGGTAGATCGAGAGTGTGTTAAGGTCCAGCATAAGTGGGCTCAATCCGTAGGTGACGTATGAGAGTTCAGAGGTGGGCCCATGCCACAACTTTATAGACGCCCATCCTACCTTGCAACTAGCACATCATTACTATTTTCAAGGTCGAGGGTTGATCGATATGTTCAATCGGGACCAGGTAAGAGTTCACGAGCGTCAGGGTCTTAATATAAAGGGGATTCTAGTCAGATGAGGCCATCGTTGGCTCGATGTGAGCAGTGTGGTAAGGTCCATCAGGGACCATGTCAGCAAGGATCATATGTGTGTTTTTCTTGTGATCAACCTGGTCATATTATGCGAGAATGCTCGACAAGAGGCGGGGGTGTTAGGGCCCAGCCGGTCGGATCTGCAGCAGCTTTATCACAGTCAGTACGCCCGTCGGGAAAAATCATCAGACACTATCCGATCGAGGTGGAGGTAGGGGCCAGAACTGCATTTATGCATTGATGGGTCTACAGGATCAGGAGTCCTCACCTAATGTTATTACAGATATATTATCAGTCTTTTCGCATAATGTGTATGCGTTGTTAGATCCAGGCTCCAATATATCATATATCACCCTTTTTATTGCCTGTAAATTTGGTGTTGAGCGTGAGTTGATAAAAGATCTATTTATGGTATCTACACCAGTTGGTGAGTCAGTAGTTACTAGATGGATCTATCGAAATTGTGCAGTATTAATTTGTAGCCATCAGACCTTAACATATTTGGTAGAATTAGAAATGGTTGATTTTGATGTTATCATGTGCATGGATTGGTTGGCATCATGATATGCTAATGTTGATTGCCGAACAAAGATTGTTAAATTTCAGTTCCTAGATGAGCCAGTCCTTGAATGGAAGGGTAATACGGCGATGCCAAAAGGTAGGTTTATTTCATACCTTAAGGCAAGAAAGATGATCTCCAATGATTGTATATACCATCTTGTTTTAGCTAGGGATGTGGATGCCGAACCACCTACTTCTCAATCTAATCCGGTGGTTAATGAGTTTCTTGATGTATTTCTAGAGAACTTCCAACCCTTCCTCCCGTAAGGAAAATTGAGTTCGGTATAGATGTGTTTCCAGGCACTCAGCCGATATCTATTCCTCCTTATAGAATGGCTCCAGCTGAATTGAAAGAATTAAAGGAACAATTAAAAGATCTTCTTGTAATAAGCCTAACATATCCCCTTGGGGTGCACCATTATTGTTTGTACGGAAGAAAGATGGTTCGTTACGGATGTGTATCGACAATCGGCAGCTGAATAAAGTCACTATCAAGAACAAGTACCCTCTTCCCAGAATTGAGGATTTGTTTGACCAGCTACAAGGTGCAAAATGTTTCTCAAAGATCGACCTAAGTTCGGGGTACTATTAGCTAAGGGTAAAAGGGAAGAACATTCCGAAAATGGCTTTCAGGACAAGGTATGGGCACTTCGAGTTTTTATGTAATGTCATTTGGACTCACAAACGCACCAGCAACATTTATGGATCTAATGAACAACGTGTTTCGCCCATTTCTGGACGTATTTGTGATAGTATTTATAGATGATATTCCGGTTTACTCTCACTCGGAAGCAGAGCATGTTGATCATTTGCGGATAGTACTACAGATGCTCCGGGATCATAAATTGTATTCTAAGCTCTCCAAGTGTAAATGTTGCTTGAAGTCAGTGGCTTTCCTTGGTCATATAGTGTCAGACGAAGGTATAAGAGGTGACACTCAGAAGATTGAAGCGGTGAAGAATTGGTCGAGGCCCGTGACTCCATCAGAGGTTCACAACTTTCTGGGATAAGTCGGCTATTATAGAAGGTCTGTGGAAGGGGTTTCTACCATATAAGCACCATTAACGAAGTTGACACAAAAGGCCATAAAATTCCAGTGGTCCAATGCTTGTGAGCAGAGTTTCCAAGAATTAAAAGATAGACTAATAAAAGGCTAAGTTGTGTATTGTGATGCCTCGGAAGCAGGTTTGGGATGCATGTTAATGCAACATGGTAAAGCCATTGCCTATGCTTCAAGGCAATTGAGGAAACATGAGAAAAACTATCTGACACACGATTTGGAGTTGGCCGCAGTGGTCTATGCACTGTAGATTTGACGGCACTACTTATATGGTGTTCATGTAGACATTTCCATGGTTCATAAAACTCTGCAAATACATATTTAAGCAGAAAGAGTTGAACTTAAGGCAAATGAGGTGGCTTGAATTATTGAAGGATTATGATGTGGACTTTTTATATCATCTCGGTAAAGCTAATGTTGTAGCAGACGCGCTCAGTCGTAAGTCGATGGTCAGCTCGATTCCGGTGCAGGTCGAGAGGAAGAGTTAGTAAGAGAGCTCCATTAGTTAGCTAGTTTGGGATTCCGATTAATGAATTCTAAGGATAGTGGTTTTGTGATTCGGAATAGGTCAGAGTCGTCCTTCATATCGGAAGTGAAGGAACGTCAGTGGGAAGACCCCAGTTTGAGAAAAATCAGAGAAGGCATTCAACAGAAGAAGACCACAAACTTTGATATTGACGAACATGGGGTTCTCAAGTACCAGGGCCGTTTATGTGTTCCAAGTGTAACGGGATTACGAGATAGAATTATGACAGAAGTACATTGATCACGATATTCCATTCACCCTGGATCTACTAAGTTGTATCATGATCTCAAGGGTATCTATTGGTGGAACAACATGAAGAGAAGCATTGCGAAATTTGTAGCAAAGTGTCCAAATTGTCAGCAAGTGAAAATAGAGCACCAAAAGCCCGGTGGCTTGACTCAGAATATTGACATTCTGATGTGTAAATGGGAAATGATTAATATGGATTTCGTTACGGATTTACGTCGCTCTTATCGTAAGTTTGATTCTATTTGGCTAATTATTGATAGATTGACCAAATCAGCTCATTTCCTGCCGGTCAAAACTACCTATACAGCCGAGGACTACGCGAAGTTATACATTAAGAAGATTGTTCACCTCCATGGTGTGCCTATTTCTATTATATCTGACTGAGGTGCACAATTAACATCTAACTTCTGGAAATCATTTAAAAAAGGTTTAGGTACCCAAGTTAATCTTAGCACATTTTTCCATCCTCAGACAGACGGGCATGCCGAGCGTACGATTCAGACGCTTGAGGACATGCTACGAGCTTGTGTATTAGACTTTAAGAGAAGTTGGGAGGATCATTTACCCCTTATTTAGTTTGCATCTAATAACAGTTATCATGCTAGCATTAAAATGGCTCCATACGAGGCGTTATATGGATGGAGATGTAGGTCTCCTATCTGATGGTTCGAGATAGGCGAATCAGAGTTATCTGGGCTTGACTTAGTACACCAAGCCATAGAGAATGTAAATAAGTTCCAAGAACGGTTGTTAACCGCATAAAGTCGTCAGAAGTCGTATTCAGATGTGCGACGGCGAGACTTAGAGTTTCAGGTAAATGATTGAGTCTTCTTGAATATCTCTCTGATGAAGGATTTAATGATTTTCGGGAAAAAGCGAAAGCTTAGCCCAAGGTATATTGGGTCATATCGCATAAAATCTACGAATCGGCCAAGTAGCTTACGAATTGGACTTGCCTTCGGAGTTAGAATTTGTTTATCCGATTTTCCATGTTTCCATGTTGAGAGCGTGTGTTGGAGATCCTCCCCGAATTGTACCAATTGATTATGTGAATGTTACAGAGAATCTATCATATGAAGAGGTTCCTATTGCTATCTTAGATCGATAAGTTCGCAAGTTAAGGACTAAAGAAGTAGCCTCCGTGAAAGTTCTTTGGCGGAACAAGAACATAGAATAAATGACATGGGAAGCGGAAGAGGAGATGAAACACAAATAACCATACCTATTCCAGACCAACGCCAAGATTCCAATAGAATTATAAGGTGAGTTCTAGTTCCTAACATTATGATTAATACTTAAGGATCATGTAAGGTCTGGTATAACGATGTATGTAATATAGCCCTATGAAAAGGAAGTTGTATATTCTGGCTATGTGACGGGGATTAGGTGTGTCACCCCAACATTCGAGGACGAATGTTTCTAAGGGGGAATGATGTAACAGCCCGTACTTTTGGGCGATGGATTGAACATCTAAGATGTATCCAAATAAAGAGCTTGGTATATAAAATAATACAGTCCCGATTTAATTTAGGACTTACTAAGTGGGACAACAGTGATCGGCTAAATTGATAAATTATAGTGGGACACAATGATCGGTTAATTGACAACAAGGATCGACTGATCTACAATTATAGTGAGGGACAAGATTTAGTGGGCTAAGTGTAGGTGTAAGGGGGAAAAGTCTACGTGTAGCATTTAAATGCATCACCCTAGTGACTAAGGTAGTAGAGTTAATTAGGTGGCAACATTTGGGATTAACAGAACATGGGGTAATTATTAGGGGGGAGAGCACTCAAGTCGTGGTCTAGTACATATATATATATATATATATCCCTCCGAATTACCTTTGCATGTAACACTATCTTTCATTTTTAAATTACAAAGGCACAACACCCTCTGTTAGCTAATATAGGCGACTACATGTCAGCAAAAGTAAGAAGTAAATTGGTAACCGATCGTGGAAATTATAGGCAGCAACAGCAAGCAAAACATGGTCCCTAAATCATATTGAATTCCCTTTTCAAGTTGGTCCATTCGTGCTTAAGGTTAGGTGTCATACGGATTACTTGGGTTGTATTATCGAGTGCATCGACGAAAGTATGTTAAGGCAAATTAATTTTTTCTTTTGGCATGTTCCATGTAACGAAACGTAAACGTAATATTGTTTTATAAGTTATTCTACTCTTAGTAGTTAAGGATGTTCCTGTTATTGTTTCCTATGTTAAAAGCATGTCTAAATGTGTTCCTAAATCCTTATTAAGGTATATAGGAAAGATGTAAATATTCACAATGTTAGCCGAAGGTACAAGGATATTATGTGATCCGATAAGTTCAGAATGTTTTATTGTCATTCATGCATTTGCATTATATTTATGTATTACCCTGGACTCACATGTGTTATATACACTACTATATGGTATGAATTATATATATGTATGGGATGGGGAAAAGGGAATGACGTTATATACGCACACCACCTATAGCTGGTACAGACTATCACAAAAATGAAGATGTCCAATGAGGCCAAAATGATACGATGCCCACAGAGGCCGAAATGAAATGATGTCCACAGAGGTTGTTATGGGAAGGAAGATCCCCGATGAGGCCAATTTATATTTATATATGTATACCGCATTTTCATTGTGCATGACATTTATGCATATTATAACCCTCAGAGGCATTTACTACTGGTCGGTTGTTTCTATCGGCTGGTGTTGTCGGTTATTTCTGTTTCAGTTATTCTTATATTCCTGTTATGTTATTGTTCATGCCTAACATGCTCGGTACATCAGTTGTACTGACGTTCCTTTTGTCGGGGGACGCTGCGTTTCATGCCCGCAAGTTCGCGTAGGCGAGGCGACGACCCGCATTAGTAGGTTGCTGATTCAGAGAATATTGGAGCACTCCCTTGTTTCGGAGTGTCGGTCTAAGCTGGGTACGGTATATCTTTGCATGTACATAAGGGTATAGCGGGGCCCTATCCTGGCCTTTTGATATTGTGTACTCTTTAGAGGCTTGTAGACAGATGTCCTATTTATAGTAGTGATGTATGGCCTTGTCGGCCTTGGTATATATATATATATGAGTTGGGCTTTCTGGTTAATAATTCACATAGCTTCTTTTCAGTATACCATTTTCACATGTCGCAGGGTACTAGGTAACGGCCCTCGTGGCCCGTAGTTGATGATGATTAGATGTTGAATGTATGCTTAGTGGTACTCGGCAGGTGAGGTCCGGATGCCCGTTGCAGCCCTCCAGCTTGGGTCGTGAAAGCTTTGGACCATTTTCTTTGTCTCTGGCCTCTCAGGTGAAGCTGTAGGACAATCTCTTTAACTCGAAATCTGAAATCTCTACTGATAGACTGGAATCTCCTAGCATTACGTTCAGCCCATATATGATAAATGGTAGCAGCAAATAAGAATCGAGTATACCAGCTTTTGCTCCAGGACCAGTGCACTTCTTGAAATCCATCTCTTCTCAGCTTCCCAATGTTGTATTTGTCTCCTTGACCCTATCCAGTTAAGTACAGTATTCCATATTTTCTTTGAGTAGGAACATCCAAAGAATAGATGAGACAGTTTCTTAAGCAGTGGTGTTGAAAAGTATGCAGTTTTTGGCACTTGAATTCCCCACTTCTGCAATCGATCAACAATGACTAACCTGTTCTGAATAGCTAACCAAGTAATGAATTGATGTCTAGGTATCAACTGAGGCACTAGTACTAAACTCTTCCAGTAAGACTTCTGATATTGTGGCATAAAGGCTTTATAGGCTTACCTGATACTGAACTTTCCATTAGAACGATGTTTATGCAATACTGTGCAAACATTTTGGTTGGGGAACCCTTTCCTTGCATCGAATTGTAACTATCTGATTATTCACACTATTTGCGATGTTTTTATACATTACTTTGCATCTTTTGACATATTTATTTTATTATTTCAGGTCATACAATCTGAAGTTCGAAAATTTCACATGTGGAAGATTTCAATATGATGAAGGGTTTCGAAAATTATTCGAAGATATTATTTGATAAGATTGATTATATTAGTATAAAAAATATAAGTTTATCTTTTAAGTTGTGACATTAATCTTTTGGATTAGTACTTTTGTTTATCTAGATTTAATGAGATATATTTTGTCTTATGAATTCATAGTAATATGTTTTTATCATTTGCGAGACTCTCTTTTATTAACAATTTTGTTGGATTTCTAGTTATAAAATTATATATCACTAGAAGTGCAAACTAGATGATTTTCTGACAAATGTAGTAGTCATTATTAATAGTGACTAATAATTATCATTAAAGCTTGTGTCATTTATCGTCAATTTAATTGAATTTACTGACCATAAAAATAGACGCTAAAGGGGACATTAAGACGTTTTCACAAGGGATATTGTAGCCTTTAGAATTTCCACCAAACAATTGTCGTTAAAGATGTCGACTATTAGCGGAAATTTAATTGAATTCACCTACCATTAAAATGGACACTAAAAGGACAAACTAAGAAGTTTTCGGAAGGCCCATCTTTTGACATATATATTTTGGTCGAAGAAACTGAGCAAGGGAAGCTAATATTTATAAGAAGGCCCAGCTGTGAATAAAAATACCCATTGGTGGGCTTAGGTAGGCCCACCAACCTAAACGTATATATATTGTAATAAAATACTTTGATAAATATTGAAACTTATTTATGGTTGGAATCTAGGATAGGCAAACGATACGTTGATCGTTTAGTTAGATCGCCAATTGATTTTCAAAAACCTTGTTTTAAATCTGGAAAAAAGGAAGATAGTGGATTGTTTTAAAAAATAATAAAGAACTGTTTTGGTCATTTGAAAATTGGAAATGAAAAACAGAGCTTTAGCCAGTAACAAACTGATTTTTAGACTAATGATATGACGCTGATATTTGAAGGACCCAGAAATTGGGCTGAGTGACTTGAAATTGAATAATTGGGCTACTGAAAATTGGACTAAAAATCGGCATTTTTGTTTAAATTAGGAAAGTGGGCTAAGTCCAACAAGCTGGTAATTTTGGACAATAAAACTTGTTTTGGACTTGAGTTTGGTTAATGGTTTTGGACAAGTTAGAATATAGTTGACTTGGGGAGATATGTCATGATAAAAAAGAAAACCATTTTTATCTCTTTTGCCAAAAAAAAAACCTTTGCCTTTTTAAATGGACCATACCATTTCCGAAACTTAGAAAGGATTTTGAAACAAAAGATACAAGTGTGAAAATAGTCAAGGTAGTTGGACTCAAATTCACAGTTAAGTGTTCTTAGTCTAAAAATGAAATTGACTAAACCATCACGTGCATACTATTTTTGACAGAAGTGTTTGACTCTTTGTTTTAAAAAATAAAACCTTGAGTTCTGAATGAATGAAATGACAAGTTATTTTGCGAATTTTAAACACTAAAAAATAATTTAAATCATTTAAAAGCATGTTATAGAATTCGTAGGTCAACCGTATTCTACGGATCCTTAATACTGGGGTGCTAACACCTTCCCCGGGGTATCACTAGAATCCTTACCTCGACTCTGGTTTAGATTAGATTTTTTAAAGGAATTTGAATAAACATTTTCACACTAGTTTTCCTAATTTACCTATAAATTAAGTGGCGACTCTAAAAAATACATTATCCATTTAGAGAACCATCCAAACTCTTAGTAGCTCTTTATGCTCTCACCCATATAAAAAAGCGAACAGTAATAGTAAACTGTTCTACGAACTCACTCGCGACCTCGTATTTTCCATTTAACCGAGCTAAGACATACTTTTCTAAAGAATCACCCGGAATAACCAGATATCCAAATATTACAAATAAGGCCACAAAATACATCTGATTATCTCGGGAAGCGAACCAATGACTCAACTAAGTCATAAATGACCATCCGGAGCTATCAGAAGCGACAAAATCCCGAAACGAACCCATATACTCAAAACTCAACCTTGAGTGAACCTATTCAACTCTAAGGTTAGAGTTTTGGGGTTTTCCTCTAAAATTTAAATAAATAGACCTCAATATTTGTGCCACCCATTTCGGCATATCACCAACCGCACATAGAGTCTATGGGGAGGATAAAACAATTAAGTAAGGGTCTTAAACTAAAAAATGACCGACGAGTTGTTACAATGATAGACTATCCTGGTATTTTCTTTATGTTGTCATGAAAAAATGGGCTTAAATGAAAATTGGATATTTATCATTTGGAATGTTCTGTCTAATAACTGGTATTATGTGGTTATTAATGGAAAGAGGCATATTTTTCAAATCTCAAAGTGGAGTAAAACAGGGAGATCCAGTCTCCCCAGATTTATTCATAATTCCTGCTAAAGCACTTTCCTTTATGCTTAACAACCTCTATAAAAATTCTAAGTTCAAAAGCTTTACTATGCAAGCTAAGGGACCTAAGATCAATCACCTTTCTTATGCTGATGATCTGATAATGTTCTGTGCCGACAAATCCAAATCTTTGAAGCTGGTCATGAAAGTGTTAGAGGATTACTCCAACAATTCTGGGCAGATGATCAATATGAACAAGAGTTGTTTCTTGATATACAAAAAGACCTCAGAGAAAAGGAGCAGGATAGTTTCCAATAGATTGGAATTCAAAGACAATAGTTCCCTAAAACATACTTGGGCTGTCTTATATTCCAAGGAATGAAGCTGTTGAAATACTCATCTCAAGTATTCAAGATGTTGAGATATTCACTAGATATACATGATATACTCAGAAGAAGAAGAAGAGTAAGAATAGTTGTGTAGAATATTTATTCATTCGACTTACTTGTACACATGCCTATGTCCCTATTTATACTTGTATGATTTCTTATTTAGAGTTAGATATATGAGAATTAGTTATAACTAACTTTATAACTTCCTAACAACTCGCTTAACTTCATAACTAACTTGTTGACTTCCTAACTACTTTGTTGACTAACACACTAACTTCTCTAACTAACTTTGATCTTGTTTGTTGTTCTGTCAACAGTCCCCCTCAAGCTGGATGCTATAAAGATGTTCCGCAAGCCAATCTTGGAACATAGATGATGATGCTGAATTCTATTCAGTCTTTTAGTGAGTAAATTTGCAGGTTGATATATTCTGTTTTCACCACTCATTTCTGAATCTTTTCCCTTATGAAGTGTAGACCAATTTCTAAATGTTTAGTCATTTCATGGAAGACAGGGTTTGCAGCAATTTGTAATGCTGACTTGCTGTCTGAAAAAAATGTTACTGGAAGATTGATGTTAATACCAATCTCTTTTAGTAAACCAAGTATCCATGTTAGTTCAGCAATTGTTCTTGCTAAACTCCTGTATTCTGATTCAGCTGAGCTCCTGAAAATTGTAGTCTGTTTCTTTGATTTCCATGCTATAAGTAAATCACCACACTTCACAATATAACCAGTAACTGACTTTTTTGTATGAGGGAAAGTAGTCCAGTCTGCATCACAGTAGGTAGTTATTGTCTTATGTGTACTATTGGACATAAGTATACCTTTTCCAGGCTAGTTCTTTATATATCTAACTATTCTTAGTATAACATTAAGGTGAGACTTCTTTGGCTGTTGTAGAAATTGGCTAAGTGTCTGAACACTATATAAGCTATATTTGGTCTTCTGATTGTGAGATATAGTAATTTGCCTATCAGTCTTTGATATGAGTTTATGTCATTCAATAATTCATCTTCTGGTGTTGGTCTTCTTTTTCTGTTTCCTAAATCTTCTGCACATGCTCATCATACTCCTTTGTAGTTAATTTCACACTACAGTCTATAGGTGTATTAATAGGTTTTGCTGCATCTAGACCAAGTTCAGAAATGAGTTCTAATGCATATTTTCTTTAATGTTTCACAATTCGTTTTTCTGATCTTGCAAATTCTATCCCCAAAAAATAATTCAATTCTCCCAAATCTTTCATGTTGAATGCTTGTTGTAGAGCCTGTTTTGTTCCTTCTATCAGTTCCATGTTATCTTCTGTAATTAGCATGTCATTCACATAAACTAATACTAGAGTTATTCTTTTTTCAGTTTTCCTTGTAAACAATGAGTGATCATATTGTGATTGTCTGAACTCCATTTGCATCAGTGCCTCTGTAAGTTTAAAGTTCCATTGTCTTGGTGCTTGTTTGAGTCCATACAAGGATTTGATCAGTCTGCATACCTATTTGTCCCCCTGAGTGATGAATCCTTGTGGTAGTTCCATATATCTCATCATATAGATCTCTTTGTATAAAGGCATTATACACATCCATTTGGTGTATGTGCCAGTGTCTAGATGCTGCTATTGATAGGATGGATCTCACAGTGATCATTTTAACAACTGGAGAGAAGGTTTTTTGATAGTCTATTCCTTCTATTTGACTGTATCTCTTTTTCCACAAGTCTAGCTTTGACCCTTTCAATTTCTTCTATTTCCTTATACTTGATCTTGTAAATCCATTTACATCCTATTGGAGATTTGCCTTATGGTAAAGAGACAATATCCTATGTGTGGTTACCTTGTAAAGCTTTTATTTCTGCTTTTATTGCTTCCGCCAATCTAGGATCTTTAGATGCCTCATTGTAGTTTTTTGGTTCAGTTATTTCTGAGAAGGAAGTGAGGAAGGCTTTATATTTTGGTGAGATGTTCTCATAAGATATGTAATTGGCTATGGGATATGGGACAGTTATAGAATCATGTTTCTTTGTGATGAAGTATTTAAGCCAAATTAGAGGTTGTTTTGATCTGGTAGACTTCCTGACAGGTATTGCATTAGTTGGCTGATTTTGAATCCGAGACACATGAGGTATATGTATTATATTGGTTTCATTTTGATTTGTATCTTCTGTTGTGAGGTTTTGAGTGTTTTCTGGTGTATTGGCATAGGTTCTTTGTTCTGCACCTTCTTGTGAAGTAACCTGATAATTACAAACAGGTATAGACATATATGTATTTGTCATATTATAGTCATTAGATTTACCATTTTGATCATCTTGAAAGATTGGTCTTTCTGGTGTATCTATATTGAAGGGAAATTCAGTTTCCATAAAGGTAACATCTTTATTAACAAAGAAAACTTTATTTTGCATGTCATATAAAATATATCATTTTTGGTTTTCAGAGCTACCCATCAACACACAAGATTTTACTCTAGATTGCAATTTATCAAATATTGATAGGTCATTAGCAAAGCACAAACAACCTAGTGTTTTTAAATGACTAATAAAAGGTTTTTTCTGTAAAGTTTTTCATAGGGTGTCATGCCAGTAATAGAAGATGGTAGTCTATTTATCAAATACACAGCAGTCTAAACACAACATTCCCCAGAATTTCAGTGGAATATTGTCTTGGAGTCTTACAACTCTAGTTATTTCTAGTATATGCCTGTGTTTTCTTTCTGCCACCTCATTCTGTTGTGGTGTATAGGCACATGATCTCTAATGTATAATTCCTAGTTTTAGGAACAAACTTGTACACACCTCATTTACAAATTATGTTCCATTATCAAGTTTGATTATTTTTACTGATTTATTGAACTGAGTATACACAAAAGTTAGAAACTGCTGAATAACAACATAGACATCTGATTTTAGTTTAAGTAAGTATATCCATGTCATTCTTGTGTAGTCATCCATTATTGTTAGAAAGTACTTGTTTCCATTATGAGTTGGTACTTTATAAGGTCCCCACGCATCCATATGAACAAGATCAAAGCTTGAGCTACTTGTGTTATTACTGATAGAGAAAGGCAATCTACATTATTTAGCACATGGACACACATTACAATTCTTTATAGTACTAGATATAACATCATGTTTTGCTTTAATCAGTTTACTTAGAACATTACTAGATGTATGACTAAATCTTCTGTGCCATAACTCTATCTCTTTCTCAGTGATTGCCACAGTTTCCTTAGCTTTCCTTACACTTAGTCCTAACTTCACTTGTTCATTTAGAGAGTTTTGATGATGGCTGATTTACTAACATGTATAAGCCATCCTGTAGTCTACCAATCTCCTTCACCCTCCTATTGTAAAGATCCTAAAATAGACAAAAACTAGGGTAGAAGGTTTCTACACACTGCATTTCTCTGGTTAGTTAGGACACAGACATTAAGTTGAATCTAAATTGTGGTAAGTAAAAGACATTATTAAGGGTGCTTCTGTTTGAGATAGTACTTGATCCAGTGTGTGTCACCTTAACCATTTTTCCATTTGGCAGGTGTACTGTTTTAGTGTCAGAAGTATTTTCTACTTTAGTTGCTTTATTTAGCAAGTTCAGATCAGAAACCATTTGTTTAGTGGCACCAATATCTATTATCCAATGTTTAAGTTATCAACTACAAGTAAAACTTTGTGATTAGTGATACCTGCTATATTTGTAGATGATTGTATGGCTTGTGACCCTTGATATTGAGTATCTTCAGTCTGCACTATATTGTGATTCAATAACTTCACAATTTGTTCATATTGATCTTTAGAAAACATAGGTGCTCCTCCAACTTGCCAACTAGAATTTGTCAATCTAGTAGATTTGTCACTCATTTCACTGGTTTTATATAATTTCTCAGTCACACCTTCATAATCCTGTGCATATGCATTGTGAGCAGAATGTTCTTTCCTTTTTTACTTAAAACCATGAGGGTATCCAACTACCATATAACATATCTCCTTAGCGTATCCTCTCATTTTACACACTTCACAAAACATATTAGAATTCTTTCTGAACTTTTATGTGTCTGATCCTACTTTAGAGTACATAGCAGTAGGATCATGATTCATATTGTGGCTAAAACCACTAGGACCAACACCTAACAAACCAGCAGACTTGGCAGTTATGGATTTTTGATTCTCATCACTGGTAATCATAGAATATGCCTTATTCACAGTAGGCAGTGGAGACATTAACAAAATTTGAATTCTTGCTTGCATGTAATTCTCATTTAGTCCCATCAAGAATTGGTACAGTTTTTGCCTTTTTTGAAGATATTCTACAAATTCCTTAGACTTAGGACATCCAAAGCTAGGGGAGGAACTAAAGATTGGAATTCCACCCATAGTGTCTTTAGTTTAGAGAAATATTCACCACACTTGAATTTCCTTGTGTTAAAGTAGCTATTTCTCTATGAAGATCATAGGTTCTTGATCCATCTACTTTATCAAATCTATCCCTTAAGTCTTCCCACACTACATAAGTTGTATTAGCATATAACACACCATTCAGTAAGCCACTTGAGACTGAGTTCATCAGCCATGCTTGAACCACAACATTCACCCTATCCCACCACTCTTCTTCATAGTGTTCTTTTTTACATTTTCCATTAACAAAGCCTAATTTATTTCTCCCAAGCAGTGCAATTCTCATTGATTTACTCCATAATGCATAATTCTCATAACCCTATAACTGAAATGATATGAGGGACACACCACTCACATCTGAAGATTGAAGAAACAGTGGGTGGTTGTGATCTATGGTTGTAGTGATTCCAGTGTTTAAGATAGTTTAATCTTACAGTTGAGTCTCTAGTTGTGTTGTTTTGATTGTTTTCTGTTGTAGTAGGAGCAGTATCCATTATAGGTATCAGATATATGGCAAGAAGTGTTCAAGATATGAATTATATATTTGAAGAATTACACCAGATTCTCAGGAAAGACTGGTTTCTGAGACAGTTCTTATTGACTTACTAAACAGAATATCAAGACAGAGGATAGAGTTTTCCAAGTGTGTATAGATTTCCAGAATATGACTTCCAGAAGTTGATTTCTCAGGATTAACAAGAGTCAAGAAGTAGAAAGGTAGAAGAATAGAATATAGTAGAGATTACATACCAGAAACACAAGAAAAATAAAATAGTAAGCCAAACAGTGAAAATGTTCAAGAACAAAAGTGCATAAATGAAATAAACTGCACCAAGTGCATAAATGAAATAAACTGCACCAAGATTAGTAGATTAACTTCAAAATGCTTGGGGAAGAGACATTATGGTCCAGCATTGATCATGCTCTAATACCATGTTGAAATACTCATCTCAAGTATTCAAAATGTTGAGATATTCACTAGATATACAGGATATACTCAGAATGAAGAAGAAGAAGAAGAAGAAGAAGAGGAGTAAGAATAGTTGTGTAGAATTTTTATTCATTCGACTTACTTGTACAGATATCTATATCTGTATAAGATGTGAGGATAGAAATGATGGACTTATACAGATGCAACCCAAAATTAATAGTACCCTTAACATACCGCAGAATTCGTTTAAGAGCCCCCATATGCTCTTCTTTCGGATCATGCATATGTAAACAAACCTGTTGAACTGTATAGGAGATATCATGTCTCGTGAATGTAAGATACTGCAATGCCCCTACTAAACTGCGCTAATGTGTTGAGTCACTGTATGGAGTACCTGTAGAGTTACTCAAATTTTCCTTTGTATCAACCGGCCTATGTGACGGTTTGCACGAGGACATGCCAGCTTTGTCAATGATCTCATCGGCTTATTTCTTTTGACAGAGAAACAGATCACCTGCATATTAATATTATTATTATTACTTGTACACATGCCTATATCCCTATTTATAATTCTTTTATTAATAAAATATTAATAAAATAACCACTCAATATGAGGGTTGATTGATGCAAAAAATAATAATAATTCTTTTATTAGATTTTCAAACTTGTTGCACTTCAAATAAATTAGTCTTCCTTCAAGCTTATGCACGTGGATAATCTAAATATTTGTTACACGTAATTTAACAACTAAGTCAATGTAATAATAATTTTTTGTCATTTTAAATAATTGTAATGTCTATTGCTATTTTATATAATTTATAATTTATTGATATGTGCAACGCAAAATCTTATGTTCAATTTGCAGTAATTAATCGCTACTAAAAGTAAGAAAAAAAATACATCAACAAATAGTAATCCAAAATAATACACAATAGGTACTTATTCCAAACATGCATGTACAAATCAGTTAGAACTAATAAACTACTAGGAATATGTGTATTATCAATGATTTCTACTTAAGGCGGCAAGATGATATCTTGAACATTTACATATCCAGGATCCTTGACACAAATAGATGCCTCAAAAATTCCATATAGATTACTTCTCAATACAATTTCTTTCAAATTCATTAAAATTTCATGTATCGATTCTTCAATGCCCGTTATGGTAGAATATTCATGTGGTACTTTCTCAGATTTTACACGTGTGATACATGTTCTTTCTATTTCTCCAACTAAACATCTTCACATCGCAATGCCTATTGTGTCGGCTTGGCTTTTCATAAGTGGAGACAGAATAAAACGTCCATAATAAAAATGCACAAATCTTGCAAAAAATTAGTGAAAAGAGTAGAAAAATTAACATTGAACCCAAAAATGAATAAACTACCACGGCATATGTATGTATTCCTAAACAGGCACTCTTGAAACAAACGAGTGCAAATACAGTTACCACACTGGGTTAACAAGAATGCAAGTTACCATGCGACAAAACATACATGAAAATGTAGTAATAAATATTCTCCAATGTAACATGTTTTATTCAGAGTAGATGTACATCCATGTATGGCAAGAATATATTTCTTCTAAATTTGTGATAATTAACTAATTATAGGCCTTATCTCAATTCCTTCAACTATAAGCCCTTGCTTTATATTTCCCCCTTCACCTCATGCATACGCAATTCTATGCAATCATCTCCATTTTCTGTATAAAACTCACCCAATTCTACCTCAAACCAGCCATCATCTCTGAGTCTAGGATGTTGAATATCAGAAAAGATGAGATTAGGATCATGAGGCCAATATGGTGCTTGCCCTTCCTGGTACCGATCACAAGGCGGAGTATAACAGAACTCTTCTTCTTCATATTCACACTCAGTGTCAACATCTGGATCCAGAAAAGCAAAACGGGTTTCAGATTCAATAGCAGGAATTCCAACGGAAACCTCTGAGGGTCGATAATTAAACCCAAGTTTGTTTTCCAACTTGTAAACTAAGTAAGCTACGTAGGATGTAAATGGTGAGAGACTCCCAGCTCTTATTGTGCCCCAAATTTCAAGCCAAAAAACATATTCGAGCATAGCCACCTCTGGAAACCTGCTTTCACAATTGAAGAAAAACAGTCATCTTTATGTTTCAAGAAAAAGGATAGTTATATCTGTTGAAAAATGACGACAGAAACCTGGACTCGGGTAGACAAGTCCATTTCCAATATTCTGGTGTATCACTCCATACAATATTGAGATCCCTTGCACCTAAAAAGTAGTATTTTTTTCCAGTCCATTTATCCAGTGAGAAACTCTGCTGAACAATAGCATAATTAAGAAATGCAAAAGCAATGAAAGAGAAGATGTGTACAGAAAACCTCTACCTATAGAGGTTTAATAACATGAATTTTTTGTTTATAGAAACATCTTAAAGAATAAAGATACGGAACAATAACGCCCACTAGCTTTTGAGGCACATAAGGGGATAAACTATGATGAACTTAACTAATTTTGACAAACCCAAAGAAAACAAGAAGATGGTAGGAATCATGAACGATATTTTTATGCTTACAAGTTGATACAACTGATACCCCTGTATTGAGAAAAAAATGACGAGCTTACTTTTATTAAGACAATTTTTATCAGTATTTATTAGGAGTAACACATTGTTAAGAACATCCTGGATACCATACTCCTCACTATCCTTTAAAACATCTCCCCCTCCAACTCAAAAAAGGACCTCAAGGGATTGTATTGCAGACACAAACGTTAAACAACAATCAGAACAAAGATATATTAAAATAACAATACACTACAATAGGACGGGTAATCCAAACAGATGTTACGTACCTTGCGACCTCCATCAATTAAGAGGGAATGACTACAGAGATAAACATAAAGATCCTTCTTAGAACGAAAATCTGGGATTGGACTGAGTGATCCGGCAATGATGGACTGATAATCGGATGGCAGAAATTTTGTCCAAACGGCATCAGACTCGGCAGCGGATTGGACAGATTTAGAGACCAAGGAAAAGCGACACACGACAAGAGGGCTTGTCAAGCCCAATATCTCTGCAATACAACCCTCCGGTAGCATCCAGAGACAAGTACTCTTCTCATTTTCACCATTCTCCTCCATGCATGTGTTTCCTGTTGTTATTTAAGTTTATTCAAACTGAAGTGACAAAAGAAATGGATTTATTAAAACCGGAGTCACCACCTAGTGTTTAATTTTAAAAGACGCTTTTATTGAAAACAGACTTTATTTAACGAAAAATACCCTTTGAATATTAAGATGTGCATCCAAATCTAAATACACATTTGAGTAATAAGATATTGTACTAAGATTTGCATACTAAATATTTAAGACTATGGACTCTATGTATTCTCAACATCAGAATGTATAAACTTGTCTTTATTTAAAATTTAATAAATATAAATTTTGAATAAAATACTAAATTTTTGGGGCCGTTTGGCCATGAAATTGTGAGTATTTGAAATTTGTTTTCAAAGTGAAAAATGGTGGTATTTGAAAATTAGAGTTGTTTTTGAACTTCTGTGAGTAATTTCGAGTGAAAAAAGTGAATAACTTTTGGTGTTTTCTGTTCAAATTACAGAAAACTCTGGAATTCAACTTCAAGTCAATGGTGATTGATGGATGAATTTTTTGGAATTTTATGATCAAACATAATTTCCGAAATTCAACTCAAAAAAAATATATCCATGGCCAAACGACCACTAATCTAATACCATGTCAATATAAGATTATATGACGGTTGGTAGTGGTGATTTTGTGTGCAAGGTTAGGATGGTATTGATTGATGATAGTGGTTATGGGTAGTAACTAGTGGTGATAGTGGTAGGCAGTAGTGATTACTAGTGATTGTAGTGTTATTTTTTATTCATGTTGGATAACGAAAATTAATCTTGAAATAACTTGTTTTCCAACCAAACGACCCCTAAGCGGAGTACAATAAGGTCAACCAGAAATACATGATCCATGACCTGTGCAACATTTTTTCACATTCCAAATATATTTTCAGCAAATATTACAATAGAGATTCGCATACTATATTAGGCAAAACAAGAATAAGATTCCAAAAAAAAATCCACTAGAAATGTTTTACTTTGTCTGCAATTCACTCAATTACAAAAGAAAAAGCTGTAATAAAAATTTGTAGTTTGACATTCTGAAAAACAAGAAAAAACAGAGAAAGAAAGAGAGTGGAACTTACGTTGGACAGGGGCGACCAAACCGGAGACGAGTTTTCCTTTTAATTTGCACGCTTTTAAATTAGGGATTCTTTAATCAATCCCACCAATGCCTCACATTTTTCTATTAAAAAGAGTTGAAAGCGGAACTGTTTTTGTCTGTTATAAATGGGTGAAAATTATTTATTCTCTTCAATTTAATTTAAAATCAAACTCCCTCTTCAACTTTGAACATAGACATTCTCCTCCTTTATTCTAATTGAATTTTTAAAATGCTTATTTTATCTTTATATTATCAACTTTTTGACATTTGAGCCGAGGTTTATCGAAAACAACATCTAGGGTAAGTGTAGAAGTGTGTGACCATTTCATCTCAAAGTTTAAGCTGTTATACAGAACACATATTGTTTTTGGTAAATAAAGAATTTTATTTATACCAAAGTGAAGAATTACAAACCAAAACAGGGCTGACCACCTGTTCTCTCTATCTAGCTGACTAAGGCTGCATTACATAAAGCCTAACTACAAGCTACCATCAAAACAACCAGCAAAATAACTAGTAATTGCGTCAGATAAACAAAACAAACTCTAAGCAACAGACTCAACCACAAGCTGCAATCATCAAGACATGGAATTCGGAGAAGCCAATGGACCTTGCCACTTCAGGTGGACACTGCCTTGGATATGGATATGTATAGCAATTTCTCTGCAGAGACTATCACATTGGTACACAGCTTTCTGAAACCTTAGCCCATTCCTCTCCCTCCAGATAGCAGCAACAACAACATAAGAAAAGACAACACAAATGATCTCTCCCCTGGCAGTTGCCTTTTTGGCCCATCTATTTACCCAATCAAGTTTTTCTTACCAATCACCAACACTTCTTTGAAAACTCAGCCAGGGTAAGAGTTTATGCCATAGTGTACTTGTGACAGGACATGAGAAGAACATGTGCTCAAAGGACTCTACTGGTGCATTAAAAAAGGCACAACCCATAGAAACCTGGATGCCAAACCTCTGAAGTCTTTCAATTGTTACTAGTCTTCTCTGAACTGCTAGCCACAATGTGAACTTGTGTCTAGGGTGTATGCTTGGTAACAGAGTTAGACATTTCTATGGCACTTTTGGAAGCTCGGGTAGTAAGGACAGACACACACATTTAATAGAAAACTTATTCCCCTTGGCCATAGTGGCCAATCTAGCTTGTAAACTGCCCTGGAGAGTTGATAGTTGAAGAATATGCTTCCTAGTCTCTATGATCTTCCTGATCACCCATGTAGCATTAGCATCTATGTTGCAGGTCTCAACTTACTCTTGTTTTAAGTAGTAGCTATGCACCCATCTGACCCAAAGGAAATCATTCTTGTTAGCAATTTCCCATAGCTATCTACTGACTGCAGCTTTGTTCTAGAAGCTCATGTTCATGAAATTAAGGCCGCCTGCTACCTTAGGAGTGCAAGTTTTTGCCCAAGATACAAGTGCTTTCTTAGTAATTTCAGCAGTACCAGACATAGGAAAGACCTACAGACAGCTTCAACCAATTTCATTATCCTTTTTGGCAAGATAAAAATTTGGGCCTAATAAGTCTGGATGCCAAATAGAACTGATTTGATCAGTTGGAGTCTACTAGCATAGGATATCATTTTAGCAGAACAACATCTCACTCTTTCTGTTATTCTTTCCACTAAGGGCATACATTGTGCAACAGACAACTTCGTGGAAGATAAAGACACACCTAAATACTTAAAAGGTGGAGTCCCTTCATTGTAACCCATAGTGCTCAATATAACCTACTTAAGTTCAGGCTTCACACCTGACATGTAAATGAAACTCTTGTCTGCATTAGCTTATAGCCCAAAAACTGCAGAAAATCTATTGAAAGCATCTTGAACCTGCTGAATGGAGGGAAGGTCAGCTTTACAAAACATTAAGAGGTCATCATCAAAACATATATGAGTCACCCCTAGACTTTTACATCTAGGGTGATATTTGAAAGCCCTGTTTGCGACTACTAAGCTCAGTTCCCGCTGCAAATATTCCATAGCAATGACAAATAGATATGGTGACATAGGGTCACCCTGTATAATACCTCTTTTACCAGGAAAAGCCTTAGCCAGACCTCCATTCAAGACCAAAGAGTAGGAGACAGTGGAGATGCATTCCATGGTCTTATGAACTTATAAGGAAAACCAAGTTCAGCCAGCATACTTTGCAAAAAGCACCATTCTATAGAATCATAAGCTTTCCTTAGATCAACCTTCATGACATCTTGGGGATAACCCTTTCCTAGAGTACCATTTAAATAATTCGTGACTAAAGTGGATATTATCAATGATACTTCTACCCTCCATAAAGGCAGACTGAGAAGGACTAATAAAAGTACCTATAACAGGTTTGATCCTATTAGTCAGAACTTTAGTGATGATCTTATAAAAGGTGGTACAACAAGCAATTGGTCTATAATCTTTAACATAGGTTGGGTTTGTGACTTTTGGGATCAAGGTGATGGCAGTACCACTAAAAGATTTCAGAATTCTACTAGAATGAAAAAATTCTTTCACAACCTCCAATACATCCTCATTCACCACCTTCCAGTTCTTTGTAAAGAACTCAATAGGATAACCATCAATACCAGGGGATTTATCAACATGCATACCTTTAATTGCAGCAAGGATTTCCATTCCAGTAACATCTTTGATCACGTCACATTTTTGTTGATATGAGAGTCAAGGGCCACTTTTGATAGTGTTTGAATTTGGAACATGCATCTTATCTGCAGCAATGCCCATAAGGTTAGTGAAAAAGGAAATAAATTCATTCTCCACTACTTTAAGGTCAGTGATCTTATTGCCTGCAGCATCATAGACAGTGTTGATAGTATTTCTACTTGCCCTTATCTTGCACTAGGCATGGAAATACTTAGAATTTGAATCCCCACTCTTAATCCATGTGTCCCTAGACTTCTGTCTTAGTGCTAACTCCTCAATGGTACTCCACTTTGCAATTTCCTCAAGTACTTCTTTCTCCCGAGTCTGCCTAGCATGTTGGAGTCTCTGACTATAAGAGGCCATGTAAGTGTTAAGCCCTTTCAAGCTTTCCTTCAGGTTCTTAAGTTTCTTCCATAACACACACATCTTAGTACCATCCACTCTTTGTGCCCATACAGTTGTAAGCAGACCAGCAAAGTCAGGATGCAACATAACAGTAGATAATAGTTTAAATGACTCGGGCTTAGTCTGAAGTTGGGACTGATAATGCATTAAAATTGGTGAGTGGTGAGACAACTTGGATTGAGAATCAGCTTCCACATGGCTATAAGATTGAAGCCATTGGAAGTTGCCTAGGGTCTAGTCATCTTTAAATACACTCTACAATTAGCATGTTGTTTATTACAGAAGGTGAAATGCCAGCCTATTGACTCAATAAGGGTAAGCTGCAAAGCATCCACACAGTCTTTAGAATCTTGAGTCTCAGCAGGCAAGACAGGAGAACTAAGTCTATCCTCAAAAGAGAGCATAGTATTAAAATCCCCACTAATGATTCATGCACCTTGAATATTTTTCCCAATCTGTACAAGATCAGTCCATAAATTTTATCTCTGTTCGGCCTCATTTTTTGCATAAACCACTATTAGGAAAGCTGAGAAAGTGGAATCCTCCACCTTGCAATGAATAAGTTGCTCAGTAATCAACAACACCTGTACCTGAATGGAAGATTTCCATAGCAACCAAATTCTACCATTGTATGCCATGGGATAGTTACAATAATGACTCCACCCCATAGCAACCTTAGTCAAAATACCTTTAGCTTTTGATTCTTTAATTCTTATCTCTAAACAACCAAATACTTCTATATTATGCTTTTACAGAAAGAGCTTCAACTCTTTCTGTTTGAGGGGTTGATTCAAGCCCCTCACATTCAAAGTTGAGATGATCATAGGGGCTGGGTGACCCCATGGGTTGTGGTAGTAGTCTGAGAAGAACTTTTCTGAGCTTCATTCTCTGTCAGCACCTCAAAATTATTAGTTATTCTAATAGCCCCTTGGTGCACAACTGCAGTCCCGGTAGGTGATCTTTGTGGCTCTATTTGAGTTACCACATCATCCTCTTGTGGAAGCACAATAGTATCATGGGTTGTGTGCACTGGTTGTGCTGTTTGACCCACCTCCGGTTGCTCATCTTTTGGTGCACAATTCTGTGTGGGCACTCTAGCTCTCCTATTTCTCCTCCTTATTCTTCTCCTAGGCCTTTCCTGATAATCATTCCCTACTGGTTCCTGAACAGCATTCCAGCAATTCTCCTCAACATGGCCAAACTTCATGCGATTAGTACAAAATTTGGGTTTCCAATCATACTCCACAGCTTGATGGATAGGGCTTTGTGGTGTTTGCAGCTCAATAGAATCTCTAAGTGGTTGAGAGACATCTACATCCACCAGGATCCTTGCATAGGAAATTTTCTCCACACTGGCTGTAAACTTGTCAGTATACTTAGGCCTACCCACAACACTTGCAACTTTGCTTAAAGCTTCAATGGACCAATAACCTACTGGTAATCCAAGAAATACAACCCAAAGAGGAATAGTGATAAGACAGTATGGATTGAATTGAAAATCAATAACCCATTATTGAAGAATAAAAGGCTTGTTGAAGAATAAACCTGCATCCTTTACCTATTCACCATCATCCACAGAAGCAAACCCAAATATATAATACCCCTCATCATGAGCCAGAATTAGAGGCTTTTCAACAAAAGCCCAAGCATTAGCAACATAGGCTTCTAATGACTTAAGATACGGTGTATCCCCAACAATGTACCCAATTAACGCAGTTTTCATGTATTCCTCTTGGGGTTTAATGTTCTATACATCAATATTTACATAAATCTTCCCATCCTTGGTTGTAGGAGGAACATAAGTAAGTGACTTACCTTCTGTGCTAGTCGATTCGCCTTATAATCATTAGTTGTAGGTGGTGTGGGCTGCGCAGATGTCGTAGCCTCGGATAACTGAAGGCGACGCACCGCCGATGTCGTTGTAGCTGTTGTGCCGCCATACGACTCCAAATGAAGAGAACCTTCCGAAACTGACTCCGACCCACTATCCTCACCCTCCTCCATAATGGATTGGAACTTGGGTGGAAGGAAACTACCAAAGGTTAATGGTGGATGTCAGGTTGAATAACTTTAATGGGGGCGTAATCATCACCATCGGATTCAGTGAAGATTTTCTAGTACTAGACAGCTGTTGGGTCATCGTTTTCAGTGCAAAGGTGTACGTTAGCAATCCTTACTAAACGTGCGACTAGAGAGAGAAAACATACTTCCAAATTAGTCCATAATCCACGTAGAATATATTTTTAATATCTAATTATATTCTCAACGCGCCAATTTTCTTAGGCTTATTTATGAATATCTAGAGAGAAAAAAGGAAGAGATATATTTTGGAATTGCTCAATTTGTACATCATCTATCCTCTATATACAAGTATCTTCGAACTAACTAACCTACTCTTCTAACACTTGTTAAATAATAACTGCACCTCTAATTTTACTAATTACAAACTAACCCCACAGGTCTTAAGTAAGTTTTTTGTACGGTAAGTTTTTAATACAACTATGTCTATTTGCGAAAAGGCACATAAAAACTATGTCTTGTCCGGCATAGTTATGTAATACTAATTCGCAAGGTAAGTTTTTATAGAAACTATACTTGACAAGACATAATTTCCATGTACCTTTCGGCGAATACGCATGATTTCTATTAAAATTTTGTCTTGTAAAATTAGATCATAGATCTGAATTTCTTTTATTTTTTTAATGTCAAGGTTTCAGCCACTTTTTGATTACTTAAAGTGACGAAGGCCAAAAATTAAAGACATGCAATTTGACGGGTCAAAATTAAATACCACCCAAAATAGGGATTTTGTGCGAATTGTTCCTCCTAAAACACAAAAGACAGAAATAATGGAGTAAGTAAATGATGCTAAAACTCACGGCCCAAAGGAAATAAGTATTAGGTTTATTTTTTCCTCTAGAATGAATTTTCAAGATAATACAAAAGAGACTCTTGTAGTTGTGACTTTCACAATACGCAGTTTTCTCTCCCATGCAAAAGTGAAACTTGAAAATTTTGCAGCTCACAAACCATTCTCTATTTCCATCAATTAATTCAATGAAAGATGCAATATTAAGAATCCCTATCCTTCCATCAGAACGCTACCAGTGAAATTTCTCTTGAAATTCAGGTGTGTTTCAAAATCTTGCATTTCTTTAATTTCTAGTCCTACATTTATCAAGAACCATCTTAGTGTATCTGCTGATAACAAGGACTACACCCACCATAGGCTTATGTTGCAGTTTCATCCACCTAAGTATACTTATCTGAAGGATTGCTCCCTTAGTTACTTTGTTTATGGGTCTATCAATGAGGCATTTGACGTGGATTTGATAGAATAATATACTACGTATATTCTTTAATATTATTAATGATATTGTACATCTGTAATTATGGTACTAATTTATAGTATTAGGAAAATGTATTTTTGATTTTCGTAATTATAGTGATCTTGAAATCATGTATATAAATTTGTGTGACCATTACCACGAATTGGAATTGAATTACCATTACCAACAATTATGTCATGATTTTTGCTCAAATTGAAATAAGACGAGAGATTACCTGGCGCAGACTTCATATGAGAAGTGACACGGGTGTCCATGTACTATATTTGCATCCGGAGGATTTAATCCAAGTGTGTGCATTGCTGCATCGATATTCGTGGAAGTCAGGGCTATTGTTGGGCCCACAGCAGTGAAGGCCTGTTGTGGCTCGAGGCCCAAGCAAGTCAGGCTACTTCCAGGCCCTATTCTGCCGAGACCCAGTCTGCAGAAGGCCATTGGGCTTGGCCCAATAGTTCGCTGGAAATGGACAGGGTGGAGTGGGCCACTGCCCACTGGCCCAGCCTCACCACGCCCACGCCCCCGGCCAGCCCCACGCCCGCCCACTGGCCCAGCCCACGGCCACTTCCCACTGGCCCAAGGCTGCGGCCAGTGGTGCTGCGGCCCATGCTGGACGCCACCCCGTCCTCCGCCACTGCCTCCAGCGCCTCCACCGCGGCTGCCACCATTGACGCCGCTGTGGTTTTTGCCACCATTTTTTCGATTATGGCCCTTTTTGCCGCCACCATTATTGCGGTTTTAACTAGTATTTTTCGTGAAGGAGTGAGGGTCATCGGTGTCGCGTGACGTGGCCACCATCATGGCGGAATTGGCTCCAGTAGCTGCTTTTTTAGTCAACCCTGCTTCTTCTAAGGTGAGCATGAAACGTGTTTGGTAGAACGGTGGGAGAGGATTGCTTTGACGAAGAAGAGTACCAACTCCATTATACGCCTCGGAGAGGCCTGCAACCATCTGAAGAACGAGGCGATCATTCGTGACGAGTGCACCAACATTTTTGAGTTGATCCGACAACTCCTTGAGCCTTTGACAATAGGATGAGACATTCGGAAAATCCTCCATATTTATGTGGGAGAATTCTTGCTCGAGGATCACAACACGAAAGTTTTTGTTATCTTGGAATATATCATGCAACCTATTCCAAGCTTCCATTATCGTGGCGTCGGGTTCGATAATAATCTGTAAGAGGTCCGTAGAGATAGTGGAATAACTCCATTAGAGCACCGTAGCATCCAGAGTTACCCACAACTCTATTTCTTCATCGGTGGTAGGCACCTTCTCTTTGCCTTTTTCCGGTTTGAAGATGTGATGGAGGACTCTATTAGACCTTGCGTGAATTTTAAATAGTTTTGCCCATGTCGCATTTTGGATGTTTTTCATCTCAAGAACAATAGGGATGTTATTCTTGATATTGGAGAGTGCAAGGGCGGGATGAAATGTGTTCTTTGTGGTAGACATGATGAAAGAACAAGAAGAGAATTAGGGTTTTGGAAGAAAAAGAATTTGAAGGGAGGGGGGGTTACACGGCCGACGGCCACTGGTTGAGTAGGGCGGCGGAAGGAGGATAAAAGTTTACCCTAGACTGATGATACCATGAAAGAGAATAATCCATTGATTATTTTCATTAATGTAATAGGTTTATATATATGATACACAATAGTAAACCTAGCCTATAATTACGTAAATCAAATATACATTTTCTTAATACTACAGATTACTACCATAATTACAGATGTATAATATACTAATAATATCAAGGAATATACGTAGTATATTAGGAATATACTACGTACATTCTATCAGGATTATCCCATGAAATACCAACATAAAATTATTTGGGATTTTTGCGGGTTCTATCAATGGATTGATTTGTCTTTCCAATGGGGAAAAAAGACGTGTTTCTATGGAATCCATCAATTAGAGTGTACAAGAAATTGCCTGATTTCGGAACTAATTTGAGGTTGGTTACGTTCGTTATATGATTTTGGATATGAGTTCTATGATGACTATAAGGTGGTGGGATGTATTCACCGTTCTTGCAGTACGCCTCTTATTGAGGTCAAAATATATAGTCTAAAAGATGATTCTTGGAGAAGCGTCAGTTCTCCTCCTCTAGATGGGGTGGGATTATTTGGTTCGGGTAAGTTTGTGAATAGGAAACTTCATTGTGCTAATCATGCTGCTGGTGATGATTTCGATAAGGGTTGGAACATCATTTCTATTGATTTGGTTGAATGGAAATGGGAAACGGTGGAGCAACCTTGCAATGGAGAGGAAGAGGGTGTTTTGGTGCTAGGGGTGTTGGGAGATAATCTTTCTGTGTTAAGTAATATTAGTCATCGGAGAAGTGATATAGATGTGTGAGTTATGAAGGAGTATGGAGTTAAAAGAATCTTGGACAAAGATGTTTACTGTCAAGATTCACCATACTAGTCCTGTGTTGATGGTGCTTGAGAGAGACTTTTTAATTTCAAATAAAGATGAAATTTTGCTTTTGTTTGGAGAAAATTTCTTCTTGTACAATCTGAAGGATGAATCAATCAAATACCCAAAGTTTCCTATGTTTGGACCTGATCTTGTTTCTGTTGCGTCAATTTACCTTGAGAGCCTAGTTTCTCCCGTTTTACAAAGCGAACCACCGACACAACAGGAATGAAGGATGCGGAAGCTCAGATGGACACGATTGTGTAAGTAATGACTTGTAAGAGTTCCACTTTATACATTTTTCGCAGGGGGGCTGTTCAATTGCGTTTCTTTTGTCAAATATGGAAAAAAGACATTGCATATTTAGGGAACACATTCATACCAAATTTACTTGAGATCTTGTTTGTCCTTTTAGTTTTTGCATATTTCCATGAAAAAACAACTTTTACTAGAAGGATTATTTGGTTGTAGTGCTTGGTGTGTTCAACACTCAAAAGTAAATGGTGTTGGACATTGTTTTCTCTTGTTTTGAATTTTCCTTCAGTTTGACAGTAACATTGACATTAGCAAAAATGAGGAGAAAACAGTTGAGGAAGTATTTTGCTTTTGTCCGGGTATTTCCAACACACACCTAATGTTGTTGGCCGAGATTTTTTCTTAGCCATCAGTTTTCCCTACATTTAAACTTCTCAGAGAGAAGAATGCCAAGCTCACTTTCAGCGCCATATGCATCACATGTAAAATAACTGCTTGAACACCTTTGGATCAAGTTCTTTTTTTTTGTTTCCCACCCGGTATCCGGTATCCGGTACCCGCAATATTGGAACCCGACTATATCCGGATTCACGGCACGTAGGACCCCATTTGGGGAAGCGCTCCCTACTAAGATTTTCCCATACCTAGGGTTCGAACCCGAGACCTCTGGTTAAGGGAGGAGCAACCCATCCGCTGCACCACATCCTTTGATTACTTTGGATCAAGTTCACTTAAACTTGTGAAGTAATTTTCACTGGAAAATTGCAATTACATATATCTACATGAAGAAAAACATATTATTTCTGAAATGAACAACCACAATAAGTGACTGATTTTTATAAAGAAATGCATAAAACATAAATAAAGATAGACTAGGGATCAATCTCTAACTACAATTGAAGTTTTGTACTTTCAGAATGTTTAATGTACTCATTACTTAGAAAGTACATGGAAATTGCAATAGGTGTTGGTACTCTATGGTACTTTATAAAGCAGTACGGGAAGTAAATAATTATTACAAGTATTCGAAAGGATGAACAAGTATTCAATCTTCAGAAAATGAATCTTGTTGAACAAATAGGCCAATCTTCAAAACTGCCGCAAGCTTGTTGTGTCTTGAATCTTGATAACCTCAAATCAAGAAACAACTAAATCTGGATGGTTACAACGTTGTGTGTTGAGTCGAGGGATTGCCCTCTGTCCTTAAGACAAGATTTCCTGCCTTTACGTTAGCGGGCAATAGTCTCCCAAGATAAAACAACACTTTAATCTCAACGCTACAAAGCCAATAGGTTGAGCCTGGCGAAGAAAACAAATATGACTCGACTTGCTGAAGATATGGAATAGGAAGGAAGAGTTTCTATTTACTCTTCTATTTTGTCTCTGTGTATATAGTGTGTCTCTGTAGTGTATATCTTGTGTATATGAGGGTGTTTACTCACTGTTTTTCCTCACAATTTTGCTCATTGTTTTGTGGTCTGTTTGGGCTATTTTCGTGCTATTTTTCGGTATGTTTTTGTGTGTCTTTTTCGTCTATTTTTCTGTCACTGAATTGAGCCAAAGGAAGCTCAATATATAGCACGGAGGAGGGGCTAAACAACTGCCCAAAACATGGTTGGTAATGGCCATTAGGAGGGCATTAAACAGCCAAGTAATGGATGTAAATGGCCATCAAGAGGGGCTAAATTATGGACATGAAGGAGGGTGATAAAGGAGGAGTTAATCAGCCAAGTAATGGCTGATTAATGCCTCAAAAAACAGTCCCAACGGTAGGCTTTCTACCTCCCGTCACCTTCCCAGAAACTCTGGGGACCAAACTGTAAATATTGAAACTTCAGGATGTATATATGAAACTTCAGGGATCAAACTGTACATCTGGCAGAGTTCTCTGATCCAAAAAGATAATATCAGAAAGTCCCCACAGCCCGTGACCGGACGGGCGGCGGCGGCGCGCGTGTGGGCTTAGCCTTGAACTCAAGCACATCTAGGTCTTCCCTCCTTTAAACACATGGGATACCCCTTGGGGTCCCAAACCCTTTACCAATTAGAGACTTATATAGAGAGCAATTCTTCATATTCCCACCGATGTGGTAAATTTGTCCCACACGACATTTCCATGTCTCAAACACCTTACTTCGTGGACCAATATCTCTTTCATTTCTCAACGAAATTAGACGATTCTTGGCCCTACGGTCATCTACTCACTTCGTAGATCATGCATGTGTGAAGAGACAAGGTCTCCAACATGCGGAACACTAGTGTTTAATTCATCAAAGATGGGTGGACGCATCTCCCCGCCAAAAGCTAATTTCCAACCATAGGTATATACAACTTTTCAGCAAGATGAAATACACTTCTTATGTATGATAGTTCCACCAACTTCGTCATACTCAGACTTAGTAAGCCACATCTGCATAAAACAATAGAAGGTAATCCCTAACAAAATGCTTTTTTTCTTTTTGGCGAATGCTAGTATTCTTTCAATTTTTCCTTGTACAATTTCTGTGTTCCTTCACTAATTAAAATAAGAGGCTAGTTTTTGACGATGATTATCATCTCACACACATATTAAGCTCCATCCTAACAATCTCATGTCAAATCTAGATATATTTGGTATGGTAAAAGGGAGTGTGTTTTTTCTCAATCTGAGTGTTTCAACTGACCAAATTATAGAGTGATGTTTGAACCTATATTCTTTGTGCTTAACAAGTTGATACTAGGCAAGTATAAACCATATAATTCAAATTCTGTTGAAAAGACAATATCACTAATTGTGAAGCCCCCAAATTTTTGCACAACACGTGATAAGTGGATTAGGCACACATCGATTTCGACCCTGCCGCAAACTAAGGCTCGGTATTTAAGTGGAGAAGGATAGAGGGGCCGGATCCATTATTCGCCGTGTCTCAAACCGTGCACCACTATCCTCGGATATTTTTTGGTTATCAAAAAGAAAAAAAAGCCAATATTACTTTTTTTATAACTGTGGTGTTCGGGCCAGCTTGCGCATCTCGACTAATTCCATGGGAAGAAATCACCTAGTATTTTTGTCTTTGCTAGGAATTGAACCTGAGACCTCATGATTCTCCATCCACTTTATTGACCACTAGGCCACACCCTTGGTAAAAGGCAATATTACTAAGAAGAATACTTATTGATGAAACAGTACTGCACACTTTGAATGTCAAGCTAGAAATTTGAACATAGGAATATATAAATGGAGAAAAAGTAAGAACTGATACTGATAGGAAGAAGAGAATAAACCTGCTCAAAACTATTCAGTGATGCTTAAGATGGACCCTCCAATCCAGGCATTATATTTTCTCTCAGGAGGAGCAACCACTTCAATTTTCGTGTTGCTAGGAGCTAGAGATGTCATTACTTTAGTTAAACGATCTGCGAAACCTCGTATCATGGTTAAACCACCAGCAAGAACCATATTCTTATATAAACTCTTATATTCACATCCGATCTCATAATAGAATTGTTGGAAATTTACTAATGTGGGATTGAGTTTATCTCGTCTTTAATGACTTAAACACATGGGCCCCGCATGTCGGAAACATCGTTTCTTCGCACATGTCTAATCTACTAAGTGAGTAGATAATGTTAGTGCCAAGTATCGTCAAATTTCGTTAAGAAATGAAAGAGATATTGGTACACAAAGTAAGGTGTTTGAGGCATGAAAAGATAGAGGGTCTTTGGCCAAAAATGACAAATCTCCCTCATTGGTAAAAGAAGTAGAGTTTATGCAATATATAAACTCTAAGTTTGAGTAAGGGTTTGGGACCCCAAGGGGTAAACCATGTGTTTAGAAGGGAGAGTACCTAGGTGAGCTTGGGTTCGGGGCTAAGTCCCACACACGCGCCGCCCGTCCGTTCAGGTTTGGGTTGCTTTCTTCCGAAACATTCTTTTAAGTTCCTGAAATGTTAACTATTTACATTTTGGTCCCTGAAGTTTCCGAAAGTTTATCACATCTTTAATGAATTAAATACGTGGGCCCCGCATGTCGGAAACATCGTTTCTTCGCACATGCCTAATCTACTAAGTGGGTAGATAATGTTAGTGCCAAGTATCGTCAAATTTCGTTAAGAAATGAAAGAGATATTGGTACACAAAATAAGATATTTGAGGCATGAAAAGATGGAGGGTCTTTGGCCAAAAATGACAAATCTCCCTCATTGGTAAAAGAAGTAGAGTTTATGCAATATATAAACTCTAAATTTGAGTAAGGGTTTGGGACCCCAAGGGGTAACCCATGTGTTTAGAAGGGAGAGGACCTAGGTGAGCTTGGGTTCGGGACTAAGCCCCACACACGCGCAACCGCTGCCCGTCCGGTCCGGGCTCGGGCTCAGGATCACGGGTCATGGGTTATGGGCTGTTGCTTTCTTCTGGAACTTTCTTTTTGGTCCATGAAATGTTGTTCTAAAAAACTCTAACAGACGTGATTGTTCAAGAGAACAGAACGTTGAAGACACCAACAGACATGATTGTTTGCCTCCCTATGGCTGTTTGCCTCACTTTCTGCTCTTATAAATTGAACATTTCTATTCAAAACAAGTAGCACGGAACACAGAACACACAACCCAAACTCTTCTCTTCTGTTCATAACATACAGAAAATCAGAAATTCAAACAAGCAATCTTTTCTTATTCATTTTCTTCGCTGGAATCAACTGTATTTGCTTTCTACAGTTGATTAGTTGATGTTTTATCTTTGGAGACTATTGCCCAATACCGTAAAAGCATTTATATGGGGCAATTTTATCTTAAAGACAGAGAGTCATCTCTCGACTCAGCGTTTCTTTCCTTTAACCTTTCGAATACACTTTACCCCAATTTATACTTACAATTTTAAGACAAATTTTTCGAAGTGTTCAAAAGATGTCTATTTCAAACATTGATTCCGGCTCTGGTTCTGCTGCTATTGCTCAAGGGATTGTTGTTGTCCCTGCTCTGCCCGGTTTTCAAGGAGAATGCCCAGAAATTTTTTTGGGTACCAATTTCAAGAGATGGCAACAGAAAATGTCGTTCTATCTTACTACGTTAAACCTATCAAGTTTTTTGATAGAAGATCCTCCTTCTGGTGGGGATGCAATCGACACTCAGTCTAACACAACGACCGAAGTGGGCGACGATATCCACGTCACAAATGCCCTGAAGTTAACATTGGATGCATGGAATCATAGTGATTTCATGTGCAAAAATTGCATTCGGAACGGTCAGTCGGATGCACTCTATATTATGTATTGCACCGTGAAGACATCAAAGGAGTTATGGGAAAAACTCGAGAAAAACTACAGCGCACAAGATGCGGGTACTAAGAAATTCATCGTTGGAAAATTTCTGAAATTTCAAATGGTGGATGGTAAATTAGTGAGTTCCCAAATCCAAGAGTTTTAAATGATTATTCATCATTTGAATTTGGAAGGAATGAAGCCAAACGAACAATTTTTGGTTGCGTCTTTGATTGAGAAACTGACTCTCTCGTGGAATGAGTTCATGAGCTATCTCAAACTGAAGACAAAGGAAATGGGGCTTGAAGATCTTATTGTCAAACTACAAAT
The DNA here is from genome assembly GCA_034509755.1 of Anisodus tanguticus. Lineage (NCBI taxonomy): Eukaryota > Viridiplantae > Streptophyta > Magnoliopsida > Solanales > Solanaceae > Anisodus > Anisodus tanguticus. The sequence continues at coordinate 9,934,293 of CM067543.1, read as the reverse complement.
ACAAGAGGATAATAAAAGGGCTATATCTAAGCTAAAACAGTCAATTGAGGCAAAGGTGAATCTGGTTGATTCAAGGGGAAACGCCAACAAAAAATGCAAGTACTAGGGAGACGGCAAAAGCCAAACGATGGATAAGTTCAAAGGAAACTGCATCACTGTGGAAAGCCTGGTCATATGATCAATGACTGCTGCAAACTGAAGCGAGAGCAGAAGGAAAAAGCCAAGAACAAAGGCAAGGCCAAGGCTAGGGATGACAACGGATCGGATCTGGATCGGATCCTACTAGATTCAGATCCGTCCATTTTTCATACCTTAATCCAGATCCATCGGGTCTATAAAAATCAGATCCAAATCCGGATCCATCAGATCCACCGGGTCCACGGATCGGATCTGGACCAAATGAAAAAAAATTGCCTTGCTAAGAATGTAACCTCGCTAAGAATTTTTTTTTGAACTAACAAACGATTTTTACTTAGCTAACAGTTTACTGTGTTTCAATTTTGAAATGTTCATATGAGATATTTTGTTCGTTGTCTTGTTTTGGTTATGAGTTATTAATTGAAAATGTTGGACAATGACAATAGTTGTGGAAAATGCTGACTAGTATTTTCACAATGCAGAACTTGCATGTGCTTGGAATTTCACAAATGAAGTGAATATAATTTTAACTACTTGTCTATGGAGATGTTAGTCATTCACTAATATAACATTGATTTTATTATCGAAGTTACCTCTTTATTTTTTAATTTTTGAGTTAACGCGGGGATAAATTAAACTTGTTTTGAGAATTAAACTTGCAAGGATGTGCTTAGCAATTTTAAGAAAATACTTATAAAATTACATTCTAGGTTACGATTATATTTAATAAAAAATGGATCCACGGGTCGAATCTGAACCAGATATGGATCTCAAATACAAGATCCAGATCCGGATCTGATCCGTCAGAAATGGATCCGGATCCATCGGGTACAAATTTTGAAGATCCATATTCTATAAAATGGATCTGGATCCACCGGATCCGAACCGGGTCCAGGATCCACTGCCATCTCTAGCCAAGGCTAACGTCGTGCAAGACAGGGATGAACCTTCGAACCTTGATAACATGATTGTGGATTTCTCGGCTGTAGTGCTGGAGGCTAATCTGGTAGAGAATCCAAAGCAATGGTAGATAGACACGGGTGCAACCTGTCACATTTGCTCAGATAAGAGTGCATTCTCCTCTTACGCCCCCAATCTCGGGCAAAAATATGTTCATGGGCAACGACGCCACTTCTGAAGTGTAAGGGGTTGGAAAGGTTGTCCTCAAAATGACTTCAGGCAAAGAGCTTACTCTGAATGAAGTGATGCACGTCCCTGACATCCGCAAGAACTTGGTTTCAGAGCCACTGTTGGTCCAGGCTGGTTTTAGACTAGTTACCGAGGACAATTAAAGAAGCATTATCAACTCCAGAAGCACCGCTTTGGAAAGAAGCTATAGAAAGCGAAATAGATTCCATCATGCAAAACCATTCTTGGGAAATGGTTGATCTTCCTCCGGGAAGCAAACCTTTGGATTGTAAGTGGATACTCAAAAGAAAGTACAAAGCAGATGGAACTATTGACAAGTATAAGACCAGATTATTAGTCAAAGGCTACAGACAAAAGGAAGGCCTCGATTACTTCGACACATACTCATTTGTGTCTAGATTAACATCCATAAAGGTATTCTTAGCCATTACAGCTTTGTGTGACCTTGAGATACATCAAATGGATGTTAAGACAGACTTCCTACACGGAGAGTTGGAAGAGGAAATATACATGGAACAACTCGAGGGGTATGTGATTCCAGGACAAGAAAAGAAAGTATGTCGACTTGTTAAGTCTCTATACGAACTCAAACAAGCTCTGAAACAATGGCATGAAAAGTTTGATAATACTTTATTATCAAAAGGTTTCTCCATAAATGAATGTGATAAATATATCTATATCAAAGAGAACTCTGACTCATTTGTCATGATATGTCTTTACGTAGATGACATCCTCATCACCTGAAGTAGTCTAAACTTGATCCTGGAAACCAAAAATATGTTGAAATAATGTTTTGACATGGAAGATATGGGTATTGCAGATGTGATCTTAGGAATTAAGATTTCTAAGACATCTGACGGGCTGGTCTTATCTCAATCTCATTCATTGAAGATGTTTTGAGGAAATTTGAACCGAGACAGAGCAAAAAGGGGACAAAGACTTGTTCCAGGCCTTCTAGCTTGTATAGTTGAGAACGAACCATGGACAATTAACAAATAATTGTCATCTACATAAGCGCTGCTTTGAAAATAAGCTACAAAGAGAGAAATAGATTCCATCATATAGAACCATACTTGTGTAATGGTTGATCTTCCTCCGGAAAAAGAACCTTTGGGTTGTAAAAGTGGATACTAAAAATTAAGTACAAAGTATATGGATCTACTAACGAGTATAAGGCCTCGGATACTTGTACATGTGCTCCCTTGTGAATAGCTTAACATCTAGGGCCATTGCAGTCTTGCGTAACATGGATGTTGAAACAGCCTTCCTAACCGGAGAGTTAGAAGGGGAGGGTCAGAGTTGGTTTGTTGGACTGTTGGGCTTCTTCCTGAACTTTCATTTTGGTCCCTGAAATATTTACACTTTGGTCCTGGAAGTTTTAGATAAAACAGAAATAATGAATCTGACAACAGAAATATTGACTCTGAAGTTAGAAAGTCAACAGTTGGAAATACCAACAGTCTAAAAGTGGAAGTCATATTGAAACAAAAGTCTCAATATGAAAGATATGGGTATTACAGATGACATCTTAGGAATTGGAATTTTTAAGACATCTAACGGACTGGTCTAACTCCAAAACTCAGTTGTGAGATAGTTGACAATCTCGTTGAAGCCACCAATGGATATGAATCATAGAACTGATTGGAATCATGGTGCACCTATATACAAGGAGCGATATGTGCAGGTCACATGTAGTTCAATGTATTGTACATACTACAACCGACCTGTTATCGGCCTATAAAGCAGATTAGTTGAACTAAGGTTCACTCGTGATTCTGGAAATGATCGATAGAAGGCGTTAAGTCGGATATGACGATATCTGAAATTTTTGCTTATCTACGGATTATGGTATTCTGGATGTCCATCAGTTCTGGGAGAACACAGTGATGTTGTCGCGCCCGTTTTTAACCCTACCCCGCGAGAGGTCGGAGCGGAGCACAACGTGTTCGGTGAATCCTGGGTAAATTAAGGATTGAGGAGTCGCCACCTAATTATTTTTTACGGTGAATTAGGACACCTAAATATTAAACTAAATGCTGCAATGTAACTCCAATTTTAAGGTCTGCGAAACTAGTGAGATTCTAGGTAAGGGTTCTTTATTATCCTAAAGGGAAGGGGTTAGGCATCCTTTAAGATCCGCTAACTTGCGGTTATCCGATCAAACTCAGGTTAATATTATACTAAGGAAAATGCATGTTTAAAGTATATAAAATTAAAAAGATGCTTTGCAAATATTGCGTAAAGAATGCATTTTGCACATGTATGCATTTGCATGGTATAAAAGAAAAATACATGTAAAGTTGAGAAAATATGCATTTGTAACCATTAATAGTAAGGAGAAAAATGAATAATTTATAATGTCAAAGAAGTAAAAAAAAATTGAAAAAATCATTGATTTTGCAGATTGGAAAAATGGATAAAAACTTATTTGTATGATTAAAAGCGAATAAAAGATGACCAAAGTTGTTTTAGAAATTTAAATATGCACGACGAGCCTATAAAATAAATAAACTAGCGAAGGATTTCTAAGTTTGAAATTAACCGAGCCTACAAATAAATAAGCTAGCGACGGATTTCAAGTCTTAACTACCCTATGAATTAATTCTAAGTTTGCCTATTCTAAGCATTTCAATAGTTACATAAGTGCGATAAATAATATTACAATACAAAGCGAGATAAAAGCTGAATTAAAGAAAGTAAATAAAATAAATAAACTCCGAGGAATATTTGTCTTTATTTACTTTAATCCCTGCAAGCTGTCAAGAACAAACGATTAGAAACAGTTAAATACAAATAACTTCGGATCCGTAACCAAAACAGTGAATGTTTTGATCACGGAGGGCTCAGACTTAAATTTTGAAAATACCATTCCAATCACGTCGTGGCTGCAAACATATGACTAATGCGGTTATTTTGATTGCCTCGCCTACTAAACGTGTTGGTCTCTCGGATGAAGAAGAAAAGATCATTATAATCACGTCGTGGCTGCAAACATATAACTTGTTGGTTATTTTCATCGCCCCGCCTACTAAACATGTTGATCTCGGATGAAATAAAAAGGTTTAAGTCTCATCTTTGCCCAGAAGTTATATTTCCGTCTTTACGACTGTGGAGGCCTCAAAATTGATGGATATTTTTCATCGGCCAGTGTAGTATCGTGTTCAAATCAGCAAAATTAAATTGGAACAAAGAAGCGAAGAAAGCAGAGGCGGTAAGCGAAGTATGCGATAGCGAAGAAATAAACAGAGAGCCAATTTCCGAAAAGACGCGGTGTTTAGTTTAAAACAGTAAAAACAGTAAAACAATAATCTGGAACCGAGCAGTGAACAGAAATAGAAAGCAATGCACGAACAGACGCGGTACTGGTTCAAAACAGTAAAAAAAATAGTAGAAGAGTAATCTGAAATCGAGCAGTGAATTGAAACAGAAAGTAGTGCCCGAACGGACGCGGTATTTATTCAAAACAGTGAAAACAGTAAAACAGTAAGATATCCGTTGCACGGATGTCTAAATACCAAAACAGAGAAACGAAACGAAAAAAAAGCGCGACCTCGAAATCAATTTCATCGGCCTAAATGCGATATTAATAAAACAATAAAACAGTAAACAAGAAGATATCCGTTGCACGGATGTTTAAAACAGTGCTGAAAAACAGAGAAACAAAACGAAAAAAAAAGCGCGGCCTTGAATTCAATTTCATCGGCCTAAATGCAATATTAATAAAACAATAAAACAGTAAAAAACAGTAAGATATATGTTGCCGGATACTTAAAACAGTTCTGAAAAAAACAGAGAAACGAAATGAAAAAAAAAGCGCGGCCTCGAATTCAATTTCATCGGCCTTAATGCAATATTAATAAACAATAAAACAGTGCCAAGGAAACAAGCAGTGAGAAATTAAAGTATCCGACCCTGATTCTGAGATCTTGAAACCGAAACAGGATTAAGAAGTATTTATGAAAAATCAGACCCGGATTATGAACAGTGACTCGAATGGGTGACCCAATTCTGGAAACAGATTTTTAGATAACCAACAAATAAGATACGAGATGCAAGAATTCTGGAAAAATATCCAAAATCGGGTCGACCCGACCCGAATCAAGTATCAAACCCGAATCAGATTTTCACCAATTTCAGATAACCAATCAAAATAAGATGTGAAATGCAATAATTCTAAAAATATCCAAACTGGGTCGACCCGACCCGAATCAGTGATTCGACCCGAAATCAGATTTTTTGAACCAATTTCAGATAACCAACCGAATAAGATACGAAATGCAAGAATTCTAAAAATATCCAAATAGGGGCGACCCGACCCGGGTCAGTGACCCGACCCGAATCAGTGATCCAAACCCTAATCAGATTTCAACACTAATTTCAGATAACCAACATACAAAAATGCGAAATGCAATAATTCTAAAAAATATCTAATTTGGGTCGACCCGACCCGGGTCAGTGACCCGACCCGAATCAGGTGTTCAACTCGAAATCAGATTTTTGCACCAATTTCAGATAACCAACATGCAAAATGAAAAATGCGAAATGCAATAATTCTAAAAAATATCCAATTCGGGTCAACCCGATCCGGGTCAGTGACCCGACCCGAATCAGGTGTTCAACCCGAAATCAGTGAACAAAAATAAGAAAACAAGCAGATTTTCGGATTCGACTCACGAGACCGAAATAGAAGTATTCAAAACCAAAGTTCAAGAACGAAACTCACCTTCTTCTTTTTTTTCCTTTTGATTTTGGGCTTGTTTTCGGACTTATCTCTCGGATAATAAAGAAGGCCAATGCTAAAATTCAAGAACACAATAAGTATTTTTATATATGAAAGCGTCTTCCAAAAAAAAATCCTCTCTCTATGTAGAACAAAAAAGGGGGTATTTATAGATGGATTCCCCCCTAAAACGTTCAAGAATGAGTTTGAATTTCAAAAAATAAAAGGGCCCAAAAGCCAATTATTTGAAGGAGTATGGGTTGCGGATTATGGGGGATTAAGGGTATGGGTCGAAGGGTTTGGTGGTGTCAGCGCAACAGAGGGGGGTTGGTGGCGGCAGGGGTGAGGTGACCGGCGACGTGGGGTACGGGTGTGGGGGCAGCGGCGCCAATTTGGGGGGGTGTTTGATTTTTTTTGTTTTTTTAGGTTTTAGGGTTATGTTTGGTTAGGGGGGAAATAAAGGGGTCGTGGGTTTGGGCTTGCGGGGTGGCCGGTTGGGCCTGGGGCGAGTTGTGGGCTGCGAAAATGGGGGGTGACCGATTGGGCTTGGGGAAATAAAGGGGAAGGGAATAATAGGTATTGGGCTTGGGGGGTTGGTTTGGTTAGGGAATTAGGAAATAAGAAATTATGGTGTTGGGTTGGGAAATAAATGGGTTATGGGTTTAAAATAAAAAAGGGGTTTTATATTAAAAAAAAATTGTAAAAGATGTGAATTATTTAAAATAACATAACGATGTGATAATAATAATATAATATTTATGAAATGTTTAATGCTTAAATAAAAAATGTAAATGCGATGCAATTTTTTGTGAAAAATAGAATAACATAGAATTTCGGATAAAACTTATGATTATGATAAAAAATGCAAATGACAAGTAAAAAAACGCGAGTAGTAATAATAATAATAATATATATATATATATATATATATATATATATATATATATATATAATGACAAGAAAAAAAACGCGAGTAGTAATAATAATAATAATGAGAATGATAATATATATATATATATATATATATATATATATATACGCATGTATGCATATAGATTAAAATTGTTTTGGAGGTGTTAAAAAATATTTAAAATTAAATAAATTGGAAAAGTCGGGACAAAATTGGGTGTCAACAGATGCAAACTGGACATTAGATATGAAAAACACCAAAGCCATAAGTAAATGTGTATGGTGGGTCTTGGAAAATCCTCTAAGCAAACTTGCATCGGCCGATTCATGATGGAATCGGAGTATATCACTTTATACAAAGCATGAAAGAAGTTGAGTAACTTCACGACTCCTTAGAGGACGTCCCTTATTGGGAGAAACCCATGCCTTCATCAGTTATACATTGTGGCTAGTCGGTCGGCTTCAGGAAGGGCACGGATGACGGCATCTAGACATATCTATCGGATCATCGGAGACATGAGACCGTATGGCAGTTGATCATCACGGGTGTCACTTCCTTTATTACTAATCAAAGGATATAGCAGACCCTTTAACTAAGGGACTACCCGAAGATCAAGAGTTCTGCCTGTCTATGGGAATGGACTTAAAACCCAAACAAATACGGACCTTTGTGGTGGTAACCCAACCATACTGACTGGAGATCCCAAGAATTTGGTTCAATGGAAAAACGAAGTTGGAAAAGGTTCAGTTGAGCGCTTCGATGGAAGCAAGAGTACTTCGAATTATGGTTTCTATTTAAGAAACATGATCCAAAAGACGTTCCCGCGATAGACATTAAAGTGCTACCTGCATGGTGGGTAAAGGTTAAGCTTCCAAACCTTTAACGATCCTCAAACGGTTGAGGTTAAGGTTGGGAAACTTTTTATGATTCCTAACACTTGTGAAGTGGGGTATAGCAGGATACCTTATAGGAGATCACCTATTTAAGTGCGAGGACATGCCGCTTCAAAGGAACGCACTTAAGAATCCAAGTGTGTCCACGTCCACAACTATCAGAACAAAAGAAGGAACGAATAAAGGGGAGGTATTGTGTTGGTACCGTTGTCTTGGCTTACATTAACCACTGACGATTCAAGACATCACGTTCACCGCACAGTAAGTAAGTCCGATGGTATTCAACTAGGGAAGGTTCAAAGCGGACGCTACCTATCCTGATGCAATATCTTTTCGTTGAAAGATTATTGAAAGTATGCACCTTGTGTGTGCGCCAAAATCTCTTTCAACTGGGGATTGTTGGAAATTTACTAATATGGAATTAAGTTTATCCTGTTATTTATGACTCGAACAATTAGGCCCCGCACGTCGGAAATATCATTTCCACACACGTGCAATCTTAGTGCCAAGTATTGTAAATTTCGTTAATGAAAGAGACATTGGTACGTAAGTGAAATATTTGAGACATAGAATGATGAATGGTTATTGGATAAATAACAAGTGTCCATGTTGGTAAACGAAAGAAGGATTGTGCCAGGTGTAAGATGGAACGGGTCGGAAAGGGCCGCGAGCCGAGAAGGTCGGCAGCGCCTCGCGGACTAGGGCCGCAGTGCCGCGGCGCTAATTCCTATTTTTGGTTTCTAGAGCCGCGGCGCTAAATGCTGCAGCGCCGCTACGATTCCCAGGCAGTGTTTGCTTGACGGAATCCCAAAGGTTTGTCTGTTTAGGGGGTTTCAATGGCATTGAATCCACCCAATAATTGTCATTACTTAGACCATTATGTTGTTGCATTACTTAGGGGTTAAATGTCATCCATTACATGGCAATTGATTTCCATTGTGGGGAACTTGAAGAGGCCATATTGCACACCTATAAATTGAGGCTTTGGCTCAATTCTATAGATGAACATATATGCACATATGAACAGAAAAACAAGTTCACAACACCACAAAGAGATCAGATGTTCCTGATATCATTCCTTCTCTTAGCAATCTTCATTATTCGTGTTCTTCGCTGAGATCATTTGTGTAGGCTTTGCACAGTTGATAGTTTGTTGTTTCATCTTGGGAGACTATTGTCCACACTTCCGTAAAGCTTATATACGGAGGCAATCTTTTCTTAAAGACAGAGAGTCATCTCTCGACTCAGCCGGTGGTGTTGTGTTTATTTAATTGGTTGCTAAGTGTTTCAGGTGTTAACTTAACAGACGAAGGACTCTAACCATTCGTATTCTCAGCGGATCTACAAGCCACAAGAGTAGAAGTTCATGTTCTTGTATTTCTGAATACAAGTTCTGTATTTGAAGTTCCATTCAAGATCAAGATATTGACAACTTGTTGTTGTCCTAATTATTATTTATCCTTTCGATCACTGTAATAGTTATTTACTATTCCCGTTGTTGCTTTACATATTCCAACATTATTAATTATTGTAACTTATAGTACATTTTACGGAGTTTTCAAATATGTAAATCTTATTTCAAAAATTAAAAGATAGTATGTCAGAATGTGCGATCAAAATTAAGAAGTTTGAATTTTGAAACACGAAAAATATCACATAAATTGAAATAGGGAGCAAATAATTAAGGCCAATGGTATAGCTAGTGATATTGAACTTACCTTGGATAATCCACTTCCATTATCGATAACAATTTGTTCATGATTTATTATCTCTAAGATCAAATGGAATAAACAACATCCATTTCCTTTTCTGATATGTAATAAACTCACTTCTTTTTTAGTTAATACGAACATTCTTTAGAAAAGAATTGTAAAAGTCTAAAAGTTTCAGGCAATTAAAAACAAAGAGATGAATTCTTCACCTGCAAGCTGTGCATGAAACTTTTAACCGAAAGTGTGAAATGATCTGCATATTTTAGCGCTTATGATAAATGTATTCCATAAAATATTGAAAAAAAGAAGATAAAAGAGATACAAGATTTTTCCAGTAAATTTCTCAAATGATCACGGGCAGAATTGTGTCGTAAATTTACTTATTTTATTTTTGAATTAATAAATTAACTTATATCGTTTTTTTTTATATAAAATAATTCTAACCGGATCAACCACTTTTTCTACCGGAAATCTAATTTGAACAGATCCCAAAAAGAAGAATCTTAAAAATAACAAGACCCACATATTATGGGGAAAAAAACTTTTATGTGCCTCATATAACTAATACTAATTGTGTGATTCGTTTTTTTTTTTTTTATCTCCACAAATTTCAGTTGTTTGAGATACATAATAAAAAGAACTCCTTTGATGCTATCCATTTATTTTATTGAAATTTCTTAAAAGAATCAATTTGACAAGCAACTAAATAGAACCAATTTGGAATTGATTGCTCATGGACATGGTCACTCAATTTTGACTAATTGGTCATTAAAGTAATCATAATTTAGTCTTAAAAAAGTCGCTTTACTTAATTAGATTTGATGGTCATCTTCATCAAATTTGCTTTATTTAATTAGATTTAAGGGTCATCTTCATCAAATTTTGTATGTTCTCGCATGATTTAACGACTTGACAAGTTTAATTTTACAAAAATACTATGCTAATTCATGATATGAACCAATTTAGAATCTCACCCAATCCAAAACCGACTCAATACTAAACTCATCGCATCCTTTTTTATTCTAAAAACGGAAAAGACTCAAATATACAATCGAACTATCAAAAAAAAGACTCATTCATGTCACTCGTTAATAGTTGGGCTCAAAATTGCCATTGACGTTACCATTTTTGGTCATACATGTCATTACACACTAACAGAACTCTACTACTATCAAATTTTGCCACGTGTATTATCTAAACCTTTCATTTTACGAATGGCATATATGAGTCATTTCGTAGTTCAGAGGCATATTTGAGCCTTTTTCCAATTCCTATATAAACTTCAATCTTTTCTATTTTTATGTAACAAGCTTATAAGGATAAGTTTGTCCATTATATTAATAACATTATTATTTTATATGGAAAAACTATGCTCTCTTATTTAATTGGATTATGAATCTAATCTTATTGACGATATTTTCACCCATCGTATTGGAGCAGGGTAGATGAAATGAAGGCTCAGTTGCGATAAGAATGGTGTCGCCTAGGCTGAAAGGTAAGTTCTACCGAGTGGTGATTAGACCAGCATGTTGTATGGGACAGAGTGATGGTCAGTCAAGAACGTCCATGTTCGGAAGATGAAAGTAGAAAAGATAAGGATGCTTAGATGGATGCGCGGTCATACTAGGAGAGATATGATTAGGAATGATGATATACGGGACAATGTCGGAGTGGCCTCCGTGGAGGACAAGATAAGGGAAGCGAGACTGAGATGGTTCGGCATGTGAAGAGGAGGTGTGAGGATGCGCTAGTTAGGATGTGTGAGAGATTGACGGTTGTAGGAGTCGGGCGAGGTAGAGGTAGGCCGAAGAAGAACTGGGGGTGATTAAACGGGATATGGCCCAACTCCAGTTGACTAAGGACATGACCTTAGATAGGAAAATTTGGTGATCAAGAATTAGGATAGTAGGGTAGTAGGTATTTGAGTTTTGTCGTGTTGTGTGTGAGAGGTGGAGGGATAGCTTTTCCATCTCCTCTTCTCCTTTTCATAGTTATATTATTTTGTCATTGCGTATCATCATTATTACTATATGTGTATTACTTCATTTATTCTATAACTTGATATTTTTGGTATTTTATTTTCTTACCATCTTGTATTGACTATGTTTTTAGAGCCGATAATTTATAGGAAACAACTTCTCTGCCCCACAAAGGTAGAGGTAAGATCTGCGTACATCTTACCCTCCCCAGAACCCACTTTGTGGGATTAAACTGGGTATGTTATTGTTGTTTTATGAATCTAATCTTATTCTACATCCTTCACATAATTTATGTACTTTATGACTCTTTAAAAAGATTTTAAAAAACACATAAAATTTATTTAAGAAAAAAAAGAGACGAGTATAAAATATAGTACATTAATGAGGTCTAGATGAGTAAGAAAATTACATATGAGTGTGACATATGTGAACCTTCTACGGACCACTATTAACACCCCAAAGTTTACTCATATGTAACGTTTCATACGCATCTACATCTCATTAGTGTACACTCTTTTAAATCTGTCTTTTTTTTCTTAAATAATAGGTGTTTTTTAATAACATACTCTTAGACCGTTTCTATTTTCCTTAGTGATGGACGAATTGACGCGACATATCACGGTGTATGTCATTTGCAGACGATATAATTTTGATTGATGAGACGCGTAATGGTGTTAACGATAGGCTGAAAGTTTGGAGAACGGCCTTAAAATCTAAAGGTTTCAGGTTAAGCAGAACTAAGACGGAGTACACGGAGTGTAACTTCAATGATGTGATGCAAGAGACAGATGTGGAAGTAAAGATAGAGGCACAAGTTATACCCAAAAGAGGGAGTTTCAAGTATCTTGGGTCTATTATTCAAGGGAACGAGAAGATTGACAATGATGTCGTCCACCTAGAGCAGGGTGGATGAAATGGAGGCTTGCCTTCGGTGTGCTTTGCGATAAAAATGTGTCGCCTAGGCTGAAAGGTAAGTTCTACAGAGTGGTGGTTAGGCCAGGATTGTTGTATGAGACAGAGTGTTGGTTAATCAAGAACGTTCACGTTTAGAAGATGAAGGTGGCGGAGATGTGGATGCTCGGATGGATGTGTGGTCATACTAGAAGAAATATGATTAAGAATGAAGATATACGGGACAATGTCGGAGAGCTCCATGGAGGACAAGATGAGGGAAGCGAGACTGAGATGGTTCGGATATGTGAAGAGGATGTGTGAGGATGCGCCAGTTAGGAGGTGTGAGAGATTGACGGTCACAAGAGTTATGAGAAGTAGAAGTAGGCCAAAAAAGAGCTGGAGAAGGTGATTAGACAGGATATGGCTCAGCTCTAGCTGACCGAGGACATGACCGTAGATAGAAAGATTTGGAGGTCGAGGATTAGGATAGAAGGTTAGTAGGTAGTTGAGTTTTGTCACAATGTGTGTGAGAGATGTGGGGGGGCTAGCCTTTCCATTCTTTTCTTAGTAGCAGTATTTAGATATCACGTAGAACATTATTCATATGTGTGTGTCACTCCATTTATTCCATATCGTGATATTTTATTATCTTTTTTTTTTTTGCAATCTTGCATTTACTACATTTTTTTTTAGCCGATGGTCTATCGGAAACATCCTCTCTGCCCCCACAAAGGCAGATGTAAGGTCTGTGTACATCCTATCCTCCCCCAGACCCCACTTTGTGAGATTACACTGGTATGTTGTTGTTGTAGCCATAAAATACGTAAAAATTGTGAAGGATGTATAATAAGATTAGATTCATAATTTAATTAAATAAGATAGCATAATTTTATGTAAAATAATATTGTTATTAATATAAGGGCAAATTTATCCTTATAAGCTTGTTACATCAAATTAGAAAAAGATTGAGGTTTACATACAAATTGGGAAAAGGCTCAAATATATAACTGAACTATGAAATGACTTATATATGCCACTCGTAAAATGAAGGGTTTAGATAATGTCACGTGACAAAATTTGATAGCAGTAGAGATCTGCTAGTGAGTAATGACATATATGACATAAAATGATAACGGCATTGACATTTTTGAATTCAACTATTAACAAATGGCATAAATGAGTCTTTGATATTTCAATGCCTTTTCCGTTCTAAAACAAATACCCAAGCGCTCTTATTTATGTCCACTGTCGTTTTCACATTTCATTCACGAGTTTACAACATTTCATATGTTGGGTATTGATCAATACTAAGCGAACGCAATGTTTTTTTATGTAAAAGTTGAGAAGTGAACGGTCAATTTTGCTGCAATTGTTATTGGTTCCATGTACATTTTTAAGTTCATCAAAAGTACAATTGATAAAAACTTACCTAAAATCAACAATTTTTCAAGAGAAATTATCAATTGAAAAAAAGTTACTATTAGAAGAAGTCAATTGTTAAAAATTATTAACATCGTTGTATATAAAAAAGCTAAAATAATAGAAAAACTATACTAATAATTGATTTTTAAAAACAATTAGGCCTCTCATCCAGATTTAACTTTAGGCCACCTTTATCGAACCACACCTAATTCATTAAACCAGCTAGTGTTTTTCATTTCCATTGGGATTTAAACCCTAATTTGATATCACATAGCCGCCAAGTCCCACCCTTAAGTGCACAACATACATGCTTACTGAACTTTGCATGGAGTTGTGTTGCACTATCCATGAGACCATGAATAACTTAAAAGGAAATGCGGTCGATATACGTCTCAATAACAATGTGGTCAAGACACTAACAAATTATGCTCACAGTTATCAAGTCTATATTTAAATATGAAAATAAGGACAAGGCAATAGTGTAACTATTTGATCTCTTTACCAACACTGAGATTTGGGGTCTCTTCTTAGTTGAACTCTGCTATCTCAAATACCCGTGATGTCCCATCGATAGAGACAGAAACGAGGTACTCCTCATTGGATGATGCAGCTAGAGACTGAATTGCATCAGCGTGTCCGCTAAAGGTCCTAACACATTCTCCAGAACGGCTATCCCATATCCGCACTTTCCCATCAACACAACCTGTTGCCACATATCTATGTTGGCCCAGCCACAATAAGCATGCCACACCGTCCTAAACAAAATATTGTCAGTGAATAGCAAGCCAATGAAAAAACTGGGGGTTTACTACAAAACTTTCTTGATATAACAGAGTATTTACAGAAGCAACTGTTTATTCAACTGCATGTGAAGATAAATATATATACATATAGTGAGCACAAGGAAGTTCATACCTCATGTTCACATGTGGAGCGAGGTAACGACTGTTGTAAGTCCCAAATAATAAGCTTGTTATCCATGCCTCCAGTAGCAGCCCAAGGAGCGCTGAAAGTCATTTCAGATGATGAAAGAACTTTAAAGCTCCAAATGTAAAAATAGCAACAAAAAAAAATCTAGAAGAGAAATAATTATTCAAAGAATGCAATCCATGATAACCAATCTGGATCTAATATGTTATCTTGGACTATGTCCACATAACTACTGTCCCTTCATTAAAATCATCTTCTGACAACATAAATCTGTTTCATGTAGCTTGGCAAGGAAATTTTGACTCATGGGTACAAGACCCTTTACATGTAAGACCTATTGCTCATGCAATTTGGGATCCTCATTTTGGTCATCTGGTTCCTCTTCAGGCTATTTTGCTATACAATTATGACAGTCAAGTCTTCAGTGGTCAAGGCACATTCACATATCTGTGGATTAATTGTTGCGCAGTTTTTTCCAATCCTTGTCCGCTGTCCTCTTTCAGATAAAAGGCATTCAAAGGGTAAAAGTACAAGGAGAGAGAGAAAGATGTCAAATGTAGACAAACCTTGCTGAAAAGCTGGCACATTCTATCGAATCTGTATGAGCACTCAGAGAAGTGACAACCTGAGAAAGAAAATATTAATCAGTGATCAGACAACGGGCTTTCAAGGTCTGGAAACATCAATTAAATAAAAACAATTGTGAAAAATGTAAAGCGAAATTATCATCCATCGAGGATTCTGACCCTTCCAGTAATTATATTCACAATGTGAGCAGAAGCATCCTTTGAGCCTGTGAGAGCAAGAGTAGAATCCGAACTGATTGTCAAGCATGTCAGTCCTTCCGTGTGATACGGATGACCTTGCAACAACAAATAAACATTGTTTTTCAAAATTCACGAATAACAAAAATAAGACCAGATCTCATGAATCATGTATTAATCTAGAAAAGTAGTTTCTCTAATAAAAGACTAACGTTGTGACAACAAATCTCGCAACTGATAAAAGTGCTGACATCATTTCATGGAATGAAAGTACAGAGAGCCAGCTCAACATAACATATTTAAGGAATGAAACAAGTAAGACATTGATCAGCGTCGATAAAGGTCCTTGATGATGAAAGAAGAGAAATGCTAACTTAGCAAATACATATTAACATATGCTTCAGTCCACAATTTTAATCCAGCATTTTATATCGCAGCCACATCCCCCAAAATATGGGAACACATTCTGTTACGATTGCCAGAAACCCTTCTACCCTTGTTTTAATAAGTGCCGGAAAGCCTTCTATCTGTAGGCCTCCTACCCCTTTTTGTGGTGTCTCCGAAGAGGGTCGGGGGGTGCAGAATTACACCTTTACTTTCACTTAGGGTGTGTTTGGTATGGAGGAAAACATTTTCCAGAATATGTTCTCCAATTTTCCAATGTTTGGATGGTCAAAATGTTTTGAAAAATATTCTCTAGAAAAAAAAGTTCCTTAAAACCGAAGAAAACGACGTCTCAAATGAAAGTAGGGAAAACAAGTTCCATAAGTGACTCCAAGTTCATTGTCTCCTCTCCACACCCAACTCCCCCAACCCCCATTCCTTGACCATCCCACCCCGCCACCACCGAACCCCCGCTCCTCACCCCCTATTATGTCATAGTATTTTGCTAGATTACATATAAATGCTCTTGGGATAATATTTTTTTACTTACTTACCAAACACTAGAAAATAAGAAAACCACTTGTTTTCCCAAAAAACATTTTCCTTCATATCAAACACACCCTTAATTTTGGAACGCGTGATGTAAAAGAATGAAGGTATTAGGAGCCAGAAAGCAAAAGGCTCACCTCTTACCACATGGTTACTTTTGGCACTCTTTGGATCCCATATCCTCAGGGTCGCATCATCAGACCCAGTACAAATTAATTTACCTGAGCAAAGCATATATAAGAAACATAACTTCTACTCAAAAGGAGGAGAACACTAGAAATTTTACCAGGGAAACAAGGATGTACCATCAGGAGTGAAACCACCACAGGTTACACTACCAGAGTGACCTAAAAACGTGTTCATGAAAGCATTGGTATCAGCATTCCACATCCAAACGGAAGAATCCTCTGAACCTGCCAACACCACATGTCCTCTCGGATGCCACCTGACCCACTGAGCAACCTCACAGTTCATAATTGATCAGTTATGGAAAGTTAGATTTGTTACGCACGAGAAAATGTTTCACCTCTATTCCGCCTCCAGGACCTTCAAGTGTGCCCTTCAGACCACCTGAAGTTATGTCCCACACTCTTATATTCCCATCAAGGCTCCCAGAAGCAAGCAACTGACCATCAGTACTAAAAGCCAAACTAGATACAGAATCTGTGTGACCTGCACCATATCTCAAAGATCTTAAATTAAAGTGTATGAGTAGACTCATCTAATTAGTAATACCAAACTTGTTAGTCACGACTCAATTACCTTGCAACTCAAAAGCAAAATCACCTTGACCAATCTTCCACATAAATCCTCTATCATCTCCACCACCTGTTACCACCAAAGTAGCATCTGTTGGGCTGCAGGTAACAGTGTATAGTTCACCTATAAAGAGGAAAAAGTATTGAAACGATTAAATTAAAAGGAAAACAGTAAGCACCACAACGAACAAACTAATTATAGATTATACCCAATCAGGAGGCATTGACAATAATTAACTCATGGCTGCATCTTACTATTAACTACTACAACATCCATGAAAACCATCTTATGTGAAGTAGGTCTGACCAACATCAGATGCAATTTCTTTTAGAAGGTAAATAGTTACTATGTGTGGGAAGTTCCAGTATACAAATACCAAAACAAGGACCAACATCTGATGCAAAAAATCTTGTTTATATTTCCAGATTAAGTATTTCAAATCAGCATTTGTTAATGAAATTACAAAATTTCAACTTCAACTTCATTTCATGATTTCAAATCCAAAATTCTCCAAAAGGCATGAGTTGGGATTCCAAATCATGATTTCAAAAAAAATTAAATGTAAAACTTGACCCATAAGTTTATATTTTTCAAAAAAAGATTCATAAGTTAGTAGATATATTTACCAACCATTTATATCAAATATAAAAAAAGATCGGCAAGTTGGTAGTATATTTATAACAAAATTTACTCTTACCAACCATTAACCAACTAAATTTACTTCTACAACTCATGTTCATCTTTTCTTTTTATTGTATTAAAGTTTGATCAATAGAGGTATTTTTTAGAAAGGTCTTCTAGTAGCGTATTAACTTTGCTATGAACTATGATTTGCAAATCTGGTAAGATTGTAAAAGAATTGGGGAAGTTTTGATGATTTTCACAATTTGTAGGTTTTTATGTTTATGAGAAAAAATACAACTTAAGAAATCCAAATTACATGTCCAAACAAAACTTCAACTTCAAACCATCCTTATTAATCACTGATTCATATCATGATTTCAAATCATGTCCAAACGGGGCCTAAGTTCTCATCAGAATATGAACAGCTAGAGAAGTTAGCTAGAATCATTTATATTTTGTTCTTTTTTCATGCTTTCACCAAGTACTTTGTTCACTTTTATTGAAAGATGCCGTTTTCCAAAAGTATGGTATAGAACTCTCCAAACGAAATCATGTAGATAAAGTTGGCTATAAACTTGATCCTAATTTTATATTAATTTGGGAAAAAGTTGAACCTTGTCCTCCGAGAACAATCTTGATCCAAGAAATGTCAAGCTTAACATAGTCCTTTTTCCAATTTCATATTCCACATATAAAACTTGTTTGGTATTAAGCTTCAGAATATGGTTTCTGCTTTATACCATGCTATTATATATGTCTTAAGCAATACTCCCTGTATCCCATTTTATGTGATGTTTTTTAACAGGGGCACGAAGTTTGGAAAGGAAAGAAAGATGTTTGAAATTTGTAGTCTAAAACAACCATGGATATCTGTGTGGCCATAAATCATCTCATTAAGGGTAAAATAGGATGTTTGGAGTTAAATTATTTCTAAATATAGAAGGGAATCGTTCTCTTTTGGGACAGAGGGAGTAGTATGTATGCTCCACCATGACCATGTGTTTTCTCTTTCATCATCGAATCTTTCTTTTAGTACTCATAGGGATTTCCAGCCTGCCTCATGGACAGATTAGCTTGCTTATTTGACTAAAGATTCCACAATGCACTTTCCAATGAAATCTGTGCTCCTTATCTCAAGCACCATCAATCAAAAGAAACATCTTCTAAGAATACAATTGTACGTGACTGAAAGTAGAGGCGTATCCAAGACGAAATGCCACTGAACTCATTGACCATTTGAGTTACTGGGTTTAAAATTTAATATTTGTCCATATTTAGTACACTTCTTAACACAAACAGGGTCTCAGTCAAAGCTAGGGTCTCAGTCAAAGCTACTAACTAGTAGATTCTACTGTGCATCCGCTTCCACTGAAAAGGCAAAGTACCCCTATTTTTGTAACTAAGAAACCTAGCAGCAACACACACAGAATGGCCATGAATTCTTCATTTATGTCTATAACTGTTAACTCAAACAAAATACCAGGCAAACATAGTTTTCCAACTACAGCAGAATTATATTGGAAGTTGCAACAGAATAGCATATCAACTGAGCACGTTCATTATTCAATATCAAATTACATTACAAGAATACTAAAAGAAGTACAATACCAGTATGGCCTGTGAATGTATGAAGGGAATCATCAGCTTCATCTGAAAACCATTATCCCAAATATCCATATCAGTATGCTAATTAACAAAGAACAAGTTTTGAACTAATTAACACAACCCCCCCCCCTTCCAAATATCCAACCAAATTTAAGTAACCGAAAGTCCAAACCCAGAATTACAGCAATAACTAAGGGTGTGTTTGGTGTGGAGGACATTTTCTCTAATTTTCCATATTTGGTTGGTCAAAATATTTTTGGAGAACATTTACTCTAGGAAAACAAGTTACCTTAAAAATGAGGAAAATGACTTCTATAATGGAAGAAGACAAGTTCCATATGTGACATTCCCAAGTTCATCGTCTCCCCCCCCCCCTTCAACATCCCACCCTGCCACCTCCCCACCCCACCCCATAGTGTTTTGCTAGATTACATATAAATACTCTGGGATAATATTTTTTTGGCTTACCGAACACTAGAAAATACGCAAGAAACTCACTTGTTTTCCAAGAAAACATTTTCCATGGAAAACATTTTCCATCATACCAAACACACCCTAAATCTCGCAAAGTTTGCAGCTTGAAGTAAAATATACTTAAGTAAAAAGAATTACAGCAGCAAATATTAGTAAACCAAGATATAAGAAATTTTGGCTGAATATACTCAGAAGGTTTCTAGAAGTTACTGAAGTAATTGAGTAGCACAGAAAGCTAAAAAACCCAAATTTTAAAATAAAAATAAATAAATAAATAAATAAATAAAAGAAGTTTCTGGAAGTAATTGAGCAAAACTTAGTTACCTATCAATCCTTCTCCTTCTTGTTCTTCATCATCATCTTCATCAGCATCAACAAGCTCTTTAACCATAAATCAAAAACATTTTAGGGATATTTTCAAAATTATACAGCTTTTGAAAATATTTACGCCACATAGCCCAATATGCAATATTATACAACATCATACCCGGGGAAAACATTATACATAATGTATCAACCTTGTATAAAGTATATAAAGGTGTTTATACACAAATATGTTGAAAATCAGGTGTTTATATACTCCCTCCTTCCCAAAAAGAATGTCATGATACAGATTACGAGGGTCAAACTAACTAATGTTCAGTGTGAAACTTCAATCTTTTTAAAATAAAATTTACAGATTTAAAAACTTCATAAAAAGTACTATGAGTCACAATAATAAACAATTTAAAATATTTAAAAAATTATGATAAAAAATTATACTTTTGACTGTCCAAATAGTAAAAAGGGCAGTCCGGTGCACTAAGCTCCCGCCATGTGCAAGGTACGAGGGCTGGACCATAAAGGTCTATACGCAGTCTTAGACAGCATTTCTACAACGGCTCGAACCCGTGAACTCCTGATCACATGGAGACAACTCTAGCGGTTACTCCAACGCTCTCCTTTACTGTTAAATAGTAACTAAGACAATCTTTTTGGGACGGGATTACAAAGTATGGGCTACGTGGAGTAAATATTTCAAGAAATAGACATAGAACGTAATTTTCCCTAACATATTATTGTTTGTTAATTAGCTATAAATGTAAATGAAGAGTTTAAGGGAAAAGGATTGGATTTT
Organism: Anisodus tanguticus; assembly: GCA_034509755.1. Classification (NCBI taxonomy): domain Eukaryota; kingdom Viridiplantae; phylum Streptophyta; class Magnoliopsida; order Solanales; family Solanaceae; genus Anisodus; species Anisodus tanguticus. The sequence goes on along the minus strand of CM067543.1, from coordinate 9,913,270 downwards.
TTTGTACCTTCTTCATCAACATTGATTTCTTGAATGATATCACTTTCATCGATGAACACATCCTCTTCGTGTTCGTCGTCTTCGTGGTGGGGTGATGAGGCGTTCATTATTATACCCTAAAACGACATCGTATTGAATGAGCTTGGCTGCAATTGCGGCGGCGGTGGATAGACGATTTTGGGGTTTAAAGAGGGTATTAGAAGGAAGATTATCTATGGGCCAAAAATGGAAAATGAGTTCAAAATTACATAAATATCCATCAGCAACTAAATTGGAGTACTGTCCTAAGTTAATTTAAACGGTTAAATAATAAATTTGACTATTTGAATATGAAGAAATTAAAATTATTATTACATATAGGAAAAGGGGAAATGGACAGTAGATTCAAACTTTAACGGATAAGATGAAAGTCCAACCAACGCTACTACATCCCTACAAATCTTAGCTCTTTTAATTGACGGTTACGTGTGTTTTTGAGTGTGTTCTTTTCCTTATTTTTTTTTGGAGTCGCGTAAATTTGTTGATGTAAATAGCTAGTAAAGATTATGTGTTAATAGATATTTTAAAATTTTAAAATAAAGTTTATAAATAAATAATTATATATTTAGATAAAAGTGGAGAAACTGATAATAACAATTGTCCATTAGGTAAAAGAGTGTCAATAAGCTATTCTTTAGATAAAATGACAAATATACCCTTATTTTTTTTCAAAAGGTATTTTATATCTTTGCAAGAAAATGAATAATCGACTGATATGAAATGGAGAAAAAGTTAGGGGTATTACTTTGAAAAAATATATTTTTGACTTAACTTTTGGCTTATCTTGACTGATAAATATTTTGAGGTATCAAATTCATAGATAAACTAAACGGTGTTTATAAATTTAGTCAAATACTTTTAGATTTTTTTTATGAAGTGAGCTTTTAAGCATGGGCTTAAGAATATCAAAGAATGTTTAGAATCTCGTTATTCAAATATTCTCGAGGTGAATTTGAATTAATTAATAAGTGAGATTTGAATACTATATACAGTAAACAAAAATTTTAATAACAACAAAAATTATAGTATTAAGTATAATCAAAGAGATGAAAATGAGAGGATAGATAAGTGTCAACCAAGTAGTAGCTGCATCAAGTATACTGTATACTCTTTTATTGATTTTCAATTTTTTGAAAAATTCTCTCATTATCTTAGAATATACTTCATCCATTTCAATTCATGTGACTTAGTTTGAATCAGCATGAATTTTTTTTAAAAAAAGGATTTCTGAAACTTATATTTTTAAATATACTGTAATATTTATATAGTTATATAACTTTTGAAATTTATAGCCTTAAACATGTCATAATGATAGTTATAAATTTTTTGAAATTTATGATCTTAAACATGTCATAATATTTGTTTTATTATAAAAATTTCTCTTAAGAATAAAATGAGGAGGGTAAAATAATTATTTTTAATTTTAGAAGTGTCATTCGTTTTAAAACCGAGTAAAAAAAAGGAGCGTTTGAAAAACTATATTCTCCAAACTAACTCAGATGCAGCTAAACACTTTCTTTGTTCTCGTCCATGTACACCTGGCGTTGGTATATATGAACCTCAAAATTTGCTCTTGCTTGGCAAGCCCAACAAAAAGAACAAAAGAAATTTTCTTTTATTCTACTAAAAAACTGGAGCTTGTATCAAGACTTTAGAATGAGATAATCATCAAAACACACGTGAACTATCATTTTTTCGTAAGTGTCATTTTTTTGTGAGTATCCTTCCTTGAAGGGAAATATTTTATTTCATAAACTTGTAAATCTCTGAATGAGAGCATTGGAGTAACTGGATAAAGTTGGTATTATGTGACCAGGAGGTCATGAGTTCTAGCCGTGGAAACAACCTCATGCAGAAATGTGAGGTAAGATTGCGTACAATAGACCCTTGTGGTCCGACCCTTTCTCAGACCCCACGCATAGAGGGAGCTTAGTGCACCGGGCTGCCCTTTTTGTAAATCTTTGAATGCTCTCTACAATCTCCATTATATATCTCTTGTTCTCTCTCGTTTTGAAAATATAGCAGCACCCCTATTTATAATAGAATGAAATTTACTTTAACTTAAAACAAAAAACCCTATTTTTATATTAATTCTAACTATAAATTCTAACTAGACATGGACTAAAATATCAAATCCTAACTAGTTTTCGTTTCCTACAACTTTGAACTATTATTTCCGGCATTCTCCCTTAATTCAAAGTTGTATATCTAATTTTTGATGCACTTGTCACCATATTCCAATTGTTAAAACACTTGTTTCCAACCCATCAATCATTGAAGCACTTTCTTTTCAATCTTCACAATCGTTGGAGCACTTTCTCTCCAACGTTCTAATTTTGTTGATTCACTTTCTCTTCAACCTTCACAATCGTTGTAGCACTTTCTCTCCAACATTTCAATTTGTTGATGCACTTTCTCATCAACCTTCAATTGTTGAAGCACTTTCTCTTCAACATTCAATCGTTGGAGCACTTTCTCTCCAACATTCCAATTTGTTGATCCACTTTCTCACCAACCTTCAATTGTTGAAGCACTTTCTCTTCAATCGTTGGAGCACTTTCTCTCCAACATTCAAATTTGTTGATGCACTTTCTCACCAACCTTCAATTGTTGAAGCACTTACTCTCCAACATTCCAATTTGTTGATGCACTTTCTCACCAACCTTCAATTATTGAAACAATTTCTCTTCAACTTTCACAATCGGTTGGAGCACTTTCTCTCTAACATTCCAATTTTGTTGATTTCTTCTCTTCCTCTTGTGCCATATTTGCTTGCACCTTTTTGAACATGCAATATTTTTCGTAATCATTCTCAGCATGATTTTTCATGCATATACCATTGATCTGACTTTTGGAAACATAATTTTGGCCAGACGAGCGGCATATATGTGTTAGCCGCCCGCCGACAACAGAAGCTCTTTAATTCTCTACAAGGATCGTAGAAGCTCTGAAACAAATTTGAAGGAAAATATTTTATTTCATAAACTTGTAAATCTCTTATGCTCTCTACAATCTCCATTATATATCTCTTGTTCTCTCTCATTTTGAAAATAGCTAACAACACCCCTATTTATAATAGAATGAAACTTACTTTAACTCAAAATAGGAAAACCTATTCCTATATAAATTCTAACTACAAATCTTATGTCAAGCCTCGAACCATGGCCTAGACGTAACACGACACTCGGTGTCTGACTTCATGTGACCGAGCAAACCAAATAGCTGGCTAAATCAACCTATGGTATATATATTTAATAAAACATATTAACATACTGAGCTTCTGAAAAGTCTGACTGAATAATCAAAATGCGAAAATATTGAGATAATTCTGAAAATACTAATAATACGTAGACAATATGGCTAACATATAAGTCTGCTAAACTATGACTAACTACAACTATAGTCTATGAAGCCTCTAAAGAGTATTGAAATACTGACTGTTCATCGGGACAAGGCCTCCGGCATACCTGACTGTCTATAATAGCTAAAAATGTAAATAAGATAACATCCCGAAAGATTGGGGCTCACCAACTCAGTTGATACTGGAGATCCTAATGAGTAGATATGTCATCCTCTAAATCGTTACCGGCATCGCGAGATGCAGGTCCTGGGAAAAAAGGGACATTAGTACATTTGAATTGCACTAGTACGTAAAACCATCTGAAAGAATAAATAGTTGAGGGTGCTCGGGAAAGGGCAGCCCAAATAAATAAACTAGTAATAAACACTGAAACTGTAACTGATAACTAAAATGAACAAGAGAAGTGGAGTTCTGAGTACTTCTTGTTCTATATCTGAAACATCTGTTTATCTGTCTTTATATATGTGGGGGCATTAGCCCAATAATAAATGCACAAACTATGGCCTTGGCTAACTAGGTGTGTCAGTGTATGGCCTTGGCCAAGTATACATATACATGAGATTGTGCCCTTGGGCAATCACATATGTTCAATATTCATTAATTATTATTAAGGAGCTGAGATTAATGAAATAAAGAACATCATTGTACTGAGACATGTATTCATGAACTGATTATTAGACCTGAAGCCTTAACTGTTTTTAAACCTGTTGTGTGTCTAGATCGAGACTCATGGATATCAAACACGATTCTATATTGATTACGTTCTGAGTTCACAATGTTCGAAATGACAATCGTGAATGAATTATGAAACTAAAGAACAAAAGTTCAGCAACTATTTAGAAAAACAAAGGCATAACTATGTTATGAGGCAATTCGTAATAGACAATAAAGAACGTGGCATAGGTGAATCATCAACATTCCCAAACATAGAAAGTTAGCCTCACATACCTTAACTCCTGCCTTTTAAGTGTATCACAACGTTCATCACCTCTTTCAATGATGATCTATAGCAATATATATCAAGAGGAACCAATATTAGTACTATAACTCATATTTTGGTCACTTAAGCATTTTATCAAATACCTCATGGGCATAAAGCTTCATAGCCCTTATTAATGGTGTTTCTACACCCAATTTCCCATCCTCTTGTTTCTAGGTGATTCTACAATCTCATATTGCTACAATTAATATCATTCTTCATCACCCATAAGATAAACAACACCCTTAATCAACAATCAACCATCAACAACCCAAACATATAATTGTTCATGTTTTTCTATCACACTCATCATTTCTCCTCATGTTTTTCTATCACACTCATCATTTCTCCTCATGTTTTTCTATCACACTCATCATTTCTCCAACTATAATTCAAGACTAATAGACTTTAAATACCAATTATATAACTATATTCGAGTGTAAGATGAAGATCTTACCTTTTGATATCCAAATCTTGAATTTCGGATTGTAGGGTTCCTTGCCCAAAAATAAAGATTCAAGCAAGAATCTATGAATCACCAAGGTTTAATCTTGTTAATAAGGTGTTGGGAAAATGAAATCAACTTGAAATCATCATTAGAACTTACCTTGGATGATGAATGGACCTTGGAGGAAGTAGAGTTCTTGAGAGTTCCCTTTTCTAAAGAGAATTTTCGGATTTGGGGTATGGGGACGACCTAATGTCGATGCGCGGTCGTGCAGCTGAAGGCTCAAACACACAGCTGATTGCGCAGCAAGGGTAGTGACACTGCCTCGAGTGCGCAATCACGCAACTAAAGTTTGGTCGCGCAGACTACGCATTGTTTAGTAAAATGGTCATATATTTTTACGGAGGTCCGTTTGCACAATATATGGATAGAAAGTATTTCAAAGGACTACAACTTTAATGAAGGAAGTTTTCCCAAATTCCTTATAGAAATTTTCGAATACATGCTTAAAGTGAGGCCTTGTGCAAACTCACTTGAAAACATGGCACATAGAGTAGCTTCCGACTATACTTTGCCCAAAGACTCTTCTTATAACTTGATTAGTTTTCAAAGTACTTCCTAAAATCCTCATCTTGGTTCCATTATGTTCCCATCATACGAGTTAAACATTAGCCCGAAGGTACGAGGTGTTACATCCTAACTAGATATGGACTAAAATATCAAATCCTAACTAATTTTGGTTTCTTACAACTTTGAATTATTATTTCCAACATACCTGAACTATCAGTTATGTGAGCTTCCTACCTGAACCATCACTAACTATTTATCAAAACATACCTCCAATTATTAGTTGTTCCCTTTTCCTACCTAATTATCACCATCGTTCCGGTAGGAAAAGTGAACAATTATTGGTTGAGGTGTATTTTGATAAATAGTTGGTGACAATTCAGGTAGTAAACTCGAACACATGATAGTTCAGATAGAAACTCACGAAAAAATAATAGTTCATGTGTGTTTTTAACCATTAACTCTTTTAGAATACTAATTCTCTGCTAGTAATATATTTAGCTTCAAGACACTGTAATCAGTTATCAAGTGTGTGTGCAAAACTAAAAACAAAAATCAGGCAAATGCTTTGCAAAGTGCAACTCTGGGCTCCATGTAGTACTTAAACCTCAGTGTAACTATTTGAACTCTCCAAGAACCACACAACTATAGGGGTCACTCTCCTTAGTTGAACTCTGCTATCTCAAAAACACACGCTGTTTTATCCAAAGAGCCAGAAACTAGGTACTCCCCGTTGGACGATGCAGCTAGAGACTGAATAGCATCAGTGTGTCCGCTAAAGGTCCTGACACATTCTCCAGAAAGGCTATCCCATATCCGCACTTTCCCATCAACACAACCTGTTGCCACACATCTATGTTGCCCCAGCCACAATAAGCATGTCACCCCGTCCTAAACAAAGTTATTGTCAGCTAATATAAAAAAATGTGGTTTACTAGAAAACTTGGAATTAGCATAGAGTATTCACAGAAGCAAATGGATGTTCAACTGCATGTAAAGATACAGATATATAGACTAAAGAGAACACGGAAGTTAAAACCTCATGTTCACATGTGCAGCGTGGTGCGGAGTGCTGTAAGTCCCAAATTATGAGCTTATTATCCAAGCCTCCAGTTGCAGCCCAACAAAAGCTGAAAGACATTTCACATTATGGAAGTAGTTTAAAGCGCAACAATTAATTTTGCAAACGTAAGCTTAATATTCAAGGCATTCAGTCCATGATAATCAATCAGGATCTGTTGGCAGGCAAAGGAAATTACTACGACAAAACTTCAAAGAGTGAGAACAGTCGCACCAGTGAAAATTGATATAAAGATTTGATATTCCACGTGCTGGGCAGCAAAGTGATAAAGATTTGATATTTTGTTAAGTGTAAAAACTGTCTTGTCCACATGAGACCATGACAATTAAAGTAAGTTTGACTAATCTACATATATGACCTAGTAGTGACACATTTTTGGAAATGGTTGCTAAGCATTGTTATCTTTTTGAGATAGGAATATTTAATGTACATGTCCTCTCTTTATATTGGTATTATATCATATACATGCACACACATCTTAGAGACAACAACGAAAAGAAAAGTCTGAGCTAGAACTCTCTGTCTCTTTTGAAAGCTAGTAAAGTATAGCAATTCTTACCTTAATTAGCTATCGTACCAAATAAAATCAAGCAACAACATTTTTATGATGGTATATGTATAGACAGAAGTATATATTCACTTCTCAACATAAGGGGCAGCAACGTGTAGAGGAAAAAACTTCTTTTTCGCTAAAGCAAAAATGCGAAGAACGACATAGAAGTTATACCTACAAATCGGTTTCTCCGGATGATAACAAATTAGAGATTTCTTGGAGTTAAAGTAAGGTGGAAGAAGAGGGGTTCTTGGAAAATAAGGTTGAGGTGTTAGATGTGCTGCATTGGTTGAGTTGTTAAGAAGACTAAGTAAGGTATGTTAAGAAAAATTCCTCTTTCTTTTGGCATGTTCTAAGTACGAAACATAAACGTAATACTGTCCCATAAATGACTCTACTCTTAGTAGTTAAGGATGTTCATATTATTCATTCCTATTTTCAAAGCATATCTAAATATGTTCCTAAATCCCTGTCGAGGTATATGAGAAATATGTTAATTTTCATAATGTTAATCGGAGGTGCAACGACATTACGTCACTCCAATAAACTCACAGTATCTCGGTATCATTCATGCATTACCCTTGACCCACATGTGTTATATACACTACTATATGGTATGCATTATATATATGTAGGGGATGAGAAAAGGGATACGACGTTATATACGCGCACCACCTGATCAACTGGTATATGATGATGATTACGCCCACAGAGGCTGAAATGATATGATGGGAGACGACGTTATATACACACATATATATGTATGACCACATTGTGCATGACATTTAGACATATTATGGTCCTCAGAGGCATTCTGCACATACATGATACTTATGCATATTATGGCCCTCAGAGTCATTCTCTACTGGTTGGTTGTTTCTTGTCTCATGTTACTGCCATGTCTCTATTATGCTATTCTTCATGCCTGACATACTCAGTACATCAGTCGTACTGACGTCTCTTTTGTCGGGGACGCTGCGTTTCATGCCCGCAGGCTCATGTAAACAGGGTGACGGTCCGGACTAGTAGATTGCTGGTTTAGCTGATATTGGAGCACTCTACTTGTTCCAGAGTTGCAGTCTAGTCGTGGTATGATATTTTGGATATGCATAGGGGTATGGTGGGGACCTTATCCCGACCTTATGATGTTACGTACTCTTTAGAGGCTTGTAGACAGTTTTCCTGTGTATAGTAGTCATGTATGGCCTTGTCGACCTTAGTATGTATATAATGCATAGGTGGGGTTCTTCCGTTTGCAAGAGTTTACACAGTACCTTCCCAGTTTATCATTTCTATGTGTCAGCAGGGTACTTGGTGACGGCCCTAGTGGCCATGATTAATTACAATTAGCTAGTAAATATGTGATTAGTAGTGCCCGACAGGTAGGGTCCGGGTGCCCGTCATGGCCCTCCGGTTTGGGTCGTGACAGAGTACGTGAGAAAACTATTGTGCTATTGCATTGCTGCCAGTCGGTACAATGTCGACAACTTTCTAACTGGCTTAACGCTTCATTTCTTCGGGTTCCTCTAAAAGCATATTTGGTTCTTTGACTAAATTTGTTAAATCATCAAAATATAAGATGGAATAACTTATCATATAGTCTGCTCAACACATATGGGGCCTCACGTGTGAACTGACCCATGAAGGTAAGAACGGAATCATCAGCTTCATCTGAAACCATTATCCCAAATATCCATATCAGTATTCTAATTAACAAGGAACAAGTTTTGAACCAAACAACCCCCACCCCATCACCCCATCAACTCCAAATAAATTATACTAAGTAGTTCTGTTTATTTAGAGATTTACCAGAAATAGCCTAGTTATATAAAAATTTACATCGTTTGTGTATAGAATTTAAACTCGGAAGGTTCAAGAAGTTGCTGAAGTAATTGAGCCGAATAGAAAGCTGTAAACTTTAATAAAGAAAAAAAGGAAGTTTCAGGAAGTAATTGATGAGCGAAATCCACACACCTATAAATCCTCCTCCTTCTTGTTCATCTTCATCAGAATCAACAGTTCTGCAACCAAAATTTAATACATAATACTATATATATTGTAACGGTACGATGGTCAAAACACTTAAGATTATGAATTCAGATATAGATTCTTTAATAATTCTAAAATAAATATACAAATTAGAAAACTATACGTAAAGCACTACAAGTCAACATTAGCTAATGATTTAAAATATCTAAAAATAGTTTGAAAAAAATATTTGACTTTCCAAATAGTAACACATGGGACTATAGGGAGTATGAATAAATTAATAAAGAAAAGTTAGGGAGGAAAAAGATTGGAATTATTTTGTCTACCTAGTTCATCAACGTTTATTTCTTGTAATATATCATTTTCATCTATGTAGTAGTCATCGAAGTCATCTTCATGTTCGTCGTCTTCGTGTTGTGGTGACGGAGCATTCATGTCTATGTCCATAATAATGTCGTCGTATGAACGAACTCCGCTGTAACTGTAGTGGCGACGGCTAAAGAAAGCGGTGGCTGTGATATTGGGGTTTACGCAGAGTGTATTTATTAGAAGGAATATAATCTATATATATATGGGCCAAATTAAATTGGAGTGCTAGTTTTGTAAATACGTAAAAACCAACCTAATTTAAAATTATGAATTTTGATTATTTGAGTATGAAGATTTAGCCTGTGGTTAATTATAATTTCCAATAGTTGAGAGTTTTTCTCGTGCGGTGCAACATGCATGAATAGTGTAAAGCTTATGGAAAAGGCTTACTCATTGCATGAGAAAAGCTCTCAACCTATTAATACTATTGTGTTGTAAATTATATTGCTCAGTCCCATTCTATGTGAAGTTGTTAATATTTGGTATTTAGTTTAAAATTTATTTTTTTATCATAAAATCAGTTGAAGTTATTTGAATGATCAATCTATAGCAATATAACTGAAAAGTTATTGTCATGTGATTATGAGGTCACGGGTTTAAGTCGTGAAAATAGTCTCTTGCAGAAATGGAAGGTAAGACTGCGTACAATAAACTCTTGTGCTCCGGTCCTTCCCCGGACCCCGAGCATAGCGGAAGCTTAGTGCACTTGGCTACCTTTTTTTAATCTATAGCAATGTAATTAATTCAAATGATATTAAATCCTTGATTATATTATTGAAGCAATTAAATAATAACTGAAATAACAAGCGAAACAAACAAAAATAATTAAAAGACGAAATAATAAAAAGGAGAAATTCTTATTCAATCTCCTGAATTAGGCGATGAATATTGCTTAAGAACAGTCATGTTTACATAGAGAATTTGCGAGCTTTCAGTATTCATGTGAAAAAGTAGACGAGATACAATCGTGTGATAAATGAGGATTCTTGTAGGATAGACTATATTAACCGACTTCCCTATGCTTCGCATGTTACAGTTGTTATTGAGCGGAGATGGTGGGTTCTTAACGGGGTTAGGTGCAATCTCGTGTATCTCGGGACTTAAAACGTTATCTGGGTTGTCTCCATCCCGGACACTTGGATTAGGTCCCTAGGAATCATTCCGAATGTTAATGTCCCCGGTATCCTCAAGACTTGCATGGTCATCTGTCTTCAGTGGGTCTAGTTCCCCTTTGGCCCAGTCAGTCAAAGGTGGATCACAACCTTCCACGTATGACCAAATATTAATCCTATGCAATACCTAATTTGTACCTATAGAATGAAACACGTTAATCGACTTGTTCTAAGCGTACTGACCGCAAAATAGTAAAGAACAGTAAAGCAAAGACACAACAGTTTCACGAGGAAACTACCCGGCTCACAAGGGTAGAAAAAATCACTACCTACACCTTTGTAGGATTTAACCCAAACTCCACTTCAACGTGAGCATGTGCAAATTCAAGTTACAAATTCTGTAACTTAAGATCTATAAAGTGTAATTCCTATCTCACTAATCTCCCTAGACAGTAAACCCACTCCAAGTTATCGTAACTTGAAGTTGAATTTGACTAACATTTATACCTAACAATATGCTTCTATGAAAGCTGATAAATATACAACTCGATGATCAATCCTAATACAAGAATCTAGACTTAAAAACTGTAAACATAAACTATGTAACACAACTTCTTTAATCTTCTTCGTCGTATTAGGTCGCACTTATGAAATTAGAACTCTCTCAAATATGTTTGACAGGATTTGCACAATATTATGAATTTCTCTCTTTGTGAGTGTGTAACTTTCTTCACAACAAGATTTGGATATTTATAGATTTTCATTCTCAATATGTCGGTTGAGCCTAAACCCTATATGATACGGTCCGTCATGTAAAATAGGATTTGAGTTGGTTTGGGATTCTCTCATCTTCACGTTGCTTTAGTTTCCTTGTATGACTCTAAAATATTTTGACAAGTATGACAAGAAATCCTACAACCTTGTACGTCAAGTCTTTACCATAAACCACAAATCCTACTCGCGGTAGGACTCTGAGCAGGAACACGTTCATGGACCTGGTCCTTGCATTTGTTCCATTCAACTTTGTCTCACATTAGTGTCTGATATGGAACATGTTTGTAGACCTGATTCATTTCACTTATGCCCTGTGTATGATTTGTTCACCTCTGCAATGCATCTTCCATTTGATAGATCAAGTCCACAGACCTAGTTCATTCACTTTGTCAATCATCAAAATAAATATTTTTCATTCTTGCTAATATCAACAAATTTTCCCTTTTTTATGATGACAAACTCATGTCTGTGATACCACTGTGTAACATGTTCCAAACATCTCAAGGCCAAAAAAATGAATAGAAAACCACTAGGATGAACTAGATTATCATACATGGGTTATAAAACATTACACAATATGTCTTCCCCCTTTTGGCATCATTAAAAGTTACTACAGTTTAGTTAAAGCCTAACATGAATGCGACAGTATTGAACTCACGGTCTCTGGGACTATCACATATACAAAAAATAGAGCAAATACCTCAACCATGTCTAACAATAGTAATTACTCCATCCGTCTCAATTTATATGACACTCTTTCCTTTTTAATCAGTCCCAAAAAGAATGACACTTTTCTATATTTAATAATAATGTAACTTTAAATTTCTCATTTTACCCTTAATGAAATGATTTGTAGTTATATATTTCTCAATGCCATGTTTTAGACCACAAATTTCAAAAGTCTTTCTTTATTTTCTAAACTCCGTATCGAGTCAACCATCTTCATATAAAATGGGATGGAGGGAGTAAGACACAACAAATGGCGAATGATAAAGAATAAACAATTTTATTTATTCACACTTTGAATACAAATCCAACCAATATGTTACAAAATACAGACCAGGCCACTTAACAGGAAAATACATAACTCAACAGGGAATGATTAAGGACATAGACACACTAGGAGACTATGGGTGTGATCAGGGTGGGGAGTCTGGACACTTTGCTAGGGACTATAAGGAAGGTTGAAGCGGGTGTTGGACATTTTTCCCCAAGAGTCACCATCTTTTCCCAACTGCTCTTCTTTCCCAGATAGCTAGGTTTATTAGGTATTGAAAGTCGACCTCCATTAGTAGCCTTCTTGGTTTGTCCTTGAGGACCAAGATTCAGGCTACACATTTCTTTCAAGGATCTTGGACACTAGGTACAACTCTGAAGTCCGCAATAAGCGGTATGATACGCAGGGGATGAGAACCTATGTTAGGTGATTTCAATTTTTTTCTTGAAAAGATGCATTCATGGCGGTGGACATGGATTGCAATGTGATTTGCACAATATCGAAAGGCTAGTGAGAGTCATGAGAGGTGTGATAGTGTATTCATTCATTGGAAAGGTATGGATGATGCGGTGGTAAAGCAGAAGTAGGGAAAATGAGGGGTTGAAGATTGTGAGGTGAATCATGTTATGGAGGTTATTTGAAGCAATAGAGAGTGGACGGGTGAAAGAAAAATACCCATTAGAGAGAGAATCAGGCATTGTAGGAGGAGTGAATGTAGTGGAGAAGGGTTTCTAATGTGATTGAGAAGAGGGGCAGGTTGGTTTAAGTAGAGGAGAATGTGTATGTGAACATGTTAGAGATAATATTGTCTTAGGAAGAAGGTGATCTAACAATCATGTATTTGGAGTGGCGCCATTAATTATGGAGGAAACTTTCAAAAGGGCTGATTATTATAAGCCCAGACTCGTTTTGTGTGGACTAGTTTCTTTCATAGAATAGACATTGACACGGGTATAAGAGAACATGCTGGATAACATGTTTCATGGCATGAACGTATAAGTAATACAAAAGATAGGAAACATACTTGAGTAGTGAACTATTTATGCAGTCATTTCTAGCCAATTATTGTAACAAAAGTACTCATTAGTCTTTATGAGATCATAGCACTATGAGAGTACATGACATACAACTAAATATACAAGATTGAGTAGAATATTTATTCAATTTTTGAAGCTTGGTTGAATTGATGCAACCTTTATACCCAATCATGAAGGAATACTTATGTAATCTTAATCATCCCTAATTCTAACTGTTTCTCTCAAAGTGATTTCTACCTAAGGCCTTTGTGAAAATATTTGCTATTTGCTTTTCAGTCGCACAAAACTTGATTTAAATAAGACCTTTTTCAACATTGTCTTTAAAAAAAATGATGTCTTATGTCAATGTGTTTAGTTCTCTTATGTTGGACATGATTATTTGAAATGTTAATAACGCTAGTGTTATCACATAATATGGGAATACAATCAATATTCATACCAACATCCTTTAACTATTGCTTGATCCATAAAATCTGAGCACAACAAGAATCAACTACCACATATTCTGCTTCAGCATTTGATAATGTGTCACGCCCCGAACCATGGCCTGGGTGAAAACAACACTTGGTGTCTGACTGCATGTGATCGAGTGAACCACATGGCTTGCTTGTCAACATGGGCATCAAAATATACATTAACAATGATGATGGAACATGTAAAACATAATAATGAAGTTATAGTCTGAAAGTATATTGCGGAAATACTCTGAAAATATAATAAGTCTGAAAACCAATACTGACATGACATGCTAAACTAGTCTATAAAGCCTCTAAACATGAGTCTGACTGCAAAACTATTTATCATAACAAGGCTCTAGCATACCTCTAGTAATAATCATGACATGTAATAAATAAAACGGACACTCCGAATTAGATGGGGCTTACTAAAAGCTGATACTGAAGCAATCCTACTGAGCAGATTTGTCTCCCTGAAATTTAGCACCTGCACCGTGAAGTGTAGGCCCCATGAAAAGGGATGTTTGTACATTTAAATTGTACTGTATGTAAATCAATTGAAATAAATAAGAAGGCACATGAAATATAGGACATGAAACTGAAACGTGAACATGAGCATGAGTATAATAACATGTGAAAATTTGTAAACTGTATATATATATATATATATATATATATATATATATATATATATATATATATATATATATATATATATATATGTATATCTATATATATATATATGTGGAGAGAGCATTAGTAAAAATGATACGAACTACCACACATGAATGTGGAGTTTGATTTTTGCCCGATCAGCTAAGCCATCTCGTACCTTGCCTGAGTACAAGACATGAACATGAACATGAACATGAACATGATAGATCCAATAATCACAAAAGGTTATTAACATATAATTATATAAGGTTATTATGAACTTGAGCAAAACCCTAGGTCTGAAGTGTTCTTGTTTCATGAATTACGTGTGGCGTAAGGAAGAAACAATGATGTCCCCCTATAGATAGAAGCTCTACATACCTTATTTCTCTCCAAAACGTGTCTTAAAAATCTGAACTTGGAAGGAGGAATCCAAAGCTTGAACATTTAATTCCTTGAGTTGAGTTTTCTTAAAAACCCTAGTTTAGAAACAATGATTTTTGCTTAGGAATTGATTACATATGATTAGAATCGTGTGGAATTTCATGAAAAAGATTTACCTTGAGCTATGGGGATGATGAGAGAAGAGAACTTCATTCTAGGGCTTGAGGATAGTGAAAACTGACTTTTCAAGACTAAGTTGCGTATTTTTACTGTTTGCTGTCAGAGGGATTTGACGGTTCGTCGAATTTTCTACGGTCTACCAATGGAGCGTCAAATTTTATATGGTCTGTATAGTTGGACTGTATCCCAAGTATATAAAAATTTCAATGAGATAAAAAAGCTGAGGTTCCAAGACGGTTAAAATCGATGGACCGTATAAATTTATACGTTTGTAGAATTTATAGAATGCCGTCAATTTCAAAAATGAAATCGACGGTTGATTTTAACGGACCGTAAATAATTCTACGGTCTGTATAATTTGGCATAGAATCATGTCTGCAGAACTAAAACTGGTTTTCAACTTTAAACTCCACATTTTGGTTTCTTATACCCTCGAATAATGAACAAGTCTTAGTTTGAATGTACGAGGTGTTACAATATCCCTCCCTTCGGATCATTCGTCCTCGAAGAATGGATCATGGTTAAGAATGAGACTGAACATAGCGTGAGTACATGAACGTGGAGAAACGTGACATGAAACATGGAAACTGAACTGACATGATTACATGAAAATATGAGCATGAGGACATGGAACATAAGTACTGAATACATGAACGTGAAACATGAGACATGGATACGCGAGGGACATGACATGAATACCGAAGGCATTTACCTTGATCAGTTTTTGCTTGCTCCTCAAATGAGTGCAGATATTTGGACTACATGTCTTTTTCGGCTTTCTATGTAGCCTCCTTAACATTCTGACTTCTCTACAACACTTTCACTAAGGCAACTCTTGTAGTCCTCAACTTTTGAATATGACAATCCAAAATAGCCACATGGATCTCCCCATAGGTCAAACCATCTTTAATTGTAATGGAATCGGTTGGGACAACCAACGATGGGTCTCCCACACACTTCCTAAATATGGATACATAAAACACTGGATGCACAACAACTAGATCTTATGGCAATTCAAGTTCATAAGCCACTTGGCCAACTCTCCTCAAAATCCTATATGGTCCGATATATCTGGGACTGAGCTTCCCTTTCTTTCCAAACCTCATGACATCTTTCATAGGCGAAACTTTCAGAAATACCCAATCATCAACTTGAAATTCCTAGTTTCTACGCCTCACGCCCGAATAGGACTTTTGGCGACTCTGAGCTATTTTCAAATGCTCCTGAATTAGCCTAAATTTCTTTATAGCCTGATGGACCAAGTCTGGTCCTAACAACTCCGCTTCACCAACTTCGAACTAACCAATTAGGGATCTACACCTTCGCCTATACAGATCTTCGAACGGTGCCATCTGGATACTAGCATGATAATTGTTATTATAAGCAAATTCAATGAGAGGTAAATGATCATCCCAATTTCCTTTAAAATAAAGGAAACATTTCCTCAACATATCCTCAAGAGTCTGAATAGTACATTCTGCCTGGCCATCTATCTGAGGGTGAAAAGTTGTGCTGAGATTTACCTTGGTACCCAATCCTTTCTGAAATGACTTCCAAAAATGTGCCATGAACTGAGCACCACTATTTGAAATAATGGACACTGGGGTCCATAAATTTCTCGAATATACAACTTAGCATAATCCTCTATTGAATATGTTGTCTTTACTGGCAAGAAGTGGACTGATTTATTTAGTCGGTCCACAATCACCCAAATCGAATCATGCCTTCAGGCTGAGCGAGGTAGACTTGTTATGAAGTCCATGTTTATCATCTCCTATTTCCAAACAGGAATATCAATATTTTGAGTCAAACCACCTGGCCTCTGGTGCTCGGCTTTCACCTGCTGATAATTCAGACACTTGGCTATAAAGCCTGCTACATTTCTCTTCATGTCGTTCCACCAATAAATCTCCTTAAGATTATGATACATTTTTGTGGAACCTAGGTGAATAGAATACTCGGAATTATGCGCTTTTGCCATGATCCACTCTCTGAGTCCGTCCATATCTGGAATTCATAACCTACCTTAGTACCTCAAAGTACCGTTATCTCCCCTTGTTCAAAAGTCATAGTTTTTATGATTGTGAATCCCCTATTTTAGCTGCATCAAGTAGGTATCATTAAAATATTTCTTCTTCACCTCGGCTACTAAGGAGGATTTAGACTTGTTTGGACAACACCACCACCATCTTCGGAGTCCATGAGTCAAACTCCTAGACTGTCTAGTCGGTGAATCTCCTTCATCATGGTTCTCTTATCTTTTTCTACATGAGCTAAACTTCCTATGGATCACCGACTAAGAGCATCGGCTATCACATTCGATTTCCCTGGGTGGTAGAAAACATCTACATCATAATCGTTTATAAATTCGAGCCATCTCCTCTGCCTAAGATTCAACTCCCGCTGCTTGAAAATATACTGAAGACTCTTGTGATATGTAAAAATATCGACATGAACTCCATACAAATACTGACGCCATATCTTGAGAGAAAAATCACGGCTGCATTAAGACACATCTGAGACCAATGCCTGATGCATCAAAATAAACTACGAACCCCTCGGTTCCCTCTGGTAATTTTAACATTGGAGCAGAAGTCAGTCTCATTTTCAATTCTTTGAAACTATGCTCACAGGCATCTGACCACTGAAATTTGACTTTCTTCTGAGTAAATTTTGTCAATGGATCTGCGATGGAAGAAAACCCTTCTATGAAGCGCCTGTAATAGCCCGCCAGACCAAAGGAACTCTAAATATCTGAAGTAGAAGTAGGTCTAGGCCAATTTTAACAACATATATTTTCTGAAAATCCACCTGGATGCCTTCGCCTGAAATCACATGGCCTAAGAATGCCACTGACTTAAGCCAAAGTTCACACTTAGAAAGATTCGCATAAAGCTTGCGGTCTTGAAGTGTCCGCAACACTATTCTGAGATGTTCTGCATGATCAACCTCACTACGGGAATAAACTAGAATATCATCAATGAAGACAATGACAGAAAGGTCAAGATAAGGCTTGAAGACCCTATTCATAAGATCCATGAAAAAGGCTGGGGTATTTGTCAATCCGAATGCCATAACACAAAATTCGAAATGACCATAACGAGTTCTGAAGGTAGTTTTTGGATATCAACTTCCTTAACCTTAAGTTGATGGTGTCCCGATATGAGGTTAATCTTGGAATAACACTGGGCACCCTAAAGTTGATCAAATAGATCATCTATTCTGGGAAGAGAATACTTGTTCTTAATAGTGACCTTGTTTAACTTCCGGTAGTCAATGCACATACGCAAAAACCCATCATTTTTTTGAACAAATAAGATTGGTGCACCCCATGGTGAGACACTTGGTCTAATGAATCCCTTATTACAGAGATCTTGTTATTGTAATTTTAGTTCTCTAAACTCTGGTGGAGCCATTCTATATGGCAGAATAGATATGAGCTTAGTGCTAGGAAGTAGATTAATTTCAAACTCAATCTCCCTATCGGGAGGAACTCCGGGAAGGTCTGCTGGAAAGACTTCTAGAAACTCATTGACAACTGGTACTGACTAAATAGTAGGGGTCTGGGTATCTGCATCTCTAACTCGAACTAGATGGTAAATGTACCCCTTGGATATCATCTTTCTGGTTTTAAGATAGGAAATAAACTTCCCTATAGGTGCTATTGCATTGCCCTTTCATTCTATGACTGGTTCACTGAGAAATTCGAATTTTACAATTTTGGTTCTACAACCTACTGTGGCATAACATGAAGACAACCAATCAATACCATAATTACATCAAAGTCTACTATTTCTAACTCTACCAGATCGGCTATGGTAATGTGGTGATAGACTTTAATTAGACAACCCCTATAAACCTGTCTGGCTATAATTGACTTACCAACTGGAGTGGATATTTCAAAGCGTTCATGCAACTTTTCTGGTTCTATCCCAAATTTCTTAGCAACAAAAGGAGTTACATATGACAGAATGGATCTAGGATCCATAAGGGCATAAACGTCAAAAGTAAAAATGGTTAATATACCTGTGACCATATCTACTTGGGCCTCTGTGTCCTGATGACCTGATAGTGCATACAAGCAATTCAGGCCTCTGCCTGTGTTACCAGACTTAGATGGACCAGGCCCTGATTGGGCTTGAGAATTACGAGGAACTGCTAAATTAATGGACTGAGCCATATTACCTCACATACCCTGCTTCAGTGATGGACAATCTCACTTAAAGTGGCCTCACTAGCCACATCCAAAACAAATATCCATACCCAGAAGACACTCCCCCGGGTGCCTCTTACCACACTTAGCACAAACTAGGTTACTGAAAGAATTTTGACCCACACTGGCCTATGACTGGGAGCCTGACGCTTTGAAATTTTGCTTTTTGTTATCGTTCTTGAACTTTAGGGCTGGGGCACTGGCTGAAGATGGAGCAGGTCCAGATGACATGTTCTTGAAGTACTGTCTACCTTCACCTCCCCCATGATTGAAGTGACTTGAAGACTTGGCTCTCTTATTAAACTCACTGTCCTTCTCTTTCTGCAAGGCTTCCTCTTCCTTCAACTTGCTCTCATTACCTTGTACAAAAGCAACCATCTTTTTAATAGTCATCTCCCTATTCTGAGTTGTAATATTAGCTGCATCGTACAAATGGGGATCAAGACCATACACAAGCGTCTAACTCTGGCCCTCATGTCTGGAACCATATGTAGAGCATACTTTTCCAAAGAGATAAACTAAAGATAGTACTCATGCACACTCCTGCCGTTCTACTTAGCTTTTCGAATTCCATAGCCTTTGCCTCCCTGACCTCTATTGGCAGAAAGTACTCAATGAAGGCATCAACGAACTCATCCCAAGTTGTTAGAGGTGCATTTTCCCCACGGGACTATTCCCATAATTCATACCAGATGTTTGCAACATCCTGCAACTGATAAGCTCCAAACTCTGCTACCTCTACCTCATTAACATGCATAACATGAAAGATTTTATGAAGCCCATCAATGTAATTCTATGGATCTTCACTCTTACAAGACCCTATGAACACGGGAGGTCCATATGCATAAATTCTTGAGTTTTGAAACTGGATGACTCCCCACTAGCTCCTATACTCGGAGTCATTCTTCGTCTGGGCTTGAGCAGCTACAAGTTGGGTGAGCAATTGAATAACTCCCCTAACATCTGAATCAATAGAACTAGGCAGCGGAAGGTGAGCAATTGAATAACTCCCCTAACATCTGAATCAATAGAACTAGGCAGCGGAACTGGGATCTACGCAGGCCATGTGGTATCGAGTGGAGGTATTGTACCCAAACTGGGATTTCGCAAGCAGCATTAGTAGCAGCTCTCTTGCTTATAGCTGATTTCCTTTTCGCAGATATTTTTTTAAATATGTAATACACACGAGTTAGAAGGATGTCTTGAATGTATAGCTCTAACAGCATGATCTAGAGTATGAAAGAAGTGAGACAAGCCTAGATGTCTTGGTGGTCAACTGTTTACATGTGTGGCCCCCTCACATACATAAAAGTGACCCATATGGACACGGTTTTGTATACTCCCTAAGACACTTGAATCTAGGGCTCTAATACCAAGCTTTGTCACACCCCGAACCATGGTTTGGGCAAAACACAACACTCGGTGTCTGACTACATGTGACCGAGCGAACCACATGGCTTGCTTGTCAACATAGGCATCAAAATATACACTAACAATGATGATGAAACATGTAAAACATAATATTGAAGTTATAGTCTAAAAGTATATTATGGCAATACTCTGAAAATATAATAAGTCTGAAAACCAATACTGACATGACATGCTAAACTAGTCTATAAAACCTCCAAATATGAGTTTGACTGCAAAACTATTTACCAGAACAAGGCCCTGACATACCTCTACTAATAATCATGACATGTAATAAATAAAACAGACACCCTAAATGAGATGGGGCTCACTAAAAGATGATACTAAAGCAATCCTACTGAGCAGATCCGTCTCCCTGAAATGCAGCACCTACACCGTGAAGTGCAAGGCCCATGAAAAGGGATGTTAGTACATTTGAATTATATTGTATGTAAAGCAACTGAAAGAAATAAACAGGCATATGAAATATAGGACATGAAACTGAAATTGAAACGTGAACATGAGCACGAGTATACTAACATGTGAAAATCTATAAATTGTATATCTGTGAGGAGATCATTAGTAAAACCGACATGAACTACCATGCATGAACGTAGAGTCTGATATATGCCCGATCAGCTAAGTTATCTTGTACCTTGCAAGATTATGAGACATCAACATGAACATAATGGATCCAATAATCACACAAGGGGTAATATGAAGGTATTGTCCTCTGGCGAAGCGATCCTTGTCCTACATTGGCATACGTAGTTTTAAGCTATCTGAGCCTTCTCAGTAATCTGTGCAACTCTCAAAACATGTACTTGAAAATAGTTGGATTGAAAGCTCATGAATTTAATGAAATAACTTGTAAACATAACTTGTAAATTTATTATTTAGCATGTGAAGAACTACATAGTATAACTTATATAAATCATGAGAAACATATATGACTTCATGGAACCGAGTGTTATTAATAACCGTAACTTGTATTTAAGAACTCATGGAAATCAAGGCATGGGTTCATGGATTACAGATAAGTTCATGACAATCACAATGATATATCATAAATATAATAAACGATATATATATATATATATATATATATATATATATATATATATATATATATATATATATGTATGTATAGTTGAACTTGTTTATAAGGTTATTATGAACTTGAGCAAAACCCAAGGTCTGTAGTGTTCTTTTTTCATGAATTACGTATGCCGTAGGGAAGAAACAATAATGTCCCCCGTGGATAGAAGCTCTACATACCTTATTCGCTCCAAAATGTGTCTTAAAAATCTAAACTTGGAAGAAGGAATCCAAAGCTTGAACCGTTAATTACTTGAGTTGGGTTTTCTTGAAAACCCTAGGTTAGAAACAATGATTTTCGCTTAGGAATTGATTACACATGATTAGAATCGCGTGGAATTTCATGAAAATGACTTACCTTGATCTATGAGGATGATTGGAGAAGAGAACTTCATTCTATGGCTTGGGGATAGTGAAACTGACTTTTCAAGACGTATTTATACTGTTTTCTATCATAGGAATTTGAAGGCAGTATTCGACGGTTCGTCGAATTTTCTACGGTCTACCAATGGACCGTCAAATTTTATATAGTATGTATAATCAGACTGTATCCCAAGTATATAAAAATTCCAATGAGCTAAAAAAGCTGAGGTTCTAAGACGGTCAAACTCGACGAGCCATATAAATTTATATGTTCCGTAGAATTTACAAAATGTCGTCAATTTTAAAAATGAAATCGATGGTTGATTTTGATGGACCGTAAATAATTCTATGGTCTGTATAATCCGACGTAGAATTATTTCTGCAAAATTAAAATTGGGTTTCAACTTTAAACTTCCCGTTTTGGTTTCTTAAACCTCGAATCATGAACAAGACTTAGTTTGAAGGTACGAGGTGTTACATAAGACTACTTAGTTCTGCTTTTTGGTAGCCCAGGAGACTATACATGAACAAATAAAATGTGTCATACTTGAGGTGCTTTTCCTGTCCACCAAATACCCTGCATAGTCAGCATACCCAACTAACTCAAATTTGCTTCCTTTTGGGTACCATACACCTATCTCACATGTTCCCTTCAAGTATCTTAGGATTCTTTTCACAGATTTCAAATGAGCTTCCTTAGGATTTGATTGAAATATTATGCAAAATCCCTCATTGAACACTATGTTAGGTCTGCTGGCAGTGAGGTACATTAGTGACTTAATCATGCCTCTATACAGTTTTTGCTCAACAGGTGAACCAGGTTCATCAAGATCAAGCTTTGTGGTGGTAGTAATAACTGTGTCAATCGGCTTGGCATTTTCCATCTTGAACCCTTTTAAGGAGTTCCTTGACATATATTTGTTGATGAATCAGAGTACCAATTAAAGTTTGCTTGATTTGCAAACCAAGGAAAAAGTTGAGTTCTCCCATCATGCTCATCTTAAATTCACTTCACATCAGTGTAGCAAACACATTGGATAAGGATTCACTTGTGGCTCTGAATATGATGTCATCTACATAGACCAGAACAACTAGCAAATTCTTCCCTTTGACCTTCAGAAATAGAGCATTATCAATGTTACCTCTTGTGTGGCCATGTCCCAATAGAAACTTGGACAACCTCTCATACCAAGCTCTTCGTGCTTGTTTAAGCCCATAGAGAGCTTTATCAATCTTGTAAACATGATCTGGATATTCAACATCTTCAAACGCTGGTGGTTCCTTCACATACACTTCCTCTTTCAAATACCTATTTAGGAAGACACTTTTCACATCCATTTGATATAATGTGAATTCCATATAGTAGCAAAGGCCATGAGAAGCCTTATGGCCTCTAAACGTGCCACTGGAGCAAATATTTCATCATAGTCTATATCTTCCTCTTGATTGTATCCTTGAATCACCAATCGTGCTTTGTTCCGTGTGACTGTTCCATGCTCATCGAGCTTAATTCTGATCATCCACTTGGTGCCAATTACCGTTCTATTATTTGACCTTGGTTCAAGGTGCCAGACCATGTTCTTCTTAAATTGGTTGAGTTCCTCCTACATAGAAACAATCTGATTTGTATCCTGCAAAGCTTCATTAACTTTTATTGGCTCAATAATAGACATAAAAGCATTCAAAGCACAAAGGTTCTTCAATCCAGATCTGGTCGTTATCTCAACATTTAGATCTGTTAGGACATTATCAATGGGGTGAGACCCCTAATATTTATATCCTTTTAGAACTATCCCATAGGAATTGTTTGAGTTTTTATTTTCAGCATCGTTGGGTGAACCAGGTTCATCCTTCCCTTTATCAGTTGTTTCCCCTGTCAGTGTGGCCTGCTCTTTGCTGGTTGATGGACTTGGTTCATCAAGAGGTTTACCAATCAAGAGGTTTACCTGATTCATTTCCATCTACTGACTAAATGTTTATCTGAGTAGAGTCACTGGAAGGCTCATAATCATCCTCATATGTTTGCTTCTTAGATACAACACTGGACTCATCAAATTACACAACATGCACACTTTTTTCAATGCACATGGTTCTTTTGTTGAAGACCCTATAGGCTTTACTACTCTGTGAGTAGCCCACAAAAATTCCTTCATTGCTCCTAGCATCAAATTTCCCCAAATAACACATCTACACCCAAAAGCTCTTAGATAGGAGATGTTTTGCTTCTTTTATAAAAGCAGTTCATATGGAGTCTTCGACAATCACAATCATGTATCTTTTCCCTTCACGACTTATGACTCTCATTAGCCCACATAAATCAATATGGACTAGTTCCAAGGACTTGGTTGTACTTATCGCCTTCTTAGATTTGAATGAAGATCTAACTTTATTTTCCCTTGCACAAGTACTACACACTTTGTTGTCCTTGAACTTAATGTTTGGCAACCCAATCACTAAGTTTTGAGAGACCAGTTTATTAAGTTATCCCAAGCTAGTATGACCCAGTGTTTTGTGCTATAACATTGGATCATAATCCATCACACTCAAGAATGTGAGATCATTTCTTGATATCCCCATTATATCAGCCTTGTACATATTCTTATACCTCATAGCGGTCAGAATTGTATTCCCTATTTTGAGATCCATAACATTACAACTTGCAGAGGTAAACAATACCATATTCCCTTTATCACACAACTATGAGATGCTCAATAAATTGTGTTGCAGACCATCTACATGATACCTATTGTCAATTGCATGTTCTTTAGATCTGCCTATTTTTCTTATGCCCTTGACCTTTCCTTTCTTACCTCATCTAAAGGACATATTTCCACCTTCTATGGCTGAGAGTGAGCAGGATTTTTCTTTGTCTTCAGTCATGTTCCTTGAACATGCACTGTCCATATAATAGTTCTGTTTGCTTCCCTTCACTCTCACATGTACGGAATAATCAAAGGTTACTTTTAAAAACCCAGACTAGCTTGGGTCATTTTTTCTAACAAAGGGATGAATCTGATTCCTTTTTCCATTATGGTGGCAGGACTTTGGTGTTTTTAAGGGTGGTAAGGTATCAGAAATGAACCAAAATAGTGTGGTCTCGGTAAAGGTAGTTTTAAGGAACGGCTTGATGTTGTCGGGTTTGGATGGGAAGATATGCTTGGCTTCGGGTGTTGGCCTTTATTGTGTGTGTTTAGGAGGTATTGTGGGAGGTGAGGGTGATCAGTATATAGTGGTTTTGGTTTGGATAGCCCATGAGTTGCAAGATGCAAACTCGGGTGAAGAATGGTTGACTTGGTGAAGTAATGGTACGGTCGATATGGCTTTGATAAAGACAAGGGTTTTTTAATGCCCGAGCCAACACCAAGATGAGTCTGGCCAATTGGACAAGGACTAGACCGGGGTTGCTAAGTACAAGCCTGAATACTAACAAAGTGAGGGTGGCCGGTAACCTTATGAGAGACCCTAGGCTTGGGTTTAGTTGGATCACACAGTTCAACGTCCACTTGCACCAAGGGGGTTCCTTAAGCTTGGACTTATTTAAGTCACATAGTCTTAACCAAGCTTACATCGAAGGGGAACCGTAGCTTGGGTTCAACTAGATCACAAAGTTCTAGCTAAACTTGCACTAAGGGTTTAGCTCACACAAGAACCAACTAAGAATCACAACCTCGGGTTGAAACACTTAGCAATGAGTAAAACTCAACTTTTATATATCAACAAACTCTGAATTTTACAATGGCCTAAGGCCTTTATTTATAGTACAAAATGGACTATTCTAGAAGAAGATAAAAAGACACAAAACTAGAACTCATTCGGCCTAGTGTGGATGAGTTTGGGTTGACTTGGTGGCCAAGGTGTTTCGGCCACCTCTTCCTCTTATCTAGGCCGATATTGAGGTTTTCCATGTAACCATATTCATGAATTTATTAGCTCATAAATTCTTCCAACAACCTCATCTTCTTGAAATGTGTTAGAAGCTTCTATTTTTGGTATTTGTTTTGATGATCATTTCGGATAACTCCTCTCCCCTTGGATGACTTGAAGTCTTCAATATAGCTAACTTCATGAACTTTTTTGTTCATAAAGTCTCTCCTTGAATTCCCATTTTCTAGATGTCCCTTGTCATTGCCATCTTGTCCTCCAACTCATGGCCTAGTCATCCCTTTGGAAGATTTTTTGGTCTAGTCACCTTATTAGACGGCTCTTGGCCTTGTCACCCTTTACATGTCTTATTAATTATGTCCTAAGGTAGTTATTACGTGGTATACTCTATACTAAGCTAATAGCTAAGCTAGTAAGTAAAAGATAAGCTAAAAGAAAAGCATGGTCTCGACCAAGACCAAATAAGAAGGCCGAATAAAATAACATATTCTTTGACCTTTCACGTGACAACTCCAACGCCATTCCATTTTCCATGACATATTAGCCACCCAAGTGTGGAACGACGTGTCATTGTTGATACTCTTGGTAAAACTCTTCTCGGCTTTGTTTGAGAGTTTAAGTCCGCGAGCTGATTTACATCACTTCCAGTGAATATGAAGATGGAGATGACCAAAGTGATACATCTATGATGGTTGTTGAAAATAAACCTTTGGAATATAAGTCATTTTTTTCACTCATGGACAAATCTGATATTGATGATGACTATGATCACGATGAGGTAAATTTTCTTGATGTTCAGAAAAACTTGAAAAGTTACTCTAAAAAAATTGATGCCATTAGCAAAGGTGTTAATTGATGCATATCACAGCCTTATTAATGAGAAAGATGGTCTAATTGAAGAAATTGGTGAATTATAACAAGAAAGAGATGATATGGTAGTTTGCATTGTAGATTTGAAGGCACGGGTTGATGAAGTAACTAGAGAAAACTCTTTGTTAACAAATCAAATGAAAAAAATGAATGAATACTCATTCTAAATGAAAAGCGATAGTGAAACTCAGCTTGAGCTTGAAAATGAGCGTAAGAATATCAAAATGAGTCTCACTACTGAGATAGAAAAGAATAGACAGCTACAGAAGGATCTAAAAAAAATAAAAGTTGATCTTGATAAGTCACTTCATTGGACCTGGTCCTCTAATGTAATAACTTTTATGTACAAGAGTAAAGAAGGAGGAATATAAGGCATTGCGTTTCAAAATGCCAAAACTCCCTATAATCCTCACATCAAGTATGTCACTACGACTGAAAATTGGGTGTGCAATCATTGTGGTAAGACTAGCCATTATAAAGATACATGCAAAGCCAAATTTTAGTCTCTGCAGAAAAATAAGAGTTTCATTGAGAAGAAATACATAGATGAGGGATATGGTCCTGGCAAAAGGAAAACTCTTTTGCCTGCATGGGCTAAAAGAAGCATAATTCACTCGTTCTATCATTATAGGGGACCCAAGCTGGTTTGGGTTCCTAAATCAAATCAATGACTCTATTGAAGGATGAAGTTAGAGAAGGTAGTAAACAAATGGTACATGGATAGTGGCTGCTCGAAGCATATGGCTAGAAGAATGGATGATCTCTTCTCACTCAAGGCCTTCCAAATGGGATTATGTCTTTTGAAAATGGCAAGAAAGGATATATTCTTGGTATTGGAAAAATTGGCAAGACGCTCTCCCATGCATTTGAAAATGAGTACTATGTAAATGTCTTGAAGTATAGCTTGTTAAGTATGTATCAAATTTGTGATAAGGGAAATGAAGTGAAGTTCTTGTCCTATTCTTGCACTATCACCAACCTCAAATCTGGTGAAGTGGTGTTGATAGCCAGTGGTGTGTCTAAGAGTTTATGGGTTGAAGTTTTCAATACTGTCTGTCACTTGATTAACAGGTGCATGCTCAGGTCCCTGTTTGATAAGACTCCTTATGAACTACTAAATAGAAGAAAACCCAAGCTGACTTACCTGATAGCTTTTGGATACAAAAGTTCTATTCTCAACAATGGTAAGGAAATTTTGGGGAAGGTTGATGCTAAAAATGATTGAAGAAATCTTTCTTGGTTACTCTTCTCATAGCAAGGTTTACAACAAGAGAACTTAATAGAAAGTGTACATGTTATCTTTGATGAATCAAATGATTTGGGCGGTAAAGGGACATATGGTGATGAAGCTAAAGATGGGGAATTTTCTAAAGTTCCAGATGAATCTATAGAAAGTTCAAATGGAAAAACTAAATTGATGAGTCAAGTCAAGAAGAGCAATGAAGAAGATGCATCAGAATCTCCAAAAACCACATAAGAACTTGGTCCATTCATTACTCCACCAAAAGCTAAGCATCAGGTAGTTGATGTTGTGTCAGGTACCCTTGAGATTGGACAGATCGATCATGGAAATCAAGCCTCTGATGAAGTCAATGATGGATCCAATATAGAGGAACTTGGTCCCTCGAATCTTGAAGTGCAAGTATAAAACTGGAAGCAATAAGGATTCTTTTTGCCTTGGCATCTCATATGGAATTTAAATTATTCCAAATGGATGTTAAAAGTGTCTTTCTAAATGAATATCTAAAAGAGGAAGTCTTTGTCAAGCAACCTCCTGGTTTTGAAAGTCAAAAGTTCTCTGAGCACGCCTACAAACTTGACAAAGCATCATATGGTTTAAAACAAGCTCCTGGGGCATGATATGAGAGATTGTCAAAGTTTCTTCTTGAAAATAGCTTCACAAGAGGGAAAATTGATAACACTCTGTTTCTGAATAAAAGAGGGAGAAATTTGTTGATTATGCATGTATATGTTGATGATATCATCTTTGGTGCCACAAATGACTTCATGTGTGAGGAATTTGCAAAGCTAATGGGTAGAGAATTTGAGATGAACATGATGAGAGAGCTAAATTTCTTTCTTAGGATACAAGTAAAGCAAACCTAAGAGGCACCATGATCAGTCAACAAAAATACATAAAGGAGTTGTTGAAGAGGTTTGACATGGAAAATGTTAAGCCCATTGATACACCTATAGCCACTACTACTCGGCTAGACATGAATGAACCTAGTTCTCCCATTAACAAAACCATGTATAGGGGTATCATTGGGTCCTTACTTTATTTGACTGCCAACAGACTTGACATAGTGTTTAGTGTTGGTTTTTGTGCTGTCACAACCCAAACTGGAGGACCATGATGGGCATCGGACCTTACTTGATGAGCACCACTAATCATATATTTACCGCCTAACTGTACTTAAGCATGGGCCGCGAGGGCCGCCATGAGGTAACCTACTGGCACATAGAAATAATAAATTAAAAAGGAGCTACGTAAAATCCTGCAAACAGAAGAATCCAACCTATATACGTATACATACCAAGGCCGACAAGGCCATACACGACTACTATACACAGGACAACTGTCTACAAAACTCTACAGAGTACATGACATCATAAGGTCGGGACAGAGCCCCGCCATACCCATATGCATATGCAAAAATATCGTACTAAGATTAGACTGCAACTTCGTGACAAGTGGAGTGCTCCGACATTAACTGAACTGTCACCTTGTCTACCTGAACCTGCGAGCATGAAACCCAGCATCCCCCGACAAAGGGACGTCAGTACGAATAATGTACGGAGTATGTTAGGCATGAAGAATAACATAATAGAGACATGAAAGTAACATGAAACAAGAAACAACCATCCAGTAGGGAATGCCTCTGAGGCCCATAATATGCCTAAGTGTCATGCACAATGCGGTCATACATATACATATGCATATATAACGCTATCAAGCCTATGTGGGTATCTCACCATATCATACAGGCCTCTGTGGGCATAATCATTATCATATACCAGCTGATCAGTTGGAGGTGCGTATATAACGTTGCCCCTACATAGATATAGTGCATACCATATAGTAGCGTATATAACGCCTGTGGGTCAAGGGTTATACATGTACATAATGCATGAATGATACTAAGACACCCTGAATTTATCGGAGTGACATAAGGTTGTTGCACATTCGATTAACATTATGCATATTAACATCTTTCCCACATACCTCAATAGCGATTTAGGAACATATTTAGTCATGCTTTAAAAATAGAAATGAATAACAAGAACATCCTTAACTACTGAGAGTGGAATAATTTATGGAACAATATTACGTTTACGTTTAGTACTTAGAACATGCCAAAAGAAGAAAAGAGTAGCATTAACATACCTCGATTGTCACGCCCCGACTTTTTCTCAAGTCTTCCCTTAGGGATTGATGGCACCTGAACAACTATCCCTTTCCAGGCGAACCATTTAATTTATTTTTTTCATAAATTATACATAGGTTCGGAAATTATATAATCATGTACTTCTTTAATGATAACATGAACCCATACTCGAGCATCCAAATTTTTTTTTCTAGACTCGATGGAAGTTCAAATACAAAATAAAAATATCCGAATCTTAAAAGAAAACTGTCTCATGTGGGGCATTTCCCGAGATAACGAAACTTGATTCTTCAAACGTACTTAATCTAGAATAACTTTCACCAAATCTGAAGTAATGGATTGGTGGGACAATAAGGTTGCGGGACGATCGCTAGCCCTGTTGTGGAGTTTTTCCTCTATCGCGCTTTCCTGAAACATGTTAAATAAAAGAGTCAGCCCTACCATCCGGGGCTGAGTGAGAACCCCGCCTTACAATCCCAAGTAACCTCACAATATTCTAATTACAAACATATTATAAACATAATAAGCATGTTGTGAAAAACATATTACAACACTTTCATTATATAAGCCAATACATATTCACGTGCAAAATCTTCTCCCCACTCGTCCTAGAAAATACTTAGTTTAACCAGTACCCCTGCTTTATCCCATATAACATATTATATATTTATTATGATACGTGCAACCGATCCAATGCATTTATATATTTGTTGCGGTATGTGCAACCCGATCCAATGCATTTATATATTTATGTTATATGTTCAAAAGACTCAAATAATATTTCCTTCTTTCAACTTTTCGCCCTTCCAACTTGTAAGGGTTATAACTCTCGAACCGTAACTTCAAATAAGGTGTTTCCTATGCCGAGTCGAAGGTAACACATGGACCTATCACTATCCCAAGCTTCCTCTGAAAATACTTAGTTTAACTAGCACAAATTCAGGCAAGAAACAACCCTATGAATATTGTCTCGCCAGAATTTTTGTCAAAAAAAAAACCACAATCTTAAAACGGTCATAACATTTTATCCGTAAGTTGGATTTATCTCCGTAAAGTATTAAACTGTCGAGAACAGAGAATATAGAACTTTTATTCAGTACAAATTTTCAGATTCCTCACCGAAACATTCAGTTCTTTTATTTTAACAACTCTCAGAAAACTATTTCGCCAGATTTTGGTAAAACAAAACACAATCTTAAAACAGTTATAACATTTTATCCGTAAGTTGGATTTATCTTCGTAAAGTCTCAAACTGTCTCAAACAGAGAAATTTAAAACTTTCATTCAGCACAATATTTCAGATTCCTCACCGAAATATTCAGCTCTTTTATTTTAACAACTCTTAGAAAACTATTTCGCCAGATTTTTGTAAAATAAAACATAATCTTAAAATAGTCATAACTTTGTATCCTTAAGTCGGATTTATCTCCGTAAAGTCTCAAACTGTCAAGAATAGAGAATATAGAACTTTTATTCAGTACAACTTTTCAGATTCCTCACCGAAACATTCAGTTCTTTTATTTTAACAACTCTTAGAAAACTATTTCGCCAGATTTTTGTAAAATAAAACACAATCTTAAAACAGTCATAACTTTGTATCCGTAAGTTGGATTTATCTCTGTAAAGTCTCAAACTGTCTTAAACAGAGAAATCTAAAACTTTCATTCAGCACGACATTTCAGATTCCTCACCAAACATTCAGCTCTTTTATTTTAACAACTCTCAGAAAATTATTTCGCCAGATTTTTGTAAAACAAAACATAATCTTAAAACAGTCATAACTCTGTATCCGTTAGTTGGATTTATCTCCGTAAAGTCTCAAACTGTCTAGGACAGAGAAATCTAAAACTTTCATTCAATACAACTTTTCCGATTCCTCACTGAAATATTCAGTTATTCCGTTATACGTTCTGCCTTCAGGATTTCATTCGATCCGAGGCAGAAACATTAAATTGCGATAACTCTCAAATCGTATGTCGGTTTTAGCCCCTCTTGGGCTATATATGATTGTGAAGGAGAGATGTACAACCCCGTAAGGTTTCATCCAAATCTAATAAGTATAACTTAGTGAAACAAATTGTAATTTCATGACCCAAACTAGTTATTAAATAACCTATTAATAATAATTTCATGATCATTTTTCCAACATCCGGATTATATTCTAACATGTATTGTAACTTAAAATAAAGGATTTTACTAAGAGTGATTAGTGAGAGAACTCACTTTTTGTTGTTTCGTACTGCAAATGAACTTTCAAACTCCAACTAATCTTCTCCCTTCTTGCTCTCTTGGTATTTTTCTGATTTTTGCTCTTGGTATTTTTTTTGATTTTTTTGTTCTTTGTGCTAAGTGCTTTCTTTTGTGCTATGTAGAATATATAGTGAGTTGTGTGTGTGTAACTTGTGGGAGGTGGAAGGAGAAGAGATTGAGGGAGATTAAAGGGGAAGGGGGGGATGTACGTGCAGATTGTAAGGGGAAGGGGGAATGAACATGCAGATGGTTTCTATTATTATTATTATTATTATTATTATTATTATTATTATTATTATTATTATTATTATTATTATTATTATTATTATTATTATTACTTTGTAACCAATCAGGATTTTACATCGATTCGACCTTCTAATTGATGGAAACGATTTAAAAGAATTGAGTGAATTTTGAAGTTGCACTCGTCAGTTAATAAAGAAGGAAAAGAAAAACGAATTGCAGCAGCTTCTTGTTGCTTTGCACAAGAACAAAAATATGTTTATATGCCATATATAATTCTCGCAAAGTTAAGAACATGCAATAAATGTTGTCTACCCCACCAGCTGCATTGGTGATGCATATGAGTCTGTATATATATATTCACTTAATTTGGAAGAAACAAAAATGGGTTTAAAACAATAAAAAGTGACAACCTTTTAATAACTACAAGTGGGTATGACAATATTTTGCCACCTATCTATTAGTGGTGGTGAAATGTAATATTTTGACACATATGACTTGCTATAACA
Organism: Anisodus tanguticus; assembly: GCA_034509755.1. Taxonomy (NCBI): domain Eukaryota; kingdom Viridiplantae; phylum Streptophyta; class Magnoliopsida; order Solanales; family Solanaceae; genus Anisodus; species Anisodus tanguticus. The sequence goes on along the minus strand of CM067543.1, from coordinate 9,880,067 downwards.
TCCCCAATAATTTATACTTATCCCCAAATGTACTACTTTGATACCATAAACATAATATTTTCTTAATTAACAATTTCAAAAAAATTAATAATATTATCAATAAGTAATACATATTCTCTAACATTAAAACATATACGAATATTTTATAAAGATTCAGACATTGACAAAAATCATAATTTATCAATTAATAATTTTTTTCCAATCTAATATCAAGATTAAATTTTTTTGTACTATTAATTCTCATAACGGTAAAAAGATAACTTTCTTTTCTTATGAGAAATTAATTTCTATTCTTATAACAAATAAAATTACATTTTTAATTTCCTCATGTCATATAAAATTTAAAGTGTATCGAAAAAGTAGTAATATTAATAACTATAAAAAATCCTATTTATAAAACTTTTTACAAAAGTATTTCACTTAAAAGAAAATATCATATCAAAATAATATTTAGTGGTTTCAAGGTTGTCGAATATACGGGGTCTTATAGTAACACTGTTATAAACTCTCCAAGTTCATCTCAACTTACTGCGTAACCTGATGAAAAAAGTGCGGGATGTTACATCCTTCCCACCTTAGGAACATTCGTCCTCGAATGTTAGGGTTTCCATGTCTAGCTTTCTCATGATCATGCTTGTCCTTATACATCGCCCTTTACCTGCGGACCAACCAAGGGCTACTACTTCCGTTTCGATATTTGATTCCTTTGATTTAAGCCTAGGTAATTCATTCTAGTCTCACTTAATATCTATCTATCGGGCTCCTTCTTGGCTCTCAACGCGAAATTTATCTCTTGTCATTTCACATGCCCTTAATCCCTGACTTACCCTGAACCAGATACTCTAGTCACCCCTAGGGTCCTTGTCTGGATTGCCGGATGTTTATGTCCCCGTTGCGATTACACAAAATACTATTTCAACCTATATGTCACACAGGCCAATGCACTCACTGCTTACGTTTACACACATATATAATAATGAAACTACTATGGCCCTTATACATCCGGGAAGCACTTGTATTATACTTTACCTCATAGATCAGACTCTACTCTCATTTCATCTAGCTTCTCTAGTTCCTTCTTTAGCGCCATCCGTTGGGTGATTTCCACCATTGACCTTTTACTGACACTCTATATACATACACAAGTTGTTTTACTACCCATATGCCTTGGAACTCCTTTTGCATAGTCTCAATGTCATCGTTGTCCCTTATTTCTTAACCAACATATTTAATAGCAATAATGTTAATACTTTGCCTCTGTCTTGAGTACCCACCATTTCTGGAACCCGATGTTATGGGGTGACTTATCGTACTCCATTTTTGTCGTGGTCTCTCCATATTCTTTACCATAGGTAACCTCTCTCGCAACCTCACACGCGTTTTTCCTTGCATTGGCAGTCTTGAAGTCTTCTGTTATGAACTTATTCCATTCTTTATCCGATAGCCTTGACTACTGACACGCTTTATGAATGAGGTGGTTAGTTAGATAACCGAAACATACTTATTCCGACTCATGATACCTTTTTTGTCATTCTTTCCCAAAACATCTACAATCTCTCATCTCTATCTCGATCCTTCTTGGTCTGCTACTAACTTCTAAATCCATTTACCTTCCTCCATAGTCGTAGTAGGTTCTTTTAAGTCAACATCATTTTGTCTACTTTTACCTTCACCGCCTTAACCTTCTAAGTATTTTGATGTTCCCTTATATCTCCCCCCCCCCTATTTCTCCTTTCTTAGTAAGCTTATCGTTTGTATTCAGGCACCCTCCTTGATTATTCTGCATCATAGTTCCCTTTAGCTGTTAACTTTGGTATAATCCTTTTGTTGATTGATTATTAGAAGATCCAGTCTACTAGATATTATTGCATCGTCCTCCCCTCATTTGGTGAGTGTAATCACCGCCTTAGCTCCTTAGATTGTCGCCCTGCATATCGATTTGTTACATTCAATTTCCTTTTTCCCTGCAACTTAACTTCCCGTCGGAATACACGTCTCGTAGTACGACAACTTCATTTGTCATTTGGGTGCCCCGAAGGGGCATGTACATATACACATACTATATTTGTCTATGTCGAGTATTTCTTACCCTATAAAGCTTACTAGTGACGTTTCCCACTGTGGTTGACTTACAATAGTTATTCCTTCAGTACTTATTGGTATCCTCTTAATGTCCAGTCATGCATCTTTTCAGTATCATGACATCATCTAGTCCTGCTGAACTTTCTAAATACCAAATTTGACCTTAGCTTGCCTCGAGTTGCTTTCTAACACTAGCATCCTTCTCTTCCTCCGAAAATGACCACTCTCTAGTGAGCGCTTACTAGAGAGTCAACTCACTTCCTTGTCCATAACTATAACCAATTTGTTTTCAATTTCAACATGCACATCTGTTCTCGAATAATTGTTAGATGTTGCAGCCGGTATTCATGACAGGGACTTATGTGCTTGCATAGTCTACCGTCACCCTATCTAATTTTACCTACGCCCTTTGTCATTAGCATACTTTAACTCTCCTTTCCGTGGGTTCCCTGCGCCATTTATAATGCTTGATTTGATGGCTATCATTTCCCCATCACCATTTTTCCTCTTATCTGCTCCCGAAGCTTTCATGAGGTGTTCCTTTATGGCCAATTATTCCTATTTCTAACCATCTTTACTTGTTAGCAGTGTCATAGCTCTGCGTTTGGTTTGTACCTTTGGGTGACATAATCCCTGATATGCTTTCCTCACTCTGCCTTTGCACTTCCTTTAGTGTTGTTACCTATTATAACTATTTTCTAACACTACGTGCTTATTATGGTTTCTCCCGTAAGGAGTTAAAAACATATCTAACCTACTCCCAACCAGTTAACTCAGCATAAGGTGAGTCCGGGGTTTCTGAATACAATGTCACAAAGGGTTCGAATCACGTATTAATCGTCCATCGGTGAAATCTCATATCTTATTAGCCTGCTAGAACAGTGTTGTGATCCTGTTATTTCTACTCTGGTCTCTTTTGTACACTCTCAGCCCATTGCTACTAGAATATCATTTGTTCCCTTATAACAAATAATATGTTATTTTCTAGGTGCATGAATAAGTGTATCTATATATATAAGCAATTTCAATAGATAGATCAATGTACATGTACTGTCCTGCCTCGGTTCTATACGTGAGCCTTGATCAGACACACTTCGGAGCGGAACCCTCCTATCATTATCAACTACTCACATCCTTTTGGCCTGCCTACTCTCCAATTCCTTCGCGTATTTCACGACATATATCGGCGAGCCCTGGTTGACGGACTCCCAAGACTGTGGACTATCCGGAACCGCAGAAGAGCTGGTGTCGGTAAATGAAATAAATACCCTGACATGGTGTTGAGCCTGTGGGAAACCCGATGGTGCCAATCCATGCGCTGCTCCACTCCCACCATGGTCAATGGGGCCCGATACGAAACTAAGATGGATCTTCAATACCCACAGTTTCCATGAAAATTTTAGCAAGATACACAACTTCAAAGGTCTCCAAATAAGTTTTCCATTTAGGAGACCCACTACCAAGAATGTTAGCAATTACATACCTCGCTGGCATATCTCGATCGAGATGTGCATTCCGCATCACAGCCTTCTCGACCAACAATAGGAACAAAGGGTGATACCTGAGTTGATATTGGATATTCTATTTCAGCAATTCGCATACGCGTATTCGACATCACAGTTCCTTGCTTAGCAAAAGGAACCAGAAAACCAGATGCATCCCTGTGAGTAGATTTGTCAAACAAACGTATATTATCTCGTGAATTTTCTCCTCCACACTATTAGATCCTTTCGTATCATCGAGCACCCCAATAGGTGCCTTGGTTTGCAAGCTAACATCGGTACATAATCTATCGTTAAGTTCATGAACGCCAGAGCTCACAACTTTGTGTGAAATTTCGTCGAACACCTGAGCTTCGGTAAAGGAACAATGTTCCTGGACCAAATCCGTTGCTACTGATTTTGCATTCCCAATTTGATGTGTTTCCGGCCTTCAAGAGTTGTAATCTCAGTATTACTTCCGGTAATCAATGCCAAGGAATCCACATTTGTATACTTCTCTGGCAATTTCTCGAACATATGGTGCGCTTCTGAGTTTCCACATGTGAAGGCATCTTCCAAGTCAGATGAGTTTGTGACTCAGATGAGTTTGTGACATGGCTTAGAGCTACAACTGAGAGACAGAGGTCGATGGCGGAACAAATGTAGCATAGCGCACATAGTCAACACAGACTAGTGAAGTATCTGCTATACTCACTGAATCGGTGAAGGTCCGTTGTCGAAATCGCATGACCATTTTTTCTGTAAAATACTTCCAATTGAAGAATTGCTTGTTACGATACCAAGTAAACCAAGTAAGGAAGAGGGAGCCAGTCCTTCTCGGAGAAGCCAAGGTAGGTGAAATACTGCTCGGCGTGAAGAATCCAACCCTCTGGGTCGTTTCCACCACTGAATCAATCTAATACCATCATTTCCATTGGAGTACGAATGATGGAAGCACCAATGTAACAACCCGAATTTCTCAGCACAACACTAACGTATATTATACTTACTGAAATCAAATTACAACTGAGAATTAGAACAACTAGGTAATAGTAAATAAGACTAATGGGGAAATCTTAGAATAATAGGGGAAGAAGGTAACCAGAATGAGATAAGATCCTAGAACCTAGAAGGGAGATGAGGGGATAACAGACTGAGCCAAAGCTTCAACATAATTCGTATAAGACTATTGCTCCTAAAATACGCTATTTATCATCCTGGATCCCACACATAACCACTTAATGTGGTATTGGGCTGCTTTGTTATTACTAGTCTCGGCCTATTCACAACACTGAATGAACGTGACCGCAGCAAGCCTTAAATTTACCATCGAGCCAACCATCTAATCATGACATACTACATAATCGATGCATGATTACAATTCATAAACATTTGTAAGTCATTGAGTGTGGTATCATTTGCGGGAACATCTGAAATAACATAAAATGTAGTATTTCCACAAATAGTCATTCATACATGTCATGTGAGATTTCAATATAAGTGACACATGCATAATCTAGATCATCTATGTCTGAAGCCTTTATGACATCACAAATGAAAGACACAGGATAAACACCCCGCTATACCAAAAGTATAATAATGGAAGTCTAGCCACCACAAACATAAAGTGAGGTTCACCAAAAGCTACTGAGAGGAGGGAGAGTCCTAGCTCATACCAACGTCGTCTGGTGTATTAGTCGATGCATCTACAACATCAACACACCTCCCCTGCAAAGGAGCGTGAGTATAACTTCATTGTACTCAACAAGACAGATGAGAATTTAAGAAGCAATAAGTCATACATGTACCTGAGCAATAACATGAGTAATGCATTTCATAACCAAACAACATTTGTGAAATCAATAACATTTTAAAAAAATGAATATGCGCCAATAGGGGAAAAAAAATTACCGATAAACATTAAGAAAATCCCATCAAATGCTAAAATATGCAACACAAAAAAATGCACTATACACCAAAAAGATATATTAAAACAAGCAGAAATTAAACCTCAAGAAGTTGCACCAGATTCTAAAAATAAATAAAAAAATAGCAGAAACTACAAAAAGTATACCTCTAAATGTGAGTTCCCGCTAATTTCCTTTTTTTCAGCGTTTCCGACAAATCTAGTAGACCACTTCAGTAAATATTTGATGAATACTAAAAAAATTAACTTTTGGCCAACTTAAAGGACCAAAACTGTTTAGTGCATAATTAAGAAACTCTTTTGTACCTACCCTCAAACATAAGGGACCATTTTTGTCATTTTCTCATCTAGTTATAAGCTATAACATAATTAAGAGACTCTTTTGTATGAACCCTTTAAAAAGTTCAAAAGGTCCTCAATCATTTACTTAGTGGAAATTACCTGGTAGAAAAGGAAAGTTTTGCCACTCCCACTAAGCCCAGTGAGTAAAATTGTACTAGATGTTGTACGTTTAAAAATGTGAACTGCAAAAAATAGACTAAGGGTGTGTTTGGTATGATGGAAATGTTTTCTCTAGAAAATGTTTTCCTATAAAATGTTTTCTTAGAAAATAAGTGGGTCTCTTACTTATTTTCTAGTGTTTGGTAAGTAAGTAAAAAATATTATCCCAAGAGCATTCATATGTAATCTAGCAAAACACTATGGGGTTGGGAGTGGGAGTTCTGGGGTGGTGGGAGGTGGGATGGTCAAGGGATGGAGGTTGGGGCAGGTGAATGGGTAGAAGACAGTGAATTTGGAATGTCACTTGTGGAACTTATTTTCCCTACTTTCATTAGGGAAGTCATTTTCCTCATTTTTAAGGAACTTGATTTCCTAGATAAAATGTTTTTCAAAACATTTGGACCAACCAAACATGAGAAAATTGGAAAACATTTTCCTCCACACCAAACACACCCTAAGCATTTACAGATTTCAGCTTCTAATGAGAGAAAAATTCGGCAGCATTTCTAAACATGGAGCATTGATTAGGGATCACTAAAGCAAACAGAAGAGACATAAACGATTCATTAGTTGAAGTATAATTAAAAAAAAAACTATAAGTCCCCCTACCGCGTACAAATAGGACAGAGGAAAAAAAAGTCTTAGAGAAAATAACATAGGACCAAGTGAGGCATGTGATTCAAGGACAATTATAATTCGAAGCCATCTACTCATCGGACAGACACAAAAAATGCTCATACTATCAGGAAGATCACAAGAATTGTCTTTATAAGGTAAAAGAAAGAACAAATTCCACATATTGATCATCATTACTGTTTCAACAATAATCAATCTGCATTGCTTTTGTAGCTAGCTCAAAATCCTCTATGAGCATCATCTACTTTTACCATCAACACTTTATCACCCAGAAATGCATCCAGTGTGTAAAACAATTTCAAAATACGTCAAATGCATGATAAAATAATTATAGATTGAAACAGTAGCCATTTATAACCTTCTTGGTTTTGTTGTCTTCATTGATGATGTAAATCCGTTTAAGGAAGAATATTAGTATGTCAAAAAGCTTTCCATAAGGAAAATATGTTGAAAGAACCAACACCGTGAAGCCAGAAGCAGCAAAGCACCTAATGACTTAAAAGACGATTTGCTGGACAGAAGCGCGACGAAGTTCAGGAGAAATTATTCAGGGGAATTTGGGGCTTTAAGTCGAAAGTTATTAGATCTTATTTAGATAAACATAACATCTGAACAATGGAAAACATAAAGTGCTTAAAATTAGCACGGCCGGTGGCTTTAGATAGGTTGAAATTCCAAGAGAGTCCCTAAGATCCCCTTTGGCCTATTGACAATACTACAACAACAACTACTACGCCTGATCCCAAGAAAGTTGGGGACGTAGAACGATGACTTTCCAGGGGGTCACAATCTTAGGAAATTTCACTTTTCCAGAGTATTAGGAATACTCTGCAAATAATTGGCTCAAAAGCTGATCTGGACATTAGAAGCAGAAATTTGGCAGAGTCGACTTGCCTTTTTATCCTTCCAGATAGCACTCCAAATTTAAGGTATTGCCTTATCATATTATGCAAATTAAGAAGATATTTCTTAAACATTAGTTTTGAAGTACAAGAAAAACTTAGCTCTATCATAACATACATAAACATAACTTTTAAACCGGAGCACCTAAGGGCACCGACTTAGAACACAATCACTATGTGTACACTCACAGAGTCTAGTCGAAGGTACTGACTCGACCGATAAAGTCGGTTCACCATAATGCCATATGGATCTTACATGAATTCGATTTGGGTTATCCACTTGATAGGTTGAGCCGTTTCACTAACCTTGTATGAATCTGACGTGAAGGTTACTAGAAATATAAAGCATCATACCTACACCAGCACGTGTAGTTTTAGATATAAGTCTTTCTTGCCTAAATACTCCCTCAGTTACCTAAGAATACTCCCAGTACATTCTAAAAACTTCATTTGGCCATATAATTAACTTTTAAACTTGACATTCAAGCTCAACATATCACTCATAACTCAATATGTCAATTCTATATATAATCAATATGAGTCATAACAAGCTAATAGCATCTCAAAAGTTGCATGTAAGCTGCACAAAACAAAAAATATGCCTGAACTTGGACCCTCCAGTATTATTCAATTTCTGAGCAAAAAATACTATACCATTTAAGCCTTCATAACTAAGCCTTTTTTTTTGGTTTTGATCAGTAAAATGCAGGCAGATTGTAATTTGTGTATTAGCCTTTGAATTTATACAAAAATCAACACGACATACCGTGAACTCCAGTTTTCTGTAAATTCCCTAGAGTTAACCTTTGAAGAGTTTTAGAAACAGATTATATATTGAATATTTCAGAGATGTAACAAAGCCAAGGTATGTCCATCATTGAAATTTTCTAGACAGGTCGCATCCCTGACTGCTTTTTTAATAATCTATTTGACTTATTCACTAGTAATAAAAGCTTGAATAGAGGAAAAAAGAGAGCTGGGAGAGAGAGAGTGAGTGGCTAAGAAGATTGCTTTCTGCCTTCAGTGAGTGCATCTGCTGCTTGCTCAATGAAGACTTGAGACTTTAGGCTTCCATCAGGAGCAAGGCCAGCTTGCACTTCATATATAAAGAAAATTAAGGCGTTCACTAATTTTAATTCATTAAATTTGCACAGCGGTTTTACCATTATCAGACTTATTCATAAAGAAATCAAGGAGATTAAATATTTATGTGCCTTACATAGAAGAAGCACCCCAAAGCTCTCGCGTGGAAGTTACTACTTCAAGAGAAATTATTTTTTTCCAGAGATGAGAGTTCAACTATATCCTTGTCCCAGTTGCATCTGCATAAAGTAGAAATACAAGAAAAGAAGACGAGAATACAAATCTTATTCACAACGAATTGGATTGTATATACAAAGGGGAGATCCATTAAGGCGATAATGGAGCACAAAAATATGGACAGGGGATTACAATGAGTCTCTAGAGATTTTAAGGTAAACAAACCCCACCGCACCTCACCCCACCCAACTAAACCAATTTTTGGTCACAACTAGGAGAATAGAAAACATTCTGATGCAAGTTAAAACCTGGATATGCAAGTATGCCAATGAAGTTTGATAATTCAAACTGGCTGAGAAAGCCACATTTATGCACAACTTTGGAGGATATCTGGACCTTTCTCTGCAAAAACAGTACTTGGATGCAAGAATTAAAACATGCACAGACAAACGAAAAAATAATAAAAAGAAATGCACATCTCATGGGTCAGAAAGAAGAAAATGTCATTCATTGATCTGATAGTTAAAATTGTAAGCATCAAGACCAAATTTCAATGTGAATACAAAACACCAACAGGAAAATAAAGAATAAAACCAAACAAAACTTAGTTTTACTTCACAGTAATTACATAACCAATAGCACCCTAAAAGGGCTAAAGTTCACAATTAGAATTATCAAAGAACAACGTTGATATAACATGAATTAATTCCAAAAATAATGTATACAGCATCTTAGTATCAAAAAGTTTCTGTATACAGGGTCTTATCGAAAACTTCATCATCTGCAAGCTTCTAACTTCACTAAGTTATTTCCTCAGTAACAGAAGTTAAACAATATTGATATGTTTGATTCCGCTGTTCACTACCATTTTGTCACCGACCAAGCAGCCAAAAGTCATTGGCAAAATACTGACAAGATGCGGTAGGAAATAACGTACCTCTTTAGAATAACACAATTTCCAAAACCATTGGCGTTCGTTATAAAGACATGATAGTTTTGCTTTCTGTAGTTTCCTTCCAAAAACAAAGGGGGAAAATCACCAATAGTCCTTGCACGAACAACTCCCACCCTCAAAACAGTGAAACCGACTGGAATCCCGCACAATAATTCTTCTCTCTTCTATTTTAGAGATATATTTGATCGCAGTGTGACAATCAACGCATGTCCGTAGATTCTTAAAAACCTTTATCTGTGTTCCAGGTGGAGTTGCAATAATTCCAAAAGCAACTGCAAGCTTTTCACTGTGATAGGAGAGATTTTGCTCTTTCTGTTCCTCTTCCACATCATGCAGCACATTGTCTATGTCAGGGACATACCCCTCTTCTTTCATTCTCCTCCAAAGCTCCCCTAAAAAGTCATATATTTCCTTTGACCTAGGATGTGATTTATCACCGACCAAGAAAACGTAGTCTTTTCTCTGCAAATTGATCCAACTTATACCTGGCCTCTTCACCACACCTTTCTCTTCCATGACTTGTCTGATTTTTGCCACTTCAGTCCATTTGCCAGCAGTGGCATATATGTTTCCGATGGTAACATAAGTAGCTGCATTCTCGGGCTCAATTTCAAATAGTGCTTCAGCTGCTTTCTTTGCTAGTTCAACATTTCCATGGACTCTGCATCCTCCAAGCAAGGAAGCCCACAAAAACTTATCAGGCTTCATTGGCATCTGACTAATAATCTCTTCCGCCTCCTTAAATCTGCCAAATCGGCTCAGGAGATCAACCACACAAGCATAGTGGTCTGCAGTATGGGTTAGACAATGTTTTTCCTTTATCGAGTAAAAATATTTAAGACCTTCATCAACTAAACCTGCATGAGTGCAAGCAGAAAGAACCCCGACAAAAGTAATATGATCAGGCTGAGTACCAGATTTAAGCAACAAGTCAAATAACCGAAGAGCTTCACTAGGTTGGCCATTTTGAGCATAACCATTAATCAATGAGGTCCAAGAAACTACATCGGGCCTTGGGAGCCATTTAAATACCTTATATGCACTATCTACGCTCCCGCATTTGGCGTACATATGAACTAAGGTACTTGCTGCAAAAGAACAAGGATCAAACCCAATACGCATCATGTACCCATGTACTTGTTTTCCCAAATGCTCTGCCGTTTGGTGTGCACATGCATTCAAAACTCCAGCAAAGGTAAAATCATTAGGCCTAATTCCCGATTCCATCAAACATGAAAACAACAAATAACCTTCCTCCCACCTCCCATCTCCAAAGTATCTATCGATCATAGCTGTCCACGAAACAACATCCTTATCTTTAGTCCAATCAAAAATATGCCTTGCTTCGTCCACGCTCCCACATTTTCCATACATATCACTCAAAGCACTCCAAACAACTGCATCAGAATCCAACCCGGTTCTCACAATATGACTATGAATCTCCTTTCCCAAACGTAATGACTGAATAGAAGCCGATGCAGAAAGAGCACTCGAAATAGTAAACTTATTACACTTAAAATTCTCATCCCTCTGCATCACTCTATACAATTCCAATGCACATTCAGGCTTATTACACCTCACATAACCCGAAATCATCGCGGTCCAAGAAAAATTATCTTTCTCACCCATTTCATCGAACAACTTCCTAGCTTCATCAATCAAACCCAATTTAGCAAACCCAGAAACCATAATATTCCATGAACACAAATCTCTCTCAGGCATTTCAACAAACAGGTTGTGTGCATCAAAGGGTTTATCACATTTACAGTAAAAATCAAGAATCCGATTAGAAATGACAACCCCGGGTTTAAAACCCGAACTTTTCATACTTTCATGAACTCTTTTTCCTTCTTCGAAAGCTCGATTTTGTATACATATACGCAAAAGGGTCGAAAAGATTGTAGCTGAAGTACGAGTTTCGGGACGTTCTAGTAATTGAATAGCTTCATTGAGACGCCTTTGGTCGCAAAGAATATGAAGGACTTCGTTGAATTTGTTTTCTTTACATAACCGTGTAATCATTTGGTCTTTGTTTGCGGATTCGAAGAAGGTCGTATCTTTCAAATGGGTAGTAAAAGAAGATGATCGAACAGCACATAGTGAATGAGGTGAAGTTAGCTTCAGTGATGCTCTAAGACTTGCTCTCATGGTGTGTGTAGTACTTGCTTTTTTAGTCGTTGACGGGTTAAGAATGTTTTGAAATTCTGATAGGCTTAAGGATGTTAGTGGATCCAATTAGTTTAGGGAATAAAACTCTTATCACAATTAAATTTGTTTTATAAGTGGAAAACAACCTCTCTACTCTCACCATTTTATCCTCTTCATAACTCACTTTGTGGATTTGTACTGAATAAGTTATTGCTGTTGTTTTTGTTTAACCTTGGTGTCACCAACTTGAGCACATGGACTAATTCATGGAGTATTTATTTTCTCCCCCCCCCCACCCCACACGTATAAAGTAACTTTATTCATCAACTTGAATACATAGGAAAAAAATCTCCTTGCTTTTTTTAGTCCGTCTAAAAAACGTGGCATATTTCTATATTTAGTAACAATTTGGCTTCAAATTTTTCATTTTATCCTTAATGAGATAATTTATGGTCACACAAAATATCTATTGATTATTTTAGACAACAAATTTTAAAAATCTTTTTTCATTCTTAAATTATGTGTTCAATCAAACATCAGTAGTATTTTTGCCTCCGCTGAACCTGAGACTCAAAGGTTTTCAACCCGCTTTATTGATCAATAGGCCAAGACCTGGGCAACGAGCCAAACTCGAGTCCGAGCTGAGTTCAGTCGAACTTTTATAAAGTACAACCGAGCTCGACCGAGCCCGAAATCGGCTATTTAGTTTCATGTAGCGCTATGCCTTTAGATAAAATTAAATTCATAATAAATTGGTGGATTAAGAAAAATATGACCATTACTAATTTAAATGATAATTGCATTAGTGTGATTGAATTATATATATATATATATATTAAGGTTTTAAATTTGAACTATAACTCAAATCAGGTTAATTTAATATTAAACGTAAAATAAAACTATCAGACAAAAAATAACAATAAAACAACAGTAAAATCAATCTTTTTTGTATAATGTTAAATTTCTATATTTTAATTCCTAGATTTAAAATTTTAGTTACATCAAATTAATTAAAGAAGTATAAAATTATAAATTTATTTAATAATTAAAATAACTATTAAATTGATATATTGCTAACTTTTTTTAGTTTTAATTGTCATTTTATTCATCTTCTAAATACTACACTTTGATATGAAGGAGTTTACAAAAAGTTACTCTACTCCCTAATCTATAATGTGAGATGGATAAAATTATCTCAAATTGAGGATATGAGGTAAATGCACAATGTACTTGGGTGCAAAAGTTATATAATTACAGCTATGTATCCAGCCTATGCAAAAATCCTATTAATGTTATAGCTAAATAGATTGAAGGGGGCTTTGGAGTAACTGATAAAGTTGTTGTAATGTGACCAGGAGGTTATGGGTTCAAGCCGTGCAAACAGTCTCTTGCAGAAATGCAAGGTAAGACTGCGTACAATACATCCTTGTGGTCCGGCACTTCCCCAGACCCCGCGCATAGCGGGAGCTTAGTGCACCGGGCTGCCTTTTTTTATATTGACACCAGTTAAGGTGGCTCCCAAATGATATTGCTCCTCTTCCTGTTGGATATGTGAAAAGATGGCATATCTCATCTGTCAACTGCTAGGAACCCTTTCATTTGTGTAGTTAGTTTGACAAAATATTGATATAGTTAATTGTTGGTCGTCGAGTTATAACTGAGAGAGGCTAATTTGTCAGCAACCTTATTAGCCTCCCTAAAACAGTAATGTTGCATAATGAAGCCTGTTTGGAGCATATGTTCTCTCAGATCTTCAACCTTTTTGTCTATCTTCCAAGGAACTAGATGCACTTCATTAACACAATCCACAACTATCTTGAAATCACTTTTTACAATGATATATATATTCATCTCACCATTAAAGAAGTCTTGGATTTAATGTTTCTGAGAATGTGTTTGGCAATACATTATATTCCCAGTTACAGAGGGCACCTAAATTGGTCCAATTATCAAATCAAAAGGCTATATTACCCTTTAACACTTTTTACAAGATGTACTTGTTTATATCTTTTTTTATTTTACACAGCATTCTATGAATATGACTGGCTAGAGTATCATTGCTTCATTAAAGGATGTATGCTGTGACAGTGTTTGGTCATAAGAAAATTCTTCCAGAATGACTGCCTAGTCCTAAAATTCCACCACTACTTAGTGGTGAAGGTTTTACAGACATCTTTGAGTTTCCTGAAGTTTGTTAATGGATGAACTTAAATTTTGAAGTAATGTAAGCAAGCCGACGAAACTGAACCGAACCGGCTCAATCGACTAAACTTTTGTTGGATATGTAAAGCGGTACAGGAAGTAAATAAATATTACAAGTGTTCGAAAGGATAAACAAACAAGCCAATATTCAGAACTGCCACAATCTTGTTGAGTCTTGAATCTTGATAACCTGAAATCAAGAAACACTAAATCTAGATTGTTACAATTGTGGCTGAGTCGAGAGATGGCTCTCTGTCTTTAAGACAAGATTGCCCCCGTATATAGGCTTTACGAAAGTGTGGGAAATAGTCTCCCAAGATAAAACAGCAAACTATCAAATGTGCAAAGCCTACACAAATGACCCCAGTGAAGAACACGAATAAAAAAGATTGCTAAGAGAAGGATTGCTATCAGGAAAATCTGATATCTTTGTGGTGTTGTTAACTTGTGTGTAAATCTATAGAATTGAGTCAAAGGCCTCAATTTATAGGTGTGCAAGATGGCCCTTCATATGCTCATGTAATGGCCCTTCAATGCCAAGTAATGGCCATTGAATCCCCATGATGACCAGTCAGGTAATGACACAAGTAATGGTCATTTAAATGCCATGTAATGGCCCTTTAATTCACCAATTAATGCAGCCAAATAATGGCTTATTTATGGAGGAAAAACTGCCATTTTAATGCTCCAACACCTCTCCATAATCAGCCAAACTTTTGGAATTCCGTCTGGGTGGTGCCGCGGCCCTTTCCGGTGCCGCACCATCTTACACTTTGCACAATCTTTCCTTCATTTACCGACGTGGAACACTTATTATTTAGCCAATAACCATCTATTATTCTATGTCTCAAACATTTACTTACGTACCAATATCTTTTTCACTAACGAAATTTACGATACTTGGCACTACGAGTGCACGTGTGTGGAAATGACATTTCCGACATGCGGGGCCCCAATTGTTTGAGTCATAAATAATGGGATAAACTTAATTCCACATTAGTAAATTTCCAACAATCCCCTCTTGAAAGAGATTTTGGAGCACACACGATGTACCTACTTTCAGCAATCTTTTAGCGAAAATATATTGCATCATGAGAGGTAGCTTCCTCTTTGAACCTTCCCTAGTTGAATACCATCGGACTTACTTACTACACGGTGAACGTGATGTCTTGAACCGTCAGTGTTTAATATAAGCCAAGACAGCGATACCAACACAATACCTCCCATTTATTCGTTTCTTCTTATTGTTCTGTCCGTTGTGGCAGTGGACACACTTGGATTCTTAAGTGCGTTCATTTGAGGAGGTCTGTCCTCGCACTTAAAAAGGTGATCTCCTACAAGATATTCTGTTATACCCCGCTTCACAAGCGTTAGGAATCATTATAAGTTTCCCAAACCTTAACCTCAATTGTTGAGGATCATCAAAGGTTTTGAAACTTAACATTTACCCACCTTGCAGGTAGCACTTAACGTCTATTGCGGGAACGGTTTTGGATTTACGTTTCTTTACAGAAATCATAATCTGAAGTGTTCTTCCTTCCATCGAAGCGCTCAACTGAACCTTTTACAACTTAGTTTTCCCATTGAACCAAATTCTTGGGATCTCCAGTCAATATGGTTGGGTTACCACCGTAAAGGTTCGTATTGTTTGGGTTTTAAGCCCATCCCCTAGACAGGCAAAACTCTTGATCTTCGGGTAGTCCCTTAGTTAAAGGGTCCGCTATATCCTTTGATTAGTAATCAAGGAAGTGACACTTGTGATGATCAACTGCCCAACGGTCTTATGTCTCTGACTAATATGTCCAGACGCCGTCATCCGTACTATTTTTGAAGCCGACCGGCTAGCCGCAGTGTATAACTGCCGAAGGCACGGGTTTCTCCCAATAAGGGACGTCCTCTAAGGAGTCGTGAAGTTACTCAACTTCTTTCATGCTTTGTTTAAAGCGATAAATTCTGATTACATAATGAATCGGCCGATGCAAGTTTGCTTAGAGAATTTTCCAAGACCCACCTTACACATTTACTTGTGGCTTTGGTGTTCTTCATATCTGATGTACAGTTTGCAACATTGTGTTCTCCCAGAACCGCTGGACATCTAGAATACCATAATCCGTAGATAAGCGAATATTTTAAATATCGTCATATCCAACTTAACGCCTTTTATTGATCATTTTTAAAAACACGAATGAACCTTAATTCAACTGATCTACTTTGTAGGCCGATACCAAGTCGGTTGTAGTGTGTAACATACATTGAACTACATGTGACCTGCGCATAATGCTCCTTGTATATGGGTGCACCATGATTCCAATCATTTATATGATTCATATCCATTGGTGGCTTCAACGACACTGTCAACTATCTCACAACTAAGTTTGGAGTTAGACCAGTCCGTTAGATGTCTTAGAAATCTCAATTTCTAAGATGTCATCTGTGATACCTATATCTTTCATATCGAGACTTTTATTTCAATATGACTTTCACTTTTAGACTGTTAGTTTTTCAACTGTTGGCTTTCTAACTTCAGAGTCAATGTTTTTGTTGTCAGATCCATTATTTCTGTTTTACCTTAAACTTCCAGGACCAAAATGTAAACATTTCAGGGACCATAATGAAAGTTCAGGAAGAAGCTCAATAGTCCAAAAAACCAACTCTGATCATCCCCTTCCAACTCTCCAGTTAGGAAGGTTGTTTCAACATCCATGTCACGCAATACTGCAATGACCCTGGATGTTAAGCTATTCACATGGGAGCACATGTACAAGTAGCCGAGGCCTTATACTTGTTAGTAGATCCATCTACTTTGTACTCACTTTTGAGTATCCACTTTTACAACCCAAAGGTTCTTTTCCCGGAGGAAGATCAACTATTACACAAGTATGGTTCTATATGATGGAATCTATTTCTCTCTGTAGCTTCTTTCCAAAGCAGCGCTTCTGGAGATGACAATTCTTTGTTAATTGTCCATGGTTCATTCTCAACCATACAAGCTAGAAGGCCTGGAACAAGTCTTTGTCCCCTCTTTGCTCTTTCTCAGTTCAACATCTAGAATCCCTGAGTTCTGTAGATCTGGAATATTAAGTTCCGGATAGTCATCAACTTTTGAGTCCAGTAGATACGAAACGTCTAGTTCCGGACAGCCAGGCACTCGCAGATTCTTGTAAACCTCGAGCAATTGCTTCTTTTTCCTTCTCAAGGAAAGTTATCTTTAATGAATTCAAGATTATTTAACACCAAGAGGCGATAAGCACTACTGTTATTTGCAGATCCAGTGGATATGCAATTTACAGTCTTAGATCCAACTTGACTTGTTTCGGTATTCCAACCTCTACCAAGCCACCCCACATCAGAACATTTGTATGTGAGATTATTTCAATATTTCACACGGAGGGTTATCCTTATCCTTATGCGTATTTCTGTTGAGAATCGCATTAGTGGTAAGGATTGCCTTGCCCCACATAATTTGAGCGTACGACTTTGCGTTTGGTTAACACCGTTAGACTGAGGTGAGTAATGAGCAGTCGTTTGATGAACGATGTTTCACATTCTCCCCCTCTATCACTACGAATTTCTCAATCCGTAAGCTTAATTGATTTTCAACTTCTGCTTTGTAGCGCTTATCTTCTTCAACAGCTTCATATTTGCTTTTCAACAAATAAATGATACAATACATTGTACCATCATCAATGAAGGTCACAAAGTACTTGTCTCCCCCTCTATTTTGTACAAACTTCAATTCACCCATGTAGGTGTGACTAAGTTCTAGAGGAGCGGTGCTTCTTTCGCTATTCCTTTGACGGAATGTAAATGTGATTTTGCCTTTTCGCCTACCTCACATTCATTTTGAGGGTTTATGTCGACAGAAGGCAACAATCTCAACTTCGTTAGTTTTTGAATGACTTTCTATTTGGCGTGTCTTAATCTATGATGGCATAGATGCACGGATTACAAATATATCATTCATTTAGCTACAGACATTCTGTACCATTCTTAGTTATTATCGTCCAGTTGGACTAGTCTCAAACCAGCTTGACCAACAACGTCCTTCAAACCAAGTTTGGGACATGTATCATTTCCTTTTAGAGTGATCCCATTCCCTGAAGTCCTATTGAGAACAACCTCTCCAACCCCTTCTACTTTAGAGGTGGTGTTGCTTCATATTAACAACCTCTTGCCCGTGGTTAGGGCGTAACCGTATCATATTTGATCAGGATACTCTGGCTCACTCCAGTTTCTTTGGCAGACTGAGTGTCCAGTTTCTTTTCTGCCTTTTTTTTGGTCTTCAGATCATTTAAGACTCTGGAAATTCTGGCCCACTCCAGTCTCCCGTAGGCTTTGTATGACTGAGTGTCCAATATTATCATATCAAAAGAATTCTGGCCCACTCTAGTCGCCCGTAGTCTTTGTACGACTGAGTGTCCAATATCATCCTATCAAATGAAGGATCTTCTGTCAAATAGTGTGACAGGTACAACATCTTAAGATAAGCCATTATCTTTTAGTCTTCTCCCTTGATATTGGTGCCCATAAAATTCATAGTGCTTACTTAAGAGTGGTAACAACATTTGCACAGTCAGTGGATCTCGATCCTTCGTATGTGCAAACATACTTTACAAACTTTTAATAATTATACTCAAAAGAACGGATCTTTTAAGTTTTCTTTACAATAGTCCAATCTTTAACCGGGAAGAAATGTGAGATTAAACTTCTAATTTTAAAGCGTAAGGAATATACATTATTTCGGGAAAATATTTTCATATTCCACCTTACTTTAAGCCCTTATTAATCAGACATCATTTAATCTTATTCTTGACCAGGAAGAAAAATTACTTATCCCAATTTTGGATTCTGACCCACTTCAGTCACTTCGTCGGACTGAGTGTCCATTTCCTCCTTATCATAATTCGGATCCTTTGTCTGGGACAGATATAGGCCTTCTGCTACAAGATAGAACCACATCTTCAGCCTTCTCCTCTTGTCCCAATTGACATCCTTTGCCTCTCGTGGGCGCTTGTTCCCACCACTCTCGGGTGCGGTGACACCATGAACACCTTGACCTTCAACAACATAATCAAAACTGTCTTCTACCAGAAAACCACAGCCATATCCAGATTTGGTCACACAACTTTTGACCGACATCTTTCGAACACTAATACAATCTTGTCTTAAAATTATTGGATATGTAAAGCAGTACGGGAAGTAAATAAATATTATAAGTGTTCAAAAGATAAACAAACAAGCCAATATTCAGAACTGCCGCAAGCTTGTTGAGTCTTGAATCTTGATAACCAGAAATCAAGAAACACTAAATCTGGATTCTTACAACTGTGGCTGAGTCGAGAGATGTCTCTCTGTCTTTAAGACAAGATTTCCCCCGTATATAGGCTTTACGAAAGTGTGTGCAATAGTCTCTCAAGATAAAACAGCAAACTATCAAATATGCAAAGCCTACACAAATGACCCCAGCGAAGAACACGAATAAAAAAGATTGCTAATAGAATGATTGCTATCAGGTAAATCTAATCTCTTTGTGATGTTGTTAACTTGTGTGTAAATCTATAGAATTGAGCCAAATGCCACAATTTATAGGTGTGTAAGATGGCCCTTCAATGCCAAGTAATGGCCATTGAATCCCCATGATGACCAGCCAAGTAACGGCACAAGTAATGGCCATTTAAATGCCATGTAATGATGGCTGATTTATGGAGGAAAAACTGTCATTTTAATGCTCCAAAACCTCTCCATAATCAACCAAACTTTTGGAATTCCGTTCGGGTGGTGCCGCGGCCCTTTCCGGTGCCGCACCATCTTACACTTTGCACAAT
The DNA here is from genome assembly GCA_034509755.1 of Anisodus tanguticus. Lineage (NCBI taxonomy): Eukaryota > Viridiplantae > Streptophyta > Magnoliopsida > Solanales > Solanaceae > Anisodus > Anisodus tanguticus. The sequence continues at coordinate 9,860,148 of CM067543.1, read as the reverse complement.
CCTTCCTTCGTTTACCGACGTGGAACACTTGTTATTTATCCAATAACCGTCCATTATTCTATGTCTCAAACATTTACTTACATACCAATATCTCTTTCACTAACGAAATTTACGATACTTGGCACTACGAGTGCACGTGTGTGGAAACGATATTTCCGACGTGCGGGCCCCAATTGTTCGAGTCATAAATAATGGGATAAACTTAATTCCACATTAGTAAATTTCCAACAACTTTATCGAGTCGAGATTTGACCGAGCTTCAATCGAGTCAAGCTATTTTGTTCAAAACTGAACCGAATCCAGAAAAATTGAACTGTTAGATTTTATTCACTTAATTATATTTTCAACTTAAACGCTCATATACATATATGAATCTATGATATTTGAACTATGTTAAAGAGGGTATACCTTTATTCAACACAATTCTTTAAATGCGATCTTAATCTTCTTCATGTATCACTTTGGTACCATATTAAATTGTAAATGTAAGTTGTTACATGAAGTTAAAAATTAGCTATTAAGATATCTTGTCTACTAAATTTAAAAGTTTAATATTATATCTACTTTACTTTTTATGTAGTACATAAAAATCAAAATTTTGGAAGTAAGAAAATCATGTTATAGTTTCAGCTCTAGAGATTGTCGCATAAACTAAGCAAGTGTAGTTTGTTTGTAGTGCCGGATGCAGTGTAATGGTTAACGAGTTCAACAAAATTTAGTATCTTTAATACGAAATTTGAAAATTATAATTTAACAAATATTAAATTCTAAATCATAATTTTAAAAGTACGATAAATTCAATGATCAGAACATTTAAATTGAACCCATCAAATTTAAATTTTAAATCTGATCATATGAGTTACAAACATACTTCCCCTTTTTCTATTAAAGCAATGGCGGTCTAAACTACAAGCTTCAACATATCTATTTCTCAACGAGGAAAGCAAGACTACGGAGTAGCTTCTGTCCACAGATATTTCTCCCTTCATAAGGCTGGACTGACTCCCGAAGGTAAAGCCAACTAATTGTTGGACATGTTGTTTACAATGATGCAGGAAACGAAAATGAGTAATTGTTAAGTATTACAACACAATAAAATTATAATAAACTGAAATTTCAATGAACTTGAACAAGAAACTGGAACAGTTTTGGTATGCTGAGTCGAGTGATTACACTCTGTCTTTAAGACAAGATTGCCCCGTATGTATCCTTTCTACATTCTGGATAATAGTCTCCCAAGATAAAACAACAACTGAACAATTGAGCAAAGGAAAACTCAAGTGCTACCTTGAAGATTGTTGAGTAATGAAATGATGCTGAATGTAGGAAGAATCTGATTTCGTTTGTATGTTTCTGTATGTCTCAACAATTGTGCAAAGGCTCATTTATATAGTTGAAGGAGAGGCTTACTAACTGCCCACATAATTGATGTTACTGGCCAAGTAATGGCAATTATGGAGGTAGTAATTCACCAAAATAAATGGTGAATTGATGTGCAACGGATTGTCCTTTAGGGAGAGTAATTCAGCCAAAATAAATGACTGAATTGAGTGCAAATTAAGGCTGGTTGACGTACCAAAAACCAACAGCAGACCCACGACCCGAGATCGAGACCGGACCGGACCGACGGGCTGCGGCGGCACGCATGTGGGCTTATCCTCGAACCGAAGCACATCTAGGTCCTCCCTCCTTTAAACACATGGGATACCCCTTGGGGTCCCAAACCCCAAGCCAACTTTGAGACTTATTAACTAAACAAATCTTTCTTCCCCCACCGATGAGGGAGGATGGCTTTTTACCACCTTTTTTCATGCTTTAAACACCTCACTTCGTGGACCAATATCTCTTTCATTTCTCAACGAAATTTGACGATCCTTGGCCCTACGGTCATCTACTTACTTAGTAGATTATGGACGTGTGAAGAACCGAAGGTTCCAACATGCGGAACACTAGTTTTTAAGCCATTAAAGATGGTTGGACGCAACTCCCGCCAAAGGCAAATTTTCAACAATCTCCTCTTGAAAGAGATTTTGGCGCACTCACATGGTGCCTTTTCCCAGCAATATTTCAGCGGACCGATATTGCATAAGAAGTGGTAGCTTCATCTTTGAACCTTCCATAGTTAAATACCATCGGACTTACTTACTGTGCGGTGAACGTGATGTCTTGAACCGTCAGTGTTTAATATAAGCCAAGTCAATAGTACCAACACAACAAATTCCCTTACTCGTAATGTTTTGTCCGTTGTGGCCATGGACAACTTCTTGGATTCTTAAGTGCGTTCATTTGAGGCGGTCTGTCTTCGCACTTAAATAGGTGGTCTCCTACAAAGTATCCTGCTATACCCCACTTCAAGAGTGTTAGGAACCATTAAAATTTTCCCCAAACCTAACCTCTACTGTTGAGGATCATTAAAGGTTTTGAAAACTTAACATTTACCCATACTGCAGATAGCACTTAACGTTTATTGTGGGAACGGCTTTGGATTTGGTGTTTCTTTATAGAAATCACTATCCGAAGTGCTTATGCTTCCACTGAAGCGATCAACTGAACCTTTACAACTTAGTTTTCCCATTGAACCAAATTCCTGGGATCTCCAGTCAGTAAGGTTGGGTTACCACCGTATTGGTCCTTATACTTTGGGTTTTAAGCCTATTCCCTTAGACAGGCAGAACATCTGATCCTTGGGTATGCCCTTTGTCAGAGGGTCTGCTATATTATCCTTTGACTTTATATAATCAATGGATATTATACCCGTGGTGATCAGCTGCCTAACGGTCTTATGCCTCCGTCGAATATGATGAGTCTTGCCGTTGTACATAGCATTTTGTGCCCTTCCTAGAGCAGACTGGCTAGCGTAGTGGATTATTACAGAAGGTACGGGTTTGTTCCAACATGGAACATCCTCTAAGAAGTCATGAAGACACTCAGCTTCTTCTCATGCTTTGTCTAAAGCTATAAACTCCGATTCCATTGTGGATCGGGCGATGCAAGTTTGCTTAGAGGATTTCCAAGACACAGCCCCACTACCAATTGTAAATACATACCCACTGGTAGACTTGGTGTTCTCTATATCAGATATTCAATTTGCATCATTGTACCCCTCTAGTACAGCTGGATATCTCAAATAATGTAACCCGAAAGTTAACGTGTGTTTTAGGTATTATAATACCCGATTCAACGCCTTCCAGTGATCATCACTCGGATTATGGGTAAACCTAGCCAACTTATTGGTTGCATAAGCAATATCAGGTCGGGTGTTGTTTGTTATATACATCAAACTACCGATCACATGTGCATATCGCTCCTGGTATACGGGTGCACCATGAATTTTATCAATCTTTTGATTTGTATCCATTGGTGATTTTATCGGTGAACTGTCAAACATCTCGAACTTTCTCAAAACATCCTCGATGTAGTGAGATTGAGTTAAGACCAGTCCGTTAGACATCTTAGAGATTTTAATCCCTAAGATGACATCTGTGATACCCATATCCTTCATGTCGAAGCATTGTTTCAACATGTTCTTAGTCTCTAGGATTACCCTAGGACTGCTTCATGTGATCAACATGTCATCTACATACATTCATATCATGACGAACGAGTCAGAGTTACCTTTCGTGTAGACATATTTGTCACACTCGTTAATGGAGAAACCCTTTGATAGTAAAGTACTATCAAACTTTTCGTGAAATTGCTTCGAGGCTTGTTTCAGCCCGTACAGAGATTTGACAAGCCGACAGACTTTCTTCTCTTGCCCTTGAACCACATACCCCTCGGGTTGGTCCATATAAATTTCTTCTTCCAAATCACCATTTAGAAAGGTTGTCTTGACATCCATTTGATGTATCTCAAGGTCACGCAAAGTTGCGATCGCAATGAATATCCGTATAGATGTCATCCGAGATACCGGGGAGTATGTGTCAAAGTAGTCAAGACCTTCTTTCTGTCGATAGCCCTTGACTACCAACCTGGCCTTGTACTTATCTATACACCCATCTGCTTTATATTTCCGTTTGAGTATCCACTTATAACCCAACGGTTTATTTCCCGGAGAAAGATCAACCAACTTCCAAGTATGGTTATGCAGAATGAAGCCTATTTTACTCTCAATAGCTTCTTTCCAGAGCGGTGCCTCTGGAGTTGACAATGCTTTAGCAATTGTCCTTAGTTCATCATCAACCATATAAGCTACAAAGTCAAGACCGAAGGATTTATCCTTCTTGGCCCTTTTACTTCGCCTTAGTTCCATCTCTGGGTCTCCAAGTTATGAGAATCCGGAACACTAGATTCCGGATATTCAGCCACTTCGAGATCCGCTAGATCTGAACCATCTGGATCCGGGCCGTCAACGACTCCCGGTTCCTCAGAGTTTTGTTCATAACTTCGTTTGCGAGAGGTTATGTCGTTTTACTTTCTAGGAAAGATACCTTCAAAGAATTGAGTATTCCTTGATTCCATAATTGTGTCCCAGTGGATATCTGGAATATCTGACTTAAGCACTAAGAAGCAATAAACACTACTGTTATTTGCATATCCGATGAATATGCAATTTACAGTCTTAGGCCCAATCTTGACCTGCTTTGGCTTGGGTACTTCAACCTTTGCCAGACAACCCCATACCTTTAGATATTTATAGGTGTGTTTCTTTTCCTTCCATGATTCATATGGAGTTTTGTCCTTACCCTTATGTGGGACTGTTAAGAATCGTATTAGCGGTAAGGACGGCTTCTCCCCACATGTTTTGGGGAAGATCGGAATTGATAAGCAAGGCATTCACCATTTCCTTCAATGTGCGGTTCTTACGTTCCGCCACATCGTTGGATTGAGGTGAGTATGGAGCCATCGTTTGATGAACAATGCCTGATTGGACACAATATTCCTCAAACGGCGCTACGTATTCTCCCCCTCTATCACTACGAATTGATTTAATCTGCATGCTTTGTTGGTACTCAACTTCTGCTTTGTAATGTCGGAACGCTTCAAAGGCTTCATCCTTACTTTTCAACAAGTAAAGGTAACAATACCTTGTGATATCATCAATGAATGGCACAAAGTACTTGTTACCCCCTCTAGTTTGTGCGAACTTCAAATCACATATATCTGTGTGAATAAGTTCTAGATGCGCGGTATTCCTTTCGAAGGATCGAAAATGAAGCTTTGTGAGTTTTGCCTCTACGCACACCTCACACTTATGTTGAGGGTTTACGTCGATAGACGGCAACAACTCCAATTTTACCAACCGTTGGATGGACTTGTAATTAACGTGTCCTAATCTATGATGCCATAAATTAGAAGACTCAAGCAAATAAGAAGAAGGTTCAACTTTATTACTTGGACGCATTACAGACATGGCATTGACTTTGAATAGGCCTTCACATACGAAGCCTCTCCCCACAAAAGTGGCATTCTTAGTGAGTACAAATTTATTGGATTCAAACACTAGCCTAAAACCAGCATTAACCAATAAGGGTCCTGAAATTAAATTTCTCCTAATCTCATGGACATGCATCACTTCCTTCAGAGTGAGCTCCTTTCCAGAAGTCATCTTCAGGACCACCTTTCCTACCCCCAGCACGTCAGACGAAGCGTTGTTGCCCATGAACAACTTCTTGTCGTTGACCGGTGTATACGTGGAGAAGGCATTTCTGTTGGAACAGATGTGTCTGGTAGCACCTGTGTCCATCCACCACTGTATGGGATTCTCAACCAGGTTTGCTTCAAGTACCACTGCTGAGAACTCCTCAATTATGTCATCCAGGAGCGTGTCCTTGACGACGTTAGCATGCGCCTTGGCTTTCTGTTGTTGCTCAATCTTGAGCTTGCGACATTCCTTGATCTTATGACCAGGTTTCCCACAGTGATGACAGTTACCTCTGAACATCTCTGTTGCGTGGGTCTTACCATCTTTCTAGAAACTTCCGCTTCTTGCTTGGGTTCCCTTTGGCCTCAGCCAGGATTTGCTTTTGCCTCAGCAGGTTGTTTACCCCTTGGCAAGGCCTTCTTATTATCTTCCTGAATTTGGAGTTTGATAATAAGTTCTTCAAAGGTCATCTCCTTTGTCTTAAGCTTTAAGTAGCTCATAAACTATTCCACGAAGGAGGTAACTTTTCAATCAGCGATGCAACCAAAAAATGCTCATTTGGTTTCATTCCTTCCAAATCCAGGTGATGTAGAATCATTTGAAATTCCTGGAATTGGGACATCACTGTCTTACTATCCACCATTTGAAATTTTTTGAAATTTACCAACGATGAACTTTTTAGTACCTGCATCTTGTGCGTTGTACTTTTTTTGCAGTTTTTTCCACAACTCTTTGATAGTGCCAACGATGCAATAGACCGTGTAGAGAGGGTCCAAGTAGTTCAATATGTAATTCTGACACATGAAATCACTATGATTCCATGCATCAAGAACCATCTTCATACCATTAATGACATGGATACATGCCCCTTCATAGGGTCCATTTCATCTCCGATTTTGGAGGATATTTCGTATGCCCATACAACATCTTCTTCTACCATCTCTTAAAGTTTGAGCCCATAAATATTTCAGGGCGTTCGTGGTGGAAGGCAGAAGGTGGAGCAGCAGCAGTCGGGAAGGTAGCGGAGTTGCTGCCTTGAAGAGTAGTGGTAGCATCAGGGTTGGCATAATTGCTGCCTTGATTGGCAGCAACAGCAGCAACATCATTCATGTTTCCAGTCATGTTTGGAAGCAGTTACAGCAAGCAAAATCTTGTCTTAAAATTGTTGGATATTGTAAAGCAGTACGGGAACGTAAATAATTATTACAAGTGTTCAAATCGAAAGGATAAACGAATAGCCAATATTCAGAACTGCCGCAAAGTTGTTGAGTCTTGAATCTTGATAACCTGAAATCAAGAAACACTAAATCTGGATGGTTACAACTGTGTGCTGAGTCGAGTGATGACACTCTATCTTTAAGACAAGATTTCCCCGTATATATGCTTTTATGTTAACGGGCAATAGTCTCCCAAGATAAGACAACACCTAATATCAACACTACAAAGCAAATAGGTTGATCCTAATGAAGAAAACAAATACGAAACGACTTGCTGAAGAACGGAAAAGGAAGGAAGAGAATTGAGTTTTTTGTTCATTGTTTGTGGACAGAATTTCAGTTGTCTCTTCTATTTGTCTGTGTATTTTATTGTAGTCTCATTTTTGTTTTGTTTGTGTGTTTTTCGTGTTTATGTTGTCCACACAATTCAGCCCAAAAGGCTCCAATATATAGTATAAGGGGGACTTCTCAACTGCCAAGAAAATGACTGTTTAAGGCCATTGAAAGAGGGAGTAAACTGCCAAGTAATGGCTGTTTATTTTCATTGAAGGAGGGTGTAATTCAGCCAAGTAATGGTTGTTAATGGAGGAAGTTAATCAGCCAAGTAATGGTTGGTTAAAGCACAATAACGCCCCAAAAATCAACTCCAACGGTAGGCTCGTTCCCAAATTCAACTTTTCAGAAACTCTAGGGACCAAACTATAAATATTAAGAAATTTGGGGGTCCAAAAAGATAATATCAGAAAGTCCCACGACCCATGACCCATGACCCATGAACCGTGACCCATGAACCGTGACCCATGACCCGTGACCGGACCGGACGGGACGGGCGAGCGGCGGCGGCGCGCGTGTCGGCTTAGCCTTGAACCCAAGCACATCTAGGTCCTCCCTCCTTTAAACACATGGGTTACCCCTTGTGGTCCCAAACCCTTAGCCAATTGAGAGACTTATAAAGAGAGCAATTCTTCCTTTTTTCCACCGATGTGGTAGATTTGTCCCACACCATATTTCCATACCTCAAACACCTTTCTTCGTGGACCAAGATCTCTTTCATTTCTCAACGAAATTTGACGATTCTTGGCCCTACGGTCATCTACTCACTTAGTAGATTATGCATGTGTGAAGAAACAAAACCTTTAACATGTGGAACACTAGTGTTTAATTCATTAAATATGGGTGGACGCACCTCCCCACCAAAGGCAAATTTTCAACAATCCCCTCTTGAAAGAGATTTTGGCGCACACACATGGTGCCTACTTTCAGCAATCTTTCAGCGAAAAGATATTGCATCAGGAGAGGTAGATTCTGCTTTGAACCTTCCCTAGTTGAATACCATCGAACTTACTTACTGCGCAATGAACGTGATGTCTTGAACCGTCAGTATTTTGTGTAAGCCAAGACAATGATACCAACACAATAACTCTCCTTATTCGTTTTCATTCTTATAGTTTTGTCCATTCTGGCCGTGGACACATTTGGATTCTTAAGTGCGTTCATTTGAGGCGGCATTTCCTCGCACTTAAATAGGTGATCTCCTACAAGGGATTCTGCTATACCCCACTTCACAAGTGTTAGGAATCATTAAAAGTTTCCTCAACCTTAACCTCAACCATTTGATGATCGTTTAAAGGTTTGGAAGCTTAACCTTTACCCACCATGCATGTAGCACTTTAATGTCTATCGCGGGAACAACTTTGGATCCATGTTTCCCTACAGAAATCATCATCCGTAGTGCTCTTGCTTCCACCGAAGCGCTCAACTGAACCTTTTGCAGCTTAGTTTTCCCATTGAACCAAATTCTTGGGATCTCCAGTAAATATGGTTGGGTTACCACCGCAAGGTTCGTATTGTTTGGGTTTTAAGCCCATTCCCCTAGATAGGCAGAACACTTGATCATCGGGTAGTCCTTTAGTTAAAGGGTCCGTTATATCCCGTGATAATCAACTGCCACATGGTCTTCTGTCTCCGACATATCCTGACATATATGTCCAGACGTCGTCATCCGTGTCCTTCCTGAAGCCGATCGGCTAGCCACAGTGTATAATTATTGAAGGCACAGGTTTCTCCCAAGGGACGTCCTCTAAGGAGTCGTGAAGTTACTCAACTTCTTTTATGCTTTGTATAAAGCGATAAACTCTGATTCCATTATGAATCGGGCGACGCAAGTTTTCTTAGAGATTTTCCAAGACCCACCATACACAATTACTTGTGGTTTGGTGTTCTTCATATCTGATGTCCAGTTTGCATCACTGTGTTCTCCCAGAACCACTGGACATCCAGAATACCATAATCCATAGATAAGCGAATAATTCAGATATCGTCATATCCGACTTAACGCCTTCTATTGATTATTTCCAGAATCACGAGTGATCCTTAGTTCAACTGATCTTGTTTGTAGGCCGATACAAGGTTGGTTGTAGTGTGTACAATACATTGAACTACACGTGACCTGCGCATATCGCTCATTGTCTATGGGTGCACCATGATTCCAATCAGTTCTATGATTCATATCCATTGGTGGCTTCAACGAGACTGTCAATTATCTCGCAACTAAGTTTGGAGTTAGACCAGTCCGTTAGATGTATTAGAAATCCAATTCCTAAGATGTCATCTGTGATACCCGTATCTTTTATTTCAATATAATTTCCACTCTCAGACTGTTGGTTTTCCAACTGTTGGCTTTCTAACTTCAGATTCAATGTTTCTGTGGTCAGATTCATTGTTTCTGTTTTATCTGAAACTTTCAGGACCAAAATATAAATATTTTAGGGACTAAAATGAAAGTTCAGGAAGAAGCCCAACAGTCCAGCAAACCAACTCTGATCCTCTCCTTCCAACTCTCCGGTTGGGAAGGTTGTTTCAACATCCATGCCACGCAAGACTGCAATGGCCCAGGATGTTAAGTTACTCACAGGGGAGCACATGTACAAGTAATCGAGGCTTTATACTCGTCAGTAGATCCATCTACTTTGTACTCACTTTTGAGTATCCTTTTTCACAACCCAAAGGTTCTTTTCCCGGAGAAAGATCAACCATTACGCAAGTATGGTTCTATATGATGAAATCTAATTTCTCTCTTTATAGCTTCTTTCCAAAGCAGCGCTTCTAGATATGACAATTATTTGTTAATTGTCCATGGTTCATTCTCAACCATACAAGCTAGAAGGACTGGAACAAGTCTTTTTCCCCTTCTTTGCTCCGTCTTGGTTCAACATCTAGAATACCTGAGTTCTGCAGATCTGGATTATTATGTTCCGGATAGCCAGCAACTTTCGAGTCTTGTAGATACGGAACGTCTAGTTCCGGACAGTCTGGCCCTCGCGGGTTCTTGCTAACCTTGAGAAATTACTTCTTTTTCCTTTTTAAGGAAAGTTATCTTCAAAGAATTCAGCATTCTTTGACACCAAGAGGCGATAAACACTACTGTTATTTGCAGATCCGGTGGATATGCAATCTACAGTCTTAGGTCCAACTTGACCTATTTCGGTATTCCAACTTTTACCAAGCTACCCCACATCACAACTCATGTCTCACACGGAGGGTTATCCTTATCCTTATGCGGAGTTCTATTGAGAATCGCATTAGCGGTAAGGATCGCATTGTCCCACATAATTTGGGCGTACGGCTTCGCACTTGGATAACACCGTTAGACTAAGGTGAGTAATGAGCAGTCGTTTAATGAACGATGTTTCACATTTTCCCCCTCTATCACTACGAATTCTCAAACCGTAGGCTTAGTTCATTTTCAACTTCTGCTTTGTAGCACTTATCCGCTTCAACAACTTCATCTTTGCTTTTCAACAAACAAATGATACAATATGTTGTACCGTTATCAATAAAGGTCACAACGTACTTGTCTCCCCCCTCTATTTTGTATAAACTTTAAATCACCCAAGTAGGTGTGACTAAGTTCTAGAGGGGCGGTGCTTCTTTCGCTATTCCTTTGACGGAACTTGGAAAGGTGATTTTGCCTATATGCCTACCTCACATTCATTTTGAGGGTTTATGTCGACAGAAGGAAACAATCTCAACATCGTTAGCTTTTGAATGACTTTCTATTTAACGTGTCTTAATCTATAATGGCATAGATGCACGGATTACAAATATATCATTCATTTGGCTACAGATATACTGTACCATTCTTAGTTATTTATAGACCTGTTTGACTAGTCTCAAACCAGCTTGACCAACAACGTTCTTTAAACCAAGTTTGGGACATGTATCACCTCCTTTTGGAGTGATCCCATTCCCTGAAGTCCTATTGAGGACAACCTCTCAAGCCCCTTCTATTTTAGAGGTGGCGTTGCTTCACATGAACAACTTATTTCCCGTGGTTAAGGCATAACCGGATCATATGTGATCTGGATACTCTGGCCCACTCCAGTTGCTTTGGCAGACTGAGTGTCCAATTTCTTTTCTGCCTTTCTTTAGGCCTTCAGATCATTTAAGACCTGAAAATTCTGGCCCACTCCAATCGCCCGTAGGCTTTGTATGACTGAGTGTCCAATATCATCCTATGAAAGGAATTTTGGCCCCACTCCAGTCGCTCGTAGGCTTTGTATGACTGAGTGTCCAATATCATCCTATGAAGGATCTTCTACCAAATAGTGTGGCAGGCTCAACGTCTTTAGATTTTAGTCTTCTTCCCTTATGATTGGTGCCCAGACAATTCTTGGCGCTTACTTAAGAGTGGTAACAGTTTTCGCACAGTCAGTGGATCTTTTTCCCTCGTATGTGCGAACATACTTTACACACTTTTAATTTACACTTAAAAGAACGGATCTTTTTAAGTCGTTTACAAAATCCAATCTTTAAACGGGATGGAAGATGAGATTAAACTTCTGATTTTAAAGCATAAGGAATATAAATTATTTCGTGAAAACATTTTCATATTCCTCCTTACTTTAAGCCCTTTTTAATCAGACATAATTTAATCTTATTCTTGACAAGGAAGAAAAATTACTTATCCCAATTTTGGATTCTGGCCCACTTCAGTCACTTCATCGGACTGAGTGTCCATTTCCTCCTTACCATAATTCGGATCCTTTGTCTGAGACAGATATAGGCCTTCTGCAGCAAGATAGAACCACATCTTCAGCCTTCTCCTCTTGTCCAGTTGACATCCTCAGCCTCTCGTGAGCGCTTGTTCCCACCACTCTCAGGAGCGATGACACCATTAACACGTTGACCTTCAACAACGTAATCATCACTCTCTTCAAGCAGAAAACCACAGCCATATCCAGATTTGGTCACACAACTTTCGACCGACATCTTTCGAACACTAACACAACTTAAGACAACTTAACACATCTTTCAGTAAAAAAATTTATTTATCTCTAATAGGCTTATGAACTGTATACCTTAAGCCCATTTCTAAAAAATAAATTCCATGAATTCAAACTCTTTTGTTCAATCAACTACGAAATTTACTTATATTTATTTTTTGTATTTCTTATAAACTTTATTCACTTAATTAAAACTAATAAATCCTAAAATATTTTCTCCATATCTGAGAATATTATAGCTACCATAATAAAAGGATAATAAAGAATTATAAGTTGGAAAAGGATAGAAAATTCTCTCCTAATTGTAGGAAAAACATGAAAGAGGGAAATAACGTTAGTTTTCTTAAAAACTGAAAAACCTATCCAAATCGATGGATATGTATTATATTTGGTTTGGTTTGATTTTGGTTTTAACCCAAAACCGACTCAAACCGACCCATGAACACCCCTAAATATGAGAAGTTCGGTTAATCCAAGCAAAAGGTCTCTTACGTTAAGGTTTACACTTTACACTATACTCGCATTGCTCATCGTAAATACGTATCGTTCTCATATTAATTCGTTTTTATAGAAAGAATTCAGTATCATCAATATTATGTTTCGTTCTTTATTTTTTCTAAAGAAATTCAATACTTCTAGTTATGTTATTATTATATATATGCTATATATATATATATAGTAAATATGCATGCTTTCTTGTAGGATTGTTTTTTATTCGAGATGGGAGCTAGAGGAGCAAAATGTTAAATTATTTTCTTTACGTATATTTAGAAGGATGAATCCCTTATCCCTTTGATGAAAATTCTCTCTGCTAATAGATGGGAGCATAAGAATCTAGATTTTATGATTGTCATTATTATTGCTCAAATTATTTCCTTCAATTTCACTAACCATAACAAAAGCTACAGTTACTCACAGTTATATGTTCCGGAATAAGATCACCTAAAGGATATTAAATTATAGATGAAAATTTAAGGTGGTTCATTGCATAGAGGGACTGATCTTTGAAAATTATTTTTTGAAATCTTGAGTCAACATGCTTACCAGTATATAAAAAAACAAAAATGGTCTCTTATGTTTGGAGATAGTATCGTCCCTTAAATATATCCGTGAAGATTTTGGTTCTTTTGTCATGAGTGGCACTTTTGGTCTTACACAAATATTTCACAAACTATTCGAGAAAAAAAATAATCTTCACAAAGTATGGTGGTTAGATTTTACCTGAATTATGAGAAGGAAAACATTTAATGGGTACTTACAATTTGATGGTGCAGTTTTTGTAATATTTGCTATTTTTTTGTTTATTTCTAATATTTGCTACCTTTTTTGTATCAGCTTCTCAAATTTGACGAGACTTTCTTGATGTTTCTTGTCAAATTTTTTCTTTTTCACATTTTCTGTTAAATTTAATAATCAGAGTTTGTTAAAATTTCATGGAAACAAAAAAAATTATTTTCTTATCAAACATAAAGAACCAAAACTGTTCAAGGACATATTTATGTTAAATTTAATAATCAGAGTTTGTTAAATTTCACGGAAACAAAAAAAAATCTTATCAAACATAAAGAACCAAAACTGTTCAAGGACATATTATTAGCACGTGTACATTTATATATATTTAGCCATATATAGTCTTGTGTAATTATGGTAAATATAGGATCCTTATTGAATGAGGATTCCACATTGTACACATATATATAGTTTGTATTAATGAGAAAGGCTCCCTAAGAGAAATTAATACAATTCTACATGGTATCAAGAGTCAATAACCTTCCTAACCTAAAACCTAAATTTTGGCCGCCATTATCGTCCTTTTCCGGCACCGAACTGCCCGTATACAGTCGGTATACATCTGATATATGCTGATATACTGTTGTCCAACCCTTATATTCTACAAACAACCTTGTATACACCTGATATATCACTGATATACCACCTTATTTCCCTCCATATCTCTTCAACAGATCGTATACCCCTCGTATACAGCCCATACACGCCGATATACACTTGTATATGACTGATATACTTCTCCAGCCATTGTATACTATCCTATAATGCTATCTTAAGTTGTTATACACCTTGTATATGGCTGATCTACCCCTAATATACACGTTACGACCCCCCAAAATTTTATCATTTCTCTCGCCTCCTCTCTGGCAGACGCCATAGCAGAGAACGATCGGGGTTGTGGCAGCAGCTACCGCGGGAGTGGTGGCAGATGGGATCAGGCGAGCCACTGGTGGCAGCAGGCGTCCAGCCACTGCCTGGGCACACAAAATAGCACACCCACCGAAATTCTCTACCGTCAGATCCCTACCTATGACCATCTTAGAATTTTTAGTTGTCTGTATTACCTTAATCTGACATCAACGGCCCCCCACAAATTGGCACAAAGATCTACTAAGTGCGCCTTCCTAGGTTTCCCGTCAAACCATAGGGGATATATGTGCTATGAGCTCTCCACCGATAAAATCATAATTTCTCGCCATGTTACTTTTATTGAGTATGTGTTCCCGTTTGACAACATTAATAAATTATGAGTCGCTGATTACCATTTTCTCAAAGATTCAGACCCATCACCGCTTGTCCAACAAGCATTCCGTCAGGCTGCCACTGTTCCGGTGGAGGCAGACGCACAAACTGCCACCACCGACAGTCATGCCGTCAGCTCTCGAACCCCTCTAGTCAGATCTGCCACCCATCCACCACCTCAGACTGACAATGCCACCACCGGCAGTCTACCAGTACTCCACTCTATCGGTTCAGCCTCCATCACCGGTAACATACCCACGTCTTAGTCCTCGTTCTTGTCACCGTCCTGGCAATCACTAATTTCCACCAACGAACATCGACCCATCGACACGCCACCCATGCTATGATCAATGTTCGTCCATACCTCTACTACCAGAAACCACCACGCAGTCTCCCCAGCTACTCCGGCCATCAGACATACTTCACATCATCTACGTCAACCAATGCCAATCGTGTCGTTGTCACACCACCGTTCCAAACCCCCAACCCACCCAGTTCTCAGAACCCAGACAGCCACAACACCGCCACATCAGCAACCCATCGCCGACATTATACCACATTGCTCTTCCACCAACCAGCGTTTAACTACCCAGACTGACACAACCGACATAGCCATTATCACGCCCAGATACCACAAACCCAACCCCCCCACCAGTCGACACACCCATCTCTCACCCACATCAGATCCCATCGGCCCTTCCTCAGAACCAGATCCAACCACCCAATACCAAAAGAGCCCCTGCCCTCACCCACCATATGGAAACCAGTGCCCAATTCGGTATTTTCAAACCCAAAGTCTAGTTCAACCTGTCAACCCAAATCGTGTCACCAATTCTCAAAAACCCAAAATTAGCCAAACTAGACCCCAATTGGAATGCGGCTATGTTTGAGGAATTTAATACTTTAACAAAATAGCACACTTGAGATTTGGTTCCTAGACCGGATGGGGTAAATGTGATCCTATGTACGTGGTTTTTTCGCCATAAATATAGAGACAATGGTGACCTAGAGAGGTACAAGGCACGACTTGTGTCTAATGGCACTAATCAGCAGGAGGGTATAGATTGTGGTGAGACATTCAGTCCGATTGTTAAATCATCCACCATTTGCACAATTCGGAGTATTGTTATGGGTAAGCATTGGCCTATTCATCAGCTTCATGTGAAAAATGCATTTCTACATGGGGATTTGAAAGAAATGGTTTATATGCATCAATCGCCTGGTTTTGTCCATCCATCAGCCCCCCAGTATGTATGTCATCTCTGTAAGTAACTTTATGGTTTGAAATAGGCCCCTAGAGCATGGTATGATCTATTTGCTCAGTATATCATGCTGATTGGGTTTGTATGCAGCAAGTGTGATAATTCTCTATTTATTTTTCATAGAGGTAGTAGCATTGTTTATTTATTATTGTATGTTGATGATAATGTGCTTACTGCCTCCTCTAAGCTGTTGAAAAATGAGATCATTGCACTGCTTAAAACATAATTTTCTATGACTGATTTGGGGAAGTTGAGCTATTTTTATGGATTTTAGTGACTAGATATGCAGACATTATGTTTCTTTGTCAGCGTAAGTATGCAGAGGAGATTGTGTATAGAGCAAAAATGGCAAATTGCAAGATCATGTCCACTCCAGTTGACTCTAAATCAAAGCTTAGTGCTTTGGATTGTGATCCAGTGTCAGATCCCACTCTCTACAGGAGTCTTGCAGGTGCACTACAGTACCTCACTTTCATCAGGCCTGATATTGTTTATGTTGTTCAGTAGGTATGTTTATTCAAGCATGCCCTGAGGGAGCCACATCTTACTTCCCTCAAACGTATCATTCGATACGTTAAGGGTACACTTGATTATGGATTGCATATATACCATTCAGCACCGACCATGTTGTTGTCATATACGGATGATGATTGGGCAGAATGTTCGGACACGCGACGATCCACCTTAGGCTATTGTGTGTTCTTAAGGGATAACCTTATTTCTTGGTTTACCAAGAGACAAGCCACATTATCTCATTCGAGTGCAGAAGCAGAGTACATAGGTGTTTCTAATGTTGTTGTTGAGATCTGATGGCTCCGAAACCTTCTTTTGGAGCTTCAGTATCCATTACGTAAGGCGTGTTTGGTTTATTGTGATAACATATCCGCTATATATCTATCTCAAAATCCGGTTCAGCATCAGCGAACCAAACACATTGAGATGGACATCCACTCTGTTCGTGAGAAGGTTGATCTCGGTCATGTCAAGATATTGCATGTGCCTTCTTCATATCAGTATGCAGATATATTCACAAAGGGCCTTCCTATACAGCTCTTCCTCGACTTTAGATCCAGTCTTAGCGTCCGGCCTCCTTCCGCTCCGACTGAGGGGGTGTATTAACACGTGTACATTTAAATATATTTAGTCATATTTAGTCCTGTGTAATTATGGTAAATATAAGATTCATATTGTATGAGGATTCCACATTGTACACCTATATATATATATTTGTATTAATGAAAAAGGCTCCCTAAGAGAGATTAATATAATTCTACACATATTTATGTGACTTCTCTAGACCTACCACAAACATAAACAACCATGTATATTCGTCATTATACCATCTTTTGGGTCAAAGTGGAAGTTCTTTTCTTTATAAAGAAACTAGAAGTTCACTACTATCCACCATGTACAACCCACGACAAAGAAAAACATTCAAGTATATAAATACTCCTTGAAATTCAAATTATTTATCATTTTTTTATTTTACACGTTACTTAACAAATACTATTAATTAGGAGGAGGTATTTGACCTACTTTATACTTATTTATATCTAAGTTACAATCTCTCTGCATTTATGTATCATCTCGATTATTGACAAAATTCTACTACGGGTAAAATGAAAATAAAATAATTAATTATACCTTGAACTTCCAAAATGATAAATAATTTGAGATAGTATTGTTTAGTAACCGCGGTAAATAATTTGAGACAAAAGTATTGCTCCCAAACGCACACGCAAGTATACGCGGTCGTACACGTAATATAGAGATTTTAGAAATCGGATGTCGAACCCACAGGGACTTGTGATTAACTATTTACAAATCAAACGATCCTAATTATCTAAACAAGAGATGATATAATAAAGTTTTAATTATAAACTATCTAAAAATAAAAATAAAAATAAAACAAATAATGAACTTCAACCAAGAAAGAGCGGGTTTTATATTATCAATGAGATGAAATCGATCTAGGACTATGGGTTATCTAAAATCACGATGTATTCTTCAATTGATTAAACTTCTTAATTTATCCAGTTTACTGATTGACGGGGTTGATGTTACGACTACGAATCTCTCGAGTCCTCTAGCCGCATATTCGTATTACTTTCACGCTTATATCTCTATGGTCATGAACCTTAACACGAATGCATTTATATTTCATGTATATCAACCAAGCAGGGCAAACTAGGTATATCTCTATCCTAAACGCAAATTCGCTCCCGGATGCCCAGGGTTAAGATCCTTCTCTATTTAACCCTATCACTATCCATTTTACACTTTTGCCACTTTTATTTTCTACAACTTCTTTTGGTCCTTGTAACTCGCTTGGCGAGGTATATGACGAGCTTATGCCTCGCTCCAGCCTTTAATTGGCGAGGTTCATGGACCACTCACACTCAGACGAATGCTTCATCTCATTCTAGCTCAAAATCGTCATATTTTTCACGTTAAGTACCTAGATGCAACAAGAACACACATATCAGTTCATAATGCAAAAAATAACATAAGTTAGGTTTATTTAGTGCGATTAATCCTCTAAACAAGGTAGAAATATGGATAAAATATGGCGGTTAGATGTATAATTATGCCTAACATCACCACCCCATACTTAAAGCTTTGTTCGTCCTCGAACAAATACTAAACACACCCAACTTCACTTACGATTCGCTGGACGTTACCAAATTGAACAGGTCTGCTTCAGAATAAGGTCACCACGATAATTTAAACATATATGAGCAATCATACCAAGAACAACATCAATTTCAAACATGCCAACAATTGCTTCAAAATCTCCTAACCTCTAAAACTAACTCTCTTATATGAATTTTGGCAAAACGGTCCTGCCGCCTAACAAAGGAATTAAACATGTCACCAATCTCTTACCAATTATGTGCCCTCACCTCAAAGAGAGTTGCCCCAAAAGAAAAAGAAATTCACTTAAACAACAAGGGCAATAAATCGAAAGAATTCCGCTCACTCTCACAAGAAAAATTCACATGAGCATACGACGTACCATAAGCTTGCCCTTAATGTCATACTCTATTAACAAAAGCATATTAAGCACAAGATCAAATAGGACTTTAATGGTTGTAATGTCGGCTAGGGGACGGATAGGAACTATTTGTGTAAATAGTGACTAGATTAGCTAACTACTTTAAGACACATACTTTATCATCCTTATGCACTTTCCATTGTTTCGTCAATTTTTTTAACCATTCTTATTCACTGCCCCTTATGTCTCCCCTTTTTCTTTCATTAAGAACTTTTTTTCATACGTCTCTACCAAGGAGCAATTTGTTTTTGTTCTTGTTTTCTTTTATTTTCTTTTTTCGCTCCCTACTATCAACATACACTAAACATATTCAACAAGTGCACCCTCAATCTTATTTTTCTCTAATTTCCACCTTAACTTCCCTTTATATCTATTTCCCATTTACTTTCAAGTGCTAAATTTCTAAAGTGCTTTAGGAGTTCGGGATCAAATATTACAGGCTAAACTGATAAAGGAAATGGCTAAAGATGCGGCTATCAAGGAAAATAGGCTAAAGGCTCAAAAAGGGTTAACAAAGGATATCACATATGGGTAGGCAAATAGATAGTCAAAATTCATGGCTCACAAAGAAATGTCTATATCATCTCCTAACTCAACATACCTCGTTTTACTTTGTAGACACATCGGGCAAGTTCTAGACATCAATATGATACATGGAATATATACACACCACACATGGCACAACTCATAGTTCAAGATGGATTCACATTGAACCTGTACTTAGCAAACAATGATACGAATTCAATGCAAGCATTTTTAATCCAACAATTCTCATCCGAGAGTCAAGTAGAAGAGCTCAGGCATTTCGACACAAGTTATTATTTTTAAGCACCATTTTACTTTCAAAAATTCGAGATCTGCTCATGTTGTCAATAGTGTACCTAATCCCGAGCACCTAGCATTCAATTGGTTATAGGGGATCTCATCTCCTACCTTCTTCCTCCTATACTACTCATGAAAAAATTAGTCCTAAAAATTAAAGAAATTACCCGGTTCAAAGGTCCCTCCTCGGGAAAGAATTGGGGTCATAAAAAACCCAAGGGGGTGGGTGATGTATACCACTAATGAGGGACTTAAGAAGCTACTAAATAAAATAAAAGAAACAAAAACAATCTGATTTTTTTAAAGACTCAAAGACTACTAAAAATATCCTACAACATATTTGTCATCACCCTTAACCTCTAAATTTTATAATACACAGGGACGTATTTCCCACCCCATACTTAAGACATGCAGTGCCCTCAATGCATCTACAAGAAAAATAAAACAAAGCAAGGTAAGAAATACTCTCTGAGGCCTTATAGGGGGCCTAGCTCGCAGCATAATCCTCAACATCAAGGGTCAGGACAATCTCACACTTAAGCTCAAATATGCTCCTCAATCTCATCTTCTAAGGCTTAGCTCGCAGCATAATCCTCAACATCAAGTGGGTCGAATGTTAGTTATCCTTATTTTGGTGATCCTTCTGTGATTTGTGAAGGACCCCATATGTGGCAACACTGTCATAATATTTTCAGAAATGGGTTATGTGCACCTACTCAATGATTTGAGTGAAATATTTGTAGTATATGTGGTGACCAAGATGGTCATCAAAATGGTTGTCCTAACTCTTATTCCCCATCCCCGAGCCACTATTATGATTATTATGTTGTTTGTGATGTTGACAGGAGTAATGAAGTGGAGGATGCAGAAAATCTTGCTCGATTCAGTGATTTTTTAAAACAGATGCTTGAGATGAGCGCAGTAATAAGAGAGCGAAACAAAATAATGATAGAGCACTCTGTAGAACAATGAAAATCCATAGAGAGGATTAGTGCCAAACTTTCAGAGATACAAGGCCAGACTGAAACTTGTAATGATCTGTAAGTTACAAATTTAGCCAATACCTAAGACGAACCTCAAATAGAAGAAGAGAGTGAGTTCCTGTAAGGAGATATCTTTGGGAAAGCAGAGAGTGATCCAATCTTGGCTCGAGGAACAACCTCAACAAATAAAATTACATGAGTTTCTTCGTGATGGTCTTACGAACATAGAAACACAATTGGTAGAAGGCAAAACTGAACTAAGACAAGAGATAGACCAATTTAGCTTAGATATCCAGGACCTGCAGGCTAACATGAATAAAAAGGTTGAGGCATCTGATGTCCAACCACCAATTGTTGTGGATATTGGCCAGCTTGTAGAGCAGAAAGAAGAATTCCAACCATTCGATCAAATTTTTTGTGATAATGCTGATGTTGAAGACAAGACCAAAAGTGAGAATGTCGAAATTAAAGCAATTTGGAAGTCAGAGCGTGTTAGCCCTCATTCTAAACACTTTTCGACTGTGTTTGGTTCACAACATGAAAATCAAGCTTTTTAAGTCGATGAAGAGGTGTATAGATGAGGAATGAGGCTCCTACATTCTAAAATTTATCATGACAAATGGGCAAAATGACATTCATCACTTAAGGGCCAAGAAGTGCAAGATGCGACACCTATTGCTTAGTTCTTTTATTTTCATACCACCGCCCTAAGAGCGAAGCATGAAATTTGATGCAAAATTAGGGGGCGCAATTTTTATCTTCAAAGTGGAAAGAAAAGTTGATTCGCATCATGCCGCGACGTTAAATCAAGCGCTTATTAGAAGGCAACCCAATGTGTAATAGTTTTAGATTTTTTAATTTTATAGTGTTACGTTTTATTTTATATTTTTTAATTTTGCGGATTAGGGAAAATCTGAGTACCCGAAGATGAGATTGAGGAGCATATTTGAGTTTAAGTATGAGATTGTCCTGGTCCTTGAGCCAAGGCACCTGTTTTCAGAAAATTCTTCAAGATTACCTTAATTATGACATGATATGAATCATGCACATAAACTTAAAATATTATAATGGTACTTTAGATTCATATACACGTTCTCCTTTTTGTACTCAAGATTATGATTTGGTCCACCATCAAATCTAAGTAGGACGACAAGAGTAGAATTCAATTACAACTTGGATATCTTGTTAGATCTCCTTCTAGGCTTTACTATTTACTAACGAAGGTGATGGGATAGTTCCTCAAAATTGGTTTAGTGATAAAAGCATACAAATAACAATTGGAAGATTATATGTTAGAATTTTTGTTAGTATATAATAACGTGTATCACATAATATACTCCATCTATTTAGTGATGTATATTTATGGTAGGATCCTTATTATATTAGAGTTCCACATTGTACACTATATATATTTGTATTAATGAGAAAGGTTCCCCAAGGGGATTAATACATTCTTACATGGAATCAAGAGTCTAACCCTAAAAACACCTAAACCCTATTTCTTTCTGTCAGCGCCCCCCCCCCCCTCCCTCCCCACGGGCAACCGCCGCCGGCGAGTCTCCTTTTCGAAAATTTTGACCTTTTTTCCAATCTTTTTTCTGTGGACACCATGTCTATCCCCACCTCTCCCAAAGCTTCCGCATCCTCCACATGTGTCGATAATAATCCCCCTCCCTCCTCCACATCTTCTTTCCACCGTGCTTTCACTGTCACGAACATCAAGAATTTCATCCCCTTAATTCTTGATTAAGAAGACGGTCCATACTCTTCGTGGGTTGAACTCTGCAATATCCACGCTTGTGCGTATAACATATTTGATCATATGGACGACTCCATTCCTCGCCCTTTAGACGTTGCAGACTCGACATGGCGTCGTCTTGATGCTATTGTCAAATAGTGGATCTATGGCACAATATCTAAAGACATGTTTCATACAATCATGAAAACAGGTGCCTCGACTCGTGAATTATGGATTCAATTTGAAGAAATTTTTCAAAACAACAAAAATACTCAAGCAATGTATTTGGAGGAACAGTTAAACAATACATATGTCGAGAATTTTTCCAACATATCCGAATATTGCAGACAATTGAAATTAGTTGCAGACCAATTATCCAACGTGGGGACGCCCATTTCCGACACTATGATGGTCCTACAACTTGTTGCGGGCTTACCTAAAGGTGAATATGATACTCTCGTAATTATGATTCAACAAGCCGACCCACTACCGAGTTTCAACAAGGAACGCTCCCAATTACTTTTGGAGGAAACCAGATGCGCCAAACAGGACGAACACAATTAAAGGCGTTAGCAATTTATAATACGATGCCAAACACCGCCACCATCGCCTAGTCTCCACCACCGGACAACCAGTCGCGGGACAACCGCGGTGGCAGAGGCGGTTATAGTAAAAGTAACGGTAAAGTGGGGGAAGGAGCGTGGTCGTGGTGGAAAGGGCCAGCAATAGGCCCCAAATTTTGGTCAATGGCCCTCAACTGGCCAGTGGCCCATGTCCTCCAGTTGGGCCGCTTTCCAACTTCAGCCCACACTAGCCTAGCAGCCTTTCCCATAGATGGGTCTGTTAAGCCTCGGACCATGCCAAGATAGAGGCCATTTTCATCACCTGGACCAGGTCAGCAGTAGGCACATGTCATGACCCAGCAGCAGTTTCTAGTGGGTCTGGCCCCCACTGATTTGGGTCAGGCCTTCAGCTCCGTAAATATGAAGCAACCCGATAAAAATTGATACATGGATACGGGGGCCACGTCTCACCTCACCCGCTATGCAGGTAATCTTCACAAACTGTTTCATTTAAAGTATCCTCAATATATTACTGTTGGTAATGGCCACCGCATTCCAATTCAGGGTTATGGTACTAACATACACCAAACCGCCTCACCCACCCTTCTTCCTAAACAACGTCCTGTATGTTCCTAACATCATTAATAACCTAATATATGTCCAAAAATTTACTCGTAATAATTTCGTCTATGTTGACTTTGACCCTTTTGATTTTACTGTGAAGAATCTTCGTACGGGGACACCTCTTACGAGATGTCAGCTCCTACTCACCTTTATCTCTTGCTGCTATTTCACCGTCAACTAATCGGCTCAGACACCCCGGAGCTCCTGTCTTTAATTTTCTTAAAAGCAATAATTTTATTCGTTGTAATGACAAACGTGCCCAAAATTGTGTTTCTTGCCAATTAGGCAAACATGTTCATCTTCCGTTTAAGTCGTCTCTTAGTGTTACGTTTGCCCTTTTGATATTGTTCATGCTGATTTATGGACATCTCCCTTAATATATCTCTTGGTCATAAATATAATCTCATCTTATTAGATGATTACTCTCACTTTATTTGAATTTACCCACTAAATTTCAAGTCAGAAGTTTTGGAAAATTTCTTGAATTTCGTATTTATGTCAAAACGCAATTTGAAAAAGCCATCAAATCCTTTCAATGTGATAATGGTCGTGAATTTAATAATTTCATGTTTCACAAATTTTGCAAAAACAATGACATGATGATTTTTGACGAGATGATTTTTCCTTTTGCAAATCTTCAAAAATTCCAAAACACGGACTACACCTTTCTAGACGAGTCCGACACATCCCCATCACACTTCATGAACTACGTCAGTCCACCACCACCACCCTCTACTGTTCCGTCCCCATCCGCCACCACTGGAATTTGGTCGGCCTACACTCAACTCTCGCCGATTGCCGGAATAACTACCATACATCCTTATGTCACCGTCTCTCCTTCAAGCCGACGGAATCCACCACCACCTGCTGTGTCACCAACTGCCGCTCCTCCAGTCAGCCAAAATGACCCCGTCTAACGCCACCCAGAACCCAACACTATACAGTTGCCTCGAACCCCGCATATCAAACAGCCATTGTACCGGTTACCCCGACCCAACCCAATTCCCTGACCCAGTCCACCACAATCCCACCACAGACATCGCACCCAATTCCCTTTCACTTTTCATCACCGGCAATGTCACTGGGTCACCCCATCGACGTCGGCTTACCTAGATCGGCGTCCGTACTATACCCAACATCCACTCCAGAACCCATTGCCTTGGTACCCAGTCATCAACCCCGCACCGACACTGCTACTTAATACCCAGACCCGCCACCACCTCCAACTTCCCATCCTACCACTACCCGCCACGTACCAAATGAAAACCTGTGCCCAACACGAGATTTTCAAACTCAAAGTCCAATTTAACCTATCCATACAAACCATATCCCCATTTCCCAAAAACCCAAAGTTATCCAACATAGACCCAAATTGGAATGCGGCCATGCGTGAAGAATTTAATGCTTTAACAAAATAACACACTTGGGATTTGGTTCCTAGACCAGAGGGGGTGAATGTGATCCGATGTATGTGACTTTTTTGTCACAAATACAAAGACAGTGGTGAGCTAGAAAGGTATAAGGCGAGACTTTTGGCTAATGGCACTAATCAGTAGGAAGGTATTGATTGTGGTGAGACATTCAGTCCGGTTATCAAACCAACCACTATTCGTACGGTTCTGAGTCTTGCTATGGGTAAGCATTGATCGATTCATCAGCTTGATGTGAAAAATGCGTTTCTACATGGGGATTTGAAATAAACTGTTTACATGCACCAGTCGTCTGGCTTTGTCCATCCAGCAGTCCCTCAATTTATGTCGTCTTCGTAAGTCACTTTATGGTTTGAAACAGGCCCCTAGAGCGTGGTATGAACGTTTTGCACGATACATCATGCAAATTGGGTTTATATGCAGTAAATGTGATACTTCTCTATTTATTTCCCATCGAGGTAGTAACATTGATTATTTGTTGTTATATGTGGATGACATTGTGCTTACTGTCTCCTCTGATTTGTTGAAAATGAGATTATTGCATTACTAAATACTGAATTTGCTATGACTGACTTGGGGACGTTGAGCTATTTTTTGGGAATATCAGTGACTCGTTCTGCAGATATTATGTTTTGCGTCAGCGAAAGTATGCAGAGGAGATAGTGTAACAGGGCCAAAATGGTGAACTGCAAGATCATGTCCACACCGGTTAATTCTAAATCAAAGCTTAGTGTTGTGGATGGTAATCCAGTGTCCGATCCCACACACTACAGGAGTCTTGTAGGTGCACTACAATATCTTACTTTCACCAGACCTGACATCGCTTATGATGTTCAGCAGGTATGCTTATTCATGCATGCCCTAGGAAGCCTCATTTTACCGCCCTTAAGTGTATCATTCGATATATTAAGGGCACATTTGATTATGGATTGCATATATACCCCTCAGCACCGATCAAGTTGTTATCATATACAGATGTTGATTGGGCAGGTTGTTCGTACACGCGACGATCCACCTCCGGCTACTGTGTGTTCTTAGGGATAATCTAATTTTTTGATCTGCCAATAGGAAAGCTACTTTATCCCGTTCGAGTGTAGAAGCAGAGTATAGAGGTGTTGCTAAGATCTGTTGGCTCCGAAACCTTTTTTTGGAGCTTCAGTGTCCCTTGTGTAAGGCGTCTTTGGTGTACTGTGATAACATATCCGCCATATACCTATCTCATAATCCGGTTCAGCATCAACGAACCAAGCATATTGAGATAGATATTCATTTTGTTCGTGAGAATGTTGCTCTCGGTCATGTTAAGGTGTTGCATGTACCTTCTTCGTATTAGTAGGCGGATATATTCACGAAAGGTCTACCTAGACAGATATTCCTTGACTTCAGATCCAGTCTTAGCATCCGGCATCCTCCCGCTCCGACTGAGGGGTGTATTAACGTGTATCACATAATATACTCCATATATTGTATACTATTTAGTAATGTATATTTATGGTAGGATCCTTATTGTATTAGGGTTTCACATTGTACACTATATATATATATATGTATTAATGAGAATGCTTCCCAAGGGAGATTAATACATTATTATACAGTATAACATTTGGTGACGAGTCTATTTGTTATTTGAAACAAGTAATTTGAATTGTGAAGTTATAAGTTGGGCGGAATAAATGAAATTTATTGTCGATGTATTCCACCTATAAGTTAAGATAGTTATACATAAAATAACTATCATGTGAGAAAGTAATTTTTTGAAAAATATTTTTCGTCGAAAATGAATCTAGTCATGCTAAACTTCATAAAATGACCTTTTCATAAAAATATTTTTTGAAAAATTAGTCATGCGAAAAACACACTTAGTAAAATTATAATTATTTTATTAATTTATATTTGTAAATTGTATGAGTTGTTTTATAAATATTAGTCTAGAATGCGTAAGTCGAATATTTCATACAAAACAAAAAGACGCAGGTAGTGGGGATGGAGACGGAACCGACTTTATTTAATTTGTGGCTCTTTCTAAGTCATGTTTTTTTAAGGTAAAAAATACAGGCTGGAAAAGCTGGACCTTTCATTCGCTAATTTTGTTTTCTTTATGGTCAATTTCATGAAGACAAGGTGGGTTCACAATCACAAATCATTTTAAATGATGAATACATTTAAGAAAATTCAATTAAAGCAGCTTATTGGCAAAATGATTTGGCCATTGGACATTTCTACTGTCAGTTTCTGTAATTAATGCTACAACAGAAAGTGAAAGAAAGTAACATAAATGATTACTACTATCTTATAAATTGAATTAATTACCATTAAGTATATATCTCACATTAAATAAAAGCAATAGTATAAAATACACCCTCTATTTTATAATAATGATGTTTTTACTTTTTTATTTTGTTTAAAAATAAATATTGTTTCACATAATAAAGAAGACATTAACTTTACTCTTTCAATTTTAGCCTTATTTCAATAAAGGAGTTTTACATAACCAACAAACTATAAAAGAGTTACTTTTTTTCGAGATATTTATTAAGGGTAAGTTAGTAAAATACGCATTACTTTCTATGAATGGATAATTTTCTTAAGAGGTATTCCTAAATTAAAAACATCAATTATTATGAAATAGATAAAGTAAATCATAAATCAAATCAAACAAGTAAAACGGTAATTTGATAATTCCGCAAATCATAGGGTAATCTTGAACTTTTTTTTATTTTTTATTATTTTATAATTACTCGTTAGTTGAATTAGTAAAGAAAGGATATGTGTTTCACAGTGTGAGTTTCGTAACGGTGATGGCATAGTTAACCTCAACTTTAAAGGGAACTTACATAAATACTAGTAAATTTATCATTATTTACAGAATCTAATTTTTTTTTAATTTACAGAATTTACAAAATATATCCTATTGATAAAAGAATTTTTTTTAGATATGGTCAATTTCGTATAAATATGATAATAAATTTATACATGTTATATTTTTTTCCTTAATTCATCCCTACAAGTTCTTTTTCCTACCTATCATTAAGGAAACATTATCTCAAATCCTATGATATTATACCATAAATCAAGAATGTTGCTATTAATAAAAGACTAAAATTAAGGAGTTTCAAGAATTAGTAATAAAGAATATATATATGTGTATATTTTTTTTATTACATTGGGGGTAGGGAAAGAAGAAATGGGGAGGGGATTACAACGTGGGGTTTCGAACGTGAAGTTTAGTTAGTCAACCAACTGAGTTACTAAATCCCTACGCGAAATTAAATATATAGCAAAACACATTAAATACTTTCCTAAAAATCTCCAACATACTCAACTAGCATTCTAATCAATAAACAAGTATATTATTATTTATAAGATATATATTATACTACAATTCTTTGAATAAGTATATATTATTGTAAACTTATATATTATGTATATTGCACTATTATATAATATATATTGTATATATAATATGATTTGTTATATACCTTATACCTTTTTTATGTATATTTTCATATAGTTTTCTTATACCATATACCATATTTTTTCATGTACTTTTTTCAATATTAATAAATGTAAATAATTTCTTTTAGTCACAAGAAAAAAATTGCATCAGTCATCAAGTGAAAATAAAAAAAGAAGAATAAAGAGGAGGAAAGTAATGATTTTTTTTTTTAAAAAAGGTAGATGAAATATGGGATGTGAAGTTGATTTTTATTTTATTTATTTGGAAAATTACATTCTCTCACGCTCTTTTCATAATATTTTTTTTGTTGGGGGGTGGTAGAGGGAAGGGGGGGGGGTTGATTTTGAAAGAAAAAGAAAGTAAAAGTGGATATACATTAATGATAGTAACTCCTAAAAATAAGTATTATAAATATTTTAGGAATGTATAAGTTGTATTTTTGTAATTTTAAAGTTAAATATTGAATAATTTGTATTTATGTAATTTTTAGAAAATAGGTGTGATCTTTTTAATTATCATTTTAAAAAATTGTATTTATGTGAATTTTTCAATTTTAAATAAGGACAAAAGTAAAATTAATTTTAGATGACTTATAGCCTGTTTGGCCAAGTTTATTTTTCTCCAAAAATGCTTATTTTTTCTAATAAGTTCTTATTTTAAAATAAATGAGGTGTTTGGCCAAACTTTTCAAAGAAAATAAGTGCTACGGGAAATAGCAAAAGCAGTTTTTCATAAGCTAAAAAATTATTTTTTGCCCAAAATTACTTTTCTGAAAAGTACTTTTGAAAAAAATACACTTATAAGTACTTTTAAAAAGCATGATCAAATATTAATTGTTGTTCAAAAGTGACTTTTGAATTAATTGATCAAACACAAATTATTTTTCGCCAAAAATATTTTTTTAAATCACTTTTAAAAAAAATATTTTTCGAAATAAGCTAATTTAATAAGCTTAGCCAAACAGACTATTAATGATACAAACATTTACACTAATAATGAAAGGAAGATTAGAGGTTAAACTCAATCCTATTTTACTAAGTGTTTTAAATATGAAAATATACGATGGAAATCAGATCGCGATCACAGAGATTATTTGAGTACGAAATTGTTAGGAGTAGTAATTTATTACTAGTATGAGTTTATGTTGCAGAGAAAATTATTATTCATATACTGTAAATACTGTACTAAATTAAAATAAAGTTAAAGGAATAACTAATCTTGTCTCTAGCTGTACTTTTTTTTTTGAGGATCAAGATGACACGTCATCTCTATCATTTTTATTTCCGAAGGCTTTCTTAAAACTATACGTCAGCTCTTACTTGTTCCACATTTATTGGTGCTTTGTTACCTTCCTTAATTATTTAATGAGCTCTCCAAGTAGAATCTTTCTACTATAAAAATATTTATACTATGGCCCCCCTCCATTTTGTTTTGAGTTTCTTTTTCTTCTTTTTTTATTTTAAAAACTAAGTTCACCTAATTTAGAATAAAATTAGTAGTCTAAAGAGATGCTTAATTTTATTTGTATTGTAATCATGTTTTAAGTAGGGACATAGTAGCATAAATAATAACTATTACAAATGTTCGAAAGGATGAATAAATGGTCAATCTTCAAAACTCGCCGCCAGTTGTATTGTGTCTTGAATCTTGATCACTTTGCAAAGCCAATGTTGAGAACTCGCCGCAAGCTTGTTGTGTCTTGAATCTTGATATCCCGAAATCAAGAAACAACTAAATCGGATCCTTAAGACAAGATTGCCCCGTATATATGCTTTTACGTTAGCGGGCAATAGTCTCCCAAGATAAAACAACACTTTAATCTCAACACTACAAAGCCAATAGGTTGAGCTGTCGAAGAAAACAAATATGACTCGACTTGTCAAGATATGGAATAGGAAGGAAGAGTTTCTCTCTACTCTTCTCTTTTGTCTCTGTTTATATAGTGTGTCTCTGTAGTGTATATCTTGTGTATACGTGAGGGTTTAGTCACCGTTTTTCGATCGAAAATTGCACCGATTTTCGCCGATTTGAATTTCGATCATCGGTTTTCTGTTTTTCCGGGTTGGTTTTCCGCCTGTATTCAACTATTTTTGGTGTCTGTTTTCGCCTTCTTTTCCAACTTCGTTTTGAGCCAAATGAAGCTCAATATATAGCATGCAAGAGGGGTCGTCCAATCGCCAAAAACAAGGTCAGTAATGGCCATTAAGGAGGCCATTAAAACGTACCAAGTAATGGCTATTAAGGCCATTGAAAGAGGCGCTCATCGCCCAAGTAATGGGCTGTTAATGGAGGAATTAATCAGCCAAATAATGGTTGTTTAATGCTCCAGAAAATAGTCCAACGGTAGGCAGAAAAATATCCAGAAACTCTGGGGACCAAACTGTAAATATTGAAACTTCAGGGACCAAACTGTATATATGAAAGAATTCTGGTCCAAACTGTACATATAAAATTTCAGGGATCAAACTGTACATTTGGCAGAGTTCTCTGGTCCAAAAAGATAATATCAGAAAGGCCCACAGCCCACAGCCCACGACCCACGACCCACGACCCGTGAACCCGAGAGCCCGGAGCCCGGAACTCGGAACCGGAACCGGACGGGACGGGCGGGCGGCGGCGGCGCGCGTGTGGGCTTAGCCTTGAACCCAAGCACATCTAGGTCTTCCCTCCTTTAAACACATGGGATACCCCTTGGGGTCCCAAACCCTTTACCAATTTGAGACATATATAGAGAGCAATTCTTCCTATTCCCACCGATGTGGTAGATTTGTCCCACACCACATTTCCATGCCTTAAACACCTTACTTCGCGGACCAATATCTCTTTCATTTCTCAACGGAATTAGACGATTCTTGGCCCTACGGTCATCTACTCACTTCGTAGATCATGCATGTGTAAAGAGACAAGGTCTCAACATACGGAACACTAGTGTTTAATTCATCAAAGATGGGTGGACGCATCTCCCCGACAAAGGCTAATTTCCAACAATCCCCTCTATGAAAGAGAGATTGTGGCGCACACACAAGGTGCCTACATTTCAGCAATCTTTCAGCGAAAAGATATTGCATCAGGAGAGGTGGCTTACGCTTTGAACCTTCCCTAGTTGAATACCATCGGACTTACTTACTGCGCAGTGAACGTGATGTCTTGAACCGTCAGTGTTTAGTGTAAGCCAAGACAACGATATCAACACAATAACTCTTCTTATTCATTTTCCTTCTTACGTTTCTGTCCGTTGTGGCCATGGACACACTTGGATTCTTAAGTGCGTTCATTTGAGGCGGCCATCCTCGCACTTAAATAGGTGATCTCCTACAAGGTATCCTGCTATACCCCACTTCACAAGTGTTAGGAATCATTAAAAGTTCCACAACCTTAACCTCAACCGTTTGAGGATCTTTTAAAAGGTTTGGAAGCTTAACCTTTACCCACCATGCGAGCGACTTTAATGTCTATCGCGGGAACAGCCTTTGGATTCATGTTTCCGTACGAAATCATCATCCGAGGTGCTCTTGCTTCCACCGAAGCGCTCAACTGAACCTTTTGCCGCTTAGTTTTCCCATTGAACTACATTCTTGGGATCTCCAATCAGTATGGTTGGGTTTCCACCGCAAAGGTTCTTATTGTTTGGGTTTTAAGCCAATTCCCTAGACAGGCGAGAACACTTGATCTCCGGTAGTCCCTTAGTTAGTAAACAAGGATGTGACACCCGTGATGATCAACCGGAATATTAAGTTCCGGATAGCCGAACTTTCGAGTCCTCAGTAGATACGGAACGTCCGGGGCTCTGACAAATCGAGCCTCGCGGGTTCTTGTTAACCTTGAGCAATTACTCCCTTTTCCTTTCTCAAGGAAAGCGATCTTCAAAGAATTCAAGATATTCTTTGACGCCAAGAGGCGATCATCACTATCGTTATTTGCGAGATCCAAAATGGATATGCAATCTACAAGATCTTAGGTACAACTTGACCTATTTCATTATTCCAACTTTTACAAAGCAACCCCACATAAATTGGGCGTACGACTTTGGCTAACACCGTTGGACCGAGGTGAGAAATGAACATTCGTTTAATGAACGATGCTTCACATTCTCCTCTATCACTACGAATTTCTCAATCCGTAGGCTTAGTTGATTTTCAACTTCGCTTTGTAGCGCTTATCTCCTTCAACAACTTCATCTTTGCTTTTCAACATACAAAGGATTCCATACGTTGTACCATCATCAATGAAGATCACAACGTACTTGTCTCCCCCTATTTTGTATAAACTTCAAATCACCCAATTAGGTGTGACTAAGTTCTAGAGGAGCGGTGCTTCTTTCGCTATTCCCTTGATCGAATTTGGAAAGGTGATTTTGCCTCTTCATCTACCTCACATTTATTTTGAGGGTTTATGTCGACAGAAGGCAACAATCTCAACATCGTTAGCTTTTGAATGACTTGCTATTTAACGTGTCTTAATCTATGATGGCATAGATGCACGGATTACAAATATATCATTCATTTGGCTACGTACGTCGTACCATTCTTAGTTATTATAGACTTCGTTGGACTAGTCTCAAACCAACTTGACCAACAATCGTCCCTTAAACCAAGTTAGGAACATGTAACACCTCTTTTAGAGTGATCTTATTCCTTGAAGTCCTAATGAGGACAACCTCTCCAGCCCCTTTGATTTTAGAGGTGGCGTTGCTCCACATGAACAACCTCTTGCCCGTGGTTAGGGCGTAACCGGATTATATGAGATCCGGATGCTGCCCACTCCGCTTGCTTTGGCATACCGAGTGTCCAATTTCTTTTACCTTTCTTTAGGCCTTCGATCATTTAAGACTCCGGAAACTCGGCCCACCACACTAGGTGTCCTTTACTTTTCCTATGAAATGAATTCCTGCCCCACTGGGCCGCCCGGGAGGCTTTATATGACCGAGTGTCCAATATCATCATATCAAAGGAATTTTGGCCCACTCCACGCCTCGGAGGATTTGTATGACCGAGTGTCCAATATCATCCTATGAAGGATCTTCTCGCCAAATAGTGTGACAGCTCAACGTCTTTAACTTTTAAACTTCTTCCGTTAAGATTAGTGCCCGATAATTCTTGGCGCTTACTTAAAAGTGGTAGCGCGTTCGCACAACGCGATTAGTGGATCTTTCTCCATCGTATGTGCGAACATACTTTACACACTTTAACAATTACACTTAAAAGAACGGATCTTTTTAAGTCATTTACAAATCCAATCTTTAAACGGAAAGAGGATAAGATTAAACTTCGATTTTAAAGCGTAAGGAATAGAAATTATTTTCATATTCCTCCTTACTTTAATCCATTTTTAATCGTACATCATTTAATCTTTATTCTTGACAAGTAAATTGGTCAAGCACAAATTACTACTCTAATATTAATAAAAGTATTTTCAAATTGATTAATCAAACACAAACTGCTATTTTTAAAAAGTACTTTTCAAAAAACATTTTTGATAAAAAAAAAAAACAAAAATAAGCAGATTTTAGAAGTTTGGCCAAATCGGTGAATGTCTCTTAGTTGGATAATTGGAAATCTATGAGTATGTTCTCTAGTGTATATCAGTATACGTATGAATTATACTTTTTATCAATAAAAATTGTGGTGGAATTAATAGAAATTATTTTGCAATTTTGATTTACGCACAAAGTCCACCCATTTTATACTAATGCTTTATTAATAGTAAGAACAAATAAGTAGCTAAAGGCAGAATTGTGAATTGATAAGAAATCTAGTAGAAAATAAAATTAATTAAACAATTCCGAATACTATACTACAAAGACAAACATAGGCATTTTCCCCTTCTTTAAAAGAAAACTGGAAGTTGACCATCACAATTTACTACACTACAAAAGAATAATGAGCAAATAAGAATTATTAATGATGGGTAGCAATCAAGAACAAATGTGAAAGACAAAGACTTCACTAAGAGCAGCACAATCCACCATAAAAATAACATAAAATTAAATAATAATTTTCAAGTGTCGATATAATCTAGATTAAATTATAATTTTCAGTTATCGATCATAATCTAGATCAAATCATGTGAAATCTGGTAACACCGCCCTTTTATTCTCAAACACTAATCTCCACTGCAGCAATTTGGATATGTTAATTAATTAATTAACGTGATAACCTTTGTTTTTAACTGATTCAATCACTTTCATAACATTATTTATTTGTTTGCTTATGAACATTTTGTGCAGGGGGATATTACTTTTTTTTTCTTTACCGAGTGATTAGCCAGCTCAATTCATTTTTCCATTGGATAATCTTCACCCTATGACTGACTATGTTCGGACAATTAAGAGCTTTTTTATCTTCGGCCAAATTGGCACCAACTGACTTGAGATTGTTGACTATGAATTCTTCTGCTTGTCACGTATTCGATCAACACCGTTATATTTGTACCAAATACAAGTTAGATTAAACTTACTGCAACAAATAGAGGTTGAGATTTGGAACTACAGTTAATATAAATTCAATATTAGTACAGATTGGGAGTTAAAAAATATTCGAAGCTAAGAGTTTTCATTACACAGTTTTTTCTTAAGAAAATACTAATATTTGGCTGAACACGTGAAGATATATAACTAGAAAAAATTGTTGCATTTATTAACTGAAAAAATATACTAATAGTCAAATAATAATAAAAATGATTCCTTAGGCTATAGTTTGACCAAATTAAGGCAATTACGAAATTGGCTTAAGTGATTAATACCAAGATTGGTAATATTTGATTCTAGATTGTTGAAGAGGGAAAACAGTGGACATACAATAAGCTTTTATGTTCAAGATTATTAAACGTAATATAATGTCCAATAACTTTCTCATAGCTCGATTTTCAAATATTACATGTTTTGAAATCTATTTGTAGTACTAAAATATTAAGGGTGTACATGTAGGGAGGAAAATATTTGTTAAACAATATTTTTCAATTTATTAATGTTGGTTGGTTATACTTTTTTTAAAAATCTTTTTTCTAGAAAAATATTTTTTTTTTTTAAATGAGGCAAATAACTTGCTGAGTGAACGATATTGCAAACAAGTCCCATTAATTAAATGTCATTCCACCCTCTGACACATCCCACCCCACCATCCCGACATTTCTACCCCTAACCCCATAGTATTTGCATATATTATTAATAAATTCTTTTATTTATGAGTAATATTTTTCGCTTATTTATCAAATACAAAAAAAATTACTTATTTTTTACAAAAATATCTTCAGCCAAACACCTTGTCATAGTTTGGTTTGTTGGGATACAATTATTGTAGGGAACGGAAAGTAAGTAACTATTACAATGGTAAGAAAGGATAAACTAAATATTACAATAAACTGAAAATCAAGAACTTAACAATTCTGCTTGTGTGATTTGATCAGTCGAGTGATGACACTTTGTCTTTAAGACAAGATTACCCGTATATCTCCTTTTACGTTGTCGGGTAATAGTCTCCCAAGATACAACAACAACTTAACAATTGAGCAAAGAAAACTCAAGTGTTACTCTTGAAGAACTTTGAATATAGTAACTTTGCTAGAGAGGAAGAAGATGAATTCAGAAAATTCTGGAGTATTTTCCAAGTGTTGTGTATTGTTCTTCAATTGAGCCAAAGGCCTCAATTTATAGTGTAAGGAAAGACCCCTCAACTAGCCAACTAATGGCCTTCAACAACCATGTAATGACACTTAATTGAGGGGTTACATTCAGCCAAATAATGGCTGAATTCATGTGCCAAGTAATGGAGAATCAATGCTCCAAAACCAGCCCAAAGGTCAGAACTTTCCAACTTCCCATTGCGGCATTCTGCCTCCGAAGCGCCGCGACGCTGACTAGGAGGTGTTGCGGCGCTCCGGTGCCACGACTCTAACGGGGCTGCGTTGCGGCCCTTCGCGACTCCGCGGCGATTTACGATTCGTTCTATCTTACACTTCGTACACTTCTTCCTTCTTTTACCAACGTGGAATACATTGTTATTTGGCCAATAACCATCCATAATTCTATGTCTCAAACGTATTACATGCGTACCAATATCTCTTTCACTAATGAAATTTGCGATACTTGGCACTACATGTGCACGTGTGTGGAAATGACTTTTTCCGACGTGCGGGCCCCAATTTGTTCGAGTCATAAATTAATGGGATATACTTAATTCCACATTAGTAAATTTCCAACAATCCCCACTTGAAAGAGATTTTGGCGCGCACACATGGTGCCTTTTCTAGCAATCTTTCAGCGGAACCGATGTTGCATCTGGATAGGTAGCATACGCTTTGAACCTTCCATAGTTGAATACCATCGGACTTACTTACTACGTGGTGACGTGATGTCTTGAACCGTCAGTGTTTAGTGTAAGCCAAGTCAACGGTACCAACACAACAACTTCCTTTACTCAGTTCTTCGTAATGTTTTGTCAATTGTGGTCGTGGACACTTCTTAGATTCTTAAGTGCGTTCATTTGAGGCGGCCTGTCCTCGCACTTAAATAGGTGGTCTCCTACAAGGTATCCTGCTATACCCCACTTTACAAGTGTTAGGAACCATTAAAAGTTTCCCAAAACCTAACCTCAACCGGTAAGGATCATTAAAGGTTTTGCAAACTTAACCTTCACCCACACTGCAGATAACACTTATAGTCTATCGCGGGAACGACTTTGGATTTGGTGTTTCATTACAGAAATCACTATCCGAAGTGCTCATATTTCCACCGAAGCGATCAACTGAACCTTTATAGCTTAGTTTTCCTATTTAACCTAATTCCTGGGATCTCCAATCAGTAAGATTAGGTTACCACCGTATTGGTCCTTATACCTCGGGTTTTAAGCCCATTCCCCTAGACAAGCAGAACATCTGATCTTTGGGTAAGCCCTTTGTCAGTGGGTCCGCTATCTTATTCTTTGACTTTATGTAATCAATGGATATTATACCCGTGGTGATCAGCTGCCTAACGGTCTTATGTCTCTGTCGAATATGACAAGACTTGCCGTTGTACATAGAACTTTGTGCCCTTCCTAGAACCGACTGACTATCGCAGTGGATCATTATAGAAGGTACGGGTTTGTCCCAATAAGAAACATCATCTAAGAAGTCGTGAAGCCACTCAACTTCTTCTCCTGCTTTGTCTAAAGCGATAAACTCTGATTCCATCGTGGATCGGGCGATGCAAGTTTGCTTAGAGGATTTCCAAGACACATCCCCACCACCAATTGTAAATACATACCCACTAGTGGACTTGGTGTTCTCTATATCAGATATCCAATTTGCATCACTATACCCCTCTAGTACAACTGGATATCTCGAATAATGCAACCCGTAAGTTAGAGTGTATTTCAGGTATCGTAGTACCCGATTCAACGCCTTGCAATGATCATTACTCGGATTACGGGTAAACCTAGCCAATTTGTTGACTGCATAAGCAGTATCATGTCGGGTGCAGTTTGTTATGTACATCAAACTCCCAATCACTTGTGCATATTGCTCCTGGTATACGGGTGCACCACGATTTTTATCAAGCTTTAGATTTCTATCCATTGGTGACTTTATAGGCGAACTATCAAACATATCGAACTTTCTCAACACATCCTCGATGTAGTGAGACTGAGATAAGACCAGTCTGTCAGACGTCTTAGAGATCTTTATCCCTAAGATGACATCTGTGATACCTATATCCTTCATGTCGAAGCATTGTTTCAACATGTTCTTAGTCTTTAGAATCAAGCTAGGACTGCTCCATGTGATCAACATGTCATCTACGTACATGCATATCATGACGAACGAGTCAAAATTATCTTTCATGTAGACACATTTGTCACACTCATTAATGGAGAAACCCTTCGATAGTAGAGTACTATCAAATTTTACGTGCCATTGCTTCGGGGCTTGTTTCAGCCCGTACAGAGATTTGACAAGCCGATAGACTTTCTTCTCTTGCCCTGGAACCACATACCCCTCGGGTTGTTCCATATAAATTTCTTCTTCCAAATCACCATTTAGGAAGGCTGTCTTGACATCCATTTGATGTATCTCAAGGTCACGCAACGCTGCGATAGCAATGAATACTCGTATGGACGTCATCCTAGACACCGGGAGTACGTGTCAAAGTAGTCAAGGCATTCCTTCTGACGATAGCCCTTGACTACCAACTTGGCCTTGTACTTATCTATAGACCCATATGCTTTATACTTCCGTTTGAGTATCCACTTACAACCCAACGGTTTATTTCCTGGAGGAAGATCAACTAACTCCCAAGTATGGTTATGCAGAATGGAGTCTATTTCACTCTCAATATCTTCTTTCCAGAGCGGTGCCTCTGGAGTTGACAATGCTTCAGCAATTGTCCTTGGTTTATCATCAACCATATACACTACAAAGTCATAACCGAAGGATTTATCCTTCCTGGCCCTTTTACTTCGCCTTAGTTCCATCTCTGGAGTCTCCAAGTTCTAAGAATCTGGAACACTAGATTCCGGATATTCAGCCACTTCGAAGTCTACTAGATCTGAACCATCTAGATCTGGGCCATCAACGACTCCCGGTTCTTGAGAGCTTTGTTCATAACTTCATTTGCGAGAGGTTATGTCTTTTTCCTTTCTAGGAAAGGTATCTTCAAATAATTGAGCATTCTTTAAATCCATGATTGTACCCCCGTGGATATCTGGAATATCTAACTTATGCACTAAGAAACAATAAGCACTACTGTTATTTGCATATCTGATGAATATGCAATCTACAGTCTTAGGCCCAATCTTGACCTGTTTTGGCTTGGGTACTTCAACCTTTGCCAAACAACCCCACACCTTTAAATATTTATAAGTGGGTTTCTTTCCCTTCCATGATTCATATAGAGTTTTGTCCTTACCCTTATGTGGGACTCTGTTAAGAATCGTATTAGCGGCAATGACAGCTTCTCCCCACATATTTTGTGGAAGACCGGAATTGATGAGCAAGGAATTCATCATTTCCTTCAATATGTGGTTCTTGCGTTCCGCCACACCATTCGACTGAGGTGAGTATGGAGCCATCGTTTGATGAACAATGCCCGATTTGGCACAATATTCCTCAAATGGCGCTACATATTCTCCCCCTCTATCGCTACGAATGGATTTAATCTGCATGCTTAGTTGGTTTTCAACCTCTGTTTTGTAACGTCGGAACGCTTCAAAGGCTTCATCCTTACTTTTCAACAAGTAAAGGTAACAATACCTTGTGCTATCATCAATGAATGTCACAAAGTACTTGTTCCCCCCTCTAGTTTGTGCAAACTTCAAATCATATATATATGTGTGAATAAGTTCTAGAGGAGCGGTATTCCTTTCGACGGATCGAAAAGGAATCTTTGTGAGTTTTGCCTCTACGCACACCTTACACTTATGTTGAGGGTTTACATCGATAGACGGCAACAACTCCAACTTGACCAACTTTTGGATGGACTTGTAGTTGACATGTCCTAATCTAAGATGGCATAAATTAGAGGACTCAAGCAAGTAAGAAGAAGCTTCAATATTATTGGTTGTACGTAATACATACATGGCGTTAACTTTGAAGAGGCCTTCACAGACGAATCCTCTTCCCACAAACGTTCTATTCTTAGTGATTACAAATTTATTAAACTCAAACACTAGCCTAGAACCAGCATTAACCAATAACTGACCTGAAATTAAATTTCTTCTAATCTCAGGAACATGCATCACCTCCTTCAGAGTGAGCTCCTTTCCAAAAGTCATCTTTAGGACTACCTTTCCTACCCCCAACACGTCAGAAGAAGCGTTGTTGCCCATGAACATCTTCTTGTTTGTAAGTGGTGTATAAGTGGAGAAGGCATCTCTATTGTAATAGATGTGTCTTGTAGCACTTGTGTCCATCCACCATTGCATAGGATTCTTAACAAGGTTTGCTTCAAGCACCACCGCTGATAACTCCTCAATCATGTCATCCAGAAACCTGTCTTTGACGATGTTAACTTGTACCTTGGCCTTCTCTTTTTGCTCAGTCTTGAGCTTGCGGCAGTCCTTGATCATATGACCAGGTTTCCCATAGTGGTGACAGTTTCCTTTGAACTTCTCGTTGCTTAGATCTTGCCGTCTTTCTGGAACTTACGCTTCTTGCTTGGGTTCCCTTTGGCCTCAGCCAGATTTGCCTTTGCCTCAACGGGTTGTTTACCCCTAGGCAAGGCCTTCTTATTATCTTCCTGAATCTGGAGTTTGATAATAAGTTCTTCAAATGTCATCTCCTCTGTCTTGAGTTTTAAGTAACTCATAAACTCATTCCACGAAGAATGTAACTTTTCAATCAGCGATGCAACAAAAAATTGCTCATTTGGTTTCATACCTTCCAAATCCAGGTGATGTAGAATCATTTGGAATTCCTGGACTTGGGACATTACTGTTTTACTATCCACCATTTGAAATTTCAGGAATTTTCCAACGATGAATTTCTTAGTACCTGCATCTTGTGCGTTGTACTTCTTTTGCAGCTTCTCCCATAACTCTTTGGCGGTGCCAACGATGCAATACACCGTGTAGAGAGGGTCTGACAAGCAGTTCAATATATAGTTCTTACACATGAAATCACTATGACTCCATGCATTAAGAACCATCTTCATGCCATTAATGACATGGATACCTAGGCCCCCTTCAGCCGTTTCAGCAGGCGAAGGGTCCATTTCATCTCCAGCTTGTGGAGGATCTTCTGTTAGGAAATGAGCCATTCCCATAACAGTAAGATAGAATAGCATCTTCTGTTGTCATCTCTTAAAGTTGGAACCCATGAACTTTTTAAGGCCTTCATGGTGGAATCCAGCGGTGGAGGAACGACAACGTTCCCTTAAGCAACAGTAAAGGTGTTGGATGAGCCTTGAGCAACCGGAAAGGCATTAGGTGTGCCTTGAGTAGTGGGGAACACAGAGGGATTGCCTTGAGTAGCGGCAGCAGCAGAATTATAAGCAATTTGTTCTCTGCCGACTATCTTTCTAGGTACTTACAACACAATCTTGTCTTAAAATTATTGGGATACAATTGTTATAGGGAACGGGAAGTAAGTAACTATTACAATGGTAAGAAATGATAAACTAAATATTACAATAAACTGGAAATCAAGAACTTAACAATTCTGCTTGTGTGATTTGCTGAGTCGAGTGATGACACTCTGTCTTTAAGACAAGATTTCCCCGTATATCTCCTTTTACGTTGTCGGGTAATAGTCTCCCAAGATACAACAACAACTTAACAATTGAGCAAAGAAAACTCAAGTGTTACTCTTGAAGAACTTTGAATATAGTAATTTTGCTAGAGAGGAAGAAGATGAATTCAGAAAATTCTGGAGTATTTTCCAAGTGTTGTGTAGTGTTCTTCAATTGAGCCAAAGGCCTCAATTTATAGTGTAAGGAGAAGACCCCTCAACTAGCCAACTAATGGCCTTCAATAGCCATGTAATGACACTTAATTGAGGGGTTACATTCACCCAAATAATTGTTGAATTCATGTGCTAAGTAATGAAGAATCAATGCTCCAAAACTAGCCCAAAGGTCAGAACTTTTCAACTTCCCGTTGCAGCATTCTGCCTCCGAAGCGCCGCGACTCTGTGAATTAGCGTCGCGGCTCCAGTGACTGGCCACCCAATTAGCGCCGCGGCGCTGACTGGGAGGTGCCGCGGTGCTCCGGCACCTCGGCTCTAACGGGGATGCGCCGCGGCCCTTCGTGGCTCCGCAGCGATTTTCAATTCGTTTCATCTTACACTTCTTCCTTATTTTACCAACGTGGAATACATTGTTATTTGGACAATAACCGTCCATAATTCTATGTCTC
This sequence comes from Anisodus tanguticus, assembly GCA_034509755.1. Lineage (NCBI taxonomy): Eukaryota > Viridiplantae > Streptophyta > Magnoliopsida > Solanales > Solanaceae > Anisodus > Anisodus tanguticus. Next base: position 9,817,773 of record CM067543.1, on the reverse strand, counting down.
AAACGTATTACATACGTACCATATCTCTTTCACAAATGAAATTTGCGATACTTGGCATTACGTGTGCACGTGTGTGGAAACGACTCCGACGTGAGGGCCACAATTTATTCGAGTCATAAATTAATGGGATATGCTTAATTCCACATTAGTAAATTTCCAACATGATTTTCAACTATACTAAAATATAAATTTTAAGAGGAAATAAAGTTCATCTTTTTACTGCTAGCACATTCTCCACATTAATATCACGTGTTAAAATTGAAAATAATTAGATGAGTCTAGAATTTACAAGTTTTAATTATCTGTGAGGACTATATGGTCAATCTCTCATTATCTTTAGTTGTTTCTTTTCTTTTCCTCTTTTATTGGTGTACTTTGGTAGGCAGGTATTAGGAGATAGGACATAAGTATAATGACATTTTTGTCTCATTCCAACATAGGACTGATCTGGATGTCAGTACTCTAAGACTGTTCCTAGTATATGATTGAAGAAAAAAATAATAGAAATGAAATAAAATTTAGACCAATCACCTTATTTATTGTTTCCCTCAACCTAATTAATGGGTGAGGAAAAACGACCATCTACCAAATACAATTAAGACAGCATAAGTAGTTTAGCTCTAAATGAATATCGATTTATTATGTTGTCTTAGTGGGTACTGGAGTACTTATAATAATGTTGTTTGGTGCTCACTAAAAAATTTCAATGGGATATAATTTGGTGGAATAATTAGTTGAAAAGGCTTATGAATTGAAAAAGAAAAGAATTCTAAAGCTAAAATACAAGAAAGAATATTATTAGTACTAGCAAGAAGAAGAAAAATAAACAACAACAATAATAGAATTCAATTATTTGTTTCATTATTAATAAAATATTTTCACAATAATTAATTGTACATCTCCTATATTATGTAGAATTATATTTCTCTTATAATAAGGATTGATTAGCTACCTAATTTGTAGCAAAGTAAATATTTATGTAAACTTTTCTCTCAATACCGTCGCCCCCCCCCCCCCTCTTCCTTGCGACGCCGGCCTCCCTTCTCCGCCCGATAGCTATGTCTGACTCGAAATTCAATTTTCACCCAGCCCTTGTTGTCTCCAACATCAAATCTCATATCTCCATCACTCTTAAGATGGAAAACATCCATTATGCGACATGGGCCGAATTCTTTAAAATCCATTGTCGCTCACATCGAGTTATCCATCACATAATTTCGTCAGAAAAAGGCAAGGAGAAGGTGCCGAAGACCGATGATGAGAAGGAATTATGGTTGACCCTTGATGCAACAGTCCTCTAGTGGATCTACGCCATAATCTCGAGTGATTTACTACATACTGTTCTTGAGCCTGATTCCACAACTATGGAAGCTTGGGAGCGTCTACGTGACATATTCCAAGACAACAAGAATCCAGGGCCATCACACATGAGCAGGAATTTTCAACCACTGATATGACGGATGTTTCCTATACGTCCGCATAATGTCAACGGCTCAAGGTTCTATCAGACCAACTCAAGAACGTCGGGGCGCCGGTAACTACAATCGGCTCGTGTTACAAATAGTTGTCGGCCTTACTGACACATATAGTGGAGTATGTACGCTCATCCGTCAAAGCAATCTTCTTCCGCCATTCTACCAAGAAGACAGCCACTGTGTCAAATTTTTCCTTGGTTGTCGCTCCGTCCGATGAGAAATCATCACAATTTGAAAATTTGCCGCCTAATCGTGGCCACAAGGGCCGAAACGAAGGTAACGGGAGAAAAAATTGTGGCGGTGTCTGCGGTGGTGGAAAATGCGATAGTAACCGCCGTGGTGGAGGTGGCGGCAGGGGAGGCAGCCAGCATCAACAGCCCAGCCCAGTGGCAACCGCTAGCCCAGTGGGCAGTGGGCCGGGGCCGGTACCGTGGGCCTAGCAGTGGTCCTGGCCGTGCCTCCCTACCATTCCCACGGCCAGGCCAGCAGCCTAGGCACATCGAACCAGCCAACAAGCCCAGCAATCCCGCGCGGGAATCATTGGGCCACTACCGAGCCACTGGCAGCAGGCCCACTCAGTAGTGGCGACCCCGACAAATATCGAGGCCGCAATGCACACTCTTGGGCTTACTTCGCTCGACGTAAATTGTACATGGACACCGGTGCAATGTCTCATATGACGTCCTCACAAGGTAATCTCTCGTCCTATTTTAATTTGAGCAATAATCGTGGTATAATTGTCAGAAATATTCATTCAATTCCAATTCGTGGTTATGGTACTATAAACTTGTCTCCCCCGAACCCAGTGTTAATTTTGAAAAATGTCCTTCACGCACCTCAATTAATTAAAAACTTGATTTCAGTTAGAAAATATACCACTGATAATTGAGTTTCTGTTGAATTTGATCCTTTTGGATTTTCCGTGAATGATATTCAGTCGGGGATGCGTCTAATGAGATATGATAGTCGGGGCGAGCTTTATACAATCACCAAAACCACATATCAACCCAAATCACCATCTACTTTTGCAGCTTTAGCTCATTCTTTATGGCATAAACGTTTGGGTCATCCGGGAGCACATGTTTTTACTTCCTTTAAACAAAATAAATTTATTGAGTGTATTAGATCTCGTAGTTCTCATGTTTCTCACTCTTGTTCTCTTGGAAAACAATTACCGAGCCCCGCGGCGCTAGCCCAGCTAAGCCTCTCGTTGGTAGCCCACTATCGAGAGGCCCACTAGCGGGTAGTCCGCTGGGTCTCGGACACCATCCGGCTCGGGCAGCCCACCGTCCCATGTCCCACTGCCTGGCAGTCTAGTCATTGCCAGCCCACTGTTGGGCAATCTATCACTCTCATCCGGCCCGACTCTGATTTCGGCCCAACGACCTGTCACTCGTAGTCAACACGGGATTTTAAGCAAAACAAAAAATACGATCTTCACACCCATATTTCCAAGTCACCGTTGCCCCATAATCGTGTGTCTGCCCTTAATGACCCGAATTGAAAAATGGCTATGTATGATGAATTTAATGCTCTTATTAATAATAGGACGTGGGATTTGGTGCCCCGTCTCCCTGATGTTGATGTGATTCGGTCTATGTGGATTTTTAGTCATAAAGAAAAATATGATGGTACATTTCAGAGGCACAAAGCCCGTCTTGTAGGTGATGGGAAGACTCAACAGGTTGGTGTGGATTGCGGTAAGACTTTCAGTCTAGTGGTCAACCCGTCAACTATCAGGACGGTTCTCAGTCTGACTCTTTCGAAGGCATGGCCGTTTCATCACCTTGATGTCAAAAATGCCTTCCTCCGTGGAGACCTCAATGAAACAGTGATACATGTATCAGCCTATGGGGTATAGAGACCCTACTTATCCTAATCACATGTGCCTGGTGAAGAAATCATTATATGGGCTCAAACATGTTCCTAGGGCCTAGTACAAGAGGTTTATGCAGATTACGTTTCACATAGTGGATTTTCTAACGGCAGATCTGATCATTCTCTATTCATCTACCGTCAGGGTAATGATATTGCTTACATTCTTTTGTATGTGGATTGATATTATCTTAACTACTTCATTTGATTCCCTTCGCAAGTCTATCATGTCACTACTTGGCTCTGAGTTTGCAATGAAAGATCTAGGGCCACTGAGTTACTTCTTGGGGATAACTGTGACACGTCATGTAAGTGGTTTATTTTTATCACAAAAGAAGTATGCAACAGAGATTGTTGAACGAGCTGACATGTCATTGTGTAGGTCATCTGGCACTCCGATTGACACTAAACCGAAGTGGAGTGCTTCTTCCAGCAAGCCATATATCGATCCATCAAATTATCATAGCCTTGCAAGGGCCCTGCAGTATCTCACATTCACGAGATCCGACATCTTTTATGCTGTGTAACAGGCTTGTCTATTCATGCATAACCCGATGGAGGATCACAGTCATGCTCTCAAACGCATTGTGCGTTATATTCAGGGTACTCTCGATCATGACTTGCATTTATATATGTCTTCGACAACCACTCCTGTTTCATACACAGATGCCGATTGGGTGGTTATTCGAATACCAGACGCTCAACGTCTGGTTATTGTGTATTTGTCGGTGATAATTTGGTCTCTTGGTCCTCAAAATGGCAAGCAACCTTGTCCAGATCTTGTGCCGAAGTAGAATATCGAAGAGTTGCCAATGTGGTGTCTGAATCTTGTTGGCTACGGAACCTTCTTTTAGAGATCCACTGTTCGGTTTCGAAGGCGATATTGGTTTATTGTGATAATGTTAGTGCAATTTATCTTTCAAGGAATCCGGTTCACCACCAACGCACTAAACATATTGAACTGAATATTCGCTTTGTTAGCGAAAAAGTTGCTCGTGGACAAGTACGTGTGTTACATGTCCCGTAAAGTTATCAGATTGCCGACATTTTTACAAAAGGTCTTCTGCTGGTTTTATTTGAAGACTTTCGGGACAATCTCAACATACACCAACCTCCCGCTCCGACTGCGGTGGTGTAATAAAATATTTCCACAATAATTAATTGTACATCTCCTATATTAGGTAGAATTATATTTCTCTTGTAATTAGAATTGATTAGTTACCTAATTTGTAGCAAATTAAGTATTTATGTAACACTTTATATATTGTAAATCATTAATGAATAAAAACAAGGAAGAATATTTCCTACATTAATCTTTTTAAATATTTGTTTTTATGTAACTACTACACTATGTGACAACTTAAAAGCCAAAGACTAAACAGCCCCCACTCATTGCTCATATCTACCTAATTTATAAGCATTTAACCTCTCTTACATTACAGCTTTGAAATGTGGCAAAATAAAATACGAATGCGTAATCCATAAGTTGTCAAATATTGGTGTATATTAGATGTACATAATTTCCATAATTTTCATAAGTTTATAGAAAAAATATCTACTCCCATGCGCCGCTTACATCAAACAAAATAATTTAACATCAACACTCGTAAATTAAAGTGATAATATATATTACTTAATCATAATAAATGATAAAATTTTAATATGTAAAGTACTATTTTATATCTATATGTTTAGTATAAATACCAAGTGAAGATAAATATCACGCCCTTAAACTAGGATAAAACGTAATATACACCCAACCTGTATTATCCATCTAATGAATCCTATTTTAATTGACCGAAAGTTAATTACTTTTGAACTTACGATATCAATAAAATTTAGTAAAACCTTTAATTAACGATATCTGAAAAATATAATAACGAATTTAATGTAATAATGTCTGTAACATCATATTGATTGTCAAGTCATGTGCCTCTGTAATTTGAATACGAAATATTCATGTGGATAATAATTATGTCTAAAAACAAATATAATCTAAAAGAACTAGTCATTGAGTGAAAAAAACAATGGAATTCATAGTAATTAACATTGTCATTTTATATTATATATATTTTGAGTTGTATCCCAGATTCTTGTATCAAAGTCTATTTAGCTGCTCCTTGACTATGTGTTAGTGAGTTACGACTCATTTTAATTTTTCATTTGTATTCTTAGACTTCCCCGTGAAACTGTTTTAAACTTATTTCGAATCTCTTATGATTTACATATTTCTTGTAAGATAAATTTTATTTCTTGTCGATTCGTTTATTGAGTAAAAGCTCTCCGATGTCTATCCTAACATTGAACTTGGGTGTAGGAGGGTGGAACTAGGTTGCATTAGAAAACATTTTCTGAAAAAATATATAAATTTTTCATGTTTGGTTGATTAAAATTTTGAAAAATATTTTCTTTAAGAATATAAATTTCTTGAAAATAAGGAAAATCATTTTTCCAATTCCACAAATACACCTCACATTGATTGTCTCCTCCCACCTTTCAACACACTCCACCTATCCCCACCACCATAGCCTGTTGGAAATTAGCCTTTGGCGGGGAGATGCGTCCACCCATCTTTGATGAATTAAACACTAGTGTTCCGCATGTTGGAGACCTTGTCTCTTTGCACATGCATGATCTACGAAGTGAGTAGATGACCGTAGGGCCAAGAATCGTCTAATTTCGTTGAGAAATGAAAGAGATATTGGTCCACGAAGTAAGGTGTTTGAGACATGGAAATGTGGTGTGGGACAAATCTACCACATCGGTGGGAATAGGAAGAATTGCTCTCTATATAAGTCTCTAATGTGGTAAAGGGTTTGGATCCCCAAGGGGTATCCCATGTGTTTAAAGGAGGGAAGACCTAGATGTGCTTGGGTTCAAGGCTAAGCCCACACGCGCGCCGCCGCCGCCCGCCCGTCCGTCCCGGCTCCGGTCCGGTCCGGTTCGGGTTCGGGTTCGCGGGCCGCAGGGCCGTGGGCCGTGGGGCTTTCGATATTATCTTTTTGGGAGAACTCTTCGTTTTATCTTTTCGGACCGCAGAACTCGTCGATGTACGCTTTGGTCCCCGAAGTTTCAATATTTACTTTTGGTCCCCGAGTTTCGGAAAGGTGACGGAAGGCGTAAAGCCTACCGTTGGGACTATTTTTTGAGGCATTAATCAGCCATTACTTGGCCGATTAACTCCTCCATTAACAACCCATTACTTGGCCATTTACAACCTTAAATCAACCTCCTTGATGGCCTTTTACTCGCCTTTACTTGGCTGTTTTAATGGCCTCCTAATGGCCATTAACAGCCATGTTTTGAGCGCTTGTACAACCCCTTCTCCTTGCTATATATTGAGCCTTCTTTGGCTCAAATCAGAGCAGAAAATAGACGAAAAACAGGCAAGAAACAGGCCACAAAACAGATGAAAAAGACACAGAAAAACCGATCGAAATTCAAAGACAAAACAAAGTGAGAAAAACAACCACAAAACAAGGAGTGAAATTCAAATAAAATCGACAATTTTCGACCGAAAAACAAAGACCAAACCCTCACGTATACACAAGATATACACTACAGAGACACACAATATACACAGAGACAAAAGAGAAGAGTAGAGAGAAACTCTTCCTTCCTATTCCATATCTTCAAAGAAGTCGAGTCATATTTGTTTTCTTCGCCAGTGCTCAACCTATTGGCTTTGTAGTGTTGAGATTAAAGTGTTGTTTTATCTTGGGAGACTATTGCCCACTAACGTAAAAGCATATATACGGGGCAATCTTGTCTTAAGGATAGAGGGCTATCCTCGACTCAACACACAACGTTGTAACCATCCAGATTTAGTTGTTTCTTGATTTCAGGATATCAACATTCAAGACACATCAAACTTGCGGCAGTTCTCAACATTGGCTTTGCAAGGTGATCAAGATTCAAGATGCAACACACATGCGGCAGTTTGAAGATTGACCACTTATTTATTCTTTCGAACATTTGTAATAGTTATTACTTCCCGTACTGCTCTATAAAGTACAATAGAATAACCAACATAGCCCCCATCCGCAACACCCTATAGCCCTACCCCTCCCATACCTTTAACTTACATAGTGTTGCGTTGCCTAAATTATATACAAATACTTTTGGAATAAATTTGTTGTTTACATACCAAACACAATCAAAATCTCCTACACAATTAGTTACAAACGCTTTATGATAGGCATTTACTGCAACGAATGTAAACCAAAATTCTATTAATAGATAGGAACTAACCCAATTAGTTCTATCTATATAAATTTACATCAAATTGGAAGTAGTAAGCAAAAAATCGTAAATAGCCTTGATCATGAGCCATATAATTATCATTATAAATAAAAATCATAATTCTAAAAGTTCCATCAAAGTATTTAGTATCTCTGTAAAAAATATTTTCCATAGTACCAAACACACCCTAAATGGAAAAACATGACTATTAAAATAAATACACCATAAATGTACAAACACATAAGGCGCTTAAATGGAAAAAAGAAATTCATGAATTTGACTATTATCGCTTGTAAATAAATCCCGCGACATAGTTGTTGAAGGACCATATTAATGTATGAGATCATCGATCAAGATTATCAAAAAAAAAAAAAAAAAAAAAGAAAGATTCCTTATTTACTTTTTCTTCTTCATTAGATGTGTGTTGACCCTTGAAGCCAACTCTAATTAAGAAGCTACAATTCTTTTACTACACGAAAATGGTTTTTATTGAAAAAGTCTAAAACAACTTTTGACAAATCAAAACGTGGAGAATTCATCTAAGTACATCACCACATACTAGATACATATACCTAGCTGGAATTAATTCTCTCTTTATTTTCCACTTCACTTTTTGTTTCTTGTAAATAAAATAATAATTTAATATTTTAGTCTTGAATATCATCATGATCCATGATTCCATGAGGAGCCGCCAAACACGTCACGTTGAGGATATGCTTATATCAATAAATAGAATTGTATAATTATTTTACAAGTGATTTAAGTTTATTACTTAGTACTTTTACACCGTACAACAACAATAACATATTCACTGAAATTTCATATCGTAGAGTTTGAAGGGAGTAGAGTATACACAGACCTTATCTTCATCTTGATAGGTAGAACTATTATTTTCGGAAGATCCTCGGCCCAAGACATGTACTTTTACACCATCAACGTATAATTTAGTACTCGATTTTATACTTTGTAAAATCTATGTTATGAATTACAAATTTACAAGATTTACCCCGACAAAATAATATTGGAGCACAAAGCATCCCATGCGACAATACTGTAGAGAGCATGAACTCATTTTTGTCTCCACTCTCACCAATTATTTGGAGAGTGGAGTTGTGAATGTAAGTCCATTTTCATGGCTCTCTCTTTTTCTAATTTAATACGATTTGTCACTATTTGATTTTTTTTTTTGTTTATGAAAGTTAAAATATATATTTTTGTTTGTGATTATTTTCGCAACTTTAAAATATTTTAAATATAAGAATAGACTCATATATAATAATTTTTTGTAATTTGTAATTTTGTAAATTTAATTTCTTTAAATAATAAAGGCCAATCAATAACGAGATAAAGAGGATGGCTTGGAACATTCCGCGTCACAACTATTTTATTCCTTTTTATATTACAATTCATGCAAATATTAAATGATTTGACCTTTGTGTTCAAATTTCATTCTTCTTTTTGAGATAATAGGGTAGTAAAATATCATAAAGACAAATCACAAAAAATATTTTTGAATTTGTAATTTTTTGGAAGTGCTTATGTAAAACGACCTTTGTGGCCAATAGCTTAAATATTGGCAAAAGAATCTAATATGTGGTAAAACAATTATGTCTTAAAAAGATTTAAAATTCTTTTTTTATTGTGGTAACTAATAGTTTTACTAATCACCAAGAGAAAGACAATACAAAACTGTGGAAAAATCCTATCCTTTCTAAGGACAAGATGCATACGAAATTAGGATCCAGAAAAAAAAAGAGTAAATATAAATATTTTTGGACTATTTGCTTTTCACCTCCTACCAAAATGTTCAAAAGCTGCTAGTGAAATAAAATATTTAGTAACAATATGTAAATCTAAGGAACAAAAGTATTTAATGCAATGAAATTTGGTTACTTATTTTTTTTTATATTTTCGACCACTTATTTTTATGTAAAGTTAATAAGAGGGGTATTTTGTTTTTGCTTCTTTTCGTTTATCCACATGCCTTGTCGCCTAGGAAAGAATGTTGTCGGTGCAGACCAATTATTTGAAACTTTTAGCTACCTTATGACTTCTATTTTCCTCGAAATTAAATTTGACTCCAACTTATAATTTTCTGTAACAAATAACAACTAAATATTATAATTTATATGTTTATATCCTTCTACATCGCACTTAACTTCCACTAAAAGCAATATAAAAGCAAGCTAATGATGTGCCTTTAGTAATAAGTTATAATGTGTTCAATAAAAGCAAAATATCATCAAGAAATAATTAATTTCAAATTTAAATTTAAAAAATGAGTTTATCTCACATTTTAATTTGGATAAAATTTATAAATAACTAATTTCAAGATTATTTATTCAGAATTATTATATTATTTTTATTTTATATTGAGAATAAGATAACAATTATGAAATAACTAATAATGAAATAATTCCCAACAACTTAAGCCCTTAAGCCCTTAATGCCTTAGTGATCTTTATCTACTAATAGTAACTTTTCTTCCTTTGAAATTGGTGTTATGTTGTTTTCAGCATCCTGATTATTACTGAAAACAAAGAGGGCATGGGAGTCACATAAAAAGATAACAAACAAAAACTTGAATAATACTTTTTAATTTGGTGATTCATGTAATTTTGTCCTCCACTCCTCACCTCCCAAAGAAGAATACAAAAATAATAATCATTTGTCCCAATATATATGGCACACTTTCTTTTTTAATTAATCTTAAAAAGATTGACACATTTTCTTATTTGACAATAATTTAATTTTAAATTTTATCTTTTACGTTTAACAAGATAATTTATAATCATATAAATATCTTTGACTTATTTTAGATCACAAGATTTAAAAATCTTCATTTATTTCTTAAATATCATACACAATCAAACTATATCATATAAAGACGGAGAAAATAGTAAATAGTGATACTGAATATGTCCAAAATCACTCGTTTATTTCTCGCCATTATATAAAAATAATAAAAAATAAGTCAATATATTTTTTTATTTATATTCGAGCTAACCATATGAGTCGAAAATCTAGAGACCTGATTTATTCATCAAATTCACGACTAATAGACTCATTAATAAAGTAAATCACTCTCTACGAAAATATTTATATAAAATATCTTTTGTTAAAGAGTGACAATACTTTTTTTTGGCATCCTGCCCGCAACGTTGGTGGAGGAACTAAAGGAATTTTAGTTATAAAATATCTAATAAATAGTAGCTAGAGTTGAGATCTTATTCATCTTACCGTTAAATAATTCATAATCAGTAATTAATTATTTACAACTTGATGATTTAAAATTTAGTTAATGAATGAAAATAAAAAAAATTACTCAATATTCATATCAAAACTCTTGACTACTTCAAATTCGCGCCAACATAATATAAAATATTCTATATAAATAGACAACTAAACTCCCCCTCCTCCACCCCGCCACCCTCACATGACCCCCCAAGACTAACCTATTGCAACACAAACACACAAAAGCATAGGTCAAGCACTTGCACTCCACAATTTAGCTTTTAGTTTTACTTCTGTATTTCCTTTTTATATTTACCAAACAAACAACAAACTTCTTATTTTCCTCCCTTTATTCTCTCCCATCCTTTCTTTTCAATCTACCTAGATTTTCTCTTTCTACCAACAACAAAGTGTCCCACAACCTGAGTTTTAAGAAGGGTAAAGTATAGGTATACAATTAATTCTAATTTGATAGATAAAACAGCTATTTCCTAAAAAGCATAAGTACAAGCAAAATTAAAGAAATGATCAAAAAATATTTATAAATAAATTAAACCCAGAAAATAAAACCAAAAATAAATTAAAACAAAGAAAAATTCATCAGAAAATTCTTCAAAGATTAGACCACTTACCATCCAATACCCATCTCTCTCTCTCTCTCACTGTATAGTACGTTTCTTTTGTCTATAAAACTTTTTTATTCTCCCCTAAGTTTAGGTTAGGTCAATTCTCTCATCTAAATTCTTTGTTCTTTCCCTTCAAATTTCCCAGAAAATCCTCACCCTTTAATTCAGCTATTTTTTAAAATATATTTTCTTGATTTTTGGCTCTAATTTCTCAATTTTTGCTGAAAATATTGCATAAATGAAGAGATTTAGCACATGGGGTCTTTAAAAATCTCAACTTTCTTGAATTTTGGCTCTAATTTCTCAATTTTTGCTGACAAAATTGCATATATCATGAGGTTTAGCACATAGGGTCTTTTAAAATCTCAACTTTCTTGATTTTGACTCTAATTTCTCAATTTTTGCTGAAAAAATAGCTTAAAGATTCCAACTTTCTTGATTTTTGGCTCTAATTTCTCCATTTTGTTGAAATAATAGCATATATGTGGAGATTTAGTACATGGGGTTTTAAAAAATTTCAACTTTATTTGCTCAGATTATTGGTTTGATTGATTCTTGGTGAGGTTTGAACAGTTGGGTATTTGAGAATTTTCAATTTTTATTATTTTCTTAGCTGAGAGTTTTGTAGGACAAAAATAATGGCAACTTGTCCAATTGAGTCAACCATTGAACGTCGTCGTTTTGGATATCTAAGAGGTGTACAGTGGCGTATTGATTTGGGGATTTTGCCTTGTTGTCCATCTTCAACTATTGATGATCTTAGATGTGTTACAGCTAACACACGTAGAAGGTATAAAAAATCTGATTTTTCTTTGACCCTTTTGGCTGTAATGTTGATTTTTTGTTTCTTGTAATAAAAAGGTTGAAACTTTGCATTTTTGGTAATTTTTAGTTATAGTTGGGTTTTATGTTTCTTGAAACATCTGAGAAAATCCCAAAAGCATTTGCAAAAAAACTAGAAAAACATGAGGTCTTAGGTTCAAATCCCCATCAGAGACAAAAAGTTTTAGATGATTTTTCTTCCCATATGTCCTAGACTTGGTGGACGGAGTCACGTACCTGCTACCTGTCTCTGTTGGGAGGTGTCAGGTATCTCGTGGAATGTTTCTATTGGGAGGTGGTAGGTATTTTGTGGAGTTAGTCGAGTTGCGTCCAAGCTGGCTTGGACACCACAATTATAAAAAGGGCAGTCCGGTGCACTAAGCTCCCGCTATGTTTATTGTACGCAGCCTTACCTCACATTTCTGCAAGGAAAACAAACTAGAAAACCCAACTTGAGATATGATGTAAAATAGAGGCTATAACTAAAAAAATCAACATCTCAAAATAATTGTGTTAATGATGTGTTGAGATGATCTCTGCACCTGCTTGTTTGATGGTAAAGCATAGTATGTTGCTAGCAGTTGACTAATTTGATTATCTATTTACATTAAAATATATGGTTTTTTTAGCAAATGCTTTTGGGATGTTCTCAGATTTTTGAAAAACACATCATTAACGCAATTGTGTTGAGATGATCTCTGTACTTGCTTGTTTGATGGTGTATGTTGCTAGGAGTTGACTAATTTGATTATCTATTTTCCATTTTTTCTTGTCAGTTTGTGCGGAGAATTTTATTTACATGTTATAGTTTTGTCTAATGGAGTTATTGGGAGGTTACGGAATAGCAAACGGTCATGTCTCGGGGGTTTCTTCCCCAAGTCTAGATTTGAGATTGTGGGTTTTAGAGTCTGTTTGAGTCGAAACCTATAGAGAAGTAATGATTGAATGCTTATTCTTGATTGTTTGAATGCTCAGCAACTTCTGTAGCTGTATTTTCCAGCTTTTTCATATGTATGAGGCACACATTCACTCATTTTTATATCTTAAGCTCATTTGCAAACAATAAAAAAAGCTGCATCTCGTCAACGTGTTTTTCCTGAAAATAGATATCACTTCTGTAGATTAAATGTACTGATAATATAACAATGTTATCGGTGCATTGCTCAATTTGATCATACTGCTTTTCAATTTTTGTGATGATCTAACTTCCAGCGTGTTAGTTTCTTTTTATTTCTATGTGCTCAGTATGATAATGAGGTTCTTAGTTGGATAATGTTTTTATGTGACACGTTTTTGGTTGTGTAGGTATGCTTCTTTGAGAAGACAGCTTCTTATTGATCCGCATGTTCCTAAAGATGGAAGTAATTCTCCTGATCCTGTTATAGACAATCCACTGTCACAAAACCCTGGTAAGATATCTGCTTCATTTGTTCAAGTCATTTTCTTGTATTTTAGCAAGTGCAATGCTGAAAATTGTTCGAACTTGAGCACCTTCAAACATTTGAAACGTTTTTCTAGAATCTGTTTTGATTAGACCATCCTGAGGAAACAATTATTTGGGTCCTGCCACGAGAAAAGTATATTTCCATTTTACTTGATCTTAATTACTCCCTCTGTCCCAATTTATGTGACATCTTTCCTTTTTAGTCAGTCCCAAAAAGAATGACATCTTTCTATATTTAGTAACAATTTAATTTTAAACTTCTCATTTTACCCTTAATGAGATGATTTTCTAGCCACAAAAACTTATGTGGCTTGTTTTTAGACCACAAATTTTAGAAGTTTTCCTTCACATAATTTAGGACGGAAGGAGTAATTATTTTATCAGCTCTATTATTTCCACTTTGCATTAAAAAGTACTCGGAGAAGCTGTTGCTTGTGGTTGAGTACATACTGATGGTGGTGTTGCAATGCAGATAGCATGTGGGGTCGCTTCTTCAGGAATGCTGAACTGGAGAAGATGGTTGACCAGGATCTTTCGCGTTTATATCCTGAACACGGTAGCTATTTCCAGACTCCTGGATGCCAAGCCATGTTGAGGAGAATTCTGCTACTTTGGTGCCTTAGACATCCAGAGTATGGTTACAGACAAGGTAATATTGCCAAACATATTAAGTGCCATTGCTTACTGATGAAGCGGAATAGGCCTTTTCTAGTCTGTGGCGTCTCGTATAATATACATTTTCAGTTCTTAACTAGTTAATCAAGATGAAAGTCCTACCCTGCCCGTCTCCCGTTAATAACAAATGGCATGCATCTCTAGTGTAAACTTAGGTTTACCCGTGTTCAATTGTATCAAGACTGTTTCTGCAAACCTATTGGCAATTATTTACATGCTCTAGAGCTGCCTTCAAGTTTGCAGTTTGTATAGCAACTTATGACGTCTAATAACCCATTTGCTCTTGATTTCATCGTTCTATGCTGACATAACCTCCTCTTTTGGCCTTTTTCTTTCTGATCTTGGATTTGTCATGTAACCTAGTGCCTAAATAGCTAACAATCATGTTTGTTTCTCATTATTAATGGAGGAATTTTCTGCTTTTGGTTTGCAGGGATGCATGAACTATTGGCCCCACTTCTTTATGTTCTTCAAGCTGATATGGAGCATCTTTCTGAAGTGAGGAATCTTTATGAGGATCATTTTGCTGACAAATTTGACGGGTTCTCATTTCATGAAAATGACTTGACATATAAATTTGATTTTAAAAAGTTTTCGGAATCTGCAGAAGATGACAATGGATCTGAGAAGAGTCCAGGGAGAATTACTAGTTTAAGTGAACTTGATCCAAAGGTTCAAACAGTTATTTTATTAAGTGATGCATATGGTGCCGAAGGTGAGCTTGGTATTCTTCTATCTGAGAAGTTCATGGAGCACGACGCGTATTGTATGTTTGACGCTCTGATGAGTGGAGCTGGTGGTGCCGTTTCTATGGCACAATTTTTCTCTCCTTCACCATATGGCCGTTCGCATAGCGGATATCCCCCTGTTATTGAAGCCTCATCAGCATTATACCATTTGCTTTCACTAGTTGATTCCTCCCTCCACAGTCATCTGGTCGAGTTAGGAGTTGAACCACAATATTTTGCACTTCGCTGGTTACGAGTACTATTTGGACGTGAATTTGCACTTGAAGACCTATTGATAATCTGGGATGAAATATTTGCATGTGACAACAAGAAGTTGGAAAAACCTTTTGAAAACGATGCGGACTCCAGCTCTGGAGTCTTAAATTCATCCAGGGGAGCATTTATATCAGCTTTTGCAGTTACTATGGTACTTCATTTGAGGTCTTCATTGCTTGCGACCGAGAATGCTACAACTTGCCTCCAGAGATTGCTAAATTTTCCAGAAGATATAAATCTAGGAAAACTGATAGCTAAGGCAAAATCATTGCAGGCTCTGGCAGTGGATGCCAATAATTCAGCCCCATTAATTGATTATAATACTGGAGTCTATAGTAGAAGTCAGTCAACGGTGGTAAGAGGTCACAGCCATTCAGTTGATTTAAGCTCCCCAAAAACTCCACTTGGTTCTGTAGTACCTGAAAGCTATTGGGAAGAAAAATGGAGAGTTTTACACAAGGAAGAAGAGAGCAAGCAAAATAGTGCAGAGAAACATGTTCCAACCCGAAGAAAAGGTTGGTCTGAGAAAGTGAGGATGCGTCTTACTAGAACCGAGTCTGTGCCGACCCCATCTAAAGTTGATAGTGGAAGAAAAATTCCCAAGTCATCAGTGAGGAGAAGTTTGTTGAAAGATCTTGCTCAGCAGCTTGGCGCCGATGAAGATGCAGAAAAGCTTATTGATGATGAAAATATAGAAGAGCAAGAAGTTCCAGTTGACGTTGTCGGGCAAGATGATAATGATGGAAATTTTGCTTGCACATCTGAACAGTCGGGTTCCACTGGAAGTGCTGCTAGTGAACAGAATTCTTCTATCTTCTCAGATCCTCCAAGTTCTATTAGTGGTGCAAACGATCATGGAAATAGATCTGAAAGAAGTAGTGTTGCTTCAAATTTCTCAGCCGATGAAAATGATGCTGAAGGAAATAGTGCTGAGGCATCTTGTACTAATCTGGAAGTCCCACCTCTCCCAAGTTCTGTTTCCCCACAGGAGACCTCGGTAAAATCTGAACAAAGTGTTGACTCTGGGGGAAAAGGTCCAGCAGGCTTGAAGGAGCGGAAACTTCTATCTGGTAAATTTCAGTGGTTATGGAAATTTGGACGAAATGGTGGGGAAGGGACATCCGAGAAAGGTGTCTGTGATTCTACAAAGGCCGACAATAATCAAGACGATCCTGCTGTATCTTCCACTGCTGATACATCTAATAACAGTGGAGTTAGCAAAGGAGAATCTGTAGACCAGAATTTAATGGTTAGTTTGAGAAATCTTGGACAGTCGATGCTTGAGAATATCCAGGTAAGACTAATTTCTGCTGAACTTGTGTATATTGTATGATTTTTATCATTTCAAAAGTATCCATTATGGATATTACTTTGTCATCCTATGCTGTAGTGTATATTAACACCCTCAACTTTGAAAAATAACGCACCCTCAACTTACTGAAGGCAAAGATTCTATGCGTCCATTTGTTACCATACACAATGTGATGCTATTCGATCTTTCATATGGTCTATTCATTCATTAGTCGCATATCATTTGTGCAGGTGATTGAATCAGTCTTTCAGCAAGATTGCGGTCAAGTTGGGACCTTAGAAAACCTTTCGAAAAACGTTCTAGCTGGTAAAGGACAAGTAACAGCCATGGCAGCTCTCAAGGAGCTTCGGAAAATCAGCAACCTCCTCTCGGAGATGTAAAGGAGACATAGAGTACGTTAAGTATGTACATAGGTTTAGTAATTTGAAACGTCACGATTGCAGAATAATCAAAGTTTCATTCGGTTTCTCATATCTCTTGACTGTGAGTGGTTCAAAATTTTGGTATGTATCCGGATCTTTTATGTAAATACAGAATCCCCTTCAAGTATCATTGTTCATTTATGAAATGTAGCGGCAGATGATGTTTCTGGCCACAATAGGCAATTGTCTTGCTTTTCAATTGTAAGGGGCGAGGGAACCGTGTCTTATAAGTTGATGGTTAGGGTAAAGGATTTATACCGTAGGCATCGAGTAGTTTGAGATTTGAGGCGTAATTGCTTAAAATTACCAGAGGCCCCCTTCCCCTCGGAAAGCGAGTGAGGGAAGGGGAATTGGAACTGGATCATTGACTAAGTGAGTCTGAATAAATTTTTATCTCAATCGCGGTTAATTTTTTTTAACCCCTCCCCCGGAGCTCTCCCCTTTTGCTCCTTTGGTGACTCGAACTCACAACCTTCGGGTTGAAAGTGGAGGGCGCTTACCATCTGAGCAACCCCTCTTGTCTAATCGCGATTAATTTAACATATATTCTCGCCTCAATTTATTGTTTAACCAAGATAACTCAATGCGGGTGATGTAAACGTCAAGTTCGAGCGAGTACTTTTTGAATTACACAAAAAGGGGGGAAATGTTTTGCAACAGGTTGATAAAACTATTTCAACTTTGGAAGTCATGTAAAGAATGGATCTTGGGCCTAATTCAACCCGAAAAGCTAGCTTGTAGGGTGAGGATTTTCCAAGTCCATATTCCCATTCCATATCCTATGTGGGAGTCTTAACACTCCCCGCACGCCCAGACCTTGTTAACTGGAGCGTGAATAATATAATTTGGGGGCCCCAACATCGGTGAACAAAGAATTGGAATGAGTCTGACTCTGATACCATGTAAAGAATGGATCTTGGGCTTAACTCAATCCCAAAAGTTAGCTTGTATGGTGAGGATTGTCCAAGTCCATATAAGGGGTCTTTGTTCCCATTCCATATCCGAAAGTCCCACGTCGGAAATGGAATGGGAACATGAACTCCTTATATGGACTTGAACAATATATGATGGGGCCCAACATCAGAAACAATGAATTGAGACGGGTCTGGCTCTGATACTATGTAAAGAATGGATCTTGGGCCTAACTCAACCCGAAATGCTAGCTTGTAGGGTAAGGATTGTCCAAGCCCATATAAGGAGTCCATGTTTCCATTCCATATCCGATGTGATACTCTTAGCACTCCACGCACGCCCAGACCTTGTTAACTGGAGGGTGAATAATATAATTTGGGGGCCCAACATCGGTGAACAAAGAATTGGAATGAGTCTGGCTCTGATACCATGTAAAGAATGTATCTTGGGCCTAACTCAACCCCAAAATCTAGCTTGTAGGGTGAGGATTGTCCAAGTCCATATAAGGAGTCCATGATTCCATTCCATATCCATGTGGGACTCTTAGCAATTTTGGTGAAACAAGTGATGCATTTTCTCAAAAGAATCTTGAAAATTCAAGAATCCTTTTCATCTTGAAGCATCCATTCGTCCCAAAGTACAACATAATTCAGAGATGATCAATCTGAGCACTGAACAACCAGAATTAATTTTCTAAAGGAAACAGGACATTTAAAATTACATAAAGCCTTACCGTCTTCAGTTTCTGTCTTACCATTTACCAAAAATGTTCTCTCTTTTTCATTTCCTTTGCTTTTACTAGTATGTTGTTAGCTGATCACAATCATATGGAGAAATGTTCATAAGTTAAAATGGTGCTTTCAAGACTTTCGTAAGGTTATATTTGGTTTATCTTTCCTTTGTAAGTTCCATGTAGTTGAGTCTAACGGGTGTATTGACGGTAAAGGTTCTCCACTTTAAGATCTCAAGTTCGAACCCTAGGAATGAAGTCTTCCTTGTCTTGGGTAAAGAGCGTTAATACCCCCAGAGTGGGCTTTCTATGGCGCGAATTCGAATTAGTCAGACAAGTGAGTTTTGGACGGTGGATGGTTAAACAAAAACACACTGGAAAAAAAGATGAGAAATATTTTCAGTTCCAGTAGAGCATAGATGACATTGTTGGTTGACATTCATCCCCCATTGTGCTAGCCTGTCCTTGGTGTATATCCTTCTATGTGCCACCAATCTCAAAATGAAGATCCATTTGGGAGAACCTTTGTTGTTACATACTAATCTTCTCCATGAAACCTTCTGAAAGTCACCCCGCATTTTGAGGTACATTTGCTTTACAGAAAACTCTGACATATTCTGTAACTCAGCTTCACCTATTCCAGCCTGTTCAACACGTCTCTTTACATTTAAGATTTTCTGCACCATCCATGAAGCTTGTTTTGGTGCAATGTCCCATTTGTATGTCTTTACCTTAGTACATGTGCAACAAACATGTAGAATGGTGGACAACACTACTAATAATCTGTCATTTCAACAGAGTTTGCTCCCTCATGGGATCACCAAGGATTGAGTTAACATCAGTAGTCAATAATCCAATGAGGGAGCATGCTTGTCCAAGTGAGGGACGACACTAACACTAAAACAAGGCCACTTAGCTTCTTAAGATGTTAGTATTTTCTTCTGATACATCTACTTAAAAGTCAAAAACCCAAGAAAAAAAATCTTCACATTGGGATAAAGATTATTATTCCTATACCAGTAAAAATACACTTATACATTTGCTATTGTTCCTGTATCATGGCATCAAGATACAAAATCTGAGGCACAGAAGGTCACGTCTCTGATTGGCAACTTTTATGAAGTCTGAGTACTTCTTGCCATATGGTAAGCGCGATAACTAGTTTCACCTTCCCATTCTGTAAAAAAGTGAATATCCAAGCAGCTTATATTGGTTTTCGTTATTGTTTTCATACCTTAAAACCGAGCTTTAGCTAGTTTTTTCTGTTGCTTGGCACGTTCTACAGATTCTTGGATCTGTCGGTCGTGCTCTCTGAGTATTCGATCCACATCAATTGGTTTTGATGTAGATGGAAGTGGACCAAAATATTGGTTATCTTCCAGGAAGTCAAGGCCATCTGATTCTTGAGGAGATAACAATTGTTCAATAAGCTGGTTCTTCTCTACCTTGGAGTTACTGCCTTCCCCTTCCGCCATTTTTTCCTTGTCAGATATCACCCATTGAGCATCTTTTAGGATCCGTGCCTCATGCTCTCTTGGTAAGCCCTGCATATTGGTTGATTTGGCAGGTAAAGGAGTAGAAATTTGGTCGTTTCCAGTAGTCTCATGGCTGGTTGATGTTGATGGACCTAAAGAATGATTCTTCTTTCCCTTCCCTTTAGCCGTTATTCCCTTTTCAAGCCTCGCACATGTAACAGCTTTGAGGATCATGGAATCATGCTCTCTGAGTAAATCCTGCATTTTGTCTGATGCAGTAGGTAATGGACTTGGCCACTTCTTCTTTCCCTTGCTATGATAAACAACATGAACTGGTTTTCTCCACATGGATCTCTGATCATCCGTTTGATGAGGAGCAGCAGAACTTGAGTATAATTCTCTGAGCCCTCTTTTCTGCTGGACTCCTCAAAAGATGCAGAAGAGTTTGTTCCTTCATTTAGTGTTCCTCCTGAGACATATTCATTTGTATCTTCAAGCTTATTCCGGGCTTTGGAATGGGTAAGGAGTCGTCTTCTGTCTATGTTACTCTGTAATTCTGCATTAGCTTCAGGTGCTGGAATTGCCCTTACACTTCTATCGCGTGCTTACTTCCGGTCCCTACTCCCCTTGATTTCTGTCTTTTTTGCATCGATCTCTTTGCTGGGAGGGCATTGTGGCAAACTTGAGGGATCACAAGCAAATGGTGGTGTTGTGAAAAACTCACCCTGAAGAGCAAGAGCTGCAGTCCCTCGATATTCAGGTTCTACAGAAAGCTAAGTGTCCATTAGTCCTACAGCAGCAACAGGAAGATCATAAAAGGTCGCCTGAAGATTCTGTCTATAAGGCTGTGTTGGCTTAAATATCAGTGCATTAGGCAATTTGGATTTTCTCCAAAAATCATCAGATGGAGAACCACAGAGCTTGAAGATTTTATGCAATTGCTCAACTTCAGTTCTACCAGGCATAATCGGCTTGCCAGTAAATAGTTCACCAAGTACACAACCAACACCCCATAAATCAACTTCAACTCCATAAGAATTTGATCCAAGCAGCAGTTCTGGTGGCCGATACCAGAGAGTCACAATCCGGCTAGTTAAGGGAATGCTTTGTTCTGGATCAAAAAATGTAGACAGCCCGAAATCTGCAATTTTCAGGACACCTTTTTTTGTTAACTAATAGGTTAGAAGTTGTTACATCTCGATGTAAGATACCACGACTATGGCAGTGATCAAGCCCTTTAAGCAGCTGGTGCATGTAACATTTGATCTCAGGTTCAGAAAACTTGACACCTTTTTGTTCTTGAATTCCCTTTAGATCATATTCCATGCAATCAAAAACAAGGTACAAACTGCACGACATTTTCGAGGTGACTAAACCTTCCAACTTGATAACATTAGGGTGATCACCAAGTCTTCTCAATATGATGATCTCTCTCGCCATAAACTTGACACTCTCGGGATCAAGATTGTCAAGACGAACCTTCTTCAGGGCAACAACCTTATTGAGTAAACAATCGCGAGCCTTGTATACATTACTGTAAGTTCCTTGTCCAATCTTATCTATTTTCTCGAAAGTATCAGCTCTTCTAGGAAGCAATCCATTTAAAGCCTCACCAGCAACTGCAACAAGCCAATTAGGCCATCCAGCAACAACTAATTCACCTTCAATGCCTTTTGGTACTCCTCTGCCGAGTCTTGGATTGGGTTGCTGTGTCCTGATACTAAGGATTTCTTCCTTCTCTTCAACTGATTCATTTTTGTTGCTTGAAAATTTTCCATGACTGGAACCCATAGTTTTCCAATGAAAACCAATCAAGTCTTCCTTTACATTTTGATAACAACACAATCTAATTATTCTTTCCTAAGGATTTAGTTAAATACCAAGAAAACACAAACATTGATATGAAAGAAGCATGAAAAACCAATTCATAAAATCAGTGGATCAATGAGAAATTCAAGGGAGTTGACTTCATAAAAGCAATAATAGTAGGCTTTGTAAACAAAGAATTGGTCCTTTACATGGTATAGTCAACAAACCCCCTACCAAGACTGATGAGAAGTGTCCTAGCAGTTTCCTAGAAGTCATCAATTTACAATATAACATTTTGGCAGATATATAATAATAATAATAATAATAATAATAATAATAATAAGTTTTGTTTTGTATAGGAACTTCTTAGATGTGTTAACTTAATATTGACTATATTTGGTACGACGGAACACACTTTTTAAAAATATACTTGTGTAGAAAAATAAGTTATTTTTTTCAAAAATATTTTCTTTAAAAATGATATTTGATATTAAGTTGGTCAGTAGAATTTTTTTTAAAAAGATTTATAATAATGATATCAGATAGTGTTTTAAAAATTGAGTTTAGAAAATTATTATTGTCTAGTATTTTGGAAGATTGGTTCAGTACCAACAATTTTCCGAGTAGGATACACGTTTTTTGTTCAAGTTCCTAATATCGAGAGCTTTTGTTCTTGTTGTCCGTATAATTCAGCTAAGTTAAACAGGCACTTGATCTTTCTCTGTTGATTTAGTAGCCGGGATATATCAACAATAACATACCCAGTACAATCCCACAACGTGGGAGTAGCCGGAATATTAAAAAGGAAATAATAGAGTTCCATTTATTATTGTTGTCAAAAGAATTATTAGTTATGTCTTTGTTTAGAAAAACAAGAGATGCATTAAATTATTACATGACAGACTACTTATGAATTTATCATATAACTAAAATAAAGAGAATTTTGAAACTATGATTATCTAGTTCCAGTTCTCTCTTTTCAACCTGTTCCTCTACTCCCTGTTATATCAAATGCTTCTACATCATGATCACCATCACCACACACTAAGAACCTATCTGGTTAGAAATTGACTGTGAATCCTTAGGTATGACATGCTGTTGAGTTCCACTTTGTCACCACGCGTGGCACAAGCAAGCGAATTGGTGAGTGCTGCCTTAGACCTTCCAAGATCACTGCCTTTAAAAAAGGGCTGTCCGGTGTACTAAGCTTCCGCTATGCGCGGGGTCCGGAAAGGGTCTATTGTATGCAGCCTTACCTTGCATTTCTGCAAGAGGTTGTTTTCACGACTTGAACCCATGACCTCCTGGTCACAAGGGTCTAAGATCACCGCCTTTAGGTAATGCATTTTTTTATGTATATCTTCCTCTTTCATTCTGTTTATTTTTCCTTCATTCGGGTTCCCTATGACATTTCTTGCTATAGTTTCCTGAATAGAATCCATCGCAATGAGCTGGATGTGGTATCAGTGGCCGCGCTGAGGAACTCGTTGCAGAGGCTTATGATCTGTCTAAGATTAAGTTTCTTCTTTTCCTCTGGAATTCCAAATTCAACAATGTATCCGCCTAACAAGCCACAAGAGCCACGTTTGCCTCTTCTTTTTTCTTGATTCGAACATTAATGATCTTTTCAATTGCTTTAGCTTTCGTTCGAGCCTGGATCAGAGGGATAAAGATCTTCTCTTGCTCTTGCTGCAGTTGGATCCGCTCTTTCCAATGATTCATGAAAATAATCTTTCCTAGCCCTCTTGGGAAGAATTTTATCAGTTTCTTGAATCTACTGTTACTATGAATCCACCTGCATTGTATATCTTCAACCTGACACTGAGTGACAACCTAAGCCCATGGTACGTATTATTCGTTTTGGGCCTCGGTCGCACAAATTTGTGTTCGGGCTCGACCATGCCGAGCCTTGAAAATTGGCGTACCATATGAATTTGAACTATGCCTTATAAAGCTCTTTACTTTCCTTTCCCATTTCGATGTTGGATTCGCCTAATTAAGGTGTCATGTGCACCTCTCTACATAAGCTTGCCAGCATAGAAGCCTGTCAGTCCTGCCCTCATTAGCCCGTCCTCCGTCAAGTGCATCACACTAAGTGCCCAAGAACGGGATTTTGAGTAGGATTTGATGCGACATGTTAGAGGATTTCAGAGATAAAGTTTCGACTAAGGAGACGCCATAAGAGTGCATAAGGGAAAAAATGATTATGATCCGGCGAGTACTGTTTGTGAAGTCCATCCCATAGTTGGCAACCTACCATTAAATGGTTTGGCAAGTTTCAACCATAAGTTTGACAACCTACCATTAAATGGTTTGGCAAAGTTGCAACACTTGACTTCTACATACATAGTGATATCATTGATGTCATCAAAAGGATCATTTTTACTCCTATAAATAGGTAGCTCATGGTTCATTCATAACACACCAAAACATAGAGAGAAAATAAGAGTGAGGCATCATAGACAAGAAATAGTCTGTGAGGAAAACTAGAGAGTGTGAGCGATATTGTAGTGAGATGGGAAAATCAAAAGAGAGTTATTTCTTTTGAGTGTGTAGTGGTATTTTGAGTATTTATACTCGTGACTACACAGGGTAAAATTCCTCATTATAGTGATATCCGTTGCTTTTCTCGGCCCGTGATTTTTCCCTTATTTAGAAGGGTTTCCACGTAAAATTATCGGTGCCATTATTGCTTCTATGTTATTCTTGCTAATATATACTGTGACTATTATTTCAGATGGTGGATATTATTTTTGGGTAGGTGCGGTAATTAAAGTGTCCAATATTTATTTCCGTTGATCATTTACATTTAAGGAAAATTTACTGACCAATGACCAACAAATGGTATCAGAGCTTGTTTAAGTTCCGCAGTAAATTTTATCTTTAGTAAATGGAGGACACTTTTAAATTTACCGGCACCATGATAAAACTCACGGCGACGAACTACATGTTAATATAATTCGATCTATGTGGATTTTCAGCCATAAAGAAAAATCCGATGGAACTTTTGAGCGACATAAAGCCCGTCTTGTAGGTGATAGGAAGACACAACAGGTTGGTGTAGATTGCGGGGAGACATTCACTCCAGTGGTCAAACCAGCAACTATCAGAACAATTCTTAGCATGTTTCTCTCAAAAGGATGACCACTTCATCAATTGGATGTCAAAAATGCCTTCCTACATGGACACCTCAATGAAACTGTATACATGCACCAACCGTTGTGATACAAAGATCCTAAATATCCCAACCATGTGTGTTTGCTCAACAAATCATTATATGGCCTCAAGCAGGCCCCCAGGGCTTAGTATAAACGGTTTGCAGATTTTGTATCACACATGGGTTTTTCGCATAGCCGTTCAAATATTTTCCTGTTTATTTATCGTCAGGGTAATCATACTGCTTATCTTCTTCTATATGTGGATGATATTATTCTAACAGCATCTTCAGGCTCTCTTCGCAAGAGTATCATGTCACAACTTAGTTCTGAATTTGCTATGAAAGATCTTGGCCCACTACACTACTTTCTAGGAATTGCTATGACACGACATACATGTGGATTATTTCTCTCTCAGAAGAAGTATGCATCAGAAATCGTGGAACGAGCTAGAATGTCTTTCTGCAAACCTTCGGCAACTCCGGTCGACACAAAGTCTAAATTGAGTGCCATCTCTAGCAAACCTTTTTCTGATCCGACGTTATACCGCAACCTAGTAGGATCTTTACGGTATCTCACATTCACCAGGCCAGATATTACCTATGTAGTGTAACAAGTGTGTCTATTCATGCATAATCCAATGGAGGAACATATGCATGCTCTGAAATGGATTGTGCGACATATTCAGGGCACTATGGAGTATGGATTACATCTATACTCATCCTCTGTTTCCAAACTTGTTACTTACACTGATACAGACTGGGTAGGATGTCCGGACACAAGACGATCCACCTCCGGGTATTGCGTCTTCCTTGGTGACAATTTAATCTCATGGTCCTCAAAAAGGCAGGCCACGGTATCACGCTCAAGTGTTGAAGCAGAATATCGTGTTGTGGCCAATGTTGTATCTGACTCATGTTGAATTCGGAACCTGTTACTTGAACTTCATTACCCAATAACAATAGTATATTGTGATAATGTTAGTGCAATCTATCTCTCAGGGAATCCCATCCACCATCAACGCACTAAACATATTGAGTTAGATATTCATTTTTTACGCGAGAAGGTGGCTCGCGGACAAGTGCGAGTGCTACATGTCCCAACGCGTCATCAAATCGCAGATAACTTCACAAAAGGACTTCCGCTGATATTATTTGAAGATTTTAGAGATAGTCTCGGCATTCACCGCCCTCCAGCTTCGACTGCGGGGGAGTGTTAGAATATTATGTAAATCATATTATTATTATGTATTGATGTAGTATCATTTTATATATGGTAGGTAGTAAAATGTTAATTAGGAATATTATGTTAATTAGGTAGAAGATTATTAGGGATTGATTAGGCATGATTTACTCTTCCTAATTAAATATATATGGTGTATATATTGTTTCCTTTAAGAATGAATAAATTGAGGAAAATACTTTCAAATTCTTACACCTGTGAAAATGTAGACTAACACCAGCCTATTACCATATGAGGAGCATAAACCAGCGACTAAGGGAGTATAATTACGTAAAGCAGTTGAAGTCAATTAGTATACAAGAAAACTAATGTTGATATAGCCATACTAAATCTTTACCATGTGCTTTTTCTCTGAATGGTCAAATAAAGTGATATGTCCTTCATAGAACCTACAGAATGTGAATGCCACGTGATATAACATTTGAACTAAAAAATAAACTTCATCAGAATGAAACAAATAATGTGTCTAATTTGTTTTTAAAAAGGATAATAAGGAGCTAAATGCTCAAAAGTTTTCCTGTTATACGACCTTTTCATCTCCTTTCTCCACTTAACCAAACATGATCATTTCAATGGCCAGTTTCTACTTTGATTCTACATATGATTTAATGGAAAGCGAGCAGGTACAAAAGAGACCCTTAAAAACGAAGAACATCTTGAAGATTTCTTAAGAAATACTTCTCAAGTATTAGACCTCTATTGTAATTAGAACCCGTAGGAAATGGTGAGCTGATTTATGTTTTTGACGTGCAATCTTCTGGAATTAGAGATGATGGACAAGATGAAACTCTCCATGTGTTCGATGAAATTCCTTAATCAAATTTGTGTGGTAGTAACAAAAACAATATTATTACTGGATGTGAGCGAACTGGTATTTCTGTGAAGTCCCAATTTGTATACACATCGTGTATGTTAGAAGTCCCATATCGGTGGTGGGAGGAATAGTCGGTCTCCTTATATAATTTTGGATAATTCTCATTTCTTTAGTGGTTCAGTTATGTTAAAAAAAAATACTATAGTATCTCAAAAGTAATTATTCAAATATCAGTTTTCAACAATTGACTAGTCTTGAATGACTCTATTAGTGAGAAATATTTTCCATTTCTCTAACGTTGAAAGTCCGTTTCTATTGACCAATTCAACAGACTCTTTATTAGCATTTCTTGATTAATATATACACACAATCCAAAATATATATATGTTCTCATATCCTATATTTTTTTCTCATAACATAAAAAGAAACAAGAAAATATAGAGAACAAAAGAAAAATTACCTTTAGCAATTGAGGAGTTCCGAAAAGGGTGTAGTCAAAAGTTTGAGATTTTCTTTCGCGGTCACGAAGCAAAAAAGGTGAGTTTTCTCACTCATAATTCTTAGAAAAATCCTTTATTTTAAAGTTACAATACATGTTAGAATACAATCCGGATATTGAAAGAATGAGCATGAAGTTATGATTTATAGGTTGTTTAATAACTAGTTTTTGGTTGTGAAATTACAATCTGTTTCGTTGGGTTGTACTTGTTAGAATTGGATAAAATTTTACAGGGTTGTACATCTTTCTACTACGGTCAGATTGAGTCCAAGCGGGGATAAAACCGGCATACGGTTTGAGATTTATCGCATTTAAAGTTTCTGCCTCGGATCGACCGAAATCCGAAAGGCAGAACTTTACGAACTGTTTTCGCTGAGTTATACTCGTTGGAATTGGATGATATTTTACAGGGTTGTACATATCTTTTTCTCAGTTATATTGAGTCCAAGCGAGGTCAAAACCGACATACGGTTTGAGAGTTATCGCAGTTTAAAATTTCTGCCTCGGATCAATCGAAATCCGGAAGGCAGAACGTATAACGAAAAAACTGTACAAATAGGTAAGGAATCGGAAATGTTATGCTGAATAAAAGTTCTAGTTTCCTCTGTTATTGATAGTTTGAGACTTTACAGAGATTAATCTGACTTACGAATAAAATGTTATGACTGTTTTAAGATTGTGTCTTGTTTTACAAAAATCTAGCAAATAGTTTTCTGAGAGTTGTTAAAATAAAGGAACTGAATGTTTCGGTGAGAAATATGAAAATTTGTGCTGAATAAAAGTTTTATTTTTTTCTGTTCTCGACAGTTTGAGACTTTACAGAGATTAATCCGACGTACGGATAAAATGTTATGACTGTTTTAAAGTTATGTCTTGTTTTACAAAAATCTGGCGAAATAGTTTTCTGAGAGTTGTTAAAATAAAAGAACTGAATGTTTCGGTGAGAAATCTGAAAATTTGTGCTGAATAAAAGTTTTAGATTTTTCTGTTCTCAACAGTTTGAGACTTTACAGAGATTAATCCGACTTACGAAAAAAACGTTATGACTGTTTTAAGATTGTGGCTTTTTTTTTCCCACAAAAATTCTGGCGAGACAGTTTTTATAGGGTTGTTTCTTGCGTGAATTGGTACTAGTCACACTAAGTATTTTCAGAGTAAACTTGGGATAGTGATAGGTCCCTGTGTTACCTTCGGCTCGGCATAAGAATTACCTTATTTGGAGTTACGGTTTGGAAGTTATAACCCTTACAAGTGGGAAGAGCGAAAAGTTGAAAGAAATGGTTATTATTTGAATCTTCCGAAAATATGACATTTTATATATATTTATATATGTATGTGTGTGTATAAGTTTAGCCATACAGTCGAGATGATAGAAATCTTGGTAATGTAAATAGTTTTGCTATCACCTATGGGGCTATAGCGTTACACACTTCTTGCCTTCGGGGCTATTCAAACACACTTGCCTTCGGGCTATTCAAACACACTTGCCTTCGGGCTATAATTGAAATGCATTGTATCGGGTTGCACGCACCGCAACATATATGTATATAATAGGTGACATGTGATGAAGTAGGTGTACTAGTTAACTAAGTGTTCCCTAGGATGAATATGTCGGAGATTTTTTTGGTGTGTGAATATTTATGGGCTTGTACACTGAAAGTGTTGAAATATGTTTTCATGACATGCTTAATATGTTCATAATATGATGTACTTAGAATATTGTGAGGTTACTTTGAATTGTAGGACGAGGTTCTCACTCAGTCCCGGATGGTATGGCGGACTCTTTTATTTAACATGTTTCAGAAAAGCGCGATAGAGGAAAAGTTTCGCAACAGGGCTAGCGATCGTCCCGCAACCTTATTGTCCCACCAATCCATTACTTCAAATTTGGTGAAAGTTGTTCTAGATTAAGTAGGTTTGAAGAAAAGTTCAGTTCCACAATTCATACTTGAGGATAAGGATGATTTTAGGAGGGGTGATTGTTATGATCCAAATTAAGTAGCACATGACTTGCACATAGAAAGGGGGTTATTTTGTAATTAGCCATATTCTCTGTATAAATATGGGCATTAGGGCTTGTAATTGAGATATTGTGAACATATATTTTAATTAATTCAATTTCAATATCAATTCGCAATATCTCAATTACAAGCCATAATTCCCCTATTTATAAAAATATATGGCTAATTACAAAATAACCCGTGTCTATGTGCAAGTCACGTGCTACTTAATTTAGCTCATAACACGTTTGTTCGCCTCAGAAAAAAAGCATCCATTTCCTTTTCTCAAAAACAAGAAGAGCACTGCAATTTTGAAACAAAATTAACTTTTTGTGGTAGTGAGGAACAATTTTAAAGTGTGAGAGTAGGACTGAGGTTGCCTTAACTATATAAATTTTCAGGTTTGGGATCTAAATTGGGTTTCAATTAAAGAAATTTGCTCCCGAGGGTATACTAATAAAATGCTCTGCTTAAATTACAGTGATCTGTATAGATTCACTTCTTCTCTGCCATTTTTGTTGTTTAATTTCATCTTTCCTCTCCATGTCCATGTACGTTTGTGGAGGAAAGACAAAAATACTTAATACTATTTTGTTCTCTTATATCGGTGGTTATAACGTTGCTCCTTTAGATCATGACAATGTTGGTGGGATATTTAGTTACTTCAGTTCTCTTGTAATTCCCTCAAAATAAGTATTTTCTCTTAAGATTTAATTTTCACTTACCTTGACTCTAGGACCAACTTCTTTCACCGAGAGAGAGAGAGTGAGAGTGTGTCTGTGTGTGAGTATTTTAAAAGAATATTTGATTTTGTTAGCTTAGTATTTCTAGGTTTGTACTTTGTACATTATATATAGGGTTGGCAAAAAATAACACACATAAATAATATTCACGATATATAATAGCAATAAAAGCGAAACACAAAAATAGGGTTAATCAACATGAATAAAAAGAGCGATAATGACATCAAGATTTTTACATAAAAACCCTTCTGAATAAGGAAAAAATACGGGTCGAGAAGAACAACTGATATCACTATAATAAGAAGCTTTAATTGGTGGAGGAAAAAGAAGCACAAAACTGTTTCAGAATCGCAGAGACAGATTTAATTTTGTTTTTATAGGTAAATAGATTGAAAGAGAAAATAAAAGACTCTCACATCAAGAAGTCTTTTGTTGTGTTCGTCCGCCTCAGAAACAGAAGCATCCATTTCCTTTTCTCACGGAACAAGAATAGCACTGCAAGTTTGAAACCAAATTAACTTTTTGTGGTATTGAGGAACAATTTCAAAGTGTGTGAGTATGACTGAAGTTGTCTTAACAATGTAAATTTTCAGGTTTTCCTCTTAAATTGGGTTTCAATTAAAGGAATTTGCTCCCTAGGGTATACTAATAAAATGCCCTGCTTAAATTACGGTAATTTGTACAGATTCACTTCTTCTAGATTTGCCCTTTTGTTGTTTAATTTCATATTTCCTCTCCATGTCCATGTACATTTGTCGAGGAAAGAAAAAAATACTTAATATTATTTTGTTGTCTTGTACTTGTGGTTGTAACGTTGCTCCTATAGATCATGATAATTTTAGTGGGATATTTCTTGTTACTTCAGTTCTCTTTGTAATTCCCTCAAAATAAATCCTTTCTCCTAAGATTTCAAATTTTCACTTACCTTGACTCTAGGACCAACTTCTTTCACACACACAAACACACACACACACGGTGTTAGTATTTTAAAAGTATATTTGATTTGGTTAGCTTAGTATTTCTAGGTTTGTACTTTGTACATAGTGTTGGGGAAAAATAGCACACAGAAATAATATTTACAATTTATAATAGTAAGAAAATTAAAATACAAAAATACAGTTAATCAACAAGAATAAAAAGAGTAATAATAACACCAAGACTTTTATGTGAAAATCCTTCTGATTAAGGAAAAAGTTATGGACCTCTAGCAACAACTGATACCAAAGAATTTTACACTTTGTTGTTCTGAGTAAAATACTCCAAGAATCGGTACACACTCAAAAGAAATAACATTTTTTTTAACTTTCCACCTCACTACAATAACTCTCGCACTCTTTATTTTTGCTCACATACTATTTCTTAAACCTTGTTTGTGATGCCTCAATCTTCCTTCTATCTTTTGTTTG
Source organism: Anisodus tanguticus (assembly GCA_034509755.1). Classification (NCBI taxonomy): domain Eukaryota; kingdom Viridiplantae; phylum Streptophyta; class Magnoliopsida; order Solanales; family Solanaceae; genus Anisodus; species Anisodus tanguticus. The sequence continues at coordinate 9,785,857 of CM067543.1, read as the reverse complement.
GTGTGATTACAATAGAATAAAACCTCCTCTATTTGAATAATTTCTTAATTCTTCCTTGACATCATAAACAGAAGCAAAGAAGAGAGAGGAGTAACATTACAACGCTGGTAGACTTGAAGTTCTCTAAACAAAGAACATAAATCCATCACTCCAAGAAAAAGGGTTATTTCCAATCTAGCGAGGCAAGCTTTCAACATTTTTGCGACAATCGTCTAGTATCAAAGCTACTTCTCCGGTCTCTGTTATGGAAAAAGGGCGTTGAAAATCCACAAGAAGGATTTATTTAGGATGTCCATGATTCCTTCCCTTCATGAAAAATATCTCAACACTGCCTTTATCATCTTTCAAACAAGTTATGATACAAAGACATTCATTTTAATCTCTTAAACCAACTAAAACAGTCTCTTCTTGATCAGAATTAGGATCAAGGACCGGATATATATGGAACTTTTCAGCAATGGGATCAAAATATTTTTTTTATTACGAGGACCTAGGAGATCCCACATACTTTGGTGAAGTTCATTATTTCTGTCGTTGTCATCATCTTTGCCATTATTATTGTAACACTCCGTAAATCCGAGTTAGGTCTGAATGTGTTAAATGTGTTCTAGTGTGACATTTTAGCCATATGAAGTTCCATTGAGATGAGTTTGGGTGAAAATAGTGATTTTTAATTCAAAGTAAATAGTGAAGTGCATAAGATTCGATAAAATCGACTAAGTTTACAATAAGTCTGTCTTCCATCATGTTTACGTGAAAATCCGTTGCGAATTGGAGAAAACATAAAACAAGAAATTTGTATCCCTTTGAAAAACTTACCAACCATAAATGGACCAGCTCAATCAGAGCTTCCGTGTTAGGAGTTATTGGCATTTTACTGAACATTGTCGACAAAGTCAAAAAACGTAAAATTTTGGCTAAGTATGAAATGGACAGGGGAGCTCGCTGAGCGAGCTCGCCATAGTCCTCGCTAGGCAAGGACAACGAGCTCACCATAGTCCTCGCTAGGCAAGGACAGCGAGCTCGACATAGTCCTCGCTAGGCAAGGACAGCGAGCTCGCCATAGTCCTCGCTAGGCAAGGTATAGGGTCCAGAAAATCGACTAAGTTTATTTTGGTCGGGTGATCTCGCTAAGCGAAGCTCAAATCAAGGTAGGACCTCGCTATAAAGCTCGCTGAGCGAGACCCATAGCGAGGTTCTCTCCTTGCTTGGGAGCTCGCTCGGCGAGCCAAGCGGTCCAAAATGCCCCGTGCTATAAATTCAACAGTTAACTAAAAAATCATTTGTCAGACATTCCAACTTCACAGAAAACCCTTGAAGGATGATTTTTCTCTCCTATCAACCTCCTACATCAAGGTAAGAACATTTCTACGATTCTTAATCAATCCTAGCGCTTAATACATAATTCCTAACATGATTCTTAAACAAAAACATTGGATTAACAAGTAACCCTTCTCCAATGATTCAAAGCTAGGGTTTGAGTGTTCTTTGTTAGAGAAGCAAGATAACTCGTTGGATTGGAGTGTTTACAAGTATGTAGGGCTTCTATCTACGTGTGGGAACAATGTTGTTCTTCCCTACTATCACTCCCCAACCTTGGGGGTGTGGCCGACACCCGAAGGTCCGAGCACCAACTATAGTACCTGAAATCTCTGACATTAAACTTGGGCTGACAAGGCCTCCAAGTAACAATAATATGACAAGAATATACAACAACCTTCAAGCAAAAAAGGCCCAAAAACACTATATATAGGTAAGAGTTATATCAATAAGCAACTTGATGTTACGGTTCGCTTTTTTATGCGGGTGACCGCGTAAGAGGTACTAATAATTTGGATAGTTCTCTAAGTAAGATAATATGTTTTAGAGTCGCCACCTAATTTATAGGTAGATTAGGAAAACTAGAGTCCTATCTAAAGCAGAGTCAAGGTAAATGTTCTGGTGATCCCCGAGGAAGGTGTTAGCACCCCAGTATTAAGGATACATAGAATACGGTTGAACTACGCGTTCTATAGCATGCTTTAAAATGATTTAAATTGCTTAAGGTTTAAAAATCTGCAAAGTAACTTGTCATTTCATTTATTCAAACTCAAGGTTTTGTTTTAAAACAATGAGTTACACTTCCACCAAAAATAGCATGCACAGGGGATAGTTTAGTCAATTTCATTTTTTTTTACTAAGAACACTCAAATGCGAATTTGACTAGAACTCCACATTTAGTCCCACTATATTGACTATTTTCACACTTGCATCTTTTTAAAATCTTTTCCAAGTTCAAAAAATGATATAATTTCCTTTGAAATGACAAAATTGGTTTTGAAAGTAAAGTAATACAAAAATGATTTTTTGTTCCTTTTGCATGCTATATCTCCCAGAGTTGAACCAAATCATATAATTCCAAAACCCTCAACTTAACATCAAGTCCGAGATATGGTTTTACTGTCAAAATTATTAACTCATCGGGCTTAGCACGGGTTCTAGGTTTAAACAAAGTGTCAATTTTCAGTCCATTTTAAGTCCGCGTTTCAACAGTCCATTCGCTTGATTAATGTCACTTAGGCCCATTTGGGTCCTTCAACTATCAACACTTTCCTTAATCAAATTTCAAAAATCCAAGTCATGAAATAAAATCCCAAAATCAGTTTGCACTTGGTTGAAAATCCATTTTTTCATTTCCAATTTTTAATGCTCAAACAGTTCCTTTATTTAGCCAAAACAGTCCTTTATTTCGGATTTTCCAGATTTAAAGAAAAGTTTTGAAATCTTTATTGGAGATCTAAGCTAAAACGATCTACGTATCGTTTGCCTATCCTAGATTCAAACCATAAGTAGAAGTTCCAATATATATCAAAGTAGTTTATTACAACAAATACATATATATACACAATGATATAAATTGAAAAAAGAAGGGTTTAGGCTGGTGGGCCTACCGGAGCCCTTCCCTTCTCCATCAACTACCCAAGCCAAACACACCCACCACAGTTGGCAATTTTTACCCATAGCTAGGCCTTCACGCAAATATTAGCTTCCCTCGCTTATATCTCGGCCAAAACAGACTTGATTGGGCCTCAGCCCAATCGGCGTAGGTGTGAGATGCATTTGACTCATCTGAACAGAACGATGGGCCCATCTTGTGGTGATGCGGCATAAACACACAAGGAGAAAACAAAAGCCCAAGTTAGAGAGCATCTTGGACTCGTCATGTAATCGATTTAGGAAGTAAACAAGCAAACAACCTACAATAAAGGGAACTTGATTCAAAACCATTTGACTGGACCAAACCAACTACATTGCATAAATAAAAGAAGGAGAAACAAACAGGGGCCAAGCCCAAAGACCACAATCGTATGAAGGGAACAAATAAGCACAGAAATGGGCCAAGCCCAATCATAACAAGAGCATAAATGGCATACAGATATACATGCTTTCATACACTAGAAATATCAATATATCTGGTCTGTATATAGCTTGTATATCAGATGTATATCAAGGTATTTTCCTTAAACAAGCACACGAGTGAAATTCAAAGGGGAAGTTCAATCATAACTATATATCATGGACGTATACCCCTATTTCCTAACCAAATTCATCCTAGGGAAACCACAATTCTCAGTTAACATTTAGACAATGTCCACATAGTTGGAGATAAGATTATGACCACACAAACCGGAAGGAACAATCATAAAATCAAAATAACCAGTCCCGGCCTAGGGTCTCATTCAAACTAATACCATATGGGAATAAAAAGAACTGGACAGAATGGATAGACATAGTTTAGAATTAGACATGGCAAGTGAAACATTGTGTGTTCATTTAAATTATAATAGATACTTAAGTCAGCATTACATCCATTTTAAGATTACTAGATGACCTTACATCCCTTGTATTAAATCATGACTATCTCTGATTAACAAGACCTACTAAGTTAAATACCAAACATATTGGACCATTTTTTTAACCTAAACAGAGACTGTGACACAATAGAAGTCATTTACAACACATTCAAACCAGGTATGGCCTTAAAAGCCAACACATATACCAAATAAGCACAAAATGACCTTAACCCGTTTTTATCTTAATACTAGTGTTAAATGACAAAGAAAGTATGGTGGGCATGGATTAACTAACTATAGTCCCTAAGAGATTAAGCATGCTTCTCAGACTACTACAATAGCATCTTGAATCAGTTTACTCAGTTAGCAAATTCCAGACCAACATTGTTCAACATCATATTAACTAAACGAACTCTATAGGCCTAAAACAGATCTAATATGCACACACTAAGCTTGTTAAATCAGTTAACATGATTACACTTAGCTAACCTAACATTTATAGACATTATACTACTTTTAATCCCTTTACATTTAGCTAGAACAAACTAGAGATTAACACATTAACCAACTTAACATTATCTAAGAAAACTCACATAGTCAACAACCCTTAAACTTACAAGATGAGTATTAAATCCATTATAACAGTCTACATGTTAACCAAAAGAAACAGACTTTATGTTCATGTATTGAGTATATTAAATTAGTTCATGTGCTAGTAATGATTTAACCTAACATGTTTGGGACACCACAATACTTAAACAATCCAAGATTGGTTAAAATAGGCTAATACTAGCATACTAATCACTTCAAAGTCTTTTAAATGGATCATACATGGTCAAATAAACCTTTAACTAACAGGATAAGCACTTGACAACAAATAATCACCATAATGTACACTAACAAACAGTGTTTACAACTTAATCAAACCACACTAATCATTGTTCTAATGAACACAAGAAACATAACTCACGCTTAACAGTTAATCCAATAAGCTTAAACAATAGTTAACTTAGCTAATCATGCCTATAACATCACATCGAGTGCCAACAGTGGCCTAAACATGCTAACAATTATAGTTATGAACATTAACGGTACCTAATCTACCTAACATGCTTAATAACTAACCTAATGATCTCAGACATAAAATAATCACGCTTAATAAACACATAATACTGATTATACTAGACAATTTAAATAGAAAATTAAAATGGAATTGTGTTTACCTTGTGTGGAGGCATCCTAAAGATCAAAGTTGAGTTTGTTCTTCACTCCGACGATCTCCAACTCGTAAACACACAAAAAAGGGAGGGGTTCTAGTAGTGAACGATCAATTAGACTAGTTCTAGGTTCCGCCAAAGGGCTGGATCCCAACTTAAGCTCAATTAATCAAAGTTTACCTTGATTCTGTTGGAAATTTGCCTTTGACGGGGAGATGCGTCCACCCATCTTTAATGAATTAAACACTAGTGTTCCGCATGTTGGAGGCTCTGTCTCTTCACACATGCATAATCTACTAAGTGAGTAGATGACCGTAGGGCCAAGAATCGTCAAATTTCGTTGAGAAATGAAAGAGATATTGGTCCACGAAGTAAGGTGTTTGAGGCATGAAAATATGGTGTGGGACAAATCTACCACATCGGTGGGAAAATGAAGAATTTTTCTCTTTATAAGTATCTAAAGTGGTAAAGGGTTTGGGACCCCAAGGGGTATCCCATGTGTTTAAAAGAGGGAGGACCTAGATGTGCTTGGGTTCAAGGCTAAGCCCACACGCACGCCGCCGGTCCAGTCTCGGGTCACGGGTCGTGGGCTGTGGGGACTTTATGATATTATATTTTTGGACCCCAAATTGCTTAATATGTACAGTTTGGTCCCTAGAGTTTTTGGAAAGTTGATTTTGGGAAAGACGGAAGGCAGAAACTTTCTGCCTACCGTTTGGACTATTTTTTAGAGCATTAACCAGCCATTACTTGCCTGTTAACTACTCCATAAACAACCCTCCTTCATGACCATAAATTAGCCCCTCTTCAATAGCCATGAACAACCTTAAACCTGCCACACTAATGGCCTTAAACTTGCCATTAACAAACCCTCACTAATGGCTATTAACAGCCTTGTTTGTGGCTGTTGGGCAGCCTCCTCCTTTCTATATATTGATGCCTCTTTGGCTCAATAACGTGACAGAAATATACACGAAAATAAGAGCATATTTCAGCAACGAAAAATAGTGCACTAACAGTGAGAAACACACACGAAAATACCCAAAAATAGTGATGAAATACAGTGTGATATACACGAGATATACACAACAGAGACACACTATATACACAGAGACAAAATAGAAGAGAAAACAGAAACTCTTCCTTCATTTTCCATATCTTCGGCAAGTCGATTCATATTTGTTTTCTTCGTCAAATTCAACCTTTGGCTTTGTAGCGTTGAGATTAAAGTATTGTTTTATCTTGGGAGACTATTGCCCGCTAACATAAAAGCATATATACGGGACAAACTTGTCTTAAGGACAGAGTGCTATCACTCGACTCAACACACAATGTTGTAACCATCCAGATTTAGTTATTTCTTGATTTCAGGTTATCAAGATTCAAGACACAACAAGCTTGCGACAGTTTTGAAGATTGACCATTTATTTATCCTTTCGAACACTTGTAATATTTATTTACTTTCCGTACTGATTTACAATAGAGTACCCAACAGATTCACCTCTTAATCAACTTAAAAGACAAGAATCGAGTTTCGAAGGATGAGGGTCTGTATTTATAGGAAAGTATCAAAACCCTAGATAAGACCCTCAATCGATGTGGGAGAACTCAAAAATGGGGGAAAATTTCCCTCCAATCTGTCCTCAACCAATGAAATCATAGGATTCAAATCATAAAAGAGGACAAAAATCATTAAATGCTAGCAGAAAAAGTACCAAGAGGGGCGAACCTCACCTGGGGCTTGGGGGTGGGTTTACGGTGGCGTGAGACGTGAGAGAGGAGAGCATTTAATGCTCTTTCCTCTCTCACCCACACCAAAATGGAGAAAAGCAATCGTACTCTAAGTTTTTGCCATCTTTGGCAATGGAGACGAAGAGAGAGAGGCAACGACTGGTGTTTCTCTTGGCTGCAATCGTCAAAAGGGAAGCTTGGGGCTTTTCCTTCTTTCTTTACGCACAATTTTCTGGGCCTGGGCCGAGTCCTTGGCCTTTTGGCCCAAATTAAATGGATGAGGCCCACACCTTTCTTTTTAAAACAATTTAATTCATTGTGGTCACATTTTGCAAACGCGGTCACATTTTAAATCATAAAAAAACTAAATTATTTCGTCAATAACCTAATTAAAATAAAAGCTTCATTTCAAGCCCAAATTTGAAACTAATTAGGATTAAGGAAATTAAAATCGTGCAAATATCTTTTTAATTTTAAAACATGACTTAAAATTAATATGTAATTCCATTATCGTATTTAATTAAGCAATTTCCCAACTTTGACGGAGCGGGACATTAATCCTTTAATTTTGAAAAATTCTTTTGAGACAATTACATCTATAATTGTCGGTTAAAATTCCAAAATCATAATTAATGATCTAATTTCTGTAAAATTAGGAGTAAAGATGAAGTAATTAACATATTCAAGGAATACAAAGATGAAGTAGAAACACAACTTTCCATGAAAATCAAAATGATATGAAGTGATAGGGGTGGTGAATATGAATCTCCATTTGAAGAACTTTGTTTGGAATATGACATTATTCATCAAACAACTACCCCTTACTCGCCACAATCTAACAGAATTGTGGAAAGGAAAAATAGAACATTAAAGGAGATGATGAATGTCTTGTTGTTAAGTTCTGGTTTACCTAAGAACTTGTGGGGGAATCTATTCTTACGGCTAATAGAATACTTTATCGAGTTCCCCATAAAAAACACAATCCATTCCATATGAGCAAATGGAAATGAAGAAATTCTAGCTTGAAATACTTCAAAGTGTGGGGGGTGTTTAGCTAAGGTACAAGTTCTTAAACCCACAAGGGTAAAAGTAGGACTGAAAACTATTGATTTTGTTTTCATAGGATATGCTACCAATAGCAAAGCATATCGGTTTCTAGTTCACAAATCATAAAATCCCGACATTCATGTTAATACAATAATGGAATCAGATAATGCATAATTTTTTGAAAATATTTATCCGCAAAAAGGTGTACCTAGGGAGGTTCTATGGGGATGTTTGGAGGTTAAAGGTGTATCTATGGAGATCAAGGATATGTATGATGGAGCTAAGACTAGAGTACGGACAGTAGGAGGAGACTCGAAGTACTTCTCAGTGATGATGGGGTTGCACCGGGGATCAGCTCTTAGCCCATTCCTATTTCCCTTGGTGATGGACGGACTGACGTGACAAATCCAAGGGGAGGTATCATGGTGTATGTTATTCGCAGATGACATAGTCCTGATTGATGTGACTCGCAACGGAGTGAACGCCAAGCTGGAGGTTTGGAGATAGACTCTGGAGTCTAAAGGGTTCAGGTTAAGTAGGACCAAGACAGAATATTTGGAGTCCAAGTTCAACAACGGGAGCGACCCTGAGACAGGCGTGGAAGTAAGGCTTGGTACTCAGGTCATTCCAAAGAAATGAAGCTTCAAGTATCTAGGGTCTATTATCCAAGGAAATTAAGAGATTATGACGATGTCACACATCATAATGGGGCAGGGTGGATGAAATGGAGGCTCGCATCTAGAGTCTTGTGCGACAAAAAGGTGCCACCAAAACTTAAAGGCAAGTTCTATAGGGTGGTGGTTAGACCGACTATGTTGCATGGGGTGCAGTGTTGGCCAGTCAAGACTTCGCACATACAAAAGATGAAAGTTGCAGAGATGAAGATGATGAGATGAATTGTGGGCATACAAGGAGAGATAGGATTAGAAAAGATGATATCCGGGAGAAAGTGGGACTGGCCTCGGTGGATGACAAGATGCAGGAAGTGAGGTTGAGATGGTTCGGGCATATGCACAGATTCCCTAGTGCGGAGGTGTGAGAGGTTGGCTATGGATGGGTTCATGAGAGGTAGAGGTCGGCCGAAGAAGTATTGGGGAGAGGTGATTAGACGAAATATGGTTCATGTGCAACTTATTGAGGACATGACCTTAGATAGGGGTTGTGGAGGACACGGATTAGGGTGGAAGAGTAGTAGGTACTCAAGCGTAATCTTACTTATGCTTACAAATTGATAGTTGTAGTGTTATTACTGTAGGCCCGATTAGCCTATCACACTTATAGATACATTATTGCTTTATAATCCATTGTAGTTTGATTTCTTCTACTATGTGTTCTTTAGGGTATTTTGTTTAGCTTATTTAGTTATGTTAGCTACTGCTCCCTTTTGTTCGAATGCACTTTATACTGCTTAAATTTCATATCTGAGTCTGACCGTTTCTCTTCCTTTACTCTTTACAATTTAATCTTGCTTTACACCTGCTTTGTTTTGATTACCTTGCTTGTGATTATGCTTTGTCTTGAGCCGAGGGTCTCCCGGAAATAGCCAATCTACCTACCAAGGTAGAGGTACTGTCTGTGTATACTCTATCCTCCCCAGAGCCCACGGTGTGGGATTTCATTGGGTATGTTGTTGTATTTATCCGTATAAAAATGAATGTGATTCATCTAGCGAAAGATCTAAATGACCTCAGGAAAAGACAAAGTAAAGTCTCCTAATGAGGGGAATCCAAGACGTAGAAAATGTCGAAGGACGTCTACTTCCTTTGCTCCAGATTTTTTGACCTTTTTAGTGGAAAAAGAGCCTCTAACTTCTAAAGAAGCAATGTATTGTTCTGAAGCACAATACTGGAAAGAGGCAGTCAATAGTGAAATAGAATCCATTTTAAACAACCATACTTGGAGTTAGTTGATCTTCCTCCAGGAAATAAATCTTTGGGTTCAAAATGGATTTTTCAAAAGGAAAATGAAAGATGATGGCACTATTGACAAATATAAGGCAAGACTTGTGGGCAAAGGTTTCAGACATTGAAAAGGCCTTGATTATTTTGACACATACTCACCGGTAACGAGGATTACATTCATTCGGGTGTTAATAGCTTTGGCCATCGTGCAAGGTCTTCAAGTTCATAAAATGGATATTAAAAATGCCTTCTTAAATGGAGATTTGGAGGAAGAAATACACATGGAACAACCTAAAGGGTTTGTGGTTCTTGGAAAAGAAAATAAGGTGTGCAGACTTGTTACGTCACTTTATGGACTTAAAAAAGCACCGAAACAATGGCATGAAAAATTTGATAAAATAATATTGTCAAATAGGTTAAAGATTAATGAATGTGATAAATGTGTCTACATTAAGAACACTACAAATCATGTAGTCATTGTTTGCTTGTATGTTGATGACATGTTAATAATAAGTGAGTAAAGATATTGCCGACATAAATTCTACTAAGCATATGCTTGCTAGCAAGTTTGATATGAAAGACTTAGGAGTTGTCGATTTAATTCTAGGAATTAAAATCCACAAGACTCCTCAAGGTCCAGCATTGTCTCAATCTCATTACATTAAAATGATACTTGAAAAGATCAAATATGTGGACTTTAAGGTAGCAAGAACTCCAATTGACTCGAATCATAATTTTGTGAGAAATAAAGGTCAAAGTAAGTCTCAATTAGAGTATGCTCAAGTGTTGAGAAGTTTAATGTACATCATGAATTGTACACCGCTAGATATAGCTTGTGCGATAAGAAAATAAAGCATGTACACAAATAATTCTGACCAAACTCATTGGGTAGCAATGAAATGAGTGTTGGGGTATTTACAATACAATCAAGACTTGGATTTGCACTACAATTCATATCCCGCGTAATAGAGGGATATTATTATGCGAATTGGATCACCAGATTAGCTAAAACTAAGTCCACAAGTGGATATATTTTTACCATTGGTGGAGGAGCAGTGTCTTGGAAGTCGTCTAAACAAACTTGTATTGACCGGTCTACAATGGAGTCTGAATTCAAAGTTGTAGACAAAGCCGGTGAAGAAGTTGAATGGCTCAGGAATTTCTTGGAAGATATTCCATTTTGGCCCAAACCTTTGGCACATATTTGCATCCATTGTGATAGTCAAGCGATAATAGGAAGGTATGGGAGCATTATGTATAACGGCAAATGATGTAAGAAAGCCCATGAGCTCAAAGTTCAAATTTAATCGTCGAGGTGATATGCTCAGAGTTCCACAAATTAGCAATCGGCCTATGAAGATATGTCTAATATGGTATGGATTGTGGAGTGGGATTGAAAATTGGACTTGAAGATTTTAAGAAGAAACATGTTTTATTCCGCCTTCTTATTGGTCTTGGCCGAGACCATGCATTTCTTTTAGCTTGTTATTTTCCTTTAGTTCTTAGCTTAGCTATTAGATTGCCTTAGGACATAGGGGAACCATGTAATAACTTCTAGTTCTCCTCAAGACATCATTAATGTGTCGTGTAAGAAGACAATGTGACTAGGACGTGTGAAGTGATGAAGCCGAGAGGACAAGGGACAAGAATGATCTTGAAGAAAATGCTTCCAAGAAGACAATTCATGAACCAATCAGTTCATGAATTTGGCTACCTTGAAGACTTCAAAATTGACCAAAGGGAAGATCAAAAGTTGGCCGAATGGTTCATCAAGCAAATACAAAGAATGGAAGCTTCCAAACCTATCCCAAGAAGATGACATTTATGAAGTGCCCAAGTTCATGCATTATTCTTCATGGAATCCACATAGGGAGTGTGAAAGATTCATCATTTGTCCCCAAGAAAAGCCACGACCTTTCCCATTGTCTTGGTTTGATTGAAAAACCCTTGGTCACTTAGTAAACCCAAACTTGTTCCCACTTATCCACACTTGGCCGAAAGTTTACATGTAGTTTGTGTCTTTTAACTTGTCTTCTAGAATTGGTCATCTACTACTATAAATAGGACCCTCAGGACATTGTAAATATTCAGAGTTGATGAATAGAAAAAGATGAGTTTTATTTAATTGCTAAGTTATTCAACTTGTGTGTTGTCTATCTTAGTTGGTCCTTGTGCGAACAAAACCCTTGATGTAAGTTTAACTAAGACTTGTATGACTTAGTTAAACCCAAACTAAGATCCCTTCGGTGTAAGTTTGGTTAAGGCTTGTGTGACTTAGCTAAGCCCAAGATTAAGGAACCCCCTTGATTGCAAGTGAAAGTTGGAACCTATGTGATCTAACCTAACCTAAGCCTAGGGTCTATCTTAAGGTTTCCGGCCACCCTTACTTGGTTTGTATTCGGGCTTGTACTTAGCAACCTCGATCAAGTCCTTGTAAAATTGGTCACCTTCATCTTGGTGTAGACTCGGGCATTAAAACCCCTGTGTCGATATCCTTGACATATCAAACGTACCTCACTTAAACCATATTAACCGAACCAACACTTAACCAAACCTACCATCCTTCACTCGAGCTTGCATCTTGCAACTCTTGTTCAATCTTTATCCAACCCACTTTATACTAACCACCCTTTCCTCCCACAGTACTTCACAAACACCCCCTCCAAAGGTTTTCAACCGAAACCATACGTACAAAACCGTCCAAACCCGACAACCACAAACAGTCCACTTAAATAACCTTCACCGGAACCTTACTATTTTAGATCATTCTCGAGATCTTTACATTATAAAACCACCAAACTCCGATCACCATAGTCACCCTCAACGTACCCACAACAACCCCATAAAACCCTATGTCCGAATCCTCCTACAAATATTCGAACAACACAACTAACCATACCAACGTCTCTACCGAGTTCCATCACCGGACCTCAGTGTTTCAATTCATTTCTGTCACCTTGCCTCCACCTAACCACTGAACCCCGACCATCAACATCACCCTCAACATACCTGGAACACCCCCATAAAACACCTTGACCCAATTCCACCCAAAATAATCCCACAACACCATACTGCCCGGTTAAGCCGAGAACCCGAGAACCCCAACTTTGACATCTATTTTTGGGTCGACCCATATACAACCAAGATCTGACCCACTTACCCACCAACACCCCTCCTTACTTGAATCAGATTGGTATCAGAGCGAGGTCATCCCATCCCACGCTTTGACGCTATGACACATGTAAGCGATGAACTTAGGAGGGCCTTAACCGAATTTTTTACGGAACAAGTGCAATGCTTGAGAAGGGAGCTTGCGGGGCATACCATGAGAAATAATACTAATTCCAGGATTATGCCAACCTACCCAAGGCGTAAAGTCTTGGTAATCTAATGTGAGTTGGAAGTTCCATGCAAGAACCCGAAGGAATCACAAAGGGATCAATTTTTCTACATCCGGTGCAAAGTGAAGGACAAGGTGTGTAAGTTGACTGTATATGGAGGAACTTGTTCCAACCTAGCCTCCGTAGAGATGGTGTACAAGTTAAAGTTGCCTATCCGTGACCACCCTCAACCATATGATCTCCAATGGGTCAACAAAGATGGAGAACTAAGAATCACAAAATAAGTTCTCGTCAATTTTCAGATTGGCAAATATGAGGATGAAATGTGGTGTGATATCCTACCCATGGATACATGAAATATTTTACTAGGTCAACCTTAGAAATTTGATCGGAAGGCAAAACACGATGGGGAAAAGAATACCTATTCTTTTCAAAAGGATGGCAAGAGATTTCGATTGGTACCACCATCACCTAGTGAGGTGAAGAAGTTAAAGACTGAAGATACCGAAGCCTGTAATGAACCCGAGACCCCCTTATTTGATGTATAAAAGATAGAAAAAATTAAGAAGGGGAGTGCTATAGATACCGACATAAAGGAGCCCTTGGAAGGCGTATGTGTGAACGAACTTGCAACCGGATCATCACCGATGGAAAGTAGTGAACATACTCTTGGTTTATTTCCAAAAAGTTCATTACTTAATCATAAAGCCTATGGAAACAACTCGAACAAGGCAGTGATCTTGATGGTACCAAGGGAAAGCCAAACTTGGCACATACGTGTTGAAAGCCGAATGGGTCATCACCTCACCTTGAAGTACAAGCCTCATGTGCCGAGCATAGGTGATTGTTTAGATGACTTGAGTGGGCCTAAGTTGTGCTTCAAAATAGATTTGAAAAATGGCTTCCATCAAACAAGAACCCAAGAAGGGAAGTTGGATGCCAATGCCAAGCATGACTTGTCCAAATAGCTTGTGATGCCATTTGGAGTATGTAACCCTCCAAGCTCTCCCGTGAGTTTCATGTGCAAGACACTACAACCATTCATGGGTTACATAATATTATCTGAGGGCATTCACACTACTCCATCTGAAGTAGGAATTAGCCGAGGTTGGTTCAAGAAAACAAGTATCGTCCGAGATTATGGTTTGGCTTTTTCCTATCATCATACCGTCCGATATTATAGTTTGTCTCCTTCCTATCATCATACCGTCTGAGATAATGGTTCCCTTATTGACCCTATTCTGATCTTGGAGTCAATAATTGAAGTTGAACATGATGCTAGAGGGATAGGTGTTGGTCCCATCTTAATTCAAGAAAAAGGGTAAATACATTCTCTAGTCCATTTTTTTCATACAAAGAATTAGTTATCATGGGACCCTTGGTCCATTGAGAATGTGTGACTTGGCGTGTGTTCGGATCATTGGCCTTAACTACACTTAAAGAAGGAAGGAATAATCTTATGCCATGGACGGATGATCCTTGCAAAATATGGGCCTTCAAGATCGAGCATGATGTGTACAAAAGGCTTGTAATTCCATCGAAACTATGTGACGCTCCAAGCCTTTCCCCACACGAGGCATCACGTCCATCCTTGGGACACTTAACATCATCCGAGGACATTTATGCTAACCAACCCGAGGTGGAATATAGCCAAAGATGGTCCCAGTTATGGTAAAAGGCTTCTTTGGTTCGACTTCTTCTTTTCATCATGTCATGCGGAATTATTGTACCCTTGCTGCCCTAAAAATGAACTAATGAGAAAAGATGAGCATGAGTGGTCCCGAGGAGCGACAAGAATCCTAGAAACCTTGAAGGAAAAGATTTGTGGAGCACCGGTTCTAACTATGCCAAGCCGTGAAAGGCTATTGTGAGTTGAACGTGAAACAAGTGTAAGTACCATCTTTTTCTCTAGCACGAAATTGAGTGGTGCACCATGTCATTCTTCTACCTATGGCAAGGAAGCACGTCTTAGGGAATCCGAGATCCAATGTGAATAGCATTTTAAGTCAAAATTGTTTGGCTTGTATTCTGATCCCTATTTGGAAAGTTTCAAGGAAGGCACCCACAAGATAAAACTTCCGGACTTAGCTAATGGTGGGAGTATTAGAACACCACTTGTTGTTAAAGACTTATTACCATGTTTAGATAGCCCGAATTTGATGGAAAATTCTTTCAAAGAAGGGGAGATTGATGTAAGAAAGCCCGTGAGCTTAAAGTTAAAATTTAATCCTCGAGGTGATATGCTCGGAGTTCCACAAATTAGCAATCGGCCTATGAAGATATGTCTAATATGGTATGGATTGTGGAGTGAGATTAAAAATTGGACTTGAAGATTTTAAGAAGAAACATGTTTTATTCGACCTTCTTGTTGGTCTTGGCCGAGACCATGCATTTCTTTTAGCTTATTATTTTCCTTTAGTTCTTAGGTTAGCTATTAGATTGCCTTACGATATTGGGGAACTATGTAATAACTTCTAGTTCTCCTCAAGACATCATTAATGTGTAGTGTAAGAAGACAATGTGACTAGGACGTGTGAAGTGATCAAGCCGAGAGGACAAGGGACAAGAATAAACTTGAAGAAAATGCTTCCAAGAAGACAATTCATGAACCAATCAGTTCATGAATTTCGGCTACCTTGAAGACTTCAAAATTGACCAAAGGGAAGATCAAAAGTTGGCCGAATGGTTCATCAAGCAAATACAAAGAATGGAAGCTTCCAAACCTATCCTAAGAAGATGACATTTATGAAGTGCCCAAGTTCATACATTATTCTTCATGGAATCCACAAAGGGAGTGTGAAAGATTCATCATTTTCCCCAAGAAAATCCAAGACCTTTCCCATTGTCTTGGTTTGGTCGAAACACCCTTGGTCACCAAGTAAACCTAAACCCGTTCCCACTTATCCACACTTGGCCGAAAGTTTACATATAGTTTGTGTCTTTTAACTTGTCTTCTAGAATGGTCCATCTACTACTATAAATAGGACCCTCAGGACATTGTAAATATTCAGAGTTGATGAATAGAAAAACTTTTTTTTACTTAATCGCTAAGTTATTCAACTTGTGTGTTGTCTATCTTAGTTGGTCCTTGTATGGGCCTTCAGTTCTTGTGTGACCCAAACCCTTGGTGTAAGTTTAGCTAAGACTTGTGTGACTTAGTTGAACCTAAATGAAGGTCCCTTCGGTTTAAGCTTGATTAAGGCTTGTGTGACTTAGCTATGCCCAAGCTTAAGGAATCCCATTGGTTGCAAGTGAATGTTGGAACTTGTGTGATCCAACCTAACCTAAGCCTAGGATCTATCTTAAGGTTTTCGGCCACCTTTACTTTCTTTGTATTTGAGCTTGTACATAGCAACCCCGATCAAGTCCTTGTCAAATTGGTCACCTTCATCTTGGTGTCGACTCGGGCATTAAAACCCTTGTGTCCATATCCTTGACATATCAACCGTACCTCACTTAAACCATATTAACTGAACCAACACTTAACTAAACTAGCCATCCTTCACTCGATCTTTCATCTTGCAACTCATGTTCAATCCTTATCCAACCCACTATATACTGACCACCATTTCCTCCCACAGTACTTCACAAACACCCCCTCCAAAGGTTGTCAATCGAAACCACACGTACAAAACTGTCCAAACCCGACAATCACAAACAGTCCACTTAAATAACTTTCACCAGAACCTCACTATTCCAGATCGTTCCCGAGACCTTGCCATCATCAAACCACCAAACCCAGATCACCATAGACACCCTCAACGTACCTATAACAACTCCATAAACTCCTAAGTCTGAATCCACCTACAACTATCCGAACAACACAACCAACTACACCAATATCTCTATCGAGTTCCATCACCGGACCTCACTATTTCAGTTCGTCACCCTGCCTCCACCCAACCACTGAACCCCGACTATCAACATACCCAAAAAACCCCCATAAAACTCCTTGACCCATTTCCATATATAACTACCCGAAATAATCCCACAACACCACACTACCCAGCTAAGCCTATAACCCGAGAACTCTAACTTTGGCATCCATTTTTAGGTTGACCCGTATACAACTAAGATCTGACCCACTTACCCACTAACACCCCTCCTTACTCGCATCAGCAAATCTCATCACATACGATGAAGACATAATACCGTTAGACAACTACTATGTAGTGAAATTATCACAATTGACTATGTACGATCAAGGGATAATGTGTCGGATCCACTTACAAAAGGCCTAGCTAAAGAGGCAGTTGAGACATCATCTAAGGAAATTGGACTATGGCCGAGGACAAGTCAACATGGTGGTAACTCTACCTAGAAGACTGAGATCCCAAGATCTAGGTTCAAGGAGATCAAAAAAAGTTATGATTGACGGTTCAACATTGTCAAAAAATATTTTGGTCCATTCTCATGATGAAGACAATGTTTAGTAACAAGAATAAAGTGTTAGGGCTTTTTAATGGTTTCTAAGTTTGATACAGGGTATATCAAATAGTGTTTCTACAAGATTACATGTTTAGGAATCACCTATGTAAGTTTGAAGTGTAAGACGCTTTAAAGAGAATTTTTTAAGGCCAATTCTCTACGCATGTACGAGACCAGACATGGTTCATGGTGAAACGAACACAACAATGAGAACCAAAGATGGTTAAATGATTAATTGTGTGATATGTGGTTGTCTAGGTATACATCAAAGTTCGACGGTTCAAAGATATGAAATCTACCGATTGATCGAGTATATCCGACATATGTTCACTATTGAAAGTTCAAAGGAAAACCTACTTATCTAGATGTGATTAATCTCTCCTTGCAAATTGCACAATTTTTTCATGTATATTTTCATCATATAGTCATTCCCCATTCATGTGGGGGATTGTTGGGTTTGTGTTGTGTGAATGGGATATTGAGCGACATTCCTGGAAAGGCACCCACAAAGGATGTGACTTTTTTGTAAAGTCACCACACTTTTCATAACACCCATTTATTGGATATATAAATTGAAATTATACTTCGAATTTTTAATTCACTGAAGCATAAAAACTACTAAAAATTAGCATTTCAACTCCCCTCTTCTTTGCATTCTTCATCTCTTTCAAAAGCAAAATGTAAGCATCGAGTGTGATCCTCCATTTGAGTTCGTTGAAGTTCTGCAATTTCCATTGCCGCTATTGCAAAATAGTTTTCTATAATATATCCTGGGAGAAATTAATCCATTAACCTTGTCAACTGTGAGGGGATTATATTTATTAAGGACACATAAGAAACTTGTGGGCTCAGAAATTTCTGTTTCATCTTTTTTTTTCCTTAACGTGTATTTGATTCGGTTTTTTGTTCGTTTTAAAACAGAAACTGGTTTTACAAAAAAATTGATTTGAACACTAGAGATAACAAGAGTAACAAGAAGAAATGGGGGTTTTTATGGCACAAATCCGGATTAATCAGACAATAGATGGTTAAACAAAAGCACTTGTGATCAAACTTATCACATCATAATTTGGATTATTTACTTTTTTTGTGGTTGTTTTTGTTCTTTCAAAAAACAAAAAAAAGTATTTTTGCTGGACAACACTATTAATAATCTGTCATTTCAAAAAGCTTTACTCCCTTATTGGATCACAAAGATTTCAAACAGAACAATAACATGTTAGTATTTTTTTTACGATACATCTACGTCAATGTAAAAAAACCAAAAAAATATTCACATTGGGATAAAGATTATTATTCCTATACCAGGGAAAATGCACTTATACATTTGCTTCAACGTTCCTATATCATTGCATCTAGATACAATCTGGTGTACAGAAGGTCACATGTATCTGATTGACAACCTTTATAATTTATGATGTTTGAGTACTTGTTGCAGTATGGTTAGAGGGATAATTTTTTTCACTTTACCAAAACTCAAAGGTAAGTTTTATAGAGTGGTGGTTAGACCAACTACATTGTATGGGGCTGGGTGTTGGCCAGTCAAGAACTCTCAAGTTCAGAAGATGAAAGTTGCAGAAATGAGGATGTTGAGGTGGATGTGCGGGCATACTGGGAGAGATAGGATTAGAAATTAAGATATCCGGGACAAGGTGGGAGTGGCTTCGATAGAGTACAAGATGCGAGAAGCGAGGCTGAGATGGTTCGGGCATGTGAAGAGGAGATGTGCGGATGCTGCAGTACGGAGGTGTGAGAGGTTGGCTATGTATGGCTTCAGGAGAGGTAGAGGTAGGCTGAAGAAATATTGGGCAGAGGTGATTAGACATAATATGGCGCATGTGCAGCTTACCAGGACATGATCTTAGATAAGAGGTTCTGGAGGACACGGATTAGGGTAAAACGTTAGTAGGTACTGCTGGAAATTTACTAATGTGGAATTAAGTTTATCCCATTATTTATGACTCGAACAATTGGGGCCCCGCACGTCGGAAATGTCGTTTCCACACACGTGCACACGTAGTGCCAAGTATCGCAAATTTTATTAGTGAAAGAGATATTGGTACGTAAGTGAAACGTTTGAGACATAGAATGACAGACGGTTATTGGCCAAATGACAAAGTATTCCACGTTGGTAAACGAAGGAAGAAGTGTAAGATAAAATGAGTCGGAAATCGCCGCAAAGGGCCGCGGTGCAGCCCCGTCGGAGTTGAGGCACCGCGGCGCCTCCCAGGGAGTGTCGCGGCGTTAATTGGGTCTTCAGCCACTGGAGCCGCGGTGCTAATTCGCAGAGCCATGGCGCTTCGAAGGCAGAATACTGCGACGGAAAGATGAAAAGTTCTGACTTTTGGGCTGGTTTTGGAGCATTGAATCTCCATTATTTGGCATATGAATTCAACCATTATTTGGCTGAATGTAACCTCTCAATCAAGTGCCATTACATGGCTATTGAAGGCCATTAGTTGGCTAGTTGAAGGGTCATCTCATTACACTATAAATTGAGGCTTTTGGCTCAATTGTTCAACATACTAAGGAAAACACTACATAATTTTCTGACATCTTCTTCTTCCTCTCCAACAAGTTTACTACACTCAAAGTTCTTCAAGAGTAACACTTGAGTTTCCTTTGCTCAATTGTTAAGTTGTTGTTGTATCTTGGGAGACTATTGCCCGACAACGTAAAAGGAGATATACGGGGCAATCTTGTCTTAAAGATAGAGTGTCATCACTCGACTCAGCAAATCACACAAGGAGTTTGTTTCATTCTTGATTTCCAGTTTTGTTGTAATCTTTAGTTTATCCTTTCTAGCAATTGTAATATTTACTTACTTCCCATTCCCTGCAATTGTTGTATCCCATAATTTTAACACAAGACTCGTTGTAAGTGCTTAGAAAGATGACTGGAAGAGAACAACTTACTTTTGATTCAGCTGCTGTTGCTACTCAAGGCAACCCCTCTGCCTTCCCCACTGCTGCTCAAGGCAAAGCTAATGCTTTTACTATTGCTCAAGGCTCATCCAACGCCTTTCCTGCTGCTCAAAGGAACGTTATAGTTCCTCCACCCGCTGGATTCACCATGAACGCCTAGAAAAGTTCATAGGCTCCAACTTCAAGAGATGGAAGCAGAAGATGCTCTTTTATCTGACTGTTATGGGAATGGCTCGTTTCCTAACAGAAGATCCTCCACAAACTGGAGATGAAATGGACCCTTCGCCTACTGAAACGGCTGAAGGGGGCCAAGATATCCATGTCATTAATGACATGAAGATGGTTCTTGATGTATGGAGTCATAATGATTTCATGTGTAAGAACTATATTTTAAACTGCATGTCAGACCCACTCAACACGGTGTATTACACCATAGGCACCACCAAAGAGTTAAGGGAGAAGCTGCAGAAGAAGTACAACACACAAGATGCTGGTACAAAGAAATTCATTATTGTGAAATTCCTGAAATTTTAAATGGTGGATTGTAAAACAGTGATGTCCCAAGTCCAGGAATTCCAAATGATTCTACATCACCTGGATTTGGAAGGTATGAAACCAAATGAGCAGTTTTTGGTTGCATCACTGATTAAAAAATTACATCCCTCGTGGAATGAGTTTATGAGTTACTTAAAACTCAAGACAAATGAGACCTTTGAAGAACTTATTATCAAACTCTAGATTTAGGAAGATAATAAGAAGGCCTTGCCTTGGGGAAAACAACCCGCTGAGGCAAAGGAAAATCTGGCTGAGGCCAAAGGGAACCCAAGCAAGAAGTGCAAGTTCCAGAAAGACGGAAAGACCCAAGCGACGAAGAAGTTCAAAGGAAACTGTCACCATTGTGGGAAACCTGGTCACATGATCAAGGACTGTCGCAAGCTCAAGATCGAGCAACAAGAGAGGCCAAGGCCAAAGGCAAGGCTCAGGCTAGCGTTGTCAAAGATAGGCTTTAGGATGACATGATTGAGGAGTTCTCAACGGTGGTACTTGAAGGAAACCTTATTGAGAATCCCATGCAATGGTGGATGGACACGGGTGCTACCAGACACATCTGTTCCAATAGAGATGCCTTCTCCACTTATACACCAATTACTAACAAGAAGTTGTTCATGGGTAACAACGCTTCCTCTGACGTGCTGGGGGTAGGAAAGGTAGTCCTGAAGATGGCTTCTGGAAAGGATCTCACTTTGAAGGAGGTGATGCATGTTCCTGAGATTAGGAGAAATTTAAATTCAGGTCATTTATTGGTTAATGCTGGTTTTAGGCTAGTATTTGAGTCCAATAAGTTTGTAATCACCAAGAATGGAACTTTTGTCGAAGAGGCTTCGTTTGTGAAGACCTCTTCAAAGTTAACGCCATGTCTGTAATATGTGCAAGAAATAATATTGAAGCTTCTTCTTACTTGCTTGAGTCATCTAATTTATGGCATCATAGATTATGACATGTTAACTACAAGTCCATCCAAAGGTTGGTTAAGTTGGAGTTGTTGCCGTCTATCAACGTAAACCCTCAACATAAGTGTGAGGTGTACATAGAGGCAAAACTCACAAAGATTCCTTTTCGATCTGTCGAAAGGAATACCGCTCCTCTATAACTTATTCACACAGATATATGTGATTTGAAGTTTGCACAAACTAGAGGGGGGAACAAGTATTTTGTGACATTCATTGATGATAGCACAAGATATTATTACCTTTAGTTGTTGAAAAGTAAAGATGAAGCGTTCCGACGTTACAAAGCTAAAGTTGAAAACCAACTAAGCATGCAGATTAAATCCATGCGTAGCGATAGAGGGGGAGAATACGTAGTGCCATTTGAGGAATATTGTGCCGAATCGGGCATTGTTCATCAAACGGCGGCTCCATACTCACCTCAGTCGAACGGTGTTGCAGAATACAAGAACCGCACATTGAAGGAAATGATGAATGTCATGCTCATCAACTCTGGTCTTCCCCAAAACATGTGGGGAGAAGCCGTCCTTACCGCTAATACGATTCTTAATAGAGTCCCACATAAGGGTAAGGACAAAACTCCATATGAATCATGAAAAGGAAAGAAACCCACCTATAAATAATTAAAGGTGTGGGGTTGTTTGGAAAAGGTCGAAGTACCCAAGCCAAAGCAGTGGGCCTAAGACTGTAGATTGCATTTTCATAGGATATGCAAATAACAGTAGTGTTTATCGCTTCTTAGTGCACAAGTCAGATGTCCAGATATCCATGGGGGTACAATCATGGAATCAATGAATGCTCAATTCTTTGACGATACTTTTCCTAGAAAGGAAAAAGACATAACCTCTCGCAAATGAAGTTATGAACAAAGTTCTCAAGAACCGGGAGTCGTTAACTGCCCGGATCTAGATGGTTCAGATCTAGTGGACTTCGAAGTGGCTGAATATCCGGAATCTAGTATTCCAGATTCTCAGAACTTGGAGAATCCAGAGATGGAACCAAGGCGAAGTAAAAGGGCCAGGAAGGATAAATCCTTCGATCCTGACTTTGTAGCTTATATGGTTGATGTCGAATCAAGGACAATTGCTGATGCACTGTCAACTCCAGAGGCACCGCTCTGGAAAGAAGCTATTGAGAGTGAAATAGACTCCATCCTGCATAACCATACTTGAGTGTTGGTTGATCTTCCTCCGGAAAATAAACTCGTGGGTTGTAAATGGATACTCAAACAGAAGTATAAAGAAGATGGGTCTATAGATAAGTACAAGGCCAGGTTGGTAGTCAAGGGCTATCGATATAAAGAAGGCCTTCTGGTGTCTAGGATGACGTCCATACGAGTATTCATTGCGATCTCAGCATTGCGTGACCTTGAGATATATCAAATGGATGTCAAGACAGTCTTCCTAAATGGTGATTAGGAAGAAGAAATCTATATGGAACAACCCGAGGGGTATGTGGTTCCAGGGTAAGAGAAGAAAGTCTGTCGACTTGTCAAATCTATGTACGGGCTGAAATAAGCCCCGAAACAATGGCACGAAAAATTTGATAGTACTCTACTATCGAAGGGTTTCTCCATTAATGAATATGACAAATGTGTCTACACGAAAGGTAACTCTGACTCGTTCATCATGATATGCATGTACGTAGACGACATGTTGATCACAGGGAGCAATCCTAACTTGATCCTAGAGACTAAGAACATGTTGAAACAATGCGTCGACATGAAGGATATGGGTATCACAGATGTCATCGTAGGGATAAAGATCTATAAGACGTCTGACGAACTGGTCTTATCTCAGTCTCACTACATCGAGGATGTGTTGAGAAAGTTTGAGATGTTTGACAGTTCGCCTACGAAGTCACTACTGGATAGAAATCAAAAGCTTGATAAAAATCGTGGTGCACCCGTATGCTAGGAGCAATATGCACAGGTGATTGGGAGTTTGATGTATATAACAAAATGCACCGACCTGATATTTCTTATGCAGTTAACAAGTTGGCTAGGTTTACCCGTAATTCGAGTAATGATCATTGGAATGCGTTAAATCGGGTACTACAATACCTTAAATACACTCTAACTTACATGTTGCATTATTCGAGATATCCAGTTGTACTAGAGGGGTACAGTGATGCAAACTGGATATCTGATATAGACACCAAGTCTACCAGTGGGTATATTCTTACAATTGGTGGTGGGGTTGTGTCTTGGAAATCCTCTAAGAAAACTTGCATCGCCTGATCCACGATGGAATCAGAGTTTATCACTTTAGACAAAGCAGGAGAAGAAGCTGAGTGGCTTCACGACTTCTTAGAGGATGTCCCTTGTTGGAACAAACTCGTACCTTCTGTAATGATCCACTGCGATATCCAGTCGGCTCTAGGAAGGGCACGAAATTCTATGTACAACGGCAAGTCTCATCATAATTGATGGAGACATAAGATCGTTAGGCAGCTGATCACCACGGGTATAATATCCATTAATTACATAAAATCAAAGGATAACATAGCGGACCCACTGACAAAGGGCTTATCCAAAGATTAGATGTTCTGTCTGTCTAGGGGAATGGGCTTAAAACCCAAGCTATAAGGACCAATACGGTGGTAACCCAACCTTACTAACTGGAAATCCCAGGAATTAGGTTCAATGGGAAAACTAAGTTGTAAAGGTTCAGTTGAGCGCTTCGGTGGAAGCATGAGCACTCCGGATAGTGATTTTTGTAAAGAAGCATCAATCCAAAGGACGATATACATTAAGTGCTATCTGTAATATGGGTAAAGGTTAAGTTTCCAAAACCTTTAATGATCCTCAAAGGTTGAGGTTAGGTTTGGGGAAGCTTTTAATGGTTCCTATCACTTGTAAAGTGGGGGTATAATAGGATACCTTATAGGAGACCACCTATTTAAGTGTGAGGACAGGCCGCCTCAAATGGGCACACTTAAGAATCAAGAAGTATCCACGGCCACAACGGACAAAACATTACAAAGAACAGAGTAAGGGAAGTTGTTGTGTTGGTATCGTTGACTTGGCTTACACTAAACATTGATTGTTCAAGACATCACGTTCACTGCGCAATAAGTAAGTTCGATGGTATTCAACTATGGAAGGTTCAAAGCGGAAGCTGTCTATCCAAATGCAACATCGGTCCGCTGAAAGATTACTGGAAAAGGCACCATGTGAGTGCGCCAAAATCTCTTTCAAGAGGGGATTGTTGGAAATTTACTAATGTGGAATTAAGTTTATCCCATTATTTCTGACTCGAACAATTGGGGCCCCGCACGTCGGAAACGTCATTTCCACACACGTGCACACGTAGTGCCAAGTATCGCAAATTTTATTAGTGAAAGAGATATTGATACGTAAGTGAAACGTTTGAGACATAGAATGATGGACGATTATTGGCCAAATGACAAAGTATTCCACGTTGGTAAACGAAGGAAGAAGTGTCCGAAGTGTAAGATGAAACGAGTCGAAAATCGTCGCAAAGGGCCGCGACGCAGCCCCGTCGGAGCCGAAGTGCCGCGATGCTAATTCGCAGAGCCACGGCGCTTCGGAGGCAGAATGTTGCGACGGAAAGATGAAAAGTTCTGACTTTTGGGCTGGTTTTAGAGCATTGAATCTCCATTATTTAGCACATGAATTCAACCATTATTTGGCTGAATGTAACCCCTCAATCAAGTGTCATTACATGGCTATTGAAGGCCATTAGTTGGCTAGTTGAAGGGTCATCTCATTACACTATAAATTGAGGCCTTTGGCTCAATTGTTCAACATACTAAGGAAAACACTACAGAATTTTCTGACATCTTCTTCTTCCACTCCAACAAGTTTACTACACTCAAAGTTCTTCAAGAGTAACACTTGAGTTTCCTTTGCTCAATTGTTAAGTTGTTGTTGTATCTTGGGAGACTATTGCCCGACAACGTAAAAGGAGATATACGGGGCAATCTTGTCTTAAAGACAGAGTGCCATCACTCGACTCAGCAAATCACACAAGGAGTTTGTTTCATTCTTGATTTCCAGTTTTGTTGTAATTTTTAGTTTATCCTTTCTAGCAATTGTAATATTTACTTACTTCCCGTTCTCTGCAATTGTTGTATCCCACAGGTAGTATAGTGTTGTCTCACTTATTCTTTCTTACTTGTAGTCGTAATACTTCTCATGTACTCTCCTACCTTTCAATTTTTGTTACTATCTAAACTTGTTATTCGCTTGATGTACTGTTTTGTTGTAGTTATAGCTCATTTTTCCTCTTTGACTTGCTTTGATTTTGCTTTATCCTGAGCTCGAGGGTCTAGCGGAAACAGAAGCTCTACCTCCCGAGGTAGGGGTAAGGTCTGCGTACACTCTAACCTCCCCAAACCCACTTGTGACATTACACTGGGTATGTTGTTTTTGTTGTTGTTGTTTCCCATTTTGGAAATAGACTATATATTGATCCATGTCCTAATGTTTTTTTTTCTGTAAAAAGAGTTACAGGACAAAGTGCTTTGTCAATATCCATGTACTCAAAACCGAGCTTTAGCTAGTCTTTTCTATTTTTTGGCACGTTCTACAGATTCTTGGATCTGTCTGTCATGCTCTTTAATTATTCGATGCACATTGATTGGTTTTGATACAAGTTGAAGTTGACCAAAATATTGATTGTCTTCCAGAAAGTCAAGGGCATCTGATTCTGCAGGAGTAGGGAATGGTCCAATATTACCTTTTGTTTCAGCCATTACACCCTTAGCATATTTTAGGAACCAAGCCTCGTGTTCTCTCAGTAAGCTCTACATATGGGTTGATTTGGCAGGTTGAGAAATTTTGTTGTTAGCAGTAAACTCATGGCTATTCGATATTGATGGACCTAACAAAGGATTCTTCTTTCCCTCACAGTCATGGTCATTCCCTTCTTATGGCTCGCACATTGAACATATTTGAGGATAAAAGCCTCACCGTCTTCTAATGCAGCAGGTAATGGACTATACAACTTCTTTGTTCTGTCCACTGACCTCTGTAATTCTTCATTAGCTTTAGCTGATGGGATTGCCCTAGCACTTCTATCACGTGCGTACTTCAGTCCCTACTCCCATTGATTTCTGTCTTTAATGTATCTTTTCTGGGATGGAATTTTGGCAAACTTGATGGATCACAAACAAAGTTGGAGGGCATACTTTTTTATTGGAATAACCTTTTTTCACTTTATATATTATTCCACTGTGCTAGACGACGATGGATCATGTTGAGCTTCACATGCCATGCCCATCAGTTCGTCAAGACTTCATCAAGATTACTGAGTATATTACATTTGTCTTTCTCATTGTGTCCAGTTCTAATTACAATACATGGGTTGATATTCTCACCTGATGATATAATATAATCATTTGTAATACCAAGCCGAAATGTGCAAGATTTCTTGTCTTGATTTAATTATATTTTCTGCAATTATATCACTGTCATGCTTTTAGCATCAAATAATTATCCAAACCACTAATCCTTCTACTTGTAGAAGGGAAACTTCCTTTTTATCATTCCAGTACCTTCATGGCAGTGTTTTGAAGAGCGAGAATTTAAAAAAAGCGACGAGTGTCGCTTCATCAAAGCGAGAAGCATGAAGCGAAGCACGTGCTTTTTTCTTTTGAAGCGCAATTTAATACAAAAAGATTAAATTCGCATAGATAAATAACAACAATAACATATCCAGTGTAATCTCACACGTGCGTTCTGGGAGCATAGATAAATAACTAAGAACTCAATAGAAATAACATATTAAGCAAATCTTTCAATTATTAAATTATAATTGCAGCAGCAGAACAAGAGTGAAGCTAAAGAACAATGAAAAAATAGAGAAACAATTGCAACAGCAGCTGAGCAGAACAATGAAAGAAATACAAAATAAAGATAAAAATTGTGGAACTGAGAAAAAACAAAAAACACTACACCAAAGCTGCATCTGACCCTAGCGTGGGGGTGGGGGGTGGGTGGGTGGGTAATTTCATTATTCATCTGATTTGGGGTTGATGTTAAGGGAGGGGTCAGGTTCTGGAACACAAGGTTATCAAATTTGAAATTAATTAGTTCAAGCATACCTTACGCAGAAAAGGGAAGAAAACACTAGACACAGAGCACATCACTGCAATTGTTCAAGGTGTTACAGCATTTCATACAAAAACCCTAGTCTAGTTTTTGTTATATGACAAAGTCGATACTGCACAAAATGTGAATATTGGTGAAAAGAGATAAATGTTACCATCATGTACAAAACAAGATTCAACCATCTACCATCTTGCTAGCTTCATGATGATCATTCACAATTTCCAACATGTCTTGACATAATCAAACTATGTCAAGATAAAACTATTTTGGGCTATAGAAGCTCATTCAACCTACTCAGCCACTATTGTGCTTGATCCTCAACCTCCTTGATGTCCTACTGAACCTTTTTACCCAGTATGTCAAATACATTGACAGACCTTTCTGCCTCTCCTGCTCAGCTTTGGGCCTCTTGCAAACGCCATTTAGCCTTTTTTAGTCGTTTCCCTGCTGCTAAGATCTCCCTGTTCCTTTCTACCAAGTCGTTTTTAGTTGCTTTAGAGACAAGCTTGGTAGTCTCACTTAACGCATTAGATAGGAAGACTTTTCCTCCATATCTTCCTCTTCGAAAATCTCATCCAGATACTGCTGCAGCCAAGTTACATCAAGATTGGCATCCACAACACCAGATACTACAGATTTCATATCTTTAATGGAAGAAGAATTAAAATCCCTGGTTTTCAGCCGCCTGACAACATCACATATCAAGAAGGGAAGCTCTAACAGTAGGTGACTTAAAGTGACAGTTGACTGTAGTGTCACCATAGTTGGAAAAAATGGCATTAACTATAGGAGCACTGCTCACTTTTACTTTATAGCCATGCACATGCACTAGTTCACTGCATATATCACCATCTTCAGGGAAAACCTCTATAGGTGTTGTCCAACTCATTGGATTTCCCTTTAGCCCAGATTCTGAAGCTTCAACATTGATCCTTTTATTTTGGTTCACTTCTTTTGGAGTTAAATTTTGCTGCATGGTCTTTCATAAAAACAAAACGTCGTTAGAGATCGAATTCCATTTATTATTACGCAAAGCGGTTCTAAATGCGATATAAATAACTTACATTGTTGAAGGAGGAGTTGGATCATCAGTTGCTTTCCCCTGCCAAATTTTTTAGCATAGACAGGTGTTATAAAATAAATAGTAAGATTAGGTTTTCAAATTTCTATCGCTTTTCCATACAAGCTTTCTAGGTTGCACTTTGTCATCTAAACTTCTGCTGCAGTTTTCCATTCACGATAACACTCTAAACACTTTTAGAGACCAAAATGGTTGTCGTGCAGGGTGAAAAGGACCAATTTATCAAGGCAAAAGTAGAGGATATATCCAGAACCGGCAGCCCGACTAAGCTCCCACTATTTGCGGAGTCCGAAAAGGGCTGGACCATAAGTGTCTAATGTACGCAGCCTTACCCTGTATTTCTGTAAGAGGTTGTTTCCATGGCTTGAACCTGTGACCTCCTGGTCACATGGCAAAACTTTACCAGTTACTCCAAGGCTCCCTTCAAAGGGGGCATTCCGAGAATCAAACTCAGGACCTCTCATATCCAAAGCGAGAATCATACCACTAGACCAAATGCCCAGCTCTGTGCTTCAAAAGGGCAGCTTGGTGCTATGCACGGGGTCTGGGGAAGGGCCGGACCACAAGGGTCTATTGTTCGCAGCCTTACCTTGCATTTCTGCATGAAGCTGTTTCCACGGCTTGAACCCATAACCTTCTGGTCACATGGCAACAACTTTACCAGTAACAAGACTGAATTATCATAAATTAATTCCTAGGAGAACTTACATTTAGAATCAGCTTGAGCTTCAAAGAAGGTTGAGGAAAAATAAATTCACGTGAACGTGTATGTCTCCGCCTATACTTCTCTTTTGAAAGTCTTAATTACAAGGAAGGGCTATTTCGTTCTTTTAGAAGTACATTGTTTTCTTTCAGATAAGGTGATGGATCTTAATGATTAGAGATTGCAAAATATAACGTTTAGTTAGAAGGAGATGACAACGCACACTTTAGAAGCACTTTGATGGAAAAGATACAAACCCTAAGAAAATAAGATGGCTACAGAAGAGAAGAGAAAGAGCCAAGCATTAGTGTACTGAACTATAATTAAAAGACCAACTTACCATAGATAACTTTTCTTCGCTGCAAACAATCTCCTTGCTATCAGTACAGGAGTTAGCACCGACACATCATCATCAACATTCAAAGCCTGCTCAAGAAATTGACACTAAGAATACAGAGAAAAAAGGTCTCATTAAGTGAAACACATTTCAGTCCATGGAGAATGGTATTAACTCATGCAAGTTCTACCCAAAACTATTATCAATTCCGTTTAGTAGGTGAAAATATGATATACCATAAAAAAAACCTATTAATTAGATGACTTGGAAATGAATTAGAAATTGAACTTCCATAGTTAAAAACAACTACTGAATTGCTTATTCCATAACTCTTAAGAATCTCATGAGCAGACCGTCTATTGCAACAGTGAGATAATGACACCTTTGTCTGCCTCACCCCAACATTATATCAAAACACTTGTTTCTGCTTCTGTCAACATTATATAAAGACACATTTTCAGCCTCTCCCTCGACATTACATAAAGACATCTTTTCTGCTTCTTTTCTATAAAATTTGTCTTGCTATGGTTTCTTCACTTATGTTATTAACTTTTTAACCTCCTTTGACATGATTTCTCCTGAGCCGAGGGTCTATTAAAATAGTTCATCTACATCCCAAGGTAGGGGTAAGGTCTGCGTACACTCTACCCTCCCAGACCCCACTTGTGAGATTTCACCGGGTATGTTGTTGTTGTTCCATAAAATTTGTCTTAAGATCAATCGACATTATTCAGTAGCAATGTGAACTCTCTCCCTGATTTACTTAGGGTTTGCACTCTTACTTGAACTCAAAGATACACCACTTTACAGATCCCATATCATGAAGAGAACTATAAAATGGGGGCCTTTGTTTACCCCCTTCCCCACACCCGCCGCGCGCACACACACACAAAAGAGAAAAGAACCTCAAAGGAGGGACAATAATTTGAATCTCAATTTATGAACAAGAGCAATGTTGCTTCTATGATTATTATCTTTCCTTTATCCCAAATTTATTCTACCATGGGTGACTCTTCTAAAAATACAAACATTGTTCCAGAACCTATAGCCATTCCTTTCGGTGTGAAACTCAATGGCAAAAATTATTCTCTTTGGTCTCAAGTTGTTGAGATGTTTGTTGCAAGTCGTGAAACATTGGGATATTTGTCGGGAAAAATTAAAGAGCCTCCTACCAGTGATGCCATGTAAGAAAAGTGGAGTATGGATAATGTTATTTTTAAAAGTTGGCTCGTCGGTGCCAAACCTGACATTATGAGTTTATTTGTTCGTCTTCCATGCCAAGAGTATTTGGGACACCGTGTCTCAAACATTACGAATGGGTTGATAGATCAGTTATCTATGATCTCTCTTGTCAAGCAATGCATATGAAACAAGAGGGGAAATCATTTTCCACATACATTGCAGATTTGCGCAATATATGGCAGGAACTGGATCATTGTATGCCGATCTCTTTCACACAACCTGATATTGTTAATGCCCGATTGAAGGAAATTGAAGAAGAATGTATGTATATCTTCTTGGCTGGTCTGGATGATTTTTATGATCATGTCCGAAGTGATATTCTTCGCACAAATCCTTTTCCCAATCCAAAATATGCTTTTGCTATGGTTCGAAGTGAATCACAACGGAGGAACACAATGTTAAACAATAATGCAGATCTCAGTATAGCTATGGTAGCAAAGGTTTCTTTGACCCAGAATCGAAATTACCATTCAAAAGCTCATAGTAATGGTGAAAAGGGTTGTACTCATTACGGCAATCCTAAACATGTTATTGAAAATTGTTTTAAATTACATGCCTATCCAGTTGGTGGGATGGTGGAAACGAAAAGAAGTCTCGGGAATAGTGAACTAAAATGGATGGCAACAAAAATGATGGGAAAGTTGCTGTAATGGTTTCATCTAGCACATCACTGCCAACTGCTGGACGACTTTGGTTTTAACTTAAATTGGTGATTCTGATTTACATATACCTAGACACTGATCAGGTAATATTGTATCAACTCTCATTAATAATATGGATTCTAATAAACACACGGGATGGGTTATTGACTCCATAGATACCCAATTCTTCTCTTCAGGGGTAGAATAAGGTTGAAGAACAGAATTGGTTGTTTTACTACCTGATAATAGTGGTAAGAATTTAGATAATCATGGCTTAGCTCAACAACTACGGACCATGGTATTCTCGACCAAGCAGTACAATAAGAAAGTGAAGAATAACCCTCTCCAATACCTATAGTACCCACCAATGATGCTCGTTCTGATGATGTTCCTGAGGTATGTGTGAATTTTGAGAAAATCAATACTAGTAATTTAATTGATAAGACTACACCATTGGTTTCTAGTGATGATAACAGGAATATATATCAATTACATCCTCGGGCTAATCGAGGGAACGCACCAGAGAGATACTCCCATGATGATCCAAAGGAAGTCAAATATTTATTGCTCATTATGTTTCCAGCGGACACTTACCAAGCGCTATCCAAGGCTTTGTGAATCAGATGTCATCAGTTAAAATCCCTACAAAATTTCAAGAAACATTGAATGTCACGATCCCTTTTCAGGAATCGTGGTGGCACCTACATAATCCCACTAGTAGGCGAACCCCCCAAATCATTCGCAAGATATGATATAACCAAAAGCGGAAAAATACAAATACTATAATCACTGTCTCATAATATCACGCGGAAGAAAATGATAATTTGATACATCCAATAACACCCCAAGTGATCTAGTCGGGAATACAAGATCACTAATCAAAGCAATACAAGTTTGAGTAAATGGGCCCGCGTGTGTCAAAACCGAATACATACTCTGAAATGTCTCTCGAATACGAACAAAAGACAGTAAATAGAGATAAAGTATCCAAGGGCATGTTGGAAGGAGCATCCTTACCTTGAATATTGAGGATCACATCTCTGACTCAGTCACGTGGTCCTGCGGAGGTAGAAGGTACTAAATCTGCATCTAAAACAAATGCAGCAAGTGTAGCATGAGTACACAATTTACCCCCGTAGATATCATAGGCTAACAACGACGGAAGATACTTAATCAGAGATAAATACCAAGTTGACACCAAATAATCCTATACTAACAGTTCAATAACCCAAGTACGTTACATAGTCAAGATAATGTTCACAGAGTTCAACATCATATCAAATATCAAATAGCATGAATAATCCTTCCAAGTTCAGAGTCCAACAATGGGGTTTATAATCACTCAATACACAGTTTCATCACAATTCATCAGTGAAATGGCATAAATATGTATTAGATGAATGCACTTCATATACAAGGTACCTTTCTCAACCTGGTATATCGTACATCAAGGTTTAATTCTGATCTGTACACCCATGAGAGATTCGCAAAGTCCATATACCGCTCCTAGCTAGCCGGAATTCCACATATGAATCTGGCTAAAGCCCATGACTCATTTGACAAGTCTCAATCATGTTGTAGGCATGCAACTCCGCTCCCCATGTATCAATATCATCTCAAGTACCATAACCTCATATAACTCTTACATTTCCAGCCTCTTAGACCACAATATATACATACCACTCTCACATCAAGTCACATAACCATGAGTGTATGAACGCAATGATAATATAAGGCAAGATATCATGATATAATGAGATGCAATAAAGTATAGAGATGATAACATGCTTTCAAGAATCCAACAACACATAGGCAAATCCAAGTCAAATTAGGATATCATATTGAAAGCATGTATAATGAGTAAACAAACAATAACAAACATGGTGACGAGCCCACAAATGGCAACAAGTACAATGAAACAGTAGTCAGAACCAACACAAGGTTGGTTCCCCAAATCTACCAATCATCATAGTTCAACACTGGTACCCACTCAGACGTTCATCATAACCGCCTGAATGGGACCCCTAAACACATCTAATACCCCTCAATATTTATAACTAATTATGTACTTCTATCGGAGTCTCAAAAAACTAAATCGTAGCCTACCTCAAATCCAAGAAGGTGCGCTAAAAAATCAAGCCTCGGTGATAGCATTGCCCTTCCTTTGCGCCTCGTGATAATTGAAGTCTAATCATGCATATTACATCATTAATATAAAGATAACACAACATAAACAAGACTTTAAATACCCATCCCATGCCCACGGCACCAAGACTGGAACTTTATTACACAATAACTAAGATTACATACAAGGTAGTCATATCCTTGAATTAATTGGAAATATATTCACATTTGATTCCTCAAGTTGAAGAATAATAAAAAGGCCCCAATTTGAAACCCTAGAAATTTCCCCCAATTGAAAACAAGCCTCTATAATCCAATTAAGACTTATAACATGATAATCTAATATAATCCAATCCAATCCTAACTTATGATATTAACACAATTTGATCCATAAATCTCCATTAAAATCAATAACATGATTCTTTTATTCTCATAGAAACATATAACCATTTTTCCCAATCTTAAAAACACACTACAACACTATTAGTAAGTTTAGAATAATAAACGTAAACCAAGTAATGAAGGAAACCCTTACCCAAGGGTTTAAATTGCTCCCAGAGTCCTGAAAATACACTCAAGCGACGTTGATTTCGAAGTTTGCTATTTGGGGAAAAGACATCTGACCTAAATATATTTATAGGACACCTGAACAGTAATTCCACCCCAGCGGAATTGACTCCGTTGGAGTGGACCCGTTGCGGCGGAATCTCTTCGTCGTGGCTGAGGTATTTAACACCTCACCCTTTGCTGCGGCGGACACGACTCCCTTGCAGCGGAAATCTCCTGACTCCCATATTCCGCTTTGGTGAGCCAACCTCTCGCTGAGGCCGACATGCCATAGCGGATGCTGGTCCACCGCAACGGACACCAGATACCAGCAGTTAATTTTGCAAAAATCCTCCATTCAACACCTAAAATACTCCCGAAATCCCCTGAACACAAACCAAATATGAGGTAAACAATGCTATGACCTCGTTCGTACCCTCGTATTTCATAAATAACCGATCTAAGGAATATTTTTCTAAAGAATTGTCCAAGACAAACAAAAAATCTAAACTTTAAAATAAGGCCACAAAATACATTTGATTGCCTCGGAAAACAAACCAGTGACTCGACTAAGTCATAAATGACCCTCCGAAACTATCGGAAGTGACGGAACCCGAAAACGGACCCATCTAGCCAAAAGTCAACTTTTAATCAAATTATCCAACTCTAAGTTTCTTGTTTTGGGTTTTTCATTCGAAACTCATATAAATGGACCTCGGGATATGTGCTACCCATCCTCGCGCATCACAAACCCCACATAGAGTCTACTGGAAGGGTCAAATAAGAAAATAAGGGTCTTTAGCTAAAATGACTAAATGACTCGTTACATTGAATGATCCCAAATGGGCAAAATCCATGACTGGGGAGATGCGAGCAGTGAAAAACTACACATGGGATATCGTGACATTACCAGAAGGGAAGAACCTTGTCATATGCAAATGGATTTTTCAGTGAAACACAAGCTAGATGGTTCAATTGATCGATTCAAATCAAGACTGGTTGCTCGTGGCTTTACACAAACTTATAGTGTTGATTATTAGGAGACTTTTGTGCATGTGGCAAAGCTAAGTATTGTTCGTGTTCTATTATCTATAGCTGCTAATATTGACTAGCCTTTACAATAATATGATGTGAAGAACACATTTTTGCATGGAGATATATCTGAAGAAGTTTATATGAGCATACCTCCTGGTTACAAACACTTCGGAAATATAAATTTGGTATGCAACCTAAAAAGGCATTGTATGGTTTGAAGCAATCGCCTAGAACATGGTTTGGAAGGTTCCGACTAACAATGAAGAAATACAACAATACTCAGAGTAACGTGAATCATTCTTTATTTTTGAAGAGACAAAATGGCAAGATAACTTTTCTTATCATCTATGTTGATGACATGATTGTTACTGGTGATGATATTGATGACATGACTAAATTGAAGACTTACTTGTCCTCTGTGTTTGAAATGAATGATTTTGGTGGATTAAAGTATTTCTCGGGCATTGAAGTTATTAGGTCCAAACAATGAAATTTTTTATCTCAGCGCAAATATGTTCTTGATTTGTTAAAAGAGCCAATGTTAGGTTGTCAACCTATTGATACACCGATTGAACAAAATCATAGCTTAGAGGAACTAATCAAGTTTCTACTGACAAATCAAGTTATCAAAAGCTAATGGGACGCTTGATATACTTATCACATACACGACCAGATATTGCTTATGTGGTCAGTTGTGGTAAGTCGCTTTATGCATAATCCAAGTGAAGTTCATATGAATGCAATTATTAGAATATTGCGGTACTTGAAGTCAGATTGGGGTGTGCAAAAGGAGAAAGACGATGCTCAACAACCGGGTATTTCACTTTTGTTGGAGGTAATCTGGTTACTTGGAAGAGTAAAAAATAGAAGGTTATCTCGTTGTCTAGTGCAAAAGCTGGTATCAGAGTAGATCAAAGGTCCTGAGATTGAATCTCGCCACCACCCATTATCAAAAAGATTTTCCACGTTCTTGAACCATGAAAAAAAATCAGGTCACCACGTGATGGGGCTTGTTGAAAATATAATCAAATATTAAAAGTATGTTCTCTCTAACAGCTTAAGCTTTTAGTTGTGGTGGTCACACACTTTAATACATTATACAATTAACATGGAATGCAACCAGTAAACATATTGAACAACCAACAAAATTTCATTGACATTCTTCTATTACTGGGTTTTATTTCATAAGTGCATTAATACTTCAATATGAAAAAAAAAAAGTACAAACATAACATTATTTTGTTCATTTATTATTCACATACAATAGTGCTCGACTTTTAGCTGTTTTTCAATTTAAGCTTATACATTTAGAGGAAATTCTAAAACATTGTCTTATATCTTTTTTACATCCCAAATATACTAGAAAGAAATTCTATTCAACAAAATGCTAGAAAGAAACTGTAATTATCTGGAAAAGTGAAGTATAATGTTTCATGCCTTTTTCTTTCTTTGCAAAAATGAGGGGGGGGGTTTATCAGTAATTTTGTAAACAAATTAAAGAAGGTAGGAGACGAAAAGGAAGGTTTTAACTCCCTACCACATTATGAAAGTTATCTGTTTGACGAATCCTTTTGCATGGTGTAACATGACAGATGTAATTAATTCTGTAGTTTATTGGACTTGTTAAGCTCCCTAAATCTGTGCTAGGAGAACTATGATTTTGTAGAGGAGCTAATCTTATTTTTATAACTCATTTGCATCCTCTGGATGGTTTATGAATGGAATCTTTTGCCAAAAACAAAAAGGAAGGTTTCATTTTTTACGAGGAAGAAAAAAAGGAAAGATCTCATTATGTTGAATGGAAGAAGTCAAAAAGAATATAATTCAACACTTTTGTGAACAAATCAGCTAGTTGCTCTCCCGTCTTCACGTAGCCAGCGGAAATTAGGTTATCATGAATCTTCTTATGAATAAAATGACAATCAACCTCAATATGCTTAGTTATTTCATGATACACCTGATTTGAGGCAATATGAAGAGCATATTGATTATTACACCAGAGTTATGCTGGTGTGTGATGATTCAACCAAATTTTAATTAAAAGATGTCCAGATAAACTCACACATAGATTGGACATAGATCTATACTCAAGATTCTACACTGGATCGAGATAACACATTTGTTACTACTCCTCCATGATATTAGGTTCCCACAAGCAAATACACAATAACTTGTAGTAGATCTTTTATCAATTTTGGATCCAATAGAATCAGCATTTGCAAAACACTCCACATGAGTATGGCCGTGATTGCTAATTTAATATGCTAAGTCCAGGAGCTCCTTTCAAGTAACATAGAATCTGTTCCAAAGCTTCTAAATGTTTGATCATTGGTGCGAACATGAACTAACTAACAACACTTACCACAAGAGCAATATTCGGATGAGTCATAGTAAAGTAGTTTAACTTTTGAACCAACCTTCTATTTCTTTCTGGATCATCAAAAGGATCACCATAAACTTTTATAAGATGTATATTTGGAACCATTAGAGTACTGTAGGGTTTGGCTATCAACTTTTCAGTGTCTGCAAGCAGGTCAAGAATATACTTCCTCTGACATAGAAAAATTCCCCTCTTGCTTCTAGCAACTTCCACTCCCAAGAAGTATTTCAGTTGTACCAAGTCTTTCGTGTGAAACTTAGTATGCAAGAAATACTTGAGAGAAGATATTCCTGCATAATCACTTTCGGTAATAATAAAATCATCAACATATAAAACAAGGAGAATAGTTCCAGACGATGATTGCCTGTAGAAGTTTGAATGATCACATTTGCTCTTTTTAAGTTCAAACACCTGAACTACCTCACTAAATTGTCCAAACCAAGTCGGGGACTCTGTTTCAAGCCATATAAGGAATTCTTCAAATGACAGACCTTTCTATACTCCCCCTGAGCAATAAAACTTGGTGGTTTCTCCATATACAGCTCTTCATGGAGATCACTATTAAGGAATGCATTCTTGATATCCAAATGATACAAAGGCTAATTCTTCGAAGCAGCTAGAGAAATGAACAAGTGAACATAAGTGGGTTTTCAAATCGGGGAAAATATGTCTGAATAATCCACCCCATAAGTTTGAGCATACCCTTCAGCCACAAGTCTAGCCAAAGATCCATCTGGGTTAACATTCACCGCAAAGACCCATTTGCAACCCACTGCTTTCTTTCCACTAGGTAAATCCTCTAAATCCCAAGTGTGATTTTCCTCTAAAGCATGTATTTCCTCAAACATTGCTTCAGACTATTCAGGATGATTCAAAGCCTCTTTTACTGTTTTAGGTACAATAATGGAGTTTAGAGACGCAATCAAAGATCTAGACTTTGGAGGTAAGTGGTCATAGGAAACAAAATTAGCAATGGAATATGTGGATTTGCATGTATGTGTACCTTTGCAAAGAGCAATAGAAAGG
This sequence comes from Anisodus tanguticus, assembly GCA_034509755.1. NCBI lineage: Eukaryota > Viridiplantae > Streptophyta > Magnoliopsida > Solanales > Solanaceae > Anisodus > Anisodus tanguticus. The sequence continues at coordinate 9,746,736 of CM067543.1, read as the reverse complement.
TCAAGATTTTTTGGAGGATCAGGTGTAGGAGGATGTGATGAGGAATATACTATTGCAGGACGTGTATCATTAGTCTACCGCCTCCTAGAGTAAACCTAAACAACTAGCGGTCTTGTAGGTGGATCTAGTACGACAAGTACAATAGTCGATCGGTGATCAACTAAACTGGGCGATGTATGAGAAATAACATCATCTAATCTTTCTGGCACAACCTTAGTAACCTAAGTAACCATTCATCTTCCTCCCCATGACTTATAGAAATAGGAGGTGCATAGAAGAATGGTGTAGTTTCAAAAATGCAATATTAGTGGACACCAAATATTTTCCAAGTTCAGTAGAATAACAATGATACCCTTTCTGAAGGAGAGAATAACCCAAGAAAATACACTTCAATGCCTTGGGGTCCAACTGGGTAACTGATGGTCGGTCATCTCGAACATAACATGTGCTTCCAAACACCTTAGGTTCCACTAAAAGTAATGACTTGTTTGGACAAAGAACACTATAAGGTACATCACTAGCAAGCACAGTAGATGGCATGCGGTTGATGAAAAAACAAGTTGTAGAGACTGCATCTGTCCAAAACTGTTTAGGAACCTTTGTTTGGAACATTAGTGCTCGAGCTGTCTCAAGTAGATGCCTATTATTTTCTTTAAGAAACTCCATTTTGAGAAGGTGTATCAACACAAGATGACTGGTGAAGAATCCCAAGTTGTCTCATATAGGACTAAAATGATTCTTACATGTATTCTTTAGCATTGTCACTCCTTAATATGTGCACATTAGTATTAAATTGAGTCTTAACTTCAGTAGAAAAGGCACCAAAATGGGAAAAATACTTCGGATCGTTTCTTCAGAAAGTATATCCACATCATCCTAGAAAATTCATCCACAAAGGTAACAAAATATTTATACCCACCTTTGGACACAACAGGACATGGTCCCTAAATATCGAAGTGATCTAATTCAAAAGAAGACTCAACTCGTTTATTAACCCTTGGACATAACAAGTTGTGTTGGTGTTTCACAAATCGACATGACTCACACTCCAATGAAGAAACATTCTGAAATTGAGGATATAGTTTCTTCAAGATAGGTAGAAGAAGGATGTCCCAACCGACATTGTGCTTCAAAAGGAGACATGATACTGGATCATGCAACAGATTGAGGCCCCATTCATCAAGAATGTAGAGGCCATCAAATACATGTCCTTTACTAATAATTTGGTTCATTGAAAGATCACAAAACACACAATAATCGGGGAAAATGATATATAAAATTTGAGATCTATAGTGAGTTTACTCATAGAAATCAAATTAAAGGTCAACGTCGGTAGACTTAATACAGATGACAAGGTAATACACACGTTTGGTTTAACAATACCAGATCCAATAATGCAAAAAGTTGACCCATCAGCTACGGTCACAAAAGTTGGTATATTGTGTGATCGAAAACTAGAAAAGATATTAGGACTACCTGTCATGAGATCAGTAGCACTAGAATCAATTACCCATTTGTTTGAAGAAGAGATAAAACACGTTCACCTGACTCAGCAAATATACTAACCGAAGTGGACTCTTTAAGTGAATTCTGATACTGAATAAATTTTGCAAACTCGTCCGCCGAAATAAGAATTGTTTTGTTTCCTCCTTCCTTATGGTTTATAGTCATTTTTCAACTAAGAAATTCTATATCAGAATAAAGTGATGAAGAAACCTGCAAAAATGCCAAACAGACTATATGCCAAAACCAAACTACTTGAAACCGACGACAATGATCAGTAACTCAATCAATGAGCTTGTGATTAACCTAACTCATAGTTACACTTCGAATAACCAATTTTCAAAATCATAGATAGCTCCCAGAGAGAATATTAAATCACAAATTGATGAGCAACAATCCAAATCAGTGTTGCACTCGTGGTCAACCTCCAACTAATTCCAAAAATCAAAAAAATAATCAACAACGAGAAAAGAAAAATGTCAAACCTAACCAAAATGGTGTTCACAGATCTGTTTTGAGACTCTTCTACTCCAAAACGTGGTCCTATAATAACGGCACCATCAAAATTCAATCGGAAACGTCAAGGCAAAGTGGGAACAAAAAACCGGAACAAGACTGGTCCACGCACGCGCCCCTACGAGCGGCTCAAACTGGGTTGTTTGCGGCAGTTTCGTCGGCGCGTGACCCACACGCGCTTCTCCTCCGACCACCAGATTCTGGGGTTTTGTAGATCAGGAGAGGCGGTCCAAAGTTTGTGGCAACTGCTAAATTTCAGATTCAGAACTTCCTTGAAGTACACTGACCCAACTCCGGCGCTTTCCGGTGAGTTTTCTTATCTAACTCCGCCCGAGCAGGATACTCTGTTCTGATACCATGTGAGTAGATTTGAGAGAATAACTAGTATATTATTCAAATGATACAATGATTTAAATTCATATAATTAAGGAAAGGCTAACTAAGGTAACTAGATATCTAAATCCCTATATATCAGTTAGAATATTTTATACAAGAAAACATATATCTTTATGATTCTCTGAATACCTTTATGATTCTCTAACACACCCAAAGAAAATTGAAGGGCGCAAAAGAAACTCCACATGGGAAAAGCTAAATGAAAGTAATCTAGAAACAACAGGAAGCAGAGAACAAAATTGTTGATCATGTTCAACTTAACAAGCAGGATTCTATATCATCAAATGACTCACTATCAACTAGTTCCCAGCGTTTCTTTGTAAGATTTAGCATTTCTTGATCACCATCTTCATAGATCACCTTAGAATCTCATGAAAAACATAAAAGATAAAACATTAACAAGACTTAGAAAACTGCTTGACGAATTAACTCCAATTTAGATTCTGAAATCCTGTGAAAATGTAGACTAACACCAGCCTATTACCACATGAGGAGCAGAAACTAGTGAATAAGGGAATATGATTACGTAAAGTAGTTGAAGTCAATTAATATACAAGAAAACTAATGTTGATATATCCATACTAAACCTTTACCATGTGCTTCTTCTCTGAATGGTCAAATATGTGATATGTCCTTCATAGAACCTACAGAATGTGAATACTACGTGATATAATATTTGAACTAAAAAATAAACTTCATCAGAATGAAACAAATAATGTGTTTAATTTTTTTGAAAAAGGATAATAAGCATCTAAATGCTCAAAAGTTTTCCTGTAATACGACCTTTTGATCTCCTTTCTCCACTTAACCAATCATGATCATATTAATGGCCAGTTTCTACTTTGATTCTACATATGATTTAATGGAAAACGAGCAGGTACAAGAGACCCTTAAAAACAAAGAACATCTTGAAGATTTCTTAAGAAATACTTCTCAAATATTAGAACCTCTACTGTAATTAGAACCCGTAGGAACTGGTGATATGCTTTATGTGTTTGATGTGCAATCTTCTGGAATTAGAGATGATGGACAAGACGAAACTCTCCATGTGTTCGATGAAATTCCTTAATCAAATTTGTGTGGTGGTTACAAAAACAATTTGATTACTGGATGTGAGCGGACTGGTATTTCTTATGAAGAGCACAAGTTTATTAGGCAGAAAACTGTTAATGTCAAGCCTGTGAATGTTTTCTTCTCAGCTATTCTACTGGCTTTTGTTCAATTGACGGTGCTATATATGAAGCAACAATGTTTTGCATATGTAATAAGAACAAAGTTTGGTTGTACTGCGTATATAACTAGCTCATGGGTGAATAGTAATTCTTTATTGGATAAAGAATCAGTGAAAACGTTGCTGATGCATCTTCAAATTCTCATGACTACTAGTTGTTCACTAGTCCCATTTGATCTTGGTGGAGTAAAATTTTCCTTTCTACATCCCATCCTTGAGAACAAGAATTCCAGCTCAAGTTAGTATCTTACGACTACCCGTCTTTATCTTGAACTAGACCCGTACCCTTTCTTTACTGCAAGATACAAACAAATTTATGTTGAGCCATGGAGCAAGGTTATTTTTAACCAAGCACTTCCTCCTATTTCCAAGAGTATAAATGACAAGTTGTCTGAAAAGTTTATGAATCAAAAAAGATTCCAAAGTTGTTTGCATCAGATGGTTTACCTTACATCAGTGCCTTTTCAAGCTCCTTCAATTGCTGGTTGTTCATATTTTCTATTTGATCCAAGTAGAATCATACTTCAGTTCTGCAATTCATCGTTGAGGACAAGGATGATTTTAGGAGGGGTGATTTATAATGAGCCAAATTAAGTAGCACATGACACACATGACTTGCACATGGACAAGGGGGCTATATTATAATTATCCATATTGTTTGTATAAATAGGGGCATTAGGACTTGTAATTGAGATATTGTGAATTGATATTATAATTAAATCAATTTCTATATCAATTCGCAATATCTCAATTACAAACCCTAATTTCCCTATTCATACAAAGAATATGGCTTATTACAAAATATCCCCGTGTATATGTGCAAGTCACGTGCTACTTAATTTGACTCATAACACGTTCGTCCGCCTCAGAAACAGAAACATCCATTCCCTTTTCTCACGGAACAAGAAGAACACTGCAAGTTTGAAACCAAATTAACTTTTTGCAGTATTGAGGAACAATTTCAAAGTGTGTGAGTAGGACTGAGATTGTCTTTACTATGTAGATTTCCAGGTTTGCCCTCTTAAATTGGGTTTCAATTAATGGAATTTTCTCCGAGGTTAAACTAATAAAATGCTCTGCTTAAATTACCGTAATCTATACAGATTCACTTATTCTAGATCTGTCCTTTTTGTTGTTTAATTTCATCTTTTCTCTCCATGTCCATGTACGTTTGTGGAAGAAAGACAAAAATACTTAATATTATTTTGTTGTCTTATACTTGTGGTTATAACGTTGCTCCTATTGATCATGACAATTTTGGTAGGATATTTCTTGTTACTTCGTTCTCTTGTAATTCCCTCAAAATAAATCCTTTCTCCTAAGATTTCAAGTTTCACTTACCTTGACTCTAGGACCAACTTCTTTCATTGAGAGAGAGAGAGAGATAGAGTGTGTGTGTTAGTATTTTAAAAGTATATTTGAGTTAGTTAGCATAGTATTTCTAGGTTTGTACTTTGTACATATTGTTGGGGTAGAATAACACACAAAAATAATATTAACGATATATAATAGTAAGAAAATTGAAATGCAAAAATGCAAGAATAAAAAGAGTGATAATGACACCAAGACTTTTATGTGAAAATCCTTCTGAATAAGAGAAAAAACTATGGGCCGAGAGGAGTAACTATTATAACTATACCGAATAATTTTACACTTTGTAGGCCTGAGTAAAATACTCATAAGAAATAGCTCTCTTGTTGCACATTTGCATAGACGCTTTAATTGGTGGTGGGAAAAGAAGCACAAAACTGTTTCAGAATCGCAGAGACAAATTAGTTTTTGTTTTTATAGGTAAATAGATTGAAAGAGAAAAGACAAGACTCTCACTTCAAGAAGTCTTTTGTTGCGTTCGTCCGCTTCAGAAACAGAAGCATCCATTTCCTTTTCTTACAGAACAAGAAGAGCGCTGCAAGTTTGACACCAAATTAACTTTTTTTGGTATTGAGGAACAATTTCAAAGTGTGTGAGTAGGATTGATGTTGTGTTAACTATGTAAATTTTCAGGTTTGTCCTCTTAAATTGGGTTTCAATTAAAGGAATTTTCTCCCGAGGGTATACTAATAAAATGCTATGCTTCAATTACGAGAAATTGTACGATTTACTTCTTCTAGGTCTGCCTTTTTTGTTGTTTAATGTCACAACCTTAAAATCTCATTGTGCCGTGAGGGCACCTACCCTAACCATACGCGAGCCGCTAACATCCAAAATCACAATATTATAAAGAAAACGCAGAAAGATGAAGGAAACAACATAAGGCTTGTCAAATCTTACGGCTTAATACATAAGCATTGAAAGAAACCCCAAAATATGATTGCCATAAGTACAAAGCTACTAATCGAATAAAAGTTTGAACTTCAAATAAAATCACTTTCTGAAATATAGGACAAAAAAGTAAAAAAACAAGATGAAGAGTTCTAGTGCCAGGATGGAATCTACGGCTCACCCTGAACTCTCAAGATAAATCTCCAAAGTATGCGTCAAGCTCCTCTCTCGGTGGCGTCGGCTTAGTACTTGCACATAGAGTGCAGCAAGTGTAGAATGAGTACGGGAAGCGCGTGTACCAAACAACATAGTCGACCAACGCTAACTATAGCGGTGGTGAGGGATGGTACTCTCAATACTTCTCTTCTTACTTGGTTAGTCAAATTATACAGTTTCTGAATAATTCAAGTCATTTAAGTGCGGATTCTACAACCACACCGAGTCATAAAAGCCCATTGCTCTTCCTAGAACTTAATAAAGTTTCTAGTTTTACCTGAAATAGGATAGATGTTGTCATAAAATTCCAACCTACACCCAAGCGGGCATCTAACTCCTCACGATTACCTCCTTTCATTAATTAGAATAAGTTCTACTCATAAGAGTCCAACCTTTTCACGAATTGAGGCACAATCATTATTATGTTTCAGTCTTTTATCCAAACATACTAGTTTACCATTAAGGGTTCAATCTTTTAGTTCTTACTAAGGACTACGTAGAGATCCCATCTTTATATCGTTTCTAGCAATCCAAGTCATAAAGATCCCATCTTTGAGGACAAGAATTCCAGCTCACGATAGTATCTTACGACTACCCGTCTTTATCTTGAACTAGACCCGTACCCTTTCTTTACTGCAAGATACATACAAATTTATGTTGAGCCATGGAGCAAGGTTATTTTTAACCAAGCACTTCCTCCTATTTCCAAGAGTATAAATGACTAGTTGTCTGAAAATGTTATGAATCAAAAAGATTCCAAAGTTGTAGTTTGCATCAGATGGTTTACCTTACATCAGTGCCTTTTCAAGCTCCTTCAATTGCTGGTTGTTCATATTTTCTATTTGATCCAAGTAGAATCATACTTCAGTTCTGCAATTCATCGTTGAGGACAAGGATGATTTTAGGAGGGGTGATTTATAATGAGCCAAATTAAGTAGCACATGACACACATGACTTGCACATGGACAAGGGGCTATATTATAATTATCCATATACTTTGTATAAATAGGGGCATTAGGACTTGTAATTGAGATATTGTGAATTGATATTATAATTAAATCAATTTCTATATCAATTCGCAATATCTCAATTACAAACCCTAATTTCCCTATTTATACAAAGAATATGGCTTATTACAAAATATCCCCGTGTATATGTGCAAGTCACGTGCTACTTAATTTGACTCATAACACGTTCGTCCGCCTCAGAAACAGAAACATCCATTCCCTTTTCTCACGGAACAAGAAGAACACTGCAAGTTTGAAACCAAATTAACTTTTTGGTATTGAGGAACAATTTCAAAGTGTGTGAGTAGGACTGAGATTGTCTTTACTTTGTAGATTTTCAGGTTTGCCCTCTTAAATTGGATTTCAATTAATGGAATTTTCTTCGAGGTTAAACTAATAAAATGCTCTGCTTAAATTACCGTAATGCATGTACATTCACTTATTCTAGATCTGTCCTTTTTGTTGTTTAATTTCATCTTTTCTCTCCATGTCCATGTACGTTTGTGGAGGAAAGACAAAAATACTTAATATTATTTTGTTGTCTTATACTTGTGGTTATAACGTTGCTCCTATTGATCATGACAATTTTGTGGGATATTTCTTGTTACTTCGTCCTCTTGTAATTCCCTCAAAATAAATCCTTTCTCCTAAGATTTCAAGTTTCACTTACCTTGACTCTAGGACCAACTTCTTTCATTGAGAGAGAGTTTGTGTGTTAGTATTTTATAAGTATATTTGAGTAGGTTAGCATAGTATTTCTAGGTTTGTACTTTGTACATAGTGTTGGCTAAGAATAACACACAAAAATAATATTAACGATATATAATAGTAAGAAAATTGAAATGCGAAAATACGCAACAAGAATAAAAAGAGTGATAATGACACCAAGACTTTTATGTGAAAATCCTTCTGAATAAGAGAAAAAACTATGGGCCGAGAGGAGTAACTATTATAACTATACCGAATAATTTTACACTTTGTAGGCGTGAGTAAAATATTCTACATACTCAAAAGAAATAGCCCTCTTGTTGCACATTTGCATAGAAGCTTTAATTGGTGGTGGGAAAAGAAGCACAAAACTGTTTAAGAATCGCAGAGACAAATTAATTTTTGTTTTTATAGGTAAATAGATTGAAAGAGAAAAGACAAGACTCTCACTTCAAGAAGTCTTTTGTTGCGTTCGTCCGCTTCAGAAACAGAAGCATCCATTTCCTTTTCTTACGGAACAAGAAGAGCACTGCAAGTTTGACACCAAATTAACTTTTTTTGGTATTGAGGAACAATTTCAAAGTGTGTGAGTAGGATTGATGTTGTGTTAATTATGTAAATTTTCAGGTTTGTCCTCTTAAATTGCGTTTCAATTAAAGGAATTTTCTCCTGAGGGTATACTAATAAAATGCTATGCTTCAATTACAGTAAATTGTACAGATTTACTTCTTCTAGGTCTGCCTTTTTTGTTATTTATTGTCACAACCTTAAAATCTCATTGTGCCGTGAGGGCATCTAACCTAACCATAGGCGAGCCGCTAACATCCAAAATCACAATATTATAAAGAAAACGCGGAAAGATGAAGGAAACAACATAAGGCTTGTCAAATCTTAGGACTTAATACATAAGCACTGAAAGAACCCCCAACATCTGATTGTCATAAGTACAGAGCTACTAATCGAATAAAATATGAACTTCAAATAAAATCACTTTCTGAAATATTGGACAAAAAAGTAAAATAACAAGATGAAGAGTTCTAGTGCCAGGATGGAATCTACGGCTCACCCTGAACTCTCAAGATAAATCTCCAAAGTGTGCGTCAAGCTCCTCCGGTGGCGTCGGCTTAGTAATTGCACATAGAGTGCAACAAGTGTAGAATGAGTATGGGAAGCACGTGTACCCAACAACAAAGTCGACCAACACTAACTATAGCGGGGGTGAGGGATGGTACTCCCAATACTTCTATTCTTACTTGGTTAGTCAAATTATACAGTTTCTAAATAATTCAAGTCATTTAAGTACGGATTCTACAACCACACCGAGTCATAAAGTCCATTGCTCTTCCTAGAACTTAATAAAGTTTCTAGTTTTACCTGAAATATGATAGATGTTATCATAAGATTCCAACCAAAACCCAAGCGGGCATCTAACTCCTCACGATTACCTATTTCATTAATTAGAATAAGTTCTACTCATAAGAGTCCAACCTTTTCACGAATTGAGGCACAATCATTATTATGTTTCAGTCTTTTATCCAAACATACTAGTTTACCATTAAAGGTTCAATCTTTTAGTTCTTACTAAGGACTACGTAGATATCCCATCTTTATATCGTTTCTAACAATCCAAGTCATAAAGATCCCATCTTTGAAGACGAGAATTCCAGCTCAAAGATAGTATCTTACGACTACCCGTCTTTATCTTGAACTAGACCCGTACCCTTTCTTTACTGCAAGATACAAACAAATTTATGTTGAGCCATGGAGCAAGGTTATTTTTAACCAAGCACTTCCTCCTATTTCCAAGAGTATAAATGACAAGTTGTCTGAAAAGGTTATGAATCAAAAAAGATTCCAAAGTTGTTGTTTGCATCAGATGGTTTACCTTACATCAGTGCCTTTTCAAGCTCCTTCAATTGCTGGTTGTTCATATTTTCTATTTGATCCAAGTAGAATCATACTTCAGTTCTGCAATTCATCGTTGAGGACAAGGATGATTTTAGGAGGGCTGATTTATAATGAGCCAAATTAAGTAGCACATGACACACATGACTTGCACATGGACAAGGGGCTATATTATAATTATCCATATTCTTTGTATAAATAGGGGCATTAGGACTTGTAATTGAGATATTGTGAATTGATATTATAATTAAATCAATTTCTATATCAATTCGCAATATCTCAATTACAAACCCTAATTTCCCTATTTATACAAAGAATATGGCTTATTACAAAATATCCCCGTGTATATGTGCAAGTCACGTGCTACTTAATTTGACTCATAACACGTTCGTCCGCCTCAGAAACAGAAACATCCATTCCCTTTTCTCACGGAACAAGAAGAACACTGCAAGTTTGAAACCAAATTAACTTTTTGGTATTGAGGAACAATTTCAAAGTGTGTGAGTAGGACTGAGATTGTCTTTACTTTGTAGATTTTCAGGTTTGCCCTCTTAAATTGGATTTCAATTAATGGAATTTTCTTCGAGGTTAAACTAATAAAATGCTCTGCTTAAATTACCGTAATCTGTACAGATTCACTTATTCTAGATCTGCCTTTTTGTTGTTTAATTTCATCTTTTCTCTCCATGTCCATGTACGTTTGTGGAGGAAAGACAAAAATACTTAATATTATTTTGTTGTCTTATACTTGTGGTTATAACGTTGCTCCTATTGATCATGACAATTTTGGTGGGATATTTCTTGTTACTTCGTTCTGTTGTAATTCCCTCAAAATAAATCCTTTCTCCTAAGATTTCAAGTTACACTTACCTTGACTCTAGGACCAACTTCTTTCATTGAGAGAGTGTTTGTGTGTATTTTATAAGTATATTTGAGTAGGTTAGCATAGTATTTCTAGGTTTGTACTTTGTACATAGTGTTGGCTAAGAATAACACACAAAAACAATATTAACGATATATAATAGTAAGAAAATTGAAATGCGAAAATACGGTTAATCAACAAGAATAAAAAGAGTGATAATGACACCAAGACTTTTATGTGAAAATCCTTCGAATAAGAGAAAAAACTATGGGCCGAGAGGAGTAACTATTATAACTATACCGAATAATTTTACACTTTGTAGGCGTGAGTAAAATATTCTACATACTCAAAAGAAATAGCCCTCTTGTTGCACATTTGCATAGAAGCTTTAATTGGTGGTGGGAAAAGAAGCACAAAACTGTTTAAGAATCGCAGAGACAAATTAATTTTTGTTTTTATAGGTAAATAGATTGAAAGAGAAAAGACAAGACTCTCACTTCAAGAAGTCTTTTGTTGCGTTCGTCCGCTTCGAAAACGAAAGCATCCATTTCCTTTTCTTACGGAACAAGAAGAGCACTGCAAGTTTGACACCAAATTAACTTTTTTTGGTATTGAGGAACAATTTCAAAGTGTGTGAGTAGGATTGATGTTGTGTTAATTATGTAAATTTTCAGGTTTGTCCTCTTAAATTGCGTTTCAATTAAAGGAATTTTCTCCTGAGGGTATACTAATAAAATGCTATGCTTCAATTACAGTAAATTGTACAGATTTACTTCTTCTAGGTCTGCCTTTTTTGTTATTTATTGTCACAACCTTAAAATCTCATTGTGCCGTGAGGGCATCTAACCTAACCATAGGCGAGCCGCTAACATCCAAAATCACAATATTATAAAGAAAACGCGGAAAGATGAAGGAAACAACATAAGGCTTGTCAAATCTTAGGACTTAATACATAAGCACTGAAAGAACCCCCAACATCTGATTGTCATAAATACAGAGCTACTAATCGAATAAACGTCTGAACTTCAAATAAAATCACTTTATGAAATATAGGACAAAAAAGTAAAATAACAAGATGAAGAGTTCTAGTGCCAGGATGGAATCTACGGCTCACCCTGAACTCTCAAGATAAATCTCCAAAGTGTGCGTCAAGCTCCTCTGCTGGCGTCTGTCTCAGTACTTGCACATAGAGTGCAACAAGTGTAGAATGAGTATGGGAAGCACGTGTACCCAACAACAAAGTCGACCAACGATAACTACAGCGGTGGTGAGGGATGGTACTCCCAATACTTCTCTTCTTACTTGGTTAGTCAAATTATACAGTTTCTAAATAATTCAAGTCATTTAAGTATGGATTCTACAACCACACCGAGTCATAAAGTCCATTGCTCTTCCTAGAACTTAATAAAGTTTCTAGTTTTACCTGAAATAGGATAGATGTTGTCATAAGATTCCAACCAACACCCAAGCGGGCATCTAACTCCTCACGATTACCTACTTTCATTAATTAGAATAAGTTCTACTCATAAGAGTCCAACCTTTTCACGAATTGAGGCACAATCATTATTATGTTTCGTCTTTTATCCAAACATACTAGTTTAAAATTAAGGTTCAATCTTTTAGTTCTGACTAAGGACTACGTAGAGATCCCATCTTTATATCGTTTCTAGCAATCCAAGTCATAAAGATCCCATCTTTGAAGACGAGAATTCCAGCTCAAGATAGTATCTTACGACTACCCGTCTTTATCTTGAACTAGACCCGTACCCTTTCTTTACTGCAAGATACAAACAAATTTATGTTGAGCCATGGAGCAAGGTTATTTTTAACCAAGCACTTCCTCCTATTTCCAAGAGTATAAATGACAAGTTGTCTGAAAAGGTTATGAATTAAAAAAGATTCCAAAGTTGTTGTTTGCATCAGATGGTTTACCTTACATCAGTGCCTTTTCAAGCTCCTTCAATTGCTGGTTGTTCATATTTTCTATTTGATCCAAGTAGAATCATACTTCAGTTATGCAATTCATCGTTGAGGACAAGGATGATTTTAGGAGGGGTGATTTATAATGAGCCAAATTAAGTAGCACATGACACACATGACTTGCACATGGACAAGGGGGCTATATTATAATTATCCATATTCTTTGTATAAATAGGGGCATTAGGACTTGTAATTGAGATATTGTGAATTGATATTATAATTAAATCAATTTCTATATCAATTCGCAATATCTCAATTACAAACCCTAATTTCCCTATTTATACAAAGAATATGGCTAATTACAAAATATCCCCGTGTATATGTGCAAATCACGTGCTACTTAATTTGACTCATAACACGTTCGTCCACCTCTGAAACCGAAACATCCATTCCCTTTTCTCACGGAACAAGAAGAACACCGCAAGTTTGAAACCAAATTAACTTTTTGCGTATTGAGGAACAATTTCAAAGTGTGTGAGTAGGAATGAGATTGTCTTTACTAAGTAGATTTTCAGGTTTGCCCTCTTAAATTGGGTTTCAATTAATGGAATTTTCTCCGAGGTTAAACTAATAAAATGCTCTCTTAAATTACCGTAATCTGTGCATTCACTTATTCTAGATCTGCCCTTTTTGTTGTTTAATTCATCTTTTCTCTCCATGTCCATGTACGTTTGTGGAGGAAAGACAAAAACACTTAATATTATTTTGTTGTCTTATACTTGTGGTTATAACGTTGCTCCTATTGATCATGACAATTTTGGTGGGATATTTCTTGTTACTTCGTTCTCTTGTAATTCCCTCAAAATAAATCCTTTCTCCTAAGATTTCAAGTTTCACTTACCTTGACTCTAGGACCAACTTCTTTCATTGAGAGAGTGTTTGTTTGTATTTTATAAGTATATTTGAGTAGGTTAGCATAGTATTTCTAGGTTTGTACTTTGTACATAGTGTTGGCTAAGAATAACACACAAAAACAATATTAACGATATATAATAGTAAGAAAATTGAAATGCGAAAATACGGTTAATCAACAAGAATAAAAAGAGTGATAATGACACCAAGACTTTTATGTGAAAATCCTTCGAATAAGAGAAAAAACTATGGGCCGAGAGGAGTAACTATTATAACTATACCGAATAATTTTACACTTTGTAGGCGTGAGTAAAATATTCTACATACTCAAAAGAAATAGCCCTCTTGTTGCACATTTGCATAGAAGCTTTAATTGGTGGTGGGAAAAGAAGCACAAAACTGTTTAAGAATCGCAGAGACAAATTAATTTTTGTTTTTATAGGTAAATAGATTGAAAGAGAAAAGACAAGACTCTCACTTCAAGAAGTCTTTTGTTGCGTTCGTCCGCTTCAGAAACAGAAGCATCCATTTCCTTTTCTTACGGAACAAGAAGAGCACTTTGCAAGTTTGACACCAAATTAACTTTTTTTGGTATTGAGGAACAATTTCAAAGTGTGTGAGTAGGATTGATGTTGTGTTAATTATGTAAATTTTCAGGTTTGTCCTCTTAAATTGCGTTTCAATTAAAGGAATTTTCTCCTGAGGGTATACTAATAAAATGCTATGCTTCAATTACGATAAATTGTACAGATTTACTTCTTCTAGGTCTGCCTTTTTTGTTATTTATTGTCACAACCTTAAAATCTGATTGTGCCGTGAGGGCATCTACCCTAACCATAGGCGAGCCGCTAACATCCAAAATCACAATATTATAAAGAAAACGCGGAAAGATGAAGGAAACAACATAAGGCTTGTCAAATCTTAGGACTTAATACATAAGCATTGAAAGAACCCCAACATCCGATTGTCATAAGTACAGAGCTACTAATCGAATAAAATCTTAACTTCAAATAAAATCACTTTCTGAAATATAGGACAAAAAAGTAAAATAACAAGATGAAGAGTTCTAGTGCCAGGATGGAATCTACGGCTCACCCTGAACTCTCAAGATAAATCTCCAAAGTGTGCGTCAAGCTCCTCTCGCCGGCGTCTCGTCTCGGTACTTGCACATAGAGTGCAACAAGTGTAGAATGAGTATGGGAAGCACGTGTACCCAACAACAAAGTCGATCAACGCTAACTACAGCGGTGGTGAGGGATGGTACTCCCAATACTTCTCTTCTTACTTGGTTAGTCAAATTATACGCTTTCTAAATAATTCAAGTCATTTAAGTACGGTTTCTACAACCACACCGAGTCATAAAGTCCATTGCTCTTCCTAGAACTTAATAAAGTTTCTAGTTTTACCTGAAATAGGATAGATGTTGTCATAAGATTCCAACCAACACCCAAGCGGGCATCTAACTCCTCACGATTACCTACTTTCATTAATTAGAATAAGTTCTACTCATAAGAGTCCAACCTTTTCACGAATTGAGGCACAATCATTATTATATTTCAGTCTTTTATCCAAACATACTAGTTTACCATTAAAGGTTCAATCTTTTAGTTCTCACTAAGGACTACGTAGATATCCCATCTTTATATCGTTTCTAACAATCCAAGTCATAAAGGTCCCATCTTTGAAGACGAGAATTCCAGCTCAAGATAGTATCTTACGACTACCCGTCTTTATCTTGAACTAGACCCGTACCCTTTCTTTACTACAAGATACAAACAAATTTATGTTGAGCCATGGAGCAAGGTTATTTTTAACCAAGCACTTCCGCCTATTTCCAAGAGTATAAATGACAAGTTGTCTGAAAAGGTTATGAATTAAAAAAGATTCCAAAGTTGTTGTTTGCATCAGATGGTTTACCTTAC
The DNA here is from genome assembly GCA_034509755.1 of Anisodus tanguticus. Classification (NCBI taxonomy): domain Eukaryota; kingdom Viridiplantae; phylum Streptophyta; class Magnoliopsida; order Solanales; family Solanaceae; genus Anisodus; species Anisodus tanguticus. The sequence goes on along the minus strand of CM067543.1, from coordinate 9,731,376 downwards.
ATCAGTGCCTTTTCAAGCTCCTTCAATTGCTGGTTGTTCATATTTTCTATTTGATCCAAGTAGAATCATACTTCAGTTATGCAATTCATCGGTTAGGACAAGTATTATTTTAGGAGGGGTGATTTATAATGAGCCAAATTAAGTAGCACATGACACACATGACTTGCACATGGACAAGGGGGCTATATTATAATTATCCATATTCTTTGTATAAATAGGGGCATTAGGACTTGTAATTGAGATATTGTGAATTGATATTATAATTAAATCAATTTCTATATCAATTCGCAATATCTCAATTACAAACCCTAATTTCCCTTTTTATACAAAGAATATGGCAAATGACAAAATATCCCCGTGTATATGTGCAAGTCACGTGCTACTTAATTTGACTCATAACACGTTCGTCCGCCTCAGAATCAGAAACATCCATTCCCTTTTCTCACGGAACAAGAAGAACACTGCAAGTTTGAAACCAAATTAACTTTTTGCAGTATTGAGGAACAATTTCAAAGTGTGTGAGTAGGACTGAGATTGTCTTTACTATGTAGATTTTCAGGTTTCCCTCTTAAATTGGGTTTCAATTAATGGAATTTTCTCCGAGGTTAAACTAATTAAATGCTCTCCTTAAATTACCGTAATCTGTACAGATTCACTTATTCTAGATCTGCCCTTTTTGTTGTTTAATTTCATCTTTTCTCTCCATGTCCATGTACGTTTGTGGAGGAAAGACAAAAATACTTAATATTATTTTGTTGTCTTATACTTGTGGTTATAACGTTGCTCCTATTGATCATGACAATTTTGGTGGGATATTTCTTGTTACTTCGTTCTCTTGTAATTCCCTCAAAATAAATCCTTTCTCCTAAGATTTCAAGTTTCACTTACCTTGACTCTAGGACCAACTTCTTTCATTGAGAGAGTGTGTCTTAGTATTTTATAAGTATATTTGAGTTGGTTAGCATAGTATTTCTAGGTTTGTACTTTGTACATAGTGTTGGCTAAGAATAACACACAAAAACAATATTAACGATATATAATAGTAAGAAAATTGAAATGCGAAAATACGGTTAATCAACAAGAATAAAAAGAGTGATAATGACACCAAGACTTTTATGTGAAAATCCTTCTGAATAAGAGAAAAAACTATGGGCCGAGAGGAGTAACTATTATAACTATACCGAATAATTTTACACTTTGTAGGCGTGAGTAAAATACTCTACATACTCAAAAGAAATAGCCCTCTTGTTGCACATTTGCATAGAAGCTTTAATTGGTGGTGGGAAAAGAAGCACAAAACTGTTTAAGAATCGCAGAGACAAATTAATTTTTGTTTTTATAGGTAAATAGATTGAAAGAGAAAAGACAAGACTCTCACTTCAAGAAGTCTTTTGTTGCGTTCGTCCGCTTCGAAAAGAAGCATCCATTTCCTTTTCTTCCGGAACAAGAAGAGCACTTGCAAGTTTGACACCAAATTAACTTTTTTTGGTATTGAGGAACAATTTCAAAGTGTGTGAGTAGGATTGATGTTGTGTTAAATATGTAAATTTTCAGGTTTGTCCTCTTAAATTGCGTTTCAATTAAAGGAATTTTCTCCTGAGGGTATACTAATAAAATGCTATGCTTCAATTACAGTAAATTGTACAGATTTACTTCTTCTAGGTCTGCCTTTTTTGTTATTTAATGTCACAACCTTAAAATCTCATTGTGCCGTGAGGGCATCTACCCTAACCATAGGCGAGCCGCTAACATCCAAAATCACAATATTATAAAGAAAACGCGGAAAGATGAAGGAAACAACATAAGGCTTGTCAAATCTTAGGACTTAATACATAAGCATTGAAAGAAACCCCAAAATCTGATTGTCATAAGTACAGAGCTACTAATCGAATAAAATCTTGAACTTCAAATAAAATCACTTTATGAAATATAGGACAAAAAAGTAAAATAACAAGATGAAGAGTTCTAGTGCCGGATGGAATCTACGGCTCACCACCCCGAACTCTCAAGATAAATCTCCAAAGTGTGCGCCAAGCTCCTCTCGTGGCGTCGTCTCGGTACTTGCACATAGAGTGCAACAAGTGTAGAATGAGTATGGGAAGCACGTGTACCCAACAACAAAGTCGACCAACGATAACTACAAATGGTGGTGAGGGATGGTACTCCCAATACTTCTCTTCTTACTTGGTTAGTCAAATTATACAGCTTTCTAAATAATTCAAGTCATTTAAGTACGGATTCTACAACCACACCGAGTCATAAAGTCCATTGCTCTTCCTAGAACTTAATAAAGTTTCTAGTTTTACCTGAAATAGGATAGATGTTGTCATAAGATTCCAACCAACACCCAAGCGGGCATCTAACTCCTCACGATTACCTACTTTCATTAATTAGAATAAGTTCTACTCATAAGAGTCCAACCTTTTCACGAATTGAGGCACAATCATTATTATGTTTCAGTCTTTTATCCAAACATACTAGTTTAAAATTAAAGGTTCAATCTTTTCGTTCTTACTAAGGACTACGTAGAGATCCCATCTTTATATCGTTTCTAGCAATCCAAGTCATAAAGATCCCATCTTTGAAGACGAGAATTCCAGCTCAAGATAGTATCTTACGACTACCCGTCTTTATCTTGAACTAGACCCGTACCCTTTCTTTACTGCAAGATACAAACAAATTTATGTTGAGCCATGGAGCAAGGTTATTTTTAACCAAGCACTTCCTCCTATTTCCAAGAGTATAAATGACAAGTTGTCTGAAAAGGTTATGAATTAAAAAAGATTCCAAAGTTGTTGTTTGCATCAGATGGTTTACCTTACATCGGTGCCTTTTCAAGCTCCTTCAATTGCTGGTTGTTCATATTTTCTATTTGATCCAAGTAGAATCATACTTCAGTTATGCAATTCATCGTTGAGGACAAGGATGATTTTAGGAGGGGTGATTTATAATGAGCCAAATTAAGTAGCACATGACACACATGACTTGCACATGGACAAGGGGGCTATATTATAATTATCCATATTCTTTGTATAAATAGGGGCATTAGGACTTGTAATTGAGATATTGTGAATTGATATTATAATTAAATCAATTTCTATATCAATTCGCAATATCTCAATTACAAACCCTAATTTCCCTATTTATACAAAGAATATGGCTAATTACAAAATATCCCCGTGTATATGTGCAAATCACGTGCTACTTAATTTGACTCATAACACGTTCGTCCACCTCTGAAACCGAAACATCCATTCCCTTTTCTCACGGAACAAGAAGAACACTGCAAGTTTGAAACCAAATTAACTTTTTGCAGTATTGAGGAACAATTTCAAAGTGTGTGAGTAGGAATGAGATTGTCTTTACTATGTAGATTTTCAGGTTTGCCCTCTTAAATTGGGTTTCAATTAATGGAATTTTCTCCGAGGTTAAACTAATAAAATGCTCTGCTTAAATTACCGTAATCTGTACAGATTCACTTATTCTAGATCTGCCCTTTTTGTTGTTTAATTTCATCTTTTCTCTCCATGTCCATGTACGTTTGTGGAGGAAAGACAAAAACACTTAATATTATTTTGTTGTCTTATACTTGTGGTTATAACGTTGCTCCTATTGATCATGACAATTTTGGTGGGATATTTCTTGTTACTTCGTTCTCTTGTAATTCCCTCAAAATAAATCCTTTCTCCTAAGATTTCAAGTTTCACTTACCTTGACTCTAGGACCAACTTCTTTCATTGAGAGAGTGTTTGTTTGTATTTTATAAGTATATTTGAGTAGGTTAGCATAGTATTTCTAGGTTTGTACTTTGTACATAGTGTTGGCTAAGAATAACACACAAAAACAATATTAACGATATATAATAGTAAGAAAATTGAAATGCGAAAATACGGTTAATCAACAAGAATAAAAAGAGTGATAATGACACCAAGACTTTTATGTGAAAATCCTTCTGAATAAGAGAAAAAACTATGGGCCGAGAGGAGTAACTATTATAACTATACCGAATAATTTTACACTTTGTAGGCGTGAGTAAAATATTCTACATACTCAAAAGAAATAGCCCTCTTGTTGCACATTTGCATAGAAGCTTTAATTGGTGGTGGGAAAAGAAGCACAAAACTGTTTAAGAATCGCAGAGACAAATTAATTTTTGTTTTTATAGGTAAATAGATTGAAAGAGAAAAGACAAGACTCTCACTTCAAGAAGTCTTTTGTTGCGTTCGTCCGCTTCAGAAACAGAAGCATCCATTTCCTTTTCTTACGGAACAAGAAGAGCACTTTGCAAGTTTGACACCAAATTAACTTTTTTTGGTATTGAGGAACAATTTCAAAGTGTGTGAGTAGGATTGATGTTGTGTTAATTATGTAAATTTTCAGGTTTGTCCTCTTAAATTGCGTTTCAATTAAAGGAATTTTCTCCGAGGGTATACTAATAAAATGCTATGCTTCAATTACGATAGTAAATTGTACAGATTTACTTCTTCTAGGTCTGCCTTTTTTGTTATTTATTGTCACAACCTTAAAATCTCATTGTGCCGTGAGGGCATCTAACCTAACCATAGGCGAGCCGCTAACATCCAAAATCACAATATTATAAAGAAAACGCGGAAAGATGAAGGAAACAACATAAGGCTTGTCAAATCTTAGGACTTAATACATAAGCATTGAAAGAACCCCAACATCTGATTGTCATAAGTACAGAGCTACTAATCGAATAAAATCTGAACTTCAAATAAAATTACTTTATGAAATATAGGACAAAAAAGTAAAATAATAAGATGAAGAGTTCTAGTGCCAGGATGGAATCTACGGCTCACCCTGAACTCTCAAGATAAATCTCCAAAGTGTGCGTCAAGCTCCTCTGCTGGCGTCTGTCTCAGTACTTGCACATAGAGTGCAGCAAGTGTAGAATGAGTATGGGAAGCACGTGTACCCAACAACAAAGTCGATCAACGCTAACTACAGCGATGGTGAGGGATGGTACTCCCAATACTTCTCTTCTTACTTGGTTAGTCAAATTATACAGTTTCTAAATAATTCAAGTCATTTAAGTACGGTTTCTACAACCACACCGAGTCATAAAGTCCATTGCTCTTCCTAGAACTTAATAAAGTTTCTAGTTTTACCTGAAATAGGATAGATGTTGTCATAAGGTTCCAACCAACACCCAAGCGGGCATCTAACTCCTCACGATTACCTACTTTCATTAATTAGAATAAGTTCTACTCATAAGAGTCCAACCTTTTCACGAATTGAGGCACAATCATTATTATATTTCAGTCTTTTATCCAAACATACTAGTTTACCATTAAAGGTTCAATCTTTTAGTTCTCACTAAGGACTACGTAGATATCCCATCTTTATATCGTTTCTAACAATCCAAGTCATAAAGGTCCCATCTTTGAAGACGAGAATTCCAGCTCAAAGATAGTATCTTACGACTACCCGTCTTTATCTTGAACTAGACCCGTACCCTTTCTTTACTGCAAGATACAAACAAATTTATGTTGAGCCATGGAGCAAGGTTATTTTTAACCAAGCACTTCCTCCTATTTCCAAGAGTATAAATGACAAGTTGTCTGAAAAGGTTATGAATCAAAAAAGATTCCAAAGTTGTTGTTTGCATCGATGGTTTACCTTACATCGGTGCCTTTTCAAGCTCCTTCAATTGCTGGTTGTTCATATTTTCTATTTGATCCAAGTAGAATCATACTTCAGTTCTGCAATTCATCGTTGAGGACAAGGATGATTTTAGGAGGGGTGATTTATAATGAGCCAAATTAAGTAGCACATGACACACATGACTTGCACATGGACAAGGGGGCTATATTATAATTATCCATATTCTTTGTATAAATAGGGGCATTAGGACTTGTAATTGAGATATTGTGAATTGATATTATAATTAAATCAATTTCTATATCAATCGCAATATCTCAATTACAAACCCTAATTTCCCGTGTATATGTGCAAGTCACGTGCTACTTAATTTGACTCATAACACGATCGTCCGCCTCAGAAACGAAACATCCATTCCCTTTTCTCACGGAACAAGAAGAACACGCAAGTTTGAAACCAAATTAACTTTTTGCGTATTGAGGAACAATTTCAAAGTGTGTGAGTAGGACTGAGATTGTCTTTACTATGTAGATTTTCAGGTTTCCCTCTTAAATTGGGTTTCAATTAATGGAATTTTCTCCGAGGTTAAACTAATTAAATGCTCTCCTTAAATTACCGTAATCTGTACATTCACTTATTCTAGATCTGCCCTTTTTGTTGTTTAATTTCATCTTTTCTCTCCATGTCCATGTACGTTTGTGGAGGAAAGACAAAAACACTTAATATTATTTTGTTGTCTTATACTTGTGGTTATAACGTTGCTCCTATTGATCATGACAATTTTGTGGGATATTTCTTGTTACTTCGTTCTCTTGTAATTCCCTCAAAATAAATCCTTTCTCCTAAGATTTCAAGTTTCACTTACCTTGACTCTAGGACCAACTTCTTTCATTGAGAGAGTGTTTGTCTGTATTTTATAAGTATATTTGAGTAGGTTAGCATAGTATTTCTAGGTTTGTACTTTGTACATAGTGTTGGCTAAGAATAACACACAAAAACAATATTAACGATATATATAATAGTAAGAAAATTGAAATGCGAAAATACGGTTAATCAACAAGAATAAAAAGAGTGATAATGACACTAAGACTTTTATGTGAAAATCCTTCGAATAAGAGAAAAAACTATGGGCCGAGAGGAGTAACTATTATAACTATACCGAATAATTTTACACTTTGTAGGCGTGAGTAAAATACTCACATACTCAAAAGAAATAGCCCTCTTGTTGCACATTTGCATAGAAGCTTTAATTGGTGGTGGGAAAAGAAGCACAAAACTGTTTAAGAATCGCAGAGACAAATTAATTTTTGTTTTTATAGGTAAATAAATTGAAAGAGAAAAGACAAGACTCTCACTTCAAGAAGTCTTTTGTTGCGTTCGTCCGCTTCGAAACGAAGCATCCATTTCCTTTTCTTACGGAACAAGAAGAGCACCGCAAGTTTGACACCAAATTAACTTTTTTTGGTATTGAGGAACAATTTCAAAGTGTGTGAGTAGGATTGATGTTGTGTTAATTATGTAAATTTTCAGGTTTGTCCTCTTAAATTGCGTTTCAATTAAAGGAATTTTCTCCCGAGGGTATACTAATAAAATGCTATGCTTCAATTACGAAAATTGTACAGATTTACTTCTTCTAGGTCTGCCTTTTTTGTTATTTATTGTCACAACCTTAAAATCTCATTGTGCCGTGAGGGCATCTAACCTAACCATAGGCGAGCCGCTAACATCCAAAATCACAATATTATAAAGAAAACGCGGAAAGATGAAGGAAACAACATAAGGCTTGTCAAATCTTAGGACTTAATACATAAGCATTGAAAGAACCCCAACATATGATTGTCATAAATACAAGCTACTAATCGAATAAACGTTTGAACTTCAAATAAAATCACTTTATGAAATATAGGACAAAAAAGTAAAATAACAAGATGAAGAGTTCTAGTGCCAGGATGGAATCTACGGCTCACCCTGAACTCTCAAGATAAATCTCCAAAGTGTGCGTCAAGCTCCTCTGCCGGCGTCGTCTCGTACTTGCACATAGAGTGCAACAAGTGTAGAATGAGTATGGGAAGCACGTGTACCCAACAACAAAGTCGACCAACGATAACTACAGCGGTGGTGAGGGATGGTACTCCCAATACTTCTCTTCTTACTTGGTTAGTCAAATTATACAGTTTCTAAATAATTCAAGTCATTTAAGTATGGATTCTACAACCACACCGAGTCATAAAGTCCATTGCTCTTCCTAGAACTTAATAAAGTTTCTAGTTTTACCTGAAATAGGATAGATGTTGTCATAAGATTCCAACCAACACCCAAGCGGGCATCTAACTCCTCACGATTACCTACTTTCATTAATTAGAATAAGTTCTACTCATAAGAGTCCAACCTTTTCACGAATTGAGGCACAATCATTATTATGTTTCAGTCTTTTATCCGAACATACTAGTTTAAAATTGAAGGTTCAATCTTTTCGTTCTGACTAAGGACTACGTAGAGATCCCATCTTTATATCGTTTTTAGCAATCCAAGTCATAAAGATCCCATCTTTGAAGACGAGAATTCCAGCTCAAGATAGTATCTTACGACTACCCGTCTTTATCTTGAACTAGACCCGTACCCTTTCTTTACTGCAAGATACAAACAAATTTATGTTGAGCCATGGAGCAAGGTTATTTTTAACCAAGCACTTCCTCCTATTTCCAAGAGTATAAATGACAAGTTGTCTGAAAAGGTTATGAATTAAAAAAGATTCCAAAGTTGTTTTTGCATCGATGGTTTACCTTACATCGTGCCTTTTCAAGCTCCTTCAATTGCTGGTTGTTCATATTTTCTATTTGATCCAAGTAGAATCATACTTCAGTTATGCAATTCATCGTTGAGGATAAGGATGATTTTAGGAGGGGTGATTTATAATGAGCCAAATTAAGTAGCACATGACACACATGACTTGCACATGGACAAGGGGGCTATATTATAATTATCCATATTTTTTGTATAAATAGGGGCATTAGGACTTGTAATTGAGATATTGTGAATTGATATTATAATTAAATCAATTTCTATATCAATTCGCAATATCTCAATTACAAACTCTAATTTCCCTATTTATACAAAGAATATGGCTAATTACAAAATATCCCCGTGTATATGTGCAAATCACGTGCTACTTAATTTGACTCATAACACGTTCGTCCACCTCTGAAACCGAAACATCCATTCCCTTTTCTCACGGAACAAGAAGAACACTGCAAGTTTGAAACCAAATTAACTTTTTGCAGTATTGAGGAACAATTTCAAAGTGTGTGAGTAGGAATGAGATTGTCTTTACTAAGTAGATTTTCAGGTTTGCCCTCTTAAATTGGGTTTCAATTAATGGAATTTTCTCCGAGGTTAAACTAATAAAATACTCTGCGTAAATTACCGTAATCTGTACAGATTCACTTATTCTAGATCTGCCCTTTTTGTTGTTTAATTCATCTTTTCTCTCCATGTCCATGTACGTTTGTGGAGGAAAGACAAAAACACTTAATATTATTTTGTTGTCTTATACTTGTGGTTATAACGTTGCTCCTATTGATCATGACAATTTTTGTGGGATATTTCTTGTTACTTCGTTCTCTTGTAATTCCCTCAAAATAAATCCTTTCTCCTAAGATTTCAAGTTTCACTTACCTTGACTCTAGGACCAACTTCTTTCATTGAGAGAGTGTTTGTTTGTATTTTATAAGTATATTTGAGTAGGTTAGCATAGTATTTCTAGGTTTGTACTTTGTACATAGTGTTGGCTAAGAATAACACACAAAAACAATATTAACGATATATAATAGTAAGAAAATTGAAATGCGAAAATACGGTTAATCAACAAGAATAAAAAGAGTGATAATGACACCAAGACTTTTATGTGAAAATCCTTCGAATAAGAGAAAAAACTATGGGCCGAGAGGAGTAACTATTATAACTATACCGAATAATTTTACACTTTGTAGGCGTGAGTAAAATATTCTACATACTCAAAAGAAATAGCCCTCTTGTTGCACATTTGCATAGAAGCTTTAATTGGTGGTGGGAAAAGAAGCACAAAACTGTTTAAGAATCGCAGAGACAAATTAATTTTTGTTTTTATAGGTAAATAGATTGAAAGAGAAAAGACAAGACTCTCACTTCAAGAAGTCTTTTGTTGCGTTCGTCCGCTTCGAAAACGAAAGCATCCATTTCCTTTTCTTACGGAACAAGAAGAGCACTGCAAGTTTGACACCAAATTAACTTTTTTTGGTATTGAGGAACAATTTCAAAGTGTGTGAGTAGGATTGATGTTGTGTTAATTATGTAAATTTTCAGGTTTGTCCTCTTAAATTGCGTTTCAATTAAAGGAATTTTCTCCTGAGGGTATACTAATAAAATGCTATGCTTCAATTACGAGTAAATTGTACAGATTTACTTCTTCTAGGTCTGCCTTTTTTGTTATTTATTGTCACAACCTTAAAATCTCATTGTGCCGTGAGGGCATCTAACCTAACCATAGGCGAGCCGCTAACATCCAAAATCACAATATTATAAAGAAAACGCGGAAAGATGAAGGAAACAACATAAGGCTTGTCAAATCTTAGGACTTAATACATAAGCACCGAAAGAACCCCAACATCCGATTGTCATAAGTACAAGCTACTAATCGAATAAAATCTGAACTTCAAATAAAATTACTTTATGAAATATAGGACAAAAAAGTAAAATAATAAGATGAAGAGTTCTAGTGCCAGGATGGAATCTACGGCTCACCCTGAACTCTCAAGATAAGTCTCCAAAGTGTGCGTCAAGCTCCTCTGCTGGCGTCTGTCTCAGTACTTGCACATAGAGTGCAGCAAGTGTAGAATGAGTATGGGAAGCACGTGTACCCAACAACAAAGTCGATCAACGCTAACTACAGCGATGGTGAGGGATGGTACTCCCAATACTTCTCTTCTTACTTGGTTAGTCAAATTATACAGTTTCTAAATAATTCAAGTCATTTAAGTACGGTTTCTACAACCACACCGAGTCATAAAGTCCATTGCTCTTCCTAGAACTTAATAAAGTTTCTAGTTTTACCTGAAATAGGATAGATGTTGTCATAAGGTTCCAACCAACACCCAAGCGGGCATCTAACTCCTCACGATTACCTACTTTCATTAATTAGAATAAGTTCTACTCATAAGAGTCCAACCTTTTCACGAATTGAGGCACAATCATTATTATATTTCAGTCTTTTATCCAAACATACTAGTTTACCATTAAAGGTTCAATCTTTTAGTTCTCACTAAGGGCTACGTAGATATCCCATCTTTATATCGTTTCTAACAATCCAAGTCATAAAGGTCCCATCTTTGAAGACGAGAATTCCAGCTAAAGATAGTATCTTACGACTACCCGTCTTTATCTTGAACTAGACCCGTACCCTTTCTTTACTGCAAGTTACAAACAAATTTATGTTGAGCCATGGAGCAAGGTTATTTTTAACCAAGCACTTCCGCCTATTTCCAAGAGTATAAATGACAAGTTGTCTGAAAAGGTTATGAATCAAAAAGGATTCCAAAGTTGTTGTTTGCATCAGATGGTTTACCTTACATCGGTGCCTTTTCAAGCTCCTTCAATTGCTGGTTGTTCATATTTTCTATTTGATCCAAGTAGAATCATACTTCAGTTCTGCAATTCATCCTAGAGGACAAGGATGATTTTAGGAGGGGTGATTTATAATGAGCCAAATTAAGTAGCACATGACACACATGACTTGCACATGGACAAGGGGGCTATATTATAATTATCCATATTCTTTGTATAAATAGGGGCATTAGGACTTGTAATTGAGATATTGTGAATTGATATTATAATTAAATCAATTTCTATATCAATTCGCAATATCTCAATTACAAACCCTAATTTCCCTTTTTATACAAAGAATATGGCAAATGACAAAATATCCCCGTGTATATGTGCAAGTCACGTGCTACTTAATTTGACTCATAACACGTTCGTCCGCCTCAGAATCAGAAACATCCATTCCCTTTTCTCACGGAACAAGAAGAACACTGCAAGTTTGAAACCAAATTAACTTTTTGCAGTATTGAGGAACAATTTCAAAGTGTGTGAGTAGGACTGAGATTGTCTTTACAATGTAGATTTTCAGGTTTGCCCTCTTAAATTGGGTTTCAATTAATGGAATTTTCTCCGAGGTTAAACTAATAAAGTGCTCTCCTTAAATTACCGTAATCTGTACAGATTCACTTATTCTAGATCTGCCCTTTTTGTTGTTTAATTTCATCTTTTCTCTCCATGTCCATGTACGTTTGTGGAGGAAAGACAAAAACACTTAATATTATTTTGTTGTCTTATACTTGTGGTTATAACGTTGCTCCTATTGATCATGACAATTTTTGTGGGATATTTCTTGTTACTTCGTCCTCTTGTAATTCCCTCAAAATAAATCCTTTCTCCTAAGATTTCAAGTTTCACTTACCTTGACTCTAGGACCAACTTCTTTCATTGAGAGAGTGTTTGTCTGCATTTTATAAGTATATTTGAGTAGGTTAGCATAGTATTTCTAGGTTTGTACTTTGTACATAGTGTTGGCTAAGAATAACACACAAAAACAATATTAACGATATATAATAGTAAGAAAATTGAAATGCGAAAATACGGTTAATCAACAAGAATAAAAAGAGTGATAATGACACTAAGACTTTTATGTGAAAATCCTTCTGAATAAGAGAAAAAACTATGGGCCGAGAGGAGTAACTATTATAACTATACCGAATAATTTTACACTTTGTAGGCGTGAGTAAAATACTGTACATACTCAAAAGAAATAGCCCTCTTGTTGCACATTTGCATAGAAGCTTTAGTTGGTGGTGGGAAAAGAAGCACAAAACTGTTTAAGAATCGCAGAGACAAATTAATTTTTGTTTTTATAGGTAAATAAATTGAAAGAGAAAAGACAAGACTCTCACTTCAAGAAGTCTTTTGTTGCGTTCGTCCGCTTCAGAAACAGAAGCATCCATTTCCTTTTCTTACGGAACAAGAAGAGCACTGCAAGTTTGACACCAAATTAACTTTTTTTGGTATTGAGGAACAATTTCAAAGTGTGTGAGTAGGATTGATGTTGTGTTAATTATGTAAATTTTCAGGTTTGTCCTCTTAAATTGCGTTTCAATTAAAGGAATTTTCTCCTGAGGGTATACTAATAAAATGCTATGCTTCAATTACGATGAAATTGTACAGATTTACTTCTTCTAGGTCTGCCTTTTTTGTTATTTATTGTCACAACCTTAAAATCTCATTGTGCCGTGAGGGCATCTAACCTAACCATAGGCGAGCCGCTAACATCCAAAATCACAATATTATAAAGAAAACGCGGAAAGATGAAGGAAACAACATAAGGCTTGTCAAATCTTAGGACTTAATACATAAGCACTGAAAGAACCCCCAACATATGATTGTCATAAATACAAAGCTACTAATCGAATAAACGTCTGAACTTCAAATAAAATCACTTTATGAAATATAGGACAAAAAAGTAAAATAACAAGATGAAGAGTTCTAGTGCCAGGATGGAATCTACGGCTCACCCTGAACTCTCAAGATAAATCTCCAAAGTGTGCGTCAAGCTCCTCTGCTGGCGTCTGTCTCAGTACTTGCACATAGAGTGCAACAAGTGTAGAATGAGTATGGGAAGCACGTGTACCCAACAACAAAGTCGACCAACGATAACTACAGCGGTGGTGAGGGATGGTACTCCCAATACTTCTCTTCTTACTTGGTTAGTCAAATTATACAGTTTCTAAATAATTCAAGTCATTTAAGTATGGATTCTACAACCACACCGAGTCATAAAGTCCATTGCTCTTCCTAGAACTTAATAAAGTTTCTAGTTTTACCTGAAATAGGATAGATGTTGTCATAAGATTCCAACCAACACCCAAGCGGGCATCTAACTCCTCACGATTACCTACTTTCATTAATTAGAATAAGTTCTACTCATAAGAGTCCAACCTTTTCACGAATTGAGGCACAATCATTATTATGTTTCAGTCTTTTATCCGAACATACTAGTTTAAAATTGAAGGTTCAATCTTTTAGTTCTGACTAAGGACTACGTAGAGATCCCATCTTTATATCGTTTTTAGCAATCCAAGTCATAAAGATCCCATCTTTGAAGACGAGAATTCCAGCTCAAGATAGTATCTTACGACTACCCGTCTTTATCTTGAACTAGACCCGTACCCTTTCTTTACTGCAAGATACAAACAAATTTATGTTGAGCCATGGAGCAAGGTTATTTTTAACCAAGCACTTCCTCCTATTTCCAAGAGTATAAATGACAAGTTGTCTGAAAAGGTTATGAATTAAAAAAGATTCCAAAGTTGTAGTTTGCATCAGATGGTTTACCTTACATCAGTGCCTTTTCAAGCTCCTTCAATTGCTGGTTGTTCATATTTTCTATTTGATCCAAGTAGAATCATACTTCAGTTATGCAATTCATCGTTGAGGATAAGGATGATTTTAGGAGGGGTGATTTATAATGAGCCAAATTAAGTAGCACATGACACACATGACTTGCACATGGACAAGGGGGCTATATTATAATTATCCATATTTTTTGTATAAATAGGGGCATTAGGGCTTGTAATTAAGATATTGCGAATTGATATTATAATTAAATCAATTTCTATATCAATCGCACTATCTCAATTACAAATCCTAATTTCCCTTTTTATACAAAGAATATGGCTAATTACAAAATATCCCCGTGTATATGTGCAAATCACGTGCTACTTAATTTGACTCATAACACGTTCGTCCACCTCTGAAACCGAAACATCCATTCCCTTTTCTCACGGAACAAGAAGAACACTGCAAGTTTGAAACCAAATTAACTTTTTGCAGTATTGAGGAACAATTTCAAAGTGTGTGAGTAGGAATGAGATTGTCTTTACTAAGTAGATTTTCAGGTTTGCCCTCTTAAATTGGGTTTCAATTAATGGAATTTTCTCCGAGGTTAAACTAATAAAATACTCTGCGTAAATTACCGTAATCTGTACAGATTCACTTATTCTAGATCTGCCCTTTTTGTTGTTTAATTCATCTTTTCTCTCCATGTCCATGTACGTTTGTGGAGGAAAGACAAAAACACTTAATATTATTTTGTTGTCTTATACTTGTGGTTATAACGTTGCTCCTATTGATCATGACAATTTTTGTGGGATATTTCTTGTTACTTCGTCCTCTTGTAATTCCCTCAAAATAAATCCTTTCTCCTAAGATTTCAAGTTTCACTTACCTTGACTCTAGGACCAACTTCTTTCATTGAGAGAGTGTTTGTCTTAGCATTTTATAAGTATATTTGAGTAGGTTAGCATAGTATTTCTAGGTTTGTACTTTGTACATAGTGTTGGCTAAGAATAACACACAAAAACAATATTAACGATATATAATAGTAAGAAAATTGAAATGCGAAAATACGGTTAATCAACAAGAATAAAAAGAGTGATAATGACACCAAGACTTTTATGTGAAAATCCTTCTGAATAAGAGAAAAAACTATGGGCCGAGAGGAGTAACTATTATAACTATACCGAATAATTTTACACTTTGTAGGCGTGAGTAAAATATTCTACATACTCAAAAGAAATAGCCCTCTTGTTGCACATTTGCATAGAAGCTTTAATTGGTGGTGGGAAAAGAAGCACAAAACTGTTTAAGAATCGCAGAGACAAATTAATTTTTGTTTTTATAGGTAAATAGATTGAAAGAGAAAAGACAAGACTCTCACTTCAAGAAGTCTTTTGTTGCGTTCGTCCGCTTCAGAAACAGAAGCATCCATTTCCTTTTCTTACGGAACAAGAAGAGCACTGCAAGTTTGACACCAAATTAACTTTTTTTGGTATTGAGGAACAATTTCAAAGTGTGTGAGTAGGATTGATGTTGTGTTAATTATGTAAATTTTCAGGTTTGTCCTCTTAAATTGCGTTTCAATTAAAGGAATTTTCTCCTGAGGGTATACTAATAAAATGCTATGCTTCAATTACGATAAATTGTACAGATTTACTTCTTCTAGGTCTGCCTTTTTTGTTATTTATTGTCACAACCTTAAAATCTCATTGTGCCGTGAGGGCATCTAACCTAACCATAGGCGAGCCGCTAACATCCAAAATCACAATATTATAAAGAAAACGCGGAAAGATGAAGGAAACAACATAAGGCTTGTCAAATCTTAGGACTTAATACATAAGCACTGAAAGAACCCCCAACATCTGATTGTCATAAGTACAGAGCTACTAATCGAATAAAATCTGAACTTCAAATAAAATTACTTTATGAAATATAGGACAAAAAAGTAAAATAATAAGATGAAGAGTTCTAGTGCCAGGATGGAATCTACGGCTCACCCTGAACTCTCAAGATAAGTCTCCAAAGTGTGCGTCAAGCTCCTCTGCTGGCGTCTGTCTCAGTACTTGCACATAGAGTGCAGCAAGTGTAGAATGAGTATGGGAAGCACGTGTACCCAACAACAAAGTCGATCAACGCTAACTACAGCGATGGTGAGGGATGGTACTCCCAATACTTCTCTTCTTACTTGGTTAGTCAAATTATACAGTTTCTAAATAATTCAAGTCATTTAAGTACGGTTTCTACAACCACACCGAGTCATAAAGTCCATTGCTCTTCCTAGAACTTAATAAAGTTTCTAGTTTTACCTGAAATAGGATAGATGTTGTCATAAGGTTCCAACCAACACCCAAGCGGGCATCTAACTCCTCACGATTACCTACTTTCATTAATTAGAATAAGTTCTACTCATAAGAGTCCAACCTTTTCACGAATTGAGGCACAATCATTATTATATTTCAGTCTTTTATCCAAACATACTAGTTTACCATTAAAGGTTCAATCTTTTAGTTCTCACTAAGGGCTACGTAGATATCCCATCTTTATATCGTTTCTAACAATCCAAGTCATAAAGGTCCCATCTTTGAAGACGAGAATTCCAGCTAAAGATAGTATCTTACGACTACCCGTCTTTATCTTGAACTAGACCCGTACCCTTTCTTTACTGCAAGTTACAAACAAATTTATGTTGAGCCATGGAGCAAGGTTATTTTTAACCAAGCACTTCCGCCTATTTCCAAGAGTATAAATGACAAGTTGTCTGAAAAGGTTATGAATCAAAAAGGATTCCAAAGTTGTTGTTTGCATCAGATGGTTTACCTTACATCGGTGCCTTTTCAAGCTCCTTCAATTGCTGGTTGTTCATATTTTCTATTTGATCCAAGTAGAATCATACTTCAGTTCTGCAATTCATCCTAGAGGACAAGGATGATTTTAGGAGGGGTGATTTATAATGAGCCAAATTAAGTAGCACATGACACACATGACTTGCACATGGACAAGGGGGCTATATTATAATTATCCATATTCTTTGTATAAATAGGGGCATTAGGACTTGTAATTGAGATATTGTGAATTGATATTATAATTAAATCAATTTCTATATCAATTCGCAATATCTCAATTACAAACCCTAATTTCCCTTTTTATACAAAGAATATGGCAAATGACAAAATATCCCCGTGTATATGTGCAAGTCACGTGCTACTTAATTTGACTCATAACACGTTCGTCCGCCTCAGAATCAGAAACATCCATTCCCTTTTCTCACGGAACAAGAAGAACACTGCAAGTTTGAAACCAAATTAACTTTTTGCAGTATTGAGGAACAATTTCAAAGTGTGTGAGTAGGACTGAGATTGTCTTTACAATGTAGATTTTCAGGTTTGCCCTCTTAAATTGGGTTTCAATTAATGGAATTTTCTCCGAGGTTAAACTAATAAAGTGCTCTCCTTAAATTACCGTAATCTGTACAGATTCACTTATTCTAGATCTGCCCTTTTTGTTGTTTAATTTCATCTTTTCTCTCCATGTCCATGTACGTTTGTGGAGGAAAGACAAAAACACTTAATATTATTTTGTTGTCTTATACTTGTGGTTATAACGTTGCTCCTATTGATCATGACAATTTTTGTGGGATATTTCTTGTTACTTCGTCCTCTTGTAATTCCCTCAAAATAAATCCTTTCTCCTAAGATTTCAAGTTTCACTTACCTTGACTCTAGGACCAACTTCTTTCATTGAGAGAGTGTTTGTCTGCATTTTATAAGTATATTTGAGTAGGTTAGCATAGTATTTCTAGGTTTGTACTTTGTACATAGTGTTGGCTAAGAATAACACACAAAAACAATATTAACGATATATAATAGTAAGAAAATTGAAATGCGAAAATACGGTTAATCAACAAGAATAAAAAGAGTGATAATGACACTAAGACTTTTATGTGAAAATCCTTCTGAATAAGAGAAAAAACTATGGGCCGAGAGGAGTAACTATTATAACTATACCGAATAATTTTACACTTTGTAGGCGTGAGTAAAATACTGTACATACTCAAAAGAAATAGCCCTCTTGTTGCACATTTGCATAGAAGCTTTAGTTGGTGGTGGGAAAAGAAGCACAAAACTGTTTAAGAATCGCAGAGACAAATTAATTTTTGTTTTTATAGGTAAATAAATTGAAAGAGAAAAGACAAGACTCTCACTTCAAGAAGTCTTTTGTTGCGTTCGTCCGCTTCGAAACAAGAAGCATCCATTTCCTTTTCTTACGGAACAAGAAAGAGCACTTTGCAAGTTTGACACCAAATTAACTTTTTTTGGTATTGAGGAACAATTTCAAAGTGTGTGAGTAGGATTGATGTTGTGTTAATTATGTAAATTTTCAGGTTTGTCCTCTTAAATTGCGTTTCAATTAAAGGAATTTTCTCCTGAGGGTATACTAATAAAATGCTATGCTTCAATTACAGTAAATTGTACAGATTTACTTCTTCTAGGTCTGCCTTTTTTGTTATTTATTGTCACAACCTTAAAATCTCATTGTGCCGTGAGGGCATCTAACCTAACCATAGGCGAGCCGCTAACATCCAAAATCACAATATTATAAAGAAAACGCGGAAAGATGAAGGAAACAACATAAGGCTTGTCAAATCTTAGGACTTAATACATAAGCACTGAAAGAACCCCCAACATCTGATTGTCATAAATACAGAGCTACTAATCGAATAAACGTCTGAACTTCAAATAAAATCACTTTATGAAATATAGGACAAAAAAGTAAAATAACAAGATGAAGAGTTCTAGTGCCAGGATGGAATCTACGGCTCACCCTGAACTCTCAAGATAAATCTCCAAAGTGTGCGTCAAGCTCCTCTGCTGGCGTCTGTCTCAGTACTTGCACATAGAGTGCAACAAGTGTAGAATGAGTATGGGAAGCACGTGTACCCAACAACAAAGTCGACCAACGATAACTACAGCGGTGGTGAGGGATGGTACTCCCAATACTTCTCTTCTTACTTGGTTAGTCAAATTATACAGTTTCTAAATAATTCAAGTCATTTAAGTATGGATTCTACAACCACACCGAGTCATAAAGTCCATTGCTCTTCCTAGAACTTAATAAAGTTTCTAGTTTTACCTGAAATAGGATAGATGTTGTCATAAGATTCCAACCAACACCCAAGCGGGCATCTAACTCCTCACGATTACCTACTTTCATTAATTAGAATAAGTTCTACTCATAAGAGTCCAACCTTTTCACGAATTGAGGCACAATCATTATTATGTTTCAGTCTTTTATCCGAACATACTAGTTTAAAATTGAAGGTTCAATCTTTTCGTTCTGACTAAGGACTACGTAGAGATCCCATCTTTATATCGTTTTTAGCAATCCAAGTCATAAAGATCCCATCTTTGAAGACGAGAATTCCAGCTCAAGATAGTATCTTACGACTACCCGTCTTTATCTTGAACTAGACCCGTACCCTTTCTTTACTTGCAAGATACAAACAAATTTATGTTGAGCCATGGAGCAAGGTTATTTTTAACCAAGCACTTCCTCCTATTTCCAAGAGTATAAATGACAAGTTGTCTGAAAAGGTTATGAATTAAAAAAGATTCCAAAGTTGTAGTTTGCATCAGATGGTTTACCTTACATCGTGCCTTTTCAAGCTCCTTCAATTGCTTTGGTTGTTCATATTTTCTATTTGATCCAAGTAGAATCATACTTCGATTATGCAATTCATCGTTGAGGATAAGGATGATTTTAGGAGGGGTGATTTATAATGAGCCAAATTAAGTAGCACATGACACACATGACTTGCACATGGACAAGGGGCTATATTATAATTATCCATATTTTTTGTATAAATAGGGGCATTAGGACTTGTAATTAAGATATTGCGAATTGATATTATAATTAAATCAATTTCTATATCAATCGCACTATCTCAATTACAAATCCTAATTTCCCTTTTTATACAAAGAATATGGCTAATTACAAAATATCCCCGTGTATATGTGCAAATCACGTGCTACTTAATTTGACTCATAACACGTTCGTCCACCTCTGAAACCGAAACATCCATTCCCTTTTCTCACGGAACAAGAAGAACACTGCAAGTTTGAAACCAAATTAACTTTTTGCAGTATTGAGGAACAATTTCAAAGTGTGTGAGTAGGAATGAGATTGTCTTTACTAAGTAGATTTTCAGGTTTGCCCTCTTAAATTGGGTTTCAATTAATGGAATTTTCTCCGAGGTTAAACTAATAAAATACTCTGCGTAAATTACCGTAATCTGTACAGATTCACTTATTCTAGATCTGCCCTTTTTGTTGTTTAATTCATCTTTTCTCTCCATGTCCATGTACGTTTGTGGAGGAAAGACAAAAACACTTAATATTATTTTGTTGTCTTATACTTGTGGTTATAACGTTGCTCCTGTTGATCATGACAATTTTTGTGGGATATTTCTTGTTACTTCGTCCTCTTGTAATTCCCTCAAAATAAATCCTTTCTCCTAAGATTTCAAGTTTCACTTACCTTGACTCTAGGACCAACTTCTTTCATTGAGAGAGTGTTTGTCTGCATTTTATAAGTATATTTGAGTAGGTTAGCATAGTATTTCTAGGTTTGTACTTTGTACATAGTGTTGGCTAAGAATAACACACAAAAACAATATTAACGATATATAATAGTAAGAAAATTGAAATGCGAAAATACGGTTAATCAACAAGAATAAAAAGAGTGATAATGACACCAAGACTTTTATGTGAAAATCCTTCTGAATAAGAGAAAAAACTATGGGCCGAGAGGAGTAACTATTATAACTATACCGAATAATTTTACACTTTGTAGGCGTGAGTAAAATATTCTACATACTCAAAAGAAATAGCCCTCTTGTTGCACATTTGCATAGAAGCTTTAATTGGTGGTGGGAAAAGAAGCACAAAACTGTTTAAGAATCGCAGAGACAAATTAATTTTTGTTTTTATAGGTAAATAGATTGAAAGAGAAAAGACAAGACTCTCACTTCAAGAAGTCTTTTGTTGCGTTCGTCCGCTTCGAAAAGAAGCATCCATTTCCTTTTCTTACGGAACAAGAAGAGCAACTTGCAAGTTTGACACCAAATTAACTTTTTTTGGTATTGAGGAACAATTTCAAAGTGTGTGAGTAGGATTGATGTTGTGTTAATTATGTAAATTTTCAGGTTTGTCCTCTTAAATTGCGTTTCAATTAAAGGAATTTTCTCCTGAGGGTATACTAATAAAATGCTATGCTTCAATTACAGTAAATTGTACAGATTTACTTCTTCTAGGTCTGCCTTTTTTGTTATTTATTGTCACAACCTTAAAATCTCATTGTGCCGTGAGGGCATCTAACCTAACCATAGGCGAGCCGCTAACATCCAAAATCACAATATTATAAAGAAAACGCGGAAAGATGAAGGAAACAACATAAGGCTTGTCAAATCTTAGGACTTAATACATAAGCACTGAAAGAACCCCCAACATCTGATTGTCATAAGTACAGAGCTACTAATCGAATAAAATCTGAACTTCAAATAAAATTACTTTATGAAATATAGGACAAAAAAGTAAAATAATAAGATGAAGAGTTCTAGTGCCAGGATGGAATCTACGGCTCACCCTGAACTCTCAAGATAAGTCTCCAAAGTGTGCGTCAAGCTCCTCTGCTGGCGTCTGTCTCAGTACTTGCACATAGAGTGCAGCAAGTGTAGAATGAGTATGGGAAGCACGTGTACCCAACAACAAAGTCGATCAACGCTAACTACAGCGATGGTGAGGGATGGTACTCCCAATACTTCTCTTCTTACTTGGTTAGTCAAATTATACAGTTTCTAAATAATTCAAGTCATTTAAGTACGGTTTCTACAACCACACCGAGTCATAAAGTCCATTGCTCTTCCTAGAACTTAATAAAGTTTCTAGTTTTACCTGAAATAGGATAGATGTTGTCATAAGGTTCCAACCAACACCCAAGCGGGCATCTAACTCCTCACGATTACCTACTTTCATTAATTAGAATAAGTTCTACTCATAAGAGTCCAACCTTTTCACGAATTGAGGCACAATCATTATTATATTTCAGTCTTTTATCCAAACATACTAGTTTACCATTAAAGGTTCAATCTTTTAGTTCTCACTAAGGGCTACGTAGATATCCCATCTTTATATCGTTTCTAACAATCCAAGTCATAAAGGTCCCATCTTTGAAGACGAGAATTCCAGCTAAAGATAGTATCTTACGACTACCCGTCTTTATCTTGAACTAGACCCGTACCCTTTCTTTACTTGCAAGTTACAAACAAATTTATGTTGAGCCATGGAGCAAGGTTATTTTTAACCAAGCACTTCCGCCTATTTCCAAGAGTATAAATGACAAGTTGTCTGAAAAGGTTATGAATCAAAAAGGATTCCAAAGTTGTTGTTTGCATCAGATGGTTTACCTTACATCGGTGCCTTTTCAAGCTCCTTCAATTGCTGGTTGTTCATATTTTCTATTTGATCCAAGTAGAATCATACTTCGATTCTGCAATTCATCCTAGAGGACAAGGATGATTTTAGGAGGGGTGATTTATAATGAGCCAAATTAAGTAGCACATGACACACATGACTTGCACATGGACAAGGGGGCTATATTATAATTATCCATATTCTTTGTATAAATAGGGGCATTAGGACTTGTAATTGAGATATTGTGAATTGATATTATAATTAAATCAATTTCTATATCAATTCGCAATATCTCAATTACAAACCCTAATTTCCCTTTTTATACAAAGAATATGGCAAATGACAAAATATCCCCGTGTATATGTGCAAGTCACGTGCTACTTAATTTGACTCATAACACGTTCGTCCGCCTCGAAATCGAAAACATCCATTCCCTTTTCTCACGGAACAAGAAGAACACGCAAGTTTGAAACCAAATTAACTTTTTGCGTATTGAGGAACAATTTCAAAGTGTGTGAGTAGGACTTTGAGATTGTCTTTACAATGTAGATTTTCAGGTTTGCCCTCTTAAATTGGGTTTCAATTAATGGAATTTTCTCCGAGGTTAAACTAATAAAATGCTCTCCTTAAATTACCGTAATGTACATGATTCACTTATTCTAGATCTGCGCCTTTTTGTTGTTTAATTTCATCTTTTCTCTCCATGTCCATGTACGTTTGTGGAGGAAAGACAAAAACACTTAATATTATTTTGTTGTCTTATACTTGTGGTTATAACGTTGCTCCTATTGATCATGACAATTTTGGTGGGATATTTCTTGTTACTTCGTTCTCTTGTAATTCCCTCAAAATAAATCCTTTCTCCTAAGATTTCAAGTTTCACTTACCTTGACTCTAGGACCAACTTCTTTCATTGAGAGAGTGTTTGTCTGTATTTTATAAGTATATTTGAGTAGGTTAGCATAGTATTTCTAGGTTTGTACTTTGTACATAGTGTTGGCTAAGAATAACACACAAAAACAATATTAACGATATATAATAGTAAGAAAATTGAAATGCGAAAATACGGTTAATCAACAAGAATAAAAAGAGTGATAATGACACCAAGACTTTTATGTGAAAATCCTTCTGAATAAGAGAAAAAACTATGGGCCGAGAGGAGTAACTATTATAACTATACCGAATAATTTTACACTTTGTAGGCGTGAGTAAAATACTCTACATACTCAAAAGAAATAGCCCTCTTGTTGCACATTTGCATAGAAGCTTTAATTGGTGGTGGGAAAAGAAGCACAAAACTGTTTAAGAATCGCAGAGACAAATTAATTTTTGTTTTTATAGGTAAATAGATTGAAAGAGAAAAGACAAGACTCTCACTTCAAGAAGTCTTTTGTTGCGTTCGTCCGCTTCAGAAAAAGAAGCATCCATTTCCTTTTCTTACGGAACAAGAAGAGCACTGCAAGTTTGACACCAAATTAACTTTTTTTGGTATTGAGGAACAATTTCAAAGTGTGTGAGTAGGATTGATGTTGTGTTAATTATGTAAATTTTCAGGTTTGTCCTCTTAAATTGCGTTTCAATTAAAGGAATTTTCTCCTGAGGGTATACTAATAAAATGCTATGCTTCAATTACGATGTAAATTGTACAGATTTACTTCTTCTAGGTCTGCCTTTTTTGTTATTTATTGTCACAACCTTAAAATCTCATTGTGCCGTGAGGGCATCTACCCTAACCATAGGCGAGCCGCTAACATCCAAAATCACAATATTATAAAGAAAACGCGGAAAGATGAAGGAAACAACATAAGGCTTGTCAAATCTTAGGACTTAATACATAAGCATTGAAAGAACCCCAAATCGATTGTCATAAGTACAAAGCTACTAATCGAATAAACGTCGAACTTCAAATAAAATCACTTTATGAAATATAGGACAAAAAAGTAAAATAACAAGATGAAGAGTTCTAGTGCCGGGATGGAATCTACGGCTCACCCCGAACTCTCAAGATAAATCTCCAAAGTGTGCGTCAAGCTCCTCTGTGTCGTCTCGGTACTTGCACATAGAGTGCAACAAGTGTAGAATGAGTATGGGAAGCACGTGTACCCAACAACAAAGTCGACCAACGATAACTACGGCGGTGGTGAGGGATGGTACTCCCAATACTTCTCTTCTTACTTGGTTAGTCAAATTATACGGTTTCTAAATAATTCAAGTCATTTAAGTATGGATTCTACAACCACACCGAGTCATAAAGTCCATTGCTCTTCCTAGAACTTAATAAAGTTTATAGTTTTACCTGAAATATGATAGATGTTATCATAAGATTCCAACCAAAACCCAAGTGGACATCTAACTCCTCACGATTACCTATTTCATTAATTAGAATCAGTTCTACTCATAAGAGTCCAACCTTTTCACGAATTGAGGCACAATCATTATTATGTTTCAGTCTTTTATCCAAACATACTAGTTTACCATTAAAGGTTCAATCTTTTAGTTCTTACTAAGGACTACGTAGAGATCCCATCTTTATATCGTTTCTAGCAATCCAAGTCATAAAGATCCCATCTTTGAAGACAAGAATTCCAGCTCAAGATAGTATCTTACGACTACCCGTCTTTATCTTGAACTAGACCCGTACCCTTTCTTTACTGCAAGATACAAACAAATTTATGTTGAGCCATGGAGCAAGGTTATTTTTAACCAAGCACTTCCTCCTATTTCCAAGAGTATAAATGACAAGTTGTCTGAAAAGGTTATGAATCAAAAAAGATTCCAAAGTTGTTGTTTGCATCAGATGGTTTACCTTACATCGGTGCCTTTTCAAGCTCCTTCAATTGCTGGTTGTTCATATTTTCTATTTGATCCAAGTAGAATCATACTTCAGTTATGCAATTCATCGTTGAGGACAAGGATGATTTTAGGAGGGGTGATTTATAATGAGCCAAATTAAGTAGCACATGACACACATGACTTGCACATGGACAAGGGGGCTATATTATAATTATCCATATTCTTTGTATAAATAGGGGCATTAGGACTTGTAATTGAGATATTGTGAATTGATATTATAATTAAATCAATTTCTATATCAATTCGCAATATCTCAATTACAAACCTAATCTCCCTATTTATACAAAGAATATGGCTAATTACAAAATATCCCCGTGTATATGTGCAAGTCACGTGCTACTTAATTTGACTCATAACACGTTCGTCCGCCTCAGAAACCGAAACATCCATTCCCTTTTCTCACGGAACAAGAAGAACACTGCAAGTTTGAAACCAAATTAACTTTTTGCAGTATTGAGGAACAATTTCAAAGTGTGTGAGTAGGACTGAGATTGTCTTTACTATGTAGATTTTCAGGTTTGCCCTCTTAAATTGGGTTTCAATTAATGGAATTTTCTCCGAGGTTAAACTAATAAAATGCTCTGCTTAAATTACCGTAATCTGTACAGATTCACTTATTCTAGATCTGCCCTTTTTGTTGTTTAATTTCATCTTTTCTCTCCATGTCCATGTACGTTTGTGGAGGAAAGACAAAAATATTTAATATTATTTTGTTGTCTTATACTTGTGGTTATAACGTTGCTCCTATAGATCATGACAATTTTGGTGGGATATTTCTTGTTACTTCGTTCTCTTGTAATTCCCTCAAAATAAATCCTTTCTCCTAAGATTTCAAGTTTCACTTACCTTGACTCTAGGACCAACTTCTTTCATTGAGAGTGTGTGTTGGTATTTTATAAGTATATTTGAGTTGGTTAGCATAGTATTTCTAGGTTTGTACTTTGTACATAGTGTTGGGGAAGAATAACACACAAAAATAATATTAACGATATATAATAGTAAGAAAATTGAAATGCGAAAATACGCAACAAGAATAAAAAGAGTGATAATGACACCAAGACTTTTATGTGAAAATCCTTCTGAATAAGAGAAAAAACTATGGGTCGAGAGGAGTAACTATTATAACTATACCGAATAATTTTACACTTTGTAGGCCTGAGTAAAATACTCAAAAGAAATAGCCCTCTTGTTGCACATTTGCATAGACGCTTTAATTGGTGGTGGGAAAAGAAGCACAAAACTGTTTCAGAATCGCAGAGACAAATTAATTTTTGTTTTTATAGGTAAATAGATTGAAAGAGAAAAGACAAGACTCTCACTTCAAGAAGTCTTTTGTTGCGTTCGTCCGCTTCAGAAACAGAAGCATCCATTTCCTTTTCTTACAGAACGAGAAGAGCGCTGCAAGTTTGACACCAAATTAACTTTTTTTGGTATTGAGGAACAATTTCAAAGTGTGTGAGTAGGATTGATGTTGTGTTAACTATGTAAATTTTCAGGTTTGTCCTCTTAAATTGGGTTTCAATTAAAGGAATTTTCTCCCGAGGGTATACTAATAAAATGCTCTTCTTCAATTACAGTAAATTGGACAGATTTACTTCTTCTAGGTCTGCCTTTTTTGTTGTTTAATGTCACAACCTTAAAATCTCATTGTGCCGTGAGGGCACCTACCCTAACCATACGCGAGCCGCTAACATCCAAAATCACAATATTATAAAGAAAACGCAGAAAGATGAAGGAAACAACATAAGGCTTGTCAAATCTTACGGCTTAATACATAAGCATTGAAAGAAACCCCAAAATATGATTGCCATAAGTACAAAGCTACTAATCGAATAAAAGTTTGAACTTCAAATAAAATCACTTTCTGAAATATAGGACAAAATAGTAAAAAAACAAGATGAAGAGTTCTAGTGCCAGGATGGAATCTACGGCTCACCCTGAACTCTCAAGATAAATCTCCAAAGTCTGCGTCAAGCTCCTCTGGTGGCGTCTGGCTTAGTACTTGCACATAGAGTGCAGCAAGTGTAGAATGAGTACGGGAAGCGCGTGTACCAAACAACATAGTCGACCAACGCTAACTATAGCGGTGGTGAGGGATGGTACTCTCAATACTTCTCTTCTTACTTGGTTAGTCAAATTATACAGTTTCTGAATAATTCAAGTCATTTAAGTGCGGATTCTACAACCACACCGAGTCATAAAGGCCCATTGCTCTTCCTAGAACTTAATAAAGTTTCTAGTTTTACCTGAAATAGGATAGATGTTGTCATAAAATTCCAACCTACACCCAAGCGGGCATCTAACTCCTCACGATTACCTCCTTTCATTAATTTGAATAAGTTCTACTCATAAGAGTCCAACCTTTTCACGAATTGAGGCACAATCATTATTATGTTTCAGTCTTTTATCCAAACATACTAGTTTACCATTAAGGGTTCAATCTTTTAGTTCTTACTAAGGACTACGTAGAGATCCCATCTTTATATCGTTTCTAGCAATCCAAGTCATAAAGATCCCATCTTTGAGGACAAGAATTCCAGCTCACGATAGTATCTTACGACTACCCGTCTTTATCTTGAACTAGACCCGTACCCTTTCTTTACTGCAAGATACATACAAATTTATGTTGAGCCATGGAGCAAGGTTATTTTTAACCAAGCACTTCCTCCTATTTCCAAGAGTATAAATGACTAGTTGTCTGAAAATGTTATGAATCAAAAAAGATTCCAAAGTTGTTTGCATCAGATGGTTTTCCTTACATCAGTGCCTTTTCAAGCTCCTTCAATTGCTGGTTGTTCATATTTTCTATTTGATCCAAGTAGAATCATACTTCAGTTCTGCAATTCATCGTTGAGGACAAGGATGATTTTAGGAGGGGTGATTTATAATGAGCCAAATTAAGTAGCACATGACTTGCACATGGACAAGGGGCTATATTATAATTATCCATATACTTTGTATAAATAGGGGCATTAGGACTTGTAATTGAGATATTGTGAATTGATATTATAATTAAATCAATTTCTATATCAATTCGCAATATCTCAATTACAAACCCTAATTTCCCTATTTATACAAAGAATATGGCTTATTACAAAATATCCCCGTGTATATGTGCAAGTCACGTGCTACTTAATTTGACTCATAACACGTTCGTCCGCCTCAGAAACAGAAACATCCATTCCCTTTTCTCACGGAACAAGAAGAACACTGCAAGTTTGAAACCAAATTAACTTTTTGGTATTGAGGAACAATTTCAAAGTGTGTGAGTAGGACTGAGATTGTCTTTACTATGTAGATTTTCAGGTTTGCCCTCTTAAATTGGATTTCAATTAATGGAATTTTCTTCGAGGTTAAACTAATAAAATGCTCTGCTTAAATTACCGTAATCTGTACAGATTCACTTATTCTAGATCTGTCCTTTTTGTTGTTTAATTTCATCTTTTCTCTCCATGTCCATGTACGTTTGTGGAGGAAAGACAAAAATACTTAATATTATTTTGTTGTCTTATACTTGTGGTTATAACGTTGCTCCTATTGATCATGACAATTTTGGTGGGATATTTCTTGTTACTTCGTTCTGTTGTAATTCCCTCAAAATAAATCCTTTCTCCTAAGATTTCAAGTTACACTTACCTTGACTCTAGGACCAACTTCTTTCATTGAGAGAGAGAGAGATAGAGTGTGTGTGTTAGTATTTTAAAAGTATATTTGAGTTGGTTAGCATTGTATTTCTAGGTTTGTACTTTGTACATAGTGTTGGGGAAGAATAACACACAAGAATAATATTAACTATATATAATAGTAAGAAAATTGCAATGCAAAAATGCAAGAATAAAAAGAGTGATAATGACACCAAGACTTTTATGTGAAAATCCTTCTGAATAAGAGAAAAAACTATGGGTCGAGAGGAGTAACTATTATAACTATACCGAATAATTTTACACTTTGTAGGCCTGAGTAAAATACTCATAAGAAATAGCTCTCTTGTTGCACATTTGCATAGACGCTTTAATTGGTGGTGGGAAAAGAAGCACAAAATTTACCATGTTTAAGAATCGCAGAGACAAATTAATTTTTGTTTTTATAGGTAAATAGATTGAAAGAGAAAAGACAAGACTCTCACTTCAAGAAGTCTTTTGTTGCGTTCGTCCGCTTGAAAGAGAAAAGACTCTCACTTCAAGAAGAAGCATCCATTTCCTTTTCTTACAGAACGAGAAGAGCGCTGCAAGTTTGACACCAAATTAACTTTTTTTGGTATTGAGGAACAATTTCAAAGTGTGTGAGTAGGATTGATGTTGTGTTAACTATGTAAATTTTCAGGTTTGTCCTCTTAAATTGGGTTTCAATTAAAGGAATTTTCTCCCGAGGGTATACTAATAAAATGCTCTTCTTCAATTACGATAAATTGTATACAGATTTACTTCTTCTAGGTCTGCCTTTTTTGTTGTTTAATGTCACAACCTTAAAATCTCATTGTGCGTGAGGGCACCTACCCTAACCATACGCGAGCCGCTAACATCCAAAATCACAATATTATAAAGAAAACGCGGAAAGATGAAGGAAACAACATAAGGCTTGTCAAATCTTAGGACTTAATACATAAGCATTGAAAGAAACCCCAAAATCTGATTGCCATAAGTACAAAGCTACTAATCGAATAAAAGTTTGAACTTCAAATAAAATCACTTTCTGAAATATAGGACAAAATAGTAAAAAAACAAGATGAAGAGTTCTAGTGCCAGGATGGAATCTACGGCTCACCCTGAACTCTCAAGATAAATCTCCAAAGTATGTGTCAAGCTCCTCTGCTGGCGTCTGTCTTAGTACTTGCACATAGAGTGCAACAAGTGTAGAATGAGTATGGGAAGCGCGTGTACCCAACAACATAGTCGACCAACGCTAACTATAGCGGTGGTGAGGGATGGTACTCCCAATACTTCTCTTCTTACTTGGTTAGTCAAATTATACAGTTTCTAAATAATTCAAGTCATTTAAGTACGGATTCTACAACCACACCGAGTCATAAAGGCCCATTGCTCTTCCTAGAACTTAATAAGGTTTCTAGTTTTACCTGAAATAGGATAGATGTTGTCATAAGATTCCAACCTACACCCAAGCGGGCATCTAACTCCTCACGATTACCTCCTTTCATTAATTAGAATAAGTTCTACTCATAAGAGTCCAACCTTTTCACGAATTGAGGCACAATCATTATTATGTTTCAGTCTTTTATCCAAACATACTAGTTTACCATTAAAGGTTCAATCTTTTAGTTCTTACTAAGGACTACGTAGAGATCCCATCTTTATATCGTTTCTAGCAATCCAAGTCATAAAGATCCCATCTTTGAAGACAAGAATTCCAACTCAAGATAGTATCTTACGACTACCCGTCTTTATCTTGAACTAGACCCGTACCCTTTCTTTACTGCAAGATACAAACAAATTTATGTTGAGCCATGGAGCAAGGTTATTTTTAACCAAGCACTTCCTCCTATTTCCAAGAGTATAAATGACAAGTTGTCTGAAAAGGTTATGAATCAAAAAAGATTCCAAAGTTGTTTTTGCATCAGATGGTTTACCTTACATCGTGCCTTTTCAAGCTCCTTCAATTGCTTTGTTGTTCATATTTTCTATTTGATCCAAGTAGAATCATACTTCGATTATGCAATTCATCGTTGAGGACAAGGATGATTTTAGGAGGGGTGATTTATAATGAGCCAAATTAAGTAGCACATGACACAGATGACTTGCACATGGACATGGGGGCTATATTATAATTATCCATATTCTTTGTATAAATAGGGGCATTAGGACTTGTAATTGAGATATTGTGAATTGATATTATAATTAAATCAATTCGCAATATCTCAATTACAAACCCTAATTTCCCTATTTATACAAAGAATATGACTAAT
Source organism: Anisodus tanguticus (assembly GCA_034509755.1). Lineage (NCBI taxonomy): Eukaryota > Viridiplantae > Streptophyta > Magnoliopsida > Solanales > Solanaceae > Anisodus > Anisodus tanguticus. Next base: position 9,700,089 of record CM067543.1, on the reverse strand, counting down.
TACAAAATATCCCCGTGTATATGTGCAAGTCACGTGCTACTTAATTTGACTCATAACACGTTCGTCCGCCTCAGAAACAGAAACATCCATTCCCTTTTCTCACGGAACAAGAAGAACACTGCAAGTTTGAAACCAAATTAACTTTTTGCGTATTGAGGAACAATTTCAAAGTGTGTGAGTAGGACTAGATTGTCTTTACTATGTAGATTTTCAGGTTTGCCCTCTTAAATTGGGTTTCAATTAATGGAATTTTCTCCGAGGTTAAACTAATAAAATGCTCTGCTTAAATTACCGTAATCTGTACAGATTCACTTATTCTAGATCTGCCCTTTTTGTTGTTTAATTTCATCTTTTCTCTCCATGTCCATGTACGTTTGTGGAGGAAAGACAAAAATATTTAATATTATTTTGTTGTCTTATACTTGTGGTTATAACGTTGCTCCTATTGATCATGACAATTTTGGTGGGATATTTCTTGTTACTTCGTTCTCTTGTAATTCCCTCAAAATAAATCCTTTCTCCTAAGATTTCAAGTTTCACTTACCTTGACTCTAGGACCAACTTCTTTCATTGAGAGAGTGTGTTGTTAGTATTTTATAAGTATATTTGAGTTGGTTAGCATAGTATTTCTAGGTTTGTACTTTGTACATAGTGTTGGGAAGAATAACACACAAAAACAATATTAACGATATATAATAGTAAGAAAATTGAAATGCGAAAATACGGTTAATCAACAAGAATAAAAAGAGTGATAATGACACCAAGACTTTTATGTGAAAATCTTTCTTAATAAGAGAAAAAACTATGGGCCGAGAGGAGTAACTATTATAACTATACCGAATAATTTTACACTTTGTAGGTCTGAGTAAAATATTCTACATACTCAAAAGCAATAGCCCTCTTGTTGCACATTTGCATAGAAGCTTTAATTGGTGGTGGGAAAAGAAGCACAAAACTGTTTAACCATCGCAGAGACAAATTAATTTTTTTTTTATAGGTAAATAGATTGAAAGAGAAAAGACAAGACTCTCACTTCAAGAAGTCTTTTGTTGCGTTCGTCCTCTTCAGAAATAGAAGCATCCATTTCCTTTTCTTACGGAACAAGAAGAGCACTGCAAGTTTGACACCAAATTAACTTTTTTTGGTATTGAGGAACAATTTCAAAGTGTGTGAGTAGGATTGATGTTGTGTTAACTATGTAAATTTTCAGGTTTGTCCTCTTAAATTGGGTTTCAATTAAAGGAATTTTCTCCCAAGGGTATACTAATAAAATGCTCTGCTTCAATTACAGTAAATTGTACAGATTTACTTCTTCTAGGTCTACCTTTTTTGTTGTTTAATGTCACAACCTTAAAATCTCATTGTGCCATGAGGGCACCTACCCTAACCATAGGCGAGCCGCTAACATCCAAAATCACAATATTATAAAAAAACTGCGGAAAGACGAAGGAAAGGCTTGTCAAATCTTAGGACTCTTAATACATAAGCATTGAAAGAAACCCCAAAATCTGATTGTCATAAGTACAGCTACTAATCGAATAAAATTCTGAACTTCAGGTTTGTACTTTGTACATTGTATATAGTGTTGGGAAAAAATAGCACACAAATAAATTCACGATATATAATAGCAATAAAAGCAAAACACGAAAATATGGTTAATCAACAAGAATAAAAAGCAATAACGACACCTAGATTTTTATATGAAAACCCTTCTGAACAAGGGAAAAAACACAGGCCGATAAGAGCAACTGATATCACTATAACAAGGAATTTTACACTTTGTAGTATTGAGTAAAATACTCTACACATCAAAAAGAAATAACCCTCTTGTTGCACATTTGCATAGAAGCTTTGATTGGTGGAGGGAAACGAAGCACAAACTATTTCAGAACCATAGAGACAAATTTATTTTTGTTTATATAGGTAAATAGATTAAAAGAGAAAATAAAAGACTCTCACATCAAGAAGTCTTTTGTTGCGTTTGTCCACCTCAGAAACAGAAGCATCTATTTCCTTTTCTCACAGAACAAGAAGAGTACTGCAAGTTTAAAATCAAATTAACTTTTTGTGGTATTGAGGAACAATTTCAAAGTGTGTGTAGGACTGAGGTTGTCTTAACCATGTAAAGTTTCAATCAGAGGAATTTACTCCCGAGGGTATACTAATAAAATGCCCTGCTTAAATTACAGTAATTTGTACATATTCACTTCTTCGAGATCTGCCCTTTTGTTGCTTAATTTCATCTTTCCTCTCCATGTCCATGTACGTTTGTGGAGGAAAGATAAATACTTAATATTATTTTGTTGTCTTATACTGATGGTTATCGTTGCTCCTATAGATCATGGCAATTTTAGTGGGATATTTCTTGTTACTTCAGTTCTCTTGTAATTCCCCCAAAATAAATCCTTTCTCCTACGATTTTAAATTTTCACTTACCTTGCCTCTAGGACACACTTCTTTCAGACACAGAGAGAGAGAGAGAGAGAGTATGTCAGTATTTTAAAATATTTTTGATTGGGTTAGCATAGTATTTCTAGGTTTGTACTTTGTACATAGTGTTGGGGATAAATAGCACACATAAATAATAGTTACGATTTATAATAGTAAGAAAATTGAAAAACAAAAATACGGTTAATGAACAAGAATAAAAAGAAAAATAATGACACCAAGTCTTTTACGTGAAAACCCTTCTGAATAAGGGAAAAACTACGGGCCGAGAGAGAGCAACTGATATCACTGTACCAAAGAATTTTACACTTGTAGTCTAAGTAAAATATTCCAAGGATCGGTACACACTCAAAAGAAATAACTCTCTTTTGATTTTTCCACCTCACTACCATAACACTCACACTCTTATTTTTCCTCTCATACTATTCCTTAAACCCTGTATGTGATGCCCTATCTTCCTTCTCTCTTTTGTTTGGTGTGATTACAATAGAAGAAAACCTCCTCTATTTGAATAATTTCTTAATTGTTCCTTGACATCTTATTTTAATCTCTTAAACCAACTAAAACAGTCTCTTCTTGATCAGAATTAGGCTCAAGGACCGGAAACATATGAAACTTTTCAGCGATGGGATCAAAATAAATTTTTTGTTACGAGGACCTAAGCGATCTCACATACTTTGGTGAAGTTCATTATTTCTATCGTTTTCATCATATTTGCCATTATTATTTTAACACTCATTAAATTCGAGTTAGGTCTGAATGTGTTAAATATTTTTAGTGTGACATTTTAGCCATATGAAGTCCCATCGAGATGAGTTTGGGTGGACATAGTGGTTTTGAATTCAAAGCAAATAGTGAAGTGCATAAGATTCGATAGAATCGACTAAGTTTACGATAAGTTTGTCTTCCAGCCTATTTATGTGAAAATTGGTTGCAAATTGCAGAAAAATTAAAACAAAAAAGTTGTAGCCCTTTAAAAACGTTCCAATCATATATGGATCAGTTCAATCATAGCTTTGTGTTAGAATTTATGGTCATTTTACTGAACGTTGTCGACAAAGTCGAAAAACGTAAAATTTTGGCTAAGTATGAAATGGACAGGGGAGCTCGCTGAGCTCACTCGCCATTGTCCTCGCTCAGCGAGGTATGGGTCCAAAAAATTGACTAAGTTCATTTGGTTCGGTGATATCGCTAAGCGAAGCTCAAAGAAAAGTAGGACCTCGCTATAGAGCTCGCTGAGTGAGGCCCATAGAAAGGTTCTCCCCTCGCTTTGGATCTAGTTCGGCGAGCCAAGTGGTCTAAAATGGCCCATGCTATAAATTCAACACTTAACTCGAAAATTCATTTGTCAGACATCCAACTTCGTAGAAAACCCTTGAAGGACAATTTTTCTCTCATCTCAACCTCCCACATCAAGGTACGAACATCTCAACGATTCCTAATCAATCTTGCACTAAATACATGATTCCTAACATGATTCTTAAACAAAAACATAGGATTAACAAGTAATCTTTCTCCAATGATTCAAAGCTAGGTTTTGAGTGTTCTCCTCACAGAAGCAAGATAAGTCGTTGGATTGGAGCATTTACAGGTACGTAGGGCTTCTATCTACGTGTGGGAACATTGTTGTTCATCCCCACTTACCCCAACCTTGGGGGGGGAGGGATGGCTGACACCCGAAGGTCGAGCGATCCAACTATAGTACCTAAAATCTCTGACACAAAACTTAGGCCTCCAATTACAATAACATGACAAGAATATACAACAACCTGTAAGTAGAAAAGGCCCAACAACAGTATATATATAACTGAGATCGACAAGGACATAAAAACATTATCGTCAACTAACAAGAAGGCCGAAAGGCCAAACAAAATGAATACACACTAAACAATGTCTAGCAAGCCTCTAAGAGTGATACAATACATCAACTAGTTGGGACAAGGCCCCGCCATACCCAAAATGCTATAAGTATATACAACAGTACCTATCTAGTCTATATAACAACTCTGGAGAACTGGAGTGCGACTACCAATAGCTAGAAACAAGTACCCTATTGTGGAGGTACGTCGCCTTGTCTATCTATACCTGCGGGCATGAACATAACACCCCTGAAAGGGACGTCAGTTTGAATGATGTACTGAATATGTAAGATAGGTAAATCATGTAAAGAAAAGATGTAATTTAAGAGAGGAGGGTATAGAATCAACCTGAACTCAAAAAAGGGCCGTTGAGGGCATATAACTGATACAACCATGGATATATGCATGTAAGTAAAAATTGGGCCACTCTATGGAGACATATAGTATCATATCAAGTCCCTCTATAAGGTAAGCTCATAATAAACTGCCCAGCCATATATGACACGGTAATATTTGCCCAACTGATCAGTGGTATGCACATATAAGTGCCTACCCGACCGACTATAGTATGGCGAGGTAATAAAATAGATACATATATTTAAGTGCAATGCAAGACCAATCTCAAGAGACATCACAATCAGAGTCGGAGTGACCTATTGTTGTTATCCTCCGACTATCATTAATATTGTTACATTCTTCAAACTTAAGCTAATCATTTTGAGACATATGAAATACGAAAATGTTGTTGATTAGGAATATACAAGAAAGTGTTTACACCAAGTCATGCCAAGAAGGATATTATCCCTACATAACTTATCGATAAAGTTATCTACATTCCACGAGCCCTTACATGTTCTATGGACGATTATCTACATTATACGAAGGGTTTGTATTAATTTCAGATTCATAACTTATAATAAAGTTCATTTAGACATTTAGTCAAGTAACTTGTGTGCATAAGTTCATGAGATCATTTATAGCTCAAACTTTATCCATAACATCACAACAATATTCATACTACTTCTACTAATCACCACAATCCCATCCATAACTCCAAAACTCCATATAACACTTTCAGATCATGTAAAACAGTCCACAATAACAAGACATACTTCAAGATCCTACAACTATTTTATCTCTAAGAACCCTACAACAAATCCATCCTAAACACTTGTAAACTCCAAAGAAGATCATGTAAAATATGAGACTTACTTTAGGTTGCATGAAAAAATCCAAAATAGAGCTTACTTAACCACCAAGTTTCTCTAAAATCGTTAGAACAAGGAAGAAAACGATCTAACGATGAATACGAAATTCCTTATGTCGGATTTGCATAATTTACCTTAGATTGTCCTTTGATATTAGTATTGAACCATGGGAGACTTAGTAGAGAGTATTTAGGGTTTAGAAAATGAGATAAAAGTCATGGAGGGTTCTATTTATAGGTGAGAAAAGATTGCCTACCGACCTGTCTCGGGGCACTTCCTGCGACTTACAAGACACTCCTACGTCTAGCAGGACTGCCACAGGATGTGTCCTGAGTTCAAAATCTCTCCGTCCATTCATGTGGTAGTTCTACATCTCACATGCACTTCCAGTGGGTCACAGGTTATGCCTCGCAATTCTCATAAGGCTCTAAAAGGCGACGAATTGAAGAACTTTTGTCGAAACCAATTTTCGTTGATCCGATGAGTCATAAACCTTCCCGAAACTTACATAATACATCCATAAACCTTCATAAACCTTATGGAGAGTCTTACCCTCTTTGAGAATATATTGGCTACAATACACTAGCGACTACGAATGAAGACACGAGGTGTAACATCCTTCCCCCCTTAAGAACATTCGTCCTCGAATGTTGAGGAATATTTTAACTCTAATGATTTCTGAAAACTTTGGCATAGTTTCCTTTGTAAACATGACTATCCAAAATCTGTCAAGCAGCCCAAACACATATCCAACACCACACATGGTAACATAATCACATAACAACATCAAATCGACCTCATACGACCGTCTATTTACGCATTAATAAAAAAGGGTTAACCATAACTCACCTCAACTGTCGTCTGCTAAAATCTGGACAGTACCTACCATAATTGTCCCAACAATATTACCTAAATAACATACATGATTTATGTTTGATAGGTAGAATAGGAATAAAAGATTGTATCGAACGAGTGTCGATATAAATTTGAAGTCTGAAACAAATAAAGATATCGGGACTTCATATCCTCCTTGGCCTTCCATGTCATTTCCTCTACATTGTTATTCCTCCAAAGTACCTAGACTGAAGCTACCTCTTTGGTCCACAACTTACAGACTTAGAGATCCAGGATAGCAATAGGGATTTCTTCATAGAGTAGGTCTTATGTGACCTGAACATCCTCAATAGGGGTGATGCGGGATAGATCACCCAAGCACTTACGAAGCATAGATACGTGAAATACGGATGAACTGCTTCTAACTATAGTGGCAATTCAAGCTTATAAGCCACTTTTCCCGGCTTGTTGCACCAAATCATGCCCTACTAACTTCATTTCGCCAACCTCGAACCAACCGACAGGAGACCTCCACTTCCGCCCGTATAAGGTTGCATATGGTGTCTTCTAGATATTGGAATAGTAGTTGTTATTATAAGTAAACTCAATGAGCAATGTATGATATTCCCAACTTCCATTGAAGTCTAGAACACAAAACACAACATATCCTCGAGCGTCTGAATAGTGCGATGGTCTGTCCGTCTGTCTGCAGATGAAAAGTTTTACTAAGACTAATCTAAGTACCCAAACCTTTCTAAAAGGTCCTCTAAAAGTTAGTTGTAAATTGGGCACCTCTGTCAGATATATAATAGAAATTGGGACTCCATTAAGTCGAACTATCTCCTTGATATATAATCTCATATAATCCTCAACTGAATAAGTAGTTCTGACGGGTAGAAAATTGGCTGACTTTGTAAGTATATCCACGATAACCCAAATAGAATCAAACTTCCAATGAGAATTAGGTAATCATGTAATGAAATCCATGTTAATTTTATCCAATTTCCACGTCGAAATGATAATATTCTGTAGCAACCCTCCAGGTTTCTGGTTCTTAACTTTAACTTGTTGGCAATTTGAACACTGAGTGATGAATTCCGCAAAATATATCTTCATATCATTCCACCAGTATATTTGTTGAAGTTCATGATACATCTTAGTAGACCCGGGGTGAATAAAATACCTGGACTGGTGAATCTTTTCTATAATTTGCTCCCAAAATCCCCAAACATCGGGCACACACAACCGATCTTATACTTAATAACTCCATTATCTGATAGCTTGAATAACTGCTTCTTCTTAAAGGGAATGTTTTATCTTATTCTTACCAAAGTTGGATCATTGAATTGTCGCTCTTTTACTTCTTCCAATAACGAGGATTTGGCAGCATTCTGAACTATAGCACCTTCATCACCTGCATCAAGCAATCACACACTTAGATTGGCAAATCGATACAGATCATTAGTCATCTCCAACTTGTCAACTCCCATATGCCTCAGGCTGTCCATAGACTTCCGACTCAATACGTCGGCTACCACATTTGCCTTGTTGGGATTGTACAAGATATCAACATGATAGTAATTTAGCAACTCAAGCCATCTCTCGCTACCTTGGATTCAACTCTTTCTGCCTGAATATATATTGTAAGCTCTTATGATCTATAAGAAAATCAATATGAACTCCATATAAATAGTGGCACCATATATTTAGAGAAATATAACAACGACCAACACAAGATCAAGAGTCGGGTAATTTTGCTTATTCTTCCTCAATTGTCTTGAAGCATATGCAATAATTTTACTGTGCTGCATCAGAACACAACCCAACCTAACTCTGGTAGTATCACAATATACAACATAACCCTCTGATCATTCAGGAAGTGCTTGAACATGTGCTAATGTTAATTTGCTCTTCAACTCCTGGAAGCTCTTTTCATAAGAATCCGACCACTGAAACTTATCTGCCTTATGAGTCAACTTTGTCAATGGAGCGGTAATAGAAGAGAAATTCTCTACAAATCCCGATAATAACCAGCTAAGCCCAAGAAACTACGCACCTTAATAGGAGTTGTGGGCCTCGGCCAAGCCAATCCTTAACTGCCTCGATCTTAAGATTATCAACTTTGATGCCTTTATCTGACACTATATTCCCAAGAAATCTACCGAGTTTAATCAGAACTCGCATTTAGAGAAATTAGCATCTAACTTACGATTCTCGATCATTTGTAACACCGTCCGCAAATGATCTGCATGCTTTGGTTTTTATCGATAATACACCAGAATATCATCAATAAATACTATCACAAAGATATCCATAAACGGTTTGAATACCCGATCCATCAGATCCATAAAAGTCGCTGGTGCATTGGTTAGAACGAATGACTCATAGTGGCCATATCTGGTCCTGAAACATATCTTCGGAATATCTTTCTCCTTAAGTCTTAGTTGATGGTACCTAGATCTAAGATCGATCTTAGAGAAATACTTGGCACCTTGCAATTGATCAAACAGATCGTCGATCATGGGAAACAACTAATTATTCCTAATAGTTACCTTGTTTAGCTGACAATAATCAATACACATTCTCAACGTAACACTGGTGCACCCCACAAGGAAGTAATGTGCATGATAAAGACCTTTTCTAGAAGATCTTTCAGTTGAGATTTCAATTCTTTCAATTTAGCAGGGGACATTATGTACGGAGGAATATATATAGGCTGGGTATCTGAAAGTAAATCGATAGCGATGTAGATCTCCCTTTCGATTGGAATGTCAGGAACTTCATCAGGAAATACATCACGAAATTCATTAACAACAGAGACTGACTGAAGGGTTTGAGACGTAGCCTCCGCATCCTGCACTCGCACTAAATGATAAATATATCCTTTTGAAATCATCTTCCGAGCCTTAAAGTAGGAAGTAAACCTCCCTTTAGTCGCTGCAACATTACCCTTCCATTTAATAACGGGCTCACCTGGAAAATTAAAGCGAACAACCTTCGTCCAGCAATCCACGTTAGCATAACATGAATCCAACTAGTCCATACACATAATAACATAATAATCCACCATCTCTAATTCATTAAAGTCGGCTAAAGTGTGTTGATCATAAATCTTCCCATCACAACCCCGATATACCCGCCTAACGATCCCAGACTTGCCAACGGACGTAAACACTTCAAATGACTTAAGCAATAATTCAGGTTCTTTACCATATGTATTAGAAACAAAAAGAGTAATATATGATAGAGTAGAACTTGGATCTATCATGGAATACACATCAAGGGAAAATATGGATAATATACATGTAACCACATCCGATGACGACTCTAGGTCTTGTCGACCCGATAATGCACAAATGATATTTTGATGACTACCTGCGCTGGATGCTCCACCCTATCTCTACCTCTACCAGCCGACGTCTGCGTACCTTTCCCAGGAGGGTGTACAGAAGAAGAAGAAGAAACTGCTACAGATCCTGTCAACTGCGCCATATCGCCCCTACCTCTCGTTAGACAAAACCACATAATATGATCAGGCTTCCCATATGAATACCATACATTTGAGCCCTAATGACCTGCATATGTAGTCCGATCACGAAGTTGGCCCTGGAACTGCGGTGGTGCACTGGCTGCTGGATAAGATGAGTGCTTAGAGAGTTGTGGCCTGAATCTAACTCTAAAGTCTTCTGCATCATCCGCGGACTGGGCCCTTTTATGATGACCCCTATCCTTCTCTCGATCGACCTGCTACTACCTCTTATGATCCTTAAAGTTCTTTGTATAGGCCTGAATGTGAGCAATATCCATAATCTGATTCAAAGAGGACGTAGTACATTCATTAACCAAGTGTGGTCCCAAAACACCCACGAATCGATATTCTCAGTCACTCATCTCAGCCACAACTATAGGAACATACCTAGCCAATGAGTTAAACTGCATGTTATACTTAACACTCATATTACCCTACTTCAACCGTAGAAACATACCATGCCTAGCTTGGTGGAGCTCAACATGAAAATATTGTTGCACGAATGCCTCAGAAAACTCTCTCCACCCTGCAGATGGGGCACATGGTCCTTTAGACTGCTCCCAAGTCTCATACCAGGTCACGATAACATTCCGCAATCTATAAGAGGTAAGCTCCACCGACTCAGTATCGGTGGCATGTATAACTTACAAGGTCTGCTGTATCTGATCTAGAAAGCTTTGTGGATCCGCATTTAGATTTGTCCTTGTAAATACCAGAGGGTCCAGGTTGATAAAATTCTGAATTCTCACGCTAACTGCTCTATCAGAACTGCCAGTGGTCTGACTCTAGGCTTGAAAGGCCACTAGTCAAGTCAACAGTTGTACAACACTCTATTTATCTAAATCCTTATCAGGAGCAACTGGGGAGGAACTATATGTACATCAACTCTTCTATGCCCCTCTAAACGTGGTGGGGGTGGAGTCCTAGAGGCTCGAGTTACAGCCTCATCCTAATGCTCATGTCTCCATGGGTTAGCGGGTGGTACCTAACTCACATTATCTCCCGCCTCCACATCTAGTCTCTGAATAGCCACATGTCGTCTAGTAGTAGGCATCACTGAGAATGTAAACAAAATGAAGGTTAGGAGTGACCACTTACGACTCAGCTTTATCGCACGATCTAGATCAAGAAGAAAGGTAACCATCATAAATGACTTGTAGCCTCCTACTTATAAGTGTGGTGCACAACACACCCACAAAAAAGACCATACTAGACACGACTTATAGACTTCCTATGACAAACCTTCTCTGATACTAATTTTGTCACACCTTAACCTTTGGGGGTGTGACCGGCACCCGACACCCAAAGGTCCGAGTGAACCAACTATAGTACCTGAAATCTCTGACACGAAACTTGGGCCGACAACGCCTCCAAGTAACAATAACATGACAAGAATATACAACAACCTGCAAGCAGAAAAGGACCAACAACAGTATATATACATAATTGAGGCCAACAAGGCCATAACAAGAGTATCGTCAACTAACAAAATAGCCGGCAAGGAAAAAAAAGAATACACATGAAACACTGGCCTGCAAGCCTCTAAGAGTGCTATAATACATTAACTTGTCGGGACAGGGTCTAGCCGTGCCCAAAATGCTAGAAATATATACAATAGTACCTATCGACTTTGTTCAGTAACTCCGGAGAAGTAGAGTGCGACTACCAATAGCTGGAAACGTGTATCCAACTGATGAGGGACATTGCCCTATCTATCTGTACATGTGGGCATGAACACAGCGCCCCAGAAAGAGACATCAGTTAGAAGATGTAATGAATATGTAAGGCATGTAAAACATGTAAACAAAAGTTGTAATACAAGAGAGGATGGTATATAATCAACCTAAACTTAGAAAAAGGGTTGCTGAGGATATACAACTGATACAACCATGGATATATGAATTTATGTAAACATCGGGTCACTCTATGGAGCCATATAGTATCATATCTAGTCCCTATGTGAGGTAAGCTCATAATAAATTGCCCAGCCATATAGGACACATTAATATTTGCCCAACTGATCAGTGGTATGCACATATATGTACCTGCCCGACCGACTATAACGTGATGAGGTAAGAAAATAGATACATATATATAAGTGCAATGCAAGACCAATCTCAAAAGACATCACAATCAGAGTCGGAGTGACATATTGTCGTTATCATCCGACTATCGTTACTATCACTACATTCTTCAAACTTAATCTAATCATTCTGAGATATATGAAAAATGGAAAATGTTGTTGATAAGGAATATATAAGATATATGATCAATTTTGTCAAGAGAGGCATATGGTTATTCAATTTAACGAGATGAAAATCGTTTCAGAGAAGTCTTTACACCAAGTCATGCCAAGAAGGAAATTAGCCCTACATACCTTATCGATGAAGTTATCTACGTTCCACGTGCCCTTTCATATTCTACGGACGATTATCTACATATTACGATGGGTTTGTATCAATTTTTGATTCCTAACTTATAAGAAAGTCCATTTAGACATTTCATCAAGTAACTTGTGTGCATAAGTTCATGAGATCGTTTATAGCTCAAACTCTATCCATAACATCACAACAATCTTCATACTACTACTAATCACCAAAATTGTCATGACCCAAAATCTTTAAGTCGTGAGGGCACCTCCCAATTTCCACCACGGTAGGAGGATCCTTCATTTATACAACAATTCAATGCATAATTAGAGTAATCAAATGGAATATCATAAGTCTAATTCTTAAGATAAATAGAAAATGCAGAAATATCATAATAATAGAGGGAATATTGTCTTAGAAATCAAATAAAGACAATAATGGGAAAAGAGTTTCCGGACAGCGAATCGTCCAATATGCTCACTCTAGAAAGACTCAACAACAACCTCGATCAGTTGCGAGGAGAAGAGGTAGAGCCTATCACGTACTCTACACTTAAAAGTATGCAGCAAGGTAGTATCAATACAAATACTATATATCGGTAGATATCATAGGTCATCCATAGTTAGCTAACATATGCGTAAGAAATAAACTGAAAGATAAGCATGTTCACATTCAAGTACAAGTAATATCATAGTCCAAGAATAACTAGCCTATTATAAAAAGTCAAGTCAGGATCTAAATATATGAATGAATGATAAATAATTATGTAGGTGCAATGCAATGCAGTGGCCACATGATCAATCCATACATACATGCTCCGGGCGGTATAAATCATCATCCTAGCAGTCATGACCCATGGGGGACTCCCGACGTCCATGTAGTAGTCATTTTCGTATCACACAGTCTAGAATGACTCTTCCAACAAAACTCCCCGCTAGCAACTCCGTATCACTCAACATAGAGATGGCTATGCGATATAGTAATGTTTTATGAATAAAAAATACTCCTCTTCTCATTTATCACTGTCACGCCAATACCAAGATATATGTAATGCAATGAGAATATCAGGTATATCATATCAATTTCTAGTTGTGACGCACTAGGACACTTATCACAATATCAGTATCACATCAATTTCCTTCCTTATACATGAGCATGCCAAGATAGGTGAGATATAACTACATCACAATACAACATTGTATTTCATATAAGTTTGATAACCACAAGAAGCATCAACTCATACTTAGTCACAGTAACCGACCTAAGTATTCCATCCCAACTTTGTTCCCGAAGGCTTACATTCTTTCTCCAACAGATTCTAACTACGCATATATTTCGCTAACCGAAGTCTAAACTAGAAGGTAAGCTATAACCTACCTGAAAAGCTGAGCTAGAGTTGCACAATCACATTTGCGCCTTGCCCTTCCGCAGATCAAGATCGTACTTGAAGTATAGTATTATAGAAGTCTAAGTTAGAATAAAGAATTCACAACACCCAAATCATCACACTAGTCCTTGGTTCCAAATCAATTGGCAAAGATGAGGGAAATTGGTCATTAGGGGTAAAATGGTCATTTTAAAGGTGAACTATGGAATTTAACATTTTAGGAGTCCAATACTACCCAATAATTACAAAATCAACTCAAGATTAGTCTAGTTCCACCTTATAAGCAACCCCCCCCCCCCAATTTGGGTATGAACTCTAGTTTCTAACATTCAAATTTATCAACATTAAAGGAAGATTTAAGCTTAACAAGCACTAAATAAAGATTCATCATGCTTAGTATAATAAAACCCCGTAATTAATGCACACTTTTAAGCTTAATAAATCAACAAGCCCTAATTTGGTTGAACTCTTCTTCTCCAATTACTTTCTAGGTCAAGACCACTATTAAATCAACATAATGAAGCTGGTAATACAAGGATAAGCAAAGTTACCTCAAGAATAAATCACTTATGGATGCTTGGATTTTCCTAAATGGTGATTTGGAAGTGTATTTTCGAAATGAGGGAAGATAGAGTTTTAATGATACTTAAAAGTAATAGAATCCCGTCGTCTGCTGCAGTGGACTCAATCCTGCTACAGCGGACACGCGCCCATGGACCCGGTCCGCACATGTAGTCCAATTACCAAATCCAAAAGGGTCACCACAGCAGATCCCCATCCGCTATAGCGGCCTCTCTCTGCTGGGGCGCACTGAGGCCCGCCCCAGCGAATACACTAGCAACCGGCAACATCAAGACTTATGAAATTTCAATCCGATAATCACCCGAGACCTTCCCGATACAAACCAGATATGCACACCTATGTAAAAAGATACTACAGACTCACTCATGGCCTCAGAATTTACATCGGAGTTCTAATTCTATGAGTCAACCATCCAAGGGCTAAACTAGTTTTCAAACTAATAGCCAAAAATGCTCCCGATGGCCTCGGAAACCGAACTAACTATCCCACCAAGTCATAAATGATCCTCCAGATGTCACAGAATTGAAAGAATTCCAAAAACGGTCCATTCATACAAAAGTAAACTATTGGCCAACAATTTCATACTTTAAGATTCTAACTTCTCAACTTCTACTAGAATCGTCTGATAACTTCAGAATTCAAGTTAATGGGGGTAAAGTTGTCTAAATACACCTAACTATGGAACAATTCATTACATAAATCACATACATAACTCCACAACTCCTTATAACACCTTCAAATCATGTAAAACATCCCACAACAATAAGACATACTTCAAGATCCTACAACTACTTGATCTCTAAGAAACCTTCAGCAAATTCATCCTAAACACTTGTAAACTGTTAAGAAGATCATGTAGAAGATGAGACTTACCTTAGGTTGCAAGAAATAATCCAAAACAGAGCTTACATCACCACCAAGCTTCCTCTAAAACCGTTAGAACAAGAAAGAAATCGATCTAGCAATGATCACGGGATTCCTTATGTTGGATTTGCGTAATTTACCTTAAGTTTTCCTTTGATATTAGTCTTGAACCTTGAGAGACTTAGTAGAGAGTATTTAGGGTCTTTAGGGTTAAGAAAATGAGAGAAAATTATCCAAAAGTCATGGAGGGTTCTATTTATATGTGAGAAAATATTGCCCGCCGACATGTCCCTAGGCACTTCTTGCCACTCGCAGGACACTCCTGCATCTCGCAGGACTACCACAGGATGTGTCCTAATTTTAAAAATTCTCTGTCCATTCTTGTGGTAGCCTGCTTGTTGCAGGCACTTCCTGTGGGTCACAAGTTGTGCTTTGTGATTCGCAGAAGGCTCCGAAAGGTGACGAATTGAAGAACTTTTGTCGAAACCTATTTCTGTTTATCTGATGAGTCTTAAACCTTCCTGAAACTTACGTAATACATCTGTAAACCTTCATAAACCTCATAGAGGGGTCTTACCCTCTTTGAGCATATGTTGGCTATAATACACTAGTGATGACGCATGAAGACATGAGGTGTAACACCCCACCACATTAATTCATGAAATCCTATTTCTCCTCAGAGTTAAGAGAATTATGTCTCAGATCATGATAAACCTCAGATACAAGTAAGTTAATTATATATATATTTTGTTACACTCAATCATGTTTCAGATAATTGTATTCATGTATATCATTACGATTATCAGCGAGGAACTCAAGTATGCCAAAAAATAGGATACACTGTAGTACCAATAAGTGGATACCTCTTTAAGAAGGGCGAGTGATGCTCATTTAAAGAGGTATCCACCACCCTTAGTAATCGTATTATCCGCTCTTTTCATTGATTGTACAGCTTTCTCTAAACAAGATGAACCTGTTCGTAATTCATGTATGATCGTGTTATCATTTCCATGAGCTCTCAGATACCAATTACGAACTAAGCTTATTCCATTATATGGATTTTAACATGTTTTCATATTTCAGGAATTATATACATATATTTATATATATTTTCATGTAAAAACATTTACAAATAATGTTTACTAAATTTATGAGCTTTTAAGCCAAATATGTACATGTTCAGTATTTTTGGGAGTAGCATAAGTTTACCGAGAAGGTTCAGATAACTTGAAACATGTTCATGTCTCATACTCCGACAAGGTATGAGATTCTTCTACTGGTTGGGCTAGGTACCAAACTTCACGTATTTACGTGGTGAATTCATGTTGTTGGTTGTACTAAGGCTGTCCCACTTAAAAATATTTTACTCATGTTACAGCTTGACCATGCAAATCATGACCATGTCCAAATTTTAGTTTCAGATTACAATTTACAATATTCCATTCCAGTTTATAATTCAAAACTTCAGTTACAGTCTAAATATATAGTTTTAGTTTCGTATTACTTCATGTATCCATGTTATTGATTTGGGCTGCCCATTCTCCGAGCACCCCACTTACTATTCTTTCATTTAGTTATTTTACATACAAGTATAATTCTAGTGTACTTACGTCTCTATTGTCCGGGGCATGCATTTCACGATGCAGGCATTGATTTACATGACAACGGATCTACTCGTTAGGACTTCATCATATCAACTATTTGGTGAGCCCCACTTCCTTCGGGGCATTGTCACAATTTTTTTGCAGTCATGTCATGTTAGACTGTCAGGTATGCTTTGGGGCCTTGTCCCAGCAACAGTTCAGTATTTCAGACTCATGTCATAGGTTTCATAGACTAGTCAGTATATCATGTTGGGTTTTCAGTTATGTTCTACCGTATGGGCTACACTATCATATTTCCGCACTTATGTTTTAAAACAATATTTTCAGCATTATATGATATTGAAATGTTTTATCCAGACTAGTTATTTGACACGTACGTTGCACGTTCAAACTAATGAATGGTAATTGTATATTATCAATATTTATTGTCATTGCAAAGAACAATAATGTATCTTGATTGTTTTCTGATGAGTTTAGATTAATTGATGTGCTTCGTCTAAACATGTGATTCTTATTTTCAAATTCTTCTCTTCCTGGAAAAAATCAATTAAGCAATTGATTTCAAAATTTGACGAAATTATTTTTAAAAAACTATGATATATACTCGCAGTCAATACACTGAGATGATGAATATTCAGGTACCTGTTAGCTACAAGCTGCAACCTCCAATTTGTTGCAATTCTACCGCAAACCACCTATGAAAACATAAAAATAAAAATAATCAAATTATATAAAAGAACGAACAAAGCTCCATTATGTACATATTCAATATCTTTCATCATAAAGAGTGATCTAATTAGAACGAATAAACTTAGCGAAGGAATGATCATCTAAAACCAATTTGTATCTTTCTAGAAGCTGGTATATATATTTTATCAATGACAACTTTTCAAATTCATTACTTTAAAATTAAATGAGAGAAGTTTGGATTCAAACTTCAGTTCAACAATTCATCCTTGAGGACAAGGATGATTTTAGGAGGGGTGATTTGTTATGAGCCAAATTAAATAGCACGTAACTTGCACATGGACCAGGTGGCTATATTATAATTATCCATATTCTTTGTATAAATAGGGGCATTAGGACTTGTAATTGAGATATTGTGAATTGATATTATGATTAAATCAATTTCTATATCAATTCGCAATATCTCAATTACAAACCCTAATTTCCCTATTCATACAAAGAATATGGCTAATTACAAAATATCCCCGTGTATATGTGCAAGTCACGTGCTATTTAATTTGACTCATAACACGTTCGTCCGCCTCAGAAACAGAAACATCCATTCCCTTTTCTCACGGAAGAAGAACACTGCAAGTTTGAAACCAAATTAACTTTTTGCAGTATTGAGGAACAATTTCAAAGTGTGTGAGTAGGACTGAGATTGTCTTTACTATGTAGATTTTCAGGTTTGCCCTCTTAAATTGGGCTTCAATTAATGGAATTTTCTCCGAGGTTAAACTAATAAAATGCTCTGCTTAAATTATCGTAATCTGTACAAATTCACTTATTCTAGATCTGTCCTTTTTGTTGTTTAATTTCATCTTTTCTCTCCATGTCCATGTACGTTTGTGGAGGAAAGACAAAAATACTTAATATTATTTTGTTGTCTTATACTTGTGGTTATAACGTTGCTCCTATTGATCATGACAATTATGGTGGGATATTTCTTGTTACTTCGTTCTCTTGTAATTCCCTCAAAATAAATCCTTTCTCCTAGGATTTCAAGTTTCACTTACCTCGACTCTAGGACCAACTTCTTTCATTGAGAGAGAGAGAGCTGGAGTGTGTGTGTTAGTATTTTAAAAGTATATTTGAGTTGGTTAGCATAGTATTTCTAGGTTTGTACTTTGTACATAGTATTGGGGAAGAACAACACACAAAAATAATATTAACTATATATAATAGTATGAAAATTGAAATGCGAAAATACGGTTAATAACCAAGAATAAAAAGACTGATAATAACACCAAGACTTTTATGTGAAAATCCTTCAGAATAAGAAAAAAAACTATGGGCCGAGAGGAGTAACTATTATAACTATACCGAATAATTTTACACTTTGTAGGCCTGAGTAAAATACTCTACATACTCAAAAGAAAAAGCCCTCTTGTTGCACATTTGCATAGAAGCTTTAATTGGTGGTGGGAAAAGAAGCACAAAACTGTTTCAGAATAGCAGAGATAAATTAGTTTTTGTTTTTATAGGTAAATAAATTGAAAGAGAAAAGACAAGACTCTCACTTCAAGAAGTCTTTTGTTGCGTTCGTCCGCTTCAGAAACAGAAGCATCCATTTCATTTTCTTACAGAACAAGAAGAGTACTTCAAGTTTGACACCAAATTAACTTTTTTTGGTATTGAGGAACAATTTCAAAGTGTGTGAGTAGGATTGATATTGTGTTAACTATGTAAATTTTCAGGTTTGTCCTCTTAAATTGGGTTTCAATTAAAGGAATTTTCTCCCGAGGGTATACTAATAAAATGCTCTGCTTTAATTACAGTAAATTGTACAGATTTACTTCTTCTAGGTCTGCCTTTTTTGTTGTTTAATGTCACAACCTTAAAATCTCATTGTGTCGTGAGGGCACCTACCTTAACCATAGGCGAGTCGCTAACATCCAAAATCACAATATTATAAAGAAAACGCGGAAAGATGAAGGAAACAACAAAAGGCTTGTCAAATCTTAGGACTTAATACATAAGCATTGAAAGAAACCCCAAAATCTGATTGTCATAAGTACAAAGCTACTAATCGAATAAAAGTCTGAACTTCAAATAAAATCACTTTCTGAATTATAGGACAAAAAAGTAAAATAACAAGATGAAGAGTTCTAGTGCCAGGATGGAATCTGCGGCTCACCCTGAACTCTCAAGATAAATCTCCAGAGTCTGCGTCAAGCTCCTCTGCTGGCGTTAGGCTCAGTACTTGCACATAAAGTGCAGCAAGTGTAGAATGAGTATGGGATGCACGTGTACCCAACAACATAGTCAACCAACGCTAACTATAGCGGTGGTGAGGGATGGTACTCCCAATACTTCTCTTCTTACTCGGTTAGTCAAATTATACAGTTTCTAAATAATTCAAGTCATTTAAGTACGGATTCTACAACCACACTGAGTCATAAAGTCCATTGCTCTTCCTAGAACTTAATAAAGTTTCTAGTTTTACCTGAAATATTATAGATGTTGTCATAAGATTCCAACCTACACCCAAGCGGGCATCTAACTCCTCACGATTACCTCCTTTCATTAATTAGAATAAGTTCTACTCATAATAGTCAAACCTTTTCACGAATTGAGGCACAATCATTATTATGTTTCAATCTTTTATCCAAACATACTAGTTTACCATTAAAGGTTCAATCTTTTAGTTCTTACTAAGGACTACGTAGAGATCCCATCTTTATATCGTTTCTAGCAATCCAAGTCATAAAGATCCCATCTTTATATCATCACCATACCATCTCATATCTTCCTTTTTACATCAAGTATAAGTTACAAGATACTAGTATTATTCTCCGTAAAAGTCATATGATCATAAAGTTTACTACAAATCAACACAGGATACACACAACATCAAAATACATCAAGAATATGAATGAATATGATGCAGATGATATATGTGTATGTATGCAATGGCTATATGTACCCAGTATACACACTGGATGTGAGCGAACTAGTATTTCATACGAAGAGTTCAATTTTATTAGGCAGATAACTGTTAATGTCAAGCCTGTGAATGTTTTCTTATCAGCTATTCTACCGGCTTTTGCTCAATTGATGGTGCCATATATGAAGCAACAATGCTTTGCATATGTAATGAGAACAGAGTTTGGTTGTATTGCGTATATAGCTAGCTCATGGGTGGATAGTAATTCTTTATTGGATAAAGAATCAGTGAAAATGTTGCTGATGCATCTTCAAATTCTCATGACTACTAGTTGTTCACTAGTCCCATTTGATCTTGGTGGAGTCAAATTTCCTTTCTACATCCCATCCTTGAGTACAAGAATTCCAGCTCAAGATAGTATCGTACGATTACCCGTCTTTATGTTTAACTAGACCCGTAATCTTTCTTACTGCAAGATATAAACAAATTTATGATGAGCCATGGAGCAAGGTTATTTTTAACCAAAAACTTCCTCTTTTTTCCAAGACTATAAAGGACAAGTTGTCGAAGAGGTTATGAATCAAATCAGATTCCAAAGTTGTTGTTTGCATCAGATGGTTTACATTACGTCAGTGCCTTTTCAAGCTCCTTCAATTGCTGGTTTTTGATATTTCCTATTTGATCCAAGTGGATTCAAACTTCAGTTCAACAATTCATCCTTGAGGAAAAGGATGATTTTAGGAGGGGTGATTTGTTATGAGCCAAATTAAGTAACACGTGACTTGCACATGGACAAGGGGGTTGTTTTGTAATTATCCATATTCTATAAATAAGGACATTAGGGATTGTAATTGAGATATTGCGAATCAATATTGTAATTAAATCAATTTAAATATCAATTCGCAATATCTCAATTACAAACCCTAATTCCCCTATTTATAAAAAGAATATGGCTAATTACAAAATAACCCTGTTTCTTTGTGCAAGCCACGTGCTACTTAATTTGGCTCATAACACGTTCATCCGCCTCAGAAACAGAAGCATCCATTTCCTTTTCTCACAGAACAAGAAGAGCACTGCAATTTTGTAACCAAATTAATTTTTTGTGGTAGTGAGGAGCAATTTTAAAGTGTGTGAGTAGAACTGAGGTTGTCTTAACTATGTAAATTTTCAGGTTTGCCCTCTTAAATTGGGTTTCAGTTAAAGGAATTTAAGCCGGAGGGTATACTAATAAAACGCTCTGCTTAATTTACAGTGATCTGTACAGATTCACTTCTTCCCTACCATTTTTGGTGGGATATTTAGTTACTTCAGGTCTCTCGTAATTCCCTCAAAATAAGTATTTTCTCTTAAGATATAATTTTCACGTACCTTGTATCTAGGACCAACTTCTTTCACTGAGAGAGAGTGTGTTAGTAATTTAAAAGCATATTTGATTTAGTTAGCTTAGTATTTCTAGGTTTGTACCTTGTACATTGTATATAGTGTTGGGGGAAAATAGCACATAGAAATAATATTCACGATATATAATAGCAATAAAGCGAAACACGAAAATATGGTTAATCAACCAGAATAAAAAGCGATAACGACACCAAGATTTTTACATGAAAACCCTTCTGAACAAGGAAAAAAACACGGGCCGAGATGAGCTACTGATATCACTATAACAAGAAATTATACACTTTGTAGGATTGAGTAAAATACTCTATACATCAAAAAGAAATAACCCTCTTGTTGCACATTTGCATAGAAGCTTTGATTGGTGGAGGGCAAAGAAGCACAAAACTATTTCAGAAACACAGAGTAAAATTTATTTTTGTTTTTATAGGTAAATAGATTGAAAGAGAAAATAAAAAACTCTCACATCAAGAAGTCTTTTGTTGCGTTCGTCCACCTCAGAAACAGAAGCATCCATTTCCTTTTCTCACAGAACAAGAAGAGTACTGCAAGTTTAAAACCAAATTAACTTTTTGTGGTATTGAGGAACAATTTCAAAGTGTGTGAGTAGGACTGAGGTTGTCTTAACCATGTAAATTTTCAGGTTTTCCCTCTTAAATTAGGTTTCAATTAAAGGAATTTACTCCCGAGGGTATACTAATAAAATGCCCTGCTTAAATTACAGTAATTTGTACAGATTCACTTCTTCGAGATCTGCCATTTTTGTTGCTTAATTTCATCTTTCCTCTCCATGTCCATGTACGTTTGTGGAGGAAAGACAAATACTTAATATTATTTTGTTGTCTTATACTGATGGTTATAACGTTGCTCCTATAGATCATGACAATTTTAGTGGGATATTTCTTGTTACCTCAGTTCTCTTGTAATTCCCTCAAAATAAATCCTTTCTCCTACGATTTTAAATTTTCACTTACCTTGTATCTAGGACCAACTTCTTTCACTGAGAGAGAGAGTGTGTTAGTATTTTAAAAGCATATTTGATTTGGTTAGCTTAGTATTTCTAGGTTTGTACTTTGTACATAGTGTTGGAGATAAATAGCACACAGAAATAATAGTTACGATTTATAATAGTAAGAAAATTGAAAAATGAAAATACGGTTAATGAACAGGAATAAAAAGAGCAATAATGACATCAAGACTTTTACGTGAAAACCCTTCTGAATAAGGGGAAAACTAAGGGTCGAGAGGAGCAACTGATATCACTGTACCAAAGAATTTGACACTTATAGTCCTGAGTAAAATACTCTAAGGATCGGTACACACTCAAAAGAAATAACCCTCATTTGATTTTTCTACCTCACTACAATAACACTCACACTCTTATTTTTCCTCTCATACTATTTCTTAAACCCTGTTTGTGATGCCCCATCTTCCTTATCTCTTTTGTTTGGTGTGATTACAATAGAAGAAAACATCCTCTATTTGAATAATTTCTTAATTCTTCCTTGACATCTTAAACAGAAGCAAAGAAGAGAGAGGAGTTAAATTACAACACTGGGAGAGTTGAATTTCTCTAAAAAAAGAACAAAAAATCATCACTCCATGAACCATATCTGCATGAAAAAGGGTTATTTCCAATCATTTTGTGTCGCTCCTCACTCAAGTAGAATTCCTCTAGCAAGGCAAGCTTTCCACATAGGTAAGAATGGGGCCACATAGGTATGCATGTCTCTTGTATTATTATTCTTAGGAATTTATACTACAACATTTTTGCCACGATCGCTTTGGAGCTCGTTCGGCGAGCCAAGCAGTTCAAAATGCCCCGTTCTGTAAATTCAGCACTTACCTCAAAAAATTATTTGTCAAACATCCAACTTCGTAGAAAACCTTTGAAGGATAAATTTTCTCTTCTCTCAACCTCCCACATCAAGGTATGAACATCTCAACGATTCCTAATCAATCCTTGCACTAAATACATGATTCTTAAACAAAAATATAGGATTACCAAGTAATCTTTCTCAAATGATTCAAAGCTAGGTTTTGAGTGTTCTTCCTCACAGAAGCAAGATAACTCGTTGGATTGGAGAATTTACAGGTATGTAGTGCTTCTATCTACGTATGGGAACATTGTTGTTCTTCCCCACTATCACACCCCAACCTTGGGGGGTGGCCGACACCCGAAGGTCGAGCGAACCAACTATAGTACCTAAAATCTCTGACACAAAACTTGGACCTCCAAGGCCTCCAAGTAACAATAACATGACAAGAATATACAACACAATCACAATCATATATATAAGTGGAATGCAAGACCAATCTCAAGAGACATCACAATATGAGTCAGAGTGACCTATTGTCGTTATCCTCTGACTATCGTTACTATCACTACATTCTTCAAACTTAATCTAATCATTCTGAGACATATGAAATATGGAAAATGTTGTTGATAAGGTATATACATAAAATATATTCAATTTTGTCAAGAAAGGCATATGGTTATTCAATTTAATGAGATGAAAATCATTTCAAGGAAGTGCTTACACCAAGTCATGCCAAGAAGGAAATTAGTCCTACATACCTTATCGATGAAGTTATCTACGTTCCACGAGCCCTTGCATGTTCTATGGATGATTATCTACATTATACGAAGGGTTTGTATTAATTTCAGAATCATAACTTATAAGAAAGTTCATTTAGACATTTCGTCAAGAAACTTGCGTGCATAAGTTCATGAGATCATTTATAGCTCAAACTTTATCCATAACATCACAACAATCTTCTTACTACTTCTACTAATCACCACAATCCCATCCATAACTCCACAACTCCATATAACACTTTCAGATCATGTAAAACAATCCACAATAACAAGACATACTTCAAGATCCTACAACTATTTGATCTCTAAGAA
Source organism: Anisodus tanguticus (assembly GCA_034509755.1). Lineage (NCBI taxonomy): Eukaryota > Viridiplantae > Streptophyta > Magnoliopsida > Solanales > Solanaceae > Anisodus > Anisodus tanguticus. The sequence goes on along the minus strand of CM067543.1, from coordinate 9,675,483 downwards.
CCCTACAACAAATCCATCCTAAACACTTGTAAACTCCTAAGAAGATCATGTAAAAGATGAGACTTACTTTAGGTTGCATGAAAAAATCCAAAATAGAGCTTACTTAACCACCAAGTTTCTCTAAAATCGTTAGAACAAGGAAGAAAACGATCTAACGATGAATACGAGATTCCTTATGTCGGATTTGCATAATTTACCTTAGATTTTCCTTTGATATTAGTATTGAACCATGGGAGACTTAGTAGAGAGTATTTAGGGTCTTTAGGGTTAAGAAAATGAAATAAAAGTCATGGAGGGTTCTATTTATAGGTGAGAAAATATTGCCTACCGACCTGTCCCGGGGCACTTCCTGTGACTTACACGACACTCCTGTGTCTAGCAGGACTGCCACAGGATGTGTCCTGAGTTAAAAATCTCTCCGTCCATTCATGTGGTAGCTCTACATCTCACATGCACTTCCAGTGGGTCGCAGGTTGTGCCTCGCAATTCGCATAAGGCTCTAAAAGGCGACGAATTGAAGAACTTTTGTCAAAACCAATTTTTGTTGATCCGATGAGTCATAAACCTTCCCGAAACTTACATAATACATCCATAAACCTTATGGATGAGTCTTACCCTCTTTGAGAATACATTGGCTACAATACACTATCGACTACGCACGAAGACACGAAGTGTAACATCCTCCGCCCTTAAGAACATTCGTCCTCGAATGTTGAGGAATATTTTAACTCTAATGATTTCTGAAAACTTTGGCATAGTTTCCTTTATAAACAGGACTATACAAAATCTGTCAAGCAGCCCAAACACATATCCAACACCACACAGGGTAACATAATAACATAACAATAGCAAATCGACCCCACACGATCCTCTATTTACGCATTAATCAAAAAGGGTTAACTATAACTCACCTCAACTATCGTCTGCTAAAATTTGGGCAGTTCCTACCACATTTGTCCCATAACATACATGATTTATGTTTGATAGGTAGATTAGGAATAAAAGATTTGTATCGCACGAGTGTCGATATAAACCTCGGAAACAAATAAGGATATCGGGACTTCATATCCTCCTCGGCCTTCCATGTCATTTCCTCTACATTGTTATTCCTCCAAAGTACCTTGACTGAAGCTATATCTTTGGTCCGCAATTACATACTTGGCGATCCAGGATAGCAATAGGGATTTCTTCATATAACAGGTCTTCTGTGACCTAAACATCCTCAATAGGGGTGATGTAGGAGGGATCACCCAAGCACTTACGAAGCATAGATACGTGAAATACTGGATGAAATGCTTCTAACTCCAGTGGAAAATCAAGATTATAAGCCACTTCTCCACGGCTTGTTGCACCAAATCAAGCCCTACTAACTTCATTTCGCCAAACTCGAACCAACCGACAGGAGACCTGCACTTCCGTCCGTATAAGGTTTCATATGGTGTCCTCTAGATACTGGAATAGTAGTTGTTATTATAAGTAAACTCAATGAGCAGTGGATGATATTCCCAACTTCCATTGAAGTCTAGAACACAAAACGCAACATATCCTCGAGCGTCTAAATAGTGCGATGGGTCCGTCCGTCTGTCTGCAGATGAAAAGTTGTGCTAAGACTGATCTAAGTACCCAAACCTTTATGAAAGGACCTCTAAAAGTCAGCTGTAAATTGGGCACCTCTGTCATATATATAATAGAAATTGGGACTCCATTAAGTCAAACTATCTCCTTGATATATAATCTCATATAATCCTCAGCTGAATAGGTAGTTCTGACGGGTAGAAAATGGGCTGACTTTGTAAGTATATCCATGATAACCCAAATAGAATCAAACTTCCAATGAGAATGAGGTAATCCTATAATGAATCCATGTTAATGTTAACCCATTTCCACGTCGAAATGATAATATTCTGTACAGAACCCTCCAGGTTTCTGGTGCTTAACTTTAACTTATTGGCAATTTGAACACTTAGTGACAAATTCCGCAAAATATTTCTTCATATCATTCCACCAGTATATTTGTTAAAGTTCATGATACATCTTAGTAGACCCAGGGTGAATAAAATACCTGGACTGATGAATTTTTTGCATAATTTTCTCTCAAAGTCCCCCAACATCGGGCACACACAACCGTCCTTTATACTTAATAACTCTATCATCTGATAGCTTGAATAACTGCTTCTTCTTAAAGGGAATGTTTTCTCTTATTCTTACCAAAGTTGGATCATTGAATTGTCGCTCCTTTACTTCTTCCAATAACGAGGATTTGGCAGCATTCTGAACTATAGCACCTTCATCACCTGCATCAAGAAATCACACACTTAGACTGGCCAATCGATACAGATATTTAGTCATCTCCAACTTGTCAACTCCCATATTCCTCAAGCTGCCCATAGACTTCCGACTCAATGTGTCGGCTACCACATTTGCCTTGTTGGTATGGTACAAGATATCAATATGATAGACGTTTAGCAACTCAAGCCATCTCCGCTACCTCAAGATTTAACTCTTTCTGCCTGAATATATATTGTAAGCTCTTATGATCTATAAGAAAATCAATATGAACTCCATATAAATAGTGGCACCATATCTTCAGAGTAAATATAACAACCACCAACTCAAGATCATGAGTCGGGTAATTCTTCTAATTCTTCCTCAATTATCTTGAAGCATATGCAATAACTTTACTGTGCTGCATCAGAACATAACCCAACCTAACTCTGGTAGTGTCAAAATATACAACATAACCCTCTGATCCTTCAGGAAGTGCTAGAACAGGCGTTGATGTTAATCTGCTCTTCAACTCCTTGAAACTCTTTTCACAAGAATCCGACCACTGAAACTGTATAATTCTTAAAATATGTCTACAATTATATGAAGAAATCCATTGTCAATAGCTACAGAGTAGTGCACTGGCAAACCACAAGGGTCTATTGTAAGCAGTCTTATCTTGCATTTTTGCAAAAGGTTGTTGGCCCAAATTCTATAATGATGTTAAAAGATCCGGTCAATATGTATAAATAATTTTCTCACATCTCAATAAGTTATCTTGTACTCCCTCTGTTCCAATTTATTTGACACCCTTTTTTTAGTCTGTCCCAAAAAAATGTCACATTTCTATATTTATAAATAATTTAACTTTATGAAATGATTTACAGTCACACAAATTTGTAAGACTTATTTTGGAACACAAATTTAAAAAATATTTATTTATTTCTTAAACTCCGTGTCTAGTAAAATGTTTAAACATAAATTAGAGCGAAAAGTACTACTTCAAGTCATAAACCAAATTCTAACTTCTTCTAAAATTTACCATCTTCCTTATCCTTTCTTTTATTGATTCAACCTATACCTATTTCCTCTTGCTTCTGGCGGCCAGTCCTCTACCATACAGAAAATAGTATTTAGAAAGCTAGTTCCTGCTCTTACTCCAATATATATGTAGGGGGAATTGGTACGCACCAATAAAAGTGAACTTTTATTGTTTCTGTTGATCTTTTTCTTTCAACCGATTAGAAGGATATAAAGAAGAGTATCTTAAATCACAACACATATTCCTTTTATTTGGTGCTTGATATACACATTGGGGCTCAAAATTAATTTTAATTTGTGCCCTGAAGTCGCACATTAGAGAATAACGCACTTCCTAATAAAGACAACAATGTTATACCAGTAAGACTTAAACCCGATATCTTTAATCTTAAAAAAATAAAAAAGTACATACCACACCATTATTGTTAAAATCACAACACATGTGAGAACTTGTCCAACATACAAACACAAGCAAACTCCACAGAAGGACAGAATCATATTTATGAGAACTCACGTATCACTGCATGCATTTGGCAAATTGGAAAATTACTTGTAATACATGCATGCATGCAGAATGAATTTTATTAGACAATTCAAAGGAGTTTGCTTAGAAAAGATGGTCAACAGTAGCAATTAATCTGTACTACTCCACAACTTTTTATTTTGTTTTGATATCCAGCTTCCGATTTACATCAGACTATTCCTGAAAATAGTAATCCCGGTCCCTCAGCACTATTACCAGTAAATCGCGGGATGTGACTGAATGACAAGGGTTTGAGAACAGAGCAACGGATATCACCTACAAGGTCCTGCCTTAGAAGAGAGCAACTGATATCACCTGCAAGGTCCTACCCCAGAAGAGATCAATTTATATCACCTGCAAGGTTCTACCCCAAAAAAGAACAAATTGCTCCCACCAGGGTTCAAACTCACGCTGCAGGCCTCCAGCTGAATTTTAAATTTCTCTCCTTTGCCATTCAGCTATGCCCGGAGGACTACTCCACAACTTTACTACTATGAGATACTGCTATAAAGTAGAACCTACTACTACTATTATTCATAGATCCTCTCAAAAATGAGTTACTTATAACTTTTGTATAAAGTATTTTTTTATTTGCAAACAAGTTAGGTAGTAACCATACTATGGTTGTGCAGAAATTAGTTATACAAGGGATTGTAAAGTAAAAATTATTTTTATTGGTTATTGGTTCTTTATTACTACTAAAAATAGAATATATATGGGGAAAATTTAAATCTAAATTTGTTTAAAAAAGTAAATCTTTTGCGTGGAATATTATACTTTCAACGCTAATTAAAGGTCACCGATTTGAACCTTGTGAATGAAAAACTCTCTGTTTAGGGAATGCTTCCTTTAATCAATCTTATGTGATAATATCAGTGGCGAATTTAAGTGAACAAATTGGATCGCGTGAATCTACAATCACTCAACTTAACTTAGTGTATTTTTGCGAATGATTTGAGAGTGGTTCTCCTACTAGTGGGATGATATAGGTGCCACCACGACTCCTGGAAGGGGGTCGTGAAAAAGTTGGTATTAGAGCCCTAAGTTAAGCAGTGTTAAATATAAGAGCAATGTCTAGTAGAGTCTTGGGATTGGTGCGAAGATGTCCGTACTTATCTTCGATAGGCTATGGGAAATTTCACATTTTTCATTCCTTTTGTTCTAAGTTGAATCAAATTGGCATCTGACCTTTGTTTCTGTTATCTCATAGATGGTGAAGACTTGTGCTGACGCAGTGAGAGAGGAGACACCAGCACAAGCACTGGCATCGGTAGTGCACGGTCGTGGTAGAGGTCGCAACCTTGCATCTTAGCTAAGACTAAAATAAGCTAAACAATATCAAGCTAACCATAGGTATAACTAATAAACATGATTTATCCAAGAATTAATTTTAACCAAATATTAGTCAATAAAAGTGATCGTACTAGAACAACGGGATGTGGAGAATACCTAATACCTTCTCTACGGTCAACATAATTTCTTACCGGTCTTTTATTTTCGTACACCAAAAAATAAAGAGTCATTTTCTTTTGATCATGGATTCAATAAGGTGACTTGAAACACCAAAACTCAATTCCAAGTGGTGACTCTGAATAAATAAATAATCCTTTTTTTTAATACCGTCACTTTAATTGGAAAAACCCTTTAAATAATAAAACTCGCATCTTTTGGGGTGCGAAAAAGGGGTGTGACAGCCACGACGAAGGATTTTTCCACCGCAACAGGTCTGCTCCATCAGAGTCAATTCCGTTGGGGTAAAACATTGTTCAGGTGTCCTATAAATGCTTTTAGGTCAGAAATTCTTTCCAAAAATGGTCTATCTCGATACTAGAGATGTTTGGGAGTATAATTAGAACCTTAGGAGCAATTTCAACCTTGAGGTAATAGATTCTTTCCTTTTTATCACTTAAGTTGTGTTTCTAAGCTCTCTAATGGTGTTTTAGCATATTATGTGAGTTGGAGAAGATGAGTTATGCATGTTGCGAGAATAAGAGAGCTATATGGATTATTTTAATGGATAATTATGGATCTAATTGTGTTAGTATCACGAATTAGGATTGGAATATGTTAGATTATCATGTTATAAGTATTAAATTGATTATAGAAGCTTGTTTTCAATTTGAGAAAAAATTTAGGATTTCAAATTGGGGCTTTTTATTATGTTCAATTGAGGGATCAAATGTGAATATCTTTCCAATTAATTTAAGGATATGACTACCTAGTATATAATCTTGGTTATTGTGTATTAAAGTTCGAGTCTTGTTAGCATGGGCCCGGTATGAGTATTTAAAGTCTTGATTTTGTTGAGTTAGCTTTATATTAACTATGTAATATGCGTGATTAGATTTCAATTATCAGGAGGCACAAAAGAAGGGCAAGGCTATCACCGAGGCTTGATTTTGTAGCGCACATGTTCGACTTTGAGGTAGGCTATAGTTTAGCTTTTCGAGACTCCAATAGAAGTACGTAATTAGTTATAAATATTAAGGGGTATGTTTGGGGGTCCCACTCAGGCGGTAATGATGAACGTCTGAGTAGGTAGCTGTGTTGAATGGTGATGATGGGATTTGGGGAATCAGCCTCGTGCTGATTCCAATAGTTGTTTATTTGGGTTTGTCGTCATATGTGGGCTTGTCGCCATGTTTACTATTGTTTGTTTACTCATCACATATGCATTCGATATGATATCCTAATTATGGCTTTGATATATGTTATTGAATTCTTGAAGGCATGTGGTATATCATCTCTATACCTGATTGCCTCTCATTATATCCTGATATCTTACCTTATATTGTCATTGCATTCATACACTCATACTTCTGTGATATTGATGTGAGAGTGGTATGGATATAATGTAGTCCAAGAGACTGGAAAGGTAAGAATACTAAGAGATTATGACATATTGAGATGATATTGATACGCGGGGAGAGGAGTTACATGCCTGTAATATGATTGAGACTCAACGAATGAGTCATAAGCTTTAGTCAGATTCGTGTGTGGAATTTCAACTGGCTAGAAGTAGTATATGGACCTCGCGGGTCCCCCATGGGTGTACGAATCATAATTAAACCTTGATGTACTGTATACCAAGTTGAGAAAGGTAACTTGCATATGCATTGGATTCATTGATGAAATGTGATGAAATTGTATATTAAGTGATTATAAACACCATGGTTGGATTCTGAACTTGGAATGACTATTTATGTTATTTGATATTTGATATAATGTTGAACTCTGTGAACAAGATGTTGACTATGTGATGTACTTAGGTCATTGAACTGTTAGCATAGGATTATTTGGTGTCAACTTGGTATTTATCTCTGAATATATATCTTCTGTCATTGTTGGCCTATGATGTCTACAGGGGTATGTTGTGTACTCATGCTACACTTGCTGAATTCATTTTAGATGCAGATTTAGTACCTTCTATCTCCACAGGACTACGTGGCTGAGTAAGAGGTGTGATCCTCAGTATTCAGGGTGAGGATGCTCCTTCCAGCATGCCCTTGGATACTCTATCTCTACTTACTGTCTTTTCTTCATATTTGAGAGACATATTCCACACTATTTATTTAGTTTTGGCCTGTGTGCCCATTTTGTCAAATTGTATTACTTTAATTAGTGCTCTTGTATGCCCAGACTAGATCACTTGGGGGTGTTATTGGATGTATTAGACTATCATTTTATTTTGCATTTTATTATGAGACAGTGATTATAATATTTGTATTCTTCTGCTTGTGTTTATATCATTTCTTGCCAATGATTTGAGAGTGGTTCGCCTACTGATGGGATGATGTAGGTGCCATCATGAATCCTGTAAGGGGGTCCTGAAAATGTTGGTATCGGAGCCCTAGGTTAAGCAGTCTTAAATACAAGAGCAATGTCTAGTAGAGTCTTGTGATATTTAGGAAATTTCACATTTTTCATTCTTTTCGTGCTAAGTTGAATCAAATTGGTATTTGACCTTTGTATCTATTCTCTCATAGATGATGAGGACTCATGCCGATGCAGCGAGAGAGGAGACACCGGCATAGACATCGGCATCGATAGTGCGCGGTCATGGCAGAGGTCGTGCTAAAGCCCTAGGGAGAGCTAGAGCATCAACACCAGCTCGGGGTAGATCACAAAAAATGGTTAGGCTTGTTCTAGATTTATTTCCTATGAGTTGGTTATTGAGCCTCATAATGATATGCTAAAGGAGGATATAGGGCCAGCCCAGGATTAGCTTTGATTTATTGCTACACCGGTTCTACAGGACACACTAGTCAGGTTATTGAGTGTTCTTATGTTTTGCTTAGACAAGCGTACATCCTACTACTTTGGGTGGTTCTCAGACCCGTGCGGGAGTGGGGTAGACTCATATCCCTGAGTTTTGTACTTCTGAGGTTCATCCAGCGGCGATGTCATCACCCTATATTAATGAGGTTCATGCTCCATAGTTTGGTCCTACACCTATTAGAGGGACATCTATGACCCGTGATGAGGGAAGATTTGGGAGCACTTCTCGAACATGAAGCCTCCGGTGTTTTATAGTTAGCTTGAGTAGGACACGTATTAGTTTATCATGAGCAACCATGAGAGGTTGCATACTCTTGGTATTATTGAGTCACATAAAGTTAGTTTCATGGCCCTTTAGTTGTTAGGGGATGCGAAATAGTAGTGGAGGGCATATATTAATTGTTTTGCTCACGGAGATGCCTCCATTGTCTTGGGTTAGGTTCTACAGGGTGTTTCATGAGAAGTATGTACCTTCGCTCTTGCGTTTGAGCAAGTGTGATGAGTTTCAGAAGATCGAGCGGCAGAGTTCACAGTGGCATAATATGGTATTTCTTCCATGCCTTATCATGCTATGCAGTGCCATTACTTTCTACTAAGGCGAAGTGGGTGAGATGTTTTGTTAGAGGATTGACTATCCATTCTAGTTGGCTATGCTACAGTTGGTGGCCTTTGGAGCCTCTTTTGAGACCATTACCGAGCACCCTAGGATGTTAGAGTCTGTGAGGGGAAAGTTGCCTAGAAATGAGCCCAACAAGAGGGTTAGGCACTTTGGATAAGGTAGACATCAACAATCGCAGCCTAGTCGATCAGTTCAAGGGAGGTTGTTCAAATTACCAATGGTAGGGCTCAGTCTTCGAGAGGTTCTTAGTCTAGATATTTAGACCATGGTGGTTCGGGTTATTTTATCTCCATCCAGCAGTCCTCTGCGGCCAAGACTTGTTATACTTGTGGAGAGGTTGGGTACTTCAAGAGAGATTACCCCAGGCAGTTTTTAGATGGCTCTCGTGCACCTAGGACCCCAATACAAACATCTAGAGGTGGTAGTCAGACTAGCCGAGGAGGATCTAAGTCAGGTCGTGGTGGCCATCAATCCGGTCGTGGTAGATCCTAGTCGGGGAGAGATGGAACTCATTCAGGCCGAGACCAGTCCAAGATATGGCACACTCTTTGCTATGCATTCCCTGGTAGGGTTGACGCTGAGGCATTGGATGCAGTCATTACATGTATCATCTCAGTCGATCATCAACTGCTACTGTGTTATTTGATCCATGTTCTACTTTCTCTTATGTGTCTACCTACATTTCTGCTAAATTAGAGATGTGTGATATGTTTGATATTCCTATTTGTGTGTCTACTCTAGTCGGTGATTATGTGATTGTAGATAGAGTATATCGCATGTGTGTAGTTACTTTAATGGGTTATGATACTTGGGTAGATCTGGTTATCTTAGATATGATGGATTTTGATATTATATTGGGTATGGATTGGTTGTCACCATATCATGCGATTCTGGATTGTTATTCCAAGATGGTTACGCTAGCTATGCCTAGTCTTCCGAGGTTATAGTAGAGAGGCGCTCCCAGTCTTGCTCCTAGGAAAATGATTTCTTATATTCTTGCTAGGAAGTTAGTGGACCAAACCGGGGTTTTTTGGCTTATCTTGTATATTCGAGATACTAGTGTGGGGACCCATTCCCTTGATTTTATTCTGATAGTTAGTGAGTTTGAGGAGGTCTTTCCTTCAGATTTACCGGGTATGCTACCAGACAAAGATATTGACTTCTGTATTGATCTTTAGCTGGGTACTTGACCTATTTTTATTCCTCCATGTCGGATGGCTCTAGCCTAGTTGAGGGAGTTGAAGAAGAAGCTTTAGGATTTGTTGAGTAAGGGTTTCATTCGATCGAGTGTATCTTTGTGGGGTGCTCATATCTTGTTCCTGAAGAAGAAGGATGGCACTATGCATATGTGTATTGATTATAGGCAGCTTAACAAGGTCACCATCATAAATGAGTATCCGATTTTTCATATTTATGACTTGTTCGATTAGCTACAGGGTGCTTTGGTGTTTTCAAAGATTGATTTGACGTCTGGGTATCATTAGTTGAAGATCCAACCGAGGATGTTCCTAAGATGACTTTCCGAACTCGTTATGGGCATTATGTGTTTTTGGTGATGTCATTCGGGCTTACCAATGCCCCCGCATCATTCATGGACTTGATGATTAGGATAATCGATCCGTACTTTGATTATTTTGTTATTTTGTTTATTGATGACATTCTGATATATTCAAATAGTCAGGAGGACCACGAGCGTCATCTAAGAATGGTTTTTGGGATTTTGAAGGAGAATAAGCTTTATGCGAAGTTCTTGAAGTGCTAGTTTTAGTTGAGTTCTGTGGCATTTTTGGGACATGTGGTGTCCAATGATGGGAATATGATTGACCCAAAGAAGATAGAGGCAGTCAGGGACTGGCCTAGACTGACTTCTATGACTGATATTTAGAGTTTTGTGGGTCTTGCTAGTTACTATCACCAGTTAGTCAATGGCTTCTCTTCTATTGCTTCACATCTGACATGGTTGACTCGGAAGGAGGTGCCATTTCAATGGTCCAATTAGTGTGAGGAGAGCTTTCAAAAGTTCAATCATGTATATAATTTAGAGTTAGTTATCGTTGTATTTTCTTTGAAGATTTGAGGCATTATCTTTATGGTATCTATTGTGAGGTGTATATTGACCACCGCAATCTTCAACACGTGATTAATCAGAGGGGCTTGAACTCCAAGCAGCGTTAATGGATGGAGTTGTTGAAGGATTATGACGTGACTATTTTGTATCATCCTAGTAAGGCCATTGTGGTAGCGGATGCCTTGAGTCAAAAGGCGGTTAGTATGGGTAGTTTAGCTTATTTGACTATTTCTGAGCATCCCTTTACATAAGAGGTCTAGTCTCAAGCCAATCATTTTGTGAGGCTTGATCTTTCAAATCTAGGTAGGGTTCTGTCTTGCATAGAGGTGATGTCGTCTCTCTTGGATCAGATTCGGGCGTACCAATATAATGATGTGGGGTTGTGTAAGATTTGAGATAAGGGGATGAGCGACGAGGACAAGGAGGCCATGATTGATAGTGAGGGCATTCTGAGGATTAAGGGTTGAGTGTGTATGCCTCGTGTGGGTGATTTGATTAGGTTGATTATGGAAGAGGCCCACAACTCTAGGTATTTGATTCATCCGGGTGTTACTAAGATATACTGTGATTTGAGGCAGCACTACTGGTGGGGGAGGATGAAGAGAGACATTGATAATTTTGTGTCTTGGTATCAGAACTACCAGCAGGTCAAGTATGAGCACCAACATCCGGGTGGTGTGTCTTAGATGATGCATATTCCCGAGTGGAAGTGGGAGAGAATCGCTATGAATTTTGTTTTGGGATTGCCCAAGACTTTGGGAAAGTTTGATGTTATTTGGGTCATTGTTGATAGATTGACCAAGGCTGCACATTTTATTCCGGTCAAGACGACTTGTAATGCAGAGAAGTTGGATAACATTTACATCCGTGAGATTGTTCGTCTTCATGGGGTTCCTATTTCTATCATATCAGATTGTGGTACTTATTTTACCTCACATTTCTGGTAGACTTTGCAGAGAGAGATAAGTACTCATTTGGATCTCAGTACATCATTTCTCCCTCAGATCGATGGTCAGTCTGAGCGGACTATTCAGGAATTAGAGGACATGTTACGAGCTAGCGTGATTGATTTTGGTGGTCATTGGGACCAGTTCTTACCTTTGGTAGAGCTTGCGTACAACAACATGTATCACTCCAGTATTGATATGGCACCGTTCGAGGCCTTGTATGGTAGAAGATGTCGATTTCCCATTGGTTGGTTTGATGCATTTGAGGTTCGTCCTTGACGTACTAATTTGTTGAGAGAGTCCTTAGAGTGATTAAAGGTGATCCAAGACAAGCTCCTAGCAACGTAGAGTAGGTAGAAGGAGTATGCGGACTGGAAGGTCTGAGACTTAGAGTTCATGGTTTGTGATAAGGTTCTTCTGAAGGTTTCACCTATGAAGGGTATGATAAGATTCAGCAAGAGGGGAAAGTTGAGTCCGAGGTATATCGGACCATTTAAGTTTCTTTAGAGAGTTGGAGAGGTGGCATATGAGTTGGCTCTGCCACCAGGTCTTTCAGGCATTCATCCAGTTTTTCATATGTCCATGCTAAAGAAGTATCATGCCGATGGTTCTTACATTATCCAGTGGGACTCTGTGTTGCTTGATCAAAATTCAGAGTTCGAGGAGGAGTCTGTGGCTATTTTGGATAAGCAGGTGAGGAAGTTTAGGTTGAAGGAGATAGCTTATGTGAAGGTTCATTGGAGGCATCGCCCTATCAAGGAGGCGACTTGGGAGACTGAGTCTGATATGCGGAGAAGATACCCAAGTTTTTCACTACTTCCGGTACATTTCCCTATTTGTTTCACTCCGTTCGAGGTTGAACGTTGTTTTAATTGGTATCTGATGTAACGACTCATCTAGTCATTTTTAGCTAAAGACCCTTATTTTCTTATTTGACCCTTCCTGTAGGCTTTTTTGGGGTTTGCGATGCACGGGGATGGGAAAGACATAAAAAGATGCAAGAAGACATAAAAACATGGAATGCACTCAGTAAACATATTGAACAACCAGCAAACTTTCATTGACATTCTTCTTTTACCGGGTTTTATTTCAGAATTCATTAACTTCAAAATGAAGATGAAAAAACAGTACAAACATAACATTAGTTTGTTGATTTATTATTCACATACATTAGTGCTTGACTTTTAGTTTATTTTTTTCAATTTAAGCATATACATTTAGAATAAATTCTAAAAAAGTGTCTTATATCTTGTTTACATCCCAAATATACTAGAAAGAAATTTCCTATCAACAAAATGGTAGAAAGAAACTGTAATTAACTGGAAAAGAGAAGTATAACGTTTCATTCTTTTTGTTTTTTCTAGAAAATGAGGAGGGAGTGTTTATCAGTAATTTTGTGACAAATTAAAGAAGACAGGAGACGAAAAGGAAGGTTTTAACTCCCTACGACATTATGAACCTTTTTGCATGGTGTAACGTGACTGATGTAAATAACTCTGTAGTTTATTTGGACTTGCTAAACTCCCTAAATCTGTGCTAGGAGAACTGTGATTCTGTAGAGGACCTAATCTTATTTTGTAACTCATCTGCATCCTCTGGATCGTTTATGAATAATATCTTTTGCCAAAAAGGAAAAGGAAGGTTTCATTTTTAAGAGGAAAAAAAAAGGAAAGATTCTATTAAGTGACTGAAGGCTCTAATATAATAGGTTGGACTTTAAGGGCATCATTTTTAGCGCAGAAGCTTTGCTAGGTTACTTTCAACGATGTATGCATACTATCTGATTGGCAATTAGCCCCTGTAGATTGCCCTATTAACCTTTTGGATTTGTCAGCTCATTTGCTTTAGCTAAGCACGCTTTTTTATCAAAGTTGAATCTTTCCCCCTCTTTTGTACTTCTTGCTTATTTTTATGTCTTTTCTAACCCGGTGTAATCAAGTTCTAAGCGAAATCATTGATTCTTAATCTAGAGTTTTCAAGAAAACTCATCTCAAAGGATTAAAGTTCAGTCTATGAAAATTCTTCACCAAGTTCAGATTTTATTACAAGATTAGGAGTGAATAACGTTGGAGGGCTTCTATACACATGTGGGAACATTATTGTTCTTCCGTGCGCCGCTTTTAATCCATGAAACACAAATTTCCTCAAACTTAGGGTTTTGATCTAATCCATAATGACCCTATATACATGTACAACTATATATACCATACTTATATCAAGTTTTCGTTAAATGTAATCACGACATGACATTTTGATCGACATGAACATGTCTGTAATCCATGAAAACATGTTTTGAATTCCATGGGTTCTAAAATACAAGTCTTGTATCATTATTACTCAATTCCAAGAAATTATACATGTTTTCATATTTTCATACAAGTTATATTATGTATTAATATTCACGTTAAATTACATTTGTGGGTCATGTTTAGAAGCCCCATTTATGAAATCCATGAGCAGTTAAGCCAATAATATTTATGTAATGTTTTGGGAGTTGCACAGATCACCTAGAAGGCTTAATACCTGAAATTACGTATGCCAATGTAGGATAAGGATCGCTCTGCCCTGTTAGGACTATTCCTTCATGTTACCCATTGCGGGTTATTAGATCCATTCATGTCATGTTCATGTCTCATACACCAGCAAGGTACGAGATGGCTTAGCTGATCGGGCAGAGATCATACACCACGTTCCAGCGTGGTGGTTCCATGTCGGTTATACTAAAGGTCTCCCACTTAAAATGATTTATCATGTTTTATATTATATTCATGTCAGACATTATACATGCTCAAACTCAGGTTATAGTTTCGTTTCAGTTCCTATTATTTCATGTGCTTGCTTATTCTTTCAGTTGCTTTACATACAGTACAATTCAAATGTATTTACATCCTTTTTTCCCGGGGCCTAGACTTTACGATGCAGGTACAGAGTTTCATGATAATGGATCTGCTCGATAGGATTTCATCAGTATCAGCTATTGGTGAGCCCCATTTCATTCGGGGTGTCAGTTTAGTTATTTTCATGTTATGTTTTACAGTAGAGGTATGCCAGGGCCTTGTCCTGGTAAAACAGTTTTAGCAGTCAGATTCATGTTCAGAGGTTTCATAGACTAGTTTAGCATGTCATGTCACATATTCAGTTGTTCAGACTTCAGTATGTTTTTTTCAGATTATTTTCGTAATTATATTTTAGACTATATTTTTTCAGTATTCAGAGTTTACGTGATTTAAATTATTACTATTGCATGCCTTTAATGTCCATGTTGATTCAGCAAGCCATGTGGTTTGCTCGGTCACATGCAGTTAGGCAGTGAGTGTCGTATTTCGCCCAGGCCATGGTTTGGGGCGTTATAAAAACTTAGTATCATAGCTTGTTCAAGTGTCCTAGGGAGTCTATGAAACTATGTCCAGTGGGGTCACTTTTATGTGTGTGTGTGTGCGCCACATATGTAAATAGTTGACCACCAAAACATTTAGGATTGTCTCACTTCTTTCATGCTCAAGATCATGCAGTTAGAGCTATACCTTCAGGACATTCATCTAACTCGTGCGAATTGCGTATTTCAAAAAATGCATGCGAAAAGAAAGTACATCAAGAGGACTTCCACTACTAGCCACAGAACTGCTGACAATGCTACTCAGGAGAAGGACACTCAGGCTCAAAGAGCCAACGTGGGTACAACACCCCCACCTGACACTAGGGGACCTATGGAGTTTCGTACTCCAGTCTATTACCACCCATATTGTGGATGCATAAGCTCAATGTCAGGGAACGACTCTGAGTACATGTTCTAGTGAAGAGTAATCCATGTTTAGGACCCGGGAATTTCTGCATATAGAGCCTCAAATGTTCACAAGGGCTAGTAAGATAGAGGATCCACATAATTTCATTGACGGGCTTTAGATAATTTTTGGTGTTATGCATGCTACTGAGTTAGAGGCAGCAGAGTTGGGAGCTTATCAGTTGCAGGATGTTGCTAATTTTTGGTATGTGTCATGGTAACAGTCCCGAGGGAAAGGTGCATCTCCTGTGACTTGGTATGAATTTACAAATGCTTTCATTGAACACTTTCTGCCGCTAGGGGTCAGGAAGGCAAAGGCCTTCGAATTCGAGAAACTCAAATAGAATGGTAGGAGTGTGCATAAGTACTATCTCCACTTTGTTTCTTTGGCTAAGTATGCTTCACACATGGTTCCGGATATGAGGGCCAGAGTTAGGCATTTCATGTGAGGTCTTGACACCCCAATTGTTCGGTATTACTAACATTTTTGCTCAGAACAAGGAAATGACTATTACCAAGATGGTTTATTTTGTACAAGGTAATGAGAGCAGAATAAAGGAAGATGAAGCATTATAGAAGGAGAAAGACATGAAATTCAATAAGAGAGCTAAGTCTTTAGGTCATTTTAGTCAGGGGGAGGTGGAGGCAGGCAATTCTTTAAAAACATGTCATCAGGACGTGCTCCATCTTTAGCCAGTGCCCTAATCCCAAAGTTTAGGAATGATCAGAAGAGATAGAACTTCAGAGCATCAGGCTCTCAATTACAAGCCAGTGTGGGTTAGAGGACCTTTGATAATCCAGTTTGCAATAAGTGTGGTAAGAAACACCCGGGGGAGTGTCGCATGGCTATGGATATCTGTTATCGGTGTGGTCAGCGAGGTCACTTTCAGAGAGATTGTCCATCAACGAGGCAGGGTACAGGAGGTAACGTGGCCCAGTCAACAAATTCAGCAGTTTCTAGTAATTCTCAGGCCCTATCAGGGCATGGTACATCTAAGTCTGGCAACACAGGCAAGGGTCCAAACCGTTTGTATGCACTAGCAGGTTTTCAAGATACAGAGGCTCATGTATATGTTGTTACAAGTATACTAACCGTTTTCACTTTTGACGTTTATGTCCTTATGGATCCTGGATCCACTCTATCATATGTAACCTCATTTGTTGCTAAGAAATTTTGGATAGAGCTAGAAAAGTTGCATGAAACCTTTTAAGTATCCACTTCCGTTGGGGAGTCTGTTATAGCTAGACGAGTGTATAGGGGTTGTCCAGTTAAAGGTCATGCATTACAATAGTTGATTTGGTAGAGTAGAAAATGGTAGACTTCAATGTAATTATGGGCATGGATTGGTTGTCTTCATGTTATGCCACAGTAGGTAGGTTCTAGAGGGGGGAGGATCGCATTGGGGAAGGGGGAGGGGGTGGTGTAGAAATTCATAAAAGAAATGTAATTTTTTCTTAAAAAAATTGGGGTGGGGGGTTCGCAGCCCGGGGGAGTGGTGTAGAAAGCCAAAATAAATTATAAACTTAAAAAAATTAGGGTGGGGTGGGTGGGAATGCATAGGGTGTGGGGGTGAGGGTGGTTGGGGTTTGGTGGGGTGGTGGTGGAGTAGTTGGTTGAATGTCACTTGTGAGACTTGTTTTCCTACTTTTATTAGGAAAGTCATTTTCCTCGTTTTTAAGGAACTTGTTTTCCTAAAGAAAATGATTTTAAAAAATTTTGACCAACCAAACATGAGAAAATTGAAAAACATTTTCAGAAAATAAAATTTATGTTCTCATGTCTTAACAGATTAAACAAATAAATATAGAAGTCAACTAATTAGCAATTATTTTTTAATATTATAACACTTTTTGAAAATATGTTAATGGGATATGATAAGGATATTTTTTTTGTTTCCATATCATAATGTCTAAAATAATTGCAATTATGATATGATATTAAGTGTCAATTTAAATATTTTATATAATTTTTTAGTTAAGTATACATCATTGATGGCCAAACACGCTATAAGAATTCATTTACTACCGACTTTGTAATAGATGCAGAATTTAATACTAGAAAATAATTAGATTAATAAGGTAATAATATTAAGACAGAGAAATTGAAGTCTCAAAATGGGGAACGTTTTCTATTAAAGACGAATGACCAGTATCCCTTAGCCTACCTTGCAACTCTTTAAAGTCCTACTTGATCCTAGGTTCAATGTACTTATATTAGTGAAGCGGTTACACTACGGGAAAGCTTATGTTCGTCGTATTTGCATGTGATGTTCTTTGTGAGAGTGAGCGTAATTGTTGATTTTATGTCCATTGAAATAATGATGTTAAATTCGTGTGAGATATATGGACAACTCTCTTTTGGTGAGGGCACATAGTTGATTATAGATTGGTGAAATGTTGGATTCTGTGTTAGGTAGCATGACTATTTTGCTTTGATAGGTGTTTTTGAGTCATATTTCATTGAAAATAAGTTGTTTTGAGGAGGTTGGTTGCGAGCGTTTTGAACTGAAAATTTTAAGTGATTGGCATGACTTTCGTAAGAATTGGCTCAATGTTTGCTTTGAAATGTGCTTTGAAATAGTCATATTAACCGAAGATCGAGTAGACTTGTTTGAATGGCATGGTGGTGAATTTGTGTTAGGTTGGTAATAGTGTTTGCTCGAGGGCGAGCAAAGTCTAAGTGGGGGTGGTGATATTTGGCATAGTGTGGTTATGGGGGCGGGCCTACTTTCTACTTTGTTATTATGGAGCCGGGCGGCAAGCAAGTGAATGTGATACCGCCCTCCATCAGCTATATCTATATTTCGCATCACTTTTCCTCTGTTTCTTAGTACTTTATTGTACCTTTTGGGGTTAAATCATTGTACCCGTGCTTATGTTGGTGTTTTTCTGATGTTTAGGTAAAATGAAGATAAATGAATGAACCCGAGCATTTTTAGTGGAAATTGGAGGTGTGTCGCGCTTGAACTAGATGATGTTGGGCGCACGTCGCGTAAGGATTGCAGGAAATCAGCTCTCTGAAACTCGCAGTTCGCATAATCTCAGACATGCAGACAATGGCCGCGCGTCGGGTGAGGATCGCGCAAGCTGTACATGCACGATGGGTATGCATTGCGCATGCATCGCTAGGCGTTGTCAGTTTTTCCTAATTTGTTAGGGATTTGGTCGAATGTTTTAGACTTCACCGTAGACTATGAATAGACGTTTTTACATTGTAAACGACTGCTGGGACTTATTCTTGAGCATTGCAGGCCGTCGTTCTTAGGTTTATTATCTTCTTCTTAATTTTAGTCATTAAAACTTTATGTTATTCAGTAATTCTTGCATCTTTTCTCAAATTATGAGTGTCTAAACTCTATAATTTTGGGGTTGGGGGTGTAGCCATGAATATTGACGCTTGACAAGTATTTTTTATCGTAGTAGTTTATTTATATACGATTGTTTCTTTACTTCTGTTCTTAGTTGCTTGATTGTCTGTGCAACAGTCGAGTTCTATTTACTATTTAATACACGTATTTGGGAAAGACGTTAGATTAGAGAAGAAGTAAAGAGAGTGTTATCTGATTATCCCTACAGTTGGGCTAGAATTTGTGGCTAGGATAGAAATATACTTAGACACCGCATTCAATTGAATACCGTGAAAGAATTGCGTTTTTAACAGGTCAATTCCATAGGAATATAAGCGGCGAATTATTTTGAATCGGCAAGTAGTGGTTTGGGAGAATACTATGAGATTAATAATCCGTTCAATTATCAATCGTGAATAAAACTGCTAGGGAGAATACTATGAGATTAATAATCCGTTCAATTATCAATTATCAATCCTGACTTTCTACTAGAGTCAACTTCCTTAACAAATATCTGCATTGTAAACTTGTGATGCACATCAGTGAAGTAATTTTGTATCATGTTTGAATCTATGGTCCTCTGTTTTAAAAAAGAAAAGACTATTGTATACTCCCTCCGTCTCAATTTATATGATGTAATTTGACTGGGAACGAAGTTTAAGAAATAAAGGAAGATTTTTGAATCTTGTGTTCTAAAACTAGCCAAAGATATTTTTGTGGTTATAAATCATCTCGTTAAGCGTAAATGTAAAGTTTAAAGTTAAATTATTGCCAAATAAGAAAATGTGTCATTCTTTTTTGGGCTGACAAAAAAGGAAAGTGTGTCGTATAAATTGGGATAGATGGAATATTAATTACCGCTTCGGGTTTATTTGGGGCCCAAATAACTCATTTCAAAGGCGATACAAATTCTACCCCTGAAATCGTTCGAACTCAAGTTAAAGATCGTTAAACAAATAGTGATGTTAAATTCGTGTGAGATATATGGACAACTCTCTTTTGGTGAGGGCACATAGTTGATTATAGATTGGTGAAATGTTGGATTCTGTGTTAGGTAGCATGACTATTTTGCTTTGATAGGTGTTTTTGAGTCATATTTCATTGAAAATAAGTTGTTTTGAGGAGGTTGGTTGCGAGCGTTGTGAACTGAAAATTTTAAATGATTGGCATGACTTTCGTAAGAATTGGCTCAATGTTTGCTTTGAAATGTGCTTTGAAATAGTCATATTAACCAAAGATCGAGTAGACTTGTTTGAATGGCATGGTGGTGAATTTGTGTTAGGTTGGTGATAGTGTTTGCTTGAGGGCGAGCAATGTCTAAGTGGGGGTGGTGATATTTGGCACAAATATCTATATTTTGCTTCACTTTCCCTCTCTTTCTTAGTACTTTATCATACCTTTTGGGGTTAAATCATTGTACTCGTGCTTATGTTGGTGTTTTTATTGATGTTTAGGTAAAATGAATGAAACCCGAGCATTTTTAGTGTAAATTGGAGGTGTGTCGCGCTTGAATGAGATGATATTGGGCACGCGTCGCGTAAGGATTGCAGGAAATCAGCTCTCTGAAACTCGCAGTTCGCATAATCTCAGACATGCGGACAATGGCCACGCGTCGCGTGAGGATCGCGCAAGTACAACTTGCGCGATTGGTGTGCGTTGCCCATGCATCGCTCGACGTTGTCAGTTTTTCCTAATTTGTTAGGGATTTGGTCGAATGTTTTAGACTTTACCGTAGACTATGAATAGACATTTTTACATTGTAAACGACGGCTGGGACTTATTCTTGAGCATTGCAAGCCGTCGTTCTTAGGTTTATTATCTTCTTCTTAATTTTAGTCATTAAAACTTTATGTTATTCATTAATTCTTGCATCTTTTCTCAAATTATGAGTGTCTAAACTCTATAATTTTGGGGTGGTGGTGTAGCCATGAAGATTGACACTTGACAAGTATTTTTTTATCATAGTAGTTTATTTATATACGATTGTTTCTTTACTTCTGTTCTTAATTATTTATGAGTGTCTAAACTCTATTATTTATGTTCGTCGTATTTTTTTATATCGTAATAATACTTGCATAATTAGTGGTGATTGTGAATTCTCATTAAATCGTTGATCATATGTCTCAGTGGGTACGATATCTAACTTCTACAAGTCATCATATTACTTGACAACCCCATATACTTGTGTGTGCGTTGGGTGCAACATTACTGATATCGCTGCTGTTTGTTCATAAATTTCAAGCTGATAGTATATTGGACCCTTTAGCTATTTACTTATGCATGTCTTTTATCCTGCAACTGAACAACAACTTAGCATACCTTTTCAGTTTTTCTAGGTTAACTAATTTTCTCTCTCAGCTCTTTCATCGCTCTTTTCACTGTAAACTGCTCTTTTCACTGAAACCGCTGATATTCTTCATCTATTTTCTGCTGCGAGTCTTTTCACATATGCGGAGACGCTCCAATGATTCTTGGTTATTTTTTCCCTTTGAGTCTTTTCACGCAAATCAATTTATCTTCTTGTTCTTCGATCTGGATAGAATTTCACTGCTAAAAATACCTTGAGAGTTATTGAATAAATTTTCTGTTTAGCTATGTTTAGAGACAGCCCCAGATAGGGAAGAAAGAGACACTAGGAGAAGATTCTCGGGGGTATCTGCTTATGTCTTCTGAGTATGTCACTAGCTCCGATGACAGAATTCGAGAGCTAACAAGGAGTTTGTGAGAACAACAAGGGTTCTGAAAGAAGAGGAATGCTGCTCATATTCTAATGTTATCAATTTGTTGTAGACTTGTAGCCTGTAAGCATTTCACTGCATTGATTTACCAGATATATAACTTTTGATATAATAGTTCTCTAAGAAGTTAGCTATTTTCTTTTGGCGTCAATGCTATTGTGGTTGAATTAGCTTGTGACTTTCTACTAGAGTCAACTTCTCTTAACAAATATCTACATTGTAAACTTGTGATGCACATCAGTGAAGTAAATTTGTATCATGTTTGAATCTATGGTCCTCTGTTTTAAAAAAGAAAAGACTACCGTATACTCCCTCCGTCTCAATTTATATGATGTAATTTGACTGGAAACGAAGTTTAAGAAATAAAGGAAGATTTTTGAATCTTGTGTTCTAGAACTAGCCAAAGATATTTTTGTGGTTATAAATCATCTCGTTAAGCGTAAATGTAAAGTTTAAAGTTAAATTATTGCCAAATAAGAAAATGTGTCATTCTTTTTTGGGCTGACAAAAAAGGAATGTGTGTCATACAAATTGGGATAGATGGAGTATTAATTACCGCTTCGGGTTTATTTGGGGACCAAATAACTCATTTCAAAGGCGATACAAATTCTACCCCTGAAATCGTTCGAACTCAAGTTAAAGATCATTAAACAAATAGTATAGGTAATTAGGCTTTAAGTAATCTAATTTGAGCGTTTGTTATGCTTAAAAGATTATAGTGAGTGTTTATATAATGTAACATGAAGAGAAAACACAGTTTTTGTGGCTTAGTAACTTATACCGATAGTGCTGCCTGTGGATCTTGGAATAGAGTATTGAGTTTTAAACTTCTAAATGAAACTAGATGAAGGATTGGTTGTCATCTATTGTTTGGAACTTGGTAGTGATGAAATGATTATAATTTCTGAAAACGTAGATACTTTAGTGGTATGCTTCTCCAATGCCACCTTACAAGTTTGTTTAAAGAAGGCCTATTTAAGAGTAATTGGAGTACAAGTTCATCTATACGTAACGCATGAGGATACTTTAGTGGTATGGCACGGAAGTGAGTTCAAGTTCGAGAACTCGCATGAGGCCGAGTCATTCAAAAGAAAGTAAGTTTCAAGTATCGTGGGTCTATTACCATGAAAATGGAGATATCAACGCTGACGTCACACATCGTATTGAGGCAGGGTGGATGAAATGGAGGCTCGCTTCCGGAGTCACTAAAACTTAAAGGAAAGTTCTACAAAGTTGTGGCTAGACCCACTATGTTGTATGGGGTGGAGTGTAGTGCTATAAGAACTCTCATGTCCAGAAGAATGTTGCGGAAATGAGGATGTACAATGGATATGTGGACATACTAGGAGAGATAGGATTAGAAATGCAGAAATCTCGGATAAGGTGGGAGTGGTTTCGGTAGAAGATAAGATGCGGGAAGCGAGACTAAGATGGTTCGGACATGTGCAGAGGAGATGCACGGATGCTCCACTACAGAGGTGTGAGAGGTTGGCTATGGATGGTTTCTCGAGAGGCAGAGGTAGGCCGAAGAAGTATTGGTGAGAGGTGATTAGACAGAACATGGCGCAGCTCCAGCTTACCGAGGACATTACCTTAGATAGGAGGTTATGGAGAACACGGATTAGAGTAGAAGGTTATGTAGTAATTGAGTGTTGCCCTAATTATTCTTTCATGCTAGTAGTCATAATATTATTCTGGTAGTTCTTTGTCATTCAATTTCTATTACTATTTATTGTTTTTTGTACTTTGATTATCGTCCTACCTGCTTGTTTCTTTCACTTCGTTATCTTATTCTCTTGTTGCTATTACTGCTTATTATTACTGTTGCTTTCATTTCAACTTGAGTCGGGGGTCTATCGCAAACAGCCTCCCTATCCGTCAAAAGGTAAGGGTAACGTCTGTATACACTCTACCCTCACAGACCCCACCTGGTGGGATTATATTGGGTATGTTGTTGTTGTTTGTTGTTGTTACTCCTTTCTCGATTCAGTATACTTTTCTACCATTTTCTTTTGTTTCTCTTTAAAAAATGACACTAATTTTCTATAGCAGCTGCACCTATGCATTTAATTTTTCTGTGTTCTTAAGTTACATACTGTGGATAGTAGCCCAATAAATTGATGTATTTCAATTTACAAGCACTGTACCTGCAAGGTAAATACTTTTGTGCCTGATTTCGACTTTGATCCACTGCCCTTATTACCCAACAAGATATTGGAACAACATTTTTTCATTTTATATATTATTCCACTGTGCCAGACGACGATGGATCATGTTGAGCTTCACATGCCACGCCCATCAGTTCGTCAAGACTTCATTATGATTACTGAGTATATCACATTTGTCTTTCCCATTGTGTCCAGTACATGGGTCGATATTCTCACCTGATGACAGAATACAATCATTTGTAATACCAAGCCGAAAATTCAAGATTTCTTGTCTTGATTTAATTATATTTTCTGCAATTATATCACTCTCATGCTTTTAGCATCAAATAATTATCCAAACCACTAATCTCTGATTGT
Source organism: Anisodus tanguticus (assembly GCA_034509755.1). Taxonomy (NCBI): domain Eukaryota; kingdom Viridiplantae; phylum Streptophyta; class Magnoliopsida; order Solanales; family Solanaceae; genus Anisodus; species Anisodus tanguticus. The sequence goes on along the minus strand of CM067543.1, from coordinate 9,651,351 downwards.
TATAATACTTCTCCTTCTACCTGTAGAAGGGAAACTTAGCTTTTTATCATTCCAGTACCTTCGTGGTAGTTTTTTGGAGAGCGAAAAGCGGAAAAAGGCGATGAGGGCTCGCTTCACCGAAGCGTGAAGCGAAGCGCGTGCTTATTTATTTTGAAGCGCAATTTAATACAAAAATAAAAGATATTAAATTCGCATAGATAAATAACCAAGAACTCAATAGAAATAACATATTAAGCAAGTGTTTCAATTATTATATTAAAATTGAAAGCACAACATACAAAATCGCTGCAGCACGTCTATGAACTGAAGAAAATAGAAAAGAAGAGAAAAAAGAGTAACAGAGAAAAGAAGAGAAGATGAGGAAGAGAAGATGTTTACACAGATTTATATTCCACATAAAAAGTACTGGGTTCAAATGAACCACTACACCAAAGCTGCAGCTGCCCTGGCGTGGGGGAAAGGTGGGGTGGGGTGTAATTTCATTATCCTTCTGATTTGGGGTTGATGTTAAGGGAGGAGGTCGGGTTCTAAAAACGAGGTTATCAAATTTGAAATTATTTAGTTCAAGCATGCCTTTATGAAGAAAAAGGCAGAAAACACTAGACAGATAGCATATCACTGCAATTGTTCAAGGTGTTATATCATTACATACAAAAACCCCGGTTTAGTTTTTGTTATATGACAAAGTCGATACTACAAAAATGTGAGTGTTCGCGAAAAGAGATAAATATTACCATCATGTACAAAACAAGATTCAACCATCTACCATCTTGCCAGCTTCCTGATGATCATTCACAATTTTCAAAATGACTCGACATAAACAAGCTATGTCAAAATAAAATAGTTGTGGGCTACAGAAGCTCATTCAACCTACTCAGCCAATATCTTGCTTGATCCTCAACCTCCCTGATGTCCTGCTGAACCTTTTTACCCAGTACGTCAAATACATTGACAGACCTTTTTGCCTCTCCTGCTCGGCTTTGGGCCTCTTGCATGCGCCTTTCAGCCTTTTTGAGCTGTTTCTCTGCAGCTAAGATCTCCCTGTTCCATTCTACCAAGTCCTTTTTAGTTGCTTTAGAGACAAGCTTGGTAGTCTCGCTTAACGCCATTAGATAGGAAAACTTTTCCTCCATATCTTCCTCTTTGAAAATCTCATCCAGATACTGCTTCAGCCAAGTTACATCAAGCTTGGCATTCGCAACATCAGATACTACAGATTTCATTTCTTTAATGGAAGAAGAATTAAAATCACTGGTTTTCAGCCGCCTGACAACATCACAGACCACATCAAGAAACGAAGCTCTGACAGTAGGTGATTTAAAGTGACAGTTCACTGCATACGTCACCATCTTCAGGGGACACCTCTATAGGTGTTGTCCAACTCATTGGATTTCCCTCTAGCCCAGATTCTGAAGCTTCAACATTGGTCCTTTTATTTTGGTGCACTTCTTTTGGAGTTAAATTTTGCTGCATGGTCCTTCATAAAAAAAAACTTCGTTCAGCTAGAATTCCATTTATTATTACGCAAAGGAGGGGTTCTAAATGCGATATAAATAACTTACATTGTTGAAGGAGGAGTCAGATCATCAGTTGCTTTCCCCTGCCAATTTTTCAAGCATAGAAACGTGTTATGAAATAAATACTAAGATTAGGATTTTCAAATTTCTATCGCTTTGCCATACAAGCTTTCTAGGTTGCACTTTGTCATCTAAACTTCTGGTGCAGTTTGTCATTCACGATGACACTCTGAACACTTTTAGAGACCAAATGGTTGTCGTGCAGTGTGAAAAGAACTAATTTAGCAAGGCAAAAGTAGAGGATATAACAAGAACCAATTATCATAAATTAATGCCTAGGAGAACTTACATTTAGAATCAGCTTGAGCTTCAAAGAAGGCTGAGGAAAAATAAATTCAGGTGAACGTGTATGTCTCCGCTTATAACTTCTCTTTTGAAAGTCTTAATTACAAGGAAGGGCTATTTCATTCTTTCAGAAGTCATTATTTTCTTTCAGATAAGGTGATGGATCTTAATGCTTAGAGATTGCAAAATATAATGTTTAGTTAGAAGGAGATGACAACGTACACTTTAGAAGCACTTTGATGACAAAGATACAAACCCTAAGAAAATAAGATGGCTACAGAAGAGAAGAGAAAGAACCAAGCATTAGTGTACTGGACTATAATTAAAAGACCAACTTACCTTAGATAACTTTTCTTCGCTGCAAGCGATCTTCTTGCTTTCAGTACCAGGAGTTAGCACCGGCACATCATCATCAACATTCAAAGCCTGCTCAAGAAATTGACACTAAGAATACAGAGAAAATAGGCCTCATAAAGTGAAACACATTTCAGTCCATGGAGAATGGTATTAACTCATCCAAGTTCTACCCTAAACTATTATCAATTCCGTTTAGTAGGTGAAATATGATATACCATATAAAAACCTGTTAATTAGATGACTTGGAAATGAATTAGAAATTGAACTTCCACAGTTAAAAACAACTACTGAATTGCTTATTCCATAACTCCTAAGAATCTCATGAGCAGACTATTGCAACAGTGAGATAATGATACCTTTGTATGCCTCTCCTCAACATTATATCAAAACACTACTTTCTGCTTCTGTCGACATTATATAAAGACACGTTTTCTGCCTCTCCCTCGACATTACATAAAGACAACTTTTCTGCTTCTTTTCCATAAAATTTGTCTTGCCATGGTTTCTTCACTTATGTTATTCTCCTTTGACATGCTTTCTCCTGAGCCGAGGGTCTATTGGAAATAGCCTCTCTACCTCCCAAGGTAGGGGTATGGACTACTTACACGCGGGAAAGTGGGGACCTCTCACCTGTGCTCACTTCCGTTTTAGAAGTCAGATTAGATTTTCAATTGGTGCTCAACAGAAGGTGGAATTACACCGGGTATGTTGTTGTTGTTGTTCCATAAAATTTGTCATAAGATCAATCGACATTATTCAGTAGTAATGTGAACTCTCTCCCTGGTTTACTTAGGGTCTATATACTCTTACTTGAACTCAAAGATAAACCACTTTACTGATCCTGAGCATGAAGAGAACTACAAAGTGGGGGCCTTTGTCCCCCCCCCCCCCCCACTCACAAAAGAGATAACTACAAAAGAAGGGACAATGATTTGAATCTCAATTTATGAACAAGAGTCTCGTCAGAGTGGAAAATACTAATACATTTGACAGCCATAGGCATTCTTCCCATGATTTCTGTGATTTTGGTAAAGGTGAAAAAGTAGGATCCTATTCCAAAATAGAGGGTTGAAGAAATTGCAGGTGAATCTTGTCGGATCTGCACGATGAAAGGCAGCCTTGTTATGGAAAAATGTTAATGCATTTGAAAGTTGTGACAACTTCCCCAAGGAAGTCAATTGATTTCAATCAAAATTGTATCGCTCAGCAGCATGATATGCCTGTCAGCCTTATTAGGAATGAAAAGGCACATCGACTAGACATGGAAAAATGCAGGAGAGCACACTAATAGCATTATCAACTAACCATAACACAAGGTATTCCATGGATAAAGTTCCAGGAATCACCTAAAAATGGAACGTTATTTGGGGATCAAGCAGCCAAGGTGTGAGGAAGTGTGAAAATTTGGGCATACTTTTATATATTTTGGCTGCCATACAAGGGCGGCACTATACAACATCTTAGCCAATCAACCATATTGACAAGCATTCAATGCAAATTGAGGAAATATGGGCAACGGGAGTCTCTTGGGATCAGATGAGTAAAGGGTATTTGTGTAGTGGACTTTGTTAAAAACATATAAGAGAAAACATGACTTAGTCAGGAAAGTATGCAGTAAAATGTTTTCTCGGAGTCTTTTTAGTCCGTGTGAGCAGAAATTTTAAAGAACCTCTGGCTATTGAATATTTGTGACCAGCAAACTGGAGCAAACCCCAAATCGGATATTGGATTAAAATGTGTCCAAATGGAACGAAATGGATAGTGAAGATTCATATAACCAACTCCAACTAGCTTAAATTTGAAGTGCAACTGTTGTTGTGGTAGAGAAAACATGGGAGGCTGAAATGAAGCAGAAACACGTGCTTGAAGCAGGAAGTTCCAACGGAGAAACAGAAAGAGATGAGTGTCATTATAATCTTTCCTCCCCAGGAACTAAGATTTTGATCAATAGTGTGACTGGTTTTGAGCATTCTACTATATGCACTTGAGAAAGGCTAATTAGTAAGCACCTTTTGATGCAGTATTTAATAAAAAGAGAGAGAACGAGGACAGGTTCCTTACAGAGAAATTGACCTATTTACCACCCAAAGCTAAAGAAAACAGGCAGAACCATGAATAACATTTTCCAAGACCAACTATCGTATAAGAATAAGAACCAGGCTCTTTCACCTTTTCCCAGATTTGGAGATTTAAATTGCTATGATCAAATGTAACTCAATACAGAAGTTATATCAGAAGCCTAGCAGGCCTTTGACAAAGAAAACAGAAAAACTCCTTACACCAACTAAATGACAAATCACAAATTCAGTTATGGGCTGCACCAGAAACAAACAAAAGGGAACATCAATATTGAAATTTCTTCTAACTTAATCATGTGAATTTCCTGAAAGGAAAAGTGGTAACTTTGCAGTATAAACATATAGCGTTTCAATCTAATTCTTTACATGTGATCTTTAGAAAGAGATCTGACCAAAGATGTGTAGCTAATAGGCAGAAAGCTTCCATACAAGGACTCTCACCTCCTTATTTTTCCTTATCTGGCGATATGAATCAATAATGCAATCAAGGTGCCTGCACAATAACAACTATGTAATACTTATCAACCACTAAAATTGTTTCACACAGATATTTGAGAAAGCAATAGCTTTGAAGTATAACATAAAATTTATGAGCTTTAAAATGTGACATAGTATCTTATCCTGAAGGTCATAAGAAAACATAGTACTCCTAGTGACTTTGTTTTTGCAATACTAAAAGCGTCATAGTAGTTGGTTTAGTCCTGCTGATGCGTTAAAATGATTTACTGAAAATCTGCAACATTATACAATTAACATGAAAGGCACTCAGTAAACATATTGAACAACCAGCAAACTTTCATTGACATTCTTCTTTTACTGGGTTTTATTTCAGAATTTCATTAATACTTCAAAATGAAGAAGAAGAAACAGTACAAACATAACATTAGTTTGTTGATTTATTATTCACATACATTAGTGCTTGACTTTTAGTTTTTTTTTCAATTTAAGCATATACATTTAGAATAAATTCTAAAAAAGTGTCTTAAATCTTGTTTACATCCCAAATATACTAGAAAGAAATTGCCTATCAACAAAATGCTAGAAAGAAACTGTAATTAACTGGAAAAGAAATTGTCTATGTCTTTTCTATAGAACTTCTTACTTCTGATTGGAGACAAGTATCATTCTTCTGATGCATGCATATAACATAAACTTCCAACTAAAGGTGAAGACAGATGTGTACGGGTAGCTTATCTGAAAATGAGGAAACCAAATAACAAAGCGAGAGAAGAAAACTATTGAAATAGGAAATGCAAATGTATAAACTTTTTGACACCTAAAGTAACTCCACATGGGAAAAGCTAAATGAAGGTAGTTTGCTCTAGTATCTATAGCTATCCAGCATATCACAACGATCTAAGTTCTAATTCGGATGCTAATATTTCACTCTCAATCAGACATAATTGTAACCAATGATATGGCAACTGTAAAAGTTGCACCGTCAATTGACATTTCATTATCACTACCGTAATCTAGGAACAACAGGAAGCAGAAAACAAAATTGTTGATCATGTCAACTCAACAAGCAGGATTCTATATCATCAATGACTCGCCATGAATGAGAAGTGAGGTGAAGAAGCTTACATGTCGGACGAATCACTTGGACTAGTAATAATCTTGTGTCTCTGGAATACATACATTCAATAAGTCATGCAAATTAAGACAAGTACAGAACAGACAAGTAGAAAAGATAAGCCTGTCAGGAACCCACATGAACTGATGCATAGTCATGCTCAACTAGTTCCCAGCGTTCCTTTGTAAGATTTAGCATTTCTTGATCACCATCTTCATAGATCACCTTAAAATATCATGAAAAACATAAATGATAAAACATTACCAAGACTTTAGAAAACTGCTTGACGAATTAACTCCAATTTAGATTCGACAACCTGTGAAAATGTAGACTGACACCAGCCTATTACCATATGAGGGCATAAACCAGCGACTAAGGGAGTATAATTACGTAAAGCAGTTGAAGTCAATTAATAAACAAGAAAACTAATGTTGATATAGCCATACTAAATCTTTACCATGTGCTTTTTCTCTGAATGGTCAAATAAAGTGATATGTCCTTCATAGAACCTACAGAATGTGAATGGTACGTGATATAACGTTTGAACTAAAAAATAAACTTCCTCAGAATGAAACAAATAATGTGTCAAAAAAAAAAAAAAAGGATAATAAGCAGCTAAATGCTCAAAAGTTTTCCTGTATGGGCCTAAGAAAATCAAAAAGATTACAACCAAATCTTTTTGCGCAACGACACTACTACATGTCTAATATGATGCAATGACTGAAACCAAGCACCAACAAGATACATCTGCTTAACAATGTCCTTTTAACTTGTCATATTTTACCTTAAGAAAGGCCCCTATTGGTTGAACATCAGATTTGAAACATATATTCCCATAAAAACCTTTTCTTTTCATTGGGGTGGGGCGTGGGGAAGGGGGGAGAAGAGAAAAGAACCACAATTTTCTATTTAAAACATACAGAATCAGCTGCACCATTATCTTTCTCAAATATAAATCTAATTTTTTAGAATGTGAGCATTTTGAATATTGTATATTGAGTACCATTATACAATATTTTAGTTATCTAGCTCCTATCATTTACAACTAAAAAAATGTTTACGTACTTCTGCGATGGACATCATAACTTAGGCTGATGCATATGCGTTATCCATATTCAGAAAATTATGACAACGTAATTCATTCAGAGTTATTCAGATGAAAAAATTTCTAGTGAAAGAGCAAGTCAACTTTCAAAACATTTAACAGGAATAGCAGAAGCTTGGCTGCATAATATTAATTCAGTGAAATCACATACATTTGATCAAGTGTCCACCAAACCCTTACTCTGCAGCCAACCAGCTCCTCGCCGACAACCTTATCCGCAGAATCCTAAGGAAAAGATGATAGAGGTGCTCATAAATCTATAGAGAAAACACTAATACATGCAGAGACGAAGTGGAAACATAAGAGAAGGGAAAATGGCAAATAATTCATTCTATAGATACATAGATATGTTTTTGTCTACAAATACATAGTTCAACCTCTACAAAGTGTGTGCAAGTGCAATTACTGATAATATACTTGATCCGGCTCTAATACAAATATTATAAAATCGTACAAAAATAAAAAAGAACATTCTTTTAGTAGTATTCCGCTCTAAAAGTAGGAAAAATGGCACAAAAATCACTTTAGATACATACATACGCTTTTGTCTACAAATACATAGTTGGAGCTCGACATAGTGAGTGCAATGTGCAAGTACTGCCTGTATGCTGGATCTAGCTCTTCAGTTACAATTAGTAACTTCCTTATAAAATTTCATGACATCAGGACTGTAGCACATGTAGAGGACAGTCATATTGAAGATAGAAAAAAGAAAATATCCTCTTCTCTTAAGGTAAAGGTAAATACACAAAAGCAAAACTAGTTTCAGCACATAAATAACCTCATTGGAAAATTTTATGGAACATTCACTTTAGTAGTACAAGGTTGATTCCTTAGGGATTCCTTTCATTATTCACAATATATATAGCTGTACAAGGTTGATTCCTAATATGGTACGAATCCTAACTTACCTTACAAAGGTTGATTCCTAATACAGTTAGAATCCTAAGTTACCTTAATTATACATCTACCATTATTACAAAATATACGGAGAATATTCTGAGAATATTCGCTAATACTCCCCCTCAGACGGAGCGGGAGGAGGCCGAATGCTAAGGCTGGATCGGAAGTCGGTGAAGAGCTGTCGCGGTAGTCCCTTTGTGAAAATGTCTGCATACTGATAAGAGGAAGGCACGTGTAAAATTTTGACCTGACCACGGGCAACCTTCTCTCGCACAAAGTGGATATCCATCTCAATATGCTTAGTCCGCTGATGTTGGACTGGATTATGAGACATATAGATAGCAGATATGTTGTCACAATAGACTATAGACGCCTTGCGCAATGGACACTGGAGCTCCAAAAGAAGATTTCGGAGCCAACAGATCTCAGCGACAACATTAGCAACTCCGCGATATTCTGCTTCAGCACTCGAACGGGATAGCGTGGCCTGCCGCTTGGCGGACCATGAGATAAGATTATCCCCTAGAAATACACAGTACCCTGAGGTGGAGCGACGTGTGTCGGGGCATCCTGCCCAATCTGCATCCGTGTAGGCTAGCAACTTGGTTGGGGCGAGAGGTGTATAGATGTAAACCAAAGTCTAGTGTGCCCTTAACATATCGATAATACGTTTGAGGGCGGCAAAATGGGACTCTCGGGGGTCGTGCATGAACGACACACCTGCTGAACGGCATATGCAATATCGGGCCTAGTGAATGTAAGATGCGAAGAGCACCCGCTAGACTCCGATATAGAGTGGGATCGAGCGGCGCACCGTCATTAGCACTAAGCTTGGATTTGAGTCCACCGGAGTTGGCATAATTTTACAATTTGCCATCTTGGCCCCGTACACTATCTCTTCGCATACTTACGCCGACACGGGAACATAGTGGCTGCGATCTTGTCACCGATATACCCAAAAAATAACTTAGCTTGCCCAAGTCGGTCATAGCAAATTCAGTTTTGAGTAGAGCAATGATTTCATTCTTCAACCCGTCAGATGAGGCAGTAAGAACAATGTCATCGACATATAATAGCAAATATGCAGTGCTGCTACCTCGGTGAAGCGTGAAGAGAGATGTATCACACCTGCTACATACAAAACCAATCTGCAGAAGATACCGGGCGAACCGATCATACCAAGCGCGGGGTGCTGTTTCAATCCATACAATGATTTCTGAGACGACACACAAACGCGGAGGCTGCCGGATGAACAAAGCCGGGAGGGCTGATGCATGTACACAATCTCTTTCAAATCCCCATGAAGAAACGCATTCTTGACATCAAGCTGATAAATCGGCCAATGCATGCCCATAGCAATACTGAGAATAGTCCGAATAGTGGCCGGTTTAACAACCGGACTGAATGTCTCACCACAATCAATACCCTCCTGTTGATTAGTGCCATTGGCAACTAGTCTTGCCTTATACCTCTCTAAGTCACCACTGTCTTTGAACTTGTGACGAAATAGCCACATACACCGGATAACATTCACACCAGCTGGTCTAGGTACCAAATCCCAAGTGTTCTGCTTGGTTAAAGCGTTAAATTCCTCGCACATGGCCGCATTCCAATTTGGGTCCAGTTTTGCTAGTTTTGGATTTTTTGGAATGGGTGATAAGGTTTGTGTGGAGAGATTGAATTGAACCTTGGGTTTGAAGATCCCGTGTTGTGCACGAGTCTCCATGCGATGTGAGGGCAGTGGTGGAGGGTCGGGGCGTGAGGTTCTTTGGTCCACCGGTTCGGACCGGTGGGCGGCGATGTCGGCCGGTGGCGTGGGTGACTCGACTGGGGGCTGTAGGGGTGAGCAGGGAGCTGGTGGGGTGGTGCCGGACAGTGGGACTGTCGGAACAGTGGGCTGCTTGTTGGTATAGATTTTGGATGACCGGGGACAGACTTGGTTCATCGAGAAAGATGTAATCGGTGGTCTGAAATTTCTGGAGATTTGAAAAAGGAAAGGTTGTCTCGTCAAAGGTGACGTGACGGGAGACGATGATTTTGCGAGTAGCAATGTCATAGCACAAGTAGCCCCGATGATTAGGAGATAGACCAAGGAAGACACATGGAAGAGTGCGAGGGGCAAGTTTGTGGGGTGCAGTGGAGGCTATGTTGGGGTAGCATAAGCATCCAAAAATACGTAGGTGATCATATGATGGCTGCCTACGGTATAAGATTTCTGTAGGAGTTTTGTTTTGGAGTGTGCTAGTTGGTAAAATATTTAGAAGGGATTCTACCATTTTGACAGCATAGACCCAAAAAGGCGGTGGTAGGCAGGCATGAAACAGAAGTGTGCGGACCATGTTATTGATGGTACGTATAATTCTTTCAGCCTTTCCGTTTTGGGAAGAAGTATAGGGACAAGAAAAACGGAAAACCATGCCTTGTTTAGAACAGAAATTGTGAAATGCCGAGTTATTAAATTCACGTCCATTATCACATTGGAATGATTTAATAGGTTTTTCAAATTGTGTCTTTATGAATTTTTGAAACTCGAGGAATTTTGCAAAAACTTCAGATTTGAATTTCAGTGGGTAAATCCAGACAAAATGTGAAAAATCATCCAAGAATACTAGATAGAATTTATGACCCAAAGAGCTAGCAATCGGAGATGTCCACAAATCAGCATGAACAATATCAAATTGAGAAAAAGTAACACTTTTTGATGACATAAAGGGAAGACGTATGTTTGCCTAGTGGACAAGAAAAACAGTGTTGGGCAATTTTCCCATTATTACATTGAATACGCTTAGAAGTCCTAAGAAAAGTAAAAACTGGGTCTCCGGGGTGTCCGAGTCTGTTGTGCCAAGTTGAGGGAGAGATCGCCGCAAGGGATAGAGGTGCTTGCGGTCTGTCAGCGGAAGATTGAGTGAATGGGTAGAGATCTCCCACACTATTGCAGCGTGTAAGAATTTTCCCCGTATTGAGTTCCTTCACAGAAAAGCCAAAAGGGTCAAATTCGACAGACACAGAATTATTGCTAGTGAATTTTCTAACAGAGATTAAGTTTTTAATGATGTTAGGTGTGTATAGGACGTGGTTTAGGGAGAAAGGTGGGTGTGGATGTTTGGTGTGTGTGTTACCGTAACCTTCAATTGGAATGCGATGACCATTGCCGACAGTAATAAATTGAGGACACTTTAGCCGACGTAGTTGAGATATGTTACCTGACGACCGGGTGAGGTGAGATGTGGCTCCGGTGTCCATGTACCAATTTTCGTCGGGCTGTTGAAGGTTCACGGTGGTGTATGCCTGGCCCAAATCAGTCGGGGCCAGGCTGCTGGGCTGCTGCAGGTGCTGCTGCAGGTACTGCTGCTGCTGGATTGCAGTGGGCTGCTGTAGCTGCTGCTGCTGGACTGCCATCAGGTGGGCCTGTTGCTGCTGCTGGTGGGCCTGCCTGGTGGCTGGGGCATGGCCCAAGAGGCCAGTCGACCAAGGCTGCTGGAACTGGGCCCCTACAGTCGGGTACGGGCATGCAGGCGAGGCCCAGTTCTGCTGGTTGGGCCACTGCTGCAGGTGCTGCTGCTGGTGCTGCTGCTGCTGTCCAGTGGTTGGCTGCTGTCCAGTCCACTGGGTGCGTTGGCCCTTTCCGCGGCCCTTGCCTTTGTTGTTGCGACCTCTGCCGCCACGACCTCCGCCACTCTGCTGCTGCTGCTGCTGCTGCTGGAACTGCTGGTTGCTGCTGGTCGCAGGTGTTGCCATCCCGTCAACGGCTAACGCCTTTTGATTATGTTCCTCTTGTTTAGCACGTCTAGTTTCTTCCAACAATAGTTGTGAACGTGCCTTGTTGAAACTTGGGAGAGGGTCGGCTTGTTGAATCATTGTTGCGAGTGTGTCATATTCACCTTTTGGTAAACCCGCAACAAGTTGAAGCACCATCTTGGTTTCTGAAACAGAAGTCCCGACGTTGGATAGTTGATCGGTTATGAGTTTCAGTTGCTTACAATATTCGGACATGTTGTTAAAATTCTCGAGGCGGGTATTATTGAATTGCTCTTCCAAATATACGGCCCGAGTATTTTTATTGTCCTGAAAGATTTCTTCTAGCCGGACCCAAAGTTCACGTGCCGTAGCACCTGTTTTCATGATAGTGCACAACAGGTCTTTGGAGATGGTGCCGTAGATCCATTGTTTGACGATGGCGTCAAGACGACGCCAGATTGAGTCTGTAACATCGGTGGGACGAGGAGCAGATTCGTCAATATGATCGAGCACGTTGTATGCACATGCATGAATGTAGAATAGTTCCATCCACATGGAATATTGACAGTCTTCTTGGTCAAGAATTATAGGGATAAAATTCTTGATGTTGTTAACGGCGAATGCCGGATGAAAAGAAGATACTGAACGTTGAGAGGGGTTGTCAATTGTGCCAGTGGATGAACCGGAATTTGGGGGGGAAGACATGGTTGCCGCCTGCCGAGGGAAGGGAATTTTCTGGTTTGGCCGAGAAAGAGAGGAAGAAAGCAGAATTTTTTTTTTTTTTCTGCGAAATCAGAAAAAAAATTGCTAATTTCGGCCAAGAATAAGGAAGAGGAGAGATTTAGGTTTTAGGCTTTGATACCATGAAAGATGAAATAATTTCCCTTAGGGATTCCTTTCATTATTCACAATATATATAGCTGTACAAGGTTGATTCCTAATATGGTACGAATCCTAACTTACCTTACAAAGGTTGATTCCTAATACAGTTAGAATCCTAAGTTACCTTAATGATACATCTACCATTATTACAAAATATACGGAGAATATTCTGAGAATATTCGCTAATAAGTTACAATTAGTAACTTCCTTATAAAATTTCATGACATCAGGACTGTAGCACATGTAGAGGACAGTCATATTGAAGATAGAAAAAAGAAAATATCCTCTTCTCTTAAGGTAAAGGTAAATACACAAAAGCAAAACTAGTTTCAGCACATAAATAACCTCATTGGAAAATTTTATGGAACATTCACTTTAGTAATCACTTAATGAAGGTTGTCTAATCTCATTAACTATAATTTAATCTAACTAATGATAATAAATGTTTACCTCTTCTTGTGATGGCAAGTTCTTCCTTTTACGTTGTTCTTTAGAAGTTTTGGGGAAGTCGGTTTGCTCGGTGATTGAGACAGAACCCAATTCCTGCACCACTCAATTTTTGTACATAATAAGCCCAAAATTAGGGGTATAAAATAAATACTATACCAGAATCCACATAACTTCCAAACGAGAACATTCACTTTTACTATCACTTATTGAAGAACGTCTAATGTTATTAACTGTAAGCCAGCTCTAATTAGTAATAATAAATTTACCTTTTCTTGTGATAGGTAGTTCTTCCTTTTACGTTGTTTTTTAGAGGTTTCAGGGAAGTTGCTTTGCTTGGTGATTGAAACAGGATCCAATGCCTGCAAAACTCAAAATATGTTCATAATAAGAAGGGGTATAACAAACACTTCACTTGAATCCACATAATATTCCAAAACGAGTACATTAATCACTTACTGAAGGTTGTCTAATATCACTAACTATAAGCCTGATCTAGTTAATGATAACAAATGTTTACCTCTTTTTGCGATGGCGAGCTCTTCCTTTTTTGTTGTTCTTCATAGGTATTGAGGAAGTTGCTTTCTTTGGTGTTTGAGACAGAACCCAATGCCTGCAGAACTCAATTCATGTACATAATAAGTCCAAACTAAGGGGTAAATTAAATACTTTACTTGAATCGACATAACTTTCAAAACGAGAACATTTACTTTAGTAATCACTTATTGAAGGTTGTCTAATATCAGTAACTAAGCCAACTCTAATTAATGATACTGTACTAAATGTTTACCTCTTTTTGTGATGGCGAGTTCTTTCTTTTACATTGTTCTTTATAGGTATTGGCAAAGTTTCTTTCTTTGGTAATTGAGAAGACAGATCCCAATGCCTGCACAATTCAATTTATGTATTTAGTAAGTCCAGAACTAAGGGCAGAATAAATACTTTACTTAAATACATAACTTCCTAAACGAATTCAGCCAATTGACGCTAACTCTTTGATTTACCTCAGGTCCTGATTCCTCAACTGATGACCGCCGTCTTTTATCACGATATATGGCAGGTAAATTTTTCTTGTCGTCTTTTTCATGTTTCTCTTGTAATGCCTCCAAGACAGCAATTTCTTCTGAATAAACCAATGTAGGTTGTGAAACTTTCTTCTTGGTTATAGCTCCTGATGAATCTCTTGCTGAAATTGATGAAAATTGTGCACCATCATTCTGACCTATTTTGTCATTTTTCTCCTTTTGGCGTCTCTTTATAGAGGTCATTATCGGAGTCTTCTCCTCAGCAGATGAAGAATATAATCCAGTGGAGATTGCACATTTAGGTGAACAGCTACTTCTCTTTTTAGTATATTTCCAACAAGCCTTCAAGAGAATACGGCCTTTTGATGTCCTTTCTCCACTTAACCAAGCATGATCATATCCTTCGTCTGGTTTATTCAAAAAATTAGGTTTCCAATGTCTTTTCTTTGAAGCTTGAGTAGCTTCTGGATCTAGTTCTTTTTCAGCTGCATTTATGAAGCCCAAGTTTTCAGGTGGCGAAGTGGTCCTTGAATCTGTACTTCTTTGCTGCTTCATTGCATCTCCATGTTCTGATTCTTTTAATATTGTATCCGTCTCTAGAACGACGTCATCGACCTTATGCTTGAGATCATCTTCCCATATCTCAGTAGGGTCATTCTGAAAAGTGGGTATAAAAGGAAGAGTTCACATCATTACAATAAATCGAGAATAAATATGACCTATAATCTGTGAAGTTACGTTCACTTATCACCTATAATTGTGACAAATACGTAGAACGAAGTTACTTTTAGCTCAAAGAGGATATATACCCACACATAGCACGAAACGGGTGATCTATAGCTGGAGGAAAATAAGTATTAAAGGTATGTAGAATGAACTGGTTCGAGAGTTGAGACGCAATCACAAAACTTAAGTGTTTTCACCTTCTCTTTCTCATGAGGACTTATTGGCCATGGTCTTCTCCAAGCAATCATATAATTCCTATAATATCAATCAACTGTAACTCAATCCCAAACTAAAAGGGGTCGGCTGTGTGAAACCTATTATCCAATCCGCTATTCCAGCCCTATTCAGAGATTCATTGGATCAATCTAACACACCCCTTATCTGGACTTTGACCCCTCTATGCTAAGCGAAGCAAGAATAGACGGGGCTTTTAATTCCTAGAATGTCTTTTGAAAAGAAATTGACCTCTTACAGGAGGTGATTTTTTACTAGGGGTGCTTATCAGAATTTCACCTGATGCAAACCATGATTGATCTGCATGCATACACAGGAAAGAAATTTGTTTTACAAGGTGGAATCAAACCCTCACTAATAAGGTGACAAAATTCAGGAAGTAAACCAATTAAACTAGTGAAATTTCCAAAGAAGGGTAACCAATAAGGCAATCATTTCATCCTAGGATTAATTAACAATTTTTTACCTGAAACAAATTTCAGACCAGTTTAGGAAGGCAGTTAAAAACAAGTTACAAACAACACCATTGAAGCAACACACATTTGCGTAGAATTATTTTTAAAAAAAAATAAATTTGACCCTCCCTAAGAGCTCCCAATTTCTTGCTTCCTTTGTGACTCAAACCAACAACCTTGGGGTTGGAGGTGGCGAGTGCTTACAAAATCGAAGAGACAAATTGATTTATTTCATAGGTAAATAGATTGAAAGAGAAAAGAACAGACTCTCACATCAAGAAATCTTTTACTGCGATTGCCTGCCTCAGAAACAGAAGCATCCATTTCAATTTCTCACAGTACAAGAAGAGCACTGCAATTTTGGAACCAAATTAATTTTTTGTGCTATTGAGGAACAACTTCAAAGTGTGTGAGTAGGACTGAGGTTGTCTTTACTATGTAAATTTTCAGGTTTGCCCTCTCAACTTAGAGGAGTTTGCTCCCGAGGGTATACTAATAAAATGCTCTGTTTAGATTACAGTAATCTGTATAGATTCACTTCTTCTCTGCCCTTTTTGTTGTTTAATTTCAGCTTTCCTCTCCATGTCCATGTACGTTTGTGGAGGAAAGACAAAAATACTTATTACTATTTTGTTGTCTTATACTGGTGGTTGTAACGTTTCTCCTATACATCATGACAATTTTGGTGGGATATATTTCTTGTTACTTCAGTTCTCTTTTAATTCCCTCAAAATAAGTATTTTCTCCTAAGATTTCACTTACCTTGAATATAGGAACAACTTATTTCACTGAGAAAGAGAGTGCGTGTTAGTATTTAAAAGCATATTTGATTTGGTTAGCTTTGTATTTCTTGGTTTGTACTTTGTAAATTGTACATAGTGTTGGAAGAAAATAGCGCACAGAAATAATATTCACTATATAGAATAGCAATAAAAGCGAAATACGAAAAGTCGGTTAATCAACAAGAATAAAAAGAACGATAACGACACCAAGATTTTTACGTGAAAACCCTTCTGAATAAGGGAAAGACCACAGGCTGAGAGGAGCAACTAATATCCCTATAGCAAGAAAATTTTACACTTTGTAGGACTGAGTAAAATACTCTAAGGACCGATACACACTCAAAAGAAATAACCCTCTTTTGATTTTTCCACCTCACTACGATATCGCTCACACTTTTTATTTTCCTCACTGACTATTTCTCAAACCCTGTCCGTGATGCCTCAATCTTCCTTCTCTCGTTTGTTTGGTGTGAATACAATAGAAGAAAACCTCCTCTATTTGAGATCTACAGATCCTGCATAATATGCAGCACTGCCTTGTAAGCATTCTTGGACAAGTCGAAACAAAGTCCCCACGTGTAATATAGCCACGTTCAAGCTCAAGCACTTTGGTTCAAAATTCGGTGGCAGGATTCCACAAGTAAATATGCTCCTTTACATTAACAAGTATAAGACCATGACAAGAACCCAATAGCATACAACTTGGCATGTAAATATCATCATCATCACTGAAAGGATAACTGAGTTCTTCCAAAGTGAATTGTTGGTTTATGAATCGGAAGAAGGGTCCTTGTATCGTAGTTGAACTTGTATAAACCGCGGTAATCGCTCCTTGTTGTCGTTGAAGGGAGATAAATATACTATTGCAACCCACAAGAGAGGGTAGTGCTACGAAGAAAAAATTGAAAAGTATTCTCTCTTAAATTATCCCAATATTAAAAGGAGAATAGTGAGTAAAGATATTCAGTCAGGTGACAAACTAATAATAGAAGACAACGTAACTTTTTTTAATAATATCATTTTTCGGAACTAATTAAATTTTATTAATCACCAAAGAGAAAATATTGCAATTCTTGACAATATTAATAGGCAATATTGTAAAATTAAGGATGTGTTTGGTATGAAGGAAAATGTTTTCTCGGAATATTTTCAAGTGTTTGGTAAGTAAGTGAAAAAAATATTATCCAAAGAGTATTTATATATCTAGCGAAATACTATGGGGGTGAGATGGGTGGGGAGTGGATATTTCGGAAAATACTCACCCAAGCCCCACTAACCCCACCACCCTCCCCACCCACCACCACCCCAAGCACCCATCCTCCACCACACACCTAACATTTAACACCCCGTACTTCCGGGTGATGGTTTGAGCATCTAGACGTATGAATGTAGACCCGAGCTTTGGGAAATTTATGTCATATTCACATACGCAAATGAAGAACTTAGTATATAAAAGAATGCGGTCCCAAAATAATTTTGGACTTAACAAGTATGATGACGGGGATTGAAAATAATATTTTATGTGTACCGAAAGAGGCTACGGACTAGTGCTATATTTCATGACCACGTTAATGAGTATATGAAGTGTGTTAAAAATAATTTAATATTTAAGGGGTATGAGAGCAAGAAGTTAATTAGTGGACACGTGTAGGAGAAGTAAATGACTAAGCTAGATATAATGTTATAGGTGGAATCTTCCCACACAAATGACTAAGATATATGTATAGGAGTCTCTAAGAGGCCTACACGTCTAAATAATAGGATAAGGGATGGTTGATAAATTAAGTCTAGGGAATCAACGTTCTATTCCTAAACTTAGCAGCAACAAGGATAAGAGTATAACATAACTTTCTAATTCTTTGGATTATAATGGTATACATATGTTGTAGTGTTATGTACGGGAGGAAACAATAAAACGTCCATGGATGTTGTTGCAACTATATTCATTTAGCAAGAAGCAACGTAATTCAATATTTTTAGGAGTTATCGTGTATCTTGTGGAGAAACTTTATTTTAGTATGAGCAGCAGAGATGTGCACATATGCATATATACTATCTCACGTTGCTGGAAGAAAAATATCAAAGATTAAGGTGTAGAGGAGGCTAATTTCGACATAGTGAGTAGAGGTTCGACATTAAAGGTATGTTAAGGCAAATCATTTCTTCGTTTGGCATGTTCTATGTACGAAACGTACCCGTAATATTGTTCCATAAATTGTTCTACTCTTAGTAGTTAAGGATGTTTCTGTTATTGATTCCTATGTTAAAAAGCATGTCTAAATATGTTTCTAAATCATTATTGAGGTATATGGGAAGATGTTATTATTCCCAATGTTTGCCGAATGTACAAGGATATTATGTCGCCCGATAAGTTCAGAATGTTTTATTGCCATTCATGCATTTGCATTATATTTATGTATTACCCTGGACCTACATGTGTTATATACACTACTATATGGTACGCATTATATATATGTAGGTGATGGGACAAGGTAATGACGTTATATACGCAACACCACCTGCAACTGGTACATGTATCATGAAAAATAAAGATGCCCAGAGAGGTCAATATGATATGATGCCCACAGAGACCGATATGATATAATGGCCACAGAAGCTGTAATGGGAAGGAAGATTCCCGATGAGGCAAATATATATATGTATACCGCATTTGCATTTTGCATGACATTTTGGCAGATTATGGCCCTCAGAGGCATTCACTACTGGTCAGCTATTTCTATCGGTTGTTTTCTGTCGACTGTTGATATCGGCTATCTTTGTCGACTGTTTCTATTCCAGATTATTATGTATCTCTGTTATGATGTTTCTTATGCCTGACATACTCGGTACATCGGTTGTATTGACGTCCCTTTTGTCGGGGGACGCTGCGTTGAATGCCCACAGGTTCACGCAGACAGGGCGACGATCCACGTTAGTAGGTTGCTGACTCAGCGTATTTTGGAGCACTCCCCTTATTTCGGAGTGCCGGTCTAATCTCGGTACGGTATTTTTGTATGTATATATATATATGAGTATGGCGGGGTCCTGTCCCGATCCTTTTGATATCACGTATTCTTTAGAGGCTTGTAGACAAGTGTCCTATGTGTAATAGTCATCTATGGTCTTGTCGGCCTTGGTATGTATATATATATAAGTTGGGCTTTCTGGTAAGATTTTACATAGCTCTTTTCTAGTTTATAATTTTTATATGTCAGCAGGGTACTGCGGGTGACGGCCTTTGTAGCCTATGTTTAGTTATGGTTAGAGGTTGACTGTACGGCTAGCGGTACCCGGTAGGTAAGGTCCAGGTGCCCGTCGCGACCCTTCAGTTTGAGTCGTGACAAACTTGGTATCATAACAGGTCTGTCCTAGGGCGTCTACATGCCGTGTCTAGTAGAGTCTTATTTATAGGTGTGTTATGCACCACACTTATAGACATGAGGCTACAGGGCATTTAGGAGGATGGTTACTTTCCCTTCTTTTTCTAGATCGTGAAGTAGAGCCGAGTTATAAGCGTTTCATTCCAAATCCGTCTCATGTTTATGATTCCAGCAATGCCTACAACAAGGAAGAAGTTCAAGAGTATGAGGGCGTTAGATACGGCTGCATGCGAAGGTACTAGTCGATTGCCACTCGCTAGCGAGGGCTAGAGTGAGACCCACAGTGCGATTCCTTCGTATGATTCCCCGACTTCACCACCTCTAGAAGAGATTAGTGGGGCTGTAGTACCCCCAATTCCTCCACCTGATACTCCAGATGTTAATCTTGATATGCGAAGTGATGTACAGTTATTGACATGACTAGTGGCCGCTCAGGCCCAATGTCAGATTCCCAGTGCTTTAGATAGAGCTGCTAGTGCGAGAGCTCGGGATTTCATTAACCTAGACCCTCCGGTATTCACAGGATCAGACTTGAACGCGGACCCGTAGAATTTTCTGGATCAGATACAGCATACCTTGCGGGTAATGGATACTACCGATACTGAATCGGTAAAGTTTGCTTCTTATATACTGTGGGATATCACGGTGACCTGGTATGAGACATAGGAGAATTCTATGGGACCACGTGCTCTACTAGAAGGATAGAGAAAGTTTTCAGAGGCCTTCTTACAACATTTTCGGCCAATCGAGCTTCGACGGGCCAGGCAGGACAAATTCCTACGTCTTTGAGTAGGGCAACATGAGTTTTTGAGAATATAGCTTGCAGTTTAATTCATTGGCCAGATCTGCCCCTACGATTATAGCTGAGATGAGTGATCGGGTACATAGGTTTGTTACTGGCTTGGGGCCGCACTTGGTCAATGAGTGTACTATGGCTTCTCTGAATCCAAATATGGATATTGCTCGCATTCAGGCTTATGCACAGTATCTGGAGGATTGTAAGAGACAATAGCGAGTAGATCGAGACCGTGATAAGGGCCACCATAAGAGGGCTTGATCCGTAAGTGACGTAAGAGAGTTCAGAGGTGGACCCAGACCACAACTTTATAGACGCTCATCTTACCCGACAACTAGCGCATCATTACCATTTTCAAGGTCGATGGTGGATCTGTATGTTCAATAGGGACCAAGTCAGAGTTCACGAGCGTCAGGGTCTTATTATAGAGGGGATTCTATTCAAATGAGGCCATCGTTGGCTCAATGCGAGCAATGTGGTATGACCCATCTAGGGTCGTGCCGACAAGGATCAAATGTGTATTATTCTTGTGGTGAACTTGGTCATATTAGGCGAGAATGTCTGATAGGAGGCGAAAGTGTTAGGGCCCATCTGGTTGGATCGGTTGTAGCTTCATCACATCCAGTACGTCCGTCAAGGCAAAGTCAACCGACATTATCCGATCGAGGCAGAGTTAGGGGCCAAAACCGTACTTATGCATTGATGGGACGACAGGATCAGGAGTCCTCACCTGATGTCATTACAGGTACATTATTGGTCTTTTCACATAATAAGTATGCATTGTTAGATCCAGACTCTAATTTATCATATATCACCCCTTTTATTGCCTGTAAATTTGGTATGGAGCCTGAGTTGATAAGAGATCTATTTATCGTATCTACACCAGTTGGTGAGTCGGTAGTTGCTAGACGGATCTATCGAAATTGTGCAGTATTAGTTTGTAGCCATCAGACCCTAGCGGATTTGGTAGAACTAGAGATGGTTGATTTTGATGTTATTATGGCCATGGGTTGGCTGTCATCATGCTACGCTAATGTTGATTGTCGCACAAAGATTGTTAGATTTCAGTTCCCAGGCGAGCTAGTCCTTGAATGAAGGGTAATACGACGACACCAAAAGGTAGGTTTATTTCATACCTTAAGGCAACAAAGATGATCTCCAAAGGTTGTATATACCATCTCGTTAGGGCTAGAGATATCGATGCCGAACCACCTATTTCTCAATCAATTCCGGTGGTTAATGAGTTTCTTGATGTATTTCCAGATGAACTTCCAGGCCTTCCTCCCGAAAGGGAAATTGAGTTCGGTATAGATGTGTTGCCAGACTCAGCCGATATTTATTCCTCCTTATAGAATGGCTCCAGCCGAATTGAAAGAATTAAAGGAGCAATTAAAAGATCTGCTTGATAAAGGCTTTATTAGGCCTAGCATACCTCTTTGGGGTGCACCGGTATTTTTTGTACGAAAAAAAGATGGCTCGTTACGAATGTGTATCGATCGGCAGTTGAATAAAGTCACTATTAAGAACAAGTACCCTCTTCCCCGAATTGATGATTTTTTGACCAGTTACAAGGTGCAAGATGTTTCTCAAAGATCGACCTAAGGTCGGGGTACCATCTGCTAATGGTTAAAGGAAAGGACATTCCGAAAACGGCTTTCAGGACAAGGTATGGGCACTTCGAGTTCTTAGTAATGTCATTTGGACTCACAAATGCACCGGCATCATTTATGGATCTAATGAACAGCGTGTTTCGCCCATTTCTGGATGTATTTGTGATAGTATTTATAGATGATATTCTGTTTACTCTCACTCGAAAACAAGCATGTGGATCATTTGCGGATAGTACTACAGACGCTCCGGGATCATAAGTTGTATGCTAAGCTCTCCAAGTGTGAGTTTTGGCTGAATTCAGTGGCTTTCCTTGGTCATATAGTGTCAGACGAAGGCATAAGAGTTGACACTTAGAAGATTGAAGCGGTGAAGAATTGGCCAAGGTCTACGACTCCATCAGAGGTTCGCAGCTTTCTGGGCTTAGCCGACTATTATAGGAGGTTTGTAGAAGGGTTTTCTACCATATCAGCACCATTAACAAAGTTAACACAAAAGGCCATAAAATTCCAGTGGTCCGATGCTTGTGAACAAAGTTTCCAAGAGGTAAAAGATAGACTAACATCGGCTCCAGCCTTACTCTCCAGAGGGTCCAAAAGGCTATGTTGTGTATTGTGATGCCTCGGGAGCAGGTTTAGGATGTATTCTAATGCAACATGGTAAAGTGATTGCCTATGCTTCAAGGCAATTGAGGAAACATGAGAAAAACTATCAGACACACGATTTGGAGTTGGCCACAGTGGTCTATGCACTGAAGATTTGGCGACACTACTTGTATGGTGTTCATGTAGACATTTTTACGGATCATAAAAGTCTGCAATACATATTTAAGTAGAAAGTTGAACTTGAGACAAAGAAGGTGGCTTGAGTTATTGAAAGACTATGATGTGGTATCTTATACCATCCCGATAAAGCTAATGTTGTAGCAGACGCGCTCAATCATAAGTCGATGATCAGCTCAATGCCGGTGCAGGTCGAGAGGAAGGAGTTAGTAAGAGAGCTCCATCAGTTCGCTAGTTTGGGAGTCCAACTAGTGGATTCGGAGGATGGTGGTTTTGTAATTCGGAATATGTTAGAGTCGTCCCTCATATCGGAAGTTAAGGAACGTTAGTGGGAAGACCCAGTTTGAGAAAGATCAGAGAGGACATTCAACAAAAGAAGACCAAAACTTTTGAGATGGACGAATATGGGGTTCTCAAGCACCAGGGCCGTTTATGTGTTCCAAATGTAGCGGGATTACGAGATAGAATTTTGACAGAGGTCCATTGCTCATGATATTCTATTCACCCTGGATCTACTAAAATGTATCATGACCTCAAGGGTGTCTATTGGTGGAATGATATGAATAGAAGCGTTGCGGAGTTTGCAACTCAGTGTCCTAATTGTCAGCAAAAATAGAGCACCAAAAGCCCAGTGGCTTGACTCAGAACATTGAGATTCCGATGTGGAAATGAGAAATGATTAATATGGATTTCATTACGGGTCTACCTCGCTCTTATCGTAGGTTGGATTCTATTTGGGTAATCGTTGACAGACTGACCAAATCAGCTCATTTCCTAGGCAATCAAAACTACCTACACAGCCGATGACTATGTGAAGTTGTATGTTAAGGAGATTGTTCGCCTTCATGGTGTGCCTATTTCTATTATATCTGACCGAGGTGCACAATTCACAGCTAACTTCTGGAAATTATTTCAAAAAGGTTTAGGCACCCAAGTTAATCTTAGCACAACTTTCCACCCTCAGACAGACGGGCAGGCCGAGCGTACAATTTAGATTCTCGGGGACATGCTATGAGCTTGCGTATTGGACTTTAAGGGAAATTGGGATTATCATTTACCCCTTATTGAGTTTGCATACAATAACAACTATCATGCTAGCATTAAAATGGCTCCATACGAGGCTTTGTATGGGCGGAGATGTAGATCTCCTATCGGATGGTTCGAGGTAGGCAAATCAGAGTTATTTGGGCCTGACCTAGTACACCAAGCCATAGAGAAGGTGAAGTTGATCCAAGAAAGGTTGTTAACCATTCAGAGTCGTTAGAAGTCGTATTCAGATGTGCGACGGCGAGACTTAGAATTTCAGGTAGATGATTGGGTCTTTTTGAAAATTTCTCCTATGAAGGGTGTAATGAGATTTGGGAAAAAGGGAAAGCTCAGCCCAAGATATATTGGGCCATATCGCATAATTCGACGAATCGGTCAAGTAGCTTACAAATTGGACTTGCCTTCGGAATTGGATCCGGTTTTCCATGTTTCCATGTTGAGAGCATGTGTTGGAGATCCATCCCGGATTGTAATGATTGATGATGTGAAGGTTAGTCATTAAAACTTTATGTAATTCATGAATTCTTGCATCTTTTCTCAAATTATTTGTGTCTAAACACTATAATTTTGGGGTTGTGGTGTAGCCATGAATATTGACGCTTGACACGTACTTTTATTGTAGTAGTTTATTTATATACGATTGTTTATTTTCTTCTGTTCTTAATTGCTTGATTGTTTGCACAACAGTCGAGTTCTATTTACTATTTAATACACATATTTGGGAAAGACGCTAGATTAGAGAAAAAGTAAAGAGAATGTTATCTGATTATCCCTAAAGTTGGGCTAGGATTTGTGGCTAGGATAGGAATATACCTAGACACCGCATTCAATTTAATACCGTGGACGAATTGCGTTTTTAACAGGTCAATTCCTTAGGAATATAAGCGGCGAATTATTTTGAATCGGCGAGTAGTGGTTCGGGAGAATACTATGAGATTAATAATCCGGTCAATTAGCAATCGTGAATAAAACTACTAGGGTAAGATACTTGAATGACGCAATACGATTGCCGAACCAAACACGACCCTGGAATACTCATCTCTCTGTGATAAACTTAAGTGTTAAACAAACGTTTGTTACAACGTTAGCATAAATAGTTAGATATTTACTTTTCGCATTAGTTAAAAAAACAATCAACTATTTTCTTTCATACTTGCATAATTAGTGGTGATTGTGAATTCTCATTAAATCGTTGATCATATGTCTCAGTGGGTACGATATCTAACTTCTACAAGTCATCATATTACTTTGCGACCACATATACGTGTGTGTGCGTTGGGTGCAACATTACTGATATCGCTGCTGTTTGTTCATAAATTTCAAGCTGATAGTATATTGGACCCTTTAGCTATTTACTTATGCATGTCTTTTATCCTGCAACTGAACAACAACTTAGCATACCTTTTCAGTTTTTCTAGGTTAACTAATTTTCTCTCTCAGCTCTTTCATCGCTCTTTTCACTGTAAACTGCTCTTTTCACTGAAACCGCTGATATTCTTCATCTATTTTCTGTTAATCGAGCTGCGAGTCTTTTCACATATGCGGAGACGCTCCAATTATTGAGCTTTAGTTCAGGTTATCTGCTTCATTATGATTCTTGGTTATTTTTTCCCTTTGAGTCTTTTCACGCAAATCAATTTATCTTCTTGTTCTTCGATCTGGATAGAATTTCACTGCTAAAAATACCTTGAGAGTTATTGAATAAATTTTCTGTTTAGCTATGTTCAGAGACAGCCCCAGATAGGGAAGAAAGAGACACTAGGAGAAGATTCTCGGGGGTATCTGCTTATGTCTTCTGAGTATGTCACTAGCTCCGATGACAGAATTCGAGAGCTAACAAGGAGTTTGTGAGAACAACAAGGGTTCTGAAAGAAGAGGAATGCTGCTCATATTCTAATGTTATCAATTTGTTGTAGACTTGTAGCCTGTAAGCATTTCACTGCATTGATTTACCAGATATATAACTTTTGATATAATAGTTCTCTAAGAAGTTAGCTATTTTCTTTTGGCGTCAATGCTATTGTGGTTGAATTAGCTTGTGACTTTCTACTAGAGTCAACTTCTCTTAACAAATATCTACATTGTAAACTTGTGATGCACATCAGTGAAGTAAATTTGTATCATGTTTGAATCTATGGTCCTCTGTTTTAAAAAAGAAAAGACTACCGTATACTCCCTGTTGGGAGATTTTGCTCTATGGTACTTTATAAAGCAGTACGGGAAGTATATAACTATTACAAGTATTCGAAAGGATAAACAAAGATTCAATAGTTCAACTAGTAATCTGAAAATTACAAGATAACCACAAAACTGGAATTACAATTTTGTTGAAAACGAAAAAATGGAAACTGGTTTTGCTGAGTCGAGTGTGGCACTCTGTCCTTAAGACAATATTGCCCCGTATGTATCCTTTATACGTCCTGGACAATTTGTCTCCCAAGATAAAACAGCAATGGAACCCTTGAGCAAAGGAAACTCAAGAGCTACCGTGAAGAATATTGAGTAACGAAATGATGCTTGGAAGTTGTAGGAAGAAAACTGTTTTTGTTGTGTATTTTCGTGAGCTTTATGAACTGTTATTTTTCTGCTCTTTGTGGTGCTCAACAATGGTGTAAGGGTGTGTTTATATAGGTGAGGGAGGGGCTGAAAACTGCCTCCATAATAGCCAAATAATGGCCATTATGGAGGTAGTAAAGTCACCAACATAAATGGTGAAAGAACCAACGGATTTGGCCATTATAGGAGGAGTAATTCGGCCAAAATAAATGGCTGAATTGAGTGCTTGACGTTTCTGTTTTGACCATCGAAATTCTGAACTTCAGGGACCAAACAAACTGTACTTCTGGCAAAGTTTTCTGGCCCAAAAAGATAATATCAGAAGGCCCACAGCCCGTGACCCGTGACCCGTGACCCGTGAACCCGGAACTCGGAACCGGACGGGCGGGCGGCGGCGGCGCGCGTGTGGTCTTTCCTCGAACCGAAGCACATCTAGGTCCTCCCTCCTTTAAACACATGGGATACCCCTTGGGGTCCCAAACCCCAAACCAATTTCGAGTAATATATACACAACAATTCTTTCTTCCTCTACCGATGTGGGAGAATTGAACCCAATACCACACTTTCCATGCTTCAAACACCTCACTTCGTGGACCAATATCTCTTTCATTTCTCAATGAAATTTGACGATTCTTGGCCCTACGGTTATCTACGTACTTAGTAGATCATGCATGTGTGAAGAACCGAATTCTCCAACATACGTAACACTAGTGTTTAAGCCGTTAAAGTTGGTCGGTCGCAACTCCCGCCAAAGGCAAATTTCCAACACTCCCTCCGTCTCAATTTATATGATGTAATTTGACTGGGAACGAAGTTTAAGAAATAAAGGAAGATTTTTGAATCTTGTGTTCTAGAACTAGCCAAAGATATTTTTGTGGTTATAAATCATCTCGTTAAGCGTAAATGTAAAGTTTAAAGTTAAATTATTGCCAAATAAGAAAATGTGTCATTCTTTTTTGGGCTGACAAAAAAGGAAAGTGTGTCATATAAATTGGGATAGATGGAGTATTAATTACCGCTTCGGGTTTATTTGGGGACCAAATAACTCATTTCAAAGGCGATACAAATTCTACCCCTGAAATCGTTCGAACTCAAGTTAAAGATCGTTAAACAAATAGTATAGGTAATTAGGCTTTAAGTAATCTATAGGATCCCGGCTTCTTGATGAGTCAATGCTGAAATTCATTTATCGGATCATGACTATAACCTCTAAACGACATAAAGTTATCGACTAAACCTGATTTCTTTCATTTCTCTTTTTACACCGAAAACTATATATTTATTCTTTGTTTTTAGGCATAGTGGAATGAGTAACAATTCAGAATTCCATGTGATTCTTCTCTTTTTGAACTCTATGCTTATTCCCCAATGATCCTGGACTTATTCACTTTGTCCTGCTTTTTTCCTTGCATTTAATCCTCATATTGATCCACTTCATTCTCCTATTCATGTGTTTCAAGTTCAATTCTAGAAAAGAAAAACCGATTCATGTTTGTTAGTGTATTCTGCTGTTGAAGTTTAAGGCTTTGCATCTGTATGACTTACAAGAAATTAAAATTGATCATGAAAATTTTATTTGTTCTATAATGGGCAAAATCATGATTTTCTGGATGGGCAAAACTATTCCGCTTCACAGTTTTTATAAAACATTGTTCTATTGCTTGGAGATATAGAACTAGAGCAAATCCAATTTGAGCGTTTGTTATGCTTAAAAGATTATAGTGAGTGTTTATATAATTTAACATGAAGAGAAAACACACAGTTTTTGTGGCTTAGTAACTTATACCGATAGTGCTGCCTGTGGATCTTGGAATAGAGTATTGAGTTTTAAACTTCTAAATGAAGGATTGGTTGTCATCTATTGTTTGGAACTTGGTAGTGATGAAATGATTATAATTTCTGAAAATGTAGATACTTTAGTGGTATGCTTCTCCAATGCCACCTTACAAGTTTGTTTAAAGAAGGCCTATTTAAGAGTAATTGGAGTTCAAGTTCAGATACGTAACGCATGAGGCTGGCACGGAAGTGAGGCTGAGAACTCAGGTCATTCAAAAGAAAGTAAGTTTCAAGTATCGTGGGTCTATTACCATGAAAATGGAGATATCAATGCTGACGTCACACATCGTATTGAGGCAGGGTGGATGAAATGGAGGCTCGCTTCCGGAGTCACTAAAACTTAAAGGAAAGTTCTACAAAGTTGTGGTTAGACCCACTATGTTGTATGGGGTGGAGTGTTGTGCTATAAGAACTCTCATGTCCAGAAGAATGTTGCGGAAATGAGTATGCTACAATGGATATGTGGACATACTAGGAGAGATAGGATTAGAAATGAAGAAATCTCGGATAAGGTGGGAGTGGTTTCGGTAGAAGATAAGATGCGGGAAGCGAGACTAAGATGGTTCGGACATGTGCAGAGGAGATGCACGGATGCTCCACTACAGAGGTGTGAGAGGTTGGCTATGGACGGTTTCAGGAGAGGCAGAGGTAGGCCGAAGAAGTATTGGTGAGAGGTGATTAGACAGAACATGGCGCAGCTCCAGCTTACCGAGGACATTACCTTAGATAGGAGGTTATGGAGAACACGGATTAGAGTAGAAGGTTATGTAGTAATTGAGTGTTGCCCTAATTATTCTTTCATGCTAGTAGTCATAATATTATTCTGGTAGTTCTTTGTCATTCAATTTCTATTACTAATTATTGTTTTTGTACTTTGATTATCGTCCTACCTGCTTGTTTCTTTCACTTCGTTATCTTATTCTCTTGTTGCTATTACTGCTTATTATTACTGTTGCTTTCATTTCAACTTGAGTTGGGCGTCTATCGCAAACAGCCTCCCTATCCGTCAAAAGGTAAGGGTAACGTCTGTATACACTCTACCCTCACAGACCCCACCTGGTGGGATTATATTGGGTATGTTGTTGTTGTTTGTTGTTGTTACTCCTTTCTCGATTCAGTATACTTTTCTACCTTTTTCTTTTGTTTCTCTTTAAAAAATGACACTAATTTTCTATAGCAGCTGCTACTATGCATTTAATTTTTCTGTGTTCTTAAGTTACATACTGTGGATAGTAGCCCAATAAATTGATGTATTTCAATTTACAAGCACTGTACCTGCAAGGTAAATACTTTTGTGCCTGATTTCGACTTTGATCCACTGCCCTTATTACCCAACAAGATATTGGAACAACATTTTTTCATTTTATATATTATTCCACTGTGCCAGATGACGATGGATCATGTTGAGCTTCACATGCCACGCCCATCAGTTCGTCAAGACTTCATTATGATTACTGAGTATATCACATTTGTCTTTCCCATTGTGTCCAGTTCTAATTCCAATACATGGGTCGATATTCTCACCTGATGACAGAATACAATCATTTGTAATACCAAGCCGAAAATGCAAGATTTCTTGTCTTGATTTAATTATATTTTCCGCAATTATATCACTCTCATGCTTTTAGCATCAAATAATTATCCAAACCACTAATCTCTGATTGTTATTATACTTCTCCTTCTACCTGTAGTAGGGAAACTTAGCTTTTTATCATTCCAGTACCTTCGTGGTAGTTTTTTGGAGAGCGAAAAGCAGAAAAAGGCGATGAGGGCTCGCTTCACCGAAGCGTGAAGCGAAGCGCGTGCTTATTTATTTTGAAGCGCAATTTAATACAAAAATAAAAGATACTAAATTCGCATAGATAAATAACCAAGAACTCAATAGAAATGACATATTAAGCAAGTGTTTCAATTATTATATTAAAATTGAAAGCACAACATACAAAATCGCTGCAGCACGTCTATGAACTGAAGAAAATAGAAAAGAAGAGAAAAAAGAGTATCAAATTTGAAATTATTTAGTTCAAGCATGCCTTTATGCAGAAAAAGGCAGAAAACACTAGACAGATAGCATATCACTGCAATTGTTCAAGGTGTTATATCATTACATACAAAAACCCCGGTTTAGTTTTTGTTATATGACAAAGTCGATACTACAAAAATGTGAGTGTTCGCGAGAAGAGATAAATATTACCATCATGTACAAAACAAGATTCAACCATCTACCATCTTGCCAGCTTCCTGATGATCATTCACAATTTTCAAAATGTCTCGACATAAACAAGCTATGTCAAAATAAAATAGTTGTGGGCTACAGAAGCTCATTCAACCTACTCAGCCAATATCTTGCTTGATCCTCAACCTCCTTGATGTCCTGCTGAACCTTTTTACCCAGTACGTCAAATACATTGACAGACCATTTTGCCTCTCCTGCTCGGCTTTGGGCCTCTTGCATGCGCCTTTCAGCCTTTTTGAGCTGTTTCTCTGCAGCTAAGATCTCCCTGTTCCATTCTACCAAGTCCTTTTTAGTTGATTTAGAGACAAGCTTGGTAGTCTCGCTTAACGCCATTAGATAGGAAAACTTTTCCTCCATATCTTCCTCTTTGAAAATCTCATCCAGATACTGCTTCAGCCAAGTTACATCAAGCTTGGCATTCGCAACATCAGATACTACAGATTTCATTTCTTTAATGGAAGAAGAATTAAAATCACTGGTTTTCAGCCGCCTGACAACATCACAGACCACATCAAGAAGCGAAGCTCTGACAGTAGGTGATTTAAAGTGACAGTTGACTGTAATGTCACCGTACTTGGCAAAAATGGCATCAACTATAGGAGCACTGCTCACTTTTACTTTATAGCCATGCACATGAACCATTTCACTGCATACGTCACCATCTTCAGGGGACACCTCTATAGGTGTTGTCCAACTCATTGGATTTCCCTCTAGCCCAGATTCTGAAGCTTCAACATTGGTCCTTTTATTTTGGTGCACTTCTTTTGGAGTTAAATTTTGCTGCATGGTCCTTCATAAAAAAAAACTTCGTTCAGCTAGAATTCCATTTATTATTACGCAAAGGAGGGGTTCTAAATGCGATATAAATAACTTACATTGTTGAAGGAGGAGTCGGATCATCAGTTGCTTTCCCCTGCCAATTTTTCAAGCATAGACACATGTTATGAAATAAATACTAAGATTAGGATTTTCAAATTTCTATCGCTTTGCGATACAAGCTTTCTAGGCTGCACTTTGTCATCTAAACTTCTGGTGCAGTTTGTCATTCAGGATGACACTCTGAACATTTTTAGAGACCAAAATGGTTGTCGTGCAGTGTGAAAAGGACTAATTTAGCAAGGCAAAAGTAGAGGATATAACAAGAACCAATTATCATAAATTAATGCCTAGGAGAACTTACATTTAGAATCAGCTTGAGCTTCAAAGAAGGCTGAGGAAAAATAAATTCAGGTGAACGTGTATGTCTCCGCTTATAACTTCTCTTTTGAAAGTCTTAATTACAAGGAAGGGCTATTTCATTCTTTCAGAAGTCATTATTTTCTTTCAGATAAGGTGATGGATCTTAATGCTTAGAGATTGCAAAATATAATGTTTAGTTAGAAGGAGATGACAACGTACACTTTAGAAGCACTTTGATGACAAAGATACAAACCCTAAGAAAATAAGATGGCTACAGAAGAGGAGAAAGAACCAAGCATTAGTGTACTGGACTATAATTAAAAGACCAACTTACCTTAGATAACTTTTCTTCGCTGCAAGCGATCTTCTTGCTTTCAGTACCAGGAGTTAGCACCGGCACATCATCATCAACATTCAAAGCCTGCTCAAGAAATTGACACTAAGAATACAGAGAAAATAGGCCTCATAAAGTGAAACACATTTCAGTCCATGGAGAATGGTATTAACTCATCCAAGTTCTACCCTAAACTATTATCAATTCCGTTTAGTAGGTGAAATATGATATACCATATAAAAACCTGTTAATTAGATGACTTGGAAATGAATTAGAAATTGAACTTCCACAGTTAAAAACAACTACTGAATTGCTTATTCCATAACTCCTAAGAATCTCATGAGCAGACTATTGCAACAGTGAGATAATGATACCTTTGTATGCCTCTCCTCAACATTATATCAAAACACTACTTTCTGCTTCTGTCGACATTATATAAAGACACGTTTTCTGCCTCTCCCTCGACATTACATAAAGACAACTTTTCTGCTTCTTTTCCATAAAATTTGTCTTGCCATGGTTTCTTCACTTATGTTATTCTCCTTTGACATGCTTTCTCCTGAGCCGAGGGTCTATTGGAAATAGCCTCTCTACCTCCCAAGGTAGGGGTATGGACTACTTACACGCGGGAAAGTGGGGACCTCTCACCTGTGCTCACTTCCGTTTTAGAAGTCAGATTAGATTTTCAATTGGTGCTCAACAGAAGGTGGAATTACACCGGGTATGTTGTTGTTGTTCCATAAAATTTGTCATAAGATCAATCGACATTATTCAGTAGTAATGTGAACTCTCTCCCTGGTTTACTTAGGGTCTATATACTCTTACTTGAACTCAAAGATAAACCACTTTACTGATCCTGAGCATGAAGAGAACTACAAAATGGGGGGCCCCGCACACACACTCACAAAAGAGAAAATAACTACAAAAGGAGGGACAATGATTTGAATCTCAATTTATGAACAAGAGTCTCGTCAGAGTGGAAAATACTAATACATTTGACAGCCATAGGCATTCTTCCCATGATTTCTGTGATTTTGGTAAAGGTGAAAAAGTAGGATCCTATTCCAAAATAGAGGGTTG
This sequence comes from Anisodus tanguticus, assembly GCA_034509755.1. Lineage (NCBI taxonomy): Eukaryota > Viridiplantae > Streptophyta > Magnoliopsida > Solanales > Solanaceae > Anisodus > Anisodus tanguticus. The sequence goes on along the minus strand of CM067543.1, from coordinate 9,618,350 downwards.
AAGAAATTGCAGGTGAATCTTGTCGGATCTGCACGATGAAAGGCAGCCTTGTTATGGAAAAATGTTAATGCATTTGAAAGTTGTGACAACTTCCCCAAGGAAGTCAATTGATTTCAATCAAAATTGTATCGCTCAGCAGCATGATATGCCTGTCAGCCTTATTAGGAATGAAAAGGCACATCGACTAGACATGGAAAAATGCAGGAGAGCACACTAATAGCATTATCAACTAACCATAACACAAGGTATTCCATGGATAAAGTTCCAGGAATCACCTAAAAATGGAACGTTATTTGGGGATCAAGCAGCCAAGGTGTGAGGAAGTGTGAAAATTTGGGCATACTTTTATATATTTTGGCTGCCATACAAGGGCGGCACTATACAACATCTTAGCCAATCAACCATATTGACAAGCATTCAATGCAAATTGAGGAAATATGGGCAACGGGAGTCTCTTGGGATCAGATGAGTAAAGGGTATTTGTGTAGTGGACTTTGTTAAAAACATATAAGAGAAAACATGACTTAGTCAGGAAAGTATGCAGTAAAATGTTTTCTCGGAGTCTTTTTAGTCCGTGTGAGCAGAAATTTTAAAGAACCTCTGGCTATTGAATATTTGTGACCAGCAAACTGGAGCAAACCCCAAATCGGATATTGGATTAAAATGTGTCCAAATGGAACGAAATGGATAGTGAAGATTCATATAACCAACTCCAACTAGCTTAAATTTGAAGTGCAACTGTTGTTGTGGTAGAGAAAACATGGGAGGCTGAAATGAAGCAGAAACACGTGCTTGAAGCAGGAAGTTCCAATGGAGAAACAGAAAGAGATGAGTGTCATTATAATCTTTCCTCCCCAGGAACTAAGATTTTGATCAATAGTGTGACTGGTTTTGAGCATTCTACTATATGCACTTGAGAAAGGCTAATTAGTAAGCACCTTTTGATGCAGTATTTAATAAAAAGAGAGAGAACGAGGACAGGTTCCTTACAGAGAAATTGACCTATTTACCACCCAAAGCTAAAGAAAACAGGCATAACCATGAATAACATTTTCCAAGACCAACTATCGTATAAGAATAAGAACCAGGCTCTTTCACCTTTTCCCAGATTTGGAGATTTAAATTGCTATGATCAAATGTAACTCAATACAGAAGTTATATCAGAAGCCTAGCAGGCCTTTGACAAAGAAAACAGAAAAACTCCTTACACCAACTAAATGACAAATCACAAATTCAGTTATGGGCTGCACCAGAAACAAACAAAAGGGAACATCAATATTGAAATTTCTTCTAACTTTATCATGTGAATTTCCTGAAAGGAAAAGTGGTCACTTTGCAGTATAAACATATAGCGTTTCAATCTAATTCTTTACATGTGATCTTTAGAAAGAGATCTGAACAAAGATGTGTAGCTAATAGGCAGAAAGCTTCCATACAAGGACTCTCACCTCCTTATTTTTCCTTCTCTGGCGATATGAATCAATAATGCAATCAAGGTGCCTGCACAATAACAACTATGTAATACTTATCAACCACTAAAATTGTTTCACACAGATATTTGAGAAAGCAATAGCTTTGAAGTATAACATAAAATTTATGAGCTTTAAAATGTGACATAGTATCTTATCCTGAAGGTCATAAGAAAACATAGTACTCCTAGTGACTTTGTTTTTGCAATACTAAAAGCGTCATAGTAGTTGGTTTAGTCCTGCTGATGCGTTAAAAAGATTTACTGAAAATCTGCACCATTATACAATTAACATGAAAGGCACTCACTCTCAATCAGACATAATTGTAACCAATGATATGGCAACTGTAAAAGTTGCACCGTCAATTGACATTTCATTTTCACTACCGTAATCTAGAAACAACAGGAAGCAGAAAACAAAATTGTTGATCATGTCAACTCAACAAGCAGGATTCTATATCATCAATGACTCGCCATGAATGAGAAGTGAGGTGAAGAAGCTTACATGTCGGACGAATCACTTGGACTAGGAATAATCTTGTGTCTCTGGAATACATACATTCAATAAGTCATGCAAATTAAGACAAGTACAGAACAGACAAGTAGAAAAGATAAGCCTGTCAGGAACCCACATGAACTGATGCATAGTCATGTTCAACTAGTTCCCAGCGTTCCTTTGTAAGATTTAGCATTTCTTGATCACCATCTTCATAGATCACCTTAAAATATCATGAAAAACATAAATGATAAAACATTACCAAGACTTTAGAAAACTGCTTGATGAATTAACTCCAATTTAGATTCGACAACCTGTGAAAATGTAGACTGACACCAGCCTATTACCATATGAGGGCATAAACCAGCGACTAAGGGAGTATAATTACGTAAAGCAGTTGAAGTCAATTAATAAACAAGAAAACTAATGTTGATATAGCCATACTAAATCTTTACCATGTGCTTTTTCTCTGAATGGTCAAATAAAGTGATATGTCCTTCATAGAACCTACAGAATGTGAATGGTACGTGATATAACGTTTGAACTAAAAAATAAACTTCCTCAGAATGAAACAAATAATGTGTCAAAAAAAAAAAAAAAGATAATAAGCAGCTAAATGCTCAAAAGTTTTCCTGTATGGACCTAAGAAAATCAAAAAAATTACAACCAAATCTTTTTGCGCAACGACACTACTACATGTCTAATATGATGCAATGACTGAAACCAAGCACCAACAAGATACATCTGCTTAACAATGTCCTTTAACTTGTCATATTTTACCTTAAGAAAGGCCCCTATTGGTTGAACATCAGATTTGAAACATATATTCCCATAAAAACCTTTTCTTTTCATTGGGGTGGGGCGTGGGTAAGGGGGGAGAAGAGAAAAGAACCACAATTTTCTATTTAAAACATACAGAATCAGCTGCACCATTATCTTTCTCAAATATAAATCTAATTTTTTAGAATGTGAGCATTTTGAATATTGTATATTGAGTACCATTATACAATATTTTAGTTATCTAGCTCCTATCATTTACAACTAAAAAAATGTTTACGTACTTCTGCGATGGACATCATAACTTAGGCTGATGCATATGCGTTATCCATATTCAGAAAATTATGACAACGTAATTCATTCAGAGTTATTCAGATGAAAAAATTTCTAGTGAAAGAGCAAGTCAACTTTCAAAACATTTAACAGGAATAGCAAAAGCTTGGCTGCATAATATTAATTCAGTGAAATCACATACATTTGATCAAGTGTCCACCAAACCCTTACTCTGCAGCCAACCAGCTCCTCGCCGACAACCTTATCCGCAGAATCCTAAGGAAAAGATGATAGAGGTGCTCATAAATCTATAGAGAAATCACTAATACATGCAGAGACGAAGTGGAAGCATAAGAGAAGGGAAAATGGCAAATAATTCATTCTATAGATACATAGATATGTTTTTGTCTACAAATACATAGTTCAACCTCTACAAAGTGTGTGCAAGTGCAATTACTGCTAATATACTTGATCCGGCTCTAATACAAATACTATAAAATCATACAAAAATAAAAAAGAACATTCTTTTAGTAGTATTCCGCTCTAAAAGTAGGAAAAATGGCACAAAAATCATTCTTTAGATACATACATATGCTTTTGTCTACAAATACATAGTTGGAGCTCGACATAGTGAGTGCAATGTGCAATTACTGCCTGTATGCTGGATCTAGCTCTTCAGTTACAATTAGTAACTTCCTTCTAAAATTTCCTGACATCAGGACTGTAGCACGTGTAGAGGACAGTCATATTGAAGATAGAAAAAAGAAAATATCCTCTTCTCTTAAGGTAAAGGTAAATACACAAAAGCAAAACTAGTTTCAGCACATAAATAACCTCATTGGAAAATTTTATGGAACATTCACTTTAGTAATCACTTAATGAAGGTTGTCTAATCTCATTAACTATAATTTAATCTAACTAATGATAATAAATGTTTACCTCTTCTTGTGATGGCAAGTTCTTCCTTTTACGTTGTTCTTTAGAAGTTTTGGGGAAGTCGGTTTGCACGGTGATTGAGACAGAACCCAATTCCTGCACCACTCAATTTTTGTACATAATAAGCCTAAAATTAGGGGTATAAAATAAATACTATACCTGAATCCACATAACTTCCAAACGAGAACATTCACTTTTACTATCACTTATTGACGAACGTCTAATGTTATTAACTGTAAGCCAGCTCTAATTAGTACTAATAAATTTACCTTTTCTTGTGATAGGTAGTTCTTCCTTTTACGTTGTTTTTTAGAGGTTTCAGGGAAGTTGCTTTGCTTGGTGATTGAAACAGGATCCAATGCCTGCAAAACTCAAAATATGTTCATAATAAGAAGGGGTATAACAAACACTTCACTTGAATCCACATAATATTCCAAAACGAGTACATTAATCACTTACTGAAGGTTGTCTAATATCACTAACTATAAGCCTGATCTAGTTAATGATAACAAATGTTTACCTCTTTTTGCGATGGCGAGCTCTTCCTTTTTTGTTGTTCTTCATAGGTATTGAGGAAGTTGCTTTCTTTGGTGTTTGAGACAGAACCCAATGCCTGCAGAACTCAATTCATGTACATAATAAGTCCAAACTAAGGGGTAAATTAAATACTTTACTTGAATCGACATAACTTTCAAAACGAGAACATTTACTTTAGTAATCACTTATTGAAGGTTGTCTAATATCAGTAAATAAGCCAACTCTAATTAATGATACTGTACTAAATGTTTACCTCTTTTTGTGATGGCGAGTTCTTTCTTTTACATTGTTCTTTATAGGTATTGGCAAAGTTTCTTTCTTTGGTAATTGAGAAGACAGATCCCAATGCCTGCACTATTCAATTTATGTGTTTAGTAAGTCCAGAACTAAGGGCAGAATAAATACTTTACTTAAATACACAACTTCCTAAATGAATTCAGCCAATTGACGCTAACTCTTTGATTTACCTCAGGTCCTGATTCCTCAACTGATTGTGAAACTTTCTTCTTGGTTATAGCTCCTGATGAATCTCTTGCTGAAATTGATGAAAATTGTGCACCATCATTCTGACCTATTTTGTCATTTTTCTCCTTTTGGCGTCTCTTTATAGAAGTCATTATCGGAGTCTTCTCCTCAGGAGATGAAGAATATAATCCAGTGGAGATTGCACATTTAGGTGAACAGCTACTTCTCTTTTTAGTATATTTCCAACAAGCCTTCAAGAGAATACGGCCTTTTGATGTCCTTTCTCCACTTAACCAAGCATGATCATATCCTTCGTCTGGTTTATTCAAAAAATTAGGTTTCCAATGTCTTTTCTTTGAAGCTTGAGTAGCTTCTGGATCTAGTTCTTTTTCAGCTGCATTTATGAAACCCAAGTTTTCAGGTGGCGAAGTGGTCCTTGAATCTGTACTTCTTTGCTGCTTCATTGCATCTCCATGTTCTGATTCTTTTAATATTGTATCCGTCTCTAGAACGACGTCATCGACCTTATGCTTGGGATCATCTTCCCATAGCGCAGTAGGGTCTTTCTGAAAAGTGGGTATAAAAGGAAGAGTTCACATCATTACAATAAATCGAGAATAAATATGACCTATAATCTGTGAAGTTACCTTTACTTATCACCTATAATTCTGACAAATACGTAGAAGAAGTTACTTTTAGCTCAAAGAGGATATATACCCACACATAGCACGAAACGGGTGATCTATAGCTGGAGGAAAATAAGTATTAGAGGTATGTAGAATGAACTGGTTCGAGAGTTGAGACGCAATCACAAAACTTAAGTGTTTGCACCTTCTCTTTCTCATGAGGAATTATTGGCCATGATCTTCTCCAAGCAATCATATAATTCCTATAATATCAATCAACTACAACTCAATCCCAAACTAAAAGGGGTCGGCTGTATGAAACCTATTATCCATTCCGCTATTCCAGCCCTATTCAGAGATTCATTGGATCAATCAAACACACCCCTTATCTGGACTTTGACCCCTCTATGCTAAGCGAAGCAAGAATAGACGGGGCTTTTAATTCCTAGAATGTCTTTTAAAAAGATATTGACCTCTTACAGGAGGTGATTTTTGACTAGGGGTGTTTATCAGAATTTCATCTGATGCAAACCATGATCGATCTACATGCATACACAGGAAAGAAATATTTTTTACAAGGTGGAATCAAACCCTCACTAATAAGGTGACAAAATTCAGGCAGTAAACCAACTAAACTAGTGAAATTTCCAAAGAAGGGTAACCAATAAGGCAATCATTTCATCCTAGGATTAATTAACAATTTTTTACCTGAAACAAATTTCAGACCAGTTTAGGAAGTCAGTTAAAAACAAGTTACAAACAACACCATTGAAGCAACACACATTTTTACACACATTAAAAAATTTGACCCCTCCCTAAGAGCTCCCAATTTCCTGCTTCCTTTGTGACTCAAACCAACAACCTTGGGGTTGGAGGTGGCGAGTGCTTACAAAATCGAAGAGACAAATTGATTTCTTTCATAGGTAAATAGATTGAAAGAGAAAAGGAAAGACTCTCACATCAAGAAATCTTTTGCTGCGATTGTCTGCCTCAGAAACAGAAGCATCCATTTCAATTTCTCACAGTACAAGAAGAGCACTGCAATTTTGGAACCAAATTAATTTTTTGTCAAATTGAGGAACAAATTCAAAGTGTGTGAGTAGGACTGAGGTTGTCATTACTATGTAAAATTTCAGGTTTGCCCTCTCAACTTAGAGGAGTTTGCTCCCGAGGGTATACTAATAAAATGCTCTGCTTAGATTACAGTAATCTGTATAGATTCACTTCTTCTCTGCCCTTTTTGTTGTTTAATTTCAGCTTTCCTCTCCATGTCCATGTACGTTTGTGGAGGAAAGACAAAAATACTTATTACTATTTTGTTGTTTTATACTGGTGGTTGTAACGTTTCTCCTATACATCATGACAATTTTGGTGGGATATATTTCTTGTTACTTCAGTTCTCTTGTAATTCCCTCAAAATAAGTATTTTCTCCTAAGATTTCACTTACCTTGAAAGAGAGTGCGTGTTAGTATTTCACTGAGAGAGAGAGTGCGTGTTAGTATTTAAAAGCATATTTGATTTGGTTAGCTTAGTATTTCTTGGTTTGTACTATGTAAATTGTACATAGTGTTGGAAGAAAATAGCGCACATAAATAGCAATAAAAGCGAAATACGAAAAGTCGGTTAATCAACAAGAATAAAAAGAGCGATAACGACACCAAGATTTTTACGTGAAAACCCTTCTGAATAAGGGAAAGACCACAGGCTGAGAGGAGCAACTAATATCACTATAGCAAGAAATTTTACACTTTGTAGGCCTGAGTAAAATACTCTAAGGACCGATACACACTCAAAAGAAATAACCCTCTTTTGATTTTTCCACCTCACTACGATATCACTCACACTTTTTATTTTTCCTCACTGACTATTTCTCAAACCCTGTCCGTGATGCCTCAATCTTCCTTCTCTCGTTTGTTTGGTGTGAATACAATAGAAGAAAACCTCCTCTATTTGAGATCTACAGATCCTGCATAATATGCAGCACTGCCTTGTAAACATTCTTGGACAAGTCGAAACAAAGTCCCCACGTGTAATATAGCCACGTTCAAGCTCAAGCACTTTGGTTCAAAATTCGGTGGCAGGATTCCACAAGTAAATATGCTCCTTTACATTAACAAGTATAAGACCATGACAAGAACCCAACAGCATACAACTTGGCATGTAAATATCATCATCATCACTGAAAGGATAACTGAGTTCTTCCAAAGTGAGTTGTTGGTTTATGAATCGGAAGAAGGGTCCTTCTATCGTAGTTGAACTTGTATAAAAGGAGAATAGTGAGTAAAAGGAGAATAGTAAAAGGAGAATAGTGAGTAAAGATATTAAGTCAGGTGACAAACTAATAATAGAAGACAACGTAACTTTTTTTAATAATATCATTTTTCGGAACTAATTAAATTTTATTAATCACCAAAGAGAAAATATTGCAATTCTTGACACTATTAATTGGCAATATTGTAAAACTAAGGGTGTGTTTGGTATGAAGGAAAATGTTTTCTCGGAATATTTTCACGTGTTTGGTAAGTAAGTGAAAAAAAATATTATCCAAAGAGTATTTATATATCTAGCGAAATACTATGGGGGTGAGATGGGTGGGGAGTGGATATTTCGGAAAATACTCACCCAAGCCCCACCAACCCCACCACCCCACTCCCACCACCCACCCTAAGCACCACCCTCCCCACCCACCACCACCCCAAGCACCCATCCTCCACCACACACCTAACATTTAACACCCGTACTTCCGGGCGATGGTTTGAGCATCTAGACGTATGAATGTAGACCCGAGCTTTGGGAAATTTATGTCATATTCACATACGCAAATGAAGAACTTAATATATAAAAGAATACGGTCCCAAAATAATTTTGGACTTAACAAGTATGATGACGGGGATTGAAAATAATACTTTATGTGTACCGAAAGAGGCTACGGACTAGTGCTATATTTCATGACCACGTTAATGAGTATATGAAGTGTGTTAAAAATGATTTAATATTTAAGGGGTATGAGAGCAAGAAGTTAATTAGTGGACACGTGTAGGAGAAGTAAATGACTAAGCTAGATATAATGTTATAGGTGGAATCTTCCCACACAAATGACTAAGATATATGTATAGGAGTCCCTAAGAGGCCTACACGTCTAAAATAATACGATAAGGGATGGTTGATAAATTAAGTCTAGGGAATCAACGTTCTATTCCTAAACTTAGCAGCAACAAGGATAAGAGTATAACATAACTTTCTAATTCTTTGGATTATAATGGTATACATATGTTGTAGTGTTATGTACGGGAGGAAACAATAAAACGTCCGTGGATGTTGTTGCAACTATATTCATTTAGCAAGAAGCAACGTAGTTCAATATTTTTAGGAGTTATCGTGTATCTTGTGGAGCAACTTTATTTTAGTATGAGCAGCAGAGATGTGCACATATGCATATATACTATCTCACGTTGCTGGAAGAAAAATATCAAAGATTAATGTGAAGAGGAGGCTAATTTCGACATAGTGAGTAGAGGTTCGACATTAAAGGTATGTTAAGGCAAATCATTTCTTCGTTTGGCATGTTCTATGTACGAAACGTACCCGTAATATTGTTCCATAAATTGTTCTACTCTTAGTAGTTAAGGATGTTTCTGTTATTGATTCCTATGTTAAAAAGCATGTCTAAATATGTTTCTAAATCACTATTGAGGTATATGGGAAAGATGTTAATATTCCCAATGTTTGCCGAATGTACAAGGATATTATGTCACCCGATAAGTTTAGAATGTTTTATTGTCATTCATGCATTTGCATTATTTTTATGTATTACCCTGGACCCACATGTATTATATACACTACTATATGGTACGCATTATATATATGTAGGGCATGGGAAAAGGGAATGACGTTATATACGCAACACCACCTGCAGCTGGTACATATATCACGAAAAAGGAAGATGCCCACAGAGGCCAATATGATATGATGCCCACGGATACCGATATGATATAATGGCCACAGAGGCTGTAATGGGAAGGAAGATGCCCGATGAGGCAAATATATATATATGTATACCGCATTTGCATTTTGCACATTTTGCCAGATTATGGCCCTGAGAGGCATTCACTACTGGTATGTTGTTTCTATCGGTTGTTTTTTGTCGACTGTTGATATCGGCTATCTTTGTCGACTGTTTCTATTTCAGATTATTATGTATCTCTGTTATGATGTTTCTTATGCCTGACATACTCGGAACATCAGTTGTACTGACGTCCCTTTTGCCGGGGGACGCTGCGTTGCATGCCCACAGGTTCACGTAAACAGGGCGACGATCCACGTTAGTAGGTTGTTGACTCAGCGTATTTTGGAGCACTCCCCTTGTTTCGGAGTGTCGGTCTAATCTCGGTACGGTATTTTTGCATGTATATATATATGGGTATGGCGGGGTCCTGTCCCGACCCTTTTGATATCACGTACTCTTTAGAGGCTTGTAGGCAGGTGTCCTGTGTGTAATAGTCATCTATGGTCTTGTCGGCCTAGGTATGTATATATATATATATAAGTTGGCTTTCTGGTTTGATTTTACATAGCTCTTTTCTAGTTTATAATTTTTATATGTCAGCAGGGTACTGGGTGACGGCCTTTGTAGCCTATGTTTAGTTATGGTTAGAGGTTGACTGTACGGCTAGCGGTACACGGCAGGTAAGGTCCAGGTGTCCGTCGCGACCCTTCAGTTTGGGTCATGACAAACTTGGTATCAGAACAAGTCTGTCTTAGGGTGTCTTCATGTCGTGTCTAGTAGAGTCTTATTTGTAGGTGTGTTATGCCCCACACTTATAGACATGAGGCTACAGGGCATTTAGGAGGATGGTTACTTTCCCTTCTTATTCTAGATCGTGAAGTAGAGCCGAGTTATAAGCATTTCATTCCTAATCCGTCTCATGTTTATGATTCCAGCAATGCCTACAACAACGAAGAAGTTCAAAAGTATGAGGGCGTTGGATACGGCTGCAGGCGAAGGTACTAGCCGATTGCCACCCGCTAGCGAGGGACAAAGTGAGACCCACAGTGCGATTCCTTGGTATGATTCCCCGACTTCACCACCTCCAGAAGAGATTAGTGGGGCTGTAGTACCCCCAATTCCTCCACCTGATACTCCATATGTGAATCTTGATATGCGAAGTGATGTACAATTATTGACACGACTAGTGGCCGCTCAGGCCCAACGTCAGATTCCCAGTGCTTTAGATAGAGCTGCTAGTGCGAGAGCTCGGGATTTCATTAACCTAGACCCTCCGGTATTCACAGGATCAGACCTGAACGCGGACCCGTAGAATTTTATGGATCAAATACAACGTACCTTGCGGGTAATGGATACTACCGATACTGAATCGGTAAAGTTTGCTTCTTATAGACTGTGGGATATCGCGGTGACCTGTTATGAGACATGAGATCATTCTATGGGACCACGTGCTCCACTAGCAGGATATAGAGAGTTTTCAGAGGTCTTCTTACAACATTTTCTGCCAGTCGAGCTTCGACGGGCCAGGCATGACAAATTCCTACGTCTTTGAGTAGGGCAACATGAGTGTTTGAGAATATAGCTTGCAGTTTAATTCATTGGACAGATCTGCCCCTACGATTATAGCTGAGATGAGTGACCGGGTACATAGGTTTGTTACTGGCTTGGGGCCGCACTTGGTCAATGAGTGTACTATGGCTTCTCTGAATCCAAATATGGATATTGCTCGCATTCAGGTTTATGCACAGTATCTGGAGGATTTTAAGAGACAATAGCGGGTAGATCGAGACCGTGAGAAGGGCCACCATAAGAGGGCTTGATACGTAGGTGACGTAAGTGAAAGAAATAATCCCCTTGATTATTTTCATTAATTGAAAGGCTATATATACAAGTTACATATTCCCATAATAGGAAAATCCTATTCCTATTCTACTTCTAAATCCTTATTCTACCATAATTCTAACTATACAATTATGGTAAGTGTATAACACAAATTTAGGTAACCTTTACATTACAATATACTACCAATATATATACCATATATACAATATCCTATTGTCACCAAATCTGCAGCCTTGGCCGAGAGGCCCACTGCCTAGGCCCAATTCTGCTGGAACAAATCTGCTGGACTGGCCGAGAGCCCACTGCCGAGGCCCACTGCTTCCCACCGCCGCCCACCATCGCTTTGTATACCCGTGATATACTGCTGTATATTCAGTGTATATCACAGGTATATGACCTCTGTTTAACACACCCCCGCAGTCATAGCGGGCGGTCTTCGAACGCTGAGACTGTCCCTAAAATTTTCAAAGAGAACCGCTGGTAGACCCTTTGTAAAGATGTCTACAATTTGATAACGAGACGGGACATGGCATACGCGAACGTTACCCTTTGCAACCTTCTCACGGACAAATTGAATGTCCATTTCGATATGCTTAGTGTGTTTGTGTTGAACTGGGTTACCTGAAAGGTAGATGGCACTAATGTTATCGCAATATACCAAGGTTGCCTTCTGAATGGGACAATGAAGCTCCAAAAGCAAATTACGTAGCCAACATGATTCGGAGACCACATTCGCTACCCCTCGATATTCTGCCTCTACACTTGAGCGTGATAGCGTTGCCTGACGCTTTGCCGACCAGGAGACCAAGTTGTTTCCAAGGAACATACAGTAGCAAGAAGTCGACCGTCTGGTATCGGGACAACCACCCCAATCAACATCCGTGTAAGAGACAAGTGTGGATGTAGATAAATGATACAAGTGCAACCCATAGTCTAGTGTCCCCTGAATATACCGAATGATGCGTTTAATTGCATTCATGTGCTCAACCCTGGGATCATGCATGAATAAACACACCTGCTGAATCGCATACGTAATATCCGATCTAGTAAAGGTAAGATACTGGAGGGCCCCTGCCAGACTGCGATAGCGGGTCGGGTCCTCGTATGGTGCACCTGCTGCGACACTTAGCTTTGGGTTTGCATCAACTGGCGTGGAAATGGACTTACAGGATGACATCCCAGCCCTCTTTATGATCTTAGTAGCATACTTTCGTTGAGATAAAAACAAGCCACCTGAATGACACTTGAAGACAATCCCCAAAAAATAACTCAAAGACCCTAAGTCTTTCATAGCAAACTCAGAACTGAGCATGGTCATGATAGACTGGCGCAAGGCATCGGAAGAGGCAATCAAGATGATATCATCCACATACAACAAAATATAGGCCAATGACGAACCACTGCGGTAGATGAACAAGGAATTATCTGACCTACTGTGAGTGAACCCCATAGTCGAAACAAAGTCAGCAAATCGTGTATACCAGGCCCGTGGAGACTGATTAAGCCCATATAATGACTTCTTCAACAAACAGACATGATGAGGGCGGTTGGGATCCCTGAAACCCAATGGCTGATGCATATAGACTGTTTCCTTGATATCACCATGTAGAAAAGCATTCTTGACATCCAACTGATGAATTGGTCAAGTCTTTGAAAGAGCCAAGCTAAGCACAGTGCGAATGGTAGCCGGTTTGACCACCGGACTAAATGTCTCACCACAATCAATTCCAACCTGCTGAGTCTTACCATCACCAACAAGTCGCGCCTTATGTCAAGCAAAAGACCCATCTGAATTATCCTTATGAGAAAAAATCCACATAGACCTGATAACATTAATACCATATGGACGGGGCACAAACTCCCACGTCTTATTATCAATAAGAGCATTATATTCATCAGTCATAGCAATTTTCCAATTAGGGTCATTTAATGCGGACACAGGATTGCGGGGCAAGGGGGATTTAGAGACATCAGAATGTAAATTAAAATGTCTTTTAGGTGTAAATATGCCCCGCTGACTACGAGTGACCGGTCTATGACTCGAGGAGGAAGTGAGGGAACTTTGGGAATTTTCTGGGGTCGGGACAGACGGGCCAGCAGGCATTGGGCCTGCTGGCCCAAATCGGTAAACTGTGGTGTCGTCTGGAACAGTTCCTGAATTTGGCTGGACAGGCCCAATTGCGGGGACCGTTCCGAACCGGAACCGCTATGCAGCTTGGGGACGTGGGACCAGCAGGCAGTGGGCCCGCTGGAGTATTTTGGGTGAGGGATATGTCCGAAAAATTCTGAATAATATACGGGGATATTTGGTCATCCAAAATATTATACGACCTAGGCTCGCATAACCCAAAAATACACATGGGGTAGACCGAGCCTGAAGTTTGTTAATTGTGGTGGATGGGAATAACGGATAACACAAGCACCCAAAAATCCGAAGATGAGAATAAGAAGAGTTCTTATTATATAGGATTTTGAGGGGGGAGAATATGTCAGACCTTTAGAAAGAATTATGTTAAGAAGATATGTGGTCATTTGTAGAGCATGATGCCAAAAATATGGAGGTATGGAGGCATGAATTAAGAGAGTTCAGACAATGTTATTTATGGAACGAATTTTGCGTTCGGCTTTCCCATTTTGTGAAGATGTATGAGGACACGAAAAACGAAAATTTATCCCATTATTAGCACAAAATTCCCGAAACTCCCAATTTTCATACTCTTTCCCATTATCACATTGAATATTTTTTATTTCTCTTTCGAATTGAGTACGAATGAACGCTCTAAATTGGATGAAGACGGAAAACACTTGTGATTTATTCGCAATTGGAAACGTCCACAAAAATCTAGAATAATCATCTAAAAAGAGAACATAATATTGATGACCCAATGAACTAAGAACAGGAGACGTCCATAAGTCGCTATGAATAATATCAAATGGCATTGAAGTATGAAAATTGGAGTCTACAAATGGCAACTTAACAATTTTCCCTAATGAACAAGACTGACAAAGTGGAGTACGACTCGTACCCTTACAGGAAATAAAGCTATTTTTATCTAAAACTGATAAAATAGAAGATCCCGGATGACCCAGACAAGCATGCCACATGAAAGGAGAAATGGCTGCAAAGGCAGATGGCAAGGCTTGACTCGATGGACCGAAACCCAGGCATGATAGGATACAGATCCCCCTACTATCACACCTCATGAGATGGCTCCCCGTCTTGAAATCCTTCACAGAGAAACCAAAAGGATCAAATTCAACTGAAACCGAATTGTCAGATGTGAACTTTCGGACCGACACTAAATTTTTAATCAATTTAGGAGCGTGTAAAGTATTTTTCAAGAGAAGGGGTGGATTGGGGGAGACAACGTTTTCTGACCATACCCTAGAATTGAAATAGAGTTGCCATTACCAACAATTATACCCTGAGGGGTGCTCAAATTGGAATAAGAGGAGAGAGTACCTGATTCGGAAGTCATGTGAGTAGTGGCCCCGGTGTCCATATACCAATTTGGGTCCGGTTGAGTTAATCCCAACGTGTCTATCGCGGCCTCGATATCGGTTTGAGTGGGACCTGCTGCATGATGGGCTTGCGGAGGTCGGGGCCCAAGAACTCCTGTCCGTGACAGAGCTGGGTCGTAGCCGCCGTTGTTCGTCGCCGCCGCGGGCCACCGGCCGATGGGCCGCCACTGCTGGGTGTTGGGCCTGGACTGTTGGCCAGCCCACTGGCCGCTGGAATGCACTGCATGATTGGAGGGGCTGCTGGCCCACGGCCCACGGCCCATTGCCCCACTACCATGGGCCCCACTGCTGGACCCAGAGGGGTGGTGGGCCATTGTACCCTGGATGGGACCCATCGCCTGCTTGTTGACCACCGAAACCGCCACGTTTTCCCCCGCGGTTTTTATTATTTTTGGGATTATTCTTGCCGCCACCATTATTATGGTTTTGGCCTGAATTATTCACAAAACCCGAAGAACTAGGAGAGGACGCCACCATGACGACTGGGCTTGCTCCGTAGCCGCCTTTTTAGCCAAACAGGCTTCTTCCAACGTAAGCATGGAGCGGGCTTGATAGAAGTCGGGAAGAGGGTTGCTTTGGCGAAGGAGAGTTCCAACACCATTATAGGCCTCTGAAAGACCGGCAACCAACTGTAGAACGAGACGATTATTTGTTATTGGTGCGCCAACATTACGGAGTTGATCCGCCAACTCCTTTAGTTTCTTGCAATATGCAGAAACGTTCGGGAATTCGTCCATTCGAACGAGAGAGAATTCCTGCTCGAGTGTGACGACACGTGAATGTTGGTTGTCTTGGAATATGTCACGCAATATATTCCATGCAGCCATAGCCGTGGTATCCGGCTCAATAATCGTCTGTAGAAGATCCACCGAAATAGTGGCGTAGATCCACCGGAGAACGGTAGCATCAAGTGTAATCCATAACTCAGGATCCTCCGCAGGAAGCGGTCTAGCGGGAGGAATGATGTGATGAAGAACTTGATAAGAGATTGCGTGAATTTTAAACAACTCCGCCCACGTCGCATATTGGACGTTTTCCATCTCAAGGACAATATGGATACTGCTCTTGATATTGGAAACCGTGAGGGCAGGGTGATAATTGTTCTCAGACATATTGAAAGAACAATGAAGAAAGGGAATTTAAGAGAGGTGGTTTTTAGAGCGGAAGACGAATTTTGGAAGAGAAACCCGAGGGGGGGTGTCTCAGCCAAAGGGAGGACAAAAGTTGAGAGAAAAACTTTTGTTTAGACCTAGTCTCTTGATACCATGAAAGAAATAATCCCCTTGATTATTTTCATTAGTTGAAAGGCTATATATACAAGTTACATATTCCCATAATAGGAAAATCCTATTCCTATTCTACTTCTAAATCCTTATTCTACCATAATTCTAACTATACAATTATGGTAAGTGTATAACACTAATTTAGGTAACCTTTACATTACAATATACTACCAATATATATACCATATATACAATATCCTATTGTCACCAAATCTGCAGCCTTGGCCGAGAGGCCCACTGCCTAGGCTTAGGCCCCGGAACAAATCGCTGGGTGGCCGAGAGCCCACCGCTTCCCACCGCGCTTTGCCCGTCCATCGCTTTGTATACCTGTGATATACTGCTGTATATTCAGTGTATATCACAGGTATATGACCTCTGTTTAACAGTAAGAGAGTTCAGAGGTGGACCTAGACCACAGCTTTATAAACGCCCATCTTACCCGACAGCTAGCGCATTATTACCATTTTCAAGGTCGAGGGTGGATCGGTATTTATTGAATTGGCTTGCCCTTTCCTGAGCACCCCACTTATAGTTCTTTCTTTCAGTTTCTTCACATACAGTACAATTCAAATATACTAACGTCCCTTTTTCCAGGGGCCTGCACTTCACGGTGTAGGTAACGACTTTCAGGATGACGTATCTACACACTAGGATCTCCGGTATCAGCTAAATTGGTGAGCCCTAGTCTTTCGGGGCCTGATCATTTATTCTGCAGTCTTTGTAGTTTATTACGGACAATCATGTATGACGGGGTCTTAGTCCCGGTAAACAACCAACATCTCAGTACTCTTCAGAGGCTGCATAAACTAGAGTAGTAGTTAGACAGAGTTTATCAAATTTTCATGTTTGTCGTGTTGGCACTTTTACTATGTTCAGACTTTCTCAATATTTTCCGCACATAATTATTATTCAGTCAGACTTTTAGTACATCGTATAATTCCTCTTTTAGTATGTTTTGATATCACATGTTGATTTAGCTAGCCAGTTGGTTCACTCGGTCACATGCAGCCAGTCACCGAGTGTCGTGTTATGTCTAGGTCATGGCTCGAGGCGTGACAAAGCTTGGTATAAGAGCACCAGGTTCAAGTGACTTAGGGAGTCTATGAAGCCGTGTCCAGTGGAGTTTTCTTTATATGTATGTGTCGGCCACACATATAAATGGTTAACTACCAAGACATTCATGATTGACTCATTTCTTTCATACTCTAGATCATGCAATTAGAGTTATGTCTTCAGGAACTCTTCTAACTCGTGCCATGAAGCTTAGAACAGTAAGTAACATTCTCTTCCTATCAAATTTTGAACGTATCGAATGCCCATGGAATGAGCAAGAAATCCAAGGTTCAAGTAAGTCCAAACCGTTTGTATGCACTAGAAGGTTGTCAGGATACGGAGGCTCATGCATATGTTGTTACAAGTATACTAACCGTTTTCACTTTTGACGTTTATGCCCTTATGGATCCTGGATCCACTCTATCATATATAACCTCATTTGTTGCTAAGAAATTTTGGATAGAGCCAGAAAAGTTGCATGAACCCTTTGAAGTATCCACTTCAGTTGGGGAGTCAATTATAGCTAGATGAGTGTATTGGGGTTGTCCGGTTAAAGTTCACTGCATTACAATAGCTGATTTAGTAGAGTAGAAATTGGTAGACTTCAATGTAATTATGGGCATGGATTAGTTGTCTTCATGTTATGCCACAGTAGGTTCTAGGGGGGTGGGGGGTCGCATTGGGGAAGGGGGAGGGGTGGTGTAGAAAATCATAAAAGAAATTTAAAACTTTTTCTTAAAATAAATTGGGGTGGGGTGGGGGTGGGGGGGGGGGTTCGCAGAGGGGGGAGTGGTGTAGAAAACCAAAATAAATTATAAACTTAAAAAAATTAGGGTGGGGTGGGTGGGAATGCATAGGGTGTGGCGGTGAGGGTGGTTGGGGTTTGGTGGGGTAGTTGGTTGAATGGCACTTGTAACACTTGTTTTCCCTACTTTCATTAAGGAAGTCATTTTCCTCGTTTTTAAGGAACTTTTTTCTAAAGAAAATGTTTTCCAAAAATTTTGACCAACCAAACATGAAAAAATTAAAAAACATTTTCAGAAAATATTTTCCTTCATACCAAACACACCGTGAGGTTAGTTTTTGAATTGTAATTAAAAGATAAAGTTTTGAAATTAAGTTTTGACTTTTTTTTTCGCATTTGAATTGAAAGTTTATTTTAAATTTCAATTAGAAGATAAATTTTATGTTCCCATGTCTTAACAGATTAAACAAATAAATATAGAAGTCAACAAATTAGCAATTATTTTTTAATATCATAACACTTTTTGAAAATATGTTAATGGGATATGATAAGGATATTTTTTTTGTTTCCATATCATAACGTCTAAAATAATTGCAATTATAATATGATATTAAGTGTCAATTTAAATATTTGATATAATTTTTTAGTTAAGTATACATCATTGATGGCCTAACAGGCTATAAGAATTCATTTACTACCGACTTTTGTAATAGATGCAGAATTTAATACTAGAAAATAATTAGATTAATAAAGTAATAATATTAAGACATAGAAATTGAAGTCTCAAAATGGGGAACGTTTTCTATTAAAGACGAATGACCAGTATCCCTTAGCCTACATTGCAACTCTTTAAAGTCCTACTTGATCCTAGGTTCAATGTACTTATATTAGTGAAGCGGTTACACTACGGGCAAGCTTATGTTCGTCGTATTTGCATGTGATGTTCTTTGTGAGAGTGAGCGTAATTGTTGATTTTATGTCCATTGAAATAATGATGCTAAATTCATGTGAGATATATGGACAACTCTCTTTTGGTGAGGGCACATAGTTGATAATAGATTGGTGAAATGTTGGATTCTCTGTTAGGTAGCATGACTATTTTGCTTTGATAGGTGTTTTTGAGTCATATTTCATTGAAAATAAGTTGTTTTGAGGAGGTTGGTTGCGAGCGTTTTGAACTGAAAATTTTAAGTGATTGGCATGACTTTCGTAAGAATTGGCTCAATGTTTGCTTTGAAATGTGCTTTGAAATAGTCATATTAACCGAAGATCGAGTAGACTTGTTTGAATGGCATGGTGGTGAATTTGTGTTAGGTTGGTGATAGTGTTTGCTTGAGGGCGAGCAATGTCTAAGTGGGGGTGGTGATATTTGGCACAAATATCTATATTTTGCTTCACTTTCCCTCTGTTTCTTAGTACTTTATCATACCTTTTGGGGTTAAATCATTGTACTCGTGCTTATGTTGGTGTTTTTTTTTTATGTTTAGGTAAAATGAATGAAACCCGAGCATTTTTAGTGTAAATTGGAGGTGTGTCGCGCTTGAATGAGATGATATTGGGCACGCGTCGCGTAAGGATTGCAGGAAATCAGCTCTCTGAAACTCGCAGTTCGCATAATCTCAGACACGCGGACAATGGCCGCGCGTCGCGTGAGGATCGCGCAAGTTGTACTTGCGCGATTGGTGTGCGTTGCCCATGCATCGCTCGACGTTGTCAGTTTTTCCTAATTTGTTAGGGATTTGGTCGAATGTTTTAGACTTTACCGTAGACTATGAATAGACATTTTTACATTGTAAACGACGGCTGGGACTTATTCTTGAGCATTGCAAGCCGTCGTTCTTAGGTTTATTATCTTCTTCTTAATTTTAGTCATTAAAACTTTATGTTATTCATTAATTCTTGCATCTTTTCTCAAATTATGAGTGTCTAAACTCATAATTTTGGGGTGGTGGTGTAGCCATGTAGATTGACGCTTGACAAGTATTTTTTTATCGTAGTAGTTTATTTATATACGATTGTTTCTTTACTTCTGTTCTTAATTATTTATGAGTGTCTAAACTCTATTATTTATGTTCGTCGTATTTTTTTATATCGTAATAATACTTGCATAATTAGTGGTGATTGTGAATTCTCATTAAATCGTTGATCATATGTCTCAGTGGGTACGATATCTAACTTCTACAAGTCATCATATTACTTTGCGACCACATATACGTGTGTGTGCGTTGGGTGCAACATTACTGATATCGCTGCTGTTTGTTCATAAATTTCAAGCTGATAGTATATTGGACCCTTTAGCTATTTACTTATGCATGTCTTTTATCCTGCAACTGAACAACAACTTAGCATACCTTTTCAGTTTTTCTAGGTTAACTAATTTTCTCTCTCAGCTCTTTCATCGCTCTTTTCACTGTAAACTGCTCTTTTCACTGAAACCGCTGATATTCTTCATCTATTTTCTGTTAATCGAGCTGCGAGTCTTTTCACATATGCGGAGACGCTCCAATTATTGAGCTTTAGTTCAGGTTATCTGCTTCATTATGATTCTTGGTTATTTTTTCCCTTTGAGTCTTTTCACAAAATCAATTTATCTTCTTGTTCTTCGATCTGGATAGAATTTCACTGCTAAAAATACCTTGAGAGTTATTGAATAAATTTTCTGTTTAGCTATGTTCAGAGACAGCCCCAGATAGGGAAGAAAGAGACACTAGGAGAAGATTCTCGGGGGTATCTGCTTATGTCTTCTGAGTATGTCACTAGCTCCGATGACAGAATTCGAGAGCTAACAAGGAGTTTGTGAGAACAACAAGGGTTCTGAAAGAAGAGGAATGCTGCTCATATTCTAATGTTATCAATTTGTTGTAGACTTGTAGCCTGTAAGCATTTCACTGCATTGATTTACCAGATATATAACTTTTGATATAATAGTTCTCTAAGAAGTTAGCTATTTTCTTTTGGCGTCAATGCTATTGTGGTTGAATTAGCTTGTGACTTTCTACTAGAGTCAACTTCTCTTAACAAATATCTACATTGTAAACTTGTGATGCACATCAGTGAAGTAAATTTGTATCATGTTTGAATCTATGGTCCTCTGTTTTAAAAAAGAAAAGACTACCGTATACTCCCTCCGTCTCAATTTATATGATGTAATTTGACTGGGAACGAAGTTTAAGAAATAAAGGAAGATTTTTGAATCTTGTGTTCTAGAACTAGCCAAAGATATTTTTGTGGTTATAAATCATCTCGTTAAGCGTAAATGTAAAGTTTAAAGTTAAATTATTGCCAAATAAGAAAATGTGTCATTCTTTTTTGGGCTGACAAAAAAGGAAAGTGTGTCATATAAATTGGGATAGATGGAGTATTAATTACCGCTTCGGGTTTATTTGGGGACCAAATAACTCATTTCAAAGGCGATACAAATTCTACCCCTGAAATCGTTCGAACTCAAGTTAAAGATCGTTAAACAAATAGTATAGGTAATTAGGCTTTAAGTAATCTATAGGATCCCGGCTTCTTGATGAGTCAATGCTGAAATTCATTTATCGGATCATGACTATAACCTCTAAACGACATAAAGTTATCGACTAAACCTGATTTCTTTCATTTCTCTTTTTACACCGAAAAATATATATTTATTCTTTGTTTTTAGGCATAGTGGAATGAGTAACAATTCAGAATTCCATGTGATTCTTCTCTTTTTGAACTCTATGCTTATTCCCCAATGATCCTGGACTTATTCACTTTGTCCTGCTTTTTTCCTTGCATTTAATCCTCATATTGATCCACTTCATTCTCCTATTCATGTGTTTCAAGTTCAATTCTAGAAAAGAAAAACCGATTCATGTTTGTTAGTGTATTCTGCTGTTGAAGTTTAAGGCTTTTGCATCTGTATGACTTACAAGAAATTAAAATTGATCACGAAAATGTTATTTGTTATATAATGGGCAAAATCATGATTTTCTGGATGGGCAAAACTATTCCGCTTCACAGTTTTTATAAAACATTGTTCTATTGCTTGGAGATATAGAACTAGAGCAAATCCAATTTGAGCGTTTGTTATGCTTAAAAGATTATAGTGAGTGTTTATATAATTTAACATGAAGAGAAAACACACAGTTTTTGTGGCTTAGTAACTTATACCGATAGTGCTGCCTGTGGATCTTGGAATAGAGTATTGAGTTTTAAACTTCTAAATGAAACTAGATGAAGGATTGGTTGTCATCTATTGTTTGGAACTTGGTAGTGATGAAATGATTATAATTTCTGAAAACGTAGATACTTTAGTGGTATGCTTCTCCAATGCCACCTTACAAGTTTGTTTAAAGAAGGCCTATTTAAGAATAATTGGAGTTCAAGTTCAGATACGTAACGCATGAGGCTGGCACGGAAGTGAGGCTGAGAACTCAGGTCATTCAAAAGAAAGTAAGTTTCAAGTATCGTGGGTCTATTACCATGAAAATGGAGATATCAACGCTGACGTCACACATTGTATTGAGGCAGGGTGGATGAAATGGAGGCTCGCTTCCGGAGTCACTAAAACTTAAAGGAAAGTTCTACAAAGTTGTGGTTAGACCCACTATGTTGTATGGGGTGGAGTGTTGTGCTATAAGAACTCTCATGTCCAGAAGAATGTTGCGGAAATGAGGATGCTACAATGGATATGTGGACATACTAGGAGAGATAGGATTAGAAATGAAGAAATCTCGGATAAGGTGGGAGTGGTTTCGGTAGAAGATAAGATGCGGGAAGCGAGACTAAGATGGTTCGGACATGTGCAGAGGAGATGCACGGATGCTCCACTACAGAGGTGTGAGAGGTTGGCTATGGACGGTTTCAGGAGAGGCAGAGGTAGGCCGAAGAAGTATTGGTGAGAGGTGATTAGACAGAACATGGCGCAGCTCCAGCTTACCGAGGACATTACCTTAGATAGGAGGTTATGGAGAACACGGATTAGAGTAGAAGGTTATGTAGTAATTGAGTGTTGCCCTAATTATTCTTTCATGCTAGTAGTCATAATATTATTCTGGTAGTTCTTTGTCATTCAATTTCTATTACTATTTATTGTTTTTTGTACTTTGATTATCGTCCTACCTGCTTGTTTCTTTCACTTCGTTATCTTATTCTCTTGTTGCTATTACTGCTTATTATTACTGTTGCTTTCATTTCAACTTGAGTCGGGGGTCTATCGCAAACAGCCTCCCTATCCGTCAAAAGGTAAGGGTAACATTTGTATACACTCTAACCTCACAGACCCCACCTGGTGGGATTATATTGGGTATGTTGTTGTTGTTTGTTGTTGTTACTCCTTTCTCGATTCAGTATACTTTTGTACCTTTTTCTTTTGTTTCTCTTTAAAAAATGACACTAATTTTCTATAGCAGCTGCTACAATGCATTTAATTTTTCTGTGTTCTTAAGTTACATACTGTGGATAGTAGCCCAATAAATTGATGTATTTCAATTTACAAGCACTGTACCTGCAAGGTAAATACTTTTGTACCTGATTTCGACTTTGATCCACTGCCCTTATTATCCAACAAGATATTGAAACAACATTTTTTCATTTTATATATTATTCCACTGTGCCAGACGACGATGGATCATGTTGAGCTTCACATGTCACGCCCATCAGTTCGTCAAGACTTCATTATGATTACTGAGTATATCACATTGTGCCCAGTTCTAATTCCAATACATGGGTCGATATTCTCACCTGATGACAGAATACAATCATTTGTAATACCAAGCCGAAAATGCAAGATTTCTTGTCTTGATTTAATTATATTTTCTGCAATTATATCACTCTCATGCTTTTAGCATCAAATAATTATCCAAACCACTAATCTCTGATTGTTATTATACTTCTCCTTCTACCTGTAGAAGGGAAACTTAGCTTTTTATCATTCCAGTACCTTCGTGGTAGTTTTTTGGAGAGCGAAAAGCGGAAAAAGGCGATGAGGGCTCGCTTCACCGAAGCGTGAAGCGAAGCGCGTGCTTATTTATTTTGAAGCGCAATTTAATACAAAAATAAAAGATATTAAATTCGCATAGATAAATAACCAAGAACTCAATAGAAATAACATATTAAACAAGTGTTTCAATTATTAAATTAAAATTGAAAGCACAACATACAAAATCGCTGCAGCACGTCTATGAACTGAAGAAAATAGAAAAGAAGAGAAAAAAGAGTAACAGAGAAAATAAGAGAAGATGAGGAAGAGAAGATGTTTACACAGATTTATATTCCACATAAAAAGTACTGGGTTCAAATGAACCACTACACCAAAGCTGCAGCTACCCCTGGCGTGGGGGAAAGGTGGGGTGGGGTGTAATTTCATTATCCTTCTGATTTGGGGTTGATGTTAAGGGAGGAGGTCGGGTTCTGGAAAACGAGGTTATCAAATTTGAAATTATTTAGTTCAAGCATGCCTTTATGAAGAAAAAGGCAGAAAACACTAGACAGATAGCATATCACTGCAATTGTTCAAGGTGTTATATCATTACATACAAAAACCCCAGTCTAGTTTTTGTTATATGACAAAGTCGATACTACAAAAATGTGAGTGTTCGCGAAAAGAGAGAAAAATTACCATCATGTACAAAACAAGATTCAACCATCTACCATCTTGCCAGCTTCCTGATGATCATTCACAATTTTCAAAATGTCTCGACATAAACAAGCTATGTCAAGATAAAATAGTTGTGGGCTACAGAAGCTCATTCAACCTACTCAGCCAATATCTTGCTTGATCCTCAACCTCCTTGATGTCCTGCTGAACCTTTTTAACCAGTACGTCAAATACATTGACAGACCTTTTTGCCTCTCCTGCTCGGCTTTGGGCCTCTTGCATGCGCCTTTCAGCCTTTTTGAGCTGTTTCTCTGCAGCTAAGATCTCCCTGTTCCATTCTACCAAGTCCTTTTTAGTTGCTTTAGAGACAAGCTTGGTAGTCTCGCTTAACGCCATTAGATAGGAAAACTTTTCCTCCATATCTTCCTCTTTGAAAATCTCATCCAGATACTGCTTCAGCCAAGTTACATCAAGCTTGGCATTCGCAACATCAGATACTACAGATTTCATTTCTTTAATGGAAGAAGAATTAAAATCACTGGTTTTCAGCCGCCTGACAACATCACAGACCACATCAAGAAGCGAAGCTCTGACAGTAGGTGATTTAAAGTGACAGTTGACTGTAATGTCACCGTACTTGGCAAAAATGGCATCAACTATAGGAGCACTGCTCACTTTTACTTTATAGCCATGCACATGAACCATTTCACTGCATACGTCACCATCTTCAGGGGACACCTCTATAGGTGTTGTCCAACTCATTGGATTTCCCTCTAGCCCAGATTCTGAAGCTTCAACATTGGTCCTTTTATTTTGGTGCACTTCTTTTGGAGTTAAATTTTGCTGCATGGTCCTTCATAAAAAAAAACTTCGTTCAGCTAGAATTCCATTTATTATTACGCAAAGGAGGGGTTCTAAATGCGATATAAATAACTTACATTGTTGAAGGAGGAGTCGGATCATCAGTTGCTTTCCCCTGCCAATTTTTCAAGCATAGACACATGTTATGAAATAAATACTAAGATTAGGATTTTCAAATTTCTATCGCTTTGCCATACAAGCTTTCTAGGCTGCACTTTGTCATCTAAACTTCTGGTGCAGTTTGTCATTCATGATGACACTCTGAACATTTTTAGAGACCAAAATGGTTGTCGTGCAGTGTGAAAAGGACTAATTTAGCAAGGCAAAAGTAGAGGATATAACAAGAACCAATTATCATAAATTAATGCCTAGGAGAACTTACATTTAGAATCAGCTTGAGCTTCAAAGAAGGCTGAGGAAAAATAAATTCAGGTGAACGTGTATGTCTCCGCTTATAACTTCTCTTTTGAAAGTCTTAATTACAAGGAAGGGCTATTTCATTCTTTCAGAAGTCATTATTTTCTTTCAGATAAGGTGATGGATCTTAATGCTTAGAGATTGCAAAATATAATGTTTAGTTAGAAGGAGATGACAACGTACACTTTAGAAGCACTTTGATGGCAAAGATACAAACCCTAAGAAAATAAGATGGCTACAGAAGAGAAGAGAAAGAACCAAGCATTAGTGTACTGGACTATAATTAAAAGACCAACTTACCTTAGATAACTTTTCTTCGCTGCAAGCGATCTTCTTGCTTTCAGTACCAGGAGTTAGCACCGGCACATCATCATCAACATTCAAAGCCTGCTCAAGAAATTGACACTAAGAATACAGAGAAAATAGGCCTCATAAAGTGAAACACATTTCAGTCCATGGAGAATGGTATTAACTCATCCAAGTTCTACCCTAAACTATTATCAATTCCGTTTAGTAGGTGAAATATGATATACCATATAAAAACCTGTTAATTAGATGACTTGGAAATGAATTAGAAATTGAACTTCCACAGTTAAAAACAACTACTGAATTGCTTATTCCATAACTCTTAAGAATCTCATGAGCAGACTATTGCAACAGTGAGATAATGACACCTTTGTATGCCTCTCCTCAACATTATATCAAAACACTACTTTTTGCCTCTGTCGACATTATATAAAGACACGTTTTCTGCCTCTCCCTCGACATTACATAAAGACAACTTTTCTGCTTCTTTTCCATAAAATTTGTCTTGCCATGGTTTCTTCACTTATTTTATTCTCCTGAGCCGAGGGTCTATTGCAAATAGCCTCTCTACCTCCCAAGGAATGGGTAAGGACTACTTACACTCTATCCTCCTCAGATCCCGCGGAAAAGTGGGGTCCTCTCACCTGTGCTCACTTCCGTTTTAGAAGTCAGATTGGATTTTCAATTGGTGCTCAACAGAAGGTGGAATTACACCGGGTATGTTGTTGTTGTTGTTCCATCAAATTTTTCATAAGATCAATCGACATTATTCTGTAGTAATGTGAACTCTCTCCCTGGTTTACTTAGGGTCTATATACTCTTACTTGAACTCAAAGATAAACCACTTTACTGATCCTGAGCATGAAGAGAACTACAAAATGGGGGCCCCCGCACACACACTCACAAAAGAGAAAATAACTACAAAAGGAGGGACAATGATTTGAATCTCAATTTATGAACAAGAGTCTCGTCAGAGTTGAAAATACTAATACATTTGACAGCCATAGGCATTCTTCCCATGATTTCTCTGATTTTGGTAAAGGTGAAAAAGTAGGATCCTATTCCAATATAGAGGGTTGAAGAAATTGCAGGTGAATCTTGTCGGATCTGCACGATGAAAGGCAGCCTTGTTATGGAAAAATGTTAATGCATTTGAAAGTTGTGACAACTTCCCCAAGGAAGTCAATTGATTTCAATCAAAATTGTATCACTCAGCAGCATGATATGCCTGTCAGCCTTATTAGGAATGAAAAGGCACATCGACTAGACATGGAAAAATGCAGGAGAGCACACTAATAGCATTATCAACTATCCATAACACAAGGTATTCCATGGATAAAGTTCCAGGAACGATATTTGGGGATCAAGCAGCCAAGGTGTGAGGAAGTGTGAAAATTTGGGCATACTTTTATATATTTTGGCAGCCATACAAGGGCGGCACTATACAACATCTTAGCCAATCAACCATATTGACAAGCATTCAATGCAAATTGAGGAAATATGCGCAACGGGAGTCGCTTGGGATCAGATGAGCAAAGGGTATTTGTGTAGTGGACTTTGTTAAAAACATATAAGATAAAACATGACTTAGTCAGGTAAGTATGCAGTAAAATGTTTTCTCGGAGTCTTTTTAGTCCGTGTGAGCAGAAATTTTAAAGAACCTCTGGCTATTGAATATTTGTGACCAGCAAACTGGAGCAAACCCCAAATCGGATATTGGATTAAAATGTGTCCAAATGGAACGAAATGGATAGTGAAGATTCATATAACCAACTCCAACTAGCTTAAATTTGAAGTGCAACTGTTGTTGTGGTAGAGAAGACATGGGAGGCTGAAATGAAGCAGAAACACGTGCTTGAAGCAGGAAGTACCAACGGAGAAACAGAAAGAGATGAGTGTCATTATAATCTTTCCTCCCCAGGAACTAAGATTTTGATCAATAGTGTGACTGGTTTTGAGCATTCTACTATATGCACTTGAGAAAGGCTAATTAGTAAGCACCTTTTGATGCAGTATTTAATAAAAAGAGAGAGAACGAGGACAGGTTCCTTACAGAGAAATTGACCTATTTACCACCCAAAGCTAAAGAAAACAGGCAGAACCATGAATAACATTTTCCAAGACCAACTATCGTATAAGAATAAGAACCAGGCTCTTTCACCTTTTCCCAGATTTGGAGATTTAAATTGCTATGATCAAATGTAACTCAATACAGAAGTTATATCAGAAGCCTAGCAGGCCTTTGACAAAGAAAACAGAAAAACTCCTTACACCAACTAAATGACAAATCACAAATTCAGTTATGGGCTGCACCAGAAACAAACAAAAGGGAACATCAATATTGAAATTTCTTCTAACTTTATCATGTGAATTTCCTGAAAGGAAAAGTGGTCAATTTGCAGTATAAACATATAGCGTTTCAATCTAATTCTTTACATGTGATCTTTAGAAAGAGATCTGAACAAAGATGTGTAGCTAATAGGCAGAAAGCTTCCATACAAGGACTCTCACCTCCTTATTTTTCCTTATCTGGCGATATGAATCAATAATGCAATCAAGGTGCCTGCACAATAACAACTATGTAATACTTATCAACCACTAAAATTGTTTCACACAGATATTTGAGAAAGCAATAGCTTTGAAGTATAACATAAAATTTATGAGCTTTAAAATGTGACATAGTATCTTATCCTCAAGGTCATAAGAAAACATAGTACTCCTAGTGACTTTGTTTTTGCAATACTTAAAGCGTCATAGTAGTTGGTTTAGTCCTGCTGATGCGTTAAAAAGATTTACTGAAAATCTGCACCATTATACAATTAACATGAAAGGCACTCAGTAAACATATTGAACAACCAGCAAACTTTCATTGACATTCTTCTTTTACTGGGTTTTATTTCAGAATTTCATTAATACTTCAAAATGAAGAAGAAGAAACAGTACAAACATAACATTAGTTTGTTGATTTATTATTCACATACATTAGTGCTTGACTTTTAGTTTTTTTTTTCAATTTAAGCATATACATTTAGAATAAATTCTAAAAAAGTGTCTTAAATCTTGTTTACATCCCAAATATACTAGAAAGAAATTGCCTATCAACAAAATGCTAGAAAGAAACTGTAATTATCTGGAAAAGAAATTGTCTATGTCTTTTCTATAGAACTTCTTACTTCTGATTGGAGACAAGTATCATTCTTCTGATGCATGCATATAACATAAACTTCCAACTAAAGGTGAAGACAGATGTGTACGGGTAGCTTATCTGAAAATGAGGAAACCAACTAACAAAGCGAGAGAAGAAAACTATTGAAATAGGAAATGCAAATGTATAAACTTTTTGACACCTAAAGTAACTCCACATGGGAAAAGCTAAATGAAGGTAGTTTGCTCTAGTATCTATAGCTATCCAGCATATCACAACGATCTAAGTTCTAATTCTGATGCTAATATTTCACTCTCAATCAGACATAATTGTAACCAATGATATGGCAACTGTAAAAGTTGCACCGTCAATTGACATTTCATTATCACTACCGTAATCTAGAAACAACAGGAAGCAGAAAACAAAATTGTTGATCATGTCAACTCAACAAGCAGGATTCTATATCATCAATGACTCGCCATGAATGAGAAGTGAGGTGAAGAAGCTTACATGTCGGACGAATCACTTGGACTAGGAATAATCTTGTGTCTCTGGAATACATACATTCAATAAGTCGTGCAAATTAAGACAAGTACAGAACAGACAAGTAGAAAAGATAAGCCTGTCAGGAACCCACATGAACTGATGCATAGTCATGTTCAACTAGTTCCCAGCGTTCCTTTGTAAGATTTAGCATTTCTTGATCACCATCTTCATAGATCACCTTAAAATATCATGAAAAACATAAATGATAAAACATTACCAAGACTTTAGAAAACTGCTTGACGAATTAACTCCAATTTAGATTCGACAACCTGTGAAAATGTAGACTGACACCAGCCTATTACCATATGAGGGCATAAACCAGCGACTAAGGGAGTATAACTACGTAAAGCAGTTGAAGTCAATTAATATACAAGAAAACTAATGTTGATATAGCCATACTAAATCTTTACCATGTGCTTTTTCTCTGAATGGTCAAATAAAGTGATATGTCCTTCATAGAACCTACAGAATGTGAATGGTACGTGATATAACGTTTGAACTAAAAAATAAACTTCCTCAGAATGAAACAAATAATGTGTCAAAAAAAAATTAAAAAGGATAATAAGCAGCTAAATGCTCAAAAGTTTTCCTGTATGGACCTAAGAAAATCAAAAAAATTACAACCAAATCTTTTTGCGCAACGACACTACTACATCTCTAATATGATGCAATGACTGAAACCAAGCACCAACAAGATACATCTGCTTAACAATGTCCTTTAACTTGTCATATTTTACCTTAAGAAAGGCCCCTATTGGTTGAACATCAGATTTGAAACATATATTCCCATAAAAACCTTTTCTTTTCATTGGGGTGGGGCGTGGGGAAGGGGGGAGAAGAGAAAAGAACCACAATTTTCTATTTAAAACATACAGAATCAGCTGCACCATTATCTTTCTCAAATATAAATCTAATTTTTTAGAATGTGAGCATTTTGAATATTGTATATTGAGTACCATTATACAATATTTTAGTTATCTAGATCCTATCATTTACAACTAAAAAAATGTTTACGTACTTCTGCGATGGACATCATAACTTAGGCTGATGCATATGCGTTATCCATATTCAGAAAATTATGACAACGTAATTCATTCAGAGTTATTCAGATGAAAAAATTTCTAGTGAAAGAGCAAGTCAACTTTCAAAACATTTAACAGGAATAGCAGAAGCTTGGCTGCATAATATTAATTCAGTGAAATCACATACATTTGATCAAGTGTCCACCAAACCCTTACTCTGCAGCCAACCAGCTCCTCGCCGACAACCTTATCCGCAGAATCCTAAGGAAAAGATGATAGAGGTGCTCATAAATCTATAGAGAAATCACTAATACATGCAGAGACGAAGTGGAAGCATAAGAGAAGGGAAAATGGCAAATAATTCATTCTATAGATACATAGATATGTTTTTGTCTACAAATACATAGTTCAACCTCTACAAAGTGTGTGCAAGTGCAATTACTGCTAATATACTTGATCCGGCTCTAATACAAATACTATAAAATCATACAAAAATAAAAAAGAACATTCTTTTAGTAGTATTCCGCTCTAAAAGTAGGGAAAATGGCACAAAAATCACTTTAGATACATACATACGCTTTTGTCTACAAAGACATAGTTGGAGCTCGACATAGTGAGTGCAATGTGCAATGTGCAATTAGTAACTTCCTTATAAAATTTCATGACATCAGGACTGTAGCACATGTAGAGGACAGTCATATTGAAGATAGAAAAAAGAAAATATCCTCTTCTCTTAAGGTAAAGGTAAATACACAAAAGCAAAACTAGTTTCAGCACATAAATAACCTCATTGGAAAATTTTATGGAACATTCACTTTAGTAATCACTTAATGAAGGTTGTCTAATCTCATTAACTATAATTTAATCTAACTAATGATAATAAATGTTTACCTCTTCTTGTGATGGCAAGTTCTTCCTTTTACGTTGTTCTTTAGAAGTTTTGGGGAAGTCGGTTTGCTCGGTGATTGAGACAGAACCCAATTCCTGCACCCCTCAATTTTTGTACATAATAAGCCCAAAATTAGGGGTATAAAATAAATACTATACCAGAATCCACATAACTTCCAAACGAGAACATTCACTTTTACTATCACTTATTGAAGAACGTCTAATGTTATTAACTGTAAGCCAGCTCTAATTAGTAATAATAAATTTACCTTTTCTTGTGATAGGTAGTTCTTCCTTTTACGTTGTTTTTTAGAGGTTTCAGGGAAGTTGCTTTGCTTGGTGATTGAAACAGGATCCAATGCCTGCAAAACTCAAAATATGTTCATAATAAGAAGGGGTATAACAAACACTTCACTTGAATCCACATAATATTCCAAAACGAGTACATTAATCACTTACTGAAGGTTGTCTAATATCACTAACTA
The DNA here is from genome assembly GCA_034509755.1 of Anisodus tanguticus. NCBI lineage: Eukaryota > Viridiplantae > Streptophyta > Magnoliopsida > Solanales > Solanaceae > Anisodus > Anisodus tanguticus. The sequence goes on along the minus strand of CM067543.1, from coordinate 9,586,082 downwards.
TAAGCCTGATCTAGTTAATGATAACAAATGTTTACCTCTTTTTGCGATGGCGAGCTCTTCCTTTTTTGTTGTTCTTCATAGGTATTGAGGAAGTTGCTTTCTTTGGTGTTTGAGACAGAACCCAATGCCTGCAGAACTCAATTCATGTACATAATAAGAAGGGGTATAACAATTTTTTACCTGAAACAAATTTCAGACCAGTTTAGGAAGGCAGTTAAAAACAAGTTACAAACAACACCATTGAAGCAACACACATTTGCGTAGAATTATTTTAAAAAAAATAAATTTGACCCTCCCTAAGAGCTCCCAATTTCTTGCTTCCTTTGTGACTCAAACCAACAACCTTGGGGTTGGAGGTGGCGAGTGCTTACAAAATCGGAGAGACAAATTGATTTATTTCATAGGTAAATAGATTGAAAGAGAAAAGAAAAGACTCTCACATCAAGAAATCTTTTTCTGCGATTGCCTGCCTCAGAAACAGAAGCATCCATTTCAATTTCTCACAGTACAAGAAGAGCACTGCAGTTTTGGAACCAAATTAATTTTTTGTGCTATTGAGGAACAACTTCAAAGTGTGTGAGTAGGACTGAGGTTGTCTTTACTATGTAAATTTTCAGGTTTGCCCTCTCAACTTAGAGGAGTTTTCTCCCGAGGGTATACTAATAAAATGCTCTGTTTAGATTACAGTAATCTGTATAGATTCACTTCTTCTCTGCCCTTTTTGTTGTTTAATTTCAGCTCTCCATGCCCTTTTTGTTGTAATGTTTCTTCTCCTATACATCATGACAATTTTGGTGGGATATATTTCTTGTTACTTCAGTTCTCTTGTAATTCCCTCAAAATAAGTATTTTCTCCTAAGATTTCACTTACCTTGAATATAGGAACAACTTATTTCACTGAGAGAGAGAGTGCGTGTTAGTATTTAAAAGCATATTTGATTTGGTTAGCTTTGTATTTCTTGGTTTGTACTTTGTAAATTGTACATAGTGTTGGAAGAAAATAGCGCACAGAAATAGCAATAAAAGCGAAATACGAAAAGTCGGTTAATCAACAAGAATAAAAAGAGCGATAACGACACCAAGATTTTTACGTGAAAACCCTTCTGAATAAGGGAAAGACCACAGGCTGAGAGGAGCAACTAATATCACTATAGCAAGAAATTTTACACTTTGTAGGCCTGAGTAAAATACTCTAAGGACCGATACACACTCAAAAGAAATAACCCTCTTTTGATTTTTCCACCTCACTACGATATCGCTCACACTTTTTATTTTTCCTCACTTACTATTTCTCAAACCCTGTCCGTGATGCCTCAATCTTCCTTCTCTCGTTTGTTTGGTGTGAATACAATAGAAGAAAACCTCCTCTATTTGAGATCTACAGATCCTGCATAATCAGCACTGCCTGGTAAACATTCTTGAACAAGTCGAAACAAAGTCCCCACGTGTAATATAGCCACGTTCAAGCTCAAGCACTTTGGTTCAAAATTCGGTGGCAGGACTCCACAAGTAAATATGCTCCTTTACATTAACAAGTATAAATATCATCATCATCATCATCATCATCACTGAAAGGATAACTGAGTTCTTCCAAAGTGAGTTGTTGGTTTATGAATCGGAAGAAGGGTCCTTGTATCGTAGTTGAACATGTATAAACCGCAGTAATCGCTCCTTGTTGTCGTTGAAGGGAGATAAATATACTATTGCAACCCACAAGAGAGGGTAGTGCTACGAAGAAAAAATTGAAAAGTGTTCTCTCTTAAATTATCCCAATATTAAAAGGAGAATAGTGAGTAAAGATATTAAGTCAGGTGACAAACTAATAATAGAAGACAACGTAACTTTTTTTAATAATATCATTTTTCGGAACTAATTAAATTTTATTAATCACCAAAGAGAAAATATTGCAATTCTTGACAATATTAATTGGCAATATTGTAAAATTAAGGGTGTGTTTGGTATGAAGGAAAATGTTTTCTCGGAATATTTTCAAGTGTTTGGTAAGTAAGTGAAAAAAATATTATCCAAAGAGTATTTATTTATCTAGCGAAATACTATGGGGGTGAGATGGGTGGGGAGTGGATATTTCGGAAAATACTCACCCAAGCCCCACTAACCCCACCACCCCACTCCCACCACCCACCCTAAGCACCACCCTCCCCACCCACCACCACCCCAAGCACCCATCCTCCACCACACACCTAACATTTAACACCCCGTACTTCCGGGCGATGGTTTAAGCATCTTGACGTATGAATGTAGACCCGAGCTTTGGGAAATTTATGTCATATTCACATACGCAAATGAAGAACTTAGTATATAAAAGAATGCGGTCCCAAAATAATTTTGGACTTAACAAGTATGATGACGGGGATTGAAAATAATATTTTATGTGTACCGAAAGAGGCTACGGACTAGTGCTATATTTCATGACCACGTTAATGAGTATATGAAGTGTGTTTAAAATGATTTAATATTTAAGGGGTATGAGAGCAAGAAGTTAATTAGTGGACATGTGTAGGAGAAGTAAATGACTAAGCTAGATATAATGTTATAGGTGGAATCTTCCCACACAAATGACTAAGATATATGTATAGGAGTCCCTAAGAGGCCTACATGTCTAAAATAATAGGATAAGGGATGGTTGATAAATTAAGTCTAGGGAATCAACGTTCTATTCCTAAACTTAGCAGCAACAAGGATAAGAGTATAACATAACTTTCTAATTCTTTGGATTATAATGGTATACATATGTTGTAGTGTTATGTACGGGAGGAAACAATAAAACGTCCGTGGATGTTGTTGCAACTATATTCATTTAGCAAGAAGCAACGTAGTTCAATATTTTTAGGAGTTATCGTGTATCTTGTGGAGCAACTTTATTTTAGTATGAGCAGCAGAGATGTGCACATATGCATATCTACTATCTCACGTTGCTGGAAGAAAAATATCAAAGATTAAGGTGTAGAGGAGGCTAATTTTGACATAGTGAGTAGAGGTTCGACATTAAAGGTATGTTAAGGCAAATCATTTCTTCGTTTGGCATGTTCTATGTACGAAACGTACCCGTAATATTGTTCCATAAATTGTTCTACTCTTAGTAGTTAAGGATGTTTCTGTTATTGATTCCTATGTTAAAAATCATGTCTAAATATGTTTCTAAATCATTATTGAGGTATATGGGAAAGATGTTAATATTCCCAATGTTTGCCGAATGTACAAGGATATTATGTCACCCGATAAGTTTAGAATGTTTTATTGTCATTCATGCATTTGCATTATATTTATGTATTACCCTGGACCCACATGTATTATATACACTACTATATGGTACGCATTATATATATGTAGGTGATGGGAAAAGGGAATGACGTTATATACGCAACACCACCTGCAGCTGGTATATATATCATGAAAAAGGAAGATGCCCATAGAGGCCAATATGATATGATGCCCATAGAGACCGATATGATATAATGTCCACAGAGGCTGTAATGGGAAGGAAGATGCCCGATGAGGCAAATATATATATGTATACCGCATTTGCATTTTGTATGACATTTTGGCAGATTATGGCCCTGAGAGGCATTCACTACTGGTCAGCTGTTTCTATCGACTTTTTCTGTCGACTGTTGATATCGGCTATCTTTGTCGACTGTTTCTATTTCAGATTATTATGTATCTCTGTTATGATGTTTCTTATGCCTGACATACTCGGAACATCAGTTGTACTGACGTCCCTTTTGTCGGGGGACGCTGCGTTGCATGCCCATAGGTTCACGTAAACAGGGCGACGATCCACGTTAGTAGGTTGCTGACTCAGCGTATTTTGGAGCACTCCCCTTGTTTCGGAGTGCCGGTCTAATCTCGGTACGGTATTTTTGCATGTATATATATATGGGTATGGCGGGGTCCTGTCCCGACCCTTTTGATATCACGTACTCTTTAGAGGCTTGTAGACAGGTGTCCTGTGTGTAATAGTCATCTATGGTCTTGTCGGCCTTGGTATGTATATATATATAAGTTGGCTTTCTGGTAAGATTTTACATAGCTCTTTTCTAGTTTATAATTTTTATATGTCAGCAGGGTACTGGGTGACGGCCTTTGTAGCCTATGTTTAGTTATGGTTAGAGGTTGACTGTACGGCTAGCGGTACCCGACAGGTAAGGTCCAGGTGCCCATCACGACCCTTCAGTTTGGGTCGTGACAAACTTGGTATCAGAACAGGTCTGTCCTAGGGTGTCTATATGCCATGTCTAGTAGAGTCTTATTTATAGGTGTGTTATGCACCACACTTATAGACATGAGGCTACATGGCATTTAGGAGGATGGTTACTTTCCCTTCTTGTTCTAGATCGTGAAGTAGAGCCGAGTTATAAGCATTTCATTCCTAATCCATCTCATGTTTATGATTCCAGCAATGCCTACAGCAAAGAAGAAGTTCAAGAGTATGAGGGCGTTGGATACGGCAGCAGGCGAAGGTACTAGCCGATTGCCACCCGCTAGCGAGGGCCAAAGTGAGACCTACAGTGCGATTCCTTCGTATGATTCCCCGACTTCACCACCTCCAGAAGAGATTAGTGGGGCTGTAGTACCCCCAATTCCTCCACCTGATACTCCATATGTAAATCTTGATATGCGAAGTGATGTACAGTTATTGACACGACTAGTGGCCGCTCAAGCCCAACGTCAGATTCCCAGTGCTTTAGATAGAGCTGCTAGTGCGAGAGCTCGGGATTTCATTAACCTAGACCCTCCGGTATTCACAGGATCAGACCTGAACGCGGACCTGTAGAATTTTATGGATTAGATACAGCGTACCTTGCGGGTAATGGATACTACCGATACTGAATCGGTAAAGTTTGCTTCTTGTAGACTGTGGGATATCGCGGTGACCAGGTATGAGACATGAGAGCATTCTATGGGACCACGTGCTCCACTAGAAGGATAGAGAGAGTTTTCAGAGGCCTTCTTACAGCATTTTCTGCCAGTCGAGCTTCGACGGGCCAGGCAGGACAAATTCCTACGTCTTTGAGTAGGGCAACATCAGTGTTTGAGAATATAGCTTGCAGTTTAATTCATTGGACAGATCTGCCCTACGATTATAGCTGAGATGAGTGACCGGGTACATAGGTTTGTTACTGGCTTGGGGCCGCACTTGGTCAATGAGTGTACTATGGCTTCTCTGAATCCAAATATGGATATTGCTCGCATTCAGGCTTATACACAGCATCTGGAGGATTGTAAGAGACAATAGAGGGTAGATCGAGACCTTGATAAGGGACACCAAAAGAGGGCTTGATCCGTAGGTGACGTAAGAGAGTTCAGAGGTGGACCCACACCACAACTTTATAGACGCCCATCTTACCCGACAGCTAGCGTATCATTACCATTTTCAAGGTCGAGGGTGGATCGGTATTTCTTGAATTGGCTTGCCCTTTCCTGAGCACCTCACTTATAGTTCTTTCTTTCAGTTTCTTCACATACTGTACAATTCAAATATACTAACGTCCCTTTTTCCAGGGCCCTGCACTTCACGGTGTAGGTAACGACTTTCAAGATGACGTATCTACACACTAGGATTTCCGGTATCTGCTAAGTTGGTGAGCCCTAGTCTTTCGGGGCCTGATCATTTATTCTGCAGTCTTTGTAGTTTATTAGGGACAATCATGTATGACGGGGTCTTTGTCCCGGTAAACAGCCAACATCTCAGTACTCTTCAGAGGCTGCATAAACTAGAGTAGTAGTTAGACAGAGTTTATCAAATTTTCATGTTTGTCGTGTTGGCACTTTTACTATGTTCAGACTTTCTCAATATTTTCCGCACATAATTATTATTCAGTCAGACTTTTAGTACATCGTATAATTCCTCTTTTAGTATGTTTTGATATCACATGTTGATTTAGCTAGCCAGTTGGTTCACTCGGTCACATGCAGCCAGTCACCGAGTGTCGTGTTATGTCTAGGTCATGGCTCGAGGCGTGACAAAGCTTGGTATAAAAGCACAAGGTTTAAGTGACTTAGGGAGTCTATGAAGCCATGTCTAGTGGAGTTTTCTTTATATGTATGTGTCGGCCACACATATAAATGGTTAACTACCAAGACATTCATGATTGACTCATTTCTTTCATACTCTAGATCATGCAATTAGAGTTATGCCTTCAGGAACTCTTCTAACTCGTTCCATGAAGCTTAGAACAGTAAGTAACATTCTCTTCCTATCAAATTCTGAACGTATCGAATGCCCATAGAACGAGCAAGAAATCCAAGGTTCAAGTAAGTCCAAACCGATTGTATGCACTAGAAGATTGTTAGGATACGGAGGCTCATGCATATGTTGTTACAAGTATACTAACCGTTTTCACTTTTGACGTTTATGTCCTTATGGATCCTGGATCCACTCTATCATATATAACCTCATTTGTTGCTAAGAAATTTTGGATAGAGCCAGAAAAGTTGCATGAACCCTTTGAAGTATCCACTTCAGTTGGGGAGTCAATTATAGCTAGACGAGTGTATAGGGGTTGTCCAGTTAAAGTTCACTGCATTACAGTAGCAGATTTAGTAGAGTAGAAATTGGTAGACTTCAATGTAATTATGGGCATGGATTAGTTGTCTTCATGTTATGCCACAGTAGGTTCTAGGGGGGGGGGGAGGAGTCGCATTGGGGAAGGGGGAGGGGTGGTGTAGAAAATCATAAAAGAAATTTAAAACTTTTTCTTAAAATAAATTGGGGTGGGGGGGGGGGGGGGGTTCGCAGAGGGGGGAGTGGTGTAGAAAGCCAAAATAAATTATAAACTTAAAAAAATTAGGGTGGGGTGGGTGGGAATGCATAGGGTGTGGGGGTGACGGTGGTTGGGGTTTGGTGGGGTTGTTGGTTGAATGCCACTTGTGACACTTGTTTTCCCTACTTTCATTAAGGAAGTCATTTTCCTCGTTTTTAAGGAACTTTTTTCTAAAGAAAATGTTTTCCAAAAATTTTGACCAACCAAACATGAAAAAATTAAAAAACATTTTCAGAAAATATTTTCCTTCATACCAAACACACCGTGAGGTTAGTTTTTGAATTGTAATTAAAAGATAAATTTTGAAATTAAGTTTGACTCTTTTTTTTGCATTTGAATTGAAAGATTATTTTAAATTTCAATTAGAAGATAAAATTTATGTTCCCATGTCTTAACAGATTAAACAAATAAATATAGAAGTCAACAAATTAGCAATTATTTTTTAATATCATAACACTTTTTGAAAATATGTTAATGGGATATGATAAGGATATTTTTTTTGTTTCCATATCATAACGTCTAAAATAATTGCAATTATAATATGATATTAAGTGTCAATTTAAATATTTGATATAATTTTTTAGTTAAGTATACATCATTGATGGCCTAACAGGCTATAAGAATTCATTTACTACCGACTTTGTAATAGATGCAGAATTTAATACTAGAAAATAATTAGATTAATAAGGTAATAATATTAAGACATAGAAATTGAAGTCTCAAAATGGGGAACGTTTTCTATTAAAGACGAATGACCAGTATCCCTTAGCCTACATTGCAACTCTTTAAAGTCCTACTTGATCCTAGGTTCAATTTACTTATATTAGTGAAGCGGTTACACTACGGGCAAGCTTATGTTCGTCGTATTTGCAATGTGATGTTCTTTGTGAGAGTGAGCATAATTGTTGATTTTATGTCCATTGAAATAATGATGTTAAATTCGTGTGAGATATATGTGTTGGGTATTGATATTGGTGAATGGGAAATGATGGGATGAAAAGTGAAGGGAATGTAAAAGGTCCCTTTTGCCTTGGATAACCAGTTGTCCCACATCGGAAAAAGAAAGGAAAAGAGAGGTGTATATATTACATTACACCTTCTCTAGTCACTAAAAGGGTTGAGGGGGCAAGGACCCCTCGCGCCATCGTCGCTCGCTCGGCTCGGCTTCGGCTTCGGCTTCGGCTTTGGTCAAATGATTTGATTGATAATCTTTTTGGATCAAATTTTCTTTAATTTTAATTATTTAATTATTATTATTTAATTAAATTAATTAACTTATCCAATCCCACCCGTTAGTGACTCGGATCCGCGTGTCTGACCCGCGACCCGGTTTCTTTCCCATATTTAACTTTCCCACCAGTTTTTAGTGGTTGTTCAGAAGGGCAAACCTTCAGAAACAGTACTTCCATGGCTATAAATTCGTTTGATTCCTCAAAATTTTACTTACTAATTTTCTGAACAACACAAACTTCTTATTCTTCTGCACAAATAAATTATGTGTGATATACTGCCGTTGAGTGGTTCGCGGCTACCTGAATTTGGAGTACTACTATTCTAGTAAGATAATCATTCTATCATGGGAGGGGATATTCCATCAACCTCGAGTACTGTGAGGGGAATAATTTCCTTAAGGACACACTTTGAACTAAGTGGGCTCGATTATATTCTGAAAAAAAAATTATTCTTATTTTTTAACACTGATTCTGTTTGTTTTCAGAAATTAATTTTACTGCTTCATCGGTTTTGCAATACAGATTAATAACAATCTTAAGGAAATTATATTTTTTTAGATTAATCTGTATTCTGTTTTGGAGACTAAAACCTGTGTGGTTTTCTACTCCGTATGAAATTTCATATTCTGACTTGAAGACATAAAAACTTCGTTGGAATATTAAAGTTCATACTTGTACAACGATTTGAAAAACATAAAAACTTCATCGTTGCTGTATTCTGGTTTGGAGATTAAAACTTGTGCGCTTTTCTACTCCATATGAATATTAGTATTCTGACTCGAAGATATAAAAACTTCGTTGGAATACTAAAGTTTCATAATTATACTGCGATTTGAAGAAATAAAATCTTCATCGTTTAAGTCTGTGATTGAATTGCTATTATGGTTTTATTAACTAAAACAGTTTGTCGATTTGACAGTGACAAACGAATAATGGCAATTGAGACTGGAACTACCTCTGCAAATACCGCACCAATGGTTACTCCTACAACCCGTACCGCTGTGCCACCGACTGAAAAACCTGCGAAGTTCACCGGTGCCAACTTTAAAGGATGGCAACAAAGAATGTTCTTTTGGCTTACCACCCTTGGTATGCAAAAGTTCACCAGTGAGGACCCTTTCGTGCCTGCCGCCGACATGCCTAACAACCAACAGTTCATGGTTACGAGGCTTGGAAACAGGCTGATTTTTTGTGCAAAGGCTACATTTTGAGTGCCTTAGAAGATGACTTGTACAACGTCTACAAAACAAAGAGACTTCCAAAGAACTATGGAGTGCACTTGAAAAGAAGTACAAAATCGAAGATGCTTGCTTGAAGAAGTTTGTGGTTGCCAAATTCCTAGACTACAAAATGGTGGATGGAAAAACCGTTGGAACCCAAGTTCAAGAGCTTCAACTTATCTTCCATGATCTTATTGCTGAAGGTATGGTAGTAAATGAAGCGTTCCAAGTGGCTGCAATGATTGAGAAGTTGTCGCCCTCATGGAAAGATTTCAAGAATTATCTTAAGCACAAAAGAAAGGAAATGAAGTTGGAAGATCTTATGATTCGTCTCAAGATCGAGGAAGCTAACAAAACTGCTGAGAAGAGGTACCGTAAGACTTCACCAATTGAAGTGGCAAACATCGTTGAAGATGCTGCTCTGAAAAAGAACAAGAAAAGGAAGAGGCCTTCTGGAAAGGAGAAGGATTCCAACAAGAAAAAGTTCAAGGGCAACTGCTTTAATTGTGGGAAAGCTGGCCACAAAGCCCCAGATTGTCGTCTCCCGAAAAAGAACAAGGGAAAAGGACAAGCCAATATAGTGGAAAAGAATGATGATATGGATAATCTGTGTGCAATGATATCGGAGTGCAATTTGGTTGGAAACCCAAAGGAGTGGTGGCTTGATTCTGGTGCCACTCGACATGTTTGCGCTATAAAAGAAGCATTTGCAACCTACGCTCCCGCTGGACCCGAAGAGGTACTGTTTATGGGAAATACTGCAACAGCCAAGGTTGAAGGATATGGGAAGATACTTTTGAAAATGACTTCCGGCAAGGTGCTAACTCTCAACAGTGTTCTGCACGTTCCCACAATCAGGAAGAATTTAGTTTCAGCCGGACTACTCGTCAAAAACGGGTTTAAGTGTGAGCTGGTTAGTGAGAAAATTGTAATAAGTAAGAATGATATGTTCATAGGAAAGGGCTACCTCACCGAGGGCCTTTTCAAACTCAATGTAATGGTTGTTGACAGTATTAATAAGAATTCAGCTTCGTCTTACTTATTGGAGTCAAATGATTTATGGCATGTTCGTTTAGGACATGTCAACTACAAAACCTTGCGAAAATTGATTAATTTAGAAGTGTTGCCTAAATTCGAGTGTAATAAATCTAAATGTGAAATCTGTGTTGAATCTAAGTTTGTTAAACATCCATATAAGTCTATTGATAGGAATTCAAATCCTTTAGACTTAATTCACACAGATATATGTGATATGAAGTCAATACCATCTCGCGGTGGGAAAAAATATTTTATAACTTTTATTGACGATTGCACTCGATATTGTTATGTGTATTTGCTTAATAGTAAGGATGAAGCAATTGATGCTTTTAAGCAATACAAGAACGAAGTGGAAAATCAATTGAATAAAAAGATAAAAATGATTAGAAGTGATAGGGGTGGAGAGTACGAATCTCCTTTTGCAGAGATATGTTTAGAATATGGAATTATTCATCAAACTACTGCCCCTTACACACCACAATCAAATGGAATTGCGGAAAGGAAAAACCGAACATTAAAGGAAATGATGAATGCCTTACTAATAAGTTCCGGTTTACCGCAAAGCTTGTGGGGGAAGCTATCCTTACAGCTAACCAAATACTCAACAGGGTGCCCCACAACAAAACACAATCTATTCCATATGAACTATGGAAAGGAAGAAAATCCAACTTGAAATATTTCAAAGTGTGGGGGTGTTTAGCAAAGGTCCAAGTTCCTTTGCCCAAAAGGGTAAAAATCGGACCAAAAACTGTGGATTGTGTTTTTATTGGCTATGCTACAAATAACAAAGCTTGTCGGTTTTTGGTTCACAAATCGGACAATCCCGAAATTCATGTTAATACGGTAATTGAATAAGATAATGCTGAATTCTTTGAAAACATTTATCCGTATAAAACTGAATGTGAGTCGTCAAGTGAAAGATCTAAACGACCGCGGGAAGAACCAAAGGAAAATACACCAAGTAAAGAGGATGCAAGGCGTAGCAAACGTCAAAGGACATCTACTTCCTTTGGACCAGATTTTGTGACATTCTTGCTTGAAAATGAGCCTCAAACATTTAAAGTTGCGATGTCTTCTTCTGATTCAGCATTTTGGAAAGAGGCAGTCAATAGTGAGATTGAATCAATTTTGAACAACCATACATGGGAATTGGTTGATCTTCCTCCTGGAAATAAACCTTTAGGATCAAAGTGGATTTTTTAAAGGAAAATAAAAGCTGATGGCACTATTGACAAATATAAGGCAAGACTTGTGGTCAAAGGTTATAGACAAAAAGAAGGCCTTGATTACTTTGACACATACTCGCCGGTAACAAGAATAACATCTATTCGGGTGTTAGTGGCACTAGCGGCCGTATATGGTCTTGAAATCCATCAAATGGATGTCAAGACAACTTTCTTAAATGGAGAATTGGAGGAAGAAATTTACATGGAACAACCTGAGGGTTTTATGGTTCCTGGTAAAGAAAGGAAATTGTGCAAACTTGTTAAGTCACTTTATGGACTTAAACAAGCACCCAAACAATGGCATGCGAAATTTGACCAAACAATATTGGCAAATGGATTTAAGATTAATGAGTGTGACAAATCTGTTTACATTAAAAATACTCCAAATCGTGAAGTCATTGTTTGTTTATATGTTGATGACATGTTGATAATGAGTAGATATATTACCGATGTAAATGCTACGAAGCGTATGCTGGCTAGCAAATTTGATATGAAGGACTTAGGAGTTGCTGATTTGATCTTAGAAATCAGAATTCATAAAACTCCACAAGGTCTAGCATTATCGCAGTCTCATTATATTGAAAGAGTACTTGACAAGTTTAAGTATTTAAATTTCAATGTTGCAAAGACTCCAATTGATGTAAGTTTTGCACTTCAAAAGAATGAAGGTGAAAGTGACTCACAATTGGACTATGCACGAGTTTTGGGAAGTTTGATGTATATTATGAATTGTACACGACCAGATATAGCATGTGCTATAAGCAAGCTGAGTCGATTCACGAGTAATCCCAATCAAACTCATTGGATGGCAATTAAACGAGTCTTGGGTATTTAAAACACACCCAAACCTATGCTTTGCATTATAATAAATATCCTACAGTAATTGAGGGATTTAGTGATGCAAACTGGATCACCGGATCATCTGAAGATAAATCCACGAGTGGATATATTTTCACCGTTGGTGGAGGAGCAGTGTCTTGGAAATCATCAAAACAGACATGCATCGCCCGCTCTACAATGGAATCTGAATTTATAGCTTTAGACAAGGCCGGTGAAGAAGCTGAATGGCTCCAAGAATTTCTTAGAAGATATTCCATTCGGCCCAAACCTTTGGCTCCTATATGTATACATTGTGACAGTCAAGCAGCAATAGGTAGGGCAGGGAGCGTAATGTACAACGGAAAATCTCGTCACATACAACGAAGACACAATACCGTTAGACAACTCCTCTCTAGTGGCATTATCACGATTGACTATGTAAAGTCAAGAGATAACGTGGCGGATCCGCTTACAAAAGGCTTATCTAGAGAGGGAGTTAGTAGATCATCAATGGGAATGGGGTGACAAGTCATCATGGCGGTAAATCTACCTAGCAGACTGGAGATCCCAAGAGCTAGGTTCAAGGAGATCAAACAAAGTTGTGACTAACGGTTCAACATTGTCAAATAACTCAACCCATTCTCGGATGAAGACAATGTTCAGAAATAAGGATAAAACCTTATGGCTTGTTAATGAGTTAATAAAGCATTAAGGTTCTTTAATGATTATCTAAATCTGGCATTGTATGACCAGATAATGTGGCTATAGGACCACATGTTTAGAAATCACCTATGTGAGTGTTAAGTGTATGCCGCTTTAAAGGCGAATGACAGTGAAGGCCCATTCTCTATGCACTCATGAAACCAGGAGGTGTTCATGGCTAAAACGAATACAACCGTGAAAACCATAAACGGTTGAGGGTTGATTGTGTGACTTATGTTGTCTAGGTATACAACCAAGTTCGACGGTTCAAAGATATCAAATCTACCGATTGATCGAATATATCCGATATAAGTTCACTACGGAAAGTTCAAAGGAAAACCTAGATGCCGTCAATCCTCGCTTGTATATCACTCTTGTCCGCGCATTCTTTTATATTATAGCCATTCCCATTCATGTGGGGGATTGTTGGTATTGATATTGGTGAATGGGAAATGATGGGATGAAAAGTGAAGGGAATGTAAAAGGTCCCTTTTGCCTTGGGTAAACCAGTTGTCCCACATCGGAAAAAGAAAGGAAAAGAGAGGTGTATATATTACATTACACCTTCTCTAGTCACTAAAAGGGTTGAGGGGGCAAGGACCCCTCGCGCCGTCGTCGTCGCTCGCTCGGCTCGACTTCGGCTTCGGCTTCGGATTTGGCTTCGGTCAAATGATCTGATTGATTGATAATCTTTTTGGATCAAATTTTCTTTAATTTTAATTATTTAATTAATTATTATTTAATTAAATTAATTAACTTATCCAATCCTACCCGTTAGTGACCCGGATCCGCGTGTCTGACCCGCGACCCGGTTTCCTTCCCATATTTAAATTTCCCACCAGTTTTGAGTGGTTGTTCAGAAGGGTTGCAAACCTTCAGAAACAGTACTTCCATGACTATAAATTCGTTTGATTCCTCAGAATTTTACTTACTAATTTTCTGAACAACACAAACTTCTTCTTCTTCTGCACAAATAAATTCTGTGTGATATACTGCCGTTGAGTGGTTCGCAGCTACCTGAATTTGGAGTACTACTATTCTGGTAAGATAATCGTTCTATCCTGGGAGGGGATATTCCATCAACCTCGAGTACTGTGAGGGGAATAATTTCCTTAAGGACACACTTTGAACTAAGTGAGCTCGATTATATTCTGAAGAAACAAAAATTATTCTTATTTTTTAACACTGATTCTGTTTGTTTTCAGAAATTAATTTTACTGCTTCATCGGTTTTGCAATACATATTAATAACAATATGGACAACTCTCTTTTGGTGAGGGCACATAGTTGATAATAGATTGGTGAAATGTTGGATTCTCTGTTAGGTAGCATGACTATTTTGCTTTGATAGGTGTTTTTGAGTCATATTTCATTGAAAATAAGTTGTTTTGAGGAGGTTGGTTGCGAGCGTTTTGAACTGAAAATTTTAAGTGATTGGCATGACTTTCGTAAGAATTGGCTCAATGTTTGCTTTGAAATGTGCTTTGAAATAGTCATATTAACCGAAGATCGAGTAGACTTGTTTGAATGGCATGGTGGTGAATTTGTGTTAGGTTGGTGATAGTGTTTGCTTGAGGGCGAGCAATGTCTAAGTGGGGGTGGTGATATTTGGCACAACTATCTATATTTTGCTTCACTTTCCCTCTGTTTCTTAGTACTTTATCATACCTTTTGGGGTTAAATCATTGTACTCGTGCTTATGTTGGTGTTTTTTTTGATGTTTAGGTAAAATGAATGAAACCCGAGCATTTTTAGTGTAAATTGGAGGTGTGTCGCGCTTGAATGAGATGATATTGGGCACGCGTCGCGTAAGGATTGCAGGAAATCAGCTCTCTGAACCTCGCAGTTCGCATAATCTCAGACATGCGGACAATGGCCGCGCGTCGCGTGAGGATCGCACAAGTTGTACTTGCGCGATTGGTGTGCGTTGCCCATGCATCGCTCGACGTTGTCAGTTTTTCCTAATTTGTTAGGGATTTGGTCGAACGTTTTAGACTTTACCGTAGACTATGAATAGACATTTTTACATTGTAAACGACGGCTGGGACTTATTCTTGAGCATTGCAAGCCGTCGTTCTTAGGTTTATTATCTTCTTCTTAATTTTAGTCATTAAAACTTTATGTTATTCATTAATTCTTGCATCTTTTCTCAAATTATGAGTGTCTAAACTCTATAATTTTGGGGTGGTGGTGTAGCCATGAAGATTGACGCTTGACAAGTATTTTTTTATCGTAGTAGTTTATTTATATACGATTGTTTCTTTACTTCTGTTCTTAATTATTTATGAGTGTCTAAACTCTATTATTTATGTTCGTCGTAGTTTTTTATATCGTAATAATACTTGCATAATTAGTAGTGATTGTGAATTCTCATTAAATCATTTGATCATATGTCTCAGTGGATACGATATCCAACTTCTACAAGTCATCATATTACTTGACAACCCCGTATATTTGCGTGTGCGTTGGGTGCAACATTACTGATATCGCTGCTGTTTGTCCATAAATTTCAAGCTGAGAGTATATTGGACCTTTTAGCTATTTACTTATGCATGTCTTTTATCCTGCAACTGAACAACAACTTAGCATACCTTTTCAGTTTTTCTAGGTTAACTAATTTTCTCTCTCAGCTCTTTCATCGCTCTTTTCACTGAAACCGCTGATATTCTTCATCTATTTTCTGTTAATCGAGCTTCGAGTCTTTTCACATATGCGGATATGCTCCAATTATTGAGCTTTAGTTCAGGTTATCTGCTTCAATTTGATTCTCTGTTATTTTTTCCCTTCGAGTCTTTTCACATAAATCAATTTGTCTTCTTGTTCTTCAATCTGGATAGAATTTCACTGCTAAAAATACCTTGAGAGTTATTGAAGAATTTTGATGAAATTTTCTGTTTACCTATGTTTAGAGACAGCCCCAGATAGGGAAGAAAGAGACACTAGGAGAAGATTCTCGGGGGTATCTGCTTATGTCTTCTGAGTATGTCACTAGCTCCGATGACAGAATTCGAGAGCTAACAAGGAGTTAGTGAGAACAACAAGGGTTCTGAAAGAAGAGGAATGCTGGTCATATTCTAATGTTATCAATTTGTTATAGCCTGTAAGCATTTCACTGCCTTGATTTACCAGATATATAACTTTTGATATAATAGTTCTCTAAGAAGTTAGCTATTTTCTTTTGGCGTCAATGCTATTGTGGTTGAATTAGCTTGTGACTTTCTACTAGAGTCAACTTCTCTTAAAAAATATCTACATTGTAAACTTGTGATGCACATCAGTGAAGTAAATTTGTATCATGTTTGAATCTATGGTCCTCTGTTTTAAAAAAGAAAAGACTACCGTATACTCCCTCCGTCTCAATTTATATGATGTAATTTCACAAGGAACGAAGTTTAAGAAATAAAGGAAGATTTTTGAATCTTGTGTTCTAAAACTAGCCAAAGATATTTTTGTGGTTATAAATCATCTCGTTAAGCGTAAATGTAAAGTTTAAAGTTAAATTATTGCCAAATAAGAAAATGTGTCATTCTTTTTTGGGCTGACAAAAAAGGAAAGTGTGTCATATAAATTGGGACAGATGGAGTATTAATTACCGCTTCGACCAAATAACTCATTTCAAAGGCGATACAAATTCTACCCCTGAAATCGTTCGAACTCAAGTTAAAGATCGTTAAACAAATAGTATAGGTAATTAGGCTTTGAGTAATCTATAGGATCCCGGCTTCTTGATGAGTCAATGCTGAAATTCATTTATCGGATCATGACTATAACCTCTAAACGACATAAAGTTATCGACTAAATCTGATTTCTTTCATTTCTCTTTTTACACCGAAAAATATATATTTATTCTTTGTTTAAGGCTTTGCATCTGTATGACTTACAAGAAATTAAAATTGATCACGAAAATTTTATTTGTTATATAATGGGCAAAATCATGATTTTCTGGATGGGCAAAACTATTCCGCTTCACAGTTTTTATAAAACATTGTTCTATTGCTTGGAGATATAGAACTAGAGCAAATCCAATTTGAGCGTTTGTTATGCTTAAAAGATTATAGTGAGTGTTTATATAATTTAACATGAAGAGAAAACACACAGTTTTTGTGGCTTAGTAACTTATACCGATAGTGCTGCCTGTGGATCTTGGAATAGAGTATTGAGTTTTAAACTTCTAAATGAAACTAGATGAAGGATTGGTTGTCATCTATTGTTTGGAACTTGGTAGTGATGAAATGATTATAATTTCTGAAAACGTAGATACTTTAGTGGTATGCTTCTCCAATGCCACCTTACAAGTTTGTTTAAAGAAGGCCTATTTAAGAGTAATTGGAGTTCAAGTTCAGATACGTAACGCATGAGGCTGGCACGGAAGTGAGGCTGAGAACTCAGGTCATTCAAAAGAAAGTAAGTTTCAAGTATCGTGGGTCTATTACAATGAAAATGGAGATATCAACGCTGACGTCACACATTGTAATGAGGCAGGGTGGATGAAATGGAGGCTCGCTTCCGGAGTCACTAAAACTTAAAGGAAAGTTCTACAAAGTTGTGGTTAGACCCACTATGTTGTATGGGGTGGAGTGTTGTGCTATAAGAACTCTCATGTCCAGAAGAATGTTGCGGAAATGAGTATGCTACAATGGATATGTGGACATACTAGGAGAGATAGGATTAGAAATGAAGAAATCTCGGATAAGGTGGGAGTGGTTTCGGTAGAAGATAAGATGCGGGAAGCGGGACTAAGATGGTTCGGACATGTGCAGAGGAGATGCACGGATGCTCCACTACAGAGGTGTGAGAGGTTGGCTATGGACGGTTTCAGGAGAGGCAGAGGTAGGCCGAAGAAGTATTGGTGAGAGGTGATTAGACAGAACATGGCGCAGCTCCAGCTTACCGAGGACATTACCTTAGATAGGTGGTTATGGAGAACACGGATTAGAGTAGAAGGTTATGTAGTAATTGAGTGTTGCCCTAATTATTCTTTCATGCTAGTAGTCATAATATTATTCTTGTAGTTCTTTGTCATTCAATTTCTATTACTATTTATTGTTTTTTGTACTTTGATTATCGTCCTACCTGCTTGTTTCTTTCACTTCGTTATCTTATTCTCTTGGTGCTATTACTGCTTATTATTACTGTTGCTTTCATTTCAACTTGAGTCGGGCCTCTATCGCAAACAGCCTCCCTATCCGTCTAAAGGTAAGGGTAACGTCTGTATACACTCTACCCTCACAGACCCCACCTGGTGGGATTATATTGAGTATGTTGTTGTTGTTTGTTGTTGTTACTCCTTTCTCGATTCAGTATACTTTTCTACCATTTTCTTTTGTTTCTCTTTAAAAAATGACACTAATTTTCTATAGCAGCTGCACCTATGCATTTAATTTTTCTGTGTTCTTAAGTTACATACTGTGGATAGTAGCCCAATAAATTGATGTATTTCAATTTACAAGCACTGTACCTGCAAGGTAAATAATTTTGTGCCTGATTTCGACTTTGATCCACTGCCCTTATTACCCAACAAGATATTGGAACAACATTTTTTCATTTTATATATTATTCCACTGTGCCAGACGACGATGGATCATGTTGAGCTTCACATGCCACGCCCATCAGTTCGTCAAGACTTCATTATGATTACTGAGTATATCACATTTGTCTTTCCCATTGTGTCCAGTTCTAATTCCAATACATGGGTCGATATTCTCACCTGATGACAGAATACAATCATTTGTAATACCAAGCCGAAAATGCAAGATTTCTTGTCTTGATTTAATTATATTTTCTGCAATTATATCACTCTCATGCTTTTAGCATCAAATAATTATCCAAACCACTAATCTCTGATTGTTATTATACTTCTCCTTCTACCTGTAGAAGGGAAACTTAGCTTTTTATCATTCCAGTACCTTCGTGGTAGTTTTTTGGAGAGCGAAAAGCGGAAAAAGGCGATGAGGGAACGCTTCACCGAAGCGTGAAGCGAAGCGCGTGCTTATTTATTTTGAAGCGCAATTTAATACAAAAATAAAAGATATTAAATTCGCATAGATAAATAACCAAGAACTCAATAGAAATAACATATTAAGCAAGTGTTTCAATTATTAAATTAAAATTGAAAGCACAACATACAAAATCGCTGCAGCACGTCTATGAACTGAGGAAAATAGAAAAGAAGAGAAAAAAGAGTAACAGAGAAAAGAAGAGAAGATGAGGAAGAGAAGATGTTTACACAGATTTATATTCCACATAAAAAGTACTGGGTTCAAATGAACCACTACACCAAAGCTGCAGCTGCCCTGGCGTGGGGGAAAGGTGGGGTGGGGTGTAATTTCATTATCCTTCTGATTTGGGGTTGATGTTAAGGGAGGAGGTCGGGTTCTGGAAAACGAGGTTATCAAATTTGAAATTATTTAGTTCAAGCATGCCTTTATGCAGAAAAAGGCAGAAAACACTAGACAGATAGCATATCACTGCAATTGTTCAAGGTGTTATATCATTACATACAAAAACCCCGGTTTAGTTTTTGTTATATGACAAAGTCGATACTACAAAAATGTGAGTGTTCGCGAAAAGAGATAAATATTACCATCATGTACAAAACAAGATTCAACCATCTACCATCTTGCCAGCTTCCTGATGATCATTCACAATTTTCAAAATGTCTCGACATAAACAAGCTATGTCAAAATAAAATAGTTGTGGGCTACAGAAGCTCATTCAACCTACTCAGCCAATATCTTGCTTGATCCTCAACCTCTTTGATGTCCTGCTGAACCTTTTTACCCAGTACGTCAAATACATTGACAGACCTTTTTGCCTCTCCTGCTCGGCTTTGGGCTTCTTGCATGCGCCTTTCAGCCTTTTTGAGCTGTTTCTCTGCAGCTAAGATCTCCCTGTTCCATTCTACCAAGTCCTTTTTAGTTGCTTTAGAGACAAGCTTGGTAGTCTCGCTTAACGCCATTAGATAGGAAAACTTTTCCTCCATATCTTCCTCTTTGAAAATCTCATCCAGATACTGCTTCAGCCAAGTTACATCAAGCTTGGCATTCACAACATCAGATACTACAGATTTCATTTCTTTAATGGAAGAAGAATTAAAATCACTGGTTTTCAGCCGCCTGACAACATCACAGACCACATCAAGAAGCGAAGCTCTGACAGTAGGTGATTTAAAGTGACAGTTGACTGTAATGTCACCGTACTTGGCAAAAATGGCATCAACTATAGGAGCACTGCTCACTTTTACTTTATAGCCATGCACATGAACCATTTCACTGCATACGTCACCATCTTCAGGGGACACCTCTATAGGTGTTGTCCAACTCATTGGATTTCCCTCTAGCCCAGATTCTGAAGCTTCAACATTGGTCCTTTTATTTTGGTGCACTTCTTTTGGAGTTAAATTTTGCTGCATGGTCCTTCATAAAAAAACACTTCGTTCAGCTAGAATTCCATTTATTATTACGCAAAGGAGGGGTTCTAAATGTGATATAAATAACTTACATTGTTGAAGGAGGAGTCAGATCATCAGTTGCTTTCCCCTGCCAATTTTTCAAGCATAGAAACGTGTTATGAAATAAATACTAAGATTAGGATTTTCAAATTTCTATCGCTTTGCCATACAAGCTTTCTAGGCTGCACTTTGTCATCTAAACTTCTGGTGCAGTTTGTCATTCATGATGACACTCTGAACACTTTTAGAGACCAAAATGGTTGTCGTGCAGTGTGAAAAGGAGTAATTTAGCAAGGCAAAAGTAGAGGATATAACAAGAACCAATTATCATAAATTAATGCCTAGGAGAACTTACATTTAGAATCAGCTTGAGCTTCAAAGAAGGCTGAGGAAAAATAAATTCAGGTGAACGTGTATGTCTCCGCTTATAACTTCTCTTTTGAAAGTCTTAATTACAAGGAAGGGCTATTTCATTCTTTCAGAAGTCATTATTTTCTTTCAGATAAGGTGATGGATCTTAATGCTTAGAGATTGCAAAATATAATGTTTAGTTAGAAGGAGATGACAACGTACACTTTAGAAGCACTTTGATGGCAAAGATACAAACCCTAAGAAAATAAGATGGCTACAGAAGAGAAGAGAAAGAACCAAGCATTAGTGTACTGGACTATAATTAAAAGACCAACTTACCTTAGATAACTTTTCTTCGCTGCAAGCGATCTTCTTGCTTTCAGTACCAGGAGTTAGCACCGGCACATCAACATCAACATTCAAAGCCTGCTCAGGAAATTGACACTAAGAATACAGAGAAAATAGGCCTCATAAAGTGAAACACATTTCAGTCCATGGAGAATGGTATTAACTCATCCAAGTTCTACCCTAAACTATTATCAATTCCGTTTAGTAGGTGAAATATGATATACCATATAAAAACCTGTTAATTAGATGACTTGGAAATGAATTTGAAATTGAACTTCCACAGTTAAAAACAACTACTGAATTGCTTATTCCATAACACCTAAGAATCTCATGAGCAGACTATTGCAACAGTGAGATAATGATACCTTTGTATGCCTCTCCTCAACATTATATCAAAACACTACTTTCTGCTTCTGTCGACATTATATAAAGACACGTTTTCTGCCTCTCCCTCGACATTACATAAAGACAACTTTTCTGCTTCTTTTCCATAAAATTTGTCTTGCCATGGTTTCTTCACTTATGTTATTCTCCTTTGACATGCTTTCTCCTGAGCCGAGGGTCTATTGGAAATAGCCTCTCTACCTCCCAAGGTAGGGGTAAGGACTACTTACACGCGGGAAAGTGGGGACCTCTCACCTGTGCTCACTTCCGTTTTAGAAGTCGATTAGATTTTCAATTGGTGCTCAACAGAAGGTGGAATTACACCGGGTATGTTGTTGTTGTTCCATAAAATTTGTCATAAGATCAATCGACATTATTCAGTAGTAATGTGAACTCTCTCCCTGGTTTACTTAGGGTCTATATACTCTTACTTGAACTCAAAGATAAACCACTTTACTGATCCTGAGCATGAAGAGAACTACAAAATGGGGGGCCCCGCACACACACTCACAAAAGAGAAAATAACTACAAAAGGAGGGACAATGATTTGAATCTCAATTTATGAACAAGAGTCTCGTCAGAGTGGAAAATACTAATACATTTGACAGCCATAGGCATTCTTCCCATGATTTCTCTGATTTTGGTAAAGGTGAAAAAGTAGGATCCTATTCCAAAATAGAGGGTTGAAGAAATTGCAGGTGAATCTTGTCGGATCTGCACGATGAAAGGCAGCCTTGTTATGGAAAAATGTTAATGCATTTGAAAGTTGTGACAACTTCCCCAAGGAAGTCAATTGATTTCAATCAAAATTGTATCGCTCAGCAGCATGATATGCCTGTCAGCCTTATTAGGAATGAAAAGGCACATCGACTAGACATGGAAAAATGCAGGAGAGCACACTAATAGCATTATCAACTAACCATAACACAAGGTATTCCATGGATAAAGTTCCAGGAACGATATTTGGGGATCAAGCAGCCAAGGTGTGAGGAAGTGTGAAAATTTGGGCATACTTTTATATATTTTGGCAGCCATACAAGGGCGGCACTATACAACATCTTAGCCAATCAACCATATTGACAAGCATTCAATGCAAATTGAGGAAATATGCGCAACGGGAGTCTCTTGGGATCAGATGAGTAAAGGGTATTTGTGTAGTGGACTTTGTTAAAAACATATAAGATAAAACATGACTTAGTCAGGTAAGTATGCAGTAAAATGTTTTCTCGGAGTCTTTTTAGTCCGTGTGAGCAGAAATTTTAAAGAACCTCTGGCTATTGAATATTTGTGACCAGCAAACTGGAGCAAACCCCAAATCGGATATTGGATTAAAATGTGTCCAAATGGAACGAAATGGATAGTGAAGATTCATATAACCAACTCCAACTAGCTTAAATTTGAAGTGCAACTGTTGTTGTGGTAGAGAAAACATGGGAGGCTGAAATGAAGCAGAAACACGTGCTTGAAGCAGGAAGTACCAACGGATAAACAGAAAGAGATGAGTGTCATTATAATCTTTCCTCCCCAGGAACTAAGATTTTGATCAATAGTGTGACTGGTTTTGAGCATTCTACTATATGCACTTGAGAAAGGCTAATTAGTAAGCACCTTTTGATGCAGTATTTAATAAAAAGAGAGAGAACGAGGACAGGTTCCTTACAGAGAAATTGACCTATTTACCACCCAAAGCAAAAGAAAACAGGCAGAACCATGAATAACATTTTCCAAGACCAACTATCGTATAAGAATAAGAACCAGGCTCTTTCACCTTTTCCCAGATTTGGAGATTTAAATTGCTATGATCAAATGTAACTCAATACAGAAGTTATATCAGAAGCCTAGCAGGCCTTTGACAAAGAAAACAGAAAAACTCCTTACACCAACTAAATGACAAATCACAAATTCAGTTATGGGCTGCACCAGAAACAAACAAAAGGGAACATCAATATTGAAATTTCTTCTAACTTTATCATGTGAATTTCCTGAAAGGAAAAGTGGTCACTTTGCAGTATAAACATATAGCGTTTCAATCTAATTCTTTACATGTGATCTTTAGAAAGAGATCTGAACAAAGATGTGTAGCTAATAGGCAGAAAGCTTCCATACAAGGACTCTCACCTCCTTATTTTTCCTTATCTGGCGATATGAATCAATAATGCAATCAAGGTGCCTGCACAATAACAACTATGTAATACTTATCAACCACTAAAATTGTTTCACACAGATATTTGAGAAAGCAATAGCTTTGAAGTATAACATAAAATTTATGAGCTTTAAAATGTGACATAGTATCTTATCCTCAAGGTCATAAGAAAACATAGTACTCCTAGTGACTTTGTTTTTGCAATACTAAAAGCGTCATAGTAGTTGGTTTAGTCCTGTTGATGCGTTAAAAAGATTTACTGAAAATCTGCACCATTATACAATTAACATGAAAGGCACTCAGTAAACATATTGAACAACCAGCAAACTTTCATTGACATTCTTCTTTTACTGGGTTTTATTTCAGAATTTCATTAATACTTCAAAATGAAGAAGAAGAAACAGTACAAACATAACATTAGTTTGTTGATTTATTATTCACATACATTAGTGCTTGACTTTTAGTTTTTTTTTTCAATTTAAGCATATACATTTAGAATAAATTCTAAAAAAGTGTCTTAAATCTTGTTTACATCCCAAATATACTAGAAAGAAATTGCCTATCAACAAAATGCTAGAAAGAAACTGTAATTATCTGGAAAAGAAATTGTCTATGTCTTTTCTATAGAACTTCTTACTTCTGATTGGAGACAAGTATCATTCTTCTGATGCATGCATATAACATAAACTTCCAACTAAAGGTGAAGACAGATGTGTACGGGTAGCTTATCTGAAAATGAGGAAACCAACTAACAAAGCGAGAGAAGAAAACTATTGAAATAGGAAATGCAAATGTATAAACTTTTTGACACCTAAAGTAACTCCACATGGGAAAAGCTAAATGAAGGTAGTTTGCTCTAGTATCTATAGCTATCCAGCATATCACAACGATCTAAGTTCTAATTCTGATGCTAATATTTCACTCTCAATCAGACATAATTGTAACCAATGATATGGCAACTGTAAAAGTTGCACCGTCAATTGACATTTCATTTTCACTACCGTAATCTAGAAACAACAGGAAGCAGAAAACAAAATTGTTGATCATGTCAACTCAACAAGCAGGATTCTATATCATCAATGACTCGCCATGAATGAGAAGTGAGGTGAAGAAGCTTACATGTCGGACGAATCACTTGGACTAGGAATAATCTTGTGTCTCTGGAATACATACATTCAATAAGTCATGCAAATTTAGACAAGTACAGAACAGACAAGTAGAAAAGATAAGCCTGTCAGGAACCCACATGAACTGATGCATAGTCATGTTCAACTAGTTCCCAGCGTTCCTTTGTAAGATTTAGCATTTCTTGATCACCATCTTCATAGATCACCTTAAAATATCATGAAAAACATAAATGATAAAACATTACCAAGACTTTAGAAAACTGCTTGACTAATTAACTCCAATTTAGATTCGACAACCTGTGAAAATGTAGACTGACACCAGCCTATTACCATATGAGGGCATAAACCAGCGACTAAGGGAGTATAATTACGTAAAGCAGTTGAAGTCAATTAATATACAAGAAAACTAATGTTGATATAGCCATACTAAATCTTTACCATGTGCTTTTTCTCTGAATGGTCAAATAAAGTGATATGTCCTTCATAGAACCTACAGAATGTGAATGGTACGTGATATAACGTTTGAACTAAAAAATAAACTTCCTCAGAATGAAACAAATAATGTGTCAAAAAAAATTAAAAAGGATAATAAGCAGCTAAATGCTCAAAAGTTTTCCTGTATGGACCTAAAAAATCAAAAAAATTACAACCAAATCTTTTTGCGCAACGACACTACTACATCTCTAATATGATGCAATGACTGAAACCAAGCACCAACAAGATACATCTGCTTAACAATGTCCTTTAACTTGTCATATTTTACCTTAAGAAAGGCCCCTATTGGTTGAACATCAGATTTGAAACATATATTCCCATAAAAACCTTTTCTTTTCATTGGGGTGGGGCGTGGGGAAGGGGGGAGAAGAGAAAAGAACCACAATTTTCTATTTAAAACATACAGAATCAGCTGCACCATTATCTTTCTCAAATATAAATCTAATTTTTTAGAATGTGAGCATTTTGAATATTGTATATTGAGTACCATTATACAATATTTTAGTTATCTAGCTCCTATCATTTACAACTAAAAAAATGTTTACGTACTTCTGCGATGGACATCATAACTTGGGCGGATGCATATGCGTTATCCATATTCAGAAAATTATGACAACGTAATTCATTCAGAGTTATTCAGATGAAAAAATTTCTAGTGAAAGAGCAAGTCAACTTTCAAAACATTTAACAGGAATAGCAGAAGCTTGGCTGCATAATATTAATTCAGTGAAATCACATACATTTGATCAAGTGTCCACCAAACCCTTACTCTGCAGCCAACCAGCTCCTCGCCGACAACCTTATCCGCAGAATCCTAAGGAAAAGATGATAGAGGTGCTCATAAATCTATAGAGAAAACACTAATACATGCAGAGACGAAGTGGAAACATAAGAGAAGGGAAAATGGCAAATAATTCATTCTATAGATACATAGATATGTTTTTGTCTACAAATACATAGTTCAACCTCTACAAAGTGTGTGCAAGTGCAATTACTGCTAATATACTTGATCCGGCTCTAATACAAATACTATAAAATCATACAAAAATAAAAAAGAACATTCTTTTAGTAGTATTCCGCTCTAAAAGTAGGAAAAATGGCACAAAAATCATTCTTTAGATACATACATACGCTTTTGTCTACAAATACATAGTTGGAGCTCGACATAGTGAGTGCAATGTGCAATTACTGCCTGTATGCTGGATCTAGCTCTTCAGTTACAATTAGTAACTTCCTTATAAAATTTCATGACATCAGGACTGTAGCACGTGTAGAGGACAGTCATATTGAAGATAGAAAAAAGAAAATACCTCTTCTCTTAAGGTAAAGGTAAATACACAAAAGCAAAACTAGTTTCAGCACATAAATAACCTCATTGGAAAATTTTATGGAACATTCACTTTAGTAATCACTTAATGAAGGTTGTCTAATCTCATTAACTATAATTTAATCTAACTAATGATAATAAATGTTTACCTCTTCTTGTGATGGCAAGTTCTTCCTTTTACGTTGTTCTTTAGAAGTTTTGGGGAAGTCGGTTTGCTCGGTGATTGAGACAGAACCCAATTCCTGCACCACTCAATTTTTGTACATAATAAGCCCAAAATTAGGGGTATAAAATAAATACTATACCAGAATCCACATAACTTCCAAACGAGAACATTCACTTTTACTATCACTTATTGAAGAACGTCTAATGTTATTAACTGTAAGCCAGCTCTAATTAGTAATAATAAATTTACCTTTTCTTGTGATAGGTAGTTCTTCCTTTTACGTTGTTTTTTAGAGGTTTCAGGGAAGTTGCTTTGCTTGGTGATTGAAACAGGATCCAATGCCTGCAAAACTCAAAATATGTTCATAATAAGAAGGGGTATAACAAACACTTCACTTGAATCCACATAATATTCCAAAACGAGTACATTAATCACTTTACTGAAGGTTGTCTAATATCACTAACTATAAGCCTGATCTAGTTAATGATAACAAATGTTTACCTCTTTTTGCGATGGCGAGCTCTTCCTTTTTTGTTGTTCTTCATAGGTATTGAGGAAGTTGCTTTCTTTGGTGTTTGAGACAGAACCCAATGCCTGCAGAACTCAATTCATGTACATAATAAGTCCAAACTAAGGGGTAAATTAAATACTTTACTTGAATCGACATAACTTTCAAAACGAGAACATTTACTTTAGTAATCACTTATTGAAGGTTGTCTAATATCAGTAACTAAGCCAACTCTAATTAATGATTGAAAGAAATAATCCCCTTGATTATTTTCATTAATTGAAAGGCTATATATACAAGTTACATATTTCCATAATAGGAAAATCCTTTTCCTATTCTACTTCTAAATCCTTATTCTACCATAATTCTAACTATACAATTATGGTAAGTGTATAACACTAATTAAGGTATCCTTTACCTTACAATATACTACAAATATATATACCATATATACAATAACAAATCCTTTGGACTGGCCTTTGGATTGGCTTTCTCGAATGCCCACTGCCCACTGCTTTAATATTTGGACTGTTTAACACACCTCCGCAGTCATAGCGGGCGGTTTTCGAACGCTGAGACTATCCCTGAAATCTTCAAAGAGAACCGCTGGTAGACCCTTTGTAAAGATGTCTGCAATTTGATAACGAGACGGGACATGGCATACGCGAACTTGACCCTTTGCAACCTTTTCACGGACAAAGTGAATGTCCATTTCGATATGCTTGGTGCGTTGGTGTTGAACGGGGTTACCTGAAAGGTAGATGGCACTAATGTTATCGCAATATACCAAGGTTGCCTTCTGAATGGGACAATGAAGCTCCAAAAGCAAATTACGTAGCCAACATGATTCGGAGACCACATTCGCTACCCTCGATATTCTCGCCTCTACACTTGAGCGTGATAGAGTTGCCCGACGTTTTGCTGACCAGAAGACCAAATTGTTGCCAAGGAACATACAGTAGCCAGAAGTCGACCGGCTGGTGTCGGGACAACCACCCCAATCAGCATCCGTGTAGGAGACAAGTGTAGATGTAGATGACGGATACAAGTGCAACCCATAGTCTAGTGTCCCCTGAATATACCGAATGATGCGTTTGATTGCATTCATGTGCTCAACTCTGGGATCGTGCATGAATAAACACATCTGCTGAACCGCATATGTAATATCCGGTCTGGTAAAGGTAAGATACTGGAGGGCCCCTGCAAGACTGCGATAGCGAGTCGGGTCCTCGTATGGTGCACCTGCTGTGGCACTTAGCTTTGGGTTTGCATCAACTGGCATGGAAGTGGACTTACAGGATGACATCCCAGCCCTCTCGATGATCTCAGCAGCATACTTCCGTTGAGACAGAAACAACCCACCTGAATGACGCTTGACGGCAATCCCCAAAAAATAACTCAAAGGCCCTAAGTCTTTCATAGCAAACTCAGAACTGAGCATGATCATGATAGACTAGCGCAAGGCATCGGAAGAGGCAGTCAAGATGATATCATCCACATACAACAGAATATAGGCCAATGACGAACCACGGCGGTAGATGAACAAGGAATTATCTGACCTGCTGTGAGTGAACCCATAGTCGAAACAAAGTCGCAAATCGTGTATACCGAGGCCCGTGGAGACCGCTTAAGCCCATATAATGATTTCTTCAACAAACGGACATGATGAGGGCGGTTGGGATCCCCGAAACCCAACGGCTGATGCATATAGATCGTTTCCTTGAGATCACCATGTAGAAAAGCATTCTTGACATCCAACTGATGAATTGGCCAAGTCTTTGAAAGAGCCAAGCTAAGCACAGTGCGAATGGTAGCCGGTTTGACCACCGGACTAAACGTCTCACCACAATCAATTCCAACCTGCTGAGTCTTACCATCACCAACAAGTCGCGCCTTATGTCTAGCAAAGGACCCATCTGAATTCTCCTTATGAGCAAAAATCCACATAGACCTGATAACATTAATACCATATGGACGGGGCACCAACTCCCACGTCTTATTATCAATAAGAGCATTATATTCATCAGTCATAGCAATTTTCCAATTAGGGTCATTTAATGCGGACACAGGATTGCGGGGCAAGGGGGATTTAGAGACATCCGAATGTAAATTAAAATGTCTTTTAGGCGTAAAAATACCCCGCTGACTACGAGTGACCGGTCTATGACTCGAGGAAGAATTGAGGGAATTTTGGGAATTTTCTGGGCTCGGGACGGACGGCGGCGGGCGGTGGGCTGCCGGCCCAAATCGGTACAGACTGGGCTCGGTTTCTGGATCAGTTCCAGAATTGGGCTGGACTGGACCAATTGCTGGAACTGGTCCAGTGGCTGGAATTTGTGTGTGTGGCGGTACTGTTTGTCCAGCGGCAGTGGGCCCGCTGGAGGATTTTGGGTACGGGAGATGTCCGAAAAATTTCGAAGAATATACGGGGATATTTGGTCATCCAAAAAATTATATGACTTAGGTTCGGGAGTATGAACTTTCGTAAATGGGAATTGAGTTTCATCAAAAATGACATGGCGATTGATTATGATTTTCTTGGAGGATAAATCAAAACACTTATAACCACGATGATTTGACGGATAACCCAAAAACACACACGGGGTAGACCGAGCCTGAAGTTTGTTAATTGTGGTGGATGGGAATAACGGATAACACAAGCACCCAAAAATCCGAAGATGAGAATACGAAGGATCCTTATTATATAGGATTTTGAGAGGGGAGGAATATGTCAGACCTTTAGAAGGAAGTATGTTAAGAAGATATGTGGCCATTTGTAGAGCATGATACCAAAAATATGGAGGTATGGAGGCATGAATTAAGAGAGTTCGGACAATGTTATTGATGGAACGAATTTTGCGTTCGGCCTTACCATTTTGTGGAGATGTATGAGGACACGAAAACCTAAAATTGATCCCATTATTAGCACAGAAATCCCGAAACTCCCTATTGTCATATTCTTTCCCATTATCACATTGAATATTTTTTGTCTCTTTCGAATTGAGTACGAATGAACGCTCTAAATTTGATGAAGATGGAAAATACTTGTGATTTATTTGCAATTGGAAACGTCCACAAAAATCTAGTATAATCATCTAAAAAGAGAACATAATATCGATGACCCACTGAACTTAGAACAGGAGACGTCCATAAGTCACTATGAATAATGTCAAATGGCATAGAAGTATGAGAATTGGAGTCTACAAATGGTAACTTAACAATTTTTCCTAATGAACAAGACTGACAAATTGGAGTACGACTCGTACCCTTACAAGAAATAAAACTATTTTTATCTAAAACTGATAAAATAGAAGATCCCGGATGACCCAGACGAGCATGCCACATGGAAGGAGAGATGGCTGCCAAGGCTGACGGCAAGGTTTGACTCGATGGACTGAAACCAGGCATGATAGGATACATATCCCCCTACTATCACACCTCATGAGATGACTCCCCGTCTTGAAATCCTTCACCAGAAAAACCAAAAGGATCAAATTCAACGGAAACGGAATTGTCAGTAGTGAACTTCCGGACAGACACTAAATTTTTAATCAATTTAGGAGCATGTAAAGTATTTTTCAAGAGAAGGGGTGGATTGGGGGGAGACAACGTTTTGTGACCATAATCCTGAATTGGAATAGAGTTGCCATTACCAACAATTATACCCCGAGAGGTGCTCAAATTGGAATAAGAGGAGAGAGTACCTGATTCAGAGGTCATGTGAGTAGTTGCCCCGGTGTCCATGTACCAATTTGGGTCCGGTTGAGTCAACCCCAACGTGTGCATCGCGACCTCGATTTCAGTCTGAGTGGGGCCTGCGGTGGTCGGGGCCCAAGAACTCCTGTCCGTGGTGCACCTGGGCCGTAGCTGCTGTTGCTATCGCTGCTGGGCCACTGGCCAGTGGGCCGCCACTGCTGGGTATTGGGCCCTGGACTGTTGGCCACCCACTGGCCGCTGGAAACTGCTGCTGGATGGTACGGGTTCCACTGCCATTGGCCCCACTGCTGGGCCCATGGCGGTGGTGGGCCACTATACCCTGGGCTGGGACCCACCGCCTGTTTGTTGACCACCGGAACCGCCACCAGAACCGCCGCGTTTGCCCCCGCGATTTTTGTTATTATTTTTGCGATTATTCTTGCCGCCACCATTATTATGGTTTTGGCCCGAATTATTCACAAAACCTGAAGAACTAGGAGAGGACGCCACCATGACAACTGGGCTTGCTCCGGTAGCCGCCTTTTTAGCCAAACCGGCTTCTTCCAACGTAAGCATGGAGCGGGCTTGATGAAAGTCTGGAAGAGGGTTGCTTTGGCGAAGGAGAGTTCCAACACCATTATAGGCCTCCGAAAGACCGGCAACCAACTGTAGAACTAGACGATTATTTGTTACTGGTGCGCCAACATTACGGAGTTGATCCGCCAACTCCTTTAGTTTCTTGCAATATGCAGAAACGTTTGGAAATTCGTCCATTCGAACGAGAGAGAATTCCTGCTCGAGTGTGACGACACGTGAATGTTGGTTGTCTTGGAATATGTCACGCAATCTATTCCATGCAGCCATAGCCGTGGTATCCGGCTCCATAATCGTCTGTAGAAGGTCCAGCGAAATAGTGGCGTATATCCACCGAAGCACGGTAGCATCAAGTGTAATCCATAACTCAGGATCCTCCGCAGGAAGGGGTCTAGCGGGAGGAATGATGTGATGAAGAACTTGATAAGATATAGCGTGAATTTTAAACAACTCTGCCCACGTTGCATATTGAACGTTTTCCATCTCAAGAACAATAGGGATACTTAGCTTGATATTGGAAACCGTGAGGGCAGGGTGAAAATTGTTCTTAGACATATTGTAAGAACAAAGAAGGAGGGGAAATTTAAGAGAGGTTTTTGAGAGCGGAAGACGAGATTTTTGGAGAGAAAACCCGAGGGGGGGGGGGGGGGGGTCTCGGCCAAAGGAGGCAAAAGTTTGAGAGAAAAAAAACTTTTGTTTAGACCTAGTCTCTTGATACCATGAAAGAAATAATCCCCTTGATTATTTTCATTAATTGAAAGGCTATATATACAAGTTACATATTTCCACAATAGGAAAATCCTTTTCCTATTCTACTTCTAAATCCTTATTCTACCATAATTCTAACTATACAATTATGGTAAGTGTATAACACTAATTAAGGTATCCTTTACCTTACAATATACTACAAATATATATACCATATATACAATAACAAATCCTTTGGACTGGCCTTTGGATTGGCTTTCTCGAAAGCCCACTGCCCACTGCTTTAATATTTGGACTGTTTAACAATGATACTGTACTAAACGTTTACCTCTTTTTGTGATGGCGAGTTCTTTCTTTTACATTGTTCTTTATAGGTATTGGCAAAGTTTCTTTCTTTGGTAATTGAGAAGACAGATCCCAATGCCTGCACAATTCAATTTATGTATTTAGTAAGTCCAGAACTAAGGGCAGAATAAATACTTTACTTAAATACACAACTTCCTAAACGAATTCAGCCAATTGACGCTAACTCTTTGATTTACCTCAGGTCCTGATTCCTCAACTGATGACCGCCGTCTTTTATCACGATATATGGCAGGTAAATTTTTTTTGTCGTCTTTTTCATGTTTCTCTTGTAATGCCTCCAAGACAGCAATTTCTTCTGAAGAAACCAATGTAGGTTGTGAAACTTTCTTCTTGGTTATAGCTCCTGATGAATCTCTTGCTGAAATTGATGAAAATTGTGCACCATCATTCTGACCTATTTTGTCATTTTTCTCCTTTTGGCGTCTCTTTATAGAAGTCATTATCGGAGTCTTCTCCTCAGCAGATGAAGAATATAATCCAGTGGAGATTGCACATTTAGGTGAACAGCTACTTCTCTTTTTAGTATATTTCCAACAAGCCTTCAAGAGAATACGGCCTTTTGATGTCCTTTCTCCACTTAACCAAGCATGATCATATCCTTCGTCTGGTTTATTCAAAAAATTAGGTTTCCAATGTCTTTTCTTTGAAGCTTGAGTAGCTTCTGGATCTAGTTCTTTTTCAGCTTCATTTATGAAACCCAAGTTTTCAGGTGGCGAAGTGGTCCTTGAATCTGTACTTCTTTGCTGCTTCATTGCATCTCCATGTTCTGATTCTTTTAATATTGTATCCGTCTCTAGAACGACGTCATCGACCTTATGCTTGAGATCATCTTCCCATAGCTCAGTAGGGTCATTCTGAAAAGTGGGTATAAAAGGAAGAGTTCACATCATTACAATAAATCGAGAATAAATATGACCTATAATCTGTGAAGTTACCTTCACTTATCACCTATAATTCTGACAAATACGTAGAACGAAGTTACTTTTAGCTCAAAGAGGATATATACCCACACATAACACGAAACGGGTGATCTATAGCTGGAGGAAAATAAGTATTACAGGCATGTAGAATGAACTGGTTCGAGAGTTGAGACGCAATCACAAAACTTAAGTGTTTTCACCTTCTCTTTCTCATGAGGACTTATTGGCCATGGTCTTCTCCAAGCAATCATATAATTCCTATAATATCAATCAACTGTAACTCAATCCCAAACTAAAAGGGGTCGTCTGTGTGAAACCTATTATCCAATCCGCTATTCCAGCCCTATTCAGAGATTCATTGGATCAATTTAACACACCCCTTATCTGGACTTTGACCCCTCTATGCTAAGCGAAGCAAGAATAGACGGGGCTTTTAATTCCTAGAATGTCTTTTGAAAAGAAATTGACCTCTTACAGGAGGTGATTTTTTACTAGGGGTGCTTATCAGAATTTCACCTGATGCAAACCATGATTGATCTGCATGCATACACAGGAAAGAAATTTGTTTTACAAGGTGGAATCAAACCCTCACAAATAAGGTGACAAAATTCAGGAAGTAAACCAATTAAACTAGTGAAATTTCCAAAGAAGGGTAACCAATAAGGCAATCATTTCATCCTAGGATTAATTAACAATTTTTTACCTGAAACAAATTTCAGACCAGTTTAGGAAGGCAGTTAAAAACAAGTTACAAACAACACCATTGAAGCAACACACATTTGCGTAGAATTATTTTTTTTTAAAAATAAATTTGACCCTCCCTAAGAGCTCCCAATTGCTTCCTTTGTGACTCAAACCAACAACCTTGGGGTTGGAGGTGGCGAGTGCTTACAAAATCGAAGAGACAAATTGATTTATTTCATAGGTAAATAGATTGAAAGAGAAAAGAACAGACTCTCACATCAAGAAATCTTTTGCTGCGATTGCCTGCCTCAGAAACAGAAGCATCCATTTCAATTTCTCACAGTACAAGAAGAGCACTGCAATTTTGGAACCAAATTAATTTTTTGTGCTATTGAGGAACAACTTCAAAGTGTGTGAGTAGGACTGAGGTTGTCTTTACTATGTAAATTTTCAGGTTTGCCCTCTCAACTTAGAGGAGTTTGCTCCCGAGGGTATACTAATAAAATGCTCTGTTTAGATTACAGTAATCTGTATAGATTCACTTCTTCTCTGCCCTTTTTGTTGTTTAATTTCAGCCTTCCTCTCCATGTCCATGTACGTTTGTGGAGGAAAGACAAAAATACTTATTACTATTTTGTTGTCTTATACTGGTGGTTGTAACGTTTCTCCTATACATCATGACAATTTTGGTGGGATATATTTCTTGTTACTTCAGTTCTCTTGTAATTCCCTCAAAATAAGTATTTTCTCCTAAGATTTCACTTACCTTGAATATAGGAACAACTTATTTCACTGAGAAAGAGAGTGCGTGTTAGTATTTAAAAGCATATTTGATTTGGTTAGCTTTGTATTTCTTGGTTTGTACTTTGTAAATTGTACATAGTGTTGGAAGAAAATAGCGCACAGAAATAATATTCACGATATATAATAGCAATAAAAGCGAAATACGAAAAGTCGGTTAATCAACAAGAATAAAAAGAGCGATAACGACTCCAAGATTTTTACGTGAAAACCCTTCTGAATAAGGGAAAGACCACAGGCTGAGAGGAGCAACTAATATCCCTATAGCAAGAAAATTTTACACTTTGTAGGCCTGAGTAAAATACTCTAAGGACCGATACACACTCAAAAGAAATAACCCTCTTTTGATTTTTCCACCTCACTACGATATCGCTCACACTTTTTATTTTCCTCACTGACTATTTCTCAAACCCTGTCCGTGATGCCTCAATCTTCCTTCTCTCGTTTGTTTGGTGTGAATACAATAGAAGAAAACCTCCTCTATTTGAGATCTACAGATCCTGCATAATATGCAGCACTGCCTTGTAAACATTCTTGGACAAGTCGAAACAAAGTCCCCACATGTAATATAGCCACGTTCAAGCTCAAGCACTTTGGTTCAAAATTCGGTGGCAGGATTCCACAAGTAAATATGCTCCTTTACATTAACAAGTATAAGACCATGACAAGAACCCAATAGCATACAACTTGGCATGTAAATATCATCATCATCACTGAAAGGATAACTGAGTTCTTCCAAAGTGAGTTGTTGGTTTATGAATCGGAAGAAGGGTCCTTGTATCGTAGTTGAACTTGTATAAACCGCAGTAATCGCTCCTTGTTGTCGTTGAAGGGAGGGTAGTGCTACGAAGAAAAAATTGAAAAGTATTCTCTCTTAAATTATCCCAATATTAAAAGGAGAATAGTGAGTAAAGATATTAAGTCAGGTGACAAACTAATAATAGAAGACAACGTAACTTTTTTTAATAATATCATTTTTCGAAACTAATTAAATTTTATTAATCACCAAAGAGAAAATATTGCAATTCTTGACAATATTAATAGGCAATATTGTAAAATTAAGGGTGTGTTTGGTATGAAGGAAAATGTTTTCTCGGAATATTTTCAAGTGTTTGGTAAGTAAGTGAAAAAAATATTATCCAAAGAGTATTTATATATCTAGCGAAATACTATGGGGGTGAGATGGGTGGGGAGTGGATATTTCGGAAAATACTCACCCAAGCCCCACTAACCCCACCACCCTCCCCACCCACCACCACCCCAAGCGCCCATCCTCCACCACACACCTAACATTTAACACCCCGTACTTCCGGGTGATGGTTTGAGCATCTAGACGTATGAATGTAGACCCGAGCTTTGGGAAATTTATGTCATATTCACATACGCAAATGAAGAACTTAGTATATAAAAGAATGCGGTCCCAAAATAATTTTGGACTTAACAAGTATGATGACGGGGATTGAAAATAATATTTTATGTGTACCGAAAGAGGCTACGGACTAGTGCTATATTTCATGACCACGTTAATGAGTATATGAAGTGTGTTAAAAATAATTTAATATTTAAGGGGTATGAGAGCAAGAAGTTAATTAGTGGACACGTGTAGGAGAAGTAAATGACTAAGCTAGATATAACGTTATAGGTGGAATCTTCCCACACAAATGACTAAGATATATGTATAGGAGTCCCTAAGAGGCCTACACGTCTAAAATAATAGGATAAGGGATGGTTGATAAATTAAGTCTAGGGAATCAACGTTCTATTCCTAAACTTAGCAGCAACAAGGATAAGAGTATAACATAACTTTCTAATTCTTTGGATTATAATGGTATACATATGTTGTAGTGTTATGTACGGGAGGAAACAATAAAACGTCCATGGATGTTGTTGCAACTATATTCATTTAGCAAGAAGCAACGTAGTTCAATATTTTTAGGAGTTATCGTGTATCTTGTGGAGCAACTTTATTTTAGTATGAGCAGCAGAGATGTGCACATATGCATAAATACTATCTCACGTTGCTGGAAGAAAAATATCAAAGATTAAGGTGTAGAGGAGGCTAATTTCGACATAGTGAGTAGAGGTTCGACATTAAAGGTATGTTAAGGCAAATCATTTCTTCGTTTGGCATGTTCTATGTACGAAACGTACCCGTAATATTGTTCCATAAATTGTTCTACTCTTAGTAGTTAAGGATGTTTCTGTTATTGATTCCTATGTTAAAAAGCATGTCTAAATATGTTTCTAAATCATTATTGAGGTATATGGGAAGATGTTATTATTCCCAATGTTTGCCGAATGTACAAGGATATTATGTCGCCCGATAAGTTCAGAATGTTTTATTGTCATTCATGCATTTGCATTAGATTTATGTATTACCCTGGACCTACATGTGTTATATACACTACTATATGGTACGCATTATATATATGTAGGTGATGGGACAAGGTAATGACGTTATATACGCAACACCACCTGCAGCTGGTACATGTATCATGAAAAAGAAAGATGCCCACAGAGGTCAATATGATATGATGCCCACAGAGACCGATATGATATAATGGCCACAGAAGCTGTAATGGGAAGGAAGATGCCCGATGAGGCAAATATATATATGTATACCGCATTTGCATTTTGCATGACATTTTGGCAGATTATGGCCCTCAGAGGCATTCACTACTAGTCAGCTATTTCTATCGGTTGTTTTCTGTCGACTGTTGATATCGGCTATCTTTGTCGACTGTTTCTATTCCAGATTATTATGTATCTCTGTTATGATGTTTCTTATGCCTGACATACTAGGTACATCGGTTGTACTGACGTCCCTTTTGTCGGGGGACGCTGCGTTGCATGCCCACAGGTTCACGCAGACAGGCGACGATCCACGTTAGTAGGTTGCTGACTCAGCGTATTTTGGAGCACTCCCCTTGTTTCGGAGTGCCGGTCTAATCTCGGTACGGTATTTTTGCATGTATATATATATATGGGTATGGCAGGGTCCTGTCCCGATCCTTTTGATATCACGTACTCTTTAGAGGCTTGTAGACAGTGTCCTATGTGTAATAGTCATCTATGGTCTTGTCGGCCTTGGTATGTATATATATATAAGTTGGGCTTTCTGGTAAGATTTTACATAGCTCTTTTCTAGTTTATAATTTTTATATGTCAGCAGGGTACTGGGTGACGGCCTTTGTAGCCTATGTTTAGTTATGGTTAGAGGTTGACTGTACGGCTAGCGGTACCCGGTAGGTAAGGTCCAGGTGCCCGTCGCGACCCTTCAGTTTGAGTCGTGACAAACTTGGTATCAGAACAGGTCTGTCCTAGGGTGTCTACATGCCGTGTCTAGTAGAGTCTTATTTATAGGTGTGTTATGCACCACACTTATAGACATGAGGCTACAGGGCATTTAGGAGGATGGTTACTTTCCCTTCTTTTTCTAGATCGTGAAGTAGAGCCGAGTTATAAGCATTTCATTCCAAATCCGTCTCATGTTTATGATTCCAGCAATGCCTACAACAAGGAAGAAGTTCAAGAGTATGAGGGCGTTAGATACGACAGCATGAGAAGGTACTAGTCGATTGCCACTCGCTAGCGAGGGTTAGAGTGAGACCCACAGTGCGATTCCTTCGTATGATTCCCCGACTTCACCACCTCTAGAAGAGATTAGTGGGGCTGTAGTACCCCCAATTCCTCCACCTGATACTCCATATGTGAATCTTGATATGCGAAGTGATGTACAGTTATTGACATGACTAGTGGCCGCTCAGGCCCAATGTCAGATTCCCAGTGCTTTAGATAGAGCTGCTAGTGCGAGAGCTCGGGATTTCATTAACCTAGACCCTCCGGTATTCACAAGATCAGACTTGAACGCGGACCCATAGAATTTTCTGGATCAGATACAGCATACCTTGCGGGTAATGGATACTACCGATACTGAATCGGTAAAGTTTGCTTCTTATATATTGTGGGATATCGCGGTGACCTGGTATGAGACATAGGAGCATTCTATGGGACCACGTGCTCTACTAGCATGATAGAGAAAGTTTTCAAAGGCCTTCTTACAACATTTTCTTCCAGTCGAGCTTCGACGGGCCAGGCAGACAAATTCCTACGTCTTTGAGTAGGGCAACATGAGTGTTTGAGAATATAGCTTGCAGTTTAATTCATTGGCCAGATCTGCCCCTACGATTATAGCTGAGATGAGTGACCGGGTACATAGGTTTGTTACTGGCTTGGGGCCGCACTTGGTCAATGAGTGTACTATGGCTTCTCTGAATCCAAATATGGATATTGCTCGCATTCAGGCATATGCATAGTATCTGGAGGATTGTAAGAGACAATAGCGAGTAGATCGAGACCGTGATAAGGGCCACCAGAAGAGGGCTTGATCCGTAAGTGACGTAAGAGAGTTCAGAGGTGGACCCAGACCACAACTTTATAGACGCTCATCTTACCCGACAGCTAGCGCATCATTACCATTTTCAAGGTCGAGGGTGGATCTGTATGTTCAATAGGGACCAGGTCAGAGTTCACGAGCGTCAGGGTCTTATTATAGAGGGGATTCTATTCAAATGAGGCCATCGTTGGCTCAATGCGAGCAATGTGGTATGACCCATCTAGGGTCGTGCCGACAAGGATCAAATGTGTGTTATTCTTGTGGTGAACTTGGTCATATTAGGCGAGAATGTCTGATAGGAGGCGAAGGTGTTAGGGCCCATCTGGTTGGATCGGCTGTAGCTTCATCACATCCAGTACGTCCGTCAGGGCAAAGTCAACAAACATTATCCGATCAAGGCAGAGTTAGGGGCCAAAACTGTACTTATGCATTGATGGGACGACAGGATCAGGAGTCCTCACCTGATGTCATTACAGGTACATTATTGGTCTTTTCACATAATAAGTATGCATTGTTAGATCCAGACTCTAATTTATCATATATCACCCCTTTTATTGCCTGTAAATTTGGTATGGAGCCTGAGTTGATAAGAGATCTATTTATCGTATCTACACCAGTTGGTGAGTCGGTAGTTGCTAGATGGATCTATCGAAATTGTGCAGTATTAGTTTGTAGCCATCAGACCCTAGCGGATTTGGTAGAACTAGAGATGGTTGATTTTGATGTTATTATGGCCATGGGTTGGCTGGCATCATGCTACGCTAATGTTGATTGTCGCACAGAGATTGTTAGATTTCAGTTCCCAGGCGAGCTAGTCCTTGAATAAAGGGTAATACGATGACACCAAAAGGTAGGTTTATTTCATACCTTAAGGCAACAAAGATGATCTCCAAAGGTTGTATATACCATCTCGTTCGGGCTAGAGATATCGATGCCGAACCACCTATTTCTCAATCAATTCTGGTGGTTAATGAGTTTCTTGATGTATTTCCAGATGAACTTCCAGGCCTTCCTCCCGAAAGGGAAATTGAGTTCGGTATAGATGTGTTGCCAGACTCAGCCGATATTTATTCCTCCTTATAGAATGGCTCCACCGAATTGAAAGAATTAAAGGAGTAATTAAACGATCTGCTTGATAAAGGCTTTATTAGGCCTAGCATATCTCCTTGGGGTGCACCGGTATTTTTTGTACGAAAGAAAGATGGCTCGTTACGAATGTGTATCGATCGGCAGTTGAATAAAGTCACTATTAAGAACAAGTACCCTCTTCCCGAATTGATGATTTTTTTGACCTGTTACAAGGTGCAAGATGTTTCTCAAAGATCGACCTAAGGTCGGGGTACCATCTGCTAATGGTTAAAGGAAAGGACATTCCGAAAACGGCTTTCAGGACAAGGTATGGCACTTCGAGTTCTTAGTAATGTCATTTGGACTCACAAATGCACCGGCATCATTTATGGATCTAATGAACAGCGTGTTTCGCCCATTTCTGGATGTATTTGTGATAGTATTTATAGATGATATTCTGGTTTACTCTCACTCGAAAACAGAGCATGTGGATCATTTGCGGATAGTACTACAGATGCTCCGGGATCATAAGTTGTATGCTAAGCTCTCCAAGTGTGAGTTTTGGCTGAATTCAGTGGCTTTCCTTGGTCATATAGTGTCAGACGAAGGCATAAGAGTTGACACTCAGAAGATTGAAGCGGTGAAGAATTGGCCGAGGTCTACGACTCTATCAGAGGTTCGCAACTTTCTGGGCTTAGCCGACTATTATAGGAGGTTTGTAGAAGGGTTTTCTACCATATCAGCACCATTAACAAAGTTCACACAAAAGGCCATAAAATTCCAGTGGTCCGATGCTTGTGAACAAAGTTTCCAAGAGGTAAAAGATAGACTAACATCGGCTCCAGCCTTACTCTCCAGAGGGTCCAAAAGGCTATGTTGTGTATTGTGATGCCTCGGGAGCAGGTTTAGGATGTATTCTAATACAGCATGGTAAAGTGATTGCCTATGCTTAAGGCAATTGAGGAAACATGAGAAAAACTATCAGACACACGATTTGGAGTTGGCCACAGTGGTCTATGCACTGAAGATTTGGCGACACTACTTGTATGGTGTTCATGTAGACATTTTTACGAATCATAAAAGTCTGCAATACATATTTAAGTAGAAAGTGTTGAACTTGAGACAAAGAAGGTGGCTTGAGTTATTGAAAGATTATGATGTGGTATCTTATACCATCCCGATAAAGCTAATGTTGTAGCAGACGCGCCCAATCATAAGTCGATGATCAGCTCAATGCCGGTGCAGGTCGAGAGGAAGGAGTTAGTAAGAGAGCTCCATCAGTTCGCTAGTTTGGGAGTCCAACTAGTGGATTCGGAGGATGGTGGTTTTGTAATTCGGAATATGTTAGAGTCATCCCTCATATCGAAAGTTAAGGAACGTTAGTGGGAAGACCCCAGTTTGAGAAAGATCAGAGAGGACATTCAACAAAAGAAGACCACAACTTTTGAGATGGACGAACATGGGGTTCTCAAGCACCAGGGCCGTTTATGTGTTCCAAATGTAGCGGGATTACGAGATAGAATTTTGACAGAGGTCCATTGCTCATGATATTCTATTCACCCTGGATCTACTAAAATGTATCATGACCTCAAGGGTGTCTATTGGTGGAATGATATGAATAGAAGCGTTGCGGAGTTTGCAACTCAGTGTCCTAATTGTCAACAAAAATAGAGCACCAAAAGCCCAGTGGCTTGACTCAGAACATTGAGATTCCGATGTGGAAATGAGAAATGATTAATATGGATTTCATTACGGGTCTACCTCGCTCTTATCGTAGGTTTGATTCTATTTGGGTAATCGTTGACAGACTGACCAAATCAGCTCATTTCCTGGCAGTCAAAACTACCTACACAGCCGATGACTATGTGAAGTTGTATGTTAAGGAGATTGTTCGCCTTCATGGTGTGCCTATTTCTATTATATCTGACCGAGGTGCACAATTCACAGCTAACTTCTGGAAATTATTTCAAAAAGGTTTAGGCACCCAAGTTAATCTTAGCACAACTTTCCACCCTCAGACAGACGGGCAGGCCGAGCGTACAATTTAGATTCTCGGGGACATGCTATGAGCTTGTGTATTGGACTTTAAGGGAAATTGGGATTATCATTTACCCCTTATTGAGTTTGCATACAATAACAACTATCATGCTAGCATTAAAATGTCTCCATACGAGGCTTTTTATGGGCGGAGATGTAAATCTCCTATCGGATGGTTCGAGGTAGGCAAATCAGAGTTATTTGGGCCTGACCTAGTACACCAAGCCATAGAGAAGGTGAAGTTGATCCAAGAAAGGTTGTTAACCATTCAGAGTCGTTAGAAGTCGTATTCAGATGTGCGACGGCGAGACTTAGAATTTCAGGTAGATGATTGGGTCTTTTTGAAAATTTCTCCTATGAAGGGTGTAATGAGATTTGGGAAAAAGGGAAAGCTCAGCCCAAGGTATATTGGGCCATATCGCATAATTCGACGAATCGGTCAAGTAGCTTACAAATTGGACTTGCCTTCGGAATTGGATCCGGTTTTCCATGTTTCCATGTTGAGAGCATGTGTTGGAGATCCTTCCCGGATTGTAATGATTGATGATGTGAAGGTTAGTCATTAAAACTTTATGTAATTCATGAATTCTTGCATCTTTTCTCAAATTATTTGTGTCTAAACACTATAATTTTGGGGTTGTGGTGTAGCCATGAATATTGACGCTTGACAAGTACTTTTATTGTAGTAGTTTATTTATATACGATTGTTTATTTTCTTCTGTTCTTAATTGCTTGATTGTTTGCACAACAGTCGAGTTCTATTTACTATTTAATACACGTATTTGGGAAAGACGCTAGATTAGAGAAAAAGTAAAGAGAATGTTATCTGATTATCCCTACAGTTGGGCTAGGATTTGTGGCTAGGATAGGAATATACCTAGACACCGCATTCAATTTAATACCGTGGACGAATTGCATTTTTAACAGGTCAATTCCATAGGAATATAAGCGGCGAATTATTTTGAATCGGCGAGTAGTGGTTCGGGAGAATACTATGAGATTAATAATCCGGTCAAT
This sequence comes from Anisodus tanguticus, assembly GCA_034509755.1. Taxonomy (NCBI): domain Eukaryota; kingdom Viridiplantae; phylum Streptophyta; class Magnoliopsida; order Solanales; family Solanaceae; genus Anisodus; species Anisodus tanguticus. Next base: position 9,542,475 of record CM067543.1, on the reverse strand, counting down.
TAGCAATCGTGAATAAAACTACTAGGGTAAGATACTTGAATGACGCAATACGATTGCCGAACCAAACACGACCCTGGAATACTCATCTCTCTGTGATAAACTCAAGTGTTAAACAAACGTTTGTTACAACGTTAGCATAAATAGTTAGATATTTACTTTTCGCATTAGTTAAAAAAACAATCAACTATTTTCTTTCATACTTGCATAATTAGTGGTGATTGTGAATTCTCATTAAATCGTTGATCATATGTCTCAGTGGGTACGATATCTAACTTCTACAAGTCATCATATTACTTGGCGACCACATATACTTGTGTGTGCGTTGGGTGCAACATTACTGATATCGCTGCTGTTTGTTCATAAATTTCAAGCTGATAGTATATTGGACCCTTTAGCTATTTACTTATGCATGTCTTTTATCCTGCAACTGAACAACAACTTAGCATACCTTTTCAGTTTTTCTAGGTTAACTAATTTTCTCTCTCAGCTCTTTCATCGCTCTTTTCACTGTAAACTGCTCTTTTCACTGAAACCGCTGATATTCTTCATCTATTTTCTGTTAATCGAGCTTCGAGTCTTTTCACATATGCGGAGACGCTCCAATTATTGAGCTTTAGTTCAGGTTATCTGCTTCATTATGATTCTTGGTTATTTTTTCCCTTTGAGTCTTTTCACGCAAATCAATTTATCTTCTTGTTCTTCGATCTGGATAGAATTTCACTGCTAAAAATACCTTGAGAGTTATTGAATAAATTTTCTGTTTAGCTATGTTTAGAGACAGCCCCAGATAGGGAAGAAAGAGACACTAGGAGAAGATTCTCGGGGGTATCTGCTTATGTCTTCTGAGTATGTCACTAGCTCCGATGACAGAATTCGAGAGCTAACAAGGAGTTTGTGAGAACAACAAGGGTTCTGAAAGAAGAGGAATGCTGGTCATATTCTAATGTTATCAATTTGTTGTAGACTTGTAGCCTGTAAGCATTTCACTGCCTTGATTTACCAGATATATAACTTTTGATATAATAGTTCTCTAAGAAGTTAGCTATTTTCTTTTGGCGTCAATGCTATTGTGGTTGAATTAGCTTGTGACTTTCTACTAGAGTCAGCTTCTTTTAACAAATATCTACATTGTAAACTTGTGATGCACATCAGTGAAGTAAATTTGTATCATGTTTGAATCTATGGTCCTCTGTTTTAAAAAAGAAAAGACTACCGTATACTCCCTCCGTCTCAATTTATATGATGTAATTTCACAGGGAACGAAGTTTAAGAAATAAAGGAAGACTTTTGAATCTTGTGATCTAAAACTAGCCAAAGATATTTTTGTGGTTATAAATCATCTCGTTAAGCGTAAATGTAAAGTTTAAAGTTAAATTATTTCCAAATAAGAAAATGTGTCATTATTTTTTGGGCTGACAAAAAAGGAAAGTGTGTCATCTAAATTGGGACAGATGGAGTATTAATTACCGCTTCAGGTTTATTTGGGGACCAAATAACTCATTTCAAAGGCGATACAAATTCTACCCCTGAAATCGTTCGAACTCAAGTTAAAGATCATTAAACAAATAGTATAGGTAATTAGGCTTTAAGTAATCTATAGGATCCCGGCTTCTTGATGAGTCAATGCTGAAATTCATTTATCGGATCATGACTATAACCTCTAAACGACATAAAGTTATCGACTAAATCTGATTTCTTTCATTTCTCTTTTTACACCGAAAACTATATATTTATTCTTTGTTTTTAGGCATAGTGGAATGAGTAACAATTCAGAATTCCATGTGATTCTTCTCTTTTTGAACTCTATGCTTATTCCCCAATGATCCTGGACTTATTCACTTTGTCCTGCTTTTTTCCTTGCATTTAATCCACATATTGATCCACTTCATTCTCCTATTCATGTGTTTCAAGTTCAATTCTAGAAAAGAAAAACCAATTCATGTTCAATTCTAGAAAAGAAAAACTCAAATTGCATTTAATTCTCTTTTTACACCGAAAAATTTATTTGTTATATAATGGGCAAAATCATGATTTTCTGGATGGGCAAAACTATTCCGCTTCACAGTTTTTATAAAACATTGTTCTATTGCTTGGAGATATAGAACTAGAGCAAATCCAATTTGAGCGTTTGTTATGCTTAAAAGATTATAGAGAGTGTTTATATAATGTAACATGAAGAGAAAACACAGTTTTTGTGGCTTAGTAACTTATACCGATAGTGCTGCCTGTGGATCTTGGAATAGAGTATTGAGTTTTAAACTTCTAAATGAAACTAGATGAAGGATTGGTTGTCATCTATTGTTTGGAACTTGGTAGTGATGAAATGATTATAATTTCTGAAAACGTAGATACTTTTGTGGTATGCTTCTCCAATGCCACCTTACAAGTGTGTTTAAAGAAGGCCTATTTAAGAGTAATTGGAGTACAAGTTCAGATACGTAACGCATGAGGCTGGCACGGAAGTGAGGCTGAGAACTCAGGTCATTCAAAAGAAAGTAAGTTTCAAGTATCGTGGGTCTATTACCATGAAAATGGAGATATCAACGCTGACGTCACACATCGTATTGAGGCAGGGTGGATGAAATGGAGGCTCGCTTCCGAGTCACTAAAACTTAAAGGAAAGTTCTACAAAGTTGTGGTTAGACCCACTATGTTGTATGGGGTGGAGTGTTGTGCTATAAGAACTCTCATGTCCAGAAGAATGTTGCGGAAATGAGGATGCTACAATGGATATGTGGACATACTAGGAGAGATAGGATTAGAAATGAAGAAATCTCGGATAAGGTGGGAGTGGTTTCGGTAGAAGATAAGATGCGGGAAGCGAGACTAAGATGGTTCGGACATGTGCAGAGGAGATGCACGGATGCTCCACTACAGAGGTGTGAGAGGTTGGCTATGGACGGTTTCAGGAGAGGCAGAGGTAGGCCGAAGAAGTATTGGTGAGAGGTGATTAGACAGAACATGGCGCAGCCCCGACTTTACCGAGGACATTACCTTAGATAGGAGGTTATGGAGAACACGGATTAGAGTAGAAGGTTATGTCGTAATTGAGTGTTGCCCTAATTATTCTTTCATGCTAGTAGTCATAATATTATTCTGGTAGTTCTTTGTCATTCAATTTCTATTACTATTTATTATTTTTTGTACTTTGACTATCGTCCTACCTGCTCGTTTCTTTCACTTCGTTATCTTATTCTCTTGTTGCTATTACTGCTTATTATTACTGTTGCTTTCATTTCAACTTGAGTCGGGGTCTATCGCAAACAGCCTCCCTATCCGTCAAAAGGTAAGGGTAACGTCTGTATACACTCTACCCTCACAGACCCCACCTGGTGGGATTATATTGGGTATGTTGTTGTTGTTTGTTGTTGTTACTCCTTTCTCGATTCAGTATACTTTTCTACCATTTTCTTTTGTTTCTCTTTAAAAAATGACACTAATTTTCTATAGCAGCTGCTACTATGCATTTAATTTTTCTGTGTTCTTAAGTTACATACTGTGGATAGTAGCCCAATAAATTGATGTATTTCAATTTACAAGCACTGTACCTGCAAGGTAAATACTTTTGTGCCTGATTTCGACTTTGATCCACTGCCCTTATTACCCAACAAGATATTGGAACAACATTTTTTCATTTTATATATTATTCCACTGTGCCAGACGACGATGGATCATGTTGAGCTTCACATGCCACGCCCATCAGTTCGTCAAGACTTCATTATGATTACTGAGTATATCACATTTGTCTTTCCCATTGTGTCCAGTTCTAATTCCAATACATGGGTCGATATTCTCACCTGATGACAGAATACAATCATTTGTAATACCAAGCCGAAAATGCAAGATTTCTTGTCTTGATTTAATTATATTTTCTGCAATTATATCACTCTCATGCTTTTAGCATCAAATAATTATCCAAACCACTAATCTCTGATTGTTATTATACTTCTCCTTCTACCTGTAGAAGGGAAACTTAGCTTTTTATCATTCCAGTACCTTCGTGGTAGTTTTTTGGAGAGCGAAAAGCGGAAAAAGGCGATGAGGGCTCGCTTCACCGAAGCGTGAAGCGAAGCGCGTGCTTATTTATTTTGAAGCGCAATTTAATACAAAAATAAAAGATATTAAATTCGCATAGATAAATAACCAAGAACTCAATAGAAATAACATATTAAGCAAGTGTTTCAATTATTAAATTAAAATTGAAAGCACAACATACAAAATCGCTGCAGCACGTCTATGAACTGAAGAAAATAGAAAAGAAGAGAAAAAAGAGTAACAGAGAAAAGAAGAGAAGATGAGGAAGAGAAGATGTTTACACAGATTTATATTCCACATAAAAAGTACTGGGTTCAAATGAACCACTACACCAAAGCTGCAGCTGCCCTGGCGTGGGGGAAAGGCGGGGTGGGGTGTAATTTCATTATCCTTCTGATTGGGGTTGATGTTAAGGGAGGAGGTCGGGTTCTGGAAAACGAGGTTATCAAATTTGAAATTATTTAGTTCAAGCATGCCTTTATGCAGAAAAAGGCAGAAAACACTAGACAGATAGCATATCACTGCAATTGTTCAAGGTGTTATATCATTACATACAAAAACCCCGGTTTAGTTTTTGTTATATGACAAAGTCGATACTACAAAAATGTGAGTGTTCGCGAAAAGAGATAAATATTACCATCATGTACAAAACAAGATTCAACCATCTACCATCTTGCCAGCTTCCTGATGATCATTCACAATTTTCAAAATGTCTCGACATAAACAAGCTATGTCAAAATAAAATAGTTGTGGGCTACAGAAGCTCATTCAACCTACTCAGCCAATATCTTGCTTGATCCTCAACCTCCTTGATGTCCTGCTGAACCTTTTTACCCAGTACGTCAAATACATTGACAGACCTTTTTGCCTCTCCTGCTCGGCTTTGGGCCTCTTGCATGCGCCTTTCAGCCTTTTTGAGCTGTTTCTCTGCAGCTAAGATCTCCCTGTTCCATACTACGAAGTCCTTTTTAGTTGCTTTAGAGACAAGCTTGGTAGTCTCGCTTAACGCCATTAGATAGGAAAACTTTTCCTCCATATCTTCCTCTTTGAAAATCTCATCCAGATACTGCTTCAGCCAAGTTACATCAAGCTTGGCATTCACAACATCAGAAACTACAGATTTCATTTCTTTAATGGAAGAAGAATTAAAATCACTGGTTTTCAGCCGCCTGACAACATCACAGACCACATCAAGAAGCGAAGCTCTGACAGTAGGTGATTTAAAGTGACAGTTGACTGTAATGTCACCGTACTTGGCAAAAATGGCATCAACTATAGGAGCACTGCTCACTTTTACTTTATAGCCATGCACATGAACCATTTCACTGCATACGTCACCATCTTCAGGGGACACCTCTATAGGTGTTGTCCAACTCATTGGATTTCCCTCTAGCCCAGATACTGAAGCTTCAACATTGGTCCTTTTATTTTGGTGCACTTCTTTTGGAGTTAAATTTTGCTGCATGGTCCTTCATAAAAAAAAACTTCGTTCAGCTAGAATTCCATTTATTATTACGCAAAGGAGGGGTTCTAAATGCGATATAAATAACTTACATTGTTCTAAATGCGATATAAATAACTTACATTGTTGAAGGAGGAGTCGGATCATCAGTTGCTTTCTCCTGCCAATTTTTCAAGCATAGACACGTGTTATGAACTAAATACTAAGATTAGGATTTTCAAATTTCTATCGCTTTGCCATACAAGCTTTCTAGGTTGCACTTTGTCATCTAAACTTCTGGTGCAGTTTGTCATTCACGATGACACTCTGAACACTTTTAGAGACCAAAATGGTTGTCGTGCAGTGTGAAAAGAACTAATTTAGCAAGGCAAAAGTAGAGGATATAACAAGAACCAATTATCATAAATTAATGCCTAGGAGAACTTACATTTAGAATCAACTTGAGCTTCAATGAAGGCTGAGGAAAAATAAATTCAGGTGAACGTGTATGTCTCCGCTTATAACTTCTCTTTTGAAAGTCTTAATTACAAGGAAGGGCTATTTCATTCTTTCAGAAGTCATTATTTTCTTTCAGATAAGGTGATGGATCTTAATGCTTAGAGATTGCAAAATATAATGTTTAGTTAGAAGGAGATGACAACGTACACTTTAGAAGCACTTTGATGGCAAAGATACAAACCCTTAGAAAATAAGATGGCTACAGAAGAGAAGAGAAAGAACCAAGCATTCGTGTACTGGACTATAATTAAAAGACCAACTTACCTTAGATAACTTTTCTTCGCTGCAAGCGATCTTCTTGCTTTCAGTACCAGGAGTTAGCACCGGCACATCATCATCAACATTCAAAGCCTGCTCAAGAAATTGACACTAAGAATACAGAGAAAATAGGCCTCATAAAGTGAAACACATTTCAGTCCATGGAGAATGGTATTAACTCATCAAAGTTCTACCCTAAACTATTATCAATTCCGTTTAGTAGGTGAAATATGATATACCATATAAAAACCTGTTAATTAGATGACTTGGAAATGAATTAGAAATTGAACTTCCACAGTTAAAAACAACTACTGAATTGCTTATTCCATAACTCCTAAGAATCTCATGAGCAGACTATTGCAACAGTGAGATAATGATACCTTTGTATGCCTCTCCTCAACATTATATCAAAACACTACTTTCTGCTTCTGTCGACATTATATAAAGACACGTTTTCTGCCTCTCCCTCGACATTACATAAAGACAACTTTTCTGCTTCTTTTCCATAAAATTTGTCTTGCCATGGTTTCTTCACTTATGTTATTCTCCTTTGACATGCTTTCTCCTGAGCCGAGGGTCTATTGGAAATAGCCTCTCTACCTCCCGAGTCTTTTCACATATGCGGAGACGCTCCAATTATTGAGCTTTAGTTCATTATGATTCTTGGTTATTTTTTCCCTTTGAGTCTTTTCACGCAAATCAATTTATCTTCTTGTTCTTCGATCTGGATAGAATTTCACTGCTAAAAATACCTTGAGAGTTATTGAATAAATTTTCTGTTTAGCTATGTTCAGAGACAGCCCCAGATAGGGAAGAAAGAGACACTAGGAGAAGATTCTCGGGGGTATCTGCTTATGTCTTCTGAGTATGTCACTAGCTCCGATGACAGAATTCGAGAGCTAACAAGGAGTTTGTGAGAACAACAAGGGTTCTGAAAGAAGAGGAATGCTGGTCATATTCTAATGTTATCAATTTGTTGTAGACTTGTAGCCTGTAAGCATTTCACTGCCTTGATTTACCAGATATATAACTTTTGATATAATAGTTCTCTAAGAAGTTAGCTATTTTCTTTTGGCGTCAATGCTATTGTGGTTGAATTAGCTTGTGACTTTCTACTAGAGTCAACTTCTCTTAACAAATATCTACATTGTAAACTTGTGATGCACATCAGTGAAGTAAATTTGTATCATGTTTGAATCTATGGTCCTCTGTTTTTAAAAAGAAAAGACTACCGTATACTCCCTCCGTCTCATTTTATATGATGTAATTTCACAGGGAACGAAGTTTAAGAAATAAAGGAAGACTTTTGAATCTTGTGATCTAAAACTAGCCAAAGATATTTTTGTGGTTATAAATCATCTCGTTAAGCGTAAATGTAAAGTTTAAAGTTAAATTATTGCCAAATAAGAAAATGTGTCATTTTTTTTTGGGCTGACAAAAAAGGAAAGTGTGTCATCTAAATTGGGACAGATGGAGTATTAATTACCGCTTCGGGTTTATTTGGGGACCAAATAACTCATTTCAAAGGCGATACAAATTCTACCCCTGAAATCATTCGAACTCAAGTTAAAGATCGTTAAACAAATAGTATAGGTAATTAGGCTTTAAGTAATCTATAGGATCCCGGCTTCTTGATGAGTCAATGCTGAAATTCATTTATCGGATCATGACTATAACCTCTAAACGACATAAAGTTATCGACTAAATCTGATTTCTTTCATTTCTCTGTTTTAAAAAAGAAAAGACTACCGTATACTCCCTCCGTCTCAATTTATATGATGTAATTTGACTGGGAACGAAGTTTAAGAAATAAAGGAAGAATTTTGAATCTTGTGTTCTAAAACTAGCCAAAGAAATAAAGGAAGACTTTAAAAAATGACACTAATTGGAACAACATTTTTTCATTTTAAATATTATTCCACTGTGCCAGACGACGATGGATCATGTTGAGCTTCACATGCCACGCACATCAGTTCGTCAAGACTTCATTATGATTACTGAGTATATCACATTTGTTTTTCTCATTGTGTCCAGTTCTAATTCCAATACATGGGTCGATATTCTCACCTGATGACAGAATACAATCATTTGTAATACCAAGCCGAAAATTCAAGATTTCTTGTCTTGATTTAATTATATTTTCTGCAATTATATCACTCTCATGCTTTTAGCATCAAATAATTATCCAAACCACTAATCTCTGATTGTTATAATACTTCTCCTTCTACCTGTAGAAGGGAAACTTAGCTTTTTATCATTCCAGTACCTTCGTGGTAGTTTTTTGGAGAGCGAAAAGCGGAAAAAGGCGATGAGGGCTCGCTTCACCGAAGCGTGAAGCGAAGCGCGTGCTTATTTATTTTGAAGCGCAATTTAATACAAAAATAAAAGATATTAAATTCGCATAGATAAATAACCAAGAACTCAATAGAAATAACATATTAAGCAAGTGTTTCAATTATTAAATTAAAATTGAAAGCACAACATACAAAATCGCTGCAGCACGTCTATGAACTGAAGAAAATAGAAAAGAAGAGAAAAAAGAGTAACAGAGAAAAGAAGAGAAGATGAGGAAGAGAAGATGTTTACACAGATTTATATTCCACATAAAAAGTACTGGGTTCAAATGAACCACTACACCAAAGCTGCAGCTGCCCCTGGCGTGGGGGAAAGGCGGGGTGGGGTGTAATTTCATTATCCTTCTGATTGGGGTTGATGTTAAGGGAGGAGGTCGGGTTCTGGAAAACGAGGTTATCAAATTTGAAATTATTTAGTTCAAGCATGCCTTTATGCAGAAAAAGGCAGAAAACACTAGACAGATAGCATATCACTGCAATTGTTCAAGGTGTTATATCATTACATACAAAAACCCAGTTTAGTTTTTGTTATATGACAAAGTCGATACTACAAAAATGTGAGTGTTCGCGAAAAGAGATAAATATTACCATCATGTACAAAACAAGATTCAACCATCTACCATCTTGCCAGCTTCCTGATGATCATTCACAATTTTCAAAATGTCTCGACATAAACAAGCTATGTCAAAATAAAATAGTTGTGGGCTACAGAAGCTCATTCAACCTACTCAGCCAATATCTTGCTTGATCCTCAACCTCCCTGATGTCCTGCTGAACCTTTTTACCCAGTACGTCAAATACATTGACAGACCTTTTTGCCTCTCCTGCTCGGCTTTGGGCCTCTTGCATGCGCCTTTCAGCCTTTTTGAGCTGCTTCTCTGCAGCTAAGATCTCCCTGTTCCATTCTACGAAGTCCTTTTTAGTTGCTTTAGAGACAAGCTTGGTAGTCTCGCTTAACGCCATTAGATAGGAAAACTTCTCCTCCATATCTTCCTCTTTGAAAATCTCATCCAGATACTGCTTCAGCCAAGTTACATCAAGCTTGGCATTCACAACATCAGATACTACAGATTTCATTTCTTTAATGGAAGAAGAATTAAAATCACTGGTTTTCAGCCGCCTGACAACATCACAGACCACATCAAGAAGCGAAGCTCTGACAGTAGGTGATTCAAAGTGACAGTTGACTGTAATGTCACCGTACTTGGCAAAAATGGCATCAACTATAGGAGCACTGCTCACTTTTACTTTATAGCCATGCACATGAACCATTTCACTGCATACGTCACCATCTTCCGGGGACACCTCTATAGGTGTTGTCCAACTCATTGGATTTCCCTCTAGCCCAGATTCTGAAGCTTCAACATTGGTCCTTTTATTTTGGTGCACTTCTTTTGGAGTTAAATTTTGCTGCATGGCCCTTCATTAAAAAAAAACTTCGTTCAGATAGAATTCCATTTATTATTACGCAAAGGAGGGGTTCTAAATGCGATATAAATAACTTACATTGTTGAAGGAGGAGTCGGATCATCAGTTGCTTTCCCCTGCCAATTTTTCAATCATAGACACGTGTTATGAAATAAATACTAAGATTAGGATTTTCAAATTTCTATCGCTTTGCCATACAAGCTTTTTAGGTTGCACTTTGTCATCTAAACTTCTGGTGCAGTTTGTCATTCACGATGACACTCTGAACACTTTTAGAGACCAAAATGGTTGTCGTGCAGTGTGAAAAGGACTAATTTAGCAAGGCAAAAGTAGAGGATATAACAAGAACCAATTATCATAAATTAATGCCTAGGAGAACTTACATTTAGAATCAGCTTGAGCTTCAAAGAAGGCTGAGGAAAAATAAATTCAGGTGAACGTGTATGTCTCCGCTTATAACTTCTCTTTTGAAAGTCTTAATTACAAGGAAGGGCTATTTCATTCTTTCAGAAGTCATTATTTTCTTTCAGATAAGGTGATGGATCTTAATGCTTAGAGATTGCAAAATATAATGTTTAGTTAGAAGGAGATGACAACGTACACTTTAGAAGCACTTTGATGGCAAAGATACAAACCCTTGGAAAATAAGATGGCTACAGAAGAGGAGAAAGAACCAAGCATTCGTGTACTGGACTATAATTAAAAGACCAACTTACCTTAGATAACTTTTCTTCGCTGCAAACGATCTTCTTGCTTTCAGTACCAGGAGTTAGCACCGGCACATCATCATCAACATTCAAAGCCTGCTCAAGAAATTGACACTAAGAATACAGAGAAAATAGGCCTCATAAAGTGAAACACATTTCAGTCCATGGAGAATGGTATTAACTCATCCAAGTTCTACCCTAAACTATTATCAATTCCGTTTAGTAGGTGAAATATGATATACCATATAAAAACCTGTTAATTAGATGACTTGGAAATGAATTAGAAATTGAATTTCCACAGTTAAAAACAACTACTGAATTGCTTATTCCATAACTCCTAAGAATCTCATGAGCAGACTATTGCAACAGTGAGATAATGATACCTTTGTATGCCTCTCCTCAACATTATATCAAAACACTACTTTCTGCTTCTGTCGACATTATATAAAGACACGTTTTCTGCCTCTCCCTCGACATTACATAAAGACAACTTTTCTGCTTCTTTTCCATAAAATTTGTCTTGCCATGGTTTCTTCACTTATGTTATTCTCCTTTGACATGCTTTCTCCTGAGCCGAGGGTCTATTGGAAATAGCCTCTCTACCTCCCAAGGTAGGGGTAAGGACTACTTACACTCTACCCTCTCCAGATCCCGCGGGAAAGTGGGGTCCTCTCACCTGTGCTCACTTACGTTTTAGATGTCAGATTAGATTTTCAATTGGTGCTCAACAGAAGGTGGAATTACACCGGGTATGTTGTTGTTGTTGTTCAATCAAATTTGTCATAAGATCAATCGACATTAATCAGTAGTAATGTGAACTCTCTCCCTGGTTTACTTAGGGTCTATATACTGATCCTGAGCATGAAGAGAACTACAAAATGGGGGCCTTTGTCCACCCCTCCCCCCCCCCCCCCCCCCCCCACACTCACAAAAGAGATAACTACAAAAGGAGGGACAATGATTTGAATCTCAATTTATGAACAAGAGTCTCGTCAGAGTGGAAAATACTAATACATTTGACAGCCATAGGCATTCTTCCCATGATTTCTCTGATTTTGGTAAAGGTGAAAAAGTAGGATCCTATTCCAAAATAGAGGGTTGAAGAAATTGCAGGTGAATCTTGTCGGATCTGCACAATGAAAGGCAGCCTTGTTATGGAAAAATGTTAATGCATTTGAAAGTTGTGACAACTTCCCCAATCAAAATTGTATCGCTCAGCAGCATGATATGCCTGTCAGCCTTATTAGGAATGAAAAGGCACATCGACTAGACATGGAAAAATGCAGGAGAGCACACTAATAGCATTATCAACTAACCATAACACAAGGTATTCCATGGATAAAGTTCCAGGAATCACCTAAAAATGGAACGTTATTTGGGGATCAAGCAGCCAAGGTGTGAGGAAGTGTGAAAATTTGGGCATACTTTTATATATTTTGGCTGCCATACAAGGGCGGCACTATACAACATCTTAGCCAATCAACCATATTGACAAGCATTCAATGCAAATTGAGGAAATATGGGCAACGGGAGTCTCTTGGGATCAGATGAGTAAAGGGTATTTGTGTAGTGGACTTTGTTAAAAACATATAAGAGAAAACATGACTTAGTCAGGAAAGTATGCTGTAAAATGTTTTCTCGGAGTCTTTTTAGTCCGTGTGAGCAGAAATTTTAAAGAACCTCTGGCTATTGAATATTTGTGACCAGCAAACTGGAGCAAACCCCAAATCGGATATTGGATTAAAATGTGTCCAAATGGAACTAAATGGATAGTGAAGATTCATATAACTAACTCCAACTAGCTTAAATTTGAAGTGCAACTGTTGTTGTGGTAGAGAAAACATGGGAGGCTGAAATGAAGCAGAAACACGTGCTTGAAGCAGGAAGTACCAACGGATAAACAGAAAGAGATGAGTGTCATTATAATCTTTCCTCCCCAGGAACTAAGATTTTGATCAATAGTGTGACTGGTTTTGAGCATTCTACTATATGCACTTGAGAAAGGCTAATTAGTAAGCACCTTTTGATGCAGTATTTAATAAAAAGAGAGAGAACGAGGACAGGTTCCTTACAGAGAAATTGACCTATTTACCACCCAAAGCTAAAGAAAACAGGCAGAACCATGAATAACATTTTCCAAGACCAACTATCGTATAAGAATAAGAACCAGGCTCTTTCACCTTTTCCCAGATTTGGACATTTAAATTGCTATGATCAAATGTAACTCAATACAGAAGTTATATCAGAAGCCTAGCAGGCCTTTGACAAAGAAAACAGAAAAACTCCTTACACCAACTAAATGACAAATCACAAATTCAGTTATGGGCTGCACCAGAAACAAACAAAAGGGAACATCAATATTGAAATTTCTTCTAACTTTATCATGTGAATTTCATGAAAGGAAAAGTGGTAACTTTGCAGTATAAACATATAGCGTTTCAATCTAATTCTTTACATGTGATCTTTAGAAAGAGATCTGAACAAAGATGTGTAGCTAATAGGCAGAAAGCTTCCATACAAGGACTCTCACCTCCTTATTTTTCCTTATCTGGCGATATGAATCAATAATGCAATCAAGGTGCCTGCACAATAACAACTATGTAATACTTATCAACCACTAAAATTGTTTCACACAGATATTTGAGAAAGCAATAGCTTTGAAGTATAACATAAAATTTATGAGCTTTAAAATGTGACATAGTATCTTATCCTGAAGGTCATAAGAAAACATAGTACTCCTAGTGACTTTGTTTTTGCAATACTAAAAGCGTCATAGTAGTTGGTTTAGTCCTGCTGATGCGTTAAAAAGATTTACTGAAAATCTGCACCATTATACAATTAACATGAAAGGCACTCAGTAAACATATTGAACAACCAGCAAACTTTCATTGACATTCTTCTTTTACTGGGTTTTATTTCAGAATTTCATTAATACTTCAAAATGAAGAAGAAAAAACAGTACAAACATAACATTAGTTTGTTGATTTATTATTCACATACATTAGTGCTTGACTTTTAGTTTTTTTTTTCAATTTAAGCATATACATTTAGAATAAATTCTAAAAAAGTGTCTTAAATCTTGTTTACATCCCAAATATACTAGAAAGAAATTGCCTATCAACAAAATGCTAGAAAGAAACTGTAATTATCTGGAAAAGAATTTGTCTGTCTTTTCTATAGAACTTCTTACTTCATCAAATAATATTATCTGATTGGATACAAGTATCATTCTTCTGATGCATGCATATAACATAAACTTCCAACTAAAGGTGAAGACAGATGTGTACGGGTAGCTTATCTGAAAATGAGGAAACCAAATAACAAAGCGAGAGAAGAAAACTATTGAAATAGGAAATGCAAATGTATAAACTTTTTGACACCTAAAGTAACTCCACATGGGAAAAGCTAAATGAAGGTAGTTTGCTCTAGTATCTATAGCTATCCAGCATATCACAACGATCTAAGTTCTAATTCTTATGCTAATATTTCACTCTCAATCAGACATAATTGTAACCAATGATATGGCAACTGTAAAAGTTGCACCGTCAATTGACATTTCATTATCACTACCGTAATCTAGAAACAACAGGAAGCAGAAAACAAAATTGTTGATCATGTCAACTCAACAAGCAGGATTCTATATCATCAAATGACTCGCCATGAATGAGAAGTGAGGTGAAGAAGCTTACATGTCGGACGAATCACTTGGACTAGGAATAATCTTGTGTCTCTGGAATACATACATTCAATAAGTCATGCAAATTAAGACAAGTACAGAACAGACAAGTAGAAAAGATAAGCCTGTCAGGAACCCACATGAACTGATGCATAGTCATGTTCAACTAGTTCCCAGCGTTCCTTTGTAAGATCTAGCATTTCTTGATCACCATCTTCATAGATCACCTTAAAATATCATGAAAAACATAAATGATAAAACATTACCAAGACTTTAGAAAACTGCTTGACGAATTAACTCCAATTTAGATTCGACAACCTGTGAAAATGTAGACTGACACCAGCCTATTACCATATGAGGGCATAAACCAGCGACTAAGGGAGTATAATTACGTAAAGCAGTTGAAGTCAATTAATATACAAGAAAACTAATGTTGATATAGCCATACTAAATCTTTACCATGTGCTTTTTCTCTGAATGGTCAAATAAAGTGATATGTCCTTCATAGAACCTACAGAATGTGAATGGTACGTGATTTAACGTTTGAACTAAAATATAAACTTCCTCAGAATGAAACAAATAATGTGTCAAAAAAAAATTAAAAAGGATAATAAGCAGCTAAATGCTCAAAAGTTTTCCTGTATGGACCTACGAAAATCAAAAAAATTACAACCAAATCTTTTTGCGCAACGACACTACTACATCTCTAATATGATGCAATGACTGAAACCAAGCACCAACAAGATACATCTGCTTAACAATGTCCTTTAACTTGTCATATTTTACCTTAAGAAAGGCCCCTATTGGTTGAACATCAGATTTGAAACATATATTCCCATAAAAACCTTTTCTTTTCATTGGGGTGGGGCGTGGGGAAGGGGGGAGAAGAGAAAAGAACCACAATTTTCTAATTAAAACATACAGAATCAGCTGCACCATTATCTTTCTCAAATATAAATCTATTTTTTTAGAATGTGAGCATTTTGAATATTGTATATTGAGTACCATTATACAATATTTTAGTTATCTAGCTCCTATCATTTACAACTAAAAAAATGTTTACGTACTTCTGCGATGGACATCATAACTTAGGCTGATGCATATGCGTTATCCATATTCAGTAAATTATGACAACGTAATTCTTTCAGAGTTATTCAGATGAAAAAAATTCTAGTGAAAGAGCAAGTCAACTTTCAAAACATTTAACAGGAATAGCAGAAGCTTGGCTGCATAATATTAATTCAGTGAAATCACATACATTTGATCAAGTGTCCACCAAACCCTTACTCTGCAGCCAACCAGCTCCTCGCCGACAACCTTAGCCGCAGAATCCTAAGGAAAAGATGATAGAGGTGCTCATAAATCTATAGAGAAAACACTAATACATGCAGAGACGAAGTGGAAGCATAAGAGAAGGGAAAATGGCAAATAATTCATTCTATAGATACATAGATATGTTTTTGTCTACAAATACATAGTTCAACCTCTACAAAGTGTGTGCAAGTGCAATTACTGCTAATATACTTGATCCGGCTCTAATACAAATACTATAAAATCATACAAAAATAAAAAAGAACATTCTTTTAGTAGTATTCCGCTCTAAAAGTAGGAAAAATGGCACAAAAATCATTCTTTAGATACATACATACGCTTTTGTCTACAAATACATAGTTGGAGCTCGACATAGTGAGTGCAATGTGCAATTACTGCCTGTATGCTGGTTCTAGCTCTTCAGTTACAATTAGTAACTTCCTTATAAAATTTCCTGATATCAGGACTGTAGCACGTGTAGAGGACAGTCATATTGAAGATAGAAAAAAGAAAATATCCTCTTCTCTTAAGGTAAAGGTAAATACACAAAAGCAAAACTAGTTTCAGCACATAAATAACCTCATTGGAAAATTTTATGGAACATTCACTTTAGTAATCACTTAATGAAGGTTGTCTAATCTCATTAACTATAATTTAATCTAACTAATGATAATAAATGTTTACCTCTTCTTGTGATGGCAAGTTCTTCCTTTTACGTTGTTCTTTAGAAGTTTTGGGGAAGTCGGTTTGCTCGGTGATTGAGACAGAACCCAATTCGTGCACCACTCAATTTTTGTACATAATAAGCCCAAAATTAGGGGTATAAAATAAATACTATACCAGAATCCACATAACTTCCAAACGAGAACATTCACTTTTACTATCACTTATTGAAGAACGTCTAATGTTATTAACTGTAAGCCAGCTCTAATTAGTAATAATAAATTTACCTTTTCTTGTGATAGGTAGTTCTTCCTTTTACGTTGTTTTTTAGAGGTTTCAGGGAAGTTGCTTTTCTTGGTGATTGAAACAAGATCCAATGCCTGCGAAACTCAAAATATGTTCATAATAAGAAGGGGTATAACAAACACTTCACTTGAATCCACATAATATTCCAAAACGAGTACATTAATCACTTACTGAAGGTTGTCTAATATCACTAACTATAAGCCTGATCTAGTTAATGATAACAAATGTTTACCTCTTTTTGCGATGGCGAGCTCTTCCTTTTTTGTTGTTCTTCATAGGTATTGAGGAAGTTGCTTTCTTTGGTGTTTGAGACAGGACCCAATGCCTGCAGAACTCAATTCATGTACATAATAAGTCCAAACTAAGGGGTAAATTAAATACTTTACTTGAATCGACATAACTTTCAAAACGAGAACATTTACTTTAGTAATCACTTATTGAAGGTTGTCTAATATCAGTAACTAAGCCAACTCTAATTAATGATACTGTACTAAATGTTTACCTCTTTTTGTGATGGCGAGTTCTTTCTTTTACATTGTTCTTTATAGGTATTGGCAAAGTTTCTTTCTTTGGTAATTGAGAAGACAGATCCCAATGCCTGCACAATTCAATTTATGTATTTAGTAAGTCCAGAACTAAGGGCAGAATAAATACTTTACTTAAATACACAACTTCCTAAACGAATTCAGCCAATTGACGCTAACTCTTTGATTTACCTCAGGTCCTGATTCCTCAACTGATGACCGCCGTCTTTTATCACGATATATGGCAGGTAAATTTTTCTTGTCGTCTTTTTCATGTTTCTCTTGTAATGCCTCCAAGACAGCAATTTCTTCTGAAGAAACCAATGTAGGTTGTGAAACTTTCTTCTTGGTTATAGCTCCTGATGAATCTCTTGCTGAAATTGATGAAAATTGTGCACCATCATTCTGACCTATTTTGTCATTTTTCTCCTTTTGGCGTCTCTTTATAGAAGTCATTATCGGAGTCTTCTCCTCAGCAGATGAAGAATATAATCCAGTGGAGATTGCACATTTAGGTGAACAGCTACTTCTCTTTTTAGTATATTTCCAACAAGCCTTCAAGAGAATACGGCCTTTTGATGTCCTTTCTCCACTTAACCAAGCATGATCATATCCTTCGTCTGGTTTATTCAAAAAATTAGGTTTCCAATGTCTTTTCTTTGAAGCTTGAGTAGCTTCTGGATCTAGTTCTTTTTCAGCTGCATTTATGAAACCCAAGTTTTCAGGTGGCGAAGTGGTCCTTGAATCTGTACTTCTTTGCTGCTTCATTGCATCTCCATGTTCTGATTCTTTTAATATTGTATCCGTCTCTAGAACGACGTCATCGACCTTATGCTTGAGATCATCTTCCCATAGCTCAGTAGGGTCATTCTGAAAAGTGGGTATAAAAGGAAGAGTTCACATCATTACAATAAATCGAGAATAAATATGACCTATAATCTGTGAAGTTACCTTCACTTATCACCTATAATTCTGACAAATACGTAGAACGAAGTTACTTTTAGCTCAAAGAGGATATATACCCACACATAGCACGAAACGGGTGATCTATAGCTGGAGGAAAATAAGTATTACAGGCATGTAGAATGAACTGGTTCGAGAGTTGAGACGCAATCACAAAACTTAAGTGTTTTCACCTTCTCTTTCTCATGAGGACTTATTGGCCATGGTCTCCTCCAAGCAATCATATAATCCCAAACTAAAAGGGGTCGGCTGTGTGAAACCTATTATCCATTCCGCTATTCCAGCCCTATTCAGAGATTCATTGGATCAATCTAACACACCCCTTATCTGGAATTTGACCCCTCAATGCTAAGCGAAGCAAGAATAGACGGGGCTTTTAATTCCTAGAATGTCTTTTGAAAAGAAATTGACCTCTTACAGGAGGTGATTTTTTACTAGGGGTGCTTATCAGAATTTCACCTGATGCAAACCATGATTGATCTGCATGCATACACAGGAAAGAAATTTGTTTTACAAGGTGGAATCAAACCCTCACTAATAAGGTGACAAAATTCAGGAAGTAAACCAATTAAACTAGTGAAATTTCCAAAGAAGGGTAACCAATAAGGAAATCATTTCATCCTAGGATTAATTAACAATTTTTTACCTGAAACAAATTTCAGACCAGTTTAGGAAGGCAGTTAAAAACAAGTTACAAACAACACCATTGAAGCAACACACATTTGCGTAGAATTATTTTTAAAAATAAATAAATTTGACCCTCCCTAAGAGCTCCCAATTGCTTCCTTCCTTCGTGACTCAAACCAACAACCTTGGGGTTGGAGGTGGCGAGTGCTTACAAAATCGAAGAGACAAATTGATTTATTTCATAGGTAAATAGATTGAAAGAGAAAAGAACAGACTCTCACATCAAGAAATCTTTTGCTGCGATTGCCTGCCTCAGAAACAGAAGCATCCATTTCAATTTCTCACAGTACAAGAAGAGCACTGCAATTTTGGAACCAAATTAATTTTTTGTGCTATTGAGGAACAACTTCAAAGTGTGTGAGTAGGACTGAGGTTGTCTTTACTATGTAAATTTTCAGGTTTGCCCTCTCAACTTAGAGGAGTTTGCTCCAGAGGGTATACTAATAAAATGCTCTGTTTAGATTACAGTAATCTGTATAGATTCACTTCTTCTCTGCCCTTTTTGTTGTTTAATTTCAGCCTTCCTCTCCATGTCCATGTACGTTTGTGGAGGAAAGACAAAAATACTTATTACTATTTTGTTGTCTTATACTGGTGGTTGTAATGTTTCTCCTATACATCATGATATATTTCTTGTTACTTCAGTTCTCTTGTAATTCCCTCAAAATAAGTATTTTCTCCTAAGATTTCACTTACCTTGAATATAGGAACAACTTATTTCACTGAGAAAGAGAGTGCGTGTTAGTATTTAAAAGCATATTTGATTTGGTTAGCTTTGTATTTCTTGGTTTGTACTTTGTAAATTGTACATAGTGTTGGAAGAAAATAGCGCACAGAAATAATATTCACGATATATAATAGCAATAAAAGCGAAATACAAAAAGTCGGTTAATCAACAAGAATAAAAAGAGCGATAACGACACCAAGATTTTTACGTGAAAACCCTTCTGAATAAGGGAAAGACCACAGGCTGAGAGGAGCAACTAATATCACTATAGCAAGAAATTTTACTCTTTGTAGGTCTGAGTAAAATACTCTAAGGACCGATACACACTCAAAAGAAATAGCCCTCTTTTGATTTTTCCACCTCACTACGATATCGCTCACACTTTTTATTTTTCCTCACTGACTATTTCTCAAACCCTATCCGTGATGCCTCAATCTTCCTTCTCTCGTTTGTTTGGTGTGAATACAATAGAAGAAAACCTCCTCTATTTGAGATATACAGATCCTGCATAATATGCAGCACTGCCTTGTAAACATTCTTGGACAAGTCGAAACAAAGTCCCCACGTGTAATATAGCCACGTTCAAGCTCAAGCACTTTGGTTCAAAATTCGGTGGCAGGATTCCACAAGTAAATATGCTCCTTTACATTAACAAGTATAAGACCATGACAAGAACCCAATAGCATACAACTTGGCATGTAAATATCATCATCATCACTGAAAGGATAACTGAGTTCTTCCAAAGTGAGTTGTTGGTTTATGAATCGGAAGAAGGGTCCTTCTATCGTAGTTGAACTTGTATAAAAGGAGAATAGTGAGTAAAAGGAGAATAGTAAAAGGAGAATAGTGAGTAAAGATATTAAGTCAGGTGACAAACTAATAATAGAAGACAACGTAACTTTTTTTAATAATATCATTTTTCGGAACTAATTAAATTTTATTAATCACCAAAGAGAAAATATTGCAATTCTTGACAATATTAATAGGCAATATTGTAAAATTAAGGGTGTGTTTGGTATGAAGAAAAATGTTTTCTCGGAATATTTTCAAGTGTTTGGTAAGTAAGTGAAAAAAATATTATCCAAAGAGTATTTATATAACTAGCAAAATACTATGGGGGTGAGATGGGTGGGGAGTGGATATTTCGGAAAATACACACCCAAGCCCCACTAACCCCACCACCCTCCCCACCCACCACCACCACCCCAAGCGCCCATCCTCCACCACACACCTAACATTTAACACCCCGTACTTTCGGGTGATGGTTTGAGCTTCTAGACGTATGAATGTAGACCCGAGCTTTGGGAAATTTATGTCATATTCACATACGCAAATGAAGAACTTAGTATATAAAAGAATGCGGTCCCAAAATAATTTTGGACTTAACAAGTATGATGACGGGGATTGAAAATAATATTTTATGTGTACCGAAAGAGGCTACGGACTAGTGCTATATTTCATGACCACGTTAATGAGTATATGAAGTGTGTTAAAAATGATTTAATATTTAAGGGGTATGAGAGCAAGAAGTTAATTAGTGGACACGTGTAGGAGAAGTAAATGATTAAGCTAGATATAATGTTATAGGTGGAATCTTCCCACACAAATGACAAAGATATATGTATAGGTGTCCCTAAGAGGCCTACACGTCTAAAATAATAGGATAAGGGATGGTTGATAAATTAAGTCTAGGGAATCAACGTTCTATTCCTAAACTTAGCAGCAACAAGGATAAGAGTATAACATAACTTTCTAATTCTTTGGATTATAATGGTATACATATGTTGCAGTGTTATGTACGGGAGGATACAGTAAAACGTCCATGGATGTTGTTGCAACTATATTCATTTAGCAAGAAGCAGCGTAGTTCAATATTTTTAGGAGTTATCGTGTATCTTGTGGAGCAACTTTATTTTAGTATGAGCAGCAGAGATGTGCACATATGCATATATACTATCTCACGTTGCTTTGGAAGAAAAATATCAAAGATTAAGGTGTAGAGGAGGCTAATTTCGACATAGTGAGTAGAGGTTCGACATTAAAGGTATGTTAAGGCAAATCATTTCTTCGTTTGGCATGTTCTATGTACGAAACGTACCCGTAATATTGTTCCATAAATTGTTCTACTCTTAGTAGTTAAGGATGTTTCAGTTATTGATTCCTATGTTAAAAAGCATGTCTAAATATGTTTCTAAATCATTATTGAGGTATATGGGAAGATGTTAATATTCCCAATGTTTGCCGAATGTACAAGGATATTATGTCGCCCTATAAGTTCAGAATGTTTTATTGTCATTCATGCATTTGCATTATATTTATGTATTACCCTGGACCCACATGTGTTATATACACTACTATATGGTAGGCATTATATATATGTAGGTGATGGGAAAAGGGAATGACGTTATATACGCAACACCACCTGCAGCTGGTACATATATCATGAAAAAGAAAGATGCCCACAGAGGTCAATATGATATGATGCCCACAGAGACCGATATGATATAATGGCCACAGAAGCTGTAATGGGAAGGAAGATGCCCGATGAGGCAAATATATATACGTATACCGCATTTGCATTTTGCATGACATTTTGGCAGATTATGGCCCTCAGAGGCATTCACTACTGGTCAGCTATTTCTATCGGTTGTTTTCTGTCGACTATTGATATCGGCTATCTTTGTCGACTGTTTCTATTTCAGATTATTATGTATCTCTGTTATGATGTTTCTTATGCCTGACATATTCGGTACGTCGGTTGTATTGACGTCCCTTTTGTTGGGGGACGCTACGTTGTATGCCCACAGGTTCACGTAGACAGGGCGACGATCTACGTTAGTAGGTTGCTGACTCAGCGTATTTTGGAGCACTCCCCTTATTTCAGAGTGCCGGTCTAATCTCGGTACGGTATTTTTACATGTATATATATGGGTATGGCGGGGTCCTGTCCCGACCTTTTTGATATCACGTACTCTTTAGAGGCTTGTAGACAGGTGTCCTGTGTATAATAGTCATCTATGGTCTTGTCGGCCTTGGTATGTATATATATATAAGTTGGGCTTTCTGGTAAGATTTTACATAGCTCTTTTCTAGTTTATAATTTTTATATGTTAGCAGGGTACTGGGTGACGGCTTTTGTAGCCTATGTTTATTTATGGTTAGAGGTTGACTGTAAGGCTAGCGATACCCGACAGGTAAGGTCCAGGTGCCCGTCGCGACCCTTCAGTTTGAGTCGTGACAAACTTGGTATCAGAACAGGTCTGTCCTAGGGTGTCTACATGCCGTGTCTAGTAGAGTCTTATTTATAGGTGTGTTATGCACCACACTTATAGACATGAGGCTACAGGGCATTTAGGAGGATGGTTACTTTCCCATCTTTTTCTAGATCGTGAAGTAGAGCCGAGTTATAAGCATTTCAATCCTAATTTGTCTCATGTTTATGATTCCAGCAATGCCTACAACAAGGAAGAAGTTCAAGAGTATGAGGGTGTTAGATACGGCTGCATGCGAAGGTACTAGTCGATTGCCACCCGCTAGCGAGGGCCATAGTGAGACCCATAGTGCAATTCCTTCGTATGATTCCCCGACTTCACCACCTCTAAAAGAGATTAGTGGGGTTGTAGTACCCCCAATTCCTCCACCTGATACTCTAGATGTGAATCTTGATATGCGAAGTGATGTACAGTTATTGACACGACTAGTGGCCGCTCAGGCCCAATGTCAGATTTCCAGTGCTTTAGATAGAGCTGCTAGTGCGAGAGCTCAGGATTTCATTAACATAGACCCTCCGGTATTCACAGGATCAGACTTGAACGCGGACCCGTAGAATTTTCTGGATCAGATACAGCGTACCTTGCGGGTAATGGATACTACTGATACTAAATCGGTAAAGTTTGTTTCTTATATACAATGGGATATCGCGGTGACCTGGTATGACACATAGGAGCATTCTATGGGACCACGTGCTCTACTAGCAGGATAGAGAAAGTTTTCAGAGGCCTTCTTACAACATTTTCTGCCAGTCGAGCTTCGACGGGCCAGGCAGGACAAATTCCTACGTCTTTGAGTAGGGCAACATGAGTGTTTGAGAATATAGCTTGCAGTTTAATTCATTGGCCAGATCTGCCCCTACGATTATAGCTGAGATGAGTGACCGGGTACATAGTTTGTTACTAGCTTGGGGCCGCACTTGGTCAACGAGTGTACTATGGCTTCTCTGAATCCAAATATGGATATTGCTCGCATTCAGGCTTATGCACAGTATCTGGAGGATTGTAACAGACAATAGCGAGTAGATCGAGACCATGATAAGGGCCACCATAAGAGGGCTTGATCCGTAGGTGACGTAAGAGAGTTCAGAGGTGGACCCTGACCACAACTTTATAGACGCCCATCTTACCCGACAGCTAGCGCATCATTACTATTTTCAAGGTCGAGGGTGGATCTGTATGTTCAATAGGGACCAGGTCAGAGTTCACGAGTGTCAAGGTCTTATTATAGAGGGGATTCTATTCAAATGAGGCCATCGTTGGCTCAATGCGAGCAGTATGGTAAGACCCATCTAGGGTCGTGCCGACAAGGATCAAATGTGTGTTATTCTTGTGGTGAACTTGGTCATATTAGGCGAGAATGTCCGATAGGAGGCGAAGGTGTTAGGGCCCATCTAGTTGGATCGGCTGTAGCTTCATCACATCCAGTATGTTCGTCAGGGCAAAGTCAACAGACATTATCCGATCGAGGCAGAGTTAGGGGCCAAAACCGCACTTATGCATTGATGGGACGACAGGATCATGAGTCCTCACCTGATGTCATTACAGGTACATTATTGGTCTTTTCACATAATAAGTATGCATTGTTAGATCCAGACTCTAATTTATCATATATCACCCCTTTTATTGCCTGTAAATTTGGTATTGAGCCTGAGTTGATAAGAGATCTATTTATCGTATCTACACCAGTTGGTGAGTCGGTAGTTGCTAGATAGATCTATCGAAATTGTGCAGTATTAGTTTGTAGCCATCAGACCCTAGCGGATTTGGTAGAACTAGAGATGGTTGATTTTGATGTTATTATGGCCATGGGTTGGCTGGCATCATGCTACGCAAATGTTGATTGTCGCACAGAGATTGTTAGATTTCAGTTCCCAGGTGAGCTAGTCCTTAAATAAAGGGTAATACGATGACACCAAAAGGTAGGTTTATTTCATACCTTATGGCAACAAAGATGATCTCCAAAGGTTGTATATACCATCTCGTTCGGGCTAGAGATATCGATGCCGAACCACCTATTTCTCAATCAATTCCGGTGGTTAATGAGTTTCTTAATGTATTTCCAGATGAACTTCCAGGCCTTCCTCCCGAAAGGGAAATTGAGTTCGATATAGATGTGTTGCCAGACTCAGCCGATATTTATTCCTCCTTATAGAATGGCTCCAGCCGAATTGAAAGAATTAAAGGAGCAATTAAACGATCTGCTTGATAAATGCTTTATTAGGCCTAGCATATCTCCTTGGGGTGCACCGGTATTTTTTGTACGAAAGAAAAATGGCTCGTTACGAATGTGTATCGATCGGCAGTTGAATGAAGTCACTATTAAGAACAAGTACCCTCTTCCCCGAATTGATGATTTTTTTGACCAGTTACAAGGTGCAAGATGTTTCTCAAAGATCGACCTAAGGTCGGGGTACCATTTGCTAATGGTTAAAGGAAAGGACATTCCGAAAACGGCTTTCAGGACAAGGTATGGGCACTTGGACTCACAAATGCACCGGCATCATTTATGGATCTAATGAACAGCGTGTTTCGCCCATTTCTGGATGTATTTGTGATAGTATTTATAGATGATATTCTGGTTTACTCTCACTCGAAAACAGAGCATGTGGATCATTTGCGGATAGTACTACAGACGCTCCGGGATCATAGGTTGTATGCTAAGCTCTCCAAGTGTGAGTTTTGGCTGAATTCAGTGGCTTTCCTTGGTCATATAGTGTCAGACGAAGGAATAAGAGTTGACACTCAGAAGATTGAAGCGGTGAAGAATTGGCCGAGGCCTACGACTCCATCAGAGGTTCGCAGCTTTCTGGGCTTAGCCGACTATTATAGGAGGTTTGTAGAAGGGTTTTCTACCATATCAGCACCATTAACAAAGTTAACACAAAAGGCCATAAAATTCCAGTGGTCCGATGCTTTTGAGCAAAGTTTCCAAGAGTTAAAAGATAGACTAACATCGGCTCCAGCCTTACTCTCTAGAGCGTCCAAAAGGCTATGTTGTGTATTGTGATGCCTCGGGAGCAGGTTTAGGATGTATTCTAATGCAGCATGGTAAGGTGATTGCCTATGCTTCAAGGCAATTGAGGAGATATGAGAAAAACTATCAGACACACGATTTGGAGTTGGCCACAGAGGTCTATGCACTAAAGATTTGGCGACACTACTTGTATGGTGTTCATGTAGATATTTTTACAGATCATAAAAGTGCAATACATATTTAAGTAGAAAGTGTTGAACTTGAGACAAATAAGGTGGCTTGAGTTATTGAAAGACTATGATGTGGTATCTTATACCATCCCGATAAAGCTAATGTTGTAGCAGACGCGCTCAATCATAAGTCGATGATCAGCTCAATGCCGGTGCAGGTCGAGAGGAAGGAGTTAGTAACGGAGCTCCATCAGTTCGCTAGTTTGGGAGTCCAACTAGTGGATTCGGAGGATGGTGGTTTTGTAATTCGGAATATGTCAGAGTCGTCCCTCATATCGGAAGTTAAGGAACGTTAGTGGGAAGACCCCAGTTTGAGAAAGATCAGAGAGGACATTCAACAAAAGAAGACCACAACTTTTGAGATGGACGAACATGGGGTTCTCAAGCACCAGGGCCGTTTATGTGTTCCAAATGTAGCGAGATTACGAGATAGAATTTTGACAGAGGTCCATTGCTCATGATATTCTATTCACGTCTCGATGTTCAAACCATCACCCGAAATTAAGGGGTGTTACATCCTTTCCCCCTTAGAAACATTCGTTCTCGAATGTTGGGGTGACATATCTAATCCCCATCACGTAGCCTGAAAACATAACCCCCTCTTTTCACAGGGGAATATAATATAATATACATCATTATACCAGACCACACATGGTCACCAAGCAGTAATTATAATAATCTGAAATAGAACTTATCTTATGCTTATCTCGGAACATCGGCGTTGGTCTGAAATAGGTAAGGATATTTGTGCTTCATCTCCTCTTCTGTATCACGACCCAAATCGTAGGGCCGCGACAGGCACCCGGACCCCACCCGTCGAGTACCACTAATCGTACAACCAACTTCTAATCACAAATGAATACGGACTAAGCCGGAAAAGATTATAGAAAATCTTAACCAGAAATCCAATTTTCATACATACATACCTATACCAAGGCCTACAATGCCACACATGACAACTAACCACAGGACACCTGTCTACAAGCCTCTAAAGAATACATGACATCACAAGGACGGGACAGGACCCCGCCATACCCGTATGCGTATGCAGAAATACTGTACCACGACCAGACTGCAACTCTGAAATAAATAGAGTGCTCCAACATCGGCTGAACCAGCAACCTACTAGCGTTAATCGTAACCTTTTTTAACTGAACCTGTGGACATGAAACGTAGTGTCCCCCGACAAAAGAGACGTCAGTACGACTGATGTATTGAGTATGTCAGACATGAATAATAGCATAACAGGGATATAACAACAACTGAAACAGAAACAACTGACCAGCAATAAATATCTCTGAGGGTCCTAATACATATGCCTAAATATCATGCACAATGCGGTATACATATACATCGGCCCCATCGGGCATCTTCCTTACCATAACAGCCTCTGTGGGCATCATTTTATGTCGGCCTCTGTGGCCATAATATGTCTAAATGTCATGCATAATGCGGTAAATACCTATATACTGTCCACACAAGGGTATCTTCCTCCCAATCATATATATATATATATATATATATATATATATATTGGCCCTTAATTAGGCATCTTCCTTCATTAAGCCACACATGCTTCATCATTATCATATCCCAGCTGATCAGGTGGTCTGCATTTCCCATTTCCCGTCTATATATATATATATATATATATATATATATATATATATTGGCCCTTAATCAGGCATCTTCCTTCATTAAGCCACACAGGTTTCATCATTATCATATCCCAGCTGATCAGGTGGTCTGCGTTTCTCGTTTCCCGTTTCCCGTCCCCAATATACGGTCTTGGGTAAAACATGAATGCAATGCAAATGAAAATGCAGGAATAACAATAAAATATCATGAATGACATAATCTCCTTGTACCTTCGGCTAACACTGTAAATATCAACATTTTTTCCGTATGTCTCAATAAGGACGTAGGGACATATTTAGACATGTTTTTAACATATGAATCAGTAACATGAACATTCCTTAACTCACTAAGAGTAGAATAAATTATGGAGCAATATCACAGTTACGTTTCGTTACATGGAACATGCCAAAAGAAAGAAATAATTTGTCTTAACATACCTTTAGTCGGATCACTCGTCGACACAACGTATATACCGTATAACACTTCGATCTTATATCCCAAAAACTACCACCTTAACATCGAATTTATGTTGTTGCTCGATCACATCCAGAACAAGGTTGGAAAGAAAATATTTTGCTTATGTTATTAAAACAAGGATAGGACGTTACTGCAATTCTAATTCCAAGTATTTGAAAATGGGTGTTAGATCTCTTTCTCTTAAAATGGGATATGTTTCCATCTAATTTACTCTCTAATTAACAAAGGGGTGACATACCTACTACTACTGTATGCGTTGCTGAATGATTCCAAAGGATTCCCAAGGCTTAAATATAAACTCCCAACGTGAGAATGGATTGACCCCTAATCATCATGTCCTCCACTTAGCCAATCTTGGCGGTGGAGGACTTAATTTGACACCACATACGCCCACATGCAATCCACCTCATTAGTTAAGTGACCTGCCTGCGTATAATTTATCAATCACACATATAATTAATTCTGTAATCCCAACTCACTTAAATCTTAATGAGTTATAAGATCTTCATATACCCAATGTCATAACCTTGTGATATGACACTAGTCCATAACCTCGTTGGGGATATACATCTATTATTCTCAACTCCCGTCATCACACTTGTTACATCCAAAATTATTTTGGGGTTGCATCATTTCATATGCTAATCCCTTTTTATTAGCATACGTAAATATAACATAAATTTTCCCAGCGCTCGGGTCTATTTACACACACCTAGAGATTTTACATACGCCTAGTGGTTCAAACCGTGACCTGAAAGTACAGGATGTTACATTCCGCCTCCCGTATACTTTTTTTTCATGCTTTTTCCGCCATAGAACTTTCACGGAGGCTACTTCTTTAGTCCTCAACTTGCGGACTTGTCGATTTAAGATAGCAATAAGAACCTCTTCATATAATAAGTCCTATGTAACCTTTACATCGTTAACTGGCACAATATGGGAAGGATCCCCAACACATGCTCTTACTATAGAAACATGGAAACCCGGATGAACAAACTCTAATTCCGAAGGCAAGTCCAAATCGTAAGCCACTTGGCCGATTCGTCAAATTATGCGATATGGCCCAATGTACCTTGGGCTGAGCTTTCCCACATTTGTTTTCCAAATACCATTATACCCTCCATAGGAGAAACCTTCAATAAGACCCAATCATCCACTTGGAACTCTAAATCCCGCCGTCGCACATCTGAATACGACTTCTGACGACTCTGAGCCGTTAACAACCATTCTTGGGTAATCTTCACCTTCTCTATGGCCTGGTGCACTATGTTAGACCCAAATAATTCTGATTCTCCTATTTTGAACCATCCGATAGGAGATTTACTTTTCCGTCCATACAAAGCTTCATATAGAGCCATTTTAATTCTAGCATGATAACTGTTATTGTACGCAAACTAAATAAGGGGTAAATGATCATTCCAACTTCGTTTAAAGTCCAATACACAACCTCATAGCATATCCTCGAGCGTTTGAATCGTACGTTCGGCCTGCCCGTCTGTCTGAGGGCTGAAAGCTATGCTAAGATTAACTTGAGTGCCCAAACCCCTTTTTGAAATGATCTTCAAAAATTAACTGTGCACTGCGCACCTCGGTCAGATATAATAGAAATAGGCATACCATGAAGACGAACAATCTCCTTAACGTATAACTTTACACAGTCCTCGGTTGTGTAGGTAGTTTTGATCGCTAGGAAAGGAGATGATTTGGTCAGTATAGCAACAATCACCAAAATAGAATCCAACTTATGATAAAAGCGAGGTAAACCCGTAACGAAATCCACATTAATCATTTCCCCTTTCCATATCGGGATTTCAAGTGTTTTGAGTCAAACCATTGGGATTTGGTGCTTCGCTTTTACTTGCTGACACCCAAATCTTTAGTTGATGTACATATTATTATACATATCTCTTTGTGGGTAATGAGGTCCACCTCTAAATGTCTACTCTTTGCTTAGCAATAGTTATGTACCCAAAATGTGTCACCCACCAGCTTTACAGCATATCATTAGTCATATTTCCTTTACTTAACATGGTCTACGTGGACATGGTAATTCCAACACATATCCACTTCTATTAATTCACAATAATTGACCCACTTAATTAATTCTTGATCCCAATTCACTTAGATAGTAATCATTTTAGCACACTTCATATATCCATCATCATCGTCATTTGATATAACTCTAGTCCGTAGCCTCTTTCGGTACACATAAAATATTGTTTCTAGTCATCGTTGTCACACTTTTAAAATCTTAAATTATTTTGGGACTGCATCCTTGTATATACTAAGCTTCTAATGTGCATACCTCAATATAACAAAATTTCCTCGGCCTCAGGTTTACTTGCATACGTCTCGTTGTTCAAACCATCGCCCGAAATTACGGGGTGTTACAGTCTTTTAGCCTTATCTTGAACTTTTCATCATTATCTTTATTGATGGTATTCTAGTTCTATTCCCGTAGAGAGGCTAATCATGCAGAACATCTCAGAATAGTGTTCTGGACACTTGAACTGCAAGTTTTTATGCAATGTTTTCCAAGTGTGAATTTTGGCTAAAGTCAATAGCGTTTTTCGTCTATGTGATTTTAGGTGAAGGCATCCAAGATGGTTTTAAGAAAATAGACGTTGTAAAGAATTGGCCAGACCTACCTTAGTCTCTGAGATAAGAAGTTTCTTAGGTCTGGCAGGCTATTATAGGCGCTACGTAGAGGGTTTCTCTTCCATCTCAGCTCCACTGACTAGATTAACTCAGAAGAAAGTCAAATTTCAGTGGTTAGATGCATGTGAGCATAGTTTTGAAGAATTGAAAATGAGACTGACTTCTACTCCAGTGTTAACATTTCTAGAAGGAACTGAGGGGTTCGTAGTGTATTGTGATGCGTCAGGAATCGGTCTTGGATGTATTTTAATGCAGCATGGTAAGGTTATAGCTTATGCATCCAAATAACTAATCCTCATGAAAAGAACTATCCAACTCATGATTTAGAATTGGCTGTTGTGGTTTTGCGCTCAAGATATCGCGCCACTATTTGTATGGAGTTCACGTTGACATTTTCACAGATCACAAGAGCCTTCAATATATTTTCAAGCAGCGGGAGTTGAATATTAGACAAAGGAGATGGCTTGAATTAATAAAGGATTATGATGTAGATGCTCTCTACCATCCGGGGAAAGCGAATATGGTAACCGATGCTCTTAGTTGGCACAGAATATTGATATTCCTGTTTGGAAATAGGAGATAACAAACATGGACTTCATAAAAGGTTTACCTCGCTCATCCCGAAGGCATGATTTGATTTGGGTGAGTGTGGACTAACTTACTGTAAACGTGTAAATGTAGGAAATAATATATTTCCTACCCATAATTAGAATATTTCCATATATTGTGTAAATATAATTATGGTAAGACTAGGATTCCTCTTTTGTATAGGCTTAGGATTCCTACTGTATAAGGGATGATTATTGTACTCTATATATACCTTGATATTAATGAAAGAATCCCCAAGGGAGATTAATATCATCTCACATGGTATCAAGAGCCAAATAAACAAAACCCTAAAAACCTTTCTCTTCCACAGCCGCCGGCTGCCTCTCCTACGTCGCGGCCCTCCCGGATTTTCTTCTTGCTTTTCGGGTTTTGTTCTTCCTTTCTTCTCTTCTCTAAATGGCTATCCCTGATTCTTCCACAATTTCTGACGCTTGTACCTCCACAAATACCACCACAAAGTCATCACCCCCGTTTCATCCCGCCCTTACTGTTTCCAACATCAAGAACCATATTCCCATTATTCTTGATCAAGAAAACAACTAGTATTCTCCCTGGGTTGAACTTTTTCGCAATCATGCATGTCTCTATAACGTGCTTGACCATATTGATGACACTATTCCGCACCCTACGGAGGTTGATG
Organism: Anisodus tanguticus; assembly: GCA_034509755.1. Classification (NCBI taxonomy): domain Eukaryota; kingdom Viridiplantae; phylum Streptophyta; class Magnoliopsida; order Solanales; family Solanaceae; genus Anisodus; species Anisodus tanguticus. Next base: position 9,510,378 of record CM067543.1, on the reverse strand, counting down.
ATTCTATCTGGTATCGTCTCGACGCCGGCGTCAAACAATGGATATATGGTAGTATCTCTCAGGATTTGCTCCTTACTATCATGAAATCTGACTCCACAGCCCTTGACTTGTGGAATCGTTTGGAGGAAATTTTTTAGGACAACAAGCACACTCATGCCGTGTATTTGGAAGAACAGTTCAACAAAACACGTCTTGAAAACTTCTCCAATGTCTCTGAGTACTGCAAGCAGCTTAAACTTCTAGCGGATCAACTCTCCAACATCGGCATGCCTGTCACTGACGATAAAATGGTGCTACAAATGATTTCTGGCCTTACTAAGGGCGAATATGATACTTTGGCCACCATAATTCAACAGGCAGATCCGTTATCGAGTTTTAACAAAGCTCGCTCACAATTGTTGCTCGAAGAAACCCATTGTGCTAAGCAGGATGAGCACGCCCAGCAGGTGTTAGCTATCGACACGTAACCCCAAGATCAGACGCCACCAAACAACTCCCAACAGCGGCAGGGCCGCGGCGGCAAGGGTGGAAAAGGCCACGGCGGTAGAGGAGGCCGTGGTCGTGGCAAGGGTCGCGGTCAACAGAACCAACAGCAGCAACAGCAATAAAGATCGCAGAACAACTGGGCTGCGGCTCCTCAGCAGTTTATCTACAGCGCCGCGGTGCCCCAGTACAGAGCCGCGACGCCCAAGTGTAGGTCTAAATCAGCACACTTCTTACCAGTCAAGACCACAAATTCAACCGAAGATTACGCCAAGTTGTATATCCAAGAAATTGTCAGGCTTCATGGGACCCAATGTCCATTATTTTACATCGTGGTGCTCAGTTCACATCGCACTTTTGGAAGTCCTTTCAGAATGGATTGGGTACCAGTGTAAATCTCAACCCAACTTTTCATCCTCATATAGATGGCTAGGCAAAATGGACTATTATTTCCACCCAAAATCATCCCTATGTGACTTCATATGGTTAAACTGTCATAATAATAATCACTTAACACATTCACACCTAACTAGGATTTACAGAGTGTTACAAGAATTAATGATTTCACTTAGAACTTGAGTACACATGGTTAGAATGGCGTGGAAACACATGGAAAAGACTTACCTTGAGCTACGAGGATGGTGGGAGGAGAAGAACTTTGTTCTAGGCCCGTAAAACCTATATGGTCTGTAATACCTACCATAATCCTTAAACAATGACTTGAATTTCTAGGGAAATTATGCGGTATCTTTTACAGCCCGTAAAACATTTTACAGTCCGTATTTCAGGGCGTAAAATTGAAGAACGGTGATTTCATCAAACTTCTAGTCCTAATATTTCCCACCTGGATTTTTAATCCCTAATCATGAAAAATACTTAGCCCAATGGTATGAGGTGTCACAATATCTCCCCCTTGGGATCATTCGTCCTCGAATGATGAGTTGTTTTTAGGAATAGGATTGGACATAACATGAGTACGTGCGCGTGAAGAAATATGACATAGATCATAGGGACTGAAATGACATGATTACATGAAAACCTAAACATGGGGGGCATGAGACATGAGTAATGAATACATAAACGTGAAACATGAGACATAGATACACAAGGGACATTGCATGGGTACTGAAGGTATTTACCTTGTACAAGTTCTGCTTGCTCCTCAAATAAGTGTGGATAACTGGACTTCATGTTCTCTTCGGCTTCCCACGTAGCCTCCTCAACTTTCTGACTTATCTATAACACTTTCACTGAGGCAACTTCCTTAATTTTCAACTTGTGAACCTGCCAATCTAGGACAGCCACGGGGACCTCTTCATAGGTTAGGTCATCCTTAATTGTGATGGATTTGGTAGGAACAATCAGTGACGGGTCTCCCACACACTTACTCAACATGGATACATAAAACACTGGGTGTACAACAATTAAATCATATGGCAATTCAAGCTCATAAGTCACTTGGCCAATCCTTCACAGAATCTTGTCCGGTCTGATATATCTGGGACTGAGTTTCTCCTTCTTTCCAAATCTCATGACACCCTTCATAGGTGAAACTTTTCGAAACACCCAATCATTAGCCTGAAACTCCAAGTCTCTATGCCTCACACCCAAATAGGAATTTTGGCAATTCTAAGTCATTTTCAAACGCTCCTGAATAAACTTGACCTTCTCCGTAACCTGATGGACAAAGTCTGGCCCTAACAACTCTACTTCACCAACTTCGAACCAACCAATTGGCGATCTACCCCTTCGCTCATACAGAGCTTCGAACGGTGCCATCATGACACTACCATAATAACAGTTATTATAAGAAAATTCAATGAGAGGCAAGTGATCATCCTAATTACCTTTAAAATGAAGAACGCATACCCTCAACATATCATCAAAACCAAGATAAACAGTGACGTACACAAGGTTCGATAGAAATCGACTAAATTCGGTAGGTCTTCCTTTTAGTTCAGTTTCGTGAAAATTAATTGCGAATTTGAGAACATATATAACATAAACTTTGTATCCCTTTGAAATACCTTTCCAATGGTAGGTTGCTCAGCCAAAGCGGAGCTTTGTGCTAGGCGTTATGGATATTTTACTGAGACATTATCGGTACCATCGAAAAACGTAAGATCTTGACTAAGTATGAAATGAGCAGGGGCACTCGCCAAGAGAGTGCCATAGAGATTCAAGGATAGAACATAGAACTCGCCAAGCCAGTCCCAGAGCGAGTCAAAGATAGGCCATATCACTCGCCCAACCAGTCCCAAAGCGAGTCAAGGATAGGCCATAACACTCGCTTAGCCAGTGCCAAAGCGAATCAAGGACAATCCATAGCACTCGCCCAGTGAGTGACAGGGTCCAAAATTCTCATTTTATAAATTCAACACTTAACACAAAATTTCATTCATCAGACATTCCAACTTCGTCGAAAACCCTTTATGGGCGATGTTTCTTTCCTCTCAACCTCCCATGTTAGATAAGACCATCTTTATGATTCTTAATCCATCCTATCACTAAATACATGATTCTTAAATGTAAACATAGGATTAACAACGAAATCCTTCACAAGTGATTCAAGCTAGGGTTTGGAGTGTTCTTCGTCGGAAAATAATGTAGTTCATTGCTGGGAGTGATTACAGGTATGTGAGGATAACTCTCTATGTGCAGGAATATTATTAATCATCCCCATGCTTTGTTCATTAGGATTACTATGAATTACTTAAGAATTAGAGATTATGCCCTAGTTCAAAAAAAGACTAGAACTTCTATCTTTATGATTATAACTCTGTAGTTGTTGATAATTATCACTTTGAGTATTGTGAACTCAGTACATAATCAGTATAGACTCGTGTTTGATATCCATGAATCTCAGTTGTGGCAACTCCATTACTACGAAAAGATAATGCTTCAAACTTCATAATCAGTATAGGAATACATGTCTCAGTCTAGTTCTATTCAGTAGTCCAATATCTTGTATTCCAGTATGATTCAATATTCTGGTATCATGTACTTTAGTATGATTCAGTATTTTAGTATCTTGTATTACAGTATGTTTTCAGTTTCTTTATCTAAATGTTGAATGTTGAACAACTGTAACTTTGCCCAAGGGCATAGTCTGATGTATACATATATTTGGCCAAGGCCAATGACAGACGCACTTACCTGGCCAAGGCCATGGATTTGTGCAATTATTATTGGGCCAAGGCCTTGTAATTACTTTATTATTAGGCCAAGGCCCCACAGTTACATGCAATTATCAGATGATTCACATTCAACATAAGGAATATTTATGATTGTAGTTTCAGTTTCAGTTTAAGCTTCAGTTATTGTTTCAGCTTCTATTTATTCTTGTAGACATATTTATTGAATTGGCTTGCCCTTTCCTGAGCACCCCACTTATAGTTCTTTATTTCATTTTCTTCACATACAGTACAATTCAAATATACTAACGTCCCTTTTTCCAGGGATCTGCACTTCACGGTGTAGGTAACGACTTTCAGGATGACGTATCTACACGCTAGGATCTCTGGTATCAGCTAAGTTGGTGAGCCCTAGTCTTTCGGGGCCTGATCATTTATATGCAGTCTTTGTAGTTTATTACGGACAGTCATGTATGACGGGGTATTTGTCCCGGTAAACAACCAACATCTCGATTTTCTTGTAGGTCGCATAAACTAGAGTAGTAGTTAGACGAGTTTATCAGATTTTCATGTTTGTCGTGTTGGCACTTTTACTATGTTCAGACTTTCTTAATATTTTCCGCACATAATTATTATTCAGTCAGACTTTTAGTACATCGTATAATTCCTCTTTTAGTATGTTTTGATATCACATGTTGATTTAGCTAGCCAGTTGGTTCACTCGGTCACATGCAGCCAGTCACCGAGTGTCGTGTTATGTCTAGGTCATGGCTCGAGACGTGACAAAGCTTGGTATAAGAGCACCAGGTTCAAGTGACTTATGGAGTCTATGAAGCCGTGTCCAGTGGAGTTTTCTTTATATGTATGTGTCGGCCACACATATAAATGGTTAACTACCAAGACATTCATGATTGACTTATTTCTTTCATACTCTAGATCATGCAATTAGAGTTATGCCTTCAGGAACTCTTCTAACTCGTGCCATGAAGCTTAGAACAGTAAGTAACATTCTCTTCCTATCAAATTTTGAACGTATTGAATGCCCATGGAACAAGCAAGAAATCCAAGGTTCAAGTAAGTCCAAACCGTTTGTATGCACTAGAAGGTTGTCAGGATACGGAGGTTCATGCATATGTTGTTACAAGTATACTAACCGTTTTCACTTTTGACGTTTATGCCCTTATGAATCCTGTATCCACTCTATCATATATAACCTCATTTGTTGCTAAGAAATTTTGGATAGAGCCAGAAAAGTTGCATGAACCCTTTGAAGTATCCACTTGAGTTGGGGAGTCAATTATAGCTAGACGAGTGTATAGGGGTTGTCCAGTTAAAGTTCACTGCATTACGGTAGCAGATTTTGTAGAGTAGAAATTGGTAGACTTCAATGTAATTATGGGCATGGATTAGTTGTCTTCATGTTATGCCACAGTAGGTTCTAGGGGGGGGGGGGGTCGCATTGGGGAAGGGGGAGAGGTGGTGTAGAAAATCATAAAAGAAATTTAAAACTTTTTCTTAAAATAAATTGGGGTGGGGTGGGGGGGGGGGGGCGTTCGCTTGGGGGGGAGTGGTGTAGAAAGCCAAAATAAATTATAAACTTAAAAAAATTAGGGTGGGGTGGGTGGGAATGCATAGGGTGTGGGGGTGAGGGTGGTTGGGGTTTGGTGGGGTAGTTGGTTGAATGTCACTTGTGACACTTGTTTTCCCTACTTTCATTAAGGAAGTCATTTTTCTCGTTTTTAAGGAACTTTTTTCTAAAGAAAATGTTTTCCAAAAATTTTGACCAACCAAACATGAGAAAATTAAAAAACATTTTCAGAAAATATTTTCCTTCATACCAAACACACCGTGAGGTTAGTTTTTGAATTGTAATTAAAAGATAAAGTTTTGAAATTAAGTTTGACTTTTTTTTTTGGCATTTGAATCGAAAGATTATTTTAAATTTGAATTAGAAGATAAAATTTATGTTCCCATGTCTTAACAGATTAAACAAATAAATATAGAAGTCAACAAATTAGCAATTATTTTTTAATATCATAACACTTTTTGAAAATATGTTAATGGGATATGATAAGGATATTGTTTTTTGTTTCCATATCATAACGTCTAAAATAATTGCAATTATATTATGATATTAAGTGTCAATTTAAATATTTGATATAATTTTTTAGTTAAGTATACATCATTGATGGCCTAACAGGCTATAAGAATTCATTTACTACCGACTTTGTAATAGATGCAGAATTTAATACTAGAAAATAATTAGATTAATAAGGTAATAATATTAAGACATAGAAATTGAAGTCTCAAAATGGGGAACGTTTTCTATTAAAGACGAATGACCAGTATCCCTTAGCCTACATTGCAACTCTTTAAAGTCCTACTTGATCCTAGGTTCAATGTACTTATATTAGTGAAGCGGTTACACTACGGGCAAGCTTATGTTCGTCGTATTTGCATGTGATGTTCTTTGTGAGAGTGAGCGTAATTGTTGATTTTATGTCCATTGAAATAATGATGTTAAATTCGTGTGAGATAAATGGACAACTCTCTTTTGGTGAGGGCACATAGTTGATAATAGATTGGTGAAATGTTGGATTCTCTGTTAGGTAGCATGACTATTTTGCTTTGATAGGTGTTTTTGAGTCATATTTCATTGAAAATAAGTTGTTTTGAGGAGGTTGGTTGCGAGCATTTTGAACTGAAAATTTTAAGTGATTGGCATGACTTTCGTAAGAATTGGCTCAATGTTTGCTTTGAAATGTGCTTTGAAATAGTCATATTAACCGAAGATCGAGTAGACTTGTTTGAATGGCATGGTGGTGAATTTGTGTGAGGTTGGTGATAGTGTTTGCTTGAGGGCGAGCAATGTCTAAGTGGGGGTGGTGATATTTGGCACAAATATCTATATTTTGCTTCACTTTCCCTCTGTTTCTTAGTACTTTATCATACCTTTTGGGGTTAAATCATTGTACTCGTGCTTATGTTGGTGTTTTTTTTTTGATGTTTAGGTAAAATGAATGAAACCCGAGCATTTTTAGTGTAAATTGGAGGTGTGTCGCGCTTGAATGAGATGATATTGTGAATTCTCATTAAATCATTTGATCATATGTCTCAGTGGATACGATATCCAACTTCTACAAGTCATCATATTACTTGACAACCCCGTATATTTGCGTGTGCATTGGGTGCAAGATTACTGATATCGCTGCTGTTTGACCATAAATTTCAAGCTGAGAGTATATTGGACCTTTTAGCTATTTACTTATGCATGTCTTTTATCCTGCAACTGAACAACAACTTAGCATACCTTTTCAGTTTTTCTAGGTTAACTAATTTTCTCTCTCAGCTCTTTCATCGCTCTTTTCACTGTAAACTGCTCTTTTCACCGAAACCGCTGATATTCTTCATCTATTTTCTGTTAATCGAGCTGCGAGTCTTTTCACATATGCGGAGACGCTCCAATTATTGAGCTTTAGTTCAGGTTATCTGCTTCATTATGATTCTTGGTTATTTTTTCCCTTTGAGTCTTTTCACGCAAATCAATTTATCTTCTTGTTCTTCGATCTGGATAGAATTTCACTGCTAAAAATACCTTGAGAGTTATTGAATAAATTTTCTGTTTAGCTATGTTCAGAGACAGCCCCAGATAGGGAAGAAAGAGACACTAGGAGAAGATTCTCGGGGGTATCTGCTTATGTCTACTGAGTATGTCACTAGCTCCGATGACAGAATTCGAGAGCTAACAAGGAGTTTGTGAGAACAACAAGGGTTCTGAAAGAAGAGGAATGCTGGTCATATTCTAATGTTATCAATTTGTTATAGCCTGTAAGCATTTCACTGCCTTGATTTACCAGATATATAACTTTTGATATAATAGTTCTCTAAGAAGTTAGCTATTTTCTTTTGGCGTCAATGCTATTGTGGTTGAATTAGCTTGTGACTTTCTACTAGAGTCAACTTCTCTTAACAAATATCTACATTGTAAACTTGTGATGCACATCAGTGAAGTAAATTTGTATCATGTTTGAATCTATGGTCCTCTGTTTTAAAAAAGAAAAGACTACCGTATACTCCCTCCGTCTCAATTTATATGATGTAATTTGACAGGGAACGAAGTTTAAGAAATAAAGGAAGACTTTTGAGAAAAGAAGGGAAGATGAGGAAGAGAAGATGTTTACACAGATTTATATTCCACATAAAAAGTACTGGGTTCAAATGAACCACTACACCAAAGCTGCAGCTGCCCCTGGCGTGGGGGAAAGGTGGGGTGGGGTGTAATTTCATTATCCTTCTGATTTGGGGTTGAGGGAGGAGGTCGGGTTCTGGAAAACGAGGTTATCAAATTTGAAATTATTTAGTTCAAGCATGCCTTTACGCAGAAAAAGGCAGAAAACACTAGACAGATAGCATATCACTGCAATTGTTCAAGGTGTTATATCATTACATACAAAAAACCCAGTTTAGTTTTTGTTATATGACAAAGTCGATACTACAAAAATGTGAGTATTCGCGAAAAGAGATAAATATTACCATCATGTACAAAACAAGATTCAACCATCTACCATCTTGCCAGCTTCCTGATGATCATTCACAATTTTCAAAATGTCTCGACATAAACAAGCTATGTCAAAATAAAATAGTTGTGGGCTACAGAAGCTCATTCAACCTACGCAGCCAATATCTTGCTTGATCCTCAACCTCCTTGATGTCCTGCTGAACCTTTTTACCCAGTACGTCAAATACATTGACAGACCTTTTTGCCTCTCCTGCTCGGCTCTGGGCCTCTTGCATGCGCCTTTCAGCCTTTTTGAGCTGCTTCTCTGCAGCTAAGATCTCCCTGTTCCATTCTACGAAGTCCTTTTTAGTTGCTTTAGAGACAAGCTTGGTAGTCTCGCTTAACGCCATTAGATAGGAAAACTTTTCCTCCATATCTTCCTCTTTGAAAATCTCATCCAGATACTGCTTCAGCCAAGTTACATCAAGCTTGGCATTCACAACATCAGATACTACAGATTTCATTTCTTTAATGGAAGAAGAATTAAAATCACTGGTTTTCAGCCGCCTGACAACATCACAGACCACATCAAGAAGCGAAGCTCTGACAGTAGGTGATTCAAAGTGACAGTTGACTGTAATGTCACCGTACTTGGCAAAAATGGCATCAACTATAGGAGCACTGCTCACTTTTACTTTATAGCCATGCACATGAACCATTTCACTGCATACGTCACCATCTTCAGGGGACACCTCTATAGGTGTTGTCCAACTCATTGGATTTCCCTCTAGCCCAGATTCTGAAGCCTCAACATTGGTCCTTTTATTTTGGTGCACTTCTTTTGGAGTTAAATTTTGCTGCATGGTCCTTCATAAAAAAAAACTTCGTTCAGATAGAATTCCATTTATTATTACGCAAAGGAGGGGTTCTAAATGCGATATAAATAACTTACATTGTTGAAGGAGGAGTAGGATCATCAGTTGCTTTCCCCTGCCAATTTTTCAATCATAGACACGTGTTATGAAATAAATACTAAGATTAGGATTTTCAAATTTCTATCGCTTTGCCATACAAGCTTTTTAGGTTGCACTTTGTCATCTAAACTTCTGGTGCAGTTTGTCACTCACGATGACACTCTGAACACTTTTAGAGACCAAAATGGTTGTCGTGCAGTGTGAAAAGGACTAATTTAGCAAGGCAAAAGTAGAGGATATAACAAGAACCAATTATCATAAATTAATGCCTACGAGAACTTACATTTAGAATCAGCTTGAGCTTCAAAGAAGGCTGAGGAAAAATAAATTCAGGTGAACGTGTATGTCTCCGCTTATAACTTCTCTTTTGGAAGTCTTAATTACAAGGAAGGGCTATTTCATTCTTTCAGAAGTCATTATTTTCTTTCAGATAAGGTGATGGATCTTAATGCTTAGAGATTGCAAAATATAATGTTTAGTTAGAAGGAGATGACAACGTACACTTTAGAAGCACTTTGATGGCAAAGATACAAACCCTAAGAAAATAAGATGGCTACAGAAGAGAAGAGAAAGAACCAAGCATTAGTGTACTGGACTATAATTAAAAGACCAACTTACCTTAGATAACTTTTCTTCGCTGCAAACGATCTTCTTGCTTTCAGTACCAGGAGTTAGCACCGGCACATCATCATCAACATTCAAAGCCTGCTCAAGAAATTGGCACTAAGAATACAGAGAAAATAGGCCTCATAAAGTGAAACACATTTCAGTCCATGGAGAATGGTATTAACTCATCCAAGTTCTACCCTAAACTATTATCAATTCCGTTTAGTAGGTGAAATATGATATACCATATAAAAACCTGTTAATTAGATGACTTGGAAATGAATTAGAAATTGAACTTCCACAGTTAAAAACAACTACTGAATTGCTTATTCCATAACTCCTAAGAATCTCATGAGCAGACTATTGCAACAGTGAGATAATGATACCTTTCTATGCCTCTCCTCAACATTATATCAAAACACTACTTTCTGCTTCTGTCGACATTATATAAAGACACGTTTTCTGCCTCTCCCTCGACATTACATAAAGACAACTTTTCTGCTTCTTTTCCATAAAATTTGTCTTGCCATGGTTTCTTCACTTATGTTATTCTCCTTTGACATGCTTTCTCCTGAACCGAGGGTCTATTTGAAATAGCCTCTCTACCTCCCAAGGTAGGGGTAAGGACTACTTACACTCTACCCTCTCCAGATCCCGCGGGAAAGTGGGGTCCTCTCACCTGTGCTCACTTCCGTTTTAGATGTCAGATTAGATTTTCAATTGGTGCTCAACAGAAGGTGGAATTACACCGGGTATGTTGTTGTTGTTGTTCAATCAAATTTGTCATAAGATCAATCGACATTATTCAGTAGTAATGTGAACTCTCTCCCTGGTTTACTTAGGGTCTATATACTGATCCTGAGCATGAAGAGAACTACAAAATGGGGGCCTTTGTCCACCCCTCCCCCCCCCCCCCCCCCCCCCCACTCACAAAAGAGATAACTACAAAAGGAGGGACAATGATTTGAATCTCAATTTATGAACAAGAGTCTCGTCAGAGTGGAAAATACTAATACATTTGACAGCCATAGGCATTCTTCCCATGATTTCTCTGATTTTGGTAAAGGTGAAAAAGTAGGATCCTATTCCAAAATAGAGGGTTGAAGAAATTGCAGGTGAATCTTGTCGGATCTGCACAATGAAAGGCAGCCTTGTTATGGAAAAATGTTAATGCATTTGAAAGTTGTGACAACTTCCCCAAGGAAGTCAATTGATTTCAATCAAAATTGTATCGCTCAGCAGCATGATATGCCTGTCAGCCTTATTAGGAATGAAAAGGCACATCGACTAGACATGGAAAAATGCAGGAGAGCACACTAATAGCATTATCAACTAACCATAACACAAGGTATTCCATGGATAAAGTTCCAGGAATCACCTAAAAATGGAACGTTATTTGGGGATCAAGCAGCCAAGGTGTGAGGAAGTGTGAAAATTTGGGCATACTTTTATATATTTTGGCTGCCATACAAGGGCGGCACTATACAACATCTTAGCCAATCAACCATATTGACAAGCATTCAATGCAAATTGAGGAAATATGGGCAACGGGAGTCTCTTGGGATCAGATGAGTAAAGGGTATTTGTGTAGTGGACTTTGTTAAAAACATATAAGAGAAAACATGACTTAGTCAGGAAAGTATGCTGTAAAATGTTTTCTAGGAGTCTTTTTAGTCCGTGTGAGCATAAATTTTAAAGAACCTCTGGCTATTGAATATTTGTGACCAGCAAACCCCAAATCGGATATTGGATTAAAATGTGTCCAAATGGAACTAAATGGATAGTGAAGATTCATATAACTAACTCCAACTAGCTTAAATTTGAAGTGCAACTGTTGTTGTGGTAGAGAAAACATGGGAGGCTGAAATGAAGCAGAAACACGTGCTTGAAGCAGGAAGTACCAACGGATAAACAGAAAGAGATGAGTGTCATTATAATCTTTCCTCCCCAGGAACTAAGATTTTGATCAATAGTGTGACTGGTTTTGAGCATTATACTATATGCACTCGAGAAAGGCTAATTAGTAAGCACCTTTTGATGCAGTATTTAATAAAAAGAGAGAGAACGAGGACAGGTTCCTTACAGAGAAATTGACCTATTTACCACCCAAAGCTAAAGAAAACAGGCAGAACCATGAATAACATTTTCCAAGACCAACTATCGTATAAGAATAAGAACCAGGCTCTTTCACCTTTTCCCAGATTTGGACATTTAAATTGCTATGATCAAATGTAACTCAATACAGAAGTTATATCAGAAGCCTAGCAGGCCTTTGACAAAGAAAACAGAAAAACTCCTTACACCAACTAAATGACAAATCACAAATTCAGTTATGGGCTGCACCAGAAACAAACAAAAGGGAACATCAATATTGAAATTTCTTCTAACTTTATCATGTGAATTTCATGAAAGGAAAAGCGGTAACTTTGCAGTATAAACATATAGCGTTTCAATCTAATTCTTTACATGTGATCTTTAGAAAGAGATCTGAACAAAGATGTGTAGCTAATAGGCAGAAAGCTTCCATACAAGGACTCTCACCTCCTTATTTTTCCTTCTCTGGCGATATGAATCAATAATGCAATCAAGGTGCCTGCACAATAACAACTATGTAATACTTATCAACCACTAAAATTGTTTCACACAGATATTTGAGAAAGCAATAGCTTTGAAGTATAACATAAAATTTATGGGCTTTAAAATATGAAAGTAAACATAGTACTCCTAGTGACTTTGTTTTTGCAATACTAAAAGCGTCATAGTAGTTGGTTTAGTCCTGCTGATGCGTTAAAAAGATTTACTGAAAATCTGCACCATTAAACAATTAACATGAAAGGCACTCAGTAAACATATTGAACAACCAGCAAACTTTCATTGACATTCTTCTTTTACTGGGTTTTATTTCAGAATTTCATTAATACTTCAAAATGAAGAAGAAAAAACAGTACAAACATAACATTAGTTTGTTGATTTATTATTCACATACATTAGTGCTTGACTTTTAGTTTTTTTTTTTCAATTTAAGCATATACATTTAGAATAAATTCTAAAAAAGTGTCTTAAATCTTGTTTACATCCCAAATATACTAGAAAGAAATTGCCTATCAACAAAATGCTAGAAAGAAACTGTAATTATCTGGAAAAGAATTTGTCTGTCTTTTCTATAGAACTTCTTACTTCATCAAAAAATATTATCTGATTGGATACAAGTATCATTCTTCTGATGCATGCATATAACATAAACTTCCAACTAAAGGTGAAGACAGATGTGTACGGGTAGCTTACCTGAAAATGAGGAAACCAAATAACAAAGCGAGAGAAGAAAACTATTGAAATAGGAAATGCAAATGTATAAACTTTTTGACACCTAAAGTAACTCCACATGGGAAAAGCTAAATGAAGGTAGTTTGCTCTAGTATCTATAGCTATCCAGCATATCACAACGATCTAAGTTCTAATTCTTATGCTAATAATTCACTCTCAATCAGACATAATTGTAACCAATGATATGGCAACTGTAAAAGTTGCACCGTCAATTGACATTTCATTATCACTACCGTAATCTAGAAACAACAGGAAGCAGAAAACAAAATTGTTGATCATGTCAACTCAACAAGCAGGATTCTATATCATCAAATGACTCGCCATGAATGAGAAGTGAGGTGTAGAAGCTTACATGTCGGACGAATCACTTGGACTAGGAATAATCTTGTGTCTCTGGAATACATACATTCAATAAGTCATGCAAATTAAGACAAGTACAGAACAGACAAGTAGAAAAGATAAGCCTGTCAGGAACCCACATGAACTGATGCATAGTCATGTTCAACTAGTTCCCAGCGTTCCTTTGTAAGATCTAGCATTTCTTGATCACCATCTTCATAGATCACCTTAAAATATCATGAAAAACATAAATGATAAAACATTACCAAGACTTTAGAAAACTGCTTGACGAATTAACTCCAATTTAGATTCGACAACCTGTGAAAATGTAGACTGACACCAGCCTATTACCATATGAGGGCATAAACCAGCGACTAAGGGAGTATAATTACGTAAAGCAGTTGAAGTCAATTAATATACAAGAAAACTAATGTTGATATAGCCATACTAAATCTTTACCATGTGCTTTTTCTCTGAATGGTCAAATAAAGTGATATGTCCTTCATAGAACCTACAGAATGTGAATGGTACGTGATTTAACGTTTGAACTAAAAAATAAACTTCCTCAGAATGAAACAAATAATGTGTCAAAAAAAAATTAAAAAGGATAATAAGCAGCTAAATGCTCAAAAGTTTTCCTGTATGGACCTACGAAAATCAAAAAAATTACAACCAAATCTTTTTGCGCAACGACACTACTACATCTCTAATATGATGCAATGACTGAAACCAAGCACCAACAAGATACATCTGCTTAACAATGTCCTTTAACTTGTCATATTTTACCTTAAGAAAGGCCCCTATTGGTTGAACATCAGATTTGAAACATATATTCCCATAAAAACCTTTTCTTTTCATTGGGGTGGGGCGTGGGGAAGGGGGGAGAAGAGAAAAGAACCACAATTTTCTATTTAAAACATACAGAATCAGCTGCACCATTATCTTTCTCAAATATAAATCTATTTTTTTAGAATGTGAGCATTTTGAATATTGTATATTGAGTGCCATTATACAATATTTTAGTTATCTAGCTCCTATCATTTACAACTAAAAAAATGTTTACGTACTTCTGCGATGGACATCATAACTTAGGCTGATGCATATGCGTTATCCATATTCAGAAAATTATGACAACGTAATTCATTCGAGTTATTCGGATGAAAAAAATTCTAGTGAAAGAGCAAGTCAACTTTCAAAACATTTAACAGGAATAGCAGAAGCTTGGCTGCATAATATTAATTCAGTGAAATCACATACATTTGATCAAGTGTCCACCAAACCCTTACTCTGCAGCCAACCAGCTCCTCGCCGACAACCTTATCCGCAGAATCCTAAGGAAAAGATGATAGAGGTGCTCATAAATCTATAGAGAAAACACTAATACATGCAGAGACGAAGTGGAAGCATAAGAGAAGGGAAAATGGCAAATAATTCATTCTATAGATACATAGATATGTTTTTGTCTACAAATACATAGTTCAACCTCTACAAAGTGTGTGCAAGTGCAATTATTGCTAATATACTTGATCCGGCTCTAATACAAATACTATAAAATCATACAAAAATAAAAAAGAACATTCTTTTAGTAGTATTCCGCTCTAAAAGTAGGAAAAATGGCACAAAAATCATTCTTTAGATACATACATACGCTTTTGTCTACAAATACATAGTTGGAGCTCGACATAGTGAGTGCAATGTGCAATTACTGCCTGTATGCTGGATCTAGCTCTTCAGTTACAATTAGTAACTTCCTTATAAAATTTCATGACATCAGGACTGTAGCACATGTAGAGGACAGTCATATTGAAGATAGAAAAAAGAAAATATTCTCTTCTCTTAAGGTAAAGGTAAATACACAAAAGCAAAACTAGTTTCAGCACATAAATAACCACATTGGAAAATTTTATGGAACATTCACTTTGGTAATCACTTAATGAAGCTTGTCTAATCTCATTAACTATAATTTAATCTAACTAATGATAATAAATGTTTACCTCTTCTTGTGATGACAAGGTCTTCCTTTTACGTTGTTCTTTAGAAGTTTTGGGGAAGTCGGTTTGCTCGGTGATTGAGACAGAACCCAATTCCTGCACCACTCAATTTTTGTACATAATAAGCCCAAAATTAGGGGTATAAAATAAATACTATACCAGAATACACATAACTTCCAAACGAGAACATTCACTTTTACTATCACTTATTGAAGAACGTCTAATGTTATTAACTGTAAGCCAGCTCTAATTAGTAATAATAAATTTACCTTTTCTTGTGATAGGTAGTTCTTCCTTTTACGTTGTTTTTTAGAGGTTTCAGGGAAGTTGATTTGCTTGGTGATTGAAACAGGATCCAATGCCTGCAAAACTCAAAATATGTTCACAATAAGAAGGGGTATAACAAACACTTCACTGAATACACATAATATTCCAAAACGAGTACATTAGTCACTTACTGAAGGTTGTCTAATATCACTAACTATAAGCCTGATCTAGTTAATGATAACAAATGTTTACCTCTTTTTGCGATGGCGAGCTCTTCCTTTTTTGTTGTTCTTCATAGGTATTGAGGAAGTTGCTTTCTTTGGTGCTTGAGACAGAACCCAATGCCTGCAGA
This sequence comes from Anisodus tanguticus, assembly GCA_034509755.1. Lineage (NCBI taxonomy): Eukaryota > Viridiplantae > Streptophyta > Magnoliopsida > Solanales > Solanaceae > Anisodus > Anisodus tanguticus. The sequence continues at coordinate 9,494,410 of CM067543.1, read as the reverse complement.
ACTAAATTCATGTACATAATAAGTCCAAACTAAGGGGTAAATTAAATACTTTACTTGAATCGACATAACTTTCAAAACGAGAACATTTACTTTAGTAATCACTTATTGAAGGTTGTCTAATATCAGTAAATAAGCCAACTCTAATTAATGATACTGTACTAAATGTTTACCTCTTTTTGTGATGGCGAGTTCTTTCTTTTGCATTGTTCTTTATAGGTATTGGCAAAGTTTCTTTCTTTGGTAATTGAGAAGACAGATCCCAATGCCTGCACAATTCAATTTATGTATTTAGTAAGTCCAGAACTAAGGGCAGAATAAATACTTTACTTAAATACACAACTTCCTAAACGAATTCAGCCAATTGACGCTAACTCTTTGATTTACCTCAGGTCCTGATTCCTCAACTGATGACCGCCGTCTTTTATCACGATATATGGCAGGTAAATTTTCCTTGTCGTCTTTTTCATGTTTCTCTTGTAATGCCTCCAAGACAGCAATTTCTTCTGAAGAAACCAATGTAGGTTGTGAAACTTTCTTCTTGGTTATAGCTCCTGATGAATCTCTTGCTGAAATTGATGAAAATTGTGCACCATCATTCTGACCTATTTTGTCATTTTTCTCCTTTTGGCGTCTCTTTATAGAAGTCATTATCGGAGTCTTCTCCTCAGAAGATGAAGAATATAATCCAGTGGAGATTGCACATTTAGGTGAACGGCTACTTCTCTTTTTAGTATATTTCCAACAAGCCTTCAAGAGAATACGGCCTTTTGATGACCTTTCTCCACTTAACCAAGCATGATCATATCCTTCGTCTGGTTTATTCAAAAAATTAGGTTTCCAATGTCTTTTCTTTGAAGCTTGAGTAGCTTCTGGATCTAGTTCTTTTTCAGCTGCATTTATGAAACCCAAGTTTTCAGGTGGCGAAGTGGTCCTTGAATCTGTACTTCTTTGCTGCTTCATTGCATCACCATGTTCTGATTCTTTTAATATTGTATCCGTCTCTAGAACGACGTCATCGACCTTATGCTTGGGATCATCTTCCCATAGCTCAGTAGGGTCATTCTGAAAAGTGGGTATAAAAGGAAGAGTTCACATCATTACAATAAATCGAGAATAAATATGACCTATAATCTGTGAAGTTACCTTCACTTATCACCTATAATTCTGACAAATACGTAGAACGAAGTTACTTTTAGCTCAAAGAGGATATATACCCACACATAGCACGAAACGGGTGATCTATAGCTGGAGGAATATAAGTATTACAGGTATGTAGAATGAACTGGTTCGAGAGTTGAGACGCTATCACAAAACTTAAGTGTTTTCACCTTCTCTTTCTCATGAAGACTTATTGGCCATGGTCTTCTCCAAGCAATCATATAATTCCTATAATATCAATCAACTGTAACTCAATCCCAAACTAAAAGGGGTCGGCTGTGTGAAACCTATTATCCATTCCGCTATTCCAGCCCTATTCAGAGATTCATTGGATCAATCTAACACACCCCTTATCTGGACTTTGACCCCTCTATGCTAAGCGAAGCAAGAATAGACGGGGCTTTTAATTCCTAGAATGTCTTTAAAAAGAAATTGACCTCTTACAGGAGGTGATTTTTGACTAGGGGTGCTTATAAAAATTTCACCTGATGCAAACCATGATCGATCTGCATGCATACACCAACACAGGAAAGAAATTTGTTTTACAAGGTGGAATCAAACCCTCACTAATAAGGTGACAAAATTCAGGAAGTAAACCAACTAAACTAGTAAATTTCCAAAGAAGGGTAACCAATAAGGCAATCATTTCATCCTAGGATTAATTAACAATTTTTTACCTGAAACAAATTTCAGACCAGTTTAGGAAGGCAGTTAAAAACAAGTTACAAACAACACCATTGAAGCAACACACATTTGCGTAGAATTATTTTTTTAAAAAAATAAATTTGACCCTCCCTAAGAGCTCCCAATTTCTTGCTTCCTTTGTGACTCAAACCAACAACCTTGGGGTTGGAGGTGGCGAGTGCTTACAAAATCGAAGAGACAAATTGATTTATTTCATAGGTAAATAGATTGAAAGAGAAAAGAAAAGACTCTCACATCAAGAAATCTTTTGCTGCGATTGCCTGCCTCAGAAACAGAAGCATCCATTTCAATTTCTCACAGTACAAGAAGAGCACTGCAATTTTGGAACCAAATTAATTTTTTGTGCTACTGAGGAACAACTTCAAAGTCTGTGAGTAGGACTGAGGATGTCTTTACTATGTAAATTTTCAGGTTTGCCCTCTCAACTTAGAGGAGTTTGCTCCCGAGGGTATACTAATAAAATGCTCTGTTTAGATTACAGTAATCTGTATAGATTCACTTCTTCTCTGCCCTTTTTGTTGTTTAATTTCAGCCTTCCTCTCCATGTCCATGTACGTTTGTGGAGGAAAGACAAAAATACTTATTACTATTTTGTTGTCTTATACTGGTAATTCCCTCAAAATAAGTATTTTCTCCTAAGATTTCACTTACCTTGAATATAGGAACAACTTATTTCACTGAGAAAGAGAGTGCGTGTTAGTATTTAAAAGCATATTTGATTTGGTTAGCTTTGTATTTCTTGGTTTGTACTTTGTAAATTGTACATAGTGTTGGAAGAAAATAGCGCACAGAAATAATATTCACGATATATAATAGCAATAAAAGCGAAATACGAAAAGTCGGTTTATCAACAAGAATAAAAAGAGCGATAACGACACCAAGATTTTTACGTGAAAACCCTTCTGAATAAGGGAAAGACCACAGGCTGAGAGGAGCAACTAATATCACTATAGCAAGAAATTTTACACTTTGTAGGCCTGAGTAAAATACTCTAAGGACCGATACACACTCAAAAGAAATAACCCTCTTTTGATTTTTCCACCTCACTATGATATCGCTCACACTTTTTATTTTTCCTCACTGACTATTTCTCAAACCCTGTCCGTGATGCCTCAATCTTCCTTCTCTCGTTTGTTTGGTGTGAATACAATAGAAGAAAACCTCCTCTATTTGAGATCTACAGATCCTGCATAATATGCAGCACTGCCTTGTAAACATTCTTGGACAAGTCGAAACAAAGTCCCCACGTGTAATATAGCCACGTTCAAGCTCAAGCACTTTGGTTCAAAATTCGGTGGCAGGATTCCACAAGTAAATATGCTCCTTTACATTAACAAGTATAAGACCATGACAAGAACCCAATAGCATACAACTTGGCATGTAAATATCATCATCATCACTGAAAGGATAACTGAGTTCTTCCAAAGTGAGTTGTTGGTTTATGAATCGGAAGAAGGGTCCTTGTATCGTAGTTGAACATGTATAAACTGCAGTAATCGCTCCTTGTTGTCGTTGAAGGGAGATAAATATACTATTGCAACCCACAAGAGAGGGTAGTGCTACGAAGAAAAAATTGAAAAGTGTTCTCTCTTAAATTATCCCAATATTAAAAGGAGAATAGTGAGTAAAGATATTAAGTCAGGTGACAAACTAATAATAGAAGACAACGTAACTTTTTTTAATAATATCATTTTTCGGAACTAATTAAATTTTATTAATCACCAAAGAGAAAATATTGCAATTCTTGACAATATTAATAGGCAATATTGTAAAATTAAGGGTGTGTTTGGTATGAAGGAAAATGTTTTCTCGGAATATTTTCAAGTGTTTGGTAAGTAAGTGAAAAAAATATTATCCAAAGAGTATTTATATATCTAGCGAAATACTATGGGGGTGAGATGGGTGGGGAGTGGATATTTCGGAAAATACTCACCCAAGCCCCACTAACCCCACCACCCCACTCCCACCACCCACCACCACCCCAAGCACCCATCCTCCACCACACACCTAACATTTAACACCCCGTACTTTCGGGCGATGGTTTGAGCATCTAGACGTATGAATGTAGACCCGAGCTTTGGGAAATTTATGTCATATTCACATACGCAAATGAAGAACTTAGTATATAAAAGAATGCGGTCCCAAAATAATTTTGGACTTAACAAGTATGATGACGGGGATTGAAAATAATATTTTATGTGTACCGAAAGAGGCTACGGACTAGTGCTATATTTCATGACCACGTTAATGAGTATATGAAGTGTGTTAAAAATGATTTAATATTTAAGGGGTATGAGAGCAAGAAGTTAATTAGTGGACACGTGTAGGAGAAGTAAATGACTAAGCTAGATATAATGTTATAGGTGGAATCTTCCCACACAAATGACTAAGATATATGTATCGGAGTCCCTAAGAGGCCTACACATCTAAAATAATAGGATAAGGGATGGTTGATAAATTAAGTCTAGGGAATCAACGTTCTATTCCTAAACTTAGCAGCAACAAGGATAAGAGTATAACATAACTTTCTAATTCTTTGGATTATAATGGTATACATATGTTGTAGTGTTATGTACAGGAGGAAACAATAAAACGTCCATGGATGTTGTTGCAACTATATTCATTTAGCAAGAAGCAACGTAGTTCAATATTTTTAGGAGTTATCGTGTATCTTGTGGAGCAACTTTATTTTAGTATGAGCAGCAGAGATGTGCACATATGCATATCTACTATCTCACGTTGCTGGAAGAAAAATATCAAAGATTAAGGTGTAGAGGAGGCTAATTTCGACATAGTGAGTAGAGGTTCGACATTAAAGGTATGTTAAGGCAAATCATTTCTTCGTTTGGCATGTTCTATGTACGAAACGTACCCGTAATATTGTTCCATAAATTGTTCTACTCTTAGTAGTTAAGGATGTTTCTGTTATTGATTCCTATGTTAAAAATCATGTCTAAATATGTTTCTAAATCATTATTGAGGTATATGGGAAAGATGTTAATATTCCCAATGTTTGCCGAATGTACAAGGATATTATGTCACCCGATAAGTTCAGAATGTTTTATTGTCATTCATGCATTTGCATTATATTTATGTATTACCCTGGACCCACATGTGTTATATACACTACTATATGGTACGCATTATATATATGTAGGTGATGGGAAAAGAGAATGACGTTATATACGCAACACCACCTGCAGCTGGTATATATATCATGAAAAAGGAAGATGCCCACAGAGGCCAATATGATATAATGCCCACAGAGACCGATATGATATAATGGCCACAGAGGCTGTAATGGGAAGGAAGATGCCCGATGAGGCAAATATATATATGTATACCGCATTTGCATTTTGCATGACATTTTGTTAGATTATGGCCCTCAGAGGCATTCACTACTGGTCAGCTTGTTTCTATCGGCTGTTTTCTGTCGACTGTTGATATCGGCTATCTTTGTCGACTGTTTCTATTTCAGATTATTATGTATCTCTGTTATGATGTTTCTTATGCCTGACATACTCGAAACATCAGTTGTACTGACGTCCCTTTTGTCGGGGACGCTGCGTTGCATGTCCACAGGTTCACGTAGATAGGGCGACGATCCACGTTAGTAGGTTGCTGACTCAACGTATTTTGGAGCACTCCCCTTGTTTCGGAGTGCCGGTCTAATCTCGGTACGGTAATTTTGCATGTATATATATATGGGTATGGCGGGGTCCTGTCCCGACCCTTTTGATATCACGTACTCTTTAGAAGCTTGTAGACAGGTGTCCTGTGTGTAATAGTCATCTATGGTCTTGTCGGCCTTGGTATGTATATATATATAAGTTGGGCTTTCTGGTAAGATTTTACATAGCTCTTTTCTAGTTTATAATTTTTATATGTCAGCAGGGTACTGGGTGATGGCCTTTGTAGCCTATGTTTAGTTATGGTTAGAGGTTGACTGTACGGCTAGCGGTACCCGGTAGGTAAGGTCCAGGTGCCCGTCGCGACCCTTCAGTTTGGGTCGTGACAAACTTGGTATCAGAACAGGTCTGTCCTAGGGTGTCTACATGTCGTGTCTAGTAGAGTCTTATTTATAGGTGTGTTATGCACCACACTTATAGACATGAGGCTACAGGGCATTTAGGAGGATGGTTACTTTCCCTTCTTGTTCTAGATCGTGAAGTAGAGCTGAGTTATAAGCATTTCATTCCTAATCCGTCTCATGTTTATGATTCCAGCAATGCCTACAGCAAGGAAGAAGTTCAAGAGTATGAGGGCGTTGGATACGGCTGCAGGCGAAGGTACTAGCCGATTGCCACCCGCTAGCGAGGGCCAGAGTGAGACCCACAGTGCCATTCCTACGTATGATTCCCCGACTTCACCACCTCCAGAAGAGATTAGTGGGGTTGTAGTACCCCCAATTCCTCCACCTGATACTCCAGATGTGAATCGTGATATGCGAAGTGATGTACAGTTATTGACACGACTAGTGGCCGCTCAGGCCCAACGTCAGATTCCCAATGCTTTAGATAGAGCTGCTAGTGCGAGAGCTCGGGATTTCATTAACCTAGACCCTCCGGTATTCACAGGATCAGACCTGAACGCGGACCCGTAGAATTTTCTGGATCAGATACAACGTACCTTGCGGGTAATGGATACTACCTATACTGAATCGGTAAAGTTTGCTTCTTATAGACTGTGGGATATCGCGGTGACCTGGTATGAGATATGAGAGCATTCTATGGGACCACGTGCTCCACTAGCAGGATAGAGAGAGTTTTCAGAGGCCTTCTTACAGTATTTTCTGCCAGTCGAGCTTCGACGGGCCAGGCAGGACAAATTCCTACGTCTTTGAGTAGGGCAACATGAGTGTTTGAGAATATAACTTCCAGTTTAATTCATTGGCCAGATCTACCACTACGATTATTGTTGAGATGAGTGACCGGGTACATAGGTTTGTTACTGGCTTGGGGCCGCACTTGGTCAATGAGTGTACTATGGCTTCACTGAATCCAAATATGGATATTGTTCGCATTCAAGCTTATGCAGAGTATCTGGAGGATTGTAAGAGACAATAGCGGGTAGATCGAGACCGTGATAAGGGCTACCATAAGAGTGTTTGATCCGTAGGTGACGTAAGAGAGTTCAGAGGTGGACCCAGACCACAGCTTTATAGACGCCCATCTTACCTGACAACTAGCGCATCATTAACATTTTCAAGGTCGAAGGTGGATCGGTATTTATTGAATTGGCTTGCCCTTTCCTGAGCACCCCACTTATAGTTCTTTCTTTCAGTTTCTTCACATACAGTACAATTCAAATATACTAACGTCCCTTTTTCCAGGGATCTGCACTTCACGGTGTAGGTAACGACTTTCAGGATGATGTATCTACACACTAGGATCTCCGGTATCAGCTAAGTTGGTGAGCCCTAGTCTTTCGGGGCATGATCATTTATTCTGCAGCCTTTGTAGTTTATTACGGACAGTCATGTATGACGGGGTCTTTGTCCCTGTAAACAGCCAACATCTCACTACTCTTCAGAGGCTGCATAAACTAGAGTAGTAGTTAGACAGAGTTTATCAGATTTTCATGTTTGTCGTGTTGGCACTTTTACTATGTTCAGACTTTCTCAATATTTTCCGCACATAATTATTATTCAGTCAGACTTTTAGTACATCGTATAATTCCTCTTTTAGTATGTTTGATATCACATGTTGATTTAGCTAGCCAGTTGGTTCACTCGGTCACATGCAGCCAGTCACCGAGTGTCGTGTTATGTCTAGGTCATGGCTCGAGGCGTGACAAAGCTTTGTATAAGAGCACCAAGTTCAAGTGACTTAGGGAGTCTATGAAACCGTGTCCAGTGGAGTTTTCTTTATATGTATGTGTCGGCCACACATATAAATTGTTAACTACCAAGACATTCATGATTGACTCATTTCTTTCATACTCTAGATCATGCAATTAGAGTTATGCCTTCAGGAACTCTTCTAACTCGTTCCATGAAGCTTAGAACAGTAAGTAACATTCTCTTCCTATCAAATTTTGAACGTATCGAATGCCCATGGAACGAGCAAGAAATCCAAGGTTCAAGTAAGTCCAAACCGTTTGTATGCACTAGAAAGTTGTCAGGATACGGAGGTTCATGCATATGTTGTTACAAGTATACTAACCGTTTTCACTTTTGACGTTTATGCCCTTATGAATCCTGTATCCACTCTATCATATATAACCTCATTTGTTGCTAAGAAATTTTGGATAGAGCCAGAAAAGTTGCATGAACCCTTTGAAGTATCCACTTCAGTTGGGGAGTCAATTATAGCTAGACGAGTGTATAGGGGTTGTCCAGTTAAAGTTCACCGCATTAGAAAGAGCATTTTGTAGAGTAGAAATTGGTAGACTTCAATGTAATTATGGGCATGGATTAGTTGTCATCATGTTATGCCACAGTAGGTTCTAGGGGGGGGGGGGGGGTCGCATTGGGGAAGGGGGAGAGGTGGTGTAGAAAATCATAAAAGAAATTTAAAACTTTTTCTTAAAATAAATTGGGGTGGGGTGGGGGGGGGGGGGGTTCGCAGAGGGGGGAGTGGTGTAGAAAGCCAAAATAAATTATAAACTTAAAAAAATTAGGGTGGGGTGGGTGGGAATGCATAGGGTGTGGGGGTGAGGGTGGTGGAGTTTGGTGGGGTAGTTGGTTGAATGCCACTTGTGACACTTGTTTTCTCTACTTTCATTTAGAAAGTCATTTTCCTCGTTTTTAAGGAACTTTTTTCTAAAGGAAATGTTTTCCAAAAATTTTGACCAACCAAACATGAGAAAATTAAAAAACATTTTCAGAAAATATTTTCCTTCATACCAAACACACCGTGAGGTTAGTTTTTGAATTGTAATTAAAAGATAAAGTTTTTGAATTGTAATAACACTTTTTGAAAATATGTTAATGGGATATGATAAGGATATTTTTTTTGTTTCCATATCATAACGTCTAAAATAATTGCAATTATATTATGATATTAAGTGTCAATTTAAATATTTGATATAATTTTTTAGTTAAGTATACATCATTGATGGCCTAACAGGCTATAAGAATTCATTTACTACCGACTTTGTAATAGATGCAGAATTTAATACTAGAAAATAATTAGATTAATAAGGTAATAATATTAAGACATAGAAATTGAAGTCTCAAAATGGGGAACGTTTTCTATTAAAGACGAATGACCAGTATCCCTTAGCCTACATTGCAACTCTTTAAAGTCCTACTTGATCCTAGGTTCAATGTACTTATATTAGTGAAGCGGTTACACTACGGCAAGCTTATGTTCGTCGTATTTGCATGTGATGTTCTTTGTGAGAGTGAGCGTAATTGTTGATTTTATGTCCATTGAAATAATGATGTTAAATTCGTGTGAGATAAATGGAAAACTCTCTTTTGGTGAGGGCACATAGTTGATAATAGATTGGTGAAATGTTGGATTCTCTGTTAGGTAGCATGACTATTTTGCTTTGATAGGTGTTTTTGAGTCATATTTCATTGAAAATAAGTTGTTTTGAGGAGGTTGGTTGCGAGCATTTTGAACTGAAAATTTTAAGTGATTGGCATGACTTTCGTAAGAATTGGCTCAATGTTTGCTTTGAAATGTGCTTTGAAATAGTCATATTAACCGAAGATCGAGTAGACTTGTTTGAATGGCATGGTGGTGAATTTGTGTGAGGTTGGTGATAGTGTTTGCTTGAGGGCGAGCAATGTCTAAGTGGGGGTGGTGATATTTGGCACAAATATCTATATTTTGCTTCACTTTCCCTCTGTTTCTTAGTACTTTATCATACCTTTTGGGGTTAAATCATTGTACTCGTGCTTATGTTGGTGTTTTTTTTGATGTTTAGGTAAAATGAATGAAACCCGAGCATTTTTAGTGTAAATTGGAGGTGTGGCGCGCTTGAATGAGATGATATTGGGCACGCGTCGCGTAAGGATTGCAGGAAATCAGCTCTCTGAAACTCGCAGTTCGCATAATCTCAGACATGCGGACAATGGCCACGCGTCGCGTGAGGATCGCGCAAGTTGTACTTGCGCGATTGGTGTGCGTTGCCCATGCATCGCTCGACGTTGTCAGTTTTTCCTAATTTGTTAGGGATTTGGTCGAATGTTTTAGACTTTACCGTAGACTATGAATAGACATTTTTACATTGTAAACGACGGCTGGGACTTATTCTTGAGCATTGCAAGCCGTCGTTCTTAGGTTTATTATCTTCTTCTTAATTTTAGTCATTAAAACTTTATGTTATTCATTAATTCTTGCATCTTTTCTCAAATTATGAGTGTCTAAACTCTATAATTTTGGGGTGGTGGTGTAGCCATGAAGATTGACGCTTGACAAGTATTTTTTTATCGTAGTAGTTTATTTATATACGATTGTTTCTTTACTTCTGTTCTTAATTATTTATGAGTGTCTAAACTCTATTATTTATGTTCGTCGTATTTTTTTATATCGTAATAATACTTGCATAATTAGTAGTGATTGTGAATTCTCATTAAATCATTTGATCATATGTCTCAGTGGATACGATATCCAACTTCTACAAGTCATCATATTACTTGACAACCCCGTATATTTGCGTGTGCATTGGGTGCAAGATTACTGATATCGCTGCTGTTTGACCATAAATTTCAAGCTGAGAGTATATTGGACCTTTTAGCTATTTACTTATGCATGTCTTTTATCCTGCAACTGAACAACAACTTAGCATACCTTTTCAGTTTTTCTAGGTTAACTAATTTTCTCTCTCAGCTCTTTCATCGCTCTTTTCACTGTAAACTGCTCTTTTCACCGAAACCGCTGATATTCTTCATCTATTTTCTGTTAATCGAGCTGCGAGTCTTTTCACATATGCGGAGACGCTCCAATTATTGAGCTTTAGTTCAGGTTATCTGCTTCATTATGATTCTTGGTTATTTTTTCCCTTTGAGTCTTTTCACATAAATCAATTTATCTTCTTGTTCTTCGATCTGGATAGAATTTCACTGCTAAAAATACCTTGAGAGTTATTGAATAAATTTTCTGTTTAGCTATGTTCAGAGACAGCCCCAGATAGGGAAGAAAGAGACACTAGGAGAAGATTCTCGGGGGTATCTGCTTATGTCTACTGAGTATGTCACTAGCTCCGATGACAGAATTCGAGAGCTAACAAGGAGTTTGTGAGAACAACAAGGGTTCTGAAAGAAGAGGAATGCTGGTCATATTCTAATGTTATCAATTTGTTATAGCCTGTAAGCATTTCACTGCCTTGATTTACCAGATATATAACTTTTGATATAATAGTTCTCTAAGAAGTTAGCTATTTTCTTTTGGCGTCAATGCTATTGTGGTTGAATTAGCTTGTGACTTTCTACTAGAGTCAACTTCTCTTAACAAATATCTACATTGTAAACTTGTGATGCACATCAGTGAAGTAAATTTGTATCATGTTTGAATCTATGGTCCTCTGTTTTAAAAAAGAAAAGACTACCGTATACTCCCTCCGTCTCAATTTATATGATGTAATTTCACAAGGGAAACGAAGTTTAAGAAATAAAGGAAGATTTTTGAATCTTGTGTTCTAAAACTAGCCAAAGATATTTTTGTGGTTATAAATCATCTCGTTAAGCGTAAATGTAAAGTTTAAAGTTAAATTATTGTCAAATAAGAAAATGTGTCATTATTTTTTGGGCTGACAAAAAAGGAAAGTGTGTCATATAAATTGGGATAGATGGAGTATTAATTAACGCTTCGGGTTTATTTGGGGACCAAATAACTCATTTCAAAGGCGATACAAATTCTACCCCTGAAATCATTCGAACTCAAGTTAAAGATCGTTAAACAAATAGTATAGGTAATTAGGCTTTAAGTAATCTATTGGATCCCGGCTTCTTGATGAGTCAATGCTGAAATTCATTTATCGGATCATGACTAAACCTGATTTCTTTCATTTCTCTTTTTACACCGAAAACTATATATTTATTCTTTGTTTTTAGGCATAGTGGAATGAGTAACAATTCAGAATTCCATGTGATTCTTCTCTTTTTGAACTCTATGCTTATTCCCCAATGATCCTGGACTTATTCACTTTGTCCTGCTTTTTTCCTTGCATTTAATCCACATATTGATCCACTTCATTCTCCTATTCATGTGTTTCAAGTTCAATTCTAGAAAAGAAAAACCGATTCATGTTTGTTAGTGTATTCTGCTGTTGAAGTTTAAGGCTTTGCATCTGTATGACTTACAAGAAATTAAAATTGATCACGAAAATTTTATTTGTTATATAATGGGCAAAATCATGATTTTCTGGATGGGCAAAACTATTCCGCTTCATAGACTAATGAGTTTTAAACAACTAAATGAAACTAGATGAAGGATTGGTTGTCATTTATTGTTTGGAACTTGGTAGTGATGAAATGATTATAATTTCTGAAGAAGTAGATACTTTAGTGGTATGCTTCTCCAATGCCACCTTACAAGTTTGTTTAAAGAAGGCCTATTTAAGAGTAATTGGAGTACAAGTTCAGATACGTAACGCATGAGGCTGGCACCAAAGCGTTGCAGCTGCCCCTGGCGTGGGGGAAAGGTGGGGTGGGGTGTAATTTCATTATCCTTCTGATTTGGGGTTGATGTTAAGGGAGGAGGTCGGGTTCTGGAAAACAAGGTTATCAAATTTGAAATTATTTAGTTCAAGCATGCCTTTATGCAGAAAAAGGCAGAAAACACTAGACAGATAGCATATCACTGCAATTGTTCAAGGTGTTATATCATTACATACAAAAACCCCAGTCTAGTTTTTGTTATATGACAAAGTCGATACTACAAAAATGTGAGTGTTCGCGAAAAGAGATAAATATTACCATCATGTACAAAACAAGATTCAACCATCTACCATCTTGCCAGCTTCCTGATGATCATTCACAATTTTCAAAATGTCTCGACATAAACAAGCTATGTCAAAATAAAATAGTTGTGGGCTACAGAAGCTCATTCAACCTACTCAGCCAATATCTTGCTTGATCCTCAACCTCCTTGATGTCCTGCTGAACCTTTTTACCCAGTACGTCAAATACATTGACAGACCTTTTTGCCTCTCCTGCTCGGCTTTGGGCCTCTTGCATGCGCCTTTCAGCCTTTTTGAGCTGTTTCTCTGCAGCTAAGATCTCCCTGTTCCATTCTACGAAGTCCTTTTTAGTTGCTTTAGAGACAAGCTTGGTAATCTCGCTTAACGCCATTAGATAGGAAAACTTTTCCTCCATATCTTCCTCTTTGAAAATCTCATCCAGATACTGCTTCAGCCAAGTTACATCAAGCTTGGCATTCACAACATCAGATACTACAGATTTCATTTCTTTAATGGAAGAAGAATTAAAATCACTGGTTTTCTGCCGCCTGACAACATCACAGACCACATCAAGAAGCGAAGCTCTGACAGTAGGTGATTTAAAGTGACAGTTGACTGTAATGTCACCGTACTTGGCAAAAATGGCATCAACTATAGGAGCACTGCTCACTTTTACTTTATAGCCATGCACATGAACCATTTCACTGCATACGTCACCATCTTCAGGGGACACCTCTATAGGTGTTGTCCAACTCATTGGATTTCCCTCTAGCCCAGATTCTGAAGCTTCAACATTGGTCCTTTTATTTTGGTGCACTTCTTTTGGAGTTAAATTTTGCTGCATCGTCCTTCATAAAAAAAAAACTTTGTTCAGCTAGAATTCCATTTATTATTACGCAAAGGAGGGGTTCTAAATGCGATATAAATAACTTACATTGTTGAAGGAGGAGTCGGATCATCAGTTGCTTTCCCCTGCCAACTTTTCAAGCATAGACACGTGTTATGAAATAAATACTAAGATTAGGATTTTCAAATTCCTATCGCTTTGCCATACAAGCTTTCTAGGCTGCACTTTGTCATCTAAACTTCTGGTGCAGTTTGTCATTCACGATGACAGTCTGAACACTTTTAGAGACCAAAATGGTTGTCGTGCAGTGTGAAAAGGACTAATTTAGCAAGGCAAAAGTAGAGGATATAACAAGAACCAATAATCATAAATTAATGCCTAGGAGAACTTACATTTAGAATCAGCTTGAGCTTCAAAGAAGGCTGAGGAAAAATAAATTCAGGTGAACGTGTATGTCTCCGCTTATAACTTCTCTTTTGAAAGTCTTAATTACAAGGAAGGGCTATGTCATTCTTTCAGAAGTCATTATTTTCTTTCAGATAAGGTGATGGATCTTAATGCTTAGAGATTGCAAAATATAATGTTTAGTTAGAAGGAGATGACAACGTACACTTTAGAAGCACTTTGATGGCAAAGATACAAACCCTAAGAAAATAAGATGGCTACAGAAGAGAAGAGAATGAACCAAGCATTAGTGTACTGGACTATAATTAAAAGACCAACTTACCTTAGATAACTTTTCTTCGCTGCAAACGATCTTCTTGCTTTCAGTACCAGGAGTTAGCACCGGCACATCATCATCAACATTCAAAGCCTGCTCAAGAAATTGACACTAAGAATACAGAGAAAATAGGCCTCATAAAGTGAAACACATTTCAGTCCATGGAGAATGGTATTAACTCATCAAAGTTCTACCCTAAACTATTATCAATTCCGTTTAGTAGGTGAAATATGATATACCATATAAAAACCTGTTAATTAGATGACTTGGAAATGAATTAGAAATAATATTTTGGTGATTTAAGTTTGTTCTCTGTGTGTTGTGTCATAAAGCTAAGTATATTGTCTTCTATCTGACTGGTGCAATTTATCTCAACTCAAATTCTATTCAACTTGACTTTTAAAAGTATGTTCTAGTCTTTACTTTCATCAACTTTTGAGTTAGTCATTTGAAAGCTAAAATAAAGGGAGCATACTTGTATAGATCTGGTGCCAGTGTAACTTCTTATGGTCTGCCACGTTACTTTACTGCTCTAATCATGCCTTTTGTAGCTGGTAATTATCCACGAAGTTCCGAACCATGCACTACTCGTCCTCAGGAAATTTCACGTCCTCAGGAAATTTCACGAAGTTCCGAACCATGCACTACTCACCTGTGCTCACTTCCGTTTTAGAAGTCGGATTGGATTTTCAATTGGTGCTCAACAGAAGGTGGAATTACACCGGGTATGTTGTTGTTGTTGTTCCATAAAATTTGTCATAAGATCAATCGACATTATTCAGTGGTTTACTTAGGGTCTATATACTCTTACTTGAACTCAAAGATAAACCACTTTACTGATCCTGAGCATGAATAGAACTACAAAATGGGGGCCTTTGCCCCCCCCCCCCCCCCCCCCCCCACTCACAAAAGAGATAACTACAAAAGGAGGGACAATGATTTGAATCTCAATTTATGAACAAGAGTCTCGTCAGAGTGAAAATACTAATACATTTGACAGCCATAGGCATTCTTCCCATGATTTCTCTGATTTTGGTAAAGGTGAAAAAGTAGGATACTATTCCAAAATAGAGGGTTGAAGAAATTGTAGGTAAATCTTGTCGGATCTGCACGATGAAAGGCAGCCTTGTTATGGAAAAATGTTAATGCATTTGAAAGTGGTGACAACTTCCCCAAGGAAGTCAATTGATTTCAATCAAAATTGTATCGCTCAGCAGCATGATATGCCTGTCAGCCTTATTAGGAATGAAAAGGCACATCGACTAGACATGGAAAAATGCAGGAGAGCACACTAATAGCATTATCAACTAATCATAACACAAGGTATTCCATGGATAAAGTTCCAGGAGTCACCTAAAAATGTAAAGAACCTCTGGCTATTGAATATTTGTGACCAGCAAACTGGAGCAAACCCCAAATCGGATATTTGATTAAAATGTGTCCAAATGGAACGAAATGGATAGTGAAGATTCATATAACTAACTCCAACTAGCTTAAATTTGAAGTGCAACTGTTGTTGTGGTAGAGAAAACATGGGAGGCTGAAATGAAGCAGAAACACGTGCTTGAAGCAGGAAGTACCAACGGAGAAACAGAAAGAGATGAGTGTCATTATAATCTTTCCTCCCCAGGAACTAAGATTTTGATCAATAGTGTGACTGGTTTTGAGCATTCTACTAAATGCACTTGAGAAAGGCTAATTAGTAAGCACCTTTTGATGCAGTATTTAATAAAAAGAGAGAGAACGAGGACAGGTTCCTTACAGAGAAATTGACCTATTTACCACCCAAAGCTAAAGAAAACAGGCAGAACCATGAATAACATTTTCCAAGACCAACTATCGTATAAGAATAAGAACCAGGCTCTTTCACCTTTTCCCAGATTTGGACATTTAAATTGCTATGATCAAATGTAACGCAATATAGAAGTTATATCAGAAGCCTAGCAGGCCTTTGACAAAGAAAACAGAAAAACTCCTTACACCAACTAAATGACAAATCACAAATTCAGTTATGGGCTGCACCAGAAACAAACAAAAGGGAACATCAATATTGAAATTTCTTCTAACTTTATCATGTGAATTTCATGAAAGGAAAAGTGGTAACTTTGCAGTATAAACATATAGCGTTTCAATCTAATTCTTTACATGTGATCTTTAGAAAGAGATCTGAACAAAGATGTGTAGCTAATAGGCAGAAAGCTTCCATACAAGGACTCTCACCTCCTTATTTTTCCTTCTCTGGCGATATGAATCAATAATGCAATCAAGGTGCCTGCACAATAACAACTATGTAATACTTATCAACCACTAAAATTGTTTCACACAGATATTTGAGAAAGCAATAGCTTTGAAGTATAACATAAAATTTATGAGCATTAAAATCTATAGAACTTCTTACTTCTAATTGGAGACAAGTATCATTCTTCTGATGCATGCATATAACATAAACTTCCAACTAAAGGTGAAGACAGATGTGTACGGGTAGCTTATCTGAAAATGAGGAAACCAAATAACAAAGCGAGAGAAGAAAACTATTGAAATAGGAAATGCAAATGTATAAACTTTTTGACACCTAAAGTAACTCCACATGGGAAAAGCTAAATGAAGGTAGTTTGCTCTAGTATCTATAGCTATCCAGCATATCACAACGATCTAAGTTCTAATTCTTATGCTAATAATTCACTCTCAATCAGACATAATTGTAACCAATGATATGGCAACTGTAAAAGTTGCACCGTCAATTGACATTTCATTATCACTACCGTAATCTAGAAACAACAGGAAGCAGAAAACAAAATTGTTGATCATGTCAACTCAACAAGCAGGATTCTATATCATCAAATGACTCGCCATGAATGAGAAGTGAGGTGAAGAAGCTTACATGTCGGACGAATCACTTGGACTAGGAATAATCTTGTGTCTCTGGAATACATACATTCAATAAGTCATGCAAATTAAGACAAGTACAGAACAGACAAGTAGAAAAGATAAGTCTGTCAGGAACCCACATGAACTGATGCATAGTCATGTTCAACTAGTTCCCAGCGTTCCTTTGTAAGATCTAGCATTTCTTGATCACCATCTTCATAGATCACCTTAAAATATCATGAAAAACATAAATGATAAAACATTACCAAGACTTTAGAAAACTGCTTGACGAATTAACTCCAATTTAGATTCGACAACCTGTGAAAATGTAGACTGACACCAGCCTATTACCATATGAGGGCATAAACCAGCGACTAAGGGAGTATAATTACGTAAAGCAGTTGAAGTCAATTAATATACAAGAAAACTAATGTTGATATAGCCATACTAAATCTTTACCATGTGCTTTTTCTCTGAATGGTCAAATAAAGTGATATGTCCTTCATAGAACCTACAGAATGTGAATGGTACGTGATTTAACGTTTGAACTAAAAAATAAACTTCCTCAGAATGAAACAAATAATGAGTCAAAAAAAAATTTAAAAGGATAATAAGCAGCTAAATGCTCAAAAGTTTTCCTGTATGGACCTACGAAAATCAAAAAAATTACAACCAAATCTTTTTGCGCAACGACACTACTACATATCTAATATGATGCAATGACTGAAACCAAGCACCAACAAGATACATCTGCTTAACAATGTCCTTTAACTTGTCATATTTTACCTTAAGAAAGGCCCCTATTGGTTGAACATCAGATTTGAAACATATATTCCCATAAAAACCTTTTCTTTTCATTGGGGTGGGGCGTGGGGAAGGGGGGAGAAGAGAAAAGAACCACAATTTTCTATTTAAAACATACAGAATCAGCTGCACCATTATCTTTCTCAAATATAAATCTATTTTTTTAGAATGTGAGCATTTTGAATATTGTATATTGAGTGCCATTATACAATATTTTAGTTATCTAGCTCCTATCATTTACAACTAAAAAAATGTTTACGTACTTCTGCGATGGACATCATAACTTAGGCTGATGCATATGCGTTATCCATATTCAGAAAATTATGACAACGTAATTCATTCAGAGTTATTCAGATGAAAAAAATTCTAGTGAAAGAGCAAGTCAACTTTCAAAACATTTAACAGGAATAGCAGAAGCTTGGCTGCATAATATTAATTCAGTGAAATCACATACATTTGATCAAGTGTGCACCAAACCCTTACTCTGCAGCCAACCAGCTCCTCGCTGACAACCTTATCCGCAGAATCCTAAGGAAAAGATGATAGAGGTGCTCATAAATCTATAGAGAAAACACTAATACATGCAGAGACGAAGTGGAAGCATAAGAGAAGGGAAAATGGCAAATAATTCATTCTATAGATACATAGATATGTTTTTGTCTACAAATACATAGTTCAACCTCCACAAAGTGTGTGCAAGTGCAATTACTGCTAATATACTTGATCCGGCTCTAATACAAATACTATAAAATCATACAAAAATAAAAAAGAACATTCTTTTAGTAGTATTCCGCTCTAAAAGTAGGGAAAATGGCACAAAAATCATTCTTTAGATACATACATACGCTTTTGTCTACAAATACATAGTTGGAGCTCGACATAGTGAGTGCAATGTGCAATTACTGCCTGTATGCTGGATCTAGCTCTTCAGTTACAATTAGTAACTTCCTTATAAAATTTCATGACATCAGGACTGTAGCACATGTAGAGGACAGTCATATTGAAGATAGAAAAAAGAAAATATTCTCTTCTCTTAAGGTAAAGGTAAATACACAAAAGCAAAACTAGTTTCAGCACATAAATAACCACATTGGAAAATTTTATGGAACATTCACTTTGGTAATCACTTAATGAAGCTTGTCTAATCTCATTAACTATAATTTAATCTAACTAATGATAATAAATGTTTACCTCTTCTTGTGATGACAAGGTCTTCCTTTTACGTTGTTCTTTAGAAGTTTTGGGGAAGTCGGTTTGCTCGGTGATTGAGACAGAACCCAATTCCTGCACCACTCAATTTTTGTACATAATAAGCCCAAAATTAGGGGTATAAAATAAATACTATACCAGAATACACATAACTTCCAAACGAGAACATTCACTTTTACTATCACTTATTGAAGAACGTCTAATGTTATTAACTGTAAGCCAGCTCTAATTAGTAATAATAAATTTACCTTTTCTTGTGATAGGTAGTTCTTCCTTTTACGTTGTTTTTTAGAGGTTTCAGGGAAGTTGATTTGCTTGGTGATTGAAACAGGATCCAATGCCTGCAAAACTCAAAATATGTTCACAATAAGAAGGGGTATAACAAACACTTCACTGAATACACATAATATTCCAAAACGAGTACATTAGTCACTTACTGAAGGTTGTCTAATATCACTAACTATAAGCCTGATCTAGTTAATGATAACAAATGTTTACCTCTTTTTGCGATGGCGAGCTCTTCCTTTTTTGTTGTTCTTTATAGGTATTGAGGAAGTTGCTTTCTTTGGTGCTTGAGACAGAACCCAATGCCTGCAGAACTCAATTCATGTACATAATAAGTCCAAACTAAGGGTTAAATTAAATACTTTACTTGAATCGACATAACTTTCAAAACGAGAACATTTACTTTAGTAATCACTTATTGAAGGTTGTCTAATATCAGTAAATAAGCCAACTCTAATTAATGATACTGTACTAAATGTTTACCTCTTTTTGTGATGGCGAGTTCTTTCTTTTACATTGTTCTTTATAGGTATTGGCAAAGTTTCTTTCTTTGGTAATTGAGAAGACAGATCCCAATGCCTGCACAATTCAATTTATGTATTTAGTAAGTCCAGAACTAAGGGCAGAATAAATACTTTACTTAAATACACAACTTCCTAAACGAATTCAGCCAATTGACGCTAACTCTTTGATTTACCTCAGGTCCTGATTCCTCAACTGATGACCGCCGTCTTTTATCACGATATATGGCAGGTAAATTTTCCTTGTCGTCTTTTTCATGTTTCTCTTGTAATGCCTCCAAGACAGCAATTTCTTCTGAAGAAACCAATGTAGGTTGTGAAACTTTCTTCTTGGTTATAGCTCCTGATGAATCTCTTGCTGAAATTGATGAAAATTGTGCACCATCATTCTGACCTATTTTGTCATTTTTCTCCTTTTGGCGTCTCTTTATAGAAGTCATTATCGGAGTCTTCTCCTCAGAAGATGAAGAATATAATCCAGTGGAGATTGCACATTTAGGTGAACAGCTACTTCTCTTTTTAGTATATTTCCAACAAGCCTTCAAGAGAATACGGCCTTTTGATGACCTTTCTCCACTTAACCAAGCATGATCATATCCTTCGTCTGGTTTATTCAAAAAATTAGGTTTCCAATGTCTTTTCTTTGAAGCTTGAGTAGCTTCTGGATCTAGTTCTTTTTCAGCTGCATTTATGAAACCCAAGTTTTCAGGTGGCGAAGTGGTCCTTGAATCTGTACTTCTTTGCTGCTTCATTGCATCACCATGTTCTGATTCTTTTAATATTGTATCCGTCTCTAGAACGACGTCATCGACCTTATGCTTGGGATCATCTTCCCATAGCTCAGTAGGGTCATTCTGAAAAGTGGGTATAAAAGGAAGAGTTCACATCATTACAATAAATCGAGAATAAATATGACCTATAATCTGTGAAGTTACCTTCACTTATCACCTATAATTCTGACAAATACGTAGAACGAAGTTACTTTTAGCTCAAAGAGGATATATACCCACACATAGCACGAAACGGGTGATCTATAGCTGGAGGAATATAAGTATTACAGGTATGTAGAATGAACTGGTTCGAGAGTTGAGACGCTATCACAAAACTTAAGTGTTTTCACCTTCTCTTTCTCATGAAGACTTATTGGCCATGGTCTTCTCCAAGCAATCATATAATTCCTATAATATCAATCAACTGTAACTCAATCCCAAACTAAAAGGGGTCGGCTGTGTGAAACCTATTATCCATTCCGCTATTCCAGCCCTATTCAGAGATTCATTGGATCAATCTAACACACCCCTTATCTGGACTTTGACCCCTCTATGCTAAGCGAAGCAAGAATAGACGGGGCTTTTAATTCCTAGAATGTCTTTAAAAGAAATTGACCTCTTACAGGAGGTGATTTTTGACTAGGGGTGCTTATAAAAATTTCACCTGATGCAAACCATGATCGATCTGCATGCATACACCAACACAGGAAAGAAATTTGTTTTACAAGGTGGAATCAAACCCTCACTAATAAGGTGACAAAATTCAGGAAGTAAACCAACTAAACTAGTAAATTTCCAAAGAAGGGTAACCAATAAGGCAATCATTTCATCCTAGGATTAATTAACAATTTTTTACCTGAAACAAATTTCAGACCAGTTTAGGAAGGCAGTTAAAAACAAGTTACAAACAACACCATTGAAGCAACACACATTTGCGTAGAATTATTTTTTAAAAAAATAAATTTGACCCTCCCTAAGAGCTCCCAATTTCTTGCTTCCTTTGTGACTCAAACCAACAACCTTGGGGTTGGAGGTGGCGAGTGCTTACAAAATCGAAGAGACAAATTGATTTATTTCATAGGTAAATAGATTGAAAGAGAAAAGAAAAGACTCTCACATCAAGAAATCTTTTGCTGCGATTGCCTGCCTCAGAAACAGAAGCATCCATTTCAATTTCTCACAGTACAAGAAGAGCACTGCAATTTTGGAACCAAATTAATTTTTTGTGCTACTGAGGAACAACTTCAAAGTCTGTGAGTAGGACTGAGGATGTCTTTACTATGTAAATTTTCAGGTTTGCCCTCTCAACTTAGAGGAGTTTGCTCCCGGGTGTATACTAATAAAATGCTCTGCTTAGATTACAGTAATCTGTATAGATTCACTTCTTCTCTGCCCTTTTTGTTGTTTAATTTCAGCCTTCCTCTCCATGTCCATGTACGTTTGTGGAGGAAAGACAAAAATACTTATTACTATTTTGTTGTCTTATACTGGTGGTTGTAACGTTTCTCCTATACATCATGACAATTTTGGTGGGATATATTTCTTGTTACTTCAGTTCTCTTGTAATTCCCTCAAAATAAGTATTTTCTCCTAAGATTTCACTTACCTTGAATATAGGAACAACTTATTTCACTGAGAGAGAGAGTGCGTGTTAGTATTTAAAAGCATATTTGATTTGGTTAGCTTAGTATTTCTTGGTTTGTACTTTGTAAATTGTACATAGTGTTGGAAGAAAATAGCGCACAGAAATAATATTCACGATATATAATAGCAATAAAAGCGAAATACGAAAAATCGGTTAATCAACAAGAATAAAAAGAACGATAACGACACCAAGATTTTTACGTGAAAACCCTTCTGAATATGGGAAAGACCACGGGCTGAGAGGAGCAACTAATATCACCATAGCAAGAAATTTTATACTTTGTAGGCCTGAGTAAAATACTCTAAGGACCGATACACACTCAAAAGAAATAATCCTCTTTTGATTTTTCCACTTCACTACGATATCGCTCACACATTTTTTTTTCCTCACTGACTATTTCTCAAACCCTGTCCGTGATGCCTCAATCTTCCTTCTCTCGTTTGTTTGGTGTGAATACAATAGAAGAAAACCTCCTCTATTTGAGATCTACAGATTCTGCATAATCAGCACTGCCTGGTAAACATTCTTGAACAAGTCGAAACAAAGTCCCCACGTGTAATATAGCCACGTTCAAGCTCAAGCACTTTGGTTCAAAATTCGGTGGCAGGATTCCACAAGTAAATATGCTCCTTTACATTAACAAGTATAAGACCATGACAAGAACCCAATAGCATACAACTTGGCATGTAAATATCATCATCATCACTGAAAGGATAACTGAGTTCTTCCAAAGTGAATTGTTGGTTTATGAATCGGAAGAAGGGTCCTTGTATCGTAGTTGAACTTGTATAAACCGCGGTAATCGCTCCTTGTTGTCGTTGAAGGGAGATAAATATACTATTGCAACCCACAAGAGAGGTAGTGCTACGAAGAAAAAATTGAAAAGTGTTCTCTCTTAAATTATCCCAATATTAAAAGGAGAATTAAAGATATTAAGTCAAGTGACAAACTAATAATAGAAGACAACGTAACTTTTTTTAATAATATCATTTTTTGGTAACTAATTAAATTTTATTAATCAGCAAAGAGAAAATATTGCAATTTTTGACAATATGAACACATGTTTTGAATTCCATGGGTTCTTAAATACAAGTCTTGTATCATTATTACTTAATTCCAAGAAACTAACATGTTTTCATGTTTTCATACAAGTTATATTATGTGTTTATTTTCACGTTAAATTACATTTGCGAATCATGTTTACAAGCCCCGTTATGAAATCCATGGGCTATTAAGTCACTTATATTCATGTTCATGTAATTTAACGTGAAAATAAGCTTAAGGTTAAGGAAGTTGACATTCTAAAAACCGCATTCAGAACTCGCTATGGTCATTTCAAATTTTGTGCCATGTTCAAATTTACGAATGCACTAGCTATTTTCATGGATCTTATGAATATGGTCTTTGTCACGACCCAAACCGGAGGGCCATGACGGGCACCCGGACCTTACCTGCTGAGCACCACTCTTCACATACTTACCAACTAACCGAAGTCAATCATGGCCACAAGGGCCGTTATCAAATATTCGGCTGACACATAAATGACAGCTGATAGGGCCATACACAACTACTATACACAGGACAAATGTCTACAAGCCTCTAAAGAGTACATGACTAGAGTTGGCAATGGATCGGAGATGGATCGGGTGGAGCTCAATCCGCCTCCACCCACCAACGATCCATCCATCACCCTATTTTTTTAATCCACATCCGATCCACCCATCATCCACAAGTGGATCGGGTGCTTCGCGGATGGAAGCGACGAAGACTTATGAAAATTGCTCGATACTCAAGTCTTGTAGGTAATTTATGACAGTTAATAAATATGTCACTCAAATTTCATAAAAATGAACTTTACTTTGTTCATTTTATTGGAAGTAGAGAATTGTACGGATTAATTCGAGAATGGCAGGGTCTGGTAAACCCACAAAGTTGCATTTGATTATATCAATTGTTAAGATAAAATAAATATCATCAATCCTCCTAGTACTGTGAGTTCATATTTTTATGTGAAAACGATCAACACTTGTTTTTTCCCTTTCTTATGTTGTTCAATGTACGTTTTACTTTATCAAACTTAGAGTGGTATAATTAGCAAATAAAAATATAATTTGTTCAATCTGTTTAAATTTGGACGAGTTAGCGACCCACATATTTCTTAACTCAAGTTATTTTGATTAGCCTGATTCAGTCAAATTAAAAATAGCATTTATTAAGCGTTTGGACATGCGATTTCATCTTATGAGATGAAATCATAATTTGGACATGTGATTTCATCTCATGAGATGAAATTCCAAATCATCTAAAAAGACATGATTTGAGATTTCAAATTTTAAATGTAAAAGTTGACCACAAGTTTATATTTTGTAAAAATAGATCCATAAATTGGTAGATATAATTAGCAATCATGTTTATCAATTATTTATATCAAATATTAAAAGATCTACAAGAGGGGTGGATTGAAAAT
The DNA here is from genome assembly GCA_034509755.1 of Anisodus tanguticus. Taxonomy (NCBI): domain Eukaryota; kingdom Viridiplantae; phylum Streptophyta; class Magnoliopsida; order Solanales; family Solanaceae; genus Anisodus; species Anisodus tanguticus. The sequence continues at coordinate 9,469,556 of CM067543.1, read as the reverse complement.
AATTAATTTATAACGGGTGGATGGGTGAGTCGGGTGGTGGGTTGGATGTATGTCCACCCGAATCCGACCCGATCCGTCACCCGATTAAAATCCATGTTTTGTCAGATTTTCGTCCATATAATCGGGTCGGGTGGATCGGATATCCATCGGGTTAGGGTGAAATTGTCAGCCCTACTTCGGGATACAATGAAGCCCTAACAACGATGTTGAATTTAAAGTTTGTACTCCCTTGATTCAACCAAGAACACACAGTATGAAGTTTCTGATGATGCTTAGGGAAGAAAAGAAAAACAGAAGTTTTGATTCTTTTTCAACAGGAGTTTTGATTCTTTTTCATCAGAAGTTTTGATTCTTTTTCATTTCTATTACTACTTATAGAGATTTCGCATCCATTGGTGATGTCTTTTCATCACCAACAGACACCTCCAAGAGGCATCAATGGTGGCTATTGGGAAAGATTGCGTCTGTTCAAATTCAAAATAAATATGAATTATGTTAACGGACTCCCTCTAAATTTAAAGGGGCATCACATCAATGATGGCTTTTGATTTTGCTGAAAATATCCAACATTCCAGTGCCTACTCCCCTTGATTTCTGTCTTTAGTGCATCTTTTCTGGGAGGGAATTTTGGCAAACTTGAGGGATCACAAGCAAGTGGTTCTGTTGTGAAAAACTCACTTTGAAGAGCAAGAACTGCAGTCCCTCGATGCTCAGGGTCTATGGAAAGTAAAGTGTCCATTAGTCCTACAGCAGCAGAAGGGAGATAATGAAACGTCTCCTGAATTTGTCGTCTATAAGGCATTTGTGCCTTAAATGTCAATGCATTAGGCAATTTGGAATCTTTCCAAAAATCATCAGATGCAGAACCACAGAGCTTGAAGATTTCATACAATCGCTCAACTTCTGTTTTACCGGGCATAATAAGCTTGAAAGTAAATAGCTCACCAAGTACACAACCAACACTCCACAAATCAACTCCAACTCCATAAGAATTTGATCCAAGCAAAAGTTCTAGTGGCCGATACCAGAGAGTCACAATTTTGCTAGTTAAGGGCGTGCTTTGTTCTGGAGCAAAACTGTTGATAGCCCAAAATCTGCAATTTTTAAGATACCATTTTTATCAACTAGTAGGTTAGAAGTTGTTACATCTCGATACAATGGCAGTGATCAAGCCCTTTAAGCAGCTAGTGCATGTAACATTTGATCTGGCGTTCAGAAAACTTGACACCTTTTTGTTCTTGAATTCCCTTGAGATCATATTCCATGCAATCAAAAACAAGGTACAAGCTGCAGGATGTTTTCGAGGTAACTAAACCTTCCAACTTGATAACGTTCGGGTGATCACCAAGCCTTCTCCATACTATGATCTCTCTTGCCATAAACTGGACACTCAGGATCGTGATTGTCAAAACGAACCCTTTTCAGGGCAACAACCTTATTGAGCACAGCATCTTGAGCCTTGTAGACATTTCTGTAAGCTCCCCGGCCAATCCTATCTACAAACTCAAAAGTATCAGCTCTTCTTGGAAGCAATGTTTTAAAAGACAGTTTCAGAACTCGCCCCGAGGCTCACCTGGGGCCTTATTCAAGAGTACCAGGAAGGAGAAGAATAAGCATTACCTCTGTTGAAGGAAGAAGCCCCTCCCTTTGCTTATTTATTCTTCCTGGTCTTCGGGTCTCATCTGAACGGCTCGCTACCTATTTAGTTACATTTTTTGTTTTGATTCCAGAACAGAACTAGAGATCTTGGGGCGGGGCACTAGTAAAACGTCTCGGGGCTCACATGCGGGGCTTAGTTCCTGTGAGGCTTACGCCCTAAACATGCCTAACGCCCAACGCTCGAGGCTCGCGTAACAGTTCTTACACAAATTATATATTAAATTCCTTAATTAAAATCGTTGACCCTCATAATTTTGTAATAAATGAATGATACTTAATAGTTTTTCATCCATAGAAATAAGAAGATTGGGTGTAACTTAAATAACAAGTCGTAGTATTGCATATTTACTATTTGAAAACATCGTGAGGTAAATATGACTTAATATTTCTTTTAAAAATACATAGCCGAATTGTACATTTTCACTTGTCAGTGGTCTTTGTCCTATGTATCAAAATTATCATATTTTATTATTTCGCTATTTGAAAGTAATTATATTTTTGGTCATTTTCTACGAGCATTCATGAAACTGTATATTTTATTTATGCGAATTTTAGCTGGAAAATATTTTCTACTTTAATTTAGTACCATGAGTTAGTGCCTTTGTTATTGTCTTTTTTTTTCTTCTTGTAGTAACTACATACAGTACCAAGTGATCGATGTATCAAATATTTGACAGTTTATTAGTAGTATCATATTTGACGTGGAGAAAATTAAATTGTTGCTTCTGTTTTCAAGGATCTCTATTAGGTATGATAATGGTGATAGCTAAAAAGATTAATATTAACTTTTAATCTTTAGCTTTTATTTATAACTAATATTCTTGAATAATATCTTTATGATTTCTAAAAATTATTAAAAGCAAAGTAAAAGGTTGAAAAATCAAATTGCACATAAAAAAGTTGATAGACTTTTATGCCCTTTAAGCAATATAATATAATTGATTTGGTTAAATGATTCAACAATTAAAATAGAAGACAAATAACTCATCGATGACTCTTTGAATTCTGAATATCAGTTAGATACCAAAAAAAGATTCATGTATCAACATTGATTATTTAATATGCCATATTAATTCGTTAGGTGTGTAAGGAAGCAAAAATATGACTCTTAAGCACCATTAAATTTTAGCCACAATATATTTGTTCCTGAATTATCATATCCTTCACTAACATTTTTTGTTTTTGTAATCTTCTCTTCAGGATTCATGATTATAATGACATAGAACATGTCGATAAGAAGTCAATTATGGAGAAGCGGAGATGGAAGATTTTAGTTTCGTTTAGTTTATGGACTATCTAACATAGTGTTGCAAACATTAATTTACGGATGTTTTTCATTTTCACTCTTTTTGTTTCATTTTATCTTTTTCGATGATTTGTATGATATGAGAGCAACAACTTAATTTTCAAATAGAAAACGAAAGTATATTGTTCCATTCATATTTGTGCGACATTAAACCTAAATATTTTCTAAAAGATGAACACACATATATATATACCTTATTGACGGTTAGTTTACAATAATGTTAGAATTTAAATGTTTTGGTGTGGTGAAAATTTTGATTTTAGGCATTTTGGCTTTTTCTGTGTGGATTCCTTTGGACTTTTTTTTATTACTCTAAACTATTCCATAAATTATAAAATCATGTAAAGAATGTTATTAGAATTATAATGAAGAGTAGCTAGATGTCATTTTGATTAGCTTTTAGTAATACAATTCAGCAATATTATTCTATATATTACTTGAGATATGTCGTTTATAAGGTTTAACTTTTATATATATTATTAATATTGTTTGTGAATTCTAACGTCTGTTGCTACATATTTTCTCACTTGGAAAATTGTATTTTTACTTTCAACAAAATATTTCTATCGACAACAATAGCTCTGGTCATGATAGAGCGAAGTATCAAAATGGAACATACTTTTAAAACATCGTTTATAAAGAAAACAATACTAGGTGAGCTATTGTCATATCACAATTTGGTACCTCATAAAATGATAAAAATTAATGTAATTAAAGAAAATTACCTACTGAACTTAATATTATTATTTACCTTCGCAAGTTCAAACACTAACCAATAGTTTTGAGTTCAATATTGTTTTATTGCTTACATCATTCATCATTCATCATTTTTAACTTCCATTTTTTCCCTTCAAAGTTTGGGCAACACTTCACACATGTATATTATACTAATATACTAATATACATGTTTAAAGAGCTGGAATGTTTAATCGGATTACACGTGAAACACACGTGCCTATAAACTAGTTAGATAAAAAACAACACTTGATGTTTTCCTAAATCTGTGGTTACATACCAAGAAAACATACCTTCACAGGAAAGAAGTATGACAAACCAATTCACAGAATCAAAGGAGTTGACATCAAAAAATATAATAGTAGGCTCTATAAACAAAGAGTTTGTGGATTACATGTTATGGTGGACCAACCCCCAACCAAGAATCATATGAGATGTCCTAGCAGTTCCATAGAAATCATCAATTTACAGATACATACTTGTTACGTAATGTTAAGAGTCTCATATCGGAAATGAAATGAGAACATGGACTATTTATATGGACTTGGACAATCTTCACCCTACAAGCTAGCTTTTGGGGTTGAATTAGACCCAAAATCCATTCTTTACATGGTATCAGAGTCAGGCTCATTCCAATCATTTGTTCACCGATGTTGGGCCCCAAATTATATTGTCCACGCTCCAGTTAACGAGGTCTGGGCATGCGGGGAAGTGTTAAGAATCCCACATCGAAAATAGAATGAGAACATAGACTCCTTATATGGACTTGGACAATCCTCACCCTACGAGCTAACTTTTGGGGTTGAGTTATGCCCAAGATCCATTATTTACACATAATAATAATAAGTATTTAAATGCATCTAATGAGAGAGACTGCAGGTTATACATTGTAGCTGAGTTTTGTTTGATGTAGGAACTTCTTGATGTGTAAATTTAAGATTGACTGTATTTGGTACGACGGAAAATATTTCCTGAAATTAGATTAGTAAGTAGAAATATTTTCTACAAAACATTTATCATAGATTGATAATTGGATGGTGCTTCAATGAAAATTTTCAGTATTAAAGTTTCATAATAATATCTACTATTTTGTATTTTGGAAGACTAATTCAGTGTCAACGATTGCCGAGTAGGAAACACGTTTTCCCTTCATCTTTTTAGACCCTTCACCATCTTTTGCACCATTTTTGTTATTTTCAACCATATCATTATTCTTTCTCTCCCACTTGGAAGGCGAAGTATTATAAAAACTAATGAAGTTCCGCTCATTATTGCTGTCAAAGGAATCATTATTTGTTGAAACTCAAGAGAATCAAATGTCAATGATTTAGCATATATAACTAAAATCCCAAGAATTCGGATGCTTGCTCTATTCATGCGACTCAAGATTCCTCATTCTTGTACAAGGAAGGTCGGAATCCTGAAACCAATGAAAACGTTACTTCTAATATATGATGTTGAAAATACATTTTGCACATTTTTAATCACCACAATAAGAATGTGTTTGGTATGAAGAGAAAAAGTTTTCCATGAAAACGTTTTCTTCAAAAATGAGTTATTTTCTTACTAATTTTCTGGTGTCCCATGAACATTTATACATAATATAGGAAAACAGTATGAGGTTGGGATGGCTAGAGCAGTGTGTGGATCAAGGGCGGCGGGGTGGGGTAGTCAATGGGCGGCACGGGGTAGGGTTGGGGGGCATTGGGGAGTGGTTGTAGACAATGCTTTTGGAATGCCACTTATGAATGTTGTTTTCCCCACTCCCTTTAGGGAAGTCATTTTTCTAACTTTTTTTTGAGAAGGGTAACAGTAATTTTCCTAACTTTAAAAACCTATTTTCCTAGAGAAAATATTTTCCAACCAACCAAACATGGGAAAATTTTCCTCCATATCAAACACACCTTAAGAGTCCTCTCTATTCAACCTATTTGCGGTTACAAACATACATGAGGATTAAGCAACCATTTCCATTAACTAAACACAGCCTTGCCAATCAAATCAAGAACAAGAACAACATTTAGATCTATGAACAAAAAGAAGAGAAAACAATCAATTAGTAATACATTTGATGTCCTCTCAAAACACATGGTAGCAACAGTATTGGCCACTGTAAATTCTGGTAACAAGGAAAGTTCTCTTTATCCCTCATTGCTATCTGCTAGTTGATCTGTACAGTCTAATCAATGTTGTGAAAACCTGGAAGAAGGGAAGTTATGAAGCCAAAGACAATCATTTGGATCTCCTTTGCAATACCCCACCAGCGATTGCCTCCATCAGCAGCTCCGGGTTCCACTGCATTCTCATTATCGCCTACCCTATTTATGTCGTTGCCTTGTTGATTCTCATTCTCACCTGCAGGTTGTCCCTCTGCCACAACATTATGAGAAACAAGAGTTAAGAGAAGTTCCAATATCCCACATTAACTCTTACATTTAGAAAGAATCCATGAATTCACGCGTTTCCTAGCAGACAATCCAAAGCAACATTCAGTTAGGGTGTGTTTGGTATGGAGGAAAATGTTTTCCAAGCGTCTCATGTTTGGTTGGTCAAAATGTTTGAAAAACATTCTCTAGAAAAACAAGTTCCTTAAAAGTAAGGAAAATGACTCCCTAGTGAAGTAGGAAAAACAAGTTCCATAGTGGCATTTCCACGTTGATTGTCTCCTCACCCTCCAACACGTCCCAAACCCACCCACAACCCCTCATAACCTCCATCTCCACCACTCCCACACCCCGCCCCTACCCCCATCCTCTATAGTGTTTGACTAAATTATACTATACAAGTGCTTTAGGAACAATAATTTTTTACTTTTCAAACACTAGAAAATAAGTAAGAAACCCTCTTATTTCCAAAAAACATTTTCTAGAAAAATATTTTTCGCTGAAAACAATCTTCCTTCACCAACACACTCGCAAAGTGAGAAAACTGACATGGCTAAGTTTTATAAATAGGGATTACAAAATTGAAACCAAGACGCAAATAAAGGTACCACCACCACCACAACAACAACAACATATCCAGTATGATCTCACATGATGGGGTCTGGGGTGGTGTGTACGCAGAATGTGTTTTTCATTCTTTTGATACAGTTAAGTTTATTCATGTAAACGGCAATGCACCAAACAGGCAGGTATTACAACAAGGGCACAGTTCCCATGCACACCTACGATGTGTATCAATTCATTGACATAAGTTGAAAGAAAGTACCTCCAGCTGCAACATTGTCATTTCCTTGCCTTGCAGCACCTGGTACATTATCGGCTCTGGCAACTGGCCTAGGTGGTTGGGGAGGTGCAGCTGCCCTCTGCATTCCTTGTGAAAGCCATCGTACCAAAGGTGCAAGAGCGCCAGTTTGATATCTACAATAACCAAAACGGGAAATATATAGCGCGACTTAACAATGAACTAAAAAAAGACATGTATTTCAATGAACACAACAGTAAGTCTTCCATCTTTCTTAGGCAATTCAACCAAAATGCAAACTTTATGATTTTATCATATAAAAAACTAAAGACACAAAATATGGAGGCATTATAGCACTAAAGTTGGTTACTGTGGTACATGAACATATCAAATGGGGCCACTAAACCAGCATAAATGATCAGGAGAAAAAGCTAGAGGGTTCACCTTCAAGACAATGAACAATTCGCTTTAGCGATCCACAAAGGAATTAAGAGAGAATGGACGGACACAAAAAGCACCAAAAAACTATACCCAAGAAAGGAAACTAAGGAAATGGAGATATGATAGACTATAAAAGTAAGTGAAGATCTGAATGCTATTTTAGGAGAACAATACAAATGGAAAACCAATATAGGGGCTGCTTCTTTTTAAAAGAAAAAGGGAGCTTTATTTTTATCTTTTAGGATATCCACATTCTCATTCATACAGGTAATGTTAACAATATTTATATAGTATTAATTTTATCCCCAAATTGGTTACTCAATACTCTCTACTTTGCAGAGCTTGACACATCCAAAAAAAATCTCAATGGTGCCAACAGCTTTCCAAGACCAAATTGTTTTAAGAAAATAAATAAACGAAAAGGAACTAAAGTGATCATAATTGACAAATACTTACAGGTAGACAAGTGCAGCTAAAAACACAAGAAGAACAAGCCTCTGTCTTGATCCATCTTGATTGAACAAGAAAATCACTGCAGCCAGCTTCAAAATAAGTAAGAGATCCAGCTGAAATGCAATTTGAAATCTTCTGACAGCTATTTGTCGTTGGGGTCCACCAAGCTGCTGTTGCTGCTGAGCCTGCTGCTGTCCCATCTGACCTTGCTCCTCACTTACAGCTCCATTTTCTTGAGTACTAAGTCCACTGTCAAGAGCAGCCATGCTTTTTTCTTTTAGAAAGGAGAGATTAATAAGGCTCTGCCCAAATAGGATTTTTATTGGAAGTAACCCTCTTAAGAAACTAAAAAGTACCAAGTTCCAATTCTCCCCGTTTAAGCAATCAACATCGGGGATTCATGTTTTGTCAGACTAAAAAGGCAAATGAAAGGAAGAAAGATATTAATAACATGACATGCAATTGATTGGATATAACTATTACTTGCCAGGTGCACGAGAAGTTTGTATGGCTTCATCCCTAGTATTTTAAATTAATGTCATTTAAGTAGATGATAAATACAAAAATGGTAACAAATTACTATATATCTTCAAGCATTACATGTAATAATGTAAACCATTACCAAATGCAACTGAACACCGAGTGGCGAATAGAAAGAGAAATGAGCAGAGTAACATCTTTTTATTTTTTTGATCAGGTAAAGTAAAAAGTCTTATTAATAATCAGCACCAAAAAAGGTGCTACGTATGTACAGGAAAGGGTGCTAGATAAATCCTGCCCAGCACAGAATGACTCCATATTAGGCTCCTTATCTATGTGTGATTGATTCTGGAGTTTAACCTTAATGATGATATATTGCCACAGACCGGAATATGAGGCTTGGGCAACATGAAATGTCACAGGGGTTTTTCAAGGATGAGAAAACAAAAATGGAAACTGTTTGCTACATCTATAAAAAGCTTTTGCCATATTTTGCTAAAAAATTGAAGTTCTTTGATGCAAAAATATAAATCACATTCACAATCTTTATCCCTCCCTGCCACAAATGATCCAAAACTTAACTGAATCCCAAGATCCGTTACTTGTCTACGAAAGAGTGTACAACTATCTAACATAACTTTCCAGAGTTTAAGAGAACTGCCTAAGATGGCTTAAATGGAGCGATATGGTCAGCGAGGATTCATATAGCCAACCCAACTTGGTTGGAATTCAGGCGTCATAGTTCTTGTTGCAAGTTTAGTCTTTAATTCTAAGAAATAAATTCACAAGCCAAGGTGGTGTCAAACGTTTCTAGCATAAAGAAAATCTTGGAAGGTGCCAGAATCTAGTTAGTATATTGTATAACTTTCCAGAGTTTAAGAGAACTGCCTAAGATGGCTTAAATGGGGTGATATGGTCAGCGAGGATTCATATATCCAACCCCAACTTGGTTGGAATTGAGGCGTCATAGTTCTTGTTGCAAGTTTAGTCTTTAATTCTAAGAAATAAATTCACAAGCCAAAGTGGTGTCAAAAGTTTCTAGCATAAAGAAAATCTTGGAAGGTGCCAGAATCTAGTCGGAATATTGTGTGGACACAAAGCTCTTAACAGCACATTTATAGGTTTACCAAGAAATACTATATCATCCTCATTCCAATTTAAATGGTCTGTGACGGGTAAGCCTCGTCCTTTCTTGTCATTATTCTCATTCTTTTTATTTTCCTCTGTTAGATGGTTTTTAAAGGAGAGGGAGTATTCTAGGCTGTGGCAACTTTAGTTACCACGCTTCCAATCTCTAGCCAGAAGTGTTAATCGGCTCGTGCTATGAGCCTGGGAACTTTTTCAAGAAACGGACAAAAAATTGGTCAAAACACACTTTTACAGATGCAGCAGAGAATTCGTAAAAACCTGACATGTCGTACTCCTGAATAGAGAACTTCAGCTTTGATTATAAAAGCATTGTTAAATACTACGCAGAAATCCACAATTCTTGCTACATCAAATATAGAGCCAAGAACCTGAATTACAATAGGCATATACATTTATCTAACTGAATATGATGCCATTAATTCAATGGAACAATGGAAAATAAGGAAGACTAGACAGTTTAATTCCTGTGTTTTTCCATGCTGGAAGAGAAGTCAGCCATGCCAATTACAGAGGCTATGCAAGATGATGATGATGAATGAAACAATTTATACATCAAAAGCTAGATTTGAAGTCCCAAGGACACTTACGTAGGTACAGTGTAAGTAAATGGGATTAGAGTGTTTGGTGGAAACCCTGCATATTGTCCCATGGAAGGGGCAACAGGTACAGCATAAAGGCCTGGTCCACGGTTCAACTCCTCCTGGATTGGTTGCATACCGAAAGCCCCAGGATACATGGATTGGAGCATCTGATAATTTAATAAAGGTGAACCATGAAATGATGGGAGCTGCAAAAACAGATAAAAGAATTAGTGAATAACTTCTCAAAAGCAAGTAACCTTTTTTTTTCACAAAAGGTTCATACAAAGCCCAGCAACAAATATATCCAACTGAAAAAGGAATTGGTTGCAAAATGTCCAGACTCGAAGTTGCAAAGGCATTTGCCTACCAAAAGGTGTCCAGTAAATCCTTTTGACATGAGTGGGCCTAATAAAATTACCAAAAAGAATGAGCCTAATAAAGATAACTCGCATGACGGTATTGTTAGACATGGACCAAGATTTGCAATCCTTCAAAATTCAGGCATTGTCATAAGAGGTGCAGTCAAGTTCATAACAGAGAAGCATTTTTCCAAGTAACTCTTCCAAATTACACTCCATTAATCTTGACTTGATGCACCCAACCCTAAAACCAGATGGAATGGGAAGGTAGGATTTGATGAAAAATCTTATTCTAATTATGGGATTGTTATGGTCCACAAGTTGGATAAAGAGAAATTCATTTAATTTGATAAATTGGGGAACCAAGTTTATAGGATACTCTTGTTTTAAATCAAAATGAAGAATGCTACAAGCATTTGGATAAACTTATCTAGTTCTAATCTTATTTTGTATTATTTTAAAAAAGAAAAAAACATAAAAGATATGTGAGTTAAGTGGGATGTAGTGCTAAATGAACTATTTCTTGGGTCTTAAATCCGAATCAGTATCAGGCTGTTCTGAGATTTCCTTCTCTTCAATGTGCAAAATAGGTTCTAAATACCAATCAGTATCCAAATGTTACTGACTCTTCAAAATCCTTGCCGCACCCATGTCGACATGACATGGGTGTGGGTGTGGGTGTGGGACTCAACACCGGATTTGGTTAACTTACCTGGTGCTTTGACTACATCTATGACCAAGAGGTACAGATTGATTGGGTATTTGGTTTGATTTTTGAGTTTTTGTCATACATATATAGTTATATAAAATATGAGAATCTCCTGCTATTGCACAAGATATCTTATGAATAAAGTATTAGGTGTATATAAAGATTTAATTTTTACTAGTTTTAGTTCAATAGCTTTAATTAATCGAGATATATAGTTTCTATGTCGTAATATACTTTTTTTGGTCGTATCCCAGCACCTGTATCCGCACTCTGATCCATACCCCTGAATCCTAAAATTTATGTGATAAAGAATCCGACCTTTAGATAGCATCTAAAGGATAGCATTTTGTGGCTCTGGAAAATTAAAAGGGAATCTTTTTTCTGTTTTGGGGTAAATACCAAGTGCGAGTAAGTTTTTACCTCTCTCTCTCATCCCAGCCCCTTTCTTGTCCTTTCCTAGATAAGATAGATTTTCCTTTTTAACACGTCTAGTGATTCAGTACATGTTTAGCAGGTCCATGTAGATTGACATATAGCATGTAAGCATGACATTGACTCCTACCAATGTTCGAGCCGTAATTAATGGTTTACAAATAGAGAATGCTGGATGCTTGATAATGACATCAAAAGCAAGCAACTTCCAAGGCATTGTACTTCTCCTCACATGACATTGACTCCTACCAATGTTCAAGCTGTAATTAATGGTTTACAAATAGAGAATGCTGGATGCTTGATAATGACATCAAAAGCAAGCAACTTCCAAGGCATTGTACTTCTCCTCACAATAGCTCAGTCCACACTCAGACACGTGCTAACATTTCTGTACAACGGACACTCAGTGACACGCGTGTAAGTTTGTGTACAACGGACATTAGTTTTTGACACATAAAAGATACTGAACTCCAAAGATTTAAGCCCAGAAAACGACAAGAGAGGTTGTTCCAGTAGCGCACGAGCACTCCACTTACAACCTAGAAGTTGGGAGCAAAAAGGCACAGCTGTTGACTCTTCGAAGAGGGGTTTTACTGCCCCCAAACCCCCCGGAATGACACGAGAGGTTGTTCCGGTGGCGCACGAACACTCCACTTTCAACCTAGAAGTTGTGAACAAATTCAGAAGGCACAACTGTTTACTCTTCAAAGAGGGGCCCCAAAAAAAAGAATGATTTAAGCCCAAAATCTGATGATTAGATTTTATCTTGTACCTAGAAAACCCAAAATGTAAGAGACAAAGGTCAAAAACACATTTCAAGTATCACTTTTTTTTGAATTTCCTAAACTATCAGGTGTGAGTGTTTCCTACCTAAACTATCAGGTGTAAGTGTTTCCTACCTAAACTATCACCGGCTAGTTAGCAAAACACACCTAAACTATCATTTATTCACTTTTCATACCTCAATTATGAGGTAGGAAAAGTGAACAAAAAATAGTTTGTGTGTTTTGCTAACTAGGGATAGCTTAGGTAGAAACTCTCACACCCATGAAACTTAAAAAAAAAAGTGATACTTGAGGTGCTTTTTTGATCCCTCAAAATTTAACCTTTCCTACTTACTCATTTGCCCCACATCAACCTCTTTAAATCAACTGTAATAATAAACATCACACCAAGATCACTTTCCCTAAAACAGAAACAAATTCACAAATTCTACAGTCATAAAAACACGAAAAAGCTGAACCTCCACACCTCAAATGGATACAATCAAAACCAATATTTATGAGCTTTTTGAATCATAGATTCACAGGATACACAAAGATTCATTACGACAAAACATTAAAACAAATAACACAACCGACAACAATTTTCCACCAAAATAATCATCTAATAATAATAATAATAATAATAATAATAATAATAATAATAATAATAATAATAATAATAATAATAATAATAATAATAAATCAGACCAAAATAATCAAACCAAATTGAAATCACACACACCCAACAAACAAAATTCCACCAAAAGTCAATTCTTGAAATCACAAAAAAAATTAATCGTTAATTAGAGAAAATGGGCACCTGGGGTTGTTTCTTGAGGGTATTTTCGGGAGAGGTTGAGGTGTGATCTTCATGTTCTTCAGCCATTGAAGCTTTCTTTATTTTTTGCTTTTTTTTGCTTCTCTCGTTCTTGAAGATTGGAGTTTACTCTTTTATATATATATATATATATATTTCTTATTTTGCTCTTTATTTTCAGCTATACGTATTATTTCACTATCTTCTCCAATAGAAACCAGCCACGTTATTTTATTTGTTGAATCATCTAGCCTTGTTTGGAGTTTGTCCAAATAATTTTACTAATTGGACTATATATAAATTTCTCCTTTTTTTCCTCCAATTCTTTTCTTTTCTAAAACATCCTGCCCGGAATTCATTTTTGGAATCACACTAAATTTGTTATTGTTATTATATTTTTAGAACCATTTGATTTGAAGATAAGTTATTTAAAAACTAAGAATATAAAGATTAGTCAGGTAGGAATTCGATGATACTAAAATTATTTTTTGTTGAAAATTAATGTGACCATTTGAGAGCATACACCACCTATGAATCTCAGTTTGGTACTAAAAAGGTTGGATTCTATTAAAAAAAATATTAATCATAAATTGGTATCATAGTGGAAAATATGTATTGACTTTAACGGGTGTTTACTTTGTATCAAGAAGTTATGATGCACGCTCGGAGAGTTGACTAGATTAAAAGAAGTTGATTTAGTATGAAGTTCAGTAATGCTACCAAAGAAGAGAGTATTTCATTGGGTAGCATGTCAAAACAAGTTAGTCACCAAAGAGAGACTAAACAGATTGCATATCCAGTTGATGATGATAAGTATGGTTTATAAAGAAATATGTTTCTTCATGTTTATTTATAAATAATTTACAATATATATAAAGTTACAAGAATATTTACTAATAATTTAATTATAAAAAATTATAATTCTATCTAAAATAGAAGATATATAATTAATACAATTAATAAAAGAATATTGATAAATATTCTATTACCCTCCCGCAGTCGAAGCGGGAGGTTCACGAATACTGAGACTGGCTCGAAAATCATCAAATAGTATGTGCGGAAGTCCTTTGATGAAGATGTCGGCAATCAGATATCTGGAAGGAACATGAAGGACACGAACATGACCACGAGCCACCTTTTCGCGAACGAAATGAATGTCCATCACAATGTGTTTAGTGCGCTAATGTTGGACGAGATTGCCAGAAAGATATCGCACTAATATTATCGCAGTAGACCAGTGTTGCCTTTTGAATCGGGAAGTGAAGCTCAAGTAGAAGGTTACGGATCCAACAAAACTCAGAGACGACGTTGGCGACACCTCTGTACTCTGCTTCTGCACTGGATCGGGATAGTGTAGGTTGCCTTTTGGAAGACCAAGACAATAGGTTATCTCCGAGAAAAATGCAATAACCAGACATGGAGCGTCGGGTGTAAGGACATCCACCCCAGTCAGCATCAGAATAGGCAGTGAGACTAGTGAGCGAAGACATGTATAGATGTAATCTGAAGTGAAGTGTACCTTGGACGTATCGTAAAATACGTTTGAAGGCATGCATGTGTGCTTCCATCGGACTGTGAATGTGCAAGCAGATTTGTTGCACGGCATAGGATATGTCTGGTCTCGTGAATGTGAGGTATTGCAGGGCCCCAGCCAGGCTACGATAGTGAGTCGGGTCTGAATATGAAGGGACGGATTTAGTGCTGAGCTTGGAATTGGTGTCTACAAGCGTGTGGGATGGTTTGCAAGATGTCATGCCTGCACGGTCAAGGATCTCTTCGGCGTACTTCATCTAACATAGAAATAGGCCGTCAGAATGTCGAGTGACAGAGATGCTCAAGAAATAACTCAAGTGGCCCAGATCTTTCATAGCAAACTCGGAGGAAATGAGAGACATAATGGACCGGCGTAGAGCATCAAATGATGTGGTGAGGATGATGTCATCAACATATAATAATATGTAAGCCATGTATGTACCATTGTTGTAGATGAACATGGAATGATCGGATCTGTTGTGTGAAAAAACGATAGAGGAGACATAATCGACGAACCGCTGGTACCATGCTCGAGGAGCCTGTTTCAGTCCATATAGCGATTTTCGCAACAGACAGACATAATCCGGATGAATATGATCCCTAAAACCCATAAGCTGATGCATATATACCGTTTCATGAAGATCCATATGTAAGAAGGCATTCTTGACATCAAACTGATGAATGGGCCAAGACTTGGATATGGCAATGATGAGGACGGTACGGATGGTTGCGTGCTTTACGACCGGGCTGAACGTTTCATCACAGTCTACTCCCACCTGTTGAGACTTGTCATCACCTACAATATGAGCCTTGTACCTCTTAAAAGAAACATCAAATTTCTTTTTATGTCTAAAAATCCACATAGAACGAATAATGTTAGAATTAGGTAGATGGGGTACTATATCCCACGTCTTATTATCAATAAGAGCATTATATTCATCAATCATTGCGGCTTTCCAATTAGGGTCGGACAAAGCATCATTCGGGTTACGAGGGACAGGGGAAGGGACAACTGAAACTGAAAGGTTAAATAGTCATTTAGGTTTATGAATTTCATGCATAGAATGAGTTTCCATGGTCTGAGAGTGTGTCTCGGGATGCGGTACGGGAGGGGGGGTTGTTGTAGGACTACCGAGAAGAGGAGAAAGGGCAGGGGTAACGGTCCTGGCTGGCCGAACCTCGATTTGCCGAGAGGTGGTTGCGGAATCACCCTGAGGCGGGCTGTTCCGGGACACCGTCGGCAGAACCGGGTGGGCAGCTAGTCCCGAACTAGCTGATGTGGTGGCGGATGTCGGGGTCTGGGATGACAGACTATGTAAATGGTGAATTAGAAGAGGGTTTAGGCCATCATCTAGGAAGTCGTATGAATGTCGAGGTGACGAGTGTAGAGAGGCAAAAGGGAATTGAGACTCATAAAATAGGACATAACGTGAAATAATAATTTTACGGCTTGACAAGTCATAGCACGAGTAACCACGATGATTGGTAGGGTAACCCAAAAACACACACGGGGAAGACCGAAGTTGGAGTTTGTGAGTGGTCGGATGGAGAGGGTAACAAAGACATCCAAAAATATGCAAGTGTTGGTAGGAGGGGTTCCTACGAAACAGAACTTGGGTGGGCGACCGTTGAGCTAGAGACTCTGTTTTACGCTCCCTTAGGAAGAAAAAAAATTAATTGCAACCGTATTTCTAGGACTCCTATATGTGAATCTTGCATTTTTGGAAAATATGTCAAATTACCATTTTCTGCATCCACAAATTATACTTTAATGCCTTTCGATATCATACGTAGTGATTTGTGAACATCTCCTATTTTGAGTACAGCTGGCCATCGATATTATGTGTTATTTTTGGATGATTATTTCAACTTTCTATGGATTTTTCCAATTGGAAATAAATCCCAAGTCTACCCCATTTTTTCCTCATTTAGTGCTTTCGTAAAAACACAATTTGAAAAAAGAACATTAAATGTTTTCAATGTGACAATGGCAGGGAATTTGATAATAACAAATTCAAACAGTTTTAATTTGATGCATTACATACTAGTATTAATTCTTTGATTATCTAGTGGTAATATTTCACAGTTATTATCAAAAAAAAAAAATTGATGCATTACATACTAGTATACAATATGTAATTTAAATTATTATTTACTTTATAAAGATAGAATTAAAATTTCTCACTATTATGATTCGTGAGGGTAGTTTGGTCATTTTAGCATCTTAAACTATGTGTTAGTTAATACTCCGATTCTTATTTCATATTTTATCTCGTATAAATGATACATTGATTCTCACATGACTAGTATGAGGAAAATAAAAAAGAGCAACCGGACATTATATTAATTAATGTTGATTATTATTTTTTTAATCACAATCAAACAGTGTATAAATTTATGTAGATAGTTGTGTGGAGAGTATATCCCATATAACCCAAACCAATACATCTTAGTTCATTCAAACCTTCGTATTTGTCGTTGTTAATGTAAGATTGTATTAATCTCCCTTGAGGAGACTTTCTCATTAATACAAATATATATAGTGTACAATGTGTAGAACCTAGTACAATAATAAATCATCTACTTACCATAATTCTATATCACTAAATATATACAAAATATATGGCATATATTCTAATTATGGTGGTGGGATTGAATTGGGATTCTATGACAAGTGGTACACGTTAATACACCCCTCAGTCTGAGCGGGAGGAGGCCGGACGTTGAGACTGGATCTGAAGTCGATGAATATTTGTCGAGAAATAACTGTCGAGGAAGACCTTTCGTGAAGATATTCGCATATTGATATGAGGAAGGCACATGCAACACCTTAACATGACCGAGAGCAACCTTCTCACGAACAAAGTGTATATCCATCTCAATATGCTTGGTCCGCTGATGCTGAACCAGATTATGAGATAAATATATAGCGGATACGTTATCACAGTAAACCACAGACGCCTTACGCAAGGGACATTGAAGCTCCAAAAGAAGGTTTCGGAGCCAACAGATCTCAGCAACAACATTTGCAACTCATCTATACTATGTTTCTGCACTCGAACGAGATAATGTGGCTTGCCTCTTGGTAAACCAAGAAATGAGATTATCCCCTAAAATAGAATGACGGGGGAGATGTCGGACTCGTCAAGAAAAGTGTAGTCTATTTTTCGAAACTTGTGAATATCCAAAAAATATAAGGTGGCCTCGTCAAACATGACATGATAAGAGACGTGGATTTGACGAGTGGACATGTCATAGCAGAGATAGCCCCTATGATTATACAGGAAGCCTACGAAGACACATGGTGTGGTTCGAGGTGCTAATTTGTGAGGGGCGGTGGAGGCAAGATTGGAAAAACACAGGCAACCGAATATCCGAATGTGGTCGTATGAAGGGATCCGACGGTACAAAATTTCGATTGGGGTCATGTTATGAAGGGTGCTGGTAGGTAAAATATTTAGGATGTATTCTACCATTTTAACGGCATAGACCCAGAAGGACGGAGGAAGGGAGACATGAAACAGTAAAGTACGAACCATGTTATTTATGGTGCGGATGATTCATTCCGCTTTACCATTTTGAGGCGATGTCTGGGGACATGAGAAATGAAAAACCATGTCATTGTTACGACAGAATCGGTGAAACATGGAATTATTGAATTCACGACCATTATTACACTGAAAAGATTTAATGTATTTTTCAAACTGTGTTTTGATGAAGGTACGAAACTCAAGAAATTTGGCAAACACTTCGGATTTAAATTTGAGCGGGTAAATCCAAATATAATGAGAAAAATCATATAACAAGATAAGATAATATTTATGACCCAGTGAACTAGAGATATGAGATGTCCACAAATCAACATGAATAATATCAAACAGTGAAAACGTAACACCGGTAGATGATTTAAAAGGAAGACAAACATGTTTGCCTAAAGAACAAGAAACACAGTGTTGGGCAAGTTTCCCATTATTACATGTAATAAAATTATTGTCTCTAAGAAAATTAAAAACTGGGGTGCCTGGATGACCAAACCTATTATGCCAAGTTGACGGAGATATAGCGGCTAGAGATACGGGAGTGCAGGAGGTGGCAGCGGAGGTGGATGGGAATGGATAGAGATCCCCCGTGCTATTGCATATCGTAAGAGGTGTCCCGTACGAAAATCCTTCACAGTAAAACCAAAAGGGTCAAAGTCAACAAAGACAGAATTATTACGAGTAAATTTGCGAATATAAATTAAGTTCTTAATGATGTTCGGGGCATACATGACATTATTAAGGTAAAAGGGTGGGTGAGGCGGTGGTGTGTATGCAGTACCATAGCCCTGAATTTGAATGCGATGACCATTTCCAACAGTAATGTATTGAGGATGCTTTAAATGAAACAATTTGGAAATTTTACCTACAGAGCGGGTGAGGTGAGAGGTGGCGCCCGAGTCTATGTACCAATTTTCGTCGGGCTGCTGCAAGTTAAAACTGCTTAAAGCCTGACCCAATTTAGAGGGGGCCAAATTACTGGGCTGCTGCTGCGAGATGTGGGCTGCTGCTGCGAGATGTGGGCTGCTGCTGCGAGATGGGCCTGGACGAGATGGGCCTGAGGCTGCTGGAACTAGGCTGGCCGATAGCCTGGACTAGGGCCCAAAATCCCTGAGTTCTAAAACTGGAACTGGGTTGGCTGGCATGTTGGAAATGCAGCCCAGTTCCCGTGATGGTAAGCACCAGCTGGGCCGGCCCACGACGCTGAATGACTGGGTTGTTGTTGCTGTTGGTTGGCCTGCTGTCCCCTGTCGCCTTTGCCGTGGGCCGGCCCACGACGCTAAATGATTCAAAGGGAATCGTTTAACGATATTTCCTTTAACTTTTGGGCTAAAATAAGATCATGCCAAATAAAGAAAAAGCCTTACATACCTTTGTCAACCTCTTGCTCAACAACAAATCGAGCTTATCGCAACGCCCCTTTGTCAACAACAATGAAAACGATACTATCGTTACAATTAAGTGTTGTAACCATCGTATAACGATAACCTATTCTACGATAAAACGTACAACACCTCCCCTATTTATATAACTTCCCATAAGTTACAACAGCCACCAAATAGTCCAAAGAACAGTAACAATACTCATGATAAACTTCTCAAATAGTTCAACAAATACAACGAGCGGCAAGTTGGATTTGCGATTAATGAACTATAGTTTAAACCATTTCTCTTTCTTCATAAACATGTTAATAACAATAAACAACAGTATACTTAAGTTACTACCTCAATTTCGAGCCCAAAATATCACGAGAATAACTTCCAAAATAGTTCAGCAACTCACAACTACATCATATACGATTTTTCGATATTAATTTTGTATTTCTCACCTAACAACCTAGCTGTGAATTGGATAAACTTAAATACACCTAAGAGAAGGGAAATCTTACCTTTATCCAGCAAGAACAACACCTTCTTCAAGCCAACTTCAACCTAGAAAACTTCTATCCCAATAAGACAACACAATTAACTTTAAATAACTAGTTTACAACTTCTAGCCGACATCTCGCATATTCTCAAAAATCCAACACATCCGGAACCTCAATTAATCCATATACATGAATAATATAGAAATTCTTACCTCAAACCAGCAAGAGAAAGCTTTATCTCAAGCTACTGCAACTCAAAGGAACATCCAAAGCAACCACAACACGATAGAACTATGGGATTCCCGACACTTGATTTAGGTGATTTATCTTTGGATTTACTCTTGGGAGATGAGAGAGATATTAGAGAACTTCTCAGAGAGGTATATGTCAATTTGGGTCGAAGAAATAAGGTGAAAAGGGGTTTCCACCATTCAATTAAAAGGCTAGAACTTTCCACCACCTTAGTGGGTCCCAATGCGGTCTGCTTGTGCAGACTTGCGAATACGCGTATATCTCTCTACTCCGACGTCGTATCGACGAACGGTTTAATGCGTTGGAAACTAGACTCATAGACCTTTAATTTCATAGTGGACCACCTCGTAATTTCAAGTATATTAGGAGAAAATCTCAGTGATATATAACCCAAATTTCAGTAGAATTATGAACGTAACTTGCGGTGACTTTTGCCAACTTTTGTTTTACAACTTGCTTGACTTTAAAGCTTAACATGCGATTAGTTTATAATACAAATACCTCATAAAAAGGCCTTCTTTGCATATTATGCGCTCCTAGTCTTATCCCATAAGTACATGCTATTACAATCCACTTTTCTTCGGCGAACTTCGGCAAAAAAAGTGTTTCTTTGGTTCGTTTAGCTTCAAACTCTCACGACACTTACTTAACACTTGTTTCATACCTTTACTATCCCTGTATGGAATATTAAACTCCCCGGATTCTCGTTACTTTAATGGCGACACACACTAGCGCGAAAATACAGAGTGTAACAAGCATGGGCTATTTCTATTATATTTCTCCCTTCCAACTACTTTTTCAATTTACAATTCAGTCCTGCTCGTCAAAACATTCCATAAATCTTATAACAAAACAAAAGATGCAAAGTATTTGTTTGATCTTTAAGTATTAGGCACATCATTAAAGATTTATGCATTAAGGTTGGTTAGCAGATCGTCAAATTGCAGACCGGATTTGGTGGTCAACAATGTTCATACTTTGTAGCAATAGAGTAGTTGACTATTAACTGAACTAATTGGATTTAGTTAATATTATGACCAACATAAACTAACTCTGACAATCACTAAAAGTAATTTATTGTAGATCTATTCGAAATTTTGATATTTTCTATATACTAGACAAAGTTAATCAAGGCTAATAATAGCACTATAGTTTGTTTAACATATCATAACCAATAAGATTTATTGAATATGTTTGAGACACCTTTAAACACTTTAATGCATTAATCAAAGAATAAAATGGTGACGGCTCAAATAGTGATGGACTCTCAAAATGAAAGGAAAAATAAAAGGTTCTACAACTAAAAAGATCATATTATTGTTTTTGCATCTTATAGTAGATAACATATCTACATATCCACATTACAACTTGCGCGAAATAAATGGACCACCATATTAAGGTTGAGGAGAAATAAAATGATAAAGATCATGCACATAGAAGAAATAATTTAAGACTCACTTGCATCCAAGCTTGTCAACAACGTCGGATCGGGTCAACCCGACCCCTTAAAAGTGAGCATCTATTATTTCAAGTTGGGTCAGACTCACTTTTAAGGTGTCGGGTTGGAAAAAAAGGATGTTTGTCCAAGTCTCTTATCTGTTAAGAATATAATTGTATTTGAGGGCTGGGGCGATCTTTTTGGTGCTAAATACTAAAATTGACATCGCTATAAGGCATCAAAAGCAATTTTAATATTGAACTTTACTTTTTTTGCACAAAAAGTTTATAGATCGAGAGATTAAAATCTTATACCTATTTGATAAAATATAAATAAAGGCATGATTTGTCCATATAGATCTCGAAAAAATACTGAAATAAGAAAATATATTAATTGGACAAAATAGCACCGGAAAAAAAGACTGTTTAAAGTTTTAAAACAACTAGTTTTATTCCTATTGTTAATTGACTTTTTTGTCTATTTGACTTGTGATTTAAGATATTGAATTGGATAATAATGGTTTAAGATATTGAATTAGATAACAATATTGTAAGGATATTTTCTTATAAAAAAATTAATAATAATCAGGTCGGACCGATGGATCAGTGGACCGACACCCAAGCTTGCACATTGGGCGGTCTACCGTGCCCAAGGCTTCGTCCATCCCAACCCCCTCGAGTCCCACAAGACCATTTTGTTCTTACCATTTTGTTATGAGTTTTAACAAGTTCAAGCCGGGCAAAAAACAAGCAGATGATCGTTGACATGCTTACTAACATTGTGGGTTTGATTTTCACTATTCTCCTTTTCCTCTCCCTTCCCTAATCAAGAATGTAATGTAATAGAAGTATAAAAAAAACGAAAGATAGATTCAGGCAAAAGAAACATTAGAGATAGACATTTAAAATAATGCAAATAAATATATTATATTAATAAAAAAAGATGAATTTCTTCTTCTTTTCTTTTTTTCTCCAAAAAAAATATAGGAACTACATTATCCAAAAACTCTTGATGTCAAATAGTTTTATTAAACATTTAACTTCAAGGAATATAAAGCTTCTTCATATGACAATTTAGTTTCACCTGTCTCATTATTAATGAAAATAATAACAAATTATACAAACAGATAAGGTAAGCACACTGCAATCTATTTCAATTATGCAAGTACTCTCAGCTTTACTACAACTATATGGCTTATTTCCATAACAATTTGCACAAATGAAAATCATAAATTATTGAATTTAATAATACTTCAAAAACAGAAACAAGTTTAACCTCTCAACTAACAGAGACCAACAAACAATCTTTCACACAAAATACAGACTGATCCAGTTCAGCAGCATCAATTTGATTATTTGATTATACTTTTGTTATCCTCAATGTACAACAACCATCCTCCTTTATATCATAGCTCATATTGGTATTTTCAAACTCCATATAAAAAAGTGGTACTATTATGTTACCTCAAACATGATATTTATGTTAAAGCTCTTTAATAAAAAGAAAGTCAAATTAGAGACTCTAAACATAGAACATTTTCCATAAAAAAATGTAGTGTTTGCCTAATAACATTAAAAATGCCACATTGTTTTGTCGTTGTAGCAAGTTTTTCTTTGCATTTGAAATTTCTACTACCAAAGTATGTCCAGATGTCGTCCGATATCTACAAATTGTACAAAGTTAGATCTCTATATACTAGACAAAGATAATCAGTGCTAATAATAGCACTATAATTTGTATAACATATCATAACCAATAAGATTTATTAAATATTTTGATACGCCTTTAAACACTATACTCGTTAATCAAAGAATAAAATGGTGATGGCTCAAATAGTGATGGACTCACAAAATGCAAGAAAAAATAAAAAATTCTACGACTAAAAAGCTAATATTATTGTTTTTGTATCTAATAGTAGATAACATATCTATAATCCACATTACAACTAGTGCGAAATCAATGGAGCACCATATTAAGATTGAAGAGTGATAAAATTATAAAGAGCATGTGCATGGAAGGAAGAACTTAAGACTCACTTGCATCTAAGCTTGTCAATAGAGTCGGGTCGGGTCAACCTGACCCCTTGAAAGTGAACCTCTATTGTTTCAATCTGGGTCTGACTCACTTTTAAAGTGTCGAATTGGGAGAAAAAAGGTGTCTGTCCCAGCCTCCTACTCGTTAAGAAATATAATTGGATTTGGGGGGCTGGGCCGATTTCTTTGGTGCTAAATACTGAAATTGACATCGATATAAGCCATCAGAAGCAATTTTAATATTGAACTCTACTTTTTTGCACAAAAATTTATAGATCGAGAGATTAAAATTTTATACCTATTTAGAAAAATAATAAGGCGCGATTATCCATATAGATCTCAAAAAAATACATGAAATAAAAAATGTATTAATTGGACAAACTAGCACCGAATTATGACTGTTTAAAGTTTCAAAAACAACTAGTTTTATTCCTATTGTTAATTTGCTTTTTTGTTTTGTACATTTGACTTGTGATTTAAGATATTAAATTAGATAATAATATTGTAAGGTATTTTGTTGTAAATAAATTAATAGCAAATGAGTCGGGTCGATGGATCAGTGGACCGAGACTCAAACTTGCACATTGATCGGTCTTCCATGTCCAAGGCCTCGTCCAGCCCAACCCCTCGAGTCCCCCTGACCATTTTGATTTGGGTTTCAACCAGTTCAAGCCTGGTCAAACAAGAGCGGACGATCATTTACCGGCTTACCTGCATTGTGGGTTTGATTTTCATTATTCTCCTTTTCCTTTCCCTTTCCTAATCAAGAAGGTAATGTAATAGAATTATAAAACAAAATCAAACATAGATTCGGGCAAAAGAAATATTTAAAGATAGACATTCAAAATAATGCAAATAAATATATTATACTAATAAAAAAAGATGATTTTTTTTCAACATTATCCAAAAAACTCATAAAGTAAAATAGTTTTATTAAACATTTAGCTTCAAGGAACATAATGTTTCTTCATATGAATCTAGCTTCATCTGCCTCATTATTAATGAAAATAGTAACAAATTATACAGACAGACAAGATATGTACACTACAATCTATTTCAGTTATGCAATTTCTCACAATTTCACTACAACTTTATAGCTTACTAGTGAATTTGCTCGTGCTTCGCACTGAATTATAATTTAATTCTTTAACATTCAAAATTTAAAAGTAATCATGAAATATATTTTTTAAAACAAATAAAATCATCACCAACATTTTTAGTAAAATAAAAATGGCACACCGGTAACACAATAACAAAAAAGGCCAAAATAAAGATCTGAGAATATATTTCGTGTCAACAACATAAAATATTGAATTATCAATTGTTATCATTTGGCTTGTGTTATATTTAACTGATCTGAAAATAACATATGAATGACTAATTAATTACAAACTATAAGTCAAATTAATTAAAATGCAATTTACTTGTAAAATATAATATTTGTTCAGAAAATTAATACCCGTTATCCTCTCAAGATACCCCATTGAATTTTTTTCTCAAAAGTCCATTTAACGATAACAAAATGACCAATAGTCTTTTATAAGATATGATTATCATAAATTAAAGTAACATCTACTATGTATTTCTTGTTGAAAATTTGTCTTTTGGTGGGGAGTGCATCCACCCATATTTAATGAATTAAACACTAGTGTTCCGCATGTTGGAGACTTTGTCTCTTCACACGTGCATAATCTACTAAGTGAGTAGATGACCGTAGGGCCAAGAATCGTCAAATTTCGTTGAGAAATGAAAGAGATATTGGTCCACGAAGTAAGGTGTTTGAGGCATGGAAAATATGGTGTGGGACAAATCTACCACATCGGTGGGAAAATGAAGAATTCCTCTCTTTATAAGTCTCTAAATTGGCTAAGGGTTTGGGACCCTAAGGGGTATCCCATGTGTTTAAAGGAGGGAGGACCTAGATGTGCTTGGGTTCAAGGCTAAGCCCACACGCGCGCCGCCGCCGCCCGTCCCGTCGGGTCACAGGTCGTGGGTCGTGGGACTTCTGATATTATCAATTTGGACCCCCAAATTACTTAATATTTACAGTTTGGTCCTGGAGTTTCTGGAAAGGTGAATTTGGCAACAACGGAAGGCAGAAAGTTTCTGCCTACCATTCGGACTAATTTTGGAGCATTAACCAGCCATTACTTGGCTGATTAACTCCTCCATAATCATCCCTCCTTCAATGACCATAATCAGCCCTCCTTCAATGGCCATAAACAGCCTCAATAATGGCCATAAACAGCCTCACTAATGGCCATAAACAGCCCTATCTAATGCCATTAACAACCTTGTTTTTGGCAGTTGAGGAGTCCCTCCCTCATGCTATATATTGATGTCTTTTGGCTCAATTGTGTAAGACGAAAAACACAGAACATATACACAACAAAAATAAGACAGAAATATATACACAGAGATTAACAGAAGAGTAAAACACAGTCCTCAACGTGAGCAGTAACGGTTGGGACGAAAGATAGAAACTCTTCCTTTATTTTCCATTTCTTCAGCAAGGCATTTCGTGTTTGTTTTCTTTGTCAGACTCAACCTATTTGCTTTGTAGTGTTGAGATTAAAGTGTTGTTTTATCTTGGGAGACTATTGCCCGTTAACGTAAAAGCATATATACGGGGCAATCTTGTCTTAAGGACATAGTTCAATCACTCGACTCAGCACACAGTTGTAACAATCCAGATTTAGTGTTTCTTGATTTTAGGTTATCAAGATTCAAGACTCAACAAGCTTGCGGCAGTTCTGAACATTGGCCTATTTGTTTATCCTTTCGAACTCTTGTAATATTTATTTACTTCCCGTACTGCTTTACAATATCCAACAATTTAAGACAAGATTGTATTAGTGTTCGAAAGATGTCGGTCAAAAGTTGTGTGACCAAATCTGGATATGGCTGTGGTTTTCTAGTAGAAGAGAGTGATGATGATGCTGTTGAAGATCAACATGTTCATGGTGTCACCGCTCCCGAGAGTGGTGGGAACAAGCGTTCACGAGAGGCTGAGGATGTCAACTGGGACAAGAGGAGAAGGTTGAAGATGTGGTTCTATCTTGTAGCAGAAGACCTATATCTGTCCAAGACAAAGGATCCGAATTATGGTAAGGAGGAAATGGACACTCAATTCGATGAAGTGACTGAAGTGGGCTAGAATCCGAAATTGGGATAAGTAGTTTTTCTTCCTTGTCAAGAATAAGATTAAATGATGTCTGATTAAAAAGGGCTTAAAGTAAGGAGGAATATGAAAATATTTTCCGAAATAATTTATATTCCATACGCTTTAAAATCAGGAGTTTAATCTCATCTTTCTTCCTGTTTAAAGATTGGATTTTGCAAACGACTTAAAAAGATCCGTTCTTTTAAGTGTAATTATTAAAAGTGTGTAAAGTATGTTCGCACATACGAGGGAGAAAGATCCACTGACTGTGCGAAAACTGTTACCACTCTTAAGTAAGCGCCAAGAATTGTCTGGGCACCAATTATAACGGAAGAAGTCTAAAAGCTAAATAAGTTGAGCCTGTCACACTATTTGGCAAAAGATCATTCATAGGATGATATTGGACACTCAGTCATACAAAGCCTCCGGGCGACTGGAGTGGGCCAAAATTCCTTTGATATGATGATATTGTACACTCAGTCATACAAAGCCTACGGGCGACTGGAATGGGGCCAGAATTCATTTCATAGGAAAAGTAATGGACACCTAGTAAGGTGGGCCAGAATTCATTTCATAGGAAAAGTAATGGACACCTAGTAAGGTGGGCCAGAATTCATTTCTTAAATGATCTAAAGGCCTAAAGAAAGGCAGAAAAGAAATTGGACACTCGGTCTGCCAAAGCAACTAGAGTGGGCCAGAGTATCCAGATCAAATATGATCTGATTACGCCCTAACCACGGGCAAAAGGTTGTTCATGTGAAGCAACGCCACCTCTAAAGTAGAAGGGGTTGGAGAGGTTGTCCTCAATAGGACTTTAGGGAATGGGATCACTCTCGGATGAGGTGATACATGTCCCAAACTTGTTTAAGGGATGATGTTGGTCAAGCTGGTTTGAGACTAGTACAACATGTCTATAATAACTAAGAATGGTATAGTATGTCTGTAGCCAAATGAATGATATATTTGTAATCCGTGCATCTATGCCATCATAGATTAAGACACGTTAAATAGAAAGTCATTCAAAAGCTAACGATGTTGAGATTGTTGCCTTCTGTCGACATAAACCCTCAAAATGAATGTGAGGTAGGCGAAGAGGCAAAATCACCTTTCCAAGTTCCATCAAAGGAATAGCGAAAGAAGCATCGCTCCTCTAGAACTTAGTCACACCTACTTGGGTGATTTGAAGTTTATACAAAATAGAGAGGGGAGACAAGTACGTTGTGACCTTTATTGATGATGGTACAACGTATTGTATCCTTTGTTTGTCAAAAAGCAAAGATGAAGTTGTTGAAGCGGATAAACGCTACAAAGCAGAAGTTGAAAATCAACTAAGCCTATGGATTGAGAAATTCGTAGTGATAGAGGGGGAGAATGTGAAGCATCGTTCATTAAACGACTGCTCATTACTCACCTCAGTCCAACGGTGTTAGCCAAACGCAAAGCCGTACGCCGAAAATATGTGGGGCAAGGGGATCCATACCGCTAATGCGATTCTCAATAGAAATACGCATAAGGATAAGGATAACTCTCCGTCTGAAACATGGAAATGATCTCACATACAAATGTTGTGATGCGGGGTGGCTTGGTCAAAGTTGGAATACAGAAATAGGTCAAGTTGTAAATTGCATATCCACTGGATCTGCAAATAACAGTAGTGATTATCGCCTCTTGGTGTCAAAGAATGTTGAATTCTTTGAAGATTACTTTCCTTGAAAAGGAAAAAGAAGTAATTGCTCAAGGTTAACAAGAACCCGCGAGGGCCTGACTGCGGAACTAGACATTCCGTATCTACAGGACTCGGAAGTTGCTGACTATCCGGAACTTAATAATCCAGATCTACAGAACTCAGGGATTCTAGATGTTGAACCGAGACAGAGCAAAAAGGGGACAAAGACTTGTTCCAGGCCTTTTAGCTTGTATGGTTAAGAACGAACCATGGATAATTAACAAATAATTGTCATCTTCAGAAGCACTACTTTGGAAAGAAGCTACAAAGAGAGAAATAGATTCCATCATATAGAACCATACTTACGTAATGGTTGATCTTCCTCCTGGGAAAAGAACCTTTGGGTTGTAAAAGTGGATACTCAAAAGTGAGTACAAAATAGATGGATCTACTGACGAGTATAAGGCCTCGGCCACTTACCACAGAAACATTGACTCTGAAGTTAGAAAGCCAATAGTTGGAAAACCAACAGTCTGAGAATGGAAGTCATATTGAAACAAAGTCTCGATATGAAAGATATGGGTATCACAGATGACATCTTAGGAATCGGATTTCTAAGACATCTAACGGACTGGTCTAACTCCAAACTCAGTTGTGAGATAGTTGACAGTCTCGTTGAAGCCACCATTGGATATGAATCATAGAACTGATTGGAATCATGGTGCACCCATAGACAAGGAGCGATATGCGTAAGTCACGTGTAGTTCAATGTATTGTACACACTACAACCGACCTGGTATCGGCCTACAAATAAGATCAGTTGAACTACGGATCACTCGTGATTATGGAAATAATCGATAGAAGGCGTTAAGTCGGATATGACGATATCTGAATTATTCGCTTATCTACAGTTTATGGTATTCTGGATGTCCAGCGGTTCTGGGAGAACACAGTGATGCAAGCTGGACATCAGATGTGAAGAACACCAAAGCCACAAGTAAATGTGTATGATGGGTCTTGGAAAAACCTCTAAGCAAACTTGCATCAGCCGATTCATGATGGAATCGGAGTTTATCACTTTATACAAAGTATGAAAGAAGTTGAGTAACTTCACGACTCCTTAGAGGACGTCCCTTATTGGGAGAAACCTGTGCTTTCAGCAGTTATACACTGTGGCTAGCCGGTGGGCTTCAAGAAGGACATGGATGACGGCGTCTGGACATATCTGTCAGGATCTGTCAGAGACATAAGACTGTATGGCAGTTGATCATCACGGGTGTCACTTCCTTGATTACTAACTAAGGGACTACCCAGAGATCAAATGTTCTCGCTTGTCTAGGGAATGGGCTTAAAACCCAAACAATACGAACCATTGCGGTGGTAACCCAACCATACTGATTGAAGATCCCAAGAATTTGGTTCAATGGGAAAACTAACCTGTAAAAGATTCAGTTGAGCGCTTTGGTGGAAGCAAGAGCACATCGGATGATGATTTCTCTAGAGAAACATGAATCCAAAGTTGTTCCCGCGATAGACATTAAAGTGCTACATGCATGGTAGGTAAAGGTTAAGCTTCCAAACCTTTAAACGATCCTCAAACGATTGAGGTTAAGGTTGGGAAAACTTTTAATGATTCCTAACACTTGTAAAGTGGGGTATAGCAGGATACCTTATAGGAGATCACATATTTAAGTGCGAGGACATGCCGCCTCAAATGAACGCACTTAAGAATCCAAGTGTGTCCACGGCCACAACGGACAAAACCATCATAATGAAAACGAATAAAGAGAGTTATTGTGTTGGTATCATTGTCTTGGCTTACACTAAACACGGACGGTTCAAGACATCACGTTCACCGCGCGGTAAGTAAGTTCGGTGGTATTCAACTAGGGAAGGTTCAAAGCAGAAGCTACCTCTACTGATGCATTATCTTTTTATTGAAAGATTGCTGAAAGTATGCACCATGTGTGTGCGCCAAATAATCTCTTTCAAGAGGGGATTGTTGGAAATTTGTCTTTGGTGGAGATATGTGCGTCCACCCATATTTAATGAATTAAAAACTAGTGTTCCGCATGTTGGAGACTTTGTATCTTCACACGTGCATAATCTACTAAGTGAGTAGATGACCGTAGGGCCAAGAATCATCAAATTTCATTGAGAAGTGAAAGAGATATTGGTCCACAAAGTAAGGTGTTTGAGGCATGGAAATATGGTGTGGGACAAATCTACCACATCGGTGGGAAAATGAAGAATTGCTCTCTTTATAAGTCTCTAAACTGGCTAAGGGTTTGGGACCCCAAGGGGTATCCCATGTGTTTAAATGAGGGAGGACCTAGATGTGCTTGGGTTCAAGGCTAAGCCCACACGCGCGTCGTCGCCGCCCGTCCCGTCGGGTCACGGGTCGTGGGTCGTGGGTCGTGCATCATGGGTCATGGGTCGTAGGACTTTCTAATATTATCTATTTGGACCCCAAATTACTTAATATTTATAGTTTGGTCCCTGGAGTTTCTGGAAAGGTGAATTTGGCAACAACGGAAGGCAGAAAGTTTTTACCTACTGTTTGGACTGATTTTGGAGCATTAACCAGCCATTACTTGGCTGATTAACTTCTCCATAATCAGTCCTCCTTCAATGGCCATAAACAGCCTCACTAATGGCCATTAACAGCCCTCTCTAATGCCATTAACAACCTTGTTTTTGGCAGTTGAGGAGTCCCTCCCTCATGCTATATATTGATGCCTTTTGACTCAATTGTGTAAGACGAAAAACACATAACATATACACAACAAAAATGAGACAGAAATATATACACAGAGACTAATAGAAGAGTAAAACACAGTTCTCAACGTGAGTAGTAGCGGTTGGGATGAAAAATAGAAACTCTTCCTTCCTTTTCCATTTCTTCAGCAAGGCGTTTCGTGTTTGTTTTCTTCGTTAGACTCAACATATTTGCTTTGTAATGTTGAGATTAAAGTGTTGTTTTATCTTGGGAGACTATTGCCCGTTAACGCAAAAGCATATATATGGGGCCAATCTTGTCTTAAGGACAGAGTGCAATCACTCGACTCAGCACACAGTTGTAACAATCCAGATTTAGTGTTTCTTGATTTTAGGTTATCAAGATTCAAGACTCAATAAGCTTGCGGTAGTTCTGAACATTGGCCTATTTGTTTATCCTTTCGAACACTTGTAATATTTATTTACTTCCCGTACTGCTTTACAATATCCAACATTTCTAAATTGTAATCTCAATTCAAAATAAGAAACCAAAAGAAATATGAGAAAATACTGTAGTAGTTACAAGAAAAATACCACCAAATGATGTGATGCAGATGAGATGCTCATCTTTTAACCAGAGGTCTCTCGATTCCCTCGATATGGAATTTTTTTTGGTAGGGAGCGCTTTCCGAATGGACCCTACACAACGCGAATCCGAATGTAATCGGGCTCCAATGCGGATACCTTAGCCTGGATGGAAAACCCAATTTTTTTAATGAATAATAGTAAAATTACTTTACGGTGTTTTCTTGCATTAATCCTTTGAAAAAATTACTACGTGATCTTTGGCATAGCAATACAAATCGATAAGATACTCTTCTTGCTTATGAACACATCATTATGTAAGTACACATTAAATATTTAGGGAGTATCATGTACTATGAATAAATAATCAATATTAGTACTTGAATACCAAGCCGAGCAAGTACTGTCACCACTCACCACTATGTAACTCCTTGGATAATTGTTTTAGCAGAAAATAAAAAAGTGTTATAAGCATATAAATGAGAGAATATAAAAAAGGTTTTGCAAAAAAGAGCGACTCGTCAATAGAGAAGTAATAACGAAAGAATTTACCAATTATTTTAGTGGTTCTTGATAAATGAATCACCGCAAACAACAAAAAGGTGCAATTTCTTTGCAGATTTGAACATGGTATGGGTAGACTTTTAGATGTATGTATTAGCGAATATTCTCTGTATATTTTGTAATTATGATAGATGTATATTTAAGGTAACTGAGGATTCTAATTGTATTTGGAATCAACCTTTGTAAGGTAAGTTAGGATTTATACCATATTAGGAATCAACCTTTGTACAGCTATATATATTGTGAATAATGAAAGGAATCCCTAAGGAAAATTATTCTATCTTTCATGGTATCAAGAGCCTAAAACCTAAACCCTACTCTTCTCCCTTCTCTTTCTCTTTCTCTTTCTTGGCCAACATATTTTTTTTCTGTCCATTTTCCTCGGCCGGAAACAGCACCAAGGCACCATGTCTTCCCCCACAAATTCTGGTTCCTCCACTGGCACCTTTGACAACCCCTCTCAACGTTCATCGTCTTCTTTTCACCCGGCTTTCGCCGTTACAAACTTCAAGAACTCTATCCCTATAATTCTTGATCAAGAAGACTGTCAATATTCCATGTGGACAGAACTGTTCTATATTCATGCATATGCGTACAACGTGCTCGACCACATTGATGACTCTATTCCTCGTCCCACCGACATTGCCGAATCGACATGGCACCGCCTTGACGCCATCGTCAAACAATGGATATACGACACCATCTCCAAAGACTTGTTGTGTACCATCATAAAAACAGGTGCTACGACACGTGACCTTTGGGTGAAGTTGGAAGAAATCTTTCAAGACAATAAAAATACTCTGGCAGTGTATTTAGAGGAGCAATTCAACAATACGCGTGTCAAGAATTTCAACAATATGTCCGAATATTGCAAACAACTGAAACTCATAGTCAACCAACTATCCAACGTCGGGAATTTTGTTTCTGAAACCAAGATGGTACTCCAATTAGTTGCGGGTTTACCGAAAGGTGAATACGATACACTTGCAACAATGATTCAACAGGCCGACCCACTATCAAGTTTCACCAAGGCACGGTCACAATTATTGTTGGAAGAAACCCGACGTGTCAAACAAGAGGAACATAATCAAAAGGCGTTAACCATTGACGGGATGGCACCACCGGTAACCAACACCACCCCGCCACCAACGCATGTCCAGCAGCAGTAGCAACAAAGCGGCGGAGGTCATAGCGGCAGAGGTCGCAACAACAAGGGCCAACTCAACCAGTGGACTGGACAACAACCAGTCCCGCAGCCTGCGAATTTCAAGTGGGCTGGACAGCAACCAGGGTGGCCAAACCAGCAGAACTGAGCCTCGCCTGAAAGCCCATACCCGACCGCAGGGCCCGGGCCCCGATCCTTGGTCGATTGGCCTCTTGGGCCTGCCCCGGCCACCAGCGAGCCCACCACTAGCGCAAGCAGGCCCACCCGGTTGCGTTCCGGCGAAGCAACAACAAAGACTCCAAAGCGCCTTGCCCCGACTGATTTGGGCCAGACTTACACCACCGTGAACTTTCAACAGCCCGACGACAATTGGTACATGGACACCGGAGCCACATCTCACCTCACCCGGTCGTCAGGTAACCTATCTCAACTACGTCGGTTAAAGTGTCCTCAATTTATTACTGTCGGCAATGGTCATCACATTCTAATTTAAGGTTACGATAACACACACACCAAACATCCACACCTGCCTTTCTCCCTAAACCACGTCCTATACACACCTAACATCTTTAAAAACTTAATCTCCGTTAGAAAATTCACTAGCAATAATTTTGTGTCTGTCGAATTTGACCATTTTGGTTTTTCTGTAAAGGAACTCAATATGGGGAAAATTCTTACACGCTGCAATAGTGTGGGAGACCTCTACCCATTCACTCAATCTTCCGCTGTCGGACCGCAAACACCTCCATCCCTTGCGGTGATCTCTCCCTCAACTTGGCACAACAGACTCGGACACCCCGGAGACCCAGTTTTTACTTTTCTTAGGACTTCTAAGCGTATTCAATTTAATAATGGGAAAATTGCCCACCACTGTTTTTCTTGTCCACTAGGCAAACATACTCGTCTTCCATTTATGGCATCAAACAGTGTTACTTTTTCTCCCTTTGATATTATTCATGTTGATTTGTGGACATCTCTGATTGTTAGCTCTTTGGGTCATAAATTTTATCTAGTATTCTTGGATGATTTTTCACATTTTGTCTGGATTTACACACTGAAATTCAAATCTGAAGTTTTTACAAAATTTCTCGAGTTTCAAAAATTCATTAAAACATAATTTGAAAAATCTATCAAATCATTCCAATGTGATAATGGACGTGGATTTAATAACTCGACATTTCACAATTTCTGTTCTAAACAAGGCATGGTTTTCCATTTTTCTTGTCCCTATACTTCTTCCCAAAATGGAAAGGTTGAAAGAAATATACGTACCATCAATAACATGGTTCGCATACTTCTGTTTCATGCCTGCCTACCACCGCCTTTTTGGGTCTATGCTGTCAAAATGGTAGAATCCCTTCTTAATATTTTACCAACTAGCACACTCCAAAACAAGACCCCTTATGCTACCCCAACATGGCCTCCACTGCACCACACAAACTTGCCCCTCGCACTCTTGGGGCTACTTATGCTATGACATTGCTACTCGCAAAACCATCGTCTCCCGTCACATCTCCTTTGACGAGACAACCTTTCCTTTTTCAAATCTCTGAAAATTTCAGACCACCGATTACATCTTTCTCGATGAACTAAGTTTGTCCCCGGTCATCCAAAATCTATACCAACAGCATCCCACTGTTCCATAGTCTCGCCACTGTCCGGCACCACCCCAATAGCTCCCTGCTCACCCCTACAGCCCCCAGTCGAGTCACCTGCACCACCAACGACACTGTTGCCCATCACTCCAAAGAACCGGTCCCACGCTTCTGCAGATTTTCCGATCCAAAGCACACACGGTCCGAAAACCGCCTAGTTACACTACGCCCACCGGTCCGAGAACCGGTGGACCAAAGAACCTCCCGGCCCCCGACCCACCACCACCACTGCTTTCTCATCGCATGGAGACTCGTGCACAACACGGGATCTTCAAACCCAAGGTTCACTTCAATCTCTCCACACAAACCTTATCACCCATTCCAAAAAAATCCAAAACTAGAAAATTTGGACCCAAATTGGAATGCAGCCATGTGCGAGGAATTTAACGCTTTAACCAAGCAGAACACTTGGGATTTGGTACCTAGACCCGAAGGTGTGAATGTTATCAGGTGTATGTGGTTATTTCGGCATAAGTTCAGAGATAGTGGTGACTTAGAGAGGTATAAGGCAAGACTAGTTGCCAATGGCACTAATCAGCAAGAGGGTATTGATTGTGGTGAGACATTCAGTCCGATTGTTAAACCGGCCACTATTCGGACTGTTCTCAGTATTGCTATGGGCATGCATTGGCCGATTCATCAGCTTGATGTCAAGAATGCATTTCTTCATGGGGATTTAAAAGAGACTGTGTACATACATCAGCCCCCTGGCTTTGTTCATCCGGCAGCTCCGCAGTTTGTGTGTCGTCTCAGGAAGTCACTGTATGGATTGAAACAGGCACCTCGCTCTTGGTATGATCATTTTGCCAGGTATCTTCTGCAGATTAGTTTTGTATGTAGCAGGTGTGATAACTCTCTCTTCACTTTTCCCCGAGGTAGCATCACTGCATATTTGTTAATATATGTTGATGACATTGTTCTTACTGCCTCATCTGATTGTTTGAAGAATGAAATTATTGCTCTACTCAAAACGGAATTTTCTATGACTGACTTGGGCAAGCTAAGTTATTTTTTAGGTATATCGGTAACCAAATCTGCAGCCACTATGTTTCTATGTCAACGTAAGTATGCAGAAGAGATAGTGCACATGGCCAAGATGGCAAATTGTAAAATATTCCAACTCCGGTAGACTCCAAATCCAAGCTTAGTGCCAATGACGGTGCGCCAGTTTCTGATCCCACTCTATATCGGAGTCTAGCAGGTGCTCTTCGGTATCTTACATTCACTAGGCATGATATTGCATATGCCGTTCAGCAGGTGTGTCTGTTCATGCACGACCCACGAGAGTCCCATTTTATCGCCCTCAAACGTATTATCAGATAAGTTAAGGGCACACTAGACTTTGGATTACACCTATACCCCTCTGCCCTAACCAAGCTACTTGCCTACACGGATGCAGATTGGACAGGATGCCCCGACACACGTCACTCCACCTCAGGGTATTGTGCATTTCTTGGAGATAATCTTATCTCATGGTCCGCCAAGAGGCAGGCCACACTATCCCGTTCGAGTGCTGAAGCAGAATATCGCGGTGTTGCTAATGTAGTTACTGAGATTTGTTGGCTCCGAAATCTTCTTTTGGAGCTCCAGTGTCCACTCCGCAAGGCATCTATAGTCTATTGTGACAACATATCTGCCATCTATATGTCTCATAATCCGGTCCAACATCAACGAACAAAGCATATTGAGATGGATATCCATTTTGTGCGAGAGAAGGTTGCCCGTAGTCAGGTCAAAATATTACACGTACCTTCCTCTTATCAGTATGCAGACATCTTCACAAAGGGACTACCGCGACAGCTCTTCACCAACTTCCGATCCAGCCTTAGCGTTCGACCTCCTCCCGCTCCGTCTAAGGGGGAGTATTAGCGAATATTTTCTGTATATTTTGTAATTATGATAGATGTATATTTTAGGTAACTTAGGATTCTAATTGTATTAGGAATCAACCTTTGTAAGGTAAGTTAGGATTCGTACCATATTAGGAATCAACCTTTGTACAACTATATATATTGTGAATAATGAAAGAAATCCCTAAGGGAAATTATTCTATCTTTCAGTATGACTTCAAAATTACTAAGATAAATTTTATAAAAGAATAGAAAGGACATAAAAGATAATAACAATTCCGTGAGATATAAAAAGTTTGTTAATGGCTAACATGTCTGTAAGTATACCACTCAAAGCACCTCCAGTGAAACGATCCGTTAAAACCTATCTTCAAAAAAGCATAGTTTATAACAAAAAAATGATGGGAAAATAGTTTCTTACGTTTGCACCGTAACATCAAAATTCTCAATCAATTGAGATTAAATTCCTTTTCCAACATTCATAGAGACTCTATTGAATCTGTTGAATTTTGCAGGTTTATGCAATACATCCCAGTAAGAAAATAATTTGTAGGGTTTTTGTTGGGTTGTTGTACGCAGCGGATATTGAAAACTTATTTAAAACCCAACAAACGTAGAACTATTTGACTATAGGGTAATTTAAAACCGTAAACATAAGACTTGAATGGTACTTACATATTTACAATAACTGGAATCTTTATCAATTGTGGGTGCGCACGCGAATGCCCTTTCGATTGCAAGCTCCAAGCTTCAATGTATTCCTCCTTTGGAAAGCTAGGAAATCCGGCAGAGCTTCGAGAGAATGTTTTGATTCTGAGTGTCTAAGACTTAGAATAATGATATGAAAATCAAATGTAATAAATAATGAAGTGTAGGTCTGTATTTATAGGTGAAAAATTATGTCAAACCGGATAAGGGTTTGACCTTGGGCCTGGCCCAAAACTCGAGGCGGAATAGGTCACTACGCCGGTGGCACTGAGGCCCAACCAGTGGGCCCCGCGACGCTGACGTGGCCCTACATCGCCTCGTTTTATTTTTTAGCACATTCTTAATTAAATCTAAAATCTAATTCTGACTTAATTAAAACAATCATCATTCATTTAAATATCTCGATTCTAAATCGAATATTGAATACTCTCTCAATACATCCTTAGATCGAAGGACAATCGACATAGTGTGACCCTACATGCCTTCACATATCGACATTAATCAAATTAAGGTCTACGCGAAACTCCTAGACGGCGCCGCAAGACGAACTCAATATGTGAAGTACGTTTACACGAATCCAGTAAACTTAACCGCTATGTGGTAAGATAAATTCCTTCATTCACGACACACACGATCAAAGTGGCTTATTGGTCATCTTTCCTCTCAAACAAAATTCGTAGTTACCATAAGACTCCAAGTCAAATGGTTCGAGGTAGTCTAACTTCCTCAACCTTGCTATCCTTGATTCGTTGATATGACTAAGTCTGCAATGTCATAGGTAAGTAAAGTTTCTATTACTTATCTTAGCTCGTTTGTTTTGTACATTGAATATTTCTCGACTACAGTTTAGTGTATATAATCATCCACAAGAGGAGCAGTTCCATATATAACATTATCAAAAGACAGTACTTGACTGCCATTATAAATATATGAGGAAAAACCCTTCATGTCCAAAACAGGGATAGAAATGGTATTCCTCGTTAACGAGGGTACATAGTAACAATCATTTAACACTAGACAATAGCCATAAGGGAAATTTAATCTATAAGTTTCTACGCGCTCAATATCCACTCGTGCTCCATTTCCAACGCGTAGGTCCACCTCTCTTGGTCCAACCTTACTGCTATCAGTTAGCCCATGCACATTGGTACAAATGTGTGAGCCATAAGCGGTATCCAATACCCAGGAATGAGAGTTATTTATAGACATATTTATTTCAATGACGTACATACCTTGTCCACCAGAGGTAGAAGCACCTGGTGCTTTTCCTCCTCCTGGTGCAGTGCAGTCCTTCTTCCAATGCCCATTCTTGTTACAGTTGAGGCATACATCCTTAGCCAGATTCACTTTCTTCTTTTCACACCTCTCTTATGCTTCATAGCTGAGGGCGCAACGACTGCTTTGCACTTCTTCTTCTGTCATTCCTTACCTTTCGGCTTGGGTCGGCTAGTAGCTCACCATGAGCACAGCTTTGCCTTTGGAAGTGGAAGACTCAAAGGTCTTGAGCATTTTGTGCAGCTCCGGCAGACTCGCCTTCGTTCCATTCATATTGTAATTCACTATGAAGTTTTCAAAGGAATGAGGGAGAGAGTTCAGGATGAAGGTGGCATCGACATTCTTTTGCAGCTGCGTTCCAATTGAAGCAAGTCTCTCTATCAGCCCTGTCATCTTCAACACATGCTGCGAGACCTGGCCCCCTTCATTGAGCTTACACTTAAAAAGTTCTAATAGTAACTCATATTCCATAGTCTGGGATTATGAGTCATAGAGACTCTTCAAGTGTTCAAGCATCTTATTGGGACCCATGTTCTCATGTTGTCTCTAAAGTTCTATAGACATGGAAGACAACATCACGCATTGTGCTGAAGTGGCATCATCTATGTGTTTTTGGTAAGCATCCTTATCAAAAGAGGCATATTCAGCAGAGTATGTCGCAGGGACTGTTAGGAACACCGTGTCCAACACGTATTCTAATTTCTCTTGTCTCAGCACTATTCGCAAATTTCTTATCCAGTCAAGGTAGTTAGGTCTAGCCAGTTTGTTCATTTCAATCAACATTGTTTTAGATAGACTGAAAATCAAACTCAAAATTTATTTTCTATTATACACATTCGTTTAGGCTAGTCAACATGGTCTTTGTTTAATTAGCTCTCACTATTTTAACATACTTCTACGACCCCATGGTAGAATACGGACCTATATTAATTGAGGTCATAATGGGCTAAGATCCAAGCATATGATATCTCCGCATTTGCTGGCTGATAACTTCAATAACACATCTTGGTAGGTTCTAAACCAATTGCAAAACTTATTTGCAACTCTTGGTTGATCAAATATTATATTTAATCTTGCGTCCTTAGATTAGTCCGACACTTTGGCGCCAAAATTTGTCTAAGCAAGTCAACCTCATTACACGACTGCGTTTATGTATCTAAGTAAATTTGACCTTTGTGAGCAAACACTTTGGTGTAAATACCCACAAAAGTTTATCGTTTACCTTTACATTTAAAACACATCTATGAAAGAGTCTGGGTCCTCGTAGACTTAGAGAAAATGCTTTGGCATAAATACTCATATCGCCGAAAAAGATTTTGCACTCTAACAATTATAATGGAAGACACGTTTTAATTTAGACTTGAATTTAAAAAATTTGGGAACATTTTAATTCAGGATTTTCACCAAGATCAACTCTTTTACGTCATATCCAATATGACATATTAATATCATGCAAAACTAATGACACATATAGTTGGGAACCGTCAAATACTGAGCGCCGCCTGCCCAGACAGTTATAGCGGATACTATGCTAATTATTAAATGAAAGCATTTAAACACTTAGCATATAGTTTGTATATTATTCAATAATATACAATTAATAATAATCATGGGTTAACTTGTCTAAACTCTAAAATTTAAGTCTAATCCAAACAGTCCCTTAAACATTTTCTGATTTTAAAAACTGATTTTCAGGATATTTCTGTAAGTTCTAGATTTTCAAAATTTATAGTTTAGTCCCTCAAGAATTTAAAATTTCAATTTTGAACCCCTTTAAATTCAGAAAATCCAATTTTTATTTTCAAAAAATATTTTCAGATTTCAGGGACCTGTCTGTAATTTCCAGAATTTTAAATTAATTACAGATTTGTCCCAAGGGACCAAATCTACTTTTTTGAAATTTACAAATTTGCCCCAAAGATCAAATCTGATGATTTTAAAAACTTTTTTTCAGGGACCGGATTGCAATTCCAAAAATTTCTAAAATTTTCATATTTGCCCCAAGGGCTAAATTGCAATCTTGGAAACCGCCACTGCCCCGCCGGAACAGTCATTGCCGCCACTGTTCACTCCGGAATAGTGTTCGGTACTGTTCACTGTTCCGATAAAAAATATATCTTTTTTAAAAACGTCGAACAGTGTTCGGTTACTATTCACTGTTCCAATTTTTTTTTTTTTTTTTTTTAATTGGAGCCTCTCTACCGCGGCACCTTCGTCTCAGAAGCACAAAATCCGCATTTCCGAAACCCTAAAACTGGTTCAAGGTCAGATTTGCAGATTCATCTTCGTTACCCTTCACTATC
Organism: Anisodus tanguticus; assembly: GCA_034509755.1. Taxonomy (NCBI): domain Eukaryota; kingdom Viridiplantae; phylum Streptophyta; class Magnoliopsida; order Solanales; family Solanaceae; genus Anisodus; species Anisodus tanguticus. The sequence goes on along the minus strand of CM067543.1, from coordinate 9,428,171 downwards.
CAACAACATGTTCATTGGCCATCATCCAATCCCTTCTCGTTCTTCGCTTCAGTGCACCATGTTCACAATGAACCGTTTACGCACATTGACTTAGAAGAGTTAGATCAGAATGACTTCCTCGATTACATCATTGTTTAATAGTTTGAGAGACAAGGATGATGTGCTTTTAAGATATTACGTTTTCAAGCTTTAAATGACATAAACTTCAAATTTAAACAAATTCTAACCCATATTATTATTAACTAATTACCTTATAATCAAACAAAACAACCCTGACTCTGATACCACTGTAGGGCTTTTGTTGGGTTGTTGTACGCAGCGGATATTGAAAACTTGTTTCAAACCCAACAAACGTAGAACTGTTTGACTATAGGGTAATTTAAAACTGTAAACATAAAACTTGAATGGTACTTACATGTTTACAATATCTGAATTCTTTATCAACTGTGAGTGCGCACACGAATGCCCTTTCGATTGCAAGCTCCAAGCTTCAATGTATTCCTCATTTGGAAAGTTAGAAAATCCGGCAGAGGTTCGAGAGAGTGTTTTGATTCTGAGTCTCTAAGACTTACAATAATGATATGAAAATCAAGTGTAATGAATAATGAAGTGTAGGTCTGTATTTATAGGTGAAAAATTAGGTCAAACAGGATTAGGGTTTGACCTTGGGCATGGCCCAAAAATTTCAACACATTCTTAATTAAATCCAAAATCTAATTTTGACTTAATTAAAACAATCATCATTCATTTAAATATCTCGATTCTAAATCGAATATTTAATACTCTATCAATACATCCTTAGATCGAAAGGACAATCGACATAGTGTGACCCTACATGCCTTCTCATATCGACACTAATCAAATTAAGATCTACGCGGAACTCATAGACGGTGCCGCAAGACGAACTCAATATGTGAAGTACGTTTACATGAATCCAATAAACTTAACCTCTATGTGGTAAGATAAAATCCTTTCATTCACGATACACTCGATCAAGCTTAGGATTTGCCAAGTGTCTATCCAAATGGCTTGATCATTATATCTCATCTATATTGGTTGACAACAAGACCATATTCTAGATATGTCTATTGCATTGGCCAACAGCTTAGTCGACCCAATATCAATGAGAAGCTGAGTGTTCTCTCGAATATACATTCGAGGAATGAATCCTAATCTTGGCTCAACTACCACCTTTAATCCACATCGTAATGTACCCAATACAAGCCGTATTTTAACCTATAAGGCATTTATGCTTAGGACAGGATCAAAGTATATTACTATGTAGACAATGTGTGTATTGACCTCAAGTCTAAGGACTTCTATCTTCCACACGCCGATCATACTTTAGACATGTATAACAAACAGTATATCAGCAGGGTATACCAATACTTCCAAAGTATCCATGTGTCCATCACGAGTAGCCATTAATCGTAGCAGGTGAGACATACTACATCCTCTAAGGAAGTGATGCATACCACATGTCGACTTATCACATAACATCGATATCCCATTCTTGATGATCATTAGTCGAGGCTATTTTAAGAGTTACGTTATAATATTAATATCTCACATTATTAATAACAATGTAACCTCTAGGGATGCATATTATAGAATATTATAAACAATCAACTAATAATTCAATAATTGCAAATGCTAAAATATTAATCTCCATTAATAATAATACGAATATGTATAAAGTACATTTGTCCTAATACAGATTGTCTCTAGGACATAAATATACTTTCATAATTTGCATAGACATAAATTAACATGTGAAAATAAATAAAATTTTCAAAGGAGACAATTACAATAGAGTAGGACTAAGATGAGAAAAATATAGTACTAGTTAGTGAGAGGAACGACATAAAGATGATTTTCAGGAATAAGAAAATACACTTGAAGCTTTGCCTCTCCGGTTGCTATATTATGTAACACTCATCAACGTAAATTGTAATTACTAAAGAAATTAAGGTTCTTATTTAGTCTTAAGCAATATTTAAGGTGAAAATAAGATGAAAATGTCAAAATTTTGATTAAAAAGATAAATATCAATGTTGGCCAAAAAACACCCCTCCCGTAGGTTATGAATCTAGAATCTAAAAACAGAGAAAACAAAAATATTAAACTAAAATTAACCTAAATAAATTGGATTTGTTGATCTAGAGAAGCAATAGTCGTAGCCATATAATATTTTTCCATAACAAAATGAACAGTTATTCTTGAAATAAGCTTAGTAATTGACAAATCAAGATTTTGATTTTTCCTTTTAGTTGAGGCAAAACAGCTTCTCTAGCAATGATTCTTCAATTTTAGTTATTGACCTTCAGAATGTATTTTCCTTCCTAAGTTTTATACCCCTTTTAATTGATTGATTGCAATAAATTTTTGATAACCGTTACAACTTTTTATTTCTCCATTAAAGCAATTAAAGTTATATTTTTATTTCATCTTTTATCACCCTCTTTAATTGCATAATAAATAAATAATGGCGGGGAAGATGTATTTAGTAGATTATTATGTAAAGAAGTGAAGGAATTTTTTAAAAAAATTGAGAAAAAAAGATAAATAGGAATGAAGGTCATAGAAAGATGTCACATCAACTTGTCTATGCCTAACTTTATTATATATATAGATATTAATGATATTGATGATTTCTATAACAATTTGCACAAATGGAAATCATAAATTATTGAATTTAATAATACTTCAAAAACAGAAACAAGTTTAACCTCTCAGCTAACAGAGACCAACAAATAATCTTTCACACAAAATACAGACTCATCCAGTTCAGCAACATCAATTTGATTATTTGATTATTTGATTATACGTTTGCTATCCCTCAATGTACAACAAACATCCTCCTTTATGTCATAGCTCATTTTAGTAATTTCAAACTCCATAAAAAAGTAGTACTATTATGTTACGTCAAACATGTTATTTATACTAAAGCTCTTTAATAAAAAGAAAGTTAAATCAGTGACTCTAAACCTAAAATATTTCCCATAAAAATGTAGTGTTTGCCTAATAACAATAAAAATGTCACATATTGTTTTATCATTGTAGCAAGTTTTTCTTTACACTTGAAATTCCTGCTACCAAAGTATGTCCAGATGTCGTCCTATGTCTACAGATTGTACAAAGTTAAATCTCTATATACTAGACAAAGTTAATCAAGGCTAATAATAGCACTATAGTTTGTATAACATATTTTAACCAATAAGATATGTTGAATATGTTTGAGACGCTTTTGCGTTAATCAAAGAATAAAATGGTGACGGCTCAAATAGTGATGGACTCTAAAAATGCAAGAAAAAATAAAAGGTTTTACTACTAAAAAGCTAAAATTATTGTTTTTGTATCTTATACTCCCTCATTCTCAAATTATTTGTCGTTTTTTTATTTACACGCCCCTTAAGAAATATTAATTAGGAGGGATATTTGACATACTTTACTATTATTTATGTTTAAGTTATAATTTATCTCCATTAAATATTTGCTCTATTTATGTGTCATCTTCATTAATGACAAAGGGTAAAATGGAGAAAAAATAATTAGTTATTTCTTGAACTTCTAAAACGATAAATAATTTGAGACAACTATTTTTAGTAACTACGACAAATGATTTGAGACGGAGGAGGGAGTAGTAGATAACATATCTATATATCCACATTACAACTTGTGTGAAATCAATGGAGCACCATATATAAGGTTGAAGAGTGATAAAATTACAAAGAACATGGAAGGAAGAACTTAAGACTCATTTGCATCTAAACTTGTCAACAACGTCGGGTCGGACTGACTCGACCCCTTAAAAGTAAGCCTCTATTGTTTCAAGCTGGATCAGACTCACTTTAAGGTGTCGGTTGGGAGAAAAAAAATGTATGTCCCAGTCTCCTACCCGTTAAGAAATATAATTGAACTTGGGGGCTGGGCCGACTTTTTGGTGCTAAATACTGAAATTAACATCGATATAAGCCATCATAATCAATTTTAATATTGAACTCTACTTTTTTGCACAAAATTTTATAGATCGAGAGATTAAAATCTTATATTTATTTGGGGAAATATAAATAAAGGCACGATTTGTCCATATAGATCTCGAAAAAATACATGAAATAAGAAAATGCATTAATTGGACAAACAAGCACCGAATTATGATTGTTTAAAGTTACAAAACAACTAGTTTTATTCCTATTGCTAATTTACTTCTTTTTTTTTGTCCATTTGATTTATGGTTTAAGATATTGAATTAGATACTAATGGTTTAAGATATTGAATTAGATAATAATATTGTAAGAATATTTTTTTATAAATAAATTAATAACAATTGGGCGTCCGATGGATAAGTGGACCGAGACCAAGCTTGCACATTGACCCATCCACCGTGCCCAAGGCCTCATCCATTCCAACCCCTGCGGGCCTCACCAGACCATTTTGTTCTGGGTTTTAACCAGTTCAAGCCGGGCCAAACACGAGCGAACGACCCACCTAACAAGCTTACCTGCATTATGTGTTTAATTTTCACTATTCTCCTTTTCCTTTCCCTTCCCTAATAAAGAATGTAATGTAACAAAATTATATAATAAAAAAAATTAAAGATATATTCGGAAAAGAAACATTTAAAGATAGACATTCAAAATAATGCAAATAAATATATTATAATAATAAAAAAGATGAATTTCTTATTTCTTTTTTCTCCACGAAAAATAGAGGAACTACATTATCCATTTATGCAAATCTGGTGAGAAACGTCTCACCTCCTCTAACTTCCTTATCCCATCGTCAGATCCATTGGAGGAATCAAGACCGATCTCCATTAACTGATGGTGAGGTGGTTCGAATTTGGGCCGGGTTCGGGTTAGGATATTGATTTGGGAATTAGAGATAAGACGAGCCATCAAAAAATGGGAAATTGTTTGTTTGGAAGATGGAAAGAGAGCGTGACATGAGTCAATTATATGTAACTCGTTTACTTGTTACATCTTGTTTGGATGGTTGTTGCATTGTGTTGTTAGTTTAAATTTATTATTATTTAATAATAAAAATCTCATTTTATATAACAATTGATCTGATGTAATTGTCTAGTTACTCAAGCAAACGACACGTACCAGGTGATGTATCTACATTAAATTTGAACACATAGCTTGCTTCCAACATATGTAATTACTGGAGTACATTTGGTCGTACCAAGGGACATACACTTATTAATAGTTAATAGTTAGTTAAAAAAATATTATTATATATGAATTGTTGTTACATAGAAGTCAATTGTTTCCCAATGTTTAAATATTTTTTTTCTTGAAAATCAGGGACTAATTAAAAGGTTTTAATTTTATGTATTTTCTCTAAACTGAATTAATAGAAAATTTGAGAACCAAATTGCAATTTAGAAGAAATATTTAGGGACCATTGGCCCATTTTACTTATTCCTTGTTCTGGGCTTGAAGTCTCTGTTAACCTTAAATTTACCACAAAAAGTCACACGGGTTCCCTCAAAACCTCTTTTTGTCAGCAAGAAAACCCTTGTGCTCCCCCCAACCATTCAATTTTCTGCATTTTTTGCTAAGGGGTGTGATGGAAAGAGCAATAGAGAAAGAGAGTGGTAGTAGTAGTAGTAATAGTAAACCAATCCCAGATTCAGTAATGGAAGCAGTGAAAATAACCTCAAAAAACATTGATGATTTGAATAGTAATTTAGATGAATTCTTGTCTCTTTATGGTGCTGATGTTTTTCCTGAAATGGGTCCTCTTCAACAAGCTCAATCTTTGCTTTTGTTAGCTAAAGCTACTACAACACTGTTTACATGTAAATATTTTACTTAATTAATTGTTGAGCCTCTTGCAGAAATGCAAGTTAAGGCTGCATATATAATAGATCCTTGTGGTCCGACCCTTCCTCGAACACCGCGTATAGTGAAGCTTAGTACATCGGTCTGCCCTTTTTTTTAATTGTTGAGGCTTTTTTTTTTTTTTTTTTTGGTGTGAATCTTGATATGTTGATTTTGTTTTGTTTGGTTTACAGTGAGGCTTCGATGTAAAGGGGTCAACCCAGATGAACATCCTGTCAAATTAGAGTTTGTATGTGTTCTGCTTTTGCTTGCTATTTTATGGTGTTTTATTTGTTTTTTCAAGGTTCTTTTTTGAGGGGTTGGGGTTAGTTTTTCTGTGTGTTTGGGACTTGGAAGTATGAGTAATGGTTCTTTTCCTTTTACCCTTTTAGGCTTTTGAGTAGTTAGGGGTGTGTTCTGTATGGATGAAAACATTTTCTTTTTTTAATTTTCCCGTGAACCCTTGCTCTTGGAAGGGGAGTCATGGATCAGCAGTAAAGTTATCTCCGTGTGACGTTCAAGCCGGTTCAAGCCGTGGAAGCAGCTACTAATGCTTTCATTAGTTAGGATAGGCAGTCTATGTCACACCTCTTGGAGTACGGCCCTTCTCCGGACTCTGTTAATGCATGATGCTTTGTGCACCAAACTGTTGTTTTTGTTGGTCTAAACTTTTGGATATCATTTTTGGTAGGAAAACAAGTTTCTTAAAATTGAGGGAAATGGCTTTCCTAGTGGAGATAGGGAAAACAAGTTCCACAAGTGGCATTCCACATTGATTGTGTTCTCCCCCCTCCAACACACTCACCCCACCTCTGTAGCCCCCATGCCACCCCTCCACACCCCTACCCCCATCCCCACCTCCCATAGAATTTGTCTAGATTATATACAAATGCTTTTAGGATTTTTTTTTGCTTACGTACCAAACACAAGAAAATAAGTAAAATACCCATTTATTTTCCTGGAACCGAACACACCCTATGTGTTGCTTTATTTTCTCTTTCTTGGGTTGTGAATTGTTGCTTAAGCTGAAATGCTGCGTTAGAATATTTGATCAACATTGATTGTGGTAAAATTTAGATGAAAGAAAGGTCTACTCTATTTGATTGTATCCGTTCAGCGGATAGTAACCCTTTTGGTTGTGATGGTTAAGCTAAAGTTCTTTGTTAGAGATTCTGATTAATTTTGATTGATTTGGTGCAAGTCTAATTTAATGTCTAACTTCCCTCTGTTATTTCTTGGTTCTTATAATTAATATAGGAACGTCTGAGCTTGTACCAAGAGAAACTGCAGTACTTGATGGACTTGAATAAAGGTAAATTTGAATCTTTCTATGAAATTGGGTGGTATTGGAATAGGTAAAGAAGTTGTGACGGAAAGGCTAAAAAGTAAATGATCCACTAAAAGTATAAATACAGTGTCCACTTCTGATACTATTGTTTCTGACCAGTAAAAAAAACCCTATCATTCTTACCTCCCATAGCAGGATTGTCTCTTCTCATTAGTCATCTTGATTTTGAAGAACGGGTTCCAGAGTAGAGCTTGAAATGATTTCTGTTTGTTCAGCATATAATAATTATTGTTGAAGTTGTGCTATTTAGAGAGCTTGCTTTGTTTCCATGACATATCAATGACAAATGTTGAATACTGACTATTCTCTATTTGTCCTGTAAGCGCCATTGCGACCATCAGCTACGATAAATCCGCAAGCTGCAACTCGATTTATCGAACATTCGTTGCCTGATCTTACACCTGGTAACTGCTTAACTACTTCCAAATGTGTGCAAGGTATATTGGATTCGTTGTTTTTAAAACAAGCATGTCTTGCAGAGCAGAGGAGAAGCATGAGAAAAATCAGTAAAGGTGAGGGGCCTAGGATCAAGTATGTGGAAAGACTTGTTCATAAGAAGAGGAAATTTCCTGAGCAGCAATCTATTCGAACTGCTGCCCAGGAGTTTCTTGAGAAAGCTTCCCGTGAGCTTCTTGGTGAAAACCAGAGTGGTTTTAAGGGACCTTTACTACTGCCTGAGGGTGATGGTGAAGATCTACCTCTGAGCTGATTTTCCGGTAGATTTTGAACTCACTTGTTCCAGTTTATATTCTCTCTCTTTTTTTATGGGTCTTGGTAGTTGCTCTGCTGACATATTGTTTTATCTTCTCAAAACATTTTCGTGATTTTCTTAATCCCAAATGCATGGATATTTGATTCTTCTTTTGTTGTGGGAGTATGGAATAAAGTTATTCAAATCTACCTTTTCCTCGTCGAATTTTGTAGCTGAGAAAGAGATGAAAATTTATATATTTCCAATTTGACACCATTGTTTTTCTCCATGAAAAATTCATGACATCTTCCATATATTGCCGGAGGAACTATTTGATGCAGCTTCATGTGGTCCAAGTTTATTACGCCATTCTAATGATGGAGATACTAAGGACATTCGTCTGTTTTGAAACATCAAGAGATACTAAGGACATTTGTATAATTTTACTCTATTAGTAGGCTTCATTTCTTACTGATATGGGAAGAATTGAACAGCTTGTGTTTTGAGAGCAAAAAATGTGCAGCATAGAAATGCTATGTCTATTAGCATGTAGTTAGATATGATAATCGAAATTTATGATAAAACTGCCGTCAGTTTTGAATTAAAAATTTGGTCGCTTTAGTCTCTAGGAGAATCCTTCGAATTCCCTTTTCTTGATTTAGTGCAAATGCTAGGTATTATCTGCCTCTCCGTTTATTTGGCTTAGTTTGTTTACCTACTCTTTTGTAGAAATGATTTAGACTCAGCTTAAATGGTGATTAGGACTTTAGATTGTGCACTAATTTTCATGTAAGTTAAAAGAAACAGTTGTTTCTCAGGGTTAGCAGCTCGAGGCCAGTGATTGTTTGTCAATATCTCTTTTAGAGTCTGATCTCAGGAATAAACCCCCAGTGATCTTACTTGGACGAATTATTGCAAAAGTGTATTACATTGGGCCTTCATTTTCCGAAAGAAAATCATATCACATACTTGTCAAAAACAAAAAAGTAGAGAATTATGTCACATTCAACGGAGTGTAATAAGTAATCCCAACACGTGCATAGAAATCCATCTTTCTTACTCCTGTAGACCTTGCCCCTTGCTGGGAACAAGATTTCCTCATCACCATTTTATCACAAAAACAAGAATTCCCTCATTACTAACTCATCATTGCATTTCACGGCTTCCATTATTCAAATTTTAAATATTATGGCCAAAGAGATTCATTTCGTGACATGAGCTGCTTTTCATCAAGGGATAGAAAGCAATAGTTTTGACCATTTGCAGCATATTTTAGGGACTTGTGAAAAGGTTATGGTGAAAATGGACTTGTATGATGTATCAAAGTGGCTCTAATTTAGATATTGAGGGTGAAACCTTATCATTTTGTTCTTAGTGACATTCATCTTAATAGGTCAGAAATGTAATTTTGATGAGACCATGCCACTTCCATCTTCCACCTTGTTCGATTCTAAATCTTGATCCTTGTAATCAAAGAGGTTTACTTCAATACTGAAGACCAACGGCCAAAAAGAAAAAATGAGAAAGGAAAAGAGGGGTTAGGAGTAGAAAGAACGAACAAGCAATCAAAGATAAGTCATGATTGGTCAGCTTTATGCTCTAAGTTTGTGCTATACGTGGGTTGGGAAGGGTCAAACCTCAATAGTAACAATCTTTTTCTAATAAGATAAATAATTTTATATTGATAAGGGGATCAACTCCTTACACAAAGTGGTATACCAAGATGTAGAGAATCTAAAAAATTGTGATTCTATACTAAAGACAAAAGACACCCAATCTTATATCAAATTGGAGCTTCATGGGTGCACTTAAAAAAGAAATTAGTAAGAGACTGTTCTTCAAATATAAAGAATCATTCTTTATTCCTTCAAAAAATTCCTATTTCTCTCTTTCCATACAACCCACATAAGTGCCAGTCCTGCCCGATGTCTTCATTTCAATCTTCTAAAGACCCACTTCTTCTTCTAAAGGTTCAACCGAAACAATACCTCTTTGAGAGTGCGTGGCATCACTGATTGTAGTCTGAACCGTCTCCGCAGTGAAGTAACTACTGACAATGTAGAGGGTGATGAATTGATGATTAACATCTTCACCAGAACCTTACACATTAAGCTCCAATTGACATATGTGATCATCCTCTTCCTCAACATTTTCAACTGCCAAAAATTGTTTCCTTAGCTGCCAGTCACGTGAAAAAGCAGTCTCGTTGTCATGGGGATTCAAATCGGGAGGTGCGTAAATCCAGCTCCACTTTGACCAAGAGCTTTTTGTAATAGGATCCATTACTCCACAACACTCACCTCTACACATCCTGATTGCTATGTTGAAGTATTTTTTTTTGGTGTAGTAATTCAACTAGATGTTAGAATTCCAGGAGTTCCGAATCGTTCAAAGACAAGTAATGATAAGGTCATTAATTTATGGTACATTGAACCCTTAAGATCTATAATCAGTAAAATAATTGAATGAAATGTTCAACAATATTAGATTCACATTTACTTGTTACCATTCTAAAAAGATCCACATTTAGACCACTAGGAGATGTGAATATATTTTTACCTTGAAATGAAGGAGATCTGAAGATATGAATGCGTACAACTATGTAATCTTCGATGGATGACTTTTACTATATCCTTTTTCCCCCTTATGAAGTAATTGTGGTTTGTAATGAAAACATCTGGGGATGCAAAGAAATACAAAAGCTGTTGTAGCTCCTATACCTAACTTCAGGAGCAAAACAACATCAATGAACATTTTACACTATTTACAATGTTTAATTTGCTTAAACAAAAGCCGAGACATTTCTTTCCGTGTTTGAGATTGGTGGTGAATTCCCCTTCAAAGCGACTCACGTTTCTTTCCTTCCCTAATGTCCTGGAAAATCACCCGCAATAATGATTTACCATGATCCTTTTGTTGATCTGTTCCATTAATCCATCAGAACTTCTTTTTCTGTTTGAGGCATTACATATTGGACCACAAAGGGGTACAAAACAAGTTCAATATCCTTTGTTGTACGGTAGTGAAGAAAGAGGTGCTAAATTTTTCTGAGCTGGAATTGTACAAATAACTACTACATAGTACTAGTTCGCTCTTCTTGAGTTTTTCTTTAGTAAGGCAAACCTCCTGCATAAGCAACTAGCTAAAACTAGCATAGGAACTGTTAAATGTCCCTAAAATAAGACTAGCAGCTTGTAAAAAGGTGCAGCCCGGTGCACTAAGCTCCCGCTATGCGCGGGGTCCGGGAAAGGGCTGGCCACTAGGGTCTATTGTACGCAACCTTACCTTGCATTTCTGCAAGAGGCTGTTTCCACGGCTTGAACCCGTGAAATCTGTACACATTAACAAAGTAGGTTTTGCACCTAAGGGTGGCCTAGCCTTGGTGGATATAGTTAGCTGGTACTTGCTGGTGGGAGGTGGCAGGTATACTATGGAATTAGTTGAGGTGCGCACAAGCTGGCCCGGACACCACGGTTATCAAAAAACAAAGGTAGGTTTTAGAGACACGGGAGTGTCACAACAATTACATCTTATGCAGTGCTTCTTTCATCCTAATTTGATTGATATTCTTTCCTTTTTTTGTCCATCCAAAAATTGACACCTTTCTTTATTTTGAATCTATTTAAATACTTGTGGATCCCATTGAGCACGAAAACAAGTACTTTGGTAATAAGGCTAATCATTTATATCTATGCATATTTTACTTAGATCGTTGTTTCTTTCATGAACCACATGTCCAATCAGACCTCCAAATAAATGGGGGCAGAGGAGGAGGTAGTACATGTGGGTTTATTTAGAAAGTTGGTTTTAGTTTTGGTGTCAATATATGTCTCCAATTTCATTCAGTAAATTTCTTTAGCTCAGTCAGGTAATATGTTCCAGACTTTAATTAGTTACTTCATGATTGTGGATTTTACTTTTTGTAACTTCCTTGGATATATGAAAGTTTCATTTTTCCTTGGGGAAATGGTTTAATTAATGAAAAGAAGGGAATCCCCCGAAGTAGTGAATATGAAAAGTAGAGAATTTAAAATTTCCATCTATATAACTTCTTTATTTACAGAAACGTGAGGTAAGACTGCGTACAATAAACCCTTGTGGTCCGGCCTTTCCCCGGACCCCGCGCATAGCGTGAACTTAGTGCACCGGTCTGCCTTTTTTTTTTTTATAACTTCTTTATTTGTTTCAAGTAAATCTTGAGTATCTTTTAGTGCTATTATGTCAATTTCAAGTTTTTTGCTGTATTTGCTACTCCAATAAGTAACATCGGTAGTTATGCTTTGTAATACTGAAAATAAATTAGTTAAAGCATGTATGTTGCTACCTGCAAGAGTGTCTGGTTGCATGTAAACGGATCATCTCTAAAGTTCTAAAAATTGCAGTAAACAACACACCTCCTATGATCAAAGTTTAGCTGAAAGTTGTTTTTACTGATCAAACATAAAACGCAAATGCATACTGATTTGTAAAAAACTTGATAGTAGAAGTTCATATAAACTAATTAACTTGTTTTTACTGCATTAGTTATATCCCATACTTCAAACTGTTTAAGTGCCTTGTGCTATGTTTGATACGTTCTGGAAAGAAGTCTCATAGAAATATGTATACAGACACTAAAAGTGCAATAAAGGTTCTGCCAATGAAGTGCATTTAGAGAAACTAATAGAGGGACGAGCGATAGTCTCTGTTCAGCCAATAGCCAGGTGAACTAGATAAGGAACATGATGGGTAATGGAAGGCGCAAAGAGGTATGGAGGAGGACAAGTTGGCTTCACTACGCCTCGTTCAAAGCAAGTTGGCTTCACTACACCTCGTTCAAAGCTTAGATTGTTGAGTACCTTTAGAGATACCACTGTTGGCAATGATGTGCAGAGTTCCGGCTATGTGTTAGCTGGATGAGTATCTTATTGTGGATGCATTACAAGATTAGTCAGAAAAGTCTAAAAGTGGGGCACGTAATTAGATATTGCATGTTATTCTAGGAAATCCCTCAATGTCATTGCTTGCTAAATAAGAACTAGAGCTAATGAATAGAGGAAGTTGGTGGTTAAGTTTCAAGTGCTTTGTTATGCTGAGCTAACACAAATTTTCCAGCATTTTGGCTCAACTAGTAAATTACTCCTATTCACTAATAAACTGCTTTTACTTGGTCCCTTTTTGCAGCCACGTGGAGTGGTTAAAGTTTTATATGGTGAATAGGAGTCTAAAGTGACTTGATGATTTCTTAGATGTTTTCGATTGAAAGACAGGGTGAGCAAAGAAAGTAGAGGAATAAGTTAATTAACAAGAGCTTAAATTTCTTTGAGTTCAAAAGTTAGTGGAAACAAAGGAAAGAAGAGGTCTTTAAAGTTTCCTGTGATGCAGAGGAGACACTCCTTTTCTGATTCTCTCCCTTTTAGTTCAAAACATCTTTAGATAAAGGAAATATAAAATTCATGTGTATGTGATTGAGTTTTGGCTGAAATAAGATGATTGAGAGAAATTTGTTACAGAAAATGATAAGAATGCGATAAGACAATAATAGAAGTAATAAATAGCAGACATGTAACCTCGGCTGGAGTTTTTAGCCCTTTGAATGTCGATCTTTTATTGTAACTGTTCTTAGTTTTTGATGTGTTAACTTTAGTAGTTTCATTTTTTTGTTATACTCAAGTAGTATCTTATGATAACCAGTCCCAATTAGTTGCTATCTATATTTGAGTGGTAAACTACTTTCCATAAACCTTTGCAAAGAAAAGAAACTTATACTTGAACAGCACACACCGTTTTTCTTAAGAAAAGACGTGTGACCCTCTTTGGCTATGTCGTGCTTTTGGTTAACCATGATGTGAATTGTATGGATGCAGAAATTCTCTTTTGCTGACGAAGCCATGCGAGGTGCGTACCAGATTGATTGTTGATGAGCTGTTCAAGCATCTTCTTCGAGTTCCAGCCTATGAAGAAGATGCTCAGATTGTTCACAAGCCTTGCAGCAAATTGCTACTTTTACCCCTGAACTTTGATGCAAGTTAATTTTGATTATGAAGAATATAGCTTGCTTACCGTATTCAGTTATGAATCCAAAGTTGCTCCTTGTTTTGCTGTAAAGTTTGTTTGTTGTAAGAGAATAAACAGGTTAGAAAAGGATCAATTAGCTGGCATGGCAGTTTTATGTACAATAGTGCAGCAAAAACTAGAAATATTTTTGTAGTTTTCATTTGTTTACCATGGATCCTTTTGCATTAGGAGCAATGAAGCTAGTATCTTTTTATTATTAACTTTTTGTGAGGATGGTGAAGAAGACTATGGTTAGGGTAGAAAAAACAAGCATATTTTGGATCCAGCTTTCAAGGATATTTAGTGTGAAAAAGGGTCAGAATTGCCTCTGTACTTTTCAAGAAAAGTTATATTTGCCATAGTTGTATCTTTTTGATATATTTGCCCTTACCATCCACCTTTGAGTACATATTTACCCTGAACCGTTAATTTCATTCTTCTCCACTTTTATTATCCTACGTGGTGCCTATGTGTACTTTTCTTCCATTTATTTAATTAATTAATTCTGGTCACCATTAAACCCGATGCACCATTAAACCCAACCCAATTTGCAAAATAACACATCTGGAACATATTTTGCAAATTGGATCGGGTTTAATGGTGTGTGGGTTTAATGGTGTGTCCGGTTAATTGTAACTAGAATTAAATTGGGAGAAAAAATATTCACGTAGGATAAAGGCCCCATAAGGGAAATTAATGGTTCAAGATTAAATATGCGCTCAAAGTTGGATGGTAAAGACAAATATATCTAGAATATGTTGGTGTGAGTTACATTTATCCTTCAACAATATAAATGTGAAATAATTTTACTTAAAAGTTCAAATCCCATGCTTTAATAGACTTGCTTGTGAATTAGGATTCTTTATACTCTCGGCGTATATTATGTGCATACTACTTTGTTTATGTTAGAGGATACCCATTGGAGAAGGGTCTTGGGAAATGTGAATACAGAGTCTTCATACTTAGCAACACTTTCCATGTATATAAATAAATTTTACTTGAAAGAAAAATATACTATAAGCCCATTGGAGAAGAGTCTTTAGGAAATATGAATACAGAGTCTTCATACTTCGCAACACTTTCCATGTATATAAGTAAATTTTACTTGAAAGAAAAATATACTATAGGCTAGTTGGTTTGTCATTCAAAACATGGATGTTTTCTGTACTTCCTCTTTGCCAAGATATACATATTTGGAATTACATTTATATAAATACATATTTACATATATCTAAAATGTGTCAATAAATATTTTGTAATGATTTATTTTGCTGCTTCATACAAGGTATTTCGCCTACCACAAAGTAGAGTTGTCCGAATGAATATACTAGTTTTATTTTAAAAGAGGAATTTTGATGCATTCTCAAGTTTACTGAACTTGTAAGTTTTCCTTCAATGAGTTAAAAATGTCAATTTTATTAAAATTAGGAACATAAATTTAATGGAGGTATATTCTGATTCATGATTAGATTGGTAAACGTTATAGGTGTGACTTGAGAAATTGTTCTTTACCTATGCCTATTTCTTTTTCCTAAATTTAGGATACTTATTGCTCTTTATAAAATATTCACAGATCAGTCATTTATGCAAAGTTGAGTGTCTTTTGTTGTATGGGGCGGAGTGTCTGTAAGTCAAAAACTCGCATGTCTAGAAGATGAGAGTTGCGAAAATGAGAATGCTGAGATGGATGTGTGAGCTTACTAGGAGAGATATGGTTAGAAATGGAGATATTCGGGTCAAGGTGGAAGTGACCTCCGTGGCAAACAAGATGCGAGAGGCGAGACTGATATAGTTTGGACATGTCAAGAGGAGATGCATAGACGCCCAGGCGAGGAGGTGTGAAAGGCTAGCGAAGAAATATTGGGGAGAGATGATCAGACAGAACATGACAAGTCTTTAGTCTACCGTGGACATGACCCTAGATAGGAGGGTGTGGAGACTGAAAGGCGAATATTAGAATAGAAAGCTTGTAGTAAGTAGATACACGTTTTGCTTTTTATTAACAGTAGTATTAGTATTATTTTCGTTATTTTATTATTTTATTATTTTCATATTTTTTATTCTTACTTGTCTGTTACCACTTGTGGTCTCTTCTGTTTCAGTTTCTTATCTTGTTGTTGTTACTGCGTATGTTTTCATAAATGGCGTGTTTATGCTTTACTTAAGCTGATTTCTATCGAAAAAAACTTTTTTACCTGCACAAGATAGGAGTAAGGTTTGGGTATACTCTACTCTTCCTAGGCTTGACTTCTAAAATTGCAAGTATATTATTGTTAGTGTCTTTGAATGTTTTAGTCTTGGAATTTATTTTCTGACTTTCGTAATTTGATTTGCCTTGATTTCGAATTTCCTTGAGAATCTATTTTATTCCATCTTTGAATATTAAGCAGTGGTACTTACTTCTCATAAGGTGTGGATACTCCTCTTCTTCTTTTTATTTGTGCCTTCCAAATATGTATCTTCCTTTACTTCCATAAATCATGGAGTACTTAGAGGGTCCTCAATTATATAGCAATATTGGGAGTTTTTTTTTCTTTCTGGAATGTAGGGTTCTTTTCACGTTATACTAGAACATTTAATTCCTTTCGTAGAATATTTTCCTTCTAGAATAACTAATATTCTTTTTATTAATTTCTTTGAACTTTTTTACCTGTACAAATATGAGGTCTTATTTATATACCCAAAAGAACAAGATTTTCTTCCTTTGATTGTGGATCTTGATATTCATCTGAATTTTGTCACGTCCATCTTCTTGAATTAAGACTTTGATCATTCTGAAAATGGACTCCTTTATTGATTTAAGAGCTCTTGCCATATTTTGATATTTCATAAATTTAGATCTTTTATTAAGCAAAAGAATTAATCTTGATCTTGTCCTTTTTAGCTTTATGGAAGAATTCAAATTTGAGTGTCTTTCGCTTTCGTAGAATACTTTTCTTCCACCGCCAGATATAAAAGTCATATTGTCAACTACGGAAATTAGCGCAACCAGTCATCTCACTGCGGGAAAGGGGTTAGACTAACTATCGGAACAAGCAAATTTCCCTTTAGCCACTCGCGAATGGGCATCAAAAAGGAACTCCCACTAAAACCTCAAGGAAATACGATCGTAGTAATCAGTAAAAATTTATTTACATGATTCTTGTACCTTTGATTTGGGAAAGTCTATCTTCCACATCTTATCATATAATTATGTCTTATAATATCTTTTTTTTTCATATTTATTTAGATCAACAAATTCTTTTTCAAAAACATGTAAAGAAGCAAATTTACCATAAATAAATATTCTTTTATTAAAACTTCTGTTGGTTTATTCATCTTCATCAAAATCAATAGATGAAACCTCAGGGCTAACAAAAGTGTAAAGAAAGAAATATACGTAATAAAAAGAAAAATAAAACATTTATTTTATAAGTGCTTTGATACGCTTGAATCTAAGTTTTCTTAGATAGTCCATATAGTTTGGGTCAATTCTAGCTATGCCCAACTTTACTTATCAATCAATATATTCCTAGTAATTCACTCAACTCGAAGGGATGAGACAAATTATATTTCTATGGACTAAAATCCATAACTGTGTGACCATGAACATTCCCTTGTTATGGTGATCGTCATACTGTGCCATGCTCAGCAGGGAATCACTAAGGTCTTTCTGTTACTTCCATAAAATCTGATAACCTCATGTTGGATTGGACCTTCCATCACGCGATTCCTCACTCGTGAATCTTGATTTCTACGATCAAATCTCTCTATAACAGCTACCTCCATCTTTATAAGAATACACTCTTTGTAAAGTTACTTCTTTATAATAACTATCTTCATTTTTAATAACTAATTTATGGGCATGCACGTTGCACGTGTACCCATGTCGATAAGTAAACTTCTTATAAAGTCACATATATATTATTTAAAAATGTGACATCAACATAACCTCGATTAATTCATCTTTCTATTTTCATACTTTAATTTAAAGACATGAATGGAATTATGACATTATTATATTAGATCAAGTGTATTATAACTTTAAAGCAATGAACCGGACCTTCTAAAGATAATTTATAGGAAACCACAAACATCTCGAATCAAATGAACCAGTTTTACAAATCAAAAGCAAAGAATATCATTATTAATATGAGAGCAGAATATATAATCACTTACGTAAAATAAATAAATAGTGATAAAATCAATTTAAAAAGAGTTTTTTTTTTTTAACTCACCTAACAATTTCATAGCACCAGGAGAATTTTGTAGTTGTTCTTAGAACTTGGCCATAAATATTTCTGCTTCATCTGAATTCACAAATATTTCCACTCAACTAACGATATATTTAGTTTGAACAAAAGCAAAATAAACCAATATAGATAAAATTAGAAAATACAACTCTCTAAACAATCATAAAGAATTCAAAAAAATAACAACCATAAACAATTAAAATTGAAGGAATGATCCTTCATAATTTGAAGAGATAGATAAATGGTCAAATAAACTGCTCAGAGTCATATTGGAAACAAAGGGAAAAAGGAAGGAACTTACCAGGTTAGTGCAAGAATCCCAGCTGGCAAACTTGAATTTGATATATATTGTTTTAATTGCAACTCTTTAAATTCTTCAGTTTAAGATTAAAGAGAGAAGGCTAGATTCATGTACCAATTTAAAAAGAATCATTTAGTTTTTTACAACTCTTCAAATTCCTCAGTTGTTGATTTTCACGGGGAAAAGCTTGGTTAATGTACCAAATTATGAAGGGATAATGTAGTTTTCTAAAGGGAATTAAATTAAGTCCATCAACATAAAGCTAGAAGGTTAAAAGGTTGTCAAAATAAATTCTAAGGAACACGTTTGACTATAGCATTAATTAATCAATATGATCCCATCTAACCGCGTTCCCTATTGTTAAGTAGATTTTGATTTTCTGCATTAAAATACTACTCCAACCGTTTAAAAAAGATTGTCTGATTTTGACTTTACACAAACTTTAAGAAAGTAGAGAAGACTTTTGAAATCTTGTGGTCTTAAATTAAAGATGTGTTGAATGTACAAAAATGACATTTAATCTTGTAGTCTTAAACATGCCACGTGGAAAGTTGAAATGAAGGAGTTGCCAAAAAAGGAAAGATGCATTCTTTTTTAAACCGACTAAAAAGGAAAGTAAGACAAACTTTTTTAAACGGAGGGAGTACTATTTGATTAGAAATTTAATTATTTTTTAATTTACTACGGGGGCGAAATGGTAATCCAACTTTACACTAAAGAGCTTCACACTTTTAGTATAATATGATGATATAGTGATTAATCATCTTTATAGAAATAGAATATCTAAGATTACTAATAATGAGTGAATAATTTGCTCAAAAGGTATTGCCCAAATCTTATAAGGAGCGAAGGGTTCTCGTCCGTTACTGTCCGGTCTATAGTGTGCATATTCATGGAGCCGGAGCATTTCCGGTCCCATCGGTCCAGGATCGGTCAATTGGTCCAGGGCGGGAGCATTTCTGGTCCCATCGGGACATGACCGGTCAATTGGTCCGGGGCATTACGCCCCCCTCATCGTCTACATTGGATCGGTTCTGACTCTAATACCATGTTAATTAGGCTTTGGGCCTAATTCACACCCAAAAAACTAACTCAAAAGGAAGATGATTGCCCAAGCTTTATAAGGACCCCTGGGTTCTCGTCCATCACTGATACGATATATTCTCTTCACTTTCTCATTTACCTTAATGATCTACTATTTATCTCTACCAAAGTATCATTGTATACAACACCACAATTCCACAATACCTCAATACAAGACAAGCGCAGGAAATTATGAAAGCACTTGTGATAAAGAAAAAAAATCTGTATTTTTGTTTCTTATATTCTTTGCTCAATCACAGAACGTCGTATTAAACAATGAAAGGACGTTGTATTTAAATTAAATCCAGTCTAGAGCATAACTAACATAAGGTACATCAGACTTAAAGTATGGCAATGGTATTTGTATTCGTAGAAGTAATGTAGAGACATATAGTACATACCTAAAGTTGGTTTTGAAAAATATGAAGAAGAACACAAAAGATTTAAGGCTTGAGAAACATGAACGAAAAACACAAACTTGAAGGCTTGAAATACGTGTGAAACACTTTCTTAAAAGTATTATTTTCTGATTCATGAGATTGCTATGGAATTATACGAAAATAGATTTAGTAGATATGATAAGCCTTGAATTTGTACTGTAAGCAAATATAAGAATAATTAGTTTATTTTCCTCCATCATATTGGCTCTAATTAGGCTACTAATAACTAATAATAGGATATGATTAGACTAATTATATGTCATCTAATCTATCACCCTAAATGCTAATTTACCTACCATATACATTCTAAAATCAATTATAATAATTACTAATTACAACCAATTATTAATTATTCTATCATTCTCCCGCAGTCGAAGCGGGAGGCAGGCGTATCCTGAGACTGTCCCGAAATTTTTAAAATAAAACCAGCGGAAGACCATTAGTAAAAATATCTGCAATCTGATAGCGTGACGGGACATGTAACACACACACACTTGTCCCGTGAGACATTTTCACGAACAAAGTGGATATCCAGCTCAATATTTAGTGCGTTGGTGATTGACCAGATTTCCAGAGAGGTAGATGTCACTAACATTATCACATTATACCAATGTGGCCTTCGAAATTGGGCAGTGGAGTTCGAGAAGAAGATTCTGAAGCCAACAAGACTTAGACACAACATTGGCAACACCTTGGTATTCTGCTTCGGCCCTGGATCTGGATAATGTTGTTTGCCATTTTGAGGACCAAGATACCAAGTTTTCACCAAGAAATACACCATAACCAGAAGTGGAGCGTCTGGTGTTCGGACATCCTCCCCAGTCGGCATCTGTATAAATGACCAGTGTGGATGTCGACGATGGATATAGATGCAAGTCATACTCGAGAGTACCCTGAATGTAACGAACAATGTGTTTGAGAGCATGAATATGATCATCCATCGGATTATGTATGAAAAGGCACACCTATTGCACATCATAAGAAATATTTGGCCTAGTGAATGTCAGATACTGTAGGCCCCCCCTGCCAAGCTGTGGTAGAGTGTCGGATCGGCAAATGGTTTGCCGGATGATGCACTCAATTTGGATTTAGTGTCCAGTGGAGTTGTCGTAGATTTACAGGAGGACATGCCAACATGTTCAACAATCTCAGTTGCATACTTCTTTTGGAAAAGAAATAAACCACCTGCATTACGTGTCACCGCTATTCCTAGAAAGTAGTGTAGTGGCCCTAGATCCTTCATAGCAAATTCAGAGCCAAGTTGTGACATGGTGGACTTGCGAAGAGCATCTGACGAGGCAGTATAATATCATCCACATATAAAAGAAGATAAGCGGCATTATTACCTTGACGATAGATAAACAGAGAGTGATCAAAACGGTTGTTGGAAAAAACATGTGAAACAAAATCCGCAAACCGCTTGTACCAGGTTCGAGGGGCTTGTTTGAGCCCATATAAAGATTTCTTTAGCAGGTACACATGATTGAGATATTTGGAGTCCCTTGTCACGATCCAAACCGGAGGGCCGCGACGGGCACCCGGATCCCACCCGTCGGGTACCACCAATCACACTATCAACACCTAATCATAATTAAATATGGACTAAGCTGAAAAAGGACTATATAAAATCAGATAACCATCTTATATATACATGCCCATACCAAAGGCCAACAAGGCCATACAAGACTACTACACACAGGACACCTGTCTACAAGCCTCTAAAAGAGTACATGACATCAACAGGTCGGGACAGGGCCATGCCATACCCATATATACAAGCAAAAATTATTGTACCAAGATAGACCGACACTCCGAAACAAGGGGAGTGCTCCAAAAATCCGCTGAGTCAACAAGCTACTAACGTGGATCGTCGCCTTGCCTACGTGAACCTGCGGGCATGAAACGCAGCGTCCCCCGATAAAAGGGACGTCAGTACGACTGATGTACTGAGTATGTCAGGCATGAATAATAACATAACAGGGGTATAATAATATCTGAAACAGAAACAACCGACTAGCAGTAAATGCCTCTGAGGGCCCTAACATATATGTCTAAATGTTATGCACAATGTAAATGCGGTATACATATAAATATTGGCCACACAAGGGCATCTTCCTTCCCATAACAGCCTCTGTGTGCATCATTTTATTATCATAATGGACACACAAAGGCATCATTATTGGCCTCTTCGGGCTCTTTCATGATAGTCTGTACCGGCTGCAGGTGGTGTGCGTATATAATGCCTTTCCTTTTTCCCATTCCCCATACATATATATAATGCATACATATAGTAGAGTATATAACTCCTTTGAGGTCAAGGTATGTACATGAATGTGATGCATGAATGACAACAAAACACCCTGAGTGACATAATATCCTTGTACCTTCGGCTAACACTGTGAATATCAACATCTTTTCTGTATGCCTCAATAAGGACTTAAAATCATATTTAGACATGCTTTTAACATATGAATCAATACCATGAATATTCTTAACTACTAAGAGTAGAATAATTTATGAGACAATATTATAATTACGTTTCGTTACATGGAACATGCCAAAAGGAAGAAATAATTTGCTTTAACATACCTCGAATAATAACTGAACCAACCCCTTTTTACTAATTACCTACTGGAATGTTGCTTGAAAAATATTTGCAGAATGCTTTGTTCAAAATCACTGCTGGACGTCTTCTCCTCTTTAAAAATGAAACCAAAGTTTCCAGAATGTTGTTGTACGTTGTTTGCTTGAAAAGAATCCAAAATATAAGCTTCCAACTTGGAAACAAAGTGACCTCTTATTATATTGTCTCCTACAACCAATTCTCACGAGCTGCCACCCCATGTGCTTATTAAGCTTAGTCATTTTAGGTGATTTACCCGTATGTCACCCGTAATATCCTACTAACCATTGTCTCCCACAATTAATCAATTATACACACAATTAATTTTGTGATCCCAATTCACTTAAATCTTAATAACTTATAAGACCTCCATATACTCAATGTCATAATTTTGTCATATGACACTAGTCCATAACCTCTTTATGCATACACCAAATTTATTTCTGATCCCCATCGTCATACTTGTTACGTCCAATATTATTTCGGGGTTTTATCCTTTTATATGCTAAGCTCTTTATTAGCATACGTAAATATAACATAAATTCCCCGAGGCTCGGTTCTACTTGCGTACGTTTAGGTGCGCAAATCATCGCCCAAAATTACGGGATGTTACATCCTTTCCCCCTTAGAAACATTCGTCCTCGAATGTTGGGGTAACATACATAACTCCCCTCACGTAGTCACAAAACACATTCACCGCTTCACGTGCTATATAACATAACATATATCATTATATCAGATCCCACATGGCCATCAAGCCTTTATTATCATACTCCGAAATAGTACTCACCTTATGCTTCTCTCGGAGCCTCGGCGTTGGCCTAAAATAGGTAAGGGTATTTGTACATCATTTCCTCTTTCGTCTCCCATGTCATCTCTTCCACACTCTTATTTCGCCAAAAAAACTTTCACGGAGGCTACTTCTTTAGTCCTCAGTTTGCGGACTTGTTGATCTAGGATAGCAACAGGAATCTCTTCATATGATAAGTCCTCTGTGATATTCACATCATCAACCGGTACTATCCGGGAAGGATCTCCAATACACGCTTTCAACATGGAAACATGGAAAACTGGATGAACAAACTCCAATTCTGAAGGTAAGTCCAACTCGTAAGCTACTTGACCGATTCTTCGAAGTATACGATAGGGCCCAATATACCTTGGACTGAGCTTTCCTTTCTTCCCGAATTTCATTACACCCTTCATAGGCGAAATCTTCAAAAAGACCCAATCATCTACCTGAAATTCTAAGTCCCGCCGTCGCACATCTGAATACAACTTCTGAAAACTCTGAGCAGCTAACAGTCGTTCTTGGATTAGCTCTACCTTCTCTATATCCTGGTGTACTAAGTCAGGCCCAAATAATATTGATTCGCCTACCTCGAACCATCCGATAGGAGATATACACTTTCGTCCGTACAAAGCTTCGTATGGAGCCATTTTAATGCTGGCATGATAGCTGTTATTGTATGCGAACTCAATAAGGGGTAAATGATCATCCCAACTTCCCTTGAAATCCAATAAGAGTTGATACTACCTGTTTTCTTACTACATGCTTATTATTTGATAAACTTAGATAAAACATTATTAATATACCATCTATATTCCTACCCTCTTCAGGGTTACTAGATGATGAAAAGATCCGCCCAGAAATTGTTTACTTATTCTTTTAATCTTTTCTACTTGTTTTTTTTTTTGAGACATTTGATTTCTAAGTTCTGCAAAAGTTACTATTCCTTATTCGGAGCCCTTTCATGAAGGGCATAATCCATTCCCCATTATTACTCCAAAAAGGGGACCCAAAAACTACGACTTAATTTATACGCTGAATTATTATATGCTAGACAAATATAAATTATTTTGAATTGATCTATTCCCCCATTTTTTTCAAAATTAAGATATGATCGATGTAAAGTGAGTCATAACTTGTTATTATAGGTAAGTGTACACACGAGTTGTAAACACTAAGATACTATTTCTTTTTCTTCGGTTAGAAACAATATCAGGTAGAGGACATTGTAATATGTAATTTTAATTATTCTTTCCGTTAAATATACACAATATACACACAATATACATATGTATATTGTGTATAGTGGGCTGTATATTACCGTGCACAATGGGTTGTATATTACCGTATATATAGTAGACGAATTAGGTAAGGTTTTGTAGTGTAATTAGTATTGTACACTTACCATAATTTGTATTACCATAATTGTATAGTTAGTATCCAAGTAAAATAAGGTTTTAGGAGTAGAATAGGAATAAGATTCTCCTATTATGGAAATATGTAAATTGTATATATAGTCTTTCAATTAATGAAAAATGATCAAGGGATTATTTCTTTCATGGTATCAGAGTTGTTACCCTTGAACATGATTTTTCCCACGTCAACATGGAAAATTTCCCGAACGTTTCAGCATATTGCAAAAGATTTAAGGAATTGGCGGACCAACTCCGCAACATTGGTGCGCCAGTTCGTAAAGATCGTCTTATTTTACAGATGGTTGTTGGCCTATCTGAGGCCTATAGTGGCGTTGGAACTCTCCTTCGTCAAAGTAATCCTCTTCCAAGGTTCTATCAAGCCCGATCCATGCTTACCTTGGAAGAAGCCGGTTTGGCTAAAAAGGAGGCTACTAATGCTAGTCCTGTGGTCATGATGACCTCCTCCACTAGTCCTCAAAATTTTGGTGACAATTCAAACCAAAACCGATCTCACGGGGGAGCCAAGAATGGCCGGAAAAATAATAGAAAAAATCGCAGGGGCAAACGCGGTGGTTCCGGCAGTAGTCGCGGTGGCCAAAACAGTGGCGGTGGACCCCATCCTGGTTACAGTGGGCCACCGACCCACTGGTCTCAGCCTTGGGCCTCTGGGCCGTGGGCTTGGACCAGTGGACAGTGGCCCTACGGCCCAACTCCATAACAATTTCCAGCATCTGGCCAGTGGGCTTCCCAACAACCTCGACGGCCCACTGGCCACTGGCCCAGCAGTTCTAGTTCCGGCAGTTATGGCCCAGGACAGCCCGCAGGAATTCTTAGGCCCCGGCCTCCGCAGACTCACCACGCAGCAGGCCCCACTCAGACCGATATTGAGGCCGCGATGCACACACTTAGTTTGACTCCACCGGACCCAAATTGGTATATGGACACCGGTGCCACTACCCACATGACATCCGATTCAGGTACTCTCTCGTCTTATTCCAATTTGAGCAACCCTCATGGCATAATTGTTGGTAATGGTAATTCTGTTCCAATTCGTAGTTATGGTCATAAAACGTTGTCTCCCCCTCATCCACCTCTTATCTTGAAAAATACACTACACTCCCCCAAATTGATTAAAAACTTCGTGTCTGCCCGTAAATTCACCACTGACAATTCTGTTTCTGTTGAATTTGATCATTTTGGTTTCTCTGTGAAGAATTTCAAGACGGGGAGTCCTCTCATGAGGTGTGATAGTAGGGGAGATCTTTATCCTATCACACCCGATCTCAGTCCATCGAGTCAAGCCTTGCTGTCAACGTTTGCAACCCTTGCTCCTTTCTTGTGGCATGCTCGTCTTAGTCATCCGGGGTCTTCTATTTTGTCGTCATTAGATAAAAATAATTTTATTTCATGTAAGGGTACGAATAGTACTCCAAATTGTCAATCTTGTTCTTTAGGAAAAATTGTTAGGTTGTCATTTGTAGACTAAAATTCTCATACTTTAATGCCATTTGATATTATTCATAGCGACTTATGGACGTCTCATGTTCTCAGTTCTTTGGGTCATCGGTATTATATTATCTTTTTGGATGATTATTCTAAGTTTTTATGGATGTTTCCGATAGTGAAAATATCTCAAGTTTTTTCCGTCTTCTTAAAATTTAGAGCATTCATTAGAACCTAATTCGAACGAGAAATCAAAAATATTCAGTGTGATAATGACAAAGAATATGACAATGGGGTGTTTCAGGATTTCTGTGCTAATAATGGAATCAATTTCATTTTTCTTGTCCTCATACGTCTTCACAAAATGGGAAAGTCGAACGCAAAATTCGTTCCATAAATAACATTTTCCTAACTTTATTAATTCATGCTTCCGTACCCCCGTCTTTTTGGCATCATGCTCTACAAATGACTACCTATCTCCTTAACATAATTCCTTCCAAAGGTTTGACATATTCTTCCCCCTTTAAATTTTATATAATAAAATTCCTTCATATTCCCATCTTCGGGTTTTTGGGTGTTTGTGTCATCCGTTATTCCCGTCCACCACAATTAACAAACTTCAGGCCTGGTCTACTCCGTGTGTGTTTTTGGGTTTTTCGTCTAATCATCGTGGCTACAAATGCTTTGATTTATCCTTTAATAAAATCATCATTAATCGCCATGTCATTTTTGATGAATCCCAATTTCCATTCGCTAAAGTTAATACTCCCGTGCCTAGTTCGTATATTTTTTTGGATGATAGTATATCCCCGTATATTATTCAGCATTTTTCGGAAGTCTCCCGCACCTAAAATTCTCCAGCGGGCCCACTGCCCGCTGGCCCCACTGGTATGTCACCCACTGTCGGTCCCAGTCCAGCCATTGGGCCAGTTCCTGCGATTGGGCCGTCCATTCACTCGGAACCGGTCCGGCTCTGCTCCGCTTACCAATTTGGGCCTGCTGGCCGGTACGTCCCAAATCCCGAAAATTCCCAAAATCCACTTAATTTTTCCTCGAGTCATAGACCGGTCACTCGTAGTCAACAGGGTGTGTTTAAACCGAAAAGACATTTTAATTTATATTCTAATGTCCCTAAATCACCCTTACCCCGTAATCCTGTGTCTGCCTTAAATGACCCGAATTGGAAAATTGTTATGACCGATGAATATAATGCTCTTATTGATAATAAGACATGGGAGTTGGTGCCCCATCCATCTGGTATTAATATTATTAGGTCTATGTGGATTTTGCTCATAAGGAAAATTCAGATGGTTCATTTGCCCGACATAAGGCGCGGCTTGTGGGTGATGGTAAGACTCAGCAGGTTGGTGTAGATTATGGTGAGACGTTTAGTCCGGTGGTCAAGCCGGCTACCATTCGTATTATACTTATCTTGGCTCTTTCGAAAGCATGGCCTATTCATCAGTTAGATGTAAAGAATGCTTTCTTACATGGTGATCTCAAGGAAACATTCTATATGCATCAGCCGTTGGGATTCAGGGATCCCAAACATCCTCATCATGTCTGTTTGTTGAAGAAGTCCTTATATGGGCTTAAGCAGTCTCCACGGGCCTGGTATACGCGGTTTGCAGACTGTGTTTCGACTATTGGGTTCACTCACAGCAGGTCGGATAATTCATTGTTCATCTACCGTCGTGGTTCATCCGTGGCCTATATTCTGTTATATGTGGATGATATTATTTTGACTGCCTCTTCCGATGACTTACGCCAGTCTATCATGACAATGCTCAGCTCTTAGTTTGCTATGAAAGACTTGGGGGCCTTGAGCTATTTTTTAGGGATTGCGATCACTCATCATGCATGTGGGTTGTTCTTATCTCAAAGGAAGTATGCAGCTGAGATCATTGAGATGGCTGGGATGTCATCCTATAAGTCCACTTCCACTCCAGTTGATACTAAACCCAAGCTTAGTGTCGCGGCCGGTGTACCATACGAGGATCCGACCCGCTATCGTAGTCTTGTAGGGGCCCTTCAGTATCTTACATTCACGAGGTCAGATATTACGTATGATGTCCAGCAGGTGTGTTTGTTTATGCATGATCCCCGAATTGAGCACATGAATGCACTCAAACGCATCATTCGGTATATTCAGGGTACATTGGACTTTGGTTTGCATTTATATCCCTCATCGACATCCACACTTGTCTCGTATACGGATGCTGATTGGGGGGCTGTCCGGATACCATACGGTCTACGTCTGGCTATTGTATGTTTTCGGCAATAACCTGGTCTCATGGTATGCGAAATGTCAGTCAACATTGTCCCGATCTAGTGCCGAGGTCGAATATCAAGGGGTAGCTAATGTGGTGTCAGAATCATGTTGGTTACGTAATTTGCTGTTGGAGCTTCATTGTCCCATTCAGAAAGCAACCTTGGTTTATTGTGATAATATTAGTGCGATCTACCTTTCTGGTAATTTGGTTCAGCACCAGCGCACTAAGCATATCGAGATGGACATTCACTTTGTCCGTGAAAAGGTTGTTCGTGGTCAGGTACGCGTGTGACATATCCCGTCAAGGTATCAAATTGCCGACATCTTTACAAAGGGTCTTCCCTCGGTCCTTTTTGAAGATTTTAAGGACAGTCTTAGCGTTCGAAGACCGCCCACTATGACTGTGGGGGTGTGTTAAATATACACAATATACATATGTATATTGTGTATAGTGGGCTGTATATTACCGTGCACAATGGGCTATATATTACCGTATATATAGTAGACGGATTAGGTAAGGTTTTGTAGTGTAATTAGTATTGTACAGTTACCATAATTGTATAGTTAGTATCCAAGTAAAATAAGATTTTAGGAGTTGAATAGGAATAAGATTCTCCTATTATGAAAATATGTAAATTGTATATATAGTCTTTCAATTAATGAAAATGATCAAAGGATTATTTCTCACTTTCAATGGATTATTTGTTAGGAAAATCAGACATTAAATTTAGAATTTCACCAAATCAACCAATTTATCAGAATTTCTAACAACGAACTAGCTTAAACCACCAATTCACAACTGATAGAGGTAAATTAAGAAAAGCAAAAACCTTATCCTTGAAGAATTAAAAATAAAATCATTATGCTACTAGCAAATAATTGTTGGATATTGTAAAGCAGTACGGAAAGTAAATAAATATTACAAGTGTTCGAAATGATAAACAAATAGGCCAATGTTCAGAACTGCCGCAAGCTTGTTGAGTCTTGAATCTTGATAACCTGAAATCAAGAAGCACTAAATCTGGATTGTTACAAATGTGTGCTGAGTCGAGAGATGGCTCTCTGTCTTTAAGACAAGATTGCCCCGTATATATGCTTTTACGTTAACGGTCAATTGTCTCCCAAGATAAAATAACACCTTAATCAACACTACAAAGCAAATAGGTTGATTCTGACGAAGAAAATAAATACGAAATGACTTGCTGAAGAAATGGAAAAGGAAGGAAGAGTTTCTGTTTTGTCACTGTTTCTACGGACAGAATCTATGTTGTTTCTCTTTTGTTTTTGTCTTTGTGTATATATTTCTGTCTCGTTTTTCTGTGTCATATTCTATTTTTGTGTGTCACACAATTGAGTCAAAAGGCATCAATATATAGCATAAGGGGAAACCTCTCAACTGCCAAGACATGGCTGTTAATGGCCCATTGAAGGAGGGAGTAAACAACCAAGTAATGGTTGTTTATGGCCATTGAAGGAGGGAGTAATTCAGCCAAGTAATGGAGGGAGTTAATCAGCTAAGTAATGATTGGTTAATGCACAATAACGCCCCAAAAAATCAACTGCAACGGTAGGCAGTTGTTCCCAAATTCAACATTCCAGAAACTCCAGGGACCAAACTATAAACATTAAATAATTTGGGGTCCAAAAAGATAATACCAGAAGAAGCCCAAGACCCAAGCCCAGACCGGACGGTGGCGCGCGTGTGGGCTTAGCCTTGAACCCAAGCACATCTAGGTCCTCCCTCCTTTAAACACATGGGTTACTCCTTGGGGTCCCAAACCCTTAGCCAATTTTGAGACTTATAAAGAGAGCAATTCTTTCTTTTCCCACCGGTGTGGTAGATTTGTCACATACCATATTTTCATGCTTCAAACACCTTACTTCGTGGATCAATATCTCTGTCATTTCTCAATGAAATTTGACGATTCTTGGCCCTACGGTCATCTACTCAATTAGTAGATTATGCACGTGTGAAGAGATAAAGCCTCCAACATGCGGAACCCTAGTGTTTAAGTCATTAAATACGGGTGGACGCACCTCCCCACCAAAGACAAATTTCCAACAATAATTACAACATGATTAAATCATGTTCTATCCATTTTTTCCCTATCCATCTCGCGACAACACGAATAACAGCATGCATCTTCACTGAACCATCACAATCTTGTTCCAACAAGGAAGAACTTATATGTCTCTTAACAAATTCAATTCCCAAACCGTACCATTTTTCGTGTTCTTCGACCTTATTATAACCAAGAAATACCTTATCATGACACATTTTCACAATAGTGTCCATTGGAACATAGCTATCTGTAGGATAGACAAAAACACTATAGTATATCACCGTATTATATAGCGATTCTTTCTCCAGAGAATCGTAGCTTCTCTTGATCTACAGTTGAACAATATGGTCCATTCCAACTTCTCAGTGATTCCAGAGCATATTTCCATCGCCCGATATCGACTTTATTTATCATGGATTTTCCTAGAAATTGAATTGCTAGTGGCAATCCATCACACTCCCGTGTGTAAAGAATGGATCTTGGGCCTAACTCAGGGTGGGGATTGTCCAAGTCCATATAAAGAGTTCATGTTCTCATTCCATATCCGATCCGTGTGTAAAGAATGAATCTTGGGCCTAACTCAGGGTGAGGATTATCCAAGTCCATATAAGGAGTCCATGTTCTCATTTCATATTGTAGGGATTTTGTTGGATTGTTGTACGCAGCGGATATTGAAAACTTATTTCAAACCAAACAAACGTAGAACTGTTTGACTATAGGGTAATTTAAAACCGTAAACATAAGAATTAAATGGTACTTACATGTTTACAATAGCTGGAATCTTTATCAACTGTGGGTGCGCACGCGAATGCCCTTTCGATTGCAAGCTCCAAGCTTCAAAGTATTCCTCCTTTGGAAAGCTAGGAAATCCGACAGAGGTTCGAGAGAGTGTTTTGATTCTGAGTCTCTAAGACTTAGAATAATGATATGAAAATCAAATGTAATGAATAATGAAGTGTAGGTCTGTATTTATAGGTGAAAAATTAGGTCAAACCGGAATAGACTTTGACCTTGGGCCTAGCCCAAAACTCGAGGCGGATTAGGTCACCACGCCGGTGGCGCTGCGGCCCAGTCATGGGCCCCATGACCCTGTGGCATTGTGGTCGTACGGTGTGGGCCCCCGCGGCACTGGCATGGCCCTACACCACCTCGTTTTATTTTTCAGCACATTCTTAATTAAATCCAAAATCCAATTTTGACTTAATTAAAACAATCATCATTCATTTAAATATCTCGATTCTAAATCGAATAATTAATACTCTCTCAATACATCCTTAGATCAAAAGGATAATCGACATAGTGTGACCCTACATGCCTTCACATATCGACATTAATCAAATTAAGGTCTACACGGAACTCCTAGACGGCGCTGCAAGACGAACTCAATATGTGAAGTATGTTTACACGAATCCAGTAAACTTAACCTCTATGTGGTAAGATAAAATCCCTTCATTCACGACACACTCGATCAAGCTTAGGATTTACCAAGTGTCTATCCAAATGGCTTGATCATTATATCTCATCTATATTAGTTGACAACTAGACCATATTCTAAATATGTCTATTGCGTTGGCCAATGATTTAGTCAACCTAATATCACTGAGAATCTGAGTGTTCTCTCGAATATACATTCGAGGAATGAATCCTAATCTTGGCTCAACTACCACCTTTAATCCACATCGTAATGTACCCAATACAAGTCGAATCTCAACCTATAAGGCATTTGAGCTTAGGACAAGATCAAAGTATATTACTTTGTAGACAAGATGTGCATTGACCTCAAGTCTAAGGATTTCTATCTCCCATACGTTGATCATACTTTAGACAAGTAAGGGTATACCAATACTTCCAAAGTATCCATGTGTCCATCACGAGTAGCCATTACTCGTAGCAGGTGAGACATACTACATCCTCTAAGGATGTGATGCAGACCACATGTCGACCTATCACATATCATCAATATCCCATTCTCGATGATCATTAGTCGAGGCTATTTTAAGAGTGACGTTATAATATTAATATCTCACATTATTAATAACAACGTAACATCTAGGGATGCATATTATAGAATAATTCAATAATTGTAGATGTCAAAATATTAATCTCCATTAACAATAATACGAACGTGTATAAAGTACATTTGCTCTAATACAGATTGTCTCTAGGAGATACACATACTTTCACATATCCCATGTGGACTCTTTAACACTCCCCCGCATGCCCAGACTTTGTTAAATGGAGCGTGGATAATATAATTTGGGAGCCCAACATCGATGAACAAAGAATTGGAATGGATTTGGCTCTGATCCCCTGTAAAGAATGGATCTTGGGCTTAACTCAACCCCAAAAGCTAGCTTGTAGGGTGAAGATTATCCAAGTCCAAGTCCGAGTCCATTCCATATCCGATGTGGGAACGCTTAACACTGTGCAACATCCCTTGCAATCGGTTCAATTCCATCCAAATTGGCAACATATCCAGCATTATTCACGAACAATTTCCAGGATTCTTTGTCGTTCAAAGTACTCAACTTTACTAATTTTACGTATTTGCTCATGTACGCGCAAACATTGATATCGTGTGAAGTTAAAACAACCTTGCATCCAACGTGATTTTCAGGACTAGGCACACCCAATTCACCTTAGATCAAACGCCTCCCAAACATTGTCGAAAATAATGAGTTGGGTCTCTTTTCTTCCTTGAGCCTTTTACAGATTTGTCTAGCACCTGTTATCAAGTTATCGTGGTCATTTAGCTTTATATCTAATCGATTTGTCGTTGAGCTTTCTTTAAGTTCAATGGTTGAGATACTGTTACAAATACCACAACCAGAGATGGCAGTGCAACCTGGATCCGGTCCGGATCCGGTGGATCTAAATCCATTTTATAGGATATGGATCTTCAAAATTTTGACCCGACGGATCCGGATCGGATCTGGATCTTGTATTTGAGATCCGTATCCAATCCAGATCCGACCCATGGATCCATTTTTTATTAAATATATTCATAACCTAGAATGTAATTTTATAAATATTTTCTTAAAATTGCTAAGCACACAACCTTGCAACTTGATCTTGTTCACAATTTTACATTATATTCACGTGACATAGTTATCAGTCATTTGATTTAATTCACTACATTATAAGAGTTAAAAAGCACACGCATCATAGATTAGAACAAGGTTGGGATCAATCACGTCCCACCTCAATTTGGGAGCATGACAAAATGATTTGACATAACCGTTCACTATTTAATAAAAAGAAAATGACCTTATAAAAATCTAGTGTTTTGTTTTCAACTTACAAGTGTTAAATAAACATCTCTTGGGAGATATGATAAACAAAAAAATTATATATGATGGACCACATAACCAATTGAACCAGATACATCGTATCATTTTGCTGCAACAATTGATTGTAGCATTAGGGTAAATATCACAATAGTGAAAAATAACTCTTCAGTATATCATATGGTCCATTACTTGGTGTAACCAACAAAAAGATCACGGAACACCAAAACTAATCAATATTTTCTCTAGAAGGGGCCAAAATTGCAACTTACATTGAACACTTCTTTTGATTCATCAAAGATTCTGAAGAAAGATTTATATAAATCATTGTGACATTAAAAGGGCAGCCTGGTGCACAAAGTATCCCGCATTAGCAGGGTCCGGGGAAGGGCCGCACCCAAGTGATGTGTTGACCAACCTAAATTACAATAAACTTGCAAACCCTTGTCCATAACGACATTGACATAATACGTTAGTCTACAGATCTTCCCCTCACGGTTATAAGTCTGCATGTCTCAACTTTTAGACCTTAAATTTCTTCACTGCCTAGTTGAGAGTGTTATAATTCACCATCATATAGTCATCTATTTCCACCAAGCAATCTTAGACGTAATATCAACCATATGCCCTTTTAAGTAAAGACAGTATATTGCCCTGGAAAATGAAAAATTGAAGGTTCGTAAGTTTGGACTGTCGTATTAGCCAATATGTTTGTTTGTTCAGTAGATGTCAATTTCACCTTTGAAGAAATGACTCAGCAGAGAGCATACGATCAGGGTGTAGCTTGTGCTGCCTTCACCTCATCAAGGCATGCCAAGATATCTTGATACTCTTTGGTGTCAGAAAAAGCCTCAGCCTGAAATTTACAGAAAGTGAGTTGCTTTGCTTAGCAACGGTTATGACAGGAACATCAATTCCGGAACCAAAAAAACTACCTGCTTGATTGTGTTTTTTAAGTGCATCTCAGCTGCAGACAATTCCCTGCGGCTACCATTACGTCGAGCTATTTCCTGGTAAACCTTGCAGAGTTCCAACGAGGCATGTGCAAACTTTGCAAACCGGTCTTTATCCTTCCATAATCCAGATCCCTGTGAACAGAGGCGTATGTAGCCTTGTAAGATGGGGTTCAATTGAACCCCTAACTTTGGACGCGGAGCATAAATTTATGTGAAAAATTACTAAAATTGTAATCCATAGCATATATGAACCCATAACTTTAAAAATATAATGGGTTCAATGCTAAAAATCTTAAGATTGAACCCGTAGAAATTAAATCCTAAATCCTGGATCCGCCTCTGCCTGTGAAGTCGTTGGGAGATTGGAATGAGAGTAAAATGTCGAAGCATGATAAATTATCATCTAAACCTGTACAAGGACTTTCTTAGCCTGGCAAACGCCATAAGCGAAAGAAAGTAATACTGTTCTTTCGCAACAAAAAAAAAAGGTCCAGGAAGAGGTGGCAATATTGGAAAAATGGCAAGACAAGCAAATATGCTCTGCAAATGTGTAGGAAGTCCGCCATAACACTGACAGAAAATGAAGTCCAGTTCTTTTAGAGCATAAAAGGGTGCACACCTCATAGCAGAGTATAAACCATATGTATGAATGCTAAAACTGCTGGAAGAGACGCACCATTGGAGAACCATTAACAAAAAATCTAAAGTAACTTTTATTTCACAGATAGCATTAAAGCCTAAAAAGTTAGTTATCCTTTTTGCTCCGATATAACCAATAAATATGAATGCATAACCTACTAGCATAAATGCATCATTGGAGAACCATTTTACAAATAACTTATCAATCATCTCCCCCTCAACTCACCTCTCCTCTTTATTTATCTTGGTTTTACTTTATCACCTTTCCCTATCAAATATCTATCTTCCTGGGAGACTGGGACCTAGCTGTTCTCGCTTATATAAACTAGGCATATCAACATGACAAACCTAAACTATCATTATTCTGCAAAAGTGCAGAGAACTCGCGTAAGATCCAACTGCATCCTCAGTGATGGCTTCCAGTCCGCACAGCAATTTCTTACTGCTTGCTGAAAGTAGTAGCTTTCCTCTATAATGCATTTGACCGCCAAACTATATCACTCTGTTCCTCCCTAGAATTCTGACGACATAGATTAGAGAATAAGTAGCCAACGGTTTGACAACAGTCCTTCACACAGGGAGTGCTATCGAAATGAAAAAACTCTCTAAAGCAGTTATGTCACACTAGAAAAGGAGGGATTCAAGCTCTATAATTTTGTGAGGAAAAGAAGACAAACATGTGAGCCAACAGTACAGCTTTTTTTGTTTTTGATAAAGGTAACAGACAATACAGCATTATTATCAGCAGCAATAGAGAAACAGATGAAAAATAAATTGGGTGGGGACACAGACATTGGAGATGCTGTGTTTTTCTAATCCTGTGTTACTAATGAAACAAAGGGCAAGAGGAACTTCACTGGTGCATTTATAGAAGTATGAATCTTCAACATTTCCTCCACCCATTACAAGCTTGAACAAGTTAGCCATTACAAGTGAAGAAGCATACAAAAACATCCGCATAAGCACAGATATGAAAAAAGTTCATTTGCAGCCATACCTGGTATGATCTGACTTGCTTAAGAAGGGCCTCTGAACACATTGCAAGATCTCCTTTGAGTTTATGCCACCTCGCATAGAGCCCCCAAATCTCAGCATTCCCACCAGTTTGAACAAACTACATCAAAGTAAAAGGTTCTTCACTGTGATGTTGCATTACATAATTGTGCCATTTTTGGACTAAAACCCAACTTTGCTTTTGTTTTTGTTTTGTTTGTAGACACATGATATCCTGTCAGGCCTATTACTGGATCATTTCAGATCTACGGGCCAGCCGACCCAGTCTGTTCCCGTGAGCATCGGAAATCTATACTCGAGCTTCCAAGCCTGGCTGCGAGGAATCAAGAGACACGATTTTCTATATTCTGGCATAGCAAGGACTACAGAAAGTCTAGTTGCATGGAAATTCCTTGCTGGGCAGAGGAGTTCAATTAATTATACAACTTTCAGCGGTTTCTTAAGATGATTCCATTAATCAGATCAATTTACATAAGCCCAACATATACCAATATGGAATGGTGATTCTTAGTGACATTACTCTTCCTCTGCACAACCAAGGACCTCCCCAGGACAGACAACTCGTCAATAGAAGCAAAACATTCTAGGGAATGAGTTAACCAAACAAGGGCACAAGCAGCAAAGACAGCATCCGCATAATTGTTCCGCGAAAAATCACAAACCTGCCTCCTTTTTTGCCCTGAGGAAGTAATGATTCACAATCCTGTGTGTTTCTAAGTTCTTTGTATTGCTAATAGACAGAAGGGCAGCCCCGTGCACTAAGCTCCTGCTATGTGCGGGGTCCGGGGAAAGGCCGGACCACAAGGGTCTATTGTACGCAGCTTTACCTCACATTTCTGCAAGAGGTTGTTTCCACAGTTAATCCGTTGCTAATAGACAATGCTCAGGAAATGTCATCAAGCTCTCTACGCTATGCCTACCAATTTCTTTTCTACATGTGTCCACCATTAAGAGCCTTATAGTTGTTGTGCAAATACTCCCTCTGTCCCAATTTATATGACACACTTTCCTTTTTAGTCAGTCCCAAAAAAATAAGACATTTACCTTTTACGCTTAACGAGATGATCTATAACCACACAAATATCTTTGACTTGTTTAAAACCACAAGATTCAAAAGTTTTCCTTTCTTTCTTAAACTCTGGGCCCATTCAAACTACATCATATTAATTGAGACGGATGGAGTAAATGTTTTAAGAAATCGCGATTCAGGACCATATTAAATAAATGGCAGAACCACAGAAACAAAACAAAAGACAAGGAAAGATTTTGAATACACATTTACCTGCCTTAAGATTTTCCCCACTGACTGAATCAAGTGTTCAGTTTCCCGTTCTCTTGCCAAGTCTTTGTCCGAGCTGGTCAGTGGATCAACATTAATCATGTTGGATCCAGCCTCAGCAGAATCACTGCTATCCCTCAAAGCATGGCATTCAGAATGACCAGTTGAAGTCCGTAATTCTAGCTCTTGCAACATTCTCTCTAGTAATTCGACATCAATTCGCTTATTCTTTGTCATATCCAGCACCTTCTGTACTGCTTCCAGTGCCTTCAAAGAGGAAACTAGACCAGCTTCAGCTTTTTCGTCAGTAAATAAAATTTCACTGATGGCAGCACTAACATAGTGCTGAATATTATATTAAAATACAAGAGAAGTTCCTAGTTAGTATTTCAGATATTAGGGATTTCTTTTAGCTTATCCTTTAGAGAGAGAAAGGAAAAGAATGTTGAGAAACAGATATTGGGCTAGTAAATGATTTTATGAAAAATCCAAATGGTACCCCTGGAGAGTTTCGGAAGTATCTTGCAGTCTTGGAGAAGCTGGAATATTATAACTTACACCAAGCAATTTAGTATCACATTAAAAA
Organism: Anisodus tanguticus; assembly: GCA_034509755.1. Classification (NCBI taxonomy): domain Eukaryota; kingdom Viridiplantae; phylum Streptophyta; class Magnoliopsida; order Solanales; family Solanaceae; genus Anisodus; species Anisodus tanguticus. The sequence goes on along the minus strand of CM067543.1, from coordinate 9,389,845 downwards.
AAAAAAAGAGATACCAGGGGAGTAGAGAAAGAGCACCGTGGTGCACCCAAGGGTGTGGCCTAGTTATCAATGAAGTGGGTTGAGAGCTATGAGGTCTCAGGTTCAAATCCCAACAGAAACAAAAACACTAGGTGATTTCTTCTCATTTGTCCTAGCCTTGGGTGACAGAGTTACCTGGTACCTGTGCTAGTGGGAGGTGGCAAGTATTCTGTGGAATTAGTCGAGGTGGGGCAAGCTGGCCCGGACACCCGGTTATAAAAAAGCAGGACAAGCAATCTCCCTTTTCACAGTACTACCATTGAGAAGGGCGCCCCCTCATAAGAACTAATGAGATTTTAAACTTGTACAAAGAGGTATCATGGTCTTGATCGTATGAGTCATACGAAGAAACTTCATGAAAAATGATTAAGTGTAGATTTAGGACATAACAAAAGTGACAGAAAACCAATTTGGTAGATTACAATATGGGCTATATTTTTTCTAGATGATGAAAATTTACAAGGATAAAATAAAGACGGCCAGATGATATTCAATGACCTAGAGAAAGCATATGATGGAGTGTCGAGAAAAGTTCTCTGACATATGCTAAGGAACAGAAGAATTTATATCAAATATAAAAATGACATGAAGGATATATACACTCATTGATCTTCACCTTAAGTGTTTACTTCAATGAGTTTAGGAATTCCTTTAAAGGGCAGCCCGGTGCACTAAGCTCCCGCTATGTGCGGGGTCCGGGGAAGAACCGGACCACAAGGTTCTATTGTACGTTTTCTATTGTACGCAACCTTACCTTGCATTTTTGCAAGGATATATAATGGGACTCTGGTGTATGCTATCCTTAGTCAACCAAATCTTGAACTCTAGAAAAGCACCAAAAGAGTATTGTCAAAAGCTCGCTTGAGTTGCGTGCTTAAGACCTGAAATTGGTTTCTTAATAGACTGCGCTTTACCCCATCTTAAGTGGTGCTTCAGTTGAAGATCGTAAAGTGTTTTCTCAAGTAACCCAAGATACTACTCAAGGATTCCTTTATGTCCCAAACATATCTTGTGATCAATTTATTTGTCAGTAAGTTTAGCCATGATCAGAACTGCCACCGGAATCTCCAAAGTCTAGATTCTTCTACAGAGTTCTTTTTGACATGGTGATTTGAAGGACATCTTAGAAGATTGGATAATGAATTTTGACTTACTTTGCAATATCTTTCCTTAATTAATCCCACGTTGTGGGATTTCACTGGGTATGTTGTTGTTGTATATTAATTGAAACAGAGGGAGCAGTTACATATAGAAAAGTCTATCCCATCAAGATCAATAGAAACATGCTGCTTGCAACCGACTTAAAAGAGTATTATCTAAGTGTTCAATTAAGATTTTGCATAACAGGTTGACTATACCTGACTGAAATTTCCAATATCTGCAGCAACGCGGCTAAAATTTTCCCACATCTGCCAGCTGTCTCGCCTGTGAAAGGGCTCCGAAATCAAAAAATAAACAAACAAGATGACAACACCAACCTCGGTCCAAAGAGGACAGGAGATGGCTATGCAAAGTGGAACGGCATGATTTTACAAAGTGTGTATTCTTCATTGCTCTGGTACAAGGAGAAAGGAAGTGAAAAGTATACTTTCATGTTCTTATCCAAGTGTGGATGGGTTGAAAACTGGAATGTTGTGGTAAAAAGAGTGGGGTGGGGTGGGGGGGAGGGGAGGGGAGGTTGGAAAAGATAGGCTAGATGAGTTGAAAGAGCTGGCTAGAGAGGTTGGGAAGGATCGGATGTAGGGGTTTCATATCCTCCAAAGAAAAAAGTATAAGACAAATACATATGCACACCAAAAGAAAAATTATAATATGAAATTAAGGGGGAGGATGGCAGGAAATTAGTACTTTAGCTTCAAGGCTTCCTTAAAAGCAATAAAGGCTTCCTTGTTTTTCTTCTTAACCATATGCCTGCATAGTCAAGAACCAAACGCGTGAATAGATAAAATTAGAAATAGAAGTAAAAAGATATTACGACGATTTCCAAGGACAAAGAAGTAATGCAAGCAGGATCCATTTAATCAGCAAAGAGGTATCATTATATTGTGCAACCCCCTTGGCCTCTACTCCAACTCTATCAAGTCAAAGGTTATTTTTTCTTTATCATAGCATGTAAGGATATCCATTACACTTGATTTCTTCCTTCATTTAACATGCTTAGTAGACTCGAACTAAAACAAACATCTTGCTTCCCTCCACCTATTTAAATTATGATATTGCTATTACGGCAGTGTATCAGTTTATACATTTAAAAGAAAATAAAAAAGGACACAAGTTCTATTTGAAAAAGAAAAGTGTATAAACTGCTGACTCCCTGCCATAAGTAGAGACCTCCAATACTCTGAAATATACTCACACGCAATGATCTCAACTTGTTTTAATTAGTAAATTATAATGATCTCACTTATCAAGAGTTACTTATATGACCTCCATAAATGAGTTGCTATAACATTTCAGCCAGGATCCCATTTGCTACTCTTTCACACGTAGCAAATGTGAAGTTGCATAGCTATTATCATAAGAGTTGGAGCATGACAAGAAACACTACAAAGACTGGATAAAATTTGAAACTCTAGTGCTAGCTGCAAATTCTTCAAGAATCTAATTCTTGGAAAAAGTAGAAGAAAAAGAACCAGCTGAAATTTACTAATTTTTTGTCTCTAGTGGACGTTGAGGAACATGATCTATGCTTTACTGAAACATGTACAACAACTAGCTACTGTACCAAATGCCTTGCTCTTTTTTTTTGGATCAGGGCAAAAACAACAAAGAACATGGGACAAAGTGCAACTTCTTGTACCAAGTGCCTTCCTTACTTCTCCTTTTTACAAGGGTTTAACTTATTTGCTGAACTGGAAGACAGATCAATCTATAAATGACCTTTGTTCCAGCAAATAAATGGATTCATTATTTGATTGCCTATTAAAACCTGCCCTGGCTAGAGGCGAGGGAGCAATTGATGCTGCAAACATTGATTGGAGCTGGAGCGGCAGAGGGAGCAATTGATGCTGCAAACATCTTGAAACCTGCCCTGGCTAGAGGCGAGCTACAGGTTAGTTATCCTCCTTAACCTGTAGTATATCCTTCCTTGGAAATTTCAATGAGAACTATGAAATCTACTTTTAAATGTGGTGTTCAATATTGTCTTGATCTGAGTTCATCCTAGTAAAACTACAAAATAATTTCAAAGGTAAATCTGTTGACATAACAAAATACTAACTGCTGGCGTAACTAGAAGTATTTTGCTTGGTTTCACTTGTCTTGAGCCGAGGGTCTCTCGGAAATAGCCGCTCTACCTACCAAGGCAGAGGTAAGGTCTGTGTACCCTCTACCCTCCCCAGACCCCACATTGTGAGATTTCACTGGGTATGTTGTTGTTATTTGATTGCCTATAGATACAGAAAACCAATAAGACTGACACATGTCATCTGACTTAGATTTCCTAAACGCAAGGGTGAAAGAACATACAGGCAAGCAATATTATTCCAAGCCTCTCCATTTTCAGGATCAAGCTGAACAGCACGTGTGAAGCCATCCAGTGCCTTCTCAACATCTCTAGCCTGTAGTGTTCCAGACAAAGCCAGAAATCATGTAGTGATACATACCAAAAGGAAAGAGAAACGAATACTACATAGCATCATGTGCATTTCCTTGCAACTTATAGCCATGAGTGATTATAATCAGCATACAAACAAAAATACATACCTTTAAAGCAGCAGCACCAAGTGCAAACCATCCATCTGGATACAAAGAATTCATTGCCATTGCAGATACCCTGAATAAAGGAAATATAGATCAAATCAGTGGAATCAGTGGATTAGTGGGAAGCAAATTAATTCATATTTTACAATTCAAGTGAATGGAAGCACACAGTAAGCCAACCATAGATCTTTTGACTTCTCGTACTCCCCCCTGTTGTATGCACTACGGGCAAGGGAACGCTGTTCCAAGAAGACCCCAAAACAATTTAGAAGACAAATAAAGAAAAGAAAATAGAAAAACATTTACAATCACTAAGGCAGGCACAAGAGACTTTGATTCACCTGTGCTCGAGCAGACTTATTCCCTGACACTTCCTGGGCTTTCTCATAGCATTTGTCATCATTTGTAACATCTCCAAGGGAACACCTAAAAGAGAATAAATATGGTATTATACTGCATAATTAATACCGAAACAAAAAATAACAAGTACAGTTAAAGTGACATTATAATTTCAACAAAAAGTGAATGGAGATCAGGATTAAGTATAAAAAAAACAAAAACAGTGCATCTGACAAATATAAATGACTTATTTTTTTTACAAACAACTTAATAATGCAAAAACTTCTCAAGCAACGACTTTTTTCCTAATTCCAAAATGAAGGCAGCTCAAAGTCGTAAACAGTCTTTTGGTTGTGACCGAGATAGGGAAGATTATAATAGCCGAGATAGGTAATATTGATAAGATTGCAATTTTTACGAGTACAGGAACGCTTGAATCTCGGATAAGAACTTAGTCAAAATATAACCCTCAGATTATAATAGCCGAGATAGGTAATATTGATAAGATTGCAACTTTAACGTGTACAGGAAGGAGTGAATCTGGGATAAGAACTTAGTCAAAATATAATATTGTGTTGATAAGTTTTGATTTCTCATAAAGTGTTGGCGAAGTCCTAAAAGCAACATTTGCCAATTAATCAAAACCCTCAGTAGCAAAGACAACTTCAACTGAAGCAATTAGTAAGGTTCTTTTTTACTCTAACCAAAAAATCCCCGAGGGTCAGTGGCGCAAGGTTCGAAACTTGTTCGAGAATGGGTCCACCCTCTACCTCTCTCCACTTAAATAACATGCTTTTATATGCAAGCAGGGTTCGATCCCTGTGACGTGAACCTAACCCACACATCATGTGTTATGCTCTTACCATTAGACCAAAGCCTTGAGGGCAATTAGTAATGTTACTACTATAATAGACACAGAAAAACAAAAAAGAATTTATTAAATTAATATCAGAATACAAGAGACAAACCACTAATAGTTACTTGTCAGAAAAGCAAACTAATAGTTCATCGTGAATGCTTAGGGGTGGCAAGCTGAAGAAAAATCGGCCAAACACAAGGGATAGGAAAGCTTAAAAGGGATTGTTTTAAGAATTGTCCAATAAAATCACCATTTCTGACTTTATTTCCGGATTAGCAATATTGTGATTATAATTCAGGGACCAACTTCTGTACACAAATGTAGGACTAACAATCTCACTTCTTGCTATCCCCGAAAAATACAATTTATGAGTCAATGAAGGGGTAACAGGTACCCAGTGGACTATAGAGGTGCGCGCAAACTAGCCCGAACACCACCACGAGATAACTTGTTATCATCTTACTCCCATCAGTAACGTGCAAACAAAAGTCTAAATTTTACCAAACAAGCCTTTAAACAAAGAAATATGGGCAAATATTGTAGTATAAACAAACGTGGACACTTACCTAAATGGTAAAAGAATTTGTCTCTTAATACAAAAAGGATTTTTGACTCGTCAGACTCGAACAATAAGCTCTAACTCAAGTAAAGCACAAAAAAAATCGAACACTACAGCTTTATCTCATTACAAAATTTTTGCTCTTCATCTCTAGATATGCAGTAACTTTTGGAGATGATGTCACATTACCTTATACTATTGCTCATAAGATATCACGAAAAGACAAAACTCGCTAAAAGGGTTAAAAGGATCAACATCTTGCTTTTATAGTCATGTTTTTTTTCAAAAACCTCCAAATTCATTGGTCAAGTTTTCTATTTAAAGGATAATTTGGATGTTCAAAAGAACATGTATCAGACATATAACAGCATTGAAAACCTCTTTGAGAAATAAAGTGCTTCTAATGTATGCTAAATGAAACTATGGCTGCTTATTGGACTATTAAACAAGAGGCCCTTGAATTATACAAATATTTTTCGGCATAAAAGTGAATGGTTATTGTATCGTTAAAACATTAAACCTCTTTTTCTCCCAATCATGCCCTTGGTATCTTGTAATGGTTCAAGAGATGGAACCTATTTTCTTCTGACGACTCAGAAAAATCTTTTTTTTAATATGAAGTAGATGACTCGGAGAATTTTTATTTCCTAAGCTAGAGGAAAATCAAAATTAGGAACAGGAAAAGCAGTTAAAATTATAAAGGGAAGGTAGAGTCTCAGTATACCATAATCTAGGGTCACATGGTCTTTCGGATAACCGAGCTTTGATAAGTTCAACGGCTGCCGCTTTCTTCTCCATTAGCCTACAAGATTCAAGTAATATTCTCAGCTGAAACTGCACAGAGCCGCAGATAAAAGCCATGTTTTGAGAATTCCGATTGTACCTATAACAGTATATTAAGTTATCCCAAAGCTCAAGATCCTCGTACACTTTAACAGCTTCCCCTATCAAACCACAGCTCACTAGCAGATCTCCATACTCCCTGAACAAGAACTGACAGCACTTGTTAACTCAGTATATCTAATCATGGGATGAGATTCCCTAAGCAAACATATTTACAAAACTAATTCAGTAATACCTAGCCAAAACTAAAATGAAGAACATCAGAAGAACAGAGTGTCTATTCAACATTACTAATCAGCACAACTAATATCATAAATTTACTAGTCACTTTTGCACCAAGTGCACGAGTTAGTTTTTCTATTAGAGATTAAAATTCAGGAATAGTAATATTGCATGTACACAAGAGAGTTATTTTAGAAAAACCAAGAAAGTAAATTTGGATAGAAAGAAGAGCAACTTTACTTGTGCAATGCAGGAATCGTGGGGATATTAACTCCAAAACAACAGTGCATCCGTTGTGTAGCTCCAGGAGAAGGATCGTTTATGCCCTGAACCTGAGGTAGCTCAAATAAATATTTTAACACAATAAAAAGTATCCTTGCCGCAAAAAGCAAGACCCAATGGGATAACTAATGAGCTTTGAATTCAATCTGCTTTTATCAACTTGAATATACTCGGTGCTCCATTTTATTTTCTCCCTGATACATTAGATCCAAGAGGAAACTAGAACTTTGAAATCTCTAGAACTTACCAGTTTATCCATCATCAGCAATGCACGCTGCTTTGTACGGCCACGAGTTGATTCCCACCGAATGCGCAATATATCGCACAAATGCTGTAGCTGAATGAAAGAAAGATACTTGAATCTGATGGCATTCCATCATAATGGCATAAAGCTCGCTATAAATACAGTAAAGCCTGGAAGGAGAATGATCACATAGAAGCAAATGAGAAGTACTAGCATGATGATGCAATACACAGAGATGACTATAAATCTGATTTTCCCTTGTACATACTTTAAAGGGAGCTGTGAAACCAACTAAAGCAGCTGTATATACCCTTTTGGAGTTACAAGGGACAAACAAAGTGGGTGGGGTGGGAGGGTGTGAAGAAGAAAAGAGATAAGGAAGGTAAACTAAATCGATATTCTGAAGTTTCCTATCTCATTTTGTAACTGAAAACAATAGCTTTAAAGAAGAAAAAGGGAAGCTATTCAAGCATTGCCACCAAGAATTTAAGCAATTCAGGTCTCAATCAATTCAACTATTACTTTCTGCAAACCTCTACCAGTTTCATATCTATTTATCCGGAAAAAAAAGTTTCCTTAACTATCGAACCCGCACTAATTCACGGCTTGGATAGGCTAAGCTTTGACAACATAGATTATTTTACTTGTACAGATTTTTGCATACAAGCAAGTCAGAAACCTTTGGTTCTCTTGTTAACACCGTATTTTCTTTGTCAATTTAATATTAGAAAGATATAAAACTGGATTAGGCTAAAAAGGCAAAAACCAGCCAAAATTAAAAGTTTGGAGTGTAACTTTGAATCTGATGTTTCAATTAAAGCAATTGCAATGCAAAAAGAACATACTGTTACAGTGGAACAAGATAAACCTTACCGTAAAAGGTGATGATTGCTGGGAATCAATTGCCTCAATATAAGGAGCCATCTCCCACCCTGAAACAACAGCACACACATGAGCAACAAAGCCCTTTAGATACCCTCTCCACCCATTCCAAATAACCCCGGTCGGTTCACTGTATAAAGTAAAGATAGATCCCACATCTACATTATACATGCTTCATCTATAATTTCGACCACTTTTGAGATTGGCATTACTTGACCTCTCAAAATCTAGAGAAATTGATTTGTCTTTAACCATTTCTTTTCTCGGCAAGCTCATTAGCATTACCAATGCTCTTACTGATCTTCCAAGGTTGTTACCTCCAGGCGACGGCCATCTCCTTTACATTTTCTATGGTCGAGTATTCTCATACATGCCGTAGTTAAAATGTTTGCACTTAGAAGTTAATTCAGGAATTCAAGGGCTTCACATCAGGAAAAGAAGTCTAATTTATTTAAATGCCTGAACTCGTGAAAAGTCATGTCGTGAGGAGAAAAACATGCTAACGTCAAATGAAGAGCAATGATTTCTTGAAAACAATCAAGTAAGGATCATTCATTTCCCTTCAGAGTTCCGTCCAAGTAATCCCACTCATAGTGGTTATCAGCATAGGCAATAGAATCAAAAAATGAAGGGCAAAGGTGCAAATATACCCAAATATACCCCCATTAAAAAAGTGGTGGATATATAACCCGCCGTTACAAAATGGTGCAAATATACCTTTTTTGCTGACGAATTATTTTTAAAAAAATCATTCATCTTATTTATGAATTAAAAAAATGACACGGGGCTTTAAAAAAAGCTACCCATTTTTTTAGTAGACATATTTTTCTAAAGTCACATGGTAATTTTTTTTCTTGGTGGGTCGGTCTGGTTCGTTTAAAAAATGGGTAAATATATTTTTTTAAAGCCACGAAGATATTTTTTAAAACAAATCAGACCCGATCCACCAGAAAAAAATTAACATGTGGCTTTAGATATATGTCTACGAAAAAATGGGTAGACTTATTTTTAAAGCGACAAGACACTTCTTTTAATTAAAAAATAAGCTAAACGGGCTTTTTAGAAAATTTTCGTTCAACGAAAAGGGTATATTTGAACCATTTGTGTAACGGCAGGGGTATATTTGCACCATTTTTTAACGGCAGGGGTATATATCCACCACTTTTATAACGGGGTATATCTGCTCTAAATCGCATAGTCGATGGGTATATTTGCACCTTTTCCCAAAAAAGAAATGGTGTTGTGTCCCAGTAATTTATGAATGTAAATTCAAAACGTTGAGATAGTTGTATGAAAAAGGACCGTGGTCAAACATTTTGAAGCATCCCAAAAACGAAAGGAGTAATAAATATCCCAATATCCCAAAGGAGTATGTTCCACATTGTCTGAAACATTGCCCTTCAACAATCATTCCTTAAGCTAGTCACATTGTAATATAACTTTTTCTATTATCAAATAAAGCAACAGCAAAACAAAAGAACATTAAAATAGGGATTCGTAATGACACAGTCAAGCAGCTTACTTTGCAATTCATCACTCCGAGCTCTCTTCTCAATAGAGAGACATTGTGCTAAAATTACTGCTTGCTGAGTTGGCTTTAATTGCATAGAGGCTATACTGTGATTTTGAGCACCTTGTGCACTATCTTCTGAATTTTTATCAACTTCCAAGTATCTGGGGGTCATCAATATGTCAGATGCCTCATCAGTAGATGCTTCATGAGTTTCACTGGGACGTTGAGGAAAAGCATTTTCCCCACGGGTAGAAACCTTATTTTGGAACTCATTACCAAGTGAAGCACTACCATCATCACCATCTGTGCTACCTACAAGAAGAAGTTGTGCTTTCGGTTCCGCCTGTATTATCAGAGCACCCTTTAAGTATATGCCTACCAAGAACTTTCAGTGCTAAGTGATCACTGATGTATTTCCAATGACACGTGAAGAAAAACATACCTGGTGTATCGTACGAAAGCCCAAAGCCCCACTTAGTGAAAAATTAAGTCTGGCTGTTGCTGCAGCTGATTCAAAATGGACCCTAATACACAAATAAGAGAATTATATGAGAGAGATCATTGATTACTGCAAAAAGAGATCAACCTGTGCCATGAAACAAAATAAGAATGATGGACGATAAGCAAAATAGGTAAAAAAAAATGCAGCTAAATGCATGTCACTAAGATAAGCAGCTAAGCACAACTATTAGGTAAATTTTCTCTTTGCCTTTTGTTGTTTCTTGCCCATGTATGATTCATAGGATACAGATTAACTGTTAAGTATATGGGCTTAAAAAGAATAATTAAAAGACGAAACAGGGACAAACCCGATGAAAAGGAATATAACTAACAACCTAACGAGAAAAGAAAAATACAGTTGAGATCTGCATACACTCTACCCTCCCCCAGACCCTAGTGGGATTACATTAGGTATGTTGTTGTTGTACAGCTGAAAAAGAAGAACACACATGAACAGCAGCACCAATAAAAAATCCAGATTAGAGCAAAACAAAACAAAGGCTCACAAAGCAGTCATCCGTTAAACGACAGGATAAGAAAAATGAAATCATTACTAACTTTGGATAGGCAAACCATGGAAAATGATCCGGGTATGCTCAGTTATAGATTTGTGACTGAAAGTATCATAAAAGCTTCTTCAGCAAATAGCTAACCTGGAAGCATCAACTCGGCTATAAGTAAGTTCCATTATTCCTGCCTCCAAATGAAGCATAGATACAATAGCTGAAGCATCCTCTTCTGATATCAGAGAAGCCCAATAATCTCTTACTTTCTCCAGAGAACCAATATGTTGCAAACTTTCACGCGTGAAGACGTGCAAGAGATCAAACAAAGAAGACGAGCGATCATCTAACAACTTCTGTTGGATGATTAACAGCCTAGCTAACCACCACGAGATGCTTCTAGCTCCATCCGCCCCTGAGTCGTTTCCTTCTGACAAAAGATCTTTTGTCCTCATAAGCAGTATCTTGGCAAAGGTTATATACTACAGAAGGAGGACCAAAGTGGGAGGAAAATGAAAAGGGAAATTTTGGTATCAACTCAGTGGTGAATGCAATAAGACAATTTCGCTAATCAGGAAAACGTAAGTCCATATAAGAATTTTCCAAGAAGCAATATGTTAACTAGAAAAATTAAAACTATGCACAACATGGATGCATACTTGAGGAAAAATATACTTCTCTGTATTACTTTACATTGTCAAGACTCGTGAGTTAATCCCATCGAAAGTTTTAAATAACCTATTATTTAGTCTATGCAATGGGAAACAGCCTCTCTACCTCCCAAGGTAGGGGTAAGTCTACGTACACTCTATCCTCCCCAGACCCCACTTGTGGGATTACACTAAGTATGTTGTTGTTGTACTATTAAGTCTGCAATGAAATTGTTGAGAGTACAGCTTGCTACCAAAAGGTGCAGATTTAATAAATGGGTCAAGCGGTGCAAAGCACTACATCTACTATATGCCCGTCCGCGCTCAATTCTCTATTTTGCACCTATATTTAGGTGCATCTTCCCTTTCATTTGAGCCAAGTTAGATCAATGAAAATCAATTATATCTTTCTTTCCTTTTATCTCAATGGCTCTGTCAAGATGGACTATAGACTTTCTTTTCTTTTCTTTTTTCTTCTGTTGCTTAAAATATGTAAAGTAATCTACATAACAGAAGCAGATAGAGATTTTTATCCGGTCAACAACTTTCAGCTTTACCTATCCACAAAGGATAAATGGGCAGTAAATGACCCTGCACTTGATAGGTGATAAATCAACATAGAAATTTCCAGAAAACCAGATGTATCATCACTAGTTCATGCTCACAAGAGAACTGAGACACGTAATTTAACAGGATATGTGATGAAAGGAGATTTACCTGCAAATTCGAAAATTTGGTACGCAAGTCAGAACCAACTGACATTAACTCCTTTTGCGCCCACACTTCCCATTCTGACCATCCACCAGAACTAGACTTCATCTCTCCTTCACCAAAAACTATTTCACCTAAAGGCATTGGCGACAACATCACCATTGGCCTATAAAACAATAAGGTAACAGACTGAATAAATACAAAAGAAACATATACAACAACAACAACGCACCAAGTATAATCCCACAGAGTGGGGTCTGGGGAGGATAGAGTGTACGTACACCTTACCTTACCTCTACCTTGGGAGGTAGAGAGGTTGTTTCCGAAAGACACTCGGCTCAAGAAAAAACACAATAAAGGATGTCAGACAAAATCAACAAAGTAAAGAAATCAAGGCATAATACTATAGAATAAACATCATGAATAAAAGTAATAGTAACGGCAGCAAACTAATACCGTAATCAAATAAAGGAGAGAGCGGATAATAACAGAGATAAAAGGACAACACTGAAAGGGTACCTACTAGCAACTAGCCTTCTACAAAAGAAACATATATCTCAGCTTATACACCACCAACGCGTTAAGCCAGACATCAAAAGGTTGAAAATGCTACTCCATCATCACATTTTAATCATCCTTCATACAATTCAAAAGGTCCACAATATTCTTATCTACCTGTAATCGTTCACATAAATCTCTCATTGTTGGACTTTTTTTATAAATCTTTTAAAGAAAGATATTTCTTTTCTACAGTCATTTAATCATCCTTCACAGCATTCGAAGGGCCTAACAATTATGTAAAAATGCAATCTTTCATATAAATCTCCAACTGTTTTAGAGTTTTCTACATTTCTTTTCAATTAAATATTTTTAATTTCATAGCACACTTAAAACTAATGTCCCAACCTAGATCAAAAACTGATCAAATCAACCATTGGACACATTAGTAGGTAATATAAAATGGGACAGATGGACAAACTAGATTACTGAAAACTTCCCAATGTCTTCTAGTTCATTCAAATTCAGCATATATGTATATGAAAAAATCTAAAAATGTGTAGGCATACAATACAATAGGTAAAAGCCATCCAAACAAGCTGTAAATAGAGACTAACCCGGTAATATTAGACTGCGTAAAACCAAGAAGAGCAGCAACAGCAACAGCCATAACAAGAACTGCTTTATACAACTTCTCCAAGCTATTAGGACCAACATTTCCAACCCCGTCTGTATTTAGAAACAAATCAACACATTGGGGCACAAATTCATGGTAAAACAATTCAGCAGACTCATAAGAATCATTATGATGCATTGAAGGGTGAGATAAGGAGAAAACAGCTTTAGCTCCATTCGAAGAGAGTGCCTTAGTGTATTGACCTAACTCGATGAATTCAAGAACCTCTTCAATAAGACTGTGTAGATGAGAACAACAAGAGGGTTGATTGGGAGAGGATGATAGTGGCAGAGAGGAACGTAAAAGACGAAGTTCGAGAGCACGAATAGATGAGACTTCTTGTCCGGCCATGGGTTTTGGGGGCTAACTCAGGGTAGGGTTTTTGAAACACACTCAAATAAGGGTTGGGTGAGTGATTTATGAAAAAAATCTAATACCCCGACGGCGACCTTGCTGACCGGGAGATCCAATACATTTATATGCACCCAAAAAATAAAAGAATAAACCAATATATAAATACATTAAAATACATATTTTCGTCGTGTATTTAAATGCATTAAAATATAATCATTTTAGTGCATATATATTCAAAGAAATTAAGGTTGCATGAATTCAAATACATGCGACATCAAATAAGGTTTTATACAACTGAACATTGTATTCAAATACACTCAAATACAACGAATTGTCCTAAACTAACTACGAAATGTAAATACCTAAAATGTAGTTGTTCTCGCCCCGAATTCTGTTCTCTGTCGTTTTATCGGCTGACCATATAGGGAGATAAATTGATTCTTTAACTTAAGCGATTTGGGCGCGAAACTCTAATTTCCAGCAATGGGTTCCCCAACTACTCCAGAAAGTGTTAGGATGGTAGTATGAGTAAACTAAGAGGTAAGAAACATGAATGCAGCTGAGTAAAGTAAAGTAAATGATAAATAAAGTAAAGGATAAAGATATGTAAAAATTGAGTTGTTTGATTGATTGGTTGTGTTTGTATATACAAAAAATGATCCTATTTTAGTACAAAAAAGAAAAAAATTGTACAATGTGATTCCTCCCATGTCAGCCATCAAGTAACTCACTAAGTTCAATGGCCGACTATGGGGGAGGTGGTGCCGATTTTCTCGCCCTCTACTCCTCTTGCTTGGATAATGGCCATTTCTTTTAGCTGTTGTTGGCTGTTACCGCTTCTAGGGGTCCGAAAACTCTTTTGATTTGGTCGTTGAGGCGTCTGCATCTGAGTGGGTCCCATTCGTACCTCTAACTAACAACTCGGCTAAGATGCCTTAGTAGCCGATGAAGTTCTTGTAGTCGAGGGCTAGGAATAAATTCGGCTCTGGAACAGTTCGGCTATCACTGAATTCGGCTAAACACTTAAATTACTTTTGAGTGTTAACAATTGCGCCCTACATTAACTTGAGTGTGATTGTTGAGTTGATTTATCCGAAAGTAGCCGTCATTTCAGTCTAACAGTCGCGCATGTCACTTCAATCATCTCATCTCCAGTGCATGCAATGATGATCACTTCTTGAAATGTGTTTCCCCTTTAATCGATGTGTCTCCATTACCATGAATTGGATCTGATGATTTTCGACTGTGCTTCTGAAAATAATAAACTAATCTCAGCTGCGCCTCTTAAGGTATTTAAGGAAAGGTATCCCCATAGGTTTCTCACCTAATCTTTGGCCATTTTCTTAGTTGGAAACAATGGCTTCATCTTTTTTATCTCGAAGATCAGGAAAAATCATTCTAGCCGATAGTTACCTGATACCTTGGCCTTCATTGATGAACATCTAGTTCTGACTCTGTATGGTGGATCGGAATAAGGTGATTCTATCTTGTTTCAGTACCTCAACCCGATAAACCATGACTTTCTTTCTACTTGTGACTGGTTCACCGGCGGCCGATATTCGGATAACCTTTGTACTTGGCCGACTAAGGTCGCTCATTATTCGAGTTGGTTGGACCAAGTGAAGTGGGTCACAGAAGCCGAATGGAGGCGCATGAGTCCTTTTGATGCCGCCACACTGTCGGAATTTGATTTCCGTTGTCGAGCTCGGGTATGTGCGGCGCCTCTGTTTTTGTGCTTAGTTTACTTGGATGTGGGAATCTATATCCCACCCTTTAACTTCAGCATTGCTCTCAGCATTCTTGAGCAAATTTAGAATAAATCCCGTAGATTTGATAGGCCATTATCTTTGACCACTTGGGATGGTGTTTCTTTGCATGAGTAATGCGACCAACCTTATGACACAAACGTGTGAAAGAAATGGCTTTCTCTGTATTTTGTGACCGGCCAGCAGCCGTCTGTGGCTGTCATTTAGCCATACATCTCTCGTCGGAGGGAATTAGCTTATTTTGTGCGACCAGACAGCCGGTCTGTGGCTGTCGTTTATTCATGCATGCCCCAAATCGAAGGATAGTACTTTTTTAGATCCTTTCCGTTTACATTCTTGTCCATTTCTTCGTCATGCGTGCTTATTAGTCAATATGCGTTATCGGCGATCCGTTGGCTTACTACGAAAGATCCTTCCCAATTTGGTGACCATTTGTCGAATTTACGATCTTTCATCCCAATCGGCAAAATGGTTTTCCAAACTAAGTCTACCTCTTAGGCTTAACATGTTTGTTGTATGCTTTAGCCATTTTACGTTTACCGGCTTCAATTTTCTCTAGGGCCATCAGTCGATCTTCATCTAGATGGTCTAACTATATTAGCATGGACTGTTGATACTCCTCTAAGCTTAGAGAGTTTTGTTTGGCCACCCGTAAGGATTTGACATTAATTTCTAACGACAACACTACATCTTGGCCATATGTTAGCCGATAAGGTGTCGTCCCGGTAGCTGTAGACTTAGAATTTATGATCGCTCAAACGGTTTCATCCAGAGTGAGATGCCACATTCCTGGTTAATCCTCCACGTTCTTACTAATTGTGTTCACAATAAGTTTGTTGGATGCCTCAGCTTGCCCATTCGCATGTGCGTAATAAGGCGAAGAGGTGATCATCTTGATACCAAACTCTTCAGCAAAGGCTGCCACCTTAGAACCAGTGAACATCGTCCCTTGATCGGTGGTAATCGTCTCAGGAATACCATATCTGTATATGATCTAGTGTTGGATAAACTGAATGACATCTGTCTGATGGACCCTCTTCATCGGCTGAGCCTCCACCCATTTAGTGAAGTAATCGGTAACCACGATAATAAAATTGTGACCTTTAGCCGATTGTGGGTGAATCTTTCCAATGAGGTCTATAGCACATCCTCTGAAGGGCCAAGATTTTACGACTAGGTGTAGCAACTCGGCTGGTACCCGCTAGATTAGTCCATGTTTCTGACATTCTCCGCATCTTTTTGCATACTGGAAGCATTCAACTGTGATAGTAGGCCAATAATAGTCGTGGTGGTAGATCAACCACTTCATCACTGGCCCCGCTCTGTGTGATCCACATACTCCTTCATGGACCTCTCCCATGACCCTCAAGGCCTATGCTTTGGCAATGCACTTGAGTAGTACTCCATTTACGCTCCTTTTATAGAGGTTGTCGTCAATGAGCACGTATTTCAAGGCTCTTATTTTAACCTTGAGGTCCTTGCAACTGGAGGGATCTTTTAGGTAGTCAATTAGTAACTGCCTCCATGAGTCGATTTGATCAATCGGTTAACACTCGGCTGGTAATTCATCGTACTCTAGGGTGAGTAGAGATTTCCTAAAACCTGAAGTTTTTTGTGCTAAGTCGTTAGCCTCAACATTCATGCCTCTGGGAACATAACTTAACGTGGATGATGCGAACCCACTAAGCAACCTGCTAGCCGTTCTGTGACGGGCCATCAAATTTGGGTCTTTGCAGTCATATTCCCCGGCAAGCTATTTGATCACCAGCTGAGAGTCTCATCGGATCTCGATGCACATCGCCTTCATAGAAACTAGGAGTTTGAGTCCCATGATGAGAGCATCGTATTTGGCTTGGTTGTTTGTCAATTCATGATCTAGCCGATAAGAGAACCTCCACGTTTTATCTCTCGGGTTTGTTATCGTGACTCCGACTCCAACTCCTTTTTGGGTTCTAGACCCGTCAAAGGTTAGTACCCACGGCACGATGTCTATACATGCGGTAAGAGGGGCGCATGGATCCTTCATGTCTACACAAGGGTGTTATGTCAAGAAATCAGCTACTGCTTGGCCTTTGACGGCCCTGAGTGGCTTGTACTAGAGAGAAAATGTGGTAAGCTTGATGGCTCATTTCATTAATCGACCTTGCAAGACATGTCTATTTAGTAAGTACCGGACAATATCAACTTTGCACAAAATGTATATAACGCGAGGCATTAGATAATATTCGAGTTTTGTGCAAACATAGAACAAAGACAGACAAAGCTTCTCCAAATGAGTATATCTAGTTTCAGCGTCGTTGAGCATTCGGCTAAGATAATAAACCGCTCTTTCAGTTCCATTATCGACCTCATATGCTAGCAAACAACCGATAGACAATTCTGCAGCCGAAATATATAATTTCAATGGCTTCCCTAGCAAGGGAGGCACTAGTACGGGGGAAGTAGCTAAGGCCTTTTTAATTTGATCAAAGGCCTTTTGATGTTCCGAACCCCATACTAGTTCTTCTGACTCTTTAAGTCTGAGCAAATGTGAGAGAGCCTTCATCTTGCCAGCCGAGTTAGTTATGAACCTCCTTAAGAAATTGATCTTTCCCAATAAGCTTTGTAACTCTCTATTTGTCTTGGGTGGTGCGGATCCCATTACTGCCTTGGCTTTGTTACGATCTATTTTGATGTCTTTCTTGTGTACCAAAAAGCCAAGGAAGTTGCCAGCCGATACTCCGAACATGCACTTGGCTAGATTCATTTTGAGATTATGAATCCTCATTCTTTTTAATGCTTGTTCAAGATCGGTAAATGATCCTTGAAGTCCTTAGACTTCACTACTACATCATCGATGTAAACCTCCATAGTTTTGCTGATCAAGTCATGAAAGATGGTGCTCATTGCCCTTTGATAAGTGACACCAACGCTCTTCAGACCAAACGACATAACTACCCACTCGTAAATGCCCAATGCTTTTGGATATCTGAAGGCGGTTTTGTGAATGTCATCATCGGCTACCGATATCTGATTATAGCCAGAGTATCCATCCATGAAGGTCAATACACCATTATCAGTTGCTGAGTCAACTAGCATATCGACTATCGGCATGACGTACTCATTATTAGGAATGGCTAGATTTAGGCTCCTGTAATAAATACATACATGAACCTTACCATTCTTCTTCTTGACTGGTACGACGTTTGCCATTCCACATACTTAGCCGTTCTGATAAACCCGGCTTTCAGCAATTGTTCGATCTCAAGTTTGATTTGAGGCATCAGCTGAGGGTGATACCTTCTAGGTGGCTATTTTTGGGGTTTGAAACCCTCCTTGATTGGCAATCTATGTTCTACCAAAGTATGTGTCAGCCCATGCATCTCATGATAATCTCATGCGAAGCAGTCTTTATACTGCAGTAAAAAGGTTGTTATGCCTTGTTTGTCTTCCTCCTTCAGCAAACCACTAATATGTGTTAGTCGAGGGATTTCTTCAGTTCAAAAATTGATATTGTCCAAAGGATCCCAAGACTCTAAACTAGGCATATCCCTTCTTATGGGCGATTTAAGTTCCATCGACAGCTCAACTTCATCGGCTGCAAGCGTTGGTTCGTTGTCGTGGTTCCCCATCTGTGATGCCTCGGCTATCCTTGCTTCAGAACTTAGAGCGATCAGCCGATGCCATAAGTAACATATGATTTGGGTTTCCTCAACCATTTAAATCCTCCAAGGTAAGCCGTAGTTCGGCTAATTATTTTATTTCAAATCCTCACTAGGTAAGAGTACATGATTCCCAAGATCCTTCTTCATACTGCTCTGTGAAGGCTATACGAGCCACATAGGGTGAATAGAGGATATCCTCTACGTTCTGAACCCCTGGTCGAAATGGGTTATCGTCCGTTGGGACGATTTCTATCTTGTCTCCTTTCCAAAAGATGAGATTTTGATGCATGGTAGAAGGAAGGCATCGGCTGGTGTGAATCCATTCCATGCCTAGCAGAATGGTGTAGGACGGCTTGCCATCTATTACAAAGAAAGCAGACTTGACCGTCTTAGGACCTACATTGATTTCTGCTACTAGAATCCTCAATGCTTCAGAGGCTTCTCCCATAAAGATAGTCATTTTCATGTTAGTTGGGATGAGATCCTTCTTTGTTTTGTTAAGATCCTTCAAAGTAAGCAGCGGCATCACATTCAACACAGCCTCATTGTCGACAAACACCCGACTTATAATTTTGTCGTTAATGTAAGCCTTGACGTAAAGGGGTTTGAGGTGTTAACCATATCTTCTATAGGTGCACCAAATACGATGCTCAAAGTGTCCCTAGCCGGGAGTATCGGCTATTGTTGCCCATTCTACGTCTTCTACGCAAACATCACCTTCTAGGCTATCCAGTGCGAAGCGGCTGGCCCAGAACTCACATGGGATTAAGCTGACCATTTCAATGTCTTCCCACATCTCATCAACCAAGTCATGGCTAAATAATTCAAGGATGTAGTCCCCTCCTTCATCCAATTCGGTTGACCAGAAGCTCATATCTTCCATTTCCTAAAGACAAATGGGGATTGGTTGGGGATCATCTGACAGAATCCTCTGCACGATCTGTGGGATTTTCTCGGTTCGAGGTCCATCCAGGGCCACGTTCTCTTGTCGAGGTTCCCCCGTCAGGTTGTTGGTAGGCTATTCATCCAGCTCTGGTTGACCCGACGTCTCTCATTCACGCGACATTGCCCCTGAAGCAACTGAGCTGAATGCCCACTCGATAGCCTCAGCTACGGTTGACTCAGGAATCTCATTATTTTTGGCTGCCTCGGTGTTGGAAATTAGATGCAATGTCTGTTGCATCTTACGCAAGTCCTTGGAACATTACATCTTTTTTTAGTCCTGGATGCGACTCTCGGTAGTTCCTCTTTCTTTCCGGGAGCCTGATTGACAGATCATTTCCCCTCTTATGTGTTTGCGGCTGGTTTAATTATTCTTCGGGGCCTCGTCTGGTCCTCATTTCTCGCCGTAATGTGTAAGGATGAAACACCCTCATTTATGTTAAACTCGACCACCCACTGTTTGGTTTTAGGGAGTGATTCTTTATCTATTCGAGGCATGCTCGGCTGCCGGTTGGTTGGCATCCGTAATTTCCCCCAGACCTATGCCTGGCGCTGAAAGGGACCCTTCTGAACCTCATGGTTTGTTCCTGAAGTTCTCATTCAACGTCCATCAGGTATTCAGGGCGGCCATGAAAACTACTCCTAGTTGGCTGTTTGTCATCACGAATGTCATGTAGGTTGCCTAACCGGTTGAACACACAGGTCCTTGTGGCCTTCTCCCATTCGGTAGGTTTCTTTGAGGCCCACACCCTTTTCATCGATTGTCTCCCTTTGGTGTCCCTTGACTCATTGGGCTTAGCAAAAGATACCATAGATATTGGTACCGCGAGAAAGGGGTTGGTATCAATGGACATTTCAGCCATACTCTTGTCGGCAAGCTTGAACCTCCCCTCTTTGATGCCCTTTTGGATCGCCTTTCTGAAGACCACACAATTAGAAGTAGAGTGACTGTATGAATTATGCCACTTGCAGTACTTCTTATCTTTGAGTTCTTAGGCAGGCGGAATCATATGACCATCAAGCAGCTGAATCTACTTATCTTTGAACAGATGATCAAAGATGTGATATGCCTTCGTAATGTCAAACGAGTAACCGGCCATGTCATCGGATGAACTCGTCTCCTTGTCTTTTACGGCTTTCAAGGTTGGGCAAGAGTAAACCTTACCCCTAACAATGTCGGCCATCGCCGCACAGTCGGCTGACTCTGAGTCAGACTCATCTGCTTCAATGATGGATACCAAGTGGGAGCCTCGATTTCGGTTGGCTCTTCTCCGCTCTTTCTCCTGGACGTACTGCTCTATTTGGCTAGCCTTTTTGGCTAATTAACTCAGGTTAGAGCTGGATTGTCCCACCAACTTCTCCTTTAACTGAGGGTGTATGTTGTTGATTATCATGTGGGCACACTCAGACTCGGGGAAGTGTACGATGGATTTCCCAACCTTCTTTCTAAATCTCTCGATAAAATCGGCAGCCGATTCAACTACTTACTGCTTGAGATTCGTTAGATCAGTCATGGTAACCTAAGGTTGTTCCCGTTAGAGAGAGAGGGAATAACTGTAACTTGTGATACTCATTCTGGCCAGCCTCGCCGCATTGGGCAGTAAATCTACCGATGCTCGATAGTGGATTTGACGTCATCGCTAGAGAAGATGGCAAACTCTAGTATTTTGAAGCCCCTCGGTGAAGGTGTTATCCGATCTACCCAATCGGGGTAAGGCTTCTTATAAACAGGCATATCCAAAGGTTTCAGTTGGATGCCGAAGTACCTCCATATGGTATTAGCAATAATTTCTGGTTTATCAATTGTGACGTCCCCTGCCGATTCTCGACTGGATTCGGCTGGTAGGCGTTCTGCACTGATGGCCTCCATTTTGCACTTTGTTGGACAGGGTTTTGAAGGTTGTAAGTGGTCTGCTGGCCATTACTAATAGATGGGGTAATGCCCTATTACTGCTGTTGGGTATAACCACTAAAGCCTACAACCTGAGCTCCTAGAATGGCTAACGGAGCCTAAGGAAAGGTGGAATAGTATTCCATGGTTGCTCTCCTCGGACGTCGGCTGTTCTTAGAAAATTTACGCTTCCTGGAAGGTATGGACTGGGTACTGGCAATGACTACTGGAATGGTATTCCACTGTAAACAGTGTCACCAGATAGCCGAGCTAAATCATAGCTAGGGGCCATCGACTGCCAATTCGGGTGACGAACATTGTTCACCTGCATCGTAGGGCCATTCGTAGAAACGTCGGCATAACGGACGGCAATCCAAAGTGTCCTGGAGCCTGAACTAGTCTCCGAGCCATGTTGATCTACCCATACTGCAGACTCGCTTGGTCAAGTGGCACATTTTGCCCCTAAGGTTCGGCGGCGACCATGTAGTGTGCTGGTTGCCAGGCGATTGGGCTTGTATTTCTAAGTGCGCTACTGGCTGCACCTGAGTAGGCACTAGCTGATGCACATGCGGCTGAGGAACAACACCGGGAGTCACGGTCTCATGCTGAACAACACCGCTCGTCAGAGGGATGACAGAACTAGTCGAACATTCTCCTGGGTGCATTTGATTGGTTTCCATCTCCCTTGCTTGTTGAACCTCATTATGTACCATCAGCTTCACAATGTCAGCCAACTGTTTAGAAACTTGGTACATAATATCGTGGATGCCTAAGTCGATCTGTTGTCTAATAAAAGACGTGGTCATTATGGTTGGACCTTCAGATTGGCTATATTCTTCCACAACTTAGGTTGATGGAGGAAGTGGAGGGGTATCAACCGATGTAGGCATACACGAGGAGGATGTTGGTTCGTTATTCCTTCTGGGAGGATTTTGTTTAGGATGTGGACTGGACTCGGGGTTCATTTTCTTACCGGACCTTAGGCGCATACGCCAAGAATGATCCTGACTTGGAGAATCAAACTTTGCTATTAATTCACCTATGGTCCCATTGGGCATGCCAAATTTGTTCTCGCCCCGAATTCTATTTTCTGCCGTTTTATCGGCTGGCCGTATCGGGAGACAAATTGATTCCTTAACTTAAGCGATTTGGGCTGGAAACAGAACTTTAATTTTCCAGCAATGGGTTCCCCAACTACTCCAGAAAGCGTTAGGACAGTGGTATGAGTAAACTAAGAGGTAAGAAACATGAATGCAGCTAAGTACAACAAAGTAAAGGATAAAGATAGATAAAAATTGAGTTGTTTGATTGATTGATTGATTGTGTTTGTATATACAAAGAATGATCCTATTTATAGTACAAAAAGGAAAAAAATGTACAACGTGATTCCCCCCATGTCAGCCATCAAGTAACCCACTAAGTTCAATGGCCGACTATGGGGGAGGTGGTGCAGATTTTCTCGCCCTCTACTCCTCTTGCTCGGATAATGACCCTTTCTTTTAGCTGTTGTTGGCCGTTACCGCTTCTAGGGGTTCGAAAACCCTTTTGACTTGGTCGTTGAGGCGTCTGCATCTGAGTGGGTCCCAGTAGCCGATGAAGTTATTGTAATCGAGGGCTAGGAATAAATTCGGCTTTAGAACAGTTCGGTTGTCACTGAATTCGGCTAAACACTAAAATTACTTTTGAGTATTAACAGTAGCTATTGATTGTTAAAAGCTCTTAAAAGTTAGTGGTTTATGTAAGTTACCCCTTTAATTTTGCCGCTCATATTTGTGATCTTTAATTTTTGCTGCTCTTATTTGTGGTTTTTAACTTTTGCCCTTGTTGTTTATTTAACAAAAATATTCATATCATCTTCGCAAAATATAGTTTTTGTAACAATTTTATTTTTGAAAACAGAATTTTTGTCTCGCTCGACATAAATTTTGTAGCAATTAAGTTATGCGGTTTAATTTTATATAACTTTTTAGATAATGTTGATTGTTGAACATTATGCCTTGTCTGGCATAATTCATGTGGATGTCATGATACATATGCCGAAGTTAAACATTAACTTTGCCGAGCGAAATTTCAAATTATTTTGTTTTCATATTATGTTAAGTGTTAAAAATTTGCCTTGTACGGTATAATTTGTGTGGATGTTATAATACATATGTCAAGGTTACACGTAAACTATGTCTTGCGAAACCAAAATTATGCTGCGCCAAAAATGTTGTAGGAAAAAAAAAAGTTTACAAATTTAAGGGACAAATATTAAAACCACCCCGAAATAAGGACATTTGTGTGAATGACCCGTACTGACTTATACATATAATTGGCAGATATTAGCTAAGTTTTAAGAATCTGAAATTGAAACAAAGAGAGGCAGAAAATTGAATAAATTCTTGCTTCTCATCAGACCTTGAAATTTAAATCACAAAAGATGAAGCTTGTGAAAGATGGAGGGGACGACAACGAGGGTGAGAAACCTGCGAATAGAAAGGAGGAACATAAAATTAGGGATGAGCTATACACATGCTAATTTATATACATAGGCCAGTGTACAAATATTCCGTAATTTGTATACACATAACGTGTATAAAAATTGTTTGTTGATCGTTTGTATACATCTATTGTATACATAGGCTAGTGTACAATATTCTATAAAGTTTATACACATAATGTGTATAAAAATTGTTTGTTGATCATTGTATACATCTTATATATACATAGACTAGTGTACAAATATTCCATAAGTTTCAAATTATATGTATACAGTACATGAATATTAATTTTTAACTTTTTAGATACATGGTGTTTATTTAAAATTAATTATGCGTGTTTAATGTATATCAAATATGCAACTTGATTTGTACACACATAATGTGTATAAAATCTGTTTGTTGATCATTATTATACGCCTACTAAATTTGTTATGTGTTTAATGTATATCAAATATGCAATTTGATATAATGTATATTACGTTAAATAAGGGATAAAAAATATTCATCCATATTATGTCGCCACCTCTTTGCTTAGTTATTTTAAATAAGGGATATTTATATTATCTATATTGCTTTAAATAATGGATAAAATATTCATCTCTATGTAATAGCCACCTATTTGCTTAGTTACCTTAAATAAGGGATAACATATATTCATCTTTGCTTAGTTGGCTAAGTTGTGCCATTTATTAGGCCTACAATTTGCTAAAAATAATTACGTTAAAAAGATGTCAATAACATTTAGGAGTTCTTCCATCTCATAAAAAGTGGGAAAAACTTAAATATACAATAATATAAAAATATTTACATACTTTTAGCATGTAAATACAATTAACAATCAATGGCAGTAAAAATCAAAATAAGTTCTCAAATTAGTAAGAAAATACTTGGTCTGAAATAGACATATGTCAATCCCCGGTAACGGCGCTATAAAATTTGACGAGATCAATAAGTATATGTTTTACCTTTCTCATTGTGTCAAATTATAGTAAAGTTCAAGATATCGTCCCACATAAATTATAACCACTTAGGTTACAAATTTGTATTATCTTTATTACTATTTGAGAGAATGAAATTGATAAAAAGAGAGTTGTTTAAAAGTTAAAAATTAATATAATAAAATAAGAAATGTTTTTGAATTTTTTCTAATAAAAGATAAATGTTGGGATATTTTGAATCGACAAGATAAAATTATTAATAATAAAATCAAAAAATATATTATTTTGTTTATGATATGATTGCATATCTCTAATACTTTTTTCCACTCGCCTATCTCTAATACAACCTATTGGACTTTGTACATTTTGATGATTGACAAAATAGTTTGAGCTAAATAAGTGGGTTGGACCAAATGCATAAAGATGGAACAGGTCGGTCTAATCTCCCGAAGGAGAAGACGGAGTTCTCTTTCCTATGTTATCAAGGAATACCAGGGTGCCGCCAAGGTAGCTCACCTTTGCTCAACAATAGAAATCCGTTATTAGTATGAGAATGTGGTAAAAGTAAAGCAGTTGGGGATAGATAGTCTTTCTTTTCCGTGGTGCTCTTAGTCTAAGGAAAGAGCTTAAACCCAGTTTCAAGTTTTTTCCCCAATCAAAACAAAATCACTAAAAGAACCATGTACATAGTTTTACAGAATCCAATTGTGGCAGGACTATTGGAATGAAGAAGTCTTGCGATATTAATATAGTGTACAAGATTTTTGGAGTATGTGATATACTTATCTGGACAAGCTCTGGACTCTCTGCAAGCATATTTATAGTCATGTGAAAGCAAAAGAGTTGCCTCCATTGCAAACATCATTACTCTTCAAGTCCTTATCCAATAAGTGTTTGTGACCAATCTATTTGTCTTTACAGTTGATATATATATATATATATATATATATATATACGCTCGAGGATATCCCAGATTAAATACCATAGGAAAACAATTAGATAGAGTGGAAAAACAAATAAAAACCCACCCTTTAGTCACTATAGATTCCCAGAAACATCTAAATAAATGAAATTAAAAAGCTCAATCTTTAAACCATTCCAGGTGTCCAGAGATAGTGTTAAAAATATCCAACAAAATAAGTCTAAATTTATTCAGGCTATACAAGATAAATTAAGTAGAATTGGGACATCCAATAGTTCTAATACAGAACTCATTGTTCCAGATACCCCACAATCAAGTAATAAAATAACAACTTTAACATATGATTCTTGTTAATGTTGGGTTTGGTGTTGTTACGCTCTACCCAACATATCGTTTTAAGTACTAATTTGAATTTAAGAAATGTTGGAACAAATGTCACAACATTCGGACCAACATTTAATGAAAAACAGTTTTGCCTTACTTCACGGAATAAAGCAATATTCGTGGAAATATTACTACGAAGTAAAAGTGACTTGGCAAGGTATATAGGAGCTAATGAAAAATGTGGGAAGAACAAGTAAAAGTCGTTGCTATGCTTGATGAACAAGTCCAAGAAGTTATAGGATTTTTCTCCATGATCTTCTCCAACAAACACATCAGCTGCCCACCTTTTCCTCAACCTTCACAACAAATCGATGAGCTTTTCAAGGAAGACTCTCTACTATAAATAGAGAGGCTACAAGAGTGAATCGATATCCAGAAACAGATTGCAAAAATATCAAAAGAGCTCTCGAGAATTCATCTCAGAAAACTGGATCACAAGTTTTGTTTGAGAGTGTCGACAATATTCTGTCCAACATTATAATTGCAGTTTAGATTCTAGATTAGCTTTGTATTATGCAATTGTAATGAGAAGTTGTCTATGCCGATTGAGGTAGATTTTTCAGGCAGAAGTCATCTGCGACTTCAACTTCTAATTCCTTTCCATTTTGTATTGTAAAATTGTAAAGAAATGAATTTATAATTTTGTATATAAAATATATACAATACTTTCGGTCAATGACCGTCATAGGTTATATAATAAATATAACCTATGTAAATTTTAAACCTTTGTGTTATTTAAATTTCCGTTGCATTGCTCTTTAAAGTTTTTTGTTTTTACTAAAGTGTTATCACTGGTGCCGGACGACATTATCGCCGACATTCGGAAACTGAATTGGCATTCGAATTTATTTTTATTATTCCATAGCATACCCGGACCTAACAAGTGGTATAAGAGCCGACACTTAACACAATAAGTGCTTGGTCCTGTTATTTAAAGCTATGGATCCGGCAAATCTTACTATTGGTAGACTTCCCATTTTAGATGGTTCAAACTATGCCTATTGAAAGATTTGCCTACGTTCTCATATCAAATCAATTGATATTAGGGCATGGAGATCTATAACCAATGGGTATGTTGTTCTAATGTTTCTGCCGAATGAGGAAGGTGACATTCTTGTTAAACCTGAATCCGAATGGTCGGCGGAAGAAATCAATAATGCTAGCTTTAACGAAAAGGCCTTAAATGCAATTTTTGGATGGGTTGATCTTTACATGTTCAAACTCATTCAAAACTGCCTCACGGCTAAGGACGCATGTGATACTTTAAAAATTCATTGTGAAGGTAACTCAAGTGTTCGTCGAACTAAGCTACGCATGCTCATGAGCAAATATGAACGTTTAAGGATGGAAGAAGCGGATGATATTAAATCTTATTTTAAAAAGTTGATTGACATCTCTAATGAGTGTCAAGTGCTTGGTGAACCTTTAACCAACACTCAACTTGTTGAAAAAGCTCTCTGTTTTCTTCCTGAAAAGTTCAATTTAAAGATTTGTGCCATTGAAGAAGCTCACAATCTTGCCACAATGGACCTTCATACCTTGATGAGCATTCTCAAAACCTATGAGATGAACATTGAGAATCAAAGGAAAATATATAAAAGCAAGAATGTGGCACTTCAAGTTCAATCCTCGGAAAATCAAATTGAAGAAGATGATGGGAATCTTGAAGAAATTGGTGAATGTGCTAATGTTGCCTTACTAACTCGAAAATACAATTCCATGGGAAAAACTCGTATTGAATGAGTTCAGAGGCACGTCATGTGCGCGATGCTTGTGTGTCACATGAAGAGCGCACACTCCACTGTTTTTGCTGCCCGATACGTTTTTTTCTTCTCAAATTCAATTTCAATTTCAATTGTTGATCACCTCTCACTTACAGACACTTAATCATTTTCTTATTCCAGGTGCTAGTTTTCTTCTTTGCTGCTTCACTCTTTTATTGCTACACCATCATCTTTAAATTAATTATATAATCACTTATGAACCAATGATTAGCTCATCGTGATTTAATCTCATTTTTGCTTCAACATTTTGCTGCCACGTTCTTGTCTCCTCTTTTTCTACTTTATTTTTCCTTTTATTTTCTTTTTCTCTTTTTGTTTTCATCCAATGTTTGCTCCAAATTTTCTCATTTTTGCACCGCTTTATTCCTACACAATAAAATATAATATTAAGCACAATCAACTATATTTAATACTCAAAAGACGATTAAAAGTATTAGAATGACACACAAACAATGAGTAAATATATGCATATTTGCCCGAACATCACTACTCCACACTTAAACTCTTGCTCGTCCTCGAATAAGCATTAAAACCACTCTCAATAAATCAAGCCTAGGGACACCACCACTTTGGTTGAAACCAACAATTAGGCCCTCTAGCAACTTAACTCATCAAATGTACACTTCATGATCGTCATGCAAGATATACAAGTCAACAAACAAACAACAAACTTCTGACCTCCTAACCTCAAAGACGGGCTCTAACTCATCAAATTTAAACTCGCTCACTTATTTTGTCAAAGAAATGTAATAACATCACCTATCTACCATGAAACAAGTGCCCTTACGAGAAGAAATAGTCCACACACTCAAATCAAAGAATGAATATAAATTAAGAACTTAGCATCAAATCACAACTCTCACACTCACAAAAGAATTCACATGTATGCTCAAAGAACCATAGACTTGCCCATTATGTACATCTCTACTAATTAAGTGTGCTCGAATAAAATCAAATAGGACTTTAACGGATTGTAATGTTGGTTAGGGGACGGGTAGGACAACTATATAATAGTGACTTACACTTCCCTAAGCACTTTGCACTTTTAGACTTCATCACCCATTATTTTCTACTCTTCACTTTATTTTTCAGCCCTTTCTTCATCAATTATTTTACAAGTATTTCATCATATCAAGAACGTTTCAATCATTTTTCATCACTTTGCAGCTATCATTGGTCGTCATTTTTCACTTGACCATCTCTTTTCTTCAGATTTAACAATTATAACACAGTCTAAGCTACATTACTCAAGAAAGCAGGGTGTAAAAGCTAGGGATTCAACAAAAGGATCAAGGCAAAAATACGGCTTCCAAACGAAAGGCTACAGGCTCAAAGGGCTAACTATTGGTATAATATCTGAAAAGGCTAAAAATTTACAAGACATATCAAAGAAAACCTATCGTCATCTTCTAAACAGAGCAACACTTTTTATTTCGCTTCAATAACATTCAAGACAAGTTCTAGACTAAGATGCAAAACATGGAATATAAGCAAGAAATCCTCACCACACATGGCACAAGTATCAATCAAGATGGATCGATTCTACTCTAAGACAGACAGGATCCCAGCAAACTACAAAATAAGAATAAGTTATGTACAGAGTCACAACCCTGAGCTTAGGTGTCAGAATGACTGCTATTTCTTTCATTACTAAGGCTGCTATTTCTTTCATTACTCAAGAACTCACAGAAAAGTACTACTCAAGCTCAGTCCTAAATATACTAGTATCAAACAAGTCAAAATATCTTTCTTCTCTTTCTTTTACTACTAAAAAAAGTCTAATCCTAAAAATATGACAATTCCTATGGTACAATCATCCTCAACCTCAAAGTATCGGAAGTACCCCACCCCACACTTAAGAATATGTGTTGTCCTCAATGCATGAGTCGCTGGAAAAAAAAACAAGGGTGAGAAATACTCCCTGAGACCCTCTAGGGTCTAGCTAGCAGCATAATCCTCAACATCAAGGGTCGGCATGATCCACACTTAAGCTCGAAAATGCTCCCCAGCTTTCAACTTTGGGTACTCAGACTTCCCCTAATCAACAAAACAAAAATTAAACACAACAAAACGTGACACGATAAAAATAAAATAAAATAAAATAAAAAGAAAATACAAGATGTGTTGCCTCCCAACAAGCGCTTGATTTAATGTCGTAGCACGACGCGAATCGACTTTTCCCTCCACCTTGAACTTATGAATTGTACGCCTAACAGGGCATCCAATCTACGGTTCTGCTCCTTTGGTGGGGTACAAAGATAATCATGCCAAGTAATAAATTTTTCACTCTGCACTTCTTGGCCTTTAGATGAGGAATATAATTTTTGTTTTTTTGCACAACAAATTCAAGAATATACACTTTATTCCTCATCCTTTGATTCTACCCAAGGTTCAAATTGATTGATTAGTCTCTCACTATTCAAATAAAATGTAGAAAATAATTGGAATGAGGTATAATGTGCTAGAGTCATCAAAAAGAATATTATCTACTTCCTCACGGGACTCTAGTGCACTTGTCTCGACATTGGCATCATCAAGAAAACTATGATCTAATGATTGATACTCTACTTTTAGCTACTCATTTTGGCTTTTAAGTGCTTTTTCAGCTACAGACAACTCATCACTAAATTATTGAGCGTTGAAGGCACCAACCTTTGCACTCAAATCCTCATTCAAGTAGTGAATAGTCAAACAAAAACTTTCAAGCTCATCTAAGAACTCAACCTTTTCTTTAGCTGCGTGAGAAAAATAATTAGAGAGTATATGATGTTGAGCAGCAAATATTTTAAGGTTGTACTCCAAGGATGCCAAGTCTTGACAAGATGAAAACGCCATAAAAAATACACAAAATAAAATAAAATAAAAGCTGTAAAGATAAAAGAAAAAGTCTAATATAGAAAAACAGTTAGTTTCTAAGTCCCTAGCAACGACGCCAAAAACGTGTTGCTCTCAAACGCACACGCAAGTATACGTGGCCGTACAAGTAATATAGTGATTTTAAAAATCGGATGTCGAACCCACAAGGACTTATGATTAACCGTCAACTAAATTACACTAACAGAATTATCTATACAAGAGATGAATCTATAAGTTATAATTTTAAACTAAATAAAATAAAAAGAAAACAATTAATGAACTTCAACAATGAAAGAGCGGGTTTTTTATATTATCAATGATATAAAATCGATCTAGGGCTATGGGTTGTCTAGCAATCACGTTGTATTCTTCAATTGATTGAACTTCTTAAGTAATCCAGTTTACTTATTGACATGGTTAATATTACAACTACGAATCTCTCCAGTCCTCTAGCCGTCTATTTGTATTACTTTCACGCCTATATCTCTATGGTCATGAACATTAATACAAATGCATTTATATTTCCTTTATTCCAACCAAGCAGGGCGATCTAGGTATATCTCTATCCTTGCCACAAATCCCTATCTCTATTTTCAGGGATGAGATCATGCTCTATTAAACCCTATTGATATCATATTATTCCTCTCTCGAGTTCAATCTAAGAATCAAAGATAGTATTTGATTGGTGATCAAGTAACCAAATAATTAAGCTCGGGATTAAATAAATAAACCAATATGATAAACTCATTAATTGAAATCAATATCCAAATAACAACGTTCATGAAAGAATCATAACCCTAGAACGAGAAGTTTAGATCCACATAGACATGGAGGAAATACAAAAAATCATCCAAAGAAATTATAAAAACTAGTAAATGGAGAAGAAGATATAAAACCCAATCAACTCTGGCCTCCACGACGGTTCCAACCTCTCCCTAGGTCCAAAGCTCTGAACTCGCGGTCACAAGTTGTCCGAAGTTATGTAAAAACCGATAGAATATGTATTTATAGGGTACCAAAAATCCCGGGCTTTTAAAAATCAAATCCAATGCAAACCGAGAAAAATAGCAGGCAGGTGGCGCCGCAGGCTGAATAAGTTCAGAGGCACGTCAAGTGCGCGATGCGTGTGCGTCGCATGAAGAGCGCACACACCATTGTTATTGTTGCCCAATACATTTTTTTCTTCTGAAATTCAATTTCAATTGTTGATCACCTCTCACTTGCTGCCACATAATCATTTTCTTATTTCAGGTGCTAGTTTTCTTCTTTGCTGCTTCACTCTTTAATTGCTACACCATCATCTTCAAAATTGTATAATCACTTATGAACCAATGATTAGCTCATCATGATTTAATCTCATTTTTGCATCAACATTTTTCTGCCACGTTCTTGTCTCCTCTTTTTCTTTTTTTCTTTTATTTTCTTTTTCTCTTTCTTTTCATCCAATTTTTACTTCAAATTTCTTTATTTTCGCATCGGTTTATTCCTATACAGTAAATATAATATTAAGCACAATTAACTATAATTAATACTCAAAAGATAATTAAAAGTATTAGAATGTGAGGCAAACAATGAGTAAATATATGTGAAAGAAATAACCCCCTTGATTATTCTCATTAATGAAAGAGTATATATACAATTTACAAATTGCCATAATAGAAAACATATTCATATTCTACTCCAAAAACCCTATTCTAGTAGTACAAGACTCCTACAACTATGGTAAGTATACAATGCTAATTAAGGTAATATTTACACTACAATATTACAACAATATACACATAATAATCTGCCAATACCATAATGGGCTTCTACTGCCCAAGCCTGTGATGGGCTGTTGATTCACAATCCGAGATGGCGATCCAATATACATAAGTATACACGTGTATATCGTGTGTATACTTATGTATATTTAACACACCCCTGTAGTCATAGTGGGCGGTCTTCGAACGTTGAGACTGTCCCTAAAATCTTCAAAAAGGACCGAGGGAAGACCCTTTGTAAAGATGTCTTTGATACCTGGAAGAGACATGACAGACGCGTGCTTGACCATGAGCAACATTTTCGCGAACAAAGTGAATTTCCATCTTGATATGTTTAGTGCGCTGGTGCTGAATCGGATTACCAGAAAGGTAGATGGCACTAACATTATCACAATAAACCAATGTCGCT
This sequence comes from Anisodus tanguticus, assembly GCA_034509755.1. Lineage (NCBI taxonomy): Eukaryota > Viridiplantae > Streptophyta > Magnoliopsida > Solanales > Solanaceae > Anisodus > Anisodus tanguticus. The sequence continues at coordinate 9,356,686 of CM067543.1, read as the reverse complement.
TTCTGAATAGGACAATGAAGCTCTAACAACAAATTACGTAACCAACATGATTCAGAGACCATATTAGCTACCCCTCGATACTCGGCCTCTACACTGGAGCGGGACAAAGTCGATTGACGTTTCGCAGACCATGAGACCAAATTATTACCAAGAAACATACAATAGCCAGACGTAGACCATCTGGTGTCCGGAAAACCACCCCAATCATCATTTGTATATGAGACAAGTGTTGACGTCGATGAAGGATATAAATGCAAGCCATAGTCAAGTGTACCCTGAATATACCGAATAATGCGTTTGAGCGCATTCATGTGCTTAACTCTGGGATCATGCATAAACAAACACAACTGTTGTACGACATACGTAATATCTGGTCTCGTGAATGTAAGATACTGAAGGGCCCATGCAAGACTGCGATAGCGGGTTGGATCCTCGTATGGTGCGCCGACCACATCACCAAGCTTGGGCTTAGTATCAACTGGAGTAGAGGTAGACTTACATGATGACATCTCAGTCATCTCAATGATCTCAAATGCATACTTCCTTTGGGATAAGAACAACCCACCTGCATGATGAGTGACAACAATCCCAAAAAAATAACTCAAGGACTCCAAGTCTTTCATAGCAAACTCAGAACTGAGCATTGTCATGATAGACTGGCGTAATATGTCGGAAGAGGCAGTCAAGATAATATCATCCACATATAATAGTATATAAGCCAAGGAAGAACCACGACGATATATGAACAAGGAATTATCCGACCTGCTGTGAGTGAACCCAATAGTCGAAACATAGTAGGCAAACCTCTTATACCAGGCCCGTGGAGACTGCTTAAGCCCATATAAGGACTTTTTCAACAAACAGACATTATGAGGATATTTGGGATCCCTAAACCCCAAGGGCTGATGCATATAGATTGTTCCCTTGAGATCACCATGTAAGAAAGCATTCTTCACATCTAACTGATGAATGTGCCATGCTTTTGAAAGAGCCAAGCTGAGCACAGTGCGAATGGTAGCCGGCTTGACTACCGGACTAAACGTCTCACCACAATCCACACCAACCTGCTGAGTCTTACCATCACCCATAAGCCGCGCCTTATGCCTTGCAAACGAACCGTCTGAATTGTCCTTATGAGCAAAATTCCACATAGACCTAATAATATGAATACCAGATGGACGGGGCACCAACTCCCACGTCTTATTATCAATAAGAGCATTATATTCATCGGTCATAGCAATTTTCCAATTCGGGTTATTTGACGCAGACACTAGATTACGGGGTAAGGGTGATTTAAGCATGTTAGAATTTAAATTAAAATGTTTTTTTGGTTTAAAAATACTCCGTTGACTACGAGTGACTGGTCTATGACTCGGAGGAGAATTGAGTGAATTTTGGGAATTATCGGAACTTGGCCAGCAAGCAGTGGTCCTGCTGGCCCAACACGGTAAGCAGGTATCAGAACTGGAATGGGCTGGGCAACTGGCCCGATTCCGTAAACCGCGGCGATCTTGTCCTAGTTACCGGACCGGACCCGATGGTGACGGTGTAGCAGTGGGGCCAGTAGGTAGTGGGCCCGCTGACGGATTTTGGGTACGTGATAAGTCTGATAAATGGTGAATAATATACAAGGAGATACCGTCATCCAAAAAATTATACGAACTAGGCATGGGACTACTCAATTTTGCAAACAGGAATTGGGACTCATAAGAAATAACATGGCGACTAATGACGATTTTGTGAGACGATAAATCAAAATATTTGTAACCACGATGATTAGACGGATAGCCCAAAAACACACAAGGGGTAGAACGAGTCTGAAGTTTGTTAATTGTGGTGGATGGAAACAACGGATAACATAAGCACCCAAAAACCCTAAGATGTGAAAACGAAGGAGTCTTATTAAATAAAATTTGAAGAGTGGATGAGTACTTCAACCTTTTGAGATGAAGAATGTTAAGAAGATATGTAGCCATTTGTAGAGCATGATGCCAAAAAGTAGGGGGTACGAAAGCATGAATCAATAAATTTCAGACAATATTGTTAATGGTACGAATTTTTTGTTCGGCTTTCCATTTTGTGAAGACGTATGAGGACAAGAAAAATGAAAATTGATCCCATTAGTAGCACAAAACTCCCGAAAGACCCCATTATCATATTCTTTGTCATTATCGCATTGGATATTCTTAATTTTCCATTCGAATTGTGTTCTAATGGATGCTCTAAATTTTAAGAAGGTGGAAAAAACTTGAGATTTTTTCGCTATTGAAAAAGTCCATAAAAAATTAGAATAATCATCTAAAAATAGAACATAATAACGATGACTCAAAGAACTGAGAAAATGAGATGTCCATAGATCGCTATGAATAATATCAAATGGCATTAGAGTACGAAAATTAGATTCTACAAATGGCAATGTAACAATTTTCCCTAAAGAACAAGATTGACAATTCAGAGTACTACGCGTACCCTTACAAGAAATAGATTTATTTTTATCTAAGGAAGACAAAATGGACGATCCTGGATGACCTGGACGAGCATGCCACAAGGCAGGAGCAAGGGCGACAAACGTAGATGGCAAGGCTTGACTCGAAAGACCGAAACCTGGTGTGATCGGATAAAGATCTCCCCTACTATCACACCTTATGAGAAGACTCCCCGTCTTGAAATCCTTCACAGAAAACCCAAATGGATCAAATTGAACAGAAACAGAATTATCAGTTGTGAATTTACGGATAGACACTAAATTTTGAATCAATTTAGGGGCATGAAGGATAGGTTTCAAGATAAGTGTTGGATGGGGTGGAGACAAAGTTTTATGACCATAACAACGAATCAGAATAGAATTACCATTCCCAACAATTACACCACGCGGGTTGCTCAAATTGGAATAAGACGAGAGAGTACCTTGATCGGACATCATGTGGGTAGTCGCACCGGTGTCCATATACCAATTTGGGTCCGGTGGTGTTAAACCAAGTGTGTGCATAGCGACTTCAACGTTGGTGTGAGTAAGGCCCGCTGCATGGTGAGCCTGGTGGGGCCGAGGCCCAAGCATACCGCTTGCTGCCCCGGCCCAGTCGCTGATCTCGGACTCCACTGTTGGTTGGAAAAACTGGGCCTGAGGGGCTGCTGAAACTGAGCCCAATTTGGGTGGCCAGTGGGCTGTTGAAATTGAGCCCAATTCGGGTGGGCAGTGGACTGAAAATAGAGGCTGTTGAGCCCAGGCCCACTGGTCTAGTTCCCGTACTATGGGCCTAGGGCTGTGGCTAGTGGGCTTGCGGCCCACTACACCCGAGGCCCATTGTCACCCCCATTATTTCCACCTCGGTTTCCGCCTCAGTTTTTGCCATTATTTTTGCAATTCTGACCCTTTTTGCCACTACCATTGTTGCGGTTTTGGTCGTAATTGGGAATAAAACCATTAGAATTGTTGAATGACGTCATCATGACCACAGGACTTGCAGTAGTAGCCGCCTTTTTAGCCAAACCCAGCTTCTTCCAAAGTAAGCATGGAGCGGGCTTGATGGAACTCAGGGAGATGATCACTTTAACGAAAGATAGTACCAACGCCACTATAGGCCTCAGATAGGCTAGTAACCATCTGCAGAACAAGACTATTGTCGCTAATGGGCACACCAACGTTGTGAAGTTGGTTCGCCAATTTTTTCAACCTCTTGCAATATGCTGAAACGTTCGGGAAATTTTCCATATTGACGTGGGAAAATTCCTGCTCAAGGGTAACATCTCTGGAATTTTGATTATCTTGGAATATGTCATGTAGCCATTGTCGTAGCATCAGGCTCAATAATCGTTTGCAACAGGTCGGTAGAAATAGTGGAGTAAATCCACTAAAGGACAGTGGCATCAAGAGTCATCCACAACTTAGGATCATCATCGCGTTGAGGCACCTCCAAATCCTCAGGAGCCGCGGGGATTATATGATGGATGACTTGATGCGAACATGCGTGAATTTTGAACAGTTCGGCCTACGTCGCATATTGGACATTTTCTATTTCAAGAATAAGAGGGATGTGATTCTTGATGTTAAAAACTGTAAGGGCAGGATGAAGCGTGTTCTTTGATGTAGACATACTGATAGAACAATATGTGATTGAGGGATTTGGAAGATAGAGGAGGTACCGTCGGAATAAACCAATCCGAGAACAAGCTGCGGAAAAACTTGGTCTCGGTTTTGTTCACTGTTTGGTCGACGACAATATGAAGAAAATTGGGAGAGGATTTTAAGATCTAGACTTCTGATATCATGAAAGAAATAATCCCCTTGATTATTCTCATTAATGAAAGAGTATATATACAATTTACAAATTGCCTTAATAGAAAACCTATTCCTATTCTACTCTCAAAACCCTATTTTAGTAGTACATGACTCCTACAACTATGGTAAATATACAATGCTAATTAAGGTAACATTTATACTACAATATTACAACAATATACACATAATAATCTGCCAATCCCGTGATGGGCTGTTGATTCACAATCCGAGATGGCGGTCCAATATACATAAGTATACACGTGTATATCGTGTGTATACTTATGTATATTTAACAATATGCATATTTTCCCGAACATCAATTGCCTTCTCCGGAGCAGCAAACTGAGGCTATTATCATCCTCGAGCCTCCGAATCCGCTTGGAGTAGTTTTGTAATGCGATCAATAAAACCAGCTTAGAAATTGACTAGTCTTTCTGATTTTTAATGAGAAGAAGGGGAATTTTGCCATTATGATCTCTCTAGTTTATTTTTAATCATATACTCGTGGGATATTTAGAGTTTCATTTAAACTCTTCACTACTCCAATTTGGACTGGATCACCACAACACTTCTTTTCAACGAGCCACCCTTCGTCCATTCTCGAAGCCGCTGAATCATCATAGCGCCCTCGTTATATCTGTTTTGAACTAACATTCGATTTTGGGCTGTTTGTTTTGATGTGTTTTGTATTGGTGTAAATCATTTAGATACAACTTAATTGCTTACCCCTCTTTAGATATTTGTTTTAACATGGTCACTCGACTTAAGCGTGCTTAGGAATATAGCGTCTACTAAATAGATTTTATTTGTTTCTTAGGACATTTACACTACAAGATGATTTTATTTACTAACAAGTAGAGTTGGAAGATGCCTTTAAATCAACTGTTTAAAAAAAAAAGGCACATCTTTTCAAGTCATCGTCTAACAAGAAGGGGGAATTCAAAACGACTATTTTGAGAATGAAAAACACAATTTTTTCAAAAGGATTAAAAAACAAGTTTTCTAGCATCTTTAAGTAGCTTCTGTTGCGAACCAGGTTTCAAAAAGTGTTGGGCCCAAAAAATGATATTCATAGAACATGGCCCAAACATTTTCAACATTTGTGCTTTCAAAGGCACTAGTCTTTAATTTCTGTCCCTCAAATTTAGAATTTTTAATTTTTTTCCTTTGCTTAAACATATCCCGAGAGTCTGGGTTCGGATCCCTGCTAAGTCAAATTTTTTTTAAAAAATCGCAAGACAGAGTTTGCCTTATGCCTGAAGGCAAACTCTGCCTTAAGGTAGAGCTTGCATGCAAACTCTGTCTGCCTTAAGGTAGCAACTCTACCGGATAAGGCAGAGTTGTGAAACTCTGCATTGCGAATCCAAATTATGTCTTGCATTTTTTTTTAATTTTTGACTGAGCGGGGGTTTGAAATCGAAACCCATGAGTTTTCAATATAAAGGGAAAAAATTAAAAAATTCAATTTAAAGGACAAAAATTAAAGACCACCCGAATAAGAACGTTCCTGCAAATTGACCGCCTCTTTTTAACAGGAGCATCCCTTGTATTCTAAGGTGAAAACAAGAGACCACATATTAGGGCCCAAGTACAGTGGCCTAAGTTATTTTCAAGAATTACAAAGTACACACTTTTTTTTCATATACACGTGTACTATATATATATATATATATATATATATATATATATACTATCTTATTTTTATTCAACTCCTTTAGTTATTGTTCATCACGTGCATATATATAACTCTCATGTCATGAGTAATTATTTTAAAAAACACATATACCATTTTTATGCATGATATGTACATTGCATATACACTATCTCCCCATGATTATTTATACTATTTTTATATACGGTATGCATCACATAATATATATCTTTTTCACATCATATGCACCTTTCATCACGAACTACTCCTTTTATAAATAAATATACACACACTATTTTCATAATTATGCACTAAATCATTTCTTTTTATAAATATACATATGCATACATTTACTCTAATCACTTTAAACCAATTTTGTACGAATCACCTTAGGAAAGTAGTTCTTTTAAAATAGGTAATGATAAGTAAGAAACGGATAGATAATCCCCTATAATGTTCAGTTAAACTAAGTTTAAAAATTATCTTTGAATAGACTTTGAGGGTGCTTAATAACTTTCCCTCAGGATAAATAAAACTCTTATCTAAAATCTCATAAATTTCGCAGATCATAAACGGAGAAGATACATAAATGCATATAGGTTTCCTGATTTTCCTTAAGAAATTAGGTGGCGACTCTAACCCTTTTAAGACCAGATAGAAGAGTCGGAAAGTTGCAAACTATTTTGGACCCGTTAAAAATAGGGCTCGACAGCGAGCAGTGATCAAGAAAGGAATTTTTTTTCTAAGTCTGGAAATGCAAGTTGTTGCCTCACTTTGGAGCTTGCGCAACGAGCAACATGGAGGCGATGTAAATATTTTCTAAGTCCTAAATTATTTTGGACGGGTCTTGGAGGATTATTCTCAACACTATAAATAAATCCCCAGGCGTTTTGAAAGGGGTTCAGACATTTTATCGCATAGAGAACAAGGAGTAGAGCTATTTCTTCGTAGGGTTATCTCTTTTACTTTCATTACTTCATCTTTTCTTGGATTAAACATGAACACTAATTGTTGTCATTCGATTATGAGTAGTTAAACTCTACAATTTTGGGGTTATGGTGCAACCACGAGTATTGACGTTTGAATAGTATTTTCTTATTAGTAGTTTATTCAAATACAATTGTTTCTTTACTTCTGTTCTTAATTGCTTGATTGTCGAATTCTATTTACTATTTAATATAGATGCTTGAAAGAGAAATTGTTAGATTAGAGAAGAAGTAAAGAGAGCGTGGTCTGATTATCCCTAGCATAGGGCTAGCATTTGTATCTAGAATAGCCATATATTTAAGCACCACGTTCCATTGAGTTCTGTAAACTAATTGCATTTTTAACAGGATTCAATAAAAATAGGTGGTAAACTATTTTAAATAAGTGAGCAGTAGTTCAAAAGAATAATACAAGAGTTGACAATCCGGCCAATTAACAATCGTGAATAAAACAGCTAGGGTGAAATACTTGCATAACTCATATGATTCGTAAACCAACCACAACCCTGGAATACTCATCTCTCTGTGTTAAAACCAAAGGTTTGAACCAACGTTCAGGACAAATTATTACGTATTTAATTAGTCTTTTACTTTTTGCAGTAGTTAAGATAAACAAAACAACCTTTGTGGAAAATACTTACTTAACAATCACTATATTACTTGACGACCACGTGCGCTTGTGTGTGTATTTGGGAGCAACAAGTGATTCAAAATAACACACTAAACTAAAAGGAACCTGAACTATTGAAAGTAGTTTGGTGAAAGCACCTCGAAGATAATTAGAATTTCATGTTGATGATTCTTGTGAATTGAGAACAAATGAAATAATATAACATAAAATATATAGATAAGAAATATCGAGAGGAGGAGAAGACTTTCTTTTAAATGGGCTTTACATAATGTGAGAACACTTCTATTTATAAGATGTTACGATTATCCTAAGAGTTACAAAAATTAAGCGGACACTTCAATGGGTAAATGAAATAAATTGATTTATAGAATGAAGGGACATCCATACTTCATAACAAATATATAATAATTAAATTTGTTTACTAATCAAGTATTATTAAAGGAAAAATATTTTTCACTAATGTAACACAAATCTGTATCTATATATAATATAAAGTTAGATATAAATAAAGTGATGTGACATTTTTCTATGACCTCTATTCCTATTTATATTTTTTCTCCTTTTTTTTTGTTGACATTTTCCCTTCTTTTTTTTTGCATTCAATTTATGTTAAAAAAAGCTAAAAGATTTTATTATCTCTTCATATTCCCTATAGTTAATGTCTATTTATAACTATTGATGTTGCACGACTTAAAAAGTTCCTCCCAGTAAATTCATTTCAGTTTTCTCTTCTCCTTCACCATAATTAATTTCTATTAATAGGTATTAATGTTACATTGCTTGAAATTCTTCCACTCAATAAAATGCTATAGGCTTAGACATAACACAAGGCTACTACTGCTTTTCCACCAAGCATGGTGAAAAACTCACGACGTTACCTCCCATCAGGTAATTCAAAATTCTCCTTATTGAATAATTCAATTGACAAATTCTCTTACATGAATTAAAAATAATATTGCCCAACATGGATGTCGCAAATATTGTAAAGAATGAATTTTGGGCTTAACTCAACCCCAAAAGCTAGCTTAAAGGGAGGAGGATTGCCCAAGCCATATAAGGAGACCAAGGACCACTTATCCCACCGATGTGTGAGAACTCAACACCCCTCCTCACGCCCAGGGCTGAACATCTGGAGCGTGGACAATATAAGAGGGGGGCCCAACATCGGAAACAATGAATTGGGACGGGACTGACTCTGATACCATGTAAAGAATGAATTTTGCGCCTAACTCTGTTAGATATTGTAAAGCAGTACGGGAAGTAAATAAATATTACAAGTGTTCGAAAGGATAAACAAATAGGTCAATGTTCAGAACTGCCACAAGCTTGTTGAGTCTTGAATCTTGATAACTAGAAATCAAGAAACACTAAATCTGGATTGTTATAACCGTGTGCTGAGTCGAGTGATTGCACTCTGTCCTTAAGACAAGATTGCCCCGTATATATGCTTTTACGTTAACGGGCAATAGTCTAACAAGATAAAACAACACTTTAATCTCAACACTACAAAGCAAATAGGTTGTGTCTAACGAAGAAAACAAACACGAAACGCCTTGATGAAGAAATGGAAAAGGAAGGAAGAGTTTCTGTTTTCGTCCCAACGTTTTGGACTGAATTTCAATGTCTCTTCTGTTTGTCTCTGTGTATATAAATGTTGTATCATTTTTGCTGTCTGGGTGTTTATATTCTGTTTTGTGTAATTTTTCGTGTTCCACAATTGAGCAAAACAACTCCAATATATAGCATAAGAGAGACTGCTCAACTGCCCAAGACATGGTTGTTTAAGGCCATTGAATGAGGGAGTAAACTGCCAAGTAATGGCAGTTTATGGCCATTGAAGGAGGGTGTAATCCAGCCAAGTAATGGCTGTTAACGTCGTTCCCAAATTCAACTTTCCTAAAACTCTAGGGACCAAACTCTAAATATTAAACAATTTGGGGATCCAAATAGATAATATCAGAAAGTCCCGCGACCCGGATGGGACGGGCGGGCGGCGGCAGTGCGCGTGTGGGCTTAGCCTTGAACCCAAGCACATCTAGGTCCTCCCTCCTTTAAACACATGTGATACCTCTTGGGGTCCCAAACCCTTAGCCAATTATGAGACTTATAAAGAGAGCAATTCTTCCTTTTCCCACCGATGTGGTAGATTTGTCCCACACCATATTTCAATGCCTCAAACACCTTACTTCGTGGACCAATATCTCTTTCATTTCTCAACGAAATTTGACGATTCTTGGCCCTACGGTCATCTACTCACTTAGTAGATTATGCACGTGTGAAGAGACAAAGCCTCCAACATACGGAACACTAGTGTTTAATTCATTAAATATGGGTGGACGCACTTCCCCGCCAAAGGCAAATTTCCAACAAACTCAACCCCAAAAGCTAGCTCAAAGGGAGGAGGATTGCTCAAGCCATATAATAAAACTAAGGACCACTTATCCCACCGATGTGGAAGTACTCCACAAATATTATGATAGTAAGCAAAATTCTTAAACTGTGAATATTTTAGGAAAAGCTCCGTATTCTTAAAAATTTTAATGGGTAAGTTATTCGATAGTTTAGAGTAAATCAATTAATTTCGTAAATCTATTATATTATTGTGTATTATGCTAACTATTTAGATTTATTATCATATCTTTTGTGCTCCCTAAATCTGTACTAGATGTGTTATTGGATTAAATAATCAACAACTCGTAATTTTCTGTGTAGTTAGAATGAAGTTTACTTAGTAATTAAATTTTGGTTAAAGATGATATCGTGGAGAACAGCATAAATAAATTTATTGGATTGATTATGTTATTTTTATTGTATGCATTGAATCATCTGGATATAAGAGAAAAGGAAAATAAATTGTAGGTTAGATGGTAGGTAATTAGTAAAAACACCACTTATTACGAATTGAGGTGAAAACTCTTTACCTCCATCACGTTAGATCCCAGTTAGCGGCTTATGTAACATTCAACTATTTTTTTCCACATCAATAATATAATTTATTTTAGAACTTGTTAACTTTCATTGTTCATAATAATTTCCTCTCACTTATCTCTTCATTTTTCATAAATTGCAGGTGGTGATAAACAATATTATAGAGTAAATAATTCTGACAGATCCATATGAAATTATTAGTGGCATACAGTACAAGAAAGTTAATAACTTGCTGGAACTAAACAACGAAAATTTGTATAGAAGGTAAGTATATAAAAGAGGTTGTCACTTCTCCTTCTTTACTATTTTTTTATCATTTTATTACGATGATAAGACATTTTCTTGCCATTATAATTAAGTAATATTAATTCATTTCATGCTATTGAAATAAATAAATTTAGGGATTTTTTAACTGGAGAGAAACTGATATTATAAAAACAAGAGAAAGGTTTGATGTATATATACTCTTGAACCTCATCTTTTCCTCCCGAAGAAGTTTGAGTATTGCTTACAAATATCAAGTGAAATACGTATTTAGTTGATAAAATTGTTAATTTAAAAAAATGTTGTATAAAAAATAATTAAAAGATTACCGTGTAATTGATTTTTGAGTGATGCGTATATATTTATAGAATTACATTTTATATGCATATACGTGAAACAAATTATTTCAATTAATTATTTTATTAAATCGTTTGATATTTTTTGAGAGGGCACAAAGTAGAGATAAATTTACTATATCAAATAAGGACAAATTATTATCCCGGAAAATAGACATTCAAGATGGTGCAAATAAAATTAAAAGAACAGACTTCTTTCTTTTCCAAGAAAAATAGAGGACTTTACATTATCCAAAAACTCTTGAAGGAAAAAAGAAAATAAAAATAATCTAAAAATCACTCTACTAGCTAACCAGTAACCGATGAGACCCATTTCCAATTCCACTTGCCTAACAAGTAAGGCCGACCCGACCCGATCCCGCCTCTTCCCGTCCTGTCCCGACTCGATCCCGCCAAATCCGGCCCAATAATCCCGAGCCCGGTCCACTGACCGCCCTTTAACAAGTAAATAATTGACTTATGTCTCTTTCCATCTCCCAAACAAAATATTTCCGTTTCCGATGGCTCGTCTTTTCTGCAATAATCCCCAAATCAATACCCTAACCCGATCCCTGACCCGACCCAAATTCGCTCCCCCTCTTCCCCTCACGCTCCGGCACCGTTCCAATGGCTCCGGCGACGGTGAAGGCGAACCACCTCACCCTCAGCTAATGGAGATCGACCTTGATTCCTCCAATGGATCTGACGGTGGGATAAGGAAGTTAGAGGAGGTGATCCATTCAGTTATCGTGAGACGCTCCGCACCAGATTGGCTACCTTTTATGCCTGGGTACTCTTACTGGGTCCCGCCGTATGTGAAAGTAGGTGGTGGAGGGGCTGGTGGTATACATAGTCATAGTCATAGTCACCGTGGTGGTGGTAGTGATTTCGATCCGCATAGGATTGTTGAAAAGATGGCTGCTGTGAAGACTCATTTTGGTTCTGCTTCTTCCATTTCGTCTTCCTTGATGTTATTAGAGGATGAAACGATGTCGGTTTCTCGTGTTCGTGGCTGGCCCTCGTCCTCGTTTTTCACTGGAGGTATACAATATTTTAAAAAGGATGAAACTTTATGCGTTTTAAATGTTTTAGATTTTAATTGTTTGTTCTTTTTTGGGGGGACAATTGAGAAGTAAAAACAGTTATCTACTTGTTTATAGCTCGCAAAGACAGAATTTTGAGATAATACACTACAAAATAACTGAAATTAGCTACAAACTTTATCGCTAATTTGGTTGTAGCTAATAGAATTTTGTGATAATACGATGCTAAACCATATCTTTCTATGTAGCTACAAAATTGTCTGTTGCTAATTCCTGTTTTGTTTTTAGTAATGATATATACACTACAAATACTATTAAGACCTGATGATCCTTAGCTTAGACAAAGGAGAAGGCATGCGGAAAGTTGACAACCAAACTAAAAATACTCTAATTATGATTCTTCAAAGGGTGCCATGGATTCATATAACTGGTGTCAATTCATTTAGAATTGAGGAATGATTTATTATTTTTGAGTTAAACTGATTAAGATGTTTTTATCAACATAAATGTATTATACAAAATTGGAAAAACAATTGACATCATCTATAGGGAGATTAGTATTTTCCACTTGAGAAGTAAGTACAGTTATGTACTTGTTTTTAGCTCTTACTTTTAGAGACTGATTTTTTTAGGGATTTTGAGATAATATATACATATAAATGCTATTAAGATTTATTTTTTGGTGAAATTGTGTGCTTAAAACTGATATCTTTGAGCATGTAATTATAGATGGTCCCTAGATCAGATAAAGGAGGAGCCTTGCCGAAAATTGACAGCCAAACTAAAAATAGTCTAATTATGATCAACTTCTTGTCCAATCAAACTACTGAAAAATTGTTTAAAAGCCGTGTTCTTTGGCAGAACGTTTTGCATAGGAACTATTTCCTTGGAAAATTGCAAAATATGGGATCTGTGGATTAATTTATGTTTGCAATCAAAGAGTGTGGGAGACTTGTATCTACAGAACCAACTAGATATTATCGAACTTCACAAAAATGAGTGCAGATTTAGAGGTATTTCTTATCTGAACTGGAAGAATTAAGCCACCTGAAGGGAAACATTACAATTATGTTTGTTATCATACTGAAAAAGAAAATGAGATCTTATATCTGATACAGGAAACGACAAGCCTATGGGCTTGTATAACCTTTTGCTGACTAAGATATGTGCAATCATCTGTATGGATGTTGATCCTGAAGCTCAACTGTAGGCTAAGCAAACTTGGGACATTTATTAGTCTTAGCCTTTTTTCAGATCAGTGAAATGTCCTTCAGTTCCAAACCAATTTTGCACATGGTCGAGCGTCAAATGAGATATCCCAGTAATTAGAATCTTAAAGCAGCATCCAAATCTCAGAAGAAATAATAAATACGACAAGAATAAGCTTTCTCCACAGCTGTGTGGAAAGCATAGAATACCTCAAGGTGAAGAGGTCAAACCAAACTTTTAAAGTAGAAGGTAAATGCACCTTTGTCACTGTTGAGGAGTGTAGGAGGTTAGTCCATGATGGTGTATTTATGAAACCGAACTATGCCTGATTGTTACAAGATTCCATAGGAATTGTTCTGGTATCTTCCAGTTTTCAGCTTTTTCTATTTCCTGTGACTATTTAAACCTCATGCATCCAACTCCTACGGGCACTGAACTCCGTCCTCTTGAGAATCTATTTTAACAGAGTTAATGTTAGTAATATCTCAACTGTGGTGGTTCACGTGATCACCTTGTTTTGATGGAAAGATTCTCAGTTTCGTTTCTTTCACACTTTGCTCATTAGGTGTACTATCTGGAAATGACTTTTAACTCGGTTGGCTTCTTCTTTTCGGAAGATAAAATTTTACTTCATTCGCTAATTTAATAACAACTTCGAATTTATGTGATAGAAGATAAAGAAGTTTTGAAGTAGTAAACAAGGAAGTTTAGTTTTCTTCACTTTGGTCGGGAGCTACATTGTACTATTTAGTTGTCCTTCTTGTAAGTCCCATCTTAAGGTCATATATATTAAAATATCTGTCCATCAACAGAACAGCTAAAATCTAATTGTTATTGAAACCAGTGGGGTCAATGGAAAAACAAATCTTAATTTCCTTCAACTGGAATACTTGCAGCATATTCTTTGGGATGTCTCATATTTTGTCTGGGAATGTGGCGACTTTGCTTATATGTTTAAATAGGTTGATCCCTCGTGGAGATGGGGAAGTAGTGGAGTTAAAGATACTCTTACATGAGTGAATTCTCTCTATATATTTAGCTATATTTGTCGCTGACAATATTTTAATGGACCAACGGTGCTGCTGTACCTGGAAATACAACAGTGAATCCATCCAGCAGCTCTATGGTATAGTTGTAACTGAAGCATTGATGATATGCTTAACATTTCTCTTCCTACTTGCAGGAAGTGTACCAACATTCCCAACCCCAGTGCAGGTGGTGGAAGTGGAGGTGAAGCTTGAGGACAACTCAGATTATGATTCTAAATCTGAGGACGAGGGATAAATGACCTGTCTTCGTCTAGTGAGCTTCCATAGTAAATTGTTTATCAACACTTGCATTTTGTGATCTGTTTTGGCATCTACTTTTCAGTTCCATCTAGAGGATCTACTTTCAGTTCTAGTTTTGGATCATCTTGTCTTAATCTTGTATTTTACAACATAAACAAGATTTCTGGTTTGATAAATGATAATACAGTTCCATTGATTGAAAAAGTGGGAAAATGTGCATTTCTGTAACTGTGTACATTGTTGATTTTGCAGGCTCAGTAACCTTGTAAATTCTTTGAAAACCTGGAAAACAGAAGCAAGCTTCTTACCTAAGGAAAGATGAGCAAGCAAAACTTTACACAGATCGGAACTCGGGGTTTGAAGCTCTTCCGTCCACCCTCTTGTTCGATGCAGTGGTTTAAGGCTCAGCCTCCCTAGAGAAATCTTGTATTTATGGTGTTTGAACTGTACAATCTGGAAAAATAGTCAGCCTGTTAAGTTTACTGCTGTTTGCTTTTGGTCTATTGTGTGTTGCCATGCCTTTTAACCTGTTTTCAGCGATATTATTATAGTCTCAGCTGTTATATTGGCCGGCTTGTCATCTACTACGGGCAATATTACGATAACATATTTAATCATAAGAGTATGTTGTAACGAGTTCAGTTTGTCAAAAGGAAAGAGTGCTATATCTAAAGGCTCCTATACCAAACTTGTCTTAGTCTGCACATCGTAATTATAACGACTGCAGAAAATTAATAATATTTTGAGTAATTTTTCTAGAGGTAGATCGTGGTTGGTGGCTCAGTATATTTATGAACTACTTATACTCTGTCAAGTGTCGGGTGTAATTTAATATGCTAATACTCTTTGAGTTCATTGCAAGTTTGAACACAAATGTGTTCTCCATCAGAAAACAATATTGATCGTGGAACAGCAGTTTGATTATGGAACAAAGGGGTCAAATTCAATAAATTGATTTAAATAAACTAATAAAAAGAGGTCAAAATCAACTAATGGGCTATCTTGATTTAATTTAACTATTTTAGCCATTCGTTATTTTATGTAAACAATGAAAACTATATCTATTTGTTTTCTCTATTTAAGTCTTAACTTATCTTACTACCACCACCAATACGCCTTGGTGTTGTTTAATCACAAAAATATGGCGAAATGGATTTAGAGCATCCAATTTAAATTGCATTATTTCCATCTTTTGTAAGGCTAAACATGTAAAATGAAAACGCCACAAGTAAGGCAAAACATATGTACTTTACTAGCTTGATTAAATTATAGCCAGGCAATTTCCTTATTTCTTTTATTTTAATCAATCGAGAATGCCCAATAATGACTTATTACTCTTAGTAGATAAAGGACCATTTAGAATGAAACTGGACTCTTCCAAAAGCAAAAGAGACGACATCAAAACAAAAAATAAGAAGTACAAACAACATACATTTTTATGGAAATAAATGTCGTGGTGAAACAAAACCATAAAAGAATGACATCAAACGTTATCTGCACTGTAATTTTTGTTTCATATTCTCATTCTCACTTTTGGCATTTACATTTGACATCAACCAAGATAAAATTATGATACTCAAACTAGAGAAATGTAATATAGCTCTATAGTCTATATGCCCCGTCTCTCAAAAAATAACCTACCAACGCCTCTTAACATTCGCAATATATGTCCTCACGTATTTAAGAGTCCATTGATTGATGACCAAAATGCACGTATAAGAAAATTTCTAACTTGAAAATTACGTTATACAGTAAAATGCAACTATTATTGATATTTATTATATTTGTGAATTGTGATTAAAAATAAATTAAGATAGATAGAAAAAAAGTGCATAAGATCAGTCACACTCTACTTTCATGTTTTTGTTTTTATTTTTACTTTTATACGTATTAGAAAATTTTCTTTTGCAGTCTATGTGAATTACCCTAAGTGATAACAAAATATTAGGCTAAAGCAGTAGTAACAAATTTAACAATTGACGAATTTGTTTATAACTTCTGATAATATTGCAAGGTGGAAATATCTACCTTATCAATGTAAATTCTACTAATCACATAATTTTTAACAAATCAAGAATCATAACAAAACGGCAAGGATTGAATCCGGTGTTGAATCCCACACCCACACACATGTCATGTAAATATGGATGCGGCAAGGATTTTGAAGAGTCCGAGCTACATAGAACTTGTTGGTACTCTATTGTACTTTATAAAGCAGTACGGGAAGTAAATAACTATTACAAGTATTCGAAAGAATAAACAAATATTCAATATTCAGAAATTGAATCTTGTTGAACAAATAGGCCAATCTTCAAAACTGCCGCAAGCTTGTTGTGTCTTGAATCTTGATAACCTGAAATCAAGAAACAACTAAATCTGGATGGTTACAACGTTGTGTGTTGAGTCGAGTGATTGCCCTCTGTTCTTAAGACAAGATTGCCCCGTATATATGCTTTTACGTTAGCGGGCAATAGTCTCCCAAGATAAAACAACACTTTAATCTCAACGCTACAAAGCCAATAGGTTGAGCCTGACGAAGAAAGCAAACATGAATCGACTTGCTGAAGATATGAAAAAGGAAGGAAGAGTTTCTGTTCACTCTTCTCTTTTGTCTCTGTGTATATAGTGTGTCTCTGTTGTGTATATCTTGTGTATATGTGAGGGTTTGCTCACTGTTTTTCAGTCACGAATTGCACTGATTTTCACCACTGTTTTGTACAGATTTTGGCCACTGTTTCGTGTTGTTTTGTGACTGAAATGTGCTGCTATTTTCGTGTGTTTTCAGTGACTGAATTGAGCCAAAGGAGGCTCAATATATAGCATGGAGGAGGGGCTGTACAACTTCCCAAAACATGACTGTTAATGACCATTAGGAGGGCATTAAATAGCCAAGTAATGGTTGTTAATGGCCATCAAAAGGGGCTGAATTATGAACATGAAGGAGGGTGACAATGAAGGAGTTAATCAGCCAAATAATGGCTGGTTAAAGCTCCTGAAAATAGTCCAACGGTAGGCAGAAAGTTTTCTGCCTTCCGTCACCCCAAAACCAACTTTTCAGAAACTCTGGGGACCAAACTGTAAAATATTAAATTTCAGGGAAAAACTGTACATCTGGCAAAGTCCTCTGGTCCAAAAAGATAATATCAGAAAGTCCCCACAGCCCACAGCCCACAGCCCACGACCAGTGACCGGACGGGCGGCGGCGGCGCGCGTGTGGGCTTATCCTTGAACCCAAGCACATCTAGGTCCTCCCTCCTTTAAACACATGGGATACCCCTTGGGGTCCCAAACACTTTACCACATTAGAGACTTATATAGAGAGCAATTCTTCCTATTCCCACCGATGTGGTAGATTTGTCCCACACCACATTTCATGTCTCAAACACCTTACTTCGTGGACCAATATCTCTTTCATTTCTCAACGAAATTTGACGATTCTTGGCCCTACGGTTATCTTCTCACTTAGTAGATCATGCATGTGCGAAGAGACAAAGTCTCCAACATGCGGAACACTAGTTTTTAATTTATCAAAGATGGATGGACGCATCTCCTGTTATCTCGCCTGTGTTAAAAAAATCAAGAAAAATAGAAACCAAACGGAAAAACCAAAACCAGAAAAACAGAAACTGGAAAAATAATGCGGAAGTAAGAAAATATCCGAGACCACAGAATTCACTGTGTGTCCTTAAGGAATTTAATCCCCTCATTGTACCCGAGGTTATGGATTACTTCCTCCCGGGATAAAACGGATATACCGTCGCGCAGAGTAGCGGTACATCAAACGCCTTCGACTTCGACGAACTCAAAGTTGGCAACGAAACACGGTAAGACTCGATAGTTTTATTTGTGAAAAAAGAATGCAGAATTTTAGATGCAGAATTTTTTTTCAGTGTATTAAAAATGAGGCATTGCCTCAGTTTATATAGCCTCGAAGGTGCCTCTTCGGAATAGGTTGGTGACTGTTCGGAAAGGCCTTTCATTTTCCCTCCCATTTCTCATTCACACCAACTTGACTAGTTTTATTCATTAACTAGCTTTAACAATCCCCCACATGAATGGGGAATGGCTATATGATGAAAAACATGCATGACAAAAAACTGTGTGATTCGTAACCAAGGATTAATCGCATCTGGATAAGTAGATTTATCTTTGAACTTTCCGTAGTGAACATATGTCGGATATACTCGGTCAATCGGTAGATTTGATATCCTTAAACCGTCGAGCTTTTGTGTATACCTAGACAACCACATGTCACACAATTAACCCTTTAACCGTCTTTGGTTCTCATTGTTTTGTTCGTTTCATCCATGAACACTGGCTGGTTCATAAGTGCGTAGAGAATTGGCCTTACATAATTCTCCTTGAAGCGGCTTACACTTCACACTTACATAGGTGATTCCTAAATGTGTCATCTCGTAGATACACTATTTGATATACCCCGTACCAAACTTAGGAACCATTAAAAAGCCGTAATGCTTTATCCTGGTACTGAACATTGTCTCATCACGAGAATGGACCAAAGATTTATTGTGACAATGTTGAACCATCATTAATGACTTTGTTTGATCTCTTTGAACCTAGATCTTGGGATCTCCAGTCTTCTAGGTAGAGTTACCGTCACGATGACTTGTCCTCGGCCATAGTCCCATTCCCCTTGATGATCTTTCAACTATCTCTCTAGTTAGGCCTTTAGTTAGTGGATCCGACACATTATCTCTTGACTTAACATAGACAATTGTGATAATTCCAGTAGAGAGTAGTTGTCTAACGGTATTATGTCTTCGTCGTATGTGATGAGACTTTCCGTTGTACATAAGGCTCCCGACTCTTCCTATTGCCGCTTGGCTATCGCAATGTATGCATATAGGAGCCAACGGTTTGGGCCAAAATGGAATATCTTCTAAGAAATTCCGGAGCCATTCAGCTTCTTCACCGGCTTTATCTAAAGCTATGAACTCAGATTCCATTGTAGAGCGGGCGATACATGTCTGTTTGGATGACTTCCAAGACACTGCTCCTCCACCTATGGTAAAAACATATCCACTTGTGGATTTAGTTTCAGTTGAACCGGTGATCCAATTTGCATCATCAGTATCCTTCAATAACTACAGGATACCTGTTATAATGCAAAGCAAAGTTTTGAGTATGTTTTAAATACCCCAAAACTCGTTTCATTGCCAGCCAATGTTTTTGGTCGGGATTACTAGTGTAGCGACTTAGTTTACTTATAGCACACGCAATATCGTGTCGCGTACAGCTCATGATATACATCAAACTTCCCAACACTCGGCATAATCCAATTGAGAATGACTTTCACCTTTATTCTTTGCAAGAGCAAGGTTCATATCAATTGGCGTCTTTGCAACTTTAAAGTCCAAATACTTGAACTTTTCAAGTACATTTTCAATATAATGAGTTTGAGACAATGCTAGACCTTGAGGAGTCTTATGGATTTTAATTCCCAGAATTAAATCGGCAACTCCTAAGTCTTTCGTATCAAACTTACTAGCAAGCATGCGCTTAGTAGCATTTATGTTAGCAATGTCGTTACTCATTATCAACATATCATCCACGTACAAACAAACAATGACTACATGGTTCGGAGTGTTCTTAATGTAGACACATTTATCACACTCATTTATCTTGAATCAATTTGACAGCATTGTATGGTCAAATTTTGCATGCCAATGTTTGGGTGCTTGTTTTAGTCCGTAAAGAGACTTAACAAGTCGACACACCTTCTTCTCTTTCCCTGGAACTACAAACCCCTCAGTTGTTCCATATAAATTTCTTCCTCTAACTCTGCATTTAAGAAGGCTGTTTTCACATCCATTTGATGGATTTCAAGACCGTACACGGCGGCTAACGCTACTAACACCCGAATGGATGTAATCCTCGTTACCGGCGAGTATGTATCAAAGTAATCAAGACCTTCTCGTTGTCTAAACCCTTTAACAACTAGTCTTGCCTTATATTTATCAATAGTACCATTAGCTTTCATTTTTCGCTTGAAAATCCATTTGGAACCTAAAGGTTTATTCCCTGGAGGAAGGTCAACCAATTCCCAAGTATAGTTGTTTAATATGGATTCTATCTCACTATTGATTGCCTCTTTCCAAAATTGAGCTTCCGATGAAGACATAGCTTCGTTGAAGGTTCGAGGCTCATTCTCCAACAAAAATGTTAGAAATTCTGGTCCAAATGAAGTAGACGTCCTTTGACGTTTGCTGCGTCTTGGATTTTCCTCATCAGGAATATTTTCCTTTGTTTCTTCCCGAGGTCGTTTAGATTCTTTGCTAGACGACTCACATTCCTTTTTATACGGATATATGGTTTCAAAGAAGTCGGCATTATCTGATTCAATTACCCTATTCACCTGAATGTAGGGATTTTCTGATTTGTGAACTAGAAATCGATATGCCTTACTATTTGTGGCATATCCTATGAAAACACAATCAATGGTTTTAGGTCCTATTTTTACCCTTTTGGGTTTAGGAACTTGCACCTTGGCCAAACACCCCCACACTTTGAAGTATCCCAAATTGGGCTTCCTTCCTTTCCACTTTTCGTATGGAATAGATTTTGTTTTTCTATGGGGCACTCGATTGAGTATTCGGCTAGATGTTAGAATGGCTTCCCCCCACAAGTTCTGGGGTAAACCAGAACTTATTAACAAGGCATTCATCATTTCTTTCAGTGTTCTATTTTTCCTTTCCGCAATTCCGTTTGATTGTGGCGAGTAAGGGGCGGTTTTTTGATGAATAATGCCATATTCCAAACATATTTGTTCAAAAGGAGATTCATATTCACCGCCCTTATCACTCCTTATCATTTTAATCTTTTTGTTAAGTTGAGTCTCAACTTCAGTTTTGTATTGCCTGAATGCTTCAATTGCTTCATCTTTACTATTAAGTAAATAAACGTAGCAATACCGCGTACTATCGTCAATAAAAGTTATGAAATACTTTTTTCCACCGCGAGATGGGATTGACTTCATGTCACAAATATCTGTATGGATTAAGTCTAAAGGACTTGAATTCCTTTCAACTGACTTATAAGGATGTTTAACATACTTAGACTCAACACAGATTTGACATTTTGATTGATTGCATTCAAACTTAGGCAATACTTCCAAACTAATCATTTTTCGCAAGGTTCTATAATTGACATGTCCTAAACGTGAATGCCATAAATTATTTGACTCAAGTAAGTAAGACGAAGCAGAAACTTTATTATTATTGGCAACGACTATTACATTCAGTTTGAAAAGGCCCTCTGTGAGGTAATCTTTTCCTATGTACATCTAGTTCTTACTTACTACAACCTTGTCAGAAACAAAAACACACTTAAAACCATTCTTTACTAGAAGTCCGGTAGATACTAGATTTTTCCTAATTTCAGGAACATGACAGACGTTGTTGAGAGTCACCACCTTGCCGGATGTCATCTTCGCGTATCTTTCCATAACCTTCAATTTTGGCCGTTGCGAAATTTCCCATATATATGGTCTCGTCGGGCCCGGCGGGAGCATATGAAGCAAAGGCTTCTCTAACAACACAAATGTGGCGAGTGGCGCCAGAGTCAATCCACCACTCTTTCGAATTTCCCACTAGGTTGCACTCAGACAACATAGCGCACAAGTCATCAACTTCCTCGTTTGTTTCAACCATATTAGCCTGACCCTTCTTCTTTTCCTTTTTCGGAGCACGACAGTCTGCAACTTTGTGTCCGATTTTTCCACAATTGTGGCAGTTTCCCTTGAATTTCTTCTTGTTGGGATAGCTCCTTGGTCCCGATGCATTTTTTCTCTTTTTTAGATTAGTTGGGGCAGTTTCAACAATATGTGCTCCCCCTATGGTTGATCTCCCATTTGCCTTCTTCTCCGCTGCCTTGTTATCTTCCTCGATTCTCAACCGAATGATGAGATCTTCTAGTGTCATCTCCTTTCGCTTGTGTTTCAAGTAATTTTTGAAGTCCTTCCATAAAGGAGGCAACTTTTCTATTACTGCCGCAACTTGAAACGCCCCACTAATCACCAAACCTTCAGCGAGTAGATCGTGGATGATAACTTGCAACTCTTGAACTTGAGTAACAACAGACTTGCCATCTACCATTTTGTAGTGCGAAACTTGGCAAACGATGAACTTCTTTAATCCAAAGATCTTCTCTGTTTTATATTTCTTTTCCAACGCATCCCATAGTTCTTTTGATGTTTCCACATTACTATAGACGTTGTAAAGATCATCCTTCATCCGCTAAGAATATAATTCTTGCACAAAAAATCGAGTGCTTCCATGCCTCGCTTACAACAAAACGTTCATTCTCGGTGTTGATTCCGGCAAAAAACCGAAACGACCTCCTTAATAAACTTTTGGAGGTTTAAAGTAGTTAAATAGAAGAACATCTTTTGTTGCCATCGTTTGAAATCAATTACGGTGAATTTTCCAGGCTTCTCTCGTCGGAGCCGGTCTTTGGTGCGGTGCAAGACGACCGGAGGACGCAAAGATTGCTCGTAGAACCAACCATGGGGGCCGGTGTGGCGAAGAGCGTAGCATTCAAATTTGGAGTCATGTCTCCCATTTCTGTCGCAAACGAAGCAACGAGAAAAAGTTTAATAAACGGTGAAGACTTCGAACCGAATCGCTTTTGACAAAGAACAAATGTAATACACAACGGTGAAGATTTTATTTCTTCAAACCGAATCAAGGTTACACAAACAGATTTAAGATACTTGAAACGAAATGCAGTAAATTGTATGTTGTATACTTGATGAAGTTTTTAGTCTCCAAATGAGTATAAAGTTATGAAAACTTTAATCTCAACTGGAGTAGAAAATCCCAAGATTTTAGTCTCCAAACAACATATAAGTTCGTTACACCGAAACAACAAACATTTTTTTCTCCAGTAAATTGTATGTTGTATACTTGATGAAGTTTTTATATCTTCAAATCAAGTACCCAAATGAGTATAAAGTTATGAAAACTTTAATCTCAACCGGAGTAGAAAATCCGAAGATTTTAGTCTCCAAACAACATATAAGTTCGTTACACCGAAACAACAAACATTTTTTTTTCCAGTAAATTGTATGTTGTATACTTGATGAAGTTTTTATATCTTCAAATCAAGTACCCAAATGAGTAGAAAGTTATGAAAACTTTAATCTCAACCGGAGTAGAAAATCCGAAGATTTTAGTCTCCAAACAACATATAAGTTTGTTACACCAAAACAACAAACATTTTTTTTTCAGACAACGTTATGTAATTGTTAAACAAGAACAAACAAACACAGAAATAATTAATAAATTCCTTAAGCTTGTTATCTCGCCTGTGTTCAAAAAATCAGGAAAAACAGAAACCAAACGGAAAAACCAAAACCAAACGGAAAAACCAAAACCAGAAAAACAGAAACTGGAAAAATAATGCAGAAGTAAGAAAATATCCGAGACCACAGAATTCACTGTGTGTCCTTAAGGAATTTAATCCCCTCACTGTACCCGAGGTTATGGATTACTTCCTCCTAGGATAAAACGGATATACCTGTCGCAGGAGTAGCGGTACATCAAACGCCTTCGACTTCAATGAACTCAAAGTTGGCAACGAAACACAGTAAGACTCGATAGTTTTATTTGTGAAAAAAGAATGCAGAATTTTAGATGCAGATTTTTTTTTCAGTGTATTAAAAATGAGGCATTGCCTCAGTTTATATAGCCTCGAAGGTGCCTCTTCGGAATAGGTTGATGACTGTTCGGAAAGGACTTTCATTTTTCCCTCCATTTCTCATTCACACCAACTTGGCTAGTTTTATTCATTAACTAGCTTTAACATCTCCCCGCCAAAGGCAAATTTCCAACAGAACTAAATTGCATTGAGATGTAGAAATTATAAATTGTCTATCCAATGTTGAGTCTTTCTTGGTTTTCTTGATGTTTGATGCGTCGATGACTGTTTTTGCTTCATATTCGAGGATGCGATTTCATTTGAAATATGTTTTTTTCTTGTGTTGCACCCTTTACTATAGCCATGATGTAGACATGTAGTAGGTAATCGAAGATCGGTTATTAGTTACATTTGGATATTGATTGGGATTTATACTCGATTTTGCACATTGAAGAGAAGGAATCTCAGAACATCCTGATACTGATTTGGATTTAAGACCCAAGAAATAGCTCATTTAGCACTCTACATCCCACTTAACTCACATATTTTTTATGTTTTTTTTTCTTTTTTACTTCTACTTTAGGATATGTTTAATCATACAAAATAAGATTAGAACTAGATAAGTTTATCCAAATTGCTTGTATCATTCTTCATTTTGATTTAAAACAAGAGTATCCCTATAAACTCAATTTATCAAGTTAAATGAATTTCTCTTTATCCAACTTAAGGACCATAACAATCCCATCTTTGGAATTGGATTTTTCATCAAAATCTACCTTCCCATTCAATCTGGTTTTAGGGTTGGGTGCATCAAGTCAAGATTAATGGAGTGTAATTTGGAAAAGTTACTTGGAAAGATGCTTCTCTGTTATAAACTTGACTGCACCTTTTATGACAATGCCTGAATTTTGAAGGATTACAAATCTTGGTCCATTGTCTAACAATACCGTCATGGGAGTTGTCTAGGCTCAATTATGCTAGAAATGTTTGACACCCCTTTGGCTTGTGAATTTATTTCTTAGAATTAAAGACTAAACTTGCAACAAAAACTATGACGCTTCAATTCCAACCAAGTTGGAATTGGCTATATGAATCCTCGCGGATCATATCGCTCCATTTAAGCCATCTTAATTCTTAAAATCTGGAAAGTTATGTTAGATAGTTGTACACTCTGTCGTAGACATGTAACAGATCTTGGGATTCAGTTAAGTTTTTGGATCATTTTGTAAGAATAATTATGTGTCAATCCCATAATTATCTCCAATCACCACTAATTAAGAATATTGTAATATTGTAATTAGGAGTGTAAATCAATTTGTCATCAATTAGTTAGGATGATTAGCATCTTATATTTTAGATAACCTAGATTAGTACTACATTGTAATATTGTATATATTTGCTATCATTGAAATGAAATAATTAAGAAATTAATCCTCCTACATGGTATCAAGAGTCAAAGATCCTTTGTCCTAAACCCTATTCTTTCTTTCTCTTAACCGAATTCTTGTCTATTCCTATTGTTAATTTTCGGCCACCTTAGGTTTAGTTTTTCATACACCCTGAACCTAAACAACCCCTAAAACCTAAAACTAAAACACTAACATAGCCGGCATCTACCCCCTCCTCGGCTAGCACATACTTCTCTTCCAAAAACCCTAACCAAAATCTAGGGTTCTTCCATCCACTTCTATCAAAACACCATCTACTTCCCTTCTTCTTTTGATTTTGTGTGGAACCTATGGCCGAAAAATAAATTTTTCATCCCGCTCTTGCCGTTAATAACGTTAAGAACTTTATCTCCATAACACTTGAAATGGAGAAAGGGCAATATACTTCTTGGGCGGAATTATTCAAAATTCATTGCCGCGCCTATGAGGTGATCGACCATATCATACCTTCCGAGTCGTCATCAGACGCCATTTTGGCGAACAAAAAGCTATGGTCCCGGTTGGATGCTATTGTCCTTCAATGGATTTATGGAACTATATCCAACGATCTTTTACATACCATTTTGGAGTCGAATTCTACGGCTCAACAGGCGTGGGAACGTCTACAAAATATATTTCAGGATAACAAACTTTCTAGAACCATTTATCTTGAACACCAATTTACTAATGTTAAATTGGATGATTTTTCCAATATCTCCGCTTATTGTCAGGAATTGAAGATGCTTGCGGACCAACTATCCAACGTTGGTTCGCCCGTGACAAATCAAATGTTGGTCCTTCAGTTGATAGCCGGATTGAATGAACAATATGATGAGGTTTAGAGATGGCAATGGATCCTGGACTCGGTCCGGATCCGGTGGATCCAGATCCGTTTTATAGGATATGGATCTTCAAAATTTGGACCCGACGGATCCGGATCGGACCAGAATCCATTTATGACGGATCGGATATGGATCTGGATCTTGTATTTGAGATCCGTATCCGGTCCAGATCCGACCTTGTGGATCCATTTTTATTAAATATATTCATAACATAGAATGTAATTTTATAAGTATTTTCTTAAAATTGCTAAGCGCATCCTTACAAGTTTAATTCTAAAAACAAGTTTAATTTATCCCCATGTTAACTCAAAAACCAAAAAATAAAGAGGTAACTTCGATAATAAAATCAATGTCATATTAGTGAATGACTAACATCTCCATAGACAAGTAGTTAAAATTATATTCACTTCATTTGTGAAGATTCCAAGCACATGCAAGTTCTGCATTGTGGAAATACTAGTCAGTATTTTCTACAACTATTGTCATTGTCCATCATTTTCAATTAATAGCTCACGATCAAAATGAGACAACGAACAAAATATCTCATATGAATATTTCAAAATTGAAACACAGTAAACTGTTAGCTAAGTAAAAATCGTTTGTCAGTTCAAAAAAAAATTCTTAGCAAGGTTACATTCTTAGCAAGACAATTTTTTTTACATGTGGATCCAGATCCGATCCGTGGACCCGGTGGATCCGATGGATCTGGTTTTGGATCTGATTTTTGGATCTGATTTTTATGGATCCGACGGATCTGGATTCGGGTATCAAAAATGGATTTGGATCTAGTAGGATCCGGTCCAGATCCGATCCGTTGCCATCCCTAATGAGGTTGTTACGTTCATTCAACAAAGTAATCAATTGCCTCCTTTATATGAGGCCCGTTCGAGGTTAATTCTTGAGAAAATGCGGAAAGCAAAACAGACATCTTCTGGAGCAGCCACCACTGGAACTACTCTCGTCTTCACCAACACATTTTCACGGATTTGGAGCCCTAAAATTCTGATTCGGGGGGCTATAGTAATCTTCAAAATAATGGCAAAAAATGGGCTTCAAACCGTAACAATAACAAAGGGAAAAGTAAGGGTGGAAAGGGACGAGGACATGGCGGTGGCCAACCCGCCGGCGGCAGGGCAGTCTAGGCAGTGGCGTCCAGGCAGTGGCGGTAATCAGTAGGGGCAGTACCCACCGTGGGTTTGGGCCCCACAGTGGGCTGCCCCGCCATGCCCATACCCAACTTCTTCGTGGGCTAGGCCTCCACCTTCAACTCGCCAACCCAGAATTCTAGGGTCTCGTCCAAAACATGCATTTGCGGCCCAAGCACCATCTTCTGTAGGCTATGCGCCCACTGATATTGAACAATCTATGAACAATATGAATCTAAGTATTCCAGACGAGTCATGGTACATGGACACATGGGCTACGTCACACATGACGACATCTCAAGGTAATCTCTCGTCTTATTTCAATATGAGCAATAATAAAAATATTATTGTCGGTAGTGGTCAGGAAATTCCAATTCATGGTATTGGTTAGGTAACACTACCCTCTCCACACCCACCATTATACTTGAAAAATGTCCTATATGCACCAAAATTAATTACGAACTTGATATCTGTTAGATGTTTTACAATTGACAACAATGTTTCTGTGAATTTTTATCCATTTGGCTTTTCTGTGAAGGATTTTCAGACGGGGATGCCACTCGTGAGATATAATAGCACGGGGGACTTGTATCACATCACCTCTGTTTCCAACAATCGCATAACCAAACCATCAACCTTTGCTGCCATTTCTCCTATTGTATGGCACAATCGGTTGGGACACCCAAGAGAATCATTTTTTAATAATCTTAGGAAGAATAATTTGTTTTCTTGTAACCAAATTTTGGACTCTTCTGTTTGCCAATCTTGTGTGTTTGGTAAACATGTCAAGATCCATTTTGCGTCCTCTACTTCTCATACTTTTATGCCATTTGATATTTTGCATTGTGATTTGTGGACATCCCCTGTTTTGAGTTCTGCAGTCATAAGTACTATATGCTAATTCTAGATGATTATTCGATTTTTTTTGTGGACTTTTCCCTTAGGACATAAATCACAAACCTACACCATTTTAAAATAATTTAATGTTTTTTTATCAAAACTCAATTTGGCAAATTCATTAAATGTTTTCAATGTGACAATGGGGGGGGGGGGTTCATAAATACCCAATTTAAAGATTTTTGTCACCAAAATGGGATGTCTTTGCGTGTTTCGTGTCCACATACATCACCAAAAAATGGGAAAGTTGAAAGAAAAATTCAAACAATTAATAATATGATTTTCTCTCTTGGTCGAGCGTCTTCAAACCGAATTGGATTCGCACCATCTTTGTGCATTCTTCCACACCACCAATTTTTTGGCACCATGCATTTTAAATGGCAACATATCTTTTAAATATTTTTCTATTAAACAACTCTCCAATGTGTCCCCTACACAAATGTTGTATCATCGTCTTCCGTCTTTTACACATTTGAGGGTGTTTGTGTTATCCTTTGTTTCCATCTACTTCCATTAACAAGTTGTAGGCTAGGTAAACTCCTTGTGTGTTTTTGGGATACCTACTAAATCATAGAGGATATAAATGTTATGATTTTGCAGTACATCAAGGGCACTATTCAATTTGGATTGCATTTGTATAAATCCTCCATCTCGACTCTCTCATTTTATACAGATGCGGATTGGGGTGGCTGCCCGGACACACGACGTTTTGTTGGAAATTAGCCTTTGGCGGGAGTTGTGACCGACCAACTTTAACGGCTTAAACACTAGTGTTACGTATGTTGGAGAATCCGATTCTTCACACATGCATGATGTACTAAGTACGTAGATAACCGTAGGGCCAAGAATCGTCAAAAATCATTGAGAAATGAAAGAGATATTGGTTCACGAAGTAAGGTGTTTGAAGCATGGAAAAGTGTGGTGTGTGATCAATTCTCCCTCATCGGTAGAGGAAGAAAGAATTGTTGTGTATATAAGACTCGAAGTTGGTTTGGGGTTTGGGACCCCAAGGGGTATCCATGTGTTTAAAGGAGGGAGGACCTAGATGGGCCAGAAAACTTTGCCAGAAGTACGCTTTGATTCCCGTTTTCGGATGTGCGGTTTGGACCGAGAATTCTTTCGGATGTACAGTTTGGTCCCCGAAGTTTCAAGATGTACGAGTTTGGTCCCCGAAGATTTCGTAAAAGTCGAATTTCGACGGTCCCGGAATAGAAACGTCCGACTCAATTCACCATTTATTTTGGCTGAATTACACCTCCTATAATGGCCAATCCGTTGGCCAATAATGGTCATGTTATGGAGGCGACAAACAAATCCCTCTTCCTCCTATATAAACACCCCTTACACCATTGTTGAGGCACACTTGATATACACGAAAATACACAAAGCGTAAAGCAAAGCGCTTTCTTCCTAATCTTCCAAGCATCATTTCGTTATTCAATATTCTTCACGGTAGCTTTTGAGTTTCCTTTGCTCAATAGTTCCATTGTCTGTTTTATCTTGGGAGACGAATTGTCCAGACGTATAAAGGATACATACGGGGCAATATTGTCTTAAGGACAGAGTGCCACACTCGACTCAAAGAAAAACAACTTTCCAGTTTTCTTGATCAACAAAATAGTAATTTCGGTTTGTTGTTATATTGTAATTTTCAGTTTTAGAGTTGAATTATAATTTCAATTCTTACATAAGCGATTACTTGTATTTTCCGTTTCCTCGCAAATCCTTGTAAACACCAACAACTTAAGACAATATTTTTGCTTACGGTAGAATCGCAATAACATGGTGGAAATATGACCGATGTTGCTGCCACGCTGCCGCCTCTCGAGGCAACGTTGCTTTGCCTTTCCCGCCACCGCCGCCATCGGCCAAGGCAAGAACTCCGCCGCCTTCACCGCCGCTGCTGCTGCGGCTCGCTCAAGCTCAAGCGTGCGCTCGCCTTCCCGACCGTTGGAGCTCCACCCTCTTCATCACACCACCATGATCGCCCCGAAAAATTCATGGGATCGAAATTCAAAAGATGGCGACAAAAGATGCTTTTTTTACTTAACGCTTATGGGCATGGCCCGGTTCCTTACGAAAGATCCTCCACAAGCTGGAGATGAAATGGACTCTTCGCCTAATGAAACGGATGAAGGGGGCCTTGGCATCCATGTCATTAATGGCATGAAGATGGTTCGTGACGCATGGAATCATAGCGATTTCATGTGCAAGAACTATATACTGAACTGCTTGGCAGACCCTCTCTACATTGTCTATTGCACCGTTGGCACTGCCAAAGAGCTGTGGGAAAAACTGCAAAAGAAGTACAACGCACAAGATGCGGGTACTAAGAAGTTCATCGTTGGGAAATTTCTAAAATTTCAAATGGTGGACAGTAAGACAGTGATGTCCCAAGTCCAGGAATTCCAAATGATTTTACATCACCTGGATTTGGAAGGACTGAAACCAAATGAGCAGTTTTTGGTTGCATCGCTGATTGAAAAGTTACCTCCTTCATGGAATGAGTTTATGAGTTACTTGAAACTCAAGACAAAGGAGATGACCTTTGAAGAGCTTGTTATCAAACTGCAAATCCAGGAAGATAATAAGAAGACCTTGCCAAAAGGGTAGACAACATGCTGAGGCAAAGGCAAATCTGGCTGAGGCCAAAGGGAAAACAAGCAACAATCGGAAGTTCCACAAAGACGGCAAAGCCCCCGCAGCGGAGACGTTCAGAGGTAACTGTCATCACTGTGGGAAACCTGGTCATAGGATCAAGGAATGCCGCAAGCTCAAGATTGAGCAACAACATAAAGCCAAGTCGAAAGGCAAGGCTCAAGCTAACGTCGTCAAGGACACGCTCCTGGATGACATGATTGAGGATTTCTCGGCCGTGGTGCTAGAAGCCAACTTGGTTGAGAATCCGATGCAGTGGTGGGTGGACACAGGTGCAACAAGACACATCTGTTCCAACAAAGATGCCTTCTCCACGTACACTCCGGTCTCCGACAAGAAGCTGTTCATGGGCAACAACGCTTCCTCGGACGTGCTAGGGGTTGGAAAGGTGGTCCCGAAGATGACTTCCGGCAAGGAACTCACTCGAAGGAAGTGATGCACGTCCCAGGATATTAGAAGAAATCTAGTTTCGGACCTTTATTGGTTAATTCGGTTTTAGGCTAGTGTTTGAATCAAATAAATTTGTACTCACTAAAAATGGCACATTTGTGGGGAGGGGCTTCGTCTGTGAAGGCCTCTTCAAAGTGAATGCCATGTCTGTATTGCGTCAAGGAAATAAAGTTGAGTCTTCTTCTTATTTGCTTGAGTCTTCTAATTTATGGCATCATAGATTAGGACACGTAAACTACACAAGTCTATTCAAAGGTCTGGTAAAGATGGAGTTGTTGCCTTCTATCGACATAAGCCCTCAACATAAGTGTGAGGTGTGCGTAGAGGCAAAACTCACCAAGCTTCCTTTTCGATCCGTCGAAAGGAATACCGCTCCTCTCGAACTTATTCACACAGATATATGTGATTTGAAGTTTGCACAAACTAGAGAGGGGAACAAGTACTTTGTGACATATATAGATGATAGCACAAGGTATTGTTACCTTTAGTTGTTGAAAAGTAAGGATGAAGCCTTTGAAGCGTTCCGACGTTACAAAGCGAAGTTGAGAATCAACTTAGCCTACGGATTAAATCCATTCGTAGCGATAGAGGGGAGAATATGTAGCGCCTTTTGAGGAATATTGTGCCCAAGAAGGCATTATTCATCAAACGACGGCTCCATACTCACCTCAATCAAACGGTGTGGCGGAACATAAGAACCGCACATTAAAGGAAATGATGAATGCCTTGCTTATCAATTCGACTTCCCCAAAACATGTGGGGAGAAGCCGTCCTTACCGCTAATACGATTCTTAACGAGTCCCACATAAGGGTAAGGACAAAACTCCATATGAATCATGGAAAGGGAAGAAACCCACCTACAAGTATTTTAAGGTGTGGGGTTGTCGGCAAAGGTTGAAGTACCTAAGCCAAAGCAGTCAAGATTGGGCCTAAGACCGTAGATTGCATATTCATCGGATATGCAAATAACGATAGTGCTTGTCGCTTCTTAGTGCATAAGTCAGATATTCCAGATATCCACCAGGGTACAATAATGGAATCAAGGAATGCTCTATTCTTTGAAAGTACCTTTCCTAGAAAGGAGAAAGACATAACCTCTCGCAAATGAAGTTATGCACAAAGCTCTCAAGAATCGGGAGTCCTTGACTGCCCGGATCTAAATGGTTCAGATCTAGTGAATCTCGAGGTGGCTGAACATCCGGAATCTAGTGTTCCTGATTCTCAGAACTTTGAGACTCCAGAGATGGATCTAAGGCGAAGTAAAAGGGCCAGGAAGGATATATCCTTCGGTCCTGACTTTGTAGCTTATATGGTTAGTGATGAACCAAGGACAATTGCTCAGGCGTTGTCAACTCCAGAAGCACCGCTCTGGAAAGAAGCTATTGAGAGTGAAATAAGCTCCATTCTCGCATAACCATACTTGGGAGTTGGTTGATCTTCCTCCGGAAATAAACCGTTGGGTTGTAAATGGATACTCAAACGGAAATACAAGGCAGATGGGTCTATAGACAAGTACAAGGCCAGGTTGGTAGTCAAGGGCTATCGACAGACAGAAGGCTTTGACTACTTTGACACATACTCTACGGTATCCCGGATGACATCCATACGGGTATTTATTGCGATCGCGCTTTGCGTGACCTTGAGATACACCGGATGGATGTTAAGACAGCCTTCCTAAACGGTGATTTGGAAGAAGAAATTTATATGGACCAACCCGAGGGGTACGTGGTTCAAGGCAAGAGAAGAAAGTTTGTCGACTTATCAAATCTCTATACGGGCTGAAACAAGCCCCGAAGCAATGGCATGAAAAATTTGATAGTACTTTACTATCGAAGGGGTTCGCCATTAATGAGTGTGATAAATGTGTTTACACGAAAGGTAACTCTGACTCATTTGTTATGATATGCCCGTATGTAGACGACATGTTGATCACGGAAGCGATCCTAGGGTAATCCTAGAGACTAAGAACATGTTGAAACAATGCTTCGACATGAAAGATATGGGTATCGCAGATGTCATCCTAGGGATTAAAATCTCTAAGACGTCTGACGGACTGGTCTTATCTCAGTCTCACTACATCGAGGATGTTTTGAGAAAGTTCAAGATGTTAGACAGCTTCTCCGATAGCGTCACCAATGGATACAAATCAAAAGCTTGATAAAAATCTTGGTGCACCCGTATACCAGGAGCGATATGCACACGTGATCGGTAGTTTGATGTATATCACAAACCGCACTCGACCCGATATTGCTTATGCAATCAATAAGTTGGCTAGGTTCACCCGTAATCCAAGTGATAATCACCGGAAGGCGTTGAATCGGGTATTACAATACCTCGAAATACACGTTAAATTTCGGGTTGCACTATTTGAGATATCCAAATTTGTACTAGAGGGGTACGGTGATGCAAATCCGGATATCCGATATAGAGAACACCAAGTCCACCGGTGGGTATATATTTACAATTGGTGGTGGGGTTGTGTCTTGGAAATCCTCAAAGCAAACTTGCATCGCCCGATCCACGATGGAATCGGAGTTTATCGCTTTAGACAAAGCAGGAGAAGAAGCTGAGTGGCTTCATGACTTCTTAGAGGATGTTCCGTGTTGGAAAAAACCCGTACCTTCGGTAATGATCCACTTTGCGACGGTCGGTCGGCTCTAGGAAGGGCACGGAATGCTATGTACAACGGCAAGTCTCGTCACATTCGACAGAGGCATAAGACCGTTAGGCAACTGATCACCACGGGTATAATATCCATTGATTACATTAAGTCAAAGGATAATATTGCAGACCCATAGACAAAGGGCTTACCCAAAGATCAGATGGCTTGCCTGTCTAGGGGAATGGGCTTAAAACCCAAAATATAAGGACCAATACAGTGGTAACCCAACCTTATGAACTGGAGATCCCAGTAATTTGGTTCAATGGGAAAACGAAGTTGTAAAGGTTCAGTTGATCGCTTCAGTGGAAGTATGAGCACTTCGGATAGTGATTTCGAAAAGAAACACTAAATCCAAAGCCGTTCCCGCGATAGACGTTAAGTGCTATCTCGCGGTATGGGTAAAGGTTAAGTTTTCAAAACCTCGTAATGATCCTCAACAGTTGAGGTTAGGTTCTTGGGAAACTTTTAATGGTTCCTAACACTTGTGAAGTGGGGTATAGCAGGATACCTTGTAGGAGACCACCTATTTAAGTGCGAGGACGGACCGCCTCAAAATGAACGCACTTAAGAATCCAAGACGTTGTCCATGGCCAAAACGGACAAAACATTACGAAGAAGAGAGTAAGGGAATTTGTTGTGTTGGTATCATTGTCTTGGCTTACACTAAACACTGACGGTTTAAGACATCACGTTCACCGCGCAGTAAGTAAGTCCGATGGTATTCAACTATGGAAGGTTCAAAGCTGAGGCTACCTCTCCTTATGCAACATCGGTCCGCTGAAATATTGCTGGAAATGAAAAGACACCATGTGAGTGCGCCAAAATCTCTTTCAAGAGGGGATTGTTGGAAATTAGCCTTTGGCGGGAGTTGTGACCGACCAACTTTAACGGCTTAAACACTAGTGTTACGTATGTTGGAGAATCCGATTCTTCACACATGCATGATGTACTAAGTACGTAGATAACCGTAGGGCCAAGAATCGTCAAAAATCATTGAGAAATGAAAGAGATATTGGTTCACGAAGTAAGGTGTTTGAAGCATGGAAAAGTGTGGTGTGTGATCAATTCTCCCTCATCGGTAGAGGAAGAAAGAATTTTGTGTATATAAGACTCGAAGTTGGTTTGGGGTTTGGGACCCCAAGGGGTATCCATGTGTTTAAAGGAGGGAGGACCTAGATGGGCCGAAAACTTTGCCGTAAGTACGCTTTGATTCCCGTGTTTCGGATGTGCGGTTTGGACCGAGAATTCTTTCGATATGTACAGCTTTGGTCCCCGAAGTTTCAAGATGTACAGTTTGGTCCCCGAAGTTTCAAGATGTACGCTTGGTCCCCGAAGATTTCGTAAAGTCGAATTTCGACGGTCCGAATAGAAACGTCCAAGACTCAATTCGGCCATTTATTTTGGCTGAATTACACCTCCTATAATGGCCAATCCGTTGGCCAATAATGGTCACATGGAGGCAAAAAACAAACGGTCCTCTTCCTCCTATATAAACACCCCTTACACCATTGTTGAGGCACACTTGATATACACGAAAATACACAAAGCGAAAGCAAAGCAGTTTCTTCCTAATCTTCCAAGCATCATTTCGTTATTCAATAATATGATTTCATGGTCATCCAAACGCCAGCCAACTTTGCCATCCAAATGGAGTCTTTTTCTGTGTATATGTGTTGTGTTTGTTGGTTTCTCTGAGAATTCTTGTTTAAATTTTTTCTGGGTATTTGTAAATTTTTCACCTTTTGTTATTTGAATAAGTTATATATGGATCGAGTACTGTTAAGTGTTTTGTGCTTCTTGAATGCATTGAACTTTTCTGGTTGTGCATAGAGTGCCTAATTTGTAATGACTTGAAAATTGGGGTTTATTTGGTGAAGAGATGATTGAAAGATTGGATTTTGTTTGAGAGTTTGCTACATTAGATTGATGATTGTATTTGGTGAAAGCCAATAGCCATTTGAACTTTTCCCCCAATAATCAATTGGAACTGTATATCAGAGGAAAAGAATAAGAAAAACAGTCGTTATACATTGACATGTTAAATTTTCTATCAAAGTTTCAGTACCGTTCTCGGATATCTCGTACCCATTCTGATCCAAGGGTAAACTAGTTTTGCTCTAATAGCTAGTATCTTTTATTTTCAAAAAGGTTGCTTCTTTTCTTCGTTATTCAGTTAAGCATAATTCACCTTTCTGCAATAGCTGGGTCTTCATACTTGTCAATTTATATCTTGGTATTTGCTCATATGTCTTGCTTATTCTTTATCATGCTTAATTAACTGTTGTTGTAGTTGGGGGAAGGTAACAATTTTAACGTAGATGAAATTTCTCGCCTGTAGCAGAAAAGATTCTCACAGAGATGAAAATGAACATTTAAAGCTCTTCAAATGTCTAGATATTGCACTTTTGCTTCCTAGTGAACTAAGAGTTTATTTTCTTTTCTTCCTCTTTTCGGCGAATATATGTTGTGGCATGTATTAACTACTTGTAACACAAAAAGGCCTTTTCTCATCTACCTTCTTGTGTTGTCTTAGAGGTTATTGATCATTGATTCTTTTTATCCTTGCAGGACTTTTCATGTCACACAACAAGCTACTATGCCTGGAAAAACGGATAAAGATATGCATAAAGCAGTTGCACGCTCATCACAGGTAAAAAATGTGTTGAGAAGATTAGAGAAAACGAGATCGAAGCTGAAGTCAAAATCTCATGGAAAGGCTACTCATGCATCTTCATCAAAGAGAAAAGTTGCTGGTGAAGGTACAGGAAACATACCAAAGAAAGAAATTCTACAAAAAGCTAAATCATCGAAGAAGGAGGACAACTTAAAACATGAAAACCTGGATATTGGGTCTGAAAAGTTAAAGAGAAGGAGAAGAAAACATAATACGGATCCTGATGATGTTTCACATTTACAAAGGAGGACAAGATACCTCTTGATCAAGATGAAGATAGAGCAGAACCTTTGTGAGATGATATTAATCTCCCTTGGGGAATCTTTCATTAATATCAAGGTATATATAGAGTACAATATTCATCCCTTATACAATAGGAATCCTAAGCCTATACAAAAGAATAATCCTAGTCTTACCATAATTATATTTACACAATATATGGAAATATTCTAATTATGGGTAGGGAATATATTGTTTCCTATATTTACACGTTTACACACCCCTCGGTCGGAGCGGGGGGGGCCGACGCCGAGACTGGATCTCGAAGTCAAGGAATAACTGTCTGGGAAGTCCTTTGGTAAATATGTCTGCATATTGATAGGATGATGGAACATGTAACACTCTGACATGGCCTAACACAACTTTCTCACGAATGAAGTGTAGGTCTATCTCAATATGCTTGGTTCGCTGATGTTGAACCGGATTATGAGAAAGATAGATGGCGAGAGATGTTATCACAATACACAATAGATGCACGACGCAAAGGACACGAAGTTCTAACAAGAAATTTCGAGCCAACAAATCTCGGCTACTACATTTGCAACGCCTCTGTACTCAGCCTCGGCACTTTGGAGCGAGATAGGGTAGCCTGTCGCTTGGCAGACCAAGAAATCAGATTATCCCCTAAGAAAACACAAAAGCCGGAGGTGGAGCGTCGCGTGTTTGGACACCCTGCCCAATCTGCATTCGTATATGAAAGCAACCTGTCTGGTGCAGAGGGGTATAGGTGCAAACCATAATCAAGAGTGCCCTTAATGTATCGAATGATACGCTTAAGAGCAGTGAAATGAGACTCCTTGGTGGCATGCATGAATAAGCACACCTGCTAAACAACTTAAGCTATGTCTGGCCTGGTGAATGTGAGATACTGAAGTGCACCTGCAAGGCTCCTATACAGAGTAGGATCAGAGACTGGAGCACCATCCATAGCACTGAGCTTAGATTTGGAATCAACCGGAGTAGGCACCTCTTTGCGCTTCGCCATCTTAGCCCTGTACACAATCTCTTCTGCATACTTACGCTGACACAAGAACATATGATTGGCAGACCTGGTCACTGATATCCCCAAAAAGTAACTCAGCTTCCCCAAATCAGTCATTGCAAATACGGACTTGAGCAAGACAATAATCTCATTTTTCAATCCGTCGGAGGAGGCGGTAAGAACAATATCATCCACGTAAAGTAATAAGTAAGCAGTGCTACTACCTCGATGAAAATTGAAAAGTGATGTATCACTCTTGCTACATACAAACCCAATCTGCAAGATATACCTGGAAAAGCGATCATACCACGCACGGGGGGCCTGATTCAGGCCATATAGTGACTTACGGAGATGACACACATAGTGAGGAACTGCTGGATGGGTGAACCCTGGTGGCTGATGCATGTAGACTGTCTCTCTTAGATCCCCATATAAGAATGCATTCTTCACATCAAGCTGATGGATCGGCCAGTGTTTGCCCATGGCAATGCTCAAAACTGTGCGGATGGTAGCCGGTTTGACAACCTGGCTGAAGGTCTCACCACAATCAATGCCCTCCTGCTGATTTGTGCCATTAGCCACAAGACGGGCCTTATACCTCTCAAGATCCCCATTGTCTCTGAACTTGTGACGAAATAGCCACATACAACGAATGACATTCACCCCCTCAGGTCTAGGTACTAGATCCCACGTGTGCTGTTTAGTTAAAGCATTGAATTCCTCATACATAGCCGCATTCCAATTAGGGTCTTGTTTGGCCAATTTTGGGTTCTTTGGAAGTGGAGAGATGGTTTGGGCAAACAAGTTGAAATGGACTTTGGGTTTGAAGATTCCATGCTTTGAACGAGTTTCCATTGGATAGGTAGGGACAGTGGGTGGCGGAGTGGTGTCTGAGACGGGAGGTAAAGTCGGATAAGGAGAAGGTGGGGGCGAAGCCGTCGGAGGCGCCGTGGCTCCTGGATCGAGAGTCGCGGCGCTAGAAGGTTGACAGGCTTCTCTGAAGTTTGGGCACCGCGGCGCCTCAACACAGGGCCGCGGCGCTGTCGACGGTGTTTCAAAAGATTGCTCTTTGGAAATCAGGCGCCGCGGCCCTCCCCTCGAGGCCGCGGCTCTGACGACGGAACATAGGATGTGAGTTGTTCGATTATGAGGGGAGAGATGGCAGACTCGTCAAGAAATGAGTAGTCCTATTTTTGGAATTTTGGAAGATTAAAAAATGGGAATGTGGTCTCGTCGAATGTAACGTGACGAGATATGTGGATCTGACGAGTCGACAAGTCGTAGCATAGATAACCCTTATGGTTCGGCGGGAATCCTAGAAAGACACATGGAGTGGACCTAGGAGCGAGCTTGTGAGGGGCGGTGCAGCTAAGGTTGGGATAGCACAGACAACCAAAAATCCGTAGATGATCATAAGAGGGGATTCTATGGTAGAGGATTTCGGTAGGGGTCATATTGTGAAGAGAGCTAGTAGGGAGAATATTTAGAGTGTATTCGACATTTTAGCAAAGATAGACCCGAAGGGTGGGAGGGAGGAGGCATGAATCAATAGGGTGCGAATCATATTGTTAATGGTGCGGATGATTCTTTCACTTTACCGTTTTGTGGTGAGGTGTGAGGGCGGGGAGAAGCAAAAGACCATGCCATTATTGGTACAAAAGCGGTGAAACATAGAGTTATTGAATTCACGACCATTATCGCACTGAAATGATTTTATGCCTTTTCCAAATTGTGTTTGAATGAACTTGCGAAACTTAAGATATTTGACAAACACTTCCGATTTAAATTTAAGAGGGTATAACCAAACGTAGTGTGAAAAATCATCAAGCAACACAAGATAGTATTTATGACCGAGAGAACTAGAGATAGGAGATGTCCATAAATCGGCATGTATGATATCAAAAGGAGCAAATGTAACACTAGTAGATGATTTAAACGGAAGACGAATATGTTTGCCTAAAGAGCAAGAAACACAATTTTGGGCAAGTTTCCCATTACAAGCAATGAAATTGTTGCCTCTAAGAAAATTAAAAACTGGGACTCCTGGATGACCAAGCCTATTATGCCAAGTTGAAGAAGAAACATCCGCTAGAGTGACGGGAG
Organism: Anisodus tanguticus; assembly: GCA_034509755.1. NCBI lineage: Eukaryota > Viridiplantae > Streptophyta > Magnoliopsida > Solanales > Solanaceae > Anisodus > Anisodus tanguticus. The sequence goes on along the minus strand of CM067543.1, from coordinate 9,316,295 downwards.
AGCAAGATCTGGCAGCGGAGGTGGAAGTGAATGGATAGAGATCCCCCGTGCTATTGCATCTCGTAAGAAGTGTCCCCGTATGAAGATCCTTTAGAGTAAAACCAAAAGGGTCAAAATCCACAGAGACAAAATTATTACGAGTAAATTGGCGGACAAATATGAGGTTCTTAATCATGTGTGGGGCATATAGGGTGTTTTTGAGGGAGAATGGTGGATGAGGAGGTTGTGTGTATGAGGTACCATAACCTTTAACTGGAATGCGTTGTCCACTACCAACTGTAACATATTGAGGATGCTTTAAACTAAACAGTTTAGGAATAGTACCTGCAGACTGGGTGACGTTTAGATGTGGCGCCTGAGTCCATGTACCAAGTATTGTCAGGCTGTTGCATAGAGAGGGTGCTGAACGCCTGACCCAACTCAGTGGGTGTCATGCCGGAGAAGGGCTGCGGGACCTGACCTTGCATGAAGTGGGCCTGCTGTGGGGCTGGAGCGGGGTCTAACAAACCGGGGTAAGAATACGGATTGTATGGCTGCTGGTACTGGAATGGACTTGGCGCCGCGACTTTGAACTCGGGCACCGCGGCGTTGTAGACGAACTGCTGAGAGCCGCGACCCAGTTGTTCTGCGATCTCTGTTGTTGTTGCTATTGTTGGTTCTGTTGACCGCGATCCTTGCCACGACCACGACCTCCTCTACCGCCGCGACCTTTTCCACCCTTGCCGCCGTGGCCCTGCCGCTGTTGGGAGTTGTCTGGTGGCGTCTGATCTTGGGGTTGCGTGTCGACAGCTAACACCTGCTGGGCGTGCTCATCCTGCTTAGCACGACGGGTTTCTTCGAGCAACACTTATGAGCGAGCTTTGTTAAAACTCGGTAGCGAATCTGCCTGTTGAATTATGGTGGCCAAAGTATCATATTCGCCCTTAGTAAGGCCAGAAATCATTTGTAGCACCATTTTATCATCAGTGATAGGCGTGCCGATGTTTGAGAGTTGATCCGCTAGAAGTTTAAGCTGCTTGCAGTACTCAGAGACATTGGAGAAGTTTTCAAGACGTGTTTTGTTGAACTGTTCTTCCAAATACACGGCACGAGTGTGCTTGTTGTCCTGAAAAATTTCCTCCAAACGATTCCACAAGTCAAAGGCTGTGGAGTCAGATTTCATGATAGTAAGGAGAAAATCCTGAGAGATACTACCATATATCCATTATTTGAAGCCGGCGTCGAGACGATGCCAGATAGAATCATCAACCTCCGTAGGGCGCGGAATAATGTCATCAATATGGTCAAGCACGTTATAGAGACATGCATGATTGCGAAAAAGTTCAACCCAGGGAGAATACTGGTTGTTTTCTTGATCAAGAATAATGGGAATATGGTTCTTGATGTTGGAAACAGTAAGGGCGAGATGAAACGGGGGTGATGACTTTGTGGTGGGATTTGTGGAGGTAGAGGCGTCAGAAAGTGTGGAAGAATCAGGGATAGCCATTTAGAGAATTTAGAGAAGAGTAGAAAGGAAGAACAAAACCCAAAAAACAAGAAGAAAATTCGGGAGGGCCGCGGCGTAGGAGAGGCAGCCAGCGGCTGTGGAAGAGAAAGGTTTTTAGAGTTTTGTTTATTTGGCTCTTGATACCATGTGAGATGATATTAATCTCCCTTTGGGAGTCTTTCATTAATATCAAGGTCTATATAGAGTACAATATTCATCCCTTATACAATAGGAATCCTAAGCCTATACAAAAGAGGAATCCTAGTCTTACCATAATTATATTTACACAATATATGGAAATATTCTAATTATGGGTAGGGAATATATTTTTTCCTATATTTACACGTTTACAACCTTATTGATGCTTATTCTGCAGAAGGTTGGAAAGGTCGGAGGTGTATACCTTATGTTGGAAATTTGCCTTTGGCGGGGAGATGCGTCCACCCATCTTTGATGAATTAAAAACTAGTGTTCCGCATGTTGGAGGCTTTGTCTCTTCACACATGCATAATATACTAAGTGAGTAGATGACCGTAGGGCCAAGAATCGTCAAATTTCGTTGAGAAATGAAAGAGATATTGGTCCACAAAGTAAGGTGTTTGAGGCATGGAAATATGGCGTGGGACAAATCTACCACATCGGTGGGAAAAGGAAGAATTGCTCTCTTTATAAGTCTCTAAAGTGGTCAAGGGTTTGGGACCCCAAGGGGTATCCCATGTGTTTAAAGGAGGGAGGACCTAGATGTGCTTGGGTTCAAGGCTAAGCACATATGCGCGCCGCCGCCCGCCCGTCGGGCCACGGCTTTTTCTAATATTATATTTTTGGACCCCAAATTGCTTAATATTTATAGTTTGGTCCCTAGAGTTTCTGGAAAGTTGAATTTGGAACGACGGTAGGCAAAAACTTTCTGCCTACCGTTGGAGTTGATTTTTGGGGTATTAATCAGCCATTACTTGGCTGATTAACTCCTCCATAATCAGCCCTCTTTCAATGACCATGAACAACCTCACTAATTGACTTAAACCCGCCACACTAATGGCCTTAAAACTGCCATTAACAGCCCTCCTAATGACTATTTACAGCCATGTTTATGGCAGTTGAGGAGTCTCTCCATGCTATATATTGATGCCTTTTGGCTCAATTGTGTTGGACAGATACACGAAAATAGCAGCACCAAACAGATACATGAAAACAGTAGCACAAAACAGTGACGAAAAACAGTGAGTAAACACATACATATACACAAATATACACAACAGAGACACACTATATACACAGAGACAAAACAGAAGAGAAAGTAAATCCAATAACGTTGGACGAAAACAGAAACTCTTCCTTCATTTTCCATATCTTCAGCAAGTCGATTCATATTTGTTTTCTTCGTCAGACTCAACCTATTTGCTTTGTAGTGTTGAGATTAAAGTGTTGTTTTATCTTGGGAGACTATTGCCCATTACCGTAAAAGCATATATACGGGGCAATCTTGTCTTAAGGACAGAGTGCAATCACTCGACTCAGCACACAGTTGTAACCATCCAGATTTAGTTGTTTCTTGATTTCAGGTTATCAAGATTCAAGACTCAACAAGCTTGCGGCAGTTCTCAACATTGCATATTTGTTTATCCTTTCGAACACTTGTAATATTTATTTACTTCCCGTACTGCTTTACAATAGTACCCAACACCTTATCCCTCTTATCTACATAAATATATTTATCTTGCCTAGAGACTCTCTCTATATCGAGTATCTCAACTGTTTTGGTCCTCAAATAGTAAGAAACTGAAGAAACAATTTGTACTAGTAAAATGTTTGTGTCCACATTGTCGTAGGTGTGACAAATATGCATGTTTGATGGAGTTGTTTCCTTGTTAACCATTAACTAAAAGTTTCAACCTTTCTTGTCTTGTGCTCTAAAAGATGGGAAATTAAGGAACTTGAATATTTGGCACTAAAGACATGCAACGTTCCTTTACTGTTAAATCTTAATGGTGCTGGGCAGTTGCAAAACGAGTTGCCGAACTGATACTCTGAAGGGTATAAAGTTATTATGCAGATACCATTATTGCTTCTATTAAGAGATTTAGCAGAAAGAAAATTTGAGTTCATTATTAACGAGGGAATCCACGTGGTTAATCATAGTTCTTGTTGTTTGCTCTGCTTCAATGGAATGCCATGGTTCAACTACTGTACGGTTTAAAATTATTGAGAGTTGAAAAGATGTACCATTTTGATATAAAACTGGAAAAGAAAGTTGGACCTACCATTGATTTTCGATAGAAATGTAAAGTTAGTTCAAATAGTGTGCCAATACTCAATAACTTGTATTTTAAAACAAATTAGGTGCTTGTAAAGCTATAGATTCTCTAAATCTCGCACTTATTTTAACACTGACTTATAAATCTCCAACCCAACTAAAAATATTCCCGATTAGTAAATGTATCAACAACAGTTAAAACCTTAATCCTAACTAATTGGTATTATCCTTTATAAATTATTTTCTTCCATTATGTTCGTTTAGAGATCTATGTATTACCTGGCAAAATTATCTTGTGCCACTTATTCTGAAGTTACCCTTTATGTGTGCCTTTTCTGATAAGGTGAGAAATTATTGTTAACACAGTACCAATATGGTACTGCAGCAAATACTAGGGGTGAGCGGATCCGGGTACCCTAACATTTTTTAACTACCCGGACCCTACCCGGTAAAAGATCGGTTCCTAAATTTACTACCCGGAACCTACCCGTAGCAATCATTACCCGGAACCTACCCGGACCCGCAGGGTCCGGGTAGGTTCCCGGGTACCCTGTAAATAAAAAAACACAGATTAAGCAACATTTTTTTAGCCTATGAGAATAAAAAAGAGTTCTAAAATAATTTCATCCAATAGTTTTTAGCCTGCAATCGGAGTTTTTAGTACCATTATAAGAAGTTTTAGAAAATTTAATTCTGTAACCAAAACCTAAAATTGCAAGCCAAATTTGATACTCAATTAATTGAATGTGTTGATTTCAAAATAAATTTGGAAATATCTGAATTAAACTTATTTTTGTGTTCATAAGCTCTTCGATACAAAAGAAAAGCTTTATTATACTAGTAAATCCCTAAATTTCATCTTCACAACTACAAAAATATACACAAATTTTAAAAATAGATTTACATTTCAAATAAAAAAGTAATACAAATTGAAAATGAGTATCACCTGAAATAGAACAGAAGCATAGGTTATTAAAAAGAAATTGAAGAGTTAGATATGAACCCATATGCATTTTAGGGACGACGTGAACACAACCAAGGGAGAGAAAGAGGCAAATGTGAAGCTTCAACGACGACAACGATGAAAGTACCTAAGAGAAAGCTTCAACAACGACGACAATGAAGCTCGGTGGTGTAGCTAAAACGTCATTGTTATTGAGAGAGTTTTGGGTGTTTTCTCTTAGGGCACAAAGAGCATTCTAGAATAAAAGGGTGAAAATCAATGTACATGCGTGCAACAAACAATTTTGGAGAAAGTTAAAAGTGGTCCAAATGTTTCTAAAAAAAGTAAAAATATTTAATATTTTATAGGTTCCGGGTATCGGTTCCGGGTATCGGTTCCGGGTCCGGGTACCCTGTCTCTATTTGCCGGAACCGGAACCGGACCCGACATTGATCGGTTCCTAATTTTACTATCCGGACCCTACCCGTTGTTATAATATATCTACCCGTAACCTACCCGTTAGTGTCGGTTCCGGTCGGGTAGCTGGGTACCCTATACCCGTGCTCACCTGCCAAATACAGTAAAACTGGACTTGTTTTGCATTATAAATTCATAGAAGCTAACAAGTCCAGCATATCACTCAAATCAAAAACAATACTTCCTTTTTTCCAATTATGCAAATTACGAATAGATCTACTCTTAACCAAAGAGATAAGTGTATTTCTTCCATCAAAACACCTATCCATTACTTTCTAAACATACAGATTAAGCAATGCATAAAGTGATCGACACCAAAGTCTTCTTTTGATTCCTTCCAGTAGCTTAATAGGCTGTTGAAGCTTTGAGGTGTCACCCAACATAATCCATAGATAGTCAACAACAGAGTCCATATCTGGCATGTAAAATTACAATGGAGAAAAATGTGATCTGCTGTCTCAAAGGAGCTCTTACATAAAGCACATCTACTGCACATAATACAACCTTCCGTCTGCAATTTATCTTGAGTTAAGCAGGTTCCATGTGTAGCTAACCAACCAAAACAAGGAAACCTTCGTAGGCACAATGGTCTTCCAGATCATTTTTCAAGGCTAATGATTGTCGTAACTTTCCTTTTACTTCTGCATCAAATTGTAAAAGGATTTAACAGTATAGACCCCATCTTTGCAGGCTAACCACTGTATGAAATCTTTGTTTTTGTCCAGAATTACTGAGTTCATTTTGTGAATAAACTCATCTAGTTCAGACATTTCTAATCAAACAGATTCCTTCTCAAATGAAAATTCCATCCGCTCTCCAAAATACAGTCTGCAATCATCACCTCAAAATCTTTCACCAAGTAGTGGAGCCAGGATTTTCACCAAGGGGAGTCAAAATATAAAGAAGTAAACACACGAAGAAGCCAAGATGATTCAACATATAGTATATATACTTAAAAGGAAATTACCTTTCTATACATTGTAACTTTCTAACAAAGGGGTGTAAAATAATATCCTTTGGACAAGGGTAGCTCCACCACTGCTTCCACCATTCTAAAGAGGTTAGAGTATAGCTCACTAAGAGTTATCCTTCAGGTGTGCTACTAGCACCTTTTGTCAGATTCGATCATTGCTAATATTCTCTACTGCTTCAGTCATTTACCAAAACGACTTATAGCTCGTCTCTCTCTCTCTCTACTATCTCTCTGTTTGAGTTTCCACTTAGGGATGGTGTTGTTCTGGCCAAATAGGTCTGAACATTGTATAATGGCATTGCTAATAGTGACTTTTTTATCCTTATGCTGAGGATGATGTCGATGTTTAAAAATACAATAAGTTTGTAATTTTGAAAAAGGGAAGAATCAAAAATGAAAAAGGAAAAATGTTGTGAGTTAATTCATAAATGTCGTTTGAGAAATAAGAGACACGATGCATCAAATATAAGATTGGGACAGAGGGGGATAATTAGATTTATTAGTCTAGTAATGAAAAGAAGAGTAGTAGACACTTAAACTTTTATACGGATCTGAGTTCGGCAATGATTTTGTATATGACCAGAGAAAACATGATACAATTTGTTTCCAGTCCAGGAGATGCATGCTTAAAAGTAGGGTAACAATTTCGATGCCCCTCTTTTTCTTTCCTGCAATCCGAATATTGTGGACTGCACAAGTGGCTACCCTAAAATTAAGCCGTCAATAGTAGAGTCAGCACAAAAGGAAAGGAGAATTTACAAGCTGTGGCCTATTTTATGTAAACGCTAGTGGTTTATCCTTTCAAACGAGCAGCAGCTCATGTGATAGCTTTCGTCTTTATATCCAGTCGAGAAAAAATTAGGCCAGAAAGAGAACTACAGAGAGCACAGAACCAAATATTAAAATGCAAGCTCGGAATAAGGGAGATAGTTCACCCGTCTGGATTTGCTTAGCTCTGCTGGCCAGATTGATGATTCTGCTATTGCTCCAGATGGATCTGTCCATCATGAACATGTACGCATTGTATTTTGTTTTGCAGAGATTTCTATAGTTGCACAACTTCCTTTTCTCCCTTCTCCCTTAAAACACGTGGCAGCATCGAAGCTGAAATAGGAAAATCAGCATAAATAGACAGATAATCTAACTCGGATACAGAATTCAAAGTTTCCTGTTCCATTCTCAGATTGTCTGTGCGAAATGCGAAATGCAAATTGCAAGAAGCTTTCCGTGACAATGATATCATACTTTGTGATGGTACATGCAACTGCGCCTTCCATAAAAAATGTCTTGATCCTCCACTATCAACAGAAAATAGTAAGTTAGCTTGAATATGCTTCCATTGCTCGCTTTTCTTCCACTGCCTATGCAGATCAGAGCTTTACATCTGAAACTTTAACTTTTGTTTAGAGTTAAACGTCTGCCAGCTTATATTTTATTCATGAAAACTTATTCCAAAAGAATTGATAATTTGCAGTACCGTTGGGTGATGAAGGATGGTTTTGCAAACTTTGCAAGTGAAATGGAAATAATAGAAGAAACAAATGCTCATATCGGCACTCACTTTGTTATGGACAGTAATTGGGAGGTTGAATAATCTACTGTTGTACTATCCACAAAATCATTTTTCACCTCTCCAAGAATTATCTATTGATCAGTACTTAATGATGACATATCTATTTGATTAATACAGGATATCTTTAAGGAAGAAGCTCTTCAGCCCGAAGATGGGGAGTCCTTATGCCCAGAACAAGACTGGCCATCTGATGACTCCGAAGATGATGACTATGATCCCGAAAAAGTTGCGAATAGTCACAGTAGTAGTACTGATAGCTTTGAGAGTGATTCTTCCAGTGAAGCAAGCAGTGGAAGCATGTTAGGATATCACTTGAGGATGAATTGTTAGCTTTAACAGGAAAGCCAGGATACGGAAGCGGTGGAAAAGATTATTGGTCTGAACAAATTGCTGGGATAGATTATGAGGAAACTGACTTCAAAGTTTTATCTGGCCCCAGACAGAGAAAAGCTGTTGAATATATCAAGTTAAATGATGTGAGTACACGTTAGTGTCCAAAAGTGCTCTTTGACTTTCTAGTGCATGCTGCTAACAAGAAATCAATGATGCTCTTATGTGGCACAGGAAATGTTTGGAAAGCATGCTCCTGCAATTGAGCAAAATAGTGAGGACGAAGATTGGGGTCCAGGTAAAAGAAAGCGTAGACGGAAGGAGTCTGAATCAGATGCTGCAAGCACCCTTATAACCCTCTTTGAAAGTGAGAGAAGTTGTCCAGAAAAAACAGCGAATGAAGTGGAAAAAGAGTCTTTTGGTAGACCAGCCAAGAGAGAAATATTCAGGATTCCTCCTGATGCAGTCGAGGTAGATATGCTTCTTTGCATTATTTCATTGTTACATCAAAGACGAACCATCTTTTACATTATTCTCACTGCTCAATACTTCTGAGCTTTACCAGGAACTTCGCCGTGTATTTGCTGAGAATGAACTTCCATCTAGAGAAGTGCGGGTGAACCTCTCCAAGAAGCTGGGTATTGAATATGAGAAGGTAATGATAATTGTGATTTGTCGATAGACACCTGGAAAGACAACTTAATTTGTCAATAGTCCACAAGTTTCAAGTGTTGCTCTAACAACAACTGATCTTGTTACATGTTTTGGATACAAATCGTATGCTCTTAGGATAATTACATGCTTTTGCTCAGACAAAAGGGGGAAAGTAAGGGAGGAAGAGAATTGGGAGGTGGATGCATGATAATCTATTTTACTATACAACAACATACCCAGTGAAATCCCATAGCGTGGGGTCTGAGGAGGGTAGAGTGTACGCAGACCTTACCTCTACCTTGGTAGGTAGAGCGGCTGTTTCGGAGAGACCCTCGGCTCAAGACAAAGAATAAGCATACGCAAGGCAAGCACAACAAGGCAAGATCAGACCCGGACAAGAAATTTAAAGCGGTATGAAAACGTTGGTATGAAAAGTGAATAAGCTAGGATAGCGCATTCTAAAAAAGAAGCAATAACTACCGCATGTAAATTAGATAAACAAAGTACACCAAAAAACACATAGCAGCAGAAATCAAACTACGAGGAACTATAAAGTAATACTGCGCCTATTAGTATGATAGGCGAAGCGGGCCTACAATAAAAACACTACACTACCAGTTTGTAAGCGTACGTAGGACGACACTCGACTACCTACTACCCTTCTACCCTAATTCGCGTCCTCCACAACCCCCTATCTAAGGTCATATCCTCATTAAGTTGCACATGCGCCATATCCCGTCTAATCACATCTCCTCAATACTTCTTTGGCCTACCTCTACCCCTCTTGAACCCGTCCATAGCCAACCTCTCACACCTCCGCACTGGGGAATTTGTCTCTCCTCTGCACATGCCCAAACTATCTCAACCTCGCTTCCCGCATCTTATGCTCCACCGAGACCACTCCCACTTTGTCCCGGATATCATCATTTCTAATCTTATCCCTCATTGTATGCCCGCAATCCATCTCAACATCCTCATCTCCGCAACTTTCATCTTTTGGATGTGCAAAGTCTTGACTAGCCAACACTCCGCTCCATACAACATAGTCGGTCTAACCACCATCCTATAGAACTTGTCTTTAAGTTTTGGTGGCACCTTTTTGTCACATAAGACTCCAGATGTGAGCCTCCATTTCATCCATCCTGCCCCAATGCGATGCGTGACATCGTCATCAATCTCTCAATTTCCTTGGATAATAGACCCGAGGTACTTGAAGCTTTATTTCTTCAGAATGACCTGAGTACCAAGCCTCACCTCCACGCATTTCTCAAGGTCTCTCCCATTATTGAACTTGCACTCTAAGTATTCTGTCTTGGTCCTACTCAGCCTAAGGCCTTTAGATTCCAGAGTCTGTCTCCATATCTCCAGCTTAGCGTTCACTCCGCTGCGAGTCTCATCAATCAGGACTATGTCGTCTGTGAATAACATACATCATGGCACCTCCCATTGATTTGTCGCTTCAGTCCATCCATCACCAAGGCAAATAAGAATGGGCTAAGAGCTAATCCCTGGTGCAGCCCCATCATTACTGGAAAGTGTTCCGAGTCTCTTCCTACTGTCTGTACCCTGGTCTTGGCTCCATCATACATATCCTTGATTGCCCTAGTGTACGCCACATGTACACCTCTAACCTCCAAACATCTCCATAGAACCTCCCTAGGGACTTTGTCGTATGCCTTCTCGAGGTCGATGAAAACCATATGTAAGTCTATGTTCATTTCCCTATACTACTCCACCAACCTCCTAATAAGATGCATGGCTTCTCTAGTTGAACGCCCCGACATGAATCCAAACTAGGCGTGGTCAGTGTGCGGGCGGGGCAGGGCGGGACCAATTCTGGTGGGCCGGTGGGACGGGAGAGGGTCGGGACTCGGGCTCCGACGGGCCTGGCGGGACGGAAAGAGGCCCCATCCAGTCCCACGTCCCGCCAGAAATGGGACCGTGATTTGGCGGGACGGGACGGGTCGGGTCGCGGGATTCAACGGATTTTTAAAAAAAATTGAATTTCCAACACTTAAATTGACATTCACACCTACATTACCACAAAATTTCGACGTTGAAATCTATTGTATTCGTCATATCTTTACGAAAGAAAAGGAAAATTAGAAACCGATTTGGGGGAAAACACAAATTGATTGGGAAAACGGACGTTTTCATAAAAAATTGGCGGGATGGGAAGAGGTCCTGTCCCATCCCACGTCTCGAAAAAATACGCAAAATCAAAAAAAATCGGGTAAAACGGATATCCGAGCGCAGATTTATGACCATTTAAAGTTGCACCAATTTACAACTAATTTCTCTCTCTACATTTTGTCAATGCTTCCGTTATATGTTAATTAAGTTCATGCCGCATTCGACTTTCATAAAAACTTCATAGATTGGCTTAAATCTAACCGCTCAAAGACAAATGTACCATTCATAAATTGACGTTCATAACACATCTCATGTTGCTACTTTATTTGTTCATAATATGATTATTGCATGGTGTTCTGTAAACAATTCTTACATGCTATTCAAGTTTCCCGAGTCCTTGTAAGCTCTACGAACAATTATCTACATTATATAAATGATAGTAATACTGGAGTCAATAATTTAACTCTAAAGAATTGACAAGTTCACTATTCACAATTTACAGCTTCTGAGATGGTAGGAAGATTTGTGAGAAAAATGAAGAGAAAATTAGGTATTTATAGTTGAAAAGTTGGGTTAAAGTGTAAATATACTAACTTAGGAGTTAAAAATAAATATTAAGGGGTATGGGGTTTATGGGGGGCGGGGGGCGGAAATGACCGTTGTAACTGTTGCACAACGGTCAAAATCTAAATTTGGTCGTTGTTGCAAATGTTAGTTTTGCAAGGGGAGGGGGGTCGGGATGGGGGCGGGACGAGCCCAGGTCCTGTCCCAGTTTAGAGTCCCGACATCGTTAAAATTTTTTTTTTTTAGGGGATCGGGTTGGAATCGGGATCGGGCCAACCCGGCCCACCCTTAATCCAAACTGGTTCTCTGAGATAAACACGCTTCTTCTCCCCCTCATCTCCACGACCCTTTCCCTAGTGTGGCTTAGCAGCTTGATACCCCTATAGTTGTTGCAACTCTGGATATCACATTTGTTTTGTACAAAGGAATCATTGTACTCCACCTCCATTCTTCGGGCATTCTTGCCGTCTTAAAAATGACGTTAAACAACTCAGTCAGCCACTCCAAATCTGTCCTGCTTGCGCTTTTCCAGAATTCAACTGGATCTCATCAGGCCCATTCGCTCGTCCCATACGCATTCTGCGAACAACACCCTTAGCCTCTTCAACCTTAATGCTTCTACAATACTCAAAATCCCGGTACCTACCAGATTGCTCCAGATCTCCCAACACAATGTCTCTATCTCCTTTCTCATTCAAAAGTGTATAAAAGTAAGAGTGTCACCTCCGCCTAATATGCACGTCCTTCACTAGTACTTTGCCGTCCTCGTCCTTGATGCACCTTACATGATTCAAGTCACGGGCCCTCATCTCCCTCGCATTGGCTACTCTGTACAACTTCTTATCTCCGCCTTTTTCCTCTAATTCCACATACAGGCGTTCAAAAGCCGTCGTTTTCGCCGCCGTAACCGCAAGCTTTGCCTCCTTCCTTGCCATCTTCTAGAGTTCCCTATTCATCCACTTCTCCACCTCATCCTTGCTTCCTACCAATTTCGCATACGCCGCTTTCTTCGCTTCCACCTTCTCTTTAACTTTACCATTCCACCACCAGTCCCATTGATGCCCACCACGGCTACCCCACGAGAACCCTAGCACTTCCCTAGCTACCTCTCGAATGCAGCTGGCCTTCTTGTCCCACATACCGATCACATCCCCACTACTCTCCTAAGCCCCCTTGGCCAGCAACCTCTCCCCCATCTCCTTTGTGCTAGCCATGGTCAAACTCTCCCATTTGATTCTTAACCTGTCATCCACAACCCTCCTCTTCTTCTCTATCCTGATCTCCAAATCCATCACCAAAAGCCTAAACCTTTTGCCTCTTGGGATCCCTGTTAGGGATCGGTTGGTGGAAGCTATGTCAATCTGTTCGCTTTATATATTATTGTCATTTGCTTATTTGTCTTTACATGCTATTTCTAGGTGAACAAATGGTTCAAGAATGCACGGTATATGGCCCTTAAATCTAGAAAGGTGAGGATTGAGCTAATATTACATGTTTCATCCTCCCATTTTTTCTCTTTATCATGATTATGGTGATGATTGTTGGAAATTTGCCTTTGGCGGGAGTTGCGACCGACCAACTTTAACGGCTTAAACACTAGTGTAACGTATGTTGGAGAATCCGGTTCTTCACACATGCATGATCTACTAAGTACGTAGATAACCGTAGGGCCAAGAATCGTCAAATTTCATTGAGAAATGAAAGAGATATTGGTTCACGAAGTAAGGTGTTTGAAGCATGGAAAGTGTGGTATTGTGTGTAATTCTCCCACATCGGTAGAGGAAGAAAGAATTGTTGTGTATATAATACTTGAAATTGGTTTGGGGTTTGGGACCCCAAGGGGTATCCCATGTGTTTAAAGGAGGGAGGACCTAGATGTGCTTCGGTTCAAGTAAAGACCACACGCGCGCGCCGCCCGCCCGCCCGTCCGGTCCGGTTCCGGTTCGGGTTCCGGTTCCGGTTCCGGTTCCGGTTCCGGTTCTCGGGTTCTCGGGTTCACGGTCGTGGGGCGTGGGCCGTGGGCCTTCGATATTATCTTTTTGGGCCGAAAACTTTGCCGAAGTACGCTTTGATCCCGAAGTTTCGGACGTACGCTTTGAACCGAATTCTTTCGGATGTACTTGTTTGGTCCCCGAAGTTTCAAGATGTACGGTTTGGTCCCCGAAGTTTCAAGATGTACGCTTTGGTCCCCGAAGTTCGAATTTCGATGGTCAAAACAAACGTCAAGCACTCAATTCAGCCATTTATTTTGGCTGAATTACTCCTCCTATAATGGCCAAAACAGTTGGTCTTTCACCATTTATGTTGGTGACTTTACTACCTCCATAATGGCCATTATTTGGCTATTATGGAGGCGATTTTCAGCCCCTCCCTCACCTATATAAACACACCCTTACACCATTGTTGAGCACTACAAAGAACAGAAAAATAACAGTTCATAAAGCTCACGAAAATACACAACAAAAACAGCTTTTCTTCCTACAACTTCCAAGCATCATTTCGTTACTCAATATTCTTCACGGTAGCTCTTGAGTTTCCTTTGCTCAAGGGTTCCATTGCTGTTTTATCTTGGGAGACAAATTGTCCAGGACGTATAAAGGATACATACGGGGCAATATTGTCTTAAGGACAGAGTGCCACACTCGACTCAAAGATAAACCGCTTTCCATTTTTTCGTTTTCAACAAAATTGTAATTTCGCTTTTGTGGTTATCTTGTAATTTTCAGATTACTAGTTGAACTATTGAATCTTTGTTTATCCTTTCGAATACTTGTAATAGTTATATACTTCCCGTCCTGCTTTATAAAGTACCATAGAGCAAAATCTCCCAACAACTTAAGACAATATTTGTATTGTATTACTATTAGTATTCGAAAGATGTCGGTCAAAAATTGTGTGACCAAATCTGGATATGAAAATGGTTTTCTGGTAGAAGAGAGTGATGATGATGAACGTGTTCATGGTGTCACCGCCACCAAGATCGGTGGAAACAAACGCTCTCGAGAGCCCGAGGATGTCAACGGGACAAGAGGAGAAGATCGAAGATGTACTTCTATCTTGCAGCGGAAGGCTCCGTATCTATCCCGGACAAAAGATCCGAATAATGGTGAGAAGGAATTGGACACTCAGTCTGATGAAGTGACTGAAGTGAGCCAGAATCCGAAATTGGGATAAGTATTTTCTTACTTGTCAAGAATAAAGATTAAATGATAAGTATTTTTCTTACTTGTCAAGAATAAAGATTAAATGATGTCTGATTAAAAATAAATTAAAGTAAGGAGGAATATAAAATTAATTTATATTCCTTACGCTTTAAAAATCAGAAGTTTAATCTCTTCTTCTTTCCCGTTTAAAGATTGGATTTTGTAAACGACTTAAAAAGATCGGTTCTTTTAAGTTTAATAATTAAAAGTGTGTAAAGTATGTTCGCACATATGATGGAGAGAGATCCACTAACTGTGCGAAAACTGTTACCACACTTAAGTAAGCGCCAAGAATTATCTGGGGCACCAATCATAACGGAAGAAGTCTAAAAGTTAATGACGTTGAGCCTGTCATATTATTTGGCAGAAGATCCTTCATAGGATGATATTGGACACTCAGTCATACAAAGCCTCCGGGTGACTGGAGTGGGCCAAAATTCCTTTGATATGATGATATTGGACACTTAGTCATATAAAGCCTCTCGGGCGACTGGAGTGGGGCCAAAATTCATTTCATAGGAAAAGTAATGGACACCTAGTAAGGTGGCCAGAGTTTCCAGGTCCTAAATGATCTGAAGGCCTAAATAAAGGCGAGAAAGAAATTGGACACTCGGTCGCAAAGAAACTAGAGTGGGCCAGAGTATCTAGATCACATATGATCCGGTTACGCCCTAACCACGGGCAAAAGGTTGCTCATGTGAAGCAACGCCACCTCTAAAATCAAAGGGGCTGGAGAGGTTGTCCTCAATAGGACTTCAAGGAATGAGATCACTCTAAAAGAGGTGATACATGTTCCTAACTTGGTTAAAGGACGTTGTTGGTCAAATCTGATTTGAGACTAGTCCAACAGGTCCGTAATAACTAAGAATGGTACAATATGTCTATAGCCAAATGAATGATATATTTGTAATCCGTGCATCTATGACATCATAGATTAAGACACGTTAAATAGCAAGTCATTCAAAAGCTAACGATGTTGAGATTGTTGCCTTCTGTCGACATAAACCCTCAAAATAAATGTGAGGTAGATGAAGAGGCAAAATCACCTTTCTAAATTCCGTCAACGGAATAGCGAAAGAAGCACCGCTCCTCTAGAACTTAGTCACACCTAATTGGGTGATTTGAAGTTTATACAAAATTGAGGGGGGAGACAAGTACGTTGTGATCGTCATTTGATGATAGTACAACGTATGGAATCCTTTGTTTATTGAAAAACAAAGATGAAGTTGTTGAAGCGGATAAGCGCTACAAAGCAGAAATTGAATCAACTAAGCCTACGGATTGAGAAATTCGTAGTGATAGAGGGGGAGAATGTGAAGCATCGTTCATTAAACGACTGTTCATTTCTCACCTCAGTCTAACGGTGTTAGCCAAGCGCAAACCCGTACGCCCAAATTATGAGGGGTAGCTTGGTAAAAGATGGGCTACCGAAACAGGTCAGGTTTCATACCTAAGACTGTAGATTGCATATTCACTGGATCTGCAAATAACAGTAGTGTTCATCGCCTCTTCGCGTCAAAGAATGCTGAATTCTTTGGAGATAACTTTCCTTGGAAAAGGAAAAAGGAGTAATTGCTCAAGGTTAACAAGAACCCGCGAGGGCCTGACTGTCCGAAACTAGACGTTCCGTATCTTCATGACTCGAAAGTTGCTCGTCTATACGGAACTTAATATTCCGGATCTGAGAACTCGGGGATTCTAGATGTTGAACCAAGACGGAGCAAAGAGGGGACAAAGACTTGTTCCAGTCCTTCTAGCTTGTATGGTTGAGAACGAACCATGGACAATTAACAAATAATTGTTATCTCCAAAAGCGCCGCTTTGGAAATAAGCTAAAGGGAGAAATAGATTCCATATATAGAACCATACGTGTGTAATAGTTAATCTTCCTCCGGAAAAAGAACCTTTGGGTTGTAAAAAGTGCTCCCCTCGTGAGTAGCTTCACATCCAGGGCCATTGTAATCTTACATGGCATGGGTGTTGAAACAAACCTTCCAAATCGGAGAGTTGGAAGAAGAGGATCGAATTGGTTTGCTTTGAACTGTTGGGCTTCTTCCCGAACTTTCATTTTGGTCCCCGAAATGTTAACATTTTGGTCCCGAAAGTCTCGGATAAAAACGAAACAATGAATCGATCACGAAACATTGACTCGAAGTTAGAAAGACAACAGTTGGAAAACCAACGGTCTTAGAGTAAAAATCATATTGAAACAAAGTCTCGATATGAAAGATATGAGTATCACAGATGACATCTTAGGAATTGGATTTCTAAGACATCTAACGGATCGGTCGATAGTTGACGGCCTCGTTGAAGCCACCAATAGATATGAATCATAGAACCGATTGGAATCATGGTGCACCCATAGACAAGGAGCGATATGCTCGGGTCACGTGTAGTTCAATGTATTGTACACACTACAACCGACCCGATATCGTCCAACAAACAGATCAGCTTGAACTAAGGTTCACCGATGATCTTAATACATGATCAATAGAAGGCGTTAAGTCGGATATGACGATATCCGAATTATTCGTTTATCTACGGATTATAGTATTCGGATGTCCAGCGGTTCGAGAGAACACAAGATGCAAACGGACATCGGATCGAAGAACACCAAAGCCACAAGTAAATGTGTATGGTGGTTCTTGGAAAATCCTCTAAGCAAACTTGCATCGACCGATTCATGATGGTATCGGAGTTTATCGCTTTATACAAAGCATGAAAGAAGTTGGGTAACTTCACGACTCATTAGAGGACGTCCCTTATTGGGAGAAACCCGTGCCTTCAGCAGCTTCTACACGTGGCTAGCCGGTCGGCTTTAGGAAGGACACGGATGACGGCGTCTGGACATATCTCGTCGGGATCTATCGGAGACATAAGACCGTATGGCGCTTGATCATCACGGGTGTCACTTCCTTGTTTACAAACTAAGGGACTACCCGGAGATCAAGTGTTCTCGCCTGTCTAGGGAATGGGCTTAAAACCCAAAATATACGGACCAATACAAAGTGGAAACCCAACCTTACGAACTCGAGATCCCGGTAATTTGGTTCAATGGGAAAACTAAGTTGTAAAGGTTCGGTTGATCGCTTCGGTGGAAGCATGAGCACTTCGGATAGTGATTTCGAAAAGAAACACCAAATCCAAAGCCGTTCCCGCGATAGACGTTAAGTGCTATCTGCAGATGGGTAAAGGTTAAGTTTTCAAAACTCGTAATGATCCTCAACGAATGAGGTTAGGTCTTTGGGAAACTTTTAATGGTTCCTAACACTTGTGAAGTGGGGTATAGCAGATACCTTGTAGGAGACCACCTATTTAAGTGCGAGGACGGGCCGCCTCAAATTGAACGCACTTAAGAATCCAAGACGTTGTCCATGGCCAAAACGGACAAAACATTACGAAGAAGAGAGTAAGGGAATTTGTTGTGTTGGTACCGTTGTCTTGGCTTACACTAAACACCGACGGTTCAAGACATCACGTTCACCGCGCGGTAAGTAAGTCCGATGGTATTCAACTATGGAAGGTTCAAAGCCGAGGCTACCTCTCCTTATGCAACATCGGTCCGCCGAAATATTGCTTGGAAATGAAAAGACACCATGTGAGTGCGCCAAAATCTCTTTCAAGAGGGGATTGTTGGAAATTTGCCTTTGGCGGGAGTTGCGACCGACCAACTTTAACGGCTTAAACACTAGTGTAACGTATGTTGGAGAATCCGGTTCTTCACACATGCATGATCTACTAAGTACGTAGATAACCGTAGGGCCAAGAATCGTCAAATTTCATTGAGAAATGAAAGAGATATTGGTTCACGAAGTAAGGTGTTTGAAGCATGGAAAGTGTGGTATTGTGTGTAATTCTCCCACATCGGTAGAGGAAGAAAGAATTGTTGTGTATATAATACTTGAAATTGGTTTGGGGTTTGGGACCCCAAGGGGTATCCCATGTGTTTAAAGGAGGAGGACCTAGATGTGCTTCGGTTCAAGTAAAGACCACACGCGCGCCGCCGCCGCCCGCCCGTCCGTCCGGTCCGGTTCCGGTTCCGGTTCCGGTTCCGGTTCGGTTCCGGGTTCTCGGGTTCTCGGGTTCACGGGTCACGGTCGTGGGTCGTGGGCCGTGGTCGTGGGCCTTCGATATTATCTTTTTGGGCCGAAAAAACTTTGCCGAAGTACGCTTTGATCCCGAAGTTTCGACGTACGCTTTGAACCGAATTCTTTCGATGTACTTGTTTGGTCCCCGAAGTTTCAAGATGTACGCTTTGGTCCCCGAAGTTTCAAGATGTACGCTTTGGTCCCCGAAGTTCGAATTTCGATGGTCAAAACAGAAACGTCAAGCACTCAATTCAGCCATTTATTTTGGCTGAATTACTCCTCCTATAATGGCCAAAACAGTTGGTCTTTCACCATTTATGTTGGTGACTTTACTACCTCCATAATGGCCATTATTTGGCTATTATGGAGGCAGTTTTCAGCCCCTCCCTCACCTATATAAACACACCCTTACACCATTGTTGAGCACTACAAAGAACAGAAAAATAACAGTTCATAAAGCTCACGAAAATATACAACAAAAACAGTTTTCTTCCTACAACTTCCAAGCATCATTTCGTTACTCAATATTCTTCACGGTAGCTCTTGAGTTTCCTTTGCTCAAGGGTTCCATTGCTGTTTTATCTTGGGAGACAAATTGTCCAGGACGTATAAAGGATACATACGGGGCAATATTGTCTTAAGGACAGAGTGCCACACTCGACTCAGCATAAACCAGTTTCCATTTTTTCGTTTTCAACAAAATTGTAATTTCAGTTTTGTGGTTATCTTGTAATTTTCAGATTACTAGTTGAACTATTGAATCTTTGTTTATCCTTTCGAATACTTGTAATAGTTATATACTTCCCGTACTGCTTTATAAAGTACCATAGAGCAAAATCTCCCAACAATGATTACGTTAGCTCTGTGATTATTATAATATCAGTTCCTTTTTCCTTTATGTGGTGGCAATTTGGTTAACCCCTGAATTTCAGGGTATTACATTTGGCCCGGCGCTGGATATTTTTATTCTGACGTTATTTTATTCATTATTATAAGCAGGCTGAGAGCACAAAACCGTGCCAAGTCACTAGTCCTACAACATCAGTAGGATGTATACCTGAGACTGTAAAGGGTGAACCTGCAGGTCATATCTCGTCAGGTGATGCAGAAGGAAATGCAGACCAGGCACCTAAAAATCTTGGGAGATCGCCTAATGAAGAAACTGCTGACTTGGTGATCCGTCCTTCCAAGAAAAAGCATCGCAAAAAAGCAGTAAAACCATCAACAGACAAAGTAGAGGTATGTTTAGCTGAGAATCCATGTGCTTATTTGGTCTTCTACATTAATGTATATAAAGAAAATATTGTGTTTACACTTTACTTTTAGCTCGGGATCAGTTTCTCTCTGTGAAAATGCTTATAATGTTAACTATCAAGTAAAGGATAAAAAGGGAAAGAACAAACGCAAAAAGAAGAAAAAAATAGCTTATCATCTTTGTTGAAAGACATGTATGTCTGGTTTTAGTCATTATTCACTTAGAAGACGGATGTATGTTATATTTGTATTCTTAATATTTCTGTTTCTACAAGCAGACGCTTGTAGAATTTGGCGATGACGTGAGCCTGAAACTACTGCGAGAGAGAGCAAAAAGTGAAAGGAGAAAACTCAATTCCAAGGGAAGGGAAAGAATACTAAAGGCTGAAGCTGAGATGTAGAAGTTTTGTAGAATCAAGGACAAAATAGCGAGACTCCAGGACGTTTTACTAACGTTTCCAAGTCGCCGCCGATTTAGAAGGGGGAACGCTTCTAGTTTAGATGAATCGTTGGTTGTCTTTGTACCTTTTGCAGAGTTACAGGAGAAAAGGTGATTTTTCACATCCTTTTTTTTTCCTTCCTAATACTGTGTTCCTCTTTTTAACAAATCAACAAAAACAAACAAGGAGGTTGTTCGAGGCAAATATAGAAGCAGAATTCTTCTTTTTTGGGATATACATGTATAGTTTTCAATCTTTTGTAATGTTCAAGATTGTGACCTTTTATAATAGATCAGTTCCAGTTATGTTAATAGGCGCAAACTCAGAAATGTGGCTACATGAGTATCTTGCAGTATTCAAAATTTTGAATGTAATGTGACCTCTTAGTGCGCTACTCCTCATGACTCGTGAGCCTCCTGGGTGCAAGTAGGTTTTGCAATATACCTTGTTTTCTATTGGGGAGTTGTAACTTGTACAAATATTTGTCATCTCCTTAATGATGCTAGTTGATAATCTTGTCAATCATCATACTCATATTTATTAAGTTGCATAAAGACTTAGTTACATGATACTTTTAGCTTTAGAGCCCTTCCCTTTAGTTGAATGATATCTACACATGTAAAGGATTTAAATTATATACGCTCAAAATGTAAAGAAATTTGTATCATCCGTGTAATTTAACCTGTTATGACTGGTAACTTAACTACTTCAGGTTACTAGTCCATGCATATTACATGCAGTGCGTTTTAAATAATTTTTACTAGTGTAAAGGAAGACGAAAAGTAATAGCAAGACATTTTGTGGACTAACAATGCAGGCATATTGGTCAAAAAAAACAATTTTGTTTTCATGATAATTTCATTTAACCATGCATCTAAAACGTTGGGAACAAGTAGTTTGTTGGGAATTTGAGATGAACGAATTTCATTGAATAATGTTGCTATAAACATTGGAGTCTTCCCTTTTGTTTCAAAACTTGCACTTAAATCCCAGAATTGCCTTTGCATTATCTGCAATGGTTTTCATGGTATTTCATAGAGCAATGAAGGATGTAATTGAGCTCTGTAAAGCATAACTAGTCCCAAATTCAGGGAGAAAATGTGAAATGCAACAAGCCACTTGAAAACAGTTTGTATAAACCAAAGGTTGGTATAAAACCAGAGTTCCTGAGCCGAGCCACGAGAAAGGAATCTCCTTTGATGGGGACACTTTAATTCCCAAAGTGAAACTTCCTGGCACAAATTCATAGTAGTAATAGGGACCAAAAGCAGAAACCGAACATCAGGAGGAAAACAAAACAAAACAAAACAATTTATATACAGCTGCAAGCAATTTCAGAACTGTTACTGCTTAGCCTCGGTTTATAAGCTCAGTTATGAAATTCAGATAAAAGAATTGGCATGCTAAAATAGAAGATTAGGCTTTGAAGGGCAAAGTAGCTTACTATTAAAAGCATTTAAGAATTCTTTTGAGATGCGTCACAAATAGACATTAAATAGAACACTCAAAAGCTAAAGGTAAAATCTGATATCAAAACATTGAAAGTAAAAAGGGAAAATTCAGTAAAAACTTCAGGAAGTGTGACCCTCCTCGGCAGCAGCTTCAAAAGTTTCACCAGCCACTAGTTCTGGTACCTCATCATCATCTTCCGCTGCTGCGACAGCACCTGCAGCACCACCAGGTGCCTGCTTCTGGAACTGCTCAGCCAACTTCTTCAAATTCTCCAAATTATCAGGACCTGAAATGTTTTTTTCAACAAACAGTCAGGACATATGTTCAATCATTCAGGCTTTTTGTCACGACTGAAGTGTAGGCCCAAAAATGGATCACATACCAAGCTGGTGAATAATCTGAGGAAGAATATCCTGCAATTCTGCAAGAGGAAAGAATTATACCTTAGAAATTTTTATGCATTACACAAACCAAAGACCGAATTATTACCAATTCCAAAAGTTGTAGCATGTGCTCAACACATAATGGAAAGCTCATCTCCTCTAACAATCAAGGACCCCTATATGTTGGAAAACCAACAAAAAGAAAGCTAGTCTCAAAGTATAATTTGTTTTGTGACATAGTTATAAAGTTGTGGTTGTATTCACAAGGTACCAGCGACCAAGTAAAAGCAAGACATGAGGAAAGAGTGGAACACATACTCTTTGTCTGGGGGGTACCACTAACAACCCATGTGTTTGCAGCAATAGATGCTTGAACTGAACAGAATTCAAAAACAAAAGGTTAGTAGAATGGCAAATGACAGATGACTAAACCAAGTGAAATAATAGATATATCTATACCTTTGGGGTTAATGAATTGGATAACAACATCATCCTTGAAAATGTTGACCTCTTCAATAGCAGGAATGGCATTGACACCTATTCTTTTCAAGGTGCTCTGTAGTCTTTTGTCATCTGTTGTAGTTGTCTTGTGTACGGCCTTCTTCTTTCTGCAGAAGCAGCACTGGTTCAGCAAACATTAAAAAGGGAAAAACACGATACCTTATTAATACTCTTCTTATGCCCCTTTCTCTCCATTCCTCACTCAAGTTTTAACCCTTAGTCAAATACTTGTTAGTCGTTACAAAACTAAACAACTGAAATCCTTTAAGTTTGCAACAAACACATACATTCTTTGTCAATACATTAATAAACTACCCGATTTCATGTGGTAATGGTCACAGCAACTATAGAAAACTAAACAGACCTTCTCATGGTACCCTTTCCACCGGTTCTGACCGAACCGGCCATCTTACGCAGCTTTTCTACATTCATCTGTTCAAGAAAAACACCAAAAGTCAATATTGCTCAATAAACAAGTATCAAGAAACTTATCACATTCCATCTTATCAGGCACCATATATCTGTAACAACCTCAGAAGGTCATAAACTACACTAAACCACACAAACTAAGAAAATAAATGTCTATAGAGAGAAATTTAAAACACAAGCACATATGAATACTAGAGCTAATAACAGGTACCAACTTAACAAAGGCAAGACCAAGAGCAATACATCATTATTTTGGGGTAATCCAGTTTTCTGAACCAAGTATTAACTCACGTAACAACAACATACACTGTATAATCCCACAAGTGGGGTCTGAGGAGAGTAGAGTGTACGCATACTTTATCCCTACCTTGGGAGGTAGAGAGGTTGTTTCCGATAGACACTCGGCTCACTTTTATGTAGTTCCAAAGTATGTGAAATTTTATTTAAAAAATATTACAAGAACATGTCCAAATTCACATTGAAATTAGAACCACCCCAACATTCGATTTGTGACAGGCATATTCTCATTCTACCATATATACAGTAAAAGTTACATAAAGCTTGCAACTTTTTCAACAGATTAAGATCCACAAAACATAAACCTAATCCATTCTATAACATAAATTCATCCAAACCCCATCAACAATTCAAACACAAACTATCAATCAACAACATTATCCAAAGAATAAACTATATTAACACTCAAACACGTACAAATAAAGAAATATATGTCTAAGAAAATCATAAAATTAGAGACCCGTTAAGGAGATTAATGGGGTAGGGTGGGTGGTAGGGGGTATGGACAACAAACTAACATTCAATACTATTATTATCCAAACAAAAACTATACTAACACAGAATCATCAAAAACATGTACAAATAAAGAAAGATATGTACAACAAAAAAATTCAAGAAAAGCATAAAACTAGACACCCATTAAGGAGATTAAGGGGGTGGGTGGGTGGTAGGGGGATATGGAGAGCAAACTAACATTCAATACTATTTTCCAAACAAAAACTATACTAACACATTAATCATCAGAAACATATGTACAACCAAAAATAATCCAAGAAAATCATAAAATTAGAGACCCATTGAGGAGATTAAGGTGGTGGGGTTGGTGGTTTGGAGGGGGTGGGGTATAGAGAGCAAACCTTGTGAGGAGAAGACTGAGCTAAAACCCTAGCCGCAGAGAAAGGGAAAAAATGAAAGACAGAAGACTATATCCTACTATATAAAGCGAGAATATTTCAATTTCCAATTATAGCCTTATGTTTTCTCAAGAAAGACGTATGTATCCTCCTCTTTCATTTCTCTTTTTTGTTATTTAAGGGATGTTCTCATATAACTGAAAATCAAACCACCAAAAAGGGTTGTCGCGGGATAGTATAGGCTTTTTTTCACTCTTAATTAGAGATATCGGGTTCGAGTTCTGGGTATAAAATTTTTATATTAGGGAGTGCTTCCACTTAATTGGGTCTTACACAGTGCGAATTCAGATTAGTTGGGTACCAGATATCAGATGAAAGAAAAAAAATGATAATTGAACCAAATTGACTAAAGGAATCAATATTTTCTTTTTATTTTCTTTTATTTGGGTTTAATTATAAAAACATATAATATTGATTTGGTTTGATTTTATATTTAAAAAATCAAAAATAAAACCGACATTTTTTATACACAAACTTCTACAATACAATATATTAATTATTTATAAATAAATTTATAATTTTTTTCAGAATTTTTTTTAATTATTAGTTTTATTACTAATAGGCTAATGGGATTCAGGGCTTAGGTTAAGCCTATTTTAAAAATGTACACACTGAATCAAACATCATTTCAGTAAAGAACCAAGAAATATTTTAACTTGAAAAATAGATAACCTAACCTAAATCAATTTTTTTTGGTCAAAGTAAATATTTTATTTACACAAGTGAAACTTTATACACAACCAGCTCTTTTGGACTATAGAGCAGGTTTCTCCTTACTTTCTTATTCTAAGCTATCACATAACTATTGCAGATAAAAAGTATAGTCTGTATAGGATAACTATCTAAGCTTGCTAGTAACCTATTCCATTTACAGTAACTGTGTCCTCTAATATGCAATTGTAATATGATATCTCTGATGATCAGCACATTAGACTTGGACTTAGCTTTGAACCTTCTTGCATTTCTTTCTGTCCATAATTGGTACATTGTTGCAGCAAAAATGAATCCCATGACAGCTGCTCTTGGTCTATTGTTGGTCTTCTGCTTAATTAGCCAATCAGTTTCCTCAGCCCATGATCCAAACTGTCTTGTTATTCCCATCCACTGTAGGAGAGTAGTACAGATAAACCTGGTATATCTACATTCAAAGAACAAATGATTCAAAGTTTTCACAGTCACAGCTTTGCATAAGACACAGTCTTGTGAAACTTGAATCCACCATTTTGCTAGCTTGTCTACAGTTGCAAGCCTCTTCTGGATTTTGGCCATGGTACGGTTGACCTACGGGTTCTATAGCATGCTTTCAAAATGATTAAATTGCTTAAGGTTTAAAATCCGCAAAGTAACTTGTCATTTTCATTTATTCAAAACTCAAGGTTTTATTTAAAACAAAGAGTTAGAAACTTCCGCCAAAATAGTATGCACGGAATGTTTTAGTCAATTTCATTTTCGG
This sequence comes from Anisodus tanguticus, assembly GCA_034509755.1. NCBI lineage: Eukaryota > Viridiplantae > Streptophyta > Magnoliopsida > Solanales > Solanaceae > Anisodus > Anisodus tanguticus. The sequence goes on along the minus strand of CM067543.1, from coordinate 9,290,494 downwards.
ACTAAGGACACTCAAACGTGGATTTGAGTAGAACTCTACATTTAATCCAACTACATTGACTATTTTCACACTTGCACCTTTTAAAAAGCCTTTTCAAGTTTCAAAAATGATATAGTTCCACTTGAAATAACAAGTTTGATTTTTTGTCAAAAGAGATAAAAAATGGTTTTCTTTTATTCTTTAGCATGACATATCTCCCAAGTTCAACTTGTATTCTAACTTATCCAAAACCTTTAACTGAATTCAAGTCCAAACACATGGTTTTATTTGTCCAAAATTACTAATCATATTGGGCTTAGCCCGGATTCTAAATTAAATAAAAAAACTATCCATTTTTAGTCTAAGTCCAAGTTTAGCCCATTTGTCTTTGTCAAATCACTCAACTCTGCCCCAACCAAGTGAAACTAAGGGTCTGAAAGAGTTCACGATCTGATCCATGGGGTGTTAACCCTCGGAGGACGGCTAAGAATGTCCATTAAAAGGAGCGGACCGATTGGGTCATTTTTCAAGCACGAATAGAACGATCTAAAGGGGTTGTGCAACCTAGAGAGATGGCCATATCTTTTTGATGAATGTGGTATTGAGGTTCGGTTTATTTGGAAAAGAGGTCAATCTTAGGGGAGACCATTCGAATAGTTGAATTGATGACTTCGCTTCGATCTCTTCGACTGAACCTAAAGGAGACTTCGATCATTCAACTTTAGCTTCTGAAGGATGAATCATGTCACTTGGAATTTCGGAAAGTGAATCTTCTCTTTCAGATCCTGACCTTGGTAGAACTTGTCTTTGATTGGAGGACCAACCGGTCCTTCACATATCAGTCCATTTTTAGTTCCAGAAAATCAAAAGCCCAAGTCATATCTTTTATTACTCAAAATCATTTTTCCACACTTAAACTTTGAAATCAGTTTATATGTTTTCGGATTTAGTGTCCAAACAGTCCTTTTATTCTCCTTAAACAGTCCGTTATTCTCATTCTTTTCCCAGATTTAAAAACAAGTTTTGAAATCATTTTGGCTATCTAAACTAAACGGTATGCGTATCGTTTGCCTATCCTAGATTCCAATCATAAATAAGTTCTAATATTTATCAAAGTATTTTATTACAATCAATACACACATATATATATATAATAAAATGAAATGAAGATTTGAATTTAGGCTGTTGGAATTACCAAAGCCCACTAGTTGACTATTTTTATCCATAGTTGGTCTTTTGCAAATATTAGATTCCCTTGCTCAATTTCTCGGCGAAGAAAAATAGAATTGATTGAGCCTCAGCCCAAACCGGCTTAATGTGGAATTGAACAACTCGATTTTCAATGAATAGAAGTGATGGGCCCATTAAAGGGTCATCTCGGCATAATGCACCAGATGCAAAGAAGAGAGGGAAAAAAAGAGGTACAATTAGACGTACCTAATTACTTTTCATTCAATAGACTCTTAAAATAAACAAAGTAAACAAACCCACGAGAAAGAGAATTTAATCAAGAAATTGGGTTGGCCCAAATTAACAGCAATGTGTAAGGTAGCAAAGGAAGATCAACAGTGGGCTAGGCCCAAATGCACAATCACATGAAGAGAGCAAGTAAGCATAGGACTGGGGCCAAGCCCAAATGATCCATTTAAGTCGGGATAGGGTGAAATTAGTATACAGATATACAAGCTCGTATAAACTTAATATACTGAGTATACCTTGTGCTATGAATGATATATCAGTTGTATACTGGACACACCATCTTTCAAACAATGCAAAAATTCATAGATTCATACACACACAGACTTTAAGATAGTAGACAACATTTAAGCCTAACCACACAACACTAATAGATCTAGGCAATTTCAAAGCTAACAAATAGATGATAAAATCTAGCCTAATGTCTTACTCAAATTAACATCAACTGTAAAGTATACACAGAATAGGATAGGCAAATATGGCAAACAAGGCATGACAGATGAGTCTAATATAGTCAATATCAAGCATATCATTAAAACTGGGGCATATTTTTGAGGTAAACATATATTAGTTTTATGCATGTGGCAGATTATCTAACTGGAAATGTGACTTACACAAACCTACCTAAAAGCCTTAAGAAGGAAGACATAACACCTTGACTCAACCAACACACAGATGCATATACTCAAGTCAGACTAGATGCAGAATTAGACATATGAAGAAAGGATAAGGCTATGAACATAATGTACACTGGACCCTTAATAAACCACTGGAAACATGCCAAGGGTGGGGAGAATGACTAGAACACTTAGGATATGCAATTAAATTTTGGTTAAATGAAACATGACATAATCTTGGCTATCTTAAGTTAAATGGATCAACTGAGGTAAATATTTATCCTTTATATCATTTCAAAATCTAACAGAGGCTAGATGGAATGTTTTAAGTCATTTATAATACATTCCAACCAGATATGGCCTTACAAACCAACACATACACCAAATAAGCACAAATGACTCTAACAACCCTTTTCTTTTATCTTAAAATTAGTGTTGAATGGCCTAACAAGGACACAGGGCATGGATTGACTGACAAAGTTTTTAAAGGGGTTAACATGCTTCACATATCCTATTACAACAACATATTTAGCCAGTCTATTCAGTTAATCAATTCCAAATCAACAACACACGAACTAGGTAGCTAAAAATGGTTAAAGTAGACTGCAACTCTCATATTAATCACTCCAAAGTCATTTAAACAGGTCCCACGTGATTAAATGAACCTTAAACTAGATATTAACTTAATCATATGACTTGTATGTGGCTAGAACTAGTTCCGAACTAACATGTTTAGGTGTAAGTCTATTTAACCACATACAATTAGTCAATAAATAGTGGCAACACACAAAACCAATCTATAGGCATCCAAACTACGGGTTTTATAACTTCCAAGATCCATACATATTCAAAACTGTCTTAAATTAGCATGATAGACATTTAATTCAACTACACACACAAATGACCCTTTAATACACCCTAACAGTGATTATTATCAACTAAAAATATTGAATACTAACTTAATAGACTCAAACAACAGTGATGAATGCTAACAATATCACATTAAACATCAATAGAGCCTAAACAAATAAGTCATCATGATTAGGCACACTGATGCTAGCCAAGATTTAAACCACACATGCTTAACAGTCACAATGAGACGCCACATAACTTAATAATCCCAAACAGTAACTCATTTAAACTAACACATGTTTAATAGGTAACCTAGTGATTATGAATGACCATCAATTTAACTAAACATGCTCAATATCAACCTAATAATCTCAAACAATTACTAACCTAACCAAAACATGTTTAATATCTAACTAAATATGTTCAAACAGTGTCTAGAACATATTCAATAACTAAGAATGAAACTAAACAATCACTAATCATGCTTGACTAACACATAAAACACACAATACATGTCATGTAACCAATTTAAAACAAGAAATTAAAAAAATAAATTAAAAAGGAAATAGCATTTACCTTGTTTGGAGTCGGTCTAAAGATTGTAGATGGCTTGACTTCACTCTGACGGTCTCAATAGCTCGCAAAACACACGAAAAACAAAAGGTTTCAAATGTGAAGATCTAATTTAAATAAGCTAGGATTCCACCAAAGGGCTTGAATCTCAATTATGACTAAATTAAATCGGATTTAAACTCAAGTTGGCTTTCAATCAATGTGAATGTCTAAATCGAGTTTTGGGCCCTTCAATTGTTGGAATAGGATCGGTATTTATAGGGAAATTAATGCTAGCAGAAAAATTGAAAGGGAGGGGTAATCTCATATTCAATTTGTGAAAAGTATATTTCACTATGTATGTGACTTAGAAACATTGAATAATCAAATAAAATTATTGGAGGATAAAATTTAGGTGTCAACAATTGCTCCTTCGTTGTTCGAGGATGGCTAAACTATCCATGAGCAGCGAATTTTGACTGTGTACCGACCCGTCTGATCATTTTTAGCTAAAAACCCTTATTTAACTATTCTACCCTTCATGTAGACTCTATGTGGGGTTTGTGATGAGCGGGGATGGGCAGCATGGATCTCGAGGTACATTTATATGAGTTTTGGATGAAAATCTAAAATAGAAACCTTACGTTTGATAGTTTGACTTTTAAGTATATGCGTATGTTTTTGGGTTCCGTCGATTGTGGTAGTTCCAGAGGGTCATTTATGACTTAGTTGAATCATTGGTTCACTTCTCAAGGCAATCGGATATTTTTTTGTGGCCTTAGTTGTAAAGATTGGATTTTGGTTTTGTCCCAAATGATTCTTTAGAAAAGTATGCCATGGCTCAATTTTTTGTGAATTGAGGGTACGAATAAATTTGTAGCACTATTTACCATAGACGAGCATGTTTAGTTTGTGTCCGGGGGGGGGGGGGGTTCCGGGAGTGTTTCAGGTGTTCAAAAGAGGTTTTGGATTGTTTTCCATCAGCTGATGTCTGGTGTCCACCATGGCGTAACTAGTATCTGCTCTAGAGGGTCCATCTCGATGAGAGGTTGGCTCTCCGAAGCAGAATCTGGGAGTTAGAGGAAGTCTACCGCAATAGGGTCGTGTCCGTCGTGATGAGGGGTGAGTTGTCAAGTAACTCTAACCCAGCGAGGTAACTTCCATCGCAGCAGGTCTGCTCCAGCAGAGTCGATTCTGTTGGGGCAGAATTATTATATCAGGGTCCTATATATTCTCCTAGGTCAGATTTCATTTTCCAAAAATAGCAAGTCTCGAACCTAGAGCCGCCAAGGGAGAGTTTCTAAAGGTCAAGTGTGATTTCATCCTTTAGGTAAAAGTTTCCTTCCCTTTTATGAGTTAGTTTCATGTTCTAAGTCCTTTAATGGTGGTTTAGCATGTTTATAAGTTGGGAAAGATGAATTGTAATTTCTTATGAGATTAAGAGAGTTAGGTTATTGATTTAATGGAGGTTTTATGGATTAGATTGTGTTAATATTATGAAATAGTGTTGGAATATGTTAGATTATCATGTGGTAAGGCTTAAGTTGATTATAGATGCCTATTTCAATTGGGGGAAAGTTCTAGGGTTTCCAATTTGGGACTTTTGGTTTAATATTCAATTGAAGGGTCAAATGTGAATAGATTTTCAATTAACTTAAGGATATGACTACCTAGCATATAATCTTGGGTTTTGTATATTAAAGTTCAAGTTTTGGTAATATGGGCCTGGGATGGGTATTTAAAGTCTTGCTTTTATTGTGTTAAGCCTTATATTAACTATGTAATATGCATGAATAGACTTCGATTATCATGAGGCAAGAAGGAAGGGCAAGACTGTCATCGAAGCTTGATTTGATAGCACTCCCACTCGTCTTTGAGGTAGTCTAGGGTTTTAGTTTTTGAGACTCTGATAGAAGTATGTAATTAGTTAAAATTATTAAGGGGTATTGGGCATATTTGGAGATCCCACTCAGCCGGTTGTGATGAACGCTGGAGTGGGTATCCGTGTTAAACTATAATGATGGGTAGGTTTGGGGAATCAGCCTTGTGTTGGTTCCGACTGCTGATTATTTAGTCTTGTTGCCATATATGGGCTTATCGCCATGTTTGTTATTGTTTGTTTACTTATCACATATGCTTTCGATAGGATATCCTGATTTGACTTGGAATTGCATGTATTTTTTGAATTCCTGAAAGTACGTGTATATCATCTCTATGCTTGATTGCACCTTATTATATCATGATATCTTGCTTTATATTATCATTGCATTCATACACTCATGGTTCTATGACTTGATGTGAGAGTGGAATGAATATGTTGTGGTCCAAGAGACCAGAAAGGTAAGAGTAAAATGAGATTATGACACTTGAGATGATATTGATGCGTGGGGGACGGAGTTGCACGCCTGCAATATGATATTATTCAGCCAATAGCTAGGCTCTGATGAGATATTCCGGAAGGGTATATGGACTTTGTGGGTCCCCCATAGGTGTACAGATCATCATAAAACCTTGATATAATATATATCGGTTGAGAAAGGTACATTGCATATGCATTGCGATCATATCATATCATATAATATCATACATACATCAATACATTGATTAATTATGGTTTGGTAATGTGATATGGTTGGTTATTAGAACTTGGGTGAAACCCTAATTTACTTGGATTGAATTGATTGTATTGGATCGGAATGGTCGATATGACTGAGCTTGTCTCTATGAATACTTGGTAATAATGATTATGCTGGTCTCCATGAACACTTAGAGAAATGGTTGAGGTTGTTGAAATGATTTGGTTGTCGTGTTGTGGCTAGCTTCCTCTTCTATGGGTTTTTGGTGTTTAATAATTGTAAGTCTAAGTGTTGATGTCAACTACTACTGTGGTCGAAAATATAAAGTATGACATGACTATTGTCTAGGTCAAGGGAATTATGTGCATTTGTGTGTGGTCTGGTAATTGATCGTGTGACTGAGTAACGAGTCTAGTAAGGAACGTGTGAGAAGTGTCACTAGGTGGGAAGATAGATGGTGAATGATCTATGTGTGTTAGACCGTAACTGTATAGAGACTTAACTAAGTGTAAATGCTAAGGTTAATAAAGGAGTTAACATCATCATGTTTAGATTAGGTGTAATACTCTTGAAAAACGTTCTAAAATGGTTGTTGTGATGTAAATGTTGACTTGTTTATTTAATGTGTTAAGTTGGGTAAGTAGGGTTAAGCTTGAATACAACCTAGACAAAGAGAGTACTAGTCGGTGGGTGCTATGATAGTAAGGTCTTTGTATATGTGAATGGATTGATTACACTTGACGGTGATTGGAACCTTATGTGAAAAATGTGACTTGATGAATCAGTGAATTTGATATGTGTACTATGTGACTTACTTGGATTATTGAACCGTAGTTTAGGATTACTTCAGAGGTATGTTGTGACTTACTTGATAGTTGAGAAGGAAGACTAGTAGGATCAACCTATGTTATCAGGTACATGTTGGATTTTAGTTGTGGCTACAACTAAAGGATGATGGTGACTATAGTGATAATTACGGATTCAATCAAATGCGTAAAGAGGTATAGTGGTAATCAAATCAGGAAATTTTGATCAGAGTCAGTTCTTACAGTCGAGGATCGGCTGTGAAAGGAAGTCGGTTATGAAGAAATAAGAATTTGGGGTGAGGAAGTAAGTTATAGTAGTTTGGACTGGTTAAATGAACATGCGGTGCTATCATTTTATTTCTTACATATTGGGACTCTCATGAAGTTATGATGGGGATTCTTTAGTTACTCATCAGTTTCCATTCATTCCTTCTTCCATTCGAGGATGAATGTTTGTTTAGTTGGTATAAGATGTAACGATCCATCCGGTCATTTTTAGCTAAAGATCCTTATTTGACTATTTTATCCTTCCCATAGACTCTATGTGGGGTTTGTGATGCGTGGAGATGGGTAGCACGAATCTCAAGGTATATTTGTATGAGTTTTGGATGAAAACCCGAAATAGGAACCTTAAAGTTTGATAGTTTGACTATGGGTTGACTTTTAAGTATATGGGTTCATTTCTGGGTTCCATCGATTTTGATAGTTCCGGAGGGTCATTTATGACTTAGTCGAGTCATTGGTTCGCTTCCTGAGGCAATCAGATATATTTTGTGGCCTTATTTGTAAAGATTGGATTTTGGTTTTATCTCAAATGATTTTTTATAAAAGTATGCCATGGCTTAGTTATTTGTAGAATTCGAGAGTACGAGCAAGTTTGTAGAATTGTTTACCATAGACGAGCATGTTTGGTTTGTGTCCGAATGGTTCCGGGAGTGTTTCAAGTGTTCAATGGAGGTTTTGGGCTATTTTCCATCAACTAATGTCTGGTGTCCGCCACGAAAGAACCAGCATCCACTTCGGTGGGTCCATCTCAGCGAGAGGTTGGCTCATCAAAGTAGAATTTAGGAGTCAGGGAAAGTCCACCGCAGTGGGGTCATGTCCGTTGCGGTGAGGGGTGAGTTGTCAAGTGACTCTCGCTCCAGTGAGGTAACTTTTGCCGCAACGGGTTTGCTCCAGCGGATCGGTTCTTCTAGGGCAGAATCACTGTATCAAGGTCCTATATATTCTCTTAGGTCAGATTTCATTTTCCAAAAATAGCAAGTCTCAAACCTAGAGCCGCCAAGAGATAGTTTCTAAAGGTCAATATTTAATGGAGTTAGGTAATTGATTTAATGGAAAGATGAATTGTAATTTCTTATGAGATTAAGAGAGTTAGGAAATTGATTTAATGGAGGTTTTATAGATTAGATTGTGTCAATATCATGAATTAGTGTTGGAATATGTTAGATGATCATGTGGTAAGACATAATTTGATTATAGAGACCTACAATTGGGGGAATGTTGAACTATGATGATGGGTAGGTTTAGGGAATCAGCCTTGTGCTGGTTCCGACTATTGATTATTTGGGCTTGTCACCATGCTTGCTATTGTTTGTTTACTCATCACACATGCTTTCGATAGGATATCCTTATTTGACTTGGAATTTCATGTGTTTGTTGAATTCCTGAAAGCATATGTATATCATCTCTATACTTGATTGTACCTTATTATATCATGATATTTTGCCTTATATTATCATTGCATGCATACACTCATGGTTCTATGACTTGATGTGTGGATATGTTGTGGTCCAAGAGACCGGAAATGTAAGAGTAAAATGAGATTATAGCACTTGATATGATATTAATACGCATGTGACATTTCGGAGGGGTATATGGACTTTGCGGGTCTCTAATAGGTGTATAGATCATAATAAAACCTTGACGTACTGTATACCAGATTGATAAAGGTACCTTGCATATGCATTACATTCATATCATATCATACATACATCAATACATTGATTAATTGTGGTTTGGTAATGTGATATGGTTGGTTATTAGAACTTGGGTGAAACCCTGATTTACTTGGATTGAATTGACTGTATTGGACCGGAATGGTCGCAATGATTGAGCTTGTCTCTATGAATACTTGAGAATAATGATTATGATGGTCTCCATGAACACTTAGATAAATAGTTGAGGTTGTTTAAATGATTTGGTTGTCATGTGTGGCTAGCTTTATCTTTATGGGTTTATGGGCTTTAATAATTGTAAGTCTAAGTGTTGATGTCAACTACTACTGTGGTCGAAAATATAAATTATGTCATGACTATTGTCTAGGTCAAGGGAATTATGTGCATTTGTGTATGGTGTGGTAATTGATTGTGTGACTGAGTAACGAGTCTAATAAGGAATCTGTGATAAGTGTCACTAGGTGGGAAGATAGATATTGAATGATCTATGTGTGTCAGACCGTAACTGTATAGAGACTTAACTAAGTGTAAAGACTAAGGTTAATAAAGGAGTTAACATCATCATGTTTAGATTAGGTGTAATACTCTTGAAATGCGTTCTAAAATGGTTGTTGTGATATAAATGTTGACTTGTTTATTTAATGTGTTAAGTTGGGTAAGTGGGGTTAAACTTGAATACGATCTGGACAAAGAGAGTACTAGTCGGTGGGTGCTATGATAGTAAGGTCCCTGTATATGTGAATGGATTGATTGTACTTGATGGTAATTGGAACCTTATGTGAACAATGTGACTTGATGAATCAGTGAATTTGATATGTGTACTATGTGACTTACTTGGATTATTGAACTGTAGTATATGATTATTTGGTGTCAACTTGGTATTTATCTCTGATTATATATCTTCCGTCATTGTAGGCCTATGATATCTATGGGGGTACGTTGTGTACTCATGCTACGCTTGCTACATTTTTTCTGATGCAGATACAGGTCCCTCTACTAGTTTGTGAGCTCGAGTGTGAGTTCAGGCAGGTGGATTTCGGCGTTCCAGGGTGAGGATGCTTCTTCCGGCATACCTTGGATGCTTATTCTCTTTCTCTATATTTACATTGGATTCGAAAGACGTAGTTAGACATTTTGGATATGTTATTCAGTTTTGACCTTTATTGCCTTCATTTTAGACTTGCATCCGTATTAGTGCTCTTGTATTATTGAGCAGATCATTTGGGGGTTGTATTGAATTTTCACACTCATGTTCCGCAGTTTCTTAGTTATGATAAGACAAGGCTTTAAGTATTTTGTTATTTCAACATTTCTTTATTTAATTGTACCATATACATGGGATGTGGTTTGCCTACCGGTGGGAAAGTGTAGGTGCCACCACGATTCACGAAAATGGATCGTGATAGACTTACCTAGTGTTTAGTTGATCAATAGGAAATTACTTCTCATTTTTATGCAATTTTTGAAAATTGTGTCCACACCTCGGTTTTTGGGTTTTCTACATATCTTAGGTTACACTAGAATTTAGGCAACTTGTAGTTCGAGACGATTAAACTACTAAAAGCTGATAAAATAAATGTATCATACCAGAAAGTTCTGGAGTGATTTTATTGGAATGTGACTAATCCTCGAAGGTTGAGTTTCCTACATATCCCCAATTTCGGTCATGTCACTTATAGTTCGACTCCATGGCCCAAAAATGGTGTCCTTTATGGGGGAATTCCTTCGACCTTTCCAGTATATGCCCAATCGGTTTCAGGTTTTTGAAAAAAATATAAATTTACTGATTTGCGAGTGAGGTCAGTACGGAGTGATGTGCAAGCTCATGTGCAGAGATCTTGACTCTCGTTGACACATATTCGACTGGCTACCCAAGAACAAGTTCCACATTTACTCCGCATATATCTGGATCTGGCCTTTCTGCTTTCCACCTCCGATAGCTTTGACCTATTTCCATATGCTGAGACCTGCATGTTGATAATTTTTTTTCCAGTTTTTTCATACATTTGCGGCTTTATTTGTTTTACCCTTTTGGGTTATATCTTTTGAGCGGGTGACACTTCCGACACTGCCTGGCTCTATTTGATATTGTTATTTGAGCGGATGCTACTTTCGACACCGTTTGACTCTATTGATTTTGTTATTTGAGCGGATGCCACTTCCGACCCTATCTGGCTCTGTTGATTTTGCTGACTTGGATATTTATTCGAGCAGATGCCACTTGCGACACCGACTGGCTATGTTGAGTTGTTAAGGAGTGTTCGTTTGTGTGGATGTCACTTGTGACACCGTCTGGCTCTACTGAATGGCCTCATTGGCATGCAATTTGTATGAATGACCCTCTCGGCATGCAGTTTGTATGAATGACCCTCTCGTCATGCAATTTGCATGAATGATCCTCTCGGCAATGTTCATATGAACGACCCTCTCGACATGAGTTTGTATAAATGGTCCTCTCAATATGCAATTTGTATGAATGTCCCTCTCGGCATTATTTGTATGAATAGTCCTCTTGGCATGCAATTTGTATGAAATTCCCTTTCGGCAATGTTTGTATGAATGACCCTCTCAACAGTATTTGTATGAATGGCCCTCTTTGCATGCAATTTGTATGAAATGCGCCCTCGGCAATGTTTGTATGAATGACCCTCTCAGTAGTGTTTGTATGAATGACCCTCTTAGCAACATTCGTATGAATGGCCCTCTCGACATGCAGTTTGTATGAATGGTCCTCTCGGCACGCAATTTGTATGAGTGGCCCTCTCGGCATGCATTTTGTATGAATGATTCTCTCGGCATGCATTTTGTATGAATGGCCCTCATGAAAATGTTTGTATGAATGGACCTCTCGGCATACAATTTGTATGAATGACCCTCTCAGCATGCAATTTGTATGAATGACCCTCTCGGCATGCAATTTGTATGAGTGACCCTCTCGGCATGCAATTTGTATGAATGGACCTCTCGGCATGCAATTTGTATGAGTGGCCCTCTCAGCAATGTTTCTATGAATGGCTCTGTCGACAGTATTTGTATGAATGGCCCTCTCAGTATGTAATTTACTTTGGGGAATGAAGACTGTGACTTTTGACAAGATTTATATCGTTCAAACTTTGGGGTGAATACTGCGACCTTTTGACCGGAATTACATCACCTGAGGCTTTGGTGTGAAGACTGTAACCTTTCGATCGGGATTTACATCACTCTGACTCTTTTTACCTTATGCCTCTTTATGACATTTTTCTCTGCATGTAGCTCTCACGTCTGGTGTTATGTCTTTGCTTCATCCGTGGCTATTAGGCCCTGCGATTATCTTCGATGTCGGACTGACTTTTGTTGTACCTATTTCATTCATGAACAAACAAGTTAGTGGAAAAACATGTCATCCTCCTGACGACGTTTTTGGTGACTTGCAATCACAGAAAGATTTGTTAGTTTCCTGTGCAGTCGATCCCTATTGCCGACTCTCGTTGTGTGGTTTCTTTGCTTTTCCGGTCTCGACCCCTCTTTTGGTCCCGATGTAATGAGAGAAAATATTTTGAAATAGAAATATTTGAAAATATTTTCTCCAAAATGGATTTTTTTTTACTAAAATATTTTGTACATTTAAAATATTGCTAACTCATGTCATGATATATTCGCTTGAGCGCGATTCTCTGACCGTCTTCGGTGCTCTACTTTTGCTCTTCATTTGTTTGTTGTGAAATTTTCGAGATCTCCTCGAATATTTACCCCCGTTGCATATTTGGATTGGCTGACTCTCGTGCAAAATTTTGAATAAATTTTTGAGCCCCTCTAAAAAATCCGCCAGCTTATGTGCTCGAACCAGTTGTTCCTTTGAGCTGAATTATTGATGGAATTTTTGAGATCTTCTAAAAAATTCTGCCCCAATTCACGAGCTTGGACCGGCTGATCCTTTAAGCCGGATTGTTGTGGAATTTTTGAGATCTTATAAAAAATTCTTCCCCTGTTTATGAGCTTAGACCGGTTGATCCATTGAGCCGGGTTATTGGTGGAACTTTTTGAGATATTTTCAAAACATTCTGCCCCAGTTTATGCTGTGTGAGGCGATTCTTCAATTCTCTGATATCTGTAAGGTTTCCTAAGGTTTATTTGTATGTTTTGTTTGGTAAGACCGAGCTCGAAGAGCGCCTACGTATCCTGTCGCGGGAATCAGGTCAAAACTAGTTCGGAAAAAAATGGTTGATATTTTGTAATAGTGGGACCGAGCTCGAAGAGTGCCTACATATCCCTCTTTGTTAATCAGGTCATTGCGTAGTTCATATTACAAAGCAATATAGATTTTGCTAATAAAGCGACCCAGTCCGAAATAGATGCCTATGTATCCCTTTTCCGGGAATCAGGTCCTCACATAGTTCATATTACAAGGAATGATAGATTTGGGTAATATTGCGACCGAGTCCGAAATGGACGCCTACGTACCCCTTTTTTGTTTGGGAATCAGGTCCTCGTGTAATTCGTTACAAGGAATTGATTTGGTTTTCTAATGTAATTACAAGCAATTCTTGGTCAAAATACTTGAACACGACCTTATTCTTGCAGGTTCGGGTAAAGTTTCTCATCTTGGATGGTTCAATTCCTAGTCTGAAAATACGGGGTGTTACATCATTTCCCCTTTAGAAACATTCGTCCTCGAATGTTGGGGTGACATATCTAATCCCCATCACGTAACTAGAAAATACAACTGCTTCTTTACGGGGCCATATAATATAACACTCATCATTACATCAGACCTCACATGGTCCTCAAGCATTAACTATAATAATATTAAAATAAAACTCCCCTTATGCTTATCTCAGAACCTCGACGTTGGTTTGAAATAGGTACGGATATTTATATTTCATCTCCTCTTCCACCTCCCACGTCATTACTACATTCTTATTCCGCCACAGAACTTTCACGGAGGCTACTTCCTTAATCCTCAACTTGCAGACTTATCGACCTAAGATAGTAATAGGAATCTCTTCATATGATAGATCTTCTGTAACCTTTACATCATCAGTTGGTACAATCCGGGAAGGGTCCCCAACACACACCCTTAGCATACAAACATGGAAAACCAAATAAACAACCTCCAACTCCAAAGGCAAGTCTAACTCATAAGCTACTTGGCCGATTCATCGAATTATGCGATATGGCCCAATGTACCTTGGGATTGAGCTTTCCCCTTTTCCCAAATCTCATTACACCCTTCATAGGAGAAACCTTCAAAAAGACCCAATCATCCACTTAGAACTCTAAGTCCCGCTATCGCATATTTGAATACGACTTCTGATGACTCTGAGCGGCTTCAGCCGTTCTTGGGTAAGCTTCACCTTCTCTATGGCTTGGTGCACTAAGTCTGGCCCAAGTAATCCTGATTCGCCTACTTCAAACCATCCGATAGGAAATCTATATTTCCATCCATATAACGCCTCGTATGTAGCCATTTTAATGCTAACATAATAACTGTTATTGTACATAAATTCAATAAGGGATAGATAATTATCCTAACTTCCCTTGAAGTCCAATATGCAAGCTCGTAGAATGTCCTTGAGCGTTTGAACCGTACGCTCGGCCTGCCCCGTCTGTTTCAGGGTGGAAAGTTGTGCTAAGATTAACTTGAGTGTCCAAACCCTTTTGAAACAATTTCCATACATTAGTTGTGAATTATGCATCTCAATTAGATATAATAGAAATAGGAATACCATGAAGGCAACCAATCTCCTTAACATACAACTGTGCGTAATCCTCGGCCGTGTCAGTAGTTTTGACTGCCAGGAATTAAGCTGATTTGGTCAATCTATCAACAATTACCCAACTAGAATCAATGTTATGATAAGAGCGAGGTAAACCTATAATAAAATCCATATTAATCGTTCCTCATTTCCACGTCGGTATTTCAATATTCTGAGTCAAGCCACTGGGTTTTTGGTGCTCTACTTTTACTTGCTAACAATTAAGACACTAGAATACAAACTCCACAATGTTCCTCTTCATGTCATTCCACTACTAAATACCTTGAGATCATGATACATCTTAGTAGATCCAGGGTGAACGGAATATTGTGAGTAACAGACCTGCATCATAATCTTATCTCGTTATCCTACTACATTGGGAATACATAAATAGACCTTCTATATGGGGTCCCTCTCCTATTATGCTCGAAGGTTGCGGTTCTCTTTTGCTAAATATCTTTCCCGATCTTCTCTAAAAATGGGATCTTCATCATGACGTTCCTTTTCTTCCAGTATGAGGGATGACCCTGATGTATTCTGAATTATAGGGCTATCACTATCTGAATCCTTCAATTGGACTCCCACTTAGCTAACTGATGTGTTTCCCTCAGGTCAACTTCTCTCCTTAGTCCTTACCTTAGTCAAGCTGCTTGTGGCTGAGTGATTCTATTGTCAATTTAGCTTTGTTTACTAACTGGCATGTTGAAAACTCTTATATTTGTAGTATCTCAATCAGAAGCAATTTATGGACAATATCATCAAATCTGAGGTGCGCGTATCATCGTGGTTAATTCCCATTCATAGTCTTAAACTCTCTCACTACTCGTAATTATAAGCAACTTCCGTTCTTACTTATTTTGACACTTGTTCACTCATTTTCTTACTTGTCGTACTCGTCTTCCTTCTAAAATATTCGGGTATATATACGTATTCTCAAACATTGCTCCTGATTCCAATCTTTGGCGTTACTATCCCTTAAAGGATGGTTTGTTAACTTATTCCCTTATTCTATACGTGGAAGATTATGAAGAATTTGCATTACATGACGTTGGCGTATTATATCCAAAACTGGTCATTATACCTAGATTTGAATTCCTTCACTTGCCTCATGGCTAATTCTTTTTTCAATGGCGTTTTGGAAAAAAGATTTCCTTGATCTCGTTAAGCTGTACACCCATTACTTTATCTATCTCGTAGAACCTTTGGTCAGTTAATAATGCTCATAGACATCTGTATTTGCCTGACATTTTATCTTCATTATAATGTCATTATCTCTTTAACATATTTCTTTAATGTCTACCTTATATCCATATGCATTATTGGTCCTTTTTCACATGTTTAGGTGCTAATCTCAAACTTTAATCACTGTTACATCCGTTTACATACTTTCTGAGAGGTATGACTGCATATGTTGTAGAACCGATGCTTCATATGTTTAGATCCAATTCACGGTGTTACATGATCCCATAACTTGTCAAGATTTTTTGTCTTATCATTATTGGATTTCCTATCGACTGAGTGCTCATTCGTCTGACCTTTACATTTTCATTTCAGGTTTCCTTGGGGGGGGGGGGGTTCTCTTATCTCAAAGTATTTCTCATACTATCTTCCTGAACCTCAGAGGTTCGTCACCTTTGGCCAAAGAGTTCTCACTGTCCCTCATATACCGTTGGTCCTTATGTTGTTCTAGAGTAATCATACCTTTGTGAAACCTGCATAACTATAATCTCATTCACTTTTAATTTTCTTGTCGTAATCCTTCCTTCTATTCGTCATTCAAACGAAAAATATTTATGCAGTGATACTTGAGCATACCATTCCATTACTACTTATTAACTGTTTTTATATTTCTTACGACCATTCTTTGATTGTTCCATAATTTCGTCCTCAATTGCCCCTATTGTTATGCAGAGGTTATTTAGAATTGTAACATGCTCCACAATAAAGCTGAAGACCTTACCAGTTCAATACATATAACATGTCTTAGCTTACTAGCATTGATACATGTAATTCTCAATAATACGCGGTATCGCTATTTACGCAACTATGAGAGGCTTATGTCCCTTTTCACTACCGTGGATAACTCGATCCTTATATATGACTTGGGATCATTATTCTGGGCACGTCACTTTACGTGATCTTCTTAAATTTACTGATGGTCACTCTTCAGATGATTCGATTGTGGCAATCCGTTCTCGTTAATGACACCATTGAACAATTCCCAATCTATTCTAAGTAAGACCTTACAATTTGGGTCGCATGTACACAACATATTCCCTCACTCTACTCAGCAATAGTCACCGTAAAACGTGTAAATTTTCATAACCTACTAAACCTTCCAATGAGGTCTTTCGCTTTTTCATCTGTATAACTCATGTCATCCTATCTTACCTTTGCGCATCAATTCAGGACACTTCGGAACATTGTGGCCATGGCTGCCACCCTAAACTAACCCCTTGTACCTTTGCAGCACAATCCGGCATGCGCTCGACCACACTGACTACAAGACGGTCGGCCAGTCTCACTTGACCTTTACAACTTGACCCTGAGACATTGGCATCTTTGACCTTTCTAACTATCGGCGATCCCTGACTGATAAATTTCCTAGGTTATGAGCTCCTTGACCCCTCAAGGGCCTATCTTCATCAGATGCTCTAGGATGAAGTCATGCCTGGAAAAGCAACTTACTCATACCCTCTGACAGATCTGTCTCAATAGAGAGCATACTACTCATATTTACACTCATTCCACATTCGATCTCCCTTCTAATTATAATCCCTATTAGAAAAGGGTATTGTTTTGATCATAAACACGATAAGGTCTAGATAGATAATCCTTACAATTTTCGGCGTTCCGGTGCTTAGTACTTCCTTTACTTTACTCTTTTTTTTTCAAAACAAACATTTCACTTTCCAGGCTTGCGTTATCTCTTCCGTAAATGAGTGAGATAATTTCTCATAATCTCGAAACTCTTTACATAGTACTGCCCTTCTGGCGTGTCAATCGTCTGGTAGAAGTCACTCATTTACTAGACATGAATATGAACTAACCGAAATCTTTTTGGTAATCGTCATCACCGAAACAGTATTAGGCACGAGTTAAACTCGAATTCTTAAGACTCAGCTCTACTGCACGATCTATGATATGAAAGAATAGAAACCATCCCTAAATGCCTTGCAGCCTCATGTTTATAAGTGTGGCGCGCTACACACCCATAAACAAGACTCTACTAGACACGGCTTGTAGACTCCCTAGGACAGACCTGCTCTGATACCAAGTTTGTCATGACCCAAACCGGAGGACCATGACGGGCACCCGGGCCTTACCTACCGAGCACCACGCTTCACATACTTACCAGCTAACCAAATTCAATCAGGGCCGCAAGGGCCGTTACCAAATATTCGGCTGACACATAGCATACATCACTGCCGACAAGGCCATACACAACACAACTACTATACACAGGACAACTGTCTACAAGCCTTTAAATAGTACATGACATCACAAGGACGGGATAAGGTATCTCCATACCCATATTCATATGCAAAATATCATACAGAGAGTAGACTGCAACTCTTGAATAAATAGAGTACTCCAACATCAGCTGAACCAACAACCAACTAGCGCGAACCTTCTCACTGCCTACTTAAGCCTGCGGGCATGAAACACAGTGTCCCCTTACAAAAGGGACGTTAGTACAAATAATGTACCGAGTATGTTAGGCATGAACAATAGCACAACAGGAATACAAGAATAAACTGAAACAATATCAGTAATAGAATCACCGACAAGAATAACAAATGATCGAAATGGCTAACCATCAGTAGATGCCTCTGAGGGTCCTAATACATATGCCTAAATGTTATGCACAATGCAAATGCGGTATACATATAAATATTGGCCACACAAGGTCTTCATGCTTCTCATAACAACCTCTGTAGGCATAATCATTATCATATTGGCCTCATTGGGCATCTCCCTTTTCGTGATATTTGTATCAGCTGCAGGTGGTGACGCGTATATAACGCCATTCCCTTTCCCCATCCCCTACATATATATAATTCATACTATATAGTAGTGTATATAACACATGTGGGTCCAGGGTAATACATGAATATAATGCAAATGCATGAATGACAATACAACATTCTGAACCTTTCGAATGACATAATACCTTTGTACCTTCGGCTAACACCGTGGACATTAACATTTTCCCCATATACTTCAATAAGGATTTAGGAACATATTTAGACATGCTTTTAACATAGGAATCAATAACATGAACATTCTTAACTACTAAGAGTAAAATAATTTGTGGAACAATATTACGTTTATGTTTCGTTACATGGAACATGCCGAAAGAAATAAATGATTTGCCTTAATGTACCCGTGCCAAGTCGCCTAACAACACAATTCACACAGCTCGTCTAGCGCCTCAACCTTAGCCTCACTTTAATAAAAGCCCGGGTTTCACAACGCGATTAAAACGAAACAACGAGATGAAATTTAAGAGCAAAACCTCTATATTTCTTCGCCAGGCTTCCTCTACATCCTATTAAACATATAACCCTGACTTTGAAGAAACAGAATAATTGGTAGACTGTTCTTGAAGATCACATAACTTTGGAACTAGAAAATTTAAGAGGACAACCAGTAGGCAAATATGATATAGGGATTAAAAATCTCACCCTTTTCCAAGAGACAACAACTGATCGGTTCCATTTTGGTCATTTACCTCAAAACTTAGTACTTTCTATACAAGCCGTTTATACTTATTTACATTTGGAGTCAGCATTGCTAAGGGATAACCACTAACCTCTAATTGAATTAGTCACTACTTTCTTATATTCTCATGGCTACACGTGTATTAGCCCAATATACTTATCCACTTGCTCCTAATTAGTCTCCTTATTTTCCTCTACCATCCGATATTTAAACAATTACACACACCAAATATTATTCTTCACTGCCATCGTCATACTTTTAAATCCTAAATTATTTTGGGACTAAATCGTCTTGGTCTAAATACTTGAACACGACCTTATTCTTGCAGGTTCGGGTAAAGTTTCTCATCTTGGATGGTTCAATTCCTAGTCTGAAAATACGGGGTGTTACACATAAAACTCAACACTGAACCCTTTTGTCTATTCTACCATGTATGACCGCAAAATAACTCTCAAACCAACTAGCTCTTGACTCCACGATGTCCTTTCTCTAAACACAAAAGTCCGATGTACATACCCTTTACTGAAGGACCAGGACCATTGTTGACACCCAATTTTGTCCCATCTTTTATGATTTTATTTGCAATTTTTAATATTTTTTGACACTTTAAAACAATTTTAAAATATAGGCATACATATGTATATATATCATTATTATTAGTATTGCTTGCATTTTTTATTTGTCATTTGCATTTTTATATCACAAACATACTTTTATCCTAATATTATATGTTATTTTATTTTCGCAAAACGACATTGCATTTTGATTTTTTTATTTAAGCATCAAGCATTTCACAAATATTATATTTTATCATATTATCATCTTTACAATTTATAAATTTTTGCAAAGCTTTATTTATTTATTTATATATAATAAAACCCTTTTTATATTTTAAACCCATAACTCATTTCATTTCCTCTAAAACAACTCCAAACCCACCACAAAACAAATACCCATTTTCGGCTAAGCCCAACAGCCCTTTATTTTCACCCATATCCTCCAAACCCACCACAAAACAAATACACATTTTACGGACAAAACCCCAACCCATTTCCCTTATACCCCAAGCCCAACCGGCGGCCCAACCGAACCCGGTGGCCCACAACCCCCAACCAAAGCCCAATTCCCTTTCCCTTTAATTCCCATAACTCTTAGCCCTAAAAAAACATTTTTTCATTCCACACCCTTAATACTCCCAAATCGCCGCTGCCCCCCATGCCCCATGCCCGCGACCCCACATCACCGCACCCCGACCCCACACGCCGGTCGCCGCACATACCCCTAACCCCCGTCGCCCAACACCACCAACCTACCCCATCACTTCACCCATACCTACACCCCTAAAATTCGAAAACCCATCCATAAAATACCTTTTTTTTGTTGTTGTTCACTGTTTTGGGGGGGGTCGATTTGTGTGTATTTTATCCGAAAAGAGGGAGTTTTTGGTCGGAATTTAGATCGGATTTTGGGTGGAGTGTTTCTCATTTTTTGCTCACTGTCGGGTCGGGTCAACCCGATTTAGATAAGTTTTTCCATATTTTTTTATGCTTTTATATCTTCTTGTTGGTTATCTGAAGATTTGGAAAAAAATTGTTCCGGGTCGGGTCACTGACCCGGGTCGGGTCGACCCGGTTTGAATGCATTTCCAAATTTTTATGTTTTATGTGTGCTGTTGCTGTTTGTTACCTGAAATTTGGAGAAAATCGATGCGGGTTGAAAAACATCCGATTCGGGTCGGGTCGACCCCGTTTGAATGAATTTCCAGATTTTTATGTTTTATATTGTGCTGTTGGTTACCTAAAATTTGGAGAAAATCGATTCGGGTTGAAAAACATCCGATTCGGGTCGGGTCGACCCGGTTCGGTTAAATTTTAGATTTTTTGTGTGTTTATATTGTGCTGTTGGTTACCTGAAATTTGGAGAAATTGATTCGGGTTGAAAAACATTCGATTCGGGTCGGATCATTGACCCTGGTCGGGTCGACCCGATTCGGTTAAATTTTAGATTTTTTGTGTGTTTATATTGTGTTGTTGTTAACCTGAAAATTTGGAAAGAATTTGATTCGGGCTGAAGTATCCGATTCGGGTCGGGTCACTGTTCCGGGTCGGGTCGACCCGTTTCGAATAAATTTCCAGATTTTGTGTTTTAATATCTTGTTGTTTATTATCTGAAAATTCAAAAAAAATGTTTGATCCCGGGTCGGGTCGACCCGAAATCCGAATCGGATCACTGTTCTGTCCCGGGTCGGGTAAAAATTCAGAATTTGGGTCGGACATTTTAATTGCAATCTATTGGTTTATTTTGGCATTTAAATATCCATACACGGATATCTTACTGCTTTAGGCCGATGAAATTAAATTCGAGGCCGCGCTTTTTTTTGTTTCTTTTCTC
The DNA here is from genome assembly GCA_034509755.1 of Anisodus tanguticus. Taxonomy (NCBI): domain Eukaryota; kingdom Viridiplantae; phylum Streptophyta; class Magnoliopsida; order Solanales; family Solanaceae; genus Anisodus; species Anisodus tanguticus. Next base: position 9,268,824 of record CM067543.1, on the reverse strand, counting down.
TCTTTTCTGTTTTCTGTTTTAAACATCCGTACAATGGATTACTGTTTTATTTGTTTTAACTAACACTGCACATTAGCCGATGAAATTGAATTCGAGGCCGCACTTTTTTTCGTTTCTCGTTTCGCCATCGTTTTGACATTTAAACATCCGTGCATGGATTGTCTTACTTGATTTACTTGATTTATATAAATATTGCATTTATGCCGATGAAATTAAATTCGAGGCCGCGCTTTTTTCTCTTTCTTTCGTTTCGTTTCTCTGTTTCGGTTCACTTGTTTTGGCATTTAAACATCCGTGCACGGATTGCCTTATCGATTTACATAAATACGCATTTTAGGCCGATGAAATTAAATTCGAGGTCGCGTCCCTTCGGACATCATTTCTCAATTTCTCGTTTTTTCACCGTTTCGATACAAATTTTACCGATTTGAATTAAATACTACACGGCCGATGAAAAAATATCCGTCGATTTTTGAGGCCTCCACATTTGTAAAGACGGAAAATAAAACTTCCGGCAAGGATGAAACTTAAATCTTTTTCACCCAAGAGACCAACATGTTCGGTAGGCAAGGCAACTAAAATGACCAACGAGTCATACGTTCGCGACCACGACGTGATTGGAATGATCTTTTCAAAATTTGAGTCGAGCCCTCCGTAATCAAAACATTTATTGTTTTGGATACGAATCCGAAGTTATGTATATTCAATTGTTTCTAACCGTTTATTCTTGACAGCTTGCAAAGATAAAGTCAAAGAAGGCAAATACCCCTCGGAGATTTCTTATTTTTGTTGTTGTCTTTTACTTTCTTCAATTCATCTTTATTTTCATTCTGTATTGTAATATTATTGTACTCCTGAAATTATTGAAACATTTAGAATAGATAGAATTAATTGATAGGGTAGTCTAAAATTGGAAACCCATCGCTAGGTTATCTATTTTTAGGCTCGTCACCCATACAATTTACATTGCATATATTTTTATCAATTTTCATACAAATGCATATTTATACTTTTTTTCAGCTTTACATGTATATTAATGCCATACAAATGCATACTTGTACAAAATGCATCATTTTATTAACATATTGTAACATTATTTTTATATTTGTAAAAACATGTATTTTTCTTTGCATAACAATTAACCTGAATTTGATCGGATAACCGCAAGTTAGCGGATCTTAAAGGATGCCTAACCCCTTCCCTTTAGGATAATAAAGAACCCTTACCTAGAATCTCATTAGTTTCGTAGACCATAAAATCGGAGTTATTTTGCAGCATTTAGTTAGCATTCAGGTGCCCTAATTCACCTTAGAATAATTAGGTGGCGACTCCTCAAGCAAGCATTTTTAATCCATCCGGAGGGAATCGATGCCATCGCGTCGCGAAGCCCGCAGGTCAAAATCGGGCGCGACAACCATAGCTTCCCAACATCTTAAGTCTCCATTCATCACAAGTAGCATTACTTTCAGAACTAGAACCAATAACCACTTTCCTAAAAGAACCCACAGCCACTACCATGTAGTCACGTCTAAGTCCAACTTAATTTTCCACGACCGAAGATGAAATTGTTACACCTCGTAAGATTAAGACGATAATTAAGAACGTAATTAAGGAAATATGATTCAAATACCGGAAATTAGTATACAAGAGGATGTGATTCCGGAAAGATGTTGGTCACAACGAGGGTGACGTTGGAAACTTATAAAAATTTTATAGTCCCGATATGGGTTAATAATATATTATAAAATTATGACATTGAGGATACAAGGCTTATGAAATTCTGGGGAATTAAAAGAAGTGGGTTTGAGATTTATTAATTGAAGAACTTGGGGGCCAAAGTGTAATAAGAAAAATTCAGATTTTTGTTTATAACCTACACTCACCTCTTCATCTTCATTCTAACTTAACCAAAAACTCTCCTCTCCTCTCTCCTCCAAGCCCAGACGAGAAACCCCCCAACCATAACCAAATTTAAGGTTTTTATCTCCTCTTCTTAGACTACATTTTTTCACCAAAAACAGTGGCAAAAACACCCACTGCTTGCCGAGAATTTGCCCAGAAATTTTGAGATTTTTGGGATGAGATTTTGGAAGAAAAACGTGTAGGGATGATGGCTTAACATTGTAGAACACCTGCATGTCAATTGGAGTTGAAGAAGTGAACAAAAAGGAGAAAGAAATACGAAAACAGTGGGGATTTTCGGACCCGGGCAGTGAGCAAACTGTGCGGACTGTTTTGGATGAAATTTGAGGTATACAATTCTTCTTTCTATAATATAATTGGAATGCATGTTGTTAGAATTAAGGATATGAATTTGTGTTAAGGAAAAATTTGGAATTTAAACAATGCATGTGACAATTTTGGGCTAGTTGCCAATTTGGGACAGATTTTGGTGTTGTTGGATTCGTTGGTTATTGTTGTTATTATTATCACTAATTGCATGATGAAATTGAAAGGAAACATTGATATTAAAGTTTAAAATTAGTTATATGAAAGCATTGAAATATGGAATTGGATTTTAGGAGTTAAGAGAAGAGTTATGGAATTATGACATGTTGTGGCCAAGAACTTGCATGAAATCGTTGTACATGTTGAGTTGGATATGGACTGTTTTAGGGACTCTTTTGTGGTGTTATAATGCTGAAAATTTAGTTATCATTATGCATGTTTAAGTGTGGTAATTGCTAATGTAAGTCCTAAAGGAATAAGGGTGTAGAAAGGTGTAGAAAGGCTTCACATTCTACCCTCGTTGTTGTTGGAACATGGACTGTTTTTGTGGGCTGTTTTAATGTGGATTAAGAGGCTATATTTATATGAGAAGTGGGTGTGTAAATCCCCTTTGTTGCTGTTTTGGTTGTGCCTTTAATTGGTGCTTGGTTATTGATGTTATTAGCCTCGTTTGAAAGTTGTGGAAACATGTATAAACAAGGGAAGTGCTGCCCGAATTTTTATAGAATAGGAAGTCGTTATTCGATATAAAGTATGCTAGTGATCATAAAATTGACGAACGCGTATTACTATTATTATAGGTTGAAGTTCTAAAATGAGACGTACTCTAATATTGAGTTGATTAGTTCGTCTAAGAGGTATGTGAACTATTCTTTCTTTCTTTGGAATGATTTTTATTTAATGAAAGTACGGCGGACGTACATGATTATTATACAGTTTAATTCCTAAATATGTTAGTTATGAGAAGTGCCTATGATTTTTCAGTAAAGAGTTTATTATGACATTATTATAATGACTTTATTGAGAGTCAAATGAAAATTTTGATTGCATATGGTTACTCATGAAATCTACTCGTGCTAAGTGTTATTACTTCACTTCACTGAGTCCCGGGCCGGGTTATGTTCGTGCACAACCTTGCATTTTTCACCGAGTCCCTCACTAGAGGGCCGGGTTACGTAGGATGGATCCGTAGATGAGATATGACTTTACCGAGTCCCAGTATGGGCCGGGTTATGATATGACTTTATCAAGTTCCAGTATGGGCCGGATTATGATATGAGTTCACCGAGTCCCATTATAGGCCAGGTTATGTTATGACTTCACCGAATCCCAGTATGGGCCGGGTTATGATATGATTCCACCGAGTCCCGCATTAGTGGGCCGGGTTACGTTACAGGTATATATATATGTATATGGACCGGCATTCATGTTTTCTTGACTTGACTCTCATTTTTATAAGGCACAACTGACTTTTATTGTTTATGGCACAATTGGATTTGGATCCTGATTTTTTATACTGGATATATTGTTATCCATTGGCCACTTATGATCTCATTTGCGTATTTCATGTTTACATACTCAGTACATTATTTCGTACTGACCCCCTTTCCTCGGGGGCCTGCGTTCATGCCCGCAGGTACAAGTGCTCAGTTTGGTGATCTTCCGATTTAGGTTCCTGCGCAGCTGTTTGGAAAGCTCCTTTGATCCAGAGCTTTACCATTTTGGTATAGAACCCTATTATTTTGATTTATGTATATTTAGGGGCACGATGGGGCCCTGTTCTGTCATATGTCGTTGTCCTTCTTATACAGGTCTGTAGACAGTTGTGGGTTGTACTTATGTAAGGGTTATAACTCTGTTTTGGTCAGTCATGGTATTATACTCTGTGTTGGTGTGTCCCCGTGTATATATGACATTATCTAGTGGAAGCCTTGTCGGCTTGCCTGTTGTATTGTGTTGGCTAGTTGTGACTCCTCAGGAGGCAGGTACATTCGGGGGTAAAGGCAGCCTTGTCGGCTTGCCTACCATGGCATATGTTGTTATTGCAGTGTTATGCTGCCGGATTTCCGACTCATTAAGTGTTAGTTGGATTATGTGTGACAGGTTAGTATGATGACGTCATTAGGGCGGTTAGTCGTGGCCCGTCGGGTCGGGGCGTTACAAAAGTGGTATCAGAGCAGTTAGTCCTCGAAATGTCTACAGACCGTGTCTAGTAGAGTCTTGCGTATGGGTATGTTGTGCACCATACTTATACGCAGGAGGCTGCAGGGCATTTGGGATTGGTTTATATTCTTTCATCTCTTCGATCGTGCAATAGAGCTATTTTATTAGGATAATCCCTTTCTGGCGACTTACTATGTTTACAGCTATGCCTCCGAAGAAGGCGATAGCAGCCCAGAAGGGCAAGCCTGCAGCGGGAGATACTAGTCGGATTCAGAGAGTTACCAGGTCCCGTACTCAGTCTATGCCGGATACTATGTCCAGTCGACGAGCTCTACTTCATCGCCACCACCAGAGGCTCCAGTTCAGGGGGCAACATCACCAGTTTCCGAGGCCCCAGCACCTGAGCCTCCAGCTCCTCAGCCGGGAGTAGAGGATAGAGACATGAGAGATGCGGTGCAGCTGCTGACTAGGTTAGTGGCAGGGCAGACTTATAGACAGGGACCAGGAGTTGGCCCCAGAGCAGATGGTTTGAGGGTCCGTGATTTCTTGAGCTGTAGTCCACCAGAGTTTTTCGGGTCAAGGCCCGAGGATGACCCGCATGAGTTTATCTGACAGATGCAGCGTACCTTGAGGGTAATCAGGGCTTCGGAGACTGAGTCTGTAGAGTTGGCTTCGTATAGGATGCGGGATATAGCTACAAACTGGTATGAGTCTTGGGAGTTATCCAGGGGAGAGGATGTTCCTTCAGCTACATAGGAGGAGTTTACATAGGCCTTCCTTGGTCACTTCTTACCTATAGAGATGAGGAGAGCTAGAGTGGACAGATTCTTACAGTTGAGGCAGAGTGGCAGGACCATTCGTGAGTATAGCTTGGAGTTTGATTCATTGGCCAGATACACACCCACTATTGTAGCAGATATGACAGACAGGGTGCATCGCTTTGTGATGGGGCTGGAGCATTATCTGATCGATGGTTGTATGGTGGTGGCTCTTCAGCCGGGTATGGATATTGCTTGTATCCAGGCATACGCACAGGGGGTTAAGGACCGATATAGAGGGCGACAGCCAGACATAGGTCATGACAGGGACCAACATAAGAGGGCTAGGTCGGTAGCTTATTCCGGTGAGTCTCGAGGCAGACAGTTCCAGCAGCAGGTCAGATATTCATCTCAGCCCGCACAGAGTGCTCCTCTACAGTCTACGGGCAGGAATTTCGACCGCCCCGGGTATTTAGGAGCCGGACAGAGCTCCAGGGCTTCGGGTTCTCAGAGGAACAGGGGCTCTAGTCAGTTGAGGCCATCTTATCCTCGGTGCTCTCAATGTGGTAAGCTTTATATTGGGGAATTCCGTTCGACCACAGGTGTTTGTTTCTCTTGCGGCCGTCAGGGCCATATGATGAGAGAGTGTCCCAACATGGGTGGTTCAGGCGGGATGGCTCGGCCTAAGGGGTCGGGTGCTGGTTCGTCGTCATCTATAGGTATGCACCCCACCGGGTGGGGTATTCAGACGCCAGCAGGCCGTGGTAGAGGTCGTGGCAGAGTTTCTAGTTCCGGCGGTCCTTCGAACCGCATATATTCTTTCGCCAGTAGACGTGATCAGGATGCGTCACCAGATGTTGTTACAGGTATACTATCGGTCTTTTTCTGTGATGTATATGCTTTGATAGATCCAGGTTCCACCTTGTCCTACATATCCCCTCTTGTTGCTAATAAAATAGGGATAGAACCTGAGCCGATAATACCATTTGAGGTAGCTACACCGGTAGGAGATTTGATTATAGCTGAGCGTGTGTATAAAAATTATTTGGTGGTGATATCTATCATTTGGTTCGGGTGCATGATACAGAAGCGGAGGTACCGGCTCTTCAGTCGGTTCCGGTAGTTAGTGAGTTTCCGGATGTATTCCCGGATGATCTTCCGGTCTCCCTCCAGAGCGGGAGATAGATTTCAGTGTAGATGTATTGCCAGGTACCCAACCTATATCCATTCCTCCTTATAGAATGGCACCTGCAGAGCTGAAGGAGTTGAAGGAGCAGATAAGAGACTTGTTGGAGAAAGGCTTTATTAGGCCAAGTACATCTCCATGAGAAGCACCAGTGTTATTTGTGAGGAAGAAAGATCGATTACTGCGGATGTGTATTGATTATAGGCAGCTGAATAAGGTAACCATCAAGAATAGGTACCCCCTTCCCAGGATTGATGATTTATTTGATCAGTTGCAGGGTGCTAAGTGCTTCTCAAAGATAGACTTGCGGTCAGGTTATCATCAGGTGCGGGTAAGGGAGGCAGATATTCCAAAGACAACATTCAGAACCCGATATGGACATTATGAGTTTAGGGTGATATCTTTTGGACTGACCGATGCTCCAACAGTGTTTATGGATTTGATGAACCGGGTATTCAGGCCGTTCTTAGACATGTTTGTCATTGTATTCATTGATGATATCCTGGTTTATTCCCGTTCAGAGCAGGAGCATGTAGACCATTTGAGGACGGTACTTAGGGTCCTCCTGCACCAGCAGTTGTATGCCAAGTTTTCCAAGTGTGAGTTCTGGTTGACTTCGGTGGCATTCTTGGGGCATATTATCGGGGCTGATGGTATTCGGGTGGATACACAGAAGATTGAGGCGGTGAAGACTTGGCCCAGACCTACGACAACTACTGAGGTACACAATTTTCTAGGGCTAGCAGGGTATTACAGAAGGTTTATGGAGAAGTTTGCCTCGATCTCAGCGCCTTTGACTAGGCTAACCCAGAAGGCATCTAAGTTTCAGTGGACGGATACTTGTGAGCACAGTTTTCAGTTGTTGAAGGATAAGTTGACTAGGGCTCCAGTTCTGACTCTTCTCGAGGGACCGGATGGTTATGTCATCTATTGTGATGCTTCAGGTATTGGGCTAGGTTGTGTGTTGATGCAGCATGGCAAATTTATAGCTTATGCCTCCCGACAGCTCAGAAAGCATGAAAAGAATTATCCCACTCATGATTTGGAGCTAGCAGTGGTGATTCATGCCCTGAAGATTTGGAGACATTATTTGTATGGGATTCATGTTGATATTTATACGGATCACAAGAGTCTCCAATGTATCTTTAAGTAGAAGGAGTTGAACCTACGGCAGATGCGGTGGTTAGAGTTGCTAAAGGACTATGATGTTGATATCTTATACCACCCGGGGAAAGCCAATATTGTGGCAGATGCTCTTAGCCGTAGATCCATGGGTAGCTTGACGGATGTGCAATCAGACAGAAGGGAGATGGTTCGTGAGATACACAAGCTAGCTAGTCTTGGAGTCCGGTTGGCGGATTCGGGAGATAGCAGGGTTCTTATTCGGGATGTTGCTGAGTCCTCTATCGTGGAAGAGGTAAAGAAACATCAGTATGAGAATCCTGTTCTGGCCTGGTATAGAGATGCAGCTCTCCGAAAGGGAAATACTTTATTTGAGGTTACACCTGATGATGTGTTGAGGTATGAGGGAAGATTATGTATACCTGATGTTGCAGGGCTACGACAACAGGTTATGGGAGAGGCACACAATGCTCGTTATTCCATTCAACCAGGGTCAACGAAGATGTACTATGACCTTAGATGCTTGTATTGGTGGGATGGCATGAAAAGAGACATAGCAGAATTTGTTGCCCAGTGCCCGAATTATCGTCAGCGAGGTTAAGGTTGAGCATCAGAAGCCTGGTGGATTATTACAGGAGATTGAGATCCCGACTTGGAAGTGGGAAGTGATCAATATGGACTTCATTACAGGCTTACCTCGCACTCAGCGGAAGTGTGATTCCATATGGGTTATCGTGGATAGGCTGACGAAATCAGCCCATTTTCTTCCAATGAGGACTACTTACTCAACTGAGGACTATACTAGGCTGTACATCAGGGAGATAGTGAGACTGCACGGGGTTCCCACATCTATTATATCAGACCGAGGAGCTCAGTTTACAGCTAACTTCTGGAGATCATTCAAGAAGGGATTGGGGACACAAGTGAGTCTCAGCACAGAATTTCATTCTCAAACGGATGGGCAGGTAGAGCGTACTATCCAGACATTAGAGGATATGCTGAGGGCCTGTATTATTGACTTTAGAGGTAGTTGGGATGATCATTTACCACTCATTGAGTTTGCCTATAACAACATCTACCATTATATCATCCAGATGGCACCGTACGAGGCCTTATACGGGAGGAAGTGTAGGTCACCTATTGGTTGGTTTGATGTAGGTAAGACTAAGTTGATCGGCCTAGACATGGTTTAGCAAGCTGTCGATAAGGTGAAGCTTATTCAGGAGAGATTATTAGCAGCACAGAGTCGATAAAAGTCATATGCTGATAATCGACGTCGACACTTAGAGTTTCAGGTTGATGATTGGGTGTTCCTAAAGGTGTCACCCATAAAGGGTGTGATGAGGTTTGGCAAGAAGGGGAAGCTTAGCCCAAGGTACATCGGGCCTTACCAGGTCATTCGTAGGATAGGCAAGATTGCCTATGAGTTAGATCTACCATCTGAATTGGAGGCGGTACATCCAGTCTTCCATGTAGCTATGCTGCGTAAGTGTATTGGTGATCCTTCCAGAGTCTTCCCAATAGATGATGTCCAGGTGACAGAGGAGCTGTCTTATGAGGAAAGTCCCATAGCCATACTTGATCGCCAGGTCAGGAGATTACGAACGAAGGATGTGGCTTCCGTCAAGGTATTGTGGCGAAACAACAATAGGGAGGAAATGACTTGGGAGGCAGAAGATGAAATGAAGAAGAAATATCCTTACTTGTTCCCTATGACTCCAGGTAGTGTAATTTAACTCCTTATTTGATTCTGGTAATTGGGAATTGTATTTGAGTGATATATTGTGGCCCTGTGTGGCACCTGTTGGTTTGCTGAATATAGGTGGATAGACATAGTTATAAAGGAGACTCGACCGAAATTTTTCTAGCATAAGACTTATTATGAACATTCGATGATGAATGTTTCTAAGGGGGAAGAATGTTACACCTCGTAAGATTAAGATGATAATTAAGAACGTAATTAAGGAAATATGATTCAAATACCGGAAATTAGTATACAAGAGGATGTGATTTCGGAAAGATGTTGGTCACAATGAGGGTGACGTTGGAAACTTATAAAAATTTTATAGTCCCGATATAGGTTAATAATTTATTATAAAATTATGACATTGAGGATACGAGGCTTATGAAATTCTCGGAAATTAAAAGAAGTGGGTTTGAGATTTATTAATTGAAGAACTTGGGGGCCAAAGTGTAATAAGAAAAATTCAGATTTTTGTTTATAACCTACACTCACCTCTTCATCTTTATTCTAACTTAACCAAAAACTCTCCTCTCCTCTCTCCTCCAAGCCCAGCCGAGAAACCCCCCACCCATAACCAAATTTAAGGTTTTTATCTCCTCTTCTTAGACTATATTTTTTCACCAAAAACAGTGGCAAAAACAGCCACTGCTTGCCGAGAATTTGCCCAGAAATTTCGAGATTTTTGGGATGAGATTTTGGAAGAAAACGTGTAGGGATGATGGCTTAACATTGTAGAACACGTGCATGTCAATTGGAGTTGAAGAAGTGAACAAAAAGGAGAAAGAAATACGAAAACAGTGGGAATTTTCGGACCCGGGCAGTGAGCAAACTGTGCGGACTGTTTTGGATGAAATTTGAGGTATACAATTCTTCTTTCTATAATATAATTGGAATGCATGTTGTTAGAATTAAGGATATGAATTTGTGTTAAGGAAAAATTTGGAATTTAAACAATGCATGTGACAATTTTGGGCTAGTTGCCAATTTGGGACAGATTTTGGTGTTGTAGGATTCGTTGGTTATTGTTGTTATTATTATCACTAATTGCATGATGAAATTGAAAGGAAACATTGATATTAAAGTTTAAAATTAGTTATATGAAAGCATTGAAATATGGAATTGGATTTTAGGAGTTAAGAGAAGAGTTATGGAATTATGATATGTTGTGGCCAAGAACTTGCATGAAATCGTTGGACATGTTGAGATGGATATGGACTGTTTTAGGGACTCTTTTGTGGTGTTATAATGCTGAAAATTTTGTTACCATTATGCATGTTTAAGTGTGGTAATTGCTAATGTATGTCCTAAAGGAATAAGGGTGTAGAAAGGTGTAGAAAGGCTTCACATTCTACCATCGTTGTTGTTGGAACATGGACTATTTTTGTGGGCTGTTTTAATGTGGATTAAGAGGCTATATTTATATGAGAAGTGGGTGTGTAAATCCCCTTTGTTGCTGTTTTGGTTGTGCCTTTAATTGGTGCTTGGTTATTGATGTTATTATCCTCGTTTGGAAGTTGTGGAAACATGTATAAACAAGGGAAGTGCTGCCCGAATTTTTATAGAATCGGAAGTCGTTATTCGATATAAAGTATGCTAGTGATCATAGAATTGACGAACGCGTATTACCATTATTATAGGTTGAAGTTCTAAAACGAGACGTACTCTAATATTGAGTTGATTAGTTCGTCTAAGAGGTATGTGAACTATTCCTTCTTTCTTTGGCATGAGTTTTATTTAATGAAAGTACGGCGGACGTACATGATTCTTATACAGTTTAATTCCTAAAGATGTTAGTTATGAGAAGTGCCTATGATTTTTCAGTAAAGAGTTTATTATGACATTATTATAATGACTTTATTGAGAGTCAAATGAAAATTTTGATTGCATATGGTTACTCATGAAATCTACTAGTGCTAAGTGTTATTACTTCACTTCACCGAGTCCCGGGGCGGGTTATGTTCGTGCACAGCCTTGCATTTTTCACCGAGTCCCTCACTAGAGGGCCGGGTTACGTAGGATGGATCCGTAGATGAGATATGACTTTACCGAGTTCCAGTATGGGCCGGGTTATGGTATGAATTTACCGAGTCACAGTATGGGACGGGTTATGATATGACTTCACCGAGTCCCAGTATGGGTCGGGTTATGATATGACTTCACCGAGTCCCAGTATGGGCCAGGTTATGATATGATTCCACCGAGTCCCGCATTAGTGGGCCGGGTTACGTTACATGTATATAAATATGTATATGGACCGGCATTCATGTTTTCTTGACTTGACTCTCATTTTTATAAGGCACAACTGACTTTTGTTATTTATGGCACAGTTGGATTTGGATCCTGATTTTTTATACTGATCTCTTGTTATCCATTGGCCACTTATGATCTCATTTGCAGTATTTCATGTTTACATACTCAGTACATTATTTCGTACTGACCCCCTTTCTTTGGGGGGCTGCGTTCATGCCCGCAGGTACATGTGCTCAGTTTGGTTCCTCCGATTTAGGTTCTTGCGCAGCTGTTTGGAAAGCTCATTTGATCCAGAGCTTTACCATTTTGGTATAGAACCCTATTATTTTGATTTATGTATATTTAGGGGCACGACGGGGCCCTGTTCCGTCATATGTCGTTGTCCTTCTTATACAGGTCTGTAGACAGTTGTGGGTTGTACTTATGTAAGGGTTATAACTCTGTTTTGGTCAGTCATGGTATTATACTCTGTGTTGGTGTGTCCCCGTGTATATATGACATTATCTAGTGGAAGCCTTGTCGGCTTGCCTGTTGTATTGTGTTGGCTAGTTGTGACTCCCCAGGAGGCAGGTACATTCGGGGGTAAAGGCAGCCTTGTCGGCTTGCCTACCCTGGCATATGTTGTTATTGCAGTGTTATGCTGCCGGATTTCAGACTCATTAAGTGTTAGTTGGATTATGTGTGATAGGTTAGTATAATGACGTCATTAGGGCGGTTAGTCGTGGCCCGTCGGGTCGGGTCGTGACAGAAATACACTCTCATACCAATTGCAACCTTATCCTGTTAATCATGTTAGATACCAATTTTCCCTTCCTAATAGCAGAAATTGATCTATCATAATCCTCTTCGTAACTTCACAATCTTATTAACACAAAAAGAACTTTTTCCCAAAATAACCTAAGAAATCTTACTTCGCTACACATTCCCCACAAAGTCGTCCTTCATGCCTTTATTCTCAACTTCTATTCCTAATTACACGCGTGCACTATACATTTGCCACATTTGGTGACCCTCACCGACATACACTCATCCCTACATATTGACACCCAATACCCTGCCATTGATCAATCATAGACCTGCTATTAGTACACCCGTGCCACGCAAACCATCACAATACCTTGACGATGTTGAAAAAACCCCCAAAATTGAATCTTTAAGCCAAAGTTAGAACTGAACTTGGTCATGCGTCTGAATCAGGATAACACATCTCGTACCATACCACAACATGTCATAGACAAACCATTTGCATAAGAATCTAAGCACAAGTTCTCACCAGCCAGGATAGAGTAAAATAAGGAAATTCAGATACCAATTAGAATCGACTAGATACCAATTTGAATGAAGTAGCACGAAAGAATGAAAGAATTCGAAATTCCCTAAATGTCCTATAGCCTCTTGCAGATACGTACGAAGCTCATCATACCACATCCAAGACTCTACGAGACATGCTTTAGTACTTACAGGCTGGGTAACATAGGTCTCTAATACCAACTTATCACAATCCAAATCACTGATCGTGCGAACACCTTTTCTTTTCTCACCTGGTAGACGAACTCGTCCCTTATAGATTCATCCAATAACACGAATAAATAATAAGAACAATATAAGTCTAAAACATAGATATATGACAATGCAGAATGTAACAAACCCAAGGATTCTGGTCTGAATAGTACAAGAGCTTCTAAGTACACAACTTCAATAAAATTTACAACCACAACCTGAATATACTTCTGTTTAGAAAGAGAATTAACCAAAAAATCTAGATAAACTCCATAAGATCCTCGAAGGCTAATCGAGCCTCGCTGAAGTTTATGCAACAACTCTACACCCCAAAAGGGTGTAGCAAGAGTAGTATCGGTACAAACACTATGTACTGGTAGGTGTCATATGTCAACAACAATTAGCTAATATATATAAAGGAAGAAACTGAAGAATAGACATGCTCGCAATCAAGTACAAACTCTATCACAGTCTAAGAAATAACAATCCAATTATAAAGTATCAAGTCGAAATCCATGAAGTATGAGAATGAAGTAATCACTAAGCACATCCACGAAAGACTTGCAGTAATATGAACCACACTTGATCTCAGTAGTCTACAATCATAGCCTAGGCGGAATCTCTACTCTCTGAATCCATCAAGTGTCTATGTAAGAAACTATCAAGCACACAACCTCTCATATGATTCATCAACAAGGATTCAAGGCTGAAACACACCATGCAATATAATGAATACAATAACCAAAAGCAGATATATGAGTGTATGAAATATGAATATATGTGTGATGCAATGTGATGCAATGCACTAGCTAACTATCTCATATCATACACGTATGATCCGAGCAGAAAATCTCTACGTCTCGGTAGTCATGATCCGGAGGACCTACGAGGTCTATATACTAGCCACTCCGTATCACACACCCTGGAGATGACTCTACCACTCACCACACCGCTAGCCATTCCACACACAACTTAGAGATGGCTATGCAATAGAATATGTCATATGAATCACATATGTTTCCTCCTTACTTATCACCATCACGCCAATCACATGTAGTATCATTGTATTATGGAATGAGGATAAATGCATGTATGAATGTCAAATTCAACACTAAGCATGAGATGAATAAACATAAAAGCATTAGTAAATCAACTACTAATATGAACTTATTTCCAAATCTGTTCAATGCCACGTTTGGAATAATTTCCCTTCGGACTACGTAGGTAACATCAATTATTTATGAAAGAGAGTACATACGAAATATGTACGTAACAACACTATAATAGGAAGCCTCAGATGTTTCACCCTCCCTCTTATTATTATTAATACCAACTCACAGTTCACAACAATGAATCATGCATAATATGTATGAATGATATGCATGTATCAATCTCAAGTGTAAATCATAATCAAATCCCAATTGATCCATACATAGTCATATATCACAATATTAATATCAAGTCAAATTCTTTCCATTATCCATGGTAGTGTCAATAGGTGAGAGACAATTGTATCATAAATCAGAAAAGGCAACAACCGCAAATCAGTCAACAGTACCAAACCTAGTAATCCATCCTAACTTCATACCTGAAGGTGTACGTGATTTCTCCGACAGTAACTAACTATACATATGTTTCGCTAACCAAAGTATAACCAGAAGGTAAACTATAACCTACCTGTATGTCGAGTGGGAGTCACGATGATCACACTTGAGTTTTCCTTTCTGAGGACCATGATCGTACTCAAAGTCTAATATTATCAAAATTTAAGTTAGAGAATGAACTAACAACACCCATAACACTCTACTATTTCATTATATCCAAACCGAATAGGAAATAAAGGGGAAACATGCTTATAGGGGTAGAACGGTAATTTTGAGGGTGAAATATGTAATTCAACATTCTAGGAGTTCAATCCTACTATTCAATTGCTAAAATAACTCAAGAATGGGTCAAATTCATTATTCAAGTCAAAACCCCCAATTTTGGTATACACCTTAACTTTCAAACCTTCAATTTCATCCACAAGGATGGAGGATTCAAGCCTATTAGTACTAAATCATCAATTTCCATACTTATGTTAGTCAAATCCACAAACAAATATCATTTAGAAAGACAAACTCATTTTATGAAATACTAATCGAAACCCATCATCATTTTTAAGTTATATGAATTTTCTATCATGGATTCATTCTTAAGGAATGTAAAGGAAAGAATTCAAGATTAGGGAACTTACCCTCAAGAGGAATCATCCAAGAATATCCTCAATTCGCCTCAAAAGTGCTTAGGAACAAGAAGAGATGGAATGGGAAATAAAAGGGTTTCACATAGCATTTATTAGGTTTTGGTATGCGTCATTTCACTGCAGCGGTAGGACATTCGCTACAGCAGGCCTGCCACAACAGCCTACCCTCGCTAAAGGTTTCTAATTCTTTCAATTTTTACTAGAATTGCCTGATAACCTCGAGAATTGGGTCAACAAGGCTAAAATTGTCATTACAGTTTAGGTCACCTATAGCCTTACTGTCCAACTTTAATCTCACTTAAACCCTTATGAACGTTAAGTGCATTGCTGGATATCCGAATTTCATTTTTCTTTTTTTTATTGCCAAATGGCATTTTAATTGCCACATTGCATACCTAACTCATAAAATCATCCCATACCCGACCCATCATTTTAACCCACCCCTTCCATTTTAACCCATCGACCCACAACCTAATCCCCAAATCAAAATTCCACCAACAAAGATCCTCCATCCACCATAGTTAAGTCTTCCCTCGCCACTATAGATTGTTATTTACACCCCCTCCTCCCCCCTATTGATTTCATTTTCAAGTTCTGGTCACCTTTCACTATTCAATTTTCAACAAAAATGAGCCACAGTTCGAGTGTGTCAAGTGGATCGAGGATGAAATGTCATTATGGTATTTCAGCTTGGATTTTCATGGCCTACACTCCTGTGAACGACGGAAGATCCTTTTATGAGTGTTGTATACTTGAGGTACGTTGGAAGCCCAAATATACACTCGAACTTTGCGATAATTATTTTCCATAGACAATTTGGTATATGGTTATTGTTGTTGTTGTTGATGTTGTGTAGGGTTCTACCTGTGGTTTTTGGAAATGGATTGATGATCCGCTCCATCAATGAGCTGTTGATCTCATCCATATTTTAAAGAAAAATGATTGTCTTCGTCGTGAAAAGAAATCTTTGAAGATGAGGATGAATGATCTTGAAAGGTATTTGGCATTTGATATTGAAGAAAAATGTGAACGTCAAGATGAAATTAGTGTTTCCAAGGGTGAGGATGTTGTTGTCGATAATGAAGAGGCTGCCGGTGATAAGCATTTTTTGGTATTGATGATGGGATGGAAAATTTGAAGGAAAAGGTGTTGAAGATGTGGATTCTGATCGCTATTTCGTGTTGTTGTTTTGCTGCATTCATCACATCTTGGGTGACGAAATAGGCATTGCTTTCCTTTTCCATGTTTATTTTGCAATATGTAATATTTAACAACCTTTAACATATGTGTAACTTGTTGATGACATTGTGCCACAATCGAAAATATTATTGTGTTGTGAGGGTAGCTACCCTAATTCATAGGCGAACCCCAATCAATCAACATAAAGAATACAAAAGCAAATACATAAAATAAGGAAGTAAAAGAGGCATAATTAACAAGTCTTATAACTAAATATATAATCTGAAAGAAATCCCCCAAATGATCTGGTAGTCATGAGTACAAAGCTCTAAAATGGAGTACATGTCTAAGTAGTGAAATACATGTACTGTCTAAAATAACAATGAGAGGAATATATATAGAGAGAAAAGAGTTTTAGTGCCGGAAATGCATCAGCGACTCACCCTAGACTCCTCAAGTGATCACCAAGTATGCTAAGCTCCACCTGCTCCTCCGTTGTCTGGCTCGGTAGCAGCACATATAGTGCAGTAAGTATAGAGTGAGTACGGAAAACATGTGTACTCGGCATCATCGTTGACCGACCCTAGATTATAACGGTGGCGAGGGTTGGTACTTTCCAATACCTATCTACTAATTAGTTAGTTAAGAATAATAAGAATAAGTTAACAAATCTATCAATAGTTCTACAGTTCACGAAATGGACAAAAGTATTCTTACATTCTCAGGTTTATAATAAGGTTAAGCTCGCAGGAGCGGATACATGGTGGCTAGCGCGGACACCGGCAACCAGCAGCAGTCCAAAAATCAACAATCCCCCGTCAACCACCCAAAACACTCCTAGGACCTACCGAATACAAATCAAATATGAATTCCCATCAAAACACACATCTTAGACCTGCTTTGCGCATTCGGAATTCCCGAAAAAGGACTCTAAGGCTCGGGTTTGACTAAAGTCAACTCTTAAGTTCTACTTTCACAATTTCACACTCTAACCCTCAAAATACACTCGACTTACTTGGAAACCTAACCAAAGGCTCGACTAAGTCATAAACACCATTCCGGAGGTAATGGAGCGACGAAAGTATGAAAAGAGCGAGTTTACCCAAAAGTCAACTATGAGTCAAACTCCTCTATTCTCTTAACTTGGAATTTCTCAAACCTACCAAAAAGGATCCGCAACCTACCTGATCACCTCGGGAACCATGCCACCCATCCTTGCAAGTCATAAGCAAGGTAAATAAAGACTCGGGAAGGGTAATTTTAGGGTTTCAAGGCAAAATAAGAATTTTCGAGTTGTGTGCTCAACATCATCGTTGATCGACCTTAGCTATAATAGTGGTGAGGGTTGGTACTTTCCCATACTTCTCTACTAATTAGTTAGTTAAGAATAATAAGAACCAGTTAACCAACCTATTAATAGTTCTACAGTTCAACATTGTACAAGTATTCTCACATTCTCAAGTTTATAATAAGGTTAAGCCCAAAAGATCACTAAGTCAACCTAAATCCCTTTCAGGGCGTCTAGACCCATGAAGTCCTTCAACTATATTCTCACAACAGTATAAGTGTAAGCTATCGGTATTCCTTCTATCAACAGGAGGTCATAAGTATATCAAAAATCAACACCGAGTACACACAACATTAGTTACATATCAAGATATAAATGAATGCAATATAAATGATATGTATGTATGCAAGTGACCATCTATACCCAGTATACACACGGTGTTGTAGTAGCTGTAACGTGACCCATGGGGACTTATGAGGTCCATGTACCCATCCGATTCCACCAGAGACCAGCTAGAGGACAGAAGTATCACCATTAGTCATCACTCTCGTATCATGTACCATATCCCATAACCGACTTCCCAAGCCACTTTCAGCAATATCTCAATAGTTCAATGCCAAATATAAAATGTCTGAATGATATGGATATGTGTACAACTCAGCTACATACATCACTGCACTTCCACTTGACACCTATCGTAATGATAAACGGCTCGTCTCGCCGTGACCTTCTCTTGAAATCTCAAAAAAACTTTTGTCGCTCCATTCCCGCAGGTGCCACTGACTGGGTTCAGGACACAACCATCGTCCGAACCGTCTGCTACCAAGTCCATGTGTTGGAACCCATAACAAACTGAAAAAACACTTCCGCGGTCGACGAATGTGAGTTTCCTGAAGTGACACTTTGTTCCACTCCTTTCATTTATACTTTAAGCGCGATTGCTATAATATATACTTCCTCGACCACTTTAAGGCAAATCGATCTTAAGAAGATCATTGCTTACTCCTAAGTAGCTCATATGAATCTGGTGACTATTGGTATGTTTAGTCGGGCGGCGGTCGTTAGGTCACCTATTTTGAGTTATGGACATACAAGGCCAAAACTTGTGTGCCGGGCACGCGACTCATCAACCTACTAGCAATGGGGGAGAAAGCATAGCATGTCACCATAAAAGCTTGATTCGAGGCGTCAGCAAAACACTGCCGTCTGTTCCAAAAACAAAAGCCCCTTAGCGCCCCGGGACGGGAGTGGGGGACGACCCTACCCGCAGGCACCTTGCAATCAACATAATCAATACAATCAGTATTTATGAGTTCCTTTTCAAGTATTTAGATGAGATGTAGAGTGATGAATGCATGACAAGTCAAATCAAGGATATAATAACAAACATGGCTACAAGCCTAATTAATCAGCAATCAAAAAAACCTAAAATGATTTATGCACCACACTCGCGACTCGAAGGCTAAACACTAAACCTACTTTACTATATCATACTAGTTCATTAATTACCCAAGTTAAGTTCACCGGTGGCCATATTAGTGCTCGTCACCTCACTAATACGGGATGCCCAATTCCCCATTATTCCCATGAGGTAATTTACAGTATATCAACACATAAATGCTATACTAGAGTCTGGTAAGTCTGAACTTGCCTGATTCGAAGACGAAGACTCACGAAACAACCTTGTTTTTCCTCTAAGCCTCCTCTCAAGCCTACTCTGATAAAATATACCAACTATATGATATTACGGGTCTATCGATGCCCATGATGATAAATAAGTCTAGAATCCCTATGTTAAACTACAAAGGAACCTCATGCCCACATTATCAAAATACGAACTTTACTACCCAAATGGTGCCATAACATGCTAGATACTCATAATCTCAAGTTAATTTAACAACTAAGCCCAATTGGATCCTTAATCTGTGAATTGACAAATAGCCCCAATTCTAACCATAGAAATTGCCCCGATTCCCAAAAGGATTTCTAACATGCAATTGATCTATCAAATACCACCCACTAGTCTAATACAATAGTAGTTTACAACATCAACAATAATAATCCAATACCCTACCCCCAAATTCCACATTTGATCCTCTTATTCTCCACAAAAGAGTTTCTCTTATTTCCCCAACTAAGATCATACTTAGGATATAATTTAACTAAGACACATTAATTAAAGGGTGGAAGGTTACCTTGATGATGAATTTACTTTGAATATTCAAGAATATCTATTGCCCAAGATCTAGTCCCAAGGAGAATGATTTTGGGGAATGGAATTAGATTCTAGGTCATTAACTCTATATAATCTGAACAATGATCCCGCTCCAGCAAAATCGAATTCGCTGGAGCGGACCCGCTTTGGCAAAAAATTCATTCACTGAGGCGAGGTCAATTAAAAAACTCAAATCCTAGTGAGGGGAAGGAAACTCTACAGAGGCGCACCCGCCCCTGCGAGAAACTAATCCACTGAGGTGGATAGTTGACTCAAAGTCAAGTCCCTCTTCTGTAAGCCAGACCTCCGCACAAACGGACCTGTAGAAACGGGCACCAGCAACCAGCAGCAGTCCAAGAGTCAACAATCCCACGCCAACCACCCAAAACACTCCCATGACCTCCCGGACACAAACAAAACATGCATTCCCATTAGAAAACACATTCCAAATCTGCTCGTGCACTTAAAATTCCGTAAAGGTCTCTAAGACTAGGGTTTGACTAAAGTAAACTCTTAAGTTCTAATTTCATAATTTCTTAACCTAACCCCCAAAACACACCCGGTTGCTCAGGGAACCAAACCAAAGGCTCAACTAAGTCATAGATGACATTCTAGAGCTAATGAAACTACGAAAAAAATGTGTTTGCCCAAAAGTCAACTATGAGTAAAACTCCTCTATTCTCTTAACTTTGAATTTGCCAAAAAATGATCTAAAACCAACCCAATCACCTCAGTAATCGTGCCACCCATCCCTACAAGTTAGAAGAAGAAAATAAATAATCAAGAAGGGTAATTTATCAGTTTCAAGGAAATATAAGCAAAATAACTTTTCGAGTCATTACATCAGGTACAACTTAAATAAACATTCATCCTCGAGCGGTAAGGAAAGGAAATACCTGGACTCTCACATAGCTTTGGGTAATTAGCTCGTATATCAGACTCAGTCTGCTACGTAGCCCCCTCTACTGAGCGATTCCTCCATTGCACTTTCACGGAAGTTATCTCTTTGGACCTCAACTTTTAGACCTGCCTATCCAAAATAGCTACAGGCCCCTGCAAATAAGCTATGTTTTGGTCCACCATAACCGAATCCCATCTAATCACATGAGAACCATCACTAACATACATCTTAAACATTGATATATGGAACACAAGGTGCACACTAGACAAACCAGGAGGTAAAGCCAACTCATAGGCCACCTCACCAACTTTGTCTACTATCTCAAAAGGACCAATAAACATTGGGCTAAGCTTGCATTTCTTCTCGAACCTCATCACACCCTTCATGTGTGAGACCTTCAGCAAAATTTTGCTCGCCAACCATAAACTCCAAAGGACGAATCCTATGCTCTGGGATGTAAGAAGCCGATCCTAGATCAACTTAACCTTATACAATGAATCTATCAAAAGAGCAATACCCCAAGATCGAACCTCAAAAGCATCAAACCACCCAATGAGAGAACGATACCTACTACCATACAAGGCCTCAAACGGTGTCATCCTAATTCTCGAATGGTAACTATTGTTGTAAGAAAACTATGCCAAGGATAGAAACTGGTCCAATTACCACCAAAGTCGATCACACATGCTCGCAACATATCTTCGAGAACATGAATAGTCCACTCAGACTGGCCATCAGTCTGAGGGTGAAAAGTTGTACTAGATCCACTCTAATACCTAATTCCTTTTCCATAGACTGTCAAAAGTGAGAAGTAAACTGTGTACCCGGTCAGAAATGATAGAAATGGGCACCCTGTTCAATTGGACTATCTCTCGAATGTAGATCCTAGCCAACTTCTCTGAATTATAAGTAGTCTGGACTAGAAAGAAATGGGTAGATTTGGTCAACCTATCCACAATGACCCATATAGGATTAAACTTGCCCAAAGTATGGGGAAATCCTACCACAAAGTCTATGGCAATTCGCTCCCACTTCTACTCGAGAATGGGCATCATCTAAAGCACACCACCAGGCCTCTGGTGCTCATACTTCACTTACTAATGATTCCAGCACCGGGACACAAAATGCACTATGTACCTCTTCATCCTTCACCACCAATAATGCTATCTCAAGTCACGATACATCTTTGTATCCCTTGGGTGAATGGAGTACCTCAAACTATGAGCCTCTTTCATGATCAATCTAGTCAAGTCACCCACCTTAGGAACACAAACTAAACCATTGATCCTCAAAACACCATCACTATCAATCACAATCTCCTTTGCCTCTCCCCGCAACACGTTGTCATAGATTTTGCACAACTGAGCATCATCGAACTACCGGGATATAATATGCTCCAATAAAGAAGACCACACCTCCACATAAGCTAATACCATACCAGTCTTCGAAATATCAGGCCTAACAAACCAATATGCCAAAGACTAAATATCCATAGCTATACGACACTCCCCATGTGCAATATAGCCAAACTACACATGCTCATCGTGTTGTGACTCAAGGTATCCACTACTATATTTGCTTTGCCTGGGTGATACAAGATAGTCATGTCACAATCTTTCAGAAGCTCCAACCATCTACGCTATCTCAAATTAAGATCCTTGTAATTGAACAAGTATTGAAGACTGCGATGATTGGTCTAAACCTTACAATGCACCCCATAGAGATAGTGCCTCAAAATCTTTAAGGCAAAACATGATCGTCGCCAACTCTAAGTCATGAGTGGGGTAATTCTTTTCATGGACCTTTAATTACCTCGAACCATAGGCTATCACTTTCCCCTTCTGCATGAACACACACCTAAGACCTACTACAAAAGCATCACAGTATATGCTAAAGCTCTCTCACTGACTGGCAAGATCAAAATAGGAGTGGTAGTCAATAAGTCCTTGAGCTTTTGAAAGCTCGCCTCACAAACATCAGACCACTGAAAAAGCTACTTCCTTCTAAGTCAACCAGGTCAATGGAGCTACAATGGATGAAAATCCCTTCATGAATGACCGATAATACCCTGCAAGGCCAACAAAACTCCGAACTTCAATAATTGAAGCAGGGTAAATCCAGTCCCTAACCGCCTCAATCTTTATGTGATCTACCATAATACCATATACCTAAGTATCATACCCTATCAATATAACTACAAAACAAAAATATGCCCGATCTACCGCTACAGAATCCTCAATAAGTGTAAAAACATGTATAAGCATGGCTAGAGACTCACACATCAAATCCAAACTCAAAGAGTACATGTGATCACAGCATTGGAGGCCTCTGCCTCAAGTCTGCCTGGAAAAGCATTGAAATGACCACAATTACCAGCAGTCTGAGTACCCCCACATCAAATGCATCAGCTAGAATGAGCACTACCTTAACATATCTGAGGGCCACCCCTACCGCTTTGAGAACCACCTATAGCAGCGCGGGACTCGCCTCTATCCAGTTGCCATGCTGCTCTCAATATTGAAGCTTGAGACTGACAACCACATCTAAGCCTGGGACAATCCCTCTTAAAGTGCCCAAGATCACCACACTTAAAACAATCTCTAGGAACTGCCGACGGCTAAGAAGAAGAACTGGCGCCAAAATGACCACCACGACTAATAAGCCGATAAGAACTTTGGGTCACCTGCCCCGATCCATAAGAAGTACATAAAGACTAGCCTCCCTCTGATATAGGCATAGCAGTAACAACTAGCCTAGCACTCGAATGGTGATGACCTCTACCACAATGACCCTTACCTCCAGATGAGATAGCTCCTTGAGTGCTATGATGAGGCCTCTTGACCACCCTCTCCTCATAATCCTCTCTTTGAATAAACTCGGTCTCTCTCACGACATCAACAATCTGCTGGAAGGTGGAACTTGGGGCAGCCATTTATGCTACAGTCAAATGAAGAAAACATATCAACCTATTAGTGAACCTCCTCACCTTCTTAGCCTTATCAAGAAAATTATCAAAGCATGACAAGACAATGCATAGAACCACATCTCATACTCGGTCATAGATATATGCCTCTATAGTAACCTCTCAAACTGAGCTCATCTCTTAATTCTAACACTGTGAGGCACGAACTTCTCCAATAAGATATCGGTAAATAAAACCCAAGTAATATAAGGGAACCCTGCTAGTATGGATTGAAGATATGACCTCTACAAACTGCTTGGCAGGTTTAACCATCTGAAAGGCAGTATAATCAATACCATGAGACTCTATTAATCCGAGGTTATGCAACCTTCCATGATAGTTAATCAAGAACGCATACACATCATCCTCAAAATCTCCATTATATCTAGGAGGATATAACTTCTTGAACCTCTCGAACATCTTCTGCTCCTCAATATACATAGCAGGCTATGCAGCTAGAGGTGTAGCAAGACCAGGTACAGCTACATCTAAAACCTGAGAAACCCAGTAGGTGCTGACGAACCCCTGGTGTCCTAAATCTGAGCATATCAACATGGTTAGGTATCTGTCATCTGACCTTAGTATGAGATCCGTCAAAAGTAACTGGATGGAAACCCTGAGCTATAGTCTCCAAGAAGCTCATCATGTGAACTAAGGTATCTTGAAGTACCAGTGTAGCAATTAAACCCAAGGGCACTTGATCCAGCCCTGCCCCATAAGCCTGACCCTGCTCATCCTCCAAAATAGCTTAGGCCCTGGAGACTCTACTCGGTCATGAGCCTAAGCAACTGCAGATGCTCGACCTTGGGATACAACTTGAGGTCTACCTTTACCTATACCTCGCCCCCTGCCCGGTGCACCATCTTTGACAATAGGTGCGGGTACAAGTGCAGGATCCTGATCTCCTCATGTGATTGATCTATTCCTCACCATATGTGAGAAAGAGTGAAACAAAGAGATTTAGAATTCAATCATAATCGAATCTCATGAAAGAAATGAAATTTCCTAAATATCTTGTAGCCTCTCGAAGATGGGTATGGAGCTCTTCGTACTGATCCGCAAGACTCTACTAGACATCGCTTCTGTACTCATGAGACTATAAACCTAGTGCTTTGATACTAATTTGTCATGACCCAAAATTCCATTATGTCGTGAGAGCACCTACCTTAATCAGTAGGCGAACCCCAATCATTCAACATAAAGAATACAAAAGTAAATGCGGAAAATAAGGAAGTAAAAAAGAAGTAATTAACAAGTCTTATAACTAAATACATAATCTAAAAGAAATCCCCAAAATGATCTGGTAGTCAAGAGTACAAATCTCTAAAATAAAATAAAAGTCTCAGTAGTGAAATACATGTACTGTCTGAAATAACAATGACATGAATATAAATATAGAGAAAAGAGTTCCATTGTCGGGAATGCATCAGAAGCTCACCCTAGACTCCTCAAGTGATAACCAAGTATGTAAGCTCCATCTGCTTCTCCGTTGTCTTGCTCGGTACCTACACATAGAGTGAAACAAGCATAGAGTGAGTACGGGAAACATGTGTACTTAGCAGCATCGTTGACTGACTCTAGCTATAACGGTGGCGAGGATTGGTACTTTCCAATACCTCTCTACTAATTAGTTAGTGAAGCATAATAAAAATAAGTTAACCAATCTATCAATAGTTCTACAATTCAACATTGTACAAGTATTCTCACATTCTCAGGTTTATAATAAGGTTAAGCTCACAGAAGCGGACACATGGTGTCTAGTGCGGACACCGACAACCAGCAGCAGTCCAAAAATCAACAATCACCCGTCAACCACCCAAAACACTCTTAGGACCTACCGGATACAAACCAAATATGCATTCCTATCAGAACACATATCCCAGACCTACTTTGCACACTCGAAATTCCTGGAAATGGTCTCTAAGGCTCGAATTTGACCAAAGTCAATTCTTAAGATCTAACTCCACAATTTCACATCCTAACCCTCAAAACACTCTCAGCTAACTCGGGAACCAAACCAAAGTCTTAAATAAGTCATAAACGTCATTCCAGAGCTAATGGAACCGATGAAATTATGAAAAGATTGAGTTTACCCAAAAGTCAACAATAAGTCAAACTCCTCTATTCTCTTAACTTGGAATTTCTCAAACCTACCAAAAATGATCCAGAACCTACCTGATCACCTCGGGAACCATGCCACTCATCCCCACAACTCACAATCAAGGCAAATAAAGACTCGGGAAAGGTAATTTAGGGGTTTCAAGGCAAAATAAGCAAAACAAATTTTCGAGTCGTTAAACTTTGGATTGTAGTTCATATTTTGGTTGTAATCTTATTGATTCACTAATTTTCAATTTCATTGTGCATATGTAATCTTGTTAAGTATATGTAAACTTGTAGTTGAAATGAATGCAAATAAAATAATTTGTAATATGTGTTCAATTTTTCTGTTTCAATTTTGATGGTATACATAATATTTGGCAATTTTCAGCTTCACATTTACCAGATTTTTAAGTGAACAACACCTAAATACTAGACTAACACATATATTCACACACCTAAAAACTAAAAAACATCAACACATATATAACTTTGCTCTATTTTTGCTATACATTGAGTTTAGGAGGCGCACGTTAAGCAAATGCTCTACATGTGCACATTAAGAAATGAGTGTTAACATACACCAAATGGCTAGAAAACAAGCACCACTACTAACTAATCCCATCACCACAACTTCGGTCAAGACTACACCTACTAATAAATATGTATAACCACCAGAGGCATCTGAAATGATCGTTACACTAGAGAATGGAGTACCACAAGTGCTCGCGCTGATGCAACTTATGCAATGGGTGTCGAGTATGAGTCTTGCTTCAAAGATGCAACAAGCGCATATTAAAATGGTAACACAAAGACCTAATCCTCTGCCAACAACAACTATGCATGGTCTCGTCCCTGATTGAGGCATTGTAACAGCTCAAGCTATTCATAAGTTGACATTTACGGATGAAGGGTCTCAAATCGATACACCTAAGCCTAGAAGGAATAATCGAGCTCCAAACAGATGTAAACAACTAAATTACTCCCCCCCCTCCCCCAATCCTCAATAATGGTAAAAAAGTTATCAAATTGAATTTGGATGACTTAGAATAGCAGAAAAAAAGATGGGATTATGCCCTAATTGGATAAGTTGTAGGGAAGAACCCCCATTCAAACAAATGCTTAAATTTATATATGTCATATGGAATTTTGTTGGAACTCCTGTGATTTTTCTTCATGATGAGTGGTATTACATTTTTAAATTTGATATTAAAAGAGATGATTTGGATGTGCTAGAGAATGATCCTTATATATTTGATTATAGACCTATGGTTCTTAAGAGATGGTCTACAGATTTCCAAATGAGCAAGGAGTCCATTAGGCAGATGCCTCTATGGGTAATATTTCCAAACTTGCCTATGAAATATTGGTCGATTGAAAACCTAGGAAGAATAGCTAGTTATTTGGGTAGACCAATTTGTACTGATAGGCTTACTATTAAAGATGAAAGGTTTTCCTATGCTAGGGTGATGATTGAGGTAGATGTTACACAACCATTGTCAGAATAAATGATCATTGAGGAGGCTAAGGAGGGTCAGAGTGCAGGATTTAGATTATGACTGGTGGCCTAAGTGTTGTTAAGATTGTATGTGTCTTGGTCATAAGACAAATGTGTTCCCATTAAATAAGATAGTTGCTGAAAAGAAGAAGGAACTTGAGGCCAAGACTGCTGCTACTAAAATAGTTATTGATCCAAAACCTACTTCTGATCCAAATGGGAAGAAGAAGAAACATATCAATTCATAATGGCTAGCCAAAATATTTGAGCAAGCAAGAACATCACATGAAAATGAGGTAGCTGGGGTACCTACAACAGCTACTAAGCCAACTGATAAAACAATTGTGAAGCCTACAACTGGTTTTGATCCAGGTCCTGCTCAACTTCATGATCAGGGTCATATGCAAAAACTGGCTTTGTGGAAGACAAGGGTGATTCTAAGGGTCCTGAGCAGCCCTTAGACAACCCACCGTGATTTTTTTCTCTTGGAACATAAGGGGGTTAAATCAGCCCTACAAGCAAAAAGAATTGAGATCTTTTTTTGCTTAAGAATAAGATAGATCTCTTGGGGTGTCTTGAAGAGCTGACAAATTGAAGAGGTTTCTAGGGCTAGATTGGAGTTGTTATGCAGATTATACCTTGGAACCTAATGGGAGAATTTATGTATGTTGGAAGAATCAAAATGTCACATTTACTATTGTATTTGGAAATCCTCAGTTGGTGCATTGTTATGTAGAGGATGGAGATTTAGACATTGCAAGTTACATGACCTTTGTGTATGGTTTCAATACTAATTCAGCTAGGAAGGATATATGGGAGACTCTAAGAATGATTCATGCCTCTATGAGGGATCCTAGGCTTATTTTGGGAGATTTTAACAATTGTATATCTGTCCAAGATAGGATCAATGGAGCTCCGGTACAACAACAAGAGATTCAAGATTTTGTTGAATGTCTTGATGATATTGGTCTTGGGCATTTGAATAGAAGAATGTGTGATTTTTCTTTGTGTAATAAGAGAGACATTGTGGTGAGGATATATAGCAGAATAGATTTGATATTAAGGAATCCTCATTGGTTTATGAAGTATACTAATTTGGAGGCTTTCTTTGGTAATCCACTCAGTTCAGATCACTCTCCTATAACTGTTGATACTATTGTGGTTGTTCATCCTAGTAAAAGGCCTTTTGGTTTACTGACAGTGTTACTCCAACATGAGCAATTTAAGGCACTAGTTCCTCAAGTAAGGGCACAACAGATAGAAGGGCATACCATGTTCAAAGTGTGGAGGAAACTCAATGAATTTGGGACACAAGCAAGACAACTTAATAGAGAGACATCATCTCGGGATAAAAAGCTAGAAGAACTTTGAGAGGAGCTGCAGGTTATACATGATAATTTAAAGTATAATCTATTTGATGATACACTAATTACTGAAGAAAAAAGGGTCTTGACACAGATATAGAAATGGGACATCATATATGAACAAGTTCTAAGGCATAAGTCCAGGACCACATGGATTGCTTATGGTGATTCCAACTCAAAGTACTTTCATGCACACTTGAAAGCCAGACATGCTAGGAACATAGTGATTTTCATTTGCAATGATCAAGGAGATATGATTACTGACCCTGTACTAGTTTAACATGAATTCATATCTTTTTTTCAGCAGTTGTTAGGTACTTCACCATCAGCATTGACTTTCCTTGACCATACTATTGCTTAATATGGCACTTATTTATCAGTTGAGAAACAAAGACAACTGCTACAACCTGTTACTCAAGCAGACATCCTAGCACAATGAAAAGCCTCCTTGTTGATAAAGCACCTGGTGTTGATGGTTTTCCTGCATAATGTTTCAAGCAATACTGACATGTAATAGGAGAAGAGGTAACACTAGCTGTCTTACAATTCTTTGATAATGGGAAACTGCTTAGGAGTATTAATCGCACTTCTATAACTCTGATTTCTAAGGTTACTAACCCTAATCATGTGAAGGAGTTTAGACCTATATCATGTTGTACAATAATATACAAAATAATCTCTAAGCTTTTGACTTCTAAGTTGAAGTGCGTGGTAAATTATCCAGTAGGCCCTTCTCAATCTATTTTCATTGAGTGTAGAAGTATTCTAGAGAATGTTATAGTGGCACATAAGCTTGTAAAAGGATATGGTCAAAAACATGTGTCACCTAGATGTTTTATGAAAATTGACATTAGGAAATCTTATGATTCTGTGGATTGGGGATTTTTCAAAATGGTGCTAATAGATTTTGGGGTGCCAAGCAAGGTGGTGGACCTAATAATGACTTATGTGACCACTGTAAGTTATTCTATTCTGATTAATGGAGCACTTACAGAGGAATTTCCGGATAAGAAAGGGCTCAGGCATGGTGATCCTATGTCACCCTTCCTATTTGTACTTGTCATGGAGTATCTAAACACGTCTCTCAAGCAACTCAGGCATAATCCTAATTTCAACTATCACCCCAAGTGTGAGAGATTGCAACTTGTTCATATTTGCTTTGCTGATGACCTGATTATTTGTTATAGAGCTGACCAAATCTCTATACAATTGCTACTCCAAGCATTTAACCATTGCTCAGTAGTTTCAGGGTTGTAGGCTAATATTGAGAAGAGTTTTTTTTTATTTAGCTGGGGTTCCTGATACATTTAGAGACCAGATTGTCCAGACAATGTAGTTCACTAGGGGTGAAATACCATTAAAGTATCTGAGAGTTCCTTTGACCTAAAAAAAATTTCAATATTCAATAATGTCTACCACTTGTTGAGAAGATAACTGCAGAATCAAGTATTGATCGTGAAAGCTCCTCTCATACAGTGGCAGACTTTAGCTCATCAAAAGTGTACTATTTGAAATGCAGACATATTGGGGACAAGTTTTCTTACTTCTTAAGAAGATCAT
This sequence comes from Anisodus tanguticus, assembly GCA_034509755.1. Taxonomy (NCBI): domain Eukaryota; kingdom Viridiplantae; phylum Streptophyta; class Magnoliopsida; order Solanales; family Solanaceae; genus Anisodus; species Anisodus tanguticus. The sequence continues at coordinate 9,238,560 of CM067543.1, read as the reverse complement.
TCAAATGGTGAATATAGTATGTAGAGTGTTCTTGTGGATAGGCAGCAGTGAACCATCAAAGAAAGCACTTGTAGCATGGGATTCTATGTGCGCTCTAAAGGCAGCAGGTGGATAAAACATTATAGACTTCAGATTTTGGAACAAAGCTGCAACTTACAAGCTACTCTGGGATTTGTCTCACAAGAAGGATACATTATGGGTGTAGTGGATTCACAGCTTCTACATCATGCACAATCCTCTGTCAACTATGAACACACATAAGCAATCTGGTTAGTAAGGAAAATCTTTGAGGCAAGAAGTTAGTTTCATAATGTGGATCTTGTGAGTCATATGGATCAGTTTGCTATGAGTGGCAGTTATAGCATCAAGAAGACATACTTATCTCTCATACCACAACTTCCTAGGCCTACTTGAAGGAAATTAGTGATGTCTTCAGGATCAATACCAAAACACTAGTTTGTACTATGGCTAGTTATTCAAAACAGACTAGACACAGTGGATAGTCTTGAGAAATAGGGCATACATTTGCCAAAACAATGTATATTATGCAATTCAAATGCTGAGGAAACTTTGCAACATCTATACTTTTATTGCAGTTACACTAAGTTTATATCTATAATTTCATGGATGTGTATACAGAGGCAAATTGGGGACTGGACAGAAGTACATTGGCTATCCCAAAATATCCATAGCAATAGACCAAGGGCAATCATCCTGGCTTCTTGAGTGCAATAGTAGTGTATCTGATCTAGAGGGAAAGAAATTCGAGAAGATTTTAGGCTTAGAGTACCACAAGTGTTCAATTCATCAGAGATATAGTGTTGCAGCTTCACATTAAGGGACAGAGAATACATAGATGTAGTAGGCTATTACTTAGCTTACAATTGTATCCTATTTAAGCTTCATTGTATTTACAGTTTTTCTTAGCATGGAAATTTAGAAATCTAGCTCCATAGTCCAAAATGAGCTAGTGTGTATAAACCATGGCTAGCCAATGGGATGGGATGGGACAGGACGGGACGGGATTTGAAGGGATGGGATGGGATGGGACTGGACGGGATTTGAGGGGATAGTGGAGCCGGTTGGGATCGGGATAGCAGAATGGAGGGGGACGGGAAGTGGTCTTATCCCGTCCCACATCCCGCTATCAGAGGGAGTGACATTTGGGGGAACGGGAAGGGAGATTTGGGGGTACTTTTAAAAACTTTTTTCTAGACACTTAATTTAAAAAATATATTTATTTAAACACTTAAATAATTGAACAAGATAGTGAAAAAAATCCCAAGGCTAATTACCTCTTATATTGTTTAATAGAAATATGATTTTTTTTATAATACAATTTCAAAATTATAACTTTGTTTCGTAGTTCAAAAGTTACAAATCACATAGTAAAATTGGCATTAAAAATTTACATATGCAACCATACTTTTTCTAGTTTTCTAACAATCTCTTGAGGATCTTCTGTTCGAATTAGAATTTGTTGGTCAAATTGTTCAATGTCACTTCCTGCTCCCTCGGATAAGATTTCATTGTAATTGTAGTCGTCTTCTTCATTGATCTCTGGTTGACCGCACTTTATACACTCCGCTCTAATCCAATCTCTAAATAAAAATGCAATCTCCAAACTGTCTTCCGCCAATGAGTGTCTGTGCTCTCCTATTTGAAACCTTCCAGCATAAAAAGTGCTTTCAGAAGTTGTAGATGACGCTTGAATATTCAACATATCTCGGGCCATCTTTGATAGAGTCAGAAATGTCTTTTGATTCTCCCTCCAGTATTTCAACAAGTCTTCACGTCCATTTTCATTAGCAATTGATTCGAACGGTACAATACCTTGCAAAACATAAATATCAAACTCGCTAATTTGTGAAGCACTTGAACCAATATACATTCTATTTTGAAGGCCTTGAATACTTGAAGCATAAACCGCATATTTTTTATAAGGTCGAAGTGAAGTAGAAGAATATAGTACAGAAGATGGTTGATTATTTGCACTTTGCTCTTGGTAATACATATACATAGTTTTGCATTGTGTTTGTATGCTAGAGATAACATCTTCTTTAGTTGGTTCTTTAGTTGGTTCTGTTGGAAGTATTTCTAGGCATTCATAAATCATTTCAATAAAGGCATTACAACTATCTACTTTAATAGTAGGATTTAATACAACACCAACAAAATAAATAGTGGGAATAGGAAAAATATATTTTTTAAATTTTACAAACATTTTTGTAATAGCTGGAGCGTAAGTTGGTTTTTTCATATATTCACTAAATAACAAAAATATTAGAGCTATATGAAATAACATAGATGAAATAGTCGGATAATAAATATCAGAAAATTCCATAGTAGCTAGAAAATATTTCTCTAAGAATACAATAAGTTTCCAAATTTTATCTCAATCATTATCTACAAGCATATCCGAAGGATTTTGATTATGGACGTTAAATACTAAAGTTGTAGGTCTTCTATACTCGTGAGCAACAACTAATTGTTCATACACAAAATTTCACCTAGTTGCAACTTCTTTTGAATTTTCCTATAAAGTAATTCACAATCATTACATGTTTTTTTTAAACTCTCTGTGTCTTTTTATTTTATTATCTTAAAAAATAAAGTTGATAGCAAATTGTACTTTATCCAGGATGTTTTTAAAATGTTTTAGGTCATCCTTTACAACTAAATTATAAATATGACATGCACATCTAACATGAAAAATATTGAGAAAAGACGGAGTCCATCGAGTTTTTAAAATGTTTACAGCATAATCATTACAAGAAGCATTATCTAAGGTAATAATCCTAATTTTATCAGTAATTTCATAATATTCACTAATTTCATGAAATAAAAATTTCAATGTGCCTTTCATCAATATATATATATGCTAATATACGTTTTTGCATAGATCAATTGTGATATATCCAATGACATGTAACAGTTAAATAATCATTACCATTAGTACTACGGCCTATGTCAGAAGTGATAGTCATTTTGCCATTAAAATGATACAATGCATAACGTAAATATTGTTGATATTCATGCGCAAATTTAAAAACATCTCTTCTAATAGTTGATCTAGGAAAATTGTTAAAAACAGGATTATATGTTTCTCGAATATAATGACTAAAACCAGGTCCACAACAACTAATTTTGCTAAATTTTCCCGATCTTTGTGTTTATCATATTTCGGAGCAATAATTCCTCCCGTCATCGGGTTAATTCGACCATGTACAATGTCGATGACACTATGTGAACCTTGTCCCAACTCAGAAGGCATTTGCACACCCGCTTTTTCATGTACAAGGTCGATGACACTATGTGAACCTTGTCCCAACTCAGAAGGCATTTGCACACTCGCTTTTTCAGCCAAGTATTAGTTATACCTTGCTTTGTGATCCTTTTCCACATGTCTCATTAAACCTCCTGTCCCACCTTGACCTTTTTCAGTTTTAAATTTATAAACTTCGCGATAAATTTTACAAGTAGTTAGTTGATTAGGAATGTCCCTTTCAAAAAAGTCTCATGCATGTGATTTTAATTTTCGTTATTTTTTGCCTCTTCTCATACTAGGGAACATATGAGGTATTTCAGTTTCAGTTTCAGCCTGAGACTCTGTCTGAGCCTGAGGTGGAGCTGCACTAGTGGGTGTGTTATCTAAATTATCTTCTAGTTAATTTTCTGAATCATAGTCTGGTTCAGTAGTTGGAGATGCAGAATATAACTCATGATCTAATGATTGCACATTTGCATTAATATCAATATTAAAAAGTTCATTTTCATCTACATGAGTGAAATTATCATAATTAAGATTACTAGAAGATGCACTCTTACCCCTATTACCCCTACTACCTCTATCAGAAAACGTCCAACTCGTTCCATTATAATTATGCAAATAAAGAAATAAAGTTAAGAAAATTAAGTACGATAATTAAAATTAAATAATAATAATTTAAATAAAAAAAGGAACGAGTGTACCAAACGCCGACGTAACGTCGACGTGTAATCAAAGTTGAAAATTAAAACTTTGCTCGATGATCATCAAGCTAGTTGCCAACTTCACTACTAATTTTTGAACTTTGACAGAAATTACCAAATAAAATATAATATTTAGTGTGCAATTTAGACTTGTAGAGAGAGATTAGAGAGATGGTAGGAAGATTTGTGAGAAAAATGAAGAGGAAAATAAGTTATTTATAGTTGAAAAATAGGGTTAATGTGTAAATATACAAACTTAGGGATTAAAAATAAATATTAAGGGGTAGGGGGGTTTATGGGGTGTTGAGGGGCCAAGATGGCCATTTGTAGCCATTGCCAACGGCTATAATTGCAAATGGTCATTTGTACAACGACTACATTCTAAAAAAGGGACGGGATCGGGGCGGGACGGGTCGGGTTGGGGGCGGGACGGGGCGGGACCATCCCAAGTCCCATCCCGATTTCGAACCCGACTAGAGTCAATCCCTATCCCGTAATTTACCCGACGGGATGGGTCGATATCGGGACAGGCCGGGGCGGGATCGGGACGTCCCGGCCCACTGGCCATCCATAGTATAAACTAGGGCTATCTAGTGGGCCGGGTCGGCCCCGATCCTGACCCGGCCCGCTACCCGCCCTGATCCCCCTAAAAAACAATTTTGTCGGTGTCGGAGTTCGAACTAAGGACGGGGCCTGGGATCATCCGGCCCGTCCTGCTGGTTACTTTGTCCACTATTGCCTAAGCTAGTGGATAGAAATGGTTCACAGAATCTTATCCTAATGCAACCAACAAGATGTCCTTAACTCCACCTTTCAAGAATGTACCATCTAGACCAATTTGTGGCCTCAATCCAGATTTTCAGCCTTTCTTTAAAGCATTAAAGCACAAGTACATCCTCAAGAATTTCCTTTTTGCTTCTTCTAAAGCATCCTTAAAAATATTTATCAGTACATCACTTCCTAGTTAGACTGTCTAATCTCTTGCCCATAGGCCTCAAGCTTGTTGTAGTCATCCACAAAACTACCCTCCAACTTCTCAAGAATCATGTTCTTAGCCCTTTTTAATTTGGATTGGGACACGTTCAATCTAAAATCAAATTCAAGCTCTCCTCTTATGTCTTTGAGCTTGTACTTAGGGTTATTTTGGAGCTTATTTTTAAAGTATTGAGCTAAAGTGGCTACATTAGCTCTAGGATTCACAAAGGCCTCATCACATGTGTGCTAAATAATGAAAGTTTTGATCTTGAACCCTTCACTATTACCATCTCTTGAAACCAAACACCTAAAGGGACACCCCTCCTCACAACCATACAAGTATCAGCCTTACTGATTCTCAAAGCCATTTTGTTAGCTAATGCATAATAGTTCACAACCTGCCTGCCTTCTTCCATGTCCTTAAATAACATGCCTACTTCTTCCATCTACTACTCTTCCCCTTTCCTGGCTAATAGCCTCCAGCCCCTCATTATCATACTCACCCTCAGAAAGATCCCATTCATCAGCAAAATCAAGACTGTGTTCACAGGTTGTACCAACCTCCACATCTACATAATAAGTTTCAGTATGGTGTGTGATTTTTGGGCAAAGACTGTCAGATCACCCTCTAAAACAACAAAGAAGTTGGTAACTTTATATTCTTCACACACTAGGCTAAGGATGGCCCTAATACAATCAACTATATAATACTTACCAGAGGGCCCAGTGACTAGCAATTTTTAACTTGAGAAAGTCCTAGCTTTGAAGTAAACTCATCACGTATATCCTTGTGACTCAGCTATTCAGGGTCAAAAGAAAGCCACAAATGCACCAGTTTCTTAATGTATACCAACTCAGGTGAAAAGATCCAACTAACTTCATAAATCATCCTTCAAAATAACACAAAGGAAAAAAGTAAATACACATAAAAATAGAGGGACCACAGCAGAACAAATACATTGAAAGCTACAAAAATAGAATAAACAAAACCCTAAAACACTAACATCATCTGGGGGCCACCAAAAAACAAAAAAGAACAGACCCTACAAATGCATTAAAGAACATAATCCTTAACATTAAACGATGGATTCCATTCAATAATGGCAGACACAACAAAAATTCTAAATGACTAGCAACATCTCAGGACCACACAAATACAGACAATACACACCATACAAAGTCATAAAAAGTAGGGGTGGCCAACTGGGCGGGGCGGGGTGGGTTCCGGCGGGACGGGACCCGAAGGGACGATGGGGGAGGGCGGGACTGGTCCTCCGGCCGGATTGGCGGGATCTGCCGATGTCCCGTCCCATTACCGGTCCCGTCGGAAAAGGGGATCGGTCTTATCGGGCTGGGGCGGGGCGGTCGGGTCGGTTACGGGAATTTTCGATTTTATTTCCACTTAATTTAAAAATAACATATATAAACAACTCAATAATTGAACAATATAGTGTAATAAAAACATCTCAAATCTGTTTTTGTGCCTCTTATATTATTTAATAGAAATATAATTTTTTTGTAATACAATTTTAAAATTGCAACTTTGTGGTGTTGAAAGTTGCAAATAACATAGTAAAATTACATATTTAAAAATACATTTTCTAGTTTCTTCACAATGTCTTGTGGTTCTTCGGTTGGAATTGGAATTTGTTGGTCAAATTGCTCGACGTCGCTTCCACCTCCGTCGGATAAGATTTCGTTGTAGTTTTCATCGTCTTCTTCGTTGACCTCCGGTTGACCGCACCTTCTACGCTCCGCTTGTATCCAATCTCTGAATAATACTACAATCTCCAAGCTGTCTCCCGCTAATGAGTGTTTGTGCTCTCCTATTTGAAATCTTCCGGCAGAAAAGCGCTTTCATAAGCTGTTGATGACGCTTGAATGTTCAACACATCTCGGGCCATCTTTGACAGTGTCGGAAATGTCTTCTCACTCTTCCTCCGGTATTTCAGCTAGTCTTCACGTCCTTCTTCATTGAGAACTGCTTGGTACGGTACAACACCCTGCAAAACAAAAATATCAAACTCGCTAACTTGATTAATAGTGGTACCATTATACATTCTATTTCTAAGGCTTTCAATACTAGCCACATAAACAACATGTCTTTTTTGAGGTTGTATTTATGAAGAAAAAGATGGTATGGAAGCCGGTTGGTTGCTAGCACTTTCTTGTTGGTAATATTTATATACTTTTTTACATTCATCGTGTATGCTAGATAAAACTTCTTATTTAGTTGGTTCCTTAGGTGGTTAGTCATTTGGATTTTTTGGAGTTGAAGATGGAAGTGCAACTACGCAATCATAAATAGTTTCAATAAGTGTTTTACAACCGTCTATTTTAATAGTTAGATTTAATACAACACCAATAATTTAAATAGTGGGAATAGGAATAAAATATTTTTTTAATAGGTGCCTTATAAGATGATTTTTCCATATATTCACTAAGTAATAAAATATTAGAGCTATATAAAATAACATAATTGAAATAGTAGGATAATATTTACCAGAAAATTCTTTTGTTGCTTGAAAAAATTTCTCTAAAAATACAATAAGTTCTGAAATTTTTTCTCAATCGTTATCTACAACCATATCAGTTGGATTTCGATTATGGGCGTTAAAAAATAAAGTTATAGGTCTTCTATAATCATAAGCAACAAGTAGTTGTTCGTATAAAGAATTTCACCTAGTCGCTACTTCTTCGAGAATTTTTCTATAAGATAGTCCACAATCGTGACAAGTTTTTTATATTCTTTTTTTCGTTGTATTCTATTACTTCTAAAAATAAAGTTTATAGCAAATTGTATTTTATTAAGGATGTCTTCAAAAAGTGATAGACCATCTTTTACAACTAAGTTATAAATATGACACACATATTTTATATGAAAATGATTAGGAAAAGATGGAGTTAAAAGATCTTTTAAAAATCTAATAGCATAATTATTAGAAGAAGCATTATCAAATGTAATAGTCATAATTTTATCAGTTATTCCATAATAATAGCAAACTTGATGAATATTTTTAGAAATAAAAGTTCCAGTGTGTCTATCATCAATATATCTATATGCTAAAATATATTTTTGCATAGACCATTTATAATATATCCAATGACATGTTACAGTTAAATAATCATGGCCGTTAGTACTACGGCCTATATCAGACGTGATAGATACTTTCCAAGAAAATGATATAATGAATAACGTAAATATTGTTGATATTCATGTGCGAATTTAAAAACATCTATCCTAACAGTTGATCTAGGAAAACCGTTAAAAACAGGATTATACATATCTCTAATGTAATGAATAAAACCAGGAGAGGAATGAAATGAAAAAGGCAGACCCTCCACCGCAACTAATTTTTTTATTGCTTCCCTATCTCTATGTTTATCGTATTTAGGGCCAACAATTCCCCCAGCCATCGGGTTAATTTGATCATGTACTTGGTCTGGGACAGTGTGTGAACCCTGTCTCGATTGAGAGCGCATTGGCGCACCCAACTTTGTAGCCTCGAATTCATCCCACCTAGCTTTGTGAAAGTTTTGTACATGTCTCAATAAACCTCATGTCCCACCCTGACCTTTTTCCATTTTAAATTTTTTAACATTTATATAAATTTGACATCTAACTACTTGATTCTCTTGGTCCCTATCAAAAACACCACATGCATTTTATTTTAATTTTCATTGTGTTGGGCCTCGTCTCATGCTAGGGGGGATAGGAGGCGTTTCAATTTCAGTTTGAGGTGCACTGATGGGTGTGTCATCTAGATTATCTTCTAAATTAAAGTCTAGTTGAGTTGCAGAAAATATCTCATCGTCTAATGGTATATCATTAAAAAATATGTTTCATCTATATGTGTGTAATCAATCAAATCATCCTGTCTAGGAGTAAGATGACTAGAAGAAGTACTCCTGCCCTTGTTACCCCTACTAGAAGAAGCACCCTTACCCATACCCTTGAACATTCCTCTTATTCCTTCCATTTTATTTATGCTAATAAATAATTAAAGATGGTGAAATTAAGTGCACTAACTAAAATAAAGTACCAATAATAATTTAAAGAAGGAACAAAGGTACCAAACGCCAACGTAACATCGAGGTTGAAAATTGAAACTTTGCTCGATGGATGATCCTCAAGCTAGTTGTCAACTTCACTCCCAATTTTTGAACTTTGATATAGTTATACAAATGAACAAATAAAATTTAATATTTCGTAGACAATGTATACTTGTAGAGAGATAGATTGAGAGATTAGAGAGATTGTAGGAAGATTTGTGAGAAAGATGAAGAGAAAATGACATATTTATAGTTGGAAAATTGGGTTAAAGTGTAAATTTATTAACTTAGGGGTTAAAATAAATATTAAGGGGGTAGAGGGGTTGGAGGGGGAGGCCAAAATGGCCGTTGCACAACTGCCAAAATATAAAATGGTTGTTGTGCAACAGCTATTTTTTGCAAAAGGGAGGGGATCGGGCGGGACCGGAGCGAGTCGCGGGATCGGGCCTAGGTCGGGACGGGCCCGGGCGGGACGAGCACAGGTCCCATCTTGAGTTCAAGTCCCGTCCCCTTTTTTTTACTGGGGATCGGGGCGGGATCGGGGAGGGTTGGGTAGGGTTCGGCTGACCTGGCCCACTGACCACCCTTAATAAAAAGGAAAGTTTAACATTTAATAACACATTTTCATGCTATATTGCCAGACACGACCAAAATCCCCACATCCAATAAAAAGCGTGAAAAACTGAAGATAGTAGACTTACATTGACTGAATAAATCACTATCTAGCAGGAATTTTGTGTTTGAAATCGAAGATCTTCACCGAATGAAACCCAAGCAGCAAACAACGCTTCGTTAGGTTAGGTTTAGGACTTGGGATTTTTGAGTTTAGGGATTGAATTTTTGTTATTTGATTGAAGACCCAAAAACTAATTTCTTGCTATGATTTTTTTCGTTCATCAAATTCGTAATTTCCTTGTGCAAATATTATCGATCGTCTGGATTTGATTTTAGGAGTTGTAGTTGAATTGTGACCGTGAAACAGTGACCGTGAACAACCATTTTCGCCAGCAAACATGTTTGATTCAACTGGAGTTGGTACCTCCGGTTGCCCGTATTAGTGGTTTTACTTGCCTCTATATTCCTGTTAATTTATGCTTGCACTTTGATCCCTCTCTTTTATGGGGTAAACATTTGAGTATTCTTAATTTGGTATATTGTTTGTTTACTGTATTACACTATTCAGATCCTTCTTTAGTTTTATTTAGTTTTATTGGCATTGTTTCCTTTCCCTTTTGGTAGTTCTTGCTAATTTGTGCTTTAGTATTAGTTCTCGTGTGTGTTAACGTTAGCCTTTGACTAGTATTTTTTGCTTTACTGGCTTTGGTGAATGATGGTATACTAGGGTCACGTTCTCGATTGGGGACGGAGGTGAGGGTTAGGAGAGGGTAAGTGGGGTAAGGGTAATGCTAGGCTGAGAATAGGGTCTTGGAATATTGAAACTCTAATAGGGAAGACCATAGAGCTAGTTAAGATTCTTAAGAAGAGGAAGATTGATATAGCATGTGTTCAGGAGACCAAATGGGTAGGACCTAAGGCTAAAGATATAGACGGGTATAAGCTATGGTTCTCGAGTAGGTCGAAGTATAGGAATGGGGTAAACATTTTGATAGACAGCGAGCTAAGGGATCAGGTGGTAGAGGTTAGAAGGGTGACATGATGATGGCGATTAAGTTGGTAGTTGGAGGGTGCACTATGAACAGTATTAGTGTGTATGCCGCATGCAGGCTTGAAAGAGGAGGATACGAGGCATTTTTTGGAAGAGTTGGATGAAGTGGTAGGAGGTATACCAACCACTGAGAAATTATTTGTATGAGGGGATTTCAATGGACATATCGGGAAACTTCCAGGGGGTTATGACGACGTGCATGGAGGTTTTGGCCTCGGGGACAAGAATGGGAGATGTGTCTCACTTTTGGAGTTTGCTAGAGCTTTTGGGATGGTGATAGCCAATTCAAGGTTCCTGAAGAAGGAGGAGCATTTTGTGACTTTCCGTAGTTCGGTAGCTAAGACTCAGATAGACTTTTTGCTCCTTAGGAAGGTTGACAAAGGTCTTTGTAAAGACTACAAGGTTCTTCCGAAGGAGGATCTTACAACCCGACATAAGCTTTTGGTGATGGATTTGGAGATCAAGGTGGAGAAAAAGAAGAGGATTGTGGATGACAGGTTAAGAATCAAATGGGGAAGTTTGACCATGGCTAGTGCAAAGGATATGGGGGAGATGTTGATGGCTAAGGGGGCTTGGGGAAGTAGTGGGGATGCGATCGGAATATGGGACAAGACGGCCAGTTGTATTCGGGAGGTTGCTAGAGAAGTGTTAGGGATCTCACAGGGTAGCTGTACTGGGCATCGAGGGGACTGATGGTAGAATGGTAAAGTTCAAGAGAAGGTGGAAGCAATAAAAGTAGCGTATGCGAAATTGGTAGAAAGCAAGGATGAAGTGGAGAAGTGGACGAATAGAGAATTATATAACATGGCGCGGAAAGAGGAAAAACTAGTGGTTACGGCGGTGAAAACGATGGCTTTTGAACATCTATATGTGGAATTAGAGGAAAAGAACGGGGATAAGAAGTTGTACAGACTAGCCAAGCCGAGGGAGAGGAGGGTCCGGGACTTGGATCACGTGAGGTACATCAAGGATGAAGATGACAAAGTGCTGGTGGAGGACGCGCATATTAGGCGGAGGTGACAGTCTTACTTCCATAAACTCTTGAACGAAAAAGAAGATAGAGACATTGTGTTGGGAGATCTGAATCACTCTAGTAGGTACCAGGATTTTGGGTATTGTGAAAACATTAAGGTTGATGAGGTTCAGGGTGTTGTGCGCAGAATACACAGGGGACGAGCGATCAGGCCTGATGAGATCCCAGTTGAATTTTGGAAAAGCGCAGGCAGGGCAGGTTTGGAGTGGTTGACGGAGTTGTTTAACGTCATTTTTAAGACGGTGAGGATGCCCGAATAATGGACATGGAGTACAATGATTCCTTTCTACAAGAATAAAGGTGATATCCAGAGTTGCAATAACTATAAGGGTATTAATCTACTAAGTCACACTATGAATGTTTGGGAAAGAGTCGTGGAGATGAGGGTGAGAAGAGGAGTGTCTATCTTCAAGAACCAGTTTGGATTCATGCCAGCTCTTAGCACATTCCTATTTGCCTTGGAGATGGATGGACTGATGCAACAAATCTAAGGGGAGGTTCCATGGTGTATGTTATTCACAGATGACATAGTCCTGATTTATGAGATCCGCAGCAGAATGAACGCTAAGCTGGAGGTTTGGAGACAGACTTTGGAGTCTAAAGAGTTCATGCTGAGTAGGACCAACACAGAATACTTGGAGTGAATGTTCAGTGACGGGAGCGACCTTGAGACAGACGTGGAGGTGAGGCTTGGTACCCAGGTCATTCCAAAGAAAGAGAGCTTAAAGTACCTCAGGTCTATTATCCAAGGGAATGGAGAGATTGATCACGATGTCACACATCGTATTGGGTTAGGGTGGATGAAATGGAGGCTCTTATCTGTAGTATTGTGCGATAAAAAAGTGCCATCAAAACTTAAATGCAAGTTTTATAGGGTGGTGGTTAGACCGACCATGTTATATGGGTGGAGTGTTGGCCGGTCAAGAATTCGCACACCCAAAAGATGAAAGTTGCGGAGATGAGGATACTAAGATGGATGTGTGGGCATACAAGGAGGGATAGAATTAGAAATTATGATATCATGGACAGAGTGAGAGAGGCCTCGGTGGAGGATAAGATGCGAGAAGCTAGGTTGAGATGGTTCGAACACGTGCAGAGAAGAGACATAAATGCCACAGTGTGAAGGTGTGAAAGGTTGGTTATGGACGGGTACATGAGGGGTAGAGGTAGGCCGATGAAGTATTGGGGAGATGTGATTAGACGGGATATGGCGCAGGTGCAACTCACTGAGGACATGACCTTAGATAGGGTGTTATGGAGGACACGTATTAGGGTAGAAGAATATTAGGTAGTCCAGCGTAGTCCTACCTACGCTTACAAACTTGTAGTTGTAGTATTATTTTTGTAGGCTCGCTTAGCCTATCACATTGTCTTATAATCCCTTGTCGTTTGATTTATGTTGCTATGTGTATTTTGTTTGTCTTATTTACTTGCATTAGGTAGTGCTTCTTTCTTTTTCAGAATGCGATATCATGACTTACGCACTTTGTGTGTCTTACTTTGCTTGGGCTTATGCTTTGTCTTTAGCCGAGGGTCTTTCGGAAACAGTCGCTCTACCTAGCAAGGTAGAGGTAAGGTCTGTGTACTCTCTACCCTCCCAGACCCCACATTATGGATTTCACTTGGTATATAGTTGTTGTTGTTGTGGTAATTAAAATGCCACGTGGTAATAAAAAAAGAAAAATGAAATTCGGTATCCAACAACACACTTAACGTTCATAGGGTATAAGTGAGTTGAAAGTTGGACGGTAAGGCTATAGGTTACCCAAACTTTAAACTAGGGGTATATGTAGATATTTTCGAATAGTTCAGGGATATATTTGAGTCTTTTTCCATAAATATATATAATTATAAATAATATTATCTCATGTTTTTTACTATGATTAAGATTGACTAGAAATAATGTCCAACTGCACATTTAAGAGACTAGTATATATAGTTGTTCAAAAAAGTATATACTTGTTCATGAATTAACTTGTTAGTAGATTGTGTTGGAGCTTTTTTTTAAAAGCAATTATTGTGTTTTGGTATGCATTTAATTCTGTTATCACTAATATAGGAATCTCCTTATTTGTAGGCTCTTATTCATAGCAATAATTCCTCATTTTTTACCTTTAAGTTGCAGTTTTTGTAATATTTAAATTAATTGTAGTTTACGTAACTCTTCTATATCTTGTATTTATATAACTTTCCCTAATTTTTATTCTTCAAAATCGAACTTATGTCTAGTGATGCATAACTTTTTAAGAGTGGGGGCATAACTTATGGGATATTATGAAATAAAAATATAATATATGCCCAATGGAAAAAAAAAATAGTTTAAGGAGAAAAAATTAAAGACCAGCACAAAATAAGGAGGAAAATGCAAATGATCCCTTTGAAATGGATGCACAAACTAAGCAAAAAATTGAACGGTTTTCCCTTCAAGTGGGTTGGTCTTTAATTTTTGCCCCTCAAATGTAATTTATGCTTTCTGGGGCATAAATTCTTTACGAAATTCGGCACAACTTGTGTAGATTCTCCCAAAAAATTTATGCCCCGGAAGACATAAATTTTATTTGAGGGGAAAAAATTAAATACCAATACAAATGGAGCAGAAGTGCAAATGACCCTGAACTAAGAGAATTGGGCTTGGTAGATTGGCCCAAACTATGATCTATCATCTCCCTTTTTATGGATTTCCAGCTTTTTTCATATGTTTCTAGGACTTCAAATAAGAAATTTCAAATTGTCTAGAGGAAAAAGAGTAACTTAATTTTTGTAAAATATTGTTAAAACAAAAAGTAATTAATTATCGTTAGTTTTATATTAAGATGATTTATATTTGTGTGCATACCACTGGTTAGGTGTAGATAGTGGATTCGATTAATGTGTTTTAGATTTATAAATGAAATGGACTTTGAATTCCAAGAAAGGCTGATAATTGAGTCACTGCAACGCAATGTGACTTTCTCTAAAAAGGCAGTCTGGTGCATTAATCTCTCGTTATGTGTAAGATCTTGGAAATGACCGGACCACAAAGATCTAATGTACGCGGAAAAAAACTCCACTTAAGAATATCATGTTTTTGTACGTTGCTTAGAAAAGATATCGTATGTACATTTCAAAAGAGTAGGCCAAACAGTGTATGAACTTACGTATAAGGTACAAGATACACATCTTTAAAAGTAAGAAAGAAAAACAGACAATCCTTGCATTCAAAGTTGTGATCTTATGATCAATGAACTGATTTATAAATTGAAATTTTGTAATGTATTTGTATCTGGTAAAATTATTCTCCTTATATGTTAAGTCATGGCAGAAAAAGCTACTTGATATATTTCTTTGTAAGAGGTAGTAGATATCAAGTGGAATAGTCAAAGTAATGTGTTGAAACTGGGCCGATCTGCCTGGCTGAGGCAGGATTTTCACCAAGGATGTTCATGATCTGTAGATACCGATAGAAAATAAATAGGCACTCAAAATAAGTACATGTTCGAGAATCATTAAACAACTCCTTATCAATCTCGACTCCTTTCAATATGAACAACAATTCAACCAATTTAATTGATTAGTATATAATAAGTATGGAACAAAGAAATATATTGGTACTAGATTGACCTAACGTTTTTCTATTTATACAGCTGGAATTCAAATAGAATTGAAGGAAAATGAATGTGATAAGACAGAACAAGTTCTATTTGAATTCCAAGTTTTATATATACGTAAGGAAAAAAAACTTATATACACAACGTAATTTTTCGACGATCTTCCGCCACTCTAATTCCACCCTTACGCTCAGACACCACCATTATAAATAAATAGAAGGAAAATACAACCCTTACGAGTAGGAGCTAAATTAGGTTAGGTGGAAAATAAGATAATTGAAAGCTCAAGTATTGCATTGGTTAATGTTTTTCAGTGAAACAATGGAAGAGAAGGGGGCAAAAGGAATGTTAATTTAGGTAAGTTTAAAGGAATAATCAATTATTATATAGTAGTACTATTTATTAATATTATTGCCCACTTGATACATAATTCCCGGACCAATTACGTTTTAAGGACAAGTTCTACATTGGTAATCACATTTACCCCCTCGATTTAGTAGAGGAATTTTTTATATTCAACGGTAAAGAAACAACAATGATGTCATCCAAACTTAAGCAAAAAAGAATTAAGAATTAGGCATTGCATCGATTCCAAAAAATAACGGATATATAGCATCATAGCATGCTATATTAAAAAAAATAATCATTGATCTAAGATTAATAGGAAGTTGCATAGAGAAGTAAGATCTTGTGATTAATTTAATAAAATATGATCTGGATGGCATAAAGTATTAGCCCCATTAACATATTCACTGCGTCCATATGCTTACACATACCCACACATGTATTTACTTAAATATATCTTCTTTTTATCACTCCGGGTTTGAATTATTACATTAATTTCTTTTGTGGAATTCAAAGTTTTAAGTTTTCCTTTGTGTTACTATGAGCAACCGTGTTGCAGTTATTGTTACTTTTTTTCATAATGCTTCTTTATAGTAGCTTTTTATGACTTCTTTATTTTTATCAATTTTTATCTGACTTTTTTTGTTATGCATTCTCTTGAGTCGATGGTCTTTCGGAAACAACATCTCTACCTCCCACGATAGAAATAAGATATGCGTACACTTTACCCTCTCCAAATCCACTTGTTAAATTACATTGATCCGTGAATATGTTGTTGTTGTACACTATGAGCAACCTAAAGTTAGTTTGAAAAGTCTGAGAACTGTTCATGTTAAAAAGTATTACTCCATTCAAGCGGCAAATTATGCGGAGAAGTAACTATTTTGTTTATTTTTTCATTTATTTTTCTTATCAACGTAAGGAGTATTGAAAACTAGTCTAATTATATGGTAAAGGTGGACACATATTGAAACTCTAGTGGATGTGGTTATAGGGATTAGAGGGTTTCTAGTATAAAATTTGAGATCAGATTTATCCATTTTTTAGTTAAGTATTAACTACAATGAGGATAAAATTTATATCAGAATCATAAAATTATCTATGTTAGCTATACTCTTCATTATATGATAAAGGTAGAGAAAGATCTAAAACTTTAGGGCCGTTTGGTTACAAAGATTAAGAGTTATCTCACTATAAAATTTGAGACTAAAATTTGTGTATTATTTGGTTGTAGGTATTAGTTAAAACGAGGATAAGACTATGATTCCTCTTTTGTATAGGCTTAGGATTTCTATTATATAAGGGATGAATATTGTACTCTATATATACCTTGATATTAATGAAAGACTCCCCAAGGAGATTAATATCATATAACACCCTCAATGCCCACCACGGCTACCCCTCGAGACCCTAAGCACTTCTCTAGCTACCTTTCAGATGTAACTGGCCGTTCTGTCCCACATATCGGTCGCATCCCCACTACTCCCCCAAGCCCATTAGCCATCAACCTCTCACCTATCTCATTTGCAGTAGCCATGGTCAAACTCCCCCATTTGATTTGTTAACATGTCATCCACAACCTTCCTCTTCTTCTCCATCTTGATCTCCAAATTCATTACCAAAAGATTATGTCGGGTTGTAAGATACTCCCTCAGAATAACCTTGCAGTCTTTAGAAATATCGTTGTCAACCTTCCTAAGGAGAAAAAAGTCTATCTAAGTCTTAGCCACCGAACTACGGAAAGTTACCATGTGCTCCTCCTTCTTCAGGAACCTCGAATTGGCTATCACCATCCCAGAAGCTCTAGCGAACTCCAAAAGTGAGACGTCTCCCCCATTCCTGTCCCCGAGGACAAAGCCTTCATGCACGTCGTCATAACCCCACAGAAGTAACCCGATATATCCATTGAAATTCCCTCCTATAAATAACTTCTCAGTGGGTGGTATACCATCCACCACCTCATCCAAATCCTCCAAAAAGTGCTTTTTCTCCTCCTCGTCCAAGCACGTCTGCGGTACGTAAGAACTTATAATGTTCATAGTGAACCCTCCAACTACCAATTTAATCGCTATCATCCTGTCATTGACCCTCCTAACTTCTACCGCCTGATCCCTTAGCTCGCTGTCTACTAAAATGCCTACCCCATTCCTATACCTCGACCTACCCGAGAACCATAACTTATACCCGTCCACATCCTTAGCCTTAGGTCCTACCCATTTGGTCTCCTGGACACATGCTATATTAATCATTCTCTTCTTAAGAATCTTAACTAGCTCTATGGGCTTCCCCGTTAATGTCCCAATGTTCCAAGACCCTTTTCTCAGCATAGCATCTCCCTTACCCCACTTACCCCCCTAAACCTCGCCCCCGTCCCTGACCGAGAATATGACCCTAGTCTACCATTCGTTACCAAAGCCACTAAAGCAAATATAAAATAATAAACTACTTAAACGTTTATCCTAAAACAGGAAGGGATCAAAGTGAAGGCACAAATTAACAAGAATCTAGAGGCAAGTAAAATCACTACACCAAGAATGCTATAACTAAAGACACGAAGGGTAAATGCAAGAACGTAAAGTCACGAATCAATACGGTGAAGCGGCAAAATTTAACAACAAGGATAAAGATAAAGAATGGATACGGGGCAACCGGAGGTACCAACTCCAGTTGAATCGAACTTGTTTGCCGGTGAAAATCACTGTTCACCGGTCCTGTTCACCGACACTGGAAGTACTATTCATTTGAGTTTTCACCAAAAAGTCGAGTACCTGTGTAAATCAAGGAGAAAAAGAACAACAAGAAGGGAGAAGAAAGAAACCAACGAGAATCGGATCTGAATCTATATATATATATATATATGAAGCAAAAAAAAAACTACAATCACTAGTTAACAAAATTTGCGATGAACAGGATTAACGAGTACAGTTGAAAAAAATGAAATTAAATAGAGAAAATTCCAGATCCGATAACCAATAACTAATAAATGGGTAAAACAAAGAAAGAAATAATCATCACAACTCATAGATACAACCAAAGAACAAATAGAGAAATCTCTAAACAAAATAAAAAGCGGCCAGAGGTCTTTCTACTATATAGAAATAGGAAGGAGTGAAACGGTGTCTGTTCGGTGGCTCCAAAAGTGCTTGAATCTAAAACAAGTATACAAATATATTTCAAACACAATTATTTTATGCTGGTGTTGTCAAATAAGATTACACACACCTCAACTATTTCACACATAAATAATATACTTGTGATCTCTCGTCCATTCAGTGAAGGGCTGCAAATATAGAAATGTGGTCATTTGAATACCTTTTATTAAAAAATTATAATATATATATATATATATATATTAAATTTTTAACGCTCTGGCAATTTTTTTTATTTCACCGCTGCCTCCATCCTCTTCCTTCTATGCTACCTTGTAAATTTAAATTGAAGATAAAAAGAAGGGCTTAAATATGTCATAAACTCATGGATATTCACGAAAAGATCAAGATACTAAAATTAGCTATCAAATCGAAATACCAAATTGTTGTCCTGGCGTTCTTGACAGTCAAATACATCTCAAGAAGGTCTAAATCATTTTATCTTCGAGAAATACGCTATTAACGGTGTTCGAATTGCGAAGGAAATTGAGCCGAGAAAAACAAAGGAATAGAACAACATTGTATATCCGCACTGTTTATTGATAAATATTCTTGAATCTTCATATTATTATTTTTTAAAAAAAAGGGTTTAGTGGGTGAAAAGTAGGGACAAAAACGAAAAAGAAAAAGGGCAAAAAGATAATTCACGTGAAAAGTTGGAGCAAGATCTAGCAGAAAAACATACTACTCGGATGTTCATGCAATGTCATGTGCAAATCCATTGGCTCTTTTTCAGTGTACATTTTATAAATTATAAATATAGTCATGTGCATGTTAGGTGATTCTTCTCACTTTTTTCCTTTTATTTCACAATTTTTGGATAATTATAAGATGTGTAATTATATTTATACTGTCGTAGACTTAATTATAGTATACATTAACTGGCTTATAAGGATAATAATTGAAAGTGATGATGACTTTTTATTAGATTTCTTTTAATTAAATCATTGTATCAAACCATTAGGGTAAAATCAATTGCCCCACTAGTTGACAAACATGAGAACTTCTCACATGGTCGGTCATATTTTGTTTTATTACTTTTATTATTTACTCTTTCTTATATTTTTTGTCAATTTCTTTAATTTGTATGTAATAGTCATTGACACACAAATATTTCTCAATATAATTTCTCACAATTTATGATCTATTTATTAAATTTGATTGAAATGACACTAATTTGTACTCCTTTTATTCCCTTTTACTTGTTCAATTTATGTTTTGCACCGCGCTTAAAAAAGAACTGATTAAGTAAATGTTTTCATAAATCTTAATTTAACTACTAGTGCTTCAATTAATTTGATAAATAGTTACTTAATAATAAGGGTAAAATTGAAGAAAGAAAAGTAATTAATTCACTGTTGATTAGCTAAAGTGGATAAGTAAAAATAGAAAATTCTTTGAGTACATTTGAAAAGTAATAGGGAGCGGAGGGAGTGTTATTTATTTACTCCCTCCGTCTCATATTAGTTGTCAAGATTACTAAAAATATTTATATCAAAATACTTGTCATTTTATAAAATCGAGATAAAATTAATTAATTTTTTCTCATTTTACCCTTATTTAATTGTTCTTGAAAGTAACCAATATTGATTATATAGTACTTACGAAAATTGAAGGGGAGCCTTGGAGTAACTGGTAAAGTAGCTGCCATGTGACCAGGAGGTCATGGGTTCAAGCTGTGAAAACAGCCTCTTGAAGAAATATGAGGTAAGGCCGCGTACAATAGACCCTTGTGGTCCAGCTCTTCCTCGGACTCCGCGCATAACGAGAGCTTAGTGCACTGAGCTGCTCTTTTTTAGTGCTTACAAAAATTATAATTTGAATAATTCAAAACAAGTAATTATTGGTTGATGTTTGATTGATAGCTTAACCTTGTTTATGATTTCTTAGAAGGTACAAAAGAGAAAGGTGAAAATTAATATGGAACGAAGGGAGTGTTATCTTTTCCTAAATTGAGGAGCTAATGAAATTCTTCCTTTTTTCCAATTTCATACTTCGAGTAAGGACCCTTGTTTGAATTTTTTTAAAGATAAATTATATTAGAGACCATATAGGTAATACAAAAATATGTATATTTATATGATAATTAAATTAAAGGAGACAGGGAGTCACAAGGAGGGGGTAGCATAGTCTTCAATGTGGTCCAACTACCAAAACCCAGAAAGAGGAATCAATTGAAGAATCCCAATTTTATTCTCATGATTGATTGGCCATTTCCCAAATTCACTTTAAATTAGGGATGTCCAATGGGGCGGGTCCCGATGGGACGGGACCCGACAGGACGGAGGGCTCTACCTCATAGAAAATCCGGTTTAGGAAGCTAGCGCCCATGTGCAATCCATTTCTCTTCCCTTGCTTTGCCTGTCTGCTGCTCTATGGAGGGGGGGGGGGACTCGAGTTTCGGCGGGCCTGGTGGGCGGGACGGGAAGAGGTCCCGTCCCATATCCCGCCGGTAGAGGGGCCGGTATTTGGGGGGACAGGTTGGGATGGGTCGGGATCAGGATTTGACCTTTTTTTTGCCACTTAATTTTAAAAAATAATATATATAAACACTTCAATAATTGAACAAGATAGTGTAATAAAAATATCCCAAAACTGTTCTTGTGCCTCTTATATTATTTAATAGAAATATGATTTTTTGGTAATATAATTTCTAAATTGCAACTTTGTGATGTTGTTCAAAAGTTGCAAATCACATAGTAAAATTGCAATTAAAAAAATTACATAGTTAACCATACTTTTTCTCATTTCCTCACAATGTCTTGAGGATCTTCAGTTGGAATTGGAATTTGTCGATCAAATTGTTCGACGTCGCTTCCTGTTCCCTCGGACAAGATTTCGTTGTAGTTGTTGACTTCTTCTTCGTTGATCTCCAGTTGACCGCACCTTCTACGCTCCGCTCGAATCCAATCTCTGAAAAGAACTGTAATCTCCAATGCATCTCCCGCCAATGAATGTATGTGCTCTCCTATTTGAAATCTTCTAGTAGAAAAAGAGCTTTCAGACGCTGTTGATGACGCTTGAATGTTCAAAACATCTCGAGTCATCTTTGCTAGTGTCAGAAATATATTCTCATTATGCCTCCAGTATTTCAGTAAGTCTTCATGTCCTTCACCATTGACAATTAATTCATAAGGTACAACACCCTACAAAACATAAACATCAAATTCGCTAACTTGTGAAGAAGTTGAACCACCTAACATTTTATTTCTAAGGCCTTGAATACTAGCAGCAGAAACCACATATTTTTTATAAGGTTGCAGCGAAGTAGTAGAAGATGGTACAGAAGCCAGTTGATTATTTGCACTTTGTTGTTGGTAATACATATATACTTGTTTGCATTCAGTGTGTATGTTAGACGTAATTTCTTCTTTAGTTGGTTTCTGAGTTGGTTCTTCAGTTGAATCTGTTGATAGTACTTCTATACAATCATAAATTGTTTCTATTAGTGTTTTACAACCGTCTACTTTAATAGTCGAATTTAATACCGCACCAATAATATAAATAGTGGGAATAGAAAAAAAGTTTTTTTTAATCTTTTAAACATTTTTTCAATAGATGCCTTGTAAGTTGGTTTTTATATTCATTAAGTAACAAAAATATTAGAGCTGTATAAAATAACATATTTGAAATAGTAGGATAATAAATACCAAAAAATTCTTTAGTAGCTTGAAAAAATTTCTCTAGAAATCCATTAAGTTCTAAAATATTTTCGCAATCATTATCTACAAGCATGTCCCTTGAATTTTTATTATGGGCGTTAAATAATAAAGTTATAAGTTGTCTATAAACGTAAGGAACAAGTAGTTGCTCATACAGCGAATTGCACCTAGTTGAAACTTCTTCTCGAATTTTTCTATAAGGTAATCCACAATCATGACAATTTTTTTTATATTCTTTGCGTCTTTGTATTTTATCTTTAAAAATAAAATTTATAGCAAATTGTATTTTTTCAAGAATGCTTTCAAAAAGTTTTAGGCCATCATTTACAACTAAGTTATAAATATGACACACACATCTTATATGAAAATGTTTAGGAAAACATGGAGTTAATCGATCTTTTAAAAGTCTTATACCATAATCATTAGAAGAAGCATTATCTAATGTAATAGTCATAATTTTATCATTTATTCCATAATAATCACAAATTTCATTAATATTTTGTGCAATAAATCTATCAGTGTGTCTATCATCAATATACCTATATGATAAAATACATTTTTGCATAGACCAATTTTGATATATCCAATTACATGTTACCGTTAAATAATCATTACCGTTAGTACTATGGTCTATGTCAGAAGTGATAGCCACTTTGCCATTAAAATGATACAATGCATAACGTAAATATTGTTGATATTCACTTTCAAATTTAAAAACTTCCCTTCTAACAGTTGATCTAGGAAAACCATTAAAAGCAGGATTATATGTTTCTCGAATGTAATGAATAAAATTATGAGAGGAAAGAAATGAAAAAGGCAAACCCTCCACCGCAATTAATTTTGCAATATTTTCCCTATCTTTATTTTTATCATATTTAGGACC
The DNA here is from genome assembly GCA_034509755.1 of Anisodus tanguticus. Lineage (NCBI taxonomy): Eukaryota > Viridiplantae > Streptophyta > Magnoliopsida > Solanales > Solanaceae > Anisodus > Anisodus tanguticus. The sequence continues at coordinate 9,215,235 of CM067543.1, read as the reverse complement.
GAAAATTCCCCCCGTTGTCGGTTAATTTGACCCTGTACTAGGTCGGAGACACTATGTGAACCTTGTCCCGACTCAGATGCCATTGGCACACCCAATTTTTTAGCCTGATATTCATTCCACCTAGTTGGGTGCTCGCCTTGTACATATCTCAATAAACCTCCCGTCCCACCTTGACCTTTTTCGATTTTAAATTTATAAATATTTTTACAAATTTTACATCTAACTAGTTGATTCTCTTGGTCCCTATAAAAAAAATGCCATGCAGCTGATTTTAATTTTCATTGTGTGGGGCCTCGACTCATACTAGGGAAAATAGGAGGCATTCCAGTTTCAGTTTCAGGATGAGACTCAGTCTGAGCCTGAGGTTCAGGTGCATTAGTGGGTGTGCCATCTACTAGTTCATCTAAATTAAAATTTGGTTCATCTACCTCATCATCTAATGGTATATCATTAAAAAAAAGCAATTTCATCTATATGAGTGAAATCAATGAAATCATCGGGACTAGGAATATGATTACTAGAAGAAGTACCTCTGCCCTTGTTACCCCTACTAGAAGAAGCCTTACCCTTACCCTCCCGTAAACATACCTCTTAATCCTTCCATTTTAATTATGTAAATAAATAATGAAATTAAGTGCGATAATTAAAATAAAAGTAAAAATAATAATTTAAAGAAGGAATGAAGGTACCAAAAGCCGATGTAACGTCAACGTGTAATCGAGTTTGAAAATTGAAACTTTGCTCGATGAATGATCCTCAAGCTAGTTGCCAACTTCACTCCCAATTTCTTAAACTTTGATTTAATATTTAATAGTAGGAAAATTTGTAGAATTGTAGAGAGATAAATTGAGAGATTAGAGAGATTGTAGGAAGATTTGTGAGAAAAATGAAGAGGAAAATGAGGTATTTATAGTTGAGAAATAGGGTTAAAGTGTAAATATATTAACTTAGGGGTTAAAAATAAATATTAAGGGTGTGGGGGGGGAGGCAAAATGGCCGTTACAGCCATTGCACAATGGCCAAAATCAAAACTTGGTCATTGTTGCAACGGTTATTTTTGCAAAGGGGGAGTGGGGCTGGCGGGGCAGGACGAGACGGGCGCGGACGGGGCGGGTTGGGTCAGGATCAGGACGGGCGGGACGAACCCAGGCCCCGTCCCGAGTTCGAACCCCGACACCGACAAATATTTTTTAGGGGGATCGAGACGAGGCGGGCCGGGTAGCGGGTTGGGTCGGGATCGGGATCGAGCCGATCCGGCACACTGGACATGCCTACTTTAAACCAATGAACCTATTTTTCTTCATTAAAAACTAAGTGAATATGGTGTACTCTATAATATAATGCAAAAAGGGTTTCTGTGAATTCTGATTCCTCAAAGGCATAAGGAAGTTGGACTGTATCTAACTTGGGGCACAATTCCCTTTGAACATGTTATTCAATTCTTTTACTACTACCATTTTTGTGGTTTCAACAGTCAACAACTTGGTTGTCTCGCATTCCATTTTAATTTATATTTAATCATAGTGTCTAGGTCAGTTTACGTGCATCTTAATTAGATTACTGCGTATAATCGCCTCCCATCATTAGAGATACCAAATAATTCTATTCATTCAATCTCGACTATTTCAATGCATACCGATAGGCAATAGCTAGTGGCATATAGCCACATAAAGTATAGGATAGTCAATTAAACATTATTTATCTAAAAACTTATATAGTGTATAAAGGATCGCTCGATACACTAAGCTTTCCTTATTCAATTGAGGAACAACACTTCTTGACAAATAGAGACCATCTGACATAGTCAAGTGGACACTCCAATGGACACTTTGATATCCTAAAACCTTATGATATTCAATTTTCTAACATAGTCAAGTGGACACTCCAATACTTTATTCTTTTTTCTTTTTTAATTTTCGAATTTCTATTAATCTATGATTCAATGTAGAGTTACCAAGAAACAATTATTAAACGCAACATTGAAACAGACAAAAGGGGTGAATTGAGTAAAAGAAACCGGCTTTTGTTTCTAAGCTACATGTATGTGTCGATTGGTTATAGGGAGTATAGATCATTGTGCTATGTACATATAAATATTAATAAAATGAATAGGTACAGAGAGGAATGGGAATATCAGTTAGGTTATTAGGAAGTTTGTGTAGGATATGGTCGGTGAAGAACATGGAAGTTCATGCTGTAAAAAGTTTATTTTAGTGCAGTCAAAGTAATAATATTTTTCTTACTTAGGATTTTGCAACATCAATTACATTACAATAAGATAATCAATAAGTAGTAACTAGGGAGAGTGCTGGAAAGGAGCAGAAATATTTCACATTTCAAATAAAATAAAATAAAACTGTAGCCAAGTTGAGCATACACTTGGGGAATTTTTTGAACTCTTTTTTCCCGATGTCAAATATTTTTTTCATTCTTAATTAGAGATTTTAGGTTTCAACTTTTAAAATAAAATTATTTTTAATAGAAAGCATTATACTCCCAAAATAATTTTTTTTTATCACTTCCGGATAAATCTTGATGAATTCCAGATCATGCAACTCGAGTAGCAACAATGGAGAAATGAAGAAGCAATGTTAGAGAGACAAAAAATGTAGAGAATGAAAATATCTTCTCATTGATTGAATGAATGAAAAATATGTTGGGATACAATTGTTGTAGGGAACGGAAAGCAAGTAACTATTATAACAGTAGAAAGAATAAACAAACTATTACAATAAAACTGGAAATCAAAACCTTACAAACTGCTTGTGTGATTTGCTGAGTCGAGTGATGGTACTCTGTCTTTAAGACAAGATTGCCCCGTATATCTCCTTTTACGGTATTGAGCAATAGTTTCCCAAGATACAACAACAACTTTAACAAGTGAGCAAAGGAAACTCAAGTGTTACTCTTGAAGAACTTTGAGTATAGTGACTTTGCTAGAGAGGAAGAATCAGAAAATCTGGAGTATTTTCCTAAGTGTTGAGTGTAGTTTTCAATTGAGCCAAAGGCCTCAATTTATAGTGTAAGTAGAAGACCCCTCACCTAGCCAACTAATGGCCTTCAATAGCCATGTAATTGCACTTGAATGAGGGGTTACATTCAGCCAAATAATGGCTGAATTCATGTGGCAAGTAATGGATAATCAATGCTCCAAAACCAGCCCAAATGTCAGATTTTTCCAACTTCCTGTCGCAACAATATGCCTCCGAAACGCCGCGGCTCCGACGGTTGTGGCGTCGCGACCCTTCACGGCTCCGCGACGATTTTCGACTCGTTTCATCTTACACTTCGTACACTTCTTCCTTCCTTTACCAACGTGGAATACTTTGTCATTTGGCCAATAACCGTCCATAATTCTATGTCTCAAACGTATTACATACATACCAATATCTCTTTCACTAATGAAATTTACGATACTTGGCACTACGTGTGCACGTGTGTGAAAATGATGTTTCCAACATGCGGGCCCAATTATTTGAGTCATAAATTAATGGGATATACTTAATTCCACATTTAGTCAATTTCCAACAATCCCCTATTAAAAGAGATTTTGGCGCACACGCTTGGTGCCTTTTCTAGCAATCTTTCAGCGGACCGATGTTGCATCTGGATAGATAGCATACGCTTTGAACCTTCCATAGTTGAATACCATCGGAATTACTTACTGCGCGGTGAGCGTGATGTCTTGAACCGTCAGTGTTTAGTGTAAGCCAAGTCAACGGTACCAACACAACAATTTCCTCTACTCAGTTCTTTGTAATGTTTTATCCGTTGTGGCCATGGAGACTTCTTGGATTCTTAAGTGCGTTCATTTGAGGCGGACTGTCCTCACATTTAAATAGGTGGTCTACTATAAGGTATCCTGTTATACCCCACTTTACAAGTGTTAGGAACCATTAAAAATTTCCCCAAACCTAACCTCAACTGGTGAGAATCATTAAAGGTTTTGGAAACTTAACCTTCACCCACACTGCAGATAACACTTATAGTCTATCGCGAGAATGACTTTGGATTTGGTGTTTCTTTACAGAAATCACTATCCGAAGTGTTCATGCTTCTACCGAAGTGATCAACTGAACCTTTACATCTTAGTTTTCCCATTGAACCTAATTCCGGGATCTCAGTCAGTAACGTTAGGTTACCACCGTATTGGTCCTTATACTTTCAGTTTTAAGCCCATTCCCCTAGACAGGCAGAACATCCAATCCTTGGGTAAACCCTTTGTCAGCAGGTCTGCTATATTATCCTTTGACTTAATGTAATCAATGGATATTATACCCGTGGTGATCAACTGCCTAACGGTCTTATGCCTCCGTCGAATATGCCGAGACTTGCCGTTGTACATAGTATTTCGTGCCCTTCCTAGAGCCGACTGGCTGTCGCAATGGATCATTATAAAAGGTACGGATTTGTTCCAACAAGGAACATCTTCTAAGAAGTCATGAAGCCACTCAACTTCTTCTCCTGCTTTGTCTAAAGTGATAAACTTTGATTCCATCATCGATCGGGAGATGCAAGTTTGCTTAGAGGATTTCCAGGACACAGCCCCACCACCAATTGTAAATACATACCTACTGGTGGACTTGGTGTTATCTATATTAGATATCCAGTTTGCATCACTATACCCCTCTAGTACAGTTGGATATCTCGAATAATGTAACTCGTAAGTTAGCGTGTATTTCAGGTATTGAAGTACTCGATTCAATGCCTTCCAGTGATCATCACTCGGATTACGGGTAAACCTAGCCAACTTGTTGACTGCATAAGCAATATCAGGTCGGGTGCAGTTTGTTATGTACATCAAAATTCCGATCACCTGTGCATATCGCTCATGGCATATGGGTGCACCACGATTTTTATCAAGCTTTTGATTTCTATCCATTGGTGACTTTATAGGCGAACTGTCAAACATCTTGAACTTTCTCAAAACATCCTCGATGTAGTGAGACTGAGATAAGACCAATCCGTCAGACATCTTAGAGATTTTTATCCCTAAGATAACATCTGCGATACCCATATCCTTCATGTCAAAGCATTGTTTCAACATGTTCTTAGTCTCTAGAATTATACTAGGACTGCTCCATGTGATCAACATGTCATCTACATACAAGCATATCATAACAAACGAGTCAGAGTTACCTTTCATGTAGACACATTTGTCACACTCATTAATGGAAAAACCCTTCGATAGCAGAGTACTATCAAATTTTTTATGCCATTTCTTAGGGGCTTGTTTCAGCCCGTATAGAGATTTGACAAGCCGACAGACTTTCTTCTCTTGCCCTTGAACCACATACCCCTCGGGTTGCTCCATATAAATTTTTTCTTCCAAATCACCATTTAGGAAAGGCTGTCTTTACATCCATTTGATGTATCTCAAGGTCACGCAACACTGCGATCACAATGAATACTCGTATGGACGTTATCCGAGATACCGGGGAGTACGTGTCAAAGTAGTCAAGGCCTTCCTTTTGCCGATAGCCCTTGACTACCAACCTGGCCTTGTACTTATCTATAGACCCATCTGCATTATACTTCCGTTTGAGTATCCATTTACAACCCAACGGTTTATTTCTCGGAGGAAGATCAACCAACTCCCAAGTATGGTTATGCAGAATAGAGCTTATTTCACTCTCAATAGCTTCTTTTCAGAGCGGTGCCTCTGGAGTTGACAATGCTTCAGCAATTGTCCTTGGTTCATCATCAATCATATAAGCTACAAAGTCAGGACCGAAGGATTTATGCTTCCTGGCCATTTTACTTCGTCTTAGTTCCATCTCTGGAGTCTCCAAGTTCTGAGAATCTGGAACAAAAGATTCCGGATATTCAGTCACCTCGAGATCCACTAGATCTGAACCATCTAGATCTGGGCCGTCAACAACTCCCAATTCTTGAGAGCTTTGTTCATAATTTCGTTTGCGAGAGGTATGTCTTTTTCCTTTCTAGGAAAGATACCTTCAAAGAATTGAGTATTCCTTGATTCCATGATTGTACTCCAGTGGATATCTGGAATATCTGACTTATGCACTAAGAAGCGATAAGCACTACTGTTATTTGCATATCCGATGAATATGCAATCTACAGTTTTAGGCCCAATCTTGACCTGTTTTGGCTTGGGTACTTCAACATTTGCCAGACAACCCCACACCTTTAAATATTTATAGGTGGGTTTCTTTCCTTTCTATAATTTATATGGAGTTTTGTCCTTACCCGTATGTGAAACTCTGTTAAGAATCATATTATTGGTAAGGACAGCTTTCCCCCACATGTTTTGGGGAAGACCGAAATTGATGAGCAAGGCATTCATCATTTTCTTCAATGTGCGGTTCTTACGTTACGCCACACCATTCGATTGAGGTGAGTATGGAGCCATCGTTTGATGAACAATGACTTCTTAGGCACAATATTTCTCAAATGGCGCTACATATTCTCCCCCTCTATCGCTACGAATGGATTTAATCTGCATGCTTAGTTGATTCTCAACTTCTGCTTTGTTACGTTGGAACGCTTCAAAGGCTTCATCCTTACTTTTCAACAAGTAAAGGTAACAATACCTTGTGCTATCATCAATTAATGTCACAAAGTACTTGCCCCCCCTCTAGTTGGTGCAAACTTCAAATCACATATATCTGTGTGAATAAGTTCTAAAGGAGCGGTATTCCTTTCGACGGATCGAAAAGGAAGCTTTGTGAGTTTTGCCTCTACGCACACCTCACACTTATGTTGAGGGTTTACGTCGATAGACGGCAACAACTCCAACTTTACCAACCTTTGGATGGACTTGTAGTTGACATGTCCTAATCTATGATGCTATAAATTAGAGAACTTAAACAAGTAAGATGAAGAGGCTTCAATATTATTGATTTTACATAATACAGACATGATGTTCACTTTGAAGAGGCCTTCACAGACGAATTCTCTTCCCACAAACGTTCCATTCTTAGTGACTACAAATTTATTGGACTCAAACACTAGCCTAAAACCAACATTAACCAATAAAGGACCTAAAATTAAATTTCTTCTAATCTCAGGAATATGCATCACTTCCTTTAGAGTGAGCTCCTTTCCAGAAGTCATCTTCAAGACTACCTTTCCTACCCCCAGTACGTCAGAGGAAGCGTTGTTGCCCATGAACAGCTTCTTGTTTGTAACCGGTGTATAAGTGGAGAAGGCATCTCTGTTGGAACAGATGTGTCTTGTAGCACCTGTGTCCTTCCACCATTGCATATGATTCTCAACCAGGTTTGCTTCTAGCACCACCGCTGAGAACTCCTCAATCATGTCGTGCAGAAACTGGTCCTTGACAACGTTAACCTGTGCTTTGCCCTTAGACTTGGCCTTCTCTTGTTGATTGATCTTTAGCTTGCGGCAGTCCTTGATCATGTGACCAGGTTTCCCACAGTGGTGACAGTTTCCTTTGAACTTCTCCGTTGCTTGGGTCTTGCCGTTTTTTTAGAACTTGCACTTTTTGCTTAGGTTCCCTTTAGCCTCAGTCAGATTTACCTTTACCTCAGCGGGTTGTTTACCCCTACGCAAGGCCTTCTTATTATCTTCCTGAATTTGGAGTTTGATAATAAGTTCTTCAAAGGTCATCTCCTTTGTCTTGAGCTTTAAGTAGCTCATAAACTCATTCCACGAAGGAGGTAACTTTTCAATTAGTGATGCAACCAAAAACTGCTTGTTTGGCTTTATACCTTCCAAATACAGGTAATGTAAAATCATTTGGAATTCCTGGACTTGGGAAATCACTGTCTTATTATCCACCATTTGAAATTTCAGAAATTTCCCAACGATGAATTTCTTAGTACCTGCATCTTGTGCGTTGTACTTCTTTTGTAGCTTCTCTCACAACTCTTTGGCAGTGCCAACGGTGCAATACATCGTGTAGAGAGGGTCTGACAAGCAGTTCAATATGTAATTCTTACACATGAAATCACTATGACTCAATGCATTAAGAACCATCTTTATGCCATTAATGACATGGATACCTAGGCCCCCTTCACCCGTTTCAGAAGGCGAAGGGTCCATTTCATCTCCATCTTGTGGAGGATCTTCTGTTAGGAAACGTGGCATTCCCATAACAGTCAGATAGAAGAGCATCTTTTGTTGCCATCATTTGAAGTTTGACTCCATGAACGTTTCAGGGCGTTCATGGTGAAATCCAGCGGGTGGAGGTCCGACAACATTGCCTTAAGCAGTAGTAGCAGAGTCAGAAGCAGTTTGATTTATACCAGCCATCTTTCTAACATACTTACTTACAACAAAATCTTGTCTTAAAATTGTTGGGATACAATTATTGTAGGAAACGGGAAGTAAGTAACTATTACAACAGTAGAAAAGATAAACAAACTATTACAATAAAACTGAAATCAAAACCTTACAAACTGCTTGTGTGATTTGCTGAGTCGAGTGATGGTACTCTGTCTTTAAGACAAGATTCCCCGTATATCTCCTTTTATGGTATTGAGCAATAGTCTCCCAAGATACAACAACATCTTTAACAGGTGAGCAAAGGAAACTCAAGTACTATTGAAGAACTTTGAGTATAGTGACTTTGCTAGAGAGGAAGAATCAGAAAATCTGGAGTATTTTCCTAAGTGTTGAGTGTAGTTTTCAATTGAGCCAAAGGTCTCAATTTATAGTGTAAGTAGAAGACCACTCACCTAGCCAACTAATAGCCTTCAATAGCCATGTAATTGCACTTGAATGAGGGGTTACATTCAGCCAAATAATGACTGAATTCATGTGGCAAGTAATGGAGAATCAGTGCTCCAAACCAGCCCAAACGTCAGATTTTTCCAAATTCCCGTCGCAGCAATCTGCCCCAGAAGCGCCGCGGCTCCAGTAGTTGACCAGCCATTTTGCGCCGCGACGTATCATGGGAGGCACCGCGGCTCCGACGGTTGTGGCATTGCGGCCCTTCACAGCTCCGCGGCGATTTGCGACTCGTTTCATCTTACACTTCGTACATTTCTTCCTTCCTTTACCAACGTGCAATACTTTGTCATTTGGCCAATAACCGTCCATAATTCTATGTCTTAAACGTATTACATACGTACCAATATCTCTTTCACTAATGAAATTTGTGATACTTGGCACTACGTGTGCATGTGTGTGGAAACGACGTTTCCGACGTGCGGGCCCAATTGTTCGAGTCATAAATTAATGGGATATACTTAATTCCACATTTAGTCAATTTCCAACAAAATATACACTATACATATATATATCTAGTCCATAACTAACTCTATACAAATATCTAATCATCTCACTAACTACCTTCTAACTAACTTGACTAACCAACTAACAACTTCATTTAAATAACTAACAGTCCCGCTGGCACATACACACATATATACATACATAGCTCAACACCCTCCCTCAAACTGATGGCTGAAATAGATCTTTCAACAATAGTTTGGATATCAAATGCTCATGAGGTTGCATCCCTAAACTCTTGGTCAGAAAATCTACAACTTGTTCCTTGGTGGAGGTATGGTAGGTCTTTATCACACCTTGTAGAATCTTCTCCCTCACAAGGTGACAATCAATGTCAATATATTTGGTCCTTTCATGGAAAATGAGATTTGTTGCAATCTGAATAACAACCCTACTGTTACAAAACAAAGAAATATGCAAGTGTAGCTCAACACCTAGCTCCTTGAATACACACTGTGAGGCAAGTAATCTTAGCTGCTACTGAGGCCATGCTCCTGAACTCAACCTCAATAGAGCTTCTAGAAACTGTAGCCTTTTTTTTTTAATTTCCAAGAAATGATAGCCCCACCAAAAGTCACTAAGTACCCAATCACTGACCTCCTAGTTTGGATACACCCACCCAGTCTAAATCACAAAAGGCTTCTAACTTCTCAGAGTTTGTAGCAGGCATGAGTAACGCAAGACCAGGAGACCCTTTGATATACCTCACCACCCTCAGTGCAACATCCAAATGAGATTTCTTAGGCTGATTCATAAACTGACTAAGCACTTAAACAGCATAGGAGATATCAACTCTAGTAATAGTGAGATATAGTAACTTACCAATCGGTCTTTGATACTAACTAGCATCTTATACTAAGGATCATGAACTTATGACTGAGTGAGAATACCAAAATCAACAGAGGAAAGCTTCTTATTAGACTCCAAAGGTGTACCGGTAGGTTTAGCACCCCCAGCCCCAATTCAGCAACTAACTCCAAGGCATATTTCCCCTGACTCATAACAATACCCTTAGAAGACCTAACAAACTCAATTCTTAGAAAAAACTTAAGTTCCCCCAAATTTTTCATCTTAAACTTGAGTTGAAGATCATGTCTAGTCTGTTGAATTAAGTGAAGACAATTGCCAGTGACTAACATGTCATCAACATAAACTAGCACCATAACCAATTCTTATTTAACCATCTTGGTAAATAATGAATAATAAAAATGACTTTGAGTAAATCCTAGCTGCAATGAGGCATCAGTGAGCTTCTTGTTCCACTTCTTAGGATTCTGTTTAAGCCCATAAAGGGACTTGTGAAGTTTGCACACTTTGTGATGCCCTCCTTGACCAACAAAGCCTTGAGGAATGTCCATATACACTTCCTCCATAATATCACCTTGGAGGAATGCATTATGAACATTCATCTGAAAATAAACCAACTTCTAGCTTCTGTAATAGCCAATATAGACTTCACAGTGACCATTTTAGCCACCGGTGAGAATGTCTCTGTGTAATCAAGGCCCTCTTACTGACTGTAGCCTTTAGCTACAAGTCTAGCTTTGTACCTTTCTACTGCCATGAATAAGTATATTTCACTTTGAAAACCCACTTACAACCAATAGGAACTTTGCATGGAGGTAGATCAACAATACTCCAGGTGTGATTTTCTTCAAGAGCTAAGATTTCACTTTGCATAGCTTCAATCCATTTCTTATCGTGGACAACCTCCTTATAAGTCTTAGGCTCCAGTAAGCTAGAATAGGTGTTCAAATCAGTCTCAAAGGATGAGGATACATTAGCATAGCTCAGGTATATGGACAAAGGATAACAACAAGCTACATTGCCTTTGTTCTTCGTGATATAATCCTTCATTCAAAGAGGTGGTTTGGTGGTTCTAGAGTATTTCCTAGAATTGGTAGAAGAAAGGGAAAACTCAGGATTAGATATAGTTGTTGAAGGTCTGTCATGGTCAGACTCAATGAGAGGGGTAATAGTGGTGGAGAAAAGATCAGTTGTCGGAAGGAGGTGACTATTCTCTTCTGAAGGAGACTCGAAGGACTTAAGAGAAGCAATAGGTACCTCTATGGGTGCAGTAACTACAAGAGAGGGAAAGTCAAATATAATAAAGAATGATGAAACAGTATAAGGAAGATGTTTAAAAGGGAAGACATTTTCCTTGAACACTACATCCCTGCTAACTGAAAACTCTCAAGTATGAATGTCAAACATTTTATATTGTCAATGGGTATCCAAGAAATATAGCTGGAGTTGCTATAGAACAGAATTTGTCACATTTTCTCACATCTGTGACATATCCCAGGCATCCAAACACTTTAAGATGAGCCAGAGAAAGCATATGACCATAAAAAACAGAGAGGGCTTTTTCTTTTAAGAACTGAAGAAGGAACTCTATTAGTAAGATAGAATGCAGTTGTAACACATTTACCCCAGACCCTAAGAGATATACTAGCCTAAAACCTGAGAAACCTAGCAACTTCTAAGATATATGTGTGTCTCCTCTCAGCAATGTCATTCTGTTGGAGTTGCATTACTAACTTTCTTATTTTGCATGATATTTACAGTTGATGCACTCTAACTGGGAACTTGAGCACTGGATATGATTTGCTGCCAACTTGCATCATATGGATTGAGGACATACAAGCCCTCATCTTTTCTATCAATCCCCTTCACCTGTCCACTTAAGATATCTTAAATAATGCAAAAATTATGATAAAATTGTACTGCCCGGTTCATTTTCTTTGTTAACTTTGCTACAGATAGCAAGTTAAATTTGAACTCAGGAATATGCATCACATTAGTGATTTTGTAACCTTGGAACAAATTTGAGGATCCTACATGACTAACATAACCAACACTACCGATGGGAAGTTGTACTTTGCCTTTTTAATCCTTAGTAAGTGTCTTAAATTCATCGAGTAATTCAAGTGTATTCACCATATGTAGGGATGACAACGGATCAGATCTGGACCAGATCTTACTAGATCCAGATCCGTTTTTCATACCTGAATCCAGATCCGTCGGGTCCATAAAAATCATATCCAAATCCGGATCCATCGGATACACCGGGTCCACGGATCGGATCTGGATCCACATGTAAAAAAAATTGCCTTGCTAAGAATTTTTTTTGAACTGACAAACGATTTTTACTTAGCTAACAGTTTAATGTGTTTCAATTTTGAAATGTTCAAATGAGATATTTTGTTCGTTGTCTCGTTTTGATTGTGAGCCATTAATTGAAAATGTTGGACAATGACAATAGTTGTGGAAAATGCTGACTAGTATTTCCACAATGCAGAACTTCCATGTGCTTGGAATCTTCACAAATGAAGTGAATATAATTTTAACTACTTGTCTATGGAGATGTTAGTCAGTCACTAATATAACATTGATTTTATTATCGAAGTTACCTCTTTATTTTTTGGTTTTTGAGTTAACGCGGAGATAAATTAAACTTGTTTTGAGAATTAAACTTGCAAGGATGTGCTTAGCAATTTTAAGAAAATACTTATAAAATTACATTCTAGGTTATGAATATATTTAATAAAAAATGGATCCACGGATCGGATCTGCACCGGATACCGATCTCAAATACAAGATCCAGATCCAGATCTGATCCGTCAGAAACGGATCCGGATCGGACCCGGATCCGTCGGGTCCAAATTTTGAAGATCCATATCCTATAAAATGGATCTGGATCCGGACCGGGTCCAGGATCCACGGTCATATTTAACCATATGACTAGATCCACCTGAATCTACTATTCACTTAGTTAATTTTTTACCGTCTGTAGCAGTACAAGCTCTCATACTTGCTGCCATAGCTGAGCCATTGGTCTCATTTCCCTTACCCAACATATGCAGAATTTGTTGGTATTGTTCTTGAGTAAAATGAGGAAGATTAGACATCCAGTTCTGAGCCTCATGAGTAACAGATGCCCTTGAGACCTTGCACCACCATTATTGGATGAACTACTCTGTTTGCCACCTGAATCACTGTAGCATGATTGGAGTTATTCAGTCCCATACCTCTTCTTAGCTTTGAGATCAGCTGGATAGCCATGTAGCTGACACATACACACAAATGTACATACATAGCTTAACATCTGACCTCAAAGTACTAAGTAGGTACGAAAACTAAGTTAAAAAAATATTTTGGATATAACTTCGAGGATGAATGTTTTATTCAATTCTTTTTTGAAAAAGGTTAAATTTATTTAAACGTATTCGATTTATCTTATATTTATTCTCTGTTTCCTTTCCTTCCATAAAAAACCCTTCATCCTCTATTTGCCCCTTTCCTTAAGGAATGTCTAGCTATACTTGATTCTGACATTTACCATGATGAAGCTACATAGATAAATAAAAAATTTAAATATACTTCTAAACTATCAAATTGATTTATGTTTATCCTCCGTAATAAATTTGAAGTGTATCTCTAAGCAACTGAAAAGTTCAAACATACCATTACGACACTTTCACAGTATCAATCAAATTTGATGAATTTTTTCTCGCAAGAGAAAATCGTTAATGAAGAAAGTATATTTCAGACCCAAGATAATTGTGGGAGTTTTTATGGATTAAAATGTAAATGGAGTTAAGATATATCAAGGAGTTGATGAGGATTTGTTTTTCGCTCTTCTCAATCAGATATTTCAAGTTTGAGTTTCAAGAATAGATAATTTTTTGATAGAGAACATTTTTACCCATTAATGAGGCTATCAACACAAATTTCAATTAGTCTAATTAGTGAGTTTTCAATACCAAGTATTTAAGTGAAAATATACAAGGATATGCACGGTATACATAGCCGTGTATATCCTTATTTTACTAAACTATTATTTGTATTATTTGTATATAATTAGCATTGTACACTACCATAATTGTAGGATTCTTGTACAAATAGAATAGGGTTTTGAGAGTAGAATAGGAATAGGATTTTTCCATATTATGGAAATTGTAAATTGTATATATACTCTTTCATTAATGAAAATAATCAAGAGATTATTTCTTTCATTGTATCAGAAGTCTAGGTCTCACATACCTTCTTCTTCAAAAGCTTCCTCTTCTCTCGACTACTTCAAAATCCGAGCCCCTCATCGGTTTCCGTGTCGGTTGCTACCTCCTCCCTTCCAAATCCCTCAAATCACCTAGTTATTTCGTTATGTCTACGTCAAAGAACGTATTTCATCCTGCCCTTACTGTTTCCAACATCAAGAATCACATCCCTATTGTTCTTGAGATGGAAAACGTTCAATACACGACGTGTGCGGAGTTGTTCGAAATTCATGCCATCTCCCATCAAGTTCTCCATCACATAATTCCTCCTGCTACCCCTGCTCCCGCGGAGGATCCCCAGTTATGGATTACTCTTGATGCTACCGTCCTTCAATGGATTTATTCCACTATTTCTACCTACCTTTTACAAACGATTATTGAGCCGGACACTACGGCTATGGCTACATGGAATAGATTGTGTGATATATTCCAAGATAACCAACATTCCGCGTTGTCACCCTTGAGCAGGAATTTTCCCAAGTCAGCATGGAAGATTTTCCGAATGTTTCAGTTTATTGTAAATGACTTAAGGAATTGGCAGACCAACTCCGTAACGTTGGAGCACCCATTACAAATAATCGTCTTGTTCTACAATTGGTTGCAGGCCTATCTGAGGCCTATAATGGCGTGAGGACTCTTCTCCGTCAAAGAAATCCACTTCCACCTTTTTATCAAGCTCGTTCGATGCTCACGTTAGAAGAGGCCGATTTGGCCAAAAAGACGGCTATCGGCGCTAGTCCCGTTGTCATGATGACGTCCTCCGCTAATTCTCAAGGTTTTGTTGATAATTCGGGCCAAAATCATGCTTATGGTGGAGGCAAGAAAAATTAGAAAAATAATGGCAAAAATCGCGGTGGCAATCATGGTGGTTCCGGCGGTTGTGGGGATGGCCAGAACAGTGGCAGTGGGCCATTAGCAGTGGGCCTGGGCTGGTGGCCAGTGGCCTGACGACCCCTATTTCCCAGCATCTCCATCCCCTGGACAGTGGGCCGCCCAACAATCCTTCCGGCACAATTCCACACCATCTAGTGGCTTCCGCAATTTTGTTGGGCCAGGGCAGCAAGCAGGTGTGCTTAGGCATCGGCCTCCACAGGCCCATCATATTGCGGGTCCCACTCCTTTTTGACACCTACAGTTATTAAAGTCGTCATGCATACACTTGGATTGAATCCTCCAGACGCGAATTGGTACATGGACATCGGTGCCACTTCTCACATGACGTCCGACCAAGGTACTCTCTCATCTTATTCTAATTTGAGCGAAAATCGTGGCATAATTATTGGTAATGGCAACTCAATTCCAATTAATGGTTACGGTCATAAAACTTTGTCTCCCCCCATCCATCTCTTGTCTTGAAAAATGCCCTTCATGCCCCTAACTTAATTAAAAATTTGGTGTATATCCGTAAATTCACCACTGATAATTGGGTTTCTGTTGATTTTGATCTTTTTGAGTTTTCTGTGAAGGATTTCAAGACGGGGATACCTCTCATGATATGTGATAGTAGGGGAGATCTTTATCCTATCACGCCCGCATCCAGTCTCTCGAGTCAAGCCTTGACATCTACTTTTGCAGCTCTAGCTCTTTTCTTGTGGCATGCACGTTTGGGTCACCCTGGGTCGTCATTGTTTCTTCCTTACATAAAAATAATTTTATTTCTTGTAAGGGTACGTGTATTACTCCAATTTGTCAATTATGTCCTTTAGAAAAACATGTTAGATTACCATTTGTAGCATCTACTTCTCGTACTTTAATGCCATTTGATATTATTCATAGCGATCTATGGACATCTCCCATTTTAAATTATGTGGGCCATCGTTATTATGTTTTATTTTTGAATGATTATTCTAATTTTTTGTGGACCTTTCCGTTAGCGAAAAAATCTCAAATTTTTTCCACATTCTTAAATTTTTTTGCATTCATCCGTACCCAATTCGAACGAAAAATAAAAAATATTCAATGTGATAATGGCAAAGAATATGATAATGGGTTGTTTCGGGAATTATGTGAAAATAATGGCATAGTTTTTCGTTTCTCTTGTCCTCATACGTCCTCACAAAATGGGAAAGCCGAATGTAAAATTTGTACCATTAATAATATTGTCCGAACTATATTGGTCCATGCTTCCGTACCCCCTTCCTTTTGGCATCATGCTCTACAAATGGCTACCTATCTTCTTAACATACTTCCTACCAAAGGGTTGGAAAATGCGTCTCCTCTTAAAATCCTATATTATAAGAATCTTTCGTATTCCCATCTTAGGGTCTTTGGGTGTTTATGTTATCCATTTTTTTCGTCAACTACTATTAACAAACTTCAAGTCCATTATACCGCTTGTGTATTTTTGGGTTATCCATCTAATCATTGTGGTTACAAATGTTTTGATTTATCATCTAATAAAATCATCATTAGTCGCCATGTTATTTTTTATGAAACCCAATTTTCGTTTGCTAAAGTGAGTAATCACGTGCCTAGTTCATATAATTTTTTGGATGACGACGTCTCCCCGTACATCGTGCATTATTTAATGGGCCGCTCGGTGACCCGCCACAACCAATTTTTTCTGCCCCAGTTTCAGCTATTGGGCCGGTTGCCCAGCCCAATACAGAAACTTTTCTGCCTTGCATTCTGCTTCTGATCCAGTCACTGTTTCCAGTTTTGGGCCATCAGGCCCACTGCCTGCTGGCCAATCCGTCACCCCTCCGATTTTGTCCCAAAATCCACTCAATTCTCCCCCGAGTCACAGACTGGTAACTCGTAGTCAATGGGGTATTTTTAAATTAAAAATACATTTTAATCTAAATTCCAATGTTCTTAAATCCCCTTACCCCGTAACTCAGTGTCCGCATAAACGACCCGAATTGAAAATTGGTTATGAACGACGAATATGATGCTCTTATTGGAAATAAGACGTGGGAGTTGGTGCCCCATCCTTCTTGGTGTTAATATTATTCGGTCTATGTGGATTTTTACTCATAAAGATAATTCTGATGGTTCTTTTGCGAGACATAAGGCTCATATTATAGGTGATGGTAAAACTTAGCAGGTTGGAGTGGATTGTGGTGAGACGTTTAGTCCGGTGGTCAAATCGGCTATGATTCGCATTGTTCTCAGTCTGGCTCTTTCGAAAGCTTGGCCCATTCATCAGTTAGATGTGAAGAATGATTTCTTACATGATGATCTTAAGGAGACCGTTTACATGCATCAGCCCTTGGGTTTTTGAGACCCCAAATATCCTCATCATGTCTGTTTATTGAAAAAGTCCTTGTATGGGCTTAAGCAGGCCCCTCGGGCTTAGTATAAGAGATTTGCAGACTATGTTTCATCTATTGAGTTCTCTCACAGCAGGTCTGATAATTCATTGTTCATATATCGTTGTGGTACTTTCTTGGATTATATTCTGTTATATGTGGATGATATTATCTTGACTGCCTCTTCTGATGTTTTGCGCAAGTCTATCATGACAATGCTCTGTTCTGCATTTGCTATGAAAGACTTGGGGCCCTTGAGTTACTTTTTGGGGATTGCTGTCACTCGTCATGCAGGTGAGTTATTCTTATCCCAATGGAAGTATGCCGATGAGATCATTGAGTGCACTGGTATGTCCTCGTGTAAGTCTACTTCCACTCCAGTTGATACTAAACCCAAGATGGGTGATGCGGCTGACTCACCTTACGAGGATCTGACCCACTATCGCAGTCTTGCAGGGGCTCTTCAGTAACTTACTTTCACGAGACCGGATATTACGTATGACGTACAATAGGTGTGTTTGTTTATGCATGATCCTAGGGTTGAACACATGAATGCGCTCAAACGCATTATCCTATACATCCAGGGAACACTTGACTATGGTTTGCATCTATATCCGTCGTCAGCCTCTACACTTGTCTCGTATACCGATGCTGATTGGGGTGGTTGTTCGGACACCAGACGATCTACGTCTGGATACTGTATGTTTCTTGGAGATAACTTGGACTCATGGTCTGCCAAACGACATGCTACCTTATCCTGCTCTAGTGCAGAGGCCGAGTATCGAGGGGTGGCCAATCTGGTTTCTGAATCATGTTGGTTACGTAATCTTCTCTTAGAGCTTCACTTTCCTATTCAAAAAGCTACCTTGGTTTATTGTGATAATGTTAGTGCCGTATATCTTTCTGGAAATCCGGTTCAGCACCAGCGCACTAAACATATTGAGATGGATATCCATTTTGTTCGCGAAAAGGTAGCTCCTGGACAAGTAGCGTCTTACATGTCCCTTCCAGGTATCAAATTGCAGACATCTTCACTAAGGGTCTTCCCTCGGTCCTATTTGAAGATTTTAGGGACAGTTTCAGCGTACGAAGACCGCTCGCTATGACTGCGAGGGTGTGAAAATATACAAGGATATACACGGTATACACCGCCGTGTATATCCTGATTTTGGTAAACTAATATTTGTATTATTTGTATATAATTAGCATTGTACACTTACAATAATTGTAGGATTCTTGTACAAATAGAATAGAATTTTGGAAGTAGAATAGGAATAAGATTTTTCATATTATAAAAATTATAAATTATATATATTTTTTTTTATTAATGAAAATAATCAAGGAATTATTTCTTTCATAAAAAAATAAAAACAAATAAAAATATACCACCAGCCGTGCAAATATTTGCTATGTAAAGTAAACACGATCTACTTTATAGAGACGCAAAACTTTTTTTTATTTGTTTAGTTTTTGTTCTGCTATATCATATTACATTGTACCATTACTGTTTTGTGGGTCACATTTGTTTTTTCGTTAGTTATTACTTTTTCAACAAAAAATAAAGAAATAGACAACTTTTAACTATTATTTTAAGTAATCTATGATCTGACCAACCTTAATTTATGTTGAATAGGCATACTCAACATCCAGTCAATCGTTAAATACATAAATTAAAGCTATTCTTGCTCAACTTTCGTAGTGTTTTTGTATACGTAAACTTTATTTCAAATAAATTGACGAGTTAGTATTTCAATCCATACGAAAAATTAATTAATTAAGGGGTTGTTCGATAGTTGGTTAGAACTATACATGTATTAGTAATACAAAAATTAGTTACGATGGAATTTACATATTATTTTATGCATGCATTAGTTAATATAAGATTTAATTATTCATGTATTAGTTATTTCATTTCTATCCTATATAAAATAATACATAAATTTTTCAAAACTTGTATATGTATTTATTATATGGATTTTTAAATTACAAATCTAATATATATGAATAACTTAGCTCCTAATCCACTATCACGAGATGAAAATTATTTATTTACAGGCTGCATTCCTGGATTTTACCGTTAGTGGACAGTACTGTTAAATGGGTGGAGTGAATTTGACAAATGACAATTAATTATTAAGACTGAAGTTTTTGTAGGGTACTACTAGGCAACAAAAAAGGTGAATTGAATCAGAAAATGCATGCGAGACAGAAGAATTGAAGATTACGAGAGAGAAGTTAAAGGTGTGATAAAAGCAAGATATTGAAAGGGGTTCTTACTTTATTGTTTTTTTCTATGATGGTAATCATTAGAGTATGGACTATATATCTATGAAAAATATATAAGAAGAAAATAGGGGGGAAATTAGATTGAGATCATAGACCCACATGCAATATTTTTACTAAGAAAGACTTGCACGTAGGGTTTTATTTTTTGATTTTTTACTCTGTGTTTGAAAGAATAATTTCTTGATTATTTTTATTATTGAATGAATATATATATAATTTATAATTTACAATTTTTATAATAGGAAAATTTTATTTCTATTCTACTTCTAAAACCTTATTCTACTTGTACAATATTTCTACAATTATGGTAAGTATACAATGCTAATTAAATACAAATTAAAGTTACTAAAATATGCTCCATAAACCTTGATATACACAGTTGTATATGCCGTGTATATCACAACCAAAACTGTCTGGAATACTCGTGATATACCGTGATATACACTGCTATATATGCCGTGTATATCACGGTATATTTTGTCACACCCCCACTATCATAGCGAGCGGTGTTCATACGCTGAGACTGTCCCTAAAATCTTCAAAAAGGACTGAGGGAAGACCCTTAGTAAAGATGTCTGCAATTTGATACCTGGAATGGACATGACAGACGAGTACTTGTCCACGAGCTACCTTTCCGCGAACAAAGTGAATATCCATCTCGATATATTTAATACGCTGGTGTTGAACCGGATTACCAGAAAGGTAAACGACACTAATATTATCACAATAAACCAAGGTAGCTTTCTGAATGGGACAATGAAGTTCCAAGAGAAGATTACGTAACCAACACGATTCAGAAACCACATTGGCTACCCCTTGATACTTGGTCTCTGCACTAGAGCATGACCATGTAGACTATCGCTTCGCAGACCATGAGACCAAGTTATTATCAAGAAACATACAATAGACAGACGTGAAGCGTCTGGTATTTGGACAGTCACCCCAATCAACATCTGTATACGAGACAAGTGTAGACGTCGATGAAGGATATACATGTATGACATAGTAAAGTGTCTCCTAGATGTATCCAATAATGCGTTTGAGTGCATTCATGTGCTAAACCATAGAATCATGCATAAACAAACACATCTACTGTACGGCTTACGTAATATCCGATCTTGTGAAAGTAAGATACTGAAGAGCCCATGCAAGACTGCGATAGTGGGTCGGATCCTCGTAAGGTGAGTCAGCCGCAGCACCCAGTTTGGGTTTAGTATAAACTGGAGTGGAAGTAGACTTGCACGAGGACATACCAGATCGCTCAATGATCTCAGCAGCATACTTTCTTTGTGATAAGAATAACCCACATGCATGACGAGTGACAACAATCCCCAAAAAGTAACTCAATGGTCCCAAGTCCTTCATAGCAAACTAAGAACTGAGCATTGTCATGATAGACTTGCGCAAAGCATCAGAAGAGGAAGTCAAGATAATATCATCCACATATAATATAATATAAGCCAGGGAAGTACCACGATGATATATGAACATTGAATTATCAGACCTGCTGTGAGAAAACCCAATAGATGAAACACAGTCTGCAAATCTCTTATACCAAGCTCGAAGGGCCTACTTAAGCCCATACAAGGACTTCTTCAATAAACAGACATGATGAGGATATTTGGGGTCTCGAAAACCCAAGGGTTGATGCATGTAAACTGTCTCCTTAAGATCACCATGTAAGAAAGCATTCTTCACATCTAACTGATGATTTGGCCAAGCTTTCGAAAGTGCCTGACTGAGAATAGTGCGAATAGTAGCCGGTTTGACCACCAGACTAAATATCTCACCACAATCCACGCGAACCTGCTGAGTCTTACCATCACCTACAAGGCGAGTCTTATGCCTCGCAAAAGAACCATCGGAATTATCTTTATGAGTAAAAATCCACATAGACCGAATAAAATTAACACAAGAAGGACGGGGCACCAACTCTCACGTCTTATTTTTAATAAGAGCATCATATTCGTCATTCATAGCCAATTTCCAATTCGGGTCATTTAATGCGGACATTGGGTTACGGGGTAGGGGGATTTAAGAACATTAGAATTTAGATTAAAATGCTTTTTTGGTTTAAAAATACCCTGTTGACTATGAGTGACCGATCTATGACTCGGGAAAGAATTTGGTGGATTTTAGGACAAAATCGGAGAGGTGACGGAATGGCCAGCAGGCAATGGGCCTGCTGGCCCAAAACTGGAAATAATAGCTGGGTCAGAAGCCGAACTCGAGGCAGAAGGAGTTTCGATATTGGGCTGGGCAACCGACCCAATAGCCGAAACTAGGGTAGAAATAGTGGGTTGCGATGGGTCACTAGAGCGGCCCATTAAGTGGTGCACGATGTACGGGGAGACGTCGTCATCCAAACAATTATACGAACTAGGCATGAGACTACTCACTTTAGCAAACGGAAATTGGGTTTCATAAAAAATAACATGGAGACTAATTATGATTTTATTAGATGATAAATCAAAACATTTGTAACCACGATGATTGATGGATAAACCAAAAATACACAAGCGGTATAACGGGCTTGAAGTTTGTTAATAGTAGTGGACGGAAAAATTGGATAACATAAACACCCAAAGACCTAAGATGGAAATACGCAGGGTTCTTATTAGATAGGATTTTAAGAGGAGATGCATTTGCCAACCCTTTGGTAGGAAGTATGTTAAGAAGATAGGTAGCCATTTGTAGAGCATGATGCCAAAAGGAAGGGGGTACGAAAGCATGGACCAATATAGTTCCGACAATATTATTAATGGTACGAATTTTACATTCGGCTTTCCCATTTTGTGAGGACGTATGAGGACAAGAGAAACGAAAAACTATGCCATTATTTTCACATAATTCCCGAAACAACCCATTACCATATTCTTTGCCATTATCACATTGAATATTTTTGATTTCTTGTTCGAATTGGGTACGGATGAATGCAAAAAAAATTAAGAATATGGAAAAAATTTGAGATTTTTTGGCTAACGGAAAGGTCTATAAAAAATTAGAATAATCATCCAAAAATAGAACATAATAACGATGGCCCACAGAACTTAAAACAAGAGATGTCCATAGATCACTATGAATAATATCAAATGACATTAAAGTACGAGAAGTAAAGGCTACAAATGGTAATCTAACATGTTTTCCTAAAGGACACAATTGATAAATTGGAGTACTATGCGTACCTTTACAAGAAATAAAATTATTTTTAAGTAAGAAAGAAATAATGGACAACCCAGGGTGACCCAAACGTGCATGCCACAAGGAAGGTGCTAGAGTTGCAAAACAAGATGGCAAGGCTTGACTTGAGAGACTGCATATATGCATGGCGGCTTCAATATCTGTAGGTGTCAGATTTGGAGTGGGGCCCGCAACATGATGGTCTTGTAGAGGCCGATGCCCAAGCACACATGCTTGCTGCCCCGGCCAAGCGATGTTGCGGAAGCCACTAGATGGTGTCTAATTGGGCCGGAAGGACTTCTGGGTGGCCCACTATCCAGGGACTGGAAAAGCTGAAAAATAAGGGTCGTTGGGCCACTAGCCACCGGCCCAGGCCCATTTCCAGGGTGCCTATGGCTTGTACCAGTTGGCCTGCGGCCCACTTCCACTGTTCTGGCCGCCCCCACCACCGCCAGAACCACCATAACTGCCACCGCGATTTTTGGGATTATTTTTCCAATTTTTCTTGCCTCCACCGTGAGCACGATTTTGGCCTGAATTATCAATAAAACCTTGAGAATTAGCGAAAGATGTCATCATGACTACGGGACTAGCGCTGGTAGCCTCCTTTTGGCCAAACCTGCTTCTTCTAACGTGAGCATCGAACGGGCTTGATAAAAAGGTGGAAGTGGATTACTTTGACGGAGGAGAGTCCCTACGCTATTATAGGCCTCAGATAGGCCAGCAACCATTTGTAGGACAAGACGATTATTGGTAACGGACGCTCCAACGTTACGGAGTTGGTCTATCAATTCCTTGAGTCGTTTACAATAAGCTTAAACATTCGGGAAATCATCCATGCTGACTTGGAAAAATTCATGCTCAAGGGTGAGAACGCGGGAATGTTGGTTATCTTGGAATATATTACACAATTTATTCCATGTAGCTATAGCCGTATTGTCTAGATCAATAATCGTCTATAAAAGGTCGGTAGAAATAATACAATAAATCCACTGAAGAACGGTAGCATCAAGAGTAATCCAATAACTGAGGATCCTCCGCGGGAGTAGGGGTAGCAGGAGGAATTATGTGATGGAGAACTTGATGTGAGATGGCGTGAATTTTGAACAACTCCGCCCACGTCACGTATTGGATAATTTCCATCTCAAGAACAATAGGGATGTGGTTCTTGATGTTGGAAACAGTAAGGGCAGGATGAAATACGTTCTTTAACGTAGACATAACGAAAGAACAATAGGTGAGTTGAGGGATTTGGAAGAAAAATTGGGAATAGAAGAGGAAGAACTCGGCACGGAAACCGAGAAATGGCTCAGATTTTGAGGCAATCGAGACAAGCAGAATCTTTGTAGAGAAGGAGGTATGTGAAACCTAGACTTTTGATACCATGAAAGAAATAATCCTTTGATTATTTTCATTAATGAATGAGTATATATACAATTTACAATTTTCATAATAGGAATATCTTATTCCTATTCTACTCCTAAAACCTTATTCTACTTGTACAATAATTCTACAATTATGGTATGTGTACAATACTAATTAAATACGAACTAAAGTTACTAAAATATGCTCCATAAATCGTGATATACACAGTTGTATATGCCGTGTATATCACGGCCAAAACTGTCCGAAATACTCGTGATATACCGTGTATATCACGGTATATTCTGTCAGTGTTTAATTTGGATCGACTAATTTGTTTCGCGCTAAAAGTCTCTCCGTAAAACACGCCTTATCAAATGCGATTTCATATTTAGGATTCAGTTAAACCTGAAACTACTTGTTAAGAATAAAAAAAATATTTACCTCTCAATCATAAGTTTTGAATGTGGAGTTTGATTTTAGGATACCTATTTTGGGATTTGATTAATTCTACTTCGCATAGAAAAGTCTCACTTTGAAGTTAACATGGTCCCTATTAAAGATGACCGGTTATATCCAAGATTTGACCTCATAATCTCTTACAACTATTAAAGATAGAAAAATATTTATCACTGCCCACAATCATTCGTGATGGAGTTTGATTTTGGGATGTTCTAAAAGACTAAATTCACCTAACTTTGAAATGTCACTCGTGAAACTTCTTTTTTCTATTTTCACTAGGAAAGTCATTTTCTTCATTTTAAAGTAAATTGACTTCCAAAAGTTTGGACCAATCGAATATGGAAAATTGAGAAAACATTTTTCATCTTACCAAACACACCCGACAAGTTATAAGAAATTAAACATTAAACCATAGCTTTTCAAAATTAAGCATAGGTGTAAAGTACGTAACCAATATCACTACCACGATAAACTGTAAGAAAAACCATGCTTCATCTAATTTATTCTTTTTCGAGATAGGGTTAAAAACACATCAAATATCATTTTTTTTAGTTTTCTACCTGATTTGAGAGTTTCTTACCTAAACTATTACCAACTAGTTAGCAAAACACATCTCCACATCATTTGTTCATTTTTCCTACCTGATAGTTGAGGTAGAAAAAAGTGAACAAATGATAGTTTGTGTATATTTTGCTAACTAGTTGGTGATACTTGAAATGTGTTTTTTGATCCTGAACTCTTCTTTTTTATAATCGTGACTGTCCGAATTAACTAGCGCACAACTCAATTAATTTTACGGAGTATCTGTTTTTTTCTTCTAGCTCAAATATTAGGTTGAAAGTTGATCCAAACACATTTTAGCTTGTGCAGAGCAAGTGAAAGTTGATGGAAAACACAACGGTACATTTGTTCAGAGTGTATCTAATACCAAAAACGATACGTATTTGTTCAACTATATTGACCTATTTAAATAATAAAAAGAAAATAAACTATTAAAATATTGTATTATGAACAAAAATAATATTAGTAAAAAAATAAGAAATTTAAGATTATCGGATACCTTCCTGTATCTGTTCAGAGTGCAACTAATTTTATCCTGATATGATACCCAAACAAATACGATCAGATGAGAACATGTGGAGTTTATATATACACGTGCTTTCTATGTCATTTACATCTAATTTTTTTCACACGTTTTCCCTCTTTTCCACTCGTTTTTTCAGCAAAATACTTGGAAATCATTTAGTTTCTTCCATTTTTATTTTCTTTTGTTAGTTTAGATTATTCAAGCAAATAACTTGTTGATGAAATGTAGGATAAGACTGCGTACAATAGAGCTTTATGGTCCGGCTCTTCCCCAAACTCCGCATATAGCGGGAGCTTATTAGTGTACCAGACTGTTTTTTTGGTTTTGAGTGTACAAACCTCGCCAAGCAAAGACTGGAGTATCAGAGCAGGCTTGATCGATTAAGGGATTCAAGAACCTATTCTTCGTTTATTCTTCAAAAATCTGCAAAAAATTGCAGACTAAAGGCTGAATACAAGAATTTTGCAGATATCTGCAGATTCATCAATTTTGTTTTCAAATTCTATTGCTTCCGCTGAAATCAATTTAACAAGATCTCTTCTAATGGAAATCAAAGCCATGCAAATGGAGTCGAGACTTCAAATATTGGTAATGTTACTCAAGTTCCACCAGAAAATCCCCAAAACATTGAAATTGATTATAATGATCCACTGTTTTTGCATTTTCCTGATATTAGTGGAATACAAATCATTTCATTTAATTGGTTGGAATAGAGAATTTTTCTATATGGTTTAGGTCTATGAAAATTTCTCTAATGAGAAGAAACAAACTGGGACTTGTTAATGGTACTTGTACGAAATAAACTTACCCAGAATCAATGTGGAATATTGAGATAGGGTGAATGCTATTGTTCTTTCATGGGTAATGAATCCAGTTTCAAAAAATCTTCTTGGGAACATTATGTATGCAGAAAGTGCACAAGTAGTTTGGGAAGATTTATGTGAACAATTTAACAAGATTGATGGTTCAAGAACCTTCAATCTTCATAAGGAAATTGCTACTTTAACACAGGAAATTGCTTCTGTGTTTGTCTATTTTTCAAGATTAAAAACTCTTTTGGGAAGAATTTGATGTTATAGTACCTAGAGACTTATGATTAACAATTAAATCAGAATATTCTACTTCCACTAATTATGCAAGTACTGAAGAAAAGAATGTTTGTTTGTATACTATTGCTAAAATAAGACTAATAATTAAACAAGTAACAATTTGTCGCAAACGTTGGTCTAAAAATTAGTTGTGATTCATATAAATTAAACATTCAAGGGTTACGACACGATTTATAATCATGTTGCGCATTTACTTTCGCTGACGTATCTTCTCTATCGAATTTCCGATTGACAGGGTTAATATTACGATTACAAATCTCTCGAGTCCTCTAGTCGCCTATTCATATTACTTTCAAGCCTATATCTCTATGGTCACGAACCTTAACACGAATACATTTATATTTCCTGTAATTCAACCAAGTAGGGAAAATTAGGTATATCTCTATCCTAGACGTTAATCCGCTCCCCGATGCCCAGGGTTAAAATCCTACTCTATTCAATCTTCGTTCTATCTTCGTATTTCTCTCTCGAGTTCAACGTAAGAATCAAATATGTATTCTACTGGTCACGAAATAATAGAATAGTCTAGTACAAGATTAAATAAGCAATTCATAAGATAGAAATAATATCATCTACTCAAGTTCATACGACAACAATCATATGTTGGCCATAACCCCAGAATAAGGGAGATTAGCCGCTCATAGTTTGATTATAATCACTAAAAGTCATGTTCGATCTAAGAAAAGATGTAAGAATAATAGTAAAAGAGGCACCAAATGAGAAAAGCCTTCGCCCTTGCTCTCTGTGAAATAATAAGTTCGACCCTCTCCAAAAATGACCTAGGAGTCTATTATTAGTGTTTGGAAATAACCCTAAAAAACTAGTCCAAAATGGAATCGAACTCTAAAATCCGCTATCATTTGGACACCGGGGCTCGCTGGGCGAGCTGCATGGCTAGACGTTGTGTCTCTATGGCCTTCGCTAGGCGAGCTTTAGTGGTCAATTTACACTTGGAAAATTTCTTCACGTTGGCATTTTGGAACTTCTTTCTCGCGGGGCAAGATGCATGGTGAGACATGTCATTGCCCTAGGCTTCGCGCTGCATGATTTGGTGCTAATTTTGTACTTAGCCAAATTATTGAACATCTGCATTTTGGAAAGCTTCTCTCACAAGGCGAGGTGCATGGCGAGACACCTCATCGCCTTACGCTTCGCTCGGTGAGGTTTGCAGTTCACTTTGCACTCTTGCCGATTATTTTCTTCAACTTCTTTTGGTCCTCTCATTTCGCTTGGCGAGGTGTATGGTGAGCTCTTGCTCACTCCAACCTTTGCTTGACGAGGTTTATGGGCCATTCACACTTGTACAAATGCTTTAGTTCATTTTAGCTCAATTCGTCGTATTTTTCACGTTAAATGCCTAGACGCAACAAGAACACACATATAAGTTCATAATGCAAAGATCAACATAAGTTAGGTGTATTTAGTGTGATTAGTCCTCAAAATAAGGTAAAACCGTGGATAAACTATGATGGTTAAACATATAAATACACCTAACATCACCACCCAATACTTGAACCTTTGTTCGTCCTCGAACACACACTTGATACACCCACTTTCAAACAACACTCACCAAAATATGCCAATTTAAACAGGTCTACTCAGGTTAAGGCCACCACAACTATTTAAACATAGACGAGCAAGATTTCAAAGGTCTAGTGCATCACATCAACTTCACATTTGATAACAACCTCTTCAAACAACCTAGCCTCTAAGATTGACTCATCAATACATATCTTTTCAAAAATGACTACACTTATGCAAAGAAGTAACCACTTCACATATCTCTTACCATTCATGTGCCCTCACCACTCGAACGAGATGCCCAACAATTTCTACTGTATTCAAAACATATCACGGCATATATATATATATATATATATATATATATATATATATATATAAAGAAACACCACTCGCTCTCAACAAAGAAATTCACATGCTCATACGACATACCATATGCTTTTCCTTAGTGTCATACCCTTCTAGCATAAATTTACCGAGTTCAAGATCAAGTAGGTCTTCAAGGGTTGTAATATCGGGTACGGGATGGGTAGGAAATATTTTGGAAAATAGTGACTAACCTCCCTAAGCACTTTGAAGACACATGATTTTATGTACGCACATTTTCATTGTTTCACTACGCATTATCACCTTTCTTTACCTTATGCCTCCTTTTCATTAAGCAATCTTCTAAACTATTCGTACATCACTAGCAAGGAGCATTATTTTGTTCTTTTATTCATTTTTCTTTTGAAATGGAACAATTTTTTTTCTTTTA
This sequence comes from Anisodus tanguticus, assembly GCA_034509755.1. Classification (NCBI taxonomy): domain Eukaryota; kingdom Viridiplantae; phylum Streptophyta; class Magnoliopsida; order Solanales; family Solanaceae; genus Anisodus; species Anisodus tanguticus. The sequence continues at coordinate 9,185,941 of CM067543.1, read as the reverse complement.
TGGAGCCTTACTACAACATACAATGGGTTATTCTTTCTCACACATGCACCCTTACACATTTTTCTCTAGTTACCACCACTTCACTCTCCTTATGTCAACTTTTCACTTCACTTCTAAGCACTCAGTCTCTTAAGTGATTTTGGAGTTTGAGATCAAGTTTTTCAGGTTACACCAACAAGAGGAATATACTAAAGTTTCGGCTACCAAAGAATAAGGCTAAAGGCTCAACGAGGGTAACTAATGATATTACATATGGGGAGGTAAACAATGGTAAAAATTATGGCTCATAAAGAAACGTTTATATCTTCTCCTAGGCTCAACACACTTCGTTTCACTTCGTACACACACCGGAAAATTCTAGACATTAATACAAATATGGAATGCAAGAAAAAATGTCACCACACATGGCACACTTATGGATAAAGAGGGATATGTATCGACTCTCTACCTAGCAAACAATAGCATAAATTTAATTTAAGCCAACAATATTTTCCAATAGTCAAATAAAAGAGCCTAGGTGTCTCTAAGAAGTCATTACTTTTTCTGTGCACGATTACTTCTTTTTCTAAAATTCTTACGCTCATTATGTTGCTAAAAGTGCACCTAATCCCAAGTACCTAGCATTTTAATGGCCTTAAGGGCTCCCTCTTTACTTTTATCCTAAAAATCAAAATCTACTACGGTTCATAGACCCCTTGAAAAAGAACCAAAAATAAAAATCAAGGGTGTACTACGACGAGCACGACACACTAATGTAATAAACTACAAATAATAAAGCAAAGAAAATAAAAAAATTACTACTTATTATAGGCCATGAAAGTTGTTAAGTAGCAAAACCTGTAGTATCTAAACATCACCACAGTCAACTGATAAAAGTAAAATAATACAAATTATTACATACCAATTATAAAGAGTTTACTCTCCCACCCCACACTTAAAATCAGGCACTGTCCCCGGTGCACAAAAATAAAAGCCAAAATTAGGGTGAAGAAATAACTCCCTGTCTACTCATCATCCTCAGAAGCAAGATAGTCTGCATCCCCTGCAGTACTAACAGACTGATCAGCATCATCATTCTCGTCCTTGCTACCTGTAGGAGCATGATCGGAATTACCATCATCACTATCACACTCTGACTCATGTGCAACGACCTCTGCCTCCTCCTCACTAGCAATATCTACATGCGGCTCCGACTCAGGAGCGGGCATATCATCATCAATCGACTCCTAAAAAGCATGTCCCATATTGCAAAATATCATGGAATGAGAACTGAGCGGGAATCACTTATCAATCTATGTCAGCTGCTCAGGTATGGCAGCTCTCGCGCCCAAAGTCAAGTCAAATGTTGCATAACATACATGTTCGCTGTAATGGAGTCATTCATAGCATGACATTAAGTTGTAAATAAGGTCATACCCTATACATCATCAGGGTGTCTTAACCTAGTAACATCCTCCCATGGGGTTGACACGGGCTGGCGACCATCAACCTCCTCCTCAAATACTTCATGATGTCTAAGGTAGTGAGTAATTATGCTACCAAAGAAGAACCGATGAACCTGACCCACAGGTGCCTCTCTCGTCTCCCTCTTTATCACAACTCCTATATTGATCTTTTTCCCGATCATCAGCATATATAACAAGCACACGCGCTCTCTACCCACTGAAGAAAAATGATCATAAGGCATAATATGTGTACAAATGATACAAAGCCATACCCTAGCCTTCTGAGTCATATGTAAGAAGGGGAATTCCTTGTAAGTACCATCTTTCTTTTTATTCTCCCATCGAGCAGTGGAGTGTCGACCACATAGAAGATGGCGTAGCTCACGGTATGGAGGGTGTGCGTAGATCTCCTCAAATAGCTTACTAGAGACCATAGGAATACCCAAAAACATACAAAGTGCATCATCAGTAAACGGGACCACAACTCCTTGAAAACAAATCTCATTCGGTTCTTACACACATCTCCAGTTCACATAAGCCTCCTGAACTAGATGGATATTACATTCTCCCGGATCCTGCAAGACAAATTGTAGTCCTAAAGTATACACCTGGTCCCATATATCACTGTGGTGAGCTTTCAAAATTGCTTTATCAACTAGGGTCTTTCCGTGGTACTTACGGGGCTTAAAACTTGCATAACATGCCATCCCGTAATCACTTACCCATTTTTCCCCACTTGTGTCTCACCCTTTTTTGTTTCTCATTTGGGTTTGGCTGCACAGTGGGCCTACTTGAACCTAGGCCACTCCTAGCCCTTTTTCGGCTTGGACCTTTAGTGACTTTCTCTTTTCCTTTAGCTCCCACATTCTTTGGATTCATTCGCACCATAATTGCATCTATCACCTGTCCACAACAACCTAGAAAAAACAAAACAAGAGATAAAAACTACGTTAGTAATGTTCTACATAAAAGGCTAACATCAATTCAACATCTACGCAATTTTCACAAATTCCACCATTGAAAACAAACTCAACTGCTTTAATTTTTAACCATTTTTATACATGCAATTTCAACACATTAAGCAATTTCATAGTCCATAATAATGGGGAAAGGGGAAGGGGAACATACTGTATACTCACAAGAGCAGGAAGAGTAAGACACCTTACCGAAACTTTGATGAGAAGAAGTTGTCGAGGTAGTAGTGGTGGTGCTGCAGTGGTGAGGGTAGTGGGTTTGGGTTTTAGAGAGAGATGGAAGAGATTTGGGGGTGAAAATAGTGAGAATGGGGGAATAGGGGAATAAACCATGTTTTAAGTGGAATGGGTGGGGCGGGTCAGTTTAATTTGTTCAAAGTTGACAAAATAGACATGACAACTCGCTGGGTGAGGCCTATGGAAAGATGTTTTCTCGCTATGAGCTTCGCTCCGCCAGAGCTTTGGTCCATTTCACACTTAGCAATTATTTTCAAAACGTGCAAAATAGCCAGCCTGCCTTGCTAAGCGAGCCTGAGGGTGAGTTAATGTCTTGCTGCAAGCTTTGCCTAGCAAGGTCATACATGTAATTTTCCAATCGTCAAATTCTCGCCAAGTTTTCATCCTTCTCGCTTGCAAATACTATTCATGCAATGTCCCCGCTATGGCTACCTTTATCACAACCAGATAATATGAAGAAAAATCAAAAATATAAAAGTGAATTTTAAAAGTTAGGTTGCCTCCAAACGAGCGCCTTAGTTTAGGTCATGGCACGATATCTTTTCTCATTTTTTGTGTTTTTCTATTACAATTATTATATTACAAACTCGGGTTGCTTCCCTAGAAGTGACTTAGTTTATGTCGTGGTAAGAAATATTCTTTGCTTAATCATTAAACAACTCTACTGAGGTCTTGTGTCGGTCCACATCCCAGCCCAATAGTGCTTTACCCTCTGTCCATTTATCAAAACTGTTTCCTCAGAATCCTGCTTTCGCAACTCCACCGCTCCATGTCTCGTAATCCTTACAACTTTGAAAGGACCTACCCATTTAGACTTTAGCTTACCATGGAATAACTTCAGTCTAGAGTTAAAAAAAACAACACATTTTGGATAGGCTCAAACGAACGTTGCAAGATGTGATTATCATGCCACTGATTCATCTTCTCCTTGTAGAGTTTAGCATTCTCATACTCCTGCAGTTGAAATTCATCAAGTTCATGCAATTTCAACATTCTCTTACTACCTGCTAACTCCATATCAAAAATAGCTATCCCAATAAGCCTGGTGCTCTAACTCAACGGGCAAGTGACAAGCCTTCATATAGAACAACCTATAGGGAGAAGTCCCAATAGGTGTTTTATGTGTAGTCCTATACGCCCACAATGCTTCATCAAGCTTAATTGCCTAATCCTTCCTTTGCGCATTCACCGTTTTCTCAATAATCTGCTTTACCTCTCTATTAAAAACTTCAACTTGCCCACTAGTCTATGGGTGGTAAGCGGTAGGCACCTTGTGTCTCACACCATATTTCGCCAAAAGATTCTTCATCAAAGTGTTGCAGAAATGCGGTATCCTTCACTTATCATAGCCCGTAGGGTCCCAAATCTAGTAAAAATTGCCTTTTTCATGAAGTTCACCACCACTTTAGCATCATTAGTTGGAAGAGGGATTGCCTCCACCCACTTGGACACATAATCCACTGCTACTAAAATATAATGATTTCCATATGATGGTGGGAATGGCCCCATAACATCAATACCCTAGACGTCAAAAATTTCTACTTCTAGAATTTTGTTAAGAGGCATCTCTACTTCCCGTTCTCTGGCACTTGTCAAAATTTCTCGCGAACGTGTGAGCATCCTTGAATAAGGTGGGCCAGTAGAAGCCCGATTGCAATACCTTTGCTGTTGTACGGTCACCATCATGATGTCCACCATATGGAGATGAATGACAACTCTCTAGCACTTGATTCACCTCGTTTTGCAGAATACACCTCCTCACTAGCTGATCAGGACCCTGTTTAAACAAATACAACTCATCCCATATATAGAACCGTGAATCATGATAATGCTTCTTCCCTACATAGTAGTTTCGGGTGGGTAGATCCCACTCACTATCAAGTTTACAATATTAGCATACCATGGTACTTATGCAGCAGGGATAACAAAAAGTTGCTCATCAGGAAAAGCTTCTCTAATTTGCCCATCTTCAACTACTTGATCATGACCCTCCAATCTCGATAAGTGATCTGCAACATTATTTTCAGTCCTTTTTCGATCCTAGATTTCCACATCAAACTCCTGGAGTAGGAGTATCCATCTAATGAGCCTCGACTTCACGTCCTTCTTACTAAAGAGATAACGGATAGCAGCATGATTCGTATACACAATCACCTAAGTCCCCATAAGATAGGATCAAAATTTATGAAACACACATACTACGGCCAACAACTCTTTTTTAGTAACCGTATAATTCACTTGAGCAGCATCAAGTGTCTTGCTGGCATAATATATGGAATAAAAATCTTGTTCTTTCGCTGCCCCAAAATAGCTCCAATATCAATGTCACTCGCATCACACATCATCTCAAATGGAAGACTCTAGTCAGGCGCAATCATTATTGGTGTAGTCACTAATCTCTTCTTAAGCTCATCAAACGCCTTCAAACAAGTATCACTTAAAACAAATGCCACCTCCTTCTCTAGAAATTTACACATCGGACTTGATATTTTTGAAAAGTCCTTAATGAAGCGTCTGTAGAATCCCACATGACCCAGAAAGCTTCGCATGCCCCTCACTAAGATAGGGGTGGAAGTTTCTGAATTAGATCCACCTTTGCACGATCAAACTCTAACCCGTTCTTTGACACTTTATGCCCAAAGACAATACCCTCTCGAACCATAAAGTGGCACTTTTCCCAATTAAGCACCAAGTTGGTTTCTTCACATCTAAACCAGAAATGATCTAAGTTGTTCAAACATGCATCAAAAGAATTTCCGAAGACTGAGAAGTCATCCATGAAAACTTCCACGTACTCCTCGACCATGTCAGAAAATATGACCATCATGCACATTTGAAAAGTCGATGGTGCATTACACAACCCAAACGACATTCTCTTCAAGGAATATGTACCGTAAAGGTAAGTATATGTAGTTTTCTCCTGATCCTCTGGTGCAATAGAAATTTGATTATAGCCCAAATATCCATCCAAAAAGCAGTGGTACTTCCGTCTAGCCAGTCTGTCTAAAATTTGATCAATAAATGGAATAGGGTAATGATCCCTTCTAGGGGCCTCGTTCAGCTTGTGATAGTCCATACAGATTCTCCACCCCTGTTACCGTTCTAGTTGGGATGAGCTTATTTTCGTCATTTGTCACCAATGCCATCCCTCCTTTCTTCGGGACATACTATACTAGGCTCACCCACTTGCTGTCAGAAATAGGATAGACAATACATGTATTTATCCACTTGATTACCTTTTTCATCACCAAATTTAACCTTCTTTAGTGTTGTATGCTTGATTTATAATCATCCTCCATCCGTATCTTGTACATGAAAATGCAAGGCTAATCCCCTGATTATTAGATATCTGCTAACCAAGTGCTCTTCTTCGATGTTTCAAGACTTCCAGAGACCTCTTTATTTCTAGATCATTGAGCTCGGCTGCCAATATAACAGGTAACATTTCACCTTCTCCCAAGTACGTATATTTGAGATGCACGGGAAGAGGTTTCAACTCTAACTTCAGGGCATCTTCTATCGATGGCTTGGGCGGTGGCCCAAGTGGTCTATCAAGTGGCTCAAACTCTCCTTCTAGATTAAAAATTCCTGCTACATCAAGAAATTGCACCATCTCCATTGCATCTGCATCTCCAAAAATATCATCACCCACTAGAGCCCTCTTCAATGGGTTGCTGGATGTAATGAGTGGTTTCTGGGTGTCATCATTCAATACACTAATCGCTGACAACTCGTCATATACTATGGGAAACTTCAAGGCCTTGTACACATTAAAAACCTTAACTTTATCATGTACCCTCATAGTTAGTTGTCCAGCAACTACATCAATTAACGCTCTTCCTGTGGTCAAGAACGAACACCCCAAAATAAATAGGACTTTCGGATTAGGCTCGAAGTCCAGAATAACAAAATCCGCCGAAATATAAGAGACCCTACTTGAACAAGTACATCTTCAATAATCCCCTCAGGTCTTGCCAAAGATCTGTCTGCCAGCGGCAGAACTATAGTTGTAGGTCTTAGGATTCCCAAACCTAACTTCCTGAACATGGGCGATGGCATCAAATTTATACTAGCACCAAGATCGCATAGTGCACATGCAATGACCTGTTTCCCAATAGTAATCTCAATCATGAAACTTTCGGTATCCTTCAGCTTCGTGGGCAACCTATTTTGAATACGAGATGTGTAGTCTTCAGTAAGTTCAACTGTGGCATATTTCATAAATCGGCTCTTATTCGCTACCATATCTTTGATACACTTTGCATACTTTGGAATACCCTGCAATATATCCACCACAAATGCATTTATATTTACCTTAACACGAATGCATTTATATTTACTATATTTCAACCAAGTAGGGCGAACTAGGTATTTTCTCTATCATAGACGTTAATCCTCTCCCCGATGCTCAGGGATAAAATCCTACTCTATTCAATCTTTGTTTTATCTTCGTATTCCTCTCTCGAGTTCAACGTAAGAATCAAATATGTATTCTACTAGTCGTGAAGCAATAGAATAGTCTAGTATAAGATTAAATAAGGAATTCATAAGATAGAAATAATAAGGTCAACTCAAGTTCATACGATAACAATCATACGTTGTCCATAACCCAAGAACATAGGAGATTAGTCGCTCATAGTTTAATTTCAATCACTAAAAGTCATGTTCGATCTAAGAAAATATGTAAGAATAATAGTAAAATATGTATCGAACGAGAAAAGCCTTCGCCCTTGCTCTCTGTGAAATAATAAGTTTGACCCCCTCCAAAAACGACCTAGGAGTCTATTTATAATGTTTGAAAATAACCCTTAAAAACTAGTCCAAAACAGAATTGGACTCTAAAATCCCCTGCCATTTGGACACTAGGGTTGGTTGGGCGAGGTGCATGGCGAAACAATGTCTCGCTATGGCCTTCGCTGGGCGAACTTTGGTGGCCACTTTACACTTGGAATAATTCTTCACGTTGGCATTTTGGAACTTCTTTCTCGCGGGGCAAGATGCAAGGCGAGAAATGTCTTCGCCGAAGGCTTCGCGTCGCATGATGTGGTGCTAATTTTGTACTTAGCCAAATTCTTGAACATCTACATTTGGAAAGCTTCTCTCGCGAGGCGAGGTGCATGGCGAGACACCTCCTCATCCCAGGCTTCGCTCGGCGAGGTTCGCAGTTCACTTTTCACTCTTGCCGATTATTTTCTTCAACTTCTTTTGGTCCTCGCATCTCTCTTGGCAAGGTGTATGGCGAGCTCTTGCTCGCTCCACCCTTCGCTTGGCGTGGTTCGTGGACCATTCACACTTGTACGAATGCTTCATCTCATTTTAGCTTCAATTCATCATATTTCACACGTTAAGTGCCTAGACGCGACAAGAACACAATATACGTTCATAATGGAAAGATCAAAATAAGTTTGGGGTATTTAGTGCGATTAGTCCTCAAAACAAGGTAAAATATGGATAAACTATGGTAGTTAGGCATATAAGTACACCTAAAATCAGTAACACAAAATCAAGCAAGAGATGCACATAAAAGCTTGAATGAACATTGTTATATAACAAAAGTTTACTCAAACATCACTTAGGAATACAATACTCCCCCCGATTCAAAGTAAGTGTTTACTTAGCTTTTAGCACACTCGTAAAAAATGTTAACTCCTAGAATAAAATGGTATTTTGACTAACTGTTCTTAATTAAAATTTGCATATTAGTGTTAACTTGACACGTTGGGTTCTGGTCACTTATCATTTAACAAGGGTAAACCCAGAATAATAAAGTTAATTTCTTTTTAATTATGTAAGTGGACACCTATATTGGACCAAAATAAAAGGGCTACGTGAACACTTAGTGTGAACCGAAGGAAGTACTATTCAACTTATCACTACTAATTCTGATGGGTGAAGGTTTGATGCCTATACCCAAGCCGCGATAATACTTGATCATTAACCGTCATGCAAACCAACCTCTACAAATATTCACAATGTTAAGACAAAATGATAGTAATAACTTGAAGTTTTAAATAATCCCGTAGCATAGATGACGAGTTCAGAGATACAACGAAAAAACAAATAACCTCATAGGAATTTGTGTCACAAGTCATAAGCATCTAAGAGTAGGAATACACATGATATTGGATAATACATGACTATCTCAAATGTAAGTAGCAGTAATTGAAATCTTAAGCTATTGTGAACTATTGCAGTCGCTCAGAATTGGAAATCATAAACCATCTCCTAAATTCTCTCATGATCAATAGTGGTACTCAGATTAATATTTTCACACACAATACATAACTATATTATGACACAAAGTGTACATTGACTGTCTCCAACAAAGTATAGTGTGACAAGAATTTGTATCGAAAAAACTGACTTTCATAAACCTGTGCAGTGTATAGATAATAATAACATAAAAATGAATAAAACAACATAAATTAGATATTTATGGATACTATATTCATATGAAATGCATCAAGAGATGTCTATAAATAAAAATGACTCAAACTTTACCAAATAATCGACATTTTTAATGCTACAAACTTGCACGCACACTATCATGATAATAAGATAATAGTGACTTATGAGGGACGAATCCAATCTACACACAATATCCAAAGCCTAAGGCTCAATCATCATATCGTGGACAATTTAACACGTTTATATCAATCTGCACGGATAACTCATGTCTCAAACTGCATGAATAACTCACACATCAAATATAATAAATAAATGTGAATCACATATGTAGATGGATGTTACATATGTACTATAGTATTTTGAAGTGTAAATACTAGTTAGGAGACTTACGTGTTTCTCCATTGCGGATGCAGATCTGTAGAAACCACGACTCATGTCACCGGTCATCAGAAATTCTCATAAAGCGGATGAATCTCCATGTTTCCACAGCCTAGATATCCCTATAATTGATGCAAATATATATTTTATGTGTGAACCTTAGCCCTATCTATATGATGGCTTAACCTCTCTTAAACACCCATAGTTGTGTTTATATAGGAGCTCTAGGGTTTAATGTGGATGAATAATTAATGGGCTCATAGGTCATCTAGTACCCCTTATGGGTGGACCCGACCCAATAATACTTTTCAACATCTCCCACTCATACATAAGGGAGTGCTCAAGCTCCATCGATCTAAGGAAAATATATTCTTCCTTTTAATCTCTCTTGCATCATTCATACTGGATAAATAGGTCGTGCGACTGGAATACTATGAGAGAACTTTTCTATACATCTGCTAGGGATATATAGCCTCTCGTTGTCGTCATGAAAATTATCAAGTAGATCATAAGAAGTATGCTCGGTGCAATAGATCATTGCATCACATTGATACATCACAGTTTGATCTTATGTATCATAGTTATTATGTTCACAATTATGACCCATAAGTCATAAATGGTATCAGAAAACACAAAGTAAATGCAATTTTGTCAATGATCTTCCTCTTCTAATGAGTCTCAACTTGTATCCAACTCGCCTTTCTAGTCATGCTTCGCCAAATGGAATCTCTCATGGTCATTTGGTAGCATGCTAAGATATCCAACATCAAACCAAGATTCGAGCCACTGATCTAAGTCATGAGGGTACTCAATAAGGTCTCACACAACAATAAGTCAAGATAAAACTTATGTTAACCCTTTTTGGTCAACATTTTCACACATGGTATGAAATATGTGCTATACCATTTTCTCCTTTCCCATAGAGCATATGCCTTTATCTCATAATATAATGTTATACAGATGATATTCAGAAACTAGATGCATCTAAACTGAGTTCCTTGATCTACACAATAAACAAGAACCTACATCTGGCCTCTCGAAGTAGACTAGGTGAAACTTATTTCATCATAAAAATACTATAATAACCTTATGTAATTACTTGTGAGATGCTAAGGATATTTAAGTCACGCGTTCTCAAATTATCCTTATGATAATTTAATTAAGATCTCGTCTCGACTCCCATCAACACTAAATTAATAGAGGCAATCACCTATGTGAGAAGGCTGACATCTGTCTACCCGACATACTTTTTAATAATATCAAAGAATGCACCAGAAGCATTTCATAATATGAATGTACAATAAACATTCACATAATAAGTCTATGCAAATCAAACTCATTTTGATTTTTAAGAAACATGAACGTTGGGAAAAATAAATCAAAAATCAATGACTCCATATTAAAGTCCACACATTCCTCGAGATCGTGCAGGAACATAAACACGCATCTCTAGGATCTGACTGAGTTAATGGATCTGCAACCAGTTGTGCAGATATAATTTACGTTTAGTTATTTGCGTGCAACCATATAGTCTTAAAGTTAAATTTAATGTCAGTGTGTTTGGCTTTACGATGATATTTAGGATTCTTGGTGCTCAAAATAGCAGCTTGATAGTCACAAAGATTGTTATTAGTTCAGCACTAACTGCAACATTAACACATGATCTAAAAAGCTTTTTAACCAACCAACCTATTACGCTACTGAGGAGAGAACTACAAGCTCAACTCTCATCATGGATAATGCTACATGTGATTATTTTTCATTGTCTACAATATATAATCTTCATGGAGCATAAAACACATTTAGAGGTGGACCTCAACTTGTCCATATCTCCTTTACAATCAGCATCAATCACTACAAGAAGAAATACATTTGCCAACAACGTTTTTTGTTGCCAAAAGTGCATTTCACAACAATAAAAATTGTTGCATGTCATTGCAATAACTTCCGATGCGAAATCTTTTTGTAACAACAAGTTATTTTTATTGCCATTTACGTTTTTAACAACAATATATTAAATTTTTATTGGCATTTACGTTTTTTAGCAACAACATATTTATTGTTGCTAAAGTTTTGTTGGCAATTCTATACTTTCTTGTAGTGAATGTATCCTCTCACTTCTGTGTCATGCCCTTATGGAAAAACGCATAATCAAAAGTTCCTATATAGTACCTCATAATTCATTTTAACTGTATTTTTAATGTGTTGGATTTAAATTGGTTTTATATTTGTCTACAAGCTAATTTTGAAACAGATATAAAATCTAGAAAATGTATCTTGCATAAGACTACCAACTGTTTATAGCATAAGGAACTTTACTTATATGTTCATCTTATTTTGGAGTCTTAGAACACATTCTAGCATACTAGGCAATGTTTTTGTTCATTGGAGTTTTGATATGGTCAAAATTTAGTAATTTTTTAAAGAACAATTTCTTTAAATATTTTCTCGAAATTATTATTTTGAGAATATATACATCTTTACCGGTATCTTTCATCTACAAGTGAGATGATAACAAATCCTTTACCTCGTGTATATACTCCAAATTATTTTCCAGCTATTAATATGCCATCAACATATAATGACATAAGTATAAAGTTGCTCTCAGATCTTTTAGTATAAATGTAATGATCCCTTATGAATCATTGTAAATTCAATAAAATTGACCACACTAAGAAAAAATATATACCATTGCCTTGAAGATTATTTGTGGCCATAACAAAACTACAAAAGTCTACAATCCATATGTTTGTGGCCTTTTGGATGAAACCCTTAAGTTACTCCAAATTTGTTATTCACTTAGTTCTCCATTGAGAGAAGAATTTTTTTACATCTATTTGATTCAATTATAGATCCAAGCTAGCAACAATAGCCGAAGCTCATAGAGGTGAATCCATATAATAGGTGAGAAAGATTCATCATAATCAATCACTCCTGCTACATTAGAAACAAGTTGAACCATATATCTCAACTGTGCTACAAGCTATGTGTTTATCACTTGGAACCCATTTGGTTTCAATAGTTTTGTGTTATTTTGGGAGATAAACTAGTTCCTAAACTTGGTTGATTCTCCTAGACTCCATTTATTCTTTCATTGTATTTATTCATTTTATTCTTTGAAGGGCATAAAAGAGCTAATTCTTGGATCATTTTCATCTTGTAGGGGAGCACTATATCTTAACTGATATTCATATAATCTCGTATTAATCCTGTTTGGATTTATTGTGATCATACTTGGACTAGACATATTCATATTTCTCCCACTTAGAAGAGGATTCATCTCACTCCGATCTAAAATAAGAACATTAGTGTTGCTCCCACTCAGAGAAGGATCACTTTCATTCGCGTCCGACGATGAAGGTTGATCTAGATGAGAAATTATCCTTCATCACTTAAAAATCTCCCACTCGAATGAAGGGATCATATTTGATCTTGGTCCTTAGGTTCATAAGAAGAAAAGTCTCAACTTATCTTGCCATTCTGGGTTATCCATTCTCTAAAAATGTGAAAATTCTTTAGTCGGATTCAGTTACGCTCCCACTGTGATGTAGCTCCATAAATACATAATTTATAGTATCTCATATAGACACTTTTACTTCCTCTAAGGCCTAATATGTCACGCCCCAAACCATGTCCTTGACGTAATACGATATTCAGTGCTTGACTGTATGTGACAGAGCGAATCAACTGGTTGGCTAAATCAACATGTGATATCAAAATATACTGAAAGAAGAATTAAACAAACACATGTTGATGTACTAAAAGTCTGACTGAATAATCATTGAGTGCAGAAAATACTGAATAAATCTTAATGTAGTAAAAGTACCAACACAGCAAATATGAAAATCTGATAAACTATGTTTAACCATTACTCTAGTCTATGAAGCCTCTAAAGAGTACTAAGATGCTAACTTGTGCCGGAACAAATCCCTGACATACCCGACTATCTGTAATAAACTATAAAGACTGCAAAATAAATGATAAGGCCCCAAAAGACTGGGGTTCACCAACTCAGCTGATACTAGAAATCCTAGTGAGCATATACATCATCCTGTAAATCGTTAACTGCATCGCGAGTTACAGACCCCGAGCAAAAGAGACGCCAGCACATTTGAATTGTACTGGTATGTAAAATAACTGAAAAAAAACAATTATAAGTAGGATGCTCGGAAAAGGGCAACCCAAATAAATAAACATGTAATAAATATCGAAACTAAAATTGTAACTGATAACTAAAATGAACAAGAGAAGTGAAGTTATGAGTACTCCCTGTTCTGCATCTGAAACATCTATTTATCTGTATTTATATGTGTGGGCCTTGGCCCATTAATGAATGCACGAACTATGGCCTTGGCTAAGTAAGTGTGTCAGTGACCTTAGCCAATTGTACATATGTGAGACCTGGCCCAATAATAAATGTACCAATTATGGCCTTGTCCAAGTAGGTACGTCAGTCTATAGCCTTGGCCAGGTATACGTATACATGAGACTTGTGCCCTTGGGCAATCACATATGTTCACTATTCATTAATTATTATTAAGGAAATGAGATTACTGGCATAATGAACATTACTGAACTGAAACATGTATTCATGAACTGCGTATGAGACCTAAAGCCTTAACTATTTCTAAACCTGCTGAGTTTCTATACTTAGAGTCATAGATATCAAACACGAGTCTTATACTGATTACATTTTGTGTTCACAATATTCAAAATGAATATTATGAACTAATTACGAACTATAGAATAGAAGTTCTGCAACTATTCATGAAATTAAGGCATAACTATGTTCTAAGGAAATTCGTAATAGTCAATAAATAACGAAGTGTAGGGAGAATTATCAACATTCCCAAATGTAGAGAGTTAGCCTCACATACCTTAACTTCATGCTCTTGAGTTTAACATAATGTTTGTTTCTTCCTTTTGACCTTAATCTATATCAATATATGTCAATAGAATCAACATTAGCAACGATTCTCATGTTTTAGCAATCTAGGCATTTTATCAAATACTTGGTGGGCATAAAGCTTCACAACTTCCATTAATGGGGTTTTATTCACCCACTTCCATTCTATTACTTCTAGGTGATTCTACAATCTCAATTAGATGTAATTATCACTATACTTCATCACCCATAAGATAACAACAACTCTAAGTCAACAATTCACCACATACAGTTGTTCATACGATTTTCTTCATCAAACCAATTAGCTTATCTCAAGAATCTATGATCTATAATCATTAATCCAATAATATAATCAACTAGGGGATGAAGATAATACCTTTTTGATATTCAAGAAGATTGAATTCGAACTCTAAGGCAATAACGTTTAAATCACAATTCTATGGATTAGAAAGGTTTCAATCAACTTAGGAGGGTACTAAGAACTTGAATTCATGTTAGAATCATTGAAAAACTTACCTTGGAGGATTCTCGAAGCTTGGAACTTGTTCTCCCTAACTTTAGAGTGATATTTCGGGGCTAGGGGGTGTTAGGGAACGATGTAGGGCTTTTAAAAAGTCCTTTTATTGTCCCAGCGACACGGTCACGCAACTGAAGGCCCAAGTACGCTGCAAGGGCAATGACACTGCCACGTGTGCACAATCGTGCATCTGAAGCTTGGTCGTGCGGCTAATCACGCAGACTACGCACTGTTCAATAAAATGGTCATAACATTTTGTACAGAGCTCCATTTGGCCTCCATCATATATGGATGGAAAGATATTTCAAAGGGATACAACCGTCATGAAGGAAGTTTTCCAAATTCCTTATAGATTTTTTCAAATACTCGCTTGAAGTGAGGCCTTGTGCAAACTCACTTGAAAATATAGCCCGTAGAGTAGCTTCTGACTATACTTTGCCCAAAGACTTATTATAACTTGATTACCTTTCAGAACACTTCTTAAACACCTTATATTATTTCCATTACATTCCCCTTATACAGATAAAACCTTAGCCCGAAGGTATGAGGTGTTACAATATCTCCTCATTGGGATCATTCGTCCCGAACGATGGTTCATGGTTAGGAGTATGACTAACTCTGGAATTTTACAAAATAAATTGGTATAGTATCCTTTATAAATAGGACTATCACAACATCTCTCAAACACTTTCCAGATAACCAGCGTATCAACATAAACCTTATAGGGCATCGGCATACCCATAATAGGGTAACTGAACATGAACATGACTGATGGAAACATGTGTACACTAAACTGTCATGAACACATGAATATTGAACTGAATGAATACATGAATATTGAACTGAAGGGATATTGAACTGGACAAATAATGAACTGACATCAGTACTTGAGTACTAAGCTGATATGAATACATGAGTACTGAATTGACATGAATATATGAGTACTGAACTGACATGAATATCTGAGTGCTGAACTGACATGAATATATGAGTACTGAACTTACTTGAATGTTATAACACAATTCTGAGTGTACAACGACAAAATCTGGAGGTAATTCTAGCTCGTAAGTCACTTGACCGATCCTTTCTAAGATCCTATATGGTCTAATATATATAGGACTAATCTTCCCTATCTCCCATTTCCAAATAGGGATGTCTATGTTCTAAGCCAAACCACCGGACTTCTGGTGCTCGGCTTTCACCTGCTGACAGTTCGAACACTTAACCACAAAATCTGCAATGTTCTTTTCATGTCGTTCCACCAATAAATCTCTTTGAGGTCACGATATATCTTTCTAGAACCTATGTGAATAGAATACCTGGAATGGCGGGCTTCTAACATAATTCTCTCTCTGAGCCCGTCTACATCTGGAACACACAATCTGCCTCGGTATCTCAAGGTACCATCATCTCCCCCTTTCTCAAAAGCCATCGTCTTATGCTTGTGAATCTCGTCCTTTAGCTGTAATAAGTAGGAATCATTAAACTGTTTCTCCTTCACTTCGGCTACTAAGGAGGATTAAACCCTATTCTGAACAACAACACTATCTCCAGAGTCCAAAAGGCTAACTCCTAGATAAGTTAAATAATGGATTAACTTTACGATAGTCCTTTTTTCCTTCTTCAATGTGAGATAAATTTTCCATGCTTGATTTTATTCTAACGTTCTTCTTGAAAATACTCATAATATTATTATGCACCAACTCTTTGACCAGCACCCTAAAGTTTAGAATCTCGTGTAATGGCACCATCCACGTAACACATGACTTGACTTGATCTCATAGCTTTTCTGTGATTTCCTACGAAAATAACTGAGTTTGACACTAGTCGATCGACGATCATCCCAACTTATGTTTTGTGTTAACATCTTCCTAGAGGCTTTGTAGATGAGTCATGTCTTGTACAGTTGTTCAGTATGTCCTTGTCAGCCTCAGTATGTATATATCTGTTTGGTCGGGATCTTCTGTTCGCAGGGTTATATTGTATTGTTTCACATTTCGCATTTTGAGGCCTTGTCGGCCAAGACGGTTATATGTTTGTTTGATGATATTCAGGTGGTTCACTCGGGCCGTCCAGGTGTCGGGTGCCGCCACCCCAACCCCCATCCGCCAAGGTTAGGGTGTGACATAGTAAATATATGGCATTTATTAAAATACACAGGATTTGCAATCGGCATAGTCAGGATAACCTCAATATAAATAGACCATAGACAGGACAAAGATGTATAGAAGCACACAGAGGGTTATTTCATTTATGATAGGAGTAGAAGTTCAAGACAAGTACCTACCAGTTCAACATACTACCATTTCTTTTCAGGCTAACAGATACATAGCTTAGCCTTAACAGAATTTATGGGCACCTAAATGTATACCTAGAGAGTTTAAAGATTAGGCTGGAGCTATCAGACCACCTTGATTTAAGTAAAATTTAGGATAAGGCAAAGAAATGAATACAGACTAGCATGTGATATGCATGAATAGGCATTCTAGTTCATATTATATCAAATACCAATCCTAACACCCTCCATAACTCCCATGAACTGATAGTGCATAAATTAAATAGACTTAAAAACTAAGGGAAATGACATACAAGCATGCTCGGAGTCTTCTTTTTGGGATCAAGTGTTTAAAAATCAAAGATCTAGCCCTAGCAAATAGAGATACAAGATATGAATTCACACAATAAGACCCTATCCTTAATTCCTAGATTCCACTATATTGTGACATGGTATAAACATACACATCATACAAGGGCATCTCAGAGTCCAGGCTATACCCCAGAAGTCTCAGAAGGACCAAACATCAACACACCAACACTTTCACATGTAAGATAAATACCACAAGGACCTCAGAACATCTCAACAATACATACATATCAGTCAAACAACTAGAATAGCCTCAAAGACGTCTAGGTCAAGACTAATGCCAAGTTTTAAAACTAGCAGAAATGGACAAGATAGCATTGTATTCATACCGGGACCCTTCAACACACAAAAATAGTCGAAGCAAAACATTTTCCTTCCTTCTTAGACTACCAAAATGAGCTTAGTGTGGTTACAACAGTGTTATAACATTAAACCATGACAAGTCTTAGCTAAAAATAACCATCAAGACTTCCAAAGTCATTTACAAATTTAAACAATCATAAACATGAGATGTTAACAAAAAGCAAACTAAACATGATTTCTTAGCCACTGATATGCATTTCAGAAAGATATTATGACTTAGTTAACCTATATACAACCTAAACAACTTCATACTAAAACATTATTCATCAAAACATCCCACACACAACCAAACATGTTTCAATCTAGTTTATTAAGAATCATATTAACTAATCATGCTTGTTCAAGTATGTTACACCCCATAGTTTCGCGTTCGTCGCATCGTCGATTGATACTTGAGTCCCGGGAAGAGATACGACCTTATGAAAGGATAACCAAGGTTTATAACTTATTTATGGAAGTTCTGAAGTGTTTGAAAGGTAAACGGATCTAAGAAAATATATTTCATCGAAATCGGGGATAGTGGACAATTGACGAACCGTCAAAGGGATTAACAGACCGTCAAACTACCATAGGGTGCCATCAAAATGCCTGAAAATTTCTGATCTCAGATGGTAGAATGAAGGTCGGGACTAATGGACCGTCGATCATCCGACAGACCATCGATCCCACCGTCGAAGTACGGTTGTTTTTGGGTTAAATACGGGTTGAAAAAATTGGGGGTTCATTTTCCTCCATGATCAAACCTAAAATATCCTAGGAATCCTTTCTACAGTTCCTAATCACTCCAAGGTCAATTCTTAAGAAAATTATGCAAGATTAATGCTACGAATCCCGTGGTAATCATAAGAATTATCTTCTTTATATTGAGTCGGGTTTGAAAACCCTTGGAATTGTGACAAAGTGATGATTTGAGAAGGTATTGATGCATTAAGGTAAAGTTCGTCCTTCTCCATCTATATATGTGATTAATTGATAATTTGAGATGAGTTGTGAAAGGATTTTCGTAATCAAACCCCGTAAACCCATAAAATCATCATATATAGACTTGTGGGTTGTTTGATCAAGATATGAGTTGAAATTAATTAAGATATTAGTTGTTGGTATCGTAAACCTAAGAGGGTATGTTTTGGAGAATCGTGGAGCCAAAGTACATAAATACCTCTTTTGTTAAACAAGACTAAGAATCGTTTTAGTTAACATGATTGCTAGGATACCTAAGTGAAGCTCCTTATTGAATATGGACTAGATGTTGATATCGACCCTTGTTTGTTATAGATAATTGGTCGTGAAGAGCACGAGAGCTTATATAACAATGTATTGCTTCGTGGATAAGGAACGTAAGTCTATCCCTTTCTTTCAAAAGCATGAAATCTAAAAGATTATCATTTTCAAAAAGAAATGTTGAGAACTTCATTCTATTGAGAAGTATTCACTGTTATTCAAGTTCTTGCGATCCTCTTTGTTGGTTACTTGTCGTATCATAAGTATTTAAAAGGGAGATTTCTAAGATATAGTCATTGAGTCGACCAATGAGTCGTTCTAAGTGTATAGTTAAGGAGTTTATGAGTCTCAAAGAGGGCTAAAGAGTCGTTGTCATTATAGTTTGTTTTTCACATCCCCCTAGCCCCTCTAGTATTGATATAGTTTTCATTGGCGTTGATATCATGCATACAATCATGATCATATAGAGGATCGGTTTCACGTTCCGAAACAAATATATATAGAGGATTGGGTTACACGTGCCGCAACATATATACATGATGGATCGGGTTGCACGTTCCTAAATATATATACATGATGGATCGGGTTGCACGTTCCTAAATATACATATGATGGATCAGGTTGTGCGTTCCGAAACACACACATGAGTTGGTATGCATATTCATACATATACCCAAGGTTAATGACATGTTACACCTCACATTATAAGACGGGGATGGTTTATACAATAAAGACCTATCCAGACATGTTGTATTAAGTTTCAGAGTTTCATTGTTTGCCCATGTGGCTCAAGTTTCTCATGCTTTCCCTTACAGTTATTCTCTTGATATTGCTTATATGTTTTTCCTCACAGTTTATAGATTCATATTGTTATCTTTCTTTACATACTCGGTACATTATTTCGTACTAACATCCTTTCTACCGGGGGTGCTATGTGTTCATGCCGCCGGTTCTGATAGGGACTCTGCTAGGCCACCTTAGTAGGAGTTGTTGAGTCCAGCCATCAGTAAGTGAGCTTTGTCTTCCCGGAACTTTCTGGTTATATATGTATGGAGTATTTTGCAGAGTCATGTACAGTATGGGTAGGTCGTGGCCCTGTCTTGACCATATGTTAGTTCAATTACTTGTAGAGGCTCACAAACTTGTTTTGATATGTACAATGTGACGTATAGCCTTGTCGGCTAAGTTTTCCTTTGTCGAACCATGTTGTGACCTTATCGGTCTCATTGTATATATATGTTAGGTTAGTCTCTTTTTTCTCAGAGATGTTATTGTGATATATGACAGTACGGCCTTGTCGGTCGGAAGTTCTACTTGTGCATAAGACTGGTCATCAGAGTGGTACACTCGAACTAGCAAGGCACCGGATGCTGGCCACACTCTCCCCCTAATTTGGGGTGTGACAAAGTGGTTCTTAATCACATCATTTCAAACCAACATGAATAGACTATCATATTATATATTTAGTTCATTTCTAGATTTTAACTAGTTTTAAATGATCTAATAAGAGTGATATGACAATAAGTTAGCTAAACATCATTCTTAAGAACTAATTCATGCTAACACAATTCCAAGCAGTCATAATAACCTAAATACTTTAAATTAACACATAATATGCTACATTAATCTAAAACTTAATAAAATTAAAATGAGAATTATGGATTACCTCTTGTAATGGCAGCCGAGTCGAGGTCGTGGCTTGAATCTTCAACTCCTCCACAGAATTGTCGACCCACACACACACAAAAAGAAGATTTTTAAAACTGACGGACCTGAATTGACACTCATGGTTCCACAAAAGGGCTTGGAACCCGAATCAATCAAAATAGATCCTTAAAATTAAGCAATCAAGTTAAACTCGTTGCATAACAAGTTCAAAACTCAGAATTGCCGACCTACACACACACAAAAAGAAGATTTTTAAAACTGACGGACCTAAATTGACACTTAGTGTTCCACCAAAGGGCTTGGAACCCAAATTAATCAAAATAGATCCTTAAAAATAAGCAATCAAGTTAAAATCATCGAATAACAAGTTTAAAACTCGGAATTGCCGACCTTTTTCAACAGTGAGGGAGGAGTACAATTTATAGAACCTCTTAAACCCTAAAAAACGGGATGATATTGATGTGGGGAACTGATTTGGGGGAGAAAACTCCCTCCAAAAGGTTCTCAATCAATGGGAGACCATCATTTGAAATTGAACAAAGACAAAACTATTAAGATTGTGGCAAAAAAGCAACATTGAGGGACAACCTCACCTTCACTACTACAAAAAGAGGCTTTAGCGGCGATAAAAATGACATTAGCGGCAATAACAATCGCCGCTATATCCTTTACCGGCCAAATATCTTTGACCGGCAATTCGGGGGTTGGCAAAGCCTTTGGCGACAGTTCTCACAAAAGCTGGTAAAATGTATGATTAATTGCCGCTAAAAGTCATTAGTTTTAACGACAATTGTTTGCGGCAATTATTTTAGCTACTAAATCCAATCCATAACAACTAAATATGCTTTTTAGTATCCATTTTTATAGCCGGTAAATTTAATTAAATAGTTGTTAATAGTCACAAGTTTTAACGAAAATTGTTTTGTGGCAATTCGAATGGCTATAATATCCCTTCCGAAAACATATTAATTTACCCTTTTTGCGTCCATTTTAATTGCAAGTAAATTTAATTAAATTGTCGTTAATAGTCACAAGCTTTAACGACAATTATTTAGCCGTCATTAATAATGATCTAGTTTTCATTTGTACTAAAAAATTCTGTAACTAGAAAATTCAACAATATTGTTAGTAAACAAAAGCCTCTTAGTGGCAACAAGGTTTGGCAAATGTTAAAAAACATATCACTATCAACTCATAAAACAGAATATATCTCATTAAGTCTCAACAAATAAAAGAAATTACTAATCCAAAATATTAAGTCACAACATTAAAAAACTAACTTATATTGTTTGAACTATAATAATCAATCCTTTCGAATAATGTCTTCAAATAATTTCCGCAATTCTTCATCATATTAAAATCTTTCACATGCAAAAATTTTGAACATTAGAATATATGACATGGAATAATAAATTAAATACGTCAAAAATAAAATGTAATATTTCATCTGAAACTTGTAGTATTAGAATACAAGTTAGCTATAACATCGTGGAAAATAAATAAAGATCTTACATGAATTCAAGATGAATTTGTCTACCACATGTATGCAGGTTCGATGGGTTATATACCTCTGCCACAAAACAGATTCTCATTAAAACATACTCCATCCAAAAATTTGTATAATGTTACATATCATCTTTTAGAAATAAACCAACAATAACATATTCAGTGAAATTCCACAACGTGGAGTATGAGGAGGGTAGAGTATACGTAGTCCTTATCTCTACCTTGGTAGGTAGAGCGGCTGTTTCCGAGAGACCATCGGCTCAAGACAAAACATAAGCATAAGCAAAGCAAGAGAAACAGTCAGACCCAGATAAAAATTTAAAGCAGTATGAAAATGATAATATCAAAAGCGAATAAGTCATGATAATGATAGCGCATGAAACATGTAACTTTATGAACCGATTTGAGACACGGCAGCGTTTGGTGAAAAAGGGTCAAAGTGCAATTAATACCCTTGTCATTCTTGGACACACCATCCTGCACGAGCGAATCGTACCCTTGACCTTGCCTGAATCGGCAAGAAAGAGAGAAAGCATCGATGCCCTAGGGTTATCGTTTGGCCGGAAAGGGAAAGGGGGAAATGGGGGTTGGGTTTTCGTATACGCATAGTCCAAGTGCAAGAATTTTAATAGATTACAGTAATATTTTTAGTTTAGACTTTTCTACACTTTTTCTCTTTCTCTATTATTTTTTGCTGAACAAAATAGATTGAGCTATCATGCGCAAAAATAAAAAATTTGAAAAAGGAAAACACAGAAATATAAAAGTTCAACTACATGCAAAAGAAAGTGACCTATCTATAGTTTTTAGTATCTTTCATCTTAGGTGGGACAAGTGGGGGTCCATATGGATGCAAAGAATTTATAGATATAGAAATCCAATTAGTAAAAAACAAATAGTTATAGTGGAGAATCGGATGGATTTTTATTATATTTCGTATATAAAAAAAAGTAAGCATGGATTGAAACGAACTAAAAATTTAATGCGGATGAAATTAACTTTTAAACTCTTAATCATTAAACATATTGAATTTTTAGAATTATGCATTTCGAAATTAATATTTACTAAAATGTTAGTAATTTTAATATAAAAATACATATGTATGAAAATGTTGGTTACTCTAAGAATAATTAGTTTATTTTCCTCAATTATTCTCTTCCAAAAGAATGGGTAATATACTCATATTACAACCATAATTTAGGCTAGACTCAGGCTAATTAATCTACTTACCATATACAATTGATTATTACAATCAATCACACTAATTACTAGATAATTATAATAAATACAATCATTTAATATAATTATTCTATCACTCCCCGAAGTCGAAGCGGGAGGCAGACGTATACTGAGACTGTCCTGAAAATCTTCAAATAAAATTAGCGGAAGACCTTTAGTGAAGATATCTGCAATCTGATAGCGGAATGAGACATGTAACACACGCACTTGTCCGCGGGAGACCTTTTCACGGACAAAGTGAATATCCAACTCAATATGTTTAGTGCGTTGGTGTTTTACCGGATTTTCATAGAGGTAGATGGCACTAACATTATCACAGTAGACTAATGTGGCCTTCGGAATGGGGCAGTGGAGTTCAAGTAGAAGATTCCGAAGGCAACATTGGCAACACCTCGGTATTCTCCTTCGGCACTGGATCTGGATAGGGTTGCTTGTCATTTCGAGGACCAAGATACCAAGTTATCACCAAGAAATACACCATAACCAGACGTGGAGCGTCTGGTGTCCGGACACACCCCCATCCCAGTTGGCATCTGTATAAGCGACAAGTGAGGATGTTGACGATGGATATAGATGGAGGCCATACTCGAGAGTGCCCTAAATGTATCGCACAATTCGTTTGAGTGCATGCATATGATCATTCATTGGATTATGCAAGAAAAGGCACACATGTTGTACAGCTTAAGAAATATCTGATTTGGTGAATGTCAAATATTGCAGGGCCCCTGCCAAGCTGTGGTAGAGTGCCGGATCGGCAAATGGTTGGCCGGATGATGCAGTCAATTTGGATTTAGTGCCCACTGGAGTTGCCGAAGGTTTACAGGAGGACATGCCAGCACGTTTAAAATCTCAGTTGCATACTTCTTTTGGGATAGAAATAAACCACCTACATGACGTGTCACGGCTATACCCAGAAAGTAGTGTAGTGGTCCGAGATCTTTCATTGCAAATTTTGAACCAAGCTGCGACATGATGGACTTTCGAAGAGCATCTGATAAGGCGGTTAGTATAATATCATCCACATATAAAAGAAGATAAGCAATATTATGACCCTGACTGTAGATAAATAGAGAATGATCAGAACGGTTGTTGGAAAAACCAATATGGGAGACAAAATCGGCAAACCTCTTGTACCATGCCCTGAGGGCTTGCTTGAGCCCATATAATGATTTCTTAAGCAGGCACACATGATCGGGATATTTAGAGTCCCTATAATCCAAAGGTTGGTACATGTAAACAGTTTCATTGAGTTGTCCATAAAGAAAGACATTTTTGACATTCAACTGATGAAGTGGCCACGCCTTTGACAGAGCGAGACTAAGGATTGTTCTGATAGTTGCCAGTTTAACCACCGGACTGAACGTCTCACCGCAATTCACACTAACCTATTGTACCTTTCCATCACCTACAAGACGGGCTTTATGCTACTCAAAAGAACGATCAGATTTTTCTTTGTGACTGAAAATCCACATAGACCGAATTATATTAGCATTAGGGGGACGTGGTACCAAATCCCACGTCCTATTTTTAATAAGAGCATTAAATTCATCATCCATAACTAATTTCCAATTCGGGTCATTAAGGGCTGCCACGGGATTACGAGGTAATGGTGATTTTGAGACTTGGGTGTGTAGGCTATATTTGGAGTTGGGTTTGACAATGTCGTGTTGACTATGGGTGACGGGCCGAGGGGCTGGAACTTGGGCCAGAACTGGAGCAGTGGACGTTGGGCCAAAACTGCCAGCATCAACTAGGCCTAGTGGCGATAAGACTGGCCCAGTTTGCTAAGTAGTCTCAGTCCGAGAATGGGCCACTGTTTCTGAGCCCAAATTATTTGGGTGAATTGGGGCGGTCGAAACAGTGGCAGTGGGGCCCGAGAAAGAATGAGTCAAATACGATGATAGGCTATCCTCTAGAAAATCATATGTAAGAGGTCCGGACACATGCAATTTTGTAAATGGGAAAGTGGTTTTATCGAAGAGGACGTGACGACTCACTATGATTTTATTGGAGGAAAGGTCGTAACATTTGTAACCTCGATGATGGGAAGGATAACCCAAAAATATGCAAGGAGTAGACGGGGGTTGTAGTTTGTGGATGGTGGTGGATGAAAAAAGAGGATAGCACAAACACTCAAATACCCGTAAGTGAGAATAAGAAGGGTCCCGCAAATATAACATTTTTACTGGGGCTTGATATGACAATTTTTTGTGCGGTAGTATGTTCAATAAATACATAGCCATTTGTAGTGCATGATGCCAAAAGGATGAGAGTAGTGTGGCATGGGCAATAGATGTTCGAATAATGTTATTGATGGTTCGGATTTTTCGTTCCGCCTTCCCATTTTGTGAGGATGTGTGTGGGCATGAAAGATGAAAATTTAAACCATTCGAATTGCAAAAATCCCAAAAATGTCTATTAGCAAACTCATTACCATTATCACATTGAATATTTTTAACATCCCGTTCAAGCTGTTTCTGGATGAATGTTCTAAAAACAAAAAATGTGGAAAAGACTTGTGATTTTTTTGACAAAGGAAATGTCCACAAAAAATTAGAGTAGTCATCTAGCAATAACAAATAATATCTATGGCCCGAAGAGCTCAAAACGGGTGATGTCCAAATATCACAATGAATGATATCAAATGGCATAAGTGTGCACGAATTAGATAAAACAAATGACAATTGAACATGTTTCCCAAGTGGACAAGAACGACACATATTAGAACTACGTGTTTGAGTATATGAAATAAAATTATTCTGTTTGAGAGAGGTTAAAACAGGTGCCCCCGGATGATTCAAACGTTCATGCCACAACGAGGGTGCAAAAACAGCAAAAGTGGAAGGTAACTTCGTTTGTTGGTTGGGCGATGTAATTGGATAGAGCTCCCCCTGACTATCACATCTCATGAGAAGTGTCCCCGTCTAAAAATCCTTCGCGGAAAATCCAAAATGGTCAAAACCAACAGACACCCAATTATCAGTAGTAAATTGTCTAACAGACACCAAGTTTTTGATTAATTGTGGAGCATGAAAAACATTCTGTAAAATTAATGGTGGGTTTGGTGGTGACAATTTAGTAGAACCATAACCTCGAATTGGAATAGAATGGTCATTTCCGACAATTATACATTTATTTTTTCTCAAATTAAAATAGGACAAGAGATTACCTTAGGAGAACGTCATATGTGACGTCGCTCCGGTGTCCATATACCAATTAGCATCGGGCGGATTAAATCCAAGGGTGTGCATAGCAGACTCAATATCCGTTGGTCTTGCCACTGCTGAATGGGCCTCCTGCCACTGGTTCGGCAATGGCCCAAAGCTGCTGGAATTGCTGGACCATTTCTGGGCCCAAAACTGGGTTGCTGCTGCTGCTGGTAACCCGTCCCCTGGCCAGTAGGCCTTGAGTGGTCCTGGCCCAGTTACCCGACGGGTAATGGCATAGTGGCACAGGCCAGGCCCACTGGTTTGGACTGCCACCCCACTGTGGTCGGGGCTGCCACTGCTGGTTGCCGATGCCACTGTTCCTGCCGCCATTTTCGCCTCCACCACTGCCACCGAAATTCTAGTTGCCGTCATTTTTGCCATTTCGGTTATTTTTACCACCGTTTCATCCTTTTTGTCCCCGATTTTGTTGTGGAGACTCAAAGTTGGTGGTAGTGTCATGGACTATCATGGCGGAATTTGAAACGGTTGCAGCCTTTTGACAAAACCCGCCTCTTCAAGAATAAGCATTGAACTGGCTTGATAAAAAAAAGTAGAGGATTGCTTTATCGGATAAGTGTTCCCACGCCACTATACGTATCGGTAAGACCAGCAACCAATTGGAGAACCAATCAATTGTTGGTAACCGAGGAATCAACATTTTTAGTTGATCCAACAAGACTTTGAGTCGTTGACAATACGTCGATGCATTTGGAAAATCCACCATATCAGTGGTAGAGAATTATTGCTCCAACGTGACGGCTCGGGAATTTTTGTTATCTTGAAAAATATCCCGCAAACGATTCCAAGCCTCCATTGCTGTAGAATCGGGTTCCATTATTGTATGCAACAAATCACTAGAGATGGTTGCATAAATCAATGAAATAACTGTGGCGTTAAGAGTTTCCCAAAGTTCTTTGTCCTAAGCGATTTTTAACTCATTTCTTTTTCCAGTCGCCGGCGGAATTATGTGATGAACAACCCGGTGAGAACGACAACATATTTTAAAAAGCTCTGCCCAAGTGTCATTGTGAACATTTTCCATCTTAAGAGTGATGGAAATATGTGTTTTAATGTTAGAAACAGTAAGGGCAGGATGAAAGGTGGATTTGGAGTCTGACATTGTGTACCGAAAAATGAAGAACAATAATGGAAGAAATAAAAATGGTGCAAGAAACTTGGTGGTCGGCCAGTGGTGCAAGGTGGAGGAGGGCCGAAATTTTGGAGAGATAAAATATTTAGGGTAGGATCTTTTCCTTAATCTTCTGATACCATGTAAGAATAATTAGTTTATTTTTCTCAATTATTCTCTTCCAAAATAGTGGGTAATATACCCATATTACAACTAGGGGTGACAATGGGGCAGGGCAAAAGCAGGGCGAGGCAGGTTAGGGGCTTAACGAGGCAGGGCAGGGGAGTACTTAAACGGGACGGGGTAGGGCAGGGCGGGTCAAAACACATTTTCAGAAAATTGTAATAGGGCAGGGACGGGTCAAAACACATTTTCAGAAAATTGTAATAGGGCAGGACGGGTCAAAACACATTTTCAGAAAATTGTAATAGGGCAGGGCGGGTCAAAACACATTTTCAGAAAATTGTAATAGGGCAGGGCAGGTAATAGTGCAAAACAAAGAAAATATTTTTCTAGTTTCATATAATTAAAAGTTTAATTAGGCAAAAGTAGCATCACTTAAAATTCATGTAGCGGTGTGACCGTGTGAGTGCTAATTTTTCAATTTTTTTAATTTTTTCAATTTTATGCATCTATTAATGGAGATATTTCAGAGCGAAACTTCTATTCTCGTAGACTATAGATCAAATAATTCAGTCATTTATTTCTACAGTTTCTTTTATTAAGTTATGCAAAAATCAAATTAATGCAGCTCTACATTGTCAATTTATCTTCCTCCAGCTATTGATATCTTGCAAACACTAATGTGTAGGGACATTCTGATATTAGAATTTTGGAAGGATACAATTGAACAAGTGCACGTAAATGTATTAATGTGTGCTATTTTCGATGGGACGAAGCTTAGCAAACTGGAAAAGTAAATTATAGTGAATATCATATTGAAAAGTGAAAATAAAGAAAACAATAAAAGATAACATAAATGGGCAGGGGCTTAGCGGGGGAGGACAGGGTAGGGCATTTTTTGGACAAAGCTAAACGGGGCAGGGTAGAGCGGGTCAAAATCTTAGCAGGTCAAAGTTTGTCCCGCCCTAACCCGCCCTATTGCCATCCCTAATTACAACCATAATTTAGGCTAGACTTAGGCTAATTAATCTACCTATCATACACAATTGATTCTTACTATCAATCACACTAATTACTATACAATCACACTAATTACTAGATAATTATAATAAATACAATTATTTAATATAATTATTCTATCAGTTACGAATCCATCCGTTGAATTGAACCCATAACAAATATGCTACATTCCCCTAGAATAATATGTGCCAATCCAAACCCAAGGTCATGACTTTGTGCTATAGAATATAATACACTTTATGTATACCAATAGTTTTAAAAACTTTATTTATATAAGTACTTTTTATTATTCTCGGTCCCAACTTCTGAACTCACATATTTGCTCTACCTATGTGTTTTCTAGAGAAGAAAAAAAGAGAACACCAGACACGAAATTAAATAAAACAATAAATATACTTGTATAAAGACACATTTGCATTTAATATACAGGTATATAGTATAAGAAACAAATAAAAACTAAGTACTATACTATAAATTTTGCCTTAACTTCCGGAGCTGCAGCCTGCAGCAGATGTAGACCTGTCCAACGGGTCGGCACCCGCCCGACCCGATCCGAAAAAACAAAGCCAGGGTCGGTTTATAGCTGACCCGCGAGCCACCGACCTGAAAAAGCGGGGACCCGATCTTATGTAGGGTCAGGCCAGGGTCAGAATATTTTATCCGTCTGACCCGGCCCGACCACCGACCCGACCCGACCCCGACCCGCGTATTTTTTAATATAATTTATATTATTTTTCCTTCATTAATATTTATTTTGTACTTATATATATTTTTGTCATTAATATTTAAGTGATATAATGCATGTTTTTATAATATATGTATTGCTCTAATCTACATTGAGCTCGACATAAAATAAGATAAAAACGGTAGCAGATTATTAATTATATGTTTATATTATTAGTAGTTCTAATAATATCACGGAAGCATAATGTAGGGAGAAAAAGTAGTTATAAATTGGTGAAACTTTAAATGGTCATAACTCTGCGCTCGGATGTCCGTTTTACCCAAAACAAATGGCGGTTTGGCGCAACCAATTTTTACGAAAACATCTGTTTTCCCAATCAAATTGTGTTTTCCCTAAATCGATTTCTAATTTTCCTTTTTCTTTAGTAAACATCTCACGATACACAATAGATTTCAACGTCGAAATTTCATGATAGTGTAGGTGTGAATGTCAATTTCAGTTTTGGAAATTCAATTTTTTTTTAAAAAACTTCGACATGACCTGGATCGGCCCGCCAAATCCCGTCCCCCTTTCGACGGGTCAAGGCCGACCCGTGACCTGTAGGGTCCCTGAAGGTCAGGGTCAAGGTCAGAAATTTTAAAATGAAATAGGGTCAAGGTCGGGCAAGCAGAAAAAAAAATTCATCTGACCCGACCCGAACTTTGGACAGGTCTAAGCAGATGTTAGACTTTTGTTTTTTTCTTTTTCATCACAATAAATTGTTGGGCTTTTTCTTTAAAATCTTTTTCATCACAATAAATTTCTTTCTCCAATCCTCGTGATTCACATAATATCATTTCTTTATCTCTCCCTCCACCAAAATGATCCATTAATATATCAGTTCATATGTCATGCAGTGTATATATTGCATATGTACATAACTAACCAATTTCACTATTTTTCTTTTTAAGTTATATTTTTATACACTAAAGATATAATTTTATTTTATACAATTATATTACCTAAAATGATAAATACATGTGATGGTTCATAGAAAATATAATCAGTAATCTGAAAAATAAAACAAGTTATCTGCTACAATATATTAAAATAATGGATAGTACAAATATTTTTCATACTTTTGATATAAGTTAAACTATTTTCTCAGTTATCTTACATTCCTCTTTGATATTTTCTTTTCTAAATTATTTGTCTGTCCTAATTAGTGCAACTATGAAAGAACCATTTCAAGATATAGTACCTTACTGTCCTAAATTGATAGATCTATTTCTAGTCTAAGTGATTTCAAGTTGTTTAGAGTTAACAAGAATATAAATTAATATTGCAAAAATTAAAAGTTTTTTTAAAAACAATTAACGAAATGATATATCCGAAAATATTAATCAAAGATCACTTCATTCAATGTTAACATAAGCTAATTAAATGTTATAACTATTTTGAAACAAAAGATTCAATAACATTTTTGTTGTTCATAAGGGTCCTCCCTGCATATTTATCTTGATTAGTTTGCTTTGTTGCATGCTACAATCACATGGTGCTGTATGATGACAAGTTGGAAAACAAAAAGAAAGAAAAAAAATATTCGAGAGAATGGAAGTGGATATTATAAAGTTTGCTTCTAACATATCTTTTCCTTTTATTATTTTTGTTTTACAAACAAAATGACAATATTTGTTTCTTTTGCTTTCTAATCCAATATCCAAAATATATTAGCCCACTAACTTATAATCACATTTCTAAGACTCATACAAGAGGAATCGTTTCCTATTACAAGTTTTTTTCATTTTCAGGCACAAACTCGATATCTTTAGTTAAAATTTAAAAAAAATCATTTATCTAATAACATTTCAGTAAAAAGTTATTTGTACCAGTGTCTACGGTCTACACCAAATCTATAACTCTATGATACACGTAAGTCCTCACACTTTTATCACTAAACCATAGTTAATGAATTTATATACTCACCTTATACTTATGACTTAATAATGATAAATTATTATAATTTGATGTAAAATCGCATTTTGATAAAATTTTACCCATTATTTTCTGATAGTAGTGACTGTATTTTTAACAAAGTTGATCCAAAAATGTGGCCGGAAGAAACATAATCCCTTCTCCACCTTTAATCAAGCATAGATCCTAAATTCGAACCTTGAATATTGAATTTGTTAATAGAAAGTGTTTCATTTTCAATGAGGTATATGCATCAAATAAGGAATGCTAAAAGAGTTATATTTGCTATATGTTAGATCCATAGAAAGAATTAAACTTTTCCCATTAGAAATTTCTCCCTTCCGTCTAGTAGTTAAATTGGAAATCTTTAACTAAAATTAGAGAGAACCTATTTATTCAAACACACTTTTTGATAGTAAAAGACTATATTTGTCATAAAGTATGTTCATGAAATTCAATCATATTAGCGTGAATCTTTCACCTTAATTGAATAAAAGTCTTATATTCGAATCTTGAAAATCAAGAGTTCTCTTTTTTATAAAGAAAGTTTCATCTATAATGAACTCTACTGTATAGACAAATCTGATCGAATTAATTAAGTCATTGAGTTTTCAATATCAAATAAATATTGAAAAAGAGACTACTTTATTTGTGATAAATGCTAAAAAGAGCATTTGTTAATCATTTTCTTCCTTTTGATGTAGCATCATTTTTATTTTGATGAGTACAATAAAATTTTGTGATCGGCCCTTTTCTGGACCCCGTGCATATCGGGAGCTTAATCCATCAGCCTATCATTTTATATCTCGAAATGAATATTATTGTACCATCTCTATTTTATTTTTATTAAATCCCGTTTAATTTTATAGATATAGTTGTTGGAAAGAAAAATCAAGAAAAGTAGTAATTGACAATTTGATAAATATAATAAAATCTTTTTTATTTCTCAAAGTGGTCAAATAGTGTCACATAAGGCCTAATTAATTTCTTAATTGTCTCTTTGACCGTAAGCTCTTCAAAGTTGGCAACACAAAACAATGACCCACTCCCCACTCCCCCACCCCATATCCGCAACACCCTGCCCCACCCATGTTTTTGTGGGCCCAAAAACTGATCTCTAACCAATATATCACTCACTCCCCCAACACACTCTCTCTTCTCCATCTCTCTCCTCTCCTCCCGTCCCCCCCTCCACCCCCACCCCCTTTGTTTTCTTCCTCAATCGTTCGGTGGAATTGGGACTCCCATTGCTAAACACATTTGCATATAAACCTCTCTTTTTGCAAGAATAACCACTATATATAATGCCATGAATGGCCACTTCCTTTTCTTGAATGCTCTAGTGTCTGTTTCCACCTTCAGATCTGTGTAACTCTTTGTGTTGAAGCTCCAGGCATGATTTTCTTGCTTTTTTCCCAATTGGGTTCCTTTATTTTTGGGCATTAATCTCCAATCTTGTCATTGAATTGGTCAACAAAGTTACACAAGAAAAAAAAATAAGCTCAAGTTTAGTGTAAAGGTGTGTTTTTTTTACCAAATGTGTGTTCCTTTATTGATTTCTTCTTCTTTGAGTGACTTAATGTTATGGTTTTCTTTTTCTTTTCACTAATTATTTTGGGCATTAATCTCCCATCTTGTGATTGAATTGGTCAAAAAGTTACACAAGAAAACAAATAAGCTCAAGTTTAGTGTAAAGGTGTGATTTTTACCTCATTGGGGTTGTCTAAATGTGTGTTGTATTATTGATTTCTTCTTTGTTTAGTGGTTTAATGGCATTTTCTTCTTCTTATCACTATTGGGTTTCTTTCTTTTTGAGCATAAGTCTCCATCTTGGAATTGGTCAAAAAGTTACACAAGAAATAAAATAAGCTTAAGTGTAAAGGTGTGATTTTTACTTCATTGGGGTTGTGTAAATGTTTTTTTTTATTGATTTCTTCTTCTTTGAGTGACTTAATGACAGTTTCTTCTATCTTCATTTTGTTAAAAAAAAAAATAGTACAAGAAATAAGCAAAATTTAGTGTAAAGGTGTGATTTTTACCTCATTGGGTTTGTGTAAATGTGTGATTTTCATTCACCTTTTCTTTTTTTGAGTGATTTAGGCAAGGTTTTGTTCATCCCCATTTTGTGATTGGATTTGTGAAAAATGCACAACATAATTTAGAAGGATTTATCTAAAGGTGTTTTTTTTTTAACTCAATTGGTTTCTATAAATGTGTGTTTTCCATTACTGTTTACTTTATTGAGTGAGTTCCCAAATTGAAGGAGACACAAACCAACTAAAGGATCTCTTTTCTTTTTCCTTCTATTTTATGGCATTGTAAATTGATGAAATCTTGAAATAGAAAATGGGGATTTTTTTATATTTTTTTTTGAAGCTGAGAAATCTAGAGTTTTGATTCTTTCTTATCATTCAAAGAGCAAAAAAAAGAATCTGGAAAGCTAATTGGTTAGGAATGTTTTTTTCTTTTGGTTTTTCACAAATTGAATGTCTTTTGCCTCTTGAAAGCATTATCTAATCCAGATCCCAGTAAGTTTTAAGCTGCATTTGCTACTTTCTTTTGAATCTGGTCTGTATATTCAAGGCATATCTGCTAATTTTGCCACCTCTATTTTTTTCTAACTGGATGTTAAGGTTAAGATAATGGAGGATATGCATAGGTGATATCTGAGCAAACTCACCTGATTTTGCAAAACAAAAGACCCTATATGCAATTACAAAGAAGTGTCTCCATCATCTTAATGGATTTTGCAGTATTGATAATAATTGGTTATTAACTAAAGCTGTTTCTCTGTAAATAAACTGATTGACACATGGACTGACCATTATTGTTCTTCAACAGGAGCTAAATAAAGTAGTAGATCCAAAAAAAAAAAAAAAAAAAAAAAGAACTGGTGCCAACATGGGTGGTGTGGATGATAGGAGAATGGGTTGTATGGGTGGATTTCTTCAGCTCTTTGACCGTAATCACATTTTAGCCGGGAAGAGATTCTATGCCAAACGTTTGCCACATTACACGGTAAGAGTTTCTCAGGTTATTCATTTTTGTTTAGAAGATGTCTGCATTGCTTATAATGGTGGATGATTGGAGGGTGTTTCTTTGAATTTTCAGGTTCCTGATGATTCTTCAGAGTCCGATAAGTTTGTCTCATCACCGGCAGTTTCAAAGGAGCTCGGGAAACCACAGCCAAGTCCGGACCAATCAAAGCAGGCAGCAGCAGAGGTCAGCCCTGTTGAGCCAGCTGTTTCTGTCCCGGTAGAGACACCGACACCGCCAAAATCACCGCTCCCTCTTCCTATATTTGAAGTAAAAGAAGGGACGAGGTCTTCATGGAAGTTTTGTAAAGAAGCTCCGAGGCTCTCACTGGACAGCAGAGCTGTTGTTGATGCTAAAGGAACTCTTCAACCGAGGGAGGTACGAACAAAGTCTTCAACTCTATCAGCAAAAAGACGTGTGAACACAGAGGACGGAGCGGTAGCTGATGGTGATGACAATCAGCGTCCATGTCCAAGTGTCATTGCGCGGCTAATGGGACTTGAACCGTTACCCCAATCAAGTCCCGAAACTCTGCCAAAAGCAGAGTTGCGAAGATCTGCATCAGAATCTAGAGTCTCGAAAGACTTGTTTAATGGCCGTTTTGTGGACGGAAACCATGTGGATTTCAAAGAGCTAAACCATCCTCGATCTAACATATCAAACAATGCAATGAATGACAATGCGGGGAATGAACGTAGAAGCTCAGTGTCAAATGCCAGACCAATGGACCGGATGGGTTATCCTCTGAAGAACGAGAAGATTGAAAGACCAAAGGCTTCAAACAGAAATTTAGGATCCTCGCCGTGGAAGCCACCTCAACACAGGAAATGTTTCTTTGATACAGCAGACATTTTCCCAGAGCCAAAGCAGACAGTCTCACTCTATGGCGAGATTGACAAGAGACTGAAAATGAGAGGAATTGATGAGCCTTCTAAAGATCTCGAGACATTGAAGCAAATCCTTGAGGCTTTGCAACTTAAAGGGCTCCTACATAACAAAAGACCATCGGAGCAGATTGGCCACCGGAATTTTGTATATGATCCTACTTTCTCATCTGATGAGTCCCCAATAGTCCTTATGAGGCCTTCGAGATCAGTTTCACCTAGCCATAGAAGAATGCCAAATGGTACACCCCCCTCAAATTTGAGAAGCCGAAATGGCATCAGTCGGAGACCCAATCTCTCTAGTGAAAGTCTTCCATTGGTGAGCCCGTGTCTGGAACGGCCTGCTTCTGAACGAAATGCTCGGAGTCCACTAAGATCTAGCTCGCCAACTCAAAGAGAAAACAGTGTGAGGCTTTCTAGTTCTGTGGCCAAACCAAAGAACCTAAATGTTGAGAATCGTAGAAGAGCGGGAGAGCCAATTGAGAATCGAAGACTTTCTCCAGTACAGTCACCAAAGCTTAGCTCCAGGAGAACCAGTTTAGAGCAAAATGGCAGAAAGGGATCACCTAGAAACAAGAGAGAAACGACAGAGAGTAAGCAGAAAGAGAAGATCATGACGTTTGTTACAGAGGACGAATCATCTTCCATTTCTGAAAGCACTGTTAGCTCATCTTTCCAAACTGATGCTGAGGTATAGTAACAAATCAAGTAACTGAATTGATCTTAAAAGAAACGATAGTAAATCACTAATGACTTGAGTTTAATCGTTGTTTCATGAAATGGCATTATAGAGATCAAATTTGGAGGATTACAATGAAGGAAGGAGTCTCTTGGAGAGGTGCGATAAGCTGCTTAATAGCATTGCAGAGATAACAGCCCCTGAATCACAACCGAGTCCAGTGTCAGTTCTTGACTCATCCTTCTACAGGGACGATTCACCATCCCCTTCACCTATTATGAAAAGGAACATCGATTTCAAAGGTAAACAGTTACATTTTCTTTAAATCATGTTTTATATCCGGTGAATATTGAAGTTAAGCATGGTTAGGATGTATTCTCCTCTTTTGCAAGATATTTATTGAGCACTGGTAATAAATCGCAAGTTAAATTTACTAGACAAGCTTTCAGTATTTCTGCTTGGGTTATTGCTAATGTTACTTAAAACCGAATCAGATGTTTCAGGGGAATCGGAGGACGAATTATGGCTCTCAGCATTTTCACCTGTCCGATCAAAGTCTAATGATTCAGAGGATGACTCTCATCTTGGTTACATTTCAGATATCCTCAGAGCCTCCATATATCTGCCTGAAGACTCTGACGTATTTTTATTATTGGAAAAGCAGCAGTATCTCAAAGGAAAGGACACCTCCAAGGTCTCTAGACTCGAAAGGAAGCTGATCTTCGACACTATCACTGGAATTCTTGATAGAAACAGGGAACTTCCCCCATGGAAAGTATTTGCAAAACCATCAGCGGAAAACATTTGGACCGAGTTCCAAAGAATCCAAGAAAGGGAAAGCGGTAACAACTTGGTTGAGATCATTTGTGAAGTTCTCAAGAAAGACCTGGCTCAAGACACTGTCAACGGTTGGGGAGACTGTCCGGTGGAGATGTCCGAGGCGGTCTTGGACATGGAAAGACAGATATTCAAGGATTTAATAGTCGAAACAATCCAAGACCTTGCTGCGATTGGCTGCAAAACTACCCTCTTAACAGCGCCGCATAGGAAGTTAGTTTTCTAAAGCTGATAAGAATAATTTCATTAGGAAGCTTCCTTGTTTTCATGTTTTTTCCTCTCTTTTAAACTTGTTTTTCCCACGTTTAGGTTTTGGTTACTATTGATTCTTGACTACCTAGGAAGTACTAAGCTGTTGTAATACTCACTTTCCAAGATGTATAAAAGGGGAAAGTGTAGTTAGACTGGACTGATGTTTGGAGATCTTTCTTTCTTTCTGTGAAATGCAAAAAAGTTTGAGTTAGTTGGCAGAAATAATTAGTTATCATGTGACTTGAGTAAATCAAATTTGACCCTTTGGAAAAAGTGATGCATGTTTGGCGATTATATTAAATGTTTGAGGGTTGATAATGTGATTGTTAAATTATCATCATTTTAAGATTTCCCTTTTGGTTGGTTGCCAAAAAATTAATTACACAATTACTAGTAGACCACTGAAAGCCAAAAAGGGATGTTTAGTGCATACCTTGAAAACAGTTGAACCAAAACCTATACTTTGGGAATGAAAAACCCTTTGTTAAACTGTGCCACAATGTCAGTGTCTATGGCCTAACACTAAAGTTTTGTTTTTAGGGTGTGTTCGGTAGAAAGGAAAATGTTTTCAATGGAAAATGTATTTTTGAAAAATAAGTAGTTTCTTACTTATTTTCTTGTGCTTGATACGTTATAAAAAATATTATTTTAAAATTACTTGTATAGAATCTAGATAAATACCCTGCTACACATCTCTTTCGTTCGCCCGCCAATAGGAAGTGAAAGTCGTTGAGGTAAGTTCTATAAGTAATGGGAGTGAGAGTAGGGGTGAGGGGTGGTGGGGATGTTGGCTACGGGGTGGGGGTGAAGATGAGGTATGTTGGAGGGTGGAGACTATACAATCAATGTGGAATGTCTATTATTTGTGAAACTTATTTTCTCTACTTCCACTAGGAGAGTCATTTTCCTCATTTTTAAGGATTTTATTTCCTAGAAAAAATAAAGGGCAGACCGGTGCAGTAAGCTCCCACTATGCGCGGGTCTGGAGAAGTGTCTATGGTCTAAGTGTTTTAGTTTGACTTGACACATAGTTTAAGAAATAAATAGAGACTTTTGAATCTTATGGTCTTTAATTAAAATGGGTGTGGAGTCTTTTAAATCTCGTGGTCTTAAACTTGCTATGAAGTTGAAAAACTTACTAAATATAGAAAGAACACTATTTTTGGGACAGATAAAAAAGAAAGTAAAACACTTAAATTGGGACGGAGGAAAAATAAATAGCTTCTTATTTTATTTTTTAAACATCGAATACTTTAATTTGAAGCAAATTCAATTTGTCAAATCAACTAATATTTGGCATATGAGAGACTTTTATCTTTCATGCAAATCATTCACTTGAAAAAAAAAACAAATTTAGGGCTCGTTTGGTTGAGAAATAAGTTATTCCGAGATTAGTTATTTCACACTCAATGTAAAATAAAATAATATTATAATCTCGAGATAATTAACCGAAATTAGGTATCCCGAAATTATATTCCAACAAAAAAATTAGATAAGGAGGTACTAAAATTTTATTTCAAAACTATTTTTGCTCATCCATGTAATCCAAGAGTGAGAAAAGAAAAGAAAAGAAAAAAGAGAAGGAGGATAAATCTAGTTCCTAAATTTTGTCTAGAAAAAAGTTTGTAGGTGCTTGCGTAGAGGCTCTGAAACTTATGAGGTCAGATAGCATGGCAAGTAGTAATAATAATAGTAGCTTAGTAGGGGTACTATTTTTGAGTAATTTAAATTCTGATCCTCCAATCTTTTCCCATGATAGTTATGTCAGAACCCAAATCTACAGTTTTGACCACAACAGTGTTTCTTTAATTTTGTGGAATCTACCAATTTTAGTACATTTTGGAATCTGCTTTTTTCAATTTTAAGGAAATTTCACTTCACTTTTTCAGCCAAAGGAGAAACCTCATGTCCCTTCTTTGTCCTTCATCACTCCCCAACTCCACTAAAATCAGAAGAAAAAGAGACTAAGAATAAAGAAAAAATTATTTCACTCCGTATTATATTATTTTATTAGAACAACTCGGTACACTAATCTTTCGATATGCACAAAGTTCGGAAGGATCGAATCACAACAGTCTAGCAATCTTACCTTGCATTTTTACAAGAGATCGTTTTCACGACTCGAACTCGTGACATCCTGACAACAACATTACCAATTACGACAAGGCTCTCCTTATTAATTTTTATTTTGAGGTCTTATTAATTTATTATAGTTATATAAAAATTAAGTTAAACATGCATATTAACTGACTATCATGAATTAATAAAAGTATAAGTATAAGGCACATGTGTTTTGATGTAAATATTGTGAGTAAATTTTTTCTTAATACTATGTTGTGCTTGACCAAATTTTTTTGGAGATATTAATTTCATTTTTTTCTTCTAAGAAGCTAATATTTATGGTCATTTCTTCTTGATAAGTTTATTTCTATTCGTAAAATTATTTTTAGAATATGCACCTCAATAATGTTTTAAATGTCAAAAACTATTTAAAGTGAAGAACATAATAAATGAGTTTATATAATCGGCCTCAACTTGTTTGGGGTGAGATACACTAGTTGATATTAGGGTGGCCAGTGGGTCGGGCCGGGACGGGACCGGCGGGATCGAGGCGGGTCGGGACGGGGGGAGGGGAGGATCGGGTCGGGGCGGGACAAGCGGGATTCACCGTTGTCCCGTCCCGTTTCCGATCCCATCGGAATCGGGTCGGGGCGGATCGGGCTCGGGGCGGTTTTTATTTTTATTTTTTGCACTTAATTTAAAAAATAACATATATATAAAAACTCAATAATTAAACAAGATAGTGTAATAAAAACATCTCAATGCTGTTTTTGTGCCTCTTATATTATTTAATAGACATATGATTTTTTTAATACAAATACAATTGTCAAAATTGCAATTTTGTGGTGTTGTTCAAAAGTTGCAAATTACATAATAAATTGCAATTAAAAAAATTACATTTTGAAAAAAACATGTTCTAGTTTCTTGATAATTTCCTGTGGTTTTTTTGTTGGAATTGATATTTGTTGGTCAAATTGCTCCATGTCGCTTCCACCACCTTCGGATAAGATTTCGTTGTAGTTTTCATCTTCTTCTTCGTTTATCTCTGGTTGACCGCACATTCTCCGCTCTGCTCGTATCCAATCTCTGAATAATACTACAATCTCCAAGTTGTCTTCCGCTAATGAGTGTTTGTGCTCTCCTATTTGATATTTACCGGCAGAAAAAGCGCTTTCAGACGCCGTTGATGACGCTTAAATGTTCAAAACATCTCGGGTCATCATTGAAAGTGTCGGAAAGG
This sequence comes from Anisodus tanguticus, assembly GCA_034509755.1. Classification (NCBI taxonomy): domain Eukaryota; kingdom Viridiplantae; phylum Streptophyta; class Magnoliopsida; order Solanales; family Solanaceae; genus Anisodus; species Anisodus tanguticus. The sequence goes on along the minus strand of CM067543.1, from coordinate 9,145,327 downwards.
TCTTCTCATTCCTCCTCCAATATTTCAGCAAGTCTTCACGTCCTTCTTCATTGAGAACTGCTTGGTACGGTACAGAACCCTGCAAAACAAAAATATCAAACTCGCTAATTTGGTTAGTAGTGTTACGACCGCACATTATATTTCTGAGGCTTACAATACTAGCCGCAGAAACAACATGTCTTTTTTGAGGTTGTGTTGAGGAAGAAGAAGATGGTATGGAAGCCGATAGGTTGTTAGCACTTTCTTGTTGGTAAAACCTATATACTTTTTTGCATTCGTCTTCTACACTAAACAACACTTCTTCTTTAGTTTGTTCAATATGTGGTGAGTGATTTGGATTTTTGGGACTTGGAGGTGGTAGTACTGCTATACAATCATAAATAGTTTCAATAAGTGATTTAGTACCGTCTATTTTAATAGTCGGATTTAATACAACACCAATAATATAAATAGTGGGAATAGGAATAAAATATTTTTTTATTTTGATAAACATTTTTTTAATAGCTGGTTTATCCATATATTCATTAAGCAATAAAAATATTAGAGCTATATGAAACAACATAGTTGAAATAGTAGGATAATATATACCGGAAAATTCTTTTGTTGCTTGAAAAAATTTCTTTAGAAATACAATAAGTTCGGAAATTTTCCCCCAATAGCTATCTACAACCATATCAGCTGGATTTTGATTATGAGAGTTAAAAAATAAAGTTATAGATTTTTTATAGTCATAAGCAACAAGTAGTTGCTCGTATAAAGAATTCCACCTAGTGGGTACTTCTTCAGAAATTTTTTCTATAATGTAGTTGGCAATCGTGACAAGTTTTTTTTATGTTTTTTTTCGTTGTATTCTATTATTTTTAAAAATAAAGTTTATAGCAAATTGTATTTTACTAAGAATGTCTTCAAAAAGTGATAGACCATCCTTTACAACTAAGTTATATATATAGCACACACATTTTATATGAAAATGATCTGAAAAAGATGGAGTTAAACTATTTTTAAAATTATAATATCATAATTGTTAGAAGAAGCGTTATCTAATGTAATAGTCATAATTTTATCAGTTATTCCGTAATAATCGCACACTTGATAAATAATTTCTGCAATAAAAGTACCAGTGTGTCTATCATCTATATATCTATACACTAAGACCATTTATAATCTATCCAATGACAGGTTACCGTTAAATAATCATGGTCGTTAGTACTACGACCTATATCAGAAGTGATAGCCACTTTGCCATTAAAATGATATAATGAATAATGTAAATACTATTGATATTCATGTGCAAATTTAAATACATCTCTCTTAACATTTGATCTAGGAAAACCGTTAAAAGCAGGATTATACATTTCTCTAATGTAATAAATAAAACCAGGAGATGAAGGAAATGAAAAAGGCAAACCCTCCACAACAACTAATTTTTCTATTGCTTCTCTATCTCTATGTTTATTGTAATTAGAGCCTACAATTCCCCCCGTCGTGGGGTTAATTTGACCCTGTACTTGGTCCGGATAGTATGTGAACCTTGTCCCGATAGAGCGGACGTTTGCGCACCCGATTTTGAAGCCTCGTATTGGGCATACCTAGCTGGATGAGTCATTGCTACGTGTCTCATTAAACCACCCCGTCCCACCGTGACCTTTTCCAGTTTTAAATTTTAAAACATCTTTACAAATTTTACATCTAGCTACTTGATTCTCTACGTCACTATCAATAAATGTCCATGCATATGATCTTAATGGTCGTTTTGCTGGACCTCGTCTCATACTAGGGCGAATAAGAGGCATTTCAGTTGAAGGTGAACTAGTGGGTGTGTTGTCATCTACATTAGTGGGTGTATCATCTAGATCATCGTCTAAATTAAAGTCTTCTTGAGTTTCAGAAAATAGTTCCTCGTCTAAATCTAATGGTATTGTAGAAAAATGTTCAGTATCAACAAAATCATCCTGTGTAGGAATATGATTCTGTCTAGAAATAGGATGACTAGAAGAAGTACCCTTGCTCTTGTTGCCTCTACTAGAAGAAGCCTGACCCTACCCGTAAGCATACATTTAAATCCTTCCATTATAAATATATAATTATACTAATAAATAATTAAAGTAAATGAAATTAAGTGCGGTAAATAAAATAACAGACAATAATAATTTAATGAAGGAACGAATGTACCAAACGTCGACGTAACGTCGACGTGTAATCGAGAGGTTGAAAATTGAAACTTTGCTCGATGGAAGATCCTCAAGCTAGTTGCCAACTTCAATCCCAAATGAATAAATAAAATTCAATATTTAGTAGACAATGTAGACTTGTAGAGATATAGATTGAGAGAGATTATACGAAGATTTGTGAGAAAGATGAAGAGAAAATGAAGTATTTATAGTTGAGAAATTGGGTTAAAGTCTAAATATAATAACTTATGGGTTAAAAATAAATATTAAGGGGTAGGGAGGTTGGGGGAGGCAAAAATGTAAAATGGCCGTTAGTGCAACAATTATTTGTGCAAAGGGAGGGTTTCAGACGGGACCGGGTCGGGACGAGACCATGTCCCGTCCCGATTCGAGTCCCGATACCGCAAAATTTTCTTAAAAAAAAAAGTCAGGATCAGGGCGAGATCGAGGCGGTGTCCAGCCTTAGTTGATATTGTAACAAAACAAGTGAAACAATTGCACTAGATTCTATAAAAAGGAAATAACATCCCTAGCTAGATTCTATATATAGAACCTCTACAAGTAAACATTAACCAATAATGATGAATGACATTACAAGTCTTTAGGGTGTGAGGGAAATAGTAGGAATGAGGATAGGGGTACTATTTTGGATTCAACTGTCATATAACTCTAGATTTTGATCCTTATATGGTGATTCGCTGGTCTAATTTTCTGGGTGAATTTGATGTGGCACTGAAATGAAGTTGTTTTAGGAAATTAACTAAAAAAAACTTATTCCAGTTCTGTTTTTCCTGTTTTATTTGTAATAAATTGATGTACTTTAGTTGTTGTTAACTCTCCCAAACATTTATTTTAGTTGTAATAAATTGATGTACTTTAGTTGTTGTTAACTCTCCCAAACATTTATTAGGCAGTTGGGTACAAATAGTGACGACGTCAGAATTCTACCAAGGACTTTAAACAATTTTTGAGCATCTTTTATCCTACATTTAAATTTTCCATATGTAAAGAAGATTCAAGAACTTATAAATACATACAAAGAATTTACTGTTTTTTTTTTTTTTTTGCAGAAGATTATTTTTGACGAAGATATTCAATGAAACCCTCTGTTGAGCTTACAACAACAATATACACCCTCAATCTAATTTCACTAGAGGGGTCTCGAGAGGGTGGTGTGTACGCAGTCTTATAACTCTACCTTATGAAGATAGATAGATTATTTTCGATAGACCTTCGGCTCAAATAAGGCACATCAAAATTAGTAAGAAAAAGAAATATAGTAATGAAGTAACCGTATAAAAATAATGAAAAAAGGAACAAACCATAGCAACAACAAATAGTTCGATAATAAAGCAAAGAAAACAACCGATAATACTAAATGTAAAGAAATATTATTGCAACTTTGTTTTCTAATTTATCAGGCTTCTAAATTGTAACTGTTAGATGATATTAATCTCCCTCGTGGAGTCTTTCATTAATATCAAGGTATATATAGAGTACAATATTCATCCCTTATACAATAGGAATCCTAAGCCTATACAAAAGAGGAATCCTAGTCTTACCATAATTATATTTACACAATATATGGAAATATTCTAATTATGGGTAGGGAATATATTGTTTCCTATATTTACACGTTTACACACCCCCTCAGTCGGAGCGGGAGGAGGCCGGACGCCGAGACTCGGATCTCGAAGTCAAGAAATAACAGTCTGGGAAGTCCTTTGGTAAATATGTATGCATACTGATAGGATGATGGAACATGTAACACTCTGACATGGCCTAACGCAACTTTCTCACGAACGAAGTGTAGGTCTATCTCAATATGCTTGGTTCGCTGATGTTGAACCGGATTATGAGAAAGATAGATGGCAGAGATGTTATCACAATACACAATAGATGCCTGACGCAAAGGACACTGAAGTTCTAACAGTAAATTTCTGAGCCAACAAACAAATTTCAGCTACTACATTTGCAACGCCTCTATTCTCAGCCTCGGCACTGGAGCTAGATAGGGTAGCCTGTCGCTTGGCAGACCAAGAAATCATATTATCCCCTAAGAAAACACAAAAGCCGGAGGTGGAGCGTCGTGTGTCCGGACACCCTGCCCAATCTGCATCCGTATATGAAAGCAACCTGTCTGGTGCAGAGGGATATAGGTGCAAACCATAATCAAGAATGCCCTTAATGTATCGAATGATACGCTTAAGAGCAGTGAAATGAGACTCCCTGAGGGCATGCATGAATAAGCACACATGCTAAAAAACATAAGCTATGTCTGGCCTGGTGAATGTGAGATACTGAAGTGCACCTGCAAGGCTCCTATACAGAGTAGGATCAGATACTGGAGCACCATCCATAGCACTGAGCTTAGATTTGGAATCAACTGGAGTAGGCACCTCTTTGCAGTTCGCCATCTTAGCCCTGTACACAATCTCTTCTGCATACTTACGCTGACACAAGAACATATGATTGGCAAGCCTGGTAACTGATATCCCCAAAAAGTAACTCAGCTTTCCCAAATCAGTCATTGCAAATTCGGACTTGAGCAAGACAATAATCTCATTTTTCAATCTGTCGGAGGAGGCGGTAAGAACAATATCATCCACGTAAAGTAATAAGTAAGCAGTGCTAGTACCTCGATGAAAAATGAAAAGTGATGTATCACTCTTGCTGCATACAAACCCAATCTGCAAGATATACCTGGAAAAACGATCATACCACACACGGGGGGCCTGCTTCAGGCCATATAGTGACTTACGGAGACGGCACACATAGTGAGGAACTGCTGGATGGGTGAACCCTAGTGGCTGATGCATGTAGATTGTCTCTCGCAGATCCCCATGTAAGAATGTATTCTTCACGTCAAGCTGATGGATCGGCCAGTGTTTGCCCATGGCTATGCTCAAAACTGTGCGGATGGTAGCCGATTTGACAACCGGGCTGAAGGTCTCACCACAATCAATGCCCTCCTGCTGATTTATGCCATTAGCCACATGACGGGCCTTATACCTTTCAAGATCCCCATTGTCTCTGAACTTGTGATGAAATAGCCACATACAACGAATAACATTCACCCCCTCAGGTCTAGGTACTAGATCCCACGTGTGCTGTTTAGTTAAAGCATTGAATTCCTCATACATAGCCGCATTCCAATTAGGGTCTTATTTGGCCAATTTTGGGTTCTTTGGAAGTGGAGAGATGGTTTGGGCAGACAAGTTGAAATGGACTTTGGGTTTGAAGATTCCATGCTTTGAACGAGTTTCCATTGGATGGGTAGGGACAGTGAGTGGCGGAGTGATGTCTGAGACGGGGGGTAAAGTCGGATAAGGAGAAGGTGGGGGCGAAGCCGTTGGAGGCGCCGCGGCTCCTGGATCGAGAGTCGCGGCGCTAGAAGGTTGATAGGCTTCTCTGAAGTTTGGGCGTCGCGACGCCTCAGAACAGGGCCGCGGCGCTGTCGACGGTGTTTCACAAGATTGCTCTCTGGAAATCAGGCGCCGCAGCGCCTCCCCCCGAGGCCGCGGCTCTGACGACGGAACAGAGGATGTGAGTTATTCGATTATGAGGGGAGAGATGGCAGGCTCGTCAAGAAATGAGTAGTCCTGTTTTTGGAATTTTGGAAGATTCGAAAACGGGAATGTGGTCTCGTCGAATGTAACGTGACGAGATATGTGGATCTGACGAGTCGACAAGTCATAGCATAAATAGCCCCTATGGTTCGGCGGGAATCCTAGATGGACACATGGAGTGGACCTAGGAGCGAGCTTGTGAGGGGCGGTAGAGCTAAGGTTAGGATAGCACAGACAACCAAAAATCCGTAGATGATCATAAGAGGGGATTCTATGGTAGAGGATTTCGGTAGGGGGTCATATTGTGAAGAGTGCTAGTAGGAAGAATATTTAGAGTGTATTCTGACATTTTAGCAGCATAGACCCAGAAGGGTGGAGGGAGGGAGGCATGAATCAATAGGGTGCGAATCATATTGTTAATGGTGCGGATGATTCTTTCAGCTTTACCATTTTGTGGTGAGGTGTGAGGGCAGGAGAAGCGAAAGACCATGACATTATTGGTACAAAAGCGGTGAAACATAGAGTTATTGAATTCACGACCATTATCGCACTGAAATGATTTTATGCCTTTTCCAAATTGTGTTTGAATGAACTTGCGAAACTCAAGAAATTTGACAAACACTTCCGATTTAAATTTAAGAGGGTATAACCAAACGTAGTGTGAAAAATCATCAAACAACACAAGATAGTATTTATGACCGAGAGAACTAGAGATAGGAGATGTCTATAAATCGGCATGTATGATATCAAAAGGAGCAAATGTAACACTAGTAGATGATTTAAACAGAAGACGAATATGTTTGCCTAAAGAGCAAGAAACACAATTTTGGGCAAGTTTCCCATTACAAGCAATGAAATTGTTGCCTCTAAGAAAATTAAAAACTGGGACTCCTGGATGACCAAGCCTATTATGCCAAGTTAAAGAAGAAACAAATTGCTAGAGTGACGGGAGAGCAAGATCTGGCAGCGGAGGTGGAAGTGAATGGATAGAGATCCCCCGTGCTATTGCATCTCGTAAGAGGTGTCCCCGTATGAAGATCCTTCACAGTAAAACCAAAAGGATCAAAATCCACGGAGACAGAATTATTACGAGTAAATTGGCGGACAGATATGAGGTTCTTAATTATGTGTGGGGCATATAGGGTGTTTTTGAGGGAGAAGGGTGGATGAGGAGGTTGTGTGTATGAGGTACCATAACCCTTAACTGGAATGCGTTGTCCACTACCAACTGTAACATATTGAGGATGCTTTAAACGAAACAGTTTAGGAATAGTACCTGTAGACTGGGTGACGTGAGATGTGGCGCATGAGTCCATGTACCACGTATTGTCAGGTTGTTGCATAGAGAGGGTGTTGAACGCCTGACCCAACTTAGTGGGTGTCATGCCGGAGGAGGCCTGCGGGACCTGACCTTGCATGAAGTGGGCCTGCTGTGGGGCTGGAGCGGGGCCTAACAAACCGGGGTAAGAATACGGATTGTATAGCTGCTGGTACTAGAATGGACTTGGCGTCGCGGCTCTGAACTGGGGCGCCGCGGCGCTGTAGACGAACTGCTGAGGAGCCGCGGCCCAGTTGTTCTGCGATCTCTGTTGCTATTGCTGCTGTTGGTTCTGTTGACCGCGACCCTTGCCACGACCACAACCTCCTCTACCGCCGCGACCTTTTCCACCCTTGCCGCCGCGGCCCTGCCGCTGTTGGGAGTTGTCTGGTGGCGTCTGATCTTGGGGTTGCGTGTTGACAGCTAACACCTGCTGGGCGTGCTCCTGCTTAGCACGACGGGTTTCTTCGAGCAACAATTGTGAGCGAGCTTTGTTAAAACTCAGTAGCGGATCTGCCTATTGAATAATTGTGGCCAAAGTATCATATTCGCCCTTAGTAAGGCCAGAAATCATTTGTAGCACCATTTTATCGTCAGTGACAGGCGTGCCGATGTTGGAGAGTTGATCCGCTAGAAGCTTAAGCTGCTTGCAGTACTCAAAGACATTGGAGAAGTTTTCAAGACGTGTTTTGTTGAACTGTTCTTCCAAATACACGGCACGAGTGTGCTTGTTGTCCTGAAAAATTTCCTCCAAACGATTTCACAAGTCAAGGGTTGTGGAGTCAGATTTCATGATAGTAAGGAGCAAATCCTGAGAGATACTACCATATATCCATTGTTTGACGCCGACGTTGAGACGATGCCAGATAGAATCATCAATCTCCGTAGGGCGCGGAATAGTGTCATCAATATGGTCAAGCACTTTATAGAGACATGCATGATTGCGAAAAAGTTCAACCCAGGGAGAATACTGGTTGTTTTCTTGATCAAGAATAATGGGTATATGGTTCTTGATGTTGGAAACAGTAAGGGCTGGATGAAACGGGGGTGATGACTTTGTGGTGGGATTTGTGGAGGTAGAGGCGTCAGAAAGTGTGGAAGAATCAGGGATAGCCATTTAGAGAAGAGAAGAAAGGAAGAACAAAACCCGAAAAACAAGAAGAAAATCCGGGAGGGCCGCGGCGTAGGAGAGGCAGCCCGCGGCTGTGGAAGAGAAAGGTTTTTAGGGTTTTGTTTATTTGGCTCTTGATACCATGTTAGATGATATTAATCTCCCTCGGGGAGTCTTTCATTAATATCAAGATATATATAGAGTACAATATTCATCCCTTACACAATAGGAATCCTAAGCCTATACAAAAGAGGAATTCTAGTCTTACCATAATTATATTTACACAATATATGAAAATATTCTAATTATGGGTAGGAAATATATTGTTTCCTATATTTACACTTTTACAGTAACCTATACCAACAAATTAAAAGCAGTATTAATTTTCTTATGTTCACGTGTTGGGATCCAAGATAGGATCAAAGAGTATTTATTAAAGTTCTTTCTACTTTACAGTAACGGTAACCAGGGAATACTTTTTCATTCATGAGTGAAAAATTAATAAAGCTTGTATAACTTAGAAGTTAGAACTAGTATTTGTCAGGAAATGCATTATTTAACGGAACAATGATTTATTATAAAGAAAAATACCAACAAAAAAATCAGCAAATTATTTGTCAGGAAATTCATCACTTAACATAACACTCACAACTTGATAGCAATTTTATTTCGTAAAACACAATAAAATTTCTTAGTTAATCTACTTTTGCCAACAAAAGAAAAACCAATAAAGATAAGTGAAAAACAGGAAAAATAAAGCAAAAGGATGCTGATAAGTAACTTAAACTGATAAGTAAAAAAAAAAAAAAAAAAACTTCTGCTATTAATATATATAGTTAATCGACTTTTAGGCGCTCGGTGCTCAAAATTTATCGACCTAACTCATCCAAATTCGTGTTAGGGTAGGCAGGGGCGGATCTAGGGCATTGTATGCTGGTTCTCAAGAATCCAGTAATTTTTGTGCAGACTCTGTATTTATATTGAAACATAATATTACTACAAGAAATTTGATTATTAGTGACAAATTATTTTGTCACTCAAAAATCATATTCGTCATAAATAACCTTGTCTGACAAAAAATATTATGTCAATCATTCGTCCCTAAAGATGGATTGCTAAAAGTATATAAAAACAATTTAGTGTTTCGTCGCTGAATAAAGTTTTATCAACTACGAAATTATTTTTCATCCCCAAATGCATAATATTTGTGACACTTATTTGTCATAAAAAAAGTATAAATTTTGTAGTTAAAAGCATCATATCATCGCCAAAAATGTTTTTAATACCGACAAATCTAATTTGTCGCCAATTATAATTCATTGGTGACGATGTCATTTGTCCTTAAAGCTATGCAAAATTTGTAGTTAAAAGAATGCAATTACGTCACTAAAAGAGGTACTTTATCCATTTTAAAAAGATTGTTTGGTTTTGACTTGACACAAAATTTAAGAAAATAAAGAAAACTTTTGAATATTGTAATCTTAAATTAAAGATGTCTTGAATGTATAAAAATAACATTTAATCTTGTGATCTTAAATATGTAATGTGAAAAGTTAGAATGAAAAAGTTATCAAAAGAGGAAAGGGACATTCTTTTTTAAACAGACTAAAAAGGAAAATAAGACAAACATTTTGAGACAAAAGGAGTATATGTTTTATGTACAAACAGAGATTTAGTCTCTAAATCTTTATATTAGTGATAGATTTGTTTGTCGTAAAATGCAAAGAGTTCGTAGTTAAAAGCTATTTTGTGACGTTAAAACTTAAAAGTGTTGCTATTAGTGATAAGACTAATTCGTCACTATACGTTATATTAATTAGGGACAATTTCAATTGTCATCAAAGATCAAATTAATTTATTGTTAAAATATATTTGTTATTAATAAGGCCGTTTTGAGAAATAATCATCACCAACAGATTAAATAATTTAAGAATTAATTTTTTTGAGAATTTGTATATATTTAACAATTTGTAATCATACGAACTAAAATCTATAGTTAAATTGTTTGTTACTAATTACACATATTTCAGTTTGTAAATTAATTTATAAATCAAAACATCACAACAATGGAAATTAAAAAAAAACTAATACCAAAAATTCATACAAAACCATATACTGTAATTAACATAAAAGTCTAATTGAAGTACATAAATACTGGTAAAGTAAACAAATAAAAGCGTATTGCCTCCTCATTCGCCAACGTAGCTTCACTTATCTAATAACTTCATTCTTGAATCAATTTGCACTTTCATGTACCTGCATGTGTAAAAAAAAAAACTTAATTTGATGGAGTATATACTTTTTGATATCATGATTTATATGAAATATATCTTCAAATTTCAATCATTAATCTGATAACTGATAAGTATAATTAGTGATTGTAATAATCATCGTACTCGTAAGTATTGAGCTACTCTATTATGCATATTCTTGTTATCTTTATCAAATATTATAAAGCATAGTGTCCCTTTTCTGGGTAAATACTATTCCTAGTGAATAGATACTATTTCAACAGTCACTCCATTAAAATAATCCATCACAATTGCATAACATCAATCATAATAGACTTATATATGTACTATAAAAATTATTTCATCCGTCTCAATTTAAGTGTGTTAGTTTGACTTGATACGAAATTTTAAAAAACAAATGAAGACTTTTGAATCTTGTGATCTAAAATTAAAAATCTGTAGGGTTTTTTAAATCTTGTGGTTTTAAACTTGCCTTGAAATTGAAAAATTTACTAAATATAAAAAAAAATTCTTTTTGGGACAGAACAAAAAAAGTATGACACTTAAATTGGGACGGCGGAGTAACAAAGAATTGAACATGATCCATAGCAGAAGACTAGATGCACAAAATAAATTTGAAAAATATAAAGAATTAAAATAGAAAGATAAAACCAAACTAAGGGCTCGTTATATTTAACTATATTGGCGACGACGAGATTGAACTTCAAACCTAAAAGAAGACAAAAACGAGAGTCATTAACAACTCATCTAATTAATTGAGATTTCAAAAGAAATTTGAGTTGCAGCATTGACAAGAAAAAACATGTTGTGGAATGAAAACTTCTATCTATTTAAATATTGGAGTGAAGGTAAAAAAATATTGAAAGTTAAATTTTGTTATTTCACTTTTCCTCCAATATTTTCGTGTAAATTTTCTTACTTATGACCTCTCATTTAATGACTCTCCATTCAGTATTAAGATTATATTTCTATTTCCTTATTTTGTGTTTATGAATTATTTAAGACCTTTTAACTCAGGCAATTTTTTGCACAAAATCTGAAGCAAGGATAATAATTTTCATGTGATTGATTTTGTGTATTCGCACATAATCAGGCTTAATATGATGATAATCGTACATATTAGTAGTTAAGAATCTCAATATAAATGAAATTGAAAAATAATTGATAAATTTCATGATCAGATTATTTCTCGCGAATATATACAAATAAATAAGCTATTTTTGTTGTCAAATATAGTGATATAATTATGACCAGATTTTTTGGTGCAAAAAATTTAAAAACATATCAAACTATGTGACTGAGCTACAATTGTAATTTTTCTCATCAAAGTTTTTCACTAAATATTCTTTTATCTTTTGCGATAGATCAAAGACGGTTTTTTCATAACAACTTGAAAATAACTAATCTCTAGAGATTTGTATTAAGATCTAAATATATACATAATAATTAAGATTATTTATTTTCATAATATTAGAATATATGGAACTTATCTTTATTTAAAATTAACAAAAATAAATTTCATATAAAATACTGCACTAATAAATTTAATGTTAAATCAACAAAATATCTTTAGAAAAGTTTTTTGGTGGTTGGTAATGATGACGATGGAAAATGGTGGTGGTGATTGTACTTAGGTACCAACTGGGTGGTTATGGGTACGTAGCTAGAAAGTAGTGATGGTGGATGACAATAGTAATTAACAATGTAGGTTGATGATGGCAGTTAGTAGTGACAACTGATAATCATGGATAATAGTGATAGCTAATGGAGATAGTGACGACTAATAAACGTGGTTGACGATATATAGATGTCATTGATGGTGTGATTGTATGTAGTGATTCATGGTTGCTATGGATAATGGTGGTTGATGATGATGGTTATAAACAATGGCTGACAATTGTTTGTGGTGATTAGTGGTGGTGGTAGTGGATAAGACTGAGGAGGTGGTTGTGGGTACGTAGTGGCCGACGATTAGCGTTGAAAGTGAATGGAGTAGCAGTGAAATGTCATCTTTACAAAAAGCTTTTAATAGATAGCATTTTACTGATATAAAACTTTGTTATAGATCTTAATTATTCAAATCTACTTAGACCTATTATAAGACCTCATTTGTTCTAATTCCCCTAAAACCGGTACTAATGAATCTATTGTTCTCAATCTGTATTCCTACTTCAAACTCGGTAGCGGCGAACCACTCAACAAGTAGTATATCACACGTAATTTATTCGTGCGAGAAGAAGAAGAAGATTTTGTAGTTCGTAAAATTAGTAAGTAATATTCGAGGAATCAAACGAATTTATAGCCATGGAAGTATCGTTTCGAAGGTTTGCAACCTTTCTCGAACGCCACCGAAAATGGTGGGAAATTTAAATAAGGAAAAGAAATCGGGTCGCGGGTCAGACACGCGGATCCGGCCGGGTCGCGGGTCAGGGTCACTAACGGGTAGGATTGGATAAGTTAATTAATTTAATTAAATAATGATTAATTAAATAATTAAAAATTAAAAAAAATTTGGTCCAAAAAGATTATCAATCAATCAGATCATTTGACCAAATCCACAAATCCAAATCCAAATCCGAACCCGAACCCGAAGCCGAAGCCGAATTCGAAGCCGTAGCCGTAGCTGAAGCCGTAGCCGAGCCGAGCGAGCGACGACGGCGGCGCGAGGGGTCCTTGCCCCCTCAACCCTTTTACTGACAAGAAGGAGTAATTCTACTTATAAGTAGAAGAACTTTTCTTTCCACTACCGATGTGGGACAAATGCTTATTTTATAAAGCAAGAGGGGACTCCCACTTTTCTTTCCACTACCGATGTGGGACAACTCCCACTTTTCTTTCCAATCATTTCCCATTCACCAATATCAATACCCAACAATCCCCCACATGAATGGGGAATGGCTATAATATAAAAGCGCGGACAAGTGTGATATACAAGCGAGAATTGACGTATCCGGATAAGCGGTTTCCTTTGAACTTTCCGTAGTGAACTTATATCGGATATACTCGATCAATCGGTAGATCGATATCTTTGAACCGTCGAACTTTGTTGTATACCTAGACAACATAAGTCACACAATCAACCCTCAACCGTTTATGGTTCTCACGGTTGTGTTCATTTCACCATGAACACCTCCCCGGTTTCATGAGTGTGTAGAGAATGGGCCTTTACTGTCATTCCCCTTTAAAGCGGCTTACACTTAACACTCACATAGGTGATTTCTAAACATGTGGTCCTATAGCCACATTATCTGGTCATACACTGCCAGATTTAGATAATCATTAAATAACCTTAATGCTTTATTAACTCATTAACAAGCCATAAGGTTTTATCCTTATTTCTGAACATTGTCTTCATCCGAGAATGGGTTGAGTTATTTGACAATGTTGAACCGTCAGTCACAACTTTGTTTGATCTCCTTGAACCTAGCTCTTGGGATCTCCAGTCTACTAGGTAGAGTTACCGCCATGATGACTTGTCCTCGGCCTTAACCCCATTCCCATTGATGATCTACTAACTCCCTCTCTAGATAAGCCTTTTGTAAGCGGATCCGCCACGTTATATCTTGACTTTACATAGTCAATCGTGATAACGCCACTAGAGAGGAGTTGTCTAACGGTATTGTGTCTTCGTCGTATGTGACGAGATTTTCCGTTGTACATTACGCTCCCTGCACTACCTATTGCTGCTTGACTGTCACAATGTATATATATAGGAGCCAAAGGTTTGGGCCGAATGGAATATCTTCTAAGAAATTCCGGAGCCATTCGACCTTCTTCACCGGCCTTGTCTAAAGCTATAAATTCGTATTCCATTGTAGAGCGGGCGATGCATGTCCGTTTTGATGATTTCCAAGACACCGATCCACCCCCAATTGTGAAAACATAACCACTCGTGGATTTAACTTTAAATGATCCGGTGATCCAATTTGCATCACTATATCCTTCGATCACGGCGGGATATTTGTTATAATGCAAAGCATAGTCTTGGGTGTGTTTTAAATACCCCAAGACTCGTTTCATTGCCATCCAATGAGTTTGATTGAGATTACTCGTGAATCGACTCAGCTTGCTTATAGCACATGCTATATCTTGTCGTGTACAATTCATAATATACATCAAACTTCCCAAAACTCGTGCATAGTCCAATTGTGAGTCACTTTCACCTTTATTCTTTTGAAGTGCAAAACTTACATCAATTGGAGTCTTTACAACATTGAAATTTAAATACTTAAACTTGTCAAGTACTCTTTCAATATAATGAGATCGCGATAATGCTAGACCTTGTGGAGTTTTATGAATTTTGATGCCTAAGATCAAATCAAAGAACTCCTAAGTCTTTCATATCAAATTTGCTAGCCAAAGATACGCTTCGTAGCATTTATATCGGTAATATCTCTACTCATTATCAACATGTCATCAACATATAAACAAACAATGACTTCATGATTTGGAGTATTTTTAATGTAAACACATTTGTCACACTCATTAATCTTAAATCCACTTGCCAACATTGTTTGGTCAAATTTTGCATGCCATTGTTTGGGTGCTTGTTTAAGTCCATAAAGTGACTTAACAAGTTTGCACACTTTCCTTTCTTTACCAGAACCACAAAGCCCTCGGTTGTTCCATGTAAATTTCTTCCTCCAATTCTCCATTTAAGAAAGTTTGCCTTGACATCCATTTGATGGATTTCAAGACCATATACGGCGCCGTTGCTACTAACACTCGAATAGATGTTATTCTTGTTACCGGCGAGTATGTGTCAAAGTAATCAAGGCCTTCTTTTTGTCTATAACCTTTGACCACAAGTCTTGCCTTATATTTGTCAATAGTGCCATCAGCTTTCATTTTCCTTTTAAAAATCCATTTTGATCCTAAAGGTTTATTTCCGGAGGAAGATCAACCAATTCCCATGTATGGTTGTTCAAAATTGATTCAATCTCACTATTGACTCGCTTCTCTTTCCAAAATGTCAATCGAAGAAGACATTGCTACTTTAAATGTTTGAGGCTCATTTTCAAGCAAGAATGTCACAAAATCTGGTCCAAAAGAAGTAGATGTCCTTTGACGTTTGCTACGCCTTGCATCCTCTTTACTTGGTGTATTTTCCTTGGATTCTTCCCGCGGTTGTTTAGATCTTTCATTTGACGACTCACATTCAGTTTTATACGGATAAATGTTTTCAAAGAATTCAGCATTATCTGATTCAATTACCGTGTTAACATGAATTTCGGGATTGTCCGATTTGTGAACCAAAAACCGACAAGCTTTGCTTTGTTTGTAGCATAGCCAATAAAAACACAATCCACGCTTTTGGTCCGATTTTTACCCTTTTGGGCAAAGGAACTTGGACCTTTGCTAAACACCCCCACACTTTGAAATATTTCAAGTTGGGTTTTCTTCCTTTCCATAGTTCATATGGAATAGATTGTGTTTTGCTTTGTGGGGCACCCCGTTGAGTATTTGGTTAGGCAGTAAGGATAGCCTCCCCACAACCTTTGCGGTAAACCATAACTTATTAGTAAGGCATTCATCATTTCCTTTAATGTTCGATTTTTTCTTTCCGCAATTCCATTTGATTGTGGTGTGTAAGAAACGTAGTTTGATGAATAATTCCATATTCTAAACATATCTCTCGCAAAAGGAGATTCGTACTCTCCTCCCCTATCACTTCTAATCATTTTTATCTTTTTATTTAATTGATTTTCCACTTCGTTTTTGTATTGCTTAAATGCATCAATTGCTTCATCCTTACTATTAAGCAAATACACATAACAATATCGAGTGCAATCGTCAATAAAAGTTATAAAATACTTTTTCCCACCGCGAGATGGTATTGACTTCATATCACATATATCTGTGTGAATTAAGTCTAAAGGATTTGAATTCCTATCAATAGACTTATATGGATGTTTAACAAACTTAGATTCGACACGATTTCACATTTAGATTTATTACACTCGAATTTAGGCAATACTTCTAAATTAATCAATTTTCGCAAGGTTTTGTAGTTGACATGTCCTAAACGAACATGCCATAAATTATTTGACTCCAATAAGTAAGACGAAGCCGAATTCTTATTAATACCGTCAACAACCATTACATTGAGTTTGAAAAGGCCCTCGGTGAGGTAGCCCTTTCCTATGAACAAATCATTCTTACTTATTACAATTTTCTCACTAACCAACACACATTTAAACCCGTTTTTGACGAGTAGTCCGGCTGAAACTAAATTCTTCCGAATTGTTGGAACGTGCATAACATTGTTGAGAGTCATGACCTTGCCGGAAGTCATCTTCGAAGTATCTTCCCATATCCTTCAACCTTGGCTGTTGCGTATTTCCCATAAACGCACTCTTCGGGTCCAAGTGGGAGCATAGGTTGCAAATGCTTCTTTTGTAGCGCAAACATGTCGAGTGGCACCAGAATCAAGCCACCACTCCTTTGGGTTACCAACCAAATTGCACTCCGATAGCATTGCACACAGATCATCCATATCATCATTCTTTTCCACCATATTGGCTTGTCCTTTTCCCTTGTTCTTTTTCGGGAGACGACAATCTGGGGCTTTGTGGCCAGCTTTCCCACAATTAAAGCAGTTGCCCTTGAACTTTTTCTTGTTGGAATCCTTCTCCTTTCCAGAAGGCCTCTTCCTTTTCTTGTTCTTTTTCAGAGCAGCATCTTCAACGATGTTTGCCCCTTCAATTGGTGAAGTCTTACGATACCTCTTCTCAGCGGTTTTGTTATCTTCCTCGATCTTGAGACGAATCACAAGATCTTCCAACTTCATTTCCTTTCTTTTGTGCTTAAGATAATTCTTGAAATCTTTCCATGAGGGCGGCAACTTCTCAATCATTGCAGCCACTTGGAACGCTTCATTTACTACCATACCTTCAGCAATAAGGTCATGGAAGATAAGTTGAAGCTCTTGAACTTGGGTTCCAACGGTTTTTCCATCCACCATTTTGTAGTCTAGGAATTTGGCAACCACAAACTTCTTCAAGCAAGCATCTTCAGTTTTGTACTTCTTTTCAAGTGCACTCCATAGTTCTTTGGAAGTCTCTACCGCACCGTAGACGTTGTACAAGTCATCTTCTAAGGCACTCAAAATGTAGCCTTTGCACAAAAAGTCACTGTTTCCAAGCCTCGGTAACCATGAACTTTTGGTTGTCGCATGTCGGCGGCGGGCACGGGAGGGTCCTCATTGGTGAACTTTTGCATACCAAGGGTGGTAAGCCAAAAGAACATTCTTTCTTTGCCATCCTTTAAAGTTGGCACCGGTGAACTTCGCAGTTTCTCAGCCGGTGGCACAACATGGCGGTACAAAAGTTGTAGGAGTAACCGCCGGTGCGGTAATTGCGCAGGTAGTTCCGGTCTCAATTGCCATTATTCGTTTGTCACTTTGTCAAATCGACAAACTGTTTTAGTTAATAAAACCGAATAGCAATTCAATCACGTACTTAAACGATGAAGATTTTTTATTTTTTCAAATTGCAAGTATAATTATGAAACTTTAGTATTCCAACGAAGTTTTTATATCTTCGAGTCGAATACTAATATTCATATGGAGTAGAAAACTCGCACAAGTTTTAATCTCCAAACTTAGATACAACA
This sequence comes from Anisodus tanguticus, assembly GCA_034509755.1. Classification (NCBI taxonomy): domain Eukaryota; kingdom Viridiplantae; phylum Streptophyta; class Magnoliopsida; order Solanales; family Solanaceae; genus Anisodus; species Anisodus tanguticus. The sequence goes on along the minus strand of CM067543.1, from coordinate 9,127,292 downwards.
ACGATGAAGTTTTTATGTTCTTCAAATCGTTGTACAAGTATGAACTTTAATATTCCAACGAAGTTTTTATTTCTTCAAGTCGAATATGAAATTTCACACGGAGTAGAAAACCACACACAGTTTTAATCTCCAAAACAAAATACGATTAATCTAAAAATATAATTTCCTTAAGATTGTTCTCAATCTGTATTCCAAAAAACCAAGAAAACAATAAACACCGAAAATAAACGAATCGGTGTTGAAAAAATAAGAATAATTTTTCAGAATATAATCGAGCCCACTTAGTTCAAAGTGTGTCCTTAAGGAAATTATTCCCCTCACAAGACTCGAGGTTGATGGAATATCCCCTCCCAGGATAGAACGATTATCTTACCGAATAGTAGTACTTCAAACTCGGTAGCGGCGAACCACTCAACGTAGTATATCACACGAGAATTTATTCGTGCGAGAAGAAGAAGAAGATTTTGTAGTTCGTAAAATTAGTAAGTAATATTCGAGGAATCAAACGAATTTATAGCCATGGAAGTATCGTTTCGAAGGTTTGCAACCTTTACGAACGACCACCGAAAATGGTGTTTTCTTTCCACTAGTTCTCAAATTTTCATGGGTTGGGAGAATGGCTCCACCCGATGTGATCGACGTCGCATCTCGACTCAACCTGTTCGTGTTGCGAAACGGCCGAAACTGAGAATTGTTTTTAAATTGTTAAATTATTTAGATGTTTCGCCGAATGAACAAATATTACATGTATTGTTCAATAGTTCACAAGTTTTGCAGAACGGCCAAAACTGAGAATTATTTTCATTCTATTTAAATTATTCACAAATTTTGACGGATGTGTGTTGTTAAATTATTTAAATTAGCAAGTTGCGGCAACTATCCAGGGAATTAAAATAATTGAGAATGAGCATCGTTAAATAGGAACATAGATACAATCATTGTCCGAATAATATGATTTATACTTGCACCCAAAAACTAAGTTAATATTTAATCAAATTATGTTATCCGTCTTCCACGATGATAGGAAAAGGAGATTGATAATAAATATTTCATGGTCTTCCAAGAACACTTCCTACAACTAGTATCTTCAATTCTATTAAGGGGTCGTTTGGTGCACGGGATAAGGTGGAATATCTCGCGATTAAATTTTGGGTAAAATTTATATCTTATTTGGTTGAAGGTATAAATTTATCCCGGAATAAATTTATACTTTCAACCAAACGAGGTATAAAATTTATCCCAAATTTAGTCTTGAATATCCAACCTTATACCATCAAGCTTGGTATTATTTTATCCCACTTCTCAGGTTGGATAAATTAGTCCAGAAATTATACTCCAGGACTTAAGTTGCTCGGACTCGGGTACGGATACGGATCTGAGTGTCGGATTCGACAAAATCTAAATTTTAAGATTCGGGGGGTGTTGATCCAGGTATGAATGCGGATGTGGGGATTCAGCTAAGAAAATTCAAAATTATAAAAATAGAGTTATAAAGGACCAGAAGTTTGAAATCATAACACGACCCTTGAATTCCGGGTTTCTCTCTGTTTTACCAGAAACATGAAGCAACGGATATGAGACAAAAGGATTATAATATTGAAGGTATGCCATTTCCATGGCTTAAATATGTTTTATCTTTCATTTTGAGAGATCAAATTCTCAATTTCCCCCCAAATGTGTCCATGGACTCCGGTCAAAGTATTCGAAGTTGGTTGACCGAATCCGAGACGCATCCTGCACCCGGACTCGTCCCCAGTCTCGTGTCGAGACAGGTTCGGCATAAAAAACAAAGAGTCTGCACAACTTAGCTCAAGAGTATAATCCCGAGATAACTTAGTCCGCGTACCAAACAACCCCTTATTCTTTTATAGTAATTTTCAAGCTATCCTTTGTGAAAGATATTTATATTTGCAAATTTTCTTAAAACGAGAACAAAATGTAAAGAGTGGCTTGAAAAAGAAACATAAAGTGTCATTTCCAGTAACAATTCCTGCCATAAAAGGCAAAAGAAGTGGGCTTCTTTTTAGCGCCCATTACTGTCCTTTTCCATGTGACATAAGTCCTGCTCACAGTTCTGGGCTATCAGGCCCACAAACTAATTAAATTGTTCAATCAAATGTTCCTTTTCTTGGGCCCATGAAAAGATAGAAAAGCAATACAATAAGGAATGGAGTTTCTAAAGAAAGAAAAGTATGAGACTTTTATACTATATGACCGCCATCAAAATAATAACCAGTAAATATATCAATATATAACGAGCGTATATTTTTGTATATATATGGCTAGAAGTTATAATTATTTTTGGCGAGTGACTGCGTATGTAACTTTCCACGAGAGCATATAATTATCAAATTCAAGTGTGGTGAGTCCCAAATTTACTATTCCTCAAAGAAAGAGAGTATCCATGAGATCATCTCAAACACTATCTTAATGGTTCTTTTCCTTACATTTTTTTAATGTTATAGCAATATATTTACAATATTTTCACAGCACGAATTTTTAAACGAACATAGAGTTCCTCGATATAAATTATAGGGAGGAAAAGTTATTTGATTGATCCTTTATACATAGACGAATTCGAATATTTTAGATCGGTAGGTGCAGGGTTTCAATACATCCCCTATTATTATGCGTGCAGTCTTGATTGTAGGCCCCAGGGGCACAGGCGAGTTGGTAAGTGGCAAGGTGATTGGGGTACAACCACTCCGACGTCGCGGGTTCGAATCCGTGTGGTGACGATCTTTCTTTGAAATATTGCAAGGGTTGTTCTTTGGGTTCGTGTCCCGTTGGTCCTCTCCCTTGCAGGCTGCCACTCGCGCATATTCCTCGATTTACATCTCACCTGGCCAAGAGACCTCTAGTACAGATGGGGGGTTTCGCCTTCGGGACTTTCCCCTTCACAAAGTCTTGATTGTAGATTAAACAAGCACAATTACACTGACTCAAAAAGCACGCGCAAGCGATCATAATTGTCAATATGTCAATCTAGCACGCAAAAGATGTACTTTGTTACCCTACATTGTAATTTGCAAACCTCTAATATATGGAAAGAAAGTCCATATAGAAACTTGAGGGTCCAATGTCATCCCAAAGGGGCACAAAATTTATCTATCTTCTGCACTAATGAATGGAGATGAAGAAGTACTCTGCCATGGCACATGCCAATTTTTTTTCTTGTTCGCCTTAATGTTACAAGCATAAATCATTGAAATAGTTCTATCAAATCCTTATATTTGTGGACATTATCATTTGCTATCCACTCTGAAAATTGTCCTTTAATTTTTTACTAAAGCAAAGGGAACCAGACACTTTTTGCCAGAGGTTGGGTATAAATGTGAAGACTTTGTTTGCTATCCAACAGAATAAAGGAAATAAAGAGAATGACAGTTTCTCCCACCCTATTCCGGGAGGCGAATTTGAGATTCTGTGTATTCTTTTTTTAATTTTGAGATTATGAAATATGGGATTAAGGACAAGTAAGAGTAAGAATAAACGTATGTACCGCAAGTTTAATTGACATGAGAGGAGTGAAGTTGAGGTAAGACTAGATGGGATTCGCTGTCAAAATGCAAATAATTTAGATATTTAGGCTCGTTGTTTCAGGAAAATGATAAATCAAGATGTTACTTATAGAATTAAAACTAGATGATTGAAATAGAAAAGTGCTACCAGGGTGTTATGTGGTAGAATGATGGCTATCGTATCCGAATGAAAGGTAAGTTTTATATAACAGTAGTTATACGATCTGCTATGTTATATGATAATCAATGTTGGGTTGCTAAAGTTCAAAACATTCACAAAACGAGTGTTGATGCTAAGATGGTTGTGCGGTCATAAATTAGATAAGATTTAAAATGACAATATTAGCCAAAAAATGCAAGTAACACACATTGAGGATAAAATGAGAAGGTCCCTTAAGATGGTTTTGGTCATTATCGTGCGTCGACCTATAGATGCCCCAATCCATAGGTGCAAAACTATAGTGAGTAAAGGTGTTAAACGGTGACAGGTAGACCTAAAATCACATGAAACCAAGTTATCTCGATAGACCTATGAATCCTTAGATCAGTGCAGACTTAGTAAAAGATAGGACAGAAGGAAGAATACAATTCAAATAGGTGATATCTACTAGTTGGTATAGCACATAAAAGAAAGAAAAATATCCATATGAGTGGATATCTACTATATATATATATATATATATATATATAAGCTTATTTCTTACTTTATTTTATTTGGTATGATGACGACATATTGTGGAATTATGCTGAGTATGTTATTGTTTTAATGACATGAGTTGCGCTAAATGAAGCATCGAAAATTATATAGCCGATTCCTAACTTGTTTGATAATTATTATTTACAAGTATAGTTCAAGTTGCGGTTGGGCTGGAAGACGGTAAGCGGCATACACATATCCCCCCCCCCCCCCCCCATCCCACACACACAGAGACAAAGCTAGCTTGGACAAAGGAGGTTAATTGCATCTCCAACAACATATCCAGGTAAATTTCACAACGTGGAGTCTGAGGAACATTCATTGCATCTCCATTGTTAAAATATTATACTATGCTAATAAGGTAAAAAAAAACCATTTTTTTGTTTGTATACTTTGAATCCTCTTGATATAAGGTGAAATTTTAGTTAAGTGTCAAAGTGTTTCAAGATTGATTTAGGTCATACATTCAAATCCCAAGTGTGATATAATAAAATCTAGTTAGAAAGATCACGGTCCTTAACTTTAGTGTAGCGAATAAAATTAACAGAAGTCCCCAATAGAATATGGCTTCTTAAAAGGGATAAATCATACAAAAAAATTTGTTAAGAAACTTAGAATTACCATCCCGTTGCCTCGGAGGCGTATATAGCTAAAAAAAAATCATAAAAGAATATATACGTTTAATAAGCATGCACTCATTTGTCACAAAGTGGATACATTAGTACAAAGCGTTCACCGACTTAAATTTCTATATCCCACTTTACTACGACCATAAAGCTTGTGACTTAGCTATGGAAATTAATTTTACAAATAAATAATTACGTGTTCAAATAAAATTGTCTAAACTAATAATAAATAATCAATGTGTTCGGTTAACTTACTTCCTGGAACAAACCCTAATTCAGTTAACTTACTTTGAAGTGTGTACAGCGATGGAAGAATTGTAAACTGCTCCATTCTTCTTAATTAAGATAACAGTAATTCAAATACATACACTTTCAAAAGAATAAAAATTTCGCTTTCTAAAACCGTACCAAAATTGGATAATAACCTACAAATTGTACCTCACATGCCAGAAGTTGAAGGAATACTGACACTTGAACTTCTATACTTGCTGCTTTAGAGGTCTGTGAGGCTTTGGTGCTGAAATCATAAAAACCAGAACTGCTCAAACTTTTCGAAGAGACAAAAGAAGTACTACGTAACGTTATAGCAATTCATATGTAAAGATGCTATAGAAAATGGGTATGCATTCAAGAAATCTAGGTGCTTGAACTGCGAAAATGCATTAAAAGACAAGATCAATTGCAAGTATGCAAAAAGAGATTGGTACAAATATGTCCAACACATTCAGAATATAATAAACTCATATCACCAATTTTACTTCTCCCCCCCTAAATATCAGAACTCACCCCCTTTACTATAAACCTACTGATACACTGTTTAATGCTAACCAAGCAAAAGTTGGTTTAACTGGTGAGTACCTTACTAAAAAATAACATTCAGTTTAAGTTATGCTGGCAGTAGTAAGCTCCTACAAATAATAAGTGCCACAACAGCAACAAATTGGAAAGAAACACACATGTAAGAGATGAACGAGTATTCATTTCTGAACTTGATGAAAACGGCCTCAGAGTCTCAGCATGTTTTCTTGAATGCATATTCCCCATATAAGACAAATATTCCGGGCCAATGAGGAGTCTAATTACACTATTCTGTACTTGAAAAAAAATGAAAAAGAACATGAAATCAAAGTATGTTCTGTTAGTGATATGAGCACCTTCTCTGCTCTTCCAACCCCTCCCAATTTTTTTTTTTAAAATAAAAGGAAGAAAAAGAAACAATTACCCTGTGAAATCTTGAATGAGACCTTTATAAGCTGAAAGAGATTAATTGCAGTCCGCTAGTTACTCCTCTTTCAGAAAATGGTGCAAAACATCACTTATAAATTGTTAGCAGACCACTGACAGTCACGTCATTCGTGGTATTGAAAGGGCAGCGTTTCTACAGATACAATACTGTTTATATGCCAGGTGACAGAAACTAAACCAATCTTCTACAATGCAAGATTGGGCCAAAAACCTCAGTCTTGGAACTGTAATATGTGATAGTTTTGCTGAATTAACGAGATATCAAGCATCTAATGAAAAACTACCACATCCGAATTAAGCCCTGATTTCATTCCAGGGTAATTTCTATCAGGATTCCTATATCTATTGATTCAGTTGCCAAAACATCAAATTCGATGACACAATGACTGAGGAAAGCAGATAATAAGTTCCAGGTTGAAACTGCTAGTCTGTCAGTCATCGTCCACTTTCTGTACAGAGCATCTAGTGTCAAAAGACAATTTACTAACATTACAATGTTATGGAGATAGAGGTATACCATTTGGATTTCCTTGCTCATAGAAGCTCCGAAGAAGAGAGACTGCTTCAGAAGCCATTATTCCACCAGTGCATTTGAACCCCTTTTTTGACGAGGCAAATTCACTGTTAAAAATTGCAAGAAATTAGATATCAAAGGCCGGAAGGGGGTTGGAAACTGCAAGCGAACAGGAAAATAAAACAAAATTGAAAATGCAGGCCACCTCCTCTCCGCGCTCCCATCCCCAAGGGTAAGGAGAGGGGTGAGATCTCCCTGCAGAAAACACTGAACCCTTTGTTTAAAACAAAATACATAATCATGCATGCGGTCTCACAATAGGAGCTGGTCCCTTGTTTTCCAAAATGGTTGGCTATGTCATCTACATTCCATAATGAAGAGCAAACATACATCTTAAAATGGATGCCTTCCACATATTTCGGCAGGTAAGAACTGGTGATGCATTAAGGCCCTTTCTTAGTTTCTTATTTTCTCACCGTTAAAGGTAAACATAGACAACTATGGATTTAACTCTTTTTTCATTTGTCAATAACAATTTGTTTAACACAAAGTTCAAGAACTGGCCAAAAATTTTCCACTTTCAAGAAATCTCATAACTTTATCTCTAAAATTAAGCCAACCATCTTCTTAGGTTTTACATGAGCATACAGCTCATAGGTAGAATTAGCTTGTGATTCTTGCTTCTGGCCCTTAGTTCCACTAGATCTTCAGAGGAACAGGATCTAGATCACAGATTTCTCAATGTATCGAACGGGGGCATAAACAATTGACCTAACAAAAGAGCTACCAGTTTTGTAACTTTCCATAAATTTCCCATTTATCACTGGATGATTTTCTTGATAAGCTGAATTATGGAGAATAGAATTCAGTTATATTAATATCAGCGTGAGATCAAACCTAGCAGGAAGCTCAGAGCAGCTGGTATGCAGTGATAGTATAGATCCACAACCTCCAAATTTATCATTTCCACATCCATAATATGCCTCCTTTATTCCTAGCAGAGGAAACATGTTATGCTAGAGAAAGGAGCTAACATTATATAAAGCAAGGCCAACAGATAATAAAATGCTTCAACATACCAATATATGACAAGGCTGCTGCACACATTATACATGGCTCACAGGTAACATACAGAATGCACTTTGAGAATCTTTCAGAAACTTCAAGAGGTGAAAGTCCATCTTTCTGCCACTGTTCAACTAGAAAATCAATTGCTTCCATTTCTGCATGTCTTGTAGCCTGGATTCACAGGAATGCTTAATCAGGTTTATATGATTAGGAAATAAGTGCACCTCAATATAGAGCATTAAATAATTAGTAAAAGTCAATAAATTAAGCCAAACCAAGCAAATAATCATGCAACTATTAATTGCAATAACCTAATATATGAAATTAATTTTGTGAAAAACTGTAATGGTCATACATATTCTTCTAGGGGTGCGATGGTAAAAGATTTATGCATTAAAGCAGAATTATATCGCCTAAAATAAGATACAAGAGGCAACAGTACAATGATTCTCTTTAAAGGTGACAAAAATGAATGAACGAACCACACATGCAGTACATAGAAGCTAAATATATATTTCTTCTGTGTGCCATAGTAAAAATGTAAATCCCCATCCGTACTCGAATTGGCTATATGCCTAAATCTAGTTTAACGAGTCTTGTTACGATGTGGGAAAATACCTTTTCAAAAGGCATCTCAGTACAACAGGACTGAAAATCATAAGGCAATCTATGCATTGTCAATGAAGTAAGAACCCGAAGTTATATTTATCACCTACAACATGATACAACGGAAATAGTACGAAGATTGTAAATCTCCACTCTGAACACCCCTGCACGATAACAGTGAACTTTTCCACTTCTCCTTGGTGACTCAAACCAACCTTCATTTCTTAGAGAGAATTTTTTGCAGAAGTTCATTCTTTTCTCTACCCTTCTGGTGCCAATTACATGACTGACAAACAACGCCAACTACATCTCAGTCCCAAATTCAAGTTGGGGTCAGCTATATGAATCCACACTCACCATGTCACTCCATTAAAACTCGTCTCAAACCAATATCATACAAATGAAAATAAAATAAAAAAACACTAGATTTTTCAATATGTTCTACCAATAAATCTCTGACATAACTAAAAGACTCCTAAAAGCATAGGACCTAAAGTGTACTAATATGCCTAAACATATTCTCAACTAATTGGTATCATTGGAATAGATCTTTTTCTTACATTGAACCCTAGTTTTGGCTAAGTTTGCATGTATATGGATTCCAAGAGATTGTAGGTCTTTCAAGACAACTTTCTTCTACAAGTAGTTTTTAAGTCTACCTTGTCCCTTTTTACCACCTTCACTCATCATGGTTTCATACCTACACTTACGGACAATTACATGACTGAGCTTTAGGAAAATAGTTCAAATGCTTCAGAGGGTAAGCTATGATGCTTTGAATAGTTACGTAACAGGAAAGAGGCAACATCACCATTGCAATACAACCTCTCTCTTACAGCATGTATGTGGACATTAGGCATAAATGTTTATCAAATACATATGAATACGAGTATGCAAGACAGATTATCTTAGCATACATATCGACAGCAGTTTAGCACCTAACGATCTAACAAAATGGAAGATACCTAATACAGATCTTATTGAGGAAATTAAGAGCTGAAAACATACATTTCTTGTTTCATTCGTTCGATTTCTTCCTGAGGCAATGACTTCACCGTCCTCAACAATGACACAACTGGAATGAGGAAAAACATAATCAAATACACAATTGAAGAAATGTCAGCAGACAACGACATAAGAAACTGCATGAAGAGGGAGTCATGAATGCATACAAGGACTTTGGTGTGTAAAGGGCTTTAGTATTCAAAGCTATGGTCCAGAAAATTTTTATTCCAGCCAATCCTATGTTTTGGTACACCTTTGGATAGGATTAGTTATCCAAAAAATCTTCACTATCTTAAACCAGCGTCTTAAAAGGTGGGGGCGTGAGGCTGGGTGTTTTACTTAGTATGGGGCGACACGTAAGCTTCAACAACAACAACATACCCAGTGTAATCCCACAGGTGGGGTCTGCGGAGGGTAGAGTGTAAGCAGACCTTACCCCTACCTCGAAGAGATAGAGAGGTTGTTTCAAGTAGACCCTCGGCGTAAGTAAAACATTTCAAAGGAGTATTAAAAAGGAATACAGAAATAAAATAGCATAATAACACAAAATGTAGAAAGTACATTAAAGGAAATTAAAGAAACTCATAGAATACAAAATATCTAGCATATTTTTACAAGTATAAACAATGCAATAGTGTTAAAAGAAATTGTCAACCTTTAAAATAGTCATGTTATTCTGTACATTGAAAAGAATTAGCTCTCAAGCGAATAAATTTAAGTTATTTATGAAAATGAACCAGCAAGAGGCAAATAGGTAGTTGAAAAGCTAATCTGAGGGCATAAATAGTTATTACAAAAGCTTACATTCTGTTCAACTCTACATCAAGGTTTAGGGGAGGTTTTGTTGGAAGGAGGGCTTGACTTGACTTAGCAAAATGTTCCTCTACTATACAACTGGGAAATTTTGATATGCATCCATAATGATCAACAAAGTAGACACCAAGGAGGCACAGATGGCTATTGTCAACATGGGCCTAACAAGGATGAAGTACAACCAAGTCACTGATATGTAGAAAGAACGTTCTGTAGATATAGTTCCCTAAGAGAAACTAAATTATTCTAAGAATTTTATTTGCAAAGTACCAAATAACTTCTTCAGTAATCTTACCCCACTGGAACTTCAAGATTTACTAATGCATCATTTGCCTGGGAAAAGAAAAAAGTATTAGGAATGTGGGAAAGAATAGCAATAAAAGAGCAAAGGGTAAAGGAAACCTGTGGTTAAGTTCTATATTATGGTGGCAAAAGAAGAAAGGAAGAGCACTGAATGTAATTGCACATATATGCAGTATCAAGTCAGAGTTTTGAACACCTAAGTCCTACCAGATCATTGTACCACTACCTTTTTTTCATGACCCAAGCAAAAGCCTTTTATCTCAATTTATACCCATCTTTTTATGGAGGAGACTTGCTTAAAGATTGTGTTAGTAAAATAAAGTAGAATAAAGTAGAAGAAAACATCTACTACTATGAATGAACTTTATAGGCTCCCTCAAGAATTATAGAAAACGGACCTCTTAATTTGTATATTACTAATCAAGCAACCTAAGTTCCTTTATCCCCACCAATACCACCAAAGAGACATAAATAATGCAATATCATGCAAACTTCAGGTATATAAAGAATGTGAATCCTTTAATTTTGTATCTCAATATCAATCCATTTGGAAAAAGGCATAAAGTGTAAAGTGTAAATCAAATTGCTTGCTCTGAAAAAGTATATTTATCACAAGAAAAAAATTTCATGATCGAGAAGCCGAGATTCTTTAATTTGTAGCAGCAGGAGTTAGAGACTTCCATTCAAGACACGTCAAAAGTCATTCACATAACAATGTGATACTGATTGAATGGTGTAGATCCTAACATTGAGTTACATATCCATGCCTTGTTATAGGGAGAAAATCACACTCTAATCTCTTTTTGATTGTAAAATCACACTCTAACCTTATATAGGAAAATCTCTCTGCTGAAGAGCTAGGGAGAGAATATGTTAAGGAGCCTAAAAATAATACCTCTAAACTCCATGGATCTAAGAATGAAAGCTTAATAACTAAAGAGGAACTGAATAGAAAGATACTAAAAGGTCAGGAAACACAATATATAACTCTGAAATTAACCTCTAAACAAAGATAATAAAGGTAAAATAGGCCGCCCAATTAAAATAAAAAAATAAATGAAGGAAAAAAGATTTCAGTTTCACTCAGATTACAGTAGCAGGTAGCTTGAATTAAATTGGGTTTGGGCTATAGCAATGTGAGCTGGGCTATAGCAATGTGAGCAATAAAGTTTTTCTTTTTAGTCCTCCGTAGATAATTTGTATTTCATCATTCTGTCAGGTTGGAACAAACTTGGCTATCAGTTTCCTTTTGTCGATCAACTTATAGTTGTACGTCTGATTGGAGAATCATCAAAATAAAATATACACACATAAACTAAATTAGCATTATACGAGGTCCATACCTGTTCTAAAGCAAGCTTCATAAATTCAATTGTCTCTTTTGCATAGCTCGCCATCTGAAACCAAATAAGTGAAAGGATGCAACAAGAGAAAGTAGTCACTGAAACAGAAAATATATCCTTTTAGGCATTTTCTCAAACAGATGTTGTACTACTATGAAAAGTTATAAGTAAATCGCCAGTTCGCCACAATAATTAAACTATGATCATGATGTCAGTTAGTAACAAACTTCAGTCATTCTGCAAACTAAATGATTCAATAATGATGGGCTTGTAGCAAGCAAATTACAGGGGAAAAAGGAACCACTCAGAGACAGAGGTGTGCTTGGGAGAGAGTGGAAATGGAGACGAAAGCTTTATGCGAAGAAGGTAACAGTGAGCCTACTCCTGAAATCGGAATCCGTTGCAAGTACAAAATCATGCTGTTTGGTGTGCAACAACTACTATCACTCAAGTAGACTTTTGTTGAACTTGTATGCGCTTATGTGGTGCAATTAAGCTTGTTTGTTTGTACGCCAGTTATGCGGAGCTTATAATGCACATATTATTTATATTGAAGGAATTTGTTGATACACATATTTTTATTCCATGTTACATCCTTCATAAAATAATATATAGGTTCTTATATATATATATATATATATATATATATATATATCTTGGAATCAGCTTAAGTATTCCTTTTTTCTTTTTTTTTTTCAACTCATTTTATCTAATTTATATCTAATCTATTTTTCTGGCTTGGCTAGGTGGGATAGCCGAGCCATTCCCTTTTCTTTCGGACAGCAGATTGGGCAAAACCACTAAAGAAAAAAATCTATTCAATTAGCAAAAAAGGAGAGAGAGGGATTCGAACCCTCGATAGTTCTTTGTTCAAAACTATACCGGTTTTCAAGACCGGGGCTATCAACCACTCAGCCATCTCTCCGAAAGACTATTTTTATTTTATTCCTCCGAATAGAACATGGCCATAGGGGTGGATATATATATATATATATATATATATAGGTTCTTATATAACATAACGTGCGCATTAATTAATACTGTCAATTATAAACTGCATAAAATTGTGCAGGAACTATTTTTTCTCATGCGACGACCAAACATGCATTGCATAAGTTATGCAAGGATTATTTTCTAATCTATCCGACCAAGCATTGTATTATCTTATGCAAATTTCATTTTAGGGAGAACCCATAAAGCCTGTGTGACCTCGTTCACATTGCCGGTCCCAAGCCCGGATAAAGGAGGAGGAGGGTTGCCGAGGGTCAATAGGAAACAACCTCTCTACAAAGGTAGGGGTAAGGCTGCATAAATCTTACCCTCCCCATACCCCACTTGTGGGATTACACTGAGTTTGTTGTTGTTGTTGTTTTCCTTCAAACTAGTCTCCGATTTTCAATTAGACACTTGAACTTTGTGGGGGGTCATATAACACCCATAAAGTAGTTTGAAATTGTATTAATAACCCCTTTATGCCTATGTGATGGGGAGTACTTGGCACTTCCAAGAAGAGCGTGAGGAAAATTTAAGCCAAAAATTAGTCTATTTTCCAGTTATGTCATTAAAATATATTTGAACTCAATCCCTTACAACCATATAGCATAAAAACAACAACAACAACATACCAATGTATTCCCACAAAGTGGGGTCTGGGGAGGGTAGGATGTACGCAGATCTTACCTTTGAGGAGTTGAGAGGTTGTTTCCGCTAGACCCTCGGCTCAAAAGAAACGTATCGATGCAGTATTCTCAGGAAAGTAAGACAACAAAATATCAAGATACAACCATATAGCATGATGTCAAGAAAAATAATGATTCCTTGTATCTGCCAACAATAATATCCAATTCAGTGCAGAGGAAATCTCATGATAGATAATGCGTTTGACGCTAACACATACCTCGACCTACTGCTACAACATATTTATGGCAAAAGCAATAAGCATGGTTACTCAGACTTCACCAAATAGGTCTAAATGTCACTGTGGAATTAATCAAACACACGGTGGGCACCATTTATGGAGTGCAGTGATCTACAACTAAGCCAGTGTTTCAGCCTCCCAAAGAAGTGGGAATTACAGTTCATCCCAATACAATACAATAACCAGCAACCAAGTGATTCCATATAACAATTCAGATTAAGAAGTGAAAAAAGACTCAAATTTTTGCCTCAATTATCGCAACAAACGAACCCAAGGGAAAAGGGAGGGAAGATGGAAGTGGGTCCCAGAGAAATAGAGAAGACTTACCTCTGGTACGGCGAAACAATGGTGCGAACAAGGCGCAAGTGTCGGAGGTGAGTGCTTACTATTTACTGTATTTTAGAACAGGGGAAAATAGGCAAGGGCTGAGTTATAGCCTGTTTAGCAGTGCTTATTTTTTATGTTTTGAGTTTGACCAACTTTTTTTGGAGAAAATAAGTATTAGAAATAGTTTTTCAGAATCTAATTTTTTTTTTTTTTTGTTCAGAAGCAATTTTTAAAAAGTACTATTAAAAAGAAAACACTTAAAAATATTTTTTAAACGTTTGGCCAAAAACAGTAATTGCTATTCAAAAATATTTTTTAAATTAATTGGCCAAACGCAAATTATTGTCACTAAAAATATTTTTAAAAATACTTTAGATCATAAGCTTAATCTTTTTTGAAACATAAGGTGGCTTAAGACACTTCTGAAGATCAAATTTAGACACACCTTTTATTTTATATTTATACTCCCCGTATCAATGTGTTTGTCTGGACAGTCCAGAGAACATTTTTTTACCATAATTTTCTCAAATACTTTTTAAATATTTTAAATTGTTGTTGTAGTTACATTTTATGTAGTTTCCATATGTATATTTCATTTCGAAAATATTGAAGATTCTAAATTCACAACGAATATTAGTTAGTTTGACCCTCGTACGCTGAACTAAAACTAACAAATTAAAATAGAGGGAGTCCACGTTTTTCTAAACATTACGCTAGACTTCATTTTTATCAACAAAAATTACTACTACTATTTGTTCAACATTTTTGTTTTTGAACCAAGATTCATGAGTATCCCGCAATGACAAAAATTATCAAGGTTTTGTTTATGTACTATTTATATCGCTTCTTCTCAAATTGGCACTCATAATAATGTCAATAGGTTTCAAATTTCAAGTTACTTGACCATGAATTGATAAATTCTGATGGGTGCCAATAATAAAGTTGCAAAACGTTCCTATAGCCTTGTCTTTTGCTTTAGACTCCTCATCTTTGTTTAGTACTATTAGGCATGAATATTGAATTCTCAGAGTAACTATGTATGCTAAAAGGTGGAATGATGTTCGAAGATATTCTCAATGGAGTCATTTTTCAAGATTCTAAATACTTTAGGTTATAAAGCGACTAATAAAAGAACTGAATAACACCCTTCCCTTGAAGTTATCGGGTCATTTTGTCTGAGTTTCTCCGACATATATAGTTCTCTCACGTTGCTTTACTTGTTTACCCCTTTTTTTGTCTTGTTTTTGAAGGTCAATGAGCATTTTATTCATCTCCAAAAGGTTGTTACAAGTGATTTGAGGGGGTTTAATGCTACAAATCCTTCCTAGACTAGATTGAAGGCTAGCATAACCACCCTTACATATGGTTTAAGATGAAGTAAATGCTAAAGGCATAAGGATATTTAACACTATCCAAATCCTGCACAATGAAGTACTAGCGTATACAAAAAGTAGCTTATGGCAAAACATTCCACGGAGGATCATAGATGATGGTGTTGGAAATTTGCCTTTGGCGAGAGTTGCGACCGACCAACTTTAACGGCTTAAACACTAGTGTAACGTATGTTGGAGAATCCGGTTCTTCACACATGCATGATCTACTAAGTACGTAGATAACCGTAGGGCCAAGAATCGTCAAATTTCATTGAGAAATGAAAGAGATATTGGTTCACGAAGTAAGGTGTTTGAAGCATGGAAAGTGTGGTATTGTGTGTAATTCTCCCTCATCGGTAGAGGAAGAAAGAATTGTTGTGTATATAAGATTCGAAATTGGTTTGGGGTTTGGGACCCCAAGGGGTATCCCGTGTGTTTAAAGGAGGGAGGACCTAGATGTGCTTCGGTTCGAGGAAAGACCACACGCGCGCCGCCGCCGCCCGCCCGTCCGTTCCGGTTCCGGGTCACGGGTCACGGGTCGTGGGCTGTGGGCCTTCTGATATTATCTTTTTGGGCCAGAGAACTTTGCCAGAAGTACAGATTGATCCCAGAAGTTTCCGGATGTACGGTTCGGACCGAATTCTTTCGGATGTACGGTTTGGTCCCTCAAGTTTCCGAATCTGGACAACAAAGCGCTTGCCAAGCACTCAATTCGGCCATTTATTTTGGCTGAATTACTCCTCCTATAATGGCCAAATCCGTTGGTCTTTCTCCCATTTATGTTGGTGGCTTTACTACCTCCATAATGGCCATTATTTGGTCATTATGGAGGCGATAAATCACTCCATTTCTCACCTATATAAACACCCCCTTACACCATTGTTAAGCACACTTGATATGCACGAAAATACACAACCGTAAAAAATCTTCTTCCTACAACTTCCAAGCATCATTTCGTTATTCAATATTCTTCACGGTAGCTCTTGAGTTTCCTTTGCTCAAGGGTTCCATTGTTTGTTTTATCTTGGGAGACAAATTGTCCAGGGACGTATAAAGGATACATACGGGGCAATATTGTCTTAAGGACAGAGTGCCACACTCGACTCAGCAAAAACAATTTACATTTTTCCGTCTTCTACAAAACTGGAATTTTCAGTTTTTTATTGTGTAACAATTGTAATTTTCAGATTTCATGTTGAATTATTGAATCACTGGTTATCCTTTTGAATACTTGTAATAGTTATATACTTTCCGTACTGCTTTATAAAGTACCATAGAGCAAAAACTCCCAACATCTTAAGACAATATTTGTATTGTATTACTATTAGTGTTCGAAAGATGTCGGTCAAAAGTTGTGTGACCAAATCTGGATATGGAAATGGTTTTCTGGTAGAAGAGAGTGATGATGATGAACGTGTTCATGGTGTCACCGCTACCAAGACTGGTGGGAACAAGCGCTCACGAGAGCCTGAGGATGTCAACTGGGACAAGAGGAGAAGAGTGAAGATGTTATTCTATCTTGTAGCAGAAGGCCTATATCTGTCCCAGACAAAGGATCCGAATAATGGTGAGAAGGAAATGGACACTCAGTCTGATGAAGTGACTGAAGTGAGCCAGAATCCGAAATTGGGATAAGTATTTTTCTTACTTGTCAAGAATAAGGATTAAATGATAAGTATTTTTCTTACTTGTCAAGAATAAAGATTAAATGATGTCTGATTAAAAAAAAAATAGATTAAAGTAAGGAGGAATATGAAAATAATTTATATTCCTTACGCTTTAACAAATCAGAAGTTTAATCTCATCTTCTTTTCCGTTTAAAGATTGGATTTTGTAAATGACTTAAGAAGATCCGTTCTTTTAAGTGTAATTATTAAAGTGTGTAAAGTATGTTCGCACATACGAGGGAGTAAGATCCACTGACTGTGCGAAAACTGTTACCACTCTTAAGTAAGCGCCAAGAATTATCTGGGCACCAATCTTAACGGAAGGAGTCTAAAAGCTAAAGACGTTGAGCCTGTCATACTATTTGGCAGAAGATCCTTCATAGGATGATATTGGACACTCAGTCACATAAAGCCTCCGGGCGACTGGAGTGGGCCAAAAATTCCTTTGATAGGATGACATTGGACACTCAGTCATATAAAGCCTCCGGGCGATTGGAGTGGGCCAAAATTCCTTTGATATGATGATATTGGACACTCAGTCATATAAAGCCTCCGGGCGACTGGAGTGGTGCCAGAATTCATTTCATAGGAAAAGTAATGGACACCTAGTAAGGTGGGCCAGAGTTTCCACGTCCTAAATGATCTGAAGGCCTAAATAAAGGCAGTAAAGAAATTGGACACTCAGTCTGCCAAAGCAACTAGAGTGGACCCGAGTATCGAGATCACATATGATCCGGTTACGCCCTAACCACGGCAAAAGGTTGTTCATGTGAAGCAACGCCACCTCTAAAATCAAAGGGGCTGGAGAGGTTGTCCTCAATAGGACTTCAAGGAATGAGATCACTCTAAAAGAGGTGATACATGTTCCTAACTTGGTTAAAGGACGTTGTTGGTCAAATCTGATTTGAGACTAGTCCAACAGGTCCGTAATAACTAAGAGTGGTACAATATGTCTATAGCCAAATGAATGATATATTGTAATCCGTGCATCTATGACATCATAGATTAAGACACGTTAAATAGCAAGTCATTCAAAAGCTAACGATGTTGAGATTGTTGCCTATCGTCGACATAAACCCTCAAAATGAATGTGAGGTAGACGAAGAGGGCAAAATCACCTTTCCAAATTCCGTCAAGGGAATAGCGAAAGACGCACCGCTCCTCTAGAACTTAGTCACACCTACTTGGGTGATTTGAAGTTTATACAAAATAGAGGGGGAGACAAGTACGTTGTGATCGTCATTTGATGATAGTACAACGTATGGAATCCTTTGTTTGTTGAAAAGCAAAGATGAAGTTGTTGAAGCGGATAAGCGCTACAAAGCGTGTGAATCAACTTAGCCCACGGATTGAGAAATTCGTAGTGATAGAGGGGGAGAATGTGAATCTTCGTTTATTAAACGACTGCTCATTACTCACCTCGGTCTAACGGTGTTAGCCAAGCGCAAACCCGTACGCCCAAATTATGTGGGGCAAGGCGATCCTTACCGCTAATGTGATTCTCAACAGAACTCCGCATAAGGATAAGGATAACCCTCCGTGTGAGACATGGAAAGGATCTCACATACAAATGTTGTGATGTGAGGTGGTTTCGTACCTAAAGCTGTAGATTGCATATCCACTGGATCTGCAAATAACAGTAGTGCTGATCGCCTCTTGGCGTAAAAGAATGTTGAATTCCTTGAAGATAACTTTCCTTGAAATAGAAAAAAAAAAGAGTAATTGCTCAAGGTTAACAAGAACCCGCGAGGGCCTGACTGTCCGGAACTAGACGTTCCGTATCTTCAGGACTCGAAAGTTGCTCGTCTATCCGGAACTTAATATTCCGTATCTGCGAACTCGGGGATTCTAGATGTTGAACCAAGTCGGAGCAAAGAAGGGACAAAGACTTGTTCCAGTCCTTCTAGCTTGTATGGTTGAGAACGAACCATGGACAATTAACAAATAATTGTTATCTCCAAAAGCGCTCATTTGGAAAGAAGCTAAAGGGAGAAATAGATTCCATAAATAGAACCATACGTGTGTAATGGTTAATCTTCCTCCGGGAAAAGAACCTTTGGGTTGTAAAAAGTGCTCCCGTGTGAGTGGTTTCACATCCAGGGCCATTGTAGTCTTACAGGGCATGGGTGTTGAAACAGCCTTCCCTACCGGAGAGTTGGAAGAAGAGGATCGAATTGGTTTACTCGAATCTGTTGGGCTTCCTTCGAACTTTCATTTTGGTCCCCGAAATGTTAACATTTTGGTCCCGAAAGTCTCGGATAAAACAAAACAATGAATTTGATCACGAAACATTGACTCGAAGTTAGAAAGCCAACAACTTGGAAAACCAACGGTCGAGAGTGAAAATCATATTGAAACAAAGTCTCGATATGAAAGATATGAGTATCACGATGACATCTTAGGAATTGGATTTCTAAGACATCTAACGGATCGGTCGATAGTTGACGGTCTCGTTGAAGCCACCAATGGATATGAATCATAGAACCGATTGGAATCATGGTGCACCCATAGACAAGGAGCGATATGCTCGTGTCACGTGTAGTTCAATGTATTGTACACACTACAACCGACCCGGTATCGTCCAACAAACATCGGTTGAACTAAGGTTCACCGATGATCTTAATACATGATCAATAGAAGGCGTTAAGTCGGATATAACGATATCTGAATTATTCGCTTATCTACGGATTATAGTATTCTCGGATGTCCAGCGGTTCCGAGAGAACACAAGGTGATGCAAACGGACTTCGTATCCGAAGAACACCAAAGCCACAAGTAAATGTGTATGGTGGTTCTTGGAAAATCCTCTAAGCAAACTTGCATCGACCGATTCATGATGGTATCGGAGTTTATCGCTTTATACAAAACATGAAAGAAGTTGAGTAACTTCACGGCTCCTTAGAGGACGTCCCTTATCGGGAGAAACCCGTACCTTCAAAGATTATACACGTGGCTAGCCGGTCGGCTTCGGGAAGGACACGGATGACGGCGTCGGGCATATCCGTCGGATATGTCGGGAGACATAAGACCGTATGGCGATTGATCATCACGGGTGTCACTTCCTTATTTACTAACTAAGGGACTACCCGGAGATCAAGTGTTCTGCCTGTCTAGGGGAATGGGCTTAAAACCCAAAATATACGGACCAATACGGTGGAAACCCAACCTTACGAACCGGAGATCCCGTAATTTGGTTCAATGGGAAAACTAAGTTGTAAAGGTTCGGTTGATCGCTTCGGTGGAAGCATGAGCACTTCGGATAGTGATTTCTGAAAAGAAACACCAAATCCAAAGCCATTCCCGCGATAGACGTTAAGTGCTACCTGCAGTATGGGTAAAGGTTAAGTTTTCAAAACCTGTAATGTTCCTCAACAGTTGAGGTTAGGTCTTTGGGAAACTTTTAATGGTTCCTAACACTTGTGAAGTGGGGTATAACAGGATACCTTGTAGGAGACCACCTATTTAAGTGCGAGGACAGGCCGCCTCAAATTGAACGCACTTAAGAATCCAAAACGTTGTCCATGGCCAAAACGGACAAAACATTACGAAGAAGAGAGTAAGGGAATTTGTTGTGTTGGTACCGTTGTCTTGGCTTACACTAAACACTGACGGTTCAAGACATCACGTTCACCGCGCAGTAAGTAAGTCCGATGGTATTCAACTATGGAAGGTTCAAAGCTAAGGCTACCTCTCCTTATGCAACATCGGTCCGCCGAAATATTGCTTTGAAATGAAAAGACACCATGTGAGTGCGCCAAAATCTCTTTCAAGAGGGGATTGTTGGAAATTTTCCTTTGGCGGGAGTTGCGACCGACCAACTTTAATGGCTTAAACACTAGTGTAACGTATGTTGGAGAATCCGGTTCTTCACACATGCATGATCTACTAAGTACGTAGATAACCGTAGGGCCAAGAATCGTCAAATTTCATTGAGAAATGAAAGAGATATTGGTTCACGAAGTAAGGTGTTTGAAGCATGGAAAGTGTGGTATTGTGTGTAATTCTCCCTCATCGGTAGAGGAAGAAAGAATTGTTGTGTATATAAGATTCGAAATTGGTTTGGGGTTTGGGACCCCAAGGGGTATCCCGTGTGTTTAAAGGAGGGAGGACCTAGATGTGCTTCGGTTCAAGGAAAGACCACACGCGCGCCGCCGCCGCCCGCCCGTCCGTTCCGGTTCCGAGTTCCGAGTTCCGGGTTCCGGGTTCCGGGTTCTCGGGTTCTCGGGTTCTCGGGTTCTCGGGTTCTCGGGTTCTCGGGTTCTCGGGTTCTCGGGTTCTCGGGTTGTGGGCTGTGGGCTGTGGGCCTTCTGATATTATCTTTTTGGGCCAGAGAACTTTGCCGTGTACGATTGATCCCGAAGTTTCCGGATGTACGGTTCGGACCGAGAATTCTTTCGGATGTACGCTTTGGTCCCCGAAGTTTCAAGATGTACAGTTTGGTCCCTCAAGTTTCCGAATACGGACAGATCAAAGCAGTTGCCAAGCACTCAATTCAGCCATTTATTTTGGCTGAATTACTCCTCCTATAATGGCCAAATCCGTTGGTCTTTCTCCCATTTATGTTGGTGGCTTTACTACCTCCATAATGGCCATTATTTGGCTGTTATGGAGGCAGTAAATCAGTCCATTTCTCACCTATATAAACACCCCCTTACACCATTGTTAAGCACACTTGATATGCACGAAAATACACAACCAGAAAAAAATCTTCTTCCTACAACTTCCAAGCATCATTTCGTTATTCAATATTCTTCACGGTAGCTCTTGAGTTTCCTTTGCTCAAGGGTTCCATTGCTGTTTTATCTTGGGAGACAAATTGTCCAGGACGTATAAAGGATACATACGGGGCAATATTGTCTTAAGGACAGAGTGCCACACTCGACTCAGCAAAAACAATTTACATTTTTCCGTCTTCTACAAAACTGGAATTTTCAGTTTTTTATTGTGTAACAATTGTAATTTTCAGATTTCATGTTGAATTATTGAATCACTGGTTATCCTTTTGAATACTTGTAATAGTTATATACTTCCCGTACTGCTTTATAAAGTACCATAGAGCAAAAACTCCCAACAGATGGTTACTCTCAAAGCTGGTAATTCTGCATAGTTGTTGTAGAATCTTGAATCCGTAGAGCTGTAACTCAGTGATGCCAATTTGTCAGGCTCTTGATTAGTTTCTCTGTAACAGTGCTTGATGTTGAGATCATTAAGCTGGAGCAGTGATCTCAAACTCTGAACTTCCTTGGATATTCTGCGGGGAATCTTGATACGGATAGTAATGCTGTGAACAATCAACTTAGAGCCACTCTCAGCCATAATGTGATTATAGCCATAACACCACTTCACCCCAAACAATAAAGAAGCTTCTCAGCCCAGTTACTAGTCCCTTCACCAACAACTAGTGAGAAAGCCATAATGAGATGGCCATTTGTGTCGTTGAAGGAATAGGTCAAATGAAGATGTTGGGGTCTCTTGACTTGTCCAAAAAACTAGCTTTCTTGTATGATCCCTATGGGCCTTGATAATTTGACTTTTCTTAGTATGTTGGATAGGGGAGAATTCTGTCAAGCACTCAATTGCAAAGTTTTGATACATATCCTATAGTGGAAATGTTCAATTTGCGCATTCTAAGCCTACAGTTCAACAAATTCTATGGCAGCATACCATCGATTATATGTCAGCTTCAATTTTTTCAGATACTGGACCTTTTAGCAAATGGATTATCCGGGAAAATTACACAATGCTTCAACAATGTTACCTTATTGTATCAAGATGATAGTTCTGGTGAGCCAATCGAATTTATAGTCCAAGGTTTCTATGGCGAAAGTCTCCGTCATTACTTGTACATTGGCGACCTATTGATTCAATGGAAAAACCAGGAGTCCGAGTACAAGAATCCTTTATTATATATGAAGACTATCGATCTGTCAAGTAATGAGTTGGTTGGAGGTATTCCTGAAGAAATAGCTGAGATGAGAGGATTGAAATCTTTGAATCTTTCAAGATATGATCTGAATGGAACTATCATTGAAGGAATAGGTCAAATGAAGATGTTGGAATCTCTTGACTTGTCAAGAAACCAGTTTCCTAGTATGATCCCTAAGGGCCTTGCTAATTTGACTTTTCTTACTGTGTTGGACTTGTCTAACATCAACTTATCAGGGAGAATTCCGTCAAGCACTCAATTGCATAGTTTTGGTAGATCATCCTACAGTGGCAATGCTCAACTCTGCGGTCCGCCTTTTCAAGAATGTCCCGGATATTCTCCTCCTAGCCCCCTTATCGATCGTGGCAGCAACACCAATCTTCAAGAATATGATGACGATGATTGGTTTTCATCTGTGGAGTTTTATATATCGTGATGTTGGGTTTCTTTATCGCATTTTGGGGAATCTTGGGCTGTTTGATTGTCAACGATTTTTGGAGGAATGCATACTTCACATTCTTAACAGACATGAAGAGTTGGCTCCATATGATGTCAAGAGTCTGCTCTGCAAGACTCGAGGGAAAGCTAAGAAACTGAATAATGTAGAGTTTCTATGTACTTTATTTACTTTAAAAGAGTCAACCTTTTCTCTTTATCTTTTTGTTCCTTGAAAGTTCCTTTCCCATTGTGGTTTCTATGTGTAACTCTTCTCTAAGAGCAATAATGGAACATGTAAATTCTCTCTGTCATTCCTTTGGATTTCTAATGTTTCAACTCCACTATGGTGAATGCAATTGAAGACTGAAAGAAATAATCCCCTTGATTATTTTCATTGATTGAATAGATATATATACAAGTTACAAAATAGGAGAATCCTATTCCTAATCTATTCCTAAAACCTTATTCTACCATAACTCTAACTATACAATTATGGTAAGTGTATAACACTAATTAAGGTATCCTTTTCCTTACAATATACTACAACTATATATACCATATATACACTAACTGGGCTGCTGGACTGTTGGCCGAAAGCCCACTGCTTTGCTCCTTTGCAGTGGCCGAAAGCCCACTGCTGCTTTGCTCCTTTGCAGTGGCCGAAAGCCCACTGCTTTCTGTTTAACAAAGACATACAGAAGTTTCAGAATTTTCATAGGGAAAATGCAAATTGCTAAGTATATAAATGAGAAGGATATAGGAATTATAAGCAGTTCCTTTTCTAGAAGGAAACCAAAGGACAAAAACAGAAGCTGGAAATTCTTGAAGCTTCATGAATTGCCAAACTAGAACCACAACAAATCCAAAAGAACAAAAGCAAGGAGCCTTTTAGAATTAATTAGTGTTAGTTTCATTTTGCTGAATAACTACAGATAATTACCTTTATAAAGCTCTCCAAAATAAAATTATAAGGCAAGATTGATGTACAATAACAGAGAATAACATATAAAGCTCCAAACTTGTTAATCCTGAAGGAAAATTGTAACTCACAAAAGCTCGGGATTTGATTAAAGACTAGGGAAAAATATTCATGAGCTAGAAAACATAAATTTACAGGAGGTCCAAATAATGTGGAACTGTGGGGGTATCCATTTGTCACCGCCTACAGTGAAATTTGATGCAACCTTTGAATCATCAGTGACAAATGCCCACTTTACACGTCCCTTTGTATATGCACCCAGTCCTCTATTTCTATATTCCACATAAAATGCCTCAAATTCAATCCATCCTCTTGGATTTATCGGTAGGTCTATATAACTTTGCATAATCACAGTTGTTGAGGAGGCACCCCATGGGCGATCTAAATTTCACAGTGATGTTTATGAAGCCTTGACCATTCACCCTGAAAAGTGAGAAGACAATGAACCGAATCAGTGATGCTTAATGATAAGGAATAATCTACTGTTAAAGTGAATAATTCGAGAAATTAATTATTTTGAATAAAGAAAATAGATACCCACCCACTGTTGCAGTATAAGCTGTCTTGATGCCCGCACCATAACTTCTATTTTCGGATATTATGGTTTTTCCCATTCCTTCTCCAATGAAAACTATGTTCGTTTTTTCGATTTGGACATACTCATTGTAGGTTCCTTGTTTTATTTTGATGTAGTAATATGCGACGATGTTGTTTGGAGCTGCTGCGTTTGCAGCCATTATTGTCGTATAATTGTCTGTGCCGTCTAGTGCTACTATTGCATTAGGAGGTTGTGTTATTTGTTGGCAATCTCCGTAGCATAAAATGGCTAACCAAATCATGACAATAGTAGTAGTGAACCTCATTGTTGCAGTTAGTAGATATTCCGATCGGAGAATACAAAAAATAATCAAATGGAGTAAAACCGTGCAAGAGAATTGTAACAACGGGAAGGAAAAGATACTGAAATTAGAATAAAGGATCAAAGGAAGTTGAATATCAATATATATCAAAAGTGGTCTAGTGATCAAGAAGAACTGGCAGGGAAATGGTTAAGAATAATGGCTCATCCTATGTTCATGATTAGAGAGGCTTTATATAGATGAGAATTTTAACCTAGCCAATTCAAAAGTTTGTTACTAAATGGATAAGTTGGTTATTACTCTAGTTAGAATAAACATAACTTTTAAGAATAGACAATTCAATTCAGGAATTATTATCGTTAACACATTATTAACTTATTTCATATGATATTTACTTGTATCTACGGTTTTTCTTAAATTTTCAACTGGGATTATAGGAGGTATTCATTGTTGTTATCTAGCTTTTAAAGTAAAACATGAACAAACAAATAAAGTTATGCCTAGCTGATATTCTCCTGAACTAATAAGGGAGTGTGAACCAGTAGATTTGAACACCAAGACTATGTACTCTTTCTACTTCCTGTGGCTTGAGTGTTGAATTCATGAACTGCCATTGTGATCCAAATTTGCATTAAAAGAATTGCAGAAAAGAATAAGACAGAGTTGCAATCTTTTTGAGATTCTCACACCTTTTGCCATCCTTTTTAAAGATAAATAGAAAATCATATTTTCAGTTACAGTTTTAAAGGTAATTATCTGTAGTAATTTAACAAAATGAAACTAAGACTAATTAATTTTAAATGGCTCCTTACTTTTGTTCTTTTGGATTTGTGGTGATTCTAGTTAGGTGTTAGTTTGGCAATTCATGAAGCTTCAAGCATTTCCAGCTTCTGCTTTTTTCCTTTGGTTTCCTTCCAGGACTCTTAAGTGAAGAAGGGAACTGCATATAATTCTTATATCATTCTCATTATATACTTAGCAATTTGCATTTTCCTATGAAAAATTTGAGAACTTTTGTATGTCTTCAATTGCATTCACCAAGGTGGAATTGAAACATTAGAATTCCAAAGGGATGACAAAGAGAATTTACATTTTCCAATATTGCTTTTAGAGAAGAGTTAGAAACCACAACAACAGGAAAGGAAATTTCAAAGGAAGAAAAAGATAAAGAGAAAAGGTTAACTCTTAAAGTAAATAAAGTACATAGAAACTCTACATTATTCAGTTCCTTAACTTTTCCCTTGAGTCTTGCAGAGCGGACTCTTGACATCATATGGAGCCAACTCTTCATGTCCGTTGAGAATGTGAAGTAGGCATTCCTCCGAGAATGGTTGACAATAAAACTGTAGGGTTTTGTTGGGTTCAAAACACATAAGTAAGGCACAACAGAAGTTTAAAATTTTTGTTTCTTACTTACCCAACAATTTATTCTGGTATGGTTATACAACAATAAAAAACCTGTAACATAAAGCATAAATACTTACAGGTTATAGTATCTGGAATCCTTATCTACTATAGGGATGACACGCGGTTGTCCTTTCGATTGCAAGCTCCAAGCTTCAATGTATTTCTCTTTCGGAAAGCTAGGAAACCCAGCAGAGGTTTGAGAGAGTATTTTAATTCTAAGTCTCTAAGGCTTAGAATGATATTATGAAATTAGTGTATGAATAATGAAGAGAATGCCACTATTTATAGGTAAAAATTAGGTCAAACCGGATTAGGGTTTGACCTTGGGCCTGGCCCAAAAATCGAGACAGAGGCGCCGTGGCGCTCGACGTGTTCCTGCACTGGCTCGATTTATTTTCTGCGCATTCTTAATTAAATACAAAATCCAATTTTGACTTAATTAAAATAATCATTATTCATTTAAATATCTCGATTCTAAATCGAACATTAAATTACTCTCTCAATACATCCTTAGATCGAAAGGACAATCGACATAGTGTGACCCTACATGCCTTCACATATCGACATTAATCAAATTAAGGTCTACGTGGAACTCCTAGATGGCGCCGCAAGATGAATTCAATATGTGAAGTACGTTTACATGAATCCAGTAAACTTAACCTCTATGTGGTAAGATAAAATCCTTTCATTCACGACACACCCGATCAAGCTTAGGATTTGTCAAGTGTCTATCCAAATGGCTTAATCATTGTATCTCATCTATATTAGTTGACAACTAGACCATATTCTAAATATGTCTATTGCGTTGGCCAACGACTTAGTCAACCTAATATCACTGAGAATCCGAGTGTTCTCTCGAATATATATTCGAGGAATAAATCCTAATCTTGGCTCAACTACCACCTTTAATGCACATCGTAATGTACCCAATACAAACCGTATCTCAACCTATAAGGCATTTGAGCTTAGGACGGGATCAAAGTACATTACTTTGTAGACAAGACGCATATTGACCTTAAGTCTAAGGACTTCTATCTCCCACACGCTGATCATACTTTAGACAAGTATAACAAATAGTATATCAGCAGGGTATACCAATACTTTCAAAGTATCCATGTATCCATCACGAGTAACCATTACTCGTAGCAGGTGAGACATACTACATCCTCTAAGGATGTGATGCATACCACATGTCGACTTATCACATATCATCGATATCCCATTCTCGATGATCATTAATCGAGGTTATTTTAAGAGTTATGTTATAATATTAATATCTCACACTATTAGTAACAGCGTAACCTCCAGAGATGCATATTAAAGATTATTACAAACAATCAATTTATATTTCAATAATTGCAAATGCCAAAATATTAATCTCCATTAATAATAATACGAATGTGTATAAAATACATTTGTCCTAATACAGATTGTCTCTAGGACATAAATATACTTTCAATCTCTCACTTGGCCTAGAGCCAATCTCCAACATATTTAATGCCCGTATTCTCAAAATGACCATTATGCTTGACTAAGCTTAATGTTTTAGTGAATGGGTCAGCTAGATTATCATCTGTGGGAACATAGTCTAATCTAATCTCTTTAGTCTCCACCATCTCCCTGAGTATGTGGTACTTCCTTGGTACATGCTTGTTTCTGTTGGTTGATCTTGGTTCCTTAGCTTGCGCAATCGCACTAGTGTTGTCACAATAAATCGTTATTGGACAAGTGGTACTTGGAACAACCCCTAGTTCCTTCAGGAACTCAAAAATCGCGATAACTTATTTACCAGCTTCCGATCTAGCAATGTACTCAGCTTCTGTTATCGAATCAGCAGTTGTAGCTTGTTTGGAACTCTTCCAGCTTACTACTCCACCATTGAAAATGAACGTGTACTCAGACTTAGATTTGTAGTCATCAACATCCGTCTGGAAGCTAGCATCAGTGTACCCAGTAGCAACTAGCTTTTCTTCCCCACCATAGACTAAGAAGTAATCTTTAGTTCGTCTAAGATACTTAATAATACTCTTGACTGCCTTCCAGTGTTCTTCCCCGAGATTCTGCTGGAATTTGCAAGTCATACTAATGGCAAAGGCCATATCTAGCCTAGTACAGGTCATGGCATACATGATCGATCCTATAGCCGAAGCATATGGGATCCTTTTCATGCGTTCAAGTTCTATAGTATTTGAAGGACTATCCTTCTTAGATAACTTGATGCCTTGTCCCATAGGTAGATCGCCTTTCTTGGAATTTTCCATAGAAAAACGTCTAAGCACTTTGTCTATGTAGACTAACTGTGACAGCCCCAACAATCTATTAGGTCTATCTCTATAGATCCTAATTCTCAGAATGTAGCAGGCTTCACCTAAATCCTTCATCATGAAGGTACTGGACAACCACTCCTTGATTGACTGCAGGAGAGTCTTATTGTCTCCCATTATTAATATGTCATCTACATATATGATAATAAAGGCAATACTCCCATTCTTGCGTTTACTATAAACACATGGATCCTCTTTGCTTCTAACGAAATCAAATGACTTGATAGCCTTGTCGAAGCAAATGTTCCAACTCCCCGAGGCTTGCTTAAGCCCATAAATGGACTTTTATAGCTTGCATACATCATTTGTCACAACATTCATAAGGGACTAATTTCCCCGATTGACCGAGCTATTATGTTTGCTGATAAGTTTCCAGATGAAATCTTGGAGAAAAGGCCGATGCAAAGGTTTCTCGGAAGCCTGAATTGCGTAGGTGATTTCTACAATGATCTAGCTCGCGATAGTAAACCCCTCTATCAAGGCTGAAGAAGAATCCGGAACCTTGCACACAGAAACATTCGGATGCAGTCAAGATTTTAAAATGAAAAGTCAGAGAGCTACATTGTCTTGCTCTGGCTAACCCTGACTACTTCAAGATAGTCGAAACAGACGCCTCCAAAGAAGGATACGGAGGAATCCTGAAACAAAGGAACCCTAACAAAAAGGAGATTGTAGTACGGTTCACTTCTAGAGTTTGGAAACCTGCACAACAAAACTATTCAACGGTTAAAAAAGAAATTTTAGCCATCATTCACGCGGTTTCTAAATTTGAAAGTTACTTACTGAATCAACGTTTTTTAATCAGAGTCAATTGCAAGTCTGCAAGAGAAATTTTGTAAAAAGATGTCAAAAACCTTGTGTCTAAATAAAATTTTAACCGAAAAATGGACAAATTCAATAAAAAGTCTTGACTAATTTGATATGTGTTCTTTTGCTGAAGTTACACATTTGGCCGCGTCCTTATTTTGGTGGACGGTTACACAATGTAAAAAACCCTTATATTTTTTACTTTGTTTTTAAAAGAGGGAAAAGGTTCAGATAAATGCTCTTGTACTTTGTGGAAAGATGCTTTGCCCTCCTTTAGAAGTTTGGATTATTCACTAACAAATAGAGGTGTGATCACTAACAAATGATTGGAGGTGGTGGAAACGGAGTAGTGATTTATGAAGGCAAATATGGTTTAGGGTCATTGGAATTAAGTATTATGCAGTGATGGCGTGTTGCGGTGAAAATGAGCCAACTCTTTGTATAATTTATTTTATTTGAGGGCAAACTTAACGCTTTTGCAAACTATAAGGCCAAAACAAGATCTTTGTAAACCACAAGGCCAATCACCTTTTTCCTATATGATATTAGTCCACTAGTGATTAAGTGCAATTTCAAGTCAAAATTGTATTAATGAGGACATAAATGAGCCAAAATTTTAACGAATGATAAAATTATACTTTTCGCAAAGTACAAGGACAAATCTAAACTTTTTGCCTTTTAAAAAGACCTTTTTAGAGAGTAGGTTGGACTTATAATAAAATTTAAAATCATGTTAAAAACTTCAGCAAGCACCAAAGTGTTTATATCTGGGAAAGTCTTCAAGTCCTATATGAGGAAGGCCTTATCAACTTATGTTTTAAGGGGTTCCTCTTAACACTTATGCTTCACATATTTGAGGGTAAATTTTAGAGGACTCGTAACATAATTTTAAATCTGACCTTTCATAGATGATTTATGCACTTAAATCAGAGAGTATGCATATATGTGATTTTTTTGACATCTTATACTTACTTTTACATACATGTATTAAATGGGCGCATAAATTAAGTTAGAACAAATCAAAATAGGTTAAATTAATAAATCATTATTCAACTAGTACAAAGTTTATCTATGTAGAGATGAATTGAGAAAATTAGAATAAATTAAATTATGATACATAATTTGATCTGTCCAACTTGATCCAACTTACCTTTTTTGAAAATCTATTTTTTTTAAAGAAGGGTGACGAGAACATAATTTTTTTTGGTAAGCAAATTTTTATTGATACCAAAGTGATAGTTACATAACCAAGCAGGAACTGACCACCTACTACTCAAAAAAGAAAATACATCTTTTCAGAAAGCAAAAAACTACTCTATCCTTAGCATTGTATTACAATCACTGTTGCACTCTACATATAAAACTCAGAAAACCAGAAAAGGAGGAAACTCTTATAGTAGCAAAATCCAGCCAGCTTCCAGGGTCAGGTCAAGGCATGTTGTTCAGCTCAGCCAGTGCTCTCTTCCATTTCTTTAAGTCCCTTCTTCAAATGTGGATGTGGAGTGCAATCTCTCTACACAGTCTTACCACAATTGAAATGTCCAGTATGAAACCTCATATTATTCCTTTCTCTCCATATGATGGAAACAGTCATTGCAAATACACACCTGATTATTGTCCCTTTGCCAGTCTTTCTTCTTGCCCACCTATATGCCCATTGAAGTTCCTCTTGTCTGGTGCCAATAGATCTTTGAATCCCCAACCAAAGTAATAACTTGCACCATAAGCTCTATGTAATAGGACATGCAAATAATAGATGTTCCAGAATTTCTACAGTAGAGTCACAAAACACACATTTCATAGGTACTTGGATTCCAAATCTTTGCAATCTGTCAACAGTGGCTAATCTTCCCCAAGCAGCTAACTACAGAATAAATTTATGCCTTGGGTGGATATTTTGTTGGAGGATGATGTTCTTCCAGGACACTTTTTGGTATTGGGGCAAAAAATAAATATAAAGATTCTTAATGGAGAATATGCCTGTACAACCATAACATTCATTCATGTTTTAAGAGTTTTAACGGGTTTTTTAGATCAACGGTTAGGAGAAACGTTTTTAAATTCGCACATGAATATCAACAATATTTACACGTTATGCATTATATCATTTTCCTGGCAAAGTATCTATCACTTCTTATATAGGCCGTAGTACTAACGACCATGATTATTTAAATGTAACATGTCATTGGATAGATCATAATTGATCTATGCAAAAACGTATTTTAGCATATAGATATATTGATGATAGGCACACCGGAAATTTTATTGCAGAAAATATTCATCAAGTTTGCGATTATTATGGTATAACGGACAAAATAATGATTGTTACGTTAGATGATACTTCTTCTAATAATTATGCTGTGAGACTTTTAAAAAATCTATTAAATTCATATTTTCCTAATCATTTTCATATAAAATGTGAGTGTCATATTTATAACTTAGTTGTAAAGGATAGTCTATCACTTTTTGAAGACATTGGTGAATCAGATGTTTCAAAACTAGTTTGGCCAATTAGAAGTGGAACACCTATCAAGAAGTGGCTCAGATCATGTTTCTCTTTTCCTCACATTTAATGAGAGTGCTCAGCAATGCTCAAGGCCTTTCAAGTTCTTAAAATTTTGGACAGAACATGCAACATTCAAGGATGTGGTATATGAGAATTGGAAGGCAGGCCATACTGGTAATCTATTTCTTGATTTTAAGCAGAAAATGAAAAATGTGAAGGTGGCACTATCTAAATGGATCAAGGAAACTTTTGGAGATATTTTTCAAGCAGCTCACTATCAGAGAGGATATGTGAAGATTAAGAAATAATTATTTGAAAAGAGTCCTATTTAGGGGTGGCAAATGGGC
Source organism: Anisodus tanguticus (assembly GCA_034509755.1). Taxonomy (NCBI): domain Eukaryota; kingdom Viridiplantae; phylum Streptophyta; class Magnoliopsida; order Solanales; family Solanaceae; genus Anisodus; species Anisodus tanguticus. Next base: position 9,094,672 of record CM067543.1, on the reverse strand, counting down.
CGTTTGGACTGAAGCTTGCCAGATCAATATAGGTTGAACCAATAGATGGACTAATGTCCAATCCTGCCCAAAGCTTGTTTGGGCTAAGATAGGTTGGGTCAAGATGGCTAAATGATGTGTCATAACCCTACCAGTTAAAAAAATTTAAAAAAAGTTAATCATATTTTGTAACTTTTACGCTTCTGAACGAAGGGCAGCTGATGGGTCAGTTTGGGCTAATTTGATTGGTCAATTTGGGCTAATGATTTGTGATGGGTCAATTTGGACTAGTCCAAATCAGTCCATTTTCAAAATCAATCTAGTCAAACCCATTAAAGATTGGGTGAATTGGGCGGGTCAAATGAGTTTGGGCTAATTTTGACACCCCCGGTCCTACTGAGTTAGAACAGAATAATCCTTCAGAAAGCTTAAACTGAATTCAAGAAATGTCTGTATTTTGAAGAAGAGTTTTGGAGACAAAAGGCTAGCTATACTTGGTTTGATGAGATTGATAGAAATATCAAAAAATTTCACAACCTGGTAAATGGTAGAAGAAGAAGGCTGCAGCTTAAGAAAATTCAAAATGGCCAGGGAGATTGGTTAGAAGAGGAAAAAGCAATGGCTAATGAGGTTATCAGATTCTATCATGAACAATTTTCACAAGAAGTAGAGAATACTGATTTTCTTTGCTGAGACATATTCCTGAAATATTTTTTGCTGAAAATAATATTTGATCTATGTACTATCCCATCTTTGGAAGAGGTGCAAAGAGTTGTATTTGAGTTGAATGGAGATGACCCTGATGGTTGTTCTGGTTATGTTTTCCAATCATGTTGGGACATAGTCAAAGTAGATGTTCTTATCATTACTCAGACTTTCTTTACTTGTCAGACAGGAAGCCAATCCGCCTAAGTAACTTCATCAATAAGGTCCTGTCTAGAGTGGTTCATGATAGGCTAGAAAAGGTGTTACCTTCCTTAGTTTCTGCTAATCAGTCAGGCTTTGTCAAAGAAAGAAGTATAATTGAGAATGTTCTATTGACACATAAGATTTGTGACTGATATTAGAAAAAGAGGCAAACCAGCAAACACTATCATTAAGCTTGATATGACAAAAACTTATGATAGAGTGTCATGACTTTTTCTTTTAAAGGTGCTAAAAAGAATGGGATTTTAAGATGTTTTTGTTGACATGATTTGGAGGTTACTGGCCAATAAATGATATTCAATATTAATCAATGTACAAGCTCATGGTTCTTTCAGTCAACAAGGGGGTGAAACAAGAGGATTCTTTGTCAGCAACTCTCGTTATTCTATCTGCTGAGGTCTTATCCAGATCCGTAAGTGGTCTCTTTGATACTGGATTATATACAGGTTATGGTACACCCAAATGGAATGCAAATCTAAATTATCTAGCATATGTTGATGATACTATCATTTTTACCTCAGCTGATAGAGTATTCTTGGAGTTGATGATGAATACCTTGCAAGAATATGAAGCCTAATCAGGTCAGAAAATAAACAAAGAGAAGAGTGCATTTTATATACATCAGAAAGTTTTAGCTGATTTAGTTCAACAGGTGGAACAAAAAATTGGAATTGCTGGAGGAAAATTTCCTTTCACATACTTAGGATGTCCAATCACTCATACCAGGAAAAGGAAGTTATATTATACTAAATTGCTGAAAAGGGTAAAGGACAGGCTTCGGTCTTAGAAAGGAAGACTTATCTTATGGTGGGAAAGTAGTGTTGATCTCCAATGTACTTCAAAATATTCCAATTCATATACTATCAGCAATTGTTCCTCCTAAATGTGTAGTAAAAGAGTTGTACAAGATTTTTGCCAAATGTTCGGGAGCAATAATGAGGAAGGCAAAAGCAGACACTGGTCGTCTTGGGATAATGTTTGATTACCTAAATAGGAAGGTGTATGTTTGATGTATCAAAGGTTATGTATGCTAAGTTATGGTGGAAATTCAGGACTGATAAGTCATTATGGCCTATTTTCATGTGGAACAAGTATTGTAAAAAACATATTCCTACTGTTGTGCAATAGAATGGTGAATCTCATGTTGGAAAATAGGGAACTCTTTGAAGAAAAAAATGTGCTGGGAACCAAGAAATGAAACTGCTAATATCTAGTTTGATAATTGGACTAAATTAGAACCTTTTCATCTGCAGGAAGGTGTGAAGGCTAATAATTTAGTAGAAGAAGTAGGGGAGTTAATGCAGGAAGGATAATGAAATTATGAAAGAATGCAACTACTTCTGCCTTCTAATATTGTGGAGCATGTCAAACGATAGCAAAGTAATTTAACAGTATTTGATCACCGTGATTATCCTTGGTGGATGTTGACAAGTACTAGAAAGTTTACATCAAGCAGTGCTTGGGAATTACTGAGAAGTAGATAGATTGGAAGAATATGGATAAAAGGAATTGCTTTCAAGATTTCCTTATAGATAAATGTGGTATATCAGTTGTATCTAGATGCATATGTTGTTCAACACCTCAATTAAAAATCAGGGATCATTTATTCATTACTGGTGATTTTGCTACAAGGGTATGGAAATACTATGCCAATGCAGCTGGGATTCATGGTTCTTTTATCCAAGTGAAGCAAACTATGCAGAAGTGGTGGAGAACTGAAGGTGATGTGAAGGTTAAAACTATATATCAGGCTGCACCTATAGTCATTTTATGGTATATTTGAAAGAGAAGAAATTCAATAATATATGGAAGATCATATTCATTCAATAGAGTGATTCATGACATTAGCAACACTATGTATTTCTTTACAAGGAAAAGATATACATGGCTCAAACACATCCCTGCTTCTTGGCCCAGTCTGGTGCAATGTCTAAAGGAATAAAGACCATACATTGGACATAAATTGGTGCAATGGAGTAGTCCATTTACAGGCTGGTATAAATAGAATGTTGATGGAGCATCCAAGGGAAATCTAGGGCCTAGTTCAGCCTGTTTTTTGTATTAGAAACTAGGAGGGTGATCTTATTTGTGCTAAAGGGAGAAGGCTACCTGATTCAACAAACATGTATGTAGAAGCAGTGGCAATTAAGGAAGGATTGAAATATTGTGTTGATAAGAAGCTGCTATCAGTGATCATGGAGACTGATTCTCTAGCCATGACAAAACATATTGGATGATATATAGGAAATTCCTTTGTGTGTGGCTATGGAGGTCAATGCAATTAATATATTGAGAAGAGGAGTTGATGTTTAGATCAAGAATGTGCTCAGAGAAAGGAACACACTAGCAGGCTATTTTACTAACCTTGCTTTTGATTTTGCAGGTACGTTTCAGTTCAACTCATTTCAGAAGCTACTGTTACTCAAAGAATTAAGAACTGAAGATGCAAGAGTACAAATCAGAATAGCTTTGACTGAAGAAGATTCAATAGGTTTTGATTCCATTGCACCTGATGAGAGCTTTGAGGTGTTCACATATGGCATCAAGCCAAGGCAACTAATCAGTCTGGATTATTTATCTTTTTGTTCATTCTAGTTTCTTCTCTCTTGCTTTATTCTTTTTTCCAGAAAAGAGTGTTTCCAAGGTATTTTCTGGTTTTCTGGTTTTTGTTTCCCAATATGTTAAACTATTCTATTTATTTTTATGGAATAAGCTACTATAAGGGTGGAATTTTCTTTAAAAAGAAAGACACAAATGGCCATCCGACCTAAACTATTGACAACCGGATGACCCAAAAAGCTTAAAATACATTTTTAGCCTTTTTAAAATATTTTATTTCTTAGCTTTTATTTTTAACTAATTTCAGCATATGTATAGAAACTGTATCATTGTTGTATAGAAATTGTATCATTGTTGTATAGAAAATATATCATACGTATACAAACTGTTTCATTGCTGTATAGAATATATATCCCTATGTGTTTAGAAAATGTATCATTGTTGTATAATTTGTGGTTAAGAAATGTATAATCAATGTCTACTAACTAATTATACACATATTATACATATTTTGGGATATTTCTTGAAGGCTCAATCAATGTATAATTACTAATTATACACATATTATACATGTTTGGGATATATTTTGAAGGCCCAATATGAATTTTTCTCGTCGCATATTTGTTTCCTTTTTGTGGCAAACTTAGTTGCGACAAAATATATAATTCTTGTCACAAAAAATCATTAGCAACAACAGTTCATACAACAACCTTTAGTGACAATTTTTTCATCTTAATCGCCACAAAAAAGTTTGATCTCTCGCAGTGATTGGACTGATGGACTAGCCTTGGCAATAGTTTGAGCTGAAAGACCAATTCGCTGCATTAAGCCCAAAAATGGGCCGAACAAATTTTTGTTGGCCAGATAGTGTCTTTTTCCCATTATAAAACCTAAATGATTTTAGCCTTGAGATGGCTCAATTTAAGGCAACAAACACGTGGTAAAAAATTCTTAAACATATTAAGGTTTTTTTCTTTTTACCTATTTCTCTCCAGAATGAATCCAGTAGAGTTAGATCGAACAAAAAATGAGTGATATAATGCATGTTTTTATAATATATGTATTACTCTAATCTACATTGAGCTCGACATAAAATAAGATAAAAACGGTAGCTGATTATTAATTATATATTTATATTATTAGTCGTTCTGTTAATAACACGGAAGCATAATGTAGGGAGAGAAAGTAGTTGTAAATTGGTGAAACTTTAAATGGTCATAACTCTGCGCTCGAATGTCCGTTTTACCCAATTTTTTTAATTTTGCGTATTTTTTTGAGACAGGGCCGGTCAAATGGTTGTTGGGGGCAACCACTTTTTAGAAAAACGTCTGTTTCCCAATTAATTTGTGTTTTTCCCCAAATCCGTTTCTAATTTTCTTTTTCTTTAGTCAGATCTCATGATATACAATACATTTCAACGTCGAATTTTCGTGGTAATGTAGGGGTGAATGCCAATTTCAGTTTTGAAATTTTTTTTTTTTTTTAAAAAAATTCATCGACCCGGCCCGACCCGACCCTGGCCCGCCAAAAAATTCCGATGGGTCAGGGCCGACCCGTGACCCGTAGGTTCCCCGAAGGGTCAGGGTCGGGCCAGGATCGGGCAAGCAGAAAAAAAAAGCCATCCGATCCGGCCCGACCCGACCTTTGGACAGGTCTATTATTTATCTTAGATACAATTCTTATCTAACGTGTCACTTGAGATCTATGTGTCCTTGACTACGTATACAAATTCAACTATATCATTTTACGAGTAAACAGTTTGGTACCCATCATGAGGTCTGGACAATTGTGGTGTCACAAGTGACCCCTCTACTAATTTACTTTCTCCCTTAAGTCTTTTTGTTTGTTCAGATCAGACAGGATGACAGAACCAGGTGACAACAGCCGTAACATCGGAGTCAACACTAACAATCTAGGGCCAGACGACGTGACTCCTAGAGACCCGATGTGTATAGAAGATGTCACACCTGAGGACGGTAAGACTCAACATGGGATGAACCTACAGATGAAACGTCTAAGGAAGCCATACAGAATCTTCGAATGCAGAATGCTGCAATAAGCGCATAAATGGAGCGTATGAAGTAGTTTTAAGAGGAGTTCATGTCCAGAAATGTTTGCGGTACTCCGACTGGAGAACCGCCCCCTCCACCAAATACACATGGAGAGATCGGTGGTGACCAAGGAAAAACTAATGATAACCAAAGCAGATCTGCAAATGGTGGTTCAGAGAGTGATGTCCCTGAAAACTCGTTCCAGGAGAAGGTCCTGAAATTAATGAAGGACATGACCAGCAAAGTTGATATCAATACAGAAAAGGCAAATAAAATTGTCCAGGAGTTCAGGCACCAATTAAGTCAAATACCGAGGGCTCCAGCCCTGACTGACGGTCCGGATGCGAAGAAATATATTCAATTAGTGTATAAGCTAGAGGATGCGCCCGAGTTAATACCCAAAAGGTTCAAAAAACCATTTGTGGCCAGTTATGATGGAACTACCAATCCCTAGGAGCATATGCTTGCCTATACAATGACTGTGAAGGGGAATGATCTAAGAGAACATGAGATAAAATCGGTTCTGATAAAAAAATTTGCTGAAACACTTACTAAGGGAGCTCTAACATGGTATTCACAACTCCCAGAGCACTCAATCAGTTTATTCACCCGGCTCGCAGATGTGTTCATAAAGGCTCATGCAGGGGCCCTGAAGGTGAAAGTACGTAAAACAGATATCTTCCGCATTATGCAAGAAGAATCAGAACTACTTAAGGACTTTGTTACACGGTTCCAGAAGGAGCATATGTTGTTACCGGCGGTCTCGGACGAATAGGTTGCAGAGGCTTTCACGAAGGGGTTGAATCCAGCAAGTTCAGATGCTTCCCGAAAGCTCAAAGAAAATCTATGGGAATTCCAGGCAACCACTTAGGAGGACGCGCACAATCGGTATAGGTCCAAGATCTGGATTGAGGATGATATGCATGGATCTAAGGCCGGTAGTATCTTTGCAAAGGTGCAGAAAGGGAATTCCTCAAAGAATTGATATCAACCTTATCCTCTCACCAAAAAGCAAGGGGGGGGGTGGACAAAATTTCCGTTCCTTTGATAAATCAAATAACAAAGGAGGTTCCGGATGAAACAATCAGAGATCGAGGAATTCTGAAAAAAACAACAACTCATCCGAGGGTACCGAATACCCAAAATTATACGAATACAACTTCAACATCAATGAAGATCAGATGGTGGCGGTATTGAGAACTCATCCAGCATTTTGACCACCGAAGCCATTGCAGTCTGATTCGAGTAAAATAGATCAGTCCGTCTAGTGCGATTTCCATATAACTCATGGATATAAGATTGTAGACTGTAGACATCTGGGAGAAGAGGTGGTAGAAGCAGGGGATATCTCTGGGTGTATCTAAGGGAAAGAGCTCGTAATAATTATGAGCGGGGACCACCCACAGAAGTAAAGTCTAATTCGGCTGTCTCGCTTCATGTCATAAACATGATATATGGCGGATCAATGATTGCCGCTACATCTTTCACGGCGGCTAAAAATATGAAATCTCTGTGACCCGGGAAAAGAGATTTTAGGAGATACATGATGAACATACTATAACATACACCAAAGAAGATGTTGCCGATGTAATATTTCCTTATAACGATGCACTGGTTATTACGGTGCCTATTGATTGCTTCCATGCCAGAAGGGTTCAAATTGATCCTGGAAGCTTAGCTAACATAATCAAGTTGAAGGTGGTGGAAGAAATGAATATGTCAGATAAAATAGTTCTGGCTATCAGAACTCTTTCAGGTTTCAACATATCAAGTGAAACCACGAAGGGTGAAATAGACATACCGATGGATGCGATGAGGGTTATCAAGATGATAAGGTTTTACGTCTTCGATGGGGATATGAGGTACAACGCAATATTTGGAAGACCCTAGATACATGATATGAAGGTAGTCCCATCAACCTTGCATCTGTTGGTGAAATTTCTGAGGTGGCATCAGACCCCAAATAGCAATTACATGAAGCGGAGCCGATACCCAAAGAGGTTCACCAGGTCCCGCTAGTAGAATCAGTAACCACATATCCAGAAGAAGAGTTTCTGGACCGGTATCAAGTATCCAGATACTTTCAGGTACCAGATGAATCAGATGCCACCAAGTTCACTATGAAGGAGTTGGAGTAGAATGCACTACATCTAGAAATTCCCGATAGGAAGGCATACCTAGGCACCGGATTAACCCCAAAGCTCAGGGATTTAATTCTTAAATATCTTATATCTAACATTGATTTCTTTACATGGTCTCATGAAGATATGACAGTCATTCCTCCAGAAGTCACAACTCATAAGTTGGGCCTGGATCTCAGCTTTCCTCCGGTAAAACAGAAGAAGCGGCCGATAGCTGAACTTTGTAATAGGTTTGTTGAGGAAGCGGTAGTTAGATTACTCAATATAGGATCAATTCGGGAAGTAAAATACCCAGATGGATTATCAAACGTAGTTGTAGTACCTAAAAAGGATAACAAATTTAGAATGTGTATTGACTACAAAGATTTAAATAAGGCATGTCCTAAAGACTCGTTCTCACTACTGAACATTGATCAAATGATTAATGATATGGGCCGGGCATAAGATAATGAGTTTTCTCGATGCGTATTCCGGGTATAACCAAATAACAATACACCCGGAAGACCAAGAAAAAACATATTTTTAACTAATTTCGGTACTTGTTATAACGTTATGCCTTTTGCACTAGAAAATGCCGAGGCCATGTATCAAAGGTTAGTAAATAAAATGTTTGAAAAGAAAATAGGTAAAACAATGGAAGTGTATATAGACAATATGCTTGTTAAGAGTCTTCATGTAGAAGACCATTTAAGTCATTTGCAGGAAACCTTTAAGGTACTAAGGAAGTACAATATGAAGCTGAATCCTGAGAAGTGTGTCTTCGGGATCGGTTTCGGTAAATTCTTAGGTTTCTTGGTTTTCCAGAGGGGGATCGAGATAAATTCTGATAAAATAAAGGCTATTAAATACATACCAAGCATACTAGAAGATGTCAAAGTAGTGTAGTGGTTGACCGGTCATGTGGAGGCCTTAAGCAGATTTATATCCTGGTCCTAAAAAAAATGCCATAGGTTTTCTCACTTCTAAAAAAGAAGAACGACTTTGTGTGGACACACAAGTGCCAGCGGTCCCTAAGGGACCTGAAGACTTACCTATCCAGTCCTCTGCTTATGTCAAATCCAAAGGACGGAGAACAACTACTCATATACTTAGTAGTCTTAGAGGTAGCGATAAGTGCAGTGCTGGTACATGAGGAAAAAAGTACACAATTTTCTGTCTATTACGCAAGTAGAGTAATGTCAGGGGATGAGACCCTGTACTCGTTACTTGAAAGATTGGCTTTTGCCTTAGTAATGTCATCGCGAAATCTTTAACCTTATTGCCAATGCCACCCCATTTTCGTTGTGACAACTTTTCCTTTAAAAATATGTTGCATAAGCCCGAACTATCCGAGCGCTTAACTAAATGGGTCGTAGAATTAAGTGAATTTAACATTGAATACAGGCCCCGGACTGCAATAAAGTCGCAAGTCCTTGCATACTTTGTGGTCAACTTCAGTCCGGGAGTAACCCCACAGGTGGAAAAAGAGGCAATTCTGGTCTTAAGGACTGCCCTCAGGATATGGAAACTTTATACAGATGGTGCCTCGACCATCAAGGGGACCCGCTTGGGTATTGTATTGCGCACTTCCACCAGTGAAGTTTTAAGGCAAGCAATACATAGTGTTTCGTTGACTAACAATGAAGCGGAGTATGAGGCTTTGATTATAGGTTTAGAACTAGCTCGGAGATGGGGGTCACAAATCATTAAAGTCAAATGCGACTTGCTTCTAGTAGTAAACCAAGTCAACAGAGTGTTCGAGGCCAAATAAGAGTGAATGTCGAGATATCTTGAAAAAGCTTTGAAGTTATTATCCTATTTCAAAGAGTGGACAGTGGTACATATACATGTGAGGAAAATATAGAGGGGGATGCGCTTGCAAACTTAGGTTCCAACACGAAGTCTAGGGGCTCTAATATCGAGTCGATTGTTCAATTATTGCATTCAGCGCTGGATCCCGTTGGATATGATGAAGTAAATTTAACCAGCCTAACTTTGGACTAAAGAAATGAATTCTTGGATTATCTCATGAACGAAAAGCTCCCGGGGGACCCGAAAGCATCCAGAGCTTTGAGGACTAAGGCGGCCCAGTATAGTGTCGTTGATAGAAAGCTTTACCGTAGGTATTTTTATAGTCCCTTAGCCCAGTGGGTGGGCCTCGAAGAAGTAGATTATGTGATAAGAGAAGTTCACAAAGGCATCTGTGGAAATTATTCAAGAGGGAAATCCTTAATAAGAAAGCTTATGAGGGCCGATTACTATTAGCCTCGGATCGAGAAAGATACGAAGGCGTTCGTACGGTAATGTGATAAGTGACAGCGCCATGCACAACCATTACACCAATCGGGAGAGGAGATTTATCCGGTAGTTTACTGTGGTCGTTCATGAAGTAGGGGATGGACATCGTTGGACCTTTGTCAGTGGCTCCATGATAGGTATCTCAAATTATTTTTAAGACTGGCTATTTTTCTTAATGGGTTGAAGCTGCATATTACATAAATATATGGGAGAACGAGGTAAAGGATTTCATTTGGCAACATATTATTTGTCGTTTTGGCATCCCTAAGGAGATAGCTTGTGACAACAATCAAAATTTCATCGGAGCCAAGGTCATGAATTTTCTTGATGAGTTGAACTTCAAACAGATCACCTCTACTCCCTATCATCTCAGTGCAAATGGACAAGCAGAGTTAACAAACAAGACCATAATCCAGAATTTAAAGAAGAAATTGGAGGCTGCAAAAGGAAAATGGCAGTCCAAACTACCAGAGATTTTATGGGTGTATCGAACCACGACAAAAACGAGTACTGGATAAACTCCTTTTTCCCTGGTCTATGGTGCAGACGCCTTGATCCTGGTGTAAGTTGGACCTCCCGTCGTGAGGCACCTCCGGGCTGAGAAAGATTCAAATGCATAATCAATATCCTTGATTTGCTTGAGGAACATCGAGATTTGGCATATGTCCGGATGGTGTCCCAAAAGCAAATAATAGAGCGTTACTACAACCGACACACAAATCTCAGACACTTCAAACTCGTGGACTCAGTGCCCCGGAGAGTCAACCAGAGTATCCGGGAGCATAATGCTGGAAAGCTAGGAGCGAATTAGAAAAGACCATATATTGTAACCGGCATTGTCGGTAAATGAGCTTATCAACTCGCAGACCAACAAGGGAATATACTTCCTAACAATTAGAATGTGAGACACTTTAAGAAGTTTTATGTGTAATAGGTCAAAGCATGCGCTGCACTCTTTTTCCCTTCGACCAATTTTTGCCCCAATTGGGTTTTTTAGGGAAGGTTTTTAATGAGGTAGCACCATGATATAAGCATGTTATTACTACAAAATAAGTCTATCCAGTATCCATGTCTTCATAGCATAAAGTCTCGAATACTAGAGGGTCACATACACCCGGAATGGAGTAAAAATTTAAAAATTTAGAATGCTCTTAAGGAAAGCATCGATACTGGGGACTTCCAGGATATTAGCATATATGTAACCGGACTGACCATACTAGATAGTAGCCAGATTATTATTACGACTGTCTTCACATTTGTAATTCAATTGAATCAATGAAAAATTCCTTTTATGATTAACAAATCTTTGCCATCATGAGAATAAAACGTATGTTATTATATTAAATATATAGAAAATTATGTGCCATAATGAATGGGAGACGTCCTATTCAACAACACCATTTAAAATAAGGACCCTCTCTTATTAAAATCTTAACAAAAAAGTTAAGGCTCAGGATACAAGAAGTACTAGGGTGTTAAGTAGTTCAGAGGCATGATAACTCCAGAGCTAATTTTGGAGGTTATTAAAAGCCCCAATCAAGGATGAAAAAAAAAACAAATTTGGGATCTAGTGAAGGTTAGTTGAAAGTTTTTAAACTTCAAATACTAACTTATGCAAATAAAGCTAACCTCAAAGATGAGTCCTGGTTCATAAAGTGAAGTGTTAAGTTGAAACTAATGCTTGCTTGTGAAAATAGAATTGCGAAAGGAGAAGTTTATTCATTCATATTCTTCTGAGATAAAACCAGTCCAGATTCAACAGCTACTAACCGGGCCCAAAAGTGAGCAGGTAAAAAAATAAAAAACTAAAATAAAAACCCGCGCGAAAGGTTACAGCCTGCTCGCTCCATGGTCCGCCAGGGGTGTTTTGGGTGTTTCTAACAAAAATAAAAGTTATAAAAAGATCAGTTTGGTATGGGGGGTCATCTTCCTCATTAGGTTCTCCATCAGCATCCATATCTGAATCCTCTCTGTCTCCACAAAGATCCTCCAAGGACAACTCAACATTAGTTAGGTCAATTTCTGCGTCTAGAATTTCTGAAGCACTATCGAAGCCCGGTTTGCTTGTTTCCTCAAGAGCATCCATTCGACTCTTCAAAACGGCCAAGTCTCATCGGAGTTTTCACCTCTGACATTTGGCTTGGAACTCAGTGATGGTATGCTCGAAAGCATGGAGATTTTCCTAGGTACCGGCTAAGTCGGCTTGGAGCTCAGTAATAGTATGCTCGAAAGCAAGGAGTTGTCACAGGACATGAAGAGAATTCTCCTGGTCCTTTAGAGAGTTGATTGTATCTTGCAAACGTAGTCGGAGTGAAGCTTGGAGAGAGCTAGAATCCCTAAGATCAGCACGTAGGATGTCAACTCCAGCCCTGAGGTGTTGAATCTCATCCTTTAGCTTATTTTCCTTGTTAGAAAGGTCGATCACTTTTGCCAAATCCACAGTAGATAGAACAGAGGCATGACCCTGAATGAAGAGATTGCGATTGGTAAATGAGAGCAAGATAGCAAAAAATGAAAGGAAATGAAGGGATATTCTACATGCAGGAACAAATCAGCAAGATGAGCAATGGAGGCTTCGAGGGTAGCATGTGGATATTTCTGGGGCGAAGAAGAGATGTCCTGACTTCAATTCCGGATGTGGGGATTAAGTTGTGCTTAGAAAGGTCCTCAGGAATGAGAGTCTCTTTCACCGGAGCTTCTTGTCGTGGACTAGCCAGATTAGGGTTTTCTTCATCTATCTTCTCTTCTTCATCAAGGTGGATAACACCCGCCTTACCCTTCGCCTATAGCTCCTTCTAATATTCTATGATTTGGCGATGGATTCTCACCCGGGAACCAATTCCCACCGGGGGCTCGACAACCTCATCTTGAGCTTTGCGTTTCTGGCTGCCCGAAGAAGACTTGATGTTCGATAAGGCAGTTGCACAAGATTACACTTTTTGGGCTAAGGAGGTTCGAGCCGAGAGTCCTAGTAGTAGAGGAAAAATATTGAAAAGAAAGTTCCAGGATAAAGTATGAATAGGAGGGAGAATTGAGGTTAAAGGTTTACCATGGTATTTCCCCTTCCACCAGGATAAGGTGATACTCTTCCAAGTTTTGGTGATGTCGGGAAAGGCATGAAGAATACTTACTACCCATTCAAAAATTCCTTCGATCAATTGCGGCTCAACCAGAGTGGCTGAAAGGTTATAAAACTTTGAGTAAGCAAAGAGTTATCCTTTATTTGGAAAACCATGCAAATATACCTAGTAGAAAAAAACAAGCAAAATACTTATGGGTAGGATTCAACTCTTTCGGAAAAAGATCCGCAGAAGGCTGATGAATCTGATCAGAATGTAATGAGTTTGCCAGCCACGATCATGGTTATCCTCCATATTTATGAGGCTGCGGCTTCCCCGAGGGTATAAGGCAATAATTTTGCCTTGTAAAACCCTAGGATAATATAGGAAGAGGAGATGGTCGATAGTAAATGGAACGTTGGCAACATTGGCTAATATTTGGAAGCAAAAGACAAGTCTCCAAACATGCGTAGCAACTTGACCTATGAAAACCCCATATCAGCGGCAAAGATCCTCAATAATATTTGGGATGGGGAGTTTGAAACCAATGGTGAATGGATAGGTGTATGTCATGGAAAATTCTTCAACATGGTTATGCACACGGTCGACGGGATCAACCGTTCTGATGACTATGTCATAAGAGAAACCACAACATTTTATATCAACGGGAACAATTTTGGCTATTACCTTCGACTCAAACTTTTCAACGTGTTCGTAGTTCGTTTGGACACAGAGGTCAGCAGAAAAATCAAAGCCTGAGGGGAGGATTTCGGCAGTAGTAGATTGTAAATCCACTCTTTGGGTTATAGGAGAAGCGGATTCTTTCCTATGTCGACGGTTGGGAGGAGTGTTGTTATCCTCAGATGAATGAAAATGAGAAGCGTTTGTAGAAGACATTATTGAAGGAGTTGGTTAAAAGGAAAGAAAGCAAAGTAATTGAAAAAACTCGCAGACGGTATGGTTGCCTTTTGTGAAAAGATTTGGCCTCCTATTTATGGTAAAATAATATAACCTTTGGGAGGTGAAAATATGTGTATCATCATTATCACAGTTCACGACGTGCGATTGGACAGTGCCGCCATTTCAGAAGCATCGAATGGATGTGACACTTGAAATGACTTGCAAATTGTTATTTTTCAAAGTTTCCGCCAAAATAAAGAGGAACATACAGGCCGGTGGTTCAAATCCACTTCTCGGTTGCACAAAAAGTTGCGATCGGAAAATGCGGGGACTATTTGTATATGGCAAAATTCGTATAAGACGGTTGTACGAATTATGGTGAGACACGTGAAGTATAACACTGAGTCAGAACCACGTTAGATTACATCACTCTCGGCTTGATATGCATGGTACGGGGGCGACATGAGCAAAGCCGGTACCGATATTAAAGAAGGCTAAGAGTCGTTTTCATCGTAACGGATGATCGTTACTAAATCCGATCACACAACTTCCAACAGCCTTTTAATTACATTTATTGAGAGATTGATTGTCCAATTATTACAACATTCATTCTCCTGTATTTATGAGGACATATTTCGTTAGTTATGTACCCGTGTAGCTCATGTATAAATAGGGCACATTAACCCATGAGATTTTGGCTATTACAAAATACTTACTGATATTCTCTTGATTTATGTGCTCTCATACAAGTTATCGTCGTTTTTGTTCAGAAGTTATCTCAAGGCTCAGGCTAATTGCTGCTTACTTTGTCTTATTATTATTTATCTTAAGCGTAATTCTTATCTAACGTGTCACTTGAGATACACGTGTCATTGACCATGTATACAAATTCAACTATACCATTTTAAGGATAAACAATTATGTTTCAAATTTGGCATTCCAAACCTCCATTCTTGATTCCTCATCATTAAGCTAAGAAGAAGAGGATGAGGGGGAGGAGGAAGAGAGAGGGGAAAGAAGAGAAAGAAGAAGTCGAAGAGGAACAAAATGATAAACAGGAGGAAGAAGAAGGGCAAGTATTCTCTGTGTGTGTGTTGAGGAGCTATATTTCCCGAATGAAAGACTTCTAAATAAAAAATTGTTATGGATATTATAAGAAAATTTTGAAATCAGAAATGAATATTTTTAAATAATGTGGATATCATTTGAAAATGAATAGTCAACGCCTATTTGCTCTAGATCTACTGGCCCGGACGCTTGAATCTATTCCACCGCGTTTGGATAGAATTAAACTTTTGATCAATCCGGATACTTGGGGGTTGGATATCGAAAGTTCCTTCCGAGCATTTTGGATATGGAATCTGTACTGGCGAAAAGGTTCTCCCTGTCCCGGTTGTCAACACTAGCTGCGAGTTTAATATTTTAAAAGTTGAATATAACTGAAATAACATTATGTTAAATCGACTACGAAATGCATATCATACTAGTCAAGTTGACTCGACAAAATTGCATGTTAGTTTAGGGCTTTAGGCTATGCTAACCCATCAAAAAGTTATCTAGCCCAATCCATTAAGTTTTGGACGAGTTAAATGAGCTACTCCATGTTGCTAAGTTTGTCAGCTTACTTTAATACAAGTAATTGCACGGTGTATGCTTCAAATGGGTTGGTCTTTAAATTTTTGCCCTTCAAAATTGAATTTATGCTTATAGGGGCATAAGTTCTTTATATAACTTGTGGATATTATGACAAGTAACTTATGCCTCTATAATCATAAATTTAATTTTAAAGGGAAAAATTAAAGACCAACACAAAATAGGGTTAAAAGTGCAAATGAAGACTTATATGAGTAAGATTCCATAGCTTTGCTAAAAAAACTTCGATAAAACTGTACATGAACAAGATTTTAAAAGAAACAACCCATTTCTTTTAAGTTCATGTCTGATTTGTGATTGCAGCAAGAAATTTCAAGTTCAAAAATAATCAAAACAACAAAAATGTAATAAGGTGTAGTTCGATATATCTGATTTGTGATTGCAACAAGAAATTTCAAGTTCGAAAATAATCAAAAACAACAAAAATGTAACAAGCTGTAGTTCGATATATCTGATTTGTGATTGCAACAAGAAATT
This sequence comes from Anisodus tanguticus, assembly GCA_034509755.1. NCBI lineage: Eukaryota > Viridiplantae > Streptophyta > Magnoliopsida > Solanales > Solanaceae > Anisodus > Anisodus tanguticus. The sequence continues at coordinate 9,078,649 of CM067543.1, read as the reverse complement.
TCGAGTTCGAAAATAATCAAAACAAGAAAAATATAACAAGCAGTAGTAGTATCAGAAATATACGATGATTCAAACTCCTAAATGATTTTGGTGTTAAGAATGTTTGGTGATATTAGCGGAAATATTTTTATTGTAGCGGGGATAGATAATGACAGAGTCAGGAATATACATTCAAAGAGATACTTGAATGTCCTATTTCGGACTTGAACTTGTGACACAATAATATTTGAACCCCTCTAGTCACTACACTAGAATCTTACCTTCTCTCAAGGGGATGCAAAAATTATACATAATTGAAAGTTCATTTTTCCTATTTGCTCAATAAACCTTTCTGGTAAAGGAAATTCAATTGCACTCCTTTGTCAACACCTTGCTCGGTAGATTTATTAATTTCTTCGACTCAAACTCTATATATATGGTTCAAAAAACTTTATAAGCATATATCTACCCAAATTAAAGTCTACACTCATTGTCAGAAGAATAGTACGATGTCATTCGATTTTGCATCTATTGATTCCAAATTCTGAATTATCACTAATCAACTTAATTTAAGCATTAGGTTATATTGGCTGTAATTCAAGGATGACTTATGACCTCAAACGACAAAAGGATTTATTGGTGTCAACTAATTACACATCTCCAAACTTTGAACCCAAATTTCTATCTCACCAAAGGACAAAAACTTTACATTCAAAAAGATATTGGAAGTGCAACCAGGTTTCCAAAGGTAACTTAAAAAAACTTTAAAGGTGTCATATGTATCATGAAAATTCTAGACTATATTCAAAAGTTTCAAAACTTTCTTCTTATTAGAGTTATCCAAAGTATAGGGCCACAAATATTCCAACTCACAAAAGATAAGGTAGTCCCCTTAGCTACAAATATTGTACATGAAAATTTGATGAAACATACATTTGTGGCCAAGATTTAATCAAGATATACTTGTGATGATTTTGTGGCCCTTCAAATATTTTTCTAAGTTGTATTTCCTCACTCTCTTTATCTCCACTTATATGATAATCAACTAGCTAGCCGTATAAAGTCAGACATTTTATTCTTGTCTTTTCTTGTTATAAGGCTTAGCCAGTTATAGCTGTTAATTAATGCTTGAAAAATTATCTACAAACTTCAATTTTAGTCCTCAAGTTAGGAGATTATATGTACAAACAGACATAAAGATAAAAATTGCCAAGTGATATTTTGCTGCAAGATAACAGTTGGCAAAGGATATTTATTACTTCATTTCCTTTAATAAACATAATGAGCGCTGTTGTGAATATATATTTGGTCTATAGTTCAATGTTCAAACTAATTAATTTTTATTAGTTACAAATTGTGCTCCTTCGGTTTATTTTCTACGTGACACAATCCATGTTTCTCAAGTCGAACTCGAATTCATAAAAATGGATAATTTATTAAGCGTTCAACTTGTTTAAAACACATAATATTTTTAATTTAATTTTGAAAAGGTCTAAATTTATATTTTTAAGATATCTAAATTGGTGTCTGTCTTCAAATAAAATCGCAATGAAAATACATATCACTTAATCACGGTTAAGTGATAAATGAGTGTATGCAAGACACTTGTCTTACATTCAGTAGTTTAGTGTATACATCGGGTGTGGGTAAATTTTTACATACTTACTCATACCGAATGTATGCACCAAACCATGAATATTAATCATGATAATTAAAAATCATAGTAAAAATACATATTACTTAATCATAGTTAAGTGATGAATGAGTGTATGCAAGACACTTGTCTTACATTCATTAGTTTGATGTATACACCGGGTGTGGGTAAGTTTTTACCAAATTCATCATATGACTACATTAAAAAATAATGAAAAAGAGAAAGAAAAGAAAAAGAGAATCAATCAAGGCAAATGGGAAATATGTGGCATTTTCAGATAAATTACACAGAATTTATAAAAAAAATTCGCACTCATAATTTATAAATTATTAATGATGATTAAGTTTATCTATAGTAGTAATAGGTAACTCTTCATACAAACTTGATATGGTAAGTTAAAGCAGTAACATAATATAGATACACGCATTTTTGCAAGAGCATATTTTTATGATTTAAGCTCATAATTTTTTGGTTCTATGACAATAACTTTATCAGTTACGGTAAGGCTCTTCCTCGAATTTTCCTCAGAACTCAAGGATACAGTGATATGAGCCTATAAAACAAATGAAAGAAATAATCCCCTTCATTATTTTCATACATTGAAAAGGTATTTATACAAGTTACAAAATAGGAGAATCATATTCCTATTCTATTTCTAAAACCTTATTCTACCATAATTCTAACTATACAATTATGGTAAGTGTATAACACTAATTAAGGTAACCTTTACACGACAATATACTACAAATATATATACCATATATACAAGATTTTATCTTCAACATTCTATCCGAGAATGGGCCTGTTAGCCACTGCTGGGCCACCGCCGAGAGTCCACTTTGCCGCCTCACCGCCGGGCCACCGCCGAGAGCCCACCCATCGTATTCCCGTGATATACACTTCGTATATTCGGTGTATATCACAGAATATTTCCTTGTTTAACACACCCCCGTTAGCATATCGGGCGGTCTTCGAACGCCGAGATCGTCCCTAAAATCTTCAAATAGGACCGCCGGTAGACCCTTTGTAAAGATGTCTGCAATTTGATAACGAGACGGGACATGGCATACGCGAACGTGACCCTTTGCAACCTTTTCACGGACAAAGTGAATGTCCATTTCGATATGCTTGGTGCGTTGGTGTTGAACCGGATTACCTGAAAGGTAGATGGCACTAATGTTATCGCAATATACCAAGGTTGCCTTCTGAATGAGACAATGAATCTCCAAAAGTAAATTACGTAGCCAACATGATTCGGAGACCACATTCGCTACCTCTCGATATTCTGCCTCTGCACTTGAGCGTGATAGAGTTGCCTGACGCTTTGCCGACCAGGAGACCAAGTTGTTACCAAGGAACATACAGTAGCCAGAAGTCGACCGTCGGGTGTCGGGACAACCACCCCAATCAGCATCCGTGTAAGAGACAAGTGTGGATGTAGATGAAGGATACAAGTGCAACCCATAGTCCAGTGTCCCCTGAATATACCGAATGATGCGTTTGATTGCATTCATGTGCTCAACTCTGGAATCATGCATGAATAAACACACCTGCTGAACAACATACGTAATAACCGGTCTGGTAAACGTAAGATACTGGAGGCCCCTGCAAGACTGCGATAGCGGGTCGGGTCCTCATACGGTGCACCTGCCACGGCACTAAGCTTGGGTTTTGCATCAACTGGAGTAGAAGTGGACTTACAGGATGACATCCCGCCCTCTTTATGATCTCCGCAAGGATACTTTCGTTGAGACAAAAACAAACCACCTGAATGACGCTTGACGGCAATCCCCAAAAAATAACTCAAGGGCCCTAAGTCTTTCATAGCAAACTCAGAACTGAGCATGGCCATGATAGACTGGCGCAAGGCATCGGAAGAGGCAGTCAAGATGATATCATCCACATACAATAGAATGTAGGCCAATGACGAACCACGACGGTAGATGAACAAGCAATTATCTGACATGTTGTGAGTGAACCCAATAGTCAAAACGAAGTCAACAAATCTCGAATACCAGGCCCGTGGAGACTGCTTAAGCCCATATAAGGACTTTTTCAATAAACAGACATGATGCGGACGGTTAGGATCCCTGAAATCCAACGGCTGATGCATATAGACTGTTTCTTTGAGGTCACCATGTAGGAAGGCATTCTTGATATCCAACTGATGAATAGGCCAAGTCTTTGAAAGAGCCAAGCTAAGCACCGTGCGAATAGTAGCCGGCTTGACCACCGAACTAAACGTCTCACCACAATCTATGCCAACCTGCTGAGTCTTACCATCACCCACAAGTCGCGCCTTATGTCTAGCAAATGACCCATCTGAATTCTCCTTATGAGAAAAAATCCACATAGACCTGATAACATTAATACCATATGGACGGGGCACCAACTCCCACGTCTTATTATCAATAAGAGCATTATATTCATCACTCATAGCAATTTTCCAATTAGGGTCATTTAATGCGGACACAGGATTGCAGGGCAAGGGGGATTTAGAGACATCAGAATGTAAATTAAAATGTCTTTTCGGTGTAAAAATACCCCGCTGGCTACGAGTGACCGGTCTATGACTCGAGGAAGATTTGAGGGAATTTTGGGAATTTTCTGGGCTCGGGACGGACGGCCAGGCAGGCGGGGGCTCCGCCGGCCCAAATCGGTAATCGGAATCATTAATCGGACCGGTTCCGAATGGGCCGGACCGGCTCAATTGTTGGGACCGATCCAAGAATCGCTTGAACAAAGGCACGGTACGATGGGTCCAATGGGGGCGTGGGCCCGCTGGAGGATTTTGGGTGCGGGATATATCCGAAAAATTCCGAATAATAGACGGAGATATTTGGTAATCCAAAAAATTATACGACCTAGGCTCGGGAGTATGAACTTTCGTAAAAGGAAATTGGGTTTCATCAAAAATGACATGGCGATTAATTATGATTTTCTTGGAGGATAAATCAAAGCATTTATAACCACGATGATTAGACGGATAACCCAAAAATACATACGGGGTAGACCGAGCCTGAAGTTTGTTAATTGTGGTGGATGGGAATAACGGATAACACAAGCACCCAAAAATCCTAAGATGAGAATAAGAAGGGTTCTTATTATATAGGATTTTGAGGGGGGAAGAATATGTCAGACCTTTAGAAGGAATTATGTTAAGAAGATATGTGGCCATTTGTAGAGCATGATGCCAAAAATATGAAGGTATGGAGGCATGAATTAAGAGAGTTCGGACAATGTTATTTATGGAACGAATTTTGCGTTCGGCCTTTCCATTTTGTGAAGATGTATGAGGACACGAAAATATAAAATTGATCCCATTATTAGCACAGAATTCCTGAAACTCCATATTGTCATACTCTTTCCCATTATCACATTGAATATTTTTTATGTCTCTTTCGAATTGAGTACAAATGAGCGCTTTAAATTTGATGAAGACGGAAAACACTTGTGATTTATTCGCAATTGGAAACGTCCACAAAATCTAGAATAATCATCTAAAAAGAGAACATAATATCGATGACCCAATGAACTAAGAACAGGAGACGTCCATAAGTCACTATGAATAATATCAAATGGCATTGAAGTATGAGAATTGGTGTCTACAAATGGTAACTTAATAATTTTTCCTAATGAACAAGACTGACAAATTGGAGTACGACTCGTACCCTTACAAGAAATAAAGCTATTTTTATCTAAAACTGATAAAAATAGAAGATCCCGGATGACCCAGGCGAGCATGCCACATGGAAGGAGAGATAGCTACAAAAACTGAAGGCAAGGCTTGAATCGATGGACTGAAACCGGTCATGATAGGATACAGATCCCCCCATACTATCATACCTTATGAGATGACTCCCCATCTTGAAATCCTTCATAGAGAAACCAAAAGGATCAAATTCAACAGAAACGGAATTGTCATTTGTGAACTTTCGGACAGACACTAAATTTTTAATCAATTTAGGAGCATGTAAAGTATTTTTCAAGAGTAGGGGTGGATTGGGGGAGACAACGTTTTCTTGACCATACCCTAGAATTGGAATAGAACTGCCATTACCAATAATTATCCCCCGAGGGGTGCTCAAATTGGAATAAGATGAGAGAGTACCTGATTCGGAAGTCATGTGAGTAGTGGCACCGGTGTCCATATACCAATTTGGGTTCGGTTGAGTTAAGCCCAATGTGTGCATCGCGGCCTCGATATCGGTTTGAGTGGGGCCTACTGCATGATGGGCTTGCGGAGGTCGGGGCCCAAGAATTCATGTCCGTGATGGAGATGGGCCGTAGCTGCTACTATTGGGCCACTGGCCAGTGGGCCGCCACTGCTGGCTGTTGGGCCTGAACTGTTGGCCAACCCACTAGCCGCTGGAATTGGCTGCCTAATTATAAGGGTTGCTGGCCCACGACCCACTGCCCCAGCCCCACTGCCATGGGCCCCACTGTTGGGACCAGGGGGTGGTGGGCCACTGTTCCCTGGATGGGGCCCACCGCCTGCTTGCTGACCACCGAAACCGCCACCAGAACCGCCGCGTTTGCCCCCGCGGTTTTTGTTATTATTCTTACAATTATTTTTGCCGCCACCATGATTATGGTTTTGGCCCGAATTATTAACAAAATCTGAAGAACTTGGAGAGGACGCCACCATGACGACGGGGCTTGCTCCGGTAGCCGCTTTTTTTGCCAAATCGGCTTCTTCCAACGTAAGCATGGAGCGGGCTTGATAGAAGTCAGGAAGAGGGTTGCTTTGGCGAAGGAGAGTTCCAACACCATTATAGGCCTCCGAAAGACCGGCAACCAACTGTAGAACTAGACGATCATTTGTTATCGGTGCGCCAACATTACGGAGTTGATCTGCCAACTCCTTGAGTTTCTTGCAATATGCAGAAACGTTTGGAAATTCGTCCATTCGAACTAGAGAGAATTCCTGGTCGAGTGTGACGACACGTGAATGTTGGTTGTCTTGGAATATGTCACGCAATCTATTCCATGCAGCCATAGCTGTGGTATCCGGCTCAATAATCGTCTGTAGAAGGTCCACTGAAATAGTGGCGTAGATCCACCGGAGAACGGTAACATCAAGAGTAATCCATAACTGAGGATCCTCCACGGGAAGAGGTGTAGCGGGAGGAATGATGTGATGAAGAACTTGATGGGAGATAGCGTGGATTTTAAACAACTCCGCCCACGTCGCATATTGGACGTTTTCCATGTCAAGGACAATAGGGATATTGTTCTTGACGTTAGAAACCATGAGGGCAGGATGAAAATTGTTCTTAGACATCTTGAAAGAACAAAGAAGGAAGGGAAATTTAAGAGAGGTTTTTGAGAGCGGAAGACGAATTTTGGAAGAGAAACCCGGAGGGGTGGGGTGTCTCAGCCGAAAAACAAAGAGAGGACAAAAGTTGGGAGAGAAAAACTTTTGTTTAGACCTAGTCTCTTGATACCATGAAAGAAATAATTCCCTTCATTATTTTCATAAATTGAAAAGGTATTTATACAAGTTACAAAATAGGAGAATCCTATTCCTATTCTATTTCTAAAACCTTATTCTACCATAATTCTAACTATACAATTATGGTAAGTGTATAACACTAATTAAGGTAACCTTTACACTACAATATACTACAAATATATATACCATATATACAAGATTTTATCTTCAACATTTTGTCCGAGAATGGGCCTGTTGGCCACTGCTGGGCCACTGCCGAGAGTCCACTGCTGCCCACTGCTGGGCCACTGCCGAGAGTCCACTGCTGCCCACTGCTGGGCCACTGCCGAGAGCCCAGTCCACTGTATTCCTGTGATATACACTTTTGTATATTCAGTGTATATCACAGGAATATTTCCTTATTTAACAATAAATTCAGACATCTTAATTTTAATAAAAACAAATGTTATCTTACAAGTGCTCCTATTTATTTAAAACAATGCCAAACCTTTATTTTACTTGTACTGTAATAAGGCGTCGACATTATGCAAATAATAATTTGGTATTATGTACAGATTTATTAGCCGATATGCCTATTTCATCAATTTCTGGATTAACTTCAACCATTAAAAACATAAATTTGCTAACCGAAATTGTATGAATGCAATCAAACCTCTCTATAATGACAGTGTTTGCTCGAAAATTGCATTACTGCTATAATGAAGTGTTGTTATGTATGTATACTGACACTTGATATTTATATCTCATTTAGTTGTTACAAATAAAAGTACGCAAATAATTTTTTTTGTACTTTTTAGGTTATAAACAAAAAAGAAACTTACTTGTTAATTTTAAAATCTAAATTGATTTTCATATCTTAGTAATTAAAATTTAAAAAGATCAATAAATTACTAAAAAATCCGTAACTAGTTGTACCATACCGGTAAAGAATTAAAATCTAATGAACATATACATTAAAAATTAATTGAGAATTTAAATATTTCAAGTTTGACGTAAGAATTCTACAATTGTAGGTTATTTCGTAAATTCCAGTAACTTAGTGATAATATAACGCTTGAATTGACGAAGAATATTGTCCAAATTTTCAGCAAAAGAGAATTCTATAGTTTTCCCTTGAAGGATGTCTAAGAGATTAACAATTGACTCTTCTATCTCACCCCAAGTAGCACTAGGTTGAGGCTCTTCATGAACACTTTCGTTGTCACCTTCTGCATCTAATGTCTCTTGTTCTTCCACTCCAATCATTTGTGCAATAATCTCTTCATTATAATTTTCAAGGATTGGAAGTTTTGCGTCAAACTCTATATAAGTGGTAGCATCCATTGCTTGATTGTTGTTATGAGATGAGATTTGGGCTATAAGTGATGACACACTACCAACATACTCAACGAGTTCTAAATTTTCACTATTAACAATGGGGTTGTCATCTGTAGGTAGAATTCCGGTATTTCTCCAACAATGAAGAATGGTAAAGGTCTTAACATTACTCCATGTTTCTACAAGAGTGTTAATTTCTTATCGTAAGTTGAACTTGTTTCCATTAGATATTCTTTTAGATATTCGTACCTGAAATTTATTATGTGCATGACATTAATGTTGATTACCATAAATATTTTTAAAATTTTATTTCTATACATAATATATTTCTAAAAAAATATATTTTACAATATTTGAGTATGGTTGTTAAAGAGAGATAATTTTATAAAGAGTATACCGCTATAATGAATGTCATTGTTGTTATAGATAGAATGATGTTATAAAGAAGTAAAATATAACATAAAATTTTAGTTTCAAAGAAAATTAGGTTATTATAGTGAAATACTATTATAATGAATGACAATTATAGAGAAATGTGATTGTATTGGTCTCTCTACTCTCTTCATTACACTTCACTTTCCACTATTTAAGCCAATGTTTCTTATTTTCAGCATTAAAAATATTTCTTGAGAATTAATGACTATAAAGTTATAAACAATTTAATAATTTGAAAATTGCAATATATATATATTTAACGGTTACTAAGTAGGCTTATAACTCCCCATGGTTTCGGGTGAGTTGGTTAAATGGCCTATTTTAAGTCTTAAATAGAGTAGATGATCTTCAAGTCTTAATTATTGGCCAAATGACATTCTCTCTTCATTAGTGTTAATTGGCAAAGTGCATAAATATCCTTTTTTGGGGTCGCTGATATGATTCCTAAAAGTGAAATTCTAAGAAATCGAATCACATGTAAAAATTAAAGGATATGAGAATATACACAAGAATAGAAACCCAAAACAACAAATGATATATGAAATCAAATACATCAATGGAGTTAATCTATAAAAGAACTTATTCTACAAGAGTTTGATTGATTCCACTAGTGAGCAAGCTCAAGTATGAATCAAGAACAAAGTTCAAGACAACCTCACAATTACACTACTAATTAAGTTAATGACTATGGCTATCCTAGCAACTACAATACTAACACTCATAAGAGTCCATCAACATCATTCAAGCTAAGTATAAAATAAGACTAAGGGTCCTATTTACACTATTCCTTATTTCAAGCTTGGCCCAAAAGTGACCAAAGCCTTCAATTTGCAAAAGTAGCTAAAATTGGCTAAATGTCACCCGTCGGCATCATCTGCGGTTCACATATGGCTTCACATGTCACGTGTGTGAGTTATATTCAAATCGCAAACTGTGATAGTGTCCATTCAAATCGTAGACTGTAGCTCTTTGCTAGAGTTAAAGAGTTTGAAGAAGCAGTCAGAATTGCAGATGAGAGATAAATACCGACAAACAGTGATCAGGATAGAGCTACACTTCATTCAACTAATGTTGAATACATCAGATTTCTGAAGCTGGAATAATCTATTTTGAAGAAAAAGACTCAGTTACAGTGGTTTAAAAAGGAAGTGCTAACACTAGTTACTTTCATACTCTTATAAGGGGTCAAAGGAGGAGACTTTTCATTCACAAAGTTACATATGATAATGGTAATTGTATTCAAGGGGAAACATAGATGAGAAAAGCAGCGAGCACAATTTCTTATTAGAGTTGCTTACAAGGAGATGATGAATCAGACCCTAGGGAGGGAACACATAAAAGCATGATAGTTGTGGAATAGTCAAGTAGACCATGGGTATGGGATACGAACGAGTCTGAAACATTGTGAAGGCAGCTTGTGATCATTTTCAGCATCTTTTTACGGAGTAATATCACTATGTTAGACGAGGAGATCTCATTTCCCAAATTTCGAGATTGGTTACTGATGAGTCGAATGAAATCATAACTACTATGCCAGACTTGGATGAGTTGAAGACAATGGTTTTCTCCCTGAATCCAAATTCTTCAGCAGGGTTGGATGGTATGAATGGAAAGTTCTTTCAATTTGTTGAGATATTATCAAAGTGGACCTTCTTATAGTGGTTTAGTCTTTCTTCTGTGGTTCTTCTCTACCAAAGTACTTCTCCCATGCTTGCCTAATTTTGATACCAAAAGTGGAGTTCTCAAATATCTTGTCAGAATTCAGGCCGATCAGTTTGAGTAACTTTGTCAACAAGATTATTTCAAAGCTTATTTGTCTCATGCTTGCTCCAATCCTTCCCGAACTTATTTCTCTAAATCAGTTGGGTTCGTTAAGGGGAGAAACATCTCAGAGAATATTAAGTTGGCTCAAGAAGTGATACAAGACATCAAAAAACCAAATGTTCTTAGAAAATGTGGTTATCAAGCTAGATGTGGCAAAGGCTTACGACAGGGTATCATGGGCTTATACTTGCCTTGTTTGCATGAGAATGGGTTTCTATAAGCTCATTAGCGACATGATATGGAGGATTGTGGTGGATAACTGATATTCTTTTGTAATCAATAGCACTAGACATGGTTTTTTCCACTCCACCAAAGGTTTGAAGTAAGGTGATCCACTTGCCCCTACCCTATTTATTTTAGGTGCAGAGGTACTTTCTAGGCTGAATGAAGACCAACTTTTCCATGGTTTCTATATGGAGAGGAGGGGGCCTCATGTTAATCATCTCAGTTTTGCAGACGATGTCAGCATCTTCACTTCAGGCAGAATGAGATCACTTGATCAGGTTATCGAAATTCTTAATGATTATGAAGAATGCTCTGGTCAACTCATCAACAAAAACAAGTCACTTTATGGTCGTTGAAGGTGTGTTTCCATCTACCATTGATATTATCAAAGAGGTTACGGGCTTTTCTTAGAGAGATTCACCAATTACATACCTTGGATATCCTTTCATTATTGGCAGACAAAAAATTGTTCACTTCACATACATGATATTTAAAGTGGTAGGGAGGATTAGAGGTTGGCAAACAATGATGCTTAGCTTTGGGGGCAAGTCTACTCTTATCAAATATGTTCTCCAGTCCCTTCTGATTCATCTCCTCAGAGTTGTCTCACCTATCAAAACCCCTCTTCATGAAATTGAGAAACTGACAATCGATTTCTTTTGGGGCATGGCTGAAGATAGAAAGAAGTATAATTAGTCATCCTGGAAGAATTTGTATTATTCTTGTGATGAAGGCGGTGTTAGGTTTAGAGGAATACATGATGTTTGCATATCTCTTCAATTCACGTAATGGTGGAACTTTAGAGCGAAAGATTCTCTTTGGAGAAATTTTATGTTGGCTAAGTATTGTTAGAGATCCCACCTGGTCTCCAGGCCAAGTCAATCTCAAATACTGAAGAGTCTCTTGATTAACAGGATGAAAGCAGAACAACATATCATTTGGAAGATCTACTCTGGCACTTCTAGTTTCTGGTAGGATAACTAGTTGGGTATTGGTCTTTTTCTCCCTACAGGATGGTGATTAGTAGACTTGGCAGAGCAATTGTTTCTGATTTCTTAGATATCCATAGTTATTGGAGGTTTGGTGTTATTAAGCAGTAGCTCCCACATCAGTTGGTGCTTAAAATTCTTGTCGTCCAGTTCTAATACCAACTGGGTAGACCAGATCAGCCTTATTGGGATGTCAATCCTTCGGGTTTGTTCATAAGTTCTTTAGCATAGGTGTTGTCAAGAATTCCTTACAGGTTTCTCTCATAAACAAGCACACTTGGAAACCCATGTTCCTTTTAAATATTCTTTCGTGGTTTGGAGGGCTTTGAGGAATAAGTTTTCTATAGCCGACAGAGTTCTTACTTTTAACCCCAATAGAGGTACTGACTGTGTGTATTGCCAAGTTTCTGGGTATGAGGATGTTCAACATCTGTTTTGTCTCGGGGTTCTTTGCAAATGCAATTTGGAAGTTTTTCTCTCCGGCTATGGGTATCAGACACGATTCGAAACCACTTTGACCTCTTCTTTTACATTGGTGGACCCAAAAGTCCAAAACTGAGCCTCATAAGATTCTCTTTTGCGCTCTCCCTATTCTTATTTGCTGGCATATATGAAAGAATCGTTGTGTAGTTAGGCATGGTTATAAACAGTCTAATTTTGTGAGGATTAAATTCAACATAGCAAGTGATGTTTACAAGCTGATAAATAATGTTTTCCCCTATGTTCATTGGCCTTATGGTTGGGTAGACATATGTTCTAGAGTGGATGTATGTTCTCATGAGATCAAGATCACTAGAGTTTGCTGGACTAGGCCTGATCCTAGAATTGCTAAACTCAATACTAATGAGAGCGCTCCTAGTAACTTGGGCAGGATAGGTACGGGTGGTATTCTTAGAGATAGTTATGGGGAACTCATATATGATTTTGCTACTCCCTTGGGTGATGGTACTAATAACTAAGCTGAGTTAGAAACTGTATGTATTGGATTAGCTTGTTGTATAGCCAATGGGTATTCATGAGTTACTCTCGAGGTTGATTCTGAGCTGCTAGTTCGTTGGATTGAGGGATTTGTCGCTCCACCTTGGTATCTTCACCATGCTTTCACCAGACTTCAGGACACCATAAGACAACTCCACACCTTTTCTTGTACCCCTATATATATAGAGAGGGCAATGCGGTGGCAGATGCATTGTCCAAACATAGTCACACTATTGATGCTCAGGGTACATACTCTGTTCTTCAGGACTTGCCTGCTCAAATTAGAGGACTTGTTTGGACATACACACTTGGCTTGACTAACTTCAGATGGAGGAAGACTAAGAGGATTAAAGAACCACCTTGATCATATTTGGTGCATGGGTTATGTGATGAGGAACAAACCATACTAGCTCAGGGTCACACTCATGTATATTTTGACACATCTGTATTTATCTTCATTATGGCTATTTCTTACTTACGAGTCAAAGTTGTTTTGAAGATGGATCTTATGTAGGGAATATGACTTTTTTTTTGTTCCTTTACTTTGTAAAGGGAGAGTCTCCCTTGTTTATTTTACTAGTTTTCTATTGTATTGAGACGAGTCCTCTCTTCTAGGTGCATAGATGATTAGGTTTTATTTTCTTAGAATCTGGGGATGATTTGCCTGACTTTAGTAGGATGGATGACTTATTGTCACACCCCAAAACCTTGGGGGTGTGGTCGGCACCCAGCGCCCGAAGGCATGAGAGTACCACTGTAGTATCTGGAACTTGTAATATGAAACTTAGGCCGACAAGGCCTCTATTTAACCATATAAGACAAGAATATATGATGACTTGCACGCAGAATAGTCCCAATATGATATATATATATATATATATAAATATATATATAAATAACCAAGGCCGACAAGGCCACAAGATGAGTATATTGTTGACAAAAAAGGGCCGACAAGGCCACGACATATATACACCCACTATACATAAGTCTGCAAGCCTCTAAGAGTGACAGAATACATCCACAGATTGGGACAGGGTCCCACTATACCCAAAACGCTAGTAACATATATAACAGTACCTAAAGACTCATGTACTACAACTTCGAGAGAAGGGAATGCGACAATCACAACTGAGTAGATCACCTACTGAGGAGAAGCGCCGCTCTGTCTATCTGTACCTATGGACATGAATGTAGTGCCCCAAAAATGGGCATCAGTAAGAAAGATGTACTGAATATGTAGAGCAAAGTAAACTATAAATAAATCAACAATAATCAAGAAAGTGAGAAATACCACATGGAACTCATAATGTTACAATGCATCAAACTGTATAGATGTGTATAATAATCGTGTATATAATGTGGTAGGCCTCTGAGGGCAATATCATCAATGTCATAAATGTATAAGTTGTGTATATAATGCCACATGACTCTGGGGGAAATATAATCCATATCATATATGTATAGTCGCATATATAACTCTGTAGGACTCTCTATGGGCAATATAAATGCATAGTATATATATGTATGAAGACTGACTGAAGGACATGACATACTTACTAACTCTTTTAGAGTGACGTAAGGTCGTTACACATCCGATCAACGTTATGGGACTAACATCATTATCATTACATGACTCTCTCGAACTCACAAATCATGAATAAACTTTCTGGAAGCTATATTATCTGATCATGAATCAACATGGAGACTTCTAGCTCCTAAGAGTGGAATTTCTATGGAGTAGCGTTATGTTTCATTAGTTTATATAGTTCATACCAAGAGGATAAAGAAAGTAAGCCCTACATACCTTATCAAAGAAGCTAACTACGTCCCGTGAAACCTCGTACGCGTTAAGGATGATTATCTACACCATATAAGAGACTTGATATTAATATCAAACCCAGATTCTATCAAGAAGATCACTTAGGCATACTATCGAACAACTTAAGTACATAGGATCCTTAGTCTTCTTTTACAAGAAAAACTTATGTAATTCGATCCCACAATCCTCCAAAACCATACTTTCCTTACTACCACAGTACATATAATCAGTTTGATTATAGATTTCTCATTATACTTCAAGTAAAATAGCCCAACAAGTCATACAACTTATGATTCCAAAAGTTTACAAGTTTTGACTGTGAAAATCCTTCCACAACTTATTCCAAAACATCAATTATTGATAAGAATAGGTAGAGAAGGATAAAACTTACCTTTACACACCACAATATCCTTAAAATAGCAAGTTACTTCGCCTCCAAGGATTTTTCAGAATCTATTCTATAAGGAGAAGATGATTATCACAATAACCACGAGGTTTATCACGTTGATCTTGCATGGTTTAGCTTAGATTTGATCTTAGGAGGTTAGGAAATCTTATATAGGAATTGTGGAGTGATTTAGTGTGTTCATAATGAAAATGAGGCCCTAAATTCGAAGGACCCGATTTATACCCGAAAAAGAATTGGCATTGACCAGATTAACGACCAGAACTGACGGCCCGTACAATTTTGTACGGTCTGTCAATCTGGACCGTCAAAATCAAGTTCTGAAACTTAAAATCTGCAGACAATTTGATGCTCCAGATGTCCCAAATTGACGGTTCGTACAATTTTGTATGGTCTATCAATTATGGCCGTCAAATTTGAAAATTTTCCGATTTCGTCGAAACGTGTTTTCTTCGATCCGTTTAACGTCCATACACTCTGGTACTTTCATAAACAAGCTATAAACCTTCATTACCCTTCTGTAAGGTCGCACTTCTTCCTGGGATCTCAGTATCAATTGACGACATGACGGAACGTAAAACTTGTGAGGCATAACATCCTTCCCCCTTATGAACATTCATCCGCGAATGTTGAAGATTGTTGTTAATGCTTAGGATTTCGGAATATTTCGACAGAGTTCCCTTGTAAACATGGCTACCCGAAACCGGCCAATCAACCCAAACAGATAACCAATGCCAAACAAGGATATAACATAACAGAACAATATCCAATCTGCCTCACACGGTTGTTTATATACGCAGAAATCAAAGAGGGTTAGCCATAACTCACCTTAACTATCATCCGACGTACTCTGAGCTACACCTGCTATATTTGTCTCGACATTAGCACCTAAACAAAGTATATGATTTAAGATCGATGGATAGAATAGGAATGAGAGAATCATATCGCATGAGTATCGATATAAACTTGGGGTCTGGAAAAAATAAGGATATCAGGACTTCATATCTTCTTCGGCCTCCCGTGTCATTTCTTCCACATTATTATTCCTCCAAAGTACTTTCACTGATGCTACTTCTCTAGTCCGTAGCTTAAGGATTTAGCAATCTAAGATAGCGATGGGAACTTCTTCGTATGACAGGTCCTCCGTGACCTGAGCATCCTCAATGGGGGGTTATGCGAGAAGGATCACCTAATCATTTGCGAAGCATCGATACGTGGAATACCGGGTGAATTGTTTCCAATTTTGGGGGGTAACTCGAGCTTATAAGTCACTTGGCCTATTCTCTTAATTATCTGATACGGCTCGATGTATCTGAGGCTAAGTTTTCCCTTCTTACTGAATCTCATCACACTCTTCATAAGCGATACCTTTAGGAACACCCAATCTCCCATAGCAAACTCTAAATCGCAATGTCGATGATCTAAATAAGACTTATGTCGACTCTTGGCTGTCAACAATCGTTCCTGAATTAACTTCACATTTTCTATAGCTTGTAATACCAAATCAGGTCCTAGTAGTTTTGTCTCGCCAACGTCAAACCAACCAATAGAAGACCTGTATTTCTGCCCGTATAGTGCCTCATATGGTTCCATCTGAATACTAAAATGGTAGTTGTTGTTATAGTCGAATTCAATAAGTGAAAAATGGTCTTACCAACTTTCCTTAAAATCTAATACATAGGCTCGCAACATATCTTCAAGCATTTGAATAGTGCGTTCAGCCTGTCTGTCAGTCTGCGAATGAAAAACAGTAGTAAGGTTAATCTAAGTACCTAGTCCCTTATGAAAAGACCTCCAAAAGTTAGTTGTAACTTAAGCGCCTCTATCACATATAATAGATATCAGAACTTTGTAAAGTCGGACTATCTCTTTAATATAAAGCTTGGCATAATCCTCAGCCGAGTAAGTGGTTTGGACCAATAGAAAATGGGCTGACTTCGTAAGTCTATCCATGATAACTCATATAGAATCAAACTTCCGTCGAGAATTAGGCAGTCCCGTAATGAAATCCATATTAATCTCCTCCTATTTCAATATGGAGATCTCTATATTCTGTAGCAATCCTCCAGGTTTCTAATGTTCAACCTTAACTTTTTGGCAATTCGGGCACTAAGCAACAAATTCTGCGATATTCTTCTTCATATCGTTCCACCAATATAGTTGTTGAAGGTAATGATACATCTTAGTAGAACCAGGTTGAATAGAATACTGGGACTAATGTATTTCTTTCATAATCCGCCTTCAAAGCCCTTTTACATCGGTTACACACAGTCGGCCCCTATACCTCAGAACTCCATTTTCTGACAACTCAAATAACCGCTTGTTTTAAAGGGAGACACCTTCTTTAATCCTTACCAAGGATGGATCATCAAATTGTCGGTCCTTTACTTTTGCCACTAAAGAAGACTCAGTGGCGTTTTGAACTATAGCACATTCATCTCTTATATCTACAAGTCGCACATTCAGACTAGCCATCTGGTATAGATCTCTGGTCATTTCTAGTCTGTCACCTTCCACATGTCTCAGGCTGCCCATTGACTTACAGCTTAATGCGTTGGCTACAATGCTGGCCCTGCCCGAGTGGTATAAAATATCCATATCGTAATCTTTTAGCAGTTCAATCCACCTTTTCTACCTCAAGTTCAACACTTTCTGCCTGAATATATAGTTCAAGCTCTTATGGTCTATAAATATATTGACATGAACTCCATACATGTAATGATGACATATCTTCAGAGAAAATATAACAGATGCCAATTCCAAATCGTGAGTCGGGTAGCTCTGTTCATGTTTTCTTAATTGCCTTGAAGCATATGCAATAACTTTGTCATGCTGCATCAGGACACAACCCAACCCTACTATGGAGGCATCGCAGTACACCACATATCCTTCTTATCCCTCAGGTAGTGCTAACACAAGTGTTGATGTTAATCTGTTCTTCAACTCTTGGAAACTCTTCTCACATATATCTGACCATTGAAACTTAGCCGCCTTATGCGTTAATTTTGTCAGCGAAGCGGCAATAGAAAATAATTTCTCTACAAACCTCCGATAATAACCAGCTAAGCCTAAGAAGCTTTGCACTTCAGTAGGGGTCGTGGGCCTAGGCCAATTCTTTAATGCATCAATCTTTTGACCATCCACTTTAATGCCTTCATCCGACACTACATGACCCTGAAAGGCCACTGAGTTCAACAGGAATTCACATTTAGAAAACTTAGCGTATAGATGGCGATCTTGGAGTATTTGTAACACCAATAGCAAATGATCTGCATGCTGGGCTTTAGTATACCAGAATGTCGTCAATAAATACTATTAAAAAATATCTAGGAATGGTGTGAATACTCAGTTCATCCAATCCATAAAGGCCATCGACGCATTAGTCAGACCAAAAGACATAACAAGAAACTCAGAGTGGTCATATCTAGTTCGAAAAACGATCTTTGGAATATCTTTCTCCTTAACCCGCACTGATGATATCCAAACTTGAGATCAATCTTCGAGAAATACTTAGCACCTTGCAACTGATTAAACAAGTCATCAATTCTGGGGAGCGGATATTTGTTTTTAATAGCCATCTTGTTCAGTTGATGGTAATCAATACATATTCTTAGTGAATCGTCCTTCTTACGTACGAATAACACCGGTGCACCCCACGGGGAAGTACTGGGTCTAATAAAGACCTTCTCCAAGAGATCTTTCAACTGCACTTTTAATTCTTTCAACTCAGCCGAAGCCATTTGATACGGAGGAATAGATATAGGTTGGGTATCTAGGCGTACGTAGATAGCAAACTCAATTTTCTTTTCGGGTGGAATACCAGGAAGTTCGTCAGAGAATACGTCAAGAAATTCACTAATGACAGGAACTAATTGAAGGGCAGGAGGTCCTGAACTCGCATGAGGTGGTATATATATCCTTTTGAGATCATCTCGAGAGTTAAGGTAGGAAATAAACCTTCTTTTAGGCGCTGCAACATTGCCCTTCCATTCCATGACGGGATCACCTAAAAAGTTAAAACGAATGACTTTCGTCTAACAATCAACATTAGCATAGCAAGAAGTCAGCCAATCCATGACCATAATAACATCAAATTCCACCATTTCCAGCTCATTCAAGTCGGCTATAGTATTGTGATCATAGGTATTCACATCAGAATCCCTACACTCGCCTAACAATTACGGGCTCACCAATGGGTGTAGACACTTCAAATGACTTATGTAACAAGTTAGGTTTTTTTCCATACTTACCAGCAGCAAAGGGTGTAATATATGACAAGGCAGAACCCGGATCTATTAAAGCATATACGTCAAGAGAGAAAATGGATAATATACCTGTAACTACATCTGGAGATGACTCGAGGTCCTATCAACCTGACAAGATATAAATGCGGTTCTAGGACCGCTCAAACTAGATAATGCTGATCTACCTCTGCCCTTACCAGTTGGTGCTTGTGTGCCCTGCTTTGAAGGGTGTACTGATGAAGAAAAATCTGCTATAGACCCTATCAGTTGTGCCATACCGCCTCCACTTCTTATTGGACAATCCCTAGCAAAATGCCCCAGGTAACCACAAGAATAACATATATTTATCTCTCTATGGAATTGCCCTAGATGGGCCTTGCCACACTGAGCACATCGAGGTAAGGGTAGCCTGATCTGGCTCGAATCTCCTTATACTGCGGACTTGGTGCCTGTGAACTCTGACCCTGGCCAGAATAAATGGTCTAGTCGCGATATTGGTCCTGGAAATACGGTGGTTCACTAGTCGTTGGATAAGATGGACGCCTAGGAAACTGAGGTCTAAATCCACCTTGAAACTCCCCTATATCACCTACAGATCCAGAGTCCTTTTTCCCTCTTTATAAAATTTAGAACGCCAAATATGTGCTTGTACCTCATGATGGTTTGAGTCGAGACAAGAATAAGACGGAGCGGTAAGGTCCGACGAGGTTTCCCGTTTCCAGTCAAGCTAAGCTTAGTCATCAAAAGTGCGATATATTATGATATACTGAAAGAAATAATCTCTTGATTATTTTCATTAATGAAAGAGAATATATACAATTTCCATAATAGAAAAATCATATTCTTATTCTAATCTCAAAACCCTATTCTAGTAGTACAAGAATCTTATGCTGGCCCCTATCATGCTCTCGACTAGCTCCATGCTGCCTCTTACGATCGTCTAGATCTATGCATAGGCCTGAATGTACGAGATATCCATATTCATATTTAAAAAAGTTATCGTACACTCGTTTACTAAGTGTGTCCCCAAATCATTAACCAACTGATGTACCCTGTCACTCATATCAGCAATAATCATGGGAGCATACTTATCCAAGGAGTTGAACTACAAGAAATACTCTTGGACGCTCATTTTACTCTGCTCCAGGTGTAAGAACCTGACTCACCTGGATCGTCAAAGCTCAATCGAAAGACACTACTGTAAAAATGCTTCGAAGAACTCTATCCAGCATAAAGGTGGGGCTTGGGGTCCCTGAGTCTGCTCCTAAGTCTCAAACCAGGTCACGGCCACATCATGTAATCTATAGAAATCCAACTCTATTGTCTAAACATCCGTCGCATGCATAACTCGTAAGGTCTGCTACATCCTATTTAGAAAATTATGTAGGTCTGCATTGGGATCTGTCCTGGAAAATACTATAGGGTCCAGGTTGACAAAGTCCCAAACTCTTGCACTCACAGCCCTATCAGCAATACTGAGAGTCTGACACTGGGCCTAAGAGGCTACTAGTTAAGTCAACAGTTACACCACATATCTAGATCTTAATTAGGGGAAACTGGAGGAGGAACTAGAGACACATCAGCTCCCCTCTATCCCTCTAGAGGTGGTGGTGGGGTGGAGTCCTGGAGGCCCTAGATACAGGCTCATCCTGATGCTCTTGTCTCTCCGAGTCAGCAAGTGGTGCTTGATTGGCACCCTCTCCCGCTTCCTCGTCTACCCTTTGTACAGCTTCTTATCGTCGAGTTATAGAAAACATAACTGAGAACATAAACAAGATTAAGAAAATGAGGGAACACTTACAATTTATCATTATCGCACGATCTATATCAAGAATAAAAGTAACCATCCTAAATATCTTGTATCCTCCTACTTATAAGTGTGGTGCACAACACACCTATAAATAAGAGACTACTAGATACGGATCACAGACTCCCTAAGATAGATCTGCTCTGATACCAAGTGTCACACCCCAACCTTGGAGGAGTGACTGACACCCAGTGCCCAAAGGCTTGAGCATACCACTATAGTATCTGGAATGTATAATATAAAACTTGGGCAACAAGGCCTCCAAATAACCTTATAAATTCAGAATGTATGATGACCGGCACGCAAAAGAGTCCCATTATGATATATATATATATATATATATACACACACAAATAACCAAGGCCACAAGATGAGTATACTACTAACAAAAAGGGGTCGAATACTTAGTCTGCGAGACTCTAAGAGTGACAGAATAAATCCACAGGTCGAGACAGGTCCCCGCCATACCTAAATTACTAGTAATATATATAACAGTACCTAAAGACTCATGTACTACAACTCCGAGAGAAGGGAGTGCAACAATCACAGCTGAGCGGATTACCTACTGAGGAGGAGTGTCGCTCTGTCTATCTGTACCTGCGGGCATGAATGCAGTGTCCCAGAAAGGGGAATCAGTATGAAAGATGTACTGAATACGTAGGTAAAAGTCAACTATAAATAAACCAACAATAATCAAGGAAGTGAGAAATACCACATGAAACTCATAATGTCACAATGCATTAAACCGTATAGATGTGTATAATAATCATGTATATAACATTGTAGGCCTCTGAGGGCATCATCGTCAATGTCATATATGTATAAGCTGTGTATATAATGCAATAGGCCTCTAAGGGTAATGTAATTCATATTATATATGTATAGCCGCGTATATAATTCCATAGGCATCTGTGGGCAATATATATGCATAGTATATATATATGAAGACTGAATGAAGGACATGACATACTTACTAACTGTTTTAGAGTGATGTAAGGTCGTTACACCTCCAATTAACATTATGAGACTAGCATCATTATCATTACATGAATCTATCAAACTCATAAATCATGAATAAACTTTTTGGAAGCCATATTATCTGATCATAAATCAACATGGAGACTTCTAGCTCCTAAGAGTGGAATTGCTATGGAGTAGCGTTATGTTTCATTAGTTTATATAGTTCATGCCAAGAGGAGAAAGAAAGTAACCCCTACATACCTTATCAAAGAAGCTAGCTACATCCCGTGAAACCTTGTACGCATTAAGGATGATTATCTACATCATATAAGAGACTTGATATTAATATCAAACCCATATTCTATCGAGAAGATCACTTAGGCATATTATCCAACAACTTAAGTACACAGGATCCTTAGGCTTCTTTTACAAGAAAAACTTATATAATTCAATCCCACAATCCTCCAAAACCATACTTTCCTTACTCCCACAATACATACAATTAGTTTGATTATAAATTTCACCTTATACTTCAAGTAAAATAGCCCAACAAGTCATACAACTTATGATTCTGAAAGTTTACAAGTTTTGACTATGAAAATCCTTCCACAACTTATTCCAAAACATCAATTATTCATAAGAATAGGTAGAGAAAGATAAAACTTACCTTTACATACCACAATCTCCTCAAAACAGCAAGTTACTTCGCCTCCAAGGGGTTTTGAAGAATCGATTATATAAGGAGAATATGATTATCATGATAACCACATGGTTTAACACGTTGATCTTGCGTGGTTTAGGTTAGATTTAATCTTAGGAGGTTAGGGTATCTTAGAGAGGAATTGGGGAGTGATTTAGGGTCTGTTCATAATGAAAATGAGGCCACAAAGTCAAAGGACCCGATTTATACCTTAAAAAAATTGGCACCTACCAGATAGACGGTCCGTATAATTTTGTACGGTACATTAATCTAGACCATCAAAACCAAGATCTGAAGCTTAAAATCTGTAGATAATTTGACAGTCCAGATTTCCCAAATTAATGGTCCGTACAATTATGTACGGTCCGTCAATTCTGGCTATCAAATTTGAAAACTTTCCGATTTCGTAGAAATGTGTTTTATTCTATCTGTTTAATGTACATACACTGTGGTACTTCCATAAACAAGCTATGCACCTTCATTACTTTTCTGTAAGGTTGCACTTCTTCTTGAGATCTCAATATCAATTGACGACACGACGAAACATAAAACTTGCGAGGCGTTACACTTATGAACCACTATAGGATCGGAGGTAAGGTTTATATCCTCCTCCTTGTACCTTTCTTGTTTTATTTATCTATGTTAAGGCCTAGGGGTGTTGCTCAGCCCCTGACAGACACAAGCACCGTCGTTAAAATTAAAAAAATAGTGTCCATTCCGAGCTCTTCTTCATCCCATGCGATCCTCTAAATGTTGTACACTTGTGTGCGCATCTCCTCCAGTACCTTCAAGGTTCCTTTATGCATGAACATTGTTTACATGACTTAGAGTTTATTTGCTTGACTTTGGGTGAAAGGTCTTGATATAGAAGTGGCCTCCAATATCGTATCATCCTCCCCTTCTTGGAAAGGATTCGTCCTCGAATACATACGCTCACCTACAACATAAGAAGACAAGTCACTTACGTTGAAAACATTATGAACATTATACTTACTTGGTAAGTCGATCTTGTATGCATTGTCGTTGATATTTTCAAGAACTTTTAAGGGACTATCAACACTTGGACACAATTTGCCTTTCCTTATTTGAGAAAACCTCTCCTTTCTAAAGTGAACCCACACCCAATCATCGAGTTATAAGTCCACCTTCGCTCTATTATGGTTTTTCCTCTTGGCCACCTTGGTGTTGATCTTTTCTATGTTCTCCTTCACCTTACCATGGATCTTCATCATTTCATCCGCCCTTTGTTTTGCATCTAGGCTCATAACAACATTAGATAAGAGGGTTAAGGTCAAAGGATTAAAACCATAACAAACTTCAAATGGGGGCATGCCAATAGAGGAGTGGAGTGACCTATTGTAAGCAAATTTAGTCAAAGGCAAATGGTCCTCCTAAGAAGTGAGTTTTGCTCTAATCATACACCTAAGCATGCTCCCAAGAGTTCTATTCACTACTTTGATTTGTCCATCCATTTGAGGGTCATAAGATGTAGAGAACATGAGCTTGGTACCAAGTGTACCCCAAAGACTCTTCAAAAATGACTAAGAAACTTGAAGTTCCTATCACTAACAATAGTGTGAGGTACTCCACGCAATTTAAGCACATCAACAACAAACAAAGAGGCTACTTGAGAAACATCATTACATTTATGGCATGGTATAAAATGAGACATTTTAAAGAATCTATCTACCATAATAAAAATGATATCATTACCCCTTTTGGTTCTTGGAAGACCCATCATAAAATCCATAGAAATGTCTATCCAAATACCAATAGGAGTGGGAAGACGAGTATACAAACTTTGAGGATGAGTCTTTAAATTTTCTTGCTTGCACTCCAAGAATTATCCACAAAGCCTCTCAACATCATGTTTCATCTTTGGCCAATAGAATTGTTCATTGAGGATGTCAAGTGTTTTGGCAACACCAAAGTGCCCCATCATGCCTCTACTATGTGCTTCTTTCACAAATAACTCTCACCATGAGCTCTTAGGCACACACACTTTTCCATCTTTGAACAAGAAACAATCAACCAATTGGAAGTGGTCAACCCTCCTCTCTTGGGCTAACTCTTCACAAATATCTTGGAGGTCGGAGTCCCTAGAGTAGAACTCCTTTAAGCTTTCAAATCCCATCATTCTAAAGGTCATAGTGTTTAGCAATACCAACATTCTAGACAAGTCATCCACTAAGACATTCTCTTTACCCATTTTGTAGGTGATCACATAAGGGAATGTCTGAATGAATTCCACCCATTTTGCATGCCTCTTGTTAAGTTTGGATTGACCATTTAAGTTCTTTAAAGACTCATGATCCAAACGGATCACAAACTCTTTATGTCATAGGTAGTGTTGTGAATGAGCCAACACTCTCATAAGTACATAAAACTCTTTGTCATAGGTAAAGTAATTCAAAGAGTCCCCCTTTAGCTTTTCACTAAAGTAAGCC
Source organism: Anisodus tanguticus (assembly GCA_034509755.1). Classification (NCBI taxonomy): domain Eukaryota; kingdom Viridiplantae; phylum Streptophyta; class Magnoliopsida; order Solanales; family Solanaceae; genus Anisodus; species Anisodus tanguticus. Next base: position 9,053,410 of record CM067543.1, on the reverse strand, counting down.
AACGGTTTTCCCTCTTGCATCAATACCCCGCCTATGCCAACACCTGAAGCATCACATTATATTTCAAATGTATTCTCAAAATTCGGCAATTACAACAATGGAGAAGAACTCAATTTTGCCATCAACTCTTGAAATTCCTTCTCTTGCTTATCTCCCCAAATAGAAAGCACATCCTTCTTAATCAATTTGGTTAAGGGATCGACAGTGGTACTAAACCTCTTCACAAATCTCATATTGAAACTTGCCAACCCATGACAACTCCTTACATCCATTGCATTTTTAGGAGTTGGCCAAGATTTAATGGATTCAACATTCTCTTCATCAACCTCCACAACATTCACACTCACAGGAAAACCCAAGAATACCAACCGGGCAACACAAAAAGAGCACTTCTTGAGATTAGCATACAACCTCTCGCGCAACAAAACATTAAAAACTTGCCTCAAATGGCACACATGATCCTCAATAGTCTTGCTATAAACAAGGATGTAATCGAAATAAACGATGAAAAACTTGTTGATGAAAGGCCTCAACATATAGTTCATCAACCTTATGAAGGTGCTAGGTGCATTGGTGAGAGCAAATGGCATGACAAGCCACTCATGTAGACCAAACTTGGTTTTGAAGGTCATCTTCCACTCACACCAGGGTGCATGCGAATTTGGTGATATCCACTCCGAATGTCAACTTTAGAGAACACACTTGAGCCACATTGCTCATCCAACATATCATCAAGTCTAGGTATAGGATGTCGATATTTTACCATTATATTTTTTACTAATCTACAATCAATACACATCCTTCAAGTACTATATTTCTTTGGAAAAAGTATCACTGGGATGACACATGGACTAAGACTTTCTTTCACTAGAATTTTGTCAAGGAGCTCTTCAACTTGTGTTTGCAACTTCTTAGTTTCTTCTAGATTGCTCATATATGCCGGTTTGTTGGGAACTTAGGAACCTGGCACAAAATCAATTTAATATTCAATACCCCTCAATAGAGGTAATCCTTTGGGACTTTCCTCCGGAAATAGGCCATCATATTCCTACAAAAGAGAAGAAATAATACAAGGAAGAAACAATACAAGGCAAAGTTCTAGTATCTTGGTTAGTATGCAATAAGAGATCCTTATTGACAAGGCACGCCATAAAATGCCCCTTGTCAACTCCTTTCAAGCAATTTCTTGCCTTGGCAAGTGCACACATCTTGGATTTCCCATTCATTGCCACTTGTTCCTCTTGGATAAGTAAGGACTCCTTTTTAACCTCCTCCCTTTGAACCCTCTCTAGGAGCTCCTTTATGATTCTATATTCCTCACAAACTTGATAGGGAGTCAATGGGGTACGAGTATGCTTTCTACCTTCAAAGACAAATGAATACTTGTTAGATCTCCCCCTATGTTGCGTGTTCCTATCGAATTGCAAACGTCTACCAAGCAAAATATGACATGCTTGCATTTGGCACCACATCACATAAGACTTCATCTTGGTACTTGTCAATGCTGAAATTCACTACTACCCGCTTGGTTACCCTCACTTCATTAAAACATTGAATCTTGTAGGGGCTAAGATGTTTCCTTGTTGGAAACTTCATATGGTCGACCAATGTCGTGCTAATCACATTTGTGCAACTTCTGCCATCAATTATCAATGAGCAGACCTTATCCAAGATTTTGCATCGAGTATGGAAAAGATTATCCCATTTATCAAGCTCTTCTTTATTTATGGCACCTATGATCCTTCGCAACATACACGCCAAATTAATATTCTCCTCTAGATTCCACTCATCGTCCTCCTCTTTATATTCTCCCTCATGCTTACCTTTCGGTTCACCCTCCTCACTCTTACCTCCACTCTCATCTTCTTCTTCGATATAATACCCAATATATAAAGCCTCAATCGATCTCCTATTAGGGTATTCACTTGCAATATGCCATCTACCTTGACACTTGAAATATTGAATGGTAGAAGGATGAGAAAAGTTAGGTTTAGCATTGTTACCCCCCTTTAGCCTTGTCTTCACCTCTCGGCTTTGTAATCAAACTTGGCTTGGGAAGTTAGAGTAGTGATCTTTGGCTTTTCCCATTTATCTTTGCTTTTACTCCATGATGAATAAGACAAATTCTTAGCCTTGTAGGATTTCTCCAATTTCAAGTTCGCTTCAACCTTAGTTGCATCATGAAATGCTTTCTCAAATGTGGTATAAGATTGAAGTCTCATGGGTTTAGAGATATAATGGTTCATGTTGGCTACAAATAAGATCACCATGTAGTTCAAGTGTTCTTCGATCTTGGATTTCAACCTCAAATTCTTAAACTCATCGAAGTACTTTTCAACACTCTTACTACCTTGCCTCAACCTGTACACCCTTTTGAGAACACTTTGATAATAGTCAGGTGTCACATATCTTGCTTCCATGAGCTTAATTAACTCTTTCCAAGTCATACATCAAATATGTATCATTAAGCTCACTCTCACTTCTTAAAACTCCCACCAAATGGATGCATATCTCTCAAATTGAGTAAGGGCATATTTTGCTTTCAAAGCATCTGAAATGTTGTTAGTAAAAAATGTCCTCTCACTTTGCAACTTCCATTCCAAGAATTCTTTCGGGTTACTTCCACTTTTGAAGTTGGGAAGTTCCACCTTTATAGTATGTAAGTTGTGGTCTTAATAATCTCTATCTTCCCGACCTTTCCATCTTGCTCGATCATCATAACCTTGCCATCTCACCCAATCATCTTGACCTTGTCACCTACCTCGATCTTCATAGGGTCTACCTATACCTCCTCGCCTTCATCATCTCTATGGGAATCATACCATTATCTCCATCCATGTCATGTCTCCTTCCACCATCTCTCCCGTTCATACTCCTTGACAACTTGTTCGGATGGGGGATTTAGTAATGGTGTGGGAATAATTATAGGGTGAAGTTTTGTAGTGTTGGTGCATCGGCCTCGGCCTCGGTATGGGTATTATAAGATGGGGTGAATCTTGGTTCACTTATGGTGGAGGTTCCTCTTGATGGGGTTGGTATAATTGGGGTTGGGTAAGAGGAATGGTTCACCTCACAAATCTCGAGGCATCAACATTTGGATGGGTAGTGGGTGGAATTGAGGTCGAAGGATTGGGGTTGGCTTGGGGAAAAAACATCGTGTTCAATTTCCTTGGGGTTAGTTTGTAAGGTATTGGGGTTCCAGCTTGACTCATCTCCAACAATCTCATCCCCACCATTCGAATGCCCAACCTACTAGTTTGCTAAACATTCGCCAACCTAGTATTCATACTTCCCATATCTACCCTCATTGTTGTTACATTCCGTATTTGTATACGTTGAGTAGCGGCGAAAGTTAGTCGACGTATGTAAGTACACCCGAACCCTAAAGAATTGTTTTCATATTTAAGTGTGCATATCAAGATTTCAGTGTATAAAAGGATGAAGTCCCGAAATGATTTAAGACTTAAAAGTGTGTGGACGGTAATTGAAAATTATATTTTGTGTGTTCCAAAAGTGGCTACGGATTAGTGATATATCACATGAGTGATGAGTATATGAAATGTGTTAAAAATAATTTGGTATATAAACAAATGAAGATCAAGAAAATAATTATGTGTGTGATTGGTTAAATGTTGGATTGTAGTGGAGATAAAGTATTACGTTAATTAATGGATAAGTGTTGAAGGACAACACTCTTTGGCATCAAGAAATTAATTATGTGTGTGTTCCACTTTAGTTTAATATTTTATTCCTTAAGACATGGTAAGCAATGTTTTCCTCCGTTCAATCAAATCAAATGTTACTACGTAATGAAGTATGGTGGAAGGAGGGCTAGTTCATGACATTTAATATTAACTTATAAGGATAGATGGTTTCACCATCGTCGACAGAAGATCGAAAATAAAGGTATGTAATGGCTATCCTTTCTTTTTTTGGCATGATCCCATATGAACGACGGTTTCTGAAAGAAGCATCCTATTCTTGTTATTGTTTGTCCCTCATTGGGAATATTTTCATATTGTAGAGCCTCCTCATGTCTTGTATTGAATTATTGGCTGATGGTTGAGCTTATCTCATATCTTGTTCCTCCTAAAATAGAAATAGTCGAACGAGCGCATAAGCAAAGAGTATATTGTAGAACTCTCATGTTTAGATCGTCATTATTGTCACCATGTCTTAGCTACCTCTTATTGGGAATCTACGTTCAGTTCATACTTGTTTTACGCTAATAGAAAGAGTACAATTTTTTTTATGTATAATACTACTATTATATACATAGATACCCTGGCATTATGGTTGGTGAGAGATATACAAAGATACACAAAGATATATAGAGATAATACAGATATATCTCGACCTTATGACTAATGAGAGATATACCGGGCCCTATATGTGGCTGGCTAGATATACTATTGTATTATGTAAGAATTGAGTTAGAGCATGTAAGTGTATTTCAGAGTATCTTTGATTCACATTTTGTCTTTATACATATATATATCAGTTGTATTTATTCAGTTGCCTTACATACTCAGTACATTATTTCGTATTGACGTCCCTATTGCTGGGGGCACTGTGTTTCATGCCTGCAATTCTGGATAGACAGGTAGAGAGACCTCCATAGTAGAGTGTGTCGAGCATCAACCTAAGTGGTAAGCTCCAGCTCATCCAGAGTTACCAAGTCTAGACTTGAGAGTCATTTTGAGTATATGCATATATGATGGGCAGGCCGAAGACCTATCGCTACCGTAGTACAATTGTATTCTCTTTAGAGGCTTATAGATCTATCATGTGTGTATAGTACGTAAGCATGATGGTCTTGTCAGCCTTTATATATATTTGTTTTGGGTTGCTACTATAGACAACCATGGTGGCCTTGTCGGCCTGCATATGTGTATATATAGAGAGAAAAATCTTTTGGCTTGATTTCATATCAGGTTGAGACAATCATCATTTATAGATTGTTCAGAGTACAACCTTATCATCCTAAGATATTATGAGTAGTTTACATATCGGCATTGCCCGTACAAATTGCTTGTTTGTGTTTGCAAAGCTTACGAGCTACAGATGGTACGCTCGAGGTCAAGTAAGGCATCGAGTGCCGGCTATGCCTCCCTAGGTTTGGGGTGTGATAAACTTGGTATTAGAGCAAGTGGTGTCTTAGGGAATCTAAAAGTCATGTCTAGTAAAGTCTTGCTTATGAATGTGTTATGCACTACATTTTTAATTAGGAGGCTACAGGACATATAGGATTGGTTACCCTTCTTTCTGATTCCAGATCATACTGTAGAGGCGAGTTATAAGGAGTTTGAGACTAACTCCTATTTTCAATACAAATTATATAAAGATTCCTGTGATAAGTCAGTTTCAGCTAGTCAAAATGCTAAGCTAATGGAAGGAGAAGGTACTAGTAGAGAGCCACCGAATAATGCAGCTCCATCTGAATCTCAAGGGGAGACACCCCCTCAACCATAATTTACTCTTCCACTACCTGAGGAGCTTCCAAAAACAACATCACGTCAGTTCCTCCTCTTATCCCATCTGATTAGGATATCCAGAGTGCAGTGCATTTGCTAACACAGATAGTGTCTACATTTTGACAATCGCGAGTAGCATCTAGTGCTGGCCATTTTGAGGGGCCCGGGAGTTTGAGGGTTCGTGATTTTTTAGCATTGGGCCCTCCAGAGTTTACAGGTTCAGACAGATGAGGACCCTCATAATTTTATTAATCATCTTTATAGAATCTTCAGGGTCATGCATGCAATAGAAACAAAGGCTGTAGAGTTAGCAGTTTTTAGGTTGCGAGATATTGTCATTCTTTGGTATGAGTCTTGGGAGCGGTCTATAGGTCAGGATACTCCTCCAACAGTTTAGGAAGATTTCACAAAGGGGTTTTTGGATCATTATTTTTCGTTGGAGATTTGAGAGTCTAGAGTTGATCAGGTTAAAACCCTTCAGCATGGCAATATGAGTGTTCAGGAGTATTGTCTGCGATTTGACTCTCTGGCTAGGTATGCCCCATCTCCTGTTAATTCAATACGAACCACGATGCATCGGTTTATAGCAGGATTTGCACCAAAATATGTCGAGGCGTGTACCACAGCTTCAATAAATGATAAAATTTATATCTCGCAGATCCAGGCATTCGCTCAAAATCTAGAAGAACATAGGCACCATCAGCGGCTTACTGAGAGGGTAGAGAGGGAGCAACATAAGAGGGTCAGATCTGAGGGTTATCAGGGTGATTCTCAGAGTATTTTTACACCACGGTATTACGGCAGGCCACCTAGGCCTCCACCATCTCAGTTTTAGTCAGGACAGGGCGAGAGTTCCCTAGCCTCAGAGTCCCAGCAATAGAGGGGTTCAAGACAGATGAGGTCACCACTACCACATTGTGATAATTGTGGTAGGGCACATTACAGTTGGTGTTAGAATGGTTCGCATGCTTGCTATTCGTATGGTCATCCGGGTCACATAATGAGAGATTGTCCACAGAGATAGCAGAGTGGCATGGCACAGCCAACTAGTTCGGTAGCGGGGTCATCCTCGCCAGTGTGTCACTCAGGGCGCGAGTCACAGTTATCGGCTGGTAGAGGTCAAAGTAGAGGTGGAGTTTCCAGTTTAGGCGGTAGTCAAAATTGCATCTATGCCTAGCCGGTCACCAGGACCTAGATTTTTCACCAGATAATTTGACAGGCACATTGATAGTTTGTTCACATAGTACTTATGCATTATTAGATCCTGGATGCACCTTGGCGTATGTTACTCCATTTATGGCGGGGAGGTTTAGTATGTTACTTGGGTTGGTAGGTAAGCCACTTACGGTGCCTACACCAATTGATGAATCAGTTATTGCTATGCGAGTCTATCGAGGTTGTACGATAGTGATTTGTAGTCGTCATACCTTAGCATATCCTATTGAGTTAAGAAATGGCTGATTTCGATGTCATTACATGTATGGATTGGTTTCTGGTTGTGTGACAGGTTGGATATAATCTTTTATATAGAGGAGACTCCGTCAAATATTTTTGTAAAATCCTTAAGAGTTTGTTTCTCTTTTGTATACCTCCACATTCGAGGACGAATGTTCCTAGGGGGAGGATGTTACATCCCATATTTTTATACGTTGAGTTGCGGCGTAAGTTAGTCGACGTATGTAAGTAGACCCAAACCCCGAAGAATGTTTTTCATATTTAAGTGTGCTTCTCAAAATTCTCGTGTATAAATGGATGAAGTCCCGAAATGATTTAAGACTTAAAAGTGTATCGACGGTGACTGAAAAATATATTTTGCATGTTCCAAAATAGGATACGGACTAGTGATATATCACATGGTCACGCTAATGAGTATATGAAATATGTTAAAAATAATTTAGTATTTAAACAAATGAAGATCAAAAAATTAATTATATGTGTGATTGGTTAAATATTGGATTGTAATGGAGATAAAACATTAAGTTAATTAATGAATAAGTATTGAAGACAACACTTTTTCCACGTGGTAGTGGATTACAAGAATGTTTTGAGTGACTCATAAATGAATGTTGAGTCAAATAACATATAGATTATATGGCTGCCATGTGTAAAGGCCAAGATAAATGTTTTGGACTTAAATTCAACTTCTTTTGCACTTTAAGCTTAAAAAAAATTGTTGTACATTCTTAATGTATATTTCACCCAACTTTCCTATTTTAGATCTTAGCTAGAAACGCATGCAACAATTCAATTAGATTGGATTGTAGTGGAGATAAAGTATTAAGTTAATTAATGGATAGTGTTGAAGGATAACACTTTTTAGCATCAAGAAATTAATTATGTGTGTGTTCCACTCTAGTTTAACATTTTGTTCCTTAATACATGGTAAGCAACGTTTTCCTCCATTCAAGCGGATTGAAGGATACTTCGTAGTGAAGTAAGGTGGAAGGAGGGCTAGTTCATGACATCTAAGATTAACTTATAAGGATAGATAGTTTCACCATCATCGATAGAAGATCGGAAATAAAGGTATGTAATGGCTATCCTTTATATTTTTGGCATGACCCCGTATGAAAAACGGTTTCCAAAAGAAACATTCTATTCTTGTTATTGTGTGTCCTTCGTTAGGAATGCTTTTATGTTGTAGAGCCTCCAAGTGTCTTGTATTGAATTATTGGCTGATAGTTGAGCTTGTCTCATATCTTGTTCCTCCTAAAATAGAAATAGTCGAATGAGCGCATAATCAAAGAGTATATAGTAGAACTATCATGTTTAGATCGCCATTATTGTCACCATGTCTTAGCTACCCCTTGTCGGGAATCTACGTTCAGTTCATACTTGTTTTACACTAATAGAAAGAGTACAAAATTTATATATACAGTACTACTATTATATACAGAGATATCCCGACATTATGGCTGGTGAGAGATATATAGAGACACACAAAGATATATAGAGATAATACAGATATATCCCGGCCTTATGATCGATGAGAGATACACCGAGCCCTATATGTGGCTGACTAGCTATATTATTGTATTATGTAAGAATTCAGTTAGAGCAGGTAAGTGTATTTCAGAGTAAGGGTGTCCAATGGTGCGGGGTGGGGCGGGGCCGGTGGGACGAGACCCGGTGAGACGGGGGGAGGGTGGGAGGTCTCGTCCCGTCCTATATCCCGCTGGAACGGGGTCGGGGTGGGGCGGGCCGGTTCGGGCTGTGGTCGGGTCGGGACTTAATTTTAAAAAATAATATATAGTTATATACAAACACTTCAATAATTGAACAAGATAGTGTAATAAAAATATCACAAGGTTGTTTTCGTGCCTCTTATATTATTTAATAGAAATATGACATAGTAATACAATTTCAAAATTACAACTTTGTGGTGTTGTTCAAAAGTTGCAAATGACATAGTAAAATACTAAAATTGCAATTAAAAATATTACATATTCAACCATACTCTTTCGAATTTCCTCACAATGTCTTGAGGATCTTCTGTTAGAGTTGGAATTTGTTATCAAAATCTTCAACGTCGCTTCCTGCTCCCTCGGATAAGATTTCATTGTAGGTGTAATCTTATTCTTTGTTGGTCTCCGGTTGGCCGCACCTCTTACACTCCGCACGAATCTAGTCTCTGAATAGAACTGCAATCTCCAATGTGTCTCCCGCTAATGAATGTCTATGTTCTCTAATTTGAAATCTTTCCACGGAAAAGGCGCTTTCAGATGCTGTTGTTGACGCTTGAATGTTTAACACATCTCGGGCCATGTTTTTAGCATCGGAAATGTCTTCTCAATCTCCCTCCAGTATTTCAGCAAGTCTTCTTGTCCTTTATCGTTGGCAATTAATTCGTACGGTACAACACCCTGCAAAACATAAACATCAAATTCGCTAACTTGTGAAGAAGTTGAACCACTACACATTTTATTTCTAAGGCCTTGAATACTAGCAGCAGAAACCACATGTTTTTATAAGGTTGCAGTGAAGTAGTAGAAGATGGTACAGAAGCCGGTTGATTATTTGCACTTTGTTGTTGGTAATACGTATATATTTTTTAGCATTCGATGTGTATGCTAGACGTAACTGCTTCTTTAGTTGGTGTGTCAGTTGGTTCTTCAGTTAGGTCTGTTGGAAGTACTTCTACACAATCATAAATCATTTCTACAAGTGTTTTACAACCGTCTACTTTAATAGTTGAATTTAATACAGCACTAACAATATAAATAGTGGGGATAGAAAAAAAGTATTTTTTTAATTTTTTAAACATTTTTTCAACAGCTTCCTTATAAGTTGGTTTTTTCATATATTTATTAAGTAACAAAAATATTGAGCTATATAAAATAACATATTTGAAATAGTAGAATAATAAATATCGGAAAATTCTTTAGTAACTTGATAAAATTTCTCTAAAAATCTATTAAGTTCTAAAATATTTTCTCAATCCTTATCTACAAGCATATCCCTTGGATATTTATTATGGGCATTAAATAATAAAGTAATAGGTTATCTATAATTGTAAGCAACAAGTAGTTGCTCATACAGAGAATTTCACCCAGTCGAAATTTTTTCTGGAATTTTTCTATATGATAATCCACAATCATGACATATTTTTTTTTACTCTTTGCGTCTTTGTATTTTTTTACCTTTAAAAATAAAGTTTATAGCAAATTTTATTTTATCAAGAATGCTTTCAAAAAAATTTAGGTCATCCTTTACAACTAAGTTATAAATATGGCATGCACATCTTATATAAAAATGATCAGGAAGAGATGGAGTTAATCTAAGTTTTAAAAGTCTTATAGCTTAATCATTAGAAGAAGCATTATCTAATGTAATAGTCATAATTTTGTCATTTATTCCATAGTATTCACAAATTTCATTAATATTATCTGCAATAAAACTACCAGTGTGCCTATCATCTATATATCTATATGCTACAATACGTTTTTTCATATACCAATTTTTGATCTATCCAGTGACATATTACCGTTAAATAATCATTACCGTTAGTACTACGGCCTATGTCAGAAGTGATAGCCACTTTGCCATTAAAATGATACAGTGCATAACGTAAATACTGTTGATATTCACTTGCAAATTTAAAAACATCCGTTCTAAAAGTTGATCTAGGAAAACCATTAAAACAGGATTATATGTTTCCCGAATGTAATGAATAAAATCAGGAGAGGAAAGAAATGAAAAAGACAAACCCTCCACCGCTATTAATTTTGCCATATTTCCCTATCTTTATTTTTATCATATTTAGGACCAAAAATTCCCCCCGTCGTCGGGTTAATTTGACCATGTACTAGGCCGGGGACACTATGGGAACCTTGTCCCGACTCAGACGGCATTGGCACACCCAATGTTTTAGCATGGTATTGATTCCACCTAGCTGTGTGCTCTCCTTGTATATGTCTCAATAATCCTCCCATCCCACCTTGACCTTTTTCGGTTTCAAATCTATAAACGTTTTTACAAATTTTACATCTAGCTAGTTGATTCTCTTCATCCCTATCAAAGAAATGTCATGCAGGTGATTTTAATTTCATTTTGCGTGGCCTCGATTCATACTAGGAGGAATAGAAGGCATTCCAGTTGAAGTTTCAGGATGAGACTCAGTCTGAGCCTGAGGTTGATGTGCACTAATGGGTGTGTCATCTATATTATCCTCTAAATTAAATTATGATTCATCTAATTCATCATCTACTAGTATATCATTAAAAAGAATTTTCATCAATATTACTGAAATCAATCAAATCATCGGGAATAGGAATACGATTACTAGAAGAAGTACCATTACCCTTATTACCCCTACTAGAAGAAATACCCTTACCCTTATTACCCATACTAGAAGAAGCACCCTTACTCTTACCCGTAATCAAATGTTTAAATCCTTCCATTTTAATAATACAAGTAAATAATTAAATAAATGAAATTAAGTGTGCTAATTAAAATTAATTAACAATAATAATTTAAAGAAGTAAAGAAGGTACCAAACGCCGACGTGTAATCGAGGTTGAAAATTGAAAATTTGCTCGATGGATGATCCTCAACCTAGTTGCCAACTTCACTCTCAATTTTTCAACTTTGATATAATATTTAATAGTAGGAAGATTTGTAGAATTTTAGAGAGATAAATTGAGAGATTAGAGAAGTGGTATGAAGATTTGTGAGAAAAATGAAGAGGAAAATGAGTTATTTATAGTTGGAAAATAGGGTTAAAGTATAAATATATTAACTTAGGGGTTAAAAAGAAATATTAAGGGGGTAGGGGGGTTTATGGGGTGGGGGGCCAAAAATGATAGTTATAGCCGTTGCACAACGGCTAAAATCAAAATTTGGTCATTGTTGCAACTGTTATTTTTACAAAGGGAGAGGGGGACGGGTCGGGATCGGGACGGGATCAGGACGGGAAGGGCCAGGGTTGGGATGGGGTGGGTCAGGTCGGGATCGGAATGGGCGGGACGATCCCAGACCCCGTCCCGAGTACGTGCCCCGACCCCGACAAAATTTTTTGTTTTTACTTTGGGGGATCGGGATGGGATGGGCCGACCCGACCCACTGGACAGCCTTATTTCAGAGTATCTTTGATTCGCAGTTTGTATTTATACACACACGTATATATATATATTTTGCAGTTATTCATTTACCTTACATACTCAGTACATTATTTCGTATTGACGTCCCTATTGCTCGGGGCGCTGAGTTTCATGCCTGCAGGTCCTGACAGACAGGTAGAAAGACCTCCATAATAGACTTTGTCGAGCATCAGCCTAAGTGGTAAGCTCTAGCTCATCCAGAGTTACCAAGTCTAGACTTGAGAGTCATTTTGAGTATATGCAAATATGATGGGTAGGACGAGGCCCTGTCGCGGCCGTAGTATAGTTGTATTCTTTTTAGAGGCTTGTAGATTTGTCCTGTATGTATAGTAAGTCAGTATGAAAGAGGTGATGAGAAAAGAGATCGTGAAATGAAGAGAAAATCTGCGTCCGGCTAAATGACGTTAAACGACAGCGCTATTGGGAGGCAACCCAACATTTTAATTCTCTTATTTTATTTTGTTTTGTTTATCTTGTTTTGAACAATCTCATTGTCCTGTTGTTTCTTGTTCTGTGTTGTTTATGATTAGGTTAATTGTGAGTTGTCCTCCTCAGTACCAGCCCTAGTAGCCACCACCACTGCCGCCACCATTCTGAATCGCTTAGCTGCAGTTTTGGTAAGTCTTCTTACTCTTGCTTTGCTTATCACATTGGGGACAATGTGTTGAATAGGTTTGGGGGGGGGAGAGTCTTACTGTTTTGTGTTCAGTTTTTTGTTTATTGTTAGTGTTTTGTTTTAGTGTCAGTGTTTGAGTGTCTTGTGTCAATGAATCAAGTTAATATTAATAGCCCATGAGGTTGAGTGAACACGTGTGGTAGAGTTGAATGAAATTGATAGCCATGAAATGCATAAATCTGTGTGCTTAAGTTGGATAGCTCCTGAGTTGTTTTCAATTATTAATAAGTATGAAAACTTGATCATGATTGGTGAATTTCTTGTACTTGAATATTGGTTTATGCATGATTGAAATTTGGTTTGAGGAAAGATGGTGGAAAGTCCTAGAACTTTCTTACTTGCTATTTGAGACGAAATCATAGATGATCCATGCTTAGGAAGATGATTTAGATCATCTTTGGAATGATTGAGCCTTTCAAGCCACCCTTGATTACATTAATCCCTAGTTACCCTATTGAGCCTAAAACGGATTCTTTGATTGACACCTACTCTGAACCTACTTGAAACCCTTTACAAATATTTTCCTTCCCTTGAATTCCATGAGCATATAAGTATATGATTGGGGGATTGGCACTTCGTAATTGGTATTTTAAATTGAGTGTTATCAATAGAAGAGCAAAGAAGAAGAAAATTTGAATACACTACACTTCCCTTGTACATACATTGAAAAACAAGTTTGGGGTGAAGTTCGAAAAGAAAAGAAAAATTGGGTAAAGAAAAATTGGGGAGTGCTTTTGGTTTGTAACGTGGATATAGTGTGGGTTGATTGGTTTCTATGCTTATGGTAACTTTGAGCCTAAATGATATTTCATCTACTCGTACCTAAGCCTATCGTCATAACCTATAAAATACCTATTGATTCTTGAGCATGTGTTGTCTAAATTAGTGGAGAATAGCAAGTTAGCAAGCCTATAGAACTTGGACCTGATGGACTATTGGTGAGAATTCATTATGCATAAACTGATATTGAAAACTTGTTTAAGTCAATCATCATGGTTGAGAGGTCATATGCATTAATAACTTTAAGCAAATTTGAGGATTATCCGACTTGAAATTCTAGATAGCAAATTAGTGGCTAGAATGTTCCTGAAGATTATATTGCATGTTGTTCATGATCTTCGAGGCATAATCTATTGTGGTTGACTTGATTCATTTTTAGAGTTTGTGTGTTTTTCTTTTTTAGGGTGTCTAGAGTTCTTTACTCGAGGACGAGTAAAGTTTAAGTTTGGGGGTGTTTGTTAGGTAGATTTTAGTACTGTTTTAGAGTGTATTTTAGAGAGTCTTTTGTTTGTCTTTTAGTTGTTTTGTGCAGTATTATGCGTGTTGTTTTGTGTTTTCAGGCTTTAAGCAATTCAGAAAAGAATAAGGCGAATTCAGAGGAAATAGGCGGTCATTGAGGATAAAAATGCATATCTAGTCACAAGAAATTAGTCAAAGCAGCCATGGGAAGCTCGGAAAGAAGATTAAACAAAGTCCGGACGGAGAATGCTGAAGAGCCGCGGCGCAACAAGCTGAAGGGTCGCGGCGGCCCACTGGCAGAAAGTAAGCGATCTTCAAAAGTGAATTAGCGCCGCGGCGCTCTAATAGCTGAGCCGTGGCGCCGACGACGTCAGGGCAGCGAAAACCCTAAATTTAACAAGGGCAAAAAGGTCCATTTTGGGGGTTTCGTGATATATATTGGGGAAACGTTTTTCTAAAAAAAGAACACTTTGGAGGCAAGAAACAAGAGAGCAAGGAGCCATTAGAGACATCTATTGTTCAAGTTCTTTTCCTTTTCTTTACTTTAATTCAGTTCATGTTGGATATTAAGTTAATTACTTTTCTTAGCATGTCAAGGAGCTAATTACTTTTATTAGGATTTTCCATCTAATCACTTGAAACTCTATTATGATTTAATGCATTGGCAATGTTCTTCTTCATGTATTAAAATCTATTCAACTAGCGTTTATTGAATGTGAATTAATTGGCCTTTAGTTTTCATTATCTATATGATATCAAATCGAGATCTGAAAAGGGAGATTTGAATATGCTATAGTTGCTTAGACGTAGGTTTAATCTTGAACAAAAGTATCATGATTGCCTGTGTAGCGTGTTAGGTTATTGGTCTTAATCCTCCTATGTGATCGAACTTATCATAGAAATATAGAAAGTTCTCACTTAGGTTGAGTTTTTATATGTCCTAACCGGAATATAGAACATCACAGTTAACCTGCTATCTTAATAAGAAGAAGAATCGTTAGTCTTGCATTAATGAATGATAGAGTGGAAAGTTGAGGAGATTGGAAACCCTAATTCCTTCATTAGTAATTAAACCTCGTGTGTTTTCATTGCTATTTCATTCTAGAAATTCAGGTTAGTTTGTTAATTCGTTAGTTAGAAATCATCACTTATATTCGTTAGCCAAATAGAAACTAAAGATTAGTTAATTGGTACTTGATGAATCAGTCTCTGTGGACGATACTTGGTCTTACCGAAATTTATTACAAATTTGTGATACGTACAGGTGCGTAGCATCTAGAAATACCGCAACAAGTCATGGTACGTACAAAACTCAACAAACGCGTTAGAAGTAAAAGTTCCTCACGTTACTCTTTTATGCCTACCCACTCCTAACTTCACTCAAGTACGCTTTCATAGTTGTAAAGAACCTAAGTTCAATCAATCACATAAGGTTTCTTAGCCAAGGTGGAGGAATGGATTCTTGTTACATAGAAAGACTTACGACACAAACTCTAACAAACGAAGTCAAAAAAAACTTAGAAGAATTAGCACGAAATGAAAAATGGGACTCATAACTAATTAACAATCAAATATGTCAATTACTTGATGTTAAATAGTTTAGAGAATCAAAGAAGTGAAAAGAAATGGATTCAGAAATGAAATGAGATCACAAAACCTCAAAAGCGTGATCCGTTAGACCTGTGCAAAGTCTACGAATCGCAGATGATGCCAGCGTGGCCTTCTGCGGTTCGCAGATGAAGTTCAAGGATTGACCAAGTTTCTGTCAGTGTTGGTAGACAGCCTGCAGTTCGCAGGTGAGGTCTGCAGCCCTACCTGCGATTTACAGGTTGTGTTTCGCAGCCAAATCGCTGGTGACATCAATTTGCCTTGGGAATTGTTTGGCTTACCACTTTTTGATTATTCCCTGCTCTTTTAACGACTTGGGCCCAATTTCTTCAGATTTTTGCTATTTTTCGGCCTAAAACACTTTTCCAAATTTTTCCTTGAAGTTTTTGGATCAAACACCACCTTTTGGTCTTTTTCTTCACAAGAACTTGATGAACAATGAAGAACATTTCAAAATTTCAACTAGTATCAAATGAACTCTAAATTGGCTCAAATTTCAGATCTATCTTGCTCTCAATAAGGAGAACATATCCCAATGATGTTCGGAGTCAATTGAACACTAATTCAATAAGACCCAATTGTTGTTCTTGAAGAATGAAGGTCCTCTAATGGTGATCTTGCTCAAATCAACCCCAAATCCCTTGAAATTTTGATATGTGATAGATTCAACCTCTAGTTGTTCAAATTTATCAATAGAAACACCCAATCCAAACAACAACTCAATTTCTTTTTGTGAATTTTTGGATTTTTTAGATTTTTGTGATATTTTTAAATAAAATGAACTTAGGATTAAGAATTATATAGATAATCCTTTAGCCTCTGCTCTGATACCAAATGATACGATTTTGAAAAGTCAAACTCTAAGAAATCGAATCGAATGTGAAAAATGAAAGGATAGGAGAATAGACACAAGAATAGAAACCCAAAGCAACCAATGATATATGAAATCAAATATATCAATGGAGTTGATCTATAAAAGCACATAATCTATAAGAGTTTAATTTATTCCACTGGTGAGCAAGCTCAGGTGTGAATCAAGAACAAGGTTTAAAACAACCTCACAATTACACCACTATTAAGCTAATGACTATGGTTATCCTAGCAACTACAATACTAACACTAATAAGAGTTCAGCAACATCATTCAAGCTAAGTATAAAATAAGACTAAGTGTCCTATTTATACTATTTTTTATTACAAGCTTGGCCCAAAAGTGACCAAAACCTTCAATTTGCAAAAACAGTCAAAATTGGCTAAATGTCACCCATCAGCATCATCTGCGGTTCGCAGATGGCTTCGCAGGTCACGTCTATGAGTTACATTCAAATCGCAGACTATGACAGTGTCCATTCTGGGCTCTTCTTCATCCCACGCGATCCTTCAAACATTGTACACTTGTGTGCGCATCCCTTCATGTACCTCCAAGGTTCCTTTATGCGTGAACATTGCTTGCATTTCTTGGAGTTTTTTTGCTTGACTTTGGGTGAAAGGTCTTGAGATAGAAGTGGCCTCTAATATTGTATCAGTCGCCATCTAATATTTACCCGAAGTTGAATTTTTTTGGTAAATTTAGCCTCTTCAGATACAACTTCAGACAGTCGCGTCTGAAGTTTGATAACTTAAGATATTCATGTCTGAGGTATGACCTTGTGACAATCAAATATTATATGTTTTAGTCTGAAGTTTGATAAGATTTCCTAAGATCAATTTCAGATATTTTTATTGAAATTATGGACTTGACAAGACCAACTTTTAGACATTTTTACCGAACTTGTCAAAGCTAAATTCAGAAATTTTTGACTGAGGTGCATGTAAAAATTCGCTAAAATTTCAGTCATACATGTCTGAAATTTTTTTTGTCAAAAAAATAAAATAAATTTGTCTTTCAAATTCAATAATCCAACACATTCAACACCCAAATCTATTCCAAATAAACTCAAATTTGAAATATAAGTTTCATATATCATAAAGAATAAATCTCAATTATCAATTTATCAAAACACCATTTAGTACCCTTTTAAAATTTTCATGTATGTATGTATGCATACACTGTAGTCATACATGACTGAAGCGCTTGTAAAAAAAATGGTTATAAGTTCAATCATATGTCTGATTTTTTTCCACCAAAAAATGTTTTGCAAATTTCAACAATTCAAAATCTACTCCAAATAAATTCAAATATGAAATATTAGCTCCATATATTATAAAGAACAAATCTCAATCATCAATTTGTTGTTGAAGAAGAAGAATGAGAAGGAGAAGGAGAAGGAGGAGGAGGAGAAGAATGAGCAGGAAGAGGGGCAGCAGAAGGAGAAGAAGAAGAAGAAGTAGAAGATAACTTGCCTTTATGTTTTGGTGGCACCTTCTTGTCCGGTCAACACTCCATCCCACACAGCATAGTAGGTCTTACTACCACTCTGTAGAACTTATCTTGAAGTTTTTGTGGCACCTTCTTGCCACACAAGACTCCGGAGGTGAGCCTCCATTTCATCCTTCCTGCCACAATATGATGTGTGACATCATCGTCAATCTCCCCATTTTCTTGGATAATGGACCTAAGATACTTAAAAGTTCCTCGATTTAGGATGGCCTGCGCCTCAAGCCTCACTTCCATTCCCTCCGCATGCGCTACATCATTGAACTTGCACTCCATGTATTTTGTCTCGCTTTTGCTCAACTTGAATCCTTTGGAATTCAGGGTCTGTCTTCAAACCTCCAACATAGCATTAATTCTGCTACGGATCTCTTCAATCAAAACTATGTCGTTCGCAAATAACATAAACCATGGAACCTCACCCTGGATTTTCCACGTCAATTCATCCATCACCAAAGCAAATAAAAATAGGCTAAGAGCTGATCCTTGATGCAACCTCATCACAACTGGAAAAGGCTTCAAGTATACTCCCGCTGTCCTTACTCGAGTCTTGGCACCATCATACATGTCCTTGATTGCCCTATTATACACCATCGGTACACCTTTAACCTCCAAGAATCTCCATAGCACCTCCCTTAGGACTTTGTCATATGCATTTTCTATATTGATGAACACCATGTGAAGGTCCTTCTTCCTCACATGTACTTCTCCACCAACCTCCTAACAAGGTGTATGGATTATGTAGTTGAGTGTCCCAACATGAATTCGAACTGGTTTTTGAAAATAGACACATCCTTCCTTACCCGCAACTCCACCACCCTCTCCTAGACTTTCATCATCTGGCTTAGCAATTTGATACCCCTATGGTTGTTGCAACTCTGAATGTCATCTTTGTTCTTGTACTACGGGGTCATAGTACTCCCTCTCCATTCATCGAACATCTTTTGCCATCTTGAAAACGATATTAAACAACCTTGTCAGCCACTCCAAACCCGCCTTACCCGCCCTCTTCCAAAAGTCCCCCAGAATCTCATCTGGCCCAATCACTCTTCCCCCACGTATTCTACGAGTAGCACCTTTTACCTCCTCCACCTTTATACACCTATAGTACCCAAAATTGCGACGCCTTTTTGAGATTTCCAAATCCCCCAACACAATGTCTTTGTCCCTCTCTTCGTTAAAGAGTTTATAGAAGTATGTTTGTCATCTCTGTCTAATGAGTGCTTCCTCCACCAATACTTTGTCATTCTTGTTCTTGATGCACTTCACTTGGTCTAGGTCACATACCCTCCTCTCTCTCTCTCTCTCTCTCTCTCCTTGGCTAGTCTGTACAACTTCTTATCCCCATATTTGTCCTCTAATTCGGCATACAAGCATTCAAAAACTGCAGTATTTTCCGCCGTAACCGCTAACTTTGCTTCCTTCCTAGCGATCTTATACCTTTCCCTATTCATTCGCTTTTTCTCATCATCCCTACCTTCCACCAACTGCGCATACGTCACCTTTTTTGCCTCCATTTTCCCTTGGACTTCACCATTATCTAGAAAGATTGTAATAGCTTAGTTTGATTATGTATTTAGAATAGGAAAACTGTCAGATTTTTACTTGAAATGCAAAATTCGAAGTCTGTATTAGTTATAAATGCTGAGTGGTATTAGGCGTGTTTGAGGGTCCCACCCTAGCGGTTGTGATGAACGCTTGGGTGAGTACCAATGTTGAACTGTGATGATGAGTGACTTGGGGAATTAACCTTAAGCTAATTCCGACTGCTGTTGTTTGGGCTTGTCGACATTATGTGGGCTTGCCGCCATTATTGATATTGTTGTGTTTATTCATCACATTGTTTTTGATATAATATCCTGATTTTACGTGGATTACGTGTTAATGACTTTCTGAAAGTATGTGATGAAGTTTTGCATTTCAAGTAAAAATCTGACAGTTTTCCTATTCTAAATACATAATCAAACTAAGCTATTACAGTATTTCTAGATAAAAAAATTTAGTTAATAATTTTATTTTATTTATTAAGCAACTTGTGTCCATTTTGAGAAGATACAAGGACAAAGTCTAATATTGTGCAGTAATAAATAAAATACATTATAATGTATATCTATATAAAGTAATACATAAATGAAGAGTTGAATAGAAAAAACAGTGCAATATACATATCTAAAGCATATATATAATTATATATTATAGAAATTAAAATGTACAATCTCATTGAGATATTTTGAGAATATCTCATGATAAGGAATCCTTAAAGCCTGTAAAAGGTGAAAACCCTGTACAGTGGTCTGTTCAATCAGTAAACTGTATTTTAAGTAAGGAAAGACGGAAAAAAAAAAGAGGGACCTCATGTTAGTTTCTTTTCTATTTTTCTGTATTGTCTTTATATTGGTGAAATTTGAGTTTTGCCTATTCCTTTTAGAAATTTAAGCTGATTAACTTTATATTTCTAAGTTCATATATGCCTATTTTTCTAAAGCAAAGCATATAAAATAGCTTACATAAATAGTATTCACAATATGTAATAATAATAAAAATGGAGTATTAAGACACCATAATCTTCAGTCAAGTATTTAGCAAATAGGCTCAATCTAATACTCCTCCTCTTCATAATTAAGTGTGAACTTAGTCTTTTTATTTTGGTCCAAAGTAAGTGTTTAATTACATAATTAAGAAGGTATTAATTATTTTCTATTCAAATTTATCCTATTTAGATAAGTAAGATTTTATGTAATCAAGAAATTTTATTAAATAAGTACTCCCTTTGTCATAATTTATATGACATACTTTTCTTTTTAATCCGTTAAAAAAAGAACGATACATTTCCTTATTTGGCAATAATTTAACTTTAAACTTACATTTTACGCTTAATGAGATATTTATAACTACACATATATCTTTTACTTGTTTTAGACCATAAGATTCAAAAATCTTTCTTTATTTCTTAAATTTCGTGCCCGGTCAAACTATATCATATAAATTGGAATGGAAGGAGTATTTTTTTTAGGAGTTAGTATTTTCTTAAGGGATGTGCTAAAGGCCGTTGGTGTTTGGATTCTTTTTTAAATGGCCTTTTTATGTATTTTTTTGCCAAAAATTAAGTTCTTAAAAGCACTTTTTACCTTTTCCAAACACACAAAAAAAAGTAAAATAAAAAGTTCAAAAGCCAAAAAATACTTAAAATAAGTCAATTCAAACACCCTCTAAGTGGTCACTTATTATGAACCGGAGTGAAACTAGTGAGGCTCTTTATAAGGGGTCTTTTGGTTTAATGTATTAATTTTATAGGAATTGTAATACATGATTTGTTTGTACGATGATTAACAATTCAGAGAAAAATAATACTCTCTTCGTTTTAAAATATTTATCTTATTTTCCTTTATAGTCTATTTAAAAAAAATGTTTTTTTTTGTGGAAACTCTTTTATTCCAACTATCCATATGACATTTTCCCCCTCCCCAGGAGCTCTCCCCTTTGTTCTCTTGGTGACTCGAACTCGCAACCTTCAACTTGAAAGTGGAGGGCGCTTACCATCTAGGATCCCTCTCTTATCTCCATATGACATATTTAAGACCACAAGATTAAATGACATTTTGATATATTCTACATATCTTTAGTTAACATTCAAAAGTCTTCTTTATTTTTTTAAACTCCATATAGAGTCAAAAACTGGACTAACATTTTGAAACGAAGGGAGTACAAAAATTATTATACAGTGCATGAATGATACTGAAATTATTTTCAAGATTAATTATTGTAAGGTCATTTTAGTCTTTAGATGCTCTTATTCATGTTTAAGTATACATATACTATTTATTCCATCTTCTATTCTATTTCATATAAAATAATATATAAATTCTCATACAACTTTTACGCATATTAGTTTTGGTTTTCGGTATTAAAATGTGAATCACGAATGCATATTTTAATACCGAAAATCAAATATGGTAAAGCAATTCCGAGGCTTATACCTCAAACCAACCGACCCCATTTATGTACAATATTTTTGGTCTAAAAGAATAATTAAGAAGCTAATTGCAAGACCAAAAGTACAATGGCCCAATTTTACTGTAGTGTTGAGGTAAATTAACAATCAAACATTTGCACAAAGGGACATAAAAAGGAGATAAATGCACAACCCTCCGCATGAGTCCAACTACAATTTGAGATATCGTATTGGCCTATTGGGAGAACAAGTTACAGTAAACCTCAATAAATGAATATTTTTGGGATCTGAAAAATTATTATCTTATACAAGATTATTAATTTATCGATAAATGAATAAAATATTAATTTATCGATAAATGAATAAAATATTAATTTATCGATAAATTAATATTTATTAATTTATAGAATAATTTTTATTTTGTATATTATATATCTCAAATTAAACAATTAATTTTTTTCGATAACTAAGAAAAGAAAATAAATAAATAATTAATTAATTATGGTACATTGTATCTAAGTTTATTAATCTTGTCAAAAAGAAGTTTATCTTGGGTTGGCGTGATTCAAAATAGAATGCATGTACATTAGAATATGAAGTGTTGTGAATTGTTTCAAGTACAAAATATAGAGTTTATAAATAGACACATGTATTTTAAACTTCATATACCAAAATATAAAAATTCATATATTATATCTTCTCTTCCATGACTACTCATTTGAAAGGTGTAAAAAAATCTACGCTAACTGACGAGATGAGAAAAGCATTATGTGAGTACAAAAATAAGCATCCCTCTTCAAGTCAAAAGATTTGCAATAGTGGGTTCAACAAAAGTTTGATCTCTCTATTAGTCAATCAACAATATCAAATACTCTTAAAGGTCAGCAAAATATTTGTCAAAAGAGATAACAAATAGTAATGTTAAAAGGCACAAATCAACAAAATATCATGAATTAGAAAATGTATTGTATAAGTGGTTTCTCCAATATCAAGAGAAAGTGAATATGATTGGAGAAATGATTCAAACTAAAGCAAGAGAGTTTCTACAGAAAATGTATGATGATGCAAATCCAGAATTTAACTTCTCAAGTGGTTGGCTAGAACGGTTCAAGGCGAGACATGTGATTAAGTCTTATAGAAGCTTTGGTGAAAGTGGTATGAAGTTGGTAAAATTGGTAAAAATTGTTTATGAAGTGCTTTATTTTATGAATTATATATGTAATTTTCATACGTATTTAATGAATTATTATTTTATATTTTCAGTGGGCCTCAAGGAATTTTTTTTAAATTATTATCTTATGCATTTATCGAGGTTATTATTTTATCCCATTGGCGGAGAAAATTATTATTTAATCGATGTTATTAATTTATCGAATATTCATTTATCAATATTTTACTGTAATTGATGTTTAATTATATTGGAGTTCAAATTAAACCAAAATTTTCATTTAATTCGTTTTTAATAATATTGGTGTTCGATCTAATTTACGTGCACCTCTACTATTTTATTAGCACTGTTATTTTCCACCAGTATAGGTAGGATAAATTTGCCAACAAGATTTCATCATATGGGAAAAAATTCTTGAATTTTTTCCATTACTAAAATTTTGCTCTTGATTACCCAT
This sequence comes from Anisodus tanguticus, assembly GCA_034509755.1. Taxonomy (NCBI): domain Eukaryota; kingdom Viridiplantae; phylum Streptophyta; class Magnoliopsida; order Solanales; family Solanaceae; genus Anisodus; species Anisodus tanguticus. The sequence goes on along the minus strand of CM067543.1, from coordinate 9,029,864 downwards.
AATTTTCTTTTCATCTTCATCAACCATTATAAAAAAAAAAAAAACTTTAAGTTCTTACAAACAAAATAACTTCTTGATTCCAAAAAATAATTTCATATTTTACTTTCATACATTCAAACTTAAACGAAATTTCACTTAAAATACTTTGAATGTCTCGCAACGGAGGAAAGGGCTCAAGTTGTGGCATTGTTCATATGGTGTTCCTCAAATGCCTAATTTCTTTTTATCTATTTCAACTTTAAAAGTAGCTCAAATAATCTTCTATAATAAGTCTATCAATCATTGACGATATTATCTTGTTTAATTATTCATAAATTAGAAGTCTTAGAGGCCAATATTTGTGGAAGTCAAAACATAGAGTAGTTATGCAATATTGATTAGAAGCCATTGATCATAAAGAGGCATACGTTGTATTGCCATATACCACACACAAAGGACCACAAGACAACAATAGGGTTTTAATCATTGCACTCATCTTATAGATCCAAAAATATACCACCCCTATCACTTTTTTTTTCTAGATACATGTGAAAATCCTCTAACCCCATATAAGACAGTCCACGTCATCCAAGAAAATCTCAAGAAACCAATCACAACTCGCCACGTCATAGATAAGAGGTACTTTTTAAAATTTTCTTCTCATTCAAAAGAATTTTTTTAGGTATGGAACTATCTGTTTTATGATAGAACAAAGGAAATCCATGAGTGCCCATGATAAGGATTAGATGGAATCCTCTATTTTTTTTTTTCATTTCTTTTACTCCCTTCTTTGTTACAAAATCGCCCCATACTTGATAATGAAACAACAAGATGACCATTACTCTGAACTTTTCTTTGTTCAAATTTATTGTATTCAAGATATTATTGAATAACTTATGAAAAAGAAAGATATTTTTGTGAGTTCTAGAATTGGAATTTTTTAAATGTTACATTGTACCTAGGACATCTAGACAGATATTTATTTCATCTTTTTGTATTTCTCTGCTAAACCAAAATGAATATACGAGGATAGTTTTTCAATATTAAAAAAAAATTAGGTTACAAAATTTGGGGTGTATGAAAAGTTGGAACTTTTACATGTTCAGATAAATTAATTGAATTATAACATTAAAACTATTTACATGCGACAAATCATTACAACTATAAGAAAATCCTTATTAGAAATTATTATATATTCGAGGAGAGGAGTAGATCAAACCTTCCAAAAATTTTAACGACACAATTTTATATTGTAGAACCATTATGCATTGGATTTCACTTTGAACTTTTATTAAGTGTCTTCATAATTCTTTCTGAGAATCAGAATAGCTTATCGAAAGCCGTAACATAAATCGCTTTCTCACACTTATATACCAAATTAAAATTCTTAGGAGAAGAAAAGCCTGAAGTTGGAGGAAGCTGAATATCAATTATGAGATTTAATTGATTATCCGACAATTATTTCTGCTACAAGATCTTGATCTTGATCGATTGATCTTTTTAACTCGAAAAATCAAAAATCAGTTTAGATACATAACAAGTTCTATACTCACAACTTATTAAAAAGGTTACAACAACAATAATAACATATCCGGTGAAATCTCATCTCACAAAGTGAGGTTTTGGGGAAAGTAGAGTGCACGCAGACCTTACCCCTACCTTGGAAGGTAGATAAATTTTTTCCAACAGACCCTCGGCATAAGGACGAACAAATCAAAGCAGTATAAAAGATCATGGTGAACTACAATAAAAACATAATAAAGCAGTTGGGAAAAATGGAGCAGTAACTACCACAAATTAGTAGAATAATCGAAGTACAAGTAACAACAAATAGTAGCAGAAATCGAATTTAAACCAAAAGTTTTACAAAATAATGCATTGGTGATAAGGATATTTTAGTAAATGTATATGATTGTACTATTAAAAAAGTATTTTTTTTTAATAAAGGCAAAATGTTTATATAGTGAGAAATAATTTGTAATCACAGAACCAATAAGTGGTCCATTCAATATAGTTGTAGCCTTTCTTTATTCTGTACTGAATTTCCATCACCCAAAAACACCCCAATCTCTTCTGTCTCTTCTAATATTTGTAGTGAACTCATCAACAAATCTTAGCCTTTCATCTTCCTACATCTCCCCGTGACCACTGCACCTAAAACCCTCTTTCTCTCTCTTTGTTTCTCAGATTTTTTCTTCTTTTTTATTAATTTTTTTTCTTGCTATATTTATACATATGCCAAACCCCAAAACCCTTCTAAATTCCTTTATTTAAATACCCTCATTTCTATTCTTAGATATTTCTCTACCAATATCCCTTCTTTCAAAGTTCTTCTTGAATTCAGTGCTTTCTACTTAGCTCAATTCTTGGCCAAAGGGCAAATAAATCCCAACTAAATTCTCTCTTCTTGTTTAAGGTAGATTCTCTTGGGATTAGTTAACTCTAAGAGGTTTGTTTATCTTTACTCCATTTTATTTTGTTTGGTGAGTTGAAGCCAATATGTTTTCTAATGTTTATGATATATTCTTGGACTAAGTATAGAGGGTTGTGGTGAAAAGAGTTTTTAGCTCATTGACTTCTCTCTCTTTTTTTATAATAATGCTTTGGGAAGTTTGGTTTATAGTGAATATAAAGAGTAGTAGTAATATGTTTTAGGGTTTAGGGGTTCTTGTATTGTACTACTCTTTTGGTCATACAAAACACTACATCACCAAAACCAATACATTCTTGCCAATTGGTTATTCATACTTGACATTTTCTTCAAGATTCTACTTAGTTCTTTCCCAATTTAGAAGCTCATTTCTAAATTGCAGGCCTAGAGAATTCACATAGATTGAATTTGCTTTAATGGGGTTTTCAAGAACTCATCATTGAATTCCAAGAAATGTCCTTTTGTGTCAATTCTTGAATTTTGTTTCTCTGTTTTTGCCCTGTTTCATTTTTTAGCACACAATGTCTTCTTATTTAACTACTGGTGGAAGGGCAGCTTATAAATTAGATATAGAGATTATAAAATCTCCATCAACTTCATGGACTTCACAATCATCATCACCGTCATCAACACTTTCAGAATCCAGCAATTCCCCTATTGCAATCTCAACACGAAAACCTCGAACGCCTCGAAAAAGGCCTAACCAAACATACAATGAAGCAGCAGCACTATTATCCACAGCTTATCCCAAAATATTCAACACAAAACACCTTACTAAGACTTGCAAATTCACTAAGCCACATTACCCTTTTTCCTATGAGTCATCAGACTTGTTTGTCCCTTATCAAATCATCGAAAACTCGGGTTTTTTGCTTCATCCACCCTTGATTGAGAAACCCCATTGCCCAGTTGAGAACAAGTCAATGAGTGTTTATGAAAAAACATGTCAAAGTCCAGGTGAAATTGACTCCAAAGGGAGTAGTTCTTTAGATGTTTGTGGTGATGAATTTCAAGAAGATTTTGATGCTGAGTCTATATTGGATGAGGAAATTGAAGAGGGTGTTATTGATAATATTATGGGGAAGCTAAATGTGGAGAATAACGAGTCAATGAATGAGCCCAATTTTAGTTATAGCAAGCGCCACCAGCATAATAATTATGCTAGTGGCACTTGCTATGGTTTTCCAATAGGATTAGGATTCGAAAATGGATACCAACAATATGATTTTGGTATGAGGAGTGGAGTGAGACCATTGAGAAATGTTGATGATGGCGATTGGTGGAGGTATCCTAGTGTGAACGTCATCGACATTACTCCTAAATTTAGCAAACCAACACCGATAAAAAAGAAGAAAAAGAAAGTCGTGGAGCTGAGGGGGAGCGTGGAACCATCATCGGCTAAAGATAATTCGGTTACAAAGAGGACGAACAAGGACAATTCGAGTCAATCGATTAAAGAAGAGGTTGATAACGTTCCAAAACCGAAATTTGGGTTACTAAAATTGAACTTCGACGATGTTTTGAATGCGTGGTCTGATAAGGAATCGCCGTTTTCCGATGAAATGCCGGGCTCCGAGGCTGCCGGAAATGATGTCCAAGTAAGTGTTTTTTTTTAGGTTGGAATTCCATGAGGAATTGAAATTTTGGATTCTGTTATTTTTAGTTAAAAGTAGTAGCACACTAGATAAACTGCAACATAACTTTGGACCACGACACGTGCATCTCACACCTTTTTTTTCTTTTTTTCATACATAGTACTTTTTTTTGTAAAAAAAATAAACTTTTTGCTTTTTAAATGCTTTTTATTTGACTCATATCCCTTTTTTTGTGGAATTTCATGACATAATATTCAAGTTGGTAGTTGGCATCAAATGGCTGTTACAATCTTGCTTCTTTCCAGCCAGAAAGTGGGACCTTTTTTACAACATTAATGTACTCTTTAAAAATATTTTACAAAAAGTTCAATTTTTTCTATCCCTTTTAGTATGTTCAATTTGACGCTGATTTGAATTAGTTATTTAAGATATTTGCAAATATTTTATGTCAAACAAACATGTATACCTTTTTTTTGGTTAGTATTTACATATTTTTACTAGAGAAATCTTTCCAATTTACCTCGTCGACATGACTACGTCTATGCATCCTTAAACACACAACCACACATAATGATTGATATAATTTTCAATATTATTTTTCTTAATAGTTTATTCTATTGTTGACGTAATAATGCATCCAAAAAAGTGTTTGATTATCAAAAAATTTATTATTACTTCAAATATGTCATTTTGTTAAGGAATTATTTTATAATAATGAGTGTTTTGTAGCTACATGGTTGTTTTCACCCTTTTTGTGCTTTTCTTCTTCGTAGCATCTTACTCTTCTTAGAAGTTAGAACTACTTAAATATCAATAAAAATTGAAGAATGTATTGGAATATGACATATGTGTACCGTATTATATTTTAATAATGGTTTAAATTTTTTATGCAGTCCAGATTAGCACAAATAGACTTATTCTCGGAGAATGGAGGAATTAGAGAGGCTAGTGTGTTACGTTACAAAGAAAAACGACGTACACGTTTGTTCTCGAAAAAAATAAGATATCAAGTTAGAAAAGTCAATGCTGATCAACGACCTAGAATGAAGGTATTGTTATTATGAAGAAATCAACTTATATATGTTGACAGTGTAAGATTTTTAGACGATTAGTTTTAATTTACATGTTATTGTTAGTTGTTCTCCTTAATTTTTAGGTTATTTATTTCGCTTATTATCAACGGTATAATTTTTTTGAGTAATCGAACAGTACGTTTTAGTGAGTTTTTGATACTTGAAGTGTTCAATTTTTTTACCTTTTTGGCTTGAAAAATAGATTGAAGAAGGGAAAGGGAGGTTTTTAAATCATTTTCCACCCATAACTAAGCATGAGAAAAGAATAAAAAGGTGTATTTTTTAAAACAAGTAATGTTTTCACTACAATTTTCTATAATAAAAAAATCAATTTCTTAAAGTAAATTAAGGAATGACAAAAAAGAAAAGGAACACATGACCCATTTTATATTTATAAAAAAAGTTCTAAATCCCCAAAAGGTAAATGATTTTCTGTTTACTTAACCACTATTATTGAAAAATGGTAAAGTTAACCTCTCAACTCAATCATTGGGTAGCACACTACAAATATGATGGTGGGGATCAATAAATCACATAAAGTTCCTTTAAAACTTTAGGAAATGATACTTTTATTTTAATCACTAATGATGGACTTTTCTAGTATTTTCTGTTTGTGAATTATTGTCTTCTTTTTTTTCCTTTTTATAATCACTTTTAAATTTATAGGAGCAAATACAATTCTTCTTCTTTAGAAAGAAAGAAAAACTAATGTCAAATAACAAGGTAACTTTTGAAAGAAAAAAAGAAGTCAATTTTATATTTAGCGATACATCTACAACTTCTTCTTAAAACCTAGTTTATTTGTCATATATTGTTAAATAAATGAAATTAATAAAGAGGAAATAAAATGTTCTCTTTCATAGATACGTAAAACTCCACTTAGTTAACATATCTATAGACTATAAGTAAATTAGGTTCCATTTGTTATATTGGATTTATTATATAATCTATTTCATAAAATTAGAAGTCTCTTAATTTCAGCTTGACTTTGATAAAATTTGTACTTATGCATGAAGTTCCTCAAAAAAGTTATATTTCTTTATGCACCCCTAATTTAATCTTTATTCTGTTTGGGACCTCAAACCTTTATATTTTTAATTCTTGCAGGGTAGGTTTGTGAAAAGCCCAAATTCACCAGAGGATGAGCTAGGATGAACAACTTTTGTTTGAGAGAGTGAATGATTTTTCTAGAATTATTAGGAATTTTCCCCCTTTTTGGGGGGTATTTACAGTTTTGTATCTTCTATTTCATTATTTTTCTTTTAAAAAAAAAGTTATTCTGCCTTGTTAAATTTAGAATAAAGTACCAAGGATGATAGACTAGTTGAGAACAAGGAATATGAAGCAGAATAGTTTAATTTTTCTTCCTTCTCGTGTCATTTTTTGTTTCATTGTTTTCTTCTGTATTTATATTTGAAACAAACTTATTAGTTTTTCAGACAAAAATATCCAACTTCGACTTTTTATCTAAATCACACGTTGGTATATTTTTCGAGTGTATCGAAAACCTCTCTACTTTTCAGGGTAAATGTCTGCGTATACACTAGCCCCCAAACCACACTTATGAAATTACACTTGGAATGTTATTGTTGTATATACACGATCTTCCTAAAAAAATCCCTTTTGGTACCTGAAATCTGAAAAGTAATCTTCCTTATTTATAAAGAGATGAACAGATGAACAGAATCAAATTTAAAAAGAATCTTCCTTATTCTTGAAAAAACCAGGGATAAAAGAATTAGTCAAGAAAGATCATTTTTCTTTTTATATAAGATCGTGATGCAAAAAAAAATATAATGCAGTCACAATCTTATATACAAAAACAACAAAACGTCTTTCTTAATCAACCTATTTGCTTCATTCTTCAAAGGAGTAGTAATAAGTCACGTAGAATCAATAAACTCAAAGTAAAAATTAAGGTAAAAAACAAGTTTAAGGGGCCAATCATGTATTTAGCCTATGTGAATTAACGCATACATTAATATACTCTTATTTTAAAGATGAATAGAATCAAACTTGAAAAAGATCTTTCTTATTCTTAAAGAACTAGGAGTAAAAAGAATTGATCAAGAAAAATCTTTTATTCTTCTTATATAAGATCGTGATGCAAAAGAATTGAACACAATCACGATCAAATGTATAAAAAGAACGAAAAAATCTTGTTGATCGATCCCTTGACCCCTCATTCTTCAAGGTAGTAGTTGTTGGAAATTTGTCTTTGGTGGGGAGGTGCGTCCACCCATATTTAATAACTTAAACACTAGGGTTCCGCATGTTGGAGGCTTTGTCTATTCACACGTGCATAATCTACTAAGTGAGTAGATGACCGTAGGGCCAAGTATCGTCAAATTTCATTGAGAAATGAAAGAGATATTGGTCCACGAAGTAAGGTGTTTGAGGCATGAAAATATGTTGTGGGACAAATCTACTACATCGGTGGGAAAAATGAAGAATTGTTCTCTTTATAAGTCTCAAAATTGGCTAAGGGTTTGGGACCTCAAGGGGTAACTCATGTGTTTGAAGGAGGGAGGACCTAGTGTGCTTGGGTTCAAGGCTAAGTCCACACGTGCGCCGCCGCCCGTCCGGTCCGAGCTCGGGTCATGGGCTTTGGGCTTCTTCTGATAGACCCCCAAATTGTTTAATATTTACAGTTTGGTCCCTGAAGTTTCTGCCTACCGTTTGGGTTGGTTTTTGAAACGTTAAAAACTCCATTAATCTGCACATAACTCCTCCCTAAAAGCTCCTTTATGTTGCACATAAACAGCCATTACTTGACAGTTGAGAAGTCCCTCCCCTTATGCTATATATTGAAGCCTTTTGGCTCAATTGTAGAGACTACAAGACTACAACAATATACAACACAGAGGCAAACAGAAGAGAGAAACTATCTGTCCAAAACGTGAGCAGAAACAGTGGACGAAAACAGAAAACTCTTCCTTCATTTTCCATTCTTCAGCAAGTCGTTTCGTGTTTGTTTTCTTCGTCAGAATTAACCTATTTGCTTTGTAGTGTTGATTAGTTGTTGTTTTATCTTGGGAGACTATTGTCCGTAAACATAAAAGCATATATACGGGGCAATCTTGTCTTAAAGACAGAGAGCCATCTTTCGACTCAGCCACAGTTATAACAATCCAGATTTAGTGTTTCTTGATTTCAGGCTATCAAAATTCAAGCTTGCGGCAGTTCTGAATATTAGCTATTTGTTTATCCTTTCGAACACTTGTAATATTTATTTACTTCCCGTATTGCTTTACATATCCAACCGTACTGTCGCATAGAATCAACGAATTCAATCATAAAGTAAAATTTCTAGGGAACAGAATGTACAATCTGACCCTCAGGCAAAATAATAATGCATATATGTTATCCAAAGGGGTCAGCTTGCTGGCAGGGAGTCAAGTTTGCGGCCTTAGGGTCGCAAGTTCGATTCCCCCCTAAGGATATCGTCCTCCGGGCACATACACGTGGTAAAGCACAGGCGCTAAAAGCCGCGCGGCATGCATGTTGCGGTGTGGGTTCGGTCTCCGCCAAGCTTTAGGGATGGGGCTTGTGGGGGGGTCAACCTTGTAGCATTGATCCGTTGGACGCAAGCGGACACACGACCATGTGTGCATATCCCGCGATTTACCTGGTGGTGGGGTCTTTGAAGGACCGGTCCCATCACCTCCGGGAGCCTAGTACCGCATTTGTGCGGTACTAGCGATATGGGGGTACTAAGGCCACCCCGAGACCTGGATTATCAAAAAAAAAATAAAAAAAAATAATGCATATATGTTCCTTTGGCAGATACAAACAAAATAGACAAACAGATGCACACAATTTTCTATATTTCTATGTATAATTGTATATAACTCTTTATTTCGACAAGAAAGTGCTCAAGTACACTCATCAGTGTTCAGTAATACCTTTTGATAGTACACTTTTTTTCTGGCCCCAACTACAACTCATGGGGATCACTAACTGAGCCACTACTGTGGTCAAACAGTACAACATTCCAATACCCTAAACAAGTATTTAGAAAACATGACCGTCACAACTAAGGATGGCACTTAATAATGGACCTGGTTCGGATCCGATGAATCCAGATCCGTTTTATAGAATATGAATCTTTTAAATTTGAACCCGACGGATCCGGATCGGACCCGGACCGTTTCTGACGGATCAGATCTAGATTTGAATCTTGTATTTGAGATTCGTATCCGATTCAGATCCGACACGTGTATTCATTTTTTATTAAATATATTCATAACGTAGAATGTAATTTTATAAATATTTTCTTAAAAATTTTCATAATTTATGTATTTTACATTCAGATTTTGACTTTATTTTTTAAATGGTTCATACGTATAATAAGCCCATAATTCTCAAAAGGCCCAATAAAAAACTAAGCGGAATATATCTCTAACAAAAGAATGCAAAATGTTGATTACGTATCTGTCTTTTTGGCAGCATGCAGATATAATCTATTGAAATAAGAATGCAAAATGTTGAAGATTATAGTAAGGTATAAGGTACTTGAAGCTCAAATCTCATGTTTCTGAATACATCATTCAACTGTATGATTTATTTTTAGTTTGATTCACAATGTCACTGGAAAGAACCCTTCTTTACTGGTAAAGTCAGCTTATGGATTTCAGTGTTCTATCCAATTTCTTTTACTTTATTGTAATCTTGTTCTTGCCTAGGGGATAAAGTATGTGGCTAATAGGTGTTTTGTAAAAGAATGTTAGTATGCTTGGTATGACGGAAGTCATTTTACATGGAAAATATTTTTCTAAAAAATATCAGTATTTGGTTGGTGAGTGAAAAAAAAAATTAAGGCAAATTTTTTTACATGTGGATCCAGATCCGATCCGTGGACTTGATGGATCCGAATTTGGATCTAATTTTTATGGATCCGATGGATCTGGATCTAGATCTAGATATGAAAAACGGGTCTGGATCTGGATCTAGATCTAGATATGAAAAACGGATCTGGATCTGGATCTAGTAGGATCCGATCCAGATCCGATGCGTTGCCATCCCTACTCACAACTTCCTTTTGCACACGGTTCAAAACTTGGTGAATAATGAATTCACCACTTTATTCTTTTTCACTTAAATAACAGGTTGTTTGTCTACATGACAAGGTTTGAACTTGTGGCATGACACTTAATCCACACATCACTTGCTGCTAGAGATGGCAATGGATCCTGGACCCGGTCCGGATCCGATGTATCCAGATCCGTTTTATAGGATATGAATCTTCAAAATTTGGACCCGACGGATCCGGATCGGACCCGGATCCGTTTCTGACGGATCGGATCTGGATCTGGATCTTGTATTTGAGATCCGTATCCGATCCAGATCCGACCCGTGGATCCATTTTTTATTAAATATATTCATAACCTAGAATGTAATTTTATAAGTATTTTCTTAAAATTGCTAAGCACATCCTTACAAGTTTAATTCTCATAACAAGTTTAATTTATTCCCGCGTTAACTCAAAAATAAAAAAATAAAGAGGTAACTTCGATAATAAAATCAATGTTATATTAGTGAATGACTAACATCTCCATAGACAAGTAGTTAAAATTATATTCACTTCATTTATGAAGATTCCAAGCACATGCAAGTTCTGCATTGTGGAAATACTAGTCAGCATTTTCCACAACTATTGTCATTGTCCAACATTTTTAATTAATAGCTCACAATCAAAATGAGACAACGAACAAAATATCTCATATGAACATCTCAAAATTAAAAAACAGTAAACTGTTACTTAAGTAAAAATCGTTTGTCAGTTCAAAAAAAAATTCTTAGCAAGGTAAATTTTTTTACATGTGGATCCAGATCCGATCCGTGGATCCGGCGGATCCGATGGGATCCGGATTTGGATATGATTTTTATGGATCCGCTGGATTTGGATCCGGATCTGGATTCAGGTATGAAAAACGGATCTGGATCTGGATCTGGATCTGGATCTAGTAGGATCCGGTCCAGATCCTATCCGTTGCCATCCCTACTTGCTGCACTCTTGACTACTTGATCGCCACTACTACATAACTACATTGAAATTCTTTACAGCTCGAGTTTCATTAAGACACCAAACACTGGCTCTCCTACTTGGTCTTGAAACTTTGTGAATAATGGATCCATCAGTTTATCCTTTTCTGCGTGGATGGTTTCAGATTCTGAATCTGCAGAGAGCATTTGTTTGGTGGAGAAGGATCCATTCTTCAAAAAGTTTCGAGAAAGCATTTCATGCAATTTGAAGCTTACTTGTCCAGTTTCAATAAATTGAAGCTAAGAACAGTCTTCACCAAAATCAAGGGCAAATCAAACTGCTCCGGTCTCCACCAACACCAGTTTTCAGACTTGCAGCATCACAAATACCTGTTATAGACCACTCTTCATTGAGCAAAGTGGAGCACAGAACTCTATCATTCACCTTAATCAAACCTGGAAAGAAAAATTAGATAGTGAAAAGCGGTATCAATAAATTGAATTTTTTTTTTTAAGTAACGACGAAAAAACGTTGAAAGTTAATACTGCCCCCCCCCCCCCCCCCCCCCCCCCATTTTATGTTACAAATGCTTCATGTTTATATAAGGCCAACACATTCATTACAGTGTTGCTGCTACGTTAAATTCAAAGTGGCTCATGAAACACGAGTAGAATAGGAAAATTATGATGTAGAAGGACAAATGTAATAATACTAATATAGCAAGAGTTCTGTATAATAAAATGTAAGAACTAACAAGAAGTTGATAAAGCAGAATATGAACTCCCAGATCAAAGCATGGCAATTTGTCTTTACAGAGTAATCAGCCCAATAAGATATCTTCTTGACACAATATGCAACCATCTTTATGAATTTAATGCTTACAGACGTGACTTAAGATTTCTAATCACTGAGCTGCAAGGGCCATATAAGACGTGGAACCTAATGGAGTTTACTGCTGTCTGTGATAGTGAGGAGCTGTTGATTCTTTATTTTATTCTCTGTTTTTGGTAGATTGATCTGATAATAGCCTACAATTTACAAAGTTTTAGTGGATAATGGTGGGTTAGATCGCATTCACAAACACAAATTAGAAGCAACACATAATATCTTTTAGATTTCATTGTTTAGATGATCTAAAGAGATGCAAGGTAAGGCTGTGGAAACAGGAGGTCATGAGTTCAAGCCCTAGAAACAACCTCTGGCAGAAATGCAAGGTAAGGCTGCGTACAACACAACAGACCCTTATGGTCCGGCCCTTCCCCAGACCCCGCGCATAGCGGGAGTGCACCGGGCTGCCCTTTTAGATAATCTAAAGAGACAGAAAGTAAAGTAGTCTCATTTGGTCCGAAGAAAGTAACATTTGTAAACTCACCCTTCTTTAAATGTAGCTAACTTTATTTCTTTTTTCTACTTTGCATGATCTCAAGATCTTTGTCACTTCAGAATCACACTAACATGCAACCAATTTTTCTTTTAAGCTTTTGATAGGGTCCCCAGAAGGAAATTAAGGCTTCTGTAAAGATGAAGGAATCAAGTCCTTTTTAAGAAGCAAGTCTAACCTTTGAGGCGATGAGCCCATCCGACTAACCCCTATTCGTTCAGTGGACCCTGCTTCTAAGAAGAACGATTTACTGCTTAAATTAAACATGTGAGGCACCTAATGATCTGGCTTAGTGGTCAATGAAGTGGGAGAAGAACCATGAGGTCCCAAGTTCAAATCTTAGCAAAGGCCAAAAAGCACTAGGTGATTTCTATCTGCCTAAGTCTTAGTGGGCAGAATTATCCGGTAGATGTGTTAGTGGGATTTAGCAAGTACCTGGTGGAATAGTCGAGGTGAGCTGGCCCGAACACCACCGTCATCAGAAAAAAATTAAAACATCTGAACAGGAATAGGAAGGTGTCAAATTTATCCTAAAGGGGGCAAAATAACTGTAGAACTCATCAGCCATTGCCAGAGTAATTTAAGTCTTTCTTCAATTACACAAGATAACATTGGTACTTTCTAATTAGTGGAGGTACAATTTTTTTTCTTTCACAAATCTTTTGGAAAATAGCTCACTCAATCATCAACCTTATGCTTCAAGAAGTTAAAAATTCTTAATACCAGTTCAAACTGATATTGCACATTTGGAAATTGAACGATGGTAACTCATCTATCTGAAAACCACAAGTTGCCTATCTAAGACAAAATCAGATCCAACCCACAACAATAAAAACCAAAGGGAAACAAGGAAAACCTAGGTAAGGAAATCTTAAGATCTACCATTACAAACAAAACTTGGGTTCAGGCTAAACTAGATAAAAGTCAAATAAACATACACCAATGTCAGAAAAAATAAAGGAAGAATGAAGCGAGAAGAAAAAAAGAAAAAGATAAACCGAGGGAAGCACTTTTACCGTCAAGAATGGCTTTGAGGAAGCTGTAGATAATGGTCTTGCCGAAGGTAAGGCTTGCCAGCAACAATGGCTCCCAAAACTCAGTTTTCACTTTGGAATTTAGGGCTAAAGACCGAGAGAGCTAAAACTCTATCAATTTTTCCCAACCCGTCCCCCACTTCTATTTTTTTAAATGAATTTGACCAGCCCCTCCCCATCCCCTTCGCCTAAGAACTCATCTGCCCTTCCCTGTTTATGCTTTGTCCTGCCTCAGCTCGGTCCTTCCCTACTACATTGCCAACCCTAGCAAATACATGTTCCATTTCAATGCACATGTAAATTACTACCAAATAAAAAAGTACATCAGAAATTAAAAAAAGGCCCTTCACAAATTCAAAAAGATAACCACATTGAGCATATTAAGTTTTATGATACACATTCAGCAAGCTAGTATTTCAACAAAGGTACTCTGACACCCTTCCGTGAATAGTAAGATATTGGTAAGAACTCACATATCACAATAGCAATTGCAATATAACAATCAATAGAGAAGCAAAAGCTAAAGACCAAGAATGATACAAGCAAGATCCCTTTTAATTTTCCTAAAACAACAATAAACAAAATCCTCCTCCTGTTCTTCTTAATCAATGTGATTTTTGTTCTTCGTATTCTTCTTTTGAACCAATACTAGCAACATTAAGCATTCACATTATTCCAATCCTTAATGTGTTAGTCACCTGAAGAGCCAACTCTAAGCTGATGCCATACTCCCTTTCCAGAAAAAAGTATGCTACCTGCCCAAAGGGCACAGCGAACCAACAAAAACTAATCCATGTTACTCCAAGGATTAGACAAGAGCGTGGAGGCGCAATTTTATAATTGACCACAACAAATAAAAGTTTTGCTACAGTATTCCAGAAACTGATAAAGTAGTCTATTTCAAATCACATCCCACCAAACCAACATATGATGCTCGTCAACCCAGACAATTATTATGTGTATTTCAGGATCAGTAAATTATTAGCTAAGCCAATTGTACTTTCCACCTGTCTTTCAACTAAAACAAGATTGCAGATTCTCTGTGATCAAACTTGCTTCTATATAGCAAACTGAAATTGAATGCAAAGAGGCGGAAAATGCAATCACTAAAGTTGAGCCTCAAATAAGAAATCCTCCTAACTGCAATAAGATATCACGCCTGTCCAAAGAAAAAAGCAAGCAGGACCTTGTTTCAATTAAAAAAAATCTGCAAGAGTGCAAGAAATTTGTAAAGCTTGTATAACGCAGATTTGTCTCCCACCAAGACCATTATTTTTATAAATAAATACATAAAAATAACAAGAAACGAGGAAAAATTTCCATTGTGGTAATGTAGATCTTTTCACTTCCTCTCAACACTTGGCCAACTGCCTCTCGTCCTATCATATGCATATCAAGTAAAACTTTGTCTCTCCATCCAACTCAGAATGCTAATATTGGAACTGTCATCTAACATATGAGTCAAAACAATATGCCTCAAACCCAAACAGTGGGGAAAAATCATCCTTACATGCGAACGCAAACATAAATTCAGACGAAGAGCAATACGTCAGGATATTCTTACACGCATCTTGTTCTTTTTCCCTGCAGACAAAAGGATAACTTTGTCATCGACAATGAAATCCGCCTCAATCTTCTTACTCTCACCATCAACTTTGGCATTGTTCAAGTAAAGTCCCCCTTGCTTAAGCATTCGTCGTGCAGCTGATTTGCTCTCGAGCAAACCACTGGAAACATAAAGATCCAAAATCAGTATATTTAACACCTGATCATAATTCATGGAGCAAGACGGAACATCAGCTGCAATACCCTCAATTGTCTTCCAATCCAATTTAGTATCAGAATTTCCACGCTTCAATGCCTCTGTAGCCTTAAGAGCCTCTTCCAATCCTTCTTGTCCATGTACAAACCGTGTAACCTCCTCGGCCAGCCTACGCTAAGCTGTATTAAGAACATATCCAGGTTTTCCCACATCCCTCTCAAGCTCAGCAATCTCTTGAATGCTCAAAAAAGTAAGAATCTTGAGACACCTCACTACATCATCATCCGGGACCCAAAAAAAGTACTGATAGAACTTATACGGCGACAAAAGTGAAGGTGATAGCCAAATCGCACCATCCTCCGATTTTCCAAACTTGGTACCATCACTCTTGAGAAGCAACGGAAAAGTTAGCTCGAAAACAACCGGAACATTGCCAACAACAGCTCCATTTTCGGAAGATTTTCCTATAATGCAACGTATAAGATCAGTACCAGCAGTAATATTACCCCATTGATCACTACCACCAATTTGCACATTAACACCTTCCTTTTCATACAAATGTACAAAATCATAACCTTGTAAAAGCTGATAAGTAAACTCAGCATAACTCATCCCTTGCTCAGCATTTTCCAATTGTTTCTTCACGCTTTCCTTTGACATCATAGTCCCAAGTCTAGCATACCTCCCTACATTCCTCAAAAAATCAAGAAACTTCACATCTTTCCACCAATCATAATTATTCAAAATTTGCACCTTTGAGGCATTTTCACAAACACCTTGTGTGCAACCCAAAATCTTCTCAACAATCCTACCAATCCCACTTATATTCTTCTCAAGTGTGACTAAATCAAGTTCAGGTCGTTCCAAACTCTTCCCAGACGGGTCACCAACCCGACCAGTTGCACCACCAATAAGCGCAACAGCATTTTGCCCACAACGTAAAAACCAAGAAAGTACAATTAACCCTAAAAGATTACCAAGGTGTAAGCTTTCGGCAGTCGGGTCAAATCCGCAATACACTTTTAATGGACTCAAATTAGGGTCGGAGCAAACGGAGCGAAGTAGTTAGTAACGGATTCTAATAACCCTCTTTGTTCAAGAATGTGGAGAACATTTTTGGGTCGGGTCGGGTTAGAGGAAGTGTCGGGTTGTTGGATAGAGTAAAAGGGGCAATGATTTCGGGAAAAGAGGGTATTTTTGGATAGAAATAGGTAAGTGGGTAGTGATAGTTTTTTAGTGAAGAAAGAAGGAGTGAAAGGTCTTTGAGTAGTGTTGAGAAGAAAAGATCGGAGGTTTGAGTTAATGGCAGCCATTTTTGTGTGTGTGTGTGTGTGTGTGTGTCGACTGTATTGAGTATTGATGTTTGTTTTATCTGTTTGGGATGAGTTTAACCGGAAAGATGGAGTTCTCCTTAACTATGATGGTGGATTCAAAATAGTCCCTTAACTATTCACTTAATAGTTTTGATCTTTTAATTTTGTCAAAAGTTAATATTTTTAATTTCTGACAAAATATTCATCGAACTTTATTTATTAAATTTGATGAAAATTGTGTAAAAAAAGAAGATAAATTAGCAAGAACTCACATATAGAGGTACATATTACTAAAATAAAAGTCAAATGTCTCGAGATAAAACCGACGAACGTCCGTCGCTTATAGGAAAAAATCGAGGAAAAATCAAGAAGTTTGATAATATAAAAAAAATAGTGTCTCGGAACATAAGAACTAACGGACTTTGTCGGTTAAACCTAGAGAGTCCATCTGCAAAGTAAAATACACTGGACTCTGTTTTTATTGAAAACCCAATATAAAAATAAATACTTCTAGTTAGGGATGACAACTGATCGGATCTGGACCGGATCCTACTAGATTCAGATCAGTTTTTCATACCTGAATCCAGATCCATCGGGTCCATAAAAATTAGATCCAAATCTGGATCTACAGGGTCCACGGATCGGATCTGGATCCACATGTAAAAAAAAATTGTCATGTTAAGAATGTAACCTTGCTAAGATTTTTTTTTGAACTGACAAATGACTTTTACTTAGTTAACAGTTTAATGTGTTTCAATTTTGAAATGTTCATATGAGATATTTTGTTCGTTGTCTCGTTTTGATTGTGAGCTATTAATTGAAAATGTTGGACAATGGCAATAGTTATGGAAAATGCTGACTAGTATTTTCACAATGCAGAACTTGCATGTGCTTGGAATCTTCACAAATGAAGTGAATATAATTTTAACTACTTGTCTATGGAGATGTTAGTCATTCACTAATATAACATTGATTTTATTATCGAATTTACCTCTTTATTTTTTGGTTTTTGAGTTAACGCGGGATAAATTAAACTTATTTTGAGAATTAAACTTGCAAGGATTGCTTAGCAATTTTAAGAAAATACTTATAAAATTACATTCTAGGTTATGAATATATTTAATAAAAACGGATCCACGGGTCGGATCTGGACCGGATACGGATCTCAAATACAAGATCTAGATCCAGATCTGATCTTCAAAAATGGATCCGGGTCCGATCCGAATCCGTTGGGTCCAAATTTTGAAGATCCATATCCTATAAAACGGATCTGGATCCACCGGGTCCAGGATCCACTGCCATATCTACTTCTAGTGTAATGATTTTTTTTAAAAAAATAGTTTTTGCGTTTTTTGCTCGAAAATAACCAACGGACGTCCGTCGGTTTTCATAAAAATAAAAAATTATTGGTTTTCTGGTGGCGTCCCTCGATTTTATCCGCTGATATTCATCCATCGATTTTTCCTTGTTTTTAATAGTGATAAATTTGTGTAGTTTCTGCTAAAGTCTGGTGTATTTTACTTAGCTTATGGACTCTATCGATTAAACCGATAGAGTCATGTGATTTTTGTATTTCGAGATACTATTTTCTGGCATTATCAAGTTTGTTGTTTTTTCTCAATTTTTTCTTATAACTGACGGACGTCTGTCGGTTTTGTCCCGGGTTATTTGGCTTTTACTTTAGTAATGTGTACCTCTATATGTGAGTTCTCGCTAATTTCTCTTTTTTCCACCGTTTTCGTCAAATCTAACAAATCGAGTTTGATGAATATTTTGCCAAAAGACTAAAAGTTTTAACTTTTAACAAAGTTAAAGACCAAAACTGTTAAGTGCATACTTAAGGGACTATTTTTAACCCACTCTCATAATTAAGGGAACATTTCTATTAACTTGTGGAAAACTTAAAGGACCAAAACTATTAAGTACATAGTTAAGGAACTATTTTGACCCTGCCCTCATAGTTAAGGGACCATTTATGTCGTTTTTTCTAGAGTTCTTGGAAGTGGTTTTTTCTTCCCTTTTGCTTTTTTCAATTTTTTGTTTATTAAGTAAATACTTTTTTTTTCCTTTTGGGATTGGTGGTGTAGTAAGTCTTTTTTGTTTTTGTTGGTAAAATGCAAAAATTAAATAAAATTCTTAAAATTGTTCATAAGTTATATGACTTAAATTTGTCAGGAGAATTTTTTTCATATAATATCACCAATTGTCATTAAACTTACTTTTCATAATATTTAAGTCACAATTAATTTTTTTAAGTAAAGTCAAATTAACTATTTATAACACTAAAGCCACAAAACTAGTTTTTGTAATAACAAAGTTACTAGCTTATATATTAATTGTCCAAGGTGTAGTCTAATGGTCAATGAGGTGGATCAAGGATCATGACGTTTCATGTGCGTGCAAGCTGGGTCGGACACCACATTTATCAACAAAAATAAAATAAAATATATATATATAAACATTGAAAAAGCAATTTTTAGCATAAAAATGACATGTTATCGGTACATCATCATTTTGCTATAGTATACATGTCATATATATATATATAATTATTATACAATCCATATTGTCATAACCTATTATTTAAACTTAAACTATTAACAAAATATTAAAATTAAAAGAAAAGAAAAGAAAAAACACTTACAAAATAGTGAACGATTCTCAGTGATCAGCGATGACGAGAAGTGTGCTTTGGCAGCTCTTACACAACATTCATTGCATAATTTAAAATGTAGATTCGATTTTCAACCTCGTCCTAACCGATTTTTCAGTAAGTCAAAATTTGAGAATTGTGAGGTTATATTAATGTTATAGGTTTGATCTTTCTTATAGTATTTGAAGATATTTCATTGATAGTTTTCCGACAATAGTGTCATCCGACGAAGTATGGTTGATTCCTCCAATTAGGATTATACGTATTTTGATTTCTATTTGCATTACCCACGTAATAGAACACATCACTATTCATTAGTGTGTCCTTCGCTACAAACTTCACAAAATATTTGGACTTGTTGAATATGTTGCACTGACTGCAATGTTGTTGGTTCTGACTTCTGAGCCATAATCAACTTGTTAATTTGATATGCTATGATCAGTAGTGGAGTCAGGATTTCATCAAGGAGGTTCAAGAAAAAAGAGTAAGCACGGTAATAGTACTGACAAATAAGCGGGTCAGATCAGATATGAACGAGCTTATATACACCTTCATAACCAGCAATCAAACGAACCTTAAGTCCCTCTCAAACCAACATTTATGTTCGTGTGTTTTTCCCCTCAATTCTTCTTCATGAGTCAGGGCAAAGGACTTGGCATAAATATAAGAATTGTCATTGTGCGACCATAAAGTTAGAGATTTAAATCATAGTTACATGCAAGACAAAATTGCATAACAATAAATTCAATTTATTTGAACTTTTTTCTGGATAGTGTATAGTGAGACCTTATTGAATTGAACTACTCTTTTTTAGCTTAGCAATGAGAAAAGAGGCTTTGATTAAAGTATAAATTGAATCACATCAAATTTTTCAAAACCTAACATATTGGTTGGCATGCGATGCTTAATGTCCCACACTTGAGGCTTGGATTGAATATTGCCTTCTAAGGGACCATCAAGAATATATCACAAACTCGATCTCTAGCACAAGTACTTGGCTTATTCGTCAGTAATTACAATCTTTTTCTTTAATTGACTTTACATAGAGTCTACAATGAGCTTTTCCTTCAGCACAAGAAAATTATTGTTGATCTGCTCTGAAAGTATATTTATGTCCTAGAGACAATCTATATTAGGACAAATGTACTTTATACATATTCATATTATTATTAATGGAGATTAATATTTTGGCATTTGCAATTATTGAATTATTTATTGATTGTTTGTAATATTCTATAATATGCATCATTGGAGGTTCGCCGTTAATAATAGTGTGAGATATTAATATTATAACGTAACTCTTAAAATAGCCTCGACTAATGATCATCGAGAATGGGATATTGATGATATGTGATAAGTCGACATGTGGTCTGCATCACATCCTTAGAGGATGTAGTATGTCTCACCTGCTACGAGTAATGGCTACTCGTGATGGATACATGGATACTTTGGAAGTATTGGTATGCCCTGCTGATATACTGTTTGTTATACTTGTCTAAAGTATGATCAACGTGTGGGAGATAGAAGTCCTTAGACTTGATGTCAATACGCGCCTTGTCTACAAAGTAATGTACTTTGATCCTGCCCTAAGCTCAAATGCCTTATAGGTTGAGATACGACTTGTATTGGGTACATTACGATGCTTAGTATGTCTCACCTGCTATGAGTAATGGCTACTAGTGATGGACACATGGATATTTTGGACTCATAAGGAAGAGGTGGCATTTTGTAAACAAGTTTCACCTTCCTTTTCAAGAAACTCTTTCCCGCAAGTAGATTACCATCCCCCAAGGGAGGATATCCTCATAGGAAAGGGCAATATCATCCCATAATGGGTTCCCATAGGCTTGGTAACCCCCAAATGTGGTTACATCTACCACACAAGAGGACATGTACCCATGCATATTTGCTTACCCCAACAACATTTCTGGTATGGTTATACAACAATCAAACCTGTAACATAAAGCATAAACTTACAGGTAAGAATATCTGGAGTCTTTATCTACTATAAGGTGGACACGCGGTTGCCCTTTCGATTGCAAGCTTCAAGCTTCAATGTATTTCTCTTTCGAAAAGCTAGGAAATCCAGCAGAGGTTCGAGAGAGTTTTAATTCTAAGTCTCTAAGGCTTAGAATGATAATCTGAAAATTAGTGTTTGGATAATGAAGATCTCGAGTATGTATTTAATTATTTGATGATGATATCCTTGATCGAAAGGACAATCCATGTTCTTAATTCTCTTCTTTAATTAAATTAAGATTGTTCTTTGTAAGAGTGATTGATGCTTAGTTATTCCACAAGTTTGTGCATCCTATTTGGCACATTTTCTTAATAGTTGTGTTTGTTTTTGTAAGATACTAACCCACAAGTTTGTGAATCCATGACATGTTGATCTTTGTTTGTGTATTTCCTTTTTATGATCTTGTAAGGTTTGGATTTGAGCTCGAATCCTTTTCAAGAAGGGGAGGATGATATTTGAGGAATTTTATGATGTGTTTAATGAACCTCCGATTAGTGATGATATTGATAAAGTTGTTCACTTGAATGAGTATGACACACCACCCATATTTGACACATATGAAGACATTTGATGTCAAGGTTATGATCTTGCCTTATTCATGACATTTGATGACGCCTTCACTCACCCTTTAGTTGATTATGACATGTTGTTGTGTGCCATGTGGAATGACTTCCTAGAGTCAGCGTGAGATAATTTAGTTGATATCAAAATGTCTTTGTTCAAGACATGAGTTTCAAGACATTAATCATTTTATGCCTTCTTTATTCAATTGTTATATAACCATTGAACCCTTTAGTTGATTATGACATGATTGTTGGATTAGAAGCATAAATATTTTCTCGCCTCTCAGTGACTGCGCGACGCTAATGCATTTTACATAAGCCGAAAGGCTTCTGCCTCGGTAGCGCCGCCGCCCCACCTATCCAGAAAAAAAAATCAAAGTTCAGAATGTTTAACCCAAGATTATTATAATACATTATAATTGATAAATATATTGTTTGTGTGCTAAATGTCAAAATGTTTGTCATTTACATTTCTAGAATAACATCCGCTATAACTGTCTGGGCAGGCGACGCCGAGTATTTGATTAAACTATCTTATATCATGCATAATGGGTTGACGATTTCCAACTATATGTGTCATTAGTTTGCATGATGTTAAGATGTCATATTGGATATGGCGTAAAAGAGTTAATCTTGGTTAAAATCCTGAATTAAAATGTTCCCCAAAATTTTAAATACAATTCTAAATCAAAATGCGTCGTCCATTATAATTGTTAGAGTGCAAAATCCTTTTCGGCGATACGAGTATTTATGCCAAAGCATTTGCTCTAAGTCTACGAGGACCCAAACTCTTTCATAGATGTGTTTTAATGTAAAGGTAAATGATAAACTTTTGTGGATATTTACACCAAAATGTTTGCTCACAAAGGCCAAATTTGCTTAGATA
The DNA here is from genome assembly GCA_034509755.1 of Anisodus tanguticus. Taxonomy (NCBI): domain Eukaryota; kingdom Viridiplantae; phylum Streptophyta; class Magnoliopsida; order Solanales; family Solanaceae; genus Anisodus; species Anisodus tanguticus. The sequence continues at coordinate 9,007,188 of CM067543.1, read as the reverse complement.
CATAAACGCAGTCGTGTAATGGGGTTGACTTGCTTAGACAAATCTTGGCGTCAAAGTGTAAGACTAATCTAAGGACGCAAGTTTAAATGTAATATTTGATCAACCAAGAGTTGCAAATAAGTTTTGCAATTGGTTTTGAACCTACCAAGATGTGTTATTGAAGTTATCAGCCAAAGCAAACGCGGAGATAGCATAGGCTTGGATCTTGGCCCATTATGACCTCAATTAAAATGGGTCTGTATTCTACCACGGGGTCGTAGAAGTATGTTAAAAGAGTGGGAGCTAATTAAAAAAAGGCCTTGTTGATTAGCCTAAATGAATGTGTATAATAGGAAATAGATTTTGAGTTTGATTTCCGATCTATCAAATTCTCCATATTATAAAAGATGTTGAGCTTATCATTGAAAATGTTGATTGAGATGAACAAACTTACTGGACCGAACTACATTGACTGGCTAAGGAATTTGCGAATAGTATTGAGATAAGAGAAAATAAAATACGTGTTGGACATGGTGTTCCCAATAGTCCCTGTGACAGACTCTGCTGAATATGCCTCTTTTGATAAGGAAGCTTACCAGAAACACCTAGATGATGCCACTTCAGCGCAGTGCATGATGTTGTCTTCCATGTCTATGGAACTTCAGAGACAACATGAGAACATGGGGCCCAATGAGATGCTCGAACACTTAAAGAGTCTCTATGACTCTCAATCCCAGGCTATGGAATATGAGTTGCTAATAGAACTCGTTAAGTGTAAGCTCAATAAAGGGGCCAGGTCTTGCAACATGTGTTAAAGATGATAGGGCTGATAGAGAGGCTTCCTTCAATTGGAACGAAGCTTGAAAAGAATGTCGCTACCACTCTCATCCTGAACTCTCTCCCTCGTTCTTTTGAGAACTTCATAATGAACTTCAATATGAATAGAACGAAGGCAACTCTGCCGGAGCTGCACAATATGCTCAAGACATTTGAGTCTTCCACTTCCAAAGGCAAAGCTGTGCTCATGGTGAGCTCTTCTAGCCGACCCAAGCCGAAAGGCAAAGAATGGCAGAAGAAGAAGGGCAAAGCAGTCGCTACGTCCTCAACTATGAAGTCCAAGGGAGGTGTGAACAAGAAGGTGAATCTGACTAAGGATGAATGCCTCAACTGCCACAGGAAGGGGCATTGGAAAAAGGACTACACGGCACCAGGAGGAGGAAAAGCACCAGGTGCTCCCGCCTTTGGTGGACAAGGTATGTACGTCATTGAAATAAATATGTCTATAAATAACTCTCATTCCTGGGTATTGGATATCGTTTGTGGCTCACACATTTGTACAAATGTGAAGGAGCTAACTGATAACAGGAAGGTTGGACCAAGGGAGGTAGACCTACGCGTTGGAAACGGAACACGAGTAGATGCTGAGCGCGTATGGACTTATAGATTAAATTTACCTTACGACTATTATTTAGTGTTGAATAATTGCTTCTATGTACCCTCATTAATGAGGAATATCATTTCTGTCCCAGTTTTAGACATGGAGGGTTTTTCCTCGTATATTTATAAAGGCAGTCAAGTACTGTCTTTTGATAATATTATATATAGAACTGTTCCTCTTGTGGATGGATTATATACACTAAACTGTAGTCGAGAGATATTCAATGTACAAAATAAATGAGCCAAGATAAGTAATAGAAACTCTACCTACCTATGGCACTGCAGACTTGGTCATATCAACGAATCAAGGATAGCAAGGTTGAGGAAGTTAGACTACCTCGAACCATTTGACTTGGAGTCTTATGGTAACTGCAAATCTTGCTTGAAAGGAAAGATGACCAATAAACCACTTTCTGGGAAAGGTGTGCGAGCCAATGAGGTGTTTGAGTTGGTCCATACTGATGTATGTGGGCCATTCTCGACTCAAGCTAAAGGAGGCTTCCCATACTTCATCACTTTTACTGACGACTTCACAAGGTATGGATATGTGTATCTTATGAGGCACAAATCCGAGGCTTTTGAGAAGTTCAAGGAGTACAAGTCGGAAGTAGAGAAGCAACTTCTAACAAGCATCAAGACCCTTCGATCTGATCGAGGAGGTGAGTACTTGAGCAAGGATTATCTAGATTATTTAAAGCTACATGGAGTCCAATCAGAATGGACACCTCCTAAGACACCACAGATGAATGGTGTTGCCGAACGGAGAAACCGAACCTTATTGGATATGGTTCGATCCATGATGAGCTTCTCAGCTCTACCGACATACCTTTGGGGACATGCAATACAAACCTCTATATATGTTCTGAACAGGGTTCTTTCCAAGCCAGTAGAAAAGATACCCTATGAGATATGGTGTGGCAAGAAACCAGCTCTTAAACATATGAGACCCTGGGGGTGGCCTGCATATGTTAAGAAGATGCTCACTGACAAGTTGGAATCCAAAAGTGAGAAATGTTACTTCGTGGGGTATCTAAAGGAAACTAAAGGATACTACTTCTATCTCCCTGGAGAACATAAGGTCATTATTTCCAGGAATGCAATTTTCCTTGAAGAAGAATATGTCTACAAGTAACATAACTGCATAGAGATAGAACTTGAAGAAATTCAAGAACCACAAGATAACACAGGGGTTGAACCCTTGTCGAATGACCTAAACATCAGTGGGAGTATTTGGTGAAGATTGGGTACTTAGAGTACGCCCTTCAGCTAGTGGGAGTGCTGTGAGAGATAGTGCAGAAATGCAAGACTCTCATACACAACCAATGGAAGATGATACAATGGTTGTACATCATTCCATTAAGTAAATACATGAAAATGACATTCTTGAAAGCTCCCAAGGTGATGGATTGTCAAACACACAAAGACCTTCTCACAATCAGAATGCAACAAGCACTAAAACGCAGAATATTCAACTCCGTAGGACCACTAGGACTCATCGTCGGCTTGAAAGACTTATACTCCTTGTTGAAACACACAATGAGATAGATATTCCTGATGACGGTGAACCTACAACCTACATCGAAGCTATGTTAGACATTGATTCGCAGAGATGGCAAGAAGCCATGAAATCTGAGATGGACTCGATGTACATAAATCAAGTTTGGAACTTGGTTGATTTCCCAATAGGGGATAGACCCATAGGATGCAAATAGGTCTTCAAGAAGAAGATTGATGCATATGGCAAGGTACATACTTATAAAGCAAGACTGGTGGCTAAAGGTTATAATCAACGGCCTAGGGTTGATTATGATGAAACCTTTTCACCTGTTGCTAAGATTAAGTCCATTCAGATTTTGCTTGCAGTAGCTGCATATTAAGACTATAACATTTGGCAGATGGACGTCAAAACTTCTTTCCTTAATGGTAATCTAGTTGAGGAGGTGTATATGAAACAACCTGAGGGTTTTTCAATTGAGTCCAAACCAAATGTTGTATGCAAGCTACAAAAGTCCATTTATAGGCTTAAGCAAGCCTCAAGGAGTTGGAACATTTGCTTCGACAAGGCTATCAAGTCATTTGATTTCGTCAAAAGCAAAGAGGATCCATGTGTTTATAGTAAGAGCAAGGATGGGAGTATTGCCTTCATTATCATATATGTAGATGACATATTAATAATGGGAGACAATAAGACTCTCCTGCAGTCAGTCAATGAGTGGTTGTCCAGTACATTCATGATGAAGGATTTAGGTGAAGCCTGCTACATTCTGGGGATTAGGATCTATAGAGATAGACCTAACAGATTATTGGGGCTGTCACAATCAGTCTACATAGACAAAATGCTTAGACGTTTTTCTATAGAAAATTCCAAGAAAGGCGGTCTACCTATGGGACAAAGCATCAAGTTATCTAAGAAGGATAGTTATTCTAATATTATAGAACTTGAACGCATGAAAAGGATCCAATATGCTTCGGCTATAGGATCGATCATGTATGCCATGACCTGTACTAGGCCAGATGTGGCCTATGCACTTAGTATGACTTGCAAATTCCAGCAGAACCCTGGGGAAGAACACTGGAAGGCAATAAAGAGTATTTTTAAGTATCTTAGATGAACTAAAGATTACTTCTTAGTCTATGGTGGAGAAGAAAAGCTAGTTGCTACTGGGTACACTGATGCTAGCTTCCAGACGTATGTTGATGACTACAAATCTCAGTCTGGGTACACATTCATTTTCAATGGTGGAGCAGTAAGCTGGAAAAGTTTCAAATAAGCTACAACTGCTGATTCGACAACAGAAGCTGAGTACATTGCTGGATCGGAAGCTGGTAAAGAAGCTATCGCGATATTTGAGTTCCTGAAGGAACTAGGGGTTGTTCCAAGTGCCACTTGTCCAATAACGGTTTATTGTGACTGTTGACACCCAATTTTGTCCCATATTTTCTGATTTTATTTGTAATTTTAAATATTTTTGACTAGTTAAAACAATTTTAAAATATAGGCATATATATGTATATATATATCATCATTTTTATTATTATTTATATTTTTATTGTCATTTGCATTTTTATATCAAAATCATACTTTTTATCCTAATATTATATGTTATTTTTATTAGTTTCACAAAACGACATCGCATTATTATTTTTTATTTAGCACCAAGCATTTTGCAAATATTATATTTTTTATCATATTGTCATCTTTACAATTTATAATTTTTGCAAAGCTTTTTTATTTATTTATATATAATAAAACCCTTTTTATATTTTAAACCTATAATCCATTTCAACCTTTTTTATATCTTAACCCAAAACAATTTTACCCAAAACCCAATCCTTCCATTTTCGGACCCAACCGAAACCCCACCGAAACCCAATTCGGTCGGCCCAACTCGGTCGGCCCAACAACCCTTTTCCCCTTTATTTCCCATACCCAACACAACAAAACAAAACCCCAACCCATTTCTCTTTATTTGCCCCAAAAACCAAACACCTCCCAAAAACAAAACAAACCCTAAACACCCAAAACCCCATCCGAGGCCCAACCCCCAACTCGCCCCAGGACCAATCGGTCGGCCCACACCCCAAGCCCAACCGAAAGGCCCATTCGGCCAAACACCCATTCCCTTATACCCCAACCCAGAAAACCTAAACCTAAAAACAATCTAATCATCCCTTACCCATTTCTCTCCTTCACCAAACACCCATTTTACCCATACCCCAAAAATCGCCGCACACCCCATGCCCCCGACCCCACGTCGCCGGTCACCTCACCCGACACCACCACCAACCCCCTCTGCCCCTGACACCCGACACATCCCATACCCCTATCCCCTAAAATCCGCAACCCATACCCCAAGAATCCGCCCCAAAAATCGGATTTTGCCCCTTTTGTTTGAAATTTGAACTTGATTTTTATGGGTCCGAATCCATCTATAAATACCCCCTTTTGTTCTTCATTTTGAGGTCCGAAAATCGAGCATTAAGTTTTGAAACCCGAAATCTTCTTAAGGGTATTTGTTCTTCATCTCGAAGAGTCCGAAATATAATCCAAAAATCTGCTTTTGTTGTTGTTCTTCACTATTTTTGGGTTTCCGATTTGGGTCACTGTTCGAGTCGGGTCAACCCGGTTTGGGTAAGATTTCCTGATTTACATGCTTGATATTTTGTTGTTGGTTATCTGAAATTTGGAAAGAAATTGATTCGGGTTAAAATATCCGATTCGGGTCGGGTCGACCCGATTTGAGTAAATTTCCAGATTTTGTGTTTATATTTTGTTTTTGGTTATCTGAAATTTGGAAAGAAATCGATTCGGGTTCAAACATCCTGTTACACCTCGTAAGATTTAGACGATAATTAAGAACGTCATTAAGGAAGTAAGATTCGGATATTGAATATAAGGAACGCTTACATATGTTAATACGGGAAATTAGTGTATAAACGGATGTTATCCCGGAATAGTTTTTCTTTAGTGCTATACACGTGACGACGAGAATTAATTCTAGTAGTTGAATTTATTCCAATGGAGTTATGGAATAGTATTGTATTATAAAATTATGACATTGAGGATACGAGGCTTATGAAATTCTCGGGAATTAAAAGAAGTGGGTTTGAGATTTATTAATTGAAGAACTTGGGGGCCAAGGTGAAAAAAAGAAAAATTAGATTTTTTTTTATAAACCTACACTTACCTCTTCATCTTCTTTCTAAACTTAACCAAAAAAATTCTCATTCTCTCCTCCAAGCTCAGCCAAAAAGACCCTCCACCCATACCCAATTTAAGATTTTTATCTTCTCTTCCTAGATTACATTTTTCACCAAAAATTAGAAACAAAACAACACCAAAAACAGTGGCAAAAACAACCACTGCTGGCTGAAATTGTAGCCCAGAAATTTTGAATTTTTGGGATGAAATTTTGGAAGAAAAACGTGTAGATATGATGGCTTAACATTGTAGAACACTTTCATGTCAATTGGAGTTGAATAAGTGAACAAAAAGGGGAAAGAAATACGAAAACAGTGGGGATTTTCGGACAAACACTGGGCAGAAAATTGCGGACTGTTTTGGATGAATTTGAGGTATAAAAATTCTTCTTTCTATGATATAATTGGAATGCATGTTGTTAGAATTAAGGTAATGAATTTGTGTTAAGGAAAAATTGAAATTTAAGCATTGCATGTGATAATTTTGGGCTAGTTGCCAATTTGGGATAGATTTTGGTGTTGTTGGATTCGTTGGTTATTGTTGTTATTATTATCACTAATCGCATGATGAAATTGAAAGGAAACATTGAGATTTAGTTGGAATTAGTTATATGGAAGTATTGAAATACGAAATTGGATTATAGGAATTAAGGTAAGAGTTATGAAATTATGACATGTTGTAGCCAAGAACTTGCATGAAATTGTTGGACATGTTGTGATGTATATGGACTGTTTTAGGAACTGTTTTGTGGTGTTATAATTCTGAAAATTTAGTCACCATTATGCATGCTTAAGTGTGGTAATTTCTAATGTAAGTCCTAAAGGAATAAGGGTGTAGAAAGGCGTAGAAAGGCTTCACATTCTACCCTCGTTGTTGTTGGAACATGGACTGTTTTGTCGGCTGTTTTTAAGGTGGATTAAGAGGCTAAATTTACATGAGAAGTGGGTGTGTAAATTCCCTTTATTGTTGTTTTGGTTGTGCCCTTAATTGGTGCTTGTTTATTGATGTTATTAGCCTCGTTTGGAAGTTGTGGAAACATGTATAAACAGGGGAAGTGCTGCCCGAATTTTTATAGAATAAGAAGTCGTTATTCGATATAAAGTATGCTAGTGATAATAGAATTGACGAACGTATTACCATTATTATAGGTTGAAGTTCTAAATCGAGACGTACTCTAATATAGAGTTGATTAGTTCGTCTAAGAGGTATGTGAACTATTCCTTCTTTCTTTGGCATGATTTTTATTTAATGAAGGTACGACGGACGTACTTGATTCTTATACAGTTTAATTTCTAAAGAGGATTGTTATGAGAAGTGCCTATGATTTTTCAGCAAAGAGTTTATTATGACACTATTATAATGATTTATTGAGAGTCAAATGATAATTTTTACTTGCATATGGTTACTCATGATATCTACTCGTGCTAAGTGTTACTACTTCACCTCACCGAGTCCTGGGCCGGGTTACGTTCGTGCACAGCCTTGCATTTTTCACCGAGACCCTCACTAGAGGGCCGGGTTACGTAGGATGGATCCATAGATGAGATATGACTTTACCGAGTCCCAGTATGGGCCGGGTTATGATATGATTCCACCGAGTCCCGCACTAGTGGGCCGGGTTACGTTACGTATATATATATATATATATATATATATATATATATATATATATATATATGTATATGGACAGGCACTCATATTTTCTTGACTTGACTCTCATTTTTATAAGGCAACTGACTTCTATTGTTATGGCACAGTTGGATTTGAATCCTGATTTTTTTTATACTGATCTCTTGTTATCCATTGGCTACTTATGATCTTATTTGCAGTATTTCATGTTTACATACTCAGTACATTATTTCGTACGACCCCCTTTCCTCGGGGGGCTGCGTTCGAGCCCGCAGTACAGTGCTCGCTTGGTGATCCTTCGGTTTAGGTTCCTGCGCAGCTGTTTGGAAAGCTCCTTTGATCCAGAGCTTTACCATTTTTGTATGGAACCTTATCCTTTTAATTTATCTATATTTAGGGGCACGACGGGGCCCTGTCCCATCATATGTCGTTATCCTTCTTGTAGAGGTCTGTAGACAGTTGTGGGTTGCACTGGTGTAAGGGTCAGAAATCTGTCTCAGTCAGCCATATTATTGTACTCTATGTTGGGGGTGTTCCCGTGTATATGTGATATTAGTTGTTGGCAGCCTTGTCGGCTTGCCTATTATATTGTGTTGGCTAGTTGTGACTCCTCAGGAGCCAGGTACATTCGGGGGTAAAGGCAGCCTTGTCGGCTTGCCTACCCTAACATATGTTGTTATTGCAGCGTTATGCTGCCGGATTTCAGACTCATTAAGTGTTAGTTGGATTATGTGTGACAGGTTAGTATAATAACATCATTAGGGCGGTTAGTCGCGGCCCATCGGATCGGGTGGTGACACATCCGATTCGGGTCGGGTCACTAATCCGGATCGGGTCAACCCGGTTTGAGTAAATTTCCAGATTTTGTGTTTATATTTTGTTGTTGGTTATCTGAAATTTGGAAAGAAATCGATTCGCGTTGAAACATCCGAATCGGGTCGGGTCACTGATCCGGCTCGGGTCGACCCGGTTTGAGTAGATTTCCAGATTTTGTGTTTATACCTTGTTGTTGGTTATCTGAAAATAAAAATAAAATTGATTCCAGGTCATCACTGTTTTCGGGTTGCATTTCTCGGGTCGGGTCGACCTGAAGTCCGAGTAATCTATCTGGGCCTGTTTTCCAGATCTGGGTGGATTACCTAATTTTCTTTACTATTTGTCGAAATCCGGCTCGGGTAAGGACAATTTGTCACTGCAATATTTGGCCCAGATTTTGCTGAATGTTGAGTTATTTTAAGTCGAGTTTTTCTTCATTTTTGTGTTGATATTTTGCTGCATATTTAGCCATTATGTTGTTGTATATTGAGTTGAGTTGTTGTATTTTAGATGATTCATTTGATTGAAAACAGATGTTATTTGTGGGTTGAATTCCGTAACACTTTGGTACTACATGATAGCAGTAACAAATGCTACATATGTTATTGTTTTTGTGATGCCATTTATGATTATTGTTTGATGCTACAGGTTGCTATTGTTTGACACCGTATTCTGGCCAAACCATTGAGCACGATCGATGTTTATAATTGCTGTATTTCTGAGCTTAATTGTTGCTGATTCTTTGCTAAAATCTGTTGCATTTTGGCGCTCTTTGTAGTGTATTTTTTGGCTGCTATGCCTGGCTGATTGTTGCTGCATTTAGGATCATTTGATGCTGTATTTTGAGCACAGTTGTTGCTGGTTTTTGGCCAAATTACTGCTGCATTTTTGGACACTTTTGATGTTTATCACTTCTGTATTTTAGCATAGTTGTTGCTGGTTTCTTGGCTTAGAAACTGTTGTTTTAAGACTGTTTCGGACAATTGCAATATTTCTGAAATTTGTTGATTTGAACAAATACTGCATTTAAGCCAATAAAATTGAATTTGAGGCCGCGCCCCTTCGAAAATTGCTTCTCCGTTTCAGTTTGTTGTTTTGGTATTTTACTAATTTGAATAAATACTGCATTTAGGCAAATGAAATTAAATTCGAGGCCGCGTCCCTTCGGACATCATTTCTCGGTTTTTTGTTTTACTGCTTTACTGCTTTTAATAAATACTGCATTTAGGGCAATGAAATTGAATTCGAGGCCGCGTCCCTTCGGACATCATTTCTTGGTTTTTGGTTTTACTACTTTACTGCTTTGAATAAATACTTCATTTAGGCCAATGAAATTGAATTCGAGGCCGTGTCCCTTCGGACATCATTTCTCGGTTTTTGGTTTTACTGCTTTGATGTTATTCTGCTGATTTGAACATGATACTACACGGGCCGATGAAAAAATATCCGTCGATTTTTGAGGCCTCCACAGTTGTAAAGACGAAAAATAAAACTTCTGGACAAGGATGAAACTTAAATCTTTTTCACCCGAGTGACCAACATGTTCGGTAGGCAAAGCAACTGAAATGACTAACGAGTCATATGTTCGCAGCCACGACGTGATTGGAATGATCTTTTCAAAATTTAAGTCTGAGCCCTCCGTAATCAAAACATTTACTGTTTTGGATACGGATCCGAAGTTATTTATATTCAATTATTTCTAATCGTTTGTTCTTAACAGCTTGCAAGGAACACAGTTAAAGAAGACAAGATACCTCTCGGAGATTATTTATTTTGTTGTTGTTTTTACTTTCTTTAATTCAGCTTTATTCCATTATATATTGTAATATTATTGTGCTCATCAAATTATTGAAATATTTAGAATAGGTAGGCTTATAATTAATTAATAGGGTAGTCTAAAACTGGAAACCCATTGATAGTTCATTTATTCTTAGGCTCGGTTAGTTTTAAAATTGGAAATCTCTAGTTTATCTATTTTTAGGCCCATGGCCCATAAAAATCACCTTGCATACATTTTTATCAATTTTCATACAAATACATACTTTTTTTCAGCTCTACATGTATATTAATGTCGTACAAATGCATACTTATACTTTTTTTCAGCTTTACATGTATATTAATGCCATACAAATGCATACTTGTACAAAATGCATCATTTTATTAACATCTTGCAACATTATTTTTTATATTTGTAAAAACATGCATTTTTCTTAGCATAACAATTAACCTGAGTTTGATCGGATAACCGCAAGTTAGCGGATCTTAAAGGATGCCTAACCCCTTCCCTTTAGGATAATAAAGAACACTTACCTAGAATCTCATTAGTTTCACAGACCATAAAATCAGAGTTATTTTGCAGCATTTAGTTAACATTCAGGTGCCCTAATTCACCTTAGAATAATTAGGTGGCGACTCCTCAAAGAAAGCATTTTTAACCGATCCAGAGGGAATCGATGCCATCGCGTCGCGAAGCTCGGGTTAAAAACGGGTGCGACAGCATGGCTACTCCGCTGGGGAAATTCAGGTTCTTAACCATAGCAAATTCAGGTTAATTATTATTGTGCTTTATATTGCTCCTTATTTGATCTATTATTTTTAATTGTTTCCTTTTTGAAATTTTGTATGTTTAACTGCTTTAATTGATACTTTCTTTTACTGTTTTCCTTAAATTGTCATTCCGCTCATATTTCTTCCACTTCGGAAAATTGGCACTATCACACATTACACGCGAGGTGTGTTTTGCGCACCCACAAATTCTTTCAAATTACCAAATTTTAGGAGAGTTGGCATATGCGCGGAGTGTCCGGACCATCCGGTGGCCGCGTAGCCTTCTCACTCGAGTAGTCCGCTCGCGAACCTTGAGTCTAGTCAGCCAAATCTTAGAAAATTTAGGATAGAGCTATACCACCATTTATCTTAAGTCATGCATGCATACGCCTTAGGTGGGTCGATCCTTGGTGTCGACTCCATAATTAAGAAATCCACCAAAATTATCGATGGGTCTCGCTCCCCCAATGATCCATTAGCATATTATTTGTAGCGTGATAATGATAGACGAATCCAAGCCTAATTTTGACATGCCGAAATTGGAAAATGTATATTCATAATGTCTTCATTTCCGGGTTGCATTTCTCGGGTCGGGTCGACCCTAAGTCCGGGTAATATATCTGGGCCTGTTTTCCAGATCTGGGTGGATTACCTAATTTTCTTTACTATTTGTCGAAATCCGGGCCGGGTAAGGACAATTAGTCACTGCAATATTTGGCCTAGATTTTGCTGAATGTTGAGTTATTTTAAGTCGAGTTTTGCTTCATTTTTGTGTTGATCTTTTCCTGCATATTTAGCCATTATGTTGTTGTATATTTAGTTGAGTTGTTGTAATTTAGATGATTCCTTTGATTGAAAATAGATGTTATTTGTGGGTTGAATTCCGTAACACTTTGGTACTACATGATAGCAGTAACAAATGCTACATCTGTTATTGTTTTTGTGATGCCATTTATGATTATTGTTTGATGCTACTGGTTGCTATTGTTTGACACCGTATTCTGGCCAAACCATTGAGCACGGTCGATGTTCATAATTGTTGTATTTCTGAGCTTAATTGTTGCTGATTTCTTTGCTAAAATCTGTTGCATTTTGGGCATTTTGACGCTCAGAGTAGTGTATTTTTTGGCTGCTATGCCTGGCTGATTGTTGCTGCATTTAGGACCATTTGATGTTGTATTTTGAGCACAGTTGCTGCTGGTTTTTGGCCAAATTACTGCTGCATTTTTGGACACTTTTGATGTTTATCACTTCTGTATTTTAGCATAGTTGTTGCTGGTTTCTTGGCTTAGAGACTGATGTTTTAAGACTGTTTCGGACAGTTGCAATATTTCTGAAATTTGATGATTTGAATAAATACTGCATTTAGGCCAATGAAATTGAATTTGAGGCCGCGCCCCTTCGAAAATTGCTTCTCCGTTTCAGTTTGTTGTTTTGGTATTTTACTGATTTGAATAAATACTGCATTTAGGCCAATGAAATTAAATTCGAGGCCGCGTCCCTTCGGACATCATTTCTCAGTTTTTTGTTTTACTGCTTTACTGCTTTACTGCTTTTAATAAACACTGCATTTAGGCCAATGAAATTGAATTCGAGACCGCATCCCTTCAGACATCATTTCTTGGTTTTTGGATTTACTGCTTTACTGCTTTGAATAAATACTTCATTTAGGCCAATGAAATTGAATTCGAGGCCGTGTCCCTTCGGACATCATTTCTCGGTTTTTGGTTTTACTACTTTGATGTTATTCTGCTGATTTGAACATGATACTACACGGGCCGATGAAAAAATATCCGTCGATTTTTTAGGCCTCCACAGTTGTAAAGACGGAAAATAAAACTTCTGGGCAAGGATGAAACTTAAATCTTTTTCACCCGAGAGACCAACATGTTCGGTAGGCAAGGCAACTAAAATGACCAACGAGTCATATGTTCGCAGCCACGACGTGATTGGAATGATCTTTTCAAAATTTAAGTCTGAGCCATCCGTAATATGTTCTTAACAGCTTGCAAGGAACACAGTTAAAGAAGACAAGATACCTCTCGGAGATTATTTATTTTGTTGTTGTTTTTACTTTCTTTAATTCAGCTTTATTCCATTCTGTATTGTAATATTATTGTACTCATGAAATTATTGAAATATTTAGAATAGGTAGGCTTATAATTAATTAATAGGGTAGTCTAAAACTGGAAACTCATTGCTAGTTCATTTATTCTTAGGCTCGGTTAGTTTTAAAATTGGAAATCGCTAGTTTATCTATTTTTAGGCTTGTGGCCCATAAAAATCACCTTGCATACATTTTTATCAATTTTCATACAAATGCATACTTTTTTTTCAGCTTTACATGTATATTAATGTCGTACAAATGCATACTTATACTTTTTTTTCAGCTTTACATGTATATTAATGCCATACAAATGCATACTTGTACAAAATGCATCATTTTATTAACATCTTGCAACATTATTTTTTATATTTGTACAAACATGCATTTTTCTTAGCATAACAATTAACCTGAGTTTGATCGGATAACCGCAAGTTAGCGGATCTTAAAGGATGTCTAACCCCTTCCCTTTAGGATAATAAAGAATCCTTACCCAGAATCTCATTAGTTTCGCAGACCATAAAATCGGAGTTATTTTGCAACATTTAGTTAACATTCAGGTGCCCTAATTCACCTTAGAATAATTAGGTGGCGACTCCTCAAAGCAAGCATTTTTAACCGATCCAGAGGGAATCGATGCCATCGCATCGCGAAGCTCGTGTTAAAAACGGGTGCGACAGTGACAACACTGGTGCGATTGCACAAGCTAAGGAACCAAGATCAACCAACAGAAACAAGCATGTACCAAGGAAGTACCACATACTCAGGGAGATGGTGGAGACTGAAGATATTAAATTAGACTATATTCCCGCAGACGATAATCTAGCTGACCCATTCACTAAACCATTAAGCTTAGTCAAGCATAATGGTCATTTTGAGAATATGGGCATTAGATATGTTGGAGATTGGCTCTAGGCCAAGTGGGAGATTGAAAGTATATTTATGTCCTAGAGACAATCTATATTATGACAAATGTACTTTATACATATTCATATTATTATTAATGGAGATTAATATTTTGACATTTGCAATTATTGAATTATTTATTGATTGTTTGTAATATTCTATAATATGCATCATTGGAGGTTCGCCGTTAATAATAGTGTGAGATATTAATATTATAACGTAACTCTTAAAATAGCCTCGACTGATGATCATCGAAATGGGATATTGATGATATGTGATAAGTCGACATGTGGTCTGCATCACATCCTTAGAGGATGTAGTATGTCTCACCTGCTACGAGTAATGGCTACTTGTGATAGACACATGGATACTTTGGAAGTATTGGTGTGCCCTGCTGATATATTGTTTGTTATACTTGTCTAAAGTATGATCAGTGTGTGGGAGATAGAAGTCATTAGACTTGAGGTCAATACGCGCCTTCTCTACAAAGTAATGTACTTTGATCATGTCCTAAGCTCAAATGCCTTATAGGTTGAGATACGACTTATATTGGGTACATTACGATGTGAATTAAAGGTGGTAGTTGAGCCAAGATTAGGATTCATTCCTCGAATGTATATTCGAGAGAACACTCGAATTCTCAGTGATATTAGGTTGACTAAGTCGTTGGCCAATGCAATAGACATATTTAGAATATGGTCTAGTTGTCAACTAATACAGATGAGATACAATTATTAAGCCATTTGAATAGACACTTGACAAATCTTAAGCTTGATCGGGTGTGTCGTGAATGAAATGATTTTATCTTACCACATAAAGGTTAAGTTTACTGGATTCACATAAACGTACTTCACATATTGAGTTCGTCTTCCGACGCCGTCTAAGAGTTCCGCGTAGACCTTAATTTGATTAATGTCGATATGAGAAGACATGTAGGGTCACACTATGTCGATTGTCCTTTCGATCTAAGGATGTATTGAGAGAGTAATTAAATGTTCGATTTAGAATCGAGATATTTAAATGAATAATGATTATTTTAATTAAGTCAAAATTGGATTTTGGATTTAATTAAGAATGCACAGAAAATAAATCGAGACAATGCAGGAGAACGTCGAGCGCCACGGTGCCTCTACCTCGAATTTTGGGCCAGGCCCAATGTCAAACCCTAATCCGGTTTTGACCTATTTTTTAACTATAAATAGATGCATTCTCTTCATTATCCAAACACTAATTTTCAGATTATCATTCTTGTTTAATATACACAATATGCATGTGTATATTGCATATTGTGTATATTGGTCACGGGATTGCTCTCGATTTTGGACTGATTTGTACCAAGTAATTTATGGTAAATATTTAGTATTCTAGTTTAGGTAATGTTGTAATATAATTAGTAGTGTATTATAGGGCTGGCCAGTGGGCCGGGACAGCCCGACCCCGACCCGAGCCCGTCCCGAGCCCGCCCCGGTCACGCCCCGGTCCCGCCCTGACCCCGCCAAAAAAAAAAAAAAAAATACGGGGGCGGGACTCGAACTCGGGACTGGACGATGTCTCGTCCTGCGAGACCCGAGCCCGCCCCAGGCCCGCAAGACCCGACCCCGCCCCGACCCCGACCCCGACCCCGCCCCTTTGCAAAAATGGCTGTTGCACCAACGGCCATTTTAGATTATGGCCGTTGACCAACGGCCATTTTAGCCCCCCCCCCCTCCCCCAACCCCCTACCCCTTAATATTTATTTTTAACCCATAAGTTATTATATTTACACTTTAACCCAATTTTTCAACTATAAATAACTCATTTTCTCTTCATCTTTCTCACAAATCTTCCTACAATCTCTCTAATTTCTCAATATATCTCTCTACAAGTCTACATTGTTTGCTAAATATTCAATTTTATTTATTCATTTGGGAATTGGTAGTGAAGTTGGCAACTAGCTTGAGGATCTTCCATCGAGCAAAGTTTCAATTTTCAACCTCTCGATTACACGTCGACGTTACGTCGGCGTTTGGTACATTCGTTCCTTCATTAAATTATTATTGTCTGTTTATTTAGTTTAGATCACTTAATTTTATTGTCTTTATTTATTTATTTATTTATTTATTTATTATCATAATTAAAATGGAAGGATTAAAAGGTATGTTTAAGGGTAAGGGTAAGGGTGCTTCTTCTAGTAGGGGCAACCAGGGGCAAGGGTACTTCTTCTAGTCATCTTATTCCTACACAGATGATTTTGTTGATACTCAACATTTTCCTACAATACCATTAGATTTAGACCGAAGCTATTTTCGGAACTCAAGAAGACTTTAATTTAGACGATGATCTAGATGATATACCCACTAATGTTGATGACAACACACCCACTAGTGCACCTTCAACCGAAATACCTCCTATTCCCCCTAGTATGAGACGAGGTCCAAAGAAAAACGACCATTAAAATCAGATGCATGGACATTTTTTGATAGGGACGTAGAGAATCAAGTAGCCATATGTAAAATTTGTAAAAATGTTTTAAAATTTAAAACTGGAAAAGATCACGGTGGGACGGGGGGTTTAATTAGACACGTAGTAAGTGCTCATCCAAACAGGTATGCCCAATACCAGGCTTCAAAACCGGGTGCGCAAACGCCCGCGCCATCGGGACAAGGTTCACATACCGATACTCGTCCCGGACCAAGTACAGGGTCAAATTAACCCTATGACGGGGGGAATTGTAGGCTCTAAATACAATAAACATAGAGATAGGGAAGCAATATCAAAATTAGTTGTTGTGGAGGGTTTGCCTTTTTCATTTCCTTCATCTCCCGGTTTTATTCATTACATTAGAGATATATATAATCCTGCTTTTAACGGTTTTCCTAGATCAACTCGTTAAGAGAGATGTATTTAAATTCGCGCATGAATATCAACAATATTTACGTTTTTCATTATATCATTTTAATGGCAAAGTATCCAAAGACGTCCGATATAGGTCGTAGTACTAACGGCCATGATTATTTAACCGTAACTTGTCATTGGATAGATTATAAATGGTCTATGCAAAAACGTAATTTAGCGTATAGATATATAGATGATAGGCACACCGGTACTTTTATTGCGTAAAATATTTATCAAGTGTGCGATTATTACGGAATTACCGATAAAATTATGACTATTACATTAGATAACGCTTCTAATAACAATTACGCAATTACAATTTTAAAAAATAGTTTAACTCCTTCTTTTCCGACCATTTTCATATAAAATGTGCGTGCCATATATATAACTTAATTGTAAAGGATGGTCTATCACTTTTTGAAGACATTCTTAGTAAAATACAATTTGCTATAAACTTTATTTTTAAAAGTAATAAAGTACAACGTAGAAAAGAATATAAAAAAATTTGTCATGATTGTGGACTACCTTTTAGAAAAATTCCACAAGAAGTATCCACTAGGTGGAATTCTTTATACGAGCAACTACTTGTTGCTTATGACTATAAATTACCTATAACTTTATTTTTTAACTCTCATAATAAAAATCCAAATTGATATGATTTTAGATAGTGATTGGGAAAAAATCTCCGAACTTATTGTATTTTTAGAGAAATTTTTTCAAGCAACAAAAGAATTTTTCGGTATATATTATCCTACTATTTCAACTATGTTATTTTATATAACTCTAATATTTTTATTACTTAGTGAATATATGGAAAAACCAGCTTATAAGGAAGCTATTAAAAAAATGTTTCTCAAAATAAAAAAATATTTTATTCCTATTCCCTCTATTTATATTATTGGTTCTGTATTAAATCCTACTATTAAAATAGACGGTACTAAATCACTAATTGAAACTATTTACGATTGTATAGAAGTACTACCACCTCCAAGTCCCAAAAATCTAAATCACCCACTACCTATTGAACAAACTAAAGAAGAAGTATTGTCTAGCGTAGAACACCAATGCAAAAATATATATAGATTTTATCAACAAGAAAATGCTAGTAACTTACCATCTTCTTCATCTTCAACACAACCTCACAAAAGACATGCTGTTTCTGCGGCTAGTATTGAAAGCCTCAGAAATAGAATGTGCGGTCGTACCTCTACTACTAACCAAATTAGCGAGTTGGATATTTTTGTTTTACGGGGTTCTGTACCGTATCAAGAAGTTATCAATAAAGATGGACATGAAGACTTGCTGAAATACTGGAGGGGGAATGAGAAGACCTTTCCGACACTTTCATTGATGGCTCGAGATGTTTTGAACATTCAAGCGTCGTCAACTGCGTCGAAAGCACTTTTTCTCGCAGCGGATATCAAATAGGAGACCACGGACACTCATTAGCCGAGACAGACTTGGAAATTGCGTATTATTCAGAGATTGGATACGAGCGGAGCGGAGAAGGTGCGGTCAACCGGAGATCAACGAAGAAGATGATGAAAACTACAACGAAATCTTAACCGAAGGTAGTGGAAGCGACGTGGATCAATTTGACCAACAAATACCAATTCCAACCGAAGAACCACATGAAATCATCAAGCAATTAGAATAGGTTTTTTTGAGAATGTAATTTTTTTAATTGTAATTTTATTATGTAATTTGTAACTTTTGGACAACACCACAAAGTTGCAATTTAGATTTTAGACAATTGTATTTGTATTACAAAAAAATCATATGTCTATTAAATAATATAAGAGGCACAAAAACAGCCTTGTGATGTTTTTATTACACTATCTTATTTTGTTTATTGAGTTTTTTTTATACATATGTTATTTATAAAAAATAAAAAAAAAATGAAAACCCGCCGTATCCCGCCCCGAGCCCGACCCCGCCCCGACCCGAGCCCGACGGGATCGGGATCAGGACGGGACTTGCTCCAGAGCCCGCCAGACCCGACCCCGCCCCTTCTCCCGTCCCGCCCCGACCCGACCCCGCCAGACCCGGCCCGCCAGAACCGAGCCCGGCCCACTGGCCACTCCTAGTGTATTACCATAAATGTATAGAATAAAGTTTTAGGAATAGAATAGGAATAGGATTCTATTCCTATTATGGAAATATGTAACTTGTATATATAGCCTTTCAATTAATGAAAATAATCAAGGGATTATTTCTTTCATGGTATCAAGAGTCTAGGTTTATTTTCTCTCCCAAATTCTCCCAAATTCCGTCGAAATCCCTAGCCAAATTCCGAGACCTTTCTCTCGGGTTTCGTGCCGACGAGAACCTCCTTCTTCCAAAAAATTTCTCCCTAATTCCTCAATCACATATTGTTCTATCAATATGTATACATCCTGGAACATGTTTCATCCAGCCCTTACAGTTTCTAACATCAAGAATAACATCCCTCTCATTCTTGAAATAGAAAACGTCCAATATGCGACGTGGGCCGAACTGTTCAAAATTCACACATGATCGCATCAAGTCATCCATCACATAAACCCCGCGGCTCCTGAGGATACGGAGGTGCCAAAACGCGAGGATGATCCTAAGTTGTGGACGACTATTGATGCTACCGTTCTTCAGTGGATATATTCCACCATATCTACCGACCTTTTGCAAACAATTATTGAGCCTAACGCTACGACACATTCAACTTGGGATAGACTGCGTGATATATTCCAAGATAATCAAAATTCTAGAGCTGTTACCCTTGAGCAGGATTTCTCCCACGTCAATATGGAAGATTTTCCTAATGTTTCGGCTTATTGCAAAATATTAAAGGAATTGGCGGACCAAATTCGCAACGTTGGCGCGCCGGTTTCAAATGATCGTTTGGTCCTCCAAATGGTTTCCGGCCTCTCCGAGGCCTATAGTGGTGTGGGAACACTTCTTCGGCAAAGCAATCCGCTTCCGCAATTTTATCAGGCGCGTTCTATGCTTACACTAGAAGAAGCAGGCATGGCAAAACGAGTGGCTACCGGTACTTGTCCCATAGTCATGATGACCGAGTCCACGGTGTATCCTATAGTTTCGAACAACTCGGGCCAAATCGCAACAACGGTGGCAGCAAAAAGGGTGGAAATAAGAAAATTGGCAAAAACCGCGGCGGCAACAACGACGACAGCCAACAGAATGGTGGTGGCGGTGGGGGTCCTCACGGTGGTCAGCAGCAACAACAACAGTTCTGGGGCCCACATGCAGTGGCAGTGGCCCCCACAATAGCAGTTTAGGCCCGGCCGATCCCTCCCTCCCGGCGGCGGGGCCAGCCCGGCCAGCGGCGGTGGCCGGCCCAGCAGCAGTCCAGGCCCAATTCGGCCTGGTCTAGTTACAGCCAGCAGCAGTCTGGGCCGAGACCGCAAGTAGGGGTGCTTGGGCCGAGACCGCAAGCAGGGGTGCTTGGGCCTCGGACCCCGCAAGCCCATCATGCAGCAGCACCAATACATACCGACATCGAAGCCGCAATGCACATGTTTGGTTTAAATCCACTGGACCAAAATTGGTATATGGACACCGGGGCCACTACCCATATGACATCCGATTCAGGTACGCTCTCGTCTTATTTCAATTTGAGAAACCCTCGCGGTATAATTGTTAGTAATGGTAATTCTATTCCAATTCATGGATATGGTCATAAAACGTTGTCTCCCCCCCCATCTACCCCTTATCTTGAAAAATACCCTTCATGCCCCCAAATTGGGTTAAAATTTAGTGTCTGTCCGTAAATTCACTACTGACAATTTTGTTTCTATTGAATTTGATCCATTTGGTTTCTCTGTGAAGTATTTCAAGACTGGGAGTCCACTCATGAGGTGTGATTGCAGGGGGGATCTTTATCCTATAACACCCAGTTCCGGTCCATCGAGTCAAACCCTACCGTCAGCTTTTGCAACCATTTATCCTTCCTTGTGGCATGCTCGTCTTGGTCATACAGGGTCCTCTATTTTATCATTTTTAGATAAAAATAGTTTTACTTCATGTAAGGGTACGAGTCGTACTCAAAATTGTCAATCGTGTTCTTTAGGAAAAATTGCTAAGTTGCCGTTTGTAGAATCCAATTCTCATACTTTAATGCCATTTGATATTATTCATAGCGACTTATGGACGTCTCCTGTTCCTAGTTATGTGGGTCATCGGTATTATGTTCTCTTTCTGGATGATTATTCTAAATTTCTATGGACGTTTCCAATACCGAAGAAATCTCAAGTTTTTTCCATCTTCCTAAAATTTAGAACATTCATCCGAACCCAATTCGACCGTGAGATAAAAAATATTCAGTGTGATAATGGCAAAGAATATGACAATGGGGTGTTTCGAGAATTCTGTGCTAGTAATGAGATAAATTTTTGTTTCTCTTGTCCTCATACATCTTCACAAAATAGGAAAGCCAACGTAAAATTTGTTCCATAAATAATATTATCCGCACTCAATTACTTCATGCTTCCGTACCCCCATATTTTTGGCATCATGCTCTTCAAATGGCTACATATCTTCTTAACATAACTCCTTCAAAAGGTTTGACATATTCTTCCCCCCTTCAAATTTTATATAATAAAAATCCTTCATATTCACATCTTCGGGTTTTTGGGTATTTATTTATCCGTTATTCCCGTCCACCACAATTAACAAACTTCAAGCCCGGTCGACTCCATGTGTGTTTTTGGGTTTTCCTTCAAATCATCATGGCTACAAATGCTTTGATTTATCCTCAAATAAAATCATCATTAATCGCCATGTCATTTTTTATGAATCCCAATTTCCGTTTGCTAAAAATGATACTCTTGTGCCTAGTTCGTATAATTTTTTGGATGAAAAAATATCTCCGTATATTATTCAGCATTTTTTGGACATCTCCTACACCTAGAATTCTCCAGCGGGCCCACAGCCCGCTGGTCCCACTGGCCCGTCACAACCCCCTCTGCCCAGTTATGTCACTGGGCCAGTTTCAGTAATTGGGCCAGTCCAGCCCAATACTGGAACTGGTCCAGTTCCTATTTCTACCGATGTTACTGCCTCCCGAGTTGGGTTAGCAGGCCCACTGCCTGTTGGCCAGTCCGACCCGAGCCCAGTAAATTCCCGACATCCACTCAATTTTTCCTCGAGTCATAGACCGGTCACTCGTAGTCAACGAGGCATTTTTACACCAAAAAGACATTTTAATTTACATTCGAATGTCTCTAAATCCCCTTTGCCCCGTAATCCTGTGTCTGCCTTAAATGACCCGAATTGGAAAATTGCTATGACTGATGAATATAATGCTCTTATTGATAATAAGACGCGGGAGTTAGTGCCTCGTCCTTGTGGTATTAATATTATTAGGTCTATGTGGATTTTTGCTCATAAAGAGAATTCAAATGGTTCATTTGCTCGACATAAGGCGCGGCTTGTGGGTGATGGTAAGACTCATCAGGTTGGTAAGATTGTGGGGAGACGTTTAGCCCGGTAGTCAAGCCGGCTACCATTCACACTGTACTTAGCTTGGCTCTTTCGAAGACATGGCCTATTCATCAGTTGGATGTCAAGAATGTTTTCCTATACGGTGATCTCAAGGAAACAATCTATATGCATCAGCCGTTGGGATTCAGGGATCCCAATCATCCTCATCATGTCTATTTATTGAAAAAGTCCTTATATGGGCTTAAGCAGTTTCCACGGGCCTGGTATGCAAGGTTTGCTGACTATGTTTCGACTATTGGGTTCACTCACAGCAGGTCAGATAACTCATTGTTCATCTACCGTCGTGGTTCGTCCGTGGCCTACATTCTATTGTATGTGGATGATATCATTTTGACTGCCTCTTTCTATGCCTTACGCCAGTCTATCATGACCATGCTCAGCTCTAAGTTTGCTATGAAAGACTTAGGGCCCTTGAGTTACTTTTTGGGGATTGTCGTCAAGCGTCATTCAGATGGCTTGGTTTTATTTCAATGAAAGTATGCAGCTGAGATCATCGAGAGGGCTGGGATGTCATCGTGTAAGTCCACTTCCACTCCAGTTGATACGAAGCCCAAGCTGAGTGCCACGGCCGGTATACCCTACGAGGATCCGACCCGCTATCGCAGTCTTGTAGGGGCCCTTCGGTATCTTACCTTTACGAGATCAGATATTACGTATGATGTCTAGTAGGTGTGTTTGTTCATGCATGATCCCAGAATTGAGCATATGAATACGCTCAAACGCATCATTCGGTATATTCAAGGTACACTTGACTATGAGTTGCATTTATATCCTTCCTCGACGTCCACACTGGTCTCGTATACAGATGCTGATTGGGGTGGTTGTCCCGACACCAGACGATCTACGTCAGGATATTATATGTTTCTTGGCAACAACTTGGTCTCCTGGTCTGCAAAGCGTCAGTCGACTCTATCCCGCTCAAGTGCCGAGGCTGAATATCGAGTGGTAGTTAATGTGGTCTCAGAATCATGTTGGTTACGTAATTTGTTTTTAGAGCTTCATTGTCCCATTTAGAAGGCAACCTTAGTATATTGCGATAATATTAGTGCCATATACCTTTCAGGTAATCCGGTTCAGCACCAACGCACTAAGCATCTTGAGATGGACATTCACTTTGTCCGTGAAAAGGTTGCTCAGGGTCAGGTACGCATCTGTCATGTCCCGTCAAGATATCAAATTGCAGACATCTTTACAAAGGGTCTTCCCTCGGTCCTTTTTGAAGATTTTAGGGACAGTCTCAGCGTTCGAAGACCGCCCGCTATGACTGCGGGTGTGTGTTAAATATACACAATATACATGTGTATATTGGTCACGGGATTGCTCTTTAGTATCCTAGTTTAGGTAATGTTGTAATATAATTAGTAGTGTATTACCATAATTAGTGTATTACCATAAATGTATAGAATAAGGTTTTAGGAATAGAATAGGAATAAGATTCTATTCCTATTATGGAAATATGTAACTTGTATATATAGCCTTTCAATTAATGAAAATAATCAAGGGATTATTTCTTTCAATTCTATGCCTTAGAGACTTAGAATTAAAACTCTCTCGAATCTCTACCGGATTTCCTAGCTTTCCGAAAGAGAAATACATTGAAGCTTGAAGCTTGCAATCGGAACGCAATCACGTGTCCACCTTATACTAGATAAAGACTCCAGATATTCTAACATGTAAGTTTATGCTTTATGTTACAAGTTTGATTGTTGTATAACCATACCAGAAATGTTGTTGGGGTAAGTAAAAACAAAATTTTAAATTTCCGATGTGCCTTACTTATGTGTTTTGAACCCAATAAAAACCAACATGCTCCTTCTTGCTTTTCAATTTAAACGTTGTATTTCGAAGAGGACTTTGTCTGACTATACGTGAAGAGAGTGTAATTAACTAAAAGAGAAGAAAGTCAAAATTAAGAAGACCAAGGGGATGAGGAATTCAACCAAGCCTTTAAAGTGTTGACTGGACAGGTGGTATTAATCAAAGTATCTATTGATAATTGATTATGTACTTACGTGTGCCGTCATGGTGGTAAGCCTGAAGCTAAAAAGACTGAGAAAATGCGTCCATTCAAAAGCGATTCCATACACTGGGAATAGTTGAACCCCCTTAACAGCTCGACTACACTTTTCATTTATGCTAAGGGGGTTTAGATTTATTTTTATATACATATTACAGAAATTTGATCCTATATATACAATATAATTTCCGACGAACGGATTTGGCCCATCGGCTCCATGTAGATCTGCCCTTATTTATGATGTCATTTGTGCATACAGAGAGAACACAACATCTAACTCAAAAGCTCCAATGTTTTCTGAATTATGTTTCATCTCACGTCACCTTGCCAATTCGATTTTTTTTAAATTTGTTTCAAAAAGCATATATTTCATCATAGTTATTTTTCAGAATCTGACCAACAATTGTTGCGTCTTGCACAATGTTTGTCTGAGAATGAAATACCTCTATGAAAGTATGTGCCAACACGTCATTTGACTAGTTATGATGTCACCAATCCCTCAACAGTGATTTGAACCTCTCCAGGCTGCATAATGTGATTTCTATTTGTCAAGAGTCTCACGTAACTAATGAAATGGAAACATGAATTTCTTATATGGACTTGGACAATCTTCATTCTATAAGCTAGTTTTTTGGATTGCGTTAGGCCCAAGATCCATTTTTTACAAGATATCAGAGCCAGACTAATTTCAATTCTTTGTTCACCGATGTTGGGTCCCCAAATTATGTCATCCACGCTCCAGTTAACGGGGTCTGGACGTGCGGGGGAGTGTTAAGAGTCTCACATCGATAATGGAATGGGAACATGGACTCCTTATATGGACTTGGACAATCCTCACCCTACAAGCTAGATTTTGGGGTTGAGTTAGGCTCAAGATCCATTCTTTAACATTATCAAGAACCTAATCTCTGTTAGAAAATTTGACACTGATAATTATGTATCCATTAATTTTGACTCATTTGATTTTTCTGTAATGGACCTACGTACTTGGAGACTTCTTACGAGATGCAATAGTGAGGGAGACCTCTATCATTTCCTATCCACGTCCGCTGTCAGTGTCAATCCTCCCACATCTCTAACTGACATCTCCTCCTCAACATGGCATAGTAGACTTAGACATCCCGAAGCCCATGTTTTTTATTTTCTTATAAACCACAAGTTAATCCAATGCGATAAAGGGAACCTTGCCCATAGTTGCTCCTCTTGTCATCTAGGGAAACACGTTAGACTTCTATTTACGTCTTATTCGAGTATTACTTTCTCTCCCTTTGATATTATTCATGCGGATTTACGAACATCTCCTACAACCAGCAAGCTAGGTCATAAATATTATTTGGTATTTTTGGATGACTTCTCTCACTTTCTTTGGGTCTATCCGCTTAAACTTAAGTCTCAAGTCTACTCCAAATTTTTTGAATTTCGTATATTAGTTAAAACGAAATTTGAAAAAGACATCAAAACGTTTCAATGTGATAATGGTCGTGAGTTCAATAACTCCCACTTTCATAATTTTTGTGCGGCTAATGGCATGGTTTTCCATTTCTCCTGCCCCCATACTTCCCCTCAAAATGGTAAAGCCGAAAGAATTCTCCGCACTATTAACAATATGATTCGTACCCTTCTTTTTCATGCGTCTTTCCCCCTACCTTTTGGGTTTATGCATTAAAATGGTAGAACGCATTCTTAACATCTTACCTACCCGTACGATTCAAAATCGGACTCCCACCGAAATTCTCTTCCGTCGGATCCCTTCCTATGATCACCTTCAAATTTTCAGTTGTCTTTATTACGCAAATTTGGCCTCCACGGTTCCTCACAAATTCGCACCTCGCTCTACTCCGTGTGTCTTCCTCTGTTTCCTGTCAAACCATAGGGGGTACTTGTGCTATCCGATATCCACAGACAAAATTTTAATCTCACGCCATGTCACGTTTGTTGAGTACGTCTTCCCGTTCGACAACACCCAAATTTTTTGAGTCACTGATTATGGTTTCCTTGATGACTCGGACACCTCCCGTCTACTCCAAAATGCACTACAAAATCTGCCACCTTCGACCGTCCGAACACCCATCCCGCTACGGCCTACCACCACCACCACACCACACCACCCGCCACCGTCTGCCTCACCCCCTCCACTGTCTGCCCCCCAGGTACACCCAAGAACACCACAATATATTACCACCCCGCCCCATGGCCCGCATACCCTCGAATCATCCCGCAACCCACTTCCCAACCCCACACCACACTGCCAAATCCAGCTGAACCCCTCTCCACTCACTGCCATGCCCCCGTACCCACACACCAAATGAAAACTCGTGCCAAACAGGAATTTTCAAACCAAAAGTCCACTTTACCTATCCACACAATTCATATCACCGCTACCTAAAAACCCAAAACTAGACTTCTTTACTAAGGGTCTCCCCTTAGTACTGTTTGAAGATTTTAGGGATAGTCTTAGCGTACGAAAATAACCCGCTATGACTGCGGGGGTGTGAAAGATGATATACACGGCTATAACCGTGTATATCACTTTGTATAGTTGTTCATATTTTACCATAGTTGTAGAATTCTTGTACAAGTGTAATTATGGTATTAGTCTTGTATTAGGAAAAACTATTTATAGTAGGAAAAGATAGCTTTATTTTTCATATTTAGATATTGTATATTTATATATATACCTCTTCATGAATGAAAATAATTAAGGGATTATTTCTTTCAATAAATGTCCCTTCTCTAACAAAAACATAACCTGAATATTGCCAAATTGCAATTATCAATTCAAGAAACTGCTGCCAAAAATCAACTCCTTGTGGAAACAGAAACGTTACTGTCGGAAGTCTTGTTAAGAATAATCCATGGCATTTCTTTACATCACACTACTTCTATTTCAGCTTCACTTTGTTTGTTCCATTACCATAAAAACTAAATAAACTCCACATACATTTGTACCTCATGAATCAAAACTTTGTTTTCTGCACAAATATGGATGGGAGAACCCCTTGGTGCGACAAATGTTAATTATGGACACGAGAAGTTCTCTAACATGGGTACAATGTTCTTTAACATTCCTGTCACTGTTGCTAAAGTTTGATTCATGAGGTATAAAAGTATGTGGAGTTAATTTACCTTTTATGATAATGGAACAAACAAAGTGAAACTGAATTAGAAGTAGTGTGATGGAGAGGAGAAAGTAAAGAAATGCCATGGAGCATTCTTAACAAGACTTCCGACAGTAACGTTTCTGTTTCCACAAGGAGTTGAATGAGTGGTACCACCTGTTAGTTTGTTCTGTTATATATCCCACATTGGATATGAATATTTCCATCATAATTGAGTCACTTATCCCATATTGTCATTTGTCACACATAGTCAATTGTCCCATATTGATATTTTTAAGTTAAGCAAAGAGTCATTTGTCCCACATTGGTGTTTGAGAAGAAGTTTGAACTTCCTTGTGGTTATAAAAGGAGTTAATGAATTTGATATGTTAGTCAAGCTCTTGGGCTTCCATTCATTATGGAGGAAAACCAATATTAGCTTCAATAATTCAAAACTTTCTCTTCGTGAAAATGTTGCAACGTTTCGGGGCAATCATTGAGTATCCATAAATACTCAGTGATTTGTAGAAACGAAGGGACACATAATACAATACAGAAAATAGGAAATAATTTATGCTTATGGAATTCCCCCTTCTCTGACATTTATTCTTTCTTTAAAGTCTATATATTTTTTTATGTGTGATTTATGCTTCTGAAATTCGTTATAGTGTAACTTTTGAATTTCTGAGAATATAGGTTTTGTATCCTGGAAGGTTAATTCCTCAGTGAACCTTTTACACCTGAGAGGGAGGAATTAATACCTTTAAAGATAACATCATTTTTCGGTGTGTCTAACCTTTTCTTAATTACATTACCCTATTATATAATAGTTTTAAAGGTATTAAGTTTCTGTAATGGAGTCAGTATTGGTTAAGGCGCAGTTGAATGATAGAGACAAACTGGAATGGTTGAATGGACTCAACTACAAGCGTTGGAGTCTAAAGATAGAGTACCTTTTAACAATTGCAAAGGTATTCTATGTTCTGTTTCAAGACTGTCCGGAGGAAGTCACTGATCCGGATGCAACTGAGGCATAAAAGACTGAGGCAACAGAGAAGGTGAACAAATGGGAAAATGATGATTTCATTTTCCGCTACACCATTCTGCAGTCGCTGAACAACACACTGTTCAACATATTTCACATCCACAAAACTGCTGCAGAACTGTGGAATGCTATAAAACGAAGGTATGTAAATGAAGATGCTGGTAGTAAGTCTTTTATGGTTAACAAGTATGTTGAATACAAGATGGTGGATTCTCGACTGGTCATTGATCAGGTTAACGAGTTAAATGATATAGAAATAGAATGTGCTGATGTTGGTGAACCCATTTTTGAAACTTTTCAAGTTTCAACCATCATTGGTAAACTTCCGCCTTCATGGAAAGATTACCAAAAGAAACTAAAACAAAAGAAGAGGCATATCTCTTTGGATGAACTTCTTCAGGGCATTCAAATTGAAACCGAAAGCCTTAGAAGATATGGTTAAGTTTCTTCGAAGAATGATGGTGTGAATCATGTTTATGAGAAAAACCTTCATGTAACTTCTAAGGGAAACCAAAGAACGTCCAAGAAGAGGAAATTCTTTAAGAAAAATGGGAATGAGGATAACAGAAACAACAAAAAGAAAGGCAGTTGTTATGTTTGTGGCAAACCTGGTCATTATGCTAGGGAATGCCGTCACCGTAAGGGGAAAGACAAGAAAAAGGAACAAATCAATGTGATTGATGATAAAGACTTTGTCGTTGTCATGTCTGAAGTATGCCTTATCAATAATGGCACTACTGAATGGTGGGTGGACTCAGGTGCTACCTGTCATGTTACCCCAAACAAGAGTTTGTTCAAGACATATGAAATGGTGAAAGAGGTCAAGGCCGTCTACATGGGAAATGCATCATCAAGCGAAGTTCTTGGCGTAGGCACTGTTGTTCTTCCCCTCACTTCAGAAAATACTTTAACTCTAAGAAATGTGTATCATATCCCCTCTATGAGGAAGAATCTTGTATCGGTCCACAAATTGGACGAAAATGGTTTCAAATTAGCCTTTGATTCCCAAAAAGTGACTATCACTAAGAATGGGAAGTTTGTAGGAAAAGGTTACATGAAAGAAAAAATGTACTTGTTGAATGTTGACTATAATAAGACTTCATCTTCTGCTCACTTTTCTGAAATTTTACTTAATGTTGATGATCATGATAATTGGCACTATAGACTAGGACATATTGGTATAAATGCTATGAAACACATGATTTCAAATAATTTTATTCCTAAGTCTTCTAAAACATTTACCACAAAAACTTGTGAATGTTGTTCTCAATCGAAATTGACTAAATCTTCTTTCAAAAGTGTTGTTAGAACAAATGATTTACTTGAACTTATTCATACATATATTGTGATAATAAAGAGCATATTACTAAAGGTGGTAAAAGATATTTCATAACTTTTATTGATGATTATTCAAAATTCACCTATGTGTATTTGCTTAAAACCAAATATGAGGCTTTTAATAAGTTTAAAATCTTCAAGGAGGAAGTTGAAAATAAAACTAATTTAAGGATCAAATGTTTGAGATCGGACAGGGGTGGTGAATATCTATCTAACGAGTTTATATCATTTTGTTTACAAAATGAAATTGTTAGAGAATTTTCAACACCTAATACTCCACCACAAAATGGTGTGGCCGAAAGAAAAAATAGATCCTTAATGGAAATGGTTAGTGCCATGCTAATACATTCAAATTACCAATGAGTTATTAGGGAGAGGCACTATTAAGTTCTTGTTACATTACTAACAGGATTGTAAACAAGAAACATATGAAAACTCCATTTGAGTTGTTTATTGGCGTAAGCCTAGTATTAAACATCTAAGGGTATGGGATTGTATTGCATATGTTTTGGACGGAACTTTGAAAAGGCCAAAACTTGGTAGTAGAGCAGTTAAATCTGTTTTTATTGGTTATTGTGCTATGAGTAAAGCATATAGATTTCTTAGGCTTCATGATAATAGTGTATTTGAGGCTGCGCATGCTATATTTTATGAACACTTAAATATTTGTGATGTTGATAAAATAGAAATAAATAATAATTTATTTGGTGAACTTGATATTAATGAGCATGCAACCGGAAATGAAATTGTATGAGAATTTAGAAGAAAAGGAGAACGATGAAATAATCGAATTAAGGAGAAGTAAGAGACATAGAATTGAAAAGAATTTTGCTCCTGATATGTTGACTTACATGTTAGAAGATGATCCAAAAACTTTTCAAGAAGCTATGTCACAATCAGATTCTGATATGTGGAAAAGAGTCATGGATGATGAAATCAAGTCTATACTTGAAAACAAAACCTGGACTCTTATTGATTTACCTCCTATGACTAAACATATTGGTTGCAAGCGGGTTCTGAAAAAGAAAATCAAAACTGATGGTACTATTGATAAGTACAAGGCTAGATTGGTAGCCAAAGGTTATAGTAAAAAAAAGAGATTGATTATTTTGAGACATTCTCTCCCGTTTCTAAATTCACATCAATAAGAACCATATTTGCTATTGCATCTATGTATGGATTAGAGGTTCATCAAATGGATGTTAAAATTACGTTCTTAAACGAAGACTTGTATGAGGAAATCTATTTGCATCAACCTGAAGGTTATGTTGTTAAAGGTGAAAACATAAAGTATGCAAATTAAAAGAAGTCTTTGTATGAGCTTAAACAAGCACCTCGACAATGGTACAAAAAGTTTAAGCAAGAAATTAAAAGGTTCGGATTTAAGAGTAGCAAAGTAGAAAGTTAGTATAAAGTAGTTGTACTTTATACGTTGATGACTTGCTTATCTTTGGTTCTGACATAAAATGTGTGAATGAGACCAAAGAGTTTTTA
The DNA here is from genome assembly GCA_034509755.1 of Anisodus tanguticus. Taxonomy (NCBI): domain Eukaryota; kingdom Viridiplantae; phylum Streptophyta; class Magnoliopsida; order Solanales; family Solanaceae; genus Anisodus; species Anisodus tanguticus. The sequence continues at coordinate 8,975,703 of CM067543.1, read as the reverse complement.
AAGCAAGCTTTTGACATAAATGATTTAGGTCCTGTTGATGTCATATTGGGAGTCTAAGTGCTCAAGAGAGGAGGAACTTACATTCTAACACAATCTCATTACATTGAGAAAATGGTTTAATTACTTTGACTGCATGGATAGTACAAGTCTTATCATTCCAACAGTAAAATTAAGTTCCAAATAAAGGAGAAACTATAAATCAATAAGAATATGTCAAAATAATCGGTAGTATTATGTATGTGGTGAATCACACAAGACCTGATCTTGCGTGTTCTACTGGCATATTGAGTAGATTTACTAGCAATCCAGGAGAAGATCATTGGAAGGAACTAAAACGAGTACTAAGGTACTTGAAGTCAACAAGGAATTATGGTGTGAATTACAAATGCAATGCATCTACACTTGAGTGTTTTAGTGGTGCAAATTGGGCATCAGATGCAAGTGATTCTAAGTCAACTAGTGGATGATTATTCACCGTTGGAGGTGCCATAGTTTCTTGGGTTTCGAAAAAGAAAAGTTATGTTGCTTTATCTTCAATGGAATCTGAATACATAGCCATATCAATGGCTGGCAAAGAGCTTCTGTGGTTTAGAAGATTTCTAAAAACTATTCCTTTTATAGAACCAAAGAAGGGTCCTATAACTTTGTATTATTACAATCAAACTGCGATTTACAATGCAAAGAATGAGAGAATATCTGATCATAGTAAATATATTTCTATGAGATATAATCATGTTCGAAGTATGGTTAAGAAGGGGAAGATCACACTTGAATATCTTCCAACAAAGAAAATGCTAGCAGATTCGTTAACAAAACCGTTATGGGGAGATAAGATCAAAAAGGTCATACGAGATATGTGGCTATTACCGATATAAACAATATCTTGATTGAAACCAACTCTATTAGAAGGTACAAGTTATATATTTGGCATCTTATTATGAGAGTTAAAAAGGCAATTCAATATTAGACATTAGCGAGATGGAAACTTGGATACATCTCAAGGTGCATAATTTGGAAATAGTGGGGGTAATACTATTTCGAAAGCTCTATATCTGACCTATGCACTTTTGTTTACCACAATAGGTAAAGGTTGGGCTCTAAGTCCTTAATAGACTTATACCTATGTGGAATGCGTTGTGGACATTCTTGATGTGTCTACCTATACAAGTGTAGAAGTGAGAGGCCGTTTCTTAGGAATCATTCGGTAAGATCCTAGAGTACTTGTGAATTCAGGATTCAACATAAGGCCCATATTAAACGATGCTGCCAAGATTAAAAAGAAGCAAGAAATCATATGCAATGAGAATATGACTCCTTAGTGTTTCATATTCAACCATAGGTTAAAGGCCTAGTCCACTTCATGGTTATTCGTTGTGTAACACACGTTATATATATATTTTTATTATTTTCATTATGCATGTAAATAAGTGGGGGATTGTTATATATCCCATATAGGATATGAGTATTTCCATCATAATTGAGTCACTTGTCCCACATTGTCAATTGTCCCACATTGGTATTTTTAAGTTAAGTAAAGAGTCATTTGTCCCACATCGGTGTTTGAGAAGAAGATTGAACTTCGTTGTGGCTATAAAAAGAGTTAATGTATTTGACATGTTGGTCAAGCTCTTGGACTTCCATTCATTATGGAAGAAAACCAATAGTAGCTTTATTATTATATATAATAATAATAAGAAAGATAAAAAGAAATATTTATATTAAATATTTAAAGGGGGAAAGGGGACGAATCGGATTTTCTGTTTCGTCAATGGAAATATCCCTTCGTGAAAATGTTGCAACGTTTCGGGCCAACTATTGAGTATCCATAAATACTCAGTGATATGTAGAAACAAAGGGACACAAAATACAATATAGAAAACAGGAAATAATTTCTGCTTCTGGAATTCCCCCTGAGATTTATTCTTTCTTTAAAGTCTATATATTTTTTATGCGCGATTTATGCTTCTGAAATTCGTTAGAGTGTAACTTTCGAATTTATGAGAATATAGGTTTTGTATCCTGAAAGGTTAACTCCTCAGTGAACCTTTTACACATGAGAGCTAGGAATTAATACCTTTAAAGATAACATCGGTTTTCGGTGTGCCTAACCTAATCTTAATTCCATTACCCTATTATATAACATGTTCGTCAACGAGATTTCAATACGCCTTTCTCCTGGTGAAATTGCCCTATTGCATAAGGAGACTGAAGAGAATGCCGCCCAGTGTGGCAGGCTCTTGCAAGAAATCTGTTTCAGGGCATGAGCGCACTTCTTTATTCAAAACAAAAAAATACTTTGAAATGAACCCACATATAAAAGTGGGCTGGTCTGTTCATTATCTGTGTTAGTACATTTTTTTCATTATTACCATACAAGTAAGACTTCCACTAGAAGTCACTCTCTTTTGCCCGAATATAGTGATGGGTTAATCTGAACTTCATCTGACATTTTTTTTCTAGATCATTGTCAATCATAAGTTGCGCCTCTGATCTCTGATTCATTCTTCTCACACGATCTTCAGTGAGAGTTTTGGATCATAGTGAATTATCTTGATAATTAGACTATTTCCTTTGGTCTCATGGTTGGGTGCGGAATTGGGTGGTTACATAAGGTTATAGTAATAATAATGCTACAAGATGTGAACTGCCTACTCCATATTCAGGTAACAAATCCAGATGCATATTTCTTCTTGATAGGTTAGGCAGGTGAAGTGAGATTTCAATGACTATTAAAATCTGCATTTTTTGGAGCACAAGATGTGTGATTTTCACTATATTTAAAATATGAGATGAAACTTAATAAGTGACCCATAATTATGGAATGAAATTGGATTCAGCACAAAAAATAAATTAAATTAAAGCAATTGAACATCATTTTACCAACAAAAAGAAAAGAAGAAAAGAAGACTATGTACTCCATGTGTCCTACTTTATTTGATACTACTATTTCATTAACTAATATTGTTTCTTTGAATATTCTAGAAAAAAAAAAACATGAAGCAAGTGATGTCTGAGAGTCTTTTTGTTCAAGCGGTTTTGAGGTCAAATTTTTTTTTTTTTTTATAAAGAAAAACACTTTTTTGAATATTTGAACTGTTTGACCAATTAGTAAAACTGCTTTTAAGTAAAAAAAAATCAAGACAAAAATATCCCTACCATAAATACATATTATCTAAATGTATTTCTCATTAATTCATTAATTTCTAATTAATAATTCTTTGTTTTATTTTACACTGTATATAGTTAGCCTTCACGTTTTATCTTTTGTATGTAATAGATAAGGACTATACCAAAGAGCAATAGGTAAAATATAAAGATTTGTAGAATGATTTTAAACTTTATTTTGGTTATGTTTTTAAATATATTTAATTGATCATGTTGATATAATACTAATATTTTATTATTTTATTCGATTTATCTATGTATATATTAATTGAAAGTTCTAATATGTATTTTTAATAATAATTAAATAAATAACAACAACAACATACACAGTAAATCCCACAACATGGGTTCTGGGGAGGGTAGAATGTACGCAGACACTACCTCTACCTTGGTACGTAGAACAATTGTTTCCGAGAGACCCTCGGCTCAAGCATAAGCATAAGCAAAGTAAGGCAAGACAAGACAAGAGAAACAATCAGACCCAGACAAGAAATTTAAACCAGTATGAAAATGCTGGTATCAACAACAAATAAGCCATGATAGGGCATTCTGGAAAAAAAAATAACTACCGCAGGTAAATTAGATAAACAAAGTACACTAAAGAACACATAGCAGCATAAATTAAACTACGAGGAACTATAAATAATATTGCGTCTATTAGTATGATAGGCGTGGCGGGCCTACAATAAAAACACTACACTACCAGTTTGTAAGCGTAAGTAGGACTACGCTCGACTACCTACTACCCTTCTACCCTAATCTGTGTCCTCCACAACCCCCTATCTAAGGTCATTTCCTCACTAAGTTGCACATGCGCCATATCCCGACTAATCACCTCTCATCAATACTTCTTCGGCCTACCTCTACCCCTCCTGAACCCGTCCATAGCCAACCTCTCACACCTCCGCACTGGGGCATTTGTGTCTCTTCTCTGCACATGCCCAAACCATCTCAACCTCGCTTCCCGCATCTTATCCTCCACTGAGGCCATTCCCACTCTGATCCGAATATCATTATTTCTAATCTTATCCCGCCTTGTATGCCCACACATCCATCTCAGCAGCATCATCTCCGCAACTTTTATTTTTTGGACATGCGAAGTCTTGACTGGCCAACACTCCGCCCCATACAACATAGTCGGTCTAACCACCACCCTATAGAACTTGTCTTTAAGTTTTGGTGGCACCTTTTTTTCGCACAAGACTCTAAATGCGAGCCTCCATTTCATCAACCCTGCCCCAATATGATGTTTGACATCGTCATCAATCTCTCAATTTCCTTGGTTAATAGGTCTGAGGTACTTGAATCTTTCTTTCTTTAGAATGACCTGAGTACCAAGCCTCATCTCCCCGCCTATCTCAAGGTCGCTCCCTTTACTGAACTTGCACTCTAAGTATTCTGTCTTGGTCCTACTCAGTCTGAACCCTTTAGATTCTAGAGTTTGTCTCCAAACCTCCAGCTTAGCGTTCACTCCGCTGCGAGTCTCATCAATTAGGACTATGTCATCTGCGAATAACATACACCATGGAACATCCCCTTGGATTTGTCGCGGCAGTCCATCCATCACCAAAGCAAATAAGAATGGGCTAAGAGCTGATCTCTGGTGCAGCCCTATCATCACTGGAAAGTGCTCCGAGTCTCCTCCTATTGTCCGTACCGTGGTCTTGGCTCCATCATACATATCTTTGATCGCCCTAGTGTATGCCACATGTACACCTCTAACCTCCAAACATCTCCATAGAACCTCCCTAAGGACTTTGTCACCAAGTCTCACCTCCTCGCCTGTCTCAAGGTCGCTCCCATTACTGAACTTGCACTCTAAGTATTCTGTCTTGGTCCTACTCAATCTGAACCCTTTAGATTCCTGAGTCTGTCTCCAAACCTCCAGCTTAGCATTCACTCCGCTGTGAGTCTCATCAATCAAGACTATATCATCTACGAATAACATACACCATACACCATGACACATCCCCTGGGATTTATCGGGCTAGTCCATCCATCATTAAGGAAACTAAGAATGAGCTAAGAGATGATCTCTGGTGCAGCCCCATCATCACTGGAAAGTGCTTCGAGTCTCCTCCTATTGTCCATACCCTGATCTTGTCTCCATCATACATATCCTTGATCGCCCTGGTGTACGCTACATGTACACCTCTAACCTCCAAACATCTCCATAGAACCTCCCTAGGGACTTTGTCACCAAGCCTCACCTCCCCGCCTGTCTCAAGGTCGCTCCCATTACTAAACTTGCACTCTAAGTATTCTGTCTTGGTCCTATTCAGTCTGAACCCTTTAGATTCCTAAGTCTTTCTCCAAACCTCCGGCTTAGCGTTCACTCCTCTACGAGTCTCATCAATCAAGACTATATCATCTGCGAATAACATACACCATGACACCTCCCATTGAATTTATCGTGTCAGTCCATCCATCATCAAGGAAACTAAGAATGAGCTAAGAGCTGATCCATGGTGCAACCCTATCATCACTGGAAAGTGCTCCGAGTTTCCTCCTATTGTCTGTACCCTGGTTTTGGCTCTATCAGACATATCATTTATCGCCCTAGTGTATGTCACATGTACACATCTAACCTCCAAACATCTCCATAGAACATCACTAGGGACTTTGTCTTAATTAAAGTCTTTCATAATAGATATTTAAAATAATTTATCTCTATAAAATAAATTTAATGGTAAATGTTCTTTGATACTTGTTCTTTTTCATAATTTGATACTCAAAATACTTATTTTTTAAAAAGATTAGTCAAACACAATATACTTATAAAAAGCACTTCTCAAATGAATTAGTTAAATCTAAATTGCTTCTCACCAAAAATATATTTTTAGACATTTTTCTTAAAATACTTTTCAAAATAAGAAGCTTTTAGGTGCTTGACCAAGCAGGCTAGAGTTTCAAAAAAAAAAGTAGATATGTTTATGAATAATATCTGAATTCTGAGGTGAGAGAAGACCTCTCACTAAAAATTCAAAAAGTCAACTAGCCAACTAATCAAGAACCAACAGATATAGCCCCAATCTGAGGTGCCTCTTCCATGAACATTAACGTTGTATCCCATAACCAACAGAATTTCAAACGCAGAGGAAAATACCCCTGAAGTGAAACAACAACAACAATAACCTGGTGAAATCCCACAACGTAGAATCTGGAGAGGGTAGAGTGTATGCAGACGTTATCACTATCTTTGTAGGTAGAGTGATTGTTTCCGAGAGACCCTCGGCTCAAGACAAAGCTACCCCTGAAGTGCAAATCGAACAAACAACTGATGCATTAACCGGTAATACAGAGGAGGCAGAAAATAGAGGTGATCAAGTTAATGATCAAGGGTGTGTTTGGTACGAAGGAAAATATTTTTCATGCAAAATGTTTTTCTATTAAGGGTGTGTTTGGTATGGAGAATGTTTTTAATTTTTTCATATTTGGTTGGCCAAAATCTTACGAAAACATTTTCTCTAGGAAAACAAGTTCCTCAAAAATGAGAAAATGACATCTTTAATGAAAGTAGAGAAAACAAGTTACATAAGTCACATTCCAAGTTCATTGTCTCTTCCCTACCCACTCAACACCCTCAAACCCCACCTTTGACCAACTCACTCCCCCCACCCCAAACCCCCACTCCCCACTCCATCCCACCCATATAGTATTTTCGCAACGGGGGGAGGGGACACAGTGGTGTAGAAAATAAAAAAAAATTAAAATTCTTTTTTTTAAAATAATTTTTTTGAAGGGGTGGTGGGTTGGGATTGGCGGGGGAGGGGGGTCAAGGGTTCACAATCGGTGGCTGGGGTTGGGGGTGGGGGAGTGGTGTAGAAAATAAAAAAATAAAAAATATATTTTTTTAAAAATACTTTGGCAAGGGGGGTTGGGGTGGGGTGGGGTTCCGTAGGGTGGTGGGAGTGGTTGGGGTATGGTGGGGTGGGAGGTTGAGGGTGGTGGCCAGTGGGGTAGTTGGTTGAATGCAACTTGTGAGACTTGTTTTCCCTAATTTCATTAGGGAAGCTATTTTTCTCATTTTTAAGGAATTTGTTTTCCGAAAATATTTTTCCAAAAGTTTTGACCAACCAAACATGAGAAAATCAAAAAATATTTCTCAGAAAATGTTTTTCTTCATACCAAACACACCCTAAATGTTTTCTTGAAAAACATGTGAGTTTCTTACTTATTTTTTAGTGTTTGGTATGTAAGCAAAAAAAATATTATTCTAAGAGTATTTATATGTAATCTACCAAAATACTATGGGGTAGGATGGGTGGAGAGTGGGTGTTCCGGGTGTTGGGCAATGGGATGGTAAAGAGGGTGGAGGTTGGGTGTGTTGGGTGGATGGGGAGGAGACAATAAATTTGGAATGTTATTTTTTTCATTTTTAAGGAACTTGTTTTTCTAGAGAAAATATTTTTTAAGACATTTTGACCAATCAAACATGAGAAAATTGAAAAACATTTTTCGAAAAATATTTTCGTTAGTACCAAACACACCCCAAATATATCTCACAGAGGATGAAAGAACCAGAATTTACCAATCATGGGCCTACTCTATTTAATTGTTGGGCAAAAGAATGAATTATCAGCATCTAAAGAATAGACTGACTGCCCTCTGGAAAGCATATGAAGAATTAATGTTAATTGACCTGGGATATGATTATTACATTGTTAAATAGGAATAGGAAAATATGCAGAAGGCAATGCATGCAAAAAGGTCCCTGGTTCATAAATGGTTATTTTCCTGTCTGCTAAGAAGTGGCATCCTAAGTAGGCGTTTGGCCATAGAAACCAAAAACAATTTAATTTTTTTTGAAATTTTTGGAGTTGTAATTGGAGTTAGAGTTATGTTTGGCCATAATTTTTGCAAATAATATTTGGTTGTTGAAACATACCTTTTCTAATAAATATGAAATATGATTTATACCCTCCCCCAATTTTTAAAAACTAGCAAAACCACTCAAAGCAATTAATAAACATAACGAGTGTGTAAACACCGCTCATCAATCATTTTCTATTACATTAAGCACGATTTATATAGTCTTTCTTTAATATGATGATATAATCAGGTTCACGAAACTCATCGGTCGAATCTACTATGGGGTCAAATTTATAAAAATGAAAAATGTAGGATAAAATTTTAAAAGTGAAAGATAAAAGCAATGACCAAAAACAAAAAGTGAAAATTGTAAAAACAAGGTTTGAGGTGCTTTTCATATTTCACATTTGGAATTTTCATGGCCAAACACTAGTTTTCAAAAAAGTGAAAAAATATTCCAAAAAAAGTAAAAAATATCTATGGCTAAACGGGTCCTTAACTCTATTGCTTCGGTAGGAGCAGCTCCGGCACTAAACCTTTTTTTTTAAAAGAAAATTCATTATGATGATTGATTTTAATATTCTGAGATGCAAAATTACTAATCCCTCTGTCCCAGAAAGATTGTCTTACTTTTCTTATTAGTTTGTTCTAAAAATATTGACATTTCTATATTTAGAAACAATTTAACTTTATGAGATGATTTACAGCCACACAAATATCTAAAGCTTATTTTTTATCATACATTTTAAAAGTCTTCCTTTATTTCTTGAACCCCATGTCAAATCAAACTAAGACAATCTTTTTGGGTGTTTATTCCAAGTTTATATCACCCAACTCCCATAATCTTCAAGTTATCTCCATTAATCAACCAAACCATGTTAAGAGAAGGTAAAAGACACGATATGATGATAAAAACCTACCTTAACACGAAGTTTACACGATGAGACACAATTCCACTACTTGGGTAGATCTTTTACCAAGGTAGAAACAAGCTAGTAAGGATGGAACTTGTATTACGAACTTCCTTGCGCGAGTTTCACGTGATTTCTCCTTCCGATTTACTCTTGGACAAGTGTGGAACACTTAGGGAGCTTTTAGGAGTCTCTAGGATTTATTTGAGGAGAAAAATGAAATGAAATGAACTCCCATTGATTTAAAGGAGCCTTGCACTGCCTCACCGTCTAACTTTCACGGTGGGTTTTACGGACAATAAAAGGCCACCGTGAAACACCTCTGCCTCCACCAACTTTCTGTTAAGTGTTACGGTGGAAGTCTCAGAGTTTTACGGATCGTAAAACACAATTGTGGCCGTAATTCCCACCGTAAAATATAAAAATTCTTCAAATCGCGATGAACTTATTTCCTTTAATTCGATTAACCTTTATACCTCTTGATACTTCGATAGACAACCTGTTGACCTTTATTACCCCTTCATAAGATCACACACCTCCACGGGATGTCGGTATTCAGTCGATGGTACAACTAGACGTGAAACTACGAGGCATAACACAGTGGTTGACGTTATTTGCTATTCGATACAGACGAAAAGCGTAAATCCTTAGCTTGATCTTCAATAAGTTTAGTTTCTTTGGTTTTGTGCTGATCAAGCAATGGAATATACAATTTTGATAGGTGTTTTGTTATGATGGATTATTAGTTAACTTTTTTATCCTACTCACATTATAGATTACACTATTATGATAATATGTTTGTTTGCTAAGCTGGAGTTAGTTGACATACTCGTATTGGCGCTTCTTTCACATTTCCAGGAGTTCAATTACAATGGTTTTGTAGTTTTTTCCCTTGTGATGTAATTACTTAAAGAGTTGCTGAATTTTGTATGTAATAATGTGTTTTCTTCGAATGATCAAATTGCTTAAATTAATTGTTTCGGCTTCATAGAGTGTATGAGCTATATCACTTATGAAGCTGGCGATTTTGGAAGTATATGAAGTGGTGAACTACTATTATCTCCTAAAGACCTTTAAAGACCTTTTGAACCTTAATTTAACTATCTCAGGTGTAGCTTAGATCTTTTTTTTTGTGGAAAAGTTACTGCTTATATTATATATTAAGAGACAAAGTTTACATCAGCTGCTATACTATTGTTAGTACTAGAGGTGCAACTAAGATCTATTAAATCTCCAGTAGAAATAATTTATGCTTTTTTTTAATCTCTCTTTATGTTCTTTAGTATCATCGCTTATTGCTTGACAGTCAAATGGGAAATAGATCTGTGAGATTGCATTGGACAGCATATTCTAATGATTTGGTATCATATCATGGGGTGCCAAACAAAACTTGACTGTCATTTCATATTCTAGTTTATCAGAAATGCAGTTTAATAATAATTTTCTGATAAAAATTGGAATGTAAAGGTAAAGTGTTGTCCTCAAGTTTAAAGGTGAATTTACAGTTTTGATATTTTGAAATGTTTCTCCCAGGCGTGTGATTTTGGTCTGTCAAGATTTAAAGCTAATACGTTCATACCATCAAAATCTGCTGTTGGAACTGTAAGTTACCTTCCAACACACATTGATTTAAGTCTTGAATCCTGTTTGTTTTTAAGCTAGTCGTGATTGTGCAGCTCAGACAGTTTATTTAGAATGCTATCTCGATTTATGTCCTTAAATATGATGTTAACAACCATACTTGTGTCTTTAATGACAGGGATTAATTTGCCTCAATTATTAAAAGACGACAATGTTAAACTATATAGCATAATTTAGCGATAAGTTTGAACCTTGTGCCTTATTATAATCTGAAGTTCTTTTTTTTATTTATCTCCTAAAGTGTAGTCGAACTTGGTATAATGATGATAACATTGTGGGAGTCACATATTGATAGAGACAAAGCAGCTAAAGGATGCTACTGCAAAAGCAGTTGTAGAAGCAGAGAAAAGAAGAGCTGCGAAACACGTAATCAATCTATCAGTTTAGATATTGTAGTTTGCACATTATTCATTCAACAGCATATTCTGCTTGTTGTTGTTTTGTCGTGTCATAAATTTACGTGCTACATACTTACATATGCATGACCAAGATTCTCATAATAGATTGGTTAGTTATTTGAGTTTCTCAGAAAGCAGTCAAAGTAAATCTTTCATGTTTTTGCTTATTTAGTTAATATCTCATAGTTTTTAGTCATTGCATATACTTGCTACATAAAATGAATCACTTTCTTTATGCTCATGAGTAACAATTAAGTAGTACAAACTGCTGTAAGATGGTTTAGTTGCAAAACATCATCTCTTTTTTGAGAAGAAGTAAAGGATAGTTAGAAGAAATAAAAGATGGAGGACTCCAACAACAACAACATACACGGTGAAATCCCACAACGTGGGGTCTGGAGAGAGGGTAGAGTGTACGCAGACCTTACATCTACCTTGGTAGGTAGAGCGGTTGTTTCCGAGAGACCCTCGGCTCAAGACAAAGCACAAGCACAAGCACAAGCAAAGCAAGAGAAACGGTCAGACTCGGACAAGAAATTTAAAGCAGTATGAAAATGCTGGTATCAAAAGCGAATAAGTCATGATAGCGCATTCTGAAAAAAAAAAAGAGCAGTAACTAACGCAGGTAAATAAGATAAACAAAGTACACTAAAGAACACATAGCAGCATAAATCAAACGACAGGAGACTATAAAGCAATACTGCGCCTACTAGTATGATAGGTTAAGCGGGCTTACAATAATAACACTACAACTACATGTTTGTAAGCGTAAGTAGGACTACGCTTGACTACCTACTACCATTCTACCCTAATTCGTGTCCTCCACAACCCCCTATCTAAGGTCATGTTCTCGGTAAGTTGTACCTGCACCATATCCCGTCTAATCACCTCTCCCAAATACTTCTTCGGCCTACCTCTACCCCTCTTGAACCCGTCCATAGCCAACCTTTCACACCACCACACTGGGACATTTGTGTCTCTCCTCTGCATGTGCCCGAACAAACTCAGCCTCGCTTCCTGCATCTTATCCTCCACTGAGGCCACTCCTACTTTGTTCCGGGTATCATCATTTCTAATTTTGTACCTCCTTGTATGCCCATATATCCATCTCAGCATCCTCATCTTCGCAACTTTCATCTTTTGGATGTGCGAAGTCTTGACCGGCCAACACTCCGCCCCATACAACATAGTCGGTGTAACCACCACCCTATAGAACTTGCCTTTAAGTTTTGGTAGCACCTTTTTATCGCACAAGACTCCAGATGTGAGCCTCCATTTCATCCACCCTGCCCCAATACGATGTGTGACATCGTCATCAATCTCTCTATTCCCTTGCATAATAAACCCGCGGTACTTGAAGCTTTCTTTCTTTGGAATGACCTAAGTACCAAGCCTCAGCTCCACGCCTGTCTCAAGGTCGCTCCCGTTACTAAACTTGCACTCCAAGTATTTTGTCTTGATCCTACTCAACCTGAACCCTTTAGACTCCAGAGGCTGTGTCCAAACCTCCAGCTTAGCGTTCACTCCACTACGAATATCATCAATCAGGGCTATGTCGTCTGCGAATAACATACACCATGGCACCTCCCCTTGGATTTGTCGCGTCAGTCTATCCATCACCAAAGCAAATAAGAATGAGCTAAGAGTTGATCCCTGGTGCAGCCGCATCATCACCGGAAAGTGCTCCGAGTCTCCTCCTAATGTTCATACCCTGGTCTTGGCTCCATCATACATAACCTTGATTGCCCTAGTGTATGCCACGTGTACACCTCTAACCTCCAAATATCTCCATAGAACCTCCGTAGGGACTTTGTCGTATGCCTTCTCGAGGTCGATGAAAATCATATGTAGGTCTCTCCTCATCTCCCTATACTGCTCCACCAATCTCCTAATAAGATGAATGGCTTATGTTGTCGAATGCCCTGATATGAATCCAAACTGGTTCTCGGATATAGACATGCCTCTTCTCACCCTCATCTCCGCGACCCTTTCACAAACTTTCATAGTGTGGCTTAATAGCTTGATACCCCTATAGTTATTGCAATTCTGGATATCACTTTCGTTCTTGTACCAGGGAATCATTATACTCAACCTCCATTCTTCAGGCATTCTCGCCGTCTTAAAATGACGTTAAACAACTAAGTCAGCCACTTCAAACATGGCATGCCTGCGCTCTTCCAATATTCATCTGGGATCTCATCAGGCTCGGTCGCTCGTCCCCTGCGCATCCTGCGAACAACACCCTTAACCTTATCAACCTTAATGCTTCTACAATACCTAAAATCTCGGTACCTACCAGATTGCTAAAGATCTCCCAGCACAATGTCTCTATCTCCTTTTTTGTTCAAGAGTTTATGGAAGTAAGACTGCCACCTCCGCCTAATATGCGCGTCCTCCGCCAGTACTTTGTCGTCCTCGTCCTTGATGCACCTCACGTGATCCAAGTTACGGGCCCTCCTCTCTCTCGCCTTGGCTAGTCTGTACAACTTTTTATCCCCACATTTTTCCTCTAATTCCACATACAGGCGTTCAAAACTGCCATTTTCGCCACCGTAACCGCTAGTTTTTCCTCCTTCCTCGCCATGTTATACAATTCCCTATTCGTTCACTTCTCCACCTCATACTTGCTTTCTACCAATTTTGCATACGTTGTTTTCTTCTCTTCCACCTTCTCTTAAACTTTACCATTCTACCACCAGTCCCCTCGATGCCCACCATGGCTACCCCGCGAGACCCCTAGCACTTCTCTAACTACCTCCTGAATGCAACTAGCTGTCACGTCTCACATACCGATCGCATCTCCACTACTCCCCCAAGCCCTCTTGTCTATCAACCTCTCATCTATTCCTTTGCACTAGCCATAGCCAAACTCCCTCATTTGATTCTTAACCTATCATCCACAACCCTCCTCTTATTCTCCATCTTGATCTCCAAATCCATCACCAAAAGCTTATGTCAGGTTGTAAGATACTCTCTCGGAATAACATTGTAGTCTTTACAAAGACTATTGTCAACCTTTCTAAGGAGCAAAAAGTCTATCTGAGTGTTAGCCATCGAACTACGGAAAGTCACCAAGTGCTCCTCCTTCTTCAGGAACCTCGAATTGGCTATCACCATCCTAAAAGCTCTAGCGAACCCCAAAAGTGAGACGTCTCCCCCATTCTTGTCCCCGAGGCTAAAGCATCCATGCACATCGTCATAACCCTCTGGAAGTGGCCCGATATGTCCATTGAAATCCCTTCCTACAAATATCTTCTCAAAGGGTGGTATACCTCCCACCACTTCGTCCAAATCCTGCCAAAAGGGCCTCTTCTCCTCCTCGTCCAAGCCCGTCTGCGGCGTATACGCAGTAATAATGTTCATAGTGAACCATCTAACTACCAACTTAATCGCCATCATCCTGCCATTAATCCTCCTAACCTCTACCACATTATCCCTTAGCTCGTTGTCTACCAAAATGCCTACCCCATTCCTATACTTTGACCTACCCGAGAACCATAACTTATACCCATCTACATCCTTAGCTTAGGTCCTACTCATTTGGTCTCCTGGAAACAGGCTTTATTAATCCTTCTCTTTTTAAGAATCTTAACTAGCTCTATAGATTTTTCCGTTAAAGTCCCAATATTCCAGAGACCCTATTTTCAACCTAGCATCTCCCCCACTTACTCCCCCTAACCCTGGCCCTCATTCCCGACCGAGAACATGGACCTAGTCTACCATCAGTCACCAAAGCCACTATAGTTGATATAAACTAATAGACTAATCAAAGGTTTACACTTAATACAGGAACGCCAAGAATGATATAACTAAAGGCAAGAAGAATAAATGTAAGAACGTAAAGGCAAGAAGCAATACAGTGAAACGTCAAAATTTAAATATATGGGTAAGGACAAAGATAAGATACAAGCCATCGGAGGTACCAACTCCAGGTGGATAGCACTTGTCCGCCGCCAGAAATCCCTCCGAAAATCCTTGCTCACTGCCGAAATTCACTGTTCACTACTGGAAAACATTGTTCGCCGCCAGAAATTACTGGTCACCGCCAAAAGTTAATGTCCGATGTTGGAGCCCACCAAAAAACTTGAGTACCTAATTTTCATCATCGTCGGAGGCTGCCGCAGAATGCCGGAGTTCGCTACTGCCCAGATCCATTCGCCAGTGGAAGTGGGTGATCAGAACCCTAAGGTTTGATGGTTGCCGGCATCGATATGACTAGGGAGTCTGTTCGCCGGTGATAGTGGGTTATTGGAAGCCTATGGGCTATTGGTCACCGACGATGGGTAGAGGAATAGAGAAAGAGTAGCAAGGGAAAAGAGAGAGAAAAGCAAGGAACGATGTTATATGGTCGTCGGTTGTTGGAGGGTGGTGCAGTGTCGGTGATGGGTGGCGTTGTGGTGGTATAACAATGTTGGGGGTGGGGGTGGGGGTAGGGTAGGGGCAGGGATGGGGATTGTTACCATTGTGCTCAAGTCAAATGGGAGAAGAGAGAAAGTTGAGTCCAAAGAAGAAGTTGATGCATTAACTAGATTAAAATCTTTTGAAAATATATGGAGGACTCCAAGATGAAGAATTCACACCTAGAAAAGAAAGTCATCTAGCCTTGTGTTTCACCCTGTAGTTTCGCTTCCCGTCGTGACATCAATGGATACCGAAGTCCTGGGAAGAGGTATGATCTTATGAAAGGATAACGAAGGTTCAAAACTTGTTATAAAGGTACCAGAATGTTTGGGAGTTAAACGGATCAAAGGAAGTACGTTTCGATGAAAATGGAAAACTGGCAACTTGACGGGATATATGACGGACCGTCATAAACCATCCTGAGTTGTCAATCTTCCAGGAAGTTTGACGGACCGTCGAAAGTTTGATGGTCTGTTAAATGTACCATCTTTTTACGGCGTTGCAGATATGTTACGGGTTTATATTGGGGAATTTCGATTCTTAACTCATTTTATCCCAAACCTATGCCCTAATACTCTCTCTAAATTCTCTCTATCATACCCCAACACCCCAAGTCGAAATCGAAGCCATAATCCGCAAGAATCTCGTAATAAGCCTCATAATTATCAAAGGAATTTCCATATTCTTGAGGAGTTAATTCTTGAAAACCCTTGGAGCAGGATACTCTATTGTTTTGAGAAGATTTTGGTACATAAGGGTAAGTGTTACCCATCTCTACTTGTGATTATGATTAATTTTTTATTTGGAGAAAGTTATGAAAAAGTTTTCATGATCAAAACTTCGCAAAAATTATGAAATCTTCGTAATATAAATTGTTGAGCTATTTTACTCTAAGAATAATTGAATTGGATGATGGAATTAATTGTGTATGTTATGGATTAAGGAAAGTTCGGTTTGAAGGATTGTGAAGTTGAATCACATAAGATTTTTCGGATAAGAAAAGCTTAAGGGAGCTATATATGCTAAAATTATCGAAGAACGCCTAAAAAAATTCTATGGAAATTATATTTTTGATTGAAACCATGGTATTGAGTTACATAAGTATTCCTTGTAAAAGGATCTAAGAATCCGAGATGTTCAAAGATTGTCGATGAGATACCTACATGTATTTTTCTATGGAATTTGGATTTGATATTGATATCGATTTTTATGTGATATACATAATCACCCGTACGAAGTGTGAAGACTTGTAGGACAAGTGTTGCGTCAAGGACAAGGTATGTTAGGGCATACTCTTTTATTCTTTTTCCATGATCGACGAACAAGTATAACCATAACGACGTCCCTTCAAAAGGAACTGTACTCTTATATTTAAAGCATGTGATTGCTTTAGTACCATATTGTTACATTTCATAACTTTTGTTTTGCTTCGGAAGCATTTTCCCGATTTGATAATCTCGTGAACCTTATGTTTCTCCTGATCATTGATGACTCTCAGTTAATGATACAGACACAATACATAACAGTAATCGGAGGATAACGACCTTGAGTCACTCTAATTGGTTTCATAAGGCCCTTCAGAGTCTGTCTTGCATTGCACTTATATATGTACCTATTACTTCATCATGACTGACGTCACTTATTATTGCATTTCTACGCCCGAAAACTCAAATTCGTGATTTTTTGCACTTTCAGTGGGTATTAGCACACATATTTTCAAGAATCCGGTCGACAGTCTTTAATTGGCCTAAATTTCACCCGGTACATCAGAAATAGGTTGGTGATCGACACATATTACTTCGTCATAGCCGATGTCGCTTATTATTGCATTTCTAAGCCCAAAAACTCAAATTCGTGATATTTTGCACTTTCGATGGATATTAGCACACATATTTTCTAGAATTCGGTCGACGGTCTCTGATTAGCCTAAAATTTACCCAATCCATGAAAAATAGGCTTGTGATCGACACTCATTACTTCACCATAGCCAACATCACGTATTATTACATTTCTAAGCCTAGAAACTCAAATTCGTGATTTTTTGCACTTTCGGTGGATATTAGCACACAGATTTTTTAGAATTCGATCGACGGTCTCTGATTGGCCTGAAATTCACCAGATCCATGAAAAACAAGTTTGTGATCGACACCCATTACTTCGTCATGGCTGACGTCGCATATTATTGTATCTATAAGCCCAGAAACTCAAATTCGTAATTATTTGCAGTTTCGATGGATATTAGCACATAGATTTTCTAGAATCCTATCGACGGTCTCTAATTGGCCTGAAATTCACCGGGTCCATGAAAAATAGGCTTATGATCGACACTCATTACTTTTTCACGACCGACGTGGCTTATTATTGCATTTTTAAGCCAATAAACTCAAATTTGTGATTTTTTGCACTTTCGATGGGTATTAGCAAACAAATTTTCTAGAATTCGATCGACGGTCTCTGATTAGCCTGAAATTCACCGTGTCCATGAAAAACAGGCTTGTGATCGACATTCATTACTTCCTCATAGCCAATGTCGCTTGTTATTGCATTTCTAAGCTCAGAAACTCAAATTCGTGATTTTTTGCACTTTCGGTGGGTACTATCACACAGATTTTCTAGAATGCAGTCGACGAAATTTGATTGGCCTGAAATTCATCCAGTCCATAAAAAATAAGCTGGTGATTAACAGTCATTACTTCGTCATGGCCGACGTTGCGTACTATTGCATTTCTAAGCCAAGAAACTCAAATTCATGATTTTTGCACTTTCGATGTGTATTAGCACACAACTTTTCTAAAATCCGGTCGACAGTCTCTAATTGGCCTGAAATTCACCCTGTCCATGAAAAATAGGCTTGTGATCGACACTCATTACTTCGTCATGGCCGACGTCGCTTATTATTGTATTTCTAAGCTCATAAACTCAAAATCGTGTTTTTTTGCACTTTCGGTGGGTATTAACACACAGATTTTCTAGAATCCAGTCGACGAACTCTGATTGACCTGAAATTCACCCAGTCCATGAAAAACAAGCTTGTGATGGACACTAATTACTTTGTCGTATCCGACGTCGCGTATTATTGCATTTCTAAGCCCAAAAAAACTCAAATTCGTGATTTTTTGCACTTTTTGTGAGTATTAGCACACTCATTTTCTAGAATCTGGTCGACGATCTCTGATTGGCCTAAAATTTGCACAGTCCATCAAAAACAAGCTGGTGATCTACACTCATCACTTCGTCATAGCCGACGTCGCTTATTATTGCATTTCTAAGCCTAGAAACTCAAATTCATGATTTTTTGCACTTTCAGTGGTATTAGCACACGACATTTCTAGAATCCGGTAGATGATCTCTGTTTGGCGTGAAATTCACTCGATCCATCACAAACTACTGCTGATTGACACTCATTACTTCGTCATGGCCGCCATCACTTATTAGAGGTGGCGTTGCTTCACATGAACAACCTCTTGCCCGTGGTTAGGGCGTAACCAGATCATATGTGATCTGGATACTCTGGCCCACTCCAGTTGCTTTGGCAGACTGAGTGTCCAAATTCTTTTCTGCCTTTCTTTAGGCCTTCAGAGCATTTAAGACCCTGGAAACTCGGCACACCACACTAGGTGTCCATTACTTTTCCTATGAAATGAATTCTGGCCCCACTCCAGTCGCCCGTAGGCTTTGTATGACTGAGTGTCCAATATCATCATATCAAAGGAATTTTGGCCCACTCCAATCGCTCGGAGGCTTTATATGACTGAGTGTCCAATATCATCCTATCAAAGGAATTTTGGCCCACTCCAGTCGCCCGGAGGCTTTGTATGACTGAGTGTCCAATATCATCCTATGAAGGATCTTCTGCCAAATAGTGTGACAGGCTCAATGTCTTTAGCTTTTAGTCTTCTTCCCTTATGATTGGTGCCCAGACAATTGTTAGCGCTTACTTAAGAGTGGTAACAGTTTTCGAACAGTTAGTGGATCTTTCTCCCTCGTATGTGCGAACATACTTTACACACTTTTAATAATTACACTTAAAAGAACGAATCTTTTTACGTCGTTTACAAAATCCAATCTTTAAACGGGAAAGAAGAAGAGATTAAACTTTTGATTTTAAAGCGTAAGGAATATAAATTATTTCGTAAAACATTTTCATATTCCTCCTTACTTTTAAGCCATTTTTAATCAGACATCATTTAATCTTTATTCTTGACAAGGAAGAAAATAACTTATCCCAATTTCGGATTCTGGCCCACTTCAGTCACTTCATCGGACTGAGTGTCAACTTCCTCCTTACCATTATTCGGATCCTTTGTCTAGGACAGATATAGGCCTTCTGCTGCAAGATAGAACCACATCTTCAGCCTTCTCCTCTTGTCCCAGTTGACATCCTCAGCCTCTCGTGAGCACTTGTTCCCACCACTCTTGGGAGCTGTGACACCATGAACACGTTGACCTTCGATAGCATCATCATCACTCTCTTCTACCAGAAAACCACAACTATATCCAGATTTGATCACACAACTTTTGACCGACATCTTTCGAACACTAATACAATCTTGTCTTAAATTGTTGGCTATTATTGTAAAGCAGTACGGGAAATAAATAACTATTACAAGTGTTCGAAAGGATAAACAAATAGGCAATGTTCAGAACTGCCGCAAGCTTGTTGAGTCTTGAATCTTGTTAATCTGAAATCAAGAAACAACTAAATCTGGATGGTTACAATTGTGTGCTGAGTCGAGTGATTGCACTCTGTCCTTAAGACAAGATTGCCCCGTATATATGCTTTTACGTTAGCGGGCAATAGTCTCCCAAGATAAAACAACATTTTAATCTCAACACTACAAAGCAAATAGGTTGAGCCTGACGAAGAAAAAAAATACGAATCGACTTGCTGAAGAAATGGAAAAGGAAGGAAGAGTTTCTGTTTTCGTCCAACATTTTTGGAATGACTTTCTCTTCTGTTTTGTCTCTGTTGTATATATCTTGTGTATATGTGTGTCTTTCCTCACTGTTTTTCGTCACTGTTTGTGCTGCTATTTTCGTGTTTTTAGGTGTAACACAATTGAGCTAAAAGGCATCAATATATAGCATGGAGGAGGGACTCCTCAACTGCCACAAACATGGCTGTTAATAGTCATTAGGAGGGCTGTTAATGGCAGGTTTAATGCCATTAGTGAGGTTGTTCATGGTCATTGAAGGAGGGTTGTTTATGGAGGAGTTAATAACCAAGTAATGGCTGGTTAATGCTCCAAAAAATATCCCAAACGGTAGGCAGAAAGTTTCTGCCTTCCGTCATTCCCAAAATCAACTTTCTAGAAACTCTAGGGACCAAACTGTAAATATTAAGCAATTTGGGGTCCAAAAAGATAATATCAGAAAGTCCCCACAGCCCACAGCCCGGACCGGACGGGCGGCAACGCGCGTGTGGGCTTAGCCCTGAACCCAAACACATCTAGATCATCCCCCCTTTAAACACATGGGATACCCCTTGGGGTCCCAAACCCTTAACCACTTTAGAGACTTATAAAGAAAGCAATTCTTCCTTTTCCCACCAATGTGGTAGATTTGCCCCACACCACATTTCCATGCCTCAAACACCTTACTTCGTGGACCAATATCTCTTTCATTTCTCAACGAAATTTGACGATTCTTGGCCCTACGGTCATCTACTCACTTAGTAGATTATGCATGTGAGAAGAGACAAAGCCTCCAACATGCGGAACACTAGTGTTTAATTCATTAAATATGGGTGGACGCACCTCCCCGCCAAAGGCAAATTTCCAACACAAACAAACAACAACTACACCTCGTTCCCGAACAAGTTGGGATTGGCATTATGAATCTCCACTTCTTTCTTTAAGCTAGTTCCATATCATTATCAATTGAAAACAAACAAAAGAATTGAAAATAAAGAGGTCCTATACCATTTCTATAACTACATGAAATGGAAACCTGGTCCTAGACCACTCAACATCCCTTATGAATGGGTCAGCCTGATCACTGCTCTATTTTTACCGTGTCTGATTGAGCCTGGGTAAAACCCGCTCACTAAACATGACTAGCTACCTGAAAGGCGGTCTGGGCCTAACAGTGGCGGAACCATCCTTGTCTAAGGGATTTCTATTGACATCTCCTTTACTGGAAAATTACAATAGAAAAATTACTTTTATGAGCATGTATTATATGATGGAATCTCCTTAACTTGTTGGTTGTGTTTACTCATTTTTATTTTTATTTATTTTAGTGAAAATCTTGACTCCACCGGACCATCTAACCCCTTATCAATGGAACAGATCAGTCATTGGGCCCATTCTTATCAAGTTAGGCTGGGCCCACCCACTTGACATGGCTTCCACCATACCCATTATAAGAAATTGCACGATTTTCCCAAGTTGGTATTTAGTTTTGCTTTTTAAAATTGAATGTATGCCTAGCCGGACATAAGTTTTTTAATGATGAAGGCATAACTTGCGATGATATTACGAAGCAAAAATATAAACTTATACTTTTTGTGAAAAAGGTTATTTGTCTTAAAAGGGAAAAAATTAAAGTATCTCAACAAAATAGGAGATAAAAGTGCAAATGACCCTACACAGTATACATACCTAGACTTTTCATTTGATATTCTTGTCTTCATAAAAATAATGGATTTACAATTAATAAAAGAAAAACTCAAAGATAAGTTAATATACTTTGAGTTAATGGTCAAAAACACAATCATCATCTATTTATTAAAACATACCTCAACTATTAGTTGCTCACTTTTCCTACATCATGTTCAGATAGAAAAATTGAATAACTAATAGTTGATGTGTGTTTTGATAAATAGTTGGTGACATGAAAACTTTAAAAAAAAAAAAGAAGTGATATTTAAGGTATATGTTGAAAAATGTGGCCCTTTTGATATAGTATCTAATTAAACACAACTACCCTTTAATTAAATAAATGTACAATTCAAATCAGATTTTCATAGAAAAGAAGATATAGTACCATTTTGCCTCCATCGGTGAGAATTAGCGAATTGCATAGACTAAAGTAAAGTTGTTTCTTGGAAGGACCAGAAACCAATAAAGAGTTTGATTTATTAGAGATAATAATATGTTGATAATCAGATGGCAAAAAATTCTCCCGAACGACGTCGGATTCAGCAGCATACTTTAATTTTAGAGAACTAGCAGATAATCTAGTAGTATCCTCCGGAGACGTGAAGGACAGAATTTCCGATAAACAACTTTTTTTAATACATAAAAAACATCTTAGGATTTAAGTATGACAATGAAGAAATATCACAATTCTAAATATTTGTAATGTAATCTATATTTGGTAGTGGTAATTTTGGAAATAACATTAAAATGTTTGGATCCTAGTTTTATTCTTAAGGTGTGTTTAGTATGATGGAAAATGTTTCTCTATTTTTTTATATTTGGTTACATTAAATATCTTGAAAAGTGATTCCTTAAAAATTTGAGACTTATATTTTGAGAATTTTAGCCATCAGATCAATTAATAAGAATTATATACAATAATAACATATTTTTTTATAAGTAACAAATATAACACATTTTATAACGAATGTGACATTTTAAAGAAATAATAATAAACACATTCAAACGTTAGTAATCATCTTCATTAATTAAGAAATTTTTTTCTATTAATACACATTTATTGCATTTGCTCACTTCTCTCTTTCACAAATTTCACTCATTCCCTCCTCTCTTAGTTCTTTCATCTCTTCCGAGCACAGGAAACATCTGTTGTCTTGGACATGTTTTTTATTTTTTCGTATAATTCAATATATATATATGACAATAATCACTAAATATATATATACACACACGTGCTTTGCACAAGTAATTTAGTGATTATTGTCATAATTATATTGAAAAATAATAATATTTTAATATAATGCATAACTTAAAGAACATTTATTTAACTTATAATAAAATTGAAGCTTACAATAAATGCAAATTCTAATGAAAAAAAGGAGTTCCGGCTTTATTTCTAATTCCCTATGTATTCCTAAAAATGATGAAGGTTGATGATATTTAAGTAACTCGAGATGACTTATTTGCTTTAAAGATATTCACAATATTTGTTGAAACTTTCAATTTCGATCACCTCATGTTTCTTCTCTTACTTCTTAGAATTTGTGGTTGTTTTTTCGTTGTATGTTACTTTAGCTGAGTCAGTCATAGACCATATATATAGACAGACACCAAAGTAACATAAAATCTCCTACCGATTGTCGCAAATTATATAATTTGAAAAAATACATTGTAAATACGAAGAATGATATTTACGCCAATATAAGCACTAATAAGTAGATAAAATGACGTAATACGATATTGTGGCAGATACCGAAAGTAAAAGACACATAAAAGATAAATAAAAGAAATTAGTCGACCGATTTAAAAAACTTGCTACACTAATTCTCCTTGCTATCCATGATAGTTTCTGACCTATCAATTCCACAAAAAACTACACGAAGAATAGGTTAGAAATATTAAATTTCATATTGATGAGCCAAATAAAATTCCACAAAAGAACAAGTATTATTCTATCTACTTTAATAAACGGAGGACATAAAAGAATACGCTTTAGATGTGTAGAGAATGAATCTTGGGCCTAACTCAACCCCAAAAGCTAGCTTGTGAGGATTGTCCAAGTTCATATAAGGAGTTCATGTTCTCATTTCATATCCGATGTAGGACTCTTAACACTCCCCGCACGCCCAGACCTTGTTAACTGGAGCGTGGATAATATAATTTGGGGGCCCAACAAGAATGGATCTTGGGCCTAACTCAACCCAAAAAAACTAGCTTATAGGGTGAGGATCGTTCAAGTCGAGTTCATGCTCCCATTCCATATCCGATGTGAGACTCTTTAACACTTCCTCGCACGCCCAGCTTGTGCTTAGTGTTAAGAGTCCCAAGATCCATTATTTACCAGATGTTTAGCTTAGTTGCATGATTCTTCATGTATACATGGGTATTTATACACTTATGAAGAAGCATAGGTAATGTTAACCTAGTATACTTCTATCACTTAAAGAATTTATCCTCTAGTAATACAAACCCATATGAACTGATATACTTCATACAGACACACACACTACTTAGACTTAGGTTTTGACGGCAATTCTTGTAGAGTCCTCCTCCATATGGTGTTGTCTAACAAATAAAGGACTTTTAAACCTAAAAGGTATGGGAAAAGGTAATCATAAATTTAAGGATATAAAATTAAATGCTTATTATAAAAAAAATTAAATAATAATTTGAGAAAAAATAGTAAATGACAATTTTATCTATTGTAGAGTCTTTTAATGAATGGCAAAAAGTTCAATCAACATTTCTAAGGGCTTTCGTGCTTTTAATATAATATAGATATGGATATAGACTATGTGTGGTATATATTTGGTATAATATACACATGTATACATGGTATATCACATATACAAATCTATATATGTAAAATATAGTGTTTATATACATATAATACTTTAAAAAAAATTCTCATTTTACTTTATTAAGAAAGTATTCTATTGGATTATATACGTATAATGTATTTGATATATTTGTGTTATTCTAATGAAGGTTGAGCGGCAGTTCTTCTGGAAAGGTTTTGTTATGGAGAATCCTTCTGTAAAATTGGTTATTAATCTCCATTAAATAATATAAAAATTGAAAATCAAATCGGGAAACAAAATTTAATAATGATTTTTACTTATATGACTCTGGAAAGATGTGTATTTATTTTGAAATCCATTGTTATAGTGCTATAATTATGGAACAAATCTATAGGTTCCTAGCGGGCGATAGTTTCGGCCAACTACGGAGCGTGCGTTACGTCTTTAGAGGGATGATACAAGGTAAATTTTATTTGGCTATTTCTGATATATTAATTCTCGTGCTTAAAATATGTGAAGTCTATTTTAATGTTGCATAGAAACGTAAATATCTCTAATATTTTCTAACACACCAACACATCCCAAACTCAGCGTCGCAATATCCACCCTCCTGTTATGAATGGTCCGAGACCAGTAACAGCAAAGCAGCCCAATAATATTAAGTGGTTATGTGTGGGATTCGCGTTGATAAATAGCGCATTACAGGAGTAATTATGCGAATTATGTTAAAGCTTTGGCCCAGATTTGTTATCCCCTCATCTCCTTCTACGTTCTAGGATCTCATCTCATTCTGGTTTCCTTCTTTCCCTATTATTCTAAGATTTCTCCATTAATATTATTTACTGTTTACCTTGTTGTTCTAATTCTCAGTTGTAATCTGACTTCAGTAAATATAATATATGTTAGTGTTGTGTTGAGAAATTCGGATTGTTACACCTCCCCACCTATCTGCCTACTCCCGCCCGCCCCTACTTTGCCTACATGTCTACTCCTTGCACCTACCCCCTACCCCTACCGCTTCCACCTACCCCACCATACCCCGTGGCCCTATTGACCCCATCGCCTACCCCCCCCCCCCCCTGCCTGGCCCACACCCCACCTCACCTACCCATTCTACCCTCACGACCTCAATGTCAGAAGTTACACTTTGAATTTAAAAATCTCTTCGTGTTTTATTTTGAATATATGTAAATACATTTAAAGTGATATTTTTCAACTTGTCTATCAAATTATACATAAAAAAATGAGTAGAAAAATCACTTATTTTTTTGAGAAAATATTTTCCATCATACCAAAACACACCCTAAGTTAGTGTCATAAAAGTTTCATAACTGGTAGATGCAAATTCATCAGATTACTTTAACGAATAGTCAACATATATGGACAGAGCAACAACAAAAATTATGTATCAATTCAATTAAATTTCAAATAAAATGAGATTAGCTATATGAATTTGTATTGATTATGTTTCTTTATTTAAACTCATCTTATATTAATATTATAAAATATGTTCCTAAGTGAGCACGTCCCAATAATATCTATCTTATGAGAATTTATGTCGTTATATGATCTGCTCAATTTTTTATGTTGACATCATTGGGGGCGGTAAAATGGGTAAAAGCTATGATTATTCGCCTGATGCAATTCATTTAAAATGATTTGGATATCCAACTCATTTAAAATGGTTTGAATATCCGACTCATTTAAAATGGATCCACTATGAATCAACTCATATTATTCACTTAAAATATGAGTAAACTCATGGGTATTAATCAACTACACTCCCCTCAAGCTACATGTATATTAGTACATCATAGAAAGTTTTTGGGAGTTTAGATTTTTTTTAATTAATTTTAAATTTTTTAATTTTTAATTTTTATTTTTTAATTTTTTGTTTTTAATTTTTTGCTTTGTTGTGTTTTGTTTTTTATTTATTTTTTTAGTTTTTACTTTTTAAATACTCAATTTTTTCTTTTCTTTTTTAGTTTTATTTTCATTAATTTCTTTTTATAATCTAAGCTTATTTTGATTTTTAGCTTATGTTCTCACCTGATTATTCAGATTCTTGATATCATGGATAATATGGTTATCCATATTATTTGTGGGTCAACCCATTTTATATATGTGTTAAATATGAGTGGATCGAATATTTTATTCATTTTTATTTAACTTGTTTTTAATCCGTTCATATCCGACTCGACCCGTCCGTTTGTCACTCCTAGACATCATACGTACGCTTCTTTGTCTCCTCGAAATAATGCCGCCCTATGGGATTAGAATAGACGGTAGACCTTCTTATTTCAAAATGGGCTAGAATTTGGATGGGTTGGCCCAAACAATCATGACATCTGGAGGACCAAAACTTGGGGGAATTAACACAAAGAGGACCACTTTCCGCTGCTATTTAACTTTTGATCCCATTTTAAAAAGTTGTGGGGAAATAATTTTTGAGCTAGAAGTTGTAGTCTTATCCCTGGCGGATTAGCAGAAGACTTGTTTTATCACAATTCACCAAGATTTTAGTAATTTTGTACTTCAATTTATATGGATTCTAGTACGCGCCATTCATATCTTCTTCATTCCGATTTAGTCTATATATAGTATTTCCTCCTTTCAACATGCAAAGGAATCGAAGAAGAAGAGAAGATAAGTGAATGAAAAATAAAGGGAAAGACAGATGACCCGTAATATGGTTGAATCGTTAATTCTTTTTTGGCCTCTCTGTCTTGCATTGGGTTAACTGGAGCTTAGATAAAGCGATAGGCAGAAGAGAGAGAATTAGTCTGTCTTTATAGACTGATTTTCTTTCTTTTTTAGTCAATCCCAAAAAAAAGACACATTTTCTTATTTGGCAACAATTTAACTTTAACATTCACCTTATACGCTTAACGAGATGATCTATAACCGCACAAATATCTTTGGCTTGTTTTCGACCACAAAATTCAAAAATCTTCTTTTATTTCTTAAACTTTGTGCTAATCAAACTACATCATATAAATTAAGACGGGGGAGTAATAATTTGTTCATAAATTCCAACAAGTACAAAGTTTCAGTTTTCCATATGAAGAAGATGGAGGAGGAGGAGGACCATTTTTGACGGATATCTACATTTGCTAAACCTTTTTTAATAGAGCCTAAAATCAGACACTAGCTATGATATCCGGTAAAATTCTTGTCAAAACTTTTGTCGAAATTACACTCAATGACCTTGGAAATGAGTAATCTTGAATTTTTTACCCCGGGTTGTTCCACTAGAAAACCTTCAAGTTAAAAGTTAAAAGTTAAAAATTAAAAGTCAAAATTTATTAAATTTAAAATTTTACTCATAAAGCAAGTAAGGTCGAAAGTTAAAATTAGGGATGGCAATGGATCGGATCTGGACCGAATCCTACTAGATTCAGATCCAGATTCGTTTTTCATACTTGAATCCAGATCCGAATCCAGATCCGTCGGGTCCATAAAAATCATATCCAAATTCGAATCCATCGGATCCACCGGGTCCACGGATCGGATCTGGATCCACATGTAAAAAAATGTGTCTTGCTAAGAATGTAACCTTGCTAAGAATTTTTTTTTAAACTGACAAAATTTTTTACTTAGCTAACAGTTTACTGTGTTTCAATTTTGAAATGTTCATATGAGATATTTTGTTCGTTGTCTCGTTTTGATTGTGAGCTATTAATTGAAAATGTTGGACAATGACCATAGTTGTAGAAAATGCTGACTAGTATTTCCACAATGCAGAACTTGCATGTGCCTGGAATCTTCACAAATGAAGTGAATATAATTTTAACTACTTGTCTATGAAGATGTTAGTCATTCACTAATATAACATTAATTTTATTATCGAAGTCACCTCTTTATTTTTGAGTTTTTGAGTTAACGCGGGGATAAATTAAACTTGTTTTGAGAATTAAACTTACAAGGATGTGCTTAGCAATTTTAAGAAAATACTTTTAAAATTACATTCTAGGTTATGAATATATTTAATAAAAAACGGATCCACGGGTCGGATCTGGACCGGATACGGATCTCAAATACAAGATCCAGATTCAGATCCGATCAGTCAGAAATGGATCCGGGTCCGATCCGGATCCGTCGGGTCCAAATTTTGAAGATCCATATCCTATAAAACGGATCTGGATCCACCGGGTCCAGGATCCATTGCCATCTCTAGTTAAAAACATCCACCTTCAAAGTCATTCTCGTAAATCATCCTAACTTTGCACATTCTTTGTCCAATCTAAGTAAATTGAGAAGGCACAACAATGGTACGAAAAGCAAGTTTGATTGAGGTCCCTTGATTGCCAATCGTCATTCGTTTTCATAATTTTAATCACAATGGGCACATCTAAGGGAACAACTTAGTGTTCATGAGGTACAATTCAACTAATAATACCACGAGTTTGAGTTTTAGTGATCTTTTATCAAATGCAAGCTAATAGGACCTTCCTTCTCTTCTATTATATGAAAAATGTTGAGAATATAATCAAATATTAAAAGTATGTTCTATCTAACAGCTTAAGCTTTTAGATCAGATGGTCACACACTTCAATATGGTATCAGAGCAGGCCAAAGGTCCTGGGATCGAATCTCACCGCTACCCATTCTCAAAAAGAATTTTCACGTGCTTGGACCATGAAAAAAAATCAGCCCAGTACGTGAGGGGGCGTGTTGAGAATATAATCAAATATTAAAAGTGTGTTCTATCTAACAGCTTAAGCTTTTAGATCAGATGGTCACACACTTCAATAAGGATATTGAGAGATTCTTTTCTACTATATGTAATAAATACAAAATCAAATAAATAAGGTATCAATTTTCAAACTTGAAATCCGAATAAGATTTGTTCTAGTGGTAGAGTACCTCTACCATCAACGAAGAGATTGGAGGTATTCTAACATTTAAAATATGAAATAGATTAAGAAATATTTGAATTATGATTCATATTGAGAAATTGTGTCCGGCCGAGCTCTCAAAAAACAATTAGATAAAGATTCCTAAATTTTAAATCGAAAGTTTCTTTTTTTTCAACTCCTATTTAAATTTTGATCAAAAGTAAAACCTTTCTTTGAAATTTTTAGTCACTTTATTTGTCCAAGGAATAAGAAATGATCCAAGGATTCTTACGCAGGGAATTCTTAATTTGATTTAGGTTAGATTTTTTTATTAAATGATGATAGGCAGAAATATTGTTGATCCTCCTTTCTAGATTGTTAAGGTGTTAAAAAAAACTTCGCAAACATTATATCCTACCTTTTTTTCCAATCTTTTAATTAATTAGAGAGCCATTTGCATGGATTTGTTTGTTCTCCTAATTATGTAGCTCGTATTTTACGTTAAAGGTTTTAACTTGTTTTCTGTAACTAATCATTTTATATCGGATAAATGTCATTCAAATGACAAAAATAATAATTAGTACATCCAATCAAGGAAAAGGGTGCAAAAATGCAACTGATTATTGTTGATATTTTTTTGAATTGTCAAGACATGCATGTTAGGTTATTCTATGAACCACAAAGGCATATTCACCATACACGAGTGAACCTAACTTTAAGTGAATAGAGGTTTGATGGTGAGACATCTCAATTTCTCAACCACAGTCCACAATGACATCGACTAAACTGTGCCCAACACAAATCTGGTTAATTAAATACCACATCAAGTTCTGTTTGAATGATAGCCACCTACCAGCTGCACAATATATACTCATGAGTAGTCATGATTAGTGTCCGAGTCAAAGATTCATGTAAGAGTTTGAAAAAAATAATATAATATCAAACGTACGGTCTGATGAACTTGTGATATAAGGAAATTTTTTGTATTGGTATGCGAATAAAGTCTCACATCGATAGCTGAAAAGATTGGGAGTTATAAGGTCTAGGAATCTCTTAATGGTATGAGACACTTTGAGAAAAACCGTGTGAGCTTGACCCAAAACTAACAATAACACATCGTATTAAGAGTATCTATCAATTGATTGAGCATAACACTTTTTAACCTCGTTTGCTACTATACTAAAAAAAAATCTCATATCAAGTGCTTCAACAATTCATATATTATATACTAGAAAAATTTGAGTTACCCTATTTATGTAGTGTACAATTTTTAGTGAAAGAGATTCAATTGAACCTCTTAGCTTCCTTTAACTCTGCCGCTGCTCACACATTATTAGAAACCAATCTTCGATGACAATTTCTAGTAACTTTTATAGCGGTAGTGTTTGAACCAGTTTAACTTCCTAATGATAAATTCAATCGACAGTCTTAAGTGTCGGGTAAACATATTCACCAAACTTAAAAGAGATGATGAGTTCGAACTAAGTGCTCCAATTGAAATTCGACTTTGAAATCTTCATGTTGTGATTCCTTTGGAGAAAACAACCTCTAGTACTATATAGAAGAACAGTTACATCTTCATAATAGTATCAATATTCTGCTATTTTAATTATGGGGAAATTGTTATTATGGCTAGAAACATAAACATTAGGCGTCAGTGGCGAAAGAAACATAGTGATAAGAAATTGTTTGCGCCGTTTCCTTCCACCAACACCCATAAATTACATAATTTATATTTATGTTATTTGAATATAAAAAGTTTGGTCATGCATGTCATGCATTGATCTTTAGATACACGAATTTATAGGTTGTGAAATCATGGTGGGTGAAAGCGTTGAAAGAAAATAAGCAGATCTAAAATCATATGGAATGAAGTTTATATATGTAGGAAATATAGATAATTTTTAATGTTTTTTATTTGTATTTGTATAATATTGGTGAAAATGAGTTTAAATAAAGTAATAATCAGTTGGTCAGTAAGAATTTATATAGTTGATTTCAACTTATTTGATACTGAGGTATAATCAGAACGAGCTTGCCGGCGGACCACTGCCGTCCCATTCTTGAGTGAGCTGGAGCGCAGCCATCTTATCCACTGAACTAGCTAGAAGCTATCGCTTCGGGTCGAAGCACTAAAAGAAAAGGACCGGGAAACGCGGCGGCATAGGAACCACGGGACCCCCTACTAGTAAAGGGAAAATGGAAGTGCGCTCCTGCGCACCAGTGAAAGCCGCTTGCTTGATTGTAAGAAAGGAAAGGAGCGAAAAGCCACTCGACTTTACTATAAGGAAGGAGAGGAGCTGAAAAGCCACTCGACTTTACTATAAGGAGAGGCGTGAAAAGCCACTTGCACTTGCTTGATTATTTGGAGAGGGGCTTTTTCGAAAGGCTAAATTGTCTAAGTGCTCTCCTTTGTCTCATTGTTTATCTCGTAATCATTCGATTCCGCCCCTAAAGCTAGCTCCTAATCAGTATTGATTACAATATTATTATTAATTTGAGACAACCAAACAATTAAAAAAAACTTCATGGGAGAAACATCTTACATAATACAAACGATCACATCCTTGAATGAAATGATGGTTTATTAATTCTACAAATCACATGAAAAGTGAGCTGTTTTAAATAATACTTAGTGATGATGAGGAAGCTGCATAGAAGCTCTCTTTTGTCGTTGCACCAAAACTTTTCTAAATTTAATATACATTATAACAGATTATAAAACTTGAATTTTATATTAATAGCTTAACTGGCGTTTGATGTCAATTCCTTTTCAAAATTTAAAATAAGCAAAGCCTCGTGAGGATGTTTGTTTTGTTGACTATACACACGTAGATTTTCAAAATATGTTTTCGTTATGTTTAAATACAAAAAATACAGCCCAAATGATTTATTTTAACAGCCCCAATAGAGTTAGACATAATTATTTTAACGCTTTAAATTGAAATTCTTTTTGTTCTCCTATATTATGTTAGAATATTAATTTGCAAGATACAAAGGTTGAAAAGTTTAGGGTTCACGCCTTGTTTAGTATAGTGTCGCCTTTGTTAGGGAGCATTTAATCGTGTTTAATCGGGAATCAATGCAAATATTAAACACTGGATGAGAAATTTACAAAAAATCATTGATAAAATAAATTCTTCTTATTGATAAATAGATTTTGCTTTTTTCAAACCATAATGTTCTCATCTAAACGCATATTGGACATAGACGTTATTTGAAAATAATATAATACTTACAACATGTTTGTCTATGATTTTGTCCATATTTTCAACTTCAACTTGAAATAGAGAATTTCTGAACTTTGAAAAACTAGTTTGAAGAGTATTCCAAATCCAACGATTTTCATTCACAGATTTTAATTTTTTTTTCAAATGAAATTCTCATCCAATTATAAAAATTTTAACTTCAACTTTAAAAAATTTGAAAATAACACGCATGAAATTTAAAAATATCATTTTCTTCCATTCAAAATTGTAAGTAATTATAGGAGACCATTTTCTCCTTCACATACTCAATTCTTTCAGCTTCACCTAAATAGTGTCAGGACGGATTCATGCAGAAAAATAAAGTTAATTTGGATGGTCAAAATCTGAAAGATGGAAATTTGTATATTATGTTCAAACTATTGAGAAGGTAAGTCACTTAATTTGTGCATGATACGCGTGTACATGTTTTTGTCTAAAAGTTTGTTATTTTTAACTCAACTATATATTTTCTTCTATTCCACTTTACCTAAAGACCTGCGAATTATGGGTCTTTACAGTAAATTTTGGCTAATACAATTTAATAAAAAATAAGAACCCCTAAAATTTTTGTTTTTTCGAAGGCTCTGTGCGGTAGCACAACTCGCACGGGCCCAAAGACTTCCCTGGTCACTCCACAAGAACAAAAGAGAAAAATTAAAGTGTTAGTGTGTGTGGTTTTTTGGAAGTCCAAGGAATCTCTAACACAGCTAAGCTAACAAAGCATCGTAATCACATGCAGTGTTCAATAAATTATCTATCGATATTCTTAATCCACGTATTGTCTTATAATTGGCCAGAAACATCAGCCGTATCCAGCAATACTCTATTTTGAGATTCTTCAATGTTATTTAATCAGGACAAAAGTCTGTCTTTGGTGTCACTCAAGTCCTAAATCTTTCGGGATTTCCCATCTGATGTCTGATCTCTGTTTTGGGGTCCGTCTAATCTGAATTCGCACTGAAAATTTCACTTTAAAAGGTAAAGCACTCTGTAACAAAGGCGTTCACTAGAGTCCCAAATAAGAAATATATTTGGGTGAACATATATATTATATTTCTTGAAGTACAATTTTATTTTCTAAAAATATGACATTACTTTAATAATTATTTTATATTTAAAATGAAATACAAAAAAGGACAGGACCTCTAGGGTTGCAACTTTAATTCGATTGTGAATATCAGTAATTTAAGAATATCATATGCTATAAGTTGAAAATGTCAGACCCAAATTACGGGTCATGATAACACCTACACTAGCCTCCGATAGGCGAACCATCCCAAAGTTATGAAATCATTTTGCAAAGTAAGTAAAAAAGTTAAATACATTGGAAACATTTAGTCAACAGTCTTAACATATATGAATAAAAGTGCAGAAATATAACTTAGTCTTTACCATCCCAAAACCTTATTGGATTCGTACAAGAGCACTAAATAAGTCTGCTACAAGCCATGTAGGACGTAATAATAATGTCTATGAAATAAAACAGAACAAATAAAGAAGAGATGTCAAGGGTCGCGGATCAGTCATGTAGCTCACCCTGAATGTCTCTAATACGGTGCATCGGGATTAGCCACGAGGTCTCGAACTGGAGCACGAATCAGTATTTGCACCAAAAAGTGCAGCAAGTGTAGTATGAGTACAAACCACTAGTAATATGTAGGTACATAAGTCGGCAACGAAGGAAACACGCGTACATCATATAAAGACTAAATCTAAACACTTATTAGACTATCTCAACTTAGATTTTCTAGTTATGACCAAGAATTCATAATTCACAGGAAAGATAGTTAAGCACGTGTCACATAGGAAGGATAATAGAATAGATGGATGAATGAATGTATGAATGCAATGACCAATAATCAATATATGTACACACATGCTATAGGCCATGCCTTATAGGCATGACGTGGGGAACTCACGAGCTCCATATAACTGTTGTAACGTGCAACCCTATCCCATGTTGGTGTGCAACCCGATCCCATAATTTATATATGTTGCGGCATGCAATCCGACCCCTTAAATCATAGCGGATACTCAATCTTACCTTTTTCGGCCTTAAATACTGCCTCGTATCTCCTTTTTCACGACTCATCCATCAAGTATCTAAGTATGAATGAATGCATGTATGCAAGATATCATATGCCAAAATATCATGAAAGTATGGAGTGGATAAGCATACATCATGGAATTACATAAGCTCAACTCGGATATCAATAATAATCATTCTTTCATCATTTACATGAGGCATGAAGTGATGCGGTAAATGAGTTAATAATTGCAAGTACTCATCAAGCATCTGATTTGCCTAGAAATTACGGCACAATTAATACCATTTTCGTGAATTATGTTGCCTTTTATGCATTTATAGTAGTGTTTTCTTATGTTATTTTGGTTTTTGTATAATTTTTCATTATGACACCAAGAATGAGAAAATGTGCTGAAACATGATCAAAAATGCTGAAAAATAGAAGAAGTGCTGAGAAGGCCACTTCTGTGAACCGTAGAATGGTAGTTAAACCGCAGAATCAAACAGTGAAAGAAGAATTTTGAAGCCCCAAAGTGCGACCCAAACTGTGGTCCGCACTTCCGCTCTGTGGACCGCAATCCGGTCTGTGAACCACTGCTTCAACTCGAGTTCAACTCAGATTTGTGAAGACTCAAGACACTTATGCGGGCCGCATTTTAGTTCTCCAAATCGCATTTCCAGCCGCAGTTCAAGACAGTCCAAGTAAGGAACTACTCTGTGAACCCTAGGTCCGTTCCGCGGATCGTAGACTTGTTTTGTAGTCCTATTCTGCGATCGCAGAGTGGTCTGGCGGTGGCATTTTTGTAATATTATGTAGTCTGAAAATTGGGTCCCTATATATAGCTACCTAGGATTTTATGACGGGACACATGATTTGGTACCTCGATTCCAATATACCATCGCTACTTTTGAATATTCCTTATCCCATTTTTCACTATTCATCATTTAGTTAATCATTCCAACAAAAGATTCTTGATCCATTGTGTAAAGACAAGTATTGCTCATCATTAATCAATGTACGCATCCTTTTATATTTATTATGTCTTATTACATTTATTATTGTGTTGTGTATTTATTACTTGCAATGAGTGGCTAGATTTAGATTGGGGTTGTGATAAAATAATGAAATGTGGTAGTTGAGGTATTTGATAAACAATGAAAAAGGTGTATTAATGTAGGATTCAACTACCCCTCATATTTAATGTTAAAGGGTTGGTTGCAAACATTTCTTTCTTGCCTATTGTCTCTAGTCAAACTTGAGAAAGGAGACTAGAGTCTAGGAAAGGAGTATGTTGATTAGGACTTGGGGCTTTAAACATCATTTAATTATTCCCAACTTTAATTAGAAGGGAATCAACTAAGGGTACATAATGGGTGTTCATAAATGTCACACTTTAGAGCTTGAGAAAGCCTAAAGTGAAATTAGGTGGGTCAATTGAGAAATTCCCACCTAGACACGAGTCTCAATTACCCATACCAGACTAATACACCTACTTAAGCCTAAACCCAACACCACTTTCATGAATTGAGTCACAACCCTAAGATTCCAATTACTTGATAATTTAAACCTTATTTAAGTTGATAATTTGAAATAGATAAAACAAACAAATAAATAAATAACTTGGTTACCATAGGAGTAAAGTAATTAGTACAGTCATAATACGTGCACGAATAGACTAGTTTCTCATCGTATTCCTTGTGGGGTTCGACCCCAACCTATGTTGGGTTACTAAATTTGACAATGGCCGCATTATACAATTAAAAGTGTAATTTGTACGAGATCAAATTTTGATGTCGTTTCTGGAGAATACGATATTAAAATTTTCTATTTGTTGTATTATTACTTTGCTAAGAGCTTTATTTCTAAATTTATGTTTGCTTGTTGTTTTTGTGTTATAGGTGCTATGGCGATTTATCTGATGATGAGGGAAATGTATAGATGGCCACATTTGCTAATGCCATCCGGCCACCTCAAATTATGGGGAATGTGAGTTTCCATATCACTTCCACCATGCTCCACATGCTCAACAACAAGGGCCTATTCGGAGGATCGACATCCGACGACCCGAATAGGCACTTGAGGAATTTCAATAAGGTGTGCCTTGCCTTTCGTCATCCTAACGTGTCCGAAGAAGTCGTGAATCTAAGGTAATTCCCCTTCTCTCTAACGAGAGAGGCCACTATTTGGTTGGATGACTTGCTTTCCGAGTCCTTCACTACATAGACCGAGTTGGTGGAGGCATTCCTTAAGAGGTTCTTCCCGTCGGTTTGCATGCTCTAACTCCGAGATGAAATCTTAACATTTCGTCAAATGCAGGGTGAGGCCTTACATGAGGCTTGGTTAAGATTCAAGAAGAAGCTCAAATGGTGCTACAATCATGGGTTGAGTGATGAAGACTTGATACAAACATTCTATCGGGCGCTCGATTAGGTCAACAAGTCGGTGGCCAACAACATAGTGGAGGGCGCCTTGATAAACTTCTTAACAAACTAACAAAGACAAACCATGTTTGACATACCAGATCATTGGAAGTAGTTGGGAGTGGTCCCTCTAAGGTGATATGTAGAGAGACGTTGAAGAAAGAGAAAGAGAGGGATGAGACCATGGCGCAACTAATAATCCAAATGGCAGTCCTTACAAAACATGTGATGGAGAAGGGGACCAAGAAAGTGAATACGGTCACTAGCATGGGTCCTACGTAAAATGAAACCGAGATGGTACCCTATGAACAAGGGGGATACAATAAGAGTGAAGAAGATTTGAACTTCATAAAAAATGTGCAAGGGGGGTTTCCGCTCTAATTACCAAGGATCGAGCCAACCATTGTGATCTAGTAATCAAGGCAAGAATCAAGGTTGGAGAAATTATCAAGGCGACTCTAATTGGAAAGAGATGAATGAAGGGGGGTGGATAGAAAGCAACAATAATGGGTACCAAAATCATAGCTCCAACACATATGTTCCACCAAGATGGTAAGCCTACCAACAACCTACCCAACCTCCCCCTTACCACAATCGTGAGTCTACTAGTGATCCCGCTAGTTCAAAACTTGAGGAGATGATATCTAGGGTCTTGAAAAATCAAGACAAGTCCGACGCTAGCATAAAAGAGCTCAACAATCTTGTATCCTCACATTCAACATCCATCAAGCAACTAGAAAGTCAATTAGGGCAAATTGCTTCTACTCTAAACCCAAGACAAAAGGTGACCCTTCCTAGTGATACAGTAGCCAATCTAAAAAACGAAGGGGGAGAGGTGTCTTATTGTTTATCCATTTCTACTAGAAGTCAGAAGGTGTTGGAAGAGCCAAAGATGATGATGGATGTGGTAGATGAAGGGTGTGTCGAGGTTGAGAAACCAAAAAAGAGTGATGACAAGATGGTAGATGATTTTATCTTGATTGAAGAGAAGAGTGATGAAAAAAAGAAAGTTCTTGAAAATAAAAAAGGAAACGAAAAAGAAGAGGAGGCTCCAAAAACCTTAAAGCCTATGACAAGGCCTCCTCCTCCCTTTCCATAAAGATTTCCCAAGAGAATTGAAGATGGAAAGTTCAACAAGTTCTTGGAAATGTTAAAGCATTTTTTGGTCAATATTGTACTTTTTGAAGTCTTGTAACAAATGTTGGGGTATGCCAAGTTCATAAAATATTTGATTACAAAGAAACGGAGAGTGGAGTTTTGAGACGGTGGATGTTACTCACCAATGTAGCGTCATCATTTCTATCTCTATTATGAAGAAGCAAGAGGATCATGTTGCTTTCACCATTCCATGCACCATTGGGGTGTATTAATTTGCAAAGGCCCTTGGTGCCCTTGGTGACCTTGGGACAAGCATCAATTTGATTCCGTTCGCTATTTTCAAGAAGTTAGATTTGGGTAACCTCTGACCTACAAGTATGAGGCTGCTTATGGCAGATAGGACGGTAAAGAGGCTAATGGGAATTATATATGATGTTCTTGTGAAGGTTGATAAATTTATCTTCCCCGCCAATTTTATGATTGAATTGTGCGGTTGACTATGATGTTCCCATAATCTTGGGATGTCCATTCTTAGCGATGGGGAGAGCGGTATATGATGTGGAGAGTTGAAGTTCCAAATGAATGATGAAGAGGTCACCTTCTATGTGTGCAAATCCATGAAACAATATATGTATATAGGGGTGATTGATGTGATTGATGATGAGGTAGAGTTGAATGCCAAAATTGATATCATTGAAGGGGCCTTGATGGCGGTGTTGTTAAACCATGATGATTAGGTAGTTGAGGGTATTGCGGAGACTGTTCTTGCTCTTGAGGGCCAAGGGTTCTATTCTTATGCTCCTAGGCGTTTGGCCTTGGACTTGGAAAATCGTGCACTCCCTCCTCTTAGACCTTTCATAGAAGAATCGCCAACCCCTGAGCTCAAGGCACTTCCAAGTCATTTGGAGTACAAGTTCCTTTGGCCAAATGATTCATTGTCAGTCATTTTCTCATCAAAGCTCAATGAAATTCAAGTGGAAGCTTTATTATCAATCTTAAGAACCTATAGAAGAGCAATTGGGTAGACTATTGCAGACATCTAAGGGATAAGTCCGGGTGTGTGTACTCATCAAATTCATCTTAAAGAAAATATTCCCCCAAGTATTGAGCATCAACGGAAGTTAAACCCCTCAATGCCAAAGGTTGTCAAGAAAGATGCAAGTGGGGTTGCTATTGGGGCTATGTTGGGTCAAAAACATGGAAAAATCCTGCACCCAATCTACTATGAAAGTAGATCGCTTAATGAGGCTCAAAATAATTACACGGTGATGGAGCAAGAGTTGCTTGCCATGTCTTTGCTTTTGAAAAACTTTGGTCTTACCTATAGGGTTCTAAAGTGGTGGTGTATTCCGATCATGCAGCCCTCCGATACTTAATGGCAAAGAAAGACACGAAGCCACTCTTGATAAGGTGTATACTCCTTCTACAAGAGTTTGATTTGAGATAAAAGATTGGAAAGGTTGTGAGAATAAAGTAGTGGACCATTTGTCAAGGATTGAAGAGGCCGGAATGCCAAAGAATGAATGGGAGATCAATGATGCTTTTTCATATGAGCAAGTCTTTGCTTCATCTCAAGATCTCATCCATTGGTATGCCAATTTTGCCAATTACTTGGTGAGTGCAATCATGTCGAATCATGTAAACTTTCATCAAAAGAAGAAATTCTTGAGACACTCCCAGCATTATTATTGGGTTGATCCTTATCTCTTTTGGATTTGCACCGACAACATGATTCGGACATGTGTGCCCGAGGTTGAGACTTTGCCTATCATGGAAGCATGTCATACTGCACCCGTTGGGGGTCACCATGCTAGTCAACGCATGGCCTCCAAAATTCTTCAAAGTGGTTTTTATTTACCAACAATCTACAAGGATTCTCATGAATTTGTGAAGCATTGTGACCAATGTCAAAGGGAAGGTAATGTCTCTAAAAGGTATGAGTTGCTTATGTCTCCTATTATTGAAGTGGAATTGTTTGATGTGTGGGGAATAGATTTCACGGGGCCATTCTTGATTTCATTTGGAAACAAATATATACTTGTAGCGGTCGTTTATGTGTCCAAGTGGGTTGAAGCCGTAGCCCTTCCGAACAACAAAGGGAAGACTGTCACCGCGTTCCTCAAGAAGAACATTTTCACTCATTTTGGGACCCTTATAGCCATCATAAGTGATGGAGGCTCTCACTTTTGTAATAGAGTGTTTGTCTTCCTTCTTGAAAAGTATGGGGTAAAGCATAAGGTGGCAACTCCTTACCACCCCCAAACAAGTGGTTAAGTGGAAGTGTCCAATCGGGAGATAAAGAGCATTTTGATAAAGACGGTTAATCTCATGAGGATGGATTGATTGAGAAAGCTTGATGACGCCTTGTGGGTGTATAGGACGGCATACAAGTCTCCTATTGGGATGTCACCATACAAGTTGGTATTTGGTAAGGCATGTCATCTTCAGGTAGAGTTGTAATACAAGGCACTTTGGCCATTGAAGAAGCTAAACATTTATTGGGAGAATGCGTCAAAGTTAAGGGTAGATCAAATCAATGAGATGGATGAGTTCATCTCCAAGCATATGAAAGTGTTGTGTTCTACAAGGAGAGGATGAAGTTCCTCCATGACAAGAGAATCTTAAAGCTAGAATTTTCACCCGGGGACTTGCTCTTGCTCTAAAACTCTAGACTCA
This sequence comes from Anisodus tanguticus, assembly GCA_034509755.1. Lineage (NCBI taxonomy): Eukaryota > Viridiplantae > Streptophyta > Magnoliopsida > Solanales > Solanaceae > Anisodus > Anisodus tanguticus. The sequence goes on along the minus strand of CM067543.1, from coordinate 8,934,665 downwards.
AGTTATTCCCCGGAAAGTTAAAATCGAGATGGTATGGCCCTTTCAAAGTGATGAAGGTATTTCCATGTGGTGCCATTTAATTAGAGAGCAAAGTCAGTCACCTATTCAAGGTGAATGACCAATGAGTCAAGCATTACTTGGGGAGTTTTGATGATCATAGGGCAAATGCAATCATCACCCTCTATGAACCTTGAAGAATTTGGGTTACATTCATCGTGTCGTGATGTTAAATCAAGCACTAATTGGAGGAAACCTAATGTTTTACTTTATTTTCTTTATTATTCTTTGTTCACTTGTGTGTTTGATAGTTTGTTAAGTGTGTAGGATCTGGAAACACATACAAAATAAGGAGGAAATATAGAAAGATAAGCAAAACAAGTCAAAGAGAAAGAAAGACCATTGTGCGGTCCACTCTACGGACCGCAGTCTGGGTATGCGAATCACACTTTGGTTCACAAAATAACACAGTGTACCTAGGAGTTTTTAGACAATTGCGGAGAAACTGACCTTTTTGTGGACCGTAGTCCGGTTCTAAGATTGTAAAATGGGTGCCACGTCAACCATATGGAACAAAGGTAAGTGGGTTGCAGTCCAGATATGCAGATCGCAGATCGAAACTACGACCCAACTAAGACCGTAGAACGACCGAGGTATAAAAGGGCTGAAAAGCCTTAATTTTATTCATTCTCTATTTCGCGCTCAAATTGAAATCAAAACGCTCCATATTTTCCTCAACCGTCACTATCCCTCACATGCACACCTCTTGAACGCACTTCACTACGATTGATCACTTCGTCTTTCCCGTATACTCGTTGATCTCAAGGTATGTTCACTTCTCTTCTTTTTCTTTTTTCTCGCAAGAATAGGTAAAAGGGTGTGTTAATCATAAAATTGACTTGTAGGAAGTTGAATATTGGTTTATGACATATATGTGTGCCCCATGTAGCCACGAAAGTGTATGATTGTTCTTCGTTGCCTCGTATTCCCCTATTATTTAGAAATCGCAAATATTGTGAATTTGAGATTTTTGGAATTTTGTGAAATTGATTGCATGTGGGGGTTGGGCTCGGGTTCAATTGTCTGAATCTTGAATTTGGGTGCTTAATGTGTGCGGGAATGTTCTCAATTGAGCGAAATTGTTAAATATTGCTTAAACATGAACATGCATATGTTTGTTGAATTTGATTTAATTGAAGCCGTAGTGAAGGCTGAGTACCTACGAGCGTTAATTGCAAGCGTGTTTTAGGCTGGTAATGTGTGTGTGGTGATAGTATGGGTGTCACACCATCGAGTTTTGAAAATCGAGGCGATATCCTTGAAAAATACCTAAAATATGCTGATTGGGTGCCTTTTGCGAGCTGTAAAATGGTTCTGGGGACCGTAGTTGGGCAACCCAGTCCACATAATCAGCCAGTAAGTTTGGATAATTGAAAGGCAAAACTATGATGCCTTTTGTGGGCCACAGAATGGTTGACCGCAAAGTAGGCCGAGTTGGCCTAGTGAATTTTAGATTTATGGGCAAAAGTGTGATCTCAGTCTGCGGACCACAATTTGGGTTTGCGATGTCGCAAATCTGGACTGCGGATCGCAGACCTGGTCTGGTCTGCGATCACTGAACCTATTTCTTGTCTTGTGTTTTTATTCTCTCTTTTTCGCTTTGTAGTATAACTTCTTGTTTGTTTTGCGCGTTTCATTCTTGCAATTGACTTATGAAAAATACAAAAATAAATTACTTTTGTTTTTCGTACCATAATCCAATACTCATCATGTCTCTTGTTTGCAAATATGGCTCCTAAAAAGATGCAAGCACAATAGGGTATCACTATCAACGAGCCAGCACCCCCAGCTAGATCTTTAAGGCCAACTATAGCCCGGTTGATACTCTAAATCCAAGGGAAGCTGACAGTCCGTACTCACAAAGCAACCACCCAGCTGGGTAACAAAAGAAGGCGCCCCAGCACAGTCGTATCTAGTGATGGGGAGTCACAAACCTCTATTACTACTGCACATTCATCCTCTCAATCTGATGAGGAGGTTATTGGGGAAGAAAAGGCCTGGACGGTCGAGTTGAGACAAAAGAGGGCCCAAGAGGTCAAAAGGATCAATGTGAAAGGTTCGAAAGAGCAATATTAGAAGAGCAAAGACCAAACCTTCATAAAAGAGAAGTGGATCTCCATGATTGGGTTGCGAGACCAGTTCTCTAGAGTGTGGGACTTATTTGTGTTTCATGGGTGGCAATTCTTCCTCAAGCCATTACCCCAATACAATGAGGAGTTTGTTCGCAAGTTTTACATTTCCTATGCCGCATCCGTGCCTAAGAAAACAAAGGGGCAACCGAAAGCATCGCTAGATGAGGTAAAGGTTCGAGTTGTCAAGGTGCAATATGGAAGCATATCAATTAGTAAAGCACTTGACCCCAACCTCTCATGTGACCACAATGAGTACGTATTAAAAATCTTGGGCCAGATGGATGATGAGCGTGCGTGGGCGGCTGCGATTGTGACTAATGTGACCCGAGAGTAGATTGTCGCAAGTACAAAGATTTACAAAAACACTTTGAGTACGGAAGCCAAGTTTTGGCTACGCTTTGTGAGTAGCCGATTGCAGCCATCATACAATGAGACGGAAATTCGAATAGAAAAGATTTTGTTGATTGCGTGCATTATGAGCCGGATTCATGTGAATGTCGGCGTTGTGATTGAGAAGGAGCTCGGCAAGAGAGCTCAACAAGACAAAACCTCATTTCCTTTTCCTTGCCTGATGACAAAGTTGTGTCGTAAGCCCAAGGTTCCTGAGCTACCTCGTATGGATAACGCAATCGATGCCTTGTTGACGTGAAATATTTAGAGTGTACAGTCCGAGGAGAACCAGAGTAGAAATAAGAGAAAGACCATCGATGCCTCGGTAGACACTACACCGATTACTTTGGTTGATTTGGAGGTATTCACATCTGAGCGGACAGAGACACAGGCCACCATATCGGCAAACCACACTTCATCTATTCCTTCTACAGTCGACACATCTACTCCAGCAAGCACTCTAACTTCAGCAACCCCTATTCCTCCCGCACCTTCAGTTATTGCTAGATCAGAGACCCTCTTATCGAGGGCTGGTATAGTGAGGATAAGCCATATTACGGCCATTGTTGATGCTCGATCATCCCAACTTGAGTCGAGTATTTTTGAGAAGATCCAGACTGTCTTAGCCCCTATTAGAGATGACTTGAGTGCGGTACAATAGAAGCAGAAGGAGCATGGACATGCTCTTGTACTCTTGACATGTCGGGTACACAGACTCGAGGCCGGTAGCAATGGTGATTTCTCTTCACTTCAGGCAGACATAAATATCTTGAAAAAGGAAGTAGAGAGTCTGAAGACTGCTGAGCTTAATGACCTTTTGGTATCCCGGGCCAACTGCCGAGGGTTGAGCCATAACATGTGAGTGGCCTCGGGATAGAGGGTTGTAGAGAGGGTGCTGGTGAGATGCCTGATGACTCAGAGATGCAGGTACGGGATGAGGATGATGATGATGAGATAGATGAAGAGGGGCTTGAGAAGCCCCGCATAGTTGCGAGAGTTGATGTTGATGAGGACCTGCTATTGATGGAGCAGGTAGTTGTTGATGCGGTGGTGGTACAGTCTCATGAGGAGACCTCGATGATTGGGTCGAGTGGAGTGGCCTAAGATCCACAGACAGACATTGATACTGGAGGTCCTACTTCTCTACCAGTTATGGGCATCACTCCACCAGCCACCGAAACCACACCACCATAGAGTAAGCCCGTGATGGGCGATGCATAGTTACCCATTTCCCACTCTACAGTCATAGGACATTGATGCCCCATCAGAGTCCACGTACGTAAGCCAGACTCATGAGGGTGGTTAATGCACCTCAGGGAGACCCTAACTTTTTGTCCTTACTCTTTATTTTCTTTTATGCATTGAGGAAAACACATGTTTTTAGAAGTTGGGGATGGGGGTACTTTGTATGTTTTTAAAAACAAATGACAAATAGCTACTATCATATTTTGGTTTTTTTTTACATTCCGTATTTTGTTAGTTTTCATATCATATTATATTATTTTTCGTATTGTGTTTTTATGTTTGTTCCCCTTGGTTTTTCTTCGCCTGGTTCTTTTTCAAGAGTGTATATTCAGTAACCATGGCCCAGTGATAAAACAATTTGACTTGGTTGGTACTTGTATATAGTTTTTAGCATGTGTAGCTTTTTTTTATTTTGATGACACCCCTCGAAAAAAATTAAATTTTGAAAACAAGAGTAGCATGATCTTTCAAATGATTGTTCTGTGAAAACATACCTCATTTTGTGACTCTATGTCTACTTGTGTTTGAATCTTATGAGATGATATCCTTGTGTTCGATAGAGAGTATAAAATGTCGCGGTTCTTGTAGTTCATGTGCATAGAGTGGCGAGGACTTGATTGATATCTTGTGTTTGCTTGTGTCATCTAGAACTTGCCTCGTTAGTTTGTCACCGCGAAACTAGAGTTGGTTGGTTAAGGAAATGATCTTAGGTTTTCACATGAGAGTAACCTTCTTGATTAATAACTTTTTTGACCTACATGTGAGTTGAGAGAACTAGTTTTCCGCTTTGAGCTTTTTGATTTTTCTTTGGCTACCACATTACAAATCGAAACTATTTTTAAAATAAACCTTCTTTTGAACTAAATCCCTCCTTGAATGCATGAAAAATGATGAATGAGGCAAAAAGCCTAAGTTGGGGGTGGGATGTGCAAAGAAAAGAAGGGAGAAGATTGTGATATGAGTGGTTCTAAAAAAAGAGAAAGAGGAAATTGAGAAAAAAATGAAATGTAAAAACAATAGAAAAGGAAAGAAAAAAATGAACCACAAAAAGAATCAAATAAAGTGTGGAAATACTTGAGTAAAGGGGGTGAAGAAGGAAGTTGAAAAACAAAAGAAGGAGTTGAGCTATGAAATGAGAAACATGTAGTTCAAAGGAGGGAAAAGTTACTTGTACCTAAATAAATATCATACATATCCCTAAGCCTGCATTAAAAGCTTGATAAAGTCCTTAGAGATCCGAAACAGACCACTCTTTGAGTAGTAGTGACTTAAAATAAAGGCAAGCCTAATGGCATGATACTTGTGACACTTGACATTCTTTGTGAGTGTGAGTGATCTTGTTTGTCACTTGTTTTGAAAAGAAAATCTTTGAGTGAGTTTGGGACTTCTTTGTTGAGGGAGCACATTGAATTGCATGATCCTTGTGAAATGATAACTCTTCTAGTTGAATATCTCGGCGCATGTAGTCACTAGTAGCGTCAAGACATCTCTTGAGGCTTGATGTTCATGGGCTCATTGAAAGTAGATATGCACTCTTGTACCTTTGTTTTGGAAAATATGAGGGGTTGTCAATTTTGTAAAACTCATGCTTGTAGACTTGTAGGTAGAACCAACCATAGTCATCTTTGTTTTGTCATTAGTCATACCTTAGTGATGTTTAGGTTACTTGAGGACAAACAATATTTTAAGTTGGGAGTGTTGATGTGCCTAGAAATTACGGCATATTTGATACTATTTTTGTGGATTATTATTGCCCTTTATGCATTTGTAGTAGTCTTTTCTTATGTTAATTTACTTTTTGTAGGATTTTTACATTGGGACACCAAAAATGAGGAAATGTGCTAAAACATGGTCAAAAATGCTGAAAAATAAAAGAAGTGCTGAGAAGGCCACTCCTGCGGACCGTAGAACCAGATTGCGGACTACAGAACCAAACTGCGGACCGCAGAATCAAATAGTGAAAGAAGAATTTAAGAGCCCCGAAGTGCGACCCAAACTGCACTCTGCACTTCCTTTATGCGGACCACAATTCGGTCTGTGAACCACTACTTCAACTCGAGTTCAACTCAGATTTACGAAGACTCAAGACACTTCTGCGGGCCGCAGTTCAATTCTGTGGACCACACTTCCAGTCGCAGTTCAAGATAGTCCAAGAAAGGAACCACTCTGTGAACCGTAGGTCTGTTCTACGGACCTTAGAACTGTTCTGCGGTCAGATAGTTGTCAGGCGGTGGCATTTTTATAATATTGTGTAGTCCAAAAATATGGCCCCTATATATAGCTACCTAGGGTTTTGTGATGTGACATATGATTTGATACCTAGATTTCAGCATATCATAGCCACTTTGGAATATTCCTTGTCCCATTTTTCACTATTCATCTTTTAGTTAATCATTCCAAGAAAAGATTCTTGATGCATTGTGTAAAGGCAAGTATTGTTCATCATTAATCAATGTAGCATCATTTTATATTCATTATGTCTTGTTACATTTATTATTGTGTTGTGTATTTATTACTTACAATGAGTGGCTAGATTTAGGTTGGGGTTGTGATAAAACAATAGAATGTGGTAGTTGAGGTATTTGATAAACAATGAAAAAGGTGTATTAATGTGGGATTCAATTACCCCTTGTATTTAATGTTAAAGGGTTGGTTGCAGACATCTTTTTCCTGCCTATTGTCTCTAGTCAAACTTGAGAAAGGAGACTAGAGTCTAGGAAAGGAGAATGTTGATTAGGACTTGAGGCTTTAAACATCATTTAATTATGCCATCTTTAATTAGAATGGAATCAACTAAGGGTACATAATGAGTGTTCATAAATGTCACATTCTAGAACTTGAGAAAGCCTTAAGTGAAATTGTGTGGGTCAATTAAGAAATATCCACCTAGACACAAGTCTCATTACCCATACCACACTAATACATCTACTTAAGCCTAAACCAAACACCACTTCCATGAATTGAGTCACGACCCTAACATTCCAATTACTTGATAGTTTAAACCTTATTTAAGTTGATAATTTGAAGTAGATAAAACCAAAAAACAAACAAATAACTTGGTTACCATAGGAGTAAAGTAATTAGTAAAGTCATAATATGTGCCCGAATAGACTAGTTTCTCATCGTATTCCTTGTGGGATTCGACCCCAACCTATGTTGATTTACTATATTTGACAATGGCCGCGTTATCCCATTAAAGGTGTAATTTGCGCGAGATCAGCATCATAGCCCACATAAATTACAATCATACCAACCTAATGAATTTATGCACCACTTCCAATGCCCAAAGGCTCACATGCACTCTCCGTGATAATTACATTTCCTTTACACTAATTGGCCACACAAATAAATCGGTACCCACACACATACTCATCATAGTCACTAATGTGGGACCCCTTATCACATCAAATACCCCTTCAATATTTATAAACTATATACGCCCTCCAATCGGAGTCTAAAGAGTAAATTGTAACCTATCTCAAAGCCGAACAAGAGCCACGAACCTTCAAGCATTAGTATTTCCCTTTTGAAATGCCTCCAAATGATCAAAGTCTATCAAATACAAAATATATATTATAGCATGAGTCGGTGGACACCCGTATTGCTATACTTCTAGTCGAAACTTAAAAACGAACCCAAAAAAGGTAACCCCAAGCCCATAAGGGCAAAACTAAAATTTATTTTAAAAATTATTTATCCATATCCTAAATAAGCTAAATCCAGAAAATCACCCAAAACTAACCATGGATTGACCTCTTATTTCAAGAAAAACTCATTTCTCATTTTAGGGCAACCCCCCATTTTCACCCCAAATCATGATTTAAACTACTAATTAATAGTAGGAATCAAGAGAGAATGATAAAGTGAAGGTTTGATTCTTACCCCAAGCTTAGACGAGCAAAATTCACTTGAAATCACCAAAATCAAGCTCTAGAACTTGAGATGTGTGAAAATGAAGTCTAAATTCGAAGTTGAGGTTTAATAAAAATCTGATCTAGTGTAATTTACCCTTCGTGATCGCGTGGCCCACCTACCCCGATCCAAAGATCAAACCGGACCCATCCCACTTGCACCCTGTATGATTGCGACCCCACGCGAGAAGACACATCGCGATCGCGATGAAGGAAACCAGATCTGGTTTCTCCAATCTTTCGATCTGACGCTCGAAACTCATTCGGAACGCCCCAGACACTCTGGTTTCTCCAATCTTTCAATCTGACGCTCGAAACTCATTCGGAACGCCCCAGACACAAATCAAATATGCATTTCAGTCATAAAAATGCTACAAACTTGCTCGCGCACTCGGAATTTCCAAAATAAGTTGTCTTGACCCAGTGTTGACCAAGGTCAACTCCAAATCCTTAAATTTTTATAATTTCAACCAATGATCCAAAAACGCACCTGAATGCCTCGTGATCCGAACCAACGGCTTGACTAAGTCATAAATGACATTTCGGGCCTAATAGAATCGAAGAAACTTCAAAATGATGCAATTACACCGATGTTGACTTTAGTCAAACAACTTCATTTCTATAACTTTGAAATCTCCAAAATCACTAAGACCAATTCAACACCCACATGATTGCTTCGGAAAGCGCACAACCCATCTCCGCAAGTTATAAACACCGAAATAAAACTATGAAAAAGAATATTTTGGGAGAAAAGGATAAAATCTCAAAATGACCAAATGGGTTGTTATAAAAAGGTACAGTAACTATCATCAACGGGTGTGATAGATGTGGTCGAGATCTCTTTACATTTAACTAAAAGTCTCGAATTCAGCTTTTGAGAATTAAAAGTCTCTTGAAAAAAATACTCTATTCAACTTAGTCAACCAGTGGATCAAGATGCCTCTAAAGAAAAATAACAATAAATAATTAGTACTCCAAACAAATATATGCAAGTAAGATGGTAAAAAATGGACATTAGTTGTCCCTTCAATTTCAGCACTAGGAGTTCCCATTGTTAATTTTGTAATCTGAACTTTCAAAGTTGTCATTGCAATGGAAAGGATTCAGCATTTTCAAATGTTTAGTGACTATATACTAAAAAGTCAGCAAATTTATTAAATATAATAGGCCGGAATGTGGAAATAAGCTATCAGATAGTTGTATGCCACTACAATGAAAGAAAATAAAGTGTACTCCAATGAAATTCAATTACTGAAGTTTTAGGTAAAGAAAAAATAATAATTTCCAAATACGACAATTGACAAGTAGACGAGTAGTAGAATCTTGAATTGACCCACTTATGTCTTTGTCACATACTATAATACACTTAATATATAAATTTCTAGAAATAAGATTGTTATGGTTATGGTTATGGTTATGGTTATGGTTATGGTTATTATTGTTGTTATTGTTGTTAATTTAAAAAAGAAAAAGGAAAACTTTACTGCTTGTTGGAAATTATTGAGAAGAAGGGCGAAGGAAGAGAAAGTGAGAAACTAGATCCTACTCTACAAGTACATGATTGTTTTAAGCAAATATATATTCTACTTTATGTGATTTTCCCCCCTATTTTGATAAACTAAATGTTAAATAAGGCAATACACACAATATACAAGTGTATATTGCCTTATTCAATATACACGAAATCTGCCCATATCAGCCCATATTGGGCATCTCGGTTTTGCCATAATTTGGTACACAAGATGTTGTATATTTGGAAAATATATGTGTAGTATAATGTAATGTATTTGTTACCTAAAGTAGGTTTATACACTACCATAATTGTAGAGTTAGAATTATGGTAAAATAAGATTTAGGAATAGAATAGGAATATTTTGTATCTTGTATATATACCTATTCAAGTAATGAAAATAATCAAGGGGATTATTTCTTTCATGGTATCAAGAGACTAGGTCTAAACAAAAGTTTTTTTCTCTCAACTTTTGTCCTCCCTTTGGCCGAGACACCCCCCCCTTCGGGTTTTCTCTTCCAAAATTCGTCTTCCGCTCTCACAAACACCTCTCTTAAATTTCCCTTTCTTCTTTGTTCTTACAATATGTCTAAGAACAATTATCACCCTGCCCTCACGGTTCCCAATATCAAGAGCAATATCCCTATTGTCCTTGAGATGGAAAACGTCCAATATGCGATGTGGGCGGAGTTGTTTAAAATTCACGCTATCTCTTATCAAGTTCTTCATCACATCATTCCTCCCGCTAGACCCCTTCATGCGGAGGATCCTGAGTTATGGATTACACTTGATGCTACCGTTCTCCGGTGGATCTATGCCACTATTTTGGTGGACCTTCTTCAGACGATTATTGAGCCGGATACCATGGCTATGGCTGCATTGAATAGATTGCGTGGCATATTCCAAGACAACCAACATTCACGTGTCGTCACACTCGAGCAGGAATTCTCTCTCGTTCGAATGGACGAATTTCCGAACGTTTCTGCATATTGCAAGAAACTAAAGGAGTTGGCGGATCAACTCCGTAATGTTGGCGCACCAATAACGAATAATCGTCTAGTTCTACAGTTGGTTGCCGGTCTTTCGGAGGCCTATAATGGGGTTGGAACTCTCCTTCGCCAAAGCAACCCTCTTCCTGACTTCTATCAAGCCCGCTCCATGCTTACTTTGGAAGAAGCCGATTTTGCTAAAAAGGCGGCTACCGGAGCAAGCCCAGTTGTCATGGTGGCGTCCTCTCCTAGTCCTTCGGGTTTTGTTAATAATTCGGGCCAAAACCATAATAATGATGGCGACAAGAATAATCGCAAGAATAATAACAAAAATCGTGAGGGCAAACGCGGCTGTTCATGTGGTCAACAAGCAGGCGGTGGGTCCCACCCAAGGTACAGTGGCCCACCACCCCCCTGGACCCAGCAGTGGGGCTGGGGCAGTGGACCGTGGGCCAACAACCCTTACCATCCAAAGAGCAAGCTCCGGCGCCGGTGGGGCCGCCAACCCGGCCCAACACCCAGCAGTGGCGGCCCCTAGCCCGTGGCCCCAGGCGGCGCAACAACAGCCTACTACGGCCCAGCTCCATCACAGACAGGAGTTCTTGGGCCCCGACCTCCGCAAGCCCATCATGCAGCAGGCCCCACTCAAACCTATATCGAGGCCGCAATGCACACACTGGGGTTATCTCAACCGGACCCAAATTGGTATATGGACACCGGTGCCACTACTCACATGACTTCCGAATCAGGTACTCTCTCATCTTATTCCAATTTGAGCACCCCTCGGGGGATAATTATTGGTAATGGCAGTTCTATTCCAATTCTAGGATATGGTCAGAAAACGTTGTCTCCCCCCAATCCACCACTCCTCTTGAAAAATACTTTACATGCTCCTAAATTGATTAAAAATTTAGTGTCTGTCCAAAAGTTCACAAATGACAATTCTGTTTCTGTTGAATTTGATCCTTTCGGTTTCTCTGTGAAGGATTTCAAGACTGTGAGTCATCTCATGAGGTGTGATAGTAGGGGGATCTGTATCCTATCATGCCCGTTTCAGTCCATCGAGTCCAGCCTTGCCGTCTGCTTTTGCAGTCATCTCTCATTCCATGTGGCATGCTCGCCTGGGTCATTCGGGATCTTCTATTTTATCAGTTTTAGATAAAAATAGCTTTATTTCTTGTAAGGGTACGAGTCGTACTCCACTTTGTCAGTCTTGTTCATTAGGGAAAAGTGTTAAGTTACCATTTGTAGACTCCAATTCTCATACTTCTATGCCATTTGACATTATTCATAGCGACTTATGGACGTCTCATGTTCTAAGTTCGGTGGGTCATTGATATTATGTTCTCTTTTTAGATGATTATTCTAGATTTTTGTGGACGTTTCCAATTGCAAATAAATCACAAGTGTTTTCCGTCTTCATCAAATTTAGAGCGTTCATTCGTACTCAATTCGAAAGAGACATAAAAAATATTCAATGTGATAATGTGGAAGAGTATGACAATAGGGAGTTTTGGGAATTCTGTGCTAATAATAGGATCAATTTTAGGTTTTCGTGTCCTCATACATCTCCACAAAATGGAAAGGCCGAACGCAAAATTCGTTCCATCAATAACATTGTCCGAACTCTCTTAATTCATGCCTCCATACCTCCATATTTTTGGCATCATGCTCTACAAATGGCCACATATCTTCTTAACATAATTCCTTCTAAAGGTCTGACATATTCCTCCCCCCTCAAAATCCTATATAATAAGGACCCCTCATATTCTCATCTTCGGATTTTTGGGTGCTTGTGTTATCCGTTATTCCCATCCACCACAATTAACAAACTTCAGGCTCGGTCTACCCCGTGTATATTTTTGGGTTATCCGTCGAATCATCGTGGTTATAAGTGTTTTGATTTATCCTCCAAGAAAATCATAATTAATCGCCATGTCATTTTTGATGAAACCCAATTTCCTTTACGAAAGTTCATACTCCCGGGCCTAAGTCATATAATTTTTTGGATGACCAAATATCCCCGTATATTATTCGGAATTTTTCGGACATCTCCCGCACCCTAAATCCTCCAGCGGGCCCACTGCCCGCTGGACCCACATTACCGCCAGTAGCAGCAGCTTCAGCCACTGGAATAGTTCCAGCAGCCCAATTCTGGAACTGGTCCAGACGATGAGTCCAGGTACCGATTTGGGCCAGCAGGGCCACTGCCTGCTGGCCAGTCTGTCCCGAGCCCAAAAAATTCCCAAAATTCCCAAAATTCTTCCTCGAGTCATAGACCGGTCACTCGTAGTCAGCGGGGTATTTTTACACCTAAAAGACATTTTAATTTACATTCTGATGTCTCTAAATTCCACTTGCCCCGCAATTCTGTGTCCGCATTAAATGACCCTAATTGGAAATTTGCTATGACTGATAAATATAATGCTCTTATTGATAATAAGACGTGGGAGTTGGTGCCCCGTCCATAAGGTATTAATGTTATCAGGTCTATGTGGATTTTTGCTCATAAGGAGAATTCAGATGGGTCATTTGCTCGACATAAGGCACAACTTGTTGGTGATGGTAAGACTCAGCAGGTTGGGATAGATTGTGGTGAGACGTTTAGTCCGGTGGTCAAACCGGCTACCATTCGCATTGTGCTAAGCTTGACTCTTTCAAAGACTTGGCCAATTCATCAGTTGGATGTCAAGAATGCTTTCCTACATGGTAATCTCAAGGAAACAGTCTATATGCATCAGTCGTTGGGTTTCAGGGATCCAAACCGTCCTCATCATGTATGTTTGTTGAAGAAGTCCTTATATGGGCTTAAGCAGTCTCCAAGGGCCTGGTACACGAGGTTTGCTGACTTTGTTTCAACTATTGGGTTCACTCATAGCAGGTCAGATAATTCCTTGTTCATCTACCGCCGTGGTTCGTCCTTGGCCTACATTCAGTTGTATGTGGATGATATCATCTTGACTGCCTCCTCCGATGCTTTGCGCCAGTCTATCATGGCCATGCTCAGTTCTGAATTTGCTATGAAAGACTTGGGGCCCTTGAGTTATTTTTTGGGGATTGCTGTCAAACGTCATTCAGGTGGGTTGTTTCTGTCTCAACGGAAGTATGCTGCTCAGATCATCGAGAGGGCTGGGATGTCATCCTGTAAGTCCACTTCCACTCCAGTTGATGCAAATCCAAAGCTAAATGCCGTAGCAGGTGCACCATACGAGGACCCGACCCGCTATCGCAGTCTTGCAGGGGCCCTCCGATATCTTACCTTTACCGGACCGGATATTACGTATGCGGTTCAGCAGGTGTGTTTATTCATGCATGATCCCAGGGTTGAGCACATGAATGCAATCAAACGCATCATTCGGTATATTCAGGGGACACTGGACTATGGGTTGCACTTGTACCCTTCATCTACATCCACACTTGTCTTTTACACGGATGATGATTGGGGTGGTTGTCCCGATACCAGACGGTCGACTTCTGGCTACTGTATGTTCCTTGGCAACAACTTGGTCTCCTGGTCGGTAAAACGTCAGGCTACTCTATCACGCTCAAGTGCAGAGGCAGAATATCGAGGGGTAACGAATATGGTCTCCGAATCATGTTGGCTACGTAATTTGCTTTTGGAGCTTCATTGTCCCATTCAGAAGGCAAACTTGGTCTATTGCGATAACATTAGTGTAATCTACCTTTCAGGTAACCCAGTTCAACATCAACGTACTAAGCATATCGAAATGGACATTCACTTTGTCCGTGAAAAGGTTGCAAAGGGTCACGTTCGCGTATGCCATGTCCCGTCTCGTTATCAAATTGCAGACATCTTTACAAAGGGTCTACCAGCGGTTCTCTTTGAAGATTTTAGGGACAGTCTCAGCGTTCGAAGACCGCCCGCTATGACTGTGGGGGTGTGTTAAATAAGGCAATATACACACAATATACAAGTGTATATTGCCTTATTCAATATACACGAAATCTGCCCATATTGGGCATCTCGGTTTTGCCATAATTTGGTACACAAGATATTGTATATTTGGAAAATATATGTGTAGTATATTGTAATGTATTTGTTACCTAAAGTAGGTTTATACACTAGCATAATTGTAGAGTTAGAATTATGGTAAAATAAGACTTAGGAATAGAATATGAATATTTTGTATCTTGTATATATACATATTCAAGTAATGAAAATAATCAAGGGGATTATTTCTTTCACTAAATGTCTCGATCTAATCCAACTAAGTTGTGATGATACTTAATCCTAACCCATCAGGTGAATCAATCAGTAATAAAATATCATCAAATTCAAATTGGAACATAAAATCTAATAGGAAATAACATAAATCAGAATAAATAGTCTCATACCATAGTTGAAGTATAACACAATAATTCAGGAAGTTATCTAGTTATGAGTAACTAGTAATGATAGCACAACTATATCAGGATAATACAAGTTTTTTTTGGGAAGAAAATAGGAATCTTTATCCAACTAACTGGTCGGATTAACTGTTTACTATTTATAGCTGATATACATAAATTATAAATATATTATATATAAATTAAACATTTATTATACATTCGAATTTTAGTTTAAGTAATTAGATAAACGACTATTTAGGTTAATCTTACAAAAAAAAGGTAAAAAAGTTGGAATGACTCAATAGCTACTATAGTAACAAAGAAGACGGCTTACCGCTAAAATTCAACACCAATACATGTGTATATTGTGTATATTAGTCTCTCGGCTGGCTCTCGGTTTTGTCCTATTTGTACCGTGTAATTGGGTAAATATTTAGTATCCTAATTTAGGTAATGTTGTAATGTAATTAGTATTGTACACTTACCATAATAATTGTATTACCATAAATGTATAGTTAGTATCCAAATAGAATAAGGTTTTAGGAATAGGATTCTCCTATTATGGAAATATGTAACTTGTATAAATAGTCTTTCAATCAATGAATATAATCAAGAGATTATTTCTTTCATGGTATCAGAAGTCTAGGTCTTAAAATCCTCTCTTTAAACTCCTCCAAACTCCGTCGACCCCTTGTAATTCTGAGACCTTTGCTCTCGGTTTTCGTGCCGACGAGAACCCCCTTCTTCCCATTTTTTTCTCCCTAATCCCTCAATCACATATTGTTCTATCAATATGTCTACATCCCGGAACACGTTTCATCCTGCCCTTACAGTTTCTAACATCAAGAATAACATCCCTCTTGTTCTTGAAATAGAAAACGTCCAATATGCGACGTGGGCCGAACTGTTCAAAATTCATGCACGATCGCATCAAGTCATCCATCACATAATCCCCGCGGCTCCTGAGGATCGGAGGTGCCAAAATGCGAGGATGATCCTAAGTTGTGGATGACTCTTGATGCTACCGTCTTTCAATGGATATATTCCACAATTTCTATCGCCCTTTTGCAAACAATTATTGAGTCTGACGCTATGGGACATGCGACTTGGGATAGACTGCGTGATATATTCCAAGATAATCAAAATTCTAGAGTCGTTACCCTTGAGCATGATTTCTCCCGCGTCAATATGGAAGATTTCCCTAATGTTTCGGCTTATTGCAAAAGATTAAAGGAATTGACGGACCAACTTCGCAATGTTGGCGCGCCAGTTTCGAACGATCGTTTGGTCCTCCAAATGGTTTCTGGCCTCTACGAGGCCTATAGTGGTTTTGGAACACTTCTTCGACAAAGCAATCCGCTTTCGCAATTTTATCAGGCTCGTTCTATGCTTACACTTGAAGAAGCATGCATGGCAAAATGAGCAGCTACCGGTGCTAGTCCCGTATTCATGATGACCGAGTCCACGGTGTATCCTACCGGTTCTAACAACTCGGGCCAAAACCGCAATAACGGTGGCGGCAAAAAGGGTGGAAATAAGAAAAATAATGATAAGAACCGCGGCGGCAACAACGATGGCAGCCGGCAGAATGGTGGTGGCGGTGGGGGTCCTCGCGGTGGTCAGCAATAGCAACAGCAGTTCTGAGCCCCACAGTGGGCCCCACAACCACGCTTTGGGTCGCGCCGCGCCCCCGGCGGTGGGCTGCAAAGAACATTCCAGGCCCACCTCGCCCTGGCCCACTTACAGCCAGTCTTCTAGGCCGAGGCAGCAAGCAGCGGTACTTGGGCCTCGGCCCCCGCAGGCCCATCACGCAGCGGCACCCACGTCTACTGACATCGAAGCCGCAATGCACACGTTTGGTTTAAATCCTCCGGATCCAAATTGGTATATGGACACCGGTGCCACTACCCACATGACATCCGATTCAGGTACACTTTCGTCTTATTCCAATTTGATCAACCCTCGCGGCATAATTGTTCGTAATGGTAATTCTATTCCAATTCGTGGTTATGGTCATAAAACTTTATCTCCCCCTCATCCACCTCTTATCTTGAAAAACATCCTACACTCCCCCAAATTGATTAAAAACTTAGTCTCTGTCCGTAAATTCACTACTGACAATTCTGTTTCTATTGAATTTGATCCATTTGGTTTCTCAGTGAAGGATTTCAAGACGGGGAGTCCTCTCATGAGGTGTGATAGTAGGGGAGATCTTTATCCTATCATACCCCGTTCCGATCCATCGAGTCAAGCCCTGCCATCCGCCTTTGCAACCATTTCTCCTTCCTTGTGGCATGCTCGTCTTGGTCATCCGGGATCATCTATTTTGTCATCATTAGATAAAAATAGTTTTATTTCATGTAAGGGTACGAGTAGTACTCCAAATTGTCAGTCTTGTTCTTTAGGAAAAATTGTTAAGTTGTCATTTGTAGACTCAAATTCTCATACTTTAATGCCATTTGATATTATTCATAGCGACTTATGGACGTCTCATGTTCTTAGTTCTGTAGGTCATCTGTATTGTGTTCTCTTTTTGGATGATTATTCTAAGTTTTTATGGACATTTCAAATAGGCAAAAAATCTCTAAGTTTTTTCCGTCTTCTTAAAATTTAGAGCATTTATTAGAACCTAATTCGAACGAGAAATAAAAAATATTCGGTGTGATAATGGTAAATAATATAACAATGGGGTGTTTTGGAAATTCTGTGCTAATAATGGGATCAATTTTTATTTTTCTTGTATACGTTTTCACAAAATGGGAAAGCCGAATGCAAAATTCGTTTCATAAATAACATTGTCCGAACTTTATTAATTCATGCTTCCGTACCCCCATCTTTTTGGCATCATGCTCTCCAAATGGCTACATATCTCCTTAACATAATTCCTTCCAAAGGTTTGACATATTCTTCCCACCTTCAAATTTTATATAATAAAATTCCTTCATATTCACATCTTTGGATTTTTGGGTGTTTGTGTTATCCGTTATTCCCGTACACCACAATTAACAAACTTTAGGCCCGGTCTACTCCGTGTGTATTTTTGGGTTTTTCGTCTAATCATCATGGCTACAAATTCTTTGATTTATCCTCTAATAAAATCATCATTAATCGCCATTTCATTTTTGATGAATCCCAATTTCCATTTGTTAAAATTAATACTCACGTGCCTCGTTCATATAATTTTTTGGATGATAGTATATCCCCGTATATTATTCAGCATTTTTCAAACGTATACCGCACCCAAAATTCTCCAGCTGGCCCACTTCCCGCTGGACCCACTGGTCCGTCATCCACTGCCAGTCCCGGTACCGCCACTGGGCCTATTCCAGCGATTGGGCCAGTCCAGCCCAATTCTAGAATTGGTCCAGTTCCTGCTCCAGTTTATCGAGTTGGGCCAGCAGGCCCACTGCCTACTGGCCAGTCCGTCCCGAGCCCAACAAATTCTCAAAATCCGCCCAATTCTTTCTCGTGTCATAGACCGGTCACTCGTAGTCAACAGGGTGTTTTTAAACCAAAAAAATATTTTAATTTACATTCTAATGTCCATAAATCCCCCTTACCCTGTAATCATGTGTCTGCCTTAAATGACCCGAATTGGAAAATTGCTATGACCGATGAATATAATGCTCTTATTGATAATAAGACGTGGGAGTTGGTGCCCCGTCATCTGGTGTTAATATTATCAGGTCTATGTGGATTTTTGCTCATAAGAAAAATTCAGATGGTTCATTTGCTCGACATAAGGCGCCGCTTGTGGGTGATGGTAAAACTCAGCAAGTTGGTATAGATTGTGGTGAGACGTTTAGTCCGGTGGTCAAGCCGGCTACCATTCGCATTGTGCTTAGATTGGCTCTTTCGAAGGCATGGCCTATTCATCAGTTAGATGTAACGAATGATTTCCTACATGGGGATCTCAAGGAAATCGTCTATATGCATCAGCCTTTGGGATTCAGGGATCCCAAACATCCTCATCATGTCTGTTTATTGAATAAGTCCTTATATGGGCTTAAGCGGTCTCCCCGGGCCTGATATACAAGGTTTGCAGACTATGTTTTGACTATTGGGTTCACTCACATCAGGTCGGATAATTCATTGTTCATCTACCGTCGTGGTTCGTCCTTGGCCTACATTATTTTATATGTGGATGATATTATCTTGACTGCCTCTTCCGATGCCTTACGCCAGTCTATCATGACCATGCTCAGCTCTGAGTTTGCTATGAAAGACTTGGGACCCTTGAGTTACTTTTTGGGGATTGTTGTCACTCATCATTCTGATAGGTTGTTCTTATCTCAATAGAAGTATGCAGTTGAGATCATCGAGAGGGCTGGGATATCATCTTGTAAGTCCACTTCCACTCCAGTTGATACTAAGCCCAAGCTTAGTGTCACGGCCGACGTACCCTATGAGGATCCGACCCGCTATCGCAGTCTTGCAGGGGCCCTTTAATATCTTACCTTTACGAGATCGGATATTACATATCTTTGTCCAAATGTGTTTTGTTCATGCATGATCCCAGAATTGAGCACATGAATGCACTCAAACGCATCATTCAGTATATTCAGGGTACACTTGAATATGGTTTGCATTTATATCCTTCCTCGACGTCCACACTTGTCTCGTATACGGATGCTGATTGGGGTAGTTGTCCAGACACCAGACGGTCTACGTCTGGCTATTGTATGTTTCTTGGCAACAACTTGGTCTCCTGGTCTACGAAGCGTCAGTCGACTCTATCCCGCTCAAGTGCCGAGGCTGAATATCGAGGGGTAGCTAATGTGGTCTTGGAATCATGTTGGTTACGTAATTTGCTTTTGGAGCTTCATTGTCTCATTCAGAAGGCAACCTTGGTTTATTGCGATAATATTAGTGTCATCTACCTTTCTGGTAATCCGGTTCAGCACCAACGCACTAAACGTATCGAGATGGACATTCACTTTGTCCGCGAATAGGTTACTCGTGGTCAGGTACGCGTCTGTCATGTCCCGTCAAGATATCAAATTGAAGACATCTTTACAAAGGGTCTTCCCTCGGTCCTTTTTGAAGATTTTAGAGATAGTTTCAACATTCGAAGACCGCCCGCTATGACTGCGGGTGTGTGTTAAATATACACAATATACACACAATATACATGTGTATATTAGTCTCTCGGCTGGCTCTCGGTTTTGTTCCATTTGTACCGTGTAATTGGGTAAATATTTAGTATCCTAGTTTAGGTAATGTTATAATGTAATTAGTATTGTACACTTACCATAATAATTGTATTACCATAAATGTATAGTTAGTATCCAAGTAGAATAAGGTTTTAGGAATAGAATTCTCCTATTATGAAAATATGTAAATTGTATAAATAGTCTTTCAATCAATGAAAATAATCAAGGGATTATTTCTTTCAGTTATATCGTAATATAATATTTATGTCACATATTTATAAAAAATTGACAAAAATTGGTATAATTGACAAAAAATGAACCTATAAAAATAGACTTAATTAATTTGATTTAATTTTACTATTTAAAATTTTATTTAATTAATTTTAAAAAAAAATTAACTCAAATCGAACCACGAACACCCTGCTCACATTCCTAATGATTCCCCACCCCCACCCCCTATCCCCAATATACCTTTCATATGGTCTCCCATAAGCAATTACTCTACAAGTGTCATCTTTCAAAATATTATGTAACAACGGTATAAAATAGAACAAATTCCTCCCTTATCCTTTAATTTTATTGACTTGAGCAAAAAACTAAATCTTTTTATTTTATTATATCATAATCTAATCTTATTGTCCTTCATTCAACTTTTAAAAAAAAATCTTCTTAGAAAGATAAAAAGAGAAAAAATATTGATTTTTTTATTAAATAATGCATCAAAGGAGTTTTATATGATATAATTTAAATTATATAAATTGACAGTTTAATATTTTATATTATTTGTGTAATGTAATATGTTTAAAAGGTTTACTTATTATTTGTTATATTTACCAATTAACTTAATTAAATAGAATTATATGTAATTATTTTTTAAATAACTCAATTATGTATATATTATTTATATCATCAGCACATAGAACTTAATTATGTTTAGGTAATATGTATGTGTAATTCTTCATCATCAATTTAAAAATCAAAGTGCCTCCTAACGAAAAACATCCACCAAAATATCCAAGAAAACAAAAAAAAAGTTTTTATGTTACTATCTCTTTATTCATAATTTAGCATGGGTTGAATAATTTTCGTCCCTAGTTCATATTCTCTCAAAAGGTGGATCCTAGATTTTCTTTTATGAAAATTTTAATAAATAAAATAAAATAGGTTTTTTATCTAACAAAATAATATAATTAATAAAAATACAAATAATTTGCATATTTAAAGTGTATGAAATTATTAAATAATCGGTATTTCTTATTAAGTAATTTGTATTCATTTCTTATTTATAAGTTTTGAAAGATACATATTTCAAAAAATATTTATTTTCTTTATTTAAATTTCATAAAAATAAACATGTAAAAGTTTCTTATTTATAATTTTAATTTACTTTTTAATAATTTTATTTTAATCTACGTAGTTACGAATAAACCTCATAGAAGGTGTAAGTGTAATATTTCTATAATATAGTGGGTATAAGTGTTAGATTTTAAAATATACGGGGTATATGCGAAACTAAATCATATTAAAGGGGTGTATAATGTAATTAACCCAAAATTTATAAAAGACAGATCCCGAAATTTCGTCATCATTGATTCCCTATTAGGAAATTTCCAAACTTAGAGCAAAAATCCAATGGCAGACTGAAATATAACTTACATTTGAAGGTCAAAACAGTCATTTCAATTAACAACCTAGAGAACCAAACCAACAGAAAGGAGGGTGGAGGGTCCATTTTCAGTTTCCACTTTATTTTCTTTTTTTATTTATTTCTAAAGTTTTCCATTACCAAAGACCACCATGTACCCACCCCCACCCCCATTTATCCCTTTTACTCAAACCCCACACCCTACCAACACTACTACTACTACTACCTTCCCATGTTAAACAAACTGGTTTCTTGATCCAACACACCATAATGTTACAACTTGCTATTATTCTCAACTCAGGTACCCTTTCACCTTTTCTTGATTTTTTTAGTACAAGGGTTGTTGATTTTGTGGTGTAATTTTCAGTATTTCTACCCATTTGCTGATTTGGGACATTTTTTGTGTGTAAAAATGGAATCTTTATTTGAGGGTCTATGTAAACGAACTCTCTATCCTAGAGTTAAGTTCTGCGTACATCCTATACTCCCCATATCACACCTGTGTGATTACACTAGTTATGTTGTTGTTGGTCTCTGATCTCTCACATTGTGCTGCTTACTCCAATTGGATTGCTGGTATATCTATTTTTTTTGTTAGGAATGTGAGTGTGGGGTGTTTTTGCTTTTCTTGATTTAGTACAAGGGTTGTTGGTTTTATGGGGTAATTTTCAGTATTTTTGCTGATTTGGGTTTTCTTAGATCCTGATTTTGTGTGTAAAAATTGAATCTTTATTTGAGTTTTTGAGCTTAGGTGATCTGTTTCTTCTAGTTTGTGCATTAACCTTTTTGTTAGGAATGTGAGTGGGCTGGTTTCCTGATTTAGTACAAGGGTTGTTGATTTATGGATTGATTTTCAGTATTTCTATACATGGTAAATTCTTTTTGACCATTTTGCTGATGTGGGTTTTCTTGGATCCTGATTTGGAACTCTTTTTGTGTGTAAAAATTGAATCTTTATTTGAGCTTTGTACATTTTGGTCTCTGATCTCTCACATTGTGCTACTTACTGCAATTGGGTTGCTGTGTATATCATCTTTTTTGAGTTTGAGTTGTTTTTGCTTTCTTGATTTAGTACAAGGGTTGTTGATTTTATGGGGTGATTTTGAGTATTTCTATACATGGTAGATTCTTTTTGACCATTTTGATGATGTGGGTTTTCTTAGATCCTGATTTGGGACTCATTTTGTGTGTAAAAATTGAATCTTTATTTGAGTTTTGTACATTTTGGTGTCTGATCTCTCACATTGTGCTTCTTACTGCAGTTGGGTTGCTGGGTATATCTGCTTTTTTGTTAGGAATGTGAGTTTGGGTTGTTTTTTCTTTCTTGATTTAGTACAAGGGTTGTTGAATTTATGGGGTAATTTTCAGTATTTTTGCTGATTTGGGTTTTCTTGGATCCTGATTTGGGACTATTTTTGTGTGTAAAAATGGAATCTTTATGTGAGTTTTGTGCATTTTGGTCTCTGATCTCTCATATTGTGCTTCTTACTGTAATTGGGTTGCTGGGTGTGTCTGCTTGTTTGTTTCTTTGTTTTGGATCTACGGGCCTTTTTGTTGGTACTTGCTGTGTGAACACCCACCACATAGTTTAAGGATGTTAATAGTTTTACTACTGTTATTCAAGTAGACCTTTTAATAGAACTGATTGAATGAGATTTTCTTTTTGCTTGTCTCCATTGATTGCAATTTGGAAAAGATATCCAGATCTGTAGGTTATGAATACTGTTTAATGCTACTGCTCTATTGTATCTCCTTCTATCACAGGCTAAGTGGTCCATTTTAAAAAAAAATGAGAATACGGGTATTATAATGGTTTTACAACATTTTCGGATCTCTCTTCATTTTCCCACTCCTTATACTTGTTAGTCGTTTTCTCTTTTTCATTAGTTGCAAATTGGAAAATTGTTGATACTTCATACTTCTGTCTGGAATTTACTTCCTTTGAGAGTTAAAGTACTCCTAATTTGCCTAGAAGGATAATGTTTTTTGGTATTGGAATGAAATAGACTTGGATAGGATGGATTGGATAAAGAGGATTCCTAGTGTGAGTGAATATGTGTTGTGCTAAGTCCGAAGTATTTAAATTTGAAGTTAAGCTTAATATACAAAAGGCTGATCATAGCCTTTGGTGCTTCTTGTATTTTGTTTCCCAATGCGATGAGATGCTTATATGACTCTTCTGTTGAATAGGTATAATGTTACTGTTGAAATTGGTTCACTGAGGTGGTTTTAGAGCCTGTTATCAAGTTTCTATTCGTGAATAAACGCTGTTGTGTACGTGCATTGCAATTGGGCATCTGCTGTTATAGCTAGGTTGGCCTAATGGGTTCTCGGTTCCCGTCTCATAAGTTGGGCAATGGCCTTTATGTATCTGGCCGCCCTGAACAGACAAAAGAAAAGACTCCAACTATGAGTTCAGTTGCCATGCCTTATACTGGTGGTGATATCAAAAAGTCCGGAGAACTTGGGAAAATGTTTGATATCCCAACTGGAGGGTCACGGAAATCCGGACCTATTAACAATGCCCCAACAAGAACGGGATCATTTGGTGGTGCTACATCTCATTCGGGTCAACTAAACTCAATCAATCGCATGGTTTCTGGTGGTACTGGATCTGTTTCTTTGAAAAAGACAAACTCTGGGCCTCTAAATAAACACGGGGAACCTATGAGGAAGTCGAGTGGTCCCCAACCTGGAGGGGCTCCTGTTACTTCACGCCAAAATTCTGGCCCGATTCCTCCAGTTCTACCTACCACGGGCCTCATTACATCTGGGCCCATTTCTTCGGGCCCACTTAATTCAGCTGGTGCCCCACGGAAGGTGTCAGGCCCGTTGGATTCCACAGGCTCGATCAAGCTACAAAGTTCTTCTATTGTTAATAACCAGGCTGTTACTAAACTAAGCCATGGTGAAGAATATTCCTTCCGCAAGAGCTTCCCAAAGCCAATACTTTGGTCTATAATTCTTCTATTTGTGATGGGATTTATTGCTGGTGGATTTATTCTCGGAGCTGTTCACAATCCCATTCTTCTTGTCGTTGTTGTTATCCTCTTTGCCATTGTTGGTGCGGTATTCACATGGAATACTTGTTATGGAAGAAGCGCTATTGTTGGTTTCATTTCTAAGTACCCTGATGCCGAGCTTAGAACTGCAAAAGATGGACAATTTGTTAAAGTTTCTGGGGTATGTTTTTTCTTGATAATGCAAAATTCATTCTGCACATTTTTGTTATCACTATTCCTATTCTATTTTGTCATGGTAATAGCTACTGATATTCCCAGTTTGTTATTGCCCATCCTCCCTTTTCTAAAATCCAGATCATGTGGTTTAGGATCCTTTAGTAAAGTATTAGTAATAGTTTCTACTCGAAGTATTGTTTTTATGTTAGCTCACAGTAGTGTTTCAGTTGCCAGAGGTCGCAGATAGGTGGTTAGTGGTGATTCTAGACAATATTATTCACTTGATTATTACGGTTGCTATATTTAATGATACTGCTATTAGTCAGCATGCGCACATGTAGGTATTCATCATTATCAGTGTAAGAAAATTCTTCCTATGAGTATGTGGGAACAAAAAAAACAAACAAATATTTGGGCAAAGAAATCGAAGACCTAAAAGTTTGGGATCATAGGGTTTTAAAATTCTGGACGTGCAATTTTGTCAGTTGGCCCAATACATTCATGATATTTTTTGGTCAATGGAGACTTAAAAAAGAAAACAACCATAAAATTTGTCACATTCGTTATGCACCTTTCACCTTTGTGATAAATAGATAAAGCATTTACTAGAGAGGTATGCACCTTTCACCTTTGTGATATATAGATAAAGCATTTACTAGAGAGGATCTGTTACACAGTAGTTCAAACACTTCTACTAATGTTGTTGTTCTTTGCATGTTCCAAGATTCTTACCTTGTATACGTTGGATCCTGGAAACTCTTCAGATATTAGGTCTTAACTATTGCTTTATGGTTTTGCAGGTAGTTACATGCGGAAATGTCCCTCTGGAATCTGCATTTCAGAAGGTTCCCAGATGTGTTTATACATCCACTAGCTTATACGAATACCGGGGGTGGGATTCAAAAGCTGCCAATCCAGAACATCGCCGTTTCACTTGGGGCCTTCGTTCACTGGAGGTGAGAAGAGATTTAACACGCCTTTATTCATTTGGAAATACCTTTTTTTGAGTGATCAGTTGGAACTCAAGAACCATGTCGCTGTCACCTTCTAAGCAAGTGAAGTAATAGAAACTTCTATGAGTCAAGATAATCACCTCTGCTCGCTGTATGTAGGGAGAGTATCAAAGGTGGCATAGAAGCACATGACCTAACAATTAATTTGTCACCTAACATGAAGGAGAATCCAGCTTAGGCGACTTCCTATTTCTTGATTTCAATGAAGTAGGTCTCCAAAAAAGCAGGACTCCAAGACCTTGAAAAAGCTTAATAATTTATAAATCTGACTACCCAGCATTTTATCTCCTATGAAATTATCTTGTTGATCTTCGTCAGAAAAAAAAAACTATCGTGTTGATCATGTGATGGAAGGCTATTGTTTTTTCCCCCTTTTTTGCAGAGGCATGTTACGGATTTCTACATCTCTGACTTCCAATCTGGATTAAGGGCGTTGGTGAAAACGGGATACGGTGCAAGAGTAACCCCTTATGTAGATGAATCTGTTGTTGTGGACATCAATCCATCAAATAGGGACATGTCCCCAGATTTTATCAGGTGGCTAGCTGCCAGAAATCTATCCAGGGATGACAGAATAATGCGATTGAAAGAAGGGTATGATTTTAACAAATTTAAAAAAATCGTGTTTCACTGTTTTACAACCGCGCCAAATGCATAATAATATGGGGTTTTTTTCATTTTTGGCCCGTTGTCCAAAATGAATTACGGGCACTAGTCAAAATATGATTATGTGTATCCTATGTATATTTATACTTTTATATAAAACATATACATTTACCGGCTATTATGTTGTAGAACGGTCCAAAAATGTAATTATCCCTAATATTTAGATGCAGACCTCCCACCCTATATTGTCTTTGTGAAACTGTTATGTCACTCTTGACGCTTTTCTCATCTACATGTGCGATCAGGTATATAAAAGAAGGTAGCACGGTCAGTGTAATGGGAGTTGTCCAACGAAATGATAATGTCCTAATGATTGTTCCTCCTCCTGAGCCGTTTTCAACAGGATGTCAGTGGGCTAAATGCATTCTTCCAGCCAGTCTGGATGGCATTGTACTGAGATGTGAGGACAGTTCAAAGATTGATGTCATTCCAGTGTAGCCGTTTTTAAAACAGATGAAGGCTCTACTGTTTTTGGTATGAAAGTTGTTGCAAAATCCTCTTTTCAGTAATAGTGAGGATGGCGTCTCCACTCGGACAACCAGGTGTATAGTTTGTCAATCCTATTTTTTGCTTCTTTTTTTCTTTTGCCCCTAATGGTGTTGGTGTGATTATTATTATAATAGAGGAAACGTGTTGATTAATGAGGATTTTTTGAGAGAGTTCTTATGGTTAGAGAACTTTTATATATTTTTATTCATGCGGGGGCTTGTCAAAATTTGTTTCTGTCCTGGAAAAAGAAACAAGATATGTTTATTTGGTTTGATGAATTCTTTTGTGGCCTCTTAGCCACTTTCAAGGTTGTTGTTCTAGCAATGAACTCACTCCCACTTGCAGAAATATGTTGTTGTTGCTGCCTAGTTGCATATTGAAAAGTTGATGCTTTGAAGTTAAGACAAGGAAAAAAGTTTGACAGTGGAACAATTTTGATACAATTGGAGTTTGATGCTAGATCAAGCTTAGTGCACAGGCCAGTGGGAACTTTGCTTTTTGGTTAGGAAGTGACTGTCCTTTTCACCTTTTGCTACTCCTTTCGTTCACTTTTTCTAACATTTCTAGTACCAACTAACTCATTTCGGCGAG
Source organism: Anisodus tanguticus (assembly GCA_034509755.1). Lineage (NCBI taxonomy): Eukaryota > Viridiplantae > Streptophyta > Magnoliopsida > Solanales > Solanaceae > Anisodus > Anisodus tanguticus. The sequence goes on along the minus strand of CM067543.1, from coordinate 8,907,345 downwards.
AAATCTTACAATGTTCGTGCATAGCGAGAACTTAGTGCAATGAACTGCCTTTTCTTGGAGTTTGATGCTAGATCAAGCTTAGTGTACTAGCCGTCGTGCATAGCGGGAGCTTAATGCATCATACTGCCCCTTTTTCGAGGTTGGTGCTAGATCAAGCTTAGTGTGTATCAGGCCCATGCATAGTGAGAGCTTAGTGCACAATTTGCACTTTTTTGGAGTTTTAGTGTGCCAAGCCCTAAGCAAATGGGGAGATCGTGCACTGGACTGCCCTTTTTTCAGAGTTTGATGCTACATCAAGTATTTCTAGCTTTCTCACATATGTATATGGTTTTCAATTGACCAAAATCACAATGTCTTGTACTACTGTCTCAAAATACTTGATTTTTGTGTGTTTATTAGAGGGTCTAATATATTTTTGTAGATCAAACTCTTTAACTTCTCAATAATATATTAAATACTTGAAAGTTGTCTTACTCCATTTTGGTACGACACAATTTGACTTTCTAATCATGAACTCTCGAGTGCGGTTATTTATGTTGTAGGTAGAATTGTTACGTTCTCCATATATAAATAAAAAACTGCAAATGTGATTTCAACTTAAAATTTGGTAATCTTGACCTCAGAGGGTATGACTTTAGGCAAAACCGCAAAAATAGTAGAAGGTGATTATTGGAATATATTTAGACTAATTTCAACTAAAAAAAATAACTCCCTCCGTCCCAATTTATGTGATAGTTTAATTGGGCACGAAAATTAAGGAATAAAGGAAGAGTTTTGAATCTTGTGTTCTAAAATAAGTCAAAGATATTTGTGGTTGTAAATTATCTCGTTAAACATAAAAAGTAAAGTTTAAAGTTAAATTATTGCAAAATAAGAAAATGTATTATTTTTTGGGGACAGACTAAAAAGGAAAGTGTATCATATAAATTGAGACGAAGAGAGTAACAATTTTGATATTGCTCTGCCAAATTGTCTCACATAAATGATAGGGGAATGGGACAAAATTGGCCCTTCTACTATGCGAAAAGGATAAAATTTATCCTACATTATACTATCGATTCAAAAATATCCCGACGTTATCTAAATAGTTCAAATATGCCCATCCTTCATTAAGTTTATCCAAGGTGGACTTCCAATGCCATGTGGCACTGAGACTTGGTGAGGTGAAGACCACGAGGTATTTTTAAACCGATAGTCTAATAGAGGGTAAATTTGATCCTTTTCGCATAATAGAAAGACAAATTTGACTCTTTCCCCAAAATGATAAAATGGATGGGAAAGGATATTACTCCATGCTACGTTGCTCCTTTCTAAAGTATTTATCTTATTTGTAGGTTGATATACTAGTAGGCACAATATTGTTTTATAGTCTCATATCGTTTGATTTATGCTGCTATGTGTATTTTGTTTGTTTGTCTTATTTATCTGCATTTACTTGCATTAGTTATTACTTTTTTTTCAAAATTCGCTATCATGACTTAGCCGCTTTGTTTGTCTTACTTTGCTTGTGCTTGTGCTTTATCTTGAGTCGAGGGTCTCTCGAAAACAGTCGCTCTTCCTATCAAGGTAGAGATAAGGTCTGCATACAATATACCCTCCCCAGATCTCACGTTGTGGATTTCACTGAATATGTTGTTGGTGTTGGTGTTGGTTGATATATTTGGAAAGAACATCAACTCCGGAAGTAGCTTTATCGATCTGATCTCTGAGGGTGTGGAGTGGAGCCAACATTATCGTAAACAAGTTGCTAATTTTTGTTGGAAATTTGCCTTTGGCGGGAGTTGCGACCGGCCAACTTTAACGGCTTAAACACTAGTGTAACGTATGTTGGAGAATCCGGTTCTTCACACATGCATGATCTACTAAGTACGTAGATAACCGTAGGGCCAAGAATCGTCAAATTTCATTGAGTAATGAAAGAGATATTGGTTCACGAAGTAAGGTGTTTGAAGCATGAAAAGTGTGGTATTGTGTGTAATTCTCCCACATCGGTAGAGGAAGAAAGAATTGTTGTGTATATAAGACTCGAAATTGGTTTGGGGTTTGGGACCCCAAGGGGTATCCCATGTGTTTAAAGGAGGGAGGACCTAGATGTGCTTCGGTTCGAGGAAAGACCACACGCGCGCCGCCGCCGCCCGCCCGTCCCGTCCGGTCTGGTTCCGATTCCGGGTTCACGGGTTCACGGGTCGTGGGCTGTGGGCTGTGGGTCTTCTGATATTATCTTTTTGGGCCAGAAAACTTTGCCGGAAGTACGGTTTGATCCCGAAGTTTCGGATGTACAGCTTTGAACCGAAATTCTTTCGGATGTACTTGTTTGGTCCCGAAGTTTCAAGATGTACAGCTTGGTCCCCGAAGTTTCAAGATGTACGCTTTGGTCCCCGAAGTTCGAAATTTCGATGGTCAAAACGAAACGTCAAGCACTCAATTCAGCCATTTATTTTGGCTGAATTACTCCTCCTATAATGGCCAAATCCGTTGGTTCTTTCACCATTTATGTTGGTGACTTTACTACCTCCATAATGGCCATTATTTGGCTATTATGGAGGCGATTTTCAGCCCCTCCCTCACCTATATAAACACACCCTTACACCATTGTTGAGAACTACAAAGAACAGAAAAATAACAGTTTATAAAGCTCACGAAAATACACAACAAAAACAGTTTTCTTCCTACAACTTCCAAGCATCATTTCGTTACTCAATATTCTTCACGGTAGCTCTTGAGTTTCCTTTGCTCAAGGGTTCCATTGCTGTTTTATCTTGGGAGACAAATTGTCCAGGACGTATAAAGGATACATACGGGGCAATATTGTCTTAAGGACAGAGTGCCACACTCGACTCAGCAAAACCAGTTTCCATTTTTCAGTCTTCAACAAAATTGTAATTTCAGTTTTGTGGTTATCTTGTAATTTTCAGATTTCATGTTGAATTATTGAAATCTTTGTTTATCCTTTCGAATACTTGTAATAGTTAAATACTTCCCGTACTGCTTTATAAAGTACCATAGAGCAAAATCTCCAAACAATTTTACGTTGTTACTTGAGGATTAATAGCAAAACTATGATTTTTAGGGCTTGCAATTGAAATTAATTGAAGATTAGATAATAATAATAATAATAATAATTTAAACGAATAAAGAAATTAGTCGATTAAACTAACACAATAATCAGTGTAGAAACAGAAAACCTTGTTAATTTTCAAACAACATATTAGTTTGGAAAATCCAACGTGAATTCTAATTCAATCTCACAATCCTACCTATGAAAACGAGAAATCCTAACAGTGACTCGAATTACCTTGCGAAGATAAAAACTTATTCAAATAACAAATGAGAAGATTTTTCCTCTCGTAATACTTCAAAAGCATCACCAAAATGAAGAATTAATGAAATAAGTACAAGCATTTACCGTAATGAACGAATATCAGTAAAGCGCGTAATATCTTTAAAATAAAAGTTACAAGTTAGAACATCAATATCAAAATACATGCATTACAAATAGTACTACACATGTGTAGATGTTGTAATATTTCAATATTACGATTTTTTTTAAAAACAAATCTCTTCTTTTTTCCTACACACTCAAATCTTGTATTTAGTATAACTTATTCATAAATCAAACAACTAATAAGTGTTTTGTAATTGAAGTTTAAATATTTGTCACAGGTCACACTAGTATAGTTTTGCTTACTATTGTTATCCAAAATATATTATAATATAATTTTACTTAGTAATGTTTACCCAAATGTGTTAAGAATTTAGGTGGAATATTGTTTCAAAAATTTATTAGTAATGTAAGAATTATTAATAATTTTTTATCGATTGTTTGGTTAATTTGTTGTATTAAATTAATAGAATGTATTATAATAGAAGTAGTACTAAATAGAGTGCTAGAATAGAAATAATACTTACTAGTTTTAGTTATGCATATGTTTGATATGTATAAGAACATTACTAAATAAGGTATATAATAATACAAGAAGAGACGAATTTACTATGTAAATTATAATGCACGTGTGATACACTCAAATTACACTTAAGTTATGGCGTAAAACAGATGTTGTCAAATATAGTAACTCAACAAGGTTGGGGTCGAATCCCGTAAGGAATATGGTGAGAAAAGGTTACTGTCGTAGTGAATTACTTGACGTAGGTCTTTGTTCTGATTCCGTAAAGGTTGTAAAAAGTTGTGTAATTATAACAGCTAAGTAGTTTTGATTTAAATTCAGATGATTACGAAATCAAGATTATGTCCCCGCTTAGGTTAGATGTTATGCTCTAGGTATTAACGGGATATACTCCTCATGGATTGTATATTGTATGCACTTAATCTCTATGTGACTTCCTAATATTTTCCAATAGTTAGAAAGTATTTATCTTCATGAGTTTCCCAAATATAGAAGACTGATATTAAGAACGATTAATTATGCCAAGTAAAACTCCTCTCATTCCTAAGTGAGTTTATTAAATGAGAGTTAACGTCCCGAGTCCTTGTTAATTATTTCTACCAAACTCTACTAGCTTTCCTAAGAAAAGTAGAATTATTGACTTGGATAAATGTTTGCAACCAATAATCAACATGACCAAAAAAGAATAATTAAATATTAACAATCCACGATTCGTATATCAATATCAAAACCTATTCGCATAACACCCACAATTGGCTTCACAATCTCAATATAACGTTTAGCTACTCATGATATTAATGGTAACAAAAGTCATAGAATTCATCATTGAAACTTATAATGGAATACGAAGATGAAACGATGATAACTTATTTTTGAAAGCCTCAAAATATGCTAAGTACTTGATACTATCGATATAAGTCTTAAAACTCAAGATAAAATAATTATAAAACCCTAAAATGTATTTATACAAGTCAAAAACTCAGAACTAAAATTTGACAAAACAACCCATGTCGCTAAATTTGACGGTCCGTACAATTACGTACGGTCGGTCTAATATTTGATGGTGTATATCGACGGCCAGAAAATACGGTCCATCAAAACTTTGACGGAACCGCAAAACATCTCTGAAAACTTGTCTTCTTGTAGTAATGGAAATGACGATAGAATTATCCGATCCGTCAAAACATTAACGGACTGTCAAATCCCATCGTTACGAATCTGTCAACTTGCAAACTCTCTGTTTCTTTATATCAGCACTTTGATGGTCAAATTGTACAGTACGTACAATCATCAAAACTGAGGACTTTGCTTGAATTTTCTTGTTTTTGCTTTCTTAACATCAATTACCTGAAACATAAACAAAATACATCAAAATGACACAAACTTGCTTAAAAGCAAGTCAAACTTATAGTAAAAAGGCATCAAATGCGCCGTAATTCTACGGCACATCAACACCCTCAATTTAAAGTCTTTGCTTGTCCTCAAACAAGTAAAACAACACACAATACTAACACAAATTCTTAGATATCACAAAGTAAAAATATCTACAGTGGTTTTGACAAGTAACTACCGGCACATCTCTCGTACAACACATGACTCCCCCATATTCACAATAATAAACAATATGTATGACTCAAGACTGTTGTAATTAACAATGAAGCTTCAATTAATGACATCAATTTATTACAGGAACCATTGTGCGCATGAATCTCAACTTACGGGAAACCAATCACTTTACCAACCCTTATGCCTTCACATAGATCAAAGAATGTATCAACATACATATGTATAAATAAACAGGACAAAAGACTATAAAGAAGAGAAACACTCACCTCATTTCACCTTTTATGACCTTCATTTCACACAAAAGACCGAAGAATAGTCTGGTCTCCCATACCAGAACGGGACAATACTCCCCATGGTCGTTGTTTAGAAATCTAGCTTATAGAACTCCAAGGTCTCAACAATGCGGGGGAGAACCTCTAAACCAACAAAACTGATCTGCCACTCTTCAAATATGCTCCTATGGGGTTCTTTCCACTCCCCTTTATCAAATGTATACCCAGATCAAATAATTCTTTGGCACCGTCGACCGTGAATCAGAATTGATCTTCCTCTAACTATTTACTTCGTATCTCACGCTCTTGCAAATTTTCATTACTATCAGCATTAGGTGAAGCGCCGTGAGATTTAGTATCCTACTAGGTTGCATGTTCATTACCCCCAACCATATATTAGAATGCCTGGTCAGAGTCCTTATCATCAAATCTATATGAGGACGATCCCTCATCTTCAGAGTGGGAGGAATCAGACGGTTAGGGCAATAGTGAGGATGACTGGTGTGCAATGGGAGCAACGACCCTGTTTTTCTTAGCCAGAATAACCTATAACTCTTAGTCTGAGGCTTCATCTCTTAACCTGGTTTGCACATCGGCTCGACTATGTAACACCCTCTACTGTAGCAATAGGACGTGTCGTAGTAAATTCATATGAACTTGGAGGGATCAAGGACATTCACGAGGTTATAGAAGATATTAAAATAATGTTAAAGAGGTTATGTGGGGATTAGAGGTTAAACGAATTGGAGAAAATAAGTTTTATCGATGATCGGAATGTTGAACAAGTTATTACGGATCGTATGGAATTTTTGGTCACACTCATGTATGAAAATCAAGAGCTCGGTGTATAAAAGGATAATTATCCAAAATAATTTAAGATGGAAAAGTGTGATGGTGATGGTTGAAAATAATATTTTGTGTATAGCAAAAGAGACTATGGATAGTGCTATATCACATGATTATGGTAATGGATATATGAAGTGTGTTAAAAATAATTATTATTTAAATGAGTTGAGATCAAGAAATTAATTATGAGTATTGAATAAATATTATGTGGACAACAATTTTAGCTCTTATGTAATGAGCATAATCCTTGGGAATTACAAGGCTGCCACGTGACAGCAACTACACTAGATAAGATCCAGTTATAAAGTAATTTGTCATAGCACATGAAGTGGTAATATGACAAGTATAAAGTAAGACTATAACAAATTTGGACTAGTAGATTTTCTATACTAATCACGTTTTAAGGGGGAATCAAAAGGCATTTGGATAGGAAAACTTGATAAACATATACTTGAGATCTTAAATGTTCATTAGGATATATACGTATAGGCAGCAATTATTTTTCCACGAGAATGAAGGCAATAGCAACAACTTGTGGAGTGAAAACATTCTCTTTCGCTAAAGCAAAAATGCGAAGAACGACATAGAGTTTATATCCATGTCTGTTTTATCCGGATGATAAGCAAATCGGAAATTTCTTCATAGAGAAGTAAGGTGTAAAGAGCTTAGTTCTTGTCGTCCAAGATTAACATGTAAAGAAGGTTGATTTCTTCATTATCATTGAAGGTTCATTTCAAAGGTATGTTAAGGTTCACTCTTTCATTCTTTTGGCATGATCGACGAATAAACGTAATCCTAGCGACGTCCCTTCAAAAGGAACTCTATTTCTTAAAGTTTAAAGTTGCGATTACTTCGTATCATATCGTTGTAATTCAAAATCCCTAATGTTCTATTTCGGGAGTATTTCCCCGACTTGATAGTCACTTGGATCGTATGCCTTCTTATGGCTCTTGTTGATTCTTAATCTATCGATACAGACACAGTTATATAACATTAGTCGGAGGATAACGACCCTAAGTCACTCCGATCAGATTCATAAGGCCCTTCGAGTCATGCATGCATTATATATATATATATATATATATATATATATATATATATATATATATATATATATATATATATATATATATATATATATGTATGTATGTATGTTACGACACCGCATCACGCTATAGTCGGTCGGTTTGACACTTATATGTGCACACCACTGCAGTTGAGAAGTTTATGATGATAGCCCCAAAGAGCGGCGTAATGATGACAAAATAGCTCGATATGTGGCATATATATACTTATACACGTATATAAAGAATTTTAAAACAAAGTATGTGTATTCCTTGCCCATAGAGGCACTCAGAGTACATGTTATTTCTCTACTGCCCTATTTATAGTCTTGCACTCAGTTACAGTTTCAGCTTTATATTTCATTCACAGTATTGTATTTGTTTACAGTTTCAACCATACATATTCAGTACATCTTTTGTACTGATGACCCATTGATGGGGCACTGCGTTTAATGCCCGCATGTAAAGATAGGGATACAGACGATGCCTCGTAATAGGTGACTCAACTCAACTGAAGGTTGTCACGCCCATTTCTTCCGGAGCGGTTTAGTGAGTTGTTAGGTATGTTGATTGTACATATGTGCATAGTTGGGTATGGTGGGGCCCTGTTCCGACCAAATGTTATTGATACACTCTCTAGAGGTTTGTAGACAGTCATCATGTATATAGTAGTTTTGTGTGGCCTTGTCAACCCTTCCAGTTGACAGATGTGTTTGTATCAGCCCTGTTGTATATATATGTATGTTGGGCCTTCTCTGCGTGCAGGTGATTACGTCTTTTAGACCAGAGAATCATTTGTTAGGGGCCTTGTCGGCCCATATATTTGTGAGTATGTTACAGCTATCATGAGTGGTACGCTCGGGCCCTAGGGCACCGAGTGTCGCCCCCCCCCCCAAGGTTGGGATGTGACAGACTACTACCCCTGCCTTTCTTTGGTTGTTTTGAACCGCCACCTCTTTTGGTTTGAATTTTAGGAGACATACCTGAGACAAAAAACAATTATCAGTCAATAAGCATAAAAAACTATCAAACATAGGCATCAAAGTTATATTTTCAGGTTGCAGGTTTTTTTCGAACCATCAAAAATTTTATGTACGATACAAATAATTTGAAGATTCGTCAATAATTTGTACGGTACCGTCAACAATTTTCCGATACCACTTTAGCTATTCTTTTTACATACATACATTCATCAAACTTATACAAACATATGTTTCCATACTTCAGTATTACTTGATTCGGGGTGTCGATGTTTGGGTTACTCAGTCTTTACCATCTTTTTTACATTATTATGTTCATTGGTACATTATCGGGCTTTTGGCGGGCATAACAATTTCAAACTTCAAAGTTGAAGTTGTTTCTCGAAATGCCCTCTGATCCGTTGGAAGTTACTCAGACTTCACTTCTTTTCATTAACCATTTTCTCAGAGTCATTATCACAAATAATTGGCAGACATAATGAATCGGCACGAATGTTGATCAAAATGCTCTCCGACTCAATGGGGGTACGATATACTTGTCCCCACGAGCCCTAATCTACAACAAACATACCAAATCCCTTACCCCATCAACCAACAATATCACATAATTCAACACATAACATGTATCTCAATTCAATTTCAAACCCTAGGTGCATGAATTCTACCCACAATGCACAATATCAACTCGTAACATTACAGTGCATCAAGACGGAGGATAAAACATCAACATACCTAATTGATTGCAAGCTTTCAAGAAAACAATGTGGAACCCAATGCCTCAGGGTGCCGATGCTCTATTCTTCGGATAGGGTTGTGCGCAGGGGATATGGGAAAGTGGGTTGTGTGTGGGTGATGGAGTATGGGTGACTTATGAATGGTAATAGAGGTTTAGCGTCGATCGGGTATGGGAGATGAGTGTGTGTTTGAAATTTTTAGATGATGTGGGAAAGAATGAGCATCGAACTAGTTTTAATGTTCTAGGCTTTTCTGGCACTATTATTAGATGGTCCATCAAAATTTTGATGGTACCATCAATTTTTTTCCGGTACTTAAGTTAGAAAACTTACCTGACCATCATTAATGATGTGGCAAAAAAGGACGGATTGTCAAATTTTATACTGTCCGTCAAATTCGATTGTATCCCATGTCGAGCAAAACAGTAAGCTCATTAAGCCACCCTTCCAAGACGGTGGAAATTGACGGACCGTCACATTTTATACGATCCATTTTTTTCCCTGTGGCCTGAATGCTTGAACACTTGCACACCTGCATGTTTTTCCTGAGACCTGGACTTCCTACAACATCAACAAATATTATACAACCCAAAACTCTCAAAACAAACTGAAAGTAAAGAAAATACATAAATTTAAACTTGGGTTGCCTCCCAAGAAGCGCTTGATTTAGCATCGTGACACGACAGTGTTACTCGTTTATTCAAGATCGGGTTCAGGAGTGTATACATGCTTCAGATGATGCCTATCCACGATCTTATTACCATCAATACAGCTATGATAGTGTTTCACCTTGTGGTCATTTACTCTAAAGGTTCGAGTCCCATCTCTGGACTTCAATTCCATCAATCCATTGGGTGAAACACTCACCACTTGGAATGACCCAGACCATTTCAATTTCAGCTTGACGGGGAAAAGTTTCAATCTTAAATTGAAAAGAAGAACATCATCTTTTGGTAAAAGTCTCGCTTTAGAATCTTTTTATCATGGTAATGCTTCATTCTCTCCTTATACAGAGCTGTATTTTCATATGCTTGATACCTGAACTCATCCATCTCATTGAGTTGAAACAGCTGAAGCTTGGCTGCTTCATCCCAATCTATATTCAGCTTTGTCAGAGCCCACATGGCTTTATGTTCGAGCTCAACTGGCAGGTGACACGCCTTACCAAAAACTAGCCAGTAAGGAGAAGTCCCAATGGGCATTTTGAATGTCGTTCTGTATGCTCAAAGAGCATCATCTAGCTTCCTCGACCAGTCGGTCCTGTTTGCATTAACTATTTTAGCTAGTATACTCTTGATTTCTCAGTTTGAAACTTTAACCTGGCCACTCATTTGAGGATGATACGGAGTAGCCATTCGGTGCTTAACCCCATACTTCTCAAGTAGCCCAGCAAATGCTCTATGACAAAAATGTGAACCCCCATCACTGATGATTGCCCTCGGTATGACGAATTGGGTGAAAATATTCTTCTTCAGGAACCCCATCACACGCTTGACTTCGTTGTTAGGTAAAGCCACTACTTCTACCCATTTTGAGAAATAATCAACAACAATTAAGATATATTTCATTCCACATGAGCTCAAAAAGGCACTCATGAAGTCGATCCCCCATACATAAAAAATCTCCACCTCCATGATAAAATTCAGAGGCATCTCGTGCTTTCTCGCATTGCTGCCCTGCTGTTAGCACTAGTCACATGACATTGCCATCATATTAGCATCTCGATACATGGTGGATCAGTAATACCCACATTCCAGAACCTTAGCCATTATCATGTTCCCACTATGATGACACCCACCCGGAGAGTCATGACATGCCTTCAGAATAGACATCACCTCGTCTTCAGAAACACATCTTTGAATCATATTATCAACACAAGTTCGGAACAAATACGACTCATCCCAGTGATATTGGTGATAGTCTCATAAGAATTTCTTCTTCTGATAGTTTTTAAGATCTTCAGGAATGAGACCAGTAACCAGAAAATTAGCAATATCAACATACCAGGGGGTTGTGGCACAAGACAAGGCCAAAAGCTTCTTATCAGGAAAAGCATCATCAATATTTATCTCTTCCTTCAAACCACCAACTTCTTTAAGTCGCGAAAGATGATCAACAACCTGATTTTCAAACCATTTTCGGTCTTTGACCTCAAAGTCAAACTCCTGTAATAATAACACCAATCGAATCAGCCTCGATTTCGCCTCCTTCTTCGCCATCAGATACCTCAACGCAACATGTTCTGTATACACAACCACTTTCAAACCCAGCAAGTACGTTCGAAATTTCCCGAAAGCATAGATGATAGCCAAAAGTTCCTGCTCGGTCACCGTGTAATTCATCTGAGCAGCATTAAGAGTCTTGCTAACATAATATATTTGTGCATGATCTTATTGTTCCTTTGACCAAACACTACACCAATCACAAAGCCGCTAGCATCACACATCAACTCAAATGTTAAAGACTAGTCAGGCGAAGTAATGATAGGAGCCAAAGTGAGCATCTCCTTCAATTTGTCGAAAGCTTTCAGGCACTTCTCATCAAATATGAACTTAGCCTTTTTCTCAAGAAGCTTGCACAACGAATTAGCTATTTTGGAGAAGTCTGTTATGGAGCGTCTGTAGAAACCAGCATGTCCAAAGAAGCTACGAACTCCCTTAACTGAGATGGGTTGAGAAAGCTTGGAAATCACCTAAATCTTGGCTTTATCGACCTTAATACCCTTTTCAAAATTTTGTGGCCAAGCACAATTCCCTCATTTACCATGAAATGACACTTCTCCCAATTAAGGACAAGATTAGTCTCTTTGTATCGCTTCAGTACTTGACCAAGATGGTCAAGGCAGTCATCAAATGAATCACCCACGACTGAGAAATCATCCATGAAAACTTCCAAGAAGTCTTCCACCATGTCAGAAAAGATAGACATCATACACCTCTGAAATGTGGCCGGAGCATTGCACAACCCAAAGGGCATCCGGCTGAAAGCAAAAGTCCCATAGGGACAGGTGAATGTAGTCTTTTCTTGATCCTCAAGAGTAATGTTGATCTCATTATAGACAAAGTACCCATCAATGAAGCAGTAATATGACCGTCCCGCTAGCCGATCAAGCATTTGATCAATAATAGGCATAGGGAAATGGTCTCGGCAAGTAGCAACATTCATCTTCATGTAGTCCATACAAGCTCTCCATCCGGTGACTGTTCTCTGTGGGATCAACTCATTTTTTGCATTTGGCACCACAATAATGCCATTTTTTTCGGAGCACACTGTACTAGATTGACACATCTAACCACTTTATAATCTCCTTTTTCACCACCTCTTGCATATGTGGATTAAATCTTCTCTATGCTCAACGCTTGGTGTACTATCTTCCTCAAGCTGGATCTTGTGTTTACAAATTTCAAAAGGAATCCCCCAAATATCAGCTATGGTCCAACCAATAACTCGCCTGTATTTTCTCAACACTTCTAGAACCCTCTTCACATGTTCTTCAGTTAATAAGCAGAAAGAATCACGGGTAAAGTGTTGTTTGGACCCAAAAACTCATACCTCAAGTGAGATGGAAGTTGTTTCAGCTCCAACTTAGGTGGTTCAATAATAGACAGTTTTGCCAGAGGAGTTGCCCTATTCTCTAAATCAAGAGAAATTATCTTTGGCTGGTAATTATATAAACCCAAACCTACCAACGAATTCACAGTCTCCACATACCCCTCTTTATCATCACCATCGAAGTTTACCAAAATCGCAGCTAGAGCCTCTCCGAGACACTCTTCTTCCATCTTGAATTCCACTGCCTCTTCGATCACATCCACTGTATCAATAACTGAAATGTTCTCATAACTATTCGCAATTTCATATCTTTACTCGCTTGAAAAGTGACTTCTTTATCATTAACACTGAACTTGATCTCATTTTTCTCCAAGTCCATGAGTGCCTTTCCAATAGCAAGGAAAGGTCGACCCAAAATGATTGGAATATCTTTGTCAACTACATAGTTAAGTATCACAAAATCTTCATGAAGAAGAAACTCACCCACACGAATGAGTACATCATCGACTACTCACATTGGCCTCTTGATTGATCTGTCAGCCATCTGCAATATCATACTAGTCGGCCTCTACATACCTAAACCTAATTGTTTATAGATAGCAAGCGACATCAAGTTAATACTAGCCCCATTATCGCAGAGGGCTCTGGCAAAATCATGCTGACCGATAGTACAAAGATAGTGAAGGCCCTGAATCTTCTTTCTTTTGGACCTTTGTGGCAGAAATAATTGAACTCACACAGTGAGTCAGGCTTAATCGGTCTCTTATTGGGGATCAATTCTTTTAGATATTTGGCAAACCCTGGCATTTCATGGAAGGCATCCAAGAATGGAATATTCATCAAAAGCTGCTTCAACTAATCATAGAATCTCTAACATTTTGCATCCTCAGTCTTCTTCACCAACCTTTGTGGAAATTGAAGTGTCTATTTAAATAACTATGTCAACGGTCTCAGTACCCCTGTCACCTTGCCTTTGCCTTTTTCTGTGATCACCTCTGGAGCCTTTGATTTGCCTGGAATATTATCAACTTCAACAATAATCGGGTCCGAACTAGGTAGCTCATCATCATCACTTGGCACCTCAAATAATGCCTCTTCTTCTGACTCTGCAGGGATCCAATTCGACAACCTTTTCAGCCTCACTTTGAAGTAGTTTCCCGTTCTGAGTAGTGATAGCATTGCAGTTAGCTACATCACCTCCGCTGTTCTTTGGATTCTGAATTGTGTCACTAGGACGTGTACCTCTTTGCTTCAGATACTGCTTTCTCAAAAGATCTCTCATTTGTGATTCAAGCTTCTTAATAGAAGCAGTATGAGAACCCACCACTTCAATCAAGCTTTTCATCGACTTATCTGTTTTCTCTTGATTGGATAATACCCTTTCGATCATACTCTCCAATATGGAATTTCCCTGATCATTAGAAGGACCCTCTCACCAGTGCTGTGAATAAGACGACTGACTCTTTGGTGGAATGTATGTATTGAAACTCCGATTTCCAAAGTTACCACCGTTGTTGTAATTTCCCTGGTTCGAACCACCGTAGTCGTTTCGCCCATATTGATTTCCTTGACTATGTTGCTTCCATTGATTCTGATTCTAATTCTGATAACCATACCCTTGATAATTCTACTCCAGATAACCCCCTGGGAGTTATGAACATAATTCGCATATTCATAATGCATTGGTGGCCCCTCAGCATACAGACTATTCTGTGTTTGGTACATTTCATTTGGAAGTGACTGCATATCATCAAATGCATTCACTTTCTTTGTCTCGTTCTCAGAAACCTTCTTGGTCAACAGACTTATATTCGTAGTCAGTTGAGTAATAGAAAAAGACTTTAAGTAAAGTAAACACTCTTTAGTAATTTCATAACCGTATTCCCCAACAACGACACCAAAAATTGATACGCTCAAATTACACCTAAGTTATGGCGTAAAACGGATGTTGTCAAATATAGTAACCCAACAAAGTTGGGGTCGAATCCCGCAGGGAATATGGTGAGAAAAGGTTACTATCACAATGAATTACTTGACGTAGGTCTTTGTTCCAATTCCGTAAAGGTTGTAAAAAGTTGTGTAATTATAACTGCTAAGTTGTTTTGATTTAAATTCAGATGATTAAGAAACCAAGATTGTGTACCCACTTAGGTTAGATGTTATGCTCTAGGTATAATAGGATATACTCCTCATGGATTGTGTATTGTATGCACTTAATCTCTATGTGACTTCCTAATATTTCTCAATAGTTAGAAAGTATTTATCTTTACGATTTTCTCAAATATAGAAGACTGATATTAAGAACGATTAATTATGCCAAGTAAAACTCCTCTCATTTCTAAGTGAGTTCATTAAATGAGAGTTAACGTTCTGAGTCCTTGTTAATTATTTCTACCAAACTCTACTAACTAAAGTAGAATTTATTGGCTTGGATAAATGTTTACAACCACTACTCAACATGAACAAATAAGAATAATTATATTTTAACAATCCACGATTTGTATATCAATATCAGAACCTTATTCGCATAGCACCCACAATTGGGTTCACAATCTCAGTATAACGTTTAGCTACTCATGATATTAATGGTAACGAAAGTCATAGAATTCATCATTGAAACTTACAATGGAATACGAAGATGAAACGATGATAACTTGTTCTTGGAAGCCTCAAAATATGCTAAGTACTTGCTACTATCGATACAAGTCTTAAAACTCAAGATAAAATAATTCTAAAACCCTAAAAAGTATTTGTACAAGTCAAAACTCGTAATTAAACATTGACAAAACAACCCCTGTTGCTAAATTTGATCGACCGCAAACTTAAGTATGATCCGTCTAATATTTGACGGTGTATATAGACGGCCAGAAAATACAGTCCGTCAAAACTTTGACGGAACCGTAAAACATCTCTGAGAACTTGTCTTCTTGTAGTAATGGAAATGACGACAGTATTATCCGGTCCGTCAAAACATTGACGGACCGTCAAATCCCATCGTCCCAAATCTGTCAACTTGCAAACTCTCTGCTTCTTTCTATCATCACTTTGTCGGTCAAATTGTACGGTCCGTACAATTCTCAAAACTGGGGACTTCGCTTGAATTTTCTTATTTTTGCTTTCTTAACATCAATTACCTGAAACATAAACAAAATACATCAAAACGACACAAACTTGCTTAAAAATAAGTAAAACTTATAGTAAAAAAAGCATCAAATATGCCGTAATTCTACGACACGTCAACGTGAACCCATAGTCTTCTTGTAAAACTAGGTATTTTATGTTCATAATTTATAAGAATTAATTTAATATTATTTGCTGGCAATTATGCTCCCCAAAAGACTGAATGATGCACTTGGTTGAATATTGAGTTTTTATCGAAAGAATTAGGGATCAATTCTCACTTAATACTTTCTTTTCTTTTTTAGTGGTGCACCCATATTCTAAATTTTTTATATTTGCCTTTGAATACAAATATTAATTATACATAGGTTGAAAAGCGCTATAGAAATTAATAATACCAAAACTTATACTTCCTCCGTTCCAATTTATACGATGTAATTTGACTCAGTATGCAGTTTAAGAAATAAACGAAGACTTTTGAATTTTATGGTATAAAATAAGTCAAAGATATATGTGTGGTTATAGATATCTCGTTAAACGTAAAAGATATAATTTAAAGTTAAATTATTACTACATAAGAAAATATGTCATTCTTTTTTGGATTGACTGAAAATAAAAGTGTGTCATATAAGTTGGTACATAGAAAATATATATATATTATTATTTTCTTTAATACGATAACACTTAAATAATTTACTAAACTATTTATTAAAAGAAAAAAAATGCATAGATACGTGCTATGCACATGAAAATCTCCTCATCTATAAAATCCTCCATATCTTCCTTCTCTCCTATTCTTTTCCCTCAACCCCAAGAACTTACCCTAAACCCTAATACTCCCCCCCATATCAATGGCTTCCACAGAACAAACCCAAAATGGCTCTGTAATACCTCAACCCCAACCAGAAACCCTTATTAGAACAACCACAGAACCTCAAAATTCACGAGTAAAACCAGAAGAAACAGACCCAAGTTCAGTAGAAGCTACTATTACTACAGAGGTTTTAATTGAAAAGCCGAAGTGGCCTGGATGGCCTGGGAGTTGTGTGTTTAGGTTGGTTGTACCTGTGCTTAAAGTTGGAAGTATTATAGGTCGTAAAGGCGAGCTCGTTAAAAAGATGTGTGAAGAAACGGGTGCGAAGATTCGGGTTCTTGATGGCCCTGCTTCTTCTCCTGATCGCATTGTAAGTTAGTTACCCTTTTCGTCGTGTATCGTTACACTTTGTTTGGATGGTTGATATATAAAAGGGCAGTCCGGTGCACTAGGGAAGGGCCGGACCACATATCGTTTTATATTATATTGTGTTGTGTTGTAGTGTACTGTTTTGTTTTGATGAATACAATGTTTGGATAGATTGTATCGTTTTCCGTCGTTACATAATGCCACACATCATTAATTTGAAGGGTAAACCTACAAGAAAAGTAGTGTACAAGCTATTATAGATGATAAGCAAAGATAAATGAGAAAAAAAATAAGGGAACAACGCGATTACCCCAAATCAGTCATTACATAATGGCTCTATATTACCCCAACCAGAAAGCCGTAGAACAACCACAGAAACCAATCCAGAACCTCAAAATCCTCAATTAAAACCAGAAGAAACAGACCTAGATGGTTCAGTAAAAATCGAACCAACTACTACTACTACTACTACAGAGATTATTTCAATAGAGAAGCCAAAGTGGCCTGGGAGTTGTGTGTTTAGATTGGTAGTACCTGTGCTCAAAGTTGGAAGTATTATAGGTCGTAAAAGCGAGCTCGTTAAAAATATGTGTGAAGAAACTGGGGACAAGATTCGGGTTCTTGATGGACCGGCTTCTTCTCCTGATCGCATTGTAAGTTTACCTTGGTTATGTAGTCCAATGCATATGATGCTAATGCACAGTTCGATATTGTGTGATTTGTGTTAGTTTTAGCTATTAAAGTTCGGATTTTGATGTGATATTTTGTCTATTAGTATGACTTTTCAACATTATGTTAATGTGTTGTTTCACCACTGATCGGAGGAAGGTTCAATTGAATCCCCTTCGTCGAAAAATTATACTGTGCAAATAAGAAGAAAAAAGAGTTTTTTTTAAAAAAAATATATATAAAAGCTTTTGAGTTCCCTCCACATAAGAGTGGCAGACGGGTGGGTGGGATCGGATATGGGTTCTTCTCCTGATCGCATTGTAAGTTACCCTTTTCGTCGCGTATTCCAATGCATATGATGTTGTTTTTTGTACATAGTTCGCATGATTTGTGTTGATTTTAGACACAGTTTGGATTTTGATGTGATATTTTATCTATTATAATAACGTTGCAACGTTATGTTAGTATTTTGTTTCACCACTAATCAGGGTGGATGAGGGTTTGATTGAATCCACCCTTTTCGTCACGTATTCCAATGCATATGAATTTCTTTTAGGAAGTTGCAAAATGCACAATTCCATAGTGAACATGATATGGGTTAATTTTAGCTATCAAGATTTGGATTTGATGTGATATTTTATCTATACAACAACATACCCAGTATATTCCCACAAGTGGGGTTTGGGGAGGGTGGGACGCAGACCTTATCCCTACCTTTGTGGAGGTAGAGAGCCTGTTTCCGATAGACCCTTGGCTCAAGGTATTCAATATAAGCTTTTGAGTTACCTTGACATAAGGGAAAATTGTAGTGTAATGGTAAATGTGCTTCAAAATTGCTTAAGGTCATGTATTTCCAATGTATTTGACGCTCTTTTCACCTGAGTAAGTTACAAAATGCACAATTCCATTAATAGCGTTATTGTATAGGCAGTTCACATGATTCATGATAATAAGCTATCAAGGTTTGGATTTTGATGTGATATTTTATCTATTAGAATAACTTTTTAGTATGTTGATATTTTGCTTCACCTCTGATCAGCGGCGGAGGAAGGTTCAATTGAATCCCCTTTGTCAAAAAATTATATTGTGCAACTAAGATGAAACAGATTTTTTTTTTGCATATATATAAGCTTTTGAATTCACTTGACATAAGGGAAGATTCTAGTGTAATAACGTATGCCAATGCATATGACGCTCTTTTATATGTAGTTCACATGATTTGTTGATTTTAGCTGTCAAGGTTTGAATTTTGATGTGATATTTTATCTATTAGAATAACTTTCTCAACATTATGTTAATATTTTGTTTCACCACTCATGAGGGGCGGGGAAGGTTGAATTGAATACCCTTTGTCGAAAAATATCTTGTGCCAATAAGATGAAAAAAGTTTTTTCTTAAAATATATAAAAGCTTTTGAGTTCCCCCACATAGGAGTGGCAGACGGATGGGTGGGATCGGATAAGGGTGGTCGAAATTGGGTTAAACAAGACCCACCCATAAGAAATAGGTTAACCGACGGATAATGTGGATATCCATATTATACATGGTTTCAGGAATAGTGAGGTGAGAACACAAGCTAAAAGACAAAAGAAGCTTAGACTCATGATAAATAACAAACAAATTTCTGAATATCCATATTATCCATCTTAGATATCTTTTTTAGTGGATAATATGGATAGTCTCCATATTTAATCAATTTTTAAAAAAGTTAGTTATCCAACCCATGTCTAAATTCTAATGGGATTGGGTGGTTACTTGTATTTTTTAACCATTTTGCCAGCGCTACCTTGACATAAGGGAAATTCTAATGTAAAACATATTCAAATTCAAAGGTGCAATCTTGCATATGTTTGAATATCTCTTGCTAGAATTCCTTGCTCCGCCATTGCCACTGATATTATTACACTAGTTGAGTGAACATCTTAAACTAGTAAAATGGAGGAGAGGAAGTATGGCACCGGATTGGAAGTAGGGGAAGAGAAAGTAGGATTTCACCACACAATTCTCAAGTTCAGGCTTCTTCGGTATTAATTTCTACTGGTTCCCTTTGCTAACCTATAAATTGTGTTTTATGGCCTTAATAAGCGTTAAGGGTTTAGAAAGTTTGAGTCTTGTGCGACTTAGAGTACCACTTATTAGACAAGTTAATTCCTCTACATAAGTCTGCCTTATTCTTCGTGGCATGACTCCTCTCCGCGACTCTCCACCCACACCTGCCACACAGTAGGAATAAGGGAGAATGCTAGATGTAAGGAACTGGCTCAACAGACCTTTCATGTTGAAAATAATCTGGTTTTAGTGATGAAGTTGCTTAGAATGATAATCAATAGAGGACTAAGTATTACACCGACAAGTTACTGGAAATACTTGGCTGAGATTTTTACAACAGCAAGCTGATGTTCACGAAAATAAAACCAGCCCAATAGACAGTTCAAAAATGAGAAGAAGCTTCGCCAAGGTGTGAGATTTTCGGATTTGCTATGCGCTCCACTTTCAAACCTTCGAAAAGCATTCATTTGAAGTGCAATGAATGTGTTCGAAGATGAAGGTAAAAGCTAATTCTGAGGGAAGATTTAGACAGAACTAAAATAACGAAAAAGTAAAAAAGCCAAATAAATTGAGGAAGCGAGAGATAAAGCAAAAGGCAGGCCAATGATCGTGAATATTTGGTTTCTTAATCTTACTTTGAGAAGAGAAACGAAAACCAACATGTATTTACGCTCCTTACAAGTGTCATTACCACACACATTATACAAATCAGCTAAAGTAACATCACATAAGTCTGGTCAATGGTGTTTAAAACATGTGTTCTGAGTCTTCTGACCAACTTGAGTTATTTTGCTGGGAGACTGTTAAGTTAGGGTGTCGTTTTTACAAAACCGTGCAAGTGGAGGTGTCAATTTCTGTATAATGGGAATACATTACCTGAAATTTGGTAGATATTAGGGAAACAATAAAGAGAAATTCTCGTGTTGTCAAAGCAATCTATAAACTTCAAATCACATGGTACAATAGATATGAAGCACATAATGCTTTGACAAAGTAGAATTCTCGTCACTGGTTTGAATCCTGCTGCAAACAAAAGTTTGGTATTTAAGTGGAGAAGAGTAGAGTGGTAGGATCGGTAATTACGTGGAGAAGGTAGAGGGGTGGGTCCATTATTCACCGAGTTTCGAACCGTGTACCTCTGGTCTAGTGGATTTCTCTCGGTTATCAAAGAAAAAAAATAGACTTGTTCTCATTGTAACATCAGCAGTTTCTTGGATTCTTTCCGTAATTCTTAATTTCTTATTATAGGAACATCATATTGCCAACTACTTTGTTTGCTAGTCTGATGGTGTTATTTATGTGTATCATTTGTTTTCTGCATCTTCAAATGCTGTCCTGATGTGTACTTTCTTTTATATCTTGAATCAATAGACTTCCTTGTTTTGTGCCAACGTGTATATGCAATCAAAACATCATCCCCATAGAGAGACATTCTTTTAGACTATGCAAAGTTTAATGGTTGGGCCCTTAAAAGGTCAAAAAATGAATCCTAGCAATGAATGCTCATAAATTTGTCCCTTTGTGCAAACACGTGTCATCACATGGAACACATCTTGGTTTTAAGGAGATGGCTGACTATTGCGCATGAGAGACAATTTTTGTAACATATCCTGCATATTTCTTTGTAAGGTATACCACCATATATTAGTTTCAAGTTCAAAAGAAAGTCAGTTTCTTGCAGCATATTTGAGATGCCGCTTGAACTACAAGAAAGATTATTGACCTTTTGTACTTATATAAAAAAAGAATTATGGACCTTTTGTGTTTTCTTTCTTTTACTTTAGGGGGCTAGTGGTATGGAACAATAGGGGGTTGAAGATTTGTGTGACAGACGTAGGTATTAGATATAAAATTACTGTCCATCCCTGTAATATGACTAGTTGAAAGAGGAAAGGTGATTGTTAATTATTATCCTGTGAAGTTTGCATTTTATTCTTCGTTTCTCACTCTTAAGATACTTCATTGGATATCATTCTTTCCAGCTATCATTTTTCAATATGCAGCTGTTGTGAAGGCTTCCGACCTCCTTATTCTGTTTTTCCCTCCCTTTGAAAAGGTAATCATTTTGATAGTCTCCCTAAACAATGCCACAGGTTCTAGTATCGGGGAAAGAAGAACCCGAGGCAACATTATCCCCTGCGATGGATGCTATAATAAGAATATTCAAACGTGTCAGTGGACTGTCCGAAGGTGAAGGTGATGGCAACTTACCTGGAGCTGCTGAGGCTGCATTCTGCTCCATCAGACTACTTGTAGCATCAACACAAGCTGTGAACTTAATAGGAAAGCAAGGGTCTTTAATCAAGCCTATCCAGCAAAACACTGGTGCCTCCATTCGAGTTCTTTCCAATGGTATTTCTTTGCAGTCTTTATTCTATTACTGCTCGAGTTACTAGAATTAGTAAGTTACTAGGGTTTTCTTTAATCTATGTACTCAGATGAGATGCCAATCTATGCGACTCCGGATGAGAAAATTGTGGAAATTCAAGGTGAAGCTCTTAAGGTTCTTAACGCTTTAGAATCAGTGATTGGACACCTTAGGAAGTTCTTGGTGGATTATAGCGTTCTTCCCTTGTTTGAAAAGAGTGTAAGTTTATGTCTGTTTCTTTTGTCTGTTATCATGCCAATGTTCTTTGATCTGCTTATCCTTTTTATCCTTGTTCGTTCTGCAGTCCAATACACCTGCCGTTCAGGAGCGTGAAACTGAGCCTTGGTCTGAGAGGATGATGCATAATACTTCACGACCAGGACTTGGTGATTATCCTCCTCGACAAGGACTTGGTGATTATCCTCCTCGACAAGGACTTGGTGATTATCCTCCTCCAACAAAGAGGGTCTCTCAATTTTCTGAACGTGAAAGCCAGCTGGACTCACAATATCATCCTGGACTTCCATCATATGGACAAGATCCTGGACTTTCTGGAACTCGCACTTCAGGTGTTGGTCGTGCTGGAAATTCTGTTATTACTCAGGTTTGTGGCTTTAGCATCTAACTTTACATTGTGGAGCTGTCTTGTATGTATTTAATCAAAAGCAACTTCAGTAAGAGGTTTCTCTTCTCGTCTATTTGCATATGGTATGAGACCATATACAATCCTGATGGAGACTTAATTAGTTTTTGCCTATGGTCGGGGGTATTAGACTGTCTGATCCAACATTTTTCTTTTCATAAGTTATTCTTGTTTCTTACTTTTTTTTCGGTGACTGTTCCTGTGGGCCTATGGCACCGGCTCTTTGGCGACTTTTCAAACATTACAGTTTTCAAAACTGTCTTTTTTTTCTTGGTGGTATGACATCAAATTTCTGCTCCAAAATAATCCTTCTCTGTTCTTTTCTTTATGGCATCTTCTCCAATTATAAGTTTACCATTAAATATTCACTCGCTGTTTCAAGAGGTCTGCTTTTCTTCTTATCGGGGTAGTAAAGTCAGGCGGTGAGTCCCTCTTCTCGTCTGAGCATTGTATTTCCGGTCATTGTTACGGTAACTTTCGATTTCTCTTCTGCTGCCAATTCAAGCTAAACTGATGAAGTCCCCGACATTTGCATCCCTGTACCTCTTTTATGAGAATAGATTTCTCTCCGTGTTTATAATAATAAGCACTATCTTTTAATATCGGGCAATTGCTATTGACTTTTTATGGAAAAGAATCTAAGCATCATCTTTCTTTGGGGGGGGGGGGGGTGATCTTTTAGTATTTCTAGTTCAAAGTAAAAAGAACTCAAGTTAACTCATTATCTATAGTTTGTGTGGAGTGTTGAAAGTGAAGCGAAACATTAATTTTTTTTTTCTCTGGAAGTCATCTTTTGCTGTTATAGAGTCTGGATGGGAGTCGTGTTATTGGAGTCTAGAAGCATAGTAGTTTCATTCATTGTTCCTGCAACTTTAGGTTACTCTTCGCCTGCTAATTTCACATCCCAGTGGAAGCAAAAACACGCTAGGTGATCTCTTCCCATCTTTCTTGCTGAAATGCAGAGTGGTGGTGACTTTTATGGTTTTACTCAGACGTACCCTCGAGCAAATTAGATATGTTGGTAGAAATTCTATGTTTGCTCGCTCTTGAGAAACATTTGCTAACTGTATACTGTAGCATTTTTCTTTGCCTACTACACTTTCAAATCATCATAAGCTGATATATGTAGTAGTATGTTATCTTATATGTTTTCTGGTCTAAATAGCCTAGATCTGTAAAATCATAATTACACTTTACTTGCTTCTTATGCTAAATTTAAGTCTTCTTTAATGTGTGAAAAGTTACTCTGTTGTGTAAAAAACAATATACTTCTCTTTGACGACTTTATCTTGTTTTTCCTTTCAGATATCCCAAAATGTTCAAATGCAAATACCACTAGCTTATGCAGAAGATATCATTGGCATTGGGGGATCTAATATTGCTTATATACGGCGTACTAGTGGTGCCATTCTTACAGTGCAAGAAAGTAGGGGCTTAGCTGATGAAATCACGGTGGAAGTAAAAGGGACATCATCACAAGTTCAGACAGCCCAGCAACTTATCCAGGTAAATCTCAATATCCTCATTTTATGAAGAAATTTTCAAAAAGACATCAAGTTGATATGTAAATACTATACCCCACATCTTTAATGCTTTCATTTAAAAACCTGCAAATTATATGCCATAGTGTTCCTCAGAATTGCAATGTAAGTGATGAATGAATCCTCAATATAGGAATTTATGGGTAGCCACAAAGAATCACTTCTGAGTAGTTATGGCCAGTTAGATACAGGGTTGAGGCAGTCTTCTTACTCCTCTAACCTAGGCAGTGGATCCTATCCATCATCTTCATACGGCGGACATCAATATGGTGGCGGCTATGGATCATCATTTGGTGGAGGAGGAGGCTACAGTAGCTACAGGTCATGAACAGAATAGCCCGAGTCTTAGCACTCGTACTTCCCCTCTTGTTTGCGCTTGTGCATTTGGTGCTAGAGCAAATACTGAAGCAAACTGCATGTAGTTCATGCTTTGTTAATCCGATGTCGGCTACAGCAATGTATTGATAGCTTTTCAGTAGCTCACCATAGCTTGTAGTTCTTACATGTGTATCGATACGATACTATTGAATATTGCAAGTGTAATGGTCAAGTTCTGTATGGTTCTCAAAAGTATCATCTTTCGTTTATTTATTTATTTTTAACCTTTGTTTTGTAAATGTTGCAAACTTGCTCCTTCACAAAAATGATCAGTTGCAATTGCCTCAGCCGGAGTGGTTTTAGTTTCACATATTTTCCCATGAATGAACCTCGTCAAATTTTGTTCCTCATAGTGTTTCTTTTTTGCTTTGTTGGCTGTAAAGTTGAGAGCATTCTTATCCACTTCAAACTGTGTTGAAGCGGATATTTTGATCTTTGTAAAAGGCAGACGCTATGCTCTTTGTTTCTATTTTTTTCTTTAGGTATATGTCAAGTTAGGAGTAAGGTCTGCGTACACTCTATCCTCTTCATACCCCACTTTTGTAGGATTATATTGGGTATGATGTTGTGTCCGGTATTTGGAACTTATTAACTTGAGAGTACTTATCAGAAATCACGCTAGTAGGTCTACTAAGGGATAAAATGCAACTTTCGATCCCATGCCAATGGGTGTGCTCAAGAGCTGTGCGGAATAAGGATATGTATCCATTTACTAAGTTTTTCCTTCAATAAGCTCAGAACTTAGTAATTTACGTGGCTGTTGAATAAACCCTTGAAATATTTCTTTCATTTGATTCCATAAACTAACACTTTATGTGCCTTTTGCATTTTATCAGTTAAATAGTCTTGAAGCTTTTCATTTGAACGCCTAAACTTACTTTCAAATGTTGAGGTCAACCTCGAACATGACCCCAAAAAAAAGTAAAACTCACTACTCCCTCCCGATAAAAAAGAGTGTCTACTTAATATTTATTTTTGAAAAATTTATATGGCATAACTAACTATTAGTACATAATTATATTTAGTAGCTATAGTTATATAAATTATATCCCATAGCTAAATACTGTATTTCAATTACACATTATAACTAACACCTCAAATACATCAATTGTATCATCTTTTTTCTCAAACCCTTCTCTCTTCTCCCTCCGTCGCCGTCGGCCACCATGAATCGCCGTCGGACCTTTGGTGAAACTCATACCACTGCTCTCTTCACTGTCCATCTTCTTCGGTGAATTTACGACGCCGGAGAAACCAACGCTGCACCTCTGCCACTATTGTCCCTCACCTCCTCTCTCTTCGTCTTCACCACTCCGGCGAGGAGCTTTTAGCTCCGATGAACCGGAGCAGCCGCGAAGCCACCGGGAAACCGCCATTAACAACGAACAACATCTGGCAAACAACTGTCACACACCGACTGAAAAAGGGGTAGGTCGGTAAGGCCTAGATCTGACCAGAAAATACACTTTATTGTCCAGATCTGATCGGAAATACAGTTTATTATCCAATCGAAAAATACACTTTATTGTCCGAATTTGATCGGAAATACACTTTATTCGCCTGTATTTCGAAGGAGATCTTTTTGTATACCAATGAATACCGTGATTTTGAAGTGTGTTCATTTTTTTCTAGTGTAAAATCTAATTTTTCATTATGTATTTTATTTTTTGTATTCAATTTTTGAGTGTATACAAATGAATACACTGAATTTGAAGTGTTTTTAGAGCGTATTCATTTTTTTAGTGTAAAATATATTTTTTCGTTATGTATTTTATTTCTTGTATTCAGTTTTTGAGTGTATTCATAATTTTTGTGTGTAAAATCCAGTGTATTGGAGTTTTTTTTATTTCTTGTATTCAGTTTTTGGTTGTATTTTGTATTTTGTATTTTGAAGGAGATTTTTCTATTTTGAATACATTTTACTGACCAGATTTTTACTCGTTGTATTCATGAATACATCGAGCCCGTTTTATGAATACGCAAGGTCGTTTTATGAATACAGGGAGATTGTAGCAACTAAAAGTAGCTACACCCTGTAAATATTGAAACTATAGCTATGACAAATTTTAAACCCCTAAACTATTGTCATTTGTGTAAGATTCACTTTTTGTTTAAAAAGAGTGTTCACTTATAAAAGTAAGAAATAATTAATTTTAAATTTCCAGATTTGCTCTTATTAAGTATTAGGTAATCAAATCCTAATATCTATTTAATTAGGGACATTTTAGTTAATTACCTATTTTTACCTAAAAGTTAGTATTTTCTTAAGGGGTACGTAAATGGTTAAATGAATACTCTTTGAGTCGTAGGTAGTTTTGTTTTGGAGTTAAACTTAAAGTGAGTTTATTTTCTGAAGCAATAGATGCGATTATTGATCAATATAAATTTTGAGAGTTTATGGTGATAATTTCTTTAAGCCTTTTCTGGCGGTGAGAAGCTTGCTATTGTAATTTTTCAGTGCAAGAGAAGTGGATGTAAAAGAGGACATTTACATAAAGCATATAATAGCTTTTTTTTCTTTAAAATTCAAATAATGATTAATTCTCGTAATTTGACATGTACATAGTACATACCATTTTATTCGATACAATAGTTTCGGCGTTTGATACTGAAAAGAAGTTTAGGGATTAAAGCACTTATATTCGAAGTTAAACTTTAATTGCATTTCACCGGTAAAAGATAATTGTAGTTCAACCTATATATTTAGATTTTGACTATTACCCTCTAAATAAGCAAATAAAAATGCACTAAGCTTTCGTTATGCACGAGATCCGGAAAAGGGTAGGATTACAAAAGTATATTGTACGTAGTCTTACTCTGCATTTCTGCGATATGTTATTTCCACAGCTCAAACCCGTGACGACCTGGTCACATGACAACAACTTTATCAATTACGCCAACACTCCCCTCTAGCAACTAAACGTGCCTCTTTTAATAATTTTTTAAAACTTGTATATTAAAATTTTAGCTCTCTTTAATTGTATTCTGATTAGTATAGAGAATTAACAAAAAATATCTGAACCATTTGAATATTACTTTTGGACAATGTGAAAATTGATTAGACTGTTTTGGTACAGTAAATTTCATTAAATAATTACAAATAACATTTTCGTAAAAAATAAAAATACAAGTAGTACTCCTATTAGTTTCTACAATAGTAAGTTTGGTAATTTTTGCACCGAACATTTTACCCATCATAACTATTTAGTAGGTATTAATAGATGATTTAAGAACTTGATTAGGAGTATTAGTTAAATAATACAGCTGCATCTGACACTTTCTTTTACGGTTTGTTACTTCTTATCTAATTATGAATTAATTAAAGTTCTTATATTTAATCCAAAAATTGACTAAACTAATAACTAACCATTTAAAGCTCTCTTTGGATTTCAGAAGTGTTATCGTACTTTAAGTTTTGATTTAAAAAAAATCAGTTAAATGAAGATAAAAAGAAGAAGAATTTCATGACTTATCTTTTTAAAAAGGAAATAAAAGTTAAAAAGAGAGTGAAACTATTTGTCTTAAGCTTTCAAACTTTTTTTTGTACGTAGGCTTTAACTTGGAATAAAATAAAGTCTCATGTAGTCATTATTTTTAGTGTTGGAATTTGAATTTCTAATTTTACATATTAGTTTTATTTATAATTTAAATTCATTATCAAGAAAAATTAAAGCTTTTACATTTTGGATATTTTCCCTAAAAATGGGTTAATTACTATTTAATCTAATTCATAGTAATTCTATTAATTTTTACTATGATAAACTGGAGTTTAAGAGGGTAAAAAGTTATCTTTAAACCAAACAAATAAATGTAAGAAATATGTCTTGCATATATAGTTTTTAACACTTAAACATGGTTAAATAATATGCATTTTCACTTGGATATGTTGGTTCTTAAAGTTAATTGTTTAGTTAGGTGTAAATTTATGATACAATATAGTTTGGTGTGCACGATAAGGTGGGATATTCCATAATTAAATTTAAAATTAAATTTGGTTGACGGTATAAATTTAATTACAAACTTCATCCTAAAATATTCATCTTATTCCATCAAACTTGAAATTATTTTATCACACCTCTCAGGAAATTAGTTCAAAAATTATAATCCGGGGATAATTTAGTAACCAAAGGATGTATTGTATAAGAACTCTAACTAAACAAGAAGGACGGTACTTAACCCACGTCAAACACCACTAGTACTAAATTTATTTTGATCCGCCCAAATTTAGCTCATTTCAGCCCAATCCATTTCAATTGAAATAAACTTACCCGTCTATTTATTAACTCAACCCATTTTGACCCGCTCAAATCCAACTCAAATCGCCCATTTGACATCTCTACTAAAAATGCATTTTTTGCACATATTTCCTTTGTTTGAGCTGGTCTTTAATTCCCCCCCCCCCTCCCTCAAATCACTCGCCTTTAATTTTTATCCCCAATTCACATTTAATAAAATTTTGTGAGCCAAGCCAAAGTACCCTTTATTCGATGGTTTACGAAATCAGAGATTCTGGGTTCGAACCCAGCAGAGTCAGAAAAAGAAAAAAAACTCTCAAGGCAATATTTTCATAGAAATTATGCATATTCGACCAAAATTGCATAGAGATTATACCTTAAAGTGCATAATTTCTATGTAACTAGCCGAACAAAATATAATTTTAAATTTTCAACGAAACTTTACCTTCGATCATATTTTTGATAATAACAAAAATTAAAAACCACCCTAAAATAATAACAATCGTGCGAATTGCCCTGTCCTAAATTAGACTTGTGGCAGTTCCACGAGTGCCAAGTACAGTAGTGTTCTGTGTCGAGGAGTAATGATTTTTTGATATCTTAAACCCTCCTTAAACCTCCCATTCAACCCTCCTTCCTAAATTTATCACCCCCCAATATCTTCTACCCCATCTCACCTGCCTTCGAACTTCCAATCAGCAAACAAACAACTTAGACTGGACTTCAATCGAAAGTAATTTTATGATATTTATTCACCTTTAAATCAGCAGCAACTAGTATTCAGCACCCATTTACCCTTTTTCCCCTCACTTTCTTGACTAATTCCTTGAAAAAAATGTTTCTTTTTTTCACAATTTACATATACAGATATAGAAATATAGGTTGAGATACAACAACAACAACATCATCATCATACCCAGTGTTATCCCACACTGTGGGGTCTGGTCTGGGGAGAGTAAGATTTACGCACACATTCCCTCTACCTTTGTGGGTGGAGACACTGTTTCCGATAGATACTCGAAAAAAGGGTATATAGAAAAATATCCATATTTACATAATTTTCTGGTGTTTGGGGGTGGTCTATATAGTTTAGAGCTAACACTTGTATGCATTTTCCTTTTTCACTCCTAAATGAGTCAAAGAACTTTCCTTATCAAGTCTTTATCAATATTTAAAGCACAGCTTAAGATATCAAATGGGTATATAGAAAATAATAAATTCTAATACCCTTGTTTTGCACAATTTTCTGGTGTTTGGGGTTGGTCCATATTGTTGAGATAATAGTTGTATTCATTTTTTTAAACTCCTAGATGAGTCAAAGAACCTTCCTTATGAAGTCTTT
Source organism: Anisodus tanguticus (assembly GCA_034509755.1). Lineage (NCBI taxonomy): Eukaryota > Viridiplantae > Streptophyta > Magnoliopsida > Solanales > Solanaceae > Anisodus > Anisodus tanguticus. The sequence goes on along the minus strand of CM067543.1, from coordinate 8,876,898 downwards.
ATCATTATTTAAATCTCAATGCCAATATTCAATCAGTTTTTCATCCATTGCTTACAAGTCTTCTGACCTCAGGACTTTAATTGCATCACTTCAATCATGTGCTAATGACAAGGATCTCACAAAAGGGAAACAAATTCATTGCCATATGCTTAGATGTGGACATTTGGATTTATCTCCAATGCCTACCACTAGCCTTATTAACATGTACTCGAAATGCAACTCGATATACAATGCATTACCGATATTCTATACTTCACCACTTGGTCATAATGTGTTTGCCTATAATGCTATAATAGCAGGGTTAATTGCCAATGACTTGCCTAAAAGAGCTTTTGAATTCTATTTCCAAATGAGGGTAGTTGGTGTTATGCCTGATAACTTCACTTTCCCTTGTGTGCTTAAGGCTTGTAGAAATGAATTAGATGTGAAAAAGATTCACGGGTTAGTTTTTAAACTTGGGTTAGAAGTTGATTTGTTCATCGGCAGTGCTTTGTTGCATAGTTATTTGACGTATAGGATGGTGGATTTTGCGTTAGATGTGTTTGAGGATTTGCCTGAGAGGGAAGATGTTGTGCTTTGGAATGCCATGATAAATGGCTATGCACAAACGGGTGAGTTTGGTAGTGCTTTGATGGTTTTTAGGTGGATGATTGAGGGTGGGGTTGTTCCGAACAAGTTTAGCATAACGGGTGTACTTTCAGCTCTGGCAAATTATGGGGAATTTTATAATGGAAAGGTGATACATGGGTTTGTGATAAAAATGGGATTTGATTTAGGGGTTGCCTTTTCTAATGCATTAATAGACATGTATGGTAATTGTAGCTGTGTTGCTGACGCTTTCGAGGTTTTCGAGATGATGGATGATAAGGATATATTTTCATGGAACTCGATAATTTGTGTGCATGAACAATGTGGTGATCACGAGGGAACTTTGAGGGTTTTTAAAAGGATGTTGTCCGCTGGGGTTCATCCTGATTTGGTGACTGTCACCACTACACTTCCCGCATGTGCTCATTTAGCAGCATTGAGACATGGTAGAGAGATTCATGCATACATGATTGTTAACGGTCTGAGGAAAGATGCTGCTGACAAAGAATATGATGATACTTACATTGACAATGCAATTTTAGACATGTATGCCAAATGTGGAAGCATGCGTGAAACTCAGCTGATCTTTGATACGATGAAGTTCAAAGATGTGGCGTCATGGAACATTATGATTAAGGGGTATGGCATGCACGGATTTGGCGTCAAGGCATTAGAATTGTTTTCTGATATGTGTAAGGTAGAATTGAGGCCTGATGATGTCACATTTGTCGGTGTTTTGTCAGCTTGCAGCCATTCGGGTCTTGTAAAGCAGGGGAGAGAATTTCTTGCACAAATGCAGCCGAAGTATGGTGTTGTGCCTTCTATTGAACATTACACCTCTGTGATTGACATGCTAGGTCGTGCTGGGCAGCTTGAAGCTGCTTATGAGTTGTTATTAACAATGCCCATTAAGGCCAATTCTGTAGTATGGAGAGCATTCTTGGCTGCCTGTCGTCTCCACGGTAATTCCGATCTCGCTGAGGTTGCTGCAAAACAGGTACTTGATATTGAACCGGAACATTGTGGAAGTTATGTCATATTATCAAATGTTTATGGACAGACTGGTCGCTATGAAGACGTATTAGAGATAAGAGATGCAATGAAGCTACAAAATGTAAGGAAAACACCTGGTTGCAGTTGGATTGAACTTCATAATGGTGTCCATGTCTTTATTACTGCTGATAAGTCACATCCAGAAGGCAGCCTTATTTATGCTGGATTGAATTCTTTAACTGCTCGATTGCGTGAGCATGGTTATACACCAGAATCTGATGCTTTGGAGAGCAGTCTATGATATTCCAGACTTATTCGCTGTCGCCCTAGATGAAGATTCCTGAAGCACTGACTGAAATAATGTTCTTATAGTGTCTTTCCGGAAAACCCTAGCAAGTGTGTTAGTTCGTTTTGGTGCTCATTGAAACCAATGTCTATGTTGATGCAGTGAAAACAGCCTTAGTTATATGTGGCTTTTGCAGATAGACTTTCCATTGAAAAATGAAAAGTATGTTTTCTTCACTTTTGGAGCATAAACAATTTTTTTATTTTTTTCGATATACGAGTCCCATGTGCATGTTCTTGGTGCCTGTCATTTTGCAGCGTCTGCTACAACCAGGGGGATATTTAATGCATCTAAAGACTGTTTCTCCTTTTGATGGTGATGGTCATGGAACGTAAGTGTTCTCTATCATATGGGAATTTCACCACTGCAGTTTTTTTGTAGGCTTACTTGGTTTTCAAAATGTGCACACTGGATGTTGTTGCTCTTGATCATAATCAATATGTTTCTTCATTTCTTCTGAAGTATAATTTTTGGCGATCCACCTCCTTTATATATGAATTCTGGTCATTGAACTTCTTTGTAAGAATAAGACTTGAAAATTGTGAAGGAAATGCTGAAGTATTCTGGGCAAACGCCATTAATTTTTATTGTTGGCAAAAGCCGGATATTTAAGTTGAGAAGGATAGAAGGGAGGGTCCATAATACACCAAGTGTCGATCCGTGCGTCACCAGCCCTTGTGGATTTCTGGCTTTAAAACAAAATTGAAAATGGTGAAGGAAATGCTTAAGTATAGGTTCTGTGAAAATTGCCAGCATTCTTGTTGGGTATAGCTTGTTTTCTTTTCCAGATTTTCACACACTAAATATTAACTATTTTAATAATTTCTTTTTCTGCATCCTACTAACTTTTACTAACTTTGAACTTTTATTAATCTTACCTTGACTTCACATACAGTAGGTTCCTAAGAAAGCCTGCATCAGGGATTCTATAAAGCAGTTGATATGTCTCTCCTTTAGGTTTAAATTTTGTATCTTTTGCTTATAACAACAACAACGTACCCAGTGTAATCCCACAAGTGGGGTCTGGGGAGGGTAGAGTGTACCCTTACCCCTACCATGAGTGTATCTTTTGCTTAAACCTGTAAAATGATCTGTTAGCCAAAGTTAAAATAGTGGGAACCCCAAAATTCTGCTGTTCAACTTCAGTAACTACCAGAGGCGAATCTAGGATTTATAGGCATGGGTGCACCACTAAAAAGGGAGAAAAAAGAAAGTACTAAGTTGGAATCGATCTATGATCCTTTCGCTAAATAACTCAGCATTCAACCAAGTGCACCATTTAGCCCTTTTGGAGCATGGGTGCCAGGAGATAATATTAGATTAATTCTAGAGAATATGTAGTAAAATACTTAATTTTTCAGAATGACCATGAGTTTACGTGCCCCATTTTTTAAACTTAAATTCGCCCCTGGTAATTACCTTCATCTTCAAAAAGATACATACATGACAATGATATGAAACTTTAATCCTACTTTATGAACAATAACAAAAACAAGTATACCTCAGTTCCAAACAAGTTGGGGTTGACTATATGAATCCTTGTCCATGTTTCTTCATTTAAATTCATCTCAGGTTCGAAAACCCGTGCTTACAACAATAGGGGATTTGCCTTCTGGGTCGAGCTTGTCGCATGGGGCTTGCCTAATGCGGGTTATCTCTCCTGTGTGGTTTGCGGGCTATTACACAGGAGCGGGGTTTACCCTGTGCGCACCCAAAGGGTGCGACTGCGGGTTCCCTTGTCATAAAAAAAAATCATCTCAGGCCTACTTCATCATTAAAAAAAGGAGGAAACTTTGTAGGCCTACCCAAAACCAGCACATTTTTTTATCAAGGCCCGTCTGATTAGGATATGTGAAGTTCTTATTTTGTTAGTCGTAATGGATCAGTAAAGTCAGAAGGAACACAATTCAACACACAAGAAAATGACAATGACTAATTTGGTGACAGCTACCTGATTTGAAACCTTGCTGATAACAAAGTATTTGTCTGACTAATAATTGTTAAATATCAGCCAGGCTTTGATTTTCAAGATTCCAAAAAGCACACAGAAAAGAGACCAGGAATGTAAAAGATTAGGACCTTGCTTGATTTGAACCTTCTTGATATTGTTAATTTGTTATGTTTGAGAATTCAGTTGTCTTTACTGCAAAGTTTAAGTTACTGAAAATAACATCTGCAACCAAGTGCCTTGAATTCCTTAATTAAACAGGCATTACAGCTTCTATTGCGGCAGGAAACCATAGGATCTCTGTCATTGTAGATGGACATAACTTTGGAAATGCTAGTGGAATGGCTCCTCGTTCACAGTAAGAAATCTAAAGTTAATTTTTCTGTTCATATTTGATTTACCAATATCAACCTGAGAGGTGATACTCTACATGCAGAAGAGATTCCAACGTTGTAGCTATTATAACTAATAACTTAGTGCTGTTTTGCAATCAACTTATGTGTTTCAGTAAAAAAAATAGTGGTATACTAGTTTAGATTTGAATTGTTGTAACGTGAATTTTTTTTTATCTACCGAAATAGGTCTAATCTTTGAGACAGAATAGAATGGAAAGCAGGTCAAGTTTTTATGGATGGAGGTTATATTCATTTGTCCGTCATGCTTAGGAAGCATTTACTGCTAATTCACAGAAGTAAAAAAGATCTTGATCAAAAGAAGGCAAATATAGTTCCTCAGTACTGATATTTGTCTGTTTACAATTTTAGGCAGCCCAGGATGACGTGGACATAATCAATTTATCAATCACTCCAAACAGGCGCCTGTTAGGTAGATTTTAGTACTGTTTTAGAGAGTCTTTTGTTTGTCTTTTAGTTGTTTTGTGCAGTATTATGCGTGTGTTATGTGTTTTCAGATTTTAAGCGATTCAGAAAGGAATAAGGCGAATCCAAAGGAAATAGGCGGTTATCAAGGACAAAAATGCATAGCCGGTCACAAGAAATGAGTCAAAGAAGCCCTGGGAAGCTCGGAAAGCAATTTAATCGAAGTCCGGACGAAGAAGGATGAAGAGCCGCGACGCAACAAGCAGAAGGGCCGCGACGCCCCTCAGGCAGTGAGCACATGATTTTCAGAAGTGAATTAGCGCCGCGACGCTCTAATAGCTGAGCCGCGGCGCCGACGACGTAAGTGCATCGAAAAATCTAAATTTAACAAGGGCAAAAAGGTCCATTTTGGGGATTTTCATGATATATATTGAGGGAAACGTTTTTCTGAAAGAGAGAACACTGGGGGAGGCAAGAAACAAGAGAACAAGAAGCCATTAGAGACATCTATTGTTCAAGTTCTTTTCCTTTTCTTTACTTTATTTAGTTTATGTTGTATATTAAGTTAATTAGTTTTTCTTAGCATGTCTAGGAGCTAATTACTTTATTAGGGTTTTCCGTCGAATCACTTGAAACTCTATTATGATTTAACGCATTATTAATGTTCTTCTTCATCTATTAAAATCTATTCAACTTGCGTTTATTGAATGAGAATTAATTGACCTTTAGTTTTCATTATCTATATGATTTCAAATCGAGATCTGAAAATGGAGATTTGAATATGCTATAGTTGATTAGACGTAGGTTTAATCTTGAACGAAAGTATCACGATTGCCTGTGTAGCGTTATAGGTTATTAATCTTAATCCTTCTATGTGGTCGAACTTATTATAGAAATATAGAAAGTTCTCACTTAGGTTGAGTTTTTATATGTCCTAACCGGAATATAGAACATTTCAGTTAACCTGCTATCTTAATAAAAAGAAGAATCGTTAGTTTTGCATTAATGAATGATAGAGTGGAAAGTTGAGGAGATTGGAAACCCTAATTCCTTCATTACTGAATTAAACCTCGTGTGTTTTCATTGCTATTTTATTCTAGAAATTCATGTTAGTTTGTTAATTCTTTAGTTAGAAATCATCACATATATTCGTTAGCCAAATAGAAACTAAAGATTAGTTAATTGGTACTTGATAAATCAGTCTCTATGGACGATACTCGGTCTTACCGAAATATATTACAAATTGCGATACGTACACTTGCGTAGTATCTAGAAATACCACAACAAGTTTTTGGCGCCGTTGTCGGGGACCGAAGTATTATCAATATCATAATAATTGATTTTTTTTCTTTCTAATTTGGTAGTTCCGAGAACACTTTTTTTTTAATCTGTGTGCAGTGTTTGTGATCATTTTTCAGGTAGCTTTGGTATATGCGAAGCAGAAGAGGAGCAGACATCCTTGTTCCTCTGAATCCTGAGATTGAGAAAGCGTGCAAGCAGAATCGAAGAAACAAGAGAGCTGATATTTCAACCGAGGATATGGAAAACAGTCAAAATAATGATGGGTTGAATAGAGGAGTGCCAAAAATGGTGCAGGAGCAAGCCCAGAATCCCGCTGTAAGAAGCTTACGGGATTATATACTTCCAACCATAACAGGAGTGCAAACTTGTATAAGGCCACTAGCTGTGGAGGCAAATAATTTCGAGATCAAGCCAGCAATCATTCAGATGGTCCAAAACACAGTTTAGTATGGGGTTTACTCTCTGAAGATCCACATATGCACTTGGCCAATTTCTTGGAGTTATGTGCAACATTCAAATACAATGGTGTAAATGATAACGCCATTAGATTGAGGCTCTTCCCATTCTCACTAAGGGATCGAGCCAAAAGCTGGTTGAACTCTCTGTAAGCTAATTCCATCACCACGTGGCAAGACCTGGCTTAGAAGTTTCTTGCAAAAATTTTCCCTCCTTCAGAGGCGGCTAAGCTAAGGGGAGAACTAAACAACTTCTAACAGCTGGACGGAGAATCTCTATACGATACTTGAGAAAGATTCAAAGAGTTGTAAAGGAAATGTCCTCATCATGGACTTGAGCAGTGGATGTTAGTCCATAATTTTTACAATGGTTTATGTGGTACGACCCGTACCATAATTGATGTTGCTGCAGGAGGGACATTCATGAGCAAGAGTGCTAATGAGGCATATGAGTTGTTGGAAGATATGGCAACAAATAACCATCAGTGGTCCGATGAAAGACCGACAACAGAAAGGTGGTTGGAGTTCATGAGTTAGATGCCATCACCGCGTTAACTGCTTAAGTTGCTTCTTTGACCAAACAATTACAACAGAATACTATGACTGCAAATGTTGTTCAGATGCAAGTGGTTTGTGAAATTTGTGGAGGACCACATCCTTTTGATCATTGCACAGCAGCGAATCCCAATAATGTACCTATGGACCAAGCTCATGTTCAAGCAGTTGGGAATTTTCAGAGGCCTTACAACAATCCATTCTCCAACACTTATAATCCTGGGTGGAGAAATCACCCTAATTTTTCATGGAGAAACAGCCAGAACCAGCAGCCACAATTCCAAGGGCAGTATCAACAAAACAATCAACAACATCCCATGAGTCAAGCTTCGTCGTTCCAGCAGCCCAAACCACAAGTTCAACAAGCTGAACCCAATGAATTGCAAGCAGCTTTGTTGACTCTCACCAATTCCCAGGCTCAATTCATGACTGAAATGTGATCTTCTATCCGAAACCTGGAAACACAAGTGGGTCAGCTAGAAAATATGTTAAACAACAGATCGCAGGGGAATCTCCCTAACAATACCGTTGTAAATCCGAAGGAGCAATGTCAGGCTATAAATTTGAGAAGCGGTAAGCAAGTTGAACCAGTTGCACCTTTACCATCTGCGAAGAAGACAGACAAATTGAGTGAGACATTTAATTCAGAGAAGGGGCGGGGGGGGGGGGTTACGCAGACCACCCCACAGTGGAAAAGGCACTACTAGCAGTGAGTAATGAGCCTCAAATCAGAATTCCGTACCCGCATAGGCTTAGAAATAATTCTTTGGATAAACAATTTTCCAAGTTTTTTGAAATATTCAAGAAGCTGCACATAAATATTCCCTTTGCTGAAGCCTTAGAGTAGATGCCCAGTTATGTCAAATTGCTGAAAGAAATTCTCTCTAAAAAGAGAAATATGGGAGATTATGAGTCTGTGGCGTTAACTGAAGAGTGCATCGCCATTTTGCAAAAGAAGCTTCCCCAGAAGTTGAGAGATCCAGGGAGCTTCACTATTCCCTGCACTATCGGGAATTTTGAATGCCAACACGCGCTGTGTGATTTGGGGCCAAGTATTAACTTGATGCCCTTATCTGTGTTTCATAGACTTGGTTTGGGTAAAGCTAGGCCTACAACAGTTACCTTGCAGTTAGAGATCACTCAATCAAGCATCCACGGGGAATTTTTGAGGATGTGTTAGTTAAAGTGGACAAATTCATTTTTTCCTGTTGATTTTATTGTCCTTGACGTGGAGGAGGATGCTGATGTGCCCATAAATCTTGGGAGACCATTTTTAGCCACGGGACAAGCACTTATAGATGTTCAGAAGGGTGAGTTGAAACTCTGAGTGCAGGGCGAAGAGGTGGTCTTCAATGTATTCAAGTCGATATCGTATCACAAAGCAAGTGAAAATTGTTTCTCAATTGATGTGATTGAGGAAGTTATTTCTAAAAAGAACATGACTACTGACGCTCTTGAGGTGGCACTGACACAAGGGGAAGAAGATGATAGTGATGATGTCGAGCTTGTGGATTATATCAGGTGGGTGAATTCTTATGAGCCATTTTATAGAAAGAAATATGAGGAGTTGGGGAAATTTCCAGAAAGAAACCTCCAACGTTAGAATTGAAGACTATGCCAGAACATCTTCACTACATGTATCTGGGTGAGAATGAAACTTTACCAGTGATTATATCTGCTTCTCTGTCTAATGTGGAAGTGGAAAAATTATTGAGAGTCTTATGGGCTCACAAGTTTGCTATTGGGTGGACATTGGCAGATATAAGAGGGATAAGCCTTCCTACGGTAATTCATAAAATTGGTTTAGAAGATGAGATGAAGCCTTCAATTGAAGCTCAAATAAGGTTAAACCCAACTATGAAGGAAGTGGTGAGAAAATAGATTTTGAAATGGTTAGATGCTGAGGTAATTTACCCTATTTATGATAGTGCATGGGTGAGCCCAGTGTAAGTAGTGCCTAAAATAGGCGGAATGACTGTGGTGAAGAATGAGCTTATTCCTTCTAGAACTGTGACGGGATGGAGAATTTGCATTGATTAACGCAAGTTGAACAAGGCAACAAGGAAATACCATTTTCCCTTGCCTTTTCTGGATCAAATGCTTGACAGACTAGCAGGCCATAACTTCTATTGTTTCTTGGATGGTTATTCTGGGTATCATCAGATTGCCATTTCACCGGAAGATCAAGAGAAGACGACATTTACTTGTCCTTATGGTACGTTTGCATTCAGAAGGATGCCATTTGGGCTTTGTAATCCTCCTGCTACTTTCTAACGATGTACGATGGCCATCTTTTCTGACATGGTGGAGAGAACTATTGAGATTTTCATGAATGATTTTTCAGTTTTTGGGTCATCTTTTGATAAATGTTTGACGCATTTGGAGGCAGTTCTATAACGATGTGAATAGTCCAACCTCGTTCTAAACTGGGAGAAGTGCCACTTTATGGTGAATGAAGGTATTGTTCTTGGCCACAAAATTTCTAGCCAAGGCATTGAGGTAGACCGAGCCAAGATTTCTGCTATTGAAAATCTACCACCCCAGTGTCAGTAAAAGGGGTTAGAAGTTTTCTTGGGCATGCTGGTTTCTACAAGAGATTCATCAAAGACTTCTAAAAAATTTCAAAGCCTCTTTCAACCTTGTTGATGAATGGTGTTGTGTTTGAGTTTAATGAAGAGTGCCTAAATGCATTCAAGGCACTCAAGGAGAAGTTAATTTCAGCCCCAATTGTTATTGCACCAGATTGGGAGCTTCCATTTGAATTGATGTGTGATGCTAGTGATTATGTAGTGGGAGCAGTTCTTGGGCAGCGAATTGACAAGGTATTTCGGTCCATTTACTATGCTAGTAGAACTCTTAATGATGCACAATTGAATTATGCCATAACAGAGAAAGAGTTGCTAGCCATAGTATATGCATTCGATAAATTCAGGCCATATCTCATTGGGAACAAGGTAATTGTGTACACGGACCATGCTGCTATCAAGTACTTGATGACAAAGAAGGATGCAAAACCCCGTCTTATTCGATGGGTGTTGTTGCTGCAAGAATTTGACATGGAGATTGGTGATAAGAAGGGAACCGAAAATTTGGTTGCAGATCAGCTGTCAAGACTTGAGGTGGAAGAAAGCCAGAATGCCAAGGATGTGCAGATTAATGACCACTTCCCAAACGAGCAACTTTTCGAGGTAAGTGCCAGTTCAATTGTGCCTTGGCATGCTGACTTTGTTAATTTTCTTGCAGCTAAGATTGTGCCCCCAGAGATGACAAGGCAACAAGTGAAGAAGTTTTATTCTGAGGTAAAGCATTACTAATTTACTATTGGGAGGAGCCTATTCTTTATAGGTATTGTGCTGATCAAGTCATTAGACGTTGTGTACCAGAGGAGGAAATGCACCAAATTCTCACTCATTGTCACACTTTACAATGTGGTGGCCATTTTGGAGCTTCAAAGACATCGACTAAAGTGTTGCAAAACGGGTTCTATTGGCCAGGACTGTTCAAAGATGCTTATACTTTTGTGAAAGCCTGTGATCGTTGCCAACACACTGGGAACATCGCAAGAAGGAATAAAATGCCGCTGAATGGGATCCTAGAAGTCGAGCTCTTTGATGTATGGGGCATTGATTTTATAGGCCCTTTTCCACCATCCTTCAACAATCAATACATCATGCTAGCAGTGGATTATATGTCCAAATGGATCGAAGCAGTAGCAACTAAGGAAAATAATGGTAAGACCGTCTTGAACTTCCTGCACAAGGTACTCTCCGAGCTCTCATTAGCGATGAAGGGAGTCATTTTTGTAACAAGCAACTTGATGCTCTACTTGCTCGCTATGAAGTCTACCACCGAACTGCTTTGCCATATCCTCCTCAATCAAATAGTCAAGTTGAAATTTCAAACATAGAAGTAAAGAGGATCCTTGAGAAGACGGTGGATGGTTCTAGAAAGAATTGGTCTAAGAAACTGGATGATGCGCTTTGGGCCTATAGGATGGCATTCAAAACTCCAATTGGAATGTCTCCTTATAGGTTGGTTTTTGCAAAGGCATGCCACTTATTAGTTGAGCTCGAGCATCGAGCATATTGGGCCATAAGGAAGCTGAATTTGGATGAAAGTGCTGCGGGGCAGAATATGCTACTGTAATTGAATGAGCTTGATGAGTTTCGAAATGAAGCCTATGAGAATGTCAAGATCTATAAGGAACGCACTAAAGCATGACATGACAAAAACTTGGTCCGAAAAGAGTTTCAACCTGGACAACAGGTATTGCTATTCAATTCGAGGTTGAGGCTGTTTCCAGGCAAGTTGAAGTCTAGATGGTCGGGTCCATTTACTGTTGAGAGAGTTTTTCCATATGGTTCAGTCGAGGTGCGAGGAAAGGAGGGTGCACCATTCAAAGTGAACGAACAAAGATTGAAGCCATACGTGGGTGGTTCTAGTAATCAAGCCAAGTCGATTATCATCTTGAAGCCCATCTAAGAGGAGACATGCGTCCGGCTAAATGACGTTAAACGACAGCGCTATTGGGAGGCAACCCAACATTTTAATTATGTTATTTTATTCTGTTTTGTTTATCTTGTTTTGAACAATCTCATTATCTTGATGTTTCTTGCCAGGTGTGTTTATGTTAAGTGAATTATGAACCAGCGTTGGGATGAAAATGTGACGCGGGATGTTGAAATCAGCACCAAATATTAGGGTCACGGCGCTCTGAAGGTAGTGAGCAAAGGTTTTTTTCTGTTGATTTAACGCCGCGACGCCCAACGTTAGGGCCGCGGCGCCTGGAAGGAAGTGAAATGGATTTTTATGTTGAATTAGCGCCGCGACGCTCTAATAGAAGAGTTGCGGTGCCTACGTCATACGGGATCGGGCCGCAGCGCTGAGTGGTGAGGGACGCGGCGTCCATGCGCATTCCAGGATTAAAATCGAAAAAAAGAACACCTTTCTCATTATCCCCAAACACAATTCACAAAACCCTTCTCTACTTTTCTCTTCTCCAACCCCAAAAATCCGAAAAACTCCTATTGTATCTCAAATAACAATCTTTTAGCACCACAAAAACCCTTCTCTTTCCTCAATTCTTCCATTAAGTCTAAATCCACACTTCCCCCAAATTCCCTTTCCAAACCCTAAAATCCCAATCCTTCAAGAAATTGTTCCATAAGTTTTTCAAATCTTCAATACTTGAGGCATTAAAGCACCACCTGAAGTCTCTCTTTCGCCATAAGGTAAGTATTACATCCAAGTTTGAAGAATTTTTGTGTGTTCTTTTATGACTTTGGAGGAATTCTAAGTGGGAGGGTTGATTGTGTTCTTGTGAGGAATATTGTTATTATGGAGTGGTTGAATTGTAGTGATTGATATTGTGAGTTGATTGAATATATTGTTGAGTAGTTGAATTGTTGTTGGGAAGATTTAAGGGGAAGTGCTGCCGGATTTTTAGAAAACTTCACAGTCGCCAAACAAGGAATAATGGGTCCACGACGAGCTACTTCCAAGGCATCCTCCTCTCAGGGCCCTGTGAATCTACCACCAAGGGCTGACTATGATAAGAAAATATTTGCCAATAAGGATGCCTAAGACAGGTATAACAAGATGTGTACTCGTTCCCTGGTACCGGAAAGGGGAATGAAATTCTAGACTACGCCATACGAAGATGAGGTATATGAACCCATCAGGGCCATGATTGCTGATAGAGGTTGGGGTGCATTTGTCAATCCTTATTTAGCAAATCCAAATACTCAACTAGTCTACGAATTCTATGACAACTACCTAGAGAAACAAGACAACATTTGTTTCGTACGAGGGAGAAGAGTACCAGTTGGGGCTGAAGCGATTAATGCCATTTGTGGAGTCACAAATTTTCTGGAGGAAGAGAAGGATGATGACTTCACTGTTTGGAAGAATTCAGAAATTGACTGGGTGGAGGTGGCTGAGACAATAGGATATCCAAGGGCGCGTTTCACATATACATATGACGGCCCCAAAGGCATGCTCCACTGCCAATTCAACAAAGTTGCCAAAGCTTGGCTCTACTTTGTGAGTACCCGCCTGATTCCCTCCATACACTTCTCTGATATACCAGTGGATCGTGTCAAGCTAGTGTATGCTATCATGTTTCAGTAGATGTGGGTCGAGCTGTCAAAAATAGCCTCAATTGGATATGCAGATTGAACACAACAGCAGTGTTGGGGCATGTATCGTTGATCACTGCACTATGTGTCGCACATGGAGTGCTTGAGAGCAGCAATGATGTAAAAGGAAGAGTGCAGAATCCCCTAACCCGGACAATGGTCAATGCATACTCAGACTCTACACTAGAACCTACTCCTGGAAAGGGCAATCGCAACCGGCCAAAGCGCCAGCAGAGGGAGCAAGATGAAGAATCCGGAGAGCCTAGACAGAGCAGTCAGCCACCTCCTTTGGCGATTGAGGATGGCCACACCCAGAGGTTGGATCAACTTTTCCAACAGAACCAGTACATTATCCAACAAAACCAATATCTCATCCAACACCAGCAATATATGGACACTTACATGCAACAAAGACATGAGTATGAGGTCACGAGTGTCGACCAAATAAACTCATTCATGCATAACTAGTCCATGGATGACGACAACACTGAGTCCTCTCTTGGATATCCTCCAATGTACCAGCCGCCTTATCATCCACCACCGTCGCCATCACCATTCTGAATCGCTTAGCTACAGTTTTTGTAAGTCTTCTTACTCTTGCTTTAATTATCACATTGAGGATAATGTGTTGCATAGGTTTGGGGGGAGTCTTACTGTTGTGTGTTAATTGTTTGTATTTAGTTGTTTGTTTATTGTTAGTGTCTTAGTTTTAGTGTCAGTGTTTGAGTGTCTTGTGTCAATGAATCAAGTTGTTGATAATAGCCCATGAGATTGAGTGTACACATGTGATAGAGTTGGATGAAATTGATAGCTATGAAATGCATAAATCTGTGTGCTTATGTTGGATAGGTCATGAGTTTCTTTTAATTATTAATAAGTATGAAAACTTGATCATGATTGGTGATTTTCTTGTACTTGAATATTGGTTTATGCATGATTGAATTTTGGTTTGAGGAAAGATGGTGGAAAGTTCTAGAGCTTGCTATTTGAGACGAAATCATAGATAGATGCATGATTAGGAAGATGATTTAGGCCATTTTTGGAACGATTGAGCCTTTCAAGCCACCCTTGATTACATTAATCCCTAGTTACCCTCTTTGAGCCTTAAGTAACCATTCTTTGATTGACACCTATTCTGAGCCTACTTGAAACCCTTTACAAATATTTTCCTTTCCTTGAATTCCATGAGCATATAAGTATATGAGTGGGGGGATTGGCACTTTGTAATTGGTATTTTAGATTGGGTGCTATCAATAGAAGAACAAAGGATTGAAAAAAATATATATATATATTACACTCCCTTGTACATACATTGAAAAATAAGTTTGGGGGTGTAGTTCGAAAAGAAAAGAAAAATTGGGTAAAGAAGAGAAACTGGGGATTGTTGTGGGTTTGTGATATGAATATCAAGTTTGGTTGGTTGGTTTATATGCTTATGGTAATGCTGAGCCTAAATGACATTTTATCTACCCGTGCCTAAGCCTATCGTCATAACCTATAAAAGTCCTACTGATTCTTGAGCATGTGTTGTCTAAATTAGTGGAGAATAGCAAGTTAGCAAGCCTATAGAATTTTGGTATGATGGAATGTTGGTGAGAATTCATTGTGCATAAGCTAATATTGAATACTTGGTTATTTCAATAATCATGATTGAGTGGTCATATGTATTAATAACTTTAAGCAAATTTGAGGATTATCCGACTTGAAATTTTAGATAGCAAATTAGTGGCTAGAATGTTCCGAAAGATTTTATTGCATGTTGTTCATGATCTTCGGGGCATAATCTATTGTGGTTGACTTGATTCATTTTTTGAGTTTGTGTGTTTTTCTTTTTAGGGTGTCTAGAGTTCTTTACTTGAGGACGAGTAAAGTTTAAGTTTGGGGGTGTTTGTTAGGTAGATTTTAGTACTGTTTTAGAGTGTGTTCTAGGGAGTCTTTTGTTTGTCTTTTAGTTGTTTTGTGTAGTATTATGAGTGTGCTGTGTGTTCTCAGGTTTTAAGCGATTCAGAAAGGAATAAGGCGAATCCAAAGAAAATATGCGGTTATCAAGGACAAAAATGCATAGATGGTCACAAGAAATGAGTCAAAGAAGCCCTAAGAAGCTCGGAAAGCAATTTAATCGCGTGCTATACACCACGTTGATAAAGACTGGACGAAGACGGCTGAAGAGCCGCGACGCCCAACATTAGGGCCGCGACACCCCTCAGGCAGTGAGCACATGATTTTCAGAAGTGAATTAGCGCCGCGACGCTCTAATAGCTGAGCCGCGGCGCCGACGACGTAAGTGCATCGAAAAATCTAAATTTAACAAGGGCAAAAAGGTCCATTTTGGGGGGGTTTTCGTGATATATATTGAGGGAAATATTTTTCTGAAAGAGAGAACACTGGGGGAGGCAAGAAACAAGAGAACAAGAAGCCATTAGAGACATCTATTGTTCAAGTTCTTTTCCTTTTCTTTACTTTTTTCAGTTTATGTTGTATATTAAGTTAATTAGTTTTTCTTAGCATGTCTAGGAGCTAATTACTTTATTAGGGTTTTCCGTCGAATCACTTGAAACTCTATTATGATTTAACGCATTATTAATGTTATTCTTCATCTATTAAAATCTATTCAACTTGCGTTTATTGAATGAAAATTAATTGGCCTTTAGTTTTCATTATCTATATGATTTCAAATCGAGATCTAAAAAGGGAGATTTGAATATGCTATAGTTGATTAGACGTAGGTTTAATCTTGAACGAAAGTATCACGATTGCCTGTGTAGCGTTATAGGTTATTAATCTTAATCCTTCTATGTGGTCGAACTTATCATAGAAATATAGAAAGTTCTCACTTATGTTGAGTTTTTATATGTTCTAACCGGAATATAGAACATTTCAGTTAACCTGCTATCTTAATAAAAAGAAGAATCGTTAGTCTTGCATTAATGAATGATAGAGTGGAAAGTTGAGGAGATTGAAAACCCTAATTCCTTCATTATTGAATTAAACCTCGTGTGTTTTCATTGCTATTTTATTCTAGAAATTCATGTTAGTTTGTTAATTCTTTAGTTAGAAATCATCACATATATTCGTTAGCCAAATAGAAACTAAAGATTAGTTAATTGGTATTTGATAAATCAGTCTCTCTGTGAACAATACTCGGTCTTACCGAAATTTATTACAAATTGCGATACGTACACTTACGTAGTATCTGGAAATACCGCAACAGCGCCCCCCTGGTTTCGTGACTTTCGTTAATCCGATATGCATGGCCGTATTGTCAGCAGTAAAAGCTGGCATTTTTGTGGTACAAGCAGCAGGTAAAATTATCTGGAGTTGGACTTGCACGTAAGTCTTTCTTGGTGAATGATGCATTTAATTCTATTTAATGGAGAATGATTTTCTCCACAAAAATCTCATTATTTAATCCTTCCCTCCCATTTTAATAGTCTTAAGTTGACTGTAGTAGAAGCAGTTAATGAGTAGAGTTAAAATTATGTAATACTTTGTACTGGGAACTGTTGTACTTTGTGCTTTAGAATATTGGATACACCAATTAGTTGAACAGAAACACCAACCTCCTTTCCCAAAATTCCGTGTGTATCCCACTTCAAATAATGACCCAACACATGTATTAGAGGTTACTGTAGACTTTTGAATGCTTGTGCAACGGGTCTAACCTGAACTTGGGAGACCACAACATCAGTCCACATTTCAGTCCCATCTGGTATTTTTCTTCATTCCATTGCCATTCTAGCTTCTCTGTTTATTGATTCTCCTTATAAGTGTGAATTTTTTATAAAGTGTGGTTGCATTTGGTACTCTCGGTCTCTACAATTTATTATTCTGGTATGCAATTGATGATGAGATTAAGTAGTGGAATCTTGTTTAATTTTCCTGAATTAAGACTGATTTATTCTTGTTTGTGAGCTCATTATTCCCTGGGCACTTTATTTATGGGCTTTCGATTTGATCATGTATAATACTTAAACTCATTTGGAGTAAAATGACAATGAGTGGTAGTAAGATAAGCTCGAGAAATGCAGTATGATGTGGTGGGTGCAATAAATTTTTTCAAAGAAAATATTACTCCCTCCATCCCAAAAAGATTGACCTAGTTTTACTTTATACTAAGTTTAAGAAATAAAAAAAAAACTTTTGAAATGTATGGCCCAAAACAAATCTTAGATATTTGTGTGGTTGTAAATGACCTCATTAAGTTAAATTGTTTCTAAATATAGAAATGAGTCAATCTTTTTGGGACAAATTAATAAGGAAAGTATGTCAATCTTTTTGGGACGGAGGGAGTAACTGATATTGTATAGTATGAATTTGTAAAAAAGGCAGTCCGGTGCACTAAGCACCCGCTATGCGCGGGGTCCGGGGAAGGACATGACCACAAGGGTCTATTGTACGCAACCTTACCTCACATTTCAGCAAGTTAATACAAAAATTAAATTTCATAGTTTACCTTTTTAATAATCTTGATTGTTAATATTTACAGGGGAAATCCATGTGGCTCTTAATTGTTCTTCATTTCGTTATCTTTATTTTCTTCATTTCCATTGTCTTATCCGCTCTTAAATATTGTTTGAATTCTACACATGCATATGTGTGCATGAGTTAGACCTGCAAATTTGACGTGTATTGAAGATGCCTTGGTATGATTAGAGCTATTATCTAGCATCAATTAGCATCATAATAACGGGGTTTTAAGTATCATTTTTATGTGCGAGCAAACTGGCTAGAATGGCGAACACGACCATCATTAAAAAAAATGTACTGTTATGTCGTGACTAAATAAAAAAAATTTAACTACCCAAAACAAAAGTAATGCTTTTCATTACTGAAAAAATGAATTTGAATCCTTCTGTCTTCCAGGTGCTCTCAACTATTTATTGAATACAGATTATCACTAGATCTAACTTAATTCACATTGATTATATCATTTATCCAATGTAATCAGAGAGTTGTGTTTTTTCTTTATAGGTTTGGGTTTACCTTTGATAGAACAATTTTGTACTCCTCCAATAGTAGCTAGTGCTATCACTACAACAACATATCTAGTATAATCCCACAAATGGGGTACGGGGAGGGTAGAGTGTACGCAGATCTTACCCCTACCTTAGGAGGTAGAGGGGCTGTTTCCGATAAACCCTCATCTCAGGATAAAGCAAAAACAAAGCAGGTCAAAAAGGAAAAAGGAACAGTAACTACAACAAAACAATATGCTAAGCAAATATCAAAAGACAGTAGATTGTAACAGAAATCAAAGGATTAGAAACTATATGAGAAATACTACGACTTCTATTAAGGAAAGAAAACCGAGACAATGCTCTACTACCTGTACCTTCCACCCTAATCCGTGACCTCCACAACGTCATGTCCTCGGTAAGCTGTAACTGCGAACACCTATTTGAGGTCAAGGTCAATAATTTCACGGTCATGTCTGGTCTTGATCCAGAAGGAGATTGGTTGGGAGGGGGAGCTCGTCTAACACCCTAACTTAGGAGTCCCACATCGGCAAAATATAGGAGAGATGCTGGGTATATAAGCAAGCACATCTTAGACCCTAAAGACGCGTTTTAAAGCCGTGCGGGCCTAGGCTCAAAGTGGACAATATCACTAGTGGGCTAGGCTGTTACAGATGGTATCAGAGCCACTCCTATATCAGCCTTGTCGGTGTGGGCCAGAGTTTAACTGAGTTTAGGCAAATTTCGGGTAGGCAGGGCAAACCTCAGTGCTAAGTCTATGTAAATCCCATGCGGTGGGGCAAACCTCACCGAGGATATTGAGTCCGTAGAGGGGATGTATGTAACACCCTAACTTAGGAGTCCCACATCGGCAAAATATAGGAGGGATGTTGGGTATATAAGTAAGCCGACCTTAGACCCTAGAGACACGTTTTAAACCTGTATGGACCTAGGCCCAAATGAGACAATATCACTAGTGGGTAAGCTGTTACAGCTCGAGCCCCAAGAATCCGCGTACCACCACGGCAGAGTGTCCTGTCTAATCACTTCTGTCCAATACTTCTTCGGTCTACCTCTACCTCTCCTGAATCCATCCATAGCCACCATCTCACACCTCCGCACTAGGTCATCCGCGGATCTCCTCTTCACATGCCCGGACCATCTAAGCCTCGCTTCTCGCATCTTGTCCTCAATCGAGGCCACTCCTACCTTGTCCATGATATCTTCATTTATAATCTTATCTTTTCTAGTATGCCCACACATCCACCGCAACATCCTCATTTTCGCAACTTTCATCCTCTAAACGTGAGAGTTCTTGACTAACCAACACTCCGTTCCATACAATATAGTTGGTCTAACCACCACTCAGTAGAACTTACCTTTGAGTTTTGGTGGCACCTTCTTATCACACAAGACTCCGAATGCGAGCCTCCATTTCATCCATCCCGCACCAATGCTAGCTAGTGTTGTCGCAAAGAGTTAACATTGGAAGAAGTAAGTTTATCAAAATAAGTTATCTGAAATAATAGGTATCTCAACCAATTCGCTTCTTTATTAGCTAGTGCTAAAACAATAAACTTAGTTTCCGTGGTAGAATTAGCAATACAATTTTTTTGATTCCCAACAAATAACACTACCTCCAACAAAATAATATAATATTAGTAGAATAAGAATACAAATCAGTAGATCAAGTGTTCTAATTTGTATAAAAAATCCCTTCGAGTACACCAAGATATTTCTATAAGACACGCCATAGGTATTTGTATCAAGTTGTTATCGCATAACTCTCGCTTGGCATGCCAATGTTTAGTACATGGCTTGCTTGTAAACTTTCCAAGTACTCCCATTCCTAGTGAATATGCAAAGTCCAAGCACGTACAACCTTATAACATACTTCAAACTTCTAACCGACTAGCATACTCCTTTTAACTTATCACATCATATTTTAAACAAAAAATAAGTGAATACTAAGGGTATGTTAATTTACTTTATTTTGCTCTGAATGCTATGTTACACGTGTCTATTATTTGCTATATCTTTTGACTTCTGTATTGTCTTCTTTAAACTGCCTTGTTATGTGTCACTTGAGCCGAGTGTCTTTCGGAAACAACCTCTCTATCTCCACGATGTACGGGTAAGGTCTGCGTATACTCTACCCTCCCTAGACCCACCTGTGGGATTACACTATCCATGTTGTTGTTGTTAAGGGTGTGTTAAGTATGATGAAAATTATTTTCAGGGAAAAAGTTCTCTAAAAGATAAGTTATCTTTCTGGTGTTTAGTAGTTAAAAAATATTTGTCAGGGACTTGGAAAATGACTCTCTCACTCTTAGATAGAAGTTATTTCCCTTTACAACTATCTCTTATCTTAATTTCTTATATATTCTCCAACCAACACTTAGACATTGTAATCAATCAAAGTATTCAAATTTTTTATAAAAACACTATCCGATTCACTAACATTAGTGTCAATCTTTAATAAATATATTTTTTTTTATCAAAAAATGTCTTAGTGAAAAACATTTGAAAAATGTTCTCCATCGTATCAGACACCTTAAACCAAAAGGAAATAATGCTTACAGTCATATTTTTTCAAGATATTGTCACCATCATGTAACTAGTTATAGGATACAACATACATTTTGATAATCTTCATTCCAAGAATGAATTTGCCGCTTAAATGGCATGCATGTTAGACAGTTAGAACTAAAAATTAACAAATCATTAACATTGACATAAAAGAAAAGAATAACATGTGAATTATTCTTAAGACTTATGGTAGATGCACTTGTCATGTTATGGATTTTTAATAATTTTCAATCATGCAAGAGTCAAACTTTATATTGTTTTGGTTCATATCAATTCATTTTGATATGTCAAATTGGGGTTGAAATTGCCTTGCTTTGGAATTGCTATTTCTCAAATATTGTATATTCTTTCCTGGGAAGTAGTGTTGAAGACATAATAAAGTAAATAAAAGTCTACTTTTTCGGACAACTTAAGCTTTTAAATAAGGTGATCACACAATCTAATATGGTATAAGATCAAACAGAGGTCATGAGTTCAATTCCCACATCACCCATTATAAACAAGAATTTTTACATGCTTGATCTATAAAATAAAAAGAATCAAACATGTACGTGAGGAAATTGTTGAAAAACATAATTAAGTAAATAACGATATATCCTTTTAGTAGTTTAAACATTCAAATAAAGTGAGCCACACAATTCAACACGGAGAGCCAATGCTTTTAAAAACGAAAAGAGCCAAAAAGTGACAAGGTTCATGGGCCTTGAATTGAAAAGCGAGAAATGAAGCACCCGCTTTTTTGAAATGAAGCACACTATTCACGACATTAAAAAATATCAAATGTCTATGAATTTAGTATTATAATGATCAAATTACAATAAAATAACACTTTAAGTATGTAACATATAATAATGCTGATACTACTCCAACTCCTCAAAGTTGAGATTCAAAGAGCTGACTGTTTGTTATTGGGATCACTATGTGTGTCATTGTTTGAAGCGCATGGCTTCACATGTGAAGCAATAATCCATTGCTTTGCATAGTGATATCTATTAATACTGGATGATTGAATGCTTCTTTGATAGAGATACTATGTTAATCTTTGCATAAATATATAAATGTTATTACGAAATTACCACATTTATCTGAGTTCATACGTGCAAAATTGGAGCTGATGAAAACCTTCCTTTATTGTAATTTGCCGAACATTCTAAGTTTCTAACAACTATTAAGACATTTTATTATGGTTACTATTAATAACCACTTGATAAATTTTAATAGGCAATTCAATGCCTTGTTTTTAGTATAACCATCTAGTATCCTGAATCTATTGACCCGACTAATCCAGATTCACGCCGCATAAGGCCAATTAAGAGGGAAACACTCTTTATCAAGAATTTCTTCATTTCTGAGGCGCGAACTTGAAATTTCTAGTTAAGTTTGGAGAAATCTCATCCATCCCACTACCCCGATGGTGCAATCCAATTACTTAAAGAAAATAGTATCTATTTAACAATAATTTAATTTCTTACCTACAGACAACTCTGAGCAATTTTGATGCTGATCTTTTGGATTTGAATACAAGTTATTACCTTTCTCAAAAATAATTTAATTTCTTACCTAAGCTATATATTACTATTTCAAAAAAAGTTCTTACCTAAGCTCAATGCCATGAGTTCTATTGATGTAACTTACTTGACTACAACTTTTTGGTAATTGTTTTTTGAAATTAATTAGTTGACAAAATAGAAAAGTTTGACCTTCTACCGGTACCTTCGGGACCAGCATTTCCCTTTCTTCTCTTCTCTATTTAAATCCAATGTTTTGCTCTTTTTTCCATACACTTTTGTATGGTACTCTCTCTCTCTCTCTCTGTCTGAAATCCATTGTTTTGCTCTTTCTTCCATACACTTTTGTATGGTACTCTCTCTCTCTGCGTTATTCTGTCTGAAATTCAAGTGGGGTTTGGTTCTTGAGACTCTTTCTTCATCTTTCCCCGTTGTTCTTGCTCAAACCTTCTTTCTCTTCTCTCTTCTGTGGTTAAGAAACACTTTGTTTTTGGTGATCACGGCCAGTTCGGAGGTTCGAGACTCGTAAGTTTTTACATGTTCGCCAGTTATTTTATAGCAAAACTACTACGCCTCAGTTATGTTATACTTATATTTTTAATGATCGATACTCCTGATTATTAAGGCTTATCTACTTTTCTTTTGATTTTGGGTGTATACGATTTCCCCCCCTTTGTTCGACTGTTTTTATTCATGATTTTCTATTATTTGTTTGTGTTTTTCAGACTTGAACTTGTCATTCTTACATGGCTAAGCGAGATTTTCATCAGAAGGGCGAGGTATTCGCCAGAGAAATTATTGCTAATTCAAATCCTGTTGGTAAGTATCTCCTTTTAATGAATTCTACTCTTTTAATCAGATGCTAAAACTGATTTTCTAATGTATTATGATATGTGCTTTAGTAATGATTTTTCTTTATGAAAGGGTCGAAAAATTATTATGTTTAGTTCGGAATTCTTGCATATGACGATATGATAGATTGTTGATCATGTTGTTCTTGAAAGTTTTCTAATAAGTTGAGATCGTTCTCTTTGAATCATGTGGTACACCCTGCTGATTCTGCCTGCCACTAGTGTTTTAGGGACTATACTGGAAGTTTCATTGCACATTGTACTTTTTTCATTAACCGCCTTTCTTAAAGCAAATACTACGTCATTTGTAGGTTTCATGTGAAATTTGCATCTAGGATTTAAGATTAAGCACCGTGGAATGTAGCTGCTAGTTATCTTCAAAGCATAACTGAATTCATATTACTTTGCAGGTATCTCTTCTAACGAGATTGGTAGCCTTCACGCAACAAAGAGCAAGCTCCTGTGTTTCTTTTCTTTCCTTTTCAGGATAATTCAATATCAAAGCATCCTAAGTTAAAATTGTTGTTTTGCAAATATATAGAGACATTTATCAAACCAAGTCTACAAAGAACTTATCTATGAGCTCAAAGCTTCA
The DNA here is from genome assembly GCA_034509755.1 of Anisodus tanguticus. NCBI lineage: Eukaryota > Viridiplantae > Streptophyta > Magnoliopsida > Solanales > Solanaceae > Anisodus > Anisodus tanguticus. Next base: position 8,853,258 of record CM067543.1, on the reverse strand, counting down.
GCATAGAATGACCATATTGTATTAAGCATACCTCATAGGAACCAATCACCAACACTTGAGCGTACCCAGGGTGGAAAGTGCACGACTGGAACTTATTGCCACTGGAGTACAGTTCATGTAAACACTTTCCTTCACTAACAAACCATATCTGTCGACTATCCTCGCTCAAGGATGCCTAGTAATTCCCACCCATACCCCAACAGATTGAACGGACGTCTTTGACGTGTCTATAAATTAAAGTAAACGAAACCACATTGATACGATATAGTAATGCAATAGATAAGAAATTTAAAACAAGCTTGATCAATGATCAAGAATAAGCTTCTTACCTGTAACTTCTTTTGGATGCTGTTGGTCTCGAAATCAAAGATATTTATAATATTTTTGGTAGAACTTGCCAAAAGTCCCCAAGATGAGGTTGAAATCTAACTTGTCTACTACCTCCCTGCATTTGTACCAAGAGCTAATCATTTGTACCAAGAGCTATTATTCATTCACGAAAATTGTATTGATTAGCTCTTGGTACAAATGCACGGAGGTAGTAGACAAGTTAGTTTTCAACCTCAACTTGGGGACTTTTTGACAAGTTGTACCGGAAATATTATGAATATCTTTGATGTCGAGACTAACCAACATCCGAAAAAAAGTTACAGGTAAGATGCTTATTCTTGATCATTGATCAAGCTTGTTTTAAATTTCTTATCTATTGCATTACTATATCGTATCAATGCGGTTTCGTTTACTTTGATTTATAGGGATACGTCAAAGACGTCCATTAAATCTACCGGGGTATGAGTGAGAATTACATGGCCTTCGTGAGCGAGGGTAGTGGACGGATATGGTCTGTTAGTGAAGGAAAGTGTTTACATGAACTGTACTCCAGTGGTAATAAGTTCCAGTCGTGCACTTTCCACCCTGGGTACGCTCAAGTGTTGGTGATTGGTTCCTATGAGGTATGCTTAATACAATATGGTCATTCTATGCTGAAGCTTTGAGCTCATAGATAAGTTCTTTGTAGACTTGACTCGATTAATGTTTCTATATATTTGCAAAACAACAAATTTAACTTAGGATGCTTAGATATTGAATCATCCTGAAGAAGAAACAAAGATCTCTGCGTCAGCCAAAGCTAAGAAATAATAGGAGGGTAAGAACATGCGATGTCTGCAATTTAGGGTTCTGGTGTCACAATGATATGTCTAGAGTGCACATTTTGATATGAGGTTTGCTTCTGATGGTACCATTGTTATTCTTGCTATTGTTTTGTCTCAATAAATAAATTGTTGATTTTATCTGAAGATTTTTGCTTTCCTACTCGTGTATGATCATTTGGCGATGCTAATGACATCTCTGTTGAGGGGGATTCAGGAATATCAGATCTCCAAACTGAGTAGTTACTTTGTTAGATGAAATTATTCATGTTTGAAGCTTATTCACATGTATAATCCTTAATTTTTTCTTTCTCCTTTTCCCTTTTCATATGATACATGTCGAATGTTATTGCAGTTCCTAGAGTTATGGAATTTTATGTTCCAGAGCAACATAACATGTCCATATAATGCACATGCTAGTATAATTTCGTCATTTACAGATTTCCCTTCAAAAGGAACCATAGCTTCTGTGAGTCTTGACCAGTGGATCAAGATATGGCGATGACGCTTCTTTGCAGATCAAGTACAACAATCATTTTGTCTTCTTTCTCTTATCCAAATTAGGTCAATATTTGAATGAAACCACAACTGCGTAGACCCTTTTGCTAACAGGGGTGCATTTGGCACCAAGGAAGGTGATAGTATTCTAGGCTCATCACCAATGTAGTGGTTATCGGAAAGCTTGTATCAGTCACAAATTTTGACCATTATTTCAAACTCCTCTACTCTATTTTATCATTTGGAAGTTGATATTTAAAATGTTAATTAGACTTGTATATTAAATAACATTTACTCCCTCCGTCCCAAAAAGATTGTCTTAGTTTGACTTGACACGGAATTTAATAAATAAGGGAAGACTTTTAAAATGTGTGGTCCAAAACAAGTCTTATATATTTGTATGGTTGTAAATTATCTCATAAAGTTAAATTGTTTCTAAATATAGAAATGTGCCGATCTTTTTGGGACGAACTAATAAGGAAAGTAAGACAATTTTTTTGGGTCAGTGGGAGTAATACATATCAAATTAAACTTGAATAATTAATGAATTAAAATTCTTAAATTGGAAAGTTATATATATATATATATATATATATATATATATATATATTCTCATTAACCAACAATTATATTTATCTATTTTCTTTAATTTTTACTTTTTACCCACTTAACTAAGTATTCTAAAGAGTTAAGGGTCAAAAACACACCTCAAGTATCATCTTTTTTTTATTTTCCTACCTGAACTATCAGGTGTAAGAGTTTCCTACCTAAACTATCACCAACTAGTTAGCAAAACACACATCAACTATCGGTTGTTCACTTTTCCTACCTGGTAATTGAGGTAGGAAAAGTGAACAACTGGTAGTTGAGGTGTGTTTTGCTAACTAGTTGGTGATAGTTTAAGTAGGAAACTCATAAAAAAGTGATACTTGAGGTGTGTTTTTGACCCTTAACTCTTTTATTTACTTGTTAAATCATTGCTCAAACATCAACAGTGGAGAATGAAGTCAATCAAGGAATTGTGCTTTCTGCCAAACCACTGTGAATCGCGTTAAATCAACTCCTTGTAAGTCACTTTAATATACTTGTTGGTGATATGCATCCCAAAGTTACTGATGCCGTGTTGGTTGCATGCATCTGTTTTTACCATTGTTGCTCGGAAGTATCTGTCACCCATCCTAAAGATCTTAAATCTCATACAAGAATAATTAACTACTTTATTTTCTTCATTTCCATTGTCTATCTAGCTTCAATTAGCATCATAATAATGAGGTTTTAAGGAGTATCATTTTTATGTGCACGCAAACTGTCCCAGACAGGCAGACACGCCCGTCATTAAAAAAATGTATTATTTGTTATGTCCAATACAAAAAAGTTAACGACCCAAAAGTAATGCTTTTATTACCAAAACAATGAATTTTAATCCTTCTGTCTTCCAGTTGCTCACAACTATTTATGGAATACATATAATATACTGTTGAGAAATGCTGCTTCATCAACCCTTAAAAATTTAAAGTGTTTGAGGAAGTTGTTTATATTGAAATTCTATCTGATCCTGGAATGTGGATGTAGAATTGAAGTAATTCCAATTAAACTCCATTGAGACTTTGCTGCTGAACTCTTGCATTATTTTTTTTAACTCTGGCATTCTTTATTTGATGTCTTATCTAAAGAGCTCTGAGATTTACTACTTTGGCTAATGCAGGAGTGAGACCAGAAGATTGTTTCTACACAATAATCTTGATGAAGCGCAAGGTACTCCCCCTCTTAATTTGTTTGTGCACTTGTGCTACAAATTTGACCAATTATTGGCACTAAATCAGACTAGATCAATTTATTTTGTCAGGAAAAATATAAATAACAAGAAACTGCACTAAAACTATTAATCCTATTAAGTACAAATTTTTCTTATATCAACATGTAAAAGAGTACTTCTAACATGTTCTTCAAATTTCATTTGGTTTGTATCTCAGGAAGCAAAAGTGATACTTCAAGAACATATAAGAGTCCCCTACTAGAAGTGAAGAAAAGAAGGTGCTGGAAATGAGAGGTAGCATTTAATTTTGGATGGTTGTGTTGAAAGTAGTAAACGTAAATGCTTAAATGTCTAGGTTGATATGTTTGGTGTTTTCCATATGACTATTAGGACATATAGGTGCATGGAATTGATGATTTCTGTGTTGAAGTTTATAGTATGTGTGTGAGACTATTTAGTAGTTTTATGTTAAGAATTATCTGGTAACACCTATTCAAACCTCTGTAATGTTATTATGTAAGAGTGGAGTTCTTAAGCATAATATAATTGAACTTAATGTCTCTCTTCCTCTTCCATCCTCTTTGTGCCCTATGATATTATCAAGGGCTCGCCTTATATATATTTCCAACATGTTGGCATTTTTAAATGGCTGGGGCAAATGTTTAAGATTTTGATGGGGACTGGATAAGCAATGTAAAATAAATTTACCTACATATGCTTTGGTTGGTACTTTTTCACAGGCAGATGTACTGTACAGAATAATAGTATGGCTTTTGTTTTGCATTGTTGCAGGGAATCTAAAGAACTCTTCTTAGCCGTAGAAAGAGAAGAACAGTGACACATGCAGTGAATTGTATTATGCTCTCTCACATCAACTTGGCTATATATTATTTTCTGCTAAACAACTTGGTTTTGGCCTACTAATCTCAGAGAAAGAAAGCTCACTTTCACCAAGTCATGGTCACATTCATCTCGAACTATGTATTTTGAACTTCAATTGTTGTATATATGTTTTTGCACTTTTTGAACGGACAAATATAGACATTGTGCTTGTGTAATGTGTTTGTATTGGCATCTCGTCAATAGCAACTAGTTTTGAGTCACTATTAAGCTCTGCTATAAGTTTCATAGTTTCCTTGATATTTTGCCTACCTTTTGTATGCCGTTCTTTTATTTGAAGTAAAGTTCACTTTACTTTTTTGATCCGGAACTCTTTGTCAATATAATGGTGAGATCGACTTTTTTTCCGAGTTCAAAGTTCAAGATGAAGAAGAGTGGAGTTCTGGTTTAATTTTGGATGATATCTAAGAAAGGAATTGCTCCTTCTGAAGTTCTGATATTTCAGTTTTTTTACGGCTAAGATGGTAGTATCAAATAGCATTACATCGTTTTCATTTTAGTCATCTCTGAATAGTAAATTAGTTGTTTGTCACCAGCTTTAGTGTTAGACGAGACGTTTTCTGCTCTCTATAGTAACTGTTTTATCTTCTGTTTATGCAAAATTTTGAGGATTTACTTTTGTGAAATACTATGCCTTGAAAGGCACTGATACTCTGTTACCATTCTCAAAAAAAAAAACATTGATATTGAACAATGAGTAGCTGTCAGTTTGTGTGAATGATCCTAAAACGAACAAACAAGTGATATTTTACCTGGAGAAGGTAAACTAATTCAAATATACAGTTAGTATATAGAGAGAGGATATGCAAATAGCATTTTGATTGACTGAAGTACAAGTGCTTTTCAGCAGAACTTTTAAGACTTAACTACAAACTAGTACTCCCGCTGTCTGGCCCTCAGAAATGAGTTCTATCCGGTGCGGATCCGGATATAGTCGGGCTCCAATGCGGGTACTGGACACTGGGTGGAAAACCAAAAATGAAAAAGTACTCCAGCTGTCTGAATTTATGTGGTGATGTACTGTGTTTGACTAGGCACAGAGTCTTAAGAGGAAAGAAAAACTTTTGAAATTTATGGTCTATAACATGCCATAAATATTCTTGTGAGTATAAATTCATCTCATTAAATGTAAAATAGAAAAGTTAAAATTAAATCGTTTTCAAATATAAAAAGGTATTATTTTTCTTGGAACAAACTAAAAAGGAAAGACGTATTTCTATTCTATATCTTTTAACTACTTAAGAAAGTTCAACAATGAACATTGAACTACTAAATTGGGACTTCAGTTTGTGTAGAATGACAAAATTCTTCTGATTATTGAAGGCATAGCTGAAAGGTTAGAGGGCGCGGAGGTGTGAATTACCAAAAAAATGTGTTAGCATTCAGTGCACGAGTGCTACTACAGGGGAATTTTTAGCTTATTGATGAGGATTGGATTACCCACCTTGTAGTCCCATTTTCCCCTTTCCCAACCCTCAATGTTTTTTTTAATAAATATACTCCCACCGTCCTAAATAGATTGTCTTAGTCTGACTTGACATGAAATTTAACAAATAAAAAAAGATTTTTGAAATTTGTGGTCCAAAACAAGTCTCAGATATTTATTTTAAATTAATTTTTTTCTAAATATAGAAATGTGTCAATTTTTTTGGGGACAAACTAATAAGAAAATTAAGACAATCTTTTTGGAACGAAGAGAGTAAAAAAAAGAGAGAAGTTGCATTTCCATCTTCGACATACTGTTTCAATTTATATGACACACTTTCATTTTTAATCAATTTAAAAAAAAAGATATATTTTCTTATTTGACAATAATTTAATTTTAAACTTTATTTTTACGCTTAACGAGATAATATATAATCACATAAATATCTCTTACTTGTTTTACACCACAAAATTCAAAAGATAAATTTTATGTACAATCAAAATATATCATATAAATTGGACGGTATTTATCAACTGATTCTTAACTGTAAGCCATTGGGACGAAGGGAGTATTTATCAACTGATTCTTAACTGTAAGCCACTCATTCTCTCCCCCACCCCCACCACCCCTACCCCCAACCAGAGGTCCAAGAAAAGGTGATAAAGAAAAATGCCAACACTGAATTTGTTCACAAATGTGCCAGTAGATGCAGTAGTTGCTTCTGATATTCTGAGAGATGCTACTAAAGCTGTTGCTAAAATCATTGCCAAACCCGAGTCAGTTAAGTTCTTTTTACCATTTGGGCTTTTATGTTTACATTCACATTGACTGTTACCTGCTTGATGAAATTCCTCTCAGAAAAGTTTATCAACTTTTTTTACTCACTCCCTTTCAACTTTTGTTTTTAGTCCGTTTCAAAATGATTTTTTTTTACAACTCTTTAATTTCAACTTTTCACCTGATTAAAGGACATTTTGATATATTCTACATATCTTTAGTTAACACCACATCATTAAAAAGTCTTTTTTACTTTTTTAAACTCCGTGTTAAGTTAAAATAAGACAAACATTTTGAAACATAGTTAATTGGAGTCTTTATATCTTATTATGAAATGGAGAAAAATATATCTCATAATAGCAGAGTTGTTCGTCTCCTCAATACACTGCAACTTTGTATCATTATTGTTGCTTCCTTGAGGATATTTAGTTCGTTTGCTTTCAGCTTTCCAGCTCCCATAATGACTATAGCTGAATTCTAGTTCATCGAATCTTTACGTGGATCACTGCTTACTTGAAGATCGAAAGGCTTTCTGTAACAAACCAATTTCTCAACACAAACAGTAAGGTGTTATATATTATATTGAACTCAATACGGGAAGATTACAACTCTAGAATGTAAACAACAAAAGGAAATTGCAGAACAACTGAAGAAAGAGGATCGTAATTAGAAAGGGATGAGAGACAGAATCTGAAAGCTTCAACATATACACATAAGACGTCTGCTCCTAAAATGTGCTATTTATCAACCTGGATCCCACACATAACCACTTAATGTGGTATCGGTCTGCTTTGTAATTACTGGTCTCGGCCCATTCATAACACTTTCTGTTAAGATAATTATGGGTCAATCACATAATTATCTCCAATCCCATCAATCGTGAATATTGTCATGATACATTAGGATGATTGTAAATTAGTATCATAGAATTAGGATTGATTAGATCAATTAGGATTGATTAGATCAATTATATTAATTAGTATATTCTTAGAGATAGCCAAGTCTTAATTGTTAGAGTTGTATATATTGTAAACTTGGGAATGAAATAAACTCATGGAATGAACAATCCTTGTTCATTTACAAGAAGGGAAGCGACATGGCCTATATCCTCCTATACGTAGATGACATCATTCTCACGAACTCATCTACATCACTTCACCGGTCTATTATGTCCCTCCTAGCAACAAAATTTGCGATGAAGGATTTGGATCTATTAAATTATTTTTAGGGAATTGTTGTAACCCAATATGCACGTGGTCTGTTTTTCAATCAAAAGAAATACGCGAGGAGATCATTGAAAAAGCTGGTATGTCCACTAATTAAAATTAGCACAACATAGGGCCCATTAAAGAGAGAAGCGCTCCTTACGTTCTTTTTCTCCATTGTCATGCCACATAGAACCATTAAAGAGGGAAGTGTTCCCTATATTCTTTTCTCTATTGTCAAGCTCAAACTTGAGACCTAAGGTTAAGGATAGAGGGATTTCATCCATCCCACCATAGTCCACGGCCCTTGGTGGTCATGTGGAGGTTAAGTTAGAACATATTTATAGATTGGGTAAAAGAAAAGAAAATAACTTTCACCTGGGCTTATCCATTTTTTGTGTTTTATCTGTTCCTTCGCTCCTCTTTCAAAACATCAGTTGACAATGTGGTTGAGATCTTTCCTTTTTTTTTTACCTAAATTTCTTTTCTTTTTCCCTTTCTTTTTACGAGTGATAGGAATATATTTAAAACTAGAAATTCTATGCATATACATACTTTTCTTTACATAAATTTTGAGTTTCATATTAAATATAAACTGAAAATTTTGAAGGAAATATTTACTTAAGAAGAAGAAGATAATAGTACAACAACAACATACCCGTGGTATCTGGGGAGGGTAGAGTGTACGCAGACCTTACCTCTACCTTGGTAGTTAGATCGGCTGTTTCCGAGACCCTCGGCTCAAGACAGAGCATAAGCAAAAGCAAAAAGCAAAACCAAAAGTAAAAGCAAAAACAAAGCAAAAAAAACGGTCAGACCCGATCAAAAAATATTTGAAGAAGTATGAAAATGCTGGTATCAAAAGCGAATAAGCCATAATAGCGCATTCTGAAAAAGTAAGTAGTAACTAGCGCATGTAAATAAGCTAAATAAAGTGCACTAAAGGACACATAACAACAGAAATCAAATTATAGGGGACTATAAAGCAATACTGCGCCTATTAGTCTGATAGGCTGGGCGGGCCTACAATAATAACACTACAACTACCAGTTTGTACGCATAAGTAGGACTACGCTCGACTACTTACTACCCTTCTACCCTAATTCGTGTGCTCCACAACCCTTTATCTAAGGTCATGTCCTCAGTAAGTTGCACCTGCGCCATATCCCGTCTAATCACCCTCCCCAATACTTTTTCAGCCTACCTCTTAGGGCATTTGTGCCTCTCCTCTGCACATGCCCAAACCATCTCAACCTCGCTTCCCGTATCTTATCCTCCACTAAGACCACTCCCACTCTGCCCCGGATATCATCGTTTCTAATTCTATCCCTCCTTGTATGCCCGCACATCCATCTCATCATCCTCATCTCCACAACTTTCATCTTTTGAATGTGCGAAGTCTTGACTGGCCAACACTTTGCCCATACAACATAGTCGGTCTAACCACCGCCCTATAGAACTTGCTTTTAAGTTTTGGTGGCACCTTTTTGTTGCATAAGACTCCAGATGCGAGCCTCCATTTCATCCACCCTGCCCCAATACAATGTGTGACATCGTCATCAATCTCTTCATCCCCTTGGATAATAGACCCGAGGTACTTGAAACTTCCTTTCTTTGGAATGACCTGAGTACCAAGCCTCACTTCCACGCTTGTCTCAAGGTCGCTTCCGTTCCTGAACTTGCACTCCAAGTATTCTGTCTTGGTCCTACTCAGCCTGAACTTTTTAGATTCCAGAGTCTGTCTCCAAACCTCCTGCTTAGCGTTCACTCCGCTGCGAGTCTCATCAATCAGGACTATGTCGTCTGCGAATAACATACACCATGGCACCTCCCCTTGGATTTGTCGCATCAGTCCATCTATCACCAAGGCAAATAAGAATGGGCTAAGAGCTGATCCCTGATGTAGCCCCATCACCACTGGAAAGTGCTCCGAGTCTCCTCCTACTGTGTGTACCCTGGTCTTGGCTCCATCATACATATCCTTGATCGCCCTAGTGTACGTCACAGGTATATCTCTAACCTCCAAACATCTCCATAGAACCTCTCTAGAAACTTATGCCTTCTCGAGGTTGATGAAAACCATATGTAAGTCTCTCTTCCTCTTCTTATACTGCTCCACCAACCTCCTAATAAGATGAATGTTTTCTGTGGTCGAACGCTCCAACATGAATCCAAACTGATTCTCGGAAATAGACACGCCTCTCCTCACCCTCATCTCCACGATCCTTTCCCAAACTTTCATAGGGTGGCTCAACAGCTTGATACCCCTATAGTTGTTGCAACTCTGGATCTCACCTTTGTTCTTGTACAAAGGGATCATTATACTCCACCTCCATTCTTCAGACATTCTCGCCGTCTTAAAAATAACGTTAAACAACTTAGTCAGTCACTCCAAACCTGCTCTGCCTGCGTTCTTCCAAAATTCAACTGAGATCTCATCAGACCCGGTCGCTTGTCCCCTGTGCATCTTGCAAAAATCACCCTTAACCTCCTCAACCTTAATGCGTCTACAATACCCAAAATCCCGATACCTACCAGATTGCTCCAAATCTCCTAGCACAATGTCTCTATCTCCTTTTTCGTTCAAGAGTTTATGGAAGTAAGACTGCCACCTCTGCCTAATCTGCGCGTCCTCTACCAATACTTTGCCGTCCTCGTCCTTGATGCACCTCACATGATACAAGTCACGGGCCCTCCTCTCCCTCGCCTTGGCTAGTCTGTACAACTTCCTATCCCCGCCTTTTTCCTCTAATTCCACATACAGGCGTTCAAAAGCCATCGTTTTCGCCGCCGTAACCGCAAGCTTTGCCTCCTTCCTCGCCATCTTATACAGTTCCCTATTCGTCCACTTCTCCACCTCATTCTTGCTTTCTACCAATTTCGCATACACCGCTTTCTTCGCTTCCACCTTCTCTTGAACTTTACCATTCCACCACCAGTCCCCTCGATGCCCACCACGGCTACCCCTCGAAACCCCAAACACTTCTCTAGCTATCTCTCGAATGAAGAAGATAATTGTAAAGGAGATATTTTTAAAAAATGGGAAAGTGGGATGAGTAGAAAGGCAGATTTGGCCCTTTTTTTGCTCAAAAACATGAATGACCAGGTTAGCTATGAGAGACCAAGGTAGTTATTAAGTTGAGTTTAGAACTATATTAGCAGTATAAATATTTACACCACCAACAGGAGAAATCAGTATCTTCTGGTACATGGTAGTAGGGGAATATCGACATTTAAATTGGACGTGAATCCATATTTTTTATTTGAACTTGAGACCATGCGCTTCCACCCTAACCATTCCCTATAAGTCTTCATTGCCTATAGCGTGTAAATAACTGTTGGTTAGTTTGGGGTCACAACTGAAAGGTATTCTTTTTTGGTTTTCTGTTACACGTGTGTTTGGTATCAAGGAAAATGTTTTCCACGGAATGTTTTTTGAAAATAGGTGTTTCTTACCTATTTTCTGGTGTTTGATAAGCAAACAGAAAATATTATCCCAATAGCATTCATATAAAGTTACACAAACACTATGGGGGTGTGGGTAGGGTTGTGGGGTTTGTGGAGGTAGGGGCTATGGGGGGTTGGGGTGGGATTGGGTGTGCTGGAGGATGGTTTCCCTACTTCCATAAGAGAAATCATTTTCTTCATTTTTTAAGGAATTTCTTTTCTTGGGGAAAATGTTTTCCAATACAGTTTGACGAACCAAACATGGAAAACTAACAGAAAATGTTTTCCTCCATTCCAAACACACCCTTAGTTTCACTCCATTGTAAAGCGATTTTACTATTGTGAAAGTATGTTAACATAACTCTACTTGTTTTTCCCCGGTATGTGATGATCTTGTTGAATGGAGGAGTTCCTATTGCATTTGCTGGTACTGAAGCTCCTGCTGCGTATGGAGAATTAATCTCCATTGGGGGTCTTGGACCTAGTGTGAATGGAAAACTCAGTTCAACCATTGCAGAGATACTTCAAACAAAGCTGTCGATAGACAGCGCCAGATTCTACATAAAGTTTTATGATTCTCCGGTAAGTCTTTACAAGAACAAATAAGTAAATGATGTTGGGAGTTTTTTTTTTCTCTATGGTACTTTATAAAGCAGTACGGGAAGTATTTAACTATTACAAGTATTCGAAAGGATAAATAAAGATTTCAATATTTTCGACTAGAAATCTGAAAATTACAATATAACAACAAAACGAAATTACGATTTTGTTGAAGACCGAAAAATGGAAACTGGTTTATGCCTGAGTCGAGTGTGGCACTCTGTCCTTAAGACAATATTGCCCCGTATGTATCCTTTATACGTCCCGGACAATTTGTCTCCCAAGATAAAACAAAGAATGGAACCCTTGAGCAAAGGAAACTCAAGAGCTACCGTGAAGAATATTGAGTAACGAAATGATGCTTGGAAGTTGTAGGAAGAAAACTATTTCGGTTGTGTATTTTCGTGCACCGTTTTTCTCGCATCTCGTTTATGTATTTTCGTGCATATGTCTTAGTGCTCAACAATGGTGTAAGGGGGTGTTTATATAGGTGAGGGAGGGGCATTTCTTCGCTGAAAATCGCCTCCATAATAGCCAAATAATGGCCATTATGGAAGTAGTAAAGTCACCAACATAAATGGGAGAAAGACCAACTGTTTTGGCCATTATAGGAGGAGTAATTCACCAAAATAAATGGTGAATTGAGTGCTTGGCATTTCTCGCTTTTGACCGTCGAAATTCGATTTTCGGAAACTTCGGGGACCAAACTCGTACATCTTGAAACTTCGGGGACCAAACCGCACATCCGAAAGAATTCTCGTCCAAATCGTATATCCGAAACTTCGGGATCAAACCGTACTTCGGCAAAGTTTTCTCGCCCAAAAAGATAATATCGAAGACCCACAAATTGACCCACGGCCCACGACATGCCCACGCCCACGACCCGTGAACCCGAGAACCCGGAACTCGGAACCGGAACCGGACCGGACGGGACGGGCGGGCGGCGGCGGCGCGCGTGTGGTCTTTCCTCGAACCGAAGCACATCTAGGTCCTCCCTCATTTAAACACATGGGATACCCCTTGGGGTCCCAAACCCCAAACCAATTTCGAATCTTATATACACAACAATTCTTTCTTCCTCTACCGATGAGGGAGAATTACACACAATACCACACTTTCCATGCTTCAAACACCTTACTTCGTGAACCAATATCTCTTTCATTTCTCAATGAAATTTGACGATTCTTGGCCCTACGGTTATCTACGTACTTAGTAGATCATGCATGTGTGAAGAACCGGATTCTCCAACATACGTTACACTAGTGTTTAAGCCGTTAAAGTTGGTCGGTCGCAACTCCCGCCAAAGGCAAATTTCCAACAATCCCCTCTTGAAAGAGATTTTGGCGCACTCACATGGTGTCTTTTCATTTCCAAAGAATATTTCAAATGGACCGATGTTGCATAAGGAGAGGTAGCCTCGGCTTTGAACCTTCCATAGTTGAATACCATCGGACTTACTTACTTCGCGCGCGGTGAACGTGATGTCTTGAACCGTCGGTGTTTAGTGTAAGCCAAGACAATGGTACCAACACAACAAATTCCCTTACTCTGTTCTTCGTAATGTTTTGTCCGTTTTGGCCATGGACAACGTCTTGGATTCTTAAGTGCGTTCAATTTGAGGCGGCCCGTCCTCGCACTTAAATAGGTGGTCTCCTACAAGGTATCCTGCTATACCCCACTTCACAAGTGTTAGGAACCATTAAAAGTTTCCCAAAGACCTAACCTCAACTGTTGAGGATCATTACGAGTTTTGAAAACTTAACCTTTACCCATACTTCTGCGATAGCACTTAACGTCTATCGCGGGAACGGCTTTGGATTTGGTGTTTCTTTTCGTAAATCACTATCCGAAGTGCTCATGCTTCCACCGAAGCGATCAACCGAACCTTTACAACTTAGTTTTCCCATTGAACCAAATTACCGGGATCTCCGGTTCGTAAGGTTGGGTTTCCACCGTATTGGTCCGTATATTTTGGGTTTTAAGCCCATTCCCCTAGACAGTGCGAACACTTGATCTCTCGGGTAGTCCCTTAGTTTGTAAACAAGGAAGTAACACCCGTGATGATCAACCGCCATACGGTCTTATGTCTCCGACGATCCCGACAGATATGTCCGTACGCCGTCATCCGTGTCCTTCCTAAAGCCGACCGGCTAGCCACGGTGTAGAATTACCGAAGGCACGGGTTTCTCCCAATAAGGGACGTCCTCTAATGAGTCGTGAAGTTACTCAACTTCTTTCATGCTTTGTATAAAGCGATAAACTCCGATACCATCATGAATCGGTCGATGCAAGTTTGCTTAGAGGATTTTCCAAGAACCACCATACACATTTACTTGTGGCTTTGGTGTTCTTCGATCCGATGTCCGCTTTGCATCACCGTGTGTCTCTCGTAACCGCCGGACATCCGAATACTATAATCCGTAGATAAGCGAATAATTCGGATATCGTCATATCCGACTTAACGCCTTCAATTGATCATGTATTAAGATCATCGGTGAACCTTAGTTCAACGATCTCGTTTGTTGGACGATACCGTGTCGGTTGTAGTGTGTACAATACATTGAACTACACGTGACCCGAGCATATCGCTCCTTGTCTATGAGTGCACCATGATTCCAATCGCTTCTATGATTCATATCCATTGGTGGCTTCAACGAGACCGTCAACTATCGACCGATCCGTTAGATGTCTTAGAAATCCAATTCCTAAGATGTCATCTCGTGATACTCATATCTTTCATATCGAGACTTTGTTTCAATATGATTTTCACTCTAAGACCGTTGGTTTTCCAACCGTTGGCTTTCTAACTTCGAGTCAATGTTTCGTGATCGATTCATTGTTTCGTTTTATCGAGACTTTCGGGACCAAAATGTTAACATTTCGGGGACCAAAATGAAAGTTCGGGAAGAAGCCCAACAGTTCGAAAAAACCAATTCGATCCTCTTCTTCCAACTCTCCGATTTGGAAGGTCGTTTCAACACCCATGCCATGTAAGATTACAATGGCCCTGGATGTGAAGCTACTCACGGGGAGCACTTTTTACAACCCAAAGGTTCTTTTCCGGAGGAAGATCAACCATTACACAAGTATGGTTCTATACATGGAATCTATTTCTCTCTTTAGCTTCTTTCCAAAGCGGCGTCATGTTGGAGATAACAATTATTTGTTAATTGTCCATGGTTCGTTCTCAACCATACAAGCTAGAAGGACCGGAACAAGTCTTTGTCCCCTCTTTGCTCCGTCTTGGTTCAACATCTAGAATCCCCGAGTTCTCAGATCCGGAATATTAAGTTCCGATAGACAAGAACTTTCGAGTCATGAAGATACGGAACGTCTAGTTCGGACAACGAGCCCTCGCGGGTTCTTGTTAACCTTGAGCAATTGCTCCTTTTTCCTTTTCCAAGGAAAGTTATCTCCAAAGAATTCGGATTCTTTGACGCCAAGAGGCGATCAACACTATCGTTATTTGCGGATCCAAAGGTGGATATGCAATCTACGATCTTAGGTCGAACTTGACTGTTTCGGTAGCCCATCTTTTACCAAGCTACCCCTCATAATTTGGGCGTACACCTTCGCGCTTGGCTAACACCGTTAGACTGAGGTGAGAAATGAACATTCGTTTAATGAACGATGCTTCACATTCTCCCCCTCTATCACTACAAATTTCTCAATCCGTAGGCTTAGTTGATTTTCAACTTCTGCTTTGTAGGCTTCAACAACTTCATCTTTGCTTTTCAACAAACAAAGGATTCCATACGTTGTACCATCATCAATGAAGATCACAACGTACTTGTCTCCCCCCTCTATTTTGTATAAACTTCAAATCACCCAATTAGGTGTGACTAAGTTCTAGAGGAGTGGTGCTTCTTTCGCTATTCCCTTGACGGAATTTGGAAAGGTGATTTTGCCTCTTCATCTACCTCACATTTATTTAGAGGGTTTATGTCGACAGAAGGCAACAATCTCAACATCGTTAGCTTTTGAATGACTTGCTATTTAACGTGTCTTAATCTATGATGGCATAGTTGCACGGATTACAAATATATCATTCATTTGGCTACAAACGTACTGTACCATTCTTAGTTATTACAGACCTATTGGACTAGTCTCAAACTAGCTTGACCAACAGCGTCCCTTAAACCAAGTTAGGAATATGTATCACCTCATCTTAGAGTGATCACAATCCATGAAGTCCTATTGAGGACAACCTCTCCAACCCCTTCTACTTTAGAGGTGGCGTTGCTTCACATGAACAACCTCTTGCCCGTGGTTAGGGCATAACCGGATCATATGTGATCTAGATACTGCCCACTCTTTGTTTTGGCGACCGAGTGTCCAATTTCTTTACTGCCTTTATTTAGGCCTTCAGATCATTTAGGACCTGGAAACTCTGGCCCACCTTACTAGGTGTCCACCACTTTTCCTATGAAATGAATTTTGGCACCACTCCAGTCGCCCGGAGGCTTTCTATGACTGAGTGTCCAATATCATCATATCAAAGGAATTTTGGCCCACTCCAGTCGCCCGGAGGCTTTGTATGACTGAGTGTCCAATATCATCCTATCAAAGGAATTTTGGCCCACTCCGGTCGCCGGAGGCTTTATGTGACTGAGTGTCCAATATCATCCTATGAAGGATCTTCTGCCAAATAGTATGACAGGCTCAACGTCATTAACTTTTAGACTTCTTCCGTTATGATTGGTGCCCAGATAATTCTTGGCGCTTACTTAAGAGTGGTAACAGTTTTCGCACAGTTAGTGGATCTTTCTCCATCGTATGTGCGAACATACTTTACACATTTTAACAATTACACTTAAAAGAACGGACCTTTTAAGTCATTTACAAAATCCAATCTTTAAACGGAAAAGAAGATGAGATTAAACTTCTGATTTGTTAAAGCATAAGGAATATAAATTATTTTCATATTCCTCCTTACTTTAATCCATTTTTAATCAGACATCATTTAATCTTTATTCTTGACAAGTAAGAAAAATACTTATCATTTACTCTTTATTCTTGACAAGTAAGAAAAATACTTATCCCAATTTTTGGATTCTGGCTCACTTCAGTCACTTCATCAGACTGAGTGTCCATTTCCTTCTCACCATTATTCGGATCCTTTGTCTGGGACAGATATAGGCCTTCTGCTACAAGATAGAATAACATCTTCACTCTTCTCCTCTTGTCCCAGTTGACATCCTCAGGCTCTCGAGAGCGCTTGTTCCCACCAGTCTTGGTAGCGGTGACACCATGAACACGTTCATCATCATCACTCTCTTCTACCAAAAAACCATTTTCATATCCAGATTTGGTCACACAACTTTTGACCGACATCTTTCGAGCACTAATAGTAATACTATACAAATATTGTCTTAAGTTGTTGGGAGTTTTTTTTTTCTCTATGGTACTTTATAAAGCAGTACGGGAAGTATTTAACTATTACAAGTATTCGAAAGGATAAATAAAGATTTCAATATTTTCGACTAGAAATCTGAAAATTACAATATAACAACAAAACTGAAATTACGATTTTGTTGAAGACTGAAAAATGGAAACTGGTTTATGCTGAGTCGAGTGTGGCACTCTGTCCTTAAGACAATATTGCCCCGTATGTATCCTTTATACGTCCCGGACAATTTGTCTCCCAAGATAAAACAAAGAATGGAACCCTTGAGCAAAGGAAACTCAAGAGCTACCGTGAAGAATATTGAGTAACGAAATGATGCTTGGAAGTTGTAGGAAGAAAACTATTTCGGTTGTGTATTTTCGTGCACCGTTTTTTCTGCATCTGTTTATGTATTTTCGTGCATATGTCTTAGTGCTCAACAATGGTGTAAGGGGGTGTTTATATAGGTGAGGGAGGGGCTGTTTATCGCTGAAAACGCCTCCATAATAGCCAAATAATGGCCATTATGGAAGTAGTAAAGTCACCAACATAAATGGGAGAAAGACCAACTGTTTTGGCCATTATAGGAGGAGTAATTCAGCCAAAATAAATGGTGAATTGAGTGCTTGGCATTTCGCTTTTGACCGTCGAAATTCGATTTTCCGGAAACTTCGGGGACCAAACCGCACATCCGAAAGAATTCTCGGTCCAAACCGTATATCTCGAAACTTCGGGATCAAACTGTACTTCTGGCCCAAAAAGATAATATCAGAAGACCCACAGCCCACAGCCCGTGACCCGTGACCCGTGACCCGTGACCCGTGACCCGTGACCCGTGACCCGTGACCCGTGACCCGTGACCCGTGACCCGTGACCCGTGAACCCGGAACTCGGAACCGGAACCGGACCGGACGGGACGGGCGGCGGCGGCGCGCGTGTGGTCTTTCCTCGAACCGAAGCACATCTAGGTCCTCCCTCATTTAAACACATGGGATACCCCTTGGGGTCCCAAACCCCAAACCAATTTCGAATCTTATATACACAACAATTCTTTCTTCCTCTACCGATGAGGGAGAATTACACACAATACCACACTTTCCATGCTTCAAACACCTTACTTCGTGAACCAATATCTCTTTCATTTCTCAATGAAATTTGACGATTCTTGGCCCTACAGTTATCTACGTACTTAGTAGATCATGCATGTGTGAAGAACCGGATTCTCCAACATACGTTACACTAGTGTTTAAGCCGTTAAAGTTGGTCGGTCGCAACTCCCGCCAAAGGCAAATTTCCAACAAATGATGCCCCCCCTCCTTGGGCCGCTGCAGGAGCCTAACAAATTGGTCTTAATTAAGTTATGTGCAATGCGCTTCCCTTTGTCTTTAACAACTAAAGGAATCATTTACTGTTTTCTTTTTAGACGCCTGGATTCAGACACAACCAGTTCAATCAACCCTAGCGAAGTTTAGACCTCGTTTGTGTTTTTAAAGTTGTGTGATATATTGAGTATATCGTAGGTTGTTTAATAATAAGGATCACTCTGCATATAAGTTGAATTATCTGTAAAGTTTGTTCATTAGATGAAATTTGTGGAGAAGAACTACTTAAAGTAACCATCTCAAAAACGACTTTCACGTTAATTTTAGCTGAGGTTTCAAAGGATTTTTTAACTGATATCCTTCCGTTGGTTACTCCCAAACTGCATTAATATCCTTTAGATATTCTTTCAATTGGAATTTGGTTGTTCACCATGTATGGTATCCTGCTCAGAACTGAGTGCTGATTGGTTAAACTGCCCAGCTTGGGATGCATCGGAGGAAATATCCTACAATCCTGTTGGAATTGGATCTATTTTGAATGGAATCTAATCAACAAGAACAAACAACAACTATGCCTCAATCCCAAGCAAGTCACTGTAATCTGAATCCCGTACATAATAAGTAGACATTGTACTTGTAACCTACTTTTTGGTTGCATTTCTCTATGCTCAACCTGCACAAACTTGAGTTATTGCTCCATTTAGCCGGGCTATTGTGCTTTAATCTTGCATTGTCAGCTCATATGTTTTAAGATGACCGTATTTACATCCATGTAAAAATTTTGTTGATGCTATATCTTAACCAAAAATCCTTTGCTTTGCATGCAGCGCCCGTTTTTTGGGTTCAACGGCTCAACTTTTTGATGAGCCTTCTTAAAAGTAACTGATCTGGAGAAGGAGCTTATTGGTAGAGCAGCACAGTTAATTTGGCTTAAGACTTCATCTGCTCTCAACTGTGACTGTTTCACGGAAGAAGAGAACTCTTCCGACGTGTTCAATGATCATACTTTTGTACTTGATTTTACAAGGTCTCTACAATTTCGTACTTGCTGTGGGTTTCGTTGAGCTAAGAAATATAAAATTGTAATGCATATTTCAGCATTAACAAATGCCCAGCATAGGGCTAATTTTCCAAAATTTAATTTCTGTTGTTTCTTCACTAAACTGAAATCATTCTTAATACACATCTTTCTATTATATTGTTATAGTAGTGAAAGAAGTACAAACCTAGTAGTTTATATGTGTGTCCCCTGACCTGAGGGTTAATTTACAAGTTAAAGAAGTACAAACCTACAATAACCATGCTGGAAATGAGATAAGTTCCATTTAGTCTTATGTCTAATGGCCAGGAGAATACTTTGAAGAACACACCAATGTGATATTGTTTTAGAAGTACTTGACTCTTTTGAATGGTCAGTCAATGCAAGCTTGGGAAGAAATAGATACATGATCCATTTTGTGATTCATGCGACTCAAACAAGAATCCTATATTTTACTCACCCAGTAACTATAGTTCCTTTGGGTGCTAGTAAGAAAGGTAGGGAAACATAAAACTCAATATTAGAAACTTCTAAAATCAAACTAGGAATAAAGTATCACCAAATATAGAACATGACAAATTTTTGTTGTATATTACGGTTTTCTGGCCCAACTAATATGGATTTGTGTCGGGAATAATACTTTGGGGGTGAAGCACTCACTATCAAAGACAATTTCATTCCTAGAGTTTGAACCCGAGATCTTTGATTTAAGATGGAGGGGAACTTATCTCCCACCATAATATTTTAGTTGTGACTTTAGTCATTCATTGTATTGGTAGAACAACAACAACATACTTAGTGTGATCCCACAAGTGGGTCTGAGGAGGATAGGATGTACGCAGACTTCAACTCTACCTTTGTGAGATAAAGAGATTGTTTCCAATCGACCCGAATTTATGAAATGTATATTCTAAGATCGATAACTTTCTCCATCTCCCTTTAATTCAAAGAATCGACACTGCTTGTACTTCATCACTAATTTTTATAATTTTTAGTTTCAAAACTGATTGTTAATTTGTAGTGCTTTCATATAGTTTTTTTTAAGTATATAAATTTAATTTCAAACAGTAGGTAAATTGATATTTAGTTTGAACACAAGGTTAATTAAACTCTACCTGTGGGATAGAGAGGATGTTTACAATAGACACAAGGTTAATTAAACTCTACTTTTATGGGATAGAGAGGTCGTTTTCGATAGACCCGAATTTATGAAATTTATATTCTAATACTTTCTCCATCTCCCTTCAATTCAAAAATTGACACTGCTTGTACTCCATCACTAATTTATTTATTTTTTAGTTTCAAAATTGATTGTTAATTTGTAGTGCTTTCATATAGGTTTTTTAAAGTATATAACTTTAGTTTCAAACAGTAAGTAAATTGAAATTTAGTTTTGAACACAAGGTTAATTAAACTCTCATTAACTGAAATAGGTCTCATAAGAATCAATAAGGATTGTGGTGGGATAGATATTATACCTCCATCCTTAATTAGAACTCTCGAGTCCTGGGTATGTGAAAAGTCCTGTTAAAGAGCGTTTTCCTCTTAAATGGGCCTTACATGACGTGAATCCGAATTAATCGGACTTCAATGCAAATATCGGATACTGAATGAAAAGAAAATAGCCTCATAAGATAGAATTGATGTAGGTATTGTCTTTTTTCTTATGCTACTCATTTTCTCATTGAGACTCCACCTACTAAAGGTCCAGATCTTAGTGTTGTGTCCATTATTAACAAAATAAAACGTGATCATATAAGAAGTGTAATATTACTGTTGACACTAAAAAAATAATTCAAGTGTCTAGCCGAATTCAGTGATAGCCTAACTGTTCCATAGCTGAATTTTCTCCTAGCCCTCGACTACGGCTACTAAGGCATCTCAGCCGAGTTGTCAGTTAGAGGTACGACTGGGACCCACTCAAATGCAGATGTCTCAACGACCAAGTCAAAAGGGTTTCCGAAACCCTAGAAGAGGTAATGGCCAACGATAGCTAAAAGAAAGGGCCATTATTCGAGTAAGAGGAGTAGAGGGCGAGAAAATCGACACCAGCTCCCCCATAGTCGACTATTGAACTTAGTGGGTTACTTGATGGCTGACATGGGGGGGGGGGGGCACGTTGTACATTTCCCCCCTTTTTGTACTATAAATAAGATCATTCTTTGTATATACAAAGACACAATCAATCAAACAACTCAAATTTTTATCTATCTCTATCCTTTACTTTATTTATCCTTTACCGCTTTTACTGTACTCAGTTGCATTCATGTTTCTTACCTCTTAGTTTACTCATACCACCATCCTAACGCTTTCTGGAGTAGTTGGGGAACCAATTGCTGGAAATTAGAGCTCCGTTTCTGGCCCAAATCGCGTAAGTTAAGGAATCAATTTGTCTCCCGATACGATCAGCCGATAAAACGGCAGAGAACAGAATTCAGGACGAGAACAAATTTGGCACGCCCAGTGGGACCATAGGTGAATTAATAGCAAAGTTTGATTCTCCAGGTTAGGATCATTCTTGGCGTATGAGCCTAAAGTCCGGTAAGAAAATGAACCTCGAGTCCAGTCCACATCCTAAATAAAATCCTCCTAGAAGGAACAATGAATCGGTATCCTCATCGGGTATGCCTACACCGGTTGATACCCCTCCACTTCCTCCATTAACCCAAGATGTGGAAGAACCTAGCCAATCTGAAAGTCCAACCATAATGACCACGTCTTTTATTAGACAACAAATCGACTTGGGCATCCACGATATTATGTACCAAGTTTCTAAACAGTTGGCTGACATTGTGAAGTCGATGGTACATAATGAGGTTCAGCCAGCGAGGGAGATGGAAACCAATCGAATGCACCTATGAGAATGTTCGGCTAATTCTGCCATCCCTCTGACGAGCGGTGTTGTTCAGCATGAGACTGTGACTCCCGGTGTTGTTCCTCAACCGCATGTACATCAGGTAGTGCCTACTCAGGTACAACCGAGAGCGCACCTAGGAACACAAGCCCAATCGCCTGGGAACCAGCACACTGCATGGTTGCAGTTGAACCTTGGAGGGCAAAATATGCCATTTGACCAAGCGAGTCTGCAGTATGGGCAGATCAACATGGCTCGGAGACCAGTTTAGGCTCCAAGACACTTTGGATTGCCGCCAGTTATGTCGTATGTTTCTACGAAAGGCCCTACGATGCAGGCGAACAATGTTGGCCAGCCGATAGCCCCTGGCAATGACTTTGCTCGGTTATCTGGTGACGCTGTTTACAGTGCAATACCATTCCAACAGTCATTGCCAGTACCCAATCCATATCTTCCATGAAGCGTAAATTTTCTAAGAACGGCAGACGCCTGAGGAGAGCAGCCATCAAATACTGTTCCACCTTATCCTCAGGCTCCGTTAGCCGTTCTAGGAGCTTAGGTTGCAGGCTTTGGTGGCCATACCCAACAACAGCAATGGGGTATTACCCCACCTATTGGTAATGGCTAGAAAACCACCTACAACCTTTAAAACCCTGTCCAACAAAGTGCAGAATAGAGACCGCCAGTGCAGAACGCCTACCAGCCGAATCCAGTCGAGAATCGGCAAGGGACGTCACAACTGATAAACCTAGAAATTATTGCTAATACCATGCGGAGGTACTTTAGCATCCAACTGAAACCTTTGGACATGCCTATTTATAAAAAGCCTTACCCTGATTGGGTAGATCGGATAGCACCTTTGCCGAAGGGCTTTAAAACACCAGAATTTGCCATCTTCTCTGGCGACGATGACAAATCCACTATCGAGCACATCGGTAGATTTACTGCCCAATGCGGTGAGGCTGGCCAAAATGAGTATCACAAACTGCAGTTATTCCCTCTCTCTCTAACGGGAACAAACTTCACATGGTACTCATCTTTGGCTCTTAATTCCGTACAGAGTTGGGCTGACATGGAGGGTTGCTTGCATAATAGGTTCTATTGGCCCCAACCTCAGGTTACCGTGACTGATCAAATGAATCTCAAGCAGCAGGTCGATTAATCGGCTGCCTATTTTATCGAGAGATTCAGAAAGAAGGTTGGGAAATGCACCGTACACTTATCCTAGTCTGAATCTGCCCACATGATAATCAACAACATGCACCTCAGTTAAATGAGAAGTTGGTGGGACAATCCTGCTCTGACCTGAGCTAGTTAGCTGAAAAGGCTAGCCAAATAGAGCAGTACGTCCAGGAGAAGGAACGGAGAAGAGACTGCCAAAATTGAGGCTCCCACTTGGTATCCATCATTGAAGCGGATGAATCTGACTCAGATTCAGCCGATTGCGCAACAGATACAATGGTGGTCGAGATTATTAGGGCTATGGTTTACTCTTGCCTAGCCTTGAAAGCCGTAAAAGGCAAGGTTACGAGTTCATCCGATGACATGGTCAATTACTCGTTTGACATCACGAAGGCAGATTAGACCTTTGATCATCTGCTCAAAGATAAGCAAATTTGGTTGCTTTAGTCATAGGATTCCGCATGCCGAGGAACTCAAAGATAAGAAGTACTGCAAGTGGCATAATTCATACAGTCACTCTACTTTTAATTGTGTGATCTTCAGAAAGGCAATCCAAAAGGGCATCAAAGAGGGGAGGTTCAAGCTAGCTGATAAGAGTATGACTGAAATGTCCATTGATATCGACCCCTTTCCCATGGTACCAATATCTATGGTATCTTTTGCTAAGCCCGATGAGTCGAGGGACACCAAAGGGAAATAACTGATGAAAAGGGTGTGGGTCCCAAAGAAACCTACCAAATAGGAGAAGGCCACCAAGACCTCTGTGTTCAACCGGTTAGGCAGCCTACATGACATTCGTGATGACAGGCAGCCAACTAGGAGCAATTTTCATGGCCGCCCTGAATACTCGAGGCACGTTGAACGAGAACTTCAGAAACAAACTACGAGGTTTAGAATGGTCCCTATCAGCGCCAGGTATAGGCCTGGGGGCAAGTACGGATGCCAACCAACCGGTAGCCGAGCATGCCTCGAATAGATGAAGAACCACTCCCTAAAACCAAACAGAGGGTGGTCGAGTTTAACGTAAACGAGGGTGTTTCATCCTTATGTATCACGGCGAGAAATGAGGACCAGAAGAGACCTCAGAGAATGATTAAACCAGTTGCCAACATAGAAGAGGGGAAGTGGTCTATCAATCAGCCTTCCGGAAAGAAAGAGGCACCATCGAGAGTCGCACCCAGGACTCAGAAAGAATGAGGCAAAGTGCCAAGGCCTTGCGTAAGATGCAACAGGAATTGCATCTAATTTCCAACACCAAGGCAGCCGAAAATCATGAGATTCCTGAGTCTGCCGTAGCCGAGGCTATCGAGCGGGCATTTGGCTCAGTTGCTTCAAGGGCAATGTCGCTTGAATGAGAGACGTCGGGTTAACCAGAGCTGGATGAACAGCCTACCGATAACCCGACGGAGGAACCCCGACAAGAGAACGTGGCCCCGGATGAACCTCTAACTGAGGCAATCCTACAGATCGTGCAGATAATTCAGTCAGAGGATCCCCAGCCGATCCTCATTTGTCTCCAGGAAATGGAAGATATGAGCTTCTGGTCAACCAAATTGAATGAAGGAGGGGACTCCATCCTCGATTTATTTATCCATGACCTGGTTGATGAGATGTGGGTAGATATTAAAATGGTTAGCCTAATCCCATGTGAGTTCTGGGCCAGCCGCTCCACGCTGGATAGCCTAGAATGTGATGTTTGCGTAGAAGATGCAAAATAGGCAACAATAGCTGATACCCAGGCTAGGGACACTTTGAACACCGTATTTGGTGCACCTATAGAAGATATGGTTAAACACCTCAAACCCCTTTATGTCAAGGCTTACATTAACGACAAAATTATTAGTCGGGTGTTTGTCGACAATAGGACTGTGCTGAATATGATGCCGCTGCTTACCTTGAAGGATCTTAACAAAATGAAGGAGGATATCATCCCAACTAACATGAAAATGGCTAGCTTTATGGGAGAAGCCTCTGAAGCATTGGTGATCCTAGTAGCAGAAATCACTGTAGGTCCTAAGACGATCATGCCTTCTGTGTAATAGATGGAAAACCATCCTACACCATTCTACTGTGCAGGGACTGGATTCACACCAGCCGATGCCTTCCTTCTACCATGCATCAAAAGCTCATCTTTTGGGAAGGACACAAGATAGAAATCATTCCAACGGATGATAACCCATTCCAACCAGGGGTTCAGAACGTAGAGGATGTCCTCTATTCACCCTATGTGGCTCCCATAGCTGTCACGGAGCAGTATGAAGAATGATCTTACGAATCTTGTAATCTTACCTTGCGAGGGTTTGAAATAAAATAAATAGCCGAGCCACGACTTACCTTGGAGAATTTAGATGGTTGAGGAAACCCAAATCATACGTGACTTGTGGCATCGGCTGACTGCCCTAAGTTTTGAGGCAAGGATAGCTGAGGCATCGCAGATGGCAAACCACAACAGAAAACCAGATCTGGTGGCCAACAACATTTGAGCTGCCGATAGGAATTTTACGCCTAGCTTTGTTTGTCTTTGTTCTATGCTTGTACAAAACTTGAGTGTTATTTAATACCCCGTGTTGTGTATGCTTTGTGCAAAGTTTGAATAAACTCATTTTACAAAGACATGTCTTAAATGAAATGGGCAATCAGAAACCCTAAATCTACAGCTACGGGGACGACAGCCTATCAGCTAAATCTATGGCCAAGATGAAGTGTTGTCCTAAGAAGTTGATATCATTACGGATGGCCAAATCAAACTTTCTAAGTTTGGGAAAATATCAACAGGCCATGCTAATGGAGTTGGGCCAGTTGGATGAAAATCGACTGACAATCATAGAAAGAGTCAAAGCAGGTAAACGTAAAATGGCCAAAGCATACGACAAACATATGGAGACTAAAGAGGTTTTCCGAAGGAGACTTAGTTTGGAAAATCATCCTGCCGATTGAAATGAAAGATCGTAAAAATCGGCAACTGATCGCCAAACTAGGAAATGACCCTTCGTAGCGAACCTACGGGTTGCCCCCACTATGGATCAGGCGATAAACATGCATGAAAAAGAAATGTAAATGGTAGACATTTCGAAGAAATATTACCCATCAATTTTAGGGCATGCATAAGTAATCAACAACCACAGACCGACTGCCTAGTTGCAAAAGAGGCTAATTTCCCTTTGAATTGGGGAATGTATGGGAAAACGACAGCCACAAACTGGCTGCCTGGTCACAATAATAGACACTTCGATTTAGGGTCGATACAACTAAGAATCTGAATGGGTCGGCCTTGAACTAATCGAAGGCTGCACTATATTATTAGTTATTGAAGTCTTAGGATTAGTCGAATCAACGGTTGCTTGGTCTTCATGAATTACTACAGTCTGTTCCTCATCACCAGCCGCACCAACGGCTACTACCTCAACTACCCCTAACTCATCGAGGATTCCTATTCCTACCTCTTATGTGATCTCAGCCACACCAATTGATTGGGTCTCGATAAGAACCTACGTATCGGCTGCTAGAGTATCTTTTGGTTGTTGTTCCAA
The DNA here is from genome assembly GCA_034509755.1 of Anisodus tanguticus. Taxonomy (NCBI): domain Eukaryota; kingdom Viridiplantae; phylum Streptophyta; class Magnoliopsida; order Solanales; family Solanaceae; genus Anisodus; species Anisodus tanguticus. The sequence continues at coordinate 8,826,185 of CM067543.1, read as the reverse complement.
TCGGGCCGATGCATCTTGCAAGGCTGTAGGAAGGTCACCTAGCACTTGGGCGGCAGGATCAATTGGCAAAGAAGTAGTCATAGCCGAAGAATGATGTGCTTCGAACACCACTTCAGAAGGATTAACAGGTAATGACGGCTTTACACAAGCAAGTTTGCCTCTCCATTCAACACACTCATTTTCCAGATGGGTCAGCCATTCATTACTCATCTTCAAATATGATTCCCAAACAACTTGTTGACTACCAAGCTCTCGTACCTAGTTATCCAGATGGAGGCCTTGCCGAAACAAAGAGAAGCAGAAGTAATTATGGGTTTTAATAGTTGAGTCCAGGGCACTTATTTCAGGGGTTATAGTCCTTATCTCTACCTGGATCTTCTCTAATTCTGCTTGCAATTAGGACCGCCGCCCCTGCAAATCGCGCATTCGATCGACACTTCGCTGCCTCTCCTCATTTACGTAGGCAAAAGTAGTCTGAACATGATTCTTTTGTTGCCAAAGAGATCCCAAGCTTTCAGAGCTGCAGTTGCTTTATCACGGCTATCTTTGGCCACCTTATATGAAGAGAATAGGTCATTCAAATCCAAGGCTATGTCATTATAGGCGGCCGCCAGAGCTGGAGAGTCCCTCACCTGTTTTGACAACCGGAACAAAGAGGTCCTCAATGAATGAAGTTCCTCCTTGCTGGTGGGGATGCCCTTGGCGAGAAACTCATCAACTCGCTCTTTATGAACACCAACCGGCGAAGAGGGTGAAGGTACAATATCGGCTGAGCCAAAATACTGCAAAAGTACATCCTTAGGTACAACCTCGGCTGATGCATCTGAATCATCAATTGGGCTGGCTTCAGCCGAGGGATCTTCCCTAGCAATCTCCCGTACAGAAATGATAGATTCAGTATAGAGACAAGTGCCCAGAGGTAGTGAAAGGCCAAGCATATGGGAAAAGGTATACCTCTACGACTACCTCAGCATCGGAAGTCTCAGTTGCCTTGGCAGGAGAAACTGTGGTTTTAAGGACAATCGATGATGGGTCCTGCGAATGCACGGGAGCATGAGCCAGGAAAGACGATCCACTAATGTGAAATGGAGCATCAGACGCTTTATGCAGCTGTCTGCGTCTTATCAGTTGTTGTCCCTGGAGACCAAATAGAAAACTTAATAGCCGATGTAAATGTGTTTTAGCCAGCTGGGTAATATGCCTTAATTTCATCCACCTCATCGACAGAAATAGGAACTCCGTGTTTATAGGGGCTTTTCTCACTATAATCTCGAATGACAACACATCCGCTTCATCGGGGTTGCTTGGACACTGGTTTCCTGGGTGATGGGGACTTGTTCTCAAAAATAGTCTCCAGATCAACAAACACTGGAAAATATGGAGTTTCTGAAAGATGCATAAGAGATGTTAGCCGAAAGTTCACAAGAACAATCTGGCCGACACATATATAGCATACAATTTACCTTTTCTCGTCGTGTGCCGCAACCGAACAGAAGACCTTTAACCAACAGACCTAATTGATTTAGAAGAAGCAGCTTTTAAAGTGTCTTCTTTTGGCCACAATTTAGGGGTTTCCAGGTTCTTCCTTTTTCTCGACAGAATAATCCGATCACAATAAACATCTAAAAGAGATTGAAAAAACTTCTCCTTCGCCGTATCCCACCAATCATCAAAAGCGGCGGTAGTATTCGCTCTCAAGGGAAACGACTACCAATCAAACAGGACGAGCCTGTCAAGATTATGATCGGTTAACTTTTTGGCTTGTTTTGCATTCAGAATACAACATTGAGTTAAAATGACAATACTATGGTGGGGCCACGACACGTGCTGAGTAAGGCCGAATTGCCTTGCTACAAAGTTTGGCCGATATGGCTCCGCGATCAGTTTATTATTCCTAGAATAGGGCTTTAAACCACCCAACAAGTCCCTGGCCGTGAGAATCCGCCCCCACATGAAAATCATAGTCTTCCATTGAGAGAAAGTAAGGTCTTCATCAGCTACTTGACGGACTCACTCAGGGGTGGCCCATCTCTGTAGGACCGGTTGCCAATCTGTATTATGGTCTCTAGACAGACCATGCAGGGTGGAGACTGCGGCAAAATCATCTTGGGGCACAAGGGGCATTCTCCGAAGGGTATCGGCTAATATTGGCGGGTTTAACGGAAAGCGACGATCATCAAATCTATCAGGGAGAAACTTAGGAAAATAGAGAGTGATCCACAACTGAAGGAACCACAGGGGACCGACCAAGGTATCAAGGTTTCTGGAATCCCTTAACCTCGCCTGGGCATCACCAAGAGCCATATAAAGATAGGTCAACAAGAGATATTCCCAGCTGACATCCCTCCCCGAAACGGCTAACGTCGCATAAATTTCTAGCTCTTTTACAATAGCACAAGAGCGCGAACAGAAAAAGTATCGTCTAAATAAAAAAAATAGGATAGCATGATGCTCGACATCATCGACTGGAAGAGGCAATATTTGGCGGTTATTGGTTATAAACTGGCCGTAGCCTGAAGAGGTCTTTGATACTTTGATGCTTAAATGGGCAACCTCTATATCACTTAAGACAGGCGCTTCGGCTCCTCGAATCGGAAGGCCAAGTATCGCCTTCACATCAAGCAGCGTGGGGGTTATCATTCCCCAAGGGAAAACAAAGGCATTTGCGGCGGTCGACCAGTAATCTAGAAAGGCATATATAAGACGATGTTGCAGAGGGAGTCAAACTCCGACAACACAATGGCGTCGTAGAGACCAGTGTGCTTCCATTTGGCTTCTTTGACCGATTTTACTCGGTCCAACCAAGCAGAATAGTTGGTACTCTTGGAGATGCCTCTCCTAAATATTTCCTTTTTCTTGGATCTATGATTGATACAGTTGGGAGTCTTATCGCCAAAACGTGCAACTAAAAGTCTATCAGAAACTGATTGTGGAAGCCGACACGTCTCTGTGAAAAGAAAAAGAACCTTTTTTGAAAGATCATCATTGTATGCACTGGAGACGAGACAATTGAAGTGACATGCGTGGCTGTCATACTGAAACGACGGCTACTTTCGGATACATCAACTCAACAGTCATTCTCGAGTTAATTTAGGAGGGCAATTGTTGACACCTAAAAATAATTCAAGTGTCTAGCCGAATTCAGTGACAGCAGAACTATTGCAGAGCCTAATTTTCTCTTAGCCCTCGACTATAAGAATTTCATCGGCTACTAAGGCATCTTAGCCGAGTTGTCAGTTAGAGGTACGACTGGGACTCACTCAGATGCAGACGCCTCAATGACCAAGTCAAAAGGGTTTCTAAAACCCTAGAAGCGGTAACGACCAACAATAGCTAAAAGAAGTGGTCATTATCTGAGCAAGAGGAGTAGAGGGCGAGAAAATCGGCACCACCTCCCCCATAGTCGGTCATTGAACTTAGTGGGTTACTTGATGGCTGACATGGGGGGGGGGGGGGCACGTTGTACAAAAAATTTCCATTTTTGTACTATAAATAAGATCATTCTTTGTATATACAAAAACACAATCAATCAAACAACTCAATTTTTTATCTATCTCTATCATTTACTTATTTATCATTTACCGCTTTTACTGTACTCAGCTGCATTCATGTTTCTTACCTCTTAGTTTACTCATACCACTGTCCTAATGCTTTCTGGAGTAGTTAGGGAACCTATTGCTGAAAATTAGAGTTCCGTTTCCAGCTCAAATTGCTTAAGTTAACGAATCAATTTGTCTTCCGATACGATCAGCCGATAAAACGGCAGAGAACAGAATTCGGGGCGAGAATAATTACAACATAAATAAAATTCATATTTTGAGCAAGTAAGTAAAACTGTTTTCTTCGTTCAATTTATATGAAACTTTTCAATGTCTAAACCATCTCTCTCCTTTTGTAATTTCCCTAACTTTCAAGAACTCAATTTACTACACTACTCTTCGAATAGACCTTTCTTTGTAAAAGTAAATTTTCAAACATTACTAATTTTTTTATGGGGAAAAGGTCCATCATGCAATAGAACTATCCGCAATGACTCATTCATACGACTCATTAATAGTTAAGCTCATTTATACCATCGCCATGACCAAAAGTGTACATTTGGGCCATTAACGGCTCAAATGATCGATTTTACAATATCAGGTTTTACACGTGGCATCTTATTAAATGCCCATATCGTCAAATTAAACCTCATCTCAAACCCGACCCAAAACCTGACCCATTCCCTTTTAATCCAAATTTTAAACTCATGTCCCTCATCAGACAACATATGGTTAAAACAAAGAACCCTAACCGAAGTCGATTTCAACCAGAAAATCTCCTCTTCTTTTTCCTCTTCTTAAATGATCTCAACCAGACAAATAGGCTTTCAAACTCGTCTTTGAAGGGTAAAAGGAATAACTTATCAAAGTTAGTTCTCTATTTAAGGTTCAAAATAGCTATATGATATAATGGGTGGGGTTTTGTTGGCATTAACACGCATGAGTTTTGATGATTGACAAAGTGAACATGCAAGGTGCATAAATCAGGTCTAGATACATGTGATAAGTGAACTAAGATAGACATATGAGATATAAACAGAGGTTCTAAACATAAAGAAATGTCTGAAAGATCAAGAACGCACATGGTAAATAAAATGGGTCAAAAGACATGTTCTATTGCAAGTAGGTTACATGCACTTCAACGTATGAATCAGGTCCATAGAGTTCGTCCTAGCAGTGAATGAATCAGATTGGTAATAGGTTTCCACATCAAACCTAGTGAAAAAGTGAATGAACCAGGTCCATGGACTTGTGCTATCACAGAGCAAGATGCAATCTAGTACAAATGAAGAAGATACGGCTCAACTAAGAGAGTAGTTCAATATAGAATAGAACAAACTTTCAAACTTGTTCTATCTCAAAAAGGCAACAGGTGAAATGGTTGAATGAACAAGGAGTGAAGAGATCACGTAAAGAGAAACAGACACAGAGCAACACATGATGAATGAAACAAACCTGACAACATGTTCCTTTTGATATCTCAGATGCATGTCAAAGCTAGATGCAGAATGTACCAGAGGTGATTAATGGAACAAGTATATGAACATGTTTTAGCTCAGACAGTCAGAAGATTCAGAAGCTGGAGTACCAAGTGCTTGAACCAGATCCAAGAACATGTTCCAAATAAATCATGCAACAATTAGGATTTGTGTTTTTATGGTAAAGACTTGGCGTACAAGGCGGCAGAATTTTGAACCATACTTATCAAGATATTTCAGAGTCCTACAAGGAAACTAAATATACGAGAAGGTGTAAGAATCCTAAACCACCTCAAACCTTATTCTACCTTAATGGGTCATATTAAGCAGGGTTTAGGTCAGCCGCAATGATGTAGTCCAAGAGCTATAAATATCAAGTCTTACCATGAAGAACTTCAAGCACTCACAAAGAGAGAAATAAGAATATTGAGTGAAAACTATGAATGTTATATTGAGAGTTCTGATTCAAGAAGTGTCGCTTAATATGACAAGAATAAGATTGTTGATCCTGTGAATTTATAGTTCTTGAGTCTAGCTTTATATATTGGGGTTGTTTATCGAGTTGTACATTTATCTGCTTTCATAGAAGCAAATTGTATAGGTATACTATTAGTCAAATTCAACTTCAAGTTAGAGTTTAACTTGAAGGTTGCTTACTAGTCTGGGTAGATTAGTGAGATAGAAATTATAGTTTATAGTTCCTAAGTTACAGAGTTTGTAACTTGAATTTGTAGAGGCTCACTTTGTATTGGAGTTGGGGATAAATCCTACAGAGGTGTAGGTCGTGATTTTTACTACCCTTGTGAACCGGGCAATTTTTATGTAAAAGTATTTGTCATTTACTTTACTATTATTTACTATTCTGCATATGCCACACATAGAACATGTAGAGTAACGTGTTTCATACTATAGGCAAAAATTAGGTGTCGCATAGGTTAAACAACTAGGTATGTATGAATATCAATTGGTATCAGAGCAGGTTCATCTTAAAAATGTTAATACCTTAGGAGAAAGATCATGATAAATGTTGGACACGGTGAAGGACAATCACCTAGGAGACCACCACTGTTCAACAGACAGTATTATACGTGGTGGAAAGCTTACATGGAAGATCATCTGCAAGCATATGACTATGAGTTATGGGGCATAGTTATTGAGGGACGTAAGTATCCCACTAAGAAGGGGGATGATGAAACAGAGGTAAAGAAAGAAAAAGAAGAGTACACTGAGCTGATTACAAGATGCTTAAAAGAACACCAAGGCCAAGAACATGTTGATATACGGAATTGGGCCTAATGAGTACAACATAATCGTTGGGTGCACTACGGCTAAGCAAATTTGGGATGCGCTAAAGAACGCACATGAAGGCACCAGTCAAGTTAGGAAGTTCAGAAAGGCCATGTTGGCTACTAATTACGAAAACTTCATAATGAAACCTGGAGAAATAGTTGCTGAGATGTTCACCAAGTATACCTCTATAGTGAACGAGCTGGCATCTCTTTGTAAGATCATTAACACCAAGGACTCTTTGGATAAGATTCTGAGGACTCTTCCAACTACCTTCAAGATGAAAGTCACCGCAATACGGAGGCTAATGACATAAGAAGTATGTCCCTTGATAAATTAGTTGGTAACTTGAAGACATATGAAATGGATATAGAGAACTCAAGGAATCATGAAGCAAATACAAGGAGGTCCTTAGCACTCAAGGCCTTTGAAATCAAAGATGAAAAAGAGATAGCCTTGATCATCAGGAACTTCAAAAAGTTCTTAAAAAGGGAAAAACAATATGGCGACAGTAGTTCATTTGAGAAGGGAATGAGCTATTACAAGTCCCAGTTACATGATTAAAGACTGTCCATTGTGGAAAATTGAGTGGAAGAAAAATAGAGCAGAGAATGAAAAGAAGAAAGAGCAAACCCATGAAAAGAAGGAGAAGGAGATCCCTAAAGCTATGGTGGTTGCTTGGGGATCAGATGATGAATCGGAGGATGATAATGATCATTCTGTACTTGTGGCCATTGAATACTGTAACTCCGACTGTGAGAAGGACATAAAATAATCTGAGGAGGACCTGCAGGTAATTTCTATTAACTCAAAAGACAAGTTGGATTTTTTTTCAAAGAAGAGACTTATGTCCTTGATGTTCACCTTAATCGATGAGTATCAGAATATGAGCACTAAAAGAGTTGAGTCCTACAGTGCCTTAACACTCCTAAAGGAAGAACTGGTAGAGGTTGAAACCAGAAAAGTTAAGGCGGAACAAGAAAACAACTTTCTGAAGGAACATGCCGCTCAACTTGGTTCATTTAGTTTAACACTTCAATCTGAAATTCTATCGCCGGGAAAGGGAAATAGTGAGGCCATCAACAAACAACTCAGAGTCGAAGATGATCTAAGAAAGGTGAGGAGAGAGTTGTATTTAGAAAGGAATAAATCTAGAGAAATGATCCTAAAGCTTGCAAAAGCTGAGTATGATCTAGAAAGAGCAAATCACTGGACTCAATGCTTTCAATTGCTTTCTGATCTCACCAGTTAGATACATAACATTACCACCGGTCTAGGGCATTATAGGATGGCTAAGGAAGAATCTGATAAAGGAGACTTGTGCACACTATGTGGAAGGTTTGGTCATCTCAAGATTATGTGTTCAAAGAATATGAGAAACATAAATACCAAGATAATCAAGAAGGGTGCAACAGGTGTTGGAAACATGTTCACTTGGACTTTGCCTGAATGGACAAAGAAAGAGTTGATCCATCTGATGGTCAAAGGAAAGGGACCCAAGCTTTCTTGGGTGCTCAAAACTAACCCTGGATTGTTTTTCAGGTAAGAGGAGCAGAAGAGCATGCTATAATGATATATGGATAATGCTTTCTCAAGTCATAAAAAGATTTTACAATCTCACTTCTGCTCACTCTCAGAATAGAGGGAAGGAAAATGCTGCAAAAAGAAGTTTGTTGAATCTATCCAATGAGAAGGTAATTAGACAGGGGGAACCTTGAATGAAACATGTAGATGTACCTATTTCTCCACTAAAAGTCCAGAAAAATAATCGAAGCAAAACTTCTAGGGACAATCGTAGAAAACCCCTCTCTTGAAGAAAAGATACAGTGCGAAGACAGAGGAAACACATGATATAGTCAACTTAAAGCAAAACAGGTTTGCAGTACTTAAAAACAGAGGAAAGCAATTATTCACAAGAGCAAAATGGAGGATAATTAGTATTATGGCTATTCTTGCGCCTATGAAATAGGTTTAAGAACATGTTCCTCCAAGTGAAGAAAGATGATCAACTAGAATAAATAAGTCTACTCCGAAGAATTAGGGCTGAAATTCGGATCTAGAAGAATAAAAACCCAGAGGACGCATTCTTGGTAAAAGGAAAAACTTGTATTCAGATTTTGCTATGTGCTTAGTTTTTGTTACGGCCGAAACTAAGAAGTCTAGCCTATCTATATTTTGAGTCTTCACACAAATATTGTCATCACTACTAGAATTCCAACTTAGCTCAAGGTGTGTATCATACGAAAAAAATGAGGTTGATTAATCCTATTGGTTGTTAAAATTGAAAAGGTCTTCCACAGTGGCGTGTAAAAGTAAGAACTATGTTGGTTTTGGGAATGATTAAAGCTGCACTTATGTTTCTTAAAATTGTCTAGGAAAGTTGTCTCAGACTATGTGGTTCTTCAAGTAATCAAGATATTTTACTCAATCTTGTACAGTTAGTTGTATGCCATGTACCAAAATAGGTTCATGATCTCTTGAAAGTCTAACATTATGACTATCACAGAAACATGCCTTAAATCAACGATGGCATGTGGTTATTCATTTACGCTTCAGGTATGTATTCTTTCCCTTGCAGTCATTTACATACTCAAATCATATAATAACGACAACTTGTCTTCCCAACCCTAGTCAAATCTAGCTGCCATTGAGAGGAGAAAAAGTGAGCCATGATGACAATCTTGAAAATCCACCACAATCAAATTACTCTCTTCCCAAAAAGACGTTTCAACTACCCTGTTCTGTCACATGACAACCTTGGGGGGGGTGGCCGGTACCCAACAACCGGCACCCGACACCCGACACCCGACAAGGCCTTCCAACAACAACAACAACATATCCAGTGAAATCCCACACCAGACAAGGCCTTCCAATAACAATAATAGACTAGAATGCAACAATATCCTGCATGCAGAAGAAGTTCGACAACAACAACATATATATCTATCTATATTATATTAAAAGCATGAACTCCTAAATCTAAAAGTTAAATTACAAAAATATCCCTCTTAAAAAACCCTAATTACCCTATTTATTTAACTTTAAAAAAAACCAGCTCGCATAAATTACCCCCCAAACCAACGCCTACTAATAGATGTGCTCCTTCCCAGAAAAAAAAACCTGTCTTCTGTTGCTTCACATATTGCCGCCCCTAAATAAATTGGTCGTCTGTCCTTTTGGCCACAAGTTGCTTGGCTGTGAACTGCTCTCTGTCACTTCGACATTAAGTGATTTATTGTTGATCATTTTGTCCAAAAGTTTCTCATCAATTTGTCTTGTAAGTTTTCTTTTCCTGTACTCATTCCCACTCACGCGTATACTTATAGTTTAATTGGGCACATATTTGTTCTTCAATCCTTATTTTCTTAAGGAGATGGTTTATTTAGAAAACAAATTTTGATGAATTTAGTTCGTCAGTCGATCAGTCATCATGGAATTGCGAAAAAAAATACAATATGAGGTATTCATTATAACAATAACAGGGGATAGAATGATGATGATTAAGGAAGACATAAATTCCAGCATGGCTCGTCTGAAGGAAATTTTACATGGCCAAAGTATTTCTTGTGGAAGTTACTCTCGAATAGAACAATGAGATATTGAAAGGTACAATCTTTAGCACTTCATGTTACCTATATCTTATTTAAATTCCGAAGATCCTTCATCGCTCTTCAACATGAGGCAACAGCTTCTCATTTGAATGGCAAAACATTCAGCGTCAAAGCAATGATGTTACATGTTGGCGTAAATCCTTTTCCTGGATTTGCTTAATGATAATAATACTCTGGGCATATTCAGGGCGTCTCAAACATTTTGGGGGCATGTTCTAATTCGTAAAAGTGAACCCTTAGTAAAAATAGCTATATATATATATATATATATATATAATGCATGCAAGACCTAAGAATAGTAACATGAATAGGGCGGAGTGACCTATTGTCGTTAGCCCCCGCCTTTCGTTATGGAGCTATATACAACGAACGTTATAATTCAACAAGAGTTCTTAGAATCAATCGTACAACAAGGATATCATAAGATGTGAGTAAGAGTTCCGACAAGGAACATACAAGAACCATAAGCATTAACAAAATGGAAACACAAGACCATCAAACTATTTAGAATGGAATTTGATCAATAATGTTTTGTCTCGTTTTTACTTTAATTAAGACCATGCCAAAATAAAGGATAAGCCTTACATACCTTTGAAGTCTCATTTTCAATCAACCATCAAGCTTAACACAATCCTCTTGCATCTACAATAAGTAAAATGATATCATCGTAATTATAAATGTCGTAACCATCACATTTTACTAACCATATATCCTACGAGAAAATAGACAACACCTCTCCTGTTTATATAATATCCCATAGACCACTAAGGGTCATCAAAACAGCCCAACAACATCAATACTATTCAATATAAGCTTTCTGATTACTTCAACAATCATATTGAGTGTCAAACTCATTTTATATAAAACGGACAGCAAATCCCCCATTTTCCTTACTTTTTCAAGTCCATAAAAATAACAAGAACACATACAACTTTCGACTATATACTTGCAGCACCACAACACACACAACAATCCAACAAGACAAATTATTCTACACAACAACAAGTGCACAAACGTCACCAATGAAACTACTATTTGTCACGACGAGCGGCAAGCTCAGATTAAAACCAAAACCCAACTCTTTTCCCCATATCCCCATACTTACAACACCATCAACAGGTCCAACATATAAACATATATATATATATATATATATATATATATATATATATATATATATATATATATATATATATATGACATGACATTCCACCTTTTATCCATCTTAAAAGTAATATCAAACAGCCCAACAAAAGTTAACAACATAAACAACTTCTAGATGTTATATGACCATTTCTCCTTCTAGCTTATAACACCATCTTCATAATCAACACATGACAAGCATAACAACAACAACCATAACATAACCAATATATTTTATATAATTTTCAGTCACAAGAAGCCATATATATATCACCCCAAAATAGTCCAACAAAAGACAACAACATCTCATGTCATTTCAAGTGCTATCTTGTAGTTCTTCATACCAAAAAACTTAACCAACACATTGATAAGATTAAACACAAGCAAGAGAGGGTTAAACTTAACTTATACAGGAAGTACAACCTTTAACCAAAGCTTTCCTTCACCTGGAACAATCCTCAACATCACCACAACATCATAGAGACACGTTTCTTCACTTAGGTTAGCTTTTATGGCTGGATTTGGTTAAAACCACCTTGGATTTATCTTTGAACCTTAGAGAACTGTTATGGAGGTCCGAGGAGAGTATAAGGGCTGAGTTTTGTTGAAAATGTGACTTTAAAGAAGGGATGAGCTACCTAAATAGAGGTTGGAACTTTCTACCGCCTAAGTGGATCTCAATGGGGTCTGCCTGCGCAGTCTCGCAAAAACGTAAATATCTCTCTACTATGATGTCGTATCAATGAACGGTTTAATGAGTTGGAAACTAGACTAGTAGACCTTCGATTTTGTGATTGGATAACCCTGTAAATCCAAGTATATTAGGAGAAAATATTGATGAGATATGACATAAAATTTAGTAGAATTATGAATGTAACTTGCGGTGATTTTTTCCAACTTTTGTTTTACGACTTGCTTGACTTCAAAACTTAAGATATGACTATTAAACAATTCAAACACCTTAAAACACTAACTCCTTAGAATATTAAGCACTCCTAATTTTACCCCAAAAGTATGGGTTATAACATCTTCGAAATATATTTTCGTTGCTTTGCTAAGTCTTAAACCTCCCGAAACATACTCAATGCATCCACAAATCTTTATAAAGCTCTTGAAGGGGGTGGGTGGGTGTGGGGGGTCCTGCCATCTCCGAGCCTATGCTGGCTACGATACGATAACAACAATGCACAAAAATATGAGGTGTAACATCCTTGCCACTTAAGAACATTCGTCCTCGGACGTTCAGAAATATTCTAATTCCCCAGATTTCTAAAAAAATTGGCAGAATTTCCTTTGTAAACAGGACTATCCAAAACCTGTCAAGAAGCTAGAATGCATAAGAAATGCCACACAGGGCCATAAAACAGCACAACAAATAATATCGACCTCACATGTCGGTCTATTTGATACGATTCGAATTGGAAAAAATACAGAATCAAACAACACAATTAAAACAAGAAATTAAAGGATAGAAGCAAGACACAATTAGTAATGAATTTATGGGCAAACTTGGATTGGTTACCAAATCCTCCCAATTTAATTCAACTAAAGGCACCTATGCAATTTGAAATCAAGGACAAAGATAGATTGAGAAAGAAATGATAGAAATTAAGCAATTAATTACCATCCAAGGAAGAAGAGACTTGAACTCATGCTTGAATCATCCACATGGTTAGATCCAGAGAGAGGTTCAATTGAAGAGGCTAAGGATTATTCCCTACACTAAACCTATACTCACTAGGAGTGCTAGCCTAACACTACAATCTAGATACGAAGAGAATCACTCTCATTCAATATTCATCAAAACTAAGTAATAAAATAACAGATATAGTATTTATACTACTTAGGCTAAGAAGACTAATAAGCTATTACAGTTATGCTCTTAATGAAGTAAGGGCCTTTTTTGTTGTCTTCTCAAGGAATGATGGCTTTTTATTTAAAGATTAGCCTCTTTGCCTAAATAACCACCTCCTAGTCTTGACATCTTCATCCAATCTCATGATTCTCTTCTTCAACCAAGTTGAGTCCCTCAAGGATATCCAAGGCCTCTTTTTGCATGAACACGACTCATATGGCTTAGAGCTCCTCGACATAGTCTCGAGTGAAGGAACTTGAGTGAGTTGTGTCTTGTTACTTCCATGTTATTTCCCATAGTTTGATCATCTTCACACATAGGTTTTCAATGGCTTTCAAAGGCTCATACTTCATCATCAAAGGGTGTGAGGTGTGAAGATGCCCGTTATAGGCCCCTTGAAGCTCCTCCAATGTGGTGCATATGCTCCATGGATCATTATTGTCTTGAAGCTGAGTTCCACCATGAAACCTAGATCTCATAATCACCCTCGTGCTATCTTGTATCGTATCATTCTCCCCTTCTTGAAAAGGATTCGTCCTCAAATTCGAACCTTGCAAAAACCAAGGAAAGATATACGAAAACATGGTCCTCAAAGCATGAGGGTTAGTACAAAAGGCAATAATCATACGTTCACTCCAAGTACAGATAAACTTGTGGTACAACCACACATCAATGGTTATCATGAACGAACTTCGCACATATGAAATTTCAAGAAGTTGATTCCTCCAATTATGAAACAAGGATAATGCAAGGAAACCAACAAATCCAAAATACAAAGCATTCATCGCTACATTGGTTCTAGATGACATGAAACACATTTGATCCTCATCTCTCAAACAAAAACATTCACAAAGTAGTAAAATGATCAAGTCACATAAAGCCTCCCCGGGGTCAAAGGAAGATATATCCATACATCTTGGTCAAGAACACAACTATTTACCCCATAAGAACCCCTTTTAATATAATCGGCACCCAAAATACAAACATGAGCGTCATCATATGCAAATAGATAGTAAAGAAAGGTGTCACTCAAAATAACTTTTTCATCTATAGTGTCCTAAAATGTAGCTTCACTGTTAGGTTCAAGAACAAGATCAAGCATGCTACTACAATTTTGGTCACATAAGGAAGAATTAGCAATTTATAAACAAGTTTAACCTATCATTTTCAAACACTCCTTCCCCACAAGTGTATTGTCATTCCCTAAAGGAAGATCTTCATCATAGGGAAGAGCGTTATCATTCCACATTAGATTCCTATAGATTTTGTAATCCCCAAATGTGGCAACATCTACCACACCACAAAACAAGTGAGCATGCACATCATCATCAACAATTATTTCACTATCAAATAAGACATTATCCATAAGGAGAGAGTAATCATCTAAAGTTGGTGAGTGAAGTCATGTAATGTTGCTCCTAAAAGGATCAACGTCATAACTCTCTATATTGCACACAATACTATCATAACCTTGAGTCTCATCAAAAGTCAACAAGGTAAGATCAAATGACTCATCTTCATATGTATCAAATATGGGCGGTATGTCATACTCATTCAAAGGATAAACTTTATCAATATCATTACTAATCGGACATTCATTAAGCACATCACAAGGTTCCTCGAATAGTGGATTAACATTACAATCAAGTTGACCAACACAAACATCAACACTAGTTGGTAGCATGTCAAGTTCACAAGATTTACTCACATGATTACCACAAATAAAGTCAACTAGTGTAGAATAACAATTGTACACACTAGGTGGACACAAATTGATCTTCCCAGAAGACTCAATTTTTTCATCAAAAGGATCAACTAGTGTGTGAATAGTCTTAAAAAGGATATCATCGTTATTAAGCAAAGAGCCATTATGCTCCACATAAGACAAAACTTCATCCTTACTCAATATGTACCTCCAAGTTCAATAGGGGGTAAGGATTAGCTTTGTTGCCTTGTAGCTCATGCACATAACTCTCATTATGTCGATCAAGCTCATTGCGTTGGCTTTCCTCTTTTGAAGAGGTTTGGGTTACTTCACTTCCCAAAGAAACTTGAGATTCTTTTGAGTGTTCATCCTCATGAGTACCTATAAAAGAACCAAGACAACTAGAGGACGTAGAAAGGTTAGATGGGTTATAAATAAGTTGTGACAACTCCCTCACGTCACTCCGCACAACCTCTCATTTTTCCACTCTAGAGTTGTCATAGGGCTCTCCCTTACTCCTCTCAATTTTGTATCTCTCATGTTCATTAGAAGATTTATGAGCTCCCAAAATTCCTTTCGAATGGTTAGGATGGTCCTTCACTTCAATCTTCCATTTGACTTCATTTAGGATAGCCTTCTCATCTTGTGTTGTTTGCTTTTTGGCCAAACGTTGAGCAACTATTTATTGGAGATCATTTCTTATCCTATACAAATATGAAAGATCAATCTCACTCACTCTAGGCGGTGGGGTACTCGCATTTGCTTCCCATTCTCTACCCTTTTCCTCTTTGCTATTTCTAGCATGCATGAGTAATCATATTTCGCTTGCAAATGTGTCAAGGGTCAGAGAATGTGACTTTGGCCTCCTAAGGTGAAGGTATACTCATTAGTCTTTATATCACGTATATATATCCTATCAATCTTCCAAGGACGCCCAAGTAACAAATGACAAGCTCTCATAGGTAGGACATCACAAAGTACTTCGTCATGGTACTTCCCAATTTGAAACTTTACCCAAGCTTGCTTTGAAACCTTTGATTCAACACAATCCTTCAATCTTAGAACTCTATAGGGTTGGTAATGGTCTTGAGTTGGCAACTTCAATTGATCTACCAAGGTAGAACTTACCACATTAATGACAATATCCTCATCAATGACCATAGACCCAATCCTACCTTCAATCTTGCACCCTGCGATGAATAGGTTCTTTCTTTCTTGCATAAGTTGAGCCATGCAGACTTTATCACATTTATGTCACTTAACAAAATGATCACCTGTAATCACGACACTCAACCCACCATCACACCAAGGCACTTCATTGCTACCATAGACTTCACGATTAGTCACAACTTGATGAACATTTCCTTTAACCAAATCACCTCCATATCGAGAGTAAGACACATTTGCATGAGTGTAATAAGTACTAAACATCTCCCTACTATAAGTAGGCAATGTAAAATCTCCTCTTCTCATAGGACTAATTTTATTCCCTATCGATGCTTCCATCATACCTTCAATATCATATCTATATTGAGAGTATGACACACTTGTTTTAGGATAAAAAGCACGATTCATTGTATATCCTTCTTTCCTCCTAGGATGACTCTGACTCGATCCAACCCACACACTTATACCTTCTAGCTTAGTATAGAAAGTATCATAAGGGGATGCACATGAATATCCTCTATAAGATTCTCCACAAGATTCATGTTCAAAACTATTATCTTCACGGTCATATTCACCATAAAGTGCATAACCACAAGGTTCATGTTCACCACAACTTCCTATTTCATAAGGGTCTTCATCAAATGACTCATAACGTATGTGTGAGAAAGAACTATACCTCAAGTCACCTCCATATCCATGGTGCGTGGTATGAGAATCTTCATAACTCCCGTCTTCACCATTTAGGCTATTATACTCCCTCATATTCTTCATAAGATCCATGAGAACCATTTGCCTCATATTCGCCTCCGGAGTAGTACTCTTCAACATTACATTATTCATGATCATAGTGACATCGCCTCCATAGTCTTCATCACTATCATAGCCATATCCTTCATTACTAGAGTCATAGCCTTCCATGTCATCATTACAAGGATACGAAGCTACGGATGACATGGATCCTTATATCGCCTTTCCTTATGCCCCCTCTTCATCTACCTACAAAATGAGAAAACAAGGTTAGTAACAAGAGTTCCTCACCAATACTCGTGTTTGCACTCATTTGTGCTTGGCTAGCATCACTCAAATGTTCTCACCACTCTTGCCTTTTTCTTTCTCTCAATGGATAATCCTTAATCTCGTCAAGAACCTACAATCTCAAATCATACCCTAGTAGTATCCAAGCATCGGTCCGGAGTGGAAGTTATGTGACACCAAAGAACGGATAAACAAAGCAAACGGGCGAGAAGTGGTTTTTGAATTCTTGGATCTCTTTGGGCCCACTTAACCTAGAAACTATCTCATTTGGTCCTTATAACACTTTTCCAACCTTTGACTTGAAGATTTTGGATCAAACACCACTTTTTGCCTTCTTATTCAATAAGAACTTGATGAACAATGATGAACACTTCAAATTTCAACTAGTACCAAATCAACTCCGAATTTACTCAAATTTTAGCTCTAGCTTCATCTCAATAAAGAGAACAAAGCCCAATGGTTTTTTTGGACTCAATTGAACACTAATTCACCAAGACCCACCAACTTGTTCTTCAAGTTCTTCAAACCTTCAAACCCAACAATGGTGGAAACTTCAATTCTATCCCAAATGACTTGAAAATTTAGATCTAGACTCTAAGAACACTAGAGAACAAGAGTGTAGTGTCAGAAACAACAAACAAGGACAGATTGAAGATTTTTTTTATTTTTGAATTTCTCATTTTTTTTATTTTTAAAATAAAAAGAACCTAGGATCTGATACCAAATGATACATTTTGAATTGGGAAAGATGCGGAATCAAACAACACAATTAAAATAAGAAAAGCAACACACAATTAGTAATGAATTTATGGGCAAACTTGGATTGGTTTCCAAATCATCTCAATCTAATTCAAATAAAGGCACCTATGTTATTTAAAATCAAGGACAAATATAGATTGAGAAAGAAATGATAGAAATTAAACAATTAATTACCATCTAAGGAAGAAGAGACTTGAACTCATGCTTGAATCATACACATGGTTAGATTCAAATAGAGGTTCAATTGAAGAGGCTAAGGATTAATCTCTACACTAAACCTACACTCACTAGGAGCACTAGCCTAACACTACAATCTAGATACTAAGAGAATCACTCTCATTCAATATTCATCAAAACTAGTTAATGAAATAACAAATATAGTATTTATACTACTTAGGCTAAGAATACTACTAAGCTATTACAATTATGCCCTTAATGAAGTAAGGGCTTGTTTGGTGGTCTTCTCAAGGAATGATGGCTTTGTATTTAAAGATTGGCCTATTTGCATAAATAACCACCTCTCGGTCTTGAAATCTTTATCCAATCCCATGCTTCTCTTCTTCAACCAAGTTGAGTCCCTCAAAGATCTCCAAGGCCTATCTTTACATGAATATGACTCGTATGGCTTGGAGCTCCTCGACATAGTCTCGGGTGAAGGAACTTGAGTGAGTTGTGTCTTATTCCTTCCATACTATTTCCCATAGCTTGATCATCTTCACACATATGTCTTCAATGGACTTCAAAGGCTCATCCTTCATCATCAAGGGATGTGAGGTGTGAATATACCCATTAGAGGCCCCTTGAAGCTCATTCAATGTGGTGAATATACTTCATGGATCATCATTGGCTTGAAGCCGAGTTCCACCATGAAACCTAACCCTCATAATCACCCTCGCGCCATCTCATATCGTATCACTATCAATCCAAAAGCAAAAGAGTTAGCCATAACTCACCTCAACTGTTGGTTGCTGAAACATGGGTTGCATCTTTCACACCTGCCTCAACAACATCACCTAGACAAGATGTATATGATAAGTTTGATAGATAGAATAGAAATGGAAAAGTTATATCGCACGAGTGTCGATATAAACCTGAAGTCCAAAACAAATGGGGATAGTTGGACTTTATGTCTTCCTTAGCCTCCCGTGTCATTTATTCCACATTATTATTCCTCTATAATACCTTGACTGAATCTACATCTTTGGTCCGCAACATACAGACCTGACGATCTAGTATAGCAATAGAAATTTCCTCGTATGATGGATCTTTTGTGACATGTACATCCTCTATAGGGGTAATACGGGAGGGATCACCCAAACACTTCCGAAGCATGGATACATGAAACACTATATGGACTGCTTCCAGCTTCAGGGGAAATTTGAGCCTGTAAGCTACTTGGCCGATTCTCTGAACGATCTTATATGATACAACGTACCGAGGGCAAGGCTTGCCCTTCTTACCGACCTCATTACACCTTTCATAGGCAACACCTTCAGAAACACCCTGTCACCAACAACAAACTCCAAGTCTCTGTGTTGGTTATCTAAATAAGACTTTTGTCGCCTCTGAGCGGTTAACAATCGTTCCTGAATCAACTTTACCTACTCTACTGCTTGTTGTACTAAATCAGGCCCCAATAACTTCATTTCACATACTTTGAACCAGCCGATGAGAGATTTGCACTTTTGTCCATATAGGGCCTCATATGGTGCCATTTTGATACTGGAGTGGTAGCTATTATTATAGGCAAACTGGATAAGCGGTAGATGATCTTCCTAACTTTTTTTGAAGTCCAAGACACAAGCTTTCAACATATCCTCGAGGGTTTGAATAGTGCGCACGGCCTGCCCGTCTGTCTGTGGATGGAAAGTTGTGCTGAGGTTAATCTGAGTACCTAAACCTCTCTGAAAGGACTTCCAGAAGATAATCGTAAACTGGGCACCTCTGTCAGATATAATAGAAATTAGAACCCCATGAAGTTGTACTATTTCTTTGACATATAGCTTGGCATAATCCTCTACTGAATAGGTAGTTCTGACAAGTAGAAAATGAGTTGATTTGGTGAGCCGATCAATAATAACCCAAATGGAATTAAACTTCCGATGAGAATTAGGTAACTCTATAGTAAAATCCATATTAATTGCTTCTCATTTTCATGTCGGGATATCTATATTCTGAGGTAACCCACCAAGCTTTTGATATTCAACATTAACCTGTTGATAATTTAGACACTAGGCCACAAACTCTGCAATATTTTTTTTCATATCGTTCCACTTATAAATCTTTTGAAGGTGATGGTACATCTTATTAGAACCAGGATGGATAGAATACCTAAACTATTGAATCTCTGTCATTATTCACCTTCGAAGTCCCCCAACATCAGGCACACATAACTGAACCTTATATTTAAGAACCTTATCCTCTGACAGCTCAAACAACTTCTTCTTCTTAAAGGGAGTCATTTCTCGTATTCAGACCAATTATGTATCATCAAAGTGCTTCGCCTTTACTTCTGCCACTAAGGATGATTCAACGACATTCTGAACTATGGCACCTCCATCATCTGCATCAAGTAATCATAATCAGGCTGGCCAATTAGCATAGATCTTTGGTCATCTCTAGCTTATTATCCTCCACGTGCCTCAGACTGCCTATGGACTTATGACTTAACGCATCAGCTACCACATTTGCTTTCACAAGGTGATATAGAATAACAACATCATAGTCCTTCAATAGCTCAAGCCATCTTTGCTGCCTTAAATTCTACTCTTTCTACCAGAATATATATTAGAGGCACTTATGGTCAGTATAAATATCAATATGAACTCTATATATATAGTGACACCATATCTTCAGGGCGAACACCACTGCTGCTAACTCAAGATCGTGGGTCGAGTAATTTTGCTCGTGCTTTCTCAGTTGTCTTAAAGCGTATGTGAAAACCTTGTTGTGTTGTATCAGGACACATCCCAACCTGAATCCGAAGGCATCACAATAAACAACATAACCCTCCGAGCCTTTTGGAAGTGTCAGCATGGGTGTTGATGTCAATCTGCCCTTCAACTTCTGAAAACTCCGCTCACAAGTATCAGACCATTGAAACTTAGTTGCCTTATAAGTCAACTTTGTCATTGGAGCGACAATTTAAGAGAATTTCTCTACGAATCTACGATAATATCCTTCTAAGCCCAAGAAGCTACGTACCTCCGTGAGAGTTGTGGGCCTTGGCCAGTTATTCATTGTCTCGATATTTTGACTATCAACTTTAATACCCCCGCCTGACACTATATGCCTAAGAAAGGCCACTGAATTCAACCAGATCTTACAATTGGAAAATTTAGCATATATCTTACGATCTTGGAGCGTCTGTAACACCACTCTCAAGTGATATGCATGCTCTGCTTCTGATCGAGAATACACCAGGATGTCATCGATAAACACAATCACAAAGATATCCAGAAATGGCTTGAACACCTGATTCATCAAATCCATGAAAGTCGTTGGTGCATTGGTAAGACCAAAAGACATAACAAGGAACTCATAATGGACATATCTGGTCCTAAAAGTGGTCTTCGAAATATCTTTCTCATTAACCCTCAACTGATGGTATTCAGACCTAAGATCAATGTTTGAGAAGTATCTGGAGCTCTGCAACTGGTCAAACAAGTCATCAATCCTGGGAAGTAAGTTTGAAATCTTAATGCAGGCAAAGCATATATCATTGAATTGAAGAGGCCTTTTTTGATATTTGTTCTTGATAGTGACCTTATTCAGTTGACGGTAATCAATACACATTCTCAACGTGCCATCTTTGTTACGAACGAACAATACAGGTGCACCCAGGGCGAATTACTGACCTAATAAAGCCCTTTTCTAACAAATCATTCAACTTTACTTTCAATTCATTCAGCTCAGTAGGGGCCATCCTATACAGAGGAATAGATATAGGCTGGGTGTTAGGAATCACATCGATAGCGAAATCAATTTCTCTTTCGGGAGAAATGCCTAGAAGTTCGTCGGGAAATACGTTAGGAAATTCATTAACAACAGGGACCGACTGAAGGGTTGGAGGTTTTTCCTCCACATCATGTACTCGCACCAAATGATAGATATATCCCTTTGAAATCATCTTCCGAGCCTTGAGGTAGGAAATAAACCTCCTCTTAGGCACTGTAGTATTGCCCTCCCATTCAATAGCGGGCTCGCCTGAAAAATTAAAATGAACAACTTTTGTCTAGCAATCCATGTTAGCATAACAAGAAGCCAGTCAATCCATACTCATAATAACATCGAAATAAACTATCTCCAATTCATTTAAATCATCAAGAGTATGATGATTATAGATCATGACATCACAACCCTGATACACCAGCATAATAACCATAGACTCACCGATCGATGTAGATACCTCGAATGACTTATGCAATAATTTGGGTTCCCTACCACACTTATGAACAACAAATGGATTATTATATGGTAGAGTAGAGCCTGGACCTATCAATGCGTACACATAAAGAGAGAGGAAGAATAATATATATGTAATCACATCGGGAGATAACTATATATCATGTCGACCTAACAATGCGTAAATACGATTCTGGTGACCGCCTGAGCTAGATGCTCCCCCTTTGCCTCTACCCCTACTAGACGATGTCTGTGTACCTTGCCCAGCAGAGCATACAGATAAAGAATAAGCAACTACAGACCCTGTTGTCTGTGCCATACTACCTCTACCTCTCATCGGATAGTTCTGCATAATATGATCGGGCTTTCCACAAGAATAACATAAATCTGAACCTTGATGACACTGCTTAAAATGGGCTCTACCACATCAATTACAATAAGGCATCGAAGGTCTCATCTGACTGGAATCTCCCCTATACTGTAGGCCTGATGCTCGAGAACTCTGACCCTGGCTAGAATAGGTGGTCCGATTACGACGCTGGCCCTGAAATTGTGGTGGCGCACTTGCTGTTGGATAATATGGGCACCTAGAAAACTGGGTCCTAAACCCACCTCTAAACTCCCCTGTATCACATACACATCGGGCCCTCTTATGCTATCCCATATCCTATTCTCGATCAACCCGCTGCTGCCTCTTGCGATCCTCCAAATTTTGTGCTTAAGCATGAATGCATGTGATATCCATAATCGGATTCAGAGAATTCGTAGTACACTCATTAACCAAATGCGGCCCCAAACCATTAACAAATTGATGTAATCGATCGTTCATCTCAGCTATAATCATCGGAGCATATCTGGCCAACAAATTAAACTGCAGATTGTACTCCCATATGCTCATGTTACCCTGCTTTAGACGTAAGAATTTATCCTTCTTGGCTTATCGAAGCCCGACGAGTAGAATAAATTGTAAGAAAGACTTAGAAAACTCCCTCCATCCTCCTAGTGGGGCATGGGGTCCCTGAGTTGACTCCCAAGTCACATACCAGGTCATGACAATATCTCATAACCTATAAAAAGATGACTATACTGACTAAGTATCCATAGAATGCATTACCCGTAAAGTATGCTGCATCTGGTCCAAAATGTTCTGTGGGCCCGCATTCGGGTCTAATTCTGTGAATACTAGAGGGTACAAGTTGATGAAATCTCAAACTCTCGTATTGACTGCTCTGTCAGAAGGACCAGTAGTCTGACGCTGAGCCTGGGTGGCTACTAATCGAGTCAGCAACTATATGGTACCCCGCATATCAAGGTCCTTCTTAGGAGCAACAAAAAGAGGAACTAAAGGTACATCTTCTCCCCTATGTTCCTCTAGAGGTGGTGGGGGTGGAGTCCTAGAGGCTTGAGATACAACCTCATCCTAATGCTCCTGTCGCCCCGAGTCTGCGGGCGGTACCTGAATGGCACCCTCTCCCACCTCCATATCTAACCTCTAAATAACCTCATATCGTCTAGTAGTAGGCATAGCTGAAAGCATGAACAAGGTTAAGATTAGTAGTTGAACACTTACGACTCGACTCTATCACACGATCTAGATCATGAAGAAAATTAACTACCCTAAATGTCCTGTAGCCTCCTTCTTATAACTGTGGTGCACAACACACCCATAAATAATACTCTACTAGACATGACTTGAAGATTTCCTATGACATACCTACTCTAATATCAAGTTCATCACATCCCAACCATGGGGGGTGTGGCCAGTGATAAGTCATGAATTTTAGGATTATTAGCACTCACTCCTTATACTTTTAGATTTCTTCTAAGCAAGTTTCCACTTTATTTATAGTGTTTTCATGTATTTTTAGGTATTTTGACACTTAAGGAATAAAAGTGAACATAAGAGTAGAAAAATCCAAAATAACACTTGAATGCGATGGAAATGTTATACCGCAATCACTGTATGCAGTCGCAAACTCTGAGCAGAAAAGTTGAAATAAGCAAGCTTGCTGCGATGAGTATGTGACACCGCAATCTCTAAAATGCGGTTGCATACTCTCAAGGAAATCAACCAGTGTGCTAAATGAAAAAGGCAGAATTGCGACGCAAATGCGGTATCACAAACCAGAAATGTGATCGCATACTCAAAGCTCAGACAAAACAATGAAGAAGGACAAAACGAGGGAAATGTGGTATTACCTGAAGTATGTGACTGCATTCCAAAGAATGTTGCACCGCATACACGTCACATAACGAGCAGGAAGAAAATTGAGAAGGAGAATGCGGTCAGAATACGACTGCAAACTCCTGATGTGATCGCATTCTGGTCGGCGCATCGCGATTCGTCAGCTACTATTTTATACCTTTTGTCCCTTTCATATAAATATTTTACATAGATTTCTAAGCTCATTATTCTAGACATTATTCTCTGAGCATACTTTTAACTTTTTGCATTGAAAAAGAAGCCCTTGGAGTGTAACTTTCAAGATATTTCTTTGTCTTCATCTTCATTTATCATTGTATGGATATGAATACTTTTAATTTAATGAATGTCTTTGCTTATTTTACATTGAATATGGGTAGCTAAATTCTTAGCTAGGGTTGTGGGGCAAAGGGTTTTGATATGTGATTGAGTTGCATTTAATTCATTAGGTTATTTGATGGTTCTGCAATAACTCTTTATTTTGTATTGTATTAATGGTGGCCAACATTAATAGTGCTTACATTCTTTAACTATCTTGGAAAAGTAGGTAAAGATTAGGAAAAACGTTATTGGCAAGGATTTAGGGCTTTAACCCCATCTAATAGCTAGAGCTAGGAATAGTCTAGTTAACTTGAAATCTAATTGAGTATTCTTAATTGCACATCTTAGGGATTGAAAAAGCCTTTGATGAAATTTATCAATTGGGTTGAAAACCCATTTGATAACCTAATGAACCCATGACTTAGGACTGGAATGATTCTCATATGAATTGAACAATAGCCTAATTGCATCCTTTCCCTGAAGGAATCACAACCCTAGTCGTCTCAATTTGATATTTTAAACTAAATTACTTGATACTTTGCTATTGAATTGTTTTTAAATCAATTACGTGTTACTTTGTGATACAAACATAGTTACAAATAATCAAATATTTATTCCCTCTCCCTTTGAAATTTAGACTAATAGTTGAGACTTGCAATTAACTTGTAAGTTTCTCGTCGTATTTCCTGTGGGATTTGACCCCAATCATCCGGCACCCTAAGGCCCGAGCGGACCAACCATAGTACCTAAACCACATAACACAAGACTTGGGCCGACAAGGCCTTCTAATAATAATAATAGACTAGAATGCGACAATATATTGCACACAGAAGAAGCCTGGAAACAACAACATACATATACATATATATATATATATATATATATATATATATATATATATATATTCAACTAAGGCTGACAAGGCCGCAACAAGCGCATCAACATCTGACAAGGACCGACAAGACCACACAAAACATATATAAAGCAACCTAGGTCTGAAAGGCTCTAAGGGTATGAACATATGTCAACAAGTCAGGACAAAACCCCGACATACCCAAAATAACCATATACATATGCAATAGTGCCTACCAATTATGTATAACAACTCCAGAGAAGTGAAGTGCTACTACCAACAGCTGAAAGAAGATACCCTATTATGGAGGTACGTCGGTAAGTCTATCTGTACCTACGGGCATGAACACAATGCCTTGGAAAGGGATGTACGTACAAAAGAATGTACTGAATATGTAAGGTAGGTAAAACATATAAGTAAGGAATGTAATGTAAGAGAATGGAACATAAATTAACCTGAAACTCAAAAAGGCCGCTGAGGGCATACACCTGTCATATAATTAATATATGCATGAAAGTAAAATCGAGCCACTCTATGGGGCCATATAATATAGTATCAAGCCTCTCTATAGGGAAAATCATATCATAACGTACCCGACCTTAATAAGAACTCAGAAATATCATACCCAACTGCAGTGGTGTGCACATATAAGTGTCATACCCGACCGACTATTGTGTGACTCTGTAGAAAATAACTACATAGATATAATGCATGCGAGATCTCAGAATAGTAACATGAATAGGGCGGAGTGATCTATTGTCATTAGCCCCCGCCTTTCGTTATGGAGCTATATACAACGAATATTACAATCCAACAAGAGTTCTTAGAATCAATAATACAACAAGGATATCATAAGATGCGAGTAAGAGTTACGACAAGGAACATACAAGAATCATAAGCATTAACGAAATGGAAATACAAGGCCATTAAGCTATTAAGAATGGAATTCGATCAGTAATGTTTTTTCTCATTTTTTCTTTAATCAAGATCATGCCAAAAGAAAGGATTAGCCTTACATTGTAGTCTCTTCTTCAATCAACCATCAAGCTTAACACATTCCTCTTGCATCTACAATACGTAAAATGATATCGTCATCATTATAAATGTCGTAACCATCATGTTTAACTAACCATATATTCTACGAGAAAATTGGTAGTACCTCCCCTATTTATACTACATCCCATAGACCACTAAGGATCATCAAAACAGCCCAACAACAACAATACAATTCAATATAAGCTTTCCAATTACTTCAACGACCATATTGAATAGCAAGTTTATTCTATATAAAATTGGACAACATATCCCTCGTTTTTCTTACTTTTCCAAGTCCATAAAAACAATAAAAATACATACAACCTTCAAATATATACTTGCAGCATCACAACACACCCAACAGCCCAACAACACAAATTATTCTACACAACAACAAGTGGACAAACATCACTAATGAAACTACGATTTATCACGACAAGCGGCAAGCTCAGATTGGAACTAAAACCCAACTCTTTTCCCCATATCCCCCATACTTACAACACCATAAATAGGTCCAACATATAAACATATATATTAACATGACATTACAACCTTTTATCCCTCTTAAAAGTAACATCAAACAACCCAACAAGAGTTAACAACAACATAAACAACTTCTAGGTGTTATATGACCACTTCTCCTTCTAGCTTATAACACCATATTCATAATCAACACATGGAAAATAATAACAACAACAACCATAACATAACCAATCTATTTTATATAATTTCCAGCCACCAGAATCCATATATATCACCCCAAACCAATCCAAGAAAAGACAACAACATCTCATGCCATTTCAAGTGCTATCTTATAGTTCTTCATCAAAATAACTTAACCAACACATAGATAAGATTAATCACAAGCAAGAGAGGGTTAAACATACCTTATACACTAAGTACAACCTTCAACCAAAGCTTTCCTTCACCTGGAACAATCCTCAACATAACCACAACACCATAGAGACACTTTTCTTCACTTATGTTAGGTTTTAAGGTTGTATTTAGGTAAAACCACCTTGGATTTTCCTTTGAACCTTAGATAACTGTTAGGGAGGTCCTAAGAGAGTATAAGGGCTAAGTTTTGGCAAAAAAATGACTTAACCATTAAGAATAAGTATCCTCTTCCTAGAATCGATGATTTATTTGATCAACTTCGGGGTGCTCGGTGTTATTCTAAGATTGACCTCAAATTAGGATACCATCAGCTTAAGGTTAAAGAGGTTATTTAGAAAACCGCCTTCAGAACTTGTTATGGTCATTTTGAATTTTGTGTCATATCATTCAATTTGACTAATGCCCCAACTACTTTCATGGATCTTATGAACAAGGTCTTCAAGCCTTATCTCGATCTTTTCATCATTGTCTTCATTGATGATATTCTAGACTACTCTAGTAGTGAGGCTAATTATGAAGAAGATCTCAGAATAATGTTGCGGACACTTCAGTACCGTGAACTTTATGCAAAATTTTCCAAGTGTGAATTTTGGCTAAAGTAAGTGGCATTCTTAGGCCATGTGATTTCAAGCGAGGGCGTCCAGGTGGATTTTCATAAAATAGACGATGTTAAGAATTGACCCAGACCCACTTCTGCTTCAAATATGTACGGAGTTTCTTGGGTCTGTCAGTCTATTACAAACAATTCATAAAAAGGTTTTCTTCTATCTCAGCTCCATTGACTAGATTGACTCAGAAGAAAGTCAAATTTCAGTGGTTAGATGCCTGTGAGCGTAGTTTTTAAGAATTAAAAATAAGACTAAGTTCTGCTCATGTGTTAACATTGCCAGAAGGAACCGAGGGGTTCATTGTTTATTGTGATGCATCATGCATTGGTCTCAGATATGTTTTGATGCAAATAACTTAACCAACACATAGATAAGATTAATCACAAGCAAGAGAGGGTTAAACATACCTTATACACTAAGTACAACCTTCAACCAAAGCTTTCCTTCACCTGGAACAATCCTCAACATAACCACAACACCATAGAGACACTTTTCTTCACTTATGTTAGGTTTTAAGGTTGTATTTAGGTAAAACCACCTTGGATTTTCCTTTGAACCTTAGATAACTGTTAGGGAGGTCCTAAGAGAGTATAAGGGCTAAGTTTTGGCAAAAAAATGACTTAACCATTAAGAATAAGTATCCTCTTCCTAGAATCGATGATTTATTTGATCAACTTCAGGGTGCTCAGTGTTATTCTAAGATTGACCTCAAATTAGGATACCATCAGCTTAAGGTTAAAGAGGTTATTTAGAAAACCGCCTTCAGAACTTGTTATGGTCATTTTGAATTTTGTGTCATATCATTCAATTTGACTAATGCCCCAACTACTTTCATGGATCTTATGAACAAGGTCTTCAAGCCTTATCTCGATCTTTTCATCATTGTCTTCATTGATGATATTCTAGACTACTCTAGTAGTGAGGCTAATTATGAAGAAGATCTCAGAATAATGTTGCGGACACTTCAGTACCGTGAACTTTATGCAAAATTTTCCAAGTGTGAATTTTGGCTAAAGTAAGTGGCATTCTTAGGCCATGTGATTTCAAGCGAGGGCGTCCAGGTGGATTTTCATAAAATAGACGATGTTAAGAATTGACCCAGACCCACTTCTGCTTCAAATATGTACGGAGTTTCTTGGGTCTGTCAGTCTATTACAAACAATTCATAAAAAGGTTTTCTTCTATCTCAGCTCCATTGACTAGATTGACTCAGAAGAAAGTCAAATTTCAGTGGTTAGATGCCTGTGAGCGTAGTTTTTAAGAATTAAAAATAAGACTAAGTTCTGCTCATGTGTTAACATTGCCAGAAGGAACCGAGGGGTTCATTGTTTATTGTGATGCATCATGCATTGGTCTCAGATATGTTTTGATGCAGCATGGTAAGGTTATTAGCTTACACATCAAGATAGCTTAAGCCTCATGAAAAGAATTATCCGACTCATGACTTGGAATTGGCAACCGTGATTTTTGCACTCAAGATTTGGCGTCATTACTTATATGGAGTTCACGTCGACATTTTCACATACCATAAGAGCCTTCAGTATATTTTTAAGCAGCGTGAATTGAATCTTAGATATAGGAGATGGCTCGAATTGATAAATGATTATGATGTAGATGTTCTCTACCATCCAGGGAAAGCGAATGTGGTAGCCGATGCTCTTAGTCAGTGATCCAGGGGGAGTTTAACTCATGTTGATGAAGAAAAGAGAACCATGACGAAGGAGATTCACTGACTAGCCAGTCTAGGAGTTTGACTCATGGACTCTGAAGATGGTGGTGTTGTTGTTCAAAAAAAGTTTGAATTCTTCTTAGTAGACGAAGTAAAGGATAAGCAGTCTAAAGATCCTTATTTATTGCAGCTGAAAGACGAGATTCACAAGCATAAAACTATGACTTTTGAACAAGGGAGAGATGATGGTACCTTGAGGTACCGAAGTAGATTATGTGTTCCAAATGTGGGATGGGCTTAGAGAGGGAATCATGGCACAAGAACATAACTACATGTATTCTATTCACCCAGGTTCTGTAAAGACATATCATGGTCTTAATGAGATTTATTAGTGGAGCGATAGAAAGAAAAATATGGCAGATTTTGTAGTGAAGTGTCCAAATTGTCAGCAGGTGAAAGCTGAGCACCAGAGGCCTGGTGAATTGACTCAAAATATTGATATTCCTATTTGGAAATGGGAGATGATAAACATAGACTTCATAACATGTCTACCTCACTAATTTCGAAGGCATGATTCGATTTGGGTGATTGTGGACCGACTGACTAAATCAACCCACTTCTTTCTAGTTAAGACCACAGATTCAACAGAGGATTATGCTAAGTTATATATCCGGTAAATTGTCAGGCTTCATGGGACCTAGTGTCCATTATATGGATTGCTATAGGTTTCATCATATTATCTCAAACAATTTATAAGCAAATACAAAGGAAGTATATGGATGAAAAGAGTTAAAAAACATTACTAATTATAAATACTTGACATACGCATTATTAATATAAAAAATTATGGGTTCATATCAAAAAAGGAAAAATCGCGGAGACATTTTATTAATTCAAAAATGGTAAAATCCACCAAAACGTACAATGCTACCGCTCAATGACCTAAGCATATGCAATGACGACCCAACGTAAATCAATAAACTTACTTTATTTTAATAAATAACTGATTATTTTTCAACTATTTTGCAAACACGAATTATATTATGACGAGTGCTTCTAAAAGTGGCTATCTAATTGTATGATTTATTGAAAAAAAGGTAACAGGAAATGACGCGTGGTGTCCCCAAAAATGCTCGAGCTTCAATTTTATCCCCGCACAATAAATTTTTTCTTAAAAATAATCTTTAACATGAAAAAATTTCTTGGGAAGAACTCTTGTTGTCCATTAGACATAAATGCTAACTTTTGCCAATACGGCAAAACAATGTCATTTGAGCAGGTTCATTGTCTTGAAATATCCTGAAGTTCTGCCTTATAAACAACATTAATTTATGTCCACTACTTATACCCGATAGATAACAAAACCTTTGCCTAGCTTATTTCTGAAGCAGAGACTAATTTTTAAAATTGCTGTTAAGCGGGTCTAAAAAATCAAGACCACCAGGTCGTTTGTAAACTTATCCAACCCAAGATAAGGACCATTTTGGACAGAAGAATTCGGGCTTCCCAAACAAGCCCAAACTCAATATAACGGGTTTCAGACACTAAATCCGACCCGAATCCATATTCGTTTTTGGCACCATGACGGAGCTGCTTCTTCTAACAACTACTCTGCTTGGCCTTTGTACTTCCCCTCCAAATCCACTTGTAAGTTCCCTTTCTCTTTTTTCAATAATTATCGAATTGGCCAGAATATTATTTATTACTTTCTGAAAAATTGTCTTAGGAAAATAAAAAAGAAAAACACAAACATAATTTGGAATGATAAAAGATGATTTTTTTTATCAAAAACATTTATAATTGGGATTAAAGTAATAGATTTCAGTCAATTATCTGCACAGCTGATACTATTTGTATTTGGTTACCAAAAGGTTTTAGGTTCAAAAGCAGCAAAATATGTGTCTGTGTCCAATTAAAGTATTGGGTTTTCGCCTTAATGATTAGTGGCTTCCATTTTGCTCAAGTGGTGGAAAAATAATACGAGTTTAATTAATTTGAAGCATTTTATTAGAAATTTAGCTTTACTTTTTTATTTCCGAAGTAACTCTCAACAACTAGCACTAATTTGAGGTGAATTAGTACTAGTTGATGGCAACCTTTAGGAGAATTCATCAAATGTTTTAAATCTAAAAATAATAACATAAAAAGGGCAGCCCGGTGCACTAAGCTCCCGCTATGCGCGGGGTCCGGGGAAGGGCCAGACCACAAGGGTCTATTGTACGCAGCCTTAACTTGCATTTCTTCAAGAGGTTGTTTCCATGACTTGAACCCATGACCTCCTGGTCACATGACAATAACTTTATCAATCACTCGCAATACTTGGAGTGTAAGTTCAGTAACGGGAGCGA
The DNA here is from genome assembly GCA_034509755.1 of Anisodus tanguticus. Taxonomy (NCBI): domain Eukaryota; kingdom Viridiplantae; phylum Streptophyta; class Magnoliopsida; order Solanales; family Solanaceae; genus Anisodus; species Anisodus tanguticus. The sequence continues at coordinate 8,794,268 of CM067543.1, read as the reverse complement.
CCTTGAGACAGACGTGGAGGTGAGAATTGGTACTCAGGTCATTCCAAAGAAATGAAGTTTCAAGTACCTCGGGTCTATTATCCAAGGGAATGGAGAGATTGATGACGATGTCACACATCGTATTGTGGCAGAGTGGATGAAATGGAGGCTCGCATCTGGAGTCTTGTGCAATAAAAAGGTGCCACAAAAACTTAAAGACAAGTTCTATAGGGCGGTAGTTAGATTGATTATGTTGTATGGGGCGGAGTGTTGACCAGTCAAGACTTCGCACATCCAAAAGATGAAAGTTGCAGAGATGAGGATGTTGATATGGATATGTGGGCATACAAGGAAGGATACGATTAGAAATGATGATATCCGGGACAGATTGTGTGTGGCCTCGGTGGAGGAAAAGATGCAGGAAGTGAGGTTGAGATTGGTTCGGGCATGTGCAGAGGAGAGACACAAATGCCCCAGTGCGGAGGTGTGAGAGGTTGACTATGGACGAGTTGAGGAGGGGTAGAGGTAGGCCGAAGAAGTATTAGGGAAAGGTGATTAGATGGGATATGATGCAGGTGCAACTTACTTTGGATATGACCTTAGATGGGATGTTGTGGAGGACACGAATTAGAATAGAATGGTAGTAAGTAGTCGAACGTAGTCCTACTTACGCTTACAAACTGGTAGTTGTAGTGCTATTATTGTAGGCCCGCTTAGCCTATCACACGAGTAGGCGCAGTATTGCTTTATAGTATCGTTTGATTTCTGCTTCTATGTGTTCTTTAGTGTACCTTGTTTATCCTATTTACCTGCATTAGTTACTGTTTCTTTTCTCAGAATGCGCTAGCATTGCTTATTCTCTTTTAATACCAGCATTTTCATACTGCTTTAAATTTCTTATCCGGGTTTGACCATTTTTCTTGCTTTGTTTGTGCTTATGCTTTTTCTTGAGTTGAGGTCTCTTGGAAATAGCTGCTCTACCTATCAAGGTAGAGGTAGGGTCTGCGTACACTCTACCCACTCCAGACCCCACGTTGTGGGATTTCACTGGGTATGTTGTTGTTGTTGCTATATTTATAGTGCATATGTCGAATATAACAAATAAAATTCGATGCTTAATTAAATCACCCCCGAGTTTGGGTAGAGGGAAAACTAAAGAGGCAATTGGATTTTCATTTCAAGCAGTAACAACAATAGCAACAACATACCTAGTGAAATCCCACAACATGGGGTCTGGGGAGGGTAGAGTGTACGCAGACCTTACCTCTACCTTGGTAGGTAGAGCGACTGTTTCCGAGAGACCCTCGGCTCAAGACAAAGCATAAGCACAAGCACAAGCACAAGCAAAGTAAGAGAAACGGTCAGACTCGGGCAAAAAATTTAAAGCAGTATGAAAATGCTGGTATCAAAAGCAGTGACATGTTAAAATTGAGTATGCTTGGGGTATATACATGAGTTATATCTTAATAAATTATGTTATGATAAAGTGGGCTGCCAATTTTCTAGATTAAGAGATACTCCATGTGTTCAGAAATATGGCAAGTTTTTATGTGATATATGTATTAGATTTCTAGTCGAGTTAATGTATGTTCCTTTTTGAAAATGGGGTGCTTGTGGGATCTGTAATTGAGTAATGAGCTACTCTATGCAGCTCAACTGCCCCTTTATATCTTGTGTATGTATAATGAAAAGCTTGATTAATGGAGAGAAGAAGAGGTGGCATGAAGAAGAGAAATTCTTCTTGATTAAGCAGGGAAAGCAAGATTAGTTGTATACAGTCAATGATTTGCTAACTGAAATTGTCAGTACCTGTGCTGGTGGAGGTAGTACCTGTGCTGGTGGAGGTAGCAGGTACTGTGAAATATTCGAGGTGTGTGCCAGCTCGCCCGGACACCATCATCATCAGGAAAAGAATCTGAAAAGACCTTTGTCTTTGTGCCACCAAAAAGGCCAGTCTATATGACACTTTTTAGAAGCAAGATCAAGTTCTGTATATGATGATCCATGAAGGACCTCCTAGTCCTATCTGTAAATGTTGCCACATATTATGTGTCAGGAGCATATGAAAACTAATGGTAGCAGATTTTAGATACTGCTAGCTTGGCAGATCCAATCACCCATCAAGAAATAATGCCTTGTTAGGCCTATATGCTAACAACATGTCCGTCATTTTGAGTCTTTCATGAACTAGGCACTGTGCTAACAATCTTATGAAGGGGCATTTAGTTTTTCAAATAAATAAAGCCAAAAGGGAAAACTATAGATACTCAAAGACCAAAAGGGAAAACTATAGATACTCAAAGACCAAAAGGGGTTAGCTAATTTTTTTCTGGGAGTCGACCTAAGGACATGGACCTAACAAACGGAAAGGGTTGCAAGGTCGTCTGCCTCGCCATTAAGGTTCTTTAAGAAATGAAAAATCCCTGGGATTCTCCCATATGAAGAACAAAATTGGTGCTTGATTAACTCGAGAAAGCTCATGAGAATGTGGATAATGTTATGAAGAGATAAAATAATCTTCATTACCATGAGTCCGACTTATGAGAATTCTCTCTTTGTTTTGTTCTCATCTTTTCATAAAAAGAAATGTTCTTTTGATCAAATATTGATAAACGTTACACTATATTGACTAATATGTTTTGCTGTTTTGCAGATATCAATAATCCTGGTTTGAAAAATGAGTTGTAGTTCTTGGCCTCTTTTATTTGACTCCTTAAGGAGCGTAGTTGAAACTCTTGAGAAAGCTAATACTGCTGATGTTTCCGTGGTTAGAGCCATAAAACAATGTTCTGAGACTTCAAGGTCTGTTCTCTGTCCTTTCTTTTTTTGTGTCCATTCTCTATCCTTCTTTCTATCTTTTCTTTCATCCCTTAAATCTGTACTTTTCAAATGACAGATAATCAGTCTCGTCACTTATCAAATTTGTAGAGCAAGCACTTGCTTATTTTATTTATTTATTTTGGTTTCTGCTTGTATTCTTTATTGTGCCTTTGTAGTTACATTCTCTGCTGTGCCATTGTTACTTCCTAGTCCCTGTAGGGTTGTTTAAACATTCACTTATTCATTAAAACTAATTCTGTTATTTCGAATACACCACGTTTGAGCTTTTGATTGTTGATGTTTCTGATTCTTATATCGGCCATCTACTATTTTCAGATCTCTTTTGGCGGCAGCTGAAAGAACAGGTTTGGTAGCTGAACACCTGCAGCTGCTGAATTTCCTGCTCAGAATTGTTTCCAGTCTTCAAACAGAGGCAAGTAATTTGTCAAATTCAAGAGGCAAGAAAAAAATATCTGGTTACAACAATTTATGGGAAGTTGAAGTAGTAGCTTTTACTATGATTGGCGAACTATATTCGAGATTTGGATCTTCTTTACCAGTTGACACCTGGCAATCAACAATTGAGGTGGTTATTCTACTTTAGACTGCTTTATGTGCCTCCTAAAATTCACTTATAGGTTTTTATTCAGGAGTTTGTGTTGTGAATTAGATCCTTAGAAACATTTTGGAAACGGTGGCATCTAAGGGCATTGTTAAGGAAGATGGAGCGACTGCCAGGTATCCTCTTATTCAGTTGCTTTTTATTTTTCTTTCTTTCCGGGGGACCAGGGTGCAGTGCTGGGTTGTTTGTTCCTTGCTTACTATTTGCTTATGTGTATATAATGTCTTGATTTTCTTATCAATAACATGGTGACAGATGTTTTCTCCAGGTTTTACACCTCGCTTCTACATTGCCTGCATTTGGTTCTTACAGATTCCAAGGGATCATTGTCTGGTCATGTAAGGACTGCGATGTCGAAAATGTTCTTGCTTTATTTTCTTTTCCCCCTTTCTTTGATAAGTCGATTTTTTAATGGACTGCGGCTTTCAAAGTTGTAATCCATGTACTTCTATTTCTTAGGTGGCAGGTCTTGTTGTGGCTTTGAGGAATTTTATTCATTATGGCCTTACTAATAAATCACACGATATGTTTACCATCACTGACAAGAAGCATACTTCTGCGAGCATGAAGCCAGATTTGACAGAATCAACAAAACCACAAACGGGTCGATATATGCCTCCCCACTTACGGAATAAAAATCTGAAAAGTTTGCAGTTGGAGGATGAGAAATCACTAACACTGTCATCTGATTCAGAAAACAGTGATAGTGATGGATCAGGGCGGGGTACTTGCAATACACTCTATGCCAAGACTAGATTAGCTGCGATCATCTGTATCCAGGTATTTCTGGACTAACTTATTTCTTGCAATTTGTCTCATGGTCTGAATATCTTATATCCTGCTTGATCTTTTGTGTACTGAACATCACATCAAAATTTTAATATGTCTTATTCAAGATTATTCGGAGAGGTTCTACTCAAAAGCTTTATGGTTCTTATTGTTAATTCGTGAAAGAGACTCTTTTCTTCCCAGATCCTACTTCTGGAACTTTATAATTTTTATTAGATTTTGCTAACGAACAGAATGAAAGAACATATACATTAATTGTATTGGAACGTAATAAGTGAGAATACATGGAAGGTATTCATCATCTGCGTGTTTATAACTATTATGCAGCAATAAGAAAATGTACAAAGTTTCAATTTCTATGCAGCAATATTTTTTGGTGCAAAGACAGGATACTTGTTGTGTAGACTAGCTGGCAAATTTGTGAGATTCCAGTGGATGACTCGGTTTGAGTCATACAAATAATTTTGTATTATATTTCTGACACCAACTTGTATGTATATAGTGATGAAATTTTTGACTTACGCAACAAATTGAAAATCTACATGGAGTTTGAAGGTGCAATTTTTTCTAACTATCAAATTGTACAGATAGCTGAAAAATTAGAGAGTCCAGTGGGTCAATTAGTTTGAATGATATATACTTCTCGTACCTCAATCAGTGACTCACTTCAACAAGTATGTCTGTATGAATGAATATAGTATGCATGATATCATATGGCAATAATCTCAAGAGTGTACAAAAAAGGTAAGCGAGTGTCATGCCACTACATATTATTAAGTATAACTCAAACATGGCTATCATAGCCCACATAAGCAACAACCATACAAAGCCAGTGGATTTATCACCACCTCCAATGCCCGGAAGCTCACATGCATACCGCGTCACCATTTACATTTTATATATGCATCTCCAATCGTAGTCTAAAAGAGTAAGCCATAACCTACCTCAAAGGCCGAGCAGGAGCCATGAACCCTAAAACCGGAGCTTTCCCCTTTCGGAGTGCCTCCAAATGCTCAAAGTCTATCAAATATCAAATCTATATTAACAACTGAGTCTGTAGACACCTATATGAATATTCGGGTCAAAACCACCCTAAAAGTGATCCGGACCCACGTCAACGAATTATAAATTTCTTTCCAAATTATTTCACCGTAAGACTAAGGATCTTAGGTCCAAAAAACCCAATCTAAAAGCCTAGATCTTGTCATTCAATTCCCCCCTTTTTCCCAATTTTCACTTACGGCAAAATTTCCCAATTTTCTACTAACCCACGTGCAAATGAAGCTAAATAACGTATTAAATAATTGGGAAAAGCTAAAATAGAGATTAGGATCTTACCCCCACGAAGAATCGAAGTTCTAGCACTTGAAATCACCTCCAACCGAGCTATCAAACCCAAAATATGACCTAATGAAGTCTAGGATCGAAGTGGGAAATTTAATCACTCTACAGTGATTCCTTTCATCGCGATCGCGGGCAGACCATTTCGATAGCGATGGGTCTTCCGTGTCCCGGCCCAAACTGGCTCCATGCAATTGCGAGGCTCCGCACACGACCGCGAAGAGCCGGCGACTCACTCACCCCCGACACGCGTTATCACGTGACCACAACAGTCATTCATACGATCGCGTTCTAAGTTGCTCGGACTCGGGTGCAGGTGGATACGGGTACGTATCCGAGTGTCGGATTCGGCAAAATCTAAATTTTAAGATTCGGGGTGCATATCCAGGTATGGATATGAGTGCGGGGATTCAACTAAGAAAATTCAAAATTATAAAAAATAGAGCTATAAAGATATATCGCTGCTACTGTCTACCATCCAAACCCAGAACACGACCTTGAATTCTTGGTTTCTTTGAAAAACGAAGCATAAAAAATGAGACAAAAATACTATAATATTGAAGGTATGTCATTTCCCTTCTCTTAAATCCATTTTTATCTTTAATTTTGAGAAATCAAATCTCAATTTTCCCCCCAAATTTTTGATGTACTCCAGTCAAAGTATCCGAAGTTGGTTGACTGTATCCGAGACCCATCCCGCACCCGTATCCCCGTATCCGGTACGGGGACGGCACCCAAAATGGAGAGTCCGCGAAACTTAGATCGCGATAGCCTGTCCCGCCAAGGCTACACGATTGCGACACCCTCCTCGCGATCGCGAAGAAGGGTGCTTGGCACCAGAAAACCATCAACAAAACCTAACTTAAAAACGTTTGATCTGACCCCTGAAATTTGTTTGGAACCCCTCGAACACAATCCAAACATGCTACTAGAGTATAATTGACGCTATCAACCTGCTCACACACTCAAAACACTGATATGACATCATTAAATCACGTTTTTCCACAAAAAATGTTTTAACTTTCTTAAAACCAAAACTTAGCAAACAAGCACCCGAAACCTTCCCGAACCCTTGAAATACGTACCAACCACCCAACTAAGTCATAAATCATGTTTCGGACCTAACGGAACCGTCAGAATTCAATTATGGACACGTTTACCCAAAAGTCAACCTTTAGTCAAACTCCTCAAAACCATAACTTAAGAAACTTTGAAACTCACTAAAACCCATCCGAAACCCGCCCGATTGCCTCGAGAACCGCACCACCATTCCCACAAGTCATAAACACCGAAATGAAACCACGGGAAGGGTATTATTGGAACGAAAGGTCGAAACGGGACAAATGACCAAACGGGTCGTTACAATTGTAATGAAATATTTGACGTACCAAAAAAAAGAAGAAAATCTACAGGTAATTTGACAGTGTGAACTGTATTCAGTTTCTAGCTATTAACTTATTCAATATTCTTAATGAGATAGTGATTGACCACCTTCAAGACCCTGGATATGCTTCTCTTTGACTAAGATCAGCAATCTGTGGCACTTTTTGTCTGGAGTGCTTTTGTGTCAGGGTATCCTAAACATCTCTGATTACCACTTCTATCCAAATCCTTACTTGATCGGATTAAAAAGAGAAGAAACAACTGTACAATGTACCTGGATTGATTTTGGAAGTCCCAATTTGGATAGTGTTAGTATTAGAGATGGCTTATTGCACGAGCGGAGACTGTTCCTTTGACATTGTTTTCTATTATACGTATAAAGATACATAGGAATTGAATGTCCTTTGGGTTTGTTTGGATACATCTATTTGATAACTACAAAATGAATCAATAAAGGTTTATTGGTTGTCATTCTCCTGAATTTAATTGGTATGTGTAATTATTCTTAATTCAGCATTTTGGATTTCTTGATCTTCGCTTTAATTTTGACTTCCTTTACTCCAGGTACCATTTGGAAATTTCTATATACAATTGCGATCAGTCCCCTAAATAAAAATTCGCAAATCTATTATTCACAGTAAAACCGAGCAGGTTACCACTATTTAAAGTTTTTAACACATTCTTTACACAACTTGTAAGATCTTCTTTTGATGTATTCTGTTGTACATGCCAGCATACTCTTGATGCTGGTGCTTATATAAAACTTTACTTTATGTATAAAACAAAAGGTTTGGAACACATATTCTGAAGTTATGCCTTTCTCTTATCCTCCTCGTTTCTTTCTTGGTGAACAAGTGCCAATATGTGTGAATGCGGGATGCAGTTGGCATGCTAATTAGACTATTTTTTACAGTTCTGATTTGTACATGTACTTTTGTTTCGCAAGTTAAGCTCAATGTGTTTCATGCGTCACAATATCATCTATTTGTACAATTTTGTCTTTCATCTACTTGTTTGAGTAGGTTAGCAATATCATTTTTCTTGTTTGATAAGTAAAGAGTAAGTCAGAAATATCTTGTGTTGTAATTAGTATGCTTGTGCAATAGTTTTCATACATGTGTTTTTATTCATATAAGTTGGTGATATTTCCAAGATTAATTTGCTTCTTGTATTAAGTCTACTAGTAGCTATTTAATTGATGTGCTGTTCACAAAGCCTTGTGTGTGGGACATGACAAACGAGCAATTTGGTTATTTATTGTCCATAGTTGACTTGGATGTCTCATGAAAAAACATGATTCTTTGTTCTTTTGGTTATGCATAGTGCTAATTTTATTGAATAATCAAATTTTCTTTGAAGGACCTTTGTCTAGCTGATCCCAAATCATTTACGGCTCAGTGGACAATGCTTTTACCATCTAGTGATGTCCTACAGCCAAGGTGAGATTTTTGTGTTTTCATCTGCTCACTGACTTGATATATCCTGTCAACTAATTTATACAATGATTTCTACTCATGTCTATGATTTTACTTTCCTACTTTGTTTGGTGTAACTGCCCTTGCCTTTTTACATTTCTATTTGCAGGAGGTATGAGGCAACACTGATGAGTTGTTTGCTGTTTGATCCATTTGTAAAGGTACTTCTACTTTATTATATTATTTGCTATCCTTTATCCTTCTCACCAGCTCCGTCATATGGCAAGGAGAGAGGGGGTTCCTCCAAAAGGAGAAGTAATATCTGCAACTAAAGGAGAAGTATAATTATTCTTGTCAAAAAAGGAGAAGTACAATTATTTTACAGCTACATGTTAACTTAGTTTTCGCATAACCTGTACAGTAAAGTATCACTTGAACTCTAGCACTGTGTTTCTGCTACTAACATTGGCTACTGGTGTTTGTTCAAGGCACGGGTTGCAGCTGCCTCTGCCATCAGGGCTATGCTGGATGCTCCGTCATCTGTTTTTCTTCAGGTAGCAGAATTCAAGGAATCAACTAAATGTGGGTCATTTATGGCACTCTCCAGCTCCCTTGGACAGATCTTAATGCAGTTGCACTCAGGTACATCATAAATTTTGCTTGGTTTGAGGTTTTAGCTTGATTTGACTTTGCGCTCGTCTTGGTTTCTTTTGAACTGCTTAGGTTAGGTTAGCGGACTTCCCTAAGGCTTCTTCTACAACAAGATACCTCCCACACCGCCTTAAATATTATTGGAACCCCCCTTCTTTTTAAATTCAGCAACCAAAGGCATTTTATATGCACTGGAAAACTTGTCCTTGGGATTTTAATTACACTTAAGTAATAAAAAACATCTCTAGGAAATTGTTCTAGAAAATATATGAAGAAATAAGAGAACCCAATATCTCATTTGGCTGTCGTTATTCATCCCAAAAACACACACACATATACATGTATGTATACATACACACACATAAGTATATTGTTGAGATATAACACAATTAATTAATTAAAAGTGTGCTCTCTCTAAAAGGTTAAGCTTTTAGATTAGATGATCACACACTTCTATATACATATTACAAATTTATTATATAGTTTTTTGATAACGGTGGTGTCGGGCCTGCTTCTGCACACCTCGAGTATTCAACAAGGTACTTACTACCCCCCCACAAACAAATGTATCAGGTAACTCCGCCCACCAAGGCGTTGGCAGGGGAGAAGAGCTCACCTAGTTTTTGTGTCTGCCAGGGTTTGAACCTTGGTCTCCAAGGTTTTCACCTACTTCATTGACCACTATATAAAACAAAAGAAATTTTTAGGTATGCAATGAAGTTCAACAAATCTTTTTGTCCTCTAGGTTTCTCAATTATTGTTATCCAAAGAGGAAGCAGTTAATTTATGTAAGAAAAATAAGTTTGGTTACATGAAATTTAAAGTAATGGAGTGTTTTAAACAGTCAGAATCCTTGGTTCAAGTTTCACCAACACCCTTCGCTTGGAAAAACTTTCACGTACTTGACCCATTAAAAGAATTAAGACTGTACATGAGGGGGCTTGTTGAAGATATAATTGAGTAAATAAAAGTGTTTTTCTCTAACCGTTTAAGCTTTTAAATGAGGCGATCACCACACTTCAAGAATATCATTTAAACCACAGGGGTGGGGGTGTATGCTTTATCCTTTTAGGGTGGGTAAAAAGTTACATTAAGTGGATTATCATCCAAATTTCATGTTACTAAGGAGATTTCATGGGAGGTCTCTGTTTTTATCTCTACTTTTCCAGATGCCTTCTTAACATCGTTTTTAATTGAATTTAACTGATTTTATTTTCAATTCTGATGGTAGGGACTTTATACATAATCAAACGTGAAACGCACAGTGGATTGCTAGCGTCCTTATTCAAAATTTTGATGCTTTTGATATCATCCACACCGTAAGAGTCTCTTCTTATGTAAACACGGCCTTTAATTTTCTTCTGTCGTAGCATTCAACTTTATTAGCTCTTATCTTCACTACACCTTTTTGGAAGATATTAATACCAATAAAACTGATCCGCTATGTCCTGTTGACTTGACGGAGTTTGGTGAACACAGGTGTTATAAAAGATGAAGCACAAAAGTTCATACTTCTGGTGCCAAGTTGATTTGACATGCAGGGTTTCAATTTCTAGTGCTTTTATTTAGTTAAATGTTTCTCTAGTACTTTTATTTTTGAACAATAAGAACTGCAAAGAATTAAAGATATAGGAAAAATGGAATATTTATAAGACAGATCAAGAAGTAGACATCATACCTTGAACTACCTCAGGCTTGCACTAGCTGCTATGAACATTGCAATTACTGACAGATTCTATTGATCGAGATTTTTAGGAGAGAAAGAAAGGTGACGGGGGAGAGGTACCATGTCATTCAATCAAATGACCTGAGAAATAGATTAGGAACAACTTTCCGTTTATCACTTCAATGTGCGGGAGATGAAGGAGTCCAAAGTTAAAATCGACCTAATCCACCTTACAGTTTGATATTTTCCAATCTGGATGTGATTGGTGAAAAGGACTAATATCAGTCGGGAAATATTTTCCACTTTTTGGGGAAATATCAAAGCTAAAACTTGCATAGTGTAGAGAAACAAGGAGAGGGACCGGGATGTACTGTTTAGAGAAGAGAAGGGAAGAAGAGATAGCTACAAAAAGTGAAAGCGGATGAATCCATAGAATTTTATACAAATTGTTTTCAATCAGGTTATCTTGTCAAAATGTCCAATGTTGATCTTTGATTATATACTTTCTTCTCTGTCGCCGTCTCATCAATGAGCGTAGATTAATAGCCAAGCCCTTGTGCTCCCCTCACTGGAAGAGGGCGATGATGGAGGAGATGATTGCACTTGAGAAGAATGAGACCTTCTGGATTCCATCTCACTCTCTTTCGGTCCGAAGCCGATAGGAAAATCCGCAAGTTTTTCAAAAAGGCTCAAATTCGCAAGTGGCTTTGAAGATATGGTCAAAATGAGGCGGGGTACTGGAAAGAAATCATCATTCAAGACCATTGGACTGCAAAGAGAAGCAATGAACCTCATGGTGTTGGAGTATGGAAGCACGTCAGTAGCCTTCAAGAGGAATTCCTCCATAATGTCTCATTCAAGGCTGGAAATGGGGTCAAGATTAGATTTTGGCAGGACAAATGGCTTGGGGACACTATAGTAAAAGACTCATTTCCTTCACTATTTCTGATAGTTTCTAACAAAGAAGCAATATTAGCTCAATATAGAGACCACAATTGTTGGACACCAATTTTCAGAAGAAACTTACAGGATTGGAAATTTGATGAATTTCTTTCTCTTACAAATATTGGGACAAAGTACTTTGGTGGCAGAATCTCAAGACAAAATCCTATGGGGCAATTCCAAGGAAAATATTTTCACTGTGAAGGAATGTTACAACTACTGGAATTCTCAAAATAGCCTTTTAGAGGTTTGGCCGTGGAAACATGTATGGAAAACCAGACAACCTCTCAGAGTTACTTGCTTCATTTGGACTGCTCTAAAGGAAGCATGCCTAGCACAAGACAATCTCAGGAAGAGAGGTGTAATCGTCGTCAACATGTGTGCCATGTGCAAGCAGACCAATGAAAGTGTCAACCACCTATTTTTGCAATGCCCTACAACAGCTAGCCTTTGGTATTTCTTCTATTCTATGCTTGGACTCCAATAGGTAATGCCTTTCAACATCAAAGATGTCTATGCTAGCTGGATACTTTGGAGAATTGACAAATCCATCAAAAGGATCTGGCGAATGATCCCAACAATAATTTTTTGGACCCTATGGAAGGAGAGAAACAATAGATGCTTTGATGGAATCTCAACTCCTATTTCCACTATAAAGTCTAGGTATTTAGTTAGTCTTTTCAGTTGGCACTTTTTTGTCCCTGTAAATGGTGTGGATAACTTTCTGGAGTTTGTTAACTCCCTGTCTCTAACATAGTAGAGATGCAGGGATTTCTTTAGACCGTTTTACCGGTTTTGTTTAGTCTGCTTCATGTTTTGTTTGAAGCAGCTTTTTGCCCATCTGTAACCTTGCATCTTCTTGATGCTTTTCAGATGAAATTTTATTGCTTTACCAAAAAAAAGGCTCAAATATAGTATTACCAATTGGAATTAGTAAGAATACATTGTCTTTATAATAAGGCGCTCTCGAGCCCCTCTAATTATTGGTTCTTTGGAATATGGTAAATTAATTTTTTCCCTCTGCTCTGACCTTTCTGCCTCAAATAGCAATAAACCCCTTCTTTCTACTAGTTTTCCATCAGAGCAACATCACGTCAGGTGCATAAATAGCATTCTCAGAACAGCATCATGGCATCATGTCTGGTGTATAATAGCATTCACACCATCACTGTGACTACTTTTTTCCTGTAATACACCAACTTCTTTGAGTGGCAAGTTCTATAATCCTTGTGTTTTTTCTCTTCTTTGCAATTTTACCCCTTGCACTCTATCCTTCTTCTCTTTCTGTCCAGACATGCATTCTATTTCGTCCACCATTTTCTCTTTCGTTATCCTTCTCTGGTACACTACTAACATAAATGTTAATATCTCCCTCTTTCATCTTTGTTTTTCTACGTTCCCTTCTTCTTCATGTTCAGCAGTGGGAAAGAGGGAGAGGTGCTTGGGGGGGGACATCTGAATGCTGAGAGGTTGGAGAGAGGAGTGCGTAAAAAGATTTGGTGCTGAGGCAAAACAGGAGGGTGCATTGGTAGGTAAGGGCCCAGAGTAGGGAAATAAGAAATAGAAGCTAGTAGGAGGGTGGAGCTGGGGTTGCCAGCAGAGTTGGGGAGAAGAGGGTGTTTCTCGTGGTGGTGGAGGCGGGGTGGGGTGGTGGTTTGGAGAGAGAGCACTAGGCTTACTAGCTGGGTGATGGAATAAATAGAAAAGAGACGGACGAAGAAAAGCCTGGGAAAGCTGGTGAAAGTATCTTGTTTGCCTTCATAATAAAACCAAATTGAAATATCAAACTGCCACTTCCCAACCGAGAGGGAGTGGTCTACTAAGTTATGACCGATATGCATGGTGTCCTTCTATGATATTTTATGTCCGTAGTTAAAGGGTGCTTTTGAAATAGGAAATTTCACATAAGAAGATTGGTAATTTCTTACATGTACTATAGGAATTAATATTTTATTTATCGAAAAGTATTTAGTGTCTGTCCTGGAAAATTTGAGGGTCTTATAACCTATAGTTCTTTGGTTCGGGAGTTCAGTTATGGTGTTATTCTTTATTCAATGTGCAATTGTGAACATTTGAAGTCTAGGAAATTAAAGTAGTTAGCTCTTTTTTTCTTTTTGGGGTGATGTAAAACATGTTCTCTATGAAGAGATCTTCATGAATCTGTATATGTGTCTAACAACCCAGAATTTCTAATATGTGGAAACTTGAATTTTTCTGTGTGATCCTTTTGCAGGTATTCTAGAATGCCTCGTGAATTGTTGCCAACAGTTCTCTCTTCTATTCAAGCTAGGATTGAAGAAGGATATTTGTCCAGAAGTGACCAGAATAACTTATTGGTTAGTCCCAATGAGTTGTGAGCTAGATTTTTGAGGACCTGCTTATCCAGGAATGCTGAAAATTATTCACGGGATGTCAATTTACAGGCACTGATGAGAAATAATTTAGATTCAACTAGGCTTTGCCAAAAATGATATCCAAGGAACAATTGGGAATTGTTTGGTCAATATTGGAGCTTGAGCGATTTATTTCAATCATCTCTAACCTATTGCATCTTATAGTTCTGTTTGCAAAGTTGTAGTTGTATCTATGTGTTGCTTTTCTTTTTTGGGTTATTTTCGTTCAACTTTTTCTGGGTTCTTCTTTATTACTACTTATTACTGTCTTTTTGTTTTTTTTCTTAAAAGAGAGGTAATATTGTGTTCCTGATTGTCATGTCTAGTTTTATAATCTTCTAAGGTCCTAGGTTGTTTAACTTTGTTTGATGCCCATCAACGCACACAAGTGATTCCAAAATGTTCCTTTTTTATTTTGTTATTCACCTTCAGATAGAATTACTCAACTGGATTCTTCTGTTTTACAATGTCCTCAATCCCAAGGCTGTGTACAGGTTATTATGACCTTCATGATTTAGTGGCACTTGACAATTAATATTCGAGCTGTGGCACCTTAGTTGTCCATTGCACTTATTGGTTTACGCTCTTTTGGATAGTGTAATACTATTAGTTTACATTCACGCATGCACATTTTACCCATGACCATTTAGTGCATTTTCTCTACTGCTACCTTCTCAGACTTATTTGAGAGTAACAGAATTTGAGAACCTGGTGTTTATAGGCCCCCTCCTTGGACAATTAAGTTGTCGAGTTTGTTTCTTGTCTACTGAAACTGTGGTTAGAGTAACTTGGTAACAATATATTACAGAATAAAAAACAAATGTGTATGGATCTGCTTTATTCAAATGCATGGTTTTGTCTGCAGGCAACTGCAATCAACTGCTTGAGTGCAGCCTTGTCAGTCTCACCGTTTTCAGTTGAAGTCAAAGATGTGCTTGTGGCAGAAATATCAGCAGGTAAGCTCATTGTTCCCTTTGCTGAATAATCAGTAAAACAACCTGCATGGGTTCAGGTGGTAACTACTGTAATATGCTTTATTAAAGTCTAGTAATTGATCATGAGCTTTACATTGTAGGCTATCTAATTTGTTAAAATATTCTGTCTTAAGTAAGACAGTGCAAGTGGTTCCTTAACTAGTTTGTTGGTTAAACCTTTACCTGGCTAAAATATGTATGCTGACATAGGATATTGCTCAGGAAATCCTTTTTTTTTTCTCTAAATTTCAGTGAACTGGCTGGTTATCAATTTGACTATTGATAATATGCCTCTATAATTGGCCTTTCAGGTTTCATCAGTACTCAATTGAAGTCGGGCATTTTGTCTACGTTGTTTCGTTATTGTGAACCGGGAGTAAGCCCATCAGTAGGCTTTGAGGCACTTCAGGTAATCAATCAATCAAGCTATAAGGAATCCAAGAGTCTTTGAAGAAAGATGGAGAAGCAGGAAAAGAAAGGAAATAATTTTTTCATGGTTGAACTTAAACATAAGTGCTTCAATGTCGAGAATGGTTCACCGATGATTTAGGTTTTCGTCTACTGTATGAAATTCTACAAATTCTGCGCCCTTTTCTTTTTCCCTCTTTCGGTTAATGTATTGTCTCCTCTAATTTTACTTAATAAATACAAACCCAAAACAGAGAACAGATATCCTAAAGATGATCATAAAAAATAAGGTCATCTAAGGATGCTATATTATTTTTTTTGTTTTGTTTGGCACTGTTTTTCTGATGATTGAATGAGCTTTCCCATTCCCGTGGAGTCATTTTATTCATTCGAAAGGTATTCCCCATGTCATGGCATTCTTCGTTCATGTAAGCTAACTTTTCTTTTGACGCACTTTTGTGTGCTATCTGGGTCTTTTTTCATCGTGAAGTTAACAAATTATTGATGTAAAATCCATGCATTTAGAGTGTAAGGCAAGTATTATTGGTCCCTTTCAACTAGCATTCATTGCTCTGCTGCTTTTTATTCCCCTCACCTCCCAAACAAAAATAGAAAGGAAAAAGGAATAAAGAAAAGCAGACCGCTGGTTGCTACAGCAGCTTTTGAGTAAGCAAAAGAAATTTAAAAGCTTAATTATATATTTTTTTGCCTTTGGACCTTTCATTATAGTCTTCTTTCCCTCCAATCACATTAACAGAACATGTTGCTGCTACAACTACCTTTTTGTGTGTAGGCTACTGTTACAGCTGCTTACTTTCGGCTCATGCATAAGACATGTACTTTGTACAAACTTTTGTCAGTTGCGCCGGAAGACTGTCTGTATGTACTCCTTTGTAAAGACTTGTAGGCTGATGTTTTGGCATCCAGGTTGAGAGTTCTTGGGGTCCAATATGTGAATGTTGTCTTTTGATTGTCCCATTGGTCTTTTTTTATGAAATATTTGTTCTATCTTCTGTATGCAATTACTACATAATAAATCAAGACTCTTCCACAGTATCTTTCAAGACCATGGCTAGTGCAAAGGATATGGGGGAGAGGTTGATGGCCAAGGGGGCTTGGGGGAGTAGTGGGGATGCGACCGGTATGTGGGACAGGACGGCCAGTTGCATTCGGGGAGTAGCTAGAGAAGTGCTAGGGGCCTCGTGGGGTAACCGTGGTGGCCATCGAGGGGACTAGTGGTGGAATGATAAAGTTCAAGAGAAGGTGGAAGCGAAGAAAGCGGCGAATGTGAAATTGGTAGAAAGCAAAGATGAGGTGGAGAAATGGACGAATAAGGAACTGTATAAGATAGCGAGGAAGGAGGCAAGGCTAGCGGTTACTGCGGCTTTTGAACGCATGTATGTGGAATTAGAGGATAAAGACGGGGATAAGAAGTTGTACAGACTAGCCAAGGCAAAGGAGATGAGGGCCCGTGACTTGGACCACGTGAGGTGCATCAAGGACGAGGACGACAAAGTACTGGTGGAGGAAACGCATATTAGGCGGAGGTGGCAGTCTTACTTCCATAAACTCTTGAATGAAAAGGAGATGGAGACATTTTGCTAGGAGATCTGGAGCATTCTGGTAAGTACCGGAATTTTGGGTGTGGTAGAAGCATTAATGTTGAGAAGGTTAAGGGTGTTGTTCGCAGGATGCGCAGGGGAAGAGCGACCGGGCCTGATGAGATCTCAGTTGAATTTTGGAAGAGCGTAGGCAGGGCTGGTTTGGAGTGGCTGACTGAGTTGTTTAACGTTATTTTTAATACGACAAGAATGCCCAAAAAATAGAGGTGTAGTACAATGATTCCCTTGTACAAAAACAAAGGTGATATCCAGAGTTGCAACAACTATAGGGGTATCAAGCTGCTGAGCCACACTATGAAAGTTTGGAAAAGGGTCATGGAGATTGGGGTGAGGAGAGGCGTGTCTATTTCCAAGATCCAGTTTGAATTCATGCCGGGGCGTTCGACTACTGAAGTCATTCATCTTATTAGGAGGTTGGTGGAGCAGTATAGGGAGAGGAAGAAAGATTTACATATGGTTTTCATCGACCTCGAGAAGGTATACGACAAAGTTCCTAGGGATGTTCTATGAAGATGTTTGGAAGTTAGAGGTGTACCTGTGGCATACATTAGGGAGATCAAGGATATGTATGATGGAGCCAAGACTAGGGTACCGACAGTAGGAGGAGACTCGGAGTACTTCCCAGTGATGATGGGGCTGTACTAGGGATCAACTCTTAGCCCATTCCTATTTGCCTTGGTGATGGACGGACTGACGTGACAAATACAAGGGGAGGTACCATGGTGTATGTTATTCGCAGACGATATAGTCCTGATTGATGAGACTCGCAGCGGAGTGAACGCCAAGCTGGAGGTTTGGAGACAGACTCTGGAGTCTAAAAGGTTCAGGTTGAGTAGGACCAATACAGAGTATTTGGAGTGCATGTTCAGCAACGGGAGCGACCCTGAGACAGGCATGGAGGTGAGACTTGGTACTCAGGTCATTCCAAAGAAAGGAAGCTTCAAGTACCTAGGGTTTATTATCCAAGGAATTGGAGAGATTGATAACGATGTCACACATTGTATTGGGGCATGGTGGATAAAATAGAGGCTCGCATTTGGAGTCTTGTGCGATAAAAAAGTGCCACAAAAACTTAAAGGCAAGTTTTATAGGGTGGTGGTTAGACCGACTATGTTGTATGGGGCGGAATATTGGCCAGTCAAGACTTTGCACATACACAAGATGAAAGTTGCGGAGATGAGGATGCTGAGATGGATGTGTGGGAATACAAGGAGAGATAGGATTAGAAATGATGATATCCGGGATAAAGTGGGAGTGGCCTCGGTGGAGGATAAGATGCGGGAAGCGAGGTTGAGATGGTTCGGGCATGTGCAGATGAGAGACACGGATGCCCCAATGCGGAGGTGTGAGAGGTTGGCTATGGACGGGTTCAAGAGGGGTAGAGGTAGGCCGTAGAAGTATTGGGGAGATGTGATTAGACGGGATATGACGCAGGTGCAACTTACTGAGGACATGACCTTAGATAGGGGGTTGTGGAGGACACGGATTAGGGTAGAAGCGTAGTAGGTAGTCGAGCGTTGTCCTACTTACGCGTACAAAATGATAGCTGTAGTGTTATTACTGTAGGCCCGATTAGCCTATTACACTTATAGGCGCAATATTGTTTTATAGTCCCCTGTAGTTTGATTTCTGATGCTATGTGTTCTTTAGTGTACTTTGTTTATCTTATTTAGCTGTGTTAGCTACTGCTTCCTGTTGTTAGAATGCGTTACCATGGCGTATTCGATTTTGTTATCAGCATATTGCTTTAATTCCCTGTCTGAGTCTGACCGTTTCTCTTGCTTTGCTTGTGATTATGCTTTGTCTTGAACCGAGAGTTTCCCGGAAACATCCGCTCTACTTACCAAGGTGGAGGTAAGGTCTGTGTACACTCTACCCTTCCCGGACCCCACGTTGTGGGATTTCACTGGGTATGTTGTTGTTGTTCCACAGTATCTTTCAGTTTCACCTTACTTGATGCTCAGTGAGAATATGAAAACCAATTTTTTTTTTCTGAAACTGGTAACTTTGTATTCCACATCATGTAACATGCTGGCCACCTCCAAAATGAGAGCTACATAGTGGTGATAATTACAAAAGTCCTATGAAATCCACTATCTGTAATGAAAACCAATTTATCTAGGAGTAGATGAGGCAAGCACTATTTTGAAGATGCTGAAAAAATGATGCCAAATGTAGCTAGCAAAAGATGCCATAACAAGTGATGCCAAATGTAGTTAGCAAAAGATGTCATTTGTGCATCTAAATAATATGCCTTGTGAAAAGGGAGAAAAAAGAGTAATACCAAAGCAAAACACCTTTTATGAAAGATAACCCTCTTCCTTGTTTCTGTGTCTTTGACATGCATAAGGGTATTCATTTGTCATAAGTGGTTGCAACTAGCCTGTTTGGTGGTTCTATTTTGGTTACTTTTTGTTCCTTCTGGTATTAAATGAAAACAACGGTCTTTACTGAGGATTTTGTCTAAATTTGAACATTAGTTAAAACTCTAGTTGACTGCATTGAAATGTTTCTATTTCATACTTTTTCTAGGCCGTCAGAGCTGTGGCACACAACTATCCTAGCGTGATGGTTCTGTGTTGGGAAAAGATCTCCCTTTTAGTTCATGGAGTCTTGACCTTCTCTCCTGAGACAAGGTCTTGGAGGGATAATGTTGGAAACTCAAATGAGCCAATTGGAGACAAAGTCATAACCGCTTCAATCAAGGTGAGATGCCTGCTTTTGTTTTGGTTTTCTTTCCCCTTGTTTTGTGTTTCTTCCATCTTGCTTGTGTTACAGTAGAGGTCTGAAAGCACTGGTGGGTTTACTTTCTTTGGATGCAAAGTTCTTTTTCTCGTTTTTCTATTTTTTTGGGGGGTGGGGTGTCGGTAAGGGCTGGTAAGTGGCATCTTCTAGTCAATTGACAATTATATCCTTTTGAAGCAATTGTTTTCTGCAATAGGATGAAAACTAAATGAAAAGACAACAGGAATTTAGGTAACTTATCCCAATTCTTGTTTTCCTGAAATTTAATGTGATTCAAATAACGTATCTGCTAGTCACAGATAATGTCTTCTTTATGGGTTATCACTTTATTGTGCAATGCAATCATTAGGTAATATTTACTTTTGATTTTTTAAAGCAATATTCACATTTGTGCATTTTAGGGGAAAATAGGAAGTTTATTTGCTTTGTTACGCCGTTGGTGGCTTTTTCATATACTTGATTGGTTTAGTCTGAAATTTTTATGTTTTATTTCTCTTTGATAATTAGTAAGGTATTTTGTTCTGACAAAACATAGGACGAATCCCAGATCAAGGTGTATATGCATAAGCAAGACGGCAAAGAAGGTCCTATTTGAGATTTTTTTTGTAAGTAGTTCCGAGCTGAGAGTTCAACCAATTATCTATGGAAATAGGGATATCATAGGTATTCCAAAAATTTATGAAGGGGAAAGAAAGACAACCTCTGAATCTCGAAGAATAAAATTCCATATCCTAAGTGCTCTTATTTTCTATTTTCTTCTCTCCAAAATTTTCAAATTACTTCTGGTGATACCGCTGTGCTTGTTTCTGTTTTCTCCTGACTCTTCAAGCTTTCCAGCAATACAAAGTTGTTGTCTTTATCGGTGTTAAGTCCCACATTGGTTTAGGTCTGGGTTGTGGTTCCTCATATGAACTTGGGCAATTTCCCCCTCATGGAGCTTGGTTTTTGGGTTGAGTTGAGCCTAAGGTCCATTTCTCATAATCGCTATTACGCAATTAACTCCCAACAATTTGAACACTAAAAACTGTTGTGTGGCTATTCTGCAATGTGATAGAAGGTGATCACATTTTCACCTTCTTTGCACATGGCGCACCAAAACACGTGTAAGTTATCGTTTTCTTAGATTTACAGCTGTTAATATGGCACACCATGTACTCAATACAAAAATTTCTTATGATCGGGGTTTTCAACACTTTAAACTCGACCTAGGAAACACCTATAAAAAAAGAAGAAGCTTGACCTAGGAAACAGTCCTGGTAGTTCTTTTTAGTGAAGCTCTGTAGGGCTTTACTGTGAAGATTCTCTTGCTTGGCCCTTCCAATCCAGGTGTTCTTATACCTTTCCTTGACAGTTGGGATGAGCAATGGGAAAAACTGCTTAATGTGCTCCAGCAATAGAATTTCTATTTGCTAGGGTCCAATTGTCTTTTCTTGTTAACATGGCGTTTGTTAGTTGCATATCTTAAATTCCATGTTGCACATGCTCTTGGCTTTCTTTTGAAAAATTTCATGGTCTACTCCCTTATAATTTTTTCCTTTGGTTGCTGTTTGCCAAATTTAGGTTTCAACATAGTCTGACATCTGTTTCTTCCTCCTGCACTTCCGCTTATGTTACAAGAACATGATGATCATTCTCTTACCATTCTGCTTGGCAGCAAATAATGTACTCCCTCCATCTCATTTTATGTGAAGGTTACTATGTGAGGAGTCAAACAGTTTTTTCTTTGACTACGATTTTCTCGAACTTCTTCTAAATATTTGAATCATTAGCTGTCTTGACTTAGAGTACTTTTCATGTAGTTTCCGTTTTTCAAATATGTAAATTTTATTTTATAATGTTTGAAAAATTTATAACGAATTTCACACCGAAATTGAAGTGTTTAGCCCTCGTGCACCGAACCCCTTCACATAATTTGGAATAGAGGGAGTAATACTATATGCTTATAGGACTGAAGGGCAAAATGCGAAAAAGCACAGCTGGGTAGGATAGTCAGAGAAGGCGTCAAGCTGCATGAAGCTTTGTGAAACCATTTGCTTTTAATTGATAAAAGGACGTGCAGTTAATTAGAATCTCAGTGCTCGTGCAATTTTGATCCTTGTTTCAGAAATCTGTTAGTTGAAATTTGTCATTTTGTTGTATTCTGTTTAACCTTAGCAGCTAGAAGTTCTACCTAAAACAAGAAAAAAGTAAATGCTCATTTATAAGGGGTCGATTTCTTAATTTGGTAATTGTCTTATGTTCTGCAGGTTTTGGATGAATGTCTTCGTGCAATTTCTGGATTTAAGGGGACTGAAGATCTTTCGAGTGATATATCACTTGATAGCCCCTTTACATCTGACTATGTTAAATTAAAAACAATCTCGTCGGCTCCATCTTATGGGCCACATGATTGTGCTGTAAATAGTGATGGAGCTGAAAAGCTGTCAGGAAGTGAGCAGTGGCTGGAAGCAATAGTTAGGCATTTGCCTCTTATCCTTCAGCATTCTTCTCCAATGGTTAGTTCATAGATACCTTTTCCCTTTCCTCTAGATTTTATTACTTGTACCATATAATAAGAAGTTAGTGAAGTAGAGAAAAGAAGAAAATAAGTTGCACATTTAAAACGTTTATTTAAATTGTGATGCTGCAAAAGTAGTTTCTGAAGCACGTGTACTGGCTATTCAAGTACTTATAGAATTCATGTATAAGTTCAAGACAGCAATCTTTTTACGATTTTTAACATTCAAGTGATTCATTACTAGTATTGTTGCCTTGTTATTGGAGAACCTGGTAAAATCTGCTGGGTAACTGTATGAGTTTATGGAGCTGTTGATGTTCGGAATGGTAGTGAAGGGGACTTGTTTGCTGCTCTCATGGGGAGATATATACATATTTTGCCCACAACGACAGCTCCCAAAGTTGAATATGCCTAAAATTTTAGGCCAATATGTTTCACGCTCAAGCTCAAGTAAACTGCACTGGGAGTTATGGCTGTTTCTTATTTATAATAATGGTGGCTATTTATGTGAGAAATTATGGGAGAAAATATATTATTGAATTGTTGTATCTACATTATTACATTGAGCCTTATTTACCTTCTCCTATTCTAACACTCCCCCTCAAGTTGGTGCATACAAGTCACATGTACCGAGCTTGTTACAGATGTATGTAATACGCGTACGACTGAGTGACTTGGTGAAAATATCTGCAAGCTGATCACTCGACTTCACAAATTTAGTAATAATATCTCCGGAGAGTATCTTTTCCCTGACAAAGTGACAGTCAATCTCAATGTGTTTAGTCCTCTCATGAAATACCGAATTTGATGCGATATGAAGGGCCGCTTTGTTATCACACACAAGTTCCATTTGACTTATTTCTCCAAATTTTCGTTCTCTGAGCAACTGCTTAATCCAAACTAGCTCACAAGTTGCTACATCCATTGCTCTTTACTCTGATTCGGCACTAGATCGAGCAATGACACTCTGTTTCTTACTCTTCTGGGACACCAAATTACCTCCTATTAACACACAATATCCGGATGTAGAACGTCTATCAGAGGGTGATCCTGCATAATAGCCTTTCTTTTATGCGGGATTGCCTGTTGATGCAAGGAATAAGGGTTGGCTTGATGCCAAGAAGAAGCTGGTGGAGGAATAACAGATTAGTCGCCAAAAAAAGGAATCTATTTACTTTACTAGGCGTATCATGGATCTTGGGTCGCGCTTTATGGCATTTCCACTATCAAAAAAATCCAATCCCGCAAAGGATTGTTCATGGAACTACTATCGAGATCCCTTACGGGAATCGAAGTATATCCAACGATCTGCTCATGGCCTCGATCTTTAAAAAGCAGTCTTTTACCTGGAGCTGACTTAATATATCGCAGAATGCGGATAACTGCATCCTAATGACTATCACAGGGAGAATCCATAAACTGACTTACAACACTCACAGGAAATGAAATGTCAAGTCTAGTTACTGTGAGATAATTCAACTTACCAACCAACCGCCTATATCTTCCAGGATCGCTAAGTAGCTCCCCCTGTCCTGGCAAGAGTTTAGCATTCGGATCCATAGGAGTGCCAATGGGTTTACAACCCATCATTCATGTCTCCTCAAGAATGTCTAAGGCATACTTGCGTTGCGAAATAACAATACCTGACGTGGATTGGGCAACCTCAATACCTAGAAAATACTTCAGTCTGCCGAGATCCTAGTCTGGAAATGCTGAAAGAAATGTTGCTTTAAATTAATGATATCATCTTGATCATTACCAGTTATAACGATATCGTCAACGTAGACCACCAAATAAATACTCATATCTGGAGCAGAATGTTGATAAAACACAGAATGATCTGATTCACTGTGGGTCATACCAAACTCCTGAATTACTGTGCTGAATTTACCAAACCAGGCTTGTGGAGACTGTTTCAGACCATAAAGTGACCAATGTAATCGACACACCAGATGATTAGACTCCCCCTAAATAAAATCGGGTGGTTGCTCCATATAAACTTCCTCCTCAAGATCACCATGGAGAAAAACATTCTTAATGTCCAACTGATAAAGAGGTCAATGACGGACAACAATCATGGATAGAAAAAGACGAACATATGCTATTTTAACCATAGGAGAGAAAGTACCACTGTAATCAAGCCCAAATATTTGTGTATACCCCTTAGCAACAAGGCGGACCTTAAGCCGATCAACTTGGCAGTCTGGGCCAATTTTGACTGCATAAACCCAACGACAACCAACAGTAGATTTACCTGAAGGGAGGGGAACAAGCTCCTAAGTACCACTCGTGCGTAAAGTAGACATCTCGTCAATCATAGCATGTCGCCGTCTAGGACGAGAAAGGGCTTCACCTGTAGACTTAGGAATGGAGACAGAGGACAATGATTATACAAATGCATAATGGGATGATGGTAGATGATGATAAAAAGGTATAATGTGGGTTAGTATTACGAGTGGACATGTTACCTTTCCAAAGTGCAATCTGCTGATCAGGAGGAGACAAGTCTACCGTAGGCGCAGGGTCTGACGCATGACATAAATCATCTGGGCTTGATATGGGGTCTGATGCTGGACGCGGTCGACGATGATAAGTCAGAAGTAGTGGCACTGTGACTGGAGATGTAGAAGTAACTGTAGATTCCTCAAAGGTCTGTGTAGGTAAAACCTGAGGTATAGGTAAGACCTCAGAGATATCAGGATGATCAGAAGGAGACATAAAGTAAGGTTGAGACTAAAAAAATGTGACATCGGCATACATAAGATATCGACAGATATCAGATGAGAAGCAACGATACCCCTTTTGAACTCGAGAATAACCAAGAAAGACATATTTAAGAGAGTGAGGTGCTAATTTATCTATCCCCGGAGCTAGATTATGCACAAAATATGTGCTCCCAAAAACACGAGGCGGAAGAGAGTATAAAGATGACTGAGGATATAATATGGAATATGAAATCTGATTCTGAATAGATGATGAAAGCATTCGATTAATTAGATGGCAAGCTGTGAGGACTGCATCACCCCAAAAGCGCAGCGGAACATGGGATTAAATGAGAAGAGTGCGAGCAGTCTCAATGAGATGCCTATTCTTTTGTTCTGCTATCCCGTTCTGCTGAGGGGTGTACGAACAAGATGTTTGATGAATAATTCCTTGGTGAGTCATAAACGGCTCAAACTGGGAGGATTTGTATTCTAAGGCATTATCACTGCGAAAAGTATGAATAGAAATACCAAATTAATTTTGTATTTCAGCACAAAAACTCTTGAATATAAAGAATAATTCAAAACGATCTTTCATGAAGAATAGCCAAGTACATCTGGAAAAATCGTCAATGAAACTAACAAAATAACGAAATTCTAAAGGTGAACTGACTCTACTAGGGCCCAAAATATCAGAATGAACTATTGAAAAAATCGACTCTGCATGACTTTCCACGTAACTCTCACACTACGTGGAAAGTAAGTGCGAGTGTGTTTCCCAAGTTGACACGACTCACAATCTAATTTGGACAGACTAGACAACATCATTTCTAGCTTGGACATACTCGGATGTGTCAATCGTTTATGGATTAAGTCTGGAGGATCTATAATGGAGCATGCTGTGGAGGAATTAGGAGCGGCAAGATAGTAGACCTTGTGATTCATATCTTGCACCAATCACATGTCCCGTACTGCGGTCCTGCATAACAAAATAATCATCAAGAAATATTATGGCACAATTTAGGGCACGTGTCAAACGATTGACAGATGCAAGATTAAAGGGACAACCAGGGACATAAAGAACGGAGTTTGGAGTAACAGAAGATAGGGGATTAGCTTGTTCAACCCCTTTTGGTTTTGTTTGGATCCCATTGGCTAAAGTAACAGGAGGAAGGGACTGTGAATAAATAATATTTGACAAAAGTGATTTGTTATCAGAAATATGATCAGAAGCGCGTGAGTCAACGACCCAGGATGGATGGATACTAGACTGTGAAACACAAACGAAGGAATTACCAGCAACAAAAGTATTAGGCTGAGAATCTGTGGCTACTTGTGGAGATGTCTGCTTACTTGCTCGATACTGAAGGTACTCATTGTATTCTCCTTCAGATAAAAGCCTCGGATTTCCTGTAGTGTCAGTCTGAGCAACATAAGCATTGTTGGGTGGTTGACGATGCAGAACACGACATACGTCACGAGTGTGTCCAAACTTATGACAATGATTGCACTGAACATCATTGGGTAGTGGACCATCTAGAGCACGACATACCTCGCGAGTGTGTCCAAACTTATGACAATAACTACACTTAGTTCGATATTTTCCAAAACGACCTCGTCGATTATCCATAGACTGAGATGTTTGATTCTCTATGGTTTGAGATGGGAGAATAGAGGAGTCAACGGTTGGTGATGCAACCACTGTGTGATTAGGAGGCCTAGCAAGACGAAACAAACAAGAAAATAGTTCATTAATTGTAGGAACCGTAGGACTAGCCAAAATCTGATCACGCACCGAATCAAGGTCAGTAGGAAGTCCAGTAAGTGTAAGAACTAGAAACAATATCTGGCTTTTCTCTTGTTTTTCAACGTTTATAGTGATTGGCATCAACTGTTCGAATTCCTCCATGACTGCCTGTACCTGTCCCAAGTAAGTAGACATATCTGATTCCTGTTTCTTTAAGTTGGTCATCCGAGATATCACATCATAAAATCGAGATATGTCATTAGTGTATAAAGCGCGAGCCTTTTTCCAAACTGAATAACATGTCTGGAAGCAACGAAACAAGGGCATTAACTTGGGATCACTAGATCGTCACAGGAGACTACATAATTGAGCGTTAACCTTCTCCCACTATGCTTTGGTCTTTTCTGTCTCACGGGCCTCTGCTTTTTCATTAATCACAATAGTCTTTTGCGTTAAGTGATCTTGAACACCTTGACCCTTGCACCACAACTCAACCGAGGAAGCCCAAGCTAAATAGTTTGAACTTCCCATTAATGGTTCGGAAGTAATCATAGGGCTTGAAGTTCCAATTCCCGTATTTTTGGGATTAAAAACATCAAATCCGAGAGACATGGTTTAAAAACTTAAGAAAATTTGAGCAAAAGAAAAGCACAAAGCTTCGGCTTTAAGAGGGACTCCTGGGGTGATGAAACAGGGTTGAAGACGCCGGAATAGTACCTTGAAGGTGAAGAAGTTGCCGGAACAGTACCCGGAAGTTGGAGCAGTCGCCAGGAAACCCGCCGGAAAAGTGAAAAGTGATCGGCACTTTAAGAAAATTGTGTGGTTGTGCTCGGAAAAGGATGGAGACTCTAACAGAAAAAAGAACTGCCCGGAAAAGTGGCCAGAAAAGTCCGCACGCGCCGGCGCGTGCGGTTGACTTGCTGTCGGCGTAGGTCCTCCGGGAGGCGCGTGACAGTGCGTGGGGGTCTATTTTTCGGAGCGGTTGACTGGGGTTTTCTCGCCTGAGCCTGATCTACACGGTGGTGGTGTTGGATTTTGCACAACTCCCACAAAAACTGAGATGGACGTAGGCAGCCCTAGAAAGTCACCGGAATTTGACTGAATTTTCTTTTCCGGATTTCTCACCAATGCTCTAATACCATGTGAGAATTTATGGGAGAAAATATATTATTGAATTATTGTATCTACATTATTACATTGAGCCTTATTTATAGATATTACGTCTCAATCCTTTTCCATGTAGGATTCTATATACAAATCATATTCCTACTCCTGTTCTAACAATTATGTCTAAATGTTAACAAGCTAAAACTAACTATGATGTAGGCTTTAAGCTCAAAGCACATATAAAGTGTGGGCTTTAATGAAAAGGCTCAAATGGAGAAAAAAAATACAAATATAAGCATGAATAACAAATATATGGACCAAGAAATTGAATTTGTTTTAAGATAAAATGAAATATCAATTGCTTAGTGTCGTCTCTTCAGGAAAGTCTCATTCACGAGGAAAAGTTTGTCTTAGAGCTTGCTGCCCTATGACTCATTTATTCTATTACTTTGCTTTGCTCCTTTAGGTGAGGGCTGCATCAGTTACCTGTTTTGCTGGAATAACTTCCACAGTTTTCTTTTCTCTGCCAAAGGATAAACAAGACTTCATCCTGAGCTCTTGTGTAAGTTTTTGCTACATAACGGATTAGTGCATTGGTGCTTTATCCTTTTCTCAAGTATACAGAATGATACCAGTGATTTAAGTTGTACTTGTGAAATCTTCTCAGGTTAAAACTGCAAAAAGTGATGAGGTTCCAAATGTTAGATCAGCTGCTTGTCGTGCTATTGGTGTAATTGCTTGTTTTCCGCACATTTTCCAAAGGTAACTCAGATTCGTTTATTCTCTTAGAAGGCATTGTTTGGACTTTGTTGAATTGTATGATTAACTCATTTAAAAGCTTAAGCTTAAAATGTTAGAGAGAACACACTTTTAGTTACATATCATATTTTATCTCAACATGCTCCTTTATGTGGGCCTGATTCTTTTTCATGGGCCAAACATGTGAAAATATTTTTTTTCTTAAGCGGATACCATGTTGAATTGTGTGACCACCTCATCAAAAAGCTTAAGCTTAAACTGTTAGGGAGTATATTTTTTATTTACTTAATTATATTTTGTCTCAGCTGGCTGTTTTAGGCAATTCCTGGTTAGTGAGTAAATATATGTTCCAATATGGCAGTGCAGAGATTTTTGACAAGTTCATTTCTCCTGCTGTGGACAACAGTCATGATTCCTCAGTATCGGTTGGTTTCAATACTCCTGTTTTTACCTATCTTTCCAACGTATTAACCTAGATAAAAGTTACAAGCAAGCTTAATGTGATAACTTTCAGGTTCGCATAACAGCCTCATGGGCTTTAGCTAATATATGTGATGCACTTCGCCACCATGTTGATGTACATGGATTTGAGAAATTCTCTTCAGGTCCTGTGAACTTCTGAATGACTTTAGATCTGTTTGTTGTGTAACCGTACTTTCAGATGTCTTATTGTTCTATATGAATGATTCAACAGTGAGCTCACAGTCTATCTCCTTGCTGATTGATTGTGCTTTACAACTTACGAACGATAATGACAAGGTAAGCCATGTTGTTACCTATATCGGCTAGTTTTTTTTTTTTTTTTAATGTTAGCTATTGTTTTCTTTAGTTTTACTTCTCATGTTTGTGATGTCAGGTCAAAGCAAATGCCGTGAGAGCATTGGGTAACCTTTCAAGAGTTGTGAGGTTTTCAAGTCAATCATTTGCTTATGACAGGCAAGCAGATTCAATGGTCGTATCTTCTGGGGGCAAGCCCACAAAAGGTTTGTCCATTTGCGAGGATCTGGGAGAAAGTCGAAGTCTGCATAACACTTCCTTGGAAAATTTTAAATGGCTTGAGAAGATGGTGCAGGCATTTATTTCTTGTGTTACAACTGGAAACGTTAAGGTATTTTCTTCTCCCTCATAGTGAGCATCAGGGAAAAAAACAAAGAAAAAAAAAAGGAATGGTAGATATCAAACCTTGACTTTTACATGTGTCTTCAAGTACACCTTAACTGCATACTTAAAAGGCCGGCCTTGCTATCAGGTACAGTGGAATGTTTGCTACTCATTGAGCAACTTGTTTTCCAATCCAACGTTGAAGCTGGAAAACATGGTGTGGTAAGTACTTGCTAACCTTGTGGTGAAAAGGCTAAAAGGTTTAAGGACTTGTGTAGATTTTTTCTTTTTTCTAATGGGGAATTATGGTGAGGGAAATTGGCTAAAAAGGCTTTAATGTTCCAGTCCTGTATTTAGCATGTCTTTATTTTCCATTTATGTTGTAAGTCCATGTCTTTGTGCCTGGAGATGTTGGATGGCTTTTGTTACATGATTCAGTATTTGACATCCTCGTCCTCAGAAATCCATGTGAACTTAACAGAAGCATTGCTAGGTAAATTATTTCAAATTCTGGGAGTTGCTTGATATATCCAACTTGAGGAGCCAAAAAGGATGAAGATGAGGACCAAGTTGATTATCTCGTGTCTTGGGTTGCTTAATGAATCTCATCCAAAGGTTCCTATTGGGTTTGCAGTGCCATAAGTAGAAGAGAGCTTACACTAAAATAATATATAGAAGTTGCATAAGAGAGAACCTGGTTACTTATATGGGTCTGATCACATAAGTGGACATTAACAAATTCAAGCGTCATTTGAAAAGTACTTAAGAAAGGTAAAAGATGATGCAGGTGCAGGGACACATGTCTGAGAATCAGAAAAGACTGCCTAATGCGAGAGGTGATACCCTCAACTCCCTAAAACATGAAGAGAATTTTTTGGGAGAAAAATGAAAATCCAATTCAAAACCTATATTAACCTATATTTTGACCTGGTATGCTCGCCTAGTAGTTCAGCTGGCAATAGGTGTATCTTGATTTACAGCAATCCCTTTCTGTTAAGAGCTACATAGAAATACTATCAAATATACCATTGATAGAACTATATTACCTGCCTTGGCCTTAGATAGGAGGGTATGGAGGTCGCGGATTAGAGTAGAAGGTTAGTAGGTAGTTTGGAGCACCGTGTCTGTTGTAGTATTAGCCTAGTCATGTAGTTTCTTGCTTTTGATATCTGTTATCATCTGATGTTTATTTGTGTTTCGGATGTCCCAATATTTCACTGTCTTTGCTATCCCTTTTCTGTATGCTGTGTACTGCTTCATTATTAGTTGCAATGTTTCCTTCACTGCTGTATTGCCTTTGTTCATAGCTACTTTGGTTGTTGCTCTTGAGTCTTGAACCGAGGGTCTTTTGGAAACAGCCTTTGTACCTCCTCGAGGTAGGGGTAAGGTTTGCGTACACTCTACCCTCCCCAGACCCCACTTGTGGGATTACACTGGGTACGTTGTTGTTATTGTTGTTGTTGTTGTTATATTACCTGCCTTCTTGTTATCTGTGTTGCCTTCACCTTGCTAATTGATAGTCACTTAAAACTTGTTTTAAAATATGATATAGCCTGAAGCAGATAGGTTGCATAGGACTATAGGAGTTGTCATCTTACTAAACTATGCTTACAGTTCCAAAAATATTGTAAAAAAAAATGCTTACAGTTTCAAAAAGAAAATAGGAAGGGATTCAGAAGGTTAGTGACACTTTCAGTTATTGACAGTTTTAAGATGCATTATGTAAGTGAGAATAGCTGGATTGTTGCATGATTCATAATTCTGTTTTACTCTTTTTTGTATTATTTTGACAGTTCTAAAATTCTTATTGCGGGGTTGTTGGTACAGTCACAAAATGCAAGCCACCAACCGAATTCGGTTCTTGAGTGGTGCATAATTCTTCGTTTTTGCTCCATTTTGTATTGATTTTGATATGTCTGAAATTCTTTTTCCTGGTATTCCCCATTGTACAGATATGCCTCAATCTACTTCTATATGTTTGCAGTATTTGAGTTTGTGCGTATGTTGTTTACGTATGTATATATTGTCTGATATATATTGACTAGCGAGTTAGTATTGCAGGGCGTCTTCAGTGTTTAGCATTCTTTTGCTACTCCTCCGTGATTCCTCTAATTTTAAGATCAGGATACAAGCAGCTGCAGCTTTGGCTGTTCCAGCAACCTTAAATGGTGAATTTTCTTTTTAACCTTTTGTTTCATATCTATCTCACAGTTGACTTATAGAAAGGTTTTTGTTCCTGTTCCTTCAGAACATGTTTGCATTTCCTCTTAACTAGTTTGGGATTGAGGCATAGGAGTAGTAGTTAAAACTTGCTTATTGGTGCTGGAAAAAGCTACTTAACAAGTAGGACTAACCTTTGTAATAGGAAAAAGACAAAATATACTTTTTATAGGACAAGCCCATGCTAGGGGTAGAAATTATTAAAATAGGAGAAGTTTGTGGTCATATAACATACTTTCTGCAGTTATCTGGTGCAGATATAGGTTGAAAAGTCGGAGGGTGGAGAGGGCTCTTTTTTTCCTTTCTTGAAGTCAACTGTCAGTTCGTTTGTATTTCTTCAAGCTATTGGCTAGTTGCTATTTGACTACATGGTCTGGGACTTGTTTGGTGCAGATTATGGCAGGTCATTTTTCAGTGTCCTACAGGGTGTGCAGCATGTTGTCGAGAGTCTGAGTTCTGATGAGATTTCATCACCATCAAATTTGAAATATAGGTTGGCGCTTGAAAAGCAGGTTAATCTCCTAAACCATTTTACTTAGACATGTAAGAAATTAGAAGTATATCCAACAAAATTACGAGTATCTATGTATGCTTTGATATGTCCGAACATTTGTTATATAAAATAAATCTAGTTTGTACCCCTTCTTACTGGAAGATGAAAAAGTAGTATATATCTTGTCTCGACTACCTTCATATATTCCCTTTTGTCAATGTTGCAATATTAGCCTGGGGGTGTAGTTTCTTGACTTGGAATTTTCTTGAAACGTATGTTGAAACTGCCATTTAAAGGGTTATTTTATTAAAATACATAAGCTGAACACTTTTCTTCATAAACTTAAACTTGAGATATATGTCATAATTTTTTATTGTATGGTGTTGGTAAAAGTGTTTGACTCCATATTTGGTGGACAGCGGCAATCCCATGATATAATTCCAATGTTTTGACAAATTCGATTCTCTTAATCAAATTTGATCACTCCCACTTCAGTTATTTTTCACCAACAGCTTTTAACTGAATTTTCTTCTGCAGCTGACCTCAACTATGTTGCATTTGCTTGGCCTCACTTCCAAAACAGATGACCGCCATGTCCATGAGTTCCTAATGAAGGTAAGACTATTAGTCTTAATTTCAGTGCTTGAGAATCTACAATTTTCAAGAAAAAACAAACCGCGTTATATTTGTTTTTTAAAAAACTTTGTATTTTAAAGAGGTTTCCTGGAAAATGATTATGTTGTGATATTTTACCACTTTGCTTCTTTCTGTGCATAATATCGAGAGCTGTAATTATGTTTTCCCGAAGTTCCGGACATGCTTGTTCTTTTGTGTGTTCACTTGGAATTGCCACATGATGCTCCTCCATCACTACGTTGTCTTTCTCCATCCCCATGTATCCCCAATTTCCAACTACTTTTGCCACATTTTGAGTTTCTTTTATTTGCCAAATCCCTATACTATTACTCCACCACCTCTAACATGTATTCACTGACCTGAAATAATGGCATGCATGTTTTTCTAACAGTTCTGTCTGAAGTTGTTGGAAGGGAGCCTTGGAGTAACTAGTAAAGTTGCTGCCATGTAACCAAGAGGTCATGGGTTCAAGCCGTGTAAACAGTCTCTTGCAGAAATGTGAGGTAAGACTGCGTACAATAGACCCTTGTGGTCTGGCCCTTCCCTGGACCCCGCGCATAGCGGGAGTTTAGTGCATCGGGCTGCCCTTTTTTCTGTCTGAAGTTGCGTACATGTTTATCAGGCAGTTGCAATTTATAATTTTCTGGATCTTCTTAGTATTATTCAGATAAGATTCGTCAGAATCATAAATTGGACTGTTACTAGTATCACCTAGTAAGAGGCCATTGATTAGAATAGAAAATTTAGGGAGACTTAGGTTCGAATAAATTTCCTGGTATGCTCTTTCTTCCGAATGACAGAGAGCCCGTTTGAATGGGCTTATGAATTTTGACATATAATTCCCAACTTATGCCTTTTGGCTTATTTTTATTATTTTGGCTTATTTTTATTATTTTGGCTTAAAAACAAATGCTTAAAAGCAATTTTTTTATTTTATCCAAACACTACAAAAGTGCTTAAACGCTATTTTGGCTTAAAAGCACCTAAAATAAGCCAATCCAAACAGGCTCAAGAAATGGGAATTGTTGAAATAGCTGTGTGCCCATTGCTACTCGGGTTATAGAGTAAGCTAGTGATGCTTTCGGCTACTGGACTTTCGCTATCTAAAGTGCAGCATTCTTAACCGAGCAACACGACGATGTATTGCTTTCTTCTACCTGCTTTCATTAGATAAAGCAAAGCATCTTCAGTGATAGGTAGGATTGTTTGCTTAAAAGTGTCTATTTCAAATAAGGCCCTTGAAACTATTTTTTTGCAGCGTCCCAATATTTGAATGGTGCATAATGAATGAGTTTGTGTGTCTATCTTACTCAAGTGAAAGGGTTCTCAATTGGATCTTCTTGCTACTTGAATTTTCTTAAGATGGTAGAATCAGGCTGATCATGAATTTAGCATCTAACCTCAGACATGATTGAGATTTGTATGGAATGAAAGGTTTTGTGCCCTTAATACATGAATTTTCATTTTCTGGAGTGCAATCATTAGCATTTATGGATTTACTTTGAGCGCTTCATTATTGGTCAAATGTTTTAGTAACAACCACTAGACTTGTCAGTTTAGAGTAAGCACTATGGTTCTAACTGCTTTCTGAGAGTAGTCCTTATTATGCAAACATATAAACATGCACTGTTTTTCAATATTTTTACACAATGTTGTATTTTACTTTACTAAAGAATTAGGTACAGCAAGTTTACATTGGAATCTTCTACTCAACCTCAGTAGTATCTATGTTCTTATATAAGTTCATAAACAACAGATGTCTTAGTATCCTTTTCTGTAGATTTCCAAATTATTTTGAGGGAGGGGGTATGTAATTGCAGGAGCGGGATTGAGAACGCATAAAGAGAAAACTTAAATAAATGAAGAATCTTCATAAGAAGGTTATACCAAATACTTGAGTTGCTAATGTGGTTCTCTTTTCAAGTTTCTAGTCCTTAAAATCTGTATTTGCTTTACTATCTCTTTTCTAAGATTGTGTCTCATTCTCTTCTTATATTCGTGTAGAAATCATCCTTCTTCGAGGAGTGGTTTAAGTTGGTCTGCATGTCTCTTGAGAAATCACCAAACCAGTTTGAGGCGGAATATTACTCTTCTGTTAACCACAAGAAAGATGTAATATTCAGAGCGGTGAGGTCACTTATTGAGGTGTATGAAGCGCACGATCTTCACGCTGTTGTACAAAGGTTTCACAAACTGTCCAACATCCTATAACGGGTTTTCCAGTTTCGGGTCCTACTTTTCCTTGGTCGGTCTGGTGTGTATTTTCTCCAGCTGCTACTGCTTGAGCTGGTTGGCCCTATCCAGTCAACGCTATACCTTAGCTCTGTAATTTTGCCATTTAATTCTCTTGGTTGAATGACACCAATGACGACCTGTAGAATAGTCAGCCTAACAAAGTGGTGGTTTGTCTTTGGATGTGCATTTCCATCGGAAGTCCCAAATGGTTGCGTTTAGTGAAAGGATGAGTGCACAAGCTCCCAATGATTACGTGTAGATTAGTCTGCGAACAAAATGGCCGTCTTCTTTGGATGTGCATTCCCATGGAAGTTGTGAATGGTAGCCATTAGCAAAAGGATGAGCACGACAACTCAGTATTTTAACATGTAAATTAGCCTTTTGAACAACTTGATAGTTATCGACACTTGAATGGTCCTAGGAACATGATGAGCAGAAAAGTTTTCCAGTATCCTCTGGTCTTTGAGTTGCTCAAAAGATTGAGCGGTGACTATTCAATCCATGGACATATCAGTAGCTGTGCCGGAGAAACTTGTATATGCTCTCTATTTTGTGTCATATGCTATTATATTAAGCATGTTAGTCATCTGGAGATGGTCCTGTATTTGTTGCGCTTTGTGTAACAATATGAGTTTTCATTTTCTCCGTGTTAAGACATTTTGACTCCTCATCTTGCCGCGAAATTATTTAACACTGGGACCGCACAGGTTTCGCCGTGATATTTTATAAAATACGGTGTGCAGTCTATTTATAATGAATTACTTATATCACTGCTTAACTTTCAATTCGCTTATGATCATCAAATGAAATGTGAATAACCCGTCCTCTCTTTGAAAGGAGCGTTTCCGATTTTGTCTGTGCCAAAATAAACGCGTCTCATGCCGAAATATCACAAGTACCGCCTCGTCTTGGGCCATCACACGGAAAACTATAACCGAAATCATTTTTATCTGACATTAATTTGGAACCACGTGCATCTAAAGCACCTTTTACTAAGATTTTTTCATCACCTACAGAAGACATCTCCCGTAGATCTCCGAGATGTGAGATACCTTTTTTTTCTTCCGTAATGATAGGCAGGAGTACCTAATTGGCATATTGTTAAACTTGAATGACACAATTATTTTCGAAGGTGTGTTTGGTATGAAGAAGATTACTATCTGGGAAAATGTTTTTCCTGGGAAGTCGACTTTTAAATGCCACACAAGTTACTGGATCAAGTGGACAAATAACTGTATTTAGAAAGGGGAAACTACACTAATGCCTCTAAAACCAAACTATTTACCCTTACATGCCCCGTTTACTTTTCATACCCAAAAAATTATTTACTCTTAGTACCCCTTATAGTTTTTGTAGGTAATTGTCTCTTTTTTCTTTTTTCTTCTTTGTTGTTTCATTTACTTTTTTCAAATCATAGTAGTCTTTATTTTTTTTCACCATAATCTAATTTCATATTTAATTCTAACTCCTTTCATTTTTTTCTTTCTTTTTTTAATTCTTTATTTCTTCTTTTCTATTTAATTGTCTTTTTTTATTGCTCATTTTTTTTCTTTTTTGTTCATTTATTTTTTTCATGCAATATTTTATTTTCTTTTTCACCATAATCTGATTCTATATTTAATTTTAATTTCTTGTTTTTTATTTTTTTATTACTTGTTCCTTTTTCATGATTTAAAAAATATACTGAGATAGTATCATGGAGGACTTCTTAAGTCCTTCTCATGTGTCAGCAGTCTTGCATGATACCATTATGATATATATCATATACTTAGATGGTATCATGAAGGACTATATGTACATATCTCATTGCAAGATTCATCGACAGGAATCCGATTTTATTTCCATTATACTTATTTACATTTTATTTAGTTAGTAGAACTTTCTAACTATATATTACTCTTATACAAATTCTCTTGTTTCTCTTATTTTTTTCTCTAAAGACGGAGAATTCTAAATTAATTACTTATATTATTTCTTCTTTAATTAGAAATTCTTTAAAGATTTCTATTTTAGTAGAGTTCCAAAAACCACCCAATTGAAGAAAATGCCCAAATTTTAGCTCTAATGTTTTTTTTTTGGGACCACCCTTGATGGTATCATGAATGACTGCTTCAGTTATTCAAAGAGAGTCCTTCATGATACCATCATGGTATATAAATCTACGTAGATGGTATCATGAAGGATTGTTGAAGTTCTTGAATGGAACAGTCTTCAATCCTTTATGATACCATCATGGTATAAATATACTGAGATGGCATTATGGGGGACTTCTTAAGTCCTTTACATGTGTCAGCAGTCTTGCATGATACCATCATGGTATATTTCATGGTATCATATATTGAGATGGTATCATGGAGGACTGTACATACCATGATGGTATCATGAATAACTGCTTTAGTTATTCAAAGAGATTCCTTCATGATACCATTATGATATATAAATCTACGCAGATAGTATCATAGAGGACTGCTTCATTCCTTCTATGGAATTTCCCAAACCTCCATGATACCATTTGCGTAGATTTATATATCATGATAATATCATAAAGAACTCTCTTTGAATAGAGTGTTGGTCTATTCCTTTTAAAAAAAAACATAACTCAATTCTCTATAATACTCACATAGTATATATCATATACCTCCACACACTTTTGGGATCTCTATGATACCCACATGGTATACGACAGAAAATCATAAAGGACTGATTTATTTCTTCAAGAAAAACTCATCAGTAATTTATGATACCCACAAGTATATCTTATATACTGACAAAGTATTATAAAGGATTCATGCATTCCAAAAAAATATATTTAACAGTCCTTTATTAATTATTATACTCATATGGTATATATCATATACATGTAAGGTATCATGAAGGATCCGTTAATTCCTTCAAAAGAAAAAAATAATATAAAAAATACAACAAAAATTGTTTAGGCTTAATTTTAAAAAAAAACCAAAACTAGAAAAAGACAAAATAAGAAAAGAAGATAAAACTAAAAGTAAATTTAGTATTTTATATTTTATATTATTTTTATATTTTATTAATATAAAAATAATTTGTAGCTTTATTTTTTTATTCTATTTCTAATTTTTATTTTATTCTTTTATTTTTATATTAAAAAAAACAAAAAAGACAACCAAGAATTAGAAAAAGAAGAAGAAAGGGAACAAAGTGTCTTCAGCGGTCAGCCGCAGGTCAGTTTATATATATAGTGCTAAACGTCAGCCTCACGTGCAAAAGCAAAGTGGACATTCCGGGTAATTATTTTGTAAAATGTGAATAACTTAAGTTATTTATTTAAAAGGGGTATGAACGAGTAAATAGTTTGGGTTGAGATGGCTGTTTATGTAGTTTCCCCATTTAGAAATCGTAAGAATAGGCCCAGGTATATAAAGTTAACCTCATCATAATCAATTTTAGACTCACAAGATTGAAGTTGAGGATTGTTTGTCTATTTGAAACTTCACACATGCGGGTATGAAGTTGGGAATGGATAGAAGTAGAAATTAAATTTGAAAAATAGAACATTCAACGTAAAAAGGACAGTCGATTAATTAAACTAGCATTTAATCATCAAGGGGAAAGAGAATTAACTCATACTTAAAATGCTAAGGACATTTCAGTAGTTTTAATATTTATTTTTAAACCCCCCCCTCCCTCAACCCCCTCTACCCCTTAATATTTATTTTTAACCATAAGTTATTATATTTACACTTTAACCCAATTTTCCAACTATAAATAACTCATTTTCTCTTCATTTTTCTCACAAATCTTCCTACAATCTCTCTAATCTCTCAATATATCTCTCTACAAGTTTACATTGTTTACTAAATATTCAATTTTATTTATTCATTTGGGAATTGGGAGTGAAGTTGGCAACTAGCTTGAGGATCTTCCATCGAGCAAAGTTTCAATTTTCAACCTCTCGATTACACGTCGACGTTACGTCGGCGTTTGGTACATTCGTTCCTTCATTAAATTATTATTGTCTGTTTATTTTATTTAGCGCACTTAATTTTATTGTCTTTAATTATTTATTATCATAATTTAAATGAAAAGATTAAGAGGTATGTTTAAGGGTAAGGGTGCTTCTTCTAGTAGGGGCGGCAACCAGGGCAAGGGTACTTCTTCTAGTCATATTATTCCTACACAGGATGATTTTGTTGATACTCAACATTTTTCTACAATACCATTAGATTTAGACGAGGAGCTATTTTCGGAACTCAAGAAGACTTTAATTTAGACGATGATCTAGATGATACACCCACTAATGTTGATGACAATACACCCACTAGTGCACCTTCAACTGAAATGCCTCCTATTCCCCCTAGTATGAGACGAGGTCCAACAAAACGACCATTAAAATCAGATGCATGGACATTTTTTGATAGGGACGTAGAGAATCAAGTAGCTATATGTAAATTTTGTAAAAATGTTTTAAAATTTAAAACTGGGAAAAGGTCACGGTGGGACGGGGGGTTTAATTAGACACGTAGTAAGTGCTCATCCAGCTAGGTATGCCCAATACCAGGCTTCAAAACCGGGTGCACAAATGCCCGCTCCATTGGGACAAGGTTCACATACTGATACTGTCCCGGACCAAGTACATGGTCAAATTAACCCTATGACGGGGGGAATTGTAGGCCCTAAATACAATAAACATAGAGATAGGGAAGCAATATCAAAATTAGTTGCTGTGGAGGGTTTGCCTTTTTCATTTCCTTCATCTCCCGATTTTATTCATTACATTAGGTATATATATAATCCTGCTTTTAACGGTTTTCCTAAATCAACTGTTAAGAGAGATGTATTTAAATTCGCGCATGAATATCAACAATATTTACGTTATTCATTATATCATTTTAATGGCAAAGTATCTATCACGTCTGATATAGGTCGTAGTACTAACGGCCATGATTATTTAATTGTAACTTGTCATTGGATAGATTATAAATGGTCTATGCAAAAACGTATCTTAGCGTATAGATATATAGATGATAGGCACACTGGTACTTTTATTGTAGATAATATTTATCAAGTGTGCCATTATTACG
Source organism: Anisodus tanguticus (assembly GCA_034509755.1). NCBI lineage: Eukaryota > Viridiplantae > Streptophyta > Magnoliopsida > Solanales > Solanaceae > Anisodus > Anisodus tanguticus. The sequence continues at coordinate 8,753,964 of CM067543.1, read as the reverse complement.
GAATAACCGATAAAATTATGACTATTACATTAGATACCGCTTCTTCTAACAATTACGCAATTACAATTTTAAAAAATAGTTTAACTCTATCTTTTCCAGATCATTTTCATATAAAATGCGCGTGCCATATATATAACTTAATTGTAAAGGATGGTCTATCACTTTATGAAGACATTCTTAGTAAAATACAATTTGCTATAAACTTTATTTTTAAAAGTAATAAAGTACAACGAAGAAAATAATATAAAAAAACTTGTCACGATTGTGGACTATCTTATAGAAAAATTCCACAAGAAGTATCCACTAGGTGGAATTCTTTATACGAGCAACTATTTGTTGCTTATGACTATAGAAAACCTATAACTTAATGTTTTAACTCTCATAATCAAAATCCAGCTGATATGATTGTAGATAGTGATTGGGTAAAAATTTCCAAACTTATTGTATTTTTAGAGAAATTTTTTCAAGCAACAAAATAATTTTCCGGTATATATTATCCTACTATTTCAACTATGTTGTTTTATATAACTCTAATATTTTTATTACTTAGTGAATATATAGAAAAACCAGCTTTTATGGCAGCTATTAAAAAAATGTTTATCAAAATAAAAAAATATTTTATTCCTATTCCCACTATTTATATTATTGGTGTTGTATTAAATCCGACTATTAAAATAGACGGTACTAAATCACTAATTGAAACTATTTACGATTGTATAGAAGTACTACCACCTCCAAGTCCCAAAAATCTAAATCACCCACCACCTATTGAACAAACTAAAGAAGAAGTGTTGTCTAGCGTAGAAGACCAATGCAAAAAAGTATATAGGTTTTATCAACAAGAAAATGCTAGTAACTTACCGGCTTCCATACCATCTTCTTCATCTTCAACACAACTTCACAGAAGACATGTTGTTTCTGCGGCTAGTATTGAAAGCCTCAGAAATAGAATGTGCGGCCGTACCTCTACTACTAACCAAATTAGCGAGTTGGATATTTTTGTTTTGCAGGGTTCTGTACCTTACCAAGAAGTTACAATGAAGATGGACATGAAGACTTGCTGAAATACTGGAGGGGGAATGAGAAGACATTTCCGACACTTTCATTGATGGCCCGAGATGTTTTGAACATTCAAGCGTCATCAACTGCGTCGAAAGCGCTTTTTCTCGCCGGCAGATATCAAATAGGAGACCACAGACACTCATTAGCCGGAGACAGCTTGGAAATTGCAGTATTATTCAGAGATTGGATACGAGCGGAGCGGAGAAGGTGCGGTTAACCGGAGATCAATGAAGAAGAAGACGAAAACAACAACGAAATCTTATCCGAAGGTGGTGGAAGCGACGTTGATCAATTTGACCAACAAATACCAATTCCAACCGAAGAATCACAGGAAAATATCAAGCAATTAGAACAGGTTTTTTTGAGTTTAATTGCAATTTTATTATGTAATTTGTAACTTTTGGACAACACCACAAAGTTGCAATTTAGATTTTAGACAATTGTATTTGTATTACAAAAAATCATATCTATTAAATAATATAAGAGGCACAAAAACAGCATTGGGATGTTTTTATTACACTATCTTGTCTTGTTTATAGAGTTTTTTTTATACATATGTTATTAAAAAAAAAAAAAACCGTCGGAACCCGACCCGATCCCGACCCCGCCCCGCCCCGATTCCGATGGGATCGGGATCGGGACGGGACTGGAGCAAGTCCCGCCAGACCCGACCCCGCCAGAGCCCTCCAGACCCGACCCCGACCCCTTCACCGGTCCCGCCCCGACCCCGACCCTGCCAGACCCGGCCCGCCAGACCCGAGCCCGGCCCACTGGCCACCTCTAGTCTATAGTAGATATCTAACATACCCTTTTTTTCCTCAACTAATTCCTAAACAAAACGCTAATAAGGGTTGTCTAATTTAGGGTTTTTTTTTCTTTCTAAACTCTTTCTTTCTTATTTTCTTTTTATACTAGGAAAATTCTTATTGTTCTGTCCTTTCCTTTCCCTTGCGCTTTTTTAGAGATAATTACGCTGTATGAAATTTAGGGCAACAATGCTACCAAAATTAATCACCTTTTCGGTACCATCGTCGTCGTTATCTCAGATCTCCGACGATCGATGGTAGACTATGAGAGGCGTCTATCATCGTCGTCTCAGATCTCCGGTGATGGATGGTAGACTATGAGAGGTGTCGTCGTCGTCTATCACCATCGTCTCAGATCAAAGATCTGGTGGTGGTGAGATGGAGCTCCGGCGTGAACTCCGACGATGGCTGGTAGATATTGCTGCTCTGTCTCATATCTCCGGCGATAGTGTTTATGGAGCTAAAGATTTGGGGTTGGTGGTGTATATGGGAGTTGGTGGTGTTGAAGTTATTTGTTGTATAATAGTGTATAATATTTGTATAATAGTGTATGTGGGTGTATACACTATTATACAATGGGATGTATAATATTGTATATGGGGTGTATACAGTATTATATAATGGAGTGTATAATATTGTATATGAGGTGTATATAGATGTATATGTATATATGGGTGTATATGAGTATTTCTTTATATACGTGTATAAATATGTATACACCTTCAAACACCTATATACATAATGTACTTGACTTTTGTATATAAGTGTATAATACTATATAAAATTATTTTTGGGCCAGAGCTTTTGCAATGTATATTTTAGGCTATTTTTTGCAATGTAAGTGAACAAATTGTATATTTTTTGAAATTTTCCCTTTTTTTATATTGACAAATTTTTTTACTTCACATTTGTATATTACACATTATTTTAGCATATTAAAAATTTGGTTAGTGGTTCTTATACATTTTCTATTTCAATGATGTATACGATAAATCATATATTAACAGTATATATCAAATATAATGTACATATTTAAATAGTGTGTATAACATATTTTGTTTAGTTACATATATTATATTGTATACATACAATTCATATATTTGATATAATATATAAATAGTATATACGATATATTAATGAAATATTTACATTATATAAAACAGTCATAATATAATATAGTTGATATATATTAAATGTATATTTTACAAAAAAAATCTATTCAACATAGAAATAAACTTTAAAGAACTTTTCCCCTCACAAATTTCCTTGGTGGCAACCTCATTAAAGAGGGAAGGTAAATTTTAATATATGGAAGATAGAGAGAAATTATGAAAGAGAGAGGAAAGAGGAAATGAAGTGAATAAGGCATTGATGGAAATTAATCTCATATTTATTTTCAAAATGTTATATTTGTTATAAAATCTGCTATATTTATAATATTTTAAAAGATATGTTATTCTTGTATTTATTTCTCACTAATTGATGTGATGGGTAAAAACCTCTTATGAGAATGTGGTGGCTGGGAAACACAAGGGACATCAAGTTGTTCGAGCGTCTTTAATTGAATTTAATTGAAACAAAAGGTGGTTTCAAGCCACGACAGGTCAAATGTCCACTCATGCCTTGGTCATCTTAGTCCCAGGATTATAGATCTGATTGTTATGTTCCGTCAGTATCAGGCGAGAGTTCACGAGCATCAGGTTCAGACCAGATGAGATCTATCGCTCCGTGCTGTGATATTTGCGACAGGGGACACTATGGGAGGTGTAGACTAGGCTCGACCTCTTGTTATACTTGTGGTCGTGAAGGTTATATGATGAGAGATTCCCTGAATAGAGGGCAGGGTGGTATGGTTCAGCCGACTGATTTGATGGCACGATCATCTTCTTTAGTGCGCCTCCCGGGGTGAGGGTCCCAATCTTCTGCTGGTAGAGGTCGAGGTCGCGGTGGAGCTTCTAGTTCAGGCGGTAATCAAAATCGCATTTATGCTTTGGCAGGTCGATCGGACTTTGAGTCTTCACCAGATGCCGTGACAGGTTCATTGACCATTTGTTCACATAATGTTTATGCTTTAATAGATCCTAGATCTACTTTGTCCTATGTTAGTCCATTTTGTCGCAGAGAAGTTCGGTATAGTACCTATACGATGCACATAGTGATATTTTGCAGATCGTAGGAGCTCCGAGTATATCCCTATATATAAGAAGCTGATTTCGCGTCACAGGCAATAGATTGAAATGCTAAAAGATTATGACGTTGGTATCTTATACCATCTATGGAAGACTAACGTAGTAGCCGAGGACCTCGGCCGCAGATTGAAGGGCAATTTAGTTTATTTAAGGGCCGAGAAGAAATCAGTGACTTGAGAGCTACATCAACCAGCCAATTTAAATGTCCGATTAATAGATTCATATGACAATGAAGTTGTGGTCCAAAACACCGCAGAATCATCCCTAATGGCGAGGTGAAAGAATGGCAGTACAAGAACCCTATTCTATTACAACTTTAAAATATAGTTCAGCAAGAAGAGGTGACAACCTTCAAGGTAGCGAAAGATGGGTTTTAAAGTATCGAGGCCGATTAGGTATTCTCGATATTGCGGGACTCCGACACCAGATTATGGCAGGGGTACACTATTCTCGTTATTATATTCATTCAAGGTTGACTAAGATGTACCAAAATACTAAGGAGGTTTATTGGTGGACATATTAATGAAATCTAGATCGCTCATATTTAGTTTTAGAGCATCCTTTAGGACGAGTCATGCTAATATGAAGAGGTACGAGTTTTCATAGGTGTGTAAATCCATGAGATTGGAATGTAAAAAAGAGCTAAGATGATATAATTAAGCATGATCCTCCCCAAAGGTGAGATAATTCAGGAACTACAATATAAGTTTGAAGAGTAGCAAATGAAGAGTAGCATAAAGGCAAAAACATGTCTAAGTCGTATTCATTTCCTTAAGTATGAAGTAACTATATATATCCCGCTACATGAGGTGCGTCAGATTGGATAAATACGAGTTCTACAAAAGTACACTGACCTAGAGATTAGCGAACAAGTTTGAGAAATTTGAAACGAGACTCCTAAGGGTAGGAGTGTAGATCTGTACCGTGTTTCTCAATGCGAAGTCGAGTCATATGTTTTTTCCTCTTTATAAGTTTTAATTGAATATTTCCCGAATATTTTTTCATTAATTGTATATCTCTTATTTTAGGTAGAATTGTATTCCTATTGTAACTAGATCTCCTATTTTAGGTAGAATTATATTTCCTATTATAATTATGTTGATTAGTTACCTAGTTTAAATATTCTTGTACTACTATATATATTGTACATTATTGATGAATACAATCAATGAACATATTCCTTTATGGTATCAGTAGCCTAAAAATACCTCTACCGCCACCGACCATAGCTCTCGGCTGCCACCCCCACGGAACCCTAGTATTTTTTTCAGTCATTCTCTCTCCCTTCTCCTCATAAATTTCATCTTCCATGGCTAACAAAACCAAATTCATTCCTGCGCTTGCTTGCAGTAAACAACATCACAAACTTCATCCCTATCACCCTTGAGATGGAAAAACGTCAATACTCCTCATGGGCGGAGCTTTTTAACATCCATTATCGTGTTTATGAAGTTATCGACCACATCATCCCTCCTACACCGAAGTCCACAGACCTACCCTCAACTTCGACTTCTCTGGTCTCGTTTGGACGCAGCCGTCCTCTAGTGGATATACGGCACAATCTCTAATGATCTGTTGCACACCATCATTGAGATCGATGTCACTGCCCACAAAACATGGGAACGTTTGAAAAGTATTTTCCACGGTAACAAAACTCATCGAGCGTTATACCTTGAAAATCAGTTCAAGGACGTTTATCAGGACGATTTCCCAAATGTGTCTGCATACTGTCAAGAACTCAAGATGCTTGCCGACCAACTCTCCAACGTCGGCGCACCAGTCACTAATTAGTGATTGGTCATGCAACTTATTGCAGGTTTGAACGAATCCTATGATGGCATTGCCACCATCCTTCAATAATGCACGCCGTTACCTCCATTTTATGAGGCTCGTTCGAAGCTTATTCTTGAGGAAACCTGGAAAATCAAGCACAGTACCACTCAAGCCAGCATTGTCGACGTCACCCTCACCACCACCGTCGGGCCATCCACCGATGGCAGGGCCTCCAACTCCGGTAACCAGAACCGCCGGCCTGAGGACCCGCAGCAGCCCGTATCTACCCGCAACAATCACTGGAGCAGGCAGTCCGACAAAGGCCACTGTGGATGGAATTCCAGAAATAATAGTGGCGGGATGGGGCAGTCCCCACCGATAGAAAACAACCATCAGTGACTGTGGTAGTGGCAACAACCTCCGTCGTGGGATGCTTACCCATCGTGGGCCGCATGGGCCCACCGTAATGGGCCTCTCTTCTTAGCCCATATCTGACATCCATGTGGACTCCACTTCAGAACCAATATGCCCACCCTAGCATACTCGACCTACGTCCCTAACATGCCTACACAACTGGGGATGGCAGGTGGGTACAATTTTAGAGATTTCGCACCGCACCTGCCCCAGTTGGGGCGGGTATGGGTATGACTTTGGTGGGTAGTAGGTGGGTATGGGTAGGTGGTGGATTTGCAGTTATACCTCTGCCCCACACCGCATCCAACCGCCCGCCCAAATCCACCCGCCTGTCATAAATCTATCGCCCGCCAACTATAATTTTATTTGTATAACTTTATATTTATCTAAAGCCCAAATAATTTGGTACAATATAGTAGTAGTAGATAATTCTCATGTATTGGCAGGTTGACAAAATGACAAATGAATTGATTACAAAATATGGCTGGCGGGTATAGGCGGTACAAATGGGTATTGGCGGGTGATGGATATCCACTTGGGTGGTGGAGCGGGTGTGGATTTAGGAATATATACCCGCCTAGACAGATATGTATATTGAAAATGTACCCGCCACGGATGGTGGGTAGGTGACGGATATAAAAGTTTCTGGCGGGTACTAGTGCGGGGGAGGGGGTACTCGTACCCGCCCCGCCCAGTTGTCATCCCTATACACAGCAAAGCCCCTTCCCCCTCCCTCCCTCCCTCCCCTCACCCTCAACTTTTGCACCGACTGACGTTGAGGCAGCTATGAACACAATGTCACTCAACGCTTCAGACGAAAATTGGTATATGGACACAAGCGCCATATCTCACATGACGGCATCACAAGGTATACTCTTGTCTTATTCCAATTTGAGTAATTTAAATCAGAATATTATTGTTGGTAGTGGACAAGGCATTCCCATTCACGATTTTGGTCATTCATCCTTATCCCCACCACATCCACCACTAATTTTAAAAAATGTCCACCATGACCCTAAATTCATTAAGAATCTAATCTTTGTGCGACGTTTCACAACTGATAATAATGTTTCCCTTTACTTTGATCCTTTTGGTTTTTCTGTGAATGATTTTACGACAGGGAGACGAATAATGAGATGTGAAAGCACCGGAGATCTCTACCATATTTCAAACACCGTCAACAATCCATCCTCAGTTCCATCAATCTTTACTACTATTTCGTCTTCCTTATGACACTCTAGATTAGGACATTCAGGAGATTCTGTTTTACGCTCCCTTAGAAAAAATAATTTTATTAATTGCAACTGTATTTCTAGGACTCCTATATGTGAATCCTGTGTTTTTGGGAAACATGTTAAATTACCATTTTCTTTATCCACAAATTGTACTTTACTACCTTTCGATATCATATATAGTAATTTGTGGACGTCCTCTATTTTAAGTACGGCTGACCATCGATATTATGTGTTGTTTTGGACGATTATTCCAACTTGCTATGGACTTTTCCAATTGGCAATAAATCCCAGGTCTACCCCATTTTTTCCTCATTTAGTGTTGTCGTAAAAATACAATTTGAAAATAGCATTAAATATTTTCAATGTGACAATGACAAGGAATTCAATAATAATCAATTCAAACAGTTTTGCTCCAATAATGGCCTTACATTTTGTTTTTCCTACCCTCACACCTCCTCTCAAAATGGTAAGGCCGAATGGAAAACTTGAACCATAAACAACCTAATTCGTGCCCTACTTTCTTACACCTCAATTCCCCCTCAATTATGGCATTACGCACTCTCCATGACCACTTATCTCCTAAATATAATCCCAAATATAATCCCAAATAAGTCTCTAGCTCAACGGTCGCCTACTTAAGTTCTGTTTCATAGGAACCCCTCACACCAACACTTACGTATCTTTGGATGTCTCTGTTATCCTCTCCATCCGACCACTCACAAACTCCAACCCCGGTCTTCCTCGTGTGTGTTTCTTGGTTACCCCGCCAATCATTGTGGTTACTCATGCTATGACTTGTCAAGACGTAAAATTATTATTTCACGTCATGTCCTATTTGATGAGTCTCAATTCCCCTTTGCCTCCCTAAACTCGCCACCTCGGCATTCCTATGACTTCCTAGATGATAGCCTGAACCCTCTTCTAATTCATCATTTACATAGTCCGTCATCCCAGACCCCGGCACCCGCCCCCACCTCGGACAGTCCGGGACACACTGCCCACCTGGTACTGCCGATGGTGGCCAAGAACATCCCACCTCAGGGTGATTCCACAACCATCTCTCAGAAAACCGAACATCGGCCAGCCGGTCCTGCCACCCCTGCCCTTCCTCCTCTTCTCGGATGTACTGCGACACACCCCTCTCCCATCCCGCATCCCGAGAAATGCTCTCGAACCATGGAAACCCATGCCATGCACAAAATTCATAAACCTAAACGATTGTTTAACATATTCGTTTCAGTTGTGCCTTCCCCTGTCCCTCGAAATCCGAAGGATGCCTTGTCCGACCCTAATTGGAAAGCCGCAATGATTGACGAATATAATGCTCTTATTGATAATAAGAAGTGGGACCTAGTACCCCATCCACCTGATGCTAACATTTTTCGTTCTATGTGAATTTTTAGACAAAAGGAAATATGATGGTTCATTTGAGAGGTACAAGACTCGTCTTGTAGGTGATGGCAGGTCTCAACAGGTAAGAGTGGACTGTGATGAAACGTTTATCTCGGTTATAAATCTCGTAACCATCTGGACCATTCTCAGTATTGCTCTATCCAAGTCTTGGCCCATTCATCAGTTTGATGTCAAGAATGTCTTCTTACATGGGGATCTTCATGAAACGGTATATATGCATCAGCCTATGAGTTTCAGGGATCATGTTCATCCGGATTATGTGTGTGTTTATTGCGGAAATCGCTCTATGGACTGAAACATGCTCCTCGAGTATGGTACTAGCGGTTCGCCGATTATGTCTCCTCTATCGGTTTTTTCACACAGCAGATCCGATCATTCCATGTTCATCTACAACAAGGGTAGAAACATGGCTTACCTATTATTATATGTTGATGACATCATCCTCACTACATCATCTTATGCTCTCCTCCGGTCCATTATGTCTCTCATTTCCTCTAAGTTTGCTATGGAGGATCTGGGGGCCCTAAGTTATTTCTTGGGCATCTCTGTCACTCGACATTCTTGCGGCCTATTTCTGTGTAAGAAGAAGTACGCCGAAGAGATCCTTGACCGTGCATGGATGACATTTTACAAACCATCCCACATGCTAGTAGACACCAATTCCAAACTCAGCGCTGATTTCGACCCCCCATATTCAGACCGACTTACTATCGTAGCATGGTTGGGCCCTGCAGTACCTCACATTCACGAGACCAGACATATCATATGTCGTACAACAAATCTTCCTACACATGCACAATCCGATGGAAGCACACATGAACGACCTCAAACGTATTTTATGATACGTCCAAGGTACACTTCACTTCGGATTACATCTATACATGTCCTCGCTTACTGGTCTCACTACTTATTCTGATGCTGACTGGGATGGATGTTCTGACACCCGACGTTCCACGCCTGGTTATTGCATTTTTCTCAGAGATAACCTATTGTCTTGGTCTTCCAAAAGGAAAGCTACACTATCCCGATCCAGTGCCGAAATAGAGTACAAAAGTGTCGCCAACATCGTCTCTGAGTATTGTTGGATCCGTAACCTTCTACTTTAGCTTCACTACTCAATTCAAAAGGCAACACTGGTCTACTGCGATAATATTAGTGCAATATATCTTTCCGGCAATCCCGTCCAACATCAGCGCACTAAACACATCGAGATGGACATTCATTTCGTTCGCGAAAAAGTGGCTCGTGGTCAAGTTCGTGTCCTTCATGTTCCTTCTAGATATCAGATTTCCGACATCTTCACCAAAGGACTTCCGCGCATACTATTTGATGATTTTTGAGCCAGTCTCAGTGTTCGTGAATCTCCCGCTTCGACTGCGGGGGTGTAATAGAATATTTTTCGAATATTCTTTCATTAATTGTATATCTCTTATTTTAGGTAGAATTGTATTCCTATTGTAATTAGGTCTCCTATTTTAGGTAGAATTATATTTTCTATTGTAATTAGGTTGATTAGTTATCTAGTTTAAATATTCTTATACTACTATATATATTATACATTATTGATGAATAAAATCAAGGAACATATTTATTTAAGTTTCACTAGAATAAAGAGTAAGGAACACAATATTTTTCTCGCATACAATTGAATTATCCGGGTGACCTCATGTCTATTGCATCAACTTTTCCATCAGTATTATAAGAAGCAAGTTAAGCGCTTCCTAAGGTTAATAATCAAATATCCCCAGAATGCTTATTGTTTAAGTGCTTATGTATTGCCATACGAGAAATCATTTGTAGTTGCCAAGTGGTCTATGAGCTTGATTTGCCCTCAGAGCTAGAGACTGTCCGTCCATTCCCTACAAAAAGAAATCCTAATTGCGGGGTTATTTTTAAGGGTTGCAGCGGTTTAAACCCCCGCAATGTATAATTGCGGCTGCTACTAAAAACCCCCGGAATAAGGGTCGCCGCAATCAATTTGCGGCGGTTTATAACCTTCGCAAATAATAAAATAAAATCTTTTAAAAATAATTTAATTAACCGGGCAAATAATAAAATAAAATCTTTTAAAAATAATTTAATTTACCAATTCCGGCGCTTCGAAATCCCCTCAATATCATTGTTTATTTTTTTTCTTATTGGCTTATGTATATTTAATGGTCATGGCAACAATAACCCCCACAATTCATTGAATTTTTTTATTCATATATTACTAAGGGTGGCGAGTGGGCCGGGCTCAGGTCTGACGGGCCGGGTCTGGCGGGGTCGGCGTCGGGGCGGGACGAGCCAGGGGGTCGGGTCTAGCGGGGCCTAGCGGGGTCGGGTCTGGCGGGACCTGCTCCAGTACCGTCCCGATTCCGATCCCGTCGGTATCGGGGCGGAGCGGGGTCGGGTCGGGCTCAGGCTCGGGGTGGGGTACGGTCGGGTTTTCCTTTTTTTTTTTTAAAAAAAATAAAATAACATATGTATAAAAAAAAACTCAATAAACAAAACAAGATAGTGTAATAAAAACATCCCAATGCTATTTTTGTGCCTCTTATATTATTTAATAGACATATGATTTTTTTGTAATACAAATACAATTGTCTAAAATCTAAATTGCAACATTGTGGTGTTGTCCAAAAGTTGCAAATTACATAATAAAATTGCAATTAAAAAAATTACATTCTCAAAAAAACCTGTTCTAATTGCTTGATGATTTCCTGTGGTTCTTCGGTTGGAATTGGTATTTGTTGGTCAAATTGATCCACGTCGCTTCCACTACCTTCGGTTAAGATTTCGTTGTAGTTTTCATCAACTTCTTCGTTGATCTCCGGTTGACCGCACCTTCTCCGCTCCGCTCGTATCCAATCTCTGAATAATACTGCAATTTTCAAGTCGTCTCCGGCCAATGAGTGTCCGTGGTATCCTATTTGATATCCGCTCGCGTAAAAAACGCTTTCAAACGCAGCTTGATGACGTTTGAATGTTCAAAACATCTCGAGCCATCAATGAAAGTGTCGGAAAGGTCTTCTCATTCCCCTCCAAGATTTCAAGCAAGTCTTCTTGTCCATCTTCATTGATAACTTCTTGATACAAGATGCTGATTTAAACCATGCAAAACAAAAATATCCAACTCGCTAATTTGGTTAGTAGTAGAGGTACGGCCGCACATTCTATTTCGAGGCTTTCAATACTAGCCGCAGAAACAGCATGTCTTTTGTGAGGTTGTGTTGAAGATGAAGAAGATGGTATGGAAGCCGGTAAATTACTAGCATTTTGTTGTTGATAAAATCTATATATATTTTTGCATTGGTGTTCTACACTAGACACCGCTTCTTCTTTAGTTTGTTCAATAGGTGGTGGGTGATTTAGATTTTTGGGACTTGGAGGTGGTAGTACTTCTATACAATCGTAAATAGTTTCAATTAGTGATTCAGTACCGTCTATTTTAATAGTCGGATTTAATACAACACCAATAATATAAATAGTGAGAATAGGAATAAAATATTTTTTTATTTTGATAAACATTTTTTTAATAGCTGCCATAAAAGCTGGTTTTTCTATATATTCACTAAGTAATAAAAATATTAGAGTTATATAAAACAACATAGTTGAAATAGTAGGATAATATATACCGGAAAATTATTTTGTTGCTTGAAAAAATTTCTCTAAAAATACAATAAGTTTGGAAAATTTTACCCAACCACTATCTACAATCATATCAGCTGGATTTTGATTATGAGAGTTAAAACATTAAGTTATAGGTAATTTATAGTCATAAGCAACAAGTAGTTGCTCGTATAAAGAATTCCACCTAGTGGATACTTCTTGTGGAATTCTTCTATAAGGTAGTCCACAATCGTGACAAGTTTTTTTATATTCTTTTCTACGTTGTACTTTATTACTTTTAAAAATAAAGTTTATAGCAAATTGTATTTTACTAAGAATGTCTTCAAAAAGTGATAGGCCATCCTTTACAATTAAGTTATATATATGGCACGCGCATTTTATATGAAAATGGTCTGGAAAAGATGGAGTTAAACTATTTTTTAACATTGTAATTGCGTAATTGTTATTAGAAGCGTTATCTAATGTAATAGTCATAATTTTATCGGTAATTCCGTAATAATCGCACATTTGATAAATATTTTCTCAATAAAAGTACCAAGGTGCCTATCATCTATATATCTATACGCTAAAATACGTTTTTGCATAGATCATTTATAATCTATCCAATGACAAGTTACGCTAAATAATCATGGCCGTTAGTACTACGACCTATATCGTACGTGATAGATACTTTGTGCCATTAAAATGATATAATGAAAAACGTAAATATTGTTGATATTCATGCGCGAATTTAAATACATCTCTCTTAACGCTGATCTAGGAAAACCGTTAAAAGCAGGATTATATATATCTCTAATGTAATGAATAAAACCGGGAGATGAAGGAAATGAAAAAGGCAAACCCTCCACAACAACTAATTTTGATATTGCTTCCCTATCTCTATGTTTATTGTATTTAGAGCCTACAATTCCCCCCGTCATAGGGTTAATTTGACCCTCGTACTTGGTCCCAGGACAAGATATCGTATGTGAACCTTGTCCCGATGGAGCGGGCGTTTGCGCACTCGGTTTTGAAGCCCGGTATTGGGCATACCTAGTTTGGATGAGCACTTACTACGTGTCTAATTAAACCCCCGTCCCACCGTGACCTTTTCCAATTTTAAATTTTAAAATATTTTTACAAATTTTACATATGGCTACTTGATTCTCTACGTCCCTATCAAAAAATGTCCATGCATCTGATTTTAATGGTCGTTTTGCTGGACCTCGTCTCATACTAGGGGGAATAGGAGGTATTTCAGTTGAAGGTGCACTAGTGGGTGTGTTGTCATCAACATTAGTGGGTATATCATCTAGATCATCGTCTAAATTAAAGTCTTCTTGAGTTCCAGAAAATAGCTCCTGGTCTAAATCTAATGGTATTGTAGGAAAATGTTGAGTATCAACAAAATCATCCTGTGTAGGAATAAGATGACTAGAAGAAGTACCTTTGCCCTGGTTGCCCCTACTAGAAGAAGCACCCTTACCCTTAAACATACCTTTTAATCCTTCCATTTTAATTATGATAATAAATAATTAAAGATATTAAAATTAAGTGCGCTAAATAAAAATATAAAATAAACAGACAATAATAATTTAATGAAGGAACGAATGTACCAAACGCCGACGTAACGTCGACGTGTAATCGAGAGGTTGAAAATTGAAACTTTGCTCGATGGAAGATCCTCAAGCTAGTTGCCAACTTCACTCCCAATTCCCAAATGAATTAATAAAATTGAATATTTAGCAAACAATGTAGACTTATAGAGAGATATATTGAGAAATTAGAGAGATTGTAGGAAGATTTGTGAGAAAGATGAAGAGAAAATGAGTTATTTATAGTTGAAAAATTGGGTTAAAGTGTAAATATAATAACTTATGGGTTAAAAATAAATATTAAGGGGTAGGGGGGGTTTGGGGGAGGGGGCCCTAAAATGGCCGTTGGCCAACGGCCATAATCTAAAATGGTCGTTGGTGCAACGGCCATTTTTGCAAAGGGGGGAAAAGGTCGGGATCGGGGTCGGGACCGGCTCGGGGCGGTCTCGGGTCAGGCGGGCCTGGGGCGGGCTCGGGTCTGGCGGGACGAGACATCGTCCCGTCCCGAGTTCGAGTCCCGCCCCCGTTTTTTTTTTTTTTTAAGCGGGGTCGTGGCGGGACCAGGGCGGGCTCGGTACGGGGTCGGGCCGTCCCGGCCCACTGGCCAGCCCTATATATTACTGACATATCACTAGTTAAGCTGTAAACATAATCTAACAAAAAAAAAAACTTCTAAAGTTGAGAGATACCGATAACATATCTTAAAATCACAAATTCTTATCATAAAGTATCACTAGTCTTTAAAACTAAATTGTCAACATTAAGTAGCATCATCAACCTCAAATACTAAATTTAAACACAACATTCACTCCAATATTCCAACATCCGCCCCAACCGCACAATAACATCGTCATAACTAATTATCTAAGACTATTACAATGAAATCAACGGTTGCCACTAGGATTACTATCACCGCATGATCTTCTTGCGTCCATAGGCGAAAGAGGTCCACTGGCCGCATCACTTGGCTGCATAAAAGAAGCAAAGTAAAAAAAAATCAATCACGTAATATATTAGTATGTGTAACTAAAGTAAAGAAACTAACTCCATAATAACATCATTTAAGAATGTCGCTTCCCAAATTCATCGTTTCATCATCACGACTATGTTTCAGATGTAGATAAATGATATGTGGCTCTCTATCTAACAATGTCTGATTCATGTTCTACAGTCACACAATAACAAGAATAGTACTAACATAAAGCCCTGAATCCAAGATCTTTCCTACCGATTAAAGACGTTATCCAAATAGTGAAAAATTAATTGTATTATATCATTTTCCAATAAAATGGTTACAGAAAGGAAAACCCAAACCAGTTAAACAACATGAGAAGACTTCTTAATGAATAGCATCAAGTTACATAGTAAATCAATCCTATAAAGATACTATGATGTTCTTAATTATGGTACATAAGAGAATTTTACTTGTTTACTTTCTCAGGAGCTTCAATTTACTATGAGTTATCAAAGAACTAACCATGTCACAACAGACACCAGAAGTAAACATACAACTTTGAATGAAAAAGAAATTTAACAACTTTACTTACCGTTATAGGAGAAACCGTCGAACGAGTAGCAAAGAACCCCGCAAACTGTTCTGGTATCGTCCCTTCTTTCATTATCATATATGCCTTGAAAGCATTCATCATTTCATTATGGTTCTCTTGACATTGGGACGAACATGAACCTTCACTACTTGAAGCACTTGTACTACCAAAACGAGGTCTTACTTGTTTAAAACTCTACTGGGAACAGGTCCTAATCCCAAGCACCTCACCCTTCCAGAGTGCTCTTTCCCTAGCACCTTACCGATGACATCATTTGGCAAAATTTGAGACTCGTCTGTGGTGCTTTGGCTCAAAGCTAACTCAAATTTTTACTGCACATATAAAACTCATTGTCACAAATAAACCAACAGGAATGCATTTATTTACAAATAAACTGGAGGTTTCATACAATCCAGAAATATGTAAAACAACAGAGCGACAAACACCCCCCACCACCGCCATTCTAAATACACAACACAAATTGATTTTCTGCCACACCCTATTTAAGATGCGAGAATTCACAGAAACTTACGCATATTTCTTTTGCTGCATCATTAACATATACTCCATCTTGCTTCTTATGAGTAGCAAGGTATATTTGTGCTCGTCCAGGCCTTTGTCCAGTCCGAGCCATCTAGAAATAAAATATCAAATCAGAGTTACTTACTACTCAGAAATAATTACTTAGTAAGTTGATTTACTCACTATTTCAGCCCTTCTCGTAGCGTTGGCTTTGGAGCCACCTATGTGTGGAATCGTTTGCTTCTTTCGATTTTCAGCATTTCTTTTACGCATTGCCTTATAAAAATATACTTGAAACTCAATTAGAAAAAAATTATATTATTATAAAGACTAGTAGAAGCAGTTATATAAGTAACTTTGTTGATTCTCTATTTTGGTACTCAACAAAAGAAATCCATTGATCCCGTGGAATCCCATCCGGCACAGTATCAATAATCTCAGTTGTGCTTTTAAGTGGGTCTTCATATGCATTCCACAAGTTCAGCTTACTTGCAGCCCACTTCTTTCCAATAGATTTATAAACATGTCACCACGCAACTGACTCGGTTGTCTTAAAGAAGAACTTGTGC
This sequence comes from Anisodus tanguticus, assembly GCA_034509755.1. Taxonomy (NCBI): domain Eukaryota; kingdom Viridiplantae; phylum Streptophyta; class Magnoliopsida; order Solanales; family Solanaceae; genus Anisodus; species Anisodus tanguticus. The sequence continues at coordinate 8,737,248 of CM067543.1, read as the reverse complement.
TTCAAAAATAAAACATTGGCTAGCTTTCTATTACATGTAAATATAAAGTTCAAAGGCAAAATAAATATATGGTTGTCCTCATAAAAAAAACCAGTGATATAGTTGTAAGAATATTGAGCTTATAACTTTACAATTTGATCGAAGACGCGGTTGAAGTATGTCATAAGTAAACTCAACCATTTCTCAAAGTTGATTTGAAATAAAGAGCACTCACATGCTAAAATTCCACAAAAGCCTAAACGAAGGCTGCGTGCATCTCCAAATGGTTCATCCAGGTAATCAAAATCAACCACAATATGCTCTTCACATGTTAAGTTTAGCACTTCGTTAACTTTCACTTTGAGTTTCTTGACATTTCCTTCTGAATCTATAATAAGAAAAGAGGTCAGCTGAAGCCATGAGAGAGATGAACAGTGGCTTAGACGGGACTGCTGAACATTGACTTAACCAATTACCTAAGAAATCAGGAACTTCCAGTAAGATGTTGATACCGCTAATTTCCTTAAAGACTTCTCACACAAGCAGGCTACCTCATTATTAGCAAACAGAAATGGCAATTAACCAAGAAATCAGGAACTTCCAGTAACATATTGATACCGCTAATTGCCTTAAAGACTTCTCACACAAGCAGGCTACCTCATTATTAGCAAACAGCAATGGCAATTAACCAAGAAATCAGGAACTTCCAGTAACGTATTGATACCGCTAATTGCCTTAAAGACTTCTCACACAAGCAGGCTACCTCATTATTAGCAAATAAAACAACACCATGAAGGATTGCTTAGTCTCTAAGAATCAAAAGATTATTCTGCATACCACAATACCAAGTTAAGATAGAATATAGCTCCTAAAAACAGTAGTAAATAGTAAAGATCAAGATTTATATAAAAGGGTGAACCATATCAAACAACTTTCCGAATCCCGAGTAAAACCCGAGTAACAAGCAATCGCAAAAATTCCATAAAGAATAAAGATAACTTTCTTAGCCAAAAGATAGTAAGTTTGGGAAAAAAACACTAATCAAACTTTTCTAATCAAGAAAAAAAAGGTGATAGAGGGAACTAGTCCTACCTTAACCAAATGACACTTCAGTAACAAGTGATCTATAACCAAAAAAAGAACTGTCTTACCCATTTATAAACTACTCTCCCTGTATCATCTAGTGTGATACTGTTTAACTAACTAAATTAATTTAGTATTAGTATGAAAGAGTATTGGCATATGCCCATTTTCCTCCTACACCACACCAGCAGGTAGAACCTTGTGTATGGCATAAACATTAACTTCACCAGTTGTCATTTAAATCATAATGGCATTTATTTACTTCCACAACTCACCAGGAAATATCTCAAGGTTCTATAAAATAACCATTTAGTGCTGACAGCTTCATATAGCTCCTCTTTGAGTTTTGAGTTAGAGAAGCAAGGAAAACCTTTTTAGATTGATTTTACCAAGCTAAAGTACTATCATTAAACCTTTTTAGATTGATTTTACCAAGCTAAAGTACTATCATTAGAATACTCTATCAATAAAAAAGCACAAATAATTTTTTTTTCTCTAAATGACAGAACAAGGATCAAATTAGCTGATTTTACCAAGTCGAGTTACATCTGCTATATTGACAGGGCAAAATAGCCAGATCCCTGTTACATCTGCTAGCTGGAATTCCCAGCTACTCAGTTTCACATTCATAGCCCATCTTTTCTAACTACTCAACTCAGTTTCCCAACTACCATTTTGTCCAAGTAACCAAGTGCCAATTCTTTGTGAAGGGGAAAGTCCCGAAGGCGAAATCCCCCACCTGTACCAGAGGTCCCTTGGCCATGTGAGATGTAAATCGAGGATATGCGCCCACCTGTACCAGAGGCCCCTTGGCCAGGTGAGATGTAAATCGAGAGATATGCGCGAGTGGCAGCCCTGCAAGGGAGAGGACCAACGAGACACGAACCCAACAATAGCCTTTGCAATATTTCAGCAAAGACTATCACCACACGGATTCGAACCTGCAATGTCGGAGTGGTTGTACCCCAATCACCTTGCCACTTACCAACTCGCATGTGCCCGTGGGGGCTACCAAGTGCCAATTCTACACTTACTAATATAACAACCATACCCATTAACACAACCAAACTTTTCACCAAAATGCTCAGTTTGTTACTTAGTAACACAAATTGTAACAAGTAAGACACCAAAATATATAGAAACAAATGATATATGAGTACCTTATAATGTGAAGTGTCGTATTTTTGGAACCCCAAAAGAAAAATACTCTGAAGTTATGAAGCTTTTATTTAATTTTGCTAGAAAGTAAATAATTTAAATAAAAGAATATATTTAAGGACAATGACCAAGAAGGCCACCACCTGTGCTATCCCCTCCCTCTCACCTCAAATTTCATTACCAAAAAAATCAATAAATTCTCCCTCACTTCAAAACAAAAACCCCAAAAGCCACAACTAAACTAGCCTTCAAGGTAGCACCATTGCTTGTGGACACTAAAATTCACTCAATGGCAAAAAACAAATCAATCGTGCTTCAGTCTGAAACTAGTTAGGGTCTGCATATTAATTCGAGTTTTATAGCCATTCCGCTTTATTCAATTGGAGTCGACTATATGAATCTTAACAAAAAAGAGTAGGGAGAATAAGGTCCCTTCTTAGGGTTCGGATTTGTTGTTTTCTATATTACTCACCACCAGGGGGTGACAAAATTAACCCAAATACAAATAACCTGCACAACCCGCCTAAGGTTTGATGGGTTTGGACAAGAGTGATTTTGATGATGAATTGGTTTGGGCTAGCCCAAGTTGACCCATCATAAATCAACAGTCCAAATGACCCCCATGATGATGCTCAAACTTGACCCACGAAAATGTTCATTCTTAACCATTAGAGTTCCACATTAGATTAAGATTTTTGTTTATAAATAATTATTTAAAAAATTTCTTTAATTATTTCAGAACAATAAAAATATATCAAGGCACCCCAACCATCCGCCACTAAATCCATCCACCCTACCCCCACCCCAGCACTGAACCACCTTCACATACCTACCCCTACCTTGCTTACTCCACCCCACCCTCTACCTCCCTACCACCCTTACCCACCCCACCCCCACTTTTCCACCTCATCCTCAAATTTCTATTTCTTATTTTTTTACTTTTTAAAAAAAATATGAAATTTTTTCTTACTCTCATCCCCTACCGTCTCCACCCCTACCCCATGCCCTACCCTTATACTGAAATTTCTATTTCATTTTTTTTTTTTACTTTTATAAGAAAATTATTTAAAATATGAATTTTTTTCATCCCCTTATTAAAATCACAGAGGAATCGTTCTTTCCAAGCCTTGCTAAATACCATAAAACCCAAATTAATTTGTTTTGGAGGAAGTTAGGGTAAGAAAAAGAGTCAATATACAATATCAACACCAATTAAAGGAAAAAGTGAGCCAAGCAAAAAAAAGTGTGGGAAAGGTGCACGCTATTTATTTTTTTCAAAGGCTATTATCTTATATTTGTGTCAGTTAAGCACACCCCCGCTATTTAATGAAATTTGGGGGGTTGGAGCTGACCCCACTATTAAACCCCCGCAATTTAAGCCTTTTTATAGTGATTATTCTATGAAGTGCATCGAAGACCCTTCTTGTGTTATTTTAGTTGACGACATTTAAATTATAGAGCACTTGTCCAAAGAGGAAGTCTCAGTTGCTATTGTAAATCACCATATTCTTAAGTTGAGGACAAATGGGAATCCCATGAAGATGCTATGGGGAAACAAGAACGTCAAGGAGATGACGTGGAAGGTCGAGGGAGAGATAAAGTCTAAATGCCCTTATTAATATTAGATTGAAGATGATACTGGAGTTGAGGAGTTACAGCGTAACCAGAGTCAGCGATGTGTACATATGAGGTAAGCTACACTTTTTCAATGTTTTCATTGACGTTGATAGCCATTTGAGGCCAAGAGTGATTAAGATTTAGTTCGCCCCTGTAAGCCCCATATTCGAGGACGAATGTTTTTAAAGGAGTGGTGAATGTTACATCCCGTAATTTTATACATTGAGTTGCGTCATAAGTTAATCGATGTAAGCTCGGAATGTGAGATTATCCTTGTGGTTATAAAGTGTATAAACCGTGTTAAACAAGTGTTTTGTAAGTGTCATGTGGTTTAGAGGTAAAACGAATCAAAGAGAATAAGTTTCATCAATGTAATACCCAGTACTCTTGGGTTATGGTTTCAATCGCTCGACGTATGTAAGTAAACCCGAGCCCTGAATAATTTTGGTCATATTCATTTATGCAAATCAAGAGTTAAGTGTATAAAAGGATGAAGTCCTGAAATAATTTAGGACTTAAAAAGTGTTACGGTTATTGAAAATAATATTTTGTGTGTGGAAAATGAAGCTATGAACTAGTGTTATATTATGACATGATGTGTGTTAAAATTAATGTAACATTTAAACAATGAAGGTAAAAGAAATAGTTAATTAATTAGTGGATGTGTTAAAGTGAATAACGACCACATATGTACTAGCCACAAGGGCAGCAAAGTGACTAATCACATCATGGGCCTTTTGATTTGAGATGATATTAATGACTTGTCTTTTTATAAACGTATTGGGGTGGGCCCACAGTCCATTAATGATAGGAACTTGAAGATTTCATTTTAGTTAGACATTGTATCTAATGAAAATATGGAGCAACAACATTTTTGTTCTTGCAACTATGTATACATTTAGTTCTTAAAAGATTATGCAACAATGTAGTAATATTTTGACAAAGAAGAAGGTTGGCAGCAACAGAGCAATATAGCGGGTTTTGCTCTTTAGTTCGATTTTATCGTTCTGTTTTTTTTTATCGCGATTAAGGTGTAGAGGAGGCTGATTCTAACACCGTTAGTAGAGGTTCCGCATTAAATGTAGATTTTTCCTCCTAGGTGCATTTGAGTTTCTCCAAGTCATAGCTAAGTGGTTTGAGTGAGAACTTACGAATCAGTGATCGAAAGTCGAATATAGATTGTTGTATCTTGTAGGACTATTTTGAAAGTTGTTTCTAAGATAACTTTTGTTTGAAAACTGATGGAAAAGACTTAGTTATGGTGTTGATTGTTGGATAATTAATTATGATTATTATGGACTTGAAGAATGTAAAGAAATCAGGCGAGGTGCTGCTCGTTTTAATATAGAATAAGCTTAACGATCAGTATATGATAGTTGGATCGTTCATAGCTTGACGATATCATCATTATTGCTATTGTAGATTAAGTGCGATGAGGCGAGCTCGTTGTGGTTGCAGCACAGATTATCACAAGGTATGTAAAGGATATCTTTCCTTCTTCGTTTGGCATGACTCTTTAACAGAGCAAGTCCTGAATAAACGCACAAAGAAGTACCCTTCACAGAAATCTCATGTCTATGTTGTTCCATATTATTCCTATAGTAGTTTCCCTTGTCGCGAGATTAATTTCAGTATATCATCATTTTTGTCTCTTTTAAGAAGTAGAAATCATGATTATTGAATTTACAGATTTATGGACTCGCCTACGGGGCTATCTAGTCGTACTTTTGCCTTTGGGGCTATTCAGTTATACATTTTCCCTCAGGGCTATAAAAATGTATGCTTGCCTTCAAGGCTTTATATGATTGTTTCCTTCGGGGCTATACAGATGCCTTTGAGGCTATGCAGTTGTCTTCGGGGCTATACACTTGCCTTCGGGGCTATTTACATATGCACTGAGCCTTATACAAGGCCAATTAGTTGTTATAGTGTTATTTAGTTGATAGGAGTCAGAGACAACTAAGTATACTCCCAGATTATTATTGACTCCTTGGTTTGCATTCAGTATATATCGTATTTCAGTCCAGTTTTAGTTATTCAGTTGCCTTACATACTCGATACATTATTTTGGACTGACGTCTCTTTTGCTGGGAGCGCTGCATTTCATGCATGCAAATTCTTAGAGACGGATATGTAGATCTCCCTAGTAGATGTCGTCGAGCATCAGGTTGATTGGTAAGCTTCACTTCTTCCGGAGTTACCGGATTTATACTATTGAGGTTCCTATGTATATAGATATGATGGGTAAGTCGGGGCCTTGTCCCGACCATAGTACAATTGCTACTCTTTAGAGGCTTGTAAACATATCCTGTATGTTAATTGTTATAGCATGGTGGCCTTGTCGGCCCTGTCGGCCCTTATATATATTTTGTTGGGATTTGCTATTTGTAGACATCCATGGCGGTCATGGAAGCCCGTATGGATATAACTATCTTTTAGGATATTCCCCCTGTCAGTTGAGTTGGCTATTATGTACAGATTATTCACAGTGCGACCTTGTCCACCTAAGATAGTGTTGATTGATTTATAGATTGGCCATGTCGGCCTAGTTTACTCCGGATGTTGGCCACACCTTTCCAGATGTGGGGTGTGACAGAGCTTTGGCTTCTCTCTAACATTACCCATTGGACAATGATCTCTATTGACCTATTCTAATTTCCAACCACTGTCCTACTTATTGGGATCGAAATAATTAGGGTGTCACGCAGAAGTTAGCAATTACAAACCTTTAACGATAAATCGAAAACAAAAGAGAATATACTAAAATATGCATAATAAATTTAATATAGTTTGACTAATTGGCCTACATATGAGAAAATTACTAAAAACTTAAAATTTATTAAGAGAAAATCTCCCCCTAAACAAGACTCTTTAACTGACTACATTGTGGATGTTATTGTTGTGTTCTAGTCGGAATGACATATCTTCAATTTATATAAGTTCAAACTTTTCATCCAAGGAAAGGGTTATTCAAATATGGAAGACTACCACCTCTAGAGTCTTGTGTGATAAGAATGTACTCCTAAAACTTAAAGGTAAGTTCTACGAAGTAGTGGTTATGTCTGCTCTGTTGCATGGGGCGGTATGTTGGCCAGTTAAGAACTCTCATATCCAGAAAATGAAGGTTGCAGAAATGAGGATGTTGAGGTGGATGTGTGGACATACTAGGAGAGATAAGGTTAGCAATGAAGATATTCGGGACAAGGTGGGAGTGACCTTTGTGATGGACAAGATTAGTAAAGCGAGGTTGAGATGGTAGGGGCATGTGAAGAGAAATGTTGATGCCGCAGTGAGAAAGTGTGAGAGGTTGACAATGTTGGGTTTGAGGAGCGATAGGGGTAGGCTGAAGAAATATTAGGAGAGGTGATTAGACATGATATGACACATCTTCAGCTTACCGAGGACATGACCGTAGATATAAAGTTACAGAGGTCGCAGATTAGGGTAGAAGATTAGAAGATAGTTAAGCGTTGGATAGACTTAGTGGGTAGCTAGTATTAGCATTTTCCTTGTAGTTTCTTGTTCGTCGATCTCTGGTACTATCGTTGAGCTCTTCCTATTATTTCTGGTACTACCGTTGAGCTCTTTCTATTATTTCTATGCCCTATTTACCTATGTACTTCCTTTTCAAATTGCTTTGTTATGCGTTACTTGAGCCGAGGGTCTTTCAGAAACATCTCTATCTAGGGTAAGGTCTGCGTACACTCTACCCTCCCCGGACCGAATTTATGGAGAATACATTGGGTATATTTTTGTTGTTGTTATATTTTCCTTTTGGGAAAAGTAAAAATCAATTATAGTAATCACTCCGCCCTTCTCTCAAGAAAAGGTAAAATTCAAATATGGTAAGAAAATTCGGCCAAACCTAACAAATCTCTCCTTTGGCATGAGTTTTCTTGACAAAATTTGATCCGCCTACTTCACATATATAATCTTCATCACTATTGTTTGTCTTGGTTAAAAATATGTATGGTTTAAAATTGGAGCTCTATGCGTTAAAAGTAAGCATGAGATTAAACTGATTTTTATTTTTAAAGATGCAACGACAAGATTGTTGATAATATGGTTGAAAATTGTCTCCACATGTAATACTTCAGGTGTTTTTTTTATTTTTTGACATAACTCTTCATTATCGCCAAACTAGTTTCTCTTGATTTGAGCCCGCCTTGTCTTCAACCTTGTTAAACAGTCGACTTTAATACCACTTATTATGATTGAAATAATCAGAGCATCATGCTAAAGCTAGCAATTGTAATCTTTAACGATAAATTGGAAACAAAAGAGACAATACTAAAATATGCATAATAAATTTAATATAGTTTGATCAATTGGTCTACATATGAGAAAACTACTAAAAAGCATAAAAATTATTGAGAGAAAATCTTCTCATGATTAAAACTCTTTGAATGACTACATGTTGGATACTATTGTTGTATTCTAGTGGGAAGGATAAATCTTCAATTAGAAGTCCAAACTTTTTCTCCAAAAAAAAGGGTTATTCAAATATTTTTATTTTGGTAAAAGTAAAATTAATTATGGTAATCTCTTCTTCCTTACTTCAAGAAAAGGTAAAATTGAAAATCAGCTCAAACCGTAACACTATCCTCCACCACCGGCTTCGCCAGATAATTACTTGCAAACTCCACAATTTCTTCCCATTACAATCCACAATCCTACCCGTCATAGATTAAGGAATTGATGGGTCAAATTGGATCATTTTCGTCTTAGGTACATTTGCATACTTTTTCTCATTACGTGGGAGTTGTCAGATGTATCTCGTGTCTGGTACTGCATGATTGCACTCTACAAGAATCCCAAATCATACTCTTGAAGCATTTTCTCTACATCATAAATGATCCGCTTTTTAATGATAAAAAATTAAATGAGAATAGCACAATAGACGGAATCTGAAAATAAGGAGGTTCCAGCAACATCCCAATGACAACGACTACTTCCGAAACAATAGAAGAAGGTGAATTACCACATCCATCCAAAATCTTCGCGAACATTGATATAAATTTATGGGAAACAGAATCCTGGAATATTGATGAGGAAGAATTGATAGAAAGATTATTATTCCAAGTGATAATATGTGTAAGATGTTGGTTACTATTGTAGTAAAGCAGTACGGGAAGTAAATAAATATTACAAGTGTTCGAAAGGATAAACAAATAGGCAATGTTGAGAACTGCCGCAAGCTTGTTGAGTCTTGAATCTTGATAACCTGAAATCAAGAAACAATGAAATCTGGATGTTACAACTGTGTGCTGAGTCGAGTGATTACACTCTGTCCTTAAGACAAGATTGCCCCGTATATATATGCTTTTACGTTAACGGACAATAGTCTCCCAAGATAAAACAACACTTTAATCTCAACACTACAAAGCAAATAGGTTGAGAAGGAAGAGTTTCTGTTTTCGTCCAACGTTTTTGGACTGACTTTCTCTTCTGTTTTGTCTCTGTGTATATAGTGTATCTCTATTGTGTATATCTTGTGTATATGTGTGTCTTTCCTCACTGTTTTTCGTCACTGTTTGTGCTGCTATTTTCGTGTTTTTATATACAACACAATTGAGCCAAAAGGCATCAATAAATAGCATGGAGGAGGGACTCCTCAACTGCCACAAACATGGCTGTTAATAGTCATTAGGAGGGCTGTTAATGGCCATTAGGGAGGTTGATAATGGCAGGATTAATGCCATTAGTGAGGCTGTTGTTCATGGTCATTGAAGGAGGGTTGTTTATGGAGGAGTTAACAGCCAAGTAATGGCTGGTTAATGCTCCAAAAAATAGCCCAAACGGTAGGCAGAAAGTTTCTGCCTTCCGCCAATCCCAAAATCAACTTTCCAGAAACTTTAGGGACCAAACTGTAAATATTAAGCAATTTGGGGTCCAAAAAGATAATATCAGAAAGTCCCCACAGCTCACAGCCCACAGCCCATAGCCCACGATCGGATGGGACGGGTGGGTGGCGGCAGCGCGCGTGTGGGCTTAGCCTTGAACCCAAGCACATCTAGGTCCTCCCTCCTTTAAACACATGGGATACCCCTTGGGGTCCCAAACCCTTAACCAATTTAGAGACTTACAAAGAGAGCAATTCTTCCTTTTTCCACCGATGTGGTAGATTTGTCCCACACCATATTTCCATGCCTCAAACACCTTACTTCGTGGACCAATATCTCTTTCATTTCTCAACGAAATTTGACGATTCTTGGCCTTACGGTCATCTACTCACTTAGTAGATTATACATCTGTGAAGAGACAAAGCCTCCAACATGCGGAACACTAGTGTTTAATTTATTAAATATGGGTGGACGCACCTCCCCGCCAAAGACAAATTTCCAACAATCCCCTCTTTGAAAGAGAGATTTTGGCGCACACACAAGGTGCCTACTTTCAGCAATCTTTCAGCGAAAAGATATTGCATCAAGAGAGGTAGCTTCCACTTTGAACCTTCCCTAGTTGAATACCACCGGACTTACCTACTGCGCGGTGAACGTGATGTCTTGAACCGTCAGTGTTTAGTGTAGGCCAAGACAATGATACCAACACAATAACTCTCTTTATTCATTTTCATTCTTATGGTTTTGTCCGTTGTGGCCGTGGACACACTTGGATTCTTAAGTGCGTTCATTTGAGGCGGCCTTCCTCGCACTTAAATAGGTGATCTCCTACAAGGTATCCTGCTATACCCCACTTCACAAGTGTTAGGAATCATTAAAAGTTTCCCCAACCTTAACCTCAACCGTTTGAGGATCATTTAAAGGTTTGGAAGCTTAACCTTTACCCACCATGCAGGTAGCACTTTAATGTCTATCGCGGGAACAACTTTGGATTCATGTTTCTCTACAGAAATCATCATCCGAGGTGCTCTTGCTTCCACTGAAGCGCTCAACTGAACCTTTTGCAGCTTAGTTTTCCCACTGAACCAAATTCTTGGTATCTCCAATCAGTATGGTTAGGTTACCACTGCAATGGTTCGTATTGTTTGGGTTTTAAGCCCATTCCCCTAGACATGCAGAACATTTGATCTCCGGGTAGTCCCTTAGTTAGTAAACAAGGAAGTGACACCCGTGATGATCAACTGCCATACGGTCTTATGTCTCCGACGGATCCCGACGAGATATGTCCGTACGCCGTCATCCGTGTCCTTCCTGAAGCCGACCGGCTAGCCACAATGTATAACTGCTGAAGGCACGGGTTTCTCCCAATAAGGGACGTCCTCTAAGGAGTCATGAAGTTACTCAACTTCTTTCATGCTTTGTATAAAGCGATAAACTCCGATCCCATCATGAATCGGTCGATGCAAGTTTGCTTAGAGGATTTTCCAAGACCCACCATACACATTTACTTGTGGCCTTAGAGTTCTTCATATCTGATGTCCAGTTTGCATCATTGTGTTCTCCCAGAACCGTTGGACATCCAGAATACTATAATCTGTAGATAAGCGAATAATTCAGATATCGTCATATCCGACTTAACGCCTTCTATTGATCATTTATTAAGATCATCAGTGAACCTTAGTTCAACTGATCTGTTTGTAGGTTGATACCAGGTCGGTTGTAGTGTGTACAATACATTGAACTACACGTGACCTGTGCATATCGCTCCTTGTCTATGAGTGCACCATGATTTCAATCAGTTATATGATTCATATCCATTGGTGGCTTCAACGAGACTGTCAACTATATCATAACTGAGTTTGGAGTTAGACCAGTCCGTTAGATGTCTTAGAAATTCAATTCCTAAGATGTCATCTGTGATACTCATAGCTTTCATATCGAGACTTTGTTTCAATATGATTTCCACTCTCAGACTGTTGGTTTTTCAACTATTGACTTTCTAACTTCAGAGTCAATGTTTCTGTGGTCGATTCATTGTTTCGTTTTATCTCGAGACTTTCGGGACCAAAACGTAAACATTTCAGGGACCAAAATGAAAGTTCAGGAAGAAGCCCAACAGTTTAGCAAACCAACTCTGATCCTCTTCTTCCAACTCTCCAGTTGGGAAGGTTGTTTCAACATCTATGCCACGCAAGACTGCAATGGCCCTGGATGTTAAGCTACTCACAGGGGAGCACATGTACAAGTAGCCGAGGCCTTATACTCGACAGTAGATCCATCTACTTTGTACTCACATTTGAGTATCCATTTTCACAACCCAAATGTTCTTTTCCCGGAGGAAGATCAACCATTACACAAGTATGGTTCTATATGATGGAATCTATTTCTCTCTTTGTGGCTTCTTTCCAAAGCAGCGCTTTTGGAGATGACAATTATTTGTTAATTGTCCATGGTTCATTCACAACCATACAAGCTAGAAGGACTGGAACAAGTTTTTGTCCCTCTTTTTGCTCCGTCTCGGTTCAACATCTAGAATCCCTGAGTTCTGCAGATCTGGAATATTAAGTTCCGGATAGCCAACAACTTTCGAGTCTTGTAGATACGGAACGTCTAGTTCCGGACAGTCAGGCCCTTACGGGTTCTTGTTAACCTTGAGCAATTACTTATTTTTCCTTTTCAAGGAAAGTTATCTTCAAAGAATTCAGCATTCTTTGACACCAAGAGGCAATAAACACTACTGTTATTTGCAGATCCAGTGGATATGCAATCTACAGTCTTAGGTACAACTTGACCTGTTTCGGTATTCCAACTTTTACCAAGCCACCCACATCACAACATTTGTATGTGAGATCATTTCCATGTTTCACACGGAGAGTTATCCTTATCCTTATGCGTATTTCTGTTGAGAATCGCATTAGCGGTAAGGATCCCCTTGCCCCACATATTTTGGGCGTACGGCTTTGCGCTTGGCTAACACCGTTGGACTGAGGTGAGGAATGAGCAATCGTTTAATGAACGATGCTTCACATTGTCCCCCTCTATCACTACGAATTCCTCAATCCGTAGGCTTAGTTGATTTTCAACTTTTGCTTTGTAGCGCTTATCCGCTTCAACAACTTCATCTTTGCTTTTTGACAAACAAAGGATACAATACGTTGTACCATCATCAATGAAGGTCACAACGTACTTGTCTCCCCCCTCTATTTTGTATAAACTTCAAATCACCCAAGTAGGTGTGACTTAGTTCTAGTGGAGCGGTACTTCTTTCGCTATTCCTTTGACGGAACTTGGAAAGGTGATTTTGCCTCTTCGCCTACCTAACATTCATTTTGAGGGTTTATGTCGACAGAAGGCAACAATCTCAACATCGTTAGCTTTTGAATGACTTTCTATTTAACGTGTCTTAATCTATGATGGTATAGATGCACGGATAAATATATTATTCATTTGGCTACAGACATACTGTACCATTCTTAGTTATTGCAGACCTGTTGAACTAGTCTCAAACCAGTTTGACCAACAGCGTCCCTTAAACCAAGTTTGGGACATGTATCACCTCATCTGAGAGTGATCCCATTCCCTGAAGTCCTATTAAGGACAACCTCTCCAACCCTTTCTACTTTAGAGGTGACGTTGCTTTACATGAACAACCTCTTGCCCGTGGTTAGGGCGTAACCGGATCATATGTGATCTGGATACTCTGGCCCACTCCAGTTGCTTTGGCAGACTGAGTGTCCAATTTCTTTTCTGCCTTTCTTTAGGCCTTCAGATCATTTAAGACCTGGAAACTCTGGCCCACCACACTAGGTGTCCATTACTTTTCCTATGAAATGAATTCTGGCTCCACTCCAGTCGCCCGTAGGCTTTGTATGACTGAGTGTCCAATATCATCTTATAAAGGATCTTCTGCCAAATAGTGTGACAGGTTCAACGTCTTTAGCTTTTAGACTTCTTCCGTTATGATTGGTGCCCAGACAATTCCTGGCTCTTACTTAAGAGTGGTAATAGTTTTCGCACAGTTAGTGGATCTTTCTTCCTCGTATGTGCGAACATACTTTACACACTTTAGTAATTACACTTAAAAGAACGGATCTTTTAAGTCGTTTATAAAATCCAATCTTTAAACGGGAAAGAAGAAGAGATTAAACTTCTGATTTTAAAGCGTAAGGAATATAAATTATTTCGTAAAACATTTTCATATTCCTCCTTACTTTTAAGCCATTTTTAATCAGACATCATTTAATCTTTATTCTTGACAAGGAAGAAAATAACTTATCCCAATTTCGAATTCTAGCCCACTTCAGTCACTTCATCGGACTGAGTGTCCATTTCCTCCTTACCATAAATCGGATCCTTTGTCTCGGACAGATATAGGCCTTCTGCTGCAAGATAGAACCACATCTTCAGCCTTCTCTTGTCCCAGTTGACATCCTCAGCCTCTCGTGAGCGCTTGTTTCCACCACTCTTAGGAGCGGTGACACCATGAACACGTTGAACTTCAACAACATCATCATCACTCTCTTCAAGCAGAAAACCACAGCCATATCCAGATTTGGTCACACAACTTTTGACCGACATCTTTCGAACACTAATACTAATACAATCTTGTCTTAAATTGTTGGTTACTATTGTAGTAAAGAAGTACGGGAAGTAAATAATTATTACAAGTGTTCGGAAGGATAAACAAATAGGCAATGTTGAGAACTGCAACAAGCTTGTTGAGTCTTGAATCTTGATAACCTGAAATCAAGAAACAACTAAATCTGGATGTGACAACTGTGTGCTGAGTCGAGTGATTGCACTCTGTCCTTAAGACAAGATTGCCCCGTATATATATTCTTTTACGTTAATGAGCAATAGTCTCCCAAGATAAAACAACACTTTAATCTCAACACTACAAAGCAAATAGGTTGAGTCTGACGAAGAAAACAAATACGAATCGACTTGCTGAAGAAATGGAAAAGGAAGGAAGAGTTTTTGTTTTCGTCCAACGTTTTTGGACTGACTTTCTCTTCTGTTTTGTCTCTGTGTATATAGTGTGTCTCTGTTGTGTATATCTTGTGTATATGTGTGTCTTTCCTCACTGTTTTTCGTCACTGTTTGTGCTGCTATTTTCGTGTTTTTATATACAACACAATTGAGCCAAAATGCATCAATATATAGCATGGAGGAGGGACTCCTCAACTGCCACAAACATGACTGTTAATAGTCATTAGGAGGGCTGTTAATGACCATTAGAGAGGTTGATAATGGCAGGTTTAATGCCATTAGTGAGGCTGTTTTTCATGGTCATTGAAGGAGGGTTGTTTATGGAGGAGTTAACAACCAAGTAATGGCTGGTTAATGCTCCAAAAAACAGCCCAAACGATAGGCAAAAAGTTTCTGCCTTCCGTCAATCCCAAAATCAATTTTTCAGAAATTCTAGGGACCAAACTGTAAATATAAGCAATTTGGGGTCCAAAAAGATAATATCAGAAAGTTCCCACAGCCCACGACCGGACGGGCGGGCGCCGGCGGCGTGCGTGCCAGCTTAGCCTTGAACCCAAGCACATCTAGGTCCCCCTCCTTTAAACACATGGGATACCCTTGGGGTCTCAAACCCTTAACCAATTTAGTGACTTATAAAGAGAACAATTCTTCTTTTTCCCACCGATGTGGTAGATTTGTCCCACACCATATTTCTATGCCTCAAACACCTTACTTCGTGGACCAATATCTCTTTAATTTCTTAACGAAATTTGACGATTCTTGGCCCTACGGTCATCTACTCACTTAGTAGATTATGCATGTGTGAAGAGACAAAGCCTCCAACATGCGGAACACTAGTGTTTAATTCATTAAATATGGGTGGACGCACCTCCCGCCAAAGGCAAATTTCCAACATAAGAGTACATGTTTATATAATGGTTATTCTTAAATTGATTATAACCAATCAAAGGCTCCAACTAACTATCCCTAATTATGATTAGGAGCTATTAACAAAATAAGTAAAATTACATCAATGACCTTGTACCTATTTTCCTTTTATTCTCAACACTCCCGGTCAATAGCTAGGAAGTGGTAAAAATGTTGCATGTTCCTAGCTTGGAACTCATGTATATGTGTTGGACTTTGTTAAGACCTTTTATTAGAATATCAGTTTGTTGGTCTTGGGTTGGAGTGTATATAGCTGTAATGAGTCCTTGTAGTAGTTTAAGATGTCTTGTCCTGGCTGAGTCTTGACATATCTTACAATTCTGATTGCAGCATCCATGTGTGACTTCTTTTGACATTGGAAAACTGATTCAATATTTGGACACTGAATGATATATCAGGCCTACCCATACTTAGATATAATAGCTTGCCAATCCATTTTTTTATTTTTGATATGACGAAGGATCACTCATTGATGAGTTCCGACTTGTGTGATCATCATATTCTCTTGTAGTTAATTTGATGTTTGTATTCAGAGGAGTTGTTGCAGGCTTGGCTGCACTCAATCCTAATTCATATATCATTTCTAAAGAGTACTTTCTTTGATGCATTAGTATCCCTTTCTTGGATCTTGCAAATTCAAATACCAAGGAAATACCTTAGTTCTCCAAGTCTTTCATTTTGAAAGATTGTTGCAGTGTACTTTTGGTTTATTCAATCAGCTTTAGACTTTCTCTAGTTATCAACATGTCATCTATATAAACTAAGACTAGAGTTGTTCCTTCAATAATCTGTTTGATGTATAAGGAGGGGTCAAATTGACTTTGTTCGAACTGAAATTTGAGTAAAGCCCCTTGGAGTTTAGCATTCCATTATCCAATGGCTTGATTTAATGCATATAAGAATGTAACAAGTTTGCATACTGGATTAATCTTCCCCTGTCTTTAATTAAATCATTGAAGGAGTTTCATATAGATTTTATCAAAGAGATCCCTTTGAAGGAAGGCATTATACATATCCATTTAACGTACCTACAGTGCTTCCTTTCTGTAGTAGGTAGAACAATTTTTAATGTTTTCATTTTTACCACAGGAGAGAAGGTTTATGTGTAATCAATTCCCTCTTTTTGACTGCACTTTGGCTACTAGCCTAGTCTTAAATCTCTCAACCTTTCCTGAAACTTTGTATTTAACCCTGTATTTTCATTTGCACCCAATTGAACTTTTTCCTTTTGGTAGAGAGACAACGTCCCAAGTGTGATTGGACTACAAGGCTTCAATTTTACTCTTCATAGCTTTGATGCATATTGGATCCTTGCACGCTTCTGCATAAGTTGAAGGTTTTGTGACTGATGATGATGATGTTTCAACATAAGCATTATAAGCAGATGAAATACCATCACATGAGATGTAGCCGGATAGTGCATAAGTTACTTCTTAGCGAATATTCAGGAAAACAAAATCATTCATCAAAAGATGTGGTTTTCTTTCACTAATCAAAGTAGGTGGTTAACCTTCTTTGTTCTTTTTCTATGTGTTATATGATTGATTGTAAGGTGCATCCTCAGCAGGTTGATCTGCTATCATTGGCTAATGTAAGGGAGTCTGTGCAACAGGTGCTTCAAGTTCAATAACAGGTGGCACTACAATGTCTTGTTGTTGATTACTGAGCATCAAGTAATTCAGGTTGAACCTTTTTATTATGTCTAGAGTTGTCTGAAATATCTGCAAAAATTTGAGTATCAAATAATGCATCATGTTGAGACCGTAGTGGAAATACATGACGATTAATATTATTGAGCTCATTTTCTCTTTTGAATGGAAATGCATCCTTTCTAAAAACCACATCTCTGTTTAGAAAGAAGATTTTACTAGACATATAATATAGAAGGTATCTATTTTGAGTTTTAGCATAACCCAAGAATACAACTGGTCTCATTCTGGACATAAGCTTGTCATGCTCTTGAAGTTTTTGCATAGCATAAGTAACCTAATATCCTCAAATGAGAACAATTTAGTTTCTTACCATACAAATTTTCATAAGATGTGTTATGCTGAATAATTAAACTTGGTAATCTGTTGATCAGATAAACTGCAGCTAAAACACAATAATCTCAAAACCTTATAGAAAATTTTGCCTGAAATCTTACTGTTCTTGTGATTTCAAGTATGTGCATGTGCTTTCTTTCAGCTACTCCATTTTATTGTTGAGTATAAGCACATGTTGTCTGATGTATAATGCCTGTCCCTTTAAGCACAACACTACATATAGTGTTGACAAATTTTGTACCATTATTTGTTTTGACTATATTAACTGTTTTCCGAGGGTTTCTCGGAAACAGCCGCTCTACCTATCAAGGTAGAGGTAAGGTCTGCGTACACTCTACCCTCTCCAGACCCTACGTTGTGGGATTTCACTGGGTATGTTGTTGTATCTTAACTGTTTTATCAAATTGAGTTCTGATATAAGTAAGGAATTGTTGAATCACCACACATACATCAATCTTTAATTTTAACAAAAATACCGAAGTCATTCTTGAAAAATCATCAACAACTAGCAGAAAATACTTGTTGCCATTTATCTTGAAAATTCTCTAAGGACCCCATAAGTCCATTTGAACAATCTCAAAATGACTTGTTGGACTAACACTGCTAGAAGGAAAGGGCAATCTTGTTTGCTTTGCCCAAGGACATACGATGCAATTTTTTATTCTATCATTTATGTCTTAACCTCTACCAAAATTTAATTTTTGCAGTACATTAGTAGAAGGATGACTATGTCTTCTACGCCATATATTAACTTCTCATGTAGTCTTGTGCAGATAGCTAGCAGTTAGTTCTTTTGATCACTGCCTCTGACTGTTGTATCAACTTACACACATAAATCATCTTCTTTACCAATCGCTTTCACCTTCCCACGGTAAAAATTCCGAAAAACACAAAAATTAGGAAAAAAGTTCACCTGAACATCATAGTTCTTTGGTCACCTTAGATACTAAGAGTAAGTTATATTTAAAATGAAGTATGTGAAACACATATGTAGTTGTGTTTTCTTCTGTTAAGAAACTGCAGCCAGTGTGAGTAACATATGTTATGTCACCATTAGGTAGAAATACTTTTTTGGATTTGTTGTTTGTACCACAATAATTTTATCCGACAGTCTTAAATCAGTCACCATGTGATTTGTGGCTCAAGTATCAATTATCGGATCTTATTGTTAAGATGATGCTAAAAAAGCATTACTAATACCTGCTACATTTAATGCTGCCCTTGTTTCATTAGCCACTGCACCCTTGTGAATTAATTTGATCACATTGTTCTTTGATAAATGCAACTGTTTCCATTTGACTTATCTGAGACAAAGATAAACCATTTATTGAAGTTTGGAAGTGTAGTGCATCTTGATTAAAGGCTTGAACTTGATTCTCTTGTGAAGATTATACATCGAGATAGGCTGCATTATTACTTGGTCCCCCTTTTATTTTTTTGAAGTTTAGAGGGTATCCAATGATTTTCTAGCAGTTTTCCTTGTCATACCCCTTCAATTTGCAAAACTCATAGTGAATGTCATGGTTTTTTTGAACCTTTGATTTCCCCCATTTTTAATGAACAATGCAGCTGCAGAGTTACCAGTGTAAGCAACGGGATTAGCTCCTACAATCCCCGCTGTAGTTGCCACAAATCTCGGACTCTCATCACTAATGATCATGAAATAGACCTGATTTACTGATGGTAGTGAACTCATGAGTAGAATCTCGCTTCTTGTTTGAGCATATGAGTCATTTAAACTCATCAAGAACTGAAAAAGTTTTAACTTCTAAAGATGAAAGATGAAATCCTTGGATTTCTCACAGTTACAACTAGGGGTAGGAACCAGGGCTTCAAACTCCTCCCATAAGTCTTTTAAGTTTTTGAATAGTATGATGAAACAGTAGTTGTTCCTTGAGACAAAGTTGTAATTTCTTTATGCAAATTAAAGGTTCTAGACCCATCCACCTTAGTAAATCTTTCGTGCAAGTCTTCCCAAACAACCTGGGCACTTGAGACATACATGATTTCACCAAGAGTACGACCCTTGGCTACAAAATTCATTATCCAAGACAACGCAATTGTGTTTACCCTTTTCCAGTGATTAGCCCTTTTAGAAGGAAAAATCTCTTTCTTAAAAGGCAGATTACCGTTAGATGATAATATTAATAGATATTATTGTTGCAGGATCTCAATGGAAGAAAATGAGAATCATCTCTTTGTCAATAGCGATACTGCAAATTAAAGAAGGTATGGAGGGAGCTAACAAGCCCTCTAAGAATATTCCAACATATTGGTGGAAATATTCAGTCTATTCAGCAATTGGTGGAATAGACAAGCCAAGAACATGCAACGGGGGAGATGCAAGGTTCCATGAAGATTACAAGAGGACATTTGCAAATCGAAAGATATGATCCATCATCATAACATCAATATGAGTCACTGCCTAAGAGAAGGAAATGATGTAGCAGATCTCTTATCAAACTATGCTATGCTACCATAGTCTAAAAGAAAAAAAAAAAGCAGCCCGGTGCACTAACCTCCCGCTATTCGCAGGGTCCGGTAAAGAGCCGGAGCACAAGGGTCTATTGTACGCAGTCTTACCTTACATTGCTGTAAGATGCTGTTTCCAAGGCTTGAACTCATGACCTCCTAATCAAATGACAGCAACTTTACCAGTTACTCCAAAGCATCTTTCCACGGCCACCATAGTCTCAACAAAGAAAATATGCGTAACTTCCACCAGGGATCAAAGGTGCTATTAGAGTAGATCAAATGCAAGTCCCAGATTTTTTAATAAGAGCAAAAGAACATGACGGGTGGTAATTTGTGCCTCCTTGATTCCCTATAGGAAGGGCTATAGGAAGGGCTAATGTCTGATTTAGAATAGCTTTTCCTTCTATTTTTGTGTGCGCTTGGGAGGTGAATCTAGAATTTCTAGAACATGTGTGCACCACTAATAAAAAGAACGAAAAAATGTAGGTAAATAACTCAACATTTAATCAAGTGCACCATTTAGCTTTCTTGTAGCATGAATGCTAACAGATAGTATTATACCAATTTAAAAAAAATACATACATGAAATACCTAGTTTTACGAAGTGACCATGGATTCACGTGTCCATAATTTAGCCTATAAATTCGCCCCGATGTGTTTGCACACAATCCCTTAGTTTGGTTCAATTTTCTCTTAGTCAGTTGGCCTTGTAACTTTGGGAGGTTTTGATTATTACGTTTCCTTCCTTTGTATTCTTGATTTATCAAGAGCAAAGGTGCAAATATACTCTCAACTTTGCGATATATAGTAAATGTATTCCTCGTTAAAAAAATGATGCATATACCCCTATCGTTAACAAATGATGCAAATATACCTCTATCATTACACAAATGGTGCAAATATACCCTTTTCGGTGATAGTTTTTTTTTAAAAAAATCATTAGCTTATTTTTTAATTTTTTAAAAATATCACTAGGCTTTAAAAATTAAGTCTACCTATTTTTTTAGTAGACTTATTTTTTAAAATCGCGTGGTAATATTTTTTATGATGAGTCGAGTCTGCTTCGTTTTAAAAAAATCACTGCGGCTTTAAAAAAACAAGTTTACCTTTTTTTTAAACGAACCCAACCCAATCCTCCAGAAAAAATAATTACCACATGGCTTTAAAAAAATAAATCTACTCAATAAAAATGGATAATTTTTTTTAAAGCCACGTGACATTTTTTAATTAAAAAATAAAGAAAATGATTTTTTTAAAAATATTTCGTTAGCAAAAGAGTATATTTGCACTATTTGTGTAACGACATAATATATATACACCACTTTTTTAACAAAGAATATATGTGGTCTCTGTCGCAAAGTTTGAGATGTATATTTTCACCTTTTTCCCATTTATTAATATACATGGTAGGGGTCAAGCCGCCAAGCTAAACCCCACACCACCACAGGGGATGAATATCAAATAAAAAAATATTCAGTATTGCCCTGCAAAATGCTTTGACTCCATCAGATAAAACATCATTTAAAATCCTTATAAAATCCAAGAAGGGTTCTTGATCACCTTTGTTTCATGTCGTTGCTGAGATTAACTTGAACGAAGAGAAGCATAAATGGCGTCGACGGAAGAGGCAGCAGAACTGGTGTCAATACCAAGAGACATACCATTAGAATCACCATGAAAGCTATAACCCAAATACGCCTAATATCCTTCTAACATATATATGAACCTCTTGACATAGTGTATTCTTGATATTGTCAGCTTATTTGCATACTTGTTGGCCTCTCCAAAGCAGTAATTGATGCTAAAATCATACTCTTCAATACACTTGGTAAGTAGTAGTGAATTTCTTCCTGCCAAGGTTAGTTTGAGACCTAGCGCACCATTTTAGTCCAAAGAGCATGGCAGTAGCTTCTACCATGTATCCTAGTGGGATACAGTAGGCAAAGATATATAGTAACTCCCTCACTATTAATCCTACCGTAAACAGAAACAATGACATGTCAAAGTGACTCAACTCACGCATAATCATTACATTATTTGTTAATCATCAAAACTGAAGTCAACCATAATAATTTTTTTCAAGTTTATGTGGTTTTAATTTGTCATCTATGCACACCAAATACCACGAGATATTTTTTTAAAGGGGAAATGAGAGGAAATTATACAGAGGTGAAAGATAGAGAAATCAACCAATTGAATTATTAATATTCCCAATGCAATGGAGTATATATGTTACACCTTAATTAAGGCAAAAACTACACGTGTTACATGTTTCGGCTACGTGTCTAAGAAATGATGTCAGGTATGCATATACATATAACTAAAGCTTATATGTGTTTTGTATAAACTTGAACATGGTTCTGGAAACAATATCGATCGTTAGTTTTTGAAAGAAAGCTTGTATGGAC
Organism: Anisodus tanguticus; assembly: GCA_034509755.1. NCBI lineage: Eukaryota > Viridiplantae > Streptophyta > Magnoliopsida > Solanales > Solanaceae > Anisodus > Anisodus tanguticus. Next base: position 8,714,724 of record CM067543.1, on the reverse strand, counting down.
AAAGGCCCCATTACTTGCAGTGGTATGAAAGTTTGCCTAAGGAAACATTTGTATACATAGTTACTCATTTGGTTGGTGAGATAAGGGATAACAATCTCGAGATGAAATTAATATAAAATTATTTTATTCGTCATTTGGTTGGTGAGATAAGAGATAGCAATCTAATGGGATGTACTAATATGGTGGAATTATTTATCTCATATAGAAGGTGAGAAAGCTAATGTGATGCCAATTCATGGAATATTCTTATCTATCTTATCCTAAGAGAGTTACTAAAATCAACTTAGATTCACTTAATATGTACGTTAAAGTATTCAATATCAAAGATTGGTACATGATAAAGTAGAAAATATTTAGAATGATTTGACCTAGCTTTAGAGTTGATCATGAGAATAACAAATATCAACAGTCGAAAATTAGTATTCAGCACCACCAAATAAATAAGCCATATTTTGAAATACTAAAAATCCAAGAATGACCTCTTTTTAAAATTCTTGTTTCATGTGTACTTTCATGTCCATGCTGAGGTTTTCTTCAAGGTTATGACAATTAAAGCGTAAAAGTACTATCGATTAGATAAATTTGATGATTGATCAGTAGAGCTCAACTCATGACTGATCAGTGGGTGGTAATGAAGGAGAGAAGGCCAAGAAGATGAGGAAAACAATGAGCAAAGATGGAATGAAGAGAAGCATAAGTGGCGGTGGTGGAAGAGGCGGCAGAACCAATGGCAATACCAGGAGGCATAGCGTTAGAATCGCCATGAAAACTATAACAAATATACGCCTAATATTCTTCAACATCAACTTCTTCTTCTTCAATTAAAAGCTTCTTTCTAGTGTACTCTTCATCTCAATCCATGTCCAACGAACCTCAAACTTGTACATCGTCATAAATATGTACACACATGTACATAGCAACCAAGGTGTAACAACACGATCCACTTGTCTATTGGGCTTTGAACTTAAATCCACGTGTATTAAAACATGTTACTATTTATTTCCTTATATACTCAGCATCTCTGTTTTACCATGAAAATTTTGTCTAGCTAAAGTAGGACTTGAAAGAAAATATGTTGTTTGTAAATAAAAGGGAGGAAAGGTCAGGATGAAGGTTGTAAGGTGGGGTTGGAATTGGGGGGGGGGGGGTGAGGGAGTTGAAAAGGATGGGGGTATTCATCAAGTTAAGGTGACCTCAAATACAGGCACTATATGGATGTTTAGGGGTTGGATTCATTGTACAAAGATTTAAATATGTTTTCTTACTGTTATCAAGAATCCTTGTATCATTACAATCCACAACTTGACTTTGTTATATGTGTGTTCTTTAGGAAGAAGCAGCCCTAGTTGGGCATATATGTTTCTTTTGTTTTTTCTCATTACTCGAATTCTTTTACTATTTCTTGTACTCTCTTTTTTATCAGTTTCAGTTTATGTATGTGATATTATTTTTTATTTAGTCAATTCTAAAAAAAATGTGATAATATTATACTTTAAAATAATTAATTCTATATTTTTCATTTTCTTGTTAATGAGAACCTTTTTATAGCCATATAAATATTGTAGCATGTTAAAGGTTATAACTTTAAAATTTATAGCTACATAATAACAAATATTATGTTGTGCTTAAAACTATAAATTTTAAGATTTTTTTATCTTTTTGTTAAACTGAGTGTTGAATTAAGTTTATCACATAAGAGGAAAAACTGTATTTATCTCCCATTCATGACTTTTCTATGAGTTAATCCTTTCAAGTGTGTTTGGTCTGAAAGAAACGTTTTTTTTTGTTATTACATAAGACTTAAGAGTAGGTGAAGAAAAAATGGGGAAGGAAATTACAAAGTGTGAAATCGAACCATTATAATTGTTGAAATTTCTGGTAATTAATCAACTGAGCTATTAAGATCCCCACTTATTTTTTAAATGTTTGAATCAGGTGGGAAAAATATTTTTCATAAAAGATATGTTTAATAATAACATTAACAAATCAGGTAATGTTTGAATGAACTTTTATAGTACTAAAAATTAATAATATTATGTATATATTGGTTGAAACAAGTAGTGTGAAAATTAAAATCAATTAATGATTAAAAAATGACTGAGATCCATATATAATTTGTTGGGAGTCATTCTTAAAAGATGACTTCCACCAAATGAGACAGACGCGGACCGCGGTATTGTTTGTTTCTTTTTGCATACTGTAACTAAAATATCCAAGTAGAATAGAAAGTGAGTAAAAAATTATTTATACGGAATGTTTATAATATTTATTATGATTAAGTAATTTAACAAAATAAAAATAAAATACTTATATGTTGAGAGTATGCAATTTGTGTATATTGCGAGTATATCAGTAATATATATAGCTGCACATCAAGTTAGTTAGTGAGTTAGTTGGTTAGAGGTTGTTAAGAGTTAGTCGATTTTAGTGTATGTGATCATTGCATTAGCTGGTGCTAGCTGTCACTTATGGTTGGATCATTATATATAGATGATCATTGTAACTATGAAGAGACTTGAATCATAATAGAAGATATTTTCATTTTCCTCCTCGAAGCTCAATGAGTTCTTTCGAATTAGGCTTCCTCCATAGATGAGCTTTGAGCTCAATCTCTAATTCAATATCCGTAATTTCTCATTGTATTAGAGCAGAGATCCTAAGATCATTATCTGCGCAATCAAACTCCATTGGAAAAGAAGACAATTTTAACCACTTTTCTCATTTTCTTCAATTTGACTTCTTTTAACTTGTTTTTCACTTAATTTCTTCCCGATCACTTCTCAACCATATAAACCCTGTAAAACACCGAGAAAACTTTATAAGTGCACTAATTTTCTCACTATTATTCACAAAAGTCTTAAGTAAAAAGAAGAGATAAGTTGGTAAAATACCAACTTATCAAACATGTAATTTTTTACCGATGGTGTTCGGGTGAACACTGTGCCCACCCCCTGTAGGAAATTTTTGGGTACAAAGCATATAAGTAAGACACATCGGAAGTTCAAAAAATTTTATTCTTACTTACCCCAACAATAATTCTGGTATGGATATACAACAATGAAACTTGTAATATAAAACATATACTTACAAGTTGGAAATTTTGGAGTTTTTTTCTACTGTTAGGTGCACACGCGATTGCCCTTCCAATTACAAGCTCCAAGCTCCAAGCTTCAATGTACTTCTCCTTTGGAAAGCTAGGAAATTCGGCATAGGTTCGAGAGAGTATTTTATTCTAAGTCTCTAAGGCTTAGAATCTTATTCTGAAAATTGGTGTAGAATAATGAAAGTGAATGCCTCTATTTATAGTTGAAAATTAGGTCAAAAAATCGGATTAGGGTTTGACCTTGGGTATGGCCCAAAATCGACGCAGAGGCACCGCGGCCCTAGGGTATGGGCGTCGCGGCGCTCGACGTGCAGTTGCACTGTTTCGATTTAATTTCCGTTCATTCTTAATTAAATCTAAAATCCAATTTTGACTTAATTAACGTAATCATTATTCATTTAAATGTCTCGATTCCAAATTGAACATTTTAATTACTCTCTCAATACATCCTTAGATCGAAACTGACAATCGACATAGTGTGACCCTACGTGCCGTCTCATATTGACATTAATCAAATTAAGGTCTACGCGGAACTCCTAGACGGCACCGGAAGACGAACTCAATATGTGAAGTACGTTTACGCGAATCTAGTAAACTTAACCTTTATGTGGTAAGATAAAATTCTTTCATTCACGACACACCCGATCAAGCTTAGAATTTGTCAAGTGTCTATTCAAATGGCTTAATCATTATATCTCATCTATATTATTCGACGACTAGACCATATTCTAAATATGTCTATTGCGTTGGCCAACGACTTAGTCAACCTAATATCACTGAGAATCCGTGTGTTTTCTCGAACATACATTCGAGGAATGAATCCTAATCTTGACTCAACTACCACATTCAATCCACATCGTAATGTACCCAATACAAGCTGTATCTCAACCTACAAGGCATTTGAGCTTAGGTCGGGATCAAAGTACATTACTTTGTAGATAAAGCGCGTATTGACCTCAAGTCTAAGGGCTTCTATCTTCCACACGCTGATCATACGTTGACAAGTATAAAAAATAGTATATCAGCAGGGTATACCAATACTTCTAAAGTATCCATGTGTCCATCACGAGTAACCATTACTCGTAGCAAGTGAGACATACTACATCCTCTAAGGATGTGATGCAGACCACATGTTGACTTATCACACATCATCGATATCCTATTCTCGATGATCATTAGTCGAGGCTATTTTAAGAGTTACGCTCTATCATAAAATATCTCACTCTATTAATGACAACGTAAGCTCAAGGGATGCACATTTATGAATAATTACAAACAATCAAATAATAATTCAATAATTGCAAATGCCAAAATATTAATCTCTATTAATTATAATATGAATGTGTATAAAGTACAATTTTCCTAATACAGATTGTCTCTAGGACATAAATATACTTTCAATCTCCCACTTGGCCTAGAGCCAATCTCCAACATATCTAATGCCCATGCTCTCAAAATGACCATTATGCTTGACTAAGCTTAATGGTTTAGTGAATGGGTCAGCTAGATTATCGTATGTGAGAACATAGCCTAATCTAATCTCTTCAGTCTCCACCATCTCCCTAAGTATGTGGTACTTCCTTGGTACATGCTTGTTTCTGTTAGTTGATCTTGGTTCCTTATCTTGCGCAATCGCACCAGTCTTGGTTGCAATAAACCGTTATTGGACAAGTGGCACTTGGAACAACCCCTAGTTCCTTCACGAACTCAGATATCGCGACAACTTCTTTACCACTTCTGATCCAGCAATGTACTCAGCTTCTATTGTCGAGTCAGCAGTTGTAGCTTGTTTGGAACTTTTCTAGCTTACTGCTCCACCATTGAAAATATATGTGTAACCTGATTGAGATTTATAGTCATCAACATCCGTCTGGAAGCTAGCATCGTGTACCCAAGACATACCAAATTCTCTCTTGTCCACCATAGACTAAGAAATATTCTTTAGTTTATCTAAGTTACTCAAGAATACTCTTGACTGCTTTCCAGTGTTCTTCCCCAGGATTCTGCTGGAACTTGCAAGTCATACTAAGTGCAAAGGACACATCTGGCCTAGTACAAGTCATGTCATACATGATCGATCCTATATCCGAAGCATATGTGATCATTTTCATGCGTTCAAGTTCTATAGAATTAGAAAGACTATCCTTCTTAGATAACTTGATGCCTCATCCCATAGGTAGACCGCCTTTCTTGGAATTTTCCATAGAAAAACGTCTAAGCACTTTGTCTATGTAGACTGATTGTGACAGCCCCAACAATCTGTTAGGTCTATCTCTATAGATCCTAATCCCCAGAATGTAGTAGGCTTCACTTAAATCCTTCATCATGAAGGTATTGGACAACTACTTTTTGACTGATTGCAGGAGAGTCTTATTGTCTCCCATTATTAATATGTCATCTACATATATGATAATGAAGGCAATACTCCCATCCTTGTGTTTACTATAAACACATGGATCCTCTTTGCTTCTAACGAAATCAAATGTCTTGATAGCCTTGTCAAAGCAAATGTTCCAACTCCTTGAGGCTTGCTTAAGCCCATAAATGGACTTTTGTAGCTTGCATACAACATTTGGTTTGGAATCAATTGAAAAACCCTCAGATTATTTCATATACACTTCCTCAACTAGATTACCATTGAGGAAAACAGTCTTAACGTCCATCTGCCAAATGTTATAGTCATAATATGCATCTATTGCAAGCAAAATCCGAATGGACTTAATCTTAGCAACAGGTGAAAAGGTTTCATCATAATCGACCCCAGGCCGTTGATTATAACCTTTAGCCACCAATCTTGCTTTATAGGTTTGTACCTTGTCATATGCATCAATCTTCTTCTTGAAGACCCATTTGCATCCTATGGGTCTAACCCTTGTTGGAAAATCAACCAAGTTCCAAACTTGATTTATGCACATCGAGTCTATCTCAAATTTCATGGCTTCTTGCCATCTCTGCGAATCAATGTCTAACATAGCTTCGATGTAGGTTGTAGGTTCATCGTCATCAGGAATCTCTATCTCATTATGTGTTTCAACAAGGGGATAAGTCTTTCAGGTGGACGATGAGTCCTAGTGGTCCTACTGAGTTGAGTATTCTGTGTTTCGGTATTTGTTGCATTCTGATTGTGAGAAGATATTTGTGTGTTGGATAATCCATCACCTTGAGAGCTTTCAGGAATGTCATTTTCATGTATTTTCTGAATGGAATGAGGTACAACCATTGTATCATCTTCCATTCATTGTGTATGAGAGCCTTCCATTTCTGCACTATCTCTCACAGCACTCCCATTGGCTGAAAGGCGTACTCTAAGTACCCAATGTTCACCAGATACTCCCACCGAATCCTTGTTTAGGTCATTCGATAAGGGTTCATTTTCTGTGTTATCTTGTGGTTCTTAAATTTCTTCAAGTTCTATCTCTCCTTGTAGACATATTCTTATTCAAGGAAAGTTGCGTTCCTGGAAACAATGACCTTATGTTCTCCAGGAAGATAGAAGTAGTATCCCTTAGTTTCCTTTGGATACCCCACGAAGTAACATTTCTCACTTTTAGATTCCAACTTGTCAGTGAGCATCTTCTTAACATATGCAGGGCACCCCCAGGGTCTCATATGTTTAAGAGCTGGCTTCTTGCCATACCATATCTGATAGGGTGTCTTTTCTACTGACTTGGAAATGAACTCTGTTCAGAATGTATATAGAGGTTTGTATAGAATGTCCCCAAAGGTATGTCGGTAGAGCTGAGGAGCTCATCATGGATCAAATCATATCCAATAAGGTTCGATTTCTCCTTTTGGCAACACCGTTCATCTGTGGCGTTCCTGGAGATGTCCATTCAGATTGGACTCCATGTAGCTTTAAGTAATCTAGAAAATCCTTGCTTAAGTACTCACCTCCTCGATCCGATCGAAGGGTCTTGATACTTGTTGCAAGTTGCTTCTCTACTTCCGACTTGTACTCCTTGAACTTCTCAAAAGCCTCGAATTTGTGTCTCATAAGATACACATACCCATACCTTATGAAGTCGTCAGTAAAAGTGATAAAGTATGGGAAGCCTCCTTTAGCATGAGTCGAGAATGACCCACATACATCAGTATGGACCAACTCAAGCACCTTCTTGGCTCGCACACCTTTCCTAGAAAGTGGTTTATTGGTCATATTTCCTCTTAAGCAAGATTCGCAGTTACCATAAGACTCCAAGTCAAATGGTTCGAGGTAGTCTAACTTCCTCAATCTTGCTGTCCTTGATTTGTTGATATGACCAAGTCTGTAGTACCATAGGTAGATAGAGTTTCTATTACTTGTCTTGGCTAATTTATTTTGTACATTGAAAATCTCTCGACTATAGTTCAGTGTATGTAATCCATCCACAAGAGGAGCAGTTCCATATACAACATTATTAAAAGATAGTACGTGACTGCCATTATAAATATACGAGGAAAAGCCTTCCATGTCTAACACTGGGATAGAAATAATATTCATCGTTAACGAGGGAACATAAAAATAATCATTCAACACTAACACAATAGCTGTTAGATAATTTAATCTATAAGTCCCTACGCGCTCAGCATCGACTCGTGCTCCATTTCCAACGCGTAGGTCTACCTCTCTCGGTCCAACCTTCCTGCTATCAGTTAGCCCCTGCACATTTGTACAAATGTGTGAGCCACAAGCGGTATTCAATACCCAGGAATGAGAGTTATTTATAGACATATTTATTTCAATGACGTACATACCTTGTCTACCAAAGGCAGGAGCACCTGGTACTTTCCCTCCTCCTGGTGACGTGCAGTCCTTTTTCCAATGACCCTTCCTATGGAAGTTGAGGCATTCATCCTTAGACGCATTCACCTTCTTTTTCACACCTCCCATGGGCTTCATAGCTGCGGGCGTAGCGATTGCCTTGCCCTTCTTCTTCTGCCAATCCTTGCCTTTCGGCTTGGGTTGGCTAGAAGATCTCACCATGAGTACAACTTTGCCTTTGGAAGTGGAGGACTCAAAGGTCTTGAGCATGTTGTGCAGTCCGGCAAAGTCGCCTTCGTTCCATTAATGTTGAAGTTCACTATGAAGTTCTCAAATGAATGAGGGAGAGAGTTTAGGATGAGAGTGGTAGCGATATTCTTTTCAAGCTTCGTTCCAATTGAAGCAAGCCTCTCTATCAGCCCTATCATCTTTAGCACATGCTGCGAGACCGGGCCCCCTTAATTGAGCTTACACTTGAAGAGTTCTATTAGCAACTCATATTCCATTGTCTGGGATTATGAGTCATAGAGGCTCTTTAGGTGTTCGAGCATCTTATTGGACCCCATGTTCTCATGCTGTCTCTGAAGTTCCATAGACATGGAAGACAACATTACGCATTGTGCAGAAGTGGCATCATCTAGATGTTTCTAGTAAGCATCTTTGTCAAATAAGGCATATTCTTCAGAATCTGTCGCAGGGACTGTTGGGAACACTGTGTCCAACACGTATTCAATTTTATCATGTCTCAATACTATTCGCAAATTCCTTAACCAGTCAAGGTAGTTCGGTCCAGTAAGTTTATTCATCTCAATCAACATTTTCAACCACAAGCTCGACATCTTTTATAATCTGAAGAATTAGATAGACTGGAAATCAAATTCAAAATCTATTTCCTATTATACACATTCATTTAGGATAATCAACAAGGCATTTTGTTTAATTAGCTCCCACTATTTTAACATACTTCTACGACCCCATGGTAGAATACATACATATATTAATTGGGGTCATAATGGGCCAAGATCTAAGCCTATGCTATCTCCGCGTTTGCTTTGGCTGATAACTTCATAACATATCTTGGTAGGTTCTAAACCAATTGCAAAACTTTATTTGCAACTCTTGGTTGATCAAATTATTGCATTTAATCTTGCGTCCTTAGATTAGTCCAACACTTTGACGCCAAGATTTGTCTAAGCAAGTCAACCCCATTACACGACTGCATTTATGTATCTAAGCAAACTTGGCCTTTGTGAGCAAACACTTTGATGTAAATACCCATAAAAGTTTATCATTTGCTTTTACGTTAAAACACATCTATGAAAGAGTCTGGGTCCTCGTAGACTTAGAGCAAATGTTTTGGCATAAATACTCGTATCGCCGAAGAGGATTTTGCACTCTAACAATTATAATGGACGACGCGTTAAATTTAGACTTGTATTTAAACTTTTGGGGAACATTTTAATTCAGGGTTCTAACCAAGATCAACACTTTAATGCCACATCCAATATGACATCTTAACATCATGCAAAACTAATAACACATATAGTTTGGGAATCGTCAACCCAATATGCATGATAGAAGAAGGTTTAATCAAACACTGGGCGCCGCCGGCCTAGACAGTTATAGCGGACACTATTCTAGAAATGTAAATGACAACATTTTGACATTTAGCACATAAACAGTATACTTATCAAATAATATACTGTATAATAATAATCTTGGGTTAAACATTCTGAACTTTGAATTTTTTTTGTTTCTGGACAGGTGGGGCCGCAACTCTATTGATCAGCGCCGCGACGCCACTGAGGCAGTAGCCTTTCGGCTTCTGGAAATTTGCATTAGCGCCGCTGCGCTGCAGAGGCAAAAACATTTCTTCTTCTGCAAATGCATTAGCGCTACGACGCTCCACCATGGAGCCGCGGTGCCTGTTGTCCAATTAGTTCATAATTTCAAAACGACGTATCAGCGCCGCGACGCTCCACCATGGAGCCACGGTGCCGCCTTAAAACCCTAGCCAGCGCCGCGACGCCCTATCATAGGGTCTCGGCGCCGACGTCCTGACAAATGTTTCTGTGTCGATTTTCAAAAATCATTCAACCCCTAAATCCAATTTAGGGATCAATTCACAGGTCCTTAATCATCACCCACCATTATCAATAACGCCCATTCGATCATCATCCATTCTTACTCGTTCTTAGCCGTACACCGTGCATTGAGCCGGACAACGCACTTTGGCTTAGTTCGAGTTAGATTGGAATGACTTCCTCGAGTTAGCATAGGAGATAATTTAGGGTAATATCAAAAGGTCCACATTTGTTCAAGATAAGTAGGATTTCAAGAAATCTCGTTTTAATCCAATTTTATGTTCAACCCATATTATTATTTTATTCAATTGTTATATAACCATTAAACCAGCCTGAGCTCTGATACCATTGTAGGAAATTGTTGGGTACAAATCATATAAGTAAGGCACAATGAAAGTTTAAATTCTTTTATTCTTACTTACCCCAACAATAATCTGGTATGGTTATACAACAATGGAACTTGTAATATAAAACATATACTTACAAGTTGGAAAATCTGGAGTCTTTTTCTACTGTTAGGTGCACACGCGATTGCCCTTCCAATTGCAAGCTCCAAGCTTCAATGTACTTCTCCTTCGGAAAGCTAGGAAATCCGGCAGAGGTTTGAGAGAGTATTTTATTCTAAGTCTCTAAGGCTTATAATCTTATTCTGAAAATTGGTGTAGAATAATGAAAGTGAATGTCTCTATTTATAGTTGAAAATTAGGTCAAAAAACCAGATTAGGGTTTGACCTTGGGCCTGGCCCAAAATTGACGCAGAGGCACCACAGCCCTAGGGTATGGGCGCCGCGACGCTCGACGTGCAGTTGCAGTGTCTCGATTTAATTTCTGTGCATTCTTAATTAAATCCAAAATCCAATTTTGACTTAATTAATGTAATCATTATTCATTTAAATGTCTCGATTCCAAATCGAACATTTTAATTACTCTCTCAATACATCATTAGATCGAAACGGACAATCGACATAGTGTGACCCTACAGGCCTTCTCATATTGACATTAATCAAATTAAGGTCTACGCGGAACTCCTAGACGGCACCGGAAGACAAACTCAATATGTGAAGTACGTTTACGCAAATGCAGTAAACTTAACCTTTATGTGGTAAGATAAAATCCTTTCATTCACGACACACCCGATCAAGCTTAGGATTTGTCAAGTGTCTATCCAAATAGCTTAATCATTGTATCTCATCTATATTAGTCGACGACTAGACCATATTCTAAATATGTCTATTGCGTTGGCCAACGACTTAGTCAACCTAATATCACTGAGAATCCGAGTGTTCTCTCGAACATACATTCGAGGAATGAATCCTAATCTTGGCTTAACTACCACCTTCAATCCACATCGTAATGTACCCAATACAAGCCGTATCTCAACCTACAAGGAATTTGAGCTTAGGACGGGTACATTACTTTGTAGATATGACGCGTATTGACCTCAAGTCTAAAGACTTCTATCTCCCACACGCTGATCATACGTTAGACAAGTATAACAAACAATATATCAACAGGGTATACCAATACTTCCAAAGTATCCATGTGTCCATCACGAGCAACCATTACTCATAGCAGGTGAGACATACTACATCCTCTAAGGATGTGATGCTGACCACATGTCGACTTATCACACATCATCAATATCACATTCTCGATAATCATTAGTCGAGGCTATTTTAAGAGTTACGCTCTATCATAAAATATCTCACTCTATTAATGACAATGTAAGCTCAAGGGATGCACATTAATGAATAATTACAAACAATCAAATAATAATTCAATAATTACAAATGCCAAAATATTAATCTCCATTAATTATAATATGAATGTGTATAAAGTACATTTATTCTAATACAGATTGTCTGTAGGACATAAATATACTTTCACCCCTAAATCCGCCCTTGCTTCTGTTGAAGCTGAGAAGTTATCAATGCATTTTTGCCTTTCCATTTGAGATCATGAGGTTTAAATTCAAGTTCTATATTTGTTGCAGATGCATCTTTGAAAGTTTCAGGTGATATCACTCTCTTAGAAGCTATACGAGGTTGTAAATTGTAATAAAGTGAAATAAATTGGCCACTACTTAGCAGACAAAAGTTACATCAAATAGCAGTCTTGGTATAACTTACCTTATAACTATTCTTCCACATCTAATATTTATGTCTATTCCAAACCTAGTCTGTGTTGAACTTTTTTTTTCTATTGTTGGTTGAGTGTTGCCTCTTCCCCCTCCTGTTACAGCAATAGCTGTTGTGAAAATTTCCCTTCCAAGTCCAAGTCCAAGTCCTCTATCTTGTTTGTACCGATCTTCAGTTTCTTTCCATATTCTTGGTCTATGTAATCATATCATCTTCATATATATATATATATATATAGGAAACCCTTATTGAGAGTGGATTACGATAATACCGTTTAAAAGTTAAACTATCAATTTACCCTCTACATAAAAGTATAATTACCTCCTATTAAATAAGAATTAATTAATGCAGCCTAAGCCCATTATTATATTAATTTCACTAGACCAACGCACATAAAATGAAAAATGAAGTTACTGCTAAATTAAGATCCTATTAAATTGTAAATTATGGCTTAAGTTGAACGTGCCAATTAATCACAATTTAAGTCTCTTCCCCTTCTAAGCTAAAAAAAACCCATGTTCAGGAAACTTTTGGTTTTCCTTAATACTTCATTACTTCTTAATTTATTTCTCATATTTGCACTTTGAATTTTCATTTTCCATTGTGCTTTTGAAATGAACCTGTTATATATTTTTTTCACTTATAAATAGTGCTTTTTAAAGTCACTTCATATCATTTATCCTTTCCAAAATTTTCCAATTCCTTGAAGTCGACTTAGTCGCTACGGGGTGAAGTTGAAACACAGAAAGAGAAAGGTATCAATTAGGAGTCATTTCAGAGTTTTATAATATTGATTTTTCTATGTAAAAGTTTTCATTGTAAATGTTAAAGATAGCGTTCTTTTATCTTTATCTAATTCTGTGTAATATGAAACAAGAATATAATTTTATATTCATATTTGCTTATTGATAAAGATCAAAACGCAGAATCGAAAGATGTGAAGAAATCAAAGATAATAAGTGAAGAATTTGAGATGAGAAAAGAAGGATAGAAGCAAGACTCAATTAGATTGAATTTATGGACAAACTTGAATATATGAAATTCAAACCCTCCCAATTGAATTAACCTAAGAAAACCTATACTATTTGAAATTCAACAAAGAGTAATCCAAATGAATCCACAAATGAACAACTCTATTGAAAATCAATGGAAAAGAGTTTTATAGCCAACAATAGAATCCGCCATATTTAACTATCACTAACACTAGATTAACTACACTAATCCTACCAACTAAACTAACACTCATTTAGAGTAGTCATCTCAATTCATCAAAGCTACATAATGAAATAACAAGTATGGTATTTATACTAAACAAGCTAAAGAAGACTAGACTAGTTATTACAATAATACCCTTAATGAAGTAAGAGCCTCGTTTTGTAGTGTTCTTTATGGATGCTAGTTTGAACTTTGAAAATAACCTCTTTGCATGGCTAACCACCATCGTTCCCATCCATTTCATCTTCACTCCACGCGACCAAACAATCATCCACACGTCATATGCTCTCATATGAAGCTCCTCAAAGGTCTCCAAAGCCTCTCTCTGCATCACCATGGCTTGTAAGGCTCGGAGCTCCTGGGATCGGCCTCGGATGAAGTGTCTTTGATCATGTGTGCTCCTCGGTATCGTATCATCCTCCTCTTCTTGGAAAGGATTCGTCCTCGAATCCAAACCTTGCAAAAACCAAGGAAAGATGTATGAAAACATGATCCTCAAAGCATGAGGGTTAGCACAAAAATCAAACATCACACTTTCACTCCAAGTACGGATAAACTTGTGGTATAACCACACATCAATGATTAACATGAATAAAATCCGCACATATGAGGTATCAAGAAGTTGATTCCTCCAATTATCATGAAATGAGGATAAAGTCAAGAAATCAGTGGATTCAAAATCTAAAGAATGTCATTCTACATTGGTTCTAGAAGACATGAAACAAATTTGATCCTTATTTTAAAGAAAATACCTCTAAGGTAGTGCCATGATCAAGTCATACAAAGCTTCACCGGAGTCAAAAGAGAAGAACACCCACATGGACGAATCAAGGCCTGAAGTTGGTTCGTCGAACAAGAGGGGAGAAGGATCAACAAGAACATCTTGGTCAAGAACACAACTATCTACCCCATAAGAACCCCTCTCAATATAGGATGCACCCAAAACACAAACATGAGCGTCATCATATGCAAATAGATAATAAAGAAAGGTACCACATAAAATAACTTCATCTAGGGTGTCCTCACATGTAACCTCACTATTGGGTTCAAAGACAAGATCAAGTATGATACTATTATTTGGAAAACACAAGAAAGAAGTAGCAATTCGTAAACAAGTATTACCTTCATTTGTCAAATACTCATTTCCCCCAAATTGCTTTTACATGCATCAAAACAGTGCGGCTAGCATTGTACAAGAGGTTACTGATATCACTGAATTTGCAAGAGGTAGTTTTCATTTCAAATATCTTAGGTGCCCCATATTTCACACAAGAAAAAAGAAGGTTTACTACAATTATCTAATAAAGAAGGTGAAAGATAAGTTGCAAAATTGGAAAGGTAAACTTATGTCATTTGGAGGTAAAGTTTTACTAATCAATAGTGTACTTCAAAGAATGCCTGTATATTTATTATTTTTTATGGTTCCTACAAACTACATTATAGAGGAGTTGCATATAATCTTTGCCAGATTTTATTGGAGCAACATAGAAGAAAGGAAAAGCAGGCACTGGGCTTCATGGATACACATGTGTTTAACTAAGGATAAGGGGGGAATGTGATTCAGATATTTGTTTGATGTTTCTAAGACTTATTTGCTAAGTTGTGGTGGAGGTTCAGGACTTCATGTACATTGTGATCAACTTTCATGTAGAATAAACATTGTAAGAAGAAAATACATACACTTGTTCAATGGAAAGGTGGATCATAATTGTGTAAGAAAATGTTAGAAGCAAGGGATGTTGTAGAACAATAAATATGGTGAGAAACAAAGAATGGCTCTTCAAACTTTTTGTTTGATAACTGGACAAAACTTGGTCCATTGACACATGTGGTTCCTAAAGAGTTTGCTATTGATGAAGGTATAGAAGATGTACAGGATATGATGTTGAATGGGACATGAAATTATTGGGCTCTTCAGAATGCTCTTCCTATAGACATTATTGACCATATTAGGACTGAATTATTGTTAAAGGAAGATGATAGTCAATGTGACAATGAATGGTGGATAGCATCAAGTACTGGTTCATTTACTGGGAGTAGTGCTTGGGATATAGTGAGACAGAAAAAACAACAAACTTGGTTTTATAAGTTGATGTGAATAAATGGCCTACCATACAAGATATCATTTTTGCTAAGGAGAGTATGGCATTAGAAGTTACCAGTGGATGATGTTTTGACTAGCATTTGCATTAATATTATTTATATCTGCAGGTGTTGTACATTTCCACAACAAAAAAATATGGCTCATCTGTTTCTTACAGGTGCATTTAGAACAGATATTTGGAATGTTTTTACAACAGCAGCATGAATTCAGGGGCTTTTTATTCAGATAAATTAGGCAGTGGCTAAATGGTGGACTTCTACATGTGCTACTAAACTGGAGCCTATATACCAAGTTGATTCTACTATTATTCTATGGTTCTTATGGAAGAGAAGAAACACCATTTTACATGGAGGAAGTTTGACAAGGGGAAGAGTGATCTATGATATAAATTTGAACTTGTATTTGTTTGCTTGTCTCAAATTTCCTTGGCTAACAATTCCTACTTCTTGGCCTATGATGGTGCTATATCTTGAAGAGTATAGGCCTTAAATATCATGCAAAACTGTCAGGTGGAGAGTAACTCCTAATGGATGGTACACATGTAATATAGATGGGTCATATAAGGGTGGTACATGAGAGTGTTCTTCTGCATTTTATGCGAGAAATTCTGATGGCAACCTAGTATATGCATGGGCGACTAAAATTGAGGCTAAGTCTAGTTTTATTGCTAAAGCAAGAGCAATACTGAAGGGGATCTCTTATTGTGTTTCTAATCAGTTGCTACCATTGGTGGTGGAAATAGACTATATGATAATGTAAAAGGTGATTGAGAAGGAATGGGCTACACTATGGTGTATCAGTATGAAGGTGAAGATGATCAAATATTGGTGGACAAGGGGGCATACACAAGTTGAACATGTGTATAGATAAGGAAATCAACTTGCATATTATTTAACTAACTTGTTTTCTCATTTTGCAGGTATATCATTGCATTTTTCACATTTTCATGAACTACCAGTGGAGGTTAAAAGAATTTTTAAATATGATAAGATGCAACTACCAAATCTTAGGTTCAAAATCATACAAACAAAAGAGCCAAACTGATTGTTAAAGAGATTAGTAGTAGGACTGCAACTTCTACTACAGACTTGGAACTTCAGAAAGAAAATAGAAATCCTTACATATGACTTAGTTGCTACAGAAACTCTATCCAATGTGTGATATTAACCTATGGTTCAGCCTGTTGGAAAAGTCTCATTAGCAGCTTTGTTTATGTTGTGAGTGTTCAACCAGTTGCACTGAAGATCATATATGATAGAAGCTGCTACATGAAACTGGAAATTACAACTCAGATAAGTTCAAGTATGAAGGATTCTTCATTTGGTATTTGATTCCATACCACCTTGTGAGAGCTTTGAGGTGGCTTATGATGGTATAAACCCAAGACTTGAATAATTCAACTTTGGTTATTTTCTAGTTTTACAGTACTGCAGTTTCTAGCCAGGATTCAATGCATTTTTGGCCTGTTTCCTGTATTTTATCTTTCTGTTCTTTTTCTTTCTATTTATGTACAGCTAAAGTATCTTTTGTTTTGAATAAATCACAACTATCTAATGCTAGTTGTTTTAATTAAAAAGGGTTGAATCCCACAGGGAATACGATGATAAACGTACAATTTAGTTGTAAGCCTTAACTATTAGCCTAAATTTCAAAGGAAAGGGGAAATTGAGTTAAGGATGATTGAATCACAATGTATCAAGTAATTGAATTGAAGTATCAAATTAAGAGGTGACTAGGGTTGTGATTCCTTCAGGGAAAGGGTGAAATTAGGATACTAATTAATTCAAATGGGAAGCATTTAAGTTCTAAATTATGGGCTCTTTGGGTTATCAAAAGGTTTTCCAACTCAATTGATAAATTTCATCAAAGGCTTTTCCAAGTCCTAAGATGTGCAATTAAGGATACCCAATTATATACCAAGTTAACTTTACTATTCCTAGCTCTAGTTATTAGATGGGGGTCAAAACCCCAAATCCTTGCCAATATCCCCTTTCCTAATCTCTACCATATTTTCCAAGCTAGATAGAGACTTTAGGCACTATTAATATTGGCCACCATTAATATCAATACAAAATAAAGACCTATTGGAGAACAATCAAATCAACCCAATGATTTAAATGTATACCCAAGCACATACCAAACCTCTTTGGCCCCACAACCCTAGATAAGAAATTAGCTACTCATATTCAATGTAAAGAAATCAAAAGCATTAACTAAGTAAAAGAATTCATGTCCTTACAATGATAAACGGAGAAGAAGACAAAGGAATATCTTGAAAGCAACACCCAAAGACTTCTTTTCCAATGCTAAAAGTTAAAGTTTGCTCAGAGGATAAAATCTAGAATAATGAGTTCAAAAATCAATGCAAAGTAGAATGGACAAAAGGTACAAAAAAAGTAGTTGACGGATCGCAATGCACTGATCAGAATGCGGTCGCATTCTGGCTGCATTTTCATGTCCAATTTTATCCCCGCTATTTATGCAACGTGTATGCACTGCAAAATTATTTGGATTGTGGTCTCATACTTCAGGTGATATTGCATTTGCTTCATTTTTTCCTTCGTCATTGTTTTGTCTGAGTTTTGAGTATGCGATCGTATTTCTGGTATGCGGTTCCACATTTGCGTCGCACTTCTGCCTTTTTCGTTCAGCTCACTGTTTGATTTCCTCGAGAGTATGCGACCATATTTGAGAGATTGCCATGTCACATACTCATCGTATTGAGCTTGATTCTGTCAACTTTTCTGCTCATATTTTGTGGTCCATTTGCGGTTGTATTTTGTGTTTGCGGTGCGACATCTCTATTCCATTCAAGTGTTGTTTTTGGACTTTTTCTATTATTTTATTTCCTTTTATTCCTCTAGCGTCAAATACCTAAAAATACACAAAAACACTATATATAAAGAGAAAACTTGCTTAGAAGACATCTAAAATAATAAGGATTGAGAGTGGCTACAACTAGAGTTAGAGTTCCTGGGGTTCTTATTCCCAACCTGGAGGTCGAGGTGGTCATTCTGGTTATTCTAGTTCGCCCCAGCCACCGATGTCTTCTCGTGCATGCTATGAGTGTGAAAAGTTGGGACATTTTATAAGGCACTGCCCCAGGGTCAGGTAGAGTGGTCAGCACTCTGGTTCTTAGGGTTTAGGATCTAGGTCACCAGTTTAGCAGACTAGAAGTGGTGGACAGAGTGGCAGAGGTAGTTCTCAATCCAGTAGAAGTGGTTCTTATTTGGGTTGTGGTGGTGGTCGCAACGACTCTCAGGTCGAGGGTGGTTGTGCTCAGTGTTATGCGTTCCCGAGTAGACAAAATCTCGAGGCTTCTGATGTTGTCATATAGGTGTAATTTCAGTCAGTCACCGGCCAACTATAACATTGTTTGATCCAGGCTCTACATACTCTTATGTGTCTACTTATTTTATTTTGAGTCTGGGTATAGTGTGTGAGTCACTTGATTTCCCTGTTAGCGTTTCTACTTCTATTAGGGATTTCATAGTGGTGGATCGGATGTATCGATCCTATGTTTGACTTTGATGGGGTATGACACTTGGGCTGACTTGATGATTAGACAAGGTAGATTTTGACCTTATTTGAGGCATGATTTGGTTGTATCCTTATCATATGATCTTGGAGTGTCATGCCAAGATAGTTACGTTAGCCATGCCGAGGATTTCTAGGTTGGAGTGGAAGGATGTCGTTAGTTATGTACCGAAGAAAGTAATATCTTACTTGAAGGCTAGAAGAATGGTTGAGAAGGGTTGTTTGGCTTACTTGGCATATGTTTGCTATACTAGTATGGATACACCTCATCTTGAGTTAATACCAGTAGTTAGGGAATTTCCCGAGGTGTTTCCGATGGATTTGTCAGGTGTTCCTCCGGATCGTGATATTGATTTCTACATTGATTTGGAGCTGGGAACCTAGCCTATTTCTATTCCTCCATATTGGATGGTTTCGATAGAGTTGAAGGAGAAATTGCAAGATATGTTGAGAAAATGGCTCATTACGCTGAGTGTTTCACCTTGTGATGCTCTGATATTATTTGTGAAGAAGAATGATAGGTCAATGCGAATGTGTATTGACTATCGATAATTGAACAAAGTCACAATTAAGAACAAGTATCTTATTCCTCACGTTGATAACCTATTTGATTAGCATCAGGGTGCATTGATCTTCTCTAAGATCGATTTGAGGTTGGTTATCAATAGTTGAAGATTTGGGCAGAGGATACTCCCAAGACAGCATTCAGGACCCGTTATGGTCACTATGAGTTCTTGGTTATGTCTTTCGAGCTGACTAATTCCCTAACAGGCTTCATGGATTTGATGAACGATATCTTTAGATCGTACTTGGATCTCTTTTTATTGTCTTCATCGATGATATACGATCTACTCTCAGAGTGAGGCAGAGCACGAGCAGCATTTGAGGATCGTGCTTGGAATTCTAAAAGAAAAAGAAGCTTTATGCAAAGTTTTTAAAAAGTTAGTTTTGGCTCCTTTCTATGGCATTCTTGGGCCATGTGGTGACTAAGGATGGCATTATGGTAGATCACAAGAATATTTAGGCGGTCCGTAATTATGTCAGGCCTACTTCAATAACCAAGGTTTAGAGTTTTGTTGGCCTCGCCAGTTATTACTGGTATTTTATGAAGGGGTTTTCATCTATTGCATCTCCTTTGACCTGATTGACTCAGAAAAATATGCCCTTCCAGTGGTCAGATAAATGTGCAACGAGCTTCGAAAAGCTCAAGACCTTGTTGACTACAACATTCTCGTGGAAAGAGGAGGCTTTAGTGTGTATTATGTATGCTTTGTATATTGTCCTTGGTTGTGTTTTGATGCAAAAGGGGAAAGTTATAGGTTATGCTTCAAGGGAATTGAAGGTTCATGAGAAAAATTACCCCACTCATGATTTGGAGTTGGTGGGAGTGGTATTTGCTTTGAAGATTTGGAGATACTATACCTCTATGGTTTCAATTGTGAAGTGTACATGGATCATAAGAGTCTTCAACATATCTTCACTTAGAGATATTTTAATTTGAGGCAACGGAGGTGATTAGAGATACATAAAGATTATGACATGTCGATTCTCTATCATCCGGGCAAGGCCAAAGTAGTGGCGGATTCCTTGAGTTGAAAGGCGGTGAGTATGGGTAGCCTAGCATGTTTACAGGTTATAGGGTGATCTTTGGCTATGGAGGTATAGTCTTTGGCAAATAAGTTGGTCAGACTTGATATTTCTGAGACTGGCAAAGTTCTCGCTTATGTTAATGCGTGGTCTTCTTTATTGGACCAGATTAAGGATCGACAATTTGATGATACTAAGTTATACAATATTCAGGACAAGGTATTGAAATGAAAGGCTAAGGAGGCAATTCTTGATTATGAGGGTGTGTTTCATATCAAGGGTCGTATATGTTTTCCTCGGGATTAGGATTTAATAAAGTTGATATTGGAAGAGGCTCATAGTTTGAGGTATTCCATTCATCCAGGGCTATAAAGATATATCGAGATTTAAAGTATTACTATTAGTGGTGTAGTATGAAGAGGGATCATGGAGTTTGTGTCCCGGTGTTTGAATTGTCAAAACGTGAATGGGAGCAGATTGCTATAGATTTTGTGGTAGGGTTACCACGGACTTTGGGAAAGTTTGATGCCATTTGGGTGATTGTGGATCAGTTGACAAAGTCAGCTCACTTTGTACATGTTCAAACTACTTATAATTCAGAAAAGTTGGCTAGAATCTACATTTGTGAGATAGTTCGATTATATGGAGTGTCCATTTCTATCATTCTAGATCGGAGCATGTAGTTTACATCCCACTTCTAGAGATCTATGCAGAAATAGTTGGGTTCTTGGGTGTAGCTTATATCATCATTTCACCCTCAAATAGATGGTTAGTCTGAGCGGACTATTCAAGTCCTTGAAGATATATTGCGGGCCTGTATGATTGATTTTTGTGGTCACTGGGATCAGTTTTTACCTTTGGCTGAATTTTCTTACAATAATTGTTATTATTCAAGCATTGAAATAGAACCGTTTGAGGCATTGTATGGTAGAAGGTGTCATTCTCCTATTATTTGGTTTGATGCATTTGAGGTTAGGCCTTGGGGTACTGACTTGTTGCATGATTCCTTGTACAAGGTCAAGTTGATCCAGGAGAGACTTCTCACAACACAGAGTCAGCAGAAGAGTTATGCGGACCAGAAGGTTCGTTATCTAGAGTTCATGGTTGGTGAATGAGTTCTGTTGAAGGCTTCACCCATGAAGGGTGTAATGAGGTTTGGAAAGAGGGGCAAGTTAAGCCCCAGGTACATTGGCCCTTTTGAGATCATACAACGCATGATTGAGGAATCATATGAGTTAGCTTTGCCTTCGGGATTATCAAGTGTTCACCCTATGTTTCATATTTCTATGCTCAAGAAGTATCATTGGAACGGTTCTCATATGATTCAGTGGGATTCAATATTGCTTGATCAGAATTTGACTTATGAGGAGGAGCTGGTTGCTATACTTGGTAGGCATCGTCCAGTTGAGGAGGCTTCTTGGGAGACTGAGATGGACATGCGAAATAGATACCCTCAGCTTTTCAGAGATTCATATACTCCTTTTCTTTTTTATGTTTGAGGATGAACATCTGTTTAAAATGGTGGATGATGTAACGACCCATCAGGTCATTTTATTTATTTATCTTATATTCCCGGAAATACCCTTTTCCCTAGCCTTGTGATGGTGTTTTTGATGTGCGGGGATGGGTGGTGCAATTTTTGAGGCATTAAAATAAGAATAATGGAAGAAAAATCTAAGTTTTGAGTTTTGGAAGTGATGCAAGCCGAACTTCATCAATATCATGCAAATCAAGTCGAGATAGGGATCGCTACTTTGAAGGCTTACAAGGTGCTTGGAATGAAGGCTTGAAGCTCAAGAATGTGCTAAAGTGGAAGTATATGCCTCCATTGGAAGAAGGAGGGAGAAGAAAGCTATTTATGGAAAAAGGGTTATTTCATAAATGCAAGTATTTCATCCCTTGAGAAGAGTACCAAACGAAGACTCTTACTTCATTAAGTGAATTATTGTAATAACTATGGTAGTCTTCCTATTCTACTTAGTATACATACTACTTTAGTTCATTTCATTAGGTAGATTGTGTTGAATCGAGATATTTTAATACTCCTTTGAGAGTTTGAGTTATTAGAGCTTGTTAAAGCTATGATTGAACCTTTTTCAGAGGATTAGTTGCTTGGGAACAACAGTTCCCTTGAGGTCATCTTAAGAAAATTAGTACTGGATTGTATGCTCAATTGGAGGTTTTAGCTATTATAGAGCTTTAGTTGTCAAGTAGGGTATTTTTTTTATGTCATTCTATCTATCCTTTTACTTATCCATTATTGTATCAATTGGTATCAGAGCCTAGTTTAGGTTTGTTCCATTTAATCTAGTCTTGGGATTTGATTATCACAAAAATAAATCTGAAATTCGAAAAAATTCCAACAATAAAAATCCAAAATTTTGTTGTTGTTTTGGTGGGTTTGAGGTTGGACTTGAGTTTCTTGATATAAAAAACATCTAAGTTTCAAGTTTTGTGTCATTTGGAGGTGTTTTGATCATCCACCATTGAATGACCTTAAATCTTGGAAGAACATCAAATGGGTCTCTATGATTTTGGGTTCAATTGACTTCTAAAACTATTGTGCTTTATTCTCTACATCAAGGAGAGACTAGATCTAAAATTTGAAGCGATTTCGAGTTGATTTGGACCTACATTGGATTTTGGTGTTCTTGAGCAATCTTCAAATCTTCATAAGGAAGAAGACACCAAAAAGAGGCTTTTGATCCAAAAGGTTTTCATCTCAAGTGGTGAAAAGGTATTTTTCCACCCAAAAAGGGAACATACTTGGTTGTGTGGGTAAAAAATAATAGTAAAAAAAGAGGCCCCACGCAGCTGCCACATGGCCCACACACATCATCACCTACGTCAACAACCACACAGGAAGGAGAAACTTTTGAGTTAGCTTCTGGTTTTTATCCATGCACTAACGCATTGACCATGTACCCCCAATAGTTCTCGGCCACACAGGCAGCCCCTTGCTCGGCCACGCACCCTTCCCACCCATGCAATCCCTCTTGGCCATGAACTCTACCCTACCTACGTGGGTCCTTCCGGCCATTCAAGGCCACCAACGCACCACCACAAAGCCACCATGCAATGTTTTTGTCCGATTTTACAAATCTTTCATCCTTTTTGTTAATTTCGTAGTTTCTCCAAACTAATTAGCAATGAGTAACCGTTCTTACTTGATTTTTAACTAGTTTTTGAGTTCGTCTTTACTTTGGTGCCAATTCATTTTATTTTTTCTCATTTTTACTTCGTTGTTAATTTCTTGGCTCAAGTCCATTAGTTTGAATTGACTCTTCCATTCTTCTAAGTTAAACAAGAATCAATTCTGGACAAGAGTAGAAACTAAGTCCCTTGTGACCAATTGGATTAACAAAGGTACAATCATTGACTGAAGCAATTTTTTAGGCAATCAAAGGTGCGTGCATTCGAGTGTTTGTGAGATTGTTTTCACTAACCTAATGTGTTTTTTGTTTTGTTGAGTGTCTAAACAGGTACTTCTCCATGGATTACGATTCATGTGATGACAACTTTGTAGTTATAATTATGAGGAATATGGCTATAATGATGAGGACTATGGGTACAATGAAGAATGTGATGCTTATGATGAGGATTGTGAATACAAATATGGTCATTACAAATGAAGAACATGAGGCAATGAGTACTTATTGGTCCTATGGGGAGGCTAATGATTCAGAAGAGCCTTATGATGACCATCATAACTTTAAAGGTACTTCAACGTACAACTCTTACTCTTCTTGTGATGAATGTAGTAACGAAGGTAGTGACTTTGAGTATGAAGATAGTGAAATATCAAGTTCTTCTGATGAAAGTGAATCTCAAGGTTATGAGAAGCCCACTTATAGCTATGTTATGTTTGGCGGTGGTGGTTGTTCTTACTCTACCTCGCATGGCACCATAGAGAGATCTTGTTTAAGGGGCATGAGACCTCCAACCAAAACTACTCAAAGAGTTGTGAGTAGAGTTCAACCTAAGGTCAAGATGAGCATTGAGCCTAACAAGATATTCCATTCAATGTTGGTGAAAGTACGTGATGATTGGGGAGTTCGACTTAAAGTTAATGACCAACGTCGTGGTTGTTACATTTCTCCTCAAGCTGTACTCCATCTAGGATTACATTGGACTAGGAAAGAAGACCCTTATATTGGAAAAAGGGGATATTTGGTCGATATGGTGAATGTATCCTTTTCTCATGGGAACTAACAAGAGGAAGTGTGGTGTATAGTACTTTTCGTGGGAACATGTGACTTGTGTTTGGGATATTCTTGGTTCGAAGACAATAGGTTGCTTATGAGTGTGATTTGTGTAGGTATGTGATGGATGGAAATGGGACACTTTTATTTCCACATGTGTAGTCTAGAAAACCTCCCAAAGTGAGAGTGCGAGAGACTAATGTCAAATGGGCAATCTTGTCTATGGAAGCTAGCGGGCAAGAATCAAATAGGAATTCATGATGGATGATATATTTGCTAGCTACAGCTATTCACAAGGAAGGAAAATGGACTCGTCTCTTAGAACTTTTGAAGGGAAGCTTGTAAAATATTGAGAGTAAAATAGCAAAAGAGAAAAGGCAATGGGAAGTCCAATTGATACTTGGGATGCATTGAAGAGGAACTTTAGGTACCATTATCTCGAGCTACATGAAAAGGGGTATATGACCAAAGTCAATTCCCAAAAGAAAAAGGCAAAGGAAGGATAACCAAATGCTTCTTGTGAGACTAATCGGGTCTTTCCATAAGAAGGGGAGCTTACTGTACCATTCCATGTGGTGAGAAAGAAAAGTGCTCCTTGTGGAACCAAAAGGTCTAATGATCTTGAGAGACAAAAGATATAAAGGAACAAGGGAGTGCAAAGTGGCAACTCACGAGTGAAAAAATGAGAGGATGTGAGGAGTGACGTGAGGGAGTTGCCACACAATCAAGCTAACCTTTCTACTTCTTCATCTTCTTGTGAAAAATCTTTTGTTGGTACTGAAGGAAATAAATTGCTAAAGGAATCTTCACCTGAAGAAACCCCGTGCTTGGAAGAGAGAATGAAGGACAAGACTATCTCTTCATTTGGTCAAGTGAGCTTGCAATTGGGATCTCAAAGTAAAGAAGATTCTTCGTGTGAACTTCAAGGTACAATGGCTAAACTCAACACTTCCAATTCTTTGAATGAACAAGTTTGTGATGTGAGTGTGAGTAGTATCTTGTATTTACGCGAGCTTAATTACTCCTTTCCTGGTATTGTTGATTTCATTATTGAGAGTGTCCATACACTAGTTGATCCTTTTGATAATTGAATTGATTCTTCTCGCAAAGTCGACTTGTGTCCACCTAGTGTTGGCACTTGTGATATGAATGATAGTACATTATCATGTGATATGGATGATCAATTTGAGTGTAGTGTTAATCTACTAGTCGAGGTATCTTGTGATGTGCTTAATGAACCTCCGATTAGTGATTATGTTGAAGTAGTTGATCATTTGAATGAATGTGATACTCCAACTTTGTTTGATGCATATATAGATGAGTCTCTTGATCTTTTCTTTGTGTCATTTGATGAGACTCAAGATGGTAATGAATGTGTGCATCATGTAGATAGTCATAAAGACCTTGCATATTTTAAATATTTATCATTGATTGATTGTGTTTTCTTTAAAGATAATGTATTATTTGGAGATGACATGACTATCGAAGATGATGAGCCTAGTGGATTGAATTGTGATATGGGAAATGTAGCCACTTTTGGGGACTACAAGCTCTATGGGAATCCACTATGGGAGGTCGACACCTTCCCTTGGACGAAGGTATCTTCTTGAGGGATTGTAATTCACTTGTAGGGGAGGGATGTTGTGATGTCCTTAAGGTGTCAAAAAAGAATGCATCTCTAGTTGATGAGGAAATTGACTTACTTAATTGTATGAGGAATCCAATTAGTGATTACCCTTACTCTCTTAATCTTAATTGTGAGCCTTTGTATGATTCTCCACTGATGTATGATAATGATATACATGCATGGATCGATTCCATTGACCCCTTAAAATGTTACCCATTCCTTGACGAAAATGCTAGTAAATAAAGTTACGTTAATGATATCACTTTGGTAGATATTTTCTTTACAAAGTTGGCTACTCACATTTGTGTAAGGAAGTATATGTATTCCCTAAAGATTTTTTACTTGATTTTACATTGCAGGAAACTTTCCTCTATTACTTGTTTTCTTATGATGACACCCATGCTTGTATTGAGGGTGCATCTTATATAGGGAGAGATCTACATAGGGAATATAGGTATTTTGTTGACAAAGATATGTGGGTATTCTTCCTTTTCAACCCCGGTGGTGTTATCTATTGGTGTGAGTTGGTCATAGTACTACTTCAGGGGTGATATTACTTCACAATTAAGGATCATTTGTGTGTCCTGACTACCAAAACCAATGAGACCTTGCCAACTTGGTATTTTTAAACCATTGGTTCCTTTAGTATATCCTCATTTCATGATCTTTGGGATAGCCAAGTTCTTGGTTCTCTACTTGAGAGCTTATTCTTTATGAAAATGGTTGATACTTGGTTATATCACAAATTTGTGCTTACTTGGCCTTTCATACGAATTGGAGGACGAAGATTATTATTCAGCACACTAAAATCTATGTCATGCAAACAATGCCTAGCTAGGGATCACTACTTTGGAGGCTTACAAGGTGCTTGGAATGAAGGCTTGAACCTCAAGAATGTGCTAAAGTGGAAGTATAGGCCTCCATTTGGAAGAAGTAGGGAGAAGAAGGTTATTTATGAAAAAAGGGACTATTCCATAATTGAAAGTATTTCATCCCTTAAGAAGACTACCAAACAAGGTCTTTACTTCATTAACTGAATTATTGTAATAGATATAGTAGTCTTCCTATTCCACTTAGTATAAATACTACTTTAGTTCATTTCATTCGGTAGATTATGTTGAATTAAGATATTTTGATACTCCTTTGAGAGTTTGAGTGATTAGATCTTGTTGAATCTATGATTGAACCTTGTTAGGAGGATTGGTTGTTTGGGAACAATAGTTTTCTTGAGGTCATCCTAAGAGAATGGGTGCTACATTGTATGCTCAATTAGAGGTTGTAGCTATTATAGATCTTTAGTTGCCAATTAGTATCTTTATTTGTTTCATTATATCTATCCTTTTAATTTCTTATTGATTTACTTTGTTTTTCATATCCATTAATGTATCAGCAAGTTTCATATTTGAAACGTTTGACTAGGAGTTGCCTTTTGAGTAAGTGCGTCTGTAATCAAATTCTGAAGATTCCATTAGCTATGGATCATGATTTGTGACTTAGGAGGACTGTTGGAATGGGTCCCGAGTGACTTGAGTGAGTTTCAGGTAAGTTTGTGAAAATTGAAAAGTCTTAAGTTGACTAAAGTAAACATTGACGGCAATTGAGTCTTTTTCCAAGTTTCGCCGCTTACATCAGGTCTGGAATATCGTATATGGTCTAGTCGAGTCGTTGGTTTGGTTTCCTAGGAACTCAGGAGCATATCGAGCGTTTGGTTGAAATTCTAGCCTTAAGAACTTTTAAGTGTGTGTTGGTCGAATATTTGGTCAAGATGACCTCGTATGATGATTTTGATTGCCCGTTTGAGTTTGTCTCATGTTTTATAGCTAAGATGAATATTTGGCTTGTGTCCAGGGAGTTTCGGATGAGTCTCGGGGTTTCGAGGTGAAAGTATGAAAAACTAGATTTTTTGGTTCAGTTCTTTCTGGTTTCCTTCTACGCGATCGCATAGAAGGGTCGCGTTTGTGAGGCCTGTGTGAACCGAATGACCGTGATTGTGAGCATGGGCTCGCATTCGCATAGAAGAGAGGAGGCTTGGTCCGGATTGGGCTGACTCATCGCAATCGTGATGAGTGTGTCGTGTAAGAGATGGGTGGGATGGGTCAGTTCCCGTGTTCATGATGGCCCGTCACGTTCGCGAAGAAGGAATTCGTTCTGAACAGAATTAAAAGACTCATTTCAAACTTTCTTCCCATTTTCATATTTTGAGCCCTAGACTTCGCATTGAGGAGATTTTTGGGAAGATTTACAAGGTTCATCAAGAGGGTAAGATTTTAACTCCCTTTTTACATTTATTTCATTAACTAGTATAGATTTTCATGTTAGAATCCATGTTTTAGATTGGAGATTTGGGGAAATAAACCCTAAGCTAGAAAGTAATGACTTATTTAATAGAGCATGATTTTGAGGTTAGAAATTAATGATATTTCATATCTAGGCTCCATAAAGGATGGGTAAAGTAATTTTGGAATAAATTTCCCGTTTTTCTCTTTGAGGCTCAAGATCCTATTTTTGGGTCCGAATGATTAATATAGTAATATGGGTATCATTATACTAGTGTGTGAATGCATAATCTATATTTGAATAGATTGGCATATTAAAGAAGCATTGCGAAAGGGTAAAGATTCATTGTAACCGTCGGGCTCCTAATCCAGAAAAAATGAGATCTTATACCTTATATGTTCCAGTGACATGTTATAGGTATTTGTGCTTTGATTTACTTAGTGAATGTCATGCTTTGGGCACTAGCTGATAGTATAGCATGATCCTTTAGATCTGTGATTGGGGTATGAAGCTCGTACTTTTCGCGATAATTGTTATATGTCATTGTGATATGTAACTGTGTGTCCCCTTTCATCCCTTTAATACTCATTTAAAAGTAAAAAAGAAGTTAAAGATTAAGTCTTTATTGAATAATTGACTACAGTTAGAACCTTCATTCCATATACTTGCTTTTGGTTGTTGTGCATGTCATTTTGTATGAGCATGTGTATTAATAGACGAGTATAAGAGTTGTGTGGTTAGAAAAAGGTACTATGTGAGCCTGCTATGTGGTTATACTTAGGTACTGTTTGAGCCTCAGTGGTATATCGACTCCGCGAGTCCCCCATGGGTCACGATTCATTTATGTTCGAACATGTGTGTACCGACAGGAGAAAGGAACGACCGTGCATAGTAGTCATTGCATTCATATCATTTCATTATATTCTTCATTGATGCTTTAACTGTTGATTTCAATCCTGTGACTTGACTATGTGAATACTTGATTGTTGAGGGACTAGATGCTATAACCTATGCTTGAACTCCGTAAATGAGTATATCTGCAAACGTGGTTATTGTGATATATTTCTTGGCAGTTGGTGTAGTGGTAGCACTCGGTAGATCAGTCCTCGTCTCCGTTTAAGATAGGGTCAGTCGACGATGCTGCTGAGTACACGTTTTTCGTACTCACGCTACACATGTTGCACCCTTTTTGTGCACAAGTTCCATTTCCAGCACTAGCGGGACTCGTGACTACCCAGCCTATTGAGGAGCTACTTGGAGGATTACGAGGTGAGCTACCAGACGATCCGTAGCCTCGGATTCCCATTCTTATTTACTTTTTAGTCCTTTTATTTCAGACTGCATTCGGGTGTTTCACCTAGCTTGTGTATTAATCTTTAGATAGTTCTTGTACTCGCGATGCCAGACTTGGGAATGGTTTTATTTTCATGATATTTATATTTAGTTACTCTTTTAAGACTTAATTTGATTTGCTTAATTAATTTCATACTTATTTCTTTATAAACATGGATAATGTTGTTGGTGGTTGTCATACTGACTCTTAGGGTTAGTGTCCATCATGATTCGGTAAATTGAATTGTTACCGAATGACATAAAAATCTAACAGTTACGTGACATAAAATTTCGAATTTACAAGCAACTTACCATAACTTTTTGATCTCCATAATTGGTCTCATGTTCGATTTTCTCTTTGGTGTTTACCCAATTTCATGTGATTATTATAAGCATCAGCAAAAAACTTTGCAGTGTCCATCTTTTTCTTGACTAGCAGCTTGTTTTTTACCTTCAATTCGTTAAAAAAATTATGTTGAGACTGACATAAAATCAAATATTTAAGTATGCATTTAGTATGACAAATGTTAATTTTTCAGAAAAATATGTTTCATGAAAAACGTATTTTGGGGTTTTTGATTATATATATGTTTTTTTTGAAAAATATTTTTCTTCAAAAGGACGAAAATAAACTTTCTTCGCTTATGCATAAAAGTTATTTTCCTTACAATTATCTTGACACTTAATTTTCATATTTCTTGCTTCAATTAACAAATAAACATTATGATTAATTTTTAAATTAAAACTTCATATCAAAGCATTCACCCAAATTCGGAAATATATGTTTTTTAGAAAAAAATAACTTTTGATATATCAAACATGGTCGAGTATTTTTTTTTATAATATTCAAGAAACTTATTGTATCCTCTCGAACTTCATTGATCTCCTGGTCTGTTTCCTTCGTCACTTCTTCTAAACTTTCTGACAGATCCTTTTGTAAATTCTTCATTATAAAGTTATTCGAGATAACAAGGGAATATTGCTTACTCATCATTGCTATTACTTAGAAATTTGAGTAAATCTTGTCTGACTTGGAGAATCAAATGTTGACCAAAATGTAAAGGGTTACCAAATAAATTCTATAGTAAGTCATTCAAGTAAAATTAAATTAATCTATGTGGACTTACTTTTTTTCAAAAAATATAGTAACATAATATAATTACTAAATAAATTTTGGTAAGTAATTAAGGTTGAAGGATGAGTTTATATAGGAAGAAAGGTTGAAGGAGGCCATCAATGGATATGTTGCCAGATTAATTACTTATCAAAATTTATTTAATAATTATATTACGTTACTATAATTTTTGGAAAAAAGTAAGCCCACATAGATTAATTTAATTTTACTTAATGATTTATTATAGAATTTATTTGGTAACCCTTTACATTTTGGTTTACATTTGATTCTCCAAGTCAGACAAGATTTACTCAAATTTCTATGTAATAACAATGACGTGTAAGCAATATTCCCTTGTTTTCTAACACTCTTTTTGCTCTTGTAGCGAAAAACCTATACAACCGTTTAGTTTATAATAATTAAGACCCTATTAATAGTAACTTCAATCTGAGAGTACTTTTTGCTTAATTATCGCCGTTAACATGTATGCATTGTAAGATAATTTATTTGTAGCAATATCAGAGATTAAGACACAATTATAAACATAATTTTGAGGTTTATAATTTTGAGATAGGATAAAGAAAGTGTACCGTTCATCTCCATTGTTTCTATAGCAGAAGCAATCGGCGGTTAAGCCTAAGACCAACTTCCATGATCCATTAGTAATCTCGATCGATGAGACGTTAACCACTATACCACATATTTAAGAACAGAATATGTTAAGGTTTTCCAATAGCTAGGAAAAGGGGGGGGGGGGGTTGGCCTCTATTTTATAGAGAGTGTCTACCCATAACAGGTCAATAGTTATTGGGTCTAGCTTATCCACACATCAAAATTTATTATCAAAACTTTTATTAATCCACCACTTGAGTCACGTCACTATCTTTTCACGCTATAACCAATTAACACAAGTCCAAATTTCAACATTCCCCCACTTGAACGCCAGTGTTAATTTAAGACACAAATAATTTTTCAAAAAATTTGAAATTTTGAAAAAATCATTTTGAAAAAGATTTTTAGACTCTATAGTGACCACAATACTCACATAGCCAAGGATAGAATGACCCATAAAACAATCCATCAAGTCTCAATGGAGAACACTAACAACGAACCATAGCAGGCATCATACTGTTTGAGGGTATGAATTCTATCTATAATCACATTTGCTAGAATTTCCATCAATGTGGATCAAACATGTGTGCTAAGCATATCATTTTTCTAATTAATGTGAACAAAGTGACACTTCTTAGAAAAACATAATTCTCCAAATGACATAAAAACTACATCACCTCAGGAGCCTCCAAATGACATCATAATCATATCACCTCAAGAGGTTGTCTTGTGCCTTACCCGGGATAATCAAGGCAACAAGCAACTAAACTCAAAGATGTCATGAGATTATGCAATATTCAATTGGAATCAATAAATAAACAAGTAAACATGTTAGTTAGTAAACATGACAAATATCAAACAACATGAGTTTGTATTTAAGGACAAGATATTAAATTTATTAAAAGTAGTATCTCACTCACCAATTACAAAGTAACTCCCACTAACTAAATACATCAAAGACTAACATACCCATATTTTGAGCATGTTCATTAAACATAACAGACCTAAGACCTTTAGTCAAAGGATTAGCAAACATAGATTCTGTGTTAATATGCTCAATACATATATCAAATTCATTTATCATGTCTCTACTCTTAAGATAATTAACGGTAACATGCTTAGAGCCTCTT
Organism: Anisodus tanguticus; assembly: GCA_034509755.1. Taxonomy (NCBI): domain Eukaryota; kingdom Viridiplantae; phylum Streptophyta; class Magnoliopsida; order Solanales; family Solanaceae; genus Anisodus; species Anisodus tanguticus. Next base: position 8,681,921 of record CM067543.1, on the reverse strand, counting down.
GTCCTCCTTTTTATTATTAGAGAAAGACACAGCGAAATTGTTATCACAAACGATGGTCACTGCTGAGATATAATCCACAAGTTGTAATTTATTAAAAAAATTCTTCATCAAGACAGCATGTGAAGCAGTTTAAAAACAAACAATAAATCATGCTTTCATTGTGGATGTAGAAGTGATACCCTATTTCTCACTCTTCCAAGAAATAACACCTCCAACCAATATAAAGATATAATCAAATGTCGATCTCATAGATAATCATAAAAATAAAATTTTTATTTTTTATTTTGATATAGACACATTCCTCAAGTTTATTTTCCAAAAATCTGAATTTTGTAATGATTTTATCAAATTTCAAGTACCATTGTCTGGAGGTTTGTTTAAGTCCATATATGAATTTGTTAAGCTTACACACTATATGTTCTTTATCAGTTTTCTCAAATCATTCAGGATGAAACATGTAAACTTCTTCACATAAACTACCATTGAGAAAAACAAGTTTAACATCCATTTGCAACCAATAGGTTTGAAATCTACATGCAACTCTACTAACTCTCACACTTCATTGTGTTTAATGGAGCGCATTTCATATTTCATTGTCTCACACTATTTATAAATTATGAAGAGGAAAGAGCTTGAGCGTATGATAAAGAATTAGTCAATTCTCCACTATCACTAAGGTTTCAATCACATCACGATAAAATCATTAGAAAAGAAAATCTTCTTTTTCTTTGTGATCTATGAGGTGGTTCAGTATTTTCATTATACTCAAGGATTGCAAGATTTCTATCATTGTTCCCTAATTTCTGCCTCTCATGAAAGGGTCGGTTTACCACCTTTTCATGTATAATAGGCACAGGAACAATGACTTCTTTTTCTTTCAATGCAATTTTCTTGCATTAATAGACTCAATGATTCTTGTGTCACGTTTAGGGCAGGAAAATTTAAAACTTTTAGACTAATCAGTATAGCCTTTGAAGAAATAACTGATAGTTTTAGGACCAGTCATCTTTTCAGTGGGTGTAAAAATATGAACTTCAGTCGGATATCCCCAAATATGAAAATGGTTCAAGCTTGGATTTCGGGTTGTCCAGAGTACAAAAGGAATTTTAGGTTTGAAATTTTGTAGGAACTCTATTTGAAATATAAGTAGTTGTTTTTAAAGCTTCACCCAAAGAGACTCAGGCAGGCTAGTCATTGACGTCATACTTCTCACCATTTCCATGAGTACGATTTCGTCTTTCAGCCACACCATTCTACTCAGGAATAACTGGCATGGTGTGTTGTCCTATTATTCCACATTCCTGCAAGAATAAAGTAAAAGGCCTTATACATTGACCACTCGTCATATTTTTCATAATATTCACCCCACGGTCAGACCTCACTATCTTAATGGACCTTCAAAGCTGTTTTTCAACTTCAATTTTGTAAATTTTAAATTTATCAAGTGCTACAGACTTCTCTTTTAAAGGTATATATAACATTATCTAGAAAAGTCATCAATAAAAGTAATGAAATATTTGTGATTGCTTAAAGAAGGTAGATAAGGTCCACTAATATCAGTATGAATAATTTTCAAGAGTTCAGAGCTCTTAATTGAATCCTTTCTCTTAACCTTGGTCATTTTGCCTTTGACACAGTCAACACAAATTTCAAAATCTTTTGATTCAAAAATATGTAAAATATTTTCCTTCACCAATCGCTCAATTCTTTCTTTAGAAATATGACCAAGACGCCTATGCCATAATAGATAAGACGTTTTATTCACAGTAGATATTTTGTAGCCAATTTTATCAACATGCATTGAATAAAAATTTTGACTCAACAAATTTAAGCTATATAGACCATCACTCAAAAAAAGTCACCAACAGTATGTGAATCATAGGAGATTTTAACAAAATCACCATTTACTTGAAATCCATAACCAGATTGATCTAAAAGTGAAAGAGAAACAAGTTTATGTCTCATGGATCATACAAAAACAATATTTTCTAAACGAATACTAGAATTATTTTTTAAAGATAAAATAGCAGTCCCTATAAACTCTAATTTTGCTTTGACTCCATTTCCCACAACTACACTGGCTTCATCCTCTCTTTGTTCCTGTCTGCTTATCAAGTCTTGCATGTTGTTGATTACATGAACAGTTGCACCACTATCCAACCGCCAAGAATTTAAAGGAACATTCACAAAACTAGTTTCAAAGCATACAAAAGCCAAAGGGTTACCTGATTTATTTTTCAGATGATAGTCAGCATTCTTATGACCTACTTGTTTGTGATCCCAACACTTGAGTTCTTTTGAATCACAACTTGAGGATCAATAGGATTATGAGACTAGCCTTGGTTACCCCTAGACTTATGGCCACCTAGATGACGAGACTGACCATTAAAGATTATTTTAAGCTGGTCAAACTGCTCAGGAAAGGACCTTATGGTGGAAAGGGAATCAATCAAGCTACCTATATCAGGATTATCTGATTCTTAGAATTTCTGTCCAATGACACTCGAGAAATCGTTTGTGTTTTCATTACCCTTAAGGCTGAATTTGTTAGCCTTTATCCACTTCTTGTAGTTGCTACTAGTCAGAGTTTCAATGGAATTCAATTGAGTAGTCATGTTGTTAATAGTTGTAGGCAAACATCACAAAAGATTAGAGTAAAATTATGGGCATTAATGTATGAATCTAAAGAGTCTAAGACATCTATTACACATCTCCTTTGGGTAGAAGATGTAATTGTCTCCTCTTTAATAATCGAATCAAAGAAATTCATTGTATCCTCACCTTTGGACAAGAGACACAAGGTCTCTTCCTTAATTAATCCAAGAGTCTTAGACATACATTATGTCACGACCCAAATCGTAGGATCGCGACGGGCACCCGGACTCCACCCGCCGGGTACCGCTAATCGTACAACCAACTTCAAATTACAATTGAATACGGATTAAGCCGAAAGACCAACATGTGAAATCTTTATCCAGAAAACCAACTTATATATATACATACCCATACCAAGGCAGTCAAGGCCACACATGACAACTAACCATAGGACACCTGTCTACAAGCCTCTAAAGAATACATGACATCACAAGGACTGGACATGACCCCGCCATACCCTTATGCAGACGCAAAATACTATACCACGACCAACTGCAACTGTGAAACAAATAGAATGCTCCAATATCAGATGAACCAGCAACCTACTAGCGTGAATCGTCACCCTCTTTAACTGAACCTGCAGGCATGAAACGCAGCGTCCCCGACAAAAGGGACGTCAGTACGACTGATGTACTGAGTATGTTAGGCATGAACAATAGTATAACATGGATATAACAACAACTAAAACATAAACAACTGACCAACAGTAAATATCTCTGAGGGTCCTAATACATATGCCTAAATGTCATGCACAATGCGGTATATATATACATCGGCCCCATTGAGCATCTTCCTTACCATAACAGCCTCTGTGGGCATCATTTTCATGTCGGCCTCTGTGGGCATAATATGTCTAAATGTCATGCATAATGCGGTGAATACATATATACTGGCCACACAAGGGCATCTTCCTCCCAATCATATATATATATATATATATATATATATATATTGGCCCTTAATCAGGCATCTTCCTTCATTAAGCCACACAGGCTTTATCATTATCATATCCCAGCTGATCAGGTGATCTGCGTTTCTCATTTCCCGTCCCCAATATACGATATTGGGTAAAATATGAATGCAATGCAAATGAAAATGAATGAATCACAATAAAATATCCTGAATGACATAATTTCCTTGTACCTTCGGTTAACGCCGTAAATATCAACATCTTTTCCGTATGCCTCAATAAGGACTTAGGAACATATTTAGACATGCTTTTAACATAGGATTCAATAACATGAACACTCCTTAACTACTATGAGTAGAATAAATTATGGAGCAATATCACAGTTACGTTTCGTTACATGGAACATGCCAAAAGAAATAAATGATTTGTCTTAATATACCTCAATAAGTGGAGAAAACCTTAATACTTTTTGTTGGATCACTCGTCGACACAACGTATATGTCATATAGCACTCCGATCTTATATTCCAAGAATTACTATTACCGCAAAATTGAATTTATGTTGTTGCTCGAACATCCCCAGAATAAAGTTGAATTATACAATAAAAGTATGTTGCTCACTAAGACTAGGACGTTACTGCCTTCACGTTGCTGCTAAGAAGTGGATGTTATGTTTCTTGGTTGCTGCTATATGTTGTTAAATTCCACATGAACAAATGTCGCTTAATATATCTTATTTGTGAGACTTTCCCAATTTAGAGTGACAACACACAAAATATCTTCTAGTGGGTTCTTCAGTGTGCAGATATATGATAGGATAAAACGTGGCTGGATTAAAGGCTTTCCACATTAGGTAGCATTTAGCACACTTGGACTAGTTTAACTTGAAAGTAGATAAAATTGTCCAGGGATGGAGGTTGAATAAAGGTCTATACTACCACTATAAGCAGACAAAAAGACTTTCTGGCACCCTCAAATGTAAATTGGAAGAGGGGCACTACTTCTATTTCATGGCTGCTCTTCTGCGTTTTTCTCTCATGTCCACGTGCTCTGCAAGCCCCTCCAATGCCACGCCCCCTGCCTTCGGCTAGTATGTCTTCATAATATGGTCACACGTGGAAGGAGACACCTTCACTACTTACCCATCCACATTAATCTTAACTTAATTCTCTTAATAGCATGTATCAATTACACACATAATTAAATTCTTAATCTCAATTCACCTAAATCTTGATGATTTATAAAAAATTTATATACTCAATGTCATAATTTGTAATATGACACTAGTCCATAATCTCTTTATGCACACACCAAATTTATTTCATTTCCCCATCGTCACACTTGTTACGTCCAAAATTATTTCGGGGTTTAATCCTTTTATATATCAATCTCCTTATTAACATGCATAACTACAACATAAATTTTTCCAATGCTCGAGTCTATTTATAAACGCCTAGCGATTTTACTATGACCCGAAAGTACGGGATGTTACACATTATGTCCTTCCTTTGGAGACACAAAACCTCAACTTATATTAATCCAAGAGTCTAAGACATGCATCATGTCCTTCCTTTGGGATAGAGACACAAAACCTCCTCTTATAACAAATTTGTCCTCTTATTTATATACACGAAAATTCAAGACATTAAGCTTCCTCCTTTGGATGAAAAATACCATATATGTTCTCACTAATTAATTTAGCGTCATTAGTATTAAAAGGTAAACCTCCGACGCTAGCCTACACTTATTAAGAACAATTTAAAGAAGGTTTATTGAGATTAAACTAATGGCTCAAACAAATAGACCACTTGGGTGGAAACCATTCATTAAGCGTAACTCTCAATCCATATATAATATTACTTCACGTGTATAAAGTTTTAAGAATTTCCAATGATTCCAAATAAATAGACCACTTTGGTGAAAACCACTTATTAATTATAAATTCTTATCTAAAATAATATAATATATATGTAAAGTAGACCCATATAATTCAATCCTTAATTTATTTGTTTGTGAATTCCATTCGACGATTAAACGGCAAAAGCTTCAGTGAAACCTTAATAAATCAAAGTAGGATTGAGACAAATAGTAGTGACCGACTCTACATCAAAGTGGAATTGAAAATAGAGTTTTCTTCCCAATACCCAAAAATTGTAAAGGTTACAGTAACGTTGAAAACTGCTTCTAGTTTTCTTGAATTTGTAATCATAGCTTTCGACTAAAAAGCTTTGATATATTATTTATTAAGATAAGAAAAAGGTTATACAAGATAGCATAATAGCAAAAACACTTTGGATATGTGTAGTCCAACCAACAGCCATCAGGCTCCTTTATTCTATTGTTTATTTTGTGAAGGGGAAAGTCCCGAAGGCGAAATCCACCTGTACCAGTGGCCCGTTGGCCAAGTGGGATGTAAATCGAAGAATATGCGTGAGTGGCAGGTCTGCAAGGGAGAGGACCAACGGGACACGAACCCAGCAACAACCCTTGCAATATTTCAGCAAAGACTGTCACCACACGGATTCGAAGCGACGTCGGAGTGGTTGTACCACAATCACCTTGCCACTTACCAACTCGTCTGTGTCCGGGGCTCACCGATGGAAAATTAAATATTCTATTGTTTATTAACGGAAGCAAAGTGGTGTTGGGTACCACAATTCAGCAATTATCGGAAAACAATACAATGCGCAGTAGTATTAACATAATTTTAACAAGTGGAACCCTAAATTAAATTTCACACAGCCGCAGCAAGAATACGACAACGGCTTTCATATGTAATTTCAAGATTAAACAATGATCTTAATCCCTAACTATGGTGGCTCTTGATATCAACTGTAAAATAATTTATTTGTAGTTATAACAGAGATTAAGACGTAATTATTAACATAATTTTGAGATATGATAAAAAAAGTGTACCGTTCATCTCTATTGTTTCTATAATGGAAGTAATCGGCGGTTAAGCCTAAGACCAACTTCCACGACCCACTAGCTATCTCGACCGATGGGACGTCAACCACTATACTACATATTCAACAACAGAATATGCTAGGATTTTCCAATAGATAGATAAGGGGGGGGGGGGGGGTTGATGTATATTTTATAGAGTGTCTACCCATCACAGACCAATAGTTATTGGACCTAGTTTATCCACACGCATAATAATTTAATATCAGGTCTTTTATTAATCCACCACTTGGCCACATCACTATCTTTTCAGGCTATAACCAATTAACACAAGTCCAAATTCCAACATGCATTATATTTAATGAAAAGGTGCAATGTACAAAAGCTCAAAAATATCTTGAACATGTAAATAATTGTGTTTGACAGTAAAAGGTTTTATAGTTGTATTCTCATTAAATGATTTAATATTAAATATACTTAGTTTAATTATTAAGTGAACCGACCTCGTCCTAAGTAAGAGATGAAGAATAATTAGTTTTTGACTTTTGTTGGTTAAATTAAGTTGGGAACTAATTCGAAAATAAAGTCCTTAATGAGTGATCTAACTAGTTTTATATCAAGAGAGTATTAATACACTTAAAAAATTAGAACATAGTAAATATATCATTAAAAAGAAAAAATAACAGTTTGAATAATTGTACCTTTTTTATTGAAGGAGTATCCATCCTCTTGTGCTTGAGTAATTGGTTTAGCCTATTATAAACATTTCATATTGAAGTAACAAAATTCACTTTTAGGAACAAAAATAATTAATGGAGAAAATATCTAATAAATCATATTATATTCTCTAAAATACAGTATCCATTTGTGAAAACAGTTATTTCATCAAATCCATGGTCATCTTTGCATTAAAAACGCTTTAGAGCTTCAAAATTAGTCTTCACTAGAAACATAACAAGAAACAAAATTAGGTTATACCAATATATTATTAAAGTAGACTATGTACCAAACTCAATTTAAGCATTTTATATCAGAACTACGCAAAAATAGGGGGGAAAAGAGGTTTTGGATTAGTTGATAAGCATCAAATGTTAAAAAACATCTTCAGATATTGAAGTCGATTTTATAAATAAACAAATAGCGTTTAGACATAAATATTAAAATTGATAATAAATAGTTAGTGTATTTGGTAAATAAGGTTTTTTGTTAAAATGACTGATATGTCCTTAAAGCTATTTATAAAAAGACATAAATATAAAAATATTTTCTTATATAAAAAATGACGAATATTGAAAACGGAATAGAGATATATCAAAATGTAATGCTTTAGAAAGAGTATTCCGAGATTACATAAGATATTAGGGATAAAATTATTAAAAAATAATCAAATTAAAAGTACGTAAAATAAGTTGTAAAACTATAAGTTAAGGATGTCCAACTTATGAATTTTCACTTATAAGCACTTTAATGTTACCAAAGACGTAGAAAAACAAAAAAGTGCTTATAATCAGTTTGTATTTACGTAATATTGTACATATTAAAGAAACTAATGTGTAATAGCATCTGGGCCAATCTAAAAGAAGTTTTGAAAATCCTAAACTACATCTCAAGGAAATGATTCTGTCAAATAAGCGTAAAATTGTATGAATACGAAAAGGCAGGAGTGTCAAATAAAGGGGTTTGACTGAACATGAGCAGATCAAAACGAGCTGAGGTAATAAATAGGCAGGTGAATTACTTGAGCTGAAATGTATTGAATCAAAATGGGCTAAATAACGGGTCATAGTCCAACATACGCCGGCTCTTACCAAGTTTTAATTTATTTATTTATTTTCTTATAACTTATATAAGTATTTAATAAATTATTATTATTATGATATTTTTAATAATATCAAACAAAGAAATTAAAAAATATTTTGGCAAGATTTCTTATAGTCAATTTTAGCTACATATCAGCTCACTTATTCTGCATTATAATTTGAGATTTTCTACATTTTATTTACGTCCCTAACGGATGATACACTTATGCAAACTAGTTAAAGAATAAAAATTGGTAGAAAAACACAAAAGACAAAAATCTCACTTTGGAAAGGGAAGTAAGTGAGTAAGTAAAAGTGAGATGATACATAAGATAGTGTTGCATAGCGCAAACCATATATATGTTTCTTACGCCAAAGCGGATATTACATCCATGCTTGATCTATGAATAGGGGTGTTCATGGTCCGGTTTCTCGGTTTGAGGTTAACATCAAATCAAACTAATTAAATCAATTTTTTTAATATTCAAATTAAATCAAACCAAACTATTATAGTATAAATTCTCGGATTTTGTCGGTTTAGTCGATTTTATCAGTTTGGTTCGATTTTTATCGATTTAAGAATGTATTATATAATATAAAAAATATTTGAATCAAAGGGTAACTAAATACAACTTTGATCATGATCCATTCAAATCTAAAAATTATTTTAATTAATTCATTAACTTTATTCAGGTATAGGCCTATGACTATGGGTATAATATGAATTATAGAAACATAACATCTACTTTTCACGATTTCAGTTACTTCCCTATCTATAGCCTTTTAATATTATGCAACATCTTATATGCAACATCTTCAGAGTGTTTGTAATCTACACTCATCGTGTTTTTGAAGCACTGAGTCCTCAATGAAAGCGATAAACAAAAACACAAAGTCCTCAATGAAATAATTTTTAATTCCAATTGCCATTTTCTTTTCTTTTATTTGTTACAAAGAAAATTCTAACTTAGTAATTCTGATGACATGTTTTAATAATAAAGAAAAAATATTAACAACAGATAGGAGCTTGTGCTGTCAAAATTTATCTTCAACATTTATTTATCTTTAGCAATTCTTTTATTTACCTTAAACTTAAATGGACTAGGGAGAATGAGCCAGACATTTCTTTAATTATTTGAATTTGTAATGGACTTGGAATGACCCAATATATATATATATACTTATCGGTTCGGATCAGGTTTTTTTGGTTTTAATACCAAATCAAATCAAATATTATCGATTTTTTAAACCTTAAAACCAAACCAAATCAAGCCAAGTTAATTTTCGATTTATTAAATAGATTTGACTCGATTTACCGGTTCGAATCAATTTTAGGTCTCAGTTGAACACCCCTATCTATGACATATATATTATCAGAGTCGCCCTCCCTTAGCACATTGATGAGGTGAAGACACTAAGCCATGAAAATATATTTATGTGACACCATATCGAAGGGCAAATTAAAGAGAAAATTTGATAGATTTTCAAAAAAATAGTGCATTCCTTACGTATTTTGCAAGGAAAAGTATGTTCTACGTCAGAAAAATCATAAATTCACATAATACTCCTATTTGTTTTGGCTCAAATATGGTATCTCCCAACGGATAAACTCTGTTTGATTGATATAATGACAATTATTATCCGTCTTTTATTTTTTTCTCAACGAGCTCAATTATGAGAAATTCAGTATGGATTAAAAAGCTGATTAATGTACCACAAGTAGAGACAACAAGGTCAAGAAGCTTATAAATTTAGGAAATTTAGCATCGAATGATAACTTAGCCCACTAAATACTATAAACAGTTGAGTTAACGAAATTGGCACCCATCAATTCATATTCATGCGTTAGGCTAAATAATTGGTATTTCATAATCGAAAACACCATCCGTTAAAATAATGTTAAATTTTCTAATTCCATTCTCTTCAAAAGGTCTTATCCAATTGCTCAATCTCTATCATTATACCCGTCCGACCAGGTGAAAGAGGTGTTCATCAAAGAAGGTTATCAAATCTTCATCTATTCATGCAAATAAGAATTCTGATTTTGAAGATAAGGACCTAAAATACCATTGAAGACCAAATGAAACTTGATTTGAATTTTTTTTATATGCGTATTTATGATTTTTCCAATTGGGTGTTATTAGATGTTTAGCTTGAATATCAATTTTACAGATATTTGAAGACAGTTTTAGGTGAATTTGAGCGAATTTTAAAGTAAAAACTTGAGGTTGAAGACGACTCCATCAGTGTATCCCCACATTGTCTTCTGTATATCAACATGTATATTTTATTTTATATTTATCTATCTCTTGTATATCATGTTTATCCATGAAATATTGTGTGATATATACTGATATATTTGAAATACAATGTGATATACAAATATTGCAATGACATCCATAAGAATTTGTGTGTGATATACATTGATATACATGAAGTGAAATGCAGAAATGCAAGGTAAGACTGCGTACAACAGACCCTTGTGGTCCGGTCCTTCCCCGGACCCCGCACATAGCGAGTGCTTAGTGCACCGGGCTGCTCTTTTTTTTATACATGAAGTGAAATAAGATGAAGAAAGATAACAAGGAGCGGGAGAAGGAGAATGAGGAGAAGTAGAGGGGAAGAGAAGAAGAAGGAGAAGGAGAAGGAGAGACGAATGAGCGGGTGAAGGTGTCCTTGTACTTCTCATTCTCCTAGAAAAGGAGGACGAGGAGGAGGAGATTTCAAGGGTGAAATTAGGCGGTTCACCTTTAGATTTCTTATTATCTCTTTGATTTTCGCTCGATAAAGTTATACAATTTTTTTTTTTTGTGGTTGTCACCTGTCACCTTGTCAGGTCCGAGCGTACCAACAGAACTCATATTCTGAGCCTTAAAGACAGATTGGGCCCATGAGGCCCTACAAAAAAAACATAATCTTAACTTAGGCCGACAAAGTCGTGGACTGAAATATCAATAATTAGAAATCAACTTGACTAAAGCAGGACTGTCCTTGCACATACATATACATAATTGGGTGACCGACAAGGCCTAACCTCGTCCATACACGCAGCAAGATCCAAAACAGACTATATACAATGGCTGATGAGGCCACAATACCGATATTACTAAGTACAAACACGTCTACCAGCTTATAATGAGTCATAACTATATCATGACAAGGACAGGGCCCCAACCTACCTGTGATCTATAAATATACCAAAAACTAGACCTGGAAACTCTGGATGACCTGGAGCTTACCACAAAATCTGATACTCGGTGGGTCCTACTGATGCGATCTCTCCTACAACCTGTCTGAACCTGCAGGTATGAAACACAGTGTCTCCAGGCAAAGGGACATCAGTATGAGATAATGTATCGAGTATGTAAGATGACTGAAATTGAACTGAACTGAAATGTAAGCAATCTGAATATAAACTGAAGAGTTATTGAAAGTAGAACTGGCTACACTTACCTACTTCTATTGTCTATTAGCTACGTAACCTAATATCTGCTACTTAGCCTCATATAAGGAACTTAGATATGAATTCATAGCCCTGAAGGCAAGCTTTTTAATAATATAGCCCCGTAGGCGACGCGCATTTGTTTAGCCCCGAATGCAATCTGTGTATCCCGTAGGCAAACTGTATGGCCAATAGCTCCGTAGGTAATTTGTGTATCCCCATAGGAAAACTATATGTCCAATAGCCCCGAAGGCAATTTGTGTAGCCCCATAGGCAAACAATATGGCCAATAGCCCAAAAGGCAATCAGTCATAGCCCCGAAAGAAACTGTCATAGCCCTGAAGGCAACATCATGGTCCCGAAGGCAATCTCTACTTTTCTATAGTTTCTAGTCCTGCTTTCTATCATTTCTAATTACTTGGCTAAATATGGCTACTATAACTCGTTCTCGTTCGGGAAATATTATTGGAATAGGGTCATGATAACCCAATTACAATTCTTGTGGCTTGCACATCATGTGCGCTGGAATCGAAACTAGCTCATAAGGAACAATGCCAAAAACAAAGAAAATGATAGCCTTCACATACCTTATTCACGAAGCTATATGTCATGCTATAAGCTCTCGTACTCTTCATTACCAATTATCTATAACAAATAAAAGGTCGATATCAACATCTAATCCATATTCAATAAGGAACTTTACTTAGGTATCTTAGTGATCACCTTGACTTAAAAAGATTTTTATTCTAGTTTAATTAAAGGGGTATTTATCTAATCCATATTCGATACGGAACTTTACTTAGGTATCTTAGTGATCACCTTGACTTAAAAATGTTTTTATTTTTGTTTAATGAAAGGGGTATTTATGTAATTTGGCCCCACAATTCTCGAAACATACCCTCTTAGGTTTACAATACCAATAATCAATATATTAATCAATTTCAACTTACAATTCCAACAAAAACAGCCCACAACTCAACATATCTTAACTTCATAAGTTATGGGTTTTGGTTACGAAAGTCCTTTCACAACTTATCCCAAATCATAAATTAATCACATATATAGATAAAGGAGGAGGATTTTTACCTCAACGCATCCAAACCTTCCCCAAACAATAGCTTGCCCCAATTTCTAGGGTTTCCAAATCTGGCTCAACACGAGGAGGATGATTTCTAAGGTTACCGCAGGGATTATCAAGTAAATCTTGCGTGATTTGGCTTTGGATTAACCTTGGGTTGAAGTAATATATTAGAGATGGTTTTGAGAGCAATTGGAAGGTTGTGCATAGAGAAAATAATTCACCAAATTGTTATACCTGAATTTAAACCGTCAAATTTTTCCACTATTGTACTTTGACAGTACACTCAACGGACCATCAAACTTCCGACGGTCCGTCAAACTTCCTGAAATATTGATAGCTTGGGCTGGGTATTTTACGGTCCGTCATCTGTCCCGTCAAGTTTCCGAGTTTCCCATTTTCGTCGAACCATAACTTCCTTCGATCCGTTTAACTTTTAACCACTCTAGAACTTTCGTAAGCAAGCTATAAACCTTAGTTATCATTTCATAAGGTTGTACCTCATCTCAGAACTTAAGAATTAATCAATTATGCGATGGAATACTAAACTACAATGTGTAATAGAATCTATAAGAGAACAATAGTAGGAACCTGTGTACAGTAATTAAGTATCACCTTAGAAATTAAGGACCAATTCAGTGGTGGTATGGGATATTACATCAACAATAATAAGTGACGTTGTTGGAGTAACCGGGATTGGTTGGTACCTTATGGTGGGAAGACTTACGCGAATGATTGTTCATGTGATGCACTTGATTTAGAGGAGCATTCACTTTTGAGGTTCAAGTGAGGCAAGAGAAACTTTTAGACACTCAAGATTGTGGCTTACTACTATCTCCATGATTGACTTAGTTTTTTTGCTAGATTTATGATGTTTCGATACACCCCTCAAGTGAGTTAGAGTGATGTTGGGTTGATAACGTTAAAAGTGATTGTGAATGAAATATTGAAATTCAAGAATCAGGATAAAGGCATATTTGATCACAAATTGGAAGGAATAACGTTCACCTTCGGAAAAGCGATTTGAACCTGAAGCAACGGGAATTATTTGAGTTAGTATGGGTTATAATGGCGTTATCTTACGTCATTATATTGGGGTGTAAATTGTTGAGTATGATTGAAGAAGGAGGCTTTGCGATTGGTGATTGATGAGGTCTTAAATTCAGATGACTACTATACCAAGATTGCGGAAGATGTGACTAGTGTTGTATTAAGGTGGGTATTCTCATTGCATCCTTGAATGAACATGCTAGAATTGATTGATAAGAGGAAATGTTCCAGTTAGGGGTTGAAGTCATATTTTTTAGGTGAGACTATGTCTGTGGTAGTAGACTATGTCGAAGTATTGCAGGATAAATAACATAAGTGGGTATTTTAAGTATGAATAACTTGGGATTATTATGCAAGGTAAGACAAGTAAATTACAATATTTGGTACTTTTAGATTTTTCTAAAGGCGTAACTAGATATTGCACTCAGTGATGTTATGGTTCTGAAAGGTAGATTACGAGGCCACAGGCCTTACGTCGAAGTGTTCGGAGTGGTGAGCAGGATAAGTGAAAGACAATAAGGAGAACTCCATGTATTTTGATTTCATAAAGATTTATCAGATTTGTGTGACTAGGGTGAATTGAAAAACATGAAAATTTAAGGTCTTAAGGTATAGTTCCTCAGTACTAAGTTAATGAGTTGGGTGAAATTTCAGCTTTGAAGATTAGAATGGCATCACATGATTGATTATTCATGAGAAAATGTACGGAATGGGTCACCAAGACTTATAGAAGGCTTACTATTTAGTTTGTAAAGATTCGATATCAGTTCGGGTGATTGTTTGCGACATCCGGGGAATTTTGCATTTTACACCGGGTTAGATAGTTCATTTATAGCTAGGTGGCTGATGGATAAATTACCAGAAGGATTTATGGTTATTCTAGTAACTCATTTCTAAAGATTTGACCAATTTCAGTTCATGATGGAGGTATGGCAGGTTTATGGAGCTTTATTGGAGTTTACAAAGAGATTTGATAATATTTTGTTGACGACAACTATCGGATAGTTCTAATGGGTAATGCAGGTACTTGGTGATGTATTGAGGAGATACAAATGGATATAGGAAGTCATTGGGTGATTAGTTTTTACAAATTTGGCATGATATGATAATATTTAGAGTGATGCACAAGATACGTCATTTGAAGGTTTAATAGGAATTGGATTATGAGTGTTGACTCCGTAGCTACAACTCGACATAACAAAACTAACGGATTTGGAATTAGCGCAATCATCCTTGGATAAGGTTAATTTTTTACAGAAATACTTATAATTGACTTAGAACAAACAACGCTCCTCTAGCTAGAGGAAGTCATGATTTAGACTTGTGATGTGTGATAACATGTTTTTTGTGAATTTTTTGTACTAGCGATGGTATTGACAGGTGCAAAATAAATATAAGTAGAATCAGAATAATTAACTGGCACAAGTTTACTAATGGATTGCGGCTACCGCTAAGAAATTGTGGTGACTATGATGGGATTTTTAGAATCAATCAATTTCGTTCAGAGGTGTTGTTATAATCAAAATTAGGTAATTTGAGGGGATGCAGTTCATATATACGAGAATAAGTTGTGGAGGAAGTTTCGGGCATGAAAAAAGGAGATTCAGGTTTTTGAGCTAAGTCTAAGGGAGATTTTACTGATAAGGTGAGCAAGCGATGCTATCGCGTGATCCTTCCTATGGAGGCTTTCGTAAGGTTTATAATGAATATTTTTTTACTGCTCAACAACTTTGTTACTTTTCTTTATCGTTCGAGGATGAACGTTTATTTAACTTGTAGATTGCCACGATCCAAAATCCTATTTGTATTGTGAGGGCACCTACCCTAAACCCGTAGCGAATCCCAACACATACAAGTATATCACATGAATAAGAATGCGGAAAAGTAAAGGAACACCAAAAGTACTGGCAATGTCTTAATAACTTAATACATAAAATCTAAGTCAAAACCCCAAAATCTATAAGTACTAAGTACAAGAGCACTACAAAATACGATAACAAGTTTGCATACTTAATACAAACTGTCCGAAATAAAGATGACAAAAAATAAAATGAATAGAGGGGAATCCAGTGCTAGAAAGGCATCGGCAGCTCATCTTGGACTCCAAGTCGACCTCCAAGCTCTCAAGGATACTATTACCCACTCATGCTCAGATCGGTACCTTCACACGGAAGGTGCAGTAAGTGTAGAGTGAGTATGGGAAGCACGTGTACCCAGCAACATCGTTGACTAATCCTAACTATAGCGGTGGTGAAGATTAGTATTTTCTGATACTTCTCTACTTATTTAGTTAGATAAGATATAAACAGTTCGAAAGCTCTAAACCTTGTGAACAGAAATTCAAAAGCTCTTAACCTTGTAAGCAGAAACTTACCGCGAAGTCAACCACACAGTTCATCAATGTTACCAGTGTTTATCATAAAGTTCCAATCTTTACTAAAATAAAGTCAAGTATATCCACAATATCCAACCTATACCCACTTAGGGCGTCTAATCCCACAAAGTTGCTATTTTTTCATCTTTTACAATTAAGAAGCCCTAATGATTTAATCTTTCTTCCATTTTAGGAAAGAAACTCATAAATATTGCATCTTTATAGCAATCGAGCAAATATGGAATAAAGTTTACATCAATAAGTAGAAATGACATACAATGCAAGTGATATGTATGCTATGCAATGACCATATTCACTCGGTATATACACGCTCCTACAGTAGGTATCACGTAACCCATGGGGGACTCATGAGATCTATATACCCACCAAGAATCATTTCCCATCGAGTCCCACCTCTGTGGCTATAATATCATCATTATCATTTTTACCATGTACCATATCTAAATAACCAGCCTTCAAGGCCCCTTTTTTTTATCATATCTCATCATTCAATTGCAAATAATATCACGAATGTATGAAATGGATGTATGTGTACCATGCAGTAGCATAAAATCAATTATGTTATCAATACAAGTTCTTTTTCAAATTTAAACGAGATGTAGAGTGATGAATGCATGACAAGTTATAATCAATAATCTACCAAACATGGCTAACATGAACCAAGTAAACAACAGTCATACCAACCTAAGTGGATATATGCACCATGCATCAAGGCCCGAAGGCTAAGCACACAATCTCTGTCATAAGTATAACTACTTTACATTTTAATTACCCTTTTAAGTACACTGGTACCCATACAAGTGCTCGTCACCTCACAGGTACGGGATCCTCAATTCCCATTATGCCCCTTAATTACTTAACCAACATATAAATACTACGTTAAGGACTAGTAAGTCTCAACTTGTCTGAATCTAAAGCTAAAGAGTCACTCAAATGCTTTTCCTTTCGTTTGATCCTCTGAATGTACCCAATCTGTTCAAATATGGTATCTACGTGAGAATATGAGTCTAACAGTACTTATATGTCATATGAAAGGATTTAGGTCCAAAAAGACAAATCCCAAACCCCAAAAGTCAAAATGGTAATCTATTGTGAAAACAAATTCATCATGGTCAAAATAGTATTCTACAAAGTCACACGAATCTAACAACACCCATATTACTATACTTTAAATCGAATCGTAAAAACCAATCCAAAAAGATAATTGTGGGCCCATAAGGGTAAAATAGGAAATTAAACATAAAATCTTCTTACTCATAGTCTAAACAGTCAATATCCTAAAAATCATGAAGTTCTAATCCTCAGTGACCCTTTAATTTCACTATTTAGGACTAAACCTCAAGTTCATGAAAAACCCTAACTTACTACTTTGGAAATCACGGAAAAAATGATAAAATAATGAAATGAATCATTAACAATCACTAAAATTGAGCTTAGAATCTTACCCCCAAGAATAAACTTGAATTTTGCACTTAAAATCACCTTAATCCGACCTCTATAGCTTAAGTAATGGGTTTTGGAAGAATAAACTCGAAATGGGGAATTTATCCTAAACTGTCAGGGGTCTTCGCATTTGCGATCCCTGGCTAGCAAATGCGATCTTGCCAATCCTCCCCCGGCTTTGCAAATGCGGACCAAACCTCACAAATACGGGTCCCGCAAATATGGCCAAAATCTCGCAAATGTGACCTAACTAGACTCAGTCACACCAGAAAAATATGGTGTTTGCCAATCTTCGACTCGACACTCAAAACTCACGCGAGACCTCCCGAACACAAATCAAATATGCATTTCTATCATAAAACACGCTACACACTTTCTCACTCGCTTGGAATTCTTTAAAAATGTCTCATTTGATCCGGATTTGACCAAAGACAACGCTTAAGTTATTAAATTCTACTTCCTAACTAACTACCCAAAACGCACCCGATTGCCTCGATACCTGATCCGAAGGCTCAACTAAGTCATAAATGTCATTCCGGACCTAATAAAATCGACGAAACCACAAAAATGATGTGTGTACCAAACGTCAACTATGAGTCAAACCATCCTATTTCTTTAAATTGGGAATTTCTAAACTTGCTAAAATAGATCTGAAATTCACCCAATTTCCTCGGGCATTGTGTCACCCGGGTAAGTCACAAACACGTAAGTAAAGGCTCAGAGAGGATATTTTAGAGATTTTCAGGTAAAGTACTTAAAACAACTATGCGAGTCGTTACATTGATGATGTAATGATGCACCGGTCATTTTGAGATTTTGAACTCATTTCCACTAAAAGATCCTTCTTGTAGCTTTAGAATTATATGTCTAACTTGTGAGGATGATTGACACGTTTCTCAAGAAAATCAGATGAGTATCGGAAAAGAAAATATATATTTGGAAGTTCTTAAATTAAGGAAGTGAAAAAGTTTGACCAAAGTCAACATCGGAGGTTAACGAAGTCGAATCAGATTTTCGTCGATTCCATGAGGTCTGAAACGTGATTTATGACATAGTCGAGTAGTTGGTTTGAATTCTGAGGGGCTCAGGTGTGATTTGAACTGTTGGTGGATAAACTAGTTAAGTTAATGAATTTGAGTTGACCATGATCAATATCGGGTCTAGACGATTCCTGATTAGTGTTTTGAAAGTTCCAACATTTTTGTAGGATTATTTTGGATTTGGTCGCAAACTTTGCTTAGATTATGATGAGTTTCATATGGGTTTGAGTTGTACGACGTTTGTATTTAGTTTCGACATCATTTTTAGCATAGAAAGTACCATATAAAGAAAATGAGCTCTAATTTGTGTTTTGATTGAACCGCTAGATCAATATCGTGATTTCTGGACTATAGTAACACGAATCGCCGAATTTTGAGGTCGTATGAGTGATTTATAGTAATTTTATTTCAAATAAATTTGCTCGTTTCTTGTACGAAAAATAAATTGTCCTTCGTGATCGTGACACGTTTCGGGTTGCGATCGTGACGAAGAAAATATGCTCTGGACAGTGTGCAAATTCGGCAATTTTGGTATTTTGAAGATTTTGCGAGGTAAGGAGCTTCGGGCGATTTTCACGGTATTCTTCTCGTTTTGGAAAGGGGGTAAGTATATAACCTTTGTTTTGATGTTTTTCTAAAATTACTTTTATTGGTTATCATTCTTATTCGTGTTTGGGTTATAGAAATTAGGATTTTGAGTCCTAAAGTTGGGAAATTGTAAATCGTTGATTGAGGATCAATTCATGGATGGAATTGGTAGATTTTCTGGATTTAGAACATATGGGCTATGAGTAACCCGATTTTGTAATGAAATTACTATTTTGACTTTTAAGGCTCGGGATTGGCTTTTGGAGTGACTTCTTGGGTCAGGAATATAAATATAGCAATATGGGTGTCTACGAATATGTTTTTTCATGTAGATTATGTATTTGATAGTTTTAGAGCGTTCGGATGCACTCTAGAAAGGAAAGGGGAAACCTTAAGGTTTGTGGCACGTTTACTCAGCATTTGAGGTATGTTAAGACTTCGTTGAGGGACGCTTTGCTAATTAAAGATTAATGGAATAGATAATGGGCAAGGGTGAAATTGGGAGTCTCGTACCCGTGGTGTGACGGGCATTGGTACGAGTACCGGTGTTATGAATGGAAAAGT
Source organism: Anisodus tanguticus (assembly GCA_034509755.1). Classification (NCBI taxonomy): domain Eukaryota; kingdom Viridiplantae; phylum Streptophyta; class Magnoliopsida; order Solanales; family Solanaceae; genus Anisodus; species Anisodus tanguticus. The sequence goes on along the minus strand of CM067543.1, from coordinate 8,662,054 downwards.
ATCATCTTGTGTAGTCACGAATTGTAATTGAGAATGTCAAAGCATGTGGGTATTAGCTGATAATTAGATGACTTGATTGCTTAGTGTGTTCATATCTCATCATTGAACTCGTATACTACTGATTGTCGAGGTGATTGCATACCATGCTCTGTACTTGATTAAGTTGAGATGCATTGTTATGAACACCTAATTTTTAATCGAACATAAGATTTTATACCTTTATAGCGTTTAAATAATTTTTTCTAGGTCTAGATTAGATATTTTGGTTTTTATGTCATTTTTTTTACTTTAATAACAAAAACTTCAAAAATAGAGTCACGTTTTAGGATAATTCTTGTTTTCATTTTTCAAAAAGAAAAGAAATATACTAAAAATAGATGTTTTCTTCTAATTTAGGTTTTAATACATAATCTACTAGTGGGTTAGGTCTAGTTCGTTTTTAAAATATCTCTATGACTTTAAAAAAATAAGTCTACCTATTTTTTTAAATTACCCAGACTCAATCCATCAGGAAAAAAATTACCATACGACTTTAAAAAAATAAGTCTACTAAACAATATTGGGTGGGCTTTTTTAGCCACATGACATTTTTTTAATTAAAAAATAAACTAAAAAAATTTAAAAAATATTCCGTCTGCAAAAAGATATATTTGCATCATTTGTGTGAAGGCAGGGGTATATATGCACCATTTTTTTAACGAGAGTGATATTTTCTCTATATCGCAAAGTTGATAGATATATTTGTACATTTTTCCTTTATATACAGAATTTAACTTTACACTTTCCTTGTTTTTTAAATTTTTAAAATTTTCTTTCTAAATTCTACTTACAATCAAATATCATCACATATATTTTAAACTTGACAAGTAATAATTTTTACTACATTAAACTATTAAACTTTCTTTTTTGACTTAGGATTTGTTTGTTTTTCTAAGACTAAAATATCTAAATTTGAATACATGTTAGATTGTTAAGATATTGTCTCTATATTTAACTACAGAATAATTAAGCCTGCTATTTTTCCCAACGCTTTGAATGTGTATGAATTATCTCTATGAAACCTAATAGATATTAAATTTTAAAATAATAAAATATTAGATGAAATATGAAATTATATGTTGTTGTGAGAAACTTTTTTTTTCCTAAAGCACAATTAATTTAAACCTAACTGCAGCGGCAATCAACGATGATGATGATCAAAGATGATGGTTCTAAGGTTGCAGTAGGCCGTGATGTTTGTGGTTAGAGGTGGCTGATAGTGTTGTCTGGTGTGATGATCAAAGGTGATAGATATATGATGGTGGCTAGTAGTGATTGATGAACAAAACTGGTTGAATTATTGAAATCTTGAGGGGAAAAGGTTCAAAACATACTAACTTTAGCGGAAATTACTATAATATATTTTTAATTTTGCGGGGTTTTATGATTTCTTAGTAAATTTTAAAGTAAAATTATTATCTCCTTAAAAATTCAAAATCAAATTTATGTCCAGAGGTGAAATACACGCGCCTGACAATGTATTTACCATTAATATCTTCTTTTTTTCTTCAGAATTTTCCCGACTTCTTCTTTATTTCTCTACTCTTTCTATACCTTTCTTCCACCATTAACACACAACTTCTCAATTTAGAGGCTCTCACATTAAAATCCAACAAAAAATATCTCAAAAACTTCCCTCTAGACTAAATCAGCAGAAACTCCGTTGAGAAATTCAAATTCACATTTCTGGCCATCATTCCGATGAATCTGAAGATTAGGGACTCCGAATTTTATTTGATTTCATTTTTTTGAGTTTCGAGGGATAAAGAGAAGAGATGAAATCAAAGAAAAAAAAGGATCGCCGGAGTTGAAGAGAGAGATGGCGATGTTCGCTGGATTTTTAATTAACCAATGGGAATTAATCTGTTGAAGACTCGTGCATTGAGTTTCCTTGAAAGCAAACTTATTGAAGATCATCAATATTAATGGCGGCTGAGAAACCCAACAAAGGGTATGAAGAGAGACGTAATGAAAAGGATAGAGAAAAGAAAAATAAATATTTTATAAATATTGCTTATAAAATAAATTTTAAACATTTTTTTCTTTTCTCACTCTCTTTGAGGAGTGAAATACAATCTCTTTTGCCACCTATTTTGAGTGTGTAACAGCAATTTCGATTTCGACCACAATTGAAATATGGTTTGAACCCTTTTCCCAAACCATAATAATTGTATCATACAAAGCTATTGGGCTAAATTCTATAATTTAAGACTTGATTGAAGCTAAAGTCAACCTTGAATTGAATGAAAAAAGAATATATAGAAATTTGAGTATTTTCTCTTCTCGGCAATGGTTGAGAGTAAAAAAAGATATTCACATAAAAGGATGGCAGGATCACACTAAATATGTTGGTGTTGATATTTTGATTCTGGCAACTCAAAAGTGCTTCTGGGTTCCTATTTTCGTGAAAATGAGCAAAATTTGGGTGTTTGGATTTCCTCTCCAAAATCAATTCTCCTCTTCAAAATTGATTCTGAAAGAAGCTACAATTTTTAGCTTCTAAGGTGAGTAGAATCAATTCTACATTTATTTCAATTTGGATTTTTACCTTTTCCTTCATTACCCTCTTTAATTTTCATTCACCATGATGATGAATAGATCATCTAACTTGGATCAATCACAGGTTTTCAATGTAGCTTCTTCATCAGAGATGGATCACATTCGAGACTTAATCCGCAATCAAATTATAGAGTACATGCAAAATTAGTATTGTAAGAATATTTAAGCATTATATTACACTTTAAATTAGTATTATAATAATATTCTACTAATATTTAAGTACTATATTACACTTTAAATTCTATTATCTATTTGTAATTTTTCTTTACATACTTCATATTTTACTATTATTTTAGTAATTTTTATTTTTATGTATTTGACTATGTCCATTTTGGTAATTCTACATTCAAAAGCAATTTTGATCAAAACTATTCAAACATCATGAATTGATAACAATCACTTTTACATTGTTGCATCCAAACATAAATCAATTATTGTCAAACTCAATTCTGTCAAAATAAATTATGTCCACCGCAGAACCAAACACGCACTTAATGTATGCACTTGCCACGTCGAAGGTTCTTAAAACTGAGGGCGCCTAATTTTCTCCAAATCGTTCCGTTTCACTTTCACTCAACAACCCTCTCCCCACCCCTCGCACACGTGTATATAAACATATTCCAAGTGTTTCATTTAATTTGTTTTAGTTTAACTAGATAAAAAACTTTAAAAATAATAAGCCAAAAATTTAAATTTGTAATTTTAAATAAAGATGTATATAATCTATGATAAAATGTTCTTTGAATTTATGTTCACAAATATGTTGTGTGAGATGTTAAAATTAAGAAATTATTACTTTCGTTCTGATTTATATGATGGTATCTATCTATTATGAATTCAAAAAAGAAAGAAGTATTTTTAAAAGTTATGATTTGAAATAAATTATAGATATTTGTGTGATATAAGTCATCTCTTTAGAGGTAAAACGAAAATGTAGAAGATAAAATTTGCATCAAGAAAAATAATCAAGTCTGAAAATATTATAACAATCATATATAGTGTATTGATTCAATACAATGAGTATACAATCTCTATAATTCCTCTGGTTTATGTTTACTACAATAAATTTAAAATCTCTTGAGCTTGATCTTAAACTTGATGAATTTTATCTTGAATTTTATTTGCCTTCAAGAGCTTAAAGGTTCATCTTGAATTTGATGGATTTGATCTTGACTTGTATTTGAGTTCAAAAATTTGAAGCTTGATCTTGGATTTGGTACATTTAATCTTGACTTGCATCTGAATTCAAGAGTTTGAGGCTTGATCTAAATTATATATTCTGGAACTTGATTATGGATATAATTTATTCGTCGTGAATGTTTTGATTTGTTACGAACTCTATTTATTCCACGAACAAGTAACACTACAAGAAAAATGGACTTTAGCAAGGGGAAAACTAGTCGTTAAAAGTTCAAATCCGGTCGCATATGTCAATAACGACGGAAACAAATTCGGTCGTCACTAGTCGTTAAAAGTTAACGATCGGATTTGCAATTAGGTCGTTAAAGATCCTTCAGCAACAACAAATTATTTATTTTTTAACGATTGATTTTTCTTTCGCTAATTGTCAGATTTCCCTACGCTAATGGCCGTTTAACTTATTAACAATCCTATCGTTAAGGAGTTGTAGTGGCCACATTTCCCTTCGCTAATGTGAAATTTCAGTAAATATAATTAGATGAATTTATATTTTTCTTGTGGTTATCGAATAGTAATCGTTATTTTATATTCCTTCACACACATATATGTTGGAAATTTGCCTTTGGTGAGGAGGTGCGTCCACCCATGTTTAATGAATTAAACACTAGTGTTCCGCATGTTGGAGGCTTTGTCTCTTCACACATGCATAATCTACTAAGTGAGTAGATGACCGTAGGGCCAAGAATCGTCAAATTTCGTTGAGAAATGAAAGAGATATTGGTCCACGAAGTAAGGTGTTTGAGGCATGGAAATATGGTGTGGGACAAATCTACCACATCGGTGGGAATAGGAAGAATTGCTCTCTATATAAGTCTCTAATGTGGTAAAGAGTTTGGGACCCAAGGGGTATCTCATGTGTCTAAAGGAGGGAGGACCTAGATGTACTTGGGTTCAAGGCTAAGCTCACACGGGCGCCGCCGCCCCCGCCCGTCCGGTCCGGTCTCAGTCTCGGTCCGATCTCGGTCTCGGGTCACAGGCTATGGGGACTTTCTGATATTATCTTTTGGACCCCAAATTGCTTAATATTTACAGTTTGGTCCCTGGAGTTTCTGGAAAGTTGATTTTGAGAGTGACGGAAGGCAGAAACTTTCTGCCTACCGTTTGGGCAGTTTTTTGGAGCATTAACCAGCCATTAACTTGGCTGTTAACTACTCCATAAACAGCCTCCTTTAATGACCATAATCAACCCTCATTCATGGCATTAAACCTGTCATTACAGCCCTCCCTAAATGGCCTTTACAGCCATGTTTGGGCAGTTGGACAGCCCTCCTCCATGCTATATATTGGTGCCTCTTTTGGCTCAATAACGTGAGAGAATGCACACGAAAATAGCAGCACATTTCAGTCACGAAAGACACTGCAAAACAGTGAGGAAAAATACCCAAAAATAGTGACGAAATACAGTGTGATATACACAACAGAGACACACTATATACACAGAGAAAAAATATAAGAGAAAACAGAAACTCTTCCTTCATTTTTCATATCTTCAGCAAGTCGATTCATATTTGTTTTCTTCGTCAGGCTCAACCTATTGACTTTGTAGCGTTGAGATTAAAGTGTTGTTTTATCTTGGGAGACTATTGCCCGCTAACATAAAAACATATATACGGAGCAATCTTGTCTTAAGGACAGAGGGCAATCACTCGACTCAACACACAACGTTGTAACCATCCAGATTTAGTTATTTCTTGATTTCAGGTTATCAAGATTCAAGACACAACAAGCTTGCGGCAGTTTTGAAGATTGGCCTATTTGTTCAACAAGATTCAATTTCTGAATATTGAATATTTTTTTATCCTTTCTAACACTTGTAATAGTTATTTACTTCCCGTACTGCTTTATAAAGTACAATAGAGTACCAACAATTTAAGACAAGATTGTATTGTAAGAGTATTAGTGTTCGAAAGATGTCGGTCAAAAGTTGTGTCACCAAATCTGGATATGTGGCTTTCTGCTTGAAGACAGTGATGATGATATTGTTGAAGTTCAACATGTTCATGGTGTCACCGCTCCCGAGAGTGGTGGGAAAAAGCGCTCACGAGAGGCTGAGGATGTCAACTGGGACAAGAGGAGAAGGCTGAAGATGTGGTTCTATCTTGCAGCAGAAGGCCTATATTTGTCCGAGACAAAGGATCCGAATTATGGTAAGGAGGAAATGGACACTCAGTCTGATGAAGTGACTGAAGTGGGCCAGAATCCGAAATTGGGATAAATTATTCTCTTCCTTGTCTAGAATAAAGATTAAATGATGTCTGATTAAAAATGGCTTAAAGTAAGGAGGAATATGAAAATATTTTCCGAAATAATTTATATTCCTTACGCTTTAAAATCAGAAGTTTAATCTCTTCTTCTTTCCCGTTTAAAGATTGGATTTTGTAAATGACTTAAAAAGATCCGTTCTTTTAAGTGTAGTGATTAAAAGTGTGTAAAGTATGTTCGCACATACGATGGAGAAAGATCCACTAACTGTGCGAAAACTCTTACCACTCTTAAGTAAGCGCCAAGAATTGTCTGGGCACCAATCCTAACGGAAGAAGTCTAAAAGCTAAAGACGTTAAGCCTGTCACACTATTTGGCAGAAGATCCTTCATAGGATGATATTGGACACTCAGTCATACAAAGCCTCCGGGCGACTGGAGTGGGCCAAAATTCCTTTGATATGATGATATTGGACACTCAGTCATATAAAGCCTCCGGGCGACTGGAGTGGGGCCAGAATTCATTTCATAGGAAAAGTAATGGACACCTAGTGTGGTGGGCCAGAGTTTCCAGGTCTTAAATGATATGAAGGCCTAAAGAAAGGCAAAAAAGAAATTGGACACTCAGTCTGCCAAAGCAACTGGAGTGGGCCAGAGTATCTAGATCACATATGATCTGGTTACGCCCTAACCACGGGCAAGAGGTTGTTCATGTGAAGCAACGCCACCTCTAAAGTAGAAGGGGTTGGATAGGTTGTCCTTAATAGGACTTGAGGGAATAGGATCACTCTAAGATGAGGTGATACATGTCCCAAACTTGGTTTAAGGGACGCTGTTGGTCAAGCTGGTTTGAGACTAGTCCAACAGGTATGTAATAACTAAGAATGGTACGGTATGTCTGTAGCCAAATGAATGATATATTTGTAATCTGTACATCTATGCCATCATAGATTAAGACACGTTAAATAGCAAGTCATTCAAAAGCTAACTATGTTGAGATTGTTGCCTTCTGAAGACAAACCCTCAAAAATAAATGTGAGGTAGGCAAAGAGGCAAATCACCTTTCCAAATGCCGTCAAAGGAATAGCGAAAGAAGCACCGCTCCTCTAGAACTTAGTCACACCTACTTGGGTGATTTGAATTTTATACAAAATAGAGGGGGGAGACAAGTACTTTGTGACCTTCATTGATGATGGTACAATGTATGTAATCCTTTGTTTGTTGAAAAGCAAAGATGAAGTTGTTGAAGCGGATAAGCGCTACAAAGCAGAAGTTGGAAATCAACTAAGCCTATGGATTACGAAATTCGTAGTGATAGAGGGGGAGAGTGTGAAGCATCGTTCATTAAACGACTGTTCATTTCTCACCTCAGTCCAACGGTGTTAGCCAAGCGCAAAGTCGTACGCCTAAATTATGTAGGGTGGCTTGGTAAAAGTTGGAATACTGAAACAGGTCAAGTTGTACCTAAGACTGTAGATTGCATATCCACTGGATCTGCAAATAACAGTAGTGTTGATCGCCTCTTGGTGTCAAAGAATGCTGAATTCTTTGAAGATAACTTTCCTTAAAAAGGAAAAAGAAGTAATTGCTCAAGGTTAACAAGAACCCGCGAGGGCCTGACTGTCCGGAACTAGACGTTCCGTATCTACAGGACACGAAAGTTGCTGGCTATCCGGAACTTAATATTCCAGATCTGCAAAACTCAGGAATTCTAGATGTTGAACCGAGACGGAGCAAAGAGGGGACAAATACTTGTTCCAGGCCTTCTAGCTTATATGGTTGAGAACGAACCATGAACAATTAACAAAGAATTGTCATCTCCAAAAGCGCTGCTTTGGAAAGAAGCTAAAGAGAGAAATAGATTCCATCGTATAGAACCATACTTGTGTAATGGTTGATCTTCCTCTGGAAAAAGAACCTTTGGGTTGTAAAATGTGCTCCCCTGTGAGTAGCTTAACATCCAAGGCCATTGCAGTCTTGCGTGACATGGATGTTGAAACAGTCTTCCCAACCGGAGAGTTGGAAGAAGAGGATCAGAGTTGGTTTGTTGAACTGTTGGGCTTCTTCCCTGAACTTTCATTTTGGTCCCTGAAATATTTACATTTTGGTCCTGAAAGTTTTAGATAAAACAGAAACAATGAATTTGAACACAGAAACATTGACTCTGAAGTTAGAAAGCCAACAGTTGGAGAATCAACAGTCTGAAAGTAAAAGTCATATTGAAACAAAGTCTCGATATGAAAGATATGGGTATCACAGATGACATCTTAGGAATTGGATTTCTAAGACATCTAACGGATCGGTCGATAGTTGACAGTCTCGTTGAAGCCACCAATGGATATGAATCATAGAACTGATTGGAATCATGGTGCACCCATAGACAAGGAGCGATATGCTAAGGTCACGTGTAGTTCAATGTATGTTACACACTACAACCGACTTGGTATCGACCTACAAGCAGATCAGTTGAACTAAGGTTCACTGATGATTTTAATACATGATCGGTAGAAGGCGTTAAGTCGGATATGACGATAGCTGAATTATTCGCTTCTCTACGGATTATAGTATTCTGGATGTCCAGCGGTTCAGGAAGGACACGGATGACGGCGTCTGGACATATCTGTCAGGATCTGTCGGAGACATAAGACCGTATGGCAGTTGATCATCACGGGTGTCACTTCCTTACTAACTAAAGGACTACCCGGAGATCAAATGTTCTGCCTGTCTAGGGGAATGGGCTTAAAACACAAACAATACGAACCTTTACGGTGGTAACCCAACCATACTGATTGGAGATCCCAAGAATTTGGTTCAATGGGAAAACTAAGCTGCAAAAGGTTCAGTTGAGCGCTTCAGTGGAAGCAAGAAGCACTTCGGATAATGATTTCTGTACGAAAACATAAATCCAAAGTTGTTCCCGTGATAGACATTAAAGTGCTACCTGCATGGTGGGTAAAGGTTAAGATTCCAAACCTTTAAATGATCCTCAAACGGTTGAGGTTAAGGTTGGGGAAACTTTTAATGATTCCTAACACTTATGAAGTGGGGTATAGCAGGATACCTTGTAGGAGATCACATATTTAAGTGTGAGGATGGCTACCTCAAATGAATGCACTTAAGAATCCAAGTGTGTCCACGTCCACAACGGACAAAAATGTAAGAAGGAAAGCGAATAAGAAGAGTTATTGTGTTGATATCATTGTCTTGGCTTACACTAAACACTTACGGTTCAAGACATCACGTTCACCACGCAGTAAGTAAGTCCGATGGTATTCAACTAGGGAAGGTTCAAAGCGGAAGCTACCTCTCCTGATGCAATATCTTTTCGCTGAAAGATTGCTGAAAATAGGCACCTTGTGAGTGCGCCAAAATCTCTCTTTCATAGAGGGGATTGTTGGAAATTTGCCTTTGGTGGGGAGGTGCGTCCACCCATGTTTAATGAATTAAACACTAGTGTTCCGCATGTTGGAGGCTTTGTCTCTTCACACATGCATAATCTACTAAGTGAGTAGATGACCGTAGGGCCAAGAATCGTCAAATTTCATTGAGAAATGAAAGAGATATTGGTCCACGAAGTAAGGTGTTTGAGGCATGGTAATATGGTGTGGGAAAAATCTACCACATCGGTAGGAATAGGAAGAATTTCTCTCTATATAAGTCTCTAATGTGGTAAAGGGTTTGGGACCCCAAGGGGTATCCCATGTGTTTAAAGGATGGAGGACCTAGATGTGCTTGGGTTCAAGGCTAAGCCCACACGCGCGCCGCCGCGGCCCGCCCGTCCGGTGCGGTCTCGGTCTCAGGTCACGGGTCGTAGGCTGTGGGCTGTGGGGACTTTCTGATATTATCTTTTGGACCCCAAATTGCTTAATATTTACAGTTTGGTCACTAGAGTTTCTGGAAAGTTGATTTTGGGAGTGACAGAATGCGTAAACTTTCTGCCTACCGTTTGGGCAGTTTTCTGGAGCATTAACCAGCCATTAACTTGGTTGTTAACTACTCCATAAATAGCCTCCTTCAATGACCATAATCAACCCTCTTTCATGGCATTAAACATGCCATTACAGCCTTCCCTAAATGGCCTTTACAGCCATGTTTGGGCAGTTGGACAACCCTCCTCCATGCTATATATTGGTGCCTCTTTTGGCTCAATAACGTGAAAGAATGCACACGAAAATAGCAGCACATTTCAGTCACGAAAGACACTGCAAAACAGTGAGTAAAAAACTGCAAAACAGTGAGGAAAAATACCCAAAAACAGTGACGAAATACAGTGTGATATACATGAGATATACACAACAGAGACACACTATATACACAGAGACAAAACAGAAGAGAAAACAGAAACTCTTCCTTCCTTTTCATATCTTCAGCAAGTCGATTCATATTTGTTTTCTTCGTCAGGCTCAACCTATTGGCTTTGTAGCGTTGAGATTAAAGTGTTGTTTTATCTTGGGAGACTATTGCCCGCTAACGTAAAAGCATATATACGGGGCAATCTTGTCTTAAGGACAGAGGGCAATCACTCGACTCAACACACAACGTTGTAACCATCCAGATTTAGTTGTTTCTTGATTTCAGGTTATCAAGATTCAAGACACAACAAGCTTGTGGCAGTTTTGAAGATTGACCTATTTGTTCAACAAGATTCAATTCTGAATATTGAATATTTATTTATCCTTTCGAACACTTGTAATAGTTATTTACGTCCCGTACTACTTTATAAAGTACAATAGAGTACCCGAAATATATTCACATCCACATCCGAAAATAAACTAAATAATAAATATCAATAAATAATTCCATTGTCGATTACAAAGAACTAAAAGATCAGAATTCCAGAAAAAAGATATTTGTCCAAATTGTATTGCATTATTCTATCAACTCCTAAAAGACAGAGAAATTACAAATGTAATGTATGTACTTATGACATATTTAAACTTCCCTAACAAAACAAGAAAATTTATTGTGCTTCAACTTGCTCTGCACAATCTTCAAGGACAGGTTCATCTAACATCAGATTTCTCATTTGTTAAAAGAACAAGTTCATTCCAGTTTAGTGAAGAATAGTCTACTAGTTACTTTATATGGAAATAAATGAATAATTTTATCACACCCCAACTATGGGGGCGGCACCCAGCGCCTAGAGGCCTAAGTGTACCACTTTAGTATCTGAAACCTGTAATATGAAACTTGGGCCGACAAGGCTTCCGTAACCATATAAGACAAGATTGAATTACAACATGCACGCAGAAGAGTCCCGACAGGATATATATATATATATATATATATATATATATATATATATATATATATATATATATATCCCGGGCCGACAAGGCCACGACATACATACATCCACTATACATAAGTCTGCAAGCCTATAAGAGTGAAATATATACATCAACAGGTCAGGACAGGGCCCCGCCATATCCAAAATGCTAGTAACATATATAACAGTACCTAAAGACTCATGTACTGCAATTTTGAAAGAAGAGAGTGCGACAATCACAACTGAGCTGATCACCTACTGAGAATGAGCGTCGCTCTGTCTATCCTACGAGCATGAACACAATGCCCCAGAAAGGGGCATCAGTATGAAAGATGTACTGAATATGTATGGAAAAATCAACTGTAACTGAACCAACAATAATCAAGGAACTGAGGAATACCATCTGGAACTCATAATGTCACAATGCATCAGACTGTATAGATGTGTATAATAATCGCGTATATAACGGCGTAGGCCTCTAAAGGCAATATCATCAATGTCATGTATGTATATAATTCCATAGGCCTTTGAGGGCAATATCATCAATGTCATATATATATATATATATATATATATATATATATATATATATATATATATATATATATATATATATATAGCGGTGTATATAATGCCATAGGCCTCTGAGGAAAATATAAATGCAATACATATACTTATGACTAGAGGAAATATCATACATATCAATCTCTATCAGAGTGACGTAAGGTTGTTACACCTCCGCTCAATATTATGAGACTAACATTGTTGTCATTATATGACTCTGTAAGACTCTCAAAACATGAATAAACTTTTCTGGAAACAATACTATCTAGTCGTGAATTGGATATGAGACTTCTAATCACGTGGAATCGTTATGGAATAGCGTTACGTTTTCATTTCGTTTGTATAGATCATGCCAAATAAAGAAAAAGTCAGCCCTATATACCTTATTGAGAGAGCTAGTTACATCCCGCGGAGCCTCGTATGCGTTATGGATGATTATCTACATCATATGAAGTATTTGTGTCAATATAAAGCACATATCTCATCAAGGTTTCCATTCAATAGCTCAAATCAGTGAGAACAACCCATACAACATAACTCAACCTCAAATTTCACAATCGCTAAGTTCTTCAAGAATGCTCCCCGAAATTCAGGTTAATACATATACCAATTTAAGATTAGAATAGGGGAGATGGAACTTACCTTAAATACTCTAAGAAACCTCCCTAGTCTGCAGCTTATTTCAACAATAAGTTGTTCCCAAAGTTGGCGCAACGTGAAGAAAGTGAAACTAATGATAGCCCGGGGGTTCTTTACATTGATCTTGAGCGGTTTGCCTTTGAATTAAGTCCCAATTGGATGGAGAGACATGGGGATGAACTTGAGGGTTATTTTGGGTTTGGAGAATGGGGAAAATGATCAAAGTCGAAAAAATGATTTATATACTAAAAAACAATTTTGCACCGACCAGAATGACGGCCGGAATTGATGGTCCGTATAATTTTGTAAGGTCCATCAATGTGGACCGTCAAAACCAAGATCTGAAACTTAAAACCTGCTGAAAGTTTGACGATCCATACAAAATTGTACAATCCGTCAATTCTGGCCGTCAAATTTGGAAACTTTCTACTTTCGTCGAAACGTGTTTTCTTCAATTCGTTTAACTTCCATAAACAAGATATAAACCTTCATTGCCCTTCCGTAAGGTCTCACTTCTTCTCGGGACCTCTGTATCAATTGATGAAAAGACGGAACGTAAAACATATGAGGCGTAACATCCTTCCCCGCTTAGGAAAATTCATCCGTGAATGTTGAAAGATAGCTCTAACGCTTAGGATTTCAAAAAATTTCAACAGAGTTTCCCTTGTAAAAATGGCTACCCGAAACCTGCCAACCAACCCAAACAGATAACCAACGCCACATAGGACTATATAATAGCATAATAATATCCAATCGACAGCACACGACCGTCTATATACGCAGGAATCAATAAGGGTTAGCCATACTCACCTTAACTATCATCTGACATACTCTGAGTTGTGCTTGCTATATCTGTCTCAACATTAGCACCTAAACAAGGTATACGATTTAAGATTGGTGGATAGGATAGGAATGAGGGAATCAATCGCACAAGTATCTATATAAACCTGGGGTCTAAAACAAATAAGGATATCAGGACTTCATGTCTTCTTCGGTCTCCCATGTCATTTCTTCTACATTATTATTCTTCCAAAGAACTTTCACCGAGGCTACTTCTTTGGTTTGTATCTTATGGATTTGGAGATCCAAGATAGTGATGGGAACTTCTTCGTATGACAGGTCCATATGACCTAAACACCCTCAATGGGGGTTACATAAGAAGGATCACCTAAGCATTTGCGAAGCATCGATACGTGGAATACCGGGTGAACCGCTTCCAATTTTTGGGGTAACTCGAGCGTATAAGCCACTTGGCCGATTCTCTAAATAATATGATACGGACCGACGTGTCTGGGGATAAGCTTGCCCTTCTTACCGAATATCACCACACCCTTCATAGGCGACACCTTTAGGAACACCCGATCTCCCACGGCAAACTCTAAATCAGGACGTCAGTGATCTGAATAAGACTTCTACCGACTCTAGGTCATCAATAATCATTCCTGAATTAACTTCACATTTTCTACATCTTGTTGTACCAAATCAAGTCTTAGTAGTTTTGTCTCGCCAACGTCAAACCAACCAATAGGAGACCTGCATTTCCACCCTTATAGTGCCTCATATGGTTCCATCTGTATATTAGAATGGTAGTTGTTGTAATAGGCTAATTCAATGAGTGGCAAATGGTCTTCCCAACATCCCTTAAAATCTAAGACACAGGCTCGCATCATATCTTCGAGCGTCTGAATAGTGTGTTCAGCCTGCCCGTCGGTCTGCGGATGAAAACAGTACTATGATTAATCTGAGTACCTAGTCCCTTCTTAAAAGACCTCCAGAAGTTAGCTGTAAATTGAGGGTCTCTATCAGATATAATAGATATCGGAACTCCGTGAAGTTGGACTATCTCTTTAATATAAAGCTTGGCATAATCCTCAGCCGAACAAGTGGTTTGGATCGGTACAAAATGGGTTGAGTTCATAAGTCTATCCATGATAACCCATATAGAATCAAACTTTCATCGAGAATTAGGCAACCCCGTAATGAAATCCATATTAATCGCCTCCTATTTCCATGTTGGGATCTCTAAATTCTGCAACAATCCTCCAGGTTTCTGATGTTTAACCTTAACTTGTTATCAATTCGGGCACTGATCCATAAATTCTGCGATATTCTTCTTCATGTCGTTTCACAAATATAGATGTTGAAGATCATGATACATCTTAGTAGAACTAGGATGAAGAGAATACTTGGACTGATGAATTTCTTCCATGATCCGCCCTCGAATCCCTTCTACATCGGGTACACACAACCGGCCCCTATACTTCAAAACTCCATCTTCTGATAACTCAAATAACAACTTATTTTAAAGGGAAACACCTTCTTTAATCCTTACCAGGGCTGGATCATTAAAATGTCGTGCCTCTACTTCTGCCACTAAAGAAGACTTGACGTCGTCTTGAATTATAAAACCTCTATCTCCTGCATCAATAAGTCGCACATTCAGACTAGCCAGTCAGTATAGATCTCTGGTCATTTCTAGCATGTCATATTCCACATGTCTCAGGCTGCCCATAGATTTACCGCTTAACGCATCAGCTACGACGTTTGCCTTACCCGGATGGTATATAATATCCACATCATAGTCTTTTAGTAGTTCAAGCCATATTCCCTGCCTCAAGTTCAATTCTTTATGCCTGAATATATATTGTAAACTCTTATGATCTGTAAATATATCAACATGAACTCTATACAGATAATGATGCCATATCTTTAGAGAAAATATAATAGCCGCCAATTCCAAATCATGAGTCAGGTAGTTTTTCTTATGTTTCCTTAAATGCCTTGAAGCATACGCAATGACTTTGCCATCCTACATCAAGACACAATCCAACCCTACTCTAGAGGCATCGCAGTACACTACATATCCCTTTGATCTCTTAGGTAGTTCTAACACATGTGTCGATGTTAATATATTCTTCAACTCTTGGAAACTCTTCTCACATGTATCTGACCATTAAAACTTGGTTGCCTTATGTGTCAATTTTGTCAGCAAAGCGGCAATGAAAGAGATCCTCTACGAACCTCCGATAATAACAAACTACGCCTAAGAAGCTTCGCACGTCAGTAGGGGTCATGGGCCTCGGCCAATTATTTACTGCTTCGATCTTCTGACCATCCACTTTAATGCCTTCATCCAACACTACATAACCTAGAAAGGCCACTGAGTTCAACCAGAATTCACATTTAGAAAACTTAGTGTATAGCTGGCGATCCTGG
This sequence comes from Anisodus tanguticus, assembly GCA_034509755.1. Taxonomy (NCBI): domain Eukaryota; kingdom Viridiplantae; phylum Streptophyta; class Magnoliopsida; order Solanales; family Solanaceae; genus Anisodus; species Anisodus tanguticus. The sequence goes on along the minus strand of CM067543.1, from coordinate 8,646,367 downwards.
AGTGTTTGTAACACCAATCGCAAATGATCCTCATGCTCGGCTTCTGATCGATAGTATACCAAAATGTCGTCAATAAAAACTATTACAAAGATATCTAGGAACGACTTGAATACTCGATTCATCAAATCCATAAAGGTCAACGGCGCATTAGTCAGACCAAAAGACATAACAAGAAACTCATAGTGTCAATATCTAGTCCGAAAAACGGTTTTTGGAATATCTTTCTCCTTAACCCGCAGTTGATGATATCCAGACCTGAGATCAATCTTCGAGAAATACTTAGCACCTTGAAACTGATCGAACAAGTCATAAATTCTGGGGAACAGATATTTGTTTTTAGTAGTCACCTTATTTAGTTGACGGTAATTAATACACATTCTTAGTGAACCGTCTTTCTTACGAACGAATAACACCGGTGCGCCCCATGGGGAAGTACTAAGCCTAATAAAGCCCTTTATCTAAGAGATCATTCAACTCGCTTTCAATTCTTTCAACTCAACATGAGTTATTCGATACGAAGGTATATATAGGCTGGTATCTGGGAGTATGTCAATAGCAAACTCAATTTCCCTTTAGGGAGGAACGCCAGGGAGTACGTCAAGAAATTCACTAACGACAGGAATTGACTGACGACTTAGAGGTTTTGCCTCCGCATCCTGAACTCGTACGAGGTGGTAAATATGTCCTTTTGAGATCATCTTCTGAGCCTTAAGGTAGGAAATAAGACTACCCTTAGGCGCTGCAAAATTGCCCTTCTATTCAAGAAGGAGATCGCTTGGAAACTTAAAGCGAATGACCTTCGTCCAACAATCAACATTAGCATAGCAAGAAGCCAGTCAATCCATGCCCATAATAACATCAAATTCCACCATCTCCAGCTCATTTAAGTCGATTATTGTATGGAGATTATATATCTTTATATCACAATCCCTATACACACGTCTAACAACTATAGGTTCACCTACGGGCATAGACACTTCAAACGACTTATGTAACAATTTAGGTCATTTTACACACTTACCAGCAACAAAGGGTGTAATATAAGACAAGGTGGAACCTGGATCTATCAAAGCATATATGTCAATAGAGAAGACGAATAATATACATGTAACCACATCTGGAGATGACTCAAGGTCTTGTCGACCTAACAAAGCATAGATGCGGTTGTGGGGACCTCTCAAACTAGATGTTACTCATCTGTCTCTGCCCCTACTAGCCGATGCTTGTGTACCCTGTCCTGAAGGGCGTACTGATGAAGAAGAAGCTCCTACAGAACTTGTAGGTTGTGCCATCCTGCTTCTACTTCTCATATATCTGTCTCTCGACGACATTACCCTAGATGGGCCCTGTTACACTTAGCACATCAGGGTAATGATGGTCTGATCTAGCTCGAATCTCTCCTATACTACGGGCCTGGTGCCCGTAAACTCTGACCTTGGCCAGAATAAGTGGTCTTGTCACAACGCTGGCACTAGAAATATTGTGGTGCACTAGTCGTCGGATAAGATAGACACCTAGGAAACTGAGGTCTAAATCCACCTCGAAACTCCCCTATGTCACTTGCATATCGGGCGCTCTTATGCTGGCCTCTATCATGCTCTCGACTAGCTCGCTGCTGCCTCTTATGGTCCTCTAGATTCTGTGCATTGTCTTGAATGTGGGAGATATCCATATTTAGATTTAAAGAAGTTGTTGTACACTCATTTACCAAGTGTGTCCCCAAACTATTAACAAATTGATGTACCCGATTGCGCATATCAGCGACAATCGTGGGAGCGTACCTAGCCAGGGAGTTGAACTGCAAACTATACGCTTGTACGCTCATATTACCCTACTCCAAGTGTAAGAACATGTCTTTCCTAGCTCGTCGAAGCTCGACTGACAGATACTGCTGCAAAAATGCCTCGAAGAACTCCCTCCAGCCTATAGGTGGGGCTTGGGTTCCCCGAGTCTACTCCCAAGCCTCAAACCAGGTCGCGACCACATCCCACAATCTATAGGAGGCCAACTCTAACATCTCAGCATCCGTCGCATGCATAACCCTTAAGGTCCACTGCATCTTATCCAGAAAATTCTATGGGTCCGCATTGGGATTTATTCCAGTAAATATTTAAGGGTCCAGGTTAATAAAATCCCAAACTCTTGCACTCACAACTTTATCAGCAATACCGAGGGTCTGACGCTGGGCCTGAGAGGTCATAAGTCGAGTCAATAGTTGCACCTCACTCCGCATATCTAGATCTTGGCCAAGGGCAACCGGATGAAGAACTGGAGGTACATCAGCTCCCCTTTGACCCTCTGGAGGTGGTGGTGGGGGTGGAATCCTGGAGACTGGAGATATAACCTCATCCTAGTGCTCCTGTCTCCCCAGGTCAACAGGTGGTGCTTGATTGTCACCCTTTCCGGCTTCCTCGTATACCCTCCGCAGGGCTTCTTGTCATCGAGTTGTAACAGGCATAACTGAGAAAATAAACAAGATAAATATTAGAAGGGAACACTTACGATTTAGCGTTATCGCACGATCTAGATTAAAAAGAAAAGTAACCATCATAAATATCTTGTAGCCTCCTAATTATAAGTGTGGTGCACAACACACCCATACACAATACTACTAGATACAACTTGCAGACTCCCTAGGACAGAAGACCTCTATGATACCAAGTTTGTCACACCTCAACCTTGACGGGTGTGACCGGTACCCAGCGCCCGGAGGCCTGAGTGTACCACTTTAGTATCTAAAACATGTAATATGAAACTTGGGCCGACAAGGCTTCCGTAACCATATAAGATAAGACTGAATGACAACCTGCAAGCAGAAGAGTCCCAGCATGATATATATATACAGATAGCCAAGGCCGACAAGGACACTATATCGGTACACTACTAACAAAAAACGGCCGACAAGTCCACGACATACGTATCCACTATACATAAGTCTGCAAACCTCTAAGAGTGAAATATACACACTAATAGGTCGGGACAAGGCCCCGCCATACCCAAAATGCTAGTAACATATAGTACCTAAAGACTCTTGTACTGTAACTCCGAGAGAAGGGAGTGCGACAATCACAGCTGAGAAGATTACCTACTGAGGAGGAGCACCGCTCTGTCTATCTGTACCTACGGGCATGAACACAGTGCCCCAGAAAGGGGCATCAGTACAAAAGATGTACTGAATATGTATGACAAAATCAACTATAAATGAACCAACAATAATCAAGGAGCTGAGGAATACCATCTGGAACTCATAATGTCACAATGCATCAGACTGTATAGATGTGTATAATAATTGTGTATATAACGGCGTAGGCCTCTCAACGAAATATCATCAATGTCATGTATGTATAAGTTGTGTATTTAATGTTATAGGCCTTTGAGAGAAATATCATCAATGTCATATATAAATAAGTTGCGTATATAATGTCATAGGCCTCTGAGGGCAATATAAATGTAATATATATACTTATGAGGACCAACTGGAGGACATATCATACATATCAATCTCTGTCAGAGTGACGTAAGGTCGTTACACCTCCGCTCAATATTATGAGTCTATCATTGTTGTCATTATATGACTCTGTACGTTGATCTTGAGCGGTTTGCCTTCGAATTAAGACCCAATTGGATGGAGAGCCTCGGGGATGAACTTGGGGGTGATTAAGGTTTGGAGAACGGGGAAAATGAGGACCCAAGTCGAGAAAATGATTTATATACTAAAAAGAAAATTTGCACCGACCAGATTGACGGCTAGAATTGATGGTCCGTACAATTTTGTACGACCCGTCAATCTGGACCGTCAAAACCAAGATCTGAAACTTAAAATTTGTAGACAGTTTGACGGTCTAAATTCCCTAAATTGAAGATCCGTACAAAATTGTACGGTCCATCAATTTTGGCCGTCAAATTTGCAAACTTTCCAATTTCGTCAAAACGTGTTTTATTCGATCCGTTTAACTTCCATACACACCAGTACTTCATAAACAAGCTATAAACCTTCATTTCCCTTCCGTAAGTTGCACTTCTTCTCGGGACCTCAGTATCAATTGACGACACGACGGAACGTAAAACTTGTGAGGCGTAACAAATTTAATCACAACAATAACTAAAGAAGTATAGTAGATATAGTTTAATTGAACTGATGATGCCAATCAGTAGAATAAAATTTAGACTTCAAGCCAACTAAGGTTCTGAAATTTCAAGGCAGAGAAGAGTTCTACTTACTGAATAATTTGGCTACTGTATCAATTAACAAGGAAGTGCAACAAAATGCAAGTGTAAATGCCCTGATAAGAAGAACGAATCATAAATTACCAATGTTGATAAAAAATGGAGAAGTCAGTATCGTATTTTGTTCAATCTAAAATAAGTGATATCACTAAATTCATTTACAAATAATCATGTCATAGTTGGGAGAAAGCTTACTAAAACTATTCCAAGTTAGATTCCAGCTAGAACAAAACTGAAACCGACCAGTACAAGAAAGTTTTTGCAAGTTTAACAATTATTAAAAGGGATAAGGCACTATTACCCCGAATTATATTCGAAGTTGCAACGAAATATCTTACCTTTGCGGGGTCCTATTACCCCCTTTTCTTCACCGAAAGCATATAGCTGCCAAAATAATTAAAGCCAAGCTCACAGAACCAGTCAGGAAAATCCAAGAAAATATTTGAATAAAGGATTCAAATAGCTCTCCTGAAAAGTTGGTTGAACTCTTTATGAACACTATAGCTTATAGCTCTGATTTAACTTTCACTTTGTTGATAAATTTGTACATGGACAGGCATCCTCTTGGTGCCAAATATTTTCTAAATAAAAAAGAAAAGGATCATTTGTTTTATAAGAAACCTTTTATCTGCATGATTACTGAATAAGGGAGTGTATAGGTCATTCTCAATATTTAATCCAAACACTCTTGATTCTTCTAAAATTATTTTCAAGAAACTCTTTTTTTGAAAAAGGAAAGTGTTTGAATGAGTAGTATTTTCAAGCTCTTTGAAGAACTAAACTAAACTAAAATTCAAATGCACAACTTAAGACGTATGTAGATCTTTCCCATATAGAAAGTCATCTGAGAAATCGAAAAAACATGCAGAACATTATTTGCTTTGTTCTTCTCTAGTATGCAGTTGGAGAATCAAGCACTTCTATTTTAATGTGTGAAGCACTTTTTGCAACTATACACATTCCAAATACTAATTGAAGCTTCATTCCTTTTCAATAGGTTAACTTATAATATTTATGTTCAATTTTTATAGAGCAGTTATCATAATTGTGGAAGTATGTATTCATCAAGAGTACCTTGGTGGATAGACTTAATCAGTACTGGTGGGAGGAAGCAGGTACCCCGTGAAATTAATTGAGGTGCAAGCAACCTGGCCTAATCACCAGGTTATAAAAAAAAATCATTAAAAGCACAATTTTAGATCAAAAATATCCATGTCACGACAATGTTCAAGTATACCAGTGTTAATAAGTTTTTTTTGCATATGAACATATACCAGAGGATGCACGTCGCAATGTGTGGATCTCTTTTTATGGGAAGAGAAGGCAACAACTCTCTAGAGGAGATTCTGTTCGCATATATACAAGCGAGCATCCACTACCTACAATTAACAAGTCTGATCAGATAGGTGATTGATTTCATAGCTTGGTTCGTTGTTTAAATTGGAACGAAAAACTAGGCCAGAAGCACTCTTAAGCTATAAAGGTTAGTCGTACTCTCATTCATGTAATTAGTGAGAAAACTGGGTGAGATATTTCTGCTTCTTGGTCATGGTCTTCATCTGATGTGTGATTCATACATTAATGAAAATGACCACATAATCTTGAAATCCATTACTTACGTTATGTGATCTTCTAAAGCCACCTCAAAGAGAATATCACCATCTCCATAAGCAGATATAGAAAAAGATTAAGTGCGCTAAATAAAATGATTTTTCTATAATCTGTCTAAAACAGAAAGTCAATAATGAACAGTGATTTCACGAATCATCTTAAGAACATTTGAGTCAACAATGCGACTTTCTCTCTTTGTTTCTATGCTATAGATATGAGGATTAGTGGAACTAGTATAGAAGAATACTACTGATATAATGAAGAAATTAGTTCCTTTCCAATAAGCCACTCCTATATAATAAGATGCAATAACTGTAACCACCACCTTATTGTGTTGATTAGAACCAGAAAAGTATCAAAACTCATTATTGTCAAGAAGGTGAAAGCCATTGCAATGGCGACATGTCAAAAACATTTAAGACCAAAACAGTACAAATGAACAAATCCCATTTCATTTCACATTATAGCAAAAATATCCGCCTTTAAACATGCCTAACTAACATGACACAAGAGGTAGAGCACAAATGCTCACTGAAAGACAAGCTTTAAATCACTCGCATATAGAAATAAAATTAAATTAACCAAAAACCTGGAAAAAATGAACCCATCTCGTACTACCCTGCGCCACAGAGGCAAAATGTATACCTTTAGACATATCGAAGGAAAGCTCTTGCAGGGTTTTATGGGATTCTTATGTATAATAGAGACATATCTAAGGGTATGCACTTTGCCTCTGTGGCGCAGGGCACTACGAGATGGGTTTGTTTTTTGTAGAACGAAATTGTAGAGCTTGTAGTCATCAAAATCAACAGAAAGATATTTTTAAAATATCATGTTGATTCCTTTCATTTTGGAATCAACCACACAAGGAAACAATGTTTGCAAAATCCATAATCCCTAATTCCAGAATTTTCCAATCTCCCACACTAAGTGTACACCATATGGCCTATAAATCGACAGATAAGTTTAACCCTGTCAACTTTTTGAACAAAACCCAATTCAAATTTAGTTGATTTAATCACACCCAGATGATTAAAATGTAATCTTTAACAAAAAATTCTACAGTAACAGAGTATAAAGCAATTAAGAGTTTCATTTAGAAGGCAAACCTGAGATTGAATTAGAAGGGCTCCAGAAGCTGATTCTGTGAACTTCTGATCGTGCGTCGATCAAGCCAGGAGACAGGAAAATGATACGCATTAACAATCAAAAGCAGGTAGGTTTGGAAAAATGAGGCGGAAGATCTCAAGGTTCAGAGAGAGATTTTTTATGGTGCTCATAGTTAGGGTTTTGAGGAGAAGGGGCATAGAGATTATGGTGCTCATAGAGATTTTTTTGTAGTGTAACTTTGATCTTGAATGTCTTGTTCGCTCTTGATCTTCAAATATTTGAAACTTGTAGATAAATACTTAATTGTTTGATTTCTCGGAGCTTACAGAGAAATCTACGACTTTAATCCTCGAGCTTTCTTGGGTTTCTTGTTCTGAGTTTTGATTCTTTTTTGAATTTTCAAAATCCCTACACTTTTTATGATTAATTAAGTTTTTATTTCTTGTAAGAGGGAAGAGTCGTTTGTATTTAAGTTTGTATTTCTCGTTTACGATTAATTGGATTGAAGAAACATAACTATATTTGAGGATCTCGATAAGCTACAAACTCATTTTTTGAATTTCTTGTAAGAGGGAAGAGTCATGATGAGTACAAACTCGTTTTATTATTAATTAGATTGAACAAACATAATCATATTTGATTAGCCGAAGTATGTCACTTGTACACACGACATGTTTTCATTTATTTGACATGTTATGTTATGTCATTTTGATATGTGAGATAATTTTATTGGCTATTTTTATTTGACAAGGTGTACCACATTTTGATATGTGATACAGAATATTTAGAGTGCAAGTTTAATAATAGAAGTGACCTTGAGCCAAGGCGTGGAGGTGAAGCTTGGTACTCAGATCATTCTAAAGAAATGAAGCTTAAAGTACCTCGAGTATATCATCCAAGTGGATGGAGAGATTGAAGACGATGTCACACATCGTATTGGGGTAGGGTGGATGAAATGAAGGCTCGCATCTGGAGTCTTATGTCACAAAAAGATGTCACCAAAACTTAAAGACAAGTTTTATAGGTGTAACATCTCATAATTTTGGGCGATGGTTTGAATAGCTAGACGTATGCAAGTAGACTTAAGGTTGAGGAAATTTGTTATAATTGAGTATTCACATCAAGAACTTAGTGTATAAAAGGATAAAACCACGAAATAATTTTGGACGTAACAAGTGTGATGACGGGGATCGAAAATAATATTTGGTGTGTGCATAAAGAGGCTATGAACTAGTGCTATATCGCACGATTATGACATTGAGTATATGAAGGTTTTATAAGTCATTAGTATTTAAGTAAATTGATATCAAGAGTTTAATTGGGACTGGTTAAAAAATTATTATGTGGACAAGTGACATAATAAAATGCATGCACATTAGGAAATAGTCATTGGGTGATGTGTAATAAAGAGGTCTAGGTGTCGTTCATATGGCTCATCTAGACCAAATAAGGCCACCAATACATTTCACTTTTGGAAAAAACTCACATTGAAGCCCCAAAAACTTCGAACAACATGTATCTTTAAGGCTCATCTTGTATATAGATGTGAGAACGTCTAGCAACATATACTTTTAGATCTCATTTTTTTTAATTGAAGTACAAAAGTGTTCCAGCAACCATTTTTTTACTTTGGGGGATTCATTCTTCCACTTTGGAATTTATTTTGAACACCAAACACGTGTAGCAACTTATGAAGCAGTGTTGTGTTACTTCTCAAGTTGTTGTAGTCATGCAAAGGTTAAATGAAGGTATGTTAAGGCAATTATTTCTTGCTTTTGGCATGTTCCATGTAACGAAATATAACCGTGATATTATTTCATAAATTATTCTACTCCTAGTATTTAAGAATATTCATGTTATTGATTCCTATGTTAAAAGCATGTCTAAATATGTTCCTAAATCCTTATTGAGGTATGTGGGAAAGATGTTAATATTCCCAATGCTAGCTGAAGGAACAAGGATATTATGTCATCCGGTAAATTCAGAACGTTTTATTGTCACTCGTGCATTTTCATTTGCATTATATTCATGTATTACCCTAGACTCATATGTGTTATATACACTACTATATGATATTAATATATATATATATATATATATATATATGTAATGGATGGGGAAAAAGGAAAGGCTTTATATACGCGTCACCACCTGCAGCTAGTACAGATATCACGAAAAGAAAGATGCACATGTGAGGACAATATTGATGCCCTTGTGTGGCCAATATGATATGATGCCCTTGTGTGGCCGATATAACCTGATGCCCACATAGGCGGTTATGGGAAGGAAGATGCCCGTGTGTGGCCAATATTTATATGTATACCGCATATGCATTGTGCATAACATTTAGGCATATGTGATAGGGTCCTAAGAGGCATTTACTGCTGGTCAGCCATTTTCGCCGACTATTGCTGTCAGTTGTTTCTATCGGTTGTTGGTGTTGTCAACTGTTACTATCGGCTAATACTATTAGCTGGTTTGTCGGCTATCTTTGTCGGTTGTTACTGTTTCAATTTATTCTTGCATTCCTGTAATGCTATTGTTCATGCCTAACATACTCAGTACATCAGTCGTACTGATGTCCGTTTTGTCGGGGGACGCTGCGTTTCATGCTCGCAGGTTCAGTTAAAGAGGGTGACGATTCGCACTAGTAGGTTGCTGGTTCAGCTGGTATTGGAGCACTCTATTTGAGTCAGAGTTGCAGTCTGGTCGTAGTATGATATTTTGCATATGCTTTTGGGGTATGGCGGGGCCATGTCCTGTCCTTGTGATGTCATGTATTCTTTAAAGGCTTGTAGACATTTATCCTGTGTATAGTAGTCGTGTATGGCCCTATCGGCTGTGATTTATATGTCAGCCGAATAGTTGATAACGGCCCTTGTGGCCATGATTGATTTCGGTTAGCTGGTTAGTTGTATGATGAGCGGTGCCCGGCAGGTAGGGTCCGGGTGCCCGTCATGGTCCTCTAGTTTGGGTCGTGACAAACTTGATATCAGAGCAAATCTGTCCTATGGAGTCTACAAGCCGTGTCTAGTAGAGTCTTGTTTATGGGTGTGTTGCGCGCCACACTTATACAGGAGGCTGCAAGGCATTTAGAGAGGGTTTCCATTCTTTCATATCATAGATCGTGCAGTAGAACTGAGTCTTAAGAATTCGAGTTTAACTCGTGCCTGATAATGTTTCAGTAATGCCGTTACCAAAAAGACTACGGTTAGCTCATATTCGTAGCCAGTAAATGAGTGACTTCTACCAGACGATTGATACGCCAGAAGGGCAGTATTATGTAAGAAGTTTCGAGATTATGAGAAGTTGTCTCACGTATATACGGAAGAGATAATGCAAGCCTGGAAAGCGGAATGTTTGTTTTTAAAAAAAAGTAAAGTAAAAGAAGTACTAAACACCTGAACGCAGAAGATTGTAAGGATTCACTCAGTAGACCTTATCGTGTTTATGATTAGCAGGGAGATTGAAGTTGGATTGAGTGTAAATACAAGTAGTATGCTCTCTATTGAGACAGATCTGTCAGAGGATATGAGTAAGTTGCTTTCTCAGAAAAGACTTCATCCTGAAGCATTTGATAGAGATAGGCCCTTTAGGGAGTCCGGGAGCTTATAACCAAAGGAATTTATTAGTCAGGGATCGACGATATTTAAAGGGTTCAAAGATGCCAGTATCTCTGGGTCAAATTTGTAAAGGTCGAGTGAGACCGCCCCGACCGTCTTGTAGTCAAGTAGCAACTTTGATAGAAGCATCAAGAGGGAAATAAATTCAGAGAGTAGCATTATATCGAGCATTAACACAAAAATGCTAGAAGGTGCAACAATTGAGCCATAGCAACAGAGAACAAAATGCAACAGCATGTGCATCAGTTAAACTACCAAAGTGTAGCAAAAAGGTGCAACAATAGTGGGTTCAAAACAACAGCAGTCATATATCCTTGACAAGTAGCATATTCTCAGGTGTTCAGCAGCTTATCAAAGTTCAGCACTTGAGAAACGACCTGTTCACTTGAGATTTGCAGCAACATGCAACAACAAAGGACAACCACAACAAGTGGAAATAAAAATGGCAATATAGGAAAGTCTCTCGAGTATAACAGTGGTTTAGACAACAAGCATAGTAGCCACTGCTTTTCTCCCAATTTTCAGCAAAGCAACAACAATTTCATTTCAAGTTCAGCAGCAGCTCAAGGACATTTAGGATTTAAAAATCACTAAGTCATGCAAAGAAAAAAGGGGTGAAGAATGAGTATCCAACCCCCAAAGTTTGTTAAAAGCGATAATAAATCACATATGAGGCATTCCACTTTCTTGAATGAGTATCACAACTTGCTCAAATAACAAATAGATTATTATATTAGATAAATGTTAGGATATCCACAGGAGTGAGTGAGCACACAAAATGAGCAGATGCTACTAGGCATATCCCTGCTTCACCCTTATGCATGTGTCTTGAGGAGTTTGACTTGATGTTACTCAATTATTGTTGTTGTTGTATACTTGAGGACACTGCTGCTACTTGATGCTGATGAGTTTCCATTGGAACCTAAATGACTGGTGCCTCTCGAAAAATTTGAGAAATGTGTGGATGTGTGATGCTACTTGCTACTGTTATTTGACTACTGGTTATTGCCGCAATTTGAGGCCAAGTAGTTGTTGCATCTTGAGCTAAGTTGTAACTACAATGTAAGACAAGCAAAATGCTACATTCTGAGCCAAATTGCTACACCATTTCATGGCAAGTAGCTGCTACATTTTGAGCCAAAGAGCCAAAGTGTTGTTGCACTCTAAGGCAAACAGATGATATACTTAGATGCTTCCTTTGATGAATAGCTGGAAAACAATAATTCCCACGCCAGATGTTTCCTCTGATAACAAATTGCTGATATATTTGGTGACTGACGTACTGCCTTATTTTGAAAATAAATGGATACTACACTTGACAAAATGGTTGCCATACTTTGAAAAGCTACTTTAATTTTTAAGAAGAAATTACTATACTTGTGAAAGTTTACTAATTTGAATATGATACTACACTTGGGCTGATGAAAATACTTTTGAGGACATGCCTTTCCGGAAAGGTTGTCCCTCTGTTTAGGCATTTCGGTTAAAGGCAGAAATGTTTTTTTATTTGTATAATGATGAATAAAAGGAAGAATTACAACAAGGAGGATAAAGGTGAATGAAATTATAATTATGCAGGGTTCACAAAGGTATGATTACTCCAGAACAGCGTAAGGACCAATGGTAGATGAGGGACAATAAGAACTCATCGGCCAAATGTGGTGATTCTGTAATGTTCAGGAAGATAATAAGGAAAATATTTAAGATAAGAGACCCTCAGGGCGACTTGAAATGGAATTGTAAAGGTTAGACGAATAAGCATTCGATCAATGAGAGATCTAATAATGATGAGACAAGAACGCTTGACAAGTCATTGGATCATGTAACACTACGAATTGGATCTAAACATACGAAGCATCGGTTCCATAACATATGCAGTCATACCTCCTAGAAACTAGGTAAACATAAGTAACAGTGAGTAAAGCTCGAGATTAGCGCCTAAACAGGTGGAAAGGGGCTAATGACGCCTATAGATACAAGGTAGACATTAAAGATATATGTCAAAGATATAATGACATTACAATGAAGATAAAGTGTCAGACAAATACATATGTCTATGAGCATTTACGAACTGACCAAAGGTTCTACGAGATAGATAAAGTAATAGGTTTGCAACTTAACAAGATCGAGGGAATCTTTTTCAAAGCACCATTGACAGAAAGAATTAGCCATGAGGCCAGTGGAGGAATTCAAATCTAAGTATATTGACCAGGTTTGCATATAGTAGGCCAAAGTCACGTGATGTAAAATTCTTTAGAATCTTTCATGTACGGAATGAGGGAATAAATTAACAACTCATCCCTTATGAGTTGGTAACGCCAAGGATTGGAGTCAAGAGCGATGTTTAATATTACGTATGTATACAATAATATATACCAAAAGGAGTATGACAAGTAAGAAAATGAGTGGACAAGTAGTAAGAAAGGGAGTTGTTTATAATTACGAATAATGAGAAAGTACAGATTCCTTGCAGACCATGAATAAGAGTTAATTGTGATGATAAGCATACTTCAGATTGGATGATATTTTCCATGAAGTATTTACGATTGAGATACTACAAATATAAGAGTCTTCAACACACCAGCTAGTAAACAAAGCTAGATGGACAATAGAATCATTCATCCACAAACGACTGGATTAATGTGAGAATGAAGGAGAGAAGTTGACCTGAAGGAACACATCAGTTAGCTAAGTAAGAGTCCGATTTGAGGATTCAGATAGTGATAGCCTTATAACTCAGAATACAGCAGGGTCATCCCTCATACGGGAAGAAAATGAGCGTCATGATGAAGATCCCATTATTAGAGAAGATTGAGAAAGATATTTAGCAAAAGAGAACTGCAATCTTTGAGTATATTAGGAAAGAGACCCCAAGGTTTTGTGTATTCCTAATATAGCAGGATTACGAGACAAGATTATGACGGAGGTCCATCGATCACAAAATTTCATTCACCATGGATCTACTAAGATGTATTATGGTCTCAAGAGTATGTACTAGTGGAACGACATAAAGAGGAACATTGCGGAATTTGTAGCTCAGTGTCCTAATTTTCAGCAAGTAAAAATTGAGCACCAAAAGCCCGACGACGTGACTCAGAACATTGAGGTCTCGATGTGGAAATGAGAAATAATTAATATGGATTCCGTTACGGATTTACCTCGCATTTATTGTAAGTTTGATTCTATTTCAGTAATAGTTGACAGACTGACCAAATCAGCTTAATTCCTGGCAGTCAAAATTACCTACACAATCGAGGACTACGTAAAGTTATACGTTAAGGAGATTGTTCGCCTTCATGGTATGCCTAGTTCTATTATATCTGACTGAGATGCGCAATTCATATCTAATTTAGAGGAATCATTTCAAAAAGGTTTGGACACTCGAGTTAAATCTTAGCACAGCTTTCCACCCTGAAACAGACGGGCATGCCAAGCGTACGGTTCAAACGCTCGAAGATATGCTACGAGCTTGTGTATTAGATTTTAAGGGAAGTTGGGATGATCATTTGTCCCTTATTGAATTTGCGTATGATAACAGTTACCATGCTAGCATTAACATGATTCCATACGAGGTTCTAGAGGGATTGGAATGTAAATCTCCTATCGGATGGTTCGAAGTAGGCGAATTAGAATTATTTAGGCCTGATGTAGGGCACCAAGTTATAGAGAAGGTGAAGCTTATCCAAGAATGGTCGTTAACCACTTAGAGTCATCAGAAGCCGTATATAGATGTGCGGCATGCGGTACTTAAAGTTCCAAGTGGATGATTGGGCCATCTTGAAGATTTCGCCTATGAAGGGTGGGATGAGATTCGTGAAGTAAGGAAAGCTTAGTCCAAGGTACATTGGACCATATCAGATAATTTGATAAATTGGTCGAGTAGCTTATGAATTGGACTTGCCTTAGGAGTTGGAGTTTGTTCATCCGGTTTTCCATGCTTCTATGTTGAGAGCATGTATTGGATATCTTTCCTAAAATTATACCATTTGATGATGTGAAGGTTACCGATGACTTATCATACGAAGAGGTTCCTGTTGCTATTTTAGATCGACTGGTCCGCAAGTTGAGGATTAAAGAAGTAGACTCCGTGAAAGCTATTTGGCGGAATAAGAATGTAGAATAAATGACATGGGAAGTGGAAGAGGAGATGAAATACAACTATCCCTACCTATTTCAGGCCAACACCGAGGTTCCAAGAGAAGCATAGGGTGAATTATGTTTTCATGGTATAAATCTGATGTAGATGTAGTAATGTATGTGATAATACATGATTCTGTGAACAAGTAGTTGTATTCGCTGGTTATGTGACAAAGATTAGATATGTCACCCCAACATTCGAGGACGAATGTTTCTAAGGGTGGAATGATGTAACATCCCATAATTTTGGGCGATGGTTTGAACAGCTAGACGTATGCAAGTAGACTTGAGGCTAAGGACATTTGTTATAATTGGGTATTCAAGTCAAGAACTTAGTGTATAAAAAGATAAAACCACAAAATAATTTTGAACGTAACAAGTGTAATGACGGGGATCGAAAATAATATTTGGTGTGTGCATAAAGAGGATATGGACTAGTGCTATATCGCACGATTATGACATTGAGTATATGAATATTTTATAAGTCATTAGTATTTAAGTGAATTGAGATCAAGAGTTTAATTGGGACTGGTTGAAAAATTATTATGTGGACAAGTGGCATAATAAAATGCATGCACGTTAGGGAATGGTGTGTCATTGGGTGATGTATAATAAAGGGGTCTAGGTGTCATTCCTATGGCTTATCTAGACCAAATAATGCCAGCAATATATTTCACTTTTGAAAAAAGCTCACATTGAAGCCCCAAAAACTTCGAACACCATGTATCTTTAAGGCTCATCTTGTATATAGATGTGAGAACGTCCAACAACATATACTTTTAGATCTCATTTTTTTTATTGAAGTACAAAAGTGTTCCAGCAATCATTTTTTTACTTTGAGTGATTCATTCTTCCATTTTGGAATTTATTTTGAACACCAAACACATGTAGCAACTTATGAAGCAGTGTTGTGTTCCTTCTCAAGTTGTCATAGTCATGCAAAGGTTAAATGAAGGTATGTTAAGGCAAATTATTTCTTGCTTGTGGCATATTCCATGTAACAAAATATAACCGTGATATTATTTCATAAATTATTCTACTACTAGTAATTAAGAATATTCATGTTATTGATTCCTATGTTAAAAGCATATCTAAATATGTTCCAAAATCCTTATTGAGGTATGTGGGAAAGATGTTAATATTCCCAATGTTAGCTGAAGGTTCAAGGATATTATGTCATCCGGTAAATTCAGAACGTTTTATTTACACTCATGCATTTTCATTTGCATTATATTCATGTATTACCCTAGACTCACATGTGTTATATACACTACTATATGGTATTACTATATATATATATATGTAGGGGATGGGGAAAAAGGAAATGTGTTATATACGCGTTACCACCTGCAGCTGGTACAGATATCACGAAAAGAAAGATGCCCATATGAGGCCAATATTGATGCCCTTGTGTGACTAATATGATATAATGCCCTTGTGTGGTCGATATAACCTAATGCCCGCAGAGGCGGTTATGGAAAAGAAGATGCCCTTGTGTGACCAATATTTATATGTATACCGTATTTGCAATGTGCATCTCATTTAGGCATATGTGATATGGCCCTTACATGCATTTACTGTTGGTCAGCCATTTTCGTCGGTTGTTGCTGTCAGTTGTTTCTATTGGCTGTTGGTGTTGTCAGATGTTACTATCAGCTGGTTTGTCGGCTGATATTGTTTCAGTTTATTCTTGTATTCTTGTAATGCTATTGTTCATGCCTAACATACTCAATACATCAGTCGTACTGACGTCCCTTTTGACGGGGGACGTTGCGTTTCATGCCCGCAGATTCAGTTAAAGAGGGTGACGGTTCGCACTAGTAGGTTGTTGGTTCAGTTGGTATTGAAGCACTCTACTTGTTTCAGAGTTGTAGTCTTGTCGTGGTATGATATTTTGCATATGCTTTTGGGGTATGGCGGGATCCTGTCTCATCCTTGTGATGTCATGTATTCTTTAGAGGCTTGTAGACAATTGGTTGTGTATAGTAGTTGTGTATGGCCTTGTCAGCTGTGATGTATGTGACAGCCGAATAGTTGGTAACGACCCTTGTGGCCATGATTGATTTCGGTTAGCTGGTTAGTTGCATGAAGAGAGGTGCACGACAGGTAGGGTCCGGGTGCCCGTTATGGCCCTCCGGTTGAGGTCGTGAAAATAGGGCGGTGGTTAGACCGACTATGTTGTATGGGGCAGAGTGTTGGCCAGTCAATACTTCGCACATCGAAATGATGAAAGTTGCGGAGATTAGGATGCTGAGATGGATGTGCGGGCATACAAGGAGGAATATGATTAGAAATGATGATATCCGGGACAGAGTGGGAGTGGCCTTGATGGAGGATAAGATACGGGAAATGAGGTTGAGATGGTTTAGGCATGTGCAGAGGAGAGACACAAATGCCCCAGTGCGGAGGTGTGAGAGGTTGGCTATGGACTGATTCATGAAGGGTAGAGGTAGGCCGAAGAAGTATTGGGGAGAGGTGATTAGACGGGATATGGCGCATGCGCAACTTAGTGAGGACATGACCTTAGATAGGGGGTTGTGGAGGACACAGATTAGGGTAGAAGGGTAGTAGGTAGTCGAGCGTAGTCCTACTTACGCTTGCAAACTGGTAGTTGTAATGTTATTATTGTAGGACCGCTTAGCCTATCATACTAATAGGTGTAGTATTGCGTTATAGTCCCCTGTAGTTTGATTTATGCTCCTATGTGTCATTTAGTGTACTTTTTTTAGCTTATTTACATGTGCTAGCTACTGCTTACTTTTTCAGAATGCGCTATCATGACTTATTCACTTTTGATATCAGCATTTTCATACTGCTTTAAATTTTTTTCTGACCGTTGCTCTTGCTTTGCTTTTGCTTTTGCTTTTGCTTTTGCTTTTGCTTTTGCTTTTGTTGTTGCTTTGCTTGTGCTTATGCTCTGTCTTGAGCCGAGGGTCTCTCAAAAACATATGCTCTACCTATCAAGGTAGAGGTAAGGTCTGCGTACATTCTACCCTCCCCAGACCCACGTTGTGGAATTTCACTGAATATGTTGTTGTTGTTGTTATTGTTGTTGTAAGGTGTACCACATCATTTGACATCCTGAGATTAACAAAATGGACTCATCATTTGAGGCCCAATTTAATGAATTAGCCCAATAAATTTAAACTTTGGTGGAATTTGTTTATTTATCAAACTTAAATAATTAATTCAATTACATTAGCCAATGATATTTATCTTAACTAATATATCTTAAATTAAAAATATATACATCAAAGTATTTTATGAATTTATATTCGAGGAAATATAAATGCTTACAAAGAAATATGAAATTAAATTATTTTTAAATAATAAAATATGATATTCTTTTTTAACACCGTGAAAGAAAGTATGCCACGTAATTTGGACGAAAGAAATACTCCCTCCATCACAATTTAAGTAAAAATGTGCACAAAGTTTAAGAAAGATTTTTGTTTTGAAATTTATAATTCAAAATAAGCATAAATGTATGTGTAGCTATAAATCATCTCATTAAAGATAAAATTAAAAATATACATTAAATTGTTACTCACTCTCACCTCTGTCCCAATGAACTTCGAGAGTCAAACCTATTTAGTTTGATCGTGAATTTGTACATAAAATATTTAAGTTTTAAAAAATAAAATTTACATATTTAGAAGCTACGTAGAAAATATTATAAGTCACAATAATTTATAATATACTAAAATGTTTTTTAAGTCTTGTGGTTATAAATTTATTATGTAGGATATTTAAATTATTAACTTACTAAAAAGATAATTTTTTTTTTTATGGACAGAACAAAAAGGACAAAAAGGAAAGTAACAATTAAATTTGACGGAGGAGTATATAAATTGAAATAGACAAATTATTTTATATTATATGCTTCTATATATAGAGTATAGACATACATAAAGCTTGCAACATAACCTCATCCCTAACAAACCTCACCACAACATCTTCGTATACACCGAATACATCCCCCCTTCTCTCTCTCTCTCTTCTGTCCTGCAGAATTTCAAAAGAAACTACTCCTATTTCCCTTTCTTTTCTTTTTTTGAAACAATTAGTTAAAAAGGAGCTCTTCGACTAAGAAGAAGACATTTTGGTAGGAAGGCCGATCACTACATAAGTCGACATTCTTCCGGGAGAGAAGAAAGTTAAATAAAAGATGTTTTGTTTCTCATGTGTTTGTGAAGAAGATGAGAAAGAGCTTGGTAGAAAAGTAGCACCAGGGGCATGTCCATGTTGTGGAGGAAAAGTACAAGCTGTTGATGTTGAAGGGCGTTTTCGTCTTTGTTTTCTTCCTATTTGCTTTAGGTTCAAGAGAAAGTATCTCTGTACTCTTTGTTCTAAGCGTTTAGTTTTGTATTGTTGATGATCATTTCTCCCAATTCTACTGTTTTCTAATTTTGTCGAATCCTATGTATGTATGTATGAAACTTGTGCTCAATTAAGAGAGTATATAAAATAGGCTTAGTATTTTTATTTTTATTTTTAATTGAATTTATTAATTTCGGTTATTTTAGTTTAGATTATTTATTTTAATTGATTGTTTATTGCCTCTTTTCAATGTTCGAGATAGATGCGGAGCTAATTAATTTCTGTCAAAAGGTATCGGTGAGTCCTAGAATAGGAATAAGCTTTTTCTTTAGAGTAAAATGTTTTGCTTTCTTTTTTGGGCAGTGGGTGGAGGAGTTAGTCGTATCCAACTCCTCTTTCTCTTACGGGCGCCCGCTCTGTGGACGAGTTGCCGTATCTGACTCCCATTTTTCTTGCGGTGTGAGTCTCCGGAACTCAATTATTTTTACACAAATTCAGTATTTATATTGACAAATTTATTAAATAATTTTTTTTTTTTTTATAATTTGAGATGGTTGAAAACTAATAAATTACAAATTCTAAATCTGCACTATTTGAGTTGAAAAGGGTTGTAGCGATAGAAAATTCGAAATGCTAAATTTTGAATACTGAATTTACCCTCTTAGTGAGCTTATTCGACGGAATATGATTTGTAAAATTCTAATGCAAAAGGCCTAATTATTTTTTTTGAATCCCTAGGAAACTCGTAATAACTATTCTTCGGAGGTAAATCGCACTAGACAAACATAATGCGATGAATTCTGATAAAATCGATTCCAGGTCTCCCATATATGGGAATAGGCTTAAATTTAATATTAAAAGAAATAAAATAAAAATCTGGCAGACATGAGTGACCAACGTCCTTATCAATTTTAGTGGGCCTATAAATGTGTGAATAGTATGATGTGGAATGTGTGTGTGGGGCAAAAACATTCTCAAAATATATACCCTTTGTGCCTTTGCCAAATTAAGGAAGCTTCCTTAATACCGTGGGATGTTTCTTGAAAGTGAATTCTGTGATCCGATCGAACTCCTGGCCTTGAAAGATTTGGTGGGATCGTCAGGTTCTGTGGAGTTCTTTGCCATGATTGAGAATAGCTAGTTCTGAATTCTTTAGTTGAGCAGCTACATTTTATAGAGCATTCAAACATCTATGATTGTCATTCGTCATAATATAATTTTCACCGGAATCGATTTTTCATGTTAAATTTTATTTTTCTATAACACAATTTTACCTATAACAGCAATGACATTCGTTATAGCGATACACTCTTTATAAATTATTCTCTATAGTCATACTCAAATATTGTGTAGTAATATTTGTAAGAAATATATTATGTATCAAAAAATAGAATATTAAAATATTATGATAATCATCATTAATGTCTGCACATAATAAATTTCAAGTATGAATATCGAAAAGAAAAAAAATATTTTTCATAGTGATCCGATTTAGACTTGAAAATTTTCAAAATCATATATTTTAAATTTTTTATCGGTGGTACAACTAGTCATGAATTTATTTTTAATTTATTAGTCTTTTTAATTTTTAATTAATGAAATATGAAAATTATTTGAGATTTTAAAATTAACAAGTATATTATTTTCGTTTATAACATAAAAAGTACAGAAAAATAATTTTTTGCATACTTTCGTTTATAACAACTAAATAAGATCTAAACATAAAATGTTAGTACACATATATAACAACACCTTACTAAAGCAGTCATAAAATTCTCGGACAAACGCTCCCATTATAGAGAGGTTTGACTGTTTGTGGAACTAAGTTATTCATGTATTAGATTTTGCATAAGTAATATCATGTTTTGTAGTATTCTTTTATTATGTATAAATTTCAACAACCCTAATATGATGTTTGATTTTTAATTTAAAAATTGTTGTAATATGCAAAGCACGTACGAGAATAGTAAATAACTATTACAGTGATCGAAAGGATAAACAACAAAGAGGACAACAACAAGTTGTCAATATCTTGATCTTTAATTGAAACTTCAAATATGGAACTTGGATTCGGAAATACAAGAACATGGACTGCTACACTTGTGGCTGGTAGATCCGCTGAGAATACGAACGGTTAGAGTCCTCCGTCTGTCAAGTTAACACCTGAAACACTTAGCAACCAATTAGATAATCACAAATCCACTGACTGAGTCGAGAGATGACTCTCTGTCTTTAAGACACGATTGCCCCCGTATATAGGCTTTACGGAAATATGGACAATAGTCTCCCAAGATGAAACAACAAACTATCAAGTGTGCAAAGCCTACACAAATGATCTCAGCGAAGAACACGAATAATGAAGATTGATAAGAGAAGGATTGATATCAGGAAAATCTGATCTCTTTGTGGTGTTGTTAACTTGTTTTTCTGTTCATGGTATCTCCATGTTCATCTATAGAATTGAGCCAAAGGCCTCAATTTATAGGTGTGCAAGATGACCTTTCAAATGCCCCATAATGGCAATCAATTGCCATGTAATGGATGACATTTAACCCCCAAGTAATGCAACAACATAATGGTCCAAGTAATGGCCATTATTGGGTGGATTCAATGCCATTGAAACCACTTCAACAGCCAAACCTTTGGGATTCCGTCGAGCAAACACTGCCTGGGAAGCGCCGCGCCGTGGCGCCGCGGCTCCAGAATGCCAAACAGCCAATTAGCGCCGCAGCTTAGCTAGGAGGCGCCGCGGCTCTAAATAGCCAGAAGGCTCACTGCCGACCAAGTGTCGCGGCCCTGCTTGGGGGGGGGGAGGGGCGCTGCGGCCCAGTCCAGTCGGCACCGCAACCCTTCTCGGCTCCGCGGTTCGACCCATACCATCTTACACCTCGCACAAACCTTCATTCGTTTACCAACGTGGAACACTTGTCATTTAGCAAACAACCGTCCATCATTCTATCTCTCAAACATTTCACTTACGTACCAATATCTCTTAAATTAATGAAATTTACGATACTTGGCACTAAGATTGCACGTGTGTGGAAACGACAGTTCCGACGTGCGGGCCCCCAATTGTTCGAGTCATAAATAATGGGATAAACTTAATTCCACATTAGTAAATTTTCAACAATCCCCTCTTGAAAGAGATTTTGAGGCACACACAAGGTGCATATTTTCATCAATCTTTCAACGAAAAGATATTGCATCAGGAGAGATAGCTTCCGCTTTGAATTTGAATCTTTCCTAGTTAAATACCATCGGATTACTTACTGCGCGGTGAAAGTGATGTCTTGAACCATCAGTGTTTAATGTAAGCCTAGACAACGGTACCAACACAATACATCCCATTTATTCGTTTCTTCTTTTATTCTGTCCGTTGTGGCCGTGGACACACTTGGATTCTTAAGTGCGTTCATTTGAGGAGGCTTGTCCTCGCACTTAAATAGGTGATCTCCTATAAGGTATCTTGATATACCCCACTTTTGTTAGGAATCATTAAAAGTTTCTCCAACCTTAACCTCAACCGTTTGAGGACCGTTAAAGGTTTGAAAGCTTAACCTTTACCCATCATGCAGGTAGCACTTTAATGTGTATCGCAGGAATGGCTTTGGATTCATGTTTCTTAACAGAAATCATAATCCAAAGTGCTCTTACTTCCACCGAAGCGCTCAACTGAACCTTTTGCAGCTTAGTTTTCCCATTGAACCAAATTCTTGGGATCTCCAGTCAGTATGGTTGGGTTACCACCGCAAAGGTTCATATTGTTTGGGTTTTTAAGCCCATTCCCCTAGACATGCAGAACTCTTAATCTTCGGGTCGTCCCTTAGTTAAAGGGTCCGCTATATCATTTGATTAGTAATCAAGAAAGTGACACCCGTGATGATCAACTGACATATGGTCTTATGTCTCTGACAGATCCGACAGATATGTCCAGACGCCATCATCCGTGCCCTTTCTGAAGCCAACCGGCTAGCCACAGTGTATAACTACTGAAGGCACGAGTTTCTCCCAATAAAAGACGTCTTCTAAGGAGTCGTGAAGTTACTGAACTTCTTTCACGCTTTGTTTAAAGTGATAAACTCTGATTCCATCATGAATCGGCCAATGTAAGTTTGCTTAAATGATTTTCCAAGACCCACCATACACATTTACTTGTGGCTTTGGTGTTCTTCATATCTGATGTCCAGTTTGCATCATTGTGTTCTCCCAAAACCGCTGGACATTCAGAATACCATAATCCGTAGATAAGTGAATATTTCAGATATCGTCATATCTCACTTAACGCCTTCTATCGATCATTTCCAGAATCACGAGTGAACCTTAGTTCAACTGATCTACTTTATAGGCCGATACCAGATCAGTTGTAGTGTGTACAATATATTGAACTACATGTGATCTACATATATCGCTCCTTGTATATGGGTGCACCATGATTCCAATCAGTTCTATGATTCATATCCATTGGTAGCCTCAACGAGAATGTCAACTATCTCACAACTGAGTTGAGAGTTAGACCAGTCCGTTAGATGTCTTAGAAATCCAATTCCTAAGATGCCATATGTGATACCCATATCTTTCATATCGAGATGTTTGTTCTAATATGACTTTCACTTTCAGACTGTTGATTTTCCCATTGTTGGCTTTCTAACTTCAGAGTCAATATTTCTGTTGTCAGATTCATTATTTTTATTTTATCTGAAACTTCCAGGACCAAAATATAAACATTTCAGCGACCAATAATGAAAGTTCAGGAAGAAGCCCAACAGTCCAACAAACCAACTCTGATCCTCCCCTTCCAACTCTCCGGTTAGGAAGTCAGCGTCAACGTCCATGTCACGCAAGACTGTAATAGCCCTAGATGTTAAGTTATTCACAGGGGAGAACATGTACAAGTAGCCGAGTCCTTATACTCGTCAGTAGATCCATCTACTTTGTACTCACTTTTGAGTATCCACTTTCACAACCCAAAGGTTCTTTTTCCGGAGGAAGGTCAACCATTACACAAGTATGGTTCTATATGATGGAATCTATTCTCTCTCTGTAGCTTCTTTCCAAAGCAGCGCTTCTAGAGATGACAATTCTCTGTTAATTGTCCATGGTTCATTCTCAACCATACAAGCTAGAAGGCCTGAAACAAGTTTTTGTCCCCTATTTGCTCCGTCTCGGTTCAACATCTGGAATCTCTGAGTTCTGTAGATTTGGAATATTAAGTTCTGGATAGTCAGTAACTTCTGAGTCATGTAGGTACGGAACGTCTAGTTTCGAACAGTCAGGCACTCGCTGGTTCTTGTTAACCTCGAGCAATTATTTTTTTATCCTTCTTAAGGAAAGTTAGCTTCAAAGAATTCAGCATTCTTTAACACCAAGAGGCGATAAGCATTACTGTTATGTGCAGATCCAGTGAATATGCAATCTACAGTCTTAGGTCCAACTTGACCTGTTTCGGTATTCCAACCTCTACCAAGCCACCCCACATCACAACATTTGTAGGTGGGATCTTTTCCATGTTTCACATGGAGTGTTATCCTTATCCTTATGCGGAGTGTTTTTGAGAATCGCATTAGTGGTAAGGATCGCCTTGCCCCACATATTTTGGGTGTACGGCTTTGCGCTTGGCTTCCAATCGTTTGACTGAGGTGAGTAATAATCAGTCATTTGATGAACGATGCTTCACATTCTCCCCCTCTATCATTATGAATTCCTCAATCTGTAGGCTTAGTTGATTTTCAACTTCTGCTTTGTAGCGCTTATCCGCTTCAACAGCTTCATCTTTGCTTTTCAACAAACAAAGGATGCAACGTTGTACCATCATCAATGAAGGTCACAAAGTACTTGTCTCCCCCCTCTATTTTGTATAAACTTCAAATCACCTATGTAGGTGTGACTAAGTTCTAGAGGAGCGGTGCTTCTTTCGCTATTCCTTTGATGGAATGGAAATGTGATTTTGCCTCTTCGCCTACCTCACATTCATTTTAAGGGTTTATGTCGACAGAAAGCAACAATCTCAACTTCGTTAGCTTTTGAATGACTTTCTATTTAACGTGTCTTAATCTATGATGGCATAGATGCAAGGATTACAAATATATCATTCAATTAGCTACAGACATACTGTATCATTCTTAGTTATTACAGACCTGTTGGACTAGTCTCAAACTAGCTTGACCAACAACGTCCCTTAAACCAAGTTTGGGACATGTATCACCTCCTTTTAGAGTGATCACATTCCTGAAGTCCTATTGAGGACAACCTCTCCAACCCCTTCTACTTTAGAGGTGGCATTGCTTCACATGAGCAATATTTTGCCCGTGGTTAGGGCGTAACCAGATCATATGTGATCTGGATACTCTGGCCCACTCCAGTTGTTTTGGCAGACTGAGTGCCCAATTTATTTTCTGTCTTTCTTTTGGCCTTCAGATCATTTAAGACTTGGAAACTCTAGCCCACCTCACTAGGTGTCCATTACTTTTCTACCTTTCTTTTGGCTTTCAGATCATTTAAGACTCTGGAAATTCTGGCCCACTCCAGTCGCCCGTAGGCTTTGTACGACTGAGTGTCCAACATCATCCTATCAAAAGAATTCTGGCCCACTCCAGTCGCCCGTAGGCTTTGTACGACTGAGTGTCCAATATCATCCTATCAAATAAATTCTGGCCCACTCCAGTCGCCCGTAGGCTTTGTACGACTGAGTGTCCAATATCATCCTATCAAATGAAGGATCTTCTGTCAAATAGTGTGACAGGTTCAACGTCTTAAGAAAAGCCATTAGCTTTTAGTCTTCTTCCTTTGTGATTGGTGCCCAGGGAAATCCCTGGCGCTTACTTAAGAGTGGTAACAGTTTTTGCACAGTCAGCGGATCTCTCTCCTTCGTATGTGCGAACATACTTTTAATAATTACACCCAAAAGAATGGATCTTTTACGTTTTGCTAACAATAGTCCAATCTTTAACAGGGAATGAAGGAAATTCAATATCTGATTTTAGAGTGTAGGGAATATAAGTTTTTAATGAAAACACTTTTATATTCCCAGCCTTGCTTTACACATTTTTATTCATATATTAACTAAACACATTATAGATAAGGAAGGATAATTAACTTAGACCTTTTGGATTCTGGCCCACTTCAGTTAGACTGAGTGTCCACATCCTCCTTACCATAATTCGGATCCTTTGTCTAGGACAGATATAGGCCTTTTGCTACATGATAGAACATCATCTTCAACCTTCTCCTCTTGTCCCAGTTGACATCCTCAGCCTCTCGTGGGCACTTGTTTCTACCACCATCGGGAGCGATGACACCAACTCGTCCTTGATCCTTAGCCGTATTAGCATGACTATTAGCAGTATCTTGAAGCTCAGTATCAGATCCAGAGATCCCACCTTTGACGAAAACAGACTTGTAACTATCGTCAAAGAGAGAACCATAACTAGGACCAGTTTTGAAAGCACGGTTGTAGACAGAGACAGTTTTTGAATTGTTAGCAAAACTGTCAACATAACTGTTTTCAAGAAGAAAACCACAGCCAGATTTGGTCACACATTTGTTGAACAACATCTTTCGAATCACTAACACAATCTTGACTTAAAATTGTTGTAATATGCAAAGCACGTATGGAAATAGTGAATAACTATTACAATGATCGAAAGGATAAACAACAAAGAGGACAACAACAAATTGTCAATATCTTGATCTTTAATTGAAACTTCAAATATGAAACTTGTATTCGGAAATACAAGAACATGGACTGCTACACTTGTGGCTGGTAGATCCGCCGAGAATACGAACGATTAGAGTCCTCCGTCTATTAAGTTAACACCTGAAACACTTAGCACCCAATTAGATAATTACACCACCACCGGCTGAGTCGAGAGATGGCTCTCTATTTTTAAGACAAGATTGCCCCCATATATAGGATTTATGAAAGTGTGGACAATAGTCTCCAAGATGAAACATCAAACTATCAAGTGTGTAAAGCCTACACAAATGATCTCAGCGAAGAACACGAATAATGAAGATTGCTAAGAGAAGGATTGATATCAGGAAAATCTGATCTCTTTGTGATGTTGTTAACTTATTTTTCTATTCATGGTCTCTCCATGTTCATCTATTCATCTATAGAATTGAGCCAAAGGCCTAAATTTATAAGTGTGCAAGATGGCCTTTCAAATGCCCCATAATAGCAATCAATTGCCATGTAATGGATGACATTTAAAACCCCCAAGTAATGCAGCAACATAATGGTCCAAATAATGACCATTATTGGGTGGATTCAATGCCATTGAAACCACCTCACCAGCCAAACCTTTCAGATTCCGTCGAGAAAACACTGCCTGGGAAGCACCGCGGCGCCGCGGCTCCAGAATGCAAAACAGTTAATTAGCGCTGAGGCTCAGCTAGGAGGCGCCGCGGCTCTAATTAGCCAGAAGGCTCACCCCCAAGCAGGGCCATGGCGCTCCGCTGCCACTGCCCAGTCCGGTCGGCGCCGCAGCCCTTCTCGGCTCCGCGGTTCGACCCATACCATCTTACACCTCGCACAATCCTTCCGTCGTTTACCAACGTGGAACACTTGTCATTTAGCAAACAACCGTCCACCATTCTATGTCTCAAACATTTCACTTACGTACCAATATCTCTTTCATTAATGAAATTTACGATACTTGGCACTAAGATTGCACGTGTGTGGAAACGACAGTTGCGACGTGCGGGGCCCCAATTGTTCGAGTCATAAATAATGGGATAAACTTAATTCCATATTAATAAATTTCCAACAAAAACCTACACAACTAATAGTACATTATAAGAATTATGAGAATCTATGTGTTATTTTTGTTAGGATAGAAGATAGAATAACTAAACTCTGCATAACTAATCCCTGCATAATAATATATATAAATTTCTTTATAACTAATTAATCTTTGTATTACTAATATCTCTCTAACTTTAACCAGCTACCAAACGACCACGGTAATTTTGTATTATCAGTTTAATTTAATTGCTTATATCAGGTTTTCTTTTCCAATTTGTCATATTATACTTGATTTTTTTCTTGCTTGTCATCGTAGATGATCAATTTTGTCATATTAGACTTGATTTATACAGTTGCTTGTCATTATAAGTCCATGGTTGATGAGGTAAAAATTATAATGGTCAAACACACTTGGAGTATTATTGAAAGCAAACGTGTATACACGGTTGACAAATCGTGTATATCACCTTCCTAGCTTGTATATAATTTACCTTATTTATAAAATTATTGTACAAGTGTAATTATGGTATTATTCTTCTATTAGGACAAGGTATTAGAATTGTATTAGAAAAAGGTAAATTTATTTTTCATATTTAGATATTGTATATCATGTATATATAGACCTCTTCATTAATGAAAGTAATCAAGGGATTATATTCTTTCAATTATTTTCTTTCGAGTTTTATATTTGAATTATTAGATGTTTGTGTTTCTTACATGAACTATGATTAACTATTTATCAAAACACACTTTGAAGTTGACTAGATCAAATGTTTGAATACAATCGTCAAAAGGCGCGACAATTTAATTGGCTCATAAAATATCGTTCACATGGCAGTTGATCATTAATTTTGAGGTGTTGTTTTGATAAATAGTTGGTGATAGTTCAGGTAAAATACGCAAACACATAATAGTTCAAGCAGGGTCAGAAAAAGTGATACTTTAGGCAGAGGCGTATCATAGCACTCTAGGAGGGGGTTCAACCCCTAATTTTCGACACGGAGTATAAATTTATGTATAAAAATGACTAAAATTGTAATAAATAGTAGATTTGAACCCATACATTTAAAAGTATAATAGATTCAATGCTAAGAATCTTAAGATTGAACTCATAGAATTTAAATCATTGACCCACCGCTTATTTCATATGTACTTTTTTACCATTATCTCTTATATTTTCTTAAAATAATCAATTAATTTCTTTAATTATCAGCGTGGAGTGCCATTTGACATCATTTTTAAATAAAAAAAGTGTACATCATGCACCATCAAATATTAGTCGAGATGTGTTTTGATAAATAGTTGGTGATAGTTCAGGTAGAAAACAAACACCTGATAGTTTAATAGGAAACTCGTAAAAAAATAATACTTCAAATGTGTTTTTGATCATT
The DNA here is from genome assembly GCA_034509755.1 of Anisodus tanguticus. Taxonomy (NCBI): domain Eukaryota; kingdom Viridiplantae; phylum Streptophyta; class Magnoliopsida; order Solanales; family Solanaceae; genus Anisodus; species Anisodus tanguticus. Next base: position 8,617,205 of record CM067543.1, on the reverse strand, counting down.
ATTGCTAAAAAATATTTACCGTGTAAATTAAACTCTCTATATACCGTACGTATTCTCTTTGTTTCATTTTAAGAATTTTAGTTGATTGTGCACGAAATTTCAGAATATATAATTTTGTGATTTAAATTATAGGTGCATATAATTTATCAAAGATACCCTTTGAGTTATAAAAGATAATACTCCCTCTGTTTCAATTTGTTTGAAGGTTGATCAATTTTGGGAGTCAAACAACTTTTTTTGTGACTTAATTTTTCTTCGAGAATTTTATAATAAAATTTACATATTTGAAAACTACATAAAAAGTATTATAAGTCTGCATAATTAATAATTGACAATATATGAAAAGAGCTGGAGAAATTCGCAGTCAAAGAAAAAGTTATTTGTCTCCTCAAACTGGTCAACCTTTAAACAAATTGAGATTGGAGCAATATCATTAAAGGGGTAAAATAAAAATGTTTAAGTTAAAAACTTATTAACTATAAAAAGAGGTATTCTCTACGACCCACTTAAAACATATCAATTGAAATAAATGAAGTAATTTGTGGAGGTTCAATTCTTTTGGTCTCTTAACACTTCTTTTTTGGAATATAAAATTGAATGAACCGAAACGACATGGCAAAGTCTCAAGAATCTAAAGTGAGTTTGAAGCACATTGATTAATGCTCTGCCAAATTTTTAAAATTAATTTATTTTGAAAAATATTTTATTCATGTTTGACTAATTATTTTTAAACAATATTTAGTGTTTGGTCAGATTTTTAAAAGGTGTTGTATCTTTTTAAAATTGTTTTTCAAAAAAGTATTTTTGAGAAAAAACAATTCCTTTTTAGCTTCTGAAAAATAACTTCTACTATTCTTCAGAAGCACTTATTTTCTCCAAAAAATTTGGTCAAACAGTTCACTTTTTAAAAATTGTAAGAATGTATTAATCTCTCTTGGGGAGCCTTTCTCATTAATACAAATATATATAGTGTACAATGTGAAACCCTAATACAATAAGGATCATACCATAAATATACATCACTAAATATTATACAATATATGTAGTATATTATGTGATACACGTTAATACACCCCCTTAGTCGGAGCGGAAGGAGGTCGGACACTATGACTGAATCTGAAGTCAAGGAATAGCTGTCTAGGCAGACCTTTCGGGAATATATTCGAGAGAAACCTTCTCATGAACAAAATGAATATTCATCTCAATATGCTTAGTTCATTGATGCTGAACCGGATTATGAGATATGTATATGACGGATATGTTATCACAGTAAACCAAATACGCCTTACACAAGGGACACTGAAGCTCCAAAAGAAGGTTTTGGAGCCAATAGATCTCAGCAACAACATTAGCAACGCCTCTATACTCTGTTTTTGCACTTGAACGGGATAAAGTGGCTTGCCTATTGGCAGACCAAAAAATTAGATTATCCCCTACGAACATACAGTATCCAGAGGTGGAGCGTTGCGTGTCCGGACAACCTGCCCAATCAGCATCCGTATATGATAACAACCTGGTCGGTGTTGAGGGGTATAGATGCAATCCATAATCAAGTATGCCCTTAACATATCGAATGATATGCTTAAGGGCGATAAAATGAGGCTCCCTAGGCATGCATGAATAAGCATACCTGCTGAACATCATAAGCAATGTCAGGCCTGGTGAAAGTAAGATACTGTAGTGCACCTGCAAGACTCCTGTAGAGTGTGGGATCAGACACTGGATTACCATCCACAGCAGTAAGCTTTGATTTAGAATTAACCGGTGTGGACATGATCTTGCAGTTTGCCATTTTGGCCCTGTACACTATCTCCTCTGTATACTTTCGTTGACACAAAAATATAATATATGCAGAACGAGTCACTGATAACCCCAAAAAATAGCTCAACGTCCCCATGTCACTCATAGAAAATCCAGTCTTTAGTAATGCAATAATCTCATTTTTCAACAAATCAGAGGAGGCAGTAAGCACAATGCCATCCACATATAACAACAAATAAGCAATGTTACTACCTCGATGGAAAATAAATAGAGAAGTATCACATTTACTGCATATAAACCCAATCTGCATGATGTACCATGCAAAACATTCATACCACGCTCTAGGGGCCTGTTTCAATCCATAAATTGACTTACCGAGACGACATACATACTGAGGGGCTGCTGGATAGACAAAGTCAGTCGGCTGGTGCATGTAAACAGTTTCTTTTAAATCCCCATGTAGAAATGTATTTTTCACATCAAGCTGATGAATCGGCCAATGCTTATCCATAGCAAGACTCAGAATCATACGAATAGTGGCCGGTTTGACAACTGGACTGATGTCTCACCACAATCAGTACCCTCCTGCTGATTAGTTCCATTACCCACAAGTCTCTCCTTATACCTCTTTAGCTCACCAATGTCTCTATATTTGTGATGAAAAATCCATATTCATCGGATCACATTCACCCCCCTCGGTCTAAAAACCAAATCATAAGTGTGTTGTTTTGTTAAAGTATTAAATTCCTCACACATGGCCGTATTCCAATTTGGGTCTAAGTTGGCTAACTTTGGATTTTTGGGAATTGGGGATATGATTTGTGTGGATAAGTTAAATTGGACTTTGGGTTTGAAAATCCCGTGTTGGGCACAATTTTCCATTTAGTGCGTAGGGACAATGGTAGGATGGGAAGTTGGAGGTGGTGACGGGTCTAGGTAACAGGTGGCAGTGTCGGTGCGGGGTTGAGGATCGGGTACCAAGGTAGTGGGTTCTAGGGTGGATGTCGGGTATGGTACAGACGCTGATCTGGGTAAGCCAATGTCAATGGGGTGACCTAGTGACATTACCGGTGATGGAAATGAAAGGGAGTTGGGTGCGATGTCTGTGGTGGGATTGCAGTGGACTGGGTCGGGGTAACCGGTATGGTGGCTGTTTGATATGCAGGGTTCAAGGCAACTGTATAGTGTTGGGTTTTGGGTGGGGTTGCGACGGGGTCGTTTTGGCTGACTGGAGGAGTGGCGGTTGGTGACACAACAGGTGGTAGTGGATTTCGTCGGCTCGAAGAAGAGACGGTGACAAGAGGATGTATGGTAGTTGTTCCGGCAGTCGGCGAGAGTTGATTATAGGCTGACCGAATTCCGGTGGCGACGGATGGGGACGGAACAGTGGGGGTGGTGGTGGAGGACTGACATAGTTCATGAAGAATGACAGACGATGTGTCAGACTCGTCTAGAAAGGTGTAGTCCGTGTTTTGGAATATCTGCAAAAGGAAAAATCATCTCGTCAAACGTAACGTGACGAGAGACGTGAATTTTTCTAGTGGACAAGTCATAGCACAAATAGCCCCTATGATTAGGCGGAAAACCTACGAAGACACTCGGAGTGGTTCGGGGTGTAAATTTATGAGGGGCGGTGGAGAAAAGGTTTGGATAGCAAAAGCAACCGAAAATTCATAGGTGATCATAGGAGGGGATCCGACGGTATAATATTTCGGTTGGGTCATGTTGTGAAGGGTGCTAGTGGGTAAAATATTAAAGACGTATTCTATTATTTTGACCGCATAAACCCAAAAAGAGGGAGGAAGAGATACATGAAAAAGGAAAGTACGGACCATGTTATTTATGGTGCGGGTGATTTGTTATACTTTTCCATTTTGAGGAGACGTGTGGGGACAAGAAAATCAAAAAATCATGCCATTGTTTTCCATTGGCAAAAAACACAATTTTGGGCAAGTTTTCCATTACAACGAATAAAATTATTGCTTCTAAGAAAATTAAAGACAGGAGCTCCGAAGTATCCGAGCCGATTATTCCAAGTTGACAGTGAAATAACAGCAAGAGATAAAGGTGAGCAGGAGCTGGCAGCGGAGGCGGATGGGAAATGATAGAGATCCCCCGTGCTATTGTATCTCGTAAGAGGTGTCCATATACGAAGATCCTTCATAGTAAAACCAAATTGGTCAAATTCAACAGAGACGAAATTATTACGAGTAAATTTTCGGATATATATTAGGTTTTTAATGATGTTAGGAGTATACATGACGTTATTTAGGGAAACGAGTGGTGAGGTGATTTGGTGTATGTTGTACCGTAACCCTGAATTGGAATGTGGTGGCCATTAACAACAGTAATTAATTGAGGATACTTTAAACGAAATAGTTTGGGAAGATTACATGCAGAGCGGGTGAGGTGAGACGTGGCCCCCGTATCCATGTACCAATTTTCATCGGGCTGCTGCATATTTACGGAGCAGAAGGCTTGGCCCAAATTAGTGGGGGCCAGGCCACTGGAAACTGCTGCTGGGTCTTGACATGGGCCTACTGCTGACTTGGTCCAGGCGCTGAAAATGGCCTCTGTCTTGGGCCTGGTCCGGGGTCCAACAGTATGGGAAAGGCTGCTGGGCCAGTATGGGCTGAAGTTGGAAAACGACCCAATTGGGGGACATGGGTCACTGGCCAATTGCGGGCCATTGACCAAAATTTGGGGCCTGCTGCTGGCCCTTTCCACTACGGCCACGCCCCTTCCCCCTTTTACCATTACTTCTGCCATGACCACCTATGCCATTGCGGTTGTCCCGCGACTGGTTGTTCGGTGGTGGTGGCTGGGCGGTGGTGGCAGTGTTTGGCGGCGTATTTTCAACTACTAACGCCTTTTGATTATGTTCGTCCGGTTTGGCGCATTCGGTTTCCTCCAAAAGTAATTGGGAGTGTGCCTTGTTGAAACTCGGTAGTGGGTCGGCTTGTTGAATCATAGTTGCGAGAGTATCATATTCACCTTTCGGTAAGCCCGCAACAAGTTGTAGGACCATCTTAGTGTCGGAAACGGGCGTCCCCACATTGAATAATTGGTCTGCAACTAATTTCAATTGTCTGCAATATTCGAACATGTTGAAAAAATTCTCGAGACATGTATTGTTTAACTGTTCCTCCAAATACACTACTCGAGTATTTTTGTTGTCCTGAAAAATTTCTTCCAATCGAATTCATAATTCACGAGCCGAGGCACATGTTTTCATGATTATATGGAGCATGACTTTAGATATGGTGCCATAGATCCACTGTTTGACAATAGCATCAAGACGACGCCATCGAGTCTGCAACGTCTAGAGGGCAAGGGATGGAGTCGTCGATATGATCAAGTACGTTATACGCACAAGCGTGGATAGTGAAGAGTTCAACCCACGAAGAGTATTGACCATCTTCTTGATCAAGAATTAAGGGGATGAAATTCTTGATGTTCATGACGGTGAAAGCAGGGTGGAAGGAAGATGTGGAAGAGGGAGGGGGATTATTATCGACACCTGTGGAGGATGCGGAAGCTTTGGGAGAGGTGGGGGTAGACATGGTGGCCAAAGAAAAGAGACTGGAAAAAAGGTCAAAATTTTCGAAAAATGAGACTGGCTGGCGGCGACTACCCGTGGGGTGGGGGGCAGAATTAAATAGGGTTTAGGTGTTCTTAGGGTTAAGCTCTTGATACCATGTTAGAATGTATTAATCTCCCTTGACGAGTCTTTCTCATTAATATATATATATATATATATATATATATATATATATATATATATATATATATATTGTACAATGTAGAATCCTAATACAATAAGGATCCTACCATAAATATACATCACTAAATATTATACAATATATGAAGTATATTATGTGATACACGTTAATAAAAATAAGTATTTTTTGAAAAAAATATATTTTTACTTCCCAAAAGCTTGGCCTAAATGTAATTGTGCTTTATTTTCTCTTTCATTTTCTTTTTGTGCACTTTTCCACCATTTTTTTTAATGTTTTCTAGGTCCATCTGGATCTCACTTGAAAGTGATACAGGTATTTGTAGCTTTCTACTAGTATTTCCTCTGGGCAAGATTTTTTTTTTTGTGGTGTTATCCTTTGGACAAGATAATAACTGTTGAGAGATTAGAACATTTTTGGTTGATAACGATCTCCATACCTACTAATCCAAATATTTGACAAATTATGAGAAACATCGAGGCACTTCTAGTATTTTGACTTTCAAGCAGCCAAGAAAACATAAAATTTAATTTATCCCCAATAAAACAGGTGCTTATTGCAGTTGATCTTATACAATTAATATGATATTTGTCACGTGAGTTCCTATGAAAGCATTTCTTTAAGTTAGGACATGCAATTGTAAATGATTGACTGAGTGTATGAGTTTTGTTGTAAATAATTTATGAGAGTAGATGCCTATGCTGATGTCTATTTCTGTTACTATGTAATGTTAATTTTATTATTACCTTTCACTTTTTATGCATATAAAAGGCTTTGTAAATCAAATAAGGAAAACACACGCTCAAAGAAGAAAGAAAAATAAGAAACGTCCCTTCTTTGTCTTCCTTTTTGTTTATATATTTCGTTATATTGTTCTTTTTTTTTTATATCAACACGGAATTCTATTTTTATTATTATCTTCAAGTTACCTTTCACCCCGTTTAGATATGTATTCGGGGGCGGATTTATTCTCCAAATTATGGTTCACGTGAACCATGTTTTCGGTAAAATTAGGCATTTTAATTATGTACATATTTCTTAGAATTAATCTGAATACTCCAAAAAGATTGAATGGTGCACTTGGTTGAATGTTGAGTTATTTACCTAGTGAAATAAGGATTGATTTCCACTTAATGCTTTCTTTCTCTCTCTTTTTTTTCCAGTGATATACTCATGATGTTCTAGAAATTCTATATCCGCCAAATAGTATTACAAATATCAATTTTGTGATAAATTACTGATATGAAAAAGCATGTTAGATTTTAAGTAACCTGAAACTGCGGTTTTCGATTAACTAACGTGCTAGATTATTTGTTAAAAGGGGATATATGCAACTTCAATTTTCTCACTTGATTATATGCCTTTGGTTTTGTGTATTGCTTGCATAGTGAAGACATTAGAGAAAATGGATGAAAAGAAAGCATTGAATTTGTCCCAAGAAAATGTGTTACTTTATCTTATACTGTATGCAATTTGTCACGTGGGTACCTATTAAAGCATTTCTTTAAATGTGGATATACAATTTTAAATGTTTGACTGAGATTATATAAGTTTGTTTTGTTCATCTTCTTTTATTTTTTATTTTGTTGATCTGTACTGTTAGCAATGTTTAGACTTAGAGCAAAAAGAGAAAAGAAAGTTATATACTTAGTCTCAATTACTTAAATTAAAGTGAAGGGTACGAGGTACTTTTTTGTTACATCTAGCAGAAGAGCTTCTATTCTTAGTCGTAAAATTCACATTGTTGACTTCCAATTTATAGATAATTAATGAAGTATTAATCGGAGTACAACTATCGTTCTATGCTTAATTTATGTGAAGGAGTAGCCGATATTATTTCAAATAATATCCATGTTTGATTCACGTCAAAAAGTGTCTAGTATAGTCAAATCTTTCTATAATAACGTTATTTCTCCAAATATTTTTTGGATGTCATGGTTTATTCGTTTTCGTTATTTCTTTTCATACTGCTTTGAATTGTTTGTCCTTGTGCTGAGAGTCTACCGGAAATAACTTCTCTACCTCCCGAGGTAAGGGTAAGGTTTGTGTACATTCTACCCTTTTCAGACTCCACTTTGTGGGATTTCACTTGGTATGTTATTGTTTTTAGCTATTATAACGCAATATTGTTATAAAGAACATATAACATGAAAGATAACGAAAAATATAAATATTATAATAAAATATTGTTATAAAGGATGACTATTATAAATAACCCTCATTATAGTTTACATTCTTCGTAAAACATACCTTTCTCTTTCAAATAATTTTCAAGATTCCCTTTTCATAACAAAGACAAATTTTCCTTGTTGGATCATTAATTAGTAAAGATTAGTCAAATACACAAGAACTATATTAAGAAAGTTATTGCTTATCAAATTAGGAAATATTCAAGAAAACGAGGGAAAAAATATTTTAATTATGAAAAATAACCCAATCAAAAAGAGAGAACAACAAAAATAAAAATAAAAAGTAGGTAAAGAGTCACTAGGTCACCAAACCTAATGGATCAAATTCCCTGTTGGCATCCTGAACCTCAATTCCCGTTCCCCTATAGACTGACCAAATTAACGTACGATTCTCTATTATTCTTCAGTATTAATTTCCACTCAAACCAAAACAAGAGGCTTTCTATTAGATAATAATACACAAGAATTTGCATATACCATATTAAATTCCAATGGTACGTTATGAGATTGAGTCTAGTGGAATACTTAACCAGTCCAAGTCGGTTGCTGCAACTTAGAGTGTCATTAACGTTGGTTAAGTTGTTAAATGAGTAGATTATTAGTGACTAGCTGTCAGTAGTTAGTTATTAGATATTTTGCGTTTATTGCAGTATATATGGGAGCACTGCTCCATTTCAGTTCATTCTAATGAGAATCACATTTTTTCTAACTTCTTCTACAATTTTCTCATTCCAGAATTCATTATGGTATCAGAGTTGTGAATCATGAATTTATTCAAGTTAACTGATTGATTCGATCCTAGTTTTATCTACGAGATATTTTGATTCATCATCAGTTGAAAATCAAAATTGGAGATGATGGACACTGAAACTTCGATGATCGCTACGAACACGGTAACAATGGCAGATATAGAGAAAAATCGAAATCATCCACTTCATCTTCATTAATCAGACACTTTTGATTCAGTTTTGCACTCACTACGGCTAACATGCATAGAAAATTATGCACTGCGGAGCAGATATATGATACTTACTCTTCGAGCTAAGAGTAAATTAGGTTTTGTGATGGGAACATGCAGAAAAGGTGATTTTCCAAGTGAATTAGAAGAGCAGTGGAAAAAATGTGATGCATTTATGTTATCATGGATAATGAGCACAATTTCAAAGGAATTGATGAATAGAATTGTGTATGCATCTGATGCGGCACTGATTTGGGCGGATTTGAAGGAGGAAGTTGATAAAATCGATGGGCACGAAGTTATCAGTTGCACAGAGAGATCTGAACAATCACACAAGGTATTGCTTCTATATCAGCCTACTACACTCGATTAAGATTGAATTGGGTTGAATTTGATGCCCTAGTTCCACCACATTGTGACTGTGAAAAATCCAAGGGTTATGCAAGTCACTTGCAATACATGCGATTGTTCACGTTTCTCATGGGATAAAATGAATCCTATGAACAAACATGTGATGTGCCGAGAAATTATGGCACATTTGATACCAATTGCATGAATTATTGATGTCCTTAATGCATTCATAGTGTGTGTTTCTTACGTTATTTTAGTTTTTATAGGATTTTTACCTCGAGACACCAAAAATGATAAAAAAATGCATAAACACGAACAAAAATTCTGAAAAAGAAAAAGAAAAAGTACAAAAAAGACCATTCCGTGGACCACAGAACCAAACTATGAACCACAGAATGGTAACCTGAATTGCAGAACCGAATAGTGATTAGAAGACTTTCGAACCCCGAAATGCGACCCACTCTGCGGTCTGCACTTCCGTTCTACAGACCGTAGTTCGGACTGCGAACCACTGCTCCTCCACAGACCCATCTCAGATTGTAATGTTTCACAACGCTTCTGCATGAATTCTACCACGTCAACATGGAAGATTTCCCTAACGTTTCAGCATATTGCAAAAGGTTGAAAGAATTAGAGGAGCAACTTCGCAACGTTGGTGCGCCCGTTACCAACGATCGTCTTGTCTTTCAAATGGTTGCAGGCCTGTCTGAGGTCTATAGTGGCGTTGGTACGCTTCTTCATCAGAGCCGTCCTCTTCCGTAGTTTTATCAGGCCCGTTCCATGCTCACACTCGAAGAAGCAGGCTTGGCTAATAAAGGGGCCCTTCTGTCGTCATGGTGACCGAGTCCACCTTTTCTCCATCCGGCTCTAATAATTCTGGCCAAAACCGCAACAATGGTGGTGATAAAAAAGGACAGAATTGCAAAAAGAATAGTAAAAACTGGGGTGAAAACCGAGGTGGAAATAACGAGGGTGACAATGGGCCTCGGGGCAGTGGGCTGCAAGCCACCTGGCCACAGCCCTGGGGCCCATGGCCGTGGAGCTGGGCCAGTGGGCCTAGACGCAACAACCCCTATTACCCGTCATTTGCTGCCAACCCAAACTGGGGCCAGTTTCCAGCCGCTGCCAGGCCCAACTACTCCTAGCAATAGTGGTACCCGAGAGCAATTTCTGGGCCGGGGCAACAAGCAAGTGTGCTTGGGCCTCGGCCTCCGCAGGCCCACCATACAGTGGCCCCCACCCCTACTGACATTGAAGTCGCGATGCACACACTTGGATTAAATCGACCGGACCCCAATTGGTACATGGACACCAGAGCCACTACCCACATGACGTCCGATCAAGGTACTCTCTCGTCTTATTCCAATTTGAGCAACAATCGTGGCATAATTATTGGTAATGACAATTCAATTCCAATTCGTGGTTACGGTCATAAAACTTTGTCTCCCCCCCATCCACCTATTGTTTTGAAAAATTCCCTCCATGCCCCTAACTTAATTAAAAATTAGGTGTCTGTCTGAAAATTCACCACTGATAATTGAGTTTTTTGTTGATTTTGATCATTTTGGGTTTTATATGAAGGTTTCAAGACGGGGATTCCTCTCATGAGATGTGATAGTAGGGGAGATCTTTACCCTATCACGCCCACATCTAGTCTCTCGAGTCAAGCATTGTCATCTACTTTTGCAGCTCTCGCTCCTTCCTTATGGCATGCATGTTTGGGTCACCCTGGGTTCTCTATTGTTTCTTTCTTACATAAACACAATTTTATTTCTTATAAGGGTACGCACATTACTCCAATTTGTCAATCTTGTTCACTAGGAAAGCTTGTTAGATTGTCGTTTGAAGACTCTTCTTCTCATACTTTTGTGCCATTTGATATTATTCATAGTGATTTATGGACATCTCCTGTACTCAGTTCTTTGGGCCATCGTTATTATGTTTTATTTTGGATGACTATTCTAATTTTTATGGACTTTTCTGTTAGTGAAAAAATCTCAAGTGTTTTCCACCTTTTTAAATTTTAGAGCATTCATCCATACCCAGTTCGATCGGAAAATAAAAAATATTCAATGTGCTAATGGCAAAGAATATGATAATGGGTTGTTTCGGGATTTTTGTGATACTAATGGAATAAATTTTCGTTCCTCTTGTCCTCATACGTCCTCACAAAATGGGAAAGCCGAAAGAAAAATTCATACCATTAATAACATTGTTTGCACTATATTGGTCCATGCTTCCGTACCCCCTTTCTTTTCGCATCATGCTCTACAAATGACTACATATCTTCTTAACATAATTCCTACCAAAGGTTTGGCTAATGCGTCTCCACTTCATGTCCTCTATAATAAAAATCCTTCGTATTCCCATCTTAGGGTCTTTGGGTGCTTATGTTATCCCCTATTTTCGTCAACTACAATTAACAAACATCAAGCTCGTTCTACCCCTTGTGTGTTTTTGGGTTATCCATCAAATCATCGTGGTTACAAGTGTTTTGGTTTATTATCTAATAAAATAATCATTAGTCGCCATGTTATTTTCTATGAAACCCAATTTCCATTTGCAAAGGTCAGTAGTCCCGAGCCTAGTTCGTATAATTGTTTAGATGACGATGTCTCCCCATATCTTAGCCACCATCTATCGGACTTGTCCCGCACTCAAAATCTGCTAGCGAGCCCACTGCCCGCTTGACCTACAGTACCATCACAACTGCCGAGGGCCCCCATCACAGGTCCAGCAACTGGGCCTAATTTCCAGCCTAGTTCTGCCCCTGCTACAGTTCTCGGTCCAATGCCGATTTTCGATTCTAATATTGGGCCTGCAAGCCCACTGCCTGCTAACCAGTCCGTGACCCCGCCTATTTTTTCCCAAAATCCACCCAATTCTCCCCTGAGTCACAGACCGATCACTCGTAGTCAACGAGGTATTTTTAAACCAAAGAGACATTTTAATCTAAATTTTAATGTTTTGAAATCCCCCCTACCCCGTAATCCAATGTCCGCTCTCAATGATCCAAATTGGAAATTGGCTATGAATGACGAATATGATGCTCTTATTGGAAATAAGACGTGGGAGTTGGTTCCCCGTTCTTCTGGTGTTAATAATATTCGGTCTATGTGAATTTTTACTCATAAGGATAATGCTGACGGTTCTTTTGCTAGGCATAAGGCTCGTCTTGTAGGTGATAGTAAGACTCAACAGGTTGTCATGGATTGTGATGAGACGTTTAGTCCGGTAGTCGAACCAGCTAGCATTCGCACTGTTCTCAGTCTGGCTCTTTCGAAAGCTTGGCCCATTCATCAGTTAGATGTGAAGAATTCTTTCTTATATAATGATCTTAAGGAGACCGTTTACAACATCAACCCTTAGGTTTTCGAGACCCCAAATATCCTCATCATGTCTGTTTATTGAAGAAGTCCTTGTATGGGCTTAACCAGGCCCCACGGGCTTGGTATAAGAGATTTGCAGAATATGTTTCATCTATTAGGTTTTCACATAGCAGGTCAGATAATTCATTGTTCATATATCATCGTGGTACTTCCCTGACTTATATACTATTATATGTGGATGATATTATCTTGACTGCTTCTTCTGATGCTTTGCGAAAGTCTATCATGACAATGCTCAGTTCTGAGTTTGCTATGAAAGACTTGGGGCCCTTGAGTTACTTTTTGGGGATTGCTGTCACTCATCATACATGTGGGTTATTCTTATCACAACAGAAGTATGTAGTTGAGATCATTGAGCGTGCTGGTATGTCCTCGTGCAAGTCTACTTCCACTCCCATTGATACTAAACCCAAGTTGGGTGCTGCGGCTGGCTCACCGTACGAGGATCCGACCCACTATCGCAGTCTTGCAAGGGCTCTTCAGTATCTTACATTCACGAGACCAGATATTACGTATGCCCTATATCATGTGTGTTTGTTTATGCATGATCCCATGGTTGAGCACATGAATGTGCTCAAACGGATTATTCGATACCTCCAGGGGACACTTGACTATGACTTACATTTATATCCTTCATCGACATCGACACTTGTCTCATTTACCGATGTTGATTGGGGTGGGTGTCCAGATACCAGACATTTCATGTCCGGCTATTGTATGTTTCTTGGTAATAACTTGGTCTCATGGTGTGCGAAGTGTCAGTCTACATTATCTCGCTCAAGTGCAGAGGCCGAGTATCGAGGGGTAGCCAATGTGGTCTCTGAATTCTGTTGGTTACGTAATCTTCTTTTAGAGCTTCATTGTCCTATTCAGAAAGTTATCTTGGTTTATTGTGATAATGTTAGTGCCATTTACCTTTCTGTTAATCTGGTTCAACACCATCACACTAAACACATCGAGATGAATATTCACTTTGTTCGCGAAAAGGTAGCTCGTGGACAAGTACACGTCTGCCATATCCCTTCCAGGTATCAAATGGCAGACATCTTTACCAAATGTCTTCTGTCAGTACTCTTTGAATATTTTAGGGGGTACACGGAATATACACTGTGTATATCACGGGTTGACTTCGTAATATTAGGCTGATAAACCCATGATATACATGGTGTATACATATAGTGTATATCACGGTTTATTGGCCTATTTTAGGTAATGTTTGGATGTAATTATTATTGTACACTTACCATAATTGTATAGTTATTGTCTAAGTAGAATAAGGTTTTAGGAGTAGAATAGGAATAGGATTTTCCTATTATGGAAAACTGTAAATTGTATATATACACTTTCAATTAATCAAAATAATCAAGGGATTATATTCTTTCAATGAATCTGTATTAATCGAGTTAAAGAGAAGAGATAAGAAAAAAAGGAAGAGAGCAAGTCGCCGGAGGAATTTTCTGATCAAAGCTTCGATGACCAAACTTTGCCTATAATTTTTTCAATTATGTAGCGGAGAAGAAGAGCTCATGGGGTGGAGTTGGTGTCATTTGATTATAGCAATGGTCACTGTAGAAGGCAAACAGAGAAATGAGAACCAAAAGAGGGCATCAAAATCAGTCTGAAATCTATGGAGTTTCGCCGGAAAACGAACAGCTCCGGCCAAACAAAGTGAAAAAACATAAAAATCAACTCAAATAGGGACAAATCTAGTAACAAGAGGAGAGACAGAGGTCCGAGAAGGGGAACCAATGCACAACGGCGTTGCTTCGACAACAAATCACCTTAGCAACGCCAGAGACAACTGCCAAAAAATAAAACCAATTGAAAAAGAGAAAGGAAAAAAATGAAAACAGAAAATGAATTTACCATTTTTATTTCTCTGGACACGCTCATGGAGAGTGGAACACACTTACTTAGTCATGCCAGTAAAACGTGTCTACGTGGTTCAAGTTTGAAGTACTAGAAATGTTCAATGAATACAAATCTGAGTTGAAATGTCTAAGTGAAATCTGTGGACAACTTTAGATTGTATCGAATGGCTTAAGCCAAATAACAAATTAGGTTGTTGACCACTACTGTCCAATGGACTCCCCTCTTATGATCATGTTTACTTTGTAGGCAATTACCATATATGATATCTTTATTTTTATATATATATATATATATGAATTTTTCTAGTTGAACTCAGATCATCAGTTAACTAGCGTAACATAATGGATGGAAACTCATTTGGTAAAATACTAGTATGTGTGACGTCAATAGTGTTGTTAATCTGTATTCCAAAAAATCAGTAAATAATACTAACTGAAAATAAACAGAATCAGTGTTGAAAAAATAAGAATAATTTTTCAGAATATAATCGAGCCCACTTAGTTCAAAGTGTGTCCTTAAGGAAATTATTCACCTCACAGTACTCGAGGTTGATAGAATATCCCCTCCCAGGATAGAACGATTATCTTACCAGAATAGTAGTACTCCAAATTCAGGTAGCGGCGAACCACTCAACAGCAGTATATCACACAGAATTTATTTGTGGAGAAGAAGAAGAAGTTTGTGTTGTTCAGAAAATTCGTAAGTAAAATTCTGAGGAATCAAACGAATTTATAGCCATGGAAGTACTGTTTCTGAAGGTTTGCAACCCTTCTGAACAGTCACTAAAAACTGGTGGGAAATTTAAATATGGGAAAGAAACCGGGTCGCTGGTCAGACACGCGGATCCGGGTCACTAACGGGTAGGATTGGATAAGCTAATTAATTTAATTAAATAATTAAAATTAAAGAAAATTTGGTCCAAAAAGATTATCAATCAATCAGATCATTTGACCAAATCCAAATCCAAATCCAAATCCAAATCCGAAGCCGAAGCCGAAGCCGAAGCCGAGCCGAGCGAGCGACGACGACGGCACGAGGGGTCCTTGCCCCCTCAACCCTTTTAGTGACTGGAGAAGATGTAATGTAATATATACACTTCTCTTTTCTTTTCTTTTCCCGATGTGGGACAAATGCTTATTTTATAAAGCAAGAGGGAACTCCCACTTTTCTTTCCACTATCGATGTGGGGAAAATGCTCCATTTCCCATTCAATCTATCATTTAAACCCAACAATCCCCCACATGAATGGGGAATAACTATAATATAAAAGAATGCGCAGACAAGTGTGATATACAAGCGGGATTGACTGCATCTGGATAAGTAGGTTTCCCTTTGAACTTTCCGTAGTGAACTTATATCGGATATATTCGATCAATCGGTAGATTTGATATCTTTGAACCGTCGAACTTTGTTGTATACCTAGACAACATAAGTCACACAATCAACCCTCAACCGTTTATGGTTCTCACGGTTGTGTTCGTTTCAGCCATGAACACCTTCTGGTTTCATGATTGCATAGAGAATGGGCCTTCACTGTCATTCCCCTTTAAAACGGCTTACACTTAACACTCACATAGGTGATTTCTAAACATGTGGTCCTATAGCCACATTATCTGGTCATACACTGCCTGATTTAGATAATCATTAAAGAACCTTAATGTTTTATTAACTCATTAACAAGCCATAAGGTTTTATCCTTATTTCTGAACATTGTCTTCATCCGAGAATGGGTTGAGTTATTTGACAATGTTGAACCGTCAGTCACAACTTTGTTTGATCTCCTTGAACCTAGCTCTTGGGATCTCCAGTCTGGAAGGTAGAGTTACCGCCATGATGACTTGTCCTCGGCCTTAACCCCATTCCCATTGATGATCGACTAGCTCCCTCTCTAGATAAGCCTTTTGTAAGCGGATCCACCACATTATCTCTTGACTTTACATAGTCAATCGTGATAACGCCACTAGAGAGGAGTTGTCTAACGGTATAGTGTCTTCGTCGTATGTGACGAGATTTTCTATTGTACATTACGCTCCCTGCCCTACCTATTGCTTCTTGACTGTCACAATGTATACATATAGGAGCCAAAGGTTTGGGCCAGAATGGAATATTTTCTAAGAAATTCCGGAGCCATTCAGCTTCTTCACCGGCCTTATCTAAAGCTATAAATTCAGATTCCATTGTAGAGCAGGCGATGCATGTCTGTTTTGATGATTTTCAAGACACTGCTCCTCCACCAACGGTGAAAATATATCCACTCGTGGATTTAACTTCAGATGATCCGGTGATCCAATTTGCATCACTATATCCCTCAATTACTGCGGGATATTTATTATAATGCAAATCATAGGTTTGGGTGTGTTTTAAATATCCCAAGACTCGTTTTATTGCCATCCAATGAGTTTGATTGGGATTACTCGTGAATCGACTCAGCTTGCTTATAGCACATGCTATATCTGGTCGTGTACAATTCATAATATACATCAAACTTCCCAAAACTCGTGCATAGTCCAATTGTGAGTCACTTTCACCTTCATTCTTTTGAAGTGCAAAACTTACATCAATTGGAGTCTTTGCAACATTTAAATTTAAATACTTAAACTTGCCAAGTACTCTTTCAATATAATGAGACTGCGATAATGCTAGACCTTGTGGAGTTTTATGAATTCTGATGCCTAAGATCAAATCAGCAACTCCTAAGTCCTTCATATCAAATTTGCTAGCCAACATACGCTTCGTAGCATTTACATCGGTAATATCTCTACTCATTATCAACATGTCATCAACATATAAACAAACAATGACTTCATGATTTGGAGTATTTTTAATGTAAACACATTTGTCACACTCATTAATCTTAAATCCATTTTCCAACATTGTTTGGTCAAATTTTGCATGCCATTGTTTGGGTGCTTGTTTAAGTCCATAAAGTGACTTAACAAGTTTGCACACTTTCCTTTCTTTACCAGGAACCACAAAACCCTCAGGTTGTTCCATGTAAATTTCTTCCTCCAATTCTCCATTTAAGAAAGCTGTCTTGACATCCATTTGATGAATTTCAAGACCATATACGGCCGCCAGTGCCACTAACACCCGAATAGATATTATTCTTGTTACCGGTGAGTATGTGTCAAAGTAATCAAGGCCATCAGCTTTCATTTTCCTTTTAAAAATCCATTTTGATCCTAAAGGTTTATTTCCAGGAGGAAGATCAACCAATTTCCATGTATGGTTGTTCAAAATTGATTCAATCTTACTATTGACTGCCTCTTTCCAAAATGCTGAATCAGAAGAAGACTTCGCTGCTTTAAATGTTCGAGGCTCATTTTCAAGCAAGAATGTCACAAAATCTGATCCAAAGGAAGTAGATGTCCTTTGACGTTTGCTACGCCTTGCATCCTCTTTACTTGGTGTATTTTCCTTTGGTTCTTCCCGCGGTCGTTTAGATCTTTCACTTGACGACTCACATTCAGTTTTATATGGATAAATATTTTCAAAGAATTCAGCATTATCTGATTCAATTACCGTATTAACATGAATTTTGGGATTGTCCGATTTGTGAACCAAAAACCGACAAGCTTTGCTGTTTGTAGCATAGCCAATTAAAACACAATCCACAGTTTTTGGTCCGATTTTTACCCTTTTGGGCAAAGGAACTTGGACCTTTGCTAAATACCCCCACACTTTGAAATATTTCAAGTTGGGTTTTTTTCCTTTCCATAGTTCATATGGAATAGATTGTGTTTTTCTGTGGGGCACCCTGTTGAGTATTCGGTTAGGCACATGTAAGGATAGCTTCCCCCACAAGCTTTGCGGTAAACCGGAACTTATTAGTAAGGCATTCATCATTTCCTTTAATGTTCGGTTTTCCTTTCCGCAATTCCATTTGATTGTGGTGTGTAAGGGGCGTAGTTTGATGAATAATTCCATAATCTAAACATATCTCTGCAAAAGGAGATTCGTACTCTCCACCCCTATCACTTCTAATCATTTTTATCTTTTTATTCAATTGATTTTCCACTTCGTTCTTGTATTGCTTAAATGCATCAATTGCTTCATCCTTCCTATTAAGCAAATACACATAACAATATCGAGTGCAGTCGTCAATAAAAGTTATAAAATACTTTTTCCCACCGCGAGATGGTATTGACTTCATATCACATATATCTGTGTGAATTAAGTCTAAAGGATTTGAATTCCTATCAATAGACTTATATGGATGTTTAACAAACTTAGATTCAACACAGATTTCACATTTAGATTTATTACACTCGAATTTAGGCAATACTTCTAAATTAATCAATTTTCGCAAGGTTTTGTAGTTGACATGTCCTAAACGAACATGCCATAAATCATTTGACTCCAATAAGTAAGACGAAGATGAATTTTCATTAATATTGTCAACAACCATTACATTGAGTTTGAAAAGGCCCTCGGTGAGGTAGCCCTTTCCTATGAACAAATCATTCTTACTTAATACAATTTTCTCACTAACCAACACGCACTTGAACCCGTTTTTGACGAGTAGTCCGGCTGAAACTAAATTCTTCCGAATTGTTGGAACGTGCATAACATTGTTGAGAGTCGGGACCTTGCTTGGAAGTCATCTTCGAAGTATCTTCCCATATCCTTCAACCTTGGTGTTGCGGTATTTCCCATAAATAGTACCTCTTCGGGTCCAGCGGGAGCATAGGTTGCAAATGTTTCTTTTGTAGCGCAAACATGTCGAGTGGCACCAGAATCAAGCCACCACTCCTTTGGGTTTCCAACCAAATTGCACTCCGATAGCATTACACACAGATCATCCATATCATCATTCTTTTCCACCATATTGGCTTGTCCTTTTCCCTTGTTCTTTTTCGGGAGACGACAATCTGGGGCTTTGTGGCCAGCTTTCCCACAATTAAAGCAGTTGCCCTTGAACTTTTTCTTGTTGGAATCCTTCTCCTTTCCAGAAGGCCTCTTCCTTTTCTTGTTCTTTTTCAGAGCAGCATCTTCAACGATGTTTGCCCCTTCAATTGGTGAAGTCTTACGGTACCTCTTCTCAGCGGTTTTGTTATCTTCCTCGATCTTGAGACGAATCACAAGATCTTTCAACTTCATTTCCTTTCTTTTGTGCTTAAGATCATTCTTGAAATCTTTCCATGAGGGCGGCAACTTCTCAATCATTGCAGCCACTTGGAACGCTTCATTTACTGCCATACCTTCAGTAATAAGGTCATGAAAGATAAGTTGAAGCTCTTGAACTTGGGTTCCAACGGTTTTTCCATCCACCATTTTGTAGTCTAGGAATTTGGCAACCACAAAATTCTTCAAGCAAGCATCTTCAGTTTTGTACTTCTTTTCAAGTGCACTCCATAGTTCTTTGGAAGTCTCTACTTGCACTTGTAGACGTTGTACAAGTCATCTTCTAAGGCACTCCAAATGTAGCCTTTGCACAAAAAATCAGCTGTTTCCAAGCCTCGGTAACCATGAACCTGTTGGTTGTCGGGCATGTCGGCGCAGAGCACGGGAGGGTCCTCACTTGGTGAACTTTTGCATACCAAGGGTGGTAAGCCAAAAGAACATTCTTTGCTTTGCCATCCTTTAAAGTTGGCACCGGTGAACTTCGCGAGTTTCTCGGCCCGGTGGCACGGCGGTACGAGTTGTAGGAGTAACCGTGATGCGGTATTCGCGAGAGGTAGTTCCAGTCTTAATTGCCATTATTCGTTTGTCACTGTCAAATCGACAAACTGTTTTAGTTAATAAAACCAGAATAGCAATTCAATCACAAACTTAAACGATGAAGATTTTATTTCTTCAAATCGCAGTATAATTATGAAACTTTAGTATTCCAACGAAGTTTTTATATCTTCGAGTCGAATACTAATATTCATATGGAGTAGAAAACTGCACAAGTTTTAATCTCCAAACCAGAATACAGCAATGATGAAGTTTTTTTGTTCTTCAAATCGTTGTACAAGTATGAACTTTAATATTCCAATGAAGTTTTTATGTCTTCTAGTCAGAATATGAAATTTCATACGGAGTAGAAAACCACACAGGTTTTAGTCTCCAAAACGAATACGATTAATCTAAAAATATAATTTCCTTAAGATTGTTGTTAATCTGTATTCCAAAAAAACAGTAAATAATACTAACTGAAAATAAACAGAATCAGTGTTGAAAAAATAAGAATAATTTTTCAGAATATAATAGAGCCCACTTAGTTCAAAGTGTGTCCTTAAGGAAATTATTCCCCTCACAGTACTCGAGGTTGATGGAATATCCCCTCCCAGGATAGAACAATTATCTTACCAGAATAGTAGTACTCCAAATTCAGGTAGCGGCGAACCACTCAACAGCAGTATATCACACATAATTTATTTGTGCAGAAGAAGAAGAAGTTTGTGTTGTTCAGAAAATTCATAAGTAAAATTCTGAGGAATCAAACGAATTTATAGTCATGGAAGTACTGTTTCTGAAGGTTTGCAACCCTTCTGAACAGTCACTAAAAACTGGTGGGAAATTTAAATATGGGAAAGAAACCGGGTCGCGGGTCAGACACGCGGATCCGGTCACTAACGGGTAGGATTGGATAAGCTAATTAATTTAATTAAATAATAATTAATTAGCCGAAGCCGAAGCCGAAGCCGAAGCCGAAGCCGAAGCCGAAGCCGAGCCGAGCGAGCGACGACGACGGCGCGAGGGGTCCTTGCCCCCTCAACCCTTTTAGTGACTGGAGAAGGTGTAATGTAATATATACACCTCTTTTCCTTTCTTTTCCCGATGTGGGACAAATGCTGATTTTATAAAGCAAGAGGGAACTCCCACTTTTCTTTCTACTACCGATGTGGGACAAATGCTCCATTTCCCATTCAATCTATCATTTAAACCCAACAAATAGTATTCTTGAATGAGCAGGTGAAGGTTCATCGATATGAAAATCCTTACCAAATTAAAATTAAAGATCATATTTTAGAGGTGAGATTACCTCTTTGGTGGCATTAACACTTTTTTCTCCTAAAATACGCCCTATCTTGTCCCTTGAGTAAATAATACGAGGATGAAAGGTGTCAATGTCTTTGTTTTTTTCACTTATCATTAAACATGATGAAATACTACACTTTTTTGAGCAAATTAGAAAGATAAAAAATTTTCTATTGCACGGTGTCCCTTCAAATGGCCTGGTCTTTTAAGTTTTGCCCTTCAAAATTGAACTTATGCCTATAGAGGTATTCTTTACCTAACTTATGAATATTATGATGCGTAATTTATGTTCCTATAAAAATAAATTTAATTTTGAAGGGCAAAATTAAAGACCAGCCCATTTGAAGGGAGAATATTAAAGACCAGCACCAAATAGGTGACAGAAGTGCAAATGACGCGATAAACATCAACAATGGAGAGCAAATGGAGCCCATTAAGGTGTTAATTGGTTGTTGAAAAATAAAGAGCCTTCATTTCTGTTACTATAGTGGACAAAATCCAGTTTGCCCCCTAAATTTTTGGGTGATCATATTCAGGATTTTTTAATTTCCACAATATAATTATTATCAAAGTACGTTAAAGGTTTTTTATTCGACACGTAAGAGTGATTTTCCAACAAGTGCCATAGGTAGTGATGTCAACGGGGCGGGGGAAGCGTACCCCATACCCGTACCCGCCACCTAAAATCCACCCCACACCCGCCTCACCACCCATCACGGGTAGTAATTCCTCCATCCGTATCCACCTGGCGGGTATAGGATTACACCTGCCCCACTACCCGGCAGGTATCCATTACCCGCCTCACCACCCGTTGGGTACCCGCATACCCGTCTACCCGCCTCACCTACCCACCTAAACAGTTCCCACAAATTTAATGAAATCCGTGGTTTATCATAGTACAACATTACTTTATCAATGTACATTTTTCCTTGAGTGACCCATTGATCCATACAATGTACATTTCAGTCAAGTAATCCTCACAGATCAAAGTTAGGAAAGAAACATCAGCAACAAGAATACAAGATACAACTCTTCAGCTACTGAATACATTTCAGTCAGCATCAGCTCCCACAATTTTTTTAAAGCAACTAAAAAAACAAACATTCTACATTGATTGATACAACTCTTCAGCTACTGAAGTTCAACATTTGCATCAATGGTTTCTTCAATCAATCCTTATCATACATCAACCTTCTTCACCTAAAATATAGAAATTTAAAAATTTAACACTGTTTGGCGGATATATGGCAAATGATTAATTAAGTTGAACTATTTAAAACACTTAATACCTCATCTCCGGTAATACATTCTTCCTCCTCCATTTCGTCAATAATTTGCCGATACTCAACTTCTTTTAGCACACCATCACCTAATAATTAAAACTAAGAGATAAGACAAATTTAAAATAATGGATTATATAAAGAAACAAGTTGAATTGAATTTAAAATAAAACTTTTACTTACCTTTAATATTAGTCCAAATCCAGTTTTGAGCACACATTAAAGCCTCGATGGTTGACGGAAGAAGGCGACTACAATGAGTATTCAACACACGGCCACCTGTGCTAAAAACCGACTCAGAAGCAACACTAGAAACATGGATACTTAGGATGTCCCTTGCTATCCTTTGAAGAATCGGGAATGTCGATCCATTGGTTTTCCACCAAACAAGGATATCAAAGTCATCGTCAAGAGGTACATTAGGAGTCTCAAAATACTTCTCCAACTCCGATTTTTCTTGAACTTGATTCTCCCCCACCTCCAAATATTTAGTAAAGCCACTCATCCTTCCTTTTTCACTAACTTTACCAGATGGTGGTAGCTTGGAATTAAAAATTGGTTCTTTTCCTTTACCCTTTCCAGAGTTTAACGAATATTCACTCGTCAAATCCTTCAAAACATCTTTCACCTTCTCCACCTCCAAACCAATTTCATAGTCCTCGTAAAGTTGCTTGTAGTAATAGCGAACAAATGGTATCTTATATCGAGGGTCTAATACGGTTGCCACAGCTAGAAGAGTATTCACATTACTCCAATACTTGTTATATTTTTCCAACATTTTTGTTGCCATATTTTTTATCAGAGGATATAATCCAATTATTCAATGCACATTTAATTTCACATATGTTGCAAAAATAAACATTGACAAAAGGATATTTAGTGGCAGAAAAGTCATAAGTGGCATCATTAAATAACTCCAACTTCTCACAAATTCTTTAAGCTTTCTCCCAATCTTCTTTAAGTGGTGCACACTTAAAACTTCCGACTCTCGACCACTTAAAACATCGAAAATGTTCTTGTACATTATTGCAACTTTAAGCATTTCATAAGTTGAATTCCAACGAGTTTTGCAATCAAGTACAAGCTTCTTCGAGCAATTTTTAGCATAAGTCCTAGTCCTACTTTCAAATTTTGTCACTCTTAAAATAGAAGTTGTCTAAAAAACCACACTATTTCTAACCTTTTCAATGCCCTCACCAATTATGTTTAAACCATCTTGGACAATCAGATTTAAAATATGGACACAACAACGCATGTGTAGAAACTTTCCACGCAAAATAAGTGAATCATTAGGAAGTTTACCACGCAAAATTTCCATTACGGCATCATTTGTTGTGCAGTTATCCAAAGTGATGGAAGAGATAGAACAATCAAGATTCCAATCGTAAATACACTGACACAAAGCTTCAGCTAAGACTTCCTTTGTATGAGGTGCCTCCACATATAAAAATTTAGAAAAAAAATGACATATAAGGCACAATACGATCCATTTTAGGCTGAAAACAGCAATATCAGGCTCAAAACAGCAGATATCGGGTATAAAACAGCAGATATCAGGCCAAAAATAGCACATATCTGACCCGAAACAACACATTTCAGCACATTTCAGCCACGAGATAGCAAATCTCAGCAAATTTTAGCACAAGACAGAACATTATAGACAAAAAACAACACATTTCAAACAGAAAACAGGCGCATTTGAAACATGTATATACCTCAGAATACGACTTTGTAGCTTCCATATATTACTAATGAAATGAGCAGTGACTGCCATGTAACCTTTTTGTTGAATACTTGAAGTCCACATATCCGTTGTTAAAGCAATTTTACTATTGGCCT
The DNA here is from genome assembly GCA_034509755.1 of Anisodus tanguticus. Lineage (NCBI taxonomy): Eukaryota > Viridiplantae > Streptophyta > Magnoliopsida > Solanales > Solanaceae > Anisodus > Anisodus tanguticus. Next base: position 8,592,860 of record CM067543.1, on the reverse strand, counting down.
TGTCCAATAACTGAATCATTAACTCCTTCTCAGTAGCATACCTTTTCATAATATCATTCCTAGTCGTGTTACGACATGGTACTTTGAAACCCGGTTGCAATGTCTTACAAAGTTTTTTAAACCCGTAATGTTCAACCATATTTAATGGGTATTCATGGAGGATAATCATTTCTGCCAAATCTCGTCTCCTATCCGCTTGGTGAAACTCATATGGCGCCAATGATAGTGTTTCACCATTATTGACGGGATTAGATAGTGACCCAAACAATCTAGTTTGTCGAAGATCTTGGCATACTCTCTTGGGACAAGACTTAGTGTGATCTCTCAAATGAGATGTGCCAGCTTTTGGCCCTCCTGCCAAAATCTTAGCACAAAAGTTACATTCAGCTTTCATTTCACCATTAACCTTCTTCCTTTTATAATATTTTCAAACTTCCGATGTATGTCTACTAGTAAGAGGTATAATAGAAGGATCTAGGTCTGATTCTGTTTCATTTGGACCCTCTAAAGGAATCAGATTTGCACTGGAAGAACCTTCAAAACCACTTTCCGTTCTGAAAGGTCTTGTCCCGGAATTAAAGTTTTCATCTCCCATGGACGTAACACTGTAAAGAACAAAAAAGAATGGCATAATAATACTTGTAGCCGCCAGTATCAAATCATTTGATGATCTCGGTATGCATTTTTACAGATAATCAAGGAGAAGAACTGACCAACAGATTTGAAAATGTTACTGGAATATAATAAAACACCATTAACTCCACTGAGTTGTCGGAGTGCGAGTAGTGCAAGACCAACCTAAAAACAATCACCATAAAGTGAGAGAGAGCTAACATAACAGAAGAAAGGGCTCAGCATTCGACAAAAAAAAGAAAGAAACCAGAGACCCAAAAAAAATCACAACAGTCCCGCGAAAACAAAAAATAAAAAATGATTAAAAGTTACCTTCCAAAACCAAAAAAAATCATGCTACTTAGATACGAGAATTCAAAAATTAGGATCTCGAAAAAAGGAGAAACAAGATACAAGAAGGGGGGGGGGGGGACCTCACCTGGGGTGGTGGTGGTGGTGTATCGGTGGTATAATACGACTTTTGAGAAGTTAGGGTTCTTGAACCCTTTGAATCGTAAGTTCCAAATGAGAAGGGCTCTTTTCCCTTTTGCAGTTACGATGCCGAGTTGGGTTGGGCTTGGGCTCGGCTGAATGTTTAATAAAAAGGAGAATGGCCAAATAAATTAGTAAATAACCTAATTAAACTAATAGGCGGTGCGGGTACGGGTGGTGCGAGTACGGTGCGGGTAGTGGGGCGGTGCAGGTACGGTGTGGGTCTTATATGAAATCCACCCCCGCCCCATTACCCATGACGGGTAACACTTTTGATACTCATACCCACCCCACCACCCACCAAACCATCCCCCATATCAGACCCAATTGGAGTGGGTGCAGGGCGGTACCCGCATTTACCCGCCCCATTGACATCCCTTGCCATAGGTGAGTTAGGATGGAAATGAAAATTGGAGAGACCAAAACGAGCAAGATGGGACTAGAAGAAGGGACTTTCAGCACATATAAAATTTTAGCCTCTTTTTATAAATATTTTCCATAATAATTACTTTGCCTAGATTTTCCAGTAAAAGGTTCAAAGGGCAGCATGTTTTTATACTATCATTTTACTTGTACCCGCCTTTTTAAATAATTACGCACCACTTCAGACATATTGTGGTGTTTGAAGTTAGACTTTAGACATTGTGTCTAAAGTTACATATGACTGAAGTTCAATAATCTTTGCATAAAATTTAGCAAAGTTGGTTAGACTTCAATCATTTTTGTCTGATTTCTGCAATTTCTATTCGATGTTCATGCACATATAACTGAAGTTCTAACAAAAATGCTTGAAGTCAGGCACAAATAACTGAATTTAATTCATATATATATGACCGAATTCCAAGCAAAAATTTCTAAGGTTATATAACTTCAGATATCTTATGTATGAAGTTGTTTTGAAGTGGATATACGTGCAAAAAATTAATAAGTGGGCACAAATTAATGGCGACTTTAAAATCGGGAATATGTGGACCTTGGCCCATTTTCCCTTGATAATCGTAAATAATTTAATGTCCGGTTATTTTCTCTTTGTTAATCCCCTAAACGGAAAAGAACAAATTAAAGTAAATGCTAAAAAAATAAACATAAGGAAATTAGAAACTTCAAATATTTTAAAGCAAATGGAGACCGCAACATATTTAGGTGTTCAAATAGAACAAAAATAGTGATGTTTATAAATGTGAAAAGATTTGTCATATTTTCGTGAGAGCCATATACTAGTTCCTAATTTTGGAGTTAACCAACCTGTGGAAATTCTTCATTGTAATATTGAATTCAGCAACAAGAGCATTGTATTTAATAATATTCCAAGCTTTTAGAGAAAAAATAATAATAAATAAATAAATGACGGATTATGTACAATTTCCTTCTTTTGGAAAAATATCTTGAAGATTTATATTTCTTGTTGAATATTAGATTGATCCACCTAACAATTAGGTATATTATGCATATCCAATTTGCTAATATTAATAAGGTTTTATCTCTTATTCAGCCACCTTGCTTTGTCTAGAAAGTGAAATGCATACAGTCAAAGTCAAAACTCTAGCAAAGACTTTGTCCCATTCTTGGGATATATATTTATTTATTATTTAATAATTTAGTCTCTTTGCAAGATTTTTCCAAAAAATAGGAACATTTCCTTTTCTGGTGAGGTTCTAGGACAAATAGTTAAGTACTCATGAATTGCAATATGACTTTTTCTTAATTCTGGTCTCTGAATTGCGCAGAAGGACATTAAAAAAAGAAGACTATGGGTCTACATATAATTGTGATTTTTCATATTTTACAAATAAATTATACTCTTTGTCCCAATTTTGTGGTGACACTTTACGGATTTTGAGAGTTAATCGGGTATTTGTTTGATCACGATTTTTTAAATATATATTAAATTATCTATTGTTGTGACATAATATATTATACGTAGTTTTCAATAAGTAAATTTTGTTTTAAAAAATTTAAAGATTTCATGTTCAAATTTACGATTAAAATTTAAACTCGAAATCTGAACTATGTCACATGAATTGAGATAGAGAGGAAATTATGATGTTTTCAATTTATTTCATACTATTTCTTTTTATTAATCTGATAAAATCAACTTAATTTATATTTTAAAATGATTAATATTTTTAAATTTCTCATTTTATCATTAATGAGTATTTTTTTATAGTCACATAAATGTTATGACATATTTAAGAACATAAATTCTAAAAGTTATAATCACACAAATATTATGATATGTTTAAAATCATAAGATTTATTTATTTATTTATTATATTTTGTGATAAGTCAAAATATAAGATGCCGGAAGCGAGACTGAGATGGTTCATGTATCCATGTACATATGAGATGCACGGATGCCCCAGTGCGGAGGTGTGAGAGGTTGGCTATGGATGGTTTCAGAAGAGGTAAAGGTAGGCCGAAGAAGTATTGTGGAGAGATGATTAGACAAACTATATAGGAGGTTATGGAGGACACAGATTAAGGCCGAAGGTTATATAATTAGTAGGTAGTTGAGCGTCGTTATACTTATCTTTTCATACTAGTAGTCGTATTTGTTCTTGTAATTTCTTGTCCTTCGATTTCTGTTACTATCTGTTATTTTTTGTACTTTAGTTTTTGTATTAATTTGTGGTAGTTACGAATCCTTTTTCGCACAGTTTTATCAGGTTTTTAGTACTTTACTATGACTTTTTACATTTCTTTGAGTTACTTGTTCTTGTGTCGAGGGTCTACCGGAGACAACCTTTCTACCTCCCAAGATAGAAGTAAAGTTTACCTATACTCTATCCTCTCTAGACCCACTTTGTGAAATTTCACTGAATATGTTACTCTTGTTGTGATAAGTCAAATTATGCCAAACAAATTAAAATAGGTTAAGTATTTGCCTCAGAGTTTTGCAAATTTAAATGAGTGTCTGTATATTTATGTATATGTGTGTGATATATAATTTGTGTAGTGGTGATTAGAGATGACAGTGGATCCTGGACCCGGTTCGAATTCGGTGGATCCAGATCCATTTTATAGGATATGGATCTTCAAAATTTGGACCCGACGGATCCGGATCGGACCCTGATCCATTTCTGAAGGATCCGATCTGAATCTGGATCTTGTATTTGAGATCCGTATCCGGTCCAGATCCGACCCGTGGATCCGTTTTTTATTAAATATATTCATAACCTACAATGTAATTTTATAAGTATTTTTTTAAAAAAAAAATCATAATTTCTGATATGTAAATGGTATGTTTAATCATAAATATTTATTGAGATGAATTTTTTTAGTTATCTCTTTTTAAAAAGTAACATTTTTTCATATTGGAGAGGTGCTGAAAGGGATCAAAAGATGTCCCTAACAAATAACATTTGAGTTGTAGAACTGTAAATGATGTGATTACTAGCTTTTGTCACGTATATATGTCTAGAAGTTGGTTTGCAGAAATTAAAAATTGTCTCGTACCATGCGAGTAAAAATGCTTCATTCTCTTTTAACTTCTGGCATTTAAGTGTTTAATTAAAGATTGATCCTTACTAGAAAATTAGTAGCACATTAAATAAATTAGCAGGCTGGATAGCATACAATTGGTAAGCAAAGATGTCTTCATATATAATCAAGTAAGAAAAATAAAATTCTAAAGACTTAAAGAAAATAAAAAACAACAAAATCCAGTAGAGAGTTGTAACTACTCTCTTGTTTTAACTCTTTTAGCTCTCTTCTCCCAACAAACCCCCATCATCCAAAGTAGTTTTCCGATCATACCACCGAGCTGGTCATCTCTTGGTTTATTCCTGCACTTGTAATTTTTGCTGTCATTGAATTTTAAGCTATTGCAGTAGATAGGTTATTTCACAAAACAATTAAGAAAAATAAGTCATATGTGATCTATGAGGCTATTATTTTGTTTAACATGGTTGTAGAGTCTGGAGTGGCCTAGAGGTGCTAATTGACTACCGTTACTTCATGTTTTGATGTAATTTATTTGAGTATTGATCTTTCCTCAAAAGTAAAAGCAAAATATCAAATCTATCTCAGGCAAACAGAGAATTAGACATGTCTTGGAATGACCAAAGATGAACTTCCATGTCTTAGAATTAGACATGTTAAAGGACAATATACTTTTTGCTTAAATCTGTCTATGAATTTTGTAAACTTTAATTTGTTTTCTTCTGTTTTTTCTAGCATAGGTTGATTGAATGAACTCAATTATATTTTTCAATAAGATTGTGTTTTATTTTGTCAAAGAAGTTTTAACAGGTGGGAATATTAATCAAGACAAATTTTTTTACATGTGGATCCAGATCCGATCCGTGGATCCGATGAATCCAGATTTGGATCTAATTTTTATGGACCCGATGGATCTGAATCCGGATCTGGATCCATGTATGAAAAACGAATCTGGATCTGGATCTAGTAGGATCCAATTCAGATCCGATCCGTTGCCATCCCTAGTGGTGATTTAATTATCTTTAGGATATTTATGTTTCCTCGTCAACTAGTGGGAAACACAAACCCTCTTAACAAGCATCAATAAGTACGACATATAACTTACACATTTAACCTTTTTTGCAATATTTTAACTATTAAACCAAGAATTCAGCTGTGGCGAAGTCAAATTTCATTCAATTATTTTATTTAATCATTAGATATCCAAAATTTACTGGTGAAACTAAAAAAAAGTTTTAAAAGGTTTAATTTGTTTTGTTGTGTAACATTAATTAAATTCAGAAAAACATTATCACTTATATGCAAAAATAACCACTCAAAGGTCAAATCTAGGTGATTACCTTCATCTAATCAAAGAAAAATTCAAAATTTTGAATTAGTGATTGGTAATTATAGTAATCTTTTATGTATATAGCCGAGTAGTCCTCGCCCGCACAAGCAAATAAATTAGCTCCCTCATTCTCTTATTGTGCTCGTAGGGTTGAGCCAACGACACAGGGTTATATCAATTAGATGGGGGAGGATTGTGAATTTTTATTTTTTATTTTATATATATAATTCAACTCGAAATCAATACATTCAGTTGAATCCATAGCATACGTCCTAGCTATTTATGATGTATCTACTAATCTAATTAGTGCTGGAAATAAAATAAGGATGATTGATGTCTAATAAGAATTACATTCATGGAACAAAACATGATCTGACTTCATATGGGGCAACTGAGTGTGAATCAGGAACATACTAGATTTTTCAAATCAATAAGTGCTTAATATGTTATTACTTTATGTCTTTTCTGTTCTAATCAATTTGACCTAATTGTCTTTCTCAATTATCACTATACTGCCACGTTATCGGGAAATTATTATAGCCAATCTTTATTAATAAGTGGCTCCTAGTTTAAAGCACTTTTGTTTTGCGTACAACCTACGAGCTTCATCCACTTTTGTTAAATTATTCTAAAACAACCTTTATATATAAATATGCTAACATTAACGACCATTAATAATATGTTGTTTTAATCTTTTTTCCTTTTTAATCACTGTCTATTTCATTCAATGGGAGGATTAATTTACTGAACTAAGGGGTTGTTTGGCTGTTGGTTAGGACGTGATTTATTCATGTATTAAATTCTGCATAATTTGTATTATGTTTGGTAATATTTTTCTATTATGTATAAAATTCAACAAAATACGATGTTTGGTTGACAATTTAGAATCTCACATAATTATGTATAAGTTATGAAAAAATCTATTATTATCAGTATAGAAGACGGAGTAACTTATACATGAATAACTAAATCCTGCATAACTAAATCTTGCATAAAATAATACATGAATTCCCTCATAACTAATCACTGCTGTTACGGTTCACTTTTATGTGGGCACAAAAGCTACTATCATAACTTGACTCTATCTTTTGTTTTGAAACAGAGTCTGCCTAATTAATTTTGGAAATTAGGAAATTATTTTTTTGTTAAAGGTTTGTTAGTTCGGAAACCTTTTAAAAGAGTACCAGAATCAGGTAAAGGTTCTGGTGTTTTCTTGAGGAAGGTGTTAGGCACCTCAAAAGAAATCTCCTGATTGCGGTTTACCTAGGGGTTCTAATATTGTGGCTGGATTATTTATTTGCTTAAAAAATGTGTGTTTTAAAGATATGTATAAAAAAGTGAGATCTTGTTTATGATAAATATTGAACACAATAGGCAGATTGCAGCAAAGTGCAAAAAGTATTTTGTTATTCTGAAAGCAGAACATCAATGGCTTTAAATAGCCTTACAAGAAACAGAAAATACTTAAAATAAGCTAACGTCTCCTTGTAATCAGAGAAGACAGCAAAAGACTAGTTCAAATAGAACAAACTTCTCAAGACTCCTAAAATTTAGAAACTTATTAGCAACTAGAAAGACTACTTCAAAAGGCACGTGACTCTTAACAAATACCTCCCTAAACTAAACATGCCTACTGCATGTTAGTTTATACCCAAGCTACTTCGAACACCAAGAGCTTCTCTGAGTTTTTCAAACTGATTAAGCTTCAATGGTTTAGTCATGATATCCGCTACTTGCTCATTTGTGCCACAATATTCCATATCAATTGATCCATTACTTGTAAGATTTCTCAAAAAATGAAATCTCACATCAATATGTTTACTTCTTCCATGAAAAACTGGATTCTTTGCAAGCTTAATGGTGGAAGAATTTTCACAAAGCATTTTGACAGAATCAGTTTGTGTACCTTCAATCTTCTTCAAAATTCGTTGCATCCAAATGCTTTGGCAAGCACAAGAGGCAACAACAACGTATTCGGCTTTAGTAGTTGATAAAGTTACTACGGGTTGTTTTTTTTACGCCCAAGCCACAACTCCCCCACTTAGCACGAACACATAACCTGAGGTGCTCTTTCGATCGTCTAAATCACCAGCATAATCACTGTCTGTATATGCCATTAGCTCGCTTGTGCATCCCTTTTTATAAAAAATACCAAAATAAGCAGTAGCTTGAATGTATCTCAAAATTCGCTTAGCTGCTAACATGTGTATCTCCTTTGGATCGGACATAAATCTGCTTATGAGGCATACACTGTACATTATGTCTGGCCTTGTGACTATCATGTACATTAGACTTCCCACAATCTTCTTGAACAAGGTGTCATTTGCTTTTACTCCGTTCTCCTCTTTTGACAACTTGTTTCCAGGAACTATATGATTTCTTACTCCATTACAGTTGCTCAACCCGAATTTCTCAAGTATTTCACTTGCATATTTTTTTTGACTAATGTAAATGCCATTAACACCTTGATGCACTTCCACCCCCAAAAAATATTTCATCTCTCCAAGATCAGTCATCTCAAACTCAGTTTGCATAGAGCTTTTAAAATCTTGCCTCATGAACAAATCATTACTTGTAAAAATCAAATCATCAACATAAAGACTTACAATCAGAATTTTGTTGTGTTCACGTTTCTTGACAAATAAAGTGTGATCGTCGGAGCTTCTTTCGAATCCAGTTTTGATGAAGTAGCCTTCAATCTTACTAAACCAGGCTCTTGGGCTTGTTTTAAGCCATAAAGAGCTTTGTTTAGTTGGTACACCTTGTTCTCCTCTCCTTTCACCTCATATCTTTGTGGTTGAGCAACATAAACATCTTCAGTGAGTTCCCCATGCAAAAAAGCGCTTTTAACATCAAATTGGAACAACTTCCAACCATTTCTTGCTGCCAATGCGACCACCATTCGTATAGTGTCCCATCTTGCTACAGGTGCGAATACTTCATCATAATCAATCCCCTTTTCTTGCGCATACCCTTTGGCCACCATTCACCCCTTACACTTGTCAATCTCTCCATTTTCGTTTAATTTTGTTCGATACACCCATTTTACTCCTATCACTTTCACTCCCACAGGCGCCTTTACGAGCTTCCAGGTACAGTTCTTCTCTATTGCCTCGATCTCAAGATCCATTGCATCTCTCCAATTTTTTGACTTCACTGCTTGTTCATAAAACAGAGGATCAACAGATATATGTAATGCAAAATTTTGTACCTCATCTTCAGAGAGTCCTTCTCCACTTGTATAATCATTTAGGTACGTTGGGGCCCTTCGTCCTCATACAGATGGGGTTGCTGCATCATTACCGGAGGCTGCATCATTACCGGAGGCTGCATCGTCACCGGAGGTGGTATTCTCATCTGTCATTGGATTTGAGGAGGTTGCTGCATCACTAGAGGTGATATTTTCCTTTACTGTACCATCTTCATTTCCTCTACTGTACCATCTTCATCTGAATTTGCTTCTTCTTCTTCTTCTTCTTCACTTTCTTCATCTTGATTGAAGGTCTCCTCATAAGCTTCTCCCCAATCAAGTATATCTTGTGTATCTTCTTTGGTTCTCTTCCATTCCCATCCTTCATTTTCTTCAAAGATTACATCTCTGTTGATGGTAATAATTTTGGTAGAGAGATTAATCATTTTATACCCTTTGGACTCTTCACTGTAGCCAATCAGAACTTGCTTTTGGCTTTTTGCATCTAGTTTTAATCTCCTTGCATCTGGTGTATGCACATTTCCAATGCACCCAAAGACCCTGAAATATTCAACATTAGGTTTAGAATTATTCCAGCATTCTTCTGGAGTTTTGTTCTTCAAGGAAGCAGTGGGACTCCGATTGAGAACATGACACATCCACTTCACAGCATCTGGCCAAAGCATTTTGGGCGTCCTTTTTTTCTTCAAGCAGGCATCTCACCATATTGAGAATTATACGATTTTTGCTCTCCGCAACTCCGTTTTTCTGAGGCGTATATGCTGTTGTGAGCTGTCTCCTTATGCCTTGTGTTTTGCAAAATTCTGAAAATTCTCTAGAGTTGAATTCTCCTCCTCTATCTGTTCTTAAGCTGCACATTGATAAACCGCACTCTTTCTCCACCATTATTTTGAAATTTTTGAAAGTTATAAAGACTTCACTCTTCTCATTTAGAAAATACACCCACAGCTTTCGACTAAAGTCATCAATGAATGTTAATATGTACCTCTTTTTACTGTAGGAGGTAGGCGAGATGGGACCACAAATGTCGGAGTGTATGAGCTGTAATTTTTTTGTGGCTCTCCAATTGCTCTTCTTTAGCATAACATGTCGATGTTGTTTTCCTAGCATGCAACTTGTACACCTTTTTGCTGGAATTTTAATGTTTGGTAGCCCTCGAACCATTTCTTTATTGTGCAACATCCTCAGATTTTTATAGCTCAGATGCCCATATCTTTTGTGCCAAATTTCGCTTGATTCTTCAATTTGTGCATTGAAGCAAGAAGATGATTTCATGAGGATGTTTGCAATAACTACAAACATTTTGTTTGCTGTCATTATGCTCTCTATTATAACACCACGGGTCGGATGATACAACTTGCATACTCCATGTTTGATAAGAATGGTGATGCCTCATTCTTGTAATTGACCTATACTGAGTAGGTTATTACGCAATTCAGGTACATAGAAAACATCACTCACAGTATGAGTTTGGCCTCCAACTTCTAGCTTGATGCTTCCTTTCCCCATCACCATCAGCTTGGAATCATTCCCAAGTTTTACAGAATGCTTAAATGCTTCATCAAGTTGTGTGAACCACTCTTTGTTTCCTGACATGTGGTTCGAACATCCGAAATCAAGAAACCAGATCCCTTTCCTTTTGCCTTGCTTGTCATCAACCTGCGCCATTAACAACATCTCATCTTCATCATTGATCTCGGCATAGTGAGCCTGCTTCACTGAATTAGGACATTCATACTGAAAATGCCAAAAATTGTGACATTTATAACATTCAATAGCAGATTTGTCAAAGAACTGTCTGCCTCTGCCTCTTTCTCGGCACCGAAATGTGCCTCTGCCTCGTCCACCTCGATCTTCATGTGTAACTTTCAATGCTTGATCTTCTTCTACTGATCCTTTCATCTTTTGTTCGTGAATTAAAAGGCTACTTTGGAGTTCATCCACAGTTAAAACATCAACATTATTTGATTCTTCAATTGAACATACCACATAGTTGAATTTTGGAACTAAGGATCGAAGAATCTTTCCTGTGATATCAGCTTCTTTGAGACTCTCACCACATGCTTTCATCCTCTTGGCAATTGAAAGCGTTCTTCCAAAATAGGCATTGACGGTTTCCCCTTCTTTCATCTTCAAGATTTCGAATTCAGTTTTTAGGGTTTGGAGTTGTGCTCCTTTAACCCTTGTTGACCCCTTAAATTTCTGCTTCATTGAGTCCCAAATTTGCTTAGATGTATCATCGTTCAGAATGGTTTCCATAATTCCTCGATCAATGGCTTGATAGAGGTAATTCTTCACCTTCTTGTCTTTCAATTGCTGTTCTGCAATAACCTTAGTTTCTGTTTCTGATGGCTCTCTTCCTGCTGGAATCTCAATTATTCCGTCTTCTACTAGGCTCCAGAATTCCTTTGATCGAAGGAAATTCTCCATTAATTTTGCCCAATGTTCATAGAAACCATCAAACTTTGGGATAGCTGGTTGAACGAAGGCATTATTGTTGCTGCTTTCTGCCATCTCTTCACACTCTTCACTCGTGTTTCTCTCACACTCTTCTCTCGTGTTTCTCTCTCAATCAGACCCGTTTGGTAAGGCTCTGATACCAAATGATAAATATTGAACACAATAGGCAGATTGCAGCAAAGTGCAAAAAGTATTTTGTTATTCTGAAAGCAGAACAGCAATGGCTTTAAATAGCCTTACAAGAAACAGAAAATACTTAAAATAAGCTAACGTCTCCTTGTAATCAGAGAAGACAACAAAAGACTAGTTCAAATAGAACAAACTTCTCAAGACTTCTAAAATTTAGGAACTTATTAGCAACTAGAAAGACTACTTCAAAAGGCACGTGACTCTTAACAGTTTATTCATGGCACGTTTCAGAAAAAGACTTGTGAAAATCTATTTGATTTTGGTAAAATGGGTTTGAACTTGTTCAAAAGATTTAAGTTTACTTCCACTATTTTTCTAAACCAAAACATATATAAATTATCTTTTTAATAGAGTTTTACCTTATGGTCCAAAATTAGTATAAGCCTGCTTATTTCTTTCAAGTCGGTTCAAGAATAACTATGTGCATTTTGTTTTAAACTTAGTCATGAATTTGCAAGAAAAAGACTTGAATTTTATTTTCAAAATGTTCAAGAGAATTCTAAAAAAAATATATCTTTAAAATTCTCTTAGGAAAGATGGAATCCCTTTTCTCCTTTTTAACTATTTTGAAAACCAGTTTGGTTGGCTAAACCTAGAACCCTTCTTCCCTTTTCTCTGAAAGTTAGTTTTGTGGGCTAGGTCCAAGTCTTTTATTTTCTCTTATTTTCTGCTAAATTAAAGCCCAAAATCAGTTTAGTATATTGGCCTTTTAAAACAGTTTTCTGAAAAAATATTAATCAAGGCCTACTTGTGATATTTCCAAAATGTATTATCATTCACAAGTTATTCGTTTTCAACAAACCGTTTGATAAAGATCATGTACCCTTTATTTTATCTTTTATCGGGTCATTAATTTGAAATGGGATTCCTATTCGTTTTATCGATATCCGCATCGAGATTTCAACCAAAATTCTAAAGGTTCCAATAACAATCAGTGTGTCCTTTACAAGATACACACAATTAACATATAAAGTAAAAAATAAAAATGGACTGATGGGTGTACTAAGTCCATCAACGTAATTTTTTACAATTTTAACCCATTGATGGGCCTTCAAGGGTCCTGGCCCACCTCCTCTATTTGTTCGTCTGTACGATAGGTGCGCCAAGCTTTATAGGCTGACTCGATCTAAGGAGGGTGTTGGGCCTTAGTCTCAACAGAAACAACGAGGGACTAATAGGTCCAGTTGGGCTCATAAGGAAGTTCAAGCAAAGACAAAGGGGAAAAGGAATGTGAGAGTTAGAATGTATCCACATTTAACAACTCTTTTAATAAAGAATTTATCTATCACGCAAATTCACTCAATCAATTCTAGATTATGTGAACATAAATGTAAGAATACATACAATCATGTCAAACTCAGTTTTTTTGTCTGAGTATGCAAATTTGAAGACAAACAAATGTAGATAAGCCCATTCCGGCATAACTAACAAGATTGAAGGCAATAAGTACTATACATGCCCATTCTTAAGAAAGTCTGAAGAAAACAAGCACAAACAGTCCCAAGACTACAACAGAAATAACATAATAGACTTTGATATTACATTGATATACATGATTTGTACGTCATTTAGCATGTGTCAAAGCCACACAGAAATCAAAGGCAAATTTCAACACATACAATTCCACTTAGAGGGTTCTCACAAATTGCAATATAGGGAAAAGAGGAGCCCTTGAGCTAGAGTATCCATAACGAGACTGCGTTACTCAATGTCTCATATTGAGCTTATAGCTCAAGAACATCACTTTGAGTCCTTCCTAAACTGTGTGCCACCTTCTTTCAACTCACACAACAAATAATCAAAGTAGAGGATCCTATCATCTTGTTTAAAATCATATATGCACTCCTGCTATTTAGGCAGTAGGAAAATCAGTGCAAGTAATCATGTTTCACATATTTTATTATTTCATAACTAAATCAGGTCAAGTTCCCAGGTTTATATTAACTTTACAGTTTCATAGATAGTGTTAGAACCAATTTACTTAGCTATGCTAGGCACATATAGGGAAACAGGAAAACCAGATAGTATTTCCTACTCAAGTGGTTCATGCTTAGCAGATTAAGGATGAGAAGCGGTTAGGGAGCATGATTGGGGACATAAATATCAAATTCAAACTTCAGATCAGGCTATACACACATAGTCTTAACAAAAGAAAAATATGGTACACCTTCTACCTATCTACCTCAGAAAAACAGATCCAAACATTTAGGAGGAAGTAACAACAAGCTGACAAGTAATTTCAGGAAATTCAGAGTCTCAACCATACAATTTTCATATACAAGCAAAGTGAAAAATTAACTCAGCCCTTCTCCCCTTCTTTTACTAATTTTACTCCAAGTTAGAAGTCAGGTGTAAAGACCCGTTCGGTCGTTATGAATTTTTCATTTGTTTTTCCTAAAATATCCATCATTCGGGTGCTCACCGATATTTGTTACGCGTGGAATTTATGGGTAAGAGTAACTTTTAGCCGATTTAAAGAGAAGATTAACCGACTTGAGAATTATCAGAAATTCTGTCTCCGCTTCGGCGAGAATCGTGTCGCTTCAGCGAGCCCGCTCCAGCGGTGTTTTGTCTACTCCGGCGAAGAATCTGAGAATTTTGTGAGTTCGCATCTGCGGAGTTTCTTCCGCAGAAGCGGTACCGTGTAAGCGGAAATCACTGTGCAGACCTAGACTTTAATTTCTAAAACTTCCAACTTCAAGCCTTACTTTTCCCAAAATTATTTCACAAGCTAGGAGTCTCGGTAGAGAAGTATTTTCGAGAGTTTTTACTGGGAATACTCGGGGGTAAGATTTAGTAGCTATATATATGATTCTTATTCTATTAAATTATGTTTTAATGGTGGAAACTTGGGTGGGGAAGATGAGTTCGATGAAAACCTTAAATATTGGGAACTCGATTTCTTAACTTGAAACTTGGTTTTTTGAGATGGTTTTCTCATTTTAAACATATATTAGTGAGGGAAAACAACCATTAAATTGAGCTTTGAGTTTAAAACTAGTTTCCCTAAATGGAATCGAAATGGGGTTTTTCTTATGAAAATTGTGTTTTTTTTTGATAAATTGATAAAACTAATGTTAGATTGGATAGTTAGTGGATATGTGGGACTTCATGGATTTTGGGTAAACCGTTTTCAAAATAAAATTCTGATATTGCCCTTTTTAGTCCGAATTCCTTTCCTTTTACCTTGATGGTTCCTTTTCGGACTGGGTAGTGGTTATTCCTTTAGAAATAGCCTTATGTGTTGATTGTATGTATGATAACCTAAGACATATATGTGCTTGTTTGGGGTTATGACCATTCGATACTCATTTGGGAGGACTTCACGGATTAGAAGTTCGTGGCACCCGCTCGGTAATTAGATAGGCTATGATTTCTCTTTGTAGACTTCGATAGAAGTACGTATTAGTTATAAATGTTGAAGGGTATTGGGCATGTTTGGGTATCCCACCTTAGTGGTTGTAATGAACGCTTGGGTGGATACCTGTGTTGAATTGTGATGATGTGTGATTTGGAAAATCAACCTTAAGCTAATTCTGACTGCTGTTGTTTGGGCTTGTCGCTATTATTTGGGCTTATCGTCATTGTTGAGATTGTTGTGTTTATTCATCACATTACTTTCGACATGATAACATGATATGCCTGAAGTTATGTGTTATTTGGGCTTGTAGCCATGATTGATAGTTTATTGTGATTTGACTTGTCATACACTCATCACTCTACATCTCGTGTAATTACTAGAAAAGGATTTGATAATATTGTTGCATAGTGTACACATATTCATATCATTCATACACATTATTATTGGCATTTGAACTGTTGAGATACTAATTAAAAGGGGCTTGAAAAGCCTGTTAGTGGATATGGTACATGGTACGAGAGTGATGATTGATGAGGATACTATAGCTACAGAGCTGAGATCCGATGAATTTTTTTGGATGAAGATGATATTACAGCCACCGAGATGGGATCTGATGGGAAATTACGGATGAGTATATAAATCTCATGAATCCCCCATGAGTCACGTGACACCTACTGCAGGAATATATGTATATCGGGTACATATGACCATTGCATTGCTTACATATCATCTGCATTGCATTTCATTATTACTTATTGATGTGTAATTTATGCTATGTGTACTCGGTATTGTAAAGTTGTAGACTTTATGATCATGTGAAAGAAGGATGAGATCCTTACGACTTCTGTAGTGCAACGAGTGTAAAGATAGAATCCTTGTGGGTTTTCTTAATGAAAAGGATGGAAAGATAGAACCTTTATGATGATACTTGTTCTAAAAGATAGAAATACTGAAGCTTTATTACTATATTGCCTTAAATAGTGTAAAGGTCGAATCTTAATGAACGTTTGTGCCTTAGTTGATGCAAATGTTGGATCCTTAGAGTAAACTCGTTTAATTTGATGAAAAAGTGGAATCTTGGTGGATTTAGATGGCCGATTTGGGTATAGGTTGGAACCTTATTGCTAAACGTATCTTAATTGAGGTATAGTTGGAAATTTTAGCATGATCCTTGAAAAGTAATGTATTTTTATAACTCGATTGGTTGTGGAAATTTTTAGTTGAATGGTTGTAATACTTATAGTTGTACATTTTTAACTAACTAAGCAAGAAGAGAAGTATTGGGAGTACCAACCTTCACCACCACTATAGTTAGGGTCGGTCGATAATGTTGCTGGGTACACGCGCTTCCCGTACTCACTCTACACCTGCTACACTTTATGTGCAGGTATGGATTCAGATTCGAGTGGAGCACAGATGTGGCACATTTGGATAACTTATCGGGAGTCCAGAGTGAGCTGTAGACACTTTCTGGGCATTTGAACTCCTTCAGTTTATTGTTTACTTTTTGTCTTATATTTCAGATAGTGATTTGTACTTAAGCTTCAGACTTGTAATCTTTCTAGTAGATCTGTACTCATAACAATCAGATTTTGGAGAATGTTTCTAAGGATTTTGTATTAAGTATTCAAAGCTTGTCAGTATTTTAAATTGTCCTTTGTTTTTCTGCATTGTTTATCTTTTGATTTACCTATTATGTATGGGATTCTCCTACAAGTTTAGGGTAGGTGTCCTTATGGCACAAATGAGATTTTGAGTCGTGAAAATAGGTGATTCTCCATTTCCGAACAGAAAGTATTCATATTCCTTACTTCTTTGTTCACTTAAGTTATCAATTATCAGTTCAGTTTCTGCATTTACAGTTCTTTCTTTCAGTTGCTTTACATACTAGTGCAATTCAAATGTACTAAAGTCCTGGGGCATGCATCTCGTGATACAGGTAACGATTTATAGGTTGATGATTCTGCTTGCCAGGATTCACATATCAGTTAGTTGGTGAGCCCCACTCTTTCGGGGCGTCTAATTTTAGGTGTATTTATACGCCTAACTGTCATAATTTACCCATGTTTTACCTTATTTAGTGGACTAATCTCACTAAATACACATAATACTGTTAATCGTTGTAATATTAATTGATATGTGTGTTCTTGTCGCATCTAGGCACTTAATGTGAGAAATATGATGATTTGGAGATTAAATGAGATGACACATCTATGCAAGTGTAAATGGTCGCTGAACCTCGAAAAGAAAAGGATGGATCGAGCCAAAATCTCATCATACACCTCTCTTAATGAGAGAAGTCGTCCAAAATGCATATGTACAAGAAATTGTCTAAGTACAAAATGGTTGTTCCGCTAGGCAACACAAAGCTAGGGCGAGGAGATGTCTTTCCATGCACCTCGCCCTGTGAGAGGAGATGTCCAAAAATATAGCTTTCAGGATTTTTCTAAGTACAAAAGTGACACAGAACAAGGCCACACAAGCTTTAGGGCGAGGTCAGGTCTCGCCCGGCGAGAAAGTTGGTTCAAAATGCCAAGTTGAGAATTTTTCTAAGTGTAAAAGTGACGCTCAAGCTTGCCCAGCGAAGGCTATAGCGAGACACTGTCTCACCCTACACTTTACCCAACGAGCAACGATGTCTATTTGGCAGCGGACTTTAAGTCCAATTTTGTTTTGGATTTGTTTTTTAGGGTTATTTTCAAACACTATAAATAGACTCCTAGGACATTTTTGGAGGGAGTCAGACGTATTATTTCATAGAGAGCGAGTAAGGCTTATCATCATAGAGTTATCTCTTTTACGTTCGTTACTTCATCTTTTCTAAGATTCAACATGAATTTCTATGATTGTAATCCGATTATGAGTAGCTAAACTCTATAATTCTGGGGTTGTGGTATAACTATGAATATTAACGTTTGACAAGTATTTTCACCTTAGCAGTTTATTCATATGCAATTGTTTGTTTACTTCTGTTCTTAATTGTTTGATTGCCTGCGCAACAATCAAGTTCTGATTACTAGTTGATATACGTACTCGGGAAAGACGTTATTAGATTAGAGAAGAAGTAAGGAGAGTGTGATCTGATTATACCTACAATTGGGCTAGGATTGGAATATACCTAGACACCGCATTCAATTAAATATTGTGGACAAATTGTATTCTTAACAGGTCAATTCCATTGGAATATAGGCGGCAAACCTTTTTGAATCGGCGAGTAGTGGTTCGGGAGAATACTATGAGCTTAATAATCTGATTAATTAGCAGTCGTGAATAAATTAGCTAGGGTGAGGTACTTGAATGACTCATAGGATTGGTGAACTAACCACGACCCTGGAATATTTATCTCTTTGTGATACACTAAACTCTTAAACAAACATTCGTGATAAGTTATTTTAGAATTGACTTTTTGCATTAGTTTATTAAACAATCAACCTTTATACTCTCATACTTGCATAATTAGTAGTACTAGTGAATTTTAGTTCAATCTTTGATCATAAATCTCTGAGGATTCGATATCTGACTTTAAAAAAGTCACTTTATTAATTTTCGATAGCGTATACTTGCGTGTGCATTTGGACGTAACTAGTTTTTGGCATCGTTGCCAAGGATTTATAAATTAATGGTTTTATTAGAATAATCTACTACTACTTTCTTCATCTAAATATTGATTTCTTGATCTTAGCTGTTATTTGAATGTAGGTAAAATAATCGAATGTGAAGGTCTGCTAGTCAAAATAACCTTGTGGACCTTCAACCTGAACCTGAACGGTTGTTCCACCAGCGTACGAGAGAAGTTAATTTTCAAGAAAATCAAGAAGCAACAATCGTTGTGGTACCTGAAGTAATGGCAGCTAACACACCAAAATCGACAGTTCGAGAGGTGGCAGTACCTCTAGTGGGTAATATCACTTTAAGTATTATCAAACCTACTATCAAGGGGCACTTTGAACTGAAGTATCCTATGATCAAGTTGCTCCACTCTAGCGGACAGTTCACTGGTCTACCATACGAGGATCCCCAGCGACATATTTGCACCTTCTTAGAGATTGCAGATACTTATGTGACCACCAGGGTCACTGCTTATTGTGTGAGGTTGATATTGTTCCCATTATCTCTACTTGGGGGGGCTAAAAAGTGGTTGGAGGTAGAATCAGCGAATTTTGTCACCTCCTAGGATGATCTAGCGAGAAAATTTTGAATAAGTTTTTTCCATCTGGGAAGACAGCAAGACTCAAGAAGGAAATCATGTCCTTCAAGAAGAAACTGGGAGAAGGGGTAGATCATGCATGTGATAAGTTTAAAGCATTGCTCAGAGATTGTCCTTATTATCATCAAATGAATGAAGTTGTGGCACACACCTTAATTGAGAGTCTGGATCACCATGAAAAAGTGTTTCTAGATACTATAACTGGGGGACAAGCTATTGATCTGAGCTACAATGAGTTATTTGTCTTATTGAACAGGTTTCATAGCGACTCCGAGTGGTAAGGGGATCACAGGGATAATGTTGTCAAGAAGATACCGGGAGCATTTGAATTGGACTTGTACACAGACATGACTGCACAGATTGAGGCTATGCGCAAAGAATTCAAGGACTTTATAATGGAAAAGAATCAAGAACATGTGCAACCAGTGCATCAAGACTAGGTATTTTATGAGAAGTGCAGTGAAGGGAACACTAGTGATGTCTGTCCGGCAAATCCTTAGTCTGTCTTTTTCATGGGCAATGCATCCAGAGGCTAGGGTAATCAGAATATTTATGGAAACTCGTATAATCCCACTTGAAAGAATCACCCAAACTTCTTTTAGGGTGGCAATCAAGGTGGCAGTAACCAGAACAGGGCACATGAGCAATATCAGCAGAATCAACCCAAGCCACAAACTTCTTAGAGTAGTATGGAAGATATTATGAAATAGATGATAGGGATAAGCAGAAGATGATGTCGAGTCAGTAAGAATTCGAGCAAAAAACAACGGCTGAAAATAAAAATCTTGAGCTAGCAGTACGGAATTAAGAGAGGCAAATAGGACAGATAACAGGCGTTCAGAATACGAGGCCACAAAGGGGACTTCCAAGTGACACTGATATTAACTCGAAACCTTATAATGTCGTGTCTCTCTGAAATGGGAGACAAATGGAAGAACTAGCACTACAGAAAGCATCTCGGGCAGTGGAAGATGAAGAGGTAGTCGTGGAAGATGAAGAGGTAGTCGTGGAAGATGAGGTTATTGAGATAGAGAGGGTAGCAAAAACACCAGTGTCAAAGCAGCCACCACCAGTGGTTGTAAAACTGCCACCTCTGTTCCCTCAGAGATTGGCTAAGCAGAAAGAAGAGTCTACATACAAAAATTTTCTTGACTTACTTAAGTAGGTGCACGTGAATATTCCCTTGGTAGACATGCTACAAGGGATTCCAAAATATGCTAAGATATCAAGGACATCATTGATGGATGTGTGGACATACAAGGAGAGATAAGATTAGAAATGATGATATCTGGGATAGAGTGGGAGTGGCCTCGATGGGGGATAAGATGCGAGAAGTGAGGTTAAGATGGTTCGGGCATGTGCAGAGGAGAGACACAGATGCCCCAATGTGAAGGTGTGAGAGGTCGGCTATGGACGGGTTCAGGAGGGGTAGAGATGGGCCGATGAACTATTGGGGAGAGGTGATTAGACGGGACATGGCGTAGGTGCAACTTACTGGGGACATGACCTTAGATAGAGGGTTGTGGAGGACAAATATTAGGGTAGAAGGGTAGTAGATAGTCGAGCGTAGTCCTACTTACGCTTATAAAATGATAGTTGTAGTGTTATTACTGTAGGTCCGATTAGCCTATCACACTTATAGGAGCGGTATTGCTTTATAGTCCCCTGTAGTTTGGTTTCTGCTGCTATGTGTTCTTCAGTGTACTTTATTTATCTTATTTATATGCGTTAGCTAATGCTTCATTTTGTCAGTATGCGCTGCCATGGCGTATTTGATTTTGTTATCAGCATGTTTATACTGCTTTAATTTCTTGTCTAGGCCTAACCATTTTTCTTGCTTTTCTTTGCTTGTGATTATTCTTTGTCTTGAGCTGAGGATCTACCGAAAATAGCCACTCTACCTACCAAGGTAGAGGTAATTTTTGCGTATACTCTACCCTCCTCAGACCCTACATTGTGGGTATGTTATTGTTGTTGTATCAAGGACATCATTGCTAATAAGAATTAATTCACAGAGTATGGTACAATTGCACTTATTAAGGAGTGCACATCTAGAATTCAGAACATGCTGCCGACGAAATTGAAGGATCCAGGTAGTTTCACAATTGAGATCACTATTGGGAAGCTTGTCATTACGAGAGCACTTTGTGATTTGTGTGCAAGTATAAATCTTATGCTATCATCCATGTTCAGAAGGTTGGGGTTGGGAAATCCAAGACCAACTACTATAGTTTTGTAGCTGGCGGACAAATTATTTGCTAGGCCTGAGGGAATTATAAAAGACGTGTTAGTACATGTTGGATCTCTTATTTTTCTGCCAGATTTTGTGATTCTGGAGTTTGAACCAGATCCGTTCTTCCGATTTATTTTAGGGCATCCGTATTTGGCAACAAAAAGAGTGCTGATAGATGTGTAGGTTGGACAATTAACTATGAGGATACATGATAAAGTTGAGGTGTTTGATGTGCACAAGGCTCTCAAGTAACATGCAGTTTATTAAGAGCTTCTATTATTACAGTGTTGTCAGAGGATGACGTTAGAGCCACCATTCCATCGAGTGATCTATTAGAAAGAGCTCTAATGTGTGATGATATTTTTGGAGATACCAAGGCATTTGAGGTGGTTCAAATTCTTGATCTAGCAGGGATCTATGCTCGCAAAGGCTAGTTTGAACCACTTGACAAAGATATTGGACCTCTACTAAAGCTATCAATAGAAGAAGCTCCAAAGTTAGAGTTAAAACCCCTACTCCCCGCATCTCAAATATGCATACTTGAGTGAGGGTGAAACTTTCCCTATTATTCTAGTAGCAAGGTTGAATGAGGCAAAAATAGAGATATCTTTAGTGGTCCTGAAAAATTGCTAGAGGGCATTAGGGTGGTAGATATCTGACATTCAGGGATCAGCCCTGCATTTTGCATGCATAAGATACTTCTGGAGGAGGATCATAAGCCGAGTATACAACATCAAAGAAGATTAAATTCGGTGATGAAGGAAGTGATTAAGTAGTTAGACGTAGGCATAGTCTATCCAATTTCTGACAGCAAGTGGATGAGCCCAATACAGTGTGTTCGTAAGAAAAGAGGGATGACAATGGTGACAAATGATAAAAACAAGCTCATTCCAATAAGAACAGTAACATGGTGGCGGATTTGTATGGATTATTGCAAGCTGAATGAGGCCACTATGAAAGATCACTACCCGATTCCCTTTATTGATCAGATGCTAGACAGATTCGCCGGACAAGAATTCTGTTGCTTCCTTAATGGGAACTCAGGTTATTATCAGTTAGCAGTTTCTCCCGAAGATTAGGAGAATACCATATTTACATGCCCCTACGGTACGTATGCTTTCAAGAGAATGTCGCTTGGTTTATGCAATGCACCTGTGACTTTTCAAAGGTGTATAATGGCAATATTTTTTGAGATAGTGGAAGACTTCGTAGAAGTTTTTATGGATGATTTATCTATATTCAGGAACTCTTTCGAAGCATGCTTGAAAATTTTAGATAGGGTTCGGGCAAGATATGAAGAGACTAATTTATTACTGAATTGGGAGAAGTGCCACTTTATGGTCCGTGAGGGTATTTTCATCGGGCATAAGGTGTCAAAAAGAGTTCTCGAAGTTGATCATGCTAAGGTTAAGGTTATC
Organism: Anisodus tanguticus; assembly: GCA_034509755.1. Classification (NCBI taxonomy): domain Eukaryota; kingdom Viridiplantae; phylum Streptophyta; class Magnoliopsida; order Solanales; family Solanaceae; genus Anisodus; species Anisodus tanguticus. The sequence goes on along the minus strand of CM067543.1, from coordinate 8,569,906 downwards.
GATAAACTATCACCCCTGTGTCTGTGAGGGAGGTACATAGTTTCCTTGGTCACGCAGGGTTCTACAGGTGATTTACTAAAGACTTCTCCAAAATATCTAGCCCAATGTGTAAGTTGTTGGAGAAGGATGTAAAGTTTGTGTTCAACGACATGTGTCTGAAAGCGTTTGAAGAGTTTTAAGTGAAGGTTAGTGATTGCACCGATAATGATAGCACTAGATAGGAACTTGATATTTGAATTAATGTGTGACGCTAGTGATATTGTAGTAGGGGATGTTCTGGGCCAGAGAAAAGAGAAGATTTTTCACTCCATCTATTATGCTAGCAAGAAGATTTTTCACTCCATCTATTATGCTAGCAAGACGTTGAACGCTGCTCATATGAATTACACGGTCACTGAGAAAGAACTAATGGACGTGGTGTATGATTTTGATAAGATTCGATCTTACCTTGTGGGAATGCAGGTCATGATATATACAGATCATGCCGCACTCAGGTACTTATTTAGCAAGAAAGAGGCGAAACCTAGGTTTATTCAGTGGATTCTCTTATTGCAAGAATTTTATATAGTTATTAAAGACCGCAAGGGGACAAAAAATCAGGTTACAGATTACTTTTCGCGTTTGGAGAGCCATGACCATGTGATTGAATATGGACAGATCCGAGAGGCTTTTGCTGATGAGCAGCTCTTTGCTATTCCCGAGGCTGAAGTGCCTTGGTATGTAGATATTGTAAATATGATACTTTGTGGAATCTACCCCCTTGAAACAACCACTCAGCAACGGAGAAAGCTTTATCATAATTCAAATTTCTACTTCTGGGATGAACTATACCTATTCAGGTAATATCCTGATTATCTTGTAATAAGATATATCCCTGAAACAGAGGTACCCCAAGTGTATTAGAGACTTTCCATTCTTCTCCATATGAGGGGGGGGGGGGCATTTTTGAGGTGATCACACTTCAGCTAAGGTGTTTTAATTAGGATTTTATCAACCTATATTGTTCAAAGATGCCCACGCATTTGCTCTAAGTTGTGCTAGATGTGAGAGAACCAGAAACATCTCTAAGAGGCATGAGATGCCTTTGACCAATATCTTGGAGGTAGAGATATTTGACGTATGAGGCATTGATTTTATGGGGCCGTTTCCACCATCTTTAGGGAACAAGTACATTTTTCTCGCGGTGGATTATGTGTCAAAATGGGTAGAGGCAGTCTCTCTCCAAACTAACGATGCCAAGGTGGTGGTAAACTTCATGATGATTATTATTTTTGCAATGTTCGGCACTCCTAGAGCGATGATCAGTGATGGTAGATCTCACTTCTGCAATAACTTATTGAATAACATTTTGGAAAAATATGGGGTGAAATACAAGTGTCTACTGCGTACCACCCATAAACTTGCGAACAAGTAGAGGTGTCCAATAGGGAGGTAAAGCAAATATTGGAGAAAACTGTCAATATTCAAAGAAAAGATTGGATAGTGAAGTTAGATGATGCTCTGTGGGCCTATCAGACAACTTACAAAACACCTATTGGGGCTTATCCCTATTAGATAGTTTACGGGATGGCATGCCACCTTCTTGTTGAGTTGGAGCATAAAGCTTATTGGGCAATAAAAAAAACTCAATTTTGATATGAGCTTAGCAGGTGAGAAGAGGTTGTTGCAGCTGTATGAGCTAGATGAATTCAGATTGCGAGCGTATGAGAACTCCAAGTTGTACAAGGAAAAGACAAAGAGATGGCATAATAATCATATTCGGTACCGTGAGTTTGTGCCAAAGTAGCAGGTACTCTTATTCAACTCTAGATTGAGCATGTTTCCTGGCAAGATAAAGTCCCAATGGTAGGGATCGTTCGTGGTAATGAGAATCACACCTCATGGTATGGAGGAAATTCAGACGATGGACGTTCGCGAACATTTTTGGTGAGTGGGCAGTAGCTAAAACGATATTGGGAAGGAGAGTTTGATAAGGAGAAGGAGCAAGTGCTCCTCAAGGATAACTAGTTAGAGGACTTGTGTCATGCCATGACATAAACTAAGATGCTTCTCGGGTGGCAACCAGAGTTTGTAATGTAATAATTGTCATTTAAAAACATAAAAAATGAAAAAATAAGAAAAATACAAAAAGATTTCATGCCACGACCTAAACTAAGGCGCTCATTGGGAGGAAACCCAACTTTTAATGTGCTTTCGTATTTTTAATTTTTCTTCATATTTATCTGGTTATGTTGAAGGTAGCCATAGAGGGTATATTGCACGAATCATAGTCCCGAGCAAGGAGGATGAGGACTTAGTGAAAAATTGACGATTGATAAAACATAGGTAGGACCTCACTGGGAAAAGCCTGTAGCGAGATACTAGCTTGCCCTCAGGCTCGCTGAGCGAGGTAGGGTGGCCATTTTGTACGTTTTGAAATAAATTTCTCTAAGTGTGAAATAGACACCGTACTTTACGGAGCGAAGCTCATAGAGCTTTTTGCACAAACTAAGCACTCCACACGTTTGATGAAATGGCCCATAGAAAAGTCATGGGCAGAATGGTCCCAATGACATATAGATGACGACCGTCTTGAGGGAACATTAGTCGTAGGATGCTAAAATATGTAAGAAGCCTCACGAATATGCAAAAATTTAAGTGGGGTGGTTTGTTAGATTGTCGGGCAATGAAAGCAACGTAAGTAAACACAATTTTGGATTCTTGTAGTCATGACTTGAATTGAAGTAAAAAGGGAAAGTCTGAGTATCCTACCATTGACTTAGTAGCAACCATGCTAGTGAACTAAGTGTGGAGTCATTCCGACACCCACATGGCTTGGTTTGTTAGTCCTTCATGTAGAACATTACTAACATAGTTTTTGTCCTTTGTTTTGTTTTTGTTTTCTTTTCTTTTATAACTTGTTGTGGACATGTGAAAAGAAGGCACGACCAAATTCAAAAACTATTGGAGCTAAGGGATAAAAGATAGAAGACGAGGGTCCAAGCCTGAAGAAGGCTAGGAGTGGCTCAGCTTCGACCAGACCCGTTGTGCAGCCAAGCCCGAGTGAAAAACCTAAAAGAATAAGATGCAATTGGGGTCGCAAATGGGTAAAGGATTATGGGCGGGCATGGTATGCAAGTTTCAAGCCCCGCAAGTACCATGATGAGATCCCGATTGATGGAGCAATTTTGAAAACTCACCACAGGGATATTTGGGATCATGTACATGCCTTGGGCCTATAGATTATTTTCCAAGATCTGGGAGAATGTAATATTCATCTCGTGATTGAGTATTTTTCTAATTGGAGATGTGAGGAGGCACCAGATAAGATTTGTGTTCGTGGATGTGTGGTCCCATTTACTGATGATGCGCTTTTTGAGTTGTTGGCACTTTTTGAGTTGTTGGCACTTTTTTGGTCTCCCGTGAGCCATATGAAGAAATCTATGCACATACTCCGTACCGTGAGCTGCGCCATCTTCTATGTGGGCAACACTCCACTGCCTGATAAGAGTGCAAAAATAAGAATGGTACTCACAAGATATTCCCCTACTCTCATATGACTCAGAAGACTAGGATATGGCTTTGCCTCATTTGTACTCGTATTATACCTTGCGATCATATTTAATCAATGGGTAGAGATTATGTGTGCTTGTTGTATATGTTGATGACCGAGCAACAGATCAATATGAGAGCAGTGATGAAAAAGGAAATGAGTGATGCTCGTATGTGCAAGGGTCATCGATTCTTCTTTAGTAGCATACTGACTCTCTACTTGAGACATCATGAAGTATTTAAGGAGGAAGCTGACATTGGCTATAGGTTCCGACCCCATGGGAGGATGTTACTCGCTCGATATACTCAGATGATATACATGGTATGACTTTATTAGCAGCCTAGTGCCATTTCATGAATGATTCCATCATAGCAAATATGTATTCTACGCAACGTTTGCATTTGACTTTGGGCGCGACTGCTGGCACACCTAAGCAGCTTGTAGAACTGCCAGGATATTATGAAAGAATAGAGAGGCTTTTGCGGAGCCACTAGATGATGATGTGCTCACTCTTGAGCCAGAGCAACATGAGGAGCCTACTAGTAAGGAGGAGGCGGAGGTCGCTGCTCAGGCATCAGAGAGTGACAATGATGATGGTGATTCTGACGATGCTTATACGGGCAGTAAGGATGAGTACCATGATAATGATGATCAGTCTACAGGTATCGCAGGTGACACATACTATGTTATTCCTGAGAATGACGAGTGTGACGAGTAGCATGAAGTTATTTCTTCATCCTAATTTTGGCTTTTATTTTATACACTGAGGACAATGCTTGATTTAAGTGTGGGGTGGTGGAGTAAACTCTTTATATTCGGTCTGTAATAATTCATAATATTTTACTTTTGTCAGTTGACTGTAGTGATCTTTAGATATTATAGGTTGTGCTACTTAAAAATATTTTTCATGGCCTGTAATAAGTAGTAATCTTTTATATTTTCTTTGTTTATAATTCATAGTTGATTACAATAGTGGTTCGTTCTCGTTGTAGTATACCCTTGTTTTTTGTTTTTGGTTATTTTCCAAAGGGTCTTTGAACCGTAGTAGATTTTATTTTAGGATAAAAGTACAAGAGGGAGTCCTTAAGGCCATTAAAATGCTAGGTAATTGGGATAAGGTGTACTTTTAGCAACATAACGAGCTTAAATTTTTTTGAAAAAGAAGTAAGCGTGCATAGGAAAAGTAATGACTTCTTAGAGACACCTAGGCTCTTTTATGTGACTCTTGGAAAATATTGTTGGCTTAAATTGAATTCGTGCTATTGTTTGTTAGGTAGAGAGTTGATACGGATCCATATTTAGCCATAAGTGTGCCATATGTGGTGAGATTTTTGTTATCATTCCATGTTTGTATTGATATCTAGAACTTGCCTAGTGTGTGTATGAAGTGAAGCGAAGTGTGTTGAGTTTAGGAGATGATATATGCGTTTCTTTGTGAGCTATGATTTTTATCCATCTTTTACCTACCCATATGTAATGTCATTAGTTACCCCTGTTTAGCCTTTAACTTTATTCTTTGGCAGCCAAAACTTTAGTCCATTTCTTTTGTTGGTGTAACTTGAAAAAATTGATTCCAAACTCCAAAAGCACTTGAGATATTGAACGCTTATAAGTGAAGTAGAAAGTTGACATAAAGGGAGTAAAGTGTTAACTAGAGAAAAAAGTGTAAGGGTGCATGTGTGAGAAAGAATAAAACATTATATGTTGTAGCAAGGAGCGAGAAAAGAAAAGAAAAAAGTTGTTCCATTTGAAAAAAAGTGAATAAAAGAACAAAATAATGCCCCTTGCTAGCGACGTAAGAAAAGTTTAGGAGATTGCTTAATGAAGCATAAGGTAAAGAAAGGTCTGAATGAGTGATGAAACAATGAAAATGGAATAAGTAAAATTTAGTGTCTTAAAAGTTCTTAGGGAGGTTAGTCATTATTTTCCAATATATTTCCTACCCATCCCGCAACCGACGTTACAACCCGTGAAGACCTATTTGATCCTAAATTCGGTATAAGGGCAAGCATATGGTATGTCGTATGAGCATGTGAATTTCATTCTTGAGAGAGAGTGATGTTTTCTCTCTCTCTCTCTCTCTCTATATATATATATATATATATATATCTAATATGTTTTGAGTATAGTTGATGATTGTTGGGCATCTGATTCGAGTGGTGAGGGCATATGAATGGTATGAGATAGGTGAAGCGGTTGATTTCTTGATTTTTGACGTAGTCGTTTTCGCCAAGGTATGTATTGATGAGTCAGTCTTTGAGGCTAGGTTGTTTGAAGAGGTTTTTATTGTACTTGAAGTTGATATGATACACTAGACTTTTGAAAACTTGCTCGTATATGTTTAAATAGTTGTGGTGGCCTTAACCTAAGTAGACCTATTTGAATTGGCGGAGTTTGGTGGGTGTTGGTTGATAGTGGGTGTGTCAAGTGTTTATTCGAGGATGAACAAAGGCTCAAGTGTGGGGTGGTGATGTTAGGTGTATTTATATGCCTAACTGCCATATTTTACAAATATTTTACCTTGTTTAGAAGACTAATCACACAAAATACACCTGACTCTGTTAATCATTACAATATGAACTGATATGTATGTTCTTTTTGCATCTATGCACTTAACGTGAGAAATACAAAGATTTAGAGCTAAAATAAGATGAAGCATCTGTGCAAGTGTAAATGGTCGCTGAACCTCGCCAAGCAAAAGATGAAGCGAGCTAAAACTCGCCATACACCTCTCTCAGCGAGAAAAGCCATCCAAAATTCATACGTACAAGAAATTGTGTAAGTATAAAATGGTTGTTCCACCAGGTGACGCAATGGCTGGGGTGAGGACATGTTTTTCCATGTACCTCACCCCTCGAAAGGAGATGTCCAAAAGTACAACTTTCAGGATTTTTCTAAGTACAAAAGTGACACAAAACAAGGCCACGCGGGCTTTGGGGTGAGGTCAGGTCTCGCCCTGCGAGAAAGTTGGTTCAAAATGCCAAGTTGAGAATTTTTCTAAGTGTAAAAGTGACACTCAAGCTTGCCCATCGAAGGCTATAGCGAGACACTGTCTCACCCTACACTTCACCCAACGAGCAACGATGTCCATTTGGCAGCAAACTTTAAGTCTAATTTTATTTTGGATTTGTTTTTTAGGGTTATTTCCAAACACTATAAATAGACTCCTAGGAAGTTTTTGGAGGGGGTCGGATGTATTATTTCGCAGAGAGCAAGGCATAAGGCTTATCATCTTAGGGTTATCTCTTTTACCTTCATTACTTCATCTTTTCTAAGACTGAACATGAATTTCTATGATTGTAATTCGATTATGAGTAGTTCAACTCTATAATTCTGGGGTTGTGGTATAATCATGAATATTAATGTTTGACAAGTATTTTCACCTTAAGGTTTTTCATATGCGATAGTTTCTTTACATTTGTTCTTAATTGCTTAATTTCCTGCGCAATAATCAAGTTCTATTTACTATTTGACATACGTACTTGCGAAATGTATTATTAGATTAGAGAAGAAGTAAGGAGAGCATGATCTGATTATCCCTACAGTTGGGCTAGGATAGGGATATACCTAGACGCCACATTCAATTAAATACAATGGACGAATTGCATTCTTAACAGGCCAATTCCATAGGAATATAGGCAACGAACTATTTTAAATCGATGAGTAGTGGTTCGGGAGAATACCATGAGCTTAATAATCTGATTAATTAGCAATCGTGAATAAATTAGCTAGGGTGAGGTACTGGAATGACTCAATAGGATTGGTGAACTAACCACAACCCTGGAATACTTATCTCATTGTGATACACTAAACTCTTAAACAAACATTCGTCACAAGTTATTTCAGAATTTACTTTTTGCATTAGTTTATTAAACAATCAATCTTTATACTCTCATACTTACATAATTAGTAGTACTAATGAATTTTAGTTCAATCGTTGATCATAAGTATCTAAGGGTTCGATATCTGACTTTAAAAGTCACTTTATTACTTGTCAACTGCGTACTCTTGCGTGTGCGTTTGGATGAAACAATGTTATCATATTTTCAATCTTTATAGAATATTAGTTAGTGAGTTATGTCGGGGGCCTTGTCCAGGTGAACATTCAATATTTTAGTACTTTTGGAGGCTTTGTAGACTATAGTTGCAGTCAGTCAATTGTTTAGCATGATTTTTTGTGTTATCCAAGTATGCTCCACACATGGTTCCGGATATGAGGGTCAGAGTTAGGCACTTTGCAAGGGTCTTGACCCTCATTTGTTTGGTGACATTGCTGCTCAGAATAGAGAAATGACTATTACCAAAATGGTTGCATTTGTACAAGTCAACAAGAGCATAATGAATGAGAAGGAGGTGCTTCAGAAAGAGAAAGACATGGAATCCAAAAAAAGAACTAAGTTTGCAGGTGTAATGACCCGTCCGATCATTTTTAGCTAATGACCTTTATTTGACTATATTGCCCTTCCCATAGATTCTATATGGGGTTTGTAATGTGCATAGATGGATATCACGGAGCCTGAGGATTATTTATGTGAATTTCGAAAGAAAAACCCAAAATAAAAGTTGTAGAGTTGATTAGTTTGACTCAAAGTTGACATTTGAGTATATGGGTTCATTTCTGGGTTCCGTCGCTCCTGGTAGTTCTGGAGGGTCATTTATGACTTAGTCAAGTCATTGTTTCACTTTCTGATACATTTAGATGTACTTTGCGGCCTTATTTGTGAAATTGTGATACTTGGTTATTTTGGGCAATTCTTTAGAAAAGTATGTCTTAGCTTGATTGAATGAGAAATCTAAGGGCACGAGCAAGTTTGTAGCACTGTTTACCTTGGGTTAGCATTTTTGGTTTGTATCTAGGGGGTTTTGGAAATGTTTTGGGTGTTTGGTGGAAGTGTTGAGTTGTTTTAATATTGCTGGTGTTTGGTGTTCGCACAAGCAGGTGGTGGGTTGCCTCTGTGGAGTTTGTCTCGTAGATGTAGGCCTTGAGTATTTGTGAGGTTTTCTCCCAAAGCGGGACCACACCTGCGAGATTGATTTCGCCGGTGCGGAATCGCTGTCAGACAGATTATTTAATGACCTAAAATTGATTCCATTTTCCAAAGACCTTCATCTCGCAATTAGAGCTAATTAAGATGGGGATTTCTTGAAATTTGGGTTCGGTTCTTCTTGGAGGTAAATTTTTCACCCTTATTGATTATGATTTACATTTTAAGGTTCCTAATCTTAGTATAGATTATAATTGAAAAAATGAGTTCTTCAGTTTCATGATAGAATAAGAGGGAATACAACCATAATTTAAGGGTGTAATATGAATTAGATGATTATGATATTGTGAATTAGTATTTTTTTAATGATAGATAACCATGTTGTGATGATTAATTTGATGATAGAAACCCTATTCATTTTGAGAGAAATTCTAAGGTTTGGAATTGGGGTTTTTCCTAAATCATGCAATTGAGGGTCCAATTGGGGTTAGTTTTTCAATTAACTTAAGGATATGACTAGTTAGTATGTTATTATACTTTTTGAGCAATAAAGTTTGGATTTTGATACCGGGGGCCAGAGGGTTGTTTTTTGGGTGTATTTTGGATTGTTTAAGGACTAAGTCCTTGTATGTGTACTAGCTTAATTATTAACGTACAATCTATATATGTTAGACTATGATTACTATGAGGTGCTCCGAAAGGGCAAGGCCAGCGCTAAAGGTTGATTGTTCGGGGATCATGCTCGACTTTGACGTAGGCTATGGTTTCTCTTTAATAGACATTGAGAGTAGTACATTTTAGTTATAATATTGAGGGGGTATTGGACATGTTTGGGGGTCTCACATTAGCGGTTGTGATGAATGCTTGGGTGGGTACCAATGTTGGACTGTGATGATGGGTGATTTGGAAAATCAACCTTAAGCTAATTCCGACTGATGTTGATTGGGCTTGTCGCCATTATGTGGGTTCATCGCCATATTTGCTATTGTCATGTTTATTCATCATACTATTTTCGATATGATATCCTGATTGTACGTGGATTACGTGTTATTGACTTCCTAAAAGCATGTGATATTCATCTCTTATACTTGGTTGCATCTTATACATCCTGATTACTTGCCTTGTATTGTCATTTACATTCATACACTCACGGTTTTGATGATATTGAAATGAGAGTGGTATGAAAATGTTGTAGATCCAAGAGACCAAAAAGGTAAGAATACTTTATGAGATCGTTGGAAACACTGAGATGATGATGATACATGGTGGACTGGGTTGCACACCTGTTATGGATGTTATCACAGCAAAGAGCTGGGGTTCATTGAGAAATTTTGGATGAGTATATGGACTTCGCGGGTCCCCCCACAGATGTGCAGTTCATAGAATTGGAATGCATGTATATTGGAGATGAAAGGTACCTAGCATATGCATTGCAGTCATATCATACATAGATCATTTTATTGATTACTTGTTAATTGGTAAAGTGGTTGGAATGGTTAATGAAACATGGATGACTTCTTAATAAAGGGCATTGATTATTGATCACTTGATACTTGGACTATTGGTTATGGTACTCTTTTGTAAATGAGGTGATTTACATGATTCATGAATTTTATATGAACAACGTGACTTATTTGATTCAGTGAACTATTATGTGGACAAGGTGATTTATAGGATCTAGCGAACTATTTAGTATAGGATTACTTGAGAGTCAACTTGATATTTATTTTTGTTACGTATCTTCCATCGTTGTCGGCCTATGATGCCTACGAGGGTACGTTGTGTTCTTATACTATACTTGATGCATTCTTTTTAGATGCATATACAATGCCTTCCACTAGTTCAGGACCTTGGGGTTGAGTCTGAGCTGACAGATTTCGAGTATTAATGGTCAAGATGCTTCTTTCCAGCATACCCTTGGGTGCTCCTATCTTTCTTTGTCTTATATTTTACTCGAGAGACATGTTCAAACTATTAGACTATGTTTCTTTCTATTTGGCTTATGTATTTGACACTTAGAGCTCTTGTATTGTTGATTTTCAGACTTAGTTTCTGCATTTATATTATGGTTAGACAACTTATTTATGTATTTTGTTATTTTTGCATTTCTTTCTCTTATTATGTTGTTAATTAGGGAGTGGTTCGCCTACCGGTGGGAGCATTGTAGGTGCCACCATAATTCCTTAAAAGGGATCATGACAAAGTTTGTATTAAAACTTAGGTTAAATAGTCTAAATACAAGAGCAATGTCTAGTAGACTCTTGCTGATCGGTACAGAGAAGTCCATACTTAGCTTTCGTGCTAAGATTGATCAAATTTATATCTAACCTTTGTTTTATATTCTCTCACAGATGGTGAGGACTCGTGCCCACACGACGAGAGAAGAGGCACCGACACCTGTAGTGCACAGTCACAGTAGAGGACATGCTCGGGGCTAAGGTAGAGGCGGAGGAGCTGCACTGACATAAGGTGGAGCATAGATAGCCGATCAGGCTTGTTCTAGATCTGTTTCCCTAGAGCCGTATATTAAGACTTAGAATGAGTAGTATGATGAGGAGTTGGGGCCAACCCATGATCAACCCAGATTTATAGCTACTCCAGTTCGTTAGGACACTTTAGTCAGACTATTGAGTGTGCTTGACGGTTTTTCCTAGGTGAGCGTACATCCGACTACTCCGGATGGGTTACATACCCAAGTAGGAAAGGGAAAAACTCCCGAGTTTCATACTCCAGGGGTTAAACTAGATGCTATGTCAGTGCCCCATATTTATGAGGTTCTAGCACCTGAGTTAGGTCCCCGATCGATTACAGGGACTAGTATGACCTATGATGAGCGAAAGACATGGGAGCACTTTTACAACATAAAGCCTCTCGTATTCTATGGTCAGCTCAAAGAGGATGTGTATGAGTTTATTGTTAGCAGCCATGAGAGGCTACATATCTTGCGTATCATAGAGTCGCACATAGTTTGTTTCAATACTCTTCAGATTATAGGGGATGCAAAGTAATGGTAGATGGCTTATGTCAATTATTGACCAGCAGAGTAGCATGCATTGTGTTGGGTCAGATTTTATTGGACATTTCTAGAGAAGTATGTGTCCCTTAGCTTGCGTCTAAGCAAGTGTGATGAGTTCCAGAGGTTGGAGCAGAGGGGTTTAACAATTATTAATTATGAGACTCGCTTCCATGCCTTGTCGCGCTATGCAGTGTCATTGCTACCTATAAAGGCAGGGAGAGTCAGATGCTTTATGAGAGGGTTGAGTATTCCCCTTCAATTGGCTACATTACAGTTGGTGGCCTTTGGGCTTCCTTCAAGTCAGTGACTGAGCATGTGAGAATGTTTAAGTTTGTGAGAGGCAATCTGCCCAGACATGAGCCCGATAAGAGGTAAGCCGATATGGACATTACAGTGGGTCTACTTCTCATGGGTATATGCAATATGGCAGGTTTTAGCATTCACAGTCTAGTAGACCGATTCAGGTAGCCCTCCAGATTTAAGATGGTGCTTTTGCGGGGTAGAGCACTTGTAGTGGGGGCCAGTCTTATAGAGGTTCTCAGTCTCGATACTCTGACCTTGGTGGTCACTTCGAAACTTCTATCTTGATTCAACAGCTCGCAGCGGCCATGACTTGTCATAATTGTTGAGAGGTAGTTTATTATAGTAGAGAGTGTCCCAAACATATATCAGGTGGATCCCGTGCACCCAGGACCCCAACAAAGCCATCCAGGGGTTCCCAGTCAGGTTGTGGTAGTCCAGACTAGTCGGGGTGGTTCTCAAATGAGCAAAGATGGAGATTATTCAGGCTGAGGTGGCTATCAGGGTTCTCAGTCCGATAGAGGACGCACTCATTATTATGCCTTCCCTCATAGGCCGAAGGCTAAGACATCAGATGTGGTTATCACATGTATCATCTCAACCTATCACCGGTCTGCTTCAATGTTATTTGATCCAGGGTCTACGTTCTATTATGTGTCTACCAACTTTTCTACTGATTTGGATTTGTGGTATGATATGCTAGAGGTACTTATTCATATGTCTACACCAGTTGGTAATTCTATGATTATAGATAGAGTTTATTGACTTTATGTGGTTACTTTTATGATGTATGATACGTAGGTAGACTTAGTTATTTTAGACATGGTTGATTTTAATAATATTATGGGTATGGACTGGCTATCACCGTACTACATGATTCTACACTACCATGCTAAGACAGTCACTCTAGCGATGCATGGTCTTCCAAGGTTAGAGTAGAGGGGCGCTCCCAGCCCTGCTCCTAGGAAGATAATTTCTTTCATCCTAGATAGAAAGTTATTATACAAGAGTTGTTTGGCGGTACCTTGCTCATTTTAGGGATATGAGTGCGGAGACTCATTCCTTTAGGTTAGTTCCAGTAGTGAGTGAGTTTGTTGAGGTCTTTCTGACGGACTAGCCGACTATTCCACCAGATAGAGATATTGATTTTTGCATTGATCTCGAGTCGGGTACTCGACCCATTTCTATTTATCCATACCGTATGGCTCCGGCAGAGCTGAGAGAGTTGAAGGAGCAACTTTAGGATTTGTTGAGTAAAGACTTCATTCGACCTAGTGTGTCTCTATGGGGTGCTCCTGTGTTATTCATGAAGAAAAAGGATGACACCATATGTATATGCATTGATTATAGACAGTTGAACAAGGTCACCATCAGTACAAGTATCTGATCCCTCTTACTGATGACTTGTTCAACCAGCTTAGGATGCCTCTGTGTTTTTGAAGATTGATTTGGGGTCCGAGTATCACCAATTGAAGATTCAGGCTGAGGATGTTCGCAAGATGTCTTTTTGGGCTCGGTATGGTCATTACGAGTTATTAGTGATGTCCTTTAGGAATATTAATGCCCTTGCATCATTTATGGACTTGATGAATGAGATATTCAAGCCATACATGGATTCTTTTGTGATCGTGTTTATTGATGATATTCTTGTCTATTCGAAGAGTAAGGAGGACCATGAGCAACACCTGAGAGTGGTTCTTAGTTTGCTGAAAGAGAAGAAGTTGTATGCTAAGTTTTTAAAGTGTGAGTTTTGGTTCAGTTCAGTAGCATTTTTGGGACACGTGGTGTCCAAATATGGGATTATGGTTTATCCGAAAAAGATAGAGGCAGTCAGGGACTGTCCTAGGCCTACTTCGATGACAGAGATTCAAAGTTTTGTGGGTCTCACTAGCTATTATCACCGGTTGGTCAAGGCATTTTCTTCTATTGCTTCTCATTTGACGCGATTGACTCTGAAGGTGGTGTCTTTCCAGTGGTCCGATGAGTGTGAAAAGAGCTTTCAAAAGCTCAAGTCACTTTTGACCATAGCCCTGATATTGGCTCTTCCTATGGAAGGGAAGGACTTTAACATATATTGTGATTCTTTGAGGATTAGGTTGGATTGTGTGTTGATGTAGAAGGGTAAGGTGATAGCTTATGCATCGAGAAAGTTGAAGGTGTACGAGAATAATTACCTTGTTCATGACTTAGAGTCGAATGCTGTTGTTTTTTCTTTGAATATTTGGAGGCATTATCTTTATGGAGTTTATTATGAGATGTATACCAATCACCACAGCCTTCAACACGTGTTTAAACAAAGGGATTTGAATTTTGCGCAGCATCGGTGTATGGAGTTACTTAAGAACTATGATATGACTAATTTGTACCATCTAGGCAAGGCCAATATGGTGGCGGATGCCTTGAGCCGAAAGGCATCCAATATAGGGAGATTGGCTCATATAATTGTTTTTAGCATCCCCTAGTATTAGAGGTCCAATCTTTAGCCAACCATTTTGTGAGACTTGATATTTCAAATCCTAGTAGGATTCTGGCTTTTGCTGAGGCGAGGTCATCATTTTTGGAGCAAATTAGGACCCACTAGTATGATGATAAGAAGTTGTGCAAAATCAGAGATAAGGTTATGAGTGGTGAAGCCAAGAAGGTTGTGATCGATAGTGAGAAAGTTCTGAGGATCAAAGGGAGAGTATGTGTTCCTCGTGTTGGTGATTTGATGAGATTGCTTATGGAGGAGGCACATAGATCTAGATATTCAATTCATCTAGGTGCTATTAAGATGTATTGTGACTTGAAGAAGCACTATTAGTGGGTCATGATGAAGAGAGACATTGTTGAGTTTGTGACTCGGTGTCAGAATTGTCAGCAGGTCAAGTATGAGCACTATCAACCCAGTGGTTTGTCTGGGAGGATGCCCATTCCTGAATGGAAGTGGGAGCGGATTGCCATAGATTTTGTTGTAGGGTTGCCCAAGACTTTGACAAGTTTGATGCTATTTGGGTCATTGTTGATAGGTTGACCAAGTTTTCGCATTTCATTCCGATTCAGACGACTTACAATTAAGAGAAGTTGGCTGAGATTTACATTCATGAGATTATTTGTCTTCATGGTTTCCCTATTTCTATCATCTCAGATCGGGGTACTTAGTTTACTTTTTATTTTTGGCAGACTTCACAAAAAAAGTTGGGTACTCGATTAGATCTCAGTACAATATTTCACCCTTAAACAGATGATCAGTCTGAGCAACCATCCAGGTTTTGAAGGATATGTTACGAGCATGCGTGATTGACATTGGTGGTCATTGGGACCAGTTCTTACCTTTGCCAGAGTTTTTGTACAACAACAGTTATCACCCTAATATTAATAAGGTGCCATTCGAGGCTTTGTATGGTAGGAAATGTCGTTCTTCGATTGGGTGGTTTGATGCGTTTAAGGTTAGGCCTTAGGGTACCGATTTGGTAAGGGATTCATTAGAGAAGGTAAAGGTGATTTAGGACAAGCTCCTAGCAGCTAGAGATGGCAATGGATCCTGGACCCGGTCCGGATCCAGTGGATCCAGATCCATTTTATAGGATATGGATCTTCAAAATTTGGAGCCGACGGATCCGGATCGGACCCGGATCCATTTCTGACGGATCAGATTTGGATCTGGATCTTGTATTTGAGATCCGTATCTGGTCCAGATCCGACCCGTGGATCCATTTTTTATTAAATATATTCATAACCTAGAATGTAATTTTATAAGGATTTTCTTAAAATTGCTAAGCACATCCTTGCAAGTTTAATTTATCCCCGTGTTAACTCAAAAACCCAAAAATAAAGAGGTATCTTCGATAATAAAATTAATGTTATATTAGTGAATGACTAACATCTCCATAGACAAGTAGTTAAAGTTATATTCACTTCATTTGTGAAGATTCCAAGCACATGCAAGTTCTGCATTGTGGAAATACTAGTCAGCATTTTCCACAACTATTGTCATTGTCCAACATTTTCAATTAATAGCTCACAATCAAAACGAGACAACAAACAAAATATCTCATATGAACATTTCAAAATTGAAACACAGTAAACTGTTAGCTAAGTAAAAATTGTTTGTCAGTTTAAAAAAAAATTCTTAGCAAGGCTACATTCTTAGCAAGACACATTTTTTTACATGTGGATCCAGATCCGATCCGTGGACCCGGTGGGTCTGATGGATCCAGAATTTGGATCTGATTTTTATGGACCCGACGGATCTGGATTCAGGTATGAAAAATGAATCTGGATCTGGATCTAGTAGGATCCGGTCCAGATCCAATTCATTGCCATCCCTACTGGCAGCATAGAGTAGGCAGAAGTAGTATGCGGATCGGAAGGTCCAGGATATGGACTTTATGATTGGTGACAAGAATCTGTTGAAGGTATCACCCATGAAGGGTGTGATGAGATTCGGTAAGAGAGGGAAGTTGAGTTTGAGGTATATTAGACCTTTTGAGATTCTTCAGAGGGTTGGAGATGTGGCATATGATTTGGCTATGCCACCTGGTAATTTAGGTGTCCATCTAGTTTTCCATGTTTCTATGCTAAAGAAGTACCATGCCGATGGTTGATAAATTATCCAGTGGGACTCCATATTGCTTGATCATGATTTGAAGTTCAAAGAGGATCCTATGGTTATTTTGGATAGACATGTGAGAAAGTTGAGGTCTAAGGAGATAGCTTCTGTGAAGGTGCAATGAAAGCATCATCCTATTGAGGAGGCAACTTGGGGGGACTAAGGTTGATATACTGATCCGATACCCACACTTGTTTACTACTTTTGGTATGTTTCCATTTTTTGTTTCTCTCCGTTCGATGATGAATATTTGTTTAATTGGTATATGATGTAATGACCCATCCGATCATTTTTAGCTAAAGACCCTTATTTAACTATATTACTTTTCCCATATGTGGGGTTTGTGTTGTATAGGGATGGGTAGCACGGAGCCCGAGGTTCATTTATGTGATTTTCGGAAGAAACCCCAAAATAGAAGCTATAGAGTTGATTAGTTTGACTCAAAGTTGACTTTCGAGTATATGGGTTCATTTCCAGGTTCCATCGCTTTCGGAAGTTCTGGAGGATCATTATGACTTAGTTGAGTTATTGGTTTGCTTCCTGAGACATTCAGATGTACTTTGTGGCCTTATTTGTGAAATTTTGATACTTGTTATTTTGGGCGATTCTTTAGAAAAGTATATCTTAGATCAGTTGAATGAATAATCTTAGGGAGCGAGCAAGTTTGTAGCATTGTTTACCTTGGGTTAGCATGTTTGATTTGTATTCGGGGGGTTTTAGGAATGTTTCGGGTGTTTGATGGAAGTGTTGAATTATTTTAATGTTGTTGGTCTGGTGTCCACACCAGCGGGTGGTGGATACCTCTGCTGTCCACCTTAGTGGAGGTTAGCTCACAAATGCGGGCCCTGAGTATTTGTGAGGTTTTTTCCCATGCAGAGATTTCTCGCAGAGGCAATGATGCCTCTATAGAATTTCTTCTGCTTCTGCGCTAATGTAGAAGATTAAGTGAATCTGCCTCAGCGGACCCTTTTTCTGAATAGCGCATACGAGATTGATTCTGCTGATGCATAATAGTTGTCAAACAGATTATTTAATGACCTAAAATTGATCATATTTTCCCAAAACATTCATCTCGCGATTATAGCTGATTATGAGAGAGATTTCTTGAAATTTGTGCTTGGGTTCTTCTTGAAGGTAAATTCTTCACCCTTATTGATTATGATTCACATTTTAAGGTTCCTAATCTTAGTATAGATTATAATTGGGGAAGATGAGTTCCTACATTTCATAATAGAATAAGAAGGAATAAAACCATGATTTAACGGTGTAATATGAATTAGATGATCTTGATATTGTGAATTAGTATTGTTTAATGATAAATAACCATGTTGTGATGATTAATTTGATGATAGAAGCCCTTTTCATTGTGGGAGAAATTCTAGCGTTAGGAATTGGGATTTTTCTAACTCATGCAATTAAGGGTCCAATTGAGGTTAGTTTTCTAATTAACTTAAGGATATGAGTAGTTAGTATGTTATTATGATTTTTGAGAAATCAAGTTTGAAATTTGATACCGCGGGCCCGGAGGTCGATTTTGGGTGTATTTTAGATTGTTTAAGGACTAAGTCCTTGTATGTGTACTAGCTTAATTATTAATGTGGAGTCTATATATGTTAGACTATGATTACTACAAGGTTCTCCGGAAGGGCAGGGCCAACGCTGAAGGGTAATTTTTAGAGACTCTTAGTCGACTTTGAGGTACGCTACAATTTCTCTTTTATAGACTTTTATAGAAGTACGTATTACTTATAAATGTTGAGGGGTATTAGGTGTGTTTGGGGGTCCCACATTAGCAGTTTTGATGAACGCTTGAGTGTGCCAGTGTTGAACTGTGATGATGGGTGATTTAGGGAATCAACCTTAAGCTGATTCCGACTACTGTTGATTCGGCTTGTCGCCATTATGTGGGCTCGTCTCCATATTTTTTATTGTCGTGTTTATTCAGCACACTGTTTTCGATATGATATCCTGATTGTACGTGGATTACGTGTTATTAACTTCCTAAAATCATGTGATATTCATCTCTTATACTTGGTTGCATCTCATATATCTTGATTACTTACCTTGTAGTGTCATTTGCATTCATACACTCATGGTTCTGATGATATTGAAATGAGAGTGGTATGAAAATGTTGTGGTTCCAATAGACCGGAAATGTAAGAATACTTTATGAGATGGTTGGCAACACTGAGATGAGGATGATACGCGATGGATCGGGTTGCACGCCTGCAATAGATGTTATCACAGCCAAGAGTTGGAGTCTTTTGAGAAATTCCGGACGGGTATATGGACTTTGCCGGTCCGCCATAGGTGTGTAGTTCATAGAATTTTAACGCATGTATACTGGAGATAAAAGGTATCTGGCATATGAATTTCATTCGTATCATACATATATCATTGCATTGATTACCTGTTGATTAGTAAAATGGTTGAAATGTTTAATGAAACTTGGATGACTTCCTGATAAAGGGGATTGCCTATTGATCACTTGATACTTGCATTGTTGGTTATGGTACTCTTTCCTAAATGAGGTGATTTACATGATTCATGAACGCTTATATGAACAACGTGACTTATTTGATTCAGTGAACTATTATGTGGACAAGGTGATTTATATGATCTAGTGAACTGTTTAGTATAGGATTACATCAGACTCAACTTGATATCTATTTCTGTTACGTATCTTCCATCGTTGTTATCCTATGATGCCTAAGGAGGTACGTTGTGTACTCATACTACACTTTTTCATTCGTTTTGGATGCAAATACAACGCCTTCCACCAGTTTAGGACCTTAGTGTTGAGTCTGAGTCAGCGGATTAAGAGTGTTCAGGGTGAGGATGCTTCCTTCCAGCATACCCTTTGATGCTTCTATCTTTCTATGTCTTTTATTTTACTCAAGAGACATGTTCAGACTATTTGACTATTTTTCTTTCCATTTGGCTTATGTATTTGACACTTAGAGCTCTTGTATTGTTGACCAGATTCATGGGGGTCGTATTGTTGATTTTCAGACTTACTTTCTGCATTTATATTATTGTTAGATAGCTGATTTTAGTATTTTGTTATTTCCGCATTTCTTTCTCTTATTATGTGGTTAATTGGGGAGTGGTTCACCTGCCATTGGGAACAGTGTAGATGCCACCACGATTCTTTAAAAGGGGTCGTGTCAGCAAGTAACTTTAATTAGGGATGATCTTAGTGAGATGGAAATTGTCGGTTCTTCAAAAATAGGTCATCTGCACCTGCTTCATCTACAACCAGCACCCTAGTTTTGAAGTATAAATTTAATCAGAAAAGCCGGAACTTCGGAGTAGCAGGCTAACAGTCATAGGTCAACATGGGCTACAAGCATTTCTAATACCCTACTTGCAGCACTTGTGGTAAGAAGCACTTAGAGGTGTGTCATTCATGCATAGATGGTTGATTTGGGTACAGTTAGCAGGGTCACTTTCTAAGGGATTGTTCATCAACAAGGTAGAATGTTGTATGTAATGTGGCTTAGTTCAAAAATTCAGCAGCTCCTTGTAATCCTCACGCAGGGCATGGTGCAGCAAAGTCCAGTAATATGAGTAGAGGTCAGAACCGCTTGTATGCACTAGCAGGTCGTCATGACATAGAGGCTCATACAAATGTTGTCACACGCATGATAACAGTCTTCACCTTTAATGTTTATGCCCTCAACGATCCAGGATCCACCCTATCTTATATAACCCCATTTATTGCTAACCAATTTAATATAGAACCAGAAAAATTGCATGAGCCCTTTGAAGTGTCCACTCCAGTTGGAGAGTCAGTTATAGCCAGGCGTGTGTATAGGGGTTGCACAGTTAGAATCTATCATCGCATTACTATATCATATTTGATAGAGTTAGAGATGGTGGAGTTTGATGTAATCATAGGCATGGATTGGTTGTCGTCATGTTATGCCACGGTAGCATGTTTGAACCAAAATAGTGAGTTTTGAATTTCCTGGTGAACCAATTATAGAATAGAAGGGTGATGCAGTGGAACCTAGGTGTATGTTTATTTCCTATCTTAAGACCAGAAAGATGATATCTAAGTGGTACATTTATCACCTAGTTCGAGTCAAGGATGTAGACGCTCAGGTCCCAACTCTCAAGTCAGTACCAATTATTTGTGAATTTCAAGAGGTGTTTCCTAAAGATTTTCCTTGAGTCCCTCCTGATAGAGAGATTGACTTTGGAATTGATTTACTTCCCGGCACTAAGCCGATATCTATTCCGCCTTACAGAATGGCTCCGACAGAGTTGAAAAAGCTAAAGGTTTAGTTGAAAAATCTTCTAGACAAGGGATTTATAAGGCCAAGTGTCTCACCCTAGGGCGCACTGGTCTTATTTGTCCGAAATAAGGATGGGTCATTACGTATGTGCATTGATTACTGCCACCTGAACAAGGTTACCATCAAGAACAAGTATCTTCTTTCTAGAATCAATGACTAATTCAATCTACTTAAGGGTGCCCAGTGTGATTCCAAGATTGACTTCAAATCAGGTTACCATCAATTGAAGGTTAAGGAAGTTGATATTCCTAAAACAACTTTTAGGACTCGCTATGGGCATTTCAAATTTTTGGTGATGTCGTTTGGGCTGACGAATGCACCAGTAACTTTCATAGACCTTATGAACAGGGGTTTTAAGCCTTATCTCGATTTATTTGTTATCGTGTTTATTGATGATATCCTGATATATTCCCATAGTGAGGCAGATCATGCAGAATATCTCAGGATAGTGTTGCAGAAACTCTAGGACCGCAAGCTTTATGCAAAATTTTCAAAGTGTGAATTTTGGCTGAAATCGATAGCGTTGCTAGGCCATGTTATTTTAGGAGAGGGTGTGAAGGTGGATTTTCAAATAGAATTAGTAAAGAATTGGCCCAGACCCACCTTAGTGTATGACATAAGAAGTTTTTTGGGTCTAGCATGTTATTACAGGCGTTTCGTGGAAGGTTCTTCCTACATCTCAGCTCTTTTGACAAAATTGACTTAGAAGAAAGTCAAGTACCAATGGTCAACTGCTTGTGAGAAAAGTTTTGAAGAGTTGTAGAAGAGGTTGAATTTTGCTCTAGTTTTGACGCTACCAGAGGGAACCGAGGGGTTCGTTGTTTACTGTGACACTTCAGTATTGTTTTGGGTGTGTCCTAATACAGCATGGCAATGTGATAAATTATGTGTCCAGGCAGCTTAAACCTCACGAGGAGAGCTATCCGACTCGTGATTTTAAGTTAGCAATAGTGGTGTTCGCACTGGAAATTTGGTGCCACTACTTGTATAGGATTCACGTTGATATTTTTACCAATTACAAGATCCTTCAGTACATTTTCAAGCAAAAACAGTTGAATCTTAGGTAGAGGAGGTGGCTCGAATTGCTTAAGGATTATGATGTAGATATTCTCTAACATCTAGGGAAGGAAAATGTCGTAGCCGATTCTCTTAGTCGACGTTCCATGATGAGCTTAGCTCACATTGAGGTGGACAAGAGGACTATGGTAAAGCAAGTCCACCATTTAGCTTATATCGGGGTTCGACTTTTGGACTCCGAAGATGGTGGTGTTGTCATTTAGAACAGGGCTGAATCCTTCTGAGTAGCCAAATAAAAGAGAAGTAGTTTAATGATCCCTACTTGTTACAACTAAAGGAGGGGATTCACAAGCATAAGACGATGACTTTTGAGCAAGGGGAAGATGACAGTACCTTGATATACCGAGGCATATTGTGTGTTCCAGATGTAGCCGGGCTCATAGAGAGAATCATGTCAGAAGCCCACAATTTCAGGTATTCTATTCACCCAGGTTCAACAAAGATGTATCATGACCTCAAAGAGATTTATTGATGGAATGATATGAAAAAGAACGTTTCAAATTTTGTGGCTAAGTGTCTGAATTGTCAGTATGTGAAAACCGGGCACCAGGGACCCAATGGTTTGGCTTAGAACATACATTACTGTTTGGAAATAGGAGATGATTAATATGGATTTCATAATAGGTTTACCACTCTTTTTCGTAAGCATGATTCAATTTGGGTCATTGTAGACTGACTCACTAAGTCATCAGACTTTTCCCTGTGAAAACTACCGACTCAGCAGAAGACTACACCAAGTTATATATTCAGGAGATCGTCATAATGCATGGGACCCCAGTGTCCGTCATCTTAGATCGTGATGCCTAGTTCACATAAATATTTTGGAGATCCTTTCAGGAGAGATTAGGCATAAGGGTGAACCTTAGTACAATTTTTCATTCTCAGACAGATGGCCAGGCAGAGGGCACTATTTAGACCATTGAGGATATATGGAGGGAATGTGTCCTTGATTTTAAAGGTAATTGGTATGCTCACTTGCCTCTCATAGAATTTTCCTATAACAACAATTATGATTCTAGCATCAAGATGGCACCATTCGAGGCTATGTATGGGTGCTGGTGTAGATCATCAATTGGATGGTTTGAAGTTGGTGAATCAGAATTGTTAGGACCCGATTTGGTCTACCAGGCTATGAAGAAAGTAAAGTTGATTCAAGAGCATCTGAAAATGGCTTAAAGCCGCTAAAAGTCCCATTCAGACGTACGTAGTAGAGATTTGGAATTTCAAATCGATGATTAGGTGTTCTTGAAAGTTTCACCCATGAAAGGAGTTACGAGATTTGGGAAGAAGGGGAATCTCAGTCCCCGCTATATTAGGTCGTATAGGATCCTACAGAGGATTGGACATGTGGATTATGAGTTAGAGCATCCCCAAGAGTTGGAGGTTGTACACCCAGTGTTTCAGATCTCTATGTTTAAGAAGTTCATGGGGGACATGTCTTTGGTTGTTCCTACAGAAAATCAGAGGAGTTAAAGATAGCCTGTCTTATGAGGAGATTCTAGTGGCTATTCTTGACCGTCAGGTTCACAAGATGAGAACTAAGGAAATAACTTCAGTGAAAGTGCTATGGAGAAATCAAAAAGTTGAAGAGGCTACATGGGAAGCCTAAGAGGACATGAAGTCCAAGTATCCCCATCCCTTTAAAGAGTAAGCAGAAAATGTTGAAGGAAACTAACCTTTTCATTCAGACTTTATATTATAAGCTCCATGTTTTCAGTATTCAGTCAGTTCAGTTTTCATTCAGTACGGTACTTATTCAGTTTAGTACCTATTCAGTTCAACATTTATTCAGTCCAATATTCATGTGTTCATGGCAGTTCACTGCCCACACATTTCTGTTAGCCGTGCTTATGATCCAGTTTTTTCCATAAAGGTAACTAGAACCATCATTTGAGGATAAAATCACTCCAATGGGGGGGGATAATGTAACATCTCTGGTCTCCATACTAGTTTCTTGACTCATTCTAAGGAAATAAACCAAAATTAAGAAGGTTTCATATTTTGCGAAAGTGGTTGAGGGGCCTACTTCAAGACACCATAACCCATTGATTAAATGAGAATTTGGAAAAGCTTCCTAAATAAAAATTGTAGTAAGTTTAAACACCTTTCCATCTGTATAATGATCAGGCCAAACTAAGGTCTGTACAAGAAGTTATGTGCATTACAAAAATACTGAAGAAAGTAGGCCACCTGGCGTTGGCCACGCGTCGTGCATGAGGCGCGTCTGCATTGTCCATGCGTCACGATCCCATAGAGGGAAATCAATGTTCTAAATTTTGGTCTGCAGAGGGCCATGAACTGCATGTGCAATGCAGGTCCAATGCACATTTCGGGATTTTCAGCCTAATTTTCAAACTTTGCATTTTTAAGTTATATTTAAGTCTGGGCGTTATTTTTCTAACTCCCTAAAGCTCGAACATTGCCATAGAGGCAGTGAGAACAAGTCCCAAGCCACAAGAACCCTCCAAGGTAAGTTCTATGATGATTTTAGGATGAATTCAAGTCCCTAATTCCTTATTAACATGATTTAACCGTTCAAAATCCCTAGATTTTGATTGAGTCTTATCTATTGGAGAGAAATCCCTAGTATTAAAATTCAAGCAGCGTGAACATCAAAGGTATCATCTCTACCCTTTAATTAATTGTAGCATTCGATTAATGATTACAAACCATAGGTTCTTGCGATATTAGTGATGTGTTTGATAAAGAGAATCATATCAACTATGGTAGGGTTTTGGATGTTGATTTAGAATTGTTATAATGATATGGGTGATGATGAATGTTGTTAATTATACCTATTGGAGATCGTAGAGTCACCTAGAAGTAAGATGAAGGGTTATTGAGTGTAGAAATACCATTAATAAGGAATATGAAGCTTTATGCCCACCAAATGTTTGATAAAATGCCTAAGTGACCAAAATATGAGTAATAGTGCTAATATTGGTTCCCTTTGATTTATATATATATATATATATATATATATTGCTATAGATTGTTGTTGAGAAAAGTAATGAACGTTGTACTACGCTCAAGAGAAGGAAGTTGAGGTATGTGAGGCTAACTCTCTACATTTGGGAATGCTAATAATTCTCCCTACGCCACATTCTTTTACAAAGCTACAAATTGCCTCAGAATTATAGTTAAGCTTAGTTCCTTGGATAGTTGCAGATCTTTTAATCTCTAGGTTCGTAATTCATTGATGACTTTCATTCCGAACGTTGTAATCTCAGTACGTAATCAATATGGACTTGTGTTTGATACACATGAGTCTCAGTCTATAATACTCAGCATGTTCGTAGACTAGTTAAAGCTTTACTCCCCATTAGGGATGGCAACGGATCGGATCTGGACCGAATCCTACTAGATCCAGATCTAGATCTGTTTTTCATACCTGAATCCAGATCCGGATCCAAATCCGTCGGGTCCATAAAAGTCAAATCCAAATCCGGATCAATCGGATTCACCGGATCCACCGGATCGGATCTGGATCTACATGTAAAAAAATTTGTCTTGCTAAGAATTTTTTTTGAACTGACAAACGATTTTTACTTAGCTAACAGTTTACTATATTACAATTTTGAAATGTTCATATGAGATATTTTGTTCGTTGTGTCGTTTTGATTGTGAGCTATTAATTGAAAATGTTGGACAATGACAATAGTTGTGGAAAATGTTGACTAGTATTTTCACAATGCAGAACTTGCATGTGCTTGGAATCTTCACAAATAATGTGAATATAATTTTAACTACTTGTCTATGGAGATGTTAGTTATTCACTAATATAACATTGATTTTATTATCGAAGTTACCTCTTTATTTTTTAGTTTTTGAGTTAACGCGGGGATAAATTAAACTTGTTTTGAGAATTAAACTTGTAAGGATGTACTTAGCAATTTTAAGAAAATACTTATAAAATTACATTCTAGGTTATGAATATATTTAATAAAAAATAGATCAACGGGTCAGATCTGGACCGGATACGGATCTCAAATACAAGATCCAGATCCATATCCGATCCGTCAGAAATGGATCCGGGTCCGATTCGGATCCGTCGGGTCCAAATTTTGAAGATCCATATCCTATAAAACGGATCTGGATCCACCGGATCCGGACCGAGTCCAGGATCCACTGCCATCTCTAGTCCCCATAGACAGTTTCATGAATACATATCTCAGCGAATCATTGTTCAGTATGTCAGTGTTGTACCTTTCAACATGATTATCGGTTCTTATATATATATATATATATATATATATATATATATATATATATATATATATATATATATATATATATATATAATGTTTAATGTTGAACACCTGTATTTTGGGCCCGATACCACATATATATTTGGGCCTAAGGCCACATTTATGTAAATATATACTTGGGTCCAAGGCCAGAGGTTTGTGCACACATATATTGGGCCTGAGGCCACAGTTTATTATTTCAGTTAAACATGTGATTCTCCATTTCAAAACAGGAAGTATTCCTATTCCTTCTTTGTTCA
This sequence comes from Anisodus tanguticus, assembly GCA_034509755.1. Lineage (NCBI taxonomy): Eukaryota > Viridiplantae > Streptophyta > Magnoliopsida > Solanales > Solanaceae > Anisodus > Anisodus tanguticus. Next base: position 8,543,597 of record CM067543.1, on the reverse strand, counting down.
CTTCAGTTATCATTTATAGTTTAGTTTCAGCATTTACAGTTCTTTTTTTTAGTTGCTTTACATACTAGTTCAATTTAAATGTACTAACGTCCATTTGCCCGGGGCATCCATCTCGCGATGCAGGTAATGATTTACAAGTTGATGATTCTGCTTTCTTGGATTCACCTATCATCTACTTGGTGAGCCCCAATCTTTCTGGGCATAATCATATTTTCAGTCTTTACAGTATTTTAGTCAGTGAATTATGTCGGGTGCCTTGTCCTGGTGAACAATCAATATTTTAGTACTTTTTAGAGGCTTCGAAGACTAGTCGCAGTCAATCAGTTGTTTAGCATGCTTGTGGGTGTTAGCCTTGTCGGCTACTTATTTATACATTAGAATTATTTAATATTTCCATATTTATGATATCTCAGCAGACTTCTTAGTAAATCAGCGTGTTGTGTATTTATATTCTTCTTTCAGTTATACCACATGTTGATCCATCCAGCACTATGGTTCGGGGTGTAACACTAACCAACAACCAAATGACCTCTAACGGCATGTTTGGTACGAAGAAAAATATTTTCCTAGAAAGTAAGTGATTTTCTTGTACTGCTTAATAAGTCATGAATTTTATGGTTATTAGCACTCACTCCTTATACTTTCAGATGTCTTTTAAGCAAGTTTCTTCTTTATTTATAGTGTTTTCGTGTGTTTTTAGATATTTGAAGCTCAATGAATAAAAGGGAACAAAATAGTAGAAAAAGTCCAAAAACACACTTGAATGCGATGGAGTTACTGCACCGCAAACCCTGTATGTGGCCGCAAACTTGGAGCAGAAAAGTTGACAGAATTAAGCCCCATGCGATGAGTATGTGACACCGTAATATTTTATATGAGGTCGATACTCTCGAAGAAATCAACAAGTGAGCTGAATGAAAAGGCAAAAATGCGACGCAAGTGCGGCACATCATACCAGATATGCAATCGTATACCCAAAGCTCAGGCAATTTAATGAAGAAGGATAAAACGATCAAGATGCGGTGACTCCTGATGTATGAGATCGCATTTTGAAGAATATTGAACCACATACACACCGCATACCGAGCAAGGGGAAATTTGGTCATTAGAATGCAATTGCAAACTCATATTGCGACTGCATTCTAGTCGGCGCATTGCGACCCGTTTACTACTATTTTGTACTTTTTGTCCCTTCCCTATAAATACTTGGCATAAATCATTTTTACCTTTTTGCATTGGAAAAGAAGCCTTGGGATTGTCTCTTTCAAGATATTCCTTTATCTTCATCTTCATTGTAAGGATATGATTTCTTTTAATTCAATTAAATCTTTTACTTAATTTACATTAATTATGAGTAGCTAAATTCTTAGCTAGGGTTGTGGGGCCAAAAGGGTTTAGCATATGATTGGGTTTGAAATCAATTAATAGGGTTACTTGATTGTTCTCTAATAACTCTTTTGCTTTGTATTGTGTATTAATGGTGGCCAACATTAATAATACCTAAATTCTCTATCTATCTCTGAAAAGTAGGTAAAGATTATGAAAGAGTTATTGGCAAAGATTTGGGGCTTTAACCCCCCTCTAATGCTAACCCCCCTCTAATACCTAGAGCTAGTAATAGTCTTGGTAACTTGAAATCCAATTGAGTATTCTTAATGGAAAATCTCAGGGTTTAAAAAGCCTTTGATGAAATTTATTAATTGGGTTGGAAAACCTTTTAATAACCCATTTAACTCATAATTTTTAACATGAATGTTTCCTCTATGAATTGAAACATATCTCAATTGCACCCTTCCCTGAAGGCATCACAACTCTAGTCGCCTCAATATGATATTTAAAACTCAATTACTCTATACCTTATTGTCGAATTATTCTTAAATCAATTATGTGTTAATTATTTATAATCAATTAAATATTATTCCCTTCCCTTTGAAATATAGGCTAATCGTTGAGGCTTACAACTAAGTTGTACGTTTCTCGTCGTTTTCCTTGTGAGATTCGATCCCAACCTTCGTTGGATTCTATATTTGATAATGGCCGCTTTACATCTTTTTTAGAGGTGTAATTTGGGTGTATCAAATTTCAACGTCATTGCCGGGGAATACGGTTTAGAAATTTACAAATTAGTGTAATTCTCTACTTTTAGTCTTTATTTCTCATATCACTTTTTTTGTTGTTTTTAATGTGTAGGTGTGATTGCTTTAGACTCTGATTCCGATGATGAACTCGTAGGGGCACAAGCTGCTGCTATTCAACCCCCACCACTTCAAGGAAACACGAGTTTCCACCTCAACACTACTCTATTACACCTACTCAACACTAAGAGACTATTTGGAGGTCTTGAAACCCGTGATCCAAATAGGCACCTTAGAAATTTCCTTGGGGTGTGCGCCATCAACCTTCAACCCAGCGTCTTAAGTGAGGCCGTCAAGTGGAGGTTGTTCCCATTTTCTCTCATGGCAGAGGCCATCGTATGGTTTGATGAACTTACAGCCGACTCTATTACCACTTGGCTGGAGTTGACCAATGTGTTCCTCAATAAGTATTTCCCTCCATCCTGAATGTTGCAACTCCATGATGAAATCAACAACGTTCTTCAACTTTCTAATGAGCCACTTTATGAGGATTGGACCTGATTTAAAAAGAAGGTCAAAAGTTGTCCAAAGCATGGGTTGCCCGATAGTATGCTTCTCCAAACATTCTATAGGTCGGTGGCTAACAATATTGCGGAGGGGTCCGTTATGGACAATTACTTTGATGTGGTGAGTGATCTACTTACAAGCTAACCGACACAAATGAAGCTTGGAATACTAGAGAGTCAGAAGTAGTTAGAGGAAGTTGTTCAAAATACTTGTTGACTAGAGAGGTGATTAGGAGGGAAGAAGAGAGGGATAAAACAATGGCAAAGTTAATCATGCAAATTGATCTTCTTACTAAACATGTCATAGGAGCGGTGTCTAGAAAGGTGAATGTGGTTAGGTCTTGTGAAGGGGGCTCTCCGAATGAACAATGCTACTAAGTATATGATAAAGAAGCTCATTTCATGAACAATCAAGGGGTGGGGGTTCTCGGCCTAACTATCAAGGTCCTAATCAAGGGTCTTGGCGGCAAGGTCAAGGGAATCAATGATGGAGCAAAGATCAATGAGGCTCGAATTGGAGGGGCAACAATCAAGGGGGTTACAACAATAACTATAACAATCACCAAAGAAATAACCCCTATGTTCCACCAAACAGTAGCCAATAAATTTCAATTCAACCATCAACTAGTGATCCCGCTAATTCAAAGCTTGAAGATATGCTCTCAAAAGTGTTGAGAAAGGTTTAGTCAACCAAAACATTTCTCAAAGAGGTGAAGGATGATATGGAGAGTATGAGAGATGGTATGAACACTATGAGGCAAGTTGTGAGCTTTTATTCAACTTCCATCAAGTAATTGGAATCCCAACTTATCCAAAGCTCAGCTACCCTTAACCAAAGACAAAAAGGTACACTCCCTAGTGACACGGTGGTAAATCTAAGAAACAATGGTGATCATGCTTGCAAGGCCATCACTACTAGGAGTAAAAAGGTACTTAGGGGAGAGAAGTTGATAGAAGAAGTGGTTGTTGATGATGAAGCACCTATTATTGAACCCATAGTGATTGATAAAGATAGTGTCCCTAAGAAGAAGCGTTCTAGTATTGAAAATCCCATTGTCATTGAAGAAGTGATTACAAAATATAAGATCCCGGAAGTGATTGAACCTATTCCAAATCCCCCGCCACCATTTCTTCAAAGGCTAGCAAAGAAAGTGGATGATGGAATATTTACTAAGTTCATTGAGAAATTGAAACAGCTCTCAATCAACATTCCATTGGTTGAAGCTCTTGAACAAATGTCAGGCTATGCGAAATTTATGAAAGATCTAGTTACCAAGAAAATGCAAGCTATCTTCGAGACGATGGATATGACGCATCATTGTAGTGAAATTCTCACCAAGGCTCTAGTTCAAAAGAAAGAAGACCCCAGAGCATATACTATTATGTGCAACATTGCGGCTTATAAATTTCCAAAGGCTTTGTGTGATCTTGGTGCAAGCATTAACTTGATGCCACTTGCAATTTTTAACAAGTTGGGTTTGGGCACTCCTCGTCTCACAACCATGGGACTATTAACTGCGGATCAAACAATAAAAAGGCTGGTGGGTATTCTCTTTGATGTCCTTGTTAGAATGGATAGATTCATGTTTCTGGCCGACTTTGTTATTTTAGATTGTGAGGTGGATTTTAAAGTTCCCATAATGTTGGGATGACCATTCTTAGCCACGGGGCGAGCTCTTGTTGATGTTGAGAGAGGTGACCTTAAATTCCGGATGAACAATAACGAGATCACATTCCATATTTCTAAGTCAATGAAACAACCAGCGGATATGAGTGTGGTGTCGGTTATTGACATTATAGATGAAGCCATGGAGAATACTGTTTCAAATGATTATATTGGTGAAGTTTTGGCGGTGGTGTTGATGAACTATGATGGAGAAAACTATAAAGAATTTGAGGAGACAATTAATTCTTTGGTTGGTTTGGGGTCATACAACTACAACCCCAAGAAGCTTGATCTTGAGTTAGAAAACCGTGAGACTTCTTCCACAAAATCATCAATCATTGAACTACCTAATGTGGAGCTCAAACCTCTTCCTTCACATTTGAGGTATGAGTTTCTTGGTCCAAACAACACCTTACCCATCATAATTTTAAACCGGTTAACGGAAGAGCAACGTGAGAGGTTATTAGCTATTTTGAAGAGATATAAAAGGGTCAGTAGATGGTCAATTACAAATATTCGGGGAATTCCTCCAAGTATATATTCTCATAAAATCAATCTTGATGAATAATGTATTCCTAGTGTTGAGCATCAAAGGAGGTTGAATCCTCCTATGCAAGAGGTTGTGAAGAAGGAGATAATCAAATGGTTGGATGCCAGTGTAGTGTACCCCATAGTGGATAGTGAATAGGTGAGCCTAGTCCAATGTGTGCCCAAGAAAGGTGGTATTACCATGGTTCCTAATGAGAATAATGAATTGATACCAACTCGGACGGTTTCCGGTTGGAGGGTGTGTATGGACTACCAAAAGTTAATCCATTGGACAATGAGGGATCTCTTTCCAATGCCGTTCATGGATAAAATAGACTTGCAGGGAGAGACTTCTATTGATTTTTGATGGTTATTCAGGTTATAACCAAATCACTATTGCCCTCGAGGATCAAGAGAAAACTACATTCACATGCTTGTATGGTACCTTTGATTTTAGAAGAATGCCCTTTAGTTTATGCAATGCTCCCGCTACTTTCTAAAGGTTCATGATGTCTATCTTTTCCGACATGGTATAGGAATCTATTGAATACTTCATGGATGACTTTTCTGTGGTTGGAAACTCTTTTGATACTTGCCTAGAGAATTTGGCTCGGGTGTTAAAATGTTGTGAAGAGACCAACTTGATTCTCAATTAGGGAAAATATCACTTTATGGTCAAGGAGGGAATTGTTCTTGGGAAAAAATATCAGAAAAGGGTATAGAGGTTGACCAAGCCAATGTTGAGGTAATTATTAAGCTTCCTCCACCCATCCCCGTCAAAGGTGTCTGAAGTTTTCTATACCATGCCAGATTTTATAGAAGGTTTATCGAAGACTTTTCTAAGGTGGAAAATCCCTTGGCAAATTGTTGAAGAAACAGACCATGTTTGTATTTGATGAAGCATGTCTCAAAGCTTTTGAGTGCTTGAAAGAGAAGCTCACTTCGGCACCCATCATTATTGCTCCGGATTGGTCAAAGTCATTTGAGCTCATGTGTGATGCTAGTGGCTTTTCCATGGGGGCTGTTCTTGGACAAAAGAGAGATAAAATTTTCCATCTCATTTATTATGCAAGTAAGACTCTCAAAAGAGCACAAATGAACTATACCATTACCAAGAAAGAGTTGTTTGCGAATGTCTATGCTTTTGAGAAATTTTGAGCTTACTTGTAGGAACTCATGTTATTGTCCACACTGATCATGCGGCGCTTCGTTATCTCATGGCTAAGAAAGATGATACGCCTAGGTTGATAAGTTTGGTCCTACTTTTGCAAGAGTTTGATTTTGAGGTTAAATATAGGAATGGGTGTGAGAACCAAGTGGCCAACCACTTGTCTAAGCTTGAAGAAGGTAGGAATCCAAGCAATGGGCTTGAAGTGAATGATTCCTTTTCGGATGAGCATGTAATGGTGGGGTCACATAATATGATTCCATGGTATGCTGATTTTGCTAACTATCATGCGAGTGATATTATGCCAAGTAATCTTACTACCCATCAAAAGAAGAAGTTCTTGAGTGATGTCCGGAAGTTTCATTGGGATGAGCCCTACCTTTTCCGGGTTTGCGCCGATAACATGATAAGAAGGCGTATTCCCGAGGTTGACATGATACCCATATTTGAGGCTTTCCACTCGTCTCTCATTGGTGGTCACCATAGTAGTGCAACGACAGCGCCGAAAGTTCTTCAAAGTGGTTACTATTGGCTAACCATCCATCAAGATGCGTATGATTTTGTGAAAGAGTGTGATTAATTCCAAAGGCATTGGGGCATCTCAAGGAAGCATGAGATATATTTGACACCTATTTTTGAAGTGGAATTATTTTATGTATGGGCCATTGACTTTATGGGCCCGTTTTAGAAATAAATATATCCTTATAGCAGTTGACTATAAGTCGAAATGGGTGGAGGTCGTATCGCTTCCATACAATAAAGGAAAGAGTGTCACCGTGTTCTTGAAAAAGTATATTTTCTCAAGGTTTGGTACTCCTAGGGCTATCATTAGCGATGGGGGTTCACACTTTTGCAATAGATTGTTCAAAGTTCTTCTTGAGAAGTATGGAGTTAAAAACAAGGTAGCTATGACCTATCATCCCCAAACAACTAGGCAAGTGGAAGTTTTAAATCGGGAGATAAAAAGCATCTTATCCAAGATGATCAATATCACAAGAGTTGATTTATCACAAAAGTTGGATGATACATTTTGGGCATACCGGACAACTTTCAAAACTCCAATTGGCACGTCGCCATATAGGTTGGTGTTTGGCAAAGCTTGTCATTTCTTAGTTGAGCTTGAGCATAAGGCTATGTAGGCCTTGAAGAAATTAAATATTGATTAGAGTGATACCTCAAACTTGAGAGTAGAGAAATTGAATGAGATGCATGAATTCCTACTCAAAGGTTATGAGAGTTCATCACTTTACAAGGCCCGAATGAAGCATTTCCATGACAAGAAGATCTTAAAGAGAGAGTTTAGCACAGGGGATTGGGTGTTGTTATTCAACTCAAGACTCTGGTTGTTTCCCGAAAAGTTAAAGTCAAAATGGTCAGGACATTTTGAGGTCACGCGAGTGTTTCCCCATGGTGCTATTGAGATTGCTTGTCCAAGTGGAAATCAGATCAAAGTGAACTGGAAAAGAGAGAAACATTACTTGGGAGTGCCAAATAAAGTGAAGATAATTGAGGTGATCTACCTCAATGAGCCTAGAAAAATGGTAACAACGTCGTGTCGTGACGTAAAATCCCAAGTGTTTTCTTTCTTTTTCTTGTTTTAATAATTGTTTAAGTGTGTAGGATGCAAAGTTGCAAGGAACACTGAAGCAAAAAAGTGTTGGGAGCAATCAAAACCTGAAAATCTGAGCATGGGAATTGAAAAATGGGTTGAATCCAAGAATGTGGAGCTTGCGGAGTGAATGTGATACCACATATTCAGTTTGCAGTCACATTTCACATCGCATATTGGGCTCCCAAATTTTCAATGAGTGAGGTAAAATCGATAAAATTGTGTCATGATTGCGACACCGTATTTCCAATGTGGAGCACTATGCGGTCGTATATCTCCAATAGTCGTTGAAGTAGGTAACGGTCAAATACAAAGAGAATGCGCTGCCACATTCTTAGTTTGCGGTCACATTCTCAACGCATCCCTAATGAGTACTTAAGGTTAAATTGAAATTCAATTTCCCACTTTCCCTCTTCAAAACACTCAACTGTTATGACTTCTCACTCTCATTAATCGACATTTATTTGTGTGGCTTAAATCTCACCTAAACCTACTCTTTCACCATTCTAACACCACTCTGTTGTGTAATAAATCCCTAAATGTTGTAGAATATCCCTCTTCTCTAGTCTGCATTCAACATCAAAGGTTTGTCTTCCTTTACCCCAAAATTCTCGCAATTTAATTAATGATTGGCTGGGTAAGCATGTTATTTTGATTCGTTTGCGTTGTATTATTTATTTCGATGACAACCATGCTCGTATTGACTGTATTTATGTGTGGATAGATCTAAAATACGTTATAGGTGCCTAGGATTTAATTAAATTAGGGGGATATATGAGATTATTAAAATTAAATTGTTGGTTGATGTGTAGTGAGTGGGTGTATGGATCTGCATTGAGGGTAGAAAACTAGTTGGGGTGGCTTTGTTTTGGATTGCCATGAAAATGCTTGTGAAACTGCCATTGATGGATGGGGAAGACGATGGAAATGCGACGTCGCATACACCGAATGCGACGTCGCATACACCGTATGTGACCTCATTTGCGTCGCATTCCCCTTGGATATCTGGCAGTAACTAAGCCTAAAGGCAGGAGTATGCGGTCAAAATGTGGCACTGCAATCCACGTCGCATACTCCGTTTCCAAATTAGCACTGAAGTCAGTAAATTGGACTACTTTGCGACATTTATGTGACACCGCATATTGCGTATGCGAGCTGTACTCAGTGAATGAGATCGTATTTCACTCAGTGCAGTGCCACATACTCTTTATACGGCGCCGTATATGCATCATATACTGCCATATTCTATTATTTTAACTATTCTTCCCTGTTTATTGTAGTTTCTTTTTAGAATGATTTTGATTACATAAAATCACCAAAAAGATTTTATGTTTTTTTTATTTCTTGGCACTAATATTGCTTTCGTTGCAGAATGGTTTGAGGTAAAGCTATCATCAAACAAAATACATGCAAAGATGGGCCAAAGTTTGGGAAGAAGAGAAATACACTCACTCATTCGGAGGACCAAGAGGAGTGGACACATGTGGATAGGCAGTCCACTATACCTTCTCAACCTCAACCTTCATCTCAGGCTACGGGGGAAGTATTATGACTCCCCAAATGCTGAAACAAGAGCTAGAAAGAATGGTCTGCATGGAAGATGCCCTCTAATTCAAGGATGAGGGGAGAAAGAGCGATTTGACCAAAAGTGCACCTTCAACTATGAAAAGCAAATGAGTCTAATAGGCTTAAAGGATTCATTCCCCGGGTCCCCGAGCAATTGCAAAAGAGGAACTGGATGGTCTTCACTAAACCTCCTAGAGTGTTTGTGCTCGTGCTCGTGGGGGAGTTTTATGCTAGTTTAGGGGTCACCATGGGCAAGAAGAAGCAATATTTAGGAGGTAGTCATGTTCGTAAAGTGATGGTGCAGATGTACTACGAGAGAATCAATGCCATTTATTTTGGCAATAATGGTATATCACATAGGGAGTATGAGGAAAAGATTTGCTTCGACAACATAAAGAGTCAGCGGGTATATGTGGCTGAGGTGATAGCAGCTTCATGCACCACTATTCCTTAGATTCATCCGCACACCCCTATTCAGAAGGCGAGCCTCAACATTGAGACAAAGTTTTGGCTAACGTTCATAAGTAGTCGGTTCTGGCCTTCTCAGAATGAAACCTTGGTGGGCCTTCACAATGAAGTCCTCTTAGGGTGTATCATGACAAGGGTACATCTTAATGTTGGTAGGATAATTTACTACCACAATACTAATAGAGCATGGCAGACGACGAGATCCTTACCATTCCCATGCATGATAACTGGTTTGTGCCGGAACGAAAATGTGCCAATTTTTTGTGGGTGGACAGAGATTAGATATCCTCAAGTTGTCAAGCCCCCATCTGTGGCTAATTTCTGGTTTGTGGTATGCATCTTGGGTGCAGTGAATTCAAAGGTTACCAACTTCATCAAGACCATTCCTGATATGATCAAAGCTGTAGTTGCTGAGGCTAACAAAGATCTGAGAGAGAGGGTATATGGGTTAGAGAAGATGATGGAGAAAGTTGAGGTAGGTGGATTTGAGGATTTGGCAAGTGTCAAGTTATACCTTTCCCAACTGCAGACTGAGTTCTGTACCTGCCATACTTAACTATTTGTGGCTATGGGTACTGATATGGGACTACCAGATAAGAGTGTCCCAATGGAGAATGTGGAGAGTAGCCTAGAGAGAGAGGATCTCGAGGATGAGAGAGATTATGAGGGTACTGATCAGGAGGCATATGAGACTTTAGATGATTTTGAGCCCCTTCCTAACACACTGGATGATGATCTTCAGGCAGGGATAATTTCTTCATTCCAGACACAACATCCGAGTGCTCGTACTGACGAGGAGCTAGAGAGGGACACTCAGGTAGCCAGTGAGCATCTAGGGAGTGCTCACCTCTTTTTTGCTTATATTTTGGTGCATTGGGGATAATGCACGATCTTTTTTAGTTGGGGGTCGGTTAATTTTATATTCGTGGGCGGGAGTTGGAAAATGATATTTTGATATTTTGGTTTGTAAATATTTGACTATTCGGATGTTTGTTGTTTTATTAGTACGTTGACATTGTTGTTTGATGTGGCATTGTGTGTATGTTGACATTGTTCTTGTGTTTTTCATTAGTATTTTCATATTATTTGTGTGTTTTGCCCATCTGTTGTGGTATTAGCTATATTCCTGGTTTTCTTAGCCGTAGTTCTTTTCCCAAGGATGTTAATGATCTTTTGAACCTAGTGTTTTAGGTAGTATTGAGTCATTTTTCCAATGGTAGATAGTTGGGCAATTTCTTAAAGTAATTAAACCTTGTGTCATGTCATTGTGACTTGTTTGGTACTAATACATTGAGATATGTGCATGTAAAATTAATACCCTCCAAAAATTGAGTTTTAAAAGGATAAGAATGATCGATTGACAACATTTGGCTCATTGTGTGATTTTTGGATACCATTTTGATAAGTTTGCACAAGTTGAGTTTGTCTTAGAAGTCAATTGCTCATCTTCTAATAATGCATATGCCATGTGTGATGAGCTTTGTTCAATTTGGTTTTTGTGTTTGCTTGTGTCTACTAGAGCTTGCCCCGGTCAGTCAAACAACTCTTGTATTGAGGGTGGTAGTTGGAGAAATGAACTTAGGCATTCTTTGTGTGTTCAAAATGTAGCCCTTCTAACCTTTCAAGCCTATCAAAGCATTACGTGGATCACTAGTCAGCCCTTTTGAGCGTTGACCCTTTCTTGGTAACCACATTACAAGTCATAACCTTTTTGACATCTTACCATTTTTGAACCCGTCCTTCCTTGATCTTGAAATCTCAACTTAAGATTTTAACCTAAGTTGGGGGTGAGAATCCATGTGAATAAGGTGAGAAGATCAACTTAGGCTTTTGGGGGTGGTATGACAAATGTATGAAGGAAACAGTGCGTGATGTAGTTGTTCACAGGACCCCCCCCCCCCCTGTTTAACAAAGATAGAAAAGAAAGAAAAAAATAGAAAAGAAACAAAAAGGTAGTGTTTTTATTTGTTGTTTTTGGATAAAATCATGGGGGAATGTAGAATAGAAGTTTGAAAATAAGTGGCATAAAAAAGAGAAGAATATTCTTGCAAAGGTAGAGAAAAGGAAAGAAGCAAAGAGGAATCAAAGAAATGACCCCAACATGTAAAGATGTGTAGAGTTCAAGGAAGGTGTGGTCATTTCATATCCAAATGACTATCATACCCTACCCCAAGCCTACATTATCATCGGAAAAGTCCTTAGAGATCTCAAAACAATCATTTTTGAGTTAGAGTTGAATGAAAGTAAGGGCAAACCTATGGTTTGATACTTGTTGCATTTAAGATTCTTTGTTGAGTGTGAGTGATTGACTCTTGTCCCTTGCTTACTTTATAAATCTTTGTGTGTGGGACTTTTTTCTTGTGAGGGCGCATGTGTTATGAAAAAAATAAGTTGATAATTGTACTTTCTTTACTAGCCAAAAGGAGTGTGAACAAGAGAGTGGTAACCTCTAGTCACACCTTGAGGCTTGTGTTTGCTTTATATTCTCATTATTGGTACCAACCGAAAATCATATGCATCCATCATGTCAGTGGTCGAGTCTTGTGTGAGTCGAGTCTTTTATTTTGAGTCTTTTGTGAGTTAAGACTTGTGTTTCAGTCGTAGTTTTGTGTCGTTTCTTGAAGACAAGCAAAGAGTTAAGTTGTGGGTGTTGATAAGTCATGAATTTTAGGGTTATTAGCACTCACTCCTTATACTTTCAGATGTCTTTTAAGCAAGTTTCCTCTTTATTTATAGTATTTTCATGTGGTTTTAGGTATTTGAAGCTCAATGAATAAAAGGGAATATAATAGTTGAAAAAGTCCAAAACAAATGCTTGAATGCGATGGAGTTACTGCACCGCAAACCATGTATGCGGCTGCAAAAGGACCGCAAACTCGAAGCAAAAAATTGACAGAATCAGGCCTTATGCGATGAGTATACGACACCGCAATCTTTCATATGGGTCGATACTCTCGAGGAAATCAACCAGTGAGCTGAACGAAAAAGGCAAAAATGCGATGCAAATGCGGCACCGCATACCAGATATGCGATCGTATACCCAAAGCTCAGACAAAATAGTGAAGAATGATAAAACAATGAAGATGCGGTGACTCCTGATGAATGGATAACATTTCGAAAAATGTTGCACTGCATACACGCCGCATACCGAGCGAGGGGAAATTTGGGCATTAGAATGCGGTCAGAATGCTACTGCAAACTCATAATGTGATCGCATTCTGGTCGGCGCATTGCGACCCGTCTGCTACTATTTTGTTCTTTTTGTCCCTTCCCTATAAATACTTGGCATAGATTTCTAAGCTCATTATTCTATACTTTATTCTCTGAGCATATTTTTATCTTTCTGCATTGAAAAAAAAGCCTTGGGATTGTCTCTTTCAGGATATTCCTTTGTCTTCATCCTCATTAATCATTGTAAGGATATGATTTCTTTTAATTCAATTAAAGATTTTATTTACTTTACATTAATTATGAGTAGCTAATTTCTTAGATAAGATTGTGGGGCCAAAGGGGTTTATTGTGTGATTGGGTTTGGAATCAATTCATTGGGTTACTTGATTGTTCTCTAATAACTCTTTGCTTTGTATTGTGTATTAATGGTGGACAACATCAATAATGTCTAAATTCTCTATCTAGCTTGGAATAGTAGGTAAAGATTAGGAAAAGAGTTATTGGCAAGGATTTAGGGCGTTAACCCACATATAATAGCTAGAGCTAGGAATAGTCTAGTTAACTTGAAATCCAATTGGGTATTCTTAATTGCACATCTTAGGGCTTGGAAAAGCCTTTGATAAATTTATCAATTGGGTTGGAAAACCTTTTGATAACCCATTTAGCCCATGATTTAGAACATGAATGTTTCCTATGTGAATTGAAATATAGCTCAATTGCACCCTTTCTCCGAAGGCATCACAACCCTAGTCACCTCAATTTGATATTTAAAACTCAATTACTCTATACCTTATTGTCAAATTGTTCTTAAATAAATTACGTGCTAATTAGTTATAATGAATTATTATTCCCTTCCCTTTGAAATATAGGCTAATCGCTGAGGATTACAATTAAGTTGTACGTTTTTCATCGTATTTCCTGTGGGTTCGACCCCAACCTTCGTTGGGTTCTATATTTGCTAACAACCACTTTACATCTTTTTCGTAGGTGTAATTTGGGTGTATCACCGCTTGGTCTGTAAGTAGAAATCATCATCCAAAATATATTTGTATATAATTTATGCAAAAGTGTTATAGAGATGTGACTCCGGACCTTAAGGATATTCCGAAGAAGGAGTCGATTTTGGCGGATGAGATTGGACCCGCACAAGCATCACCTGGGTTCGTTTCTTCTCCTGACCTTTAGCAGGCTTTGTTTCGCATTTTGGGCTACTTCGAGGGTATGACCCAGGCAGGCATGATACCAGTTACTCCAGACGGTTCTCCGACAAGAGTAGGAGCTCAGACTCCTGAGATGATGGCTGCTGCTGGATTTTGAACTCCAGGAACACAACTGGATGTTGTTGTGGCTCCCCGCATTAATGAGGTTCCATTGGCTGATTTTGCTAATCAATTTCAACTAAGTATATTGGAGTTTCACTTTTATAATTCGAACTCTGGGGCATTGTTTTGAAGTTTTACCTTAATATAGGTACCACATACAAAATCACCCCATTACTTTCTAACTACCCGCCAAGAATTATAATTTTACCTTGTGCATTTTGAACTGAAATTACCACCTAAGAGTAAATTATCTCATTATTTTGTTGAGTACCACTCATGAAATTACCCCACTATGAAACTTATAAAAGTGTTATAGAGTTCAAATTTATATAAGTGAGATTTCATTAGTTCGAACTTATACAAGTTCATGCCAATGTCCTTGAGTTTGTAATTTTTCCTAATAAAACTGATAAAAATTAATAATACATGAATTTTTTCCGGGGTTTAAACTGTATAATTCAAAGTACAACTCTGGGAAAAATTCCCCGGTGCTTTTCCCTGTGTAGCTAGATTTATTTTTGTTTCATATAAAAAAACAAGTAAAGTTTAAATAGTTTCTAATGGTGACTAATGTTGATTTACGGTCTAAAAAGTGATTATTTATCTATTTTTTCACAATAATCAGTTTACTAATTGTCCAGATATACAGAAACCGAAAATAAAGGCCGTGAAACATTGGGGCTTGGACAATTTGGGCCATCAAACGGGAATAGGCTTACTGGGCTGGGTGTGGGATGAGTCATGAATCTGGTTGGGCCTCTCAACACGGGGTATTTGCACGTTTGTCCTTATTTTGTGCTGGTCTTTAATTTTGCCATTCAAGTCAAATAACTTTTTGATGGGGTATACATTTAATATTTTTGCATTATAATATCTACAAATTATGCTCCGCTATGCATAAATTTAATTTTGAATTCCAAAAATTAAGGATCAACCCATTTAAAGAGCAAAAATTGAAGACCATCACATTTGAAAGTCAAACCGTGCAATTTCTTCTCTCAACATCACGATCGTACTTTTGCCGATAATTCTCTATGTTTTTTTTATTTATTTCTTTTTTATTTTTCTGTAAATATTAATACTTGATACCAATTACTGATAAAACTTAACTTAATTTAAACAAATAAGATGAGTTAAAGACAAAAATAACTTAACAATTTAAAAGTTTCTTGAATTTCAAAAGCTTTCAAGGGATGATATGCAACCATGCCAAACATTGGTGTAGAAATTAGAAAGTATGCATGAACATAATCCTTGCAACTTATAAAGGAAATATGTAAGTAAAATTAGAAACTCATAGCACAATAATACCGAAAAATGTGAAATAATTACTATCATACGAAAAAAGATGACAGCATTAATAATTTCATCACAAAAGTGGAAAAGATACCTTCTAAGATTTGCAAAAAGTTTTTTTTTGTGCAAATTAACCCAAAAACGTCATTAGCAATACTAGAAAAATTCCAAAATAAACCACAGTGATCAATTATATCATGATAAATTCATGCATTTTTACAGAAACATAGGGACTCAAGAAAGTTGGACAATAGATTGACACAATACAGAAACATGTCACAGTCAAAGAAAACTAGCATTGCTTTGAACATTTTTGGTTGGACTCTATGAGTCAGAAAGTAATTTGGTTGTGTTCTTATTCTTACTAGTATCCAACCAAAATGAAAGTGACAGCAGAAAGGAAAAAATCCCTTTTATGTTATTCATTTCTTTTATTATTTTACTGTAATATTATTAATACTTGATACCAATACTTGAAAACTACCATTGCTTTGAGTATTTTTGTTTGGAGACTATGGTGTGTTTGGTAGGAAGGAAAATGTTTTCTTTAACAATAAGTGATTTTTTTTACTTATTTTCAGTTGTTTGATAGGTAAGTAGGAAATATTATCCCAAAAGTATAATAACGAGAATGAAAGAAATAATTCCTTGATTATTTTCATTAATTGAAAGACTATATATACAATTTACATATTTTCATAATAGGAGAATCTTATTCCTATTCTACTCCTAAAACCTTATTTTACTTGGATACTAACTATACAATTATGGTAAGTGTACAATACTAATTAGACTACAACATTAATTACATAATTGTACATGGAATAGGAAATATATATGGAAAGGAACTGCCCACGGATGGGCAACAATAGTATGTCTCGGATTACGTCTCGGAATACCGTGTGTATACATAATATACATATTGTGTGTATATTATGTATACTTAACACACCCCCGCAGTCATAGCGGGCGGTCTTCGAACGCTGAGACTGTCCCTAAAATCTTTAAAAAGGACCGAGGGAAGACCCTTCGTAAAGATGTCGGCAATTTGATACCTGGACGGGACATGGCAGACGCGAACGTGGCCACGAGCAACCTTTTCACGAACAAAGTGAATGTCCATCTCGATATGTTTAGTGCGTTGGTGCTGAACCGGATTACCAGAAAGGTAGATGTCACTAATATTATCACAATAAACCAAGGTCATTTTCTGAATAGGACAATGAAGCTCTAACAACAAATTACGTAACCAACATGATTTAGAGACCGCATTAGCTACCCCTCGATACTCGGCCTCTGCATTGTAATGGGATAAAGTCGATTGAGGCTTCGCAGACCATGAGACCAAGTTATTACTAAGAAATATACAATAGCCAGACGTAGATCGTCTGGTGTCCGGACAGCCACCCCAATCAGCATCTGTGTACGAGACAAGTGTTGTCGTTGATGAAGGATATAGATGCAAGTCATAGTCAAGTGTACCATGAATATGCCGAAGGATGCGTTTGAGCGCATTCATGTGCTCAACTCTGGGATCATGCATAAACAAACACACCTGCTGAATAGCATACGTAATATCGGGTCTCGTGAATGTAAGTTACTGAAGGGCCCCAGCAAGACTGTGATAGCGGGTCAGATCCTCGTATGGTGCGCCGGCCGCAGCCCCAAGTTTGGGCTTAGTATCAACGGGAGTGGAAGTGGACTTACAGGATGATATCACAGCCCACTCAATGATCTCAGTTGCATACTTCCACTGGGATAAGAACAACCCACATGCATGACGAGTGATAACAATCCCCAAAAATTAATTCAAAGGCCCCAAGTCTTTCATAGCAAACTCATAACTGAGCATTGTCATGATAGACCGGCGTAATGCATCGGAAGAGGCAGTCAAGATAATATCATCCACATACAAAAGTATATAAGCCAAGGACGACCCACGACGATATATGAACAAGGAATTATCCGACCAGCAGTGAGTGAACCCAATAGTCAAAACATAGTCGGCAAACCTCTTATACTAGGTCTTTGGAGACTGCTTAAGCCCATATAAGGACTTCTTCAACAAACAGACATGATGAGGATACTTGGGGTCCCTAAACCCCACAGGCTGATGCATATATACTGTTTCATTAAGATCACCATATAAGAAAGCATTCTTCACATCTAATTGATGGATGGTCCATTCTTTCGAAAGAGCCAAGCTGAGTATAGTGCGAATGGTAGCCGGCTTGACCACCGGACTAAATGTCTCCCCACAATCCACACCAACCTGCTGAGTCTTACCATTACCCACAAGCCGAGCCTTATGTCGTGCAAATGAACCGTTTGAATTGTCCTTATGAGCAAAAATTCACATGGACCTAATAATATTAATACCAGAAGGACGGGGCACCAACTCCCACATCTTATTATCAATAAAAGCATTATATTCATCGGTCATAACAATTTTCCAATTTGGATTTTTCAATGCAGACATAGGATTACGGGGTAAGGGTGATTTAAGAACATTAGAATTTAAGTTAAAATGTCTTTTCGGTTTAAAAATACTCCATTGACTACGAGTGACAGGTCGATGACTCGGGGAAGAAGGGAACAGATTTTGGGAATTTTTTGGACGTGGGATGGACGGCGGCCAGGTAGTGGGCTGCTTGGCCCAAGTCGAGAATCGGGAACGATGGCAGATCTTTGGGACTGGATTATGTGTAGAAGCAATAACTGGGCCAGAACTGACCTGGGGAGGTGGCCCAATTGCTGGACCGACGTTGTTGGACCGTGATGTTGCGGGAGAACCAGTGGGCCCGCTGGCGGATTTGGGGTGCGGGATACGTCCGAAAAATGGCGAATAATATACATGGATATGCCATCATCTAAAAAAATATACGAACTAGGCACGAGAGTACTAACCTTAGCAAACGGGAATTGAGTTTCATCAAAAAGTACATGGCGACTAATGATGATTTTATTAGATGACAAATCAAAACATTTTTAGCCACGATGATTAGACGAATAGCCCAAAAACACACAAGGGGTAGACCGAGCCTGAAGTTTGTTAATTGTGGTGAACGGAAATAACGGATAACACAAGCACCCAAAGACCCGAAGATGAGAATATGAAGGAGTCTTATTATATAAAATGTGAAGAGGGGAAGAATATGTCAAACCTTTGGAAGGAAGAATGTTAAGGAGATATGTGGCCATTTGTAGAGCATGGTGCCAAAACGAAGGGAATATGGAAGCGTGAATCAATAATGTTCGGACAATTTTATTAATGGTATGAATTTTGCATTCGGCTTTCCCATTTTGTGAAGATGTATGAGGGCAAAAAAATGAAAATTGATCCCATTAATTGCACAAAATTCCTGAAATACCCCGTTGTCATATTCTCTGTCATTATCATATTGAATATTTTTTATTTCTCTTTCGAATTGGGTTCTAATGAAAGCTCTAAATTTTAAGAAGATGGAAAAAACTTGAGATTTTTTCGCTATCGGAAAAGTCCATAAAAATTTAGAATAATCATCCAAAAAGAGAACATAATACCGATGACCCAACGAGCTAAGAACATGAGATGTCCATAAGTCGCTATGAATAATATCAAATGACATTAAAGTATGAGAATTAGAGTCTACAAATGGCAACCTAACAATTTTTCCTAAAGAACAAGATTGACAATTCGGAGTACTACGCGTACCCTTACAAGAAATAAATTTATTTTTATCTAAGGAAGACAAAATAGACGACACCGGATGACCAAGACAAGCATGCCACAAGGAAGGAGCAAGGGTTGCAAACGCTGACGGCAAGTCTTGACTCAATAGACTGGAACTTGGCGTGATAGGATAAAGATCCCCCTACTATCACACCTCATGAGAGGACTCCTCGTCTTGAAATCCTTCACAGAGAAACCAAATGGATCAAATTCAATAGAAACGGAATTGTCAGTGGTAAATTTATGGACATATACTAAATTTTTAACCAATTTGGGGGCATGTAGGGTATTTTTCAAAATAAGGGGTGAATTGGGGGGGAGACAAGGTTTTATGACCATAACCACGAATTGGAATAGAAATACCATTACCAATAATTATGCCACGAGGGTTGTCAAATTGAAATAAGACGAAAGTGTACCTGAATCGGATGTCATGTGGGTAGTGGCACCGGTGTCCATATACCAATTCGGGCCTGGTGGAGTCAAACCAAGTGTGTGCATTGCGGCCTCAATATCGATCACAGTGGGGCCTGCTGCGCGGTGGGCTTGCGGAGGCCGGGGCCTAAGAACTCCTGCGTGCTGCCCTGGCCCGTGACTGCTGCTGGAACTACTGTGGGCCGTCGAGGCTACTGGGGAGCCCACTGGCCAGAAAATTTTGCGGAGTTGGGCCGTATGGCCACTGTCCACTGGTCCAAGCCCATAGCCCAGAGGCCCAAGGCTGAGACCTGTGGGTCGGTGGCCCACTGTAATCGGGATGGGGTCCATCGCCACTGTTTTGTCCACCGTGACTGCTGTCAGAACCGCCGCGTTTGCCCCCTCAATTTTTTCCATTATTTTTCCTGCCATTTTTGCCGCCCCCGTGAGATCGGTTTTGGTTCGAATTGTCACCAAAATTTTAAGGATTAGTGGAGGATGTCATCATGACCACGGGAC
Organism: Anisodus tanguticus; assembly: GCA_034509755.1. Taxonomy (NCBI): domain Eukaryota; kingdom Viridiplantae; phylum Streptophyta; class Magnoliopsida; order Solanales; family Solanaceae; genus Anisodus; species Anisodus tanguticus. The sequence goes on along the minus strand of CM067543.1, from coordinate 8,523,517 downwards.
TAGCATTAGTAGCCGCCTTTTTAGCCAAATCGGCTTCTTCCAAGGTAAGCATGGATCAGGCTTGATAGAACCTCAGAAGAGGATTACTTTTACGAAGGAGAGTTCCAACGCCACTATAGGCCTCAGATAGGCCAGCGACCATCTGTAAAACAAGACGATCTTCACTAACTGGTGCACCAATGTTGCGGAGTTGGTCCGCCAATTCTTTCAACCATTTGCAATATGCTAAATGTTCGGGAAATTTTCCATGTTGACGTGGGAAAAATCATGTTCAAGAGTAACAACTCTGAAATTTTGATTATTCCGGAATATGTCACGCAGCCTATCCCACGCAGCCATCGCCGTAGTGTCTAGCTCAATAATCGTCTACGATAGGTCGGTAGAGATAGTAGAATAAATCCACTGAAGGACGGTGACATCAAGTGTTGTCCATAACATAGGATCATCCTCGCGTGTAGGCACCTCTGTATCATCAGGAGCCGTGGGGATTATGTGATGGATGACTTGATGCGAACGAGCGTGAATTTTGAACAACTCGGTCCACGTCGCGTATTGGACGTTTTGTATTTCAAGAATTAGAGGGATATGGTTCTTGATGTTAGAAACAACAAATGCAGGGTGAAACGTGTTCTTTGACGTAGACATAACGAAAGAACAATAGGTGATAGAGAGATTTGGAAGACAGAATTTGAGAGCGGAAAAAAAATGGCAAAACCGAGGAGGAAGGCTCGGTTGATGCTTGGCCGAAGAACAAGAATTTTTGGGAGAGAAATTGTTGTTTGACCTAGACTTCTGATACCATGAAAGAAATAATCTCTTGATTATTTTCATTAATTGAAAGACTATATTTACAATTTACATATTTCCATAATAGGAGAATCTTATTCCTATTCTACTCCTAAAACCTTATTCTACTTGGATACTAACTATACAATTATGGTAAGTGTACAATACTAATTAGACTACCACATTAATTACATAATTGTACATGGAATAGGAAATGTATATGGAAAGGAACTGCCCACGGATGGGCAGCAATAGTACGTCTCGGATTACGTCTCGGATTACGTCTCGGAATACTGTGTGTATACATAATATACACATGTATATTGTGTGTATATTATGTATACTTAACAGAGAAAAATATATCTAGTGTAATCTCACATATAGGATCTAGGGAGGGTAGAGTGTACACAATGTTATTCCTACCTCGTAGAGATAGAGAGACTATTTTCACTAGACCAAATATTATTCCAAAATTATTTGTATAAAATTAAGCAAGCATTGTGAAGTTGGGAGTAGACAGTATGAGTGTGGGAGTGGTGGAGGTGAAGACTATAATTGGGTTAGGGTCGGATTGAGTGTGTTGAAAATTGGGGAGAAATGAAGTGTCGCTTATAGAACTTATTTTATTTTTCTCTTTTCACTAGAGAAATCTTTTTTGTTTTATTGTTTTTAAAGAACTTATTTTTCTAGATAAAATATTCTTCAAAATTTTGGCCAACCAAACACACCTTATGGGTTAGAAAGTAATTTGGTTGTATTCTTATTTTTACTTTAATCCAACCAAAGTGAAAGTGAAAGCAGAAAGGAAAAAAATGGCTATTAACAGTTTGTTTAACTTCTTGCTTTTTTCTTCAACAGAAATGGGCCATCACATATTTTGTACATTTTACATAAAGACATGGCATTTTGGTGAAATAAGTATCAGCATCATGTGATACTTTAGAAGGACTAAAGATTCGAAAAGTTAATAGGTTTAATTTATCAGTGGTGATATAACTACAAAAAAAAAAAGTTGATAAAAGTAATCTTAGGATCTTTCACACGATGGTTACGAAAGGACAATAAAACAAATATTCAGTATAATCTCACAAGTAACTTATGGGGAGAGTGGTGCGTACGCATTATCTACGAACTTCATCGCTAATTTATGACTAAATTGAGTTAGTGACAAATTTTGTTGTTTAGCTTAAATTTGTCTGTTGCTAATTCCTATTTTTTTAGTAGTGTTTTAAAATAAAAAAGATGGGTCGGGTAAGGTATTGTGTCGATTTTGGTTGGGCTAGATTTTAAATTGATCTGAATTCTTAATTAGTATTTTAAAACCATAAATAAAAATTGAGTGGTCAACTCTAAAAAAAAATTCTCTGATTTTAGACACATAGAGTCCACCCATTTTGTGTTGTAGCTTCTTCAATGACAATGAAAAAACTAGTAGTTATTTTAATAACGATAAGGGCATGAATACACAAAAAATGTAATGGATAGCTGAATTGAGTAATTATATATATATATATATATATATTTATGAAAATTTTGAATTATATATACTGACAGTGAAAATATTTTATACACTATCAGTTCAATATTAGTATTAAGAGGTGATTTTCTGTTTCAAGTTATCATTTGAGGCATAATTTAAAGGGATATTTGTGTTAAACAAGGAAATATTCCTATGATATACACTGAATATACAGAAGTATATATCACAGGAATACAGTGGACTGGCCTAGCTCTCGGCAGTGGCCCATCACGGACAACAGTCTCCCGAGCCCATCACGGACAAGTCCATCTCGGACAGATTGTAGGAAATGCAATCTTGTATATATGGTATATATATTTGTAGTACATTGTAGTGTAAATGTTATCTTAATTAGTGTTATACACTTACCATAATTGTATAGTTAGAATTATGGTAGAATAATGTTTTAGGAATAGAATAGGAATAGGATTCTCCTATTTTGTAACTTGTATAAATACCTTTCAATTAATAAAAATAATTAAGGGGATTATTTCTTTCAATTTGTTATTTTTAAGTTAGCTTAATCTAATAATGTAAAAGATTTATGCATTATCACTGCAGAAAACTTATGTTTGAATTACGAACTGAAGGCCAGCGATTGGAAGGTCATCAAAGGACCATTGGACCCTAATATTACGATCAAATCTTTTTAATTATTTCTCTATTGTATTTTCGTTATTTGTCCTTTTATATATAAAAATACTTTTAAATTTATATATTTTGTAAATATCTTTAAGAATATGTCAATCATTTTAACTAAAAAAAATTACAATGTAATATCGAATTTAGCATTTCTATCAAAATATGTAACTGGTTATTTATAATATTAACTTTAAAATATTATATGATTTTCAGCACTTGTTTATCACTTACTTTTTATCAAACGTTCTCTTAAACATTTTTATAAAGTGTAGAAAAGTTATGCTCCAAGTTTTGCTTTATTATCCTTTAGCTCCCCATTGAGCCATTTTCTGATGTTCTTCGTTACTCTAAAAGAAAATATTGATAATGTAATAATTTTTATACTATCAAATTAAACTAACCTACAATAATAAATGACTCTTCATATCAAGCGTAATAATATAATCTAAAATAATAAACTAATCTAATGTATAACTGGTGTAGGGTCAAAGGTAGAGTTCAGCTCATGGGTTCATTTGAATGCACTAGTTTTGGCTCAAACACACACACTCTCTATATATATAATCACTAAATTGTAAGATGATATTAATCTTCTTGGAGAGTCTTTCTCATTAATATCAATATATATAGTGTACAATATACAATCCTAATACAAGAGGAATCTTAGTCACAATACAAGAGGAATCCTAGTCACAATACAAGAGGAATCCTAGTCACAATACAAGAGGAATCCTAGTTTACCATAATTATCTATCACTAAATATATTTACAATATATGAGATATATTCTAATTATGGATAGGGATTGTAGTGTTATAATTGTACACGTTTACACACCCCTCAGTCTGAACGGGAGGAGGCCGAACGCTAAGACTGGATCTGAAATCAAGTAACAGCTGTCTTGGGAGGCCCTTCGTAAAAATATCTACGTATTAATATGAGGAAGGCACGTGCAATACCTTAATATGCCTGAGAGAAACCTTCTCGTGAACAAACTGGATGTCCATCTCAACATGCTTGGTTCGTTGATGCTGAACCGGATTGTGAGACAGGTATATGGCGCATATGTTATCACAGTAGACTAGAGACGCTTTACTTAAAGGACACTGAAGCTCCAAGAGAAGGTTTTGGAGAAAACAGATCTCAACAACAACATTAGCAACTCCTCTATACTCGGCTTCTGCACTCGAACGGGATAATGTGGCTTGCCGTTTGGCAGACCAAGAGATGAGATTATCATCCAAAAACATACAGTAGCCGGATGTAGAGCGGCGGGTGTTTGGACAGCCTGCCCAGTCTGCATCTGTGTAGGATAATAGCGAGTTCGGTGCGGAGGGGTATAAGTGTAGACCATAATCCAGTATGCCCTTAACATATCGAATGATACGTTTGAGAGGTTCCTTGAGGGCATGCATAAACAAGCATACCTACTGGACAGCATAGGCAATGTCAGGCCTGGTGAAGGTGAGATACTGAAGTGCACCTGCAAGACTCTGATACATAGTAGGATCAGTCACTGGAGTACCGACCATTGCACTAAGTTTGGATTTAGAATCAACTGGAGTGGCCATGATTTTGCAATTGTCCATCTTAGCCCTGTGTACAATCTCATCTACACACTTACGCTGGCAAAGAAACATACAATCTGCAGATCTAGTGACTGAGATCCCCAAAAAATAGCTCAACTTTCCCAAATCAGTTATGGAAAATCCATACTTGAGCTGTGCAATAATCTCATCTTTCAACACAGCAGTAGAGGCAGTAAGAATAATGTTATCCACATATAACAGTAAATAAGCAGTATCACGACCTCGATGTAAAGTAAAGAGAGAGTTATCACATCTGCTGTATGTAAACTCAAGACGTATGATGAACTGTGCAAAATGATCATACCATGCTCTGGGGGCCTGTTTTAAGCCATAGAGTGACTTACGGAGACGACACACATAATGTGGGGCTGTTGGGTGGACAAAACCAGGTGGCTGGTGCATGTAGACAGTTTCTCTTAAATCCCCATGAAGAAATGCATTATTCACATCTAGCTGATGAATTGGCCAATGCTTTCCCATTGCAATGCTTAGAACTGTGCGAATGGTGGCCGGTTTAACAACTGGACTGAATGTCTCACTGCAATCAATGCCCTCCTGCTGGTTAGTACCATTTGCCACTAGTCTTGCCTTGTATCTTTCTAAGTTACCACTATCCCTGAACTTGTGACGAAAAAGTCACATGCAACGGATCACATTCACCCCCTCTGGTCGAGGAACCAAGTCCCAAGTATGTTGTTTCGTTAAAGCATTGAACTCCTCACACATGGTCGCATTCCAATTCGGGTCCAGTTTGGCTAATTTAGGACTTTTTGGAATAGGTGAAATTATTTGGGTGGATAGGTTAAATTGGACTTTGGGTTTGAAAATCCCGTGTTGGGCATGAGTTTCCATCCGGTGTGTGGGCGCTGGCTGGGTAAGGATGTTGGTCGACTGGTTGGTTGGACTGGGTGATGGTAGATTCGGGTGTGGTTGTGTTGTCGAGATTGGGTTTTGGTCGAAGGTGGCTGTCAGGTGGTGCTGAACAGTGACGGTGTTTGGGGTTGGAGTTGAGTAGGTTTGGTCGGTGGTTGCTGGTGAACTGTGGTAGGGATTCGTGAGGATTCTAGGTATGCCAAAAATGGAAGAGTTTTGTAGGGTAGGGTACGATGTCGGTGGTGTATTAGTTCCGGTATCTGGGTTTGCTGGGTAGTGGTTGAGGGGCGGACTGTAGTCGGTACGGTGGTGAGACTGTTGGGATGGCACAGTGGATGGGACAGTGACCAGTGAGTCGCAGAGTGGTGCTAGAGGTGGAAAGATGCAGCGACGGGAGGGACACCGGTGGCAGGGATGCCGACGATAGGTGATGTACGGTGGCAGATGGAGGAGGTGCAGCGGTGTCAGTCGGGCACAGTTCCCGAAGGTGGACAGGAGAGAGAGTTGATTCATCTAAAAATTCATAATTCGGTTTTTGAAATTTTTAGATGTTGGAAAAGGGGAATTGCGTCTCGTCAAAAGTGACGTGACGCGAGACGTGAATTTGACGAGTGGATAAGTCACAGCACAGATAGTCTCTATGGTTTGACAGGAAACCTAAGAAGACACACGGAGTGGTGTGGGGAGCTAATTTGTGAGAGGATGTGGAAGATAGATTAGGGAAACATATATAACCAAATATCTGTAGGTGATCATATGAGGGAACCCTACAGTGTAAGATTTCGGTTGGAGTCATGTTATGGAGGGTACTAGTGGGTAAAATATTAAGGACGTATTCTACCATTTTGATCGCATAAACCCAAAAAGATGGAGGGAGGGAGGCATGAAACAAAAAAGTGCAGACCATGTTATTTATTGTACGGATGAGATGCTAGGCTTTGCCATTTTGAGGGGACGTGTGAGGACACGAAAATCGGAAGACCATGCCATTATTGTTGCAGAATTTTTGAAACGCAGAGTTGTTAAATTCATGACCATTGTCACATTGAAAAGATTTAATGGCTTGCGCTTTGATAAATGTGCAAAATTCAAGAAATTTGGCAAAAACTTGGACTTAAATTTTAATGTGTAGATCCAAAGAAAGTGAGAGTAGTCATCCAATAACACGACATAATATATATGACCTAGGGAGCTAGTAACGGGGGAAGTCCACAAATCAACATGAATGATATCAAAGGGAGCAAACGTAATGCTAACTGAGGAATTAAATGAAAGACAAACATGTTTTCCTAATTGACAGTAAATGCAGGTCTGGGCAAGTTTCCCATTACATTGAATAAAATTATTACTTCTAAAATATGAAAAACATGAGCTCTTGGGTGTCCGAGCCTATTGTGTCAAATTGACGGAGACAGAGTAGCTAGGGTAGTGTGTGGGCGGAAACCGACAGCGGACGAGGATGTGAATGGATAGAGGTCTCCTATGCTATTGCATCTCGTAAGAGGTGTTCCCGTACGTAGATCCTTCACAGTAAAACCAAAGGGATCAAAATCAACAGACACAGAATTATTACGAGTAAATTTTCTAATGGATATTAATTTTTTGATGATGTGGGGGGCATGCGGGACGTTATTTAAGGAGAAGGGTGGGTGAGGTTTCGGAGTGTGAGTGTGACCATAGGCCTGAATTTGAATGCGGTGACCATTGCCAACTGTAATAAATTGTGGAGACTTTAAACGAAATAATTGGAAAAGATTACCTGCGCACCGGGTGAGGTGAGAGAAGGCTCCGGAGTCCATATACCAATTTTCGTCGGGCTGCTACAAACTCATAATGCTGAATGCCTGACCCAAGTCGGTGGGGATTTGATTTAAGCCTGCTGTGGGAACTGGGCCTGCACGACGTGGGCTTCTTTGTTGCTAGGCCGGAACACCGGGGGCGCGGACTGGAGCCCGGCCCGCAACCCTTGTTGCTGAAAAGGGTACTGGGCTGGATGATATCCTGAAATCGTGGCCCAGTTCTGATTTGGGTAGCCAGAGACTGGGCCGGCCCATGAAGCGTTGTTGCTGAACTGCTGAGGCTATTGGCCTCGGCCTTTCCCGCGGCCCTTGCCGCCTCGCCCACTGCTGCAGCCCCTGCCACCATTGCCGCCGCGGTTTTGCCGCGTTTGGATGTTTTTCGACGGAGGCTGTTGGCCGGCGGTGGCCTGATGTTGTGTGGGCGTTTCAACTGTTAATGTCTTCTGGTTATGCTCATCATGTTTCGCACGTCGAGTTTCCTCCAATAACAATTGCGAGCGTGCTTTGTTGAAACTTGGTAGAGGGCCAGCCTGTTGTATTATCGTGGCTAGGGAGGCCCGCAACTAATTGTAACACCATCTTAGTTTCGTACACAGGTGTACCAACATTGGATAGTTGGTCTGCCACCAGTTTCAACTGCTTGCAATATTCTGACATATTAGAGAAGTTTTCAAGATGGATGGTGTTGAACTGTTCTTCCAAGTACAAGGCGCAAGTGTTCTTGTTGTCTTGAAAAATTTCTTCCAATCGTGTCCATAGATCACGGGTAGAGGCACCCGTTTTCATGAATGTGTATAGTAAGTCCTTGGATATAGTGCCATATATCCATTGTTTGACCACGACATCGAGGCGATGCCATGTGATGTCGTCCATATCGGGAGGACGAGGGAAAAAGTCGTCTATATGATCAAGCACATGATATACACATGCATAGATACGAAATAGTTCCACCCATGACCAATATTGGACATCTTCCTGATAAAAAATTATAGGGATAAAATTCTTGATGTTGGTAACGGCAACAGCCGGATGAAAAGACGGTGAGGAGAGAGGAGTGGGTGGTTGGATGATGACTGAGTGAGAAGCGGAAGCATCGGAAGAAGAAGTGGGAGTAGCCAAATTCTCCATAAGGATGGTGGAAATTGGGAAGAGAAAAAAAAATAAAAAATTGTGTCGTCGGCCGAGAGTGGGGGGGGGGGGGGGGCGCGCAAGAGGGTGATTTTTTTTTCTAGAATAGGGTTTTGGCTCTTGATACCATGTAAGATGATATTAATCTCCCTTGGGGAGTCTTTCTCATTAATATCAATATATATAGTGTACAATATACAATTCTAATACAAGAGGAATTCTAGTCACAATACAAGAGGAATCCTAGTTTATCATAATTATCTATCACTAAATATATTTACAATATATGAGATATATTCTAATTATGGTAGATATTATAGTGTTATAATTGTACACGTTTACATAAACAAATACAAAAATTCAATTATGCACCATAAATGTCGAAACTTAAATTCGCCATAAACGTTGAAAATGTATGACTTAAACTGATCATTACTCTAGCTCACTCTCACCCAAAATACACCTGTATAAAGCACAATATGCACATAATTTTGGCTTTCTGTATATATGTTAAAAAATCACAAAATAAAACAAACAATTATTAAAACTGATCGTTTTAATTATTATATTATATTCTTAAAAATAATTACAAAAAGCCTTCATTGGTGTTTCGTAGGAAGCTTGCTGTTATCTTAACAGAATACTCGACCTATGTATGACTTCCATGGGGTATTTTTCACTCGAAAAAAAAATAAAATCTTGTAATGTAAAATTCTTTATATTGTCGATGTATACAGTTAAACCTCTATTACAACTTTGTTTGCTCTGATATTTTTTTGTTACTATAGCGAAATGATGTTATGAAAACGTATAACATAACATGAAAGATTTGTTCCACATAAAACATAGTTGTTATAGTGAAATCTTGTTATAGATGATAGATTTTATAGAGAGGTCTGTTTGTATAACATAATATGAAAGATCGGTTCCACAAAAAACATACGTAGCAGTTATAGTGAAATTAATATTCTTATAGATCAAGAATGACTGTTATAGAGAGGTCTGTTTGTATTATTTAAACTGATAATTACTCTCTAGCTCACTATCACCCAAAACACACCTATATAAACAACAACATGCATGCACACATACACATCTCTCAGAAAAAAAGGAAATTAAAGACGAGAGAATCCTGCATCATACACACAGAGAGATCTAGAGAGAGAAAAATGCGAATGATATATGTGTGTGAAGAAGAAGAAAAAGAAGTAGGAAGAAAGAAAGCATCAGGGGAATGTCCATATTGTGGAGGCACAGTGGAGGCTGTAGACATTGAAGGCAAAGGGAAGCTTTTCTGTTTGCCCATTTGTTTGACGTTCAAAAGAAAGTATATTTGTTCTTTATGTTCTAAGCGCCTTGTTTTGTATCCTTAATTAATTCCTACCCGTTTATTAATTTAATGTCATCTTGTTTTTTTTTTTCAGTCAAAATAAATCTATTTTCTGTTAAGGCTAGCTGGAATGTGTAGGTTTCTTTTATCTTAATTAATTTTAGCTGTCTCTGGACAGCTTAATTCGGCCTTTGATGCTATTTATAACTAGAAATCTTCATCTGTTCTTTTTAATAATTATTATTTCATTTAAATTTTATGTACCTATAGTGCATACTTTTTTTAAACATTATCTAGTTATTTCATGAACATGTAATTGCTTATAACATGTATGATCTTTTAATGAGATAATTATTTTTTGGGGGGTCATTGGCACAAATCCCCTTATTTTGGGATGGTTTTTAGTTTTTGGCCCTATCTTATTGTTTTAATTTTTACCCTTCAATCATTTACGTTAATAATAAATGGACAAAACTATCCCTCCCATCCCACATAACTTAGGTTTCTTCTCCAATTCATCTTATTCCCCAACTTCATCCTTCTCTCCTCCAACAAATTTCAAACCCAGAAACTTTAAGTATCAACAATGGTAGATTTCAATTTTTTTATTAACTTCTCTCTAACATCAACTTCAAATTGTTAAATTTGAAGGAAATAATTTAAGCACGTGCACTTAGTAATATGAAACTATCACATATTGAGAAGAACTCATTTTGTTTCTTTTGTTGGGTCACAACTTCATTTGAATACAAGAGAACACTTAGGAATCCAGTTGATTTTTAGTGATTGGAGTGATAATGTGGAATCGAAGGTGGGTCATAAAATTTATGATATGTGTTGTGAGTTATGGTGGTGGAAGAATGACTTTGATGGTAGGTAATGAATTTGGTGGTGATGGGTGAAATCCATTGTAGTTGCTATGATATTTGGGGGTGGAAAAGTGGATTTATTTATTGTGTATAATCTTCAATTTTAAGCTATTTAATTAATAAGATAGGTTTTATCTTCAATTATTTTGCCTTTAGGCATAACTTTCCAATATATACCCTTGCAAGTTTTTCCCAATAAGACATGCTTAACTTGATGAATTTTTATTTTTTTCATATATAAAAATTAAACTACTTTTGTTTATAGGCATGACTAATTTTGGAATCTAAAGTTATGTCTTAAGGTCTAACTTGACTAACTTTGGAATTTAAAGTTATGCCTTAAGACCTGACTTGATTAACTTTGGAATATAAAGTTATGCTTTAAGGCCTGACTTTACTAATTTTAAAACATGAAGTTATGTCTCAAGACCTAACTTAACTAACTTTGAAATATAAGAATAGGTCTTAAGACCTAACTTGACTAACTTTAGAATCTAAAGTTAGACTTTAAAGTTATGCCTTATGGTTAAAGCCTAACTTGACTAATTTTGAAATATAAAGATTTAGGCCTTAATATCTAATTTGACTAACTTTGGAATATAAAGTTATGCCTTAAGATTAAGGCCTAACTTGACTAACTTTGAAATCTAAAGTTATGCTAAATTATGTCTTAAGGCAACAAAACTTCTTATTATATACGCTTACAAATTTTGCCCAATAAAACAAATTTAGTTTGATTTGTTCAATTTATTTTTTATACAAAAAATCAACTAGGTTTGCGGAAATACTTCCAATTATATTGTAAAACCTGGTAAATTTCTATAATTACTTTGGACTAATTTCAAATTTAGGGATGCAATTTCATCGAACCCGAGTCACGAGGTGCCATAAGCATTGTATTCAACCTTTTATCATTTTCCGTACCATATGGGAAGCATAACAAATTACAAATTCATTGCCTTTACTACATGAAAGATGAAACTACTCTAACTTCTGCTACCCCAAGAGTGCGTTTTTCTATACATGTTTCATTTCATGGCTGCTGGGGCCTGGGCCTCTGCCATGTCCTTGAAATATGAAGGACAGGATATCTACTTATTTGGGATGGAAGGGTATTTGCGTCACAAAAGTTTTATTAAATGAAGGCAAGCACACAAGTTAAATATTTAAAAAACAAAGGGTAAAAATTAAAGACCACTTCTTTTGAACAACACGCAGCGCAAAAACTTGTTTTTGTGGCCCGTCCTACAAAACTAAGAGCCGGAACATATAATATATATATTATATAGAGAGAAAATGTCCAAATGCCCCCTCCCCCCACAACGTATGACCGGATTTTCAACTACAAACTTTATTTTAATGAGTGTTCTATTACCCTGCACAATTTTAAAATTGAATTATTTACTCTCTAAACGCTGATGTGGTAGAGAGTATATCGCACTCTCTCATAGAGGAGGCAAGCCAAAAGAAAATTTTAAAATTATTTTTAAAATATTTTTCTATTACAAAAATATATTTTTTGTTTATTTTTCTTTCTCTCTTTCTTTATCATCGGCTCGCCATCGCCACCTCCTCCACTACCATTATAACCGGCGACAACACCTCCTCCTCCACTGATTTTTTCTTCAATCTCCTCAATTCTCGTGCTATATCTAGCATTGATCCGGCGAAAGTCATTGAAGCAACACCGTGACTGTCTTACCACTACTTTATTTCATCTTCTCCGACAAATATTTTAACGTTTTTAGGCGACACCCATTAAAATTGGCCATTTCTTGTTTGTTTTTGTTCTCAGTTGTATATCAGATGACCACCAGAAAATTAGAACTCCGACATTCCTTTCTAGTTTCACGAATGTTCCGGCATTCATGTCGTGACAGTGACGTTCCCAGCTACCCCCGTTGACTGTTGCTTATTATTTCTTAGTTTTCGCTACTTTTTGGTCTCTAAATAATTGTTATGGTTGATTAATTGATTCAATATTTTCAATTGAGCATTGAAAATGGAGAGGCAAAGAAACAAACTATGGAAAAACCAAACCTTGAATAGACACAATGCCCGAAATATCAACAAATTTGCGGTCTAATCCAATCCCTTTTGGACATGAACTATTCTGAAGTCTTTCAGCTAACTGGGTCTCCATTTTCAACTCTTTCTTAATACCCATTTTATTTTCATCGTCAAAATCGATTCCGATTTCGTTGTCTCAATTTTTATAATGGTGCTTTCTACTTTCAACTATTCAAGGTTTAATGATATACATACAGAGATTGGAAGCTAGATGTTAACACTTAACATGGAGAAAAGCTTTGGAATGGTTTTAAGGGTGTAAAAATGGTGGAAGTGATGGAAAGAAGAAAAATGAGGGAGAAGTAATAAAAAATATTTTTAAATAAAAAATACACGTGTTAAATCTGGATTGGCGCGTGTATTTCACCTCACATTGGGTGTATCGTTTCAGGGATTAAATAATTCCACTTTAAAATTGATTAGGGGTAATAGGACTCCCGCAAAAATAAAGTGTGTAGTGGTAATTCGATCTGTAGGCAGGGGGAGGGGCATTTGGCCATTTTCTCTTATATATACATAATCAGTGTAATTATTTTACATATTTTGATTAGCAGTTGTAATTAATTTTGACCGACTTATGAAAAATAAAAAAACCCTTTTTAATCTTGAAATAATATGATTTGATAATCATGAAATAGAGAAAATAACATACGATAACGGGCTAAATTATACAACAATAGAAATGTTCTTTAGGTTGTTAATATATATTCTTTAACCATTACTATGCTAACTCTAATTAGTTTTATACTATCATCGAAGTATATCGACAAGTAAATCTCTTTTAATTATGAACAACATTATCTATGATTTATCAAGTTACAGGGGAGATCAAAAAAAGGAGAGTAGATTGGCTGGTTTTTCCAGTCAAGTATAGTTGATAATCTTTGATGATAACGTGAATTATGACATGTTGAGAAACGGCCAAAGTGTTTGCTATTTAATTTACATTAAATTTTCATTGTTAGAGGAATGAGTGATATATATATATATATATAGTGGGATGATCATGAGTATATAAATCAGCAAAGAATAAAAATAAACTAGATATTTATGAAAACAATTAATGACGTAGAAGAGGATTGAAAAGGAGGCTCACCCTACGGTAACAGAGATTCATTTAGGATCGTCCTAAAATGTTTGACGAGATTTTGTTTGTATACACTTTTTACAACTTTCATGAACTAAAATGTATTAAAGTATTCACATTTTAATTTTTAATGCTATACTTGTGCTTTTTTCATGAAAATCACTATGTGATGACAAGTTATGGTGTAACTTACACAAATAATTACACTTTGGGAGCTTTTTGTAAGCATAGCTATACTTTTGATAATTACATTTTGAAGCTACAGTAAAGTGTATTCAAAATTATGTTGTATTTCAATTTTTGCTGTATTAAAGTCAGATTTCGTTGTATTCAAGTCAGATGTATTCATTTGTATTCAAGTTAGGTGTATTCAACTCAATTGTTTCATTTGTAGCTACTTTTACACCGTATTCAATTCATTGTATTTAAAATTTGATTGTATTCAAACAACATAAATGTGAAAAATATTATATTCTACTTATTGTATTTAAATTCAATTATATTCAAACAACATAAATATATTTAAATACAATGAATATATGGATATTCAGCTGTATTCAAAATATATGGATATTCAGCTGTATTCAAAATTTATTGTATTCATTTGGATACAAAAAAGTCTCCTTCGAAATACAGACCAAAAATATATAAAAAACACTATTTTACACAAAAAAAATAATGAATACACTCAAATACAAATACACTCGGATCTGAAATACAATACACTCCAATCACTTTGTTCGCCGAAGTTCAATGTGGTTTTTCGACGCCGACTAGATCTGAGCCACCGTTTTAGATCTGAAAAATACACTCCAACGCTGCCCAGATCTGAGAAAATACACTTCGGCAATAGTTACTTTATTGTATTCAAGACAAGGCAAAAAAATCAAGGAGAAGCCTTGTGGAGTAAACCCCCTACGGGCGGTCGTCCGTCGTCCTAAAGTAGTCCCTGCGAAGCTTTCGGGAAGACGGGTAGTCTTGTGCGTAAGCATAGCATTTCTGGTCGACAGACAAGGTGTACCAAGAGTACTAAACAACCAACATCCTGTAATGCAATTTTCTACTTCTATAAGAAAAATATTCATTGACGCGGAAAACCAAAATGATATTGGCAATATCGGAAGTTGAACATAGGAGAGAACTAATAAGAAGACATCTGAACTAATATGGGGACATCTGAATGAAATCCACCACAAACAGTATCCTAATGGGAGTCCTTATAGTGTAATTGTTACCCCATTGGCAACTACTAAATGCTCCGGCGAAACTCATTGCTCCCTCTTCTCAGATCTGGTGCCGTTCTCCTCTCCATTGACATCGTCGCCGAAGTCCGCTGCCACCATCACGGCAATGACGTTGGAGCTAGGAGGAGGTAGATAGAGACGCAGAGAAAGCGGAGCTCCGGTTGCTCGTCGGAGAAGATATCCAGCAGTTGTGTGAAGGAGAGGGAGAGGAGAGAGGTGTTGTATTCGTGATTCGTCGCCAGAGCTCCGGCAGTGGGGCGGCGGCGGAGAGAGGTGAGGGAGAAAAGAAGAGTGATGATAAATACAAGTCATAAACTTAATGTATTTTTGTATAGATATGAATGATAATTAACATATAACTTTTAGCTATGAGATGTAATTAAAACAAACTATAGTTACTAAATATAATTAGATACCAATAATTAGTCATGACACGTGAATTTTCCTAAAGTATTTAATAGATAAAATCTAATACATAAGGGCTGTAGAGGCATAAAGCCCAATCACATCAAGCAATATTGGCCCAATTCGAGTATCATCAGAGAAGGACGAGGGAATATATAGAGTTACTCATTCTTATATGTTGGTCAAAGAAGCAAAGGTAGTACCCGTGAATAGCCGGATGGCAAAGAAGGAAACTTAAAATTCAGCTGGAGGTCTGTAGCGTGAGTTCGAACCCTGGTGATAACAATTTGCTCTCTTCTGAAATAGGATTTTATAGGTGATATCAATTACTCTGTTCTCAAACTCTGGTCATTCAGACACATTCTATCAATCAAGTCTATTTATGAATATTCGAAGTTTGTGGATGAGCATAGTTTATACTCCAAATTAAATATTCTAAAGTTAGAGAATTTGTGAAGTACAAGCTTTACAACCCTCAACAGTGTAACAATCTAATTCCCTTCTTTGAGCGTTTATGTCTTAAAATGTATTTTGATACTTTGTATATGTTATTTTACTTTTGGGACTTGGTGGGTGGTTGGGTCGGAGACCTAGCAGTTCAGAAGAGCTTCAGACCAAGTATAAATATCAATATCAATATCAATATCAATAGCAATTGAAATTGTTGTTAGCTAGTGCGTTGCAATTGTATCAAGAGGATCGCATTTGCGAATAGGGGAACCAGACCAGGCCTCCCAAAAGCGAATCACGGACTGCAAAAGCAAAAGTCACGCTGACTTTTTGCAATTGTGAAAGTCAACGACATATTTAACACTCTTAAATATGCTTAACGAAATTTCTGATTTCGTCACACAAAGGTTTGATACATGTAAACCACACTCAACGGCACAAAAGCTCCTTGAGACTTGCAACATAGTTTGTAGCACCATAGGGCCCATTTAGACATCAGTAACCTTCATGCAAATTCCAATGGCTTCACGCCAAGTGTGCTAGAAAATGATCAAAAATTGGTGAACAACAAAAATAGTAAAAGGAAAAGGCTCTAAGGATGTTAGACTAGAAAGACAGAATACATCCCTAAGATGGATCAAAATAGGCTAATTCAAAATTTAGCTAGTGTTAGTCAATAGTTAAGAATCAACATACTACAACAACAACATACCCAGTGAAATCCCAGAGAGGGTAGAGTGTATGCAGACCTTACCTCTACCTTGGAAGGTAGATCAGTTGTTTCCGAATGACACTTGGCTCAAGACAAAGCATAAGCACAAGCAAAGAAAGAGAAACAACCAGACCCGATCAAGAAATTTAAAGCGGTATGAAAATAATGGTAATAAAAGAAAATACGCTATGATAGAGCATTCTGAAAAAAGAAACAGTAACTAACGCAGGTAAATAAGATAAAAAAAAAAGAGCACATAGCAGCCAAAATCAAACAACAAGGGACTATAAAGCAATACTACGTCATAATATGATAGGCTAAGCATGCCTGCATAATAACACTACAACTACCAATATGTAAGCGTAAGTAAGACTACACTCAACTACCTACTACCCTTCTACCCTAATCTGTGTCCTCCACAACCTCCTATCTAAGGTCATTTCCTCAGTAAATTTCACCTGCGTCATATCTCATCTAATCACCTCCCCACAATACTTCTTCGGCCTACCTCTATCCCTCTTGAACCCGTCCATAGACAACCTCTCACACCTCCGCACTGGGTCATTTGTGTCTCTCCTTTTCATATGTCTGAACCATCTCAACCTCGTTTTCCGCATCTTATCCTCCACCGAGGCCAGTCTCACTCTTTCTCAGATATCATCATTTCTATCATGTCCATCATTGTATGCTCACACATCTATCTCAACATCCTCATCTCCGCAACTTTCATCTTTTGGATGTGCGAAGTCTTGACTGGCCCACACTCTGCCCCATACAACATAGTCGGTCTAACCACCACCCTATAGAACTTGCCTTTAAGTTTTGGTGGCAACTTTTTATCGCACAAGACTCCAGATGTGAGCCTCTATTTCATCCATCTTGCCCCAATACGATGTGTGACATCGTCACCAATCTCTCCATTCCCTTGGATAATAGACCCGTGGTACTTGAAGCTTCCTTTCTTAGGAATGACCTGAGTACCAAGCCTCACCTCCATGTTTGTCTCAAGGTCGCTCTCGTTCCTGAACTTGCACTCTAAGTATTTTGTCTTGGTCCTACTCAGCCTGAACCTTTTAGACTCCAGAGTCTATCTCCAAACCTCCAGCTTAGCATTCACTCCGCTGTGAGTTTCATCAATCAGGACTATGTCGTCTGCGAATAATATACACCATGGAACCTCCCTTTGGATTTATTGCATCAGTCCATCTATAACCAAGACAAATAAGAATGAGCTAAGAGCTGATCCCTGGTGCAGCCCCATCATTACTAGAAAGTGTTCTGAGTCTCCTCATATTGTCTGTACCTTAGTCTTAGCTCCATAATACATATCCTTGATCGCCCTAGTGTATGCCACATGTACACCCTAAACCTTCAAACATCTCCATAGAACATCTCTAGGAGCTTTGTCATATGCCTTCTCGAGGTCGATGAAAACTATATGTAAGTCTCTCTTCCTCTCTCTATACTGCTCCAACAACCTCCTAATAAGATGAATGAATTCTCTAGTCGAACGCCCCGGCATGAATCCAAACTAGTTCTCGAAAATAGACACGCCTCTTCTCACTCTCATCTCCACGACCCTTTTCCAAACTTTCACAGTGTGGTTTAGCAGCTTGATACCCCTATAGTTGTCGCAACTTTGGATATCACCTTTTTTCTTGTATAAAGGAATCATTGTACTCCACCTCCATTCTTTGGGCATTCTTGCCGTCTTAAAAATGAAATTAAACAACTCAGTCATCCACTCCAAACCTGACATGCCTACGCTCTTCCAAAATTCAACTGGGATATCATCAGGCCCGGTCGCTCATCCCATGTGCATCATTCGAACAACACCCTTAACCTCCTCAACCTTAATGCTTTTATAATATCCAAAATCTCAGTATCTTTCGGATTGCTCCAGATCTCCCAACACAATGTCTTTATTTTCTTTTTTGTTCAAGAGTTTATGAAAGTACGACTGCTACCTCCGTCTAATATGTGCGTCCTCCACCAATACTTTGCCATCGTCTTCCTTGATGCACCTCTCGTGATCCAAGTCTCGAACCCTCCTCTCCCTCCATGTGATTCGGTAAAGAGTGTACAATCCACATAATTGTGCTAGGTTAAAGCTAGCCACCTTCTGAACGCCCCTGACACAATTTGATTTGAAATAAAAAAAAAGAGGGGGTGATGCACAAAGCATTCATCGTTACAAACATTAGTGGTTGCTTTCACAATTTGAATCCGTGACCTATAAATTACACAAAATATATTTTACCATTGATTCAAGAGAAAAATGTAACAGCGAAAATAAAATGAAGGAAAAACTATGCACTTCGCTTAAACCCAGCTTCTATGGTTTCTCCTTAAAGATCTTATATGTCCAACGAAGAAGAGGGGGAACAAGTAGGGATCTAGTAGCTTAGTTGGTTGGATATCTGAATTTTCATCGTATTGGTGAGGGTTCGAATCCCCACGTTGTAATTCCCTCCCCATTTCCCCTTCCCCTACCCATATGTAATAAAAAACATTTTTTCTTTTAAAAAAAAGAGGAGGAGGAACAACTTCATATTATCTGTTCTTTTTTTAGCTTATAAATGCTGTCATCTAGTGCAGTACAATGTTGTTTTCATTGTTATTTCCACCTCCATAGTTTTCTTTTGAGCCCTTTATAAAAGATTGCATCTGAAAGTTTCTATAAAAAATAATTACTTCATTCTATTTTAACTGTCACTTTAGTTTTTTTAACGTCCATTAAAAATATACTAGGTATAATTTACTAAGTTACTCTAATTTATTAATATTTTTTTAGAATTGAGCAATATTAAAAATGATTACTTCTTTAATGTTATGGGTGATATGCCCAAATTACACCTTCGAAAAGGATGTAAAGCGGTCGTTGATAAATATAGAACCCAACAAGGTTGGAGTCGAAGGAATACGATGAGAAACGTACAATTTAAATGCAAGCCTCAGAAATTAGTCTAAATTTCAAAGTGGAAAAGGAAAAAATATTTGTTTGTTTGTAACGACTATTGAACTAAATTGTATCATGCAATTGATTTAGATTATCAAATTAAGAAACGACTAGGGTTGTGATGCCTTTGGGGAAAGGATGCAACTAGGATGCTATTTAATTCAAACGGGAAATATTCATGTTCTAAATAATGGTTCTATTGGGTTATCAAAAGGTTTTCCAACTCAATTGATAAATTTCATCATAAGCTTTTTCAAGCTCTATGATGTGCAATTGAGGATATCCAATTTAATTTCAAGTTAGATATTCTATTCCTAACTCTAGCTATTAGATGGGGGTTAAAACCCCAAATCCTTATCAATAATTCTTTTCCTAATCCCTATCATCTTTTCCAAGCTAGTTAAAGACTTTAGGCACTATTAATGTTGGCCACCATTAATAAACATTACAAAACAAAGACTACTGGAGAACAATCACAGCACCCAATGAATTAATGACAAGCTCAATCACATACCAAACCCCTTTGGTCCCACAACCCTATCTAAGAAATTAGATACTCATATTAAATACAATGAAAGCATAAGTATTAAAAATAGTAAAAGTATTCATGTCCTTACAATTAAAGTGGAGAAGAAGAGAAGGGAATCTCTTGAAAGCTACACTCAAAATTTTCTTCTTCAATGATAAAAGCTAAAAGGTTGTTCAGAGAATAGAATATAGAATAATGAGCTCAGAAATCTATGCAAGGTATTTATACGGAAAGGAAAAAAGGTACAAAAAATAGCAGACAAATTGCAATGCCCTGACAAGAATGCGGTCGCATTCTGGCTGCATTCTCATGCCCAAATTCCTTCTCGTAATTTATGTAGTGCAACATTCTTTGGAATGTGGTCGCATACTTCAGGTGATGCCACATTTTTTTGTTTTGTCACTCTTCACTATTTTGTCGAAGCTTTGAGTATGCGATTGCATTTTTGGTACGTTGTGCTGCATTTGCTACGCACTTCTGTCCATTTTGTTTAGCTCACTGGTTGATTTTCTGGAGAGTATGTGATTGCATTTGAGAGTTTACGGTGTCGCATACTCATCGCATTCAACTTTTTTTTGTCAACCTTTTTTCTCTGAGTTTGCGGTTCACTTGCAGCCGCATTATGAGTTTGCGGTGCGACATTTCCATCACATATGAGTGCTATTTTGGACCTTTAATACTATTTTGTTTCCTCTTTATCCTTGAGCCATCAAATATCTGAAAACACATGAAAATACTATAAATACCAAAAAGATGTTTAGAAGACATCTAAAAGTATAAGGAGTGAATGCTAATAATCCTAAAATTCACGACTTATCAACACCCCAACTTAACCCTTTGCTTGTCCTCAAGCAACAACACAAAACTAGGACTCACATAAGACTCAAAACACAAGACTACGACTCACACAAGACTCGACTACTGACACAATGGATTCATATGACTGTCAGTTGGTACCAATAATGAGAATACAAACATGCTTCTTCAATTCACACAACCACCTCTCCTAATCACTAAATTACATTTGATAGAATGACATGGAAACCACAAGCCTCAAAGTCTGACTAGAGATTACCATCCTCTTGTTCACACACTTTTTGGCTAGTTAAGAAAGAACAAATCTCAATCCTTTGTCATAACACATGCGCCCTCACAAAAAGAAAGTCCCACACACAAGGATATATAGTAAACAAGGGACAAGAAGCAATCACTCACACTCAACTAAGAATCTTAAGTGCAACAAATATCAAACCATAGGCTTGCCCTTACTTTCTTTCAATCCTAACTCAAATGTGATTGTTTGGAGATCTCTAGGGACTTTTTCAGTAATAATGTAGGCTTAGGGTCAGGTAGGATGTTCATTTGTATAGAAAGTGACTACACCTTCCCTGAAATCTACACATCTTTTCGTGCTGGGGCCATTTCTTTGATTCCTATTTGTTTCTTTCATCTTCTTAGCCTTTGCAAGATTAATCTCCATTTTATAATGCCACTATTATTTCCATACTTCTTTTCTACATTCTCCCCCTGCTTTTATCCAAAAATAACACACCATTGTTTCCTTCATATACTTGGCATCCTACCCCCAACTTAGGCTAAAAGCTTAAGTTGATCTTCTCACATTATTCACATAGAATCTCACCCCAACTTAGGCCAAAAACTTAAGTTGAGACTTCGAGATCAAGGAAGGACATGTACAAAAGAGGTTAGATGTCAAAAAGATCATGGCTTGTAATGTGATTACAAAGAAAGGATTAAGGCTCAAAAGGGTAACTAGTGATGAAATTTATGCTTTGGTAGGCTCAAAATATTAGAAAGGTTACATTTTGGACACACAAAGAATGCATAAATTTATTTCTCCAACCACCACCATCAAGATTAGTTTTGTTAGACCGACCGAGCAAGTTCTAGTTGATACAAGCTAGCACAAAAGCTAGTTGAACAAAGCTCTCCACACATGGCACATGCATTATTCCAAGTTGAGCAATTGACTTCTAAGACAAACTCAATATGTGCAAACTTATCAAAATGGTATCCAAAAGTCACATAATGAGCCACATGTTTCCAATCGTTCATCTTTATCCTTTAAATAATCAATTTTTAAATTTTTGAAATTTTTGGAGAGGTATTAACTTAACATGTACATAATTCAATGTATTGGTACCAAACAAGTCACAATGACATACCATAAAGCTTAATTTAAGAAATTGTCCAATTATCTATCATTAGAAAAAGCGACTCAACACTACCTAAAAGTACCGGGTTCAAAAGACCATTAGCATCCTTAGAAAAAGAACCACAACTAAGAAAACCAAGGATATACCTAATACCACGACACACGGGCAAAAACACAAAAACAATACAAAATACTAATGAAAAACACAAAAGCAATATAAAAAGACTAACGAAACAAAATACTTAACAAAACATCACACATAGGTTTAGACATCCAAATATTACAAACCAAATAAATAAACTTCAGAATTCATACCAATCCCATCTCAGTACAATAAAATGAACCCGACCCTAACTAAAATGATAGTGCATTGTCCTCATTATATCACAAAAAATTAAAAGAGGTGAGAACTCCCTTGGATGCATCAAGCGTCATGTTGAGCCAAATATGAAGGAGCTAAACCAGGCTAGGTGGGTGGAATGTGATCAATGGTGACATCAACGGGTGGCCCTAGAGTCTGTGATTGGGAGGAGATAGCACCATCAACTGGTAAAGGAGGGCCCTCAGTACCCTTCCTCCGTCTATCTGCCAAATCTATCAACGAATGCTTATGGGCTATCTGGATGTCTCTCTCTAACGCCTCCTCAATACGGGCACCTAGATGATTGTCTAAAATAAAGCAGTTATCCCTACCTGAAGCTTGTCATTTAAGGTGTCTGGAAGTGCCTCAAAATCATCTAAGGTCTTGTATGCATCCTGATCAGTATCCTCCTTATTTGCCCCTACCTCGGGATCCACTATCTTTGGGCTACTATCAACAATCTCTATCGAGATGCTATCATCTGGTTGTCCTATCTAAGTACCCATATCATCGAGCAGTGGAGTATGGGAGGTACAGAACTCTGTCTAAAGCTGGGCAAGGCCTCTCTTGACACTTGCCAAATTTTCATTATCACCCGTCTCCACTTTCTCAACTCTCTTCTCCAATGCATCTACCCGCTTTCTCAACTTTTTGTTGGACTCAGCCATTGCTGCTTTGATCATGTTGGGAATGGTCTTGATGAAATTGGTAACGGAAAGGGGGCCTGAGTCCCTGACAATGTGCTACTGAAGTGGTAAAAGGGGTGCCACTGGTTGTGGACCCCACGATTGTACTAGTAGAAACAGCCCCAAAATAAATACCGAGCAATGTGGGCATGGTAGTAGTGGCAAGCCGGGCTATATCCTCGAATCCCGTAGTCAAATTAATAGTCTGAGTTTTTTCTCTCTTCTTCTTTCTCTCTAGGTTCTCCTCATCTTCTAACTTGAGGATATCAACAATGCTCGTAGGAGTGCAACCTCTGTCCACCCGCCGGAAAGAAGGAATATTTTCCTTCCGATATATACTTGTGATCAGAAAGTGGAATGGTAAGGACCGTGTGGGCTGCCAATCTCGATCAATAATGTGATAGTATATAATCTTTCCCACATTCAAATAGACCTCTGTCATGATACACCCGAGAAGGACTTTCTTGGGAAGACACACTAATATTTCATTTTGAGACGACCAAAACGGTTACTGATGAAAGTCAACCAAAACTTTGCCTCAATATTAAGGTTTGCCTTCTGAATTTGAGTCCGCGGATGAATCCATGGAGGTATGGTGCTCGGGGCTGCAATTACCTCATCCAACCATGCACGTTGTCTCTCGATGTTGTCACTCCAAATCTTATATTCATACTCACAATTCGATGTCCCATTATTGCCAAAGTAGATGCCATTTTCCCCCTCTTGAAACACCAGTACTGTAACACCCCGCACCGTACAACCTCTCAAATAAGTTTTCTTCTTCCTCATAGATACTCCTAAACTAGCATAGAACTCCCTCACTAGTGTGGGAACAAACACACGGGGAGGTTTGGTGAACACCATCAAGTTACGCTTCTGTAGCTGCTCAAGAATCCGGGGGAATGAATCCTCTAAACCCCTAAGGCAAACTTGCTTTTCATAGTTGAAGGTGCACTTTTGTTCATAGCTCTCCTTCACCCCCTCATCCTTGAACTGAAGGGCATCCTCAATATATATCCGTTTCTTGGGCTCTTATCACAGCATTTGGGAATTCACACTACTTTCCCCCACAACCTGAGTTGGAGGTTAGGGCTGGGAGGGAGTAGTGGGCTCCCCCTCCACATGAGTCCACTCCTCTTGGTCTTGTGAAGGAGTGTGATCTTTTCTTTTCTGCTTCGACTTTCTCCCCGCTTTGGAGGTATTTCATTATGCAATGTTTTTGCCATGAACCATTCTGGAAATAGAATATTACTACAAAAAAGTAAAAAGGAAGCAAATTTTTTTTTTTGTTTTTATGTTATTTAAAAAATGCTAAAGGAAACTATAACTAAGAAAAGGAACATGGAAGAAAAATAGGCCAATCAATGAACAACACCGAAATGCGATGGGTATGCAGCGTTACGTAAAGAGTATGCAGTCCTGTATTTAGTGAAATGCAATCACATTCACTGAATATGACTCAACATATGCAATATACGATGCCGCTTATATGCCACAAAGTTTTCGAGTTTAACAACTTCACTGCTTATTTTTGAAACGGAGTATGCGACATGGAATGCGGTCGCATTCTACGAATGAGGTGTCGTATTTGGACCTCATACTCTTGTCTTTAGGCCTAGTTACTGCCAATTATCAAGGGGGAATGCGACGCAAATGCAATCGCACAAGGCAAATGCAACGTCGCATTTCCGTAGTCTTCCCAGCCGTCAATGGCAATTTTCAGAGTTTCTTCCATTGCGATCTATCAAAAACCACCCCTAACGCGTTTTCTACCCACAGTAAAGATCAATTACAAATTTTGGCACAACACATACCCAACACACATACCCACGATTAATTCCCTTAAGAAAGTTATCACGCATCCATCATCGGGAATTATAAGACGTCCAATGCACTCATATGTCACAAATAATACACTACACAACCTATGATAAATTCAAGTTCACAAACCATAAATCCCCCTAGTTCAGTTCAAACCCTAGATCTCTATAGTTAATTTCATACCAAATTCATTCAAATACAGTCAATATGCTTAATTTCTACATCACAAACATCAATGAAACACTAAAAAATCTAAATTTCATGCTTACTAAGTCGATCCACAATGAAATTGCAAAAAATACTTAGCAACAAGAATCGACATACCTTGATAGTTGATTGAAGACTAGGAGAAATAAGGAATCCACATATATCAGGGTTGATTTCGAAGGTGAGTGGTGTGATAGTGATCCTTAAAGACGATGGGGCACGATCTAAGTCTAAAAACGTCAATTAGGGTGAGTGGGGAAGTGTAACTGACGAGTGCTTTGAAGAGGGAGATTGAAATTTCAATTTAATATTTTATATGCGTTAGGGATGCGTTGAGAATGAGACCGCATTCAGTGTTTGTGGTGCCATATTCTTGTCGCATTTGATCTTTACCTGCCCTCATGACATTTGACGAAATGCATAGTGCATCACATTGGAAATGCAACGTCGCATTAGCCCTGCAATTCTAGCATTTTTACCTTACTCACTAGTCAATTTTGGGTCTATAGTGATGTGAAATGCGACCACAAACTGTGAATACGACATCGCATTCACTTCGCAAACCCCACACTTTTGTCTTCGACACTAGTTTCAATTCCCAATCACAGATTTGTTTAGGTTTTGGTTGTTCCCCATATTCTTTCACTTCATTTCTCCCTACAACTTTACATCCTACACACTTAAACAAATATTAAAACAAGAAAAATACTTGGGTTGCCTCCCAAGAAGAGCCTAATTTTACGTCACGGCATAATGTTGTTACCACTTTTTTAAGGCTCGTTGAGGTAGATCACCTCAATTATCTTCACCTTATTGGGCACACCCAAGTAGTGCTTCACTATTTGTCCATTCACTTTGATTTGATTCCTACTTGGTCAAGCAATCTTAATAGCGCCATGGGGAAACACTTGTGTGACCTCAAAAGGCCCCGACCACTTTGACTTTAACTTTTCAGAAACAAAGAAACTACCCCTGACAAGGGATAACAATATACAAATAGAATAGTTCTATGGACGTTTCTTTTTGAAAATAATAAACACTTTGGATTTCATGCTTTTGAAAGAAGGGATAGCCTTACATACCTACATCTCTTAGTTAACAATATCTCACGAACCCCCGAATGCCTTACAAGTGATTAACTATACAATATAGAGGTTTTGGATTAAGCTAAGATCAATAAACTAAGAATCAATTCATTGGGACAATTTAATGATCACTTAGTAGGCGTGTTCCTTAAGCTATGGTGTACAAAGCTACCAAGATGTTATTACTTTCCCTTTTAACAATAACAACACCAACCATAACCATAACAACAACACCAACCAAAGCAACACCAAGATCAAGCTATATGTTCCATAGTTTCTAACACAATATCCTTTAACTCTTAGCCATGATCATCTCAAACTTGATCAATAACAATCCAAGATTCATAACAATTCTTTCATGGAGTTCTAGCTCAACTACCATACTTTACCTTCATCAATAATTTCAACAAAACTATGAGATGTTAGAGATCACTAAGAGCATCAATATCTTACCTTAAATCGGCGAAGAGAACTTGTGGAATAACCTCTTCTCCAAGTTCAAGAAGATCATTTACTCCACCATGCTACCAAGATGATTTCCAAGCTTCTTAATGATTATTTATGGAAGATTTCTCCTTAAAATAGTATGGAATGAGTCCTTGATGATTTAGAAACCCTAGAGAAATGTTGGAGAGTGTTTAAGAGGTGTCTTGGTCATAAATGAAATAAAATGAAGATGCCACCGATCTTAGCTTTAAATAGCATCACCCACCGCCTCCATATACGGCAGGTTCTGCATCGCATACCACCATATGCGACTGTAGAACCTAACGCATATGGTGGCAGTATGATTGGGAAGTTGAGGCTTTATTCAATGGCTCAATCCGCGAAGTAGATCTGCTTCCGTGGGGCAGAATGCTTAGCATATCGCCTAATTTTCGTCAACTTTTGCCGAGATATGTTTCCTTTAATCCAATTGACTTCCAACCTTCCGTACACCTTCATAACACTCATATAAGTCATACGTGACCCTCGGGAAGGGTCTTGGGTTGCCAGAGTCTTTAGTCAATTGCACTCAAAAATCGCGGGGTGGAATATAATAGCCCTAGGAGTACCAAGCCTCGAGAAGATATACTTTTTCAAGAATGTGGTGACACTCTTTCCTTTATTTTAGAAGCGATATCGCCTCTACCTATTTCAATACATAGTCAACCACTACAAGGATGTATTTGTTGCCATAAGAACTCAAAAACGAGCTCATAAAGTCAATGCCCCAAACGTCAAACAACTCTACTTCAAGGATTGGTGTTGAAGGTAGCTCATGCTTTCGTGAGATGCCTCCATGCCTTTGGCATTGATCACAAACTTTCACATAATCATAGACATCTTGATGGATAGTTGGCCAATAGTAACAACTTTGAAAAAATTTCTCAGCGGTCCTTGCACTACTATGATGACCACCAATGGGAGATGAGTGACAAGCTTCAATTATGGGTATCTACTATGATGACCACCAATAGGAGATGAGTGACAAGATTCAATTATGGGTATCATATCAACTTCGAGAATGCACATCCTTATCATGTTATGGGCGCAAACCCAAAAAAGGTAAGGCTCATTCTAATAAAACTTCCGGATGTCACTCAAAAACTTCTTTGTATGGGTAGTTAAATCACTTGGCATTATGTCACTTGCATGATAGTTTGCAAAATCAGCTTACCACGAAATTATATCATGTGATCCTGCCATTATATGCTCATCCAGAAAGGAATCATTTACCTTAATCCCGTCACTTGGCTTCCCCCCTTCTTCAAGTCTTAATAAATAGTCTACCACTTGGTTCTTACATCCCTTTCTATCTTTAACTTCAAAATCAAACTCTTGCAAAAGGAGGACCCAACATATCAATCTAGGCTTAGCATCTTTCTTATCCATGAGATAATCACTTCAACTTTGGCTTGATCAACCTTTATTCCCCTTTCTGAAATCTTGTGCCCAAGGACGATGTCATCCTTGACCATAAAGTGACATTATTCCCAATTGAGAACCAAATTGGTCTATTCACAACATTTCAACACTCGATCCAAATTCTCTAAACAAGTATCAAAAGAGTCCCCAACCACAGAGAAGTCATCCATGAAGATTTCAATTGATTCTTCCACCATATCATAGAAGACGGACATCATGCACCTTTGGGAAAATGGAAAGATTTGTAAAAGTTATATGTTTCGTCATCACTTTATGGAAAATCTTTAGGTATGAATATGTTCTATATCCGTGACTCGATTGGTGAAATAGTATCTCTAAGGTAGCGGGAGCATTGAATAAACCAAATGGCATTCTTCTAAAAGTAAAGTTGTCATTCGGGAATGTGAATGTGGTTTTCTCTTAGTCCTCGGGGCAATAGTGATTTGATTATATCCCGAATAACCATCTAGAAAGTAATAAAAGTCCCTCCCCACGAGTCTATCAAGCATTCGGTCCATGAATGGCACGGAAGCCATCCCTTATTTTCTAATAGTTCAACTTTTGGTAGTCCATACACACCCTCCCACCGGTAATCGTGTGAGTCGGTATCACTTCATTCTTCTCATTAGGAACCTCGATAATACCACCATTTTGGTACACATTGGACTGGGCTTACCTATTCACTATCCGTTATTAGGTACACCACACCGGCATCCAACTATTTAATTATCTCTTTCTGCACAACTTCTTGCGTAGGAGGGTTCAAGCTCCTTTGATGCTCAACAATAGGAATGAATTTTTCATCAAGTTTGATTTTATGAGTGCAAATACCAGGAGTAATTCCCCAAATATCCGCAATTGACCAACCAATGGCCCTTTTGTATTTCTTCAAAATAACCAATAATCTCTCACTTTTCACTTTTGTTAACCGATTGGAAATTATGAAAGGCAAGGTATTGTTTGGACCAAGAAACTCATACCTCAAATGTGAAAGACACGGTAGATGGTTTAATAATTGATGGTTTTACATGAGGAGTCTCTCAGTTTTCTACGTCAAGATCAAGATTTTTGGGTTGTAGTTGTATGACCCCAATCCAACCAAAGCATTAACCATTTCCTCAAATTCTTCATAGTTTTCTCCATCATAGTTCATCAACACCACTGCCAACATTTCACCAACATATTCATTTGTAACGGTAGTCTCCATGACTTCATGTATAGTGTCAATAACTGACACACACTCATGTCCATCAGTTGCTTCATTGACTTTCAAATATGGAATGTGATCTCTATATTGTTCATCCAGAATTTAATATCACCCATCTCAACATCAATAAGTACTCGCTCCGTGGATAAGAATGGTCATCTCAAGATTATGGAAACTTTAAAATCCACCTCACAATCCAAAATAACAAAGTCGGCCGGAAAGATGAATCTATCCACTCGAATAAGAACATCAAAGAGAATTCCCATCGGCTATTTTACGGTTCAATCCGCCATTAGTAACCTCATAGTTGTCGAACAGGGAGTGCCCAAATCCAACTTCTTAAATATTGCAAGCGACATCAAGTTGATGCTTGCACCAAGATCATATAAAGCCTTTGCAAACTTATAAACACCAATGGTACACGGAATAGTGAAAGCTCCAGAGTCCTCTTTCTTTTGAACTAGAGCCTTAGTGACAATGAAGCTACAATAATGTGTCACATCCACCGTCTCAAAGCTAGCTTTTCTTTTCTTAGTAACAATATCCTTCATGAATTTCGTATAGCCCGGCATTTTCTCAAGGGCTTCCACCAATGGGATGTTAATAGAGAGTTGCTTCAAATTTTTAATGAACTTTATAAATTTCACATCATCTGCCTTCTTTGCTAGCCTTTGAGGAAAATGTGGTGGTGGTGGTGGGGGGGTTTAGGAACAGGTGACACAACTTCCGAGGTCTCATCATTTGTAGGTACTTCTTCAATGACAATGGGCTTTTCAATACTAGCCCGCTTCTTCTTAAAAATATTATGTTCTTCCGCAATAATGGGTTCTACAATAGGTGTCTTATCATCAATAACCACATATTCTTTTAGAAACCTATCTTCCCCAAGTACTTTTCCACTCATAGTAGTGATGGCTTTACAAGTATGATCACCATTGTTTTTTGGATTTACCATCGTGTCACTAGGGAGTGTACCTTTTTGCCTTTGGTTTAGGGTAGCCGAGAATTGGCTAAGTTGGGATTCCAATTGTTTGATGGAAGTTGAGTGAGATCTCACAACTTTCCCCGTAGTTCTCATTCCATATCTCATACGTTTCATATCATCCTTCACCTCTTTGACAAAGGTGTCAGTTGACTCAACTTCTCTCAACATTTTTGAGAAGATATCTTCAATATTTGACCTAGATGGATCACTAGTTGATGGTTGGTTTAAAATTTGTAGGCTACCCTTTGGTGGAACATAGGGATTATTGCTTCTGATTGTTATAGTTATTGTTGTAATCCTCTTGATTGTTATCCCTCTAATTCGAGCCTCCTTGATCTTTATTCCAACCTTGATTCCCTTGACCTTACTGCCAAACCCCTTGATTGGGACTTTGGTAGTTAGGTCGGGAACCCCCGTTTGATTGTTCAAAAAATGAGCTTCTTCATCATATACTTGGTAGCATTGTTCATCAGGAGAGCCTCCTTCATAAGACCCATAAGAAGTTTGAAGAAGAACGCTATCGGACAACCCATGCTTTGGACAACTTTTGACTTTCTTCTTGAATCGAGTGCAAGCTTCATGAAGGCCTCATTAGGAAGTTGAAGTTATTGATTTCGTCACGGAGTTGTAATATATGGAAAGGAGGGAAAATTTATTGAGGAATGCCTCAGTCAATTCTACTCATGTGTTGATGGAACAGGATGGAAAATCATCCAACCATGCGGTATCTTCTCCCGTGAGAGAAAATGGGAAGAGTCTCAACTTGACGGCCTCACTTGAGACATTGGTTTGAACATTGGTGGCACACACCCCAAGAAAATTTCTAAGGTACCTTTTTGGGTCATCGGTGGGTAGACCTCCAAATAGGCTCTTAGTGATGAGTAGGTGCAACAATGTGGTGTTGAGGTGGAAACTTGCATTTTCTTGAAGTGGTGAGGGTTGGATAGTAACGGCGTACTCATGTGCCCCTACGAGTTCATCATAGGATTTGGAATTGGATGACATAACACCTACACAACAAAAACAACAACAAAAGTGATATGAGAAATAAAGACTATGTTTCATCGCATTTCTACAAAAATAAAAGTGAGGCAACACATCTAATGCCTTATGAAAAGGATTTAGAATCTTATATCTAATGTGTAAACTCTTTACATGATTAATGCAATTTAATTGATATAGAAATTAACTTGCTTTATTTTTCAGGTTATTAACTAATGATTTTCATAGTTATCTTTAACTACCTTTAAAGTACACTCTCTGATCCTATTATTTGTCATTTTAATATTCTGCATATCAATCAAGAAAACATTAATAATAAGAGTTACTTGACAAATTTTTCCTTGTCTACTATATTTTGATCTATCGATGTTTTTACTTTTTTTCAAGAATACATGACTTGTATAAGATAGCAAGAGTAAGATTGAAATAAATAATCTCTTTCTTCATATTTAAAAAGTCGAGTATTTTAAAATGATTATTTTTAATAAATATAATTAAAATACTTGTCACATTACGCTTTTCAATAGTCAAATTATATAAACTTTGACCAACATGTTGATCTATATTTTTTTTATCATATTATTATGAAAAAAATTGTAACTTATAGTACTTTTCGTATGATTTTGAATATCTAAATTTTAATTTTAAAATATTAAATTAATATAATTTAATTTAACTTTAAAATTTAGTTTTTTAAAAAAAAATAAAAATTACAAGTATTTTGGAACGGAGGGGGTAACTTGATAATGTAATACATAGAAGTTAAACCCCAAAATCCTTTACACACTTGGTACAACATCTGTATAAGCGCACTTGTCAATCACATCCGCATAATTCGAGAAAAACATAAATACTCCCAAAAAGAAAGTGTGTGTGTGAGAGAGAAAAAAATGTGTTTGATAATATATGTTTGTGATGCAGAAGAGAAAGAACTAGGAAGACAAGCAGCATCAGGAGCATGCCCTTCTTGTGGTGGCAAAGTTCAGGCTGTTGATGTTGAGAGTCGCCGGAAATTTTGCTTCCTTCCCCTTTGCTTTATCTTCAAGAGAAAATATCAATGTACTCTTTGTTCTAGGCGTTTGGTCTTGTATTCTTCTTGAAAACAAAAACAACAAAAATTGTCCAAATTTCTTCACCTTAATTTTTCTCTCTTTCCCAATTCCATGTGGATGAGTCTCCACTTCTCCCTCTTCTTTCAATTGATTTCATTTTTTTTATAACGGTGATTTTCGTGCCAGTATGAATTTATATGTCCGATTTCAACTTATTTGAGATTAAGTCGTTTCCCAATTTCATGAGGATGAGTCTCCACTTCTCCCTCTTCTTTCAATTGATTTCATTTTTTTTATAACGGTGATGTCCGTGCCAATATGAGTTTATATGCTCGATTTCAACTTATTTGAGATTAAATCATGCTTGTTATGATGTTCGAACTAGCTTGTGTGTACATGTTCGTTCCACTTTATTCTCTCTTTCCCGTTTCATCAGGATAAGTTTTCCACGTCCCTCCCTCTTCTTCCAATTGATTTCATTTTTTATTCCGTTTTTTTTTTATAATGGTGATGTTCAAACTAGTGCCACCTGATCTCAACTTATTTGGAACGGAAGCATACTTGTTGTCGGTGGTTTGAGCTAGCTTTTGTATACTTTTTTCCGGTACCGGTTGCCTTCCATCAATATTAGTACTCGGTGACGTTTTTCGTTCCTGCTGAGATTTGGACCCTGATCTGTCATGGTTTTCACCAATTTCACTGAGTGTTAGGCCAGTGCATTTTTATTTTGTTTTCTCTTTCAGATTATTATGATTTTGTAAATACAGAGAGGGAAGAGTTTTTCTTTTGTTTTTTTGTCTTTGCAAGTCTCATTGTAATTTCAAGATGTGGTCATGCAATATTCTTGATTTTTTTAGGACGCAGCGTCATGAATATAATTCCAACGATATATTGTAACGCAGCGTCGTGAATATAATTCCAATGATCTATGTACTAATGCTACTGAATCTTCTTTACCCCTTTAATTTATTTGTTTAAAATAGAAAAAGTATTGAAATCTTCAAACTATCAGTTCTACAAGAAGTAGTATATTTTTTATATTTTACTGGAAAGGTAAAAGCCCCGCAAACTAATTGAAAAAAAAAATGTGTTGATGACATTGTAATTTCTAAGATCCCGTTGATTTTTTTACAAGTCATGACTGAGAAATTGTACTCCTATGCAATCATATTATCAGTTTCTCCTAAAGATGGCACAGTACCGGCTAATTAATCTACATTGTTCAATAACCCCCTCAAAAAAAAAAGTTCTAAAAGTACAAGTGATATGTACTATTTTTGTTGTATATCCGCTCTCAATATAATGAGATTTTCACACTATCACAGCCAAAAGGATTGTGGTTCAATGGATTGGACTGCTCCTCTCTTAATCAGAGGTTTCAGGTTCGAACTTTGGGTATGTAAAAGGTTTTGGTAGAAAGCGCTACCCCCAAGTGGGGTCCTACTCGGCGTGAATTCGAATTAATCGGATTTCAATATGGATATCGAACATCGAATAGAAAATAAAAGAAGATTTTCACATCATCAATACAATTTAACCGATTATAGACGATTATTTATCTTATTTCTATGCTATTAATATAATTTTAAATGATTCGACAATATAAGAGTTTTACACCGTCAATATTTTGAAGTCAAATTCTTTACTATTTGTGTTTCTTAAATATATTTATACTATTTGTTGGGTAATGCTAGCTCAAGATGAAGCCAACAGAAGTCGTGTGTTCCTATCCATATTATCTTACTGTATATCTATCATGTCTTGTTTCCAAAAAAAGAAGATCAAGATATGGTCCCTTCCTTATCCTTTGAGTGAGTTTGCTGTCATTACCTCATAAAGCTCCAACCCCACTTATACATTATGTTTTAAAAAAATTAATACATATTCAGGATTTAAAGTTTTTTAGATTTTTATAGTAATCTTAAATTAATATATATTATAATTATAATAATAATTAAATTTGTAATTAAATATTTATAAATAAATATATATATATATATATATAATCTAGATAAAACTAGGGCTGTCCAGTGGGCCGGAACGGGACCCGCTCGGCGCCCATCCCCCATAAAAAACATTTTGTCGGTGTCGGGGTTTGAACTCGGAACGGGGCCTGGGATCGTCCCGCCCGTCCCGATCCCGACATGCCCCATCCCGACCCCGTCCGCCCCCGTCCCGCCCCGTCCCGCCCCATCCCGACCGATCAACCCTTGCAATAATAACCGTTGCAACAACGGCCAAATTTCAATTTTGGCCGTTGTGCAACAGCTATCCACCCCATAAAACCCCCCTACACCTTAAATATTTATTTTTAACCCCTAAGTTAAATTCTTTATACTTTAACCCTATTTCTCAACTGTAAATACCTCATTTTTCTCACAAATCTTCCTACCATCTCTCAATTTATCTCTCTACAATTCTACATTGCCTATTAAATATTATATTTTTTTGCTTGTTTATATCAAAGTTAAAAAATTGGGAGTGAAGTTGGCAACTAGCTTGAGGATCATCCATCGAGCAAAGTTTCAATTTTCAACCTCGATTACACGTCGACGTTTGGTACCTTTGTTCCTTCTTTAAATTATTATTGTTACTTTATTTTAATTATCTCACTTAATTTCATTATCTTTAATTATTTATTTGCATAATTAAAATGGAAGGATTAAGAGGTATGTTTAAGGGTAAGGGTGCTTCTTCTAGTAGGGTAACAAGGGCAAGGGTACTTCTTCTAGTAGTCTTATTCCTAGTCCCGATGATTTCATTGATTTCACTCATATAGATGATTTTTTTTAATGATATACCATTAGATGACGAGGTAGATGAACCAAACTTTAATTTAGACAATAATCTAGATCACATACCCACTAGTGCACCTCAACCTCATGCTCAAACTGAGTCTCAGTCTCAAACTGAAATTGGAATTCCTCTTATTCCCCCTAGTATGAATCGAGGCCCCACACAACGAAAATTAAAATCAGATGCATAAGATTTTTTTTATAGGGACCAAGAGAATCAACTAGCTAGATGTAAAATTTGTAAAAATGTTTATAAATTTAAAACTGGAAAAGGTCAATGTGGGACGGGAGGTTTATTGAGACATGTACAAGGCGAGCACACAACTAGGTGGAATCAATATCAGGCTAAAAAATCGAGTGTGCCAACACCATCTTAGTCGGGACAAGGTTCACATAGTGTCCCCCGACCAAGTACAGGGTCAAATTAACCCAATGACGAGGGAAATATTTGGTCCTAAATATGATAAAAACAAATGTAGGGAAAATATGGAAAAATTAGTTGCGGTGGAGGGTTTGCCTTTTTCATTTTCTTCCTCTCCTGGTTTTATTCATTACATTCGAGAAATATATAATCCCGCTTTTAATGATTTTCCTAGATCAACTGTTAGAAGGGATATTTTTAAATTTACAAGTGAATATCAACAATATTTACGTTATGCATTGTATCATTTTAATGATAAAATGGCTATCACTTCTGACATAGGTCGTAGTACTAACGGTAATGATTATTTAACGGTAACATGTCATTGGATAGATCAAAATTAGTCTATGCAAAAACGTATTTTAGCATATAGATATATTGATGAAAGGCACACTGGAAGTTTTATTGCACAAAATATTAATGAAATTTGTGATTATTATGAAATAATTGATAAAATTATGACTATTACATTAGATAATGCTACTTCTAATGATTATGCTATAAGACTTTTAAAAGTTTGATTAACTCCATGTTTTATTAATCATTTTCATATAAAATGTGTGTGTTATATTTATAACTTAGTTGTAAAGGATGGCCTAAAATTTTTGGAAAGCATTGTTGATAAAATACAATTTGCTATAAATTTTAGTTTTAAAGGTAATAAAATACAAAGACGCAAAGAGCATAAAATAACGTCTCATGATTGTGGATTACCTTATAGAAAAATTCCAGAAGAAGTTTCGACTAGGTGAAATTCTCTGTATGAACAACTACTTGTTTCTTACGATTATAACCAACCTATAACTTTATTATTTAACGCCCATAATAAAACTCTAAGGGATATGCTTGTAGATAATGATTGGAATTGTTTTTAGAACTTAATGAATTTCTAGAGAAATTTTTTCAAGCTACTAAAGAATATGTTATTTTATATATATCTAATATTTTTGTTACTTAATAAATATATGAAAAACCCATCTTACGCTCCATCTATTAAAAATGTTTTTAAAATTAAAAAAAATACTTTTTTTCTATTCTCACTATTTATATTATTGGTGTTGTATTAAATCTGACTATTAAAGTAGACGGTTGTAAAACACTTGTAGAAACGATTTATGATTGTATAGAAGTACTTCCAACAGACCCAACTGAAGAACCAACTCACAAACCAACTAGAGAAGAAGTTACGTCTAGCATACACACTGAATGCAAACAAGTATATATGTATTACCAACAACAAAGTGTAAATAATCAATCGGTTTCTGTATCATCTTCTACTACTTCGCTGCAATCTTATAAAAAACATGTGGTTTCTGATGCTAGTATTCAAGGCCTTAGAAATCAAATGTTTAGTGGTTCAACTTCTTGACAAGTTAGCGAATTTGATGTTTATGTTTTGCAGGGTGTTGTACCGTACGAATTAATTTTCAATGATGAAGGACATGAAGACTTGCTAAACTACTGGAGGGAGAATGAGAAGACATTTCCGACACTAGCAAAGATGACCCGAGATGTATTGAACATTCAAGTGTCATCAGCAATGTCTGAAAGCGCTTTTTCCGCAGGAAGATTTTAAATAGGAGAGCACAGACATTCATTGGCAGGAGACACATTGGAGATTACAGTTCTATTCAGAGATTGAATTCGAGCGGAGCGTAGAAAGTGCGGTCAACCGGAGATCAACGAAGAAAAAGACTACAACTACAACGAAATCTTATTTGAGGGAACATGAAGCGACGTCGAACAATTTGACCAACAAATTCTAATTCCAACAGAAGATCCTCAAGATATTGTGAGGAAATTGGAAAAAGTATGGCTGCATGTGTAATTTTTTTTAATTGCAATTTTACTATGTGATTTGCAACTTTTGAACAACACCACAAAGTTGCAATTTTGAAATTGTATTACAAAAAATTATATTTCTATTAAATAATATAAGAGGCACAAAAGCAGCCTTTGATGTTTTTCTTACACTATCTTGTTCAATTATTGAAGTGTTTATATATATTATTTTTTAAAATTAAGTGGCAAAAAAAACCCCAAATTCCGATCCCGCCCCGACCTCGCCCCGCCCCGACCTGCCCCAACCCGACCCATTTCTAGCGGAATGTGGGACGGGATGGGACATCCGCCTGTCCCGCTAATCCCGGCCCGCCAGTCCCGCCGAAGACCCGGTCCGGGTCTCGTCTCATCGGGACCCGCCTCGACCCGCCCATTTTATATGAAGGTGGTTGACCCGACACGAAGTTTAAGAAAGAAAAAAAGACTTTTGAAACTTGTGGTCTAAAACAAGGGTATTGAGAAATGTTTGGGTACAAATCATTTTATTAAGGATAGATGAGAAATTTAAAGTCACACTTTTACCAAAAATATAGAAAAGTGTCATTTAGGACTGATTAAAAAAAATGTGTCATATAAATTGAGACGGAGAGTACTACTTTATTGAATAGCAAGGATAAAAGATATGTTATGAAATTAGTGTGAATATATTTTTTGTTGACCATGATAGAGAATACGTAAATATTCTCCATATATTCTGTAATTATTGTTTTAGTGTAATTATATAAAGTAGATATTCTCATACAATTAGGATTACAATTGCAAACACCTATATATTGTATTAATGAGAGGACTCCAAACAAGAGAATTGCACTATTCTACATGGTATCAAGAGACAAATCCTACCCTTCTCCAAAACCCTAAATCCTCCCCCTCCCCCTTTTTTTCACGCCGCCGCCAGCTCCAAAATCCTAAATTCGGTTGCTCTTTTTCACGTCGCCACCGGAAGCCCTTGCCCATGGATTCTCCCATCTCTTCCTCCTCCACCCACGATCCTACTCCTTCTCCCCCATCTCCTAACACCTTTCATCCAGCTTTTGCCGTGACGAACATCAAGAACTTTATCCGTTTGATTCTTGATCAAGAGGATGATTAATACTCATCGTGGGTTGAACTATTTC
The DNA here is from genome assembly GCA_034509755.1 of Anisodus tanguticus. NCBI lineage: Eukaryota > Viridiplantae > Streptophyta > Magnoliopsida > Solanales > Solanaceae > Anisodus > Anisodus tanguticus. Next base: position 8,484,861 of record CM067543.1, on the reverse strand, counting down.
GAATACATGCTTGTGCTTACAATGTCCTTTATCACATCGATGCCACCACCCCTTCGTCCACCCGACATCGACAACCAAACGTGGAAGCACCTCGATGCAATCGTCAAACAATGGATATATGGCACCATATCCAAGGATTTTCTTCATACCATTATGAAGACAAGTTCTTCAGCTCACGAATTATGGACGAGACTAGAAAAAATCTTTCAAGACAACAAACATACATATGCCGTGTATTTGGAGGAACAATTTAACAACATATGTCTTGAGAACTTTGCTAACATGTCAGACTATAGTAAATAACTAAAATTAGTTGCTGATCAATTGTCTAATGTTGGCAATCCCATTTCTGAAACAAAGATGGTTTTGCAACTCATGAATGAGTTGCCAAAATGTGAGTACGATACACTTGCGATGATGATCCAACAAGTTGATCCTCTCCTTAGCTTCAATAAGGCCGCACATAATTGCTATTGGAAGAGATTAGACGTACCAAACAAGACGAACATAATCAGAAGGCTTTGGTAGTAGATGCACCGCCGACAATCCCTACACCCGCTGGACCACCGCAACCCGCAGAGCACCAAAATCAATGCGATGGCCGAGGATGAGGCCGAGGCAATGGTAATGGCGGCAGAGCAAGGGGCCGGTCCAATTCCAGTGGATAGCCACGGTAGGCTCAGTCTTCATATCCGTGGGCCAACCCAATGCCGTGGCCTACCTTCGCCAATTGGGCCTCCCCTCTTGCCCTTACCCAACAACCCCAGCCCAGAACCCGCGTCCGACATCGAGTATATTGTGCCCTGCTACTGGTCCACACTACATGGGTCAACCACACTAGGCCCACTTCTCCACAGCCCAACAACAGGCATACGACCCTATGACCCATACTGAACTGAGTCAGGCCTACAACACTATGAATCGCCAGCAGCCCGATGATGCATGGTACATGGATATATGAGCCACATCCCACCTCACTCGTGACTCTAGTAATCTCCCTCACCTATTTAAATTGAACAATCCTCAATTTATGTTGATTGGCAATGTCAATCGCGTTCCAATTCAACGTTATGACACCACTCAAACAAAACCACCTCATCCACCCTTTACCCTAAAAATGTCCTATATTCTCCTAACAGTATTAAAATCTTAATCTCTGTTAGGAAATTTGCTAGTGATAATTCTGTATCTATTGAGTTTGACCCTTTTGGTTTTTCTCTGAAGGACCTACGTACGGGGACAACTCTTACGAGATGCAATAGTGTAGGGGACCTATATCCTTTATCATCCAACTCCGTTGCAAGTGTCAATCCACCAATCTCTCTAGCTACAATATCTCCATCAACTTGGCACAATAGACCCGGGCACCCGGGAGCACCAGTTTTTAATTTTCTTAGAAGTCAAAATTTCATTCAATGTAATAAAGGGAAATTTGTTAGACTTCCTTTTAAATCTTCATTAAGTGTAACGTTTTCTCCTTTTGATATTATTCATGCGAATTTATGGACATGTCATATTACTAGCAAACTGGGCCACAACTATTATTTTGTATTTTTGGATGATTTCTCTCATTTTCTTTGGGTTTATCCTTTAAAATATAAGTCCCCAATTTACACAATTTTTCTTGAATTTCAATCATATGTTAAAACCCAATTTGAGAAGACCATCAAAACATTTCAATGTGATAACGACCGTGAGTTTGACAGCCTCCCCTTTCATAAACTTTGTGCGGACCACTGCATGGTGTTTTGATTTTCTTGCCCCCATACCTCACCTCAAAATGGTAAAGATGAAAGAATCCTATGCACCATCAACAATAAGATCTGCATTATGCTCTTCCATGCTTCCATTCCCCCTTCGGTTTAGGTATACACATTACATATCGCAACTTACCTCCTTAATATATCACCAACACGAACTCTTCAAAATAAAAATCCAATTGAAATTCTCTTCCGTCGGATCCCCTCTTATGATCACCTTCGGATTTTTGGTTGCCTATGCTACCCGAATCTCGCCTCCACGGCCCCTCGCAAATTAGCACCTAGGACTACTCCTCACATTTTCTTAGGTTTCCCGTCGAACCATAAGGGGTACTTATGCTACGATTTGTCCACAAATATAATCCTAGTCTCTCGCCATGTCACATTTGAGGATTCAAACGTCCGTAAATTTCAAAGAACTAATTATGGCTTCCTTGAAGATCCGGACACTTCCCCTCTCATTATAAACGCAATATATAGTGCTTGTATTCTGGCTCAACAATTAACGCCCCTGCCAGCCATCCCGTCACTACCCCAGAACCCGTCGACTACCCCCCATCCCATCGACCACCTCCCTATTCACTGTTCCCGTCTCGGCCTTACCGTTCCAGTCAAACAGCCTACTGCCCCACTGCTAAAATTCCCTAACGACATCCCTACAACCCTTATCGACCACCCCCTACCATGACAACCCCACTGCCCCCGGTTCCCATCACCCAAATAATCTTGATTCCAACCCACAACATGGAAACACGTGCCCAGCATGGGATTTTCAAACTGAAAAGTCCACTTTAACCTATCCACTCAAACTATCTTACCTCTACCTAAAAACCCAAAATTAGCCAAGCTTGACTCGAATTGAAATGCTGCCATGCGTGAGGAATTTGATACGCTCACTACACAATGCACTTGGGATATTGTCCCAAAACTCGAGGGGGTGAATGTGATTTGTTGCATGTGGCTATATCGTCACTAATTCAGAGATAGTGGTGATTACTATGTGGATGACATTGTTCTGATTGCCTCCTCTGATGTGCTAAAACACGAGATCATTATCCTACTCAAATCCAAATTTGTCATGATTGACTTGGATAAGTTGAGTTATTTTTTGGGGATTTCCGTGACCAGATCCGAGAATGCAATGTTCCTGTGTCAGCGTAAGTATGCTGAAGAGATTGTTTACAAGGATAAAATGGCAAACTGCAAGATCATGCCCACTCCAGTCGATTCGAAGTTGAAACTTAGCGCCGATGACGAGGACCCGATGCTTGATCCTTCTCTTTATAGGAGTCTCGCTGGTGCACTTCAATATCTTACCTTCACTAGGCCCGATATTGCATATGCCGTTCAGCAGGTGTGTTTGTTCATGCATGCTCCAAGGAAGCCTCACTTTACCGCTCTTAAACGTATCATTCGGTACGTTAAGGTTACTCTTGACTACAGATCACATCTTTATCCATCTGCACCGACCAGACTGATATCTTATACTGATGCCGATTGGGGCGGCTGTCCAAACACACGTTGATCTATTTCTGGCTACTGTGTATTTTTGGGTGATAACCTCATCTCGTGGTCTGCCAAAAGGCAGACCACGCTTTCCCGTTCGAGTGCAGAAGTAAAATATAGAGGCGTTGCGAACGTTGTTGTCAAAATTTGTTGGCTCAGAAACCTCATTCTAGAGCTTCATTGTCCCTTACGTAAGGCATATATTGTCTACTGTGATAACATATTTGTTGTCTACTTGTCTCATAACCCGGTTCAGCATCAACGAACCAAACATATTGAACTGTCGAGAGAAGGTTGCCATGGGCCATGTTCGGGTGTTACATGTTCCTTCTTCCTATCAGTACGCATATATTTTTACTAAGGGACTTCCTCGACAGCTGTTCCTTGACTTCAGATCCAGTCTGAGCGTCCGGCCTCCTCCCGCTCAGACTGAGGGTGTGATAGAGAATACGTAAATATTCTCCATATATTTTGTAATTATTATTTTAGTATAATTATGCAAAGTAGATATTCTCATACGATTACAATTATAATTGTAACACTTATATATATATATTGTATTAATGAAAAGACTCAAAATTACACTATTCTACAAACCAAAACAAAAATTAATATAATATTTACAACTCCCCAAGGAAACATTGAAAAACATAAACTAAAGATTACAACTAGTGTAATTTGTATTCTATACAAGGTTTGCACTACAAGAATATAAATGTCTCTTTCATTTTTGCATGATTATAAGGTTTTGATCCCGTCTCTGGAGCAATCTTTTATAACTGTATCAAACATTAACAATGATTGAATCACTACGTGGCTTAATGTAACCGTATATGATATATAGTACACGTAGATAATAATACAAAAAGGGAAACTTCTCAAAAATGGCTAGCTGTGTATTTAATAATTTTAATTTTGGGCTGATTATTATGGACATAAAAGACATAAGCTTCTCGTACATATCTAGTGTTAGGTACTGAAACCGACTAAAAGATTAAAATTATATAGAAAGGTAATATTCATGAGAAAAACAAAAAAATAAAGTATTAGTCCGTCATCCTATCTTATAGTCCACATTTAATTCAACTGGACCATTAATAGCAGAGTTGAACATTTGAATGGTTTAGTAGTTATCAAGTGAACATGTCGGTACCAGGTACGTAGCATATTTAACGTACTTCCTCAGTTTTTATTTATGTGGTGTAATTTTTTATATGACATTAATAAAGGAATTTTTTGATTGAATACAGTAACATCTCTTACAGTTATGAGTAAATTTTATTTTATGAGTTCTTAAAAAAAAGTTGACAATTCGTATTGGATTCATCAAATTTGTATTATTTTGGAGGATCAACATACACCTATCAACATAGCTTATATGCACTCGATATAAAATATCAAATCAAATAAATTTTTTTAGTAGTTAAATTTTTTTTAAAAAAATCATACCATTTGAAAATTATTAAGTCAAATAGATATACATAAGACACATGTCTCACCTTCATTAATTTAGTGTAAATATTGAGTATGATCCATAACTGTTTTTACCATGGAAACAATGTAGTTGTCCTGGTTATTTTAGAGCATTTTAGTTTTACTTTTTCTCTAAATGAGAGAAAAATTTGAGAACTACAACAAATCAGAGCTAATAATATTGCAGCTAATTAAAAGAAAACTTTAAAACTAGGGCAGATCGATTGTATCTACATAAAAACACAATGAAGGAAACTTCTCCGAACCAGAAAAATTTGTCTTGCTCACTTGTTTTGGGGGTCAATATGTTATTCTCATGCAGAAATTCAAAAAAAAAGTTATTATTATTCTTCACTTTTTATTCCTTTTATTATATTTTTGTAGTATTCAGTTATTGCGTAGTTTTCTATTCTTTGATGTCTATTATTATCGGTTGCCATATTTGTTTTGTATCTTGCTATTTTGCTGTCTCTTTTCTTTCAATCATGCGTCAGTTACTTCCTTTTGAGCCGAGGGTCTACTGGAAATTAAATAGTCTCTCTATCTCACAATGGTAGGGGTAAGATCTGCATACATCCTACCCTCCCTAGATCTCACTTGTGGAATTATACTGGGTATGTTATTGTTGTTGTTATTGTTTTATTTATGTGACATCAGTTAATTCAATACAGAAATTTAAGATTTATTTTTGGACAAAAATACAGTAGTAGCTGTATAAAGATAGTTTGCTGGAGAAAGCATCATTTTAATTGTTGAAATTTTTGGACGTTAAAGAGTAAGAATAACATTTCCGATCCAGTTCTTTGGAGCTATCCCAAAAAAGTTCGCGTGTCATGTAAATTGAAAATGGAGGAAGTATACAATTAATTATTGTTTACAATTCTTTTTTATAAGGATCAGTAAATTAACATTAGTATTATGTTATTATGCCCTACTTTTACACACTAATTTGTGACTTTGATGTTGTTTGGTCACGTTAAATATCGTGATGAAAGAATTAGAAGGGTGGAAGCATTTAGAAGCTCAATAGTTGCTAGATTAATATAATTGACATCTAAGTGACTTATTACCAAAAAAAAAGACATCTAAGTGACTTGACTGTATAAGTAATTTTAATTTGTTACACTGTCATTATTATGGACGAAGCTAAGTATCGAAAGGGTTCATCCGAATCCTCTTTGTTAAAAATTATAGGAGTATTATATATTAATTATTATTTTTTGTTTATATAATAGGTGTTGAATATTCTTGACTTCTTTATATATATATATATATATATATATATATATATATATATATATTTTTATTTTAAATTCTGTTAGTGAAAATTTTAATTTTTCCACTAATTAATACTTAGAAATCTAACTTCTTGTAGTCTTTTATTCTAGGGGAGTCGTGGTAAAGGAAGAAGAGTACCAAATTAAAACTCTCTTTTTTTATGGTTTTTTTGGTGTTCGATATCGGCACTAAAATTTGATTAAATTTTGATTTGCGATAGCAAAGTATCACATTGGAATAAGATGTTCTTTAATAAAAACAATTTTATACCCAATAAAATTTAAATTTAAAATTTCTGATTAAAAATAAAAAATTATTTATCATTTCACTGCAATTATTGTGGATGAGTACAACTCTCTGCTCCAAAATGTGCTGCAAAATAGTGCCTCTGGCTAGTAGTACAGTAGTTTTGTCCATATCAGAAAAAGGCAATTTTGGTGGAGTAGCATGTGTATTTGACAGAGCTTTTATGTTGTAAGGGTCCCCAAAATTCATTCAATCTTTACAGTTTACACCAAAGAAATACTCCCTAACTTTTAAATTTTTATGTGATAATTTTATATTAGCTAGTTTTAAAAAAAATACTTATTTTTAAAATTTGAAAAATAATTTTACTTAAATTTTTTATTTTACTTTTAATGACAAATCTATATAGCCGCACAAATATTATGATATTTTTAAAATTCTAAATTTCAAAAATCTTGTAGCTATATAAAAGTACTTAATTAAACATATTCACATAAAATAAAACGGAAGGGGTACAGCTTTTCACGGGTTTGACAAGATTTTTTAAAAGATATTATAAATTTAAAAGATCTTGTAGACTAAACATATTCACATAAAATTAAACGGAGGTACCGCTATTGACGGGTTTGATAGGATTTTTTTAAAGATATTGGGACCACAGTTGTTAGTATTTGTCTTGAATTTTTTATCTTATTTAGATTCTACCATAATTAAGTTTTATTTTAAAAATATTTTTTGATGGAAAATGTTTTATTGGTGGAAAAGATCCCTTCCACATTTGAATAATTCTTTCTTGAAGGAAAATTTTTGGACTTCTATAAATTGAATATCTGTCTTTCACAAAAAAAAATACAATAGCATCCTCGTTTAGAAGGGTTTTTTTAGGGGAAGATTTTTCTCTAAACATGTTTTATATTTTTTATATTAGTTTCTCAATATGTAGGTCACTTAACTAAATCATATTAGTATTATGCATCTTTTAATATAATTTTTGTATCGTCTAATTTATCGTCATTCAAAATTTACAATAATTAGCTTTCGCTGATGCCCTTGTTATTTCAATCCCAACCGAAATTTTTATCGGTTGGTTGTTATTAGCCTTTATTTGATGTGGCCACAATTTTTTTCATTAACAAATCAAAGTTGAGTCCTTTGTGAAAGTACACATCAGATTTTATCATTTTAACGGTATCAAATAAACGTGTATCACGTGAGGTACATCTAACTTAGGTCTATGTTTTAATTTTACATTATTTATTAAGAGGACGAGGTGGTTGTGTTAGATAAAAAACTTCAATGTTTTGAAGTTTGAACATTGTGAGGTTCCATAATCTGAAGTATCCAGGTGATTTGGTACGAATGAAAGTCTTTTTTTCAAGAAAAATATTTTCTGTCATTGTTGTAGTATTTGTTATCATTAAAAGAGAAAAAAGATCTAAATTATAATCAGAAATCATTATTCATTTTCATTTTGACATGAGATTTTTCTTTATATGCATAAAAGATCCGAAGCTTTGCAACATTTTTTTTTCTATTCAAATTTAAAGATCTAGGTTCACTAATTCCCTCTATATTCCCAAGGATATATTAAAACTAGCTTGGAGAGTCCTAAAGTCCGAAAAGCAAACAAGATAGCACATGTCATTTTTGACCAATAAAAATCTGATTGCAACAAAATCTTATAGATTGTTAGTTAAACCAACTTGACAAAAGCTACATATTTGATAGCTCGTCAAAAATAATTGTAACAGCTAGTATACAAAAAGCATACGAACAATGATATAAAAACTAAGGCAGGCCAACGAGGCGGGTCGGCCCACCCCGGTCCCGCCCCTACACCGCTTAAAAAAAATAAAAAATACCGATAACGGGATTCGAACCAGGACGGGACTTGGGCTCGTCCCGCCCCAGTCCCGATAGCTCCGTCCCGCTCCGATCCTCCCCCGATCCCGCCCCCTGTCCAGCCCCCTGTCCCGCCCAATCCCCTCCCCTTTGCACAAAATAACCGTTGCACAACGGTCATTTTTGGCATCCCCCTACCCCTTAATATTTATTTTTAACTCCTAAGTTATTATATTTACACTTTAACCCAATTTTTCAACTATAAATACCTCATTTTTTCTTCATATTTCTCACAAATCTTCCTACAATCTCTCAAATGTCTCAATCTATCTCTCTACAAGTCTACATTGTCTACTAAATATTTAATTTTATTTATTCATTTGGGAGTGAAGTTAACAACTAGCTTGAGGATCATCCATCGAGCAAAGTTTCAATTTTCAACCTCTCGATTACACGTCGACTTTACGTCGGCGTTTGGTACATTTGTTCTTTCATTAAATTATTATTATTTCTTTATTTTATTTAGCGCACTTAATTTCATTATCTTTAACTATTTATTAGCATAATTAAAATGGAAAGATTTAGATGTATGTTTAAGGGTAAGGGTCAGACTTTTTCTAGTAGGGGTAACAAGGGTAGGGGTACTTCTTCTAGTCATCTTCTTCCTAGACAGAATGATTTGGTTGAAACTAATTTTTTTCCTGAAATACCATTAGATATAGATGAGGAGATATTTTCTGCAACTCAACAAGACTTTAATTTAGAAGATAATCTAGATGACACACCCACTAGTGCACCTCCAACTATAACGCCTCCTATTCCCCCTAGTATGAGACGAGGCCCAATAAAACGAAAATTAAAATCAGATGTATGGATTTTTTTGATAGGGACGAAGAAAATCAAGTAGTTAGATGTCAAATTTGTAAAAATGTTTATAAATTTAAAATGGGAAAAGGTCAGGCTGGGACGGGGGGTTTATTGAGACACATACAAAACTTTCACCAAGCTAGGTGGGCCCAATACCTGGCTGAAAAATTGGGTGCGCCAATGCCCTCTCAGTCGGGACAAAGTTCACATACTGTCCCGGATCAAGTACATGGTCAAATTAACCTTATGAGGGGGGGAATGGTAGGCCCTAAATATGATAAGCATAGAGATAGGGAAGCAATAGCAAAATTAGTTGATGTGGAGGGTTTTCCTTTTTCATTTCCATCCTCCCCTGGTTTTATTCATTACATTAGAGATATGTATAATCCTGCTTTTAACGATTTTCCTAGATCAACTGTTAGGAGAGATGTATTTAAATTTGCACATGAATATCAACAGTATTTACGTTATTTATTATATCATTTTTCTGATAAAGTATCTATCACGTCTGATATATGCCGTAGTACTAACATCCATGATTATTTAACAGTAATATTTCACTGGATAGATTATAAATTGACTATGCAAAAACGTATTTTAGCGTATAGATATATAGATGATAGGCACACTAGTACTTTTATTTCAGAAAATATTTATTCAGTTTGCGATTATTATGGCATAACTGATAAAATTATGACTATTACATTAGATAATGCTTCTTCTAATAATTATGCTATTAGAATTTTAAAAGATATTTTAACTCCATCTTTTCCAAATCATTTTCATATAAAATGTGCGTGTCATATTTATAACTTAGTTGTAAAGGATGATCTATCACTTTTTGAAGACATTCTTAATAAAATATAATTTGCTATAAACTTTATTTTTAGAAGTAATAGAATACAACGAAAAAAAGAATATAAAAAAACTTGTTATGATTGCGGACTACCTTATAGAAAAATTCCCGAAAAAGTAGCCACTAGGTGGAATTCTTTATTCGAGCAACTACCTGTTGTTTATGATTATAGAAGACCTATAACTTTATTTTTTAACGCCCATAATCGAAATCCAATTGATATGGTTGTAGATAACGATTGGGAAAAAATTTCATAACTTATTATATTTCTAGAGAAATTTTTTCAAGCAACAAAAAAAAATTCTGGTATATATTATCCTACTATTTCAACTATGTTATTTTATATAGCTCTAATATTTTTATTACTTAGTGAATATATGAAAAAACCAGCTTATAAGACACCTATTAAAAATATTTATCAAATTAAAAAAATATTTTATTCTTATTCCCGCTATTTATATTATTGATGTTGTATTAAATCTGACTATTAAAACAGACGGTTGTAAAGCACTTATTGAAACTATTTATGATTGTATAGCAGTACTACCACCTCCAACTCCCAAAAATCCAAATGACCCACCACCTATTGAACAAACTAAAGTAGTGTTGTCTAGCATACATGATGAATGCAAAAAGTATATACGCATTACCAACAAGAAAGTGCTAGCAACCAACAGCCTCCATACCATCTTCTTCTTCTTCTTCAATACAACCTCAAAAAAGACATGTTGTTTCTGCGGCTAGTATTAAAGCTTTAGAAATAGAATGTTTGGTGGTACCACTACTAATCAAATTAGCGAGTTTGATGTTTTTGTTTTGCAGGGTGCTGTTGTAGGGTTTTGTTGGGTTCAAAATACATAAGTAGGCACAACCGAAGATTAAAATTTTGTTCTACTTACCCCAACAATTTCTTCTGCTATGGTTATATGACAGTTAAAACTTGTAACATAAAACAAGAACACTTACCGGTTGTAATATCTGGAGTCTTTACTAAAGGGTGGATATGTGAATGTACCCTTCGATTGCAAGCACCTTGCTACGGTGTATTCCTTTGTCAAGAAAGCCAGGAAATCTTGGCAGAGGTTTGAGAGAGTTTTATCATAGACTCTAAGTCTAGAATTTGCTTATGAGAATTAATAATGATTTAGTGTTGTATTTATAGTTATAATTAGGTCAGAAACTAATTAGGATTAGGCTCTAAGCCTGGCCCAAAAACTGAGGTGCAGTGGGCCAGTTTGACCGGGCCCACTGCCGGGTCGGCGCCGCTGCTCAGCCTAGCAGGCGTCGCGGCGCCTTACGTCATTTTTGTTCCCATTTCGTTAATATATATTCAGCACATTTGATTAAATCCAAAATCTAATTTTGTCTTAATTAAATAATTTTCATCTAATAGAAATTATCCCATAGTTATTATTAATTTAAATATCTCGATTCCAAATCGAATATTTAATAACTTCTCAATACACCCTTAGATCGAAGAGACAATCGACATAGTGTGACCCTATATGCCTTCATATATCGACACTAATCCAATTAAGGTCAATATGGTACTCCTAGACTGTGTTATACGACGAACTCAATATATGAAATACGTTTACATGAATCCAGCAAACATAACCTTTATGTGAGATAATAAATTCCTTTCATTCGCGACACACTCGATCAAGCTTAGGATTTGCCATGTGTCTATCCAAATGGCTTGATCACATTATTTCATCTATATTAGTCGACAACTAGACCATATTCTACATATGTCTCTTGCATTGGCCAATGACTTGGTCGACCTAATATCACTAAGAAGTTGAGTGCTCTCTCAAATAGCCAATGGAGGAATGAATCCTATTCTTGACTCAACTACTACCTTAGTTTACATCATAATGCACCCAACACAAGCCGCGTCTTATCCTATAAGGAGTTTAAGCTTAGGACATGGTCAAAGTACATTACTCTGTAAATAAGGTGTGTATTGACCTCAAGTCAAAGGACCTTTATCTCCCACACGCTGATAACACTCCAGACATTTATAACAAATAGTTTATCAGCAGGGTATACCAATACTTTCCAAAAGTATCCATGTGTCCATCACGAGTAACCATTACTCGTAGCAGGTGAGACATGCTACATTCTCCAAGAATGTGATGCAGACCACAAGTCGACTTATAACATACCATCGATATCGCATTCTCGATGATCATTAGTCGAGGCTATTTTGAGAGTTACTCTCTATCATTAATATCTCACTCTATTAATGACAACGTAAGCTCAAGGGACGCACATTAATAAATAATTACAAACAATCAAATAATAATTCAATAATTTCAAATGTCATAAATATTAATCTTATTAATAATACGAATGTGTTCAAGTATGTTTTGTCCCTAATAATGATTGCCTCTAGGACATACATACTTTCAGTTGTACCGTACCAAACAGTTCTCAATTAAGAAGGACGTGAAGACTTGCTGAAATTTTGCAGGGAGAATGAGAAGACATTTCAGACACTGTCAAAGATGGCCCGAGATGTGTTGAATATTCAAGCGTCATCAACAGCGTCTGAAAGCGCTTTTTCGGCCGGCAGATTTCAAATAGGAGAGCACAGACACTCATTAGCGGGAGATAGCTTGGAGATTGCAGTATTATTCAGAGATTGGATATGAGCAGAGCGGAGAAGGTGCGGTCAACCGGAGATCAATGAAGAAGAAGACGAAAACGGCAACGAAATCTTATCTGACGGAGGTGGTGGAAGCGACGTCGAGCAATTTCACCAACAAATACCAATTCCAACTAAAGAACCACAAGAAATTATAAAGAAACTAGAAAAGGAGTTTTTAAATATGTAATTTTTTTAATTGCAATTTTACTATGTTATTTGCAACTTTCAACACCACAAAGTTGCAATTTTGACAATTGTATTACAAAAAAATCATATTTCTATTAAATAATATATGAGGCATAAAAACAGCATTGGGATGTTTTTATTACACTATCTTGTTTATATGTTATTTTTTAAAATTAAGTGTAAAAACAAAAATTCGGAAAAACCACGATCCCGATCCCGCCCCGACCCGATAATATCGGTCCGCTTTTTCGACGGGACCGGGATGGGACATCGGCAGAACCCGCAAGTCCCATCGGGTACCTATCCCGCCCTACCTTCCCCCTATCCCGTTGGGTCCTGCCCGTCGAGACCCTCCCCGTTGGCTATCCTTAATTAAAACTAGCCTTTGTACAAAGAGGATATATATATATATATATTTATTAATTATTTATTTAACTGGCGGCTATACAATGTAAGAATGCCAAAAGCTTTTGTCAAGAAAAGTAGAACGGAGAAAGTGACAAGTAGACGGTTTTGCTTCTAGGATAGAATTGTATTTTATTGCACAAAGAATCATATTATTATAAGATAATGGTAATGTCACTATTCAAAATTTAAAGCTGTGATTACACCTATTTCTAAATCGATAGGTAAGCTAAAAAAATTAACAACCAATTCATTTTGAGTTAAATAAGTGGAACGGAAAATACTAAATATCCATAGCCAAGTCTATATAATAATAAAAATGCGGAAACAACCCACTATATCACTCAAGACTAGTGTCATGTGTACAATAACTACTAAGAATACTATACAAGTCTGAATCGACTACAATACATTGTCTGAAATGTAAAAGCACATAAAAAAATAAGGTAGAAAGAGACTAGCACTGCATATCATCCTGGCAGCTAACCACTAGATCTCCCAAATCAACAACTTCGGAGTCTATCTATCTATATCTATATCTATATATATATATATCCATAACGAGCAGTGGATCACACAGAGAGGCACTATTTAGGCATGATTTACGGGTACTATAACAGTCCTGTCAGGGCCGTCTTAACTCAGAACAGATCCAAAACACCCTAACGCCACCATGGCTAAGCGGGATACAATAGGATCATCAGCCTGAGCTTCAGACATTCCGCCTGGACTGTTCTCTGCCCAACCTTTAGTTTCTTCTCACATGAATCATCCGCTAATTAAAGCATTTTGTTCCATGATTCCAAGCAGATTAGTATAACACAGGTTCAACACTTAAAGATTTAGCCGATCATGGGCTAAACCTAAATAATATAATTAAATTAAAAATTAAAAATTAAAAATACAAAAATTTAAATTTTACCTAAGCAGTGGTGGTTGTGCTCAGTGCCGGAGGAGATGTATCTGAAACTTCAAACTTTTATTTAGAGAGTGTTTGTACAACGTAGAGAGAGAGCGGTTGGCGAAAGCCTCCCTCCTCTCTTCCTTCTGAATCCCCTTTTATAATGGATTCTGAAAAATATCGCCGCCTAGTGGCTGACAATTACAAAAGTGAATAGTGGCCAAGTGGCCGACAAGATAAAAAGCAAATAGTGGCCAAGTGGCCGACAGATAAAAAGTAATACGGCCAAACATCATGGGCCCTACTAATCTAATAATTCATCTACTTTTATTAAAGTAGATTCTATTTGTCTGGTGGCATTTTTATGATAGGTCCACCATTTGAACTGTATTATTCTTCCGCTTTTCCTTTGTTCTTTTCCGAACTGGAGGATGCCTCCATGTTTTCCTGGAATTTTACCAGGTATTCTTGGATATCAAAATCCGCATCGTATGGGTCCTGGGAATCCTGGACATCTTCTTCTTCGGTATGAACTGAAGCCATAGAAGTATCTGAGGGAAATTCCTCATCAAGAATTTTCATTAAATCTCTTTTTACTTTTGCCATATAAGAAGATATTATCTCAGCTTTAGATATTACACCTTTTTTAAGTTGGATTTTCCTAGCAATATGCTGGAATAGGCTATTAGCTTCCGACTTAGGTTGCTCATTTTTCAGTTTGGTATAACCTTCCACTGTTGAGGTGATCTGATCTATAAGTTCTTGTCCATTCAAGATCCCGTCATTTGTTTTTTGCAGCAATTTTTTCCAGAATCTGATATAATAAGTTCTGTGTAAATAAGGAATTTGTTCAGGGGTATAACCCACTTCAACCGACCACTTCATGATTCAGGGGATGGAGAATTCTATAAAAAAAAGTGCATATTAGCAATCCCGTCTATAACAGTCTTTTGTTCTCCCAATTTTATGATTTTTGGAGAAACATCAACCCAATCGGTATATAAACCTTTAAAAACTTGTGGCATGATATTAACTGATGGACCATATGTAATCCACCAATGCCAAAACCAGTTTGGTATGTCCTGTGTATAAACATGGGAACATATCTTTATAAACCAGGAATGTTTCTTGTTTGGATTTTCATATAGAAAAGTTTTATAAAAGCTTTCTACATAATCCCAATAATTAAATTTAACCTGAATCCTTTGCTCAGGATGGAAATATTCCCTTTCTTTTGAAGTATTAAATCCCCAATCTTCTGGAGTAAAAATCTTTTTTATGATAATTTTTGAAAAGTTATAAACTTTTTTGGTGTGCATGGGGAAATAGTGCTGAATTTCAGCGGACCCTGCAGTCATGAGAATAGTCTCATAGTGCATTCTTGATTTATAAGTCAAGATGAGATATGACCCAGCTTCCAGATATCTTTCCATGAGTTTCCATGGTTCATCTTTTCGTTCTAGATCCTTATTATCTAGAATCAGTATAACATCTTTTTTATGAAGCTTTTCATAACCTTCATTATCATCTTGTTCGTCATGAGCTACTTCAGCATATGATGGTTGAGCGGAAGGCTGGGGGTTATTACCCTCTCCTCTAGATTTTATGAAATCCATGAATTGTTGGTATAAATGACTGTCCTTATCAACTGACGAAGTCCCTGCTTGAGATACAAGCTTTCTGTTTCCTTGCTGGACAATGGTATGACCGCGTCCAGTTCCTCTACCTCTGCCACCACGACCTCTATAATTTGAGTAGCCTGGCCAGTTTGGCCTCATCATCCTGTATAAAAAATTCATTAGTTTTTATGAATTTAAATATTCTCTGGTTAAAAAATCTGGCAGACTATTATCTGCTCCTTTCTTATAACAAATTTCAAAGTCAAATGGAGCTAATAAAGCTTGCCATGTAGCAAACATCTGTTTAGAAACATCATGCTTGCAATCTTTATTAAACATAAATTTTGTCGACTGACAATCAGTATTTATAATGAACTTTTGATTGTATAAATCGCCTTGAAATTTCAAGACACTTTTGACAATTGCTAGAATTTCTTTTGCAACTGTAGAATAATTCTTTTGGCTATTATTCCATTTGCCAGAATAAAACTGTATGAAATACTCTTGTTTATTAACTGGAGAATATTGCTTTAGTATACCTCCGTAACCAATATCCGAGGCATCTGTTTCTATGATTTTTGGCCATGTAGGATTGGCCAAGGTCAGGCAAGGGAGGTTATTAACCTTACCCTTAATTCTTTTGACAGCTTGAGTATGACTATCTGTCCAAGGGGTATGAACTTTTTTCAGCCTTTCATATAATATGGCTGTATCTTTTGCTAAATCCTTTATGAAAGGACTAATATAATTTAAACTGCCCAGAAATCTCTGAAGCTAAGTTTTGTCGGTTATAATATCCGGAAATTTTGAAGCAAATTCAATACTTCTATTAATGGAAATTATTTTTCCCTTCTCAATATTATGGCCTAGAAATCTTACAGTAGTTTGGAAAAGAATCATTTTGGGTTTTGATATGACTAACCCATTATGAATAATGATTTTCTTGAATAACTCTAAATGTTTAAAATGAGTTTCAATATCATTTGAAAATACCAAAATGTCATCTATATAGACAATGGTGAAATTACTATAAGGTATAAAAATATCATTCATAATGTTTTGAAATTCAGAGGGGGCGTTTTTTAATCCGAATGGCATGACATTCCATTCGTATTGTCCCATAGGTACGTTAAAAGCAGTTTTGTACCTATCTTCCTCTTTAATTTGAATATGCCAATAGCCAGATTTTAAATCGAATTTTGAAAATATGATAGCACTATTAAGTCTATCAAGTAAATCTTTTTTGTTTGGATTAGGATATCTAATCCATTTCAAAGCTTTATTAAGAGGTTTATAATTTATAACAAGTCTAGGAACTCCTCTTTCTTGTTCAGCATGTTTATTAACATAAAATGTTGTACAAGACCATGGAGATTTTGAAGGCTTTATTAAACCTTTTTGTAATAAAGAAGTAATCTCTTTTTTACATAATTCTAAATATTTAGAATTCATTTGGCAAGGCCTGGCCTTTGTAGGGATATTACCCTCTTTAAAATCATCCTCGTAAGGAAGAGAAACAATATGTTTCTTCCTATCCCAAAACGCATTTGGAAGATCACTGCAAACCTGTATAAAAAACTGGTTCCGTATAAAATCAATTTTCTGTCGAAGCTTAGGATTTGCAAGAAGCTCCTCAATATTTGAAATATAAATTTCTTTTTTCAACAAACTTATTTGCTGGTGCTTATGAACCAAGCGATCTTTAAGTTCATTTAAGATTCTGGAAAAAGGTTCAGTTATAAACTGGAAAATAATAGGTTTTTCATTAAAAGTACCTACTATACCCTTCTTGTCAATTTTTGTAATAGGAAAGAGTTTTTGTATAAAAGGAGTACCCAAAATAATTTGGCTGGAAATATCTTTTACCAAAATAAAGCTTTCAGCTATGCAAGTATTATTATGGCAAATATAAGCTTTTGGTAATTTATAAGTAATTTGTAATTTTTGTCCATTAGCAGATCGGACACTGTGGGTGGTTTTATGAAAATAAGTAGAAGGAATCAGTCCTTCCTGTATACAATTGACATCTGCCCCGCTATCAACTAGAGAAATAAAATCTTTTTTAAAATTATAGTCAATTAAAAGGCTAATATTAACATAAAACTTTTGGGAAGTAATAAGTTCCAGAGTCTGGAGGTAATTCCCTGATTCGTCAGTGGCTCCTGTAATTAAATTATCAAGATCTGAAATATCATCCACCGAGGTTGTAGATTCTATAATCCTTTCTTTTCCTTTTCCTTCGATCTTAGTAATTCAGGCATCTAGGGTTGTATTACTTCTCTTTAACTCCAGAATTTCTTGTTTGAGGTTATTAACCTCTTTTTCCAAGTCTTTTGGAGTGCTGGTTATACCCTGCTTCTCCTTCATCTGTTTTTTAGTTCTGACATAGAATAGGCACTCGATTTTTCTATGGCCTTTCTTCCCTGTGAAGGTTCAGGTGTCTGCTGAATCTGATCTATGATTTGAGACCTGATAACTGGGTCTTTGATCATTCTTAGTTATTCTATCAAGTTATCATGTATTAGGACATTAATGTTCATGTCCTGGAACTGAGCAAAAATGTTATAAAATTCATCGTCCTCCTTTCCCTTACTGGAACAGGGTTATCCTATTTGACAAGGTTGACATTCATCTTCTGAAGCTATATAATCCTTTATCAAGAACTTGGATTCCTTCATCTGAGGAATCTTTCTCAATTTCATAATCTGAGTCTTCTGGCTCAGAGTTGAGCAATAATTTGGACAATGATTCTTTAAGATCATCCCCGATGTTAAGGGCTTTAATCTTTTCCTTAACTTTGCAGTCTTTATAATAGTGGCATGTTCTGCCACATTTCCAACAGGCTTTGGGGTTTTTGGATTTTATGAAATCCCTTCGGCTTTTAAATTCTTTCTTCCTTCTCCCCCTTTTTTCCAGGCGTTTCTCAAGACGCTTAGCTTTCCATTTTTGAAAGCTTTCCTGATTTTTTACTCTGCGTTTATGAGACAGAGATTCCTTGTTCTTGGGTATGTCCATTCCGAATTGACAACAGAACTCTCTCAATTGTTGTCTTTCATTGAGGTTCTGGCTCTTGATTTGTTGGTTCAGCTTAATCTCATTACATAAAGCTAACCCTTTCTGTATGCAAGTTCCTATAAGGTTGCCGTACGTACAAATCTCATAATTAATTGTGAGACCTCCTTTTCTTAGAGTTTTCCTAACCCTTTCTGCGAATAGTGCTGGTAATCCGTCTATAAACTTTGATTTCCAGTGTGAGCTATTACATTCAGGTAGCTCCATTACCCTACTAAGAAAAACGTCCTTATACTATCTAAAAGAGGTAAGGGTTTTACATCTCAGGTTTTGGAGTAATGTCCTGATATTCTCAGAATCATCGGACCACCTACCAGTAAAGTGTTCTATGATGTTAATTCCTAAGGTATAAACAGCATTAGGAACAGGGTCTACAACTCCTGGTTCTGTCTTAACAGCTCCAATGATATTATTCTGCTGTCCTGGTGTTAGATAATGATCCCACCATCCTTTTAACTGGCTTGTGAAACATGATATAATCATTTCTGCTACCGTCTTATCGGCATTATTATTTGCCTTGCAGATGGTACTATACATAAGTATCCTATGGACATCTGTATAGATCTGTCTTTCAGTATAACCATCAATATTCCACTCATAAATATTTTTCCCACTATAGCTGTTATTATCAACAATATCTTGTTCCTCAAACAGAACATCTTGGGGAGTGGGCCTGGGGTAGTAGTACATTCTTTGTACTGGTTTCCTTGCCCATTTTTCAAGTCTATTAACCTCGTCAGACATCTTTTCTTTATAATCTTTACCAGAGAGGTCCAACTCATAGTCCTTAGTCAAAGGGCTGATCTTTAATCCCTTAAACTTATCATCTAGTAATTTTTCCAACTCCGAGTAAGCTCTCAGCTTAAAGTCTTTTATCTTCGGAGGAGGCTGGACACTAGGGGTAGCAATATTAAGTTGTTGGGACGAACCTGTAATAGCAGGAATGACCTTCATGACCTCAGAAGTTAGTTTATCAATTTTATTATGTAAAAGGGTAACCTGTTCCCCCAAAATATTGATATAAACATTGGTATAATTATTTTGCTTGAGCATGGTATTAATATGCCCAGTAGTAACAAAAGCAGAATTACTTTCTACCAATTTTGTGAAAGCAGCAAAATCAAGGGTTTTATCATCTTTTTCTATCTGAAAAGGCTGCTGGGGAGGGAAAATGCCATAAGCAATTCCTCCATTAGAGAGTTTGTATTCTCTCTCCAGGACGGAGATATAATCTCCTACATATTTAACCATAAACCAAGGGACAAAAGATATAATTTTGTTTGTTTAAGAAATGTCTTTATAAAATTCCTCTTGTAAAGCAGTACGCTTACTAGTATCAAAAGTTTCTAAAAACCAATTTCGAAAAAGTTCCCATCTGGGTTTATTAAAATCTTCACTTATAAGTTTTCTTGTGGGTGATCCCCGACTAAAATCAATCTTTTTTGTACTATCCATTAAATACTAGGATAGTCCATATCAGACTCAGTTATTTCTGGGTCTTCACGAATACCTCTAGCAATATTATCATCACCAATTATAATTATATCGACTCTATTACTTTCAGTCGCAGGAGGATTTATGAAATCAGGAATACGAGAAGTAGAAGCCCGTGAAGGAGTCTCAACAATATAATCAGCAGGTGAAATATAAGAACGATTATAAACATCTGATCTATTAGATCTTGAACCTAAATCATTAGTCAAGTAAGCCGGTTTAGTAAATTTTAACTTGACAGTTCCATCGGGGGTTTGATCAATATGAGCAATATCTTAGATTTACCAAAATTAGTTTCTATTAAAATAGTCTCATTTTTGAAATCCATAATTTTGCACATAGGATTCATAGTATATAAAGGTTAAAAATAAATCTTGTAACAAATACATATAACTTCAGTACCAGGCATATATTCATAGCCATGAAGTTTAATGCTCAAATTTAAAGCATTTAAAGAGTTTTCATCCTGTAGGGATATTTGCAGGTTAGGATAAGCATTAAAATAGACCGGACCATAAGCCAGACTAGTCTGTACTGTCCCTATTAGGGATTTTTTCCAGTTCTGGTTTCTGCCGTCTCTCAAAACAGCTATAAAACTTTCAGGTAAGCCTCTTGAAGTAAGTGGCTTAAAAGCAACCTGTATAAGACCAACATGCATGAAATGATGGGTTTCTCTAAAAGGAGCAATATCACTGTCATTTAAAAGTTTAAAGGTAGCATGATCGCTATCTACAGTGATGGTCTCTTCAGTAGTTTTAACTACTTGTTTTAATCCTAATTTTTCAAAAGTACCCATTTGGTATATCAACTTGGGTTGGATTTTTGGAATAGTCCACTTATTAAGTAAATCTAGGTGTTGAGGTATATCATATTCCTCTTTTTTACTGTTTTTAACAGTATTCTTGTTTTTGATGATATTCATCAAATATGATATAAAAATATAAGTGTTGAACTTCTGTTACCTATAGAACTTCAGTTAACAGTATATTACAATTGTATTGAGGTGTCAAAATATTTTAAATTGTAAATAAATATCGGAAAAGAGGGGACAAAATTGGGTGTCAACAATAAGGAAGGAGCGAGAGCTGCAAAAGTAGATGGCAAGGCTTGACTCGAGAGACCGGATGTGGGCGTGATAGGATAAAGATCTCCCCTACTATCACATCTCATGAGGGGAATCCCCGTCTTAAAATCCTTCAAAATCAACAGAAACCCAATTATCAATGGTGAATTTATGGACAGACACCAAATTTTTAATTAAGTTAGGGGCATGAAGGACATTTTTCAAGACAAGAGGTGGATTGGGGGGGGGGGAGATAAAAGTTTTATGATCGTAACCACGAATAGGAATTAAATTGCCATTACCAACAATTATGCCACGATTATTGCTAAAATTGGAATAAGACGAGAGAGTACCTTGGTCGGAAGTCATGTGGGTAGTGGTTCCGGTTTCCATGTACTAATTCGAGTATGGGGGATTTAATCCAAGTGTGTGCATCGCGAATTCAATGTCGATAGAGGTGGGTCCCGCTACATGGTGGGCCTGGTAGGGCCGAGGCCTAAGCACGCTGGCTTGCTACCCCCGCCTAGAATTTCCTCTCGGGTTCCACTGTGGGCCTGAATAACTAGGCCTGCTGGATGAAGGAAACTGGGCCCAATTTGTGTTGGTAGCATATGACGGGTAATAGGGGTTGTTGGGCTCAGGCCCATTGGCCCAGTTCCATGTCCATAGGCCCAAGGTTGTGGCTAGTTGGCTTGCGACCCACTTCCCCGAGGCCTATTGCCACACCTGTTATTTCCACCTCGGTTTCCACTAAGGTTTTTACCATTATATTTGCGATTCTGACCCTTTTTACCGCCACAGTTGTTGTGGTTTTGGCCGGAATTGTTGGAGACAGACGGAGAAAAGTTGGACTCGGTCACCATGACGACAGAAGGGCCCCAGTGGCCGCTTTCTTTGCCAAGCCTGCTTCTTCGAGCGTGAGCATGGAACGGGCCTGATAAAATTGCGGAAGAGGACTGCTCTGACGAAGAAGCGTACCAACGCTACTATAGGCCTCAGATAGGCCTGCAACCATTTAAATGACAAGACGGTCATTGGTAACGGGTGCACTAACGTTGCGGAGTTGGTCCTCCAATTCTTTCAACCTTTTGCAGTATGCTGAAACGTTAGGGAAGTCTTCCATATTGGCGTGAGAGAATTCCTCCTCAAGGGTAACAACACGAGAATTTTGATTATCTTGGAATATATCACGCACTCTATTATAAGCATCCATCGCTGTAGCGTCTAGTTCGATAATCGTTTGCAATAGGTCGGTAGAGATAGTTGAGTAAATCCACTGAAGAACGGTAGCATCAAGAGTCGTCCATAACTTAGGATCATCCTCGGGTTTGGGCACCTCCGTATCCGCAGGAGCCGCGGGGATAATGTGATGGAGGACTTGATGCGAGCGTGGGTGAACTTTGAACAGTTCGGCCCACGTCGCGTATTGGATGTTTTCTATTTCAAGAATGATAGGGATGTGATTTTTTATGTTAGAAACAGTAAGGGCAGGGTGAAACGTGTTCTTAGCCATAATAGCAACGCAAGACGTGAGGTAGGGAATGGGAAGAAAAAATTGGGAAGAGAGAAGGCACCACTAGGCACGAAAAATCAAGAAGATAGGCCCGGAAATCGATGCAAAGTAGATGGAAATTTGAGAGAAATTTATACCTAGACTTTGATACCATGAAAGAAATAATCCCTTGATTATTTTCATTAATGAAAGAGTATATATACAATTTACAATTTTCTATAATAGGAAAATTTTATTCCTATTCTACCCCCAAAACCCTATTCTAGTAGTACAAAAATCCTATAATTATGGTAAGTGTACAATACTCATTTAATACAATAATGTTACACTAAATATGACAAAAAACCTTACTCTAAATATGGCACAAAAACGTGACATACCGGTATCGGCTTAATGTCGGGAAGTAGATCAATTTCAAACTCGATCTCCTTATCGAGAGGAACTCCATAAAGATCTTCTGGAAAGACTTTTGGAAAATCATTAACAACTAGCACTGACTAAAGAGTTGGGGTATGGGTATATGCATCCCTAACCCAAACTAGATGGAAAATATACCTCTTAGATATCATCTTTCTAGCTTTAAGATATGAAATAGATCTCCCTATGGGTGTTACTGCATCACCCTTCCACTCTATGACTGGTTCACCGAAAAATTTGAATTTTACAATTTTGGTTCTACAACCTATTGTGGCATAATATGAAGACAACCAGTCCATACCCATGATTACATTGAATTCTACCATTTCTAACTCTGCTAGATCGGCTACTGAAATGAGGTGATAGACTTTAACTGGGAAACATCTATAAATTCTCCTAGTTATGACTGACTCACCAACTAGAGTGAATACCTCAAAAGGTTTATGTAACTTCTCTAGTTCTATTTAAAATTTCTTAGCAACAAAAGGAATTACATATGATAGGGTGGATCCAGGATCCATAAGAGCATAAACATCAAAAGTGAAGATTGTTAATAAACATGTGATGACATCTGTATGGTCTTCTGTATCTTGACAACCAGCTAAAGCATATAAGCGGTTTGGACCTCCGCCTGTGTTATCATACTTAGCCGTACCATGCCTTAATTGGGCCTGAGAATTGTGATTTATTGCTGAAGTGGTAGACTGAGATACATTACCACCAGTATCTTGCCTTGCCGATGGGAAATCCCTCAAAAAGTGCCCTTGTTGACCATACCTAAAGCAACCATTCATACCTGAATGACACACCTATGAGTACCTTTTACCACAAGTGTTGCAAGTAGGGTGTTGGAAGCCCTTGTGGTCCATGCTGACCTGTGATTGTGAGCATGCTGCTCTGAAGTTTCATCCTTTTAAATCAAAGTTAGACTTCAGGGCTGGGGCGTCGGTTGTGGATGGGGCAGGTTCGAATGACCGGTTCTTGAAGAAATGCCTGCATCCACCTATTTTGTGGCTGAAATGACCTGAGGACTTAACTCTTTTATTAAACTCCTTGTCTTTCTCCTTCTACAATGCTTCTTCCTCTTTTATCGTGTTCTCATTACCTTGTACTAAAGAAACCATCTTTGTAATGGTCATCTCCCTTTTCTGAGCTATAATATTGGTTGCATCATACAAATGGAGATCAAGACCATACACAAAATGCCTATATATGGCCCTCATGTCTGGGACCATATGTGGAGCATACTTTGCCAACAATACAAACTGAAGATAATACTCCTGCACACTCCTACCGTTCTGCTTAAGCTTTTCAAATTCAATGGAATTTTCCTCCCTGACCTCAACTGGCAGAAAGTGCTCAATAAAAGCATCATCAAACTTATCCCAAGTCGCTAAAGATGCATCTTCCCCGCGGGACTGCTTCCATGACTCATACCAGATATTGTCAATATCCTGCAACTGGTAAGCTCCTAATTTTGTTGCCTCTATATCAGTAACATGCATAACCCAAAAGATTTTCTGCAGCCCATCAATGAAATTATGTGGGTCCTCTGCCTTGCTTTACCTTGTGAACACCGGAGGGTCCATACGAAGAAACTCACGATTCCTGGAACTAGATGACTCCCCATCAGCACTAGAACTTGGTGTTTTTCCCTGAAGTTGGGCTTGAGAAGCCATAAGATGGGTGAGCAGCTGAATAGCTCCCCTAACATTTGAGTCGATAGAACTAGGAGGCAAAACTAGGATATCTGTATGCCTTGTGGTATCAGGTGGTGTTGTACCTGAATTAGCTCCCTAAGCTAGAGTATTTTCCTCGCGAGCAACATTATCAACAGCTCTCTGACTAGTAGTTGTAGTCCTCATGGTATACTTTCTCTTCGCATGCATTTTCTGAAATACATAATATGCATGAGATAGAAGGATATCCTGAAAGTATAACTCTAATTGCATGATCTAGAGCGTGAAAGAAATGAGACAATCCTAGATGTCTTGGTGGTTAACTATTTACATGTGTGTGGCCCTCACACATATAAAAGTGACCCCATTAGACACTGTTTCATAGACTCACTAAGACACTTAAACCTAATGCTCTGATACTAAGCTTTGTCACGCCCCGAACCATGGCCTGGGCGAAACACGGTACTCGATACCTGGCTATATGTGACCGAGCGAACCACATGGCTGCTGAATCAACATGGGCATCAAAACATACTATAGAGACTATTAAAAACATGCAAATTGAATACTGAAATATAAGATTTTATGTTATAGCGGAAAAATCTGAAAATATCATAAGTCTGAAAATAATATTGACATGACTCTGACTGAATTTGTGTACAAGAACAAGGCCCTAGCATACCTCTACCGAAATAATAAAATCATGACATGATAGACTAACACCCCGAATGAGAGGGGCTCACCAAGCAGCTGATACCAAAGAAATCTTACTTAGCAGATTTGTCCCCCTGAAATTAAACACATGCACCGTGAAGTGCAGGCCCCATGCAATGGGAAGTTAGTATATTTGAATTATACTATATGGAAAGCAACTGAAAGAATAATTAGTTGTGGGCTGCTCAAGAAAAGGGCAACCCAAATCAACAAGCAGATCCTACATTAAATATGAAACTGATAACTGAACAAGGAAGCAATTAACAAGAACACTTCCTGTACTGAACTGGAAAGTCATCTGTTTAACTTAAATAGTAAATTATAGCCTTAGACCCATATACATACATATATATATATATATATATGTATGTATATGTATATATATATATATATATATATACTGGATTACTGAAGATACTGATATGAACATGAGATAACGTACATGAAATACTGGACATGAAGTACTGAACTGATTATGAGTATTAGTGCTTTAGTGTAGTGGGTATTCTAGACTAAGACTCATGGATATCAAACACGAGTCTATACTAATTACGTGATCAGTTCACAACAATCAAAGTGAAAATTATGATCAACTGTGAATTTAAAATAACAAGTCAATAGCCTTTTCATGAACTAGGGCACAATCTCAAATCATGAAGTAATTTGCAATAATCTTGATGAACGAGGCGTGGGGATGACTAAAGATATTCTCACACGTATATAGAATCTCTACATACCTTAATCGCTCCTAGCCTTGTATAAAAAACTCTAAACTTTGTAGTAGAAACCCAAAGATTGAATTCTACTTAGAATTTATTAAGATTATGTTAGAGTTACATAGAATTGCGTGAAAAGGGCTTACCTTGGTGTAGGATATGGTTGGGAAGAAAGATCCTTCTCTCAAGGGCTTGGAAAACGTGAAAATCTGGTTTATGGGACTAAGACTGCGTATTTATACAGTTTCTGTCGGCGGGATTTTTACAGTGGCTTTTATGCTCCGTAAAATAATCACGGTGGGTTGTATGGCCCGTAAAACTTTTATAGCTCATGATTCATGTCGTAAGCCTTAACAGTGACTTGGATTTCTGAGGTCCATTTCATGGCGGCTTTTATGACCCATAAAACATTTTACGGTCCATATTTCTGAGCGTAAAACTGAAGAACGTTATTCTCGTCAAATTTCTAATTCTAACACTTCCCACTGGGTCTTACGTACATGAATCATGAAAATTTCTTATTCCAATGATATGAGGTGTTACAACCTTTAGACTTAATCAAGTATTATATACAGCTATAGTCTAACACACTTTAGTTCCTTCAACATTCACATTTCTAATAATAACACTTATCACGGGCTCCCTACTAGACTCGTACCGAGTCACACTATCAATTATCAGACAACATACAACACATATAGTTTCCCTAGATCTAGACAATGGTTCTACATATTTACATTACCGATCACAACAGTAGGTGCCATCAAACACTTAGATATATAAATTATAAACCACAAAACCCGGTATACAAAAAATCAAGCCATACATGATAACACATCCAACTAAATAAAATCAATGAAATTATCCAATTATTTTCAGAGACAAGCCTAACTAAGGCAATTAACTCGATTCAATCAAATCAATCCAATTATGCTAGTATTTATAGAGACAAGCACAATCATGACAATCAATCTGATTCAATATAATCAATCCAATTTTTAAGTATTTATAGAGATGGTTCCAATCATGACAATCAACTCAATTCAATAGAATCAATTCAATTTCAAAGTATTTACAGAGATAAGCCCGATCATGGCAACCAATCCACATTACCAATCAATAGATAATTCATGCAATGAGATGTGTATGATATGAATCCGAATGCAAATGCCAGGTACCGTTTACCTCCAGAATATACAGACATTTAAGTTTTTATTATGAAGTGCACACCCATGGAGGACCCGTAACACTCCGTAAGTTCACGTCAGGTTTGAACCCATTAAATTAGGCGTAAAGCCTATAGGTGTTCACTCTCTAATTATGGCTAAAGTAATTTTCAACACTCAAAGGTTATGTTTGGGAGTATTATGGATGTTTAAAAGTGGAATAGAATGAGTTGGAAAAGAGTTTGAATGTTTGGGGCATGACAAGCTTGTTATCAGAGCCCTAGGTTTATAA
This sequence comes from Anisodus tanguticus, assembly GCA_034509755.1. NCBI lineage: Eukaryota > Viridiplantae > Streptophyta > Magnoliopsida > Solanales > Solanaceae > Anisodus > Anisodus tanguticus. Next base: position 8,457,143 of record CM067543.1, on the reverse strand, counting down.
CTGTCCTATGATTGTTTGTGGAGTTGTGTCTAGTGGAGTCCTCGTCATGCAAACTGGCCACCTGTATGGAGAAACGACTACCAGGACATTTTAGGTATTTTTTACTCTTCTTTATTCTAGATTGTGCTATATAGCTTGAACCTTACTCTAGGATCATTCTGACGTGTTCGTTACTCGTGCCTTGCGGGAATGACTTTAACTGGTGGTGCAGTTTCTAACCTAGTGAACAATGGTGCTATGAGGTGCACATTGATTGTGTTGTATAATTTGATGGATGGTGAAATTCGTTGAGAATCCTATGATAAGTGTTTAGTGGTGATTGCAAGGCATGGTCGTTGATGGTTTGGGACATGTATTATCACCATTTACTTTTTTGATGCATATTTATTGATCGATCTGGGTTCAAATCTTTCTTATGTGACTCAATACCTAGCTTTTGATTCTGGTGTGATTGGTTTTGATAAGTCGAGACATGTATAGAAATGGTAATAGTCATAAATATAGGGAAATTCTACAGAAATTTTGGTAGGCCTAAGAGAATTTTTAGATGGAGAAGGTTCCCACTGATATGGACACACACCTCAACTAAGGAAAAAGAGACGTAGTAGCCTAAAGATGGGATAGTGAAGGCTAAAAGTATGTATCTGAGTGTCGTTGATTTGTGAGTTGAAGAGTTGGATGGCTATGTCCTTAGGTATTGACAAAGAGGTAATGGTACTTGGAGATATTTCGTATTAACAAGTTGAGAAAATCCGATTTGGAGGTTACATCTAAAAAGTTAAGATATTGACACTTATATTCTTTCCTTGTTGTCTCACTTTTCAATAGCTACCTTTTTGTGAATTTAATACTTTTATATTTTGTTATCAAATAAAAACCATAGAGGTTATAAGTTGTGAGTTTCTCAAGATTTCTATTTTTTAGACCACAACTCTCATTCGAGGACGAATGATCCTGAGAGAGGGAAAATGTAACACTCCATAAATTTGGATCAGGTTCAAACACATTAAGATAGGTGTAAAGCCCATAGGTGTTCACTCTCTAATTATGGCTAAAGTAATTTTCAACACTCAAAGGTTATGTTTGGGAGTATTATGAGTGTTTGAAAGTGGAATGGAATGAGTTGGAAAAGAATTGGAATGTTTGGGGCGTGACACGCGAAGTCCATTTACTCCTCCAGAATTTCTCATTTGAGCTCAGCTCTTGGCTGAATAATAATTTTGCAGGCGTGCAACCCCATTTCCCGTGTATCATCATATCTGTTGCGGCGTGCAACCCGATCCATCCATAATATTATCATCATCTCAATGTTACCCATAATCTCATAAATATTTTGCCTTCCTTGTCTTTTGGACCCATAGCATTTTCATACCACACTCATATCAATATCATTAGAAACATGAGTGCATGAATGCAAATGACAATACAAGGCAAAAAATCAGAATGTATGAGATGCAACCAAGTATAGGATATGAATAGCACATGCTTTCGGAATTCAACAATATGTAATCCAAGTACAGTCATGATATCATATTAAGCATGTGTGATGAATAAATACGACAATAGAAAATATAGCGACGAGCCTACATAATGGTGACAAGCCCAAATAACAGCAGTCAGAATCAACTTAAGGCTGATTCCCCAAATCACCCAACAACACAGTTAAACATCGATACCCACCCAAGCGTTTATCACAGCCACTAAGGTGGGACCCCCAAACACGCCTAATACCCCTCAATATTTATAACTACTACGTACTTCTATTGGAGTCTAGAAAAGCTAAATTGTAGCGGACCTCATTGTCGAGGAGGAGCCTCGAACAATCTATCTTCAGTGTTGGCCTCGCCCTTTCGGAGTGCCTCAAAGTTATATGCATATACTGTACGTTAATATAAAGCTAATACATAATACAAGAACGTAATCCTTAAACATATCAAGACTTCCAAAATCACCCCTGTGCCCACAGTTTCAAGATCCAAACTTCATTATCCAAAAAGCATAAACACATAATCATATCCTTAAGTTGATTAGAAACCTAAGCTCATTTGGACCTTCAATTGCACAATTTTAAGAAAAGTCCCAATTTATAAATCCTAGAATTTCCCCCAAATCAAAAACGGGTTTCTATAATCAAATTAGACTCCACAATATGATTATCTATCATACATCAATGCTTACTTACAGTATCAAAATACACTAATCCCTATTACACCCTTAAATACATGATTCATCCCCTCTTAATCTACCATGAAGCTTATAACTCATCTTTTTCCTCAAATAAATATAAAACTAGTAATAAAAGGGCAACAATAATCATAAGGGGTGAAATTATACCTTACAAGATGATCCCCAAATAAATTTTCTCCAGAATCTCCCCCAAGGTCGACTTTAGGTTCGAGATGAAGTATTTAGAAAAGTGTTTTCGACCTAGGGCATTTATCAAACTTTCTCAAATACAATTTCTGCTCCAGCGGAATCGACTTCGCTAGTGCGGACTTGCTCATGCGAAAAAAGTCTCGCTGAGGCGAGGTCACTTGACACCTCGCCTCTGCGCAGAAGCGAACATGATCCCGTAGAGGCGCACTCCCTTCCGCGAGAAAACCCTCCACCGAGGTGAAACTCAACCAAACACACAAGTCCCGCTTTTGCGAGCCAACTTTCATGGAGGCTGACACATATGAATGGACAGTCCACCAGCTGGGGCGGACACCAGACACCAGAAACTTGGAATTTAACTCAAACTTTTACCAAACATCCGAAACAATACCGGAATCCCCCGGAAATGAACAAGACATATTCTCCCAAGGTAAACAGTGTTACGAACTCACTCGCGCCCTCGGATTTCCCATTTAGTCGAGCTAAAACATATTTTTTAAAGAATCATCCAAAATAACCAAGTCTCCAAATATCACAAATAAGGTCCCAAAATACATGTGATTATCTCGAGAAGCAAACCAATGGCTCGACTAAGTCGTAAATGACCCTCTGGAGCTACCAAAAGTGACAGAACCCAAAAAAGAACTCATATATTTAAAAGTCAACCTAGAGTCAAACTATCCAACTAAAGGTTCTTATTTCGAATTTTTCATCCGCAACTCATATAAATGGACCTCGGGATCTGTGCCACCCATTCCCTCGCATTTCAAACCCCACACATAGACTATGGAAAGGATAAAATAGGCAAATAAGAGTCTTTAGCTAACGACGACCGGACAAGTCATTACACTAGGTATACATCAAATGTATACCCAGACTGTTTACCAAAGTATACCTATATGTATATATAAAAAAAATTGTATATCATGTATATGCCAATTTAAATAAGGATGTATACATCGACTGGGCATGCGCATGAATCTGTTATGTGTGTTTAGTTTGGGCTTAATCAATTTTGGTTACTCGAGTCTAAAGATGGTCAGCTGGGCTTTGCTATTATTTCTACGTTCTTATATGCTCTGTCGAATCCGATATTTAGGCCCGTATTATTTTTGGCCCATCATCTTTGGATCCTTGCTGGGCTGCGTGTGTGAAATTATCACAAGTAATACAAGCATATATGCCTGACTACCTGTTTTTTTAATATATACTTCTCTCCATTTATATTTGATAATTTTTTGGTGTGTTCTAACTGCGATACTTGTTTTTTCCTATATACTTCTCTCCATTTATATTTGATAATTTTTGGGTGCGTTCTAACTGCAATACTTGTTTTATCCTCTCCATTTATATTTGATAATATATACTTGACTTTTTAGAGCCCAACAATACATTTCATTTGAGTCCGGAAGTTGCCCGAAGTTCTAGCCATGGGTTAAAATAACCAATATTTGCAAGAAGGTCCAACCATGGATAGAAATGATTAGAAAGCCCAGTCATGGGTGAAAATGGCCTATAAATAAATAGGATTCTTTTATTTTGCGGTAAACTGATGGGCCGGTATACCCATCAGCCCGTCTTTTACTTTATTTGTCTCTTTAACTTTTACTATCCCATTGTGTTGTATTTGTATTACTTGTAAAACGCTAATTATTATTGGAACGTATAGGGTAGAACTTAATTATATAGAGTTTCCATTTTAAGTCTTTTAAAAATAAAAGAATAATTTTTTCGGATAAATAATGGAAGTGTTTTAATGCTTGGGTTATTCCGTTACATGTATACCTTTAAATAACTCTCTTTAAACTAGTTTGCAAATATTAGAAAACAAGTTAGTTTTAAACCTTTTAGATTATTTTATAAATAAAAGAGATCTTTCTTAAACATGGTTTTCTTTCAAAAAATAAAAGGAGGAGATTTTGGCTTAAGTTATTTGAAAAAGAGGGGAAAAGTCTTGAAAAAGTTAATGGTATTTAGCTCAAGTTTCATTACTTTCAATAATTGAAAAATCCTTTATAAATTCGAGTTTGGGGGAAGAGAAGAATATTAGTTGACCTCTCCTTTTAAATAAAAGGTATTTCGGAAGAGTTATATATATATTCTTATTCCCTATTTTTATCAAGATGAGTGGTTAAAAGAAAACAATTTTTCTACTATCTCTTTTAAATGAAAACAAAAGGAAGTCATTTTCCAAAAGAAAGAATTTTCAAAGGAATTTATCTACTTTTAAAGTGCTGTGTGAAAAAACTATATTTTGCCGAAAAATAATTTTTAATGACAATATATATATTATAATATTGTAAACATTTTAAAGCAATAAAAGCAATTTTTATTATATAAGACCCGATGTGAATCGTATTTTACGAATCCGCCTAACACCTTTTCTGGGGATCACTTGAACCCTTATCCCTAACTCTAGTTAAATTTAGGATTTTTCTTTTATTTTTTGAAAAACCCTTTAAAATATGGTTTTTCTAATTTTCCTTATAAATTAGATGACGACTCTAAATAAAAAATAAATTTTAAGAGTCCACAAGTTATTAAGTAACTTTTATGCCTCCACATAAAAGTTAACCGTAACACTCTCTGGTTCCTTTCCGTCGATATAGCATGGATGACCTCTTCATATACCATTTTGAAAATGTGGGCTGTTTGGGATCGACCTTTGGCATTGTTGATGATCCAAGTCATATGCATCTTCCAATTTGTAGCACAATATGATTGCCTATTGAGCCACTTGAGAACTCTCTGTCATAAAGCTCCTTGCAAAGGGACATAATACAAACAAGTGTTCGTTTGTTTCCAGAAAAGCTCGACAGAAGATACAGTCATGCTCAATATACATTCCCTATTCTAGCCACATAATGAAGATTGCTTTGGCCCTTGTATCATTTCTGAATGAAAGATAGAATAATTTCCCATAGGGATTTCTTTCATTATTCACAATATATATATTTTGTACAGAGGTTGATTCCTAATACAATAAGAATCCTAACTTACCTTAAATGGTTGATTCTTAATACAATAAGAATCCTAAGTTATCTTAAATATACATTTATCATAATTACAAAATATACTCTGAATATTTGGAGAATATTCACTAATACTGAACATTAAGCATTTCCAGGTAACTCTAGGGGCTGGCTCAAGTAGTTGCAGATAGATCTGCCTGATAATGCTCTTGCCCCCCAATTTAGTTCCATAGTTCCCTAGCATCCATGATCTTCCCAACCATCCAACATGTTTGTTTTGGTGTAGCAATATGATCCAGTTAAGAAAGGAGAAATTGGGACACCTTGTCTTTAGACTTTTAGCATCATCAAAAGGAGCAGTAGGTTCTGTTGGAAATTTACCACACTCGACTCAGCAAATAAAAACAAAACAGTTTTCAGTTTTCTTGTTCAACATTTTTGTAATTTCAGTTTCATTGTTGAATTGTAATTTTTCAGTTCCTGTATTACTTTGCAATTACTTGTAATTCTCGTTTCCTGCACCTTTGTAACCAACAGGTTCTCCATTGACAGTCTTGACACATTCCATGATCCTAGTATACCCTTTGATTCATTATTGTTACACTATATTTACATCAACAGATAGTAAATGTTAGATTCTGGAAATTCATAGTAAAGTAAAAAATTTCATCTACACTAGCTCTTCTTCTCATAGAAAAAACAATGAGCAAATTTTCAAGATGCTAAATGCTTCTGTTGGGAGTGAAAGAGTAGGGGATTCTTCATATGGGTTAGAACTGGATTAGTATTAGACTAAAATGGAGGATATTTTTAAAATGGGTTATGTTGGGCAGACTAAAAATTAGTCCAAAATGAAATTATTTTGTGGCCAATCCATAAGATTTTGAGCGGATAGGGCGGACCATCAATTTTTAGGTCATATTTGACACCCTACATACTTCACTCCTCACGGAATTGACCCCAATCTCAGTTGGGTTTATTATCGCAATCGACTGTACGACATCTCAGTTAGTGGTACAGATTTGGACATGACGAAAACTACCATTGTATATATAGGGTCAAAATTATTTTTTACTCTCTACATATAAGGTCATGTTTTTTATGTATATATAGTAAATGCTGATCCCATTAGCTTTTTGTATGTTTATTTATTTATATTTTGAATTTCCTTAGTAAAAATTCTTGATTAGATATCAGATGTTGTAGAGGTCATAACTCTGAACCAGTGTTTTAAAAAGCGGGGGTGTAAGGCAGGGCATTTCACATATGCCCCAGCGAGGCGTCAGCCTTGAGGCACGGGGTGTAAGTCCCATCGATATTTAATTTTTAGTATTTCATAAAATAATATAATTGCAGTAAATATTTTAAAATAGGTAAAGTTACATAAAAAAAAATAAAAAAACTATAAAGAAATGATACATGTGTGTGTGTGTGTGTATGCGCGCGTGTGTGTGTTTGTGTGCGCGCGTTCTATCCTAAAAAAAACTAATCAAAGCAATTCATTATACGCCACTTACAACTTGTAATTATATATAACATAATTTTACAAGTATAAACAATACAATGAAATAAAAACTATTATGAAATATTAATCAACTCTAACATATTAACTTTCAAACAATGAAAAAATCACAATTTCTTAAAACAATATTACTATCATACTATTCATTTTATCTCCCTATAAGCAAATAATCAATAAACTTTATCAGTATTATAAGTAAAACGTAACTCCATCATGAATAAAAATAAAATTACTTTCAAACAGCTAAATAATAAAATATGATAATTTTGATACATGGGACAAAAGATCAATGACAAGTGAAAATATACAACTAGGCTATACATTTTTAAAAGAAATATTAAGTGATAATATTCAACTTCACGATGTTCTCAAATAGTAAATCTGCAATATTATGACTTGTTATTTGAGTTACACCCAATTTTATTATTTCTATAGATGAAAAACTATTAAATATTATTCATCTGTTAAAGAATTATGAGGGTCAACAATTTTAATTAAGGAATTTAACATTTAATTTGTGTAAGAACTATTAGGCGAGCCCCGAGCGTTGGGCGTTAGGCGTGTTTAGGGCATAAGCCTCACAGGAATTAAGCCCCGCACATGAGCCCAGGACATTTTGCCAGTGCCCCGCCCCGGGACGAGCCCCGAAACGAGTCCTGAAACAACCTTTTAAAACACTGCTCTGAACTTAGAAGTTGGCCCCGGGACGAGTGCTGAAACTTCCTTTTAAAACAATGCTCTGAACTTGGGAGTCGACAACATCATTAAAGGCTAGCAAGACTGACAGTAATTCAAAAATTAAATTACTTTGTTTCATGTTTGTTCGTTGAAAGATGGAACACTTAACCAGACAATTTGCCAGTGATATTTTTAAAAATGCAACTATAAGATTGTCCTTCAGTGTATTACCAGCTTCCTGCGTTACCACATTGCGAGATATACGGCAAGATCCAAATATTGCCATTAACTTTATCACATGCTTTGATTTGATTAACAAATGCAATTTAGATTATTACATTACAATAATTGTTGAAAAAGAAGACGCGTCTTATATATATTTTTTCACCTTCATTTCGCTTATAAAATAAGGAAGCTTCCTTCAATGCTACACTCAACTTGTCATATGGATATATAACGAGATCCAAAAATTCCGGAAATCCTATCGATTTTCTTTTCGTTCTTCTAATTTCATAATTTATTCATTCGGGAAGGGCAGCCTTGGCGTAACTGATAAAGTTGTTGTCATATGATTAGGAGGTCACGGGTTCGAGCCGTGGAAACAGCCTCTTGCAGAAATGCTGGGTTAGGCTGCATACAATAGACATTCGTGATCTGGTCCTCCCCGAACCCCGCGCATAACGAAAGCTTACTGCACTGAATTGCCCTTTTTATTTTTTTATTTTATTCTAATTGGTCGTAAAACCCAGAATCTAAGTCCTTAATTATTCCTGTTGAGGAAGAGTGGAGGACTAGCATGTGGCAATGCTGGCTTATAGGCAAATTGGGTTCTTGGAGTTAATTGTCTTTTAATAAGAATATGTCTATATTTCAAAATCTTACCGATGGCAAATGTGAATTACAATGTATATGTAATGAATGGATCTTTGCTGACTTAACCCCAAAAGCTAGCTTGTAGGGTGATAATTGTTCAAGTCCATATAAGGAGTTCATGTTCTCATTCCATTTTCGATGTGGAACTATTAACACTCTCACGTACGCCCAGACCTCGTTAACTGGAGCGTGGACAATATAATTTGGGGGCCAACGTCGGTGAACAAAGAATTGGAATGGGCATGGCTCTAATACCATGTAAAGAATAATCCCCTGCTTATTTTCACTAATGTCAAAGGTATATATACATGATATACAATATTTAATTATGGAAATTAAATCTACCTTTTCATAATATAAGACTAATATATTTTCCTAATACAAGACTACTACCATAATTACACATGTACAAGAATTCTACAAATATGGTAAGAGGGGAAACCGTGTATATATGAAAAATATATACACGATATACATAGTAGGGAACACCGTGTATATTGGACTCAAATATACAAGAATTCTACAAATATTCTATCACACCTCCGCAGTCATAGCGGGCGGTTGTCGTACGCTAAGACTGACCCTAAAATCTTCAAACAGAATCAAGGGAAGACCTTTAGTAAAGATGTCAGCAATTTGGTACCGTGAAGGGACATGCAAGACACGTACTTGTCCACAAGCTACCTTTTCGTGAACAAAATGAATATCCATCTCAATATGTTTAGTGCGCTGATGTTGGACCGGATTCCCAGAGAGATAGACCACACAAACATTATCGCAGCAAACCAATGTAGCTTTCTAAATAGGAAAGTGAAGCTCTAATAGGAGATTACGCAGCCAACATGACTCGGGCACCACTTTGGCTACCCCTCGATACTATGCCTCCGCATTGGATCGCGATAAATTAGACTAGCGTTTAGCCGACCAAGAGACCAAGTTATCACCAAGAAACATACAATAACCATATTTCGAACGTCTGGTATCTGGACATCCACCCCAATCAACATCAGTATAAGATACGAAAGTAGATACAGAGGATGGATATAAGTGTAGACCATAATCAAGAGTGTCCTGAATGTAACGCACAATGCGTTTAAGAGCATGTATGTGCTCATCCCTCGGATCATGCATAAATAAACACACTTGATGCACTGCATAAGTAATATCGGGCCTCGTGAAAGTAAGTTATTGAAGAGCCCCTACAAGACTGCGATAGTGGGAGGGATCCTCGTAGTGAAATCCTGGAGCGGACGCTATATGAGAAGTGGCCCCGATGTCCATGTACCAATTTGCGTTCGGAGGATTTAATCCAAGTGTATGCATCGCGGCTTCAATATCCATGGGAATCAGAACCGTCGCTGGGACCGCAGCAGCGAAAGCCTATTGAGGCCGAGGCCCAAGTAGGACAGCCTGCTACCATGGCCTAGTCCGTGACTGCGAGGTCGGTTGAAATTGCTGGGGGTTGTTAGGCCTAGCCCAACTCACTGCTTGGTATCCTGGAAATTGTGGCGAGGGCCACTGCCCACTAGCCCAGCCCCACGACCATGGTGCATTGGCCCAAGGCTGCGGCCAGTGGTGCTGCGGCCCAGCCGGCTGGCCACTGCCACCACATCCTCTGACACTGCCACCATTGCTACCGCTACCGCCGCAGCCACCGCCGCAGTTTTCGCCACCATATTTCGATTTTGGCCCTTTTGCCGCCATCATTGTTATGGTTTTGGCTATAATTGTCCAAGAATGAGTGAGGGTCATCGGACGTGGCCATTATCATGGCGGAATTGGCTCCGGTTGCCACCATTTTAGCCAAGCCGGCTTCTTCTAAGGTGAGCATGAAACGTGTTTGGTAGAATGACGGGAGAGGATTACTTTGTCGATGGAGCGTCTCAACGCCATTATAAGCCTCGGAGAGACCTGTAACCATCTGAAGAATAAGATGATTGTTCGTGACGGGCACGCCAACGTTCTTGAGTTGATCCGACAACTACTTGAGCCTTTTACAATAGGCGGAGACATTCGGAAAATCCTTCATGTTGATGTGGGAGAATTCCTGCTCAAGGGTCACGGCACGAGAATTTTTGTTATCCTGGAATATATCACTCAACCTATTCCATTCTTCCATTGCCATGGCGTCGGGTTCAATAATAGTATGCAAAAGGTTCGTAGAGATAGTGGAATAAATCCACTGGAGTACCGTAGTATCAAGAGTTTTCCAGAACTCTATTTCATCATCGATGGTAGGCACCTTCTCCTTGCCAGTTGTCGGGGGGATGATGTGATGAAGGAATCGATTAGACCGTGCGTGAACTTTGAACAGTTCCGCCCATGTCGCGTATTGGACGTTTTCCATCTCAAGAACGAGAGGAATGTTGTTCTTGATGTTGGAGACTGCAAGGGCAGGATGGAACGTATTCTTTGTGGTAGACATGATGAAAGAACAAGAGGAGAATTGGGGATTTTTAATAAAATTGGGAAGAAGGAGTCAGTCGACCGGGGGCTGATGGTCGGAATCCGAGAGGTAGGGCGGCGGAAGAGAGGCTTTGGAGAAGGAAAATTTTCCCTGGACTTTTGATACCATGTAATGAATGGATCTTGGGTCTAACTCAATCCAAAAAGCTAGCTTGTAGGGTGAGGATTATCCAAGTCCATATAAGGAGTTCATGTTCCCATTTCATTTCTGATGTGGGACTCTTAACAGTATATCTGCTGAAAAAAGTGCTCATATTATTTTTGGGGTTAAAGAAAAAGACCGTACAAATAGACTTTTAGGCTAATAAGCTGTTGAAAGTAAGGCGCACATGATACTTTAGATAATTTTCACATCCGAAAGAGAGAAAAGTAAATCGATGTATAAGACAGAATACAAATTCACATAGTATACACTATTTTGAGCTCGATGATAACATAGGTTAGAGGACAAATCCATGAATTCTGTTGGACTTAAGCAAGACAATACGTTTCATAGGGTTACAAGATCTTGTATATTTGTGAAAAGATGCACTAAATAATATATTTGTTGAACCAAAGTAAATCAGATCGGATGTTTATGATATAATTCTCTAACTTGAATCCATAATGTTCAAATTCTGAATTCAACTCTACATGTGTTGTCTTTAGCGAATCTTCATGCTATTCAATGTGATCGTCCTGCTGGCTATAACCAGTTCATAATTGAAGCCAATTTAGTAATACTTACGTGCACAGAGTTGATCAATAAACAAACATAGGCGGTACATTTTGAAATGAAACATTTATTTAAAAATATAGCAACTAAGATTCTTCAACATCTCTATAAAAACAAACCTTAATGCTATGTTTACACTAGCCTTAACATATTCGCTATCTCTATTCTAATATTCCAATCTCTTTTAATTTTGTTAGAAGAAAGGAAAAATAGAAAGAGCTCTAGCACATAGTAAAATGGCCAGTTCAACAGGAAAATTAGTACTTGTGTACATTTTGTTCATTTTGAGTGTTGCAATGCCAATAAGCTATGCAAATGAGTACGTAGTTGGGGATAAAAGAGGTTGGAGTCCAGGCGTTGATTATCATCCATGGGCTTATGGGAAAAGCTTTCGTGTTGGAGATGTTCTCCGTGAGTATTTATTTTATTTTATTTTATTTTATGTGATACTTTTTTTGTTTTTATCTATTTTTAAAATAATAATATATCTCTTCTTATTTATAAATAGTTGAATTTTAAATTTCTCATTTAGCATGTGGGGAAATATTTATTTTTAGTTTTCAGAAGGTAATTTATTTTACAGTCTAATGCTCTTTAAAATTTAGAAACTATTTAAAATGAATTATCGAAGACATACATAAACGGTGAAAGTCATCTTTTTGGTGTCTGATGGGCAGAAAATGACCTATTTCTGTTTTGTCCTAACAAACATGCCCTGTATCATAGTATTTCAATTTATGTAAACCCGTTACTATTGGTAATCTATGAGGTGGTTCTATGACCACATTTTCCTTACATGTTTTTAAAATTATTTAAACTATAAATTATCATGATTTATAGTATTTTTAATGTAGTTTCTAAATATATAAATTTTTTCAAATTTGAAAAATCTATGTCAAAATTAAGGTTAAAATTATAAAATTTGACCTTCATATTCCGAAAAGGTTCACATAAATTGAAACGGTTGGATTATGATTTTATAACCTCAAAATGTCATGTCATGTTAACGCAAACACGTTCAAAAATCTAGCTGTCAACACTGCCCGTCATAGTACGTAGTACTCGTTAACAAATACAATAATATTTATTGACATTGTCATGAAGTTTTAGACTATTAGACAACCTAATTTAACACCCTCTATTTGTCGACAGATTTCTTCTACGCCCCAAAAGTCATAGATGTGGCATCAGTGGATATTTCAAGCTATGCACTTTGTGAAAGTGTCAAAACTTTCTACAAGGATAACAGTGGCCGTACTTCAATTACTCTTGACAAATCTGGATCTTACTACTTCATCTCAACAAACAAACAAGGCTGCTTTACAGGTCTCAAGCTAGAGTTGCATGTTCTTTGAAAATTAATATTAGCTCTAACTCTCAAGAAGAGTATGTGTGTTTTTTATTTTATGCACTTGTAATGCAATGAAAGAAATAATCTCTTGATTATTCTCATTAATGAAAGAGTATATATATACAATTTACAATTTTTATAATAGGAAAATCTTATTCCTATTCTATTCCCAAAACCTTATTCTACTTATACAATGATCCTATAATTATGGTAAATATACAATTCTAATTATGGTACAATTTGTCCCAAATCGGTAGGGATGGCGACGGATCGGATCTGGACCGGATCCTACTAGATCCAGATCCAGATCCATTTTTCATACCTGAATCCAGATCCATCGGGTCCATAAAAATCAAATCCAAATCCGAATCCATAGGATCCACTGGGTCCACGGATCGGATGTGGATTCACATGTAAAAAAAATTACCTTGCTAAGAATGTAATCTTGCTAAGATTTTTTTTTGAACTGACAAACGATTTTTACTTAGCCAACAGTTTACTGTGTTTCAATTTTGAAATGTTCATATGAGATATTTTGTTCGTTGTCTCATTTTGATTGTGAGCTATTAATTGAAAATGTTAGACAATGACAATAGTTGTGGAAAATGCTGACTAGTATTTCCACAATGCAGAACTTGCATGTGCTTGGAATCTTCACAAATGAAGTGAATATAATTTTAACTACTTGTCTATGGAGATGTTAGTCATTCACTAATATAACATTTATTTTATTATCGAAGTTACCTCTTTATTTTTTGGTTTTTGAGTTAACGCGGAGATAAATTAAACTTGTTTTGAGAATTAAACTTGCAAGGATGTGCTTAGCAATTTTAAGAAAATACTTATAAAATTACATTCTAGGTTATGAATATATTTAATAAAAAATGAATTCACGGGTCAGATATGGACCGGATACGGATCTCAAATACAAGATCTAGATCCATATCCGATCCGTCAGAAATGGATCCGGATCGGATCCGGATCCGTCGGGTCCAAATTTTGAAGATCCATATCCTATAAAACGGATTTGGTTCCACAGGATCCAGGATCCACTGCCATCTCTACAAATTGGTACACGACAACTATATAAAACCGTGTACAAGAATGATAAAACCGAGACTAATTGAGACTAAATATACATAGGATATACACGTGCATAATGTGTATATCTTATGTATATTTAGTATGTTTAACACACACCCGCAGTCATAGTGGCGATCTTCGGACGCTGAGATTGTATCGAAAATCTTCAAAAAGGACCGATGGAAGACCCTTTGTAAAGATGTCTACAATTTGATACCTGTAAGGGACATGGCAGACGCGTACTTGATCACGAGCAACCTTTTTCGCGAACAAAGTGAATGTTCATCTCGATATGTTTAGTGCGCTGGTGCTAAACTGGATTACCAGACAGATAGATGGTACTAACATTATCACAATAAACCAAGGTTGCTTTCTGAATAGGACAATGAAGCTCTAACAACAAATTACGTAACCAACATGATTCAGAGACCACATTAGCTACCCCTCGATACTCAACCTCAGCACTGGAGCGGGACAAAGTCGACTGACGTTTCGCAGATCAGGAGACCAAGTTATTACCAAGAAACATACAATAGCCAGACGTAGACCGTCCGGACAGCCACCCCAATCAGCATCAGTATACGAGACAAGTGTAGACATTGATGACAGATATAAATGCAAGCCATAGTCAAGTGTCCCCTGGATGTACCGAATAATGCGTTTGAGCGCATTCATGTGCTCAACCCTGAGATCATGCATAAACAAAAACACATGTTGTACGGCATATGTAATACCTGGTCTCGTGAATGTAAGATACTGAAAGGACCCTGCAAGACTGCAATATCGGGTCGGATCCTCGTAAGGGGTGCCAGCTGCAGCACCCAATTTGGGTTTAGTATCAACTGGAGTAGAAGTGGACTTACAAGATGACATCTCAGCCCTTTCAATGATCTCGGTTGCATACTTCCTCTGTGATAAGAACAATCCACCAACATAACGAGTGACAGTAATCCCCAAAAAATAACTCAATGGCCCCAAGTCTTTCATAGCAAACTCAAAACTGAGCATTGTCATGATAGACTGGCGTAAGGCATCGGAAGAGTCAGTCAAGATAATATCATCCACATATAATAGTATATAAGCCAAGTAAGAACCACGACGATAAATGGGATTCATCAAACTACATGGCGACTAATGATAATTTTATTAGAGGATAAATCAAAACATTTGTAACCACGAAGATTAGACGGAAAACCCAAAAACACACACGGAGTAGACCGGGCTTGAAGTTTGTTAATTGTGGTGGATGAGAATAACGGATAACATAAGCACCCAAAGACCCTAAGATGTGAATACGAAGGAGTCTTATTGTATAAAATTTGAAAGGGGTGATGAATATGTCAAACCTTGGGAAAGAAGAATCTTAAGGAGATATGTAGCCATTTGTAGAGTATGATGCCAAAACGAAGGGGGTACGGAAGCATGAATCAATAAAGTTCGGACAATATTATTAATGGTACGAATCTTACGTTCGGCTTTCCCATTTTGTGAAGACGTATATGGGCAAGAAAAATGAAAATTTATTCCATTATTGGCACAAAATTCCCGAAAGACCTCATTATCATATTCTTTGCCATTGTCACATTGAATATTCTTTATTTCCCGTTCAAATTGGCTTTTAATGAAGGCTCTAAATTTTAAGGTGGAAAAAACTTGAGATTTTTTTGCTATTGGAAAAGTCCATAAAAATTTAGAATAATCATCCAAACAAAGAACATAATACCGATGACCCAATGAACTAAGAACAGGAGACATCCATAAATCGCTATGAATAATATCAAATGGCATTAAAGTATGAGAATTAGAGTCTTCAAATGGCAACTTAACATTTTTTCCTAAAGAATAAGATTGACAATTCGGAGTACTACGCATACCCTTACATGAAATAAAACTATTTTTCTCTAATGAAGATAAACTAGACAACATCGGATGATCAAGACGATCATGCCACAAGGAAGGAGCAAACGCGGCAAAAGCTTATGGTAAGGCTTGACTCGAAAGACTAGAACATGCCGTGATAGGATAAAGATCTCCCCTACTATCACACCTCGTGAGAGGACTCCCCGTCTTGAAATCCTTCACAAAAAAACCAAACGGATCAAATTCAACAGAAACGGAATTATCTGTGGTGAATTTACGGACAGACACCAAATTTTTAATTAGTTTAGGGGCATAAAGGGTATTTTTCAGGATAAGGGATGGATGGGGGAGACAATGTTTTATGACCATAACCACAAATTGGAATTGAATTACCATTACCAATAATTTTACCACGAGTGTTGCTTAAATTGGAATAAGACGAGAGAGTACCTGAGTCTGACGTCATGTGAGTAGTGGCGCCTGTGTCCATGTACCAATTCGGGTCCGGATGATTCAATCAAAGTGTGTGCATCGCGGTTTCAATGTCGGACGGGGTTGGGCCCGCTGCGTAATGGGCCTGGTGGGGCCCAAAACTGCCTCCATGCTGACTGGAACTGCTACTGTAGCCTTGGGCTGGGGCTGGAGCAAAAACAGTGGGCCATTGTGGAAACTAGGCAGTGGGCCAAAACTGTTGTGGCATCTGGGCCTAATTCGCTGGCTGACCATAGGGACTGTTGGGCCATGGGTTACCGGCCCAGCCCTATGGCGAGGGGATCCACTGCTGGGACCAGGCTTCCTAGGACCCACTTCCTAAATTATGTCCACCGCCACCATTGCCAGAACCACCGCTTTTGCCCCCGCAATTTTTGCCATTATTTTTTTTACTATTCTTGCCGCCACCGTGACCACGTTTTTGGCTGAAATTATCAACAAAACCTAGAGAATTTGTGGAGGAACTCATCATGGCCACAAGATTAGTCCCGATAGCCGCCTTCTTGGCCAAACCAGCTTCTTCTAAAGTAAGTATGGAGCGGGCCTTATAGAACTTTGGGAGAGGGTCACTTTGACGAAGGAGAGTTCCAAAACCACCATAGGCCTCAGATAGGCCAGCAACCATCACTGTAGCGTCTGGCTCAATAATCATCTGCAACAGGTCAGTAGAGATAGTGAAGTAAATCCACTGAAGAACTGTGGCATCAAGAGTTGTCCATAACTTAGGATCATCCTCGCATTGAGGCACTTCCGTATCCTCAGGAGCCGTGAGGATTATGTGATGGATGACTTGATGCGAGCGAGCGTGAATTTTGAACAACTCGGCCCATGTCGCGTATTGGACATTTTCTATTTCAAGAATAAGAGGGATGTGATTCTTGATGTTAGAAACAACCAGGGTAGGATGAAACGTATTCTTTGACGTCGACATAACGAAAGAACAATAGGTGTTTTGAGAAGAAACAAATAAAACACACAAAAAAAAGAAGAAAGGCCACTGACGGCAATTTTGGGGAAGGGACGCCGGAATTCGATGAGCAAGGTGGACGGAAAAAAATTGTGAGAAAAGAACCTAGGCTCTTGATACCATGAAAGAAATAATCTCTTGATTATTCTCATTAATGAAAGAGTATATATACAATTTACAATTTCCATAATAGAAAAATCTTATTCCTATTTTATTCTCAAAATCTTATTCTACTTGTACAATGATCCTATAATTATGGTAATATACAATTCTAATTATGGTACAATTTGTCCCGAATCGGTACACTACAACTATACAAAATTGTGTACAAGAATGATAAAACCGAGACTAAATATACATAGGATATACATGTGCATAACGTGTATATCTTATGTATATTTAGTATATTTAACATAAGGTTCTGCTAATATTAACATGAATGTTCGAGTTGTTAGTTAGAGCTAATTTCTCTTTGATGACTCTAGATTAATCATTAATGTCGTACCTCTCACAAGAGATCACATAGTGTTGAGATAGAAATAATAGGGCATCATGCGGAAGCTAATAATTAAACCTTGAACGATAATAACATGAACAAAATTAAAATTAATCAAAAGAGAATATTATAACATGGTTTGGTCAATTGACATAAAAAAATATAACAATTATTATAGAGAAACTAATCACTCCTAAACAAGGCTATGCTATTATACTGTTGTATGAGAAGGAAAAATCCTAAATTTATAAAAGGGCAAAACTTTTTCTCCAAAAAAACATAAATATAAAAGTTATTTTCCACCAAAAAAGTGATTTTATAAAGTAGAAAATCAAGGCAAACACTAAATATGGCTCTATGTTTAAACTTTTGCATTGTTAATAATTGGATTCTCTTCACATTTCACTGTTGCTAATTCTCTCTAATTTACTTTTCGGAATTATAAAATTTTATAAATGAAAGTTCAGAGGAACTTATAACTATAAGGTGAAGCATGGAATCAAACCTAAGTCGCCACTCGCCAAGCAAGAATGGTGCAATTCGGGATACAAGCAAGAGGAATAATAAGTAAAAACTTTTCTAATGAAAATAATAGAAAATAATTACAACATAAATTGAAGAATAGAAAGAATCTTACACCCTAATTGAGCATCTAGAGTAACAATTGATGTATAAAATCAACCATCCCAATGAACGACTAGAAATAATAATAGAAGTAAAGATTCCAAATGAAAGACAAAAACTAATATTTCTATCTTGACAGTTAAAGATAGTCATGCTATACGCTGATATGGCTAGGAGCGAACCTACGTGGTGCCAAGTAGTTCAATTGAACCGTCCGAAAATTTAACTGTCTATATAAGAAAAAATAACTTTAAATTCTGATATATGGAATTACTTGAATCCACTTGACACAAGCCTTGGGCGGATACCACCAAATTCTGATGGATCCTCAAGATGTGCACAAAACAACTTTCCAGACATGCGACGGACATTACGAATTTACAGTGATGCCGTTTGGACTGGCCAATGCTTCTTCCACCTTTCTGGCAATGATGAACGATTTATTTCGGGAACAATTGAGGCGATTTGTACTGGTTTTCATTGACGACATACTTATTTATAGTACCGGATGGGCTGAGCACATGGAACACCTCTCCAAGGTCTTTTCCTTACTCTCCACTCATAAGTATTATGCCAAATTTTCAAAATGTGTATTTGGAGAGAAACAGGTTCATTATATGGGGCATATAATTTCCAGCGACGGGGTAAGTATGCATCCAGATAAAATACAGGCCATTTTGGAATGGCCCACACCTTCCACAATTACGGTTTTACGGTTCTAGGTCTTACCGGATATTATCGGCGGTTCGTGCGGAATTATGCATCTTTTGCTTCGCCTCTCACTGACTTGTCAAAAAAAGGAGAGTTTTCATGGAATAGTTTTCACGACTCAAACCGGATGGTCATGACGGGCACCCGGACCTTACCTGCCGAGTACCACTAATCATACATTCAACATCTGTTCATAATTAAACACGGGACACAAGGGCCGTAGCCCAGTACCCTGCTGACACATAGAAATTATAAACTAGTAAGAAGTCGTGTAAAATTGTAACACCCCGTACTTTCAGGTAACAGTTGAACACATAAATGTAGGCAAGTATACCCAGACCCGGGAAGTTTATGTTGTACTTGCATATACTAATAAGAAAATTAGTATATAAAAGGACGTGATCCCGAAATAATTTTGGATTTAATAAGTGCGATGACGAGGAGTAATAATAATAATTTTATATCCCCAAAGAGGTTATAGACTAGTGTCATATAACAGGAATTATGACATTAGGTATAAGAGGATTTTATAAGTCATCGGGATTTAAGTGAATCAGGATTGAGAATTTAGTTGCGTGTATAATTAATTAATTGTGGGATTAATTAATTATAGGCGGAGGACCAATTTCAGTGGAATATTACGTGTTGTCTTATAAAACAACAGTACAGTGACTCAATTTAAGAAAACGATCGCTGGCAGCACTAAAGCTTCACCAGAATCCACACATGCCATCTTTTCTTCTACAAAACCTTATATCTCCTTCAATTTCTATAGAACTCTTTCTCTAAGAAGAGATTATACACCTCAAAATCAGAAGGAGTAATCTCAGTGATGACCCTCTGGAATCCTCAACCAAAATTGGGGGATTGTCCGCAGGTTCTCGTTCTATCAAGAAGGGAGAATTCAAGGTGTTCTGGACTTTAATTCCAGTAGAACCGAAGCCTTAAACAAGCCTAGAAACTCAGAAGCTAAACAAGAACCTTGAATTCGAAAAGATTCTGGCGCGAATCGATTTTGGGTCCTGCTTTCTGATTGTCGAAATCTGGTTTGGGGTAAGGGATTGTCCGACGACGTTCGTCGCTGCTCCTAAAGAAATAATCATTCCTAGAGCTTACAAGGACCCGTGAGAACTTAGATAAATTCGACAACGAAGTATGTGAAGGCAATTCATTCATTTCTTTTGGCATAATTCTATGTACGAAATATAATCATCATGTTGCTCCATAAGACACTCTACTCTTAGTAGTTAGGAACGATCATGTTATTGATTTCTATGCTAAAAGCATGTATAAGTATGTTTCTAAGACCTTATTGAGGCATACGGGAAAAGATGATGTTCCCAATGTTAACCAAAGGTGTAAAGGATATTATGTCATTCAGTGTATTTTACTGTCATTAATGCATTTTCATTTGCATTGCATTCCTATATTACCATGTACCACTTGTGCTATGCACATTACTATATGGTAACTATTATATATATAGAGAGGATATGGGAAAAGGGAAAGGTGTTATATACGCACACCACCTGCAGCTGGTACAGACTATCACAAAAGAGCCCTAAGAGGCCAATATGATGTGATGATGTGATGCATGTGTGGCTTATTGGGAGGGATTGCATGATCCACAATACTAACATATATTGGGACGGGTTGCACGATCCGCAACTAACATATATATATATATATATATATATATATATATATATATATATATATATATATATATATATATATATCGCATTCGCATCATGCATACATTCTTTTACCAATATATGGTATGATGCCCACAGAGGTTGTTTTGGTAAGAGAGATGCCCGAATAGGGTGATGTATATGTATACTGCATTGTGCATAATATTTAGGCATGTGTATTAGGGCCCTCAGAGGCATTTACTGAGTTTTTGTTTCAGATTATGATATAACTATACTATGTTATTTCTTATGCCTGACATACTCAGTTTATCAATCGTACTGACATCCCTGTTGTTGGAGGACGCTGCGTTTTATGCCCGCAGGTTCATATTGAGAGGGTGACGGTTCACACTAGTAGGTTGTTGGTTCATCTGGTATTCGGAGCATTCTATTTGTTTCGGAGTCGCGATCTGGTCGTGGTATGTTTTACTCTTTAGAGGCTTGTAGATAGGTGTCCTGTGGTTAGTTTTCATGTAAGGCCTTGTCGGCCTTGGTATATAAATAGATAAGTTGGGGCTTTTGGGTTAAAACTTTATATAATCTATCAGGGCTCAGTCCGTGTTTGAATATGTTTAAGGGTGGAGTATGTCTGTGGTGCCCGGCGGGTAGGGTCCGGGTGCCCGTCGCGGCCCTCCGGTTTGGGTCGTGACAAAAATCTTACCATCAGAAAGACTCAACCCATGCATACATACTAAGGCCGACAAGGCCATACCTGATTGCCATACACAAGACATTGTTTACAAGCCTCTAAAAGAGTACGCAATATCATAAGGTCGGGACAAGGCCCCGCCATACCTATATATACATGCAAAAATATTGTACCGAGATTAGACCGACACTCCAAAATAAGGGGAGTACTCCACTATCCGCTGAGTCAGCAACCTACTAATACGGATCGTCGCCTTGCCTACGTGAACCTGCGGGCATGAAACGCAGCGTCCCCGACAAAAGGGATGTCAGTACGACTGATGTACCGAGTATGTCAAGCATGAAAAATAGCATAACAGGGATATAAAAATAAACTCCGACAGAAACAGCAGACCAGTAGTGAATGCCTCTGAGGGCCATAATATTCCTAAATGTCATGCACAATGCGGTATACATAAACATATGCGTATATAATGTCGTCTCCCTTTAGCCTCTGTGGGCATCATATTAATTGGCCTTAGTAGGTGAACTCGTTGCTTAATCATCAATAAATAAAAAGAACATAACAAATGGAAGTCTAAATCATAAATAACATAAGTGCGGAAATACAAACAACATCCCTAAGAAACTGGCCTGCATACAGTACAAGAGCCGCAACTAATAAACTACAAGTCTGGAATAATACAAGTCTTAATATATAATTATTGTCTCAAAATGCAAGAAAAGACAAGTATAAAGGAGGAGTCTTCGGGTTGTGGATCCATCAAGCCTGCTCACCCTACACACTCAACAGTAAAGCCTCGGGATCATTCGCGATGAGTGGATGTAGAACCTATCACGTACTTAGCACTCAAAAAAATGCAGTAAGGTAGTATCAGTACAAACACTATGTACTGGTAGGTAGTATCATAGGCCGAAAATAGTTAGCTAACATATATAAAGGAAAAAATAGAAGAATAGGTATGCTCGCAATCAAGTACAAACGCTATCACAATCTAAGAATAAACAACCCTAGTATAGAGTATCAAATCAGAATCTAAGAAATATGTGGATGTAGTGATGAGTAAATATGCAATGCAATGCACTGGCCAAATGTAATCTTCATACACACAACCCAGAGATGACTCTACAACACTAACCACACCGCTAGCCATTCCGCACACAGCCCAGAGATGGATATGCTATCAAACATGTTGCACGAATCTCGAATGTTTTCTTCTCAGTTATCATCATCAACACCAATCACAAGTAATATTAATGTATCATGGAAATGAGTATGATTGTAATGCAAAATGACAATATCAAGTGTATCATATCGGTCCCAATTGTACCACACATGGACACATATCACAATATTAGTATCAAGTCAAGTTTGTTCCTCTATCCATGATAATACCAAGATAAGTGAGATATAACTATATCACAATCACGATATGGCAACTAAGTGCAAATCCAATATCAAGCACTAGGTAGCAAGCCAATAAATCACAAAGAGGCAATAAGCCTACACTTCAGTCAACAATATCAAACCTAAGTAATCCATACCAACTTCATACCCTAAGGCGTAACATGCTTTCTCCGATAATAACTAACTCTATATATGTTTCGCTAATCGATGTCTAACCAGAAGGTAAGTTGTAACCTACGTGGATGTCGAGCGAGAGCCACACATAATAACACCGGAGCCTTGCCATTCTGCAGGTCCCAGTTATACTCGAAGTTAGAAATGGAAACTAACAATACCCATATCACTACACTATTCTTTGAATCTAAAACTAACTATGGAAAAAGAGAAACAGGCCCACAAGGATAAAATGGTAATTAAGAGTGAAATTGGTAACCCAACGTTCTAGAATTTTAATTCTACTCTCCAATTGCTAAATTAGTTCAATAATATGTCAATTTCATCATTCAATGCAAAACACCCAAATTAAGCATAAACCCTAAATTTTCCATGAACGATTCGCAACAAAATTGGAAGATTCAAGCCTACTAGTTACTATTAATGAAATTCATGCTTAAATTAGTCAAACCCATCAATTAATCTCACATTTAAGGATAAAGAATCAACTCACACCATTTAAGTAGAACTCATCCTCTGTAACTAGTGTTCTACGTTTTTCCACCATTGATTCAACTTAAGAAAGGTAAATAAAAGGAAAACAATGTTAAAGAGGCTTACCCCAAGAAGAAATCACCAAGAAACTCTCCAAATCGCCCTAGAGATGCTTTGGGGAAATATTTTGGGAATGGGGAATGAATGGTCTAATTAATCACTTAAAAGGGTTTTTGATTTTCCGTTGTCCACTACAGCAGTCAAAGGTCCGCTGCAGCGAAACCCACCCCAGCAATAAACCGTCCGCTACAGCAGTTCACCACAGAAACCAATATTCCTCTGTAGCGGTCAACTATTTTCTACGACGATTCAAGCAACAAATCCACATCCGCGCTAGTGAGGTACTGCACACCAGAAATTTTAAAACATAATCCCAGAATCTGACAATCACCTGAGATCTTCCCGACACAAACCAGATATGTACACATACATAAAAAAAATACTACAAACTCACTCGTGGTCTCAGAATTTTCATCAGAGGTCTATTTAATCGAGTCAACCCCCGATGGCCTAAAAACAACTCTCAAACCACTATCCAAAAAACTCCCAAGAGCTTCGGGAACCGAACCAACTATCCCTCCAAGTCATAGACAACCCTCCAGACCTCACAAAATCAACGCAATTCCGAAAAAAGTCTGTTTACCCAAAAGTCAACTATAGGTCAATGTTCTCACTTAAAGGTTCTAATTCCTTCAACTTTCACTAGGATCGTCCGATAACTTCGGGAATTTGGTCAACATGGGCAAAATAGTTAAAACACACATAACGAATGAACATGTCATTACATTGGGTAATTAATGAACTAGTTGATATTTCTGAATGAGTTTATATATTTATCCTTCGGGTCACAAATGTTGTGCATAAATCCTCTTAGGTTGGTATGATTGATTATTATTTGGGCTCGTGGCCATTTTTGATATTATATCTTTGATTGAACTTGTCATGCATTCTCACTCCACATCTCATCTAAATACTTGAAAAGAAACTGATAAATACTGCTTATATTGATAATGTTGATGCATGGTGTACATATATCCATATCATTCATACATTCAATATTTGGCATTTAACTATTAAAATATTACTGATAGCGGCTTGGGAGGTCAGTTATGAGAGATGGTACCTGATAAGAGAGGGATGACTGGTTATGACACTTCAGCCCCTGAGTTGGTATCCGATGGATCAGATAGGTATATGGACATCATGAGTCTCCCATGGGTAATGTGATAGCTACTGTAGCACAGTGTGTATACCAGTTACATAGGCCACTTTATTCATACATATCATCTTACATTGCATTCATCTATATTTAATATGTAACTGATGTTGTGTGTACTCAATGTTGAATTTTGATATACTTGTGATGTTTTGGCTGATAGAAGAGATACTGATAGCTTATGCTTAATTATATTCTGAGGTTTGAGTGGAGTATCTTGATGGGTCTAGATACCCTAAATGGAGTTTAGGTTGACTTAGTGGTATTTTGGGCTTAACCTTATTACAAACCTGAGAATGAGAGATTACTTATACACTATTGAACAATAAAATTATTGATAGGTTGGTTAACTGATTTCTTATTATGTTTAACCAACTAATCAGTAGAGAGGTATCGGAAAGTACCAACACTCACCACCATTATAGCTAGGACCGGTCGACGATATTGCTGAGTACACGTGTTTCCCGTAATCACTCTATGCTTGTTTCACTCTATATGCATGTACTGAGCTGGACGACGGAGGAGCATGTGGAGCTTAGCACGCTTGGGAAGTACTTGAGGAGTCCAGGGTGAGCCGTTGATGCATTCCTAGCACTGGAACACTTTTCTTATTTTATGTTTATGTCCTTGTTACATTCAGACAATATTGTTATTTCTCTTTCAGCTTGTATTCATACTAGAGATTTGTAGTCATGACAACTAGATCATTTGGGGTGTTTCTTCAGATTATGTATTTATTATAAGACCTATTAATTACTTCTCTTTTATTCCTTTATTTTTTGCATTTACTTACGTATTCTTCATGTTGAATGATTGGGGTTCGCCTAAGGATTAGGGTAGGTGCCCTCATGACACAATGGGATTTTGGTGGATAGTCACATCTAATCACCTCGAGAATGGCGTTATCCATCCCCATAAGCCATAAACATCAATATGAAGATAACGGAACAACAACTTTTCATTCCAAGACTTATTTCTTTTCAAAACCATCTTATCACCATAAATAGGCATATAAAAATACTAAAACCGATTTAAGTGTCAAAAACCAACCAAACAACTCTAAAATTAGTTCTGTCAATTTCTGAAGGTCATAAATAATATTACAAATCCAAGAAATCTTCAGGTCGCCAATCAGAGCACAATTAATCCACAAAATTAAATATCAAAATTTCCAAAATAAAATTTTCTCCCAAAGTGAACCAAATGATAGCTGTTTGACATCAAATTTCGCAAGCAAGTTAAAATAATTATTATAGAGATTCTAAAATAGATGACACGTAAAATAGAGTATCAATTCTCAAGATGACCGACAGGATCGTTACAAACAAGGAACTTCTTGATGCACTGGTAAATTCTGATCTTGAAATATTGACATCTCTTACTCCTATTAACACTAACATGCAATTACAAGGTGAATGTAGTGCGCTCTCTCTCCAAATAAATTCTACAACCTACAAGACAAGGACATCCTTGAGAAAGGTGTGGAATAGGCTATGTTAGATGTGTGTTTTGCAAATGCATATAGGGATGCAGATATTTCTCCTAGGAAACCACGCAATAACAAAAAGAATCATGGATGAAAGCAAAGTTAGGATGGTAAGGTAACTGAGGAGTTTGTTCCAAGGTACCTACTGATGCGACTGGCAAAGAAAAATTATATAACTGTGTCAAAAACCTCAATAAGATTCCATAAATTCCAGAAGAAGTGATGAACTATCAAGTGCTTTTGGATAGGCTTGAAGAGGAAGACAAGTCTCAACTTCGGCAAATTTTACTCGGGCCTTTTTCGTTTTTTAATTCTTTCATTTATAAAAGGAAGTTTGAGGATGATAACTCAACTTTCTTCTTGGGTTTAATATTCTTTCATTATTTAAGTATGATCATATGTAGTATCAACACAGAGTATGTCATAAACACAATTATGATCATAGAGTATCTCGTTCTTTCAAGTTCTTATTTTTTTACACGTTTGTTAATTAGTGGAGGATAGTTACCTCATTAGGATAAGTAAGGTAAGTCCTAACCCCCCTTACTGGTAGTTCTCCTTGGTGAGAATTTTATTTATTTAATTATTAATAAAAATGGCTGCTAGATACAATGTCTAGTGGCATATTTGCTTTAAAAAGCATATTTGATTTGTGTCTGGAGGATTCCAGATGAGTTTTGGGTGTTAACTCAGAAATTGGAGAAACCATATTTTTTTGGTTTCAGCTACAGTTGATATCCTTCTACGCGATCACATAGGAAGCATTGCAATAGCGACCGCGGGGAGTGTGAGGACCATAGGATCGCGATCGCAATCTCTCTCGCTCGTTCGCAGAAAGAAAATAGGGTTGGGTCGGGTTTGACTGGTTCACTGAGTTCGTGATGGGTCTGTCGCGATTGCGATAAGATGGGCCGGGGTGGACTGCGATCTCGAGTTCAGCCTCGCACTCACCAAGGACATTTTTTGGCCTTAACAAATTAAAATATCATTTCAAACCCCATTCTTCATATTTTATTTTGTGAGAGCTAGGAAGCTCGTTTTGGGTATTTTCAAGGGATTTCTTCAAGATTCATCATTGTGGTAAAATCATAACTGAATCTAAGCAGTTTTGTGATTTCATCCATTATTTATCAATTTATCCCATGATTTTTATTGTAAAATAAGAGTTTTTCCATAGAAATGGGTTTAGTGAATTAATGAGAATGAAGATCCAATTGTGATTAGAATCCTATGATTTTTAAGATTCTTACTATTTAGACTATGGGTGAGGTGAATTAAAGTTGAATTTCTGATTTTCACCCTCGGGGCTTGGGGTGAGATTTTAGGTAACATTTTGGACCCGAAACTTTTATATCGCAATATGGGTATAAATTTGTATTCTTATGTAGATACAGTATTTGAACATATTGGGTTCATTCATAAGCTCAAATGAAGGGAAAGTCCACAGAGTAAACCTTCAATTTTGGATTTAAGCAAGTTGAGACTTATTAGACCCTTTTATGTAGTGTTTTGAGTTGGTTAAAGTAATTAAGAGGCGTAATGGAGAATTGGGGGTCCCGTAATTGTGAGATGATAAGAACTTGTGCAGATACTTAAATGGGTAATTAAAATATAAAAGGACTGTACTTTGTGATGGGGATTCCATGTGAGTTTTAGGGCCTTGGAGGTGGTGATAAATTCATTGGTTTGGTATGGTTCTTGCTTATGTGGTCATGATAGCCATGTTTGACTGATATTTGTGATTATTGATTCATTGTGCATTTATCACTCAACATCTTGTCTGAAATATGAAATAGGAATTATTCTTGATAAATTTAATTGATATTATTCATTTGCATGGTGTATACATATTCATTACATTCAATTATGATATTATTGGCATCTGATTGATGAGATACAAAAAATGACCCGTAGAAATTAGATAATGGATGTGGTACATCAACGGAGCGATGATGATAATGATATGATAGCCTATTGGCTTATACCCGGTGTGATTTGGGGAATTTAGAATTTCAGGTGGATATATGGACCTCATGAGTCATCCATGGGTGAGGTGAAACCTACTGCAGGAGCGCGTGTATATCGGTGCATATTGGCCATTGCATTGCATATCATTTGCATTCATACCATTTTCATTTAACTATGTTTGATTTCATGATTCCTTCTTATGATATAATGAAATGACTTAGAGCATTATGATTGTATTTGGGAAGGACTTAAGTTTTATGATTGAATTTGGAAAGACTTTAGCTTTAAGGCTAAGTTTAAGGATTGAGCTTCAATGCTGTATTTAGAAAGGATAAAGCGTTATCGCCTGATTGAGATGTGATTTTTCTATTCTTGACTTCTTAAGTGTTATAAATTGTATAGTTGATTATTAATGAAGTATGAAGGTGAGTATCGTAAGTATCAATCCTCCTCATCGCTTCAGTTTAGGGTCGGTCAATGATACTGTTGAGTACACGTCTTTTCCCATACTCACTCTACACTTGATGCATTTTTTTTGTAGGTCCTTTTTTGAGTTCTAACACTTGACTAGTCATCGCCGATCGATGAAATATATCATTTGGAGTTGTCAGGGTGAGCTGCTAGTTGTTCTGCGATGCAGGACTCCATTTCCATCTTACTTCCCTATGTTTATTTTTTGGACAGTGTTGCGGTAATTCAGACTTATGTTCCAGATTTAGTAGCTCTTGTACTTATGACTTCTAGGTCTTGGGGAGATGTATGACTTAGATTTTCTTATATTATGAGTTATGAGACTTGTTATTGACTTATGGATTGTTTCCTTTAACTTCCACTTTTAGTTTAGATTGAAATACTTTAACTTTTTACTTGGGTTTGACAATGAGTCAGGAAAGATTGAAAGACATGAAGTTGTAGACTGTAACTGAAATGTACCACTAGGATAAGTCATGAGCCTCTAAAGAAAACTGAAATTTCTGATACATAAATTTTTCGGACAATATCCATTACAAAAAAAAATATTGGCTAGCTACCAGTTTCGTCTCTAATCCGTCGCTAAATTTTTTCTCATGGCTAATAATATATTTTTATTGATAATTTGTTAATAACCTATCGCTAAACATGATCAATAGAAGAAAACTTAGAAATAATGATTTACACAATAAAATATTTATTCCTTTATTTAGTTGAATGATTATTCTGGACCAGATAGAGCTGATTATAATAACCAGATTTCTGACTCGTATCGTAAATATCCAAAAGGAGAATAACTTTAATTTTTGTTTATAGAACCTTGATCTTATTAAAAAGAAACATATTTTATAGATAAAACATACATTATAAATTTCTAATCCATCAAGACGAAAATTCCCTTTAACGAATAAATTTAAATTCATCTTTCATAATTATTTTTATGTAGAAATTAAGCTAAGAACAAGTACAGTGACATATAGTCTTATCTCCAACTGATTTACACTCTCCGCCACGCTCACAAGCAGGATTGCAGAACTTCCAACATTTGCCATCTAACTCTGGATTATCATCTTTACCCTTTATACATGGAGTAATCTGTGGGTGATCCTTGCAACATTGTGCATCAACTAGATTATTGTAACCTGCAAAACAACAGCAATGTGCATAAATTATATATTTATATATACATATGTGAGCACGTGAATATATGAATTGTTTTTCAATTAGTGTTTAAATGTCTTAAATCTGATTATTTAAAGATGTGCTTGTTCTTGCGCTTGAATTATATAAACAATCTATCAACATTTTTAAAAATGATGGGTTAGCTCTAATAGATAAAAAAAAATTACATTTTAATAACACATGAAAGTGTTGTATCAATCTATCCTCTACAGCATTTAAGTTATATAAGTGAGACTGGCACAAGTACATTTACAAAACCAAACAAAACATGTCCTTACATTAAAGAACTGAAAAGTATCAAATCTATCATAGAGAAATTAAAGCATATTTGAAATACCTATGGAAAGTATAAGGAGCGTGCAGAGAAGAACTGAAACACTCTTGATAGTCATGGTAAGAATGTGTGTTTTGTTCTGACAAGTAAGAAGGACATGCTGCTATTTATAATGTGAAAAATGATTAGACGTATTTAATTTTGATATTATGCATACCAATACTTAAATTGTTATTATCCATAACTATAAAGGAATAGAACTTATGATCTTACCATCATACAGAAAAAGGTAAGGTCATTCATAACTCTACTATAAAGGAATAGTACTTATTATCTTACCATCATAAAGAAAAAGGTAAGGGATAAATCCCCTTCATTATTTTCATTAATTGAAAGGCTATATATACAAGTTACATATTTCCATAATAGGAGAATTCAATTCCTATTCTATTCCTAAAACCTTATTCTACCATAATTCTAACTATACAATTATGGTAAGTGTGTATCCTAATTATGGTAAGTGTATATCCTAATCTAGGTAACAAATACACTACAATATACACAAAATATACTTTCCTTAATATACAAACTTTTCCCACTGCTTTGCTGCCCAAAGCGGTGATGGGCCCGGACGATTTGGGCCACGCCCACCGGCCGTGGGCGCCCACCGCTTTGTTGCTTCTTTGCCGGGCCATCGCTTGTATACCCGTGATATATACTTGTTGTATATTCGGTGTATATCACGGGTATATTACCTTTGTTTAACACACCCCGCATCATAGCGGTCGGTCTTCGAACGCTGAGACTGTCCCTAAAATCTTCAAAGAGAACCGCTGGTAGACCCTTTGTAAAGATGTCTGCAATTTGATAACGAGATGGGACATGGCATACGCGAACGTGACCCTTTGCAACCTTTTCACGGACAAAGTGAATGTCCATTTCGATATGCTTGGTACATTGGTGTTGAACTGGGTTACCGGAAAGGTAGATGGCACTAATGTTATCGCAATATACCAAGGTTGCCTTCTGAATTGGACAATGAAGCTCCAAAAGCAAATTACGTAGCCAACATGATTCGGAGACCACATTCGCTACCCCTCGATATTCTGCCTCTGCACTTGAGCGTGATAGAGTTGCCTGATGCTTTGGACTAGGAGACCAAGTTATTGCCAAGGAACATGCAGTAGCCCGAAGTCGACCGTCTGGTGTCGGGACAACCACCCCAATCAGCATCCGTGTAAGAGACAAGTGTGGATGTAGATGAAGGATACAAGTGCAACCCATAGTCCAGTGTCCCCTGAATATACCGAATGATGCGTTTGATTGCATTCATGTGCTCAACTCTGGGATCATGCATGAATAAACACACCTGCTGAACCGCATACGTAATATATGGTCTGGTAAAGGTAAGATACTGGAGGGCCCCTGCAAGACTGCGATAGCGGGTCGGGTCCTCGTATGGTGCACCTGCTGTGGCACTCAGTTTGGGGTTTGCATCACCTGGCGTAGAAGTGGACTTACAGGATGACATCCCAGCCCTCTCTATGATCTCAGCAGCATACTTTCGTAAGCCACCTGAATGACGCTTGACGGCAATCCCCAAAAAATAACTCAAAGGCCCTAAGTCTTTCATAGCGAACTCAGAACTGAGCATGGTCATGATAGACTGGCGCAAGGCATCAGACGAGGCAGTCAAGATGATATCATCCACATACAACAGAATGTAGGCCAAGGATGAACCACGGCGGTAGATGAACAAGGAATTATCGGACCTGCTGTGAGTGAACCCAATAGTGGAAACAAAGTCAGCAAACCTCGTGTACCAGACCCTTGGAGACTGCTTAAGCCCATATAAGGACTTCTTCAACAAACATACATGATGAGGACGGTTTGGATCCCTGAAACCCAACGGCTGATGTATATAGACTGTTTCCTTGAGATCACCATGTAGGAAAGCATTCTTGACATCCAACTGATGAATTGGCCAAGTCTTTGAAAGAGCCAAGCTAAGCACAGTGTGAATGGTAGCCGGTTTGACCACCGGACTAAACATCTCACCACAATCTATCTCAACCTGCTGAGTCTTACCATCACCAATAAGTCGCGCCTTATGTCGAGCAAATGACCCATCTAAATTCTCCTTATGAGCAAAAATCCACATAGACCTGATAATATTAATACCATATGGATGGGGCACCAACTCCCACGTCTTATTATCAATAAGAGAATTATATTCATCAGTCATAGCAATTTTCCAATTAGGGTCATTTAATGCGGACACAGGATTGCGGGGCAAGGGGGATTTAGAGACATCAAATGTAAATTAAAATGTCTTTTAGGTGTAAATATGCCCCGCTGACTACGAGTGACCGGTATATGACTCGAGGAGGAATTGAGAGAATTTTGGGAATTTTCTGGGGTCAGGACGGACCGGCCATCGGGCGGTGGGCTGCCGGCCCAAATCGAATATTGTGTCATCGATCGGACCGGTTCCGGGGTGGGCTGGACCGGCCCAATTGCTTTGGGACCGATCCAAGAATGCGGAGCCGATCCAAAGAATGCGGAGCTGCTGCTGCGGCGGTCGGGGGTCCAGCGGGTAGTGGGCCCGCTGGAGGATTTTGGGTGCTGGAGATGTCTGAAAAATTCCTAATAATATACGGAGATATTTGGTCATCCAAAAAATTATACGACTTAGGCTCGGGAGTATGAACTTTCGTAAAAGGGAATTGGGTTTCATCAAAAATGACATGGCGATTAATTATGATTTTCTTGGAGGATAAATCAAAACACTTATAACTACGATGATTCGACGGATAACCCAAAAATACACACGGGGTAGACCGAGCCTGAAGTTTGTTAATTGTGGTGGATGGGAATAAAGGATAACACAAGCACCCAAAAATCCGAAGATGAGAATAAGAAGGGTCCTTATTATATAGGATTTTGAGGGGGGAGGAATATGTCAGACCTTTAGAAGGAATTATGTTAAGAAGATATGTGGCCATTTGTAGAGCATGATGCCAAAAATATGGAGGTATGGAGGCATGAATTAAGAGAGTTTGGACAATGTTATTTATGGAACGAATTTTGCGTTCGGCTTTCCCATTTTGTGAAGATGTATGAGGACACGAAAAACGAAAATTTATCCCATTATTAGCACAGAATTCCCGAAACTCCCTATTGTCATACTCTTTCCCATTATCACATTGAATATTTTTTATTTCTCTTTCGAATTGAGTACGAATGAACGCTCTAAATTTGATGAAGACGGAAAACACTTGTGATTTATTCGTAATTGGAAACATCCATTAAAATCTAGAATACTCATCTAAAAAGAGAACATAATATCGATGACCCAATGAACTAAGAACAGGAGACGTCCATAAGTCGCTATGAATAATATCAAATGGCATTGAAGTATGAGAATTGGAGTCTACAAATGGCAACTTAACAATTTTCCCTAATGAACAAGACTGACAAAGTGGAGTACGACTCGTACCCTTACAGAAATAAAGCTATTTTTTACTAAAACTTGATAAAATAGAAGATCCCGGATGACCCAGATGAGCATGCCACATGGAAGGAGAGATGGCTGCAAAAGCTGATGGCAAGGCTTGACTCGATGGACTGAAATAGGGCATGATAGGATACAGATCCCCCCTACTATCACACCTCATGAGATGGCTCCCCGTCTTGAAATCCTTCACAGAGAAACCAAAAAGATAAAATTCAATGGAAACCGAATTGTCAGTTGTGAACTTTCGGACAGACACTAAATTTTTAATTAATTTAAGAGCATGTAAAGTATTTTTCAAGAGAAGGGGTGGATTGGGAGGAGACCATTTTTCTGACCATACCCTAGGATTTGAATAGAACTGTCATTACCAACAATTATCCCCCGACGGGTGCTCAAATTGGAATAAGATGAGAGAGTACCTGATTCGGAAGTCATGTGAGTTGTGGCACTGGTGTCCATATACCAATTTGGGTCCGGTTGAGTTAGCCCCAGTGTGTGCATCGCGGCCTCGATATCGGTTTGAGTGGGGCCTGCTGCATGATGGGCTTGCGGAGGTCGGGGCCCAAGAACTCCTGTCCGTGATGGAGCTGGGCCGTAGGCCGCTAGAGCCGCCGCTACGGAGCCGCTGCCGTTGGGCCACCGCCGCCGGGCCGCCACCGCCGGGTGTTAGGCACGAACCGCTGGGCCGCCCCACTGGCCGCTGGAAGCTGCTGCCTGAGTAAAAGGGTTGCTGGCCCACGGCCCACTGCCATGGGCCCCACTGCTGGGCCCAGGGGGGTGGTGGGCCACTGTTCCCTAGATGGGACCCACCGTCTGCTTGCTGACCACCGGAACCGCCACCAGAACCGCCGCATTTGCCCCCACGGTTTTTGTTATTATTCTTGCGATTATTCTTGCCGCCACCATGATTATGGTTTTGGCCCAGATTATTAACAAAACCCGAAGAACTAGGAGAGGACGCCACCATGACGACGGGGCTTGCTCCGGTAGCCGCCTTTTTAGCCAAACCGGCTTCTTCCAAAGTAAGCATGGAGCGGGCTTGATAGAAGTCGGGAAGAGGGTTGCTTTGGCGAAGGAGAGTTCCAACACTATTATATGCCTCCGAAAGACCGACAACCAACTGTAGAACGAGATGATTATTAGTTATTGGTGCGCCAACATTACGGAGTTGATCTGCCAACTCCTTGAGTTTCTTGCAATATGCAGAAACGTTTGGAAATTTGTCCATTCGAACTAGAGAGAATTCTTGCTCGAGTGTGACGACATGTGAATGTTGGTTGTCTTGGAATATGTCACGCAATCTATTCCATGCAGCCATAGCCGTGGTATCCGGCTCAATAATCATCTGTAGAAGGTCCACCGAAATAGTGACGTAGATCCACCGGAGAACGGTAGCATCAAGAGTAATCCATAACTCAGGATCCTCCGCAGGAAAGGATCTAGCGGGAGGAATGATGTGATGGAGAACTTGATAAGAGATAGCGTGAATTTTAAACAACTCCGCCCACGTCGCATATTGGACGTTTTCCATCTCAAGGACAATAAGGATACAGCTCTTGATATTGGAAACCATGAGGGCAGGGTGATAATTGTTCTTAGACATATTGAAAGAACAAAGAAGGAAGGGAAATTTAAGAGAGGTGTTTTTTAGAGCGGAAGACGAATTTTGGAAGAGAAACCCGAGGGGGGGGTCTCGGCCAAAGAGAGGACAAAAGTTGAGAGAAAAACTTTTGTTTAGACCTAGTCTCTTGATACCATGAAAGAAATAATTCCCTTGATTATTTTCATTAATTGAAAGGCTATATATACAAGTTACATATTTCCATAATAGGAGAATCCAATTCCTATTCTATTCCTAAAACCTTATTCTACCATAATTCTAACTATACAATTATGGTAAGTGTGTATCCTAATTATGGTAAGTGTATATCCTAATCTAGGTAACAAATACACTACAATATACACAAAATATACTTTCCTTAATATACAAACTTTTCCCACTGCTTTGCTGCCCAAAGCGATGATGGGCTCCGGACGATTTGGGCCACCGCCCACCGGCCATGCGGGGCTCGCCCACCGCTTTGTTGTCTTCTTTGGGCCACTGCTTGTATACCTGTGATATATACTGTTGTATATTCAGTGTATATCACAGGTATATTACCTTTGTTTAACACACCCCCGCAGTCATAGCGGTCGGTCTTCGAACGCTGAGACTGTCCCTAAAATCTTCAAAGAGAACCGCTGGTAGACCCTTTGTAAAGATGTCTGCAATTTGATAACGAGATGGGACATGGCATACGCGAACGTGACCCTTTGCAACCTTTTCACGGACAAAGTGAATGTCCATTTCGATATGCTTGGTACATTGGTGTTGAACTGGTTACCGGAAATGTAGATGGCACTAATGTTATCGCAATATACCAAGGTTGCCTTCTGAATTGGACAATGAAGCTCCAAAAGCAAATTACGTAGCCAACATGATTCGGAGACCACATTCGCTACCCCTCGATATTCTGCCTCTGCACTTGAGCGTGATAGAGTTGCCTGATGCTTTGGACTAGGAGACCAAGTTATTGCCAAGGAACATGCAGTAGCCCGAAGTCGACCGTCTGGTGTCGGGACAACCACCCCAATCAGCATCCGTGTAAGAGACAAGTGTGGATGTAGATGAAGGATACAAGTGCAACCCATAGTCCAGTGTCCCCTGAATATACCAAATGATGCGTTTGATTGCATTCATGTGCTCAACTCTGGGATCATGCATGAATAAACACACCTGCTGAACCGCATACGTAATATCTGGTCTGGTAAAGGTAAGATACTGGAGGACCCCTGCAAGACTGCGATAGCGGGTCGGGTCCTCGTATGGTGCACCTGCTGTGGCACCCAGTTTGGGGTTTGCATCACCTGGCGTGGAAGTGGACTTACAGGATGACATCCCAGCCCTCTCTATGATCTCGGCAGCATACTTTCGTTGAGACAAAAACAAGCCACCTGAATGACGCTTGACGGCAATCCCCAAAAAATAACTCAAAGGCCCTAAGTCTTTCATAGCGAACTCAGAACTGAGCATGGTCATGATAGACTGGCGCAAGGCATCAGACGAGGCAGTCAAGATGATATCAGCCACATACAACAGAATGTAGGCCAAGGATGAACCACGGCGGTAGATGAACAAGGAATTATCGGACCTGCTGTGAGTGAACCCAATAGTGGAAACAAAGTCAGCAAACCTCGTGTACCAGGCCCTTGGAGACTGCTTAAGCCCATATAAGGACTTCTTCAACAAACATACATGATGAGGACGGTTTGGATCCTCGAAACCCAACGGTGATGTATATAGATCGTTTCCTTGAGATCACCATGTAGGAAAGCATTCTTGACATCCAACTGATGAATTGGCCAAGTATTTGAAAGAGCCAAGCTAAGCACAGTGTGAATGGTAGCCGGTTTGACCACCGGACTAAACATCTCACCACAATCTATCTCAACCTGCTGAGTCTTACCATCACCAATAAGTCGCGCCTTATGTCGAGCAAATGACCCATCTAAATTCTCCTTATGAGCAAAAATCCACATAGACCTGATAATATTAATACCATATGGATGGGGCACCAACTCCCACGTCTTATTATCAATAAGAGAATTATATTCATCAGTCATAGCAATTTTCCAATTAGGGTCATTTAATGCGGACACAGGATTGCGGGGCAAGGGGGATTTAGAGACATCAAAATGTAAATTAAAATGTCTTTTAGGTGTAAATATGCCCCGCTGACTACGAGTGACCGGTATATGACTCGAGGAGGAATTGAGAGAATTTTGGGAATTTTCTGGGGTCGGGACGGACTGGCCATCAGGCAGTGGGCCTGCTGGCCCAAATCGGAATACTGTGTCATCGACTGGACCAGTTCCAGAATTGGGCTGGACCGGCCCAATTGCTTGGGACCGATCCATGAATCGGAGCCGATCCAATGAATCGGAGTCGCTTGCTCGGCGATCTGCGGGGGTCCAGCGGGTAGTGGGCCCGCTGGAGGATTTTGGGTGCTGGAGATGTCTGAAAAATTCCTAATAATATACGGAGATATTTGGTCATCCAAAAAATTATACGACTTAGGCTCGGGAGTATGAACTTTCGTAAAAGGGAATTGGGTTTCATCAAAAATGACATGGCGATTAATTATGATTTTCTTGGAGGATAAATCAAAACACTTATAACTACGATGATTCGACGGATAACCCAAAAATACACACGGGGTAGACCGAGCCTGAAGTTTGTTAATTGTGGTGGATGGGAATAAAGGATAACACAAGCACCCAAAAATCCGAAGATGAGAATAAGAAGGGTCCTTATTATATAGGATTTTGAGGGGGGAGGGATATGTCAGACCTTTAGAAGGAATTATGTTAAGAAGATATGTGGCCATTTGTAGAGCATGATGCCAAAAATATGGAGGTATGGAGGCATGAATTAAGAGAGTTTGGACAATGTTATTTATGGAACGAATTTTGCGTTCGGCTTTCCCATTTTGTGAAGATGTATGAGGACACGAAAAACGAAAATTTATCCCATTATTAGCACAGAATTCCCGAAACTCCCTATTGTCATACTCTTTCCCATTATCACATTGAATATTTTTTATTTCTCTTTCGAATTGAGTACGAATGAACGCTCTAAATTTGATGAAGACGGAAAACACTTGTGATTTATTCGTAATTGGAAACATCCATTAAAATCTAGAATACTCATCTAAAAAGAGAACATAATATCGATGACTCAATGAACTAAGAACAGGAGACGTCCATAAGTCGCTATGAATAATATCAAATGGCATTGAAGTATGAGAATTGGAGTCTACAAATGGCAACTTAACAATTTTCCCTAATGAACAAGACTGACAAAGTGGAGTACGACTCGTACCCTTACAGGAAATAAAGCTATTTTTATCTAAAACTGATAAAATAGAAGATCCCGGATGACCCAGATGAGCATGCCACATGGAATGAGAGATGGCTGCAAAAGCTGATGGCAAGGCTTGACTCGATGGACTGAAATCGGGCATGATAGGATACAGATCCCCCCTACTATCACACCTCATGAGATGGCTCCCCGTCTTGAAATCCTTCACAGAGAAACCAAAAAGATAAAATTCAACGGAAACCGAATTGTCAGTTGTGAACTTTCGGACAGACACTAAATTTTTAATTAATTTAAGAGCATGTAAAGTATTTTTCAAGAGAAGGGGTGGATTGGGAGAAGACCATTTTTCTGACCATACCCTAGGATTTGAATAGAACTGTCATTACCAACAATTATCCCCCGACGGGTGCTCAAATTGGAATAAGATGAGAGAGTACCTGATTCGGAAGTCATGTGAGTTGTGGCACTGGTGTCCATATACCAATTTGGGTCCGGTTGAGTTAGCCCCAGTGTGTGCATCGCGGCCTCGATATCGGTTTGAGTGGGGCCTGCTGCATGATGGGCTTGCGGAGGTCGGGGCCCAAGAACTCCTGTCCGTGATGGAGCTGGGCCGTAGCTGCTGGAGCTGCTGCTGTTGGGCCACTGGCCAGTGGGTCGCCACTGGCCAGTGGGCCGCCACTGCTGGGTGTTAGGCCTGAACTGCTGGCCAGCCCACTGGCCGCTGGAAGCTGCTGCCTGAGTAAAAGGGTTGCTGGCCCACGGCCCACTGCTGGGCCCAGGGGGGTGGTGGGCCACTGTTCCCTAGATGGGACCCACCGTCTGCTTGCTGACCACCGGAACCGCCACCAGAACCGCCGCATTTTCCCCCACGGTTTTTGTTATTATTCCTGCGATTATTCTTGCCGCCACCATGATTATGGTTTTGGCCCGAATTATTAACAAAACCCGAAGAACTAGGAGAGGACGCCACCATGACGACGGGGCTTGCTCCGGTAGCCGCCTTTTTAGCCAAACCGGCTTCTTCCAAAGTAAGCATGGAGCGGGCTTGATAGAAGTCGGGAAGAGTGTTGCTTTGGCGAAGGAGAGTTCCAACACTATTATATGCCTCCGAAAGACCGACAACCAACTGTAGAACGAGATGATTATTAGTTATTGGTGCGCCAACATTACGGAGTTGATCTGCCAACTCCTTGAGTTTCTTGCAATATGCAGAAACGTTTGGAAATTTGTCCATTCGAACTAGAGAGAATTCTTGCTCGAGTGTGACGACACGTGAATGTTGGTTGTCTTGGAATATGTCACGCAATCTATTCCATGCAGCCATAGCCGTGGTATCCGGCTCAATAATCGTCTGTAGAAGGTCCACCGAAATAGTGACGTAGATCCACCGGAGAACGGTAGCATCAAGAGTAATCCATAACTCAGGATCCTCCGCAGGAAAGGATCTAGCGGGAGGAATGATGTGATGGAGAACTTGATAAGAGATAGCGTGAATTTTAAACAACTCCGCCCACGTCGCATATTGGACGTTTTCCATCTCAAGGACAATAAGGATACAGCTCTTGATATTGGAAACCATGAGGGCAGGGTGATAATTGTTCTTAGACATATTGAAAGAACAAAGAAGGAAGGGAAATTTAAGAGAGGTGTTTTTTAGAGCGGAAGACGAATTTTGGAAGAGAAACCCGAGGGGGGGGGGGTCTCGGCCAAAGAGAGGACAAAAGTTGAGAGAAAAACTTTTGTTTAGACCTAGTCTCTTGATACCATGAAAGAAATAATTCCCTTGATTATTTTCATTAATTGAAAGGCTATATATACAAGTTACATATTTCCATAATAGGAGAATCCAATTCCTATTCTATTCCTAAAACCTTATTCTACCATAATTCTAACTATACAATTATGGTAAGTGTATATCCTAATTATGGTAAGTGTATATCCTAATCTAGGTAACAAATACACTACAATATACACAAAATATACTTTCCTTAATATACAAACTTTTCCCACTGCTTTGCTGCCCAAAGCGGTGATGGGCACTGGACGATTTGGGCCACCGCCATCGGCGGTGGGGCCCTTGCTACTTTGTTGCTTCAATGGGCCACTTCTTGTATACCTGTGATATATACTGTTGTATATTCAGTGTATATCACAGGTATATTACCTTTGTTTAACAGATAAGAATGTTATTTAAGTAAATGCAAAGAAATTTAATTATCTTATAATGACTTATCCATATTGGTCCTAATATTTAAAGGTTGCAAAGATATGACATTTAAGAGTCTACTCGGTTACTATATGAAAACATATTATGATATCATATTTATACCCTTTAATATTTTGAATTTAAAAAATAATACCCCTTCACATTCTAAATGGGCCAAAAGCATAGACTCCATTGATCTTAAATCAATGGCTAGAATGAATTGGACTATTGCATATGTATTTAACATGTCAAAATTGACCGTCAATTATAACATGTACTCTTTTAAATCATTTAAAAACATAAGCAATTGCATTGTATAAAAAATAAATTTCCCACCTCTTTGTTTTAATATTTCTTTTCATATTAAATTCTCATTTTGCATTATGAACTCTTTTTGTAGAGCTTGAAACTATCTTGATCCATTTACGTAGTATTATTAGTATTGAAAATGTTATTTCAACCGGACAAAAAAGAAGCAAAATTTTATTTCAACTATTTAATTTTATATAAAAATATTTTATTTTTATATCATTCTTACATATTATTAGCATAACATTTCCTAAAAAATACAATATCAAACATCAATCTTATTTAGGATAGATTTTATACGCTTTTCAGATCAAGAATGTGTAATTATCAAAATATGTTAAATGATATTATATATCAGTGAATAAATGTAACAACCGTTTTGTAGTTTAGCTCTTTTAGACCTATTGTACTTAAATTGTCCCTTTCGTGACCTTAATTTGGTATTTATACTTTGCAGGGAGGGATGACACTTCTCGAGGTAAATCAAATTGGTTTCGGAAAAACAATTCTAAGTTAGAGGTTTCTTGAGTTTTAAAATTGAATGGTTTGAACAAAAGTTGAATGTTGGGTAAATGTGTCTGTTTTTTTTATAATTATTATTGATTTTTAGGTCCGAAATGTCATTTATGACTTAGTCGGGTCTTGAGTTTGGGTCCCGAGGCATTCAGGTACATTTGCGGTACTTGTTTGTCCAAGATTGAAAGTTAAGTGATTTTGTGAAAAACGGTGTTGTAACGATGTTAGATTGGTGTTTTGAGTGCGCGAGCAAGTTCATAGCATCAATCATAGTCAAGTAGCATATTTGGTTTGTGTCCCGGAAGTCTCGGACGAGTTTCGAGTGTTAAATTCGAATTCGGGAGAACACTTAGAAAATTGATGGTGTCCAGCTACATGGGTGGCCACTGTCGCGAATGCGGGACTCGCATTTGCGAGGTCCCTACCGCATTTGCGAAAGGGAGAGGGTGTCAGGAAACCTCACATTTGTTATAGGTGATTGCATTTGCAAGCCGGGTACGTGCTCGCTTTTGCGTGCTAGGGGTAGCATTTGCGAGACCCCTAGTAAGTGTTATATGATTCAACTTCGAGAAAACACTCCATTTTCTCATATCTCAAGCTTTGGAGCTCAATTTTGGGTGATTCCAAGTGAGTTTTGCTCGTCTAAGCTCGAGGATAAGAATCTAACCTTCATTCCTTCATTACCCAATTATTCCTTTCATTAAGTAGTAAACAAATCATGTTTTGGGTTGGGATTTTGGGGTTTTTAGCCCTAACTTAAGAATTGAGTTTTTCTTGAAAATGAAGGTCCATTTATGATTAGATTTCAATGGTTTCCAGGATTATGACTATTTAGGCTATGGGTAAACTATTTCTACACTAAAATTCCATTTTTTCCCTTGTGGGTCGGGGTCACTTTTTGAGTTTATTTTTATTTCGAATTAAAGCGTAGAAATATGAATGTCCTAAGATTCGTAATTTAACGTAGATTATTTATTTGATAGACCTTTTTCATTCGGAAACATTCCGGAAGGGAAAAGCTCAAGATTTATTATGTGTGTCTCTCATCCGACTTCGAGGTAGATTATAGCTTACCCCTTTAGACTCAGATTGGAAGCGCGTATATATAGTATAATAGTTGTTGGGCTATGAATGCGAGCCTTCAAACATTGAAGGTGGTGATAAATCCACTTAGGATTGGTTGACAGCTGTTATGTGGGCTTTGTTAGCCATGTTTGATGTCTGATTGTACTTTTTTATTCGGATTCCTATCTATCACTTTGTAACTTGATGATAAT
This sequence comes from Anisodus tanguticus, assembly GCA_034509755.1. Taxonomy (NCBI): domain Eukaryota; kingdom Viridiplantae; phylum Streptophyta; class Magnoliopsida; order Solanales; family Solanaceae; genus Anisodus; species Anisodus tanguticus. Next base: position 8,414,156 of record CM067543.1, on the reverse strand, counting down.
ATGAGAAAAGAATAGTTCTTGGAAACGATATGTTTAAATGAGATGTTAAGACGAATACTTACTTGTTCGTGCCTTTGGCTCGTTGGCATTATGACATTATGCATGCTCATTCATTCGTACATATAGTATGATGATTTACATTGTGGATTTGAGTACGGTATAATCTTATGAGGCCGATATGAGGTAAGGATGATATTTGTATGCCAGATGGGAACAATTTCGGGTGGATGATACATTTGATATTTGGCATGCCCGATGAGAATTGTTTTGGGTGGTATATGGACCCCGCGAGTCTCCTATGGGTAATGACTAGGAGGAATGACCGCTAGCATTTGTATACGGGTTTGGTACTAGCCAGTTCCATTGCATGACACTCCATTCATACATCATCTTCATTTATTTCATCTTCACTGATTATGTGGCTACATGATTATTTGTAATTGGAGTGATGAAATGACTTCAGCCTTGTGCTCGTAATTATGAATAGCTTAAATCTTCATGCCGGGAAATGACAAAGGCTTGAGCTTAAGATTATAATAGTCGGATGGACTTAAGGTGGATGTTGAGGAAAGACTTATGCTTGTACGGTGTTGTGTTCAACGTGCTAAATTTGTGATGTGAATATTCCACCCTTCCTTGTATGTTCCGTCCACTTTTACACTTACTGCACTTTTATGAAGATATTGATCCACGCACCAGCTCCAGAACCTCGTGGCTGATTGCGAGGGTCACTGTCGAAGCTTCTCAGGGTGAGCTACTTGATCGTCTGTGGCCCAACGCCTCCCCTTTTTACTTGATTTCTGTATTGAATTTAACATACAGATATTTTGCCTGCGGGCAAGTATTCAGACTTGTATCTCGGCTTCCGTATTTTTAGAGCTCTCGTATCTTCAAATCAAATTTTATGGGCATGTATAGATTTATATCGGTATTTATGATATTTGAGACTTATGATAAATTATTGCATTCTTAATTCTGTATTATTTCTTTATTTTTATTTAAATTGGGGAATAGTTCGCCTATCGGTAGGTTAAGTGTAGGTGCTATCATGACCGTGAGTTAGAAAATAATACCGCATTCATCTCTTGTATTGTGAAATAAAAATCTTATTTGAATGAACATTTTCAAGTAATTTTCAAAAAGTCCAAATATCAAATCCGTTATTATTATATTGAAGATTATTATTTTTTACACAAATATTTGCCAATGAAATAAATTACAAAATAATTAGACTTTTAGCATGTAAATATAACATGAAAATGGAAAAATGCTTAACAAAATTTGATTGTTGTAGTATAATCTTAACTCTATTAAATAATATAAATAACGAAATATATCAAGACATTTTTAAATTAGATCTCTAAATAAAAATCATATACCATGAATTTTAATGACCGGGTGTTAAAAATAAAAAGAAAAAAGAGATATACAAATTTTAATTATGAAATATCGTTACTTAAAATTTATAACTACTGAAAATATGTCGTAGTTTATACTACTAAAGGCCATTTTGACATTTTAAAAATTCATGCAATAATTCAATTCATTTTTAGCCATTTATTTAAGATAAGGGGAATTTATTGTCCTATTCAAAATGTGAAAAAAAAATTATTTTCGAATCATAATTATTAATGTTACAATCCAAATGTCAGTCGTGAAAGAACCTATCCCCACTCGGTAGGAAAATCATCCACAATAAATTAAGTCAATTCTAACAAGTATATTATGCAAAAATAAATAAATAAAGTCATAAAGAAGTCTAATAGTCATAAATAAACAGAATAAGTACTAAACCCAAAATTTTGTGTCACAAGTACAAGAACTACTAGAATAAGAAGTACGAGTCTGATAATCATCCCAAATACACTGTCTACAAATGAAAAAGTAAGAAATACAGTAAAAGAAAGGGTATTTGATGCCGCGGATCAGCCAACAGCTCACCCGAGTCCTCCAAACAGTTGCCTCAGCGATCGGTGAATCCTTGTACTCCGCTAGTAATATAGACAGACTCTGCACACAAAAAGATGCAGCAAGTGTAGAGTAAGTACGGAAAAACAAGGTGTACTCAACAGTATCGTTGAATGACCTTAAACTAAAGAAGTGATGAAAGTTAATCTTCTGAATGCTTATTACTAAACTTAAATACTACTGGATCAAAAGAGCATAATCGTAACCCAACAAATATAAGATAAGTAATTTACACAGTTCAACAACAGTATCCAAACAACCAGTCAAGTCAAATAATACATAATTCATGAAAATGACTTGATATGATTTACACATGCAATGCAAAGGTCATCTATTATCGCCACACACACTCCTTAATAAGGAATACATGACACTGGAATTCGAGAGGTTCATACACTACTCAGAAGCTTTTCTTATTGAGTTCTTAGTCATTTGTCTCTCGATCTCAATATTTAATCCACATTGGGCTTTGATCCGCACAACTTCGCCCAGGATCATTACCTATCCAGCATCAAAATATGTATCCTCAAATATAAAATGAATGAGATAGCATATGAAAGCAATAATATGACGCACACAGAGTGAGAAATAGTGATATAGAAGGTAAATGCTCACATTAGCTCTTTTCAAACTTAAACGAGAAACATGAATTGATGAGAACACATACTCAACAAGTAAGAGATCAACATATCACATAAATAATCAAGGGAATCGTATCTCAAATAACGATTAATTAATCACTGTCAACTACCAGCTACTGCTCACATGCTTTGGCATTTATAATTGAAATACACAATTTGAATATGATTAAACAATCAATTCATCGCACGGTACTACGAGTGTTTGACATCTCACAAGTATGGGAACCCTATTACACATTTTCCTTCATTAGTTAATTAAAAATCAAAATACTTTAAATAAAGTCAAGCAAGATCTCAACTAGCCTTAAATTCGGACTCGAGACTCACTCGATCACCACACGGCCCTGCCCTTATTCTTAGCTCCGAACGATCTCAATCTGTTCAAATACTTAATCTATATAGGCATACGAATCCGTACACACCTATACTGATATATAAATTATCCGATCCAAAAAGTTCGATCCAAAAGTCGATCTTTGATAACGTCTAAATTCACTTCTCAAGTGAGAAAGTATACACGGTCATATGCAATATAATTTACCCAACTATGAGTCGGGCTCGAATCCCATAAAGAACAATATACTAGGAGATCAAGCAAGTAATAAATGTTCACTTTCTACACTAAACCAAACACTTGATAATATTTTAATTTTGAGAAAATTACAACTAATGCTAAAATATAAACTGCAAGTGAACAATGACCACAAATATAGATACAAGGAAAATTACTCTCAAGTCTCAAGTAAAGGGTAGTAATTAGAAGTAGGGCACACATTAGCTTTCTCTCTCATGCTCTCGGTGCACGTTGGTTGAACGGTGCCGGAAGTGGATAGCAATGGCGAAGGGAAAGGGACGTGGCCACCGCAGACCTAAAAAAGGAAACTATTGCAGCATTAGGTAGCTCAGTTGGAACACGGCAACCTCCGGTGGAGCGAAAATCGGCGGCGTCTGAAAACCCCCCGCTCCGATTAAGAAGACTACTAAGGATACGCCATCATCGTCTGGGGTTAAGGGTAAAGCTAAGGAATCTGATTTACTTACACCAGTGGAATCTGAAATAGCTCAAGAGGTATCATCAGCAAAATATATCAATGGAACAGTGCATTCTGAACATCACATGGGCTATAGCTAACTCCAAAGGAAGATCCCAAAGATTTCAGATGTTCACAATGGTTTATGCTGAAACTGTATGTGTATTATGGATTGAAAGAAATTAGATGGTATTTGAGAAAAGAAGAAGGGAGTAGCTGCTTCTTGATAGGGATATTGCTTATATGTGCTCTGTTAGAACCCCTTTGGGCATAAACAATTATGTGTACAAGCTCGAATAAATAGAAAATATTAACTCACTTTATTTAGAAATAAAAAGCATTCAATACATAAGAGATTCAATTCATACTTTAACAATGTATATCTTCATAAATAAGTTTTAAGCATTAGAATGAATTACTACACCCTTAAATAGTTAATACATAGCAACAAAATATTAAAAATTAGTAAAGGTGTATGAAATTTCTCATCAAAGTCTTCAAATCTTCAATCCCCAAATTTGCGTGAAAAACTCCTAGCTCTCCAAACTTGTAAGAATGACCAAATATAAGAGATTACCGCCAAGTCTTCCTTTTATAAATCCCCGATTTTCTCAACTCAAAATATGATCAAACCAGCCCCAATTTTCATATTTGCAGACCTTCCACTTTTTTGTGCCTCTAACCACCTTCATCATTTGCTTCATTTTAGCTTAGTTTTGACTTGTTTTCACTTGGTTTCTTTACGGTCACTTCTATATTATATAAACCTGTAAAATGAAAGTAAATCACGATAAATTAAATGCACTATTTTCTCAATTTAACCTAACAAAAATCTAAAATTAAAGAATAGATCCATATATCTATTTCATGTCAAAACAGATTCTTTGCCTGCTAGGCAAGAGGATAGCAAGTAAGTGAGTAAAATACCAACTTATCAATCTCGAGCCCCGAAGGTAAAAACTACAATTTTATCGCAAAATCAGGTTATCCATAATTCATAGATCCTAAATCTCAAAAATCACCTGATTTCATTCACGAATCGAAACCCAAATCAAGGATTTATCATTTCATAATTTTAGGGCTTAAAATCTCAAATTCTTACAACCCAAACACGAATAAGAACAATATCCAACGAAAATAATCAAGAAAAAATATCAAAATTAAGATTATAAACTTACCCTCTTCCCATAATGAGAAGAACGCCGCAAAGATTGCCTATATTTTGGGAGCTTTCTAGCACCCAAAATACTAAAAAAAAAAAATTAAATCCGCAAATTTAAACATTGTCCAGGTGATTTTTTGCATCTCGTGACCCATCACGTCGTGATCACAAAGGCCAGTCATTTTATTTTTTTACACTAGAAAGCCAACAATATCTATTCAAAGTCCACCGATTCTTAGTGTCATGGTTCCGAAATCACGATACCGATAAAACAATTCAATTGAAATACAATTTAGAGCTCATTTGCTATAGGTGTTACCTTTTATGCTCAAAATAACATCGAAATCAAATACAAGGATAAAACAACTCAAATCCAGAACCAAACCAAAACTTGCGGACAAGTCCAAACCAATTATGCGAATATGCTGGAAGTTTCAAACCTTGGTCAACTCAAGTTCATTAACTTAACTAATATCCCCACCAAAATTTCAAATCACACCTGAATCTATCGGAGTCCGTGTAATGACCCGTCCGGTCTTTTAGCTAAAGACCATTATTTGCTTATTTGACCCTTCCCGTAGACTCTATGCGGGATTTGTGATACGCGGGAATGGGTGGCATGGATCCCGAGGTCCATTTATATGAGCTTCAGATGAAAAACTCAAAGTCTGGAAACATAGTTGGTTAGTTTGACTCAAAGTTGACTTTTGCCAAAATGGGTTCATTTCCGAGTTTTGTCGCTTTTGGTAGTTCCGGATGTCATTTATGATTTAGTTGAGTCATTGGTTCACTTCCTGAGACAATCGGATGTGTTTTGTGGTTGTATTTGTAAAATTTGGATATTTGATTTTCCTGAATGATTCTTTAGAAAAGTATGTCTTAGCTCGATTATTTGAGAAATTTCATGGTACGAGCGAGTTCGTAGCACTATTTATCATAAATAAGCATGTTTGATTTGTGCTCGAGGGGTCTCCGGAGTGTTTCGGATGTTTGGTAGAAATTAGTGGTTGTTTTCATGATCTGGTGTCTGGTGTCCGCATCTGTGGCACCAGTTTCCACTTCGGCGTGTCCGTCTCGGCGAGAGGTTGTCTTGTCGAAATGGGAGTTTGGGAATTGTGGATTTTCGCCTTGGTGGATGGTCTGTCCGCAAGGGCGAGTCCGCTCCTACGGAATCGAGCTCACCGCGACGTTGAGGCGAGGTGTCATATGACACCGCCTCAACGGGGGCTTCGTCCACCGCAGCAAATCCGCTCTAGCGGAGTCGATTCCGCTGGGACAGAAGTACTGTTCATGTGTCCTATATATTATTTAGGTCAGAATTTTATTTCTCCAAATAGCAAACCTCGAACCCAACACCACCTAGGTGTATTTTCAGAACCCTGGGAGCAATTTCAACCTTTGGATAAGAGTTTCTTTCATTTATTGGCTAAAGTTTATGATTCTAATGTTACTCCCCATAGTTTTATGTTTCATCACGTTGTTAATTGATATCGGTATTCCGGGGAGATATGTTACCTTACGGAAGAATAATGAGAGTTTATAGGTTATCTACGGGAGTATCAGAGTGTATGAAAGTTAAACGGATCGAAGAAAATATGTTTCGACGAAAATCTGCGGAATCTCATTTTCACGGCCCAAAAGGACGAACTGTACAATTTTGACGAACCATCAAAATGGGGCCCCATCATATTTTTGGAGGCAGATTATACTGTCCAAATTGACGGACCGTACAAAATTGTACGGACCGTCAAATTGGTCGGTGGCTGATTTTGTTATAGGTTAAATCCATTTTAAGGCCATTTTGGGTCATTTTTAATCTAAACTTTTCCCCAATTCTCTCCCTAACCCTACCAATAAATTTCAATGGTTTCAAGGTGATTTCAAGTTGATTACACTATAATTCTACATCGAAAAGCTAGGATAAGTAAAGGAAAACCCTTCTATGGAGTGACTATATGCTTGAGGGTTGTTCTTGGTGCTAGGAAGATTGGGTACAAAGTTATATTTGTTATGTAAGGTAAGAACTACACTCCCTTTTTTGTGCTTAAGATTATTCATGTGTTAGTTAAAGTGTTTGGATAAAGAATCTACAAGTTAACATCTTAAGAACAAAGGATGTTGTTGGCTTGATTTTGGATTGTTGGAGACTAAGTTTATGACTTGTTGTGACTAGAAATTATGGGATGTAACTTGATTATGTTGTAAATGCCGTTGTGGTGCTTTTCTAAAGTGTTGATCTTAATAATGGAGTTTCAAGCTAGGAGGAGAAGTGGCTAGAAAACATGTAAAGGTTGTCTTATTAATATTAACTTATGCGGGGTTGTTTTGGTAAGATTTAAGATATTGAATGGAGTCGCAAATACATGGATAACATGGTGGTGATGAATATGGATGAAATATAATGAACTTAATCATGATTGATCCGAAACATCTCTTATACGTAGGGTATCGTTCAAAGGATGGTCAGAGATTTGTAAGCTGGCATCGTCAAAACAACAAAGGTATGTAAGGCTCACTTCCTTCTTCTTAGCATGATCGACATTTAAACAATTATTACGAAATGAAATCCGATAAATATTCTACTCTTAATTCCTTAAGAAAGTACTTGTGATTCTTCCATAAATGTGTCGTTGTGTGTTATCGTTCATCGTCGAGATTACATCCTCATTCTAAGGCACTCTTTTGATGTCAGTAAAAGTCGGCTCCTTATTGTTCCTAAAAGCTAAGCTAATAATGTGATCTATGGTTTCACAGAGTCGTTTAAAGAGTAACATGTGATGTGTTAACCGTCATGAGGGGTTTAGAGGTGTAACGACCTTACGTCACTTCGACGAATTCAAAGAATATTCGATAATCCGTAAAGAGGTCATCAGATGCATGCATTATATATTTATACTGCCCTCAGAGGCCTATGGCATTATATACGCAGATATACCTATATGATACTGATGATATTGCCCACAGAGGTGTATGGTTTTATAGATGCAATTTATACAAATATGATACTGATGATATTGCCCACAGAGGCCTACGACATTATATATGCGATTATATTTCATTTATGCATATTATGTCCCACATAGGCTCTCAAAGTACAAGTTGTTTTTCCGCTGCTTTACTTTACAGTTGTACATCCAGTTACAGTCTCACTTTATGCTTTACTTGTCGTGTTGTACTTATTTACAGTTTTAACCTTACATATTCGGTACATCTTTCGTACTTATGTCCCTTTCTGTGGACACTGCATTTTATGCCCACATGTTCAGATAGAGATGCAGATGATTCCTCACAATAGGTGACTCGAGTGAGCTGAAGGTTGTCACGCTCCTTTCTTCCGAAGCTATCTAGTGAGCTGATAGGTATGATGTGTGTATATATGTATATAATTGGGTATGGCGGGGCCTTGTCCCAATCATATGTTGTCGTTTCACTCCTTAGAGGCTTGTAGACAATCGTGTTATAGATTATTGTTATGTTTGTGGCCTTGTCGACCCTTCTAGTAGATTTATTGTGTTCATGTCGTCCTTGTTGGCCTTGTGTATATATATATATGTATAGGTTGGGCCTTTTCAGCGTGCATGTGATTGTGTCTCTGTTCAGCTAATTATTTATCATAAACATTCTCGGCCTATGAGTTGTTAAATATGTCACAAGTATCAGGGTTGGTACGCTAGGGCCTTAGGACACCGAGTGTCGGCCATACCCCCAAAGTTGAGGTGTGACAAACTTTATATCAGAGCATGTCTGTCCTAGGGATGTCTACAAGTCGTTTATAATAGAGTCTTACGTATAGGTGTGTTGCGCGCCACACTTATAAACATGAGGCTACAGGGCATTTAGGATGTTGCATTTTCTTGAAAGTCTAGATCGTGCGTTAGAAGCAAAGTCGTAAGTACTTGAATTCCTATTTTCTCACCTTGGTTCTCCTTTTCAGTAATGCCAAGATCAAAGGGAAGTATCGACAGTAGGAATTGGGTCAGAGTTGTGGGGTAAGGTACTAACCGATTGCCAACCGTTAATATAGATTCGAGAACTATAAGGACACCATAATGTGAGTTATTATATTAAGAAGACCCGTCTATGGAAGAATATATGTATATGGAAGAAGATCCGTTTGAAAATCCTTCTATGGAGGAAGACCCATCTGAGGCCCCTAAAGAATTGTCCTTTCGAGTACCATCAATTCCAGTGATGTACCAGATTATAGGAGGGCCTATACAATAACAAAATTATCTGTGTAGCGGTCCTTTCCTATTGGGTTTGGTTTGAGTAGTCCCATGTACGCCACAGCACCCCCAGTCATCTTTTCAGAGCAGGGTCATGTTCAGATACCTCCACAGGTTATGCCTTTTGAGAGGCCAAGAAGTCGTTATCACGGAAGCCAGTTAATCAAGGTTAGCCAATAATGAGTAGAGGTGAAGAAGAAGTAACCAGTGGGAAGACCGGAAGGTTTGGAATGGAAATAGGTAACGAAAGATTTGTGTTGCGGGATGTGTCAGATCGAAGCTCCCGGGTAAAAATCATGCAAGCATAATGAGATGTTGGAAGTAGTAGATCGCGTTGTCAGCAATGTGAAAGGAGGCATGACATAGCATGTTTATCTGATATCAATTTATGTTCTGGATGCGGAGTCTTAGGCTATAGGGCTAGCGAATTCCTCGAGGTATTTCAGTCATTGTGCCATCAGTGTGGACAAGTGCATTGTGGGCAATGTCCGGGTGATGTTGAGGAATGTTATTGGTGTGGGAGCAAAGTCATAGAGTATATTGATGCCCGAGATTGAGTCAGGGGGAATAGCAGGTCCAATGCTACTTAGAGTTATGCAACTAATCATGTATGTTGATAATTTGATTAAGAATAGTTGTGCTTATGTTTGTGATCGGTCTGTTATCATGGTTATTAGAAGTATGTTATTCAAATGTATATGAATTGTAAATGAATAATAGAAGTGAAAAGTGGCGAGTGAAACTATAGTTACGTTCACGTTTTAAGCAAAATGATCCAGGAATCAACCCTTTCTTAGCCATATGCATACCGAACACTCTTAGGCCTTATAGTGTGCATGACATTGAGACATATCAAGTAAACGAAAACACGATTTAAAAAGGTACTCACGGGACTGAAGAGTTAAGGAAAACCCCCAGAGAATTGACAAGGAAATTGGATTTTCATAATTAAGTTACTTGAGGCTTTGTTTTAGGAAACAGTTAAAGAAAAAGGATGTGAAATGCCATACTTAAACTAGTAACCCCAATTTCTCCACAAGGATTGAATCACTTAGGGGGATCGTGGGACAGGATGAATTTTGTCAGTTAAAAACAAGCGATATATAATATTTACTGGAAAAAATAGTGAGGTTTTTGATATTAAATGATTAGATTTTTGAATCCTATGTATAGTTTTATGAGCCGATCGGTCTAGAATAGTTGGTTGAAGATGTTTGCGATAAAGGCTTGGGTTGACAGAAAAGCGACGATAAGTGATAAATGGGTGTCTGGTAAACACAAATGAAAGTGTTAAGACAAAGTAATGAAGTCAACAGATGTTTCTCACGCAAATAGACCGACGAAAGACTGTAATGATAAAGATATCGATAAGGAAACTAGGGGAAACCCAGGACAATGCGATTACCATCAAAGATAAGGATATTAGTGAAGAAGTGGTACTTAAGCTTCCCTAACCAAAAGTATAATATCTGACGTCCATAAATGACGATACTGGGAATATGCTAAAACAATGAATCCTTAAATAACAATATTGTCTGAATGTAACAAGGATAGAAGCATAATATAAGAAAAGAGTTCCAGTGCTAGGTGTTGACACCCAATTTTGTCCCATCTTTTATGATTTTATTCGTAATTTTTGATATTTTGACACTTTTAAAATAATTTTAAAATATAGGCATATATGTGTGTATCTTCGTATTATTATTATTATTCGCATATTTTATATCATTTGCATTTTTATAATAATCATAAGTTATCCAAAAAATTCTATGATATTTATTCTCGCAAAATTGCATCGCATTTACATTTTTTATTTAAGCATTAAACATTTCGCAAATATTATATTTTTTTCACATCGTTACGCTATTTTAAATAATTCACATCTTTTACAAAAAAAATATATATATATATATATTTTAAAAACTCCTTTTTTAATTTAACCAACTCCCCATTTTTATTTTTTCAATTCCCAACCCAATACAATTTCTACCCAACCTAAACTAAAACCCATTTTTCGTCCAAGCCCAATCCCCAAATTAAATTCCCACAAGCCCAATCCCAAAATAAATCCCCCAATCCCCAAAATAAACTCCACAACCATTTAAAAACCAATTCCCAAATCCCAAAACCCAACACCCTTAAACCAAAAACAATTTCACCAAGCCCAAACCGGCCCACACCCAAATACCCATTTCCCTTAATTCCCTTCAAACCCCCCCAAACCCAAGCCCACCCGCCAGCCCACCACATCGTCCCCAACCCGAACCGGTCCAACCCCCCATACCCATTTCCCCTTTGCCTTTTTAATCCCCCCCAAACAAAACCCCAAAAATCAAAAAAAAAAAAAAAAACCTAAACCTCTCAAAAAGCCAACCGCACACCCCACCCCCCGACCCCACGTCGCCGGTCACCTCGCCCCCGCCACCACCAACCCTCTCGCCTTCACCGACCCCCCTCTCGTTGCGCCGACACCATAAAACCCGCGACCCATGCCCCTCAAATCCGCGATTTTTGGCTCTTTATTTTTGAAATTCAAACTCATTCCTTGAACGTTCTTGGGGGGGAATCCACCTATAAATACCCCATGATTGTTCTTCATTTAAGGAGATTTTCGGGAGAGAAAAAATAGATTTTCGGAAGGATTTTCGGAAGATTATTCCATATATACATAAATATTTTGTTGTGTTCTTGAGTTTAAAGCATTTTGGCTTCTTTGTTGTTCAAGAATCAAGTCCGAAAAGGTTTGTCATCCCCTTTGATTCTCTCGATTTTTCTTCACCGATTTCGGGTCGGGTCGACCCGAGCTTCACGGTCGACCGGTTGCTCGGTAACATTTTCGAATTCTTGCATTTCATATTTATGTATGTTGGTTATCTGAATTTGGTGTTAAGATTTGATTTGGATCACCGATTTTCGGGTCGGGTTATCGACCCGGCTCGGTCGACCCGATTTAAATTTCCAAATTTCTTGCATTGTTGCTTTGTTTGTTATCATTGGTTATCCGAAATTGATGAAATTATTTGACTTCGGGTTGAACACACGATTCGGGTCGGGTCATCGACGACCGGGCTCGGGTCGACCCGTTTAGATTTTTCCAATTTTCTTACATTGTCTTTTGTTGTTATCATTGGTTATCCGAAATTGATGAAATTATTTGATTCCGGTTGAAACTCCAATTCGGGTCGGGTCGACCGGTCGACCGATCGATTTTGAACATTTTCGAATTCTTGCATTTCATATTCTTGTTATTGGTTATCCGAATTTGGTGTTGAAATCGATTTCGATTTTGAATCACTAATTCGGGTCGGGTCGACCCGATTTGGATATTTCCGAATTTCGAACTCGGGTCGGATGCTTTAATTGCTCAATGCTCGTTTCTTTTACTGTTTTATTGTTTTATCAATATTGCATTAATGCCGATGAAATTAACTTCGAAGCCGCACTTTTCTTTCCTTTCGTTTCTCTATTTTTAGGCATCGTTTTAAATATCCTTGCAACGGATATCACCTGCTTTTTTCTAATTTTTTTCTTCTCGTTTTGAATAAATACCGCGTCTTTTCGGGTCTTTGCTTTCTATTTCGGTTCATCACGCTTTCGTTTTCAAATTACCGCATCTTTTCTGGTCTTGTTTTCTATTTCGTTTTCCAAATTACCTTTGTTTTACTTGTTTTAAACTAGACACCGCGTCATTTTCGGAAATTGTTTTTCTCGCCTCTGTTTTTCTCGTTCTTGCCCCGCCTACGCTTGCGCTTCTTCTTCGCTTTGATTTAATTTTACTTGATTTGAACACGATACTACACTCGGCCGATGAAAAATATCCGTCGATTTTGAGGCCTCCACGGTTGTGCAAAGACGGAAATATAACTTCTCGGGCAATGATGAAGACTTAAACCTTTTATTTCATCCGAGATCAACATGTTTAGTAGGCAAGGTGAATTATATATTCGCAGCCACGACGTGATTATAGTGATCTTTTCTATTTCACCCGAGAGACCAACACGTTTAGTAGGCGAGGCAATCAAAATAAACCACATTAGTCATATGTTTGCACCACGACGTGATTGGAATGTTCTTTTCAAAATTTAAGTTCGAGCCCTCCGTGATCAAAACATTCACCGTTTTGAATACGGATATGAAGTTATTTGTATTTAATTGTTTTAACCGTTTGTTCTTGACGACTTGCGGGATTAAAGTAAATAAAGACAAATATTCCTCGGAGTTTATTTATTTTATTTCTTTCTTTAATTCAGCTTTTATCCCGCTTTGTATTGTAATATTATTTATCGCACTTATGTAACTATTGAAATGCTTAGAATAGGCAAACTTAGGATTAATTCATAGGTAGTTTAAGATTTGAACCCGTCGCTAGCTTATTTATTTGTAGGCTCGGTTAAATTCAAACTTAGAAATCCTTCGCTAGTTTATTTATTTTAGGCTCGTCACGCGTATTCAAGATTTTCAAAACAACTTTTGTCATCTTTTATTTGCTTTATTAAATCATACCGAATAAGTTTATCTTTTGTCAATTTACAATTCATTGATTCCCCAAATTTTACTTCTTTGGCATTATAAATAATTTGTTTTACTATCAATTGTCAAATACATATTTTTTCAACTCTACATGTATTTCTCTTTAAATACCATACAAATGCATATTTAAAAAATCTCTACATGTATCTTTCTTTTTAAAATGCATCATTTACTAATTATTTGCAAACATCTTTAAATCATTATACTTGTAAAAACATATATTTTTCTAGTAATAATTAACTTGAGTTTGACCGGATAACCGCAAGTTAGCGGATCTTAAAGGATGCCTAACCCCTTCCCTTTAGGATAATAAAGAACCCTTACCTAGAATCTCGCTAGTTTCGCAGACCTTAAAATTGGAGTTACATTGCAGCATTTAGTTTAAATATTTAGGTGTCCTAATTCACCATAAAAAATAATTAGGTGGCGACTCCTCAATTCTTTACCCAGGAATCACCGAACACGTCCGTGCTCCGCTTTGACCCGAGCCAGGTCAAAATCGGGCGCGACAGAATGGCGACTCCGCTGGGGATTTTTCAGGTTCCTAACCATAGCAAATTCAGGTTAATTATAATTGTGCTTTACTTTCACTCTTTGTTTGATGTAATGCTTTGATTTGTTTCCTTTATGAAATTTTTTTTGCATGCATAACTGCTTTAATTTCTATATTTTTATTGCTTATCATAAATTGGCATTTCGTTCATATTTCTTCCACTCTGGAAAATTGACACTATCACACACTACACGCGAGGTGTGTTTTACGCACCCGCAAATTTCTTTCAATCTACCAAAATTTAGGAGAGTTGGCGTATGCGCGGAGTGACCGGACCATCTGGTGGCCGCGTAGCCTTCTCACTCGAGTAGTCCGCTCGGGAACCTTGTGTCTAGTCAGCCAAATCTTAGAAAATATAAGATAGAGCTATACCACCCTTTATTTTAAGTCATGCATGCATACACCTTAGGTGGGTCGATCCTTGGTGTCGACTCCACAATTAAGAAATCCGCCAAAGATATCTACGGGTCTCACAACCCAACGATCAATCATCATATTATGTGTAGCGTGATAAGGATAGACTAATCCAAGACTAATCATGACATGCTGAAATTGGAAAATGTACATTCATTTTGTCTCATTTCCGACAAAGCATTGCGGTTTAGCAGCTTGGATCAAATCGTCGTAATCCCGCATATCTGGCGTTTAGGCCCACCTCCGGCATAAGGGAGGCCCCATGCATATTAGGATGCGCATTTAATTGTCTTACAATTTTTGTTGTTTTCTCCTCGCTTTTTCACTATGTGCACATTATTTAAAGCAATAATTACTCGTCTTATACTAACTTGGTTTTCTTCATTTTTTTTTTATTTTATTTTATTTTATTAATTTATTTATTTATTTTTTTAGAAGGTTTATTTTGTCTAGATTATTTTCCCAAAGGTTGATTTGCGTTGACTAAAACTGGCGGACCATCCCTACTTCACGAGGTCAAAGGCCCAATCCTTCAGCAAAATGACTGATTCAGATGCATCCGAACAGACTGACCTGGAACTTATTACTCTTTCCAGAGATGAACCAGAGACTTCTGAAAATAGAAATGCTATCGTCCAAGAAAAATACATCGCCCAACTGTTACAACAGATGGCAGCCATGCAGACTGAGATAGAGCGGCTCCAAAATCTCACCAACCTGTCCATTAGCGCCAATACCCCACTCCCTAAACAAGGGACGAATGCAACTGCACCACAAATTTTTTCATCTCCTGAACCGCCATTTCCCCAAAACCTCCCCGAAAATTCGCCACTAAACAAAACCGATCCACAGCACACTAATCCGCAAGCTAGTCCACAACAAAGCCCGCTACAAAATGATCCGGCCTCATTCACAACTCCACATACCCAAATTAATCCACTCATCCAAAACACTTCTTCCGCGCAAAATCACCAGGCAGACCAACACATATTGATGGCACACATCGCTGATCACAGCAAGCAATATGTGCCGCCAATATATGCCACGGAAGCTCAACCTTTCACCACCACAGTACCAAACATGGCTCTTCAGAAATCAACAAAGTGTGAAGAAATGGACAAAGGGTAATGATCAGAACCGGTGAAAGTGTGGCGAGAGAGATTCATAGCCTAAAAGAAGCATTCAAAAATATCCAAACCAGCAAGGGACATGAAGGACTTGAGTATGAAGATCTGTGTATGCATCCCGACATTGAATTGCCTGTAGGATATAAGGTGCCAAAATTTGACTTGTTTGATGGGAAAGGAAATCCTTACTCTCATTTGAGATCGTACTGCGACAAACTGGTTGGGGTAGGTAAAAACCAGGCCATCATAATGAAGTTGTTCACAAGGAGTTTGACAGGAGAAGCACTCGACTGGTACACAAGTCAGGACCCGCAAAAATGGCGTAATTGGGGCACGATGGCACAAGATTTCGTGGACAGATTTAAATTCAACACTGACACAGTCTTGGACAGATTTTATCTGATGAAGTTGGAAAAGAAGTCCACAGAGACCTTCAGAGAATATGCCATGAAGTGGAGGGCAGAAGCAGCGAAAGTTCAACCCCCGATAGAAGAAAGCGAGATGACCACTCTCTTTGTACAATCTTTGAAAGATGCAACATACTATGAGAGAATGATAAGCGTCATAGGACGAGGTTTCTCTGAAGTTATAAGGATGGGAGATTTTATAGAAGAGGGGATCAGAACAGGAAGAATTACAAACTTTGTAGCATTGCAAGCAACAAGTGAGACAATCCAGTCGGACTCATTTGAGGGAGCAATAAAGAGGAAGAGAGACGGAGTGTCCTCTGTGGTGACAGTTCAGAAATATAGGCCAAATCAAATGTCAACCTACCAAATGCCATCACCCCAGCCTCCCTACTACAATCAAAACAACCAAAGTCCTCAGCCTTCCTATTATTGCCCATACGCCCAAAGCCCTCAACCTTACTATCAATACCCACCTGGTCCCTACCCTGTCTACCATACCCATCCAATATATAGCCTGCCTCGAGCGCCTGTCTATCCGAATCCCCCACAATATCAGCCCGCATACTTACCTCATCCACAAGTCCATACACCAAATGCACCCAGACCCCGCGCAAAATACGAAAGAAAGCCAGCCAAAACCTATACAGCTTTAGCCGAACCTCGAGCCCAGTTATATGAAAGACTGAAAACCGCAGGAATACTCCAACCCATCCCAGGGCATATCCCCAATCCTATTCCCAGATCGTATGATGAGACTAAGCATTGTGCATACCACTCGGGAATCCCTGGACACGACACTGAAAATTGCTATGCCCTCAGAAACAAAATTGAGACATTGATCAAAGAAGGAATTATCCAACTGAAAGGACCTTCCTCTGATGTAAATGATAACCCTTTGCCAGATCATGACAATACCAATGTGAACATGATTACTGTTGATGAAGAACACAACTTGGAAGGGACCATTGTGCCAATCCGGATAGAGGAAAAGGTTGAATCATCGACCTTTGTCACCCCTATGATTACAGTCCAAGTGAGGGCACCGTTTGGAGTAGAAGTGTTTCCTCCAAAGTCGCAGGTCATGGCATCATCTTTTCTTGGAAAAGTCTTATCAACCAATCTCCGAAGGAAGGGAGACGCTTCTTTACCAAAGTCTGTTCCACTTCTGGGTCAGTCATTCGTCAAAACATGCGCCACTCAGGAATCAAAGGAGGACAATGCAGCCAACCTCGCGAAGGGATTCAAAAGATTTTTCATGAATGAAGAAGAAGCAAAATGCAACGTGATTCTCAATGATCACGCTAGAAGCTCAACCAGTTGGGATGCAGAGCAAGGAGATGTTTCGGGAAAATTGGACATGTACCCTGGCCTTGTTTCTCCCAGAAACTAGTTAACTACATTAATATTTAATGAAACAATGCGATTCAGATTGAGGCCTGAATCACATATATGCATTTAATGTGTTTTGCCTCTACCTTTTGAAAGCTTAAAATGACAAATCTGCATTGCTTTTGCTATTTTTAAAATATGTTTTGTTAAATAATTTTCTTTTCTTTTTTCATCATGCAAACTAATTTGTCGGCAATATGTGACATATAATGAAACAAGCAAACAAAGTCTCAAACAACAAGCAAGGCTTCGTAGAATATAAGGGAGAATCACAACCGGAAGAATTGAGGCGTTTTTTGGAATAAGTCAAAGCCAGATTTGGATGAAACATCAAGATGGTTGATAGTTAAAAGCATTGGCACGGACGTTTGCCATTGGTACTCTTGGGCTACCACACTACGATCAGGATTTCTACTGGGGCAATGCTATTTCTTTCGCAACCAAGTGAATACGAATCATTTACTAAGAGACCGATTGATGAAAGCAGATGGACGCAGTTGTCCGGGGCAACTTTATCAGAATAGAATGGCCAAAAACCATCAATGCAGATGCAGTGAAGAGATACCATATCTAAGATTAGTTATTCTCTATGTAATGCATTTCTTATGTTGTAAAAATTGCGCTCCCAGGCGGGATACGCAAAGGAACCCATGTAGGGTTCCGTTTCTTTAGATCACAAATTTCCCCAATCTCTTTTCTTTGTAACCTGAACTACGTCATGACCTGATTCCCTCGGCGGGATACGTAGGCGGCCACATCGGCTTCGGTCCCACTTTTAGAAAATCCTTACAAATCACATTTCTTTGTAACCTGAACTACGTTATGACCTGATTCCCTCGGCGGGATACGTAGGCGGCCACACCGGCTTCGGTCCCACTTTTAGAAAATCCTTACAAATCACATTTCTTTGTAACCTGAACTACGTCATGACCTGGATTCCCTCGGCGGATACGTAGGCGGCCACATCGGCTTCGGTCCCACTTTTAGAAAAACCAATCCCTTTTACTTGTAACCCGAACTACGTTATGACCCTTCCCTCGGCGGGATACGTAGGCGGCCACATCGTAACTTTTAGAAAAACCCTTACAATCTCCTTTACTTGTAATGAACTACGTCATGACCGATTCCCTCATCGGGGATACGTAGGCGGCCTAAATCGGCTTCGGTCCCACCATTAGGAAATATTTTATCCTTCATATCACATATGACAAAATGCACCCACCGATCACCCCGATAGGACAGCAAGCAATCTATACAAGACTCGGTTGTCCGTTCGAAAGTTCATCATCCTCACATATCGAAACCGGGGCATTTTTAAGGGATCACTACCGAGAGGACGCCGATAAACATGGAAAAGCATCGGCAAACTAAGTCTTCACCTAAGAGGATTTTGGATAAGACGTTTGCTCTTTCACACCGCATGTCACTTTGCTCGACGTATATTTACATATATGCATACTTTCTTATAAGCAATTTATTTTTAACAAATATTTCCATTAGAGTTCGACAGAACTTTTTACCTATATGCCTACTTTCTTATAAGCAATTTATTTTCAACAAATACTTTCATTAGAGTTCGACATAATTTTTTACATATATGCCTACTTTCTTATACGCAATTTATTTTCACCAAATATTTTCATTAGAGTTTGACAAGATATTTTACATATATGCATACTTTCTTATAAGCAAATCATTTTCAACAAATATTTTTTCATTAGAGTTCGACAAGAACTTTTTAATGATAAGCATACTTTCTTATAAACAACTTATTTTCAACAAATGTTTTCATTAACGGTTAGCCAAGACTGGGAACCAGACAGGAGCTACAGGTCCGAATCAGCAGGACATGCAGCCATCAAGAGCCAAAGCTACAAAGTCAACGCGAATCAACCGCCCCTCCCCAAACTCACAAATTTTCTTTGAGTACAGGTTCTTCAGGTTAAAAAAGCAGGGAAGCCACATCACTTATGATCAATTCCCCAAAGAATTTCGGCACCACAACTCACTACAAGGATTATGTTTTTGTTTTGCATTTATACGAAGGCATCATTTGACCTACAGGGTCCCGACTATTATGTCTGCGCAAAGATGTTATTTCAAATCACAAGGAACGACAACCCGGCAAACCCGACGGCAAAGACGTCGCGTCACATTATCGCCCGTGCTAGGACGACCTTTCTATTCACAGTCCACATGAGTTTGGATCGGCAGAAGACACAGCAAACTGAAGTGGAACCATATGTTACAAAGAACGACGGCAAGAACGTCACCTGCATCAATCGACGACGACAAGGATGTCGCGTCATATTTTCGTCTGGATGACATTTTCAATTTACGGTCCACAGGAGTTTGAATCAACAGAGGATTCAGCACAACGTGGAACCCTATTACAGCAAACTGACGGCAAGGACGTCACTTGCATCTCTTACAACAGGACAACATTACAATAACGTCATCAACGTTATGGCAACACGACTATTATCTTTTACAAGATCTCAACGACGTCAACAACACTACAATGACGTCTTCAAACGCAAAGAAACTATCTTTTACGGCAATGCAAAGCAACTATCTTTTACGGCAATGCAAAAACTATCTTCTACGGCAACGCAAAGAACTATCTTTTAACCGCATCTCAACGACGTCAACGACAACGACGTCTTCAAGTATTTGACTATCTTTTACCGCATCTCAACGACAACGACAACGACGTCTTCAACAATTCGACTATCTTTTACCGCATCTCAACGACGTCAACGACAACGACGTCTTCAGCAATTTGACTATCTTTTACCGCATCTCAACAACGTCAACGACAACGACGTCTTCAGCAATTCAACTATCTTTTACCGCATCTCAACGACGTCAACGACGTCTTTAGCAATTCAACTATCTTTTACCGTATTTCAACAAACGTCAACAACAACGACGTATTCAGCACAATTATCTTCTACAGCAAGACAACATTACAATAACGTCCTCGACGTCATGACAGCACAACAATCATCTTCTACAGCAAAACAACATTACAATAACGTCATTGACGTTATGGCAGCACGACAATTATCTTCTACAGCAAAACAACATTACAATAACGTCATCGACGTTATGGCAGCACGACAATTATCTTCTACAAAGAAAACAACATTACAACAACGTCATTGACGTTATCGCAAAGACATCAACTATCTTCAACAAGATTACAATGACGCCTTCAAAGATAACAACTATATACAACAAAAACATCATTACAACAACGCGTCATCGACGTTCTCAAGCGACAACAAATATCTTTTACAAGATTACAACGACGTCAACAAAGATTACAATGACGCTTCAACGCATCGACTATCTTTTACAAGATTACAACAACGTCATTGACGTTCTGCGACAACAAATATCTTTTACAAAGCATTACAACGACGTCAACAACATTACAATGACGTCTTCAACGCATCGCTATATTTTTACAAGATTACAACAACGTCATTGACGTTATGCAAAGACAACAAATATCTCTTACAAGATTACAACGACGTCAACAACATTACAATGACGCTTCAACGCAGCGACTATCTTTTACACATTACAACAACGTCATCGACGTTCTTCGCGACACAACAAATATCTTTTACAAAGATTACAACGACGTCAACAACATTACAATGACGTCTTCAACGCAAAGACTATCTTTTACAAAGATTACAACAACGTCATTGACGTTCTTGCATCGCAACACATCAACTATCTTCAAAAGCATTACAACAACGTCTACGACGTTACGGCGAAAAGACGACAACTATTCTTTACAACAACAACAACATCAAGCAAAGTCTATGCAACGACGACATCATCAACGTCTATACAACGACGACATCAAGAAAGTCCATACAACAATGACGTCAACAACATTACAACGACGTCTTCAACTTCAACACGTCGATCCAACAACGTCATTTCGGCGCCCACCTTATAATGAGGGTATTTTAATTTCGATCGGCGCCCACCTTATAACAAGGGTATTTTAATTTCGATCGGCGCCCACCTCCTAATGCGGGTATTTCCAAGCTATTTTCTCTACAATTTTTCTCAAGCTTATACACTAATTATATCTTAAGCTTTAGTTTGCAGGAGTTTTTAATTTGCAGGAATTTCATCACAGCGTGGAACTATCTCTTACGACGAACCGAGGCAATTTGGTCAACGATCTACTTCGAACGTCGATCCGCTCTTTCCCATTAGTTTCTCGCATCAACGACCGACCGTGTCATCCAAAGTCGACACCGGGGCATTGTTGTTTGAATGTGTACCATCTTTTTTCAACTTCTTCCCCCGGGGGATCCTTTTCTTTCCCTTCCGTCCCCGATGATCGGGACAAAATTGGCTACTCAGTCAACTTCTTTGGCCGAAAACTCTTTCATCGTCTCCGTCCAAAGAGGGGCATCTGTTGACACCCAATTTTGTCCCATCTTTTATGATTTTATTCGTAATTTTTGATATTTTGACACTTTTAAAATAATTTTAAAATATAGGCATATATGTGTGTATCTTCGTATTATTATTATTATTCGCATATTTTATATCATTTGCATTTTTATAATAATCATAAGTTATCCAAAAAATTCTATGATATTTATTCTCGCAAAATTGCATCGCATTTACATTTTTTATTTAAGCATTAAACATTTCGCAAATATTATATTTTTTTCACATCGTTACGCTATTTTAAATAATTCACATCTTTTACAAAAAAATATATATATATATACAAATATATTTTAATGTTAAACTCCTTTTTATTTTAACCAACTCCCCATTTTTCATTTTTTCAACCCAATGCAATTTCTACCCAACCTAAACTAAAACCCATTTTTCGTCCAAGCCCAATCCCCAAATTAAATTCCCACAAGCCCAATCCCAAAATAAATTCCCAATTAAATACCCATTTCCCCCAAGCCAATTCTCATTCCCTTATAAATCCCCAATCGCCGCCCAAACCAAAAACAATTTCACCACTTCTTCCAAACCGGCCCACACCCAAATACCCATCCCCCTTAATTCCCTTCAAACCCCCCAAATTCCCAAGCCCAACCGGACCAGCCCCCACACATCGTCCAACCCGACCCGGCCAGCCCCAATTCCCATACCCATTCCCCCATTTTTTTAATCCCCCAAACCAAACAAAACCCCAAAAATCGAAAAAAAAAAAAAAAAAACTCTACCCCCCAAACCGCCCGCACACCCCACGCCCCCCGACCCCACTCGCCGGTCACCTCGCCCCCGCCACCACCAACCCTCTCGCCTTCACCGACCCCCCCTCTCGTTGCGCCGACACCATAAAACCCGCGACCCATGCCCCTCAAATCCGCGATTTTTGGCTCTTTATTTTTGAAATTCAAACTCATTCCTTGAACGTTCTTGGGGGGAATCCACCTATAAATACCCCATGATTGTTCTTCATTTAAGGAGAGAGATTTTCGGGAGAGAAAAATAGATTTTCGGAAGGATTTTTGGAAGACTATTCCATATATACATAAATATTTTGTTGTGTTCTTGAGTTTAAAGCATTTTGGCTTCTTTGTTGTTCAAGAATCAAGTCCGAAAAGGTTTGTCATCCCCTTTGATTCTCTCGATTTTTCTTCACCGATTTCGGGTCGGGTCGACCCGACCGGTAGTTGACCGGTTTTCGGGTAACATTTTCAGAATTCTTGCATTTCATATTTATGTATGTTGGTTATCTGAATTTGGTGTTAAGATTTGATTTGGATCACCGATTTTCGGGTCGGGTTATCGACCCGGCTCGGGTCGACCCGATTTAAATTTCCAAATTTCTTGCATTGTTGTTGTTTGTTATCATTGGTTATCTGAAATTGATGAAATTATTTGACTTCGGGTTGAACACACGATTCGGGTCGGGTCATCGACCGGGTCGGGTCGACCCGGTTTAGATTTTTCCAATTTTCTTACATTGTTCGTTGTTGTTATCATTGGTTATCCGAAATTGATGAAATTATTTGATTCCGGGTTGAAACTCCAATTCGGGTCGGGTCATGACCGGGTCGGGTCGACCCGATTTGAACATTTTCGAAATTCTTGCATTTCATATTCTTGTTCTTGGTTATCCGAATTGGTGTTGAAATCGATTTCGGGTTTGAATCACTACTCGGGTCGCAGCGACCCGATTTGAATATTTCCGAATTTCGAACTCGGGTCGGATACTTTAATTGCTCAATGCTCGTTTCTTTTACCGTTTTTTTATTGTTTTATTAATATTGCATTAATGCCGATGAAATTAACTTCGAAGCCGCGCTTTTCTTTCCTTTTGTTTCTCTATTTTTTTTTTTTTTTTGCATCGTTTTTTAATTATCCGGCAACGGATATCTCACCGTTTTATCGTTTTCCTAAATAAATACCGCTTCTTTTCGGGTAATCGCTTTCTATTTCGCTCACTTTGCTTGATATTTATGTTTTACTGTTTTAAACTAAACATCGCGTCTCTTCGAAAACGCCTTCTTTTTTCTTTTACGCTTCGCTTATCGCTATCGCCTCTCTGTTTTCGCTACTACTTCGTTGCGTTTTTCGCATCGTTTTAAGCATCCGTGCAACGATATCATCACTATTTTTTTTCTTGTTTTGAATAAATACCGCATCTTTTCGGCATCGCTTTCTATTTCGCTTCAACTTTCGGTTCCAAATTACTTGTTTTATCGTTTTACCTTGTTTTAAACTAGACACCGCGTCATTTTCGGAAATTGTTTTTTTTTGCCTCTCGTTTTCTCGTTTTTCGCCTACATCGCCTCTTCGTTTCTTGCTTCAATTTAATTTTACTGATTTGAACACGATACTACACTCGGCCGATGAAAAATATCCGTCGATTTTGAGGCCTCCACGCGTTGTAAAGACGGAAAATATAACTTCTGGGCAATGATGAAGACTTAAACCTTTTATTTCATCCGAGATCAACATGTTTAGTAGGCGAGGTGAATTATATATTCGCAGCCACGATGTGATTATAGTGATCTTTTCTATTTCACCCGAGAGACCAACACGTTTAGTAGGCGAGGCAATCAAAATAAACCACATTAGTCATATGTTTGCAGCCACGACGTGATTGGAATGTTCTTTTCAAAATTTAAGTTCGAGTTCCCTCCGTGATCAAAACATTCACCGTTTTGAATACGGATATGAAGTTATTTGTATTTAATTGTTTCTAACCGTTTGTTCTTGACAGCTTGCAGGGATTAAAGTAAATAAAGACAAATGTTCCGCGGAGTTATTTATTTCATTTACTTTCTTTTTATTTCAGCTTTTACCCCGCTCTGTATTGTAATATTATTTATCGCACTTATGTAACTATTGAAATGCTTAGAATAGGCAAACTTAGGATTAATTCATAGGGTAGTTTAAGATTTGTAACCCGTCGCTAGCTTATTTATTTGTAGGCTCGGTTAAATTCAAACTTAGAAATCCTTCGCTAGTTTATTTATTTTAGGCTCGTCACGCGTATTCAAGATTTTCAAAATAACTTTTGTCATCTTTTATTTGCTTTATTAAATCATACCGAATAAGTTTATCTTTTGTCAATTTACAATTCATTGATTCCCCAAATTTTACTTCTTTGGCATTATAAATAATTTGTTTTACTATCAATTGTCAAATACATATTTTTTCAACTCTACATGTATTTCTCTTTAAATACCATACAAATGCATATTTAAAAAATCTCTACATGTATCTTTCTTTTTAAAATGCATCATTTACTAATTATTTGCAAACATCTTTAAATCTGTTATACTTGTAAAAACATATATTTTTCTAGTAATAATTAACCTGAGTTTGACCGGATAACCGCAAGTTAGCGGATCTTAAAGGATGCCTAACCCCTTCCCTTTAGGATAATAAAGAACCCTTACCTAGAATCTCGCTAGTTTCGCAGACCTTAAAATTGGAGTTACATTGCAGCATTTAGTTTAAATATTTAGGTGTCCTAATTCACCATAAAAAATAATTAGGTGGCGACTCCTCAATTCTTTACCCAGGAATCACCGAACACGTCCGTGCTCCGCTTTTGACCTGCAGAGCGGGTCGAAAATAGGGCGCGACACTAGGAATGCATCAGGGGCTCACCCTGGACTCCTCAAGTACTTCCCAAGCATGCTAATCTCCACTTTCTCCTCCGTCGTCCGGCGCAGTACATGCATATGGAGTGAAACAAACGTAGAGTGATTACGGGAAACATGTGTACTCAGCAACATCGTCGACCGATCCTAACTATAACGGTGGCAAGGGTTGGTACTTTTCAATACCTCTCTACTAATTAGTTGGTTAAACATAATAAGAAATCAGTTAACCAACCTATCAATAATTTTACTGTTCAACAGTGTATAAGTAATCTCTCATTCTCAGGTTTATAATAAGGTTAAGCCCAAAATACCACTAAGTCAACCTAAATTCCATTCAGGGTGTCTAGACCCATCAAGATACTCCACTCAAACCACAAAATATAATTAAGCATAAGATATCAGTATCTCTTCTATCAGCCAAAACATCACAAGTATATCAAAATTCAACAATAAGTACACACAACATCAGTTACATATTAAATATAGATGAAATGTATGAATAAAGTGGTCATATGTACCCAGTATACACACTGTGCTACAGTAGCAATCACATTAACCATGGGAGACTCATGAGGTCCATATACCTATCTAATGGATCAGATACCAACTCAGGGGCTGAAGTGTCATAACTAGTCATCCCTCTCTTATCATGTACCATATCTCATAACCGACTTCCCAAGCCGCTCTCAACAATATTTTAATAGTTAAATGCCAAATATATAATGTATGAATGATATGGATATATGTACACCATGCATCGGCATAATCAATATAAGCAGTATTTATCAATTTCTTTTTAAGTATTTAGATGAGATGTGGAGTGAGAATGCATGACAAGTTCAATCAATGCATCGAGGCAGTTGAAGGTGAATGAGAAGAATTACCCTATTCATGATTTGGAGTTGGTTTTCACTGTGTTTGATATGAAGATTTGGAGGCATTATCTGTATGGTGTCCATTGTGAAGTGTATACCGACCACCGCAGTCTTCAGCGTATGTTTAATTGGAGGGATTTGAATTTTAGGCAGTATCGGTGGATGAAGTTGTTGAGGGATTATGACATGACCATTATATACCATCCAGGCGAGGCCAATATGGTGGCAGATGCCTTGAGCCGAATGGCGGTCAGTATGGGGAGTTTAGCTTGTTTGGTTGTTTTCTAGCGTCCTCTAGCATTGGAGGTCCAGTCTCTAGCCAACCATTTTATGGGACTTGATACTTCAAATTCGGGTAGAATTCTAGCTTGTGTGAAGGTGAAGGCATCTCTTTTGGATCAGATTCGGGCACAGTGGGGTTGTGCAAGATTCGAGATAAGGTGATGAGGGGTGAGGCCAATGAGGCCATGATTGATAGTGAGGTTGTTCTGAGGATTAAGGGTAGAGTGTGTGTATCTCGTGTGGGAGATTTGACGAGATTGATTATGGAGGAGGCCCATAGC
This sequence comes from Anisodus tanguticus, assembly GCA_034509755.1. Taxonomy (NCBI): domain Eukaryota; kingdom Viridiplantae; phylum Streptophyta; class Magnoliopsida; order Solanales; family Solanaceae; genus Anisodus; species Anisodus tanguticus. The sequence goes on along the minus strand of CM067543.1, from coordinate 8,387,141 downwards.
TCTAGGTATTCGATTCATCTAGGTGCTACTAAGATGTATCGTGATTTGAGGCAACACTACTAGTGGGGGAGGACGAAAAGTGACATTGTTGATTTTGTGTCTCGGTGTAAGAATTGTCTGCATGTAAAGTATGAGCACCAGCGACCCGGTGGTGTGTCTCACAAGATGCCCATTCTCGAGTGGAAGGGGTAGAGGATTGTCATGGATTTTGTTGTTGGGTTGCCCAAGACTTTGGGCAAGTTTTATGCTATTTGGGTCATTGTTGATAGATTGACCAAGTCCGCGTATTTTATTACAGTTCTGACGATGTATATGCAGAGAAGTTGGCTAAGATCTACATCCTGGAGATTGTTCGTCTTCATGGGGTTTCTATTTATATCATCCCAGATCGGGGTACTCAGTTTACTTCGCATTTCTAGCGGATGTTGCAGAGAGAGTTGGGTACTCGCTTGGATCTCAGTACAGCGTTTCACCCTCAGACCGACAGTCAGTCTGAGCAGACTATTCAAGTATTGGAAGACATGTTACGAGCCTGCGTGATAGATTTTGGAGGTCATTGGGATCAGTTTTTACCTTTGGCAGAGTTTACATACAATAACAACTATCACTCCAGTATCGATATGACACCGTTCGAGGCCTGGTATGGTAGGAGATGTCGATCTCCCATTGGTTGGTTTGATGCATTCGAGGTCTATCCTTGGGGTACTGATTTGTTGAGGGATTCATTAGAGAGAGTGAAGGTGATCCAGGAAAAGCTCCTGGCAGAGCAGAGCAGGCAGAAAGAGTATGCGGACCAAAAGGTCCGAGACTTAGAGTTTATGGTTGATGACAAGGTTCTTCTGAAAGTTTCATCCATGAAGGGTAATATGAAATTCGGCAAGAGAGAGAAGTTGACTCCGAGGTGTATTGGACCATTTGAGATTCTTTAGAGAGTTTGAGAGGTGGCGTATGAGTTGGCTCTGCCACCAAGTCTGTCAGGCGTTCATCCAGTTTTCCATGTCTCTAAGTTGAAGAAGTATCATGCAGATGGTTCTAATATTATACAGTGAGACTTTGTATTGCTTGATCAGAATTTAGAGTTCGAGGAAGAGGTTATGGTTATTTTAGACAAGGCGAAGAAGTTGAAATCGAAGGAGATAGCTTCTGTAAAGGTTCAGTGGAGGCATCGTCATGTCGACGAGGCGACTTGGGAGACAGAGTTTGATATGCAGAGAAGATATCCTGGCGTGTTCACTTCTTCCGATACATTTGCTCTAGTTATTTCTCTCCATTCGAGGAGAATGTTTGTTTAATTAATATCTGATGTAACGACCCATTCAGTCATTTTTGGCTAAAGACCCTTATTTGCTTATTTGACCCTTCTCGTAGACTCTATCTAGGATTTGTGATGTGCGGGGATAGGTGGAACAGATCCTGAGGTCCATTTATCTAGAAACATAGAGTTGGTTAGCTTGACTCAAAGTTAACTTTTGTTAGATGGGTTTGTTTCCGAATTCCGTCATTTCTGATAGTTTCGAAAGGTCATTTATGACTTAATCGAGTCATTGGTTCACTTTCCAAGGCAATCAAATGTGTTTTGTGGCTTTATTTATAAAATTTGGATATTTGATTTTCTCGGACGATTCTTTAGAAAAGTGTCTTAGCTCGGTTATTTGTGAAATCTGAGGGTACGAGCGAGTTCATAGCACTATTTACTATGGACGAACATGTTTGCTTTGTGTTCGGGAGATCTCGAGAGTGTTTCGGATATTTGGTAGAGGTTTGTGGCTGTTTTCATGATCTGGTGTTTGGTGTCCGCCTCGGTGGCACGTTTTCGCTCTAGCGTGTCCGCCTCAGTGAGAGGTTGGCTCACCGAAGTGGGAGTTTGGGAATTGTGGATTTTCTCTTTGGCGGAGGGTCTATCCACAGGGGCGATTCTACTCCTGTGGAGTCGAGCTTGTCGTGGCGCTGAGGCGAGATGTCAAGTGACACCGCCTTAGCGAGGGTTTTGTCTATCGCAGCAGGTCCGCTCCAGTAGAGTCGATTTCATTAGGGCGGAAGTACTGTTCAGGTGTCCTATATATTCTTTAGGTCAAAATTTTATTTCCCCAAATAGCAAACCTCGAACCCAGCGCCGCCTTGGAGTATTTTCAGAACCTTAGGAGCAATTTCAACCTTTGGGTAAGAGTTTCTTTCATTTATTGGCTTAAGTTTATGATTCTAAGTTCATTAATGGTGATGTAGTGTGTTATTAAGTTGGGAAAGAATGATTGTAAGTTTCTATGAGAATAAGAGAGTTATGCTATTGATTTTAATGGGGATTTATATATCAAATTGGGTTAATATTATGAATTAAGATTGAATTATGTTAGATTATCATGTTATAAGTCTTAATTTGGTTGTAGAAACCTATTTTCAATTGGGAGAGATTTCTAGGGTTACAAATTGGGGATTTGGTTTATTGTTCAAATTAAAGGTTCAAATGTGTATAGATTTCCAATTAACTTAGGGATATAACTATCTAGTATGTAATAATAGTTTTTGAATATTAAGTTAGAGTCTTGGTGACGTGTGCCCGGATTGATATTTTAAAATCTTGTCTGTAAGATTTATATTCTTGTGTGTTGCGTGTGTTTTATATTAACGGATAGCGTATATGCGTGGAAAGACTTCGATCATCACGAGACACAGAGGAAGAGCAAGGATGTCCACTTCGATCATCACGAGGCGCAGAGAAAGAGGAAGGCTGTCACCAGGCTTGATCGTATAGCACTCCGGCTCGGCTTTGAGATAGGCTACAGTTTAGTTTTTTGAGACTTCGATAGAAGTGCGTAATTAGTTATAAATATTGAGGGGTATTGGGCGTGTTTGGGGATCCCTCTCAAACAGTTGTGATGAACGTTTGAATGGGTACCGGTGTTGAACTGTGATGAGGGGTGATTTGGGGAATCAGCCTTAAGTTGGTTCCAATTGTTGATTATTTAGGTTTGTCGTCATATGTGGGCTCATCGCCATAGTTGATTGACTTGTTTACTCATCACACATGATTTCAATATGATATCCTGATTTGTACTTGGATAGTATATGTGTATTGAATTCCTGAAGGCATGTGATATTTCATCTTTATACTTGTTGCATCTCATTATACCATGATTCTTGCCTTATATATGTCATTTGCATCCATACAATCATGGTTCTGATGGTATTGATATTGGAGTTTTGTGATTATGCTTTGGGTCCAGGGACCGGGAAAGGTAAGAACATTGTTGAGATTATGATAACACTGAGATGATATTGATATGCAGAGATCAGAGTTGTACGCCTGAAACATGATATTATTACAGCCAAGAGTTGGGCTCCGTGATCCGATAAGTTATTCCGAAGCGGATGGATATATGAACTTCACGGGTCCCCCCTAAATCACTTTTATATGATAAATCTCTGTAAAGTGTGTACACCGATTGATGGAAAGGTACATGGCATATGCATTGCATTCATATCATACATATATATGTCATATCATTTATTACTTATGAATGAACTTGTATTTGAAGCGATTGTTGATGACTCGACTAAGTTCTGAACATGAAAGGATTATACTTTTTTATTGATACTTGAGTTTTGTAGAACTCCTTGGAACAGAATGATGGAAGTAAATACAGACTAGTATTGAATTAAGGAAACACGTGAACTCTGTGAATCATTATGTGTATTATGTGACTTTACTTGGATTATTGGACTATTTAGTATGTCAACTTGATATTTATCTCTGATTATGTACTTCTGTCGTTATCGGCCTATGATGCCTATGGGGGTACGTTGTGTACTCATGTTGCATCTTTCCTTGATGTAGATACAGACCCGACGATTAGCTCGAGATCGTATGGCTGAGTTCGAGCGGTTGATCCCCAACTATCAGGATGAGGATGTCTTCTCCCGCATGCCCTGGATTACTTATCTCATTTACTGTCTTTATATTTTGACCTAGAGACATGTCTTCAGACTTCAACATTATGTATTCGATTTGGCACTTGATGCTATTGATTTTCAAACTTTATTATCGTATTAGAGCTCTTGTACTCACAGACTAGATCATTTGGGGGTTGTTTTGGATGTATCAGATTTATCATTTCTTCCGCATTATATTATCAAACTTTTGTGATACTTATGTATCTTCCGCTTTACTTATATCGTACCATGTTTAATGGATTTGAGAGTGATTGACTTACATGGTGGGATTATGTAGATGCCACCACGATTCCTAAAAAGGGATCGTGACAATCCGTCTCTATCATCTAACTAAGTCAGACATTTTGAAACTGTCCAGACTCAAATTCGAATTCGTTAACCCAGATGTTCACTTTAATCAACCCTTTTCATTTCTTTGAAATAAGAACTTTTAAATTTATTTTTTCCTCTCCGATACTCACTTGATAGGCTCAGAAACCACATCACTCATCCCCACAAGTAAAAACGTCATTTTAAAACTACGGAAAGGACTATTGTCGATCAAAGAATCAAAAACTCAACACGACCCAGGGAAAAAAACAAAATGAAAAATCAAAAAACTAATAAAATAGATGAATCGGCTACAATTCGTTTAGTCACACGAATAACCGGCAATTGTAAACTATCCATTGTCAAATTCTCCGCCCTTTTGATGTTATCATCATATATATAATAGAATATATCACGCCTCTAACTATAAGTCCGAATTTTATTGATGGGACATTTTGATCCCCTTTTCCTCTCATCCTCTCCCGGTTCTGGTTCAGGAAAGGGTAACACAAGGATCTTATTTCGAAGCAATCTCTAGAGTTTTCCCTTATCATACGTCATTTTTTTCTAAAAAAAAAGGTACATCTTTTTGTCATATCAATTTTATTGAAAAAATTACATTTAAAATGTTGATCAATATTAAACAGTCTTGAAAAGCAAAATATAACAATTAATTTGAGACGAACAAGTAAAAAAATATCAAATAACAAAATATTGACAGATAATTCAACGAGAAATTCACACACCCAAATGAAAAGTTATTATGTCCCATCCAACAAAGAGTGAAAACTATACATACAAATAAACAAGGAAAATCTAATATAAACAATTTATGCTAGCTGGAATTCTTTTAAAATATTGCTCTATTTGTATCAGACCCTCCCATAATATAATACTTTTAGAAGGCACGCATATGACAGACGTATTAGCAACCTAATATAATCAGTGTAACTTTTACAAATGAGATATAACGTACGCAGATCTTACTCTTTATTGTGGAGTGTGGGGTGAAAAAGTTTACGCAGATCTTATTCTTTATTGTGGAGTGTGGGGTGAAAAAGTTATTTTTCTGATGGATACTCAACTTAAGAAAAGTGTAATCTCAACTTAAAAAAAGTGTAATCAAAACAAGATTAAAAGGAAGATAACAACAGCTAAACAAAATAACAAATAGTAGTATAAACTGAAAAAATAAAAGAAGTCCAAACAACATACTAGTAAATAACAAGGAAGGAGATATATCACTCAAGTGAAGAGTCCCTTTTCTGGACAGTTCTTGAAAAAACTAGAACATCATCAAGTTCTTCAGCACCCTCTTTCTTCTTAGTGTTTGGATAATTTTGACCATCTGTGATAATGGCTTCTCTAATTATTTCTCTAGTTTTGGCCATGGGATCATCTTCTTTCTTTTCCATTTGCTCTTTCTTCTCTTTTGCTGCTTCCATTGATTCTTGTTTTTTTTTTTTTCCTTCTGTAGCTATCAAGTAAATATTATAAAGATATCTTATGTTATATATATATATATATATATATATATATATATATATATATATATATATTTAAAACAAAATAGATGGAGCTCCAATACCTACGTATTCGCGTGTATCAGGATAAAGGCTTACACGTATCTCAGAACCAGCACATCGTGGAAGTTTATTTTTCTTGTGTGTATTCTTTTATGTTACCAAATTCATTCAACAGATATATACAAGTAAATAAAATTAGATAATTATAAATTTAATGAAAATAATAAATAAAAATATTTTGATGATATAAAAAACTATATACTAATATAATATATACCTTCATCTCAATTTAGATTTTGAAATTCAAATGAGTTTATTTTTTTGCTGCAATTTTTTGTGTTTTATAGGAGCATTACTTTTAAATGGTTAGTTATTATGATTTATAGCATTTTTTATATAATATTTAAAATTTTAAATACGTATATTTTATTTTAAAATGATTTTAAAATATCATATGCATTCACAGTCAAAATGAAAAATAAAGACATAAATAATCATTCGGGTGAAACTATTGACACTCGATAGCCCAAGAATCTTAAAGGTCATTTTTTAATTTTTCAAAATAATTTAATTTTCTAGCTATTTTTCAACAAATTTCAGCATATATATATAAATTATATCATTATTATGTAGAATATATATCACTATTATATATGTATATAAAATATATTATACTTATAGAAACGATATCATTATTATATAGAATAGAGAAAATTCATCATTATCCCCTGAACTTTAACCTTATTTCCAAAAAGATATTTAAATTTTGCGAAGGTCCTAAAATTAAATCGAATTGATTACTAACCCCTTTTACACCTATATGATGGGATATGTGATTCACTCTGTTAAAGAGAGTGAGCAGCAGAAAAAACATTAACATTTTATTTCTATAGCATTTTCTTTTATTTAAAGTGTTTTTTTTTCTTTTCATTTCCTATATTCTCTTGTTTTTTGTTCTTTTCTTATTTTCTTTCTCCCTTTTTTTTCCTTCTTCTTCATAAATCCCAAATCTCCATTGTCGTCCAGACCAGAAGCTTTTAAGCTATAAATCGAAGTTAGAGTTTCACTATTAGACTGTGTTAATTCCACTTCGAAAAGTATCAATTTTGCCCAGAATTTCTTTTTACCTTTCTCTTTGCTTTTCTTCACCGACGATAGAGAAAAAATTCCGACAAAAATAGGTCGTCAAAGGTCGATTTTGGTAATTTTCAGTCTCTTCTGTTAGATATCAGGTTTGAGTTTAAAAAGGGAAGATCTGAGAAAGTGTTTAGATTAGTGTTTTGAAAGAAAAACATACTAAATTCGTCGGAAAAAATGGTGGACGTCCGCGAACAAACTTACCGGCAAATAAGAAAATTTTCGCATCCCTTAACTTATTTATTTCTCCCTTTCTCTTCGTTATTTATCAAATTCATCAATTAATTTATCTATAAAGAAAAAAGAATAGTGTTGGAGAAGTGATGAAGGGGAGTGAAGTCCCTGGACTTCATCTGAAGAAATAGGGATAAAGTGAAAATGAAAAACAAAAAAAGGGAAAGAAGTAAAGAACAACAAATTAGAAAACTGAAAGAAAGAAAAAATAGTTAAAAATAGAAAGATAACGTGTCAAATAGGATTGGTGCGTGATGTACCCACTTTCTTTAAAAGTGATTATGAGCTTGGAGAGTTGTATTAATTCGACTTTTGAATCGGTTCTAGGGGTAATAGGATTCCCGCAACTTTTAAGTGTCTTTTTGAAAATAAGGTTTAAATTCACGAGGGTAATGATGCATTTTCTCTATAAAATATGTATCATTAATGTATATGTATACAAAAGATGTATCACACATATAAAAAATGTATCATTATTGTATAAAGTATATATTCTTAAAGTATATGTATAGAAAATATATCATTATTGTATAATAAATGTATAATCAACATATAATATTTATGTTTAATTAATATATACTTACTAATTATACATGTATTATACATATTTTATATACATATACAGTGATACATATTCTATACAAAAATGATACAGTTTTTGAAGTCTTAATAATATATTTTTTCATTTATCTTTAGTGGCGACTAAAATCGCCCGAAATAGTCCTTGTTCTTTTGAAGCAAACCTTTTAGTGACGATTTTTTGTGGCGATTAAAAGTCGCCACAAAAATTAAAAAAAAATTAGTGAATGAGCTGAGCGGCTAGCACCTGTGATTACTTTGGGTCGAAGGGCCAGCTCGCGGTATTAAGCCTAAAAAAAATTAGTGAATGAGCTGAGCGGCTAGTACCTGTGATTACATTAAATATACATTTATCAAAACATAAATTATACATTGATATACATTTATTATACACAAACTATACAATAATGATATATTTTCTACACATATACTTTAGGGATACATAATGTATACAATATTTATACAATTTTTATACGTCGATATTTACTTATACATCAATTTTTTACTTATATAGTGTATAATACATTAATTTTTACTTATATAGTGTATAATTAGTATAAATTAAACATACGTTTATCAAAACAGAAATTATCCATTAATATACATTTATTATACACAAATTATACAAAAATGTATCATTTTTTCTTTGCATATACAGTAATGATATGTCTTCTATACAACAATGATACATTTTCTGTAGTGATACATATACAAAAATGATACAGTTGAAAATGACTAAAAATGAAATTATTTTAAAAAGGCTAAAATGACTTTTAAAATTCTTGGACTACCGGGTGTCAATAGTTTCCCCCGGTTGGCCATTCGTATCTCTTCTTTTTTTTTGTTGATGGCCTGAATGTTTTTTTTCCAATATTTACACTTTGTTTGGATGGTTGTTACATATTGTTTCATAATGTATCGTATTGTATTATTTTGTGTTGTATTGTATCGTATTGTTTTGATTGATACAATGTTTGGATTGGATTGTATCGTTTTCCGTCGTCACATAATCACATACATCAACAATTTAAAGGATAAATCTATAAAAAAAGTAAGGCAGGAATAGAGCTATCATAAAAAGGTAGGGAAATGATAAAATAGAATTAGTAGATAATAAAAATGAGGGGGGAAACGAAGTAACGACGCGATAACACCAAATCGGTCGTTACATAAAATGAAACTTCGTTATTACGTAACGATATGATACATTAAAATTAAAGTAACAATCAAAATAACAACACAATACAATACGTAACAACCATCAAAACATCTTTTAAAAAATCTTTTATCTTTACCTCTCTTTAGTGGGCTATTTCCATCTTTTTTTTCTGTAGCAGCACATACTTACAAAATAGAAGTGATATCAATTGGATTATACCTTCATACAAAACGGATTTTGTTGGTATAGTATTTCTATCCCCTCCATAGTACTAGAGCAAAACTTATAGAAGCAACTTATTTAGCCTTATTAAGAACAGATGTCGGATAGCAGTTTGTATACCACCACCCTCAAAATTATAATGTTTCTTAAAAGAATAACAATAAATATATACAACATACCCAATGTAATTCCACATGTAGGGTACAATAAATATATACATACATATCAAAGTTCTAAAAAAACAAATTATAGGGAAATATAGACTAGTTTAGTTTCTGTAGGTAAAGTACTATAGGCCAAAGAGGACTGGTAATATAGGACATGATCTGTAAACACAAGAAAATTCCAACAAGTAATTAAATTGAACAAGCACACTTCCCATTTTAAAATTGAACATTGAGAAAACCAGAGGCAACTGGTATTACTTAATCCAAAGACTAATTTTAATCTCTCAAGAACAAAACCTGAAACCTGTCTACTTCAATATTACAAACAGTTCAAACACCAGAAACAAGCTTTCTGAAGTAACAAAACTGCTGGCTGCTTAGTGAGATCATCTTTAGTTCATCCTCCTGATGAGCTCATTGATGAAATTCTCGCGATTTCCAGCATCACCGCCTTCAACATAGTGATTTCTCTTCTTTTTGAGTCCACCTAGAGGTGCCTTCAGTTGGAACGGCCATAGGAAGTTGTTTGCCTCCTTAAAGTGTGGTCCAACAGTTATGATCTCGTGGACAAGATCTTCGATACAAATAATTCCGTGCTTGCCCAAAACCTGCAACATAGGTGCATTTTGATGAAAAAAAGTATAGAGCTTAAGGTATCGTTTGTTTGAAGTTTTGGGTGTTTTTGAATTTCTGTCTTGCACAATCAGACAACTCTATAACAGTAATCTTCCAAGTATAATATTTCACTATAACACAGTTCTTTTTGGAACCAATTTACATGTTATGTTATACAATTAAACCTTTCTACTATAACATCGATAGTTCTGATAATTTTTTGATGTTATAGCAAGATGGTGTTATAGAGAACATATAATATAACACAACATGAAAGATTTGTTCCACAGAAAATATGGTTGTTATAGTGAAATATTGTTATAGAGGAGGGTTGTTATAGAGAGGTCTAACTGTCTTATATGTTCTCTATAAGAGCATTTCACTACAACAGCCAAAAAATATCCGAACAAATGAGGCCTTTATAGAGAGATTTGACTATACACTATGACTGAACTTCAAAATATATTTTGCACCAACCTGCTCAACGACGGCATTGTCAGTCAAAGCAATTCTTTGCTTGTCTACCTTTCCGTAACCTCGTTTGTAGATCAATTCTTTAATGCTTTTCAAGTTGGGATAACTGAGAAATTAAAGAGATGCATCAATCAATAACAGATGGGGGAACTCCAAAATCAAAATCAACCTCAAAAGGAAACAACGCCTAAGAAAACAAATAGAATGTACCCGTATGTAACATATGGCTCAACCCTATGCAACATGTTCACGGTGGCCTTGTTAACTTTCAGGAAGACACCGTTGAAGATCTGCCACATAACAAAGATCCTCTCATAAGACAGATAGAAATGAGTTGGGAAGTAATAAACAATGAAAAATAAGAAAGATCAGATAAAGGAAACCCATATAAATATCCCATGTACAAGAGTTTAAGAGCAATTGATTGGTCAGTTATCAGTTCTTCAAAAATATCCAAAAAATCAGTACACAGCAAAATCTAAAACAAAGAGCATATCTTTCTGTCTTGCCTAAAGATAAATTATTATGTTCATTTGCACAACTTAGAGAGTGGGTAACTAAGAGGCACTAGCAAACTTTATGAATTTACCACAAATCATAAAATAAGTACCAAGTAAAATGGTAGTCCAATCATGTAATATAATAGGGTATAGCACTAAATTATGCAAAGTTGTGTGATAAGAAAGTGTAATGGATGATTCAAAAAGACGAGAAAAAAGAAGTGTCATGGATGAATTAAAAAAAGTAAGAATGTAATGAATGAATCAACGAAGTTATGTGAAGCCTACATGATAACAAAATGGAATGAATAAATCAACTACTCAATCCAAGTTGAATGTCAAAGTTTTTCTTGGCATGACAGTAACAGTTAAAATTGGAAGTTAAAATGCTACTCTAAATCTATTTATAATAATGGTGCAATCCGCAGCCAAGTTGACCAGACAGAAACACTTAAAGTTACAAAGTGGCATAACAACTAATGAAGGGAAATAGATTCCAACAATACATAAACCAGATCATCATTTTTTTGTGCAACAAGTGACAGCTAAAACTTGAACCAGCATCATCTTACAGATTTTTATAGATATGGAAACATCATAAATTTACCTGTCGCAATCTAAGAAGTTGCAGAATCTTTTTTGTCTGAGGTGGCATTGCGTTAATCCTAAATTTTGAAAGACAAGTCAATAACAAGAGTTTATTCATCAAATTCATGAGTTTTTACCATCCAACATCTTACCCACGGATTCTGATGATGAAGAGCAACTTTGCTTCTGGGTCAACATAGAATCCTCCCTTCAATCGAGCCTCGCGCTTCAAGCGGATCAACTCCCTCTCCTAAACACATATACACGAACTCTTAACTACCTCGATAATAGGAAAAATCAGCATTTTTACTGCGACATTGAGCTTATAGTTAATTACCTGCTCAGCGTACTCCTTAGCGTACTGTTTAGCCCTGTTGTAGATCAGTTTGCGGTTCTCAGCATTCTTTTTCTTGGCAACTTCAAGTTCTTGCTTCTTTACAAGGGCCCACTCCTCGCTCCTTTTCTGCTTCTTCAGTACCGACTCGGGAACTGGTACACCTCCCTCACCCATATCTCTTATCTCTATTATATTGAAGAGACCAAAAATACAAGTTTAGCAACGCAATAAGATCAAATTTCATACTTGCTTTCAGATGAAAAATTTGATATGATGATTTTAGATCAGTTAAGAAACTAGTTTACTCCACCTAAAAGGGATTTTTCATTTTTCGCCCATCTGCCAAAATTAATTACGGGCTCTAACCAAAATATACAAAACATATACAATGATTATGTATGTTTATATGTATATTTTTGTATATGATACAACAACAACAATCTAGTATAATCACACAAAGTGGGGTATGGGGAGGATAGAATGTACGCAGAACTTAAACATATCTTGGGAGGCAGAGAAATTGTTTTCTATAGACCATCGGCATAAGGACAAACAGTTCAAAGCAGTATAAAAAAGGAAATAATGAAAGCGAATAAGCCATGATAAAGTTAATTATTTTTACTTAATATGCATTGCAACACATACTCAGCTACTCCAATAGTATCCCTACTCTATACAAATGGTACTACATGGCAATGCCCATTTCCCCAATAAGAATTTAATCACTATTTAAAATGTCAAAAAATGTTTTTTTATGTTTCTTCCAACAACCAGCATTACATGATTCTTGTTTCATCAAATCCAAATTCATAAACCTCATTAAATCTCCTAAAAGGAGTAGAGGCCCTCCCCAGAATTACAAAGGGCATGTTATTGTTGTTGTAAAAGGAATAGATGGTAAAAGATATTCGGTTTACTAGAGATTCATTGCAAATACTCTCAGTAATATCAATTACCACATAAAACAATCCGAAGCCAAAAAACATATAAGCAAATAAAAACTAACACTGGATTAAATAGCCCCAAACCAACATATAAATAAACAAACAAATAGAAACTAACATACAACCTAAGCGGAAAAGCAGAGAAAACCTTAAAAATTGAAAATTTTGACACAAATCTAAATCTCAGGTTATTATCTAAAACCCCAAAACAATGATTCGTTTCAAATACTCGAAATCTGATAAACCCATAAACAAAATACAATCGTCATAGAAAATGAAAATTTAATTACATTAGATTTGTGCAGCGGGTCTGTTCTCTTGTTCTAACAACAGCTTTCTGAGATGTGTTCATTTATGTAGTAGGGTTTTTGGGAAATGTTTTTATTTTGGGCCTGTTTGCATTAGAATCATGGCCCAAATTTTGTTCCAACACCATTTAACGAGGCCCAGATTTAATTTCAAGACTTCTTTTGCTGTGGATTGGCTTCATATGGGTTTGTCTTTAATTATTGTCTCTACTTCTCCTTTAATGATAATGTGTGAGACAAAGTACCTTTATTCGCTGGGGAGATTCTGGTTCGATCTCCAGTAGAGTAAAAAATAATAATAATTTCGTAAAGCATAATTCTGTAGGATAACTTAATTTCTACACAACTATGTCAACAACATCAACAACAATATACCCAGTGAAATCTCACAATGTGGTTCTGGAGAGGGTAGAGTGTACACAGACTGTACCCCTACCAAAGTAGGAAGGCTGTTTCCAAAAGACCATCGGCTCAAGAGAAAAAAAAATTCTGAACCATTTGGTATAAACACATAATGGTGTACAAGATATATTTTTACAGAATTAAGCATTAAGACATGGTTTCTGTGTAATTTTGCGTGAATAGGCGTAGTTTCTATGAAATTTTTATCTTGCGAAACTTTTTTTTACTCTGCCCGGGTTCGAATTCAGAATCCGATTTTTTTTCAATACCAAAGATATTTTTGGCCACTTAAACTTCTTTTCTTGATTGAATTATACATATTTCGCTACATATGAAAATCTAAAAATAAGTTTTTTTTTCTTTTGTGGGAGGTTCTTGCTCATAAATAATGATGTCATTGTAAGATAATGACCAAAACTAAATTGCTTTATCACAAGACTAGACACTCTCGCTATTTTAACCATGGATAGTTAGTTTCACTAATCGTTTGGAAAAAGTGAAGGCATTAAATAATAGCTTTTTTCTTTTATTTTAGTAATGTAAAAGATCTTCTTGAAAACAAAAAGTACTACAAGTTCGAAAGAATAATTTCTGAAAATTTTAAAATATGATAAAATAAAAAAAAGATAATTAATAAATAACAGAAAAGATAAACGTGTTGTAAAATAAATAAAGAAACAATTGTACAACAATATATTGCATGATATATATGTTACAAAGTGCACTTTTTAGTAAATCTAATAAAATTAATAATTTTATAATTTTGCATAAGTTTATGTGCACATTTTATACTGCAACCTCTAATTTTCAAAATTAGTTTTATATAATTTCCTACATATTATATAAGTTGCAAAAAATTTAACCAAGTCAAAATTATGCATCTGAAATCTTCCTTCAATCTCCCACAAATATACGAAGATAAAGATAAATAGAGCTACCTTGACTGATAAAACCCGTGATATACATAGGTTTGTATACCATGTATATCACGGTTTCACAAGGCAATTTACCTAGTGTGAAACCGTGATATACACGGTATATATACCAGTGTATGTCACGGTTTTGTGTCTTATTTAGTGTAAGGTTTTGTGCCTTATTTAGTGTCATTATTGTATTAAATTAGGATTGTACACTTACCATAATTATAGGATTCTTATACTACTAGAATAGGGTTTTGGGAGTAGAATAGAAATAGGATTTTCCTATTATGGAAAATTGTAAATTGTATATATACTCTTTCATTAATGAAAATAATCAAGGGATTATTTCTTTCATTGTTTCAGAAGTCTAGGTCTCAAATTCTCTCCCAAATTTCCGTCCACCTTGCATCGATTTCTGAGCCTCTCTTCTCGGTTTTCATGCCCGATGGTGCCTACTCTCTTCCCAATTTTTTCTTCCAAATCCCTACATCACGTCTTGCGTTGCTATTATGGCTAAGAACACGTTTCACCATGCCCTTACTATTTCTAACATCAAAAATCACATCATTATCATTCTTGAAATTGAAAACGTCCAATATGCGACATGGGCCGAACTGTTTAAAGTTCAGACACGCTCGCATCAAGTCCTCCATCACATTATCCCTGGGGCTCCTGCGGATACGGAGGTGCCTAAACCCGAGGATGATCCTAAGTTGTGGACGACCCTTGATGCTACCGTTCTTTAGTGGATTTACTCAACTATCTCTACCGACCTGTTGCAAACGATTATCGAACCAGGCGCTACGGCGATGGATGCTTGGAATAGAGTACGTGATATATTCCAAGATAATCAAAATTCTCGTGTTGTTACCCTTGAGCAGGAATTCTCCCACATCAATATGGAAGATTTCCCTAACGTTTCAGCATACTGAAAAGGTTGAAAGAATTGGCGGACCAACTCCGCAACGTTGGTGCGCCCGTTACCAACAATTGTCTTATCCTTCAAAGGTTTGCAGGCCTATAGTGGCGTCGGTACGCTTCTTCGTCAGAGCAGTCCTCTTTCGCAGTTTTATCAGGCATGTTTCATGCTCACGCTCGAAGAAGCAGGCTTGGCTAAGAAAGCGGCCACTGGCCCCTTCGGTCTTCATGGTGACTGAGTCCAACTTTTCTCCCTCCGTATCCAACAATTCCAGCCAAAACCGCAACAACGGTGACGGCAAAAAAGGGTCAAAATAAAAAAAAATGGTAAAAACCATGGTGGAAATTGAGGTGGCAATAACGGAGGTGGTAATGGGCCTCGGGGCAGTGGGCCGCAAGCCAACTGGCCACAGCCCTAGGCCCATGGCCTTGGAACTGGGCCGGTAGGCCTAGCCTAAACAACCCTTATTTTTTGTCGTCGCAACATTACCCAGGAAATTGGGCCCAAATTCCCCCCAACAACACGCCTAATTTCTCGGGTCAGCAGTGGTACCCGAGTTGCAGTTCTGGACCGGGGCACCAAGCGGATGTGCTTGGGTCTCTACCTCCGCAAGCCCACCATGCAGCGGGCCCCACCTCTACCGACATTGAAGCAGCAATGCACACACTTGGATTAAATCCTCCTTACGCAAATTGGTTCATGGACACCGGAGCCACTACTCACATGACGTTTGACCAAGGTACTCTCGCATCTTATTCCAATTTGAGCAACAATCATGGTATAATTGTTGGTAATGGCAATTCAATTCCAATTCGTGGTCACAGTCATAAAATTGTCTTTTTTCCCCCTCCCTCCCCCCCCCCCCCCGCCCCCATCCACCTCTTATCTTGAAAAATATCTTTCATGCCCCTAACTTAATTAAAAATTTGGTGTATGTCCGTAAATTCACCACTGATAATTGAGTTTCTGTTGATTTTGATCCTTTTGGATTTTTTGTGAAGGATTTCAAGACGGGGATTCCTCTTATGAGATGTGATAGTAGGGGAGATGTTTATCCTATCACGCCCACATCCAGTCTCTCGAGTCAAGCCTTGTCATCTACTTTTGCAGCTCTCGCTCCTTCCTTATGGCATGCACGTTTGGGTCACCCTCGTCGTCTATTGTTTCTTCCTTACATAAAAAAAATTTTATTCTTGTAAAGGTACGCGTAGTACTCCAATTTGTCAATCTTGTCCTCTAGAAAAATTTGTTAGATTATCATTTGTAGACTCTAATTCTCGTACTTTAATGTCATTTGATATTATTCATAGCGATTTATAGACATCTCTTGTTCTCGGTTCTTTGGGCCATCGTTATTATGTTCTATTTTTTATGATTATACTAATTTTTTATGAACTTTTCCGTTAGCGAAAAAATCTCAAGTGTTTTCCACTTTTTTAAAAATTTAGAGCATTCATCCGTATCTAGTTCGAATGAAAAATCAAAAATATTCAATGTGATAATGGCAAAGAATATGATAATGGGTTATTTCGGGATTTTTGTGGTACTAATGGAATAAATTTTCGTTTTTCTTGTCCTCATACGTCCTCACAAAATGGGAAAGCCGAACGCAAAATTCTTACCATTAATAATATTGTCATAACTTTATTGGTTCATGCTTCCGTACCCCCATCCTTCTGGCATCATGCTCTACAAATGGCTACATATCTTCTTAACATACTTCCTACCAAAGGTTTGACATATTTATCCCCTCTTCAAATCTTATATAATAAGACTCATTCGTATTCACATCTTAGGGTCTTTGGATACTTATGTTATCTACTATTTATGTCTACCACAATTAACAAACTCCAGGATCGCTCTACCCCCTTGTGTGTTTTTGGGTTATCCGTCTAATCATTGTGGTTACAAATATTTTGATTTATCATCTAATAAAATCATCATTAGTCGTCATGTTATTTTTTATGAAACCCAATTTCCGTTTGCTAACGTGAGTAGTCTCGTGCCTAGTTCGTATAATTTTTTGGACGACGTCGTCTCTCCGTATATTATCCATCATCTTTCGGACTTATCCGGCACCCAAATTCCGCCAGCGAGCCCACTGCCCGCTGGACCTCTTGCCACTGTTTCGGGTCCAGCAACTGGAATATTCCTGCCAATGTTTCGGGTCCTCAGCCCAGTTTTAACCTCTCGGGGCCAGCAACTATGCCAAATTTTCAGGCCATTTCTGCCCCTGCTTATGCTAGCGGCCCAACTCCTATTTCAGTATCCAGTGTTGGTCCAGCAGGCCCACTGCCTGCTGGCCCATCCGTCACCCTTCCGCATTTGTCCCAAAATCTACTCAATTCTCCCCCAAGTCACAGACCAGTCACTCGTAGTCAACGGGGTATTTTTAAACCAAAAAGACATTTTAATTTAAATTCTAATATTCTTAAATTCCCCTACCCCATAACCCAGTGTTCGCATTAAATGACCCGAATTGGAAGTTGGCTATGACCGATGAATATGATCCTCTTATTGCAAATAAGACGTGGGAGTTGGTACCCCGTCCGTTTGGTGTTAATATTATTCGGTCTATGTGGGTTTTTACTCATAAGGATAATTCTGACGGTTCTTTTGCGAGGCATAAGGCTCATCTTGTAGGCGATGGTAAGACTCAGCAGGTTAGCGTGGATTGTGGTGAGACGTTAGTCCGGTGGTCAAACCAGCTACTATTCGCATTGTTCTCAGTCTGGCTCTTTCCAAAGCATGGCATATTCATCAGTTAGATGTGAAGAATACTTTCTTACATGGTGATCTTAAGGAGATCGTTTACATGCATTAGCCATTGGGTTTTCGAGACCCCAAATATCTTCATCATGTCTGTTTATTGAAGAAGTCCTTGTATTGGCTTAAGCAGGCCTCACGGGCTTGGTATAAGAGATTTGCAGACTATGTTTCGTCTATTGGGTCTTCGCAAAACAAGTCTGATAATTCATTGTTCATATATCGTCGTGGTTCTTCTCTGGCTTATATTATATTATATGTGGATGATATTATCTTGACTGCCTCTATTGATGCTTTGCGCAAGTCTATTATGACCATGCTCACTTCTGAGTTTGCTATGAAAGACTTGGGGCCCTTGAGTTATTTTTTGGGGATTGTTGTTTCTCATCATGCAAATGTGTTATTTTTATCACAACGAAAGTATGTCACTGAGATAATTGAAAGGGCTGGTATGTCCTCTTGTAAGTCTACGTCTACGCCGGTTGACACTAAACCCAAGCAAGGTGATGCGCCCGGCAGCCCATACGAGGACCCCACCCACTATCGTAGTCTTGCAGGGGCGCTTCGGTAACTCACTTTTACGCGATCGGATATTACGTATGCCAGATGCTGATTGGGGTGGTTGTCCAGACACCAGACGCTCTAAGTCCGGTTATTGTATGTTTCTTGGTGATAACTTGGTCTCATGGTCTGCCAAACGGCAATCTATCTTATCCCGCTCTAGTGTAGAGGCCGAGTATCGAGGGGTGGCCAATGTGGTTTCTGAATCCTGTTGGCTCCGTAATCTCCTCTCAGAGCTTCACTTTCTAGTTCACAAAGTTACCTTGGTTTATTGTGATAATGTTAGTGTTGTATACCTTTCTGGAAATTCGGTTCAACATCAGTGCACTAAACATATTGAGATGGATATACATTTTGTTCGCGAAAAGGTAGCTCGTGGACAAGTACGCGTCCTACATGTCCCTTCGAGGTATCAAATTGCAGACATTTTTACCAAGGGTCTTCCATCGGTTCTATTTGAAGATTTTAGGGACAGTCTCAACGTACGAAGACCGCCCGCTATGACTGCGGGGGTGTGATAAAACCCGTGATATACATAAGTTTGTATACCATGTATATCACAGTTTCACAAGGCAATTTACCTAGTGTGAAACCGTGATATACACGGTATACATACCAGTGTATGTCACAATTTTGTGCCTTATTTAGTGTAAGGTTTTGTGCCTTATTTAGTGTAACATTATTGTATTAAATTAGGATTGTACACTTACCATAATTATAGGATTCTTGTACTACTATAATAGGATTTTGGGAGTAGAATAAGAATATGATTTTCCTATTATGAAAAATTGTAAATTGTATATATACTTTTTCATTAATTAAAATAATCAAGGGGATTATTTCTTTCATTGACGGCTATTTGTCGAGAATGACAAAAGAAGACTTTAACATTTATTCAATTAAATCATATTTTTTTGGTAACTAAATGATTTTATTAATCACCAAGTGCATAAGTACAAAGCCACAACAAAAATGTCTCTTCTCTACTGTTTCACTAAGCTCTCATTCAGCTTTACTACCCATAAGCACCTAATCTCACATATCACTTGCAGAAACATCGCAGACAAGTATCACCTATTGTTAAGGTAGGTAAATACTTATCTTGGGGCCTCTTTACATCACACAAGAACTACATCAAACTAGCACAACTTATCACTGGCAGTCACCATCTAGAACTGCAATCTTTGCATCAAAGAACTGGTACCATTTTTGGCTCTGATGTTGCACATACAAGCAATCTGCCTAGCTATAACCTCTATGGTACTGCTTTTCTTCTAAAAATTATCATGTTTCTTTCATTCCACACTTCATGTATTACCTCGGCATATACCATCTTGAAAATTGCAGCTGCTTGAGACTTTTCTTTGACATTTGTTATGACCCACTTGTAGTGCTGATTCCATATAGCAGCTGGGTGGGATTGTTTCTACAACTATAATAACAATATATTCCATACACCTTTGGTAAATTGACATTCTGCAAATAGGTGATTCCTGATTTCTGGTAGGAGTTGACAAAAAACACAAGTAAGATCCACTAATATTCCCCATTTGTCAAGTCTGTCACTTGTATACATTCTATCCTGAAAGTGAAGTCACATTGTGAACACAGCTTTGGCCCTTGCTTCATTCTTGAACATTAAACACTTTGAAGGAATTCTAGGATGTTGCCCTAAGAGTAGAAGATAAACTTATCTGATCATACTCTTACCAGCAGTATTCTCCATTTGCCCCTGAGTCACCACTTCTCTAGCTTCAATAATTTTCTTCACTATCCATGAAGCTTGTTTTGGGAGGACCATAATATTCAGATACTGTCCTTTTATGTAAAAAGCATGTATCCATTTGATTCAAAGTTTATTCAGTTTATGAGCCAGATCCCAGTGATTATTAGTTGCAGCAGCTTTGTTCCAGAGCTTGAGATTAATCAAATTTAGTCCCCCTATGCTCTTTGGTGTACACATCCTTTCCCAGGCAATTAGTGCTTTTCTTGTGATAACATTTTCCCAAACCAAATATAACTCCTATAGTATGCTTTCACTGTTTTTTAACACTTTGAATGGGCCAATAAGCCTGAATGTAAATAAGAACAGTTTGCACCAATTGTATTCCTCCTGCATAAGATAATTTCTTTGCAGTCCAAGAGGAGATCTTAGCTACCATTTTCTTATGTCACTGAATCAAACTCATCTTCCTAGTTGATAAGGGAACACCAAGGTATTTAAAGGGTAATTCACTTTGAGTATAGCCTGCAAGTTCAATATTTCCACCCTTATTTGTTGTGGCACCCCACCAAAGTACACTGAACTTTTAGTTAGATTTGCTTGCAGTCCAGACATCTGAGAAAGCTGTTGAAAGCATTGATGCAAGCAATTAATAGATGACAAATCTCCCTTAGCAAAGAGCAGTAGATCATCTGCAAAGCTCAAGTGAGTAATGGACATCTTAGAACACCTTGGAATAACTAACAGTTTTCACACACTTTAGGATCCAAGATTGAAATTTCTGAATAAAACCCATCTCCACCACAACCTGCTCCAACAAGACCCATTCCACAAAGTCATAAACTTTTGTTAAATCTATTTTGATCATACATCTTGGAGAGGTGTTTTTTCTAGTGTAGGATCTAACTAATTCATGTGTCAATATAATAATATCTGCAATTTTTCTATCAGGTATGAAACCTGCTTGTGCTTCATTGATAATAGTGGCAATCACCTTCTGTAATCTTGCAGCTAGAATCTTAGATATGATCTTGTAAAAAACATAGCAACAAGCCATGGGTCTGCACTCTTTTGCACCAATTGGATTATTCACTTTAGGGATCAAAGTGATTGCTGCACAATTTATTGGGGTATACATTTTACCTGTAAGGAAAAAATCTTTCACTGCCTCTATGATATCCAGTTGATTCAACTCCATGCCTTCTTATAAAAATATGAGTTGTATCCATCTACCCCAGGTGTCTTGTCTTCATTAATACTACACAACCCATCATAGATCTCCTGTTCAGTAACTTCAGCACACAAAGTCAACTGTTGCTCATGAGTTAGTTTTTGTCCATTTTTCATCACCTCCTTGTTTATAGCAGGAATAGACTGAGCTGAGGTTCCCATTAGATTTTTATAGAAGGTAACTAACTCCTCTCTAACATCAGAGGGAGTTGTGATCTTAGTTCCATCTCAGCAGCAAGTTCCAGTATGTGCTTTCTATGGGACCTTTCCTTCATGACAACACTGAAGTACTTTGTATTAGAATCTCCCAATTTAATCCATTTATCCTGGATTTTTGCCTCTGAATACTTTTCTCAATTAAATCATATTATAGCTGAAAAATCACATAAGCAAATTTCAAGATTGCTAATGCAAGAATGCTCTTAAAACTGCATGCCTAAAAACTGGAACAAACACAGTGATTGAAGTAAATATCATTGACTATTGGACAAAGAATACATATTAAAAGATTGTCATGTTCAAGTCAAGAAGTAAGTGAAGAGAACGAATACATGTCAAAAGAAATAGTAAGTATCATTGAGTGAAACCTTAGTTGAGAACTCATGACAGCGGCCTATTTCTTGTCTGCAAGACAAAAAATTTCGACCATTGATACCTCTATGTTCATTTCTTAAAATATTTGATTGCTTGTGGCCTACTACAATATTGAATACTCAAGATAAGAAGGTTCAAGCTTGACTAATGTGATCAAGTTTTTTTCCCAACAATGTCTTACAATGCCTCAATTTATAGAATTACAATATGAAATACCAAATGATCATGCCATGAATATGGCTACTAATTACTTAGGGGTTATGATAATAAGTTGTGGTGTAATGGAAATAAAGATCATTAAAGGATATAAATAAATGGAGTAGTAATTGACACATTTATTCTTATATAATTTAAAAATTAGGAAACTATGAGAAATCATAAAAAAAATTAGAAACTAATTGAATATATACATAATTAATTAATCATGGTTAAATGATAGTTGTATATATTCAAACACATATCATACCTCCATTAATTTGGTGTAAACATTCAGTGTGGATAAATTTTTACCGTGATGTGGTGAGTGGTAGGGTGGGTGGGTTTAGGTGGGATGGAGGGGGTTGGTGGTTGTGGGGGATGGGGTAGGGTGGGGGTTGGTGGTGGTGGGATGGAGGGAGGGAGCGTGGGTGGGTGGGTTTGGGTGTGACAGAGGTGGGTGGGTGGGGTGGGGTATAATGAAATTCGTAACCACGCAAAAATCACCAAATCTGTGGTTATTAAAATTAGGTTTTTTCATGATTATATAACCACGGAATTACAACGAATTTATAACATCATGCAACATAATTTTAAGAACAATAAAAATAAATATGATTACATAGAAAATAATACAATAATGAACCACGGGAAACAACCACTCAAATCGGGGATAAGTATGCAATATGTGAATTGTATACCTCATAAGTATATAACATACATGTTTTTTTTTTAAATATTTTATAATTACATTGGTGGAGAAGAATAAATGGAAAGGGAATGGTATGCTACTAACAACTTGTTTGAATGGTTGTTACATATTGTTATTACAGTCAAACCTCTTTATAGTGGCACTTTGTCCGAGAATTTCATAACCGCTATAATGAGGTGTTGTTATATATGTATACAAGCATTTTATGTTTGGATCTCATTTAGCCGTTATAAATGAAAGTACGCAAAGAAATAAATGAAAAATAATATACTCTATTTGTCCCAATTTGTGTGATACACTTTCCTTTTTAGTCTGTCCAAAAAGAATGATACATTTTCTTATTTTGCAATAATTTAACTTTAACATTTACCTTTTACGCTTAATGATATGATCTATACACAAATATTTTTGACTTGTTTTAGACCACAAGATTCAAAAGTCTTCCTTTATTTCTTAAACTTCGTGACGAGTCAAACTATATTACATAAATTGGGACGGAGGGAGTACTTGTTAATTTTAAAATTTCAATTGATTTTCATAGCTCATTAATTAGAAATTAAAAGGACTAATAAATTACAAATAAATCTATGACTAGTTGTACCATGCCGATAAATAATTAAAATCTAAGAAATATATGCATTTCAAATTAACTGAGAATTAAAATACAATTTCAAGTTTGACGTAATAATTCTACAATTCTAGGTTGTTTCATAAATTTCAATCTCTTAGTGATAATATAACACTTGAATTCACGAAGAATTTGTCCAAACATTCCACAAAAGGAAATTCAATAGTTTTCCATTTAACCATACACCTCAATTATGGAAGTGTCATGATTCAAATTCATGTGACTGACATCCGAAACTCTACCCGATCTGAGCGAACCAAATGTATATGATATACACTGGTCATATGCATGAGACCATATTAACCGTGGAAGTGATTTGAAAATTCCAATCATGGAACTTTTTTTAAAAATTGAAACCATACATAAATATTTTATAAAAATAATGAAGTCGAAGTAAAATAAGTGTCATCATATATGTCGTGTACACTTTCAACGCAACTATCTGTAGAGCCTTTATACCAAGGAATAACTAACTCTTTGGAATAATTACCGAGTAAAGAAAATAAGAAGCAACATACCAGTTACTACAAAATTAAAGTGGTGTATCAGCATATCCTCATGAAGAGAGTCATTTTAACTAGGGAGTTCAAAATTGAACGGTTATCGATAACCCGACTGCAAAATTAGCTTATTGGTTATTAGCATTGGGGTTATCAAATTAACGGTTGGTGAACATATTAAAAAAATTATTTAACGGCTTATCGGTGCGAGGGCGAATAACTCAATTTTCTTATCTAGTAAACTGTTAACCCGTTAAGAATTATCATATTTATATTTTTATCTTAAATATCAAGAACTAAAGCTAAAGTCCCAATTCCCATTCCCTTAATACTGTTAATTTCATTGGTAATTATCTCTCGTTCGTTAAAGCACGTGATTTTCCTCTAGTGATAGTTCATAGTAAACATAACCCGTTGACAAGTTTGATAGTGAGTGGTTTCATTTTGGGAAAAAAAAATAATCTTTTCAATGGCTACGGAGTAAAAACTTTTGATTTCAACTATTTTGCTTTCTTTTGGAGAAGAGAGTATGAAAATTTGGTGTCATATTTGATGACGACTCATGCCTTAAATTAGCAGCTTCCATTGGCTTCTTCTTTGGTTTCATGATGGAATTTGAAGAGCACAATATTATCGTGAAAGTTGGACTACATTTGATATTAATTTTCATTTTCTCCTAGATTTAGCTCTCACGACTCAAATCACGAGCGTCGTGGTGGCACCTACAATCTCCCCGGTAGGCGAACCAATCCCAATACAACTATACAAGAAGGTTAAGAAAACGCGGAAGTGAACGAAATACAATAATAATTTCATTTAAAACATCATTTAATAACCAATCCTTACAAACAACTTCTTTCCCAAAACCTGGTCTGACTTATACAAGGACTTCTAGATACAACAGATGAATAAAAAATAGAACAACACTGGGCCGAATGAAGGAGGGCAGTCTAAATGAGATGGAAACCAAGGCCACCGGAATGAGTGGTGTGCCTCAACTTCCCGTGCTCCAACTGCAATCTGAATAAACTGAGTACATGCATCTACGTAAAAGATGCAGCAAGCGTAGCATGAGTACACATCGTACCCTCGTAGGCATCATAGGCCGACAATGACGAAAGATACGCAAAGAAAGATAAATATCAAGTGGACACCAAATAATCCTACACTAACAGTTCAATCAACCAAATAAGTCACATTATCCACATATAATTCATAAATCAACAAGTCACTTTGTTCATATAAGGATCCCCGAAATCATGAAAACCTCACAAATCACATAAGACTGGTCAATCATATAAATACCCAATTCACACAAGGGTTCATTAATCACATAACTACCCAATCCACAATAAGGTTCATGGAACCCACTCAAATCGCATAGAAGTTCATCACTCACATAAATCACCTAATTCACAAGTTAGTTTATTAATCCCCGAAATCATGTTTGACCTCACATGCTCGGTTAGACAACACATTCGTTAAGTTGACGCTTAGTTCATTAAATTGTTACCTTAAAACATTCCACAATATACTCTAAGGATGGAAAATACTTTGTTAACATCTTATTATTGCCAGTCCCTACCCTCGAGTATGACTATATACAATTACATGCAAGACACACATTAGTTCGTTAGACTCTCTTAAGTAATTACCATTACCTTACCTTTTTTATCAAGATAAAAGTCGTCCAAACATAAGACATACAAGCAAGGACTACACGACAATGACTCAACAACCATGCCAAACAATCTCTCACTAGAATCATTACCAAGTAAATCATTTAGCCATAAGGACACATATGCGTACTTAGTACCCCTAAATTATGATTAAGCATGATGGATTACAAGCCACAATTAACAACAATTTCTTACTCACAAGTTATAATCAAGAGACCCAAACACACGACATATCAAGTCAACATGGAAACCAACCCAATTCAATAAGAACAATCCAACAATTCACTCCATCACAATACTCAACCAAGTCATCAAATACCACTCCAACACTTAGTTCACCAATACATAATTAATGAAATGATATATGTATGATATGAATGCAATACATATGTCAGGTACCTTTCCATCTCCCATATGCAAGCGTTCAAATTCTATTAACTGCATACCCATGGGGGACCCGCAAAGTTCACATACGCCTCCAAAATTTCTCAACGAAGACCAACTCTTAGATGAATAACTTATTGCAGTCGTGCAACCCGTTCCCCCGCATATCATCATCATCTCAATGTTGCCAATAATCTCATAAGTGTTCTTACCATTCCGGTCTCTTGGACCCACAATATTTTTCATACTACTCCAATATCAATATCAACAAAACCATGAGTGTATAAATGTAAATGACACTGCAAGACAAAAAATTAATATGTAATAAAATACAATCAAATATAGAGATGAATATCACATGCTTTTAAGAATTCAATACAATAATCCAAGTACAACCAAGGAATCATTTATAAAGGATTTGTGATGAATAAGCATGATGATAACAAGTATCGCGATGAGCCGACATAATGATGACAAGCCCAATCAATCAACAGTCGGACCCAGCTTAAGGCTGATTCTCCAAATCACCCATCATCACAGTTCAACATCGGTAACCACTTAAATGGTAATCACAACCATTTAAGTGGGACCCCCAAACACGCCTAGTACCCCTCAATATTTATAATTGATTACATACTTCTATCAGAGTCTAAATAAGAAAATCGTAGCCTACCTCAAAGCCGAGCAGGAGTCAGGA
The DNA here is from genome assembly GCA_034509755.1 of Anisodus tanguticus. Taxonomy (NCBI): domain Eukaryota; kingdom Viridiplantae; phylum Streptophyta; class Magnoliopsida; order Solanales; family Solanaceae; genus Anisodus; species Anisodus tanguticus. The sequence continues at coordinate 8,360,184 of CM067543.1, read as the reverse complement.
ATAGTCAACCCTCTACACACACCTTGACTCTTCGGGATGCCTCATAGTAATTGTAGTCTAACACACATGTACTAGACGTTAATATCAAACCAAATCACATACAAGATTTTAGTCCTTAACTATACAAAAGACATCTAAAATCCACCTCGAGCCCAGGATGTCAAAATCCGAGCTTTATTACTCAAAAGGCTTTAAAACATGCTTACTAGTTATATCCTTAAGTTAATTGAAAAAAACAACCTTAATTGAACCCTTAATAGCGCAGTTGTAATGACTCGTCCGATCATTTTTTGCTAATGATCCTTATTTTCATATTTTACCCTTCTCGTGGTATCTGTATGTGGTTTGTGATGTGCCTAGATAGCACGGATCCTGAGGTCCATTTTCATGAGTTTTGGATGAAAAAGCTCAAGTCTGAAAACTTAGAGTTGGTTAGTTTGACTCAAAATTAACCTTTGGCTAGATGGATTCATTTTCGAGTTCCGTCGTTATTTATGACTTAGTCGAGTCATTGATTTGCTTTTCGAGGCAATCAGATATATCTTGTGGCCTTATTTGTAAGTTTGCATTTTTGGTTTATCTCGGACGATTCTTTAGAAGAGTATGCCTTAGCTCGGTTAAATGTGAAATCCAAGGGTAGAGCGAGTTTGTAGTTCTATTTACCATAGACGAGTATGTTTGGTTTGTGTCTGGGGGATTCCGAGAGTATTTCAGGTGTTGGATGGATGATTTGGTTATTTTCCCTTTTGCTGGTGTCTAGTATCCCCCGCGGCGGCATCAGTATTTTCTCTGGAGGATCCTCCTCGGCGAGTGGTTAGCTCACTGAAATGGAATCTGGAAGTCGGGGAGTTCTGCCACAGCAGAGTCGGGTCCACCGTGGCGAGGGGTGAGGTATCAAGTGACTCTCGCTCCAGTGGAAGGTTTTCCACCGCAATGGATCCGCTCTAGCAGAGTCGATTCAGTTGGGACAGATCACTGTTTAGATGTCCTATAAATATTTCTAGGTCAGAATTTGCTTTCCCAAAATAGTCTATCTCGATACCAGCGTCATTGGGGAGTATAACCAGAGCCTTAAGAGTAATTTCCACCCTTGGATAAAAGTTTCCTTCATTATTTGATTTAAATTTATGATTCTAAGCTTATTAATGGTGGCTTAGCATATTATTTGAGTTGAGGATGATGAGTTTTGCATGTTGTGAGAATAAGAGAGCTATATGGATGATTTTATTGGAGATTTATAGATCAAATGGTATTAATATCATGAATTAGGATTGGATTATGATAGATTATCATGTTATAAGTCTTAATTTGATTGTAGAAGCATGTTTTCAATCGGGGAAATTTTCTAGGGTTTCAATTGGGGCTTTTTTTATTATTATTCAATTGAGGTATTAAATGTGAATAGATTTTCAATTAACTCTAGGATATGACTACCTAGTATGTAATAATAATTTTTGGGTAATAAAGTTTGGGTCTTGATAGCGTGGGCCCGGAATGGGTATTTAAAGTCTTATTTTTGTTGTGTTAGCTTTATATTAACGATGTAATATGCGTGAATAGACTTCGATTATCACGAGGCGTAAAGAAATGGCTAAGCTATCACCGATGACTGATTTTGGAGTGCACTTGCTCGGCTTTGAGGTAGGCTATATTTTAGCTTTTCGAGACTCCGATAGAAGTACGTAATTAGTTATAAATATTGAGGGGTATTGGACGTGTTTGGGGGTCCCACTCAGGCGGTTGTGATGAACGTCTGAGTGGGTACCGGTGTTGAACTGTGACGATGAGATGATTCGTGGAATCATCCTTATGCTGGTTCCGATTGCTTTGAGGTATGCTATATTTTAGCTTGTCGTCATGTTTGCTATTGTTTGTTTACTCATCACACATGCTTTCGGATGATATCCTAATTTCATTTGAATTTGCTTATGTGTTATGGAATTCATGAAAGCATGTGATATATCATCTCTATACTTGATTGCATCTAATTATATCATGATGTTTTGCCTTATTTTGTCATTTCATTCATACACTCATGGTTCTGATGATATGATATTGGAGTGGTATGATTATGTTGTGGGTCCAAGGGACCGGAAATGTAAGAATACTATGAGATTATAACACTTGAGATGATATTGGTATGTGGGGAGAGGAGTTGCACGTCTGCAACATGATTGAGACTCGACAAATGAGTCATGAGCTCTAGTCAGATTCGTGTGTGGAATTCCGGCTAGCTAAGAGTGGTATATGGACTTCGTTGGTCCTCCAATAGGTGTACGGATCATAACTAAACCTTGATGTACTGTATATAAGGTTGAGAAAGGTACCTTGCATATGCATCGCATTCATATCATACATACTTATGCCATTTCATTGATAAATTGTGATGTACTGTGTATTGAGTGATTAAGAACACAATAATTGGCTTCTGAACTTGACATGTTATTTATTATTACTGATATCTGATATACTATCAAACTCTGTCAGCAACATGTTGACTATGTGACGTACTTGGGTTATTAAACTGTTAGCATAAGATTATTTGGTGTCAACTTGGTATTTATCTCTGATTATGTCTCTTCCATCATTGTCGGTCTATGATGTATACGGGGGTACGTTGTGTACTCATGCTACACTTGCTGCATTCTTTTTGGATGCAAATTCAGTACCTTCCACCTCCGCAGGACCACATGGCTGAGTCAGAGCTATAATCCTCAGTATACATGGTGAGGATGCTCCTTCTAGCATGGCCTCTATCTCTAGTTATTGTCTTTTGTTCGTATTAGAGAGACATATTCATACTATGTATTCAGTTTTGGCCCGTGTGCCCATTTACTAAGACTTATGTTATTTTGATTAGTGATCTTGTATGCCCAGACTAGATCTTGTTTTTTTTTATGTTTCAAACTATCATTTTCTTCTGCGCTATTTTACGAGACAAAGATTTTAGTATTCGTATTCTTCCGCTTTACTTATATCATATTTTGCGAATGATTTGGGAAGTGGTTCGCCTACCGGGAAAATTATGTCGGTGCCACCGCGACTCCTGAAAATGGGTCATGACAACGATCTAAAAAAAATCCCAAATTTACAAACCCAAGATTTTCCCCTAAATTGAAAGGGGTTTCCCATATCAAATTAAACTCTACAACATGGCTATTTTACAAAATATAATACTTATTCACAATTATCAAGGTAAACTAATTCATATTACACCCCTTAATCAGAGATTCATCCACCCTTATTCTACCATAAAGTTTATACTTCCTTTTTCCCCAATTTATAATCTACCCCAAAGGCTAGGGACCTATAATCATGGAACACAACCAACAAGGGTGAATAATTTACCTCCAAGGAAGGATTCAAGCACATGCTCCAAGAAATGGTCTCTAGACCAGTCCCAACTTCGAGATATGAATCTTTGAAAAGTGGGACGTTTTTAGGACTTTTAACACACTATCTGGACAGTGATTCCGCTCCTGTGGACCTGACTCCGCAGGCGCGAGCTCTCTTTGGCGGAAGAGCCGACCGATGGGCGCAAACACTTGACGCCTCGCTTCAGCACAGAAGCGGAAAAAATTCCGCAGACGCGGACCTAACACCTCCGTCGGTGCGGACATAACCTCGTTGGCGCTGTCATGCTGGGGAGACATCACCCCGCTGGAGCGGAAACCGGACTTTCAAAAAAAATTCAAATCGATTAATCTTCCTTATGAATAGTAAAGGGTTAATCTTAACCATAAATTCTACTTGTAATCGTTATCGGCGAGTGTCAGGAATTACAACGGAAAGTTTGTAATGACCGAATGGGTCATTACATTAGTCTATACAATGCCCGATAATCGCCCGATAATTGCTAATCCGATACCGAATCAATCTTTATCTTACCAGTTGGCTAGCAAATTAGTACATTTAAAAGACAATAATTAATAAGGCAAACCGTTAGGCATAATTATTTGCTCGATCTGCCTAATAAGCAACTCTAATCCTAATCATGTCCGCTCATCATGTGCCACACCTTATCATGAACTATGAAAATTTGTGTGTGGGGGGCGGGGGGGCGGGGCAGAAGAAGGGTAACATTTGATATAAAATAGTGAACAATACTATCAAATTGTTATAGATAATATCATATATTGTGAATATCTATCTTTAGGAGAAATATCAGGGTTAATAACTTTGGGACCAAGTAAATTTCTCATATAAATAGAGATATTCCCTCATTGTATTTCATCCCCCAATAGAAATAAGAACTCTCCTCTCTTCTCTCTTTCTCAACAATATTCTTGTTCTGCTTTTATTATTATTTAATAACACGTTATCAACACGAGACTCTGTCACCCCGAGCGAATACTTTTGAAAGTATCATAAGTATAAAAAGCAATTTCTAGGTAAGTTACTAATATCACTTTTGCTCTGAATTAGATCCCAAAATTGGAAAAGGATACCATGATCTATTTATTGGTGGTTATAATCATTACGTAATTTTTTTTATTAATCCTTGTGATATTTAGTAGTAATAATAAGTAAGTAATCACAGTTGAATCGAGCAAAAATAGTACATAATTAATTTTGTTGGCAAGTACTGTTAAATTACAAATTATGGGTTGTATCAATTTTGTTTTTGTATAGATAGCATATGTTTGCTTATTGTGGATTTATGCTAAGCTTTTTAAATCACTATCTATCTTTTGTTTTCAATTTATTTTGAAGACCCATTATTACTAAGATTTACGTATAAAACTACCGTGATATAGTTATAATTCATAAACTTACATGGAGAATGTGTACAAGATAAACCGTATTCTGAAACACGGAAAAAAATCATTGGCTTATCAAATTATCTCTTTGGGAATATCCTTATCTTTGACCCGGTATTATATTTCTTTGTCATGATTTGAAAGTGGTTTCATGTTTGAGTGTAGTTAGTGCGAGGAATGAGGTCTTAAACTGGATTGTTCTTGTTTTCCAATTCACATTTAGCCATGAGAAGATCAATTTTTGTTTGAGGATTGAATGTGCTTAGTATTTTCTAGAACCAATGTAGTATCACATGCTTTTCATTTTGAATCCATTGGTCTCTTTACTTTATCATCGTTTCATGATATTGTGATGACTCAACTTCTTGATGCCTCATATGTGGCAATTTTGATCATGGTGCTTATTGATACATGGTTATGTCACAAATTTGTGTATCCTTGTCAGGCTAATAAGTTTATTATCGATTGTGATGACCCTCATCATCTGTTAGGGCCATATTGTTGTATATCTCTCCTTGGTTTTTGCAAGGTTCAGATTCAAGGACAAATCCCTTTCCAGAAGGCGAAGATGATACGATACCGGGGAGCATAAATCACTCAAGATCATTCACCCGAGAATAAGCCAAAAAACTTCAAGCTTTATAAGCCATGTTGATGCAAAGAGAGGCTTTGGAGACCCTTGAGGACCCACATAAGAGAGCATACGATATTTGGATGATCGCTTTGAGTGAAGATAAAGTCAAGTGAATGACTGGCACAATCTGCGACTCACTCTGTGAGATGCAGAGCCATTATGCGAGCTGCAAAGTTATTCTGCGAGCCGCATATCTGGAAATGATGAACTTCGGCTACTTTTATAATTTGAGGTTATGGTCACTTTTGGGCCTAGGTTGTAATAAAAGCTTAACACTATATATAGTGTTTTTCAAGGCTTAGAAGGGGGATTATTGATGATTGATGAATTGAGAATATTTTCTCTTAGTACCTAGTTGGTAATGTTAGCTTAGTTGCTAGATTAGTGATTAGATTATAGTGATAGCACAATTAGTGTGAATTTCTTGGTTGTATATCGAACCTTGTTCATAATTCTCACATGAGATTATTCACTTATGAAATCATCTTTATAGCATAGGTGCTTTTGTTGATCACTCTATTGGAGGTCTTTGGTTTAATATACCTTAGGTTGACTTTAGATTTTAGTTCTTGTGTCTTGCTTCTATCTTGATTGATGTTTGAATTGGTTTATTTCATTGAGGTCTAAACTTTCATACAATTTAGGTTGCTTTGAATGCCATTTCTTGTGTCAATCTTCTATCTTTCAGTTCCGCATTCGATTTCTATAGTTTCGCTTTATGAATCGTATCACCATCACAAATATCACCACCACCATTACTAGCTACTAGCACCAACCAACCATCATCACCACCACCATCACTAGCGAATATAAATATTTTATTTTTTTATCGAATAATAATTTTATTTTATTAAATTTATCTTTTTTCTAAATTTTGATACTTTTTTATTTGAATTGTTTATTTATTATGTCTAAGATAAATACACTATGCACATTCAGATGTTGAAAAATAAACAGTCTTAATCATTAAGTGTTCATATCTAGAGACAACATCTTAATCATCTAGATGTGCATTCCGTCTTAATCGTAATAAAAATAAATGAGGCCTAAAAGTATTAACTTTTAACAAACTTGAGAGTCATTTTGTTTACGGGATAAGGACTAACAATTCCAGGATAAAATAAAGGATTATTTATCCTGTATTCGGCTATGAGTATTAATTAGTCCCGAAATATTTCATCTTACCATTTGCACTAAAATGGTGTGATTAGCTATCCCATAATAGAAGGTGGAATAGTTAATCCCATGAAACATCTCAACCCATAAGATACTTTTTTTTGTGCTAATTGCCCTTAGCATGTAATGGTCTTTAATTTTTGTCCCTCAAATCAATGATCTTTAATTTTTGCCCCTACTTCTCATTTAATAAAATTTTGTGGGCCAAAGTATCATTTATTCGCTGATCTACGAAATCAGAGATTCTGGGTTCACAATAGAGCAATTTTTTTTTTGCAAGGTAAGATTTTAATAGAAACTATGCCTTTTCGGCCGAAGTTTCATAGAAACTATGCCTATGTAATTAACCGGACAAGGCATAATCTTAATTTTCTACGTAACTATGCCTAGTTACAAAAGCATAGTTTCTATTCTACTTTGACCGATTAGGCATAATTTCAATGAAATCTTGCCTTGCAAATTTTTTCTTCTTTTTGATTATGCTGGGGTTCAAACCGAAGATTTAGATTTTTTGTTTTGTTCTTCACTGTAGGGGTATTTTGACCGCTTTTTATTACTTAAAGTACCGAAAGACAAAAATTAAAGACCAACGATTTGAAGGGCAACAATTAAAAACCACCTCAAAATAGGGACATTCCTGCGAATTGTCCGAAATCATTCTCTATCTCATCTCACCAACCAAACACACCTCTTAAAAAATCAAAATTATAAAATGCATACTTAAAAGGACTATTTTGTAACCCCTCTAAAATATAAGGGACCACTTTTGTCATTTTCTTGTCTTCTACCTGACCACAAGTATAACCAAGCAATGTCAATATTTTTTGGCCGTTGCCCTAAAACTCTTCCTTAATACTTATATGCTAGAAACCAAACTCAGGCAGCTGCAAAACCCTACTACTTCCTCTTCATCATCAACAGCAGCTGCCTTATTAGCCTTCAAGCCTAGGCAAGTGCTTTTAGCACAGTCATCATCAAAGTCCACCAATCTTGTTATGGCTAAGAAACAACATAATCAAGAAAACAACAAGTCTGTTTTACAACAATCTATACTAAATTATCTTCACCTTAATGGTTACTCTAAAACCCTCAAATACTTCCTTAAAGAAACGCAAATTCAGGTTTGTTTTTATATAGCCCTTTTTCTTTTATCAAACACTTCCTTTTAAATAAATAAAAATGTGATTTTTATCCAAGATTTTAAAGACCTATTAGTATGTGTATATGTTTGCTAGTATTGTTTGGAAGTTGGAACAGATGGATGAAGTTATTTTATGTGTCAGATGTGAATTCCCATTTTTGAAATAAGATTTTATGTGTTCAGAAGCTGCATAGAAGTGCTATAAGTCACATTGAGGATAATACTTCTCCTCATTTACTCCATTTATTCTATATCTGGATATTTTGCTGTCTTATACTCCATTGACTACATTCTTTTGAGCCGAGTTTCTATCAGAAACAGCCTCTTTGTCCCTTACATCCTACCCTTCCCATACCCTATTTTGTGAGATTACATTCGGTATGTTGTTGTACTTCTCAAATACTAATGATGTCTTAGAAATATGTAGAGAAAGGGAGTATTATTCTTGGATAACCGAGAAATAGTAAACAAAAATCAAAACTTTAATTTGATAGAGCTATGTTTTCTGGTATACCATATGGTATATCTTTTATGGTTTTTGTATTTCTGTCTTAATGAATTGCATTTTGTGATTTAAGTAGGATGGTTGGCTTTGTTGGAAGAAGTTTAGTGGTAGACACTGAAAAGTCGTAGTAGAATTTGAATTTGTTTTATTGACTCATAGGAACATGTGAGTGAAGGTAGAGAGATATGAAGTGGTGGCGAGGAAATTAATAAGTTAAACTATGAGGTTAATAAAAGGAAATGGTGTTAAAGGAATGACATGGCGAAACATTATTTCTTCGGAAATTAGAGAGTATTTGCTCTTTGTTCTCCTCTTATCTGTTATTACATGGAGATGAAAATGTTCAATAAGAGCTTGTTGTTTTGGCTTGAAAATTTGTGTTTTCAATTATATTCGTAGGATAGTGTTTCATAGTCAAAGAAGAAAGTTGCTTTTGTTTTATGGAGAAGAAAAAGTAATCAATTGAAGGTTTCTGCACTTATGCTGGTATTACTATATTGAGGAAACCTCCACTTGTTGAATTACATTTTATATCATGTCTGGCATTGTGTTCTACTGACTGAAGAATGTGCTAGGTCTCACTGATCCTTTAGTGTTAACTGATGTTAACCCGACTCTTCAAAAATGTTGCCGCACCTATATCGGATACTCCAAAAGTTACACTACTTTGGAGGATTTGACACGCACCCCGCGGCTTTTTTGGAGAGTCCAAGCAACATAGGTGAACATGTTTTGTTGGAAATTTCATATGTACGTTCTGGTTGATTCCTTCATTTTGATCGAAAAGCTTTATCTGTGATGCCACTATTGAATCTGCATCTCGCCTATATGCTAGGATGTTGGTACAGCCATTCAGGTCTTTCTGCTTTTTGAATTTTTGATGCAGGGTGACAGTTGGAAGTCTTTCTCCATTAGTTTGGAGGATTTATACAGCAAGTATCTAAACAACAGGTACGTTGAGAAGTAATTACTTAACTAGCATAATCTTATTCTGATGATACGTGTTTCAGTTTCATTACTTTTCTCTGTTTCTGGGATTTGTGGAAGAAGGAATTATTTTTCTTTTGATAACTATGGTGTCCGGGCCAGCTTGCGCATACCTTGATTAATTCCACGTGTACCTTCTACCTCCCACCATTAGTGGTACCGGGTGGCTTGGACATAATGGAAGAAATCACCTAATGTTTTTTCCTCCACTGGAATTTGAACTTGAGACCTCATGGTCGCAACACACTTCATTAACCACTAGGCTACCTGGTGGGTGGTAGAAGGAATATTTGATTTTAAACATTCAAAAGTACAGAACTATAATGACTCTCAAGCAAGAATTTATCTCTTTAAGTTTGTTGATCGAGAGTTTTTTTTGGGGGGGGGAGGGGGGGGTGTAGATTGTGTCCAACACAATGAATATGGCATCTCTTGTATGAGGGTTATTATTGTAATTTTATTCCAGTTCCTTTTCTCATGCTACTTGACCTTTTGTCAAATATGCAGTACTGATAATGGTGCGATATCTACGGGCAACAGAGAGCCAGGTAATTTTGTAGCATATCTTCATTCATCTTAAACTTAGTTTCTTTCGTGAAGCTTGTATTTGTGATGTTAAGGGTGTTATTCTAACTTGATTTTATCTTTTACACGATCTGGTGCAGCGCAATGTGAAGATGGCACAAAGGGAAACAACATACGTAGCAATGTCGCTGACTCTCAGGAAATAATTAGTAAGAAAAGTGAAGACAAAAATAGCGATGTTCCAGATGCTTCTCAACCTGAGAGTGTTGATAAATCCACAGTAAACGCTACTACTGCTCAAGAAGTTTTGGCTGATGATAAGGCAGACGTGCCCTTGAAGAAGCAGAAGGAGAAGAAAAAGAAAAAAACAGAGGAGAAATCAGAAAGTGTAGTACCTATAGACAATGATAATATTGATCTTGCTGTGGAAAAATCTAAAAAAAATAAAAAGAGGAAGTCTAAGGAAGAGAGTGGAACTACTGATTCCAAGAAGAGAAAAAGATTAGCTTCGGATGAAAATGCAAATCAGGCAGTTGATGGGGTTGGAACTGAAGAATCAAAGCGTAGAAAGACTGAAGGCTTGGAAGAATCAAAGGCTGTTGCAGAACAAGAACAAAATGGTGAAGTAATTGAAGCAAACTCCAACTGTAATCATCAGGATGAGTTGAACAATTCTGCTAAGCAGAAATCGTCGAGGAAAGAATTTAATGGATCAGCAGAGGTATGCATGCTTATTTTTTCTTTTGACCTTGATTGTCAATGTGCCAAGTCTTAACAAGTGAGGTTCATAATTTTGTCAATTGTTGATGTCATAATAGAACTCTTAAATTTTGATTACCTTACCATTTCTCAAAAAACAACTCTTAAGTTGTGTGTTGTGTACTAAAGGAAAGATGATTTAAAAAGAATTCATAATTTGCAAAATAATCTCAATCTTTTAAAAGAACTTTCCATCATGCTCAAGTCAGGTTTTGGTAAATAATCTCTTTACCAAAAATAAAATGTTTAAGTAAATAATCTTGAACCATGCTTGAGTTAATTTCTATCGATGATCTACTTCACCCGATGAGGGAAAACATTGTTATTGTATAGGAATTTATTGATCTTTGAGATTTCAGCAAGTAAACTTGGGCATTCACACGAGTTATTTGGCCTTGTGTAGAGGATTAAGTGGGCATTATGTTCACTTTTGGTTTATGTACTTTATGCTATAGTTTAGGGATAATGAGACATCATAATATGATTGGACAGAAAGGGATTTATTAACACAAGAAAAGAAAAAGGACTGAAGAAAGACGGAGCTAGGTATCTTTTGTGATAAGGGATAATGAGGGATAACAATCTCCTCATAGTTTTGGGTGGAAAGGAACTTACATTTTTGTTCATGTAACATATGAGCTCTCCATTTCTGTCTTTCTAAATTGACCAAAGCTTAAAACTTTTTCCGTCCCATCATATTCTTTCCTTTTGTTTCCTTTGTTTCAATCCTAAAGATAAGTATTGTTAAATGCTCTGTCCAGTCCAAATTAATCGATGTTCCGGTCCACTAAGCTCCCGCTATGAGCGGGGTTTGGGGAAGGGCCTGACCACAAGGGTCTATTGTACGCAAACTTACTGATCCAAAATAATTGATGTTTTACAAAACCAAGAAGGTATTCAATTCTTTTTCTCAAATTTGCTCTCGACACATTCCTAACCCCCATGATAATTATTTCAGCCAAAAAAAGAAAATAAAATCATAATTAAGGGTATTTTAGTCAAAACACTTCTTAATTTTTAGGAGTAATTAGTTCCTTAATCCATGTGGCCACGCCTAAAACATCAATTATTTTGAGTTAGAGGGAGTATCTTTTTGGACAATTCAGACGATATATTTTAATTGGAATATAAAGCCAGCCATATTTTAGTTGCCTCTTTTCAAGTAAGACAGTGAGAAAGTAGACAATCTTTGAGGAAGAGAACCATACTAATGTAAGTTCGAGACTATCACAGCAGCCTAAATTACAGTGATAAAACTTTTACCTAGTTAAAGCCCAGCCTTGCAGTCTCTTTACTACATAGGTAGCTTTCAACCATTGCAGGCACAAGTAACTCTTTTGGAGTCTTTCATTTTGAAGGCAAAACTGACGTGGTTCTTTGTTTCTCTTATACATAATTATAGAAAGGGATGTTGGGGTTGGGGGGGGGGGGCAGCTTTCCTGTAATCTTAACAGAGTACTATTTCTTTTGTTCTTTTCATATTAAACTTGATGACGTCAGCTTGCACAGTTCTTTCTCTTGGTTTCATGCCGCATCATTCCTGTGCTATTTGTTGGGAAGAATTATGGCTTTGCCTACTGTATTATTACCGATGTTCTGAAAAATGCATTTTGATTGATATTGCAGCCCAAAACTGTAAATGCCTTTCAAAGAGTGAAAATTGAACAGGTAGAGTTTAAAGATGATAGACTTAAAGATAATTCTTATTGGGCAAAGGTAGGATCAGATTCTTGTCTTCCATCTTTTTTACTCGTATCTTTTTAGTTATTCATCTTTTACCATGCAACTAACTTTTCCACTTCTCCGCGTACCACTGTTGCAGGATGGTGCAGATATTGGCTATGGTGCTAAGGCACAGGAAGTTCTTGGCCAGGTTAAAGGAAGGTATATTTTTCCTAATCCCTTCCATTAGTTTGGTGACCTTGAATTTAATCTTGACGAGGATAAACTAATTTATAAATACATGTTACCTAGTACAACTCTTTTGGTGTTGACGGAAAATATATTTCTCCGTCAGTTGTCAAACGAAAGCAGGGAAGAATACTAGATTAATGCTTGCATTTGTTAATGTTGTTGTGCCTTGGAAAAATTACATCACAAGTAGGGGCGGCAAAAATTAGCCCATAAAAACATGAGCCACCCAATCCGCTCAAGAATGACCCGCCCATTTATTAGTTCAGCCCATCTAAACATTGAGCTGATATGTATCCCAAATTGACCCATAGAAACCTTGTCAAAATATTTTCAAAAAGACTTTTTTATTGATATGTTAGAGTACATCGTTATAATAAAGAAGATAGTTTTATTAGGTACTTAAAAAGTTATAAAAGAACAAACAAAGAAATTAAAACTTGGTAAGAATTGGGGGTTGAGTTATGACCCGTTTTTTAGCCCATTTCAGCTCAAGTAATGATCTGCCCATTTTGATCTGCCCAAATCCAGCCCAACCCACCCATTGCACCCCTAATTGCAATTACACTCGTCGACTTTCGTGAGCACTAAATATCATTTTGCACTAAGTTTTTTACTTGTTATCTTCTTCAACCCCCTCTGCTCATCTTTCTGCTAGGTATTGCTAGTTCTTTTCATGGTAGTTAGGTGAGGGGCCGGTGACAGTTTTTCTTTTGGGGGGTGGGTGGGAGTTATTGAAGCTATTAATTGCTATTTTCTCTAGCGAGAACCCCGAGCATGTTCATGGTCTGCATAGGTTCTACTGTGTTTCAATGGCAAAGCTTAATTATCCATTCTATGTTTCCAGGGATTTCCGACATGAGAAGACCAAGAAGAAGCGAGGTAGTTACAGAGGAGGGATAATTGACTTGAACTCGCACTCCGTCAAGTTCAACTACTCAGATGAGGAATAACCTGTTTCAGCCTATTTTCAGGGAGAGCCTCTTTCCATTCTATTAAAGAGAAAAAAATGAATTCTTTTTTGCCGTTGTGGGGTTTGATTATTTAAGCAGAACGATAAAAGTTTTCGTTAAACTTAGAAGTTGATCCAATCAAGATAATCCCACCTTTGAAACGCTGACAAAAGGTCTTCTGCGTTTTCTTTTTCTCGTTTGTTATTTTCTTCAAGTTGTTTTTGGGCTCAGTAACTATGTCAATTCATGAATTTGTATTTCTATTAATCAATTAAGGGGTCGTTTGGTAGAGTGTATTAGAGAAAATAATGCATGTATTAGCTTTGTGTATTACTAATACCTTGTTTGGTATATTTTTTCATCCTATGTATTAGTTATACACATAGGGTGTTATTAACATATGCATAACTAATGCATAGCAAATCATGGTATTAGCAATGCAAGAGTTTTTAATGCATGCATAAGCATGACTAAAGACAATTTCCCCTTAGAATGTATTTTTGTTAACAAAACTTAAACCAAATCATCAAATTAAATTAATTGTTATATAATATCTGGATCATTGAATTTTTTGTTTTATAAAATTACATTGTTTGCGTCTAAACAATTATCCTGGACATTCACAGATTGAAATAAACAGATTCCAAGTTGTGCTAAAATTTGAATAGTTTAACCCTTTTTTTTTAGTTCTGTATGATTTTAGATTCCATTAAACTTGTTTACTAATTCAGATGTTTACCAAAGAAATACCCTTTCTCAATCTATGGCCCGAACTAATTATTTCATTTGGTATAGAAATGCGATTAGAGAAATGATTAATTTTGAAAGAGAATTGATATTTCAAAAAAGGAATTGTAAAAGTGCTATACAAATTCGGATAAGAGGGTATCTTCTTTTAATATTTGGAAATAAATAAAAATTACAGTAAGAGATAGTAGAACCACATTTAATCGAACTTAAATACTTGATCGATATTACTAATTGTGTCGCTACAGTTTACCAAACTTAAATCGAACCCACATTTTACTCTTCATCATGTTAAAAATTAAAGTGATTAAAAAAAAGTAAAGGCAAAAACTTATTTCTAACACAATACAATTTGTTATTTGATTATTCACTAATTATATGGAGTGTAGAGGTTATTTTTGTAAACAAATATTTTTTTAGAAATTGTGCAATACTTTAATACACCAAATCAAACAGTGGATAAGAAATGATATCAACATAACTAATGTCAGCATTACTAATACACTCTATTCAACACTATTCTTATACACCTACCAAACGACCCCTTAGTCTCTTAATCTCTGAACATGAGAGATTCTTGTTTCTTTATTAGTCTATATTATTTTGTCATATTATTTGTTCTTAAACTTAATCTTATTTTTTTTTGGAAAGGTAAAAGTTCTTAAACTTAATCTTCATTATTGAGTCAATTGATTAAAGCTGAAAGGCCAAGATATAGTATTGTCCTTTTTATGTCCAAATAGTTTGTTGTGAACAATTGAACCCCATGGTCCATGGTGTGTATATATATAAAAGATAATTAATTGTAGATCCCTTTTCCACAACAATAATTTCTAAAAAGTTAAACAATTTGGATTTTTTAACCTGCTGATCTAGGCTGACTAACTTGGACAATGAAATAAGTGCATATATTTCTTAGAAGTAACATGTTGAAACAAGTATAAATATTTCCCAAAGGAGTTTCCTAGGAAAATATATATATATTTTTAAAAATAGTCATACATTATTGTTATTTTAATTATTTAGTTGACCTTTAATTAATACAAAATGACCAGCTCTTCCTAATACTAGTAGAGATAAAAAACCATTGACTGGATAAAACATCTGAATTGGTATTTGCCTTCCAAATATGAATAGGGCATATGATTATCCATTATCTAAATCATAATTTCCTCATTCTTTTCAAAGTGTTTGAAATACTGACAAAAAATTAAGCAAGAATCAGGCCTTTAGAAACTCATTAGCTTTTCTTTATAGCTAAATTGATAATGTTACTGCAGGTGCGTAATTGGAGGTTTGGAGGTGGGGGTGGGGGTAATGGAGGCACTTGTTTATGTGGATTTTGATTTTTGTTAATTACTATACCTTTTAAATTTCTTGATTTTTTTTAAAATAACCTTGAAAAATGTACTTATGTCCTTAGTTTTTGAAAAATCCTTACAAGTGCTATGATGTTTGACAAGTGTGAATATTATTTTTTTATCATGACAGTGTATAAAACTTATCCTATGCTTCCAAGTTCCAGTTGGTTGGTACTTGATAGGAATGTAAAGGAAGTGAAAGTTATATTATATTCTTCTTTCTTTTAATTAAATTTTAGAGGGATTGAAAAATTCCACTTTTACTTCACTTTTTATCACCAAACAAGGGAACCATGCAATGGCATGGCATATAAACCATGGGTTTGCGCGTATTCTACTGTCAATTTGTTCAATATTTCGGGGTTGAACTATATATATAAAAGGGTTAAAAACACACTCAAATTATCATTATTTTTGTGTTTTATATCTAAACTATCGAAAGTGAGTGTTTCCTACATAAATCATTTTTAACAAGTTAATAAAACACACCTAGACGAATATATGATAGTGTGTGCACTGCACTCTCTTTTTTATTATTTAAAAATCCTACCAAGTGGCACTCCATATGGATAAATAATTCCAATGTGACAGAACCAAAGGTTAAAATTTAATTTTACATTGACAAAAGACATTCTTCCTCATTTTGAAAAGAAAATGACCAATAAAGAAGAAGGGAACAAAATGAAGAAGTAAATCTGATTTGCCCTTATAGAAGAAGAAAATGAAGAACAAAATAAAGATTAAGGTTGATAAATGAAGAAATAAATGAAAAAAATCTGAACCAGAGAAGAAGAAATGAAGAAAATGTTGGATATTACAAAGGTTGTAGGAAACGGGAATTATAAGTAACTGCTAATGTAAGAATTGAAATTACAATTCAACTAGAAATTTGAAAATTACAAAGATGAACAAGAAGAACTGAAAAACTGTTTTTGCTGAGTCGAGTGTGGCACTCTGTCCTTAAGACAATATTGCCCCGTATGTATCCTTTATACGTCCTGGACAATTTGTCTCCCAAGATAAAACAGCAATGGAACACTTGAGCAAAGGAAACTCAAATGCTACCGTGAAGAATATTGAGCAATGAAATGATGCTAGGAAGATGTAGGAAGAAACTGTTTTGCTTGTGTATTTTCGTGTATATTGCAAGTATGTTAAGTGTCCCTCAACAATGGTGTAAGGGGTGTTTATATAGGTGAGGGAGGGCTGTTTAACTGCCTCCATAACAGCCATTATTGGCCAAATAATGGCCATTATGGAGGTAGTAAAGCCACCAAAATAAATGGTGAAAGACCAACGGATTTGGCCATTATAGGAGGAGTAATTCAGCCAAAATAAATGGCTGAATTGAGTGCTTGGCGTTTCTGTTCTGACCGTCGAAATTTTGACTTTCTAAAAACTTCAGGGATCAAACTGTACATCTTGAAACTTCAGGGACCAAACTGTACATTTGAAAGAATTCTGGTCCAAACTGTACTTCTGAAACTTCTGGGATCAAACTGTACTTCTGGAAAAGTTCTCTGGCCCAAAAAGATAATATCAGAAGGCCCACAGCCCATGACCCATGACCCGAGAACCCGAAACCCGGAACTCGAAACCGGACGGGCGGGCGGCGGCGGCGCGCGTGTGGTCTTACCTCGAACCGAAGCACATCTAGGTCCTCCCTCCTTTAAACACATGGGATACCCCTTGGGGTCCCAAACCCCAAACCAATTTCGAGTCTTATATACACAACACTTCTTTCTTCCTCTACCGATGAGGGAGAATTGATCACACACCACACTTTTTCATGCTTCAAACACCTTACTTCGTGAACCAATATCTCTTTCATTTCTCAATGAAATTTGACGATTCTTGGCCCTACGGTTATCTACGTACTTAGTAGATCATGCATGTGTGAAGAACCGAATTCTCCAACATACGTAACACTAGTGTTTAAGCCGTTAAAGTTGGTCGGTCGTAACTCCCGCCAAAGGCAAATTTCCAACAATCCCCTCTTGAAAGAGATTTTGGCGCACTCACATGGTGTCTTTTCATTTCCAAAGCAATATTTCAAATGGACCGATGTTGCATAAGGAGAGGTAGCTTCACTTTGAACCTTCCATAGTTGGATACCATCAGACTTACTTACTGCGCGGTGAATGTGATGTCTTGAACCGTCAGTGTTTAGTGTAAGCCAAGTCAATGGTACCAACACAACAAATTCCCTTACTCTCTTCTTCGTAATGTTTTGTCCGTTTTGGCCATGGATAACATCTTGGATTCTTAAGTGCGTTCATTTTGAGGCGGCCCGTCCTCGCACTTAAATAAGTGGTCTCCTACAAGGTATCCTGCTATACCCCACTTCACAAGTGTTAGGAACCATTAAAAGTTTCCCAAAGACCTAACCTCAACTATTGAGGAGCATTACAGGTTTTGAAAACTTAACCTTTACCCACACTGCAGATAGCACTTAAAGTCTATCGCGGGAACGACTTTGGATTTGGTGTTTCTTTTCAGAAATCACTATCCGAAGTGCTCATACTTCCACCGAAGCGATCAACTGAACCTTTACAACTTAGTTTTCCCATTGAACCAAATTACGGGATCTCCAGCTAGTAAGGTTGGGTTACCGCCGTATTAGTCCTTATATTTTGGGTTTTAAGCCCATTCCCTAGACAGTGCAAGTCATCGATCTTTGGGTAAGCCCTTTGTCAATGGGTCTCGCTATATTATCCTTTGACTTAATGTAATCAATGGATATTATACCCGTGGTGATCAGTTGCCTAACGGTCTTATGCCTCCGTCGTATATAACGAGACTTGCCGTTGTACATAGCATTCCGTGCCCTTCCTAGAGCCGACTGACTGTCGCTGTGGATCATTACCGAAGGTACGGGTTTGTTCCAACACGGAACATCCTCTAAGAAGTCATGAAGCCACTCAGCTTCTTCTCATGCTTTGTCTAAAGCGATAAACTCCGATTCCATTGTGGATCGGGCGATGCATGTTTGCTTAGAGGATTTCCAAGACACAGCCCCACCACCAATTGTAAATACATACCCACTGGTGGACTTGGTGTTCTCTATATCAGATATCCAGTTAGCATCACTGTACCCCTCTAGTACATCTGGATATCTCGAATAGTGTAACTCATAATTTAACGTGTATTTCAGGTATTGTAATACCTGATTCAACGCCTTTCAGTGGTTATCACTCGGATTATGGGTGAACCTAGCCAACTTATTGACTGCGTAAGCAATATCAGGTCTGGTGCAGTTTCTTATATACATCAAACTACCGATCACCTGTGCATATCGCTCATGGTATACAGGTGCACCAAGATTTTTATCAAGCTTTTGATTTGTATCCATTGGTGACGTTATCGGTGAACTGTCTAACATCTCAAACTTTCTCAAAACATCCTCGATGTAGTGAGACTGAGATAAGACTAGTCCATCAGACGTCTTAGAGATTTTAATCCCTAAGATGACATCTGCGATACCCATATCCTTCATGTCGAAGCATTGTTTCAACATGTTCTTAGTCTCTAGGATTACCCTAGGACTGCTTCCTGTGATTAACATGCCGTCTACATACATGCATATCATAACAAATGAGTCAGAGTTACCTTTCGTGTAAACACATTTATCACACTCATTAATGGCGAACCCTTTCGATAGTAGAGTACTATCAAATTTTTTGTGCCATTGTTTCGGGGCTTATTTCAGCCCGTACAGAGATTTAACAAGTCGACAGACTTTCTTCTCTTGCCCTTGAACCACATACCCCTCGGGTTGGTCCATATAAATTTCTTCTTTCAAATCACCGTTTAGGAAGGCTGTCTTAACATCCATCTGGTGTATCTCAAGGTCACGCAAAGCTGCGATCGCAATAAATACCCGTATGGATGTCATCCGGGATATCGGGGAGTAGGTATCAAAGTAGTCAAAGCCTTCTGTCTACCATAGCCCTTGACTACCAACCTGGCCTTGTACTTGTCTATAGACCCATCTGCCTTGTATTTCCGTTTGAATATCCACTTACACCCCAACGGTTTATTTCCCGGAGGAAGATCAACCAACTCCCACGTATGGTTATGCAGAATGGAGCCTATTTCACTCTCAATAGCTTCTTTCCAGAGCGGTGCTTCTGGAGTTGACAACGCCTGAGCAATTGCCCTTGGTTCATCATTAACCATATAAGCTACAAAGTCAGGACCGAAGGATTTATCCTTCCTGGCCCTCTTACTTCGCCTTAGATCCATCTCTGGAGTCTCCAAGTTCGAGAATGCGGAACACTAGATTCCGGATGTTCGACCACCTCGAGATTCGCTAGATCCGAACCATTCAGATTCGGGCAGTCAAGGACTCCCGGTTCTTGAGAGCTTTGTGCATAACTTCGTTTGAGAGATGTTATGTCTTTTTCCTTTCTAGGAAAGGTACTTTCAAAGAATAGAGCATTCCTTGATTCCATTATTGTACCCTTGTGGATTTCTGGAATATCTGACTTATGCACTAAGAAGCGATAAGCACTACTGTTATTTGCATATCCGATGAATATGCAATCTACAGTCTTAGGCCCAATCTTGACCTGCTTTGGCTTGGGTACTTCAACATTTGCCAGACAACCCCATACCTTAAAATATTTGTAGGTGGGTTTCTTTCCCTTCCATGATTCATATGGAGTTTTGTCCTTACCCTTATGTGGGACTCTGTTAAGAATCGTATTAGCGGTAAGGACGGCTTCTCCCCACATATTTTGGGGAAGACCGGAATTGATAAGCAAGGCATTCATCATTTCCTTTAATGTGCGGTTCTTACGTTCCGCCACAACGTTTGATTGAGGTGAGTATGGAGCCGTCGTTTGATGAATAATGCCTTCTTGGGCACAGTATTCCTCAAAAGGCGCTACATATTCTCCCCCTCTATCGCTACGA
Source organism: Anisodus tanguticus (assembly GCA_034509755.1). Lineage (NCBI taxonomy): Eukaryota > Viridiplantae > Streptophyta > Magnoliopsida > Solanales > Solanaceae > Anisodus > Anisodus tanguticus. The sequence goes on along the minus strand of CM067543.1, from coordinate 8,339,808 downwards.
ATGGATTTAATCTGTAGGCTAAGTTGATTCTCAACTTCTGCTTTGTAACGTCGGAACGCTTCAAAGGCTTCATCCTTACTTTTCAACAAGTAAAGGTAACAATACCTTGTGCTATCATCTATAAATGTCACAAAGTACTTGTTCCCCCCTCTAGTTTGTGCAAACTTCAAATCACATATATCTGTGTGAATAAGTTCTAGAGGAGCGGTATTCCTTTCGACGGATCGAAAAGGAAGCTTGGTAAGTTTTGCCTCTACGCACACCTCACACTTATGTTGAGGGTTTACGTCGATAGAAGGCAACAACTCCATCTTTACCAGCCTTTGAATAGACTTGTAGTTTACGTGTCCTAATCTATGATGCCATAAATTATAAGACTCAAGCAAATAAGAAGAAGGTTCAACTTTATTTCCTTGACGCAATACAGACATGGCATTCACTTTGAAGAGGCCTTCACAGACGAAGCCCCTCCCTACAAATATGCCATTTTTAGTGAGTACAAACTTATTGGATTCAAATACTAGCCTAAAACCAGCATTAACCAATAAAGGTCCAGAAATTAAATTTCTTCTAATCTCTGGGACGTGCATCACTTCCTTCAGAGTAAGTTCCTTGCCAGAAGTCATTTTCAGGACCACCTTTCCAACCCCCATCACGTCGGAAGAAGCGTTGTTGCCCATGAACAGCTTCTTGTCAGCGACTGTGTGTACGTGGAGAAGGCATCTTTGTTGGAACAGATGTGCCTAGTAGCACCTGTGTCCACCCACCACTGCATTGGATTCTCAACCAAGTTGGCTTCTAGCACCACTGCAGAGAATTCCTCGATCATGTCATCCAGGAACGTGTCCTTGACGACGTTTGCTTGAGCCTTGCCTTTAGACTTGGCTTTCTGCTGTTGCTCAGTCTTGAGCTTGCGGCATTCCTTGATCCTATGACCAGGTTTTCCACAGTGATGACAATTACCTCTGAACATCTCTGCTGCAGGGGCTTTGCCGTCTTTCTGGAACTTCCGCTTCTTGCTTGAGTTCCCTTTGGCCTCAGCCAGATTCGCCTTCGCCTCAGCAGGTTGTCTACCCTTTGGCAATGTCTTCTTATTATCTTCCTGGATTTGCAGTTTGATAACAAGCTCTTCCAAGGTCATCTCCTTTGTCTTGAGTTTCAAGTAACTCATAAACTCATTCCATGAAGGAGGTAACCTTTCAATCAGCGATGCAACCAAAAACTGCTCGTTTGGTTTCAGTCCTTCCAAATCCAGGTGATGTAAAATCATTTGGAATTGCTGGACTTGGGACATCACTGTCTTACTGTCCACCATTTGAAATTTTAGAAATTTCCTAACGATGAACTTCTTAGTACCCGCATCTTGTGCGTTGTACTTCTTTTGCAGTTTTTCCCACAGCTCTTTGGCAATGCCAACGGTGCAATGGACCGTGTACAGGGGGTCTGCCAAGCAGTTCAGTATATAGTTCTTGCACATGAAATCGCTATGATTCCATGCGTCACGAACCATGTTCATGCCATTAAAGACATGGATATCAAGGCCCCCTTCACCCGTTTCATTAGGCGAAGAGTCCATTTCATCTCCAGCTTGTGGAGGATCTTCCGTAAGGAACCAGGCCATGCCCATTATCGTTAAGTAGAACATCATCATTTGCTGCCATCTTTTGAATTCTGATCCCATGAACTTTTCAGGGCGATCATGGTGGTGTGATGAAGAGGGTGGAGCTCCAGCAGTCGGAAAGGCAGCGGTGTTACGGCCTTGAACATTAGCAGCAGCAGTGAAGGCGGCGGAGTTACGCCTTGGGCGATAGCGGCGATGTGCGGGGAAGGCGACAACGTTGCCTCGAGAGGCGACGACGATGGCGGCAACATCGGTCATATTTCAAGCCATGTTATAGCAGTTACAGTAAACGAATATTGTCTTAAGCTGTTGGATATTACAAAGGTTGCAGGAAACCGGAATTACAAGTAACTGCTAATGTAAGAATTGAAATTACAATTCAACTAGAAATCTGAAAATTACAAAGATGAACAAGAAAAACTGAAAAACTGTTTTTACTGAGTCGAGTGTGGCACTCTGTCCTTAAGGCAATATTGCCCCGTATGTATCCTTTATACGTCCTGGACAATTTGTCTCCCAAGATAAAATAGCAATGGAACACTTGAGCAAAAGAAACTCAAATGCTACCGTGAAGAATATTGAGCAATGAAATGATGCTAGGAAGATGTAGGAAGAAACTGTTTTGCTTGTGTATTTTCGTGTATATTGCAAGTATGTTAAGTGTCCCTCAACAATGGTGTAAGGGGTGTTTATATAGGTGAGGGAGGACTGTTTAACTGCCTCTATAACAGCCATTATTGGCCAAATAATGGCCATTATGGAGGTAGTAAAGCCACCAAAATAAATGGTGAAAGACCAATGGATTTGGCCATTATAAGAGGAGTAATTCAGCCAAAATAAATGGCTGAATTGAGTGCTTGGCATTTCTGTTCTGACCGTCGAAATTCTGACTTTCTAAAAACTTCAGGGACCAAACTGTACATCTTGAAACTTCAGGGACCAAACTGTACATTTGAAAGAATTCTGGCCCAAACTGTACTTCTGAAACTTCTAGGATCAAACTGTACTTCTGGTAAAGTTCTCTGGCCCAAAAAGATAATATCAGAAGTCCCACATCCCACAGCCCACAGCCCATGTTGGATAAAATTATAATATCAAAATTTCATCGTAATACAAATTTGGACGGAAGAAGTGTCCTAATACTATTATATATACTACCCGTTGGGTTACTTATAATTGGATTTTAAATAATGAAGCTTTTCCATCCCTACTTAAACCAAGTCAGCTAATTAGATTTGGTTAAATTCCTAATATCAATTTGGTTGGACTTACAGTTGGATTATATTAACTGCACTAACTACGCAGTTCTTCTTACATAGATCTAGAGCTGACCAATGGAATGGGATTAGGGGGACGGGGATTTGAGGAATGGTGGAGTGGGTCGGGATCGGGATTAGGGGGACGAGATTAGGGGGATATGAAGTGGTCACATCCCGTCCCACATCCCACTATTAGAGGGAACGGGATTTGGGGGGACGGGGTGGGATGGGAAGGGGGATTTTGGGTACTTTTAAAAACTTTTTTCTAGACACTTAATTTAAAAAAATATATATTTAAACACTTAAATAATTGAACAAGACAGTGAAAAAATATCCCAAGGCTAATTGCCTCTTATGTTATTTAATAGAAATATGATTTTTTTCTAATACAATTTCAAAATTGTAACTTTGTTTCGTAGTTCAAAAATTGCAAATCACATAGTAAAACTGACATTAAAAAAATTACATATGCAACCATACTTTTTCTAAATTTATGACAATCTCTTGAGGATCTTCTGTTGGAATTGGAATTTGTTGGTCAAATTTTTCAACGTCGCTTCCTGCTCCATCGGATAAGATTTCGTTGTAATTGTAGTCGTCTTCTTCATTGATCTTTGGTTGATCGCATCTTTTACGATCCACTCTAATCCAATTTCTAAATAAAACTGCAATCTCCAAACTGTCTCCCGCCAATGATGTCTGTGCTCTCCTATTTAAAACCTTCCAACACAAAAAATGCTTTCTTGTGTACCGAATGCCGACGTAACGTCGATGTGTAATCGAGGTTGAAAATTGAAACTTTGCTCAATGATCCTCAAGCTAGTTGCCAATTTCACTCCCAATTTTTGAACTTTGATAGAAATTAGCAAATAAAATATAATATTTAGTGTGCAATTTGGACTTGTAGAGAGAGAGAGAGAGAGAGAGAGAGAGAGATATTAGATAGATGGTAGGAATATTTGTGAGAAAAATGAAGAGAAATTAAAAATGAAGAGGAATATATGTATCCAATTCGAACGAGAAATTAAAAATATTCAATGTGATAATGGCAAAGAATATGATAATGGGTTGTTTCGGGTTTTTTGTGATACTAATGGCATAAATTTTCGTTTCTCTTGTCCTCATACGTCCTCACAAAATGGAAAAGCCGAACGCAAAATTCGTACCATTAATAATATTGTCTGCACTTTATTGGTCCATGCTTTCGTACACCCTTCCTTTTGGCATCATGCTCTACAAATGATTACTTATCTCTTTAACATACTTCCTATCAAAGGATTGCCAGATTCATCCCCTCTTAAAATCCTCTATAATAAGGATCCTTCGTATTCACATCTTAGGGTCTTTGGGTGCTTATGTTATCCACTATTTCCGTCAACTACTATTAACAAACTTTAAGCCCGTTCTACCCCTTGTGTGTTTTTGAGTTATCCATCTAATCATCGTGGTTACAAGTGTTTTGATTTCTCACCTAATAAAATCATAATTAGTCGCCATGTTATTTTTTATGAAACCCAATTTCCGTTTGCTAAAGTGAGTAGTCCCGAGCCTAGTTCGTATAATTTTTTGGATGACGAGGTCTCCCTGTATATTATCCACCATTTATCGGACGTGTCCCGTACCCAAAATCCGCCAGCGGGCCAGACACTCGGCCCAGTACCACTCTCGGTACTGTTCCAGTGGTCCAGCCCACTGCCCCAGTCTCCATTCCAGTTTCGGTTCCCGTCATTGGGCCAGCAGGCCCACTGCCTGCTAGCCTATCCGTCACCAGCCCATCCGCTGCCCAAAATCCACCAGCTTTCTCCTCGAGTCAAGGGTCAGTTACTCATAGTCAAATGAGTCTTTTTAAACCAAAACGACATTTTAATCTCAATTCTAATATCTCTAAATCCCCTCTACCACGTAACCTAGTGTCTGCCTTAAATGACTCGAATTGAAAATTGGCTATGAACGACGAATATAATGCTCTTATTGAAAATAGGACGTGGGAGTTGGTTCCCCGTCCTTCTGGTGTTAATATTATTCAGTCTATGTGGATTTTTACTCTTAAATATTATTCTGATGGCTCTTTTGCGAGACATAAGACACGACTTGTAGGTGATGGTAAATCTAAACATGTTGGCGTGGATTGTGGTGAGACATTTAGTCCAGTGGTCAAACCGGCTACCATTCGTACTGTTCTCAGTCTGCCTCTTTCAAAGGCATGGCCCATTCATCAGTTAGATGTGAAGAATGCTTTCTTACATAGTGATCTTAAGGAGACCGTTTACATGCATCAGCCCTTGGGTTTTCGAGACCCCAAATATCCTCATCATGTCTGTTTATTGATGAAATCCTTGTATGAGCTTAAGCAGGCCCCACGGGCTTGGTATAAGAGATTTGCAGACTATGTTTCGTCTATTGGGTTTTCTCACAGCAGGTCTGATAATTCATTGTTCATATATCATCTTGGTACTTCCCTGACTTATATTCTATTATATGTGGATGATATTATCTTGACTATCTCTATTGATGTTTTACGCAAGTCTATCATGTCCATGCTCAGTTCTGAGTTTGCTATGAAAGACTTAAGGCCCTTGAGTTACTTTTTGGGGATTGCTGTCTCTCGTCACGCATGTGGATTATTCTTATCACAACGGAAGTATGCCGCTGAGATAATTGAAAGGGCTGGTATGTCCTCGTGTAAGTCTACTTCCACTCCAGTTGATACTAAGCCCAAACTGGGTGCTGCGGTTGTCTCACCTTACGAGGATCTCACTCACTATCGCAGTCTTGATGGAACTCTTCAGTAACTTACGTTCACGAGACCGGATATTACGTATGTCGTACAACAGGTGTGTTTGTTTATGCATGATCCTAGGGTAGAGCACATGAATGCGCTCAAACGCATTATCTGATACATCCAAGGACACTTGACTATCGTTGCATCTATATCCATCATCGGCCTCTACACTTGTCTCGTATACTGATGCTGATTGGGGTGGTTGTCCAGATACCAGACGCTCCACGTCTGGTTAATGCTTATTTCTTGGTGATAATTTTGTCTCTTGGTCTGCCAAACGACAAGCTACCTTATCACGCACCAGTGAAGAGGCCGAGTATCGAGGGGTGGCCAATGTGGTTTCTGAATCATGTTGGTTACGTAATCTTCTCTTGGAGCTTCACTTTCCCATTTTAAAAACTACCTTGGTATATTGTGATAATATTAGTACCGTATATCTTTCTGGAAATCCGGTTCAACACCAGAGCACTAACACATATTGAGATGGATATCCATTTTGTTCGCAAAAAGGTAGCTCGTAGACAAGTACGCGTCTTACATGTTCCTTCCAGATATCAAATTGCAGACATCTTCACTAAGGGTCTTCCTTCGGTCCTATTTGAAGATTTTAGGGACAGTCTCAGCGTACGAAGACCGCCTGCTATGACTGCGGGTGTGTGAAAATATACAAGGATATACATGGTATACAATACCTTGTGTATACCGTGTATATCACGGAAACCCATCACAAGTGGGAGATCATGATATACACGGTATACACAACCGTGTATATCCCTATTTTGGTAACATATTATTTGTATTATTTGTATATAATTAGCATTGTACACTTACCATAATTATAGGATTCTTGTACAACTAGAATAGAGTTTTGGGAGTAGAATATGAATAAGATTTTCCATATTATGGAAATTGTAAATTGTATATATACTCTTTCATTAATGAAAATAATGAAAAGATTATTTCTTTCAACTTTTAAGTCACTCAAGATGAATTAATTCTTCAAATATAATTATATATTGAATAAAATTTTAATTTAAAACTTCTCCAAATATTAACTTCCACGGAATTCTAATCACAATCAAATTTCAACTTCCCCATCCTACCTATTCTCCAGAAATTAGTGTACTTAGAATTCTAATGAAGTTAAAGTACAGCAGGTTGATAGTAAGAGTAAAGATATTCAAACTAAGATGAATGTTTTTGATACAGTGGATTCATATAACCACCAGATTAATTTGGGATGTAGATGTAGAGTGCTGTGAAGGAAGTACTCTTAGTAGTAGTGGATCCGGTTGATTACAGTGCGCTTAGGAGTGAACTGAAGTTGAGATTTTTTTTTGTAAAATAGAGAATTTGATAACCATACCAGTGGGGATGTATAAATGTTATATGTCTGTCTCCTCCGGCATTGCTGCAACTAGCATTTTCAAATGCATTTGGACTTTTCCTTTTCAAATGCATCTATAAATGGAAAAATTTTATGTCCTTGCATTACATGTGAATTTAAAATTATGTGCAACAGAGCTGATGTATTTAGTCATCTCCTTCAAAAGGGGTTTCCAGAAAACTACACATGTTGGTACATGCATGGGGAAAAGAATGTTCAATTCAATATAGTTGCTTGTTATTTAGCTTATCACCTTTTTAGTCTGGCCTTGTGTTTAAAAATACTTATATTTGGAAGTGTTCTTTTCAAATTGCAGAATTGACTTGGAACCAAAGATGAAATTTTCTTGGTATGACATCTGAGCTCTAAATCCTGTTGAATTTCCTCTGTGTGCTGTTATGTAGATTTTAATTGTGATAAGTGGTGATTGGTTTGATAAGAGTCATTTGTGAAATGTTTTATGTGTAAAAACTCTACTGTTCTAGCTTAAATAATGTAATTTTGGAAGTAAATTTGAGAGGATGTGAAGATTTGCTGAAAAGAGACTACGGATCTGTATGCTTAGCTAAGATTGAGCTCAGATCTTATTTTATTTGAGAATTTTGCATGAGCTGAAAAACTTGTCAGAAACTAGCTTCAAAGTTTTGAAAATTTGTGGAGAAACAAAATTTTATTTGATCAAGAAAGTTTTCCACTATTTGTTTAGTTTTGGTATTTATGAAACACTTTTCGGTTTTCAAAATTGATTGTGCTCAGTTTCTATAAAAACAAACTTTGGTATTTACGAAAGACTTTTGGGTTTTCAAAACTGATTGCTTCAAATTTCCAAGATTGAATTAAGGTGTTCACACCTTGCTTTCATCTATAAAAGGAGGCTTTAGCAAACTAATTGAAAGAAAAGAGGGAAAAATAAGTTTGTTTTTTTGTTTTGAGTAAAAGGATTTCGGTTACTCCATCCACTCAAAAAGTTTGAGTGCACACTTCGATCGGCGTTGTGTTAATCCTGGAGGACAGTTGATCTGTCCACGTCAAAACAGCTAGGTGAAATCGTCTTTTAGGACAGTGATCTATCCACGGCAAAACAATCCTATAAGATCTTCCCCCTGTTCTGTGATTGATTATACATTAATATTCCAACACAACTGACTCTATAACTCTAACCTACTGGACAATCTTCAGCAAACAGATGGAGTTGATTGTGCTTAAACTAAAAAAAGGGACTGCAATATTTATAATAAAACTCGCGTCCAGCATATTAGCGAATATTCACTGTATATTTTATAATTATGATAGATGTATATTTAAGGTAACTTATGATTCTAATTGTATTAGAAATCAACCATTTAAGGTAAGTTAGGATTCGTACCATATTAGGAATCAACCTTTGTACAACTATACATATTGTGAATATTGAAAGGAATCCCGAAGGGAAATTATTCTGTCTTACATGGTATCAAGAGCCTAAAACCTAAACCCTACTCTTCTCCTTTCTCCCTCTCTTTCTCGGTCAAAACCAGAAAATTCCCTTCCATCGGCCGGCGGCAACCATGTCTTCCCCCACAAATTCTGGTTCATCCACTGGCACACTTGACAACCCCTCTCAACGTTCAGTATCTTCTTTTCATCCGGCATTCACCGTTAACAACATCAAGAATTTTATCCCTATAATTATTGACCAAGAAGACTGTCAATATTCCACGTGGATGGAACTATTCTACATTCATGCATGTGCATACAACATGCTCGATCATATTGACGAATCTGTTCCTCGTCCCACCAATGTTACAGACTCAATCTGGCGTCGCCTTGACGCCATCGTCAAACAATGGATCTACGGCACCATCTCCAAAGACCTGTTGTGCACTATCATGAAAACAAGTGCTACGGCACGTGAACTTTGGGTCCGGCTAGAAGAAATCTTTCAGGACAATAAAAATATTCGGGCCGTGTATTTGGAAGAGCAATTCAACAATACCCGTCTCGAGAATTTTACCAACACGTCCGAATATTGTAAGCAACTGAAACTCATAACCGATCAACTATCCAACGTCAGGACTCCTATTTCAGAAACCAAGGTGGTGCTTCAACTTGTTGTTGGTTTACCGAAAGGTGAATATGACACACTCATAATAATGATTCAACAAGCCGACCCTCTCCCAAGTTTCAACAAGGCACGTTCACAACTATTGTTGGAAGAAACTCGATGTGTTAAACAAGATGAGCATAATCAAAAGGCGCTAGCCGTTGAAGGAATGTCATCACCAGCGACCAACACCACCTCGCCACCACCACATGACCACCAACATCAGCAGTCCCGCGGCGGAGGTCGTGGCGGCAGAGGTCGCGGCAACAACAACAAAGGCAAGGGCCGCGAAGAGGGCTAACGCGCCAGTGGGCTGGACAGCAGCCAGGCCCAATTTCTGCACAGTTCCAGTGGGCTGAACAACAGCCAGCATGGCCCAACCAGTAGAACTGGGCCTCGCCTGCAAGCCCATACCCAATTGCAGGGCCCTAGTTCCAGCAGCCTTGGTCGATCCGGCCCACTTGGACCCCCCCCCCGGCCACCGAGCGAGGCACACCAACAGCGAGCGGCGGCCCACTGGTTGCGGTCCGGCGGCAATAACAACAACGAAGAAGAGCGGCCCGGCCTGGCCCCCACTGATTTGGGCCAGGCCTACACCACCGTGAACCTTCAACAGCCCGACGAAAATTGGTACATGGACACCGGAGCCACATCTCACCTCACCCGGTCATCAAGTAACCTATCTCAACTACGTCGGTTAAAGTGTCCTCAATTTATTACTGTCGGTAATGGTCATCGCATTCCAATTGAAGGTTACGGTAACACACACACCAAACATCCACACCCGCCTTTCTCCCTAAACCACGTCCTTTACACCCCTAACATCCTTAAAAACTTAATCTCTGTTAGAAAATTCACTAGCAATAATTATGTGTCTGTCGAATTTGACCCTTTTGGTTTTTCTGTGAAGGAACTCAATACGAGGGAAAATTCTTACATGCTGCAATAGTGTGGGAGACCTCTACCCATTTACTCAATCTTCCGATGTCAGACCGCAAGCACCTATATCCCTTGCGGCGATCTCTCCCTCAACTTGGCACAACAGACTCGGACACCCCGGAGACCCTGTTTTTACTTTTCTTAGGACTTCTAAGCGTATTCAATATAATAATGGGAAAATTGCCCATCACTGTTTTTCTTGCCCACTAAGCAAACATACTCGTCTTCCATTTATGTCATCAAACAATGTTACCTTTTCTCCATTTGATATTGTTTATGCTGATTTATGGACATCTCCGGTTGTTAGTTCTTTAGGTCACAAATTTTATCTAGTGTTTTTAGATGATTTTTCAAACTTTATCTGGATTTACCCTCTGAAATTCAAATCTGAAGTGTTTGCCAAATTTCTTGAGTTTCAAAAATTTATTAAAACACAATTTGAAAAATCTATCAAATCTTTTCAATGTGATAATGGATGTGAATTTAATAACTCGGCATTTCACAATTTCTGTTCTAAACAAGGCATGGTCTTCCATTTTTGCTGTCCCTACACTTCCTCCCAAAACGGCAAAGCTGAAAGAACCATCCGCACCATCAATAACATGGTGCGTACCCTTCTCTTTCACGCCAGTCTTCCACCGTCATTCTGGGTCTACGCTGTCAAAATGGTAGAATACCTCATCAACATTTTACCAACCAGCACTCTCCAAAACAAGACCCCAACCGAAATCTTATACCGTAGGTTCCCTTATTATGACCAAATACACATCTTTAGTTGCCTATGCTGCCTCAACATGGCCTCCACGACACCTCACAAACTAGCCCCACGCACCACACCATGTGTATTCGTCGATTTCTCCACAAATCATCGGGGTTACTTGTGCTATGACATAACCACTCATAAGGTCATCATCTCATGTCACGTCACATTCGACGAGACGAACTATCCATTTTCCAACCTTAAAAAATTCCAAACCACGGATTACATATTTTTAGATGAGTCTCATCCGTCTCCTCTAATCCATTCGATGTATCTCCAACAGTTTCCAGTTCAGTCGTGGACTGCTCCAGCAGCAACGCCACCCTCACTGTCTGATATCATCACACCCCTTCTGTCTCGGTCGAACCCTCCACTGCTCGACATCTTCACTGCTCGACCAACCATCGACCAAAGACCACTCACCACCCCTCCAGAAACAGACAGTCCACATCCCCCTATCAACCTGCAGATGCTACTGCCTTCAGAACTAGCACTTATACCGTCACAAACTCCTAGTCCTGACATACCACTGCCACCTACCCATTGCATGAAGACTCGTGCACAACACGGGAGCTTCAAACCCATGGTTCACTTCAACCTCTCCACACAAACCTTATCACCCATTCCAAAAATTCCAAAACTAGCCAAATTGGACCCTAATTGGAATGCGGCCATGTGTGAGGAGTTCAACGCTTTAACCAAGCATGACACTTGGGATTTGGTACCTAGACCAGACGGTGTGAATGTTATCCGGTGTATTTGGCTATTTCGTCACAAGTTCAGAGACAGTGGTGACTTAGAGAGGTATAAGGCAAGACTAGTTGCCAATGGCACTAATCAGAAGGAGGGTATTGATTGTGGTGAGACCTTCAGTCCGATTGTTAAAACGGCCACTATTCGGACTTTTCTCAGTATAGCTATGGGCATGCATTGGCTGATTCATCAGCTTGATGTCAAGAATGCATTTCTTCATGAGGATTTGAAAGAAACTGTGTACATGCATCAGCCCCCTGGCTTTGTTCATCCGGCAGTTCCGCAGTTTGTATGTCATCTTAGGAAGTCATTATATGGATTGAAACAGGCACCTCACGCTTGGTATGATCATTTTGCCAGGTATCTTCTGCAGATTGGTTTTATATGTAGTAGGTGTGATAACTCTCTCTTCATTTTTCACCGAGGTAGCAGCACTGCATATTTGCTATTATATGTCGATGACATTGTTCTTACGACCTCATTTGATGATTTGAAGAATGAAATCATCGCCCTACTTAAAATTGAATTTGCTATGACTGACTTGGGCAAGCTGAGTTATTTTTTAGGTATATCAGTGACCAGATCTGCAGCCACTATGTTCATGTATCAGCGTAAGTATGCAGAAGAGATAGTGTATAGGGTCAAGATGGCAAATTGTAAAATTATGCCAACTCCGGTGGACTCAAAATCCAAGCTTAGTGTCAATGACGGTGCGCCAGTTTCTGATCCCACTCTATATCGGAGTCTTGCAGGTGCTCTTCAGTATCTTACATTCACTACGCCTGATATTGCATATGTCGTTCAGCAGGTGTGTCTGTTTATGCACGACCCCCGAGAGTCCCATTTTGCAGCCCTCAAACGTATTATCAGATACGTTCAGGGCACACTAGATTTTGGATTACATCTATACCCCTCTGCCCCAAACAAGTTTCTCGCCTACACAGATGCAGATTGGGCAGGCTGCCCCGACACACGTCGCTCCACCTCAGGGTACTGTGTATTTCTTATGGATAATATTATCTTATGGTCCGGCAAGCGGCATGCCACACTATCCCGTTCGAGTGCTGAAGTAGATTATCGCGGAGTTGCTAATGTCGTTGCTAAGATCTGTTGGCTCCGAAATCTTCTTTTGGAGCTCCAATGTCCATTACGCAAAGCATCTATAGTCTATTGTGACAACATATCTGCCATCTCTATATGTCACATAATCCGGTCCAACATCAGCGGACTAAGCATATTGAGATGGATATCCACTTTGTGCGAGAGAAGGTTGCCCGTGGTCAGGTCAAAATTTTACACGTGCCTTCCTCTTATCAGTATGCAGACATTTTCACAAAGGGACTACCGCGACAGCTCTTCACCGACTTCCGATCCAGCTTTAGCGTTCGACCTCCTCCCGCTCCGTCTGAGGGGGAGTATTAGCGAATATTCTCCGAATATTCACCGTATATTTTGTAATTATGATAGATGTATATTTAAGGTAACTTAGGATTCTAATTGTATTAGAAATCAACCATTTAAGGTAAGTTAGGATTCGTACCATATTAGGAATCAACCTTTATACAGCTATATATATTGTGAATAATGAAAGGAATTCCGAAGGAAAATTATTCTGTCTTACACAACAGAATTACCCAGTACTATGCTGGTGGCTACCTATGACGTTTTGGCTTGTTTAATTGATTCGTACGTAATCCGAAAGCTTCGCCCCACACCATTGCGACTGGAGGGGGCTTGCCCATCAGCCTACTTTGCCAAGAAGTGGCAGGAGCGCAACGACCATGGAGATTTTAATTGTGTTGATTGATAATATACATTTGTGACATGCTTTTATGTGTAAGGGTTCTACATGTCCAGCTTAAGTAACGTAAATTTTGGAAGTAAACTTTGTAAGCTGTGAATGTCTGCTGAAATGAGAAGGTGTAGTTGTATGCTGAGCTTAGATTCTGTTGCACCATTCTCTTTTCTTATTCAAAAGTTACAAGCTGATATTTCTGCCAGTACTATCAGTATACGACAATAAGTTTTATTGTTAGCAACGCCGGTATGAGATTATCTCATTTCTTCTATTTTACTTGTAGGACAAAATACCGGAGCATCTACCTCAAGATCAAGAACGTGCTGCCACTTTAGGTGTTACTTTGAATATTCTTCTTAGCCTTTTGTGCCTAGTATAGATGTGGTTACATTCCCGTTACACTAGCAATCATTATAGCAATGATTGTATTATGGTCAGTGTATTAGTGAATGCATATCAATTATGTATTGATACCAGAAAATGCAGGGAAATAATTTTATTTAAAAAAAAAAAAAAATTTGGTACATTTGCCACAGTTAAACCGTGGCTAATTAATATGATGTGAACTAATTACGGACGCCTTAACTAGCCACGGTTGTCGTATGGATAATTAGAAATTTCAAATATATATTTTTTCCTGTAGACAGTTACCCACGGTTTGACCGTGGCTATAGTGGCCACAAACCGTGGCTAACTAAATGTTACCACGGACGCTAAAACGGTGGTAAATTTACTGGCGAAGCCCCATTTGGGCACGGTTGCAACCGTAGTTAACGTACCGTGGCATAGTAGTGTTAGCCACGGTTCAGGTATTCTTTAGACATGGTTTTGCGTGTGGCTAAAACCCGCTTTTTTTGGTAGTGCGTTCGCTTTTTTTACCTTTTAAAAATTAATTTCACTAAGAACTACAAAGCACAAAGAAAAGAAGACTTTTTAGTTCTTATTTGATTGTTTTAATTTCTGCATGTAGCATTTTTTATTATTTATATACGCTTGTTCATAGCCAACATGATATTAATATACGACTCTGCTTGATGGAGTTTTAGAGTGTGTAAAATGAAGTTCTCATGATTACTTCATGTTTATTTAAATTCAAAAACTTGTGATAAGTAAAAGAAAAAATACATTTTTATTGGTTGACGCGTACACACGTGCAACACACGTACACCAAACTAGTATATATATTGTTAAACAGAGCCATATACCCGTGATATACACCCAATATACAGAAGTGTATATCACAGGCAAAGGATCTTGACAATGGGCTTCAGCCCATCTCGGGCAGTGGCTTCCGCCCATCACGGGCAGAAGCAGTGGTGTATATATGTAATGTATATTGTTGGTATATTGTAGTGTAAATGTTATCTTAATTAGTCTTGTACACTTACCATAATTGTATAGTTAGAATTATGGTAGAATAAGGTTTTAGGAGTAGAATAGGAATAGGATTCTCCTATTTTGTAACTTGTATATATACCTTTCAATTAATGAAAATAATCAAGGGGATTATGTCAAGAATGCTTTCCTACATGGTGATCTCAAGGAAACAGTCTATATGCATCAGCCGTTGGGATTCAGGGATCCCAAACGTCCTCATCATGTCTGTTTATTGAAGAAGTCTTTATATGGGCTTAAGCAGTCTCCACGGGCCTGGTATACGAGGTTTGCTGACTATGTTTCGACCATTGAGTTCACTCACAGCAGGTCAGACAATTCTTTGTTCATCTACCGACGTGGTTCATCCTTGGCCTACATCCTGTTGTATGTGGATGATATCATCCTGACTGTCTCTTCCGATGCCTTACGCCAGTCTATCATGACCATGCTCAACTCTGAGTTTGCTATGAAAGACTTAGGGCCCTTGAGTTACTTTTTGGGGATTGTTGTCAGGCGTCATTCAGATGGATTGTTTTTGTCTCAACGAAAGTATGCTGCTAAGATCATCGAGAGGCTGGGATGTCATCCTGTAAGTCCACTTCCACTCCAGTTGATACAAAGCCCAAGCTTAGTGCAGCGGCCGACGCACCATACGAGGACCCGACCCATTATAGCAGTCTTGCAGGGGCCCTTCAGTATCTTACTTTTACAAGACCGGATATTACATATACTGTCCAGCATGTGTGTTTATTCATGCATGATCCCCGAATTGAGCATATGAATGCAATCAAACGCATCATTAGGTATATTCAGAGGACACTGGACTATGGTTTGCATTTATGTCCTTCCTCGCCATCCACACTTGTCTCATACACAGATGCTGATTGGGGTGGTTGTCCAGACACCAGACGGTCGACGTTTGGCTACTGTATGTTCCTTGGCAACAACTTGGTCTCCTGGTCTGCGAAGTGTCAGGCAACTCTATCCCACTCAAGTGCCGAGGCAGAATATCGAGGGGTAGCTAATGTGGTCTCGGAATCATGTTGGTTACGTAACTTGCTTTTAGAGCTTCATTGTCCCATTCAGAAGGCGACCTTAGTGTATTGTGATAATATTAGTGCAATCTACCTGTCAGGTAATCCGGTTCAACACCAACGCAATAAGCATATCGAGATAGACATTCACTTTGTCCGTGAAAAGGTTGTTCGGGGACAAGTACGCGTATGTCATGTTCCGTCAAGATATCAAGTTGCAGACATCTTTACAAAGGGTCTTCCCTTGGTACTCTTTGAAGATTTTAGGGACAATCTCAGCGTTCGAAAACCGCCCGCTATAACTGCGGGTGTGTGTTAAACAGAACCATATACCCGTGATATACACCCAATATACATAAGTGTATATCACAGGCAAAAGATCTTGACAGTGGGCTTCAGCCCATCTCGGCAGTGTCTTCAGCCCATCTCGGGCGGGGCTTCACCATCTCGGGCGGTGGCTTCGGCCTATCACGGGCAAAGAAAAAGATGGTGTATATATGGAATGTATATTGTTGGTATATTGTAGTGTAAATGTTACCTTAATTAGTCTTGTACACTTACCATAATTGTATAGTTAGAATTATGGTAGAATAAGGTTTTAGGAGTAGAATAGGAATATGATTCTCCTATTTTGTAACTTGTATATATACCTTTCAATTAATGAAAATAGTCAAGGGGATTATTTCTATATATGTATGTATATATATATATATATATATGTATGTATGTATGTATATATGTATGTATGTATGTATATATGTATGTATGTATGTATATATGTATGTATGTATGTATATATGTATGTATATGTCCGAAAAATAAATATAAACAGAATTTGGTATAACGTGTACATTATATAGAACTTACACAATCATCTCAAAATACATATTATCTAAATTGTGAATCTACTACGATCAACGTCTCACTCATACTTGCCTCAATACCTCCAACCTCTTCTCTTTACAACTCAATCAAGCATAGCACAATACCATATAATTATAATGTGTCTACAATCAACCAAAGAGAAAAAATTCACTAATATGTGTGTACTAATTTAGCACAAGAGCTATTGCGTAAGGTTTGGGATATGTTGAGAAGTTTAGTGGACAAGAAAGAAATAAAATGCAATGGGCGGTGGAAGTCGCTATAACCCCACTCACATGCATGTCGTCATATTATGTTTCTTGGAAACGAATCAATCTTTTCACTATGCAAATCCAAGAAACCTATAATTAAGCAAATGAAAAAGGGAAAGATATAGAATATGTGTGCCCTAGACTTATGTTAACCAAGAGAATTTCAAAGCCTTTTTGTTTAATGATAGTGGTGTTCAGATTAATTTGCATATATATATATATACATATATATCTTGATTATTAGAGATTGAGTCAGAATTTGAAGTTAGTGAGTTTAATATTTTTTTTGAGCTATTGTGTTTTAAATTAATAATTTGTAATACATATTAAATGAATTTCTTAATATAAATGTAGGATTTGAACCAAAATTACTGGGTTTTATCGAATCCGCTTCCTACACTAGCTCTGTCATTAATGACTATTTTATTGGATACTTGTTAATTTCCACCTACTACCAGCATAGGGAGATCTAGGACTTTTAGATTATGACTTCTCGACCACGATTCTTTTTTGCTTACTGAGTTCTAAATAAATTATTTATACATATTAAGTAAATTGTTTAACAAAAATATAAAATTTGAATCAAAGCTATTGAGTTGTATCAAATCGTAACTATAACAGTGACTTCCGCCTCTGGGGTATCAGATAACTTTGTTTACTAAAACTTAACAAATAAATGAAAAATCACCGAGAAAGTTTCAAAACTTATAACAGAGAAATGATATGGATTTTCAATTGTTTTCCCATATTATCACGAAAGTCTTAGTAAAAAGTAGATAGTGAAGCTTTAAATGTTTTTACAGGGCAATTAACAAGTTTTAACTTTTCATTTTGAATATCAAAACAAGTCTTAACCGACCAAAGCATGATGTAGTGATTAAAATACATGATATTACATGCATGAAAGTCACCATATATAATTAGTGAGTAGGGTGTACTATCTGATCATTTATCATATGGCTTGCCAGTCAATTTACTGTTTCAGATTTACTAATAACAATAATTTCAATTATTTTTTCTATCTTATAAAATCAATACACCATTGCATATCATTTTGTTGAATATTTATCTTCACTATAAGTATACTCTTTGTTTCTGTTCCATGCTTCGTAAGTTCTTTAACGTCAACATTGAAGGATATGTTTCCTTTTTCTTTAGCCGATTTGCATTCACTAGGTAGACCCACTACGAAGTGTAAATCACTGCTTACTTAGATGTTTTATATTTGTTTTCGGGTGAAATTGGTTCTAACCAATAACCCACTTAGAAATTTATTTTATAGGGTTTAAAGACAAGTAATTTGTATCCGATCCGGAAAACTCCTTAGTTGGGTCCGGTTTAGTAGTGAAAAATAAGTATATCAAACTGATTAGTAAGACAAAAATAATAAACAAACTAAGATTCAAGAAAAGTAATAAGCGAATAAACCATGGAACTTCGAGTATATTGCTTTGAGAGAAAAAATAATGTTAGGGTTACAAAGTGAGCAAGATGATGATGTTGCTTCCATCCTAAACTTTACATATATAAGTCAAGACTAGACTGTTTTAGCCCAAAAAATTATGATGACATGACCCTGTTGACGTCCTATCGCCCACGCCCGCTGCGACGCTCTGATCAAGACTGACGGATATGACAGGAGTTGGTGGGAGTGGGGAACAGCTGTAGGGCGTCACCGGGTCATCTGAGCCTCTGAATACGCTGATTCCCCCCGGATGCGCTTTTCACCCAATACAGATAGTCCCCCCACTTTCCGGACCCTTCATTCCATGAGCTCAGGAAGTGGAAAAGTCAGTTCGTTTTTTGAATTTTTCGCGGGAACTCAATCGAAACGTCGCCACTCTTCCCACGATTAGACATTTTGTCAGGATAACATTTAATGCACCTATTCACCCATTTGGTGGCGCCCTTTCAGAGATAACGATTGACGTTTTCTGACCAGGCACACTGCTTCACTTTCCAAAGATAATGATTATTTCTGTTGGCTATTTAAGCGGGTGACCCCTACTTTATTTCCTCATTCCTACTTTCAACCTTCTTCTTTTGCGCACTTAACTCTCTGTCTGCTCAATCCATACTTAAATAATGTCTTCCTCATCCACTCTAACCTCTTCTTCATTTGAACTTACCCTCGCCAATATGCGAGAACAATTAGGTGGCACCTCCGCGATTTCCGCTCGCCGTCGGGTCACGACTTCATCTGTTACTTAAGCAATTGACTTGGGTTCCGCAGCAACCGATATCATCTCAGCCAACTTTAATTATGAGAGGGATTTCTGTGCCAATTACCAATACGAGTCTCTTGAGGGGATAATCTCTTTGGTAGACGAGTCTACAATCCCTAAAGTTCGCATTGATTGTCAATGGGGACCTGAGGTTGAGATGCTGCCTTCTCCCGTCAATGCAAGCATTACCCAACACGTCTCGGGTATGTCGATGATTTACACCTACCCTTTTACCATCGATTTGACCTCCCGATTCATGAAGTCATAAAGGCTTTCCGCTGCCATTATGGCATTTGTCTGGGCAACTGGCCCCCCAAATATGCATAGTTTTCTGTTGTTTGCAGTTCTTAATGGGACTTGCAAATATTTCTTTTATCCTGGATTATCTGATCCATCTTTACTCTTCTCGCGTATTTCGTGGGGGAATGAATAATCTTGCTTTTCGAGGCTCTTGGGGCCTCATCACCAGTGTCAAGAATGATCATGACCGGGGGTAGTGTGATCGGTTCTTAATAATTTGCACCAGTCGACTCCACAACAATGCCCTTAGTTCTCTTCCAGAATATTGGAACAACGCCCATAAGTATTCGTCTCATTTGTTTCTATGTTATCTCCTTGTCTTTCATCCGAGTATCATTTCTAACTTTGACGTTCATGTTTCTCCAGCGACCTCGGTCCAATCGGAACCCTTGCTCGATATTTTTCAGCTTAGAAATGAGCATGTTGCGTTCCTTTCATAATATCGAGAGGACTTAGGGGGGCATTTCTGCCGATCGATGGAAGGGCAAAAACCATGGTGAGTTGTCTTTTTTCCTGTCTTCATTCTTTTGCCCATTGTATCTTTTTGACATAATTTTGACTTCTTTTGCATCTGCAAGGCCTTCATGATTGAGGGGCTTCTGTTAGAAAGGTGCCCTCTAGGGATAAAGCCCATGCTCGTACTACCCAAGAGGCTGTTGAGGCTAGGAGCAACAGGAAGCGTGGGCTCCCAAATGATGTTGGTGCATCCTCCTCTCGGGGAATCAATTCGCGTGTACGAACGCGTCGCTGAATTAATGAATATTTGAGAGAGGTGATGCAAGGGGTGATTAATATTGAGGATAATGATGAAAGGGATGCTGAGGTCGTGGACATGAGGGTCCCCTCTACTGAGGCTATTGTGGGTCTGGGAGGTAGTGAGGACCAGCCTGGGAGTGTGGGTGGTGGCGAGGCTTCACTTGATAATGCGGGCACTGGACATTCGGTTCCATCGCCACCTACTATTAACCCTGACCTTGGCCTAGAGGCCTCCCCATCCCACCTGGTGGATATGTTTCTTTAGGTAAGCTAAATTCTCTTACTCTTGCCATTTTTATTTTTTAGAGTGAGCACATGTACTAAGATTTGCCGTTTGATTTTGTCTTAGGATCATGTTTCCGCTTCCTCTGCCATTGAGCTGTTTAAGAGCATGCCTTCTTCTTTCTCCCGCAATGTGGAGAGCCTGATGGATGAGAACCAGCGCCTTCAGGATGATCTTGCCCTGCTTCGGTTGGAGAACAGAGGTCTCCAAGCCTTGAGGGCCACTTTGGGGCTGCAATGGGAAGAGGCCAAACAAGCTTTGGAGGTTGTGCAAGGTGTAAGTGAGGATGGATAACGTCTCCTCGGCTTTGATTGATGTAGAGGTGGACTTGGGTGTTGCCGTGATGAGACACCTCCCTCCTCTGATGCCTCTGTTGGCTCCTCGGGCAAAGAAAATGTCCCCCCTACTTAGCTATGTGAATTTGTTGTGGGCATGTGTGCCCTTTCTAAATGTTTGTTGTTTTAGATTGTATGCCTTTTTTTGTTAGATAGATATTCAGGGCATGTGTGCCCTTTTGAATTTTTCTTATTTCGAGCCTTTGTGCTTTTTTGTTGGATCTCTAGGGCCCGCGTGACCTTAAATATCTTTATGTGAGCCTTTCTGATCTCCTTGTCTCCAATTTAATGATATTTACTAGTTTGCTTCCAACCTCGACTTCATATTTTCACGCTTTGACATTCGTTTTATTTTTGCAACAATTGTGGTCATAAATGACCTGTTGAATTTTTATTTAACACTTAACCGTTGAGGCGTGACCACTATGCCCATCTACCGGACATATGTTCATATTCGAGTGTTCGGTGTTTAAGTTGAGGTGTGATGACCGGTTAACGCTTATTTTATTTTTGCATTTTGTGTTTGAGGTCATCATTCCTAACGCAATACATGGATGTCACTTCCGGAAACACTTTTACGATATTGGGAATTAAACATCTAATTCACAACAAAAGAGGGCCTTTTGATTTTGTTGCTGATGAGGAGGACGTCTCGACCCCATTTAATGGCACAAAGATTCATGGAACCTTTATGTTTGGAGGATCTATTATCGTGTCGTGTGTTAGAAATGATTTGTGGAGTCGTACGACTTCCGAGTCTGGTTTTACCCCGGACGTTTTTAAGTATCAAACAAAGGATGCCTTGCTAACAATAGTTGAAAATAAGTGGGAATTCTTATTTCATTATTGAAATTCTGAGGGACGACTCGTTGTATTGATACATAATCCCTCTGGGGTTTTATAGAATTTTCATAAAATAACGACAAAAGAAAACCAGACGAGTGCAGTGACTGCTAGCAGTCCAAGTCTGTATGAGTACGTCCTCATGGAGATCCTATGTTTTGACAACCTTGTTGTTTTATATGGATCTACTCTTCTCCCCCCGGCACTTGGATCTGAGGTCCCGAGAAGACTAGTATCGAGCTACAACATTCCGGTACGACACGTGTTGTATGTTTTTGAGTTGTTTCCTCATTAAAACCTTACCAGGAAAATCCATTTGGGACAAAACCTTGGCCAAGGAAAAGAGTGCAACACATATATTTGGTTTTTCCCTTGGTGATAAGGAGATCGTGCTTCTAGGGGCAGTCCCTGTCAGGGAAAGAAAGCAAGTTAACCAAAGGTAAATGGTGTAAAAGTTTAATACCATACCTATCACCCCTTCAAAGGTAAAAGCTTTTAAAGTGGCTGACGTTCCAACTATTCTGCAGCTCCTTTTCGTGCTTATCTTTGATTATGTAGGACCATTTTCTTGCGATCCCTACTATCTGGTATGGACCCTTTAAATTAGCTCCCAATTTGCATGCGCGGGCGTCCTGGGTTGCGAGCATGACCTTCCGGATGATCTAGTCTCTGATCTTGAAATGTCTCAAATTTGTTATTCTATTGAAATACCTTTTGATGTTCTACTTTTGTTTTACTAGCCGTATGAGGGCCAACTCTATGAGTTCTTCCAACATTCCAATCCTACTGACATAACTTCATTATTGGATTCTTCTGTGGTCTGGGTGTATCGGAGGTTGGGTTCCATGATCTCCACGGGTATAAGGGCTTCAGCCCCGTATACCAGGGAAAATATGGTTTCCCTGGTGTCTGTCTTGGTCGTAGTTCTATAGGCACACAGGACTCCTGGTAGTTCTTCCAGCAAATTGCCTTTGGCATCCTCTAACTTTTTCTTAATGTTTTGGATCAACGTTTTATTGTTTGATTCGGCTTGCCCATTTGCGCATGGATGATACGTTGAAGAGGTTATTTTCTTGATGTTCAATCCTTCCAGAAGTTTGGTAACCTTTGCTCACACGAACTGTCAACCATTGTCAGAGGCTATCTCTTTCGGCACCCCGAATCAGCAGATAATGTGATCCCAGATGAAGTCTATAACCTCTTTCTCCCGGATCTTTTTGTATGCGTTAGACTCTACCCATTTTCAATAATAGTCTATTAAGAACCAGAAGGACCCTGACCTTTCCTATAGATCCCGGTAGTGGTCCTACGATATCCATTCCCCATTTGAGGAATGGCCACAAAGCCACCACCGAGTGGAGAAGTTCGGCGGGCTAATGCACTATGAGGGAGTGTCATTGGCACCTGTTGCACTTTTGAATGTAGACGTTGGTGTCTTCCTTGATCCGGGACCAATAGTATCCGACCCTTACTATATTTCTAACCAGTGAGTCATACCCGGAATGGTTTCCGCAACTACCTTCATATATTTTGTTCATCATATACTCAACTTCCGTTGGTCCTAAGCATTTGGTCAGGGGACCGAGGTAATATCTTCGATACAGTTTTCCTTTATGCATACAGTATTGTGCATCTTTGACCCTTAAGGCTTGCTCGGCTTTGTTGTCTTCAGGAAGAGTCCTCTTCTGCAAATAATTAATGATGTCATTCCACTAGTCCCATGTCAAACTAGTGGAATTCACTTCGTGCAAGCTGGGGTCCAAGACGGAGTGCAGGAAGTGGACTATGGATTCTGATTCCCTCCCTATCGTTCTGGATGAAGAACACAAATTAGCCAGATTATTCGCTAATGTTTATTTCTCGAGGAATCTGCACAACCTTCCACTATCTAAATCGAGCCAACAAAGTCATGAATTTGTTTAAGTACTCTTGGATACGGCTATCTGTAGCTTCGTATTTGTTGGGGATTTGATTGATGACTAGCTAGGAGTCACTTTTTAGATATATATTTTTGGCTCCGAGCTCTTGAGCTAGTTCCAAACCTGGAATCGCAGTCTCATTGTTAGTCAAAGACATACATTTAATAGCTTGTTTGATTGTTGTCCCCGATGGGGCAACCATGACAATCCCCAACCCAATTCTCTTCATGCTCGTGGCCACAACTTCCTTTTGGGCACGGGGAATTATGCCCGAACTGTAGTCAGCCACGAAGTCTACCAAGGCGTGTGACTTGATGGCAGTCTGGGGTCGATAAGTAATATTGTACCCGCATATTTCGATTGACCATTTCGCCAACCTACCCAAGAGTTCAGGCTTGTGCAGGATGTTCCTCAAGGGGAAGGTTGTTATCACACATACGAGATATCATTGAAATTATAGCCTCAGTTTTCGGCTCGCAACTACGAGTGCTAGAGCTAATTTTTCAAGGTGGGGGTAACGGGTTCCGGCCACAGATAAGGCCTTACTAGTATAATAGACAGGTAATTGTGTAACTTTTTCTTCTCGAACAAGCACAACACTTATCGCGGTCTCGGAGACAGCCAAGTAAATCAGCAAGAGCTCTCCTACCTCTGGCCTTGAGACCAGTGGTGGGTTTTTCAAGTACCTCTTCAAGTCCCTCAGCGCTTGATGACATTCTAGGGTCCACTCGAAGGCTTTCTTTTTCTTCTTCAGCATACTAAAGAATTTCTGGCATCGCTCAGATGACCTTGATATGAATCTCCCCAGTGCGGTTATTCTCCCATCCAGTCGATGTACTTCTCGAGCGTTACTAATCATGTCTGATAATTGTTCAATCACCCAGATATGATTTGGATTGGCCTCGATTCCTTTATTTGATACTATGAAACCTAAGAACTTCTCTGAGCCTACCCTGAAGACACACTTCTCTGGGTTCAGGTTCAGGTTGTACTTGCGGAGAATCTCAAATGTTTCCTGTAAAAATGTCTTATGTGTTCCTTTGTTTCTAGAGACTTAATGATTATGTCATCTAAATAAACCTCCACACTCCGACTCAACTGATGTTGGAACATCTAGTTGGTCAGTTGGTGGAAGGTGGTCCCTGTATTCTTCAAACCAAAGGGCATGACATTATAATAGTAGGTTTTGTGCTCTGTGATGAATGATATCATTTTCTTGTCCATCGAGTCCAATCGTATTTGGTCGAACCCTGAGAAAACTTTCAGAAAGTTGAGCAACTCGTGCTCAACCACCGCATCAACAACCTTGTCCAGACATGCCATATGGTACGAGTTCCTCAGACATGCTTATTTAGGTCTTTTAAATCTAAGCACATTTGAAAAGTATCAAGCTTTTTAGGAAGTACCACCACATTAGCCAGCTAGTCAAAATACTTTACCTCTCGAATCGCTCCTAATTTGATGAGCCGAGCCATTTCTTGTTTGATGAATTGGCTACGTTCGGCCAACACCAAATGCCTTTTTTGCTTAATGAACTAACACTCCAGGTTTACAGTTAGCTTATGAATGGATAACTCCGGGGGAACACCTATAACATCCTACCCCGAACAAGTGAAACTACTTATGTTATTTATTAGAAATTTAAGCAAATTTTCACGGAACTCGAGATCTAAACCTGAGCCTAGGTATACCTGATCTTGAGGAATGTTCGAGTGACAAGTGGTCAGCAAAAGGTCCTCTGTCATGGTCCTCCCTGCGTCTTATTCTGTTGGCACGACGAATCCCCTAGGTATTCAGTCTGGCGGCTCCTCGGGTGATAGGTTTTTTTCCTCTTATTTGTGTCCCACTTTTGGCTTGATACTAGAGTCAGACACATGTAATTACTAGTTGCCACTTTTATCCTGTTCGTCCCTTGCAGCAACCATGGTCATATTCACCTGATCAGGCTCCGAGTCTCTCCAGATTTCAGCGATCCCCACGGCGTTAGGAATTTCATGACCTGGTGGAAAGTAGACAGGACCGCCTTTATGACGTACAACCAAGGTCTCCCAATCACCAGATTGTAAAGGATGTTGAAGGCCTTCAAAGAGACCCCTCTTACGTGATTTATTAGCTCGATTTGTCTCTGGGTTGTTTCGCTAGACAAGTTGAATCTGGTCAAGATCTTGATCAACGGGATCACCCATTCGGTCAGTTGCATCTCCTTAAGAATGCAGAGTTGTACTATGTTCACAATGCTAACTGGATTGACAAGCACACGTTTAACGTTAAAATTAAATATTTAGATAGATATTATTAGTGTATCGACGTACGGGCCCTCGATGCTTCTCTTCTCTATTCCGCTGAATATAATAGGGTCTTTATGATCATCTCTTCCTCTCTTTCTATATGGGGAATGTTCTTCATTTTGTGGCCTCTGAGACGCTGCTCCGATTATTTCCCCTTCGGTGATTATGTTGATCACGCCAGGTTGTGGTGGATGCTTCCGTAAAGTCCCAATTTCCTTTTCTCGAGAATATTTGGATCAACTACTAAAGAATTCCTTCAGGTGCCCTCTCCTCAGGTATGCTATCTTGTACCACATGTGTTTGTAGTATTCGATTGAGTGACCCGAGATTCTGTGAAACTCACACCAAAATTCCACATCCCTCTTATTTGGGTTGGACCGTGCTGCCACTGGAAACCGAGCTTCTTTCATATTTTTCATCATCATGACAAACTCCATAACCTCCATATTGAAATTATAAGATGACACGTTTGGTGTACCCAACTCATTCGTTTGCTTCATCTGCGACATCTCCCTGTCACTTTTAGGTTGACCTTGGTCATATCACGACTTATTTGTCCTTCCCTCATTTCTTGGAGGTGGGTGAGATAAATATGGATCATACTACCCCTCGAGTCTCACTGCCTAAACTGGGGAGTTTTTTGGGGTTTATCTTATGGTCCCCCTCTGATCTCTGATTGGGTGTCAGCCTTGGGGTCATCTATTATCCTCATTTTAGTTGTGTACCTGTTGTTCACTTCGTTCCAAGACTTGGATGGGAACTCCTTCAAACTTTCTTTCAACTTTATTGAGGCATCTAAGCTATTGACATCTAGACCATCTGTAAATGTTGTGGTGGCCCAATCCTCAAGGATAGCGGGTAGTATCATCCTCTCCAGCTGGAATCGCTCCATGTAACTGCAGAGTAGCTCATATTTCCTTTGTTTTATGGTGAAGATGTCTTCTTTGTGGGTTTTGATCCTTCGGGCCCCTGCATGAGCCTTCACGTAAGTATTTGCATGAGCATTAAAATAGTCAATGTAATTTTCAGGTAAAAGAGTATACCAAGAAAGTGCTCCCTTTGTGAGTGTTTGATTGAATTTCTTCATCATGACTGATTCGATTTTGTGCTGCTTTAGGTCGTGCTCGGTGACGGGTGCTTCGAAGGTAACAATGTGCTCCTTCGAATATGTAGTTTTGTCATATTTAGGTATGTATGACATTTTAAACTTCTTGGGGATAGTCTTGGGAGCCGCATTTAACTTGTAGGGTATCTTTCCGTACTTTCTCGCCTCGGCTCCCTTCAATATAAGAGGGCTTTTGGTATATGACTCATTCGCTCATGGAGCTCATTTTCTAGCACGACAAGCCTTTCTAGGTCCGCATCTAACACGAATGGTTCTGGTCCAGCCTTCCCTGCATCTATTATGGAAGTCCCGAGTACGTTAACAACTTACGGGTTGTCCGATGGGCGGCTATCCGGTGTTGCCTCAGATAATGAGTTTATAAGATTTTCATGTGCTCCATCATCACGTTGTTCGATGCTAAGACCACGTCCAAAGCCATTTCCTATGGAGATCTTTCTTCTTTGAACATTCCCTCCACCTTAGAGTGTGCGCATCTCTTTCCTTTCTTGGAGTAACGCCTTTTGGGTCGTATCTCCCTGCTTTCCGCCGAATGACTTTGTTCATTCTCCTCATTCTGGAGGTTGTTGGTGACCTCCCCCGATGGCGTTATTGCCTCCTTCCTTTCCTTTTGTGCATCCAACTCCGGGCGTTTCTCTCTGTTGGAGCTTCGCAGATCTATTGGTCGTGACCCCTGTGGGTCCTTTGTTTCAAGTGAAACGCCGCTCCCCGATGTGTTATTCGTTTTATCAATCATGATCTAGAGTTATGCAATGGGATGATTTTGTACCAACATATGTTTGATAGTTTCGGGCGATGAATCAGGACAACACCACAACTATCTATCCCCACAGACGACGCCAAACTGTTTTCTGGTGAAATTGGTTCTAACCAAAAACCTAGTTAGAGATTTATTTTATAGGGTTTAAAGACAAGTGAGTTGTATCAAATCCGGAAAACTCCTTAGTTGAGTCCGATTTAGTAGTGAAAAATAAGTATATCAAACTGATTAGTAAGACAAAAATAATAAACAAACTTAGATTCAAGAAAAGTAATAAGTGAATAAACCATGGAACTTTGAATATGAGCCCGTTTGGATGGGCTTATAGCTTTTGACGTATAAGTCAAAAGCCATAAGTTAGAAATTATAGCTTATGACTTTTGGCTTATTTTTGCTATTTTGACTTTAAAACAAGTGCTTAAAAGCACTTTTTTATTTTACCTAAACACTACAAAAGTGCTTAAAAGCTATTTTGGCTTAAAAGCACTTAAAATAAGCCAATTCAAACAGGCTCTATATTGCTTTGAGAGAAAAAGTAATGCTAGGGTTACAAAGTGAGCAAGATGATGATGTTGCTTCTATCCTAAGCTTTATTTATATAAGTCAAGACTACACTATTTTATCCCTAAAAGTTATGATGACGTGACCCTACTGGCGTCCTATCGCCCACGCGCGCCGCAACACTCTGATCGAGACTGACGGATGTGACAGGAATTACTGAGAGTGGGGAACAGCTGTAGAGCATTATCCGGCCATCTGAGCCTCCGGATACGCCGATTCCCCTCGGATATGCTTTTCACCCAATACAATATTTAAGGATTCAGACTCTGTGATTTTTTTAAGGTCCATAAGTGATAAGAATCTTACTTTATTTTCATTTTAACCATTTAGTATCTCGAACTTACTGAAACTGATTCAGCTTCGCTCAACGTAGGACCCAAAATGAGGGGGGAAACCTCTTACCACATTTTCTCCATTTCATGATTTGAACTCGAGACCTATAATTAAGGGTGAAGGATTACATCCATCCCATCATACTCCTTGACGATGATGAAAGTCCAATAACCTTTGGATTCTCCAAACATAAGTTTATATGATTTTATATATGAATTATCGTTCCTAGCTAAGACATGAAACCTTCTATTTTAATCAATATACTTCAGTCCTTTGCCTAACAAGATAAAAGAATTTAGTATAGAATATTGTAGCTCCAAAATTCATTTCCAGTACCCATTCTTCCCAATTCATGAAACTTACCACAAACTCTAGACCAAAATAGAGTAAAATTAGTTGGAACATAATTGCAGGACAAGGTATTGGTAATGATAGGACTAATACAAGTTGAATTACAATTGAAGTTTAATTATGTGATCGACATACTAGATTAATGATGGGAAATCCCAACCTTAACTTAATATTGCGTTTGATTTACTCCCGAATTAATGGTCTTTTTCAAGAATTTAATTATATATACCTTTCACACAAAAGCAACTATTTAATTACTCATTAACCAATCACACAAAGCAGATATAAAAACGAAAAATAAAAGAGTCATAGACACATGAGAAGATTTAACCCCCAAGTCTTGAATTAAGGAAATCACCTCCATTTTCTTTTCCCTTTATTTTTTTTTGGTAAGTTTGAAATTATGAAAAGAACCTCCAATAACCAAGAAGGTGTTTAATTAGCGACTATGGTTGATAAACAACCAAGAAGGTTGAAATTAACTTTCATCGACCAACAAAGAGGTTAATTAGCAATAATGAGTTGATAAACGACCAAGAGTGAGGTTGACTAGTGATCATGGGTTGATAAACAACCAAAAAGGATGTTGATAATTAGCGATCATGGGTTGATAAACAACTAAAAGGGATGTTGGAAATAGCCTCCATCAACCGAGAAGGATATCGGTTAGCGTTCATGGGTTGATAAACAACCAAGTAGGTGGTCGATTCTCAACAATATGGTGATAATCGTATTGATGTAAATGAAAATAAAGATACAAGGGCATTTTAGTCTTTTACTATACCTAATTAGTTAAGTGGTTAAGTTGTTAATTATCTATAAATAGGACATTGTAATATTGTGGAGGTCACTTTTTAATGACCGTTAATACATCTCTCTTCTCTACATGAACTCTCTCCATTTATCTCTATGATGATCAATTAGGGTTCATATGTTACTTTACTTAGATTTCTACATGGTATAAGAGCAGAAAAATTTAAATCACTAAATGTTGTTCTAATTCATCCATAATTAGTAGTCGATTATTAAAATTCAATCACAGTAAAGGCTTCGACAAAATCTCGAAGTTTCCAGTCAATTTCTTGAAGGTTTACACCAATTTCTGATCCATTTCTATGGCGGTATCCACTGTAACGGAGTCGATGAATGCAAATACATCTACATGTGCAATTCAAACACTGGTAATTGACTATAATCATCATTTATATTTGCAATCAACTGATGTGAGTGGAATAGCAATAATCTCATTTCAATTGAAGGAAAATGAAAATTATACAATGTGGAATAAGTCAATGAAACTTGAATTTTTAGGAAGGAACAAGTTAGGTTTTATTAATGGAAAGTGCAAAAAGGAGAATTATCCTGAAACATTGTGGGATCAATGGGCGCGTGTCAATGCTATTGTGTTGTCATGGCTTATGAATGCACTAGATATTAATTTAATTGGTGAAATTGTGTATGCAACTGATTCATAGTCATTGTAGGATGATTTGAAAGAGAGATTTGAAGAAATTGATTATTCTAGGTCATTTAACATTCATCAAGAAATTGTCACATTTGTTCAAGGAACACAGTTTGTGTCGGTATATTATTTCAAGTTTAAAGAATTCTGAAATGAGTTTGAGTCCATGGTATTAATTTCAGGTTGTAACTGTGAAAACTCCAAAGAGTTTGTCATGTATGTTCAAAGACAGAAATTGTATCAATTTCTCATGGGATTAAATGAGTCCTACTCTGAGGCCAGGAGTCACATATTGTTGTTAAGTCCTCTATCAAGTGTAAATCAGACTTATTCAATGATAGTTAGTGATGAACATCAAAGAGCAAGTATTTCTAATGCTTCTGGTTTGCTTGGATCAACAACTAGTAGGTTTCAAGGAATGAATGAATCTGATGTTGTTGCTATGTATTCTAGAACTGGGAATCCTAATAAGAAGGTTAGGAAAAAGTACTACAATCCTAACTATAATCCTATTGCCTTTTGTGATCTTGTAAGCTCAAAGGACATTTCAAGGTGGATTGTTACAGAATAGTGGGGTATCCACCTAATCATCCTAAGGCAAATCTAAATGAGAATAAGGTGAATCAAGTGAAAAATAGGTTTGCTCAAGCTGATAACAAGTTTAGAGGCAAGTTTGGTAGATGGAGAGGATCAGTTAGTCACAATGCTCATGGAGCAGTGGCTGAAAACTGGAGTCAAGGCCATTTGATACAAAGTCAACGTGTCAACATGAGCCACATGAATCAAACTAATGTGGTTCCTCACTCAGTTCCGAGCAATGATCCCTATCAGTCTAACTCAAATCAAGGAACAATCAATATTCAACATCAACTAGCACAATTTCAAATGACTAAAGGACCTCAATTCACACAGGCAAATATGTAGAAATCTGGAAATGATGGAACAGAGTCACAACACTACTACTCAAGTACAAGCAGACAGTTCTAATGTCAACCATGCTGCTAACATGACTGGTAATTATAGTGCCATGTTGGTTACAAATAATTCACATGAGTGGATCATTGAATCAGGAGCTGCAGATCATATGACATCTAATTTAGAACTGTTAAATAAAAATACTGTGAAAAAACCTGATATAGATAAAAGAGTAGTACTGCCTAATGGTGAAGTCACTCATGTACAACACACAGGCACTAGTGATATATCAGATAGAAACAATGTTCATAGTGTGTTTTATATTCCTGAGTCTAAATTCAATTTACTGCCTGTTTCTAAGTTGACTAGACAACTAAATTATTCTGTTAAGTTTTACCTTGATTTTTGTGTGTTCCGGGATCTCTTCACTGGGAAGGTGAAGGAGATTGGTAAAGAAATTAATGGTCTATACTATCTCATAAGGTCCAAACTCAAACTCAGTAAAGAACAAATTTAGGGCTATGGACTGTCTATAACTAATGAAGTTGTTCTTGTTTCAGATGATGAGATTGGACTAGGGCATAAGAGAATGGGGCATATTCCTATTAGTGTCTTACAAAAATTGTTTCCTATTAAAATGTCTAGTATTACTTAACTAAATAAGTGCACAATATGTCCTTGTGCAAGGCAGACTAGATTGTCATTTTAAGAGTGTTACTATGAGTACTAAACCTTTTGAGCTTGTACATATGGATGTGTGGGGACCATATAAAACTAGTATTGTTGATGGTTATAACTCTTTATTGACTGTTGTTGATGACTATTCAAGATTTACTTGGATATTTCTATTGAGACTAAAGTTTGATGTGGTTATGCATATTAAAAACTTTCTTTTACTAATTACAAATCAATATGGGATAAATGTGAAAGTAGTTAGAACTGACAATCGGACAAAATTTGTAAATTTCTTATGTCAAGATTTATTAAATAGCTTAGCCATTATACACCAAAAATCTTGTCCATATACACCCCAACAAAATGGGGTGACATAAAGGAACATAGACATATACTTAAATTACAATGGTTGTTAGGTTTCAAGGGCAAATTCCCATCAGGTTTTGAGGATATTGTGTTCAAGTTGCAGTGTTTATCATTAATAGAGTTCTTTCTAGTGTAGTTGGTTGTTCTCCTTTTGAAAAATTAAACAATAGAAAACCTTCTCTTTTACACCTAAGGGTACTAGGATATTTGTGTTTTGCTAAGTGTCTTAATCAAATAGAAAAACTTCAGTCAAGATCTAGTAAGATTGTCTGTATGGGGTACTTTGAAATTCATAAAGGCTATGTTCTATATGACTTAGATGATAAGAAATTGTTTGTTCATAGAGACGTTGTATTTGAAGAAAATGTGTTTCGTTTCTCAAGTTTGACTACTGCAACTACCTTGTTTGAACCACCAGTGTCTGTACTTGTCAATGATGATCATATGTTACCTATGTCTACTAACATTAATGTGCATACCACACAAAGAAACATTGAGCATGCAGGAAGTACTTGAACTTCACATGATATGGAAATCATACAAGATCAAGGTCAATATCACATCTATCATAATGTAGACAATTCTGAGTCACAAACAGTACAATAAAAAGCACCACAAGTTCAACCTATTCAAATTGCTCAACAAAATAAACCAACAAGAAAATCTACAAGAGGAAAACATCTACCTTGTTGGATGAAAGAGTTTGTATCTAAATGTTCATACTGATATTCATTATGCATTATCTAAATTTATCTCTTATGATCATTTGTCTGCTAAACATACAACTTTCATTTCTTCTATTTCCAGTAGTATTGAACCCTCTACTTATGTAGAAGTAGTAAAAAACCCAAGATGGGTACAAGTTATGCAAGCAGAAATGGATGCATCACAACAGAACAATACTTGGAAAATGGTCCCCCCTTCCTGAAGGAAAACAACCAATTGAATGTGGATCTTCAAGATCAAGTACAAATCTACTGGGGAAATCGAAAGGTTTAAAGCTAGGCTAGTACAAAAGGGATATAGCAATGTGCCTAGAAATTACGGCAAATATGATACCATTTTCATGGATTATTATTGTTTTTATGCATTTATAGTAGTCTTTTCTTATGTTATTTTGGTTTTAGTAGGATTTATATATTGGGACACCAAGAATGAGGAAATATGCTAAAACATAGTAAAAAATTCTGGAAAATGAAAGAAGTGTTGAGAAGGCCACTTCCGCATACCGCAGAACCAGATTGATGACCGCAGAATGGTAACCAGGGCCACAAAAATCAACAGTGAAATAAGAATTCTGAAGTCTCGAAGTGCGACCCAAACTACGGTATGTACGTCTGTTTTGCGGACCGCAGTCTGGTTTAGCAACCACTGCTCCAACTCGAGTTCAACTCAGATTGCGAAGATCTAAGGCACTTGTGCGTAGGGATGGCAACGGATCAGATCTGGACCGGATCCTACTAGATCCAGATCCAGATCCGTTTTTCATACCCGAATCCAGATCCAGTGGGTCCATAAAAACCATATCCAAATCCGGATCCATCGGATCCGCCGGGTCCACGGATCGGATCTGGATCCACATGTAAAAAAAATTACCTTGCTAAAAATGTAACCTTGCTAAGAATTTTTTTTTGAACTGACAAACGATTTTTACTTAGCTAACAATTTACTGTTTTTCAATTTTGAAATGTTCATATGAGATATTTTGTTCATTGTCTCGTTTTGATTGTGAGCTATTAATTAAAAATGTTGGACAATGACAATAGTTGTGGAAAATTGTGACTAGTATTTTCACAGTGCAGAACTTGCATGTGCTTGGAATCTTCATAAATGAAGTGAATATAATTTTAACTACTTGTCTATGGAGATGTTAGTCATTCACTAATATAACATTGATTTTATTATCGAAGTTACCTCTTTATTTTTTCGTTTTTGAGTTAACGCGAAGATAAATTAAACTTGTTTTGAAAATTAAACTTGTAAGGATGTGCTTAGCAATTTTAAGAAAATACTTATAAAATTACATTCTAGATTATGAATATATTTAATAAAAAATGGATCCACGGGTCGGATCGACCGGATACGGATCTCAAATACAAGATCCAGATCCAGATCCGATCCGTCAGAAATGGATCCGGGTCCGATCCGGATCCGTCGGGTCCAAATTTTGAAGATCCATATCCTATAAAACGGATCTGGATACACCGAATCCGGATCGGGTCCAGGATCCATTGCCATCTCTACTTGTGCGGGTTGTAGTTCAGTTCTGCACATCGCACTTCCAACCACAGTTTCAGACAGTCCAGATCAAGACCTACTCTGCGAACTCTAGGTCCATTTTACGGACCGCAGACCTGTTCAACGATCTTTTTTTGCAGTCGCAGAGTGGCGTGCGATATCAATTTTATAAATAATTATAGTTCAAAAATTGGGTCCCTATATATACCCACCTAGGGTTTTGTGATGGGAGACATTATTCCATACCTAGATTCCAAAAGTTCATAGCCACCTTTTGAATATTTCTTGTCCCATCTTTAGTATTCATCTATTTGTTATTCAAGAAAACATTCTTTACCCATTGTATAAAGACAAGTTTTGTTCATCATTAATCATTGTAAGCATCTTTTTATATTCATTATATCTTGTGTTATTTATTATTGTGTTGTGTACTTAATATTTAAAATGAGTGGCTAGATTTAGGTTTGGGTTGTGATTAGATAATGGAATGCGGTAGTTGGGGTATTTAATAAACAAAGAAAAATGTGTGTTAATGTGGGATTCAAATACCCCTCATACTTAATGCTAAAGGGTGGGTTGCAAACATCTCTTTCTTGTCTATTTTCTCTAGTCATACTTTAGAAAGGAGACTAGAGTCTAGGAAAATAGTATGTTGCTTAGGACTTGGGCCTTTAAACCTCATTTAATGATTTTCAACTTTAATTAGAAGGGAATCAACTAAGAGTACATAATGGATGTTCATAAATATCGCACTTTAGAGCTTGAGAAATCCTAAAGTGAAATTAGGTGGGTCAATTGAGAAATCCCCACCTAGACACAAGTCCCCATTACCCATACCACACTAATACACCTAGTAAAGCCTAAACCCAACACCACTTCCATTAATTGAGTCATAACCCTAATATTCCAATTACTTGATAATTTAAACATCTTTTAAGTTGATATTTTGAAGTAGAAAAACAAACAAATTGATTACTATAGAAGTAAAGTAATTAGTAAAGTTATAATACGTGTACGAATAGACTAGTTTCTCATCATATTCCTTGTGGGATTTGACCCCAACCTATGTTGAGTGACTATATTTGACAATGGCCGTGTTATACCATTAAAGGTGTAATTTGGGTGAGATCAAATTTTGGCACCATTGCCGGAGAATACGTCTTGAAATTTTCTATTTGTTGTATTATTACTTTGCTCAGAGCTTTATTTCTAAATTTACGTTTGCTTGTTGTTTTTGTGTTGTGGGCATATTTATCCGATGATGAGGGAAATATAAAGATGGCCACATTTGCCAATGCTATCCGGCCACCCAAATTCCGGGGAATGCAAGTTTCCACATCATTTCTACCATGCTCCACATGCTCAAAAACAAGGGCCTATTAGGAGGATCAGTACCCAAATAGGCACTTGAGGAATTTCAATGAGGTGTGCCTTACCTTTCGTCATCCCAACGTGTCTGAAGAAGCAGTGAAGCTAAGGCTCTTCCCCTTCTCTCTAATGGGGGAGGCAACTATATGGTTGGATGACGTGTCTTCTGAGTCCATCACTACATGGACCGAGTTGGGAGAGCCATTTATTGAGAGGTTTTTCCCACTGGCTCGCATGCTCCAACTCTGAGATGAAATCTTGACATTCCGTCAAATGTCGGGTGAAGCCTTACATAAGGCTTGGTTAAGGTTCAAGAAGAAGATCAACAATGCTACAATCATGGGTTGAGTGATGATGTCTTGCTATAAACATTCTATCGGGTGCTAGATTCGTTTCACAAATCGGTGGCCAACAACATAACATAAGGTGCCTTTATGGATAATTCATTTACGGTAGCAAGTGAGCTTCTTGATAAGCTAACTAAGATAAACCATGCTTGGCATACGAGGTCATCGGAAGTAGTTGGGGGTGGTCCCTCTAAAGTGATATGTAGAGAAACATTGAAGAAATAGGAAGAGAAGGATGAGACCATGGTGCAACTAATGACCCAGTTGGCGGTCCTTACAAACATGTTATGGAGAAAAGGACCAAGAAGGTGAATGTGGTCACTACCATGGGTCCAACACAAAATGCAATCGAGATGGTACCCTATGGACAAGAAAGGGTACAATGAAAGTGAAAAAGATGTGAATAGCGTGCAAGGGGGGGTTGCCTTAATTACTAAGGATCGGGCCAATCGTGGTGATCTAGTAATCAAGGTGGGAATCAAGGTTGGAGAAATAATTAAGGTGGTTCTAATTGGAGGGAGATAAATGAAGGGGATGGAGAGAAATAAACAACAATGGGTACCAAAACCGTAGCTCCAACCCTTATGTTCCACCATGAGGGCAAGCTTACTAACAACCTACCCAACCTCCTCCTTACCATAATCGTGAGTCGACTAGCAATCCTGTTAGTTCAAAACTTAAAGAGATGATATCTCAATTGTTGAAAAATCAAGACAAGTCTGATGCTAACATAAAAGACCTTACAAATCTTGTATCCTTGCATTCAACATCCATCAAGCAACTAGAAAGCTAATTGGGGAAAATTGCTTCCACACTAAACCCAAGACAAAAGGGACCCTTCCTAGTGATACGCTAGTCAATCCAAGAAATGAAGGGGGTAGCCATTTATACTAGAAGTGGAAAGGTGTTGGAGGAGCCGATGATGCCGATGGATGTGGTAGATGATGGGTGTGTTACGATTGAGAAGCCGAAGAAGAGTGATGACAAGATGGTAGATGACTTTGTCTTGATAGAAGAGAAGAGTGATGAGAAAGAGAAGGTTGATAAATAAGAGAAATTTCTTGAAAATAAAGAAGGGAACGACAAAGAAGATGAGGCTCTAAAAGCCTTAAAGCCTATTCCAAGGCATCCTCCTCCTTTTCCACAAATATTGACCAAGAGAATTGAATATGACAAGTTCAACAAGTTCTTAGAGATGTTAAAGCAATTGTCGGTCAATA
The DNA here is from genome assembly GCA_034509755.1 of Anisodus tanguticus. Lineage (NCBI taxonomy): Eukaryota > Viridiplantae > Streptophyta > Magnoliopsida > Solanales > Solanaceae > Anisodus > Anisodus tanguticus. Next base: position 8,302,211 of record CM067543.1, on the reverse strand, counting down.
TTCCACTTGTTGAAGCCTTGGAACAAATGTTAGGGTATGCCAAGTTTATGAAAGACTTAATTACAAAGAAACAGAGAGTGAGCTTTGAAACAGTGGATGTTAGTCACAAATATAGCACCATCATTTCTAGCTCTCTTGTGAAGAAGCAAGAGGATCTTGGTGCTTTCACCATTTTGTGCACCATTGGGGCGTACCAATTTGCAAAGGCCCTTTGTGACCTTGGGGCAAGTATCAATTAGATGTTGTTTGTTATTTTCAAGAATCTAGGTTTGGGCAATCCTCGACCTACAAGTATGAGATTGCTCATGGCAGATAGGACGGTGAAGTGACCATTGGGGATCATATATGATGTTCTTGTGAAGGTTGATAAATTTATCTTTTCTACCGATTTTGTGATTTGGATTGTGCGATCGACTATGATGTTCCCATAATCTTGGTTACCTTCCAATATGCAAATCCATGAAACAGTCTATGGATACGGGGGTGATTTTGGTGATTGATGTGATTAATGATGAGGTAGAATTGAACGCCAAAGTTGATATTATCGAAGGGGCATTGATAGCGGTATTGATGAACCATGATAATGAGGTAGTTAAGGGGATGGCAGAGACTATGCTTGCTCTTGAGGGACAAGGATCCTATTCTTATGCTCTTAGGCATTTGGCCTTGGACTTGGAAAATTGTAGAGTCCCTCCCCTCCGACCTTCCATTGAAGAACCACCAACCCTTGAGCTCAAGCCACTTCTAAAATAATTCATTGACGGTTATTATCTCATCCAAGCTTAATGAAAGCCAAGTGAAAGCTTTATTGTCATTCTTGAGAACCTATAGAATGGAAATTGGGTAGACTATTACGGACATCCGAGGGATAAGTCCGGATCTATGTACTCATCGAATTCATCTTGAAGAGAATAGTTCCCCAAGTGTTGAGCATCAACGGAGGCTAAACCCCTCAATGCAAGAGGTTATCTTGAAAGAAATTATAAAGTGGTGAGATGACGGGGTAATGTACCCCATTTTCGATAGTGTATGGGTAAGCCCAGTGTAATGTGTACTGAAGAAAGAAGGGATCACGGTGGTCCCAAATGATAAAAATGAGTTGATACCAATGAGCAAGGTAACCGGGTAGAGAGTTTGCATGGACTACCAAAAGTTTAATAGCGTTACAAGGAAGGATCACTTCCCTCTACCTTTCATTGACCAAATTCTTGCTAGGTTGGCCGGAAAGTCTTACTATTGTTTCTTGGATGGGTACTCGGGATATAATCAAATACAAATAGCCCTAGAGAATCAAGAAAAGACCATTTTCACTTGTCCATATGGTACATTCGCCTTTCAAAACATGCCTTTTGGTCTTTGCAATGCTCCCGCCACCTTCCAACGTTGTATGATGGCAATTTTTGATGATCTAGTGGAAGATGTTATTGAGGTGTTCATGGACGATTTCTCCATGGTTGGAGAGTCATTTGAAGCTTGCTTGGAAAATCTCTCCCTTGTATTGAAGAGATGTGAAGAGACCTACTTGGTCTTAAATTGTGAGAAGTATCACTTTATGGTCACTAAGAGTATAGTGCTTGGTCACAAAATCTCCAAGGATGGTATTGAAGTGGACAAAGCCAAGATTGAAGTGATAGCCAAGTTGCCTCCTCCAACAACCGTCAAGGGTATCCGAAGTTTCTTAAGACATGTCGGGTTTTATAGAAGATTCATCAAGGATTTTCAAAGATCACAAGCCCAATGTGTAAGCTCTTGAAAAAATGATGCAAATTTTGAGTTTAATAAAGCGTGACTCAAAGATTTTGAGGATTTAAAAGAGAAATTGATTTCGGCTCCTATAATTATGACTCCAAATTGGGATCTCTCTTTTGAATTGATGTGTGATGCAAGTGGGGTTGTTATTGGGGCTATGTTGGGTCAAACACATGGCAACATCCTTCACCCAATCTACTATGCAAGTAGATCGCTTAATTAGTCTCAAAAGAATTATACGGTGACAGAGCAAGAGTTGCTTTCCATTGTCTTTGCTTTTGAAATTTTTTGGTTTTGCCTATGGGGTTCTAAAGTGGTGGTATATTCCGATCATGCAGCCCTCTGATACTTAATGTAAAAGAAAAATGTGAAGCCGCGCTTGATTAGGTGGATACTCCTTCTACAAGAGTTTGATTTTGAGATCAAAGATCCGAAAAGTTGTGAGAACCAAGTAGCAGATCATTTTTCAAGTATTGAAGAGATCGGAAGGCCAAAGAATGAATTGGAGATCAATTATGCTTTTCCGGATGAGCAAGTCTTTGCTTCATATCAAGATACCATCCCTTGATATGCCGATTTCGTCAATTACTTGGTGAGTGGACTCATGCCGGATCATCTAAACTCTCATAAAAAAGGAAATTCTTGAGAGACTCTCGGCATTATTATTGGGATGAGCCTTATCTCTTCCGGATTTACGCTGATAACATGATTCGGAGATGTGTGCCCGAGGCTGAGACTTTGCCTATCATGGAAGCATGCCATACTTCACCGGTTGGAGGTCATCATGCTAGTCAACGCATGGTCTCCAAAATTCTCCAAAATGTCTTTTATTAGTCAACGATCTACAAAGACTCTCATGAATTTGTAAAACATTGTGACCAATGTCAAAGGGAAGGTAATGTCTCTAGAAGGCATGACTTGCTTATATCTCCTATTAATGAAGTGGAATGGTTTGATATGTAGGGAATAGATTTTATGGGGATATTCATGAGTTCGTTTGGCAACAAATATATACTTGTGGCGGTTGATTATGTGTCCAAGTAGGTTGAAGTCGTAGCCCTTCCGAACAATGAAGGGAAGAGTGTCACAACGTTTCTCAAAAAGAACATTTTCACTCGTTTTGGGACCCCTAGAGCCATCATAAGTGATAGAGGCTTTCACTTTTGCAATAGAGTGTTTGTCTCCCTTCTTGAAAAGTATGGGGTAAAGCATAAGGTGGTAACTCCTTACCACCCTTAACCGAGTGGTCAAGTGGAAGTGTCCAACCGGGAGATAAAGAGTATTTTGATGAAGATGGTTAATCTCATGAGGATGGATTAGTCAAGAAATCTTGATGACGCCTTGTGGGCGTATAGGATGGCATACAAGCCTCCTATTGGGATGTCACCGTACAAGTTGGTATTTGGAAAGACATGTCATCTTTCGGTAGAGGTGCAATACAAGGAACTTTAGGCATTGAAGAAGCTAAACATTGATTGGGAGAATGCATCGAAGTTAAGGAGGAACCAAATCGACAAGATGGATGAGTTCCGTCTCCAAGATTATGATGATTCCATTTTCTACAAGGAGATGATGAAGTTCCTCCATGATAAGAGGATCTTGAAGCAGGAATTTTCATCCGGAGACTTAGTCTTGCTCTACAACTCTAGACTCAAGTTATTTCCTGAGAAGTTGAAGTCGAGATGGTCCAGTCCTTTCAAAGTGATAAAGGTCTTCCTATATAGTACCATTGAATTAGATAGCAAAGTCGGTCACATTTTCAAGGTGAATGGCCAAAGAGTCAAGCATTACTTGGGAAGTTATGATGATCATAGAGTGAATGAAATCATCACCCTCTACGAACCTTGAAAATTTGTGGTAACATTCGTCGTGCCACGACGTTCAATCAAGCGCTAATGGGGGCAACTCAATATTTTCACTTGTGTGTTTGATAGTTTGTTAAGTGTGTAGGATCTGGAAACACATGCAAAATGGGGAGGAAAACTAGAAAGATAAGCAAAATAGGTCAAAAGAGAAAATGAGACCACTGTGCAACCTACTCTGCGGACCGCAATCTGGGTCTGTGAACCGCACAATAGACCACAAAACTCCACAGAGAACTGGAAAACTCTGATCTGAGAAAGGAGGAATTATGACCTAAACTGTGGCTCATATTCTAGAACTAAAAACCGCACTTTCATCCCCCATAATTACACAGTGCACCTTGGAGTTTTCAAATAAAATTGCAAAGAAATTGACCCTTTTGCGAACCGCAGTCCGGTTCTGCGATCACAGAATGGGTGTCACGTCATCATTCAAAAATGATGAGTGGGCCATAGTCTGATTATGTGGACTGTAGACTGGAACTGCGACCCAATATAAACTGCAGATCGGCTCAAGTATAAAAGGGCTGAAAAGCCCTAATTTCTTTCATTCTCTTTCGCGCTCAAAGTTGAACTCAAGCACTTCCTATTCTACCTCAACCATCACTATCCCCACACATAAGTCACTTGCACATATTCAACTTCACTCGATCACTTCGTCTTCCTCGTCTACTCATCGATCATAAGGTATGTTTTCTTTTCTCTAAGATTAAGTAAAAAGGGGTGGTAATGATCATGAACTTAACTTGTAAATGTTGGATAATTGTTGTATGATGTGTAGTTATTCCCCATGTAACCATGAAATTGTGTGATTGTTCTTCGTTGCCTCGTTCGCCTCTATTGTTTAGAAATTGCAATTATTGAGAATTTGAAATGTTTGGAATTTTGTGAAATGATTGCATATAGGGGGTTGGGCTTGGGTTCAATTGCATGACTCTCGAATTTGGGTACTTAATTTGTACGAGAAGGTTGTCAATTGAGTGAAGTTGTAAAAAATTGCCTAAACATGCCTATAATTGTTAAATTTGATTGAATTGAGTTGTAGTGAAGTCTGAGTACCTACAGCATTAATTCCAAGCACGTTTTAGGTTGGAAATGTGTTTGTGGTGATAGTGTGGGTGTGGCAACACCGAGTTTTGAAAATTGAGGTGAAATCCTTGAGAAATACCCAAAATGCACCGATAGGGCAACTTTTTGCGAGCCGTAGAATGGTTCTGCGGGCCACAGAAGGGCACCCCAGTCTACAAAATGGCTGAGTGGTCCAAGAGGATTGAAAGGCGATTCTGTAATGCCTTTTGCGGGCTGCAGAATTGCCAGTGAATTTGAACTTTCTGGGCAAAATTGCGATCGCGGTATGTGGACCGCAGTCTGGGTTTGCGACATCGCAAACTTGGACTGCAACCCGTAGACCAGTTCTGCGATCACTGAAGCTATTTCCAATCTTGTATTTTTATTCTTTCTTTTTTGCTTTGTAGTATAACTTCTTGTTTATTTAGTGTGTTTCATTTTTTCAATTGCTCTATGAAAAGTACAAAAATTATTTTACTTTGTTTTTCGTATCATAGTCCATGACTCATCATGTCTCTTATTTGCAGGAATGGATCCAAAGAAATCGCAAGCACAAAAGGGTATCAAAATCAATGAGCTGGCACCCCCGGCTAGATCTTTGAGGCCAACCATAGCCCGGTTGATACCCCAAAGTCAATGGAAGATAACTGTTCACATTCACAAAGCAACCACCGAGCTGGTTAATAAGAGAAGGTGCCCCCATTATAGTCGTAACTAGTTATGAGGAGTCCAAAACTTCTCATGCAACTGCACATTCATCCTACTAGTCCGATGATGAGGTTGTTAGGGAAGAAGAATCCAGGCGGCCGAATTGAGACAAAATAGGGCCCAATAGGTCAAGAGGTTTGGTGTTAAGGGTTCCAAAGAGTAATATCAGAAAAGGAAAAGTCGGAAATTTATCAAATAGAAGCGGATCTCCTTGAATGAGTTGCGGGACCAATTCTGCAGAGTGTGGGATTTGATTGTCTTTCATGGGTGATAATGCTTCCTCAAGCCATTGCCCCAATACAATAAAGAATTGGTCTATGAATTCTATACTTCCTATGCCACATCCGTTCCCAAGAAAAAAAGGGCAACCGAAAGCATTGCTAGATGAGGTAGAGGTTCGGGGAGTCAAGGTGCAATCTGGAAGCCTAACGATTAGTAAAGCACTTGACCCTAATCTCTCATGTGATCATAATGAGTATGCAATCAAAATCTCGAGCCAGATGGATAATGAGCATCCGTGGGTAGCCGAAATTGGAGTGGATTGCTGCAGGTACAAAGATTTACAAGAACACTTTGAGTATGGAAGCCAAGTTTTGGCCAAGTTTTGGCTAAGCTTTGTAAGTAGCCGATTGTAGTCGTCATTCAATGAGATGGTCATTCGACTAGAGAAGGTTTTGTTGATTACATGCATTATGAGCCCGCTTCATGTAAATGTTGGTGTTGTGATTGATAAGGAGCTTGGCAAGAGAGCTCAACAAAAAGATACATCGTTCCCATTTTCTTACTTAATTACTAAGTTGTGTTGTAGGGCTAAGGTTCCCGCATTGCCTCGTGTGGATAATGCAGTCGATACCTTGTTGATATACAATATTTTGAGGATACATGCCAAGGAGAACCAAAGTAGAAAGAAAAGAAAGACCACCAGCACCTCGGTAGATACTACACTAGTTCACTTGGTTGACTTGGAGGGATCCACATCTGAGCGGACAGAGACACATGCCACCACATCGGTCAACCATACTTTGTCTATTCCTTCCACAACCGGCACATCTACTCTGGCAGGCACTCTAGCTTCCGCAACCCCTATTCCATCCACACATTTAGTTGCTGCCAGATCAGAGCTCGTCTTATCGAGAGCCGGTATAGTGAGGATAGGCCAAATTGTGGCCATTGCTGATGCTATATCATCCATACTTGAGACGAGTCTCCCTGTAATGATCTAGACTATCTTAGCCCCAATTATAGATGCCTTGAGTGCAGTGCAGCAGAGGCAGAAAGAGCATAGGGATGCTCTTGTACTCTTGACAGGTCGGGTACACAGATAAGCGGCCGGTAGCGGCGGTGATTTCTCTTCACTTCAGGCAGACATAGACATCTTAAAGAAGGAAGTGGAGAGTCTGAACATTACGGAGATTGATAACCTCTTGGGTATCCCACTCTAGCCACTAAGGGTTGAGCCACAACATGTGAGTAGCCTCAGGGTGAAGGGTTATAGAGAGAGTGCAGGTGAGACCTCAGAAGACTCAGAGAGGCAGGAGCAGGTGGATGAGGATGATGATGAGACTAATGAGAAGGGGCTTGAGAAGCCCTGCACTATTGAGAGAGTTTCTGTTCATGAGGTCATGCTTATGACAGAGGAGGTAGTTGTTGATGCAGTAGTGGCATGGTCTCATGAGGAGACCTCGATGATAGGTTCGAGTGCAGTGGCCTAAGAGCCACATATAGATATTGATACTAAAGGTCCTACTCATCCACCAATTGTAGGCACCACTCCACCAGCTACCGAGACCACACCACCACCACCATAGAGTGAGCCTGTAATGGGCGATGCAGAGTTGCCCGCTCCTACTCTACAGTCACACGGTACTGATGCCCTTGCAGAACCCACATCCGTGAGCCAGACTCAGAAGGGTGCCTAGTGTACCTCAGAGAGACCCTTGAAATATTTTGTCCTTGCTCTTTATATTATTTTATGCATTGAGGATAATGCATGCTTTTAAAGTTGGGGGTGAGGTACTTTGTATGTTTTTGGGGAAAATGACAAACATCTACTATCGTATTTTGTTATCGTATTTGCTTCTCTTTCTTTGCTTGTGCTTATGCTTTGTCTTGAGCTGAGGGTATTTCGGAAACAGTTGCTCTACCTACCAAGGTAGAGGTAAGGTCTACACTCTACCATTCCCAAACCCCATGTTGTGGAATTTCACTGGGTATGTTGTTATTGTTGTTTTATTTTGTTAGTTTTCGTATCGTATTTTTTTATTTTTTGTATTGTGTTTTTATTTTGTTCCCCTTGGTTTTTCTTCGCCTGGTTCTTTTCCAATAGTGTGTGTTCAGTAACCATGGACTAGTGATAGAATAGTTTTGACTTGGTTGGTACTTGTATATAGTTTCTAGCATGTGTAGCTCTTTTTAGTTGTAATGACACCCCTCGAAAAATTATATTTTGAAAACAAGAGTTGAATGATGCTTCAAATGATTGTCCTATAAAAGCGTGACTCATTTTGTGACTCTATGTCTACTTGTGTTTGAATCTCATGAGATGATATCCTTGTGCTCAATAGAGAGTATAAAATATAGCGGTTCTTGTAGTTCATGTGCATAGAGTGGTGAGGACTTGATTGTTACCTTGTGTTTTCTTGTGTCATCTAGAACTTACCTCGTTGGTTTGTCATCGCGAAATTAGAGTTTCTTGGTTGAGGAAATGATCTTAGGCTTTCACATAAGAGTGAACCTTCTTGATTAACAACTTTTTTTACCTACCCGTGAGTGAGAGAACTAGTTTTTCCCCTTTTGAGCTTTTTGAAATTTCTTTGGCGACCACATTACAAACCGAAACCCTTTTTAAAATAAACCATCTTTTGAACCAAATTCCTCCTTGAATGCATGAAAAGTGATGAATGAGTCCAAAAGCCTAAGTTGGGGGTGGGATGTGCAAAGAAAAGAAGGAAAAAAGATTATGATGTGAGTGGTTCTAAACAAAATAGAAAGAGAAAATTGAGAAAAAGAAAAAAATGAAATGCAAAAGCAATAAAAAGGGAAAGAGAAAATGAACCACAAAAAGAATGAAATAAAGTGGGAAAATGCCTGAATAAAAGGGGTGAAGAAGGAAGTTGGAAAACAAAAGGAGTTGAGCTATGAAATGAGAAATAGGTAGTGCAAAGGAGGGAAAAGTCACTTGTACCTAAATTAATATCATACATATCCCTAAGCCTACATTACAACCTTGATAAAGTCCTTAGAGATCCGAAATCGAGCATTCTTTGAGTAGTAGTGACTTAAGATAAAGGCAAACTTATGGCATGATACTTGTGACACTTGACATTCTTTGTGAGTGTGAGTGATCTTGTTTGTCCCTTGTTTTGAAAAGAAATTTTTTGAGTGAGTATGGGACTTCTTTGTTGTGAGGCCACATTGAATTGCATGAACCTTGTGAAGTGAAAGCTCCTCTAGTTGAATATCTCGACGCATCTAGTCACTAGTAGCGTCTAGACATCTTTTGAGGCTTGAAGTTCATGGGTTCATTGATAGTAGATACGCATTCTTGTACTTTTATTTTGGAAAACATGAGAGGTTGTCAATTTTGTGAAACACATGCTTGTATACTTGTAGGTAGAACCAACCATAGTCATCATCGTTTTGTCATTAGTCATACCTTAGTAATGTTTAGGTTTCTTGAAAACAAGCAATAGTTTAAGTTGGGATGTTGATATTCCTAGAAATTACGGCACATTTGATACAATTTTCATGGATTATTATTGTCCTTTATGCATTCGTAGTAGTCTTTTCTTATGTTATTTTGGTTTTTGTAGGATTTGTATGTTGGGACACCAAGAATGAGGAAATGTGCTGAAACATAGTAAAAAATGCTGAAAAATAGAAGAAGTGCTGAGAAGGTCACTTCTGCGGACCGCAGAACCTGACTGCGGACCGAGGAATGGTAACCAGAGCCTCAGAAATCAATAGTGAAATATGAATTTTGGATCCTCTAAGTGCGACCCAAACTGCGGTCCATATTTTCGTTCTGCGGACCGCAGTCCGGTCTGGGAACCACTGCTCCAACTAGAGTTCAACTCAGATTACGAAGATCTAAGGCACTTTTGCGGGCTGTAGTTTAGTTCTGCGCATCGCACTTCCAGCCGCAGTTTCATATAGTCCAGATCAAGACCCACTCTACGGTCCCTTTCTACAGTCGCAGAATGGCGTGCGATAGCATTTTTGTAAATAATTATATTTAAAAAATTGGGTCCCTATATATACCCACCTAGGGTTTTGTGTTGGGAGACATTATTCCATACCTAGATACCAAAAGTTCATAGCCATCTTTTGAATATTTCTTGTCCCATCGTTACTATTCATCTCTTAGTTATTCAAGAAAAAATTCTTGACCCATTGTGTAAAGACAAGTTTTGTACATCATTAATAATACATCTTTTTATATTCATTACATCTTGTGTTATTTATTATTGTGTTGTGTACTTAATATTTGAAATGAGAGGCTAGATTTAGGTTTGGGTTGTGATTAGATAATGGAATGCGGTAGTAGGGGTATTTAATAAACAAAGAAAAAGGTGTGTTAATGTGGGATTCAAATACCCCTCATACTTAATGTTAAAGGGTTGGTTGCAAACATTTCTTTCTTGCCTATTGTCTCTAGTCAAACTTGAGAAAGGAGACTAGAGTCTAGGAAAAGAGTATGTTGCTTAGGACTTGGGCCTTTAAACCTCATTTAATGATTTTCAACTTTAATTAGAAGGGAATCAACTAAGAGTACATAATGGATGTTCATAAATATCGCACTTTAGAGCTTGAGAAATCCTAAAGTGAAATTAGATGGGTCAATTGAGAAATCCCCACCTAGACACAAGTCCTAATTACTCATACCATACTAATACACCTACTAAAGCCTAAACCCAACACCACTTTCATGAATTGAGTCACAACCCTAACATTTCAATTACTTGATAATTTAAACATCTTTTAAGTTGATATTTTGAAGTAGATAAAACAAACAAACAAATAAATAAATAAATTGATTACTATAGAAGTAAAGTAATTAGTAAAGTTATAATACATGTACGAATAGACTAGTTTCACATCGTATTCCTTGTGGGATTCGACCCCAGCCTATGTTTTCGGTTACTATATTTGACAATGTCCGCGTTATACCATTAAAGGTGTAATTTGGGTGAGATTATATATCCAGTAAGAAGGCATATATTACCAAGAAACATTTAGTCATGTGGTTAAAATGGTTATTGTAAGGACTGTTCTGGCCTTAGCAACATATACACCAAATGGATGTATATAATGTCTTCCTTCAGGGTGATCTATATGATGAGATATTTATGAACCTACCACAAGGATTTAACAGTCAGGGGGCAACTAAATAAGTATGTAGACTCACTAAATTCTTGTATGGATTGAAACAGGGTCCAAGACAATGGAATGCAAAACTACAAGAAGCTCTACTCAGGTTCAAAATTTTTCAAAGTCAGTATGACCACTCTCTTTATACAAAGAAGACCGACAAAGGAATCACAGTAATACTTGTCTATGTTGATGACTTGCTGATCACAGGTAACAAATTAGAGGATATAACTGGGACAAAAAATTCTCTACAAGAAGCTTTCAATATTAAAGATCTAGGGGAACTCAAGTATTTTTTAGGTATTGAATTTGCAAAATCTGAGAAGGGAATACTTATGTATCAAAGGAAATATGCATTAGAGCTTATTTCAGAAGCTGGTCTAGGTGCTGCCAAGCCTTCAAATACACCTATGGATGCCAATATCAAGCTAACAACTAAAGAGTATGATCAACATGTTAAAGAGACAAACAAGGACAAAAATACAAAGTCTGCAGAAGATGAACTAATAGTTGAATGAGGCTATCAGAGATTGATAGGCAAACTATTATACCTAACGGTAAATAGACCCGACATAGCATACAGTGTACAGTCGTTGAGTCAGTTCTTACAACATCCCAAGAAGTCACATTTGGAGGCAGCAATGAGGATTGTTAGATATATCAAGACTCGGCCTGGACAAGGAGTTTTATCATCAAGTGTCAAGAAAGATACAATGACAACCTTTTGTGATGCTGATTAGGGTGCCTTCTCAAGAAAGTTAGTGAATGAGTTTGCAATCAAGCTAGGTGAATCTCTTGTGTCTTGGAAGTCAAAGAAACAGACAACAATATCAAGAAGCTCAGCAAAAGATGAGTATAGAAGCATTGCATCCACAGTAGCAGAGTTAACTTGGTTAATAGGGATGATCAAAGATCTGGGAATACAGTTAGAGTTGTCAGTTTGCATTCACATTGATAGTAAAGATGCTATACAAATAGCAGTCAATCCTGTGTTTCATGAAAGAACAAAACACATAGAGATTGACTGCCATTTTATAAGAGAAAAGATCCAGCAAGGAATGATCAAAACTCGGTACATACACATAACTGAACAACCTACTGATATATTCACAAAAGGGTTGAATAGAGTTCAACATGAGTATCTTGTATCCAAGCTAGGCTTATTAAACATTTTCACACCACCTAGCTTGAGGAGGAGTATTGATGTAAATGAAAATAAAGATACAAGGGCAGTTTAGTCTTTTACTATACCTAATTAGTTAAGTGGTTAAGTTGTTAATTACTTATAAATAGGACATTGTAATATTGTGGAGGTCACTTTATTATGACCGTTAATACAGCTCTCTCTTCTCTACATTAACTCTCTCCCTTTCTATAGATGATCAATTAGGGTTCATATGTTACTTTACTTGGATTTCTACAAATCGACCAGGAAGTAATTGATAATTAACCGAGAAGGAAGTTCAAGGAGGTGGTTGAAAATGACCTTCATCGACCAAGAAGAGGTTACATTGATTATAGATAATAGGGGGAAAACCCCAAAAATCGACAATTTTTCTTTTTTAATTCTTCAATCAATCTAATTAAGGGTCATCATGCAATAAAAAATAACTTGAGGTCATTTACCTAATTAAAGACTTAGAGGTCTTCTAATCAAAGCACCCCAGCCACATACACATAAGAAAATACTCGTGTTTCATGATCAAAGTATTACTCTAGAGAATGATCATCAAACGTAAGATAGAAAAGTGTAGAAAACCCTTAATCCAAGATCAATACATCTTTTAAATTAAGATTTAAAACCAATTCTTGAAGTTTTAATTTGCATAATCAATTTTATCTCTTTTTCTGGAGAAAGAAAATTGGGCATGTCCTTCAATTTAGTCTTTATGGGGTCATCTCAGAAATTTCTTGGAAATTTCCTAAAGCAAAAGAATGACGAAGACTTCTCAACTAAACCAGAATCATAAAAGGAAGAGGATTAGTTAAGTTGCAATTGCTGAATGACATAAATATTTCGTTATCTTGAATATAATCTATGCCCTTATCTCATATCATATCTCATTCCCTTTTCTCACTTTCCAACTTAATAGTATGTAACTATGTACTAGCAAAAACACTTTGAGCTTAAGTGATTCCTTTTGGTCACATCAGAGTATGAACCAAGAAAAGAAAATAGTGTGGTAAGCAACTTTAAATTTACATTATTAGTGTGATTTAATTTGTTATAGCATATTACTCATCATTTATTGTAGGTTATTGATATATACTTATAGCATCTTTAGCCAAACATAAAAAATCTACTCATTTTGAAAAGGTGTTTATAAATCAGAGATGCTTTTGAAGAGTAGCCGTTTGTGTTTGACTAATCAATTTCAAAAGCACATTTGCTAATATTAGAGCAGTAATTTGTACTTGATTAAGTTTTAAAAGTATTTTTGGAGAAAAAATATTATTGCTTCTTGAAAACAACTTCTATTACACTCAAAAACACTTATTTTTTTTCTAAAAGTATAGGCTAAACACCTCAAGTCTCTAAAATAAGTATATTTGGCGTTTTTAAAACTTAACTAATTTGGCCAAACATGCCATTAGTATCAAATTGAGTTACCTGCAATTACTTCTAGTTGATCTAATTTTGTAAATATTATTTACATCTTTTCAGGCGATAGGCGCATAGAATTTAAAGTCTTTTCTTCTTATTTGAAGCTTTACAACAAGGCACTATTTCTTTTCACTAAAGTATAATCCTCTTTTTTCTAGTTTTACGCGTGTTTGTCTTTATATCAATTCTTCAATATGTCCTGAGATTCTTGATTATATTCTTGACCTTATTATATTATATTATTATTTTTTATTCTTTGTCTCTCTGTGGATATATAGGATTCAAGAAAATGATGGTGCCGATTGATTCTTGAGGACTTTAACTTCACCTTTAGGTCATTCACAAATCATACAAGGCAAGTATATATCACTTTATATCCAGACATAAAATATATTAAAAGGAAGATGTTAATTGTGCATTAATTTGATTCTTTTCATATACTATTAGAAAACAATTTTATTTTTGGACTAATCTTGTGCAACGATGACATGAACTTACTATCAACGGATGTGGTGCAGTGGATGAGATTGTTCCTCCCTAAATTAGAGGTTTCGGTTTCGAGCCCTATTATGAAAAAAATCTTGATAGGGAGCACTTCTCTCGAATGGGCCATATGTTGCGAGAATCTAATTTAATGGAGTTCCAATACGCCTATCAAACACACTAAAAACAAAAAAAAAACTATGAAATGAACTTAGAGCTTCAAGATGGAAGCTAGATCACTTAGTAGAGTAGATTTAAAAGTCTACTCTTGACACCTCATATTACTGGGGGAAAATGGACAAAAAGACACAACTTTTTGGTACGACATGCAATAAGTCTTACTTACCTTGTTGACTTTAGTGGAAGACTTGACCAAAAAAATAAAAGGAAGAAAAACAAATAAAAGGGTAATGAAAACTAATTCCACTGTGTAAATTAGTTCTAAACAAACTTAAAGGTTGAATTGTGCGATCATTTTATTAAAGAAAAATTAAAATATTAGGAAATAAATTAATACTGTTAATTATGTTCACAGCACCGAGCCTATCTACTTAGATAACAACTTATAATAGGAACAAACTATTATACCTAAACTATTATTTGCTTTTTTGTACTAAGTGTAGTTCAAACTTTCATCTCTTGTTTGCATCAAGTGGTGAAAAAGGAAAGAAGAGTCCTCGATTTTTCTCTCCAATTATATCTCACTATTAAAAACACACCTTTTTCGAGTGAAAAAACAGACACAGAGTTGTCAATAATTCCGATTTTTTTATAAAATACTAATGAATAAAGGTCTGTCAAGAATAATTATCACATCGTTGAGAAAAACCAACGGTCATCGCTGAATTTTTTTAGTCTTCATTAATTAATTAAATTTAAAAAAAAAGACGGTATCTTTTATATGTTATTATCTTAACGAAATATTGGAACGGAGTTGGACCAACGATGTATGTTGGTATTTTTATCTTGTCATGACGCAGTTTTTTAGTAGTGTATGTTTGAAAAATAAAATCCTCGTCCTTAATTTTTTACTATAAAATTGAAACGGTCCATTCACTATGTAAACAAAGAGAACCCTCTTTTACCCTTCTAATGATATGTTTTGTTGCAAAATTTAAGGAAGAAGTGCACTCTTGATCAATCATTTTCTCTTGAAAAAAAATTGAATGAGAGTATTCTTCTTTACTTATTTTAACTTGGCTAAAATGACTATAGTACCTATATATTTAATTATAGATATTCTTTTAACATGTAACTAGTCTGATACATAAATTTTGATTTAAATAAATGCTTCTTTATTTCTCCTAGTACATATCCTGACATTAATTATCTAATACAAGAATTAAGAAAATTCATGTCTTTGTAATGAATCTAATTAACACCCTCCTTTAAACTTGCTTAATCATTTCGAGAGAGTTATAGACTTAGTGAATGTAACCACAATTTGATCGCGTAACTCAACAAAATCGAGCTCAACTATACTTGTTACAACTTCTTTTCTTTCTACACTTACAAAGTCCGACGAGTTCAGATACATCAATTATTTTGTTAGGGTTGACATCCTCGTTTGGCTCTTTGCCATCAAATAATCCATCAAAATTTGTTTAACTTTTGAAATTTTGGTCTTTTCACGTGCTAAAATAATTTCTTTAATTTGGTGCTTCTCTAGCTCAATACTTTTATATTATAATTGTTAACCCAATTCACGTTCATTTCAATCTGAAGATTTCATTTATTCATATATTCAAGAATTTTGTATTCATCGTATTGATAATCCCTCAAGAGAATTGACTTTGACATTAAATGTTAAAAATTCAAGAAGGAGAAATACTCCCAAATCCCAATCAATCATACTAATTGAAGACAAATCGACGAAATTTTTCTTCATTGCTTCTTTCAATTAAACTAATTGAGTTAAATTCGATTTTGAGTTTTTAAACTGTGGTCCATGGATAGACAATCAGAACAATATCCACCGTCCACAAATGAAGAAAAACATTGATCCTAAGTCCTAGGTAAATGTATACTTGTCTGTCTTTTTCCTTCATATTTCTGTGGGGTGCATCTTCATTACGGGCTGTAGAATGAAGAAAGGTACTGTTCTTGACGTGATTTGCAGGTCGGAAAGCCATAAGTAACACTAATATCTAGATAGTTAGATATTATACATATATTGCTATTAAAATGATTCTCTCCATATATAGTTTAATTATAAAGTGACTAATAAGATCAAGAAAGTGAAGTACATGACATAAGATGTAGAAGTTACCGGTGGTCAATGAAGTGAGATGAAAATTATAAAGGTCGTTCAGAGTTAGGTGTTTTTTTCTATCTAACTAAGTTGCATTGAGTAGAGCTATTCGATACATGTGCTAGTGTAAGATAGCATATATTCGACAGAATAATCGAGGTGCGTGTAAATTGACTCGAACACCACTATTATAAGAAAAAAGTCATAGTTATTCCTTTCATCAAGATTTGATTAGTCTTTATTTTTTTAATTTAGTCATCTGGTATTTAATGTCTATTGGTCCGATTAGTGTACGTAGGGTTCATTTAAGGGGAAAAAATAGTTCCTACTAAAAATGTTTGTTCTCATATCTCGAGATACCTGCTTAAAAATATATGTTGGTCATGTAGGTTGTACACTAGCATTGATACAAAGAATTACCATATTCTCTGTTTAATTATGTGGATATATATTAATCTGCATTTATTCGTTTATCCACATATCTATATTTGATTCCTTTAAAAATGTAAAATCTAGCTCAACTTTATGGTGATTTAGAAACAAATAATAATATATACAAACAGAGAGTACACTTGAACAAAAAAAGAAGAATAGCAGACTTAAACTATCTCTTGATATCTTAACTTGGGAAAAGATGTAACCTGAAGTCAAAAAGTCAAAACAAGTACAAATAGAAAGTGACTTTACCTTTTAAACGAATAAACATGTATTATTTGAAGAATTACGGCTTATGTATGACCAAAATTTTTTTGCTCCCCACACTGTTGAATTAGAATATTAAATTGGAATATCAGTTACTCTATTCTTAAATTCTGATCATTCAGGTATATTTTGTGATTTATTGATAGTAGTATTAAGGGACCGATATTAATATCTTCAGAAATAATCTGACGTAAACCAAGAAGCTTGATATAAAAAAAAATATTAAGTTAAAATAATAAAGGATGTTTGATCTTGAAATACGAATGAAAAAAGAACTTTTAGATCTCTCTCCGTTTCTCCCTTTAAATTTATGTTCTTGTATGCGAGTTAATTTGAGCATACTTTAGACTAATTCATTGATCACTTGTTAATTTTCATCAATAATAAATGGACTAATTCTGCCCCACTAAAATTTATACAAAATACGAGAGAGGCGTATTAGCGAATATTCTCCGAATATTCCTTGTATATTTTGTAATTATGATAAATGTATATTTAAGTTAACTTATGATTCTAATTATATTAGGAATCAACCTTTGTAAGGTAAGTTAGGATTCGTATCATATTAGGAATCAACCTTTGTACAACTATATATATTGTGAATAATGAAAGGAATTCCTAAGGGAAATTATTCCATCTTTCATGGTATCAGAACCTAAAACCTAAATCCCTTCTCTTCCTCATTCTCGGCCGAAATCAACATTTTTCTGATTTCACAGAAAAAAAAATCTGATTTCTTCCTCCCTTTCTCGGCCAAACCAGAAAATTCCCTTCCCTCGGCAGGCGGCAACCATGTCTTCCCCCACAAATTCCGATTCATCCACTGGCACACTTGACAACCCCTCTCAACTTTCTTCTTTTCATCCGGCATTCGCCGTTAACAACATCAAGAATTTTATCCCTATAATTCTTGACCAAGAAGACTGTTAATATTCTATGTGGATGGAACTATTCTACATTCATGCATGTGCATACAACGTGCTCGATCATATTGACGAATTTGTTCCTCGTTCCACCGATGTTACAAACTCAATCTGGCGGCGTATTGACGCCATCGTCAAACAATGGATCTACGGCACCATCTCCAAAGACCTGTTGTGCACTATCATGAAAACAGGTGCTACGGCACGTGAACTTTGGGTCCGACTAGAAGAAATATTTCAGGACAATAAAAATACTCGGGCCGTATATTTGGAAGAGCAATTCAATAATACCCGCCTCGAGAATTTTAACAACATGTCTGAATATTGTAAGCAACTGAAACTCATAACCGATCAACTATCCAACGTCGGGACTTCGTTTCGAAAACCAAAATGGTGCTTCAACTTGTTGCGGGTTTACCAAAAGGTGAATATGACACACTCGCAACAATGATTCAACAAGCCGACCCTCTCCCAAGTTTCAACAAGGCACGTTCACAACTATTGTTGGAAGAAACTAGACGTGCTAAACAAGAGGAACATAATCAAAAGGCGTTAGCCGTTGAAGGGATGGCAACACCACGGCCGGCGAAAGAACCAACCATCACAAAGATGTCCAAAGGCGGCGAGCGAGCCGGTGGCGGAGGTCGTGGCAACAGAGGTCGCAACAACAAAGGCAAGGGCCGCAGAAAAGGCCAACGCAACCAGTGGCCTGGACAACAGCAACTGCAGCAGCAGCAGTGGTCCAACCAGCGGCCTTGGTCGATCGGCCTCTTAGGCCCCCCCGGCCACCAGCGAGCCCACCAAAACACCGGTAGCACCATCCGGTTGCGGTCCGGCAAGAAGAAGAATAAAGCCCGGCCAATGACCGGCCCGGCCCCGACCGATTTGGGCCGTGGCCTACACCACCGTGAACCTTCAACACCCGACGACAATTGGTACATGGACACCGGAGCCACATCTCACCTCACCCGGTCGTCAGGTAACCTATCTCAACTACGTCGGTTAAAGTGTCCTCAATTTATTACTGTCGGCAATGGTCATCGCATTTCAATTGAAGGTTCCGGTAACACACACACCAAATATCCACACCCACCTTTCTCCATAAATCACATCCTATACACACCTAACATCATTAAAAACTTAATCTCCGTTAGAAAATTCACTAACAATAATTCTGTGTCTGTCGAATTTGACCCTTTTGGTTTTTCTGTGAAGGAACTCAATACGGGGAAAATTCTTACACGCTGCAATAGTGTGGGAGATCTCTACCCATTCATTCAATCTTTCGCTGTCAGACCGCAAGCACCTCTATCCCTAGCGGCAATCTCTCTCTCAACTTGGCACAACAGACTCGGACACCCCGGAGACCCAGTTTTTACTTTTCTTAGGACTTCTAAGCGTATTCAATGTAATAATGGAAAAATTGCCCAACACTGTTTTTCTTGTCCACTAGGCAAACAAACTCGTCTTCCCTTTATGTCATCAAACAGTGTTACTTTTTCTCCATTTGATATTGTTCATGCTGATTTGTGGACATCTCCGATTGTTAGCTCTTTGGGTCATAAATTCTATCTAGTATTCTTGGATGATTTTTCACACTTTGTCTGGATTTACCCACTGAAATTCAAATCTGAATTTTTTGCAAAATTCCTCGAGTTTCAAAAATTCATTAAAACACAATTTGAAAAATCTATCAAATCATTCCAGTGTGATAATGGACGAGAATTTAATAACTCAGCATTTCACAATTTCTATTCTAAACAAGGCATGGTTTTCCGTTTTTCTTGTCCCTATACTTCTTCCCAAAATAGAAAGGCTGAACGAATTATACGTACCATCAATCACATGGTTCGCACACTCATGTTTCATGCCTGTCTACCACCACCTTTCTGGGTCTATGCTGTCAAAATGGTAGAATCCCTTCTTAATATTTTACCAACTAGCACACTCCAAAACAAGACCACTATCAAAATCTTATACCGTAGGCTACCATCATAGGATCACCTACGTATTTTTGGATGCTTATGCTACCCCAACATAGCCTCCACTGCACCTCACAAACTTGCCCCTCGCACTCTGCCATGTGTCTTCCTTAGTCTTTCTCCTAATCATCGGGGCTACTTGTGCTCTGACATTGCTACTCGCAAAATTATCATCTCCCGTCACGTCACCTTTGACGAGACAACCTTTCCTTTTTCCAATCTCCGGAAATTTCAGCCAACCGATTACTTCTTTCTCGATGAACCGAGTCTGTCCCCGGTCATCCAAAATCTGTACCAATAGCAGTCCACTGTCCCGACAACATCGTCCTCACCAGTCCTGCCTACAGCCACCTACTCTCTGTCACCAACACCACTCGCTCTTTGCCTTCAAGCGGTCTTTGTTTGGCCCTCCAGCAGCAATGCTGCCACCCAGTCCAGCTCCATGCTCTCGATTTAATACCCATACACCACCCATACTGCCTCCAGCCGAGTCTCATGCACTTCCAGCACCACTGCTGCCCCTCAACCCAGCAACAAGTCCCGACCCACCACCACTGCCCTCTCATCGCATGGAGACTCGTGCACAACACGGGATCTTCAAACCTAAGGTTCACTTTAATCTCTCCACACAAACCTTATCACCCATTCCAAAAAAATCCAAAACTGGACCCAAATTGGAATGCGGCCATGTGCGAGGAATTTAACGTTTTAACCAAGCAGAACACTTGGGATTTGGTACCTAGACCAGCTGGTGTGAATGTTATCCGGTGTATGTGGCTATTTCATCACAAGTTTAGAGATAGTGGTGACTTAGAGAGGTATAAGGCAATACTAGTTGCCAATGACACTAATCAGCAGGAGGGTATTGATTGTGGTGAGACATTCAGTCCGGTTGTTAAACCGCCACTATTCGATCGTTCTCGGTATTGCTATGGGCATGCATTGGCCGATTCATCGACTTGATGTCAAGAATGTGTTTCTTCATGGGGATTTGAAAGAGATCGTGTGTACATGCATCACCTCCGGCTTTGTTCATCCGGCGACTCTGCGGTTGTATTTCGTCTCGGGAAGTCATTGTATGGATTGAAACAGCACCCCGCGCTTGGTATGATCGGTTCGCCAGATATCTTCTGGCAGATTGGTTTTGTATGTAGCGGTGTGATATATCGCTCTTCACTTTTCACCGAGGTAGCAGCACTGCATATTTGCTATTATATGTCGATGACATTGTTCTTACTTGCCTCGTCGACGGGTTGAAGAATGAAATCATTGCTCTACTCAAAACTGAATTTGCTATGACTGACTTGGGCAAGCTAAGTTATTTTTTGGGTATATCAGTGACAAGATCTGCAGCCACTATGTTCTTGTGACAGCGTAAGTATGCAGAAGAGATAGTGTATAGGGCCAAGATGGCAAATTGTAAAATTATGCCAACTCCGGTGGACTCAAAATCCAAGCTTAGTGCCAATGACGGTGCGCCAATTTCTGATCCCACTCTATATCGGAGTCTAGCAGGTGCTCTTCAGTATCTTACATTCACTAGGCATGATATTGCATATGCCGTTCAGCAGGTGTGTCTGTTCATGCACGACCCCCGAGAGTCCCATTTTGCCGCCCTCAAACGTATTATCAGATACGTTAAGAGCACACTAGACTTCAGATTACATCTATACCCTCTCCCCCCAACCAAGCTACTTGCCTACACGGATGCAGATTGGGCAGGATGCCCCGACACACGTCGCTCCACCTCAGGGTATTGTGTATTTCTTGGGGATAATCTTATCTCATGGTCCGCCAAGCGGCAGGCAACACTTTCTCGTTCGAGTACTGAAGCAGAATATCGCAGTGTTGCTAACGTAGTTGCTGAGATCTGTTGGCTCCGAAATCTTCTTTTGGAAATCCAGTGTCCACTCCGCAAGGCGTCTATAGTCTATTATGACAACATATCTGTCATCTATATGTCTTATAATTCGGTCCAACATCAGCGGACTAAACATATTGAGATGGATATCCACTTTGTGCGAGAGAAGGTTGCCCGTGGTCAGGTCAAAGTATTACATGTGCCTTCCTCTTATCAGTATGCAAACATCTTTACAAAGGGACTACCGCGACAACTCTTCACCGACTTCCGATCCAGCCTTAGCGTTCGGCCTCCTCCCGCTCCGTCTGAGGGGGAGTATTAGCGAATATTCTCCGAATATTTCCTGTATAGTTTGTAATTATGATAGATGTATATTTAAGGTAACTTAGGATTCTAATTATATTAGGAATCAACCTTTGTAAGGTAAGTTAGGATTTTTACCATATTAGGAATCAACCTTTGTACAGCTATATATATTGTGAATAATGAAAGGAATTCCTAAGGAAAATTATTCCATCTTTCAAGGCGGAAGGTGAAACAACTCTTAGTCCTTAAGAGGGTATATGTAACCCTCCAAATGAATTTCACAACGACAATAGATTTTGAAGTGCAATTAATTTAGGTGCAATTAAATTTTTTAACTCTCTCGCTCTCGCTCGCGCACATACACATATATGGGGAGCCTTAGAGTAACTGGTAAAGTTGTTGTCATGTGATCAGGAGAACATAGATTCAAGTCGTGAAACAACCTCTGACAGAGATCCTTGTGGTCCGGTCCTTTCCCGGACCTCGAGCATAGCGAGAACTTAGTGCATCAAGTTGTCCTCTTAATAAAAGTTCCAGTTATGTCACTAACATATAGACCACTATATATATATATATGACAGGACTGGATTTTTTATTAATTTTTTTTAAATAGAAACAAATAAATATTTATTACTGTATTAATTTAGACCGTCTATATATAATGAAACTTTTGGACGAAAAAGATTTGGTTGAACCTTGCGGTATCCTATGTTCTATGGTAATAACATCTGTCGTTTTTAACACTTGGTTATATCTTGCCGGCCCCGTTTATATGATTACATGTCGATGAAAATAATAATGATATATCGCTTTCGTCTTTACTTGTTTTCTTTATTGCTGCATTTTGGTGCCACAAATAAAAGTGAAAGGGAGTTGTTACTTGTTGGTCGGCAAAGCCTCAAGGTGATATATACTTACTTTCTAAATTTGCTTTGCTGGCTTTCATACACCCTTGACAGACGCTTAACGTGTAATTTGCTACTCATGACTCAGCTCACACCTTGCATTTTACACCTCTTTCCCGGCAATTTACAGTATTTACACACAATCTTAAAGGGTATCGATTCATATTTGCTTTTACATAAAATAATCACACAATTTAATATTATATTAAAATAATATGAAAAAGTCCTTTATTGTATGTTTCGTAATTGCGCAGGTTTATTGTGGGTTAAAATCAAGATAGGAACGAGAATTCAGAAATATAAGAATAATAGAAAATTATTTCTACTTTTCATTTATCATAATGACATTCTCATATAGATGTAATATCTTCATTTTCCTAGTTTAATAAGGTAAAGAGTAACCCTATTCTAATAGGAATACAAATCCTATATTACCATAATTATCAAATCTTATATCACTATAAATAGACTTAAACATATTCTAATACTCCTCCTCCCCCTCCCCCCCCCCCCAAGTTGGAGCATAAGGGTTTCGAATGCCCAACTTTCAAGTAAATATTCATGTTGTGATTTTTCCAAAGCCTTTGTAAACACATCGGTCAATTGCTCACTGATTGACACATGACTGGGAATTATTTCGAATTCGAGCGCGTCCTGGATATAGTGACAACCGACTTCAATGTGTTTAGTTCGTTTATGAAACACCGAATTTCACGCAATATACAATGCTGCTTGACTATCACAATACATTTTTACCGGAGATTTATGTTCAACTAACCATTTCAACTCACAGAATGTTGTTGCCATTGACTGATATTCCACCTCTGTTGACGAGTGAGAGACAATGTGCTACTTCTTGATTTTTCATGATACATGTGAATTTACGAGGGATATAAATCAATCGGTACGTGATTTTCGAGTCAAAGGACATCCGACCTAATCCGAATCACACCATCCGTACAACTGGAGATCATAATATTTTCTCATCACAATGTCTTGTCCTGGGTTCTTCTTTAAGTACCGCACCACACGAAGAGTCATGTTTCAATGTGCTTCCTTTGGTTGATGCATGAATTGGGACAGAACATGCAAACAATACGACAACTCGGGTCTCGTGAAACTGAGGTATAATAATCTACCGACCAGACGCTGATATGGTTCTGAATTTTCTAAAGTATCTCATTTGACCAACGCTAAACTGTGATTTTATTACATAGGTGTATTTATTGTTTTAGCTCTTAGTAAGCCGGACTTAGAGATTATATCCAAGACATATTTTCGTTGACAGAGAAACAATCCAGTTGGTCCACGTGCAACTTTAACTCCCAGAAGGTACTTTATAGGGCCCAAATCCTTCATGGAAAATAGGTGCGGAGATAGTTTTTGAATCGTTCAATGGCACTATGGTCATTTCCCGAGATAATCAAGTGATCCACATAGAGTAAAACGTTAAGTTGCATACCTTCCTGGTGCATAGTGAATAGAGAACAATCAGAGTACGACTGTTTGAACCCATATTTCATCAAAACACTTGACAATTTCGCAAACCAACACCTTGGAGCTTTCTTCAAACCATACAAAGATTTCCAGAATCGACATTCTTGCCACGGATTAGGAACACAAAATTCTGATGGCAATTCCATATAAACTTCCTTAAGCTTGCCGTGTAAGAAAGCATTATGCACATCCATCTGATGCATCTCCCAATTTCGCGTAGCCGTAATAGCTAGAAAGGTCCGAACAGTTACTACCTTAGCAACCGGAGCAAAAAATTTGTTGTAGTCAATTCCTTCATCTGTTTATTTCCAAAGATGACCAAACGAGCTTTATATCGCTCGATTGCGCCGTCAGAGTTATACTTGATTTTGTACACCCATCTACATCCGAGTGTTTTCTTATCTGGTGACAAAGTTTCTAGTGTCTATGTTCCATTATCCTCCAACGCTTGGATCTCTTACCGCATGACTACTTTCCAATGTTCCTTTTTCATTTCCTCCGAAAAGATTTTTGATTCGATTCCTTTGGTAATTGCTTCGACATTCGGTGTCCGCACTCTGTCTATCTGAGTTTCGTTTGTACCTATATTATCAATTCTATCTTCTAAGAAGTTTTGTTGACTTATTCCTTCCTCCGTTTCAATACAACTTTGTTCTGGAAATTCTCTTCCGTTCGATATTGCTTTTAAGTTGTCGGTTAAGCTGTCTAGTCTTACAGCGAAGGAGAATCTAGTCTCGTAGAAATTCATATCTCTTGAGATCAAATATTCGTCGTTCTCTAAGTCATACTCAACCCTTCTTTCCGTAGGGGTATTCCAAGAAGTACACCTACGACTTCGACTCTCAAACTAGTATCTCGTTCTTCCCTTTGTGTGTGCGTATCATAGTTACCCTATCACCCTTAAGTGATCATACCTGAGCATATTTCTGTACAAAATTTCATAGGAGGTTTTTTCATTCAAAATCGAAGAAGGTGTTTTATTGGTCAAATACCCCGCAGTCAAAACACATTCTCCCTAGAATTTATTAGAAGATGGCCTTGAAATCTCAATGTTCGCGCCACATTAATAATGTGACAGTGCTTTCTTTTGACTCTTCCATTCTGTTGAGGTTTCCCTGTGCAAGATGTTTGAAACAAAATTCATGTTCGAAGAATAAGTCTTCATACACGTGAACTCAGTTCCGTTATCACTTCTAACTATCTTCACCCTTTTTCTGATCTGTCTCTCCACAAGAGCGAAGAAATTCTTCAAGGTTTAGGACACTTCTTTCTTATCAACTAAGAAAAAGATCCACACGGCTCGTGAACGATCATCCAAAATAGTAAAAAAAAATATGAAGCACCACAAGAGGAAGGAGTTCTATATGGTCCCCATAAATCGCAATGGATCGTCTCAAAGTATCCAAATCAATATTATCACTTAAAGGAAAAACACTTCTCATTTTATTTGTTCGTTGGCATACATCACATTCTCTATCCAATCTATCACCACTCTCATTTAAGCCTAATGTCGTAATAGACTTCGTTACTTGTGTTGAATGATGACCCAACCGTTTGTGTCAAAGATCGAACCAATCAACTACCTCTGTCTTCATAGCCCGTATCAGCGGAATATTTCAAAAATAGTAAAGTCCACCTCGACGCTCACCATTTCCAATTAGCTTCCTCGTGGTGGAATCCAGTATATCACACATAATTCTATTAAATGTCACATCACAATCTAAATATTCAACTAGTTGTGATACAGAAATTAAATTGCATGTCAAATTTCAGAACATAAAGAACATTCTTCAATTATATCATGTCATTCAACCTGTTTGTTCCTTCTTTTGTAGCCACTAAGCTACTTCTGCCCGGAAGACTAACCAGCCACTTGGGAATGTTTCGTTTATTGCTCAGTTCCTCCGGCTTATCTGTCACATGGTTAGTAGCTCCAGAGTCTATGATCCAGGATGAGTTTTCGGTCTTACTATCTATCTTTCCATTTAGGTTTATTCTATGGAAATTTAACATGTGAATCACAGTCTTTCGGATCTCATCGCTCAAATTGTGATCACATCTCACCTGTGTTCATTGATCGTGTCTCCGCCTGATTTTTTTGACAACCACATTGTTAGTTCTGTAATTGCCTTTTCCACAATCGGATCCCGGTCCACCCCTTTGTTGTTGTTGTTGTCCACATCTTCTTCCTCTAGTTTTTTGTCTCTTTTTTATTTCCTGGCCATCAATCCGGATAATTGATACGCTCAAATTACACCTCAAAAAAGGATGTAAAGTGGTCGTTGACAAATATAGAACCCAACAAAGTTTGGGGTCAAATCCAACAGGAAATACGATGAGAAACGTACAAGTTAATTGCAAATCTCAACGTTTAGTCTTAATTTCTAAGGGGATTGAAAAAATAGTGATTGTTTTAAAATTGATCCACTAATTACTTAGAGAGAGAAATATTTCAAATTGGTAAATTAATTGATGGGAGGATTAGGGTTGTGATCCCTTTAGGTGAATCAATATAATCGGGTTATGCTTGACTATAATTAAATACCTAATATACTATATTATGAATTACTTATAAGTTTACCACTAGTCTTTCAACCTAGATGGTAAATGTCATCACTAGGCTCTTTCAAACCCTAGGATGTGAATTGTATTACATCCACTTCATCTCAAATTAACCATTTCCTAGCGTTGGTTATTAGATGGGAGTTAAATTTCCAAATCTTTGCCATTAATGCTTTTTCTACCCTCGATTCTTTTCCAAGCAAGAAAGGGCTAATATGCACTATTAATGTTGGACATCATTAGTATCAACACAAATTGAAGCATTAATAGAATACATTAATGATAAATAATCTAATCAAGCATTTCAATACCCACTTATATTAAAATCACCATTAAGGTCCACAACCCTAGCCCTCCCATCAATAAATTAACCAATTTGAAATATTTCTCTCTCTAAGTAATTAGTACATCAATCTTAAAACAATCAATATTTTTCTAATCCCCTTAGAAATTAAGATTAAACATTGATGTTTGTAATTAACTTGTATGTTTCTCGTTGTATTCCCTATTTTTAGATTTGTAAATCTGTCCGCTTTTTACTTTTTTTTCCATTTTTCTCATTTTTTTTATTTGATCTCTTTTGACTTGTTTTTCACTTGATTTCTTCCCGATCACTTCTCAACCATATAAATCCTGTAAAACACCGAGAAAACATTATAAGCGCACTAATTTTCTCACTATTACTCACAAAAGTCTAAGTAAAAAGAAGAGATAAGTTGGTAAAATACTAACTGATCAATAACCAATGAGTCGAAAACACCCGTCTACAATGTGTCCGAATCTCTTGCAATGTGTGCAGAATGCACCATCATTTTTTCCTTTACCCTAGTCACGGTAAGGGTTTCTTTCCTATACAGCAAAAGTCATGGTTTCACTCCGGTCTTTTGTTTTCCGTGTGATTTCTCTCACACGCTCTTCTTGCACTAACTTCGAATAGACCTTGTTTAATGATGACAACGGTTCCTGGGCCAGTATGTTCGACCTCACTGTTTCATACATTCCCTCATCCAATCCCATGTGAAAAAGATGCACTTTTTCTTCTTCTCTTTTGACTTCTAGGATCGTTCCTAAATTGCGCGTGCACTTTCCGCACGTACAAGTTGAGATCTGTTCGTAATTCGTCAATTTCTCCCACAACATAGTGAGTTTTTCATAGTAATCCACTATGGTCCTTCCCTTTTGCTTGCACTCTGCTAGTTCCTCCTTTAGTTGTTGCATACGCTGGCCGTTAATAATAGCGAACCTCTCTCGGATGCTCGTCCATAATTCTTCCGCTTCCTCTTTATGTGTAATTGTTGAGTGAAGCGTCAGTTTTATGGTGTTGCGAATCCACGACACTAACAGTGAGTTTATAGTCCATCAATCTTCCAAGTCTGGCGACTCTTCGTTTGATTTCTTGATTGTACTATCAACGAAGTCGAACTTCTTTCTTATTCTTAGGGCTGTCCTCTTGAATCTAGCCCATTCTTCATAATTTTCCCCTTCAATTGGACTTGTGTCACCACAATTCCAGGGTAATCATTCGACGTAATGTCGTAGGGAGAGATTCTTTTTCTTTGTGTTTTATTTTATTCACCGACAATTCCTTTGCTGGTATAACCGGTTTCTTTACCGTCAACTGTAATTGTTTTAGGATTTTTGTGTTCTTTATATTGTGGCGCTGATACCATATTAATATCGAGACAGAGACGGGAATTTAGAGAGACAAGAATAATGGAAGAATTCTTTCAATTTTTCATTAATCATAATAACCTCCTTTTATAGAGATAAGATCCTCATTTTCATAGTCTAATAGGATAAATGATAACCCTATTCTAATAGGATTACAAATCCAATATTACCATAATTATCAAATCCTATATTACCATAAATAGACTTAACCTATTCTAATATTATAAATTTGTTCGAAATAGATGTCTTTAGTGAAGTTGTGAAAAAATAGAGAAATATTAAAGTAACGTCCATATAGATTTGTGATCGCAATACATCCTCCACACAAGCCTTCAATTACCAAGCTGATCTCATCTGCTCGAAACTACACAATCTTGGCTAACTTTTTGAGTTCTACTTCATACTTCAAATGTTCCTGTTGATACACCACTCAAGTATATCTCCGCTATCCAACTAAGCAATATGTAATATCATAAGTTCAAGTCTGATTGTCACCTACTATCAAAAATAAATTTACGTAATTGCCTCATGAAAAAAATCTAATCACCACGTATTAAAACATAATTAAATAAATAAAATAAATACACATGTATTTAACAACTTAATCTCTAAAATTAATATGGATACACAATTTTATTATTTATTGGCTGGATTGACTTGCTTTGGTGTTTGGAATATATAATGAATTTTTTAATAGCTGGAACAAATACGTGTTTATATAATCATATTTCATATTTAGATAAAAGTGCAATTTACTGTGTCTTTATATCACAGTATCAGACTAAAAGAAAAGTAAGGGAAAAGAATATCAATTTACTATTATAATTATAAAAGGCCTGCATCTAGCGATTACAGAATATGAACATTTGGCATTTTCTTTAAATTCTTTTCTTTCTAGCGAAGCATTACTAAAAGAGGGGAATATTATAAAAAACAAAGTAAGACGGAATATATGTAGTTATTAATAGTGTTAACAAAAGATATAAAAGGGACCATCGGCCATAATTGGGGAACTGAACAATTAATTCAAGTCAAAGGTTTCATTCATCATCTCTTTTTTTGTGGAAATGAAGTGTTAGATTCAGTCAAATAATTGAAGTAGTTAGTAATTATTCTTTCTTTGTTTTATTTATCTGACTCAAAACATATTCATATCTTTGTTTCATATAATTTTGCAGCTTTATATTTAGCAATTATTGGAAGTTGAAGAAGAGGAACAAGGAGGAGGAGCCATTCTGAGAGTTGCCTTTCAATTTTGTGGTACGTACCATATATATATCTAATGTTGTTCTTAATTTGTTCGTTTCATATTTTTTCTTGGCTTTATTCATAATTGTCTGTCTATGAATATTTATATTAGACATAGGAAAAAATGAAACATAGGTTTCAAATAATTTCTAAAATTACGATAGTATATGTTCATGGTGGACAATGCTATGTATATTTGGTTTAATTCTGCACAATGTCCTTAATTTTCCCATAAAATGGAGGAATATACTAGGAATTATAACTCTACACAACAATATATCAGCTAGGTGCAAGAAAAATTCATTCCGCGTATATTAAAAATAACTTTATTTAATAATATTAATTGGTAATTACATTGATAGAATAAAAAAAATCATTACACTAGGAGTAAGGAGAGTATATAACTTAGTTTGTTTGTCTTTTGAAGTGAATATACTTGATAAATACACCTCTAGTGCCAATAACATATTCCCAAACTAACTTTATTGTAGAATAATTCATCTTAATTAGTGTAGCTTTAATGATGAAAGAGAACCAAAATTGAGAAAAAGAGCTTTGAGAATTAATAATTCTTAAACAATACTCAAACATCTCATCAACAACTACAAAACTGAGTTAGTAAAAGCTATCTTGGCAAAAACTCAGACAAAATGCCACCTAATTATCACATCAAATTAACAATTAATACTTTTGGAAGAAACAATTAGATACGTCCCTTTTAGGTTGTCATTTTCAGTTAATCAAGTATTTAATTAATTTATCTTAGACCATATTATTATAATATAAATACATACTCCTCCTTAACACGTCGATAACTCTCAGGAGGGGAAATCTATATTTAAAGAATCATATAGTCAGTGATGTGGTGGCATATTGTAGGAGGGACAAACTAATAGTATCCTTAATATCTGGGATTTGTGCATGTGACCCATCTGTCTCTATGGACAAATTAAAGTTACAGTCACCACATTCTTTTCTTAAAAGTTTCGACGTTTCTAATTCTAACTAATAAAAATTGCAGCGTACTGTCGTATCATTTCATTCTTAATTAAAGGTGTAAAATTTAATTCTTTTGAGTATATAATTATCTTTATTAAGGAGCACTTTATTATAATAGATTAATATTTTGATATCTAAAGTTAGATTTGATAAAAAAAAAATTTATATGTGCTTGAATTCGTTCTTCTGAAATTTCAGAAACCGTGTTTGAACAAAAAAATTTAAAAGCAAACACAAATTAAATAATAGCATCAAAATCGAAAAATCCGTGCACTTCACTCAGTTTTTTTTTTTATAGTAGCGCAATAAATAAAATTTGACATTTTTTACTCAAATATTTAGAATCTGAGTCTTAAAAATAATTTTCTTATACTGTGCATTTCCTCTTTTAATAAATTCTGCATAATACATATTAAGATTCGTAAAATCGTAAAATAGTAAGTACCGAAGGAGCGCTAGTGTACACGGGGAGGGAGCAGGCGAAGCGTGTCGTTCGTAATGGAAGCATCGTTAAGAGCTTAAGTAATACCTACTCTTCAGGGATTGTGTCATGTCAATTTTCATAATGAATTTCTTGCATATCCATCCTGAAAGCTAGAGCTCGAGGCGGTGGGAGTCACGGCATTTTGTTTATTTAACTAAAAAAATTGTCTTACTCGTTTATACTATAGTATTTTTTCCTTTTGTAATTATGTTATGGAAGAGTAGTAGGTTCCTTAAAGATTGGGATACCACGTATCCTTCAACGTGTCTCCATTTTAGGACTTCCCTCAAGATACAAAAGAGTAAATGCCGCGTTCTTTTTTTCTTCCAAAAAATGAAAAGA
Organism: Anisodus tanguticus; assembly: GCA_034509755.1. NCBI lineage: Eukaryota > Viridiplantae > Streptophyta > Magnoliopsida > Solanales > Solanaceae > Anisodus > Anisodus tanguticus. The sequence goes on along the minus strand of CM067543.1, from coordinate 8,270,633 downwards.
AAATATATTTTACTCCAAAGTACCAAGAAACGAAAAAGTAAGATTAAAGATTTAAGGGTGTGTCTGGAACGAAGGATTTAATATATATATATATATATATATATATATATATTTTCATATTTTACATTTCTTACTTATTTTTATGTTTACTAATAAATAAGTATAAAAAAATATTGCAAGAACTTTTATATACTAGTATAATTTATGTAAGAGAGCGTTTGAATTGACTTATTTTAACTGTTTATTAATTTTAAAGTATTTTTTTTTTAATTTTAGGCATGAAAAATATAAAAATAAGCCAAAAATAAAAAAATTGACTATTAACAACTTATAATTTTTGACTTTTAGCTTATAAATTATTTTTTAAAAGACAATTCAAACCCCCTCTAACACTATGGAATGAAAGCGAGGATGGTAAGCACTAAGCACCAAGCAGTGTGAAGGGTAGGTTATTTGGAGTTGGGGAGACGACATAGCATGAAATATTGTTGGGAGATTTCCTCTATGGTACTTTATAAAGCAGTACTCTTAAGTTGTTGGGAGATTTCCTCTATGGTACTTTATAAAGCAGTACGGGAAGTATTTAACTATTACAAATATTCGAAAGGATAAACAAAGATTTCAAAAATTCAACATGGAATCTGAAATTACAATCGTTACATAAGTAAAAACTGAAATTCCAGCTTTGTAGAAGACGGAAAAATGTAAATTGTTTTTTCTTTGAGTCGAGTGTAGCACTCATCCTTAAGACAATATTGCCCCGTATGTATCCTTTATACGTCCCGGACAATTTGTCTCCCAAGATAAAACAAAGAATGGAACCCTTGAGCAAAGGAAACTCAAGAGCTACCGTGAAGAATATTGAGTAACGAAATGATGCTTGGAAGTTGTAGGAAGAAGAAATTTCTGCTTGTGTATTTTCGTGTGTTGCCTCTCTGTTTCGTTAGCTTCTTGTTAGTGCTCAACAATGGTGTAGTGGGGTGTTTATATAGGAGAGGGAGGGGCATTTCTTGCTGAAAACGCCTCCATAATAGCCAAATAATGGCCATTATGGAGGTCGTAAAGTCACCAACATAAATGGTGAAAGACCAACTGTTTTGGCCATTATAGGAGGAGTAATTCAGCCAAAATAAATGGCTGAATTGAGTGCTTGGCATTTCTGTTTTTGACCGTCAAAATTCTGATTTTCTGGAAACTTCAGGGACCAAACTGCACATCTGAAAGAATTCTGGTCCAAAATGTATATCTGAAACTTCGGGATCAAACCGTACTTCCGGCAAAGTTTTCTCGGCCCAAAAAGATAATATCGAAGACCCACGACCCACGCCCCACGACCCACGACCCCCGACCCCGTGAACCCGTGAACCCGGAACCCGGAACCGGACGGGACGGGACGGGCGGGCGGCGGCGGCACGCGTGTGGTATTTCCTCGAACCGAAGCACATCTAGGTCCTCCCTCCTTTAAACACATGGGATACCCCTTGGGGTCCCAAACCCCAAACCAATTTCGAATCTTATATACACAACAATTCTTTCTTCCTCTACCGATGAGGGAGAATTACACACAATACCACACTTTCCATGCTTCAAACACCTTACTTCGTGAACCAATATCTCTTTCATTTCTCAATGAAATTTGACGATTCTTGGCCCTACGGTTAACTACGTACTTAGTAGATCATGCATGTGTGAAGAACCGGATTCTCCAACATACGTTACACTAGTGTTTAAGCCGTTAAAGTTGGTCGGTCGCAACTCCCGCCAAAGGCAAATTTCCAACAATCCCCTATTGAAAGAGATTTTGGCGCACTCACATGGTGTCTTTTCATTTCCAAAGAATATTTCGCGGACCGATGTTGCATAAGGAGAGGTAGCCTCGGCTTTGAACCTTCCATAGTTGAATACCATCGGACTTACTTACTTTGCGCGGTGAACGTGATGTCTTGAACCGTCAGTGTTTAGTGTAAGCCAAGACAACGGTACCAACACAACAAATTCCCTTACTCTCTTCTTCGTAATGTTTTATCCGTTTTGACCATGGACAACGTCTTGGATTCTTAAGTGCGTTCAATTTGAGGCGGCCGTCCTCGCACTTAAATAGGTGGTCTCCTACAAGGTATCCTGCTATACCCCACTTCACAAGTGTTAGGAACCATTAAAAGTTTCCCAAAGACCTAACCTCAACTGTTGAGGATCATTACGAGTTTTGAAAACTTAACATTTACCCATACTGCAGATAGCACTTAACGTCTATCGCGGGAACGGCTTTGGATTTGGTGTTTCTTTTCGAAATCACTATCCGAAGTGCTCATGCTTCGACCGAAGCGATCAACCGAACCTTTACAACTTAGTTTTCCCATTGAACCAAATTAATGGGATCTCCAGTTCGTAAGGTTGGGTTTCCACCGTATTGGTCCATATATTTTGGGTTTTAGGCCCATTCCCCTAGACAGGCGAACACTTGATCTCCGGGTAGTCCCTTAGTTTGTAAACAAGGAAGTGACACCCGTGATGATCAACTCGCCATACGGTCTTATGTCTCCGACGGATCCCGACAGATATGTCCGTACGCCGTCATCTGTGTCCTTCCTAAAGCCGACCGGCTAGCCACGTGTGTAGAACTGCTGAAGGCACGGGTTTCTCCCAATAAGGGACGTCCTCTAATGAGTCGTGAAGTTACTTAACTTCTTTCATGCTTTGTATAAAGCGATAAACTCCGATACCATCATGAATCGGTCGATGCAAGTTTGCTTAGAGGATTTTCCAAGAACCACCATACACATTTACTTGTGGCTTTGGTGTTCTTCGGATCCGATGTCCAGGTTGCATCACCGTGTTCTCTCGTAACCGCTGGACATCCGTAATACTATAATCCGTAGATAAGCGAATAATTCAGATATCGTCATATCCGACTTAACGCCTTCTATTGATCATGTATTAAGATCATCAGTGAACCTTAGTTCAACTAATATGTTTGTAGGACGATACCAGGTCGGTTGTAGTGTGTACAATACATTGAACTACACGTGACCTGAGCATATCGCTCCTTGTCTATGGGTGCACCATGATTCCAATCGCTTCTATGATTCATATCTATTGGTGGCTTCAACGAGACTGTCAACTATCGACCAGTCCGTTAGATGTCTTAGAAATCCAATTCCTAAGATGTCATCTCGTGATACTCATATCTTTCATATCGAGACTTTATTTCAATATGATTTTCACTCTAAGACCGTTGGTTTTCCAACTGTTGGCTTTCTAACTTCGAGTCAATGTTTCGTGATCGATTCATTGTTTCTGTTTTATCCGAGACTTTCGGGACCAAAATGTTAACATTTCGGGGACCAAAATGAAAGTTCGGAAGAAGCCCAACAGTTCAGCAACCAATTCTGATCCTCTTCTTCCAACTCTCCAGTTTGGAAGGTTGTTTCAACACCCATGCCATGTAAGATTACAATGGCCCTGGATGTGAAGCTACTCACAGGGGAGCACTTTTTACAACCCAAAGGTTATTTTCCCGGAGGAAGATTAACTATTACACGAGTATGGTTCTATATATGGAATCTATTTCTCTCTTTAGCTTCTTTCCAAAGCAGCGCTTTTGGAGATGACAATTATTTGTTAATTATTCATGGTTCATTATTAACCATATAAGCTAGAAGGACTGGAACAAGTTTTTTTTCCCCTTCTTTGCTCCTTCTCGGTTCAACATCTAGAATCCCTAAGTTCTGCAGATCTGGAATATTAAGATCCGGATAGCTAGCAACTTTCGAGTCCTGTAGATACGGAATGTCTAGTTCCGGACAGACAGGCCCTCGCGGGTTCTTGTTAACCTTGAGCAATTGCTCCTTTTTCCTTTTCCAAGGAAAGTTATCTCCAAAGAATTCAGCATTCTTTGACGCCAAGAGGCGATCAACACTACTGTTATTTGCAGATCCAATGGATATGCAATCTACAGTCTTAGGTCGAACTTGACCTGTTTCGGTAGCCCATCTTTTACCAAGCTACCCCTCATAATTTGGGCGTACAACTTCGCGCTTGGCTAACACTGTTAGACTGAGGTGAGAAATGAACATTCGTTTAATGAACGATGCTTCACATTCTCCCTCTATCACTACGAATTTCTCAATCCGTAGGCTTAGTTGATTTTCAACTTCGCTTTGTAGGCTTCAACAACTTCATCTTTGCTTTTCAATAAACAAAGGATTCCATACGTTGTACCATCATCAATGAAGATCACAACGTACTTGTCTCCCCTCTATTTTGTATAAACTTCAAATCACTCAAGTAGGTGTGACTAAGTTCTAGAGGAGCGGTGCTTCTTTCGCTATTCCCTTGACGAAATTTGGAAAGGTGATTTTGCCTCTTCGTCTACCTCACATTCATTTTGAGGGTTTATGTCGACGTAGGGCAACAATCTCAACATCGTTAGCTTTTGAATGACTTGCTATTTAACGTGTCTTAATCTATGATATCATAGATGCACGGATTACAATATATCATTCATTTGGCTATAGACATATTGTACCACTCTTAGTTATTACGGACCTGTTGGACTAGTCTCAAATCAGATTTGACCAACAACGTCCTTTAACCAAGTTAGGAACATGTATCACCTCTTTTAGAGTGATCTCATTCCTTGAAGTCCTATTGAGGACAACCTCTCCAAATTTCCTTTGATTTTAGAGGTGGCGTTGCTTCACATGAACAACCTTTTGCCCGTGGTTAGGGCGTAACCGGATCATATGTGATCTCGATACTCGGGCCCACTCTAGTTGCTTTGGCAGACTGAGTGTCCAATTTCTTTACTGCCTTTCTTTAGGCCTTCAGATCATTTAGGACCTGGAAACTCTAGCCCACCTTACTAGGTGTCCATTACTTTTCTTATGAAATGAATTCTGGCCCCACTCCAGTTGCCCGGAGGCTTTATATGACTGAGTGTCCAATATCATCATATCAAAGGAATTTTGGCCCACTCCACGCGCCGGAGGCTTTTTATGACCGAGTGTCCAATATCATCCTATGAAGGATCTTCGCCAAATAGTATGACAGGGCTCAACGTCTTTAGCTTTTAGTCTTCTTCCGTTATGATTGGTGCCCAGATAATTCTTGGCGCTTACTTAAGAGTGGTAAGAGTTTTCGCACGCTTAGTGGATCTTTCTCCATAGTATGTGCGACCATACTTTACACACTTTAGTAATTACACTTAAAAGAACGGATCTTCTTAAGTCGTTTACAAAATCCAATCTTTAAACGAAAAGAAGATGAGATTAAACTTCGATTTGTTAAAGCATAAGGAATATAAATTATTTTCATATTCCTCCTTACTTTAATCCATTTTTAATCGACATAATTTAATCTTTATTCTTGACAAGTAAGAAAAACTACTTATCATTTAATCCTTATTCTTGACAAGTGAGAAAAATACTTATCCCAATTTCGGATTCTCGCTCACTTCGGTCACTTCATCGACCGAGTGTCCATTTCCTTCTCACCATTATTCGGATCCTTTGTCCGGGACGAGATATAGGCCTTCTGCTACAAGATAGAATAACATCTTCACTCTTCTCCTCTTGTCCCGAGTTGACATCCTCGTGCTCTCGTGAGCGCTTGTTCCCACCATCTTGGTAGCGGTGACACCATGAACACGTTCATCATCATCACTCTCTTCTACCGTAAAACCATTGCCATATCCAGATTTGGTCACACAACTTTTGACCGACATCTTTCGAACACTAATAGTAATACTATACAGATATTGTCTTAAGTTGTTGGGAGATTTCCTCTATGGTACTTTATAAAGCAGTACTCTTAAGTTGTTGGGAGATTTCCTCTATGGTACTTTATAAAGCAGTACGGGAAGTATTTAACTATTACAAATATTCGAAAGGATAAACAAATATTTCAAAAATTCAACATGGAATCTGAAATTACAATCGTTACATAAGTAAAAACTGAAATTCCGGTTTGTAGAAGACGGAAAAATGTAAATTGTTTTTGCTGAGTCGAGTGTAGCACTCTGTCCTTAAGACAATATTGCCCCGTATGTATCCTTTATACGTCCTGGACAATTTGTCTCCCAAGATAAAACAACAATGGAACCCTTGAGCAAAGGAAACTCAAGAGCTACCGTGAAGAATATTGAGTAACGAAATGATGCTTGGAAGTTGTAGGAAGAAGAAATTTCTGCTTGTGTATTTTCGTGTGTTGCCTCTATCGTTTTCGTTAGCTTCTTGTTAGTGCTCAACAATGGTGTAATGGGGTGTTTATATAGGAGAGGGAGGGGCACATTTCTTGCTGAAAACCGCCTCCATAATAGCCAAATAATGGCCATTATGGAGGTAGTAAAGTCACCAACATAAATGGTGAAAGACCAACTGTTTTGGCCATTATAGGAGGAGTAATTCAGCCAAAATAAATGGCTGAATTGAGTGCTTGGCATTTCTGTTTTTGACCGTCGAAATTCTAATTTTCTCGGAAACTTCGGGGACCAAACCGCACATCCGAAAGAATTCGGTCCAAATCGTATATCCGAAACTTCGGGATCAAACCGTACTTCGGCAAAGTTTTCGGCCCAAAAAGATAATATCAGAAGACCCACAGCCCACGACCCACGACCCCGTGAACCCGGAACCGGAACCGGACGGGCGGGCGGCGGCGGCGCTCGTGTGGTCTTTCCTCGAACCGAAGCACATCTAGGTCCTCCCTCCTTTAAACACATGGGATACCCCTTGGGGTCCCAAACCCCAAACCAATTTCGAATCTTATATACACAACAATTCTTTCTTCCTCTACCGATGAGGGAGAATTACACACAATACCACACTTTCCATGCTTCAAACACCTTACTTCGTGAACCAATATCTCTTTCATTTCTCAATGAAATTTGACGATTCTTGGCCCTACGGTTATCTACGTACTTAGTAGATCATGCATGTGTGAAGAACCGGATTCTCCAACATACGTTACACTAGTGTTTAAGCCGTTAAAGTTGGTCGGTCGCAACTCCCGCCAAAGGCAAATTTCCAACAAATATTACTTATAAAACTTGTTATCTTTAATCCCAATAAAAAATATTCTTGACTTTTAAATAATTTATTTTTTAGAAAATATAACACAAAGAAATAGAAAATAATAATAAAAAATCTATAAGCAAACGCGTTTTGAGGAAAATACGGAAAAAGCATGTCGACTAGTATGTTCCACTCAGGTTGGCCTGCATTACGAGATAGTATATGGCATAAATAATGTTTAAATGAATTTATCTATTCCTTCAAATTCATTCAATTATAATTTCCAAATCCATATCTAATTTTTTGGCCCCAAGTTAAATTCGCCTTAAGTTTTATTAAAATCAGAACAGAATATTTTAGTTCTGACAGTTTAATTCACTACAAGTGAATTTCCTCGTGTTCTTCTTTTAATAGCCCAAAAAGACATTCATGACCCACCAACTTAAAAAATTACTCCACTTTTTAGTATTTAGTACTTATTCCTCACGCAACATATTTTTACCAATAAATGGAATTACTACTTAGGTAGGACGTAGGTATACATGAAATGAAAATAAAAATAATGATGGTAACAACCAACGTTGTGGTGGTTAATAGTATCTTTTTCTTCTTAATTAGAAATTTTGAATTTAAATCGTGAGAATGAAATTAATTTTAATATTTAAGCACTATGAAAGCCGAGTAAGAAAATTAAAAAGGAATTTTGCAGTAGCATTCAGTTAGCAACTATGGGAATTAATGGGAAAAAATTATTGGCAGGATCTTTAGAGGTAGGTTATTTGATGGCTCATTTGATCGACTCCTATAATGCATATGTAAAACGTTAAAAAAAACTGTTAAAGTAAACTTTGAATACATGTTTCATTTTATTATACAACACATTAATTTTACTTATTACTGTTAAATCAATTATGTTGAATGCTGTACGTTTACGTTATAGTTGAAAAAACGGAGTTGTAATTAGAACATTATGCAGTTAATAACACTATTTGAGAATAGGATATTAGTATATTATATGAAAAATAAAAGAAAAGAATATCATTATTACTATACAAAAAGGTTGAATAATTTAATCAAGTTCATTAGTAGATTGACCCTTTTGTTCATAGATTAAAAGATACATTGGTTCAAATTTATATGAGGAATTTAACGGGGTATGAAATTTAATTTAAGAAATACTTTTTTGAAACTTATGGTCTAATAAGTTCATAGATAGGTATGAAAATAAATCACCACATTTAGGGTAAGGTAGAAATTTTAAAATTAAAGTATTACTTACTAAATATAGAATTTTTTTTAGACAATAACAATATATTCACAACCCCTTACTCCTACCTTGTGAGAGTAGAGAGATTATTTTAAATAGATCAATTTATCTTTTTAAGAATAACTAAAAAAAAGGTGTTACATAAAATAAGACGCGGGAGTAATAATTAAGAATCTTAAATAAATATTTTTATTATACTTAGCCATTAATTTTAACTTCAAATTTAAATATAAAACTTAAAATATTTCTATCTTAGCTTATCGTCATATATCAATGTTTTTTGACATGTCGACTAATTCATTATCAAATTTCCAGAAAAGGTAATTTATTTTGAAAAATTAACCAGTACTATATTTTAGGGATCGTTTGGTTGTTGGTTAGAGTTATGTAAAGATTAGTTATGCAGAGTTTTGATTATTTCATCTTCTGCTTGACATAAAACAATACATAAATTGACTCATAACTTATATGTGTTTTATTTATGTAAGGTTGTAAAATAATAACTAAACACCGTACTTGATCTGCTAGAAAACAACTAAAAATCTCTTAAACATGACATTAGCTATGCTAGTTTGAATACATAAATAACTCTCTTCTTAACCAACAACCAAACGACCCCTTAACGTTATACCATGTGCAGTTGTACTACTACTTTATTGTAGTCTCGTTTTGTCATATAAAAATTAAAAATTAAGTTATCAATATTTTGTGTAGCTATAAATTATCTCATTAAAAATAAAATAAATATTTTAAAATTAATAAAAAAATGTCACAATAAAAAATGACGAAGGAAGCAATATGTCAAAATTATTTAAAGAAATATTTTTTAATCATACATACCCATTTAAATTTAATAGTTAAAAGTTTGAAAAACAAGTTTCAAATACCCCTTTTCATCATAACTTTCGATATTATTCCCTCCGTCTCAATTCATATGACATCATTTGATTTGATACAAAATTTTAAAAATTTAAAATTTATGATCTAAAATAATTATTTTTTAAACGGACTAAAGAAAATTATAAATTGAGAGGAGGGAGTAATTTATTTTTGATATGTCGACCAATTCATTAACAAACGGGCCTACTTAGAAAATATCCAAAAAAGGTACTCCTAATTTATTATTTGAAAAATTAACTAATAGTATGCTTTTTATGTCGTAACAGAAAAATTCAAAAAATAAACTTTGCTTTCAAACCACACTCGTATAACATAAACGAAGCTTCATAACAATTTCCTAGGAACAACCTCGCAATTTCCATTGCTCTCTCTATCTTCCACAATTCTAAACACATTTTCCCCAATATTGTCGGTTTCCCAACACTACCCGGTAAATTCTATTTTCTCTCTTCAAAATCACAGTAAAAAATAGTAAAACAATTTAACCTCAGTGAAAATTACAGTAAATTCAATATAGTTGTACATCTAACTCCCACGCTCCATCTGTGAAATTACATCGAGTATGTTACTGTTATTTTACAATATAATATGTGTTTCTACACATAGTTCGAGTTAAAATTGATTTTGACTTGAATGTGATAGATACTACTATTTGTGTTGTTTTTCTTGGTATTGTAAATATATTTAATCATGGATGTGTTTGGTCAGTGTTTAGGTGATAACCCTAGTAATTTTTGTGTGTCAGATTTATATTTTTGTTTGAAATACAGAGAATTTTTTTTTAGCCCAGTGAATTTTACAATATAGTATTATAATATATGTGTTTTTTTTGTTATGTTTAGTTCTAGTTAAAATTGGTGTTATTGGCTTGAATATGATACTACTCCATTTGTGGTTTTTTTCTTGGTATTGTAACAATATATTTAATTATGGGGGTGTTTGGTCGGTGTTTAGGTGATAAACCCTAGTAATTAAATTTTTATTTGTTGTTGAAATTGGATTTTATTTATTTACCTTTTGTGTGTGTGTGTTAGATTTAATTGTAGTGAAGTCTGGTGTCATCTCTCCTGCGACAGTGATGAGTGAAGATAATGGGAAAACGTCGCCGTATAGGCGACATCAGAATGAAGATTTAGAAGCTGGTGGGAGTAAGTCTGTTATTGATGATGATTGTGGAAGTGCTTTTGATATTCCAAGAACTAAAAGTGCACCTATTGATCGCTTGAAAAGGTGGAGGGTAAGTGTTTCTTCATTTCTTATTATTAGTATTTTCATTAATTATGTGGTTTTTGTTGTGAAATCTTATTTGGGTATTCATTCAATATTATGTTACAGTATGTTGTTCCTTGTATTTCTATTATCCTATTATTCACATTCCAAGAACTAGAAGTGCACATATTGACCAGTTGAAACGGTGGAGGGTAAGTGTTTCTTGATTTCTTATTATCATTATTTTCATTTAGGTACCTCTTTATTGGTGAAAATAATTTTGTGTTAATGTGGTTTTTAGAGTGAAATCTTATTTGGGTATTCCGTTCATTATTATGTTTTATACGGGCATTCTTGGTCTTCGATTTCTGTTACTATATGTTGTTCTTACACTTTAATTATCGTATTATTTTGTACTTTTGATATTCCAAGAATTTAGAGTGCACCTATTAACCCGTTGAAACGGTGGAGGCTAAGTGTTTTTATTTCTTGTAATTATTTTTTTGTGTTTTTATGGGTGGATATTTAGTTGGGTAATTTATTAAAAATAATTTAGGTTGGGTACTTCTTCATTGGTGATTTATTTTTGTATTATGTGGTTTTTAGAGTGAAATCTTATATGGATATTTTGTTCATTATTCTGTTACTATATGTTGTTTCTTGTACTTCGATTATCCTATTATTTTTTTGATATTTCAAGAACTAAAAGTGCACCTATTGACCTGTTGAAAAGGTGGAGGGTTAGTCTTTTGATTACTTGCAATTATTTTTTTTGTGTTATTTGGTTGGATAATTCTTCATTGGGTGTATTTGCCTTTTGTATTATGTGGTTTTTGGAGTGAAATCTTATTTTTGGGTATCCGTTCATTATTCTGTTACTATCTGTTGTTTCTTGTACTTCGATTATCCTATTATTTTGATATTTCAAGAACTAAAAGTGCACCTATTGACCCGTTGAAAAGGTGGAGGGTTAGTCTTTAGATATCTTGCAATTATCTTTTTTGTGTTATTTGGTTGGATAATTTTTCATTGGGTGTATTTGCCTTTTGTATTATGTGGTTTTTGGAGTGAAATCTTATTTGGGTATTCCGTTCATTATTCTGTTATTATTTGTTGTTTCTCGTACTTTGATTATCCTATTATTTTGATATTTCAAGAACTAGAAGTGCACTTGTTGACCTATTGAAAAGGTGGAGGGTAAGTCTTTTGATTACTTGCAATTTTTTTTTTTTGTGTTATCTGGTTGGATAATTCTTCATTGGTGTATTTGCCTTTTGTATTTTGTGGTTTTTGGAGTGAAATCTTATGTGGGTATTCTTTCATTGGGATTTTTGAATCATTTTTATTTGTTTTAATTAATTTAGAACCTAGTTACTTATAAACTAGAATCAAGAACCCATAAACTTTAATAATACTCCCTTTGTTTCAAAATGTTTGTCTAGTTTAGACTTGTCAAGGAGTTTAAGAAAGTAAAGAAGAATTTTGAATCTTGTGGTTCTTAACTAAAGATATGTAGAATGTACCAAAATGTCCTTTAATCTTGTGGTCTTAAACATTCTATGTGGAAAATTGGAATTAAAGAGTTTGCCAAAAAAGGAAAACGGATGAGTATTTTTTTGATTTCATTGGTGAAATTTTTGTATTATGTGGTTTTTTGAGTGAAATCTTATTTGGGTATTCCTTCAATATTTGTTTTATATCAGCATTCTTGTTCTACGATTTCTGTTACTATCTCTTGTTTTTTGTACTTCAATTATCGTATTATTTTGTTGTAGTTTTTGTTCCTTTTTTAAGAATGTTTTGTCATGCTATCTTTAGTATTTTACTTTGGTTTCTTCACTTCTGTTATTTCCTTTTCTCATGGTGGAGTATAAGTGTTTTGATTTCTTGTAATTAAAAGGAAGTAGAGCAATGGATCCTTTATGCCAAAACGAAAAAGTTTGATCCCAAATGGTTATGGTGCCGTCTTCATGACGGTTACACTGAATCCAAAATCCTATTACCAAGGGGATACAATGTGGAGTATTGATAGGGTGGCTCAAGCGGAAATCACCTCAACCTCCAACCTTAAGGTTGTGGGTTCGAGTCACCAAGGGAGAAAATTACCATATATAAAAAAAATACGTGGATATTGAAGCTTTTCTGTTTACCCAATGCAACTTGGCTATCAATGTCCACTTTCCTTTATGACAGTTATGTTTTTAAATTACTTCGAGGGTGATATTTCCTTTATTGTGGAATGGATGGACAAACCACAGTGGTAGACTATAAATGAAGCCTATCCTAAAATGACGGTTATGCCCCAATATTTTTTTTTTACAAAATGGCAGAGAGCAGCAGTTCGTTTCCTGGTTATGTGAATCTTCTTTTGCTATTTGTTTGTTGATGTGTTGGAGAAGTCTAGTGTTTTAGCTTTCTTGTTTCTTTGCCAGTTTGACAATTGCTGCATGCATGCCTTTTCCGTTTATGAATTTAATTTATTATTAAAAATACTTGCAAACTGTGTTTCTTCCATCGGTTTAAGATGGGTATAAACTTTTGCTGACCTGAGTTATCTTTGCTCAGCAAGCTGCGCTTGTCCTTAATGCTTCTCGTCGATTTCGATATACCTTGGACTTAAAAAAGGAAGAAGAAAGAAAGCAGTTGATTGCTAAAATAAGAACCCATGCACAAGTCATTCGGGTAAATATTACTCTCGAATATTTCACATTACCCTACAGTGCATTAAATGGAAGTAAATATTCTTTGTTTCTTTTTCCTTTGAATTGAATCAGGCGGCTGTTCTTTTTCAAGAAGCGGGGAAAACAGTCAATGGTAAACACTTCCCGATGCTACTTTAAGTGATTGAGTGAAAACTATGTTGTGATAGCTCTAACTGTTTAGCCTCAAAAAATTGTATAATGCTGAAGTAGGTGAGAGAAGTGGGTAGTAAATAAAAATGTCTCATAGTTGTTGTTTGTTATTTCACTTGAACCAACGTGCTTGAACCAATATATGGGAAGTTTGTGTTCTCCCTTTCCTGTTTGGAATGCTAATTAGCTTTTTCTGGTGGAGGGGACTAATATGTTATATCTCGTCTTTTAAGTTAGTGGTGGAAACTGGCTGAAGGTGGCGACAGATATCCGTCAGTACCTTTCTAATTTGCTTTATTATATTAAAATGAAGAAATAGTTTAAAAAGATGTAGCCTAGTTCTTGTATTTAGACACAGAAGCAGAGTTAATTACTGATAGATAATTGTTGTTGCAAAGAATTTATCATAGAAAGTAGAACATTAGTTGAATGAAGGTGGACACTCTTCCATAGTTACTCTTTAACTACAACTGTTACATCTTTGCTGATAATTTATTTGAAAGGTATCAGTGAGTTTGTTTTGTCCTTAAAGGGGAGACATAACATTAGGCTCTTTCACTTTAGTTTTGAAAGGTTTGCTATTGGTGCACCTTTGAGTGTAGATTTTCTAGTCGTATTTTGAAATGGTAATTTTTTTTGTTTGTCACATGTTTCTATGGAGTACTATTTTGTCTTACATTTTTCTTGTTTTAGGGGATGGGCCTCTTAAAACATTGCCTCCAACTACTACCTCTCTTGGCGAGTTTGATATCAGCACGGAGGAGCTGACGTTTATGTCTAGAGAACACGATGTTACTGCTTTACAGCAAGTTGGAGGGGCAAGTTCACCTTCAAAATCTTTGATTTTTCTTTTAGTCATACGAGTACTGGATGAAGTAATAGTCTCCATCTTTTCTATTTCCATTGTGCAATGGTGTAACACCAGGTTAAAGGGGTAGCAGAGAAGTTGAAAACAAATTTAGATAAAGGAATTGATGGAGATGAAGTAGATCTGCTGAAGCGAAAGAATGCATATGGATCCAACACATATCCTCGGAAGAAAGGAAGGAGTTTCTGGGTATGTGTTACAGTTATTACATCAATGTCACATTATTTATCATCAAACATACTTACCTTTTTTGTGTGTCTCCACTGTAGAGGTTTGTTTGGGAAGCTTGCTGTGATACAACCCTGATAATTTTGATGGTAGCCGCAGCTGCTTCATTGGCACTGGGCATAAAGACTGAGGTGGGCTGAACAAACATGATAACTTCTAGTCACCATTTTAGGATATAAATCCTGCATTGGAAAACTATTTATTGAAATATCAGTAGAAAGAATCTCTGTTCCTCTGTCCTTCTTTATTGATATTGAGTGGAAATATAATTTGAAGATTCACATGTTTCCACGGAAATGTGAGGTAAGGCTGTGTACAATAGACCCTTGTGGTCCGACCCTTCCCCGGACCCCGCGCATAGCGGGAGCTTAGTGCACCGGGCTGCCCTTTTACACAATTGCGGCTGGGGGTGGATGGTATTGTCTTGTAGATCTTGAAGAACACATTTGTGTTAATATAATCTCCTATGTTCTTACCTATCAATTCACTGGGTATGTTGTTGTTCTTATCTATCAATAAAAGCTCTTATGTTCTTTGTCTTTTATGGGACTTACACATGCAAAGTTATATGGAGAATAATGCAGCAATATCCATTACTTTGTGTCCGTGAACATCTTTATTCTCTTTCCCCAACAACTTTTTATGCCTTTATGTCTTAACTTTTCCAGTATGTTTTGTCTTCAACAAGTTATTTAATATCTGCTTGCGAGTTTCTCCTCCTGCTCTAA
The DNA here is from genome assembly GCA_034509755.1 of Anisodus tanguticus. Lineage (NCBI taxonomy): Eukaryota > Viridiplantae > Streptophyta > Magnoliopsida > Solanales > Solanaceae > Anisodus > Anisodus tanguticus. Next base: position 8,255,568 of record CM067543.1, on the reverse strand, counting down.
TTTAAGCTTGCTCTGTTAGGGTATAAAAGAAGGATGGTATGATGGAGGAAGCATTGCGTTGGCAGTGATTATTGTCATAGTTGTGACAGGTACAAGTATTTATGTAGCGATTTTATTTCAATAGAGCTCTTGATGTTAAACATGTGTCCAATTTGGCTAGTATGAAGAAATGTGCAATGTCAGTCAACTGTTAACACTGGATATGTTATCAAAAACACGGATTTGTTATTTATAGCCTGTTTGGCTAAGCTTTTAAAATCTGCTTATTTTGGAAAGTGCTTTTCAAAATAGTACTTTTCCCAAGTAGCAGTTTGTGTTTGGCTAAGCAATTTCAAAAGCACTTTTGCCAATATTAGAGCAATAATGTGTGCTTGTTAAAGGTTCCAAAAGTGCTTTTGGGGAATAACTCTTCTGCTACTACTCAAAAGCACTTATTTTGTTTTAAAAGCTTTGCCAAACATCTCAAATCTCGAAAATAAGCACTTTTAACTTCCTAGAAGCTTGGCCAAACAGGCTATTAGATTGCTTTAGTTGATAGTCTTCGCATTTCAAGTCAAACTATAGAATGACATGGTTTGTTGAAATTTGATTTAAAATGGGAAAGACTGAGAGGCTGATTAGGTTAGTTGGTAATTAATTTAAAAAGGTGAAGATTGAGAGGCTGATTGCTGCTGATTATACTGATAATCGTAATTTGACATACATGTCAATCATATATGGAGGCCTTTTACATAGTAAAAGTCCAATTACGAGTCCTTTGGTATGACAAATGGGATAAGTTGAATCACTATTTTGCACATTATACTAGAAATGATGTATAAGAGAGTTACGTGGTACCTTAAGACTCGAGCTCTAGATGAAATGTCTCCTGCACTGGGGTAAACATTTCATGCATAATTTAATACTATCTCCCTCCAAGTTTTGGAAGCTTGGTTTCTCTTAGCAAGCAATGCTTTTACAACTATTAACAGTTCCGGTATCTACTTTTTCATTTAGGTTTTTGTTAGCTACAACTGTGTCCATTTTGCAATCAACTTGTAGGATAAAAGACAACTCTACCGAATTACCTAAAGCATCATTGCTGAATCTTGTGTTAAGGATGCAGATGTTGTGAAGTCTGTGATCTACGCCTAGTTAGACGGATGAATCGTAAAAGAAATTGTTGAAGGAAAATGAGTTTGGAACAACTCTTGTGTGCTCTTGATTAGTAGTTTCAGACTTTCAGTTACAACAATATCATAATAACTGATTAAAAAGACATCTAAGTCTAATATGCATTTACTTGTCTATATGTATTTCCCTAAAGTTGTTGATGCAAGCCATTGCATTGAAACTATTTTAGCATCTGGATTATATCTGACCAATGAATAAAGCCTTAAGTTCATTTCTTGCTCTGTTGGTAACTGTACAAGTCTCCTCTATGCATTTGCAGCTGTTAGTGACTATAAGCAATCACTTCAGTTCCAAAATCTTAATGAAGAGAAGCAGAACATACAAATTGAGGTTTGTCTCCCATTTTCTGTCCTTCCCTTCCCTTCCCTTCTCTTTTTTTTTTCTTTTAACATTCTGAGACTAATTTGTACAGGTCGTTAGAGGTGGGCGAAGAGTTCCCGTTTCAATATTTGACGTAGTTGTTGGTGATGTTATACCTCTGAAAATAGGTGACCAGGTCAGTTTCCTTTTTGTTCTTCCTTTCTTGATGTGGTAAGTACGATAATGTTTCTATGAACCTGTTTTCTCTACATTGATTGCAGGTTCCTGCTGATGGAATATTAATCTCGGGTCAATCTCTTGCGCTTGATGAATCAAGCATGACGGGAGAGAGCAAGATTGTGAGTGTTTCTAGTAATCTCTTAGGTTACAGCATTTTCCTTGTTAACTGGTATGAATTTTGTTATCCAGGTTCACAAGGATCCTACTAAATCACCTTTCCTAATGTCTGGATGCAAAATAGCCGATGGCTATGGAACTATGCTGGTAGGCTCTTTTTCTGCATGATGTCTGTGGGTTGATGGTTCTACTTTGGTCATTTCCTATTAAACTTTAATTTCAGATATTCAAATGGCTTTAGAGATACCTGATTTGCTGTAAAAGACATTGTTAAATAAGCAAAACATTGGAAGGATTAGGGCGTGAATCAAGATGAATGGTTCAAGAGTTCATATAGTTTTCCCCAACTTTGTTTGAGATTGAGGCATGCTAGATTTATTGATTGATTTGCAAATGATTTTATACACATCATGTTAATTTCCAGGTGGTAGGTGTTGGAATAAACACAGAATGGGGATTGCTGATGGCAAGCATTTCCGAGGATAATGGAGAGGAAACACCATTGCAGGTTATTTGAGTGTAAAATGTCATGATTCTGCTGAATGATTTACGTTCATGAATTCAAAAATTTTCTGTAATTCATTTTAGGTCCGTCTGAATGGGGTGGCAACCTTCATTGGCATAGTTGGGCTCACTGTAGCTTTAGCTGTTCTGATTGTCCTTATGATCAGGTAGTGACAGAATTCAATTGACACTGTTTATCGCTTCATCTTACCTCTAATGCTTCAGGAGTTAAGTTTGAGAATGTACACACAGATTCTTTACTGGGCATACTTATAACCCAGACAAATCTCCTCAATTCATAGCCGGGAAAACAAAAGTTGGCAAGGCTGTAGATGGAGCTATAAAAATCTTCACTATTGCTGTATGTGCATTTTTTATAATGACCTTTATGTTCTCTAATTGTTTGTCATCTCAAACCCGTGACCTGTTGAAAATGTAGGTTACAATTGTTGTTGTGGCAGTGCCAGAAGGACTTCCTTTGGCAGTTACCCTGACGTAAGTTCGATCCTTCAGTTCTTGCTTCTCTTTTAGACCTTGGTTGTTAAACGCAAATCTGAGTATGGTTGTGAAGGTCATATGTAGTGCTGTAGATATCTAAGTGATTGATTAGTTTGGTCCTTCTGTTCTTTATCAACTTGTACTATTAGTCTTTGCATCAATATAATTCTCTGTTACACAACTGGTATTTGAAGTAGTCTCTAACTTGTGGTCAACTATAATCTTTCAGGCTTGCCTATTCAATGAGGAAAATGATGGCAGATAAGGCTTTGGTAGGAGCAGTCATCTTTCTCTGAATTCTTTTCTCAAGATTTCTGTCTACTAAACAGTATTTAACTGCAGGTGAGAAGGCTTTCTGCTTGTGAAACTATGGGCTCTGCAACTACAATTTGCAGTGATAAAACTGGAACCTTGACTTTAAATCAGGTTGAATTTTTAAAATCCTCTTGTATTTTGTTTTTCCCACTCCCTCTTCCTTTCTTTTCTCATTCCATTTTCCCTTTGGTTTTGGATGGGTTTAGTGCTGATGTTGTGGATGCAGAACCAATTTATAATGTATACAACTTTGCTTCACTATGCTGCCTAGCTTCAATTCTATTTTTTTCCTCTGTAGATGACTGTGGTTGAGGCCTATGTCTCTGGCAAAAAGATTGATCAAGCTGATTCTAGATCTGAAGTGCCTCCAACTGTGTTGTCTCTGATCCATGAAGGGGTGGGACTGAATACAACTGGCAGTGTTTTTGTGCCACAGGTAAGTTAAAGAATTGTCTACTTTGTTTAGTTGGGGCTTTGGTGTGATTTCTATCCTTTGCCTTTAGAAATTATAATTTGGGTAACAAAATGTTTGTGTCAATTCTCTAATTTATATTACATTATCTTTGGATATTTCAGAATACTAACACTATAGCATTTATATTACTTTTATATGATTTATTTTTTACTAAAAAAATACTTTTATATGATTTTCACAGATTTCAAGATCAAAGTTATTGCATATATTGATTTAGATTTTGTTGCAATGCTTTTTCCATCATATTAACTTTTCAACTATTATTTTAGTATTTTCTTTTACTACTAATTGTATAATGCACAAGTCGGGCTATATATCTTGAGGTCCATATCATGCCAAATGGACGAGGGAGGTAGTTGATATTTTTGAGCTCTATGTTGGCCTTGTCATTTTGTGGTCTTGCTAGAAGTGGTGTTGGCGAGTTTTAACATGAACCCGTTGCCTTGAAATATAGTGTTTCAATTAATGGAAGCTTACTTGCAAAGTTGTCAAGGATTCACAGTGCTGGTATACTCTAGTTTTTTTAATATTAAGAGGGAAATGAACTGCAGGATGAATGAAATTAGCAAATGGTTGAATAAAGTGGTGGATTATTGAATAGTTCAATACAGTGGAGGCTTAGGCACTGATTTCTCCGGAAAGAATCCTTTTGGTGGTGAGATACTGCTTGATATGTCAGTCCAACGACATGTGCCCCTAGGGTCTGTGCTGATGATGCGTGTGTATAAATATTGTACTTATCAAAGAAAAGAACAGATTGTTTGAGTGTGATCTCTCTAAGTAAACAAGTGCTGAAATCACCTTCTCTGCCACTATGGAGTCCTTTGGCTCCTTATGGTGTGAGTTGTGTTATCAGTTAGGGGTGGTCTTACTGGTTTTGCATCAAGATAGAGAACATATTGCAATCGAAGATCATGTGCTTTCTCATTTTCTGATAGGGTGGTGGTGCTTGTGAGATTTCTGGATCGCCGACAGAGAAAGCTATTCTCCAATGGGGTGTCAATGTAATTATCCTTTGCTTCTTGCTTATAATAATTGATGTGTGGATTATCTGTAGTAAACTGGTATTTTCTTCTATAGCTAGGGATGGATTTTGAAGCAGTACGATCAGAAGCATCTGTTATCCATGCTTTCCCATTCAACTCAGAGAAAAAAAGAGGTGGCGTTGCTGTAAAGCGGGTAATGCGATGCTCAATGCTGTAGCTTCTTTTTTAGTGTGATTATACCTTTATTTTCTACTTGAGGACTTTACAGGAAAAGTAAACTAATAGAAAATTGACATAGGATTCCCGTTTCATCCTTGTTTCTGAAAGTAGCCAACTGCTGTTTCTTATCTCCGCATCATCTTGAAGAGCTAGGCCTGTAATGTAAAGTTGTTTATGCTTCGAGGTTTGAGTTTTTGTCATTCTGGAACTTGACTCACTGGATATTTTTTCTAGTTGATGGCAAGCTTAAAGACCAAAAGTTGCTTAGGTGATGCTCAGAAAATCTGGTCCTTCTAAAAAAAAAATCTGGTTCTTTCATTTGGCATCCAGATGACTCAAACAAAAACATTGCTTCTATGTCCATCTCTTCTTACTTGTCAAAAAGAAGTCCATCTCTTCTTTGGGTGCTGTAAAATTTTCTCGTGATAGGGAAGATGTCTAAAGCTATCTGGAAGCTTGGATGTTGTGAATTAGCTCTTAGAGCTTTATGGTCATGGAGGAACCACCTTATTAGTTGGATTTGTATCTGAACAATGCCTCGGGTGATACCAATGCTGTGTTTCTTGATTCAAAATGTAGTGACACTGCATGTGTGGTTTGGTGTTTTGCAGGATTCTGAGGTTCACTTGCACTGGAAAGGAGCTGCTGAAATTGTTCTCTCTTGTTGTACAAGTTTCATTGATGAGAATGGGTCGGTGGTTCCTCTGGGCGATGATAAGGTTTGTGAAAATATTGGTCTTATCAAGCGGTTGATCTGTTAAAGAACTAAAATTAATCAATCACTAGCAATTTATCCTATTTTGAAATTGTGTTATTTTTTTCTTCTGTCAATTATCACTCTGAAAATTTGTCATATGAATTACTAACCTAAATTGGGCACTTTAAGAGATAAACGCATGCCAAAGTTGAATGGTCTCTTCCTTGAAATTTTACTATCTGCTGTACTACTACTACTACTACTTCTACTTCTTCTTCTTCTTCTTCTTCTTCTTATTCTTCTTCTTCTTCTTCTTCTTCTTCAATAGACGTAATTTCTGCATGTTATGTTTTGCATAAGATTTAGCATACTTGCCAGATCCAAAAAAGATTTAGAATTATTTTATAAATTTTCAGCTTCAATTCTGACCAAGTTTATTTACGGTCCACAGGTGTCACATTTCAAGGAAGCAATTGGAAGCATGGCTTCTTCGAGCTTGAGATGTGTTGCTATTGCCTACCGGCCGTATGAGGTTGAAAAAGTACCTACTGGGGAAGAAATAAATCACTGGGAAATACCTGAGGGTGACCTGGTATTGCTTGCAATTGTAGGCATTAAGGTACTTCTGTAAAACTTTTCTTAACCTGATTTATATGTTTTATTGGACATCTCTTTCTCTTCTATGCACAAAGGGGAACTTTTCTGTTGCCCACTTGAGGAAAATATTACAGAACTCCCAAGTTATTCAATTATTTTAGTTGTCTATTTAAAGGCTGTAACTTTTCGAGCAGAGTGAAAACCAAGCTGGGATCTTTATGCGCTCATGTTGAATTGATCCTTCTCCGAACTGTTTTATTGGGCTTGGCTGACTGAGAATTGCGGCTTGAACTCATAACAAAGGGATGCTTTAGGAGCTTGAGATTGTGTGATGAAGGCTTACATAGTGCAGCAAACAGATAAAGCAACTTTGGAAGTTGACAAACCAAGACTGGAGAAGATATCCTAATTTTCAGTTTTGCTTTATCTACAATAACAACATAATACCCGGTGTAATCCCACAAGTGGAATCTGGGGAGGGTAGAGTTTACGCAGAACTTACCCCTACCTCGTGGAGGTAGAGAGGCTGTTTTAGCAAGACCCTCGGCTTCAGTTTTGCTTTATCTAACCTGGAAAACTTCCCAAGCAATAAATAGTATGTCTATGAAGGCAACTTCCCCAGGTTGAGGTTGGAGATGATATATCAAAGTCTTGTTGACATTGATTCCATGAGATCTTCAAAATCGAATTATGTGTTCCAGCTGCCAAGCACAGTAGAATGAGAGTCAAAGGTGCTTACTCTTCGGTGAGTGAAACCTATAGCGTAGATGCTATATGGGGCAACAGTGGTGGCTAAGGAGGGGGTGAAAACGAACTATGCAGCAAAGCAAAAGCAATCGGGTGCAGAACCACAACTATGGGGAAGTTGAGTGGTGAACAACAAGTAAGCCGTGACTTGGAGGGAGTAGCAATGGCAGCTAGGAAGTTTGAGAATGGAGGGAGAGATGGGAGAGGAGTGATGGTTAGGGCCACCGGCCAAGAACTAGGGTTTCCTCTTTAAATATTTTTAATGCACACAAATGATATCTCTCAATAAAAACGAAATACTGACATGTATATATGTGATTTTAACGAGAAACGAGAAGAAAAGCAAGCTTGACATCTGATGAGTCTTTTGGCCAAGCTCAATCTTGAAAGGATTATAAGCCAAGCCAGGCTTCAACCTTATCTCTGAGCCTGGATAATTCAAGGAACTGAGTGCTCAGTTTTATACTTACTGTGCACTCTCATAACCTTTTCTGCAGTTACAATTCATTTCACTTACTGTTCTCTCTACATTTCCTTTTCATTTTTAAGAATATATATTGCAGAAGTATCAGTTACTTTGTTCTTGTCAAATGTAATTAACTCTTTATATTTTTCTTATAGGATCCATGCCGACCAGGTGTAAGAGATGCAGTTCAGCTATGTATTGATGCTGGAGTAAAGGTAATTGGAGCAATGCATTTGCATTTGATTCTTTGAAATATAATTTTGTATTGGATGTAATCCTGCCTTAATACTTATCATTTGGTTTGTCATGTATTGTGTTATTAGCTCAATGATGCTCAATTTTTTTCCCGTAAAAATGGTTCTTCTATTCAAGTTTCTTTTGGTTCCACTTTGGAGTTATGGTTGGCAATTCTTGGTAGCGAGTCTGTGATATTTGTCTCTTGTAATGCATATACCAATGTTCTTTTTGGTTTCATTATAATTGTCGTTTTGAACAAATACTGTGATTCCTTGACAATAAAGAATTGAACGAGTGTTTCCTGTAATTTGTATACTTTCTTGGAGATTTTTTTTAGATTCATGGGACTCAAACAAATTAGGACCTCAGCTCCTTGTTAATTTGTAATTTTGTTGTACAGTTCTTGTCTTGTGTCACCTGCTTGACTGTTCTAGGAATGTATTAGGGAATGTTTTCCTTGACAGGTGTGATCCTCTTGCATGCATAGTGAAGTCTGAAACGGTTGGTGAATCTCCGAAAAGCTTGGAGTGTGGCAATATATGTACTCTCTAAAAAATGATTGTTTTTGCTCATATTGTACCCTACCCCTTCCGTATTTGAACTTAGTAAGTCCCAGCATCTGGAGCTGTATTATATGCTTGTAGTGTAGGATGTCCATTATGCACTGTTATATCAGTGGCTGTCTCTTCTAAATCCTTTTTAAAATATTTAGCTGCCCTGCTACCTTTCAATATATGTAATAGCTTAAATCTGTTTTCCCTAAAATTCACAGGTAAGGATGGTCACTGGTGACAACTTACAAACAGCAAAGGCAATAGCTTTGGAATGTGGGATACTTAAGTCAGATGCTGATGCAACTGAACCAAACCTGATTGAAGGGAAGAGGTTTAGAGAGTTGTCTGAGGAGGAGAGAAAGGAAGTGGCAGATAAAATATCGGTATGGAATGAAACTAGATTGTTCTTAGTCGTTCAACGAAGTTGTTGCTCACTTTAAAATCAACATCATGTCCAGGTTATGGGAAGATCGTCCCCAAATGATAAGCTCTTACTTGTTCAAGCATTAAGGAGTAAGGGCCATGTTGTAGCTGTGACTGGAGATGGTACTAATGATGCTCCTGCGCTACATGAGGTGCTCTTCTTATCTGACTAAGAAAGTAGTTATGTGATTATAGAAAACATGAGGTCTGCTAGGTGTACTTTAGCTGTTTTCTCTTTCTGAATCGTTTTGTCCTGTTCACTATCTTTTCGGCCTGAGGATTTTCCTTCTGTTGCTATATGGTTACATGCTGACCTTTGAGAAATGAAGTTTTTGCTCGTGTTACTTATGGTGATACACATGAATAGGCCCGCATCTCTAAAATGCATAGATCGTGGCTGGGTACATCAGTTGCCACTTATCTGTAGTTCTATTTTTTAATTTGCTGATCAAACTTTCTTGTCTGCTCTCTGTGATTCTTTCATGAGGTAGCAGGTGTTGCCTTCACAAATAACCACCATATTTGCTAATAAGATTTCCTTTGCTGCTGTCTTGTAGGCCGATATTGGTCTTGCTATGGGAATTGCTGGAACAGAAGTTGCCAAAGAAAGTTCAGATATCATCATACTGGATGACCAATTTGCTTCTGTTGTGAAGGTCAGTTTATCAAAGTGACAGCTTTCACAGGAAGTTATCAGGCTCTTTTTTTCTTAGTAAACCCAAACTTGCCTCATGTGTTTGACTTAATTGCTGCTTTGAAGATATACACAAGAGTCATGTTTATATAGTTTGAACCTAAAAGAAGATGTTGAGGATAAGTTTTAATGGTGGGGATTGAATAATCCTTCCAGGAATTCTTTCTGGAATGACTGAAGTGCTAGTCATCTCTTACTTTATGAGAGCTTCTCTTATGATTTTAGTGCTAACAAGTTCCCTATCTCAGAATGCATGTTATTCTATGAAAATTTAAACCGCCTTCAGCAGTTCGGATGTCTATCCATTTTACCTGATATATTTCGCAACCCACTAGTATCTTCTCTAGTTGCTCTGATTGAAGTTCTAAGACTTTTCAAACCAGTGAACGGTTTATTTATTTCTATTGGTCCTTTCCCCACCAAATGCAGGTTGTCCGATGGGGCAGAGCCGTCTATGCTAACATCCAGAAATTCATCCAGTTTCAGCTCACTGTTAACGTTGCTGCTCTTGTAATCAATGTTGTTGTTGCAGTTTCTGCCGGTGATGTCCCATTGAATGCTGTTCAGGTTTAGTTTCTCTCCTCTCATATCATTGATCAGAGTGATTAGCAAGCGCACTTCGACTGTTCTACCTCTACATTCTGAGGTTGATCATTTACGTTTTTCCATTCACCTGTGCAGTTACTTTGGGTTAATCTTATTATGGACACCTTGGGTGCGCTTGCACTGGCCACAGAACCACCAACTGATCATCTAATGCGCCGAGCTCCTGTTGGTCGAAGGTTAGTTTGTAGATTAATCTTCTGAACAAAAGAAGCTTGCGTCAGCATTTTTAATGACAAGGATATTGGGTTTGCGATGTCAAGTTAACATTTGCTTGGCTCCTTTAGCTTTTCTGCCTGTTTGTATGACAGGCGGGGTAGGCTTTTAGAGATAACTAATCCATTGTGGCTGTGCACTTGGTCTTCTAGAAGGAGGCCTTTATGCACGATGGACGATGGTCTGTTGGAATTTTTTCTTTCATGCCATTTCGCATAATGTGTTGGAAGTGGATTTGTATTGAAGTTGTGAGATATCTAGAGCTCGGTACCTGTGCTGATGGGAGGTAGGAGATAGCATGTACCCGGTGGAATAGTCGAGGTGCGCGCAATCTGGTCCGCCCACCAATGTTATACACATAGGGTGTGTTTGGTATGAAGGGGAAAACATTTTTCATGAAATTTTTATTGGAAAATGTTTTCTAGAAAAATAAGTGGGTTTCTTACTTATTTTCTTGTGTTCGGTACATAAGAAAAAAATATTATAATCTCTAGACAAGCATTGTATATAATCTCTAGACAAAATGACATACTATGGGGGTTAGGGGGTGTGGGCTGGTGAGGATGGGGCTACGAGGTGGGGTGAAGATGAGGTGTGTTGGACGGTGGGGAAGACACAATCAATGTGGTATGCCTTTTGTGAAACTTGTTTTCCCAACTTCCACTAGGGAAGTCATTTTCCTCATTTTAACTTGAATTCCTGGAGGAAGTGTTTTCCAAAATTTTTGACCAACCGAGCCTGGGAAAATTGGAAAACATTTTTCAACGTTTTCCTCCATACTAAACACACCCATAATCTTTTTATTTTTCTCCATCTTTTGCTATCGGTGCCTATTTTGATGCCGCCCATATATTAATTCTTGCATGAGTCAGAACTTCGTGTAAATCGGGCGACCTTTTTCAATATCTGTCCCTACGATGTGCTGAAAATACCCTGCCGGAAAACCATTTTTCTGCATATTCTTGTTTCAGTGGGTTAAAACATTCTCACTACATTCTTAACATTCATGTGATTGTAGTTTAAGCTGGATTCTGTACCTTTCCAACTCTTTCCACTCGTGTTAATAGATTATAGAGACTTCTATATTTTCCCAAATACCATCTGCCATTCATTTTCATGCTTTGGTACTTGGTGCATCTTTCTTGTATTAAAAAAATTTAGTGGTGAAACTTTTTGGCTACTCCAGCCAATGATTTCCCAGTTCAATGATTTCCCAATTGGATAAACTCATTTCAGCTTCTTTCTGTATTTCTAACCGATATTCCTATAGTTATAATGTTTCTCGGGTACAACATCAATTGATTGTTTGTTTAATTCTATCTTAGGGAACCTCTTGTCACCAATATCATGTGGCGAAACTTACTGATACAGGTAACAAAAAATTAACGGCGATTTCCAAAATGGGAAATATTCATTTTATATTAGTGTTTGAGGTTAATATCTCCTGGTTGAACATCTGCAGGCTCTGTATCAAGTTACAGTTCTCCTGATCCTCAATTTCCGAGGTAGACAACTTCTGCATTTGGAGCATGAGACGAATGCGCGTGCTATTAAGCTGAAGAATACCTTGATTTTCAACGCTTTTGTCTTCTGTCAGGCAAGAATATAACTGATAACGAAATATCCTATGATTGGCTTTTGCACTCTCCATATTGTATTTTTCTTTTCTTTACATAAGAAAGATTATCTAGTGTGGTGCTTCATGCAATCTCAGGAACGTCAGGATTTTTGTCCTACAAATGTTTTTGGATTGTGCAAGTTGTCCACTTCCCTTAATTCTAATACGTCTGAAATACCATAAAAACTTTAGCCTCCCCACCTTATAATTTCCCATTTAATCAGCATAAAAACATTAAACATGTTCCATGTGCTTTCTCAACAAATATTAAACAATTCATATTTTCAACTCTTCCCTTAATCGAATCAAGAGTGCAACCAAATTTGGATGGAGGGGGTATCTAATCCCTGCCCGTCTTTTAGGATCTTGGTTGTGTTTCCGGAGATGACTCTCAGATTAAATATGAGATATAAGAATTTCCCCTGCGGTCCTTCTTTTCCCTCTTTTGTAGTTTGTTCCTTAGATCGGTGTATGCGGTAAAAAGTCTGAAGCTAGTATGTTAGGGGGATGGGTGTATGGAATCAAAAAGTCAAAACTGAACTATTCATATTGCTCTTTGCAAGTGAGCTACATGAACTCAGATATTTATCTTTCTACCGACATTTAATCACTGCACCCACTGCTAATGACTCAAAACTGCAGGTTTTCAATGAATTCAATGCTCGGAAACCAGATGAGATGAATGTATTTAAAGGAGTCCAAAAAAACCGCCTATTCGTCGGAATCATCGGCATCACAGTGGTGCTTCAGGTATATATAATAGGGAGAATTACCTTTATGGGCCCCTAATAAATAATAGTAGCATGCAAATGTTATACATATAATTTACATAATCAGGGTATTATGTTTTGTATATTTTGGCTAGCACTCGTAAACCCTATATATTATCTCTATCCTTCTGTTTGGTACTGAACCATCAACCTTTTATATTAACAATTATCTTTTTTATTGCAAGGTTCTCATAATATTCTTTCTTGGAAAATTCACTTCAACTGTGAGACTGAGTTGGCAATTATGGCTTGTTTCAATTGCCATTGGAATTATAAGGTTAGTCAGATTTTATGCACTGGCATTATAATTGATCCAATAATTTTTCTAGTACTAAGTGAAGTTGATTTTTGCTCAACAGTTGGCCCCTTGCTGTTCTTGGCAAGTTGATACCTGTCCCTGAGAAGCCATTTGGTGAATACTTTTCCAAGAAGTTACCAAAGCGAAGAAAGCAACAGGAGTGTTCATAGACATTTTTACATGCACAAAATTAACTAACCGAAAAAGTGTCGTGCTTTGTAATAGTGGCGTTTCTTTTGCTACTGTACAGAAATATGCTGCTAATATTTCATTTTGTGAATGTAGTATATTAGTATTATTTACTTGAATGCCTCTTTTAAGTTCAGATGCAGTCGCCTTTGCAGCAGATACTAATTTTCCTGTGACTCTACTTCAGTCTGGTTGAGAAGCTTTTTGTGCTGTTCATATAAGATGGAGCTTCTATCATTTATTATAATGTGATTACTCTAGCAATTTGCATTACTTAAATTTTCATTGTGCCTTCCAATTTATCTTCCTGGAATGTGCACTTGATTATAACATTATTTTGCTTCTGTCATGAGAATGGAGGCACCAACAAAGCATGACAAAAAATGCACAATGTTTTCAACGTCTTTTTATTTAGTGTTGTTTCTACTATGAGACACCGAAGTTACTAAATGCAAGGAAAAACAGAATCTAGATCTCCATTATATTCACATAAAATCAAAGTATATGTTCACCTTTTCTGAAGTTACCAAAGAAATGCATTTGCTCCATAATATTGCAGTGTTGTGTCTTCTCATTATCGATTATTTTTATATTTGCAAACTTATCTTTCATTCCCAATGACTAGAAGTGTAACAGGATTAGGTGATTCAAACAAGACATTTCTGATACAATGAAAGCTATAGGGGAGAACTGTCCCATAACAAAGGGGTAGGTAACAGTGAAGATAATTTTTCTGGAAATCTCACAACATATATAGCAAGAACAAAGAAGCACATCGAGTAGAAAGATTTTCGTATAGAAGGCAGTGAAAACGATGCATAGCCTTCTCAACTAGTGGTGCATAGCGGCCAGAGCAGTACGCTGGTGATTCAAAGCCTCTTTGAACAGCTTCACATAACTTTATATCTTCCATCTGTAAAATGTAGTCAGCAATGTTAACCGGAGTGTAATCAGTGTGCGCGCCTGAATACGTGACAATGGGAAAAGTTGATCGGGAAAGCTTTGCATATTTTTACTGTACCTGCATCGATAAAACTCTCATCACCCTGTGAACAAACAAGAAGCAGTAGCTGAAAGTAGTAACTTTATCTTTGAGTAAGAAAACAAGAGACTTGGATACGCGAAATTTTGAGATATGGTTCCTTTCCTTTTCTATTGTACAGTACTCTCCTTACATCAGCAACAAATGGAACACAACGAAGATGCATAATAGAAATAACGGAAAAGGGTCAAAATTACCCCTGAACTATCCGAAATAGACCACATATATCCTTTGTTTGTTTTTGGTATCAAAAGAACCCTCGCCGTCATTCCAAGAGACCACAAATGCCCCTCTCATTAAGCCACAGAAGCTGACTGGGCAGTCCGATGTGGAAAAAAATGATGACGTGATTTTTCATCTAGGCAGTCCACGTGGCTAAAACTCTCCTCCCTTTAAATCAATGCTTTCTTCTCCAAATTAGAACCCTAATTTCAGAATAAACGCTTTCTTCCCCACTGAATTCAATTGGAAATCTAGAACAATGTTACAAAAATTCTTACAAATTTTATCTCGAACAATCACAAGGAAATGGATTGGAAATCGCAATAATAATACTTCTCAAAATAGTAAAAAGCAGCAACAAACAGTATTATTATAAGTGAGTTTTCAATTTGCAATTTGTGAATTTCAGTTTCTATAAATCTGGGTTTTCGAAATAGTGGATGAAAATTTTGGAGAAGAAGATGATGATGCTCATATCGTCAACAAAATCACATGCATTAAATCAGTATTTTTTTAATCTGTTTTATCTTTTTCAAATTTACTCGAAATACATTTTTTAGTTTCTTTATTTAATTCATTTCATTTTTCTTTTAACAAAAGAATTTCTTTTTCCTTTTTCAAGTGAAGAAAGATGATATATAAAATGAAGTGTCCAGCATTGTAGGATCGTTCATGTGAGATTTCAAGTTTTAATCACATTATTACACCTACAGGAAAAAAGAACATTTTTCTAAAATTAGAGTTCATGGAGAAGAAAGCATTGATTTAAAGGGGAGGGGGGTTTTAGCCACGTGGATTGCCTAGATGGACAGCCACGTCAGCATTTTTTTCCACATCGGACTGCCCAGTCAGCATTTGTGGCAGTCCGTTAACGAGAGGGGCATTTGTGGTCCCTTGGAGTAACGGCGAGGGCTCTTTTGGTACCAAAAACAAACGGAGGGCATATATGATCTATTTCGAATAATTCGAGGGTAATTTTGCCCTTTTCTGTAGAAATAACTATGTAGGAAGTCTCCATAGGAATTCACTTCAAGCTAGGACTTTGATCCCATAATTGGACCTGTCTTCCTAATCACCTCTCTGACAGATAGATTTCCCTTTTTCCTAAACCTCTAAATTCAACATAGTACTTTCAAAGATTTAATCTTGTTGCCTTGATCAGAAAAAAAAGATTTAATCTTGTTGAGCACACCAATTTTTATTAACACTAGTATGAAGATTAACAAAGGAAGTTAAACAATTCAGTGCCTCAAGAGTGTTTCGGAGAGAACTAAAAAAGAGTAGTTTCCCACAGGAGCCAGAAAACCTGATATTCTCTATACACCTTCTACAGAGCTAGAATTTGTGAGAATCTGCAGAAGGGGACACTAGCGTACAACTTTTTCTAAGCTATTCAAACTGCAATTCCAGCAAGTTTCAGAAGTTCTACTCGGAGACTTGCACTAAAACAGGAATTAAACACGCACTATAGAAAATGAATTTTTGATACCTTGAGAGATGCATCAAGAAAGTAGTCAAATATCACGAGACATTTCCGAGGTCCTTGAGGCAGTACGAGATTCGTGTCCATCCAAGGACCATACCTAAGCTCCCCCCACAAAGCTCAATAGATTCGTTTTACAATAATTATCAATCATGAAAAAGGTTGCAGCGAAACCAGCTGTTTTATCTACATATGAAGCACCAACCTATTGATCATGAAGTTTGGATACACAAATGCATATAAAGCTTTTAATCCAAGTCGATCAAATTCTTGGTCCTTTTCTGCATTTCCAGTTTCACATCGTTGGATGCTGACTTTCTCAAGTATCTGATTCATTATTAGGAGTTACATGCAACAACAGAAGTAAATGTTAACCATATATAATATATTACAGGAATGGAAAAAACAGCCATCTCAGACAAGCATAAAAGAGGAAATTGCATAAATGTATTACTCCCTCCGTCCCAATTTATATCACTCTTTTCTTTTTAGTTAGTCCAAAAAAAGAATGACACTTTTCTATAATTAGTAGCAATTTAACTTTAAAATACCTATTTTACCCTTAATGAGTTTATTTATAGCTACACAAATATCTATAGCTTATTTTAGACCACAAATTTCAAAAATCTTTATTTATGAAACTCCGTGCTCACTCAAACACCTTCACATAAATTGAGACATAGGGAGAAGTTGTAACAGGATGAAAAAATAAAAATGATGAAGATGGTGTTGGGAGTTATGTGGTAAGAGTACGAGTCAAGTGTGAGACCGGAAGCAAGACCTTTATGAGCATATGGTACATGATAACCACCATCCAAGTAGTTGTCACAGAAGACCTGCAAGAGAATACACTCGTTTGAATTGATTAGCTTGACTCTAAGATCAAATGCGTATCTTCATTCTAGCTGATCAGATAGAAAGGAAGTAGACACAGTATATTTTTCTCGACCAGAATTTGCACAAAAAATGCATTGCTAACAAGAGGAGAAAACATAAAAAGTCTACTTTCTTACATTTTTGGACCGCTCAAAAGAATAATAGCCAACAAATATATATGTTTTGTATATCAAGTGTAAATATACATATTATATACACAAAATATACATAATCAGTGTATAGGTTTTATATATTTTGGATAGCACCCGTAAAATTAATTTCGGCCGACGGTTCAAAAATGAAAAAGCCCTAAAAAATAAGGTATATTTCTAGATCTTCTTCAGAAGAAACTAGGCTAAAGCCAAAGATAAATTAGAAAAGGACCGGTTTATTGTTGGCAAATGAACTGATTTAACCATAATGTGGGAACTAACCTTCCAGTTACACTCAATGGTGTATTCATGTCTGCATAAAAAGCTTAATGAAGAATCTACTCCGCCATCAGCCAAGATTTGGGATGAATTACCCAACCATTCGTTTCCAACCAAGTCGAAATCAGATTCTTGTTCAGACGAAACTCCATTTTCGAAATTAAGAAGTATGAACGGTCCCCATTACAGCCACTCTCATTGGAAAAAATCCCATCTCCTATCCTTCACATAGAAAAACATCAAAAGGCCAAATCACCCCCACATTTTACATATCGAACATGAACTGAGAATGTGGTTATGTAAACATATATTTATAATACATTCACTTTGAAGTTTTTGATTCCTGTTATTCTAGTTGCTTTTAGAAGTGCTCCATCCAATCCATATGTCCACCCCTGCAAAACATAGTACTGTTAACTGAAATTTATCGGATAGTACTTCCTCCATTGCATGCTATAACAACCAAATAAGTATCAAGAGAATGTTATCCTCTGGGATGCATGCACGAGGCTGATATCTAATTACATAAAGAAAGCAAAAATAATAATAATTGATTGACAAGAAGCAAAAGGTTTACTTATGAATTAGAGGAAAAATACCATTCATCGTAAACTAAAGGAGGAAGATACACAAGGAACTTAAATGAAATTAAAAAGAATTTGAATCTTCGACCTTGATATTTACTTCATTCAGTCCATCCATTTGACACAACAACAACAACATAACCGTTGTGATCCCATAAGTGAGGTCTGAGGAGGGTGGGGTTTACGGAGACCTTACCCCTCCTGTAGTATCGTATTTCAAATGCAAACTTAACATATGAGGGGCCTCATTAATAAAGAAAAATGCAAAATCAGAACTCCTATTTTTACCTTCTGAAATAATAATGGTAAATAAACTGATGTATGTTGGTTATACCAGTACTTGAAATATGTGCGCAAACAAAAAGATATTGGCTCTAATCTGAACTCCTTTACTCCAATAGTCAGCGATAACCCAACATGTAATCAAATTTACTGGAAGAAGAGAATGAAAAAGATAAAAAACAACTGATGGTGACGTAAGTCTTCAAATCACATATTTACTGAGACCAGGAAAACTGAAATCAGCTAAAAAAAGATCAAGAAAGCTCTAACGAAGCTATTAAAACTCACATGGTAGGGGCAAACAAAGCAAGAACTTTTCCCAAGTCCAGAGGCATGATGTCGGCATATATTGTGAAAAGCATGTATTTTTCCACTAAATATTACAATAAACTGGAAATCAAGAACTTAACAAACTGCTTTGTGTGATTTGCTGAGTCGAGTGATGGCACTCTGTCTTTAAGACAAGATTGCCCCGTATATCTCCTTTTGTGGTGTTGAGCAATAGTCTCCCAAGATACAACAACAACTTTAATAAGTGAGCAAAGGAAACTCAAGTGCTACTCTTGTAGAACTTTGAGTATAGTAACTTTGCTAGAGAGGAAGAAGATGAATTCAAAAAATCTGGAGTATTTTCTAAGTGTTGTGTTCAATTGAGCCAAATGCCTCAATTTATAGTGTAAGTAGAAGATCCCTCAACTAGCCAACTAATGGCCTTCAATAGCCATGTAATGGCACTTGATTGAGGGGTTATATTCAGCCAAATAATGGTTGAATTCATGTGCCAAGTAATGGAGAATCAATGCTCCAAAACCAGCCCAAAGGTCAGATTTTTCCAACTTCTCGTCGTAGCAATCGGCCTCCGAAGCGCCGCGGCTCTGTGAATTAGCGTCGCGGCTCTGTGAATTAGCGTCGCGGCTCCAGTGACTGGCCAACCAATTAGCGTCGCGGCTCCAGAGACTGGCCAACCAATTAGCGTCGCGGCTCCAGTGACTGGCCAACCAATTAGCGTCGCGGCTCCGACGGTGTGGCGCCGCGGCGAAATCCGACTCGTTTCATCTTACACTTCGTACACTTCTTCCTTCATTTACCAACGTGGAATACTTTATCATTTGTCCAATAACCGTCCATAATTCTATGTCTCAAACGTATTACATACGTACCAATATCTCTTTCACTAATGAAATTTGCGATACTTTGCACTACGTGTGCACGTGTGTGGAAACGACGTTTCCGACGTGCGGGCCCTAATTGTTCGAGTCATAAATTAATGGGATATACTTAATTCCACATTTAGTAAATTTTCAACAATCCCCTCTTGAAAGAGATTTTGGCGCACACACTTGGTGCCTTTTCCAACAATCTTTTAGCGGACCGATGTTGCATCTGGATAGGTAGCATACACTTTGAACCTTCCATAGTTGAATACCATCGGACTTACTTACTGCGCGGTGAACGTGATGTCTTGAACCGTTAGTGTTTAGTGTAAGACAAGTCAACGGTACCAACACAACAACTTCATCTACTTAGTTCTTCGTAATGTTTTGTCCGTTGTGGCCGTGGACACTTCTTAGATTCTTAAGTGCGTTCATTTGAGGCAGCCTGTCCTCGCACTTAAATAGATGGTCTCCTACAAGGTATCCTGCTATACCCCATCTTACAAGTGTTATGAACCATTAAAAGTTTTCCCAAACCTAACCTCAATCTGTGAGGATCATTAAAGGTTTTGAAAACTTAACCTTCACCCACACTGCAGATAGCACTTATAGTCTATCACGGGAATGGCTTTGGATTTGGTGTTTCTTTACAGAAATCACTATCTGAAGTGCTCATACTTCCACCAAAGTGATCAACTGAACCTTTACAGCTTAGTTTTTCCATTGAACCTAATTCCTGGGATCTCCGGTCAATAAGGTTGGGTTACCACCGTATTGGTCTTTATACCTTGGGTTTTAAGCCCATTTCCCTAGACAGGCAGAACATCTGATCCTTGGGTAAGCCCTTTGTCAGTAGGTCAACTATGTTATCCTTTGATTTTATGTAATCAATGGATATTATACCCGTGGTGATCAGATGCCTAACGGTCTTATGTCTCCGTCGAATATGACGAGACTTGCCATTTTATATAGAATTTTGTGCCCTTCCTAGAGCCAACTTGTTGTCGCAGTGGATCATTACAGAAGGTACGGGTTTGTTCCAACAAGGATCATCCTCTAAGAAGTTGTGAAGCCACTCAACTTCTTCTCCTGCTTTGTTTAAATGGATAAACTCCAATTCCATCATGGATCGGGCAATGCAAGTTTGCTTAGAGGATTTCCAAGACACAGCTCCACCACCAATTGTAAATACATACCCACTGGTGGACTTGGTGTTCTCTATATCAGATATCCAGTTTGCATCATTGTACCCCTCTAGTACAGCTGAATATCTCGAATAATGCAACCCGTAAGTTAGTGTGCATTTCAGGTATTGTAGTACCCGATTCAACGCCTTCCAGTGATCATTACTCGGATTACGGGTGAACCTAGCCAACTTGTTGACTGCATAAGCAATATCAGGTCGGGTGCAGTTTGTTATGTACATCAAACTACCAATCACCTATGCATATTGCTCCTGGCATATGGGTGCACCACGATTTTTATCAAGCTTTTGATTTCTATCCATTGGTGACTTTATAGGTGAACTGTCAAACATCTCGAACTTTCTCAAAACATCCTTGGTGTAGTGAGACTGAGATAAGACCAGTCCGTCAGATGTCTTAGAGATATTTATCCCTAAGATGACATATGCGATACTCATATCCTTTATGTCGAAGCATTGTTTCAACATGTTCTTAGTCTCTAGAATTATGCTAGGACTGCTCCATGTGATCAATATGTCGTCTACATACAGGCATATCATAACGAACAAGTCAGCGTTACCTTTCATGTAGACACATTTGTCACACTCATTAATGCCGAAACCCTTCGATAATTGAGTACTATCAAATTTTTTATGCTATTGCTTCGGGGATTGTTTAAGCCCGTACAGAGATTTGACAAGCCGACAGAATTTCTTCTCTTACCCTGGAACCACACACCCCTCGGGTTGTTCCATATAGATTTCTTCTTCCAAATCGCCATTTAGGAAGGCTGTCTTGACATCCATTTGATGTATCTCAAGGTCACGCAATGCTGCGATCGCAATGAATACTCGTATGGACGTCATCATAGACACTAGGGAGTACGTGTCAAAGTAGTCAAGGCCTTCCTTTTGTCGATAGCCCTTGACTACCAACCTGGCCTTGTACTTATCTATAGACCCATCTGCTTTATACTTCCGTTTGAGTATCCACTTACAACCCAACGATTTATTTCCCGGAGAAAGATCAACCATCTTCCAAGTATGGTTATGCAGAATAGAGCCTATTTCACTCTCAATAGCTTCTTTCCAGAGAGGTGCCTCTGGAGTTGACAATGCTTCAGCAATTGTCCTTGGTTCATCATCAACCATATAAGCTACAAAGTCAGGACCGAAGGATTTATCCTCCCTGGCCCTTTTACTTCGCCTTAGTTCCATCTCTGGAGTCTCCAAGTTCTGAGAATCTGGAATACTAGATTCTGGATATTCAGCCACTTCGAGATCCACTAGATCTGAACCATCTAGATCCGGGACGTCAATGACTCTCGGTTCCTAAGAGCTTTATCCATAACTTCGTTTGCGAAAGGTTATGTCTTTTTCCTTTCTCGGAAAGGTATCTTCAAAGAATTGTGCATTCATTGATTCCATGATTGTACCCCCATGGATATCTTGAATATCTGACTTATGCACTAAGAAGCGATAAGCACTACTGTTATTTGCATATCTGGTGAATATGCAATCTACAGTCTTAGGCCCAATCTTGACCTGCTTTGGCTTGGGTACTTTGACCTTTGCCAAACAACCTCACACCTTTAAATATTTATAGGTGGGTTTCTTTTCTTTCCATGATTCATATGGATTTTTGTCCTTACCCTTATGTGGGACTCTGTTAAGAATCGTATTAGCGGTAAGGACAGCTTCTCCCCACATGTTTTGGGGAAGATCGGAATTGATGAGCAAGACATTCATCATTTCCTTCAATGTGCGGTTCTTACGTTCCGCCACACCGTTCGATTAAGGTGAGTATGGAGTTGTCTTTCGATAAACAATGCCTGATTGGGCACAATATTCCTCAAATGGCACTACATATTCTCCCCCTCTATCGCTACAAATGGATTTAATCCGTATGCTTAGTTGGTTCTCAACTTCTGCTTTGTAACGTCGGAACGCTTCAAAGGCTTCATCCTTACGTTTCAACAAGTAAAGGTAACAATACCTTGTGCTATCATCAATGAATATCACAAAGTACTTGTTCCCCCCTCTAGTTTGTGCAAACTTCAAATCACATATATCTGTGTGAATAAGTTCTAGAGGAGCGGTATTCCTTACGACGGATCGAAAAGAAAGCTTTGTGAGTTTTGCCTTTATGCACACCTCACACTTATGTTGAGGGTTTACGTAGATAGACGGCAACAACTCCAACTTTACCAACCTTTAGATGGACTTGTAGTTGACATGTCCTAATCTATGATGGCATAAATTAGAGGATTCAAGCAAGTAAGAAGAAGCTTCAATATTATTGCATGTACATAATATAGACATGGCGTTAACTTTGAAGAGGCCTTCATAGACGAATCCTCTTCCCACAAACGTTCCATTCTTAGTGACTACAAATTTATTGGACTCAAACACTAGCTTAAAACCAGCATTAACCAATAAATGACCTGAAATTAAATTTCTTCTAATCTCAGGAACATTCATCACTTCCTTCAGAGTGAGCTCCTTTCTAGAAGTCATCTTCAGGACTACCTTTCCTACCCCTAGCACGTCAGAGGAAGTGTTGTTGCCCATGAACAACTTCTTGTTTGTAACCGGTGTATAAGTGGAGAAGGCATCTCTATTGGAACAAATATGTCTTGTAGCACCTGTGTCCATCCACCATTGCATGGGATTCTCAACAAGGTTTGCTTCTAGCACCACCGCTGAGAACTCCTCAATCATGTCGTCCAGAAACTGGTCTTTGACGACGTTAACATGTGCCTTGCCCTTAGCCTTGGCCTTCTCTTGTTGCTCAGTCTTGAGCTTGCGGCAGTCCTTGATCATGTGACCAGGTTTCCCATAGTGATGACAGTTTCCTTTGAACTTCTCCGCTGCTTGGGTCTTGCCGTCTTTCTGGAACTTGTGCTTCTTCCTTGGATTCCCTTTGGCCTCAGCCAGATTTGCCTTTGCCTCAACGGTTTGTTTACCCCTAGGCAAGACCTTCTTATTATCTTCCTGAATTTGGAGTTTGATAAAAAGTTCTTCAAAGGTCATCTCATTTGTCTTGAGTTTTAAGTAACTCATTCCACAAAGGAGGTAACTTTTCAATAAGTGATGCAACAAAAAACTGCTCATTTGGTTTCATTCCTTCCAAATCCATGTGATGTAGAATCATTTGGAATTTCTGGAATTGGGACATCATTGTTTTACTATCCACCATTTGAAATTTCAGAAATTTCCCAATGATGAATTTCTTAGTACTTGCATCTTGTGCGTTGTACTTCTTTTGCAGCTTCTTCCACAACTCTTTGACAGTGCCTACGGTGCAATACACCGTGTAGAGAGGGCCTGACAAGCAGTTCAATATGTAATTCTTACACATGAAATCACTATGACTCCATGCATCAAGAACTATCTTCATGCCATTAATGACATGGATACCTAGGCTCCCTTCAGCCGTTTCAGAAGGCGAATGGTCCATTTCATCTCCAGCTTGTGGAGGATCTTCTGTTAGGAAACGTGTCATTTCCATAACAATCAGGTAGAATAACATCTTCTGTTGCCATCTCTTGAAGTTTGAGCCCATGAACTTTTCAGGCCGTTCATGGTGAAATACAGCGGGTGGAGGAACCTCAACGTTCCCTTGAGCGGCGGTAAAGGCGTTGGATGAGCCTTGAGCAACCGAAAAGGCATTAGGTGTGCCTTGAGCAGTGGGGAAGGCAAAGGGATTGTCTTGAGTAGCAGCAACAGCAGAATCAGAAGCAGTTTGATCTCTTTCAGTCATCTTTCTAGGTACTTACACCAAAATCTTGTCTTAAAATTATTGGGATACAATTGTTTCAGGGAACGGGAAGTAAATAACTATTACAATAGTAAGAAAGGATAAACTAAGTATTACAATAAATTGTAAATGAAGAACTTAACAAATTGCTTTGTGTGATTTGCTGAGTCGAGTGATGACACTCTGTCTTTAAGACAAGATTGCCCCATATATTTCTTTTGCGGTGTTGAGCAATAGTCTCCCAATATACAACAACTTTAACAAGTGAGCAAATGAAACTCAAGTGTTACTCTTGAAGAACATTGAGTATAGTAACTTTGCTAGAGAGGAAGAAGATGAATTCAGAAAATCTGGAGTATTTTCTTGTTCAATTGAGCCAAAGGCCTCAATTTATAGTGTAAGTAGAAGACCTCTCAACTAGCCAACTAATGACCTTCAATAGACATGTAATGACACTTGATTGAGGGTTACAATCAGCCAAATAATGGTTGAATTCATGTGCCAAGTAATGGAGAATCAATGCTCCAAAACCAGCCCAAATGTCAGATTTTTCCAACTTCCCGTCGCAGCAATCGGCCTCCGAAGCGCCGCGGCTCCAGTGACTGGCCAACCAATTAGCGTCGCGGCACCGCAGCCCTGCACGACTCCGCGGCGAAATCCGACTCGTTTCATCTTACACTTCGTACACTTCTTCCTTCGTTTACCAACGTGGAATACTTTGTCATTTAGCCAATAACCGTCCATAATTCTATGTCTCAAACGTATTACATACGTACCAATATCTCTTTCACTAATGAAATTTGCGATACTTGGCACTACGTGTGCACGTGTGTGGAAACGACGTTTCCGATGTGCGGGCCCCAATTGTTCGAGTCATAAATTAATGGGATATACTTAATTCCACATTTAGTAAATTTCCAACAAGTTCATCTCAAGAATAACCAGAATGAGCTCGTTTTTCCGTTCTCTTGCATTTAAGTGAAAGCTTTGGATATGAATCACTTGCACATCAATTATCAATGTTATAGTCTAATGAAGTTTATGGCATAACAGTACCTTCCAGTAAAATACTGCCTAGCCTCTCTGAGCTGTTCGGTGTACCCTGAAAATCGCAGAAAATTCATATTCAGAAAGCAGAATCACTTAATACTTTCTTTCCAAGAACGGTAAAGTCATACTAGATAATAAACAAGAACCTGCATCGCACTCTCTTTTTACTTGTCCTGTTGTCAATACAATTACCACAATTTTGTTCCTCATGATCAGGTTTTTACCAACGCCTCTAGGTTATAGCATATTAAGCAAGTCGCACTCACATTGAGCTTTGCAAGCTACACTTCCAAATTACTAATTGTGCCTCAAAAGAACTGCCTTAACAGTATTGACAAATTACTTCAACAATGTTCCACTAAACTATTTATTGCCACCACCGAAATACACTTACTCGTGAAAACACACACACACACACACACAGAAACATATGTAAGAGCTCAACAAGAGCTATGTTCCAAGACTGCAATACCATTAGATATGCCAACTATACTGTTACAGTTGCAAATGAAGGAAAGCTCTAAACATATTAGATAATAAAGGCACAGATTTATATCAAAAAGGAAAAAAGTTTGTCTAAGATTGAGGGATAATAACAAGTATAGTTCCCCATTGTATCTATATAACAGGTAATCTTAGTAGCTCAATTAGTTGCTTATCCGAACTTTCATCTTGTTATGAGGTTTGATGCTCGCCTTTTAATCTCTCCACAATAAAATTTAAAAGATACTGCAGTCTACTAATAAATCCAATAATTCCAGTTCCCAAATTGAAGCAGACCAACAAAAGAAAAGGGAACCAGGAATTGCTCCATTCTTTCCATAATAATTAGTGTTTTTAGCTTATACACACCTCTTAAAAAATTGCAAATTATGAGTATTTTTACTATTTTTTTCTTAATTAATGCATAGAAAAAGAAGTTAGTATTTAATTTTTAATTAAGTAAATAAGGATAATTTTGAAAGAATAAGAAATGGAGGGAGTATTAATCTTTAAACAATGATCTTTTCTTTTAAAGAAGCATATACTAGAATAGGTAGGCAAAAAGATGTAATACCAACAGCTTGCCAGCCTTTGAAGAAGACTTGATTGAGTTCACGAGTATAAAAAAAAGGGTCAGTGTACCAACAACTTGGTGGGGTCACTGCTTCTTCAATAGGGATTTTGGGATCAAATTCTTGAACCAATTTTTTAGTATAATTATAATCAAGTGAAGATGAGACTTTAAATGAAAAATGATGATGATTTTTGGGTTTTTATAGAAGTAGGAGTATATTGGTTCATATCGGTTTTATATTCGAAAAATATGAATCAAATAAAAATTATTTAAAAAAAAAAACGAATCTAACTTTTAAAAAACAAAACCCGATATGTTCGGTTTATATCGCCGAACGTATCGTATTATATTGGGTTTTTCTAATGGGCCGGGCCGGGGATTTTTTTTTTAAATCGAATTTCCAACACTGAAATTGACATTCACACCTACACTATCATGAAATTTAGACGTTGAAATCTATTGTGTATCGTGAGATGTTTACTAAAAAAAAGAAAAATTAAAAATCAACTTGATTGTGGTCTTCTCTAGCTTGCCAGTGTTCAGTTAAATAGTCTTAATTTCTAACATATCAACTTGATTGTGGTCTTCTCTAGCTTACCGGTGTTCAGTTAAATAATCTTAATTTCTAACATATCAACTTGATTGTGGTCTTCTCTAGCTTACCGGTGTTCAGTTAAATGGTCTTAATTTCTAACATATCAACTTGATTGTGGTCTTCTCTAACTTACCGGTGTTCAGTTAAATGGTCTTAATTTCTAACATATCAACTTGATTGTGGTCTTCTCTAGCTTACCGGTGTTCAGTTAGATAGTCTTAATTTCTAACATATCAACTTGATTGTGATCTTCTCTAGCTTGTCAGTGTTCAGTTAAATAGTCTTAATTTCTAACATATTTTTATCAATACACGATCAAATAAATTCACACAAATTAAATGAAAGGGTGTACGTTGTTTTGGTTTTTGGATCCTTCTGGGCGAAAACTTTTTGCCGAGGAATGAGGAATCTTCTATGTCACATTTTATAAGAGACAGCTGTTAACTTGGCACAAATGATGGCCTGACCTTTAATTTCTACCTAAAACGCAAAGGGCAGAAGGAAAAGCCCAAAAGTAAGTGTCTTTTTGTACGTACAATAAAACAAAATCGACAGATGGCATAGGAAAGTCTACATCTATATACGAGTACGGATGGCAACGGATAGGATCTGAATCGAATCTTACTAGATCCAGATCCAGATCCATTTTTCATACCTGAATCCAGATCCGGATCCAAATCCATCGAATTCATAAAAATCAGATTCAAATCCGAATTCATCGAATTCACCGGGTCCACGGACCGGATCTAGATCCACATGTAAAAAAATTGTCTTGCTAAGAATGTAACCTTGCTAAGATTTTTTTTTTTTGAACTGACAAATGATTTTTACTTGGCTAACAATTTACTGTGTTTCAATTTTGAAATGTTCATATGAGATATTTTGTTCGATGTCTCGTTTTGATTGTGAGCTATTAATTGAAAATGTTGGACAATGACAATAGTTGTGGAAAATGCTAACTAGTATTTCCACAATATTGCATGTGTTTGGAATCTTCACAAATGAAGTGAATATAATTTTAACTACTTGTCT
Organism: Anisodus tanguticus; assembly: GCA_034509755.1. NCBI lineage: Eukaryota > Viridiplantae > Streptophyta > Magnoliopsida > Solanales > Solanaceae > Anisodus > Anisodus tanguticus. The sequence continues at coordinate 8,227,881 of CM067543.1, read as the reverse complement.
ATGGAGATGTTAGTCATTCACTAATATAACATTGATTTTATTATCGAAGTTACCTCTTTATTTTTTGGTTTTTGAGTTAACGCGGGGATAAATTAAACTTGTTTTGAGAATTAAACTTGCAAGGATGTGCTTAGCAATTTTAAGAAAATACTTATAAAATTACATTCTAGGTTATGAATATATTTAATAAAAATGGATTCACGGGTCGGATTTGGATCGGATACGGATCTCAAATACAACATTCAGATCCAGATCCGATCCGTCAGAAACGGATTCTAGTCCGATCCGGATCCGTCGGATCCAAATTTTGAAGATCCATATCTTATAAAACGGATCTGGATCCACCGAATTCGAACCGGATCCAGGATCCACTGCCATCTCTAGTACAAAGTATTTAGATACCTAGTTTCTCAATTGAAATAAAAGTGCAAGCATTGGGATGCCAATGTTCGTAAATTTTTTTAGCAGAATACATCCATAGCCACTTAAACTTGTAAATAAAATTTATTTATACATTCGAAATGTTACATGATTTAATTACGCACCTGAACATCTATATGATAAGGTGTCTTATTAGACATTTTCGACTCAAAATTTTGAAAAAGCTTTTGCAAGTATTTTCAAGCGCACATTACATAAATAAGTTAACCACTTAAAATATATCATATTATTTAATTATGATCATTAACCTCAATAAGTTGTAAACCTCATGTATATTGCAAACAATGCTGATGTGTATAATTAAAGGATGAGACATATTTTATGTGATTAATTAATTATCTATATAATGAATGCTAGTGAACTCACGCAAAAGCTTTTTCAAAATGTGAGTTGAAAGTGTCTAGTAAGTACACTTTATCATGTGTTCAAGTACTTAATTAAATCAAGTCACAATTCAAGTGTCTGAATAAAATTTACTGACAGTTTAAAAGGCAGTCAATTTATTCAGCCATTTTATTTCAGAACATTCAATCACGCTCCTATAATTTTGAAGATTCTCATTGACCGTACAAGCTCAAGTTGCGCGAACTACCTTCAATTTGCAATGGAGGAATCAGAGCATCACAATCCTGGGCTTCATTGACTGTACAAACTCAAGGTGTGCGAGCCACCTTCAATTTGCAATAGAGGAGTCGGAGCATCACTACTAGAAATAAATATTTTTCTATTGACATTCAGTGTGAAATTTGTACTATAAAATATGATTTTCCACTTCATTCCCACTGAATCAACTCATTGAGAAAATGCATGGTGAAAAATAGGTTCTTATTGAAACGTTGGAAAACTTCTGAAAGTATGTATGTCCTAGAGACAATCATTATTAGAGACAAATGTACTTGAACACATTCGTATTATTAATAAGATTAATATTTATGACATTTGCAATTATTGAATTATTGTTTAATTGTTTACAATTATTCATATATGTGCATCCCTTGAGCTTACGTTGTCATTAGTAGAGTGAGATATTAATGATAGAACGTAACTCTCAAAATAGCCTCGACTAATGATGGATATCGATGATATGCTATAAGTCGACATGTGGTCTGCATCACATTCTTGGAGAATATAGTATGTCTCACATGCTATTAGTAATGATTACTAGTGATGGACGCGTGGATATTTTTGGAAAGTATTGGTATACCATACTGATAAACTATTTGTTATACATGTCTGGAGTGTTATCAGCGTGTGGGAGATAAAGGTCCTCAGACTTGAGGTCAATACACACCTTGTTTACAGAGTAATGTACTTTGACCCTGTCCTAAGCTTAAACTCCTTATAGGACAAGATACGGCTTGTGTTGGGTGCATTATGATGTAAACTAAGGTGGTAGTTGGGGCCAAGAATAGGATTCATTCCTCGATTGGATATTAGAGATAACACTCAACTTCTCAGTGATATTAGGTCGACCAAGTCATTGACCAATGCAAGAGACATATTTAGAATATGGTCTAGTTATCGACTAATATAGATGAGATAAAGTGATCAAGCCATTTGGATAGACACATGGCAAATCCTAAGCTTGATTGAGTGTGTCGCGAATGAAAGGAATTTATCATCTCACATAAAAGTTATGTGTGCTGGATTCATGTAAACATACTTCATATATTGACTTCGTCGTACAACGCAGTCTAGGAGTTTCGTATGGACCTTAATTTGATTATTGTCAATATATGAAGGCCTATAGGGTCACACTATGTTGATTGTCTCTTCGATCTAAGGGTGTATTGAGAAAGTATTAAATATTTGATTTGGAATCGAGATATTTAAATTGATAATAATTGTATAATTTCTATTAGATGGAAATTATTTAATTAAGTCAAAGATGAATTTTGGATTTAATTAAGTGTGTTGAATATATATATATTAACGAAAAAATGAAGAGCGTTGTTGGACGTAAGGCGCCGCGACACCTACTAGGTTGAGCCGCGACGCTAACCCAGCAGTGGGCCCAGTCAGACTGGTCCACTGCACCTCAAATTTTGGGTCAGGCTTAGAGCCCAACCCTAATATGATTTTGCCCTAAATTTTACTATATATACATCACTACCCCATTGATTAGAATACTATTATTCTATTAAACGATTCTAGAGTTAGAGTCTAGGATAAAACTCTCTCAAATCTCTGCCAAGATTTCCTGGCTTTCTTAACAGAGGAATACACCGTAGCAAGGTGCTTGCAGTCGAAGGGGCAATCACGTGTTCACCCTTTAGTAAAAGACTCCAGATTTTTATAACCTGTAAGTGTTATGTTCAAGTTTACTTTACAGATTTGATTGTCATATGACCATACCAGAAGGAAATTGTTGGGGTAAGAAATAAAATTTTAAACTTTCGCTGTGTCTTACATAAATGGTTCAAACCCAACAAAATCCTACAACTTCATATTTTCATCGTGTGAAAATATTACTATTTAGTTGTTGTTTTTTTTGGGAAAATGGAGATTTTTTTTGGAGTGCATCACAATCCTGCGCTGTTTAGGACTGGTCTCCACGTAAGACTAGGACATTATTTCCTTGTGCAAGCCGTGAGTAGACACAATTAGATTTAATGTGCTTTTAGAGTATATTTAATTACTGAAAAAACACCCATAACTTCAGTAATTTAAAAGTGGTAATAAAAATTTGTTGTAGTTACTTTTGTAATAAATAAATGCAAGTTGGATAGTTACTTGAGAATTTAACTCAAGATTTATGTATCTAGAATATATGTTGCCCGGACTTCTCAGAATATCGACGTATGGGTGCGTATGAAATTCTCTAAAAGTAGTGCAGAATCCAATATGAATGATGCAATTGTTGGAAATTTGCCTTTGGCGGAGAGATGCGTCCACCCATCTTTGATGAATTAAACACTAGTATTTCGCATGTTGGAGGCTTTGTCTCTTCACACATGCATAATCTACTAAGTGAGTAGATGACCGTAGGGCCAAGAATCGTCAAATTTCGTTGAGAAATGAAATAGATATTGGTCCACGAAGTAAGGTGTTTGAGGCATGGAAATATGGTGTGGGACAAATCTACCACATCGGTGGGAAAATGAAGAATTGCTCTCTTTATAAGTCTCTAAAGTGGTAAAGAGTTTGGGACCCCAAAGGGTATCCCATGTGTTTAAAGGAGGGAGGACCTAGATGTGCTTGGGTTCAAGGCTAAACCCACACGCGCGCCGCCGCCGCCCGTCCGGTCCGGTCCGGTTGTGGGGACTTTCTGATATTATCTCTTTGGACCCCAAATTGCTTAATATTTACAGTTTGATCCCTAAAGTTTCTGGAAAGTTGAATTTGGAACGACGGAGCCTACCGTTGGAACTGTTTTTTGGGGCATTAATCAGCCATTACTTGGCTGATTAACTCCTCCATAATCAGCCCTTCTTCAATGGCCATGAACAGTCCTTAAACCTGCCATTAATATGCCTCCCTAATGGCCATTAGCAACCCTCACTAATGGCTATTAACAACCTTGTTTGTGGCTGTTGGACAGCCTTCTCCATGCTATATATTGATGCCTCCTTTGGCTCAATAACGTGACAGAAAAATAGCACAAAACAGTGCATAAAAATAGACACGAAATAGTGACGAAAAACACTGCAAAACTGTGAAGAAAAACAGTGAGCAAACACACACATATACACAACAGAGACACACTATATACACAGAGACAAAATAGAAACTCTTCCTTCCTTTTCCATATCTTTAGCAAGTCGATTCATATTTGTTTTCTTCGTCAGACTCAACCTATTGGCTTTGTAGCGTTGAGATTAAAGTGTTGTTTTATCTTGGGAGATTATTGCCCGCTAACGTAAAAGCATATATACGGGGCAATCTTGTCTTAAGGACAGAGTGCAATCACTCGACTCAACACACAACGTTGTAACCATCCAGATTTAGTTGTTTCTTGATTTCAGGTTATCAAGATTCAAGACACAACAAGCTTGCGGCAGTTTTGAAGATTGACCATTTATTTATCCTTTCGAACACTTGTAATAGTTATTTACTTTCCGTACTGCTTTATATAGTACAATAGAGTACCAACAACAATATTATAAAAAAATCCAAGTAATATATAGTCTAGAATAGAAAAAAGAAAATTGAAATGAGAGTGAACAATTAAGTGTGCAAGCAATGTTCTTTAGCTTACTCAATAACTAGACTAGATGATGTCAATGTTGTTCATACAATTTCTCTTTTATAGAGCGGTCTGTGTTGATCTCTTCTCATCTCATTACGTGAAAGGATACGATTCTAATATGAATACAGAGAGCATGCATTTCATTTTGCGAGCTGTCTTTTGTTTGTCACTTAGCTTTTCATTTTAAGTGTGTTGTGTTTCCTTTTCCTAATTCTCTACATCCTCTACCCAACTGTTTTCGGCATTCCATTGTCCTTTCCTTCCCCCCCTCCTCACCTTCCTTCACTCACAAAACACTCACACACCCAACATAATATACTGACTCAAAGGTAGATTCAAAATTTAAACTTTATTGGTTTAATATATTATTAAATCAATTAGTTATTTGAGTTAGTGAGTTTGAGATTTAATGTTCATGCATCTTTAGTAATTCTATGGGAACATAGAATTTGTGTCAAAGTCATTAGGTTCGGCTGAACCCATATCTTATAATGTACATCTATCTCTGCTACCCTCCAAAATAAGTGTAGTTTAAAGTTTTCGTACATCCGTAAAAACTTTAATAAGAGTTATTTGACTAAATTATGTCCCCTCTTTAATCTAGTAAATGTAAATAATCATGGAAAGACTTCTCATAAAATTATATAGATCGTTTTATTTCTAAGGGTAGATTTTCAAAAAAAGAAATTATTATTGCATTTTTTATTTTCTAAAATAACACCTATTTTTGGAAATGATTTGTTCGGCTAAGACGATATTTAATACGGAATGAGAGAGTATAATATTCTCCCCATTACATTTTATATAACAATGTTTGACTGAATTAAATTTAAGAATGAAAGAAGGATTTTTTTTCTTCTATATACCAAAAATATTTTAATTGAAACTCATGGTCTAAATATGCCACGATAATTTTGGATTGTAAGATTCTCTCATTAAGGAGGAAATTTTAAAATTAAATAGTTATTTCAAATATACAAAATGATCTTTCTTTTTAATTAGAAAAGGCTAAAATAAAGCGCCTTATAAGGGGGACATAGGGAGTATATATATATATATGTCTTGCTAGAGAAAGAGAAAGAGAAAGAGAAAGAGAAAGAGAGAGGACATACTAAAGAGAAGGAAATGGCAAGGGATGTAAGGCAAGTGGTGGCTGGTTTACTAACAGGTTCTATGCTTATAATGCTTTGCAACATGGTTAAAAGAGACCATTTTGATCCTATTTATGTGGTAAGAATAATGACCCTTACTTTAATTAATCTCTCCTTTTCCCTTTTGTAATTTTTTTTCAGGGTGAAGTTATGATCTTTAGAACTTCTTCATTTATATATACTAGTGTTGTTCCAGCTATAATGTTGTGGTAGATGATTGAATGAAACCATATTTTCAATACTCAATCTTGAACTTTTTTGGAGGTGAATTCTGCTTGAATACTTGAAAATGAATATTTATTCAACATATGATTTCACACCTCCAAATACCAAACAAGAAACAAGATGATCACAATCAGAGATCAGGAAAAGAAGATGATCACAATCAGAAATCAGGAAAAGAAGATGATGATGGAGGTTTCCATGAGTTTCAGGAACTTGACTGAAGTACAAATAACTAGACTATATGAACATTTTTTTATAACTATCGAGGGTTATGTTGGAATAGATAAAATCTCTTTTTCTAAACGGATATCTTGAGTTCGAATTCTGAGAAGGAAAATTACCATAGTAGGAAATGTTTCCTCCTTTAATGAGCGTTAGACGCGTGAATCCGGATTAATAGAAACCGTAAAGAGACTCCGGGAGGGGGAAAGAACTTTTGACTAGGTGACACTTTGCTTTTTACAGTTGACTGTTAAAATTGTGCACCAATTCTAGTTGGCAAGCTAGGGTTCATGATGTTAGCACTGCAGTCTAAAAAAGTAAATAAAAGATGACTATGCTTGAGGTTCTCATAAGAAAAACAACAAAGCAAACAAAAATAAATAGAGAAAAAAAAAGAAATAGATTAATTTTAGACAGCATACCTTTGCACATATTTTTTAGAATCTACTCATCTTGCTCTTTCACGTATCTTTAGTTTGTCTTCTCAAATCTACCAGTAAGTATATTATTTGCTTTTCTTCCGTCATTGAGTAATATCAAATGTGAACTAATTTTTTAATTTGATTTTATAAATTAAAGATTCTATTTTTTTAGCTTCATATTCAATTATATGCAGACCTAAAAGTCCAATGAAATGAATGTTCTCTACATATGATAAAATAGTTTTACTTTAACGTATTACACTTGTTTTAGAGCATATATAACGCTATCCTTCTAAAAGAAATACATTGTTCTTTTACCTCATCTTTTATCATGTACGTTTTCTAACTCATGAACTTTTTCTTTTCTTTTTTCCTTTTAAAAGGCCAAAATTTCTCAAGCATTTTTGGATCCAAAAGTACATGAAGGGGTTCACAAAAAAAAGTATATGAACAAATTAAATCAATTGTCTTCTAAGTCATTGCCCATAATTGATTATCTAATTAAAGACTACTTAGTACTAATTAAATTATAGATTATATTATATCCAATGATAGTGCAAATGAACTTTTACACAAGCGGTGCAATTTAACCTACTATAAAAGGTTGTCTTATTTTTCAGATTACTAATATTGATAATCGATAGTTATCTTATTTACCTTTACAGTGACCTAATAGTGTAATTTTTTTTACTCTACCAGTATATTAAAGTTAAACCTTAAATTTATTTATTCTTTTGATCTTGAAGCATATTCAAATATTACTATGACAAGAGTTAGTTGAACTGTAGAAATGTAGGGTAAGACTGCGTATAATAAATTCTTGTGGTCCAGTTCTTTCCTGGACTTCGCGCCTAACGGGATCTTAGTGCACCAGACTGCCTTTTTTCAAGAGTTAATTGAACCATGTTTGGTCCTGATTTTTATTTTTTCTTGTTTTCTTTTAATTTCCAATGATTTAATTAATTTATTGGAATGAATTTTGTTATAGGAAAATCTTTCAGTGCAATATGATTTGATAAAAGTTTCAAAGCAAAGCCTTATTAAACTCTCAGACAGTACAAGTGGAGGAATTTGGAGGGAAAACCTTTCCCTAAAACTATGCTGGAGGAAGCCATTATCAAGTAAGTTCACCTTAATTATATATTTACTAGCACCAAAAAATAGAAGTTAAAAGAAAAACAATTAAAAAGGAAAGAATTAAACCCATAAAACGAGGTTGGATATTTTAACCATCTGTCACTGTTTGAATGATGGGGAAAAGTGATTTAAAATTATTGTTCCCTTTCAATTTTAACTTCTTGTTTTTTCTTGTTATTTTAATTCCAGCAAATGAAGAGCAGGCAAAAGGCTACATCTTTTTTACTCTAACAGACAACCCTGAAGATCATATTACACAGGTATTTTTATTATCTTTTTTTAAAAAAGGTTTTACATATCAAATTACTTATTATATAATTGGGGTTGATTGATAGAAATAAAATTGATTTCTTGTAAAATAAGATAAAATACTTGTTATAATATGTTAAAATAAATAAGGGTGGAGTTAGAGCTTCGTAACGTTGTTGTGTTTAAAAATCTATTTAATACATATAAATCATTTACTAAGAACTCAGTAAATTGTGTATTTCAGAATTCAGAACTCATAAATTTAAAATTCTAACTCAGTTTCTAAATATACATTAATGTTATACATATTTTTTGAAAATATATTAACGTATATAAGCTAAATCCGTTTCATTTATTTTCAATTCCTTTCGTGTTGCTGCTTCTTTCTTGTTTCGGTTGTTTCCTAAAAGTTAGTCTACAAGGTTGTCTTTTTAGACACCAAATTGAAAAAAAATTATCACAAATATTAGGAAGAAGCTTCTCTAAGACTAAAAAAACAAAACAACAACAAATAAATGAAATAATATGTTTTTTGTGGTGTTGTTTTTTATTTGGGGGGGGGGGGGGGTTGTAGCCATTTGTCAAGACAAAGGGAAGCCACGTGTCAAGCTGGCATCATTTCTCTTTTTTTTTTCTCCTAAGAGTAAAGCGAACAATCACTCAGGTTTCATTATTGTCTCATTTTATCATTTTATGTGATAGGAGTATATATTTTGACTAGGTGAAATACTATTAATAAACATTTTAAGTTATATATATAATTAGTATAAGAAAATTTTATATCATTATATTATATTTACTTTTCGTATCATTTAATTTATTTTATTTTTAAAATTATACATTTTATATTTTAAGAAGGATTATTTATAAATATTTTTTTAAAATATCACCGGTATATGCAAATCTACCTAAAAATTTCTCGATTTGAATATTAAATTATATTAATTTATCATAGTTAAGTTATAAGTTAAGATGAAAATGTATATCAATTAACTACGATTTAGTGATAAGAATGTATGTAAAGATATGTGTCATATATTTATCGAATTAATATAAACACTAGATGTGAATAAAATTTTACACCTCTCCACCTATGTTCGTGAAGTCATATATATATATAACTTAACTATGATAAATTAATATAATTTAATATTTAAATCGAGAAATTTTTAGGTAGATTTTCATATGAAATGAGGCCTGCTTGGTTCACCATGATACCTTTTCTATAAATAATAGTAATACGTTTTAGTCCCATAACTGAATTTATACATCCAATTTTTGTATCTCAGATTGCTGATGCAGTGGTTGTGGCCAAATACCTTGGAGCAACTCTAGTCCTTCCTGAAATAAGAGGAACCAAAACAGGGCACAAGAGGTAAATTAGTCATTTACATTAAAAAAAAATTGGAAAATTATTCTATTCATTAGTAATCCAATAACATGAATGAAGAAAAGGACAAATAAAAAGTTTATACATAAGGTAAATGAACAATTTTACGAATCAACTACTTTATTTTTGTAATTGAATTAGTTTTCTTAAGGAATATTAAAAAATAAAATAAAATATGTGATTTCTTTCTGGTAAAAAATAGGTGATTTAGAAATGCATGAAAAAATTGTACAGAACTGAAAGAAAATTTCCTTTCAAGTTGATGAAGATTTACTTAAGGAATCTCACTCAAAGTCTAATCTTGGTTGAAAAGGATTATAAGTACTATTATTTTTTCCTTTTATTCATAAGCTATGTTGCTCGGACTCTATAAAGATGTTTGTAGTACATGTGTTGAATCCTCAATATTTTTTAGAAGTCCGAGTGACATAGTTTATAATTCATAACTTATATTAAATGTTTAATGCTCATGTCGTTCTTCTATTATATGTGGTCTATATTTGACTAATTTGACCTAAAAACACTTCTAGGCAATTTGGTGATATTTATGACACAAAGAGATTCATGACAAGTTTAGATGGCACAATTGAAGTTGTTAAAGATCCACCAATGGAAGCATCAAATGTAAACATCACTAACATAAAGGTGCCTTTAATGGTGACCAAAGACTTCATTGCATCCAAAATTCAGCCAATATTCAAATCCAAAGGGAGTTTAATGCTTTCAACAGACTTGTCATTTTCAACTTTGGCAAAAGCCAAAGAGATCATAAAAAAAGACAATGTAAAGATAGATCAAAATGTAAAGATGGACCCTTATGCATGCTTAGCAATATTTGGGGCACTTGAATTGCAACAAGAGTTGAATCAATTGGTTAGCACAATGGTTGGGACACTAAGAAGTTTGAGCTATAAAACAAATGGACAATTTGTTGCTGTGGACATGAAGGTTGAATCTTTGGCAAGCATGTGCAAAGGGAATGTGATGAAAAGTAAGCATTGTTTTAATGCCAAAGAGATTGCTGAGTTCTTGAAGAAGATTGGTTTTCAAAGGCATGCTACTATTTACTTGACTCAAAGTGGATGGCATAGCAGCCTTGATGATTTCAGGAAGATCTTTCCCAACACATTCACCAAGGTAACATCTCTGTCTATGTACATTGGCTATATACTTGGTACTTAGTTTTATTTTATATGGTGATGTTTAACTAATAATAGAGTTTAAAAAGAAAAGCCATACCAAAAGTACTTTGAGAACTTGTGATCTAAATCTTAAATATGTTATGACATTTTTATGGCTATAGGAGCATGTCATTAAGGGTAAGACGGAAAGTTTAAAGTTATAGAGTTTTCAAATACATAAATGTGCTATTCTTTTTGAAACAGACTAAGAGTATCATATAAAATGGAATATCGAGATAAACTTGAGAGGTTAAGGAATTATTAACTTTTAGAAATGTTGATTGTCTTGTTTCTAAGTGGACATTAGTTTAATAATCCAAACCAAACAATCCTTATTCCTTTCTTTTATTTTATATGACAACTTTTGATTGAAAACGGAGTACAAGAAAGACTATCTTTTGGCAAATATCAAAAGTACCTTGTTAACTTGTGGTCTAAATCTTAAACATTTCAAAATATTGCTATGGTTATAAGAGCATGTCATTAAGGGTAATCCGGAAAATATAAAGTTAAAGAGTTCCTAGATATAGAACTATTATGTTCTTTTTTAATCTGACTCAGAGTGTTATATAAGGAATAGATGGAGTAACTAATAAACCTGAGAGGTGAAGAATTTTTAATTTTTAGATATGTTGATTATCTTGTTTCTAAGTGGAGATTAGTTCAATAATCCAAAACCAAACAATACTTTTTATTTCCTGATTATTGAACAACTCTCTTTATACTATGCACTTGCAACAGGATGCTATAATCCCTGCATATGAGAAGGCAAAATACCAAATTACAAAAGATTCTGAGTTTGAGAAAGTTATTGACTTCCAATTATGTACACAAGCTGATGTTTTTGTACCAACAATCTCCAATTTGTTCTACACTAATGTTGTGGCAAAGAGAATTGCTTCTGGGAAGACAGAGGTACTTGATCCAACACAAAAGGCTTCTTCTTCATTTGCTGTTGTGGACTATGTCTCTCCATACATCTCCAAGAAATCACACTGGGCTTATTCATGCTTTTGTTGATGATTAGTCATGTAAGTGTAAGCAAATTGTATTCTGTTTTTACTTCAAGTCAACATGTGAGAGAAGTGTAGTGTAGCCTAAATCCAATAGAAAAAAAAGAAATTAATAAGATGCATACTGTAGCTATTAAAAGTATGTTTAGGAATTGTAAATCTTGTAGGTTTTCAGCGTCTTGTTTACAAGTATTGAGGATCCTTGTGTAGTTTGTTTTGCTATGTTGGTTCAGATTGTAGTAACAACTTTTAAGCCACAAAAGTGTTGAATTGTTTGAAATATACCAATTGTACACAAAGTAAGAGATTATACTTCAATCTTCCTACTTCAGGCTCCAGTAACTTGACCTCTAAAGTGTCAACTTTAATCATCAAAGACCCAACAAATCCAAATACATATCAATATTCAACTACACTATCAAAATCATTTAATTTCTACTCCAAACACCAAACAAAATCTCGAATGCAAGTTAAATCAATCGAAATAAGGAACTCAAACTCAAAAAATGGATCTATTTTTTATTTTCTGAATTTGGAATTCTTAAAATTTATTAAAAAGCTCCTTGACAACTATTAAAAAGTTTCAAAGTTTTTAATTCGAAGTGGTGTTAGCAAATTCTTTAATTTTTTGGATTTGATGTTGTTGCAAACGATTGGGAGGGTGTCTCAATTTTGAGGGAATTTGGTGAAAATTAGAGTTGGTTTTGATTGATATTTCATATTGAAATTTGAAGAGAAAGACATTAATAAGTAGTATACAATGACATACACACGACACACAAATACATAAAAAAAAGCGGCATACAAAATGCATACAACAACATAATTGTATGCAAGTTGTATATAAATTGTATGTTTTGACAGGATTTGTATACAACAAAAAATTATATAAAAAATATATGTAAACTATATGTAAGTTGATTGAATTCTATACCATACAATAAAAAGATGTATGCAAGTCTCCCGGGGCATAGCCGGATAATAAATGAGTGGAACTTAAAATCCAGCTGGAGGCCTGCAGTGTGGGTTCGAACCCTGATGAGAGCAATTTGCTCTCCTCTGGAATAGGACATTGTAGGTGATATCAGTTGCTCTGTTCTCAAACATCGGTCATTCAGACGCCGAGAAGCTGGATATCAAAAAAGAAAAAAAGATGTATGCAAGTAATATGTTTGTACTTTGTACTAGCTTTTGGTGGGGTCCGTCTTATCAGAGTTTGCCTAGCTTCTTGGACTATCCCATACTGATTGTGTTCGATCGTTTCTTCAATAACTGTCCAACGCCAACTTTTTTTTTTTTTTGAGTGTTTGCCAAAGTTTTTTTAATTTGTACGTAAATAGTTATTGCCCATAATAAATTTGTTTCTGTTCCTTTTTTTATTAGTACATGACTACATTCTCCAAAGTAAAAAGTTTATGCATTTGTTTTAAAAATAAAATTGAAATTTATCGCCACCCTAATTTACATAAGGGAAAAATCATATACTCCATTTGTTCACTTTTATGGTCATAATGGATTTTGCATTTTTTGAGAAATAATAAATAATGAAATGGAGGGAATATATATATAAAACTCAGAACTTTGAACCCGTTGACACCCAATATTTACCCTTCAAATATTCAAATTAACTAGTCAAGTTTTTTGAGTCACAAACAGAGTGAAATATTTATCCAAAAAAATAAAAAAATACTTTTAAATTTGTTTTGGTGTCATTTTTTCATTTTTATGTGGCAAAATACCATATTTGGTATAGTATACGTATGATATTAAGTGTTACATATGATTATAAGGAGACATTTTTGGTAAAGATTCGTTCCTCTTTCTGCCATCTCAAGCCTTGCACGGTCGAAAATGGATATGCATTTATTGATCCTTGTCTCTTCTCCACAAAAACAAACTGTAACTCTTTGATTACCTGTTAATTCGATTTCTTCTTTTCTTTACACAAAGATTTGATATTTGATATTTGTCCCACATCGTTTTTTTGACTAAAATCTGGACATTTGGGGTTCTATATAAAGAACCCCACTCCCTTCACAACCACGATTTTTACACCCTAACTTTGACTTCTTCAAATTTCGACTCAAAATTCAAGAAAAATTCTCTTGAAGAGTTTATTTTTGATTTGTAGGAAAAGTCTAAAATTCCCAAGTCTCCCTCTTATGTTTACATTGTATTGTTGCTGTGCATTTTTCTTCTTCTTCATTTGTATGGGTTCTGTGTATGAATACACATGATTAGTTCAATGCATCTTTATTGAGTCCATCTTCTTCTTTTTTTGAAGTGTTTGGCTGAAATATTAGTGGTTTATGGCCTTTCCAGTTCTTTTCAAAGTGTGTTTGATATAAGTAGCTTAGTTCTGGGCTATTAGATCATGTGTAGATTATGCAGATCCATTTTGGTTTACTTCTTTTTTATTCTGAGATTCTGATTGCTTGACTTCCAACCTTTAATTTATGAGTATGAAACTCAGCTAGATGCTATCCTAAATCTATGGTTCAACTTAGTTTGAGTCTTATTTTTGTTAAGAGTCCCACGGAAATGTAATGTAAACATGACTCCACTTGAACAATCATCATCCTAAAAGTTGTGTTTAGTTAGGTTCAATATCCATTTTTTACGTGATATCAGAGTCAGGTCATTTCAATTCGTTGTCCACGGATGTGGCCCCAAATTATATGGTCATTCCAATTCGTTTTCCACGGATGTGGCCCCCAAATTATATTATACACGCTTCAGTTAACAAGGTCTGAACGTGAGTCCCACACATGGATTTCTTATATTGATTTGGACAATCCTCACCCTACAAGCTAGCTTTAAGATCCATTCTTTACATTGTGAAAGCTTTAGCTCTGATTTAATTATTAATGATTTCAAGTTTTTAAAAGAACGAAGGACATCACTTTAATTCTAGGTATGTCTTTCCTTTTATATATTATATTTTTATTGTGTTATGTTACTTTGAATCTTTGATAAAATTATATTTTGTTCTTATAAATTTTAATTATAATATTTTAGTTAGTAGTTACCGTTACCCTTAATATTTTGGGCAAGTTCCGCCACTGCTTTTCATTATGGTTATAAAAAAAATGTGGAATATGAAATTGGTTGCATTGAGTATTAAGGGGATGATGACAACATGTTTTTTATTAGTAAAACACAAACTGATATGGGCACCGATGAACATTTTTTAGAGGCATGGAAAGATATACGTACAAAAGAGTTCAGGTGACATGGTTTATTGATGGTTAATTAAATTATTAAGCCAATTGTGTATTTCTTGTGGTGTAACCTTGAGATAGCCTGTGAGAAATAGAAGCAAAAGAAAATTGTCTTACGGGAATATAATATGATGAGAGAAATATTTTGAAAGTAGATGGATCAAGATATTGATAACAGTGTCAGTGATGGGTGGCAGAGTAACAAGAAAGACACAACGGCGAGACATAAGCAATCAAAAGTGCGAAGAGAGAAATAATTGTGGTTAACATGAAAAAGGGTTTTGAATGAAAACTTACATTGAAGAATAGGTGGTACCATACGATTGATTAGGTAAATGGTGTTTGGACAAGCATAAGATCAGTATTTAAGAGACATGGAGACTATATGTACGTAATAGAGTTAAAGTGGTCTACATTATATGTCGATGAGGACGTTCAATAGTACTAACTCATTGGGGTGTATACATGAGTGAAAACCAATGTTGAATGTCAATATTAGCAAATGTCTTGGTTAACCCTTCGTACCTCAGTACCACCATCTAACTATACAATGAGAATTATGGTGTTAAAAAACTTTTTGACCAAAAGTTTGAAACTAAGAAATACGTGAGTAATATCATATTTGTGCTTGAATGGAAAAAGACCATATATATTTTGTAAAATATTTAACAAATATGACATAAAAGCGAATACCATTATGAGAAGAAATCGGGGAGGGTTTCCAAAATTCAATAAATACAACTTTCCATAATAGAAATCTTATTCCTATTCTAATCTCAAAACACTATTCTAGTAGTACAAGAATCATATAATTATGGTAAGTGTACAATACTAATTAATGCGATATTTACACTAAAATATTATAACAAACATTACCTAAAATCTGCCCTAAATCGTGATATACACGGTGTGTATATCACCGTGTATATCACGGGCTGAACATCTACAAAACCGAGACAATATACATAAGATATACACGTGTATACCTATGTATATTTAACACACACCCGCAGTCATAGCGGACGGTCTTCGTACGTTGAGACTGTCCCTAAAATCTTCAAAAAGGATCGAGGGAAGACCCTTTGTAAAAGATGTCTGCAATTTGATACCTGGAAGGGACATGGCAGACGCGTACTTGTCCACGAGCTACCTTTTCGCTAACAAAGTGAATGTCCATCTCGATGTGTTTAGTGCGCTGGTATTGAACAAGATTGCCAGAAAGGTAGATGACACTAACATTATCACAATAAACCAAGGTAGCTTATGGAGATGACAATTCTTTGTTAATTGTCCATGGTTCATTCTCAACCATACAAGCTAGAAGGCTTGGAACAAGTCTTTGTCCCCTCTTTGCTCCTTCTCGGTTCAACATCTAGAATCTCTGAGTTCTGTAGATCTGGAATATTAAGTTCCGGATAGTCGGCAACTTCTGAGTCCTGTACATACGGAACGTCTAGTTTCGGACAATCAGACACTCGCATGTTCTTGTTAACCTTGAGCAATTACTTCTTTTTCCTTCTCAAGGAAAATTATCGTCAAAGAATTCAGAATCCTTTGACACCAAGAGGCGATAAGCACTACTGTTATTTGCAGATCCAGTGGATATGCAATTTACAGTCTTAGGTCTAATTTGACATGTTTCGGTATTCCAACCTTCTACCAAGCCACCCCACAACACAACATTTGTAGGTGGGATCCTTTCCATGTTTCACACGGAGGGTTATCCTTATCCTTATACGTAGTTCTGATAGAATCGCATTAGTGGTAAGGATCGTCTTTCCCCACATATTTTGGGTGTATGACTTTGCGCTTGGCTAAAACTGTTAGACTGAGGTGAGCAATAAGCAGTCATTTGATGAACGATGCTTCACATTCTCTCCCTCTATCACTACGAATTCTCAATCCGTAGGCTTAGTTGATTTTCAACTTTTGCTTTGTAGCACTTATCCGCTTCAACAACTTCATCTTTGCTTTTCAACAAACAAAGGATGCAATACGTTGTACCATCGTCAATGAAGGTCACAAAGTACTTGTCTCCCCCCTCTGTTTTGTATAAACTTCAAATCACCCATGTAGGTGTGGCTAAGTTCTAGAGGAGCGGTGCTCCTTTCGCTATTCCCTTGACGGAATGGAAAGGTGATTTTGCCTCTTCGCCTACCTCACATTCATTTTAAGGGTTTATGTCGACAGAAGACAATAATCTCAACTTCGTTAGCTTTTGAATGACTTTCTATTTAACGTGTCTTAATATATGATGGCATAGATGCACAGATTAAAAATATATCATTCATTTGGCTACAGACACACTGTACAATTCTTAGTTATTATAGACCTGTTGGACTAGTCTCAAGCCAGCTTGACCAACAACGTCCTTGAAAACAAGTTTGGGATATGTATCACCTCTTTTTAGAGTGATCCCATTCCCTGAAGTCCTTTTGAGGACAACCTCTCCAACCCCTTCTACTTTAGAGGTGGCGTTGCTTCACATGAACACCTCTTGCCCGTGGTTAGGGCATAACCGAATCATATGTGATCAGATCCTGGCCCACTCCAGTTGCTTTGGCAGACTGAGTGTCCAATTTATTTTCTGCCTTTCTTTTGGCCTTCAGATCATTTAAGACCTGAAATTCTGTCCCACTCCAGTCGCCCGTAGGCTTTGTACGACTGAGTGTCCAAGATCATCCTGTCAAATGAACGATCTTCTATCAAGTAGTGTGACAGGTTCAACATCTTAAGATAAGTCATTATATTTTAGTCTTCTTCCCTTGAGATTGGTGCCCAGACAATTCTTGGGGCTTGCTTAAGAGTGGTAACAATTTTCGCACAGTCAGTGGATCTGTCTCCTTCGTATGTGCGAACATACTTTAAACACTTTTAATTATTACACCCAAAAGAACGGATCTTTTAAGTCGTTGTTTACAATAGTCCAATCTTTAATCGGGGAGGGAATGTGAGATTAAACTTCTGATTTTAAAGAGTAAGGAATATAATTTATTTCGGGAAAACATTTTCATATTCCTCCTTACTTTAAGCTCTTTTTAATCAGACATAATTTAATCTTATTTTTGACAAGGAAGAAAAATTTACTTATCCCAACTTTGGATTCTGGCCCACTTCAGTCACTTCATCGGACTGAGTGTCCATTTTTTCCTTACCATAATTTGGATCCTTTGTCTGGGACAGATATAGGCCATTTGCTACATGATAGAACAACATCTTCAGCCTTCTCCTCTTGTCCCAGTTGACATCCTCAGCCTCTCGTGGGCGCTTGTTCCTACCACTCTCGGGAGCGGTGACACCATGAACACCTTGACCTTCAACAGCATAATCAAAACTCTCTTCTACCAGAAAACCACAGCCATAACCAGATTTGGTCACACAACTGTTGACCAACATCTTTCGAACAATATTACAAATCTTGTCTTAAAATTGTTGGATATATAAAGCAGTACGGGAAGTAAATAAATATTACAAGTGTTCGAAAGGATAAACAAACAACCAATATTATAATTGCTGCAAGCTTGTTGAGTCTTGAATCTACCCTCTACCCGAGACCCTCTACCCGAGCCCGGACGGGACGGGCGGGCGTGTGGGCTTAGCCTCGAACCCAAGCACACCTAGGTCGTCCTTCCTTCAAACACATGGGTTACCCCTTGGGGTCCCAAACTCTTATCCATTTTTGAGGCTTATAAAGAGAACAATTCTTCATTTTCCCACTGATGTGGTAGATTTGTCTCACACCATATTTCCATGTCTCAAACACCTTACTTCGTGGACTAATATCTCTTTCATTTCTTAACGAAATTTGAAGATCCTTGGCCCTACGGTCATCTACTCACTTAGTAGATTATGCACGTGTGAAGAGACAAAGCCTCCAACATGCGGAACCCTAGTGTTTAAGTCATTAAACATGGGTGGACGCAACCTCCCCACCAAAGGCTAATTTCCAACATTATGTTGCTCACAACACTGAGAATAAACAAATAAGGAGCAGAGATTGCTCAATAACACAAAGGAAACCAAATCAAAAGAAACAAGTTATGGAAGATATGAAGAACGACTGTAAATTATACATATAAAAAATAAGAGAGAGATCATGGGAATTACCATGCCTTGTAAGTAACAAGTGAACGAGAAGTCAACCTCCATATTGTTTTTTGGTAAACTGTAAATATTACCATAACCAACAAAAAATAACAAATACACTTATAGAGCACTCAAATCTACAAGCCAACTTCTAGGAAGAGTGCTTGAGAATAGTGAGCCTCCAACAAACAGAAACTTAAGTACATATGATTGTCTGTATAAACCTATTAAGTACATTAGATGTCCTCAGAAGGTCAAGTCTTTCTACAATTTTCTTCTTGATCTGTACTATAGTAGTATGTGTCAATATAAATCTATTTCTAAACAACTTTGAATTTCTGGCACTCCATGTATGGTATATAGCACAGCCCATATAGCTGCAACAATTTCCTTTTTGAATTGCTTCTAGTGCTTTTGCTTTATCCTTTCTATTACCTGTTTAGCTTCACCAAACTGAACTTGCACCCCTACCACATCAACAAGTCATCAATAACAGTCTTGAACCAGTGACATTCAACAAATAAATGTAGTGTTGTTTCCACTATCTGTACATCACACAAGCAACAGTTTGCCTCATCAACTAACAGTCTTTTCTGCACTGCCAACCACAGAATGAATCTGTGATTTGGTTGTGCAAAAACACCCAATATCGGTTCTGCTAATCTCCATCTTCTCTGATGTCCCACAAGCATGTTGTAACTGCTGGAGATTGAGTATTTTTCACCAGGAGTGAGATTATATCTGCCATGAGTATACCAATTCAGCATAATTTCCTTTTGTAAATTAAGATTTTTTCAATACCAACTGAAGTCAAGTGGAGCCTTGTGTACTCATATATCCCTATCTATTTTCATATATACTCCATGTACCCACTTCACTCAAAGTCAATCTTATTTCATCGCCACCTGCCATAACAACTTGTCTACAGATGCCACATTCTTGTTCCTGCACCCTTTGATATTCAATCCACCACATTTTTTAGGATTGCAAATCTGTTCCCAGGATACCAAATACACCTTTTTCTCATTAGTTTTACCCCATAAGTAGTCTCTGCATATCTGGTCCACCTCTTTAAGAATACTTTGGGGAAGAATAAAGATTGTCCCCCAAAAACTATGAATAGAGAACAAGACAACATTGATAATTTGGAGTCTACCAACATAGGACAACTTTATGGAATAAACAGTTCTAATCCTACTTGTAATCTTGAAAACTGGTTGATGACAATCTATCTTATTCCACTTCTTGGAAGAGAGTGGGAGTCCTAAGTACCTAATTGGAAAGGTGCCAACAACAAAATCAGTTTTCTCAAGTAGAGCTGTCTTAGTTACATCATTTATCCCAACCATGAAAATTCTAGACTTCTCCATGATAGCACTAAGACCGGTGACCTCACTAAAGTGCTTCAGTGCCTCCATTACTCTAGCAACTGAAGTGAGATTACCTTTGCAGAATATCATTAAATAATCTACAAATATGAGGTGAGTAAGTTTGAGTTGCTTGCACATAGGGTGGAATTTGAAATCAAGCAAATCACTCATACACTTTAGAATTCTAGACAAATACTCCATGACTAGTACAAATAATAGCGGAGACATAGGATCCCCTTGTCTCAATCCTCTCTTTTCTGCAAAGTAACCATGACTTTTCCTATTAACTTTGATAGAATACATAGGAGTTGAGACACATGTCATGACTAGCTTTGTAAAACTGGGAGGAAATCCATACCCAAAGAGAGCTATTATGCTACTACATAATTATGCTACTACATAATAGCTCATTAAGCATCTAGAAGATGTTTTTCTATTATAATGTCTTAATATATCATGACGAATCAAGATGTTGTGCATCAAAGATCTTCCTTGAACAAAGGCAGCCTGATTTATGCTACTACATGATTTATAGCTCCCTTAAGTCTAGTACATATTATCTTGGAGATGCATTTGTAAATAACATTACAATAAGATATACGTCTATACTGACTAGCAACCTCAGGGATAGACTTTAGGAATAAGAGCAATGCAAGTGCTATTCAGTTGGGTCAATAGTTTACCATTGTGAAAAAACTCCATGACTGCATCAGTAATATCCTTATCAACTATATCCCAAGCTGATTTGAAGAAGCCACTCCCAAAATCATCAGGTCCAGGACTCTTATTGCTGTCAATTTGAAATATTGCTTGCTTCACCTCCTTGTCAGTGTATGGCTTCAATAACTCAATCTGATGCTCAAGTGTAAGTATAGGTCCATTCCTCAGAAAACCTCCAAAGGCTGTAACTCTATTCTCCATTTTCCTTCCCACCAAGTCTTGATAGTATTTCACAAAAGAGCTAGCAATTACATCTAGAGCAGATTGCCAAATTCTCCTCTCATCCTTTAATTATGCACTAGCATGGATTAATCTTCCATGCTTGATAACTGAGTAAAAATATCTAGTATTATCATCTCCAAGCCTAATCCAATTAGCTTTGCTCCTCTGTTGCAGGTACATTTCAGCTAGATAAGAAGAGGTTTTGAATTTTTTATACTTCTTTTCAAATTATTGAAATTCCAAGTTTAGAAGGTCAGTTTGCAGTTGGTTCTGACTTGGTACAGGGTTGCTCTATCATCATTGGCCTCATCTACAATATTCCTAAAGAATTGAGTATTCGATTCGTTAAGAGAATACTTGAGCTGCTTTAGTTTTCTGACCACTTGGAACATCTTACACCCTTGCATTTGCATTTCCCATCCAGTACTAACCCTCTCTAGGAACATAGGATGCTTAATCCATACATTACAAAATTGGAAAGGTTTTTTAGACCTTGGGCTTTCATTTTCATAAGAAATTACAGCTGGACAATGATCACTTATACCCTCATGGAGGTATACAGCCTTGCAAGCAGTGGCGGAACTTGCTCAAAATATTAAGGGGAGCGGTAATTACTAACTAAAATATTATAATTGAAATTTATAAGAACAAAATAATTTTATCAAAGATTCAAAATAACATCAATACAACAAAAATATAATATATAAAAGGAAAGACGTACCTAGAATTAAAGTGCGGCCCTTCGTTCTTTTAAAGACTTGAAATCATTAATAATTGAATCAGAGCTAAAGCTTTCAGCTATCTCTTTTTCAATATAAACCATCATATTGTCAGCAAGAAATTCATTCTCCATCTTATTACGCAACCTTGTCTTAATTATCTTCATTGCTGAAAATGATCTTTCTGTAGTAGCCGTAAAAATTAGAAGAGTTAAGATAAAGCGAATTATCCGGTCAATCAAGTAATATGTATTCACCTTCCCTGTTTTTTCCAAAGCTTCACACAATTCAAACATAGTTGACAAGTTATTCAATTCTGGATGACTAACAGCTTCAAGAATAAAGTGTTGAAGTTGAAATCTCAAATTTATTTTCTCTTGCTCACTAAAATCCACTGGATATAATTTTTCTACAAGAGTACATATATCATCCATATCAAATGCTTTGTAAATATTTTTAGGAACCAAACTATTGCTTAGCCTCAAAAGCTCCATTGTTTGCACATTAAACATGTGATTCAATTCTTGCAATTGTTGATCAATTGTAACACAAAAGAGATTCACTCTAAAATGTTGATCCACTGTGATGTGATCCTTCTGATGACGAGCACGCCCTTGACGCTTTATATAAACATCATTACAATCAGGAGAATCAATATCATGTTGTTCACAAAATAATGTCACATTTTTCAATAATTTATCCCATCCTTCATCTCTAAACTTTTGAATTAATATTTTTGTAGTGCTGTCTGAATGTATAGCATTAAGTATATCTTGGGATTTCTGTTGTAAAGCTTGACTAAGACAATATGTAATTCCCATAATCACTTTCATCATGTGCAAAATCAATATGAACTCAAATGAATTCATAATCTTATAAGCAGCATTAGCATCCCCTCGTTGAGAGTAAGATTTTGAAGAACCACACAAGTTGCATCATGCATATTTATCATTAGTAGAAAATTTGGGGACGCTTTCTGGGGTCACGTTCTAAACAATTGACATCAAATTCATCTATGGTGACTTTTTGAATCTTGCAAGGTTGCTCATCCAGTTGAACCGTTTGATCATCGGAATGGTGTTTTTTAAGTGTCGAGTGCGAGTTCGTGAGTCGCTGGTGCCGCCGAGAAAGTGGCAGGATTTAGGGTTTTAAAATTGTGAGTAGTATATATAAAAAAATAAATAGTTTTTTAGGGGGGGCACAACTCCCCTCTACTCCTACCATAATCTGCCACTGCTTGCAAGCAGGTAGTTTGTCAAGCCACTAATTATTTATTGATAGAAACCACCGTGTATCCCACACAGACAAAGTGTATATTAGGATATTTAGGTTTCTTACTATATTTTGTAGAATTCTTGTACAAGTGTAATTAGGATATTAGTATTATAGTAAGAATATGATTTTCCATATTTAGAGATTGTATATTGTATATATAGACTTCTTCATTAATGAAAATAATCAAGGAATTATTTTTTTCATGGTATCAGAAGTCTAGGGCAAAAATATCTACTCCCAAAACCTTCGACTGCCTCTTCATTCTTGGTAACCGTCAGGACGCTGGCCAATTTTTTTTCTCTCTCCCAAATCCCTCATTCTCCTCTTGTTCTTTCATAATGTCTACCTCAAATAACATGTTTCATCTTGCCCTTACTGTTTCCAACATCAAGAACTACATCCCTATCGTTCTTGAGATGGAAAATGTCCAATAGGGATGTAGTTCTTGATGTTGACCCTATGTTATGGACGACTCTTGATCCTACAGTACTCCAGTGGATTTATTCCACTATCTCTACAGACATATTGCAGATGATTATTGAACCCGACGCCACGACGATGGAAACTTGGAATCGGGTGCGTGATATATTCCAAGATAACAAAAATTCACGTGCCGTCACTCTTGAGCAGGAATTTTCCACATGGAAGATTTTTCGAATGTCTCAGCCTATTATAAAAGGCTGAAAGAATTGGCGGATCAACTCAAGAACGTTGGTGCGCCCTTCACTGATGATCGTCTCGTTCTTCAGATGGTTGAAGGCCTATCCGAGGCTTATAATGGCGTTGTGACGCTTCTTCGTCAAACTAATCCTCTTCCACCACCGTTCTACCAGGCTCATTTCAGGCTTACATTAGAAGAGGTCGGCTTGGCTAAAAAGGCGGCTATCAGCGCTAATTCTTTCATGATGATGGCTACGTCTGATGACCCTCACTCATTCTCGGCTAATTCTAGCCAAAATGTAACAATGGTGGAGGCAAAAAGGGTCAAAATCAAAAAAATTGTGGCAAGAACCGTGACGACGATCGCAACAGTGGCGGTGGTCGGAGCAGTGGTGGACGTGGTGGCAGTCTCTGAGCTACAGGCCCCACCCCGTCTCCATTGGATCTGTTCCCGGGAGTACCCTAAAAAAAAGGAACCTTTCCTCTCCCCAACCATTTCGGGTTAAGAGGGACAGTTGGGTCGCAGCCTTGGGCTACTGCACATTGGCCGTGGGGCTGCTGGGCCAGTGGCCAGTGGCCCAACATGGCCTTTCCACAATACCCAAGCGTTCCAGCGAATTGGGTTTTCCAAAAGCCCAATTCTCAGTTCCAGCAGTACCAACCCAAGCAGTCGGTTAAGCCCTGGCAGCAAGCTAGTCTGCTTGGGCCTCGACCTTAGAAGGCCTTCGCTGCTGTGGGCCTAGTTTCCGGTCCGACACCTACGGATATTGAGGTCGTGATGCATACACTTGGATTAAATCTCCCGGACGCAAATTGATATATGGACACCAGAGCCACTTCTCATATGACGTCCGCCCAAGGTAATCTCTCGTCTTATTTCAATTTGAGCAATAATCGTGGCATAATTGTTGGTAATCGCGATGCATACACTTGGAGAAATTAGATGAAATATATTAACCTTTACAGCTAAGAAGCAGCAGACTTTTAGCATGTTTGGTCAAGCTTTTAAAGTCAGATTATTTTTTAAAGTTCTTTTCAAAAAAGTATTTTTGGCAAAAAATAGTTTGTGTTTGACCAATTAATCTTAAAAGCACTTTTGATCAACAATTAGTATTTGGTCAATCTTTTAAAAAGTGTTTCTAAGTGTATTTTTCTCAAAAGTGCTTTTTAAAAAAATTATTCTTGGGTAAAAATGATTTTTTTAGCTTTTGAAAAGTTGTTTCTACTACTCCCCAGCACATATTTGTTAAGATAATTATGGGGCAATCCCATAATTATCTCAAATCAACATTAATCATGAATATTATAATATCTTAATTTAGGATTGTAATCACATTATTTAGGATGATTGTAAATTAGTATCATCTAATTTAGGCTAATTAGATAAGTTTTCATTAATTCTATTAGGATATCCTTGTATATATATTTTACCATTGGATTGAAATCACTAGAGGAATCAATTTCTCTCATGGTATCAGAGCCAAGTCCATTTCCGTTTGGGCTCTCGGTCCACGCTCCAGTTGGGCCTTGGGCGTAAAAAGGGGTGTTAGAGTGGATTAAAGTTCCACATTGGTTGGGGAATGGACTGGTGGTTTGCTTATATGGACTTGGGCAATCCTCCCCTCTTGACCTAGCTTTTGGAGTTGAGTTAGGCCAAAGCGTCATATCTTTATATGGTATCAAGAGCTAAAAATATTTTTTCCTAAATACTTTTCCCTCTCGTTCCTTGGCCTATTTTTTCCTTGTTTTCTCGGCCAAATGTTGACAAAACCCTAGGGTTTGCTAAAAAAACCTTAATACTAAACCACTTCAACCCAAACCCTAAACTACACCACCCCTACCCAGTGGCACTCATTTTTTCTCTCTTTCTCATTTTTCACAAACCCTAACCAACACGTAGGGTTCTCCAAAATAATTCCACGAAACACAAACCACTATTCTCTTCTTCTTTTTGGTCTTGTTTTGTTTGTAGCGTGGAGAAACTATGTCCGAAAAACAAAACTTACATCCTGCTCTTGTCGTCAATAACGTCAAGAACTTTATTTTCATAACACTTGAAATGGAAAAAGGGCAATACACGTCTTGGGTGGAATTATTTAAAATTAATTGTCGCGCTTATGAGGTAATAGACCATATCCTCTCTTCCGAGTCATCATCGGGCACCCCCTGCGGTGGACAAAAACTATGGTCCTATTTAGATGTTATAGTTCTTCAATAGATTTATGGCACTATATCAAATGATATTTTACATACCATACTAGAGCCGAACTCTACGGCTCAACAGGCGTGGGAACGTTTACAAAACATATTTCAAGATAACAAACTTTCTAGGGTTGTATATCTTGAATACCAAATTACTAATGTTAAATTGGATGATTTCTCCAACATTTTCGCCTATTGTCAAGAATTAAAGGTGCTCGCAGACCAACTATCAAACGTTGATTCGCCGGTAACAAATCAACGGTTGGTTCTTCAGTTTATTGCAGGGTTGAATGAACAGTATGATGGAGTTGCTACATTCATTCAGCAGAGTAATTCATTGTCTCCTTTCTATGAGGCCCATTCGAGGTTGATTCTAGAGGAAACAAGGAAAGCAAAACATGCATCCTCTGGAGCAGCCACCGGTGGAACTGCTCTCGTCTCCACCAACTCATTTTCTGCGAATTTGCAGTCATAAAATTCTGTTTCGGGTGGAAATGGAAATCACAATAATAATGATAAAAAATGGGGTTCAAACCGTAACAGTAACAAAGGAAAAATAATGGTGGAAAGGGACGAGGTATGGGAGACGGCCAACCAGCCGACGGAAGTAACCAATCCGACCAATGGCATCAGTCGAAAACCAGTGGGGGAAGTACCCATCGTGGGCATGGGCCCCACAATGGGTTGCCCCGCTATGCCCATACCTAACTTCATCATGGGCCAGACCCTCATCTTCAAATCGACAACCCAAAATTCTAGGTTCTCATCCACAACATGCATTTGCAGCCCATGCACCATCTTCTTTAGGCTATATGCTCCTACTGATATTGAACAAGTCATGAACAATATGAATCTGAATGTTTCAGATGAGTCGTGGTATATGGACACAGTGGCAACTCTTATTTTAATATGAGTCTATATTCCCGTTTGCTAATTCTCATGTGACATCCTTATTTTCATATGATTTTTTAGACAACGGAATACATCCAATTTTACACCACTATCTCAATACCCAAAATGAGGTGGGACCTACCCAATAAAACCCTCAAAATTTCCCGACCCAACACCACTCCACGGTTCGGATGCCGCAGCCTTTTTACCGATAGTCTCGACCTAGTCCATTTTCAGTGGAAGTCAGGCCCAAGTGAGGGATTCCACTACTCCCTCACCCGTAAACCAATCCAGCCCAATACCCAGTGCATCATCCCAACCCAATAACCCGATGGCAACCCCATTTCAACCACTTAGTGACTTGAGCCAAAATACCATATCTCGGCCCAATGCCATACTCGAGACCCTAAACCCTAAACCCCATTTCAACCACTTTGTGACTTGAGCCAAAATACCACATCTCGGCCCAATGCCATACCCGAGACCCCTACTTCCCAACCGATGATAGAACAACCTCAGACCATTGAAACTCATGCCATGCACGAGATTTTTCAGCCCAAATGTCATTTTAACTTACTATCTTCGGTCCAACCATCACCTTTACTAAAAAATCTCAAAGCATCCTTATCAGATCCGAATTGGAACTCTGCCATGTTAGACGAAATTAATGCACTTGTTAAAAATAAGACATAGAAATTAGTGCCCCGTCCATCTAATGTGAACATAATTCAGTCTATGTGGGTTTTCTGCCATAAAAAGAATTTTGATAGCTCATTTTCGAGATACAAAGCCCGTCTTGTTGGTGATGGCAGGTCTCAGCAGGTTGGAGTGGATTGTGGTAAAACTTTTAGTCTGGTGGTTAATCCAGCAACTATCCGGACTGTTCCTTGCCTAGCACTGTTAAAATCCTGGACCATTCATTAGTTAGATGTCAAAAATGCATTCTTACATGGCCATTTACGGGAGACAGTTTACATGCACCAACCATTGGGTTTCCGAGACTCTACACATCCTGATTATGTTTGCCTGCTGAAAAAGTCCTTATATGGTTTGAAACAGGCTCTACGGGCATGGTATAACATGTTTGTATCCACATTTGGTTTCTCACACAGAAAGTCTGATCAGTCATTATTCATTTATAAGAAGGGAAATGGCATGGCGTATATCCTTCTATATGTAGATGACATCATCCTCACTACCTCATCTATATCATTTCACCGGTCTATTATATCGCTTCTTGTAACATAATTTGCGATGAAGGATTTGGGTCCTTTAATTATTTTTTGGGCATTGTTGTAACTCAATATGCAAGTGGTCTATTTCTATGTCAAAAGAAATACGCCGAGGAGATCATTGACAAAGTCGGTATGTCCTCCTGTAAACCATCACACTCCGGTGGATACAAAATCCAAATTGAGTACCGCTGCAAGGACTCTATACAGTGATCTGACACACTACCACAGTCTAGTAGGGGCCTTGCAGTACCTCACTTTCATGAGGCCTGATATCTCCTATGCAGTTCAGCAAGTGTTTACATATGCATGATACGAAAGAGGAACATATGGGGGATCTCAAGAGGATTCTGCGGTACATCAAAGTTACTCTTTATTTTGGACTGCACTTGTATAAGTCCTCCATATCGAATCTCTCATCTTATACAGATGCGGATTGGGGTGGCTGCCCGGACACACGACGTTCCACCTCTGGTTATTGTGTATTTTTGGGAGATAATCTGATTTCATGGTCATCCAAATGACATCCAACGCTGTCTCGGTTGAGCGCTGAAGCAGAATACCGAGGGGTAGCCAATGTGGTTGCTGAATCATGTTGGCTCCGTAATCTTCTCTTAGAGCTCCATTGTCCGATTGAAAAATCAATCGTGGTTTATTGTGATAATGTGAGTGTGATATACTTATCCGGTAATCATGTTCAGTATCAACGCACCAAACACATCGAAATGGATATATTATGTGTCCGAGAAAAGGTTGCACGTTGATAAGTCCGTGTTCTCCATGTACCGTTCCGTTATCAGATTGCCGACATTTTTCACCAAAGGTCTTCCGCGCATACTATTTGATGATTTCAGGGACAGTCTTAAAATACGAGAACCTCCCGCTAAGACTGCGGGGGACTATTAAGATAATTATGGGGCAATCCCATAATTATCTTAAATCAACATTAATCATGAATATTGTAATATCTTAATTTTGGATTGTAATCACATTATTTAGGATGATTGTAAATTAGTATAATCTAATTTAGGCTAATTAGATAGGTCTTCCTTAATTCTATTAGGATACCTTTGTATATATATTTTACCATTGGAATGAAATCACCGGAGGAATCAATTTCCCTCAGTATTTTCTCCCAAAAGCTTGGCCAAATAATTTGGTTTTTGATAGATTCTTTTGAAGTTAAATGTATGTTAATTCATATTGAGCACCAACCATATGTTTTAATAATCTGATATTCTCGGGTTCGAGCCTTAGGTATGAAAAAATCTCTGATATGAAGCATTTTTTTTCTATAAATGGGCTCTACGTAGCTGCAAATCCGAATGTAATTGTGCTCCAATATTAATATCAAACACTGGATGAAAAATTAAAAGAAAACCTAAAATTCTTATTTCGACTTGAAAACTTGGCATGCTATAGTGGAAACATGTTAACACATGGAAAAATAAATTCTATAATTAAATTCAAAAAATCAACAAAAGATCAAATAAATAAACATCACGTCTAAAGGAAGAATTAAATTATGACTTGCTCAAGTCTAGGTACGATCTTTTCTAATTTATATTTTTCTTCTTTTATAAGGGAGTGAACGTGGAAAATAAATAAAAAAGACAAAAGAAAATATCATAGCACCTTCTCGAGAATCACAAAGTCTACTTGCAAAAGCCTTGCTTCAGTGAATTGGTAAATTAAGTACAATTATTTCTCATTTACGATATGTCCTCTTTTTCTTCACTTTGGTCCTTTAATAGTATTGAGCATGTTTGGTCAATCCGCTAAAAATTCCTTATTTTGGTAAGTATTTTTTTTAAAAATGCTTTTTTAAAAAGTACTTCTAGTGAGAAGCAGTTTGTGTTTGGCTAATTCATTTAAAAAAATATTTTTGATAAGTAGATTTTATTTGGTTAATCTTCTTTAAAAAATGTTTTTGAGCGTCAAATTACGAAAAATGACAAGTATCAATGAATGTTTGCTATTAAATATAGAGAGAAATTATTTTAATATCTATACGAAAGACTTTAATAAAATTATTTTTAATTTAAATTTTAAAGTTCATATTAAATTTTTTAATTAATATAATACATAGGTAAACCAAAGTAAATATTAAATATTGATATAATATCACTATGATTATTTTAATATACTAAAAATATCAACTAAAATAAAATTTAAAATTATTCCACAAATTAAAATTCAACACAAAAATTACAACGTAAAATAAAACAAAGTGATTGTTAATTAAAAATAATGGATTAAAGTGGGATATACTTGGTAAATGAGTTTATGGTATTGAAAAAAATAATTTTATGCTTCTGCTTTTTCTTCTCCCCAACCGCAAAAAAAAAAACTGCTTTTCCTAAAAGAAAATACTTTTAGCCTCAAAATCACTTGGCCGAACAGGCTCTTAGTCTATAATTACAGGTTACTAATAAAAAACCACTAATTTCCTGACACAATTGTTATTTTGGAGAGAATTTAATAATTTTGACTTAAACCTTGTATTTACATTAAAAATTTATGTAATATGTATAAATAATTTATCAAGAACTTAATAAGTTATTTTTTCTAGAATTTAAAATCTATATACTCAAAATTCTAACTCTGTTGTCTCGGAGGTCAAATAATTTCTTGCTAGAACAATATTTTCTTATACTATAAGCTTTAATTATTATTTTATCTTTTATACTGAAATTGAAAGGATGTTGATCCACATCATAGATAAAGGTGAAGCTAGTAAAAATTAAGATGAAAAAATAATAGTACTATTGTTTAGCAAGGAACTGACATCAGAGTTCACACTTCACACTTCACACTGGAGTTTTCAAATGTGAATTGCCGTGTTGTGCACGATCAACAAAAGGACATTGTACCTATTTTATGTATATTGAGTACAATTTTTTGTTTTTGAAATATTATTGTACATAATTTAACAAATAATAATATGTCTATCTTTACAAAATTCAAAAAGTTCAGCTAATCAAATATAAGCTTAATGCGGCATGTTATATAACATTAGTTTTTTTTTATCATAATTGTAAATTATTTTTGTACATGTACTTATATTAATCAATTAAACTACAATTAATTAATATTTTTCATTATTTTAACTTTGGATCGTGATGCATCACATGAGATAAGAAAAAGGCAGAAAATAAAGGTAATCGCACCCGTCTCTTCTTCTTAAAAGCATTTAAATTAGCTAATTAATACTTATATTATAAACAGTTAAACTATAATTTATCTATTTTGGTAAACAAGAGAAGCCGCTCCAATGTGATCGCCCGCAAACCACATTGGACAAGCCTCCTGCGATTTTAGAAATTTCCTGCTCAACCAACTCGGACTAGTTAATACTAACCTATAATTAATAATTAACTTTTCATTATTACTTTTTGTATCACGGAGCATCATACGAAATAACAAAAAAAAAAGGAGAAAATAATGGTAACCGCACCCTCTCTTCTTCTCCAAAAGCCTTTAAATTATGCTTACATATTCATTTCCATACCCTTTTTTGCCACGCCATCAGATACTCTTCCACATTCTTTAGAAAAAGAAGTAAAAAAGTCCAATCGACACAACCAATAATAATTGATCCTTCCTCCTCATTACTTTATTTCATCTAGAAGATTAATTAATTCAAAATTTCCAAAAACTTTACACTATTTATCTTGTCTCCATTATATTGATCTCTCTTACTTAATACTCTAACTCTAACTTCAAGAAAGTCCCACCAATATTTCTTCTTTCTAAGTTTTCTTTCTTCTACTACTACCAAATATCATGTCTTCTTTGTTGACTTCTCAAGGTGTTGTATTTGCCACAGCCATGGCAGTTTCTGCTACCATGATCCTCTTAGCTACTCTTCGTCTTCAAAAATATCAAGAATTCTCTTTCAATCCAATTCCTCATCATTCTCCTCGATCTTGCATCTCCACAAGTATGTATTATGGACTCGGCCTTTTTCAATTTGTATGACACTCTTTTCATTTTAATATATTTCTGTATAATTTGAATATTTTTTAATTTTAAACTTTTCATTTTACACTAAAACAAAATGATCTTCTGGCCATAGAAAGTCATGACATGTTAAAATTCACAAATTCCAAGGGTGGCTTTGGTATGTGTCAAAAAAATTTCTTTCTTGAATTTCGTGGTAGTCAAACAAAGAAGGATTTAGAATTTTGAATTTATCAGTTGTGAATTTTAATAAAATGCAGTTTATTAGATTTAGAATAAATTATGTATACATATTAATTAGATTTCTTAATACAAATGCAGAATTTTTACCAAAACTACTGAATTTTGTTTAAGCCGCAATCAATACTCTGTCTCAGCCCCTGCTTTTTAAAAGACAGAAAAATATGATATAGCAGATTAAAATACTTTAATTATATGAAAAAAAATTTATGTTACCAAGGTATATATATAAGTTAAATTTATATATTGATGGTTTTTTTTTTTTGTATAGATAGGAAGAAGAAGAAAGAGAAAAAGAAGAAGAGAGTGAAATTTGCAGAAGATGTGGTGGAGCCAAGTGGAAATAGTGAAGAATATAGAAAGCTTCATCATTTTAATAATAATAATTTCCGGCATGTAAATGGTTCTTGTTGTTCTTCAAATTTGGATTCAAATGAATTAAAGAAGAGTGGGAAAGTGCAAGAAATGCCAGCCAATAGGGCGGCCCTCTACAATGCTATGCTCAAGGGTCGAGTTATCAACCGGATCACTTATTCCTATTGAATATCCATTCGGGTTTTCGATTAATTATTACCAAAATCTTCTTCTTTTTCTTAACCCTCTAATTTATGTATTAACTAGAAATTAGACTCACGCTGAAAGATAAAGAAAAAAATATTATTTATCTTTGGGGGATTAAAAAAAAAGGAAAAAAGAAGAGGATGAGTGGTGGTGCATGTGTTCACATGTAGGAGTAGTTTTAATTAGAATTTACTCTTTCTTCTTTTGGGATTTTATGTAATTTTGACGTGTATTTTGGCGTAATTGGTAAAGTTGTCTTCATGTGATCAGGAGATCACGAGTTCGAGCCATAGAAACAACTTCTTGCAGAAATACAGAGTAAAACTGTATATAATAGACCCTTGTGATTCAGTCCTTCTCCGGACCGCGCACATAGCGGGAACTTAGTGTATTATGTTTCACTTTTATTTTGGAGGAAGATTGCAGAGGGGGGGGGGGACATCTTTTACATAATAACATGTATTTTATTTGTATAGAAGGTGGTTTTTGAATACATGAATGATGTGAATTCTGACCGGACTTAGTCAAACCAAGTAGGTTTATCCATTGTATATTAATTGAAGTTGCTTCAAGTGGAAAAAGGATTTGTTAAATTTATCATGTGTACTTGTCATGGAGAATTAGTTAAAATGATTGTTTTATTAGGAGTATTAGAATTAATAGAATGTGTACTCTTACAAAGTTATGTATGTATTGGAGCCTCAACGTGCGCCATCTAAGACCCATTTAAGGGTAAAACGCTTTCTAAAATAATTTTTATCATATTCAGAGCTCGAATCCGAGATATCTGTATTAACATAGAATCAATTGTATATCTGATGTATATTCTTGTAGATAGCCTTAGCTTGATTTTAGTAACCATAACCAACACAAAATCAATGATTATGATTATGATTTGATTTAGCTTAATCTTAGAGATTGATTTAGCTTGATTTTAGATATTAGGTTTTCTTGATTTCAGCCATAACTCTAGCTTACATTCTTGTTTATAAAGAGACTCTACATCAATGAAACAATCAGACAAAACATTTCAAACACCCACAAATGTTCTCTACCAGAAAGATCCATTGTATTCCCATTTTCGGGTTTTTGGACATCTTTTCTATCCCTTAATTCCTTCAACCTCTCGACATAAATTGCAAGCTAGATCAACACCTTGTATTTTTTTGGGATACCCAGCAAATCATAGAGGTTACAAGTGTTATGATTTATCGAGTCGAAAAATAATTATTTCAAGGCATGTCAGTTTTGATTAAAATAGCTTCCTTTTCTCCAAACTACACGCCTCTAATCCATCCACCTATAAGTTTTTAGATACATGCTTTCTAACTCCCTCACATCTGCTACAACCTACATCCTCCCCCCACAGGTGCAGCAGCTACCGACTCATTCCTCTTCACATCTGCTACAACCTACATCCTCCCCCCCACAGGTGCAGCAGCTGCCGACTCATTCCTCTTCTAATGAAGCGGTCCAACAACAATAGGAAAATTCAATTCCTACTCAAGCTGAGTCCACCCAATCTACTCCCAACCAATCACCAACAGGCAGTGGCGGCAATAAATCTCTAATACCCCCAGCCTATAATAACTCAACAACCTACCTAAGCCAGTCCACCAATGAATCCACCCCCATCCCCACAAATAAAAATAAGATCCCAACATGGAATTTTTAAACCCAGAAGACTCTTCAATCTTCATACAACTACTAAAAATTCCATTTCTCCATTGCCCACAAATCCCATTAATGCATTAAACGATCATAACTGGAAAATGGCCATGAAAGATGAATACGATGCTCTTATTCAAAATAAGATGTGGGACTTGGTGCCACGACCATCAAATGCTAATATTATTCAAAGTTTGTGGATTTTCAGGCATAAGAAGAAATCTGACGGGTCTTTTGAAAGGCACAAAGCCAAACTTGTAGGTGATGGTGCAGGACAACAAACTGGTGTAGATTGCGGAGAAATATTCAGTCCAGTGGTCAAACCTGCTACTATTCAGACAGTAGTTAGCATTGCACTATCAAAATCTTGGTGTCTCACTCAGCTAGATGTCAAAAATGCATTCTTACATGGACATCTCAATGAAATTGTCTATATGTACCAACCACTGGGTTTTCGTGACCCTCAACACCCTGATTATGTATGCTTGCTCAAGAAATCTCTATATGGGCTTAAACAGGCCCCTCGCGCTTGGTACCAGCGTTTTGCAGATTATGTGGAAACATTGGGATTCTCTCACAGCATTTCAGACCATGCTTTATTCATTTATCGTCGAGGCAAAGATATGACATATATTCTTCTTTATGTGGATGATATCATCCTAGCCACTTCATCAGATGCTCTTCGATAATCCATTATGTCTAAACTGGGCTGTGAATTTGCTATGAAAGATTTGGGTCCACTAAGTTATTTTTTGGGTATATCTGTCACCTGATATTCAGGAGGATTATTTCTTTCACAGAAGAAATATGCAGAGGAGATTATTGAGCGAGCCGGCATGTCTTCCTGCAAACCATCCCCTACACCGGTGGACACAAAAGTAAAACTAAGCATATCTTGAGGTAATCCCTATCATGATCCGACTGAATATCGTAGTCTTGCCAGCGTATTGCAATACCTGACTTTCACAAGACCCGATATTTCTTATGCGGTTCAACAAGTATGCTTATTTATGCATGATCCAAGAACCCAACACATGTCTGCATTGAAGCGTATCATTCGCTACATTCAGGGTACACTTGAATTCGGACTTCACATTTACCCCTCTTCAATAAATAAACTCATCTTAAACACTGACGCAGATTGGGGTGGATGTCCGGATATTAGACGGTCAACCTTTGGTTACTGTGTTTACCTTGGAGATAACTTGATATCCTGGTTTGCGAAACAAAAACCTACCTTATCCTGATCCAGCGCTGAAGCAGAATACCGTGGGGTGGCTAATGTAGTATCAGAATCTTGCTGGATTCGAAACCTACTCCTGGAACTTCACTGTCCAGTGACGAAAGCCACATGGGTCTATTGTGACAATGTTAATGCGGTTTATCTTTCCGGCAACCCAGTTCAACATCAACGCACTAAACATATTAAAATGATATACACTTCGTACGTGAGAAAGTCACTCGAGGTCAAGTACGCGTCCTACATGTTCCATCACGCTATCAAATTGTCGATATTTTCACCAAAGGACCCCCACTGCAACTCTTTGATGACTTTCGAGATAGTCTCAACGTACGTAAACCTTCCGTTTTGACTAAAGGGGTATATTAGAATTGAATCAATTGTATATCTGATGTATATTCGTGTAGATAGCCTTAGCTTGATTTTAGTAATCATAATCAACACAAAATCGGTGATTATGATTATGATTTGATTTAGCTTAATCTCAGAGATTGATTTAGCTTGATTTTAGATATTAGGTTTTCCTGATTTCAGCCATAACTCTAGCTTACATTCTTGTATATAAAGAGACTCTACATCAATGAAACAATCAGACAAAATATTTCAAACCATCTTCTATTTCTATTAATCTGATTAAAGATTGAGTGGACCTATACATCTCATTACAACTCTTAGGTGTCCATGTTATTATTTAAGATGGACACAATTAAAACTTTTGTATCCTAATATGTTCAGACGGTTACCTAACATTCCTTAATCTTTTCGAGTTTGGTCAAGAGTCCTTGGTCATGTTCCTTATAAGAGGAGATAATTGGTGGTGGACCTCGATGAATCGTGGTCCATTTTAACGTTCTTTTATTTTTGAGAGATTTTGATGTTCAATTCTTAAAACTTCTTCCTCGATGCTTTGGCCGGACCATTAATAAGTCCAATCTTAAGTCTTTTGGGGGGTAGGTTCACAATTTCAATCCATCGGAATTCAAGACACGAAATCAATACTTTCTCCCTCCCCTTCGCTTGAGCTGTTTTCACATCTATTAAAAAATTACATGATTTAATTTACTAAGTTATCTCTATTTATTATATATATTTTGAGAATTGAACACTATTAAGAAAAAATAGTTATTTAATATAAAAGTATAGTTGAAAACAATTACTCATTATTTTTTGTCTTGAATTCCTAAAGCAATAATTATTTTTAAGACAAATTTTCTTGCTATCTTGCTAAATGACAATTAATGGGACGGAGGGAGTACTATTTTAGACCCTTTTCCTGCCAACTAATAATAATCTTATTTCATTATTCATACAATATCTTTTTAAAAATTTTACTTCAATTTCATTTAACAAAGAAAATTTACTAATCTAATTTTAGTTGCTATTTTCTTTATCAGACTAACCTTTCGCTTAGTACTTTAGTAATTGTTTCTGCTATTACTACTATATACAAATTAATTTAATATTTAAGCTTCACACGCAATCAGATAGTTTAAAAGGCTATCTTCTCTAATGTTACATTAAATTAAATCATTTAATCTATATTTGTTGACATGCAAAGAGCCGACATTTCCCAAAAGTCTCTTCGAAGGCCTAAGAGTAATTAATTATTTTTATTATATGCGTGTTGAATTAAATTAGCCTCTTTTCAGAGTCTTTACCAAATTAAATCAAAATAATCAACCTGCCTTTAGTTTGGCTCTTGTACTGCTAATAAATAAAACATTAGAGTAAGAAGACTTCACCACATTCACATGTACAGGTTGGTATGCTAGTCTTCCTTCTTTAATAATAATATTTATTATTTTAAGTAAAGAAATGCCAATTATTGGGATTTCCCATTGTTTATTCAAAGAATGCAAAGCATGAAGCAGCTCTGTAAAGAAATGCCAATTATTGGAATTTCCCATTGTTTACCCAAAAAAGATACAGTTAAATTTGTAAGTGGTTTTTAAGATACATGGATCGATTTGTAATGATGAAAAACAGTTGACAATAAGTAAGCAAAAGTAAATAGAAAGTAAGAAAATTATCCTGTATTGTCGTACATTAAGATGAATTCCTTCCGTCAAACTGGTTCGGGCCTCAGCTTAACTGCTTCAGTTTCGAGTTAGTAACGAGAGCTTGTGATTTTAATTACAATAAGTAAGATCGTTCAAGTGAATAATGAGAATAGGATGCCCTTCCAACATGAAGGTTGAACTCCTTTTATAGCTATGAATACAAGGCATTGATGTCCGAAAATCACTCTTAAATTAAATGCAATTAATGAAAATAACGGGCTCTTAATGTGCTAAGAGTAACGTCTGACACCATATCTGAATGGATACGTGCTAGGCTCCCCCGATTTTTTATCCGATGTCGCTCGATTCGGTCACTACCCGGTCTTGTCTTGTCATCCGGTCTATCCCGATGTTACTCGTATCCGATTTAAAATTTAATCGCTTACCTTGAATTCTACACTCAAACCTTGCCACATGTCGTGCCAGTTTTCACCATATACAGATACTTCTCACACTTCCCGGATTAAAGTTTACCGAAGTGATGGGAAGTGGAAATGATTTTTTCATTGTCTTCTCCTGCAAGCTTCTTTTCAAACTACTTCGAAATAGGTGGGAAACGAAACGTTTCCTCTTCTTCAAAATCTGACTCACGTCTTATCACTCTGCAAATTCAGACACGTGTCAACTTCTGATTTCACTACCTCTTCGGTTGGATCAATGAAACGTTTCGCAATGATGACCTTAACCCCTATAAAACCTTCCTCTTCTCTTCCCTTTTCCACTTCTGCAAAAATTCATTTCTAATCCCCTTTACTCATTCTAAGCTCCACTCGTTCAAATCTTCAAATCTTCAAGTTTTCAAATCACCAGACCTTCATACCTTCATATCTTGCTACCTTCATATCTTGTT
This sequence comes from Anisodus tanguticus, assembly GCA_034509755.1. Lineage (NCBI taxonomy): Eukaryota > Viridiplantae > Streptophyta > Magnoliopsida > Solanales > Solanaceae > Anisodus > Anisodus tanguticus. The sequence goes on along the minus strand of CM067543.1, from coordinate 8,189,081 downwards.
ATCTTCATATCTTCTTCCTCATGGCTAACACAACCCGATCTTCTTCAAGACAGTCTTCTTAGAAAACTTCACAATCGTCGGCTCCTGATGAGGCCACTGGCGCTAGTGAGACCTCTGAGGCTTAGGTTGCCGCTGAGCCTAGAGCCTTTGATATGCTCCCATCCACTTTTTATTTTGATAATGAATTTGCCATTCGAGCTGTCACTTCAAAATTTGACCAAGGTGAAGAAGCTAAAACTGGCCAACTTCCATAAATCTTATCGCCCTAGACACAGTTTGAAAAGATTGTGGTTGGACCGGTCTCTCCGGGATCATTATACCCGACCCAGACAAATATACTACTACCTACAGGTCCAGATAGTCCAATGTCTACAGTTACCATTTCACCTTCAAGTTGGACCCTCCGATCGACAATGTGATCTTAGAAATATGCAGGACTTACAATTTATGTCTTGTACAAATTGGTCTGTCTGTCTAGAGAGTCGTAACCTGCCTTCGATTTGTGGCCAACAAAGTAGATGAAATGTTTACCCTGGATCATCTGATCCAATTGTGCATCCCAAAATTCATCCGTATAGAGACTGGACATGGAAAAATCTTTCCAAAAACTGATGGAAATCTCAAAACCATGGTTAGTATCCTCTCAACACCGCCCTCTTTTTTTTAGATCTTTTTCCCGCACATTTTTACCATTTTTTACAAAAACCCAGGTTTGCGAAAGGTACTTCAGTCCTAAGGACTAACCCTGTGGCTGCTCCGGCTCACCCTAATCTAGTACTCGATCCGGCTGTATTCGTACACCGTATTGCCGAATTATCGAAGAAGAATAAAACCTTAAAAACCAAATCTTGCAAACCTCTGAAGCACCCATAAGCCGCTTTGAAGAGGAAAAGAACTCCGGAAGTGGCGAGCCTTCTGGGGTAAAGAACACCACCCTCTCTATGGATAAAGATGTTTAGGTGAGGAAGAGCACCACCACTCCAGTTGAAAATGTTTCTCCTAGAATTAGAGAAAACATCATTACAGAAGCTGTTGTGCCCCCGTCTGGTACCGCACCAACTTCTGCCACCATTCCACCAACTGCCGAACAAATACCCGTCATTATTGAAGATGACGATGAAGCAATGGATGAGGAGCTTTTGGAAAATTAAAAAAAAACTTTGACTCCTCCTCCATCATCACAACCGGCTCCCAACTTTGGGCAAGAGGACTTTGAACGCATCTTCGATAATGTCGGTACCTCCACAAATTCGGGGTCGCCAATAAATACCTTTAGATTCGCTCACTTGTCCATCCTTCAATGACTCAAAAAATCAACTCGACCCCTCATAAATCCCGCAAACTCCCGATGCAAGCTTGTGGACGTATTTCCCGCTCTGAGCGTGGATCCAAATAGGATGAGGACTGCAACCCTCTTTTTTCCCGAAAACACCAACTTTCTATAGCGGCTAGTCGGGATCGCGAGCTACCTGAAGCCCTTGGTGTCTGAGTCCGATAAGGACAAGATGAAAAATATTTCATGGAAGTGCTTTATCAATTAGAGAATGCAGGCTTCCAATCGAGTATGGTCACCGAACCCTTCTCTACTTTTATTTATACTTGTCTTTTCCGTCTAACTCATTTTAACTCTAACATAACTCATATTTTTGCAGTCATCTGTTTTGGTCGGGGAAGGTTTCCTTTGATGCTTCGAGGAAAATGATGGCCTCAAGGGCCAAATGGACACCCAAGATAGAGAAGTTCGGCATCTTAAGGAACTTCTCCGACAAAAGATGCCCAACTGGCCAGAGACTTGCCCGCTATTAAGGCCGAGTTGGAGCAAGTAAAAGGCTACTGCCTTCGGGTCATAAATGACCTCGAACTTATCAGTGAGGAAAACAAAGCCTTGGACGATGAGAATGATAAGCTCTATGAAGATGTCCAAGCCCTTACCCAAGAAATCAGAAAGTAAGAAGAGGTCTAGCAATATCAAGTGCAGAAGAAAGACTTCCTTAATGTCGAGATCGACCGCCTCACTACTAAGCTTACCATACTTAATGCGGAGAGAGTTGCTGAGCAGGAGGCTATCAAGCAGGACTTTGAAATGTCCCAAGATCAGATCTGCCAACAATCTCAACGCATTGAGGAACTAAAAGCTTAGCTTGAGGTCGCCTCCCGAAGGAACATTGAGATTTCAGCCTAACTGAATCAAGCTTTTGTCGAACGAGATCAAGCTCTAGCCGATGTGGCAACTGAGGTGGCCTAGAAAGTGCTGAAAATTGAGCACATGACTTGGAATATCCAAAGGTTTACCTTATAATAAGCTCACGATGGGATCTCGGACTTGGACGACAAGATTGTTGAAGCCAAGGCTGTAGAGGGTAAGGCCTTCCGTCGGTTGAATGGTGATAGCACCGAGGAAGATCTTAAAGGTTCAGAGTTAGAGTCTGACTAATCTGTAGGCTTACATGCCTTTTGTATATTTTCTTCTTTTTTGGTACATTTTTGTTCTGGCAGTTTCCCCGGCTTTGTTTATGAATGAATATATTACAGTCTTCTTTTTGTCTCAATTGTAATATTTCTATCTTTTCGGATCCGTTATTGTTTTCTTGTTTTCAATAACTTAACTAAACAAATCTGCAACCCAATCCGGGCTAATTACCTCTGACTTCGGAGTTAAACAAGCCATCACTTAGCTTATCTTAATCCAAGTGAAAGTTCTTCCGGTCTTAATAATGACTTAATCAATTTTGAATACAAACATTTACTTTAGTTTGGTTCATACCGGGCAAATTCTTCCGATTTTGGGTCATTTAATGACTAAGTATAAGGATCTTATTTTTATTCTTATGAATAAGACATCTCTCATTCATTTTGGGCATGTTGGAACTTCGTTATTCTCAACTTTTAGACAATTCAAGTTCTTTAAAATAGGCTAGGCTCATTTGATCCGGTGTCTTAGAAGCATGTTTTTAAAACATTACTCATCTTGTTCCGGATGCTATTGTAAAGGCAGTCCACAGTTAAGGACTTAACAAGTTGCGAGCTCATAAGCTTAACGATTCTGTTATTTATTCGGTGAAGTACCGTCAAAGAAGAAATATGAAAGAAAACTTTCCTTTCGAGATAAACTTTGAACGAAGTGTAATTTCATTTATGCTTTGCTCCAGATGAACACTGGGCAAGATTCATTCGATCGGTGCACCTTTACATTAATTTTCCATAATACTAACACTACTTGGGCAAGATTCATTCAATCTTTAACCCTTACAAAAATGTTGAACTAAAAATCAATGCAAAAAACCTTCAAATTCCTGACTTGATCTGATCCAAGCATCTGAGGGTGTGAAAGTCCCCTAGTGTTTATGTTCAAAGTATGAAAACTTAAACATTATTTTCTTTTCACTATCGGGTAGTCCCTAGTCCCCATCGTTCTTGTCCGATTCTCATCCACTTAGTAACACGCTTTACATTGTTGCCTTATTAAAAACCTTACCGAAAAAACCCTTTTCGGGATAAAAATCGTGCTAAGGGAAAAAGAGTGCAACACATATTTTCAGACCTAATTCTAATTCATTGGTCCTTGCATAATGACTCCGACTTTTTCCATACACAAGTTAGTAATTCTGAAACAAATAAAGTTCAAATAATTAATCGAACTCATACGTTAGCAATAACATCGCTTCAAGTGACAGATTTTCCAATCGTTTGGTAACTTTTTTACTCCTTCATCTTCCAATTGGTACGAGCCTTTACCGGCTATTCCTGACACTTTATAGGGTCCCTCATAATTTGGGCCCAACTTCCCTTTGTTGGGTTTTTGGTGTTAAGGGTCACCTTTCGTAGAACCAAGTCCCCTACTTGAAAGTGTCTAAGATTAGTCCGCCAGTTGTAGTATCTTCCTATCCTTTGCTTTTGATCCACTAGCCATAGCAATGCTAACTCACGGTATTCATCAGTTAAGTCAAGTTTGACTGCCATAGCTTCGTTATTCGACTTTTCGATTACAAGGCTGAATCTTAAGCTCAACTCCCCTGCTTCCACCAGAATTAGTACTTCTGCATCGTAAACCAAAGAAAATGGTGTTTTCCCGGTGCTAGATTTTGGTGTCGTTCTATATGCCCATAAAACATCCGGTAGAATTGCTCTCCACTTGACTTTTGACTCCTTTAGTCTTTTTCTCAAGTTCTGAATGATTATTTTGTTGTTGACTCCACTTGCCCATTTGTACTTGGGTGATACGGAGTTGATACTATCTTCTTGATTTTCAATTCTTCAAGAAAATTATTTACTTTTTTCCCAACGAACTGACGATCATTGTCACAAGTAATATCCGTCGGTATGCCGAACTGGTAAATGATGTGATCCTAAATGAAATTGATGACTTTCTTTTATCTAACCTTCTTGAAGGTCTTTGGTTCAACCCACTTAGAAAAATAGTCAGTCATAAACAAAATAAAGCGTACTTTTTTGGGTGCCCATGGAGTGGTCCCACAATGTCCATCCCCCATTTCATTAATGGCCATAGAGACAAAACCAGATGCATCAATTCTGTCTGCTGGTGAATTATCGGTGCGTGTCTTTGGCATTCATCACACTTCTGGACAAAGTTCTTGCCGTCTTCCTCCATCTGACACCTATAGTACCCAGCCCTGATAAGTTTCGAACCAACAATTACGCTCCTGAATGATTTCCACAAGTCCCTTCATGAACCTTGCGCATCACATAATTTGTTTCTCCGTGTCCTAAGCACCTCGCTAAAGGACCTTCAGTACAACTGGCCATCGACCATGCAAAACTTAGCCACTTTTGTACAAAGAGCCCTTTACTCCTTCGGATTAGTATGAAACTTTCATTATACCTAGGCACTGAGTTATCTCAGAGCTCAGGCTTAAATTAATTGAATTTTTTAAAGCTAACACCGATTACTTTGCCTGGCCCTACTTAAACATGACATGTATCCTGTCGGAGATTATGACTCACAAATTGATTTTGGACTCAAGCTTCCATTCGGTAAAGCAAAAGAGGAGGTCAATCGAAGACTACAAGCATAAGTTTGTCAAAGAGGAAGTAACAAAGTTATTAAATATAGGTTCCATCCGAGAAGTAGAGTATCCAAATTGGTTAGCAAATGTAGTTGTCGTATAAATTAAGAATGTGCATAGATTTTAAGGATTTTTAAATAAAGCTTGTCCAAAAGATTTTTATCATTTGCTGACATCGATCGAATGATTGATGTTACAGCAGGGCATAAGATGTTCAGTTTTCTTGATGTTTACTCTGGATACAACCAAATCAGGATGAATTCGAAAGATAAGAGAAAACTTCTTTTATAACTAGGCATGAGACTTACTGCTATAATGTGATGCCATTTGGTTTAAAAAAATATTGGAGCGACATACCAACATCTAGTTACTTGCATGTTCGAGGACTAAATAGGTAACACAATGAAGTTTATATTGACGATATGCTAGTAAATTCCCTAGAGACATAGGACCATTTAAAGCATTTGCAAGAAACATCTGACATACTACGAGGTCACATGCTCCTGTGAATTCGTAGTTCTATCGTACTTTGGTAGATCTGACATTTTGAACCTTTTTGGTATCAACTTCGGAGCTGCACACGATGGGAATGACAACTGGATGTATCTCTTTGAGTCTAGTCCATTCAGGATCGGAGGTGCCCCAGGAATTCGATCTACCCATGAATTTTAGATTTCAACCTTCTTTTCATTAGTATCCATTCGCTTAGATATATCTTTGAGCATTTTCAAGACCTCTGATGACTCACTTTCCCCCGAACTAGTGTCATCTCCGTCAACTTGATCCTCTTCTCGGACCCGATCATAATCCCGAATGGGATGAGTTTCATCTGTCACACTTGCTCTGCTGCTGTTCTTTTGCAACTGAATAATAGCCTCGTATTGCTCATTTAGCATGTTAATGATTCGAGTCAAAATTATCTTGCCATCCTCATCATCGTTCGGTGTTTTCTCACGTGACCTTCTAGACCCTTGGGGTGAAATCAAGGGGTTATGCTGATGCTCGCTAGTTATTGGGTCAACAAGTGGGTTGTTATGCTGATGCTCGCCGATAATTGGGTCAACAGGCGGGCCTTTGTTGTTGTCGCTATCCTCAACATGGATTTCGCTAACCATTTTGCAAGTGTTTGGAATTAACCTGTTCTCACAAAAACTCAAAAGAAACAAGTGAAATTTGAGTTTGAACAAATCACCACTATTATCCTTAGCCCCACGGTGGGCGCCAAACAGTTTACCTCAAAAAAAGGTTCAGTTGAATTTGTAAGTGATTTTAAGAATACGTTGATCGGTTTGTAATTGATGATGACAAACAATTGACAATTAGTAAGTAAGAAAGTTAGCCTGTAATACTGCAAATTAAGATGAATTCCTTCAATCAAACCAGTCCGGGCCTTAGCTTAACTGCTTCGGTTTCAATCCTGTAACGAGAGCTTGTGATTATAATTACAATAAGTAAGATCGTTCAAATGATTAATGATAATATGATACCCTTCCTACGTGAAGGATGGACTTCTTTTATAGCTATGAATACAGGGCCCAAGAATCACTCTTATATTAAATGCAATTAATGATAATAACGTTCTTTTAATGATCTGAGAGTAACGGCTAACGCCATATCCGGAACGGGTGCGCGCTAGGCTCCTTCGGTTTTTCATCCGATGTCGCTCGGTTCGGTCACTACCCAATCTTGTTTTGTCATCCGATCTATTCTGATATTACTCTTATCCGATTTAAAACTTAATTGCTTACCACGAATTTTACATTCAAACCTTGACACATGTCGTGCCGATTTTCACCGTGTACAAAGATCTAGGTCAAAAACATCAAGTCATGTTATAAGGGGATTAGTTTGATAGAAGTTAGGACACCCTTGTCCTAACTCGTGTCTTTAATTGTATTCTGCTTCTTATTTAAATTGAATTTAAATTTGCTCTTTTTAACTTTTCTTATTTATATTGTCTTACAAATCAAAATGTGAATTTTTGAAACATTAACTTTTGTTACTAAATTTTAACTCTGCACTTTGGAGCTTGCTAATATTGTCGGTCTCAAATCTGGACAGAGGAGAAAGATTGCGGCACGATTCATGAGGAATCCTCATAATACAAATGTATGCGGTGAAAATAGACACGACATGTGGCAAGGTTTGAGTGTAGAATTCGAGGTAAGAGATTAAGTTTTAAATTGAATACGAGTAACATCAGGATAGACCGGATGACACGACAAGACCGGATAGTGACCGAACCGAGTGACATCGGATGAAAAATTGGGGGATCCCAGTGCGTACCTGTTTCAGATATGGCGTCAGCCGTTACTCTTAGCTCATTAAGAGGTCGTTATTGTCATTAATTACATTTAATTTAAGAGTGATTCTCGGTCATCAATGACTTATATTCATAGCTATAAAAGGAGCCCAACCTTCATGTTGGAAGGGTATCCTATTCTCATGATTCACTTGAACTATCTTACTTATTGTAATTATAATCACAAGCTCTCATTACTGGCTCGAAAGTTAAGTAGTTAAGCTGAGGCTCGGACCAATTTGACAGAAGGAATTCATCTTAATTTTACAGCATTATAGGGTAACTTTCTTACTTACTAGTTACTTTTGCTTATTTATTGTCAATTGTTTGTCATCATCTATTATAAATCAATCCATGTATCCTTAAAATTACTTATAAATTTAATTGTACCTTCTTTGGGGTAAACCACAAATATCGTTGAAACGTTTGCACCTAGGCACGCGTTAGATTAACAACCAAATGTGATAAAAATGATCAAGGGGTTCCACCACATCGCCCTGGGTGTGAGGGAGTATGAGCAAGTGTTTTCACATTATGGACGAATGCGGGTAAAGAAGTTAGTTCCACCACATCACTGTCCACATCAGTGTCCACATGTGACACAAAATAAGAAAGGGATCATGCATCATGGACGGCTGAGGGTTAAAAAGCTAGTCTAAGAGAGTCGGATTCGGGTAGGCTGATGGAACATAGGCACTTTCATAAGAAAGTCAATGAAATTAGTGGATACCCTAAAAAGTAGGAGAGCTTATATTGCATGCCTTCAGCAAATTAAATGGACAAGGCAAAAGGCTAGAGAGATAGGTAATGTGGGTTATAAATTATGGTATTCTGGATAGATAAAATTACGAATGGAGTGAGAATTATTGTAGAATCATAACTTAAAGATAAAATTGTAGAGGTAAACTGAGATGGGGATAAGATTATTACAGTAAGACTTGTATGATGGAAGGATACAATCAATGTTATTAGTGTCTATGCTTCACAAATAGGACTAGATGCAGAAGCTAAAACTATAGTTTGGGAGGATATGAATAACTATTGGTTCAAGAGATATTTCAGGAGACCAACAAATCTTTATAGGTAAAGATAAATGTAAAGATGAATGTGAACAAGTACATGCTAGTTATGGTTATGGTACTAGGAATAATGAAGTTAAGGTTATATTATCATTCGCTTTATCTTATGATTTAGCGGTAAATAACACATATTTTTAATTTTATCCTTACAATAAGACGAGAAAGAAGTGTAAGACTGTATTAATCTCCCTTGGGGAGTCTTTCTCATTAATATAAATATATATAGTGTGTACAATATTGAATCCTAACAGAATAATGATCTTATATTTACCATAATTATACATTATTATTAATAATATGGTGAATATATTGTAATATTCACTAATACACCCTTCAGTCGGAGCGGGAGGATGCCGAATGCTGAGACTGAATCTGAAGTCTAGGAAACGTTTTCTAGGAAGTCCTTTGGTGAAGATATCCACATACTGATATGAAGAAGGCGCAAGCAACACCTTAACATGACCTATAGCAACCTTCTCATGAACAAAATGTATATCCATCTCAATGTGCTTGGTTTGCTGATGTTGAACCGGGTTATGAGATAAGTATATCGCGGATATGTTATCACAGTACAACATAGACGCCTTACGTAAGGGACACTGAATCTCCAAAAGAAAGTTTCAGAGCCAACAGATCTGAGCAACAATATTTGCAACTCCTCTATACTCTGCTTTTGAACTCGATCGGGATAGGGTGGCTTGCCTCTTGGAAGACCATGAAATGAGATTAGGTTCTAAGAACACACAATAGCCGGAGGTGGAGCGTCGCGTGTTTGGACAACCTGCCCCAATCGGCGTCCGTATAAGATATCAACTTGATCGGTGCAGAGGGGTAGAGATATCAAGCCTGGTGAAAGTATCGAATGATACGTTTAAGAGTTGTAAAATGAGGCTCCCTGGAGGCATGCATAAACAAACACACTTGCTGAACAACATAAGAAGTATCAGGCCTGGTGAAAGTAAGATACTGAAGTGCACCTGCAAGGCTCCTATAAAGAGTGGGATCAGACACTGGATCATTGTCAACAACACTGAGCTTCGATTTTGAGTCAACCGGAGTAGGCATGATCTTGTAGTTCGCCATTTTAGCCTTGTACACAATTTCTTCTTCATACTTACGCTAACACAGGAATATAGTATCTGCAAATCTAGTCACTGATATCCCTAAGAAATAGCTCAACTTCCCTAAGTCAGTCATAACATATTCAGATTTCAGCATAGCAATAATCTCATTTTTCAACATATCAGAAGAGGCAATCAGAACAATATCATCCACATATAATAACAAGTATACAATGTTACTACCTCGATGAAATATAAAGAGAGAGTGATCACATTTGCTGCATACAAACCCAATCTGCATAATGTAATTAGCAAAACGTTCATAGCACGCTCTAGTGCCTGTTTTAAACCATACAGTGACTTACGAAGACGACAGACATAATGAGAAGCCTCTGGTGTGCATGTACACAATTTCTTTCAAGTCCTCGTGTAAGAATGCATTCTTCACATCTAGCTAATGAATCGACCAATGCTTACCCATAGCTATGCTCAAAATCATGCGAATGATAGCCGGTTTAACCACCAGACCGAACGTCTCACCGCAATCAATACCCTCCTACTGATTAGTACCATTAGCCACAAGTCTCGCCTTATATCACTCAAGGTCACCACTGTCTCTGAATTTGTGATGAACTATCCACATGCATCGAATCATATCCATCTCATCCGTTCTAGGAACCGAATCCCAAGTGTGCTATTTTGTTAAAGCATTAAATTTCTCACGCATGATCGCATTACATTTCTGGTCAAGTTTGGATAATTTTGGGAATTGGGGATATGGTTTTTGTGTATATGTTAAAATGGACTTTGGGTTTGAAAATACCGTGTTGAGCACGAATTTCAATACGGTGCGTGAGGCAAGGGCAGTTTAGGTAGACTGGTGGGGTGTCGAGTCAGTGGTATATTATTAGGTTAGAATCTGTGAGGCAGTGACGGTGGTGGTTGGTTGTCGGGGGTGGTCGATGGAGTAGGGGTTAGAGTGGTTAGTTTCTAGTAACCGAGATGGGTTGGGTGAGGGTGGAAATCGGGTCAGATCGAGTGGGTAGATGTGACTCGATTCTGGGACCGGTGACGATAACTGGATGGGAACATTGTGATGGGGTCGCGGTGGGGTGGTCTGGGGGCTGGTAATGTTACGGGGTTGCGGTGGGGTAGTCTGGGTGTTTGTTTGGGCGATGGGAGAAAGGGAAACAGTTGGTGGTTCCACTGGGTTATCAATTGGGTTTGCCGGTGGGTGGGAGAAACGATGGTGGGTCGGGTCCAGGAGTGGTCCGACAGACTGTTGGTGGTGGCAGTGGTATTAGACGGTGATTAAGATGTGGGTGCGGCGGCGGTGGCACAATGAAGTTCGGTGAGTATGACGGGGGAGGTGTCCGACTCGTCTAGAAATATATAGTCCGTGTTTAGGAATTTTTGGATGTTTGCAAAAGGGAAGATTGTCTCGTCAAACATGACGTGTCGACAGACGTGGATTTTACGAGTGGACAAGTCATAGCACAAATAGCCCCTATGATTAGACGGGAAGCCTACGAAGACACATGTAGTGGGGTGAGGTGCTAATTTATGAGGTGCAATGGAGGCAAGATTTAGGTAGCAAAGGTAGCCGAAAATCCGAAGGTGATCATAGGAGGGGATCCGACGGTATAGAATTTCAGTGGTGGTGTTGTTATGAACAGTATCAATAGGTAAAATATTAAGGATGTATTCTACCATTTGACTGCATAGACCCAAAAGGAAGGGGGAGAGAGGCATGGAAAATGATTGTACGAACCATGTTATTGATAGTGCGGATGATTCGTTCGGCTTTGCCATTTTAGGGGAGGTGTGGGGACACAATAAATAAAAAACCATGCCATTATTGTTGCGAAAATTGTGAAATATGGAATTGTTAAACTTACTACCATTATCACATTGAAAAGATTTGATGACTTTTTTAAATTATATTTTGATAAAGATACGAAACTCAAGAAACTTGGCAAAAACTTCAGACTTGAATTTTAGTGGTAAACCCAAATAAAGTGAGAAAAATCATCTAATAAGACTAAATAATATTTATAATCCAGTGAGCTAGTAACGGGAGATGTCTATAAATCTGCATTAACAATGTCATAGGGAGAAAATATAACACTTAAAGATGACTGAAAAGGAAGGCGAACATGCTTGTCTAAAAGGCAAGAAAAACAATGTCGGGCAAGTTTCCATTATTACATCGAATAAAATTATTGCTTCTAAGAAAATTAAAAATCGGAGCTCCTGGGTGTCCAAGTCTATTATGCCAAGTTGACGGAGAGATGGCAGCGAGAGAGGTGTATGAGCGGGATCTGGCAGCGGAGGTGGATGAGAATGGATATAGGTCCCCGTACTATTGCATTTCGTAAAGGGTGTCTCCGTAAGAAGATCCTTCACAGAAAAACCAAAGGGGTCAAACTCAACAGACACAAAATTGTTACGAGTGAATTTCCTAATAGATATTAATTTTTTAATAATATTGGGAACATAAAGGACGTTATTTTTGGAGAAGATTGGGTGAGGTGGTTGGGTGTGGGGGGTACCGTAACCCTGAATAGGAATGCGATGACCATTGTCAACCGTAATAAATTGAGGATATTTTAAACGAAACAGTTTGGAGAGATTACCTGAGGAGCGGGTGAGATGAGAAGTGGCTCCCGTATCCATGTACCAATTTTCATCGGGATGTTGTAAGTTCAAAATGTTGAAAGTCTGGCCCAAATCGGTTGGGGCCAAGACGTTGAACTGATGTTGTTGTTGGGCCTGCATGAAATAGGCCTAATGGGGTTGGTTATTCACTGGGCGGGTTACTGGACCTGAGCCTAAACTACCCGGCTGCCATGGGCCGAGGTATTGGGTCGTCGACTGTTGGAACATGTAAGGGGTCCAGCCGAGATGGTTGGGCCACTGGCCTGGGCTGGCTGGATTGTTGCTGCTCGGATTTTCCGCCACATCCGCGAACTCTACTACCACCACGCCAGTGGCCTCTACCACCACCGCGGCTGCCCTGTGGTTGTTGGTTGTCCGGCAGTGGCTGCTGAGCGATGGTAGCGTCATTCATCACTGGATTGTCAACTACTAATGATTTTTTATTATGTTCATCCTATTTGGCATGTCGAGTTTCCTCCAAAAGTAATTGTGAACGAGCCTTGTTGAAGCTCGGTAGTGGGTCGGCTTATTGAATCATGGTCCTCAGAGTATCGTATTCTCCCTTTGGTAAGCCAGAAACTAGTTTGAGGACCATTGTTTTTTCGGAAATTGGTGTCCCCATATTAGATAGTTTGTCCGCAACAAGTTTCAATTGTTTACAATAGTCGGACATGTTGGCAAAATTCTCGAGACGTGTATTGTTGAATTGTTCCTCCAAATACACGGCACCTGTATGCTTGTTATCCTGAAATATCTCCTCCAAATGTATCCATAACTCAGGAGCTGTGGCACCAGTTTTCATAATCGTCTGTAACAAGTCTTTAGAGATGGTGCCATAAATCCATTGTTTGACTATAGCGTCGAGTCGACGCCAAGTGGAGTCTGCAACATCAATAGGGTGGGGAAAAGAGTCATCAATATGGTGAGGCATGTTATACGCGCAAGCGTGAATACTAGAGTTCAACCCCCGATGAATATTGACAATCTTCTTGATCAAGAACGACTGGAATGAAATTCTTGATATTCGTAACGGCGAAAGCCGGATGGAAAAAATAAGTGGAGGAGGGAGCGAGAGGGTTGTCTATGACGACTGTGGAGGAGGCTGAAGCCTTAGGAGAGGTGGGAATAGACATGGACGTCGCAAAGGGGGACAAGGAAAAATGGAAAAGAAGAAAAAGTTTGGGGTTGTCGTTGGCCGAGGTTAGAGGGGGAGGGGCTTGGCGGCGGCGGCAAGCAAAAAAAAAAAGAAGGGTTTAGGTGTTTTTAGGATTTGACTCTTGATATCATGTAAGGCTGTATTAATCTCCCTTGGGGAGCCTTTCTCATTAGTACAAATATATATATATATATATATATATTGTGTACAATGTTGGATCCTAATAGAAGAAGGATTCTATATTTACCATAATTATACACTATTATTAATTATAAATTATATGGTGAATATATTATAATATTTACTAATAAGAAGTACTGCAAGGACTGGAAGGTTATATATTTCAGGAGAAACTGATGACCACCTAATATAGGTTTGTACTCTTAGATGTAAAACTTAAGAGTAGAGTGAGAAAGATGACGACTTGCAAACAACCACGAATTAGGCGATTGAAATTAAAGGGCGTTAACCAGTTAGAATTCCAGAAAAATTCTGAGAGAAGAGAGCTTGGGGCTTAGAGGAAGACGTAGATGTCCAAGAAAATGACAGGTTGCATTTAAAAAATAGCAACTAAAGTAGCAGGCATTGGAGGCAACTCAGAAAAGAAGTAGCAATTGTTATGTGTAGTGCCATGATTTACTACACTTGGAAAGCTAGATTTTGGCAACTGCTCATGCAATTGAATGTAAATGCTGAGTTTATAGTTGCACATTTACAAAAGGAAATTAGAGAAAGGCTTAGCATGTGTGCAAGTTCAAGGAAGGTAGAAACTGTCAAACTTTGATACATTGGCTTTCACGCAGCAACTCCGTATTCTTCTGAGGAAATTTGAATATATTCGTTTTTCATACTTAGACCTTCCTCGCTCCGCTATGTGCCTTTATAAAAGCATCTGCAAGCATTTCAAATGAGTAAATAGAGTGTTCAGGCAATATTGAATACTATGTCATTGCCATGTTGGACAATGTTTCGCTAAATGTTTTCAGCAACACCAATTCGATCTCATTCGGGTGCATGTCATTGCCCTTCACCGCATAAGTGTACGAGGTCACATACTCCTATGGATTCGTAGTTCTATCGTACTTTGGTAGATCTGGCATTTTGTACCTTTTTGGTATGAACTTCAGAGCTGCACTCGGTGAGAATGACAATTGGATGTATCTCTTCGAGTCCGGTCCCTTAAGTATCGGAGGTGCCCCAGGAATTTGGTCTACCCGTGAATTGTAGGTTTCAACCTTCTTTTTATTAGTATCCATTCACTTAGTTAAAGTTTGGAGCATTTTCAAGACCTCTGAGGACTCATTTACCGCCGAACCAGTGCCATCTCCTTCAACTCGATCCTCTTCTCAAACCCGATCATCATCCCGAATGGGACGAGTTTCATATGTCGCACTTGCTCTGATGCTTTTCTTTTGCAATTGAGTAATAGCCTCCTATTAATCCTTTAGTATGTTAATGATTTGAGCCAAAATTATCTCTCCATCCTTATCATCGTTTGATGTTTTCTCACGTGACCTTCTAGACCCTTTAGGTGAAATCAGAGGGTTATGCTGATGCTCTCCATTTATTGGGTGAACAGGGGGTTGTTATGCTAATGCTCTCCGATTATTGGGTCGATAGGTGGGCTGTTGTTTTTGTTGTTATTGTATCTAACCATCCTCAACATGGATTTCGCTAACCATTTTGCAAGTGTTTGGAATTGACCTGTTCTCACAACAACTCAAAAGAAACAAGCGAAATTTGAGTTTGAACAAATCACCACTATTATGCTTAGCCTCACGATGGGCGCCAAACTGTTTACCTAAAAAAGGTACAATTGAATTTATAAGCGATTTTAAGGATACATGGATCGATTTGTAATAGATGATGACAAATAGTTGACAATAAGTAAGCAAAAGTAAATAGTAAGTAAGAAAGTTAGCATGTAATACTGCAAATTAAGATGAATTTCTTCAGTCAAACTGGTTCGAACCTCAGCTTAACTGCTTCGGTTTTGATCCAGTAACGAGAGCTTGTGATTATAATTACATTAAGTAAGATCGTTCAAGTGAATAATGATAATAGGATGCACTTTCAATATGAAGATTGAGCTCCTTTTATAGCTATGAATACAGGGCATTGATGCCCAAGAATCACTCTTAAATTTAATGCAACTAATGATAATAACGACCTCTTAATGAGCTAAGAGTAATGGTTAGCGCCATATCCAGAACAGGTACACGCTAGGCTCCCCCGGTTTTTCATCCGATGTCGCTCGGTTTGGTCACTACCTGATCTTGTCTTATCATCCGGTCTATCTTGATGTTACTCATATCTTATTTAAAACTTAATCGCTTACCTCTAATTCTACACTCAAACCTTGCCACATGTAGTGCCGATTTTCACCGTATACAAAGATCCACGCCAAAAACATCAAGTCATTTTATAAGGAGGTTAGTTTGATAGGAGTTAGGATACCCTTGTCCTAACTCGTGCCTTTAATTGTATTCTGCTTCTAATTTACACTGAATTTAAATTTGCTATTTTTAGTTTTTTTTTAATTATCTTATCTTACAAATTAAACTGTGAATTTTTGAAACATTAACTTTTGTTACTAAGTTTTAACTCAACACTTGGGAGCTTTCTAATATTGTCGGTCTCAAACTTAGACAAAGGAGGAAGGTTGCGACATGATTCATTAGGAATCCTCATAATATAAATGTATGCGGTGAAAATCGGCACGACATGTGGTAAGATTTGATTGTAGAATTTGAGGTAAGCGATTAAATTTTAAAGCGGTACGAGTAACATCAAGATAGACCGAATGACACAACAAGACCAGATAGTGACCGAACCGAGTGACATCGGATGAAAAATCGGGGGATCCTAGCGCGTATCCGTTCCAGATATGGCGTCAGCCATTACTCTTAGTTCATTAAGAGGCCGTTATTTTCATTAATTACATTTAATTTAAGAGTGATTCTCGGTCATCAATGCCTTGTATTCATAGCTATAAAAGGAGCCCAACCTTCATGTTGGAAGGGTATCCTATTCTCATGATTCACTTGAATGATCTTACTTATTGTAATTATAATCACAAGCTCTCATTACTGGCTCGAAACTTAAGCAGTTAAGTTGAGGGCCGAACTAATTTGACTGAAGGAATCATCTTAATTTACAACATTACAGGCTAACTTTCTTACTTACTATTTACTTTTTCTTACTTATTGTCATCTGTTTGTCATCGTCTATTATAAATTGATCCACGCATTCTTAAAACCACTTACAAATTCAACTGTACCTTTTTGGGGTAAATAACAAATATCGTAGAAACGTTCGCACCTAGGCACGAGTTAGATTGACAACCAAATGTGATAAAAAATGAGTAAGGGGTTCCACCACATCACCATGGCTGTGAGGGAGTATGAGCAAGTGTTTTCACATTATGGACGAGTGCGGGCAAAGAAGTTAGTTACGCCATATCAGTGTCTAGATGTGACACAAAATAAGAAAGGGATCCCGCATCATGGACGGCTGAGGGTTAAAAAGCTAATCTAAGAGAGTCGAATTCGGGTAGGCAGATGGAACTGTAAAGAATGGATCATGGGCCTAACTCAACCTCAAAATCTAGTTCGTAGGGTGATGATTGTCCAAGTCCATATAAGGAATCCATATTCTCATTCTATATCCGATGTGGGACTCTTAACGCTCATCCGCACACCCAGACCTTGTTAACTGGAACGTGGATAATATGATTTGGTGGCCCAACATTAGTGAACAAAGAATTGGAATGGGTCTGGCTCTGATACCATGTAAAGAATGGATCATAGGTCTAACTCAACCTCAAAAGCTAGTTCGTAGGATAAGGATTGTCCAAGTCTATATAAGGAGTCCATATTCCCATTCCATATCCGATGTGGGACTATTAACAAGAACATAGACACTTGTTGGTACTCTATTGTACTTTATAAAGCAGTACTGGAAGTAAATAACTATTACAAGTGTTCGAAAGGGTGAACAAATATTCAATCTTCAGAAATTGAATCTTGTTGAACAAATAGGCCAATCTTCAAAACTGCCGCAAGTTTGTTGTGTCTTGAATCTTGATAACCTGAAATCAAGAAACAACTAAATCTGGATAGTTACAATGTTGTGTGTTGAGTCGAGTGATTGCCCTCTGTCCTTAAGACAAGATTGCCCCGTATATATGCTTTTACGTTAGCGGGCAATAGTCTCCCAAGATAAAACAATACTTTAATCTCAACACTACAAAGCCAATAAGTTAAGCCTGACGAAGAAAACAAATATGAATCGACTTGCTGAAGATATAGAATAGGAAGGAAGAGTTTCTCTTTACTCTTCTCTTTTATCTCTGTGTATATAGTGTGTCTCTGTAGTGTATATCTCATGTATATCACACTGTTTTTGTGCTATTTTTGTGACTGTTTTTGCAGAAAAACAGTGGTTGTTTTGTGCTGAAAATGTTGTTTTTCTCTTCTGTTTTGCACTGTTTTCCCAGTCTGTTTTTCGTATTTTTCAGTCACTGAATTGAGCCAAATGAGGCTCAATATACAACATGGAGGAGGGGCTAAACAACTGTCCAAAATATGGCTGTTAATGGCCATTAGGAGGGCATTAAAACAACCAAATAATGGTTGTTAATGGCCATTGAAGGAGACTGCTTAATGGACATGAATGCGGGTGAAAATGGAGTTCATCAGCCAAATAATGGCTGGTTAATGCTCCAAAAAACAGTCCAGCCTTCCGTCACCCCACAATCAACTTTTCAGAAACTATGGGGACCAAAATGTAAATATTGAAACTTCAGGGATCAAACTGTACATATGAAAGAATTCAGGTCCAAACTGTACATATGAAACTTCAGGGATCAAATTGTACATCTGGGAAAGTTCTCCGGTCCAAAAAGATAATATCAGAAAGTCCCCACAGCCCACAACCGGACGGGCGGGCGGCGGCGGCGCGCGTGTGGGCTTAGCCATTTACCCAAGCACATCTAGGTATGGGTGAGCGGGTCCGGGTACCCTAACATTTTTTAACTACCCGGACCCTACCCGATAAAAGATCGGTTCCTAAATTTACTACCCGGAACCTACCCGTAGCAATCATTACCCGGAACCTACTCGGACTCGCAGGGTCCGGGTAGGTTCCCGGGTACCCTGTAAATAAAAAACACAAATTAAGCAACAATTTTTAAGCCTATGAGAATAAAAAAGAGTTCTAAAATAATTTCATCAAGTAGTTTTTTAGCCTACAATCAGAGTTTTTAGTATCCTTATAAGAAGTTTTAGAAAACTTATTCATTGTAGAAAAGCTAATTCTGTAACCAAAACCTAAAATTGCAAGCCAAATTTGACAATTAATTGAACGTGTTGATTTCAAAATAAATTTGAAAATATCTGAATTAAACTTATTTTCGTGTTCATAAGCTCTTCGATACAAAAGAAAA
Organism: Anisodus tanguticus; assembly: GCA_034509755.1. Classification (NCBI taxonomy): domain Eukaryota; kingdom Viridiplantae; phylum Streptophyta; class Magnoliopsida; order Solanales; family Solanaceae; genus Anisodus; species Anisodus tanguticus. The sequence goes on along the minus strand of CM067543.1, from coordinate 8,170,355 downwards.
GCTTTATTATGCTAGTAAATCCCTAAATTTCATCTTCACAACTACAAAAATATACACAAATTTTAAAAATAGATTTACATTTCAAATAAAAAAGTAATACAAATTGAAGATGAGTATCGCCTGAAATAGAACAGAAGCATATGATATTAAAAAGAAATTAAAGAGTTAGATATGAACAATATGCATTTTAGGAATGACGTGAACACAACCAAGGGAGAGAAAGAGGCAAAGGTGAAGCTTCAATGACGACAACGATGAAAGTACCTGAGAGAAAGCTTCAACAACGACGACGATGAAGCTCGGTGGTGTAGCTAAAACGCCATTGTTATTGAGAGAGTTTTGGGTGTTTTCTCTTATGGCACAAAGAGCATTCTAGAATAAAGGGGTGAAAAAACTAAAATATTTACGTATTGGGATGGGGAAAATCAATGTGTAGGCGTGCAACAAACAATTTTGGAGAAAGTTAAAAGTGGTCCAAATGTTTCTAAAAAATGTAAAAATATTTAATATTTTATAGGTTCCGGGTATCGGTTCCGGGTCCGGGTACCCTGTCTCTATTTTCCGAAACCGGAACCGGACCCGACATTGATCGGTTCCTAATTTTACTACCCGGACCCTACCCGTTATTATAATATATCTACCCGGAACCTACCCGTTAGTGTCGGTTCCGGTCGGGTATCTGGGTACCCTGTACCCGTGCTCACCCCTACATCTAGGTCTTCTCTCCTTTAAACACATGGGATACCCCTTGGGGTCCCAAACCCTTTACCAATTTGAGACTTATATAGAGAGCAATTCTTGCTATTCCCACCGATGTGGTAGATTTGTCCCACACCACATTTCCATGCCTCAAACACCTTACTTCGTGGACCAATATCTCTTTCATTTCTCAACAAAATTAGACGATTCTTGGCCCTACGGTCATCTACTCACTTCGTAGATCATGCATGTGCGAAGAGACAAGGTCTCCAACATGCGGAACACTAGTGTTTAATTCATCAAAGATGGGTGGACCAATCTCCCCGCAAAAGGCTAATTTCCAACAACACTTTCATAGGAAAGTCTATGAAATTACTGGATACCCTAAAAATTTTGGAGAGCTTATATTGCATGCCTTCAGCAAACTAAATGGACAAGGCAAAAGGCTAGAGAGATAGGTCATGCGGGTTATAAATTATTGTATTGTGGATAGACAAAAGTAGGAATGGAGTGAGAATTATTGTAGAATCATGACTTAAAGATAAAATTGTAGATGTAAACTGAGATGGGGATAAGATTATTACAGTAAGACTTGTATGATGGAAGGATACAATCAATGTTATTAGTGTCTATGCTTCACAAATAGGACTAGATGCGAGAAGCTAAACTATACTTTGGGAGGATATGAATAACTATTGGTTCAAGAGATATTTCGGAGACCAACAAATCTTTATAGGTAAAGATAAATGGAATGTAGGAAAAGGTAAAGATGACTATGAACAAGTACATGCTAGTTATGGTTATGGTACTAGGTATAATGAAGTTAAGGTTATATTATCATTTACTTTATCCTATGATTTAGCGGTAAATAACAGATATTTTAATTTTATTACAATAAGACGAGAAAGAAGTACATGCAAGGACCGGAAGGTTATACATTTCAGGAGAAACTGATGACCACCTAATATAGATTTGTACTCTTAGATGTAAAACTTAAGAGTAGAGTGAGAAAGATGATATCTACGGCAAAGTTTTTTGGTCCAAAAAGATAATATCGAAAAGTCCCCATAGCCCACGGCCCACCCCATTACACCCATGACCCGAGCCGGGACGGGACGGGCGGGCGGCGAAAGCGCGCGTGTGGGCTTAGCCATGAACCCAAGCACATCTAGGTCTTCTCTCCTTTAAACACATGGGATACCCTTTAGGGTCCCAAACCCTTTACCAATTTGAGACTTATATAGAGAGCAATTCTTCCTATTCCCACCGATGTGGTAGATTTGTCCCACACCACATTTCCATGCCTCAAACACCTTACTTCGTGGACCAATATCTCTTTCATTTCTCAACGAAATTAGACGATTCTTGGCCCTACGGTCATCTACTCACTTCGTAGATTATGCATGTGCGAAGAGACAAGGTCTCCAACATGCGGAACACTAGTGTTTAATTCATCAAAGATTGGTGGACGCATCTCCCCGCTAAAGGCTATTTCCAACAATCCCCTCTATGAAAGAGAGATTGTGGCGCACACACAAGGTGCCTACATTTCAGCAATCTTTCAGCGAAAAGATATTGCATCAGGAGAGGTTGCTTTCGCTTTGAACCTTCCCTAGTTGAATACCATCGGACTTACTTACTGCGCGGTGAACGTGATGTCTTGAACCGTCAGTGTTTAGTGTAAGCCAAGACAATGATACCAACACAATAACTCTTCTTATTCATTTTTCTTCTTACGTTTCTGTCCGTTGTGGCCATGGACACAGCCTTTCGCCTTCTTCGGTGGCCAAGTTGAAGCGTTCAACGTCGGCCTACCACCTTTTTTTTTTAGTGAGTTCATTTGAGGTGGCCATCCTCGCACTTAAATAGGTGATCTCCTACAAGGTATCCTGCTATACCCCACTTCACAAGTGTTAGGAATCATTAAAAGTTTCCCAACCTTAACCTCAACCATTTGAGGATCGTTAAAGGTTTGGAAGCTTAACTTTTTCCCACCATGCAGGTAGCACTTTTATGTCTATCGCGGGAACAGCTTTGGATTCATGTTTCCGTACAAAAATCATAATCCAAAGTGCTTCTTGCTTCTACCGAAGCGCTCAACTGAACCTTTTGCCGCTTAGTTTTCCCATTGAACCAAATTCTTGGGATCTCCAATCAGTATGGTTGGGTTTTCACCACAAAGGTTCGTATTGTTTGGGTTTTAAGCCCATTCCCGTAGACAGGCAGAACACTCGATCTCCGGGTAGTCCCTTAGTTAGTAAACAAGGAAGTGACACCCGTGATGATCAACTGCCATACGATCTTATGTCTCCTGACAAATCCTGACAGATATGTCCAGACGCCGTCATCCCTTAGTTAGTAAACAAGGAAGTGACACAATAGTCTCCCAAGATAAAACAACACTTTAATCTCAACGCTACAAAGCCAATAGGTTGAGCCTGACGAAGAAAACAAATATGAATCGACTTGCTGAAGATATGGAATAGGAAGGAAGAGTTTCTCTTTACTCTTCTCTTTTGTCTCTGTGTATATAGTGTCTCTGTAGTGTATATCTCGTGTATATCACACTGTTTTTGTGGTATTTTTGTGACTGTTTTTGCAGAAAAACAGTGGCTGTTTTGTGCTGAAAATGATGTTTTTCTCTTCTGTTTTGCACTGTTTTTCCAGTCTGTTTTTCATATTTTTCAGTCACTGAATTGAGCCAAATGAGGCTCAATATATAGCATGGATGAGGGGCTAAACAACTGCCCAAAACATGGATGTTAATGGCCATTAGGAGGGCATTAAAACAACCAAGTAATGGTTGTTAATGGCCATTGAAGGAGGCTGTTTAATGGACATGAATGAGGGTGAAAATGGAGTTAATCGGCCAAATAATGGCTGGTTAATGCTCCATAAAACAGTCCAACGGTAGGCAGAAAGTTTTCTGCCTTCCGTCACCCCACAATCAACTTTCCAGAAACTCTGGGGACCAAAATGTACATATGAAACTTCAGGGATCAAACTGTACATCTGGCAAAGTTCTCTGGTCCAAAAAGATAATATATTATAAAGTCACCACAGCCCATGACCGGACGGGCGGGCGGCGGCGGCGCGCTTGTAGGCTTAGCCATGAACCCAAGCACATCTAGGTCTTTCCTCCTTTAAACACATGGGATACCCCTTGGGGTCCATACCCTTTACCAATTTGAGACTTATATAGAGAGCAATTCTTCATATTCCCACCGATGTGGTAGATTTGTCCCACACCACATTTCCATGCCTCAAACACCTTACTTCGTGGACCAATATCTCTTTCATTTCTCAACGAAATTAGACGATTCTTGGCCCTACGGTCATCTACTCACTTCGTAGATCATGCATGTGCGAAGAGACAAGGTCTCCAACATGCGGAACACTAGTGTTTAATTCATCAAAGATGGGTGGACCAATATCCCCGCAAAAGGCTAATTTCCAACAACACTTTCATAGGAAAGTCTATGAAATTACTTGGATACCCTAAAAATTTTGGAGAGCTTATATTGCATGCCTTCAAAGAAACTAAATGGACAAGGCAAAAGGCTAGAGAGATAGGTAATGCGGGTTATAAATTATTGTATTGTGGATAGACAAAAGTAGGAATGGAGTGAGAATTATTGTAGAATCATGACTTAAAGATAAAATTGTAGATGTAAACCGAGATGGGGATAAGATTATTACAAGTAAGACTTGTATGATGGAAGGATACAATCAATGTTATTAGTGTCTATGCTTCACAAATAGGACTAGATGCAGAAGCTAAACTATACTTTGGGAGGATATGAATAACTATTGGTTCAAGAGATATTTCAGGAGACCAACAAATCTTTATAGGTAAAGATAAATGGAATGTAGGAAAAGGTAAAGATGACTATGAACAAGTACATGCTAGTTATGGTTATGGTACTAGGTATAATGAAGTTAAGGTTATATTATCATTTACTTTATCCTATGATTTAGCGGTAAATAACAGATATTTTAATTTTATTACAATAAGACGAGAAAGAAGTACATGCAAGGACCGGAAGGTTATACATTTCAGGAGAAACTGATGACCACCTAATATAGATTTGTACTCTTAGATGTAAAACTTAAGAGTAGAGTGAGAAAGATGATATCTGGCAAAGTTTTTTGGTCCAAAAAGATAATATCAGAAAGTCCCCATAGCCCACAGCCCACAGCCCATGACCCGAGCCCGGGACGGGACGGGCGGGCGGCGAAAGCGCGCGTGTGGGCTTAGCCATGAACCCAAGCACATCTAGGTCTTCTCTCCTTTAAACACATGGGATACCCTTTAGGGTCCCAAACCCTTTACCAATTTGAGACTTATATAGAGAGCAATTCTTCCTATTCCCACCGATGTGGTAGATTTGTCCCACACCACATTTCCATGCCTCAAACACCTTACTTCGTGGACCAATATCTCTTTCATTTCTCAACGAAATTAGACGATTCTTGGCCCTACGGTCATCTACTCACTTCGTAGATTATGCATGTGCGAAGAGACAAGGTCTCCAACATGCGGAACACTAGTGTTTAATTCATCAAAGATTGGTGGACGCATCTCCCCGCTAAAGGCTATTTCCAACAATCCCCTCTATGAAAGAGAGATTGTGGCGCACACACAAGGTGCCTACATTTCAGCAATCTTTCAGCGAAAAGATATTGCATCAGGAGAGGTTGCTTTCGCTTTGAACCTTCCCTAGTTGAATACCATCGGACTTACTTACTGCGCGGTGAACGTGATGTCTTGAACCGTCAGTGTTTAGTGTAAGCCAAGACAATGATACCAACACAATAACTCTTCTTATTCATTTTTCTTCTTACGTTTCTGTCCGTTGTGGCCATGGACACAGCCTTCGCCTTCTTCAGTGGCCAAGTTGAAGCGTTCAACGTCGGCCTACCACCTTTTTTTTTAGTGAGTTCATTTGAGGTGGCCATCCTCGCACTTAAATAGGTGATCTCCTACAAGGTATCCTGCTATACCCCACTTCACAAGTGTTAGGAATCATTAAAAGTTTCCCAACCTTAACCTCAACCATTTGAGGATCGTTAAAGGTTTGGAAGCTTAACTTTTTCCCACCATGCAGGTAGCACTTTTATGTCTATCGCGGGAACAGCTTTGGATTCATGTTTCCGTACAAAAATCATAATCCAAAGTGCTTCTTGCTTCTACCGAAGCGCTCAACTGAACCTTTTGCCGCTTAGTTTTCCCATTGAACCAAATTCTTGGGATCTCCAATCAGTATGGTTGGGTTTTCACCACAAAGGTTCGTATTGTTTGGGTTTTAAGCCCATTCCCGTAGACAGGCAGAACACTCGATCTCCGGGTAGTCCCTTAGTTAGTAAACAAGGAAGTGACACCCGTGATGATCAACTGCCATACGATCTTATGTCTCCTGACAAATCCTGACAGATATGTCCAGACGCCGTCATCCCTTAGTTAGTAAACAAGGAAGTGACACAATAGTCTCCCAAGATAAAACAACACTTTAATCTCAACGCTACAAAGCCAATAGGTTGAGCCTGACGAAGAAAACAAATATGAATCGACTTGCAGAAGATATGGAATAGGAAGGAAGAGTTTCTCTTTACTCTTCTCTTTTGTCTCTGTGTATATAGTGTCTCTGTAGTGTATATCTCGTGTATATCACACTGTTTTTGTGGTATTTTTGTGATTTTTTTGCGAAAAAACATGGGTGTTTTTGTCTTGAAAATGATGTTTTTCTCTTCTGTTTTGCACTGTTTTTCCAGTCTGTTTTTCATATTTTTCAGTCACTGAATTGAGCCAAATGAGGCTCAATATATAGCATGGATGAGGGGCTAAACAACTGCCCAAAACATGGATGTTAATGGCCATTAGGAGGGCATTAAAACAACCAAGTAATGGTTGTTAATGGCCATTGAAGGAGGTCATTTAATGGACATGAATGAGGGTGAAAATGGAGTTAATCGGCCAAATAATGGCTGGTTAATGCTCCATAAAACAGTCCAACGGTAGGCGTAAAGTTTTCTCGCCTTCCGTCACCCCACAATCAACTTTCCGAAACTCGGGGACCAAAATGTACATATGAAACTTCGTGGATCAAACCGTACATCCGGCAAAGTTCTCTCGGTCCAAAAAGATAATATATTATAAAGTCACCACACCCCATGACCGGACGGGCGGGCGGCGGCGCGCGCGCTTGTAGGCTTAGCCATGAACCCAAGCACATCTAGGTCTTTCCTCCTTTAAACACATGGGATACCCCTTGGGGTCCATACCCTTTACCAATTTGAGACTTATATAGAGAGCAATTCTTCATATTCCCACCGATGTGGTAGATTTGTCCCACACCACATTTCCATGCCTCAAACACCTTACTTCGTGGACCAATATCTCTTTCATTTCTCAACGAAATTAGACGATTCTTGGCCCTACGGTCATCTACTCACTTCGTAGATCATGCATGTGCGAAGAGACAAGGTCTCCAACATGCGGAACACTAGTGTTTAATTCATCAAAGATGGGTGGACCAATATCCCCGCAAAAGGCTAATTTCCAACAACACTTTCATAGGAAAGTCTATGAAATTACTGGATACCCTAAAAATTTTGGAGAGCTTATATTGCATGCCTTCAGCAAACTAAATGGACAAGGCAAAAGGCTAGAGAGATAGGTAATGCGGGTTATAAATTATTGTATTGTGGATAGACAAAAGTAGGAATGGAGTGAGAATTATTGTAGAATCATGACTTAAAGATAAAATTGTAGATGTAAACTGAGATGGGGATAAGATTATTACAGTAAGACTTGTATGATGGAAGGATACAATCAATGTTATTAGTGTCTATGCTTCACAAATAGGACTAGATGCAGAAGCTAAACTATACTTTGGGAGGATATGAATAACTATTGGTTCAAGAGATATTTCAGGAGACCAACAAATCTTTATAGGTAAAGATAAATGGAATGTAGGAAAAGGTAAAGATGACTATGAACAAGTACATGCTAGTTATGATTATGGTACTAGGTATAATGAAATTAAGGTTATATTATCATTTACTTTATCTTATGATTTAGCGGTAAATAACACATATTTTAATTTTATTACAATAAGACGAGAAAGAAGTACATGCAAGGACTGGAAGGTTATACATTTCAGGAGAAACTGATGACCACCTAATATAGATTTGTACTCTTAGATGTAAAACTTAAGAGTAGAGTGAGAAAGATGACGACTTGCAAACAACCACAAATTAGGCGATGGAAATTAAAGGGCGTTAACCAGTTAGCATTTCAAGAAAAATTCTGAGAGAAGAGAGCTTGGGGCTTAGAGGGAGACATAGATGTCCAGTGGATGAAAATGACAGGTTGCATTTAAAAAATAGCAACTAAAGTAGCAGCCATTGGAGGCAACTCAGAAAAGAAGTAGCAGTTGTTATGTGTGGTGCCATGATTTACTACACTTGGCAAGCAAGATTTTTGCAACTGTTCATGTAATTGAATGTAAATACAAGAGTTTATAGTTGCACAGACATAGAAGGAAATTAGACAAAGGCTTAGCATGTGTGCAGGTTCAAGGAAGGCCAGAAACTGTCAAATTTTGATACATTGGCTTTGTAACTGGGTTTTCATTTGTTGGTTTGGTTGTTCATTTCCTCTTGACGTCTAGTTGCTTCTGGGCACCCTTCACTGGAAGGTGGCCTGAAACTCTAGATGTTATTAATTTGTAATTGGTTTAATTTGTATGATAATATTCACAGTTTATTGTTAAAAAAATATGTCTTTCATATTAAGAGTAGAGATGGCAGTGGATTCTGGACCCGGTCCGGATCCGGTGGGTCCGGATCCGGTGGATCCAGATCCGTTTGATAGGATATGAATTTTCAAAATTTGGACCCGACAGATCCAGATCCGTTTCTAACGGATCGGATATGTATCTGGATCTTGTATTTGAGATCCGTATCCGGTCCAGATCCGACCCGTGGATCCGTTTTTTATTAAATATATTCATAACCTGGAATGTAATTTTATAAGTATTTTCTTAAAATTGCTAAGCACATCCTTGTAAGTTTAATTTATCCCCGCGTTAACTCAAAAACCAAAAAATAAATAGGTAACTTCGATAATAAAATCAATGTTATATTAGTGAATGACTAACATCTCTATAGACAAGAAGTTAAATTTATATTCACTTCATTTGTGAAGATTCCAAGCACATGCAAGTTCTTCATTGTGGAAATACTAGTCAGCATTTTTCACAACTATTGTCATTGTCCAACATTTTTAATTAATAGCTCACAATCAAAACGAGACAACGAACAAAATATCTCATATGAACATTTCAAAATTGTAACACAATAAACTGTTAGCTAAGTAAAAATCGTTTGTCAGTTCAAAAAAAAATTCTTAGCAAGGCAATTTTTTTTACATGTGGATCCAGATCCGATCCGTGGATCCGGATTTAGATCTGATTTTTTTGGACCCGACGAATCTGATTCGGATCTGGATTCAGGTATGAAAAATGGATCTGGATCTAGTAGGATCCGATCCAGATCCAATCCCTTGTCATCCCTAATTAAGAATGTACAAGTTAAAGCATCGAAAATGATGCACATAGTCTATTAATAAAAAAGTCTTGCTAATTAATACAATAATACCAGCCACTTGAATAATGAAAAAGATTTTCAAATTTCATCATGGCATTTAAGAAAAGAAACACAAAAGATTGTGTGTGTGTTACACACATGTTATACTTAGGGTTCGTTTGTTAGGAGGTATAAGAATAATGCTTAATAGAGTATATTAGTAATGCTTGTATTATTATGCTGGTATTAGTTATGCTGAGATTATTTCTTACCCGCTGTTTGGTTTGGTGTATTAAAAATAACATGCATTGTATAATTTTTAAAAATAATTGGTTGTTTGCAAAAGTAACCTCCACATTCGTTAGCTTTGAGCCCGTTATTGCTCATTCAAGCTCTGGATCGACTTCTTTTATCATTTATTAAGTGATTTCTCGATCCAGTGGTCATATGGTTGTGTAAGTTTCCAGTTTTATTTTCTATTTGTTGAGTGTTCAATCAATTACGGCAGCTTCTTTTATTTCTTGTTTTGGAAATTTCAGTTTCCTATTTGTGTTCTAAAGTGACAAGAATGAAGTTTGATCTGTCCTTAAACTGTTGAGATTTGGGGTTTTATATGCACAACATTCTGATTTGATGATTTAAAGTTAGCTCCCCAAATTTAATGTTGGTTCAATTTAATAATTGGAAAAGGTTTTGAGAGATTTTGGGGGCGATTGTGTTTTTAATCATGTCTATGCATGCATTAAAAACTCTTGTATTACTAATATTATGGTTTGCTATGCATTAGTTATGCATAGGATAATACTAAATAGGGTGTATAATCAGTGCTTGTATTAGTTATGTATAGATTGAAAAAGTGTATCAAACAAGGTGTTACTAATACACAAAGTTAATGCATATATTATTTTCTCTAATGATTCCTACCTAACGATCCTTATAGTACTAATTATTTTTCCCATTGAGTGGTTCTTGTCACATGTTTGCATATAGTAACTCTTTTAATTTGATCAGTTTTTGTTGAGACTAAAGTCTGGTCTACCTAATATAAGGTAAAAAATATGTACTACATGAAAGTCACGAATTGAAAAATATAGCAAACTGAATTCCACGAACCCATTCACGTACATAAATATATTGAAATAAACCCTAGCCTCAAAATCAAAAGGTCTCCCAAAAAATAACACTTATCTATAAATTGCTGGAAAAGCAAAGTATGGGCAACTGCCAACTGACCAAACTTATTAGATGGGGCAATTGGGTCAAGAGGATAATATAGCTAAGTGGATAACCTGAACTTCACCTTTGGAACCAGAAATTCTATAATATAATATAATCTTGTCAGCATCATGTGATTGGTTACTTTTTATTAGGTCAGGACCTCTATTGGCCGTTAGCCTTTTACACATTCACTTTTAATGGAGTACATATTTTGAATTATGTAAGTGAATTCCTTTTTTCCTAAAATATAACAACATACTTTGAGTCCTAAACTTAAATGATTCAAAAAGTGAGGCACTTCACCAAAATAACTCAATACTCCCAAATAAAAAGGGAATTGATCTATGGTCGATTTCGTAACAAATCAAATAAAGAGGAATTTCTATTTGTACCTCATAAAAAAAGTTTTTTATTTTGTCGCAACAAATTGTTACGCAATAAGACTTAACTGTAATTGCATCGTTAAGTCCTATTGCGCAATAGGAATTTGATAAACCGACCTCGTTTTCTTCCCCATCAATCCCACTTTATTTTTAAAATTTTTTGCCATTAACAGCCAAAAAACCAAGGTCCCACCACCTAAAATTGTCCTTTTCGCGTTAAATTTTAACCTGAAAGTCAATATTCTCGGTATATTCAATTCAAGAAACAAGTTTCGAATCTTGAATTTCCGAATAAAGCGCCGTAGAACTTATTTCAAAACTCAAAATTAACTTTTAATCTAGATATTTTACTATAAACTTTTTAATTATATTATTAAATAACTTATAATCCTAAGCATCATTAATGTTTCAGTGTTGAATTTCGAAAAAGTTGTGTTTTGCGCATGTGCAATAGGGGCAATCCGCCCACTGCCCAGCCCCTTTTTTAAAAAAAATTAAATTTTTTATTGTTTGTTAATTATTTTATTAGAAAAATATATTAATCTCCTAATTGTTAATTATTTATTAAATGTTTGATTATAAAAAAATATACTAATCTCCTAATAATATTTTTATTTGTTAATTATCTAATTGTTAATTTATTTATTTGTAAAAAAATTTAATCCATATTAATTATTAATGTGCTAATTAGTTATCTAGTTTTATGTATTAATTTTTAATTAATTATTAATTAGTTACTTAATATAATTTTCCGTTAAATGAATTAGTTCGTCATTACTTTAATCCTTAGTTTATGATTGAACGTCATTAGTTTAGGATTAAAATGCAATTAATATAATGTTTCGTGAATTGTAGTTAGTATAATAATTAATTATTAATTAGAAATAGTTAATCCTTAGTTTAGGATTAAAAATATCACTAATATAATATTAGTTAGTTAATTGTAGTTAGTATAATAATTATTAATTAGAAATAGTTAATCCTTAATTTAGGATTAAAAATATCAATAATATAATGTTTCTTTAATTGTAGTTAGTATAATAACTAATTAACAATTAATAATTAGAAATCATTAATCCTTAGTTTAGGATTGAACATCATTAGTTTAGAATTAAAAATATCATTAATATTATATTAGTTAGTTAATTGTACTTAGTATAATAATTAATTAATAATTATTAATTAGAAATAGTTAATCCTTAGTTTAGTATTAAAAATATCATTAATATTATATTAGTTAGTTAATAATAGTTAGTATAATAATTATTAATTAGATATAGTTAATCTTTAGTTTAGAATTGAACAACATAATTATTCTAATTCACAAATTTAGATAGTTAATATAATTTCCCGATAAAGGATTAGTTAGTTAGTATAATTTTTGATAAAGGATTACATGTTCATGAATAATGTAAACATTGTTAATATAGATACGACACCTACATGGATCCCAACTTTCATCTGGGGCCCATCGATAGATCGGTACTTATTCTACAGGATAATCATAGGTCTGACCTATTATGGACTAGCGATATACGTATGAGTACATTGTTCCATCCCCGTAGGGTGGAACATGCGTGGGATCTTCTAGTGGCTCGGCCCCCACATCCCCGCGTCTTAGAGATATTGTATTGGGGAGATATGTATCGTTGTGTCGCTGCAGGTTGGGTACAACATGATTGAACTCTTGTGACGGCCATGGTTGAGCGATAGTGACCGGAGACCCACACATTTCATCTCCGCACTGGTGAGATCACTATCACGCTTTAAGATGTAGAGGTCATGTATAGACTATAGGTAGATGGATTCTCATTATACATTGAGGATGTTCAGCAGGAGCCGACATTATGGCAGGAGTTAACTAGGCTCACTAGATACGTGCCTCAGCATGGTGATATCCATGGACAGAGTCGGATGCCGATGTCTTCCCTCTATGCTCACTTGTGCCTCACAGACATTTAACATCCTATTGTAGACAACACACCTCAGAAGGATGTCGATCGTCGTGTCATTCTATATTTACTCATCATATTTGGGGTATCATGTTCCCAAACACATTGAATTCCCATGTGAACGTAAAGTATTTACTATATGGAGGCCGTATTTTCAGTTTTTAGATCAGCTATCGGCGTTTTGCAAGGCTGGTGAGCCCGTGTGAATATCGCAGTGTCCATTGATACACATGGAGATTCTTGAGGATCACACACTCCATCGTGTCTTATGACAGGTTGGGCATGTACATAATATACCTGACCCGATTGTTTGACATCACAATCACTATAAACGGGACGAGCATTCGATCGTCACTGCTACATACCGAGCCTTTATGCACACCCAACTCGATTATTAGGATCAGAGGCTGCAGAGCACAGCGGTAGTCGAACATACGACTCCGATGGAGGTTTACATGGAGTGGTACCGACAGATCACACACAGCTTAATTGGCAACTCCAAGCGACGTAATTCATATGGCCGAGGATATGCAGCACTCGCGGGACAATATGAGGTGTTGGTAAATTTACCGCACTTAAACTTAATTAATCATCTTAATTTATTACGTTATATATTTATTCTATTATTAATATTTGCAAATAAATGCAGCTACGGACCGTACTAACAATGCGCCAGTTTGGCTTACAACATATACATATCCCCGAGACAGCGGGATTTGTTGCCCAAATCATTCAGGTAGTCGAGTCAGGTATCCAACAATCACAAGAAGTCGGACGTATGCATGAGTCTATTCTAGAGGGCCCGTATCAGCCAACAGATAGTCGTGGTCGTGGTTGCGGTCGTGGTCGCGATTGTGGCCGTAGTCATGGTCATGGAGGCGATGGTGATAGAGGCAGTGGTGGCAGAAAGGGGTGGCCAGGGGGATCGTGGCAGAGGAGATAGAGGTCGAGGTGGCGGCAGAGGCCTCCTCTAGTAGATGAGTCTGACGAACATGCTCTTGATCCCGCTCCAGTGCAGCAGCACTCGTCGACTTTAGATGTCCCATCCACTTCAGCCCACCCGTCGACTTCTTACCGATCGTCGACATCTCTATATACACCGGCAGATATATTTTCAGATGTACTCGGGTCTTCATCCCAGGGTGATGACGTAGATTGGGATTCATATGACACATCAGTGCCTGCGCAGCGGCCAGTTCGTGATCTACAGAGTGAGCCGCCTGTTCGTGATCTACATGGTGGCAATGAGCTGGAGTACGACTTCTTATTTATGGACTTCGACATTTTTCTTAGCCTAGGGGTAAGTGTTTAAAATACTTATTTTAATAAATTAAAATAGTTATACTGATTATTTCATAATTTGTCATATCTTAGGATTTAGCTACAGCTACAGCTCCATCTCTAGCTCCAGCTTCGGCTCCGACTACAGCTCCAGCTCCAGCTCTAGCTCCATCTCTAGATTCAGTTGAGCTCCGGCTCCAGTCATTTAGATCTCATATATGATACTATTTCATATCCTACACCAGACCCCTCTCAGGAGCCTGCTCAGGAGTCCTCTCATAAGCCCGTCAATACACATGTTTGATTTTTTATCAAAAGATAATGTATTAAATTTAAATTAAAATTAATACTAATTGTTTATGTATTATTTTAGGTTCATCCTTCTGCCTTTGTGGACCCGTCTTCTGACTGTTCTGATGAGATTCTGATCGTACAAAGCGCACGTAATCTCAAGAAGAAACATATTATGGTCAAGAGCGCAAGGATGGAAAGGGGAGATGATCATGGCTTAGAGCATCCTATTATTAAGAGGAGCATGGGATGGAAATGATGGTGGGGGTGGGGGTGGGGGGGTCGTATGAGCCTTAGGCCTAAGGTTACTCTAAAGCCTACCACATGTAGGACCCATTAGAGATTGTGTATATGTAATTAAGTTGTACAGTTGAAGTTAATATTATATTTTTTACGTATTATTGTATAAATGATAATTAGTTATCTTAGTCTTTAATTATTATCATTTATTACTAACTCGTGTGACGTTCTAAATTAATTATGAAAAAAATCTCGACATATTTGAAATAAAGGAATGCCTTGACTACACAATAAAACGCTTAAATCACAACCTTAAAAAGTAAAATACTTAAACCTAAGTATCCTTTTCCAAACAAAACTTACTTCTGGAAGTTTACAATCCCTAAAATGACATTCCGAACGTTTAGGTATCCTTGATTTATTAAGCCTACACTAATATTCGCGTAAAAGAATATCAGGTTCTATATAAATTATTAACATTCCGGAGCCTTGAGACATGACTAATCTTTGGTCAAAGTATGAAAAAAATGTGTATTTCAAACCTTTGAAATTATACAAAGTGTTGGGAAAATTGAAATACACCTTTTGCGCAGGAAATTTCTGCGCAATAGGACTTAACCGAGCCGTTACGGTTAAGTCTTATTGCACAGGAATTTCCTGCGCAAAAGGTACTTATGTTACATATTTTGATACCTTAGTTTTTAGGTCATTTAAGTTCCGGACTCAACATACTTTGTGGACATGCTTGTATCGTTATATAATAGCTCTTTTTTGTCGGAGAACCAACCAAAATACCCGCCAAATATATAATACAAAGTATACATATAATGCAGGTATAATATGTGTATAATCTTATTTAATTAGTATGTAATTTATATGTACTGGCTAGAAAAAAGTAAACAGTAATTCGGTTAACTATTTATGTTAAGATCTCTTGTTTGTTTTTCGATGGTAATAATTGCAAGACACCGTCGGATAGTAGTTAACCATTACCGGCCCACTACGTTAATTGAAATTCTTCTACGTACTCTTAATCAGAAGAATTTATTTCTAGTCGATTTGGGAATGAAGAACCTCTTAATAAAAAAAGTTTTACCCGTCTTCCTTCTTGGTATGTTTATTTGATATGAATTAAATTAATTGGATTAGTAAATTAAATATAGGATTTTCAAAGGCCTAAAGTTAAAAAAAGTAGTTGGCGACCGTTATTTTCAAGAAAAGGAAAAAGAAGAAAAAAGATAATGGGGCAACATGAAGTGGCAGTACAAAGAAGAAAACCTTATCGATAAAATAATAAGGAAATGAAGAAAGACCAACCATGTGAAACGTCACAATTCACAAGTATAGGCCACAAGATATTGGATGGCTGGGGAAGAATTGACGGTGGATTATGGAATTTTTAACATGAGTTGATCTTTTCTATAAGGAAAATATTCAAATTTATCTCTATACTATTCAAAATTATTTAACTTTATCATTGTTACATTATTTCGGTTGGTTCATACTTTAATCGGTAGTAAATGGTCTCGTAATTATTCTAACTATTGACGGAGATATTTATCTCAAAATGGTGAATTTCAAGTGTTCAAAATTCTTTGCATGAAAGAAAAAGTCTAAATTTGCACTTAATTTAACTACGATTTAAAATTACCTTCGAGTTGGAGCTTCAGTTTGAACAAGGCAAAAATGAGACTTTCCTAACGACGTAGGTTTTATGAGTGGCAAATAAACAATTTTTACCCCTTTCGTTTTTTATTAATTATCTTATGGACTAGTTGTGATTTGTCAAGGATGAGGTAGAATATCAAGCACGCAAGTGTAGTGTAATTATGGATAGATAAATAAATGATAGAGATATATGGAGTAGTTATGTATAGATAAATGATAGAATATTTTTCATATATTTTGTAATTAAAATTTTAATGTAATTATGGAAATTAGATATTCTCATACAATTAAGATTTGTATTTGTAAACAACTATATATATATATTGTATCAATGAGAAGCCTCCAATTAAGGAGAATTTCATAATTCTACATGGTATCAGGAGCCAAACCCTACCCCTAAAAACCAGAGTCCAACTTCCTCCTTTTTCTTCCGCTGCCAGCAACCCCTCCAAAACCGGTGCCTCCCTCTCTTTTTTTTCTTTCTTCCGCCGCCGACACCGGACCCTAAAATCTGGCACCCTTCTTTTCTCCTTCACGCCGACGGCAGCCCTTGTCCGTGGCTTCTCCCGCCTATTCCTCCTCTACCCACGACACACATCCTACAACTTCCACCCCCCCTTCTACCACCTTTCATCCGGCCTTTGCCGTGACGAACATCAAGAACTTCATCCATTTAATTCTTGATCAAGAGGATGGTCAATACTCGTCGTGGGTTGAACTATTCCGAATTCATGCCTTGTGCTTACAACGTACTTGATCAGATCGACACCTCCACCCCCCGTCCAGCCGACGTTGACAACACAATGCGAAAGCGCCTTGATGCGATCGTCAAATAATAGATATATGACACCATATCCAAGGATTTACTTCTTACCATTATGAAGACAAGTGCTTCATCTCACGACTTATGGACAAGGCTAGAAGAAATCTATCTAGACAACAAACATACATATGTCGTGTATTTGGAGGAACAATTTAATAACATCCATCTTGAGAACTTTGCTAACATGTCAGACTATTGTAAACAACTTAAATTAGTTGTTGATCAATTGTCTAAGGTTGGCACTCCGATTTCTGACATAAAGATGGTGCTGCAACTTATTAATGGGTTGCCAAAAGGTGAGTACAATACACTTGCGAAGATAACCCACTCCCTAGCTTCAAAACGGCCCGATCATAGTTGCTATTGGAATAGACTAAACGTGCCAAATAAGACGAACATAATCAGAAGGCATTGGTAGTACACGTACCACTGACTTCTTTACCCGTAACCGTCGGACCACCACAATCAGCGCTGCGGCCGGGGTGGTGGCAGAGGTCGAGGCCGAGGCAACAACTGTGGCAGCAAGAGAAGGGGTCGAGGGGCCCAGCCATGGTAGGCCCAGTCTCCATATCCATGGGCCAGCCCAATGTCGTAGCCCACCCCCTTGCCCTTACCCAACCAACCCGGCACAACACCCAAGTCTGAGTCTGAGCATTCTGGGCCCAGCTCTTGGCCCAAGTCACACGAGTCAGCCACACCAGGCCCACCTCTCCACGACCTAACAACAACAGTAGGTATACGGCCTTATGACCCCTACGAACTAAGTTAGGCCTACAACACTGTGAATCTCTAGCAGCCCAATGACACATGGTACATGAATACAGGGGCCACATCCCATCTCACTCGTAACTCTAGTAATCTCCCTCATCTGTTTAATTTGCACAATCCTCAATGTATTTTGGTCAAAAATGGCAATCGCATTCCAATTCAAGGTTATGGCACCACACAAACACCACCACCTCACCCTCACTTTACCCTAAAAAATGTCCTATACGCACCTAACATCATTAAAAACTTAATCTCTGTTAGGAAGTTTACTAGTGACAATTTCGTATCTATAGAGTTTGACCCTTTTGGTTTTCTGTGAAATACCTAACTACGGGACAACTCTAACGAGATGCAATAGTGTGGGGGACCTCTATCCATTCTCATCCAATTTCGCTGCCAGTGACAATCCACATACCTCTCTAGCTGCAATCTCTCTATCAACTTGGCACGATAGACTTGGGCACCCGGGAGCACCAATTTTAAATTTTCTTAGGAGTTACAATTTAATTCAATGTAATAAAGGGAAATTTTTCCACAATTGCTACTCTTGTCCATTAGAGAAGCATGTTAGACTTCCTTTTCAGTCATCATTTACTGCAACGTTCTCTCCTTTTGATATTATTCACGCGGATTTATGGACCTCTCCAATTACTAGAAAACTAGGTCACAAATATTATTTGGTATTTTTGGATGATTTCTCTCACTTTCTTTGGGTTTATCCTCTACAATATAAGTCCCAAGTTTACCAAATCTTTCTTGAATTTCAAGCATATGTTAAAACCCAGTTTGAGAAAAATATCAAAACATTTCAATGTGACAATGGTCGTGAGTTTGACAATTCACTTTTTCATAAATTTTGTGCGGATAATGACATGGTGTTTCTCTTATCATTCCCCATACCTCACCTCAAAATGGTAAAGCCGAAAGAATCATACGCACCATCAATAATAAGATCCGCACTATGCTATTCCATGCTTCCCTCCCAATTCTTTTTGGGTATACGCCTTGCATATGGCGGCATAACTTCTTAATATATTACCAACACAAACTCTTCAAAATAAAACTCCAACCGAAATTCTCTTCCGTCGGATACCCTCTTATAATCACCTTCGGATTTTTGGTTGTCTATGCCACACGAATCTCGCCTCCATAGCCCCTCACAAATTAGCTCATAGATCTAACCCTTCCATTTTCTTAGGTTTCCCGTCAAACCATAGGGAGTACTTATGCTATGACTTATCCAAAAATAAAATCCAAGTCTCTCGCCATGTCACATTCGACGAGAAAGTTTTCTCATTTGCAAACGTCCAAAATTTTCAAGTCACTAACTACGGCTTCCTTGATGATTCAGACAATTCCCCTCTCACTAGAACCACAATACATCTTGGCACCCATCCCCTCCCATCACTACCCCAGACCTCGTCAACTACCACCCATATCTCGTCGACCACCAGCTTACCCACTGCTCCCGTCTTATCTGCATCGATCCCATCGCCGAGCTCACTGCCCCACCCTGCCACTACTCACGTGATATACAATGTCATGTCACCGAGTCCACTGCCCCACCCTCTATAACTATTCCCGTGTCACCAAGCCCACAGCTCCACCCCCTGCCATTGTTTCCTTTATTGGAAAATATCGTGTCCCATACCATCCCCACTGCCCATAACCACCCCACTGTCCGTCACCCAAACAGTCCCACTTCCGACCCACCGTATGGAAACCCATGCTCAACACTGGATTTTCAAACCAAAAGTATATTTTAACCTATCTACTCTGACTATCTCACCTATACCTAAAAATATAAAATTAGCCAAGCTTCACCCAAATTGGAATGCGGCTATGCGTGAGAAATTTAATGCGCTCACTTCACAACACATTTAGGATCTTGTCCTGAGACCAGAGGGGGTGAATGTTATTTATTGCATGTGGCTATATCGTCACAAATTCAGAGATAGTGGAGAGCTTGAACGTGGCAAGACTTGTGGAAAATGGCACGGGGCAACAAGATGGAGTTGATTGTGGTGAGACCTTCAGTCCAGTGGTTAAACTAGCCACTATTCACACTGTTTTGAGCATAGTTATGGGAAATAACTGACTAATTCATCAACTTAATGTGAAAAATATGTTCTTATATGGGGATTTGAAAGAAACCATATATATGCATCAATCGCCTGCCTTTGTGCATCCAGATGCTCCCCAGTATGTCTGTCGTCTTCAAAAGTCACTTTATGGCTTGAAACAAGCCCCCAGGGCTTAGTATAAGCGATTTTTCACTTACATCATACAGATCGGGTTCGTGTGCAGCAAAAGTGAGAATTCACTTTTATTTTTGACATTGCATACCTTTTGCTCTATGTGGATGATATTGTTCTGACTGCCTTATCTGATGTGCTGAAACGCAAAATCATTACCCTGCTCAAATCCAAATTTGCTATGATAGACTTAGGTAAATTGAGTTATTTTTTTTGGATTTCAGTGACCAGATCCGAAAATGCAATATTCCTGTGCCAGCGTAAATTTGCCGAAGAAATTATTTACAGGGCTAAAATGGCAAACTGCAAGATCATCCCACTCCAGTCGACTCGAAGTCGAAACTCAGTGACGATGACGGGGATCCTGTGCTCGATCCTTCTCTTTATAGGAGTCTTGCTGGTGCACTTCAGTATCTTACCTTCACTAGGCCTGATATTGCGTATGTCATTCAGCAGGTGTGTTTGTTCATGCATGCTCCCAGGGAGTCTCACTTTACCGCTCTTAAACGTATCATTCGGTTTGACTACGAATTACATCTTTATCTCTCTACACCTACCAGACTGATATCGTATACGGACGCCGATTTGGGCAGTTGCTCGGACACACGTCGATCTACTTTCGGTTACTGTGTATTTTTGGATGATAATCTCATCTCGTGGTCTACCAAAACACAAGCCACTCTATCTTTCGAGTGCAGAAGCAGAATATAGAGGAGTTGTGAATGTTGTTGCCGAGATCTGCTGGCTTAGAAACCTTCGTCTAGAGCTTCACTATCCCTTACGTAAGGCATCTCTTATCTACTGTGATAACATATCTGCTGTTTACTTGTCTCATAACCCAGTCCAGCATCAGTGAACAAAATATATTAAGATGGATATTCATTTTGTTCGTGAGAAGGTTGTCATGGGTCGTGTTAGGGTGTTACATGTTCCTTCTTCATATCGGTACGCAGATATATTTATTAAGAGACTTCCTCGGCAGTTGTTCCTTGACTTCAGATCCAGTCTCAGCGTCCGACCTCCTTCCGCTCCGATTGAGGGGGTGTGATAGAGAATATATTAATATTCTCCATATATTCTGTAATTAGGATTTTGATGTAACTATGGAAACTAGATATCCTCATACAATTAGTATTTGTACTTGTGAACAACTATATATATTGTATCAATGAGAAGCCTCCAATCAAGTAGAATTTCATAATTCTACAATAAACGAAGAAGAGCAAGGTAATTAATTGAAGTATATATTCTTTTACGAATCAAATCTGGAAGGAATTCGAAATAAAGTTAAAATTTCAATGAAAAAGATAAAGGTATAAAAAAATCGGTAGAAACATTGTGTTTGGATACTTAGGCGCTAGGCAACAAAATAATTACATATCTCTATGGTTTAGGTGCACATCTTTAAATACCGGGCAATATTCTTTTCCTCGTATTAGGAAATATTAATCATGATGACATGAAGGGAAGTATATATGATCCATGATATTATATATGGAATTACGATTATTTGAAGAGATGATGAAAGGTTACTCAAGAATTCATGATACAATTCTTTAGAAGACTGTACATTTTCATCTTAGAAGACCAGATAAACCATGCTCTATATATCCCATAGACTTGTTTGGTATGATATTCTATTACTATCTGTTATTCTTTGTAATTTAATTATAGTGTCATTTGACTGTTACTATAGTATCTTTCTTTCATAGTGCTTTGTCCGGCTTTCCTTATTATTTGTTATGATTTGTTCACTTTCTTATTTTCTTTTTCATAATTACTTTAAATTATTATTTTTGAGCCGATGGTCAATTGAAAATATAAAGTAGAATTTGAAAATCATTTCGCTATTACCTTGAATTGTTGAAAATTATTTCTTCCAAGGAAATTGTTTCCATTCAAGGGAAAATGATTTTTCTGCTACTATGGACGGAAGTCATTTCTTTTACAAGTATTCCAAGTCTTCTAAATTTAATATTAATTGTTCAACAATTAATTAAGGACGACTTATCCAAGAAATGTCTTATCTAAACTAATATAAATCATTGATTTATTAGCTTAACCTTAACTTTTGTTTTATTAATGTTGTCAGCAATCAAAAATCACAGTGAAGCAGCGAATAAGGGAGATTGTTATAGAAACAAATGATAGAATATTACAAGAATATTCATGTATCATTGTATATTTTTTATATTAGGTAAATTTATATTTCGATTGTAATTAGGAAGATTAGTTACCTAGTTTGTAGCAATGTAAATAATTATGTAACACTATATTTATTGTACACAATAATTAATAAAAGGCAGAAAACATATTCCTTTATGGTATCAGAAGTCAAACCCTAAACTTAATACCCTAGCCTCCTCAGTTGTCGCCCCCTCAGACGTCCTCCCCCTCTTTCTTTTCTACTTCTCGACAAAACTCCTCCCCTCTTCTTCCCCAATTTTCAATGGCTGAACAACCCAAATTCCATTATGCTCTTGCAGTTAACAACATCAAGAATTTCATTCCTATAACTCTTGAGATGGAAAAAGTTCAGTATTCATCTTGGGCGGAATTATTCAAGATTCATTATCGTGTATACAAAGTCATCGACCATGTCATCCCTCCAAAATCAAAGCCCCTGGACAAACCTGATGATTCTGATGATGAACTTTGGTCCCACTTAGATGCGGTTGTCCTACAATGGATCTACGTCACGATCTCGAATGATCTATTACATACAATCATTGAAACCGACGCTGCTGCACGGCAAACGTGGGAGCGCTTGGAAAACATTTTCACGATAACAAGACATAACGTGCCTTGTATTTGGAAAATCAATTCAATGACATTCAGCAAGACGATTTTCCTAATGCGTCGGCTATTGTCAAGAACTTAAGATGATTGCCGATCAACTCTCCACCGTTGGTGCACTGGTCACCAATCAATGATTGGTGATGCAACTCATTATAGGTTTGAATGAAACATATGACGGTGTCGCTACCATCCTCCAACAAAGTACGCCATTGCCTCCATTCTATGAGGCCCATTAGAAACTCATCCTTGAAGAAACCCAGAAAATCAAGTGGGCCGCGACCAACGCAAGCATTGTCGATACCGCGTTGATGAACACCGGCAGTACACTTGCCGACCCAGGGCTCGGTTTCTTCCCCTTTCACCACCAACAAGCCAATGATCCAAAATGTGGCTCACAATCCCGGAGTAACAATAAAGGGCAACATTCTGGCTGAAGTCGCGGTGGTCGAGCTGGAAATAGTAGCGGGCGGCGAGGCAGGGCGCCCCCTGGCCGGTCGACAATGGCCCCAAAGCCAGATCAATAGTGGCAGCAGCCTCCATCGTGGGCTGCCTACCCATCATGAGTTGCATGGCCTAGCCGGCTTGGGCTGCTCCACCGTGCCCCTACCTGACGTCGTCTTAGGCCCAACCTCTGGCCCAACAGCCCCAGCCCGGCATCTTCGACACACATACACAGCAGGCATACAATGCACAATTCTCTCCTCCTTCAATTAAGTCGGCAATGAACACAATGTCTCTCAACGTTCCAGATGACAGTTGGTACATGGATATTGGCACCACATCTCATATGATGGCATCCCAAGGTACTCTCTCATCTTATTTCAATGTGAGCAATTTAAATTGTAATATTATTATTGATAGTGGACAAGGCATTCCCATTCGAGGTTATGGACAATCATCCCTCTCCCCACCACATCCACCGTTAGTTTTAAACAATGTCCTCCATGCTTCAAAACTTATCAAAAATCTAATCTTTGTGCGTCATTTCACAACTGACAATAATGTTTCCCTTGAATTTAATCCTTTTAGTTTTTCTATGAAGGACCTTATGACAGAGATGCAAATAATGAGATGTGACAGCACCAGGGACCTTTATCCTATCACCACCACAATCGGCCATCCAGCCTCCTCTCCATCAACCTTTGTAGCTCTTTCGTCTCTTTTATGGCATAATAGATTAGGACATTCGGGAGATTCTATTTTACGCTCCCTTAGCAAAAAATAAATTTATTGATTGCAAACATGTCTTTACTACTCCTGTTTGTGAATCTTGCATTTTTGGAAAACATGTCAAATTGCCATTTTATTCTCCATCCGCCTATACTTTAATGTCATTTGATATCATACACAGTGATTTATGGACTTCTCCTATTTTAAGCATGACCGGTCATAGATATTATGTGTTGTTTTTGAATGATTATTCCAACTTTCTGTGGACTTTTCCCATTGGAAATAAGTCCCAAGTCTATTCTATTTTTTCTTCCTTTAGTGCTTTAATAAAGACACAATTTGAAAAGAATATAAAATGTTTTCAATGTGACAATGAGAGGGAATTCGATAATCAACAATTCAAATTGTTCTGTGCCAAACACGGTCTTAATTTTTGTTTTTCCTGTCCACACACCTCTCCACAAAATGGGAAAGACGAACAAAAAATTAGAACCATAAACAACTTAATTCGTGCCCTCCTTGCCCACGCCTCTATCCCCTATTTTTGGCATTACGCCCTCTCAATGGCAACCTATCTCTTGAAAATTCTCCCAAACAAGTCTCTCAAACATAAATCTCTCACTCAAGTTCTCTATCTTCAGGATTCTTCCTATAAGCATTTACGAACTTTCAGATGTCTATGCTACCCCCTCCATCCCTCCACTCAAATCAACAAGATGCAACCTCGTTTCATCTTCGTGTGTCTTTCTTGGTTACCCCCAATTATCGAGGTTACCACTGTTACAACTTGTCAAGCTAAAAAAATAATCGTTTCTAGGAATTTCATATTCGAAGAGTCCCAATTCCCCTTTTCTAAACTCAATTCTCCACCTACAAATTGCTTTGACTTCTTAAATGATGGCCTAAATCCCCTTCTAATTCATCACTTGCTAAATCGGTCGTTACCATCACCAGCAACTGACCCAATTACCGCCGTCCCGAGTTGGGCAACCCACCCAGCCCTACAACGGGAGCCTCAGAACAACTCTTCTCGGTGGGTAGGAGTGGATTGTAAAGAAACTTTCAGCCCGGTGGTTAAACCAACGACTATTAGAACCGTTCTCAGTATTGCTTTGTCCAAATCTTGTCCTATTCATCAGCTTGACGTCAAAAATGCTTTATTGCATGGACACCTTCATGAAATCGTGTATATGCATCAGCATATGGGATTCAGAGATCCGGTTCATCTAGATTATGTGTGTCATTTGAAGAAATCACTCTATGGACTGAAACTGGCTCCTCGTGCATGGTACCAACGGTTTGCTGATTGTGTATCCTCTGTCAGTTTTTCACATAGCAAATCTGATCATTTACTGTTCATCTATAACAAGGGTAATGACATAACATACATCCTATTATATGTTGATGATATCATTATCACTACATCTTCTGATGCACTTCGCCGATCTATTATGTCACTCCTTGCCTCTGAATTTACTATGAAGGATTTGGGGCCCCTAAGCTATTTTTTGGGCATTACTGTTATGAGCCATGCAGGTGTCTTATTTTTTGTCAAAGGAAGTACGCCGAAAATATCCTTGACTGAGCAGGCATGACGTCTTGCAAACCGCTCCACACACCGGTAGACACTAATTCCAAACTCAGTGCCTCTTCGGGTTCTCTATATGTCGACTCATTATCACAGTTTAGCAGGAGCATTACAATATCTCACTTTCACGAGATCAGATATATCCTATGTCGTGCAACAAATATGCTCACATATGCATAGCCGACGAATGAGCATATCAATGCACTCAAACGTATTTTGCGCTATGTACAAGGTACTCTTCACTTCGGCCTACACTTGTAGAAGTCCACATTCTTTAGTCTCACCTCTTATTCTGATGCTGACTGGGGTGACTTTTCGGAAACTCATCGATTCAAGTCAGGTTACTGTGTGTTCCTCAGAGATAACGTGTTGTCTTGGTCTTATAAAATACAACCTACTCTGTCTCGATCCAGTGTCGAAGTCAAGTACAGAGGAGTAACGAATGTTGTTTCTGAGTTTTGTTGGATACGCAACCTTCTGCTGGAACTTCACTGCCCAATCTGCAAGGCTACATTGATCTACTGTAATAATGTCAGTGCGATATATCTCTCCGGCAATCTAGTTCAACATCACCGCACCAAAAACACATTGAAATGAATATTCACTTTGTACGTGAAAAAGTAGCTCGTGGACAAGTTCGTGTCCTTCATGTTCCTTCACGGTATTAGATTGCTGATATATTTACTAAAGGACTTCCGCGCATACTCTTTGATGATTTCCAAGCCAGTCTCAGCGTACGAGAACCTCCCGCTTCGACTGCGGGGTGTGTGGTAGAATATTACAAGAATATTCATGTATCATTGTATATATTTTATATTAGGTAAAATTATATTTCGATTGTAATTAGGAAGATTAGTTACCTAGTTTGTAGCCATGTAAATAATTATGTAACACTATATATATTGTACATTATAATCAATGAAAGACCTGGAACATAACATCCTTTATTATCTAGCCTAAAATATACCATTGATTTATTAGCTTAACCTTAACTTTTGTTTTATTAATGTTGTCAGCAATCAAAAATCACAGTGAAACAGCGAATAAGGGAGATTGTTATAGAAACAAAAAAGAAAGTGCAACCGAAGTATAGAGAATGTCTCACAAGTATGTAATACGCACAAAAAGGCAAAAGAAATATAAATCCATGAAAAATATCGACATCTTTACAACAAAGACATAATGTCTTCTCTTTCCTATATAATTTAGTCAAGGAAGATGCTCGAACATGTCGGGCAACTAGAACTAGTACAATACAATATTTATTTTTAAGGAAGTCCGGACGTGGGTTAGGATGAATGCGATTATTTTTGTTCTTAATCAAATTACTCGGGTTCAAGTCTTGAAAATTACAACATTTCTGATAGAGAACATTTCTGATAGAGAGTGCTTCATCTTTAAAAGGTCTTATGGAATTGGAACGCAAATCTGAATTAGTCGAGTCAGCAAATCATAATATTATATTATTAAATAAAAAATATAATAGTATTTACTCCCTCTTTTTGCCAAAAAGAAAAAGAACTTAACTAAAAAGTGTATTATATACCTAAATTTGTGAATAGCTAGCTAGCTTGTTTATAGGAGAATTGCCAAGAAAAAAAATTTATTGTCATATGGAATTTAAAAATTTACAAAGGACACTTTAGCTAGAATAACATCATAGTGTTTCACTTAGTGATATTTGAATTTTTATAATAGTAATTATTTTTTAAATATATAACTGAATAGTGGCCAGTGAGCATTAGTTCTACGACAAAAGACCTCGATTTTTTTCCTTTTTCTCAAGCTATCCCTGCCATATTTTCATATAGCTTGACCCATAGCAATTCTTTGACCAATTCCATGTCCAATAATAGCAAGTCCTAAGCCAATCAACAATAATAACTGAAGCGAAAGAAATTAATATATTCATGATAAGTTTCTCGCAAAAGAAAAGTTAAGACACAATCAACTAATAAATTAGTATTACTTTAATTATTTCGTTGATAATAATGACTTATCGACACGGCACCAAATAATATTAATTTACGAGAATTCAAACAGGAATTGTAACGAGATAAAAAGAAAACAAAAAGAAAGGAAGACATTATTGGTCAAGAGGGAATATAATGTTGCGATGCTTCCTAAATTCTTCCTCATGACCTCACCAATTAAAAAACCATATATTAAATGAAATGGAGATCATGTCTTAAATAAAAAACCATATACTAGAGCTCTTATTGGGCATAAGAGGCATCCTCAAATGGTCAATGATAGTGTAATCTGGTAATTTCAGTTGAGAACGTACTTTATATTAAAGTAGCCAATAATGTTACTTACGCACACTGTTTCCTGTCAATATATATTTGCTGGTGCACTTTAACATTAGCAAAAAGTATGTAATAATAATTTTATATAGTAAAAGTAAAACTTTTTTTTGTCAAGTTGGTTAAGAGCAATTGGGTGGCGGATAGGAGTTGCACTTTTACTTTAAGGTTCGCTAGATTTTGAAATATACATGAACGAGTCATTGAAGAAGGTCGACATAAGCTTTTGGGATAACTATTAACATCTTTAACCAATAATTAAGTTACACTTTGTAGTTTACTAATCCAATGACATATGTTGATGTGATTTGTGTCAAATGTTCATGTATTTACTAGTATAACACTTTTGGTCCTAAGCATATTTAATCTTCAACTAATTTAAATAAATATTTTTGGTTCTTTAGTGTAGGAAGCATATTATATTGAACTAAAAACGGGCAGTCTGGTGCACTAAGCTCCGCTATGCGGGGGATCCTGAGAAAGGCCGGACCACATAATTATATTATATTGAACTATTTTTATAATTATATTACCATTCTCTTGCACAAGAAAAGGGCATCATAGCATTATCTTCTTCAATTGAACAAGCTTAACCTTGAAAATAAAGGTTGTAGACCGACGTTGAACGCTTCAACTTGGCCACTAAAAGGCCGTTTGGATTAGCTGGAAAAAAAGTTTTTAAGCAATTGAACTAAAGCACTTTGAAAGTGCTGGAGTTGAATTTAAAAAGAAGCAGTTACGTGTTTGGCTAAAAGTGTTGAAGATTAAAATAAGCAGTTGATGTGTTTGGTGAAAAAGTGTTGAAAGCACTATATAACGACTAAAATGCCCCTAAGCCGTTAACACGGAAAATGAATTAATAATTGAATTCTTAAAATTCTAAATTAATTTTACTACAAGTTATTTTATGGTTCAATTTATTTAAAGTTCTAAATTTCTTAGATAAATTTATTTTAATTAATGAGAAGTTTTTTTTCTCTTAAATCATATCGTCAATGTATATTCATATACGTTCCATGAATGTAAATCTTATTCTAAAATCAGAAATAAATTGTTATGTCAAGCTAACACCATACACTCCTAAAATAGTAATGTTTCCATGTCTTTAATTACTAATATTTATATATGAAAAAAGCAAAATGTGGAGAATAATATCTTTAAGGAAAATTCAGCTACGAGAAGTGTATAAATCAAGAAAAGGACTATTTACTAGGCTTTGAAGTTTAAAAGGAAAAAAGTTTTACAAATCAAAAGTTCTGATTCATTAAAAGTTGCAGAGACCTTCACAAAAAAAAATGGAATACCCAACAGAAATGTTCAGAGAAATAGGTGAAAGAAGGAAGATAAGGATAGCAATGTAATTTACTTCGTCAAACTTGAAGTGCTTTTACGCCAAAAATAATAAGTTGGGGTCCTATAACTTTTGATTTTTGACTTATTTAAGCACTTTTTAACTTATTTAAACATTTCTCTATTTTGTCAAACACTTAAAAAAAATTAAAAAAAAAAGCTTAGAAGCTCGTTTGACCGGCTTATAAAACACCCTCTAAAGAAGGCAAAGGTTGGGTGGGAGACTAGGCCAACTTATTGCTTAATGTTGTTTCAAGTTTGGTTTAAGCTTTAGACTCCATCAAATATGAAGTAACAATACAAGCTTAACATAATAAATGGAAAATAAGCAGTGAAACAATTAATAATTATGATAAAATATCTTTTAATAATCACAAGAAAATTGATTAAAAATATTATTTTAATTGATTGATTGGTAAATGTGCATAGTTAGATATTATAACGACTTAGTTAGAATTTATCAGGTAACCAAATTGCTATTAAACTTATGATTATTATGTACATAGAAATTTTAAAACTTCGGCGGTTTTTGTTTTTCTTAAACCCGATTTCATGCTTCATGATGATGACATGCAATCTTTATTGTAAGATAATATTAATCTCCCTTAGGGAGTCTTTCTCATTAATATCAATATATATAGTGTATAATATACAATCCTAATACAAGAGGAATTACATTCCCAATATAAGAGGAATCCTAGTTTAGAATCCTATTCTAATTATGGGTAGGGATTGTAGTGTTATACTTGTATACATTTACACACCCCCGCAGTCGGAGCGGGAGGAGGCCTAACGCTAAGACTGGATCTAAAGTCAAGAAACAACTGTCTTGGGAGGCCCTTCGTGAAAATATCCACGTATTGATATGAGGAAGGCACATGCAATACCTTAATATGCTAGAGAGCAACCTTCTCACGAACAAAGTGGACGTCCATCTCAATATGCTTGGTTCGCTGATGCTGAACCGGATAGTAAGACAGGTAAATGGCGGATATGTTATCACAGTAGACTAGAGAGGCTTTTATTAAATGACACTGAATCTCCAAGAGAAGGTTTCGGAGCCAACAGATCTCAGCAACAACATTAGCAACTCCTTTATACTCAGTTTCTGCACTCGAACGAGATAATGTGGCTTGCCGTTTGGCAGACCAAGAGATGAGATTATCACCCAAAAACACACAGTAGCCGGAAGTAGAGCGGCGGGTGTCTGGACAGCCTGCCCAATCTGTATTTGTGTAGGATAATAGCGAGTTCGGTACGGAGGGACATAAGTGTAGTCCATAGTCCAGTGTGCCTTTAACATATCGAATGATACGTTTGAGGGCAGTAAAATGAGGTTCCCTGGGGCATGCATAAACAAGCATACCTATTGGACATCATAGGCAATGTCAGGCCTGGTAAAGGTGAGATACTGAAGTGCGCCTGCAAGACTCATATACATAGTAGGATCAGTCACTGGAGTATCGACCAGTGCACTAAGTTTGGATCTAGAATCAACTGTAGTGGCCATGATTTTGCAATTGTCCATCTTAGCCCTGTGCACGATCTCCTCTGCATACTTACGCTGGCAAAGAAACATACAATCTGCATATCTAGTGACTGAGATCCCCAAAACATAACTCAACTTTTCCAAATCAGTTATGGCAAATTCAGACTTGAGTCGTGCAATGATCTCATCTTTCAACACAGCAGTAGAGGCAGTAAGAACAATGTCATCCACATATAACAGTAAATATGCAGTATCACGACCTCGATGTAAAGTAAAGAGAGAGGTATCACATCTGATGCATGTAAACCCAAGGCATTTAATGAACTGTGCAAACCGATCATACCATGTTCTGAGGGCCTGTTTTAAGCCATAGAGTGACTTACGGAGACGACACACATACTGTAGGGATGCTGGGTGGACAAAGTCAGGCGGCTGGTGCATGTATACAATTTCTCATAAATCCCCATGAAGAAATGCATTATTCACATCTAGTTAATGAATCGGCCAATTCTTACCCATAGTAATACTCAGAACTGTGCGAATGGTGGCCGGTTTGACAACCGGACTGAAAGTCTCACCGCAATCAATGCCCTCATGCTGGTTAGTACCATTTGCCACTAGTCTTGCCTTGTATCTTTCTAAGTCACCACTATCTCTGAACTTGTGTCAAAAAAACCACATGCAACGGATCACATTCACCCCCTCCGGTCGCATTCCAATTTGGGTCCAGTTTGGCTAATTTAGGGTTTTTTGAAATAGGTGAAATTGTTTGGGTGGATAGGTTAAATTAGACTTTGGGTTTGAAAATCCCGTGTTGGGCACGGGTTTCCATCCGGTGTGTGGGTGCTAGTTGGGTAAGGGTATCGGTCGACTGGTTGGTTGGACTGTGTGTTGGCAGATTTGGGTGTGGTATGTTTTGTGTTGTCGGGACTGGGGTTTGGTTGAGAGTGGCTGTCGGATGGTGTGGAACAATGGTGGTGTTTGGGTTTGAAGTCGAGTGGGTGCTGGTGAACTGTGGTAACGATGCATGGGGGTTCTCAGTATGCCGAAAATGGAGGAGGGTTGTAGTGTCGGGTATGATGTCGGTGGCGTAGTAGGACCGATGGCTGCGTTTGCTGGATGGTGGTTTAGGGTCGGACTGGGGTCGGCACGGTGGTGAGACAGTTGGGATGGTACAGTGAATGGGACGGTGACCGGTGAGTTGGTGGAACCTGGAGACATAGTGGTGCTAGGGGTGGCTAGCAGTGGTGACGGAGAGGTCACTGGTGGCAGGGATGCTGACGGTGAGCGATGTATGGTGGCCGATGGTGGCGATGGAGGTACAGTTCCCGAAAGTGACGGGCACAGTTCCCTAAGGTGGACAGGAGAGAGAGTTGATTCATCTAAAAATTCGTAATCCGGTTTTTGAAATTTTTAGATGTTGGAAAAGGGGAATTACGTCTCGTCAAAAGTGACGTGACGCGAGACGTGAATTTGACGAGTGGATAATTCAGAACACAGTTAGCCCATATGGTTTGACGGGAAACCTAAGAAGAAACACAGAGTGGTGCGGGGAGCTAATTTGTAAGAGGCTGTGGAAGAGAGATTAGGGAAACATAGACAACCGAATATCCGTAGGTGATCATAGGAGGGAATCCGACGGAGTAAGATTTCGGTTGGAGACATGTTATGGAGGGTACTAGTGGGTAAAATATTAAGGACGTATTCTACCATTTTGACCGTATAAACCCAAAAGGAATGAGGGAGGGAGGCATGAAACAAAAAAGTGTGGACCATGTTATTTATTGTACGGTTGAGACGCTCAGCTTTGCCATTTTGAGAGGACGTGTGAGGACACGAAAATCGGAATACCATGCCATTATTGGTGCAGAATTTTTGAAACGTTGAGTTGTTAAACTCACGACCATTGTCACATTGGAAAGATTTAATAGTGCGTTCGAATTGCGTTTTGATAAATGTGCAAAATTCAAGAAATCTGGCAAAAACTTCGGACTTAAATTTTAATGGGGAGATATAACGAAAGTGAGAGTAGTCATCCAATAACACGAGATAATATTTATGACCTAGGGAACTAGTAATATGGGAAGTCCATATATCAGCATGAATAATATCAAAAGGAGCAAACGTAACGCTAACTGAGGAATTAAACGGAAGACGAACATGTTTGCCTAATTGACAGGAAATGCAGGTCTGGGCAAGTTTCCTATTACATTAAATAAAAATATTACTTCTAAGAAAATTAAAGACGGGAGCTCCTGGGTGTCCGAGCCTATTGTGCCAAATTGACGGAGATAGAGCAGCTAGGGTAGTGTGTGATCGGGAACCGGCAGCGGACGAGGATGTGAATGGATAGAGATCCCCTGTGCTATTGCATCTCGTAGGAAGTGTCCCAGTAAGTAGATCTTTCACAATAAAACCAATGGGATCAAAATCAACAAACACAAAATTATTACGAGTAAATTTCCTAATGGATATTAAATTTTTGATGATGTGTGGGGCAAGCAGGACGTTATTTAGGGAGAAGGGTGGGTGAGGAGGCGGAGTGTGGGTGTGACCATAGCCCTGAATTGAAATGTGGTGACCATTGCCAACTGTAATAAATTATGGAGACTTTAAATGATACACTTGGGAAATATTACCTGCTGACGGGGTGAGGTGAGAGGAGGCTCCGGAGTCCATATACCAATTTCCTTTGGGCTGCTGCATACTCATACTGCTGAATGCCTGACCCAAGTCGGTGGGGATTTGATTGAAGGGTTGCAGAGGGAACTGGGCCTGCACGACATGGGCCTGTTGGTAGGGATGGAAATTGGGCGGGTGCGGGTACCCCCTCCCCCGCACCCGTACCAGCCAAAAATATTTATACCCGCCACCCGTGGCGGGTACAATTTCAACATCCATACCTACCTAGGCGGGTATATTCTTAAATCTACACCCGCTCCACCACCCCAAGTGGATATCCGTCACCCGCCAATACCCGTCTGTACCCGCCTGCACAAACATTTCTCTATTATCTTCTTCTACTCTTTTAGCCGTAGTCAGTTTTTATCTCTTGGGCATCACTGTTATGTTCAGTAAATAACATAACGAAACAGATAAAGATAGAGATTTAGGAAATAAAAGAAATGACAAATAAATAGAACCAACAATAGTCAAACTCAAACCAATAATATTTTCAGGTACAGTCCAAATAAATGGAAATATTAAAAAACCAAGAATTGCTAGTAATGGTCCAGCTTCTAGCTGCTTTAACTGCTGGTTCTTAACCCCAACTCCCCAAGTGCAACACCAAGTGAAATAACCCCAAGTGCAACACCAACATAACCAACAATAGTCAAACCAATATAGTTAACAAATGACAAAAACAAAGTTGATCCAAGTTAGCAGCAGCAACATCAGTTAGCAGCAGACCAACAACAATTAGCAGCAAGCTAGCAGCAACATCAGTTAGCAGTAAGCCAGCAGTAACATCAGTTAGCAGCAGCAACATCAGTAAGCCAGTTTTGATCACATCAGTTAGCAACAAGCCAGCAACATCAGTAAGCCAGTTTTGATCACATCACTTAGCAACAAGCCAGCAACATCAGTCGACTTCTTCCTCAAGATCACATATTTCCATCTCCTTGACATCACCACCACCTGCATAATGTATAAAGTATAAACAAAGTAATTAGAGTCTAACTTCAATTTAATACAACATAAATAATTTAATCAAATTAATATTACCTTTAATATCCGGCCAATTCCAGTTTTGAGCACACATTAATGCCTCCACCGTTTCTGGAAGAAGTCGACTATGATAAGGATCAAGTACACGTCCACTAGTGCTAAATGCAGATTCTGATGGGACGGTAGAAACTGGAATGCTCAATATATCCCTTGCTATTTGTTGGAGAACGGGATAATTATTTCCATTTGTTTTCCACCAATTAAGAATATCGAAATCATCCACAAGTGGTACAGTTTCAGCTTCCAAGTACTTCTCCAAATCAGATTTTAGTCCGATTTTACTATTGTCTTGTGACACAAATTATACAAACTCTTGCATGTACCACATTCTCATACTACTTGTAACATCAATTGAAGACACGTGGCTACTACTACTAGCTGGATTATTACCATTTTTGTGCCCATACTCATCCACCAATTCCTTTAGAAAATCATAAATCTTTTTTACCTCAACATCAACAACAAGCGTATCATAAATTTTAGCAAAGTAAAACTGAATGAGAGCCATCTTAAACATAGAATCAAGTATAGTTGCCACGCCCATAAGACCATTAACATCTAACCAATACTTATTGTATTTATCTAGCATTAACTCAACCATTTTTCCTATATAAATGGTAGGTGAGGACAACTAGTTGGTTAATAAGATTCTAATCTCACAAATTCTAGGGAAATAAATATTGGCAGTCGGATACGTCGAGGCAAAAAATTGATGTGTAACATCATTAAACACTTTCAATAGTTCACATATTTTCACAACCTTATCCAAATCTTCACTAAGTGGTGGATTTTTGTACAAATTATCTCGCGCACTTAAAACAACAAACACCTCCTTAAACTTCATAGCAACTAGAAGCATGTCATACGTCGAATTCCATCGAGTTTTACAATCAAGTATAAGTGATTTTGAACAATCAGGAACAACTTGCTTAGCTACTTGTTCAAATTTTTGAGCTCTCTTAAGTGATGAAGTCCAAAAGACAACACTTTCCCTAATTATTTCAATACCCTCTTTGAAAATGGCACATAAGCCATCTTTAACAATCAAATTAAGTATGTGTGCACAACAACGCATATGAAGAAAACACTCATGCTACATCAATGAACCATAAGGAAACTCCAAACGCAATAAATTCATCATCACATCAGTTGTAGTGCCGTTATCAACCGTTATAGAAGAAAATCTAAGATCAAGATTCCAAGATTGAACGCATTCTTTTAAAGACTCGGCAAACACCTCAGCTGTATGCGGTGCCGGGACATACAAGAACCTATTAGATTGATATGAACACAATACTACTATTAAGAACTTTGAAATAAAACTTGCATAATCACATAATCATATAAGACCACACCTATCAAATAATCATAACCAGTTACCACATTACAACTTGCATAATCAAACAAGAAAGAGTACTTGATGATTCGACTTTGGAGTTTCCATGAATTATTAACGAAGTGTGCGGTGACAGCCATGTATCCTTTTTTTATAGTTTGCAGTCCACATGTCGGTAGTCAAAACAAACCTTCCTTTGACTTTCCTTAACAAAGCACTTATACTCTCTTTTTCGACATTGTGTCGTTGGAGAATGTTTTTTTATTGTGTTACGGCAGGGAACCTTGAAACCTGGTTGAATAGTATTAGAGTACTTTCTAAAGCCATAATGCTCAACCATGCTTAGTGGGTATTCATGGAGAATAATCATTTCTGCTAAGTCTTGTCTCGCATTGTCTTGGCGGAACTCATACGGGGATAATGTCAGCGTCTCATTCGTATCACAAGGGCTAGCAAGTGTACCAAACATCCTTGTTTGTCGGAGATCCATGCATTTCTTTTTTGAACATTTACTTGCATGCTCTTTCAAGTGACTTGTTCCAGCTCTCGGTCCTCCAGCAAGTTGCTTCAAACAATGGTTGCACTCCGTTTTTATTTCTTCCCCTACTCGTTTCCTTGTAAAATTATCCCAAGCTTTTGATGTATGTCTACTGGTTTGGGGTAAAACAGAAGTATCTGCAGAATTAGTTTGCTCTTGGCTCTCTTCAATTTCTTTACATTTTTCTACTGTATTCGGGGTACAACTTGCCGTAGAAGGATCTGATGGTTTTGAGGAAGACATAGTAGTGGCATTACCCTTGCTTGCCATTCTTACTTATGCAATTATATATATACAGATTAGGACAACATTGAAAAATGTAAAATTTGTTTGAGGCAGAACAATAATCAGTAATCAGTAATCAATCCATAGGATCAGTAAGCAGTAATCAATCCATAAATTTGTTTGAGGTAGAAAACTAATGAGTAATCAGTAATCAATCTTATAGTTCATCTAACACTAATCATTAATCAATCCATAAATTTGTTTGAGGCAGAACACTAATCAGTGATCAGTAATAGTAATGGTTGTGCAATACATACTACTCCAACCAACTTCAAATAGAGAAACAAAAGGGATGGATTTTCTCAGTGAGCATACAAAACACATAGTCCTATCTCTCGTTCAAACAACTTCAAAGATCAAGTATGACCAAAATGTTAATGCATTTTTACCATCAATAAATAGGAAAATATTACCAGTTTATCAAATGAGACCAACACATATTTCTTGTTAATGGTCTGACTAGTTTATCATGCTTCAACACTCGACAGTGAACAAAATATAAGGGAAAAGGTTTAATTTTTTTTGATAGACTGGCCTTTTTTTAGTATAGCAAACTGAGGTGGAGCGAACTAATGGCCGATGGGTTTGGGTGTAGCGAACTAATGGCCGACGGGTTGGGGAAAATAAGGGTTGGTCGATGGCCGATGGATTTGGCGGAAATAAGGTCGATGGTCGATGGCCGATGGATTTGGCGGAAATAAGGTCGATGGTCGATGGCTGATGATGGGTTTTAGGGGAAATAAGGTCGATGGTCATGGTCGATGGTGATGGACTGTTGGTCAATGGCCGTTGGCCGATGATGGGTTATGAGTTAAGGGTATCAGCCGATGATGGATTAAGAGTTAAGGGTATCGGTCGTCGGTCGATGGCTGCTGAAGTTGAGAGTATCGATGCTGAAGTTGAGAGTATCGATGATGGGTTAAGAGTTAAGGGTATCGGTGTTGAATGCTTAATAGCTGAACCCTAGTAGTATAATTAAGGGTATTGGGCTTATAGATGGGCTTACAGAATACAGACTACTAGTCTAATATTATTGGGCTTATGGGGAGGGTAGGCGGACGAGTAGGCGGGCGGTATAACTGCAAAACCACCACCTACTCGCCTACCTGTGGCGGATACATTTTCAGTACACATACCCAATTACTACCCGCCAAAGTTATACCCATACCCGCCCCAACTGGGGCGGGTGCGGTGCGGAATCCGCAAAATTATACCCACCTGCCATCCCTACCTATTGGTGCTGGAGCAGGGGCGGGCGCGGACCTGTAGCCTGGCCCAGTAGCCCTTGTTGCTGAAAAAGGGAACTGGACTAGAGGATATGCTGAAGCCGCGACCCAGTTCTGATTTGGGTAAGCAGATGTTGGGTCGGCCCATGCCATGATGTTGCTGGACTGCTATGTTTGTTGGCCTCGGCCCTTCCCGCGGCCCTTGCCGCCTCGCCCACTGCCGCCGCGGTTTTGCCCCGGTTGGATATTTTTCAGCGGTGGCCTGATATTGTGCCGGCGGTGCAACTGTTAAAGCCTCCTGGTTATGCTCATCCTGTTTAGCACGTCTGGTTTCCTCTAATAACAATTGTGAGCGTGTTTTGTTGAAACTTGGTAGAGGGTCAGCCTATTGTATCATCGTGACTAGGGTGTCATATTCACCATTGGGGAGTCCCGCAACTAATTGTAACACCATCTTAGTTTCGGACACAGGTGTACCAACATTAGTCAGTTGGTCTGCCAAAAGTTTCAGCTGCCTGCAATATTCTGACATATTAGAGAAGTTTTAGAGATGGGTGGTGTTGAACTGTTCTTCCAAGTACACGGCGCGAGTGTGCTTGTTGTCTTGAAAAAATTCTTCCAAACGTGTCCATAAATCATGGACAGAGGCACCCATTTTCATAATTGTGTATAGTAAGTCATTGGATATAGTGCCATATATCCACTGTTTGACCACGACATTGAGGCGACGCCATGTGATGTCGTCCATATCGGGAGGACGAGGGAAAGATTCGTCTATATGATCAAGCACATGATATACACATGCATGGATGCCAAATAGTTCCACCCATGACCAATATTGGCCGTCTTCTTGATCAAGAATTATAGAGATAAATTTTTTGATGTTGGTAACGGCGAGAGCCAGATGAAAAGAGGTGAGGAGATGGGTTAGATGACGACTGAGTGAGAAACGGAAGCATCGGAAGAACTGGGAGTAGCCAAATTCTCCATTGGGATGGAAATTGGGAAGAGAAAAAATTATTGTTGCCGTCGGCCGAGAGGTGGTGGTGGTGGTGGTGGGGGGGCGGCAAGGAGGAATTTTCTATAGTAGGGTTTTGGCTCTTGATATCATGTAAGATGATATTAATCTCCCTTAGAGAGTCTTTCTCATTAATATCAATATATATAGTGTACAATATACAATCCTAATACAAGAGGAATCCCATTCCCAATATAAGAAGAATCCTATTCTAATTATGGGTAGGGATTGTAGTGTTATACTTGTATACGTTTACATTTATAATCTTTCTAAAAATGACATTATATGATGTTTATAGTTTTTAAATGTTACAATTCACTACTAAAAAATAAGAAAATAGCGACTGGATAAAATTTCATAGCTAAACATCAAAAAATTTATGCTACTATAATTTTATTTAGTTGCGGA
Organism: Anisodus tanguticus; assembly: GCA_034509755.1. Lineage (NCBI taxonomy): Eukaryota > Viridiplantae > Streptophyta > Magnoliopsida > Solanales > Solanaceae > Anisodus > Anisodus tanguticus. Next base: position 8,130,946 of record CM067543.1, on the reverse strand, counting down.
TTAGCGACAGATTATAAAAAAAATTCAATTAGCTAGGCGCTATTTAGCGACGAATCAACTAGGGATTACCTATAATATCCATAGCTAATTTCATATTTTCTAGCAGTGATTAAAAATGAAGATGACATAAATTTGATAATCCAATTGGTATTCCCTATATCTTAAAATAGAAATGTAAACATATACAAGTGTTTCTAGATTGCCAACAAGATCTTTGGTTGTATGCTTGTATTATGTATATGCGTCATCTTGCACTATTTATTCTTGCAATTTGGTCACTAGAGGCTAATGAAAGGTTAAGTTTTTAATTAATAATTTGTATAGATTACTCTTTTACCAACGCAATGAACTTTTTATGAGGGAAATCATATTATAAGTCTCAACCACCTTTCAATTGCATCATTTTTGAGATCATCAACCACAAATACACAATTTGTCCAAGAATGGAAGCTAATTACATGGTTTTGTTGTCTTTTTTCTTATTTTCCCCCCTGGAGTTATTAATTTACTTGAAGGGTGAATAAAAAATTAGATATATAATATAAAAAATTAACTGAAATATTGGTAATGTTTTGAAACATAATTCCTGAAAGATAGAATAATTTCCTTGGGGATTCCTTTCATTATTCACAATATATATAGTTGTACAAGGTTGATTCCTAATATGGTACGAATCCTAACTTACCTTACAAAGGTTGATTCCTAATACAATTAGAATCCTAAGTTACCTTAAATATACATCTATTATAATTACAAAATATACGGAGAATATTCTGAGAATATTCGTTAATAATTCCAATAATATTGAATGGATATGTATAAGTTTTGCTTCGTTTTGATTTTTTTCCTTCTTATTTAGAGACAACACTTCTGTGTATAATAACATATTTCGATCATTGAAATGTTGAAATGTGAAGATTATGGATTTTATTCTGTATAATATGATTTATTTCCTCTTCGCCAATTCTCGCTCTGCCAATTAAACAAAACATAGACTGGACGTTGAACAATATGTCAATCAATTACTTCTAGAGAATTTTTTCATTTTCTGAAAAAGAAGAAATAGTTACTAATTTTATATGAAGTAGAAATATTTTTCTAGCTTGAAAGAGAAAACTACATAGAGGACATTTTTAAACAACATGAACAACACATGTTATACACAAAATCTTTCTTTCTCCTCTTATAGACCAGTAGTCAAAATATCACAATTCAAACTGTATCGAATACAACAACCTCCTATACTAGCACATGCTCAATTCGATTCATGTCTTTCTTGTTAATTATGTAAATTTAAAAGGGGTATGGTGGTCGTTATTGTTTTTAATTTACTGTTTGAATCCTTGATTCGAGTACTTGACAGTTGATACACACTGAGATTCTAAATTGTATAAGCTTATATCTTGGACAGACTGAAGAATTCTTCAATGTCGCTACATTATAACTTCGCTAAAATTTTGTTAATTTTAGTAGTACTTAGTTAATAATGTATAGTAAAGACAAATGACAAAAATTATGTGTGCGTACATAGTTTGAGACCAAACTATATGGGGCAATCCGCAATTCACACGAATGCCCTATCTTTCTTGGGGTGGTCTTTACTTTTTGCCCCTCAAATAACCATTTAGTATTTTAAGTAACAAAAAAGTGATCGAAAATACCCTAACATCGAAAAAAAATTGGTCCACCCTTATTTATAACTTAATTTCGCAAGGTAAAGTTATATAGAAACTTTGCCTTGTCCAGCTTAAGTTTTGTACGTAGGAATTATTAAGTTATCTGGTATAACTTAATATCTACAAGAATTATGCCGGATAAGGAAAAGTTTCTATAAACTTATGTCGAGCGAATTAGTTACTACACAAATTATGCCGGATAACTTCACTTCTACAGAACTTATGTCGGACAAAGCAATTTTTTTTATGTAACTTTGCCCGAAAAGGCAAAGTTTTAAGCGAATTTTTTTTTCGACTCTGCTGGGGATCAAACCCAGAATCTCTGATTTTGAAGACCAGCGAATAAGAGTACTTTGACCCATAAATTTTCATTAAATGAGAAGCACGGGTAAAAATTAAAGGGAAAAATAACATAAAATACCCATAAAATATAAAATATTTACCTGCTCATTCCCCTCCTAAATTAATTTTTCTTTTACGCAGCCGACCAAAAATATTTACATGAATACCCTTTGCCAAAACCTTTCTTTCATAATACCATCGCAATATATTTTTATATTATGATGACATAATTCCTAATTCTTACACGGATGAGACTGATCACACCTGATTAGTGAGAAATTCTGACACCAATCATTTACGAGTGAGTATTACACCAAGAATTTACAAGCGGATTGAGGACTAAGAAAGCGCAACTCTATTAGACCTTTATCTGGAAAAAGTTGGAAGAAAGGCGAGAAAGAAAGGTTGCCTACTACTAATAAGGGCGGGTAAGAAAGAGAGGTGAGGTGACTAGCTTAGTAACTTTATTCAATCTAAAAGGTTGGCTTAGTGGGTTGGTTTGACCGCCTTTAAGTGAAGGGGCGCATCCACTGAAGATGGCAGCGGGAAAGACGGGAGCACGAACGAGGTAGCTTATGTTTTTTTCCATCCTCACTATCTGGTTTATAGTCGAATCTGGAGAATATGAACTTCTTGCATTCTTCTTTTTGGTACGTTGTTATGAGCAGCTCTGGTGCTCGATCTTAGGTCTGAGGTATGAGTCGAATCATGATAAAGAAGATTCGGTGGTTGTATAATTCTCAATCATGGAGTACTAAGAGATGGACTGAAATAATCCTCAATGCTACCATCTCATTATATTTATATACCATGATGGTATCATAGATGACTAAGAGAGTGTCTCATTGAAGGATTGAAGCAGTTCTCCATGATACCATCATGGTATATAAATATAATGAGATGGTAGCATTGAGGATTATTTCAGTCCATCTCTTAGTACTCCATGATTGAGAATTATACAACCATCGAATCTTCTTTATCATGATTCGACTCATACCAGATCGAGCACCAGAGCTGCTCATAACAACGTACCAAAAAGAAGAATGAAAGTATTCCATGATAACTATTGTATATAACAAGAATGAAAGTCCAAATTGATTTATTAAGCAGTTCTCCATGATACAACAAGAATGAAAGCAAAAAAGTATTCCATGAACTATATGGAACAATTTGGAGTTGCACCCTCAAATCAACAAGCCCAACTTTGAAATGGACTTCAATTCTGGATCCAAGTTGGTATCTGCTAATTTCGAGGGGCAGTAACTTTTTACAGCGCCATTTAAAGATCAGTCACTTTTTAGATTTTTTTTTTATTCGTAGCAAGCATTGGTCAAATTTCATAAAAACTGACATCCGTCATTTTTTCTTATTTATTGTAGAATAATAATTTTTGAATTTATAAGAATTGAAATATAATATTTTGAAGTTCTGAGTTTTGAATTTCAAACATGAAAAATGAGTTTAAATTTAGTAGGTGTTATTGAATTTTTTTGAAAACATTAACATGGAAAACTGTTGGTAGTTTAAAGTTCAAAAAAATTACTTTTTTGTTTAAATCATATATGTCCCTTCGTTCTATATGTCCGAAGTAATTTATTAAATGACTAATTCACTTCTCCCTTTATTTTATTATAGTTGTAGCTTTAGCTAAACAAATTGTCTCAAAATAAATATAATTTTAGGTATTCAAAAACAAAATTGTTAATTTTTTTCAACTATATGCTTAACATTAAATAATTTTTTAAATATTATTTAATTCTCAAAATAATCTACAATAATAAATAAGAATAAATTAATAAATTATACTTTATATTTATTATTTGTCATAATGTATGTAAAAAAAAGCTAAATGATACTTTATTCGGATAAAAAGAGTTCCACTTAGTAATTTACACCCTCCTTAAGAAAATACTAACTTCTAAACAAAAATAGGTAATTTTACCCCTAATTAAATAAGTATTAGAATGTGTGCTCCTAACACTTAATAAGGAAAATCTAGAAAATTAAATTTAATTCTTTCTTAATTTAGTAAGTGAACATTCGTTTTTATCATGAGTACTAGTTAAAATGGCACCGAGGGAGTAAATTTAAATATTTTGGCTATGTCCTAAATGATGGTCGGTTATCTGTGGACTTCCCTCAATTGGTATGGATTTCGGCCCACCAATTCCTTAGGTGTTTTGGTATAATCGATCGCATAAACTTCCCCTTTCCATCGGCTCTGAACTCTCCATATCTCTCCGGCCAAATCAAGTAGGTGCTAAAACCCTAAACCCCTTTTACTACACATTTGAAATGGGCTAGAAAGTTTTGATTGTTGTTTATGTTATTTTTGGTCCATTTTAATAGTGTACTGCAACTTTTTGAAGTGCAATTTCATCTATTTTTTGTGTATAATGTACAGTAGTTTTTAATGTTGCTGAAAATTTAAATATTTTTTTTCATAGTTCTGATTAAACTTAACAAGCAGAGTTTGGTAAATATTTAATAGAAATCGAAAGTGCTCACTTTTGACAAACTTAAAAGGATCAAAACTGATCAGTTGATACTTAAAAACTATGTTCAGAATGGATCTTGAGCCTAACTCAATCCAAAAGCTAGCTAGCTGATGAGGGGAGGATCCCATCCACAACCGATGTGCGAGAATCAACACCCTCGCGCACGCCCAGAACTGGACATCTGGAGCGTGGACAAGATATGATTGGGGCCCAACATTGTGTAAACAATGAATTGAGATGTGTCTGACTCTGATACCATGGTGAAGTGTGTGATCATCTTATCTAAAAACTTAAGTTGTTAGAGAGAGCACGCTTTTAATATGTGATTATATTCTCAACAAAAAAGATGAATAGTATTATGTGAGAGGTGAATTGTATGTAAAATGGACGTTTTAGCGTAGGCACTAAGGGGTCGTTTGCTTGCTGGTTGAAATCCTGCATAACTTGTATCATGTTTGGTAGCATTTTTTTGCTATGTATAAAATTCAACACATAAAAAATACGGTGTTTAGGTTAGCAATTTAGAATCCCTCATAACTAATACATGTGTATGTTATGCAGGATAGAAGATGGATTAAGTAATACATGAATAACTAAACCCTGCATAACTTATACCTACATAACTCTAACCAGCTACCAAATGACCCCTAAGGTGCTAAGGCATGCGACATGTCACCCATAGGCTCTGTCTTTAAGAGAAGTAGTAGTAGTTAACGACAAAATAGTTGGTATGCTGATAGATTGCTTGCTAAAGAACCTTACAGATAAAAAAAATTAGTGATTAGGAATGAGAAAATAAAATTTAGTATTGAAAACTAGCTCGGGGAATTCATAAAACTACATCTTTTCATCTAAATCAGAATTTCAAATGATTTTAGACTTGATTGATATGTTTTTTTTTACTTCTTACATTTAGCACAGTTCTTTTGTCCAAATATTATTATTTGTCCTTGTAGTTAATTTTTCTTGCATTACATTTTTGTGTGTGTGTGTATATGCATGGAGCCCTCCTTTTGTTCAAAATTCTTCTAAGAGGTAGTATCTAGAGTAATATCAGTAAATTGTGGTTTGACTTTCAACAGTATACTAAATTAAAGTTGTGCAATGGTGCCAAAATTAAGTTCTGGTCTGGATTTTGGGTGGGGGAGGTAAATCTGAAGAACAGATTCCCCAATTCATACAATTATTCCACTTCCTCTGTTTCATAATGTTTGTCGTACTTTCCTTTTTGGTCTATTTCAAAATGTTTGCCTCTTTTCTTTTTTGGCAACGGTTGAATTCCAACTTTCCATATGGCATGTTTAAGACCGCAAGATTAAGGGGTCTTTTAGTAGCTTCCGTCTCGGTAGGTGTATTGTTATACATTTTTCCAAAAGAACATTCATTCATTTCTTTCTTCCCCGTCAACCACTACGATGGAAACAACGCGGAAAATCCCGACTCATAAAGGAGAAGGGTCGGTGAGAGCATTTGGGAAAGTCGGGCCGATCGGGTGTCTTCATTGAAGCGATGGTATAGTAGAAGAACGAAATGAAGTGACCGGGGGCAGGGAAAAGAGCTGAGTTGAGTCGATCAGGATCGACGATCAGGAGAAGCAAAATGAATTCCGGATTTGACCGCTTTTGGTATATTCTTCTTATCTTTTAATTTAAGGCCACAAGATTCAAAAGTCTTCTTTACTTTCTTAAACTTCATGCCAAGTCAAAATCAGACAAACATTTTGGAATGGAGGGAGTAATAGAGAAGGTAATGTGTGCAACCAAGAGTGTGACCTAGTGGTCAATGAAGTGGGTTGAGAAACATGAGGTCTTATGTTCAAATTCCAGCAGAGACAAAAACACTAGTCTGTCCTAGCCTTGGTGGATAGAGTTATGTAGTACTTGTTGCTGGTGGGAGGTGGCAGGTATCACGTAGAATTAGTCAAAGTGCATGCAAGCTGGCTTGGACACCACAGTTAGAAAAAAAAGAGAAGGCAATGTGTCTGAATTTATTCCTCAAGTGGGTGGCAGTTAAATTTTAGAAGAGGACTTAATGATTGGGACATGGAGGAAATTGGGCAATTATTGCAACTGCTTGATACAGCTGTGTTAGAAGAAGATAAAGTGGATGCTATGGTCTGGTCAGCAAGCAAGGACATGAAATGCTCTGTCAAAAGTTGTTATAGCCTTCTTCATAAACAATCTGATCACGTTTAGACAAGTTGGCCTTGGAAATTGATATGGAAACCTAAAGCACCTGTCAAGGTAGTGTTTTGAGTGGGTTGTCACTAGAGAAGCATGCTTAACCCAAGATAATATGCAAAGGAGATGTTTTAATTTGATTCAGGTTTTTATCTATGTGAAGAGAAGTCAAGAGTCAGTCAATCATCTTCTTATTCACTGTAAATTTTCTAAGAAATGCAGGGAGATTATCCTGAATTTGTGTGGTGTTGTTTGGGTAATGCCTTCAGATGTTAGGAATTTAATGAGAAGTTGGAATAGGCAGAAGAAAGCAAAATATCAGAAACAGATGTGGTGCCTTTGTGCATCTTCTGGATTAATTGGAAAGAAAGGAATAGTGTTTGTTTTGATAATAGAAAGAATCACATCTCAAGAGAAAACTATATTTGGTTAAATGACAAAAGTAATGGCTGAAAACAAAGGTCGAGGGTATGGGGGGTTACAAACCTAAGATTGCATACTAAGAGCTTATTATTTAAATGGCTATGGAAGAATCTGATAAATGCAAAATATTTGAAGGATACTTGAGCCCTCCTTTTGTTAAAAAATGCTTCAAGAGGTAGTATCTGGAGTAATGTCAGTAAATTCTGTTCTGAGTTTCAGCAGTGTACATATTAAAGTTGGGCAATGGTGCCAAAATTAAGTTCTGATCTGGAGTTTGGTTGGGGGAGTTAAGTCTGAAGAACAGATTCCCCAATTTGTACAATTATTCTCTTAATAGAGAAGGCAATGTGCGCACCCGAGGGTGTGGCCTAGTGATCAATGAAGTGGGCTGAGAACCATGAGGTCTCATGTTCAAATTCTAGCAGGGAAAAAACACTAGGTGATATTTTCTCATCTGTCCTAGCAAGGCTAGATAGAGTTACTTGGTACTTGTTGCTTGTGGGAGGTGACAGGTATCCTGTGGAATTAGTCGAAGTGCATGCAAGCTGGCTTGGACACCACAGTTAGCCAAAAAAAAGAAAAGAGAAGGCAATGTGTCTGAATTTATTCCTCAAGTGGGTGGTAGCTAAATTTTAGAAGAGGACTTAATGATGGCTAAATGGAGGAAATTGGGAAATTATTGCAACTACTTGATACAGTTGTGTTAGAAGATAAAGAGGATGCTATGGTCCGGTCAGCAAGCAAGGACATGAAATACTCTGTCAGAAGTTGTTATAGTCTTCTTCAGAAACAACCTGATCACTTTGAGACAAGTTGGCCGTGGAAATTGATATGGAAAACTAAAGCACCTGTCAAGGTAGCATGTTGAGGTGTTATCTATATGAAGAGAAATTGGAGTCAGTCAATCATCTTTTATTCACTGTAAATTTGCTAACCAATGCTGGGAGATTATCCTGAATTTGTGTGGTGTTATTTGGGTAATGCCTACAGATGTTAGGAGTTTACTGAAAAGCTGGAATGGACCGAAGATGCAAAATCTCAGAAACAGATGTGGAGGACCATGCCTTTGTGCAACTTCTGGACTATTTGGAAAGAAAGAAATAGTGTTTGTTTTGATAATAGAAAGAATCACACTTCATAAAAGAAAAAGATAATAGAAAGAATCACATCTCGAAAGTCATGGATCTTTGTCTTCATATTGACCATTTGGACTTAGGATTATGTAACTGGAATCTACTCTAGGGTTGTCTGATTCTGTAGTACGTTTATGTCTTCTTGGTACCTTTTTTAATAATAATTTTACCTTATCAATTGTTTTTAATGATTAGGAATAAGAAATAAAGAGTTTAATATAAAAAACTAGCTTGGGGAAACATAAAACTACATTATTTCATATAAATCAGAGATTTCAAATGATTTTAGACTTGATTGACATGATTTTTACTTCATATAATTAGCACAATTTCTTTATCCAAATCGTATTATTTGTCCTTGTTAGTTTTTCTTGCATTACATTTATGTGTGTGTATGTATGATAAATAGTTATTCATGTTTCTTCATTGGTTCCTTTCTTCGTTAATGTCTATGCTTTAATTCCGCTTTGCGTTCAAATCCCTGACACACTTTGGTGTTTTCCTGCTCTTCACTCTTCACTTTTGACTATTCTGCTTGAAAATTTGGTACAATTATATGCTTCACCTTGTGCCCTAATTTTACTTTTCATTCCTTGCTTAAGAGATATTTATTTGAGAACTGAAGTATGAAGAGTTCCGCGGATTTTAGTTTTAGTACTTAAAAAGCCACTATCTTTCTGGGGCACCCAAGGGTTTAGCCTAGTGGTCAATGAAGTGGATTGAACACTATGAGGTCTTAGGTTCAAATCCCAGTAGGGATAAAAACACTAAGTTATTTGTTCCCATTTGTCCCAGCCTTTGTGGACAGAGTTACCTGGTACCTGTTGCTGGTGGGAGGTGGTAGGTATCCCATGAAATTAGCCAAAGTGCACGCAGGCTGGCCAGACACCACCGTTATAGGAAAAAAATAATCAAAATTTACTATTAGGCGTTAACTGGCTTGGATGCAATTTGGAAGGATTTTCCAAAATCCATTTTTGTAGGGCGACATGGTTCCTGAGGTTCACCTGTTATAAAATTGGTCCAATGTGAATTTGGTGCATTTGGACATTGTAAGTTAGGTCGAAAGCAAGCTAAACTTTGTTCTAAGCGAGCTATACGACTTACCAATTTTGTGCTCAACTAAGATACCTATTAAATAGAGAATTTGGTATTCAACTAAGAAATAATGGAGGTCTCAGGTTCGAAACCCCCTGCTTACGACAACAGGGGATTTGCCTTCTGGGTCGAGCTCGTCGCACGGGGCTTGCCTAGTGCGGGTTATCTCTCCTATGTGGTTTGCGGGCTATTGCACAGGAGCGGGGTTTACCTTGTGCGCACTCGAAGGGTCTCGCTGCGGGTTCTCTTGTCATAAAAACAATTGCTGAGGAATTATTATATGTTGAAATAGATATGCTTGCAAAGTTGGAAAATAAGGAAAAGGTGGTTGGGTTTTATGATGTATCCAAGAAAAAAGCTCCCCCCCCCCCCCCCACACACACACCCCGAGGCACGTATTCATTAGGCACAAGTGCGTATCCCCGCTTCATGCATGGTCGTGTTCCTTTTCTTTCCTTTCATTGTTTCGTGGACTCTGATATATGAAAAGTTAAAATATTGCTTTGGTGAATGCTTGTACTAGTTCCTAGTCTCATGGATATATTTCTGATCATTTCCTGGTTTGGAATATTAACAGCCATGAAGGTTAGAGCATCAGTGAAGAAGATGTGCGAGTTCTGTCGCACAGTCAAGCGGCGTGGGCGGGTATATGTATTATGCACATCTAATCCCAAGCACAAACAAAGACAAGGCTATTCAACGTTTGCCTCTGAAGGCCTCATATCAACCACGTATGCATTCTCAGGCTTCTTTATCTCTTTTACAGCTTGTTTGGTTAATGTAAAAGTTAATGCAGTTATGTAAAAATGTACATCTAGTACTTGAATCTCATTTTTTCTCAAATGAACTAAAATAGAGACATGCATGCCTAGTATAGATAGGGATACGAGACAGAAAACACTAGGTGATTTCTTCCCATCGATCGAAGCCTTGGTTGGCAGAGTTACCCGATACTGTACTGGTAGGATCACCACCATCATATAAGAAAAAAGATAGCGATAGGAGATATCATTTACATGAGAGTTTTTTCGTCCATCTCAAGTAGGGATGGCAAAGCTGTAGCTAAGTGGAGATTGGGTACGGTTGCATTTCATTTTTCTTTTAAAAAAAATAGAGTTGGTCGGTTAGGTAACATTTCGTTTTGTCAAAATTGAAATGCGGTAAAGGCAGATTTCTGGTAGAAAGGTTCACGGAACCAATGCAAAATATCCCAGAATCAAAAATAATTATCAGACTGTTCGATGCCAATTTGGAATCAGAAGTCCTTGCTCCTGAACAGTCTCCTGTACTCTGTTTATCATCTCTGTACCTTGTGTGTTGACTTGTGTAATATGTATTATGTTGACTTTTTTTTAAAAAAAGGGGTTGCTTTGGCCTTTTAAGAAAGGGCAGCCCGGTGCACTAAGCTCCCTCTATGTACGGGTCCGAGGAAGGCCTTTTAAGAAAATAAGTCATAATTTTGTGATGGACTAAAACTGAACCAGACCAAGTAATAAAGTCAAAAGGAGAACGTTTCTGTATAAAAATTGGACATTAACAGACTATTAACACTTTTTTGCTGATACTTCTTCAGGCCTGTGATGACAAGGGTCAATCAGGATTCTTCAGTTACCGAGGGTATCCGCTCTCTTGTTCCTGGTAAGATCGAGGCAACTGTGACACCTTGGTGGAAAAGGGGTCTAGTTTCCATTCTATCCAAGGAAGGACAGTAAGCAATTGAGGTTTTTTTGCAAAGAGTGTTGCACTTTAGGCACTCTTAAACATTGATGCTTTCTTGAACTTTACTCAGCTTTGCTTGCTGCTATTATGTCTGCTTGCTAGTACAATTACAATGAACTATAATGTGTACAATTACAATGAACTATAATATGTTAGTACCTTCTTTTCTTGTAGTTAATTACGGAGGCAAATGTCCCTCTCCTTGCTTTCTAATATTGACCATGAGAGTGATTTATCCGTTGGAAAAAACAAGAAGGGCTGTATTTCAATTTTGTTTTCTCATGGAAATTCAGTTTCGTTCGCTTTCATTTATTTGATTAGTCCGTTAGAAAAGGAAAAAAGGTCGTTGTTAGACCTTGAGCTATTCGATGGAGCCCAGAAGCAATGTTATGGTTTTGGACCACAGAACCAATTTATGGATGTTATTTTCTTGTGCAATTAGAACCATATAGTTCTGGTTGTTTTGTTTATAGAATAGTGACGGTTTCTCTAATGGCTTAGCCCTAGTTGCATGAAGTATGAGAATGGACTTGCTTTACAGTGGATCTGAACTTTAACTTATAGTAATTGTGTCTTAACATTATTGGAGACTTTTGTTAGGTGTATTATTGGATATCAATTATTTTGATTACCACATTTCATCTTTGCTTTGTGTCAACTCGCCCCACGTCTCTACTGGACCCCTCTGTTTTTCTGGTCACTTTTCTCCGTTCAAAAATCACATTAAATGAATCCACATGCCTTTGAAAACTCAGTCTAGGGGATTATTGGAAAAAATGTTTTGCATTTCAAAATTGCTTGTCAATTTTATTTAAAAGGAGATGGTTTCATAATTGATGGTGGAAGTATTATAGTATTATCCTCCTTTACTTTTTCATATTATTTTTATGTATAAAATCAAGTGTCACATTTCAAGATTTGAGAAAGACGAGTTTAAAATTACATTCTAAGGATGTAGCATCTTTATGACGTTACTACTAAGCCATTTCTTGACCCTGTTTACGTGTATTGACAAACTTAATTCTTTTCCCAGAGCTACTTATAAAAAAAAGAAGACAAATTTCACATAATTAAATAGAAGAATAGGGTTAGAGAGCCAAAGGAAGCTCTTTTTCTTTGGTATATATTCCATCACACGTGATGGATATCATATTCATGGAATACGATTCACTATCAAGATGCTTTGATGGTAAAATGGCGAACACTCAAGACTCAAAATCTTGTGGTAAAGAGTGCGGAAATAAACCTTTGAAACCCCACATGTTATGATAAACAAGTTTGTCATTTGTGGTTGTAATATCCTCAAATGTACAAAATGACAAATTATGATGGAATGCTTTGAATTTTCTTCTTCAGGGGGTGGGGGACATTTGACTTGCTAAACAAATATTCATTGCTCTACCTTCGTTGCCAAACAGAATTCTTAAGTCCACTTGTTTTACTTTACATAGGAAATGAAGTTTGAAAATATGAGAATCGGTGAGATACAAGCACAAAATTATCCATTTCAATTATTGTGCTTTCTGCTATACTATGGTTTTGTCATTCCCAAAAAACCACAGATTTATCATATATAGGATTTAAATAGATACATTTGAAAATTGTCACTTGTTTCTGTTAGAACACCATCTACAAAATAAAAGTTCACCTTTTGTTTCCAATGTGAGAAATTTGCGTAAGTATGAATATTTATCTTCATTTTTTTTTCCAGATTACGATAGTTTAGTAAGGACTAATGTTTTTGACCGAAAATTGTCATAAAATTTGGGACTTTGGTTCATATTGTTATCCTCACTTCTCTCTTGTCAAAGTGGTCAATATCAATTTCGAATTCACTGCCAAAAAGCCCACCAACTCCTCACAACCCCCACGGAAAAAGGTCAAAAGGGTGCTTTCTTCCGGAGTAGGACCTTGTAGGTGATATCAGTTGTTCTGTTATCAAATTCTGGTCATTCAGGCACATCGCTGTTCTCAAATCCTGGTCATTTAGGCACATCCCGCGATTTACTAGTAGTAGTGCTGAGGGACCGAGACTACTATCTCCAAGAATAGTCTGGCGTAAGCTAGGAAGTTGGATATCAAAAAAAAAAAAAGGTCAAAAGGGAGATAGAAAATGCCTCCATCAAGAAAACACAAAATGATAAAAAATAAAAAATAAAAAATAGAAAGATAAAGTCAGGTTGAAATATGAAGCATCATATCTAAACTTTTAATCTTTCAGAATATAATCACTTTCATTTACTTGTTTTAGATATGCAATGAGCTATTTTCATGGAGGAAAGGTCTTCTATGACCATTTACAATTTGAACGGAAGAAAATGACTTTTTAAAATCTTTTGCGCGTTATATTCAGATTTTTATATATAAAAATGGAAATTTCTTATAAAATGTACATAAAATTAAACATAAATTTATAAAAGATTAAAGTCAATTGACCTAAACGTGCAAATTAAATTGTTAACCAAGCAATTAAAATTTATTGTTAGCGCATAACAAGTTAACAACACTTAAATAAATACGACTCTACTGTAATATCATATTAGATTAATATGAAAAATATATTTTTGAAGCTCTTTTTGGATAATAATTGTGAAATGTTATCATACATAACTAATAAATTCACCTAATGAGCACTCTACACATCAACCACCTTTAAGGAAGGGTATCCAACTAATGAAGGCTTTGAAATTTACAAACTAGTTACAAAAGTTTCTTTATGAGATATATAACTTTTTTTAAAAAGTTAAAAGATGTCAAAAAAGAGCAGATATACCTCTTCGTTTATTTATCCTTCTACAATAAAATCATCAGTCCATATATTCGCAATTTGCAAAGTCATATTAGAAGAAAGAGATAAGGGTAAAAAAAACACACCTCAAGTATTATATTTTTTTTGAATTTTTCTATTTCAACTATAGTTGTTAACTTTTTTTACCTAAAATATTATCAACTAATTTGCAAAACACACCTTAATTATCAGTTATACACTTTTCATACCTAAACTATCACCAACTAGTTTGTAAAATACATATCACTATCAGTTATTCAGGCGTATTTTGCAAACTAGTTGGTGATACTTTAGGTAGAAAAAATTATCAATTGAGGTGTTTTTTGCAAACTACAATAACAACATACCAGTAAAATTCCACAACGTGGCGTCTAATGAGAGTAGAGTGTACGCAGACTTTATCTCGACTTTTTGTAAGTACAACACGGTTTCCGAAAGACGGCTCAAGATAGAAAAAGTTAACAAGGGATCAGAAAAAAGTGATAGTTAGATGTGTTTTTCACCCATATCCTGGAAGAAACAAATGGTATCATCCACAAGAATCAATTATCACCATATTCAGTTAAGCATCACATTCACGTGGCCCCACCAGATTCTTGAAATCTTGATTCTAAAATCTGTACATTAGTAACCAGTTGTAGTTTACCACAAAGCACACATACAGATAAACATAGTTTTAACCTCAAAGACACCTAACAATTACCCACTTAACTTCCTAATCCCACTATTCAAAACCAACCAAACAAACAAAACCCACAGATAAACCAGAGAGAGAAATAGAAGAGAGAGAGAGAGTATCTATTCCAGGTATACAATACAATTTTACAAACACCCTTTTAGAATTCAGTTTCATTTTCATTTTCATTTTTATTTTCATTTATACCATTAATAAATGTTTTATAATAGTAGTGATCTAGTGACTGAGTTGGGTTGCTAGCTGAACTTTCAACTTGTTGGCGATGATTCGAATTAATAGCTTCCTAATTTCCCCTTCCCTATCCCTATGTAATATATTTTTTAAAAATGTTTTGTATTTTATATCTCATATATGTTGCTGTGAGGTCAGGTAAAAAGGTTGTTATTTTTTGCCTTCTTTATATTAATCTGATTCTTGAAAACTGAAAAAGGTTTTTTTTTGGGACAGAAAAAGATTGGATTTTTATGGTTGGGCATTGTGATCTGATTCATTTGGAGCTTTGAAGAGCAGATTGATTGATTGTATGTGTTAGATATATGATGTTGTACAGTTCTTTCTGTGCTTGGATCAGTCACTTTCTAGCTTGCATGGGGTATGTATTCAGATTCTTACAATACATCAATTTTTGTTCTTGTTTATTGTTAGTTTTAGTGCAGTTTGTTTTGTTTTGTATTGAAATTTGGTGAATTTTAGGCTGTTGAGTGATTATTTGTGATGGGGTTTTTGTTGTTTATTGAACACATTATTTACTGCCATTGACTTTTTCTGAAAAATTTAGCTGTATTTTAGCCACTCAAAATGACACCCGAAAAGGGAAAAAAAGAATTGGAGGAGTAAGTTTAGAACTTTTCTCTCTTTAGATGTAGTAGAAGTGGGATAATCCTTTCATGATTATTTGTAATTTGTTAATTTAGATATAGGGAATATGATTTGGGTTAATACCGTGCTTGCAAGACATAATTGATGTAACTTTGCAGAGAAGTAATATTGGAATGAATAGATAGATCAGATTAGGTTGAGAAATAACCAACATTTTTATCATTCTTCAAGAACTAAAAGACTGTTTCCAACTTCTAATGAGAACTATCAGCTCTGCGACATCTCCTCTCTCTATATTTTTTTGTTTTTGTTTCGGGCTATTAGTTAAAATCTTTAAGAAAGTTTAGGTGAGAAAACTATCGTTTCAGTCTGTTTATGCAATCAATAGTTGGAAGAGTATCCCAGGCATGCTCTATGTACCTCATCTTGGAATAATATAATTATTAGCATAGGAGTAATCTATCTTGGAATATAAGATTACCAAAATGGATATTGTAATTAACATGGGATGCTCGATATATTTTCATGTTTTATTTTTTCGGAATTAACCTTTCTTCTCCTATTGCTTTAAGTAAGCTTAGTTTCTTTGGCAACTAATGCTCAGAGCTGGTTTGGGAGGTGTTATCTTGTACTAAAAAGCGGTTTCATGTGTACTTTTACTAGCAAAGAGTTCTACCCGAAAGATTGGTATTTAGTTTTTGTTTATTTCCCAAAAAGGGGGGAGGAGGGAAAGAAGGGGGTTCAAGGTGAACTTTCTAATCTACTTCCACTTCAGGAAGTATTAACCTTCAACTCTGGTTGTATCGAATAGCTAAAAAAGGAATTACAGGATTTGCTTCCTCCTTCCCTTCCAATTTTGGGAGGGTTGGAAAAACTTATATTGAAGGGAAGCATACTCCTCCAGTTTTACTCCAAATTCCTTGTACTCCTAAGAAACCATAAGGAAATAGTCCATCTCCCGTCCTCCTTTAGTTCACTTGCTACAAGTCATTTTCTTAAGAGTTCGTTACTTGGTGTGCCATCTGGGTAACCAGTGATGCATGAGTACAACAACAACAAACCCAGTATAATCCCACTGGTGGGGTTCTGGGCAAGGTAGAGTGTACGCAGACCTTACCTCTACCTTGAGGGGTAGAGAGGTTGTTTCCAATAGACACTCGGCTCAAGATAAAGCAAAAAACAAAGTAGGTCAAAAAGGAAAAGGAAACAATAACTACAACAAAACAATACGCCAAGCAAATACCAAAAGATAATAAATAGTACTCCCTCCATTTCAAAAAGTTTGTCTTACTTTCCTTTTTAGTCCGTTTAAAAAAGAATGCCTCTTTCCTTTTTTGGCAACTCTTTCATTCCAACTTTCCACGTGGAATGTTTAAGACCACAAGATTAAAGGTCATTTTTGTACATTCAACACATCTTTAATTTGAGACCACAAGATTCAAAAGTCTTCTCTACTTTCTTAAACTTTGTGTCAAGTCAAAATCAGACAATCTTTTTAAAATGGAGGGAGTAACAGAAAGCAAAGGATAAGAAACTACAATAGAAATACTACGACTAGTATGGAAAGAAATGCGAGACATCTACTACCTATTAACCTTCTACCCTAATCCGTGTCCTCCACAACCTCCTATCTATGATCATGTCCTCGGTAAGCTGTAACTGCGCCATGTCCTTTCTAATCACTTCTCCCCAATAATTTTGAGTGATCAAACCTTGAACCTCCAAAGTTAAAAAGGGTCTTTGATATATGATTTGGAGGGAGGGGGTGTGAGGGTATGGGAGGGAGGAAAGTGGGACCAAAGGGGAGGTTTAAAGTCTCTTTGGAGTAGCTTGTGAATATTGCTGAAATCTGAAGCTGTAACATTTGAGAGATGTTTTATCTTGTATATTATGTCATCTATGGTGATTTGTGATGTGATTTTGGCTAACATCTATGAATGAAAATGGAGTAGTTATCTGGAATATTGGTTATTTCATGTGTATGTTCACTCATTGTCCCCCGTTACATTACCGTCTTGTCTTTATTTCATCCCATTATTCTGATCTCTTTATTTGAATTTTAACAAAGATCATTCTGGTTGTCCTTTCATTAACTTTGTGCTAACTAAAGTCATATAATTTGTGAATGGGAGGATAAGAAAGTCATAAATATGGAGATTAGGCTTGTGGGTCCATCCCCAACTTGTTGAAAAACCACGTGCCAAAAGAATGTTTGGTAGAAGTTCATTCTTGGAGGCCAAGAATGACGAGTGTGGAGGATAATTTTTGGGCAATTTCTCCTTTTCTCTAATTTTGTGCTAGGATCCGACAACTCCTATTGTTATAAATATAGAGACAATTCTCTCATCTCAACACACAAAAACAGAACACAGAAGCAAGAGCAGATAGCCATTCAGAGACATAAGAAATACAATCTTTGGGAATAAATAGAGAGTGTACGCAATATTTTAGCGAAGTGTGTAAATCAAAAAAAGGATTGTTTCTTTTGAGGGTCGTGGTCTCCTGAGTATTTTACTGGGGACTATGGAGTGAAAATTCCCTAACTACTTAGTAGTCATATTATTTTGCCACTAGGATGTGGAGAAGATCTTTCCATGTTAAATTTCGACGGTCTGGGTGTGTGTGTGGGGGGGGGGGGGGGTAATATTTGGGCAGTTGTTGGCAATATTTCAAAAATTCCTTTTTTTTAACAAGTGGCTTCATCAGACAAGTGACCTTGAAAGAGTTGGTTTTTTGTTAAGTGATCGAAAAACTCATGTGCCAATTTTAGTTGGATGATTTTCTATTACTTGGAGCCAAAGAAATGCTCAATTACTTGGAGCCAAATGATGCTCTATTTCTTGGAGCCAAAGTGATAAGAATCGGGTTACTTGAACGAAAACAAGAAAATAATGCGGAAGCGAAAATATAAAGATTAAAGACGGAATTTAAGGATATGTGAAATTCGAGAATAAAATCCCCAAATTTCAAGATTAAATGATAAGCACCCTAATTGATCTTAGTATTCAAAATTAGCGAATTAAGACTAATTACGATACTAATAGAGTCAATTCAAGAACTTATATCAAAAAGTGATCTAGACCCCTAATTCGAAGAAATTAGAGACAATAATTAGTATAAGACTAATTACCTTCTTTAATTTACGAATAAGAACCAAAGATATCAAGCACGAATTGATCTTACCTATTAGAAGAATCACTCTTATAAGATTGCAAGATAAATCCAAAGTAGCCAACACACAAAGGTGTAAAGAAGAGAAACTCTCAAATAGTAATAATGTTGTGTTATGAAAATAACAAAATCCACCCCTATATACAGGGGAGACTTATCCCAAATAGAATGGGAATAGAATCTACTTTTATGGAAAGAACTAAACTAAAATCTAACTACGAAACTTTTAAACTAGGAAAGCATGTAAAATAATTGGCAAACTTCTTTCCTTATAAAATAAGGAAAAAGTTACCAAAAAGTTGGCACTTTATACGTGTGATTTAAGTACAATTTTGGGCAGTAATTTCAGCCCCATGTGGGCTTGGTTTTGGGCTCTTTTGGGCCCTAATCTTCCTCTTCTTGGACTTGAACTTGAATCATGAAATATGTGTAGCACTTAGCCCATTCTTCTCCACAATTCTTGGACTCGTTCTTGGGCTCTTCTTCCATGATAAGTATCTTCTTGATTTCCAATTGAAGCCCAGCAACCTTGACTTGCATCTCCTTAGCTTGTAATCTTGACGATGGTCTTCTTAGGGCTTCTATAGCGTCATCCTTGCCCATGGAGCTATCATCCTCCTCTTCTTGAAAATAATTCATCCTCGAATTTGATCCTACATCATCATATAAGGACAAGTCAGCAACATTGAAAGTAGCATCTACTGGATACTCACCGGGCAGATCCAACTTGTAAGCATTGTCTCCAATTCGCTTGAGAACTTTGAAGGGTCCATCGCATTTAGGATGCAATTTAGACTTCCTTTTAGAAGGAAACCTTTCTATTCTCATGTGAACCCAAACTGAGTCTCCAGGCTCAAAGATGACTTGTTTTCGCCCTTTATTTCTTCTCAAAGCAACTTGCTCATTCCTCCTTTCAATGGCCAGTTTAGTTCGCTCATGTATCTTCCTCATCATCTCAGCTTTATTTTTTCCATCAAGACTAGTAACATTATTAGTAGGCAATGGCACTAAATCAGGGGGAGTAAGGGAATTGAAACCATAAACAACTTCAAAAGGAGAGAACCCAGTAGAAGAATAAATAGTTCTATTATAAGAAAATTTCACCAAAGGCAAGTACTCCTCCCAAGAAGTTAATTTACCTTTCAAAACAGCCCGCAACATGTTACCTGAAGTTCTATTCACCATCTCAGTTTGCCCATCAGTTTGAGGGTGACAAGAAGTAGAAAACAACAATTTGGTCCCTAACTTTCCCGAAAGAAAACATCAAAAGTGGGTCAAAAACTTAACATCCCTATCACTAACAATAGTTCGAGGCATGCCATGTAATTTCACAACTTCTTTAACAAACAAATCAGCCACATGAGAAGCATCATTAGTTTTCAAGCATGGAATGAAACGAGTCATCTTAGAGAATCTATCCACCACAACAAAGACACTATCCTTACCATACTTTATTTTTGGCAAACCTAAGACAAAATCCATAGAGATATCTATCCAAGTTGAAATCGGAACAGGTAAAGGTGTGTAAAACCCATGTGGTAAAACTTTAGATTTAGCATGTTTACATTCTAAATGTTGTGCAAAAATTTTTTCTACATCCTTGCGCATGCCAGGCCAAAGGAAATTTTCAGCAAGTATATCTAGGTTTTTGGCACTCCAAAGTGTCCCATAAGACCCCCAGAATGTGCCTCTTTTTCACCTCGAAGGGTATTGGCATGCACAACTTATTTTCCTTGAAAAGCAACCCATCACGCAAAGTGAACTTCTCAAAGGTCCTTTCAAACACGAAGCATAAGCAACTCCAAAATATGAATCATCAACATACAACCCCTTAATGTGCTCAAATCCCATTAGTTTCGAAGTAAGAGTAGAGACAAGAACGTACCTTCGGGATAATGCATCGGCCACCACGTTGTCCTTACCTTGCTTGTATGAAATCACATATGGAAATGTCTCAATGAACTCCACCCACTTGGCATGTCGCCTACTAAACTTAGCTTGGCCTTTCAAGTACCTCAACGACTCATGGTCAGTCTTTACCACAAACTCACGTGGCCACAAATAATGTTGCCAAGTAGCCAAAGCCCTTACCAAGGCGTATAACTCATGATCATAAGTAGAATAATTCACTGTAGCTCCACTCAATTTCTCACTAAAATATGCAATAGGCTTAGAATCTTGCATTAAAACAACCCCTATACCTTTTCCACTAGCATCACATTCAATTTCAAAGGATTTAGAAAAATCTGGTAATTGTAACAAAGGTGCAGAACACAATCTATCTTTCAAGACATTAAATGCATGCTCTTGCTCTTTTCCTCAATTAAAAACCTTATTATTTTTAATGACTTAAGTTAACGGTGCATCAATTGTACTAAAGTCCCTCACAAATCTCCTATAGAAGCTAGCAAGTCCATGAAAACTTCTAACTTCTGTCACACTCTTAGGTGTAGGCCATTCTTTAATTGCTTTAATATTATCCTCATCCACCTCAACACCCTTCGAGCTAACCACAAAACCATGAAATATTACTTTATCAACACAAAATATGCAGTTTGATAGATTAGCATACAATTTTTGCTCCCTAAGCACAACAAAAACTAACCTCAAGTGTTCCACATGTTCTTCAAGAGAGGTAGAAAAGATCAGAATATCATCAAAATAGACCACAACAAATTTTCAATGAAAATCCTTAAAGATATGGTTCATTAGCCTCATAAAAGTACTAGGTGCATTAGTTAAACCAAATAGCATCACTAGCCACTCATACAACACATACTTAGTTTTGAAAGCAGTTTTTCACTCATCTCCCGGATTCATTCGAATTTGGTGGTATCCACTTTTTAAATCAATGTTAGAAAATATTTGAGAGCCATGCAATTGGTCAAGCTTATCATCTAGACGGGGAATAGGATGGTGATATTTTACCGTTATTTTATTGATGGTGCGACAATCCACACATCCTCTAAGTCCCATCTTCTTTTGGTACCAAGAGAACGGGAACAGAGCATGGGCTCAACTTTCTCTCACAAATCCCTTTTCAAGAAACTCTTCTACTTGTCTTTGTAGTTTCATCGGGATTTCTTCTATAAGCGGGCCTATTTGGAAGTTGAGAACCAAGCACAAAGTCAATTTGATGTTCTATTCCTCTTAAAGGAGGTAATCCCTTAGGGATATCCTCAGGAAAGACATTGCCAAAATCCTGCAAAAGTTTTGAAACAACACTAGGCAAAGAAGGATTTAAATCGTTAGTGTTAATCATAACTTCCTTATAAGTAAGCAAGATAATGGGCAAACCCTCTTATTTTGCAAGTAAACACTCTGTCTTTTGCAAGACTCACTATTTTTTCACCCATAGCCTCTTTCCTCTCACCAATTCTTCTTTTTTTTTATCATTCTTCCCACCTTTTGCATTTCTCTCGTTGCTGCCCTCTCTTTCCTCTCGCCTCACTTGATTTTTTTCCTCTCTTTTCTTTTTTCTCACTTTTTTTTATCCCTCCCCATGTTTCCCCATTGTTTCTTTCAATCGTTGTTGGTCTTCATAAACTTGGGAAGGAGTTAAAGGTGCAAGAATATACTTCTTCCCCTTATGTTAAAGAGAGTATTTATTTCTCCTCCCATCATGGCAAGCATATCTATCGTATTGCCAAGGTCGGCCCAACAAAATATGACAAGCTTGCATTGGTACAACATCACAGTGAACTTCATCAGAATACTCCCCAATAGAAAAGGAAATCGTGCATTGTTTACTCACTTGAGCTCTCCACATTCATTCAACCATTGGAGCTTGTAATTGGAATTATGTTTCATGCATGGAATCCCCAATTTATCCACCACGTATACGCTCACCACATTAGCACAACTACCATTGTCTATAATCATAGAGCAATTTTTACCTTTTATCCCACATCGTGTATGAAAAATATTTTTTTTGTGCCTCATCAAGCTCTCCCATATTGATGTTCATAAAACACCTAACTACCCCCAAAATATTTCCCTTGCTGAGCATCCAACTCTCTCTCGTCCTCACTCCCCCACCCTATTCTTCTTCTCCCTCAATTTTTTCACTCTCATATTCCCCATTATCTTTAATTAAGATAGCTTTTCTATTTGGACATTCAAACGCCTTATGTCCGCTCCCTTGACATTTGTGACATTGTATCGTACTAGAAGGTGTAGAAGGAGTAGAATTTTTTGTGATAAAAGTTTTACCTCCATCTTTGGCCTTCCATTTACCTTTGCCCTCATCATCTTGTGATTTAGGTCTAGTTTTCTCCTCATGTGTTTGCCATGGCCTCCTTGGAGCTGTAGTAGATCGATTTTTCCATGAGCTAGCTTGTTGCTTCCTTTTAATATGTTTTTCAATTTTTACTGCCAACTCTACTAACTCATCTAAGTTTACATATTGTTGCAATTCTACTGCATCAACTATTTCTCCATTTAATCCATTAAGAAACCTAGCCATAGTGGCTTCCTCTTCCTCATTACAATTTGCTTGGATCATAGCCATATCCCTTGCCTTAAAATAATCATCTACATACTTAGAGCCTTGCCTAAGAGTTTGAAGGCGTTGTTGCAGATCTCTTGGAAGTGTGATGACGCAAAACACTTTCTCATAACCCTCCTCATCTCGTCCCATGTCGCAACGAGCGATTCTCCATTGTCTACTCTGTCTCTGCTAAATTTCTTCCACCAACTAGCAGCATAGTCAAAAAATTCAACCACAACAAGTTTAACCTTTTTACTTTCAGAGTAGTTGTGACAGTCGAAGATGTCATCCACCTTTCGCTCCCAATCAAGGTACAAGTCTGGATCTCTTATTCTCTTGTCCCCTTGAAAGTAGGAATCTTCATCTTAATGGTACTAAGATTGTCATCCTCAACCCTACCTCGTGGTGCCCTCCTTTAATTCCTTCTTTGGTAAGCTTCCTCCAATTTGTCCTCAACGTATCCAAATTGATCCTCACCTTGTTGAAATTGAGGAGCTCGAACAACTTGTCTCCTAACCGGAGGAATATGGTGTTGTTGGATTCTCCTCAAATCGGCTATGTTCACCGGATTAGGTGAATTTTGGGTGACCTCTAACGCTTCAAGTTGGGCGGTAATCATTCTAAGCATCTCGACTATGTTGTTGTCGTTTTGAGTGCCTGCTTCATTCTCCTTTTCCGTTTGAGACATCTTGAAAAAATATTAAAGAAACAAATATCTCTCAATTTGGCTTTTTCCCTCTATTGATCTCACCCTCTCTTGCCTTTTTCCACTCAAATTACTACATTTGGCTGGTTCCTTTAGTATTTATATATAAACCCTACTAGTAACAATCATTTAGAAGTAAGATATAGAAAGAAAACAATTATCAACTCCAGATGAATTGGGGTTTGATGTGACAAGAAAAAGCCCAATTTTTATGAAAAGAAAATTCCCCAAATTTCCCCTCTTGGTTTTCCTTATTGATGTTGGAAAACAAGAAACACAATAAATTTGGAGTTCCTTAATTTGCAGGCAATTTTTTTTGGTACTACGTAAAACTTTTTTTAGCTACTGAAAATAAAATATAATTTTCATTTTCTTCTTTTTGGCTAGGGAACTCCCAAAATTATCAAGAACAAAACCTTGATAGAACCGTTTTGATACCACTTGATAAGAATCGGGTTACTTGAACGAAAACAAGAAAATAATGCGGAAGGGAAAATAAAAGATTAAAGACGGAATGTAAGGACATGCGAAATTCGACAATAAAATCCCTAAATTTTAAGATTAAGTGATAAGAATCCTAATTGAGTTTAGTATTCAAAATTAGCTGATTAAGACTAATTACGATACTAATAGAGTCAATTCAAGAATTTATATCAAAAAGTGATCTAGACCCCTAATTCGAAGAAATTATAGACATTAATTAGTATAAGACTAGTTACCTTATTTAATTTACGAATAAGAACCAAAGATATCAAGCACGAATTGATCTTACCTCTTAGAAAAATTGTTCTTATAAGATTGCAAGATAAATCCAAAGTGGCCAACACACAAAGGTGTAAAGAAGAGAAACTCTCAAATAATAATAATGTTGTGTTACGAAAATAACAAAATCCACCCCTATATACCGGGAAAACTTATCCCAAATAGAATGGGAATAGAATCTACTTTTATGGAAAGAACTAAACTAAAATCTAACTACGAAACTTTTAAACTAGGAAATCATGTAAAATAATTGGCAAACTTCTTTCCTTATAAAATATGGAAAAAGTTACCAAAAAGTTGGCACTTTGTACGTGTGTTTTAAGTACAATTTTGGGCAGAAATTTCAGTCCCATGTGGGCTTGGTTTTGGGTGGTTTTGGGCTCCATTTGGGCCCTAATCTTCATCCTCTTTGACTTGGACTTGAATCATGTAATATGTGTAGCACTTAGCCCATTCTTCTCCACAATTCTTGGACTCGTTCTTGGGCTCTTCTTCCATGATAAGTATCTTCTTCATTTCCAATTGAAGCCCAACAACCTTGACTTGCATCTCCTTATCTTGTGATCTTGACGATGGTCTTCTTAGGGCTTCTATAGCTTCATCTTTGCCAAAGGATGCTAAGATGTGGAGGAGAATTGAAGTGCCCATGTAGCACACTTGGAGCCCAAGTCACTATTTGCCTATAAAAGAAGAGGCAACTCTGCTTTGTTCATTATCCCAAAATATCATACAATCCATTGTAGTGAGTAGTGAGTTGAGATAACAATTCTCTCAAGTGTAATTGAGAAATCTCCCTTTTTTTATTATTAATAATATAAAGGCAGTTGTTCTCTAGTGGACGTAGGATCATTTTGATCTGAACCACGTTAAATCTTGTGTTCTTTCTTTTACGTTTCAGCTAACAATTGGTATCAGATCATTAGGTCTCTTTGAAGATCCAAGGAGGAAGATCAAGCAAAGATGAGTTCCATGAAGTTTGAAATCGATACATTTAGTGGGCTCAACAACTTCAATATCTGGAAGATCTAGATGATGGCGTTACTGCGGAGAGAAGGTTCAATCTATGCTATTGACGGAAAGTATCTCGATGATACATCGACTTCCAACAAGAAGATTGAAGGGGATGCATCGAGTGTAATCCAACTGTCCCTTGCACCTAACATGCTTTGTGAAGTTAATACAAGTACAAAAGAGTCGGCCAAGCACTTATGGGACAAGCTACAAGGGTTTTACTAGGACCGATCGGTGACAACAAGGATGTTACAGCGACATTTTCACACATTTAAGATGGGGTCAGGTACTTCGTTACAAGATCATTTAGACGTGTTCAATAAACTTGTCATGGACTTACAGATTGCAGGTATTAAAAAGGATGAGGAGATGCTTGCATGTGCTCTGCTATTTCCATTGACTTCAGGATATTGTAATATCGAAAATTCAATGATGTATAGCAAGGAGCCTATCAATCTTGAGCAAGTGCGCCAGACACTTAACTCTAGTGATGTGTGGAGGCATTTTGAAGGAGACAAAGATAATCAGGCAAGTGGCCTTTTTGTGAGAGGCTGAACTAGCTAATAGGGAAGGAGCAAATCAAAGCACAAATCAAAGTCTCGTGTAAACAAGAAACATGTAGATTGTTGGGGTTGCGGCAAGAAGGGGCACTTTGAACGAGATTGCCCAACTTCAAAGTCCAAGGAAAAGACGAGTGCATCCACAGTTGAACATGTACATGATTCTGATAATGATTATATACTTGCAACATCATGTAATAATGGAAGTTATGACAACAAATGGGTGTTAGACTCTGCTTGTACTCTGCATATGACGTTCCGAAGAGACTGGTATAGCAGCTACGCTCAAAGTGGAGGAACCGTAGTAATGGGCAATAATGGAACTTGTGCAATAGTTGGCATTGGCTCATTTTGGGTTCGCTGCCATGATGGAGCAGTGAGGATTATTACACAAGTCCGTCATGTTCCTGATCTGAAGAAGAATTTGATCTCCTTGGGTACTCTGGATGAACAAGGCTACAAGTACATGAGTAAAAGAGGAACTATGAAGGTGACTAAAGGTTCTTTAGTCCTGTTGAAAGGCCAGCTGGAGGATGGCCTCAACACATTGGCAGGAAGCACTGTTGTTAGCTCTGCAAATGCATCTACAATGCAGTTATCTAATGATGAAATGGCAAGATTATGGCACATGAGACTATCATATGAGCGCACGTGGACCGGAGATGTTGAGTAACCGTAACCTTTTGAAAAGTTAGAAGATCAGCACACTTGAATTTTGTGAGCACTGCGTTCTAGGGAAGTAGAAGGTCAGGTTCAGCACTGGCAAGCACAAGACAGAAGGGATGCTCGACTACATCCATTCAGATTTATGAGGTCCTTCTAAACTTCCATCGAAGGGCGGAAAGAGGTATCTTTTCACTTTTATTGATGATTTCTCACGAAAGGTTTGGGTGCATTTTTTGAAGGCAAAAAGTGATGCTTTTGAAGCATTTAAAGAGTGGAAGATTTTGATTGAGAATCAAATGGAGCAAAAAATCAAGTATCTTCGCACAGACAATGGCTTGGAGTTTTGCAGTGAAGAGTTTAATGATTTTTGCAAGGTTCATAGAATCTCAAGACATAGGACTGTCAGGCACACCCCACATCAGTATGGAGTTCCCGAGAGGATGAACAAAACTCTTCTTGAAAAGGCTCGTTGTATGCTCCTACATCGGTGAACCCTCTAACTATTCATACTTGCGAGTATTTGGGTGTCCAGCTTATTATCATGTTAATGAAGGAAATCTTGAACTAAGGGCTAAGAAGGCCATATTCGTAGGGTATGTGGATGGAGTAAAAAGGTACAAACTTTGGTGTTTTTCTTCACTCAAATTTGTAGTCAGTAGAGATGTCACCTTTGATGAATCCTCTATACTTGATCCTCATAAAGTTTCTGTGGAGTTTTCAGGAAACGAGAACGAGCAGGTAGAGCTTCTAGTGGAGCTTACCAAGGAAAAGGTTCAAGAGACTAAGGTTGAAGATGAGTCAAAAGATGTAGATCTTGAAGAACTTGCTGTCAATGAACCATACACAATTGCAAGGGGAATGGAGAAGAGGCAGGCACGAAGACCGGAACGCCTTATAGATCAAGCAAATCTGATTGCATATGCATTCGTAGTTGCAGAAGAAGAGATTAAAGATCTTGAGCCCTCCTCGTATGTTGAAGCAACTTCTTGCAAAGATGTAATACACTGGCGGTTAGCCATGACTGAAGAGATGGAGTCTCTTCACAAGAATCAGACATGGATTTTAGTGAAAAGGCAAAAGGAGAAGAGGACAGTTGGATGCAAATGGGTCTACAAAAATAAAGAGGGAATTCCTGAAGTGGAAGATCCTAGATTTAAGGCGAGATTGGTTGTAAAGGGTTTAGTCAGAAGGAGGGAATTGACTAGAATGAGATTTTCTCTCCAGTCATAAAGCATAGCTCAATTCGCGTGCTACTAGTACTGGTTGCACAATTCGACTTGGAGCTTCAACAATTGATGTCAAAACTGCTTTCTTGCATGGTGATCTAGAAGAGACAATCTATATGGATCAACCTGAAGGTTTTCTAGCTGAAGGAAAAGTAGATCATGTATGTCAATTTAATAAATCTTTGTATGGTTTGAAGCAATCCCCTAGACAGTGGTACAAGAGGTTTGATGCATTCATGACTACACATGGATTCTCAAGGAGTGCATTTGATAGTTGTGTATACCACAAGAAGTTGTCTGGTAACTTAATGATTTATTTATTGTTGTATATTGATGATATGCTTATTGCTGCTAACAACATTACAGTAATAAATGCTTTGAAGAAACCGTTGAGTAAGGAATTTGACATGAAGGATTTGGGGTTGCAAAGAAAATCCTTAGTATGGCGAGAGAAGAAAATGTTCTACATCTTTCTCAGGAGAGGTACATCGAAAGGGTTCTTGAGAGATTCAATATGCATACGTGCAAGCCTATAAGTACACCGTTAGCTTCTCATTTTAAACTTTCAGAGTTACAAATGCCTCAGTCTAAGGATGAGGTGGAGCATATGTCAAAGGTTCCTTATGCCAACACATTTGGTAGCATTATATATGCTATGGTATGCACATGTCCAGATATTGCTCAATCTATAAGTGTGGTAAGTAGATACATGTCCAACCCAGTAAAGTGGCATTGGGAAACTGTCAGGTGCATATTGAGATATCTCAATGGAGCTTCTGGTGTTGGTCTGACCTTTCGAAAAGATGGTGGAGGTATTTCAGTTCTCGGTTATGTGGATTCTGACTATGTAGGGGATCTTGACAGAAGGAGGTCCACAATTGGATACATCTTTACTCTTGTTAGCAATGTCGTTAGTTGGAATTCAACTCTGCAGTCGATTGTCGCTTTGTCTACAACAAAAGCATAATACATGGCAGCAGCGAAGGCGGTGAAAGAAGCTATCTGGTTGAAAGGTTTGGTGGCGGAATTGAGTTTGGTTCAGCAGGAATCAACTCTTAGATGTGATAGTCAGAGTGCTATTCATCTGATTAAAAATCAGAGATTTCATGAGCGCACTAAACACATTGATGTCAGATTTCATTTTATTTGAGATGTGGTTGAAGAGGGAACTATCAAGGTCGTGAAGATTATCACAGACGATAACGCTGGAGACATGTTGACCAAGATAGTCCCTCTCGCTAAGTTTGCACACTACAATGACTTAGCGGGATTACGCATCAACTGATGCAACTCCAAGACAACAGTTATTAGGTGGAGGTGGTATGTTTAACAAGGGTTTGATTCTTCTTGTTTCTTTCAACGGGGTTGCCCAGTAAGCTTAGAAGATTTGGCCGTAGTTGTTCATACGCATGCTAGGAACGCAAACCAAGGTGGAAATTGAAAGAGTTGGTTTTTTTTAAGTGAGAAAAATTCATGTGCCAATTTTAGTTGGATGATTTTCTATTACTTGGAGCCAAAGAAATGATCAATTACTTGGAGCCAAAGGATGCTCTATTTCTTGGAGCCAAAGGATGCTACGATGTGGAGGAGAATTGAAATGCCCATGTAGCACACTTGGAACCTAAGTCATTGTTTGCCTATAAAAGAAGAGGCAACTCTTCTTTGTTCATTATCCCAAAAAATCATACAATCCATTGTAGTGAGTAGAGAGTTGAGATAGCAATTCTTTTTGGTGTAATTGGGAATCCCGGACGTAGGATCACTTTGATCCGAACCACGTTAAATCTTGTGTTCTTTCTTTTACGTTTTCGCTAACAGACCTCTTGTATGAAATGTTTTAGACAAGTGGCTAAGACACTTGTCATGAATAAAAGCCTATTGATGTGGATCATCTGCAGTCATAAAAGTTACAAGCCTCTTGCAGCCAATTCAGATCTCTCGCTTAATTCTCTTTTCAGGTAGAATCTTATCTGTTGTTTCTCTTATTCTTTTTTTTTGACTAGCTGGTTTGTTATTTAAATTTAATTTTTCCTCCTTTCTCATAGAGGGATTGTTGGCAAATATAAGGGAAAAGGTAAGTAAATATTATGTTAAAAGAAAAAAATATATTGCTACAATATTTATCTATGAGCACCTAAACAAATGACTCGAGGTATTCTAGACACTGTCCTAATAAACTATTTCAGTAATGTGAGAGTTTCTCCACGAATAAAAAGGTCTTTCTCTATAAGGGAGCAATTACTGTTAAAAATTTGCCTTTGGTGGGGGGTTGCGTCCACCCATATTTAATGACTTAAACACTAGGGTTTCGCATGTTGGAGGCTTTGTCTCTTCACACGTGCATAATCTACTAAGTGAGTAGATGACCGTAGGGCCAAGAATCGTCAAATTTCGTTTAGAAATGAAAGAGATATTGATCCACGAAGTAGGGTGTTTGAGGCATGGAAATATGGTGGGACAAATCTACCACATCGGTGGGAAAATGAAGAATTGTTCTTTTTATAAGCCTAAAAAATGGATAAGGGTTTGGGACCCCAAGGGGTAACCTATGTGTTTGAAGAAGGGAGGACCTAGGTGTGCTTGGGTTCGAGGCTAGCCCCACGCACACCGCCGCCCGTCCCATCCCGTCCGATCCGGGCTCGGGTCGTGGGCTGTGGGCTTCTGGGTTTTTGGGCTTCTGGACTACTTTTGATATTATCTTTTGGACCCTAAACTGTTTAGTATTTATAGTTTGGTCCTTGAAGTTTTAGGAATGCTATCAGCAGGCAGAAAGCCAACAGTTTATGGCATTAACCATCTGAAACGTTTTGCACTTACTACAAAACGTTTCTGGCCATGACTACACCTCTTAAAGGACCTCTTAACACCTCTCCTCCTCCTAAACACTATATATTGAGACCTGAAACAGATTTGAGGGAGAGGATTCTGGAAAAAAAGGAGAAAGATACAGAAACAGTAGAAAGAAAAGAACAGAAACTCTTCCTTTTCCATTCATCAGCAAGTCATTTTATGTTTGTTTTCTTCGTCAGAATCAACCTATTTGCTTTGTAGTTTGATTAGTTGTTGTTTTATCTTGGGAGACTATTGCCTGTTAACGTAAAAGCATATATACGGGGCAATCTTGTCTTAAAAACAGAGAGTCATCTCTCGACTCAGCCACAGTTGTAACAATCCAGATTTAGTGTTTCTTGATTTCAGGTTATCAAGATTCAAGACTCAACAAGCTTGCGGCAATTATAATATTGGCTGTTAGTTTATCCTTTCGAACACTTGTTGTATTTATTTACTTCCCGTACTGCAATTATATCCAATAATTTTAAGACAAGTTTGTATTAGTGTTCGAAAGATACCGGTCAACAGTTGTGTCACCAAATTTGGCTATGGTTGTGGTTTTCTGGAAGAAGACAGTTCTGATTATGCTGTTGACGGTCAAGGTGTTGATGGTGTCACCGCTCTCGAGAGTGGTGGGAACAAGCGCCCACGAGAAGCTGAGGATGTCAACTGGGACAAGAGGAGAAGACTGAAGATGATGTTCTATCATGTAGCAAAAGGCATATATCTGTCTAGGCAAAGGATCCGAATTATGATAAAGAGGAAATGGACACTCAGTCCGACGAAGTGACTGAAGTGGGCCAGAATCCGAAATTGGGATAAGTTATTTTTCTTCCTTATCAAAAATGAGATTAAATGGTGTCTGAATAAAAGGACTTAATGTAAGGCTAGGAATATGAAAATGTTTTCCAGAAAATTATACACCTTACGTTTGAAAATTAGAAGTTTAATCTCACCTTCCTTCCTGTTTAAAGATTGGATTTTTGCAATCAATTCTTAAAAGATCCGTTCTTTTGGGTGTAGTTATTAAAAATGTGTAAAGTATGTTCGCACATACGAGGGAGAAAGATCCACTGGGTGTGCGAAAACTTTTTACCACTCTTAAGCAAGCGCCAGGAATTGTGTGGGCACCAATCTCAAGGGAAGAAGTCTAAATGATAATGACTTATTTTAAGACGTTGAACCTGTCACACTATTTGACAGAAGATCCTTCATTTGATGGAATGATATTGGACACTCAGACGTACAAAGCCAACGGGCGACTGTAGTGGGCCAGATTTCCAGGTCTTAAATGATCGGAAGTCCAAAAGAAAGGCAGAAAAGTAATGGACACCTAGTGAGGTAGGCCAGAGTTTCCAGGTCTTAAATGATCTGAAGGCCAAAAGAAAGGCAGAAAAGAATTGGACACTCAGTCTGCCAAAGCAACTGGGCTAGGGTATCCAGATCACATATGATCCGGTTACGCCTTAACCACGGGCAAGAGGTTGTTCATGTGAAGCAATGCCACCTCTAAAGTAGAAGGGGTTGGAGAGGTTGTCCTTAAAAAGGACTTTAGGGAATGGGATCACTTTTAAAGGAGGTGATACATGCCCCAAACTTGGTTTCAGGGACGTTGGTCAAGCTGGTTTGAGATTAGTCCAACAGGTCTATAATAACTAAGAATGGTACAGTATGTCTGTAACCAAATGAATGATATATTTGTAATTCGTGCATCTATGCCATCATAGATTAAGACACGTTAAATAGAAAGTCATTCAAAAGCTAACGAAGTTGAGATTGTTGCCTTCTGTCGACATAAATCCTCAAAATGAATGTGAGGTGGGCGAAGAGGCAAAATCACCTTTCCATTCCATCAAAGGAATAGCGAAAGAAGCACTGCTCCTCTAGAACTTTGTCACACATACATGGGTGATTTGAAGTTTGTACAAAATAGAGGGGGGAGCCAAGTACTTTGTGACCTTCATTAACGATGGTACAACGTATGGTATCCTTTGTTTGTTGAAAAGCAAAGATGAAGCTGTTGAAGCGGATAAGCGCTACAAAGCGGAAGTTGAAAATCAACTAAGCCTACGGATTGAGGAATTCGTAGTGATAGAGGGGGAGAATGTGAAGCATCGTTGATCAAACGACTGCTCATTACTCACCTCAGTCTAATGGTGTTAGCCAAGCGCAAAGTCGTACGTCCAAAATATGTGGGGCAAGGCGATCTTTACCGCTAATGTGATTCTCAACAAAACTACGCCTAAGGATAAGGATAACCCTCTGTGTGAAACGTGGAAAGGATCCCACCTACAAATGTTGTGTTGTGGGGTGGCTTAGTAGAGGTTGGAATACCGAAACAGGTCAAGTTGGACCTAAGACTGTAAATTGCATATCCACTGGATCTGCAAATAACAGTAATGCTTATCGTCTCTTGGTGTCAAAGAATGCTGAATTCTTTGAGGATAACTTTCCTTGAGAAGTAAAAGAAGAAATTGCTCGAGGTTAACAAAAACCCGCGAGTGCCTGATTGTTCGGAACCAAATGTTCCAGAGCTACAGGACTCGAAAGTTGCTGACTATCCGGAACTTAATGTTCCAGATCTACAGAACTCAGGGATTCTAGATGTTGAACCGAGACGGAGAAAAAAGGGGACAAAGACTTATTCTAGGCCTTCTAGCTTGATGGTTGAGAACGAACCATGAACAATTAACAACGAATTATTATCTCCAGAAGCGCTGCTTTGGAAAGAAGCTGCACAGAGAAATAGATTCCATCAGATAGAACCATACTTGTGTAATGGTTGACCTTCCTCCGGGAAAAGAACCTTTGTGTTGCAAAAGTGGATACTCAAATTGAGTACAAAGTAGATGGATCTACTGTCGAGTATAAGGCCTCGACTACTTGGACATGTGCTCCCCTATGAATAGCTTAACATCCAGGGTCATTGCAGTCTTGCGTGACATGGACATTGAGACAGCCTTCCTAATCGGAGAGTTGGAAGGGGAGGATCAGAGTTGGTTTGTTGGACTGTTGGGCTTCTTCCTGAACTTTCTTTTTGGGTCCCTGAAAATGTTTACATTTTGGTCCTGGAAGTTTCAGGTGAAACAGAAACAATGAATCTGACAACAAAAACATTGACTTTGAAATTAGAAAGCCAACAATTGGAAAACCAACAATCTGAAAGTGGAAGTCATATTGAAACAAAAGTCTCGATACGAAAGATATGATTATCACAGATGACATCTTAGGAATTAGAATTTCTAAGACATCTAACGGACTAGTCTAATTCCAAACTCATTTGTGAGGTAGTTGACAGTCTCGTTGAGGCCACCAATGGATATGAATCATACAATTGAGTGGAGTCATGGTGCATCCATAAACCAGGAGCGATATGCGCAGGTCACATGTAGTTCAATGTATTTTACAACTACAACCGACCTGGTATCAGCTTATAAAGTAGATCAGTTGAACTAAGGTTCACTCATGATTCTAAAAATGATCGATAGAAAGCGTTAAATCAGATATGACGATATCTAAAATATTCGCTTATCTACGGATTATGGTATTCTGCAGTTCTGGGAGAACACAGTGATGCAAACTGGACATCGGACTTGAAGAACACCAAAGCCACAAATGGATGTGTATGGTGTGTCTTTGAAAATCCTCTAAGCAAACTTGCATCGGCTGATTCATGATGGAATCGGAGTTTATCGCTTTAAACAAAGCATGAGAAGAAGTTGAGTAACTTCACGACTCCTTAGATGACGTCCCTTATTGGGAGAAACCTGTGCCTTCGGTAGTTATACACTGTGGGTAGCCGGTCGGCTTCAGGAAGGTCACGGATGACGGCGTCTGGACATATCTGTCAGAGACATAAGACCGTATGGCGGTTGATCATCACGGGTGTCACTTCCTTGATTACTAATCAAAGGATATATCGGACCCTTTAACTAACGGACTACCCGAAGATCAAGAGTTCTGCCTGTCTAGGGAATGGGCTTAAAACCCAAACAATACGAACCTTTGCGGTGGTAACCCAACCATACTGACTGGAGATCCCAAGAATTTGGTTCAATGGGAAAACTAAGCGGCAAAAGGTTCAGTTGAGCGCTTCGGTGGAAGCAAGAACACTTCAGATGATGATTTCTGTAAGGAAACATGAATCCAAAGTTGTTCCCGCAATAGACATTAAAGTGCTACCTGCATGGTGGTAAAGGTTAAGCTTCCAAACCTTTAACGATCCTCAAACGGTTGAGGTTAAGATTGAGAAACTTTTAATGATTCCTAACACTTGTGAAGTGGGTATAGCAGGATACCTTGTAGGAGATCACCTATTTAAGTGCGAGGACAGGCCGCCTCAAATGAACGCACTTAAAAATCCAAGTGTGTCCACGGCCACAACGGACAGAACAATAAGAATGAAAACGAATAAGGGGAGTTATTGTGTTGGTATCATTGTCTTGGCTTACACTAAACACTGACGGTTCAAGACATCACGTTCACCGCGAAGTCCGGTGGTATTCAACTAAGGAAGGTTCAAAGCGGAAGCTACCTCTCCTGATGCAATATCTTTTTGCTGAAAGATTGCTGAAAGTAGGCACCTTGTGTGTACACCAAAATCTCTTTCAAGAGGGGATTGTTGGAAATTTGCTTTTGGTGGGGGTTGCGTCCACCCATATTTAATGACTTAAACACTAGGGTTTCGCATGTTGGAGGCTTTGTCTCTTCATGCGTGCATAATCTACTACGTGAGTAGATGACCGTAGGGCCAAAGATCATCAAATTTCATTAAGAAATGAAAGAGATATTGGTCCAAGAAGTAAGGTGTTTGAGGCATGGAAATATGGTGGGTCAAATCTACCACATCGGTGGGAAAAAGAAGAATTGTTCTTTTTATAAGCCTAAAAAATGGATAAGGGTTTGGGACCCCAAGGGGTAACCCATGTGTTTGATGGAGGGAGGACCTAGGTGTGCTTGGGTTCGAGGCTAGCCCCACACGCGCCGCCGCCCGCCCGTTCGGTCCGGGCTCGGGTCGTGGGCTGCTGGCTTCTGGACTACTTATGATATTATCTTTTGGACCCCAAACTGCTTAGTATTTGCAGTTTGGTCCCTGGAGTTTCAGGAATGCTGTCAGCAGCCAGAAAGCCAACAGTTTATGGCATTAACCATCTGAAACGTTTTGCACTTACTACAAAACTTTTCTAGCCATGACTACACTTATTAAAGGACCTCTTAACACCTCTCCTCCTCCTAAACACTATATATTGAGACCTGAAACAGATTTGAGGGAGAGGATTCTGGAAAAAAAAGGAGAAAGATACAGAAACAGTAGAAAGAAAAGAACAGAAACTCTTCCTTTTCCGTTCTTCAGCAAGTCGTTTCATGTTTGTTTTTTTCGTCAGAGTCAACCGATTTGCTTTGTAGTGTTGATTAGTTGTTGTTTTATCTTGGGAGACTATTGCCCGTTAACGTAAAAGCATATATACGGGGCAATCTTGTCTTAAAGACAGAGAGCCATCTCTCGACTCAGCCACAGTTGTAACAATCCAGATTTAGTGTTTCTTGATTTCAGATTATCTAGATTCAAGACTCAACAAGCCTGCGGCAATTATAATCTTGGCTATTAGTTTATCCTTTCGAACACTTGTAATATTTATTTACTTCCCGTACTGCAATTATATCCAACAGTTACAACAAAATTTAAATAATAAACTAGCTAGTCAGGAACTGAGAATAAGAGGAAGAGCAGTTGAAATTAGGCTATAGAGATTGAATACCGGAAGAGAATTGAATTAGCTTGTTATTCTTATGACCGCAAATGATCATCCTATTTGTAGGATGAGAATAGGCGTTTCTTAATTTTTTCATGCAAGAGGTAACTTGTCAAAAAGGAATTTAAATAACGTAGCGTTTAGGACAGTGTCTAGCATGACTCAAGCCATTTGTGTATTTGCTCCTAAGTAAATATTGTAGTATATATTTTTTTCTTTCAATTTAAAATTTGTTTACCTTTTCCTTATATTTTCCAACAAATTTTCCTTTTCTTGATTTTTGTGCTTGGAGTTTGCTACTCCTATTGTTACAAGTAGAGAGACAATTTTCTCATTTCAACGCAAAGAAATAGAGCATTGAAGCAAGAGCATATAGAAATTCACAGACAATAAGAAAAGCGTTTGTGAGAAAAAATAGAGTGTGGGCGGTATTATATTAAGGTGAGTAAATATTAAAAGAGGACTGTCTCTTTGAGTGTGTAGTGGTCTCTTTAGTATTTACTATAGTGATATTATTCGGTCGTTTCAGGCTGTGGGCTTTCCCCTTATTGAAAAGGGTTTCCATGTTAAAATGTTGGTGTACTTGTTACTCTTTCTATTCTCGCTAATTTCAGTGTTTCGGAGCTCCACTTTTAAATTGAATATTGTTTCTGATTTTTCTCAAAAAGGCTGTTGTTGATGTCACAATGAGCAGAAACTTAAATGATCATTAGTGTCAAGAACTTGTCCCATATAGGCTGTCTAAGGGTTCCAAAAAATGTCAATAAGGTTACAAGGTTACTGCACTCAAGTCTTAAGTTTTTGGGATTTGACGCTCAAATTCTTTCAAATGGTTTCAGAATTAAACTTAGGCTGGGTAGTTTTCACTACCATTCTACTGACCTGCGCCTCTCTATGTTCAATTTGTCGAGCCATTAGCAGGCACACTCCTAAGTCTATTGAGCCTTCTCTCTCTACTCCATGCCAAATGAGTTACTTCATCTCCAAATAAAGAAAAAAGGAAGAGAATAAACAAAAGAAGAGAAAGAAAGTAAAAAAGAAAAGTCTTCAAACCCTAGAACCATATTATATGTGCGGAACAGAACATGTCCCACATAGGTTGAGTCAGGGTTATCTTCGTTTGAAGTTTGCATGCATATATTGTTAATCTAGGACACTGTGTGCTTGTTTAATGATTCATGTGCCATCTTTTTTTGGATAAGCTATTGCTTCTTATTGTGGCATCAAAACAGTTTTCGTCTTGTCAACCATGTGTTGTATATGCAAATAAACCTGAATTTTGAACAGAGCAGAGGTTGCTTTGGTTGCTGTTCCAAATCTCAACCAATTATTGCTGTGGATGAACCATCTAAAGGACTACGAATACAAGGAAAGTTGGTGAGGAAACCGAGTATATCAGATGATTTTTGGAGCACCAGTACATGCGAGATGGAGATTAGTACTGTTCAATCTCAGAGAAGCATGTCTTCCATCAGTATCTCAAATCAGAGCCTTAGTCAACACAGTGGCACCGGCAATGCCAGCAAGAATAATGAATTCGTCAATCATGGTAGGTACTGACTAGATTTTTTAGAGTTCAATATACACATTTAAATTACTTTTACACCATCTGGTCATTTTCACCTATTGTAGCAGGTATTATATCTTATTTTCAAAATTTCAAATCCCACATTTTAGGAGGCTTACCTGTAAAATATCATTTGGATGACCAGATAATGTAAAACCTATTTGCACCGTCGGTGTATAAAACTCGAACTCATTTTGTATGAGTTTTAAGTAATGGACACCGTCAGTGTAAAGAACTTTTTACACTATCAGTATCAGGCCACTCAAAGGAAATCTGCAAGTAAGCTTCCTTAAAATGTGGTATTTGAAATCTTGAAAAAAGGACAATTTATCTACTATAACAAGTAGTAATGACCTGATAGTTTAAAAATTCATTAGAGTGACGGTGTATATAATTTAAACTCTTTTTTTTATAAATTAGAGAAAACTAGTCATTTCTGTGGCTAGACGTTCGAGTCTGTTTTCCACCTTCATTGCACGATTTTCATTCAAAAACATAAGCCATACCTAGTTGTGAAGTAAGGCCCTGCATGAATAGGGACTTCTTAAGTTCTGTTTGCTATCTTGACTGTCTGCTGATTGCAGGCTATCTTCTTTGGAACCAGACCAGGCTTCAGTGGTTAGCAAGTAAAAATCCAGAGAACCGAAGACTAGCCGAAGAACAGATGTTGAAGTGAGAATGTTAACCTTGCTCATTTCATGTTTCTGATGAAGCATTTCAATACCAAAGTCACAATTCTCATGGAATCAAATTTTTGGACTTTTCTTAAAGTGGTATTACAGCACTGTAGGACTCAGAGATAATTTTTTAATTTTATAGTCGTGGTGTCCGCCTAGTTTGTGCGCACCTCGACTATTTTCACGGGGTACCTCCTACTAGAAGGAGCTAGAAATCATAGTTTTATGGGTTTTGAACCACAATCTTTTTTGTTTTTTTTGGGTGCTGGAAAGATTATTGATACATATTAAATGATTTTTTAAATATAAATACAGGGTTTGAGCCAAAGAAACTAGGTTCTACCGAACCTGTAACTGTAAGGCTAGCTCTGCTACCTCCCACAAGCATAGGTTAACTCTGTCCACAAGGTTTGGTCGGATAGGAAAAAAATCACTTAGTGTTTAATAAGCTTCATTTAGACATGCTTTTTTACCTAGTGTTTAATAAGAGCTTCATTTAGACATGGTTTTTATCGTTGAAAGATTATTGTACATATTCAATGATTATTTAATTTTAAATAAAGGGTTTGAGCCAAAGTTACTGGGTTCTGCGGAACCCGTAACTATAAGGCTAGCTCCGCCCCTGCTTGCTACCTTCCCACCAGCATCGGTACTAAGTAATTTCGTCCATCAAGGTTTGGATAGTTGGGAAAAAATCACGTATTATTTGATAAGCTTCATTTCGACATGGGTTTTACATAGTGTTTAATAAGCTTCATTTAGACATGGTATTTTATCATTGAATATGGCTGCTACAGTGTTCCTTACACGCCATTACATTGTTGTATGTTTGTCTACCTTGGCTAATTGTGCTTGTTCTATATCACCACAGTTGGAATGTCTCCTATGAAAGCTTATTTGGGACTAACAAGCGTTTCGCTCAGCCAATTCCTCTCTCGGTGAGTGTAATTTCTTGAAACTTTTATTCACATATTTTCTCTTCCATTTGAAGCGAAGACTCAGCTTAACTTTTTTCCAAATGGTTGTTTTTTATAGGACATGGTCGACTTTCTTGCTGATATTTGGGAGCACGAGGGTTTGTACGATTAACCATGCTGATCCGAATGGTGTATTGATTTTCTTCACAATATCTGAATTTTTCTGGTTGTTTTAACCTCTGAAAGAATTGTGTATAGTTTCCAGAATACAGGAACTGGCAGAGGATGCAAGTGTTTAGAAAACAAAGATTTAACTGATAGAAATGAGAGGGCTAATAGTGAAGGAAATATATATATATATATATATAAGAGAGAGAGTTTGAATATGCTTTGTAAATGGGAAGCTATTTTACTCTGCATAAATCTGACTATATGTTGCTGTTTTACTAATTTGGTCAAAATTGTTTTGCATATATCTGCACTTGTATGTATGCATAAGTCTTGGTTCGAGTCTTACTGTTATGGAAAATGATTTCAGAAGAAACTTTTGTCTCACTATCCAACACTGTAAAATTTAGAATTAGTTCAAATGTGTATTAGTATTATTTATTTTCTCATTTGTCTTGTATCTTGTTATTGTGTTGTCATACTTTTACCTGCGTCAAATTCTTTCTTTTCTTTTGAGTTGAGGTCTATCGAAAACAACATCTCTATCTCATAAAGGTAAGAGTAATGTGTGTACATCTTACCATTTTCAGACCTCACTTTGTGGAATGACGCTGGGTACGTTGTTGTTATTGGACTATCACATAGAAACAACAACATATCTAGTGTAAAAAACTATTTTCAAAGCAAGATGAAAGACTTTGCCCAGTAGGGATCTGCAAGTTCTTTTAACCAAACGCTCTGAACTCCAGTAGTCAATAAGTTACTCCGTTCATTTTCACTTGTCCACTATACGAAATAAATTCTTACTTTTACTTATCCACTTTAACATATTAAGAAAAAGACAAAATTCTTTTTTCTTGTTTTACCGTTAACAGTAATTACTCATTTCCAAAAATCACTTCCCAAATCTATTGAGACCGTACACCAACTAGTATGGGTATTATAATTAAATATAACACATTTGTTAATTCTTAAGAGGCGGGTAAAATCAATAATAAACTAGTAAAAGTGAACGGAAGAAGTAATTAACTATTGTCCAAAAGTCCAAATCTTGTTTCAATTAATTGATATATTCCTCTATGTTCTTCATGGTAAATAGGAATGCCAATCCATTGGGCGTTTTCAATCATAACTGCTCTTATTATAAGATTTACCTAATCAATGCTTAGATCTGATTTTACCCAAACTTTTCTAGTTTATCCCAACATTTTCCACTTATCCAATTATTGTTAAACAATTTTTGAATATCAAACAAACCTTTCTAAAAGATAATTTTAATGTGACTGATTTTCCCTCTTTTGTAATCAGTTTGCCGACATCTTTCCACTAACATTTTGGTTTCTATCATAAATAAAATAAAACAGAATACCCAATCGAACCCAACTAAATTTCTTTAATCAACCAAACAAAGAAAAGTTCTAAGTTTCTCCCACTTCAATTTTTTCTTTTAAAAAAATTCTACCTTTCCATTTCAGTACCTACCCTAAAATAAGGAAGATATTTTTTGGGCTGGACACCACTGATAACCCATACTGGGCTATAATTCATTGAAAATGGACTGGTTGTGTTCAATTGAAGAATATCTGGTGGGTCATTGGCACTTTGCCCTGTTTTGTGATGGTCTTTAATTTTTGTCCTTATAACAAACAACTTTTCGTGGGACATAAATTTATATTGTCGCATCATTAATATTCCACAAGCTATATCACGTGTCCTTAAAGAACTTATGTCCGGCTAGGCATAAGTTCGATTGTTAATGGCAAAAATTAAATACCAACCCATTTGAAAGGCAACATCCTCTTGCAGAAATGTGAGGTAAGATTGCGTACAATAGACCCTTGTGGTCTGGCCCTTCCCCGGACCCAGAGCATAGCGGGAGCTTAGTGCACCGGGCTGTCCTTGTCAATTTGAAAGGCAAAAGTTACATTTAATTGCACGATTGACCCTTCAAATGGGATGGTCTTTAATTTTTTCCCTTCAAAATTGAACTTATGCCTAACAGGGTATAAGTTATGTGATATTATGATGCAAAAAAATAAACTTATTCCCCTGCGAGAAAATTATTTGCATTGAGGGACAAAAATTAAAGACCAACACAAATGGGAAAAGTGCAAATGACCCCAAAAATTAGAGATAAAATAGGAGTCCAACATGCAATGTGCTGGTGGCCCAAATAGGTCCTTATAGGTCCAATTCGTCTCTCTCTATCTCTCGTTTTCTTTATTTATTTATTCTCATTATTTTATGTGTTTTTATTAGATTTAACTTAGATATATAAATATAAAAAATTGATACTATCAGTGTATTTAAATTTTTGGTAGCAGATTATATATCTTATTTTGTTACTAATTTCACTTATTATGAAATTATATTTAATTTCAGATCGATCTACATCTATTTTGTTGGATACTCTAGAATTAAGCAATCACTTTTAGCCCAATGTCTTAATTATCATCACAACCAAATATGAAGTTACATGTAAATACTTCACTTTTCCACTAATTGTGTCATTCCTCTTTTCTAATTTTCTCCCCACAAATAAATTAGATCAAATGTTTGAAATTTTATTTTTTATGCGAGTAAAATGACCAGGTTGAAGTGCCAAAATTAATGTCTTTGGTTTTAATCTCTCAATTGCATATAAACTTGTCATTATTTGATTGTCCTCGAATCAAAATTATTTCATTTGATTTGATTTGTATTCTCCAACAAAGATTTCCTCAAATGCACATAGTTTTACTCACAGAAAATTTTAATTTTTCCACTCACATTGTTTCCAAAATATATTATACCACGATAAATAAATGAGAAAATCTTCTTTTGATTTCCTTTTGTTCTAATAATATGTAAAATCATATCTTTAGACCCTCAGAGCAAAATCTCCATTGATCTTTTCAATGTATAAAATCACGAGTCTAGTGGGTAAATGCCAAAGAAAATAATCTCATACAGATTACACCCTAATACCCGCATAATAAGGAGATTTGGATTTGATTAATAGCTAATAAAATATTACAATTAACAAATATAAAATTTCGTTTCCTACACAGTCCAATGTATTAGAAAATTATAAAACCGACCACAATTGTTTGACAAAACTTATCTTCCAAATATCCTAATACTACAAAACCATTTGACCACATTACAATTAAATATATTTTTTCTCCTATGTAGATTCTATTTATTCGGTGTTCAGTGGGGTTATGATTTGATAATTGATTATTTCACTCTTTTAACACTACACTGGAATTTTATTCAACCCAAGCATATAGCTGGATTTTTGAGCTTTGAGAATTGAAATATGTTACTCCATCCGTCTTAAATTATTTGTCATTATTTCTCTAAAAGTAATTATTTCAAATTATTTATCATTTTATAAGAAAAAAATCGCATTCCAAGAGAGTGTAATATGGACCGACTATCTTGATATAAATATTAATGACTGATTACATAGCTCGAACCAATAAAAAACAAAGAAAAATATTAATAAAATTTGCTGTATTTTCTCTTTTATTCTGATCTAGTATTATATAGTTAATCTTATATATTATTGGCAACCCCACAAAACTTTTAAATAAAGTAAATATTAAATAAAAAGAGGTTATATCTTAAGATATAAATAAAGGTAAAATAATTAGAAGCCTCTTCTAAATAATATTTTTTAAGAGATGTATAAAAGAGAAAAACGTCAAGTTTGAAACGAAGGGAGTATATCATATATTATATCCATAAAATACCGCTCAAAATAGTTGTAGTAAATTACTTATATGTCTGTATTTTTTTTTGGAACTACATGATCTTTCTTGGGAGTGTTTGTTAATTGTAATTTTTAATTTGTGCTATAGTTCAAATATCTCACCAAAAACTCGGTCTAGTCATAGTTAGTTAGTTATGTATCACGCAAGAAGGTAGAAGAAAAGAATTAAGACACTTTGTACAAAAAAATCTAAAATAATCAATAAAATAAGCACACATTAACCAATTATTACCAATGTGTTAGCTAAGATCTGAATCCTAATTTGATTACAATCCAGTGGATCAAGATACCATCTCGATAATAGATGATGAACTGGCATTGGTTTCGTTTTAAGCATTGAAAACAGGAACGGATCTATAACATTAGTTATAAATTCAGTAGAATTCAATAATTCTGATCAAACTCTATTTATATTTGAAATGAA
Organism: Anisodus tanguticus; assembly: GCA_034509755.1. Lineage (NCBI taxonomy): Eukaryota > Viridiplantae > Streptophyta > Magnoliopsida > Solanales > Solanaceae > Anisodus > Anisodus tanguticus. Next base: position 8,086,887 of record CM067543.1, on the reverse strand, counting down.
GTAATTATAGTTCAATACTTTTCAGTGATCTAATTTATAAAATAATCAGCAATTATATAAATTCTATATATTTAAATATAAATATACCTGTCATATACATAATCAGTATATAGATTTTGTATATCATGACTAACACCTGTAATTAAGTTGGGCTGACGGGCCAAAATGAAAGAAGCCCATTAAAAAATTCATTGAAAACATATTTCACTTTTTTTTGCGTGGATTGTTCTTCAAAGGAAATGGTCTTTAATTTTTACCCCGAGGTCACAGGTTCGAACCCCTGCTTAATTAAAAATTTAAAAGAATTCGCAAGACAAAGTTTGAATTTCGCAAGACAAAGTTTGGATTTCGCAAGATATAATTTATCTGCAAACTCTCAGAGTTTGCCTTTAGGCATAAGACAACTCTACCTTAAGAAAGAGTTTGTTTTATGCCTGAAGGCAAACTTTGCCTTGCAATTTTTTTTTAACTTTTGATTGAGTTGGGGTTCGAACCCAGAACCAAAGAATTTTTAGACAAAAGGAAAAATTAAAGATTTCAATTTGAGGGGAAAAAATTAAGGACCACCCCAAAAGGGGGACGTTTGTGCAAATTGTCCAACATATTTTAATCTATCCCAAATTCAGTAAATTATCCTATTCTAAAATCTGAAACGCATGGTTTTAAAATTTTGAACTCGTCTTGGATTAAATACATCAATTTGCCTATGACAGCTCATTTGCCTTGATCATGCAAAGGAAGAGTTATGTACAACTAATAAGTGAGATGGCTTGTCTTATCTAATTTTAGTTTGATTTCAAAAACACAAGTTGAAGTATACAGGCATACAACCCCATCCCCAACAAGAATGGGTAGGACCTTGCAGGTAATATCAATTGTTCTGTTCTCAATTCCTGGTCATTCAGGCACATCCCGCGATTTACTGATAGTAGTGTTGAGGGACTGAGACTATTATCTTCAGAAATAGTCTGTCATAAGTCGGGAAGCTGGATATAAAAAAAAGGATAACTTTGTTGTTGGTTGTTCTTACAAGTGGACGTTAAGTTTGGGAAATATTGTAACCAAAGAACAAAAAAGATCAGCAAGTTGAGGAAATCACCTTGAGAGTTGAAATGTCTGGAGGATTAGAAGATATCATAGTTGACTTTAATAATCTTGATGTTGGAAATAGCTTAAGTATATCTCATTTTTTTCATGGAGTAACTATTTAAAAGATATGAGTGTAATAACTGGTTACAATTGGAATATAAGAATATAACTCTACAAGGATCGATCTTTAATATTTTTTGTTACTGAAATCTTAATGTTTTTAGCAAGGCGAATAAAACAATCTTCATCCGTCTACTGTAACCGCTAGTAGCCATCGCCTATGTATACTGAAGTGTATAACAAGTGTGATCAGCGTATGATGAATACACACCGATTACACACAAAGTATACAATGAGTATACTAGATAAAATTTATAAAATGAAGATTAGGTTATTTTTTGTTGTGACTTTTGTTGGGGGCGCTGTTTTATAGTAAAAATATTCATATAACTAAAAAAACATTTGCAATGAATCGTATAAGCGCCAAACTCTTTTAATTTAAGATGATGTGGAGGGGATGATCTCCTCTATAGAAAGATAAATTTTATGACCCATTACAAATATTTTTAACTTCTATATTTTTTTCAAATGAGATCGATAAAATATAACATGGAATATCAGTGAACAAATAAAAGCATAACCATAGGACAATGAATTGTCATTAGCAATTACTTAGGTGTCCTAGACTACTTATCAAAGTTTCCCTAACAAAGTAGGACCATACTATAAGGAAGAGAAGAACAAAATTGAAAATTAAGGTAGAATACTATGAATTGAACGATACATAGTACCTGTAACTATGAATTATACTTTTCTCATTCAACGGAAAAGGAAGAAAAAAGAAAACAAATTCTAACCCCTCCATAAATTACGACGAATTCCAATCAATGAAAATATTCCCTGATATTGTTTCAAACAAGTTGGTGCATATATTGAAAACATCCCTTGAACTCAGATCATGTTGTATTTAATTTGCTGAGATAATTAAAAAAAAAACTGAATATAAATATCAAATCACAAGTGGGAAAAAAAGAAGAGCATTGCCATGAAATTAAATATACTTTCTCCGTTTAATTTTATGTGAAACTGTTCACAAAATTTTAGAAAAATAGAAAACAATTCTGAAACTTGTACTCCTGAATATGTCATTATATTTTTATGACTATAAATTATATCATTAGTATTAAATTATTTTTTAAATAGATAAGAGTTTTGTTTTGGGAAATAGGCTGAGTATGAAATACCTAATCAGAGGTTTCAAATTCAAACTGTTAAGATAATTATGGGGTAATCCCATAATTATCTCAAATCATCATTAATCATGACTATTGTAATATCTTAGCTTAGGATTGTAATTACATTATTTAGGATGATTGTAAATTTGTATCATCTAATTTAGGCTAATTAGATAGGTCTTCCTTTATTCTACTAGGATAACTTTGTATATATATTTTACCATTGGAATGAAATCACTCAAGAAATCAATTCCCTTCATGGTATCAAGAGCCAAAAATATTTTGCCCTAACAAAATTTTCCTCACCTCTCTTAGCCGATTTTTTTTCTTGTTTTTTCGGCCAACACTTAACCAAACCCTAGGGTTTTCTAAAAAAATCCTAATACTAAACCACTTCAAACCAAACCCTAAGCTACAACACCCCCACCCGTCGGCCCTACTTATTTTTTTCTCTCTTTCTCCCTTTTCACAAATCCTAGCCGACACTTAGGGTTCTCCAAGTTAATTCCACAAAACACAAAACATTATTCTCTTCTTCTTTTGGTCTTATTTTGTTTGTTGCGTGGAGAAACTATGGTCGAAAAATAAAACTTCCATCCTGCTCTTGCCGTAAATAACGTCAAGAACTTTACTTCCATAACACTTGAAATGGAAAAAGGGCAATACACCTCTTGGGCGAAATTGTTCAAAATTCATTGTCGCACTTATGAGGTAATAGACCATATCATCCCTTCTGAGTCATCATCAGACACCCCTGCGGTGGAGAAAAAGCTATGGTCCCGTTTAGATGATATAGTCCTTCAATGGATTTATGACACTATATCAAACGATCTTTTACATACCATACTAGAGCCAAACTCTACGGCTCAACAAGCGTGGAAACGTTTACGAAACATATTTCAAGATAACCAACTTCTAGGGTTGTATATCTTGAACACAAATTTACTAATGTTAAATTGGATGATTTCTCCAACGTTTCCTCCTATTGTCAAGAATTGAAGGTGCTCACAAACCAACTATCAAACGTTGGTTCACCGGTAACAAATCAACGATTGGTTCTTCAGTTGATTGCAGGGTTTAATGAACAGTATGATAGAGTTGCTACATTCATTCAACAGAGTAATCAGTTGCCTCCTTTCTATGAGGCCCGTTCGAGGTTGATTCTCAAGGAAACACGGAAAGCAAAACATGCATCCTCTGGAGCAGCCACCGCCGGAATTGCTCTCATCTCCACCAATTACTTTTCCGCGGATTTTCAGCCATAAAACTATGGTTCGGGTGGAAATGGAAATCGCAACCATAATGGTAAAAAATGGGGTTCAAACCGTAAGTCGGAAACCAGTTAGGGGCACTAATTCCCACATTTTATTTTCAATAAGCGCATTAATTTCGTCTAACATGATAGCTTTCCAATTCGAGTCTGATAAGGCTGCTTTGTGATTTTTTGGTATAAGTGATAGTTGAATCGAAGATAATCAGTTAAACTGACGTTTGGGCTGAAAAATCCCGTGCATGGCATATGTTTCATTGGTCCGAGGCTGTACCGTCATCGGTTGGGTAGTAGGGATCTCGGGTATGGCAGTGGGTGGAATGGAGGTATTGTGGCCCAAGTACAAATGTGTGTGGGAGTGGGTTACCGAGTGGTTATTGGGTCGAGGTAATGGGCTGTCTCGGTTTACTGGTGAGGGAGCAGTGGGCTCCCCCACATGGGCCTGGTTGTTATGGGAGCTCAACTAGGCCAAGACCACTGGTCCAGTCCTGTGTAGTGGTGGGGATGGGGTAATGTCGTTATTGGGTTGGGGCGGGTCAACTGGTGGTTGATTATTGAGATGGTGGTGTAAAATGGGATGTATTCCGTTGTCCAAAAAATTATATGAAGGTAAGGATGCCACATGAGACGTAGCAAACGGGAATTTAGACTCATAAAAAATGACGTGACGAGAGATAATAATTTTGCATGTCGCCATATCATAACATTTATATCCCCTATGATTTAATGGGTATCCCAAAAACACACAAGGAGTTGGCCTAGGCTACAACTTGTTAATGGAAGTAGAAGAAAATAAAGGATAACACAAACACCCGCAAATGTGTAAAAGATGGAAGACGATGATACAACATTTGTGTAGGGGACACATTGGAGAGCAGTTCACTAGGAATAATATTTAAAATATACGTTGCCATTTGAAGTGCATGGTGCCAAAAATTCGGTGGTGCTGAAGAATGCACGAGGATGGTGCGAACCATATTATTAATTGTTCGAATTTTTCTTTCGGCTTTCCCATTTTTTGGTGATGTATATGGACACGAAATACGCAAAGATATCCCATTTTGGTGACAAAAATATTTAAATTGGGTATTTATGAATTCTCCCCATTGTCACGCTGAAAACATTTAATGGATTTGCCAAATTGAGTTTTGATAAAAACACTAAATTGTTTTAAAATGGTGCAGGTTTGTGATTTATGTCCCACAAAATTTTGAATAATCATCTAGAATTAGCAGATAATACTTATGACGTGCAGAACTCAAAACAGGTGATGTCCACAAATCACAATGCAAAATGTCAAATGACATAAAAGTATGAGAAGTAGAGAACGCAAAAGGGAGCTTAACATGTTTACCAACCACACAAGATTGAAAAACAGAAGAGTCCAAACTTTGGTTATAAGAAAACAAATTATTCTTTCTAAGAGAATTAAAAATGTGCTCCCGGGTGGCCCAACAGATTGTGCCAGACAATATGAGAAATGATCAAAGGTGGATGGTTTGGTTAAGAAGTTGTTAGAAACAGAGATGATGGGATACAGGTCCCCCGTGCTATTACATCTCATGAATGGCATCCCAGTCTGAAAATCCTTCACAGAAAAGCCAAACAAATCAAAATTCACAGAAACATTATTGTCAATTGTAAAACGTCTAACAGATATATAGTTCTTAATTAACTTTGGAGCATATATGATGATTTTCAAGTATAATGGAGGGTGTGGAGAGGGTAGTGTTACCTGACCAATACCACGAATTAGAATTTCATGACCATTATCGATAACAATATTTTTATTATTGCTCATATTGAAATAAGATGAGAGATTACCTTGAGATGTCTTCATGTGTGACGTAGCCCTTGTATCCATGTACCATGATTCGTCTGGAACACTTAGATTCATGTTGTTCATGGCTTGTTCGATATCATTGGGCGCATAGCCTACCGAAGATGGTGCCTGAGCCGCAAATGCATGTTGAGGACGAGACCCTAGAATACTGGGTTGGCGAGTTGAAGGTGGAGGCCTGGCCCACGAAAAAGTTGGGTATGGGTATAGCGGGGCAGCTCACTGTGGGGCCCAGACCCACGGTGGGTACTGCCCCCACTGATTACCGCCACTGCCCAGACTGCCTACTGCCGCCGGCGGGTTGGCCACCGCCACGACCTCGTCCTTTTCCACCATTATTTTTCCCTTTGTTATTGTTACGGTTTGAACCTCATTTTTTTACCATTATGTTGATGATTATTATTGCCCTCCGAACCAGACTTTTGGGGCTCCAAATCCGTGGAAAATGAGTTGGTGGAGACGAGAGCAGTGCCGGCGGTGGATGCTCTAGAAGATGCATGTTTTGCCTTCCGTGTTTCCTCGAGAATTAACCTCGAACGGGCCTCATAGAAATGATGCAATGGATTATTTGCATTGCCTTGGGCATACAACCCAAAAATATAGACTGAATGAACGTAGCAACCCTATCATACTGTTCATTCAATCCTGCAATCAACTGAAGGACCAACCTTTTATCTGTCACGGGCGAACCAACGTTGGATAATTGATCCGCAAACATCTTCAATTCCTGACAATAAGAGGAGATATTGGAAAAATCATTCAGTTTAACATTCATAAACTGGTGTTCAAGATAAACTGCTCTAGAAAGTTTGTTATCCTGAAATATATTTTGTAGACGTTCTCACACCTGTTGAGCCGTAGAATTCGGCTCCAAAATGGTATGTAAAAGGTCGTTGGATATAGTGCTATAAATCCATTGAAGGACAATAACATCCAACCGGGGCCATAGCTTTTTGTTCACCAAACCGGCGTCTGAGGATGACTCGAAAGGTATGATGTGGTTGATTACCTCATAGGCACGGCAATGTATTTTGAACAATTCTGCCCAAGAAGTATATTGCCCTTTCTTCATTTCAAGTGTTATAGAGATAAAGTTCTTGACATTATTAACGGCAAGAGCGGGATGCAAAGTTTATTTTTCGGCCATAGGTTTCACAATAAATCAAAACCTAGAGAAGAAAAGAAGTATATGTTGATGTTTTAGGAAGTGAAAAACCCTTAGGGTTCGGATATGTGTAAGCCGAGAAGGGGGAAGGGGCGTTGTCGACTAGGGTTTAGGAGAAGTGGTTTTGGGTTTTTAGGAGAGGTGGCCGAAATATTTAGGGTTTAGGAGAAAGGAGAGGAAGAAATTCGGTTAGAAGGAGAGAGAGGTATTAGGGCAAAGGATCTTTGACTCTTAATACCATGTAGGAAGATTAATTCCTTGGGTATTTTTTTCAATGATAGCAAATATATACAATATTACAATGTAGTACTAATCTAAATTTACTTAAAATATAATATGTCAATCATCCTAACTAATTGATGACAAATTGATTTACACTCCTAATTACAATATTACAATCTTCTTAATTAGTAATGATTGGAGATAATTATGGGATTGCCCCATAATTATTCTTACGATTATAAGTAATTTGAGTGTTACCAAACACATAGATAAACTAAAAAGTATTTATAAGCTAATTTAATCAGCTTATAAGCTTAGCCAAACAACCTCTTGACACTGTCCATAAGACATTTAAAGTTAAATATTTTCAATAAATAAAGTGTCGCAATTTTTGAAATATACCAAAAAGAAAAAGGTGTTATATAAAGGAAGTAACATTAAGCCCACTCCTCCCCTCCCCTCCCCCAAGGGGAGACGTTAGAAAGTTTATTAGACATGCGGATTCAATTAGATTCGATAGCTTTAGTTCAAATTAAATTTTATATTTATATTTAAAAAATTTAAATATATATAAAAATTTGAATTTAGAATTCAGTTACTCACTAATTTAGATAAATTCAAATTCTAACATTGTCTCCCTCCTCCGAACGTCCTCGAGGAAAACAAAAGCAAAAGAAAAGACCAAAAGCATAAGTGATAAAGAAGGAAAAGCAAAAGAATCAATCTTTTTTGTTTATGTTTTTTTTTGGCTAAATTCTAAGAAAAAGTAAGCATATACAATGACAAATTAACGTAACAATTTTTTTGGAATACAAATTCATTTGTACAAAATATATATATCATTATTAGCTGGAAACATGCACCGTTAAGTGATTCTTCAATAAAAGTTAAAGTTGATGATGCTTTTCTGGCTAAATCCTTAGAAAAAGTTAAGCATATGCAAGGACAAATTAACGTAACAATTTTTTTGGAATACAAATTCATATGTACAAAGTATGTAGATCGTTATTAGCTGGAAATTAAACATGCACCGTTAAGTGAATTCATCTTAAAGTTGATGATGATAGATATATATATAGAGAGATATATTTAAATTCAATCTTGATTTGTATTTTCTTTAAAAACTTTAATTCCAATGCATGTACATAGACAATGTAGGGTTGAAATAAAGTTTACGTGAAGTACTAGTCCTTTTAGAGGTAGCTGCTGACAAATTAAAGTCTTCTGAAACCTAAATTTATTACGATGTGTAGCGGTATCTAACTAAACCATGGATTCATAGTTGATCAAGTACATGAATTCATCTACAAAAGTTAATATAACAAAAACGTTATATTAAAATTCATCCTCATCATTATGTAAGCAGTCTAGATATATATTATCTTCATGCTCCTAGTGCATGTACATAGACACAGTGGGACTCAATTTACTTGAATTAGTAGTCTTTTAGATAGCAACTTGCGCATCACAATTCTCGTCCACTTAGAACTCGTCTTCCTGTCCGAATAAGATTTTATTACTTATGTATTTATTGTTTGTCTATTCGTCTAGCGATATATATAAATATACTTATTACTGTGTAATGTAAAATGAGAAAACCTTTGCACATTCTATATCTTCTTCTTCTGCTTGCATCTCTGCCATGTTTTAGTAAGCTCAATGCCACATTTTAACTCCATCCCCTCCATTTCACACGTTTAAGGTTAAACATTTAAAAGCGAGGACAATATAATTATAGGAACTCAGTATTATGGGATATATAAAAAAGTAGCATTGATATGTCTAATTCACTACTAAAAAACTATTAAAAACAGATGGAGAAAAAACCGACGGACTGCATTGGAAAAATAAACCGACGGAAAACCAACACAGTCCGTCGGTTTTAATAATTTTTAATTTTTTAAAATAAAACCGACGTAGCCCGTCGGTTTAATTAAAAATAATAATAAAATTATTAGAACTGATGGACTCCATCGATTTATTATTAAATAATTATATATATATTTTTTAATTTTAATTCGTTTTTAATTTTTAATAAAATAAAAATAATTTTTTAATAAAACCGACGGAGTCCATCGGTTTTATTTAATTAATATTTTTTAAATTGGGTCAAATGCGGTCAAAGGACGGAGAAAACCGACGGACAACGTCGGTTTCAGTCCGTCGATTTGTTTAATTAAACATACTCAACGAGTCTTTCTCCTTTTTGTTTCTTTGACAGCCTGGTGCACTAAGTTTCCGCTATGCGCGGGGTCCAGGGAAGGGCCGGACCACAAGGGTATGTTGTATGCAGCCTTACCTTGCATTTTTGGCAGAGGATGTTTCCACGGCTTGAACCCATATTCTCCCATTTCTCAAAATTATTTTCCCAATTCCTTCACCCCCACCAGACCCACCCCCACTAGCTTGTCGGCCCCACCCAACGTCGGCCCCATCGTGACCCAGCACCACCCGCCGCGAGCCCCACCCCCAACAACCGCCCCCTCTCTCTCCTAAATTAGTGAGGTAAGTTTCTTAAACTAGAGTTTTTAATTTTTTTAAAATTTTATTGTTATCTTTAAATTTGTAGGTTCATTGTTAATAGATTAGTCTATTTAGGTTAGTTTTTCTTTAATTTATGATTTTACAGTAGTATTGATGTGTAGAAACTTGAATTTGTGAAATAAATATAGACTTTTTTGTCAATATTTTTTTGATGATTTTTTGTGGATAATCATAGTTTGTAGCTTTAATGTGTATGTAATTAGTTTATTTATTCAATATTTGTAATTTATTGATGTGTATGGATTTGAATTTGACATAAAAATAGACTTTATTTATCAAAAATGTATAGGGACCACTTTAGATTATTATTTTGGTTGAAATTGGCTATATCTATGTTGAATATCAATATAAATGTAGATCTCACTAGTTTTGAGAAATTTCTTCAACCATTTGTAGATTCTTAGTTATTAAGGATGTATTTTAATTAAAAGAATTTCGTTAATTATGCATGTTACAAATAATATGCAATAATTAAAATTAATATTTAAACCACAAATTAGTTATAGTTTAATTAATAATATGATACAATCTAACTTATAATTTAATATTTTTATTTTGTGGGTATTTTTGTAGATGGCTCATCGTATGTGTGTATAATAGGAATAATTGTGACCGTCTGGGTGTTAATGATGAATTATTGAAGGTATTAAAGAGTTTATCATACATGCAATGTCACTTGATTCTTACCAAAATGAAGGGGTAATTAAGTGTCTTTGTTTTAATTGCAAGTATATGAAGTATTTTAATCCGAAAACGGTTAAGCTTCATTATAACGTAAGAGGTTTAAGGCCAGATATTTTGTTTGGACTGATCATGGAGAGAATGATGGGGTTAATGGTATATTATAATTTGGTTGTTGGTGAAAGTAATAGGTCGCAAGAAAATATTCATGTCCAATATGATAGAGTTAATGATATGGTTACTGATGCATTTGGGATACATTATGGATTTGAACCTGAACAAATTATTGAGCAACCTCCCAATGAAGAAGCAATGCTCTTCTATCAAAAATTAGAAGAGGCTAGTCGTTCACTTGGGGTCGGGAGTCCTCATTCTAAGTTGTCTGTTGCAGTTAGGATTATTAATATCAAATCAGATTGGAGTGTTGCTGAAGGTGCTATGGACTCTATGATTAGTTAGTCCTGAATTTGAGCCGAAAGATGACGGTGAATATGTAGATCGTACACCGGATCATGAGATGCCTTAGGACTTGTGTAGTTTTAGTTGTAGTTCTAAGCTTTATGCATGTTATATTCGTATTTGTAGTTGAATGATTTGAAAACTTTGAACTTTGGTGAACTTTTTATAATGTATTTGATGTGTTGAACGTCGTATTTGATTGATAATTAGGATGTTATTTGTATTGTAACTCGTGTATTACTGTTTTGGCAGCAATTAGTGTTGGTTTGTAGCTGAAATCAGATTATATATTAGTTTTGGTATTTTTGACAGGTGGGATGCTGAAAAACCAACATAATTTTTCTTCAAAAAACCGATGAAAAATCGACGGAGTCCGTCGGTTTTTAATTTAATTATTAATTAAAAAAAATTGACCACTAAAAATACCTATGCGGTCCATCGATTTTTAAAAAACAACAAGGTGAAAACCGACGGACGTATTTTCGTCGGTTTTTGACCATTTTTAGTAGTGTAACTATGTGATCATGTATATAAAATGCAGTTGCGATGTAATTCAACCCATAAGCTAATTCATGAGGTGATAATAACTCATTCACTCAATAAATATAAAGATATTTTAACTCACTATCGCACGTTGAAGGCTAGACACACGAAACATGATTTGGAACACAAATTATGCATAATATTGGGTAAACCAAGAATAAAAATAAGTCTAACTCTAATTAATATCATGTTGAGAGAAATGAACCTAGCTAATGGACTCCGAAAGGTAGTTTATCATGTGGGTTAGTGGCGGAGACAGTAATTTAATTATATAAAAGAATTAAAAAATAGTCTCATATTATAACCCTTTTTACTAGCTAGTTCGTTAGAATTTTTCTTTGTGACAAGGGATTCAACAATTTATATATAACCAAATAGTTCTATCAATAATTTTTCGACAATGAAATTCTAATGTATCTATTCCCTCTTACTAGCTCTGCCCCTAAATTGTGAAACATAATATTTGGATAGAATCAAATACTTTCAATTGAATATGTATGAATAATAAAGGGTCATCAATGAAGTTAAAAGTTGATTTTCTGCATTGGAAGAGCAAGAAGCAGAATCTGTTGGATATGTAAAGCGGTACGGGAAGTAAATAAATATTACAAGTGTTCGAAAGGATAAACAAGTAGCCAATATTCAGAACTGCCGTAAGCTTGTTGAGTCTTGAATCTTGATAACCTGAAATCAAGAAACACTAAATCTGAATTGTTACAACTGTGGGCTGAGTCGAGAGATGACTCTCTGTCTTTAAGACAAGATTACCCCATATATATGCTTTTACGTTAACGGGCAATAGTCTTCCAAGATAAAACAACAACTAATCAACACTACAAAACAAATAGGTTGATTCTAACGTAGAAAGAAAATACGAAATAACTTGCTGAAGAACGAAAAAGGAAGGAAGAGTTTTCTGTTCACTATTTGTGCTCAAGTTTTGGAGTGGTCTGTTTCTCTTCTGTGTAGCATATCTTGTAGTCTCCACAATTGTGCCAAAAGACACCAATATATAGCATAAGGGAAGGACTCCTCAACTGCCAAGTAATGAATGTTTATGGCCAAGTAATGGCCATTAGTGAGGGAAGTTAATCAGCCAAGTAATGACTGATTTAATGTGCAACATAAAGGAGATTTTTAGGGAGGATATTAAGTGCAGATTAATGGAGTTTTAACGCTCCAAAAATTAACTCAAATGACAAGCAAAAACTTTCTGCCTTCTGTCGTTCCCAATTTCAACTTTCCAGAAACTCCAGAGACCAAACTGTAAATATTAAGTAATTTGGGGTCCAAAGAGATAATATCAGAAGAAGCCCACGACCCGAACCCGGACGGGACGGGCGGGTGGCGGCGGCGCGCATGTGGACTTAGCCTTGAACCCAAGCATATCTAGGTCCTCCCTACTTCAAACACATGGGTTACCCCTTGGAGTCCCAAACCCTTAGCCAAATTTGAGACTTATAAAGAGAACAATTCTTCCTTTTCCCACTGATGTGGTAGATTTATCCCACACCACATTTCCATGCTTCAAACATCTTACTTCGTGGACCAATATCTCTTTCATTTCTCAATGAAATTTGACGATCCTTGGCCCTACGGTCATCTACTCACTTAGTAGATTATGCACGTGTGAAGAGACAAAGCCTCCAATATACGGAACCCTAGTGTTTAAGTCATTAAATACGGGTGGACGCACCTCCCCACCAAAGGCAAATTTCCAACAGAATCGTAAGAAAATTTTCTTTCTCTTCATGAATATTAACCAATTCATTTTCAAATTCTCCTTCTAAATTCATCTTTCCCCGTGGATCATTTCCTTCCCGAGTATGTTCACCCACTCCGCCAAATATGAATAGTCAAACCGAAGGACGCTTTAACTATAAACTACATAAAGATAACAACACCTCATATCCTCAATTACGTGGAACAACTGAAAACATAAACAGAAAAAAAATACGTGGAACATTATGTTGGAAATTTGCCTTTGGCGGGGAGATGCGTCCACCCATCTTTGATGAATTAAACACTAGTGTTCCGCATGTTGGAGGCTTTGTCTCTTCACACATGTATAATCTACTAAGTGAGTAGATGACCGTAGGGCCAAGAATCATCAAATTTCGTTTTGAAATGAAAGAGATATTGGTCCACGAAGTAAGGTGTTTGAGGCATGGAAATATGGTGTGGGACAAATCTACCACATCGGTGGGAATAGGAAGATTTGCTCTCTATATAAATCTCTAATGTGGTAAAGGGTTTGGGACCCCAAGGGGTATCCCATGTGTTTAAATGAGGGAGGACCTAGATGTGCTTGGGTTCAAGGCTAAGCCCACACGCGCGCCGCCGCGCGCCCGGCCGGTCTCGGGCCGTGGGGACTTTCTGATATTATCTTTTTGGACCCCAAATTTCTTAATATTTACAGTTTGGTCCCTCGAGTTTCTGGAAAGTTGAAACTTTCTGCCTACCGTTTGGACTGTTTTTAGAGCATTAACCAGCCATTACTTGGCTATTAACTACTCCATTAACAACCCTTCTTCAATGACCATCATCAACCTCCTTCAAGACCATAAATCAGCCTCATTAATGATATTAAACCTGCCATTTACAGCCCTCCTAATGGTCATTAACAGTCATGTTTGGGCAGTTGGACAACCCTCCTCCATGCTATATATTGGTGCCTCTTTTGGCTCAATAATGTCATAGAATACACACGAAAATAGCAGCACATTTCAGTCACAAAAGAGCACAAAACAGTGGCCAAAATCTGTACAAAACAGTGGCGAAAATCAGTGCAAAACAGTGACGAAATACAGTGTGATATACACAAGATATACACAACAGAGACACACTATATACACAGAGACGAAAGAGAAGAGTAAACAGAAACTCTTCCTACCTTTTCCATATCTTCAGCAAGTCGATTCATATTTGTTTTCTTCGTCAGGCTCAACCTATTGGCTTTGTAGCGTTGAGATTAAACTGTTGTTTTATCTTGGGAGACTATTGTCCGCTAACGTAAAAGCATATATACGGGGCAATCTTGTCTTAAGGACATAGGGCAATCACTCGACTCAACACACAACGTTGTAACCATCCAGATTTAGTTGTTTCTTGATTTCAGGTTATCAAGATTAAAGACACAACAAGCTTGCGGCAGTTTTGAAGATTGGTCTATTTCTTCAACAAGATTCAATTTTTGAATATTGAATATTTGTTTATCCTTTCGAATACTTGTAATAGTTATTTACTTCCCGTACTGCTTTATAAAGTACAATAGAGTACCAAACACATTATAACTAATATAGCTGCTGCTGACAAAATCTCTTGAATTCTGAATGTACAATGTTTAAATTAGGTAAGCAGTCTAGATATGGATCTTCTCAAAATTTCCAGTACATGTACAGACACAAATTTGATAGTAATAGAATTCAAAGTTTACGTGAAGTACTAGTCCCTTTCCGGGGAATAATGCTGCTGCCTCATCAATAGATTCAACAAGGGGTGACATTTTGTACAAATCTCAAACCAAAAGAAATTTCTTTGGAATTACTATGTTTTGGTTGGTGTTCTGATTTGTCATTTCTCTATCGTGTCAGATTTGCTTGTGCTTGTTTGTCTTTTAAGTAACAATGACTACGGAGTAGAGGTGGAGGGATTGAGTTAGAATTCCCACGGTATTTTCGAACTAATGGCACATCTTCTACTTCGACAAGACAGGTGCAAAAGGAAGGAATAAGTGTGTGTATTGTAATTTGAGACAAGTTTGCGAATGTTTTTATACATTTTCCCCACAATATTTTATTGTCAGAAAGCAAAATATAATAAAGGAAGATTGAATTAAATTGGACGTGTCGGATTATGACCCTTTTTTTTAATCTTAGATCTAAGTAAACTTCAAGCGGGTTAATTAGGTCATGGGTAATTTATTAATTTGATTTATTTTGAAGGGAGCCTTGGTGTAACTGATAAAGTTGTTGTCATGTGACCAGGAGGTCATGAGGTCTAAGTCATGAAAATAGCCTCTTACAAAAATGCAGGGTAAGACTGCGTACAATAGACCTTTGTCGTCTGACCCTTCCCTGAATCCCCCACATAACGGGAGCTTAGTACATCGGACTGCCCATTCATTTTGACTTGTCCAAATTTGATCCAACTCATTCATTTATCTCCTAGTTATATTAAAATGTGATAATTGAGATTTCTTTACTTTTAATCAGTAGCTTAGAGTGGAAGTCTAGAAAATGAAGAACTTTTTTGCAAAAAAAAATTATTTTTCTTAATTAATTTATATTACACGAATCTAAATTATCCGAATCAATGAATTTCTTGAAATGCGCCCTCCGAATAAAAACAATAATTCATGCAATTGGTACATGAAATTCTTGACAATTGTGAATCATGCACCCAAAAGAGTCGATTGACCCGAGTCAATAACTCTATTGTCAAACCGTTTTTCTTAAATACTTTTTCTTAGTGACGATTTAATGAATAACTCTATTGTAACCACTAAATTTGAGTTATAATCACGGGCGAAGCTAGAGCATCAGCTACCTATTCGGACGAACCAGAAGTTTAGTTTTGCTTAAATAATTTGTATCAAGAAATTTATTAGATTGTGAATCAATAATTAAAACTAGCAGTGAATTCAATGGTAAATTTAAAACCTATTCACTTCAAATTCAATCAAATTATAACCTACAAAAAAGGAAAGAAATTAAGTACACTAAATAACACTTGCTCTTTTAAAGATTGCTTTATGTATCTTTCTTTTTTTGTAGGTGGGGCAAACGTAACCACTTTAAAAGGATTTAGACCGAAAAGAATAAACTAAAGATACACTTATTTCACGAGCCTCAAGAACCTTCACTCCGTGCAGTGCCAGTGCACAATGATTTTGCGTGATGTGAATATCCTTATCAAGAAAATATAGACGAGGATAAATATATATATGTTGCATTCAAAGAGCTAAAATTTGCTCCTAAAAGATTTTAAAAAATATAGGTTAGTTAATGAACGTAGAAAGCGAAATAACAGTGAGAGCTAGCCTTCAATCATAGAAAGTGATTCTGTCGATTTGAAATTTGTGTGTTTTCTTTTATTATATACTACAACGGTCTTTGTAAAGAATTCAAGGTTATTTCGAGAGAGTATCTTACAACCCGATATAAGCTTTTGGTGATGGATTTGGAAATCAATATGGAGAAGAAGAGGAGGGTTGTGGATGACAGGTTAAGAATCAAATGGGGGAGTTTGACCATGGCTAGTGCAAAGGAGATGGGGAGAGGTTGATGGCCAAGGGGGCTTGGGGGAGTAGTGGGGATGCGACTGGTATGTGGGACAGGACGGCCAGTTGCATTCGGGAGGTTACTAGAGAAGTGCTAGGGGTCTCGCGGGGTAGCCGTGGTGGGCATCGTGGGGACTGGTGGTGGAATGGTAAAGTTCAAGAGAAGGTGGAAATGAAAAAAATGGCGTATGCGAAATTGGTAGAAAGCAAGGATGAGGTGGGGAAGTGGACGAATAGAGAATTGTATAAGATGGTGAGTAAAGAGGCAAAGATAGCGGTTACGGCGGAAAAAACGGCGGCTTTTGAACGTCTGTATGTGGAATTAGATGGAAAAAGGCGGGGATAAGAAGTTGTATAGACTAGTCAAGGTGAGGGATATGAGGGCCTGGGACTTGGAACACGTAAGGTGCATCAAGGACGAGGACGGCAAAGTACTGGTGGAGGACGCGCATAATAGGTGGAAGTGGCAGTCTTACTTTCATAAACTCTTGAACGAAAAAGAAGATAGATATATTGAGCTGGGAGATCTGGAACACTTTGGTAGGTACCAGGATTTTGGGTATTATGAAAACATTAAGGTTGAGGAGGTTCAGGGTGTTGTGCGCACAAGCGACCGGGCCTGATGAGATCCTAGTTGAATTTTAGAAGAGCGCAGGCAGGGTAGGTTTGGAGTGGCTAACGGAGTTGTTTAACGTCATTTTTAAGACGGCGAGAATTCTCAAAGAATGGAGGTTGAGTATAATGATTCCTTTGTACAAGAACAAATGTGATATCCAGAGTTGCAACAACTATAGGGGTATCAAGCTGCTAATACACACTATGAATGTTTGGGAAAGAGTCGTGGAGATGAGGGTGAGAAGAGGCGTGTCTATCTTCGAGAACCAGTTTGGATTCATGTCGGGGAATTCGACTACAGAAATCATTCATCTTATTTGGAGGTTGGTGGAGCAGTATAGGGAGAGGAAGAGAGACCTACAAATGGTTTTCATCGACCTCGAGAAGGCATACGACAAAGTTCCTAGGGAGGTTCTACGGAGATATTTAGAGGTTAGAGGTGTACCTGTGGCGTACACTAGGGCAATCAAGGATACGTATGATGGAGCCAATACCAGGGTACAGACAGTAGGAGGAGACTCGGAGCATTTCTAAGTAATGATGGGGCTACACCAGGGATCAGCTCTTAGCCCATTCCTATTTGCCTTGGTGATGGATGGATTGATGCGACAAATCCAAGGGGAGGTGCCATGGTGTATGTTATTCGGAGATGACATAGTCGTGATTGATGAGATTCGCAGCGGAGTGAACGCTAAGCTGAAGGTTTGGAGACATACTCTGGAGTCTAAATGGTTCAGGCTGAGTAGGACCAAGACATAATACTTGGAGTGCAAGTTCGGTAACGGGAGCGACCTTGAGACAGGCATGGATGCGAGGCTTGGTACTCAGATCATTTCAAAGAAAGGAAGCTTCAAGTACCTCAGGTCTATTATCCAAGGGAATGGAGAGATTGATGACGATGATGTCACACATCGTATTGGGGCTGGATGGATAAATTGAGGCTCGCATCTGGAGTCTTGTGCGATAAAAATATTCTACCAAAACTTAAAGGTAAGTTCTATAAAGTGGTGGTTAGACCGACTATGTTGTATGGGGTGGAGTGTTGGCTGGTCAAGACTTCGCACACCCAAAAGATGAAAGTTGCGGAGATGCGGATGTTAAGATGGATGTGTGAGGATACAAGGAGGGATAGAATTAGAAATTATGATATCCGGGATAGAGTGGGAGTGGCCTCGGTAGAGGATAAGATGCAGAAAATGAGGTTGAGATGGTTCAGGCACGTGCAGAGGAGAGACACAAATGCCCTAATGCGGAGGTGTGAGAGGTTGGCTATGGATGGGTACATGAGGGATAGAGAGACCGAAGAAGTATTAGAAAGAGGTGATTAGACGGGATATGATGCAAGTGCAACTCATTGAGGACATGACCTTAGATAGGGGGTTATGGAGGACATGAATTAGGGTAGTAGGTAGTCCAGCGTAGTCCTACCTACACTTGCAAACTGGTAGTTGTAGTGTTATTATTGTAGGCTCGCTTAGCCTACCATACTAGTAGGCACAGCATTGCTAAATAGTCCACTGTCGTTTGATTTATGTTGCTATGTGTATTTTGTTTGTATTATTTACCTGCATTAGTTATTGCTTCTTCTTCAGAAGTCGCTATGATGTTTTAGTCGCTCTGTTTGTCTTACTTTGCTTGTGCTTGTGCTTGTGCTTTGTCTTGAGCCGAGGGTCTCTCGGAAAAAGCCGCTCTACCTACCAAGGTAGAGGTAAGATCTGCGTACACTCTACCCTCCCCAAACCCCACGTTGTGGGATTTCACTAAGTATGTTGTTGTTGTTGTACTTAATTTATTTATTTTTGTTGAAAAATGAAAAAAACTCTCACATCGATGGTTAATAAAATAGGTGATCTCTTTATATGGACTTAGGTAATCCTCCCTCATAAGCTAGCTTTTGGGGTTGAGTTAGACCCAAAATTCATTATATACATGGTATCAGAGCAGGACACATCTCAACCGATGTTGGGCGCCCAAATAAAAAATTGTCCACGCAGCAGATATCTAATCCTTAGAGTGAAGTGGGTGTTGAAGAATGAAAAATGTCTCATATCAATGATTAATGAAATGAGTGATCTTCTTATATGAACTTGAATAATCCTCTCTCATAAGCTAATTTTTGGGGTTGAGTTAAACCCAAATCTATTCTTTACCATTTTCTCTTTTTTCCTTTTGTCACTTTAAATGTTTTGGTGCCTCGACTTACGATTTTTTTTTTGTTGACGAAGGAACCCGCAGCCGCTACTCTCTCGAGTGCGCACAGGGTAAACCCCGGACTGACGCAATAGCCTTCAAATCACGTCAGCCGATTAACCACACTTGACAAGCCATGTGTGACAGGCTCAACCAAGAAGGTTTATGCAGGGGATCGAACTCGTGACCTTGCGGTCCCGCGCTCTACTGCTACACCAACTTGGCTACCTTGAGATGGTTATTCCTTCATTACTAGAAAATAATTACTCTTGGTATATATGATCTGTCTTTTTAAGTTTTTACACTCTTCTTGAAAAAGATATTTAATATCCTCGATTTTAAGATTATTTTGCGTAGTTACCTTTCATCTTTCTTCAAATATCACTCAACTAACATTCTATTAATAAGAACTAAATGATATATTTTTAAAAAATTAATGGCTTCTTGAGTTCTTGTCTTTCTAAATAAAGTATTTTGACACAAATTGATCACTTTGTAAAACTGTAACATTTTTGCTCTTGGAAATTTTCTGCTTTTCATGGGTGCAAGAAATGACCGGAATGATATGGCCTCACTCAAAGAAATGATTTCCGTTTGAATGATGATAAATTCTCTTTGCTCCTAGATACTGCAGTTGAAACTATTTTGTAATCATATATTAAAAGTGTTTCAAACAATGGAGATGGTAGTTAAGCGGTGATGGTTCCTACATGTGTAAAATCTTATAATTTTCATTTTATATACAGATTACTGAAATTGCAGTTGTTTGCTAGCAAAATATATTTCATTTTTTGGTTCATTCTTCCAGTCTTGAGTTTGTTATTGCCTTTTATGAAATTTCTTGAGGAAGGGAGCCTGATGAGTAGGAAAACTTTTTATGTTTCCTAAGAATATTTTTTGAGTGCTTAACCATGCACTCAAAAATACATTTAAACAGGAAGTGAATGAGAGAGGTCTCACTTATTTTTCTCTGTATGCAAGAGCCTAAAATACAATTATCAAAAGATTATAATTTAAAAAACTAAATACTTTTTACGATCATTACTTAAACAATATGGGAAGTCGAAATGATGTACATAATCCCCAAAATAGCTATTTACCCTTATTTAAGATGTAATTGTTTATAATAATAAATAATTTTTCTATTATTAAGTGAAAGAAATAATCCCTTAATTATTTTAATGAAAGAATATATATACAATTTACCATTTCAATAATATGAAAAATCCTATACCTATTCTACTCCCTAAACCCTATTCTATTTGTACAAGAATTCTATAATTATGGTAAGTATACAATGCTAATTATACACAACAATATATTACCAAAACTACCTAAATATGTACAATACCCGTAACTCCTTATTAGGCGTGTATATCCGTGTTATACACGGTATACACAAGGCTGTGTATATACGGTGTATATCACGGGTATACATGTATATTTATCACACCTCCAGAGTCATAGCGGGTGGTATTCGTACGCTGAGACTGTCCCTAAAATCTTCAAATAGAACCGAGGGAAGACCCTTCATAAAGATGTCTGCAATTTGATACCTGGAAGGGACATGACAGACGCGTACTTGCCCACGAGCTACCTTTTCTCGAATGAAGTGGATATCTATCTCGATATGTTTAGTGTGCTGATGTTGAACAAGATTACCATAAAGATAGATTGCACTAATATTATCACAATAAATCAAGGTAGCTTTCTGAATGGGACAAGTAAGCTGTAAAAGAAGATTACGTAACCAACATGATTCAGAAACCAGATTGGCCACCCCTCGATACTCGGCCTCTGCACTGGAGTGTGATAAAGTAGACTGACGCTTTGTAGACCATGAGACCAAGTTATTACCAAGGAACCTACAATAACCAGACGTGGAACGTCTGGTATCTGGACAACCACCCCAATCAGCATCTGTATATGAGACAAGTGTCGACGTCGATGAAGGATATAAATGTTAGTCATAGTCAAGTATTTCCTGGATGTATCAAAAATTGCATTTGAGCACATTCATGTGCTTAACACTGGGATCATGCATAAACAAACACACTTATTGTACGACATACGTAATATCCGGTCTCGTGAAAGTAAGATATTGAAGAGCCCCTACAAGAGTGCGATAGTGGATCGGATCCTCGTAAGGTGAGCCAACCGCAGCACCCAGCATGGGTTTAGTATCGACTGGAGTAAAAGTAGACTTGCACGATGATATACCAGCTCGCTCAATGATCTCAGCGGCATACATCCACTGTGATAAGAATAATCCACCTGTATGATGAGAGACAACAATCCCCAAAAAGTAACTCAAGGACCCCAAGTCTTTCATAGCAAACTCAGAACTGAACATTGTTATGATAGACTTGCGCAAAGCATCAGAAGAGGCAGTCAAGATAATACCATCCACATATAATAGAATATAAGTCAGGGAAGTACCACGACGATATATGCACAATGAATTATCAGACCTGCTATGAGAAAACCCAATATATGAAACATAGTTTGCAAATCTCTTATACCAAGCCTGAGGGGCCTGCTTAAGCCCATACAAGGACTTCTTCAATAAACAGACATGATGAGGATATTTGGTGTCTCGAAAACCCAAGGGTTGATGCATGTAAACGGTCTCCTTAAGATCACCATGTAAGAAAGCATTCTTCACATCTAACTGATGAATTTGCCAAGCTTTCGAAAGAGCCAGAATGAGAATAGTGCGCATGGTAGCCGGTTTGACCACCAGACTAAATATCTCACCACAATCTACACCAACCTGCTGAGTTTTACCATCACCTACAAGATGAGCCTTATGTCGCCCAAAATAACCATCAGAATTATCTTTATAAGTAAAAATCCACATAGACCGAATAATATTAACACCAGAAGGATAGGGCACCAACTCCCACATCTTATTTTCCATAAGAGCGTCATATTCGTCGTTCATAGCCAATTTCCAATTCAGATCATTTAATGCAGACACTGGGTTACGGGGTAGAGGGGATTTACGAACATTAGAATTTAGATTAAAATGTCTCTTTGATTTAAAAATACCCCATTGACTACGAGTGACCGGTCTGTGACACGGGGGAGAATTGGGTGAATATTGGAAAAAAATCGGATGGATAACGGACTGGCCAGCAGGCAGTGGACCTGCTGGCCCAACACTAGAAACCGAAATTGGGCCAGAAGCAGAAATCGGGGTAGAAACCGTGTCGGCATTGGGCTGGGCAACCGGCCCAACAGCAGAAACTGGGGCAGAAACAGTGACGGGCCAGCAGGCAGTGGACCTGCTGGTGTGTCGGGGGTACGGGATTGGCCCAATAAGTGGTGCGTAATGTATGGTGAGACTTCGTCATCTAAAAAAGTATATGAACTAGGCACATGATCACTCTGGCAAACGGAAATTAGGTTTCATCAAAAATAACATAGCGACTAATGATGATTTTATTAGATGATAAATCAAAACATTTGTATCCACAATGATTGGAAGGATAACCCAAAAACACACACGCGGTAGAACGGGCTTGAAGTTTGTTAATTGTAGTTGACGGAAATAATGGATAACATAAGCACCCAAAGATCCTAAGATGTGAATACAAAGGATTCTTATTATAGAGAATTTTAATAGGGGATGAGTATGTCAATCCTTTGGTAGGAAGTATGTTTAGGAGATAAGTAGCCATTTGTAGAGCATGAAGTCAAAAGGAAGGGGATACGGAAGCATGGACCAATAAAGTTCGGACAATATTATTAATGGTTTGAATTTTTCGTTCGTCCTTCCCATTTTATGAGGACGCATGAGGACAAGAGAAACGAAAGACTAAGCCATTAGCATCACAAAAATTTTGAAACAACCCATTATCATATTCTTTACCATTATCATATTGAATATTTTTTATTTTCCGTTCGAATTTGGTACAGATGAAGGCTCTAAATTGTAAGATTGTGGAAAAAACTTGAGATTTTTTCGCTTATGTAAAGGTCCATAAAAATTAGAATAATCATCCAAAAATAGAACATAATAACGATGGCCCACAAAACTTAAAATGGGAGATGTCCATAAATCGCTATGAATAATATCAAATGGCATTAAAGTACGAGAAGTAGAAGCTACAAATGGCAATCTAAAATGTTTTCCTAAAGGACATGAATGACAAATTGAAGTACTATACGTACCCTTACCAGAAATAAAATTATTTTTATGCAAAGAGGAAATAATGGATGACCCAGGGTGACCCAAACGTGCATGCCATAAGGAAGGAAATAGAGCAGCAAAAGTAGATGGCAAGGCTTGACTCGAGAGACTGGATGCGGGCATGATAGGATAAAGATCTCCCCTACTATTACATTTCATGAAAGGTACCCCCGTCATGAAATCCTTCACAAAAAACTCAAAAGGATCAAAATCAACAGAAACACAATTATGAGTGGTGAATTTACGGACAAACACCAAATTTTTAATTAAGTTAGGGGCATGAAGGGAATTTTTCAAAACAAGAGGTGGATGTGGGGGAGACAAATTTGTATGACCGTAACTGCGAATTGGAATTGAGTAGCCAGTATCAACAATTATGCCATAATTTTTCCTCAAATTGGAATAAGACGAGAGAGTACCTTGGTCTGACGTCATGTGAGAAGTGGCGCCAATGTCCATGTACCAATTCACGTCCAGAGGATTTAATCCAAGTGTATGCATGGCGGCCTCAATATCTGCTGGAGTCGGGATCGAATTCGGGCCCATTGCATGGAAAGCATGCGGGGGCCGAGGCCCAAGATGGCCTTCCCGCTGTCCAGGCCCAGCAGTGTGCCGAAATCCACTAGGTTGTGAAACATTGGGCCTGAAGGGCGGCTGAGAAGCCCAATGCCCTTGGTACATTGAAATAGGAAAATAGGGGTTGTTAGGCCACTGCCCACTGCCCACCCCCACTGCTAGGGGGTCCACCCCCATCGTGCCGAGGCCCACCGCCACTATTTTGTCCACCTCTATCACCATCGGTACAACCACGATTGCCACCGCAATTATTGCCATTATATTTCCGATTCTTCTTACCTCCACCGTGAGTACGGTTTTGGCCTGAATTATCAACAAAACCTTGAGAACTATCGGAGAATGTCATCATCACCACGGGACTAGCGCCAGTAGCCACTTTTTTGGCCAAGCCAGCTTCATCCAACGTAAGCATTGAACGTACTTGATAAAAAAGTGGAAGTGGATTACTTTAACGGGACAAGAGTCCCAACGCCATTATAGGCCTCAAATAGGCCTGCAACCATTTGTAAAATAAGACGATTATTGGTAATAGGAGCTCCGACATTACGAAGTTGGTCTGCTAATTCCTTGAGTCATTTACAATAAGCCGAAACATTCGGGAAATCTTCAATGCTGACAGGGAAGATTCCTGCTCAAGGGTGACTGTACGAGAGTGTTGGTTATCCTGGAATATATCACGCAATCTATTCCAGGTAGCCATAGCTGTAGTGTCTGGTTCAATGATCGTTTGTAAAAAGTCGATAAAATAGTGGAGTAAATCCACTGAAGGACGGTAGCATCAAGAGTAATCCATAACTGAGGATTCTCCGCAGGAGGAGGGATAGCGGGAGGAATTATGTGATGGAGGACTTGATGTGAGATAACGTGAATTTTAAACTACTCTTCCCATGCCGCGTACTGGACATTTTCCATCTCAAGAATAATAGGATATGGTTCTTGATATTGGAAATAGTAGACATAACGGAAGAACAATGAGGGATTTATGAAGAAAATTTGGGAAGGGAGGAGGAATAATTTCGGCCGGAATCCGAGAAGGGTGTCGCGATTAGGTTCGAGAGAAGCGGAAGCAAAGTAAGATTTTTGTGAGACTTCTGATATGCTAAAACAAAGTCATCTACAAGAAAGAGGACTTCAACCACTAGCTAGAGAGCTACATATAATGATGCTCAGGTCAGGAGGAGGACACTTAAGATCAGAGAGTCAACGTAGGTATAGTCCCCCCACCTACTACTAGAGGGCCTGCGGAGGTTCGTACTCCAGTTTCGCCATCCAGTTCCACTGATCTTGATGTTAAGGGATATATTTAACTTCTCACCCAAATTGTAGCTGCACAGGCTTAATGTCAGGGAATGTCTCCAAGTGTAGGTGCTAGTGGAGAGTCATCCAGTTCCAGGACCCAGGAAATTCTGCGTATGGAGCCTCCAGTATTCACAGGATCTAGTAAGATGGAA
Organism: Anisodus tanguticus; assembly: GCA_034509755.1. NCBI lineage: Eukaryota > Viridiplantae > Streptophyta > Magnoliopsida > Solanales > Solanaceae > Anisodus > Anisodus tanguticus. Next base: position 8,061,531 of record CM067543.1, on the reverse strand, counting down.
GGTTCGCTTAATTTTATTGAGGGGATTCAAAATATTTTTTGTGTTATGCATGATATTGAGATAATGGCAGCAGGGTTAGGAGCTTATCAGTTGCTAGATGTTGCTAATATTTGGTATGAGTCATGGAAACAGTCTTAAGGGGAAGGTGTGTCTCCTGCGACTTGGGATGATTTTGTAGATGCTTTTATTGAACAGTTCCAGCCATTAGAGTTCAGAGAGGCAAAGGCCTTCGAATTCGAGAAGCTCAAGTAGAATGGTAGGAGTGTGCATAAGTACTACCTCCACTTTGTTTCTTTGGCTAAGTTTGCTCCTCACATGGTTCCAGTTATGAGGGCCGGAGTTAGGCGCTTTGTGTGGGGGTCTTGACCACTATTTGTTTAGTAATGCTAACATTGCTGCTCAGAACATAGAAATGACCATTACAAAATTTTTTGCATTTGTAGAAGGTAACGAGAGTAGAATGAAGGAAGAAGAGGCATGTAATGACCCATCCAGTCATTTTTTAGATAAAGACCCTTATTTGCCTATTTTATCCCTCCCGTGGTATCTATGTGGAGTTTGAGATGCACAAGGATGGGTGACATAGATCTCGAGGTCCATTTATATGAGTTTCAGATAAAAATCTAAAGTCTAGAAACTTAGAGTTGGCTATTTTGACTCAAAGTTGACTTTTGGCTAAATGGGTTTATTTTCGAGTTCTGTTGCTTCCGGTAGTTCCGGAGGGTTATTTATGACTAAGTGGAGTCATTGGTTCACTTCATGAGGCAATCATATGTGTTTCGTGGATTTATTTATAAAGTTTAGTTATTTGTTTTTTCCGGACGATTCTTTAGAAAAGTATGCATTAGCTTGGTTATTTGTGAAATCCAAGGGTACGAGCGAGTTTGTAGAATGGTTTACCATAGACGAGAATACTTATTTTGTGTTCGGGAGGTATCGGGAGTGTTTCAGGTATTTGGTAGAGGTTTAGGCTGATTTTCATGATCTAGTGTCTGGTTTCCGCCTCGGCGATTCCAGTTTCTGCTATGGACAATTGTGGTATCACAAGTGACCCCTCTACTAATATATTTTTTCCTTTAAGTCTTATTCTTTATTCAGATCGGACAGTTAACAAAAATAGGTAACATCGGAGACAACACAAGTAATTTGAAGCCGGATGGATTGACAAGAGGAACCACAACGCCCAGAGTACCGACGCATACAGACGAAGTTACTTCTAAATACGGTCAATATGGTGATGTTACCACTAATGAAACACCTAAGGAAGCCATACATAATCTTCAGGCGCAGAATGCTGCAATGAACGAAAAGTTGGAGCATTTAAAGCGGTTTCAAAATGAGTTCATGACTAAAAATACGTGCAGTATTCCAACAGGAGGACTGGTTCCCCCACCAAAAAGACATTGAGAATCCGTTGATAGACAAATCAGAACCAGTGATGATCAAGGTAGATCTGCAAATAACGGTTCAGGGAGCGAAGTCCCTAAAAACGCATTCCAAGAAAAGGTCCTAAAATTCATGAAGGACCAGCAAAGTTGATACCAATGCAGAGAAGGTAGAAAAAATTGCCCAGGTGTTCCGGAGCCAGTTCAATCAAATACCGAGGGCTCCTCCCGTAGTTGACAGTCCGAATGCAAAGAAGTATATCAATTAGCGTATCGGTCTGAGGCAGCGCTCGAATTGATCCCCAAAAGGTTGAAAATGTATTTTGTGGCCAAGTATGATGGAACTACTGATCCACATGAGCATATCATGGCCTATACTATGGCCGTGAAAGGAAATGATCTAAGAGAACACGAAATAGAATCGGTTATGATAAAAAAAGTTCGATGAAACACTCACTAAGGGATTTCTGACATGTTATTCACAACTCCCTGAGCATTCTATTAATTCTTTTGTACATCTCGCTAACATGTTCATAAAAGCTCATGTGGGAGCTCGGAAGGTGAGAACGCGCAAGGTGGATATCTTCCGTATTGCACAAGAAGAAACATAACTCCTTAGAGATTTCGTTACACGGTTCCAGAACAAACGGAAGATACTACCCGCACTCCTGGATGAATGGGCTACAGAGGCCTTCACAAAGCGTTTGAATCCTTCAAGTTAAGATGCTTAAAAAAATCTCAAGGAACATCTCTTGGAATTCCAAGCTATACCTTAGGAAGATGTGCACAACCGGTATGAGTTTAAGATCCGCATTGAGGACGATATGCTTGGAACTAAAATCGGGAGTATCTTTGTAAAGGAAGAAAACTGAAATTCCTTGAAAAACCGTTATCAACCTTATCCTCCCACCCGAAAGCAAGGTAGTGGACAGGGTTTCCGCTCCATTGATAAATTGAATAACAAAAGAGGCTCTGCGCGAAACAATAAATGATTGGTGAATTCTGAGAAAAGTAATTCATCTAAGGGTGCCAGATATCTGAAATTATCCAAGTAGAATCTCAATATCGATGAAGAACCAATGATGGCGGTGTTAAGAACTCATTCGACATCTCGACCACTGAAACCACTGCAGTTTGATCCGAGTAAAAGAGATCAGTCATCTGGTGTGATTTCCATGGCACTCACGGGCATAAAACTATGGATTGTAGACATCTACGTGAAGAGTTGGCAAGAATGCTAAATAGGGGCCACCTTCGGGAATATTTGAGTAAGAGAGCACAGAACAACTCTGAGCGGGGACCACCCACGAAAGGTAAGCCTAATCCAGCTACTCAAACTCATGTCATAATCATGATATATGGTGGATCAATGATTGCTGCCAAGTCTTTCTCGGCGGCTAAAAAGGTGAAAATTTATGTGACCCGGGAAAAGAGGTTCCGGGAGATACCTAGCGATCATACTATCACGTTTACTGAAGAAGACACTGCCGGTGTAATCTTTCCCACAATGATGCACTGGTGATCGCCGTGCCTATCAGCTACTTCTAGGTGAAAAGAGTTCTAATAGATCCCGGACGCTCAGCTAACATCATTAGGTTGAAGGTTGTAGAAGAAATGAATATGGCGGACAAGATATTTCCGACTGCCATAACCCTTTCAGGTTTCAACCTGTCAAGTGAGAACACAAAGGGGGAAGTGGACCTACTGGTAGATGCAATGGGGGTTATTAAGATGACAAAATTCTACGTCCTCAATGGGTACATGAGGTACAATGCAATATTCGGGAGACTGTGGATACATGACATGAAGGTGGTCCCATCAACATTGCATCAGTTGGTGAAATTTCCTACACCGAAAGGGATTCAATAAATTCAAGGTAAACATCCCGCTGTCAGGCAGATATATGTCGTAGATGAACCGGAGGTGGAAGCAGGTCCTAAATAGCAATTATAGGAAGCGGAGCTAGTACCAGAAGAGGTTCACCAGGTTCCACTGGTAGAATCGGTATTGGCCTATCCAGAAGAAGAATTTTCAGATCGGTATCAAGTACCCCGATACTTTCAGGTATCGCATGAATCAGATTCCACCAAGTCCACTGTGGAGAAATTGGAGCAGATCGCACTACATCCAGAAACTCCCGATAGAAAGGTATACCTGGGCACCAGATTAACCCCGAGGCTTAAGGATCTAATTTTTAAGTATCTTATATCTAATATTGATTGTTTTTGCATGGTCTCATGAAGATATGACAGACATTCCTCTAGAAGTCACAACTCATAAGTTGGGCCTGGATCTCAGTGTCCCTCCGGTACAATAGAAAAAATTGCCTATAGCCGAACTCTGCAATAGGTTTATTAAAGAAGAGATAGCTAGACTACTCAATATAGGATCAATTCAGGAGGTAAAATACCCAAACTGGCTAGCAAACATAGTTGTAGTACCTAAAAAGGGGAACAAGTTTAGAATGGGCCATCAAGCCTTGAGGGACCTGAACACTTACTATCCACTCCTCCGCTCATGTCAAATCCAAAAGACGAAGAGCAATTACTTGAATGTGACGTTTGGGGGATTTTGTAATCATTATGGTTCAAATTTCCTGCCAATGCATGAAGCGTCGATTGGTTATGTCAAATCCACTTCCCAGTTGCACAAGATTCACGACTGGAAAGTGCGGGGACTACCTGTATAAGGCAAAATTCATATAAGACGGATGTACGGATTATGATGCGACACGTGGAGCATGATGCTGAGTCAGACCCACGCCAGATGACATCATTACTGGTTTGGTATGCATGGTACCAAGAGCGTCACAAGCAAGGCAGATACCGGTAATAAAGAAGGCTAAGATTCGTTTGCATCATAACGGACGACTATTACTAAAACCGGTCATACGACTTTCAACAACTTTTTAATGACATTTATTGAGAGATTGATTGTCCAATTATTACAACATTCATTCTCCTGTATTTATAAGGGCATATTTCGTGGGCTGTGTACCCGTGTAGCTCATGTATAAATAGGATACTTCATTCCATTGTAACCCATCAGATTCTAGCAATTATAAAATACTTATTGTTATTCTCTTGATTTCTGTGCTTTCATACAAATTACCATCACTTTGTCCAGAAGATGTCATAAGGCTCAGGCTAAGCATTACTTTATCTTGTCTTCCTATTTTTTATTTTCAGTACAATTCATCTAGAATTTCTGTCTAACGTGTCACTTGAGATCCACGTGTTCTTGACCATGTATACAAATTCAACTGTACCATTTTATGGGTAAACATTAGGCAATAAGAAGACATGAGACCAGAAAATTTGAACAGAAAAGAGTACAAATGTGATTAACTGAGTTCGAACATCATATGAGAGGAATCTGGCAGTCCATAACTGAATTTATTAGCGAATATTCTCAGAATATTCTCCGTATATTTTGTAATAATGGTAGATGTATAATTAAGGTAACTTAGGATTCTAACTGTATTAGGAATCAACCTTTGTAAGGTAAGTTAGGATTCGTACCATATTAGGAATCAACCTTGTACAGCTATATATATTGTGAATAATAAAAGGAATCCCCAAGGGAAATTATTCCATCTTTCATGGTATCAAGAGCCTAAAACCTAAATCCCTCCTCTTCCTTATTCTTGGCCGAAATTAGCAATTTTTTTTCTCGATTTCGCGAAAAAAAAAAAAATCTCTTTTCTTCCTCTCTTTCTCGGCCAAACCAAAAAATTCCCTTCCCTCTGCAGCGGCAACTATGTCTTCCCCCCAAATTCCGGTTCATCCACCGGCACAATTGACAACCCCTCTCAACGTTCGGTATCTTCTTTTCATCCGCATTCGCCGTTAACAACATCAAGAATTTTATCCCTATAATTCTTGACCAAGAAGACTGTCAATATTTCATGTGGATGGAACTATTCTACATTCATGCATGTGCATACAACGTGCTCGATCATATTGACGAATCGCTCCTCGTCCCACCGATGTTACGGACTCAATCGGCGTCGTCTTGACGCCATCGTCAAACAATGGATCTACGGCACCATCTCCAAAGACCCGTTGTGCACTATCATGAAAACAGGTGCTACGGCACGTGAACTTTGGGTCCGGCTAGAAGAAATCTTTCAGACAATAAAAATACTCGGACCGTATATTTGGAAGAGCAATTCAATAATACCCGCCTCGAGAATTTTAACAACATGTCCGAATATTGTAAGCAATCGAAACTCATAACCGATCAACTATCCAACGTCGGAACTTCGTTTCGAAACCAAGATGGTGCTTCAACTTGTTGCGGGTTTACCAAAAGGTGAATATGACACACTCGCAACAATGATTCAACAAGCCGACCCTCTCCCAAGTTTCAACAAGGCACGTTCACAACTATTGTTGGAAGAAACTAGACGTGCTAAACAAGAGGAACATAATCAAAAGGCGTTAGCCGTTGACGGGATGGCAACACCGCGACCGGTAGCAACCAAATAGCCCAGCGGCAGAGCGCAGCAGAGTGGCGGAGGTCGTGGCGGCGAGGTCGCAACAACAAAGGCAAGGGCCGCGGAAAGGGCCAACGCACCCGGGATCGGACAAGAAGCGAAGCACTCGCAGCAGGGCCCAACCAGCGAATCGGGCCTCGCTCGCCGCATGCCCGTACCCGACCGTAGGGGCCCGGTTCCCAGCGACCTTGGTCGATCGGCCTCTTGGGCCATGCCCCAACCACCAGCGAGCCCACCGGCGGCAGAATAAAGCCCACCAGATGGCGGCGGTCCGGCGAAGCCTACGGCAGCCCATTGCAATCCAAAGCCAGCGGCGGTACTGCAAAGGACTGCCGCAGCAGCCCGGCCCCTGGCCCCGACCGATTTGGGCCAGGCATACACCACCGTGAACCTTCAACAGCCCGACGAAAATTGGTACATGGACACCGAGCCACATCTCACCTCACCCGGTCGTCGTGTAACATATCTCAACTACGTCGGCTAAAGTGTCCTCAATTTATTACGTCGGCAATGGTCATCGCATTCCAATTGAAGGTTACGGTAACACACACACCAAACATCCACACCCACCTTTCTCCCTAAACCACGTCCTATACACACCTAACATCATTAAAAACTTAATCTCTGTTAGAAAATTCACTAGCAATAATTACGTGTCCGTCGAATTTGACCCTTTTGGCTTTTCTCGTGAAGGAACTCAATACGGGGAAAATTCTTACACGCCGCAATAGTGTGGGAGATCTCTACCCATTCACTCGATCTTCCGCCGACAGACCGCAAGCACCTCTATCCCTTGCGGCGATCTCTCCCTCAACTTGGCACAACAGACTCGGACACCCCGAGACCCGCTTTTACTTTTCTTAGGACTTCTAAGCGTATTCAATGTAATAATGGGAAAATTGCCCAACACCGTGTTTTCTTGTCCACTAGGCAAACATACTCGTCTTCCCTTTATGTCATCAAACATGTGTTACTTTTTCTCCATTTGATATTGTTCATGCCGATTTGTGGACATCTCCGATTGCTAGCTCTTTGGGTCATAAATTCTATCTAGTATTCTTGGATGATTTTTCACATTTTGTCCGGATTTACCCACCGAAATTCAAATCAAGTTTTTGCAAAATTCCTCGAGTTTCAAAAATTCATAAAGACACAATTTGAAAAACCTATTAAATCATTCCAATGTGATAATGGACGTGAATTTAATAACTCGGCATTTCACAATTTCTGTTCTAAACAAGGCATGATTTTCCATTTTTCTTGTCCCTATACTTCTTCCCAAAACGGAAAGGTGAAAGAATTATACGTACCATCAATAACATGGTCCGCACACTTCGTTTCATGCCCGCCTACCACCGCCTTTTTGGGTCTATGTCGTCAAAATGGTAGAATCCCTTCTAAATATTTTACCAACTAGCACACTCCAAAACAAAACTCCTACAGAAATCTTATACCGTAGGCGCACCATCATATGATCACCTACGTATTTTTGGATGCTTATGCTACCCCAACATAGCCTCCACCGCACCCCACAAACTTGCCCCTCGCACTCTTCCATGTGTCTTCCTTGGTCTATCTCCTAATCATCGGGGCTACTTGTGCTATGACATTGCTACTCGAAAAATCATCGTCTCCCGTCACGTCACCTTTGACGAGACAACCTTTCCTTTTTCAAATCTCCGTAAATTTCGGACCACCGATTACATCTTTCTCGATGAACCAAGTCTCTCCCCGGTCATCCAAAATCTATACCAACAAGCAGCCCCCACCGTTCGACAGTCCCACTGTTCGGCACCACCCCACCAGCCCTCCCCGCTCACCCCTACACCCCCGGTCGAGTCACCTGCGCCACCGCGACATGCCGCCCACCGGTCCGTAACCGGTGGACCAAAGAACCTCACGCCCCGACCCACCACCACCGCCCTCACATCGCATGGAGACTCGTGCACAACACGGGATCTTCAAACCCAATGTTCAATTCAATCTCTCCACACAAACCTTATCACCCATTCCAAAAAATCCAAAACTAGCAAAACTGGACCCAAATTGGAATGCGGCCATGTGCGAGGAATTTAACGCTTTAACCAAGCGTAACACTTGGGATTTGGTACCTAGACCAAATTGGTGTGAATGTTATCCGGTGTATGTGGCTATTTCGTCACAAGTTCAAAGACAAGTGGTGACTTAAAGAGGTATAAGGCAAGACTAGTTGCCAATGGCACTAATCGGCAGGAGGGTATTGATTGTGGTGAGACATTCATCCGTTTGTTAAACCGGCCACTATTCGGACTATTCTCGCATTGCTATGGGCATGCATTGGCCGATTCATCACTTGATGTCAAGAATGCATTTCTTCATGGGGATTTGAAAGAGATCGTGTACATGCATCACCTCCCGGCTTTGTTCATCCGGCAGCCTCCGCAGTTGTGTGTCGTCTCAGAAATCATTGTATGGATTGAAACAGCACCCCGCGCTTGGTATGATCGGTTCGCCAAGTATCTTCTCGCAGATTGGTTTTGTATGTAGCAGTGTGATACATCTCTCTTCACGCTTCACCGAGGTAGCAAGACCGCATATTTGCTATTATATGTCGATGACATTGTTCTTACCGCCTCATATGACGGGTTGAAGAATGAAATCATTGCTCTACTCAAAACCGAATTTGCTATGACCGACTTGGGCAAGCTAAGTTATTTTTTGGGTATATCGGTGACAAGATCTGCACCACTATGTTCCCGTGTCGGCGTAAGTATGCGAAGAGATAGTGTACGGGGCCAAGATGGCAAATTGTAAAATTATGCCAACTCCGGTGGACTCAAAATCCAAGCTTAGTGCTAATGACGGTGCGCCGCTTTCGATCCCACTCTATATCGGAGTCTAGCGGTGCTCTTCGCATCTTACATTCACTAGGCCCGATATTGCATATGCCGTTCAGCGGTGTGTCTGTTCATGCACGACCCCCGAGAGTCCCATTTTGCCGCCCTCAAACGTATTATCGGATATGTTAAGGGCACACTAGACTTTGGTTTACATCTATACACCTCTCGCCCCAACCAAGTTGCTAGCCTACACGGATGCAGATTGGGCAGATGCCCCACACACGTCGCTCCACCTCGTGTACTTGTGTATTTCTAGGGGATAATCTTATCTCATGGTCCGCCAAGCGGCGAGCCACGCTATCCCGTTCGAGTGCTTTGAAGCGAATATCGCGGAGTTGCTAATGTTGTCGCCGAGATCCGTTGGCTCCGAAATATTCTTTTGGAGCTCCGGTGTCCATTGCGCAAGGCGTCTATAGTCTATTGTGACAACATATCTGCTATCTATATGTCTCATAATCCACCAACATCGGCGGACTAAGCATATTGAGATGGATATCCACTTTGTGCGAGAGAAGGTTGCCCGTGGTCGTGTCAAAATTTTACACGTGCCTTCCTCTTATCGCATGCGTACATTTTCACAAAGGGACTACCGCGACAGCTCTTCACCGACTTCTGATCCAGCCTTAGCATTCGGCCTCCTCCCGCTCCGTCTGAGGGGGAGTATTAGCGAATATTCTCAGAATATTCTCCGTATATTTTGTAATAATGGTAGATGTATAATTAAGGTAACTTAGGATTCTAACTGTATTAGGAATCAACCTTTGTAAGGTAAGTTAGGATTCGTACCATATTAGGAATCAACCTTGTACAGCTATATATATTGTGAATAATGAAAGGAATCCCCAAGGGAAATTATTCCATCTTTCAGAATTCTTTCTAAAATTTTATCCACCAAAGATTTATATTGGACAACAGAGGTGTGTCACCCAAATACCTAAAAGGCATTTCACCTCTAGAAAATTCAAATTTCTGGATAATCAACTGTTGATCTGCATTGTTATCACCTTTACTAAACATTAGTAGATCATCAACAAAACTAAGTTGGATTAATTCCAACTTAATACACCTAGGATGGTGTTTAAATGTAGGGTGCATCTGTAAATTCTTCAATTCTGGTCAAGTACTCCATGGCCAACACAAATAGGTATAGTGATAGTGGATCACCCTACCTCAGACCCTTTTTAGTAGCAATTATCTGATATTTAATTAATTTTTTTATTAAACTTATAACCTTAATTATTCGTCCATATAAAATTCGGATTCCACCCATTCATAACACAACCCAACACAAAATTCATTTTAAAGTAACATATCTAAGCGATAAAATTATTTTTGCATTTCGTCATTCCAGATAAAAAATCCCCAATTTAACAATCTATATTATAATTATTCTCTTTTACAACAGAAGGCACCTTTTGTCATTTAAGCATCTTGATGATTTAAAGAATTCTCCTCTTAGCGAATTACGTTTTAGGTTAAGAAAAGAAATACAAATTGATTTCTGTTCAACAAATCTAAGCAATTTATTATCAGGTATGTTGGGAAAGATAAAAGGATGGGAGGAGGATATTTTAGAGTCATTTTTAATACTCTGTTTTAAATTATTTGTAGTTATTAAAAATAGTTATCTCAAATTATTTGTCATTTTAAAAATTCAAGTCACAATTAATTATTTTTTCTATTAATGGAGATGACACATAAATAGAATAAACATTTAATGGAGAGAAATTATAATATAGACATAAATAAGGTTAAAAATAGTCAAATACCCTCTCTAATTAATATTCTTTAAGGGGTATGTAATACAAAAAAATGACAAATAATTTGAGACGGATGGAATATGTTAAGGACATTTGACGATTTTCCATTGGTTTTAATCTCTCCAATTGTATAGAAACCTGTCCCCATTTGATTGTCCTCGAATCAAAATTATTTCATTTGATTTGATTTGTATTCTCCAACAAAGATTTCATTAAATTGTAACATCGTTTTACTCACATAAAATTTTATTTTTTCTACTTTCGCCTTGTTCTAAAATATAATATACCACAATAAATAAATGAGAAAATCTTCTTTTGATTCCATTTTGCTCTAATAATCCCACATTTTCTGTAAAATCATATCTTTAGACCTTGAAAGCAAAATCTCCATTGATCTTGTCAATGGATAAATGCCAAAGAAAATAATCTCATGCAGATTACACCCTAACACCCGCATATTTGGATTTGATTAATAGCTATTACAATATTAAACTTAACAAAATATAATATTTACTTTCCCACAGTCCAATGTATTAGAAAATTATAAAAACCGACCCTAATTGTTTGAAAAAACTAATCTTTCATGACTTAAGATTACAGTGTATCTGGTCCTCCAAATGTTCTAATTCAACAAATCTATTTGACCACATTACATTACATCCTGATTTTCTTCAAAATTGTTTGTTTTATTCTATGTAGATACGCTAAAAAGTGTTTATAAGTCAATTTGACAAGCTTATATGCTTAGTCAAACACCCTTAATAACATTAATCATAAGAAAATTTGTCAAAAGCTACCGGTTATCTCCTCTTAATTTTTTTTCTTAATTAACAATTCACTAATTGAAATAGTTAGGATAATTTGAAAAAAGTTATATATGCATGATTTTTTAAAAAAATAAACAGTCAAATATTTCAAAATAAATTTAGTTTTCCAAAAATGAGGTGTTTGAAATTTTTTACATCATCTTACTTGGTAGAGTACTTCTTAAATTGTATGAATAATTTGTTTTATTGTTCAAACATTCTCACCAAATTTTTAGTTTAGTTATAATTGGTTAATTATGTATCAGTTAAAATGAAAAATTATGTATCAGTTAAAATGAAAGAAGAAAGGAATTAGGAAAACGGATTAAGACACTTGTACTAAAGAATCAATAAAATAAGCACAGAATAACCAATTATTACCAATATGTTAATTAAAAAGAAAAATTAGTTAGCTATGACTTGAATTCTAATTTGATTACAATCCAGTGGACCAAGATTTTTTTTAACCATCCGATAATTGATGATGAACTGGCATTAGTTTTTGTTTTAAGCATCGAAAATATGGACGGATTAATAACATTAATTACAAATTTGATAGAACTCAATAACTTGATAAATTTTTTATATTTATATGAAAAATTCACTAAAAACGTATTTTAACATAAATTGTCATGCTTTTAATCCCACAACGTGGATATGGGGAGGGTAGAGTGTACGCAGACCTTACCTCTATCTAGGTAGAACGGTTGTTCCGAGAGACCTTCGGCTCAAGACAAAGCACAAGCAAAGTAAGACAAACAAAACGACTAAGCCATGATAGCGAATTCTGAAAAAGAAGCAATAACTAATGCAGGTAAATAAAACAAACAAAATAGACATAGCAGCATAAATCAAAAGACATGGGACTATAAAGCAATATTGTGCTTACTAGTATGATAGACTAAGATGGCCTACAATAATAACACTACAACTACTAGTTTGTAAGTGTAGTTAGGACTACGCTGGACTACCTACTATCCTAATCTTTGTCCTCCATAACCCCTATCTAAGGTCATGTCCTCAGTAATGGTATATATATATATATATATATATATATATACTTCTACTCTAATCTTTGTCCTCCATAACCCCCTATCTAAGGTCATGTCCTCAGTGATGATATATATATATAAAATTCTGAATTCATGTGTAATCAAGAATAATAATTTGCCTATTGACAGCCCATTTGCTATAATCATGCAGAAGAAGTATTATGGACAACTAGTGAGTTAGATGGCTTAATTAATTTTAATTTAATTTCAAAAACACAAGTTGGAAGTATACAGCCCCATCTCCCACAAGAAGAAGGACAACTTTATCAGCTGGAATTTGGGAAGTATGGGAACCAAAGAAAGAAGAATAAGAAAAAAGAAGAGCAAGTTGAGGAAACTACCTTGAGAGATGAAATGTTTGGAGCCGCAGAAGATATTTCTTTCAGACGAAATTGTATAAAATAAACCATTATAATTTGAATATAAAAAAATAATTTTATAAGATTTTTCTGTATAATTTTATTTTAGGGGTCTTTTACATTACACAACGGCCTAACAAAGTTAAGTATAAAATAACATTAATTTTATTTTGTAATGACCCTTCAGGCCGTTTTGAGCTTTTGCGCGTATTTTCCCATATTATCCTTCTTATAGTTTCATTTCGGTATTTATGACTTATAATGATGGGTGACACGGTTCTCAAGGCAAAGTTTCAGATCGAAAATAGAAAAATTGAAAGTTTCTAAGTTAAGAGAATGTTCATTTTCTCAGACTGATTTCTGTTTTTTCTTTTTTCGTATTGCTTTTGTTTGCTTATCTTTGAGTCGATAATCTATCGGAAATAACCTTTCTACCTCCCAAGGTAAGGGTAAGGTCTGCATACAACCCACCTTCCCCAGACTCCACTCGTGGGATTACACTCGGTATGTTGATGTTGTTACTAAGTTAAGGGAATGAATTTGTTTGAACCAAAGTCAACATCAGGGGTAAATGCGATTTTTTGAAGTTTCGTCGATTCCATTAAGTCAAAAATGTGATTTTAGACTTAGTTGAGCCTTTGGTTTGGGTCCCGAGGCGTTCAGGTGCAATTTGGGTAGTTGGATGAGAAACTAGTGATTTAAGGAATTGGAGTTGACCTCAGTCAACACCGGGTCAAGACGATCTTTTTTGGGAATTTCGAGTGCATGAGCAAGTCCGTAACACGTTTTATGATTGAAATACACATTTGGCTTAGCCCGGTAGGTCCCGAATGAGTTTTGACTGTCGAATCGAAAGTTGGAGAAACCAGAAAATCTGGTTTCAACTGTTGCTGGTTTTCTTCTTCGCTATCGCGCTGAATGGTTCGTGGGCCGGGTTCGGGTCATGATTCACGATCGCGGCTAGTGGAACTTGATAATGTCCAAATTCACTCCTCAAGTGATAAAGTGTATACGGTCGTATGCAATAGAATTTACCCAACTATGAGTCGGGGTCAAATCCCACTGGGAACAATATACTAGGCGATCAAGCAAGTAAAGAATTATCACTTTCTAAGCTAAGCCAAACACTTGATAATATATTGATTTTGAAAAAAAAATATAACTAATGCAGAAATATAAACTAACCTAGAAAGCAAGTAAAGTGATCAATGGTGACAAGCATGGATACAAGAAAAATTACTCTAAGTAACGATCAAATGTATTTTACAAATTAAAAACTAAGAGTGAGTTTATGTTAATAGATAATGATTTCTAAAATCTCATTGAAAGTTTTTCAACCACATCAATGAATTTCACTCTAAGCTCTTCCAAGATTTAGAGTGTTTAAGCACAATCAATTGAATCTCAAGTTGACTTTCCTATTTTTGGATGAAGTTATTAGATGAGGGTTAACACCCCAAATTCTTGTTAGTTAATCTTTCCCAATTTAATTTTCCTCTTCTGGGCTCAAATTGAAGTTATGGGAGAGTCGTAGGGTTGGCTAATCCCTTATGAAACATTAAGGAACAAGATTAATTAAACAAATAAAGATCCACTTCATTAGAAATAAAAATCATTTAATACATAAGAAAAACAAGAGTTTCAAATCAAACTTTAATAATGAATATTTCCATAAACAAGATTCAAGTAAAGAAATAAAATACTACACACTTAAATATTCAATACAAAGCAAGGGATTGAAGAAAGAGTTAAGAATTTTCTCATTAAAGTACTCCAATTCTCCTCGAATGGTGTGGTTGATGAACCCTAGCTCTCCAAGAATTATTTTTTGCCAAAGATGAAAATTATTTCTCCAAGTCTTGTTTTTATAGTTCCCCAATTTTCTCAACTCAAAATATGACCAAAGCAGCCCCCATTTTCAGAATCTCAATTCTGGCCGTTTTTTTTTGTACTCTTAACCATTTGTCACATTTTCTTCAATTTGGCTTTTTTTTTACCTCGTTTTCACTTGATTTCTTCCCGATCACTTCTAAATCACATAAAATCTATAAAATGGAGGTAAACAATATTAAATACATTATTTTCTCAATAAACATAGCAAAATTGTAAGATTAAAAAAATAAGTTGGTAAATGTCAACTTATCAGGCCTCGCGATCGCGAAGGTCAATTGCACATGGGCAAAATTAAATACCTATTTCGAACTTCATTCTTCTCAAATCAATTTTTTGAGCTAGGGAGGTCGGAGTTAAGTGATTTCAAGTGAATTCTTCAAGATTCAACCTTGGGGTAAGATCCTAACCTTCAACTAAGTATTTCCCCATGATCACAATCATTATTTAATAAATTCCCTCATGATTTAGGCATAGAAACAAGGGTTCTTCCATCGAAATGGGTTAGTATAAATTATCAAATGGGAGACTTAATTATGATTAGATCCCCACGATATTTAAGATTCTTACTATTTGACTATGGGTAAGATGAATTTATGCCAAAATTACAATTTAGACCTTTGGGGCTCGGGGTTAGATTCTAGATTGACTTTTTGAACTTGAAACTTTTGTATAACAATATTGGTGTCTACGAGTTCGTATTCTTATGTAGATATCATAGGTAAACATATTAGGATCATTCAGAGGCTCAAAAGGAGGGAAGACTGCGGATTGACTCTTCAGACTTCGGATTTAGAAGCAAGTTGAGACTTACTAAACTATTTATGAAGTGCTAGTGTTGAATTAAGTAAATAAATAGCGTAATGGGAAATTGGGGTCCCGTACTCGTGAGGGAACAAACACTGGTATGTGTACTGGTGTAATTATATTGATAATTAATGGAAAAGATATAATCTTGTGACGGAGATTGCACGTGAGTCTTTAGGCATTGGAGGTAGTGTTAAATCTACTAACTTGGTATGGCTGTTGATTATGTGGGCTTTGATGGTCATGAAATTAATGTATCATGAGTAATGGTCTGAAGAGGCATGATTGGATATGGTACATGGTTGGAGTGATAATGATATAATAGCCTATGAGCTAATACTTTATGTGGTTTGGAGGACCTGACATTCCAAGTGAGTACATGATATTATAGCTTATTGGCTTATGCCCGACGTGATCTGGATGATCTAGCATTTCGGATAGGTATATGGACCTCATGAGCCCTCCAAGGGTCATGTGAAATCTAGTGCATATTGACCATTGCATTTCATATCATTTGCATTCATACCATTCTCATTTGATTATGTTGGTTTTATGATACATTCATATGATTTAATGGAAAGACTTAAGCTTTATGATTGTAGTTGGAAAGACTTAAATTTTATGATTTATGACCTGATTTAGATGCGAACTTTCTATTCTTGACTTCTTAAGTGTTATAAACTGTAAAATTGATCACTAATGAAGTGTGGAGGTGAGTATCGGAAGAACTAACCCTCATCATCGCATCAGTTTAGGGTCGGTCAACGGTATTACTGAGTACACGTATTTTTCTTACTCATTCTACACTTACTGTACCTTTTTGCGTGCAGGTTCAGATCCAAATTCAAGTAGGGAACGAGATCCAACCAACTGTTGAGGCATAGCTTGGAGTTTTGGGTGAGTTGTTTGTTGTTACGCAACAGTAGATTTCATTTCTATCTTTATATTCTATCATTGTTTCGACAAATTTTGTAGTAGTATCAGACTTATATTCGCATTTAGTTTCTATAAACTCATGACTTTCAGGTTTTGGGGAGATTGTATGACTTAGACTACTTATTTATTATTAGTTATTATGAGTATATGGCTTACTATGAACATATGAAATAGTTTCTGCTTTTAATTTGTAATTTGTGAAACTGCTTTTTGTTTGGGTTAACTTAGGGTTTGGGTAGGTTCCCTCACGGTGCAATGAGATTTTGGATCGTGATATATTTTCTTATACAGTTTACATTACAAAAAATATATATATAATTGATAATATATTTATGATATACAAGTTCACAAAATTGTGACAGATTTGTGGCAGAATTAACTAATCTATCACAAATCTGAGATGAAAATAATAAAACATCACAATTCCGTTACAAGTTTGTGATATAAATAAAAATATGTCTCACATCCGTCAGAAATTTCTGATAAAAATGAAGTTTATCACAAATCTGTCAAAAACAAGAATTTGTGACAGAATTATCTGTTACAAATTTTGTTTGCATAATTGAGATATAATTAATGTATACTCTTATTTTAGTGCATAATTAATAAAGTTCCTATGGAGGTTCTATGAATATGTTTGAAGTCTAGAATGTGTACATGTGTCTTACATTAAGAAAATTAAGGGTATATACGATGAAGCTAAGACATGGTGGGAGATGACTAAGAATACTTCCCGATCGTGATGGGGTTGCACTATGAATCAGCCCATAGCCTATTTTCATTTGTCTTAGTGATAGACGAAGTGAATCGGCATATTCAATGGGAGGTGTCGTGGTGTATGTTATTCGCATATGACATAGTATTGACCGACAAGATGCATCGTGGAGTTAACGATAGGCTAAAAGTTTTAAAAGACCCTAAAATCTAAAGGTTTCAGGTTAACCAGGACTAAAATAGAGTACATGGAGTACAACTTCAGTGACCTAACACATGAAGCAGAGGTGGAAGTGAAGATCGATATACAAGTTATACCCAAGAGAGGAAGTTTCAAGTATCTTGGGTCTATAATCTAAGAAGAAGGATGGATTGACGATGATGCATGTCGCACATCACATTGGAGTTGAGTGGTGAAATGGAGGCTCACGTCTGGGGTATTGTGTGATAAGAATGTGTCACAAAGTCTTAAGGTACGTTTTACAGAGTGGTGGTTAAACCTACATTGTTGTATGAGGTAGAGTGATGGCCATTCAAGATTACACACATTCAAAAGATGAAGGCAGTGAAAATAAGGATGCTTAGATGGATGTGTGGGCATACTAGAAGAGATAAGATTAGGAATGAAGTTATACAAGACAAGGTAGAAGTGACCTTTGTTGCGGACAAGATGAGGAAAATAAGGCTGATATGACTCGGACATGTGAAGAAGAGGTGTGAGGATGCACTAGTAAGGAGGTATGAGAGGTTGGCTATAGTAGATTTTAGGAGAGGTAGAGGTAGGTCGAAGAAGAACTGGGGGGAGATGATTAGATAGGACATGATACATCTTCAGCTTCCTGAGGACATGATACATCTTCAGCTTCCTGAGGACATGATACATCTTCAGCTTACTGAGGACATGATACATCTTCAGCTTACTGAGGATAGGACCCTATAAAGAAAGGTATGAAAGTCGAGAATTAGGATAGAATGGTAGTACGTAGAAGATTGTTTTCATACTTTTATGTGGGAGAGGCAGGGTGTCAATCTCTGCTTCTGATCTTCTCCTTATTTAGTAGTATTAGTTAGTATTCACGTAGTATCTTATTCTTAAATTTTCACTAAGCTTGTTGCTCAATTTCCTCTATATATCTTGCTATTTTGTTGCCGTTATTTTTCTTTCAATTCTGCTTTTATTACACTTCTTTGAGCCAAAGGTCTATCAGAAACAACCTCTCTACCCACATTGGTAGGGGTAAGGTATGTGTATGTCATACCCTTTCCAGATCCAACTTATGGGATTACATTAAGTATTGTTGTTGTTATTATTGTAATGTATACACTTATATACATTGAGTACACACCATTAATGAATACAATCTATTATGTCTAGGCAAGTAAAAATGTTTTTTGTTGGCTGGATAAAAATGTTAAAATCTCGTTATATTGTTGATCTGCTGCGGTTTAACATAAAAGAATCTCTTGTAAAATGAAACATATAACTAAAAAATATTTGTAATAAATTATATAACAACAAAAGTCTTTTAGTAGGATTATATATGCAGAGGAAATGATTTCCTTCATAGAAGAAATTGGTGTTAATCCAGATTTTAATAATTTTAATGATGTCTAAATATTTTATACAGGTCAAAAAAGAAAAAGGAGCAAAGTGTCATCCAAAGATACAAAATCCTAAGAAGATATCATATGAATCATCATGGAGATATGGAGAATATTCTCCTAAGTACCAACGCAAATATTATCTACAAGGAAAGAAGATATGCAGTAATTAAAGAAGATTCGTACAAGTCCAGTAAGATTCATTAAAGCACTCTAGGTCAAAGACATGTATGGAAAGAAGATGTACGAGTTATAAGGAATAAGACTATCAAAGTACCAAGCCAAAATTAATTAAAGGAAGAAAGATATCTCAAGTCTATTGATTGCAAAACTGCGTATGGAAAGCAATCAATCATGAAGCTCTATCCTTATTCTTGGAAAACAGGATCTCCAATTCCTTTTTTCAAGGATCCTCACTCTTGGGTTGCATTCTATTCAAGAGTCGTATCAACACTATTTAAAGACTCAACTCAAGACGAAGAAAAATATACTTTTGTCTCAACTTCTCAAGTTCTCTGCTCTACTTTTCATAAACATTGTAATTATGTGAGATAGTGTAAGAAAAAAAAGGAGATATATAGTATAGTTGGTGAGTCATAGTATCAAAAAGATTACGAGAGTTTTAGTGTAGCGTAAGAGCTCCATTAAAAAAAACCTTGTCCCCAATCACCATTAAAAGAGCTTAAGAGAACACCCTTGCAGCCCAGGGGACTGGACTAGGATCTACATTGGATCTGAACCAGTATAAAATATTGTGTGTCATTTACTTTACACAAGTTACTTTCTGCATTACTTAAATTATAGTCGACTTAGTCACCAGATAGTCGACTACAAGTCAAAAAAATTACAATTCACTCCCCTCTCTTGCTCAACCGGTCTTGTAATTAACATGCCATAGGAAAGGTAGGCAGAATCAGATGAGACATCGATCATAGCATTGATGATAATAGAGGAGAGTTTGAGCTTCTTCTTGGTGAAAATACAATAGGTGATGAGAGTATCACATTGGGTAAGAGTGGAGAAAGAACCATATCTAGGGGACATAGTAGTGGACACAATATGGGCCAGGACTCTAGTGGTGAAACAGAGTTCATTCGGGGTGAGTTGATTTGGAAGACAGTCAGTATGGGGTTCATCAATAACCTCTTTGGCTTGCTCATAATTGACTTCAAAATTTTCGGGCCAAGAGTTTCTAAACGGACCAGAGAAACCAAAGCAGAAACAATCAAATAGAGCATCAAACATAGCACAATCAAGAAAAAATATTTTACCTAAGACAATGGATTCAAGTTCATTGGGGTGAAAGGACCTAAGGTTGGCGTAAAACATGCGGACAAGGCCTTCATAGACTTTAGTAGGGCCATGAAAAATGCTACCCTATCCTTGAAAATCAAAGTACGGTTTGATGTAACAGTGAAGAGTTTCAAGCAAATTTAAATCAACAACACGACCAATATTCATAGACTTATTTGACAAAGACACAAAAATATAGAAGTTTTTGGTTTCCTAAAAGTTTAAGCGAGTGTTAGAAAAGGTCACCCAATCAGGGTCTCGCTTGAATTTCTTGGAGGAATCGGGACATGCATTAGAAGAAATAGGACACTTACCAAGTTATTTCTCAAAAAGAACACCACAGTCGGAGATATCATGATAGGAGATGGAGTGGATGGAGTTGTCAAAGTCAAGACTGACAGGATGATCTATTTTGTGAGAAGTTTTGGGCTTACCACGAGAGCTTTTGCGAGTGGAGTTTGAAGATTGCTTGGAAGATTTGGCCATGGGTGGAGGAGAAGGGAGTAACATAGAGTTTTAGGAAGAGAGAGAGATGGTGATGAAGTAAGTGTAGAGGAGAGATGGCTTGTGAGGGTAGATAAAATGCTTAGGAGGGAAAGTGAACAGTCTTTTATGGTGAAGGCAATCAGTGTGATGTTTGACAGCAAACGTCATAAGGGAAATGGAAATGGCAGTGTAATGATGATGCTTGGAGGATTGTGAAGGGAAATTAATAGAGAGGGAAGAGCATAGGCGGATACCAAGGAGGTTTAATTAAGGAAAATAAATAATTGAAAAATATACCAAATAAACTAAGTCACAAACAAGGCAAAAAATCTTTTCAACTTTCCAAGGGATATGTAACTAAGCCTATAGATTTTCTATGTGAGCAAAAATGTTCTTCAAGCAGGAGTTTAGTAAATACATCAGCAAGTTGAGAATCAGTATTCACAAAAGAAATATTAATATTTTCTTTAACCACGTGATCTCTAATGAAATGATGCTTGATGTCTATATGCTTTGCCCTAGAGTGATGCACATGATTTTTTAATAAACATATGGCACTTGAATCATTACAATAAATATTGAAAGGTTTAAAAGATAAATCATAATCACTTAGTTGACGCATCATCCAAATAATTTGTGCACAACATTGACCAATGACAATGTAATCTGCCTCAGTAGTTGAGAGTTAGACAGATCTTTGTTTTTTACTATGCCAAGAGATCAAAGATTTTCCAAGGAATTGACATATTCCACTGGTACGTTTCTGTCATCATTGTCACCTGCAAAGTCATCATATGAAAATCCTTCAAGTACAAAATTGTCAGTAGCAGGATACCATAAATCATAATTAGTTATTCCAATAAGATATCTAATAATTCTTTTAGCCTCGGTAAGGTGAGCTTCCTTTGGTGATGCATGAAATCTGGCACACCTACATACACTTAACATTATGACTGGTCGACTGGTAGTTAAATATAGTAGTGATTCAATCATACTTCGATACTTAATTTTATCAATAGGTTTACCTTCATCATCCTTGTCAAGAGATAAGGTAGGATGTCACGCCCCGAACCATGGTATGGGCGAAACACGACACTTGGTTCCTGGCCGTATATGACTGAGCGAACCACATGGGTGCTAAATCAACATGGGCATCAAAATATACTATAGATATGATTAAAAATATGCAAACTGAATACTTAAATATAAGTTTTTATGTTATAGCGGAAATATCTGAAAGTATCATAAGTCTAAAAAAATACTAACATGACATACTGACAAGTCTATTATATAAAACATCTGACATGAGTCTAACTGAATTTGTGTACTAGGACAAGGCCCTGGCATACCTCTACTGAAATAATAAAATCATGACATAATAAACTGACACCCCCAATAAGAGGGGCTCACCAAGCAGCTGATATCGAAGCAATCCTACTGAGCAGAAGAATACCTGCACCGTGATATGCAAACCCCATGCAAAGGGTCATTAGTACATTTGAATTGTACTAAATGTAAAGCAACTAAAAAAATAAATAGTGGTGGGGTTCTCGGAAAAAGGGAAACCCAAATCAATAAGCAGATACTACATTAAATCTGAAATTGAAATTCATAACTGATAACTAAACAAGGAAGCAATTAACAAGGACACTTCACGTACTGAACTGGAGATCACTTGTTTAACTAAAATAGTAAATTGTGGTCTTAGGCCCAAGGCCAAAAATTATACATGTACTATGGGCCCAAGGCCACAGTTACATGTATTACATGTATATAACTGTGGCCTTGGGCCCATAATACATGTATAATTTTTTACCTTGGGCCCATAATATATATAACTGCGGACTTAGGAACATAATACATATGCTTAATATAATACTGGATTACATAATATATTGATATGAACATGAGGTATTGTACATGAAATACTGAAAATGAAGTACTGAACTGATTATGAGCATTAGAGTTTTAACGTACTGGGTATTCTAGACTGAGACTAGTGGATATCAAACACAAGTCTATACTGTCTGTGGCCTTGGGCCCATAATATATATAACTGTGGACTTGGGCACATAATACAGATGCTCAATATGATACTGGATTACATAATATATTCATATGAACATGAGGTATTGTACATGAAATACTAAAAATGAAGTACTGAACTGATTATAAGCATTAGAGCTTTAAAGTACTGGGTATTCTAGACTGAGAATCGTGGATATCAAACACAAGTCTATAATGATACGTGATGAGTTCACAACAATCAACGTGGTAATTATGAACAACTATGATTTTAAAATCACAAGTTAGTAGCATTTTCATGAACTAGGGCACAATCTCAAATCATGAAGTAATTTGCAATGATCTTGATGAACGAGGCGTGGGAATGACTAAAGACTTTCCACACGTAGATAGAAGCTCTACATACCTTAATCGCTGCTAGACTTGTATTAAAATATGAATTTTGGAGTAGAAATCCAAAGATTGAACCTTGAACTTGAATTGGGTTTATCCTGAAAACCCTATGTTAAGAACATTGAATTCTATTTATAATTCATTAGAATTATATATAATCGCGTGAAAAAGGCTTACCTTGGTGTAGGAGATGGTTGGGAAGAGAGCCTTCATTCTAGGGCTTGGGAAAAGAGAAAATCTAATTTTTGGGACTAAGACTACGTATTTATACTGTTGCTGTCGGTGGGACTTTTACGGTGGCTTTTACGCTTTGTAAAATAATTACGGTGGGCTTTACATCCTGTAAAACTTTTAACGCCAGTGATTCCTACCGTAAGCCTTAATAGTGACTTGGATTCTGAGGTTTGTTTCACAATAGCTTTTCGTCCAATAAAACATTTTACGGGCATTCTGGGCGTAAAACTGAAGAACACTATTTTCGGCAAATTTCTAATTCTAACACTTCGCATTGGGTCTTAAGTCCCTGAATCATGAAAATTTCTTAGTCCAATGGTATGAGGTGTTACAATATCTCCCCTTTGGGATCATTCATCCTCAAATAATGGGTCATGGTTAAGAATAAGACTAGACCTTAAGCGTGACTGGCGAAAACATGAGAATAATGAACTGTCATGAGCACATTAATACTGAGTTGAATACTAAATTGAGCATTGAACTGAATTACTAAACTGAAATTGAACGGAATAGTAGGTACGAATGTAAAGGTTAATTACCTTCAACATTTTCTGCTTGTTCCTCAAATAAGTGAGGATATCTGGACTTCATGTCTTCTTCGATTTCCCATGTAGCCTCTTCAACATTCTGACTTCTCCACAACACTTTCACTGAGGCTACTTTCTTAGTTCTCAACTTCGAATCTAACGGTCTAAACTAATCACTGGAATCTCCTCATAGGTCAAACCACCCTTAAATGTGATGGAGTCGGTACGGACAACCAACGATGGGTCTTATACACACTTTCTCAACATGGATACATAGAACACTGGATGAACCGCAACTATGTCTTGTGTAAATTCAAGTTCATAATCCACTTGACTAACTCTCCTCAAAATCCTGTATGTCCCAATATATTTGGGACTGAGCTTTCCTTTCTTCCCAAATCTCATGACACCTTTCATATGTGAGACCTTCAGAAAACCAAATCATCAACTTAAAACTCCAAATTTCTACGCCTCACATCTGAATAGGACTTCTGGAGACTCTTAGTTGTTTTAAAATGCTTCTGAATCACCTTGACCTTCTCCACAGTCTGATGGACCAAGTCTGGTCCTAACAATGCTGCTTCACCAACTTTGAACTAATCAATAAGAGATCTACACCTTCGCTCATACTGAGCTTCGAACAGTGCCATTTGGATACTGGCATGATAACTTTTATTATAAGAAAATTCAATGAGAGGCAAATGATCATCTCAATTACCTTTAAAATATAGAACACATGCCCTCAATATATCCTTCAGGGTCTGAATAGTACACTTTGCATGACCATCTATCTGAGGTTGAAAAGTTGTGCTGAGATTTACCTTGGTACCCAATCCCCTTTTAAAAGACTTCTAAAAGTGCGCTATGAATTGAACACCATGATCCGAAATAATGGATATTGGGTCCCATGAAGCCTGATAATTTCTCGGATATACAAGTTAGTATAATCCTCTACTGAATCTGTGGTCTTAACTGACAAGAAGTGGGTTGATTTAGTTAGTCTAAAATCACCCCAACCGAATCATGCCTTTGGGAAGAGTGAGGTAGACCTGTTATGAAGTCCATATTTATCATCTCCCATTTCCAAACAGTAATATCAATATTTTGATCCAACCCACCAGGCCTCCGGTGCTCGATTTTCACTTGCTGACAGTTCAAACAATTGGCTATAAACTCTGCCACATTCCTCTTCATATCATTCAACTAATAAATCTCCCTATGATCATGATACATCTTTGTGGAACCTGGGTGAATAAAATACCTAGAATTATGTGCTTTTGTCATTATTCTCTCTTTGACTCCATCTACATCTAGTACACATAATCGGCCTCGGTACCTCAAGGTACCATCATCTCCCCATTTTTCAAAAGCAGTAGTCTTATTTTTGTGAATCCCCTCCTTCAGCTGCAACAAGTAGGGATCACTAAACTATTTCTCCTTCACGTCGGCTACTAAAGAGGATTAGGACTTGTTCTAAACAACCACACCACCATCTTTGGAGTCCAAAAGTAGAACTCTTATTTTGTCATGGGTCTCTTACCTTCCTTTACGTGGGCTAAACTCTCTATGGATTTCCGACTAAGAGCATCGACTACCACATTTGCTTTTCCTAGATGGTAGAGAACATCCACATCATAATTCTTTATCAATTCAAGCCATTTTCTCTGCCTAAGATTCAATTCCCGCTGTTTGAAAATATACCGAAGGCTCTCGTGATCTGTGAAAATATCCACGTGAACTCCATACAAATAGTGACACTATATTTTAAGCGCAAAGATCACTGCTGCTAATTCGAGATCATGAGTCAGATAGTTCTTTTCATGAGGCTTAAGCTGTTTGGAGACATAAACTATAACATATAACCTTACCATGATGCATTAGAACACATCCAAGTATAACTCCTGAAGTATCACAATATACTACGAACCTCTCAGTTTCCTCTGGCAATGTCAACATTAGAGCAGAAGTCAGTCTTGCTTTCAACTCTTCGAAACTACTCTCACAAGCATATGACCACTGAAATTTGACCTTCTTCTAAGTCAATCTAGTCAATGGAGCTGATATAGAAGAAATACCTCCCACGAAACACCTGTAATAGCCTGCCAGACCCAAGAAACTTCTTATCTCCAAAACTGAAGTGGGTCTAGGCCAATCTTTATGGCATCTATTTTCTGAAAATCAACTCGGACGCCTTTTCCTGAAATCACATGGACTAAGAATGCTATAGACTTAAGCCAAAATTCACACTTGGAAAATTTCGCATAGAGCTCACAGTACTTAAGTGTCTGCTACACTATTCTAAGGTGTTCTGCATGATCTGCCTCGCTACTGGAATAGACTAGGATGTCATCAATGAAGACAATGATGAAAAGATCGAGATAAGTCTTGAAGAACTTTTTCATAAGATCCATGAAAGCATTTGGGGAATTTTTCAATTCGAATGACATAACACAAAAATTGAAATGACCATAACGAGTTTTGAAAACGGTTTCAGAATATCAACTTCTTTAACCTTAAGCTGATTGTACCCTGTGAGGTCAATCTTAGAATAACATTGGGCATCCTAAAGTTGATCAAATAGATCATCGATTCTGGGGAGAGGATATTTATTCTTGATGGTGACCTTATTCAACTGCAGATAGTCAATGCACATACACAAAAACCCATCCTTCTATTGAACAAACAAGACTGGTGCACCCCATGGTGAGACACCAAGTTTAATAAATTCCTTATCTAGAAGATCTTTCGACTGAGTTTTTAGTTCTCTTAACTCTGTTGGATCCATTCTGTACGACGGAATAGATATAGGCTTAGTGCCGAGATGCAGATCAATTCCGAACTCAATCTCCCTATCGGGAGGAACTCTGAGAAGCTCTTCAGGAAAGACATTTGGAAACTCATTGACAATTGGTACTGACTGAAAAGTTGGGGTTTGGGTATATAAATCCCTAACCCAAACTAGATGGTAAATATATCCCTTGGATATCATCTTTCTGGCTTTAAGATAAGAAATAAACCTACCCATGGGTGCTACAGCATCACCCTTTCATTCTACGACTGGTTCACTAGGAAATTTGAATGATAAAATTTTAGTTCTACAACCCACTGTGGCATAACATGAAGACAACCAGTTCATACCCATGATTACATCGAAGTCTACCATTTCTAACTCGACTAGATCAGCTACTGTAATGCGGTGATAAACTTTAATTGGACAACCCCTATAAATTCTTCTAGCTATGATTGACTCACCAACTGGAGTGGATACCTCAAAAGGTTCATGTAACTTTTCTGGTTCTATACTAAATTTCTTAGTAATAAAAGGGGTTACATACGATAGGGTGGATCCAGGATCCATAAGAGCATAAGCGTCAAAAGTGAAGACCCTTAATATACCTATGATGACATCTGTACGGGCCTCTGTATCCTGACGACCAGCTAAAGAATATAAGCAGTTTGGACCTCCGCTTGTTTTACTAGACTAAGCTACACCTTGCCCTGATTGAGCTTAAGAATTGCGATTTACTGCTGAATTGGTGGACTAAGCTACTTTACCACCAACACATTGCCTTGCTGATGGGCAATCCTTTAAAAATGACCCTTATGACCACACCCAAAGAAACCATCCATACCTGAACGACACACCCCTGAGTGCCTCTTACCACAAGTATTGGAAGTAGGGTGCTGGAAGCCCCTGTGGTCCGTGTTGACATACGACTGTGAGCCTGCTGCTCTAAAATTTCAGCCTTTCTTTATCAAACTGAGACTTCGAGGCAGGGGTGCTGGATATGTATGGGGTAGTTCCAGATGACCTATTCTTGAAGAATTGTTTACCTCCACCTCCCCAATGGCTGAAGTGACCTAAGGACTTAACTCTTTTGTTAAACTCCCTGTCTTTCTCCTTCTGCAATGTTTTCTCCTCATTTATCATGTTCTCATTACCTTGTATGAAAGCAACCATCTTTGTAATGGTCATCTCTCTGTTTTGACCTGTAATGTTAGCTGCATCGTACAAATGGTGATCAAGACCATACACAAAATGCCTAACACTGACCCTCATATCTGGACCATATGTGGAGCATACTTTGCTAAAGAGACAAACTGAAGGTAATACTCCTGACATTCTACTTAAGCTTTTAGAATTCAATGGCCTTTGCCTCCCTGACCTCATCTAACATAAAGTGCTACATAAAAGCATCAGCAAACTCATCCCAAGTCGTTGAAGGTGCATCTTCCCCGCGGGACTACTCCCATGACCCATACCAGATATTGGCAACATTCTGCAACTGGTAAGCTCCCAATTTTACTGCCTCTATCTCAGTAAGATGTATAACCCGAAAGCTTTTCTGTAGCCCATCAATGAAATTTTGTGGATCCTTTATATTGCTTGACATTGTGAACAACGGAGGGTCCATACAAAGAAACTCACGAGTCTTGGAACTAGATGACTCCTCATTAGTCTCCGTGCTTGGAGTCATTTCTTGACGTTAGGCTTGAGCAACCATAAGTTGGGTGAGCAGCTAAATAGCTCCCCTAACCTCAGAATCAGTAGTACTGGATGGCATAACTAGGATCTCCACATTCCTTGTAGTATCGCGTGGGGGGTGTTGTACCCGAATCGGCTCTCTGAGCCTAAGCATCCTCCTCGCGAGCAGAATCATTAGTAGCACTCTGGCTGTTAGCTGAAGTCCTCTTGGTGTACTTTCTTTTTGCAAGAATTTTCTAAAATATGCAATACGTATGAGTTAGAAGGATATCCTGAAAGTACAGTTCTAACTGTACGATCTAGAGTATAAAGAAGTGAGACAATCCTAGATATCTTAGTGGTCAATTATTTACATGTGTAGAGCCCTCACTCACATAAAAGTAACCCCACTAAACATAGTTTCATAGACTCTCTAAGACATTTGAACCTAGGCTTTGATACCAAGCTTTGTCATGCCTCGAATCATGGCCTGGGCGAAACATGGCACTCGGTGTCTGGCAACATGTGACCGAGCGAACCAAATGGCTGTTGAATCAACATGAGCATAAAAAAAATACTATAGAGATGATTAAAAACATGCAAGCTGAATACTGAAATATAAGCTATTATGTTATAGCGGAAATATCTGAAAATAATATCATAAGTCTGAAACAATACTGATATGACATACTGACTAGTCTAGTTTATGAAACCTCTTACATGAGTCTGACTGAATCTGTATACAAGGATAAGGCCCTGGCATACCTTTACTAAAATAATAAAATCATGACATGATAGACTGATACCCCGAATGAGAGGGGCTCACAAAGCAGCTGATACCGAAGCAATCCTACTGAGCAGATCCATCTCCCCGAAACTTAGCACATGTATCGTGAAGTGTAGGCCCCATGCAAAGGGATGTTAGTACATTTGAATTGTACTGTATGTAAAACAATTGAAAGAATAAATAGTTGTGGGGTGCTCGGGGAAAGGGGAACCCAAATCAACAAGTAGATATTGTATTAAATCTGAAACTGAAATTTATAACTGATAACTGAACAAGGAAGCAATTAACAAGAACACTTCCTGTATTAAACTAGAGAGTCACATGTTTAACTGAAATAGTAAATTGTGTCCTTAGGCCCATATATATATATATATATAACCATGGCATTGGGTGCATAATACATGTATAATCTATGGCCTTGGGCCCATAGTATATATAATTGTAGACTTAGGCCCATAATACATGTGCTCAATATGATACCGGATTACTGAATATATTGATATGAACATAAGGTACTATACATGAAATACTAGACATGAAGTACTGAACTGATTATGAGTATTAGAGCTTTAGCGTACTGGTATTCTAGACTGAGACTCGTGGATATCAAACATAAATCTATACTGATTACGTGATGAATTCACAACAATCAACGTGATAATTATGAACAACTATGAATTTTAAATCACAAGTCAGTAGCCTTTTCATGAACTAGGGCACAGTCTCAAATCATGAAGTAATTTACAATAATATTGATGAACGAGATGTAGGGATGACTAAAGACGTTCCCACACGAGGATAGAATCTCTACATACCTTAATCACTCCTAGCCTTGTATTAAACATCTGAACTTTAGAGTAGAAACACAAATATTGAACCTTGAACCCTTGAATTGAGTTTATCCTGAAAACCCTAGGTTAAGAATATTGAATTCTACTTAGAATTCATTAAGATTATGTTAGAATTACACAGAATCACATGAAAAGGCTTAATTTGGTGTAGGAGATGGTTGAGAAGATAGAGTCTTCGTTCTAGGTCTTAGGAAAAGTGAAAATCTGATTTTTGGGACCAAGACTGCATATTTATACTGTTACTGTCGGTGAGACTTTTACGGTGGCTTTTACGCTTCGTAAAATAATTACGGTGGGCTTTACTGTCCATAAATATTTTACGGCCCATGATTCCTACTGTAATCCTTAATAGTGACTTGGATTTCTAAGGTCTATTTTATGGCAGCTTTTACAACTCGTAAAATTTTTTACCGTTCGTATTTCTAGGCATAAAATACAAGAACGTTATTTTTGTCAAATTTCTAATTCTAACACTTTTCACTAGGTCTTAAGTCCCTGAATCATGAAAATCTCTTAGTCCAATGGCACGAGGTGTTGCAATGGACTCATTGGAGTGACCGATGACTTGGCATCCATCAAGCCAAATTTTTGAATGAGTTCCTCGGTATATTTGGTTTGACATATGAAGGTCCCTCTGATTGAATAATTTGTAGCCCAAGAAGAATGTTAATTCTCCCATCATACTTATTTCAAACTCATTTCGCATAAGATCAGAGAATTCCTTGCACATAGAGAGGTTAGAACTACCAAATATAATATCATCAACATAAATTTCAATAATGAGATTTCCAGAGGAGGATATTTTTATGAAAATAGTAGTGTCAATTTTTCCTCTAGAGAAACCATGATCAATTAGGAAGGTGCTTAAACGCTCATACCAAGCTCTAGGAGCTTATTTGAGGCCATAAAATGCTTTTTATAGTTTATAAACATGGTATGGTTTCTTGGAATTTTCAAAGCCTGGAGGTTGTTTAACAAAAACTTTCTCTACAATAAAATCTTTTAGAAACTCACTTTTGACATCCATTTGAAAAAGTTTAAATTTCTTAAAAGAGGCATAAGCAAGTAATATGTTAATTGATTCTAACCGGGCGACTGGAGAAAAGATTTCATCATTGTCGACTCCTTCTTACTGTGATTAGCCTTAAGCTACTAGTCGAGCCTTATTTCTGACTATTTCTCCAGATTCATTCAACTTGTTTTTGAATACCCATGTAGTTCCAATGATAGATGCATTTTCAGGTTTGGGAACTAGGGTCCAAACTTTGTTTTTCTCAAATTGATCAAATTCTTCTTGCATAGCCTTTACCCAATGGTCATCTCTTAAGGCTTCATCAACCTTTTTTGGTTCTAGTTGAGAAATAAGTGCAGGATTTACATTATTTCTGATGGTTGCCCTGGATCTCATTCCATCATTTAGGTCACCAATGACAAACTTCTTAGGATAGTCTGGTTCACTTCTCCATTTATTTGGTACCGATTCAACTACTATATTGGTCGATGATTCATTTGTCGTAGTCGACTCTGTTCCTTCTGCAATAGTTGACTTGTTGTCATGTTTTGCTTCAATTGGTGGAACTGTTGTAGTGATAATTCCTTCTTCTTCATCTGTATTTGTACCTTTTTTGACCAAGTGATTAGTATCATCAAATATTACATGAATAGATTCTTCAATGGAAAGTGTGTGTTTGTTAAATACTCTAAAAGTAGTCGAGTAGCCAAGAAATATACCTTCGTCGCTTATTGGATCAAACTTACCTATATTATCTTTTTCATTGTTATGAACAAAATATTTGCACCCAAAAGGATGAAAATATCCTATAATGGGTTTCTTACTATTTCAAAGTTCATAGAGAGTTTTCTTTAAAATGGGACGAATTAAATACTGTTTTGGAACATGACAAACTGTGCATACAGCTTCAGCCCAAAAATGATGTGGTAGATCGTGTTCTACAATCATGGTTCGAGCCATGTCTTGTAAGGTCCTGTTCTTTCTTTCTACAACTCCATTTTGTTGAGGAAATCTTTGTAAGGAGAAATTATGAGAGTAGCCTTGTTCATTGCAGAATTCTTCAAAGGCTTTATTTTCAAATTCTCCTCCATGATCACTTCTTATAGAAGTGTATCCTTTCTCTCGTTGTATTTTCTCACAAAAAAACTTAAAATTCTTTAGAGTATCATCCTTGTGAGCAAGAAAAATAACGCAGGTAAAACAAGAGAAATCATCAACTATTACAAATGTGTACCTTTTTCCTAAACACTGGCAGTTCTAGTAGGACCGATTAGGTCCAGGTGAAATAACTCATGTAAAACAAGAGAAATCATCAACTATTACAAATGTGTACCTCTTTCCTAAATAATGGAAGTTCTAGTAGGACCGATTAGGTCCATGTGAAGTAGTTGTAGTGGTTTAGTTGTAGACACAATATCCTTTGAATTGAAAGAGTTTCTAGTTTTCTTACCTTTTTGGCATGCATCACAGATATGATCTTTAGTATAATTTAATTTTGCAGTCCTATAACCAAATCGTGTTTCGCTAATTTTTCAATAAGTCTCATACTAGCATGTCCAAGATTCTTGTGCCACATCGACGGGTATTCTCTTATTGAGGCTAAACATATGTGTCCAACAGGACTTTTAACAGAGTCTAGAACATAAACATTCTTACTTCTGCTTCCAGAAAGGAATACCTTGCCAAATGTGTCTTCAATGATGCATCCTGATTTTTTCAATCTTACCTCGAGATCGGAATCGTCTACTAATTACGGTTCCTGTAGAATTGTCTCCAAATGTTACTAAGCCTCCATCAAAAGCATCGACTGATTTGAAAAAAACTTTTGTCGTATGTCATATAACTAGAACACGCACTATCTAAATACCATTTTACTTTTGGTTTCTCCTTGTGGTGCACCTGCAAAAAAGAGTAGTTACTTTCTTTTAGGTACCCAAGATTTCTTAGATCCTTGAGGGTTAGTGTTACAATTTTTATTTTTTGGCTTCCATGCCTATCCTGGAGTAGATTCATAACAAAATCTGCATTGATAAAATTTGTGACCAATTTTACCACAACAAAATAATTTTTAGAAAAGGGTTCTTCAGTGACTACAAGACCAGTTGAATCATTTGTGGAGGTTTGATACTCTTAGACTTACTGTCAGCTGACTTGAAAGATCCAGTCAAATGATTAGTCCTAGTATGAGTACTGAACCTACTATTTGAATGAGCATAGGTTGGTTTGTCACTGATATGCTTTTTCCCAGTTGACTTGTGGCTACGAGGCAACTGGTTAGACCTGACAGAATTATGATTGGTGGATTTGCGCAAACCATTTAGCTGTAATTGCAAATCATAGAGTTCTTCTTGAAGAACATCTTTTTCAATTTCACATACTTCAAGTTTCATTTCCCAGTATTTCTTTTCTCTTTAGAGTTTTCTATATTCATCAAAAACTTTATTTAGGTCCTCTAAGGTTTGATCTAAAATTTCTTGAGTTTTATTACATTTAGGACAGGAATAAGGTCTTACCTCACTTGCCTCTCCCAATGCCATGAAGCAAAACATTTTCTATCCCTTCATTGTCATCTAAAATTTTGTCTTCACTCCAACTGCTGAAAGCCTTTTACTTTTAATAGTTTCTGGATGGATTTCGTTGGTCTGTTTAGAAACTCCTGGCCCAAAAATTTTAAAGTCACTTATGAGCAAGCCAAAGAGGCTATTGTTGAACCCCATATTGGTTGTCTTCCAAATCAACTCACCCCGAATGAACTATGTTTCACCACTAGGGTCCTAGCCCATATTCTGTCCACTACTATGTTCCCTAGATCTGGTTCTTTCTCCACTTTTAGCTAATGTGATACTCTTATTACCTATTTTCTTGTCACAAAGAATAAGCTCAAACTTTCCTCTCTTATCATCAATGCTATGATCGTTGTCTCATCTGATTCTCTCTACCTTCCCTATGGCATGTTAGTTATAAGGCTTTTTGAAGCTAGTGATCTCAAGCATACTAGGTTTTCTAGTACTCATGTCACTAAGTGCTACAATTCTCGTGCCTTTGGTAGTATGGGTTATGTTCTAGAAGGAGATCGTTGGGTTAAGAAGGAAGTTGAAGTCCCCACTACTCAGCCTGACCTGAGGTTGATCCTCCTGTTGAACTTGTTCCTCTTCTTGAATATATTATTGGTCATGTCACTGCCATGGATCTTAAGCTAGATGGCCTAAGGGATTTGCTACTATCTTAACAGGATTTAATTGTTAAGGTTAAGTCACTCACTCAGGAAACAGTTACCGATGTTGCAAAGCTCAGTCTTTTGCTGGATAAGACCTTTAAGGATACGCTCAAGACATTGAAATATGTCTTCGCTGCGCTTGACTCTGTGAAGATTAAGTTTGATGCTCTTCAGACCACTATCCATGAGAAGATTGAGGACTTCAAGACTATTGTTGTTTCGACCCTTACGCAATTTTTAAAGCCCTAGATGTTGGGCTCTGCTACAATGTGTTTTAAGATAATATTTGTGTTTTGCTGCTACTGTTGTGCATGTTTTATATCATGCACTTTTAACTGATTAGCTTGATATGGTTAGTTGATAATTGTATGTTGTATGTTGTGTTGCTCTGTTTCTATTACTATTATTCTATGTTTGCTCTTTTTCTTTTTATTGATGACAAAGGGGGAGAAAAGCAAACACCAATTCAGGGAGCAGCCAACTACTTCACTCAAGTTCGACTTGTCATTCAAAGGTTCAGGGGGAGTAATCAACAGTCAACTACTTCACTCAAGTCAACTGCTAACAATAAAGGGAAGTAAAATATTTTTTTTCATCATAAAAAAGGAGGAGATTATTAATGCAAATTTTAATAATTTTAATGATGTCTAAATATTTTACGCAAGTTTAAAAAGAAAAGGGAGCAAAGTGTCAACATCCAAAGATACAAAATCCTAAGAAGAAATCGGTTGAATCATCATGGAGATATGAAAAATATTCCCCTAAGTACCAACGGAAATATTCTCTACAAGATAAGAAGATATGCAGTAATTAAAAAAGATTCGTATAAGTCCAGCAAGATTCATTAAAGCACTCGAGGTCGAAGACATGTATGGAAAGAAGATGTACCAGTTATAAGGAATAAGACTATCAAAGTACCAAGTTGAAATTATTTAAAGGAAGGAAGATATATTAAGTCTATTGATTGCAATATCAAACCACAAGTGGGAAGAAAGAAGAGCATAGTCATGAAATTATAAAATATGTACTTCTACGTTTAATTTTATAGCGAAATTTAAAAAATAAAAAAATAATTTTGAAAGTTAGGTAATCTTAAATATGTTATAATATTTTTATGATGTCTATAAAATTATATCATTACGATAAAAATAAAAATTTTAAATTTAATTATTTCTAACTATATAAGATGTTTTCTAACGGATTGAATGTAAAAACCCTGGCCATATGAGCTTCATATTATGAGGTCACAGGTTCGACCTTGAGAATAGAAAATTTCCTGGTAGGGGACTTCTTCCTCCTTTAATAAACCTTATGCAACTTAAATTAACTACAATTAATCAAATAGTGATATTGATACCAAACACCGAATGAAAAATTAAAAAATATATATGAAAACCAAGGATAAAAAATGAAGGATAACTGTTAGTATAATGGGAAAATGTCATTTTTAGTCCATGTGTTATCACATTATTCTTATTTTAATCCCTGTGATTTATGACTAAACACATTAAATTTTCAATTAAATATTGTGTGTGCTTTTAGTCCTTATACTAACGGATATCAACGGGCTGTTAACTTTAAGAAGGGCAAATTTAAATTTCTAAATTTTCATTGCGTTGTACTCCATGAATTTTTTTTTTGTGGGTAAGTTAGAGAAATTTTATGATATGATGAAACTTTGTTATTAAGTGAATGTGGAAATTTGCTCACTTGCCGACTGGACAAAAACCAGTTCCCCTTTATTATTGTTTCTTCTGTGGGTTACAACAATTGCAGGAAACGAAAAGTAAATAAATATTACAAATGTTAGAAAGGATAAACTACTCAAGATTACAACAAACTGAAAATAAAACGATTACAAACTCCTTGTGATTTGTTGAGTCGAGTGATGTCACTATGTCTTTAAGACAAGATTGCCCCGTATATATCATTTTACATTTGTGGGCAATAGTCTCCCAAGATACAACATCAACTTAACAAATGAGCAAAGGAAACTCAAGTTTTACTCTTGAAGAACTTTGAATATAGAAAACTTGCTAGAGAGGAAGAAGAAGATTTCAGAAAATTTCTAAGTGTTGAACAATTGAGCCAAATGCCTCAATTTATAGTGTAAGGAAATGACCCCTCAACTAGCCAACTAATTGCCTTCAATAGACAAGTAATGACACATTCAGCCAAATAATGGCTGAATTCATGTGTCAAATAATGGAGATTCAATGCTCCAAAACCAGCCTAAAAGTCAGAACTTTTCATCTTCTCGTCGCAGCATTCTGCCTCCGAAGCGTCGCGGCTCTGCGAATTAGCGTTGCGGCGCCTCGGCTCCAGTAGCCCAAGCCACCAATTAGGGACGCGGTGCTGCCATGGGGGCGTCGCAGCTCCGACGGTGTTGCACCACGGCCCTTCAAGGCTCCGCAACGATTTTCGACTAGTTTCATCTTACACTTCGTACACTTCTTCCTTCGTTTACCAACGTGGAATACTTGTAATTTGGACAATAACCGTCCATCATTCTATGTCTCAAACGTATTACGTATGTACCAATATCTCTTTCACTAATGAAATTTAAGATACTTGGCACTACGTGTACACGTGTGTGGAAACGACGTTTCTGACGTGCGGGGCCCCAATTGTTCGAGTCATAAATAATGGGATAAACTTAATTCCACATTTGTAAATTTCCACCAATCCCCTCTTGAAAGAGATTTTGGCGCACTCACAAGGTTCTTATTTCCAGCAATCTTTCAGCGGACAAATGTTGCATCTGGATAGGTAGCTTCCGCTTTGAATCTTCCATAGTTGAATACCATCGGACATACTTACTGCGCGGTGAATTGAATGTCTTGAACCGTCAGTGTTTAGTGTAAGCCAAGTCAACGGTACCAACACAACAACTTCCTCTACTCAGTTCTTCGTAATATTTTGTCTGTTGTGGCCGTGGACACTTCTTGGATTATTAATTGCGTTCATTTGAGACGGCTTGTCCTCGCACTTAAATAGGTGGTCTCCTACAAGGTATCCTGCTATACCCCACTTTACAAGTGTTAGGAACCATTAAAAGTCTCCTACAAGGTATCCTCCTACAAGGTCTCTTATTAAAAGTTTGTTTTGAAAACTTAACCTTTACCCACACTGCAGATAGCACTTAACATCTATCTCGGGAATGGCTTTGGGTTTATGTTCCTTACAGGGATCATAACCTGAAGTGCTCTTGCTTCCACCGAAGCGCTCAACTGAACCTTTACAGCTTAGTTTTTCCATTGAACCAAATTCCTGGAATCTCCAGTCAGTAAGGTTGGGTTACCACCATATTAGTCCTTAAAGCTTGGGTTTTAAGCACATTCCCCTGGACAAGCAGAATATCTGATCTTTGGGTAAGCCCTTTGTCAGTGGGTCCGCTATGTTATCCTTTGATTTTATATAATCAATGGATATTATACCCGTGGTGACTAGCTGCCTAACGGTCTTATGTCTTCATCGAATATGACGAGACTTGCCATTGTACATAGAACTTCATGCCCTTCCTAGAGCCGACTGACTGTCGCAGTAGATCATTACAGAAGGAACGGGTTTGTCCCAACAAGGGATATCCTCTAAGAAGTCATGAAGCCACTCAGCTTCTTCTGCTTTGTCTAAAGCGATAAACTCCGATTCCATCGTGGATCGGGTGATGCAAGTTTGCTTAGAGGATTTCCAAGACACAGCCCCACCACCAATTGTAAATAAATACCCATTGGTGAACTTGGTGATCTCTATATCAGATATCCAGTTTGCATCACTGTACCCCTCTAGTACAGCTAGATATCTCGAATAATGCAACCCGTAAGTTAGCGTGTATTTTAGGTATTGTAGTACCAGATTCAACGTCTTCCAATAATCATTACTCGGATTACGTGTAAACCTAGCCAACTTGTTGACTGCATAAGCAATATCAGGTTGGGTGCATTTTGTTATGTACATCAAACTTTCAATCATCTGTGTATATTGCTCCTGGCATACGGGTGCACCACGATTTTTATCAAGATTTTGATTTCTATCCAGTTATGACTTTATAGGCGAACTGTCAAACATCTCAAACTTTCTCAACACATCCTCGATATAGTGAGACTGAGATAAGACCAGTCAGTCAGACGTCTTAGAGATCGTTATCCCTAAGATGACATATGTGGTACCCATATCCTTCATGTCGAAGCATTGTTTCAACATGTTCTTAGACTCTAGGATCAAGCTAGGACTGCTCCTTATGATCAACATGTCATCTACGTACAAACATATCATGACGAACGAGTCAGAGTTACCTTTTGTGTAGACATATTTGTCACACTCATTAATGGAGAAACCCTTCGATAGTAGAGTACTATCAAATTTTTCGTGCCATTGCTTTGGGGCCTGTTTTAGCCCGTACAAAGATTTGACAAGTCGACAGACTTTCTTCTCTTGCCCTGGAACTACATACCCCTTGGGTTGTTCCATATAATTTTCTTCTTCCAAATCACCATTTAGGAAAGATGACTTGACATCTATTTGATGTATCTCAAGGTCATGCAACGCTGTTATCACAATGAACACTCGTATGGACGTCATCCTAGACACCGGAGAGTACGTGTCAAAATAGTCAAGGCCTTCCTTCTGCCGATAACCCTTGACTACCAACTTGGCCTTGTACTTATCTATAGACATATATACTTTATACTTCTATTTGAATATCCATTTACAGCCCAACGATTTATTTCCCGGAGGAATATCAACCAACTCCTAAGTATGGTTATGCAGGATGGAGTTTATTTCACTCTCAATAGCTTCTTTCCAGAGGGGTGCCTCTGGAGTTGACAATGCCTCAGCAATTGTCCTTAGTTCATCATCAACCATATACGCTACAAAGTCAGGACCGAAGGATTTATCCTTCTTGGCCCTTTTACTTTGCCTCGGTTCCATCTCTGGTGTCTCCAAGTTCTGAGAATCTGGAATACTAGATTCCGGATATTCAACCACTTCGAAGTCCACTAGATCTGAACCATCTAAATTCGGGCAGTCAACGACTCCCGGTTCCTGACAGCTTTGTTCATAACTTCGTTTGCGAGAGGTTATGTCTTTTTTCTTTCTAGGAAAAGTATCCTCAAAGAATTGAGCATTCCTTGATTCCATGATTGTACCCCCGTAGATATCTGCAATATCTTACTTATACACTAAGAAGCGATAAGCACTACTGTTATTTGCATATCCGATGAAAATGCAATCTACAGTCTTAGGCCCAATCTTGACCTGCTTTGGCTTGGGCACTTCGACCTTTGCCAAACAACCCCACAACTTTAAATATTTATAAGTGAGTTTCTTTCCCTTCCATGATTCATATGGAGTTTTATCCTTATCCTTATGTGGGACTCTATTAAGAATCGTATTAGCGGTAAGGACGGCTTCTCCCCACATGTTTTGGGGAAGACCGGAATTGATGAGCAAGGCATTCATCATTTCCTTCAACGTGCGGTTCTTGCGTTCAACAACACCGTTCGACTGAGGTGAGTATGTAGCTGTCGTTTGATGAACAATGCTCGATTTGGCACAATATTCCTCAAATTGCGCTACATATTCTCCCCCTCTATCGCTACGAATGGATTTAATCTGCATGCTTAGTTGGTTTTCAACTTCTGCTTTGTAACGTCGGAACGCTTCAAAGGCTTCATCTTTACTTTTCAACAAGTAAAGGTAACAATACCTTGTGCTATCATCAATGAATTTCACAAAGTACTTGTCCCCCTAGTTTGTGCAAACTTCAAATCACATATATCTGTGTGAATAAGTTCTAGAGGAGCGATATTCCTTTCGACGGATCAAAAATGAATCTTTGTGAGTTTTACCTCTACGCACACCTCACACTTATGTTGAGGGTTTACGTCGATAGACGGAAACAACTCCAACTTCACCAACCTTTGGATGGACTTGTAGTTAACATGTCCTAATCTATGATGCCATAAGTTAGAAGACTCAAGAAAGTAAGAAGAAACTTCAATTTTATTACTTGGACGTATTACAGACATGGTGTTAACTTTGAAAAGGCATTCACAGACGAAGCCTCTTCCAACAAAAGTTCCATTTTTGGTGATTATAAATTTATTGGACTCAAATACTAGCCTAAAATCATCATTAACCAATAAATGACATGAAATTAAATTCCTCCTAATCTCAAGGACATGCATCACCTCCTTCAGAGTGAGCTCCTTTCCAGAAGTCATCTTCAGGACTACCTTTCCTACCCCCAACACATTAGAGGAAGCGTTGTTACCCATGAACAGCTTCTTGTCTATAACTGGTGTATATGTGGAGAAGGCATCTCTATTGGAACAGATGTGTCTGGTAGCACCCATGTTCATCCACCATTGCATGGGATTCTCAACAATGTTTGCTTCAAGCACCACTGCCGAGAACTCTTCAATCATGTCGTCAAGAAGCGTGTCTTTGACGACGTTTGCTTGTGCCTTGCCTTTGGCCTTGGCTTTTTCTTGTTGCTCAGTCTTGAGCTTGCGGCAGTACTTGATCATGTGACCAAGTTTCCCACAGTGGTGACAGTTCCCCTTGAACTTCTCCGCTGCCTGGGTCTTGCCGTCTTTCTGGAACTTGCACTTCTTGCTTGGGTTCCCTTTAGCCTTAGCCAGATTTACCTTTGCCTCAATGGGTTGCTTTCCCTAGGCAAGGCCTTCTTATTATCTTCCTAAATCTGGAGTTTGATAATAAGTTCCTCAAAGGTCATTTCCTTTGTCTTGAGTTTTAAGTAACTCATAAACTCATTCCACGAGGGAGGTAACTTCTCAATCAGTGATGCAACCAAAAACTGCTCATTTGGTTTCATATCTTCCAAATCCAGGTGCTGTAGAATCATTTGGAATTCCTGGACTTCGGACATCACAGTTTTGCTATCCACCATTTGAAATTTCAGGAATTTTCCAGCGATGAATTTCTTCTTACCAGTATCTTGTGCATTGTACTTCTTCTGCAGCTTTTCTCACAACTCTTTGGCGGTGCCTACGGCGCAATAAACTGTGTAGAGTGGGTCTGACAGACAGTTCAGAATATAGTTCTTACACATGAAGTCACTATGACTCCAAGGATCAAGAACCATCTTCATGTCATTGACGATATGGATACCTTGGCCCCCTCCATCCGTTTCATTAGGGCTGAGGGTCCACTTCATCTCCATCTTGTGGAGGATCTTCGGTTAGGAAATGAGTCATTCCCATAACAGTCAGATAAACAATATCTTCTGCTGTCATCTCTTGAAGTTGGAGCCCATAAACTTCTCTGGGCGTTCATTGCGGAAACCGGAGGGTCGATGAACAGTAACATTCTCTTGAGCAACCGAAAAGGTATTGGGTATTCCTTGACCAGCAGGAATGGCATTGGGGTTGCCTTGAGCATTGGGGAAGGCAGAGAGGTTTCCTTGAGTAGCAGCAGCAACAGAATCAAAAGCGATTTGTTCTCTTCCAGTCATCTTTCTAGGCACTTACAACAATCTTGTCTTAAAATTGTGAGTTACAACAATTGCAGAAAACGGGAAGTAAGTAAATAGTACAAATGCTAGAAAGGATAAACTACTCAAGATTACAACAAATTGGAAATAAGAACGATTACAAACTCCTTGTGATTTACTGAGTCGAGTGATGGCACTCTGTCTTTAAGACAAGATTGCCCCGTATATATCCTTTTACGTTCGTGGGCAATAGTCTCCCAAGATACAATAACAACTTAACAAATGAGCAAAGGAAACTCAAGTGTTACTCTTGAAGAACTTTGAATATAGAAAACTTGCTAGAGAGGAAGAAGAAGATTTCAGAAATTTTCTAAGTGTTGAACAATTGAGTCAAAGGCCTCAATTTATAGTGTAAGGAAATGACCTCTCAACTAGCCAACTAATGGCCTTTAATAGCCAAGTAATAAAACGTATTGAGGGGTTACATTCAGCCAAATAATGGCTGAATTCATGTGCCAAATAATGGAGATTCAATGCTCCAAAACTAGCTCAAAAGTCAGAACTTTCCATCTTTCCATCGCAACATTCTGCCTCCGAAGCGTCGCGGCTCTGCGAATTAGCAGCGCGACGCCTAGGCTCCAGTAGCCCAAGCCACCAATTAGTGTCGCGGCGCTGCCATGGGGGCGCCGCGGCGCCCGACGGTGTTGAGCCGCGGCCCTTCACGGCTCCGCGGCGATTTTTGACTCGTTTCATCTTACACTTCTTCCTTCGTTTACCAATGTGGAATACTTGTCATTTGGCCAATAACCGTCCATCATTCTATGTTTCAAACGTATTACGTATGTACCAATATCTCTTTCACTAATAAAATTTACGATACTTGGCACTACGTGTACACGTCTGTGGAAACGACGTTTCCGACGTGCGGAGCCCCAATTGTTCGAGTCATAAATAATGGGAATAACTTAATTCCACATTAGTAAATTTCCAACATCTTCATACTCTTCTCCTAAAGAAATCCCCCATAAATATGTACCGCTGAAAACAACAGTAGTCTGAAGAAGAAAAATATATTTGTGCAACCACCGGAAAATTGAAAATATATTCGTGCAGCCTTCTCGTTTGTTATACTACTATTTAAGGAAGGAAACAATTTTAGAACAAGGGAATTGGGTATCAAAAATAGGTTGTGTCTTTGTCCCCCGGTGCATAGCTGGATGACAAAGGAGAGGAATTTAAAATCCAGCTAGAGGCCTGCAGCGTGGTATCAAAAATAGGTTGTGTTTTTGTCCCCTGGTGCATAGCTGGATGACAAAGGAGGGGAATTTAAAATCCAACTAGAGGCATGCAGCGTGGGTTCGAACCCTAGTGGGAACAATTTGTTCTCTTCTGGGGTAGGACCTTGTAGGTGGTATCAGTTGCTCTATTCTCAAACTCTAGTTATTCAGGCACAACCCGCGATTTACTGGTAGTAGTACTGAGGAACCGAGTAAGTCAGAAAGCTCGATATTAAAAAAAAATAGGTTGTGTATAAATTTCAAAAAGGAAAGAGAGAGAAGAGGAGCAGAAGCTATTGGCAGAGACTTAACGGAGAGAAATTGGTATCATTGCAAAGGTTTGATTTTTTGAAGGATGGAGGAGATAATTAATAAAGGTTTTAGTTCCACATTTAAAGTAATATTGGGATTACCGAATTGTCCTTCGAAAAGTTAACATTCCGTTAATTTGTTTGATGTACGTTAGTATAATGATTAAAAACACGCACATTATTAATTAAAGATTTAATGTGTTTAGTCATATATCACCAAAACTAAAATAGAAATAATATAATAACACAAAAACTAAAAATATCATTTTCTCTAGTATAATATTAGAGCTCATGCCCTAGACGTAGAAAAAGATAACTGTGAGGAAGGCATAGAGAGCTAGCCCTACATGTTGTCCCTTTGCCAAGTAGTAATATAATTCAATGTACAGTCCCCCACCATCCTTAGGAAATAATTTTATTTCTTACAATATATTAAAAAATGAATGCACTTCTTTCTCCTGTCTGATTCTTTTTCTCATTCCCTTTCACACCTCAACCTGGATATAGAAGTAGATCTAGAGCGAGTTCAACAAATTCAATAAAATTCTTATATACTTTCAGTTTAAATTATTTATAATAATAATAATAAAAAAGTTTTTACATATATAGTATTATCATATTCATTCTGAATCTAAAAGAGGCAATTCGATGCACAAATCATTTTGAATCTATTGTTCCTAAATTTTAGATCCTCAGTTGTTTGGGTAATAGATAAAAAAATAAGATAATTATGTGCACGAAGCATTTTGTGTTCACACAAAATTGAAGGAAAGATCACACACCAGGGATGTTATGTATATAGATAGCTGCCTTGACGCAAAAATCAGTGACAGATTTCTCAACTTGAACTTGTGATAAAAAATATTAAATAAATCTTTTTTGATGTATTTTTTTTGTTTAAGTCTTTAATATTCTTGGCAACCCCACAAAAACGAGAACAAAATAAAGTATTGAATAAAATTTATGAAACATTTGCTCTTTCATTCTCAGCTAGCATTATTTAATCTCTTGCACATATAGCTTGCCAATAATGTAACCGAATAGATATATCAGTTTGTATCGTTTTTCTTTTTAAAGTTTATTGATGAAACACAAAAGACTTTAGAGTGGTGGCCATAAAAGCTGCAACATCATGTCTATTTGTCTCCATCTATTAATTCTTTCAATTATTTCCACGTGTTTAACACGTGTGTGTAGAATCTAGCTAGTATTCGAGATTATAATTATTTGGAAATAAGATGTAATTGAACATATATGCAATGTTTAACTTTAAACTGGAACTTATATAGTCTAAATTTAAATTGTTATTGCTCATGAACAATTTCGACAAGGATATTCCTAAATTGAATTCTAAATAACCTATTGAAAAAAAAAATCTTGAAACGAGATTCTATCGGAAATAACTTTTCTACCTTTCAAAGTAGGTGTAACGTCTTCTTACACAATACGGTGTTGTAATTCTAATTAACCTATTAAGTTCCCAATTGAAAAAGGAAAATGTCCTGATTTTTCTTTTTTTTTTTAAATTTCTTAAATGTACTGATTGAGGTAGTTGAAAGAAAGTCAGAATACCAAGGCAAATACAATTCCTTCGAGGAAGACA
Organism: Anisodus tanguticus; assembly: GCA_034509755.1. Lineage (NCBI taxonomy): Eukaryota > Viridiplantae > Streptophyta > Magnoliopsida > Solanales > Solanaceae > Anisodus > Anisodus tanguticus. Next base: position 8,016,903 of record CM067543.1, on the reverse strand, counting down.
ATAGCAAAAGAAAGGACCAAAAGCTGAGAGTAAGAAAGAAGAAAAAGAAAATTAGGATCAACCATGCATGAACGAAATTTCATGCATCATAACATTGTCGTATTTTTTTTATTTTTTATTTTTTGCTTTTTCTCGCTAAATTCATATAAAAGGTAAGCATATGCAAGGACAAATTAACGTAACAACTATTTGGAATATACAAATTCATATTGTACAAAGTGTATATATATATATATATATATATATCGTTATTAGCTGGGGAAAACATGCACTTGTAATTCTAATGATAGGAAACTCTAAATATCAGTAGAGTTCCTGAGAAAATATGTGTTGTCCTAAGGCGGAGGAGGGTGGACTGGGTTTTAGAAGGATTGTTGATGTTTGTAAAAGCTCGACTATGAAGAGATGGTAAAGGTTTAGTACTTGTAATTCTTTATGGTCTTCCTTTCTAATGGCTAAATATTGTGTTTCGCACCCTGTGGCTACTCCTTATCATGTTTTACATCTCTTGCTTGAAAACATCTAAGTAAAGTCAGAGATTTAGTTGAGGACCAACTTCTTTGGAGAATTAATAGAGGGAATAGTAATCTGTGGTTGTATAACTGGACTGAAATGAGGGCTATTGCTCAAATTGTTCATAGACATGATTTCAACAACTCCCTTCTGGTTAATGATTGTATTTTTTATGGTATGTGGAATATTAATCAGTTACAATTGCCTGAGTTTCTTGCTGAGCATATCAATTCCATTAATATTAGGAACTGGAATAGTAATGACTGTCCTAACTCAAGTATGTGCTGGGATTTACTAAGGTTGCAGGAAACGAGAATTACAAGTAACTGCAAAGTAATTCAAGAACGGAAAATTACAATAGAACAACAAAATTGAAATTACAATTTTGTTGAAGAAGAAAAACTGGAAACTGTTTTTGTTTGCTGAGTCGAGTGTGGCACTCTGTCCTTAAGACAATATTGCCCCGTATGTATCATTTATACGTCCTGGACAATTCGTCTCCCAAGATAAAACAGCAATGGAACACTTGAGCAAAGGAAACTCAAGAGCTACCGTGAAGAATATTGAGCAATGAAATGATGCTTGGAAGTTGTAGGAAGAAACTGTTTTGCTTGTGTATTTTCGTGTATCTCAAGTGTTGTAAGTGTCTTGTAAGTGTGTCTCAACAATGGTGCAAGGGGTGTTTATATAGGTGAGGGAGGGACTGTTTTAACTGCCTCCATAACAGCCATTATTGGCCAAATAATGGTCATTATGGAGGTAGTAAAGCCACCAAAATAAATAGTGGAAGACACCAACGGATTGGCCATTATAGGAGAAGTAATTCAGCCAAAATAAATGGCTGAATTGAGTGCTGGGCGTTTCTGCTTTGACTGTCCAAATTCTGACTACAGAAACTTCAGGGACCAAACTGTACATCTTGAAAGAATTCTGGTCCAAACTGTACATATGAAACTTCTGGGATCAAACTGTACTTCTGGCAAAGTTCTCTGGCCCAAAAATATAATATCAGAAGACCCACAGCCCACAGCCCACGACCCGTGACCCGTGAACCCGAGAACCCGGAACCCGGAACGTGGAACTCGGAACTCGAAACCGGAACCGGACCGGAAGGGCGGGCGGCGGCGCGCGTGTGGGCTTTCCTCGAACCGAAGAACATCTAGGTCCTCCCTCCTTTAAACACATGGGATACCCCTTGGGGTCCCAAACCCCAAACCAATTTTGAGTCTTATATACACAACAATTCTTTCTTCCTCTACCGATGAGGGAGAATTGAACACAATACCACACTTTCCATGTTTCAAACACCTCACTTCGTGGACCAATATCTCTTTCATTTCTCAATGAAATTTGATGATTCTTGGCCCTACTGTTATCTACGTACTTAGTAGATCATGCATGTGTGAAGAACCAGATTCTCCAACATACATAACACTAGTGTTTAAGCCGTTAAAGTTGGTCGGTTGCAACTCCCGCCAAAGGCTAATTTCTAACAATCCCCTCTTGAAAGAGATTTTGGCGCACTCACATGGTGTCTTTTCATTTCCAGCAATATTTCAGCGGACCGATTTTGCATAAGGAGAGGTAGCTTCACTTTGAACCTTCCATAGTTGAATACCATCGGACTTACTTACTGCGCGGTGAACGTGATGTCTTGAACCGTCAGTGTTTAGTGTAAGCCAAGTCAATGGTACCAACACAACAAATTCCCTTACTCTCTTCTTCGTAATGTTTTGTCCATTTTGGCCATGGACAACATCTTGGATTCTTAAGTGCGTTCATTTTGAGGCGGCCTCGCACTTAAATAGGTGGTCTCCTACAAGGTATCCTGCTATACCCCACTTCACAAGTGTTAGGAACCATTAAAAGTTTTCCAAAACCTAACCTCAACTATTGAGGATCATTACAGGTTTTGAAAACTTAACCTTTACCCATACTGCAGATAGCACTTAACGTTTATCGCGGGAACGACTTTGGATTTAGTGTTTCTTTTCTGAAATCACTATCTGAAGTGCTCATACTTCCACCGAAGCGATCAACTGAACCTTTACAACTTAGTTTTCCCATTGAACCAAATTACTGGGATCTCCAGTTAGTAAGGTTGGGTTACCGCTATATTAGTCCTTATATTTTGGGTTTTAAGCCCATTCCCCTAGACAAGCAAGTCATTTGATCTTTGGGTAAGCCCTTTGTCAATGGGTCTACTATATTATCCTTTGACTTAACAATCAATGGATATTATACCCGTGGTGATCAGGTGCCTAACGGTCTTATGCCTCCGTCGAATATGACGAGACTTGCCGTTGTACATAGCATTTCGTGCCCTTCCTAGAGCCGACTGACTGTCGCAGTGGATCATTACCGAAGGTACGGGTTTGTTCCAACACGGAACATCCTCTAAGAAGTCATGAAGCCACTCAAACTTCTTCTCCTGCTTTGTCTAAAGCGATAAACTCCGATTCCATCGTGGATCGGGCGATGCAAGTTTGCTTAGAGGATTTCCAAGACACAGCCCCACCACCAATTGTAAATACATACCCACTAGTGGACTTGGTGTTCTCTATATCAGATATCCAGTTAGCATCACTGTACCCCTCTAGTACAGCTGGATATCTTGAATAGTGTAACCCGTAATTTAACGTGTATTTCAGGTATTGTAATACCCGATTCAATGCCTTCCAGTGATTATCACTCAGATTACGGGTGAACCTAGCCAACTTATTGACTGAGTAAGCAATATCAGGTCGGGTGCAGTTTGTTATATACATCAAACTACTGATCACATGTGCATATCGCTCATGGTATACAGGTGCACCAAGATTTTTATCAAGCTTTTGATTTGTATCCATTGGTGACGTTATCGGCGAACTGTCAAACATCTCGAACTTTCTCAAAATATCCTCGATGTAGTGAGACTGAGATAAGACCAGTCCGTCGGATGTCTTAGAGATTTTAATCCCTAAGATGACATCTGCGATACCCATATCCTTCATGTCGAAGCATTGTTTCAACATGTTCTTAGTCTCTAGGATTACCCTAGGACTGCTTCCTGTGATTAACATGTCGTCTACATACATGCATATCATAACAAATGAGTCAGAGTTACCTTTCGTGTAAACACATTTATCACACTCATTAATGGCGAACCCCTTCGATAGTAGAGTACTATCAAATTTTTCGTGCCATTGTTTCGGGGCTTATTTCAGCCCGTACAGAGATTTGACAAGTCGACAGACTTTCTTCTCTTGCCCTTGAACCACATACCCTTCGGGTTGGTCCATATAAATTTCTTCTTCCAAATCACCATTTAGAAAGGCTGTCTTAACATCCATCTAGTGTATCTCAAGGTCACGCAAAGCTGCGATCGCAATAAATACCCGTATGGATGTCATCCGGGATACCGGGGAGTAGGTATCAAAGTAGTCAAAGCCTTTTGTCTGCCGATAGCCCTTGACTACCAACTTGGCCTTGTACTTGTCTGTAGACCCATCTGCCTTGTATTTCCGTTTGAGTATCCATTTATAACCCAACGATTATTTCCCGGAGGAAGATCAATCAACTCCCACGTATGGTTATGCAGAATAGAGCCTATTTCACTCTCAATAACTTCTTTCCAGAGCGGTGCTTCTGGAGTTGACAACACCTGAGCAATTGTCCTTGGTTCATCATTAACCATATAAGCTACAAAGTCATGACCGAAGGATTTATCCTTCCTGGCCCTCTTACTTCGTCTTAGATCCATCTTTGGAGTCTCCAAGTTCTGAGAATCTGGAACACTAGATTCCGGATGTTCAGCCACCTCGAGATTCGCTAGATCTGAACCATTCAGATCTGGGCAGTCAAGGACTCCCGGTTCTTGAGAGCTTTGTGCATAACTTCGTTTGCGAGAGGTTATGTCTTTCTCCTTTCTAGGAAAGGTACTTTCAAAGAATAGAGCATTCCTTAATTCCATTATTGTACCCTGGTGGATATCTGGAATATCAGACTTATGCACTAAGAAGCGATAAGCACTGCTGTTATTTGCATATCCGATGAATATGCAATCTACAGTCTTAGGCCCAATCTTGACATGCTTTGGCTTGGGTTCTTCAACCTTTGCCAAACAACCCCACACCTTAAAATATTTGTAGGTGGGTTTCTTTCCCTTCCAATCTTGACCTGCTTTGGCTCGAGACTCGGAACTCGGAACTCGGAACCGGAACCGAACCGGAGCGGACGGGCGGGCGGCGGCGGCGCGCGTGTGGGCTTTCCTCGAACCGAAGCACATCTAGGTCCTCCCTCCTTTAAACACATAGGATACCCCTTGGGGTCCCAAACCCCAAACCAATTTTGAGTCTTATATACACAACAATTCTTTCTTCCTCTACCGATGAGGGAGAATTGAACACAATACCACACTTTCCATGCTTCAAACACCTCACTTCGTGGACCAATATCTCTTTCATTTCTCAATGAAATTTGACGATTCTTGGCCCTACGGTTATCTACGTACTTAGTAGATCATGCGTGTGTGAAGAACCGGATTCTCCAACATACGTAACACTAGTGTTTAAGCCGTTAAAGTTGGTCGGTCGCAATTCCCGCCAAAGGCTAATTTCCAACAGTACGTTCTCAACTTCTTCTGCTTGGGGAATGTTACTTTTGATCATGTGAGTATCATGAGTGGAAGAGCAACGAAAACTAGTATGCAAACTCAAGAAAATACAAGAATGAGAATTGTGAGATTGAACTTATTATTAGCGAATATTCTCCGAATATTCCCTGTATATTTTGTAATTATGATAGATGTATATTTAAGGTAACTTAGGATTCAAATTATATTAGGAATCAACCTTTGTAAGGTAAGTTAGGATTCGTACCATATTAGGAATCAACCTTTGTACAACTATATATATTGTGAATAATGAAATGAATTTCTAAGGGAAATTATTCCATATTTCATGGTATCAGAGCCTAAAACCTAAATCCCTTCTCTTCCTCATTCTCGGCCGAAATCAGCATTTTTTCTGATTTCACAGGGAAAAAAAAACTAATTTCTTCCTCCCTTTCTCGGCCAAACCAGAAAATTCCCTTCCCTCGGCAGGCGACAACCATGTCTTCCCCCACAAATTCCGGTTCATCCACTGGTACACTTGACAACCCCTCTCAACTTTCTTCTTTTCATCCGGCATTCGCAGGTTAACAACATCAAGAATTTTATCCCTATAATTCTTGACCAAGAAGACTGTCAATATTCCATGTGGATGGAACTATTCTACATTCATGCATGTGCATACAACATGCTCGATCATATTGACTAATTTGTTCCTCGTCCAACCGATGTTACAGACTCAATCTGGCGGCGTCTTGACGCCATCGTCAAACAATGGATCTACGACACCATCTCCAAAGACCTGTTGTGCACTATCATGAAAACAGGTGCTACGGCACGTGAACTTTGGGTCCGGTTAGAAGAAATCTTTCAGGACAATAAAAATACTCGGGCCGTATATTTGGAAGAGCAATTCAATAATACCCGCCTCGAAAATTTTAACAACATGTCCGAATATTGTAAGCAACTGAAACTCATAACCGATCAACTATCCAACGTCGGGACTTCTGTTTCAGAAACCAAGATGGTGCTTCAACTTGTTGCGGGTTTACCAAAAGGTGAATATGACACATTCGCAACAATGATTCAACAAGCCGACCATCTCCCAAGTTTCAACAAGGCACGTTCACAACTATTGTTGGAAGAAACTAGACGTGCTAAACAAGAGGAACATAATCAAAAGGCGTTAGCCGTTGACGGGATGGCAACACTGCGGCCAGCGGCAACCACCATCACAAAGCATGTCCAACACGAAGCGACGGCCGGTGGCGGAGGTCGTGGCGGCAGAGGTCACAATAACAAAGGCAAGAGCCGCAGAAAAAGCCAACGAAACCAGTGGCCTGGACAGCAGCAGCAGCATCAGTGGTCCAACCAACAGCCTTGGTCGACTGGCCTCTTGGGCCCTTCCAGAGCCACTAGGCGAGCCCACCAAGCGGCAGAAGAACAAAGACCACCTGGTTGCGGTCCCAAAGCGAAGAATACCCCGCCGGCCCGGCCCCGACTGATTTGGGCCAGGCCTACACCACCGTGAACCTTCAACAGCCCGACGACAATTGGTACATGGACACCGGAGCCACATCTCACCTCACCCGGTCGTCAGGTAACCTATCTCAACTACGTCAGTTAAAGTGTCCTCAATTTATTACTATCGGCAATGGTCATCGCATGCCAATTGAAGGTTCCGGTAACACACACACCAAACATTCACACCCACCTTTCTCCCGAAATCACGTCCTATACACACCTAACATTATTAAAAACTTAATCTCCGTTAGAAAATTCACTAGCAATAATTCTGTGTCTATCGAATTTGACCCTTTTGGTTTTTCTGTGAAGGAACTCAATACGGGGAAAATTCTTACACGCTGCAATAGTGTGGGAGATCTCTACCCATTCACTCAATCTTCCGCTGTCAGACCGCAAGCACCTCTATCCCTTGCGGCAATCTCTCCCTCAACTTGGCACAACAGACTCGGACACCCCGGAGACCCAGTTTTTAGTTTTCTTAGGACTTCTAAGCGTATTCAATGTAATAATGGAAAAATTGCCCAACACTGTTTTTCTTGTCCACTAGGCAAACATACTCGTCTTCCCTTTATGTCATCAAACAGTGTTACTTTTTCTCCCTTTGATATTGTTCATGCTGATTTGTGGACATCTCCGATTGTTAGCTCTTTGGGTCATAAATGCTATCTAGTATTCTTGGATGATTTTTCACACTTTGTCTGGATTTACCCACTGAAATTCAAATCTGAAGTTTTTGCAAAATTCATCGAGTTTCAAAAATTCATTAAAACACAATTTGAAAAATCTATCAAATCATTCCAGTGTGATAATGGACGAGAATTTAATAACTCAGCATTTCACAATTTCTGTTCTAAACAAGGCATGGTTTTTCGTTTTTCTTGTCCCTATACTTCTTCCCAAAATGAAAAGGCTGAACGAATTATACGTACCATCAATAACATGGTTCGCACACTCCTGTTTCATGCCTGCCTACCACCGCCTTTCTGGGTCTATGCTTTGTCAAAATGGTAGAATCCCTTCTTAATACTTTACCAACTAGCACACTCCAAAACAAGACCCCTACCAAAATCTTATACCTAGGCAACCATCATATGATCACCTACATATTTTTGGATGCTTATGCTACCCCAACATAGCCTCCACTGCACCTCACAAACTTGCCCCTCGCACTCTGTCATGTGTCTTCCTTGGTCTTTCTCCTAATCATCGGGGCTACTTGTGCTATGACATTGCTACTCGCAAAATCATCATCTCCCGTCACGTCACCTTTGACGAGACAACCTTTCCTTTTTCTAATCTCCAGAAATTTCAGCCAACCGATTACTTCTTTCTCGATGAACCGAGTCTGTCCCCGGTCATCCAAAATCTGTACCAACAGCAGTCCATTGTCCCGACAGTATCGTCCTCACCAGTACTGCCTACAACCACCTGCTCTCGGTCACCAACACCACTGCTATCTTCAGCAGTGCTGTCTGGCCCTCCAGCAGCAATGCTGCCACCTAGTCCAGCTCCATGCTCTCGGTCTAATACCCATACACCACCCATACTGCCTCCAGCCGAGTCTCCTGCACTCACCTCCAAAGACCACCGCTTTGCCTCTCGGCCCAAAGAACAAGTCCCGACCCACCACCACTGCCCTCTCATCGCATAGAGACTCGTGCACAACACGGGATATTCAAACCCAAGGTTCACTTCAATCTCTCCACACAAACCTTATCACCCATTCCAAAAAATCCAAAACTAGCAAAACTGGACCCAAATTGGAATGCGACCATGTGCGAGGATTTTAACGCTCTAACTAAGCAGAACACTTGGGATTTGGTACCTAGACCAAATTTGGTGTGAATGTTATCTGGTGTATGTGGCTATTTCGTCACAAGTTCAGAGACAGTGGTGACTTAGAGAGGTATAAGGCAAGACTAGTTGTCAATGGCACTAATCAACAGGAGGGTATTGATTGTGGTGAGACATTCAGTCCGGTTGTTAAACCGGCCACTATTCGGACTATTCTCAGTATTGCTATGGGCATGCATTGGCCGATTCATCAGCTTGATGTCAAGAATGCGTTTCTTCATGGGGATTTGAAAGAGATTGTGTACATGCATCGGCCTCCTGGCTTTGTTCATCCGGCAGCTCCGCAGTTTGTGTATCATTTCAGGAAGTCATTCTATGGATTGAAACATGCACCCCGCGCTTGGTATGACCGGTTCGCCAGGTATCTTCTCCAGATTGGTTTTGTATGTAGCAGATGTGATAACTCTCTCTTCACTTTTCACCGAGGTAGCAGCACTGCATATTTGCTATTATATGTCGATGACATTGTTCTTACTGCCTCATCTGACTATTTGAAGAATGAAATCATTGCTCTACTCAAAACTGAATTTGCTATGACTGACTTGGGCAAGCTAAGTTATTTTTTGGGTAAGTCGGTAACTAGATCTGCGGCCACTATGTTCATATGTTAGCGTAAGTATGTAGAAGAGATAGTGTACAGGGCCAAGATGGCAAATTGTAAAATTATGCCAACTCCGGTGGACTCAAAATCCAAGCTTAGTGCCACTGACGGTGTGCCAGTTTCTGATCCCACTCTATATCGGAGTCTTGCATGCGCGCTTCACTATCTTACATTCACTAGGCCTGATATTGCATATGTCGTTCAGCAGGTGTGTCTGTTTATGCAAGACCCCCGAGAGTCCCATTTTGCTTCCCTCAAATATATTATCAGATATGTTAAGGGCACACTAGACTTTGGTTTACATCTATACCCCTCTGCCCCAACCAAGTTGCTAGCCTACACGGATGCAGATTGGGCAGGATGCCCCGACACACGTCGCTCCACCTCAGGGTACTGTGTATTTTATGGGGATAATCTTATCTCATGGTCCGCCAAGTGGCAGGCCACGCTATCCCGTTCGAGTGCTGAAGCAGAATATCGCGGAGTTGCTAATGTCGTCGCTAAGATCTGTTGGCTTCGAAATCTTCTTTTGGAGCTCCAGTGTCCAACGCAAGGCGCCTATAGTCTATTGTGACAACATATCTGCCATCTATATGTCTCATAATCCGGTCCAACATCAGCGGACTAAACATATTGAGATGGATATCCACTTTGTGCGAGAGAAGGTTGCTCGTGGTCAAGTCAAATTATTACATGTGCCTTCCTCTTATCAGTATGCAGACATCTTCACAAAGGGACTACCGCGACAACTCTTCACCGACTTCCGATCCAGCCTTAGCGTTCGGCCTCCTCCCGCTCCGTCTGAGGGGGAGTATTAGCGAATATTCTCGGAATATTTCCTGTATATTTTGTAATTATGATAGATGTATATTTAAGGTAACTTAGGATTCTAATTATATTAGGAATCAACCTTTGTAAGGTAAGTTAGGATTCGTACCATATTAGGAATCAACCTTTGTACAGCTATATATATTGTGAATAATGAAAGGAATTCTTACGGGAAATTATTTTATCTTTCACTTATGACTTAAAGTAATTTTGAACCCTTTACCATTATACTAGAAGTTTCTCTTATATCAAAGAGATTCAACAGTATATATATACAAAAATAAAAAAATATACTCTAGTTATGTAGTTAAACTTTTTAACTAGGAAAGAAAATTTGATGACTCCGTCCCTGATAAGCATTATCTAAAACCATATAAGAAGACGATGGCTCCGCCTGATAAATATTATCGAAAACCATATAAGAAGAAAATATCCCATTTCTTCACGTAACTTGGAACATTCTAAGGTAGCTGCTGCTGACAAAGTCTTATGGATCTGAATTTTCAATGTTAAACTTGACGACAAAAGTTGATATATCCAAATAAATTAGGTAAGCAATATGGATACATGTATATAGACACAAATTTGGAAATAGATTTCAAAGTTTTTCTGAATATAGCTGCTGCCTCATATATCAACAACAACATCACATTCAACAGAGGCCTGACATATTGTACAAATCTTAAAACCAAAAGAAAGAAAATTCTTTGGAATTTACTTCCTTCTGATTTGTCATTTCTCTATCGTGTCAGATTTGCTTGTTTTTGTCTTTTAAGTAACAATGACTATGGAGTAGAGGTGACAAAATCTATATATAGTATTAGTTTTTTTGTAACTCGTTCAAATTTATTTAAAATTTAACGGATTGAGTTACCTGTTTATTGTTGGACTAACCCAACAAGTTGAATTCAAAATTACTCACCGAATTAAATTATTGTGCTAAACTAACAGCCATTCATACAAAATCAAATTTGAAGACCAGAATAACCGAAGAATGTCAGACTATGTTGGGATTATGATCTGTTGTCTCATCCATCTTGAGTCCACCAAATTTTGAAGGGGTTAGACCATGACCTATTTTTTAATTTAATCCGTTTTTATTTCAGTTTGACCCAACTCAATCATTTACCATTTATATTACGAGAGTAAGATGAAATGATTTGAGATTTCTTTACTTTTAATCGGTGGTCGAAAGTATAAGTACATAAATGAAAAACATTTTTGCATGAATTTTTTTTTTTGGTAAACCAGATACTAATACTTATATATATAACAAAATATACAAGTTATCCAGTATCCAGGCTCATGTCTATTACATGATTCGGCGCATTGGCCATTGTTTGAAAGTCACAAAAATTAACCCTGCGATCATAGTTTGACTCATAACATCCTTCCAAAAGACATTTACAACATAGGGAGGGGGGGGGGGGGGTTACGACCAAATAATTTGCACCATCAAAGATTTCCTTCCTTGTTTCCTCCTTAGTTAGTGCATCTGCCATCATGTTTTGCTAACGATAAATGTATTTTAGTTCCGGATGGTCCAACTTGTGCATATAGGACCTGCATTCAAAGGTAATAGACATATAAGTTAAATGTCCTTGTTTGATTATTGTAATTACCTCCTTAGAATCACAATTGGTCTCCAATGGCATGAGATTGTGTTCATGAGCTAATTGTAATCCGTGCATAATAGTTGTTAGTTCAGCATAGATATTAGTGGTATTAGGAAATCCTTTTCAGCCTACTACCCAGTCCCCTTTGTTATTTCTAATAACTCCTCCAATACCACCTATCCCGGGGTTCCTAAAGCTAGAGCCATTAGTGTTTAGCTTAAAAAATCCTCTTTCATGGGGTTCCCATTTTAGAGTAATATTAATTCTTATGATAGCCTTCTTATGGTGGCTTGTAAGGCTGCTAAACTCAATTTCTTTGCCATAAACATTCTTGAAGCAAGGTTGGTCATTCTTGTTGTTAAAGATACTATGGTTCCTATTTAACCAAATTTTCCAAAGACATAAAGGTAGTAAGGTTGTCCAATCTAATAAGTGGTTGTAATTTTCATTTCTTAGAGCCATCCAAGTATTTGAGAAAGCACTAGAAGTGCTAAAAATGGTTAGATTGAGGGTAGTGGAAATCATGGTGGTGCACTGGAGGATCACTTCACTCCATAAATTGATAGTAGCACAACATTCAAAGAAAATGTGGTTAACCGTCTCTAAAGGGTTGCTACAGAATTTACATTAGGGTTGAGGTTTATACCCATAGAGCGGAGGTAAGAGCTAATCGGGAGCCTATTATGTGTCATCAGCCGAGTGAAGAACTTAATTTTATTAGGCATTCTATGTTTTTAGATCCAGTTATAGTTTAGAGTTCCCTCAATCTCCTCATTACTATTGGCATGATTGATAAAATAATAGGTGCTCTTAGAAAAAACTCACCATTACTATTGAACTTCCAATAATTATAGTCCTCCTCATTGATGCAACTCTGGTGGTAAAGGTGTTGGAGATGAGATGTTTGATTCTATGAGGAAAAATAAATGAGAGATTTTATGGATTGTCCCTGATGTCCTTGACCTTAAGGTTATCTTCTCCAAGATTCAGGGGGCCCTAAATGGATTTCCTAATAGTAGGAGTGTTGAGGATCCAATTATCATATCAAAAACCTATTGAGTGGATTTTCTACAAATTTTGTAGCCCTGTAAAATGTTTTTCCAGGTCCTAGAGTGATTCCTAGTATGAGTGTTCCTACAATTTTTTTTGCAATAAAGACAGAGGCCACAAAGAATTAGGCTTCCTAAGCATTCTCCAAGCAAGAGAGGTCAACATAGTCTTGTTTTTAATAGCAGCTCTATGGATGCCTAGGCCCCCTTCATTCTTAGTCTTGGTGATGGTATCTCATCCCACTAGATGCATTTTTTATTCTCAGTAGTAGTTTTCCATATGAAGTTTTTTTGGGCCCTATCAATCAGATTATTAATCTTACTGGGATGCTTAATATATTGCATTACATGATTGGAAATGCTATTTGGAGAAGCTTTAGCAAGGGTGGTTCTGCCAACAATATTTAGAAAGTTAGTTTTTCAACCTGCAAGCTTGGTGTTCAAATTATCAATAATGAACTGGAAATCACTTCTTTTAGATCTCTTCTGAAACATTAGAAAACCTAGGTATTTTTTAAAGGAGTCTCTAGGCTGCATGGTAAGACATCTGGAAAAGGTGGCCTTGCCCTCAGGTTTACATTTACTAGAGAAGATGACCTTAGATTTAGTGAAGTTGATCATTAAGCCAGATCTAATGTTGAACTGGGAAAGAGTATTAATGATAGTCTGATAGTTCTTAATGTTGGCTCTAGCAAATAGGTCAATTCGTCTGCAACGAACAGGTGGGAAATCTTAGGCCCTCCCCTAGTAGTAGCTATAGAAAATCAATTAAGAAGGTCCACCTCATGGTTGATATTTCTAGATAACCTCTCCGTGCACAAAATAGATAAGGAGACATAGGATGCTCTTGTCTAATGTCCCTAGTGGATTTAAAAAAATCAGTCTTACTTCCGTTGACAAGCACAGAAATCGAAGAGGTAGAGATACAAGAAATGATAAGCTTAATTATGTTGGCTGGGAAATTGAATAAATTCAATGTTTCCCTAATGAAATCCCACTCTAGTCTATCAAAAGCTTTTTTCAAGTTAATTTTCAGAATCATATTAACAATTTTCCCTTTAATGTTCTAAAGTGATTCAGGTATTCTTGGACAATGATGCAATATCTGATGCCATTCTTCCTGAAAAGAAGTTGATTTGTGTAGGGCTAATAATATTTTGAAGGATAGGATTCATCCTATGGATAATGATTTTGGTAATAATTTTGTACTAAGTATTACAAAGTCCTATAGGTTTGAAGTTTTTCAAGGTGACAACATTAGCACACTTAGAAATAGACATAAATAGGTGTTGTTCACAGCTTCATCCACAGAATAAGTAGTAAAAGCAGTCCTACAAAAGTGGACTAAAGGCGCATGGATAGTGTTTCAATACTTTTGATTGAAGAAAGTTTGGATTCCATCAGGTACAAGAGCTTTCATGGGCTTGAAGGAGTAGACATCATTCCTAATTTCTACATAAGTTAAGGGAGATTCTAGTTTGTTCTTATCCTCTTCATTAAGGGCACCCTAGCTGGAAGGATTATGGCTAGTAGTAAGGACAGCCTGGGTATGTTCAGTGGTATAAAGCTTATGATAGTAGCCTAAAATCATGTCCTTAATATCTCTATAATCATGGGTCCAGTTGCCTACCTCATCCTTAAGGGTTGGGATCCTATTCCTTCTCCTTTTATTTAGAGTAGAGGTGTGGAAGAATCTAGTGTTGGAGTCACCCTCATTCAACATGTTAATCCTATATTTAAGCTTCCAGAATTCACTTGCTTGCCTAAGAACTTCACTATATTCTTCTAGAAGAGATTGCTTAAGGTTTTGAAGAAAACTGCTAAATTGGTAGTTAGAAGAACTCTGAATACCATCTAATCTGGTTAGGATCTTTCTTTTTCTATGGAATATGTTACAAAAGACCTCCTTATTCCAAACTAGGACATTAGTTTTAAAGGTGCTAATGGCCAATGTTAAGTCGTTAGTATTACGAAAGCATTCCTTGACAATAAGTGGGAACCCATAATGGCTATACCATATGGTATCTAACCTAAAGGGTTTATCTTGATGGTTAAAATGGCTATTAGAAAGCTTAATAAGTAAAGAGCAGTTACCAGAGTGAGTTCTAGGAAAATGGTGACAGTTGCATCAGAGTACATACTGAGCCATCTGTCATTAGCAAAGCATCTATCTAGTATTTCAAGAATGAGGTTCTGCCTATTTCTATACCTTTTATTGGTCTAAGTGAACCTAATGCCCTTAAAGCCTAATTCTACTAGCCCGCAATGGTTAATACAATTCTAGAAACACTTAGTTATAGTGTTGTTAATATGGTTACCACCAAATTTTTCATAAGCTTTTAGAATATCATTAAAGTCTCCCCACCAACCTGCTATCAGAAATATGATCATCAATGGAACACAATTGATCCAAAATAATTCTCCTATCAGCAAAATTATTACTTGCATAAATAGTAGATAAAACCCACGTAAATAAGGAGTTAATTACCTTAACAAGGGCATGGATTCCCTGGCTAGAGACGGTAATCTCCTCAACTCTCAAGATATCATCCTTCCACATAACTACAAGACCCCCAGAATTTCCCGTAGTAGGACACTGAAGGTGAGAATTAAAATAAATATTTTGAGCAATATGATTATGCTCATCCATCTTGGTCTCTAGCAGACAAAGCATAGCAGGATTATGGATACTTATCATAGCAGTATAGTGCCTTTTAAACTCCAAGTTATTAGCACCCTTAGAATTCCATATTATGAAGTTCATTAGTAACATCTTCCGGAGGTTTGCCTATTCCTTCCTTACCCGCTTCCCTTTCCCCTTCAAGTTGGCATTGGTTATGGGGGCTGAGTTGTTGGTCCGTTCAGTGTAGGGCTCAGCACTGCTACAAAATTCCATATAGATTGATCCACTGGGAACTTAATTCCTAGAACATACTTAGGATTCTAAGATATAGTACTATAAGCATCTCGCTCATTTAACCATTGAACTCAATCAACCATAGATTTTCTAGGGTTATTTCATCCGATTTTGGGACCTTCATGGAGGTCAACGTGGTTTCCAATTCTTTGTTGCTGGATCTTAGAGCCTCCAGAGTTGGCCATCCACGGTCTGGCCCCACATAGGTCTTCCGAAGACTTATGATAAGATAATTCAGTAACCAAACACAATCATCATGAGAATAGGAATAATCAATGAACACTTCTCGACAAGAGGTATCGATATACAATAGAATGAAGTTTTTCACTTTTCTTTTTGAAAATGATAACTCTTTGGATTTCATGCTTTTGAAAGAAAAGAATAGCCTTACATACATGCGTCTCTTAGTTAATGACGTCACACGAACCTAGAGATGCTTTACGAGCAATTATATATACTATACAGAGGTTTTGTATTAGGATACGATCGACAAACTAAAAATCAATTCATTGGAACAATTTAATGAAAACCTAACATATATTTCTCTAATTATGGTGTTTATGGCTTCTATCCATGTCACATACTCCTTTTCAACACAACTCTAACAACACCAATATCAACACAACAATAATAACAACAACACAACAACATCAACAACAAGATCACCATACATAATTCATAACTTCTATATCATTCAACTCAAGCCATGATCAACTCCAAGTTAGCTTAAGAAATAACCAAGGTTCATACAAGTTCATTCATGGAGTTTTGACTCAATTATCACAAGTTTTCTTTATCCATAGTTCTCAAAAAAGCTATGAAAATCATAGGACCATCAAGAATATCAATAACTTACCTTCAATCAGCCAAGAGAACTTTGCACCATAAACTCCTTTCCAACACCAAGAGGATTCTTCACTCCTTCTTACTCCTATGGATGTTTCCAAGCTTGTAGTGATGATATATGGAACATTTTGCAATCAATATGATATGAAATGGTCTCATACTAACCTAAGAACCCTAAGGAGGTCTTTAAGAGTGTTTGGGAGAAGTTATGGTCGGATTGGAAATAAAATGAGTGAACCACTGTCCATAGCCTTAAATAGTGTCATCCACTGCCTCCCATATACGGCCTCATATGTAGGGAATATGCCCATATTCTGTAGCATATGCCACCACATATGGTGGAAGTGAGGGGGATAAATAATAGCTCTGATCCGCTGCCTCATTTGTGAGGCAGAATTGCATCCGTGCCACAAAATGTGTGGCATATCGTTGAAATTTCATCAATCTTCCTCGAGTTGTACTTACTTTAGTCCTATTGACTTTCAATCTTTCATATACCTTCTTAATAGTCATATGTGACCCTCGGGAAGGGTCTCTGGTTACCGAAGCTCAAATCGACTAACTATACACTCAAATAGACGAAGAATTGCGGGGTGTAATGATACGTAATTTCCTGACTGGTGGTAACTACATATCTGCCCAAACATGGTAAATACCATATCATACCCGTCCCTAAATAGGGACTTAGTCATACTCGACCCAAATGTGGGACTCAGTGTTATCATGTCCAACAGAAGTGGTAATGCTTATCTGCCCAACTGGCCATTGCTCAGTGGTAAAACGCATATTTGCCCAGCCGGCCATCGCTCAGTGGTGAATACATGTCTGCCTGACCGTCCATAACCCAATAGTATTTAACTGTCCGCCCAACTAAACATAGCTCAGTGGTAATGCTTGTCTACCCAACCGGCTGCTGCCCGGTGGTAAGTCATGCTATTAAGTACATGCCCCTATTGGTGATATGTTACTTACGTACATATATACGTGAAGAGCCACAAGAAGCTTCTATGAACTTATCGTAATAATGTGAGATCATTACCTTCTTGACTAGCATTTAAGACTATCATCAACAACTTCTTACTTTATCTTAAATCCAAGGAAACCCTTTAATGGGTAAGTTTACCCTAAGAGACATAGGCCCGAGCTTCTACTCCACCAAGAATAGAATGTTTATACTCCCGACTATCCTTTTAATGATGACATACTCGTTCATTTCTATCATTTTCTTTTCATAAGACTCAACAAGATAACCTACATCATTCCTTGCCTTCATAACTCTAACAAGGAACCATAACCATTTCATTCTTTCATAAGATCTAACAAGTTAAGACATAGAATTTCAAGATTTTGTAAAACCGACAAGCACCATGAGATAGAAACAAAAGGAGATACTATAATGTGCGGAAACTGCTCCCGATGAGGGATAATCAAGATTCATAAAATATTTTCAAGAGTAAAGAAACAAGCATATCTCTTAGAAGATGTTTCATCATATCTCGACACTCCACAATCATGCCAAGAAAAGAAGGAATGAGCCTTAACATACCTTGAAATGGTATATCCAATGGCGATGATACGATGTATCTCCTCACCATCCATTTACAATACTAAACAATAATGACATTAATGAAAAAAATCATATCAATAAGCACAAACTTACTTTACGATGAATCAGATAGTGTATCCCCCATTTATTTCCTTTCTCCAGATTAAGAACAACATCAACAACGCTAATAACAACAACAATATCACAATCACATACCATATAAACTTCAACACAACCACCTCCAGAACAAATAAAAACAACCCCATAATCACAACAACTCCTTCAAGGATCTTAGCTCAATCTCTACAAGTTATCCTAACCAAGGGATCAAGATAAACTAGGTGGTTTTTAAGAACACAAAATAGTACCAACAACTTAGCTTAAAACAACCAAAAGATTTTCTACACCAAGCCTTCCTTCAATCTCCAAGAAGTTCCAAGATTCACCCAATAATCTAAAGATGATTTCCAAGGTAATCTAAGGTTGTCAAGATATGATTCACATCATGACCTTAGGGAAATTCTCTTGAATGATGTATAATCCTTTGGAGAGAGTTTGAAAGCATTTAGGGCTTGCTTAGGTCGAAATGAAATGAAAATGAGAGAAGCTTCGAGGATAAGCTATAAAACGCCAACCCACTGCCTCACTTATGCAGTGGCATATGCAACGTAGATCACCATCTGCGGCCATATTTCCCACCATAGATGGTGGTAGAAAAGTGGAAAAACTGTGATTTGGATCTGCGGCCAAATCCACTAGATGGATCCCATCCGCAACGTAAAATGCTTTAACATATCGACTTATCTTCATCAAACTTTGTCGAAACATGGTTTCTTTAATCTAATTGACCTCTAAACTTTTGTAAACTTTCTTAATATTTGTTTAAGTCATACATGACTTTCAGAAAGAAACTCAAGTCACCAAAGCTCAAGTCGACTAACTATGCTCTCATTCATGCATGAAACTTTGGGGTGTAATAATTATTGACTAGATCTTTGGGGGTGCACTTTTTATTTCAGAGTCGTATTTCGCTATTATATTATGATCAACATTCATTTAAGTATTCTGTTATATTTCCGCATTTTATTCTTATATTATGTTAATGAGTTGGGAGTGGTTCACCTACTAGTGAAAAAGTGTAGGTACCACCATGATTCCTAAAAGGGGTCGTGACAAAGGTTGTATCAAAGCTTTAGGTTAAATGGTCTTAAATACACAAGAAAGGTCTAGTAGAGAATCGCAGTTTGGTGCGGAGACATCTGTACTTATTTTCGAGATGCTATGGGACTTTTAGTAAACTTCACTTTATTCATTCTCTTTGTACTTAGATCAATCAAATGGTATCTAAACTTCTTCTTCCTATTCTATCACCGATGGTGGTATCACACTCTTAAATTTGTAGGGTCTTTTAGCGTTTCGAAGTTAGTGATAACAAGGGATTGGTGAAACCAGGAGGTTATTGATTTTTGAGTTATTTTGCAGCTGTTTATATAGAGTAAGTATAAGTGGTTGTATATGAGTTGGTATGTTAGACTACGTCATAGGCTAATATGAGCCAGTGATTGACTAATAGGAATTATCGGGTATTGCATCTAGTTCTTGGATAAGATATATGGGTATGGTATATAAAGGTAAATATTGGAGAAGTTCTATAATTACTAGTATATTGAATTTGGAGTTGACCGAATGGTAGGGAAATTGCATAGTTAGTTGGATGTATTCTGGTTCGACAAATAAAGTAAGGGGTTGGTTCTTCGCAGACAAGCATCATGTAAAGACTCTCGAATAACGTGTTGGTCACTGGGATATTTATGGTAATACATGATGATGGTTTGATCTATTACTAGTTTTGAAAAGCTTGGACATTGATGACCGCGTTTGTAACTTATGAACTAATGTAGAAGAAGGATTAGTTCGGTTAAGGGTTTTCGGCAAGGGTACTTCGAGGAACCTATATGAGAATGTTAGCAGGGGTGTATATGAGGTAACTAAGGATCAACTTTCAGATTATAGACCAGTTCAGTGATGGTTTGGGTTATCGATTTGGGTATTAAATTATGGTTGGTCGGAGTAACCTGGGTGGGTCTATGCCTTTTCTAGTAAAGGAATTTCATAAATGATGGTACATGGAATGTGCCAGATTTTGGGAGGAGCTTTCAGTTTAAGGGTTCAAGTGAGGTGAGGGAACCTCTCGATGATGGTTATCCAACATTCTACTATTTCCAGGATCAGTTAAGTTATTTTGCGAGGCCTATGATATTTCAGTACACTCTAGAGCAGGTTTGAGTAATGATCAATTGTTAGTGGCGAATGTGATTGAAATGAAAGGTGGAAATTTAGAATTTTGATAAATGCATGGTTGATCTAATTTGGAATGAGTATGATGCCTCTTTGAGATCGGGGAGGAATTAGATTTGAAACAATGGAAATTCTTGGGTTACTGTGGATCACGTTGGCATTATTTTTGTATTTTTCAGATCGGGTGAAATTGTTTAGTACGCTCGGAGGAGTAGGTCTATGGTAATTGACTAAATGTTATGCCAAATTATCCATGTGGTTCGTGATTGGCGACTGGTGGTAAACTGTATTGAAGCATTGGTTATTAATAGCATGAATGAGTAGTTAAGGTATTAAAGACTTGGAACGAATTGCGCAAGGTAAGATTGATAAGTTATGATTAGTTAAGGCACTAGGGTTGTGAGATTTGATACTTTCTAGATCGATAAAGGATAGCGAGGTATTACTATTAGAGGCTCGATGGGTGAAGGTTAGTAAATAAGGCTGCAGGCTTGCATCAAAATGTTCAAAGTTGTTGGTGAGTTAAGAGAAAGTACAAAGAGGACTTGACGTATTTAGAGCTCATAAGGTTCTATAAGATTTATGTATCAGGTGTAAGTTGAGAAATATAAAGATTACAATTATAAAGTATAGTTCTTCCATACTAGGTGAATAACTCGGATAGAATCTAGCTTTTGGAGTCATGAGTGATGGTACATGTTTGATTATTCATGAGAATAGAGATTTAGGAGGGCACCACATATTATGGAAAGCCTATCAGTTATGTTTGGAATCAATTCGGATGATTATCGATGACTTAGAATTGAGCATTTATTTTTGGTATAGAATTGTTTAATTAAGGTCGGGTGGCCTATTTTATGTTGACTTGAGGACTTATGGTAGTCTAGTAAACAACCGATAAGGGTTTGATAGATTTCAATTCAGAATAGAGGTATGACAGTGTTACCTATTCTCATTGAAATTTTCCAATAGGATTGATGAGATTTCTCGTATGACAATGATTCAGACCATTCTAATGGTTTAAAATAGTATTGGGTGCAATTAAGAAGGTACAACGGGTTATAGGGAGTCTTTAGACTGATCAGTTGATTTTCTACGAAATTGGCTTAGCTAGGTAATTAGTAGTGATGCTTATTAGTATAGTGATTCAGATATTTGAGAAGCATTGGACAATGGGTTTTGACTAAGTGGTTTTGACTTTGATATAAAAACTAACGAGAATGGAATTTGCACAATCGGACTTGGATTAGATCAGTTTTGAATGGAATTACTTAGAATGTTCTCAGATAAAGAAAGGTTTTTTTCCTGGCAGAAATAAGCCATGACTTGGACTTGTGTATGTCTATGTGTTCTGAAAGATTGTAGTGATTAAGAGCTACTGTCGGATTCAATTAAATGCGTGTAAAGGTATGAATGGAGTCATTTCTTACATTTATGGATCAGCTGTGAAAGAAAATTTGGGTATGAAGAAATGGAAAGTTTCATTTTAGCTCAGTTAAAGGTAGTCTTGATGGATACAGTGAATAAGTGGTACTACATGTATAATTTTGGGCCTCTTGGGGCTTCTTGAGGTTATGACGGTGTTTTCTTGGTTACTCATCGTCTTTCATACATCATTTCTCTCCGATCAACGATGAACATTTGTTTAATTGGTATTTGATGTAATGACTTGTTCGGTTGTTTTTAGCTAAAGACCATTATTTGACTAAATTACCCTTCATGTAGACTCTATGTGGGGGTTTTGATGTGCATAGATGGGTGGCACGGATCTCGAGGTTTATTTATGTAGGTTTCGGAAGGAAACCCTAAAATATGAATCTTAGAGTTAATTAGTTTGACTCAAAACTGTCTTTGAGTATATGGGTTTGTTTCCGATTTCTGTCATTTCTGTAGTTCTAGAGGGTCATTTATGACTTAGTCGAGTCATTGGTTCACATCCCGATACAATCGGAGGTATTTGTGGCCTTATTTGTGAAATTTGGATATTTAGTTATTTTAGGTGATTCTTTAGACAAGTATGTCTTAGCTCAGTTAAATGTGAAATCTGAGGGCATGAGTGAGTTCGTAGCACTTTTTACCTTAGAAGAGTATGTCCGGTTTGTGTTTGGGGGGTCTCGGGAGTGTTTTGCATGTTTGGTTGAAGTTTGAGTTAGAGTCCTAGTTTCTGGTGTCCGGTGTCCGCCCCAGCAGGTGGACTGTCTGCTCATGTATGTCTGCCTTTGCGGAGGTTGGCTCGTAGAAGCGGGACTTGAGTGTATGGTTGTGTTCTATCTCAGCGAAGGGTTTTTATGCAAGGGCACATGTGCCTCTGCTGGATGATGTTCGCTTCTGTACTGAGGCGAGTCCTTTTCTGCTAGAGCGAGACCGACTTATGCGCTAAGGCGAGTCCTTTTCTGCTAGAGCGAGACCGGGCCGGCGGAGTCAATTCTGCTAGGGTAGAAGTGTTGGATCTGGTAACCTCATAAATTCCCTAGTTCAAATCACTTTCCCAAAATATTCCTCACATTGGTTCAAGAGCTGCCATAAGGGAATTTCTGAAGATTAGGAGTAAATTCTTAATTTGAGGTAAGGTTTCCATCCTTTGTGACTAGATTTCATGATTTAAAGTGTTTAATGGTAATATAGTGTGTATGTAAGTTGGGGAAGATAAGTTATAGTTTTCATATGAGATTAAGGGAGGTTGAATCCTTCATTTAAGGGATCTTATGGATTAATTTACTTTAATTTTGTGAATTTGTTATGGAATATGTTAGATGATCATATTGTAGTCCTTAATTCGATTATAGAAATCATTTTTGAATTAGGGGAAATTCTAGGGTTTATGATTTGGGGCTTTTCTTAGATTGTTCAATTGAAGGTCCAAATGATCATAGGTTTCTAATTAACTTAAGGATATGATTACCTAGTATGTGTTCATGCTTTTTGGATAGTAATGTTTGGGTTTTGATGACGTGGACCCAGGGTTGGTTTTGGGAGTCTTAATTTGTTTAAGGACTACGTCCTTGTATTATGTGTTACCTTATTAACGAATAGTATATGCGTGTTAGACTTCGATTACCATGAGGTGATCCAGAAGGACAAGGCTTGCGTGAAGGGTCGATCGTTCGTGAATCCTGCTCGGCTTTGAAGTAGTTTATGGTTTACTTTCACTAGACTCTGATAGAAGTATGTATTTAGTTATAAATATTGAGGGGTATTGAGTGTGTTTAGGGGTCCCACTCAAATGGTTGTGATAAACATTTGAGTGGGTACCGATGTTGAACTGTGATGATGGGTGATTTAAGGTAGCACACCGCAACGGATGTGATGATCCGCGGGGGATACGAGTTGCACGCCTGTTTGGAAGGGTTGACACTATAGTGGACTATGTCTACATGTGGCTTTGTGGTGCTGGAGTAGTCCATTGGACTATTTTCATATTGAATGGAAGCATTTCTAAATTGGGGATGGGGAAGAATGGAGTGTTCTTTGTCACTTCACCCATAATAGATGTCAGGGTCTGGGGGTTGATGGGATGTAGCCATACTTGATGGCCATAATTTATTAAACCCTGGTTCAGACGCTCTATCACTATAGAGCTAGGAAGGATGCATCATGCACTATGATGGAGATATGGCATCCATCCAATTCTATGCTCAGCGAAAAGGATTGATCTTAGAGACCTCACTCCAACCATGACGTTAGTATATAGTCGGGGAGTGGTGGAGCTGTGACAAAGAACATAGTGCTGGTTTGTTCTAGTGGATTGATCGTCATTTTCTATCGGAGGGCGAGCTGGAGAAGAGGAGAGGATGGTGAAAAGTTTGGTAGGAGAAAGACTTATAGAGGTAAGCTTGTTACAGTAAGAGAATTGATGTTCCATGAAATTACGACACATTTTATACCAATTTCATGAATTATTGTTGTCCTTTATGCATTTATAGTGTATGTTTCTTATATTGTATTGGTTTTTATACTCCCTCCGTCCCAATTTAAGTGTCTTAGTTTGACTTGGCACGAAGTGTAAGAAATAATGGTAGACTTTTGAATTTTGTGAACTTAAATTAAAGATGTGTGGGGTCTTCTAAATCTTGTGGTCTTAAACTTGCCTTGGAATTGAAAAACTTACTAAATATAGAAAGAGGTACTCTTTTTGGGACAGACCAAAAAGGAAAGTAAGACACTTAAATTGGGGCAAAGGGAGTAGGATATTTCCATTGGGACACCAAAAATAGAGAAATGTGTTGAAACATGGACAAAAGTGCTGAAAAAAGGAAGAAGTGCTAAGAAGACCACTTACGCGGCTCGCAGAATGGTAGCCTACTCACAGAAATAGACAGTGAGAGGAAGCATTCTGAAGCCCCGAAGTTCGACCCAATCTGCGGTCTGCACTTTTGTTCTGCGGACCACAGTCCAGTCTGCGAATCACTACTCCAGTTCAAGTCCAACTCAGATTGTGAAGTCTTAAGACACTTCTACGTACCGCAGTTCAGTTCTGCGGACCGCACTTCCTATCTTAGTTCCAGACAGTCCAAATAAGAAACCACTCAGTGAACCCTAGGCCTGCTTTGCGGACCGCAGACCTATTCTGTGATCCTATTTTATGATCGCAGAGTGGTCAGTCGGTGTCATTTTTGTATTTTTGTGTAGTCTAAAAATTGGGTCCCTATATATACCCTCCTAGGATTTTATGATTTGACACATTGATTCCTACTAGCTAGCCACTTTAATGTTGTCTTGTCTTGTCTTGCTTTGAGGAGACAATCATATTATTCATCTTGAGTTCCAACAATCTTGTGTCATATTTCTTTGTGTAGAAGACAATCTCATTTATTAATCCAAATATCGTTCTAAGCTTTTCTCTTATGTTCATTATGTCTTCATTTATTTATTGCTTTGTCATGCTTTTATTGTTTAATGTGAGTGGCTAGACCTAGGTTGGGGTTCTGACAAAATAATTGAATATGGTAGTTGGAGTAGTTCACAATTGTATGAAATGGGTGTAATAATGTAGCATTCAACTACCCCTGATCCTTAATATTTAAGGGTTGGTTACAAACACCTCTTTCTTGTCTATTGTCTCTAGTCAAATTTAAAAAAGGAGACTAGAGTCTAGAAAAGGGGTATGTTGATTAGGACTTAGGGTTTTAAACCCCATTTAATGATTCCTAACTTTAATTAGAAGGGAATCAACTAAGGGGGATAATGGGTGTTCATAAATATCACACTTTAGAGCTTGAGAAAGTCTAAAGTGAAATTAGGTGGGTCAATTGAGAAATCCCCACGTAGAGATTAGTCCCCATTGCTCATAGCACACTAGTTACACTCACTTTAGTAAAAACCCAACACCACTTCCATGCATTAAGTCACAACCCTAACAATCTAAATTACTTGATACATTAACCATTAAATGCCTACATAACGTGAATAGTTAAAACAAACAAACAAACAAATTTGGTTACCATTGTCGGGGAATACGGTCTTGAAATTTTCTATTTTTAGTAAATTACTTCGCTAAGAACTTTGTTTCTAAATTTATATTTACTTGTTTTGTATTGTAGGTGCTACAGTGGAGTTATCGGATGATGAGGGAAACATAGAGATGACCACCTTTGCTAATGTCATCCGGCCACCCCAAATTCCGAGAATTTGAGTTTTCACATAACCTCTACCATACTCCACGTGCTCAACAACAAGGGCCTATTCGGAGTATCGACATCCGACGACCCGAACATGCACTTGAGGAACTTCAACGTGGTGTGCTTCGCCTTCCGTCATCCTAATGTGTCTGAAGAAGCGGTGAAGCTTAGGCTCTTCCCCTTATTTCTAACAGGGGAGGCCACTATTTGGTTATATGATTTTTCTTCCGAGTCCATCACTACATGGACCGAGTTGGTAGAGGCATTCCTTAAAAGGTTCGTCCTGTCGGCTCGCATGTTTCAACTCCGAGATGAGATCTTGATGTTCCATCAATTGTCGGGTAAGGCCTTTCATGAAGCATGGCTAAGGTTCAAAAAGAAGCTCAAACAATGCTACAATCATGTGTTAAGCGATGATGTCTTACTCTAAATATTCTATCGAGCTCTTTATTCGGTCAACAAGTCGGTGGCCAACAATATAGCAGAAGGTGCCTTGATAGATAATTCATTTACCATGGTGGGTCAGCTTCTGATAAGCTAAGAAAGACGAACCATGATTGGCATACAAGATCATCAGAGATAGTTAGAAGTGGTCCCTCAAAATTTTTGAGTAGAGAGACATTGAAGAAGGAGGAAGAGAGGGACGAGACCATGGCGCAATTGATGACCCAAATGGCGGCCCTTACCAAACATGTGATGGAAAAGGAGTCAAAAAGTAAATATGGTTATTATAATGGGTCCTAAGCAATGTGAAACTGAGATGGTACCCTATGATCATGAAGGGTACAATAAAAGTGAAAAAGATGTGAACTTTGTGAACAATGTGTAGGGGGGGTGTTCTTCCCTAATTACCAAGGATTGGGCCAACCATGGATTTCTAGTAATCACAGTGGGAATCAAGGTTGGAAGAATGAGAAAAGTGGCCCTAATTGGAGAGAGATAAATGAAGGGGGGTGGAGAGAGAACAACAACAATGGACACCAAAACCGAAGCTCCAATCCTTATGTTCCACCGAGGGGGCAAGCTTACCAACAACCTACCCAACCTTTTCCTTACAATAATTGTGAGTCTACTAGCGGTCCCACTAGTTCAAACTTGAAGAAATGATATCTAGGGTGTTAAAATATGAAGACAAGTCTGAAGCCAACATAAATGAGCTCAACAATCTTGTATCCTCACATTCAACATCTATCAAGCAACTAAAAAGTCAATTGGGGAAAATTGCTTCTTTACTAAACCCAAGGCAAAAGGGGACCCTTCCTAGTGATATGGTGGTGAATCCAAGAAACGAAGGGGGTGTCTCATTGTCTAGCAATCTTTACTAGAAGTGAGAAAGTGTTGGAGGAGCCAAAGATACCGATAGATGTGGTAGATGAGAGGTTGATTGCAATTGAAAAGCCGAGTGATGACAAGATGGTAGATGATTTTATGTTGATTGAAGAAAACATTATTGAGAAACAAAAAATGCTTGCAAATAAATAAGGGAACGACAACGAAGATGAGGTTCCTAAAGCCTTAAAGCCTATTACAAGGCCTCATCCTCCCTTTCCACAAATATTTTCCAAGAGAATCGAAGAAAGCAAGTTCAACAAGTTCTTGGAGATGCTAAAGAAATTATCGGTTAATATTCCACTTGTTGAAACCTTGGAACAAATGTTGGGGTACGCTAAGTTTATGAAGGATTTGATAACAAAGAAGAGAAGGGTGAGTTCTGAGATGGTGTATGTTACGCACTACTGTAGCACCATCGTTTCTAGATCCATTATGAAGAAACAAGAGGATCCCAGTGCTTTTATCATTCCATGCACTATTGGGGTGTACCAATTTGCAAAGGCCCTTTGTGACCTTAGAGCAAGCATCAATTTGATGTCGTTCATTATTTTCAAAAATTTAGGATTGGGCAATCCTCGACCTATAAATATGAGTTTGCTCATGGCGGATAGGACGGTGAAAAGACCAATGGGGATCATATATAATGTGCTTATGAAAGTTGATAAATTTATCTTCCCTACCGACTTTGTGATATTGGATTGTGTGATTGACTATGATATTCCTAAAATCTTGGGACAACCATTCTTAGCGACGGAGAGAGAAATATGTGATGTGGAGAGTTGAAGTTCCGTATGAATGATGAATAAGTTACCTTCTATGTGTGCAAATCCATGAAACAATCTATGGACATGGGGGTAATTTCGGTGATTAATGTGATTGATGATGAGGTAGAGTTAAATGTCGAGGTTGATGTCATTAAAGGGGCCTTAATAGTGGTTTTGTTGAATTATGATGATGATGTAGTTGAGAAGATTGCGAAGACCGTGCTTGTACTTGAGGGCCAATGGTCCTATTCTTATGCTCCTAGGCGTTTGGCCTTGGACTTGGAAAATCGTGGAGTCTCTCCTCTCAGGCCTTCTATTGAGGAACCACCAACCCTTGAGCTCAAGTCAGTTTGTGTACAAGTTACTTGGGCCAAATGATTCTTTTTCGGTTATTATCTCATCATAGCTCAATGAAATCCAAGTGGAAGCTCTATTGTCCATCTTGAGAACTTATAGAAGAGCAATCGGGTGGACTATTGCAGACATCCGAGAGATATGTTCGAGTGTGTGTACTGGTCAAATTCATCTTGAAGAGAATAGTACCCCGAGTATTGAACATTAAATAAGGTTAAATCCTTCAATGCAAGAAGTTATCAAGAAAGAGATCATTAAGTGGTTAGACACCGGGGTAGTGTATTCTATTTCCGATAGTGCATGGGTAAGCCCCGTGCAATGTGTACCGAAGAAATGAGGGATCACGGTGGTCCCTAATAAAGAAAATTAGTTGATACTTATGAAGACGGTAACTAAATGGATGGTTTGCATGGACTACCGGAAGTTGAATAGTGCTACAAGGAAGGATAATTTCCCCTACCTTTCATTGATCAAATGCTTAATAGGTTGGCGAGAAAAACTTACTATTGCTTTTTGGACTGGTATTCGGTCTACAATCAAATTCGAATAGCCCCGAAAGACCAAGAAAAGACGAACATCACTTGTCCATATGGTATATTTGTTTTTCAAATGATTCCTTTCAGTCTTTGCAATGCTCCTACCACCTTCCAATGTTGCATGATGGCTATTCTTAATGATTTAGTGGAAGATGTTATGGAGGTATTCAAGGATGACTTCTCCGTGGTTGGGGAGTTCTTTGAAAGTTGCTTGAATAATCTCTCTCTAGTATTGAAAAGATATAAAGAGACCAATTTAGTCTTGAATTGGAAGAAGTGTCATTTCATGATCACAGAAGGTATAGTCCTTGGTCACAAAATCTCCAATGATGGTATTGAAGTATACAAGGCCAAAATTGAAGTGATATCCAAGTTACCTCCTCCAACAACCATCAAGGGTATCCGAAATTTCTTGGGGCATGCCGGATTTTATAGAAGATTGATCAAGGATTTTTCAAAGATCACTAGCCCAATGTGCAAGCTCCTAGAAAAAAATGCTAAATTTGATTTCAATGAAGCATGTCTCAGAGCATTTGAGGATTTGAAGAAGAAATTGGTTTCGGCTCTGATTATTGTGACTCCAAATTCCCATTTGAATTGATGTGTTATACAAGTAAAGTAGTTATTGGAGCTATGTGGGGTCAAAGACATAGAAAAAACCTTCACCCAATCTACTATGCAAGTATATAATTCAAAGCTCAAAAGAATTACACGGTGACGGAGCAAGAGTTGCTAGTCATTGTCTTTGCTTTTGAGAAATTTTGGTCTTACCTATGGGGTTCTAAAGTGATGGTATATTTCGATCATACATCCCTTCGATACTTAATGGAAAAGAAGAACGTGAATCCACGCTTAATTAGGTGGGTACTCCTTCTACAATAGTTTGATTTTGAGAAAAGATTGGAAGGGTTGAGAGAACCAACTAGCAGACCATTTGTCAAGAATTGAAGAGGCCGGAAGGACAAAGAATGAATTGGAGATCAGTGATTCCTTTCCGGATGAGCAAGTCTTTGCATCATCTTAAGAACTCATCCCATGGTATACTGATTTCACTAACTATTTGCAAGTGGAATCATGCCGGATCATTTAAATTTTCATTGAAAGAAGTAATTCTTGAGAGATTCCCGACATTGCTATTGGGATGAACCTTCTCTCTTCTGGATTTGTGTCGACAATATGATTCGAAGGTGTGTGACCGAAGATGAGACCTTGCCTATCATGGAATCATGTCATATTTCACTAATTGGGGGTCACCATGCTAGTCAACGCATGGCCTCCAAAATCATTTAAAGTGGCTTTTATTGGCCAATGATCTACAAGGATTCTCATGATTTTGTGAAGCATTGTGACCAATGTCAAAGGGAAGGTAATGTCTCTAGAAAGCATGAGTTGCATGAGTCTCCCATTTTTGAGGTGGAATTGTTTGATGTGTGGGGAATAGACTTCATGGGGCCATTCGTGAGTTCGTTTGGCAATAAATATATACTTGTGGCGGTTGATTATGTGTCCAAGTGAGTTGAAGCCATAGCCCTTCCGAATAATGAAGGGAAGAGTGTCACTGCGTTCCTCAAAAAGAACATTTTCACTTGGTTTGGGACCCCTAGAGCTATCATAAGTGATGGAGGCTCTCACTTTGCAATAGAATGTTTGCCTCTCTTCTTGAGAAATATGGGGTAAAGCATAAGGTGGCAACTCTGTACCACCCCCAAACAAGTGGTCAAGTGGAAGTACCCAACCGGAAGATCAAGCGCATTTTGATAAAGACGGTGAATCTCATGAGGATGGATTAGTCAAGAAAGCTAGATGACGCTTTGTGGGCATATAGAAAGACATACAAGTCTTCTATTAGTATGTCACTGTACAAATTGGTATTTAGCAAAGCATGTCATCTTCCGGTAGAAACTCAACATTGATTGGGAAAATGCTTCGCAGTTAAGGGTGGATCAACTCAATGACATGGATGAGTTTCGTCTCCAAGCTTATGAAAGTTCCATTCTTTACAAGAAGATGATGAAGTTTCTCCATGATAAAAAAATTTTGAAGTGGGAGTTTTCAGCCAGGACTTGGTCTTGCTCTACAATTCTAGACTCAAGTTGTTCCCTAGGAAGTTGAAGTCAAGATGGTCCGACCCTTTTAAAGTAATGAAGGTCTTCTCATATGGTGTCATTGAATTGGTAAGCAAAGTCGGTCACCTTTTCAAAGGTGAATGGACAAAGAGTCAAGCGTTATTTAGGAAGTGTTGATGATCACAGGGTGAACACAATCATCACCCTCTATGAACCGTGAAGAAATTGTGGTAACATTCGTCGTGTCGCGATGTTAAATCAAGCGCTAATGAGAGGCAACCCAATGTTTTAGTTTATTTTCTATGTTTTCTTGTTCACTTATGTGTTTTGATAGTTTGTTAAGTGTGTAGGATCAAGAAACATAGGCAAAATGGGGAGGAAATATGGAAAGATATGAAAAACAAATCAAAAGAAGAAGAGAGACCATTGTGCGACCTCTTCTGCGGACCACAATCACGGTCTGTTCACCACACAATAGACCACAAAACTCCATAGGAAGTTTGAAAATTGAGACTCAAAAAAATGAGGAATTGTGACTACAACTGCGGCTCACATTCTTGGATTGCGGACTGCACTTTGATCCACAGAATTACACAGTGTGCATGGGAGTTTTTGGGCAAAATTACAGAGAAATTAACCTTTTTGCGGACCGCAGTCCGGTTCTATGACTGGTTCTGCAATCGCAAAAAAGGTGGCACGTCAGCTAGGTCAAAATGAAGATAAGTGGGCCATAGTCAGTTCTGCATACTGCAGATCGAATCTGCGACCCGACTTTGACCGCAAATCGGGCATACTATATAAGGACTTTCAACCCTAATTTTCTCACTCTCTTTCTCCCTCATGATTTTAAATCAAACGCTCATTTTTCTCTTACTCACCCGCTACCTTTCATGCTCAACTTGCTAGCACAAGGTTTCCTTCACCTCACATTCAGTCGCCCTCATCTTTTAGTTGACTACAAGGTATGTTAATCCTCTCTTTTCTCTTTTTTCTCGCAAGAATAGGTAAAAAAGGTGGCGTTGCTCATGAAATTGATATGTGGGGGTTGAATAATGATTGTATGATATTTATGTGTGACCCATATAGCCCTGAAGTTATGTGATTATTCTTTGTTGTTCTATTTGCCATTATTGATTAGAAATTGCAAAGAATGTGAATTTGTATTTGTTAAAATTTTGTAAATTGATCGCATATAGGGGTTGGTCTCGAGTTTAATTGCATTAATCTTGAATTTAGGTCCTTGATTTGTGTGGAAAGGATGTCAATTGTTCATAATTGTGAAAAATTGCCTAAACATGCCTATAATTGTGGAAATTAGTTTAATTGAAGCTGTAGTGAATTCTGAGTACCTACGAGCGTGAATGAAAGTATGTTTTAGGTTAGTGTTATATATGTTGAGCTGATATGGGTGTGGTAACACCAGGTTTTAAAAAGCGAGGCGAAAACCTTGAAAAAAACTCAAACTGCGCCAATTGGGCACCTTTTTGTGAGCCGCAGAATGGTTCTGCGGATTGCAAAAGGGCACCCCAGTTTGCAAAAATGTCCAGTGAGTTAAGAAAATTGAAAGGCAATTCTGCGATGCTTTTTGCGGGCCGTAGAATGGTTCTGCGGACCATAAAGTAGGCCACCTTTTTACAAGTGATTTTAGAATTTTTAGGCAGAAGTGCGATCGTGATTTGTGGACCGCAGTTTGGGTTTGCGATGTCGCAACCTGGACTGTGGCCCGTAGACCAGGTATGCGATAACTGAAGTTATTTCCAAAACATATATATTTGCTCTCTCTTTTACAATTTGTAGTATAACTTCTTGTTTGTTTTACATGTGTTATTCTTGCAATTACTTTATGAAAAACACAAAAATATTTACTTTGCTTTTCATACCATATGCCAAGACTCATCACGTCTCTTTTTTGTAGAAATGGCTCCCAAGAAAAAGCAAGCACAAAGGGGTACCACAATCAATAAGCTAGCATAACTAGCTAGATCCTTGAGGCTTACGACGGCCCGATTGATACCCCAAAGACAAGTCAAACTCACAGTGCGTACTCACAAAGCAACCGACGGGCTGGGCAATAAAAGAAAGCACTCCAACACCACTATTTCTAGTGATGAGGGGTCACAAACCTCTCAAGCCACTACACATTCATCCTCCCAGTCTGATGAGGGGGATGTTATGAAGAAGGAAGCCCGAGCGACTGACTTAAGGCAAAATAGGGTCGAAGAGGTCAAGCATTTTGGTGTCAAGGGTTCCAAAGAACAATATCAAAAGAGAAAAGATCGGAGCTTCATTGAGGAGAAGCGGATTTCCATGAACGACTTAAGGGACTAGTTCTCGAGGGTCTGGGATTTGATAGTCTTCCATGGGTGGCAATATTTTTTTGAGCCATTACCTCAGTAAAACAAGGAATTGGTTCGTGAGTTCTATGCCTCTTATGCCGCCTCCGTGCCCAAGAAAACAAAGAGGCAACCAAAGGCATTGCTCAAAGAAGTGGAGGTTCAGGGAGTTAAGGTTGCTTGTGGCAGCTCTGCTATCAACAGAGCCATCCATCCTAGCCTTGAACGTGACCATAATTAGTTTTCCATCAAGATCATAGGCCGAATGGATGATCAACGCCCATGGGTAGCCGCTATAGTTTTGGTTGAGTTTTGTGAGTAGCTACTTTGGATGAGTTTTGTGAGTAGCCATTTGCAGCATTCATACAATGAGATGGACATTCGGCTAGAGAAGATTATTTTGATTGTTTGCATCATGATATGAGTCCGGATTGACGTTAGAGATGTGATTGAGAAGGAGCTTAGTAAGAAAGCTCAACAAGATAAAGCCTTATTCCCTTTCCCCTGCCTGATTATAGAATTGTGTCGTAGAGACAAGGTTCTCGAGTTGCCTCAAGTAGATAATGTCATCGACGCCTTGTTGACGTGTGATATTTTGAGTGTTTAGGTTGAGGAAAGGAAAGGAAGGAAGAAGCTGAAAACCACTAGCGCCTTAGTAGACACCTCCATACCGGTTGACTTGGTTGATTTGGAGGGATCCGCATCTGAGCGGATAGAGTACAAGCCACTACATCGGTATACACTACTTCATATATCCCCTCCACAGTCGGCACATCTACTCTGGCAGGTACTCCAGCTTCAGCAGCCCATATTCCTCCTACACCTTCAACTTTTACTAGATTAGAGCACGTCTTATCGAGGGCCGGTATAGTGAGGATAGGCCAGATTACGGTGATTACTAATACTCGATCGTCTTGTCTTAAGATGAGCATTCCATAGATGATCCAGAGTGTCTTAGCCTCGATCATACATGTCTTGGGTCTAGTACAATAGAGACAGATGGAGCACCATGATGCAATTGTCCTCTTGATATGTCGGGTACATAGATTGGAGGCCGATAATGGTGGTGATATTTCTTCACTTCGGGCAGACATAGATAGCTTGAAGAAGAAAGTAGAGAACTTAAAGACTGTTAAGATCGACGACCCCTTAGGTATCCCACTCCATCCATAGAGTGTAGAGCCACAACATGTGAGTAGGCTCGGGTATGAGGGCCAGATAGAGGGTGCAGGTGAGACTCCTGATGACTCCTAAGGGAAGGCATAGGTTGATTCTGAGGATGATGAGACTGATGAAGAGGGGTTTGCAAAGCCCCGTGCTATTGAGAGAGTTATTATTGATGAGGACCTGCTATTGACAGAGTAGGCGGTTGTTGATGCGGTGATAGCACGATCTCATAAGGAGACCTCAATTGGCATGAGTGGAGTGTCTTAGGAGCCACAAATAAAGGTTGATACTGAAGGTCCTACTCCTCCACCAGTTGTGGGCACCACTCCATCGGATACAGAGACCAGACCACCACCACCACCACAGAGTGAGCCCGTGATGGGCAATACAGAGGCACCCACTCCCACTACACAGTCACAAGGCATTGATGTCCCAGCAGAGGCCATTACCATAAGCCAAAATTAGGAGGGCGCCTAGTGCGCCTCAGGGAGATCCTCAAACTTTTTATCCTTGTACATTATTTTCTTTTATGCATTGAGGACAACACATGTTTTAAAGTTGGGGTGGGGCAACTTTGTATGTTTTTGGAAGAAATGACAATTAGCTTGTATATATGTGTTAGTTTCTATGTTTTTTTAGTTCGTATTTTATTATGTTTCATAATTTGTTATGTTTTGTTCCTCTTGGGTTTTTTTCGCCTGGTTCTTTTCCAAGGGTGTATGTTCAATAACCATGGCCTAGTGATAGAATATTTTGACTTGGTTGGTGTTTGTATATAGTTTCTAACATGTGTAGCTCTTTTTGGTTTTGATGACACCCCTCAAAAAAGTGAATTTTAAAAACAATAGTAGCATTATCCTTCAAATGATTGTTCTATGAAAGCATGCCTCATTTTGTGACTCTATGTCTACTTGTGTTTGAATCTTATGAGATGATAGCCTTTTGTTCGATAGAGAGTCTAAAATATAGCGGTTCTGATAGTTATTTGTGCATAGAGTGGTAAGGATTTGATTGTTATTTTGTGTTTGCTTGTTTCATCTAGAACTTGCCTCGTTGGTTTGTCACCGTAAAACTAGAGTTGCTTGGTTGACGAAATGATCTTAGGCCTTTACATGAGAGTGAATCTCCTTGATTGAAGACCTTTTTCACCTACCCGTAAGTTGAGAGAACTAGTTTTCCTCTTTTGTGCTTTTTGACGTTTTCTTTGGCTACCACATTACAAACCGAAACCCTTTTTGAAATAAACCAGCTTTTGAACCAAATCCCTTCTTGAATGCATGAAAAATGATAAATGAGGCCAAAAGCCTAAGTTGGGGATGGGATGCGACAAGAAAAGAAGGGAAGAAGATTGTGATGTGAGTGGTTCTAAAAAAACAAATTGAGGAAAAGAATAAAATGAAATGCAAAAACAAAACAAAATAAAAGAGAAAATGAACCACAAAAAGAATGAAATAAAATGGGGAATACTTGAATAAAAGGGGTGGAAAAGGAAGTTAGAAAACAAAAGAAGGAGTTGAGATATGAAATGAAAACCATGTAGTGAGAAGGAGGGAAAGAAACCTATCACTGAACAATCATAGGAATAGAAGAAATGGGTTCAGACCAAGTTACAGAACTCTCTATGAGTTGGGCTACATAAAAGATCATTTTCTACTAAAATGGATGTAGGCTTAACTAAATCCCAATGCAGGTTGAACTCTATGGAATCTAAGCCTCTCACTTGTATCTAAATAAATATCCTACATGTCCCTAAGCCTACATTACAAGCTTGAGAAAGTCCTTAGAGATCCAAAATCGAACACTATTTCAATAGTAGTGACTTAAAATAAAGGCAAGCCTATGGCATGATACTTGTGACACTTTACATTCCTTGTGGGTGTTAGTGATATTGTTTGTCCCTTGTTTTAAAAAGAAATTTTTGAGTGCGGACCGCAGAATGGTAGCCAAGTCGCAGAAATAAACAGTGAGAGGAAAATTTTTGGAGCTCTGAAGTGCGACACAATCTGTGGTCCGCGCTTCCGTTCTGCGGACCGCAGTCCGATCTGCAAAACATTGCTCTAGTTTAAGTCCAGCTCAGATTGTGAAGTCTCAAGACACTTCTGCCAACCGTAGTTCAGTTCTGCCGACGGCACTTCCTGCCATAGTTTCAGACAGTCCAGACAAGAAACCACTCCGCGAACCCTAGGCCTGCTTTACGGACCGTAGACCTATTATGTGGTCATGCTCTGCGGTCGTAGAGTGGTCAAGCGGTGGCATTTTTGTAATTTCATATAGTCCAAAAATTGGGTCCCTATATATACTCACCTAGGATTTTGTGATTTGACACATTGATCCCTACTAACTTGCCACTTTAAAGTTGTCTTGTCTTGTCTTGCTTTGAGGAGACAATCATACTATTCATCTTGAGTTCCAAGAATTTTGTGTCATATTCCCCTATGTAAAAGAAATCTCATTTATTAATCCAAATATCATTGTAAGTTTTTCTCTTATGTTCATTATGTCTTCATTTATTTATTATTTTGTCATGCATTTATTGTTTAACATGATTGGCTAGACCTAGGTTGGGGTTGTGACAAAATAATGGAATGTGATAGTTGGGGTAGTTCATAATATGAAATGAGTGTATAATGTGGCATTCAACTACCCATCATCCTTAATTTTTAAGGGTTGATTGCAAACACCTCTTTCTTGTCTATTGTCTCTAGTCAAACTTGAAAAAGGAGACTAGAGTCTAGGAAAAGGGTATGTTGATTAGGACTTAGGGTTGTAAACCTCATTTAATGATTTTCAATTTTAATTAGAAGAAAATCAACTAAGGGTGTTAATGGGTGTTCATAAATGTCACACTTTAGAGCTTGAGAAAGCCTAAAGTGAAATACCGGCCCACAGGTTTTGACCTAAGTTCCTCCGTCATCTCTTTTCCTTTGCCAGTGACATTTCGGCTAGTCATAATATCAAGAAACTTACCTGATCTCTTGTCAAATTGTTTTACCTTCATTGTGGGGTCTTTTTTATTTGCTAATGTTAATTTACTCCTTGAACTTTGCTTCTTTATTGGACTTCGTTGTTTTCTTTGCTCAAATGTCACCATCTGCCATTCTGACTCCACTGGTGCCGGGGCGACCTTGGGAGTCTCCATTGTAGTTTTCGTCGTAAATGGGTTCTCTCGAACTAGATTAATTACGTAGGTACAATAGGTTGTTGTGTATCCTAGTCTTCCACAACTAGTACACATTATCCCTTCTCCCTCGTAGAAAAGGGGTTGCCCGTGGTTTCCCAATGGTGAACGTCGTATTTACCGGCGTCCCCATATTTACTTACAGGGGTCTATTTTGACTAGTATGCCTATTATTCTTCCAATCCTCTCCATAATTCCCCTATCGTAGAATTATGTTGGCAATTGCGGGAGAAGTACTCAATTGATGTGGAGTCAATCTTAGATTCTTCAGGGACGAAATTTGGTTCCCATCTTCTAATAGAGAGAAAGTGACCAGAGACAAACCATGGCCCTTCATGCATAACTTTTTCTAAGCTTTCATTTCTCATAAACTTGACTACATAAAAGTCAGAATCCAGATCGATTAGGGTTAGGGGTTCTTCAAG
This sequence comes from Anisodus tanguticus, assembly GCA_034509755.1. Taxonomy (NCBI): domain Eukaryota; kingdom Viridiplantae; phylum Streptophyta; class Magnoliopsida; order Solanales; family Solanaceae; genus Anisodus; species Anisodus tanguticus. The sequence continues at coordinate 7,978,944 of CM067543.1, read as the reverse complement.
ATTCCATAAGTCTATTAACTTTCCCTTTAGGTATTGGTGATTCAATCTTTTGCCTAGAAGTTTAATGATTACTAATAATCTCCATGGCCGGTAGATTTTATTTTTTTCTTCCGGCGATAGAGTAATTGCATCAAGATCTTACGGAGGTTCTAGAACTTGAGCCTTACTGCTCTGTTCGTTATAGGGAGGGGGTGGAAAGACCTCTTCCGTACTTGTATTTTTTTTTCCAATACAATATCCTTATAAGATGGAATTGGAGATGCGTTCATTTCCATATTCGGAGTGCCCAAATCCAGTGGTTCGGGTGGAATCGACGGTAAGGAATTTATGTTAAGTTAGAAAGGCTGAGACATAACAATACTAATTGAATAGTAAAAAAAGAGGATAATGCTAGAGAGAAGTCCGTGTTTCTCTCTCTAGAGGATTCTTTTGAAATTCAATAATACATGCATGAAGTTTATTATTTCTCTTAACTATTTAATATGAATTTAAATTAATCAAATCAATGAATTTCTAAAATCATACCTCTTAAGTAAAAAATAACACTACCATTTCTCTGGCAGTGGCATTATATTCTAGGAGTGGCCAGTGGGCCGGGCTCGGGTCTGGCGGGCCGGGTCTGGCGGTGTCGGGGTCGGGGCGGGACGGGAGAAGGGGCGGGGTCGGGTCTGGCGGGCTCTGGCGGGGTCGGGTCTGGCGGGACTGGAGCAAGTCCCGTCCCGATCCCGATCCCGTCGGGCTCGGGTCGGGGCGGGCTCGGGGCGAGCTCGGGCTCGGGTCGGGATACGGCGGGTTTTTTTTTTTTTTTTAAATAACATATGTATAAAAAAAACTCAATAAACAAAACAAGATAGTGTAATAAAAACATCCCGAGGCTGTTTTTGTGCCTCTTATATTATTTAATAGACATATGATTTTTTTGTAATACAAATACAATTGTCTAAAATCTAAATTGCAACTTTGTGGTGTTGTCCAAAAGTTACAAATTACATAATAAAATTACAATTAAAAAAATTACATTCTCAAAAAAACCTGTTCTAATTGCTTGATGATTTCATGTGGTTCTTCGGTTGGAATTGGTATTTGTTGGTCAAATTGATCCACGTCGCTTCCACTACCTTCGGTTAAGATTTCGTTGTAGTTTTCATCATCTTCTTCGTTGATCTCCGCTTGACCGCACCTTCTCCGCTCCGCTCGTATCCAATCTCTCGAATAATACCGCAATTTCCAAGTCGTTCTCCCGGCTAATGAGTGTCTGTGGTCTCCTATTTGATATCTGCTGCGAAAAAGCGCTTTCGGACGCAGCTTGACGACGCTTGAATGTTCAAAACATCTCGAGCCATCATTGAAAGTGTCGGAAAGGTCTTCTCATTCCCCTCCAAAGGTATTTCAAAGCAAGTCTTCATGTCCATCTTCATTGATAACTTCTTGATACGGTACGAACCCCGCAAAACAAAAATATCCAACTCGCTAATTTGGTTAGTAGTAGAGGTACGACCGCACATTCTATTTCGAGGCTTTCAATACTAGCCGCAGAAACAAAGATGTCTTTTGTGAGGTTGCGTTGAAGATGAAGAAGATGGTATGGAAGCCGGTAAGTTACTAGCATTTTCTTGTTGATAAAATCTATATATATTTTTGCATTGGTGTTCTACGCTAGACAATACTTCTTCTTTAGTTTGTTCAATAGGTGGTGGGTGATTTAGATTTTTGGGACTTGGAGGTGGTAGTACTTCTATACAATCGTAAATAGTTTCAATTAGTGATTTAGTACCGTCTATTTTAATAGTAGGATTTAATACGAACCAATAATATAAATAGAGGGAATAGGAATAAAATATTTTTTTATTTTGAGAAACATTTTTTTAATAGCTGCCTTATAAGCTGGTTTTTTCATATATTCACTAAGTAATAAAAATATTAGAGTTATATAAAATAACATAGTTGAAATAGTAGGATAATATATACCGGAAAATTCTTTTGTTGCTTGAAAAAATTTCTCTAAAAATACAATAAGTTCGGAAATTTTTTCCCAATCACTATCTAAAATCATATCAGCTGGCTTTTTATTATGAGAGTTAAAAAATAAAGTTATAGGTAATTTATAGTCATAAGCAACAAGTAGTTGCTCGTATAAAGAATTCCACCTAGTGGATACTTCTTGTGGAATTTTTCTAAAAGGTAGTCCACAATCATGACAAATTTTTTTATATTCTTTTCTACGTTGTACTTTATTACTTTTAAAAATAAAGTTTATAGCAAATTGTATTTTACTAAGAATGTCTTCAAAAAGTGATAGACCATCCTTTACAATTAAGTTATATATATGGCACGCGCATTTTATATGAAAATGGTCTCGGAAAAGACGGAGTTAAACTATTTTTTAAAATTGTAATTGCGTAATTGTTACTAGAAGCGTTATCTAATGTAATAGTCATAATTTTATCGGTAATTCCGTAATAATCGCACACTTGATAAATATTTTCTGCAATAAAAGTACCAAAGTGTGCCTATCATCTATATATCTATACGCTAAAATACGTTTTTGCATAGACCATTTATAATCTATCCAATGACAAGTTACGGTTAAATAATCATGGCCGTTAGTACTACGACCTATATCGGACGTGATGGATACTTTGCCATTAAAATGATATAATGAAAAACGTAAATATTGTTGATATTCATGCGCGAATTTAAATACATCTCTCTTAACGGTTGATCTAGGAAAACCGTTAAAAGCGAGGATTATATATATCTCTAATGTAATGAATAAAACCGGAGATGAAGGAAATGAAAAAGGCAAACCCTCCACAAAGAACTAATTTTGATATTGCTTCCCTATCTCTATGTTTATTGTATTTAGAGCCTACAATTCCCCCCGTCATAGGGTTAATTTGACCACCGTACTTGGTCCGGGACGATGTCGGTATGTGAACCTTGTCCCGATGGAGCGGCGTTTGCGCACCCGGTTTTGAAGCCCGGTATTGGGCATACCTAGCTGGATGAGCACTTACTACGTGTCTAATTAAACCCCCGTCCCACCGTGACCTTTTCCGTTTTAAATTTTAAAACATTTTTACAAATTTTACATATGGCTACTTGATTCTCTACGTCCCTATCAAAAAATATCCATGCATCGATTTTAATGGTCGTTTTGGGACCTCGTCTCATACTAGGGGGAATAGGAGGTATTTCACCAAGGTGCACTAGTGGGTGTGTTGTCATCAACATTAGTGGGTATATCATCTAGATCATCGTCTAAATTAAAGTCTTCTTGAGTTCCGTAAAAATAGCTCCTGGTCTAAATCTAATGGTATTGTAGGAAAATGTTGAGTATCAACAAAATCATCCCGTGTAGGAATAAGATGACTAGAAGAAGTACCCTTGCCCTGGTTGCCCCTACTAGAAGAAGCACCCTTATCTTTACCCTTAAACATACCTTTTAATCCTTCCATTTTAATTATGATAATAAATAAATAATTAAAGACAATAAAATTAAGTGATCTAAACTAAATAAACAGACAATAATAATTTAATGAAGGAACGAATGTACCAAACGCCGACGTAACGTCGACGTGTAATCGAGAGGTTGAAAATTGAAACTTTGCTCGATGGAAGATCCTCAAGCTAGTTGCCAACTTCACTACCAATTCCCAAATGAATAAATAAAATTGAATATTTAGCAAACAATGTAGAATTGTAGAGAGATATATTGAGAAATTAGAGAGATTGTAGGAAGATTTGTGAGAAAGATGAAGAGAAAATGAGTTATTTATAGTTGAAAAATTGGGTTAAAGTGTAAATATAATAACTTATGGGTTAAAAATAAATATTAAGGGGTAGGGGGTTGGGGGAGGGGGGGGGCTAAAATGGCCGTTGGCCAACGGCCATAATCTAAAATGGCCGTTGGTGCAACGACCATTTTTGCAAAGGGCGGGGTCGGGGTCGGGGTCGGGGTCGGGGCGGGCTCGGGTCTCGCGGGACGAGACCTCGTCCCGTCCCGAGTTCGAGTCCCGCCCCCGTAAATTTTTTTTTTTTTTTTTTTTTTTTTTTTTGGCGGGGTCGGGGCGGGACCGGGGCGGGCTCGGGTCGGGGTCGGGCTGTCCCGGCCCACTGGCCAGCCCTATTATATTCTAAGTTTTGAAGAAAAATAGCCACAAAAAAATGAAATAAATAAAAACTCTTTTCTCTTTTATATATTGCTTTATCAATCTCTTTTTCTAGGTGGGGCAAACGTAACCACTTTAAAAGGATGGAAACTGAAAAGAATAATAAACTAAAGATATATATTTATTTCACTAGCTTCAAGAACCTCCATTCCGTGCAGTGCACGATGAGTTTGCGTGATGTGAAATTGTGAATATCATTATCAACAAAATATAGGTGAGGATAGAAATATATGCTGCATTCAAAGAACTCAAATTTTACTCCTAAAAAGGTTTTCAAGACGGTAACACCTTCGGATGTTATATATAAGCTTTTTTTTATTTCTCATTCGGTTTCCTAAATAACGGCGATTTCATATTTAGAAAATTCAAACTTGAAATCTCTAATTAAATATGAAGGGATATTTGTCACTCCATCACAATTCTTATTGTCAGCAAACTAAGAGCTCATTTGCTCTTTTTGCCTTTTTCACTTTAAATTATTTGCATCAGTGACCTACAATTTAAGATAATTACTGAAAAATAATCACTCTTTCGGGTGCATGTTATCTGTCTTTTTAAGTTTACACACCTCTTAAAAAGTTATTTAGTAGTCTCAATTTTAAAATTATTATTCAAATTTCCGTTTATATTATTTCTAACGTCTCACTCAATTAATATTAATCTAATTAGAACAATGAGGTATACTTTAAAATATTAACACCTTATTTTTTCTAGATTATTAAATATTTTGACACAAATTAATCACTTAGTAACAATTTTGCTCTTGGAAATTGCTCTATGAAGGAAGTAAAAATACCAAATTCCAACACACTACGTTTGTTAACAAACTTGTGGATCAACAATGCATGTTACTTGCAATTATATGAATCTTTCAAACCCCCAACCCCGAACCCCACCCCACCCCCTCTCCAAAAAAAAAGTACACCGATACCTTGATCTATACTTATAACACAAATATGTCTTGTTGTGACAATACGACATGAAACCTTGTTTTGCCTATGACAAACAAAATAATATAATACCCTCCCATCCCGATATTGCCGACACATTTTTTTTTTTTTGTGAACCATGCAAGATTTATTATAATACAATTTACTCACATGAAGCTATCATAGAAAATGAGTTAAAAGAAAAATTCAAGGGTGTGACCCAGTAAATAGAATTATGAAATTTTTAATTAAGACAAAATATTAAGTGGTTTTTTTATTTGTTCAAATTTTATAAACAGAGTTATTCGGTATATGTGTCGATATGAATTAGCAAGTAATATGTTGTAATTAGTGATATGCTCAAATTATACCTCCGAAAAGGATGTAAAACGGTCGTTAACAAATATAGAACCCAACGAAGATTGGGGTCAAATCCCACATAGAATACGACAAGAAACGTACAACTTAATTGTAAGCCTCAACGATTAGCCTATATTCAAGGGAAAGGAAATAATTGTTTGTTTGTTTTTAACTATGATTGTATAGCAAAGTAACAAGTAATTAAATTAAGGACAATTCAACATCAAGATATCAATAATTGAGTTTTACTATCAAATTGAGATGACTAGGGTTGTGATACCTTCGAGGTAAGTATGAAATTAAGCTATTTTTCAATTCAAATAGGAAAATTCATGTTCTAAATCATGGGCTAAATGAGTTATCAAAAGGTTTTCCAATCCAATTGATAAATTTCATCAAAGGCTTTTTCAAACCCTAAGATGTGTAATTAGGAACACCCAATTGAATTTCAAGTTAACCAGGCTATTCCTAGCCCTATCTATTAGATGTGGGTTAAAGCCTCAAATCCTTGCCAATAACGTTTTCCTAAATTCTACCCACTTTTTCAGGCTAGATAGAGAATTTAGGCGCTATCAATGTTGGTCACCATTAATACATGTTACAAAGCAAATAGTTATTAGAAAACAATCAAGTAACCTAATGAAATAATTTCAAATCCAATTACATGCTAAACCCCTTTGGCCTCACAACCCTAGCTAAAAATTTAGCTACTCATAATCAATGTAAAGAAAATAAAAGTTTTAATTGCATTAAAGAAATCTTATCCTTATAATAATTAATGAAGATGAAGACAAAGGAATATCTTGAAAAGTACAATCCAAAGGCTTATTTCCCAATGCAAAAGGTAAAAGTATGTTCAGAGAATAAAGTATGGAATCCTGAGCTCAGAAATCTATGTACAATATTGATATGGAAGAGACAAAAAGTACAAAATAATAGCTGATGGGTCACAATGCGGCGACTAGAATGCGGTCACATCAGGATTATGCAGTGGCATTCTGGCTGCATTTTCATGCCCAAATTTCTCTTCGCTCAGTGTGTGGCGGGTATGTTGTGCAGCATTCTTCGGAATGCGATCGCATACTTCAGAAGTCACCGCATTTTCATCTTTTTGTTCTTTTTCATTGTTTTGTCTGAGCTTTGGGTATGCGATCGTAAATCTGGTATGCGATGCCGCACTTGCGTCGCATTTTTGCCTTTTTTGTTCAGCTTACTGGTTGATTTCCTCGAGAGTATGCGACTGCATATGAGAGATTACGATGTCGCATACTCATCGCATAGGGCTTGATTTTGTCAACTTTTCTGCTCAGAGTTTGCGATCCTCTTGGGGCCGCATACATGGTTTGCTGTGCACCAACTCCATCGCATTCATGTGCTTTTCTGGGCTCTTTTTACTATTCTTCTCCCTTTTATTCCTTGAGCTTCAAATACCTGAAAACAATATAAATAAAGAGTAAATTTGCTTAAAAGATATCTAAAAGTATAAGGAGTGAGTGTTAATAACCCTAAAATTTACGACTTATCAATTAGTTAAGATATGCGTAACTTGATCCGAACACTATGATTATCGCAAAAAAAATGAGTTAAAAAAACAAAATGAAAAAGGTGTGGTTAAGTTAGTTTATTTTATAGTCATATAAATAAAAGATTAGTCCCCTGGGGCATAGCTGGATGGCAAAGGTGGGTAACTTAAAATCCAACTGGAGGCCTGCAGCGTGAGATCAAATCTTGGTGGGAGCAATTTGTTCTCTTTTGGGGTAGGACCTTGTAGGTGATATCAGTTGTTCTGTTCTCAAACCCTAGTCATTCAGGCACATCCCGCAATTTACTGGTAGTAGTGTTGAGGGACCGAGACTACTATCTTCAGGAATAGTCTGGCGTAAGCCCGAAAACTGAATATCAAAAATATAAAAAATAAACAGAAGACTTCCCCAAATAGAAAGTAAAGATGGGGTCCACAGATTGAAAAGAAGAAAAGGACTAGAGGAAGGAAGAAATTCTGGGTAGTTTTGACGAAGTCTTTATTTTTAGAAAAGGTTAGGATGTATCTGAAGGTTTTTTAGACTTGTGGTTTTAGACAATTTTGGGTCTTTTTGTCTTTGTGTTTAGACATGCAGTGGATTTATCCAATCAATTGCTTTGTCAATACCAATTATTAGCAAATTCATATCATTTGCATTAATAACCCCACCCTTTTCTAAGTTGTCGAGCCGAAAGTTCTTACTTTTACACTTCATGGTTTAGAAGGCAAATTTTAAATTAATGGACGTAAAATATAATTGTATTTACTATATTTTTTCGGTCTTAAGATTGTAAAATTTACACTACAGGAAAGTATAAAATTGACAATAAAAATTTGGCAACAATATATGTAAATGGCAACGAAAACTTAATATATGATTTGCTAAAAAAAACGTAAATGACAACAAAAAAACTTCTTGTTGCGAAAACTTTTTGCATCGAAGGTTATTGCAACGGCATGCAACAACTTTTGTTGTTGCGAAAAGTACTTTTGGCAACAACATCCAACATATGGCAATAAAAATGTTGTTGGCAAATGTCTTTCTACAAAAATTGTAAAAAACTACGTCTCCAAAAGTAAATTCCCTTTAAATCATTTTTTCAATCAAAATTATCGTTAAATCTTACCACCATAATTGTTAAGTATTTGACTTTTCACAAAATTAATGGAACAAAACTTCCAATGGGTATATTTAAAGAACTATTTACAATCTTTTTCTCCTAAATTCTTATCTGACTTTTTCTATAAGTTTCTTTAATACAATAAAAAGAGAAAGATGAACAAAGCAGAAAATGCAAAAAGCTCCCACAGAAATGAAAAACTTTAGTAGATGAGAGTAGGATTTTTAATCTAATCTTGATAAATAAAATTTGATTAGGAAATAAAGCCAAGTTGTACTAGCTTTCCGCCTTTCCCTTTTTAAAGTGCAAGTACACATTTAGGTTCATGCACTGCAAAAATACAAGCTGTTTTTCTCCAAAACGAGACTCTGGAAAAAAGCATGTTGTAGTTCTTCTTACACAACTAGTCCGTACTACTTGTCAATCAATCAACAATCTAATAATTATGTGTGAATTGCTGATTTTGCAACTTGTTTAGATATTTTCTTTAAATCAAGTAGAACAACCTAGTTATTAGGGGTGAGTGGGTCCGGGTACCCTAACATTTTTGAACTATCCGAATCCTACCCAGTAAAAGATCGATTCTTAAATTTACTATCCGGAACCTACCTGTAGCAATCATTACTTGGAACCTAGTCCGGATAGGTTCCCGGGTACCCTATAAATATAAAACACAGATTAAGCAACAATTTTTAGCCTATGAAAATCAAAAAGAGTTCTAAAATAATTTCATCCAGTAGTTTTTTAGCCCGCAATCGGAGTTTTTAGTACCCTTATAAAAAATTTTAGAAAACTTATTCATTGTAGAAAAGCTAATTATGTAACCAAAACCTAAAATTGCAAGCCAAATTTGACACTCAATTAATTGAACGTGTTGATTTCAAAATAAATTTGGAAATATCTTAATTAAACTTATTTTCGTGTTCATAAGCTTTTCGATACAAAAGAAAAGCTTTATTATACTAGTAAATCCCTAAATTTCATCTTCACAACTACAAAAATATACATAAATTTTTAAAATAGATTTACATTTCAAATCAAAAAGTAATACAAATTGAAGATGAGTATCGCCTGAAATAGAACAGAAGCATATGATATTAAAAAGAAATTGAAGAGTTAGATATGAACCCATATGCATTTTAGGAACGACGTGAACACAACCAAGGGAGAGAAAGAGGCAAAGGTGAAGCTTCAACGACGACAATGATGAAAGTACCTGAGATAAAGCTTCAACAACGATGACGATGAAGCTCGGTGGTGTAGCTAAAACGTCATTGTTATTGAGAGAGTTTTGGGTGTTTTCTCTTAGGGCACAAAGAGCATTCTAGAATAAAGGGGTGAAAAAGCTGAAATATTTGCATCTTGGGGTGGGGAAAATCAATGTGCAGGCGTGCAACAAACAATTTTGGAGAAAGTTAAAAGTGGTCCAAATGTTTCTCAAAAAAATAAAAATATTTAATATTTTATAGGTTCCGGGTATCGGTTCCTGATCCGGGTACCCTGTCTCTATTTGCCGGAACCGGAATCAGACCCGACATTGATCGGTTCCTAATTTTATACCCAGACCCTACCCGTTATTATAATATATCTACCCGGAACCTATCCGTTAGTGTCGGTTCCGATCGGGTATCTAGGTACCCTGTACCCATGCTCACCCCTACTAGTTATTACTTATTAGTTGGGCTGATAAATGGAACGGGACGAAACAGGATTATGTGGATGGGGATTTTGGGATGGTGGAGTGGGTATGGATCAAGATTAGGGGAACATGATAGGGGATAGGAAGTGGTCTCATTCCGTCCCACATCCCACTATCAGAGGGAACGGGATTTGGGGGGACAAGATGGGATGGGAAGGGGATTTGACGGGACTTTTAAAAACTTTTTTCTAGACACTTCATTTAAAAATATATATATTTAAACACTTAAATAATTAAACAAAATAGTGAAAAGACATTCCAAGGTTAATTGTCTCTTATATTATTTAATAGAAATATGATTTAGTAGTTCAAAAGTTACAAATCACATAGTAAAATTGACATTAAAACCAAGAGAGGAAGGAAATGAAAAAGGCAAACCCTCCACAACAACTAATTTTGCTAAATTTTTCCGATCTTTGTGTTTATCATATTTCGGAGCTATAACTCCCCGTCATCGGGTTAATTCGACCTTGTACTTGGTCGAGACACTATGTGAATCTTATCCCGACTCATAAGCCATTTGCACACCCATTTTTTCAGCCAAGTATTGGTTATACCTTACTTTGTGATCCTTTTCCACATGTCTCATTAAACCTCCTGTCCCACCTTGACCTTTACCGGTTTTAAATTTATAAGCTTCGCGACAAATTTTACAAATAGCTAGTTGATTAGGAATGTCTTTTTCAAAAAAATCTCATGCAAGTGATTTTAATTTTCGTTGTTTTTTGCCTATTCTCATACTAGGTGGAATAGAAGGGATTCCAGTTTCAGCCGGAGACTCAGTCTGAGCCTGAGGTGGAGCTGCATAGCGAGTGTGTTATCTGAATTATCTCCTAATTCATTTTCTAAATCATAGTCTGGTTTAGTAGTTGGAGATATAGAATATACCTCATGATCTAATGATGGCACATTTGCATTAATATCAACATTAAAAAGTTCAGTTTCATCTACATGAGTGAAATTATCATAATTAGGATTACTAGAAGATAAACATTTACCCTTGTTACCCCTACTACCTCTACCAGAAAAAACGACCACCTCGTTCCATTATAATTATGTAAAAAGAATTAAAGTTAAGAAAATTAAGTACGATAATTAAAATTAAACAATAATAATTTAAATAAAAAAAGGAACGAGTGTACCAAACGTCGACGTAACGTCGACGTGTAATCGAGGTTAAAAATTGAAACTTTGCTCGATGATCATCAAGCTAGTTGCCAACTTCACTCCCAATTTTTTAACTTTGATAAAAATTAGCAAATAAAATATAATATTTAGTGTGAAATTTAGACTTGTAGAGAGAGAAAGAGATGGTAGGAAGATTTGTGAGAAAAATGAAGAGGAAAATAAGGTATTTATAGTTGAGAAATAGGATTAATATGTAAATATACTAACTTAGGGGTTAAAAATAAATATTAAGGGGGTAGAGGGCCAAAATGGCGGTTTTTATCCATTTCCAATGGCTAGAACTGCAAATGGTTGTTTGTGCAACGATTACTTTCTGGCAGAAACGGGATAGGCCGGGGCGGGATCGGGATAGGCGGGACATGCGCTTTTCCCATCCCAATTTTGAACCCGACTAGAGTCAATTCCTATCCCCTAATTTATCCAGCGAAATCGGGATGGGGCGGGGGGGATCGGGTTATCCCGGCCCACTAGTCATCCTTACTTATTAGTATGAGTATTAGTTTTTTTTTCTTTAATTTTTGATAAAATACACTAAATTTTCATGTAATATGATTCAGATTATGGCTGGCCAGTGGGCCGGGTCGGCCAGGTCCCGACCCGGTCCCGCCACGACACCGCCACAGTCCCGCCCCGAACCCGTCCTTTTTAAAAAAAATTGTGATAGCGGGGCTCGAACTGGGATGGGACATGGTCTCGTCCCGACCTGTGCCGGTCGGCTCCAATCCCGCTAGGCCCGACCCGGTCCCGATCCCGGTCCCGCCAGAAATTCCCTTTTGCACAAATACCATTGCACCAACGACCATTTTATATTTTGGCCGTTGTGCAACGTCTATTTTTTGCCACCCCAACTCCCTTACTCCCTTAATATTTATTTTTAACCCATAAGTTATTATATTTATACTTTAACCCAATTTTCCAACAATAAATACCTCATTTTCTCTTCATCTTTCTCACAAATCTCTCTAATCTCTCAATTTATCTCTCTACAAGTCTACATTGTCTACTACAATGGTTGTTTATTTTATTTAGCGCACTTAATTTTATTTACTTTAATTATTTATTAGTATAATTATAAATTTATAATGGAAGGATTTAAACGTATGCTTACGGGTAGGGGTCTTATAAGACTCTAGATGCGAGCTTCCATTTCATCCACCCTTCCTCAATACGATGTGTGACATCGTAATCAATCTCTACATCCCATTGGATAATAGATCTGAGGTACTTGAAGCTTCCTTTCTTTGGAATGACCTGAGTACCAAGCCTCATATCCACGTCTGTCTCAAGGTCGCTCCCGTTATTGAACTTGCACTTCAAGTATTTTGTCTTGGTCCTACTCAGCCTGAACCCTTAAGAATTCAGAGTTTGTCTCCAAACCTCTAGCTTAGCGTTCACTCCGCTACGAGTCTCATCAATTAGGACTATGTCATCTGCGAATAACATACACCATGACACCTTCCCTTGGATTTGTCGCGTCAGTCCATCCATCACCAAGGCAAATAAGAATGGCTAAGAGTTGATCCTGGGTGTAGCCCCGTTCTTACTGAAAAGCGCTCTGAGTCTCCTCCTACTGTTCGTACCCTAGTCTTGACTTCATCATACATATCATTGATCGCCCTAGTGTACGTCACAGGTACACCTCTAACCTCCAGACATCTTCATATAACCTCTCTAAGGACTTTATTATATGTCTTCTCGAGGTCGATGAAAACCATATGTAAGTCTCTTTTTCTCTCCCTATAATGTTCCACCAACCTCGCCGTGATAACACAAACACAAACATAAAATACATAAAGGTTGACTATTGTTGTTGTATGTTGTCACTTGTGCGAATCAACAGAATTTCTAAAGGTTCACTTAACAGAGACATTTATATATTAGAGTAATTTATATGTGTTAATTGTTGGAAATTTACTAATGTGGAATTATGTTTATCTCATTATTTATGACCCAAACAATTGGAGCCCCGCACGTCGGAAAATAGTTTTCACACACGTGCACACGTAGTGCCAAGTATCGCAAATTTCACTAGTGAAAGAGATATTGGTACGTAAGTGAAATGTTTGAGACATAGAATGATGCACGAATGTTTGAGACATAGAATGATGCACGATTATTGGCCAAAATGACAAGTATTCCATGTTGGTAAACGAAGGAAAAAGTGTACGAATTGTATGATGAAACGAGTCGGAAATCTTCGCGGAGCCGCGAAAGGCCGCGGCGTAGCCCCGTCGGAGCTGAGGCGCCGGAGCGCCACGGCACTAATTGGGTGTTCAGTCACTGGAGCCGCGGCGCTAATTCGCAGAGCCGCGCTGCTTTGGAGCCAGAATGCTGCGACATGAAGATGGAAAGTTCTGACTTTTGGGCTGGTTTTGTAGCATTGAATCTCCATTATTTGGCACATGAATTCATCCATTATTTGGTTGAATGTAACCCCTCAATAAGTGTCATTACATGGATATTGAAGGCGATTAGTTAGCTAGTTGAGGGGTCATCTCATTACACTATAAATTGAGGTCTTTAACTCAATTGTTCAACACTAAGAAACACTTACAGAATTTTTTGAAATCTTCTTCTTCCTCTCTAGCAAGTTTACTATATTCAAAGTTCTTCAAGAGTAACACTTGAGTTCCCTTTGCTCATTTGGTAAGTTGTTGTTGTATCTTGGGAGACTATTGCCCGACAACGTAAAAAAAGATATACGGGGCAATCTTGTCTTAAAGACAGAGTGTCATCACTCGACTCAGCAAATCACAAGGAGTTTGTAACGTTCTTGATTCCAGTTTGTTGTAATCTTTAGTTTATCCTTTATAGCAATTTGTAATATTTACTTACTTCCCATTTCCTGCAATTGTTGTAAAACACAATTTTAAGATAAGATTGTTGTAAGTGCTTAGAAAGATGACTGGAAGAGAACAACTCATTTCTGATTCTGCTGCTGCTGCTATTTAATGCAATCTCTCTGCCTTCCCCACTGCTGCTCAAGGCACACCTAATGCCTTCACTACTGCCCAAGTCTCATCCAACGTCTTTCCTGCTGCTCAAGGGAACGATACAGTTCCTCCACCCTCCGGGTTCCATCATGAACGCCCAGAAAAGTTCATGGGCTCTAACTTCAAGAGATGGCAGCAGAAGATGTTGTTTTATCTGACTGTTATGGGAATGACTCATTTCCTAACAGAAGATCCTCTACAAACTGGAGATGAAGTGGACCCTCAGCCTAATGAAACGGCTGGAGGGGGCCAAGGTATCCATGTCGTCAATGGCATGAAGATGGTTCTTGATGGTTGGAGTCATAGTGACTTCATGTGTAAGAACTATATTCTGAACTATCTGTCAGACCCACTCTACACGGTGTATTGCATGTAGTCACCGCCAAAGAGTTATGGGAAAAGCTGCAGAAAAAGTACAACGCACAAGATGCTGGTACCAAGAAATTCATCGTTGGAAAATTCCTGAAATTTCAAAAGGTGGATAGCAAAACTGTGATGTCCCAAGTCCAGGAATTCCAAATGATTCTACATCACCTGGATTTGGAAGGTATGAAACCAAATGAGCAGTTTTTGGTTGCATCACTGATTGAAAAGTTACCTTCCTCGTGGAATGAGTTTATGAGTTACTTAAAACTCAAGACAAAGAAAATGACCTTTGAAAAACTTATTATCAAACTCTAGATTCAGGAAGATAATAAGAAGGCATTGCCTAGGGGAAAACAACTCGTTGAGGCAAAGGCAAATCTGGCTGAGGCCAAAGGGAATCCAAGCAAGAAGCGCAAGTTCCAGAAAGATGGCAAGACCCAAACGGCGAAGAAGTTCAAGGGAAATTGTCACCACTGTGGGAAACCTGGTCACATGATCAAGGACTGCCGCAAGCTCAAGACTGAGCAACAAGAGAAGGCCAAGGCCAAAGGCAAGGCACAAGCTAATGTCGTCAAAGACACGCTTCTTGACGACATGATTGAGGAGTTCTCGTCAGTGGTACTTGAATCAAACCTTGTTGAGAATCCATGTAATGGTGGATGGACACGGGTGCTACCAGATACATATGTTCCAATAGAGATACCTTCTCCACATATACGCCAGTTACAGACAAGAAGATGTTCATGGATAACAACGCTTCCTCTGACGTGCTGGGGTTAGGAAAAGTAGTCCTGAATATGACTTCTAGAAAGGAGCTCACTTTGAACGAGGTGATGCATGTCCCTGAGATTAGGAGAAATTTAATTTCAGGCCATTTATTGGTTAATGCTAGTTTTAGGCTAGTATTTGAGTCCAATAAGTTTGTAATCACCAAGAATGGAACTTTTGTGGGAAGGGGCTTTGTCTGTAAATGACTCTTCAAAGTTAATGCCATGTCTGTAATGCGTGCAAGCAATAATATTGAAATTTCTTCTTACTTGCTTGAGTCCTCTAATTTATGGCATCATAGATTAGGATATATTAACTATAAGTCCATCCAAAGGTTGGTTAAGCTGGAGTTGTTGCCGTCTATCGACATAAACCCTCAACATAAGTGTGAGGTGTGCGTAGAGGCAAAACTCACAAAGCTTCATTTTCAATTCGTCGAAAGGAATACCGCTCCTCTAGAACTTATTCACACAGATATATGTGATTTGAAATTTGCACGAACTAGGGGGAACAAGTACTTTGTGACATTCATTGATGATAGCACAATGTATTATTACCTTTACTTGTTGAAAAGTAAAGATGAAGCGTTCTGACGCTACAAAGCAGAAGTTGAAAACCAACTAAGCATGCAGATTAAATCCATTCATAGCGATAGATGGGGAGAATATGTAGCCATTTGAGGAATATTGTGCTGAATCGGGCATTGTTCATCAAACGACGGCTCCATACTCACCTCAGTCGAACGGTGTTGCTGAATGCAAGAACCGCACATTGACGGAAATGATGAATGTCTTACTTATCAATTTTGGTCTTTCCCAAAACATGTGGGGAGAAGCTGTCCTTACTGCTAATATGATTCTTAATAGAGTCCCACATAAGGGTAAGGATAAAACTCCATATGAATCATGAAAGGGAAGGAAGGAAACCCACCTATAAATATTTAAAGGTGTGGGGTTGTTTGACAAAGGTTGAAGTGCCCAAGCCAAAGCAGGTCAAGATTGGGCCTAAGACTGTAGATTGCATTTTCATCGGATATGCAAATAACAGTAGTGCTTATCGCTTCTTAGTGCATAAGTCTGATATTCCAGATATCCACGGGGGTACAATCATGGAATCAAGGAATGCTCAATTCTTTGAGGATACTTTTCCTATAAAGGAAAAAAGACATAACCTCTCGCAAACGAAGTTATGAACAAAACTCTTAGGAACCAGGAGTCATTGACTTCCCGGATCTAGATGGTTCAGATTTAGTGGACTTCAAAATGGCTGAATATCCAGAATCTAGTGTTCCAGATTCTCAGAACTTGGAGACTCCAGAGATGGAATCGAGGCGAAGTAAAAGGACCAGGAAGGATACATCCTTCGGTCCTGACTTTGTAGCTTATATGGTTGATGACGAACCAAGGACAATTACTGAAGCATTGTCAACTCCAGAAGCACCGCTATGGAAATAAGCTATTGAGAGTGAAATAGACTCCATCATGTTTAACCATAATTGGGAGTTGGTTGATCTTCCTCTGGGAAATAAACCGTTGAGTTGTAAATGGATACTCAAACGGAAGTAAAAAACAGATGGGTCTATAGATAAGTACAAGTCCAGGTTGGTAGTCAAGGGCTATCGGCAGAAGGAAGGCCTTGACTATTTTGACATGTACTCCCTGATGTCTAGGATGACGTCCATACGAGTATTCATTGTGATCGCAGAGTTGCGTGACCTTGAGATACATCAAGTGGATGTCAAGACAGCCTTTCTAAATGGTGATTTGGAAGAAGAAATCTATATGGAACAACCCGATGGGTATGTGGTTCCAGGGAAAGAGAAGAAAGTCTGTCGACTTGTCAAATCTCTGCACGGGCTGAAACAGGCCCCGAAGCAATGGCACGAAAAAATTGATAGTACTCTACTATCGAAGGGTTTCTCCTTAATGAGTGTGACAAATGTGTCTACATGAAAGGTAACTCTGACTCGTTCGTCATGATATGACTGTACGTAGATGACATATTGATCACATGGAGCAATCCTAGCTTGATCCTAGAGACTAAGAACATGTTGAAACAATGTTTCGACATGAAGGATATGTGTATCACAGATGTCATCTTAGGGATAAAGATTTCTAAGACTTCTGACGGACTGGTCTTATCTCAGTCTCACTACATCGAGGATGTGTTGAGAAAGTTTGAGATGTTTGACAGTTCTTTTATGAAGTCACCACCAGATAGAAATCAAAAGCTTAATAAAAATTATGGTGCACCCGTATGCCAGGAGAAATATGCACAGGTGATTGGTAGTTTGATGTGCATAACAAACTGCACCCGACCTGATATTGCTTATGCAGTCAATAAGTTGGCTAGGTTTACCCGTAATCGGAGTAATAATCATTGGAAGGCGTTGAATCGGGTACTGCGATACCTGAAATACACACTAACTTACAGGTTGCATTATTCGAGATATCCAGCTGTACTAGAGGGGTACAGTGATGCAAACTGGATATCTGATATAGAGAACACCAAGTCCACCGGTAGGTATGTATTTACAATTGGTGGTGGGGCTGTGTCTTGGAAATCCTCTAAGCAAACTTACATCGCCCGATCCATGATGGAATCAGAGTTCATCACCTTAGACAAAGCAGGAGAAGAAGTTGAGTGACTTCACGACTTTTTAGAGGATGTCCTTTGTTGGGACAAACCCGTACCTTCTGTAATGATCCACTACGACAGTCAGTCGGCTCTACGAAGGGCCCAAAATTCTATGTACAATGGCAAGTCTCGTCATATTCGACGGAGACATAAGACCGTTAGGCAGCTGATCACCACGGGTATAATATCCATTGATTACATAAAATCAAAGGATAACAAAGTGGACCCACTGACAAAGGGCCTACCCAAAGATCAGATATTCTGCTTGTCTAGGGAAATGGGCTTAAAACCCAAGCTATAAGGATCAATACGGTGGTAACCCAACCTTACTGACTGGAGATTTCAGGAATAAGGTTCAATGGGAAAACTAAGCTGTAAAGGTTCAGTTGAGCGCTTCGGTGGAAGCATGAGCACTTCGAATAGTGATTTATGTAAAGAAACATCAATCCAAAGTCGTTCGCGCAATAGACATTAAGTGCTATCTACATTGTGGGTAAAGGTTAAGTATCCAAAACCTTTAATGATCCTCAACAGTTGAGGTTAGGTTTGGGAAATTTTTTAATGGTTCCTAATACTTGTAAAGTGGGGTATAGCAGGATACCTTGTAAGAGAACACCTATTTAAGTGCGAGGATAGGCCGCCTCAAATGAACGCACTTAAGAATCCAAGAAGTGTCCACGGCCACAACGGACAAAACATTATTAAGAACAGAGTGACGAAAGTTGGTGTGTTGGTACCGTTGACTTGGCCTACACTAAACACTGACGGTTCAAGACATCACGTTCACCACACAGTAAGTAAGTCCGATGGTATTCAACTATGGAAGGTTCAAAGCTGAAGCTACCTCTCCTGATGCAACATCGGTCCGCTAAAAGATTGCTGGAAAATGCACCATGTGAGTGCACCAAAATCTCTTTCAAGAGGGGATTGTTGGAAATTTACTAATGTGGAATTAAGTTTATCCCATTATTTATGACTCAAACAATTTGGGGCCCGCACGTCGGAATCATCATTTCCACACACGTGCACACGTAGTGCCAATTATCGCAAATTTCATTAGTGAAAGAGATATTGGTACTTAAGTGAAACGTTTGAGACATAGAATGATGGACGGTTATTGACCAAAATGACAAGTATTCCACGTTGGTAAACGAAGGACGAAGTGTATGATGAAACGAGTCGGAAATCGCCGCGAAGGGTCGCGGCGCAGCCCCGTCGGAGCCGCGGCGCCGGAGCACCGCGGCGCTAATTGGGTGTTCAGTCACTGGAGCCGCGACGCTAATTCGCAGAGTCGCGACCCTTCGGAGGCAGAATGCTGCGACGGAAAGATGGAAAGTTCTGACTTTTGGGCTGGTTTTGGAGCATTGAATCTCCATTATTTTGCACATGAATTCAGCCATTATTTTGTTGAATGTAACCCCTCAATAAGTGTCATTACATGGCTATTGAAGGTCATTAGTTGGCTAGTTGAGGTGTCATCTCATTACACTATAAATTGAGGCCTTGGGCTCAATTGTTCTACACTAAGAAACACTTACAGAATTTTCTGAAATCTTCTTCTTCCTCTCTAGCAAGTTTACTATATTCAAAGTTCTTCAAGAGTAATACTTGAGTTCCTTTGCTCATTTGTTAAGTTGTTGTTGTATCTTGAGAGACTATTGCCTGACAACGTAAAAGGAGATATACGGGGCAATCTTGTCTTAAAGACAGAGTGTCATCACTCGACTCAACAAATCACAAGGAGTTTGTAATATTTTTTATTCCAGTTTGTTGTAATTTTTAGTTTATCCTTTCTAGCAAATTTATAATATTTACTTACTTCTCGTTTTCTGTAATTGTTGTAACTCACATTAATTTACTCTGACATTCATAATTATTCATTCATGCAACTATACTCCCCTTTAACTTTGGTGCAGTCAGTACACTGTATTTATTTCTCTTTCTCAATTCATAGTTTTCATAACCATAGCAACCACGTCGAAGTGGATGTTATAAATAAGTAGATATAATTATAATTTTATATTTTTTTAATAGAAGCGAATTCAAAATTTGAAATTAATAAATTCATACAACGATCTCAAGTTATTCCTTCCATCCAAATTGACAGTTACTTCAGCTTAAAAGAATTTTCTAAAAATATTAATCCATCCGTCGTCCCATTTTAACTTGCATGATTAAGACAAGTGAACACTTTTAATATCCGTCAAGCATTTAACAAAATCTAGTTAATATTAGATTCTATGTGATCTGTGAAAAAGATTTAAGCAGAAATATCAAAAAAGTCTTGTCAAATTCATACGTCATAATCTCAACATAAAAAGTTGAAATAGACACCAAATTCAGATTTTAAAAAATAATAAAAATAAAAACTACACAAAACACAAGAAATAAACCCAAAATAACGAAAATTGTAAAAAACTACGTCTCCAAACGTAAATTCCCTTTAAATCATTTTTTTAATCAAAATTATCGTTAAATCTTACCACCATAATTGTTAAGTATTTGACTTTTCACAAAATTAATGGACCAAAACTTCAAATGGGTATATTTAAAGAACTATTTACAATCTTTTTCTCCTAAATTCTTATCTGATTTTTTCTATAAGTTTCTTTAATACAATAAAAAGAGAAAGATGAACAAAGCAGAAAATGCAAAAAGCTCCCACAGAAATGAAAAACTTTAGTAGATGAGAGTAGGATTTCTAATCTAATCTTGATAAAACCTCTATAAATGAATATCACTGGGATCTGGAAAATTATTATCTTATACGGAGTTATTAATTTGTCGATAAATGAATATTTTATTAATCTATCGATAAATGAATATTTATTAATTTATAGAATAATTTTTATTTTGTACATTATATTTCTCAAATTATACAATTAATTTTTTCGGTAAAAAAGAAAAGAAAATAAATAAACAATTAATTAATGATGGTGCATTGTATCTAAGTTTATTAATCTTGTCAAAAAGAAGTTTATTAATCTTGGGTTGACATGAATAAAAATAGAATGCATGTACATTAGAATATGAAGTGTTAGAATATAAAGTGTTAGTGAATTGTTTCAAGTACACAATATAGAGTTTATAAATAGACACATGTACTTTAACTTCATATACCAAAATATAAAAATTCATATATTATATCTTCTCTTCCATGACTACTCATTTGAAATGTATAAAAAAAATCTACGCTAACTGATGAGATGAGAAAAACATTATGTGAGTACAAAAATAAGCATCCTTCTTCGAGCCAAAAAAAATTGCAACAGTGGGTTCAACAAAAGTTTGATCTCTCTATTAGTCAATCAACAATATCAAATACTCTTAAAAGGTCAGCAGAATATTTGTTAAAAGAGATAACAAATAGCATTGTTAAAAGACACAAATCAACAAAATATCCTCAATTCGAAAATGTATTGTATGTGTGGTTTCTCCAACACCAAGTGTATGAGTGGTTTCTCCAATATCAAAAGAAAGTGAACATGACTCGAGAAATGATTCAAACTAAAGCAAGAGATTTTCTACCGAAAATGTATGGTGATGCAAATCCAGAATTTAACTTCTCAAGTGGTTGGCTAGAACGGTTCAAGGTGAGACATATGATTAAGTCTTATAGAAGGTTTGATGAAAGTGGTTTAGTTGTCATGGAGAATATTGAAGAAGCTTTATCTGAAATTGGTAAAAATTGTTTAGAAAGTGCTTTATTTTATGAATTATATATGTAATTTTCATACGTATTTAATGAATTATTATTTTATATTTTCAGTGGTCCTCAAGGAATTTTTTTTAAATTATTATCTTATGCATTTATCGAGGTTATTATTTTATCCCATTAGCCCAAGTCTGGATCGGAGAAAATTATTATTTAATCGAGGTTATTAATTTATCGAATATTCCTTTATCGAGGTTTTAGTGTAATTAAGGAATTTTAAGTCTAATCTTGATAAATAAAAGTTGATTAGAAAATAAAGCCAAGTTGTACTAGCTTTCTCTTTTTAAAGTGCAAGCACACATTTAGGTTCATGCACTGCAAAAATACAAGCTGTTTTCCTCCAAATCGAGACTCTGAAAAAAGCATGTTTGTAGTTCTTCTTACACAACTAGTCCGTACTATATTTTCTTTAAATCAAGTAGAACAACCTAGTTATTAGTAGGGCTGATAAATGGAACGGGATGAGACCGGACGGGACGGGACGGGATTATGTGGATGGGGATTTGGGGATGGTGGAGTGGGTCGGGATCAAGATTAGGGGGACGGGATAGGGGATAGGGGATAGGAAGTAGTCTCATCCTGTCCCACATCCCACTATCAGAGGGAACGGGATTTGAGGGAACGAGATGGGACGGGAAGGGGGATTTGAGGGGATTTTTAAAAACTTTTTTCTAGACACTTCATCTTAAAAAAATATATATTTAAACACTTAAATAATTAAAAAAGATAGTGAAAAAAACATCACAAGGTTAATTGCCTCTTATATTATTTAATAGAAATATGATTTTTTTAATACAATTTCAAAATTGCATATTTGTTTCGTAGTTCAAAAGTTGTAAATCACATAGTAAAATTGACATTAAAATCAGGAAATGAAAAAGGCAAATCCTCCACAACTTTTGCTAAATTTTCCCGATCTTTGTATTTTTCATATTTCGGAGCTATAACTGCCCTCGTCATCGGGTTAATTCGACCTTGTACTTGGTCGGGACTCTAATGTGAACCTTGTCTCGACTCATAAGGCATTTGCACACCCACTTTTTCAACCAAGTATTGGTGATACCTTACTTTGTGATCCTTTTCCACATGTCTTATTAAACCTCCTGTCCCACCTTGACCTTGACCTTGACGTTGACCAGTTTTAAATTTATAAGCTTCGCGATAAATTTTACAAATAGCTAGTTGATTAGGAATGTCTCTTTCAAAAATATCTCATGCATGTGATTTAAATTTTTGTTATTTTTGGCCTATTCTCATACTAGGTGGAATAGAAGGGATTCCAGTTTCAGCCTGAGACTCGATCTGAGCTTGAGGTGGAGCTGCATAGTGAGTGTGTTATCTAAATTATCTTTTAATTCATTTTCTAAATCATAGTCTGGTTCAGTAATTGGAGATGCAGAATATACCTCATGATTTAATGATGACACATGTGCATTAATATCAGCATTAAAAAGTTCAGTTTTATCTACATGTGTGAAATTATCATAATTAGGATTACTAGAAGATGCACCCTTACCCTTGTTACCCCTACTACCTCTACCAGAAAAACGTCCACCTCGTTCTATTATAATTATGTAAAAAGAATTAAAGTTAAGAAAATTAAGTACAATAATTAAAATTAAACAATAATAATTTAAATAAAATAAGGAACGAGTGTACCAAACGCCGACGTAACGTCGACGTGTAATCGAGGTTGAAAATTGAAACTTTGCTCGATGATCCTCAAGCTAGTTGCCAACTTCACTCCCAATTTTTTTAACTTTGATAGAAATTAGCAAATAAAATATAATATTTAGTGTGAAATTTAGACTTGTAGAGAGAGAGAGAGAGAGAGAGAGAGAGAGAGAGATTAGAGAAATGGTAGAAAGATTTGTGAGAAAAATGAAGAGAAAAATGAGGTATTAGTTGAGAGAATAGGATTAATGTGTAAATATACTAACTTAGGGGTTAAAAATAAATATTAAGGGGGTAGGGGGGTCAAAATGGCAGTTTTTAGCTGTTGCCAACGGCTAGAATTGCAAAGGTTGTTTGTGCAACGATTACTTTTTGGCAGAAACGGGATGGGCCGGGGGGATAGGCGGGACATGCGTTTGTCCCATCCCGATTTCGAACCCAACTAGAGTCAATTCCTATCCCTAATTTATCCAGCGAAATCGGGACCGGACAAGGCGGGATCGGGTTGTCCCGGCCCACTGGCCAGCATTTGTTATTAGTAGGAGTACTAGTTTTTTTTACTTTTTCTTTAATTTTTGATAAATTACACTAAATTTTCATGTAATATGATTCAGATGTAGATATATTTGTTGTATTTAAGGGTCATTTGGTAGCTAGTTAGTGTTATGATGGTATTAGTAATACATATAGTATTAGTTATGAGGAAGTGTATGTTCTATTATTTTAAGCAGGATTTAGTTATTTATGTACTAGATATTCATGTATTGATTATTTCATATTCTATCCTGCATAAAATAATACATAAATTTCCTTATAACTTATACATGTACTTATTAGTTATACACGTTTCTAAATTGCAAACCAAATACCATATTAGGTGTGTTGAATTTTATACATAGCTACAATATGCTACTAACCTGATATTACTTATGCAAGATTTAATACGTGAATAACTTAGCTCTTAATCAGCTACCAAATGACCCCTTAACCCATGTACTTAACCCCCATTATACAATGCAAATCCTACTTAAATATTAGTCTGAATATTATTTTTATATTTCAAAGATGTTGAGTGTTTATTTTTGAAAACTAGAGGTTTACTTGTAACAAAGTATATTTTATTTTAATATATAATAAAGAAAAGACAAATTAAATTGCAAATTATGTTCTTGTTGTTCAATTTACGAAAATTTAAGAAAGTGAACACTTTGTAACCCACCGAAAAAAATTTGTTCACACTTTTGATTTAAAAGATAATATGTTTTTTGCAGCAGATGCTTTTCTTATAATAGATACCCTTTAATTAAGAGAGTCGAAATGATGAGAGATTAAAAATGTTGATAATTAGATATAAGGGTTATAGAATGTCTAAAAAAAAAAATAGTTCGGTGCACTAAACTTCCGTTAGACGCGTGGTCTGGGGAAGAGTTAAATCAGAAGGGTCTATCGTAATTCGTACGCAGCTTTACTCTACATTTTCGCAAGTGACTATTTTCACAGCTTGTACCCGTGATCTCCTGCTCATATGGCAGTAACTTTACCAGTAACTCCAAAGTTCCCTTTATAGAATATCTATTATTGAAAAATGGAGGACAACTTGATTTAAGTTCAAAATCAAAGGAGAAAAAAATTCATCCAATTTCAACTAGTCTTAATGTCTACTGAAGCTTTATGACGAGTGGAATTAACCTTGCTTAATCTAAATTTGAAAAAAAAAGCAATTAGTAAATTGAGATACTGAAAATTGAAGTCGCACATATTAATTACAAGAAAGTTAGTATTTGGAAGTATATTAATATTGGTGAAATTCATTTTCATCCCCTAAGCTTAGCTTAAAAATCAAACACATCCCCCAGATTTAAACAATTGACATTTTCATCCACATCTCATCTTCCGGCCATTGACCGGTAAGTTGATCGATAGTTGACCGGTCATTAAAGGGCTAAAATATAATTTACTAATATTTTAATTTAATAAATGTCCTAAATTAATCATATACATTTTTTTCATAATTATCATTTCTAGTTCATTAGCTCACGTCAACTACTCACGTTTAAAGAAAAAAGAGCTCACGTTGACTATTGTCATTTGTAGGTTTTGGCCACTATATTTAATATTTTTTTCGGAATAATTTTTCAAAACCAGTGTTTCGTCATAAAATAATTCATTTTTGCCAAATTCAATTTGAAGCTGGATTCCAAATTTGAAACAATGTTTCAACCCAAACGACTATTTTGAGAGTCAAGCGACTTATTGTTTCAATTTATTTGACCACTTTACTATTTGGAGAGTCAAACGATCTTTTGTTTGACCATGTTTTAATAATATAATTTTGTTATATTTTAATTGATAACTATTATAACTTATAGTATTTATCATGTAGTTTTAAATATATAAATTTTATTTTAGAAAAAGTTGAAGATTAAATATCTAAATTCACACTTAAATTAAGTTAATTTGACCCTCGTAATAAAAAAGGTTCACATAAATTAAAACAGGGGAGTGTTTTTTTTTCAAATCAGTGTTTGGGTTGGAACAACAATAACAATATGGGTGAAAATCATTTTCATCCCCCAAGCTTAGCTTAAAAATCAAACACATCCCTCAGATTTAAACAATTGACATTTTCATCCCCATCTCATCTTCCGGCAATTGACCGGTAAGTTGACCAATAGTTGACCAGTCATTAAAGGGCTAAAATGTAATTTACTAATATTTCAATTTAATAAATGCCCTTAATTAATCATATACATTTTTTTTCATAATTATCATTTCCAGTTCATGAGCTCACGTCGACTACACATGTTTAAAGAAAAAAAGAGGTCACGTTGACTATTGTCATTTGTAGTCTTTGGGCATAATAATATTTAATATTTTTTCAAAATAAGTTTTCAAAATCAGTGTTTTGTTATAAAATAATCCATTTTTGCCAAATTCAATTTGAAGTTGGATTCCAATTTGAAAAATTATTCCAATCCAAACGACTAATTTGAGAGTCAAGCGAGTTTTTGTTTCAATTTATTTGACCATTTTACTATTTGGAGAGTCAAACAATCTTTTGTTTGATCATGTTTTAACAATATAATTTTGTTATATTTTGATTGTTAACTATTATGACTTATAGTACTTATCAAGTTATCATGTAGTTTTAAATAAGTAAATTTTATTTTTTAAAAAGTTAAAGATTAAATATCTAAATTCACACTAGAAATAAGTTAATTTGACCATCGTACTCAGAAAAGGTTCACATAAATTAAAACGGGGAACTAATTTTTTCAAATCAATGTTTGGGTTGGAACAACAATAACAATATACCAATGTAATTTCACAAGTGGGTTCAGACATTTTTTCAAATTTAGAATCCAACTTAAAATTGGATTTGACAAAAATGAATTATTTTATAACCAAACACTGATTTTGAATTTTTTTGGAAAATCATTCCGAAAAATATAAATATCATTATGGCCAAAGCCTACAAATGATAATAGTCAACGTGAGTTCTTTTTTTCTTTAAGTATGAGTAGTCAATGTGAGCTCATGAACTAGAAATGATATTTATGAAAAAAGATGTATATGATTAATCAAGAATATTTATTAAATTAAAATATTAGTAAATTATATTTTCGCCCTTTAATAACCGGTCAATTGTCGGAAGTTGAGATGGGGATGAAAATGTCAATTGTTCAAACATGGGGATTGGAACAACAATAACAATATACCCTAACGTAATCCCGCAAGTGGGTTCAGGCATTTTTTTCAAATTTCGAATCCAATTTCAAATTGAATTTGACAGAAATGGATTATTTTATAACCAAACACTGATTTTGGAAAATTTTGAAAAATCATTCCGAAAATATAAATATTATTATGGCCAAAGCCTACAAATGACAATAGTCAAAGTGAACTCTTTTTTTCTTTAAACATGAGTACAACGTGAGCTCGTGAACTAGAAATGATAATTATGAAAAAAATGTATAAAATTAATCAAGAACATCTATTAAATTGAAATATTAGTAAATTACATTTTAATCCTTTAATTACCGGTCAACTATCGGTCAACTTACCGGTTAATGGTCGGAAGTTGAGATAGGAATGAAAATGTCAATTGTTCAAACATGGGATGTGTTTGATTTTTAAGCTAAACTTGGGGGATGAAAATGATTTTCACCCATTAATATTCGACAATTTTTTTTTAAAAAAGAGAAAACTAGTAACTACAAAAAAAAAATAGCAATTGGATGCATTTTCTTGGGCCAATCTGTCCTTGCTATAGAGTCTCCCATGAGCTGCCATTACCAAATTGAAGATCCACCCGGGGGCATTTTGGTTGTTGCAAATAATTCTTCTCCTTTTTTATTTCTTATTCAGTGTTTGACGTCTGCATTGAGGTCCCTCTGATTAAGAATGGAGGTACCCAATCATCCGACCACAATCTATGTTGGTACAAATAGTTCTTCTCCGTAATATTAATCTAAACCTCTCCTTTGAGTTTTAGATATAAATATTTATCGAAAAAAATGTTCATATATTGCATATCAGAAAATTGAGACCCCTACTTCCTCCAATATTGCCTTTGTCTTTAGCACTATTTGGACGGTCAAGGAAGCTCGTTTAGCTACAATTTCCTTGACTGGCCTCTCTTTCTCATAATAGATATGCACCCACGAGGTGAATTTGGATGAACATTCTCTTCGGAGTCAATCAGTAAAAGCATTCACTTAACAAAAATAATATACCAATAATTGGAGTCACACATACTAATTAGGAGAAAATTAGTATTGGAAAATATATTAAGAACTGATAATATTTTTTTAAAAAATAAGAAATTTAATATTTTTAAATGTATATAGATCGATCAGTTTTGAATTTCTTTTGTCAAGATACAGTCAAAAACTTGTACACGATTGGATTGGATTTAGAGAATTTTGAAGTCACGTAGCTTGCACCTGGAGTGTGTCTGTTATTTTCTCATAAAGTATGATAAAATGACGAAATTTGTTGAATTTTCAATACTTTAAATGTCACGATCAAAATCGTAGGTCGTGGTGGCACCTACACTATCCTCGAGTAGGCAAATCACATCCCAACATTTCGAAATAACAAGTTAATTAGGTGGAAACTAAATAAGAATAAATTATCAAATCTGAACTACGATCATAAATAAAAATCCAACATCCCCAAAATCTGATCAAAAGTGTATAAGAGCTCTAATACATCCAGAAAATTTAAGTTTGAAATTGTCCGAAGGCTACATACTGTCTGCTAGGAAAGAAATACAAAAGTAGATAAAGAGGGTCATTAAGGGGTCACTGATGACCAAGTAGCTCACCCTATATGACCAAAGATGTCACCCTCGCGTGATCATCCATGAGGCGTCGAACTGGAACCTGGATCGTGCTCTGCACTCAACAAAAAGTTCAGCAAGAGTACCATCAGTACAACAATAGTACTGGTACTTATCATAGACCGATTAAGATTAGATAACACAATAAGAAGTAGAAATCAACAAGTAGCACATAGAGCAAACAGGGAAGATCGTGTATCAAAACAAGTCCAATATCAATGAAATAAGGTAATCAACCAAGACAGATATAGGTCACAACCGAACATTTGAGAATGTAAGACTAGACGAGTACAATACAATACAAAGTCACCTCTTTCACTTCACTCTCGTACGCACATGCTAAGGACAGTCTCAAAGTCATGACCTATGGGGGACCCGCGAAGTCCACGTACCACTTGGGCTATCCGGCAAAACCTTGGAAGCATCAATCATTATCGTCTCTGGTAGAAACCTCGGAGTATCTCTGTCACTCTCAATCTCCGGCAACGACCTCAGAGTATCACAATCACTCACCTCACCATTATGACCATAACAAAGTAATAAGTAAATCATGCTCACATAGTATCAATCTTAACAGAATCAAAATCAATTAATCAACAAGTACACATCATGTTACAGTTCACATTTCAATTAATCATTATTACTTTTTCCTTTCATGAGATGAGTGAGCTAGTATGTGACAGGAAATCAGGTAAGCAATAATCACATAATATAACACATATGGCGACAAGCCCACGTAAACAACATCCATATTAAATCAGTGTAATTTATCACCCCTACATGCCCGAAGGCCTATCATGCTATCTCTGTTATTTTCTACAACTATATACGATTCTCTAATTAAAGTCTAACTCAAGTAAGTCGTAACCTACCTCGAGGTCGAGCGGGTCCCATGAACTATCCAATTTGAGTCTTTCCCTTTCGAATCACCTCTGAAGGATCAAAATCTAACAAATAATTACTCTACGTTAAAATACAATACTAATGATACCTAATTCGCTATATTTCCGAAAACGTTCCCATAATAATCCTAAAAAGTGGCCTCGGGGCCACAAGGGCAAACAAAAATTTTATTTCAAAATCTCATTACCCATAGTCTAATTAGTCTATGTTATAAAAATCATAGTAAAAGCCTTGAGCTTGGCATTCAATTTCATAAAATCCCCTTTTTACAACCTAGAATTTAAACTTCAATTCTTCACCCCAAAAGTGATTTAATCTACTAATTATTGACGGAAAATGACATATATTAAATAAAACAAGTTTAGAACCTTACTCCAATGAAGATTCTAGATGGATACCTTAAAAGTTCCCTCAAAATCGAGCTCAAAACATAAAAAGTGAAAAGTGAAGTGATTCTCGGATTCCACATTTATCAATGTTGCTATAGTGAAGCCTTCACGATCACGGTATGAGACCATGCAATCGAATTGAGCAAAGGTAACCCGGCCCATCAGAAGGTTTCGCGATCGCGTAGCACCGCGACTCCCTTCCCGAACTCACGCGCCCTCCGCGATCGCGAAGGACACCACACAATTGCGAGGACCACTCATACCAAGGTCCGCGACCGCGAAGAAGGAAACCAGTAGCCGAACACTAGATTTTTCTAGTTTCTTCCGAACTTGAATTTGACCCTAGAAACTCATCTGAGACCTCCCGGATACAAACCAAATATGCACCCTGAGTATAATCGACCTACGGACTTGCTCGCGCACTCAAAAGACTAATGCGATGACATTATCACATATTGACCATCAAAACCACCTAGTTTTTCATACTTCCATTTTAACCAACTAAGTACCCAAAATCCATATGAACGCCCCGGGACTCGAACCAAGGGCTCGACTAAGTCATACATGACGTTCCGGACTTACCGGAATCGACGAAACTCGAAAACGGATACGTTTACTCAAAAGTCAACTTTTAGTCAACTTAATCATTTCAAAAACATAAGAAAGCTTATACTTGGAATTTTAATCTTGAAACGAGTCCGATTTACCTCGGAAAACGTGTCACCCCCACAAGCTAAGAACACCATAACGGAGGTTATGAAAGGGGTATTTTGGGTATAGAGATATTAGAAGGAACTAAACGACCAAACGTGTCATTACATTAAAGATGTTTGTTCAATATAGTAGTTGAAGGATGTATCTTAAGGTTTTGGATTCCTCTTTGTAAGATGTTATTAATCTCCCTTGAGGAGTCTTTCATTAATATCAAGGTATATATAGAGTACAATATTCATCCCTTATACAATAGGAATCCTAAGCCTATACAAAAGAGGAATCCTAAGCCTATACAAAAGAGGAATCCTAAACCTATACAAAAGAGAAATCCTAGTCTTACCATAATTATATTTACACAATATATGAAAATATTCTAATTATGGGTAGGGAATATATTTACACATTTACACACCCCCTCAGTCGGAGCGGGAGGAGGCCGGACGCTGAGACTGGCTCTGAAGTCAAGAAATAACGTGCGGGAAGTCCTTTGGTAAATATGTCTGCATACTGATAGGATGATGGAACATGTAACACTCGGACATGGCCTAACGCAACTTTCTCACGAATGAAGTGTAGGTCTATCTCAATATGCTTGGTTCGCTGATGTTGAACCGGATTATGAGAAAGATAGATGGCAGATATGTTATCACAATACACAATAGATGCCCGACGCAAAGGACACCGAAGTTCTAACAAAATTTACGAGCCAACAAATCTCGGCTACTACATTTGCAACGCCTCGTACTCGGCCTCGGCACTTTGGAACGAGATAGGGTAGCTCGTCGCTTGCGGACCAAGAAATCGATTATCCCCTAAGAAAACACAAAAGCCGGAGGTGGAGCGTCGCGTGTCCGGACACCCTGCCCAATCTGCATCCGTATATGAAAGTAACTTGTCTGGTGCAGAGGGGTATAGGTGCAAACCATAATCAAGAGTGCCCTTAATGTATCGAATGATACGCTTAAGAGCAGTGAAATGAGACTCCCCGGGGGCATGCATGAATAAGCACACTGCTTTGAACAAAGCATAAGCTATGTCCGGCACAGGTGAATGTGAGATACGACGTGCACATGCAAGGCTCCTATATAGAGTATGATCAGAGACTGGAGCACCATCCATAGCACTGAGCTTAGATTTGGAATCAACTGGAGTAGGCACCTTTTTGCAGTTCGCCATCTTAGCCCTGTACACAATCTTTTCTGCATACTTACGCTGACATAAGAACATATGATTGGCAGACCTGGTCACTGATATCCCCAAAAAGTAACTCAGCTTTCCCAAATCAGTCATTGAAAATTCGGACTTGAGCAAGGCAATAATCTCATTTTTCAATCCGTCGGAGGAGGCAGTAAGAACAATATCATCCACGTAAAGTAATAAGTAAGCCGTGCTACTACCTCGATGAAAAATGAAAAGTGATATATCACTCTTGTTGCATACAAACCCAATCTTCAAGATATACCTGGCAAAGCGATCATACCATACACGGGGGGCCTGCTTCAGGCCATATAGTGACTTACGGAGATGGCACACATAGTGAGGAACTGCTGGATGGGTGAACCCTGGTGGCTGATGCATGTAGACTGTCTCTCTCAGATCCCCATGTAAGAATGCATTCTTCACATCAAGCTGATGGATCGGCCAATGTTTGCCCATGGCTATGCTCAAAACTGTGCGGATGGTAGCCGGTTTGACAACCGGGCTGAAGGTCTCACCACAATCAATGCCCTCCTGCTGATTTGTGCCATTAGCCACACGACGGGCCTTATACCTCTCAAGATCCCCATTGTCTCTGAACTTGTGACGAAATAGCCACATACAACGAATGACATTCACCCCCTCAGGTCTAGGTACTAGATCCCACGTGTACTGTTTAGTTAAAGCATTGAATTCCTCATACATAGCCGCATTCCAATTAGGGTCTTGTTTGGCCAATTTTGGGTTCTTTGGAAGTGGAGAGATGGTTTGGGCAGACAAGTTGAAATGGACTTTGGGTTTGAAGATTCCATGCTTTGAACGAGTTTCCATTGGATGGGTAGGGACAGTGGGTGGCGGAGTGGTTTCTGAGACGGAGGGTAAAGTCGGATAAGGAGAGGGTGGGGGCGAAGCCGTCGAAGGTGTCGCGGCTCCTGGATCGAGAGTCGTGGTGCTAGAAGGTTGACAGGCTTCTCTGAAGTTTGGGCGTCGCGGCTCTGACGACGGAACAGAGGATGTGAGTTGTTCGATTATGAGGGGAGAGATGGCAGACTCGTCAAGAAATGAGTAGTCCTATTTTTGGAATTTTGGAAGATTCGAAAACGGGAATGTGGTCTCGTTGAATGTGACGTGACGAGATATGTGGATCTGACGAGTCGACAAGTCATAGCATAGATAGCCCCTATGGTTCGGCGGGAATCCTAGAAATACACGTGGAGTAGACTTAGGTGCGAGCTTGTGAGGGGCGGTGGAGCTAAGGTTGGGATAGCACAGACAACCAAAAATTCATAGATGATCATAAGAGGGGATTCTATGGTAGAGGATTTCGGTAGGGGTCATATTATGAAGAGTGCTAGTAGGGAGAATATTTAGAGTGTATTCTGACATTTTAGCAGCATAGACCCAGAAGGGTGGAGGGAGGGAGGCATGAATCAATAGGGTGCGAATCATATTGTTAATGGTGCGGATGATTCTTTCAGCTTTACCATTTTGTGGTGAGGTGTGAGGGTAGGAGAAGCGAAAGACCATGCCATTATTGGTACAAAAATGGTGAAACATAGAGTTATTGAATTCACGACCATTATCGCACTGAAATGATTTTATGCCTTTTCCAAATTGTGTTTGAATGAACTTGCGAAACTCAAGAAATTTGACAAATACTTCAGATTTAAATTTAAGAGGGTATAACCAAACGTAGTGTGAAAAATCATCAAGCAACACAAGATAGTATTTATGACCGAGAGAACTAGTGATAGGAGATGTCCATAAATCGGCATGTATAATATCAAAAGGAGCAAATGTAACACTAGTAGATGATTTGAACGGAACACGACTATGTTTGCCTAAAGAGCAAGAAACACAATTTTGGGCAAGTTTCCCATTACAAGCAATGAATTTGTTGCCTCTAAGAAAATTAAAAACTGGGACTCCTGGATGACCAAGCCTATTATGCCAGGTTGAAGAAGAAACAGCCGCTAGAGTGATGGGAGAGCAAGATCTGGCAGCGGAGGTGGAAGTGAATGGATAGAGATCCGCCGTGCTATTGCATCTCGTAAGAGGTGTCCCCGTATGAAGATCTTTTACAGTAAAACCGAAAGGGTCAAAATCCACAGAGACAGAATTATTACGAGTAAATTGGCGGACAGATATGAGGTTCTTAATCATGTGTGGGGCATATAGGGTGTTTTTGAGGGAGAAGGGTGGATGAGGAGGTTGTGTGTATAAGGTACCATAACCCTTAACTGGAATGCGTTGTCCACTACCAACTGTAACATATTGAGGATGCTTTACATGAAACAGTTTAGGAATAGTACCTGCAGACTGGGTGACGTGAGATGTGGCGCCTGAGTCCATGTACCAAGTATTGTCAGGTTGTTGCATAGAGAGGGTGCTGAACGCCTGACCCAACTCAGTGGGTGTCATGCCGGAGGAGGGCTGCGGGACCTGACCTTGCATGAAGTGGGCTGTTGTGGGGGTGGAGCGGGGCCTAGCAAACCGGGGTAAGAATACGGATTGTATGGCCGCCGGTGCTGGAATGGACTTGGCGTCGCGGCTCGAATCGGGCGCGCGCGCGCCGTAGACGAACTGGCGAGGAGCCGCGCCCGGATATTCTGCGATCTCTCGTTCTTGTTCTTCTTGTTGGTTCTGTTGACCGCGACCCTTGCCACGACCACGGCCTCCTCTACCGCCGCGGCCTTTTCCACCCTTGCCTCCGCGGCCCTGCCGCTGTTGGGAGTTGTCTGGTGGCGTCTGATCTTGAGGTTGCGTGTCAACAGCTAACACCTGCTGGGCGTGCTCATCCTGCTTAGCACGATCTGCCTGTTGTGAGCAACAATTGTGAGCGAGCTTTGTTAAAACTCGGTAGCGGATCTGCCTGTTGAATAATGGTGGCCAAAGTATCATATTCGCCCTTAGTAAGGCCAGAAATCATTTGTAGCACCATTTTATCGTCAGTGACAGGCGTGCCGATTTTGGAGAGTTGATCCGCTAGAAGTTTAAGCTGCTTGCAGTACTCAGAGACATTGGAGAAGTTTTCAAGACGTATTTTGTTGAACTGTTCTTCCAAATACATGGCACGAGTGTGCTTGTTGTCCTGAAAAATTTCCTCCAAACGATTCCACAAGTCAAGGGCTGTGGAGTCAGATTTCATGATAGTAAGGAGCAAATCCTGAGAGATACTATCATATATCCATTGTTTGACTCCGGCGTCGAGACGGTGCCAGATAGAATCATCAACCTCCGTAGGGCGCGGAATAGTGTCATCAATATGGTCAAGCACGTTATAGAGACATGCATGATTGCGAAAAAGTTCAACCCAGGGAGAATACTGGTTGTTTTCTTGATCAAGAATAATGGGAATATGGTTCTTGATGTTGGAAACAGTAAGGGCGGGATGAAACGGGGGTGATGACTTTGTGGTGGGATTTGTGGAGGTAGATGCGTCAGAAAGTGTGGAAGAATCAGGGATAGCCATTTAGAGAAGAGAAGAAATATATGAAGTGTGTGACCATCTGATCTAAAAGCTTAAGCTGAAAAAAACTTAAACTATTAGATAGAACACACTTTTTATATTATATATTCTCAACACGCCCCCTCACGTGCTGACCTGATTTTTTTTCATGGTCCAAGCACGTGGAAATTCTTTTTGAGAATGGGTGGCGGTGAGGTTCGATCCCAGGACCTTTGGCCTGCTCTGATACCATATTGAAGTGTGTGACCATCTGATCTAAAAGCTTAAGCTGAAAAAAGCTTAAACTATTAGATAGAACACACTTTTAATATTATATATTCTCAACCTCAGCGTCCTGCCTCCTCCCGCTCCGACTGAGAGGGTGTGTAAACGTGTAAATATATTCCCTACCCATAATTAGAATATTTTCATATATTGTGTAAATATAATTATGGTAAGACTAGGATTCCTCTTTTGTATAGGCTTAGGATTCCTCTTTTGTATAGGCTTAGGATTCCTATTGTATAAGGGATGAATATTGTACTTTATATATACCTTGATATTAATGAAAGCCTCCTCAAGGGAGATTAATATCATCTTACATGGTATCAGAGCAGGACAAAGGTCCTGGGATCGAACCTCACCGCCACCCATTCTCAAAAAGAATTTCCACGTGCTTGGACCATGAAAAAAATCAGGCCAACACACGTGAGGGGGCGTGTTGAGAATATAATCAAATATTAAAAGTGTGTTTCTATCTAACAGCTTAAGCTTTTAGATCAGATGGTCACACACTTCAATATGGTATATGTAAGATGATATTAATCTCCCTTGAGGAGTCTTTCATTAATATCAAGGTATATATAGAGTACAATATTCATCCCTTATACAAAAGAGGAATCCTAAGCCTATACAAAAGAGAAATCCTAAGCCTATACAAAAGAGGAATCCTAGTCTTACCATAATTATATTTACACAATATATGAAAATATTCTAATTATGTGTAGGGAATATATTTACACGTTTACACACCCCCTCAGTCGGAGTGGGAGGAGGCGGACGCCGAGATCGAGCTCGAAGTCAAGAAATAACGTCAGGGAAGTCCTTTGGTAAATATGTCCGCATACGATAGGATGATGGAACATGTAACACTCGACATGGCCTAACGCAACTTTCTCACGAACGAAGTGTAGGTCTATCTCAATATGCTTGGTTCGCGATGTTGAACCGGATTATGAGAAAGATAGATGGCAGAGATGTTATCACAATACACAATATATGCCCGACGCAAAGGACACCGAAGTTCTAACAAGAAATTTCTCGAGCCAACAAATCTCGCCTACTACATTTGCAACGCCTCTGTACTCACCTCGGCCGGAGCGAGATAGGGTAGCTGTCGCTTGGCGGACCAAGAAATCGATTATCCCCTAAGAAAACACAAAAGTCGGAGGTGGAGCGTCGCGTGTCCGGACACCCCGCCCAATCAGATCCGTATATGAAAGCAACCCGTCTCGGTGCGGAGGGGTATAGGTGCAAACCATAATCAAGAGTGCCCTTAATGTATCGAATGATACGCTTAAGAGCGATGAAATGAGCCTCCCGGGGGCATGCATGAATAAGCACACCGCCGAACAAGCATAAGCTATGTCTGTCCTGGTGAATGTGAGATACTGAAGTGCACCTGCAAGGCTCCTATACAGAGTAGGATCAGAGACTGGAGCATCATCCATAACACTGAGCTTAGATTTGGAATCAACCGGAGTAGGCACCTCTTTGCAGTTCGCCATCTTAGCCCTGTACACAATCTCTTCTGCATACTTACGCTGACACAAGAACATATGATTGGCAGTCGGATAAGGAGAGGGTGGGGGCGAAGCCATTGGAGATGCCGCGGCTCCTGGATCGAGAGTCGCGGTGCTAGAAGGTTGACAGGCTTCTCTGAAGTTTGGGCGTCGCGGCTCTGACGATGGAACAGAGGATGTGAGTTGTTCGATTATGAGGGGAGAGATGGCGGACTCGTCAAGAAATGAGTAGTCCTGTTTTTGGAATTTTGGAAGATTCGAAAACGGGAATGTGGTCTCGTCGAATGTGACGTGACGAGATATGTGGATCTGACGAGTCGACAAGTCATAGCATAGATAGCCCCTATGGTTCGGCGGGAATCCTAGAAAGACACATGGAGTGGACCTAGGAGCGAGTTTGTGAGGGGCGGTGGAGCTAAGGTTGGGATAGCACAGACAACCAAAAATTCGTAGATGATCATAAGAGGGGATTCTATGGTAGAGGATTTCGGTAGGGGTCATATTGTGAAGAGTGCTAGTAGGGAGAATATTTAGAGTGTATTCGACATTTTAAGCAGCATAGACCCAGAAGGGTGGAGGGAGGGAGGCATGAATCAATAGGGTGCGAATCATATTGTTAATGGTGCGGATGATTCTTTCAGCTTTACCGTTTTGTGGTGAGGTGTGAGGGCAGGAGAAGCGAAACACCATGCCATTATTGGTACAAAAACGGTGGAACATAGAGGTATTGAATTCACGACCATTATCGCACTGAAATGATTTTATGCCTTTTCCAAATTGTGTTTGAATGAACTTGCGAAATTCAAGAAATTTGACAAATTCTTCCGATTTAAATTTAAGAGGGTATAACCAAACGTAGTGTGAAAAATCATCAAGCAACACAAGATAGTATTTATGACCGAGAGAACTAGTGATAGGAGATGTCTATAAATCGGCATGTATAATATCAAAAGGAGCAAATGTAACACTAGTAGATGATTTGAACGGAACACGAATATGTTTGCATAAAGAGCAAGAAACACAATTTTGGGAAGTTTTCCATTACAAGCAATGAAATTGTTGCCTCTAAGAAAATTAAAAACTGGGACTCCTGGATGACCAAGCCTATTATGCCAGGTTGAAGAAGAAACAGCCGCTAGAGTGACGGGAGAGCAAGATTTGGCAGCGGAGGTGGAAGTGAATGGATAGAGATCCCCCGTGCTATTGCATCTCGTAAGAGGTGTCCCCGTATGAAGATCTTTTACAGTAAAACCAAAAGGGTCAAAATCCACAGAGACAGAATTATTACGAGTAAATTGGCGGACAGATATGAGGTTCTTAATCATGTGTGGGGCATATAGGGTGTTTTTGAGGGAGAAGGGTGGATGAGGAGGTTGTGTGTATAAGGTACCATAACCCTTAACTGGAATGTGTTGTCCACTACCAACTGTAACATATTGAGGATGCTTTACATGAAACAGTTTAGGAATAGTACCTGCAGACTGGGTGACGTGAGATGTGGCGCCTGAGTCCATGTACCAAGTATTGTCAGGCTGTTGCATAGAGAGGGTGTTGAACGCCTGCCCAACTCAGTGGGTGTCATGCCGGAGGAGGGCTGCGGGACCTGACCTTGCATGAAGTGGGCCTGTTGTGGGGCTGGAGCGGGGCCTAGCAAACCGGGGTAAGAATACGGATCGTATGGCTGCTGGTACTGGAATGGACTTGGCGTCGCGGCTCTGAACTGGGCGCCGCGGCCCTGTAGACGAACTGCTGAGCATCCCAGCCCAGTTGTTCTGCGATCTCTGTTGCTGTTGCTGTTGTTGGTTCTGTTGACCGCGACCCTTGCCACGACCACGGCCTCCTCTACCGCCGCGACCTTTTCCACCCTTGCCGCTGTTGGGAGTTGTCTGGTGGCGTCTGATCTTGAGGTTGCGTGTCGACAGCTAACACCTGCTGGGCGTGCTCATCCTGCTTAGCACGATGGGTTTCTTCGAGTAACAATTGTGAGCGAGCTTTGTTAAAACTCGGTAGCGGATCTGCCTGTTGAATAATGGTGGCCAAAGTATCATATTCGCCCTTAGTAAGGCCGTAAATCATTTGTAGCACCATTTTATCGTCGGTGACGGCGTGCCGATGTTGGAGAGTTGATCCGCTAGAAGTTTAAGCGCTTGCGTACTCGAGACATTGAAGAAGTTTTCAAGACGTGTTTTGTTGAACTGTTCTTCCAAATACACGGCACGAGTGTGCTTGTTGCCCCGAAAAATTTCCTCCAAACGATTCCACAAGTCAAGGGTCATGTGGAGTCGATTTCATGATAGTAAGGAGCAAATCCCGAGAGATACTACCATATATCCATTGTTTGACGCCGGCGTCGAGACGGTGCGCGCGATAGAATCATCAACCTCCGTAGGCGCGGAATAGTGTCATCAATATGGTCAAGCACGTTATAGAGACATGCATGATTGCGAAAAAGTTCAACCCAGGGAGAATACTGGTTGTTTTCTTGATCAAGAATAATGGGAATATGGTTCTTGATGTTGGAAACAGTAAGGGCGGGATGAAACGGGGGTGATGACTTTGTGGTGGGATTTGTGGAGGTAGAGGCGTCAGAAAGTGTGGAAGAATCAGGGATAGCCATTTAGAGAAGAGAAGAAAGGAAGAACAAAACCCGAAAAACAAGAAGAAAATCCGGGAGGGCCGCGGCGTAGGAGAGGCAGCCGACGGCTATGGAAGAGAAATGTTTTTAGGGTTTTGTTTATTTGGCTCTTGATACCATGTAAGATGATATTAATCTCCCTTGAGGAGTCTTTCATTAATATCAAGGTATATATAGAGTACAATATTCAAACCTTATACAAAAGAGGAATCCTAAGCCTATACAAAAGAGGAATCCTAAGCCTATACAAAAGAGGAATCCTAGTCTTACCATAATTATATTTACACAATATATGAAAATATTCTAATTATGGGTAGGGAATATATTTACACGTTTACAACATTATCACATATTGACCATCAAAACCACCTAGTTTTTCATACTTCCATTTTAACCAACTAAGTACCCAAAATCCATATGAACGCCCCGGGACTCGAACCAAGGGCTCGACTAAGTCATACATGACGTTCCGGACTTACCGGAATCGACGAAACTCGAAAACGGATACGTTTACTCAAAAGTCAACTTTTAGTCAACTTAATCATTTCAAAAACTTAAGAAAGCTTATACTTGGAATTTTAATCTTGAAACGAGTCCGATTTACCTCGGAAAACGTGTCACCCCCACAAGCTAAGAACACCATAACGGAGGTTATGAAAGGGGTATTTTGGGTATAGAGATATTAGAAGGAACTAAACGACCAAACGGGTCATTACATTAAAGATGTTTGTTCAATATAGTAGTTGAAGGATGTATCTTAAGGTTTTGGTATTGTTTTGAATTACATTTTTAGTAATTTAACCCGAAGTAATTAATTTATCTGTATATTAAGATTCAACAGTCAACGGTCATCAGTAAATAATAACGATAAGTGTGTAGTCAAAATCGTGTAAATCACCAAAATAATATCTTTATTAGAATGATTAAGAAAACTTTGTGATCACGTAGCTTGCACGTGAGGTTGTGCCTATTAATTTTCTTAACACACAGAAGGATAAAATTTGCTAAATGTTAATACTGAAAGGATGTACTTTGTTTAGTAAAGTAGTTTAATGATGTAACTTAAGTTTCGAGTATGATTAAAGAAGATTTTTAGCCAAAAACACTCACATTTCATTACGAGAAACGAAAGCGCACGCATATATACAGTGTAATCATTTAAAGTAAATTTTTTTGACATGTTCCATAATCTGAAAATTTAAATATTCAATCAAATTAAAGAGAAAAGAGCAATAATTACAAAAAGGTATAATTCAGATGCGTGTTAAGATCTTGCAAATCAATAATAAAATAAAATAATAACAGATATTGTTAGTCAGATATTATAAGTACTCTTGAGAGATGATTATATTATAAGATGATACTTACCCAAAAAATCTTATATGATGACATTTAACCTTAATCTAATATGATAAACAAAACTAAAATCATTCACTTAACAAAATAAGAACTGAAGTCATACATATTAAAAATGAGAAAGTTAGTATTGAAAAATATCTCAAGATCCGACAAATCTAAAAAAAATGAGAATTTAAATAATTTTGGACATACATATTAAAAATGAAAAAGTTAGTATTGAAAAATATCTCAAGATCCGACAAATCTAAAAAAAATGAGAATTTAAATAATTTTGGATGCATATTGATCACAGAGTTCAACTTTAATTTCGTTTTGTCGAGATTGAGCCAAAAACCTTCAAGTAATCGAATTTGATTTAGAGAATTTTGAAGGCGTGCACGTAATTTGCACGTGGAGTGTTAGTTTTTTAACAATACGAACAAAATGTTGGAAATTTAACTATATGGGATTGAGTTTTTTCCATCTTTAATGACTTAAACATATGAGTTCCGCATGTCGGAAACATCTTTTCTTCGCACATGCCTAATATACTAAATGAGTAGATGATATTAGTGCCAAGTATCGTCAAATTTCGTTGAGGAATGAAAGAGATATTGATGCACAAAGTAAGGTGTTTGAAACACGAATAGATGGATTGGTTTGACCAAATAATAGAACTCCCACATCGGTTGAATATGGAAGGATTGATGACTATATTAACTATAGTTTTGAGTAAGGGTTTGGGATCCCAAGGGGTGACCCAAGTTTTAAAAAGGGGGAGGACCTAGGTGAGCTTAGGTTCAGGGCTAAGGCCCACGCGCATCGCCGCCCACCTGGTTTGGGTTGGGTCGCATCGTGGGCTTTCTTCCGGAATTCTATTTTGGTCTCCGAAATATTTTTTATTTACACTTTGGTCCCTGAAGATTTCAGAAACGTTGCAATGACTCTATCTTCTCCAAACGGCGCCAGCCAGCGGATCTGACTTCAACAGTCAGAATCCGCCCTCTTCTTCATCTATAAATTGAACATTATTGTTTAGTTCAAACACACGAAAAAATAAGCAAATCGAGAAAATCCTCTCCTCTCATTGCAATATGTTCAATATTCTTTTTCTTCGCCGGAATCAACATTACTAGCTTTGTATTGTTGGTTGTTGCTGTTTTATCTTGGGGGACTATTGTCCAATACCGTAAAAGCATCTATACGGGGCAATTTTGTCTTAAAGAAAGAGAGTCATCTCTCGACTCAGCTTTTCCTTCTTGATTAACCTTTCTGATACACTTATTCCTACAATTTAAGACAAAATTATATTTATAAGTGTTCAAAAAATATCTTCTTCAACCATTGGCAATGGTTCTGCTCCTGCCAGTTTCGAAAGCGAACGCCCAGAAACGTTTATGGGTACCAATTTCAAGAGATGACAAAAAAATGATGTTCTATATTACTACGTTGAACCTGTCACGCTTTCTGACAGAAGATCCTCCTTCTGGTGGGGATGCAATAGACACTCAGTCTAGCACAACGACTGAAGTGGGCGAAGATATATAGGTCACAAATGCACTGAAGTAAACACTGGATGCCTGGAATCATAGTGATTTCATATGCAAAAACTGTATTCTGAATGGTCTGTCGGATACACTCTATACTGTGTATTGCACCGCGAAGACGACAAATGAGTTGTGGGAAAAACTCGAGAAAAAGTACAGCGCACAGGATGCGGGTACTAAGAAATTTATCGTTGGAAAGTTTTTGAAATTTCAAATGGTGGACGGTAAATCAGTGATGTCCCAAATCCAGGAGTTTCAAAT
This sequence comes from Anisodus tanguticus, assembly GCA_034509755.1. Taxonomy (NCBI): domain Eukaryota; kingdom Viridiplantae; phylum Streptophyta; class Magnoliopsida; order Solanales; family Solanaceae; genus Anisodus; species Anisodus tanguticus. The sequence goes on along the minus strand of CM067543.1, from coordinate 7,936,222 downwards.
GATTCTTCATCATCTAGATTTGGAAGGAATGAAGCCAAATGAGCAGTTTCTGGTTGCATTTTTGATTGAGAAATTGCCTCCCTCATGGAACGAGTTCATGATTATCTCAAACTAAAGACAAAAAAAATGGGGTTTGAAGACCTTATCATCAAACTACAAATACAGGAGGACAATAAAAGGGTTATATTTAAGGGAAAGCATCCAATGGAGGCAAAAGCGAATCTGGTTGATTAAAAGGGAAACGCTAACAAAAAGTGCAAAGTTCCAGGGAGACGGCAAAATCCAACCGATGGAGAGGTTAAAAGGAAAATGTCATCACTGTGGAAAGCCTGGCTATGTGATCAAAGAGTTCCACAAACTGAAGCGAGAGCAGAAGAAAAAGGTCAAGAACAAAGGCAAGGCCAAGACTAACGTTGTACAAGACGATGGTGGTCCTTCGAACCTTGACGACATAATTGTGGATTTCTCGGTTATAGTGTTGGAGGAAAATCTGATGGAGAATCCAAGGCAATGGTGGATAGACACGGGTGCAACCCGTCACATCTGCTCTGACAAGAGTGTATTCTCTTCTTACGCCTCAATCACGGGCAAAATGTTGTTCATGGGCAACGACGCTACCTCTGAAGTGCAAGGGGTTGGAAAGGTTGTCCTCAAAATGACTTCAGGCAAAGAGCTTACTCTGAAGGAAGTGATACACGTCCCTGACATCCGCAAGAACTTGGTTTCAGGGCCACTGTTGGTCAAGGCTGGCTTTAGACTAGTTTTTGAGTCCAACAAATTTGTAATAACTAAGAATGATATATTTGTAGGAAGGGGCTTTGCATGTGAAGACCTCTTCAAAATAAATACTATGTCTATAATCCGTTCATCTAATGAAATAAAGCCTTCTACCTACTTGCTTGAATCCTCTAATTTATGGCATCATAGATTAGGACACGTTAACTACAAATCCATTCAAAAGTTAGTAAAGTTGGAATTGTTGCCTTCATTGGACATAAACCCTCAACATAAATGTGAGGTATGCGTAGATGAAAATTTAACCAAATCATCTTTCCATTCAGTCGAAAGAAACACCGCTCCTTTCACACCGACATATGTGATTTAAAGTTTGTGCAAACTAGAGGGGGGAACAAGTACTTTGTGACTTTCATTGATGATAATACAAGGTATTGTTATGTTTACTTGTTGAAAAGTAAAGATGAAGCGTTTGAAGATTTAAACGTTACAAAGTAGAAGTTGAAAATCAACTAAACCTACAGATCAAGGAAATTCGTAGTGATAGAGGGAGAGAATACGTAGCACTATTTGAAGAATACTGTGCTCAATTCGGCATTGTTCATCAAATGACCACTCCTTACTCGCCTCAGTCTAACGGTATTGCCGAGCGCAAAAACCTTCGTTAAAGGAAATAATGAATGTTTTACTTATCAATTTCGGTTTAGCACAAAATATGTGGGGCGAAGCGATTCTTACCGCAAATACAATTCTCAATAGAGTTCCGCATAAGTGTAAGGATAAAACTCCATATGAATCATGGAAAGAAAAGAAACCCACTTATAAATATTTGAAAGTGTGGGGCTGGTTGGCAAAGGTCAAAGTACCTAAACCAAAACAGGTCAAACCTAAGACTGTAGATTGCTTATTCATCGGATATGCAAATAACAGTAGTGCTTATCGCTTCTTAGTGTATACGTCAGAGATACCTGATATCTACGAGGGTACAATCATGGAATCAAGGAATGTTGAATTTTTTGAACAGATATTTTCTCGAAAGGAAAAAGAAATAATTTCGCGCAAATGAAGTTATGAACAAAATGCTCAAAATCAAAACACCCGGGAGGTTCTGATTATTCGGAACTATACATTCCAAATCTATAGGACTCAGAAGTTATTGACCATCTGTTACTTAATGTTCCAGATCTACAGAACTTAGGGGTTCCAGAGGTTGAACCAAGACGGAGCAAAATGGCAAAAAAGGACAAAACCTTTAGTCTAGATTTTCTAACCTATATGGTTGAAAATGAACCGAGGACAATTAAGGAAGCATTGTCAACAACAGAAGCACCGTTTTGGAACGAAGCTATAAAAAGCAAAACAAATTCCATCATGTAAAACCATACTTGAGAAATTGTTGATCTTCCTACGGGAAGCAAACCTTTGGGTTGTAAGTGGATACTCAAAAGAAAATACAAAACAGATGGAACTATTGACAAGTATAAGGCCAGATTAGTAGTCAAAGGCTACAGACAAAAGGAAGGCCTCGATTACTTCAACACATACTCCCATATATGTAGATTAACGTCTATAAGGGTATTCATAGCCATTGCAGCTTTGCGTGACCTTGAGATACATCAAATGGATGTTAAGTCAGCCTTCCTAAATGGAGAGTTAGTAGAGGAAATATACACGGAACAACCCGAGGGGTATGTGCTTCTATGATAAGAAAAGAAAGTATGTCGACTTGTTAAGTATCTGTACGGACTCAAACAAGCCCCGAAACAATGACATGAAAAGTTTGATAATACTTTATTATCAAAAGGTTTGTCCATAAATGAATGTGATAAATGTATCTATATCAAAGATAACTCTGACTCATTTGTCATAATATGTCTTTACGTAGATGACATGCTCATCACCGGAAGTAGTCTAAACTTGATCTTAGAAACCAAGAATATGTTGAAACATGTTTTGACATGAAAGATATGGGTATTGCAGATATAATCTTAGGAATTAAGATTTCTAAGACATCTGACGGGCTGGTCTTATCTCAATCTCATTACATTGAAGATGTTTTGAGAAAATCTAATGTATTTGACAGTCCTCCTATGAAGTCACCAATGGATATGAATCATAGAATTGATGAGAATCGTGGTTCACCCGTATCCCAAGAGCGATATGCGTAGGTCATTGGCAGTTTAATGTACATTACAAACTACACCCGATCTGATATCGCTTATCCAGTCAATAAGTTATCTAGATTTACTCGTAATCTTGGATTTGATCACTGGAAGACGTTAAATTGGATACTACGATATGTAAAATATTTGCTAACTTACATATTACATTATTCTAGATATCCATCTGTATTGGAAGGATACAATGATGCTAACTGGATATCGGACATAAAGAACACCAAGTCCACCAGTGGGTATGTTTTTATAATTGGTGGTGGGGCTGTGTCTTGGAAGTCCTCTAAGCAAACATGCATCGCCCGATCCACGATGGAATCAGAGTTTATTTCTTTAGATAAAGCAGGAGAAGAAGCAGAATAGCTTCACGACTTCTTAGAGGATATCCCTTGTTGGGATAAACCTGTACCTTTGGTAATGATTCACTGTGACAGCCAATCGGCTTTAGGAAGGGCACGAAATAGTATGTACAACGACAAGTCTAGACATATTCGTCGGAGACATAAGACCGTTAAGAAGTTGATCACTACGGGTTTCATTTCCATTAATTACGTCAAATTAATGGATAACATAACGGATCCATTAACTAAAGGCCTACTGAAAGATCAAATTTTTTGCTTGTCTAGGGGAATGTGCATAAAACCCAAACAATAAGAATCTTTATGGTGGTAACCCGACCTTACTGACTGGAGATCCTAAGAATTTTGGTTCAATAGAAAAACTAAACTATAGAGGTTCAGTTTTAGCGCTTCCTGGAAGTAAGAGCACTTCACATTATTATTCTTATAATTCCAAGGATGTTCTCGCGATAGACATTACGTGCTACCTACATAAATGATAAATGATAAGTTTCTAAAACTTTTAATAATTCATAACACTTGCGAGTGGGGTATAGCAGGATACCTTATAGATATCACCTATTTAAGTGCGAAGACAGACCGCTTCAAATGTACGCACTTAAGAATCCAAGAGTTGTCCATGACCACAACGGACAAAGCTATTAGAAGAAATGAATAAGGGGAGTTATTGTGTTGATATCATTGTCTTGGTTTACACTAAACACTGACAGTTCAAGACATCACGTTTACCGCGCAGTAAGTAAATCCGATGGTAATCGACTAAGAAGGGTTCAAAACCGAAAGCTACCTTTCCTGATATAATATCTTTCTGCTGAAAGATTGCTGAATTTTGGCACCTCGGGTGCACCAATTCTCTTTCAAGAGGGGATTGTTGGAAATTTAACTATATGAGATTGAGTTTTTCCCATCTTTAATTACTTAAATACACGGGCCCCGCATATCGGAAAAACATTATTTCTTCGCACATGCCTAATATACTAAATGAGTAGATGATATTAGTGCCAAGTATCGTCAAATTTCGTTGAGGAATGAAAGAGATATTGATGCACAAAGTAAGGTGTTTGAGACACAAATAGATGGATTGGTTTGGCCAAATAACAGAACTTCCATATCGGTTGAATATGGAAGGATTGAAGACTTAACTATAGTTTTGAGTAAGGGTTTGGGACCCCAAGGGGTGACCCAAGTTTTAAGAAGGGGGAGGACCTATGTGAGCTTGGGTTCGGGGCTAAACCCCATGCGCGCCACCGCCGCCCGCCAGCCCGATCTGGTCCAAGTCGGGTCACGGGTCATGGACTTTCTTCCAAAATTCTCTTTTGGTTCTCGAAATGTTTTTTATTTATATTTTGGTCCCTGAAGATTTCAGAAACGTTGCAACAACTCTATATTCTCCAAACGACGTCAGCCAACGGATCTGACTTCAACAGTTAGAATCTGCCCTCTACTTCATCTATAAATTGAAAATTACTGTTCAGTTCAAACACACAAAAAAATAAACAAAGCGAGAAAATCCTCTCCTCTCATTGCAATCTGTTCAGTATTCTTTTTCTTCGCCGGAATCAACATTACTAGCTTTGTCTTGTTGGTTGTTACTGTTTTATCTTGGGAGACTATTGTCCAATACCGTAAAAGCATATATACGGAGCAATTTTATCTTAAAGAAAGAGAGTCATCTCTCGACTCATCTTTTTCTTCTTGATTAACCTTTCTGATACACTTAATCCTACACAAAATACGAAATTTGTTGAATTTTCAATACTTTTAAAAAATTTCTTAATGTAATAGTTTAAGGATGTACCTTGAGTTTTTGATATAGTTTACAAATGTTTCTAGCTAAAGATTCTTAGAACTGCATCAAAATGAACAGAAAAACACGAAGGCATAAGTAGGGATGGCAACGGATCGGATCTGGACCGGATCCTACTAGATCCAGATCCAGATCCATTTTTCATACCTGAATCCAGATCCATCGGGTCCATAAAAATTATATCCAAATCCGGATCCATCGGATCCACCGGGTCCACGGATCGGATCTGGATCTTCATGTAAATTTTTTTAGCTTGAATAATATACCACATGTTGAAACTTTTCTAACAAAATGAAACGCAATCTGATTGAAAAAAATGATTGAGTTCATTCAATCAACCTACACAAACATGACACCATTCTTCCAAAATACTGAACAAAGTTTTAGCATCACAAGAAAATAAAGACGATTGATTTCATTAGCGATGCAAACATGTTGTAACTTTGAGCTAATTTTTGGAGGCTTTAGTGATGCTCCACTTGTAGTTCTACTGATTGACTTCATTAAACAACATAAAACAATGTCAGTCATCTATCAAAAGTTCTAGTTTTTTTTTGCTGATCAAACAAATGAGAGACAGATACTTAAAGCTTACCGCTAGCAGATTCAAGAAAGGGAAATTTAAAGAAGAGTGATATTTTTTTCTTTTTATAGAAATGAAAATATGGAAAACTGCAGAAAGCATATAGGTAAAAGAAATGAAACTTCAAAGACAAATTACATGGGTGTGTGACTTGTGCCTTATCCTGGTCCAACCATTTACCCAATACATAAATTATGAAAAAAAAATAAGAAAATATTTAGAAAATTACATTGTAGGTTATGGATATATTTAATAAAATTGGATCCACTGATCGGATCTGGACCGGATACGGATCTCAAATACAAGATCCATATCCAGATCCGATCAATCAGAAATGGATTCGGGTCCGATCCGGATCCGTCGGGTCCAAATTTTGAAGATCCATATCCTATAAAACGGATCTGGATCCACCGGATCCGGACCGGGTCCAAGATCCATTGCCATCTCTAGGCATAAGTATTATCATTTGAAGTTAAAATTTACACATTTTTAGATCCACAAAACTTAAATTAAAAATGAAAAAGTAACAACTACTCAAAAGCTAAAATTTTAATGCACATCACGATCTAATAAATCAATGACAAGAGAAAAACAACAATATATATTGTTAGTAAAAAATGGCAGCTAGGCTTTAAATAATAATAATACTCAAAATTATTATTCTATAAATATGTTAAGATAAAACATATTATTAGCAAGAACTTAACAATAATTGTTGTTAACTCACGAGGTTGTACATTGCGGGTCCAATTATCATTCTTTCATTATTCAAGTCGTCTAACAGACAGGACCCCGCACTGTAAAATCTTTCCTTTTTACATCACTCATTACATTTTATTTCTTGAGTTCTATGTTTATGTATGAAAACTAAACTGATTACTAAAAGCGAAAAAGAATATCCGCGTAGGATAATTATTTTATTCAAAAGAATTAATTTGTTAAATAATAAAAAATCTCCTAAATTCTATTTTTCAAAGAAAATATAAGGTGTATCCTGATGAATTACTTTTTCAGTAATTTCATTATGCGTATTAATATTCAAGATTCGACGGTCACCAGAAAAATAACAATAATAAATCATCAGACAATAATTACGAAAATCATTAAAGATGAGTTAGTCATCTTTATGATATAAGGATAGCATCTTTATGGTCTCAATTTGTCACGATCCATAATAACTTAGTCGTGCGGGCACTTATCATTTTTCATCTCGGTAGGTGAACACATTTCTTAATCATTAATTCAACAACAATAAAGTAAATAGAACAGAATAACTGAAAGTCTAAATCATAAATAACATAAGTGCAGAAATACAAACGACATCCCCAAGGAACTGGTCTGAATACAGTACAAAAGCCACTAATAATCAACTACAAGTCTGGAATAATACAAGTCTCCAAAATAGGAATACTATCTCAGAATGCAAGAAAAGATAAGTAATGAGGTAGGAGTCTCCGGACTGTGGATCCATAAAGCATGCCCACCCTAGAAACTCAACAGCAGGCCTCAGAATCAGTCGCGAGGAGTGAATGTGGAGCCGGTCACGTACTCTGCACTAAAAAAGAATAAAGCAAGGTAGTATCAATACAAACAATATGTACCGGTAGGTATCATATGCCGACAACAGTTAGCTAACATATATAAAAGAAGAAACTGAAGAATAGGCATGCTCGCAATTAAGTACAAACACTATCACAGTCCAAGAATAAACAACCCAAGTATAGAGTATCAAGTCAGAATTCAAGAAATATGTGAATGTAATGATGAGTGAATATGCAATGCAATGCACTGACCAAATGTAATCTCCGTACACACATGCTCCGAGAAGAATATCTCTACGTCTCGACAATCATGACCCATGGAGGACCCGCGAAGTCCATGTACCAGTCCCTCTGCACACAGCCCAGTTATGACTCCACCACCGACCACACCGCTAGCCATTCCGCACACAACTCAAAGATGGCTACACTATCAAATACGTTACAAGAATCACGGATGTTTCCTTCTTACTTATCTCCATCACGCCAATCACAGGTAATATCATTGTATCATGGAAATGAGGATGAATGTAATGCAAAATGATAATATCAAGTATATCATATCAATCTCATCCGTGCCATACATTGACACATATCACAATATCAGTATCAAGTCAAGTCCCTTCCTCTATCCACGATAATATTAAGATAAGTGAGGGACAACTATTTCACAATCATGATACGACAACAAAGAACAAATCCGATATCAACACTTGGCAACAAGCCAATAGATCACAAAAAGGCAACAAACCCACAAATCAGTCAACAATACCAAATCTAAGTAATTCATCCCAACTTCATACCCGAAGGCGTAACATGCTTTATCCGACAATAACTAACTCTACATATGCTTTGCTAACCGAAGTCTAACCATAAGATAATCCGTAACCTACTTGGATGCCGAGCGGGAGCCACAAATGGTCACACATGAGCCTTGCCTTTCTAAGAATTCCCGTAGTACTCAAAGTCTAGTCATTATTGAAATTTAAGTTAGAAATGGAAACAAAACTAACAATACACAAATCACTATACTATTCCTTGAATCCAAACAACCTATGAAAAAATGGGGGAAATGGGCCCATAAGGTAAAATAATAGTTAAAGGATGAAATCGGTAAAATGATGTTCTAGAAGTTCAATTCTACTCTCCTATTGCTAAATTAGTTCAACAATAGTTCAATTTCATCATTCAATGCAAAACCCCAAATTAGATATAAACCCTAAATTTTCCAAGTTTAATTTCTCAACAAAAATAGAATATTCAAGCCTAATAGTTACTAAATAATGAAATCCATGCTTAGATTAGTAAAACCCATCAATTTATCTCACATTTAGGCCTAATAATCAAATAAACACTATTTAGGTAGAAATCGTCCTCTTAAACTAATTTCTAGATTTTTCCCACCATGGATTCAAGCTTAAATAAGGTGAAATAATGGAAACAAGGTTAAAGAAGCTTACCCTAAGAAGAAATCACCAAGAAACTCTTCAATTCGCCCTAAAGATGCTTTGGGGAAATAATTTTCGGAATGGTGAGTGAAGGGTTAAATTTCACACTTAAAAAGGTTTTGGATTTTCCGTTATCCGCTGCAGGGTTAAAAGGTCCACTGCAGCGAGACCCACATTTGCACTCGATAGCCCACGCCCGTGACCTAAGATAAACACTCCGCCATAGTGGTCCCCTGTCCGCTACGGCGGCTTCCCCCGCAACCTCCCCATCAGCTACAGTGAAACAGGCCTTCGCCGAGGGGGTCCGTTGTGGTGCACTGACCCTCGCCGCAGCGAAGACACCATACACCAGCAGAAAATCCTGTTTTCATAGATTCAACCTGAAATTCGACAATCACCCGAGACCTCCCCGACACAAATCATATATGCACATAAATGTAAAAATACGCTATGGACTCACTCGTGGTCTCGGAATTTCTATCGAATGTCTATTTCATTGATTTAACCCCCAATGGCCTTAAACCAACTTCATAACTAATAGTCAAAACCACTCTTGAGGGCCTCGGAAATCGAACCAACTATCCCACCAAGTCATAAACGATCCTCCAGACCTCACGGAATCGACGGGATTCCAAAAAAGTTTTATTTACCTAAAAGTCAACTAATGGTCAAACACTCCACTTAAAGGTTCTAATTCTTTCAAATTTCACTAGAACCGCCCGATAACCTCGGGAATTGGGTCAATATGGTAAAATAGTCAAAACACATGTGAACATGTCGTTGTATCAGATACCAATTAAATAATTGTTTGTCATCGAGCGACAAAGAAAGAACGGGGAAGAAAAGTACCTAAGTCAACAAATAACTGGGGATATCTGGCACGCATATCAGACTCGGTCTCCTATGTAGCCTCCTCAATCGGATGATGCTTTCATTGCACCTTTATAAAAGTTATCTCCTTAGACCTCATTCCTCACATGCCTATCTAAAATCGATATAGGCTCCTCCTTATAAGATAGATTCTCATCAAGCAACACAGAATCCTAACGAATGATATAAGACTCGTCTGAATGGTATTTCTTCAGCATAGAAATGTGAATAATTGGATGGACTCCTGACAGTCATGGTGGAAAAGCCAAATCACAAGCAACAACACCAATACGATATAGAATATCAAATGGATCAATGTATCTCGGGCTCAACTTGCCCCTATTCCCAAATCGCATCACACCTTTCATGGGTGATATCTTCAGAAGAATCTGCTCACCCTCCATAAACTCTATGTCTCGGACCTTCCCGTCTGCATACATCTTTTGCCGACTCAGAGCTGCCATAATTTTTTCCTAAAAAATCTTCACCTTATCTAAAGACTCCCTCAACAAATCGGTACACCACGGTCGAACCTTAAAAGCATCAAATCATCCAATAGGAGAACGACACCTCCTACCATATAAGCTTCAAATGATGCCATATTAATACTAGAATGGTAGTTATTGTTGTACGCAAACTCTGCCAAAGGTAAGAACTAGTTCCAGTGACCACCAAATTCGATGACACATGCTCTCAACATATCCTTGAGCACCTGAATAATCCTCTCGGACTGTCAGTCAGTTTGGGGATGAAAAGCGGTACTAAGATCCAACTGAGTACCTAACTTTGCATGCAACGTTTGCCAAAAATGGAAAGTAAAGTGAGGACCTCGATTGAAAATGATAGAAATAGAAACCCTGTGTAATCGCACAACCTCTCAGATGTAGATCCTGGTCAACTTCTCTGTATTATAAGTAACCTGAATCGGAATAAAGTGCACAAAATTGGTCAGCCTATCCACAATAATCCAAACTTAATCAAACTTGCCCAAGGTCTTCGGAAGACCTACAATAAAATCCATGGAGATCCTCTCCCACTTCCACTCGGGAATGGAAATCCTCTTAAGCATCTTACCAGATCTCTGGTGTGCATACTTAACTTGATGATAGTTCCCACACCGAACAATGAAATCTGCAATATTTCTCTTTATTTGACCCTACCAGTAGTGTTGTCTGAAGTCACGATACATCTTAGTAGCACCTGGATGAATGAAATATCAGGAACTATGGGCCGGAACTATGAGTCTCTTCCAATATCAAATGAATTAAACCACCAACCCAAGGAATGCACACATGTCCCTTGATCCTCAAAACCCCCTCATCATCAAGAATGGCCTCCTTGGCCTCACCACACAACACCTTATCACGAATCTTGAATAACTGAGCATCTTCAAACTGCTGATCCCTAATCTGCTCCAAGAGAGACGACCTCACCTCAACATAGGCTAAAACTCTGCCCGAATTTGAAAAATTTAATCGTACAAAACTGTTAGCCAAAGTTTGAACCTCCTTAGCTAAGAAATGCTCTGAAACAACCAACCGAGCTAAACTGCCCATACTCACTGCCTTGCGGCTAAAGGCATCAGCTAGCCTTACCTGGATGGTAAAGTATGGTGATATCATAATCCTTCAGAAGCTCCATCCACCTACGCTGCCTAGAATTGAGATCCCTCTGACTGAATATGTGCTGAAGGCTGCGATTATCGATAAACACCTCACAATAGATCCTATATAGATAATGCCTCCAAATATTCAAAGGGAGGACCACCGCTAACAACTCCAAATCATAGGTAGGGTAGTTTTTCTCATGGATCTTCAACTGTCTAGAAACATAGGCAATGACCTTGCCCTCGTGCATCAACACATCACCCAAACCAACACATGACACATCACAATAGACTGAGTAATTCTTACCCTCCACGGGTAATGCCAAGATCGGAGTCGTAGTCAACAGATTCTTGAGCTTTTGAAAGCTCTCTTCACAAACATCGAACCACTGAAAATGAACCTCCTTTTGAGTTAATCTAGTCAGGTGAGACGCAATAGAAGCAAATACTTTCACAAACCGGTGATAGTAACTGGCCAACCCTATAAGACTACGAATCTCAGTCATAGTAGTAGGCCCTGCCCAATTCCTAACAACCTCAATCTTTTTGGGATCAACCATAATTCCATCATTTGACACCACATGGCCCAAGAATGCCACATAATCTATCCAGAACTTGCACTTCAAAAATTTGGCATAAAGTTCCTTCTCTTTCAACAACCCAAGAACAATCCTCAAATGACACCCATGCTCCTCTTTACTCTTCGAATACACCAAGATATCATCGATACAGACAATGATGAAGGAATCCAAATATGGCTTAAAATGCTATTCATCAATTCCATGAAAGTTTCCGGGACATTTGTAAGCCCAAAAGATATCATAAGGAACTCGTAATGACCATAATGAGTCCTAAAAGCCGTCTTTGAAATATCCTCCGCCCGAATCTTTAGCTGGTGATAACCTGACCTCAAATCAATCCTAAAAAATACCGAATCACCCTGAAGCTGGTCGAACAAGTCATCAATACAAATAATTGGGTACTTATTACGAATGGTGACCTTTTTCAACTGACGGTAATGTATGCACATCCTCATTATACCATCTTTCTTCTTCACAAATAACACAAGAGCACCCCAAGGGGAGACACTCGGTCTAATGAACCCCTTGTTCAAAAGGTCCTGCAACTGCTCTTTCAACTCCATCAACTCAGCAGGTGCCATCCTATATAGTGCAATAGAGATAGGGCACATTCCTGACTCCAAATTGATGCAGAAATCAATGTCACAATCGGGTGGCATACTCGGCAAATCAATTGGGAATACTTCTGCAAACTCACACACAACAGGCACAGACTCAAGGGATGGAAAATCATCATTGGTATCACGAATATGGGCCTAGTAAGCCAAATACCCCTTGTCAACTAGTTTCTTCATGCGGAGATAAGAAATGGTCTTGTTCGGAGCGGGACTCAGAGTACCCCTCCACTCAAGTCTAGGAATCCCAGGCATAGTTAAGGTAATTGTCTTGGCGTGACAGTCTAAGATCGCGTGGTATGGAGAAAACCAACTCATATCTAATAATATCAAAGTCAACATATCCAGGATCATCAAGTCTACCCACGTGTCGTACCCCACAAAAGTAACTAAGCAAGACTGATAGACCCTATCAACCAATACAAAATTCCCAATTGGAGTAGACACGTGAATAAGCAAGTCAAGGCAGTCACAAGTCAAATCCTAATCAACCGAATGATAAGCAGATACATATGAGAAAGTAGACCCTGGATCAAACAAGATCGTAGCCGGCCAATGGAGAATAAAATATTACCTGAGATCACAGCATCAAAAGCCTCTACCTTAGGCCTACCCAGAAAAGCATAATAATTCGCACCACCACTGCCACTCTGACTCGACTAAGCTCCTCTTTTGGATGCTTGGAAACCACCCATAGTGTACTGATATCCACCTTAAGAAGAATGAGAATCAATGCGACCTGGCTGAGCACTACCCCTCGCTGAAGAACCACCCCAACTACCAGAAGATGTTGGAGTCCTCAGAGTCTGAAACCTAAAACCCTGTTGAGTCCCACGCTATCTAGCTCGGGGGCAATCTCTCATGACATGACCTGACTCATCACAACCAAAACAAGCTCTGGGTGCTGGAGAATGATATACGGAGGCTGAAAAACCAGATGGACCACCTCGGTCGACTGGTCCAGCGTAAAAACCTATATGAGATAATTCAGCCCTATAACCACTCTGTCTAGAAGGTCTACCAGAAGATGCATGCAACACGAATTGAACAGGATTGTTGGGGGCTGAATGATAGGTCCTGGAATACCGACCCCCATCTCTGTGACTAGAATCATTGAATCCACCATGTTGACGAGGCCTCTTCTCACTTGACCCTCTAAAAGATCGAACTGTGGCAGACTCGATACTCATAGAATGATCCACTACTGCCTTGAAGGAAAACCCTAAAGCCACAAGCTCAAGACAAGCAATATAAAGTAGAAACATAAGTCCCTCAACAAATCTATGGACCCTCTCTGCCTCCGTCAGAATCAAATGTGTCGCATACCAAGCAAAAAATAAGAATCTAGCCTCATACTCGGCCACAATCATACCTCTATACCGCAAATGGGTGAACTCATCCCTGTGTTGATCCCTCAAAGTACGCGACACGTACTTCTCTAAAAAGACCTGGCAGAACTGAACCCAAATGCGTGGAGGTGAACCAACGGGTCTGCCCTCAATATAATACCTCCACTACATTTTTGCATCATCAAAAAACTGGAAAGACACATAGTCCACACCATGGGACTCAATAATAACCATCTTGTACAGCCTCTCATGCATATCCATAATGAACTCATACGCATCCTCACTGCAGGTAACATGAAATCTGAGCGACTCCATCATCAGGAACCTGCGTATGAGCTCCTGATCCCTAAGTGTCAAAGTATGTGTTGTTACTGGCCTAGGAACCCCTCAGGGGATGGCATACCATAAATGCACGGGCCATGGCAGTAGTAGGCTATGTCCCCTGTGTATGTCCCTGTTTGGGAGTATGTAACCCTGCTCTATTATGAGAATCCCTTGGAGTAGTGGCACCACCCATGGCATGCTGGGCGTTAAGATATAGAAGTATACGGGCAAATATGTCCTGGAATACTAGGTCGGACATGACCTCGGGGTGAATTTAGGCTGGCCCCATACCTCATCCAGATGCTTGGTCTCCCTTATGCTGACATTCTGGAGAAGCTGATCATGCGTGTCTTTGTCTAGCCATAGGAGCCCTGCCCTAGCCGGTGCGGCACTACGACCTGTAGCTCAGCCACGACCTATAGCATATCCTCGTTCTCTCACATCAGCCCCATCAACGAGCTTAGACGCGCCATCCCTCGCTACATCAACTCATTTCCTCACCATTTATGAGAGAATAGAAATGAATCATATACTAATTTGAATGTTCCAGATACCAATTTGAATAAAGTAGCATGAAAGAATGAAGAAATTTGAAGTTTTCTAAATATCCCATAGCCTCTTGCAGATAAGTACAGAGCTCATCGTACCCATCTGCAAGACTCTACTAGACATGCTCTTATACTTATACACTAGATAATCTAGGGCTCTAATACCAACTTATCACGAGCTATAATCACTTAGTCGTGCGAACACCTACCATTTCCCACCTCGATAGGCGAACACATCCCTTAATTATTAATTCAACAACAATAAAGTATCAATACAAACATTATGTACTATAGGTATCTTAGACCGACAATAGTTAGCTAACATATATAAAGGAACAAACTGAATAATAGGCATGTTCGCAATCAAGTACAGACGCTATCACAGTCTAAGAATAAACAACCCAAGTATAGAGTATCAAGTCAGAATTCAAGAAATATATGAATGTAATTATGAGTGAATATGCAATGCAATGCACTGGTCAAATGTAATCTCCATACACACATGTGCCGAGCGGAATATCTCTACGTCTTGACAGTCATGACCCATGGGGGACCCGTAAAGTCCATGTACCAGTCACTTCGCACATAGCCCAAAGATGACTCCACCACTATCCATTCCGCACATAGCTCAGAGATGGGTACACAAGCATATATGTAACAACACTTGGCAACAAGCCAATATACCACAAAAGGCAACAAACCCACAAATCAGTCAACAGTACCAAACCTAAGTAATCCTTCCCAACTTCATACCCGAAGGAGTAACATGCTTTCTTCGATAATAACTAACTCTACATATGCTTCGCTAACCAAAGTCTAACCAGAAGGTAAGCCGTAACCTACTTAGATGCCGAGCGGGAGCCACAAATGATCATACTTAAGCTTTGCCTTACTGAGGATCGTGATAATACTCGAAGTGTAGTCATTATTGAAATCTAAGTTAGAAACAGAGACTAACAATACCCAAATCACTAGACTATTCCTTGAATACAAACCAACTATGGAAAAATGGGGGAAATGGGCCCATAAGGTAAAATAATAGTTAAAGGATCAAATCGGTAAAATGATGTTCTAGAAGTTCAATTCTACTCTCCTATTTCTAAATTAGTTCAACAATAGTTCAATTTCATCATTCAATGCAAAACCCCCAAATTAGATATAAACCCTAAATTTTCCAAGTTTAATTTATCAACAAAAATAGAATATTCAAGCCTAATAGTTACTAAATAATGAAATCCATGCTTAGATTAGTAAAACCCATCAATTTATCTCACATTTAGGCCTAATAATCAAATAAACACTATTTAGGTAGAAATCGTCCTCTTAAACTAATTTCTAGATTTTCCCACTATAAATTCAAGCTGAAAGAAGGTAAAATAATGGAAACAAGGTTAAAGAAGCTTACCCCAAAAAAAAAATCACCAAGAAACTCTTCAAATTGCCCTAGAGATGCTTTGGGGAAATAATTTTCGGAATGGGGAGTGATGGTTTAATTTCACACTTAAAAAGGTTTCTGATTTTCCGTCGTCCGCTGTAGCACCCGCGCCCGCGTTCGCTAGCCCGCGCCTTGCCCGCTACGATGACTTCTCCCAAAACCTCCCCATTCACTATAGCAGACCACGCCTTCGCTGAGATGGGTCCACTGTGGCGCATTGACCCTCGCCCCAGCAAAGACACCAATAGAAAATCATGTTTTCATAAATTCAATCTGAAATCTGACAATCACCCGAGACCTTCCCAACACAAACAAGATATGCACACACATGTAAAAATATATTATAGACTCAGTCGTGATCTCAGAATTTTCATCGGAGGTCTATTTCATCAAGTCAACCCCCAACGACCTAAAACCAACTTCCCAACCAATATCAAAACCACTGTCGAGGGCCTCGAGAACCGAACCAACTATCTCACCAAGTCATAAATGACCCTCCGGACCTCACGATATTGACGGAATTCCAAAAAAGATTTGTTTACCTTAAAGTCAACTATTGGTCAAACGTTACCACTTAAAGGTTCTAATTCTTCCAACTTTCACTAGAACCGCCCGATAACCTCGGGAATTGGATCAACAGGAATAAAATAGTCAAAATGCACCTAACGACTGAACAGGTCGTTACACAAATGATAGAAGGATAGATTTTCTTTTTGTTTTGTGAGACTTTCGATATATTCAATAAGATTTAGTCATTGGGTTGAACCCCCGGTGACTTTTATAATTGGCCGAATCCATCGCGGGCCCGTTGTTATCGGCAAAAGTTTTTGTTTAAACACCTCAAGTAAGCTTTGTTCCATTTTGACACCTCAAATGGGCCCCTACTGTTGCATTTAGACATTTTTCGCTGATTTAGCCAAATATGTAAAGAGTGTGTAAGACACTCGCCGATGACGTGAAAAAGTAGTTAATTAACTAACTACGTTTTGCATTTTGAGTCCAAAATAATAGTCAAAATGAATTATGACGAAAAAAGGATTTTTTCAACAAAAAATTTAAAAATAAAAAAATATTTTCTAAACGAACTCCATATACTTTTCACCAAAAAATGAATGGCTTTTATCGGAAAAAATTTCCGGTGAATTTTTTTTATGTATATGCTATTATTAAAACTAGTCCCACTAAGCAAATCTAATATTTTTTCTGAAATATCATCTCATTATAAGCTCGAATAAAAAATAAAAAGAGCATCGTAGAAGACGAATAGCCCATTTATCTAATTTTTTAAATATTTTTCTATTTAGTTAATTATTTTATATGTCAATGAAAGAGAAAAGATGATTTTTTACCCACAAAAATTATTATTTGAGATCATTAATGGCATATGGGGTGACGTTTTTCTTGTTTTTTGCTATTTTTTTTAATTTAAAATTTATTTTTGACATTAATTTTATACGAAAAATGGCACATGTTCTCAGAGAATGGTGGCGGTCTTTATTTTTGCCGGTGAGCAAGATAGTAATGATGGAGGTTTGTTAAAGGTAGAATATTAAGTGAAGACGAAAAAGAAAATGTAAAGACTCGAAAAAGTCATTTTGCTTCCTTTGCCTAGAGATCCCTAAATTTCCCTTTCCGAGCCTTTATATGTATGCTTGTGACTTGTGGGATAGGTGGAACGATTCCTGGGGTGATCGGGTAGGTTTCAAATCCATTTAGTTAAGTTAAATAAATCCTAAGTTAAGAAGAAAGAAGAGTTTGACTCATAGTTGACTTTTGGGTAAATGGGTTCTGTTCGTAGTTTCGTCAGTTTCATTAGCTCTGGAATGACATTTATGACTTCGTCGAGCCTTTAGTTTGGCTCCCGAGGCAGCCCGATGTGTTTTGAGGCTTAGTTTGTAAAATTGTGGAATTAGAATTGAAGTGCTGAGTTTAGTCAAACCTTAGCCTTAGAGACCTTTTCCAGAAAATTCGAGTGCGCGAGCAGGTCTGAAATGTGTTTTCTAATAGGGTAGTATTTTGGTTTATATCCGGGAGGTCCCAAAAGTGTTTCGAGTGGTTGGCGGAAGAGTTCATGCCCTTAAGTTGCTGCTGGTTGTTAGTGTTTGCCCCAGCGACCAGACATCCACCTCAGCGGATCCGCCTCAGTGGAGGTCCGGCTCACCGAAGCGAAAGTGTGGGTTCAAGTGGGTTCCGCACCAACGGATAGGGTTTCCACTATAGCGGGTTAACTCCAGCGGAATCGGGTCCGCCAGAGCAGGTCGCTGACAATATTTAAGTGAAAGTTAAACCTAACATTTATTTCATTCCCCAATATTGATACCTCTTTGAGACTCGAGTTTGGGCAGCAAGTTAGAGATTTTTTCACCATTTAGGTAATCTTCCTTCCTTCCATTAATGAGGATTAGTGTATTTACTTTTTAAGCATGTGTATTAAACAGGGAAAAAAGAGTAGAAATGTTCGGTGAGAATAAGAGAGTTCGAATTGAAGATTTATGGTTGATTAATAGTTTATTGTTGTTGTTGTTATTGCGAACTAGTGCTATATTCACCTAGTAAATGGTGGCGGTGTGATCAATTTCATGTTTAAACCCTTTTGGGGATTGGGGAAAATTCTCGGGTTAGAATTGGGACTTTTTTATAAATCTTGAAATTGAGGATCCTTTGTGGCTTTGTTGTTCAATTAACTTGAGATTATGCATATCTAGCTTGTGTTAGTACTATTTGGGTAGAAAAGTCGGCATTTTGATAATATGGGCACGGGGTTCTTTGTAATCTAGTTTAGGGGATTATGGGTAACTTAGACCGTAATCTCATTTATACTCATTATGTTTGATCAGAGTGGCTTCGTGAGGAGACTAAACTGAAAGGAAAGGCTGTTGTTTAAGTCTTCGACTTTATTCAGGCAAGTTGAGACTTTTCTAGACTCTAGTATAATGTTATGTTTTGGTATGCTTAATTAATGAACTAATGGGACTATTGGGAAGTTGGGGGCCCCGTATTAGTGAGGTGATGAGCACTAGTATGGGTACCGAGTGAACGAAAATGGATAATCAATGAACTATTAGTATAGCAAGTGAATGAGTTTATGTGTTTAGCCTTCGGCCACGATGTGCGGTGCAAGAGTTCGCTTAGTTTGGTATGCTTGTTGTTTACTTGGGCTTGTTGCCATTGATATGATATCTTGATTTGTCTGTCATCCATTCATCACTCTATACCTCATTTAAACACTTGATTGAGACTGATAAATATTGATAAACTGAATATATTAATTGCATGGTGTATTCATATCCATCTCATTCATACATTATATATATTTGGCATTGGTTACTGGTGAAAGAATGACTTGGGAAGTCGGATTAAAGGACATGATATATAGTTATGAGAGTGATGACCGATATGACACTTCAGCCATAGAGTTGGTATTCGATAGGATCGGATGGGTATATGGACCTCATGAGACCTCCAAGAATCACGTGACAACTACTACAACAGCGTATGTGTACTAGGTATTGTGGCCACTTGCGTTCATACATATCATTCTGCATTGCATTCATTTCTATCCTGATATGAGCTTTACAACTTATGTGTCTGGCTTGAACTCTATTATACTTGTGTTCTTGGACTATTAAAAGGAATACAGTTAGATCATGTTGAATCTTGTGTAAGATTCTGAATGGAGTGACTTGAGGGATCTAGACGCCCTAATGGGGTTTCAGTTGGACTTGTGTGAAGTATGACTTGAGAGTCCTTATAGTTAGTTAAAATGTATATTCATCATAGATTGGTTAACTGTTTTATTCTGTCTTATGTAACTAACTAGTAGAGAGAGGTATCGTAAAGTATCAGCCCTCGCCACCGTTATAGCTAGGGTCGGTCAATGATGCATGCTAAGTACACGTGTTTCCCATACTCACTCTACGTTTGCTTCACTCTATGTGCAGGTACTGAGCCAGAAGGTGACGCCGGATCAACTTGATCTCCCCCTCATCAGAGAGCATGATACTTGGAGTCCAGGGTGAGCTGCATCTTCTTCCCCGGCACTGGAGCTCTACTCTATTATTATATTCTGCTTTGACGTTCTCAGACTATGGTTCATTGCTACTTTTAGACATTTTGTGTATTTCTATTACTCAGATTTGTATTCTATTTTAGAGTTTGGTACTCATGACTACCAAATCATTTGGGGGTTCCATTCAGACTATGTATTTATATCTCTAGACTTGTTGATCATTCCTCTTTTACCTCCTTACTTCCGCATTTAATTTTCTCTTTTCATATGATGTTGGTTGGGTTCGCCTATGGGTTAGGGTAGGTGCCCTCACGACACAAGCGGAATTTGGGGTCATGACAGAAAAAGAACTTGGAAGAAAAGAAGAAGAAGGAAATAAAAAGATTTTTTAAAATATATTTTTAACCTTCCCACACGCTTGTGTTTTATGAAAATCACACAACGTTTCAACTAATCGAAAAATGTCAAACTGAAATAGTAGGGGTCCATCTGAGATGTCTAAATGGGATAAAATTTACTTGAGTTGTTTAAGTGAAAAATCTTACTGACCACAAGGGTCCGTAATGGGTTCATCCTTAATTGTTTTTAAAAAAGAGCAGTCTACGTCACCAATAAACTAAAAGTAGCCCTACTCTTTTTGGACTACCTATTTTAACCGCTCGATACTAAGTTTTTTACTTTTTTAGCCGGTTAATCATAATATACAATGGTCCATTAACCAAACCTACATTTTAGAAAATAATTTTAGATTAATTATCTAAGCCTACATCTTTGGATGTTATAGATGCCAAAATATGATCTCAAATTAGTAAAATTGTATTTACTATCCACATGCAATGGACATCACAAACACTTATAGGAAATTCTTCAAAGCTTGAGGCGTGTCAAAAACACTGTCCTTAAAGAGATTTCACTTGGTATAGGCATGTTAACACTCAAAAGTAATTTAAGTGTTTAGCCGAATTCAGTGACAACCGAATTGTTCCAGAGCTGAATTTACTCCTAGCCCTCGACTACAAGAACTTCATCCGCTACTAAGACATCTTAGTTGAGTTGTTAGTTAGAGGTACGATTGGGACCCACTCAGATGTAGACGCCTCAACGACCAAGTCAAAAGGGTTTCCAGACCCCTAGAAGCGGTAACAGCCAACAACAGCTAAAAGGAAGGGCCATTAGCCAAGCAAGAGGAGTAGAGGGTGAGAAAATCGGCACCACCTCCCCCATAGTCGTCCATTGAACTTAGTGGGTTGCTTGATGGCTGACATGGGGGGGGATCACGTTGTACAGTTTTTTCCCTTTTTGTACTATAAATAGGATCATTCTTTGTATTTACAAACACAATCAATTAATCAAACAACTCAATTTTATCTATCTTTACCCTTTTACTTTATTTATCATTTACTTTACTGTATTCAACCGCATTCATGTTTCTTACCTCTTAGTTTACTCATGCCACCGTCCTAACGCTTTCTAGAGTAGTTGGGGAACCCATTGTTGGAAATCAGAGTTCCATTTCTAGCCCAAATCGCTTAAGTAAAGGAATCAATTTGTCTCCCGATACGGTCAGCCGATAAAATGGCAGAGAATAGAATTCGGGGCGAGAACAAATTTGGCACGCCCAATGGGACCATAGGTGAATTAATAGCAAAGTTTGATTCTCCAGGTTAGGATCATTCTTGGCGTATGTGCCTAAGGTCCGATAAGAAAATGAACTCCGAGTCCAGTTCACATCCTAAACAAAATCCTTCCAGAAGGAACAACGAACCAGCATCCTCCTCGGGTATGCCTACATCTGTTGATACCCCCCACTTCATCCATCATCCCAAGTTGTGGCAGAATCTACCCAATCTGAAGGTCCAACCACAATGACCACTTCTTTTATTAGACAACAGATTGACTTGGGCATCCACGACATTATGTACCAAGTTTCTAAACAGTTGGCTAACATTGTGAAGCCGATGGTACATAATGAGGTTCAGCAAGCGAGGGAGATGGAAACCAATCGAATGCTCCTAGGAGAATGTTCGGCTAGTTCTGCCATCCCTCTGATGAGTGGTGCTATTCAGCATGAGACCGTGACATCCGGTGTTGTTCCTCAGCCGCATGTGCATCAGCTAGTTCCTACTCAGGTGCACCCAGTAGCACACCTAGGAACACAAGCCCAATCGCCTGGCAATCAGCACACTACATAGTCGCCGCCGAACCTTGGGGGAAAAATATGCCACTTAACCAAGAGAGTCTGCAGTATAAGAAGATCAACATGGCTCGGAGACTAGTTCAGGCTCTAGGACACTTTGGATTGTCACCCGTTATGCCGTACGTTTCTACAAACGGCCCTACAATGCAGGCGAACAATATTGGCCAGCCAAATTGGCAGTTGATGGCCCCTGGCTATGACTTAGCTCGACTATCTGGTGACACTGTTTACAGTGGAATACCATTCCAGCATTCATTGCCAGTACCCAGTCCATACCTTCCAAGAAGCGTAAATTTTCTAAGAACGTCCGACGTCCGAGGAGAGTAGCCATGGAATATTGTTACACCTTATCCTCAGGCTCCGCCATTCCAGGAGCTCAGGTTGCAAGTTTTGGTGGCCATACCCAACAGCAGTAACGGGGCATTACCCCACCGATTGGTATGCCCAACAGACCACCTACAACCTTCAAAACCCTATCTAACAAAGTGCAGAATGGATGTCACCAGTGCAGAACGCCTACCAGCTGAATCCAGTCGAGAATCGGCAGGGGTCGTCACAACTGATAAACCCTAAAATTATTGCTAATACCATGCGGAGGTACTTCGGCATCAAACTGAAACCTTTGGACAAACCTATTTATAAGAAGCCTTACCCCGATTGGGTAGATCAGATAGCACCTTTTCCGAGGGGCTTCAAAACACCGGAGTTTACCATCTTCTCTAGCGATGACAAAAAATCCACTATCGAGCATATCGGTAGATTTACTGCCCAATGCGGTGAGGCTGGACAGAATGAGTATCACAAGTTGCAGTTATTCCCTCTCTCTAATGGGAACAACCTTCGTATGGTACTCCTCTTCGTCTCCTAATTCTGTACAGAACTGGGCTGACATGGAGGGTTGCTTCCATGATAGGTTTTATTGGCCCCAACCTCAGGTTATCGTGACTGATTTAATGAATCTCAAGCAGCAGGTCGGTGAATTAGCTACCTATTTTATTGAGAGATTCAGAAAGAAGGTTGGGAAATGCACCGTACACTTCCCCGAGTCTGAGTGTGCCCAGATGATAATCAACAACATGCACCCTCAGTTAAATGAGAAGTTGGTGGGACAATCCTGCTCTGACCTGAGCCAGTTAGCCAAAAATGCTAGACAAATAGAGCAGTACGTCCAAGAGAAGGAGCGGAGAAGAACCACCCAAAATTGAGGCTCCCAGTTGGTATCCATCATTGAAGTGGATGAGTCTGACTCAGAGTCAGCCGCCTGTGCGGCAGACGCAATGGTGGCCGAGATTGTTAGGGCTAAGGTTTACTCTTGCCCAGCCTTGAAAGACGTAAAAGTCAAGGAGACGAGTTCATCTGATGACAGGGTCGGTTACTCGTTTGACATCCCAAAGGAAAATCTGATATTTGATCATCTGCTCAAAGATAAGCAGATTCGACTGTTTGATGGTCATAGGATTTTGCCTGCCGAGGAACTCAAAGATAAGAAGTACTGCAAGTGGCATAATTCATACAACTACTCTACTTCTAATTGTGTGGCTTCAGAAAGGTGATCCAAAAGGGCATCAAAGAGGGGAGGTTCAAGCTAGCCGACAAGAGTATGGCTGAAATGTCCATTGATACCGACCCCTTTCCTAAGGTACCAATATCTATGGTATCTTTTTCTAAGCCCGATGAGTCAATGGACACCAAAGGGAGACAACCGATGAAAAGGGTGTGGGTCCTAAAGAAACCTACCGAAGGGGAGAAGGCCATAAGGACCTCTATGTTCAATCGGTTAGGCAACCTACATGACATTCGCGATGACAGGCAGCCAACTAGGAGCAGTTTTCATGGCCGCCTGAAATACTCGAGGGACGTTGAATGAGAACTTCAGGAACAAACCATGAGGTTCGGGAGGGTCCATATCGGTACCAAGCATAGGACTGGGAGGCAAGTACGTATACCAACCAACCGTCAGCCGAGCATGACTTGAATAGATGAAGAACCACTCTCTAAAACCAAATAGAGGGTGGTCGAGTTTAACGTAAACAAGGGTGTTTCATCCTTACGTATCACAGCGAGAAATAAGGACCCGATGAGACCTTGGAGAATGATTAAACCAGCCACCAACATAGAAGAGGGGAAGTGGTATGTCAATCAGGCTCCCGAAAAGAAAGAGGTACCACCGAGAATCACATCCAGGACTTAGAAAAGAATGATGCAACGTGCCAAGGCCTTGTGTAAGATGCAACAGACATTGCATCTAATTTCCAACACCAAGGAAGTCAAAAATCATGAGATTCCTGAGTTTTCTATAGCCGAGGCTATCAAGCAGGCATTCGGCTAAGTTGTTTCAAGGGAAATGTCATCTGAAGGTGAGACGTCTGGTCAACGAGAGCTGGATGAATAGCCTACTGACAACCCAATGGAGGAACCCCAGCAAGATAACGTGGCCCTGAATGGACCTCTAACTAAGTCAATCCCATAGATCGTGCAGAGGATTCAGTCAGAGAATTCCAGTCGATCCACATTTGTCTCTAGGAAATGGAAGATATGAGCTTATGGTCGACCAAATTGGATGAAAGAGGGGACTCTATCCTCGATTTATTTAGCCATGACCTGGTTGATGAGATGTGGGAAGACATTGAAATGGTCAGCCTAATCCCATGTGAGTTCTGGGCCAGCCGCTCCGCGCTGGATAACCTAGTAGGTGATGTTTGCGTAGAAGACGCAGAATGGGCAACAATAGCTGATACCCCGACTAGGGACACTTTGAGCATGTATTTGGTGCACCTACAGAAGATATTGTTAATCACCTCAAACCCCTTTACGTCAAGGCTTACATTAACGACAAAATTATTAATCGGGTGTTTGTCGACAATGGGGCTGTGCTGAATGTGATGCCGCTGCTTACCTTGAAGGATCTTAACAAAACAAAGGAGGATCTCCTCCCAACTAATATGAAAATGGCTAGCTTTATGGGAGAAGCCTCTGAAGCATTGGGATTCTAGTAGCAGAAATCACTGTAGGTACTATGACGGTCAGGTCTGTCTTATTTGTAATAGATGGCAAGCCGTCCTACACCATTCTGCTGGGCAGGGACTGGTTTCACACCAGCCGATGCCTTCCTTTTATCATGCATCAAAAGCTCATCTTTTGGGAAGGAGACAATATAGAAATCATCCCAACGGATGATCACCCGTTCTGACCAGGGGTTCAGAATGTAATGGTTGTCCTCTATTCACTATATATGGCTCCCATAGCCGTCACAGAGCAGTATAAAGAAGGATCTTGGGAATCCTGTAATCTTACCTCGCGAGGGTTTGAAATAAAACAATTAGTCAAACCACGGCTTACCTTGGATGATTTAAATGGTTGAGGAAACCCAAATCATATGTGACCTGTGGCATCGGATGACCGCCCTAAGTTCTGAGGCAAGGATAGTCGAGGTATTGCAAATGGGGAACCACGACAGAAAATCAGATCTGGCGGCCAACAACATTTGTGCTGCCGATAGAAATCTTACTCTTAGCTTTGTTTGTCTTTGTTATACGCTTGTACAAAACTCGAAGTGTTATTTTATACCCCCCGTTGTATATGTTTTGTGCAAAGTTCGAATAAACTCGTTTTACAAAAAGACATGTCTTAAATGAAATGGGTAATCAGAAACTCCAAATCTACAGCTACGGGGATGACATCCTATCGGCTAAATCTATGGCCAAGATGCAGTGTTGTCCTTAAAAGTTAATATCATTACGGATGGCCAAACCACATTTTCTAAGTTTGGAAGAATATCATCAACCCATGTTAATGGAGTTAGACCAGCTAGATGAAGATCGATTGATGGCCCTAGAGAAAATCAAAGCCAATAAACGTAAAATGGCTAAAGCATACAACAAGCATGTTAAGCCTAAGAGGTTTGCCGAAGGAGACTTAGTTTGGAAAACCGTTTTGCCGACTGGGATGAAAGATCGTAAATTCGGCAAATGGTTACCAAATCAGGAAGGACCTTTCGTAGTAAGCCAACGGATCGCCGGCAACGCATATTGACTAATGAACATGCATGATGAAGAAATGGACAGAAATGTAAACGGCAAGTATCTAAAAATGTAATATCCATCGATTTGGGGCATGCATAAATAAACGACAGCCACAAACTGGCTGCCTGGTCGTACATAATAAGCTAATTTCATCCGACGGGAGATGTATGGATAAATGACAGCCACAGACCAACTTCCCGGTCATAAAATACAGAGAAAGCCATTGATTTCACACGTCTGTGTCATAAGGTTGGTCGCACTGCTCAGGCAAAGAAACGCCATCCCAAGTGGTCAAAGACAATGGCCCATCAAATTTGCGAGATTTATTCTAAATTTGCTCAAGAATGCTGAGAGAAATGATGAAGTTAAAGGGTGGGATATGGATTCCCACATCCAAGTAAACCAGGCACAAAAACATAGGTGCCACACATACCCGAGCCCGGCGTTACAACATAGATCAAATTCTGACAGTGCGGTGGCATCAAAAGGACCTATGCGCCTCCATTCGACTTCTGTGACCAACTTCACTCCGTTCAACCAACCCGAAAATGAGCGACATTAGTTGGCTAAGTATGAAGGTTAGCCGAACAGCGGCCGCCGATGAACCTGTCACAAGTAGAAAGAGAGTCATGGCTTATCAGGCTGAGGTACTGAAACTAGAGAGAATCTCCTTGTTCCGGTCCACCGTACGGAGTCAAAACAAGTTGTTCATCATTGAAAGCCAAGGCAAGGGTCAGGTCATTATCGGCTAGAATGATTTTTCCTGATCTTTGAGATAAAAAAGATGAAGCCATGGTTTCCGAATAAGAAAATGGCCAAAGATTAGGTGAGAAACCTATGGGAGGAATACATTTCCTTAAATAACCTTCAGAGGCGTGACTGAGATTAATTTATTATTTTCAAAAGTATGGCCGAAAATCATCAGAGCCAATTCATGGTAATGAAGACGCCTCGGTTAAAGGGGAAACACATTTCAAGAAGTGATCATCATTGCATGCACTGGAGACGAGATGATTGAAGTGACATGTGCCGCTGTCAGACTGAAACGACGACTACTTTCGGATACATCAACTCAACATTCACACTCGAGTTAATATAGGGGGGCAATTGTTAACACTCAAAAGTAATTTAAGTGTTTAGCCGAATTCAGTGACAATCGAACTGTTCCAGAGCCGAATTTACACCTAGCCCTCGACTACAAGAACGTCATTGGCTATTAAGGCATCTTAGTCGAGTTGTTAGTTAGAGGTACGACTGGGATCCACTCAGATGCAGATGCCTCAACGACCAAGTCAAAAGGGTTTTCGGACCCCTAGAAGCGGTAACGACCAACAACAGCTAAAAGAAAGGGTCATTATCCAAGCAAGAGGAGTAGAGGGAGAGAAAATCGGCACCACCTCCCCCATAGTCGCCATTGAACTTAGTGAGTTACTTGATGGCTGACATAGGGGGGAATCACGTTGTACAGTTTCCCCCCCTCCTTTTGTACTATAAATAGGATCATTCTTTGTATATACAAACACAACCAATCAATCTAACAATTCAATTTTTATCTATCTTTATCCTTTTACTTTATTTATCCTTTACTCTCAGCTGCATTCATGTTTCTTACCTTTTAGTTTACTCATACCACCATCCTAACGCTTTCCGGAGTAGTTGGGGAACCCATTGCTGGAAAATCAGAATTCCATTTTCAGCCCAAATCGCTTAAGTTAAGGAATCAATTTGTCTCCCGATACGGTCAGCTAATAAAACGGCAGAGAATAGAATTCGGGGCGAGAACAAGGTGTATCCTTCAGGATTCACGAGCTCTTCTAATATAAAAATTAGAAGTCAAAATCTAACAAAAAATTATGTTAAAGAAAATCCAGCACACAAAAATGGTGAGGAATAATTTGACTTGATCTCTAAATTTTTGTCCCACTCAAAAGGAAAAGAGTTGGACATTGTATAGAAGTAAGATTCATAGAAACATTCTGATCATTGCAATTCTTAATAACGTCTCTATTAGAATAGTAGTAATTGTAGAAGACAATTACAATTCAATATCCTTGAACGAAAATCAATGCTGCTAACGGTAGGAATTTTATCAGAATTATGACTAATCAAGACAAGGTATTTAACCACAATAAATATACTATTAAATATCATTAACGAAACTTTAATAGAATGAATCTAGATAATAATTTTGAGTACTTCTTTTTTAGATATCAAAATTATTTTTTCAATAGTAATATGAAAACATGTCAGAAAAACAATAAGGGGAAAAATTATTCTCGGGGGATAAAATAATAATAGTTCTTCCAAATTTCATTCTCCAAAGAAAATATAGAGCATATTCTGAAGAATTATTTTTCAATAATCTTACTCGCAATAAGAGATCAGACTTTCTAAATGAGATTGAGTTCCACGAATATGCAGGCTAGAAAGATACTATATATTGTTATTCAATCTATTCTTCATTAAGTTCGAAGAAGATCTTTATTTTGTTTGCATATCAAGGTTCAATGGTTAATGGTTACTCAAATAATAACGGTATATTTTTAATTAAAAATTTTATAAATCACCAACATAATATCTTTATCGACTAAAATTTATATTTTTTTTTGTCGAGTGTAACCAAAAAATTGTAAGTGATCGAATTTGATATAGAGAGTTTTGGTGTCACGCAGCTTGCACGTGGAGTATGTGTTAATTATTTTTAAAAGTATGATAAAATGATGAAATTTTCAATACTTTATATAGTTTACAAATGTTTCTACTCAAAGACTCTCAAACTGCACCAAAATGAACAGAAAAATAGGAATGCACAAGTGTTATCATTTGAAACTAAAACTTTACACATTTTTAGATTCATAAAGCTTAAATTAACAAACACAATAAAAATTAAAAAGTAATAACTACTCAAAAATTTAAATTTATATGTACATTACGGTCTAACAAATCAATGATGAGAGCAAAACAACAAAAGACGTCGTTAGTAAAAAATGACAACTAGATTGATAATAATACTATCCGAGTTATTAACCTATAAATATGTTAAGATTGAAAACAAGTTATTACTACCAAGAAATTAACAACAATTGTCATTAGTTCACGAGGTTCTATCACTATAGGGCATTGTTACCATTCTCCCATTACTCAAAAGAAATCCTGCACTATAATTTTTTTTTTTATATCTTGAGTTCTATTTATGATAATTAACTTATATACATACTTAAGATTCAGCGGTTAACAATCACCAGAAAAATGATAACAATAAATCTTCAGTTAAAATCACGTAAATCGCCGAAGTGATATATTTTTCAGAACATTAAAATTTTAAAATTAATTAAAAAAAATTAAATTTCAGTTTTCAAATCAATCTAGGATAGTCCTCAATAATTAATGTTTCACTTCATGAGTTCAGTTTATAATTTTCAAGTTCTAGTATGAAAATTGAACTGATTTTAGAAAAAAAAGGAAAAAGAATTATCCGCGAGGGATAATTAATTAATTTGATAAAACAATCAAAGTTCTCCCTAGTCCATTCTACAAAGAAAATATAGGGCATATTATGAAGAATTGTCTTTACAGTAATCTTACTCGATAATTATTTTATCTGTAATAAAGATCCACGGTTAATTGTAACAAAAAAAATATCAGTCAGTCGTTGGTTTAAATTGCATAAATTCCGTGATATTTTTGTTGGAAATTTACTACATGTGAGATTAAGTATATCTCATTAATTTATGACTCGAACAATTGGGGCCCGCACGTCGGAAACGTCGTTTACACACACGTGCACACGTAGTGCCAAGTATCACAAATTTCATTAGTGAAAGAGATATTGGTACGTATGTATTACGTTTGAGACATAGAATTATGGACGGTTATTGACCAAATGACAGTATTCCACGTTGGTAAACGAAGGAAGAAGTGTACAAAGTGTAAAATGAAACGAGTCGAAAATCGCCGCGGAGCCGTGAAGGGCCGCGGCGCCACACCATCGGAGTCGCGGCGCCTCCCAGTCAGTGCTGCGGCGCAAATTGGTTGGTCAGTCACTGGAGTCGCAACGCTAATTCACAGCGCCGCGGTGCTTCGGAGGCAGAAAGCTGCGACGGAAAGTTGGGAAAATCTGACCGTTGGGCTAGTTTTGGAGCATTGATTCTCCATTACTTCGCACATAAATTCAATCATTATTTGGCCGAATGTAACCCCTCAATCACGTGCAATTACATGACTATTGAAGGCCATTAGTTGGCTAGTTGAGGGGTCTTCTACTTACGCTATAAATTGAGGCCTTT
This sequence comes from Anisodus tanguticus, assembly GCA_034509755.1. Lineage (NCBI taxonomy): Eukaryota > Viridiplantae > Streptophyta > Magnoliopsida > Solanales > Solanaceae > Anisodus > Anisodus tanguticus. The sequence goes on along the minus strand of CM067543.1, from coordinate 7,905,737 downwards.
CGCTCAATTGAACAACAATCAACACTTAGAAAATACTCCAGATTTTATGAATTCATCTTCTTCCTCTCTAGCAAAGTTACTATACTCAAAGTTCTTCAAGAGTAACACTTGATTTTCCTTTACTCATTTGTTAAGTTGCTGTTGTATCTTGGGAGACTATTGCTCAACACCGTAAAAAGAGATATACGGGGCAATCTTGTCTTAAAGATAGAGTGTCATCACTCGATTCAGCAAATCACACAAAACAGTTTGTTAAGGTTTTGATTTTCAATTTTATTGTAATAGTTTGTTTATCCTTTCTACCATTGTAATAGTTACTTACTTTCCGTTCCCTACAACAATTGTATCCCAACAATTTAAGACAAGATTTGTTGTAAGTAAGTTAGAAAGATGACTGGCATAGATCAAACTGCTTCTGATTCTGCTGCTGTTGCTCAAGGCAATCCCTTTGCCTTCCCCACTGCTCAAGGCACTCCTAATGCCTTTCCGGTTGCTCAAGGCTCATCTAATGCCTTTATTGCCGCTCAAGGGAATCTTGCCGTTCCTCCACCCGCTGGATTTCACCATGAACGCCCTGAAAAGTTCATGGGGTCAAACTTCAAGAGATGACAACAAAAAATGCTATTCTATCTGACTGTTATGGGAATGAAACGTTTCCTAACAGAAGATCCTCCACAAGATGGAGATGAAATGGACCCTTCGCCTTCTGAAATGGGTGAAGGGGGCCTAGGTATCCATGTCATTAATGGCATGAAGATGGTTCTTTATGCATGGAGTCATAGTGATTTCATGTGTAAGAATTACATATTGAACTGCTTGTCAGACCCTCTCTAGACGGTGTATTTCACTGTTAGCACTGCCAAAGAGTTGTGGGATAAGCTGCAAAAGAAGTACAACACACACGATGCATGTACTAAGAAATTCATCATTGGGAAATTTCTGAAATTTCAAATAGTGGATAATAAAACAATGATGTCCCAAGTCCAGGAATTCCAAATGATTCTACATCACCTGAATTTGGAAGGTATCAAACCAAACGAGCAATTTTTGGTTGTATCATTGATTGAAAAGTTACCTCCTTCATGGAATGAGTTTATGAGTTACTTAAAACTCAAGACAAAAGAGATGACCTTTGAAGAGCTCATTATCAAACTCCAAATTCAGGAAGATAATAAGAAGGTCTTGCCTAGGGCAAAACAACCCGCTGAGGCAAAGACAAATCTGGCTAAGGCCAAAGGGAACCCAAGCAAGAAGCGCAAGTTTCAGAAAAACGGCAAGACCCAAGTAGCGGAGAAGTTCAAAGGAAACTGTTACCACTGTGGGAAACCTGGTCACATGATCAAGGACTGCCGCAAGCTCAATACTGAGCAACAAGAGAAGGCCAAGGCTAAGGGCAAGACACAAATTAACGTTGTCAAAGACCAGTTTCTGGACGACATGATTAAGGAGTTCTCGGCGGTGGTGCTAGAAGCAAACGTTGTTGAGAATCTCATGCAGTGGTGGATGGACACGGGTTCTATAAGACACATCTGTTCCAGTAGAGATGCCTTCTCCACTTATACACCGGTTACAAATAAGAAGCCGTTCATGAGTAACAATGCTTCCTCTAACGTGCTGGGGGTAGGAAAGGTAGTCCTGAAGATGACTTCTGGAAAGGAGCTCACTCTGAAGGAAGTGATGCATGTTCTTGATATTAGAAGAAATTTAATTTCATGTCCTTTATTGGTTAATGCTGGTTTTAGGCTAGTGTTTGAGTCCAATAAATTTGTAGTCACTAAGAATGAAACGTTTATGGGAAGAGGATTCGTCAGTGAAGGCATCTTCAAAGTTAACGCCATGTCTGTATTATGCACAAGAAATTATATTGAAGCCTCTTCTTCTTACTTGTGTGAGTCCTCTAATTTATGGCATCATAGATTAGGACATGCCAACTACAAGTCCATCAAAAGGTTGGTAAAGTTGGAGTTGTTGCCGTCTATCAACGTAAATCCTCAACATAAGTGTGAGGTGTGCGTAGAGGGAAAACTCACAAAGCTTCCTTTTCGATCCGTCGAAAGGAATACCGCTCCTCTAGAACTTATTCATACAGATATATGTGATTTGAAGTTTGCACAAACTAGAGGGGGGAACAAGTACTTTGTGACATTCATTGATGATAGCACAAGGTATTGTTACCTTTACTTGTTGAAAAGTAAGGATGAAGCCTTTGAAGCGTTCCGATGTTACAAAGCAGAAGTTGAGAACCAACTAAGCATGCTGATTAAATCTATTCGTAGCGATAGAGGGAGAGAATACGTAGCGCCATTTGAGGAATATTGTGCCTAATCAGGCATTGTTCATCAAACGACGGCTCCATACTCACCTCAATCGAATGGTGTGGCGGTACGTAAGAACCGCACATTGAAGGAAATGATGAATGCCTTGCTCATCAATTCCGGTCTTCCCCAAAATATGTGGGGGAAATATGTCCTTACCGCTAATACGATTCTTAACAGAGTCCCACATAAGGGTAAGGACAAAACTCCATATGAATCATAGAAAGGAAAGAAACCCACCTATAAATATTTAAAGGTGTGGGGTTATCTGACAAAGGTCGAAGTACCCAAGCCAAAACAGATCAAGATTGGGCCTAAGACTGTAGATTGCATATTCATCGGTTATGCAAATAACAGTAGTGCTTATCGCTTTTTAGTGCATAAGTCAGATATCCACGGGGGTACAATCATGGAATCAAAGAATGCTCAATTCGTTGACAGCCCGGATCTAGATGGTTCAGATCTAGTAGATCTCGAAGTGGCTGAATATCTGGAATCTAGTGTTCCAGATTCTCAGAACTTGAAAACTCCAGAGATGGAACTAAGGCGAAGTAAAAGGGCCAAGAAGGATAAATCCTTCGGTCTTGACTTTGTAGCTTATATGGTTGATGATGAACCAAGGACAATTGCTGAAGCATTGTCAACTCCAGAGGCACCGCTTTGGAAAGAAGCTATTGAGAGTGAAATAGGCTCCATTCTGCATAACCATACTTGGGAGTTGGTTGATCTTCCTCTGGGAAATAAACTGTTGGGTAGTAAGTGGATACTCAAATGGAAGTATAAAGTAGATGGGTCTATAGATAAGTACAAGGCCAGGTTGGTAGTCAAGGGCTATCAGCAAAAGGAAGGCCTTGATTACTTTGACACGTACTCCCCGGTGTCTAGGATGACGTCCATACGAGTATTCATTATGATCGCAGCGTTGCGTGACCTTGAGATACATCAAATGGATGTCAAAATAGCCTTCCTAAATGGTGATTTGGAAGAAGAAATTTATATGGACCAACCCGAGGGGTATGTAGTTCAAGGGCAAGAGAAGAAAGTCTGTCGGCTTGTCAAATCTCTGTACGGGCTGAAACAAGCCCCGAAGCAATGGCACAAAAAATTTGATAGTACTCAACTATCGAAGGATTTCGCCATTAATGAGTGTGACAAATGTGTCTACATGAAAGGTAACTCTGACTCGTTTGTTATGATATGCCTATATGTAGATGACATGTTGATCACATGGAGCAGTCCTAGCATAATTCTAGAGATTAATAACATGTTGAAACAATGCTTCGACATGGGATATGGGTATCGTAGATGTCATCTTAGGGATAAAAATCTCTAAGAAGTCTGACGGACTGGTCTTATCTCAGTCTCACTACATCGAGGATGTTTTGAGAAGTTCGAGATGTATGATAGTTCACCTATAAAGTCACCAATGGATTGGAATCAAAAGCTTAATAAAAATCATAGTGCACCCATATCCCAGGAGTAATATGCACAGGTGATTGGTAGTTTGATGTACATAACAAACTGTACCCGACCTGATATTCCTTATGCAGTCAATAAGATGGCTAGGTTTACCCGTTATCCGAGTAATGATCATTGGAAGGCGTTGAATCGGGTACTACAACACCTGAAATACACGCTAACTTACGGGTTGCATTATTCGAGATATCCAGCTGTACTAGAGGGGTACAGTGATGCAAACTGGATATCTGATATATAGAACACCAAGTCCACCAGTGGGTATGTATTTACAATTGGTGGTGGGGCTGTGTCTTGAAAATCCTCTAAGCAAACTTGTATCGCCCAATCCACGATGGAATCAGAGTTTATCGCTTTAGACAAAGCAGGAGAAGAAGCTGAGTGGCTTCTTGACTTTTTAGAGGATGTTCCTTGCTGGAACAAACCGGTACCTTCTGTAATGATCCACTGCGATAGCCAGTTGGCTCTAGGAAGGGCGCAGAATGCTATGTACAACGGCAAGTCTCGTCATATTCGACAGAGGCATAAGACCGTTAGGCAGCTGATCACCACGAGTATAATATCCATTGATTACATAAAGTCAAAGGATAACATAACAGACCCGCTGAAGTTGTTGTGTTGGTACTATTGACTTGGCTTACACTAAACACTGACGGTTCAAGACATCACGTTCACCGCGCAGTAAGTAAGTCCGATGGTATTCAACTACGGAAGGTTCAAAGCGTATGCTACCTATTCAGATGCAACATCGGTCCGCTAAAAGATTGCTAGAAAAGGCACCAAGTATGTGCGCCAAAATCTCTTTCAAGAGGGGATTGTTGGAAATTTACTAAATGTGAAATTAAGTATATCCCATTAATTTATGACTCGAACAATTGGGGCCCGCACGTCGAAAATGTCATTTCCACACACGTGTACACGTAGTGCCAAGTATCGCAAATTTCATTAGTAAAAGAGATATTGATACGTATGTATTACGTTTGAGACATAGAATTATGGACGGTTATTGGCCAAATGACAAAGTATTCCACATTGGTAAACGAAGGAAGAAGTGTACAAAGTGTAAAATGAAATGAGTCAGAAATCGTCGCGGCGCCTCCCAGTCAGCGTCGCGTCGCTTCGGAGGCAGAAATCTGCGACGAGAAGTTGGGAAAATCTGACCTTTGGGCTGGTTTTCGAGCATTGATTCTTCATTACTTGGCACATGAATTCAGCCATTATTTGGCTGAGTGTAACCCCTCAATCAAGTGCAATTACATGGCTATTGAAGGCCATTAGTTGACTAGTTGAGGGGTCTTCTACCTACACTATAAATTGAGGCCTTTGACTCAATTGAACAACACTCAACACTTAGAAAATACTCCCGATTTTATGAATTCATCTTCTTCCTCTCTAGCAAAGTTACTATACTCAAAGTTCTTCAAGAGTAACACTTGAGTTTCCTTAATAGTTTGTTTATCATTTCTACCATTGTAATAGTTATTTACTTTCCGTTCCCTACAACAATTGTATCCCAACAATTTTTATCAGAATGATTAAAATTCACAAAAATAATCAATTTCATCTCAAAATTCATTTCTCCAAAGCAAATCTAGGGTACATCCACAAAAATTAATGTTTAATGTCTTGAGTTCTATTTAACAGTCACTGAAAAGTTAACGGTACATCTTTAGTTGAAATTGTGCAAAATCACCGAGGTAATATCTTTATCGACTAAAATTTATTAGATGATTTTTTTGTCAAGTGTAGCCAAAAACTTGTACATGATCGAATTTGATTTACAGAATTTCGGAGTCACACAACTTGCACGTGGAGTATGTGTTAATTTTTTTAACAGTATGATAAACTGTTGAAATTTACTAAAATTTTAATTCCTTAACAATGTTTGCTGAATGTAATAGTTTAAAGATTTACTTTAAGTTATTGATATAGTATACAAATGTTTCTAGCCAATGAAATTCAGAACAGCATCAAAATGAACAGCAAAACACGAATGCGGAAAATGTTATCATTTGAAGTTAAAATTTACACATTTTTAGATCCATAAAATTTAAATTCTTAAACAAATTGAAAATGAAAAAGTAACGATCATGATTAACATTTTCATTTTTATACAATTCATGATGTTTTATTTTTGATTTCTATCTATAATTTTCATCTTCTAGTGCGAAAATTAAACTGATTACAGAAAAGTGACGGAAAAAATTATTCAAGTGGAATAATTATTTTGCATAATTTAGTTAAAACAATAAAAATTTCCTAAGTTCTGTTTTCCAAAGAAAATATAGGGCATATCCTGAAGAATTAATTTTTCAGTAATCTTATCCGAAGTAATTAATTTATATGCAATTTAAGATTCAACATTCAACGGTCGCCAAAAAATAATAACAGTAAATCATTAGTCAATAATTATAAAAATCACTAACGTAATATTTATAATAGAATGATTAATTTTAAAAAATAATAAATTTCATCGCAAGTTTCATTCTCCAAATCAAATCTAAGTTACATCCTCAATATTTGATGTTTTATTTCTTAAGTGTATTTATAATTTTTTATGTTCTAATATGAAAACTAAATTTTTTACATAACTACGAGGGATAATTAATTTATTATGATTAACTTGATAAAAGAATAAAAAGTCTTCTAATAAAGATAATGTAGGTATATATTTAAGAATGACTTTTTTGAGTAATCTTACTAAAAAAAGATTTTTTTTAATAATCTTACTCAAAATAATTAATTTATTTACTTATTAAGATTCTGCGGTTAACGGTCACTAGAAAAATGATAACAAAAAATCTTTTATCAAAATCAGGTAAATATTGAAGTGATATTTTTTTCAAAACATTAAAATTTAGAAAAATAATTTTATTTCAAATTTCATTTTTCAAATTAATCTAGGGTGCCTCCTCAATAATTAATGTTTCACTTCATGAGTTCTGTTTATAATTTCATGTTTTAGTATGAAAAACAGAACTTATTTTTAAAAAATAAGGGAAAACAATTATCCACGAGAGATAATTAATTTGATAAAACAATAAAAGTTCTCCCAAATTTCATTCTCCAAAGAAAATATAGAGTAAATGATTAAAAATTGTCTTTTCAGTAATCTTACTCGCCATAATTATTTTATCTATATATAAAATTTAAATATCTAACGCTTAATTGTTACCGAAAATAACGATCAATCCTTGATTTAAATTGGGTCCTTGCTTTGATAATTATGGTGTTCAAACTATTTTACGCGCATCTCAACTTATTTCATCGGACACCTAATATCTTTTACTAGTATAAATATTAACTAATTTTATCCATTAAAACCTATCTTTTTTTCTTTGCTCGAACTTGAACCTAAGACCGTTAATTTTATGAGATCAATCTTGTTCTCATACTTAAAAATGGAAATTATAAATAGAAGTCAAGAGATAAACATTCATTTTTGTGGATGTATCTAGATTTGATTTGGGAAAATAGATTTTGAGACGAAATTTATGATACCGGAAAAAAGAACCGGTATGATGTAAGCAGCAGACACAAGTGGCAAGAAATGAATGAAAACCGGTTTTAGGGAATGATTCAATGAATGGTGCAAGAATTGAAGAAAGAGGTGATGATTTATGTTTTTATAGACTTGACACCTCACCAAATACATTTTTTAGTTAATAAAATAATCATTTCACTTTATATATATATATATATATATTCAGTGCACCATAACTGTTGTAGTAAAGCAAAAGAACAATAGTACTTGTTCTCCTTTTTTTCTTCTGTGAACCTTACTTCTTTTTTGCCCTACTTGGTTTGGGTTTGTTCGGAATTGTTCATATGTAATGCAAATCTTGGTTGAAGATATAATCTTGGTTTTGTTGTTCTTGTTGCAAAGTTTGGTTCTTTTTGCTCTTTGGGGGTTTTCTTTTAAAGTGCATCAACCATGTCTACTCTTGTTAATTACAGTGGTGAGTTTTCTTGAATTTTTGCTATCTTATTTTTCCTGCAATTCTGCATTCTGAGCGCTCTCCTGTAAAGGTAGAGATAATGTCCGCTTATATTCTGCCTTCCCCATACCCCACATTTGTGGGATTACATTGGGTATGTTGTAGTTTTCTTGAATTTGATTTTTTTTTTTTGAATTTTGAAATATGGGTCCTTGATTTTTAAGGATTTTAGAATCTGGGTTGTATTTAGTTTTTGCTGATTTTACTTGTAAGTGCTCCATGAATTTATTAGGGCTTGATTCTTGAATATGATAGTTATTTGGTAGTGAAAGTGAATAAAGGTAAAAAATTGTGGCTTTGGTTTTTTTAATTTTTTTTTTTTGAATTATGGTGTTCTTGATTTGTAAGGATTTAAGCATCTGGCTTGTATTTAGTTTTTGCTGATTTTGTTTGTTAGTGGTTCATGAATCTATTAGGGTGTGATTCTTGAATATGAATATGAAGGTGTAGGAATAACTAGTTACTTTGGTAGGAAAAATTGTTGCTTTGGCTTTTGAAGATGTTAATCCTATTCCTAATAGGAGTAGAGTTTTTTGGTTTTGTTAAATAAAGATTGGTACTTTTTGTGATAAAGAAGGTGTAAATAAGAAAAATTGCTCTGTTCTTTGTAGATAGAATCACCAAAGGTTGGTACTTTTTGTGATAAAGGTGTAAATAAGAATAATTGTTCTGGTGTTTGTAGCTATATGCATCTGTTTTCTTAAACTTTTGACCTAATAAATGGTTTTTAATAGGTAGATCTTAGTTTTAAGTTTACATGTAATGAGTTTAATGAAGTTAAAGATAAGATTTTGGAAGAAATGGGTATGAAATCAATATCTTGGGGATACTTCTATTAGAGAATTTTTACTTTTTAGTATGTTGATTAGCAGAAAAGATAGCTAAGTGAAGTTCTTGATGTTTGATCTTGTAGGTGATGATGAGTTCTATTCTGGAGGATCACTTTGTTCAGCTGAAATTTACTGTCCTGTTAGGAAGAGGGCCCGCATTAGCGGCCCGTATATCGTCGAAGAGCAGACAAAGAATCCATCCATCGAAATACTTCCTGACGAATGCCTATTCGAGATCTTCAGAAGATTGCAAGGAGGCCGTGAAAGGAGTGCAGCGGCTTGCGTTTCTAAAGGTTGGCTTATGCTCTCGAGTAATGTGAGAAGCTCTGAGATTTGCTCTTCAAATGATACAAAAATGGTCTCAGCTGATGAAGATCTTGAAGTAGAATGTGATGGATATCTTACTAGGTGTTTAGAAGGGAAGAAAGCTACAAATATTAGACTTGCTGCTATTGCAGTCGGAACTTCCAGCCGTGGTGGTCTCGGAAAGCTCTCGGTTCGTGGGAGCAACTCGGTTCGTGGTATTACTAATGTTGGTCTATCAGCAATCGCTCACGGTTGTCCTTCACTTAGGGTTCTTTCATTGTGGAACGTTCCTTACATCGGAGATGAAGGTCTCGTGGAGATCGCTAGGGGATGTCGTTCGTTAGAAAAGCTCGATCTATCCCAATGTCCCTCGATTTCCAACAAAGGTCTGGTTGCAATAGCAGAGAATTGCCCACGTTTGACTTCTTTGACTATTGAATCTTGTCGAAATATTGGAAACGAGGGGCTCCAAGCTATTGGAAGATGCTGTACTAAATTACAGTATCTTATTATTAAAGACTGCCCTCTCGTAGGTGATCAAGGAGTTGCCAGCCTTCTGTCGTCGGGCACTACGATGTTGAAGAAAGTGAAACTTCAAGCTCTAAACATCACAGATTTCTCGCTCGCTGTCATAGGTCATTATGGCAAGGAGATTACCGATCTTAATCTCAGTTCACTTCGTAACGTCAGTCAGAAGGGTTTTTGGGTTATGGGTAATGCTCAAGGTCTGCAATCTCTGGCTTCTTTGACAATCAGTTTGTGCAGAGGAGCCACCGATGTGAGTGTCGAAGCAGTGGGAAAGGGCTGTCAAAATCTGAAACATATGTGCATTCGCAAGTGTTGCTTTGTTTCTGATAGTGGACTTGTTGCTTTCGCTAGATCCGCTGGATATCTCGAGAGTCTCTTGTTGGAAGAGTGCAACAGGATCACCCAAACGGGCATTCTAAACGCAGTTTCAAACTGCAGAAAGTTGAAGTCTTTATCTCTAGTGAAGTGTGTGGGAGTCAAGGATTTACCTCCACAAGCTTCGTCGCTGTCCCCCTGTGAATCTCTTCGATCGTTGTCCATCCGAAGCTGTCCAGGATTCGGTAGCACTAGCTTAGCTATGGTGGGGAACCTCTGTCCCCAGCTACATCATTTGGATCTCAGTGGTCTTACTGGAATAACGGATGCTGGGCTTCTTCCGCTTTTGGAAAGCTCCAAGGCAGGGCTCATGAAGGTTAATCTTACCGACTACCTGAACTTGACCGATGAAGTGGTGTTCTCGCTAGCTAGGTTACATGGGGAGACCTTAGAATTGCTGAATCTGGATGGATGCAGAAAAGTTACAGATGCGAGTTTGGTGGCAATTGCTGATAGTTGTCCATTACTTAACGATCTTGGTGTTTCTAAGTGTTCAATAACTGATTCTGGTGTAGCTGCTTTATCCCATGGAGTGCAAGTCAATTTACAGATTCTTTCATTATCAGGTTGCTCCATGGTAACAAACAAGAGCGTTCCGTCTCTTAAAAAGTTGGGTGAGAGCTTAGTCGGTTTGAATCTCCAACACTGCAACGGTGTCAGTAGCAGCAAAATCGAGCTTCTTGTTGAGGACTTGTGGAGATGTGATATCCTCTCCTAAGCCAACTGGAGCACAACACAAGGCAATGCAATCCAAAGGGGTTCAGACGAAGAGTAGTAGCTATTTGGTTCATTCAGCTTTAGTGGCAGGATAGAAGCGAACATGATTGTGGTTTTTGGCCGGATAATGGCCTTGTGATACTCCAGTGGCTTGGTTGTTTCCAGGAGAGGCTATGAACCAACAACTTTTTCCATCATTTTTTGCAGGCTTTATGTACTTAAAGCCTGTTCAATATCTTTCGGTCTCCGGTTACTTAAGTCCTGGTGTAAAAGTTTTCACTAGTGTTGCTCCTGGTCCCGTCATTGGCAGGTTGAACCAATGATGCTTCTCTTGAACTTGTATTGACAGATTGGTCATTCATTTGCCTTGGTACTACACTGCAGAATCAGACAGTCTTTTCATAGTTTTTGTTTGTAATTTTCGTGTTAAGAAGTTGTCGTTATTGTGTTTTTTTTTTTGTTGCAAGTGTTTTACTTTGTGTCTTAGTCTGTAGTTGAGTTGCACAATTGCTGTAAGCATGGTGTCTGTTAATCAGGGGCTTGGTAATGGCAACTAGTCCATCTTGGTTGCCATGGAATCCTAGGTACCTAGGTTGTTTTTCTGGTGTCCAAGTCCCTAGTTTTTGATAGGATTTTCAAAGTCCTATTTTGTAGCAGGTTCCTTGTCTTTCAGATTTGTACTTTGCAATTACTTTGTTATGTAATAAACTGTGTTAGTTTGTCCAAATTGTGCTTAATGTTTCTCTTCCTTGTAGTTCTCTTTCAAAGTTCGATGATTGATCCTACTAGTTCTTGTGCTCTACATGAAAGATGGAGGATCAAACATGATGATTCCTAAATTTTTCATTCTTCAATAACCTACTATAGGGGTAGGCTTGCATGCCTTATATGAGACTACTGAGACAGACGGTTTAACTAGACTGGTAGTAGTATGGGGTGATTGGTTCCTCGAGTAGTGGAAGGGCTTGAAAGGCAATTGTAGTGAGGGATTGAAATTGCGTAATCCCTCTATTCAGAAATCAATAACTTTACACTATTGATTTAGAAATTGATAACTTTTCCTCTCGGTCGATCAACTGATTACTTTTTGCCTTGTCGATGAATCAAATGACTACATCTTGCTTTGTTCATGGGCGGAGCTATAACTTCGCCTACAGGTTCCGCAGAACTCATTAACTCTGGTTCAAACCTATTTGTGTTTAATATCCTCATTAACTCTGGTTGAAACCTATTTGTGTTTAATAATCACTTAATTTGTATATAGTGTTTTAGAATTCAGAATTCATAAACTTAAAAAATTAATCCGACCTCTGTCGTTGTTAGATATCAATCAATTATGTTTCATTATAAAAGCTTGCTTCAAGAATGTAATCCATCTGTTTTAAGACAAGTGCACAATTTCAGCTGAATCAAGCAACGGTGTAAATATATATATATATATATCCGGTATTCGTATTGGAGCACGACTATATCCGAATTCACGTCGCGTAGGGCCCTTTTTGGGGGGAAGCACTCCCTACTAAGAATTTTTCCATATTCAGAACTCGAACCCGAGACCTCTGATTAAGAGAGAAGCATCCGCTGCACTACATTCTTTGATGGTTGCTATTATGATATAGCAGTAGCTGTATTTCTGGTCTGGAGGTTATTTCAAGTAAAGATGTGTGTGTCAAAGTTTTGAAGTACATTATGGTAACAAGTTTGACAGTACTTTAACCTGTGTATAATATAATGTAAGATTCAATGGACTGGATTTATAGGTCCACCATGGACCAATATTTTAGCGATTTGTTCTGACCAATGTTCTTTGTGAATTTTGCACCTTGCTTCACCTTTTTAGGGAAGTAAAAATTAAAGAACATGGGATACACATTAGATGTCTTTTTCGGACAAACATTTTAAAGTACTTTGTGGTTGGAATATTATCGGGTGAAAGTGTTAGTTCTACATGAGAGGCATTAATTAAAGAGATTTTAACAAAGATATACAAACATATTCATGTTTATCGTAACTAATAATATTATTTTACTTCTAAAATATGGCAGTAATTTCTTTTTTTTTTACAAAATATATACAGCCTTCAACAAATTACACAAAATTAGAATTTTGGAGATTTTCTCTTCTTATCTTCTCTTTCACACAAATCTTAACTGTCGTTGTCCTCATCCCACTCCCCATTTGCTGTCGCTGCTAGCCACCGTTGGCCACAGCTGCTCTGTCGTAAAATCATCGAAGCTTTTCAGAAAATTAATGTAGCTTCATCCGATAATTCAATGACTTTTTTCATTGCAATTTTTTTTTGTCTGAGTTTTCTATTTGCCGGAGTTCTCCCCATGTGTATGTATGTCACATGTATCTCATGCATATATAATATTGATACATGTGATATTCATAAGACATACATGTGATATACATATAATATACAGTGATGTTCATACTTGTTTGCCTTTTATATGTCATTGTATGTATAATAATACATATGAAATATACCTCACATACACCAAATATACACATCTCTACAAGACACACACTCATTCCACCACTAATAGAGATGTTAGCTTGTAGTGCTCTCTCAAGGTTTGATGATTGATCCTACTTGATGTAGGGCGTGCTTATGCCCTAACATGAAATGGTGGAAAGGTCTTCGAACCACTGACATCGGGGTTGGTAGCCACGTGCTCTAATCGTTTGAGCTACAAGCCTCATCCCGTCTTCATTGGTGTACCCGACATCACCTACTTTAGCCAGAGTAGCGCTAACCAGGTAAATTCGGAGAAGGCACAATACTATAAGTAGCTTTCTTTCTAATCTAGGAAAGGAATACATTGTAATTCGGTAAATCTATGGCTATTAAGACACAAATATGTTGATGTCCATTCTTCAAATGTTACTTGTTGAACTGATCTTTTCTTTCGAAGGTCGTACGATAACACGAGCTGATTAGATGCGGGGCACAAAAGTTTCATAATACAGTATAGGGGTAGGCCTGCGTGCCTTATTTTCTTATTCATATTTTTCAATTGTAAAAATGTGTGTCAAAGTTTTGAAGTGCATTTTGGTAACAAGTTGTATGACAGTACTTTTTATTGCATACCTCCTTTAAAATATGTGTATAATATAATGCAAGATTCAATGGACTGGATTTGTAGGTCCACCATGGACCAATATTTTAGCGATTTGTTCTAACTAATTTTCTCTGTGTACTTTGCACCTTGCTTCACCTTTTTGGGAAGTAAGAAAATATGGTATACATATTAGATGTCTTTCTTTGGACAATTTTTTCGAAGTGCTTTAATTTGTGGTTGGGATATTGTCGGGAGAAAGGTGTTAATTAACACCATAATAATAAGAGGATTATTAAGTTCATGAGTTTGTATTTCAAACTCCACTTGGCGGTAATTTTGGATTAAAGAACAAATTGACATCATAAGAGAAATTATTCGTCAAAAGTTACGGAACCATCTCAAGCTTGATCTATCCCAGATCATTTTCTTTAATCTTTAGTGCCAATCTCTAATACAAAATATTTGCTTTGTCATGAAATCAAAAACCCATATTTACGTCTTTGTTGTATGCTTTAGTTGTGTGTGAAAGAATCTTTCTTTCTATTCTAATTCTTTTCCCTTCATTCCTCGATCAACTTGTAAATTCTTAGTGTAATAAGCACTCATAAATGATTGGTGTCGGAATTTCTCACCAATCAGGTGTAATCAATTTCATCCGAAGAATTAGGAATTCTTCTTCTAACTCGTCCCAATTAGGAGAATGTTTCCCATAAAATTTGATGTAATTTTTCGGCAAGAATGAGCTTATTAGCTTTAATTTACTGCATATGAAAGTCATTATACTTACGTTACATGGTTCAAATACAATAAATATTTATATATATATAGCTCTAATATTTTTGTTACTCAATGAATATATACAAAAACCAACTTACGCTCTAGCTATTAAAAAATATTTTTAAAATTTAAAAAATATTTTTTTTCTATTCCCACTATTTATTGTAATGATGTTATATTAAATCCTACTATTAAAGTAGACGGTTGTAAAACACTTGTTGAAACGATTTATGAAAGCTTAGAAATACTTCCAACTCCAAGTCCAACAGACCCAACTGAAAAACCAACTTACGATCCAACTAAAGAAGAAGTTATGTCTAGCATACACACTGAATGCAAAAATATATATATGTATTACCAAGAGCAAAGCGCAAATAATCAACTGACTTTTGTACCATCTTCTTCTACTTCACTGAAACCTTATAAAAAAACATGTGGTTTTTGCTTCAAGTATTCAAAGTCTTACAAATAGAATGTATAGTGGTTCAAGTTCTTCACAAATTAGCGAGTTTGATGTTTACGTTTTGCAGGGTGTTGTACCGTACAAATCAATTGTCAATGAAGATGAACGTGAAGACTTGCTGAAATACTGGAGGGAGAATGAGAAGACATTTTCAACACTATCAAAGATGGCCCAAGATGTGTTGAATATTCAAGCGTCATCAACAGCTTCTGAAAGCGTTTTTTCTTCTGGAAGGTTTCAAATAGGAGATCACATACACTCATTGACGGGAGACATCTTGGAGATTGGATTAGAGCGGAGCGTAGAAGGTGCGTTCAACCAGAGATCAACGAAGAAGACGCTACAACTACAACTACATAGATGAAATAGTAGGATAATAAATACTAGAAAATTCCTTAGTAGCTAGAAAAAATTTCACTAAGAATACATTAAGTTCCAAAATATTTTCTCAATCATCTACAAGCATATCCCTTGAATTTTAATTTTGTGTGTTAAATAATAAAGTTATAGGTCTTCTATACTCGTGAGCAACAACTAATTGTTCATACAAAGAATTCCACTTCGTTGCAACTTCTTCTGAAATTTTTCTATAAGGTAATCCACAATCATGACATATTTTTTTATACTCTTTGCGTCTTTGTATTTTATTACCTTTAAAAATAAAGTTGATAGCAAATTGTACTACTAAGTTATAAATATGGCATACACATCTAACATGAAAAATATCGAAAAAAGATGGAGTCAATCTAGTTTTTAAAAAATTTACAGCAGAATCATTAGAAGAGGTATTATCTAATGTACTAGTCATAATTTTATAAGTAATTTCATAATATTCACTAATTTCATGAATATATCTTGAAATAAAAGCTCCAGTGTGCCTATCATCAATATATCTATATGCTAATATACGTTTTTGCATAGACTAATTCTGATCTATCCAATGACATGTAACATTAAATAATCATTACCATTAGTATTACGCCCTATGTCAAAAGTGATAATCACTTTGCCATTAAAATGATACAATGCATAACGTAAATATTGTTGATATTCATGCGCAAATTTAAAAACATCTCTTCTAACAGTTGATCTAGGAAAATCGTTAAAAGCAGGATTATATGTGTCTCGAATGTAATGAATAAAACCAGGAGAGGAAGGAAATAAAAAAGGCAAATCCTCCACAACAACTAATTTTGCTAAATTTTCCTGATCTTTGTGTTTAGCATATTTCGGACATATAACTTCCGCCGTCATCGGGTTAATTCGACCCTGTACTTGGTCGGGGACACTATATGAACCTTGTCCCGACTCAGAAGGCATTTGCACACCCGATTTTTTAGCCAAGTATTGGTTATACCTTACTTTGTGAGAGTTTTCTACATGTCTCATTAAACATCATGTCTCACCTTGATCTTTTCCAGTTTTAAATTTATAAACTTCGCGACAAATTTTACAAATAGCTAGTTGATTAGGAATGTCCTATCAAAAAAATCTCATCCATGTGATTTTAATTTTCGTTGTTTTTTATCCTCGACTCATACTAGGGGAATAAGAGACATTCCAATTTCAGTTTCAGTCGGAGGTGGAGGTGCATAGTGGGTGTGTTATCTAAATTATCTTCTAATTCATTTTCTAAATTAAAGTTTGGTTCAGATGCAGAATTACCTCATGATCTAATGGTATATTAATATTAACATTTAAAAAACCAGTTTCATCTACATGAGCGAAATCATCGTAATTAGGATTACTAGAAGATGAACCCTTACCCCTGTTACCCCTAGTACTTCTACCAGAAAAAACGTACACTTCATTCCATTATAATTATGCAAATAAATAATTACAGTTAATGAAATTAAGTACAATAATTAAAATAAAGTAACAATAATAATTTAAAGAAGGAACGAAGGTACCAAACGCCGAACCCGTGTCAGATAATGACTAATATATATTGAAATGTTCTAGATACAACATGAAGTTCCCAAGAAATATGCCAAAAACAAGTTGCCTGTTATATTTTGAAAAATAATTATTTTTAAGTGCTTGATCACTCATGCTTGGTTCTATTGGCCGTATGTTCAACATGTGATATAAATTAAAGGAAGAAATAGCAAAAGATGGAGACAAAGAAAGGGAGAGAGTACTGTGTACGTAGTTTTAAAAGTTAAGAATTTGAGAATAATTCAGTAATTTAAAATTTTTATGTGTTGAAAATTATTGTTAATATACTCCAAGGATAGTTGTGAAGGGAGAAGCTCATAAGAATGCAAAGGCTTTTGTTGAGGAAAGGTCATTAGAACAAACAAGACTAGGAACTAATAGGGTGTTCGAATGGGCTTAAAAGTCAGTCAAATCAGCTTTAAATTATTTTAAACTTGTTTGAGTGTTTGGTAACTTTAAGGGCTCATTTGATATGAGGGATAATGTACGGTTAATTCCAAAATTAAATTTAGGATGAGTTTATCTCATGTTTGATTGGAATAAAATTTCAGAATAACCAATTCCGGAATTATAGTATTACTCCCTCCGTCTCATATTAGTTGTCCACGTTATTATAAATATTTATCCCAAAATACTTGTCCATTTATAAAATCAAGATAGAATTATTTAAGTTTTTCCTACTTTTCTCTTAACACTAATTGTTTTTTAAAGTAATCAATATAGATTAGAGTGCAATTAATTGAACAGAGATAAGGATAATGTAGTAAAAATAACTTTTATTTTTGAGTTTCTTAAAAGACGTGTAAAAGTAAAAGTGGACAAGCAATATAGGACGGAAGAAGTATTTTTATCCCACATTGAGGATGTAATAAAAATTTAGAGATAATTAATCCCAAAAATAACTTGTTCCCAAACCAAACAAGGCCAAAATAAGTTTTAAGTGCCCCTAGTGGGAAAACCCTAATCAGACAAGTTAGAAAGAGGGAGAAGAGAGAACAAAATATTTGGACAAAATAAAATGAGTGCTAAACTTTGTATGGATGGCTAGAAATGTAATTACAAAGTGGCTAAAATAGAAATACAAGTTTAATAATAAAATTGTAAGTTGGGCTCTGGAATGATTGAGCCTTCTTCTCTGAACAATAATTGGGCTGCACAATAGTAAAAATTTCACGAGGTAACAACTTTTGACATCACCATTTAATTTATACCGCTTTTGTAAATTTTTTCATATATATTCACTTGAGATATGCGGTGTCTGAAAGTTAGGCTTGACAAAATCAAACTTCAAACATAATGTCTCTGAAGTTACATATAGTTGAAGTTCAGTTATTCTTGCATGAAGTCCAAAATTTTTGCCTGACTTATCAAATTATGTCTGAAAGTTTATGCACTTATGACTGAAATTCAAGTAAAATTGACTGAACTTCAGTCATATGTGCCTGACCTTCAAACATTACGCTTGAAGTTAGACTTTGTTAAGATTAATTTCAAACATCATATATCTAAGGTTGTCTAAAGTATACACGTGCAAAAATTATACTATTAGTTAACTACTATGATTACAAAGAATTTTTTGTTGAAATTCGCATTTATCTATGAATGTCAATACCATTCTTTAATAATTTATTTTCTTTAGAATCTATGTTCTAACTAATATCCCCCATCTAAGAATATGGAAGGTAAACTTTTAAAAAGCAATTTAGCAAGAGAGAATTTCTTTTTTCCTTTTCAAGATTATCAGCTATGGAATGGCTAAATCTAGCATGTGTAATGGTATCTAAACAATTTTAAAGAGAAATGAGGAGTGAATTACAATGTGATGATTCAAACCTTCATTAACAAAGTGAAAATTCAGATAGTCAACCAATTGAGTTACTATATCCTTACGTATCTAAAAATCCATTGTTTCCACCATTGCAGCCAAATGCTTTTCTATTTTACGTACTATAGGAGAACAATTGATCAGTCATGTAGGAGTAACTATTAAACAATATCGGAATATTAACATCATTGGTTAAATGAGGAGGCATCTTCTAATTTGTTTTATTTAATATTTTTCAGTTGTCTTTTTGTTAACACTCAAAAATACTTTTAAGTGTTTAGCCGAATTAAGTGACAGTCGAAGGTGGAAACGTCAAAATGAACAGGCAACAGAATTCTAAGTCGATAACCGAACTGACTCGTAGCTGAATCTATTTGTCCTAGCCCTCGGCTAGAAAAGCTTCATCGGCTATTACAGTAGCATGGCCGAGTCATAATTTCGAGGAACGACTGAGACCCACACATATTTGGACGCCTCAAAGACCAAGTCAAAGAATATTCTAGACCCCAAGAAACGATTACAACCAGCAACAGCTAGAAGGAAATGCCATTAATCGTTCAAGAGAAAAACAATGAGTAAAAATCGGCACCACCTCTACATAGTTGGCTAGTGGATTTAGTGGATAATTTAATGGCTAATATATGGGGATCACATTTTATTTTTCTTATACTATAAATATAGGATCATTTGTACAGAATAAGCACATCCAATCAATCAAACAACTGATTTTACATATCTTCATTTTATTCTATCGTCTTTATTACACTCTAGCGGTATTTATATTTCTTACCACTTAATTTACTCACTCACCATCTTAATGCTTTCTGGAGTAGTTGGGGAACCCATTGCTAGAAGTTAGAGTTCCACTTGCAGCCGAAATAGCTTAGTTAAGGAATCAATTTGTCATCCGATAGACGGCAAACATTTCGGACGGGAACAAATTTGGCACACCCAGTGGGTCCATAGGTGACTCCATAGAAAAGTTTGATTCTCCAGGTTAGGATCACGTTTGGCGTATGCGCCTAAGGTCTGGTAAGAAAAATGAACCCAGAGTCCAGTCCACATTCTAAACAGAATCCTCCCAAAAGTAACAACGAGCCACCATTTTCCTCGGGTATACCTATATAAGTTGATACCCCTCCATTTCCTCCATCAACCCAAGTTGTGGGTGAACTTAGCCAACATGAAGGTCCAACTGTCATGACCACATCATTCAGTAGACAACAGATTGACTTAGGCATCCACGACATTATGTACCAGGTTTCCAAACAATTGCCTGACATTGTCAAGCCAATGGTGCATAATGAGGTTCAACATGCAAGGGAACTGGAAGGCAATCGACTGCATCCAGGAGAAGGTTCGGCTAGTTCTGTCATCCCTCTGACGAGTGGCACTGTGCAACATGCAACTGTGACTCCAGGTGTTGTTCCTCAGCCGATTGTGTATTAGTCAGTACCTACTCAGGTACAACCGATAGCACACCTAGGAGCACAAGCCCAGTCACTTGGTAACCAGTCTACTATTGTAAATGGCACAACTCATATAGCCATGCTACTTCTAATTATGTGGTCTTCAGGAATGCAATTCAAAAGGGCATCAAGAAGGGGAGGTTCAAGTTAGCCGATAAAAGCATAGCTGAAATGTCTGTTGATACTGACCCCTTTCCCGCAGTACCGATATCTATGGTGTCCTTTGCTAAGCCAGATCAATCAAAGGATATCAAGGGGAAACAACCGATGAAAAATATATGGGTCCCAAAGAAGCCCACTGGTAAGGAAGAGGCCACAAGGACCTCTGTGTTTGATCGGCTAGGCAGCTTACGTGACTTATATGAGGACACGGATATGCAGCCAGCTGGAAGCAGTTTTCGTGGCCGCCCTTATAAACCATAGCACATTACTCGGGAACCTCACAAACAGTACCCAAAATTCAAAAGGGACCCAGCAGACCCCAAACGCAGGCTTGGGGGGAAAGCATGGCTACCAGTCGATGAGAAGCCGAGAGTGCCCCAGATAGATGAGAAACCACTCCCCATAGCTAAACAGATGGTGGCTGAGTTTAACGTAAAAGAAGGCGTTTCTTCCTTGCATATCACAGTGAGGGATAAAGGTTAAATGAAACCCTGGAGGATGATTAAGCCAACCACCAACATAGAGGAAGGGAAATGGTTCATCAATCAGGCTTCCGGAAAGAAAGAGGCACCACCGATTGTCATATCCAGGAGTTAGAAAAGAAGGATGCAGCGTGACAAAACCTTGCGCAAGATGAAGCAAATGTTGCACATGATATCCATCACTAAGGTGGCAGAAAAGAAAAAAATTCCCGAGTTTGCCACAACTCAGGCTATCGAGCGGGCATTCGGCTCAATCTCTTCAGAGACAGTGCTGCATGAAGAAGAAGCTTTAGACCAACCAGAGCTTAATATATAGCCTGATGGCAACTCGACAGAGGAACCTCGATGGGAGACTACTATCCTGAAGGAATCCACATCCGAGACGGTTCCATAGATCGCGCAGAGGATCCAAGCATTAGAACCTCAGCTGTTTCCTATATGTCTCCAGGAGATGGAAGATATTAACTTCTCGTCAACCAAATTGGACGAGGTGGGAAACTCCATCCTTGATTTATTCAAGCATGATTCAGCTGATGAGATTTTGGCAGCTATTGTAATGGTCAGCCTGATTTCATGTGAGTTCTGGGCCGGCCGCTCTACGCTGGATAGCCTAGAAGGTGATGTGTGTGTGGAAGACACTGAATGGGCCACTATAGCCGATATCACAGCTAGGTACACTTCAAGCACTGTATTTGGTGCACCTACATAGGAGATGGTTAAACATCCCAAACCCCTCTATATTAAGAGGCTTACATTAACGGCAAAGCTATCAGCCACGTGTTCGTCGACAATAGGGATGTACTGAATGTGATGACGCTGCTTACTTTGAAAGCCCTTAATAAAACCAGGGAGGATCTCATCCTAACTAATATGAAAATGACTAGCTTTATGGGAGAAGCCTCTGAAGCTTTGGGGATCTTAGTAGCAGAAATCACCGTAGGTCCTATAATGGTCACATCTGCCTTGTTTGTAATATATGGAAAGCCATGCTACGCTATTCTATTAGACATAGACTGGATTCACACTAGCCGATGTCTTCCTTCTACCATGCATCAAAAGCTTATTTTCTGGGAAGGAGACAAGATAGAAATCATCTCAACTGATGATAACCCATTTCAAGTAGGGGTTAAGAATTTGGAGGATGTATTATATTCACCCTATGTGGCTCCCATAGCTGTCATGGAGAAATATGAAGAAGGATCTTGGGAATACTGTAATCTTACTCCACGAGGTTTTGAAATAAAATAATTAGCCGAACCACAACTTACCTTGGAAGTGTTAGATGATTAAGGAGACCCAAACCATACGTAATCTGTGGCATCGGGTGACTGCTATAAGTTTTGAAGAAAAGATAGACGAGGCATCACAGGTAGAGGACTACAACAGAGAACCAACACTGGCAGCCGATGACAATGAGTTGCCGATGGAACTTGAATCGCCCATAAGAAGGGCTATGCCTAGTTTTGAGTCTCAGGATCCCTTAGAAGATATCAACTTGGGTACTGAGGAAGTCCCTCGGCTAACACATATTAGTGGTTGCTGAAGGATGAGGATAAACAAAGCATAACGGATGTTCTACTACAGTATAAGGATTGTTTCGCTTGGGATTATCATGAGATGCCTAGCTGGCATGTACTTTGGTAGAGAATAGATTGACAATTAAGGAGGGTTTCACACCTCACAAACAATCGCCCAGAAGATATCACCCTCAATTGATACCTTAAATTAAAGCCGAGATTGAACGGCTGCTGAAGGTTGGGTTTATCAGAACGACTAGGTATGTGGAATGGTTGGCAAATATTTTGCCAGTCAAGAGAATGGAAAGGTTCGAGTATGTATTGATTACAAGAACCTAAATCTAACCACTCCCAAAGATGAATGCGTCATGACTATAGCCGACATGCTAGTCAATTCGGCAGCCACCAATGATGTGTTGACATTCATGGATAGATACTCCGGCTATAATCAGATAGCAGTAGATAATGAGGACATTCACAAGACTATTTTTAGGTGTCCATGAGCCTTGGGCATTTACGAGTGGGTGGTTATGCCATTCGATCTGAAGAATGTTTGTGCTACTTATCAGACGACAATAAACACTATCTTCTATGATTTGATCGGCAAGACTGTAGAAGTCTACATTGATAATGTGGTGGTGAGGTCTAAGGACTTCAAAGATCATTTAGCCGATCTTGAACAAGCATTAAAAAGAATGAGGATTCATAATCTTAAAATAGATCCAGCCAAGTGCATGTTCGGAGTATCGACTGGCAACTTTCTTGGCTTCTTGGTACATAAGAAAGGTATTGAGATAGATCATAACAAAGCTCGGGCAAAATGAAGGCTTTTTCACATTTACTTAGGCTTAAAGGGTCAGAAGAGATAGTATGGAGCCCGGAACAGCAAGAGGGATTTGACCAAATAAAAAAAGACTTAGCAACTCCTCCTGTGCTGTTACCTCCCATGCCAGAGAAACAGTTGAAGTTGTACATCTCGGCTATAGATTTGTCTATCGGCTGCCTATTAGCACAGGATGCCGATGATGGAACCGAAAGGGCAGTTTACTACCTTAGCTAAATGCTCAATGAGGCTGAAACTAGATATACTCCTATAAAGAAGCTTTGTTTGTCCTTATTCTATGCTTGTACAAAACTTGAACATTATTTAATGTCACATGTGGTTCATGTTTTGTGCAAAATTAACATGGTCCGATACTTATTGAATAGACCTATTTTGCAAGGATGACTAATGAAATGGGAAATCAAGCTCACTGCATTTTCTCTCGAGTATAGGCCACTCAGGGTTGTCAAAGGTCAAGCGTTAGCCGATTTCTTGGCAGACCACCCTTATGTAGATGTGTAGGACCCATACGCCCCCTCTACTGCGTGTATGGATGCTAACTTTTGATAGGTCAAGAACCCAGAAATGAGTCGGAGCTAGGATAACGATAACTAATCCTAGAGATAAATGTGGAGGTTCTTTTATCAGCTAGATTCTGAATTGAAAAATAACCAAGATGAATACGATTATCTCATCGTGTGACTCAAACTCCTAGCCTCTATGAAGGTGAAGTACATCAAGATTCGTGGAGACTCTCAGTTGGTTATCAAGCAGTTGGCTGGGGATATGACTGCAAAGATCCAACTATGTTGGCCCGTTACAGAACGGCTAGCAGGTTACTTAGCGGGTTCACATCATCTACGTTAAGTTATGTTCCCAGAGGCATGAATGTTGAGGCTAACAACTTACCACAAGAAGCTTCTGGCTTTAGGAAGTCTCTACTCACTCTAGAGTATGATGAGCTGCCAGCCAAAGTGCTAGCCATGGAACAAATTGACTTGTGGAAGCAAGTGTTAATCGACTACTTAAAAGATCCTTCCACTTGCAAGGACCTTAAGGTTAAAAGGAGAGCCTTGAAGTATGTGCTCATTGATGATGATCTTTACAAAAGGAGCGTAAATGGAGTGCTACTCAAGTGCATTGATAAGGTAAAGGCCTTAAGAGTCATGGGAGAAGTTCATGATGGAATCTGTGGATCACACAGAGCCGGGCTAAGGATGAAATAGTTGATTTATCGCCATGGCTATTATTGGCCTACCATCACGGCCGATTGATTTCAATACGCAAAAGGGTATGAAGAGTGTCATAGACATGGACTAATCCAACGGGTACTAGCCGAGTTGTTACACCCGATCGTGAAGCCCTGGCCTTTCAGAAGGTGAACTATGGACCTCATCGGCAAGATTCACCTGCAATAAGCTAAAGGACATAATTTCATTATTGTGGCTACCGATTACTTTACTAAATGGGTAGAGGCGTAGACGATGAAGAGGGTTCATTAGACATATGTCATTCAATTTATCCAAGACCAGATCATATACAGATGTGGTATTCATAAGACGATTACAACTGATCAAGGGACGATATTCACTGGTTCTAAGGTGGCAGCCTTTGCGGAGAAATTTGGGATCAAGATGATCACATCTTCTCCTTATTATGCATAGGAGAATGGAAAAGCCGAGGCAGCTAACAAGCTTATTGTGCACATAATCAGTAAAAATGTTGAGGATAGACCGGCGTATGGAATCTCACTTTGGATGAAGCTATTTGGGCAATCAGAAACTCTAAGTCTACCACTACTGGAACAACACCTTATCGGCTAACCTATGGCCAAGATGCAGTGTTGCCATTGGAGATTAATGTTAAGTCATTACGGGTGGCCAAAAAGAATTCTTTAAGCTTAGAAGAATATCAACAGGTCATGCTAATGGAGTTGGATCAGCTAGATGAATATCGACTGATGGCCCTAGAAAGAATCGAAGCCAGTAAACGAAAAATGGCCAAAGCATACAACAAACATATTAAGCCTAAGAGGTTCGCCGAAGGAGACTTGGTTTTGAAAACCGTGTTGTCACTTGGAATGAAAGATCATAAATTCGGCAAATGGTCGCCAAATTGGGAATGACCCTTCGTAGTAAGCCAATGGATTGCTGGCAACGCGTATCGGCTAATAGATATGCACGATGAAGAGCTTGACAGAAATGTAAACGGTAAATACTTAAAAAAGTATTACCCTTCGATTTGGGGTATGCATGAGTAAACAACAGCCACAAATCGGTTGCCTGATCACAAAAATAGACCATTCGATTTGGAGTCAATAAAACTAGGAAGTCAAGTTGGTTGGCGTTTTACTAGCTAGAGGTTGCGCTACATCATCAGTTATAGAGGTCTCAAGATTAGCCGAATCTATAGCTATTTGATCGTCCTGAGTAGCCGCAGTCTCTTTCTCATCTTCAGACGCACCAACGGCTACTACCTCATCCGCTTCTACTTATTCTAGGACTCCCATTTCTGTACCCAACAAAGGCTCAACCACTATAACTGAATGGGTCTCGGTAAAAGCTCGAGTGTCGGCCGCTAGAGTGTCCTCTAGCTGATGTTTGGCTTCTGACAATACCTCTGGAGTAACAAAAGAAACGATGGTTTCGGATTGCAAGTCCATGAGGATGTCGGCTGACAACTGAGCAACGGGATCAACTAGCAAAAGAGTAGTCATAACCGAAGAATAAGTTCAATCGGATACCACTTTGAAAAAACTAGCAGGGAGTGTTGGCATTGCTTGAGCAATTTTGTTTTTCCACGCAATCCACTCATCCTCCAGTTGGGCTAGCCGTTCACTGCCCGTTGTTTTATCCAATTCTCAAACCATATGTTAGTTACCAAGTTCCCGAATCTTGTTATCCAAATGAATGTCTTGCCAAAACAAAGAAGGTAGGGAGGAATCTTGGGCCTTAATAATCGATTCCAAGGCGCCTATGATCGGAGTAATAACCTTTATCTCTGCCTGGATCCTCTCCAAATCGGCTCGCAATTTTGACAGCTGCTCTTGTAAGTCATTCCTTCGGCTAACATTCTGTTGCCTCTATCTATTCACCTCATTGAAATAAGTCTGAATATGGTTCTTCTCATGCCGAAGAGACCCCAAGTGTTGTAGAGCAACGACCGCCTCATCATGGCTGTCTTTGGTCATTTTGTGTAAAGCAAATAAGTCATTTAGAGCCAAAGCCATGTCATTATAGGCGGTTGCCAAAACTGGGGAGTCCTTTGCTTCTTTGTACAATCGGAACAGAGAAGCCCTCAAAGCATGGAACTCTTCTTTGCTGGTCGGGATTCCCCTGGCAAGAGACTCCTCAACTCGCTCTAGATGAATGCCAACATGCATAGATGGTGAAGGTGCAATGTCGAGTGAGCTAAAATATTGCATAAGCACGTCTTCAGGGATGATCTCAGCTGGTGCTTTCGAGTCATCAATTGGGTTGGTTTCAGTCGAGGGATTATCTCTAGCCGTCTCCTGTACAGAAATGACAGATTCAGAATAGAGGCAAGGGTTTGGAAACAATAAATGACTAAGCATAAGAGAAAGGGTATACCTCTACGGCTGCATCAGTGTAAAAATCTTCGGCCTCCTTAATAGAAGAAATTTTGGTCTTAAGGACAGCCGATAATAGATCATGCGGATGCATAGAAGCATGAGCCGAAGAAGATAATCCTCCAATATGAAAAGGGGCATCGAACTCTTTCTGTGACCGCCTGCGTCTTATTAGTTGTGGTCCCTAAAAGGAAAATAGAAAACATAGATATTAAAAGAGAATTGATACGAAGGTATTTAAGCCAGACAAGGGACATACCTCGATTTCCTCCTCTTCCTCGGCAGAAACAGGAACTCTGGCTCTATGAGATTCTTTCTCATTACGATCTCGGATGACAACCCCTCCGCTTCGCCTGGGTTACTTAGGAACAGATTTCCTGGGTGACGGGGATTCGTTGTTAGAAGTGGTCTCCAGATCCATAAATGATGGGGGGGATTGAGTTGCTGAAAGACGCATAAAATATGTTAGTAAAAAATTTACAAGAATAATCTGGCCGACACATATGTAGAAAACAATTTACATTTTCTCTTCATTTTCCGCAACCTGATGGAAGACCTTGAGGCGGCAAGTCTAGCCAATTTGAGGGGAGCAACTTTCAGAGGGGCCTCTTTTGTCTACGGTTTAGAGGTTTATTGGGTCTTTTTTTCTTTGACAGGACCAGCCGATCACAGTAGATATCAAGAGGAGACTGGAAGAATTTCTCCTTGGCCGTGTTCCACCAATCGTCAAAAGCCACAATAGTATTTGCTCTCGGGGGAAACATCTGCCAATCAAATAGGGCGAGCCTATCAAGATTGTGATCGGCTATTTTCCTTGCCTGTTTTGCATCAAGAATGCAGCGTTGGGTTGAACAAATAATACTGCGGTGAGGCTATAGTATGTGTTGAGTGAGACCGAATTGCCTCGCCATAAAGTTTGGACGATAGGGCTCTGTGGTGAACTTATTATTCCTAGAGGCGGGTTTCAAGCTACCCAGTAGATCTCTAGCCATAAGAATACGCCCCATATGAGGGCCATGGTTCTCCGCTGAGAGAATGTAAGGTTGTCATCGACCACTTGACGGACCCAATCTGGGGTGGCCCATCTTTCAAGGACCGGTTGCCAATCTGTGTAATGGTCTCGAGATAGACCATGCAGGGTGGAGACTGCAGTGAAAGCGTCCTAGGGCACGAAGGGTGTTTTTCGAAGAGTATCGGCTAGCACCGACAGGTTTAATGGAAAACAGTGGTCATCAAAATCATTAAGAATAAACGCCGGGAAATACAGGGTGATCCATAGCTGAAGGAACCACAGGGGACCGGCTAAGGTAACCAGATTTCTGGAGTCCCTTAACCTTGCCAGGGCATCGCCAAGAGCAATATAAAGTTAAGTCAGGAAGAGAGATGCTCATCTGACATCTTCCCCCGAAACGGCTAGCGCCGCATAAATTTCTAGCTAATTCACGACTGCACAAGATATTGTGCAGACAAAATATCGGTTGAACCAAAAGTGTAGGAAAGCATGATGCTCGGCATCAGCGATTGGAAGAGGCGATATTCGGTTGTTGTTGGTAATAAAGTGTCCATAGCCGGAAGAAGTCTTTGAAACTTTGACGCCCAAGTCGGCAACATCTATGTTGCTTACATGTGCTTCCGCTCCCAGTATCGGAAGGCCAAGTATCGCTATCACGTCGAGCAGTGTGGTGATCATCATTCCCTAGGGAAAAATAAAGGCATTGATAGTAGTCGACCAATAACCGAGGAAAGCATATATGAGACCAATGCTATAGGAGAGGTCAAACTCCGACAGCACAATGGTGTCATAGAGACCCATGCGTCTCCATTCGGCCTCTCTGGCTGACTTCACTCGTTCCAACCAATCAGAGTAGTTGGTAATCTTAGTCGGCCAGGTACGCAGGCTAGCCGGACAACGATCGCGGGTGAATCAATCACAAGTAATAGGAAGGTCATAGTTTGCCGGGCTAAGATACCGAGAAAGAAGGAGGTCTCCCTGTTCAGATGTACCGTAGGGAGCAAGAACCAGTTGTTCATTGATGAAGGCAAAATTAGGGTTTAGGTCATCAGTAGCCAAATTGACGTTATCTGGTCCATGAGATAGAGAGGAAGATGAAGACATGGTTTCTGATCAAGGAAATAGGGTTCTTTGGAAATTTCGACGTTGAAATCTATTGTGTATCGTGAGATGTTTACTAAAGAAAAAGGAAAATTAGAAATCGATTTGGGGGAAAACACAAATTGATTGGGAAAACAGACGTTTTCTAAAAATTGGCTGCGCCAAACCGCCTTATGGCATGTTTGGGTCGGCCCCGTCTCGAAAAAATACCCAAAATCAAAAAATAAATCGGGTAAAACGGACATCCGAGCGTAGAGTTATGACCATTTAAAGTTTTACCAATTTACAACTACTTTCTCTCACTACATTTTATGTCAATGCTTCGGTGATATGTTAATCAAGTTCATGCCGCATTCGACTTCCATAAAAGCTTCATAGATTGGCTTCAATGGCTATGATTCAATAGATAGTAGTAGCCTAAAATAAAAAATAAAATAAAATATATATATATATATATATATATATATATAATTCAGTTTTTCGGTTCGGTTCGTATCCAAAAATAAAAAACTGAACCGAATCACTAAATCCTGATTCGGTTTTTCAAAAAATCAGTTTTTTCATTTAAAAAACCGAGAAAAAACCGAACCGAATTTCGGTTCGATTCGGTTTTTTCGGTTCTCCGGGTTTTTTGCCCACCCCTAGCTGAAGATTAAGTGAGAAACCTCTGGAGGGGGGTATCTTTCCTTAAATATCCTTTTTAGATGTGGCCGACACACATTGGGGCTACTTTCTTTCAAAACGTGCGGCTGAAAGGCGTCTGAATTCAGTTATGGAAGCCGAGACGCCTCGATTGAAAGAAAGCATCTTTTCAGAGAAAATCATCATTGCATGCAGGGCAAAAGTGATTGAAATGACACCCGTGGCTGCCACACGAAACAACAACTATTTTAGAATACATCAACTCAACAACCGCGCTTGAGTTAATGTAGGAGGGTAATTGTTAACACTCAAAAATACTTTTAAGTGTTTAGCCGAATCAAGTGATAGCCAAAGGTGGAAACGTCAAAATGAACAGGTAACAGAATTCTAAGTCGATAACCGAACTGACTCGTAGCCGAATCTATTAGTCCTAGCCCTCGGCTAGAAAAGCTTCATCGGCTATTATAGTAGCCTGGCCGAGTCATAATTCTGAGGAACGACTGAGACCCACAAATATTTGAACGCCTCGAAGACCAAGTCAAATAATCTTTTAGATCCCATGAAACGGTAACAACCAACAACAACTAGAAGGAAGTGCCATTAATCGTGCAAGAGGGAAACAAGGAGTAAAAATCGGCACCACCTCCTCATAGTTGACTAGTGGATTTAGTGGGTAATTTAATGGCTAACATAGAGGGATCACATTTTATTTTTCTTGTACTATAAATATAGGATCATTTGTACAGAATAAGCACATCCAATCAATCAAACAACAGATTTTACATATCTTCATTCTATCTTTTTCGTCTTTACTGTACTCTAGATGTATTTATATTTCTTACCACTTAGTTTACTCACTCACCATCCTAACGCTTTCTGGAGTAGTTGGGGAACCAATTACTGGAAGTTAGAGTTCCGCTTCCAGACGAAATCGCTTAATTAAGGAATCAATTTGTCATCCAATTTTGTCAGCCGATAGACGGCAGACATTTCGAACGGGAACACTTTTGTTTAAATAATGGATAGTCAGAAAAATTACATGGTAAA
The DNA here is from genome assembly GCA_034509755.1 of Anisodus tanguticus. Lineage (NCBI taxonomy): Eukaryota > Viridiplantae > Streptophyta > Magnoliopsida > Solanales > Solanaceae > Anisodus > Anisodus tanguticus. The sequence continues at coordinate 7,875,280 of CM067543.1, read as the reverse complement.
ATTCATTTATTTTCTTATGTATGCGTAATTCACAGAGTGGCGAAGCGCTCGCGTAATGCGTGACATTCGAGATTCTAAGTCATTTATATTTCATGAGCAATTTACAAATAAATCAATTACTTTAATACTACAGTGTATTAATTGTTCAATTATCATACTGAGCATCAAATGAGCCGGGTGAGCTATCAGCCCACCCAAAGGTTACTTAGCTTAGGTCAAAATGAAATAAACAATGAGTTATAGCTTATCCCTCCCCCCCCCCCCCCCCCCAATAACTATCAAATTTTAATTTCTTTGTTTGATAACCTATTAATTTTTTCTTTATTACACTTTATATAACATATTAAATAGAAAAACTGTTTAAATGATAATTTTTCATGGGCCAATTTAAATTATATATCAGCTCAACTTTTTGATAGACTGAATTGAGCGTGTCAAATTATGAGAGTTAATAAATGAGATTTTTATATAATATATCCGTCCAGCAAAATAATAATCGACAAATATATATTTTTTATATATTAATGAATATATAATAGTGTATATTTTTTATTTTTTATTTTGACTAGTAGATGTGATTATTTTCAATTGACAGGCTACATGTGTAACTTGCTCAACAAATATGGGGTTATTAACCGCCTAAACTTGAGAAAATTATAACGGATTATATTTTTATGGACTAATTTACCATCTCTATAAAAATCTCTTTTAGTTCTATAAAAATCTCTTATGATTCTTATAGAAAATTTTAGAATGAGTAAGGGAATCTAAAATCCCTTGTCTCCACAGTTGCAGCCAAATGCTTTTCTATTTTGCGTACTACTTATAAGAGAACCATTGATAAGTCATGTCGTAACTATTAAACAATGTTGGAATATTTCTAGCATATTTGGTATAAAATGAGCAGGCATCTTCTGAAAGCCTGCTACAGTTACATGCAATTTAATACCAATAAAAGAAATTACAAAAAATAGAGAGACAACATTCAAAATTACTGTTCAGAACTGTATGCTTTTGTAAAGGCTAAAAAAACAAAAAAAAACAAAAATTATATAAAAACTGTGCAATTACTCCCTCTGACTCAAACAATTATCTTACTTTTCTTATTAATTTTTGTTCTAAAAATATTGACACATTTTTATATTTAGAAATAATTTAACTTTATGAGATTATTTACAGCAACACAAATATATAAAGTTTATTTTGAACCACACATTTCAAAAATATTATTTTATTTTTTAAATTCCGTGTCAAATCAAACTAAAATAATTTTTTTGAAATGGATAAAGTATATTGGTTCTTGCATCTTACTCCATAACCACAGTTGTAAAAGTAGCTCTATATCCGATCTTTAGTCAAGTGTCATGTCCTTGTATGGAAAAGAAATAGCAAAGAAAAAAAGGAGACATCAATCAAAGGAAAAACAAGAATCCAAGTGGGGATTGGGCACGATAAGGTGAAAAAAGTGGTGTTAGTACTTCAATAATTTGAGAACCTGTTGCTTCAAATTGTCACTCCTGTCATTCACACTGAAAATAAATAGAGTCAGCACTACTGTTTCCTCAATTAGGAAATCATTATTTCTTTGTGGTAGGGCTCCCTTCTAATTTTTTAAGACGATTTTTACGTTATTTTGTGCGTACCTCAATTATTTTATTGAGTATATGCTACATTTCAGGGGTGAATGTACAGGCAAAGCGGAGCTAGAGGAGAAGGGAGTTCAGAATTCTCGAGAAAATTAAATTGAATTTCTTAATGAAAATCTAGTTTCTCCGGTTCCGGAGAATGCATAACTTTCGAATTGTGGCTTGTCTATTAGTGGAAATGAGCTCATGAGGTTTCCCGTAGGAAGAGAATGTGTGGGGAGTCCCCTTACTAAAATGGTTCGTCATTGAGTACATGTACTAAATAACTATATTACCTAGATAGACAGAAAAAAAAAAACCACCTAATTCTTTTTGTTTCTTCTAAAATTTGAATGCTTATTTTTTCCAACTTTTACCTATTTTATTGACCGTCATGGCAGGCAGTGCCTGAGCCACAGTGCTAGACTACAATTAGCTGTATATTCGACAAAATTTAGTAATTTTGATTCAAATCATATATTTGTGATTTAAAATTAATAAACTAAAAATTCGGACTTCACTTCGGATGACATGATAGGTGTTAGGCCCCCTTTTCTTCATAAAGCTTCATTTTTGTCTTTATAGAAAAAACCATAGCTAGAGCTATATTGATAAACAGAGTTAGACACTTCTAAATTCTCCTCCAACACTTACAAGTTAAAACACACTTGGTGTGAAAGAGGATAGTGGTGGTGGTTTTTTCATGTTTTGAAAGCTTGGGACAAGATTGGTGATGGCTTCAACCATTAATATCTACTCATCAAAAGGAATAAAATTTGTTGTAATCATTGTGATGCTCATCTATTCTCTCACATTCCTTCCATCCATCTCAGGTAAAACAATAGTTACAGAAACATGAACCAAAGGAGAACCCATCTTTATCTTCTTGTCACTCTTTTAAACTTTTTTACTTTTCCAATGAACTACTCTTTTTTATTTTCTTTCATTGCATTTGAAAAGGGTAATGATCCTTTAACCTTTTTTATCTACTAGGCTCATGATAGATACTAATTTGAAAGATCGCTCAATCTAGCTTAATACTTAGTAAGTAGTATTTTGTTATGGTATGGTATGAGCAACTCATATAGTTAACTTGAACTATATGTAGTTGTAGAATCTTTAGAATAAAGTATATACTTATAGAAAATGAATCCCAGTGCAATAACGCGATAGTAGGTGCAGTGATATAATACTCACTAATTTAATATCCTAGATCCGGCTTTGGGGAGTCAAGAATCACTGAACTTCAGCTATATGGCATAGCTAAAAGCTAGTTTTCTACCTATCCATCACGGAGAAAGTCCCCCCAACCCCCGACCCCAAATCTGCCAGTATCCGTTTCTTCGCATGGCGGAAATTTTTTGTTGCTTTCCTTTCTATTGAGCTCATTTGAAGAAATTGAATTTGTTACCCCCAACACTTTCCGTTGCTTTTGCATGGATGGTAAGTCAATTACTACAAAGTGATTGTTAAATATACACGGTATACTTATGTAAATCGTGTATATTGAGTGTATATATGGTCACTGTTATGCCCACGGTTTGGGCTAATAATTTGGTATTGTTTGTTGTAATATTTTAGTGTAAATATTACATTATTAGAATTGTACATTTACCATAATGGTATAGTTAGTGTCCAAGTTGAATAAGGTTTTAGGAGTAGAATAGGAATAAGATTTTCCTATTATGGAAATTGTAAATTGTATATATACTCTTTATTAATGAGAATAATCAAGAGATTATTTCTTTCATAGTATCAAGAGTCTAAGTTTATTTTCTCTCCCAAACATTTCCATCCAAACAGCCCGGAATCCGACCTCCCTTCCTCGGGTTCCGTGCCCGGAATTTGTTTTTCTTCTCAAATTTCTTCTTATGAATCCCTACATCACGTCTTGTGTTGCTATTATGGCTAAGAACACGTTTCACCCTGCCCTTGTTGTTTCTAATATCAAGAATCACATTCCTATCGTTCTTGAGATAGAAAACGTTCATTATGCGACGTGGGCCGAATTGTTCAAAGTTCATGCACGTTCGCATCAAGTTCTCCATCATATTATCCCCGCGGCTCCTACGGATACAGAGGTGCCCAGACCCGAGGATGATCCTAAGTTATGGACGACACTTGATGCTACTGTTCTTTAGTGGATTTACTCCACTAATACCAACCTCTTGTAAACGATTATCGAACCAGACGCCATGGCGATGGCGGCTTGGAATAGAGTACGTGATATATTCTAAGATAATTAGAATTCTCGTGTTGTTACCTTGGAGCAAGAGTTCTCCCATGTCAACATGGCAGATTTCCCCAACGTTTCAGCATATTGCAAAAGGTTGAAGGAGTTGGCAGACCAACTCCGCAACGTTGGTGCGCCAGTCACCAACGACTGTCTTGTCCTTCAGATGGTTGCAGGTCTTTCAGAGGCATATAATGGTATTGACACACTTCTTCGTCAGCGCAGCCCTCTTCCGTAATTTTATCAGGCTCGTTCTATGCTTACACTCGAAGAAGTCGGCATGACAAAAAGGCGGCTATCGGTGCTAGTCCTGTAGTCATAATGATCGAATCCAATTTTCCTCCGTCCGGTTCCAACAACTCGGGCCAAAACCGCAACAACGGTGGCTGCAAAAAGGTCATAATCGGAAAAATAATGAAAAAAATTGCGGCGGCAACACGGTGGCAGCCGGAACAGTGGCAGTGACGGTGGTGCCCCTCGGGTCAGTCAACAACAACAATTTTAGGCCCCGCAGTGGGCTCCTATGCAGTGGTAGTGGGCCAACCATTTTGGGCCTAACAGTAGCGGGTTTCCAGCTTACTACTCGGGAAACTGGGCCCCAAATTTTCAACAGCCCAGGCCTAGTTTTCAGGGTCCAGTCTCGGGTTTCAGGCCATCTTATGGGCCGGGGCAGCATGCCAGCGTGCTTAGGCCTTGCTCCTCGCAAGCCCATTATGCAGCGGGCCCCACACCAACCGACATTGAAGCCGCCATACACACACTTGGATTAAATCCATAAGACCCGAACTGATATATGGACACCGGAGCCATGACCCACATAACGTCCGACCAAGGTACTCTCTCGTCTTATTCCTATTTGAGCTGCCCTCGTGACATAATTGTTGGTAATGGTAACTCAACTCCAATTCGTGGTTATGGTCATAAAATATTATCGCCGCCCCCCCTCCATCCACCACTTATCTTGAAAAATACCCTTCATGCCCCCAAATTGATTAAAAATTTAGTGTCTGTATGAAAATTCACCATTGATAATTCCGTGTCTATTGAATTTGATCCATTTGGGTTTTCTGTGAAGGATTTCAAGACGGGGAGTCATCTCATGAGGTGTGATTGTAAGGGAGATCTTTATCCTATCACACCAAGTTCCGATTTCTCGAGTCACTCATTGCCATCAACTTTTGCAGCTCTGACTCCTTCCTTGTGGCATGCTCGTCTAGGTCATCTATTTTGTCTTCCTTAGATAAAAACAATTTTATTTCTTGTAAGGGTACACGTAGTACTCCGAATTGTCAATCTTGTTCTTTAGGAAACATGTTAAGTTGCCATTTGCAGACTCTAATTCTCATACTTTAATGCCATTTGATATTATTCATAGTGATCTATGGACGTCTCCTGTTCTTAGTTCTTTGGGTCATCATTATTATGTTCTCTTTTTGGATGATTATTCTAAATTTTTGTGGACTTTTCCAATAGTGAAAAATCTCAAGTTTTTTCATCTTCTTAAAATTTAGAGCATTTATTAGAACCCAATTCGAACGTGAAATAAAAAATATCCAATGTGATAATGGCAAGGAATATGACAATGGGTTGTTTCGGGAATTTTGTGCAAATAATGGGATCAATTTTCATTTTTCTTGCCCTCATACGTCTTCACAAAATGGGAAAGCCGAACGCAAAATTCGTACCATTAATAACATTGTCCGCACCTTATTAATTCATGTTTTCATACCCCCATATTTTTGGCATCATGCTCTGCAAATGGCTACATATCTTCTTAACATTATTCTTTCCAAAGGTTTGACATATTCGTCCCCCCTTCAAATTTTATATAATAAGACTCATTCGTATTCACATCTTAGGGTCTTTGGGTGCTTGTGTTATCCACTCTTTCCGTCTACCATAATTAACAAACTTCATGCCCGTTCTACTCCGTATGTGTTCTTGGGTTATCCGTCAAATCATCGTGGTTACAAATGTTTTGATTTATCTTCTAATAAAATCACTATTAGTCGCCATGTAATTTTTGATGAATCCCAATTTCCGTTTGCTAAGGTTAGTAACTCCGTTCCGAGTTCGTATTGTCGCGCCCGATTTTGACCTGCGGGTTCCGCGACGCGATGGGTCGATCGCCTCTGAATTGAAAAAAAATGCTTGCTTGAGGAGTCGCCACCTAATTATTCTAAGGTGAATTAGGACACCTAAATTCTAACTACAAAAAATTTACAAAATAACTCCAATTTTGTGGTCTGCAAAACTAATGAAATTCTAGGTAAGGGTTCTTTATTATCCTAAAGGGAAGGGGTTAGGCATCCTTTAAGATCCGCTAACTTGCGGTTATCCGATCAAATTCAGGTTAATTATTGTACTAAGAAAATGCATGTTTTTACAAGTATAAAAATAATATTGCAAGGTGTTAATAAAATGATACATTTTGTTCAAGTATGCATTTGTATGGCATTAATATACATGTAAAGCTGGAAAAAAAGAGTACAAGTATGCATTTGTATGAAAATTGATAAAAATGTATGCAAGGTGATTATTGTGGGCGACGGGCCTAAAATTAGATAAACTAGCGATGGGTTTCCAGGTTTAGACTACCCTATTAATTAATTCTATGTCTACCTATTCTAAATATTTCAATAATTTCACGAGTACAATAATATTACAATGCAGAATGAAAATAAAGCTTGAATTAAAGAAAGTAAAAGACAACAACAAAAATAAGAAATCTCGAGGGGTATTTGCCTTCTTTGACTTATCTTTGCAAGTCGTCAAGAATAAACGGTTAGAAACAATTGAATATACATAACTTCGGATTCGTATCCAAAACAATAAATGTGTTGATTACGGAGGGCTCAGACTTAAATTTTGAAAAGATCATTCCAATCACGTCGTGGCTGCGAACACATGACTCGTTGGTCATTTTAGTTGCCTTGCCTACCGAACATGTTGGTCTCTCGGGTGAAAAAGATTTAAGTTTCATCCTTGCCCGAGTTTTATTTTCCGTCTTTACAACCGTGGAGGCCTAAAAAATCGACGGATATTTTTTCATCGGCCAAAATGCGGTATTTAATTCAAAAACAAGAAAACTAAACCAAAACAAGTAAAAACTAAAATCGAGAAGCAATTCTCGAAAAGACGCGATATTTAGTTTAAAACAAGTAAGACAATAAAACAAGAAATATCCGTTGCACGGATGTTTAAATGCCAAAAGAGTAACCGAAACGAAATGAAAAAAAAGCGCGGCCTCGAATTCAATTTCATCGGCCTAAAAGCGAAAAGTAGTAAAGCGATGAAGATATCCGTGCACGGATGTTTAAATGCCAAAATAAACCAACAATTTGCAATTAAAATATGCGACCCGAATTCGAAATTTCAAACCGAAACGGGGTTTGGAATGTTTCGAAAATCGACCCGGTTCGGAATAGCGACCCGAATCAATTCTTTCCAAATTTTCGGGTAAACAACAACACAATAAAAACACGCAAAAATCGGAAATTAACCGAATCGGGTAGACCCGACCCGGTCGATGACCCGACCCGAATCGGATGTTTTCAACTCGAATCGATTTTCTTCCAAATTACGGATAACCAACAACACAATATAAACGTACAACAATCGAAAATTTATTCGGCCGGGTCGACCCGACCCGAATGCAAAGTGACCGCGAGCCGGAACAGTGATTTTGTTTTTTTATTTTTCATATTTTCGGATAACCAACAACAAAAATATTAAAACACAAAATCTGGAAATTTATTCGGCCCGGTCGACCCGACCCGAACGATGACCGCGAGCCGGAACAGTGATTTTGTTTTTTATTTTTTATATTTTCGGATAACCAACAACAAAAATATTAAAACACAAAATCTGAAAATTTATTCAAAAACGGGTCGACCCGACCCGAACGATAAAATAGTGAATAGTAGCAAAAATTCCGATCATTCAATACCAAAAATCCAATAATTTTAACCTATATTTTCGGACTCTTTAATATGAAGAACACATGCAAAAGAGAACAAATACCTTTAAGAAGATTCCGGATTTCAAAACTTAACCACGAGATTTTCGGACCAAAAACCCACCAAAAAAAACCGACCTTTTCTTCTCGATTTCGGGCCCCCTTTTTAATTCTTTTTGATTCGGACCGGACCCCAAAACAAAACAGCCTCCAAACGACCAAAAATGTGAAGAATGAAATATGATTTTCGGATTGAAAATTATGAAACAAATAGGAGTATTTTTGGATTAAAGTTAAGAAACAAAAGGGGGTATTTATAGATGTATTCGCACTCTTTTGGTGTTCAAAACGAGTTCAAATTTCAAAATAAAGGAGCCAAAACTCGCGGATTTGAGGGGCATGGGTTGCGGATTTTGTGGGTATGGGTCGAAGGGTTTGGTGGTGTTAGCGCAACGAGGGGGGGTTGGTGGCGGCGGGGGTGAGGTGACCGGCGACGTGGGGTCGCCGGTATGGGGGTGTGGGGTCGCGGCGGCTGATGTGGTTTGAAGGGGTGTTAGGTTTTTTATTTTTTGTTTTGGGTTTTAGGGGAATTAAAAGGGGGATGGGTTATGGGCTTGCGGGTTTTGGGCTGCGGGTTCGGGGCTTGACCGAAAAATGGGGTAAGGAAAATAAAGGGTGAGTTTGGTTTTGGGCTTGTGGGTCGGCCGGTTGGGCACAGGGAATTGGGGGAAATAAAGGGGAAGGGAATAAGGGGTGTTGGGCTTTGGGTGGTAAGGGGATTTCGGGTGGGCCGAAAAAATGGGTTTTAGTTTGGGTAGAAATTGTTTTGGGTTAAGATATAAAAAAGGTTGAAATGGGTTATGGGTTTAGAAATACACAAAGGGTTTTATTATATAAAAAAGAAAGCTTTGTAAAATTTATAAAATGTAAAGATGATAATATTATAAAATATAATATTTGTGAAATGCTTGATGCTTAAAATAAAAAAAATGCAATGCCGTTTTGCGAAAAATAAAATAACATATAATATTAGGATAAAAGTATGATTATGATATAAAATGCAAATGACAATAAAAAATGCAACTAATAATAATAATAATGATATATATACATATATATGCCTATATTTTAAAATTGTTTTAAAGTGTCAAAAATATTAAAAATTGCAAATAAAATCATAAAAGATGGGACAAAATTGGGTGTCAACACGTATAATATTTTGGATGATGGTATATCCCCGTTTATTATTCACCAGTTTTCGGACATATCCCGCACCCCAAATCCTCCAGCGGGCCCACTGCCCGCTGGTCCGTCACAAGCCATTGTCCCCAATCTCGTCACTGGGCCAGTTTCAGCAATTTGGCCAGTCCAGCCCAATACTGGAATTGGTCCAGTTCCTGCGTCCTCGGCTTCTTCTACTTATCGTGTTGGGCTTGCTGGCCAGTCCGTCCCGAGTCCAGAAAATTCCCAAAATTCGCTCAATTCTTCCCCGAGTCATGGACCGGTCACTCGTAGTCAACGGGGTATTTTTAAACCAAAAAGGCATTTTAATTTAAATTTTAATGTTCTTAAATCACCCTTACCTCGTAATCCTGTGTCTGCGTTAAATGATCCGAATTGGAAAATTGCTATGACCGATGAATATACTGCTCTTATTGATAATAAGACGTGGGAGTTGGTGCCCTGTCCATTTGGTATTAATATTATTCGATCTATGTGGAGTTTTGCTCATAAGGACAATTCAGACGGTTTGCTTGCAAAGCATAAGGCTCGGCTTGTGGGTGATGGTAAGACTCAGCAGGTTGGTGTGGATAGTGGTGAAACATTTAGTCCGGTGATCAAGCTGGCTACCATTCGCACTATGCTCAACTTTGCTCTTTCGAAAGCATGGCTCATTCATCAGTTAGATGTGAAAAATGTTTTTTTACATGGTGATCTCAAGGAAACATTCTAATATGCATCAGCCCTTGGGGTTTCGAGATCCCAATTATCCTCATCATGTCTGTCTGTTGAAAAAGTCCTTATATGGGCTTAAGCAGTCTCCACAGGCCTGGTATAAGAGGTTTGCCGACTATGTTTCGACTATTGGGTTCACTCATAGCAAGTCGGATAATTTCTTGTTCATATATCGTCGTGGTTCTTCCTTGGCTTATATACTATTATATGTGGATGATATTATCTTGATTGCCTCTTCCGATGCCTTACGCCAGTCTATCATGACAATGCTCATTTTTGAGTTTGCTATGAAAGACTTGGGGCCATTGAGTTATTTTTGGGGATTGCTGTCACTCGTCATGCAGGTGGATTGTTCTTATCACAGAGGAGGTATGCAACTGAGATCATTGAGAGGGTTGGGATGTCATCCTGTAAGTCCAATTCCACTCTGGTTGATACTAAACCCAAATTGGATGCTGCAGCTGGCTCCCCTTACGAGGATCCGACCCGATATCGCAGTCTTGCAGGGGCCCTTCAGTATCTTACATTCACGAGACCAGTTATTATATATGCCCTACAACAGGTGTGTTTGTTTATGCATGATCCCAGGGTTGAGCACATGAATGCGCTCAAACGCATCCTTCGGTATATTTAGGGTACGCTTGACTACGGCTTGCATTTATATCCTTCATCCACGTCGACACTTGTCTCGTATACAGATGCCAATTGGGGTGGCTGTCCGGACACCAGACGGTCTACGTCTGGCTATTGTATGTTTCTTGGTAACAACTTGGTCTCATGGTCTGCGAAACGTCAGTCGACTTTATCCCGCTCCAGTGCAGAGGCAGAGTATCGAGGGGTAGCCAATGTGGTCTCTGAATCCTGTTGGTTACGTAATCTGCTTTTAGAGCTTCATTGTCCTATTCAGAAGTCGACTTTGGTTTATTGTGATAATGTTAGTGCCATCTACCTTTCTGGTAATCCAGTTCAGCACCAGCGCACTAAACATATCGAGATTGACATTCACTTTGTTCGCGAAAAGGTCGCTCGTGGACAAGTACGCGTCTGCCATGTTCGTTCCAAGTATCAAATTGTAGACATCTTTACAAAGGGTCTTCCCTCGGTCTTTTTTGAAGATTTTAGGGACAGTCTCAGCGTACGAAGACCGCCCGCTATGACTGCGGGTGTGTGTTAAATATACACGGTATACTTATGTATATCGTGTATATTGAGTGTATATATGGTCACTGTTATGCCCACAGTTTGGGCTAATAATTTGGTATTGTTTGTTGTAATATTTTAGTGTAAATATTACATTATTAGAATTGTACACTTACCATAATTGTATAGTTAGTATCCAAGTAGAATAAGGTTTTAGGAGTAGAATAGGAATAAGATTTTCCTATTATGGAAATTGTAAATTGTATATATACTCTTTCATTAATGAGAATTATCAAGGGATTATTTCTTTCAGTGATGATCCATCCAGGATTGTTAATATAATATGTTTCTTTCAATTTCTGGTAGACTACTTATTTCTCCGAAACAAGAAGCTAGAGATTACCTATTTGAAGAAAGTGAAATTGTTGTTTGTAGGAAGAAGTGAAGAAAGGAAGCAAATGAGAATGGTCATGTTGGGATCAAGTCCACCAAAGTGTATCAATAGATGCAAAGGCTGCAGGCCTTGCATGGCTGCTCTTGTCATTCCTCCACATAGCAAAGGGTTAAAGATAATATCAACTAGAGAAGATGAAGGCTATTATCTCCTCTCATGGAAATGCAGATGTGGAACAAAGTATTATCAACCTTAGAAATCTCATTTAATTATTTTTTTTCCCTCTTCTAACTTAGAGTAGAAGGTAAACTGGTAAACAGTACCATCTCTTGGTTTGTTAAAGCATTGTTATCATGCACGACTTTAGTTAGATTTTTTTACTTGACATATATATTTCTTTGATTGTCCTATTACTCTCTTTTAACTTAGAGAAGAAGGTAAAACTGGAAAATATTTTTCTGGTGTTAACTTGTCTAACTTTCTCTCAGTGTGTGTGTCTTTCTGTCTATGTGTTTGTGTGGGCGCAATTGTGTTTCTTTCACTTTATTTCATTATTTCCAGTTATTTCAGTATGACTCGAACCAGAAACTAAAGGTTAAAGGTGGAAATATTTGTCAAAACCAACCTATTTTGTTACATTACGTGACATACTCCACGAATGGCATTGAAAAGAAGGTACCAACTACATTTTGAGAATCAACATCAACCCCAGAATATCACTCAGATTAAACATGTTACTAACTCCAAACACTATCGACAACAAACATCAGGCAACAATGGAGAAACCAGTGGACAATTACATAGGGGCAGTGGATGCATCTGCATCTACTATCGTCAGCTAAAATCATATATATACAGTTCTAAAATAAATATTTATACAACCACAGTTAATTTCATACGGGAGTATCAGATACACTGTTAGTTCACACATTGTTTTAAAATCCTAGATCAGCAGATTTCTCGGTTGGGAATTCAAAGAATGAATGTCCTGTTTGGTAGAATTTGAGGTCTGTGATGTCTCGGTTGGAAATTCAAAGAAATGAATATCGTAGTTCATTAGCAGATTTCTGAATAATTGGCTCTCAGCCTTATTTGTACAAATTACAGCACACCAAAGTTGTGCAGTTGCATCATACTTAAAGATTCTTGGGAATCCAGTCACCTTCTATACAGACGAAGCCAAGAGTAACAGCGGGATATGCAATTACATAGATTTAGCGGGGACCGAGAGGACCCGGTGTGGAAGAGGTGGGGGTGGGGGGACATCTGGATAACACATCAAGGAGAACATCTACAAGAACAGACATACTATACCAACACAACAATCTAGTGCACTAGAAGAGGGGATTGCAGGCTTCACGTATTTTGTTAACATATCGCACTGGTTAGTCCCAGTTATTTGGATCAGCAAGTCATTGTTCTGGCCAAAGACTTTCCCATGCCCTCCTTTGGTTTCAACATGATATTATCAATTTTTCTGCAGAATTCCTTGTAAAACTGCAAAAAGAATATTTATCGGATTGTTCTTGAGCTTCACGCAATTCATTAGAGAAACTAAATGTAATGTAAAGCTCTAGCAAAAGTTAACAAGGACAGGAGCAGACCTTATGGTATTCAAGGGTTTCCCCAGCAGCCTTTCGAGCATCTACCATATATATGGATGGAACAACTAGGAAAACCTTTAGAAATAAAATTTAAAAACGGTCGATACAGGTTGAAACACAGTCAAAGGCAATTGCATGTATATTTGAGTTCAGAATGTACCTTCAGTACAACAGCAAATGGACCAGCCTTATTAACCCTTACCCCGCCAAGTCTAATCTGCAAGAGAATATGTTGTACAAAAAATTAAACCAGGTTCTAGGAAACACTCACATAATGCGAGCCTTTAAGATCAAAAAATCATCAATCTAGAAACCCAAAAGCCCAAAAAAATCTCAAACAATGTCAGGAGTTCGCAGAAAGATGAGATGTGCTAATTGGGAGAGTACTGTATCTTAAAGCATGACCGGGGAAAGCAGGAAGCCTTCACATTTGGTTGCAATTAATTGTCAAAAAGATACGAGATCTTTAGAAAGATCAAGTGCAGACGAAGTGCTACAATGTAATACACCGAACTTTAATGCTTTAGCTCATGTAATCACCATCTTAATTAGCTCCATCAGTAGTTATATAGGTACTGGAATGTCACATGGAATTTATTACCCTTCCTAAATCACTCACACCTTGTCCTCCTTCCATGGCTTGTTTTGTTATTGATTCACCTGATTTATTACAAAGACAGTTGAGACATCCAGTTTATCAAAACTTCAAAAATTGTATCTGGTTTGTCTCACTTGTCTACTTTAGAGTGCGAGTCATGTGAATTCATAAGCGTACTCACTCCCGTTTCCCTCGACATCTTGATAATCAGGTAGTCTCCTTTCCTTTCATCCCATTCAGATGTTTTGGGTCCTAGCCGGGTCAATTCTACCTTTGGATTTCGCTACTTCGTAAGTTTCATGCTGAAATCCAAAATCAATTTCGGGTAGCTGTCCGCATATTGCATAGTGATTATACACCAGAATATTTCTCTTCTCCAATTCAGCAGATCACCAGTCTATGTTGGGTGGCCAAGACTTCTCCAGTTATAACCTTGCAGTTTTTACATGTGCTTTTGTTACTTCTGGCAAGGATAAGTCCATTTGGCTATAGACACTGTTGGAAATTTACTAATGTGGAATTAAATTTATCACATTATTTATGACTCGAATAATTGGGGCCCCGCACGTCGGAAACGTCGTTTCCACACACGTGCACACATAGTGCCAAGTATCGCAGATTTCATTAGTGAAAGAGATATTGGTACGTAAGTGAGACGTTTGAGACATAGAATGATGGACGGTTATTGAACAAATGACAAGTATTCCACGTTGGTAAACGAAGGAAGAAGTGTAAGATGAAACGAGTCGGAAATTGCCGCGGAGCCGCAAAGGGCCGAGGCGCTGGAGAGCCGCGGCGCATTCTAGTCAGCATCGCGGCGTTAATTCGGTGTTCAGCCACTAGAGCCGCGGCGCTTTGGAGGCAAAATGCTGTGACGGAAAGATGGAAAGTTCTGACTTTTGGGCTGGTTTTGGAGCATTGAATCTCCATTATTTGGCACATGAATTCAACCATTATTTGGCTGAATGTAACCCTTCAATAAGTGTCATTACATGGCTATTGAAGGTCATTAGTTGGCTAGTTGAGGGGTCATCTCATTACACTATAAATTGAGGTCTTTGGCTCAATTGTTCAACACTTACAAAATTTTCTGAAATCTTCTTCTTCCTCTCTAGCAAGTTTACTATATTCAAAGTTCTTCAAGAGTAACACTTTTGTTTCCTTTGCTCATTTGTTAAGTTGTTGTTGTATCTTGGGAGACTATTGCCCGACAACGTAAAAGGATATATACGGGGCAATCTTGTCGACAGAGTGTCATCACGCGACTCAGCAAATCTCAAGGAGTTTGTAACGTTCTTGATTTCAGTTTGTTGTAATCTTTAGTTTATCCTTTCTAGCAATTTGTAATATTTACTTACTTCCCGTTTCCTGCAATTGTTGTAACCCACAATTTTAAGACAAGATTGTTGTAAGTGCTTAGAAAGATGACTGGAAGAGAACAACTCGCTTCTGATTCTGCTGCTGCTGCTACTCAAGGCAACCCCTCTGCCTTCCCCACTGCTCAAGGCACACCCAATGCCTTTCCAGTTGCTCAAGGGAACGTTACTGTTCCTCCACTCTCCGGTTACCACAATGAACGCCCAGAGAAGTTTATGGGCTCCAACTTCAAGAGATGGCAGCAGAAGATGTTGTTTTAGCTGATTGTTATGGGAATGACTCATTTCCTAATAGAAGATCCTCCACAAGATGGAGATGAAGTGGACCCTCAGCCTAATGAAATGGCTGGAGGGGGCCAAGATATCTATGTCATCAAAGGCATGAAGATGGTTCTTGATGCTTGGAGTCATAGTGACTTCATATGTAAGAACTATATTTTGAATTGTCTGTCAGACCCACTCTACACAGTGTATTGCGCCGTAGGCACAACCAAAGAGTTATGGGAAAACCTGCAGAAGAAGTACAACGCACAAGATGCTGGTACGAAGAAATTCATTGTTGGGAAATTCTTGAAATTTCAAATGGTGGATAGCAAAACTGTGATGTCCCAAGTCCAGGAATTCCAAATGATTCTACATCACATGGATTTGGAAGGAATGAAACCAAATGAGAAGTTTTTGGTTGCATCACTGATTGAAAAGTTACCTCCCTCGTGGAATGAGTTACTTAAAACTCAAGACAAAGGAAATGACCTTCATGGAACTTATTATCAAACTCCAGATTCAGGAAGATAATAACTTAAGAGAAAACACACAAAATACAAAAAAGAAACTAAAATTGATAGGAATTTGAGTTTACCTCTTCGATGCGTAGCCATGGACGAGATCCAGAGTGGAAATCCTTCCTCCAAACACTCGATACCCAGACCACACAAGAAAAACAATGAAAATTTAGACTCAGAAAACCTTACAAAATATCTAAGGTTTCTGATTTTGCTAAGAGAGGCTTATGCTCGAATTCTAGGAAACATCCTCATTCAAGAATTGTTTTTAGCCGAGGGTTATGGTTCCTTTTATAGGAGCCAAAATTGCCAACAGATCTCATCCCAACCGATGTGAGAAATTGAATTTTTGAGGGATTTTGATAAATTTTTGAGATGAAAAAGGTGTTAACCAATGAGAAATCAAATTTCGTCCTCAAATGGGACAAAATCCATCAATGTTCGCAAAAAATGAAAGGAAAAATAGTGGGGGGGGGGGGGGGAAGGCATTACATCGTCAAGACCCATTTGCATGAGTCGTGGTGACACCTACACATTTCCCACCAGTAGGAGAACCACTTCCCAATTTATCAACAGAATCAAGAAGAAATGCAAAAAATATTAATATTAAGCAAGTCATCTCATATTTCTGTAAAAAGAGGAATATAAGTCTGAATAATCAAATACACCCCCCCAGATCTGGTCAATAATACAAGAACGCTAATACGAATACAAGTTTGAATAAAAGATCACATAAGCAAAAACTGAACTACATAGTCTACAAATCTGAATCGTGTCTCTCGAATCAAGGAAAAGACATAGTAAGAGAATAAGCATCACAAGTATGCCGGAAGATAGCATCCTCACCCTGAATACTGGAAGTCAATCCGCTCAGACTAAAACTCGAGATCTCAAACTGGCAGAGGGACTTGTATCTGCATCAGAAAAGATACAGCAAGTGCAGCATGAGTACACAACGTACCCCTGTAGACATCATAGGCTGACAACGATGGAAGCTACGTAACATAGATAAATATCAAGTAGACACCCAATAAACCTATACTAGACAGTTCAATAGTCCATATAAGTCACGTTGTACACATATCAATTCACCGATTCATCAAGTCACATTGTTCACATAAGGTTCCAATCACAGTCACGTACAATCAATCTATACACATATACACGGACCTTACTATTATACTACCCACCGACTAGTACTCTCTTGTTCAAGTCATACTCAAGCTTAACCCTACTTACCCAGCTTATCACATTAAATAAATGAGTCAAACTTACATCACAACAACCATTTTAGAACGCTTCCAAGAGTGTTACATCTAAGCTAAATATGATGACGTTAACTCCTTTATTAACCTTAGTATTTACACTTAGTTCAGTCCCTATGCAGTTACGGTCTGACACACATACATCGTTCCACATCTACCTTTGCACTAGTGACACTTATCACAGGTTCCTTACTAGACTCGTTACCGAGTAACACGATCAATTACCATACAACACACAAATGCACATAATTCCCTGGACCTAGACAAAGGTCATGGAATAATATACATTTTCGACCACAGTAGTAGTTGAGATCACACCCTTAGACTTACAATTATTAAATCCCAAAAATCTACACACGAGGAAGCAAGCCAGACACGACAACCAAATGAATTCAACAACCTGAACCATTTATCCAGGTATTCATAGAGATCAACATAATAATTATTTCCAAGTATTCACAGAGACAAACTCAATCATAGCGACCATTCCGGTCTAATACAATCACTTCAATCTAAGTAAATCAGGATTTCACCCAATTTTCAATAACCAATCGTATCTCATTACCAAACCAAAATTAATCAATGTATAAATGTATGTATGATATGAATATGCAAGGTACCTTTCTCAACCTGGTATATAGTACATCAAGGTTTTATTATAAACCGTACACCCATCCATATACCACTCCTAGCCAACATGAATTCCACACATGAATCTGGCTAGAGCCCTAGACTCATTTATCTTAATGATATCATATTGTTGGCGTGCAAATCCATTCCCCGCGTATCAATATTTGTTGCGCGTGCAATCCGAGCCATTTGTATTATCATCATCTCAATGTTGTCATAATCTCATAAGTGTTCATACCTTTCCGGCCTCTTGGACCCATAGCATATCCATATTACTCTCATATTAATATCCTAGAACCATGAGTGTATGAATGCAAATGACAATATAAGGCAAGATATCATGATATAATGAGATGCAACCAAATAAGGAGATGAAATATCAGATGCTTTCAAGAGTTCAATAACACACATATAATCCAATACACAAGATTTCGGATCATGCAGTCCATCAACAATATTCCTAGTACAATCAGGATATCATATCAAACATGTGTGATGAATAAACACAACAATATCAAATATAGAGATGAGCCCACATATTGGCGACGAGCCCACATAATAGCAGTCAGAATCATCATACGATTGATCCCTCAAATAACCCATCATCACATTTCAACACCGATACCCACTCAAAAGTTTATCACAACCGTTTGAGTGGGACCCTCAAACTCGCCTAATACCCCTAAATATTTATAAATACTACGTACTTCTATCAGAGTCTGGAAAATCTAAAATGTAGCCTACCTCATTGTCGAACAGGAGCGCTAACAAATTAAGCCTCATTGATTGCCTTGCCCTTTCAATTTGCCTCGCAATAGTCGAAGTCTATCCACATGTGACCAGGAGGTCATGGGTTCAAGCCGTAAAAACAACCTCTGGTAGAAATGCAAGGTAAAGCTGTGTAAAACATACCCTTATGATCCGGCCTTTCCTCGGACCCCGCGCATAGCGGGAGCTTAGTGCACCAGAATTCCCCTTTATAAAGCTAATCACAATAAAATTAGACTTTAAATACCCATCCCTGGCCTACATTACCAAGACTCAAACTTTAATACTTAGAAACCTTTATTACATACTAAGTAATTATATCCTTAAATTAATTAAAAAACTATACACATTTGAATCCCCAATTGAACAATCATTAAAAAGCCCCAATTTGAAACCCTAGAATTTCCCCCCTTTGAAAATAAATTTCTATAATCAAATTAAGACTTATAACATAATAACTAGCATAATCCAATCCTAATTCATGATTTTAACATAATTCGATCCGTAAGTCTCCATTAAAATCATCCGTATAGCTCTCTTATTCTCACAACGTGCATAACTCATCTTCTCCGACTCAAATAATATGCTAAACCACCATTAACAAGCTTAGAATCACAGAATTTTACAAAAATTTCGGCGGAGTCTCCTTTGTAGATAGTGCTATCCCAATATTTTTCAAACATTTGCCAGCTAACAAAAGCACAACACAAGCCTCTTAGGGCATCATACGCATGGCATGACATAACAGGGTAACTGAAATATGGACATGGCTAACATACTAAACTGGCATGAATACGTGAACAATAATTGTCATGAATATCGGTCTGACATGAACACATGGATATTAAATTGAATGAGTACGTGAATACTATACATGGGTTTTGGAGAATAATTCATAGGCACGAATGACATGAGTATTGGAACATGACCATGAACATGGCATGATTACATGGACGCGAGGGGCATGACATAGAACATGAATACTGGATGACCTGAATACATGAGTGTTGAATTGACATGATATCTTAATACATGAAAACATGTAGTGCTGACATGATATCTTAATTACCTTAGACATTTTCTGCATGCCTATCATAAGTGTTGATATGAACTTCATGTCCACTTCGACTTCCAATATATATTCTTCCATATTTTGGTTCCTTTATAGAACTTTCACTGAGCGACTTTCTTAGCCCTCAACTTGCGAACTTGATGACCAAGAATAGCCGTTGGAATCTTTTCGCAAGATAGGCTATCTTTAATCGCTTTGTTTTTTGTAGGAACAACTAGAGATGGATCTCCATGACTTTTTTTCCAACATGGTTACATGAAATATTGGGTGTAAAGCAACCAACTATGGTGGAAACTATAGCTCATAGGCCACTTGACCAACTCTTCGCAGGATCCTGTGTGGTCCAACATATCGGGGACTAAGCTTCCCCTTCTTCCCAAATCTCATAACGCCCTTCATAAGCGAAACTTTCAAGAACACCCAATCATCAACATGAAATTTGAAATCTCTGCATCGCACACCCACATAAGACTTCTGGTGACAATGATCTATTTCCAAACGCTTCTGAATCAACTTGATTTTGTCCATAGCCTAGTGGACCAAGTCTGGTCCCTAAAAGAAATTTCTACTTTGCTAACTTCAGACCAACCAATATGTAATCTACACCTTCACCCATACAAGGCTTCAAAGTATGCCATCTTGATACAATCATGATATCTATTATAATAAGCAAACTCGATGAGAGGCAAATGATCATCCCAATTACCTTTAACATCTAGAACACATGCCCTCAACATATCCTCAAGTGCCTGAATAGTGTGCTCTATCTGGCCGTCTGTCTGAGAATGAAAAGTTATGCTGAGATGGTACCAAACCCCTTCTGAAATACTTCAAAACCAAAAAGTCCATTGTGAACTGGGCAGCTCTGTCATACCTCAACCTAGGTGAGGCGTGGCTGACACTCAGTACCTTACTAGATCCGAGCGAACCAAGCTGTAACTCGTATCATCTATGTCTCGAAAGAAAAATTAGGCCAAGGAAGCCAACATGTAAACATAACATCATATCTCAGGCTGACTAGGCCTTAAGTTGTAATATATGTACTTCAAACTAACTCGACAAGATGGGATCATCCTAACACATATATGAATAACTACATGTCCGACTAGGCAAATATACGTCTCTACAAGCAGCAAAACCCAAAATAGATATATACAAGGGCCGACAAGGCCTCTATACTGACAAAACAAGTCTGCAAGCCTCTAACGAGTGACTAATGTACTATCGACAGGACCCCAGCCTACCCATCATCTATGTATACACAAAACTCTGGACCTGGTAACTACGAATGGCATGGAGCTTACCACACTAGTTGGTAGTTGACAAATTTACTGATGTGGTCCCTTCAGCTGCCTATCTAAACATGTTGGCATCAACATAGTATCCCCAGGCAAAAAGGATATCAGTACAAAATAATGTATCGAGTATGTAAGGCGACTGAAGATAACTGAAATGTTGATAAACTGAATATATAGTAAGGAGTCAATAAAGAGTCTGGCTATACTTACCTGCTTCTGTCATCTACTACCCTAAACAACATAATATCGAACTACTTAGCCTCATTTATGATATCTAGACATACGTAAATAGCCCTGAAGGTGAATGCATAGCCTCAAAGGAAATCTGTATCTGAATAACACTTAATGCAAGTGTATCAGAATAGCCCCAAAGGAAAGTGTATCTGAATAGCCCTGAAAGCAACTACACATTTGTATATAACCCCGAAGGCAACTCAATAAGTAAATAGCCGCGAAGACAAATGTATCTGAATAGCCCTGAAGACAATTATGAATCTATATATAGCCCCGAAGGCAACTCAATAAGAAAATAGCCCTGAAGGCAAGTAAAGAGATGAATAGCCCCGAAGGCAAGTAAAGAGATGAATAGCCACGTTGTCAACAAGGTGTGTAATGTTATAGCCCCATAAGCGATGACATAACTATTTAAATTCAACTATCAAGCTTTCTATCGTCTCAACTATATAGCTAAACATGGCTAACTACAACTCATTCCCGATAAGGGAGAACTACTAAAATAGAGTCATGGTAACCCAAATGTGTTCTCTACGTGCGATTAGTCAGAATTAACTCGATAAGGAAATTATGAAAAATCAAGAAAAAAGGATAGCTTGTACATACCTCTTGTCACCTATACGAGCACATCAACAATAGTACTCGAATATCACTTTGACCTATACAATGACAATATGCCCAGAATTCTTACCTTATATTCTAAGAGCTACTCTTCTTCCACCTTACTTCACTTCAAAGAAAGTCCGGATTCAACAACGCTATGAAATAGAACAACAAGATCGAAGCGGTGAGCAAAACTCGAATATTGTTCTTGAAAAAAAGTACACTTTCCCACCGTAAAATACCAAGTCACGTTGCTTTTACTACAATTGAAAGTCAGGTTGGTGTTATATCCATTTATCTTTGTGTTGCTACTATGTAGATAAAAGTCACGTTAATGTTCCACCAAAGATAGAAATATGTGATTGCTTATGCATACTTCGGTTGCTGCCTCTCCTTTACTTTGCACAACACATATCCTCTCAATAACACATATCAATATAAAGCATGGAGACTTTTTTACCATAGTGGACAGTGGGTTCCACTTTATAAAGATTACTTTTGCAAAAGAATCCTCTTAACATGCCACCTTGCTACTTAATTACTTAGTCATGTCAAGGCATTGTTCAACCTTTTTACTTGCTGGCACGTGGGGATGATGTTCCTCATTAGTTGCTTATCCATAATTTCTATTAGTTTATTAATGTCCCACTAAAAAATTAATATTTAATTAATTACACACATAATAAATTTTTTGAGCTCAATTCACTTAAATAATAATTATTTTAACATCTCATATACTCATTATCATGATCATGTGATATACCACTAGTCCATAGCCTCTTTTGCCATACACAGAATAATATTTCCAACAATCGTCTTCACATTTTTAAGTCTGAAATTATTTTAGGACTTCATCTTCTTGTACACAGAGTTATTTATTTGCATACTTGAATATAACAAAATACTCTGTGGCTCAGGTCTACTTACATATGTCGAGCGGTTCAAACAATAGCTCGAAAGTACGGGGTATTACATTGATGAAACTTATTCTCACTCTCCAAGCTTATGTCGACTAACTTATATAGCCCATAGCCCGAAAGTACGGGGTATTACATATTCTCACTCTCTGCAACTCAATGTATAAAAATAAGGATGTAACAACCTCGATATGATCTAATTGACACTGGAGTCCCATGGAGTCTGGAGCTTTTCTGAATATAAACTTGGCATAATCTTTTGTTGAATCGACTTTCGCTTGATGCCAATTTGGACACTTTGCCACGAAATTGGCTACTCTTCTTTATGTCATCCCACCAATAATCCTCCTTAAGGTCATGATACATTTTCATGGAGCTTGGGTAGATAGAATATCAGAAATTGTGTGCATCTACCATAATCCTCTCTTTGCGTCTATCTACATCTGGGATGCATACTTTTCCTTGGTACCTTAGAGTAACATCATCTCCCCTTGTTCGAAAGATATAGATTTATGCCTGTGAATCCCTACCTTTAGATGTAATATATAGGGATCATGAAACTGTTTTCCTTTTTTTCTCACCTATTAATGAGGATTTGGCTTATTCTGTACAACAACTCTACCATATTCAGGGTCCAAAAGTTGAATTCCTAGGTTTGCTAAACGATGAATTTCTCTCACCGTGATTCTCTTGTCTGCCTAAACATGAGATAAACACCCCATACTTAATTTCTTTCTGAGACACTTCCTGAAATACTCATATAATTGCTACACCCTAAGTCTTTGACAAGCACCCTGAAGGTTAGAGTATCATGCAATGACACTATCCTTGTGACACATAATTGAGGATGATCTTATAGCTTTTCTATGATTGCTTAATTTATAATAACTTATTTGACATAAATCGATCGACGATCATTCTACTCACTTCGTGTTTCTTGTACATACGAAGCACATTCCTTACAGTGACTATCTCATTATGCCCTCATTAATGATCTGAGGTTCTTCATATCTCTTCTAATCCTTTTGGTTTTCAAATATTCAACTGGACTTACTAACGATGTACATATCTCTCACTTAGGCCAAGTGTTAAGGTCTTATACTTGTTGATCCTTCTCCCTTGTTGGGATCCAACCGACTTTCATTATTATTCTTTAATTCTTTGCACTTTACGTCACTGACGACTTATCTTTCGATTCACTTCTTAGCAATCCTCCTTATTAGAAAAACTGAATTACTTACATGAAGAGGGGCTAACATATTCATAATTGGCATATTCTGTCTTAACGACTTAAGTTTTCTCACACTGTCAGGCTTAGGTAGACCCTTTTTTGATAACTCTTCAAGATTATTATTCTGTAGTTTGCTCTCTTACTACCTAGCTGATTTTCTTCTTCTAATATCACTTTACTTCGGGTTTAACTATAAATATTTGGGTTCTAATACACATTTGGTGTATTCAAACTGCTACACGCTCACTACTGTTAACCTGACTAGGGAAAGCAAATTGTACCTTTACTAGCCATGTGAAAATTACTAATTCAGTGTATCTACTCAAAACT
This sequence comes from Anisodus tanguticus, assembly GCA_034509755.1. NCBI lineage: Eukaryota > Viridiplantae > Streptophyta > Magnoliopsida > Solanales > Solanaceae > Anisodus > Anisodus tanguticus. Next base: position 7,851,266 of record CM067543.1, on the reverse strand, counting down.
TACTATTCTTCTACTAACCACCTGGTAGCATCATGTTCTCTTATTCTGCCCTGAATAACAAAGGTGAAGCATGAGGTTATTTCTGACTTTCATCATCATCTAACCCTATATTATTGTCCTACGTTATCCCTTTTTTTGAACTGTAGACACGGATCACACCTAGGGCAAATTTCGTATGTCTCAAGAGAAAAAATAGAATACCTAACCCCAAATTTCTATACACTTTAAAATCCTATTAGACTATACGCATTCGGGGTAAATACTTAATCACATAACCTAAGAGGGAACTATCACATTTTTCTTATCTCATAGTAATGTCTACTTCTTGTAGTAACTTACTAACGTAATACTTTCTAGTTCTGATCTTAATAAACTTGAACAAACTAAAATTATTCCCTAAATTCAATATCGTCTGCTCTTGATTCTTATTCCGTACATCATATCTTCTTAGTCATGTGCATGCGTCATATGAAAAACATGTCTTTTATAATATCAAACGTTTATGACTCCAAGGTATTTTTCCCTTAGGATATTTTCTGTTCAAAGCTATCGTGAGCAGTTTATGCCTGTTGCGGCTAACTTCATAACATGTTACCCCGTAGGTCTTAAATCTGAACAATCATCCTTATACTTGTGGCTCCATAGCCCGAAATCTAAATAAACTTATCACTTGATAAATTACTTCATGCTCCATTGGGAGAGTCTTGTGTCTTAATTCGGACATAAAACATGTGAAGATTTCACTATAGTCAGCGTTACTTATATTTTCTTTTAGCACCCATAGGCATCACTGTATACTCACAAGTTACAAAAATTCGAATACACTGAAAATTAGAGATCTTGTAAATAAATAACTGAATACTAACTTATTGAATAACCATAACCCTACTAACTGAAAGATTTTATAACTGGTACATGACGTAAGCTGATAACCATAAAACCAGATAACTGCTTTTGTACTTTCTGATACGGGGTATGCCCTAGCCCATAGTAATTATGCTTGGTATCTCACTTTAAACATCCTCTCAAGTCTCATTTGTTACCGATATGTACTTCATAATTATACCCCAATGTGCAATCATCCTCACTAGGACTTTGGATTTTCTTGCTCGTCACTTGGGTATTCGATACGTTCGGAATTCGATAAGAAAATAAGGTTATTTCTCTAAGCTTCATGGCACAATCAAGAGTGTGGCACGCTTCACATCCATAAGTAGGACTCTACTAGACTCAATTTCATAAACTTCCTAGGACACTTGAACTTAGTACTATTACGGTTCACTTTTACGCGGGGCATAAAAATTACTGGATAACTTGTGGACTCTTCAAAGTATTATTTATTTAGAGTCGCCACCTAATTTATAAGGAAATCTAGGAAAACCATATCTAAAAAGATTTTTTCAAACAAAAGAAAAATTCAATTTCAACCAGAGTTCAGGTAAGGTTCAAATGATCCCCGAAGAAGGTGTTAGACACCCCGGTATTATGGATCTATAGGATACGATTGACCTCGGTCTTAAATAATATAATATTATTTTAAAATTACTATGTGTTTAAAATATTATAAAATATAATCATTCAAATCATTTCCGCCAAAATAGCTTTACACACACTTTTAAAGACGGAGCACAAAAGCCTTCTTTGTAAAATAAATTCCTTTTGCTTCTTTTAGATAATAAACACTTGTTTGTTTAGAAATAACTTTGAAAAAATAAGATCTTTATCATTGAAAAATAAAAAGAGGTCAACCGAGAGGGGCTTGTTCCCTTAACCCAAAACTATAGTCTACAATGGATTCTTCATTGAAAGTCATTTCGGATTTAACAAATTTAATTTCCAAGATTAATACCCAGTTAAAGAAAGTTCATATCGTTTGTTCTTTTTACAAAATAAGTTAAAAGACTTGAGCCAAATTATTTAAAACTAATAGTTAAGTTAGTCTTTGAACATTATTTAAAACAAAGCATGTAACACTGCCGGAAATATTGAAAACATAATTCTTTTTTATTCATCTGAAAATGATTCATTTTATTTAAAAGTGGATGAAATAACAACTCTTATAGTTAGGTTATAATTTAAGGTTCTAATAATAATTAAAGGTTTCTACAATTAACCACATAATGATGCAAAAAGATAAAATAAAGTAAAGGCGGGCAAGCGGGTATACTAGCCCACTAGCTGCCACATACAAGAATTTCAAGTCCTATTTTCTATGTCATTTTTACCAATGGTTGGGCCTTCGACCATTTTTACCCATGATTGGGCCTTCATATCTCACGGACTCAATGGAAGAATGTGATGTTGTTGGGCTCGTAGACCAAACGGCTCAATCGAATCGGCAAAAAGGAGAGATGTGGGCCCATGGGCCCATGATCATGTAATAAAGAGGGGGGAAACAAATATGGGAGTTAGAAAGTTGACAACAACAACAACAACCCTAATTATATCATAACAAAACTAAAGCAAACACTGATATAATTAAACACGAAGCATGTACAGTTCCTACTGTGATAGCTTAAATGCTACCCTCAGCAAACAGACCTTAACTATAAAGCAGCCCAACAGATTAATAATTCACGTTGGGCTCTGAGTAAATAAACAATGCACAAAATGACAGTAGGCCCAACAACTCGTACGCAGACCCCAAGTGAAAATAGACAGGCACACTACATATAATAAGCCTAGACTAGCATAAATTCAAACTGGGTTTTAGTGGAACAAATAATGCACTCAAATTAGCAAGCGCAAATGACATACAGATTTATGCATATGCAAAAACCCAATTTAAATACATTCAGACATATAGAGGGACTAATATGTATAACATATTCAAAATATACATGGTATACTTGGGGGGTATACAACGATATACAACCTTAGTATACATTTAATGTATACTTCGGTTCTTATACCTTCTGTACTCTGAAGTATACCACTGTATAATTTGTCATAAAAAAGCTAGAAGAAGTTGAAGAGAAGGCAAGCCACAATATGAACATTATAAATCAAAAAAAGTTTGTACATTTTATTTATCTCACAACTACTGACCAAATAATAAACTCATGTTCAATTTCAAGCAGTTCATTGTATATTTTTTCAGAAAACCAAAGCAAACAAGTTGTGTCAATTTAAATCCGGTTGATTTCTAAGACTTGGGGAAAAGAATGTTGGAAATTTGCCTTTGGCGGGGAGGTGCGTCCACTCATATTTAATGAATTAAACACTAGTGTTTCGCATGTTGGAGGCTTTGTCTCTTATCACATGCATAATCTACTAAGTGAGTAGATGACCGTAGGGCCAAGAATTGTCAAATTTCGTTGAGAAATGAAATAGATATTGGTCCACGAAGTAAGGTGTTTGAGGCATGAAAATATGGTGTGGGACAAATCTACCACATCGGTGGGAAAAATGAAGAATTGCTCTCTTTATAAGTCTCTAAAGTGGTAAAGGGTTTGGAACCTCAAGGGGTATCCATGTGTTTAAAGGAGGGAGGACCTAGATGTGCTTGGGTTCAAGGCTAAGCCCACACGCGCGCCGCCGCCGCCCGCCCGTCCCGTCCGGTCTCGGATGGGCTGTGGGGACTTTCTGATATTATCTTTTTGGACCCCAAATTACTTAATATTTACAGTTTGGTCCCTAGAGTTTCTGAAAAGTTGATTTTGGGAGTGACGGAAGGCAGAAACTTTCTGCCTACCGTTTGGACTATTTTTTGGAGCATTCACCAGCCATTACTTGGCTGTTAACTACTCCATAAACAGCCCTCCTTCAATGACCATAATCAGCCCTCCTTCAAGGCCATGAACAGCCTCACTAATGGCATTAAACCTGCCATTAACAGTCCTCTCTAATGCCATTAACAACCTTGTTTGGCAGTTGAGGAGTCCCTCCTCCATGTTATATATTGATGCCTCCTTTGGCTCAATACAGTGACAGAAAATTAGCACAAACAGTGACAGAAAAGATAGCAAAACAGTGTTGAAAAATAGTGAGGAAAAACACACATATACACAAGATATACACAGAGACAAAACAGAAGAGAAAACAGAAACTCTTCCTTCATTTTCCATATCTTTAGCAAGTCGATTCATATTTGTTTTCTTCGTCAGACTCAACCTATTTGCTTTGTAGTGTTGAGATTAAAGTGTTGTTTTATCTTGGGAGACTATTGCCCATTAATGTAAAAGCATATATACGGGGCAATCTTGTCTTAAGGACAGAGTGCAATCACTCGACTCGACACACAGTTGTAACCATCCAGATTTAGTTGTTTCTTGATTTCAGGTTATCAAGATTCAAGACTCAACAAGCTTGCGACAGTTTTGAAGATTGGCCTATTTGTTCAACAAGATTCAATTTCTGAATATTGAATGTTTGTTCATCCTTTCGAACACTTGTAATATTTATTTACTTTCCGTACTGCTTTACTACAATAGTAACCAACAAAGAAGTGATGCTATCTTCCATTCTTAATACACATAATTGAGGTGAGTCATATTAATTCAAAGGAAAGCATGCTCCCACAAACCAACTGAAGATTAAGGTATAATGAACATCTACTTGTGTATATCTTGAATAAATGGAGCAAGAGTAACATACATTCAACAGAGAGCCTATATAAAAGGGTATATCTAACTCATTTAGGTAACAGTTCTTAAATAACATAAAGCATTCCAGACAGATCTATGTGTATTTGCAGGGAATCAAACTAGTAGACTAAATGTATGCAGACAAGGACACAACGTCGTTGGTTCTAAGGTAATACTAGCATGATATCACTTAATGGCTTGTCAAATATCAAGTAAAAGATGAAAGGCCTAGGGATATGTATGCTGATCAATTGTGCACAAATTTCTCAAACGCACATGAGATCAGTTAAGTCAAAACTGGGCATGGAGACACTTTACTCAGATTATTCAACACAGGCAAACAGGCATGAAACTGGTCAAAACAAGGCATATTATGTGAATACATTAAACATGCATATTCCCTTAAAATAAATCAAGACAAGCTGCAGCTGAATTAAATAGTCATGGGAGGAACATAGGCATGATGGTTTCAGCTACAGTAAACACACACACAGTCACATAGATACACCATGTATTAGACATATTAGTTCTTAAACATATAAAACAACACTAATGCAAACACAAACCTAACCAAGGTTCTTGTCATAACTTAACATGATCTCAACAGGTAAGAGAGCTTTGAGTACTTAGCATATTTTCAAGGGTTTCAAGAACAAGTTTCATTATTTTCATCTTCGATTCTTCGTTTGTAAGTTTAATGACAATTTTAATACTTTTTGTTATCATTAGTATTATGAATAGCTAAACCTTTATCTGAGATTGTGAACCCAATGGTGGGTGTTATGCAATAGGTTTTTACGTACCGTCGAAAAGTAAAAACAAGGAAAAAGAAGAAAAATCCCCAGTTTTGGGAAATTGTACGTACCGTCGAATGTTTGACGGTCTGTCGATTTCCATCGGCTATTACCAGGGGTATGCTCACTGCTTTGTAAAGGTTAAGAGATGGGAAGGTTGATGGTGCCGTCGAACATTCGATGATCCGTCGTTTATACCGTCAAAGTTCCACCGTCAAATATTTGACAGACCGTCGAATGTTTGACAATCCGTCGAATTTAGCGATCAGGGGCTGTTTTGTCTAATTTAATTTCGAGTTTTTTGACTTGTATAAATACTTTGTAGGATTTTATTATTAGAGCATGATCAGTTTTAAGTCTTGTATTGAGAGCTTTGAGTACCTAGCATATTTTCAAGGGTTTCAAGAACAAGTTCCATTATTTTCATCTTCGGTTCTTCGTTTGTAAGTTTAGTGACAATTTCAATACTTTTTTGTTATCATCAATATTATGTGTAGCTAAACCTTTATCTGAGATTGTGAACCTAATAGTGGGTGTTATGCAATAGGTTTTGGATAGTAATATATGAATTATGGATTGTTAGTATTTAATTACTTCTTATTCATTCATGTTGATTAGTAGTTGTAAATATTAATCTAAGCCAATAAATTCTACTTGAGTAATTATCAAGGGCTCGGGACGTTAACTCTCATTTAATAAACTCACTTAGGAATAAGAGGAGTTTAACTTGGCATAATTAACCATTCTTAATGATAGTCTTCTATATTTGAGAAAATCGTGAAGATAAATACCTCTAACTATTGGAAAATATTAGGAGGTCACATAGAGATTAAGTGCATACAATAAGCAATTCATAAGGAGTATATTGCGTTAATACCTAGAGCATAGCATCTAACCTAAGCGGGGACACAATCTTGGTTCTTTAATTATCTGAATTTAAATCAATTCAATATAGCTATTAGTATTACACAACCTTTACGGAATTACAACAAAGACCTACGTCAAGTGATACACTACGATGGTAAGATTTTCTCACCATATTCCCTGTGGAATTCGACCTCAACCTTGTTGGGTTACTATATTTGACAACATCTACTTTATGTCATAACTTAGGTGTAATTTGAGCGTATCAACCATCATGGGAGGAGGCACAGGGGATTGAACCCGATTCGTTGAGAAAATATATTATGTAAATAGAAAAAATATAATTTTTCTTAGATATCTATTGATTTTTTAGTCCTTTTTGACATAAGAATTTTTTTGGACCCTTAATTGAATTCTTGGCTCCGGGTTCTACCTAACCTTTCTCATTCCCTATGATATATATATACCATTTTTAGTGTACGTGCTTTGCATATGCATCTTGCGTTTATTACTTAAAATAATATTTAAAATGTAAAATAAGAATAAATTATGCGTAATAACAATTGCCCCCAAGATAAATGCAACATTCATTTAAATAAAAGGTTAATTTATTGTCCCTGACTTCTTGTCTCTCACTTACACATCACATCAAAAGAAAAACTTTATTCCTATTTATGCAGTGTAAATTATAGCATTAGTTAATCACATCAATTTATTACAGTGTATGTTTAAGTGTAAAAGTGAGGTAAAATAGTATATAATTTAATTAGAGTTAAATGATTATATTGCATGTAAAGATACATGTCATATAGTTTAATGAATTTGTAAAATCAAGCGTTATGAGTATACAATATATTTTAGTGGAAATGACTTGACCTTTAACTACTATTTTTCATTTTCAATTAACACCAAACGAAGTATTGGTTAGAAAAAATCAATTTATCCTTTTCTTTTGTTTTCTTTCTTTCTTTCTTGGTTTGTTTATAAGCAAAGTGGGCTTGACGTTTGAAAATTATAATTAAGGAAAAATCGAAGCATCTCAATTATCATTTTTATATAACACCTATACGATTTCATGGTCATTATATAGAGAATGTGCTGACAAATACATAAACTTTTCAAAAACAATAAAGGACAGAAGGTATTACAACAAACAGAATAGGTCTCGATTTAGTATTCATGTATATAATTTGTACGAAAAAGACTAAGTTGGACAATAACCTCAAATCCCACAATTACAAAATTAAAATACTTAAGTTCGGGAAACTAAAAACCATAAAAGATTCCGAAAAGATAGTGTTTCAAGTTAAAGCAACATCAAGAACAAAATGTCAGAAATTAAGTAAATTGTTAATAAAAATTACAATGCATACCTATTCATATTGGCACTCTTCAAGAACAAGAAAAAATATCCATGATAGCTTGCAATTAATCAGATGGCATCATATCAATCCAAATGAATCTGTCAAATAGTTGTTGAAGCAAGAATCTCAACCCAAGTAAACCTTCATAAATAAGTCGTGCTTTCTTGTTTCGTGATTTTTTTTAATGTGAGTGAATTTTGAAGGTTTTTAATAACATAAATATTCCTAAATATAAAAGGAACTCAAAGTGGGAAATGATTACATAAAATTTAATTTCGCTAAGGGATAATTAAATGGACCCCATTTCCTTTTTCCTCTATTCATACTATTCATACAATCAGTTAAAGAACAAGGACAAGATTGAACTCATAAATTTCTATTTTGTGAGATCTGAGAAGCTCTTGAATTAAATCCAGTCGAATTCAACAAATTTTCAGTTTTGTTAAAAGACAACAATGGCCCTCAAGTTTTGATATTTTAATGTGTTGTTGAGGGTATTTTTGAGAAATGAAAAATTGGTATCTTGACCAATATTTTTAGATGTATTTTTTCACCAGATTGATAGGAGAAAAGTTGCAACTTATAGCATTTTTCATTTAGTTTCCAAGCATATAAATTTTAATATTAAAATATTTAGTTAATTTAATCTCAAAATTTAATTAAATTGACTCTCATAGTAATAATATATCACATAAAATTGGATGGACGGAGTACTTATTTAGGTGAAAGACCAAGAATACAAAGGAAAGTGGAAAATCAAGAGCAACAAATCAGTGAAATTGCATTATAAAAACATGAACTTTACATTAAAAAAAAACACAAATTCGATAGATACTTTTTGATAAGTAATGCAAAATTTTCAAATTCAAAACAAAAAGTGGGTGAAATCAGTGAAACAAGTATTACGGATAAAATCTATTTATCTCGAAAAGTTAAGAACCATAAGTAGAGCCTTTTAACTGAAATTCAAGCACAAATTGGCCATAAAATCGTTTGAAAAATAAATTGAGAATAAATTAACAATTTGAAAAATAGTTAGAGAATTGTCATTGTTGGGCTTTAAAGACACTAAATGGTGGGTTTTAAAAATTAAGTGTGAATTAGAAAATGGAGGCAAATGAAATTTGAAAAAAATAACTTTTCAAGTGATTTTTGTCCCACATTGGTGGAGGAAAGGAACATTTATGTGCTTATATGTAAAAAGCACATCTAGCTAATAAAGAGTTGAAAAGCAGAGCTCTCTCGCGTCGTCATCATTGCTTGGCTTTGGCTTTGATTGATAATCATTTTGATCAAATTTATTTTCCATTTTTATTATTTAATTCCTTTTATGATATTAATTAACGCGGTATTTGTTAAAAATTTACTGATGTGAGATTGAGTTTATCTCGTCTTTAATGACTCAAACATGTGGGCCCCGCATGTCGGAAACATCGTTTCTTCGCACATGCCTAATCTACTAAGTGAGTAGATGATGTTAGTGCCAAGTATCGTCAAATTTCGTTAAGAAATGAAAGAGATATTGGTACAAAAAGTAAGGTGTTTGAGACATGAAAAGATGGAGTATTTTTGGCCAAATAACAAATCTCCCACATAGGTAGAAGATAGAAGAATTGAGCAATATATAAGCTCTAACTTTGAGTAAGGATTTGGGGCCCCAAGGGGTAACCCATGTGTTTAGAAGAGGGAGGACCTAGGTGAGCTTGGGTTCGGGGCTATGCCCCACACGCACGCCGCCGCCCTCCCGCCTGATCTGAGTCGGGTCATGGGTTGTCATCTGGGTATTTTCTTTTTGGTCCCTGAAGATTTCAAAAACGTTACAACCGTTCAGAAGTTCTTTGCACATGCCTAATCTACTAAGTGAGTAAATGATGTTAGTACCAAGTATCGTCAAATTTTGTTAAGAAATGAAAGAGATATTGGTACACAAAGTAAGGTGTTTGAGACATGAAAAGATGGATTGTTTTTGGCCAAATAACAAATCTCTCTCATAGGTAGACGATTGACAAATTGAGCAATATATAAGTTCTAATTTTGAGTAAGGGTTTGGGGCCCCAAGGGGTAACTCTTGTGTTTAGAAGATGGAGGACCTAGGTGAGCTTGGGTTCGGGGCTAAGCCCCACACGCGCGACGCCGCCCTCCCGCCTGGTCCGAGTCGGGTCATGGGCTGTCTTCTGGGTATTTTTTTTGGTCCCTGAAGATTTCAAAAACGTTGCAACTGTTCAGAATCTACTAAGTGGGTAGATGATGTTAGTGCCAAGTATCGTCAAATTTCGTTAAGAAATGAAAGAGATTTTGGTACACAAAGTAAGGTGTTTGAGACATGAAAAGATGGAGTGTTTTTGGCCAAATAACAAATCTCCCACATATGTAGAAGATAGACGAATTGAACAATATATAAGTTCTAATTTTGAGTAAGGGTTTGGGGCCTCATGGGGTAACCCATGTGTTTAGAAGAAGGAGGACCTAGGTGAGCTTGGGTTCTGGGCTAAGCCCCATACGCGTGCCGCCAACCGCCCTCCTTGTCCGAGTCGGGTCATGGGCTGTCTTCCGGGTATTTTCTTTTTGGTCCCTGAAGATTTTGAAAACATTGTAACTGTTCGGAAGTTCTTTGCACTTGCCTAATCTACTAAGTGGGTAGATGATGTTAGTGCCAAGTATCGTCAAATTTCGTTAAGAAATGAAAGAGATATTTGTACACAAAGTAAGGTGTTTGAGACATGAAAAGATGGAGTATTTTTGGCCAAATAACAAATCTCCCACATAGGTAGAAGATGGATGAATTGAGCAATATATAAGTTCTAATTTTGAGTAAGGATTTGGGGCCCCAAGGGGTAACTCATGTGTTTAGAAGAGGGAGGACCTAGGTGAGCTTGGGTTCAGAGTTAATCCCGGTCCGAGTCGGGTCATGGGTCATGGCCTGTCTTCCGGATATTTTCTCTTTGGTCCCTGATGGGTTTCCTATTTACACTTTGGTCCCTAAAGATTTCAGAAATATTGCAACTGTTCGAAAGAGTTCTGAAATGTTGCAACAACCATCTTCTTCAAATTATAAATTGAACACTAACGATCAGTTTACAGGATATACATATTTCGAAAAAAAATTCTACTTCTAATCAAAATACGGAGAAAAGAAACAGAGAAAACACATTACTCAAAACTTTTGTTTTCTGTTCGATATACAGAATATACATAACATAGAACAGAAAAATTAACAACTCCTCCTATTTCCAAATACAAAAACAGAAACACTATTTTGTTCGGAATACAGAAATAGAAAACACTTTTTTGTTCTCCTTTTTTAGCAATTTGTTCTTATTTATTTTCTTCTCTAGAATCAACTTTATTTGCTTTGTATAGTTGATTGTCGCTATTTTATCTTGGGATACTATTGTCTATTACCGTAAAAGCATATATACGAGGCAATTTTGTCTTAAAGACAGAGAGTGATCTCTCGACGCAGCCTTCTTCTTGTTTAACCTTTCTGATACACTTAACACCATTTTTACGTACAATTTTAAGATAAAATTTTCCGAGTATTCGAAAGATGTCTGTCAACAGTTGTGTTTCCAGTTCTGGTTCTAATTCTGGTTTTGGCTCTGTTTCAGCCAATTGTTCTGTTGACAGTTCGGCTAACAATTCTATTGGTAGTTCTGATTCTACTCCTGTCAACAATTTTGTTTCTAGTTCTGTTGCTGTTGTTCAAGGCACTATCTCTGGCGCTGCTCAAAGAAATGTTGTTGTCCCTACTCCTGACAGTTTCCAAAGAAAATGCCCAGGTAAGGTTCTGGATAACAATTATAACAAGAGAATGAGACTAAAGATGTTGTTCTATCTTACTGCGTTGAGCCTGTCACGATCTCAAACAGAAGATCCTTCTTTTGGTGGGGATGTAATGGACACTCAGTCTAACACAATGACTGAAGTGGGCCAAAATATCCAAGTCACAAATGACGTGAAGGCCAAGAACAAACGCAAGGCAGAGACTAACATTGTACAAGATGAGAGTAATCCTCCGGATCTTGATGACAAGATTGTGGATTTCTCGGCAGTTGTGCTAGAGGAAAATCTAGTGGAGAACCCAAGACAATGGTGGATAGACACGGTGCAACCCATCACATCTGCTCTGATAAGAATGCATTCTTCTCTTACGCTCTCATCACGGGCAAGAAGTTGTTCATGGGCAACGACGACACCTCTAAAGTGCAAGGGGTTGGAAAGATTGTCCTCAAAATGACTTCAGACAAAGAGATCACTCTAAAAGAAGTGATGCACGTTCCTGACATCCGCAAGAACTTGGTTTTAGGGCCACTTTGGGTCAAGGCTGGTTTTAGACTAGTTTTTTAGTCCAATAAGTTTGTAATAACTAAGAATGGTAATTTTGTAGGAAGGGGCTTCGCATGTGACGATCTCTTCAAAATGAATGTTATGTATGTAATTCGTTCATCAAATGAAATAAATCCTTCTACCTACTTGCTTGAGTCCTCTAATTTATGGCATCATAGATTAGGACACGTTAACTACAAATTCATTCAAAAGTTAGTAAAGTTGGAACTGTTGCCTTCTTTCGACATAAACCCTCAACATAAATGTGAGGTATGTGTAGAAGCAAAATTAACCAAATCGTCTTTCCATTCAGTCGAAAGAAACACCGCTCCTCTAGAACTTATTCACACTGACATATGTGATTTAAAGTTTGTGCAAACTAGAGGGGGGAACAAGTACTTTGTGACTTTCATTGATGATAGTACAAGGTATTGTTATGTTTACTTGTTGAAAAGTAAAGATGAAGCATTTAAACGTTACAAAGCAGAAGTTGAAATTCAACTAAACCTACGGATTAAGGCAATTCATAGTGATAGAGGGGGATAATACGTAACACCGTTTGAAGAATACTGTGCTCAATTCGGCATTGTTCATCAAACGACCGCTCCTTACTCACCTCAGTTTAACGGTATTGCTGAGCGCAAAAACAGTACGTTAAAGGAAATGATGAATGATTTACTTATCAATTCTGGTTTAGCCCAAAACATGTGGGGCGAAGCGATCCTTACCGCTAATACAATTCTCAATAGAGTTTTGCATAAGCGTAAGGATAAAACTCTATATGAATCATGGAAAGGAAAGAAAAGTGTGGGACTGTTTGGCAAAGGTCGAAGTACCTAACCAAAACAGGTCAAAATTGGACCTAAGACTATAGATTGCATATTCATCGGATATGAAAATAACAGTAGTGCTTATCACTTCTTAGTGTATAAGTTGGAGATAGTTGATATCCACGAGGGTACGATCATGGAATCAAGGAATGCTAAATTCTTTGAACAGGTCTTTCCCAGAAAGGAAAAAGAAATAATTTCGCGCTAACGAAGTAATGAACAAAATGCTCAAATTTAACAAGACCCGTGAGTTTCTGATTATCCAGAACTAGATGTTCCAGATCTACAGGACTCAGAAGTTACTGACTATCTGGAACTTAATAATCCAGACCTACAGAACTTAGGGGTTCCAGAGGTTGAACCAAGACGGAGCAAAAGGCCCAAAAAGGACAAAACCTTTGGTCCAAACTTTTTAACCTATATGGTGAAAATGAACCAAGGACAATTAAGGAAGCATTGTCAACTCCAGAAGCATTGCTTTGGAAATAAGCTATAGAAAGTGAAATAGATTCCATCATGCAAAATCATACTTGGGAAATAGTTGATCTTCCTCCGGGAAGCAAACCTTTGGGTTGTAAATGGATACTAAAAAGAAAGTACAAAGCAGATGGAAATATTGACAAGTATAAGGCCAGATTAGTAGTCAAAGGATACAGACAAAAGGAAGGCCTCGGCTACTTCGACACATACTCTCTTATGTCTAGATTAACGTCCATAAGGGTATTCATAGCCATTGGATCTTTGCTTGACCTTGAGATACATCAAATGGATGTTAAGACAGTCTTCCTAAACGAAGAGTTGGAAGAAGAAATATACATAGAACAACCCAAGGGGTATGTGGTTCCAGGACAAGAAAAGAAAGTATGTCGACTTGTTAAGTCTCTGTACGTACTCAAACAAGCCCCGAAACAATGGCATGAAACATTTGATAATACTTTATTATCAAAAGGTTTCTCCATAAATTAATGTGGTAAATATATCTATATCAAAGGGAACTCTGACTCATTTGTCATGATATGCCTTTAGGTAGATGACATGCTCATCACCGGAAGTAGTCTAAACTTGATCCTGAAAACCAAGAATATGTTGAAATAATGTACAAGTATTAATAAAGATTTCTAAGACATCTGACGGGTTGGTCTTATCTCAATCTCATTACATTGAAGATGTTTTGAGGAAATTTGATGTATTTGACAGTCCCCCTATGAAGTCACCAATGGATATGAATCATAGAATTGATAAGAATCGTGGTGCACCCGTCTCCCAAGAGAGATATGCGCAGGTCATTGGTAGCTTAATGTACATTACAAACTGCACCCGACCCGATATCGCTTATCCAGTCAATAAGTTGGCTAGGTTTACTCGTAATCCTGGAGATGATCACTAGAAGGCGTTAAATCTAATACTACGATATCTGAAATATTCGCAGACTTACGAAATACATTATTCAAGATATCCAGCCGTATTGGAATGATACAATGATGCAAACTGGATATCAGACATAAAGAACACCAAATCCACCAGTGGGAATGTTTTTACAATTGGTGGTGGGGCTGTGTCTTGGAAATCCTCTAAGAAAACATGCGTCGCCGATCCACGATGGAATCAGAGTTTATCATTTTGGACAAAGCAAGAGAAGAAACAGAGTGGCTTCACAACTTCTTAGATGATATCCCTTGTTGGGATAAACCCGTACCTTCGGTGATGATTCACTGTAACAGCCAATCGACTTTAGGAAGGGCACGGAGTAATATATACAACGGCAAGTCTAAACATATTCGTCGGAGGCGTAAGACCGTTAGGCAGTTGATCACTACGGGTTTCATTTCCATTGATTACGTCAAATCAAAGGATAACTTAGTGGATCCATTAACTAAAGGCCTACCTAAAGATCAAATATTCTACTTGTCTAGGAAAATGGGCTTAAAACCCAAATAATAAGAATTTTTATTGTGGTAACCCAACCTTACTGACTGGAGATCCCAAGAATTTGGTTCAATGGAAAAACTAAACTATAGAGGTTCAGTTTAGCGCTTCACTTGAAGTAAGAGCACTTCAAATTATCATTCTTTAAAGAAATATAACTCCAAAGTTGTTCCCGCGATAGACATTGAGTGCTACCTGCCAAATGGGTAAATGATAAGTTTATGAAACTTTTAATGATTCCTAACACTTGTGAGTGGGGTAGAGCAATATACCTTATAGGAGATCACCTATTTAAGTGCGAAGAGAGGCCGTTTCAAATGTACGCACTTAAGAATCAAGCGGTGTCCATGGCTACAACGGACAAAACGATAAGAAGAAATGAATAAAGAGAGTTATTGTGTTGATACCATTGTCTAGGTTTACACTAAATACTGATGGTTCAAGACATCATGTTCACCGCGCAGTAAGTATATTCGATGGTAATCGATTAAGGAAGGTTCAAAGCCGAAAGCTACCTTTCCTGATGCAATATCTTTCCGCTGAAAGATTGCTGAACCTTGGCACCCTGTGTGCACCAATTCTCTTTCAAGAGGTGATTGTTGGAAATTTACTAATGTGGGATTGAGTTTATCCTGTCTTTAATGACTTAAACACGTGGTCCCCGCATGTCAGAAATATCATCTCTTCGCACATGTCTGATCTACTAAGTGAGTAGATGATGTTAGTGCCAAGTATCGTCAAATTTCGTTAAGAAATGAAAGAGATATTGGTACACAAAGTAAGATGTTTGAGACATGAAAAGATGATGTGTTTTTTGCCAAATAACAAATCTCCAACATAGGTAAAAGATGGAAGAATCGAGCAATATATAAGCTCTAATTTTGAGTAAGGGTTTGGGGCCCCAAGGGGTAACCCATGTGTTTAGAAGAGGGAGGACCTAGGTGAGCTTGGCTTCGGGGCTAAGCTCCACACACGCGCCGCCGCCACCGGCCCGGTCCGATCCGAGTCTCGGGTCGGGTCTGGGTCCGGGTTCCGTGTCTCAAATTCTCGGGCTGTCTTTCGGGTATTTTCTTTTTGGTCCCTGAAGATTTTGGAAACGTTGCAACTGTTCGGAAGAGTTCTGAAACGTTGCAACGACCCTCTTCTTCAAACTATAAACTGAACACTAACGTTCAGTTTACAAGATATACACATTACAAAATCTCTTCTGCTTCTGATCGAAATACAGAGAAAACACATTACTCAAAACTTTTCTTTTTTGTTATGTTCAATATATAGAATATACACAACAGAGAATAGAAAAATGAAAAACTCTTTCTCTTTCCAAATACAGAAACAGAAAACAATATTTTGTTCGAAATACAGAAACAGAAAACACTTTTATGTTCTCCTTCTTCAGCAATATGTTCTTATTTATTTTCTTCCCTAGAATCAACTTTATTTTCTTTGTATAGTTGATTGTCGTTATTTTATCTTGGGAGACTATTGTCCATTACCGAAAAGCATATATACGGGATAATTTTGTCTTAAAGACAGAGAGTTATCTCTCGACTCAGTCTTCTTCTTGTTTAACCTTTCGGATACACTTAACACCATTTTTACTTACAGTATTTTATTTAAAATTTACGGAATAATTAGTTATTTCCTAACGGTCATTTACAAATTGAAAATTCATGTCAGTCACATATTTCCCAAACAGGTAAAATTCATCTTCTTCACCCCTCTTATGTGCACCATTTTCAAAGAGAAAATCAATAAGTGTCGTGTGATTTACTACGTTTGTTGAGTTCGCCGAAGTTCTACAATTTCTATTGCCAGTATTTCAGAATAGAGTGTCGTTCTATCCTATGAAAAATTAATCCAAACCTCGGGCAATTGTGAGGTGGTTAAATTCTTTAAAGAAACACAATTTTCTATGGGCTCAAAACTACGTTTTTATTCTTAACATTTTCTGTTTTACGGTATATACTCTGAATACAAAGATAATAGTCATTACACAATTCAGGAGTAAAGGTAAGAGTTTTAATATTACTGTGTCCATCAACTAAATAGGTGACAAAGTAATTAGCGGAGATAAGAGGAATTCAACATTTTCTTACCAATTTGCAGCAAATTGGTTCTTTGCTCCGTTAGGTCATTGGAAAAAGAAGATCTTGTGTTTTTCTTGTTCAGACATCGAGCAACTTTATGTGTCTGTTTGATATTGTAGTATTCTTTTGATGAAGTGTTTCCCTCTATTCCAAACAAATAAAACTGTTTCCATCTCTTTGTTGCATTAGTTTTTTTTAAATAGAGTATTTAGGTTAGTAATTTAACTTTGGTTTAAGGGTTTCCCACTTTTAAAATAGTATAGGTATAGATTACTTATTAAGTAATTTGGTTGCATATATAAATACTTTTTTATATTTAAATGTATAGAAATTCCTAAAGCCAAATCTTAGCGAGAGGCCTTAACTTTTCTTTAAAAAATAAATAAATTCCATACATATTTTTATTTGAAATTTATTTTTCTAGATTTTGAGATACAAAATTATGAATAATGTTTTGATAATCGATTTTTTCTAATAATTATTTTTAATTGATAAAATAGCTAAAATAATAACTTTGCGATTAAAAAAAAGACAGACTCAGAGCAACAGAACCTGGTTAGAGAAATTGGTAAATTGATACCAAAGCAAATTTTTGATACTTCAATATGCTTTTTCAACGCTTGATAGTTGAAAACTTGAAAGACAAATAAAAAAAATACAACTTTTAGTTTATTTCAGTCCTCTATCAGAGAAGGTAAAGAAAGTAAAATAATGCAATTATACTTCTTCTGGTCAGAAGATAATTATAGAGAAAAAAAGTTCGCTTCCACACTATGTAATCTCTATTAAAAAAGGTAATATTTACTTTACCAAAAAGACTATTCATATTTTCTAAATTATGTATTGAACAACATTAGTGCTAAAGCAAAAGTTTTCTTTCCTTTTTCATAAAAGATTGTACGGCTTCTTACCAAATTTTCTGAAAAATTAGATAAGTACATAAACCTATTAGTAGTAAAAAGTGTCCTCTAATTATAATCTTGATAAGTGTAGTCTTTGTAAATATGATATTAATATTGGATAAACATTATAGACTCATAAATTTAAAAATGAATTTTTACCCAATGATAATCTCTTTAATGCTACATGTTTTTATTTGATAGATTTTGAAAGTAACTTAAATATATTACAATCTATATTCCTACCCTTTTTAGGGTCAACAGATGAGGAAAAGATCCGCCCGTGAATTGGTATCAGAGCCGAAAAAGGAATAAAGCTAACATGAAGAGACATTCATCATTTGAAAAGATTAATAGATTAAATAAGACAAAATAGTTATGTAAATAATTAAGACATCTCTTAATAGAAAGAAGAAATCAAAACAAAATACTAATAGAATATCAAAATAGATTACTATCATTAAGAAAATTAGAAGATATTATAGATAATAAATTAACAAACACGGATTTAGAAGACATGATAAATAATACATGATAAATAATAACATAAGATATTATAGAGAACTACTAAGCCTACACAGAGAAATAAGTATGCAAACTCATTTTATAGCAAATATAATCACAGACTTATGGTTGGCTACAAGTCACTATGGATGAAAACCAATTAAGAGAATTTCAAAAAACAGTTAAAAAATCATTTACATATAATAGAGATATAAACCAACATATAATAAGCTGCAAAATGAGTATAGATCTTATAAAAGAAAGAGATCAACATTTACAAGAATATTACCAACAAATATGTGAACAAGAAAATACTATTACAACCCTAAGAAATATGATAGCATTAAAAGATGAAAGATTAAGACAATAAGAGGAAGAAAATATGAAATTGGGAGAAGAAAATTGAGAGAAATAATCAGAAGAGATATCGAAATAAAAGACCAAAAAGATGTTATAGTAGAACAGTACAATATATTGACAGGTTAATTAATGGATAAAGGAAAATAAATAGTAGATAACTCGAATGAGACATATTACCAGATGAATGCTTATGAATGAGGAATAACACAAACTCTAAGCTTTAAGCCTGAAATATATACAAAAAATACAAGATGAAAAAGAAAAACTATCAATTAAGAAAATATTTAAAACTAAGTGGTTTGAAAGAAACAAAGAAGTAAGATATATAGCACAAAATATGAAAATATAATAGACACAACCAGTGTAAATGGTAGAGCACAAATAAATTTAATAACAGATGAAATAATAAAAAGAGAGTTAGCAAAATTATCTACTAAAGAAGCTAAAAAATACAGAAATATTTACTTTGGAGGAGTAGAATTTACAATAAAAACATATTTTCAGAAAAATATAGACAAACCTATACAAATATACATACTAGATGATAGAATATTAGGAAATTTACAAGACTCTTTAATATCTGTAATAAAAGAAAATTTAATAGATCATAAACTAAAATTCACAGTACAACCAGATTTTAGTATTTCATTAAAAGATGAACATAAAGAATTAGCTTTAACATTATATTATAAATTAGATGGAATAACAATGCCACCAGATAGCAAAGTAATAAGCATAGAAACAAAAATGATATATGTCTTAACATGAAATCATCATGTAAAGAAACAACATGAAATGAATATTTTAGTACCAAAGATGTACCAAGATATATTAGAACAAATAGAACACAAAGAAAATTCCAAAATAATCATACCAGAAGAAATACATATGAATTTTAGTACTAGAACCCTAACACCATCACAGAGGATAAGACCACAAATAGAAGGATCAAAACTAATACTTAAAAAAGAACCAGTGGTATCAAGACAAACCAGCCTAAGATTTAGACAACCCAGAACATTAGATTTAATAAATATACCCAGTAATAAATTGAGAATTAAAGTAAAAATATTCAATGGTATGATAACAACGATTGTATAGCTTAAATAAATACAGGAGCTATTAAATTTTTTATACATATAAGATAAATTAACGAAAAAAACTGTAATCTAATAGAACCACAAACTTGTAATTATCCTGAAAATGAAAGAGAAATAATAATAACCAAAAGTATTAATTTAAAATTCAAAATCCAAGATCTAGAATATAAATTAAATATAGGAGTAATAGAATATGATAGTTTTAATGAATTATTATTAGGAAGTGACTTTTTAACCATTATAGATTACAGAATTAATAATGAAGGAATTGAAATAAATGATCAAGGGAAACAAGATTCATAGATAAGATATGAATATCCAGGGAAAAATACAAAAGAAAAAATAAAAATTAAAAATAATAAAAATAGTTTTATTAGAAGAAATAATATCTCAACTTAAATACCTAGAATACAGTGCAAAAGAAATGAAATTAGAAAATGATATAAAACAACTAGAATAATTATGTAATAAATTTAATAAAATATGGATAGATATGAAAAATGGATGGAAGAAAAGAATAAATAATCATGAGTACGTTAATGAAAAAATTGATGCAATGTGGAATGAAATAATAGTGAAAGAACAGATAAAAAATACCCTGAAAATAATGGAAGAAATGAGATAAAATCAAACACAAATACAAAAATTAATAAGAGAAGAATTAACAAAATTATGGAATGTATCTGAAGAACCAACGTTTAAAATAATACTAGAACAATTTAACGTATTGGTAGCACATATAAATAGAGAAAAACAGGTAATAGGAGAAGACGAACCTAGCACAAGTCAGACAGTTGAAAAATAGTTGATACTACAATCAAACAACCAGAATTAGTACCAATAGATGCATGTAGAAGAAGTAAAGAACTCATAATGGTAGATATTAGTCAAATGAAACCAAACTTATCAGAATCAGTGGGAAAAACATTAGATAACCTAGCAATATTACATAAAAACAATAATTTTAATGGAAAACCAAGAACATAGTGTAATCACATTTCATAAAAATCATGGAAAAGATATAATAGAAAAGGAAAGGTACAAGTATGAATCAATAAGAAAGAAAGACTCTTAAAATACACCAAATAACAATAAAAAGGTGAAAATATATATTTAGCTGACACGGAAAAAATTGAATACTTACACCTAAAGTTAAAAAGACAGGAACAACAAACATCAAAATTACAAAAGGAAAATACAAAACTAAAACACACATAATAATGAGGAATGACTAAGTAAATATAAAAAATATAAACATAAGTTTAAAGATACAAAGAAAATACTAAAAGAAACAAAGATAGAATTAAAACAAACAAAAGATGAATTAAAACAAGTTAAACAAGAAATGGAAGAATTAAAAGAAGAGTTATATGTTCTAAAAGAATAAATGACAAGGTTGAAACGGAAAAAGAAGGTAAAGAAAACATATAAAACAAGTGATGAAAGTACTACTAGTAATGAAAAAACAGATAGTGATACATATAGTAATATTGATAAAGAAACTACTAATTTTATAAGGAAAAATGAATTAACTAACCAACAAATACAAGTAGCAAAATTTATAGATGAAGTAGATGATGAATAAAACTCAGAAATAGTAAAAGAAAATAATCAAATAATAGAAGCTTTAGAAAATTTGAAAAATGTAAATGCAATTAAAGAAGAAGAACATGAAAGCGATGTAGAAGATGAATTTAACAGACCTACAGAAACAAAAATAGAAATAGATGATATAATAAATGAAGATACTAATGACTATCCTGAAGAAGAATTAATAGACCCTAATTTAGAAATAAGAACAAAACGACATCCTAAAATACCATAACATATACCAGTAAGACAACAAGCTGAATTTAAAGAATTTGTAGGATCAATGTCATAAGGTGTAAACCTTAATGGATACTTCCTTGATTTAGATAATATGATGAACAAGAGATAAGTAGAAGAATAAATGATTGGAATCTTGGAATGTATATAACATTAATGAATTCTATACATACTGATAACTTAGATTATATTTATGATTTAATATCTAAAACGTTAATTAGAAAAGTAGCATTTTGGATAGAATCTATAGCATATCAACTAAGATCAGAAGTGATGAGTCATGCAAGAGACTGGAAATCTATGCTAATGATATTTGATATTGTACTAAAAAGAGAATTTTTAGGAGAAAAATGGTTAGTAGCACGAGAAAATGTGTTTGCAGAAAGAAAAAACTGAAATAATAATGAATCTAAATAACATGAAATGTTGTAAAATTAATAAATTACCAGAATATACAATACGTTTTAGTAAATTCTTTATGAAGCAAGATTTTTACCACAAGAAGGTTTAATATACCAACAACTTTACTATGATCATTTACCAACGCCGTATAACACTGAAGTATCTAAGGAATATAACCACTTAGAACCAAGGAACACATTAGGAGAAAGGATAAGAGTACTAAGAGCATACTTAATGCAAAAATATGAAGAATATAGAATGCAACAAAAAATTTAAAAGGATAAGACACTAGGATTGAAAGAAATATGTGGATTCACATAACGAAGATTGGTATTTGGATGTAATGATAAAAGAAAAGAAAGGAGATATAAGAAAGGTCGTAGACATAAAAAATATCAAAAGAAAGGATATCAAAAATGTTGGGTATTGATATTGGTGAATCGGAAATGATGGGATGAAAAGTGAAGGGAATGTAAAAGGCCCCTTTTGTCTTGGGTAAACCAGTTGTCCCACATCGGAAAAAGAAAGGAAAAGAGAGGTGTATATATTACATTACACCTTCTCTAGTCACTAAAAGGGTTGAGGGGGCACCCTCGCGCCGTCGTCGTCGCTCGCTCGGCTCGGCTTCGGCTTCGGCTTCGGCTTCGGACGATCTCATTGATTGATTGATAATCTTTTTGGACCAAATTTTCTTTAATTTTAATTATTTAATTAATTATTATTTAATTAAATTAATTAACTTATCCAATCCTACCCATTAGTGACCCGGATTCGCGTGTCTGACCCGCGACCCGGTTTCTTTCCCATATTTAAATTTCCCACCAGTTTTTAGTGGCTATTCAGAAGGGTTGCAAACCTTCAGAAACAGTACTTCCATGGCTATAAATTCGTTTGATTCCTCAGAATTTTACTTACTAATTTTCTGAACAACACAAACTTCTTCTTCTTCTGCACAAATAAATTTTGTGTGATATACTGTCGTTGAGTGGTTCGCCGCTACCTGAATTTGGAGTACTACTATTCTGGTAAGATAATCATTCTATCATGGGAGGGGATATTCCATCAACCTCGAGTACTGTGAGGGGAATAATTTCCTTAAGGACGCACTTTGAACTAAGTGGGCTCGATTATATTCTGGAAATGTTATTCTTATTTTTTAACACTGATTCAGTTTATTTTCATAAATTAAGTGTACTGCTTCATCGGTTTTGCAATACAGATTAATAACAATCTTAAGGAAATTATATTTTTTTAGATTAATCTGTATTCTGTTTTGGAGACTAAAACCTGTGTGGTTTTCTACTCCGTATGAAATTTCATATTCTGACTTGAAGACATAAAAACTTCGTTGGAATATTAAAGTTCATACTTGTACAACGATTTGAAAAACATAAAAACTTCATCGTTGCTGTATTCTGGTTTGGAGATTAAAACTTGTGCAGTTTTCTACTCCATATGAATATTAGTATTTTGACTCAAAGATATAAAAACTTCGTTGCAATACTAAAGTTTCATAATTATACTCTGATTTGAAGAAATAAAATCTTCATCGTTTAAGTCTGTGATTGAATTGCTATTCTGGTTTTATTAACTAAAACAGTTTGTCGATTTGACAGTGACAAACGAATAATGGCAATTGAGACTAGAACTACCTCTGCGAATACTGCACCAGCGGTTACTCCTACAACCACCGGTGCCAACTTTAAAGGATGGCAACAAAGAATGTTCTTTTGGCTTACCACCCTTGGTATGCAAAAGTTCACTAGTGAGGACCCTCTCGTGCCTACCGCTGACATGCCTGACAACCAACAGCTCATGGTTACTGAGGCTTGGAAACATGCTAATTTTTTGTGCAAAGGCTACATTTTGAGTGCCTTAGAAGATGACTTGTACAACGTCTACAGTGCATTAGAGACTTCCAAAGAACTATGGAGTACACTTGAAAAGAAGTACAAAACCGAAGATGCTTGCTTGAAGAAGTTTGTGGTTGCCAAATTCCTAGACTACAAAATGGTGGATGGAAAAACTGTTGGAACCCAAGTTCAAGAGCTTCAACTTATCTTCCATGACCTTATTGCTGAAGGTATGGTAGTAAATGAAGCGTTCCAAGTGGCTGCAATGATTGAGAAATTGTCGCCCTCATGGAAAGATTTCAAGAATTATCTTAAGCACAAAAGAAAGGAAATGAAGTTGGAAGATCTTGTGATTCGTCTCAAGATCGAGGAAGATAACAAAACCGCTGAGAAGAGGTACCGTAAGACTTCACCAATTGAAGGGGCAAACATCGTTGAAGATGCTGCTCTGAAAAAGAACAAGAAAATGAAGAGGCCTTCTGGAAAGGAGAAAGATTCCAACAAGAAAAAGTTCAAGGGCAACTGCTTTAATTGTGGAAAAGCTGGCCACAAAGCCCTAGATTGTCGTCTCCCGAAAAAGAACAAGGGAAAAGGACAAGCCAATATAGTGGAAAAGAATGATGATATGGATGATCTGTGTGCAATGCTATCGGAGTGCAATTTGGTTGGAAACCCAAAGGAGTGGTGGCTTGATTCTGGTGCCACTCGACATGTTTGCGCTGTCAAAGAAGCATTTGCAACCTACGCTCCCGCTGGACCCGAAGTGGTACTGTTTATGGGAAATACTGCAACAGCCAAGGTTGAAGGATATGGGAAGATACTTCTGAAAATGACTTCCGGCAAGGTGCTGACTCTCAACAATGTTCTGCACGTTCCCACAATCAGAAAGAATTTAGTTTCAGTCGGACTACTCGTCAAAAACGGGTTTAAGTGCGTGCTGGTTAGTGAGAAAATTGTAATAAGTAAGAATGATATGTTCATAGGAAAGGGCTACCTCACCGAGGGCCTTTTCAAACTCAATGTAATGGTTGTTGACAGTATTAATAAGAATTCAGCTTCGTCTTACTTATTGGAGTCAAATGATTTATGGCATGTCCGTTTAGGACATGTCAATTACAAAACCTTGCGAAAATTGATTAATTTAGAAGTGTTGCCTAAATTTGAGTGTAATAAATCTAAATGTGAAATTTGTGTTGAATCTAAGTTTGTTAAACATCCATATAAGCTATTGATAGGAATTCAAATCTTTTAGACTTAATTCACACAGATATATGTGATATGAAGTCAATACCATCTCGCGGTGGGAAAAAATATTTTATAACTTTTATTGACGATTGCACTCGATATTGTTATGTGTATTTGCTTAATAGTAAGGATGAAGCAATTGATGCTTTTAAGCAATACAAGAACGGAGTGGAAAATCAATTGAATAAAAAGATAAAAATGATTAGAAGTGATAGGGGTGGAGAGTACGAATCTCCTTTTGCAGAGATATGTTTAGAATATGGAATTATTCATCAAACTACTGCCCCTTACACACCACAATCAAATGGAATTGCGAAAAGGAAAAACCGAACATTAAAGGAAATGATGAATGCCTTACTAATAAGTTCCTGTTTACCGCAAAGCTTGTGGGGGGAAGCTATCCTTACAAACTAACGAATACTCAACAGGGTGCCCCACAACAAAATACAATCTATTCCATATGAACTATGGAAAGGAAGAAAACCCAACTTGAAATATTTCAAAGTGTGGGGGTGTTTAGCAAGGGTCCAAGTTCCTTTGCCCAAAAGGGTAAAAATCGGACCAAAAATTGTGGATTGTGTTTTTATTGGCTATGCTACAAACAGCAAAGCTTGTCGGTTTTTGGTTCACAAATCGGACAATCCCGAAATTCATGTTAATACGGTAATTGAATCAGATAATGCTGAATTCTTTGACAACATTTATCCGTATAAAACTGAATGTGAGTCGTCAAGTGAAAGATCTAAACGACCGCGGGAAGAACCAAAGGAAAATACACCAAGTAAAGAGGATGCAAGGCGTAGCAAACGTCAAAGGACATCTACTTCCTTTGGACCAGATTTTGTGACATTCTTGCTTGAAAATGAGCCTCAAACATTTAAAGCAGCGAATGTCTTCTTCGATTTAGCATTTTGGAAAGAGGCAGTCAATAGTGAGATTGAATCAATTTTGAACAACCATACATGGGAATTGGTTGATCTTCCTCCTGGAAATAAACCTTTAGGATCAAAGTGGATTTTAAAAGAAAAATGAAAGCTGATGGCACTATTGACAAATATAAGGCAAGACTTGTGGTCAAAGGTTATAGACAAAAAGAAGGCCTTGATTACTTTGACACATACTCGCCGGTAACAAGAATAACATCTATTCGGGTGTTAGTGGCACTGGCGGCCGTATATGGTCTTGAAATCCATCAAATGGATGTCAAGACAGCTTTCTTAAATGGAGAATTGGAGGAAGAAATTTACATGGAACAACCTGAGGGTTTTGTGGTTCCTGGTAAAGAAAGGAAAGTGTGCAAACTTGTTAAGTCACTTTATGGACTTAAACAAGCACCCAAACAATGGCATGCGAAATTTGACCAAACAATGTTGGCAAATGGATTTAAGATTAATGAGTGTGAAAAATGTGTTTACATTAAAAATACTCCAAATCATGAAGTCATTGTTTGTTTATATGTTGATGACATGTTGATAATGAGTAGAGATATTACCGATGTAAATGCTACGAAGCGTATGCTGGCTAGCAAATTTGATATGAAGGACTTAGGAGTTGCTGATTTGATCTTAGGCATCAGAATTCATAAAACTCCACAAGGTCTAGCATTATCGCAGTCTCATTATATTGAAAGAGTACTTGACAAGTTTAAGTATTTAAATTTCAATGTTGCAAAGACTCCAATTGATGTAAGTTTTGCACTTCAAAAGAATGAAGGTGAAAGTGACTCACAATTGGACTATGCATGAGTTTTGGGAAGTTTGATGTATATTATGAATTGTACACGACCAGATATAGCATGTGCTACAAGCAAGCTGAGTCGATTCACGAGTAATCCCAATCAAACTCATTGGATGGCAATGAAACGAGTCTTGGGTATTTAAAACACACCCAAACCTATGCTTTGCATTATAATAAATATCCTGCAGTAATTGAGGGATATAGTGATGTAAACTGGATCACCGGATCATATGAAGTTAAATCCATGAGTGGATATATTTTCACCGTTGTTGGAGGAGCAGTGTCTTGGAAATCATCAAAACAGACATGCATCGCCCGTTCTACAATGGAATCTGAATTTATAGCTTTAGACAAGGCCGGTGAAGAAGCTGAATGGCTCCAGAATTTCTTAAAAGATATTCCATTATGGCCCAAACCTTTGGCTCCTATATGTATACATTGTGACAGTCAAGCAGCAATAGGTAGGGCAGGGAGCGTAATGTACAACGGAAAATCTCGTCACATACGACAAAGACAAAATATCGTTAGACAACTCCTCACGATTGACTATGTAAAGTCAAGAGATAACGTGGCGTATCCGCTTACAAAAGCTTATCTAGAGAGGGAGTTAGTAGATCATCAATGGGAATGGGGTTAAGGCCGAGGACAAGTCATCATAGCGGTAACTCTACCTAGCAGACTGGAGATCCCAAGAGCTAGGTTCAAGGAGATCAAACAAAGTTGTGACTGACGGTTCAACATTGTCATATAACTCAACCCATTCTCGGATGAAGACAATGTTCAGAAATAAGGATAAAACCTTATGGCTTGTTAATGAGTTAATAAAGCATTAAGGTTCTTTAATGATTATCTAAATCTGACAGTGTATGACCAGATAATGTGGCTATAGGACCACATGTTTAGAAATCACCTATGTGAGTGTTAAGTGTAAGCCGCTTTAAAGGGGACTGACAGTGAAGGCCCATTCTCTATGCACTCATGAAACCAGGAGGTGTTCATAGCTGAAACGAACACAACCGTGAGAACCATAAACGGTTGAGGGTTGATTTTGTGACTTATGTTGTCTAGGTATACAACAAAGTTCGACGGTTCAAAGATATCAAATCTATCGATTGATCGAATATATCCGATATAAGTTCACTACGGAAAGTTCAAAGGGAAACCTACTTATCCAGATGCCGTCAATCCTCGCTTGTATATCACTCTTGTCCGCGCATAACCAATATTATTGTCATTCCCATTCATGTGGGGGATTGTTGGGTATTGATATTGGTGAATGGGAAATGATGGGATGAAAAGTGAAGGGAATGTAAAAGGTCCCTTTTGCCTTGGGTAAACCAGTTGTCCCACATCGGAAAAAGAAAGGAAAAGAGAGGTGTATATATTACATTACACCTTCTCTAGTCACTAAAAGGGTTGAGGGGGCAAGGACCCCTCGCTCCGTCGTCGTCGCTCGCTCGGCTCGGCTTCGGCTTCGGATTCGGTCAAATGATTTGATTGATAATCTTTTTGGACCAAATTTTCTTTAATTTTAATTATTTAATTAATTATTATTTAATTAAATTAATTAACTTTTCCAATCCTACCCGTTAGTGACCCGGATCCGCGTGTCTGACCAGCGACCCGGTTTCTTTTCCATATGTAAATTTCCCAGCAGTTTTTAGTGGTTGTTCAGAAGGGTTGCAAACCTTCAGAAACAGTACTTCCATGGCTATAAATTCGTTTGATTCCTCAGAATTTTACTTACTAATTTTTTGAACAACACAAACTTCTTCTTCTTCTGCACAAATAAATTCTGTGTGATATACTGTCGTTGAGTGGTTCGCCGCTACCTGAATTTGGAGTACTACTATTCTGGTAAGATAATCGTTCTATCCTGGGAGGGAATATTCCATCAACCTCGAGTACTGTGAGGGGAATAATTTCCTTAAGGTCACACTTTGAACTAAGTGGGCTCGATTATATTCTGGAAAAATTATTCTTATTTTTTAACACTGATTCTGTTTATTTTCAGAAATTAAGTTTACTGCTTCATCGGTTTTGCAATACAGATTAATAACAAAAAATACAATAGATACAATAAACCATACTACAAACCTTATAGGAAAAAGAGATTTAAAAAATATAGAAATACTCCTGAAATGAGGAAAAGATTTAAACATAAAAGAAAATTTAGAAAAAAAAGTATATAAAACCTTTAGAAGAAAACCCCAAAGAATGTAAATGTTGAAATTGCAATGAAAAAGGACATTATGCTAATAAATGCCCAAAACTAAAGAAAAATGTGTAAAATATATAAATACAACACAAATTATTATGAATCTACAGATAAAATAAGATAATAATAAATGGTATGAATATGAAAACTTTTATGTTAGTCAAACTAAACAAGAAAGTGAAACAGAACCAGAAAATATCAACTTTATTAATCAAAACTCAGATAGTGAAAATAGCTCAGAATAAAATGAAATTACAAGAAAAAAAGAAAAAATAAGAAAAAACTTACTGGAAAAGATGTGTGGAATTAGATAAAGAAAAAAAAAGAAAAAACCTATTGGAAACAATGCGAAAGAGAATATGCCTATAAACTTAGTATTGTTACTAGTGAAACATGAAACAAATATTACCATGATAGATATAAAAAGGTAGCTAAGAATTTTAGAAAAATAAGAGAAAGAGAATTAGAGGGTGGAGCAGACTTATGTCTAGCAAGAAAATTTGAAAATCTAATGGTAGCAATCTATATAGAAGCTCATATAGAATATAAGCCTAATAAAATGATAAAGCAAAAAATCTTTATAGATAGTGGAGGAGACTTATGTCTAGCAAGAAAAGAAGTATTAGAATTACACAGATGGAAAAAATCTAAAACTCATAGAATAAGAGTATCAGGATTTAATGAACAAATGAAAGGGTTAGATATAATAGCAAAAAATATGAGAATAGTATTGGATAAAATAATATTTCGACTACCGAAAATATATCAAGAAGACCATATGAGACAACAAGTATTATTAGGAAATAATTTCTTAGACTTTTTTAAAACACAAGTTATAAACAATAATACTTTAAGCTTACAAACGCCTTGTAATAAATGGATAACACTAAAAAGAATATTACCAATACAAACATTACGATTATTTAATATAAGATCAGATAGGAATAATAATCTACAATTATTAAAAGAAAAATATCTTAATATATTAAAAATGAATTTTGGAGAAAATCCAGTACAACTATGGGAAAAAGAAAAAATATATGCTGAAATTAAATTAATAAATCTCAATGATACAACTAGATGTAAACCTATTCGATATAGTCCAATAGATCAGAAAGAATTTGAAACTCCGATAATAGAATTATTAGAGTTAAAAATAATACAAGAAAGTAAAAGCCCACATGGTAGTCCAGTCTTTTTAGTAAGAAACCATAGTGAACAAAAAGAGGAAAGGCTAGGATGGTAATTGATTATAGAGAATTAAATAAAAAGACAATATTTGATGGATATTTTTTACCATACAAAAGAAACATTATTAACATATTAGGAGGAAAGAAATTGTTTAGTAAATTTGATTGTGAAAGTGGATTTTGGCAAATTAAATTAACAAATGAATCAAAACATTTAACAGTCTTTAGTACCCCTCAAGGACACTATGAATGGATTGTACTACCATTTGGATTAAAAAATGTACCACAAATATTTCAAAGAAGAATGGACCAAGTGTTCAGAAAATTAACAGAATTTTGTATAGTATATGTTGATGACATATTAATATATAGTGACAATTTGGAAAACCATATAAAACATCTATAAGAATTTATAAAAACTGTGAGACAACATGAAATATTATTATCTGAAAAGAAATTTGAAATTTTAAAAAATTGTATCGAATATTTAGGATATATTATAGATAAAGAAGTATTACAATTGCAAGAACATGTTGTAACAAAAATAAAGAATTTTAAAGATAAATTAGAAAATAAAAAAGAAATACAACAATTTCTAGGAGTAGTAAATTATGCTTCAGACCACATAAAAGATTTACCACTGTTAAAAAAACCATTGCAAGAATTAACTAAAAAAAATATAACATTTGAATGGACAGAAGAACATAATAAAGCTATAAACGAAATCAAGAAAAAAGTAAAAGTCTTACCAAAACATAGAATACGAATGGAACAAGATCAACTAGAACTTTTTACTGATGCTAGTGATATAGGATGGGGAGCTTTGCAAAAAGAAAATTACCACATTAATGAAAAAGAACTATTAGCTGATAAAATTTGAAATAAAAAGATTTCATTATCACCTATTATCAATAAAATCTGTTCTTAGAACTAATAACACTCAAGTAAGATCTTTCATTACGAATAAAATAGACCATTTACCATAATTAAATAAAAGAAGGAAATGTCAATCATTCTTTTGTTGTTATGATTTTAATGTTAAAAGTATCTCTGAAACTAAGAATATTTCAGCTTATTTTCTTAGCAGGTACAACAATGTCACTCAATAGTGACAATCTGGAAGACTATATAACCAATGTGGTAGAAATCATAACTCAAAATCATGAAATCATCATTATCAAATTACAAGAAAATACACATCTAGTAAACCAACTTAAAGATGCAGTACAAAACTTACAAACCCTAAAAGCCTTAAAATTCCATAAACCTACTAAAGAAAAAACCAAATATTACTACTACACTCCCAAAAACCTTTGCATCCAAACTTGCAACCATGTCATCTACTACACCATCTTCATCTTCTTAGATATCAGCAACTATAGCAATGAGTGATAAGTTAAAGCATAAACATGATTATATTACTGTTTATGAACAAATAAATAAATTTTATGATTATAAATCTAACCACAACATTTTGTGAAGTGCTAAATTAAGTAAATACCCAAGATATTTATGTAGTGAAACTGCGAACCCTGACATAGTAGTTAAACTTTTTACCTATGATTTATCAATAAAATAATAGTAGATGAAACTCTGTATAATATTTCTAAACTTCCAAATATTATTGTAGAATCTACTAAAGCTATGATTGATTCATTTGGAAAAGGTATATACGGTATACAATTATTTTATGCTTCAACTGACCTGACAGGTAAACCTATTGTAATTTGTCAATTGTTTAAAACTGGAAGAAACAACAATATTAGTAGAGATGACGGAGATCTAAAAAAAAAAATACCATGTACTTTGGACAAATTTCAAGAATGGCTAAGTGCCAAAAGAGCAATTGGACTATTAACATTGAAATCAAAAATAGAAGACATGCTAAAAAGCAAGGAAAGCGTGCATTATTGGAACGACAAAAGGTGGAGATCTGGAAGGATTGATTACCCTATACTACAACAATGATATATTATCCCAGGACACTATTGAACTTACTAATATGCATGATAGAATTATGAATCTAAAACATAAACATGCTAAAAAAACTCTGGATCAATATAAGATATTAACAAGCCAGAGAAAAAGGTCTGTGATCAATACTAAATATGTTATCAATACTACTGATACTACTAATGAAAAAAGAAGGATCCTTTGACCCTTTTGCATGATAAAAGAAGTCCCAATGTAGTTTTAACTATAGCAAGCCCATTATGATACTCTAACGACCCAATGTAGTTCAACTACAGAAAGGTCCATATTACAAATCATATTATCATACTATCCAACAAAAACAAGAAAGATAAAAATATTCAAGAAGACATGACAGAAGAAACAAGACAAATGAGCTAACACCAATGAAGACAACTGAAAGAGACAATAGCAGTCGGCCTTAGAAAAAGCCGCCAGACCCACAAAAATGACAGAAGGACAAATCAACAATGGCAGGAAAAACACTATAGCCTTTTAGACTTTTGAAAAAAATGCTTGTCATTTTGCAATCATGGAATCAATTGAGGTTATCTATATAAAGAGTTTCTTGTAAGCATTGACATTCATTAGAAAAAATTTCAATAGAAATATTCCTTTCATAAACTTCAATGTCTAGCTAAACACTCTTTTAGTCTATAATCAATACCAACAACAATATCATAATACTAGAGAAAATCACTTTGAAAGTTTATACTTAGAATCATATTAGTCTAACAAACCTTCATCTCTAAAAGTATTTTAGAAAGAGTCTGTTGAAAAAACTCTCAAGCACCTAGGCCATTAATCCCGTAAATTCAGTGGAGAAAGAAGGGAGTCAAGTGCAGGGTGGGTCGAGTATTTCCGGTGGTCTAAAATTTTGCAAGAGGTATGTTTTTTAGACTATGTGTTTCTAATTATAATTTTGATAAGTGTAGTCTCTGTAAATATGATATTAATATTGGATAAAGATTATAGATTCATAAATTTAAAAATGATTTTTTACCCAATGATAATCGCTTCCATGCTACATGTTTGTTATTTGATAGACTTTGAAAGTTACTTAAATATATTACCATCTATATTCCTACCCTCTTTAGGGTCAATAGATGAGGAAAAGATCCACCCGTAAATTCTACCCTCTTTAGGGTCAATAGATGAGGAAAAGATCCGCCCGTAAATTGGTATCAGAGCCTGAAAAAGGAATAAAGTTAACATGAAGAGACATCTGTCATTTGAAAAGATTAATAGATTAAATAAGACAAAATGGTTATGTAAAGAATTAAGACATCTCTTAATAGAAAGAAGAAATCAAAACAAAATACTAATAGAATATCAAAATAAATTACTATCATGAAGAAAATCAATTAAATGAATGATTTAAAACAAGAAAAATAAAAAAGTTATACATAATTGAAAAAAGTATATGAAATGACCCATTTCAACGAAGACACAATGTTATATAACTCTTAGCTCCTATGTTGAAATTGTACCCATGTCATTGGAGAAAGAATCAAATTTTCACTTGATATAACCCTATGATTCATGTATTCTCCAAATTCAAAGTTGTGTCGAAAGCAAAATGGCAGTCATTTCACTTGTGTTTTTACCTTCAGTGTGATTACTATGCACTGACATTATATACCTTCAGTGTGATTACTATGCACTGACATTATAAAAATATTATACATTATCAAATCACTTAAAAGTTAAGTATACGTACTTCTTTAAGCAAATTCCTAAATATAATGGAGCAATTTTTTTTTGAAAATATCAAAATACATTAATAGTATAGAAAATTATCTAAATCATTTCCAATTAAAATCAGCACAAAAGCCTAAAAAATAGGTTAATTCGAGTGATGATCACCCCCAATTTTTCTTCCTTTTATAAAAGCAAAAGCCCTTGTTTACGCTATATCTTGAAATGTTTTACAAAATTTTCAATAATTACGACTTTTTGAAAATATCTTAGCTGATGAATGTTCAACAATAATGACTTTTGTATGCTTCTACTTATATGATACAACCTGTCATGCTTCTTGAATTATGTATGGTATTCAAGCTTTTATTTCGCAATTTTAGCTGCGACTTATATAGGTAAGTACATGATGTGACTTCCACTTTCATGATTAAATCACATTGTACTTTCAATGGCAATGAAACAACTCTAATAACATATGTAGTCTAATAATACTAGACCAAATATGAGTCATAAAATAATAACAAGGCTAAAGTACAATAGCAAAATTCACAGCCAAGTTAACTATTACGATCCAAAATTACGGGACAGACAACTAACACTCTATTTATACCGAACAAACCGATTACATATGATATGACCCAACCATATGCATTTAAATCAACATTCAAGTTTTATTGGAAAATTATGAATGAAGCATTATCCTTTAGATCAACAACCTCTTAACTTATAAATAGAAATACATAAAGAAAGTAAAATTTCATCCATACATGAAAGAAATAATCCCCTTTATTATTTTCATTAATAAAAGAATATATATACAATTTACAATTTTCTTAATATGAAAAATGTTATTCCTATTCTACTCCCAAAACCCTATTCTATTTGTACAAGAATCCTACAATTATGGTAAGTATACAATACTAATTATATACAAAATATACAACTAAATATGTTACCATAACAGTGATATACACGGCTGTGTATACCGTGTATATCACGGTTTCTCAATTGTTATGGGTTTCCGTGATATACACGGTATACCGTGTATAACCTTGTATATGTTCACACCTCCGCAGTCATAGCGGACAGTCTTCGTACGCTAAGACTGTACCTAAAATCTTCAAAAAGGAGCGAGAAAAGACCCTTGGTAAAGATGTCTGCAATTTGATACCTAGAAGGGACATGGCAGACGCGTACTTGTCCACGGGCTACCTTTTCGCGAACAAAGTGAATATCTATCACGATGTGTTTAGTGCGCTAATGTTGAACCGGATTACCAGAAAGGTAGACGGCACTAATATTATCACAATAAACCAAGGTAGCCAACATGATCAGAGACCACATTAGCTACCCCCGATACTCGGGCTCCGTACTAGAGCGTGATAACGTAGACTGTCACTTCGCAGACCATGAGACCAAGTTATTACCAAGAAACATACAATAGCCAGACGTGAAGCGTCCGGTATCTGGACAGTCACCCCAATCAGCATCTGTATACGAGACAAGTGTAGACGTCGATGAAGGATATAAATGTAAGTCATAGTCAAGTGTCCCCCGGATGTATCGAATAATGCGTTTGAGCGCATTCATGTGCTCAACCCTGGGATCATGCATAAACAAACACACATGATGTACGGCATATGTAATATCTGGTCTCGTGAAAGTAAGATACTGAAGAGCCCATGCAAGACTGCGATAGTGGGTCAGATCCTCGTAAGATGAGCCAGCCGCAGCACCCAGCTTGAGTTTAGTATCAACTGGAGTGGAAGTAGACTTGCACCAGGACATACCAACTCACTCAATGATCTCAGTTGAATACTTCAGTTGTGATAGGAATAACACACCTGCATGACGAGTGACAGCAATCCCCAGAAAGTAATTCAAAGGCCCCAAGTCTTTCATATTAAACTCAGAACTGAGCATTGCCATGATAGACTTGCACAAAGCATCAGAAGAGGTAGTCAATATAATATCATCCACATTTAATAGTATATAAGCCAGGGAAGTACCACGACGATATATGAACAATGAATTATCAGACCTGCTGTGTGAAAACCCAATAGATGAAACATAGTCTGCAAATCTCTTATACTAAGCCCGTGGGGCCTTCTTAAGCCCATACAAGGACTTCTTCAATAAACATACATGATGAGGCTATTTAGGGTCTCGAAAACCCAAGGGCTGATGCATGTAAAAGGTCTCCTTAAGATCACCATGTAAAAAATCATTCTTCACATCTAACTGATGAATGTGCCAAGCTTTTGAAAGAGCTAGACTGAGAACGGTGCGAATGGTAGCCGGTTTGACGACATGACTAAACGTCCCACCATAATCCACACCAACCTGTTGAGTCTTACTATCACCTAAAAGATGAGTTTTATGCCTCGCAAAAGAACCATCATAATTATCCTTATGAGTAAAAATCCACATAGACCGAATAATATTAACACCAGAAGGACGGGGTACCAACTCCCACGTCTTATTTTCAATAAGAGCATCATATTCGCTGGTCATAGCCAATTTCCAATTGGGGTCATTTAATACGGACACTGGGTTATGGGGTAGGGGGATTTAAGAACATTAGAATTTAGATTAAAATGTCTTTTTGGTTTAAAAATACACCGTTGACTACGAGTGATCGATCTATGACTCGGTGGAGAATTGGGTGGATTTCGGGAGGAACTCGAATGGGAGATGGGCTGGACAGTAGGCAGTGAGCCTGCTGGCCCAATACTGAAAACAGTAGCCGGGGCAGAAGCAGAACCGGAGCTGGAACAGTGTCGGTATTAGGCTGGGCAACCGGCCAACAGCCGAAACTGGGGCAGAAACAATACTGGAAACAGTGGGATGTGGAGGAACATTAGGTCAAGTGGGCCCGCTGGCAGAGTTTGGGTGTGGGACAAGTCTGATAAATGGTGGATAAGATACGGGGAGACTCGTCATCTAAAAAATTATACGAACTAGGCACAGAGAGTACTCACTTTAGAAAACGGAAATTGGGTTTCATAAAAAATAACATGACGACTAATGATGATTTTATTAGAGGATAAATCAAAATATTTATAACCACGATGATTAGAGGGATAACCCAAAAACACACAAACGGTAGACCGGGCTTGAAGTTTGTTAATAGTAGTTTATGGGAAAAGCAGATAGCATAAACACCCAAAGACCCTAAGATGTGAATACGAATGATCTTTATTATAGAGGACTTTAAGAGGAGACGCATATGCCAACCCTTTGGTATGAAGAATGTTAAGAAGATAAGTAGTCATTTGTAGAGCATGATGCCAAAAGGAAGGGGTAGAGAAGCATGAACCAATAAAGTTCGAACAATAATATTAATGGTACGAATTTATCATTCGGCTTTCCCATTTTGTGAGGAAGTATGAGGACAAAAAAAATGAAAAACTATACCATTAGTATCACAAAAATCCCAAAACAACCCATTATCATATTCTTTGTCATTATCACATTGAATATTTTTTATTTCCCACTCGAAATTGGTGCGGATGAATGCTCTAAATTTTAAGAATGTGGAAAAAACTTGTGATTTTTTCGCTAACAGAAAGGTCCATAAAAAATTAGAATAATCATCCAAAATAGAACATAATAACGATGGCCCACAGAACTTAAAACGGGATATGTCCATAAATCAATATCAAATGGCATTAAAGTACGAGAAGTAGAGGCTACAAATGTTAATCTAACATTTTTCCTAAAGGACACGAATGACAAATTGAAGTACTACGCGTACCCTTACAAGAAATAAAATTGTTTTTATGCAAAGAAGACACAATGGATGACCCAGGGTGACCCAAACGTACATGCCACAAGGAGCTAGAGCTGCAAAAGTAGACGACAAGGCTTGACTCGAGAGACTGGATATGAGTGTGATAGGATAAAGATCTCCCCTACTATTACATCTCATAAGAGGTATCCCCGTCTTGAAATCCTTCCCAGAAAACCCAAAAGGATCAAACTTAACAGAAACTCAATTATCAGTGGTGAATTTACGGACAGACACCAATTTTTTAATTAAGTTAGGGGAATGAAGAGCATTTTTCAAGACAAGAGGTGGATGGGGAGGGGACAAAGTAGTATGACCATAACCACAAATTAGAATTGAGTTGCCATTACCAACAAGTATGCCACGATTTTTGCTCAAATTGGAATAAGATGAGAGAGTACCTTGGTCTGACGTCATGTGAGAAGTGGCGTCGGCGTCCATATACCAATTTGGGTATGAGGGATTTAATCTAAGCGTATTCATCGTGGCCTCAATATCTGTCGGAGTGGGTGTGGGGCCCACTGTCTGGAATGCCTGCGGAGGCCGAGGCCTAAGCACACCAGCATGTTGCCCCGGCCTAGAAAATGATCTGCCACCCGAAGCTAGACCTGAGAAATTGTGCCTGGTCTATAGTGGAAACTGGGCCCAGTTTCCCGAGTAATAGCTCGACGGAAAATATCCATTGTTGGGCCAAGGCCCACTGGCCTAGTTCCACTGCCAGAGGGCCCACTACTGAGCCCAATTAGGCTATTGCCCACTGCCCCGAGAGCCATCGCCTCCGCCACCACTTTTTAGGCTACCACCATTGTTGCCACCACGATTCTTGCCATTATTTTTACAGTTTTGACCCTTCTTGTCGCCACCGTTATTGCGGTTTTGGCCTGAATTGTCAACAAATCCACGAAAATTATAGGACGAAGTCATCATCGCCACAGAACTGGCGTCGATAGCCACCTTTTTGGCCAAGCCGTGTTCTTCTAATGTGAGCATCGAGCAGGATTGATAAAAAGGAGGAAGCGAATTTCTTTGACGAAGAAGAGTCCCAACGCCATTATAAGCCTCAGAAAGGTCGGCAACCATTTGGCTAAAGAAAAAGTCCATCAACCTTGTGTTGAGTCGTTCCATCTCGGTGGGTGAAGAGGCCGATGTCGGGCGAGCAATAGAACAAGACGATTATTAGTCACAGGTGCTCCAACGTTACGGAGTTGGTCCACCAACTCCTTGAACCATTTACAATACGTAGAAACGTTCAGGAAATCTTCCATGCGAACTTGGGAGAATTCTTGCTCAAGGGTGACGACTCGGGAATGTTGGTTATCTTAGAATATACCACACAATCTATTCCAGGTAGCCTTAGCCATAGTGTCTGGCTCAATGATCATCTGTAAAAGGTAAGTAGAAATAGTAGAATAAATCCACTGAAGGACGGTAGCATCAAGAGTAATCCATAACTGAGGGTCCTCCGCGAGAATATGGGTAGCGGGAGGAATTATGTGATGGAGGACTTGATGGGAGATTGCGTGAATTTTGAACAACTTTGCCCACGTCGCATACTGGACGTTTTCAATCTCAAGAATAATAGGGATGTGGTTCTTGATGTTGGAAATGACAAGGGCAGGATGAAACACATTCTTAGACATAACGAAAGAACAAGAGGTGAAGTAGGGATTTGGGATAATTTGGGAAGAGAAGAGGGTTACGGAAAACTGAAAAGAAGCTCGGAAATCGAGGAGGTTACGGAAGAAATTAAGAGAGGTATAAAAAACCTAGACTTCTGATACCATGAAAGAAATTTTCAATGTCATATGAGTAACCATATTTGTCTATGGAACCTTAACTATGACATGAAATGAATATTTAACTGAGACATGCCTCGATGACTCAAAGAACATACATGTTTATACTTCACTGAAGCAAAGTGGAGTCTCATCAAAATATCAGGGAAAGAGGAGTTGTCCTAACTACACTGCTCGTACTGAACAATGTTATTCCTGAAATAGAAAAGAGATGGTTGAATGATCTAAGCTTCACATGTCTAATATATATGTCTTATAAATCATTTTCCAATTTAATAGGAAAATAATTTAAATAAAACATGAGTGATTCACAAAAACATTGATAAAAAAAGAATCATTTATTGTAAGATTGTATCAATTCCCTTAGGGAGTCTTTCTTATTAATACAATATATATATTGTACAATATGTAGATTCATAATACAATAAGAATCCTAGCCTTACCATAATTATTCATCACTAAATATTTACAGAATATACGGAATATATTCTAATTATGGTGTAGGGATATTATGGGTCCTAGTACGACTAATACACCCCCTCAGTCTGAGCAGGAGGAGGGCGGATGCTGAGACTGGATCTGAAGTCAACGAACAGCTGTCACGGTAGGCATTTCGTGAAGATATCGGTATACTGATATGCAGACGGCACATGTAAGACTCAAACATATCCAAGAGCAACCTTCTCACGGACAAAGTGTATGTCCATCTTGATATGCTTGGTTCGCTGATGCTGAATCGGATTGTGAAACAGGTAGATGGCGGATATGTTATCACAGTACACTAGAGATGCCTTACGCAATGGATATTGTATCTCTAAAAGAAGGTTTCGGAGCAAGCATATCTCAGCAACAACATTACGAACTCCCCTGTATTCCGCTTCTGCACTCGAACAAGACAATGTGGCGTCCCTCTTGGCGGACCACGAGATGATATTATCTCCCAAAAACACACAGTAGCCTGATGTAGAGCGACGTGTGTCGGGACAGCCAGCCCAATCTGCATCTGTGTAAGACAATAATTTGTTCGGTGCGGATGGATATAAGTGCAGACCATTATCAAGTGTGCCCTTAACATATCTAATGATACACTTAAGGGCAGTAAAATGAGGCTCTCGGGGGGCATGCATTAATAAGCACACCTACTGAACGGCATATGCAATGTCAAGTCTGGTAAATGTAAGATAATGTAGTGCACCTGCCAGGCTCCTGTAAATGGTGGGATAAGATACTGATCACCATCAACAGCACTAAGCTTTGATTTTGAGTCAGTTGGGGTGGACATGGTTTTGTAATTCACCATTTTAGCCTTGTACACTATTTCCTCCGCATACTTACGCTGACACAGAAACATAGTATTCGCAGACTGAGTCACTGATATACTCAAAAAATAGCTCAACTTTCCCAAGTCAGTCATGGCAAATTCGAATTTGAGCAGTGTAATAATCTCATTCTTCAACACATCATAGGAGGCAGTAAGCACAATGTCATCCACATATAACAATAAATATGCAATGCTACTACCACGATGAAAAATAAATAGAGAAGTATCACTCTTGCTACACACGAACCCCAGCTGCAAAATATACTAGGCAAATCGATCATACCATGCACGTGGAGCCTGTTCCATACCATAAAGTGACTTACGGAGATGACATACATAATCTGGGGTTGCTGGATGGACAAATCCAGGCGGCTGATGCATATAGACAGTTTCTTTCAGATCTCCATGAAGAAATGCATTCTTCACATCAAGTTGGTGAATCGTCCAACACTTACCCATATCAATGCTCAGAACTGTGTGGATAGTAGCCGGTTTAACGACCGGACTAAATGTCTCACCACAATCAATACTCTCCTACTGATTAGTATCATTAGCCACTAGTCTTGCCTTATACCTTTCTAACTCACCATTATCCCTGAATATGTGACAAAAAAAGCCACATGCATCGAATTACATTCACCCCCTCCGATCAAGGAACCAAATCCCAAATGTGTTGTTTCGTTAAAGCATTGAATTACTCACGCATGGCCGCATTCCAATTTGGGTCCTATTTGGCTAATTTGGGATTTTTAAGAATTGGGGATATGGTTTTTGTGGATAGTTAAAATGGACTTTGAGTTTGAAAATCCTGTGTTGAGCACGGGTTTCCATACGGTGGGATGTTGTTGGCTGGTTTAGGTGACTGTTGGTGTTGGTAATTTGGCAATGGATGGGGTTTCGATCGGGAATAGTATTTCCATCGGGATTAGGGTTTCCGTCGGAAATAGGGTGTGAACTTGGTATGTTGGGGCTGGAGTTGGTGATAGTGGGATTGTTGTAGGTGGTCGTCGATCTGGGTAGTTGTAGGGTTTGAGAGATCGATGAGATGGGGTATAGTGTCGGTGGTGGTGGGTTACTAGTAATCTGGTTTGGTGAAGCGGTGGTTGCGGTGTTGGGTGGGCTCCTGATAGTTTGTGGGTGCTGGAACGACGGTGGCGACATAGACACGGGGATGGTGACTGGAGAAGGGACTGACGATGATGGCCGATCGCCGGAGAGTGTGGTAGTCGGCATCGGGAAAGATGGTGAGACGACGGGAGATATGGAGACCCTAGTGGGGTCAGGGAAGGCGAAAGTAGGTGGCGGACTTTGGTTGACGGTGGTGGGCTGACACAGTTCACGAATAATGACGGGAGAGGGGTCAGTTTCGTCAAGAAAATTATAGTCTGTTTGTCACAATTTTTGAATGTTCGAAAATAGAAACGTCGTCTCGTCGAAGGTGACGTGATGAGAGATGTGGAGTCGATGTGGAGTCGATGTGTGGACAAGTCATAACATAAATAGCCCCTATGGTTAGGCGGAAAGCCTAAGAAGACACACAGAGTGGTTCGGGGTGCTAATTTATGTGAGGCGGTAGAGGACAGATTAGGATAGCACAGACAGCCGAATATCCGGAGGGGATCCGCCGGTATAGAATTTCGGTGGGGGTCATATTATGGAGTGTGCTAGTATGTAGAATATTAAGGACGTATTCCACCATTTTGACTGCATAGACCCAAAAGGAAGAAGGTAACGAGGCATGAAAGAGAAAAGTTCTAACCATGTTATTTATGGTGCGAATAACACGCTGCTTTACCATTTTGGGGTGAGGTGTAAGGACATGAAAAATGGAAAACCATGCCATTATGTTTGCAGAATTTGTGAAACACAGAATTATTAAATTTACGTCTGTTATCACATTGAAAATATTTTATGGGTCTTTCAAATTGTGTTTTGATAAATTTGCAAAATTCAAGAAATTTGGTAAAAACTTCCGATTTGAATTTTAGTGGATAAATCCAGATGTAGTGAGAATAATCATCTAACAAGACCAGATAATATTTATAACTCAACGAACTAGGGATGAGAGATGTCCACAAATCAGCATGAACATTATCAAAAGGAGCAAACGTAACACTAGTAGATGAATTAAATGGAAGACAAATATGTTTGCCTAATTAACAAGAAGCACAATTTGGAGCAAGTTGTCCATTACAACTGATAAAATTATTACTTCTAAGAAAATGAAAAACAGGAGCCCCTGGATGTCCAAGCCTATTGTGTCAGGTTGAGAGAGAGAGAGCAGCAAGAGATGTGTGGGGGCTGGAACTGAAAGTGGAGGATGGTGTAAATGGATATAGATCCCATGTGTTATTGCATCTCGTAAGAGGTATCCCCGTACGCAGATCATTCACAGTAAAACTGAATGGGTCAAAATCAACAGACACAGAATTATGACGAGTAAACTTGCGAATGGAGATTAAGTTTTTAGGGCATATAGGACATTGTTCAGGGAGAAAGGTAGGTGGGGTGGCTTGGTGTGGGTCTCACCTTGGCCCTGAATTGGAATGTGGTGTTCATTGCCAACTGTAATAAATTGAGGAGACTTTAAACGAAATAGTTGAGAGAGATTACATGCGGACCGGGTGAGATGAGATGTGGCTCCCGAATCCATGTACCAAATTTCATCGGGCTGCTGTAGGTTTAGACTACTGAAAGCTTGGCCCAAATCTGTGGGGGCCACGCCATTTGACTACTGCGAATAGGAGGACTGCATGAAGTGGGCCTGAGTTGCTGCTGGTGGGCCTGAGTTGCTGCTGGTGGGCTGATTGGTAACTAGGAGCAGGGCCGAGCACCCCCTGTTGAGGGTAAAGGGATTGGGCCGAAACAGTAGCCGGATAGGGAGCCCAGTTCGCATGCTGAAACGTACCAGCTCGGCCTTACCAATTGGGAATGTTGATGGGCTGGCCCATCTGCTACTGGAATTGCTAAGCCTGTCCGCAGTGCCCTTTCCTCCTTCTTTTGCCACCGCGGCCTCTGCCACCTCTGTCGCCGCAGTTGTTGCAGGGTTAGGTATTTTTCGATGAAGGTGGTTGGGTGGCGGTGATGTTATTTTGGGCAGGTGTTTCAACTGCAAGTGCTTTTTAGGTGTGCTCATCTTGCTTTTGCACGTCGGGTTTCTTCCAACAAAAGTTGTGAACGAGCTTTGTTAAAACTGGGTAAGGGATCGGTCTGATATATCATAGTGGCGAGGGTGTCATATTCACCCTTCGGGAGGCCTGCAACCAACTGTAAGACCA
This sequence comes from Anisodus tanguticus, assembly GCA_034509755.1. Classification (NCBI taxonomy): domain Eukaryota; kingdom Viridiplantae; phylum Streptophyta; class Magnoliopsida; order Solanales; family Solanaceae; genus Anisodus; species Anisodus tanguticus. Next base: position 7,807,294 of record CM067543.1, on the reverse strand, counting down.
TCTTTGTTTTAGAGACGGGCGTTCCAAATAATTGGTCTGCGACCAGTTTCAACTGTTTGCAATATTCAGACATGTTCGAAAAAATTTCAAGACGAGTGTTGTTGAATTGCTTTTCCAAATACACTGCGCGAGTGTGTTTGTTGTCTTGAAAAAATTCTTCCAAGCATGCCCATAACTCATGAGCGGAGGCACCGATTTTCATAATGGTGTGAAGTAAGTCCTTAGAGATTGTGTCATAGATCCATTGTTTGACGATGACATCAAGACGATGCCAAGTTGTGTCATCAATTTCAGAGGGGCGAGGGATGGAGTCATCAATATGGTCAAGCACGTGATATACACATGCATGAATTCGAAACAGTTCCACCCATGACCAATATTGGCCATCTTCCTGATCAAGAATTATAGGAATAAAATTCTTGATATTGGTAACTGCGAGAGCCGGATGGAACGATGGTGAGGGAGGGGTTATGGGTGGTGTTTGAGTGACGACACTGGAGGAAGCAGAAGCATCGGGGGAAGAGGAATCCATTAAAACCGAAAGAAGTGGTGGTGGTGGGGGAGCTTGTATCGTCGGGAAAAAAAATTAAGGGTGGGCGGTAATGCCGAGAAGATGAAGGAGGATTTTTTTTTTTTTTTTTTTAGATTTTTAGAATTTTGGCTCTTGATACCATGTAAGATGGTATCAACTCCCTTAGGGAGTCTTTCTCATTAATACAATTTATATAGTGTACAATATGTAGAACCCTAACACAATAAGAATCCTAGCCTTACCATAATTATTCATCACTAAATATTTATAGAATATACGAGATATATTCTAATTATGATGTAGGGATATTATGAGTCCTAGTTGTACACGACTGATATTTATATCAATCCAATAAATGACAATTCAAATGAAGATTTATGTAAAAAAAAAAAAAAACACTTTTCAAAGTCCATATTAGCTCAAAAGCAATCATACACTTTCAAGTTTATACTTTAACTGAGTACTATAGTATTGTACCAATACCGACACAAGAATTAAATGCTAGGTGTATTTCGTAGCGACAAGTATTTGATCCTACTTGCTCTGGCGGCTTCTCGTAATACAGTATAGAGTCAAGTTAACCTTGCTACTTTTAGTTGCAATCAATTGCCCATACTTGGGGAAATTTAACTCGCAAAGGCTTTAATCTTAGTCTATGTTTCTATACCGACACATATAATTTCATGATAACAAACACAATTATCCTATATCAATATCGGTCATCACGAGAAATCTGGAAAAAAAATATGACAACCCCAATTACACCACACAACAATTATAGCTCAAAAAAACTATTTTTATCGAATTATGATAGCATTTATATCCAATCTAATCATTTGAATGAATAACAATAACAACATATTCAGTGAAATCTAATCATTTGAATGAAATGAAACGCAAAAGCATCTCTCAATTCCATAACAAAACATTTATCTTATGGGAAATAACTTTAAAGTAATTAAACAAGTGCTATTTCAAGTTATTAGGCTTTCAAAGGTAAAAATACCTCACATTTGTAAAATACAAAATCAATAGCATTCATGACATTTCTTAATGCAAACTATGATGTAGTCCCACAACCGGCTCACTCTCACAAGTTAGTATTCACATTTAAAATTCAAGTTTTAAATAAATTTTATATGTAAACATGAGTTTGGAGGAAAAACACTCTCGAGAGGTAATAGAATGCAAAATACCTTACAATGCTTCTCACAATTCAACTGAATCTAATGTTGTCTTTCTATCACAATCTACACAATTAATTCCATTCAAATCATTAATTATCTAGTTAATCTTGTTGGAAATTTAATAAATGTGGAATTAAGTATATCCCATTAATTTATGACTCGAACAATTGGGCCCACACGTCGGAAACATCGTTTCCACACACGTGCACACGTAGTACCAAGTATCGCAAATTTCATTAGTGAAAGAGATATTGGTACGTATGTAATACGTTTGAGACATAGAATTATGGACGGTTATTGGTCAAATGACAAAGTATTCCACATTGGTAAAGGAAGGAAGAAGTGTAAGATGAAACGAGTCAGAAATCGCCGCGGAGCCGTGAAGGGCCGCGGCGCCACAACCATCGGAGCCGCGGCGCAAAATAGCTGGTCAGCTACTGGAGCCGCGGCGCTTCGGAGGTAGATTGTTGCGACGGGAAGTTGGAAAAATCTCACGTTTGGGCTGGTTTTGGAGCATTGATTCTCCATTACTTGCCACATGTCATCCATTATTTGGCTGAATGTAACCCCGCATTCAAGTGCAATTACATGGCTATTGAAGGCCGTTAGTTGGCTAGGTGAGGGGTCTTCTACTTACACTATAAATTGAGGCCTTTGGCTCAATTGAACATACTACTCAACACTTAGAAAATACTCCAGATTTTTAGAATTCTTCCTCTCTAGCAAAGTCACTATACTCAAAGTTCTTCAAGAGTAACACTTGAGTCTCCTTTGCTCACTTGTTAAAGTTGTTGTTGTATCTTGGGAGACTATTGCTCAACACCATAAAAGGAGATATACGGGGTAATCTTGTCTTAAAGACAGAGTGCCATCACTCGACTCAACAAATCTCACAAGTAGTTTGTTAAGGTTTTGTTTTCCAGTTTTATTGTAATAGTTTGTTTATCCTTTCTATTATTGTAATAGTTACTTACTTCCCGTTCCCTACAACAATTGTATCCCAACAAATCTCAACATAGCCCATTTAAGGCTAAAACTTTGACTAGAAGTTCAAGTCTAAAATACTACCCAATGCTTCAATCACACATATCAATTCCATTCTTGCCATTTTGTTAACCCATTGGGGTCATTTCTCTTATTAACCCCCATATCATTATTCACCTATTTTCTCACCACGTTCAACAATGCATGGTTAGAATTTCATATTCTATGGTTGGCTTAGTTCAAGAATTCAAGATTAAGAATACGCTAATAATACTATTAGTTGTTGGGGTATTATTAATCTTTGGAAATTTAGAAAAATTAGTTGTTGGGGTAATATTAATATTTGGAAATTTAGAAAAATTACAAGTATTTTGATGTTAGGAGTAGCATTAAATGGCTAAAATCAACTCCAAAACACCCTTTAATACTCACCTTTAGATTGCCTTAAATACTTGGCCGAGTAGCCCTCTTTCAAACAATATTTTTTTCTCTCTCCCTCCCCCCCCCCCCCCCCCCCCCCCCCCCCCCCCCCCAATTATGTCCAAGTAATATAGATCATGCTGAATACGGTAACCATACGTCGCATGGGTATCACATGCCTTATATATGAAATCCCTCGATTTCTCCATGCGACACATGACCATTTCATGAACATCTAAGAATTTCAAACCTAGGTGTCCCATGCGATGGGCATGCCTAGAACATCATATTTCGATTTATACATCTCACTGGTGATGATACGTACCTTATTTCAAATTTATACAATTGATCACCAACGATAACTCATTTTTTAAATTTATACAATTGATCACCAACGATAACTCATTTTTTAAATTTATACATGTCCATCATGTTATTTTTTGTGTGACGGTCCCGATAGAACACAATAAAACTTGAGATAATTAATACTTTATTATATCTTCAAATATTATGATTTTTTTTGGAGATACTACATTAACTGTCTATATAAGAAAATGATACCAACACTTAAGCACACAACTTAAACCTGACCATCAGACCTTTATTAGGACAAATTTCCAAGTTATGTCCATTTAATTTAAAAGAGAGAATACTAAAATGCTTTTGATCCTCCATGATAGAATACCGTATATATCTCTATGATATACACAGTTTTGACTAGTCTTGTACCATAAATAGAAGTATTAAATTATGTTGTATAATTACCATAATTGTAGAATTCTTGTACAAGTAGAACTAGGATATTAGAAGTTTAGTAGGAATATGATTTTCCATATTTGGAGATTGTAACTTGTATATATACATATTCATTCAGTAAGAATATTCAAGGGATTAATTCTTTAATGGTATCAGAAGTCTAGGTCTAAACTACCCAATGGGCCGATGACATGGTCCAGTACTGCTCTCAGTATTGTTCCAGTGTTTCAGCCCCAATCCCGAGCATGTTACTGTTCCTGTTCCAATTGTTGGGCCAGCAGGCCCACTGCCTGCTGGCCAGTCCGTCCCCGTTCCACACATTACCCAAAATCCATCTAATTCCTCTTCTAGTCAAGGCCCCGTTACTCGTAGTCAAAGGGGTATTTTTAAACCAAAATGACATTTTAATCTCAATTCTAATGTCCTTAAATTCGCCCTCCCGCGTAACCATGTGTCCGCATTAAATGACCCGAATTGGAAATTGGCTATGACTGACTAATATAATGCTCTTATTGAAAATAAGACATGGGAGTTGGTGCCCCGTCCTTCTGGTGTTAATATTATTCGGTCTATGTGGATTTTTACTCATAAAGAAAATTCTGACGGTTCTTTTGAGAGGTATAAGGCTCGTCTTGTATGTGATAGTAAAACTCAACAGGTTGGCATGGATTGTGATAAAACATTTAGTCTGGTGGTCAAACCATCTACTATTCGTATTGTTCTCTTTGGCTCTCTCAAAAGCATGGCACATTCATCAGTTGGATGTGAAAATGCATTTTTACACAGTGATCTTAAGGAGCCAGTTTATATGCATCAACCTTGGGTTTTCGAGATTCCAATCATCCTCATCATGTCTGTTTGGTGAAGAAGTCCTTGTATGGACTTAAGCATGCCCCACGGGCTTAGTATAAAAGGTTTGAAGATTATGTATCTTCTATTATTTTTTCTCACAGCCAGTCTGATCATTCTCTCTTTATATATCGTCGTGGTACTTCTCTGGCATACATTTTGTTGTATGTCGATGATATTATATTGACTGCTTCATCTAATAATCTGCACAAGTCTATCATGACATTTCTCAGTTCTGAATTTGCTATGAAAGACTTGGGGCCCTTAAGTTATTTCTTGGGGATTGTTGTCACTCGTCATTCAGGTGGTCTATTTTATCACAAAGGAAGTATGCCGCTGAGATCATTGAAAGAGCTGGTATGTCATCGTGTAAATCTACTTCTACTCGGGTTGATACTAACCCGAAGTTGAGGGCTACATCTGGCACTAAGTTCGAGGATCCCACCCACTATCGCAGCCTTGCAGGGGCACTTCAGTATCTTACCTTCACAAGACCAGATATTACTTATACAGTTCAACAAGTGTGTTTGTTTATGCATGATCTACAGATTGAGCATAAGAATGCGCTCAAACGCATTATATGACACATCCAGGGCACACTTGATTATGGCTTGCATTTGTATCCTACGTCCGTTTCTACACTTGTGTCTTATACAGATGCTGATTGGGGTGGCTATCCTGATACCAGACTCGAGACTTCTTGTTATTGTATGTTTCTTGGGGATAACTTGGTCTCGTGGTCTGCAAAATGACAAGCTACATTATCAAGATTCAGTGCAGAGGCCGAGTATCAAGGCGTGGCAAATGTGGTGTCAGAAACATGTTGGTTGCGTAATATTTTGTTAAAACTACACTTTCCTATGTCAGATCCGAACATAGGGCTACTTTATTTGTTTTCCATATCTTCGCTAGGTGTTTATGGAATTATTATAGCAGGTTGGCTACCTTGGTCTAATGTGATAATGTTAGTGCAGTTTATCTTTCTGGCAATACAGTCCAATATCAACGCACTAAACATATCGAGATGGATATTCACTTTGTTCATGAAAAGGTAGCTCGTGGACAAGTACATGTCGTACATGTGCCTTCTCGATACCAAATTGCTGACATCTTTACGAAGGGTCTTCCCTCGGTTTTATTTGAAGATTTTAGGGACAATCTCAGCGTACGACAACCGCCCGTTATGACTGCGGGAGTGTGATAGAATACCGTGTATATCTCTGTGAAATACACAGTTTTGACTAGTCTTGTACCATAAATAGAAGTATTAAATTATGTTGTATAATTACCATAATTATAGAATTCTTGTACAAGTAGAACTAGGATATTAGAAGTTTAGTAGGAATAGGATTTTCCATATTTGGAGATTGTAACTTGTATATATACATATTCATTCAATAAGAATAATCAAGGGATTAATTCTTTCACTCCATAACGGGAAATCTTTCACTAATTTTTCACACAAAATTCCACTTTGTTCCGTCTCATTCAATTGAATCAGTTTTCATAACATTTTGCTAGTTTTTGGCGATTTTCTTTAATATGATTAAGTATATATGACCTTCAATTTCTTGAGACCGATATGACCTAACTTCAGGAGAACCAGTTGCACTACTTAAACTTTTAGGATTTATTCTTATAATAATCAAGATTCAATACTATAGTCTACAACAAAATCCACTGAGGAGCCTAACTTGTATTTGGGATATAGGATATAGCTGCAACTTTGTTGAATAAAGTGTAAAATAGTCTAGGAGGGAAGATTAGTCATAACATAATAGAGTTAGTTATGTTATTATCTATAAATATGAAGTGTAGTTGTATGTTATCGTTAAGTTGAATGAAATGAGTTTCTCTCTCTTCTTTTCCTCTCTACTCTTTCTCATCTTCTTCTTCTTGTTCATCTTGTATACATAATCAATTAGGGTTCCATTGTTGAATCCTTAGATAACTTCATAGTATTAGAGCGGTCCAGTAAGATCCAATAATTATTGTGTCGCGATTGCTAAATCTCAATCGCAAAGTTCATAATCTGTTCGAATTTGGGATTTCTAGAAAAAAATTGAAAGTTGTTCATAAAAAATTAGGTCAAAACAACAATGGCGATTGATGGAGTTTCAGGCACAGTACCTGCAAACACCAGTTCATCTACTGAAGCAGTGAATTCGACTCAAACTTGAATTATAATCATCCATTGTTTCTACGATCCACAAAGGTTTTATAGCTATACTAGTCTATGTTCATGATATATTAATAACTGGAGAAAACTTAAAGACTTATTCAGACAAAAGCAGCTCTAGAAAAAGCATTCAAAAATGAAAGATTTAGGGGAATCGAAGTATTTCTTTGGAATTGAATTTGCAAGATTTGAAAAAGGAATTCCAATGCATCAGAGAAATACACATTAGAATTGATTTCAGAATCAGGATTGAGTGCTGCAAAATCAGTTTCAACTAGGGCTGACCAATGGGACCGGACGGGATTAGGGGGATAGAAAGTGGTCCCATCCTGTCCCACATCCCACTATCAGAGGGAACGAGATTTGAGGGGACATGATGGGATGGGATGGGATGGGATGGGAAGGGAGATTTGGGAGGACTTTTAAAAACTTTTTTCTAGACACTTAATTTTTTTTAAAATCAACTCATCAAAGAATTTGGGGGGACTTTTAAACACCTATGGACGTCAATATCAAGTTTCCTACTAGAGAATATGATCAACTCATCAAAGAAGGCAGCAAGAAGGAAGATAAAAAGATTAACAATGTGTCCAGCTATTCAGAAGATGAAGTGATAAAGGATCAAGGATCATACCAAAGACTAATTGGAAAATTACTATACTTAACAGTCACAAGGCCTGATATAGCCTACAGTGTAAAAAACTTGAGTCAATATCTTCAACAACCAAAAAAATCTCATATGAAAATTGCATTGAAGATTATTAGGTATGTCAAGACTCAACTTGGACAAGGAGTTCTATTGTCAAGTAACAGAAATGAAACAATCACAACATTATGTGATGTTGATTGGACTGCATGTTCCTTCTCTAGAAAATCAGTGACAGGGTTCCTAATAAAGCTAGGTGACTCGCTAGTTTCTTAGAAATCCAAGAAACAAACAATAGTCTCAAGAAGATCAGCTTCCGCTGAGTACATAAGCATTGCCACTACAATATCTGAGTTAACATGATTAACTGGATTGATCAGAGATCTAGGTGTACAACTACATCTACTTGTAAGAATACATAGTGATAGCAAAGATGTCATTCAAATAGCAACTAATACAGCCTTCAATGAGAGGACAAAACATATCGAAATTGACTGCTACTTCATAAGAGAATATACAACAAGGACTAGTCAAGACTGAATATATACACACCATAGAACAACCTGCAGATGTATTTATAAAAGGTATGAACCGAGTTCAACATAAATATCTTGTTTCCAAGATAGGTTTGCTCAATATTTTCATGGCACCTAGCTTGAAGAGGAGTGTTGAATAAAGTGTAAAATAGACTAGGAAGACAGATTAGTCATTACATAATTGAGTTAGGTATGTCATTACCTATAAATATGAAGTGTAATTGTATGTTACCGTTAAGTTGAATGGAATGAGTTTCTCTCTCTTATTTTCCTCTTTACTCTTTCTCAGCTTCTTCTTGTTCATCTTGTATACATAATCAATTAGGGTTCTATTCTTTAATCCTTAGATAATTTCAAACTTATCCTATTTTACTTTGTAAGGAGGACCAATATAACACTTATAATAAGTTCACGGCAAAGAAACTTAGCTAGAAATCTCCAGATAGACAAAAGAGTTTTCATTTTGAGTTTAATTCCTATATACTAATGGTGTAACTTATTTTTTAAGTCGTCAAATAAGTAACTTGCAACATGTCTATAGTAAATTTATACCGAGGAGAATTCAAAATTTAAAGTTTATAGATTCTTATAATGATCTCAAGTTAATATACAATGATAACAAGATTTTGTCATGAGGTGAAATTTGTATTTCTGTCATTTACAAATTCTGCTTAGTAATCTTTTATGTAATTCAATTAAAAACTCTACTTGGTAATCTTTTATGTAATTCAATTAAGTCTGCACAAGGTTAATAGTGGATGGACAGGTGTCTAGAGTCTAATTGGACAAGTGTCCTTAGCCGTTAGAATCATTTTGTTTCTTTTTGCTGGATTGTATAAAACAGCTGCAGTGTACTCAGAAATTTTTCTTGAATGAAATATCTAAATTTCCTCTCTTATTAATGTGAAATAAGGATTACTACGATAGATACTTGTGGTCCGATCTTTTCTCGGATCTGGTGTATAGCGAAAGTTTTTTATTTACTTTCTTCCTCTTTCTTCTCTTCTTTACGAAATTAGTAATAAAGCTTCAAGCTCTTGTTGCAGGTTTACAGTCAAATACTTATAAATATTTAGTGAATTTCTTTATATATATGCAGAGACTAGCAAAAGCAATTGTATTCCTGTGAACAAAGGCAGAACTAAGACTTAAAATTTATGGGTTCGCGGTTTTAGTCGATTTAAGTATTTAGTTCTAAGTTATAAAATTTATACATGAAATAATTTTTTGATATAAACAAATTATATACAAGGTTTAAATCAAAGCTATTGGGCTCTACCTAATTCATAATTATATTCTAGCTTCGCCCTGAACCCATAGGTAGTACTCTAAATCAATCATTGAACCTATATTGATAATTTAGAAAATAAAACAAATAACCAACTATTATCCGTAAATGTCAATGGTGGATGTAACAAGTAACGTTTTCAAAATTATACTAATATACTAAAAGTTCAATAAATATTAGTAAATTTTAGCCAATAATTTCATAAGTTTAACAGGTTCAGCCGTAAGTATCTATAATATTTAACAATTTCAAATTTAAATTCTGAATTCTCCTCCGATGAAGTAACTAATGATGTAAAGATTCTGATAGAATATATGTAATTATATTTAGTGATTTAATAAAGATTGTTAGTGATTTTGTATTAGTTAGGTGTATAATTAATTTTCATAATTGTAGCCTAGAATCAATATTGTACATCATGTATATAAGCTAATGAAAATAATCGAGGGATTATTCTTTTTCATGATATCAGAGAGCAAATCTTCTTTTCCTCCCTTCTCACTAAACTTCCATCGTGCCCTACTCGGATTTCCATCCCCTCCGCCGCCCATATTCTTGCATACAATTATCGAACCCGACGCAACAACAATGGAAGATTGGAATAGGTTGCGTGATATATTCCAAGATAATAAAAATTCTCGTGCCGTAACACTTGAGCAAGAATTATCTCATACAACTATGGAGGATTTCCCGAATGCCTCCGCATATTGTCAAAGGCTCAAGGAATTGTCAAATAAACTTAAGAACGTCGGAGCACCGGTCACGAATGATCGTCTCATTCTTCAAATGGTTGCGGGCCTCACCGAAGCTTATAATGAGGTTGGAACTCTCTTTCACCAAAGCAATCCTATCCCTCCTTTCTACCAAGCACGTTCCATGCTCACTCTTGAAGAGGCGGGGTTGGCTAAAAAGGTCGCAACCGGAGCACATTCCGCCATGGTGGCTGCCATGTCCCAAGAATCCGATGACACTCCATCATTCTCAGAATATTATAATCAAAACTGTAACAACGGTGGTGGCAAAAAAGGTCAAAACTGCAATCATGATGGGAAAACAACGACGGCGGCCGCGGTGGCGGCAGCAGTGGAGGACATGGTAGCATCCAGCAAGGGTCCAGGCCACAGCACCCCTGGCAGCAGTCGTGGGCCAGTGGGCAGGAGTGGTCTTGGGAATGGCCTTGGTCATTCCCTCCGTGTCCATAGCCCCTTGGGCCAGGCCCATCAACTGGCAGAAGCAGCAGCCTGGCCATTTTGGGCCTTGACTGCAGCAGCCTGGCCTTTTTGGGCCTCGGTCACATCGGTCTTTCACCGCAACATGCGCAACAGCCCCCAAACTCCCACGGATATCGAGGCAGCGATGCATACACTTAGACTAAATCCTCCGGATACAAATTTGTACATGAATACCGGTGCTACTTCTCATATGACATCCGTGCAAGGTAATCTCTCATCTTATTTCAATTTGAGCAAAAATCATGGCATAATTATTGGTAATGGTCATTCAATTCCAATTCGTGGTTATGGTCACATAAATTTGTCTCCCCTAAACCCACCTGTCGTCTTGAAAATGTTCTTGATGCTCCTTAATTGATTAAAAATTTGGTGTCCGTTAGGAAATTTACAACTGATAACTCAGTTTTTGTTGAATTTGATCTATTTGGGTTTTCTGTGAAGGATTTCTGGACGGGGATGCATTTAATGAGATGTGATAATCAGGGCGAGTTTTATCCCATCACCACAAATCAAGCCACACCATCAACTTTTGTAGCATTAACACCTTCTTTATGGCATGAACATTTGGGTCAACCGGGAGCATTTGTTTTTTACTCCCTTAGACACACTAAATTTATTGAGTGTAATCACACTCGTGGTTCTAATGTTTATCATTTTTGTCCTCTTGAGAAACATGTTAAATTGTATTTTATTGCTTCTAATTCTATTACTATGTTGCCTTTTGATTTTATCCATAGTGGTCTTTGGATGTCTCCCGTTTTGAGCTCTTCGGGCCACCGTTATTATGTTTTTTTATTGGATGATTACTCTAATTTTTTTGTGGATATTTCCGTTATCTAAAAAGTCTCGAGTTTATTCCACATTTCTATCATTTAGAGAATTCATCTGTGCTCAATTTGAACGGGAGGTTAAGAACATTCAATGTGATAGTGGAAGAGAATTTGGTAATGGGCCATTTTAGAAATTTTGTAAGGTTAATGGTGTATCTTTTCGATTCTCATGTCCACATACTTCATCACAAAATGGGAAAACCGAGAGAAAAATTCGCACCATTAATAATATTGTTCGTACATTACTAGCTCATGCATCATTACCGCCTTCATTTTGGCATCATTCGTTACAAGTGACAACTTACCTTCTCAACATCCTCCCTAGCAAAGGATTAGCCTACCAATTTCCACTCAAAATTCTTTATCAAAAAGACCCTTCTTATTCTCATCTTTGGGTATTTAGGTGTTTATGTTATCCTCTCTTTCCCTCCACTACCATAAATAAACTTCAAGCCCGCTCTACCGCTTGTGTATTTTTGGGTTACCCATCTAATCATCGTGGTTACAAATGCTATGATCTATCCTTTAATAAAATCATCATTAGTCATCATGTCATTTTCGATGAAATCCAATTTCCATTTGCTAAGTTGCATAGTTCAACATTCCATTCATATAATTTTTTAGATTATGGGATTTCACTTTATGTGGTTCATCATTTGGCCTAGCCCACACCAAGGCACATGGACCAGCTGACACACTCCGTCCCAATGCTTGCTAGACCAACTCAGCCCAGTCAGTACCTTACGCCAGCCGGCCCAACCTAGTGGCAAACCCACTCTGCCAGGCCAGAATCTCAGCCCACCTCGCCAGGCCCAGTGTGTGGCAGTCTCCTGCCCTACCAACCCATCCCCTCTCCATCGGATAATGGGTCGCGTCAGTCTATCCCAGAACCAAGCCAGCCCACTGCTCCCACCCAAATCCAGCCCACTCCAATTCCGGCTTCAAGGCCAGTTACTCGCAGTCAACGGAGAATTTTTAAACCAAAGCAACAATTTAATCTCAACTTTAATGGTACTAAATCCCCTCTACCACGTAATCCCGGGTTTGCCCTTCGTGGCCCGAATTAGAAAATAGCTATGGATGATGAATATAATGCTCTTATTGAAAATAAGACGTGGGAGTTGGTGCCCTATCCACCTGATGTTAATGTGATTCGTTCTATATGGATTTTTACTCATAAATAAAAAAATGATGGTTTTTTTGAAAGGCATAAGGCTAGTCTTATAGGTGATGGCAAAACTCAACAGGTTGGCGTGGATTGTGGTGAGATGTTAAGCCCGGTTGTCAAACCGACAACTATTTGCACTGTTCTCAGTCTCGCTCTCTCAAAGCATGGCTCATTCATCAACTGGATGTGAAAAATATTTTCTTACACGGAAAACTCAAGGAAACAGTATACATGAATCAACACTTGGGTTTTAGGGACCCCGCTCATCCTAATCATGTGTGTTTGCTGAAAAAATATTTGTATGGGTTGAAACATGCTCCTCGGGCCTGGTACAAGAGATTTGCAAATTACGTTTCTACTCTTGGGTTTTCTCACAGCAAGTCTGATCATTCTCTATTCATATCCCTTCTCAGCTCAGAATTTGCTATGAAAGATTTGGGGCCATTGAGTTATTTTCTGGGTATAGCTGTCACTCGTCATGCATGTGGTTTATTTCTATCTTAGAGGAAGTATGCAACAGAGATCATTGAACGGGTTGGCATGTCAGCCTGTAAGTCATCTCCTACTCCGGTTGATACTAAACCGAAGTTAAGTGTTACTTCTAGCACACCATATGAGGATCCCTCCTACTATCGTAGTCTTGTGAGGGCTCTTCAATATCTCACTTTTATGAGGCCCGATATTACTTATGCATTGCAACAGCTGTGTTTATTCATGCATGATCCGAGCGAAGAACACATGCACGTTCTCAAACGCATTGTGCGCTACATTCAGGGCACTCTTGATCATGGCTTACATCTATATCCATCATTGGTATCTACTCTCATTTCTTATATGGATGCTGATTGGGGTGGATGTCCAGATACCAGGCTTTCGACATCTGGTTATTGTGTATTTCTCGGTGATAACTTGGTCTCTTGGTCGGCTAAACGCCAGTCTACTTTGTCGCGCTCTAGCGCGGAGGCCGAATATCGATGGGTCGCCAATGTGGTGTCTGAGTCCTGTTGGTTGTGTAACCTCCTCTTAGAGCTTCATTCTCCTATTCGGAAAGCTACATTGGTCTATTGCGATAATATTAGTGCGATATATCTCTCGCGGAATCTTGTACAACATCAGCGCACTAAACATATCGAGATAGATATTTACTTTGTTCGCGAAAAGGTTGCTCGTAGACAAGTACATGTCTTACATGTCCCTTCACTTATCAGATTGTTGATATTCTTACTAAGGGTCTTCATTTGATTCTGTTTGAAGATTTTCGGGATAGTCTCAGCGTACGACAACCGCCCGCTACGACTGCGGGTTGTGATAGAATACATGTAATTATATTTAGTGATTTGGTAAAGATTGTTAGTGATTTTGTATTAGTTAGGTGTATAATTAGTTTCCATAATTGTAGCCTAGAATCAATATTGTACCTCATGTATATAAACTAATTAGCTAATGAAAATAATTGAATGATTATTCTGTTTCAAATTCATTCCGCCTACCATGTATTTAGGTTAAATCATTTTATCCATCCATTATGAAATCATTCCCGTATGATTCGCGCAAACCGCATTGGTGGCATGTGCAGCAGTACTCTTTTAATTTTGGGAAAGTGTTCTTCAAAATTATAGGACCCATCCATTTTTGTCCCCACAATTCCACAAAGGTACAATAAAGCAACTTTCATATTCTAAAATTCAACCTTATCAGTCAAATCTCTATGCCAATTAAGTGGAATCTTCAACTTAGTAGAGTGGTTCAGCTTCCACCCTTGTCAACTCAAGATCTAGTACTCACTCCCCTTATAAAAAGAAGCTAGGTTTCTGTGGTGGTACTGAAGCTTAAGTGCATAACCAATGACCATAACCAAAATGGCATTTGAAATCTTCAAAACACAACCTTATACAAGATATATGGTTCTGTCACATCTCGATTTACCTAGATGTGATTGAAACTTAACGAGTACTACCCGCCAGGCGAACCTAATTCCATACACCTAGCATTCTTTCAAAAACTCATTACCATAGATAAAATATGCAATATGTATCAATAAATAAATACGGATATGTATCAATAAATAAATACGAAATCAATAATCCAATTGAAATCGTAAAACTCTAATCCAAATCACACAACTAGATCATGAAGCATCTAAAAAAATTACACAAGAGTAGATGTCAGGTGTGTAAACCCCAATAGACTGTTAAAAGTCATCATCAACTTAATATTCAAGATAATGAATAATCAATCTAGAATGTTCAAGTAGTTCTAGAGAGTTGAAAGAACTTTAGAATGAAAGTTCTAGAGTGGAGTCTAGAAAGAAGAACTCTAGAAATAAATAGAAGATTCCAGAAAAAGGTAGTGAAAATATTCTAGAATTGAGGAGTAATTAAGTATCCTAACTAGATTCTTCCATCACCACCTATAAATTGAGGTGGTCTATTTGAGTTGTAACCAAGTGAGTAAGAAGTTCTCAAGAACTGAGAGCAAGTAAGTTTTACTCAAGTAAGAAGTGAGTACTTAAGCCCCAAGTGTGCATCCAAAAAGTGTCCAAGTGAGTCTAAAGTGTGTGTAAGCTAAAGTGTGAGTGTCAAGTGTTGGTAAAAATAAAAGAGTAAGAACTTGGTGTATATTGTGGTCAAGTTATAGTGTTCAAGTCTTGGGGTAATTACTTTTACAATAATAAAGTAATTACGTTTTTTCACGTGTTGTGTTGTCTAACAATTGGTATCAGAGTCAGGTCGGTTCATACCAAAGAGTCGTTTGTTGAGTTTCTTAGAGTGTTCGTGTGTGGTTTAGTACTACAGAGCTTGTTGTCGAAATCAAGCTTTCTTGGTAAAAATAGAATTTTAGTCAAGACACGATGGATGACCTTCAAGTGGTCGGTGGAATCAAGAAACTTAACAATCAGAATTACAACACGTGGTCGATGCATATGGAGGCATATCTCCAAGGCCAAGACTTGTGGGAGATCGTTGGTGGCAATGAAGTTACACAACCAGAAGACGCAGCCGCTCTGAAGAAATGGAAGATTAGAGCTGGCAAAGCCATGTTTGCGATTCGGACCACAGTTGAAGATGAAATGTTGGAGCACATCAGGCCGGCTAAGATACCGAAGGAAGCGTGGGATACTTTCGCAACATTTTTCACCAAGAAGAATGATAAGAGACTGCAGCTTCTGGAGAACGAGCTTCTCTCTATCAGATAATGCGGCATGACTATCAACCAATACTTTACCAAGGTAAAATCTCTTTGTCACGAAATTTCTACATTAGACTCTGCTGCTGGCATGTCAGACACTAGAATTAGAAGAATTATTATTAATGGATTAAGGCCAGAATATAGAAATTTTATTGCTGCAATACAAGGTTGGCCAAGCCAACCTTCTCTTGTTGAATTAGAAAACTTGCTAGTTGACCAAGAAGCGTTGGCTAAGCAAATATCTGGAGTCTTATTAAAGAGTAACGAAGAAGCACTCTATAGCGTTGATAAGAAAGGTCGATCCCGACCAAATGCTAGTAGAAATTCTAGAAAACATGATGACTAGGATAATCATCATGGAAGCTCCCAAACAGGGGGAGCTGAAAAGAAAGACAACCGGGGTGGCCAGTCAAAGAATAACAATAAGTTCGATGGAAAATGCTATAACTATGGGAAAAAGGGCCACATGGCTAAAGTTGTTGGTTCAAGAAGAACACTGCAGAAAGCAATGCAGCCAAGTCAAATGCAGGAAAGACAAGTGATGAAGAGTGGGACGCTGAAGCATCTTTCGTCGTAGAGGAAGAAGAATTAGCTCTGGCAGTTACCGTTCTTGGAACGATCAACTACAATAATGATTGGATAGTCGACTCTGGCTGCTCAAATCATATGACATGAGATAAAAATAAGCTACAGAACATGACCGAATACAAATGTGGTTGTGTGGTAGTGGCAGCCAACAACTCAAGACTACCAATCGCTCACGTCGGAAAAATAACAATCATGCCGAGATTCAGTTCGAAAGAGGTTTCACTCCAGGATGTCTACCATGTACCTGGGATGAAGAAAAACTTACTATCAGTAGCGCAACTTACGGCATCCGGCCACCATGTCGTATTCGAACCTCAAGATGTCAAGATCTATCAAGATCTTGAAATCTCTGGAACACCGATGATGAGAGGACGACGCTTAGAGTTTGTCTATGTAATGTTAGCAGAGTCAGCTTATGTAAACAAGACTCGAAAGAACAAAATAACCAATTTGTGGCATGCAAGAGTTTGACATGTAAGCTATCACAAACTTAAGGTGATGATGAAGAAATATATGTTAAAGAAACTTCCTCAACTCGAGATCAGAACAGAGACCGTTTGTGCAGGCTGCCAATACGGTAAGGTGCATCAGTTACCGTATGAAGACTCAAAGTTCAAAGCCAAAGCATCATTGGAGCTGGTCCATTCTGACGTATTCGGGCGAGTCAAGCAATCATCAATCAGTGGCATGCAATACATGGTTACATTCATTGACGACTTCTCACGGTACGTATGGGTTTTCTTTCTAAAATAAAAATCTGATTTTTTTTCAAAATTTAAAGAGTTCAAGGAAATAGCGGAAGGAGAACTCGGCAAGAAAATCCAATGCCTCCGAACAGACAACGGTGGTGAATATACATCAGATGAATTCTCCCAGTACCTACGAGTATGCCGCATACGCCAACAATTCACATGGAAAATACGCCACAACAGAATGGAGTAACTGAGAGGAAGAATCGACATCTTACAGAGATATGTCGAAGCTTATTACATTCGAAGAATGTTCCAGGAAGATTTTGGGCAGAAGGTATGAAAACAACAGCTCATGTCATCAATAGACTTCCTCAAGCGAAGTTAGGGTTTGTTTCACCCTTTGAAAAACTATGGGGTAGTAAACCTGCAGTAAGTCACTTTTGAGTATTTAGCTGTGTATGCTACGTGTTTGTGCCAAGTCATCTACGTAGCAAATTTGATAAAAAGGAAATATAATGTATCTTTGTGGGATACGACAGCCAAAGAAAAGGGTGGAAATATTGCAACCCAACAACTGAAAAGTGTTATACATCAAGAAATGTGGTATTCGATAAGGCAGCATCATGGTGGTCACCTCAAAAGGGAGAGTTACCAGATTTCAAGAAAATAGAAGACAATTTGCAAAAGAAGATGGGGGAGCAAATTGTTGAAGTACATCCAAGTCCAGAAAAGGAAGAGATTCAAAAAGAGCTTGGACATCCTGACGTTTGAAAGAGCTTCAAGAATCGCTCACAATGGATGCAAAAATAAATTAAGTTGGTGCTAAGGGGGAGTGTTAAAAGTCATCATCAACTTAATATCCAAGACAAGGGATAATCAATCTAGAGTGTGCAAGTAGTTCTAAAGAGTTGAAAGAACTTTAGAATGAAAGTTCTAGAGTGGAGTCTAGAAAGAAGAACTCTAGAAATAAATAGAAGATTTCATAAAAAGGTAGTGAAGAATATTTTAGAATAGAGTAGTAATTAAGTATTCTAACTAGATTCTTCCATCACCACCTATAAATAGAGGTGGTCTATTTGAGTTGTAACCAAGTGAGTAAGAAGTTCTCAAGAAGTGAGAGCAAGTAAGTTGTACTCAAGTAAGAAGTGAGTACTTAAGTCTCAAGTGTGCATCCAAAAAGTGTCCAAGTGAGTCTAAAGTGTGTGTAAGCTAAAGTGTGAGTGTCAAGTGTTGGTAAAAATAAAAGAGTAAGAACTTGGTGTATATTATGGTTAAGTTATAGTGTTCAAATCTTGATATAATTACTTTTACAATAATAAAGTAATTACATTTTTCAAATCTCACACCTTCGTCAGCCACTCAAAATAGACATGAGTAAATAAAATTAAAAAAAAGAGTTGGCAGCCTCCACGGACTAAGTGGCGGCTCACCAGCAACAGGATCAAATCTCACACTCTCGTCAGCCACTCAAAATATCGTTAGCAATTGTGGCTGCATGGAAGCATGTAAAGAGTGGTTCAGAATACATATAACTCATTAAAATCTTCGACCCACCCTCTAAATACCTCTGGAACATAAGTTAGAACATCTACAAAAACATATGGAAAACCATATTTGGATCAATCGTCTCAACAAAACATTACATCAATAGCCAATACAGATATTCAACTAAACGTATATCACATCTCAACACAATCAACACACGGGACTTATCATAAACATCAGTGAAGAAAATTAACCAAATATTTTGATGAATTCACAACATCATATACAGGGGCGAATTTACATTGAAAAAATGGGTCACGTGAACTCATCATCACTCGACTAAATTCGGTATATTATGTGTATAATTCATAAAATATATGTAATATTAACTGACACCACAAGAAAGTTTAGAATTTACAACAAAACTTTAGCAACAATAAATATATTGTTGATAAAAAAACGTAAATGACAACAAAATTTTAATATTTTGTTGCTAAAAAATGTAAATGGCAACAAAAAAAGCAACTTGTTGTTGCGAAAACTTTTCGCATCGAAGGTTATTGCAACGGCATGCAACAACTTTTGTTGTTGCGGAAAGTACTTTTGGTAACAACATCTAACATATGACAACAAAAATATTATTGGCAAATAACTTTTTTCTTGTAATATGAAGGAACACATGATCAAACGAGACTAAGTGGTGCATTGATTAAGCATTAGATTTGATTCCTTAAAGTCAACTAAAGGAAATATATGACGCCCCAAAATAAATTACGGCAGCTAATGCCATCAAAGTAAGTCATGGCAGCAAGGGAATAATATTGTACACCCCATTGCCATGACATGAACTCACGCCACACAATAATTATATCCATCGACTGAGGAATAATACACCAGCTAAAATAAACTACACATGGCTGGCCTAAAGACTACCGATTGTGCCAAGTACATGCTTGTCTCAACCCATATTCGGCAAACAAATCATAGTTTTAAAAATGAGCTTTTGAAAAGCAAGCATCAAAGTTTGAGATCTCTTTTATCTCGATCTGCGTCTAAGCGAGCTCATCAAAATTCTAAAACTACACCGTTGGATCTTCGGATTATCTCAAACTACACAATATCATGCTTAGAACAAGTAATTATCCTTAGACGAGCACTTCCCTAAATTTTAGAGTGGGTGAAAGTCGAAGTTAGAGGGTTAATCGGTTAATTTAGACTGTGGTCAACAGGTCAAATTCTCAGACCAAAACCCTCAACGGATTCTCCTCAAAGAGAGGGTTCCATGTCATTCATCAAAATAAAAAATTGACTTCGTTTGCGCTTTAAGACTGAAGATTTTGTTCTAAATATAGCTTAAAGATTAAAAAAAACATGTATAAATGAACCAAGAACACACATTTTCTCTAATTGAAAGCTAAATGTACTTAGTCATATATTACAAGAATCAAAATAAGAATTTGCCAATAACTGAAAGATCAAATGTGCTATTATTATCTCCGGATGATATAAAGGTGACAATATATGATTCAACCTAATTCTTCTTTTTCATAATATACTTTCTTATGTTGATAATATTGGGTATGTTGTTGTTGTTACTTTCTTATGTTAATTAGATTCTCCAAAAAAATATATATCACGGCACCTATGTCGGATCCTTAACAAAATACAAGTCATATCTCATAATCCATCAATAAAGTTGAGTAATAACTAGTAAACCATGACTATATAATTAATTATAAATGAAAATTAAGCAATAATAATACAATAATGATTGATCATTCAACTTCATTAAATAAAATCGAGTTAAATTACATTATTGGCCAAAAATATAAGTTATTTTTCAACACATATGTTCCTATCAATACCTGAATTTCAAAATTTATGTGATGACAAATGCGACCTCTAAATTCGCACTCGTGTCAAATCCTCACACTAGTATCCAAGAAACATAGGCACTTGCATATTGAGAAGTCATTGGTTACTGGTAAATTTGTTGTCATGTGATCAGGAGATCACGGGTTCAAGCCGTGTAAACAGCCTCTTGCAGAAATGCAAGGTAAAGCTGCGTACAATAAATCCTTGTGGTCTGGCCTTTCCCCGAACCCCGCGCATAGCAGGAGCTTAGTGCACCGGGATGCCTTTTTTATTTTTTTATTGGTTACTTGTCTAGTTGCCTAGTTATAAGATGCTGAACCAAGATCATTCTCCACAAGATTTGGTAAATCAAAAGATGGTGCAAAATCAAAAAGAAATTGAGAGCATGATAAAGGGAGGATCTTTTATAAGGGATAAAAATGATCCAAGGGACGCTTACAAAATTGCATACATAATCCATTTCTTGCTTGGTGCAGGCAATTTGTTGCCTTGGAATGCCTTGATCACTGCTGTTGATTACTTTGGTTACCTTTATCCAACCAAACATGTTGAAAAAGTTTTCTCTGTTGCCTACATGACTTCCTCTCTCTTGATTCTTGTTTTGATGTTGAGTTGGAGCAAATGGAACCAAACAATGAGCCTTAGATTGAGATTGAATCTTGGTTTTTCTATGTTTGTTCTTTCTTTAACGGTAACCCCAATTGTAGACTGGGCTAATTGGGACCAGAATGGAACAAAGGAGAAATCAAATGCAGCCTATTGTGTAGTGGTTGCATCAGTTGTTGTTTGTGGTTTAGCTGATGGTTTAATAGGAGGAAGCTTGATAGGTTCTGCTGGTAAGCTGCCAAAACAATACATGCAGGCAATTTTTGCTGGAACTGCTTCTTCAGGTACAAGTCCTATCAAATTCCTTACAAAATGCACATACAGTCAAACTTCTCTATAACAACCTCGTTTGTCTAGATATTCTTTGACTGCTATAGCGAAATGTTGTTATAGAGAGCATATAATATAACATAACATGAAAGTCGGTTCCAGAAAAAACTTGATTGTTATAGTAAAATGTTGTTATAGAGGAGGATTGTTACAATTGGACTTCTCTATAACGGTCTCGTTTGTCTGGATATTTTTTTGCTGCTACGGTGAAATGTTGTTAGAGAGAGCATATATAATAACATAACATGAAAGTCGGTTTCAAAGAAAACTTAATTAGTTGTTATAGTGAAATGTTGTTATAGTGAAATGTTGTTATAGAGGATGGTTGTTATAGAGACGTCTAACACAGTTAGAGGCGAACTCAAGATTTAACACTGAACTCATCTTACATTTGAAATTATGAGTTCATAATTTAATGTAGTATCTGTTGAAAATTTAGTGGTTTTTTCACATAGCTCAAGCTTGATACTGGAATTTATCTTTTAATATATTAAACTTGGTTTTCTTGCTTAATCAATGTGTTTTTCTCAAATGCCAACAAGTGTTTTAATTCCATATTAAGGATTATAACCAGAATCCTTACAAAATGCACATATAGTCGGGGACGGATTCAAGATTTAACACTGAACTCATAATACATATGATATTATGAGTTCAGAATTTAATATTTGTAAAAATTTTAGTGGTTTTTCACATAGCTCAATCTTAATTCTTGAATTTTTCTTTTTATGTATTGAACTTGTTTTTTTTTTTCAAATGCCAACAGGTGTTCTAATTTCCACATTAAGGATTATAACCAAGGTGTCACTTCCACATACTCCACAGGGTCTAAAGACAAGTGCTCATTTCTACTTCATAATTAGCACAACAGTTTTGATAGTGTGCATTATCTGCTGCAACTTGTTGTATAAACTGCCAGTTATGCAGCAGCATTACGCAAAACTTGTTCAAGATAATTGCTTTCCATGCTCAAGACATAAACTCCAAGATGTGGCAAGAACTATAAAGTATCCAGCATTTGGGGTTTTCGCGATTTATACCGTTACATTGTCCATTTTTCCGGGGTTCTTGGCAGAAAATCTTGAATCAAAGTTTCTCAAAGATTGGTATCCTATTTTGCTGATTACAGTTTACAACCTGTCGGATTTCGTTGGGAAATCTTTCACTGCAGTGTATGTTTTGAAGAGCACTGGAAAGGCTACTTGGAGTTGTGCTGCTAGGCTATTATTTTATCCTCTGTTTACTGCTTGTCTACATGGTCCTAAGTGGCTAAAAAGTGAAGTGCCAATTATTTTTCTAACGACGATGCTCGGGCTGACAAATGGTTACTTGACAAGTGTCATCATGATTCTTGCTCCTAAATCTGTGCCAACTTCTGAAGCAGAAATAGCTGCCATTGTTTTAGCTGTTTCCTTAGGGATGGGATTAGTGGCTGGTTCTGTTCTTGGTTGGTTTTGGATTATTTGAACTGCTATTAATCTGCCATTTAGGCAGGGGGTTTATTTGTAGGAATATGTAGAACGTTAAGTTATAATTCAAAAAAATCATGTGTTATGAACAAAGTATTTGTGACATTATATGAAAAAGTGGTATGAAATGCATTGTGTTCATTATCCTTATTTCAGCATTTGTGATGAAGAAAACTACAACAACAACATACTCAGTGTGTTAGGATTTACGTCTCAAATCCTACCTAATCAAAAAAACAGTAAATAAGCGAAGAACAAATAACACACACAGATTTATAGTGGTTCACCCTCAATGCGAGAGCTACGTCCACTTTGCTGCTGCAGATTTTACTATAATGGAGTTTTGAATTTACAATTCTTTCTTTCTCCCTTTTTCGACCACTCTTCTAAAAGAAAAACGGCGCCCTAGTTTATATGTAGTGAAACTAAGGCGAACATAATACAAGCCTAAAATTTTCAAAATACCCTCCACTAAATAACATTACATTATAAATTTATGAGTTCTGGAGACAAAGGCGAATTCAGAATTAGAAATTTATGAGTTCTCGATCAGCGTTCCACACTCTGCGTAGGGTCTTCATAGTGTCGGCAGTGAATTAGGATCCACAACTCAACAATCTCCCACTTGGAGACTAATTTCAATCATATGTCTCCATCTGCAGCGGCGTCTCCGATCCTCATCCAAGAAGTCTAACTCAAGTTGCACACAACTTCAGTTTGTCATTCGGCACGGCTTTCATCAGCATTTTTGCTGGATTCTGACTCCCTAGGATCTTTTCAAGCACTAATACTCCATCTTCCAAAGCTGATCTGATGAAATGGTACCGGAGTTGTATGTGCTTCGTTCGAGCATGGTAGACCGGGTTCTATGCCAAATGAATGGCACTTTGGCTATCACAGTATAGCACACTCCACTCGTGGTCCTGATCCAATTCCCGCAGAAAAGATTGTAGCCACATCATCTCCTTCGTGACCTCCGTCACGGCAACGTACTCAGCCTCATAACTAGAGAGAGCTACTATCTTTTTCAACTTTGAAACCCAGCAAATTGCAGTACCTCCGAAGGTGTAAACATACCCGGATGTGCTCTTTCTACTATCAACATCACCACCATTGTCAACATCACCACCATTGTCAACATCAAGATATCCCTGCAATCCTGTCTCTGACTTTCGGAAACACAAAGTTGAACTCGAGTTGCCCTTCAGATATCTGAAAATCCACTTCACAGCCTCCTAGTGCTGCTTTCCCGAATTGCTCATAAACCTGCTAACAACTCCCATTGCATGTGTAATATCTGGCCTCGTACATACCAGCACATACATAAGACTGCCAATAGCATAGGCATAAGGTACCTTGTCCATATGCTTCATCTCGTCTTCGGTCAGAGGCGACTGATCTTTTGACAAATGAAAGTGTCCAGCCAAGGGAGTACTGACTGGCATGGCATCATCCATATTGAACCTCTTGAGAACCTTCTTCATGTATTCTTCTTGTGAGAGCTTGAGGCCCTCCTTACTTCTGATGATTCTCATCCCAAGGATTTGCTTTGCGGCTCCCAGATCCTTCATTGCAAATTCTTTTGATAACTTCTTTTTCAGCCAGTCAATCTCATGTAGGTCTGCTCCTACGATCAGCATGTCGTCAACATAAAGGAGAAGTATAATGTAGGAGTCTTCAAGTCTCTTGAAGTAACAACTGTGATCTTCTTCGCACCTTATGAATTCGACTTTCTTCATAAAGTTGTCAAACTTCTTATACCATTGTTTTGGAGCTTATTTCAGTCCGTACATGCTCTTTTGAAGCTTGCACACTAGATTCTCTTTCCCTTTGACCTCAAATCCCTTAGGTTGTTTCATGTAGATTTTCTCATCTAAATCACCGTGAAGAAAAGCAATTTTCACGTCCATCTGTTGAAGATGCAGATCTTCATTTGCTAGCATCCCAAAAACAGTTCTGATTGTCACCAACTTGACTACGGGGGAGAAGATCTCCATGTAGTTAATGCCTTCTTTCTGTTGAAATTTCTTCACAACCAGCCTTGCTTTATAGCGCTTACTTCCATCGTGTTCTGCCTTTATCTGGTAGACCCATTTGTTCTGCAATGTCTTCTTCTCCTCTGGTAACTCAGCTAACCCCCATGTATGATTTGACAACAGTGAGTCCATCTCATCTTTCATTGCCAGCTCCCACTTAATCGATTCATCAATTTGCATTGCTTCTTCGTAACATTCCGGCTCCCCTCTGTCGGTAAGCAGAATTTAGTTGAGGGATGGAGAGAACATGTGAACCGGATTACTGATCCAGGATGATCTGCTTAATTCCATGATCGTCGTCCGCTGATTTGTTTCAGAATCAACATTTTCATTAACCCCGTCATAACTAGCTTGTTCTTCTGCCTCAGTAGTACCTGGTTGTAGCTCGGGTGCCAAGAAGTCTCTCAAATCAACTGTTTTTGTTTCCTTATTCTTACATTCTGAACTCTCCCGCAACTTGTCCTTGTACAACACTTGTTCATTGAAGACGACGTCCCTGCTTCGGATGATCTTCCAATTTTGGTCATCCTAGAATGGATAACCAAACTCGGTGTCACCATAGCCAATAAAATAACACTTCTTAAATTTTGGATCAAGTTTACTTCTAGCAGTAGCATCAATATGAACATAGGATAAGCAACCAAACACTTTCAAAAAAGAAAGATTTACCTTTTTTTCACTCCAAGCCTCTTCTGGAATTCTGAAATCCAAAGGAACAGACGATCATCTATTAATTAAGAAGGTTGCGGTATTAATTACATCTGCCCAGAATGTCTTGGGAAGTACAGCGTGTATTCTCATGCTCCGTACACGCTCGTTCAATGTTCGATTCATCATTTCCGCTATTCCATTTTGTTATGGCATTCCAGGAATAGTCTTCAGCATTTTGATCCCGTTATTAGCACAATACTGTTTGAAGTCACCATCAATGTATTCTCCACCTTTGTCGGACCTCAGGCCCCTCAAATTGAAGTTTGTCTAATTCTCGACCATGGTTTTCCATCTTTTGAAGACAGTGAACACCTCAGATTTATTTTTCGTAAAATAGACTCATAGCTTTCTAGTTGAATCATCAATGAAGGTCACGTAGTAATGTGATCCTCCGAGTGAGGGGACATTGGCAGGTCCCCACACGTCAGTGTGTACAATTCAAGTTTCTCGGCCTTCAATTCCCTACCTGCATTTGAAAAATTTACTCGCTTCTGTTTTCCGAGAATGCAGCTCTCACACATATGATGGTCTACCGACTTCAGCTTCGA
Organism: Anisodus tanguticus; assembly: GCA_034509755.1. Lineage (NCBI taxonomy): Eukaryota > Viridiplantae > Streptophyta > Magnoliopsida > Solanales > Solanaceae > Anisodus > Anisodus tanguticus. The sequence goes on along the minus strand of CM067543.1, from coordinate 7,781,158 downwards.
AATCATGTCGTTAGTCACTAAAAGCTTCATCCCTTTCTCGCTCATATGCCCCAGCCTGCAGTGCCACAACTATGTCTTCTTTGTGTTGTCAATAACAACGACTGTATCATGACAACTCATCGTCATATAAAGAGTACCAGTTTTCTTACCTCGACCAACCACCATAACGCCCTTCGTCACCTTTCAGGACCCGTTACCAAAGTTAACATTATGTCCTTCATTATCAAGCTGACCCACTGAGATCAGATTACGCATCATCTTCAGAACATGTCTGACCTTTGTGATCTTCCACACGTGTCCATTTGATATCTTTAAATTAATGTCTTCAGAACCAACAACGTCTAAAGGCTCACCATCTGTCAAATAAACTTTGTTGTGATTCAAAGCAACATAATTCGTCATTATATCATGATGTGGTGTGGTGTGGAAAGACGCTCCTAATTCAAGCACCCAAGAGTCGATCGGGCTGTCAACAGACAACAACAACAATGCATCACCAATGTCTTCAGTGGCAGCATTGATTCCACTCCCTTTGTTGTCCTTCTTCTTCGGTACCCTGCAATTCTTCTTGATGTGATCCGCTTTCCACAGTTCCAACACTCAAGTGTTCTCCCGGATCTGGATTGACCCCTGCCATTCCTTGACTTCGACTTGCCCTTATTTTGGTTGTAGTTTCTGTCATAATTTATGCCTCTGATCTCAACATTCAAAGCAGAACTTGTCGATGCTTCACCAGAATCTATCCTGCGAACCTCCTCAGTAAGGATACGATCTCTAACATAGTTGAATTTCAGTTTATCACTGCGAATAGAATTACTAACTGTTGCTCTTATCGGCTCCCAGCTATTCGGTAGAGACGCCAGCAAAATTAGGGCTTGCACTTCATCGTCAAACTCGATTGCAATAGATGACAATTGATTAACAATCGTGTTGCATTCATTAACGTGCATTGCAACATGAGCACCTTCCTCCATCTTCAGATGAAAGAGTTTCTTCATGAGAAATACTTTATTAATTGCCGAAGGTTTCTCATACATATCGGATAGAACCTTCATCATGCCAGTGGTGGTCTTCTCCTTCGCCACGGTGTGAGCAACATTCTTTGACAAAAAACAATCAGATTACTCCCAGAATCTGTCTGCCAAGGAGATTCCAATCTGCATCATTCAGCTCCTCTGGCTTCGGGCTCAGCGGTTGATGAAGATTTCTGCCGTACAAATAGTCTTCAATCTGCATTCTCCAAAACGCATAATATGTACCATCAAATTTCCTGATGCCGTGCACCGAACCATCTTCGCCTCCCATTGTTTTCTGAATCGCAACACAACATGTCGCTCTGATACCAGTTGTTAGGATTTACGTCCCAAATCCTACCTAATCAGAAAAATAGTAAATAAGCGAAGAATAAATAACACACACATATTTATAGTGGTTCACCCTCAATGCGAGAGTTACGTCCACTTTGCCGCTGCAGATTTTACTATAATGGAGTTTTGAGTTTACAATTCTCTCTTTCTCTCTTTTTCGACCACTCTAATGAAAGAAAAATGGTGCCCTAGTTTATATATAGTGAAAACTAGGGCGAACATAATACAAGCCTAAAATTTCCAAAATACCCTCCATTAAATAATATTACATTATAAATTTATGAGTTCTGGAGACAGAGGCGAATTCAAAATTAGAAACTATGAGTTCTCGATCAGCGTTTCACACTCTGCGTAGGATCTTCATAGTTTCGGCGGTGAATTAGGCTCCACAACTCAACACATTGAAGTCTCACAACGTGGGGTCTAGGGAGGATATAGTATACGCAGACCTTACCTCTACTTTGGTAGGTAGAGAGGTTGTTTCCGAAAGACCATCGGCTCAAGAAAAAGCATAAGCACAAACAAAGCAACAGAAACGGTCAGACCCGGACAAGAAATTTAAAGCAATATGAAAATGATGGTAACAAAAGCGAATAAGCCATGATAAAGCATTCTGAAAAAAAAAGCAGTAACTAACGCATGTAATTAAGATAAACAAAGTACACGAAAGAACATACAACACTAGAAATCAAATGACAGGGGACTATAAAGCAATAATGCGCCTACTAGTATGATGACTCAACAGGGCTACAATAATATCACTACAACTACCAGTAATACTAGTACTATATAAGTTCTGAATCTGACACTTCAAAATTCAAATAGTGATGAATTTTATATTTGAAGTCATTCTTTAAATTGAATCCATGAGCAAGAAGATGTCAATATAAAATTAGCAATATTAACATGGACTCATCTAGAATTTAGTCCCTAAAGAGAACTAATTTTCTGCCTATTCAACAGCCTAAAGTTTTTAGGACCAGAGCTAATAGGAAAATCAAGCTGCAGCCTGTTATCTCTCTGGTTGTTGCATTCCATTTTTAAGAAGGAATTAAGTAACTTATGTATACTGCTAGTGTAAAATAAATTTAAGGGATGTCTTGATAAAATGGTAAAGTTTGTCTCTTTGAAACTTTATTGGTCACGAGATTAGAACTATGGAATCAACTACTATGCTTGTATCAGGGTAATCTGTCTACATCAAACCTTCTTGGAGTACAACCCTTCCTCGGACCCTACGTGAATGCAGGATGTTTCATGCACCGGGCTACCCTTTGATGTAACTTAAGATGTTATAGCGGAATGTCTAGCTTATTTTCGAGTCAACCTGTTCCACATGACTTCCACTAATTATGGACAGTTATCTTTCGTTATATTTTTTAAATAAATTTATATTGTTAGTGTTAGTGGAAGAACTTACTCACACTCGATATTTACATCAATCCAATAAATACATGATACGTGTTTTAACTTACACCCATATTTTAAATCATAATTAATTAATACACATGCTAACTTTAATTGTTGACTTAATCATGATAAAATAATATGATTTATATAAAAACGGAGTGCAAATAAGCTTTTACCCTCTAAGGAGCATCATAACAAATTTATGTTAGCAAGACACATGTAGATGGCAGCAATTCTTAGGCATCTTAGTGTGCAGCTATACATAGTTGCTTAAGAATAAAGACTAGCCGCAAAGATGGAGCTGGACTCTACTTAGCAAGAATATAATAATTTTGGTTGAATGGCCAGCGTTTCATTATCTACTAGTCATTTGGATATTGTTGCCAGTGCTGCTTATATTGTCAATTCTTTTTAAGATTATTAATGAAGAATATTTGAGTCGGTGATTCTGAATTATTAGTATTTTATAACGTGTCAAATTTAATAGAATAATCTTTAAGATCAAGATCTACGAGTCAAATTTAATAGAATAATCTTTAAGATCAAGATCTACGAGAGCCAGAGGATATTAGGGATATACTGCTCTCATATAACGCACTAGGATTTCCGATATTACATTGGGTAACAATGGCCGACCAAAACAAATTACATCTCGCTCTTATCGTAAATAACGTCAAGAACTTCATTCCGATGATTCTTGAGATGGAAAAAGGGCAATTTTTATCTTGGGGGGAGTTATTCAAAAGTCATTGCCGCGCATACCAAGTCATTGACCATATTCTTCCTCCAAAGCCCCAATCAGGTGTCATGGAAAAAGACAAGTCCACCGACATTGATATGGCTCTATGGTCTCGCTTGGATGCTATAGTACTTCAATGGATTTAAGGCACTATATCAAACGATCATTTGCACACCATATTGGAACCGGATTCAACTTCTCAACAAGCATGAGAGCATTAGCAAAATATTTTTCAAGATAACAAAAATTCTCGTGCGATTTATCTAGAAAATCAATTCACCAATGTGAAGATGGATGATTTTTCAAACGTCTCCGCCTATTGTCAAGAGTTAAAAATGCTTGTCGATCAACTATCCAATGTTGATGCACCGGTGTCGAATCAAAGTTTAGTTCTACAATTAATTGCGGGTATTAACGAATAATATGATGGTGCTGCTATGTTCATTCAACAAAGTAATCTGTTGCCACCATTTTATGAGGCTCGTTCGAGATTGATTCTCGAAGAAACTCGAAAAATAAAACAGGCGGCGACGGCGGCCAACAATGCCCGCACCGCCCTCCTTTCTACCAACACATATATCGATGATTTTGGGCTTTAAATTTCTGGTTTGGGTAATGCAACAAATCGCAACAACTATGGACAAAAACGGGGTCAAAATCACAATAATAACAAATGAAAAAATAATAGTGGATGGGGACGAGGCCATGGGGTGGAAATCGGTCGGCGGCGGTGGCGGTGAGCGAAAGGGCCCCTTCGGCAGCCACAACATCACCACAAAGCCGGCGGCGCGAGGGGGGCCGAACACGCCGTGGGGCTGGACACCACAACAGTGGGCAGCCCCTCCTTGCCCGTACCCCACGACGTCGTGGGCCAGACCACCACCACCCACTCGATAGCCCAGAGTACTTGGCGGTCGTCCACATCAAGCATATGCAGCCCATGGACCATCTTCTTCAAGTTATGTTCCAACGGACATCGAGCAAGCCATGCACACTATAACTCTCAATGTTCCCGATGACACATGGTACATGGACAAGGGTGCTACCTCTCACATGACGACAGCTCAAGGTACTCTCTCATCTTATTTTAATATGAGCAGTAATAAAAATATGGTGGTTAGTAGTGGACAAGAAATTCCAATACGTGGTATTGGGCAATCAAACATCCCATACCCACCTTTACATTTAAATAATGTCCTAAATGCACCCAAACTTATTAAAAACTTGATATATGTGCATCGTTTCACCACTGACAATAATGTTTCTGTTGAGTTTGATCCGTTTGGGTTTTCTGTGAAGGACATTCGGATGGGAATGTCACCTATAAGATGTGCTAGCACTAGGGATTTATATCCCATCACCACCACCATCAACAACCAAGCCACCTCTCCATCAACTTTTGCTGCTCTTTCTCCTACCTTATGGCATAATCGTTTGGGACACCTGGAGCACCTGTGTTAAACTCCCTTAGGAAAAATAAGTTTATTGAATGTACACAATCTTGTTGTTCTCCTGTTTGTCAGTCTTTTGTTTTTGGGAAACATGTTAAATTACCTTTCTCTGTGTCTACTTCGAGCACTATTATGCCATTTGATATCATGCATAGTGATTTATGGACATCTCCGATTTTAAGTTCGGCAGGTCATAAGTATTACATGCCTATTTTGGATGATTATTGTAATTTTCTATGGACATTTCCCATTGGGGAAAAATCGCAGGTTCACACTATTTTCATGAAATTTAAGGCTTTCATCCAAACCCAATTTGAGAAGTCTATTAAGTGTTTCCAATGTGACAACGGAAGGAAATTCATAAATGACCAATTTAATGATTTTTATCACAAAAATGGTATGGTATTTCATCGCTCTTGTCCACACACTTCTCTTCAAAATGGGAAAGTCGAACGAAAAATACGAGCAATAAATAATTTAATTCACACACTTCTTGCTCATTCGTCCATACCACCATCATTTTGGCATCATGCTATTCAAATGGCCACATACCTCTTAAACATTCTCCCTATCAAGCTACTTTCAAATTTCTCACCCACACAAATTCTTTATCATCATGATCCTTCCTGCACACATTATGTTATCCTCTCTTTCCTTCCACAAAAATAAATAAACTTCAAGCACGTTCCACTCCATGTGTATTTTTGGGATACCCACAAAATCATCAGGCTATAAGTGTTATGATATATCTAGTAGGAAAATTTTCATCTCTCGTCAAATTATTTTTTATGAGTCCCAATTCCCGTTTTCCAACATACACACTTCTTCCCCGCCCTCGTATGATTTTTGAACACTGGGCTACATCCCCTCTTTCAATTTTATTTAAACAACCCAGAGGTTCAAGCCCAAACAAGGGAGGCCACTGCTCCCTCCCTTGGTCCAGTTAAACAGCTCAGCTGCTCAAGCCCAACCGAGGGAGGCCACTGCTCCCTCTCCCTCGGACCAGTGGACTTCACACTCTTACACGCAGCCCAACCCAGAAAATCCCAAAAACCCTTCAATTAGGCCGAGCTCCTCTCCGACTGAGACTGTGCCAAATAACCAACAGGCCACACACTCAGCCCACTCCAACCCAACAGTCCTACTGCCCCAATAACCCCTTTAGGGTCTGACCCCAACCCGGTCCATCGAAACACGTAGCATACATGGAATCTTTCGGCCTAAGCATTATTTTAATCTGACATCCTCTGCCCAACTATCCCTAATTCTCCGTAACCCGAAAGATGCCCTATCAGACCCGAATTAAAAAGCCATCATGTTAGATGAAATTGATGCTCTTATTAAAAATAAGATGTGGGAGTTGGTGCACCGTCCTTCTAATGTAAACATAATTCGTTCCATGTGGATTTTTTATCATAAAAATAAATCTGATGGTTCCTTTGAGCGGCACAAAGCCCATCTTGTTGGTGATGACATGTCTCAACAGGTTGGTGTAGATTGTGATGAAATCTTTAGCCAGTTGTTAAACCGACAACTATCCGGACAGTTCTCAGTTTGGCTCTGTCAAAATCATGGCTCATTCATCAGTTGGATGTAAAAAATATGTTTCTCCACGGTCACCTACAGGAAACAGTTTACATACACCAACCTTTGGTATTTCGAGATCCTATTCATCCAGATTATGTTTTCTTGTTGAAGAAGTCTTTATATGGTCTCATACAGGCCCCCCGAGCATGGTATAACATGTTTGCTAATTTTGTTTCCACACTGGGCTTCTCGCATAGCAAATCCGATCGGTCTTTGTTTATTTATCAGAAAGGAAATGACATGGCATACATTCTTCTCTATGTTGATGACATCCTCCTCACAACATCGTCTAATTCTCTTCGCCAGTCTATTATGTCTCTCCTAGCATCTGAAATTTCTATGAAGGATTTGGGTCCCTTTAACTATTTTTTGGGCATTACTATAACTCAACATGCAGGTGGTCTATTTCTTTGTCAAAGAAACTATGCCGAGGAGATAATTGACCGAGCCGACATGTCCTCATGTAAGCCGTCACCTACACCGGTGGATACAAAGGCGAAGTTGAGTAACTCCTCGAGGTCTCCATACGATGATCTGACATATTACCGCAATTTAGCAGGGGCATTGCAATATCTCACCTTTACGAGACCTGATATATCATATGATGTTCAACATGTATGTTTACATATGCATGACCCAAAGGAGGAGCATATAGGTGTTGTCAAAAGAATTATGCTGTATATTCAGGGTACTCTTGAGTTTGGCTTGCATCTTTATACGTCAGCCATTTCTGGTCTCACTTCTTATACAGATGTTGATTGGGGTGGATGCCCGGATACCAGATGCTCCACCTCTGGTTATTGTGTATTTCTCAAAGACAATTTGATCTCGTGGTCGTCGAAGCGCCAACCCACGTTATCTCGGTCTAGTGCTGACGCCGAATATTGAGGGGTTGCGAATGTTGTCATTGAATCGTGTTGGCTCTGTAATCTTCTATTGGATCTCCATTGTCTGCTCAAAAAGGCAATTGTCGTTTATTGTGATAATGTGAGTGTAATATATCTGTCGAGGAACCCCGTGCAACATCAATGCACTAAACATATTGAGATGGATATTTTATTTGTCCGTGAGAAGGTTGCATGTGGACAAGTTCATATTCTCCATGTCACGTCCCGCTATCAGATTGTCGATATATTCACAAAAGGGCTTCCGCGTATACTCTTTGATGATTTTAGGGACATTCTTAGCGTACGAGAGCCTCCCGCTAAGACTGCGGAGAAATGATAGATTATGGAAATAATCTGTAATTAAGGACATAATCTTTGTGTATATTTTATACTTAGAATATAAATAATCTGATTTAGAATACTATAATTATAGCCTAAATTTTAGTCTCATAACATGTATATATTATTACATTCAAGGAATGAAAAGATCACAAAAAATATTTCCATCAACTTCAAATTTTACTTGGTCACATTTAATAACCACGATCCTATCTCTGTAATGGTTGAAACGTGCGATATTCAGGAGCCGATTACAGAGGTATCGTCCTATAAATTCCTCATCATTGTCATTATTGGATTACACATATTACTATACATACATTCTGGGAAAATTGTTGTTGATATATTCTTGTTCATCATTGCTTATCTGGCCAGAAATATTCAATAAGAATCACCCTATATAGTTTGCTATATCCATTCACTTGCTTCCCTTGCTACGGTTGTATTTCATTATTTCTATTATATTCATACTATTAAAAGGATCAATTATATTTGGATCAATCACTTTGCTTATGCCCCTAATCGTATAAAATTGATTGGTTGACCTAATAAACAATAAAACAAATATTTACATTAAATAATTTTTACCAACCAAACGTAGAAAATTTGAAAAGCTATACCAAAAACACCCTTACTTGCACATGAGTCCAAAGATCGATCTAAGCTAGAAAGGCAGTAAGTGCACCTCTTAATATATACTACTCATCCGTTTCGAATTGTTTATCTTAATTTGATTTGATACAGAAGGTAAGAAAATACAAAAAGACTTAAATTTTGTGGTCTTAAATTAAAAATGCGTGTAATGTAGCAAAATTTTCTTTGAATCTTGTGGTCTTAAATATTTCATATAGGATATTGGACGCAAATAATTACTAAATATAAAAGTTACATTATTTTTTTAAACAGACTAAAAAGAAAAGTAAGACAAATTAATTGAAATGGAAGGAGTGGTGTTATCTTGATACTATTCCTAAAGCGAAACTCTAGGAATTGAATGCGTAAATTGAAAGGATAGAAAGTAGATACAAGAAATGGAATCCAAAGCTATAATAAATCTTATAATATATTAAAGCATCAACCGAAGCTAGAACAAGCATCAACCAAGATAGAAGGAAGACATAAGAATTGAAATCTAAAAGCAATCAAAGCTATATTAAAGATAAGACTTCAATTACATTAATCAATAAAAGCACCTAACCTATACATTGATTCCACAAGTGAGCAATCTCATGTGAGAATATGAACAAGGTTCAATAGACAATCAAGGAATCCACCCTAATTGATCTATCACTATAATATATTCACTAAGCTAACACTGCAAACCAGATACTAAGAGAATCAATCTCATTCAATATTCATCAAAGCTAAGCATCTAAGCCTTGAGAACCACTATATATAGTGTAAGACTTTTATGCAAACTAGGGCCAAAAGTGAACATAGCTCAAAATTGTGAAAGTAACCACATTTTGAACTCCCAGCCGTGACACCATCTATGGCTCGCAGATGGTGTTGCAGGTTCAACATGTGGGTTGAAGATCAACCACATGTTGTGTCGGTAACTTTCTCAACTTTATTTTCGCTCCAAGCAATCATCCAAACGTCGTATGCTCTCTTGTGTGGATCATCAAGGGTTTCCAAAGCCTTTATTTGCATCAACATGACTTGTAAAGCTTGAAATTCTTTGGTTTATTATGGGGTGAATGATATTGAGTGATTTTTGCTCCTTATATCATATCATCATCTCCTTCTTGAAAAGTATTCGACCTTGAATTCGAATCTTACAAAAATGAAGGAGACTTATACAAAAGCATGGGCCTCATAGAATAAGGGTTAGTATAAAAGACAATAACCTCATTATCATGCCAAGGATGTATAAATATGTGATATAACCATGTATCAATAAGAACTATGATAAAAAAAAATTCCACATATGTGGCATAAAGAAGTTGAGTCCTTCCAATATCATGAAATGAAGATAGGGTAAAGAGACCAATGGATTTTAAAAAAAAACATGTGATGCTACATTAGTTCTAGAAGGCATGACGCACATTCGATCCTCATTTCTCAACCAAGAGTAGGCCTTCTCATGGCTAGACGTGACCTGTAAAATAAGAACAACCCAATTTAAGATCCCATTCCTCGCACTAGCCTTACTCAAAGATGGAGGCACTACCAAATCATGATAAAGAGATGTAATCCTGGGGTCAAAGACTAGGATATTTCCCAAGTTATCATTCACACATTCGCCATGTAAGCCCCAAATGAAATCAAGTAGTAACACAAGAAAAGATTTACTTGTATGATCAAGAGTGTTACTACCAAATAAGGAGACTACATGAGACACATCACCACATTCATGGCAAGGTATAAAGTGAGACAATTTTTGGAATATATCCACCACATCACAAATTCTATCATGCTTCCCTTTGATTCTTGGACAGCCCAAAAAAAAGTCGACATGTAAAGTGCCTACAAAAATGAAGATACAATATTAGGCAAAGTGCTAGTATCAGGGTTAGTACGCAATGAAAGATCTATATTGACAAGAGACATCATGAAGTTCCTCTCATCATCACATTGAAAACAATTGCTTGGCTTAGAGGTCCTGCACAACATTGTTTTTCCTTGTGTCGCCCTTCTATTCTTACGCAAGCAAGATGTTTTTCTCATTTTTCTCATCTTCTTCCCTTTTAACTCTCTCCCAGAGTTCCTTTCCCGGATCTTCATCATCACTCTCAACACTACACTCTTCATCATTATTCAAGGATCTTCATTCATGTTCATCCCTCGGTTCCTCATCCTCACTTCCAACACCACATTCTTCATTATCATTGGGGTGGTAGCCATTATGTATAACCACAATTGATTTCCGATTGGGGAACTCTCTTGCATTGTGCCCTCTACCTTGACATTTATAATATTAAATAGTAGAAGGGTAGGGGAAATTAGATTTTGCATTGTTACCTCCCGTTGTCTTGTCGGCTCCTTTTTCTTTGCAATCATTCTTGGTTTGGAAAGTGTGAGTAACCCTAGGTTTCTTCCAAGGTGATGAGGATTCCCATTTATCTTCGTCCTCGCACCATGATGAAGTTGAAGTTCTATTTGTCCTATAGGACATCTCCTCTTCTAAATCCGCTTCAATCTTGGAAGCAACATGTAAAGCATCCCTTAAGCTTCTACAAGTTTGTAGCTTCATACGTTTGGATATCTCATGATTCAAGTTGGCCACAAATCTTATCACTGTGAAGTTCAAATACTCTTCGACCTTGTATTACATCCTTAAGTCCTCAAACTCATCGTAGTACCCTTTAACACTCTGGTCGCCTTGCTTTAGCATGTATACCTTCTTGAGAACTTCTTGATAATAGTTAGGTGTCACGTACCTTGATTTCATGAGCTCCACTAACTCTCGCCAAGAAGATACATCATAGACACGATGTCGAGCTCTATCTTGCTTCTTGGATTCCCATCAAGTGGATGCGTATCACTCAAATTTAGTAAGGGAATACCTTACTTTCATGGAATCCACGACATTGTTGGTGAGAACTATTCTCTCACTTTGTGATTTCCACTTAAGGAACTCTTCTGGGTCACTACTACCTTTGAACTTGGGAAGATTCACCTTGAAGGTATTCAAATCGCGATCTTAGTCACCTCGGTCTTCATAACCTTGCAATCACATGCCTTGGTATCTACCAATACCTCATTTCCTTCCAATACCCCGATTGACAACATATTCATGTTTCCCCATGTCGTGGTTCATCTCACCATCCTTCTTGAGAAATATTCTCAATCATGTTATCATAGAGAGGATTCGCATAACTGTGTACTAGGTAAGGTTCTTGATGAAAGTCTTGTGGAGTAGGGTATGTTTGATGTTTTGGATGAATGTTATCATAGAGATGGTTCATATAGTGGTGTATTAGGTAAGGTTCTTGATGTGGGAGTTCACATTGGGTAGGGCGATTTGTGTGATAGTGTGGATAAGGGGTGGCTTGCCTTACAAAGGGTTAAGTGTTGGTATTTCAGAAATTTGATTGTTGGGGATGTGTAGGGGTGGGTTGAGGAAGCTATAAGATAGGCATTTGTCCCAGAGTAAGAGTTGGTGATGTACTTGGGTTCTTGCTCGTCCCTTCCCCGACATTAGATTGTGGAGTTTCCCCTCAACTTGTATTCTCAACATGGGCCACCATAGATGTCAAGCTTCACGTTCGCTACATTATCCCACCTACTTCCACTCTCAACCCTGCCAACTCCCTAAGTATGAGGGCTAACGGATCCTGTCCACTATGAGAATGCTCTCCAAAGTTAGACATTGTACCTGTAAAACATAGCAAACAATATTAGTAGTAAAATTTATCACGTCACTCATCTTTGCACTCAATTACACTACACTCTAGTGCTTTTCAAAAGTTGGTGAAGAAATATGTTCAATCAATGCACAAGATTGCTTAGTCTATGTAGAGGAATAAATTCTTGTTTAATTGAAAGACGAATGACTTAATAAAAGCTAACGAATGGAGCCAAAGAAGTTTAACGAGATAAAATGGAAAAAGGTTTGAAGAATTAGCACAAAGTGAAATGCGGACTCAAGAACTATTTAACAATCAAGTAAATCAGTTACTCGTCGTTAATTAGTTTGGAGAATCAAATAAGTGAAATGGAATGGAATCGGAAAGAGATTAGAAGTCAAAAACCTGAAAAGTGCAATCCGCTAAGCATGTGCGCAAGATGTGGGATGTAGGTCGCGTCTGTGGCACAAGATGTGGACCACAGATTGTGTCACTTAGAGGAACATTTCTTTGTCACGACTTGCGGTCAATCCGCACCTCTCAGATGCATTCTGCGACGTGTCCTGCATCTCTCAGGACACGTTGTGTAGCCAAATGTTAATAACCTCAATTCTTCCTTAGGATCCATTTGACTGACCTTCTTTTGATTATTTCTTGTACTTGGAGTACCTTGGACTCACTTTTTCTAGATATTTTACTAATTTTGACCTCACAAACACTTTTGAACTTGAAAATTTGGGATTAAACCCTTCTTTTGGCCTTCTTCCTCACCAAGAATAAGGATGAATAATGAAGAACACCAAAAATTCTTTCTATACTCAAATCAACTCTGAATTACCTCAAATTTCATATCTAGCTTCTCCTCATCGTAGAGAACAAAGCCCAATCATTTTCAGAATTAATTTTCCTTCAAATCACAAGACCCACTTGATTATTCTTCAGAGCTTGAAGGCCTTCATTGGTGAATTGAACAAAACTCATCCAAACAACTTGAAACTTTGGGGATTGATAGATTTAACCTCTAAAAATTCAAATATATCAATAGTTTCACTCAAATCCAACAACAACATGATTTTTTATTTTGGAATTTTTGAATTTTCAGATTTTGTATTTTTAAAATATGAAGAACCTAGAATTAAGAATTGTAGAAAAAATTATTTAGCTTAAGCTCTGATGCCAAATGATACGATTCCTAAAGAGAAACTCTAAAAATTGAATGCGGAAATTGAAAGGATAGAAAGTAGAGACAAGAAATGGAATCCAAAGCAACCAATACTATATTAAAGTTTAGACCTCAATGGAATTAACCAAAACAAGCATCAACCAAGATAGAAGGAAGACACAAGAATTGAAATCTAAAAGCAACCAAAGCTATATTAAAGCTAAGACTTCAATTAGATTAATCAATAAAAGCACCTAACCTATAGATTGATTCCACATGTGAGCAATCTCATGTGAAAATCATGAACAAGGTTCAACAGACAACCATAGAATCCACCCTACTATAATCTACTCACTAAGCTATCACTATGCTAACACTACAAACTAGATTCTAAGAGAATTACTCTCATTCAATATTCATCAAAGCTAAGCATCTAAACCTTGAGAACCACTATATATATAGTGTAAGATTTTTATTACAAACTAGGCCGCAAGTCACCATAACCTGAAATTGCGAAAGTAACCACATTTTAAACTCCCAGCCATGACATCATTTGTGGCTCGCAGATGATGTAGCAGGTTCAACATGTGGGCCTCAGATCAACCACATGATGTGCCGGCAACTTCCTTGACTTCGTTTTCACTCCAAGCGATCATCCAAATGTCGTATGCTCTCTTGTGTGGATCCTCAGGGATCTTCAAAACCTCTCTTTGCATCAACATGGCTTGTAAAGCTTGGAGTTCCTTGGCTTGTTCTTGGGTGAATGATCTTGAGTGATTTGTTCTCCCCGATATCGTATCATATCTCTTAATCAATATGATAACGTATTCTAAAAAATCTTTAAATTTTGCATAAATTAATGTATAATCTGATCTAATTGGGTGCACCCATTCAGCCCAGCTGCGTCTACTAAGTAAAGAAGGGTGCAGCTCTTTTTGTTCACAGATTTATATCTACAAGTTCTTCAATCATCACAACAGCCTATTAATATATTGAAATTAAGTATTTTCTCTTCTCCTTTTCAGCTCTTGTGGTTCTAGTTCATCAACGAATTCAATTAGATACTTGTAAGATAACACCAAAAATTACCCAATATTAGTAGAGGTGAAGTCAAGATTTGAAGATATAGGTTCAAGATTGCAGTCTATTTAAGTTACTGTGTTCTAAATTAATAATTTATACATATTCAATTAATTTCTTAAGATAAATATAGAATTTACACAAAAATTACTAAACTCGACTGAACACATACTCGTATTCTAGCTCCGCCCTACCAAACATGTATATACTCGAGCTGCAATGGACCAAAAGGAAATTAGAGAAGGAAATGAAACAAGATTCCGCCCTACCAAACATGTATATACTCGAGCTGCAATGGACCAAAAGGAAATTAGAGAAGGAAATGAAACAAGATTTAGGGTGTGTTCAGTATGAAAGAAAATGTTTTCCACCGAGAATTTTCTCTTGGAAAATGTTTCTGTGTTCGGTACGTAAGCAAAAAATATTTTCATCCATATATGAACACACCGAAGTCGACTTTTTCCATGAATAAAATTTTATTTCATTCTCAATTACAATCAAGCCAAGAAAGAGCAAAAACTAAACTTGATCAAAATTTAGTAGTCTGGTGAAATGAAAGGTTAAAAAAAGTTAAACTACCCAAAAGGGTGAAAGATATACAGAAAACAAAAGAGTTAAGAGGGTTAATTATATTTTTGCTACAACATATATATATATATATATATATAGACACATTAAACTTAGAGGGAGTTAGTTATATGAAGAAACTAGGTTCTGATAAGTTAATGTTGTGGCTCATTTGATCTTGTCTTTGTTCTTGTTCTTTTTCTTCCTCTTCATCCTCTGCATCCCAAAGAAAGTGAGCGTAGGAAGCCAACACATAACTGCATCATAGAAAAAAACTAAAGTTAGTTTCATACTTCACTTAATTTAACCTAAACTAATACACTAACTAAAAAAAAATACACTAACTAAAAAAGAGAAATTAGCGGCACAAAATTTTTGTAGCTAAACAGTAAATTCTATCGATAATCCTATTTAGCGACATATTAGAGATAGATTGTCAAAAAAAATATATTATTTGCGAGTTATTAGAGATAGATCAGCGACAAATTTCGTAACTAATTCCAAGTTTATACAGTGATAGATTACCCATAATTGAATTTAGCTTCTATTTATTGACTGTGTAGGCAAAATTTTATACTATTATCTCACTTAAAATACCACCGGTAATTGTCCATAAAAAAGTGGAATTAACAAAATGAGTCGTTTGATTCCAAGAATAGGAATAACAATTCCGGAATAAAATGTGAGATTATTTTATCCGATGCTGGTTGAATTCTTGTATGCCGGTATAAGTAAATCCATGATTGTTGATACTCGTAGTATTATTTTTATACCACGCTCAATGTGGATAGCAATTCCTAATTCACTAATCCTGACATAAAATAATAAAAAGACAAAGATGAGCTTCTTCAAAATTCTTCTGTCATCTTTTAAGAAAGTCAAGGCTAAAATTGAAAAAAAAAATAGTAAAACAAAATACATGCTTAGTATTTTATACTACTAGACTCCTATACACCTCATCTTTTGGCCAATGAACTAAACATCTACAAATAAAAATATAGTATTCATTAGATAACTCAGTCATTATTTAATTCTCATTTACAATCCCCACATTTTACTTCTATAATAATATAACTTGTTCATAAATCAGACGATTGAAAAATATAAAAATTATTTAGACTGATACTATAAGTTAGTAGTTAATTCCTTCATGTCATATAAGAATCTTACCAATCGTTTGGTGCAACTTTAACAGCTTTTTGAAAGTAGTTGTAAGCACGAGGGGCATCTTTATGGGATCTCCAAATTAAATCAGCATATAGTGATAGTATATTTCCATCACTTGGATTTGCCAAAACTGCTCTCCCACAATATTCTTCTGCTTTCACTAAGTTTCCACGGACCTGTTTGGTTTTCAATTTACAAAATCAACCACTTTTTTTTAGAAACAGAGTGAACATCTTTGCAACTCCAATGCTTTTGTTTTGGAATTTATATATATTATACTACTAATATCTTTTAAATTACAAACAAAAACTTTCACCAAATTAAGACCTACTGATCATATACACCATAAAATCGATATGCACAAACAGGAATTTTTACTCAGTACGTACTTCACCAAAAAAGGACAAAAAAGTTTAAGAGAACTTGGACTTCACTACTTAAATTTGCTAAAAGCTCCTCTATTTCTTTTTGAGTTTAAGTTTTATGTATGGCTAATATAAGAAAAATATTTATATAATTAGATTATTTATTAAATAATTACGAATAATCTCTTGATAAGTATATGACTAATAATCTGGTAAAAATAATAATTGACCGATCACTATCATAGGTCAAAGTTCACTGATAGTGTAAAACAAATCTGTACTATTGGCACATATAACGTAAGTATTCTTTCATTCATAGGCACTTTTTTAGCCCGTTTCGCAAAAAAAAAAAAAGAAGATATCTTTAAGAATACTTTTGATACATGTCAAAAAGTTACTTTAAAAAAAAAAAATTGTATCCGATCAAACATCTCCAACTATAGAAATATTATACTATAACCTATTAAGACACAACTATCTAAATTTATGTTGGTAAAAATACAAGAAATGCATAGTTTATATTAGTATACCTCTTTCAAGAATCTTGCATAATTTCCAAGAAGCAATGAATTCCCAGGATCAGCTTGAATCATCTTTGTGTAATACAAATCAGTACTATCACTCCCATGATTTGAATCCTCCTCAAAACCATCATCATTTTCACCATCAAAATCACTACCACCTCCACCACCACATTTCTTTCCTCTACCAGCTCCTCCACTTCCACCGCCGTCAACCACCAGTTCCACCGCCCTTGTGTGTTTCTCTTCCTCGACTTCACGCCCGTCCCCCGTTTCCAAGTCATAATTTGGAAACAACATCAACCCATTTGTCAGCCTTATCTGTTGAAAATATAATTAAGTAAATAAAAGTATTTTGTGATATATTAACATTTTAAGTTCTTAGATGATCAGATGGTCACATTAAATGTAATTCAATAGAGTATCAAAGCAGGCATACGAATGTCCTCTTTGACTTGAGTTTTACCATCACCTATTATAAATAAATATTGCATGTGCTAGGCCATTAAAAAGAAATACGTTTGTAATAGTTAATATGTCTTATTTTTAAAATTAAATCACACATTTTAATAAGGTTTACCTGTAAATATCCTTTAGATGACATGACAATATATATAACTTAAATTCTAAAAGGAGTTGGGCACATTTGGGTGAGCATGTTGATAACATATCTAAGCTCATGAAAATGAAATTAGGACCACACATGAAGGGGCATTACGAAGACAATTAATAAGCCCATGAAAAAAGAATCTTGCCGGCACGTTAAGACATATAAGTAAGCTCATGAGAAAAGAATCAGGACGACCTGTAAAGAGCCGTCTTGAAGATATAATTGAGTAAATAAATATATAGTACCCTCTCTAACATAGTAGTATCATATTGTCTAAAATTTCGTTAACACTACCTCTTCTTTCTCCTCTTCATCTGTTTCTTCATCAACTGTTATATGAAGTATGTTGTGCATGGCCATGGAACAGTTGCTTGAAGATGATGACCTGTTTAGCAGTTTAAGATCAGTTTCAGATAAAGCTCTAGACATCTTTTGTACTGAATAATATTCCTGTGAGAGTGATGATGTTGACAAGTATTTTGGTTCTGGGGATGATTGTAGGAGCCATGAATATTGCTTTGGTAATGGACTTGAAGAGCTTCGAAGAAGCATGCTTAATTTTCTCAGTTCAACCAAGTTGGAGCAGAGGTAGCAGAGTTAGTTTGACCTTTTATAAAGGAAAATTACATATGGCAAGTTATATTTAAACCCCACGTTGTTATGTCATGGACCGAGCCAATATTTCAACTTTATGTATTTTTAACTTTAGAACGAGGACTTTAACTGCTAATAACTGGGCTCTAGATTTATTATTTGTACATATCTAATGAATTTTTTAACATAAATATATTATTTAAGCAAAAACTACTGGATTCGGCCGAACTATAATATCATGTCTTCTAGCTTCGCCTTGCTAGCTCAAAATGTTAAATTATTTGTTTAAGATACCTATAAATGACATATTTTAAAAATAATTGTTTATTTGAAGCAAGGAAATAACTGTTAAAATTTTACTCCCTTTACTCAAAAAAGAATGGCAAAGTTTGATCAAGTATAAGAATATAATCAACTTATTTAATCTTTGGTGTGAAATTAAGCTAACATTCAGTTTTCAGATATGTTTTTCAAAATAAAATTCAAAAACTTGAAGCTCAAAATAAATAAAAAATTGCAAAAGACAACAATTTTAAGTTAGATATAATTTGACTTTCTAAATGCTTATAGTGACAAATTTTTAACTTTCATGAATTATTTTTTAAAATGAATTTCATATACAAATACAGTTTTAATTTTCAAATACTTTTTTCCAATTCAATGTCATATATAACTTTTAGCTTGACCATAATATTGTCCAAATTAAGCGCATACTAATTAGTAAAAATGACATCAGGTAGTCACTTTCAGGGTAGCTGTTTAAATAAAATTATTATTTGCAAAATATTTAAAATTTGGCCACTTAAAGTTAACAAACATCCACTTCTTCTTTGCATAAGTTTATATAATGAGAGTTGTGGCATGGGCAATATCAACTTTGCTACCTTGATTCTTGAAATATTTTATAACCATTGAATCAAGAATCAATGAACTTTGTATCACATGTAAACACTTAATATTTATTTCATCCTAATTCTAGGAAAAAAGAAGGCAAGAGCAGAAGATTGGAATTACTAAAAATGACGATATTTATGAATTTAACAGTATCAGTATAAGCTTTAGAGATGTTTTTTTTTCTGGAGAACAAATCAACTTCATCTTTCTTTATGGCATTATTCTTCAACTCAAGTTAACCACAGTTTAAAGTTTAGACCTCATTATTAAGTTACAGTTCAAAGTTTAGCCTTGTGTCCTAAATTTTAATTATTGTATGCTTTTGCTTTTTCCAATTTTAAGCAACAAACTTTTTATTTCTAAATGTAAAATTAACTTTTTGTAAACAGTGTTTCTATTGATTTCAAAAGTATGATATCACTAAAGTTTTCATTCTTTTTAAAGTTATGGTATTTATTTTTGGTAGGGAGCGCTTCTCCTAAAAATGAGTTCTAGCCGATATTAATTTGAATATAGTCGGACTTCAATATGGATACTGAATACTGAGTGGAAAACCAAAAAATCAAAAAAGAAAAGTATTTGGTTAAATTTTAAATATATTATAAATATGGCCATGTTTTAAATAGCAATCTAAAAGTGATTATTGCTGCACTTCTCCAGCTAATTTGTCGGCGTTCTCGTACTTGGTTTACATAGAGCCGTTGTTTCATTTCGTGGGCCCCACATCCAAGAATTTGGACCCACAAATGCAAGTCGTCAAACTCGAGGAATGTACTTTAACGGTCCTAATTCGTCTAGTCACGTGACACTTCTCAGGTGCCAAAAACTGCTGGCAAATTGAGAGCGAAACACAACAATAAATATATATGAAGTAAATTTCACGGGTGGAGTATTACGAGGTTAAACTGTACGCCGATCTTATCATTATCTCTTAAATGTAGAGATGTTATTTTTGAAAGACTTTTGGCTCGAGTGTATGAAATCAAAATAGTTATGAAATATATATATATATATATATAGTGAAGAAAAAATATATAACAGCATTCAGAAAAAAATAATAACAACAAAATAGTGCGATAAATAAAATATGGTAATAGATGAGAGTGAAATCACGTATTATTAAAAGCAAACGAAAAGGACCTCAACATCGGTTTATTTACGTGAGTGCCACTCCGAAGATTTTAGTGGCTGGGCTTAGCTTTCTAGTGGCCCAATAGATGGAGTTCACGAAATTGTTGTTTGAAAGCGATGGAGCCCATGGGCTTAATTTAACGGTGAGTTGCAAGAGTGTTAGTCAATTCAAATCAAAGACTACCATCATTACTAGAATTGGCAATTGGCACTATGTGAAATTGTGAATTATGTGATTAACTATTTTTGGACATGCTTGATGGCTTAGATGGTAAATTTAATAGGCGACTCTCTATGTATTCCGGGATAATTTGTGCAAATAGGATCATTTAAGATTGCTAACGTTTGTCTCTGTTTAATGAAGTTGTACAAATGTGATTCCTATTCTTTTAAAAGGCATAAAGATCATGCTACCACGTAAAACATAGTCACAGAGGAAAAATAAGACCGATTTAGTATATTTATACTTATGATTCTAAAGAGCCTCGATATTACATATTCAAAAGAATGAAAAATTCTACTCTCACAAGTGATATTGGCGAGGCATACTTTAGTACAAGTTTCAGTCTATCTATCTTCAAATTGTTCATAAGCTTGTCGGATTTGTAAGACTTGACTTGTTCGTAAGTTATGTCGACATGACATGACTTCAGTACAATCCCATTCTACCTACTTCTAAATTCATAACTACATGTGTTGTTCAGTTGTTCACAAGTCTTTCTAGATAGACAAGGCTTGATGTTATCTTCATTATTCTAGTTTCTACTCATCTTTTAAATTGTTCATCAGTCTTGCAAGTATTGTGGAGTAGCAAGGTTTTGTACTATTTTCATTCGACTTATCTTGTTAAATTATTTACAAGTGTAAACGTGTAAATATATTCCCTACCCATAATTAGAATATTTTCATATATTGTGTAAATATAATTATGGTAAGACTAGGATTCCTCTTTTGTATAGGCTTAGGATTCCTCTTTTGTATAGGCTTAGGATTCCTATTGTATAAGGGATGAATATTGTACTCTATATATACCTTGATATTAATGAAAGACTCCTCAAGGGAGATTAATATCATCTTACATGGTATCAAGAGCCAAATAAACAAAACCCTAAAAACCTTTCTCTTCCACAGTAGTCGGCTGCCTCTCTCTCGCCGCGGCCCTCCCGAATTTTCTTCTTGTTTTTCGGGTTTTGTTCTTCCTTTCTTCTCTTCTCTAAATGGCTATCCCCGATTCTTCCACACTTTCGACGCCTCTACCTCCACAAATCCCACCACAAAGTCATCACCCCCGTTTCATCCCGCCTTATCGTTTCCAACATCAAGAACCATATTCCCATTATTCTTGATCAAGAAAACAACCAGTATTCTCCCTGGGTTGAACTTTTTCGCAATCATGCATGTCTTTATAACGTGCTTGACCATATTGATGACACTATTCCGCACCTACGGAGGTTGATGATTCTATCCGCACCGTCTCGACGCCGGCGTCAAACAATGGATATATGGTAGTATCTCTCGGGATTTGCTCCTTACTATCATGAAATCCGACTCCACGACCCTTGACTTGTGGAATCGTTTGGAGGAAATTTTTCAGGACAACAAGCACACTCGTGCCGTGTATTTGGAAGAACGAGTTCAACAAAACACGTCTTGAAAACTTCTCCAATGTCTCCGAGTACGCAAGCGACTTAAACTTCTAGCGGATCAACTCTCCAACATCGGCACGCACATGTCACCGACGATAAAATGGTGCTACAAATGATTTCGGCCTTACTAAGGGCGAATATGATACTTTGGCCACCATTATTCAACGAGCAGATCCGCTACCGAGTTTTAACAAAGCTCGCTCACAATTGTTGCTCGAAGAAACCCGTCGTGCTAGCGGGATGAGCACGCCCGGCGGTGTGTTAGCCGTCGACACGCAACCTCAAGATCGACGCCACCGGACAACTCCCAACAAATGCGGCGGGCGCGGTGGCAAGGGTGGAAAAGGCCGCGGCGGTAGAAGAGGTCGTGGTTGTGGCAAGGGTCGCGGTCAACGTAACCAACAAGCGAGCAACGAACGAGAGATCGCAGACAACCGGGCCGCGGCTCCTCGACGATTCGTCTACGACGCCGCGGTGCCCCGGTTCGAGCCGCGACACCAAGTCCATTCCGGTACCAGCGACCATACAATCCGTATTCTTACCCCGATTTGCTAGGCCCCGCTCCAGCCCCACAACAGTCCACTTCATGCAAGGTCGGTCCCGCGACCCTCCTCCGGCATGACACCCACCGAGTTGGGTCGGGCGTTCAAGACCCTCTCTATGCAACGACTGACGACAATACTTGGTACATGGACTCGGGCGCCACATCTCACGTCACCCGGTCTGCCGGTACTATTCCTAAACTGTTTCATGTAAAGCATCCTCAATATGTTACAGTTGGTAGTGGACAACGCATTCCAGTTAAGGGTTATGGTACCTCATACACACAACCTCCTCATCCACCCTTCTCCCTAAAAAACACCCTATATGCCCCACACATGATTAAGAACCTCATATCGTCCGCCAATTTACTCGTAATAATTACGTCTCTGTGGATTTTGACCCTTTTGGTTTTACTGTAAAAGATCTTTATACGGGGACACCTCTTACGAGATGCAATAGCACGGGGGATCTCTATCCATTCACTTCCACCTCCGCTGCCAGATCTTGCTCTCCCGTCACTCTAGCGGTTGTTTCTTCTTCAACCTAGCATAATAGGCTTGGTCATCCAGGAGTCCCAGTTTTTAATTTTCTTAGAGGCAACAATTTCATTGCTTGTAATGGGAAACTTGCCCAAAATTGTGTTTCTTGCTCTTTAGGCAAACATATTCGTCTTCCGTTCAAATCATCTACTAGTGTTACATTTGCTCCTTTTGATATTATACATGTCGATTTATGGACATCTCCTATCACTAGTTCTCTCGGTCATAAATACTATCTTGTGTTGCTTGATGATTTTTCACACTACGTTTGGTTATACCCTCTTAAATTTAAATCGGAAGTGTTTGTCAAATTTCTTGAGTTTCGCAAGTTCATTCAAACATAATTTGGAAAAGGCATAAAATCATTTCAGTGCGATAATGGTCGTGAATTCAATAACTCTATGTTTCACCATTTTTGTACCAATAATGGCATGGTCTTTCGCTTCTCCTTCCCTCACACCTCACCACAAAATGGTAAAGTTTGAAAGAATCATCCGCACCATTAACAATATGATTCGCACCCTATTGATTCATGCCTCCCTCCCTCCACCCTTCTAGGTCTATGCTGCTAAAATGTCAGAATACACTCTAAACATTCTCCCTACTAGCCCTCTTCACAATATGACCCCTACCGAAATCCTCTACCATAGAATCCCCTCTTATGATCATCTACGAATTTTTGGTTGTCTGTGCTATCCCAACCTTAGCTCCACCGCCCCTCACAAGCTCGCTCCTAGGTCCACTCCATGTGTCTTTATAGGATTCCCGCCGAACCATAGGGGCTATCTATGCTATGACTTGTCGACTCGTCAGATCCACATATCTCGTCACGTCACATTCGACGAGACCACATTCCCGTTTTCGAATCTTCCAAAATTCCAAAAACAGGACTACTCATTTCTTGACGAGTCTGCCATCTCTTCCCTCATAATCGAACAACTCACATCCTCTGTTCCGTCGTCAGAGCCGCGGCGCCCAAACTTCGAGAAGCCTTGTCAACCTTCTAGCACCGCGACTCTCGATCCAGGAGTCGCGACACCTCCGACGGCTTCGCCCC
Organism: Anisodus tanguticus; assembly: GCA_034509755.1. Taxonomy (NCBI): domain Eukaryota; kingdom Viridiplantae; phylum Streptophyta; class Magnoliopsida; order Solanales; family Solanaceae; genus Anisodus; species Anisodus tanguticus. Next base: position 7,757,210 of record CM067543.1, on the reverse strand, counting down.
CACCCTCTCCTTATCCGACTTTACCCCCCGTCTCAGACACCACTCCGCCACCCACTGTCCCTACCCATCCAATGGAAAGTCGTTCAAAGCATGGAATCTTCAAACCCAAAGTCCATTTCAACTTGTCTGCCCAAACCATCTCTCCACTTCCAAAGAACCCAAAATTGGCCAAACAAGACCCTAATTGGAATGCGGCTATGTATGAGGAATTCAATGCTTTAACTAAATAGCACACGTGGGATCTAGTACCTAGACCTGAGGGGGTGAATGTCATTCGTTGTATGTGGCTATTTCGTCACAAGTTCAGAGACAATGGGGATCTTGAGAGGTATAAGGCCCGTCTTGTGGTTAATGGCACAAATCAGCAGGAGGGCATTGATTGTGGTGAGACCTTCAGCCCGGTTGTCAAACCGGCTACCATCCGCACAGTTTTGAGCATAGCCATGGGCAAACATTGGCCGATCCATCAGCTTGATGTGAAGAATGCATTCTTACATGGGGATCTAAGAGAGACAGTCTACATGCATCACCACCAGGGTTCACCCATCCAGGCGGCTTCCTCACTATGTGTGTCGTCTCCGTAAGTCACTATATGGCCCGGCGGGCCCCCGTGCGTGGTATGATCGCTTTGCCGGTATATCTTGAAGATTGGGTTTGTATGCAGCAAGAGTGATACATCACTTTTCATTTTTCATCGAGGTAGTAGCACGGCTTACTTATTACTTTACGTGGATGATATTGTTCTTACGCCTCCTCCGACGGATTGAAAAATGAGATTATTGCCTTGCTCAAGTCCGAATTTGCAATGACCGATTTGGGAAAGCCGAGTTACTTTTTGGGGATATCGGTGACCAGTGTCTCGCCAATCATATGTTCTTGTGTCGGCGTAAGTATGCGAAGAGATTGTGTACGGGGCTAAGATGGCGAACCGCAAAGAGGTGCCTACTCCAGCTGATTCCAAATCTAAGCTCGGTGCTATGGATGGTGCTCCGCTCTCGATCCTACTCGTATAGGAGCCTTGCGGATGCACTTCGGTATCTCACATTCACCGGGCCGGACATAGCTTATGCTTTGTTCGGCGAGTGTGCTTATTCATGCATGCCCCCGGGAGTCTCATTTCATCGTTTCTCTTAAGCGTATCATTCGATACATTAAGGGCACTCTTGATTATGGTTTGCACCTATACCCCTCTCGCACCAAACAAGTTGCTTTCATATACGGATGCGATTGGGCGGGGTGTCCGGACACGCGACGCTCCACCTCCGGCTTTTGTGTTTTCTTAGGGGATAATCGATTTCTTGGTCCGCCAAGCGACGGCTACCCTATCTCGTTCCGAGGCCGAGGCCGAGTACAGAGGCGTTGCAAATGTAGTAGCTGAGATTTGTTGGCTCAGAAATTTACTGTTAGAACTTCAGTGTCCTTTGCGTCAGGCATCTATTGTGTATTGTGATAACATCTCTGCCATCTATCTTTCTCATAATCCGGTTCAACATCAGCGAACCAAGCATATTGAGATAGACCTACACTTCGTTCGTGAGAAAGTTGCGTTAGGCCATGTCCGAGTGTTACATGTTCCATCATCCTATCAGTATGCAGACATATTTACCAAAGGACTTCCCAGACAATTATTTCTTGACTTCAGAGCCAGTCTCAGCGTCCGGCCTCCTCCCGCTCCGACTGAGGGGTGTGTAAACGTGTAAATATATTCCCTACCCATAATTAGAATATTTTCATATATTGTGTAAATATAATTATGGTAAGACTAGGATTCCTCTTTTGTATAGGCTTAGGATTCCTCTTTTGTATAGGCTTAGGATTCCTATTGTATAAGGGATGAATATTGTACTCTATATATACCTTGATATTAATGAAAGACTCCTCAAGGGAGATTAATATCATCTTACATGGTATCAAGAGCCAAATAAACAAAACCCTAAAAACCTTTCTCTTCCACAGCCGTCGGCTGCCTCTCCTACGCCGCGGCCCTCCCGAATTTTCTTCTTGTTTTTCGGGTTTTGTTCTTCCTTTCTTCTCTTCTCTAAATGGCTATCCCTGATTCTTCCACACTTTCTGACGCCTCTACCTCCACAAATCCCACCACAAAGTCATCACCCCTGTTTCATCCCGCCCTTACTGTTTCCAACATCAAGAACCATATTCCCATTATTCTTGATCAAGAAAACAACCAGTATTCTCCCTGGGTTGAACTTTTTCGCAATCATGCATGTCTTTATAACGTGCTTGACCATATTGATGACACTATTCCGCACCCTACGGAGGTTGATGATTCTATCTGGCACCGTCTCGACGCCGGCGTCAAACAATGGATATATGGTAGTATCTCTCAGGATTTGCTCCTTACTATCATGAAATCGACTCCACGACCCTTGACTTGTGGAATCGTTTGGAGGAAATTTTTCAGGGACAACAAGCACACTCGTGCCGTGTATTTGGAAGAACAGTTCAACAAAACACGTCTTGAAAACTTCTCCAATGTCTCGAGTACCGCAAGCGACTTAAACTTCTAGCGGATCAACTCTCCAACATCGGCACGCCTGTCACTGACGATAAAATGGTGCTACAAATGATTTCTGGCCTTACTAAGGGCGAATATGATACTTTGGCCACCATTATTCAACAGGCAGATCCGCTACCGAGTTTTAACAAAGCTCGCTCACAATTGTTGCTCGAAGAAACCCGTCGTGCTAAGCAGGATGAGCACGCCCAGCAGGTGTTAGCTGTCGACACGCAACCTCAAGATCAGACGCCACCAGACAACTCCCAACAGCGGCAGGGCCGCGGTGGCAAGGGTGGAAAAGGCCGCGGCGGTAGAAGAGGTCGTGGTTGTGGCAAGGGTCGCGGTCAACGTAACCAACAAGAAGAACGAACAGAGATCGCAGACAACCGGGCCGCGGCTCCTCGCTCGACGGTTCGTCTACGGCGCGCGGTGCCCGATTCGAGCCGCGACACCAAGTCCATTCCAGTACCAGCAGCCATACAATCCGTATTCTTACCCCGATTTGCTAGGCCCCGCTCCAGCCCCACAACAGGTCCACTTCATGCAAGGTCAGGTCCCGCACCCTCCTCCGCATGACACCCACCGAGTTGGGTCGGGCGTTCAAGACACCTCTCTATGCAACACGACGACAATACTTGGTACATGGACTCGGCGCCACATCTCACGTCACCCGATCTGCAGTACTATTCCTAAACTGTTTCATGTAAAGCATCCTCAATATGTTACGGTTGGTAGTGGACAACGCATTCCGGTTAAGGGTTATGGTACCTCATACACACAACCTCCTCATCCACCCTTCTCCCTAAAAAACACCCTATATGCCCCACACATGATTAAGAACCTCATATCCGTCCGCCAATTTACTCGTAATAATTAAATCTCTGTGGATTTTGACCCTTTTGGTTTTACCGTAAAAGATCTTTATACGGGGACACCTCTTACGAGATGCAATAGCACGGGGGATCTCTATCCATTCACTTCCACCTCCGCTGCCAGATCTTGCTCTCCCGTCACTCTAGCGGTTGTTTCTTCTTCAACCTAGCATAATAGGCTTGGTCATCCAGAGTCCCGCTTTTTAATTTTCTTAGAGGCAACAATTTCATTGCTTGTAATGGGAAACTTGCCCAAAATTGTGTTTCTTGCTCTTTAGGCAAACATATTCGTCTTCCGTTCAAATCATCTACTAGTGTTACATTTGCTCCTTTTGATATTATACATGTCGATTTATGGACATCTCCTATCACTAGTTCTCTCGGTCATAAATACTATCTTGTGTTGCTTGATGATTTTTCACACTACGTTTGGTTATACCCTCTTAAATTTAAATCGGAAGTGTTTGTCAAATTTCTTGAGTTTCGCAAGTTCATTCAAACATAATTTGGAAAAGGCATAAAATCATTTCAGTGCGATAATGGTCGTGAATTCAATAACTCTATGTTTCACCATTTTTGTACCAATAATGGCATGGTCTTTCGCTTCTCCTTCCCTCACACCTCACCACAAAATGGTAAAGCTGAAAGAATCATCCGCACCATTAACAATATGATTCGCACCCTATTGATTCATGCCTCCCTCCCTCCACCCTTCTAGGTCTATGCTGCTAAAATGTCAGAATACACTCTAAACATTCTCCCTACTAGCCCTCTTCACAATATGACCCCTACCGAAATCCTCTACCATAGAATCCCCTCTTATGATCATCTACGAATTTTTGGTTGTCTGTGCTATCCCAACCTTAGCTCCACCGCCCCTCACAAGCTCGCTCCTAGGTCCACTCCATGTGTCTTTATAGGATTCCCGCCGAACCATAGGGGCTATCTATGCTATGACTTGTCGACTCGTCAGATCCACATATCTCGTCACGTCACATTCGACGAGACCACATTCCCGTTTTCGAATCTTCCAAAATTCCAAAAACGGACTACTCATTTCTTGACGAGTCCGCCATCTCTTCCCTCATAATCGAACAACTCACATCCTCTCGTCCGTCGTCGGAGCCGCGGCGCCCAAACTTCGAGAGAAGCTCGTCAACCTTCTAGCACCGCGACTCTCGATCCGGAGTCGCGACACCTCCGACGGCTTCGCCCCCACCCTCTCCTTATCCGACTTTACCCCCCGTCTCAGACACCACTCCGCCACCCACTGTCCCTACCCATCCAATGGAAAGTCGTTCAAAGCATGGAATCTTCAAACCCAAAGTCCATTTCAACTTGTCTGCCCAAACCATCTCTCCACTTCCAAAGAACCCAAAATTGGCCAAACAAGACCCTAATTGGAATGCGGCTATGTATGAGGAATTCAATGCTTTAACTAAATAGCACACGTGGGATCTAGTACCTAGACCTGAGGGGGTGAATGTCATTCGTTGTATGTGGCTATTTCGTCACAAGTTCAGAGACAATGGGGATCTTGAGAGGTATAAGGCCCGTCTTGTGGTTAATGGCACAAATCAGCAGGAGGGCATTGATTGTGGTGAGACCTTCAGCCCGGTTGTCAAACCGGCTACCATCCGCACAGCTTTTGAGCATAGCCATGGGCAAACATTGGCCGATCCATCGGCTTGATGTGAAGAATGCATTCTTACATGGGGATCTAAGAGAGACAGTCTACATGCATCGCCCACCGGGGTTCACCCATCCAGCGGTTCCTCACTATGTGTGTCGTCTCCGTAAGTCACTATATGGCCCGAAGCGGGCCCCCGTGCGTGGTATGATCGCTTTGCCGGTATATCTTGAAGATTGGGTTTGTATGCGCAAGAGTGATACATCACTTTTCATTTTTCATCGAGGTAGTAGCACGGCTTACTTATTACTTTACGTGGATGATATTGTTCTTACTTGCCTCCTCCGACGGATTGAAAAATGAGATTATTGCCTTGCTCAAGTCCGAATTTGCAATGACCGATTTGGGAAAGCCGAGTTACTTTTTGGGGATATCGGTGACCGTGTCCGCCAATCATATGTTCTTGTGTCGGCGTAAGTATGCGAAGAGATTGTGTACGGGGCTAAGATGGCGAACCGCAAAGAGGTGCCTACTCCGGGTTGATTCCAAATCTAAGCTCGGTGCTATGGATGGTGCTCCGCCTCTCGATCCTACTCGTATAGGAGCCTTGCGGATGCACTTCGCATCTCACATTCACCGGAGCCGGACATAGCTTATGCGTTGTTCGGCGGGTGTGCTTATTCATGCATGCCCCCGGGAGTCTCATTTCATCGCTCTTAAGCGTATCATTCGATACATTAAGGGCACTCTTGATTATGGTTTGCACCTATACCCCTCGCACCAAACAAGTTGCTTTCATATACGGATGCAGATTGGGCAGGGTGTCCGGACACGCGACGCTCCACCTCCGGCTTTTGTGTTTTCTTAGGGGATAATCTTGATTTCTTGGTCTGCCAAGCGACGAGCTACCCTATCTCGTTCCGGTCTGCCGAGGCCGAGTACGAGGCGTTGCAAATGTAGTAGCTGAGATTTGTTGGCTCAGAAATTTACTGTTAGAACTTCAGTGTCCTTTGCGTCAGGCATCTATTGTGTATTGTGATAACATCTCTGCCATCTATCTTTCTCATAATCCGGTTCAACATCAGCGAACCAAGCATATTGAGATAGACCTACACTTCGTTCGTGAGAAAGTTGCGTTAGGCCATGTCCGAGTGTTACATGTTCCATCATCCTATCAGTATGCAGACATATTTACCAAAGGACTTCCCAGACAATTATTTCTTGACTTCAGAGCCAGTCTCAGCGTCCGGCCTCCTCCCGCTCCGACTGAGGGGGTGTGTAAACGTGTAAATATATTCCCTACCCATAATTAGAATATTTTCATATATTGTGTAAATATAATTATGGTAAGACTAGGATTCCTCTTTTGTATAGGCTTAGGATTCCTCTTTTGTATAGGCTTAGGATTCCTCTTTTGTATAGGCTTAGGATTCCTATTGTATAAGGGATGAATATTGTACTCTATATATACCTTGATATTAATGAAATACTCTTCAAGGGAGATTAATATCATCTTACAACAAGTTCTGCCAAATTAGTAAAACTTGTCAATGTTGCTCAATTATTTAAAAATCCTGCCGATTTGATAAAACTTGTATATATTGTTCAATTATTCATATCTCTAATTAAATCGTTTTCTTCTTCAACGCACCTTGTGATTCTTCTCATTTTCCTCAACTGACAACCTCAATGTTCATCATTAGGTACAAATTCTTGTGTATTTCCCTAGAACACTTATTCCGGCCGTTAAAATCTCTAATCATTTGATAAAATGTAACGAGATATTTGTAAATTTAATTTTAAGGATAGAGTTCAGTACTCAAGATTTCACTATCTGAATCAATTTGAAAAGCGCTAGCAAAAGGTTATGCATTCCTTACCACCGTATTAAGTATGCTAGAAAATTAATAAGAAAAAGAACATATATCTATCTCTAAGATGATCTTTTAAGTCATTACGCAAAAGACTTTTGCCCTAGATTTATCTTCTTTAATATTAAACTTGGCTTTAATTTTGGATTTATCACTACATTTTCTACAATTGAAATGAATAAAATTAAAGATGATTATTACTTCCACTTTTTAGAGTTACTTTAAAGTTGAAGGGACAAATTTGGGGTCCAATTTTTGAACTCTTTTGACTATTCTATTGCGGCCATGATTGGAGTTCTATTAAATAGAGTATGATTGGAATTAGGTTAGCATGATATGAACGACGAGTCAATAATAATAATGTCTGTGCAAAATTTGAAATAAGAGAATTTCGAGAAGCAATATTATAGTTATATTTCTTACTCAGTTAGAAGAACATATTTTTTCTTCTTTTGTTATTCTTTTAAAGTTCGCTATGAGGGTTCAAATATGCATTTGAATGAAATGGTTATTAAATTTTGTTTGTACGGTAAGGATCACTTCTTAACATCTATATAGCTTGGACTTTTCAAAAACGCTAGATGCATCTAGAATCCTTCAATATGGTGTATCTTTGAAAGATCCAACATGAGAATGACAATATTTTTAAAGAATTCGAGCAACATAGTACAATATTACTCACATAATATATAGAATTCATTTTAAAATTTTGAAGTCAATAAGTACATGGGCGGAGCTAGTATGTACGTTACGGGCTCGACTTGTATTTGCTTTGAGAAATTCATTGAATATAAATAAATTATTAATTTAGAATTCAATAACATATAAAAACTAAAAGCCGAATCTATAAATTTTAAATCCCAACGTCAAAAGGCTACATTTCAAATCAGAATGGCCTCATGCAATAGTTGCTGAAATCAATTTTCACCACACCAAAAAAAAAAACCAAAAGAAGTTGTGAGTAGTTCATGAACTTAATTTTTTTTAATTCATCATGTATGGACCACTTTTAAGAGAAGAATACTTATTGCCAAGTTTGTGATAATAAATTTGTGTGAACAAAAAATTATTTTGTGGAGGACATGTCAAATTATATCAGCCTCAAAGGAGCAGTTTAAATTCCCAATTGCAAACAAAGTAGAGTCATATTAGACCATTTTCAGTTCTCTTTTTGTTTTGCCAATCAAGTTTCATCACCTTTGAATTCTCCAATAAGAATAGAGTAAATTTTAATAATGGGACCTAGTCCATGTGCTTATTTTAACTTTTTTCTGTTGATGTTTACAAAGAGATCTCGCGATTAGGGTTTGTCTCTATAATAAAATCTTGAACTGATAGAGAAATAATTAGCTTATCATTAAGAAATTGCGGCCTTTTTGTAATTTGTAAGGGCTTTGATATGTTACTATCTTTTATCTTTTTTTCGAGAGAAATAAATGACATTAGCGCATTGATATTACAAAAAAAGTCAATTTCTTTTAATATTCTAAGTTAATTAACTCTTGTATAGTCGTTATACAGATAAATTTGAGAGCAAATTAGTGGGATAACCTTTCTATAATAAAATCTTGGACTGATAGAGGAATAATTAACTTATCAATAAGAAATTGAGGCTTTTTGTAACTTGTAAGGGCTTTGATTTGTTATCGTTTATTTTATTGTTTCGAACGGAAAAATAAATAGCATCCGTGTTGAGATAAAAAGAATGTCATTTTCTTCTAATATTCTAAGTTTAACTCTCGTGTAATCGTTACATCAAGAGAATTGAAAAGAAAAAAATGGGATATCAATAATCTCCCTTCCAAACTATTTTAAGTTAATAGCTAAATCGAAATTATATGGTGACATTACGTTAAAGGGACAAACATTGAAAATGTGAAATCCTGAGAGGCCGGGCTGTACACCTATAATAGGCCCAATATCATGTCTATGGCTTGAGTTTAGTTATGGGCTACTATCTTATTTTTGTATCATTGTTCGTTCACCATCATTAGGGTGATTTACCCAAATAGCTTGATTCTGTGCTACTGTTTAAGTATTAATCTCAATTGAATAAGTTTTATAAAAATAATTTACGGGTCAGAATTTGTCATAAATCCTGACAAATCGTCACAAATTCTAGTAAACGGACAAAATTTGCTTTATCATAAATTCTAACAGATTATCGTAACTTTTGTACAAATTGTATCATAACTTTGATAAAAATTATTCATAAATCCTGATCGATGACATAGATTTGTTGGATGGAAAATCTTACATTGTCACAATTCATGAATTGTCATAAATTTAGTACAAATTATGTCATAACGTTGATAGAAATTGTTCACAAATCCTGACGAATTATCACGAAATTTGATATATGGAAAAAACTTATCTTGTCACAAGTCTTGATAGTCATAACTTTAGTATAAATTGTTATTAAATCCCGACAGATCGTAGTAACTTTATCCGAAATATTCTAACCTAACAAGAATCCTCCAAATTCCCAACCACGAAAAGCATCTATCAGCATAATGACACAATAAGCTCTTCATTTGTGCTACCGTATGGATCCTTACATTACTTTTAAGTTAAACAAGTAATTTCCAAGTAAAAGTTCATTCCTTTTGCTTTAAATTATCAAACTGTGTTCCCATTCTTTTTCAATTTTTTCATATGGGTTCTCACGTTTCTCGGACTAATTCCTTTGAAATAACGAGGAAGAAAAAAGAGGAAGTAGAAGAAGAATTCTGACGGTTGCTCATTGTGACTTTTAAAAACATGCTAAAAGTTCAAGGAAAGGATTGGCAAATAGCTATTTTTTGCACTGCTAATTAAGCTTTAGCCAATTTTACAAAGGAAAAAGACATGGTGTGGCCACCAAAAAAAGAAAAGCCCTATACTGAGTTAAATTCCTGAGCTGACCATTCGGCTCATTTTATTTCCAAGCGCTAGCCAAATCCAGCCCACATCACAGGAAGGAGAAAAAAAACACTTTTTTTGTGGCGACGTACTTCTGTAGGGGTCGTGGGCCTCGACCAATTCTTCACGACCTTAATCTTCTGATTATCCACCTTGATACCCTCTGATGAGACAATATGGCCCAAAAAGGCAACAGAGTTTAAAAATTCGCATTTGGAAAACTTGGCATACAACTTACGGTTTTGGAGTGTTTGTAACACCGCTCAGAGATGATCTGCATGGTCTGCCTCAGTTCGCGAGTACACCAAAATATCATCAATAAACACGATCACGAAGATATCCAAGAATGGCTTGAAGACCCGATTCATTAAATCCATAAAGGTCGCGGCCACATTAGTGAGTCCAAAAAGACATCACTCGAAACTCAAAATGGTCATACCTGGTTTGAAAGGCTATCTTCCGAATATCTTTCTCATTTACCCTTAACTGGTGGTATCCCGATCTTATATCAATTTTTGAGAAATACTTAGCACCCTGTAATTGATCGAATAAATCATCGATTCTCCTAGTTATTTCGTTCTCTATTTCTATTTAATAGGGAAGTGGATACTTATTCTTGATAGTGGCCTTATTCAATTGCCTATAATCGATACACATCCTTAGGGAACCATCCTTCTTGCGAATGAACAATACTGGTGCGCCCCATGGCAAAGTATTAGGCTTAATAAAACCTTTTTCCAATTAATCCTTCAACTCCCTCAGCTCAGCCGGACCCATTCGATAAGAAGGGATAGATATCGGTTGCGCATCTGGAAGTACGTCAATAGTAAACTTAATCTCCCTCTCTGGAGGAATGCCCGAAAGCTCATCCGGAAATACATCGGGAAACTCATTATCTACAGGGACAGACTGAAGGGTCGGAGGCTCTACATCTGCATCCCTAACCCGAACCAAATGATAAACATATCCCTTGGAAATTATTTTCCTAGCCTTCAGGTAGGAAATAAACATGTCTTTAGGCGTAGCAGAATTGCCTTTCCATTCAAGGGTCGGCTCGCTTGGAAAACTGAATTTAACAATCTTTATCCGGCAATCAAGATTCGTGTAACAAAAAGCCAACCAGTCAATTCCCATAATAACATTGAACTCAACTATAGGCAACTTGTATAAATCCGCCAAAGTAGGGCGATTACAAATCTTCACGGTACAATTTCTATAAATTCGTTGTACTATAAATGTCTCACTAGCCGTTGTATCCACTTCATATGGCTTAGACAACAACTCTGGTTCAAACCCAAATTTGCTAGCAACGAAAAGGGTAACATAGGATAAATTAGAACCTGAATCTATTTGTGCATAGACATCATGGGTGAAGATGGATAGTATACCTGTAATGACATCCAGAGATAACTCCAAATCCTGGCGACCTGATAAAGCATAGATGCGATTCTGAGCACCACCTGAGCTAAAGGCTCCTCTTCGGCCTCTACCCCTACCTGCTGAGGTCTGCGACCCACTACTCTGCGAATGTACACTCGATAAAGATGTTATTGTCGATCTTGTCGGCTGAGCTGCATCACTTCTACCTCTGCTTGGGCACTGACGCATATAGTGACCAGGACTCTCACACCAATAACACACATCGGAACGCTGATGACACTATCCTGCATGTGTTCTACCACACCGACTACATAGAGGCATATAGTGACCAGGACTCTCTCATAAGTGGCATCCCCGTCTGAAAATCCTTCACAAAAAATCCAAACTGATCAAAATTCACAGAAACATTGTTGTCAATTGTAAAACGTCTAACTGAGATCAAGTTCTTAATTAGTTTTAGTGCATGTAGGACGTTTGTCAAGTATAATGGTGGGTGGGGAGAGGGTAGTGTCACCTGACCAATACCACAAATTAGAATTTTCTGCCCACTGCCGATAATAATATTTTATTAGTGCTCATATTAAAATAAGACGAGAGATTACCTTGAGATGCCGTCATATGTGACGTAGCCCATGTGTCCATGTACCATGATTCATCCGGAACACTTATGTTCATGTTGTTCATGGCTTGTTCAATGTCTCTGGGTGCATAGCCCACTGAAGACAGTGCCTGGACTACAAACGCATGTTGTGGACGAGACCCTAAAATACCGGGTTGATAATTTGAAGAGAAATGGGGCCTGGCCCATGAAGCAGTAGAATAAGGGCATGTCGGGGCAGCCACTGTGGGGCCCAGGCCCACGGTGGGTACTGCCCCCACTAGTTACTGCCACTACCAACCCGCCCCTGCCCGGGCTGGCCACTTCCGCTAGCGGGTTGGCTGCCCCGTCCACGTCCTTTTCCACAATTATTTTTTCTTTGTTGATGTTACGGTTTGAACCCCGTTTTTTGCCATTATTTTGATGATTATTATGGCCACCCGAACCAGAATTTTGGGATTCCAAATTCGTAGAAAATGAGTTGGTAGAGACAAGAGCGGTTCCGGCGGTGGTTGCTCCAAAAGATGTCTGTTTTGCTTTTCGTGTTTCCTCGAGAATCAACCTCGAATGGGCCTCATAGAAAGGCGGCAATGGATTACTTTGCTGAATGAACGTAGTCACTCCATCATACTGTTCATTCAACTCTGCAATAAATTGAAGGACCAACCTTTGATTTGTTACAGGCGAACCAACGTTGGATAGTTGGTCCGCAAGCATCTTCAATTCCTGACAGTAAGCAGTGATGTTGGAAAAATCATCCAATTTAATATTAGTAAATTGGTGTTCAAGATAAACAGCTCAAGAAAGTTTGTTATCCTGAAATATATTTTGCAAATGTTCTCATGCATGTTGAGCCGTAGAGTTTGGCTCTAAAATGGTATGTAAGAAATCGTTGGATATAGTGTCATAAATCCATTGAAGGATAATAGCATTCAAACGGGACCAAAGCTTTTTGTCCACCATAATGGTGTCTGATAAAGACTCATAAGGTATGATATGGTCGATTACCTTATATGCGCGGTAATGGATTTTGAACAATTCTGCCCAAGAGGTATATTGCCCTTTCTCTATTTCAAGAGTAATGGAGATAAAGTTCTTGAAGTTATTAACAGCAAGAGCGGGATTAAAAGATTATTTTTCGGCCATAAGTTCCACTTAGAAACAAAAGAAGAAGAAGAAGAAGAAGAAGAAAGGTAGGTGGTGTTTGGAAGTGGATGGAAGCGCCCTAATATTGGTTAGGGTTTTTGGGAGGAAAACCAAGTACTAGCCGAAGAGGGTAGTTGTCGGCTAGGGAGGGGGGTTTGATTGTTTAGGAGATGAGTAGGTTTAGGGGTACTAAACCAGTAGCCGGAAAAAAAAAATAGTAAGTAGGGAAAATTTTCTGCGTAGAGGAATATTGTAGGTTTAGGAGTTATTTTTGGTTTAGGGTTTGGAAAAACACTTAAACCAAGTTGGCCAAAAATACTTGGGGAGGGGGGAAAATTCGGCTAAGGGAGAAGAAAGAATAGGGTTTAGGGCAAAAGATCTTTGACTCTTGATATCATGAAAGAATTGATTCTTTGTCTATTTCATTCTCAATCATAGAAGATTTATAAAACAATAGAATGTAGTACTAATCGAGTTTACCTAAAATAGGAGATACTAATTACTTACAATCATCCTACTAATTGATTCTAATTATAATTACAATCTAATCATATATCTTGAATTATGGAGACCAGTAATAATTATGAGATTTTCCCATAATTATTATTGGTCTAAGACCCAAATAGTAAAGGATTCACATAAATTGAAATAAAGGGGTAGTAATATAAGGCGTCACATTTGGATTTTCTACCTGAACTATCACCAATTATTTATTAAAATCATATCTGGACTAGTATTTGATAGTGCATGTTGTAAACTCTCTCTTTGCTTAAAAATGATGCTTAATGGCATTCCACGCAGATAATTAGAGGAATTTTAAAAACAAATTAAGAGATTATGATTTAAAAAAACACCTAAAATATCACTTTTTATGAGTTTTTACCTAAATTATCAGGTGTTTGAGTTTCTATCTGAATTATCACCAACTATTTATTAAAATACTTTTTGAGATGTGGATGAAATTTTATGGATAAATTTAGCATAGCTTCGACGTGTGTTTTGATAAATATTTGGTCTAAAAATGATGTTGTCTTTTCTCGTTTTCCTTCTTTTTTTTTTAAATGAAGAAAGTCCACTTTTCAATTTTACTGTATATGTTACAACATGTAGTATAGAGTTTGGCAAGTCTATAAATATAATTTGACCGCTTAATATTAACGAGTTTTTGATTATTCCTCTATCACCCCGTTTAACATTTACGCAAATCCCCAAGTTCGGAATTACTCGATTTTCCGCCACGTGTTCTATTTTGTCCGGTAATGCTTCCATCGGAATATTCTCATAAATTCATTATTTGTTCACTCGTTTCACCAGTTAATTCGTATAATAGCTACTTAAATTCATTTTTAGATGATTTATGTTTGGTCAAAATTAAGATGCATCAATTTTATTAAGATTTTTACTACAGTATCATTTAAGTTGGTCAAATTTTGGATCACTTTGATTTAAAGTGTGTGTGTGTTTGTGTTTTTTTTTTTTTATCTCATAAACTGTTCAGTAAACATTTACCAATTACTTTCTTTAATTTTCAGTAGAAGTTGCAATTACTTGTTAAGGCTGGCATAATATACCTCTGTGCTCCGTCCTTCTCTGGACCCGTTAGGTACGTAATGAGTTATGCACGTTGTGAGAATAAGAGAGCTATATGGATGATATTAATGGAGATTTACATATCAAATTGTGTTAATATCATGAATTAGGATTGAATTATGCTAGATTATCATGTTATAAATCTTAATTTGATTATAGAAACTTGTTTTCAAAAGGGGAAAATTCTAGGGTTTCAAATTGGGGCTTTGTAATGATTGTTCAATTGGGAATTTAAATGTGTATAGTTTTTCAATTAATTTAAGGATATGATTACTTAGTATGTAATAGAAGTTTGTGAGTATTAAAGTCTGAGTCTTGGTGACATAGGCCGGGAATGGGTATTTAAAGTCTTGTTTTATTGTGATTAGCTTTATATTAACAAATAATATGTATGTGAATAGACTTCGACTATCGTGAGGCGCATCAAAAGTGCTATCTCTTGAATGATCTTATGACTGTTAGGAATATCTGCATGTATGCTAGCCTAATCATGTTGTGTCCTGCCCTAAAGTGCTATTATGACTAATATACAGCATGAACATGATCATATAAGTCTAGTTTGACCGGCAATGGTTCTGTATATCTAAGGTGTTGTTTCTAAAGCATCATCTAACTGCTCTTGTATGACAACTATATCTACTAAACTGATTATGCACATGTTCTTGCTTGTGTAAGTGTAAAATGTCTCCATACCAACATGTTAAGTCCTCTAAGTGACATTGTATCATACTCTGATTATGAAGGTGGTTGTGTGCCTGTCTTGTCTGTTTCATCCATAAAACATCTCCATGATAGCATATAATACCTACAGGTCTAAAGAGTTGCATAAAATAGTCATAGGTACACCCTGAGACCCACTTATTTTGTCCTAAATTGGCATATGTTTGATATGCTTGTCTAAATGAGAAGAGTCTCCATGATAATAGTGTATTAATTCTTATATTTTTTGTGATGCCATGGCTAATGGATGTTGAGTCCTAAATTGGTATTATCAGTATCCTGCTCTTGTTAAACCTTCTGTGTCATAACAATCATGTGCCTTTGTATATACACTGATTTGCATTTCTGACTTCATGATAATATGAGTTAAGTTAGGGGATGTTGGATTAGTGTCAGTTTGTCTTGTATGATTAATTCACAAATAGGATCATTGGGGGGGGGGGGGGGGGGGGTATATGCATGGTATAAGGTTTTGGATTTGAAATTGTCATAGTGATAGTGAACCTGGGAACTTACGGCTTATCAAGATATGCATATAATTTGAGTTTTTGTTGCCATCACACACACCTTAATACTACCTGGTTGTGTCTTAACTTGTCCTTTGGGGCATAGTTTTCTCTGTTTCAATGTGAGTTCCCCTGGTCCATGAGTATAGGATATACCATCTTTCAATCTAAAACTCAGGTGTGGACATATACTTGTTTGACTTGAATACTACAATAATCATATACTTTTGCTTTTGGATATCTGAGTTTTGCATATCATGTCTTGCTCTGGTGTGATGGAGTATTTTGAGTATGAGAAGTCATAATCTATAAAATGGGCTCCCAACTCCATAGAAATCAAACATGTTCATGTCCAGTTTGTATGTGGTCTGTCCAGATCAATGAAAAAATGCTTCTTTTCATTTTCTTCACAATTGATTAAAAGCATGTTTATGTGCCCAGTTTGTCTTTTTTTCCTTGCTTGTTGAGGGTGTATACCATGCGGTATATCTGGGATTATATGAAATAATAGAAGCTTAGGTATTCACTAAGTGTAAATTGAAGCCATTATCATTGTCTATCCCCGAGTATACTTCGTATTTTTTAAATATCTTCTCGTACTTATTAGTCTACTCTAATATTTGTATGCGCTAAGTGGGCTGGTATATCACGCATTTGTGTGAACCTGTGTTTGGGCCAATTTATTCATTCTAGGGACTGATAAGTTTGAAATTGGGCACGTTTCTCTTTTTTATATCCCTCGAGATAAGGCCCATATTTTGATAAGTGGGGGTGGTTTATGACTGTTTTAAGTCTGTTTGTTTTCTGCATTGTGTAATCCACGTAAACTGTCCATATATGCATATGTGGTTTGGTTTTACAATATTTAGTCACTTATGATGCATAGTGATAATTTTGGGTACTTTCTAACTCCTGTATTTATTTTCCCCTCCTTTGTTGCATACCATGGGCTCACGAGGCCCACGTCCCTTTGATTTTTGCGCAATACTTGAGTTGTTGGGCTTGGGGCTCAACAATATCTTTTGATAGAGTCCGAAAGCTTCCCGAAGGCTTAACCACGGATAAAAAAGAGTTAGAAGGCCCAGTCATGGATGAAAATGGCCTAGAAAAAATAGGATTTTCCTTTTATATACGGTGATTGGTGGACCGGTATACCCACCAAACCGTTTTGCTTTATTTCATTTTTGTATGGTATTTGCTAGTTGTAAAAACGATAATTATTATTAGAACCTTAAAGTAGAACTTAATTATATAGAGTAGTTATTTTACGTCTTTTTTTTAAAAAAAAAAGAATCTTTTTGGATAAACAATGAAAAAATTGTTTCTAATGCTTCAGCTATTTCTTCATATGTGTGCCTTTAAATAAGCCTTGAGGAATATCTCAAGAAGTTTCAAAATAAAGTGGAAGAATCTTCTGGTTCAGATAAATTCAAAGGAAAAGAAGAAGTTTGAATAAAGATATAGGACCCAGCAGCATTATCTATTGACAAGGAATCTGCTTTATAAAAGCAGAATACTACTTTAATAAAGTAAAGCGCATTATTGCGCATTATTGTATTATTTGGGCCCTATGTATTTTGGCCCTTGCTATTTTTCTTTTTCGATCACATGTAGTGGATCCTAATGTCTACCACCAAAATCGACGGAACGGACCATAGAGGAGACTCGATGGTATACTTACTATTACAGGTTAACAATCTTGGCGGATGCTACCTTAACTCAAAGACAGACTCAAAAACGCCTTAACGCAACCATATCTTAGCGGGCTTTAACAGGGCCATCAATCCAAGCTTCAGATATTCTGCCTGGATCATTCTCTACCAAACTTCAGTATTTCCTCACATGGGTTTCTGCTAATTAAAGCATTAGTACCATGACTTTCATTAGTCTAGTGCAACATAGTCCAACACAAGATATTTAGCCTTTCATTTAGGCTAAATATGAATATAAAATTAAAATTACCTAAGTTTCCGAGGTTGTGCTCAGAAGAGAGAGAGTTGTACAAAAACTATTAAGTTTATTTAGAGAGAGTTTTTTACAAAGTAGAGAGAGTAGTTGGCCAAAGCCTGCTTCTAACTAAGAATGAGAGATCCTTTTATATCGGATCAATCCTAAAACAAACAATCAAAACGTGGCCGATATTGGGGTCCACTACATGTGATCGAAAAAGAAAAAAATAGCAAGGGCCAATACACGGGCCCCAAATAGTACAATAATGCGCAATAATACGCTTTACTTTATTAAAGTAGTATTCTGCTTTTATAAAGCAGATTCCTTGTCAGCAGATAATGTTGTTGGGTCCTATATCTTTATTCATACTTTTTCTTTCTCTTTGAATTTATCTGAATCGGAAGATTCTTCCACTTTATCTCGAAACTTCTTGAGATATTCCTCAATATTGAAGGTGTCTTCGTAGGGCGGTTAAGATCCCCCCCCCCCCCCCCCAAGACATTTATATTTTCTTCATCTTCTTCCTCCGTATGGACAGAAGGCATGGATGTATCTGATGAAGGAAATTCTTCTTCCAGAATTTTTATTAAATCTTTTTTAACCATTGCTATATAAGAAGCGATAATTTTTTATTTTGAAAGTACTTTTTTTTAAATCTGGAGTCTTCTGGCAATCTGTTTGAACATGATATGACCTTCTGGCTGCTGTGGTAATTGTTTCTGCTCCTTATAATGAGCAATTGTGGTCTTTATCTGATCTATTAATTCTTGACCATGAGTGTTACCGTCTTTGGTTTTTTAACCAATTTTTTCCAGAATTTTGTATGAAAAATTCTATGCAAGCATGGAATATTATGTGAGGTATAACCCACTTCAACTGATCATTTCATGATCCACGGAATAGAAAATTCTAAAAAGGAATGAATATTTGAAATCCCATTAATCAACATATCATCTTTTTTCCATTCTATAACTTTTGGAGAGACCTCGATCCATTCGGTGTATATGCTTTTGAATGATTGGGGTAGAATTGACATTGATGGACCATAATTAATCCACTATTGATAAAACCATTTGGGTATGTGCTGTTTATAAACTTTTGCACATATTTTTGTGAACCATGAGTGCTTCATATTAGGATTCTCATTTAAGAAGTCTTTATTAAAGATGTCAATATAGTCCTAGTAATTAAATTTTACTTTGACTTTTTGTTTCGGG
This sequence comes from Anisodus tanguticus, assembly GCA_034509755.1. Lineage (NCBI taxonomy): Eukaryota > Viridiplantae > Streptophyta > Magnoliopsida > Solanales > Solanaceae > Anisodus > Anisodus tanguticus. Next base: position 7,738,311 of record CM067543.1, on the reverse strand, counting down.
TGGAAATATTCCCTTTTCCTGAACGTACTGATTCCCCAGTCTTCTGGAGTAAATAATTTCTTTATAACGATCTTGAAAAATTATAGATTTTCCTGGTATGACCTGGGTAGTAATGTTGTATATCAATTGAACATGTTGACGAGAGTATTACCTCGTAATGCATTCGAGACTTATAAGTAAGTACAGTATATGATATTGTATCTAGATACCTACTTATTAACTGCCATGGATCATCCTTCCATTGAAGGTCTTTATTATCCAATATAAGTATAACTTCTCTATGATCATGTTGTTCATATAGGTCTTTATCTTCTTGATCATCTGTTATAACATCAGAATATGAAGGTGGCTTATTATCCTCTTCCTCTTGGGATTTAATGAAATCCATGAACTTTTTATATAATGGATTATCCTTATCTATGTTGGATGATCCAGCAATGTCTAAGACTATTAGCCTTTTATTTCCCATTTGGATAAGGGTATTACCTCTTCCAGCTCTTCTTCCGCCCCTTCTTCTATAAGGGTTGGGGTTGCCGTGACCACTCGGCCTCATTATCCTACATATAGGCAATTAGATAGAGTTATTAACTCAAGTATTCTCTTGTTAGAAAACTAGGGAGACTATTAGCTGATCATTTTTTGTATTGGATTTCAAAATCAAATGGTGTCAATAAAGCTTGTCACCTAGCAAACATCTGTTTAGAAACATCATGCTTGCAATCTTTATTAAACATATATCTGGCCGATTGACAATCAATTTTTATTAAAAACTTTTGATTATATAAATCACCCTGGAATTTAAGAACACTTTTGACAATGACAAGTATTTCTTTCGCCAAGACTAGTATTCCATTTGCTAGAATAAAATTGTATTAGATACTCCTGTTTATTAACTGGAGAATATTGTTTCAGAATGCCTCCATAACCAATCTCTGAAGCATTTGTTTCTATAATTTTTTGTCATGTATGATTGGCTAAATTGAGACATGGAAGGTTATGAACGTTCTCTTTAATTCTTTTGACAGTCTGAGTATGATCATTTGTCCATGATTTGAGAATCTTTTTCAGTCTACCATATAAAATAGCTGTGTCTTTGGTCAGATCCTTTATAAAAGGAGATATATAATTTAAAATTTCTAAAACCTTTGTAGTTGGGTTTTATTAGTAATTATTGAAAGAAATAATCTCCTTGATTATTTTCATTAATTGAGAAGGTATTTATACAAGTTACAAAATAGGAGAATCCTATTCCTATTCTATTATAGAAACCTTATTCTACAATAATTCTAACTATACAATTATGGTAGATGTATCATCCTAATTTAGGTAACAAATACATTACAATATACATCAAATATATGTTCCATATATACCAGATTACATTATGAAATTGGGCTCTGTGGACTGCCAGTGGGTTGGCTCCCGTGATCGGCGATGGGGCCGGGCTCGCTGCCAGATGGGGCAAGACTCTCTTGCCTGCCGCTGGGGCCGGACTACTTGTTTTGCTCTATAATCCTGTGATATACACTGTTGTATATTCAGTGTATATCACAGGAATATTCCCTTGTTTAACACACCCCCGCAGTCATAGCGGGCGGTCTTCGAAAGCTGAGACTGTCCCTAAAATCTTCAAATAGGACCGCTGGTAGACCCTTTGTAAAGATGTCTGCAATTTAATAACGAGACGGGACATGACATACGCGAACGTGACCCTTTGCAACCTTTTCACGGACAAAGTGAATGTCCATTTCGATATGCTTGGTGCGTTGGTGTTGAACCGGGTTACCTGAAAGGTAGATGGCACTAATGTTATCGCAATATACCAAGGTTGCCTTCTGAATGGGACAATGAAGCTCCAAAAGCAAATTACGTAGCCAACATGATTCGGAGACCACATTCGCTACCCCTCGATATTTTGCCTCTGCACTTGAGCGTGATAGAGTTGCCTGACGCTTTGCCGACCAGGAGACCAAGTTGTTGCCAAGGAACACACAGTAGCCAGAAGTCGACCGTCTGGTGTTGGGACAACCACCCCAATCAGCATCCGTGTAAGAGACAAGTGTGGATGTAGATGAAGGATACAAGTGCAACCCATAGTCCAGTGTCCCCTGAATATACCGAATAATGCGTTTGATTGCATTCATGTACTCAACTCTGGGATCATGCATGAATAAACACACCTGCTGAACCGCATACGTAATATCCGGTCTGGTAAAGGTAAGATATTGGAGGGCCCCTGCAAGACTGCGATAACGGGTTGGTCCTCGTATGGTGCACCTGCTACGGCACTCAGCTTGGGGTTTGCATCAACTGGCGTAGAAGTGGACTTACATGATGACATCCCTGCCCTCTCTATGATCTCAACAGCATACTTTCGTTGAGACAAAAACAAACCACCCAAATGACGCTTGACGGCAATCCCCAAAAAATAACTCAAAGGCTCTAAGTCTTTCATAGCAAACTCAGAACTGAGCATGGTCATGATAGACTGGCACAAGGCATCGGATTGTTACCTAAATTAGGATGATACACCTACCATAATTGTATAGTTAGAATTATGGTAGAATAAGGTTTCTAGAATAGAATAGGAATAGGATTTTCCCATTTTGTAACTTGTATATATTACAATATACATCAAATATATGTTCCATATATACCATATTACATTCTGTAATCTGTCCGAAATTGGGCTCTGTGGACTGGCAGTGGGCTGGGCTACTGCTTTGCTCTATAATCCTATGATATACACTGCTGTACATTCAATGTATATCACAGGAATATTCCCTTGTTTAACAATTATATCTGGAAATTTGGATGCAAATTCAATACTTCTATTGATGGGAATGATTTTTCATTTTTCAATGTTATGACCTAAAAATCTAACTCTAGTTTGAAAGAGTGTCATTTTTTATTTGGATATAACAAAACCATTTTGAATAGTAATTGTTTTGAAAATATTAAGATTCTTAAAATAATTTTCTATATCTTCTAAAAATACTAGAATGTCATCTATGTATACAATAGTAAAATTACTATAGGGCACGAATATCATTCATGATGTTTTGAAAATTGGATGGAGCATTTTTCAATCCAAACGGAATTACATTCCATTCGAATTGTCCCATTGGAACGTTAAAAGCAGTCTTATATTTATCTGCTTCAGAAATTTGAATCTGCCAATAATCAGATTTTAAATCAAATATCGAAAATATGATAGCATTATGGAGTCTATCCAATAGATCCTTTTTATGAGTGATAGGGCTCCTAATCCACTTTAGAACCTTATTAAGGGGTTTATAATTTATAACAAGTTTGGGTACTCCTCTTTCTTGTTCAGCATGTTTATTAACATAAAAAACAGTACATCACCATGGTGACTTTGAAGGTCTTATTAAACCTTTTTGCAAAAGAGTAGAAATTTCAGTTTTGCATAATTCCAAGTATTCGGAATTCATTTGGCATGGCCGAGCTTTAATAAGAATATCCTTTTCGTTGAAAATCTCTTCATATGGGAGAGTAACAACATGCTTTTTTCTATCCCAGAAAGCATTTGGGTGGTCACTACATATTTATAATGATAACTGGGATTTTATAAAATCAATCTTTTGTTGTAACTTTTGTTTTTTGCAAAAGTTCCTCTATAGTAAGAATATAAATTTCTTGTTTAAGAAAGTTGATCTGTTGATGTTTATATTTCAACCGATCTTATTGTTGGTTTAAGACTCTAGAAAATGGCTCAGTTATAAATTGAAATACCACTTCTCTTTTATCAAAAGTGTCGATGATACCGTTTGCATCAATCCTTGAAGTAGGAAATATTTTGTTAATATAATTTGGCTTGAAATATCTTTTACCAGGATAAAACTATCTGGTATACATACCTTGTTTTGACAAATGTAATCTTTTGGTAATTTAAAAGCTACTTGGAGTACAGATCTTACACTATGGGTAGTTTTATGAAAATATTTAGAAGGTATAATTCCTTCTTGTATATAATTTACATCCGCCCCACTATCTGTAAGTTCTTTTTTAAAGTTGTAATCTATTAAAAGGGTAATTTTCACATAAAACTTTTGAGAAGTAATTACCTCAAGGGCTTGTAAAAAAATCTCTCGTATCACCTGTTTCTGTATTTGTAGTGTCGATGTCCTCCCAGTTGATATTATCAACATCCTCTATGATAGGTTGTTTACCTTCCCCTTCGAGACTAGAAATTCTGTAATCTCGTAAAGTATTACCGCTTTTCAATTCTGCAATTTCTTTTTTGAGATTATCAATCTCATTTTCTAAATCCCTGGTAGTACTGGGAATTGTCACCTCTTATTATGCTCCATCATTTTCTTCAATTCTGACATGGTATATGCACCTGATTTTTCCAGAATTATCTTCCCTCGTGAAGTTTCTGCTTTTTCTGGAATCTGATCTATGATTTTAGATCTCATTTCTGGATCTTTTATAACCTTTAATAGTTCTATGAGGTGAATCACCTTCGAGGACATTAACATTCATATCCTTAAATTGGGAGAAGATGTTATAAAACTCATCATCCCGTTTGTTTATATTACTAGAACAAGGTACATTCCTCTTCTGAATCTGAGGCCATATAATCTTCATTACAGTTGACGAATATCTTCCTCCGAAGAATCCGTTGTATCACCTGTTTTTAAGCATGAATCTTCAGGTTCGGAATTTAGCAACAACTTGTATAATGATTCCTTGATATCATCATCTATGTTAAGGGCCTTGATTTTTTCCTTAACCTTACAATCCTTATAATAATGGCTCATCCTTCCACATTTCCAACATGCTTTTGGATTCTTAGACTTTATAAAGTTCTTCCGAGTCTTAAACTCTTTTTTCCTTCTGGGTCTCTTTTCCAGGCGTTTTTCCTTCCATCCTTGGAAAATCTTCTTATTATGCTTCTTGCGTCTATGAGATGATTCTTTTGATTTGGGTGTGTCCATCCCAAATTGGGTGCAAAAGTCACCAAGTTGATGTCTTTCATTGAGACCTTGCCTGCTAATTTGTTGGTTCAACTTAATCTCATTACATAAGGCTAAACCTTCTTGGATGCAAGTTTCTATAAGTTTGTCATAGGTATAATTATCATAATTGATATGTATTCCTCATTGTCTAAGATTCTTTCTAACTTTTTCAGCAAAGAAGGAGGGTAACCCATCTATAAATTTGAATTTTCAATGAGACTTATTACACTCTGGCAGTTCCATAACCCTGCTAAGAAAGACATCCTTATACCACCTAAAAGAGGTTAATGTTTTACATCTAAAGTTTTGGAGCATAGTCCTTATATTTTCACTGTCATCCGTCTATCGACCAGTGAAATGTTCTATGATATTTAAACATAGTGTATAAACAACATTTTCCTATGGTTCTATACCTTGTTCGATTTTTACCGCAGTCAATATGGTACTTCTTTGCTCTTGAGTTAAATAATTATCCCACCAGCCTTTTAATTGACCAGTAAACCTTGAGATTATCATATCTGCAATAGACTTATCACTATTCTTATTAGCCTCGCATATAGTGCAGTACATAAGCATCCTATGTATAGTATTATAGCATTGTCTCTCGGTATAACCGTCTATATTTCATTCATAAATGCATGTCCCATTGTAACTATTGTTATCAACAATATCATGTTCCTCAAATAGTACCTTGTTTGAACAGGTTTTCTAGCATATTTACTAGAGTAACTGGCAATTTATTGATCTCATCGGAAACGTTTTGTCTATAATCATCTCCAGACAGGTCGAAATCATAATCATCCCCTTTTTCTCCTGTCAAGGGACTAATTTTTAATCCCCTAAACTTTTCATCAAGCAATTGTTCAAGTTCTGTATAACCTCTTAACTTGAATTCTTTGATTTCAGGGGGAAGCTGCATACTAGGAGTGGCCATAGTCGTATGAGGAGCAGTAGAATGGTGTAATTTTCTGATTTCATAAGTTAATTTTTCTACTCTATCAAGTAAAATGACAGTTTGTTCACCCAATATGTTCAGATAAACATTTGTATAATTATTCTATTTTAGCATAATATTAATATGCGCTGTTGTAACTAAAGCAATATCATTTTCAAAGATTTTTTAGAAAGCCGCTAAATTAAGGACCTTATTATCCTTTTCAATTTGGAAAGGTTGTTGGGGAGGTAAAACTGTATTAATAATTTCCCCGTTAGAGAGTTTATATTATCTTTCTAAAATAGATATAATCTGCTACGTATTTGGTCATATACCAAGGGACAAAAGATATAATTTTATTAGCTTCATAAAGATCTTTATAAAATTTCTCTTGAAGAGATGTTTTTTTTTTATCAAAAGTTTCAAAAAAACATTTTTATATGGTTCCCATCTAGGTTTAAAGAAATCATCACTGATCTTTTTTCTTGCGGGTGATCCTCGACTAAAATCAATTTTTTTTGGTTTGATTCATTAAACGGATGGAAAATCCATTTCTGACTCGGTCATATCCGGTTCTTGTTTAACACCATTGACAATAGTGTCTTTTCCAATTATAATCTTATCAACTCTGTTATTATCAACTTCCCGAATTTGAGAAGTGGAGGCTCGTGAAGGAGATCTTACAAAATAATCAATTGGATCAATGTAAGAACGAGAAACAGATCTATAAGATATGGAGCTAAGGCTATTACGCTCAATTTTGTCAGTTAAGTAGTTTGCTTCGGAAAACTTTAATTTAACAGTACTATTAGGTGTTTGCTCAATATGAGTAATATCAGTATTAAAATTATTTTGGGGTGCAGTTGCCCCCTCAATTACCCATTCAGTTGGGAAATCAATTTCATCCCACTTTATAGGTCTTCTGGTTGTTATCTTGGATTTACCAAAATTCGTTTCTATCAATATTGTTTCAGTTTTGAAATCCGTCATTTTACACATAGGATTCATAGTGTATAATGGTTTGAAATAAATTTTGTAACAGATACATATAACTTCTGTACCAGGCATATAGTCGTAACCAAGTAATTTAATGCTAAGTATTAAAGCATTCAAAGAATTCTCATCTTGCAAGGATACCTGCAAGTTAGGATACACATTAAAATAAACAGGACCATAGGCCAAACTGGTTTGCACAATTCCTATAAGGGACTTTTTCCAGTTACAGTTTCTACCATCTCTTAAAGCTACTATAAAGTTCTCTGGTAAGCCTCTTAAAGTAAGTGACTTAAACGCAACATGGACTAACCCAATGTGCATAAAACGACGAGTTTCCCAATAAGGAGCAAGATCACTATCATTTAATAATTTAAATGTAGCATGATCACTATATATAGTGATAGTTTCTTCAGTTGTTTTAACAACTTCTGTGAGGCCTAATTTTTCAAAAGTGTTCATTTGATATATTAATATGTGTTTAATCTTTGGGATAGTCCACTTATTAAGTAGATCTAGATGTTGAGGTATATAATATTCCTCTTTCTTACTGTTTTTAATAGTATTCTTGTTTCTGATGATATTCATTATTTTAAAAGAGGGTTGAACATATGTTACCTATGATTTGAAATAAGTTCGGTTTAAATTCGCTAATTTGTTTTGCAAAAGAAAAAGGGTATGATCTTTCTTCAACCTGGCATGCGTTTTAAAAATTAAGTATTGAATAAATGTGTCCCGACTAAGTTTGTAATTATTTTCGATAAAGCTAGAAAATTCTTTTATAAACTATAGTTTGGGGTTAAGGAAATAAACAATTAGCGGCTGGCCTCTTTTCTAAATAAAGGATACACTTTTGAACTCCCTATTTCAATATTTTGAAAGAAATAAACATTTTATGAAAAAGAAAGGATTTTCCAAAAATAAAAAAAGGAATCTTGCACTCATATTTTTAAAGTGTTGGGTGAAATGTTAATTTTGGCGGAAAATGTTTTGAAATGACAATATTTGTAATATTTTAAACACACTTAAGCAATAAAAGTAATTTTCTATTATATAAGGTCCGAGGTCAACCGTATCTTACGGATCCTTAATACCGAGGTGCCTAACACCTTCCCCGAGGAATCATTTGAATCCTTATCCAAACTCTGATTTAATTTAGGATTTTTCTCTTGTTTTGAAAAGCCTTAAAAGAATATGATTTTCCTAGTTTTCCTTATAAATTAGGCGGTGACTCTAAATAAAAAAAATCCAAGAGTTCACAAGTTATCTAGTAGCTTTTATGTCTTCGCGTAAAAGTGAACCGTAACACCCCATACCTATCCCACTTATCCCCACCACCTGCCTACCCCAAACCCCCAACCCTATCCCCTATCCCATCCTACCCCACCTTACCCTACCACTCGCTCTACCCCAAACCCCAACCCTATCCGCTACTCCATCATAAGAAGTTGTGAATGCAAAAACCTTAGGGGTCGTTTGGTAGCTAGTAAAAACACCTCTTATTCATGTATTAGTCTCTTGTATAATTTATACAACGTTTGATAGCTAGGAAAGAGACGCCTTATTCATATATCAATTTTTACATACTTATACCACATTTAGTAGCTAGTTAAGAAGTAAATTATTTATGTATAAAATTAGTATGGTGTCTGATTTGCAATTTAGAAACCCACATAACTAATACATATATTTGTTATGAGGGAATCTATGTATTATTTTATGCGGGGTAGAAGATGGAATAACTAATACGAGGATAACTAATACATGAATAAAAGATTGAAATGACAATATTACCCTTATCACTTTCCACTTAAATACTTTCCTTTTCTAAATAAATATTTTTATATAATATTTTAAAATTTTGTAAAGAAATTATAATATTTTAAGTTTAATTGTAAATAACTATTTAATATTTAAAAGTATATAATATTTATTAACTTTTATCATAACAAACCAACATTCAAAGAAATAGTTTATGCATAACTAAACCTTGCACAAGTAATACCTTCATTATTAATGTCTAAGGGTGTTCATGGTTCAGTTTGTGTAGGTTTTTGGTTAAAACCAACACCAAATCAATTTAATCGGGTTTTCAATTATTAAAACCAAACCGAACCAAATGTAATACATACTTATCAGTTTGGTTGTTGTCGGTCTCAGTTCAATTTGACTTGATTTTTTAATTTTTAAGAAATCTAATGGTATCTTTATTTTTTCCCCTCCAATGAGAAGAATTTTTCATTCTTTGCTAGATTTTTCTCTTTTACTATGGGACTATAATTTTCTTGGATCGTGGAGAAAATGTTTTAAAATTTTACAAGCTTTGATTAGGTGAATAAAGTTTATAAGAAATATAAACTAAGTCTTAGGTGAAAATTTCATAGTTACTTTTTACATAAATTGATCTTGATTCATGTATTTCTTTTAAGAAAAGGGCTTAAGGCCTAAAGTCCATTAGTTCGTTATTAAAATTAATTATACATAATTCTTCATGAGAATTACACAAATATTTAAAATTATTTCTAAAAAATGATATATTACATATATATATAATTATAAGAATTGTATATATAATTTGTAGATTTGGTTTGATTTTTTTATTCGGTTTGTTTTTAATAAAATCAAATCAAACCTAATATTATCGGTTTTTAAAAATTTAAAATCAAACCAAATCAAAATCAAGAAAGTATCGATTTATTTAATCGGGCTGGTTTGATTTTTCGGTTCGGATCAGTTTTCACCCAAGCCATGAACACCCCTATTAATATCTGCATAACTAGTACCTACATTACTAATATTTGCATAATTCTAACCGGCTATCAAACGATCCCTTATAGTATATACTTTGAATATATGTAAATGCTTAATTTATGGGTCAAACACGAAAAAATGAATAAAAAAATTAGTTATTTTTTAAAAATATTTTCTTGAAAAATATTTTGGGCGAAACATATTTTGTGTCAATACCAAATACAGCCTAAAACACTGCTTATTCAATAATGAACAGTCAAAAGTATCCTGTTTCAAAGTTCAAACTAGTAACAACAAAAAAGAGTGAAAATAAAAAAACCCTCTATTGCTCTATGGAGTTCAACCCAACGCCGACACGTTACGGCGAAAGAGGCGCCGGAGGGAAGTTCAAAAAACCGTTGGCGAGGAAACCTCCGGCGACTCCTTACGACCGTCCACCACCGTTGAATACGCCCGGTCGGACCGGTTGGTTATCGAAACTGGTTGATCCGGCTTACCGTATTATCTCCGGTAGCGCTACTAGAATACTACCGTCGTTTATATCTAATGCTATTGCCGGAACTCCTCTTCCACTTGAACAAATTGACGGTGATGAACTAGGTATGAGATATGTACTATTGGTGTTTCGAACATGTTATGTGCAAACTTAGGGTTTTCGTGAATGTGTTTGATATGTTTTTTTGCCAGTAGTGAATAAATGTGTTGGTTTTATGGTGAATTGGAGTTGCAAGAATTGACCTTTTTGGTTATTTTAGTTACACCTGATCTGTTGGAATGTGACTCTAGTATCTTTTGCTTACTACCTATTCAAGGACATATGATAATTGCTCAGGTTCTTATTGAAAGGTTTAGAAAGAGTGATTGATACTCTGATCGTAGGAAACCAAAATTTATTCATCAAATTAAGGCTAATAGCGAATGTTACACTAATTTCCAATGAATGCATTGATTGTAGGCTGAGACAATGGAAAAAATGGATTTGTAGAAAGCTTACTACTATTTAAATTTGTCATGGTGCTAAACATTGTGGATTGTGTGATAGCGCATGTAATGATGAAAAGTCCCATTTTATGTAATAGCCGATTCAGGGTGAACTAGGTATGAGATTTATACTTTTGTGTATCAAACATGTTATGTGCAATATTAGGGTTTCTATGAATGCGTGTTTGTTATGTTTTAAAGCAGTGGTGATTAAATATGTTATGTTTTTAGCGAGTGGCGATTAAATATGTTAATGTTTTTTCACTCAGTGGTGATTAAATATGTTGTTTTTTGTGAATTGGAGTTGCAAGAATTGACCTTTTTGGTTATTTTAGTTACACCTGATCTGTTGGAAGTTGACTGTAGTAGCCTTTGCTTACAACCTATTCAAAGCAAAAAATGATTTTTTGCTTTCATAGGTTGCAGTGCTTTTCTTGGATATGAAGTAGGTTTTATGAAAAAAATTGGAGAGAATTATTTTTTTGTTCTTGGGAAGGGGTTTGGGGTGGGGGTGGGAGGTCTGTATGTGTGTTTGTGTTTGTTGTTAGGTGAAAAGTTCAGTTTTTTTCCATTTCCGATATCATTATCACCTTGCATGGAACCAGCTTTGTCTTTTGTGAACTTGTATCTTATTTGCATTTGTTTTCGCTATAATTGTTCATGAAGTGTAATAGTATTGTAGTCTCTTTAGTTGAATCATTGTTGTCAAGCGCGCTTAAGCCCTGAAACGAGGCGCAAAACATGTTGAGCGCTTCGCCTCGCTCTATGGGCGCTTCTGTGTCGTCATCAAGGGTCTAAGGCATACTTTTCCTTGGCAATGAGCATAATCCTGAAGATACAACACTAAACAATTGATATTTCACTTTATCGTAATTTTTTTTCAAGTTCTTTGTCCATATATTTGTTATTTATGCTTGTGATTATTAATCTTGGAAACGCATACATATTTGTATTTTTCTCCATTTGCGCCTTTTTCAATAAAGCCCACACTTTATTTGCGTTTTGCATTTGAATCCCAAAGTACCTTAGAGCTTTTTTTTGCGCTTATCGCTTTTGACAACACTGAATTTGAATTGATAAAATCCGGAAGTAGTTTGACTTTGTGAGCTTGGGAATTGTATTTGCTACTTAGCTTGAATTGTAGACCTCATATGCCACACTTATTATCTGTTTTATAGAAAAAAATTGTGATCCTATATGTGGTCTGTCCATGATTGCACAAACCTAGATTTGGTAATTTCCTACCATTGGCTGAAAAGAGACTGGCATCAAGCAGGCTAGCAGTGGTCCCAAAGGAAAAAGGTGCCAAGGATCTAAGTGACGGTGCACCCATAAGGTCTCTAAGGGTGGACCCAGTTGTCAAGGCATAGGAGAAACAACTTGAAGGTTTTAGGTTTGAACCTCAGTTACAACAGTTAATGTGAGCTTGCCGGCATCAGTGTTGTCAAAGGCGCGCTTAAAGCGCGCTTAAGCCCTGAAGCGAGGCTCAAAATATGTTGAGCGCTTCGCCTCGCTTGATGTGCGCTTCAGTGTCATCATCAAGGCTTTAAGACATACTTTTCTTTGCCAATGGACCTCTCTCGAAGAGGTGACATAAGATAATTGATATTTCACTTTATCGTAATGTTTTTACAATTTCTTTGTCCATATATTTGTTATTCATGCTTATTATTATTAGTCTTGGGATAGACATATATGTATTTGTATTTTTGCACCATTGTGCCTTTTTTCATTAAAACCCACACTTTATTTGCGCTTTGCGCTTAAAGCCCATGCTGACCTTAGACTGTTGGCAGGATTAACGTATCCTATGCTTGTGAGCTCAAGTTGTTTCATGGATTAGTCTCGAAAGTATATGGAAGAAAGGGGATGGCCGGAGGAGTACGAATTCTAGGAAATAAAAGAAAAGTATGTGGCAATTGATTGGATAGCGGCTCTATTCCTAGGGCAGCGATCCATAAAAACGAAGGTGCTTTTCATAACAGACGAGGCAAATTGATCAGTAACACCACATTCACAAAAAACGATAAGGACCTATAAGGTAACTTATCAAAAGAAAAAAAGCACATAAGATACTTGCTCATGTTCTTATTGAAAGGTTTAGAAAGAGTGATTGATACTCTGATCGTAGGAAACCAAAATTTATTTATCAAATTAAGGCTAATAGCGAATGCTGCACTATATTCCAATGAATGCATTGATTATAGGCTGAGACAATGGAAAAAAATGGATTTGGAGAAAGCTTACTACTATTTATATTGGTCATGGTGCTAAACATTGTGGGTTGTGTGATAGCGTTTGGAGATAGGTGGATCAAGTGGATACGTTTTTGCATTTCCACCGTAAGGCTGTTTGGACTTGTCTATACTAATTAGCTGTAGTGGTGTTGCATGTGCAAGGAGACGGGGGGGACGGGGGGACGTGGGCCATCTCTTTTACATTGCGGGTTTACCATGAGATTGTGGTGGGATATGTTTAGGTGGTTCAACATTTCTTGGACAATGCCAAGAACTGTGAAAGAGTTAATGGTCAGTTGGAAGAGCGAGACAAGGAGGAGAAGATTGAAGGGATTGGAACCTGGTTCCGCTTGCAGTGATGTGGGTGGTTTGGAGAGAGAGAAACAAGAGAGCTTTTGAAGGAGTAGAGTCAAGTTTTCTCAGTTGAGGTGTAGTCTTCGCTCCCTTTTTTTCTTTTGGTGTAATTAGAAAGTTCCTAGTTGTATAGAGGAGTGGGTGGAGCAGTGTTCAGGAAAGTGTGAAGCGGAAAAAAGCGACAAGACTCTAATTCACTCTGTAAGCGAAGCGCTCGCTTCATTGAGGTGAAGCGCAATTTTGTAAAAAAAAATACCAAAATAATATAAGGAACATATATATAAGCAAAAGTTCAAATTAACAACTAAAGTAGATATCACAAAATCCTCCGTAGACCATAGGACAAACAAAATTAAAGCTATTAATGGTTCAACATCTAATTCTTATTCTTATCCTTTTTTCCCTCGACATAGTTTTTCATTTCTTCCCTCATATCCTCCGGGCATTTTTGACAGCGTACGACGTCGCTATAATTATGAAAAACTAATTAGCTGTAGACCTGGGCGTTTTTGCTTCTTATGGGGGACTTAAGCAGGGTGATTGTTCATCCTCTTTCTTTTTTCTAAATTCTGATGGTGGTGGAAGCACTTAGGTTAAAGCTGAAAAGAGCAGTAGAACTTGGCTGGGTATTAGGGGTTAGGATTAGAGAAAATGATGACATTCGATGGATATTTCACATATTTAACGTTGATGGCACTTGAATAGAGTATGATGTTGAGGAAGAAATAACTGATGTATTTGAGCCTGCTATTATTTCAAGCAATTCCTAGGCTTCATATAAATTCAGTGAAAATGATATTTTTCTTTGTTAATGCACACAGCCAAATCCTTGCATTAGCCATTATATTGGCCTGTAAGGTGGAGATTTCCTAACTACATATTTGGGCTTTCCGTCGGAGCCAAATAACAAAGATAAAAAGTACGGGAAGGTGTGAGTGAGAAGTCTCAAAGGAAACTTGCTCCTTGGAAGAAGCAACATCTATCTATTGCGAGAATATTAACATCCATCAACAGTGTGCTAGATGAATCCCAACATACTTGTCTTTGGTGACCGCCACCTCTAAAGTAGTAGCAAGTGTGCTAGATGGAACACCAACATACTTTATACCTTTGGTGATTACTGCACCTCACTGGACAGGATAAGATGGAATTTCCTTTGGCTGGGTTCGCAGGGGGTGGTGGTAGTGGTGGTTAATTATGCAAAAAAAGATATCTACTTAATTAAGTGCCTAATATGTTAAATGGTAAAGAGGTGGCTTGTTGAATATAAGTTTAAGTTGACATAACTTATCAAAAAAAGTTTACATAGTGGAAGTCTCCTTTTTCTGTTCTTTTTATAAGTAACAAAAGGTCTCCTTTATAAATGGCTACAAAGACTTATTGATGCATGGAGGATCTACAGAAGACCATTAAAAGGGGGGGGGGGTATGGATGGAAAACCAGTGGTGTTATGGAGAGTTAGTGATGACAAGAAGGGTATTTGGAAGGTCATAATAGGGAGCTATGGATGGAAAACCACTGGTGTTCGAGGGCAGTCAAGGCCTCAAATGACAAATATATGGAAGAAAATCAAGATTTCTTGAAGGAATTCCAACCTTGGACGAGAGTAAAAGGGAGATGATAGCAGAGTGAAAATGTGCCAAGATATTTGAATGGATGATGTACCCTTTAAGAGATTATCAAAACATATACAGCTTGGCATCTTCTAAGTTTTGGAAAATTACAGAATGTCATAGGGGTATGGAATGTGAAGCTGAGGAAGGTTTAAAAGACCGGAGATATGAAGTATAACCCTGCTGTTTGATTGCTGGAAAGGATTCCATTAGTTGATCAAAGATGGACAGCTTATAGTGTATTTGTGAGGATGGCATAATTGCAGTGGGTTCTTGCTAACATCGGTTGATAAGGAATGGTACAAAGGGAATCAGGGTTGTTGGAAGATAATTTGAAAGTCTAAAGCCCCTAAAAATAGCATGTTTCTGCCTGATAACAGTTCATGAGCCATCTTTGACACACAAAGACCTGTAAACAAATAGTTTTTATTATGTATAGTGATGTTTTCTCATTTCTGTGTGAACTGACTCAGAGGAACATCTTTTCCCCTTCACTTTTAGGAGACTTGGCACTCGACAGATTGGGTGTGTTACTGAATATTTTAGGATATAGTAGGGTGATACCTAACAACCCCACAGCAGTAGTTCCAGCCTTGCAGAATATAGTGTAAAGGAATAGAGACAGTCACGGAGACCATTCCTTTATCACTATTTTGGATATTTGGCTAAATAGAAAGCAACTCTCATTTCTTTTGTATAGTGTAGATGTAATTTTTTGAATTTTTTGGATAGGATGAATTTTGTAAATGATACATGTATTGGTCTTCTAGATCTCCATGTTTAGAGAATATGAGTCCAAGAACATTTTTTTACACTGAAGGTATCTTCTTGCTAATGTTAGTAATACAATTTTTGCTTGCCTTAAAAAAGGGAAATACGAGCTAATTAGAAATAGAATCATAAAACTTGTTATCTTGTATTTTGTTTCCTCTGTTTGATCGGCAATCTCAAAAAATTTATTTGGGACAGATGAAGAAGATCCAGCAACAATACAAGATGTAGGGAATGACGGCAAATGTACTTCAAGTGTAAGTTTTACCAACTTTTTCTACTTGCTTCACTTTGGTAAATTTCTTCTATCATCTTTCCATTTTATTGGTAAGGAGTGGATGAAGATGTTCCTTTGTTATTATGTCTATTGTCTTACTACATGAGAAAAAGGAACACAAAATATAATAAATAGATTTAACACTTAGTTTGGATGGAAATAAAATGGTGAGAATAGAATTTGTTGGCAAAGGTGACCTTTGAAAACTTGAAGTCAAGGGTTGCAATACTAATAGATCTCTGCTGAAGTTATGGTTAAGCACTGAATTCCTTATAAAAAAAACGCACTAAAATTCATCCAGTGTGATGCCTTACTTTTTTGGGAAAACAGTTGGCAAATATTATGACTCCAAAACTAACATGATAAAGAGTAGAGTAAATGTGCTCTTTAGGTAATGAGAACCACATGTTGATCAGTGTGCAGCTGATCATTTGAAGTTTGAGAAGCCAATTTCTTTACTGAAAAAAGGGTTTAAGAAGCCAATTGACTTGTATATTATCTTTGCTACACTAAGAAAATATCAGATTAGATGTTAGAATTTTACCAGGGAATTGATAAGGAACCAGTATCATATCATGATTATGATTGAAAGAAAATATCAAACTAATTGTTACAATTTTTCTGGGGGATTAGAGAGATTCCAGTATCATATCATGGTTGTGATTTGCAATCTTAATTTTTTCTACGCTTTATACTTTATTTTCATATATTTTGTCAAACTTGATATATCAATGGAAAGTGCCTCAGGAAATGGGGTTAGAGCTTATATTATGCTAGTGGTGCTAGACAAAAACGAGTCAATAGATTGATAACTAAAATTCATCTTCTGTCCGTAAAGATAAATAATTTTTCTGGGGGATTAGAGAGATTCCAGTATCATATCATGGTTGTGATTTGCAATCTTAATTTTTTCTACGCTTTATACTTTATTTTCATATATTTTGTCAAACTTGATATATCAATGGAAAGTGCCTCAGGAAATGGGGTTAGAGCTTATATTATGCTAGTGGTGCTAGACAAAAACAAGTCAATAGATTGATATCTAAAATTCATCTTCTGTCCGTAAAGATAAATGTAAAGGTTATTTCACATTGAGCACATCAAAGTCAACAACAACATACCAAGGGTAATCACAAAAGTGGGGTCTGGGGAGGGTAGTGTCTCACATTGAAATATGCACCTTTTTTGGACTCTAGGATTTGGTCTAGTGGTGACATTGAATCAACGCGTGATGTGTGGGTTAGGCGCACGTTACAAGTTCGAACTCTGCTGCAGGAAAAAGTCTGGTATTTAAGTGGAGAAGGGTAGAGGGGCAACAACAACATACCCAGTGGAGAAGGGTAGAGGGGCAACAACAACATACCCAGTGAAAGGGTAGAGGGGCGGACCAAAATATCTCTCAAAGAAACATATGCACTTTTTTTGACAAGTAAACACATTGAATATTCTCTCTTTCTCTTACTAATTTTTTAATTCTTCAAAGAAAATAATAATCAAATGTGGTCTCATAAAATTGAGTTCTTAATAGAAAAATAACTTTTCGTTTGTTGTTATCACTAATAGAAGTATCGTCAAATATTTCATACTGTCCTGGAAAGGAATAATTTTCATAAACTTGTACAGAGGTGTATTATGAATTTCAAAATTCTTTTGACATTAACTTTGAGAAAAAGATAAATCGCGATTTACTTGTAGATTCATGCAAAGATTAATTGTGGAAAGAAACCTTGGGGATGAATGCTTTTTAGGTAACTTAACTATATAGTGTTTGTCTTGCTGCTCCGGCATATGATGTTCAAAGCCTTTTACATATGTTTTTGTGATAAATCCTTCAAAGGAACCGCGGTAGGTTTCTGCCTAGCCCCATTTAACCCTCTAAAGTTAATATTTTCTTTTGCCTATAAAAAGGTAGGTCTGCATAATGGAATCTGATGAAACTTCATGAAGGTGCAAAAGTAGAACGTCCCATTCTGAAAGTTAAAGCAGGCCATGTGTAATGTAAATACTGTTCTTTTATGCTATAAATGGTTGTCTGTAGCAGTGGCACCACTATTTCCTATGCATTTTACTCTCTGCTTCGTTCCGCACAGAGCTTAACCAAAGAAAGCTTGTATAGCTTAGCTTCTTCAGAAAAAAAGCTTGAATAGGTTAGTATGTAAGCTTTTGTCAAGATGTGTTTGACATAGTTGTGATATTTTTGAGACGTGTAGTCCTTTGTTGAGAAGATACATTCGGAGACCCAAAATAACATTACGGTATAAATATTTTATTCTCTTTCACCACTTTTAGATGAATTAGACAGATTATGCTTATATTAGTAAATTAGATATAGGAACTGTACTATTAAGTTTAGTTAGAACTGGAGGAATGAGTTTGCTGCTATAGTTCAAAACAAACACTATGGACCGTCAGATGTCATACTGTGAATGGCAACAAATTAGAGTAATGAGGAGGCAAGAATTTTTTTTGCTTCAAATTTGAAGGGGATAAATGGAAATGAGGAGTCAAAGAAGAAAAAAAAGAGGGTAAGGAAATTAGGTTGGTCACGTTAAGTGTGATAGCGAGATTAGGGAAAACAGAGAATATTTTAGGTGACAGAAATTGGGATTATAATATTATAATCCTGGTATTAATAATCCTTGAATTATATAATAATTATGATTTGTTTGTTTCATTGCATTTACAGACGAGATATATGATGTATAATCTAAAAGATGTGTTTGGTTTTAAACTGAGTAAACTTGAATAAGCTTTTGTTCCCAATTTTAATCTTGACAATCTTTTTGTCATTTTGTTTGTTTTACCAAGATATAGCTAATCCTTGGATTGTGTTATCCCACGTTGGTTGTGATATAAAATTATTCCGTTAAAAAAAGAAGCAACTAAACGAAGTATAGAATAATACCATGGCTTTACTGGGATTTGATGCTGTGAAAGTGCCCCCCCTCCCCCGCCCCCCCCAAAAAACCCCAAACCCCCAAGGGGAAAAACAAAAAACTGATTTTTTATTTATGATTAGTTTTCTAGTAAAGAGAATTTCTTCAGAAGTGTTGGATATTATGTTTATGCAGTATGTGCTATCCAGATCCACTGAAGGAAAGAAAGAGGATCCAATTATGGGGAAATTGAATGTGATCTCCGAAGAAGAGAAACCAAAGAATTCCAGATCTACTGAAGGAAAGGAAGAGGATCCAAGTATGGGGAAATCAAATAGGATCTCCGAAGCGGGGAAGCTGGAAGAAGAAAAAACAAAGAATTCCTCTGATAGTGCTGAAATTTCCAGGATTGAGCGGCTCATGCAGGGGAAATCATTTTCGAGGTAGCATATCATTCTTCATGTTTATGTGTTATTTTTGTAATTCTAGTTATAGCCAGATATCATGTTGTTGTAGTGACACCTCATTAGAGAGTTAGGAACCAATTCCTGTTTTAGATGAAAAATGCATGCATCTTAAAAATTGCTGTCTTCGTCACAGCCTCAGTGGTTTAAGATTACACTTCTCTACAATTGCTAGTAGCTGAGATTTTGACTTAATAACCCTTTCCTCTTTTTTTGGCGATCCTCCATTACTCTGCATGTCCAGGCCTGATGCTGGATTTCGATGTCTTCTGTACATTCAGGAAACTCTTTTGACCATGTGTATCATTCAAATTTTGTCAGTTAAACCTGCTTATTCAAAAGCTGTCTTCACTATATGCAGGGATGAAATAATGCGTTTGACAGAGATATTAAACTCACGGGTTATCGATGAACAAGAAAAGAAAGCTAGCAGAACAGCAGGAGACATTGGAAGGTTTCATTTAACACATGAGACACCTCGAAAACCAAATGACAGGAAGCTGGATGAAACAGACTTTGCTATGCCAGGAACTTCAACACCTCTTCCCCAAACAAATGTGAGTTAAAAAAAAGGGCAGCCCGGTGCACTAAGCTCCCGCTATGCGTGGGGTCCGGGGAAGGGCCGGACCACAAGGGTCTATTGTACGCAGCCTTACCTCACATTTCTGCAAGAGACTGTTTCCATGGCTTGAACCCATGACCTCGTGGTCAATTATCATTATTAACCTTTCTGTCATTGGCACACATTTGTTTTGTGAAATGACCACAATGTTAGTATTTTAGTGCGCTAAAATTCATCTCAGCTCAATAGACGCAAATAGAAGGGAATGGACTAGAGTCTTAATGTATCTGTTGCCAACTAGTCTGAAATTGAGTCACACTTGATTGATTAATTAGTAAGAAACAATATTTTAGTTAGTCAAGAGATGGTCGCCGATGAAGCTTTAACAGGAAAAATGCACTAGTGAATAAAGTTCGGCATAGCTTGGAAGTAACAAGTGCAAATAATTGTTTTATGAAATACCCTTCTTTCGGAGTTTCGGTATTGATTCGAGGATGTACTGATAAAATACTGCACTACTGCAGGTGCGAGATGAAGTTGGCGCATCACCCATTGATATTGCAAGAGCTTACATGGGAAGTCGTAGGTTAAGTAAAGGAAACGATTCTTATGGTTTTGTATCCAAGGGAGAACAAGCTCCACAAAACAGGTTTCATCCGCCACCTACGCCTAAATCATCAACTTGTTGGCCTGCTGCCATGGTGCAAGATCAGCATGGTCATTTTACTCCACAGAGTCAGAGAGGATATGTAGTTGATTTACCGAGGACCCCATACTCTAGAACCTTATTGCCAAAATCCAGAGATAGGGTTTGTATTGTGACTAAATTAATTTGTGCTTCAAGCATACTTTTGTTAATCTGGGAATAGTTATTCGTGTTGCACTTCCATTTTGCCAGCAGACTCAGTCGCAGGCTGGTAGCATGTGGCTAGATCCCTCAGCAAAACCCTTCCAACAATCTCAATCATCAATCTACAGCCAGGTATATGTTTGTCTTAGCAGTCTAAATTTAATTCAATGACAAAATCCTGTGTACTAAGCAACTTCCTATTAGAAGTTTCCTGTATTGATTTATAGGTTTTTGCGTGTTTACAAGAATTCTGTGATCATTAGTCTTTATTGTAATCTAATAGAACACTTTCAAGGAGCAGATGGGATCTTTCTCAATGTTCTCATGCTAAAAAAATTTCAGGAGAAGACTAGGACTGATTTACCTCTTCCAAGCTATGGATCTGCGGGACCTATTCGGTGCATACGGAATAAATTTGGCTCAGAATCTCGCCCTCGGCGATCCATTTTCCTGAATTCGCCAAATGCTTCTTCACCTACAGAAAAAGTTGGTACTTCTAAATTGTTCTTGCCTGCTGCCGGAAAATATTTGGAAGTTGGCCAGACTAGTGGTGTCGAGAAGTTCCAGTCAGTGGATCGTAGAGTAGGCAGGTCTGAAGAAGCTATGCCGCACATAAGTTCTTCAAATGAGACTGTAAGAAAAATATTAGAGCAACTTGATAGACACAAGCCCACTCCTGCAGAAAAGGCAGCTGAATTGAAGTTGGCCAGCGAATGGAAGAAATATCCCCACAATGAAATCTCTGATTCCACTCCAAATGGTAAAATGAAATCATCACATTTAGGAGAATTTGGTATGCGTATGAACAATGGTCTGGCAGCCGCACAATCTTCCAAGGAAGGAGATACTGGAACAGTCAATCATGCGGAAATATCTCAGGAGCAAACTACACGTGAAGCTGACACTGCTATGGATGCTAGTGCTAAAGCTGCTAGTATAACCAGTGTGTTTGTTACGACGACTAAAGCCGATACTGTCCCTTCATTCACTTCTGAGGATGCTGATTCCCAAGTTAAAAGTTTCTTTTCTAGTTCTCACACTCCAAGTTTGCGCAAGGTACTTATTTGTTATTGGAAGTTACCTTTTCAAATGGCATTAATCTGCACTTTCCTAAAATTAAATTTATGCATTAGAAAACGGAGGGTGCGAGCAGAAAATCACCCAGAGATGTTGATTTAGGTGTTGCTAATATATTATAGAATCACCACTTAACATAGGATGTCTGCTGCAGGACTTCATAGGCACTGATGATGGACAGAAAGATAAAGGTGCTACCCCACAGTGGCCTTTCCGTAATCAAAGTAATGGGCAGAATGCTGCAACGTTATCCAACTCCACGAGTTTTGAGCTGCCAAGAAATGCTCCTGGACAAGCCTCAGGGGAAAAACCTAATTTGACGTCCATTTCCATTAATAAGCCCAATCGGAGAAATGCAACTTTCTCTGACAATGGGTTTGGATTCACTTTTCCAGTCTCTGCATCATCTGGTGCACTCTCAGAACCACCAACACCATCCATCATGCCATCGTCCGCAGCCAGTATCCTTTCTCAGCCGGTGGATGCATCCACTGCTCCAGTATACAGCTTCGGCACTGGGAAATCAGCTGAACGCCTGGTCTTCTCTTTTCCCACTACGAGCAATGCATCTGTCCCTGTGGATGCTTCAGATCTTAAGTTTAGCTTTGGAACAGACAGGGCATCAAGACTATCATTTGGTGCAGTAGGAAAAGCAACATGCTAGTTGAAGCTATGATGGAAACTGTTTCATAATTTTTTGTATTCTCACCTACATTTAGGTTCTTGATACTTGTTATGTGCCAAAGCTTTCATTTTAAAGGATGGATGAATACCTGATATTAAAAGTTTAGTAAACACACAATTGCTGATTGACTTGATTGTGAGTTGCAGCTCTAAGCCACATCTTAATAAACACATAATTGGGGATTGGCTTGATTATGATTGTCTTCTTATACATCTGATGTAGTGTTAAGGCTTGGACATCTTTCTTATGAAGGATGAATTGATCCTCTGTGGAACTTTCTGCAATGTTTGCTTGTTAAATATGGAAAATTGACTATCCACGTGTTGAAGAGCAAGTTAAGACTTGGCCAAATGGATTGATAAGTCCAATGGCACATAAAAAAGAAAAATTAGAACTCTGTAGTTCGTTTAACAAACCCTTTAATTCAATACTAATCTAGTCAATAATCAAAGGATCGTATTCTGTCAAGCTAGAGTTTAACAATGCTATGAATGCTATAGTATCAAATACTGATACTAAAGAGAATGTATTAGAAATTTAGAACTATGTATATTTTATCAAAGCGTTAATTGAACACTGGTCTAGTCTCCATGATAACAATACTGATACAATCTAGAAGTCGGTTATGATTTTATATTTTGTTTCTTGTATAAGGCTCCTTATGACAATTCAATCGTATTGCAATTATTTGATTCTTTATTCAAATGACATCTTACAGTGTATTTGGGGCAGGAAATTTTAAAAAGCACAAAAGACTTTTCGATTAAATATGTTATGATATTTCAATGTTTATAAAATTATATCATTAAAGTAAAATGAGAACTATAAAGTCAACTTTTTTAAAATTAAAAAATGTGTTATCTTTTTGAAAATAATTAAAAGAAAAAAAATGAACCCCCTAAAATGGAAGTTTGACACAAAAGACGTTCTTGCTACTTCATGCTCTTTTGCTTATGTGCCAAGAAGGTCATTATTTTTTCTTAAACTTCCCATCCAATTAAATGGTGGCAAAAATAATGGGATGCAGGTTACTTTTTTTTTTGTTGCCGTCGATAACTTAATATGTTTGACACTATTTTATTAGCATTATTAGTTTATATATCAAAAATTTGATTTATTTTAACTAATCAGATTTTATAGTTTAATGGAATGTTTTCTCTACCAAATTCCACAATTATTTAATAGCGTAAAACTGTGTCTAGTGAAATTCCTATTTTAGAAGGATGAAACGAGTTCGTACCATTCTCTTACCAAAGTAGGAGAGATGAAGTTAGGATTTTAATTTTGTTTAAATTTTAAAATGACGACTTCAAGTATTAATAACTGGATTTTACTTTATATATATTAATGAGTTTTTCAACAGAAAAATAATATTTAAGCAAAAGTTACCGAGTTCAGCTAAATCTGTATCTTCTACCTCTGCCCTTGTGAAGCAGAAATGACGCATAATATTCTTGTTTTATTTCCTTTCTCCTACTCATGACAGACCCTCCTTTTCGCCCCAACCAAACATATAACTAAATCAAGATCAAATATCCTTATTCAGTTACAACTAGACACCAATTTTAGTTGTCACATAAAAAGGAATTTGAACTCCCTACTTTTAACACAAGTAGAACATGATGCCTCACAATCATGCATTGTACTAAATATTCAATTTTTTTCCAACTGAAAGGAATTTATCCCTTTGGCCAGGTAAGTCATATAAGGAAGATATGTAAATCCCAAGTTGTTGATAAGATGACCCTACTCACACATGATTTTGTTCAACCGACCTTTTTTTAAAAGGTAGTGTTTGGATCAATTTTTGTCAATCTCCGACTATTTTACCGCGTACCAATTACCTCATTCCAGCATAGATATCAAGTAATTCCACTCACCAACTAGTCAAGGTAAATGAAAAGAAATTAAGAATTTATTTTTTATCTTTACTAGATTTTGAACTCTGATCTCTCCTAGTATACACCGACTCCTGATTAATAAACCACACTCTTGGATGCTAGTTCAACCGTATTTGCTATTCACCTAATACCTGAACTATCTTATCTTACTCTAACGGAGGGAAACTGTAGTTGATCTCCTATCTATCTAAAAAAGCGGACTAAAATACATGAATTTCACTTTATACTATCATCAAGATTTGGAGTCTTGTCAAAGATGTGACTTTTTTTTCTTCTTCTAGTTTTTCATATGGTGTCATGTACTCGTTTTGAAATTCAATTAATTTAGATTGCTATAAGAAGTTTTACTTTGAAAGATAGAATACTCCCTAGCTACTAAAGATGACTCTATGTTCAAGGTTCGATTTCCAATTTTTTGATTAATATAATGAAAAGTAGTTAACACCCCCACCAATTGGTGGTCTTTGATGTGACCTACTTCCAAGGTTTTGGTAGTACCGTCCTTCATAGCCAAAGTCATTGAGATGGAGTCTTTGTCTCGTATCATTTGATGTTTTTTCTTTGAGTGATATCTTTCTGTAAAACTATGATAACAAAAATAAGAAAGGGTTATATCTATGGCGCCCTTTCTCGACTTGATCGAGTCCCCCCCACAAGTTTTTATTATCAGATTGTCAAGTTCATTCCATTGAATATTGTATATTTTATAAGTTCAAGTAAAGTGTACGCAGATTTTGACGGATAGAGATGCTGTTTTCAATAGATCCCGGCTCAAGTGGAAGTGAAGAGCAACGGTAATAATAACAATAATAGCAATAAGAAAATAAGATAACAAAGTGAAAGATAATATGTGTGCTCTTCACTAAATAGAGAGGGGACATATGTAACTCTTTACAAAATATTGCTTTAGGGCCCGACCTTACCACTATGAACAAAAGGATACATTTATTGTGCTAGGAAGTTAATGAGGAAAATATCCTCATCTACAATTTCAAATACATAAAAATAGGTAGATAAATACACCCTGTACCACATTAAATTCATAGTATTTTTTACTTCTCACGCTGAAATTATGAATTCTCCAATGATCTATGTTCAAAATCCCACACTCGTCTAGAAACTCAACAAAGGCATGATAAATAATCTCATTAAGTACAAGATGACTCAAGGATCCCTAAAGCAATGTTAAATAGTTCAATTGGTTCCATACTCAATAACCTTATGATCTCCTTGATCATATGAACTAATTGCCAAAGAATTTTAAAAAGATCGTTCACAATCATGGAGTCAGTTTCTATTCTAACATAATGAAATCATTCTGAATGCACCAATATACTCCAAACAGAAGAGCCGCAGCTTCTACAATGTTACTAGAGCCACTATCAAAAGGGATGAAGTAGGCAATGATAAATCTTCCTCTTTAGGTTTTTATTTTTTATATTAAGCCATCACCATTAGGTTGTGAGGGTTTGGCTTGACCCCTACCATGTTAGGTTGATAAGAATAACTTACAATGACTAGAGGAGAAATGGTACCTTGCCCATAGCCTACAAAAAAGATTGATAAAACAATCTAAGGAAGGATTAGCCTATACAGTTCCTTCCTGAATCTTAGCAAAAGTATTAACTGACAAAGAAATTACATCTCTCAAACCTTCTCCTAAAAGTAGAAATTTTCCATTTATCAAGATGCAGTAGACCCTTTACTTCTCTGTATGATACTGTTTCCTCTAGAAGAAACCTTTTTAGACAAAAAAGTCGGCACTTGGTTAGAAGTAGCATCAATGATGTATTTCAGCGTCAACTTGTTGGTGTGATTTTTGTGATAATGTATCAATTCCCCTCGACTGACTTTCTCATTAATACAAATATATATAGTGTACAATGTAGAATACTAGTATAATAATGAATCTTCTACTTACCATAATTCTATATACAAATATATGAGATATATTCTAATTATGGTGGTGGGATTGAATTGGGATTCTATACCTATTGGTACACTACACGTTAATAATTTTGAGTGATCATGTTGGTGATTACATTAGAGTCCAACTCTATGTCAACATTGTTGACTCCATGTTGTACACACCACTTGATACCATATAGCACAACTAGAGCTTCACCATGATTGTCATACAATCCACATAAACAGAGAAGGCCATAAAAAAACTCCACCAATACGAGCTTTGTTGTTGTTTCTGAGATAGCTACCATCAGTATTAAGTTTAATTCTTCCTACCTCTGATTTTCTCCAGCAAACTGCTAAGCATTTGACTACAGGTTTGAGTCTTTCTCTTTGATCACATACACTATTCCAGGTGCCCTCAGTTAAGATCTTAGGAAAGGCATTCTTAATCACAGTTTTGATATGCAATGTGCATTGAGTGGTCATGTTGTATTGAAAGAATTTATTCTTTCCACCATATCTACAAACAGTCCAAGCTTTTCATATTTCCCAACATATCACAATGGGGGCAACCTGAAGAAGAAGTTTGTGCACCCTGTTCTTCGGTTTGATTTCCCACCACCTTTGCAGAATTATATTAATAGGAATCAATTGATGTTCTTCGGTTTGACATGCTGGATACTTTCAACTTGTGGGACAGTACATCACAAACAGTCAATGTCATCTTGTCTAAGAAGATTACATACTTAAATCTTCCTTCGCTGGCCCTTACAACTCCTTTTCCACCACAATTACCATATCTAAAACTTCCATCACTATTGAGCTTATAGAAGTTAGTAACAAGTTTGTTCCATGAAACTACTCCATTAGTCTTTATATAGTATCTTTTTATCTGCCAAGACAGTAATCTCCCAAGATAAATTGGATGTCAAGTTGAAAAATTACCTTTACTATCAACACAATGACTTGAGAAATTATAAAAGAAGCTTGGAAATAGACTTTTTATTTTTATGCTGTCATTACATCTGCTTTTTCACAGTTTCCATATGATCACAACAAGTGTAATCTTTAAGATCAAAGCACTCATACGATTGCAAAGTTTATGTTTCCATCAAAGATAAATAACAGAATTAAAAAAATGAACCTGCGCTGTAGTACCAAATATATTACCAAAAAAGCTCCAGATTGTTCTAGCAAGCTTATCACTGAAAATACATAGAAAATATCCTCCAATTGTGGTATCCTACAATATCTATACGTAGAAAGTCTAAAGATCTCAAATTTGGAAATGATATCATCAGTGGGCACTCTCCTATAGTGTATTCTCCACGTCATAAAAATATTTTGGAGGGAACAACTTTGTGCCACAACTTAGAATCCAATTATCGTTCATTTGTAGAAGCTCCCAATAGATTTCAAGCACATTCTACTGAGAAGGAACAAAAATCGTCTTATCCTTATAAGGAGTATCATCCGCGTTAACGAGTTGAAAGTCCAAATCAATAATTTTAGATTTAACTAGATCAGGAAGATGATAAAAAAACTCTCCAGTTTCAATCAGTACCAGTAAATATTTCATCGATATTTACTTTATTTGGTCTAGTATCACTAGACTTCGCACATCCAAAAGATGAAAATTGCAGAGATGAGGATGCTGAGATGGATGTGTGGGCATATAAGGAGGGATATGATTAGAAATGATGATATCTGGGACATAGTGGGAGTGGCCTCGGTGGAGGATAAGATGCGGGAAGCAAGGTTGAGATGGTTCAAGCATGTGCAGAGGAGTTACACAAATGCCCCAATGCGGAGGTGTGAGAGGTTGGCTATGGACGGGTTCAGGAGGGGTAGAGGTAGGCCGAAGAAGTATTGAGCAGAGGTGATTAGACGGGATATGACGCAAGTACAACTTACTGAGGACATGACCTTAGATAGGAGGTTGTGGAGGACACAAATTAAGGTAAAAGGGTAGTAGGTAGTTGAACGTAGTCCTACTTACGCATACATACCGGTAGTTGTAGTGTTATTATTGTAGGCATGCTTAGCATACCATACTAGTAGGAACAATATTGTTTTATAGTCCCCTGTCATTTATTTTCTCCTGCTATGTGTTCTTTAGTGTACGTTGTTTATTTTATTTACCTGCGTTAGTTACTTCTTCCTTTTTCAGAATGCTCTATAATGACTTATTCGCTTTTGTTACCATCATTTTCATACTGCTTTAAATTTTTTATCCGGGTTTGACCGTTTCTCTTTCTTTGCTTGTGCTTATGTTTTGTCTTGAGCCGAGGGTCTTTCATAAACAGCCGCTCTACCTACCAAGGTAGAGGTAAGGTCTGCGTACACTCTACCTCCCCAGACCCCACATTGTGGGATTTCACTGGGTATGTTGTTGTTGGTCTAGTATCACTAGAGTGGAGCTTACAGAATTGTCACGAACAGTCATGATGGCACCTATAGCGTCCCCCAGGTTGGCGAATCATCCCCAAAATATTTGAAAACTTAATAAGAAATGCGAAATAAATACAGAAGGTATACTAACAGTCTTGCCTCATATATATAGGTAATAAGTGCGAAAATTACGACGAGAATTACAACCCCAAAATCAGGTCTGAACTTGTACAAGAGCACCTAAATAATTATTACAAAGTCTGTTTTACTGTAACAATACAACTGTCTTGAAAGGAAGAAAAAGACAAGTAATAGGATAAAAGGAGATCCAGGGTTGCTGATAAGATGAATGGCTCACCTTGAAACCTCTGAATGTCCACCTCGGGAATCATCCACGAGGCCCGAGCTAGAACAAAGATTTGTATCTGCATTAAAATAAAGGTGCAACAAGTGTATTATGAGTACAACCACGTGTACCCCGTAAGCATCATATGCCGACAATGATTAGATAGCACGTGCAACTATAGAAATTAACAAGTAAGTAGATAAGGCAATTAAGTACGTCACGAAATCATATTTCAGGTAAGATATCAAAATCCCGTAATTCACCAAATAGACAGTTACGGGTCTCCAACTGAACAATTATAAATGAATGAATGAGTGCAATGCAATGCAAAGTCGATCTCTCTCTTTACTCCCGTACACACATGCTAAGGAAAATGACTCAAAGTCATGACCCATGGAGGACCCGTGAAGTCTATGTACCACGCATGCTCTCCAGCAAGACCTTGGAGGCTATCAATCACTCTCGCTCTTCAACAAAGACCTTGAAGGCTCTCTGTCACTCTCTATCTCCGGCAAAGACTCGGAGGCTCCCAATCACTCACATCACCATCATGTCAAATATAAGAGTAATATGGAAGGCATACTTTTTGATCACTCACCTTATCATCATGTTAAACATAAGAGTAATATGGAAGGCATACCATGCATGGAATCAATTTCAACAATATCACCAATATAGAATCAACAAGTACAAGCCATATTACTGCTCACAACTCAATCAATAATATTACCCTTCCTTTTCATGAGATAAGTGAGTTATTATGCGACAGTGATAAATTTATTCAATAATCATAAATTTGAGCAAATATAGCGACAAACCCACATAACAACTGACGATACCAACCTAAGTGGAATTCACCTCCATCACCATACCCAAAGGCCTATCATGATTTCCCCATCAATATCTACAAACTACACATGATTCTCTAATTGAAGTCTTACAAAAGTAAGCCATAACCTACCTCAAAAGCCGAACGAGTGCCTCGAACTATCCTACTTGAGCCTTTCCTTTTCATATCGCCTCCGAATGCAGCAAAGTCTAACAATCACCAATTCTATGTTAGCATACTATTCTAATGATACCCATAAAGTCTTGTGAAGAATTCAGAGTCAAAATGTCAATCTAAAACCTCATCCTGAACCGCGAGGGTCAAAATTATAATTTTATTGATAAATCGAGTTCAATATTGTCAACATAGTGTTCTAAGAGTTGACACGAGTCTAACAACACCCATAATGCTATATTTACTCTGAAATCCAAAAATGAAACCAAATAATCAAACCAGAGCCCCAACGGTAAAACTGAAAATTCGATCCATAAATAGTTTATGCATGATCTAAAGAGTCTATATCCCAAAAATGAACCAACTCTGAACCAACTCTTTCCACAAATTCATGCTCAAATAAATATTTTCTTATTTCAAGCCTAGGGTTCAAAAAACCCCATTTCCCCCAATCCTAATAATGATTTCTAGCATGAAAAACCCTAAAAGGTTAGAATCTTACCTACGCGATGAATCTTGAAAAAACTTATTCAAAATCTCCCAAAACCGAAGTCTAGAGCTCAAAATAGGAGAATGGAAAATGATAGTTCAAATTAGGATATTTATCTCACTGCCCAGCGGTCCTCGCAAATGCGGATCATTTCCGCAAAAGCGAGGTTATGCTCGCAAATGTGGACTCGGCCCCGACCCAGCCCATTCGCAAAAATGACCCAAACATCACAAAAGCAGGCCTGGCCCAACTCGCAAATGTTAACCAGACCTCGCAAATGCAGACTCAGACCAACTGGACCAGACTCGCAGATGCAAACCTTTATTCGCAGATGCAGACCTCTCAAATGCGAGCTTCCTTCTACAATTGCGGCCATACCAGAAAACAGAAAGCCAGCTCACTCCCCAAACTTCGATCCAACATTCAAATTTCATCCGAGACCTTCCGGACACAAATCAAATATGCTAACTGATTATAAACGACTTACGAACTCGTTCACACACTCAAAACATCAATCCGACATGTTTTCCAAAAAATCTCTTAACTTTCTAAATTTTTAAACTTAGACAAACTTATACATGAAATGCACCCAATTGCCTCGGTACCTGAACCAAAGACTCGAATAAGTCATAAATGACGTTCCGGACCTAACGAAATTGTTGAAACTTGAATAAGGACATGTTTACATAAAAGTCAACTTTTAGTCAACCCTTTCTATTTTAAAACTCTAGAAAGCTCTAACTGATTTTCATTTTGAAATGAGTTTGATTTACCCCGAGAAGCGTGCCACCCCTCATCACAAGCTATAAACACCAAAATAAAGGTCACAAAAAGGAAATTTTTGGTACTATAATTTGAAAAGTGTCAAATGACCAAACGAGTCATTACATTAGATACAAATCAAATAATTGCTCGTCCTCAAACGAAAAGGGAAAGGGTGGGAGATAGTACCGAAACTGCCAAACAACTAAGGGTATCTAATCCGCATATCTGCCTCGGTCTCCCAAGTAGCCTCCTCAACCGGATGGTTCTTCCATTGCACCTTCACTGAAGCAATATCATTTTCTAACTTGCCCGTCCAGAATGGCCACATACTCTTCTTCAAATACCAGATTTTGATCAAATAACATCGAGTTCCATTGGATGATGTAGGACCTATCAAAATGGTATTTCTTTAACATGGATACATGAAACATCAGATGAACACATGATAAACCTGGTATCAAAGCCAACTCATAAGCCATTTCACCAACTCACCGAAGAATCTCAAATGGCCCGATATACCTCGGACTCAACTTGCCCTTCTTTTCCAATCTCATCACACCTTTCATAGGTGAGACCTTCAACATAACATGATCACTTACCATGAACTCCATTACACGAACCTTACGGTCCACATACTCATTCTTTCGACTATGAGCTGGGAAAAGCCTTTCATGAATCAATTGGACCTTGTCCAAAGAATCCCTCAACCAGTTTGCACTCCAAGGCCTAGCCTCGAACTAAAAATTGGAGAATGATGTTTCCTATCATATAATATCTCAAATGGTTCAGTCTCAAATCTCGAATGGTAACTATCATTATAAGCAACTCTGCCAAGGCAAGAACCGATCCCAATGACCACTAAGGTCAATCATACAAGTTCACAATATATCCTCAAGGACCCGAATAATCCGTCCGGACTAACCATATGTGTAATGGTAAAATGATGTGTAAACCCCACCTAAGTTATAAGTAGTCTGATCCAGTATGAAAAGAGTCAACTTAGTCAAACGGTACACAATGACCCAAGTAACACCAAACTTTCCCAAGGTTCCTGGTAATCATACCACAAGTCCATAACAATTCACGCGCTCGCTTAATCCGCCAATTCTTCCTTCCACTTAGCTCCAACATCTAATTCTCAAATATTTGATCCGACTCCACTTTGAAATACCTGATTTGGTTATAATCATAACTCCAGACACAATTTGATTCCATAATTATCTTCATAGTCATCCCGATCCTTTAGCTGAAGCCGCAACCCATTGTCAAACTTGTACTCGTAAAGTACCCTAATTCCACTTATCCTTCCCCCACACCTTCAAATTCGTTTTACTATTAAGAATAGTAGAAAACACACTGTCCCACACCACAAGTCTAAATCATGACTACCTCTGACCAAAAAAGAATGTGTGCTTGTATTGAGTCAATTCTAAGCATCTTCGTCAAAAACCGATCTAACTTATCCAAGGCCGATTGCGCAAATTTTAAATCTATTAATTCCATTTCGACAAGCTGAAACTACCGAGTCAACACTCATCATCCAATCCCTCATAATCCTTCAAATAATGTACTATGTGCATCATCATAGTGATTACCTTACCGTGCCAAATCTGTAAAATTAAACTGACCGCTCCGAAGACTTCCCCTATCTATCTGTACCTCTTCAAACATCACCAAATATCTACATAGACCACCAAAATTTCTCGTATAGTTGTTATCAACAAAATATTATCAAATCTCCTTGAAAAATCAATAGCGCTCGGTAAATTAGCCATACCTCCATTCCAAATCAAAATCCATCAATTCTTCAATAATAGGGTTACTAGAATGACCATAGCTCTTTCTGGTAATATTACAATAAACCACCCGACTATAAGTGAACAAATCTGATTCGGTATAAAATGCACAAATTCCTGAATGTTACCAATATTCACCCGAACGGATTCTAAACCTTTATAAACTGAAAAGTAAGCCACTAATAAGTCTGCAGTGACCCATTCTAATATGTTGCATCTGAATACTCAACCTCATCTTGTCATTCTCAACCTCAAAATATGAAATTTTCTAAAGTCATCAACCGAGTACCAATAAACTATACCTCACAACTTAAATCTACATGTTTCTCAACTCACAAATATCACACGATTCCGACAAGAGTTAATGAATTCTTCATACATCAAACTTTCATCCTTTTGCTTTCACTAACTTGTTCACCACTTTTAACACTCCCACGTGAGGCTTATGGCCCTGTACTTCACCTTTCACTACCATAACATCTATTAATGCAATACCTTATTACGTCTTTAGCAATATAAAATTAACAAATATTACAATCCATATTCCTTACTTCACACAAATACTCTCAAGTCATTCATAATTGAAATACTCAATCATTCTATCTAACCATCATCCCTTCAACATAGTCTACTACCACAAACATAGTCTTACCTCAAAATTATGCATTTAACTTCCATTGTAGAGATTCCTTCTTAACAATCAACCCTAGCTCGTGTATTTAGAGATGCCATGAAATTACCCATCCTTATACTACATAAATTACCTCCTCAAAAGTCTTCAATCGGCAAGTCATATTGGCACTTACCACATTGAGTCGAATCGTTCATAAACTTCCTTCCCCGATCACGCTTATTACCGTACACTCTATCTGAAAGATATAATATAATCCCACCATAACCCATACATGATCCAAGTAGTCACGCTTATCACCTTACACATTCTGGAGCATCTAGAAGTCTCTCCTACCTCATTCGAACCTTGAAACTGAACATACCTCTAACCCAAGCTCAATGCATATACAATCCTTTACGAAGCCTCTCTATCAGAAAGTATCGACCGACCCTAGTTATTCCAACAAAGTCAATCATACCGATGGAATATCCCAAATCACACTGAACTAGTTCATAATCTGAAGGGTAATCCTCGACTACTACACATAAATTCCTACCAATGTCCTCATATAGTTCATACAGACTTCGTGTCAAGATCTCTTAACATATGATTCATTCATCAATTTCTATTCGTACATTCACCAACCCAAAATATATATACCCAAAGCCCTTGGGGAATTCACTACTCTCTATTAAGATTGACCATCAATTAATCCCTTGAAATGCACTCCACAACTTGAATAGTCAACACCTATCAAATCATAAGCTCATCATCCAAATGACTCATTCTTAACTCCATATATCTGAGATATCAAGCGAACCTGCCACCACGACCTTTAAAAAAGGGCTACACCCGACCATCCCTACAAGAGTCAATCATCCATGGTAAAATTTTGTCAGACGAGCACATCCACCACTTGTTCTCGTTCTATAACTGAGAAAGATCCATTTGAATTTGTTTAATTATATCTCTGTTTTGTCAAGTAGCTGAAGGATCTTCACACACACCCCAATCCTAAGTCCTACTCTTTCATACCTTATCACAAAAGGTCATTTTCCATGTTTATGTTCCTCCTAAACTCCTCATCAGAGGCTCATCAACTATTCTTCTTGCCTGATCAACTGATTCATCCAAGTTTTATTTTGTCTTCAGAATATTAGTACATATCACATCTCATTACATCTCAAGAATTCTCTGTGATATGCCTAAACCTCTTGAGTGTACTCTTCAAGACAACCCACTTATCATCTGGTTATTCCGCTAATCGTACCCATCGTTAAGTCACTTCTCAATAACCCTAATGCCATAGGTACACTCATCCAACTTCCGAGCAACTAATTGTAGAAGACATGTCGATAAAT
The DNA here is from genome assembly GCA_034509755.1 of Anisodus tanguticus. Taxonomy (NCBI): domain Eukaryota; kingdom Viridiplantae; phylum Streptophyta; class Magnoliopsida; order Solanales; family Solanaceae; genus Anisodus; species Anisodus tanguticus. The sequence goes on along the minus strand of CM067543.1, from coordinate 7,703,327 downwards.
ATAGTCCTTCATACCACCATTCCCATTCTCTCCGAATATCACTAAACTAGAGATCTGACTCATAACTCAACTCAACTCAACTATGTTTTGATGCATAAATGTAAAATGAACCTGGGTACACGTCCTCAACACTGGTGAGAATGAAAGAATGAGGTTAATATATCAATCTAAGCAAACTAGGATGAGAATAATGAACTAGATACCACTCAGAATGAACTAGCACGAAAGAGAGAAAGAAGCGAAGTTTTCCTAAATGTCTTGTAGCCTCTCGAAGATGGGTACTGATGTCTACGTACCAATCACATTGCTCTAGTACTCATTAGACTAGTTAACCTAAGGCTCTGATACCTACTTGTCATGACCCATTTCATGAGTCATGATGACACCTACACTGTCCCCCACGTAGGCGAACCATCCCTTAAATACTTGAAAACTTAATAAGAAATATGAAATAAATACAGAAGGTATACTAATAGTCTTGCCTCATATATATAGGTAATAAGTGCGGAAATTACTATGAGAATTACAACCCCAAAATCTGGTCTAAACTTCTACAAGAGCACCTAAATAATTATTACAAAGTCTGGTTTACTATAACACTACAACTGTCTTGAAAGGAATAAAAAGACAAGTAATTAGATAGACGGAGATGCAGGGTTGCTGATAGGATAGATGGCTCAACCTGAAACCTCCAAATATCCACCTCAGGATTCTGCCACGAGGCCAGAGTTAGAACAAGGATCTATATCTGCATCTAAATAAAGATGCAACAAGTGTAGTATGAGTACAACCACGCGTACCCCGTAAGAATCATAGGCCGACAATGATTAGATAACACATGAAGCTATAGAAATTAACAAGTAAATAGGTAAGGCAATCAAGTACAATCACGAAATCATATTTCAGGTAAGAGATCAAAATCATGTAATTTACCAAATAGACAGTTACGGGTCTCTAACTGAACATTTATAAACGAATGAATGAGGGCAATATAATACAATGCAAGTGCCATCTCTCTCTCTATCCACTCCCGTACACACATGCTAAGGGTAATGCCTCAAAGTCATGACCCATGGGGGATCCACGAAGTCCATATACCACTCATTCTCTCCGACAAAGACCTCGTAGGCTATCTATCACTCTCTCTCTCTCTTCGGAAAATACTTCGAAGGCTCTTTGTCACTCTGGATCTCCGAAAAAGACATCGGAGGCTTTCGATCACTCACATTGTCATCATGTTAAACATAAGAGTAATATGGAAGGCATACCATGCATGGAATCAATTTCAACAACATCACCAATATAAAATCAACAAGTACAAGCCGTATTACTGCACACAACTCGATCATTAATATTATCCTTCATTTTTATGAGATAAGTGAGATATTATGTGACAGAGATAAATTCAGGAAATAATCACAAATATGAGAAAATATGGCGATGAGCCCACATAACAGCTGACGATACCAAACTAATTAGAATTCACCTTCACCGCTATGCCCGAAAGCCTATCATGCTTTTCCAGTCAATCTCTACAAACTACATATGATTCTCTAATAGGAGTCTAACAAGAGTAAGTCATAACCTACCTCGAAAGCCAAACGGTTGCCTCAAGCTATCTAACTTGAGCCTTTCCTTTTTGTATCGCCTCCGAATGAGCAAACTATAACAATCACCAACTCTACATTAGCATACAATTCTAATGATACCCATAAAGTCTTGTAAAGAATTTGAAGTCAAAAAGTCAATCTAAAACCTCATCCCGAATCACGAGGGTCAAAATGGTAATTTTATTGAGAAATCGAATTCAATATTGTCAACATAATTTTCTAAGAGTTCTCATGAGTCTAACAACAACCATAATGCTATATTTTAGTCAGAAACCCAAAAATGAACCCAAATAAGCAAACCCGAGCCCCATGGGTAAAATTGGAAATTCAATCCATAATTAGTTTATCCATGATCTAAAGAGTCTATATGCCAAAAATGAACCAAATCTATCAACAAATTTATGCTCAAATGAAGATTTTCTTATTTCAAGCCCAGGGTTCAAAAACTCCCATTTTCCCCAATCCTAATCATGATTTCTAGCATAAAAACCCTCAATAATCCAAGATATAATCGTAAAAGGAAGGTTAGAATCTTAACCACACGATGAATCATGAAAAACATCTTCAAAATCTCACAAAACCAAAATCTAGAGCTCAAAATAGAAGAATGAGAAATGATAGTTCGAACTAGGATATTTATCTCACTGCCCAGCGGTCCTCGCAAATGCGAGCCTCGCAAATGTAGACTCGTCCCTGACCATTCGCAAAAGCGACCCCAACATCGCAAAAGCAGGCCTGGCCCAACTCACAAATGCGAACCAGACCTCACAAATGCGGACTCACGCCAACTTGCCCAGTCTCTCAAATACGAACCTTTACTCGCAGATGCGGACCTCGCAAATGCGAGCTTCATTCCGCAATTGTGGCCACACCAGAAATAAGAAAACCAGCCCACCCCCCAAACTTCGATCCAACACTCAAAATTCATCTAAGACCCGTCAGACACAAACCAAATATGCGAATTAAGTATAAATGACTCTACAAACTCGCTCGCGCACTCAAAACATCAATCTGACATCGTGACGACTCATTTTCCATAAAATCCATTAACTCTCTAAAATTTCAAACTTAGACAAGACAATACCCGAAATGCACCCGATTGCCTAAGGACCTGAGCCAAAGACTCGAATAAATCATAAATAACGTTACGGACCTAACGAAATTGTCGAAACTCGAATACAGACACGTTTACCCAAAAATCAACTTTTAGTCAACCCTTTCCATTTCAAAACTCAAGAAAGCTCTAATTTATGATTTTCATTCTGGAATGAGTTCGATTTACCTCAGGAAGAATGCCACCCCCTCCACGCAAGCTATAAACACCAAAATGAAGGTCACAAAAAGAATATTTTTGGTATTATGATTTGAAAAGTGTCCGACAATCAAACTGGTCGTTACAAGAATGGACCTATATCAGCCCAATTATCAAACCTAAAGAAAATATTCCCTTTTCTAATAATAGTCAATCTAATATATTTTTCCCCGATATTATCTTTGGTAAAATACATGCCCTTCTAATTATGGATTCCCGTCCATTCCTCCATTTGCTTTTAACAGGGTGAGACCTTTTGGTTATATTTGGTGCATACATAATAAGTCCGAAGGGACTTAACGATTCTAAATCTTCACCACTGTTTAGCAACATAAGTTGCATTAACATCGATAAATTTTATGAAGGTAATATCTTCTTCAATAAAGGATAGGATAAATTATTCCAATAGGATTTAATGATATTTCTTAGTACAATCTGATTCACCCCCAAATAAAATCTATTCAACGAATTTTTGATGATAGTGAAGATTGTTTTTGGTAACTACAATACTGCCAACAAATGAGAGGACATAGCCTGCAAAACATGTTTAATTAATACACTTTTGTCTCCTACAAAGAAAAACTTAAAACTCTGATCCATCCCCTAGTCTTATTTAAGATTTTCAAGACTATATAAGAATAAGTAAATACCCTCTTCCTGCCAAGATAGAGTGGACAACCCATATATTCGATAGGGAATGCCACCTTTCTCATTTTAGTTATCCTCTTTGCCCTATCAATTCTTTTAAAATTAGTATTTTGACAAAAAAATTATAGTGCTTTTGTGCATATTGATTTTTTGGCCTGGAACATTTTTATATGATTCAAGCACCCTCATAATCCTTTGTAGAGATATCTTATTGCCACTGCAAAGAGTAGGTGGTTTTCTGAAATGTTGGTGTTTATTGAGTTTATTAAGCATGATGGATAATAGTCCCGCAATAAGAACAAAGAGAGAAGGAAACATAGGATCTCCTTGTTTTAATCTATTCTCAGATTTGAAAAAGGCACATCTTTCTTTCATTAATATTGAACGAATTCCAATTATTGGAAATAAATCTGAAGTTAATAACGGAATATGTTACTTGATGTTTATTGATGAATGATACAATATATATAATGTTACAAGAATATTTACTTTGATACAAACTAGGTAACTAATTAACCTAATTATAAAAGGATTATAATTCTACCTAAAATAAGAGATATACAATTAATGAAAGAATATTGGGAAATATTCTATTACACCCCCGCAGTCGAAGCGGGAGGTTCACGAACACTGAGACTGGCTCAAAAATCATCAAATAGTATGGGCGGAAGTCCTTTGGTAAAGATGTTGGCAATCTGATATCTGGAAGGAACATGAAGGATACGAACTTGACCACGAGCCATTTTTTCGCGAACGAAATGAATGTCCATCTCAATGTGTTTAGTGTGCTGATGTTGGACGGGATTGACGAAAAGATATATCGCACTAATATTATCGCAGTAGACCAATGCTGCCTTTTGAATCGGGCAATGAAGCTCAAGTAGAAGGTTACAGATCCAACAAGACTTAGAGATGACGTTGGCGACACCTCTGTACTCTGCTTCTGCACCAGATCGGGATAGTGTATGTTGCCTTTTGGAAGACCAAGACAATAAGTTATCTCTAAGGAAAACTCAATAACCAGACGTGGAGCGTCGGGTGTCAGGACATCCACCCCAATCAGCATCAGAATAAGCAGTGAGACCAGTGAGCGAAGACCTGTATAGATGTAATCCAAAGTGAAGTGTACCTTAGACGTATCGTAAAATACGTTTGAGGGCATGCATGTGTGCTTCCGTTGGACTATGCATGTGCAAGAAAGTTTGTTGCACGATATAGGATATGTCTAGTCTCATGAATGTGAGGTATTGCAGGGCCCCAACCAGGCTACGATAGTGAGTCAGATCTGAATATGAAGGGCCTGAATTAGCATTGAGCTTTGAATTAGTGTCTACATGCGTGTGGGATGGTTTACAAGATGTCATGTCTGGATCAATGATCTCTTCGGCGTACTTCTTCTGACATAGAAATAGGCCGCCAGAGTGTCAAGTGACAGAGATGCCCAAGAAATAACTCAAGGCCCCCAGATCTTTCATAGAAAACTCAGAGGAAATGAGAGACATAATGGACCAGCGGAGAGCATTAGATGATGTGGTGAGGATGATGTCATCAACATATAATAATAGGTAAACCATGTCTATACCATTATTGTAGATAATCAGGGAATGATCGGATTTGTTGTGTGAAAAAATGATAGAGGAGACATAATCGGCGAACTGCTGGTACAACGCTCGAGGAGCCTGTTTCAGTCCATAGAGCGATTTCCGCAACAGACAAACATAATCCGGATGAATAGAATCCCTGAAACCCATAGGCTGATGCATATATACCATTTCATGAAGATCCTAATGTAAAAAGGCATTCTTGACATCAAGCTGATGAATGAGCTAAGACTTAGATATGGTAATGCTGAGGACAGTCCGAATGGTTGCGAGATTTACGATCGGGCTAAATATTTCATCACAGTCCACTCCCACCTGTTGAGACCTGCCATCACCTATAAGATGAGCCTTGTACCTCTCAAAAGAACCATCAGATTTCTTTTTATGTCTAAACATCCACATAGAACGAATAATGTTAGCATTAGGTAGACAGGGTACTAGGTCCCACGTCTTATTATCAATAAGAGCATTATATTCGTTAATCATTGTGGCTTTTTAATTAGGGTCGGACAAGGCCTCATTCGGGTTACGAGGGACATAGAAAGAGAAAACTGAAATGGAAAGGTTAAACAACCATTTAGGTTTATGAATTCTGTGCATGGCATGAGTTTCCATAGTCTGATAGTGTGTCTCAGGATGCGGGATGGGAGGGGGAGGGGGGGTTTACCGCAGGACTACCGGGAAGAGGAAGAAGGGCAGGTGTGATGGTACTGGCTGGTCAAACCTCAGTTTGTCGAGAGGTGGCTACGGAATCACCAAGAGACGGGCTGTTCCGGGCCACCGTTGGTAGAACCGGGTGGGCAGCTAGTCCTGGACTGGCCAAGGTGGTGGCAAGTGTCGGGGTCTGGGACGACGGACTATGTAAATGGTGAATTAGAAGAGGGTTTAGGCCATCATTTATGAAGTCGTAGGAATATCGAGGTGGCGAGTGTAGAGAGGCAAAGGGAATTGAGACTCATCAAATATGACATGACGTGAAATAATAATTTTACGGCTTGACCAGTCATAACACGAGTAACCACGATGATTGGCATGGTAACCCAGAAACACATATAGGGAAGACCGGGGTTGGAGTTTCTGAGTGGTCGGATGAAGAGGGTAACAAAGGCATCCAAAATATGCAAGTGTTGGTAGGAGGGGTTCCTATATAACAGAACTTGGGTGGGCGACCGTTGAGCTAGAGACTTATTTAGGATTATGTTTAGAAGATATGTGGCTAAGGAGAGTGCGTAATGCAATAATTAAGGGGGAATTGAAGCGTGAGCAAGTAGGGCACGAATGGGGTTGTTTATGGTTCAGATTTTCTGTTCGGATTTTCCATTTTGGTAGGATGTGTGAGGGCAGGAAAATCGAAAGGTAAGATCGGTTTTTGGAGCAAAACTATTTGAATTGGCTATTATCAAATTCCCTTCCATTGTCACATTGAAAATATTTAATGCTCTTTTCAAATTGTGTTTTTACGAAAGCACTAAATGAAGAAAAAATGGGGTAGACTTGAGATTTATTTCCAATTGGAAAAGTCCATAGAGAGTTGGAATAATCATCCAAAAATAACACATAATATCGATGGCCAGCCGTACTCAAAATAAGGGATGTCCACAAATCACTATGTATGATATCAAAAGGCATTAAAGTATAATTTGTGGATATAGAAAATGGTAATTTGACATGTTTCCCAAAAATGCAAGATTTACATATAGGAGTCCTAGAAATACGGTTGCAATTAATAAAATTATTTTTCCTGAGGACCATAAAACATAGTCTCCCAGATGTCCTAATCTAGAATGCTATAAGGAAGACGAAAGAGCAACAAATATTGATGGAACTGAGGCTGGATTGTTGACGTCGTTTGAAATAGGGTAGATATCTTCGGTGCTGTCACATCTCATTATTCGTCTCCCTGTCATAAAATCCTTTACAGTAAAACCAAAAGGATCAAAGTCAAGAGAAACCCAATTGTCAGTTGTAAAACGTCGCACGAAGATTAGATTCTTAATGAGTTTAGGGGCATATAGAATATTTTTTAAGATTAGTGGTGGATGTGGTGGGGATAAGGAAGAATGACCATAACCACAAATGGGAATGCCTTGTCCACTACCAACAATAATATTCTGATTTAAATTACTCAAATTGGAATAAGACGAGAGAGTACCTTGTGATGATGTCATGTGAGATGTGTCCATATACCAATTTTTGTCTGGAGTCGGTGCATAAGTTGATGGTGGGGGGGGGGGGTTGTGATGTGTAGGCATGTTGTGGACGTGGGCTAAGTATGCCAGATTGGGCCTGTCGGTTCTGAAGTGGAGTCCACGAGGATGTCAGAAAAGGGCAATGAGAGGAGGCCCATGACGGTGGGGCCCATGAGGTGGCATTGGTCTCAATGATGGTGTGAAATAGATCATTAGATATCATGCAGTATATCCACGGGAGGATGGATGCGTCCAAACGAGACCAGAGTGCATCATCAGAAGTCGAAGCCGATGGTATGTCTGTGAACTTCGGCGTGGGAGAGATGATGTGGTCGATAACTTCGTAAACACTACAATGAATCTTAAAATGCTCCGCCCACGAGGAGTATTGACCCTTTTCCATCTCAAGAGTCACAAGGATGAATTTTTAATGTTGTTTACGGCAAGTGCAAGATGAAATTTGGTTTTGTCAGCCATGAAAGAGGAAATTTAGGAGAAAGATGAATGAAGAATGGCCGAAAAAACTAGGGTTCCGTCGTGGGGAAAAGATGGAGTTGGCAGCCGATAGAGGTCTGCGGCTACGGTTCCAACGTGGGCTAGGTGTCGACGTGGAAAAAAGGTGGCGGCCGAGAAGGTGTATCCACGGCTAGGGTAGGGTTTGTAGTTTTAGGCTACTGATACCATAGAAGAATATGTTCCTTGATGTTTATTGATGAATTAGTTACAATATATATAAGGTTACAAGAATATTTACTTTGATACACACTAGGTAACTAATTAACCTAATTACAAAATGATTATAATTATACCTAAAATAAGAGATATACAATTAATGAAAAAATATTTTATTAGATAGTATTAAATCAATCCATTTCCCAGCGGATTCAAATCTCCTCAATACACTACTAAATAAGGCCAAGACACCACAACCTCTTTCTCAATTCATATAATATACTATCTCTTTTAGTCTGTCTAAAAAAGAATGATATATTTTTTTATTTTGCAATAATTTAACTTTTATCTTTACCTTTTATAATTAACAAGATGATTTATAACCACACAAATATCTTTGATTTATTTTAGATCACAAGATTCAAAAGTCTTCTTTTATTTCTTAAACTTCATGCCGAGTCAAACTATCACTCCCAGATACCATCATGCCTTTGACAAAACAACTTTGATTTCTAGACATAATTTTGGAGAGAATAGCAACAAGTCTTAAGAATTTTAGAGATGATTTTGTTGGTTACAGTACTATCACGATCCAATTTTTCTATGCCGCGATGAAACCTAACCTCAACTCTCTAAGCAAAACCAAAATACTATTTAACCCCCTCCCCAGTGTCCAAGTGGTGTTCTAATAACATTGATTTTTCTTTTTACCTTCCCCATCTATTTTTTACCTACTTATTTTTTTTGCCTTTTTCTGTACGTACCTTTCTTTCCGCCTTTAGGCTTTAGAAATCAGAAATCAATAATTTTAATTTTTCACCTTCCCTTTTTAAGACAAAAATAGGTTATAATTCTCTATTCAAGCCAAACAAATCATTCGAATAAACCTTAACCGAAAGGAAAAAAATTGAACTATATCAAAATTAATTAGATATGACATTGGTATAGCATTTTGAGAAATCAAATATCAAAAATATCCAACCAAAATACCTAAGAATCGTATCAAACCGATCGGGAATACCCGTAACTAGATGGAATAATTTGATTTTCTCTTTCTAAAATATGTTTTTTTTCTTAAATCGCACCCAATGAATAATATTTTATCCGTTTCAAAATGTTTGTTTTACTTTCTTTTTTAGTCTGTTTAAAAAAGAATATATCTTTTCTTGTTTAACAACTATTTTATTTTAATTTTACACATGACATATTTAAGATCACAAGATAAAATTAAAGGACATTTTGTTATATTTTATATATCTTTAATTAAAAATCACAAAATTTAATTTTTTTTTAATTTCTTAAATTTTATGATAAATCAAAACTAAATAAATATTTTAAAACAGAGGGAGTAACAAAAATATAATAAATGCGCGTGTGTACGTATATGAATTTTTAAACAACAATTCCATCAGAATATGTGTCCAAAAGAAGGCTCACTAGTCAGAGAATGGGGTTCTGGGAAAAGGGGCGTAAGTCAGAGATGAAATGACAAGAAATAAAATGAATGCTAAGCAGACATGAATTTGACATTTCAGATTCTGTGTTACAGACCTTTGTATTCTCACAACTCTCTCTATATATATACATATATTTTTCACTCTCTAAAGTGAAATTGCCAGCTTGATGATTATTTTATAATTTTTCTTTTTTAATTTTTTGTCTGAAATCTAATATCTGTATTAAGGCTCGAATAAATTTAAATTTACACCAAAAGTTCTAAAACACTTCCTAATAAAAGTAAATAATATCCGGTAGGACTCAAACCAGAAATTTTAGTTAAAAATGAAGAATTAGTTATCAATTCATCACCATGTTGTTGGTAATTTCTTACAACTATTCCTATTACTCTGTTACTCAATTTGCCAAGTTATTCTAACTCCTAACCAAACTTTACAGATCCCAAGGACTTTGTTTCAATCATTTTTTTTACTGCCTTTCTTGTTGCTCTTATATTCCTTCTTCTCTCTCATAAATAAATTCCTAAACTTGTGTGCTTTCACATGCATAAATGCATATATCATCCTTTGGTCTATAAGTCATCAACCAAAGGGTTATGCTAGCTAGCTAAATGGACCTACATGTTTATAACCACATGTACCTCACAAATTCTTGGTGGCAAGTGGCGACCATAAATATCTTTTCATCTTTTGTATTTTTTTTCTTCTTACATTTAGTTAAGGAAAAGTGTTCAAATTTGTCTATGTATATGAAATTGTTCAATTTTAACATCAGTTAGGTCTTTGGTCTATTCATATATCTTTATTCTTAGAAATTATTTCATATCTATCCGTATTATTAACTAAACTCAGGTATAAAATAGGTGGACTTCACGTATTTAAATTCTTGGAGAAATATAATTCATATTTATTATAATAATTTTTTGACTAAGATTTAAAAGAAATTCAGAACTGAAACTTTATTAGGGGTCAAGACTAAATGTAAGACCTTTTTTTTTTCTTTCTAACGACAGAGTAAGAATTAAATAAAAATCTAACGGAGGATAAAACTGTTCAGATAATTGAATAGTACATGACAAGTTGACCATTTTCTTTTTATTAATCATGATGGTGTTCATTTCCTTATCTACCTTGTTTTTGGATTTTTGTTTTCGGACTTTTTTGTTATCGATATATAGTACAGATATTACTGATTTGACTATTCATCCATGTAACTAAAACAGCTTGGAGAATCCAATTTGAATATAAATGATAAAAGGTATTGTAGCTCAATATTTCTGTAAATGCTTTGGGTTTCTCTAGTAGGTCAATGTCACTTATATATTGTGCTAATTCTTTCAGTCTTATATAAGATTGACAGAAGTGAAACCGAGACTGAGTCCACTAAATCTTAAAACTAAACCAATTATATCTAGATAAATTTTTTAAGGCAAAATACATCACTTAGTGAGGATTTGTTTTAGTTGAACATCGAAAACCTTGAAAAAAAAGATGTCATATTTTATGTGATTAACTTATTTTTGTAAAAAAAATATAAGTGCATCCAACCGCGGAAGCAAAACTCTATATATATGTCATGTAAGAATGATATGTATGATGTCTTCCCCGTGTTTGGCACATCCATACAAGTGATTTGAACCATTGGTTTGTCTCAAAGATTATAAAATTATGAAATCACCCTTTTATCTCACGGTAACAACTAATGAGACGTGTTCCAAGCTCACACAACAAAGATGGCATCTCAAATAGCTATCCTTAAAACTTATTAGGCTAAACAAAACATGAATATACGATGTACAATAATGAAATAAATAATCTCCTTAATTATTTTCATTAATTGAAAGGCTATATATACAAGTTACATATTACCATAATAGGAGAATCATATTCCTATTCTATTTCTAAAACCTTATTCTACCATAATTCTAACTATACAATTATGGTAAGTGTATAACACTAATTAAGGTAACCTTTACACTACAATATACTACAAATATATATACCATATATACAAGATTGTCTTGTCCTCAATCTGGCTGAGAATGGGCCATTGTCTTTGGCCACCGCCGAGAGCCCATTGTTTGGCCGCCATCTGCTGGCCGGGGCCAGTCCATTTTGCTTTGCTGTCCGGTCCATCGATTTGCCTGTGATATACACTGCTGTATATTGGGCGTATATCACAGGTATATTGCACTGTTTAACACACTCCCGCAGTCATAGCGGGCGGTTTTCGAATGCTGAGACTGTCCATAAAATCTTCAAAGAGAACCGCTGGTAGACCCTTTGTAAAGATGTCTGCAATTTGATAACGAGACGGGACATGGCATACGCGAACGTGACCCTTTGCAACCTTTTCACGGACAAAGTGAATGTCCATTTCGATATGCTTGGTGCGTTGGTGTTGAACTGGGTTACCTGAAAGGTAGATAGCACTAATGTTATCGCAATATACCAAGGTTGCCTTCTGAATGGGACAATGAAGCTCCAAAAGCAAATTACGTAGCCAACATGATTCAGAGACCACATTCGCTACCCCTCGATATTCTGGCTCTGCACTTGAGCGTGATAGAGTTGCCTGACGCTTTGCCGACCAGGAGACCAAGTTGTTGCCAAGGAACATACAGTAGCCAGAAGTCGACCGTCTGGTGTCGGGATAACCACCCCAATCAGCATCCGTGTAAGAGACAAGTGTGGATGTAGACGACGGATACAAGTGCAACCCATAGTCCAGTGTCCCCTGAATATACCGAATGATGCGTTTGATTGCATTCATGTGCTCAACTCTGGGATCATGCATGAATAAACACACCTGCTGAACCGCATACGTAATATCCGGTATGGTAAAGGTAAGATACTAGAGGGCCCCTGCAAGACTGCGATAGTGGGTCGGGTCCTCGTATGGTGCACCTGCTGCGGTACTCAGCTTGGGGTTTGCATCAACTGGCGTGGAAGTGGACTTACAGGATGACATCCCAGCCCTTTCTATGATCTCAGCAGCATACTTCCGTTGAGATAAAAACAAGCCACCTAAATGACGCTGGACGGCAATCCCCAAAAATTAACTCAACGGCCCTAAGTCTTTCATAGAAAACTCAGAACTGAGCATGGTCATGATAGACTGGCGCAAGGCATCGGAAGAGGCAGTCAAGATGATATCATCCACATACAACGGAATGTAGGCCAAGGACGAACCACGACGGTAGATGAACAAGGAATTATCTGACCTGCTGTGAGTGAACCCAATAGTTGAAACAAAGTCAGCAAACCTTGTGTACCAGGCCCTTGGAGACTGCTTAAGCCCATATAAGGACTTCTTCAACAAACATACATGATGAGGACGGTTTGGATCCTTGAAACCCAACGGCTGATGCATATAAACTGTTTCATTGAGATCACCATGTAGGAAAGCATTCTTGACATCCAACTGATGAATTGACCAAGTCTTTGAAAGAGACAAGCTAAGCACAGTGCGAATGGTAGCCGGTTTGACCACCGGACTAAACGTCTCACCACAATCTATCCCAACCTGCTGAGTCTTACCATTACCAACAAGTCGCGCCTTATGTCGAGCAAATGACCCATCTGAATTCTCCTTATGAGCAAAAATCCACATAGATCTGATAACATTAATACCATATGGACGGGGCACCAACTCCCACGTCTTATTATCAATAAGAGCATTATATTAATCAGTCATAGCAATTTTCCAATTAGGGTCAATTAAGGCGGACACAGGATTGCGGGGCAAGGGGGATTTAGAGACATCAGAATGTAAATTAAAATGTCTTTTAGGTGTAAAAATACCCCGCTGACTATGAGTGACCGATCTATGACTCGAGGAAGAATTGAGGGAATTTTGGGAATTTTCTGGGCTCGGGACGGACGGGCCAGCAGGTAGTGGGCCTGCTGGCCCAAATCGGAAATCTGAATCATCATCTGGACCAGTTCCAGAATTGGGTTGGACTGGCCCAATTGCGGGACCGATCCAAGATTTCGAACTCGCTGTGCTTTGGCGATGCGTGGGTCCGGCGGGCGGCGGGGCCCGCTGGAGGATTTTGGGTGCGGGATATGTTCGAAAAATTCCGAATAATATACGGGGATATTTGGTCATCCAAAAAATTATATGACCTAGGCTCGGGAGTATGAACTTTTGTAAAAGGAAATTGGGTTTCATCAAAAATGACATGGCGATTAATTATGATTTTCTTGGAGGATAAATCAAAACATTTATAACCACGATGATTCGACGGATAACCCAAAAATACACACGGGGTAGACCGAGCCTGAAGTTTGTTAATTGTGGTGGATGAGAATAATGGATAGCACAAGCACCCAAAAATCCGAAGATGAGAATAAGAAGGGTCTTTATTATATAGGATTTTGAGGGGGGAAGAATATGTCAGACCTTTAGAAGGAATTATGTTAAGAAGATATGTGGCCATTTGTAGAGCATGATGCCAAAAATATGGAGGTATGGAGGCATGAATTAAGAGAGTTCGGACAATGTTATTTATGGAACGAATTTTGCGTTCGGCTTTCCCATTTTGTGAAGATGTATGAGGACACGAAAAACGAAAATTGATCCCATTATTAGCACAGAATTCCCGAAACTCCCTATTGTCATACTCTTTCCCATTATCACATTGAATATTTTTTATTTCTCTTTCGAATTGAGTACGGATGAACGCTCTAAATTTGATGAAGACGGAAAACACTTGTGATTTATTCGCAATTGGAAACGTCCACAAAAATCTAGAATAATTATCTAAAAAGAGAACATAATATCGATGACCCAATGAACTAAGAACAGGAGACGTCCATAAGTCGCTATGAATAATATCAAATGGCATTGAAGTATGAGAATTGAAGTCTACAAATGGCAACTTAACAATTTTTCCTAATGAACAAGACTGACAAAGTGGAGTACGACTCGTACCCTTACAAGAAATAAAGCTATTTCTATCTAAAACTGATAAAATAGAAGATCCCGGATGACCCAGACGAGCATGCCACATGGAAGGAGAGATGGCTTCAAAAGCTGATGGCAAGGCTTGACTCAATGGACTGAAACCAGGCATGATAGGATACAGATCCCCCCTACTATCACACCTCATGAGATGACTCCCCGTCTTGAAATCCTTCACAGAGAAACCAAAAGGATCAAATTCAACGGAAACAGAATTGTCAGTAGTGAACTTTCGAACATACACTAAATTTTTAATCAATTTAGGAGCATGTAAAGTATTTTTCAAGAGAAGGGGTGGATTGGGAGGAGACAACGTTTTCTGACCATAACCCTGAATTGGAATAGAGTTGCCATTACCAACAATTATACCCCGATGGGTGCTCAAATTGGAATAAGTGGAGAGAGTACCTGATTCGGAAGTCATGTGAGTAGTGGCCCCGGTGTCCATGTACCAATTTGGGTTCGGTTGAATCAACCCTAACGTGTGCATCGCGGCCTCGATATCGGTTTGAGTGGGGCCTGCTGCATGATGGGCTTGCGGAGGTCGGGGCCCAAGAACTCCTGTCCGTGATGGAGCTGGGCCGTAGGCCGCCGCTGTTGGGCCACCGCGCGCCGGGCCGCCACCGCCGGGTGTTGGACCCGAACCGTTGGCTAGCCCCACCGGCCGCCGGAATTTGTTGCCCGAGTAGAAGGGGCTGCGGCCCACGGCCCACCGCCCCCGCCCCCCCACTGCCATGGGCCCCACTGCTGGGACCAGGGGGGTGGTGGGCCACTGTTCCCTGGATGGGGCCCACCGCCTGCTTGCTGACCACCGGAACCGCCGCGTTTGTCCCCGCGGTTTTTGTTATTATTCTTGCGATTATTCTTGCCGCCACCATGTTTATGGTTTTGGCCCGAATTATTAACAAAACTCAAAGAAGTCGGAGAGGACTCCACCATGATAACGGGGCTTGCTCCGGTAGCCGCCTTTTTAGCCAAACCGGCTTCTTCCAAAGTAAGCATGGAGCGGGCTTGATAGAAGTCGGGAAGAGGGTTGCTTTGGCGAAGGAGAGTTCCATCACCATTATAGGCCTTCGAAAGATCGGCAACCAACTGTAGAACAAGACGATTATTAGTTATCAGTGCGCCAACATTACGGAGTTGATCTGCCAACTCCTTGATTTTCTTGCAATATGCAGAAACGTTTGGAAATTCATCCATTCGAACGAGAGAGAATTCCTGCTCGAGTGTGACGACACGTGAATGTTGGTTGTCTTGGAATATGTCACGCAATCTATTCCATGCAGCCATAGCTGTGGTATCCGGCTCAATAATCGTCTATAGAAGGTCCACCGAAATAGTGGCGTAGATCCACCGGAGAACGGTAGCATCAAGAGTAATCCATAACTCAGGATCCTCCGCAGGAAGGGGTCTAGCGGGAGGAATGATGTGATGAAGAACTTGATAAGAGATAGCGTGAATTTTAAACAACTCCACCCACGTCGCATATTGGACGTTTTCCATCTCAAGGACAATAGGGATACAACTCTTGATATTGGAAACCATGAGGGCAGGATGATAATTGTTCTTAGACATATTGAAAGAACAAAGAAGGAAGAGAAATTTAAGAGAGGTGTTTTTGAGAGCGGAAGTCGAATTTTGGAAGAGAAACCCGAGGGGGGGTGGGGTGTCTCGGCCGAAAATCAAAGAGAGGACAAAAGTTGAGAGAAAAATTTTGTTTAGACCTAGTCTCTTGATACTATGAAAGAAATAATCCCCTTGATTATTTTCATTAATTGAAAGGCTATATATACAAGTTACATATTACCATAATAGGAGAATCATATTCCTATTCTATTTCTAAAACCTTATTCTACCATAATTCTAACTATACAATTATGGTAAGTGTATAACACTAATTAAGGTAACCTTTACACTACAATATACTACAAATATATATACCATATATACAAGATTGTCTTGTCCTCAATCTGGCCGAGAATGGGCCATTGCTGGGCCACTGCTGGGCCACTGCCGAGAGCCCACCTTCTTGGCCAGTCCAGATCCATCGCTTTGCTGTCCGTCCATCGCTTTGCTGTCCAAATCCATCGATTTGCCTGTGATATACACTGCTGTATATTGGGTGTATATCACAAGTATATTGCACTGTTTAACAAATAACAATATAGTATTATTACATTGTCATTGAAACTAAATAGACTATTACTCTATTAATCAGATTACTATATTAAGTTATTATACGATATAAATTACCTGATATTGTAAGTAAATTTTGATAAGTAAAATATTTGTTGTAACAATAGCATCCACGGGCAACTATCCTAAAGTCTTCCTTATGGATTTTAAAATTCTACGACAATGATTATTTTTTTAAATACAGTTACTGAAAAGTGTCTATTCGTTACTTTTCTACAAAAAATTTATATACGATCGATATACAAAAACTAAAACTCAAAATACAGTTAGTGAAGTGCTCCATGATGAAGGTGCAATCTTTCAAGTGCACATCATAAGTGGGAAACAATTGGTGATATATATAATCTTCCCCCTTTATTGATAAACACAGTCATGTAAAAGTTTTGGACCACTAATTCTTTTGTAAAGTTGAATGAAAGAAAAAGAAAAATATTGAGTAAGCCATTGAAGCAAATTGTTAAAGTGTTTGTTCTGTTAGTGCTTTGAGGCAAATATTAGGTGGAGAGGGGGGGGGGGGGTATGGGTACAAAGATTGGATGCCAGGCCAATAGGCATTTTGTGGTCCATGCTATTGTGTTTCACATAGGTAAGATAATTGCTTCATTTGTGGGAGAGTTGTAAACTATATGGTATGCTTGGACATAAAAGGTCTTTTACTAGATATGTTCACCTTTGGGTGAAAAAAAGAAGAAAACTACTTTTGCCATCAGTATCAGTCCAACTTACAAGAGAAAACAGACATAAAATGTAATTTCACACACACACACACACATAGACATGGGTGTACAAGTCATAGTGATGTTTGAAAACATAGTATAGTACAACACAGCATCAGGTGTTATTGGTGATATATTTCAAAAGATTATTTAAAGATGAAGAATAACAAAAAGAAAGAGGGTTTTTGGTGATTAATTTTCTCAACTTGATATCATCTTTCTAATTTTATTTTTCTCCAAACATATTCTTTTTGACATAAAAGGTAGATAATAAAGGAAAGCATTTGTGTTTCCACTCCACGTGAAGAGGAGCTGGCTAATGTATGTAGATTTACTATTATTATCGCTAAATTCTCAAATGGGAGTGATCTAATTGACGAGATTTTGCTGCTAGGTTTTTGATGAAGTAACAGCTAGGTTTTTTCAGATTTCATTAAAGAAGAGGACTTCAAGAGTGTATGGTTTAAAAGATCTATAGAAATCGATGGCCAAGTGATGTGGCTTGAGAAATGGACACCGGACTTTAAACCGGAAGAAGATTCACCTATTGTTCCAGTTTGGGTTTTGTTACCTGGATTGCCTTTTCATTGTCATACATGGAAATACATTAAACAAATTGTAGTGCCAGAGGTACTCCTTTATCGATGGATGCTGCAACGGATCTGTAGGTATAAATGATTTCAGAAAGGTTAAACAGAATAAAAGCTGAGTCGAGAGATGACTCTCTGTCTTTAAGACAAAATTGCTCCGTATATATATATGCTTTTACGGTAATGGACAATAGTCTACCAAGATAAAACAACAACAATCAACAATACAAAGCAAGTAAGGTTGATTCTAGCGAAGAAAAAAATATATAGAATAGACTGCTAAAGATGAGAGGATCTGTGTGTATTTCTGTATCCTCTTTTTTCTTTTCTGTTTTAGAACTGAACAGAAAGGTTTAATATATAGGAAAGAGGAGGGCGTTTCTGACTGTTGAAGTCAGATTAGTTGCAACGTTTCAGAGTCGTTGCAACGTTTGGTTATCTCTGAAACTTTTAGGACCAAAATGTAAATAAGAAACATTTTAGGGACCAAAAAGAAAATTCTGGAAGACAGCCCACGACCCGAGACCCGATCCGGACCGGACGGGCGGACGGGCAGCAACGCGCGTGTGGGGCTTAACCCCAACCCAAGCTCACCTAGGTCCTCCCTCTTCTTAACACATGGGTTACCCCTTGGGGTCCCAAACCCTTACTCAAAACTAAAGTTTATATAGTGCTCAATCCTTCCATCTTCTACCTATGTGGGAGATTTGTTATTTGGCCAAAATAATCCATCTATTCATGTCTCAAACACCTTACTTTGTGTACCAATATCTCTTTCATTTCTTAACGAAATTTGACGATACTTGGCACTAATATCATCTACTCATTTAGTAGATTAGGCATGTGCGAAGAAATGATGTTTTCAACATGTGGGCCCACGTGTTTAAGTCTCTAAAAATGGGGAAAACTCAATCCCACATAGTTAAATTTCCAACAATCCCCTCTTGAAAGAGAATTGGTGCACACAGGGTGCCAAAGTTCAGCAATCTTTCAGCGGAAAGATATTGCATCAGGAAAGGTAGCTTTCGGCTTTGAACCTTCCTTAGTCGATTACTATCGGATTTACTTATTGCGCGGTGAACGTGATGTCTTGAACCGTCAGTGTTCCCTTCATCACTAATACCACTTAGTTCCCTTAATATGACATTTAAGCATCATGGACTTAGGCAACAATTTGACAACAAGTTTTTGGATTAGAAGGTTTTAATGAGAGGACCAAGCACACGATGAAGAAAGCCAAGCATGGCAATTACTCACTCAAGTAAGATCAATCCAACCAATTCAGTACATCACATTAATAAACCAATTCCAAACACTTACCAAGCAACAAGTAATCAATAATATGATGTATGTATGATCTAGATGCAATGCAATGCAATGCTAGGTACCTTTCATCTCCCATATACAAATGTTTAAATTATATGAACTGCACACCCATGAAGGACCCACGAAGTCCATATACGCCTCTGAAATTTCTCAATGGAGCTTAGCTCTTGGCTGAAATAACTATTGCAGACATGCAATTTGTTCCCCTGAGTATCATCATCATCTTAATATTGACAATAATATCATAAGTATTCTTACCTTCCTGGTCTCTTAGACCAACAACCTTTTCATACCACTCTTATATCAATATTACCAGAAACCATGAGTGAATGAATGCAAATTACAATTCAAGGTAAGAAATCAATATATAATGAGATGCAACCAAGTATAGAGATGATTATCACATGTTTTCAAGAATACATCTACACATAATCCAAGTACAATCAGGATATCATATCAAAGCATGTGTTATGAATAAGCATAATGATAATAAGTATGTCAACGAGCCCACATAATGGCGACAAGCCCAATCAATCAGCAATCAGAATCAGCTTAAGTCTGATTCCCCAAATCACCCATCATCATAGTTCAACATCGGTACCCACTTAACTGTTAATCAAAATCATTTGAGTGGAACCCCCGAACATACCCAATACCCCTCAAAATTTATAGCTAATTACATACTTCTATAGGAGTCTAGTGAAAGTAAACCGTAGCCTACCTCATAGCCGAGTGAGCGCCACGAACCTCTAATCCACGAAGTCCTCCTGATCGGTATCAGATGGGTGTAACTCAAACAAGTATATAAGTATCCTAATTTACCATACATACAATCAACACATAAGGAAAATCTCCATAGAATTAACCGCTACCCGACCCTGGGCACACAAGGGTAAGAGATGATTTAGTTATGAATTGATTCTACAAAGTCTAAAAAGTATTAAATTTAAAGCTTGGGCAATTTAGTGGTCAATGTCTCTAGTTTGATACTTTCATGCAAAAAGGGCTTATTTTACCATAACATTCTTAGCTTCATCAATTAGTAGATAATGATAAAATAGAGGGTTCATCCTTCAAACTATAATTTTACTAGGTGAAATCCATTAACAAGTCATACATAATCATAAAGTCTCAATCTTGGTAAGTTTTTATGCAAGAATCCATACTGAAATATTTCAAGCCCTAATTATGCTCCTACCCCATTAACAAATTGTAAAGCTTGACAAGAAAGTATAAATCAACTAATAATGGGTTAGAGTTTACCCAATGGTGTAGGAGGATTGGACCCCTTAAAATGAGGTCTCTAGTAAGCTCTTAGCTCCCATAGTTCACTTGCCAAATGGGGGCTACGAAATAGGAAAGACAAGTTTTAATAAAAAGGTCTAAATTGTCGTGGCTGCCACTACAGACCTTCTTCTACCTAAGCGCCCATATCTTGGTGGAAAGATGTCTGCTAGTGAAATTTTATTAAACTCTATGACCCTGTGCAGGTGCGAAGACGAGGTCGCACGCGCGCTCCTGCAAGTGTAGGAAAACTCCACCGAGGTAGACCTACTGCACTTCCTGAAAACCCACATCTGCAAACTAACCTTGCTGAGGTGGATCCACAGGTGCGGATAATCCCTTGGCTTGAACACATTACCCCAACCCTTAAACATAAATCCTAACTGTTACACCCCGTCATTTTACGTGCGATCGAACGTATGACTAGTCGAGTTGAGCTCTGACAACTTGAGACCCTTCCCAATTGTCATGTATGACTTATACGAGTGTTACAGGGGTATACAAAAGGTTGAAAGTCAATTCGATTAAGGGAAATACATCTCATCAATATTTGGTAAAAATGAGATGATTCGCTAAGCGATCCGTCCCACAGAAGCCTTTCCACCTCGCGGATGGGGAAACAAATTAAGGCCACCTCTCAGCCACATTTATTCCACCATATGTGGTAGGATATGTGGCTGCAACCACCATCTGTGTCGCATATCCACCCGCACATGGGAGGCGGTGGGGAGTACAATTTAAGCAAAAAATTGGTGGCTTTTTATCCTCATTTCATGTTCGACCCAATTGTTCCTAAGTTCTCTCAAACATTCCCCAAGGGTTCCTACATCATCAAGGGTCCACTCTACCCTGAGTTTGAAGGGAAATTCTCCATGAAAGCTTGGAAATCTCCTTAATGGCAAAGGGAAGTGGAGAATCTTCTTGAGCTTGGAGAGGAGCTCATGGTGCAAGTTCTCTTGAATAGTTTTAGGTAAAATCTTGATGTTATTAATGATCTTTAGCTTCTGATAACTTAGTTGGAGTTATTGATGAAGGCAACTTGTGATAGCTAAGCTAAAACTCCATGAAAGAATTGTTATGGTTCTTGGACTATTCTTAAGTGAGCTTTGAGATGATCATAGCTAGAAGTTGAAGGAGGTAGTATTAGAGATTATGGAGAATAATCTTTTTGTTGTTGATTGTGTTGTTATGGTTGTTGTTGATGATATGTTTAAAAGGAGGTAATAGCATGATTGATAACATTGGACACCATAGCATGAGAACATGCATTCTAGGTGATCGACAAAATGTCGTAGTGAGTCGATTCTTGTTCTATGGATTCTGTCTTAACTCGAATCATCTATATTATGTAGATAATCATTCGTAAGGCTCTCATGAATTTGCAAATCGTTGGTATCAAAGCAATGCATGTATGTAAGGCTATCCCCTTCTTTCAAAAGCATGAAATCGAAAAGTGTTTATCGGTTTAAAAAATAAATGTCCAAGAATCATTCTATTAGTAAGTCAATCATCCCTTGCCGGGAGTAGTTCGATTGCTATTATTTCATTCCATGTTTATTGTTTATTTCCTAGTTGAGACCATACTTCTTCTTAATGGAGCTTCTCAAGTTATAGTCTAGTATATTGGCTAATTTTTGTGATAAAGCAAAAGAAAGTACCGAATCAAAGTTAAGGGCTAAATGCCATAGTTACCTTCAAAAGACGAGTGTTATTCACATGTTTTTATCCTTCATTGAACATACATTTTGTTTCATTATTGTATTCTATGTATATTGATTATCTCTAAACTCCATAGACCTCAAAAATGGGGTTCTAAATATGTGAGTCGTTGAGTCGACCAAGAGTCGTTCCAAAGTAAAGTCAAAGGATTCTGAGTTCCAAAGAGGCCATAATTGCCATTGTTATCACAACATTATCCACACACACCGAACCTATGTCGGTGGGCAGTTATATATATATACATACACACCACTATTGCAATCAGCCAGTAGGAAGTTGTACATGTACATTATACAGATCGCGCCGCGCTATAGTTGGCCGGGTAGACACTTATACATGTATCCATACATACACCTCATAATATACCTAAGGGAAGTGACATATTACACACATTGGGCTATAAGCCGAGGGTAGATCATATAACCCAACTACTATACAAAGTGGTCAGTATAGTTTCAGAGTTTTATTATTCGCCTTACGTGGCACACATGTTATCAGAGTATCAGATTGCTTTTATGCTCTTCTTTACAGCTTATACTTTCATATTGCTATTCATGTTTTACATACTAGTATATTTCATTAGTACTGATGTTCCGTTTACCGGGGGCACTGTATTTCATGCTGTAGATTCAGGTAGAGGTGTAGACAGACATCCCCAATTGGAGCTGGTTGAGTTCTGCAGATCAAGTGGTAAGCTTCATTTCATTCGAAGCTACCGAGTCAGAGTCATAAGTTGATTTTTGGTATAGATACAAGTTAAGGGTAGGTCAGAGCCCTGTCCCGACCATATCACAATTATGTTTTCCATAGAGGCTTGTAGATTGGGTTTGTATATATAGTTGCCTTGTTGTGGCCTTGTCTACCTTGTTGTATATACACGTTGGCGTTGTTGTCATTATATCAGATTGTTATATTCAGTTTTCCCTTGTGTTGATCACTCTAAGGGCTTGGAGGCCCAGATCGTTGTGTGCTCAGGTTATGATATACACATGATATGCTCAAGTTGTTCAGGCATTAGGTGCCAGCCACATCCCCCAGTTTGGGGTGTGAACCTTTATATCAGAGCAGGTCAGTCCTAGGGAGTCTACAAGCCGTGTCTAACAGAGTCTTATTTATGGGTGTGTTGTGCACCACACTTATACGAGAGAGGTTGTCAGACATCTAGGGATGGTTTATATTCTTTCATCTCATAGATCATGCAGTAGAGCTGCGTTGTAAGAACTTGAGTATAACTCATGCTTTACATAATTTTAGATATGAAAATAACCAGAAACACCTTGGTTACCTTGTATTCGCAGCCAGTCCATGAAAGATTCTGATCAGATTATTAATATGCCAGTAGTGCGAGTATGATATTGAAACTTAATAGTATAAGTGACTGTCTCCCCCATATACGAAGAAAGTGATGGAAGTCCAGAAAGGTGAAGTATTGACTTTAAAAATACAAGAAGGGTAAGGTAGTGGAAGTACCAAATTCCTGAGATGTAGAAGATTGTAATGAGGTCGGAATTCAAATAAAATAATGAAAGCATTGTTGTCCCATTTTAAGCGATGATAGAATCACAGTGAGAAGTACCTATTCATGCTACTAATTTACTGCTGTCAATGGACGTAGTTTTCAAAAAACAATGGGACCTTGGGGTTTAGTGAGAACTTAGCACGATCCTTAAACTTGAACGGTACTGCAGAATAGTACGGCTAGGCAATGACACCCCTTTTGAGAATATGTACATGATGTACCTGGAAGTCGTTAGCCAGGTGTGACCTTGCATGATTTTAAAAATCTAGGGGGGCCAAGTATGGAGCCCTTTGTATAAGAGGTAAATGTTTCCCTCAGTGAGACTCATGTCCAAAATGAGGAAGAGGGGGAAGTTAGATTCAAGAGAAGGTTATGTTATGAATATATAGACGAGGGCAAGAGGACGATACTAAGGTAAATGAAACATTGGAATAGATGTAAGGAATGACTGAGAATCGTGGGATAAAGTATGATAAGATGCCAAGTCGTGGCCAATTAAGATAGATTGCAATGAAAGCGTTAATGGTTGAGGCATCAAGAGAAAGGTATTATGTGACCGAGTATCTATTATGACATTTGAATAGGCCAAAAGTTGACAGGATAGGCCGTCAAGATGAGTAAGCTATTAAATCAAGTACCTTAATGTTGAGTCGATCCTTCAAATAAGAAGGAATAAGAGTTGAAGACTCTCGAGATGATATAATAAGAGATATCGCAAAGTGGCAAAATAAGCGAGAAGGTAGTAAATGAATAAACTGCAAGGAATGAGCCCTCAAGGTTAATGCTTTTGTTACTGGGATTAAGTATGATAGTCACGAACATATGACACCTTACCCATGCAAATGATTCACTGACCCTATTAACATATATCGCTTAAAGGCAAGTTTTGATTAGTTAAAGGATTGTAGATTATGATAAAAGTTGATTTAATGACCTGATATCTTAAGAGGGAAATTTCGGTTGCATGAGGAGTGTCCCATGGGAAATGGTACGGCGAAGAACAGACACAGCCTCGTACGATGATTTAATAAACAAAGGCAAATGTTGCAAATAAAATTTTAACGACAATTAAGGTTGTATTACCTAGATTTTGTGGATATGACATAAACGTCGAATGATATGTAAGTATTAACATTATGAAAGGGATGGTAGTGGCCTCCAATCTAAAAGAGGTAACCAAGGAATTGTTCCCAACAGTTTCGTCTATACCCTCAGAACACACTCGGTCCCATGATCCGCAAGGGGACAAAGCAATGACAAAAGACCGCTAGTTATTTAGGATTTGGAAAGAAAAGCACAGAGAGTAACCAGAGATAAAAGTATATGTAGGCTCGAGAGAAGTATTCTGAATTTACGAATAAGTGGATAAGTCGAGTTTCATCGAGAAAGGATGTATGCGAACCCTTAAAGAAGACAAGTTGAATGGCCAGATGAGCCATCTGACTATTCTATATTTATTTTAAGAAATGATCTTAGCACATGAGGCCTTGATCTCGCAAGCAATGGCAACAATTCTCGAAAAGTATTTCGAGCAGGAAGTAATAGTGAGAAAGGCTAGTATGAAGCGATTGAGTTGAGGAGCTTCGTAGCCTGGAAGTAAAAGACAACAGTTAAAGCTAATGCCCATAATGAATGAAAGGAGATGCAATATAGAATATAAATTCCACGAACTTCTATTCTCTTTAAGAGGTCCAGAAGAGCTAGTATATAAAATATAAATTCCATCTAGAAAGGATAGTGTGGGTTAAAGATAAAGCTCAATATGGGGTTGTACATGTTATTATCGGAAATATTGCTTTTAACAGTTGATAGTCAACAGATTTACAAAGTTGACCTTATTTCAGCCAAAATATAGCTATTTGTGAAACCGGGGAGCTATCCATTGACAAAAGGTCATAAGATTTTGGGACATCTAAATATCTAAACCCCAAATAGAGGGGGATAAGCTACAGTGAATTTCCCAGATTTTCCAAGAAAGGTTTAGAGGCACAGAGAAAACCCTTGTAGTTGCTCCCAAATGGTCAAGCTTAGCGAACAATTCAGACATTCGAGAATATGATACAGGAATGTATTCCTGATCTATAAAAAGTGTGGGATGATTATCTACCCTGCTATGAAATGCATATCATGGAGGTTATTATATTACCATTAAGATAGATTCTTATAAGATTTGAAATGGTTGGGAGAGTAGGTCGTTGATAAATTGCATTGACATAAGAAAATAAGAATTGTTTATACCTATGAAGGTCCCGTTAGTCCCTTCAGAAGTTAATGTGATCATTCAGGATTGCTAGGAATCACCTACCGATGTGCGATATCAAAAGATTACGAACACCATTGACGATTGATTAATTTTTATAAGGTCCTGCTATAAAAGGCATGATAAGATTCGGCCATAAAGACAAGCCTACCCTCAAGTACAGTATAAGATCACTCAAGGATATAACCAAGTAACTTACAAGTTTGAGACTATCTCTGGGATCAGAGCAAGCTCATTCAGTTTTCACGTACTCATATTACCAAAGTATACATGAGATTTCTCTTGTATTTTGCCTATCGAGAATGTTCAAATTACGGAAGACCTATCCTATGAAGAGGTCTCGATTACTATCGTTTATCACTAAGTCTAGAGGTTTTAGACTCATGAGATAATATTAGTTAAAGTACTAAAGAGAAACGACACCATAGATGAGGTGACATGAGAGGCTGAAGAGATACGAAAATCCAGATATTCCACATAGTTTGAACACCAGGTTTATATAATTCTAGTGCGCAATGATCCCCTTATTCCTACTCGATTGCAGTGAACTTGTCTTATGCACCCTTTATAGATGATAATCATAACACATATGTGACAGATGCAGCTCAGAAGCGGAGATTGGCTAGTCGAGGTGAGTGATGGCTTACCCTTTTGATTACCTTGATGGATAGACGGTCGTGTGGGGCCAATATGATATTACATTACTTTGTATAGCCCTGTGTGGCATTTGTGTTAGTTCTGGTTGCTTGACAGGTTCTTGGAATAATCCTATTTATAGAGGAAACTCTGCTAAAATTTTATTAAGACCCAATAATTAAGGACTATCTGTTACGTATCTTAATATTTAAGGACGGATGTTCCTAAGGGGGGAAGGATGTTACACCCCGCAATTTTATGTGCGATCAAATGTATAGGTAGTCAAGTTCAGATTCGGCAACTTGAGACCTTTCTAAAGGGCCATGTATAATTTATACAAGTGTTACAGAGGTATACAGAAGGTTGGATATCAATTGGATTAAGGGAAACACATCTCGGTAAAGTTTGGTGAAAATGAGACGATACGCTAAGCGATCCGTCCCACAGAAGCCTTTCCACCTCGTGGATGGGGCAGAAGATTAAGGCCACCCCTCAACCACCTTTCTGACACTATATACGGAGGGAGATGCAACCGTAAACCACCATATGCATCACAGATCAACTCGCACATGGGAGGTAATGGGGAGTACTATTTAAGCCAAAAATTAGTGGCTTCTTGTCCTTATTTCATGTTCGACCCAACATGTTCCTAAGTGCTCTCAAACATTACCCAAGGGTTCATACATCATCAAGGGTCCATTCCATACCAAGTTTGAATAGAAATTCTCCATGAATGATCCATGAAGCGTGGAAACCTCCTTAATGGCAAAGGGAAGTGGAGAATCTTCTTGAGCTTGGAGAAGTGCTCATGGTGCAATTTTCTCTTGGTTGGTTTAAGGTAAGATCTTGATGTTCTTAATGATCTGTAGCTTTTCATAACTTAGTTGGAGTTATTGATGAATGCAACTTGCGATAGCTAAGCTAAAAATCCATGAAATAATTGCTATGGTTCTTGGACTATTCTTAAGTTAGCTTTGATATGATCATAGCTAGAAGTTAAAAGAGGTAGTATTAGAGATTATGGAGTATGGATGATAATGTTGTTGTTCTTGATTGTGTTGTTATGGTTGTTGTTGATGTTGTGTTGAAAATGAGGTAATAGCATGATTAATAACCTTGGACACCATAACATGAGAACATGCATTCTAGGTGATCGACGAAATATCGTAGTGAGTCGATTCTTGATCTATGGATTTCTTCTTGACTCAAATTATCTATATTATGTAGATAATAGTTCATAAAGGCTATCGGGAGTTCGCAAGGCATTGGTAGCAAAGAAATGCAGGTATGTAAGGCTGTCATCTTCTTTCAAAAGCAAGAAATCCAAAAGTGTTTATCGTTTTAAAAAAGAAACATCAAAGAATCATTCTATTTGTATGTCGATCATCCCTTGTCGGGAATAGTTCCGTAGCTATTTTTTCATTCCATGTTTATTGTTGATTGCCTGGTTGAGACCATACTCCTTCCTATTAGAGCTTCTCTAGTCATAGTCTGGTATATTGGCCAATTTTCATCATAAAGAAAAGGAAAGTACTGAATCAAAGTTACGGGCTAAATGCCATAGTTACCTTGAAAAGACGAGTACTAATCATATGTTGTTGTCCTTAATTGTACATACTTTCTGTTTCATTATTGTATTCTGTTTATATTGATTGTCTTTGAACTCTATAGACCTCAAAAGGAGGGTTCCAAAGATGTGTGTCATCGAGTTGACCAAGAATCGTTCCAAAGTAAAGTCAAAGGTTTCTAAGTTCCAAAGAGTCCATAAGTGCCACTGTTATCAAACTATTATCCACACCACCGAATCTATGCCGGTGGGTAGTTATATATATATATATATAGATATAGATAGATATATAGATATAGATAGATATAGATATATAGTATTCACACCACCTTTGCAATTAGCCGATAGGAAGTTATACTTGTACATTATACACATCGCGTCGCGCTATAGTCGGCAGGGTAGACACTTATACGTGCATCCATACACACATCTCAAAGCATACCTGAGGGAAGTGACATATTACACACCTCGGGATATAAGCCAAGGGTAGATCATGTAACACAACTTTTATACAAAGCGTTCAGTATAGTTTAAGAGTTTCATTGTTCGCCTTACGTGGCACATAGGTTATCAGAGTATCAGATTACTTTATGCTATTCTTTACAACTTATACTTTCATATTGCTATTCATGCTTTAGATACCAGTACATTTCATTCATATTGACGTCCCAGTTTTCAGGGCACTGTATTTTATGCTGCAGATTCAGGAAGAGTATAGATAGACATCCCCAGTAGGAGATGGTTGAGTTCTACTGATCGAGTGGTAAGTTTTACTTTATCTGAAGCTACCGAGTCAGAGTCATGAGCTGAGTTTTGGTACATATACATGTTACGGGTAGGTGGGGGCCCTGTCCTAGCCATATCACAATTATATTTTCCATAGAGGCTTGTAGATTGTGTTTGTATATATAATTGCCTTATTGTAGCCTTGCCGACCTTGCTGTATATACACGTTGGCCTTGTTGTCATTATATCAGATTGTCATATTCAATTTTCCATTGTGTTGATCATTCTAAGGCCTTGGCGGCCTAGATCATTGTGTGCTCAGGTTATGATACACAGGTGGTACGCTCGGGACATTTAGGCGCTAGGTGCCAGCCATACCTCCCAGTTTAGGGTGTGACACTAGCCATTTTATGACTTGTTGAACCATTATATTACCAATTAACACATAATTGCAGTCAAGAATTCACTCTATCCAATAATCGCAGAATGAAATGACCCTACGGTGCAGTACTAGGATGTTTCGTCCATCCCAAAACATTTTCAGTTGTGAATTTATAGTTGATAGCAATCGAAAATGTCTTGGAACAAGGCGGATGGCAAAAAATGTTTTGTATTTTATTATTTTGCATTTTTTATGATAAGACAACTTTGGTAGTATTTTATACTTATGTTATTCTTATTCGTATGATTTAATTATAAAGTTCACCTAATGGGTAGTTGCTCATCGAGTATCCTATCACGGCTTAGGTGCAAGATTTAGGTTGTGACAAACTTGGTATTAGAGTCTAGGTTCTTAAATTCCTTAGAGTCATGGAGTAATGTCTAGTAGAGTCTCATAGATTGTGTTGGGGAAATTTGCACTTATCTTCGAGAGGCTACACTAACATTTGAGGAGAATTTTCCTTTATGATTCTTATTGTGATATAACATTGATTAAGCAAATAATTCTTCTCTTATTTCTTGAACAAATGTCCAGGACACGTTCATCCGCATCTGTAGAGCAAAAGGGTGGACCAACAACATATGGTACAGAAGGGGGCAGAACAAGAATATGAGGATGGGCTCCAGCACAACCAATTGTCAAGGCTAGAAGTAGACCCCTAACAATTAGATAGGCACTACCCGAGCTACCGATAGATGAAGAAGTTCAAGATATACTAATAGTAGCCCAGTTAGGGGAGTCACAATTACAGTACTAGCAAATCTATTTGTGAGGATGATATCAGTGTTAGAGGCTATTACTCCACATCTGGATGAGATAGTGCGACCATATACTTCTCATACTCATGATGAAGTGGTTGGTCAGACCTCCATCTACTCATACACTAGTGCAACAGGTTACACTGGGCTTACAGACACCACAACCATATGTGGTAGACCCACACTAGCAGTAGCGATAACTCAGTCTAATAATCCAACTCTTTATTTTAGGTTTTAACACCCTATTTTAGGATTTAAAACTTTGTACAAGCCATATTTACTATTTAGGACTTATTTGAGGGGTTCGGGTTGGGATCCAAGGGGTTCAGGTGAGATTTTGAATGAAAAACCTCAAATGAACTACACTAATTTTTTATGGTGCGATAATAGTGCTTCCTGATAGCGGAGCACTGTCTCGCTATCGTGTAAGGGATTCTATGTATGCATCGTGTATGTTAAGGAGGTTCAATAGACTACTCTTTGCAGTCGCAAACCCTCATGTCGTTATAAAAAAAGGTAATTTTGGCAGCCATAAAGCAGTAACTTTTTGGGGTTTTATTTCATTTTAAAATATTTTTAGGGATCTTGGAGCTCAGCCTTGTGCATTTCTCAAGGGGGAATTCATCGTTTGAGTTGTGTAAGCCTTCTAACTTTAGATTTGATTATTTTACTTGATTACACATGAGATATAGGCATTTAATTCGGTTTTTTGAAGTGTAAGATTTGGTGTTCTAACCTGAAGTTTGTGAGTGTAAAATTGTGATTTAGGAATCAATCGATGTTGGATTGAGAAAATATCATATCTTTGGAACACTTCGGTTATATGTAGACATATTTTAAAATTAATTTTGGATTTTGACCACGACACTCAAATTCGACTTTTGTTGACTTTCACCTAGACCACGTATTAAATTATGAGAATTAAACCTTTAGCTTCGTTTACTGTTACTAATCATTCTTTTGGCTATAGCTGAGCCGCTTGGATGAATTCAGGTGAGGTAATGCAGTTACGAAGAGTTGCAAGCTCTTTGAACAAGTTTAGACTTTGATCTCTATAGGGTAATTTTACCTAATTTATGTTTTATTTGTGACTTGATATGTGGGGGATATCATATATCTATATTCAGAGAAGTATATCAAAGACAAGAAACCCATCAGATAACCTGATATGCGGAGAAGTATCTTTGACTAGAGGTGTCAGACCTTTGATGTTTGAAAATTCGGTATGAGAAGTATATCAAAGACAAAAAACCCATCAGATAACCTGGAATGAAAAAGTAAAAGTAAGATGATTGAACAACTGGTGGATAGAAAACCTGAAAATGACAAGACAAAGAGATTTGAAAATTGGATCTTGTAATGCTACAATTAGACTGGAACATGCGACGACTCTCAAGAAGTATGTAAATGGAGGTAACTGTGAGTAAAAAGTAGAGATACGTATATCACGCTCGACCTCCACCCAATCCAATCTCTCGTGCAGCAACTGGTGGACCATAATCATGTGCCAGAAGGTGTCTTCCCGGGCTGTCAAGGCTTGCTTGGCTTCCTCCCATTAAAGCCCCAAAGTGTCCCTCAAGGCCTGAAGACCTCAATTTTCAGTTCGAAACTGGGCAAGATTGTCCTGAAGCCACTGGTTCTATTCTGTCAGCCTCTCCACATCACGGGAGGAAGAAGAAGACATGCTCTTAAAAAGCTCAAGGGCGGAGGAAGCAACAACGTGACCTTAGGAAAGAATCAATGAGTAATATTAGTACGTGAGATCACTTTGAAGAAGAAAAACTGGTAAGAAACACTACCAGAAATTGGACCTATGGCAACGATTTGTGTGGCAACGGTTTTATAGACGTTGCAATAGACAGTCTATGGCAACAACTATAACCGTTGCAATAGCCGTTTCGTGCTATTAGAACATATTAGTAGTGAAACCGTTGCAAGAGTGAAAGTACCGTCGCAATAGAAGGGTATCTTGCAACGGTTGATATAACTGTCACAATAGACCCGTCTATTGAAACGATTCTAGGAGGAAAATACCTACTGCGTCATTTTCATTTCATCTTTATTTTCCCTCTTATAATTTCCAAATAACTAAACAAAATAGACCCTAAAAAGAACTTAGAAAGAAATCAATATTTTGTCTTGCGTTGTCAAACACATGGATGCTCTGAAGATTAACTCATGAGTTCCTCTAGACATATCACTTGGAATAATATACCTCTCGTATAAGTTAGAGCAATTGGTCTCCGAAGAACCGAGAAATGAAGCTCTGAGGTTCAATCTTCAATGGTATGAAGAAGTGTAAACCAATCTTGCAAGGAGCTCTCAACTCAATCTTGTCATCAGTTTCTTAAATCGAAGAGAAGAGAACGTAGAACCAGGGCTCCTGTTCTTGATTTTAAACAAATTCAGGTTTGCTCCAATATCTTGTCCTGTAAAGAATTATTCAAATGTGGGAAGCTACGTGTATAAGTTTTTGCAGTTAAGAGTTTTGAATTTATGTGAATGTTGAAGATTTTTTGTTTTTTAAATAGAATCCAATGTTCAACCTTCTACAAGCTTTCTCTATCTCTAGTAGTTATCTTTTTTGCTTTGTTTGTATATGTTTTGTGCGTGCATACGTTTCTCCTCCATTTTTATTCTCTTAAAGTTGTTGTTTGGTCTGATTAATTTTTTGGGTTTAATGTTAAATGCGTAGAGTCAATCCTAAAGTGACATTCTTGGTGAAAGAATTCCATTAAGAATGTTCTTTCTTTGTTTGGATTTCTTTCAAGAGCAGTGAAAACATTCCTGAAGCTTGAAGAACATTTATTGTCTCAATTTATTTTTTCTTATCCTGCTATAAAACACATAGTTGCTCATCTGGAGATGTGTTTATTCTCAATTTCTAAGTTATTAAGGCGATAATCGTTTCAATATTGTCCTGCTTCAAGGTTTCCATGTTTCAAAGTTCTCCAATAATGAGTTCTAGGAGCTTGCTTAGATTGACTTATTTTAGGTGCTTTTTACTTTTTAGGTACTTATTTTAATGCCAAAATAACTAAAATAAGTTAAAAGTCATTTTGACTTATAATTCAAAATCCATAAGCCCATCAAAACGGGCTCTAGATATTCTGCTTATTAATTTTTTTCGTTCGAGTGCCATTGATTTACTTTGGTTTTCATTTTTCTATTTTTTTCATTTAGTCGATTGAGTTCCGCTTTCAAGCCTGTGTTGTTTAGTATCTGAAGTATCTGGATGAGAAATATGTTAACTTCTTTTTCTAGCAGAATTATTTTTTCGGTTGAGTGCCAACTTCCTTTATCTTTTTTGTGGATAAGTCACCCTCAACTTTTTTCTTTTGTGGGGTGAAATATTAAAAAGCTCTAGCTTGTTCTTTCTTGGGTAGGAATAGCACTATTAGTGTCATCAATTATCAATGATGTTTTGTATAGATATATTTTTTTTGTTCCTTAATGGAACTAAATGAACTTTGCAGCAATGTTGATGAGCTTCCATAACAGTGACTTGTTGCATTTGTTAAGCACTACATTTTTCATTTCATCACCATCCATTTGCTATTCCTTGCACCTATGGTGGGTTATTGAAGTAAAATCTAAATTGATGTCACCTGAAAATGGATCTAACAGAGGAGGTCATGCTATAAATTTAAAGAGTTTGTAGAGATTATGACTTCATCTCTGATTTGGTGTATGACAAGATATAACATATTCTCTCCATCTCCAATGAATATTCCCGTTTCATGTGCCAAACTAACTGATCATGTTAAGGGAGTCGTTTTTTCTGTGTTTTCTATTCAAAGAGAAATAAACATTGTAGTGCTATATATGAAGCAGTCTCTAAACTTTTCATTTGAAAATTACATTACATTTTTCGAAATTTTACTCTGAGAAATGATCAAATGATATTGATAATTGAAACAGGAATTGACTTTTAAGTAGACGGATACAACCTACAAGATAAGGATGTTATACATGATTTATGTAGTAATTATTTTTAACATGAAGAACTAGTTATGGGGTGGTAAAATCTTCCCTTACTAGTAAATGATTGTTTCAGGTTCCTGCAGAATTTAATTTGATGTAGTGTTTAAATAATTTATATCATGTATGAAAAATTCATTTCAACTTAAATCTCATAAACTCTCCTACAGCAGGAGACCTTAACAAACCAGTGTTTCACCCACTATTGGTTGAGAACCTTGTCATATTTCTCCTTCCATAGTTCTTCCTTATTTTCATTTAGCAATTTGGTGATAGAAACCTTCAAAGTTTCCCACAAAAATAACTACTCCCAGTATTGATTTGCCGTTAATAAAATTATCCATCTCATGTTTAATTTACATCGCTCTTGCTAATGTTCTGGAATACTTGATTAAATTATAGTAAACAACTTGACTCATAAAACAACTACTCTACACATGATCCAATTTTTTTTTTTAAATTTATTTCTTGATACAGAAAAGAAAGAGTATGTTATGTTGAAGATGTTTGAATATTCGACTGTTAGAGTTCTCATATTAGTTTAAACCTAGAACTTGTAATTATTATTTGACCTCTTGATATTATCTTTTCTGGCTTTAGTATTTGGAGTTCTTACAGAATCAATTGATAGCTCCTAGAAATGATTGGTATGTAATGTCTACATCTAAAAGAAGATAAGGTTTTCTTTGATGCTTAGACCTGAAAGAAGTAAAAAAGAATATTTGTGCTAATAATGCTTGTGAATATATTCTTTGGTGAAACTTCTACTTAATCATTTATTTATCATCTTTTGTAGGTGAAGCAAATGAATAAAAGGTAAAGGAATGCAGTGAAGATCATACTTGGCATTATCTGTTGATCGACTTTCAAATGTTATAATATTTTTTTTTCAATTTTTGACCTTTTTAATAATTTGTGTATGTTAATCCTTGAAATTGTCAAACACTATTGTATATTTGTTTTTGTATATGGATAATGCTAGTTGATATTTTTTATTATGATTTTATTGGTGAATAATTTCTTTTGTGATTTATACAAATTTTAGCATTATATTTCATTATATAGGTAAAATAAAAGCGTTGCAATAAACTCAACTAACTGTTGCAATAGACTCAACTAGTTGTTGCTATATGCTAGAAAACCGTTGCAATAGCTTTAAAAACTCGTTCCAATTGACCCTAATCACTGTTATAATATGTTATTGCAACGGGTTATGAACCGTACCAGTAGAATAAATAACTATTGCCATAGATAGACATATAGCAATGATTTTACAATCGTTGTAGAAAACCGTTGTCATAGACCTATGGCCACGCGAACAGATGAGACGGTTCCAAAACCGTTGCGTTAGATCTATTGCAACGATTTTGCCATCTACGACAACACTTTTGGAACCGTTTCAATAGATCTATTTTCTAGTAGTGAAAAAGAGAACTCGATACCTGAAGAAATATACCCGCCAGATGAGACAGGGAAGCCTTCAAGCCGAGATCCGGGCAAGTAACAGATGGCGGCGGAACTGATGGGCCGGCGCTCGAATTATCATGTGGAGCCTCGCCTCCACCCACGCTCCTGAGCTGATCCTCGCTACCTCCCAGGCCTGCAACGTCTTCGGTAGAAGGGACCCTCATATCCTCTCCCTCAACGACCCCTCCATCATCATTCTCGACCTGAACCACCCATCACATCTTCTCCCTCCAATACTTATTGAATCAACGATGCGTTCTCACACGCGAATCGATACCTCTGGAAGAAGATGACTCGGCATTATCTGGAAGCCCGCGCTTCCTGCTACTCCTTGCCTCTGCGTCCGCCTGAGCAATATGGGCCCAGGCTTCCTCCCTAGGGGGCACCTTCCTAACAAAAGCCCCTCGAGCGGGAAGGCTTTGCAGACATAACAAAAATAAAAAACATACCAAAGAAGATACAATTAGCAAAAAGGTGGAGAAAAGAAGAAAGATAACTTACCATGGTTTTTTCCCTTCCACCGATTGTTGGAAATGCCCCTCCAGGTCCTCTCAATGATCCGAGAGGTGCGCAGAATGCTCATCACCCAGTCGAAGATGTCGGGTAGGGATTCCGGTTGGACTGGAGCCGTTGGAATAGTATAAATGACAACGTTAGAAATAATGCCCGGGGAAGCAAGGAGATAACACAAAAAGAAAGGATACGAATACTTATGGGCGTTGTTCCATTGTTCTGGAAGATATCCCAGGGCGCGTTGTGGAGGTGGCTTGTGAGGATCATCACGAACCAATCACATCACTTCCTGTAATGACCATCCTCAACACTAGTAATGAGGCCCCGAGAGCCTCGAAAAACAAGATTTATCATTCCCCTGCGAAACGCACAAGAGGGGCAATGATGGATCAGATGATCCATGGTAAATGGAAGATTTACAAGTCCCGCTAAGAACTACAAGTAGTGGATAACTCTCCAGGTCTGGGCTAGTTTCCCTAGGCAAATACTGTAACGACGATAGAAAACTTCTATGACCTTGTAACCAGGAAGTCGAATTCGATAGTGAAAGGGTATGTGTACATCATTGACATACCCGGGACATGTCGGGTAATGCTAACATTGGCAAAGTAAGGAAACATTTCAAGCTCAGACTCCCATTGACAGTTAATACATACTTGAAGGATTGTGGATTTATCAATAAGAGAGGTTATCCCCTCGACCGATTCATATTGATAATTGGCTCAAAAATCCCTCTCACAGTTGAAGTTGGAGGGGATGATGTCAGATGCTGTGGAACCCAAGTCTATTGCTCGAGTATTGAAGAAGATGAGGGTTGGCGGTGAATGAAGACCGCGGAGGTTCCGCCCAGTTGTTCTCGCATACTGGCGAGCGTAAGGTTGAAAGAAGAAGAAGTTTAAGTGGATGAAGACGACATTGTTGAAAGTATTAATTAATCAGATAGAAGATTGAGTGTGCAGAAGATATTCTATCTGGTTCTGGTTCAGAGAATAGATATGTTCAGCGCTTGGTATTGGAAATAGCGGAAGTAAGTGGGGGTTGAGAGTAAGAATGATGAAAGAAAGTGGGGGTCACCCGTTTAAATGGCCAACAAAAGTAATCATTAGCCTTGGAAAGTGAAGCAACATGCCTTGTCAAAAAATGTCAATCGTTGCCTCTGAAAGGGCGTCGGCGAATGAGTGAATGGGTGCATTAGATGTCGTTCTGATAAAACGTCTAATCATAGAAAAAGTGGCGACGTTTCAGTTGAGTTCCCTCGAAAAGTTTGAAAACTAGCCGATTCTTCCACTTCCCAATCTCATAGGATGAAAGCTCTATAAAATAGGGACTATATGTATTGGATGAAAAGCACATCCGGGAGAATCAGCATATCCGGAGGCTCAGATGGCTCGGGGACACTCTACAACTGTCCCCACTCCCACCAACTCATGTCACATCCGTTAGTTTCGATTAGAGTGTCGCGATGCATGGATGGTATGACATCAGCAGGGTCACATCATCATAACTTTTAGGGCCAAAAGGATCTAGTTTTGACTCATATATGTAAAGCTTAGGAAGTAAGCAACAAGATCTTTTTATTTTCTTGCTCACTTTGTAATCCTGGCTTGATCTCTCAAAAAAATAATATATTCAAAGAACCATTTGTCCATTTTTATTTACTATTCGACTTGAATCTTAGCTTACTTGTTTGCATTGTTAATTTATATCATATATTTACCCTTATCATCTGTGATCGGACTCGTCAAGGAGTTTTCCGAATTGAATACGACTCACTTGTCTTTAAACCTAAAATACAAATTTTTAACTGGGTTTCTGGTTAGAACAGATTTCACCGGAAAACAATCAACTAAGACGTCTAATTTTTTAAGCAAAAATTATAAAGAATGATTGTAAATGTTGTGATTCTACTAAAAATCGCAAATTAGATGAATATTGGACGAGAATTATGTAAAAAAAGCTAGAAAACTAGATTTCAAACAAAAAAAATTATATGAGTTTTTTTCTTGAAAAAAAAAAATTAAGCCCATTCATTAAAGGTTGGCTTTAGACCACCAATAGTATTGAGCCACCAGGAGCCGACTCTGACTCAAAGGTGCAGAACCAACAACAATTATTGAATCTTTGCAACACCCAACTTTCGTCCGCCACAATGCTGGCTATTGCTTTTTATAAAAATATCCAAATTATTCTTAACTTGCTTTAATTCACTTTTTTCCACTTCCAAATACTCAAATTCATGCTTTTAGCATACCACTTTCATTGTGTGACATTGTTAACACTTATGTAACACCCTAATCCTACCATGAGGGTCGTAATAAGCCAGAGTGAATAGTTAACACTTATGGGGCTTTACACAGTACTTCCTTTAACAAATTGTCGTCCGACCAAAAAGTAAGACCTAACATTAATTAATTGATACTATGTCAAAAGCTTTTTAAGGTTTTTAGGGTTTTGCTTGTCCTTAATTGAAGGTTTCAGCTTCTGGTTATGATGTTATAGGACATGATATGAATGAAGGATGAAAAGTAACCAAAATGGAAGCTACATATTTTCTAATTGTGGTATCTGCTGCATTTAAATTGTGAAGGCTGGAGTCCCATTGACAAGACTTTAGAGGAACTTTACAAATGACAAAAAGTACTGAAGATAAGACCCTTCATCAAGCTAAAAGACATAAATAAAATAATAAATTCAATTTTGCAACTTTACAATTCAGTAAAAAGTTTTTCTATATTTGGACTTCAAATTGCAACACCGAATTGAATATACCATGATTACTACTTGATCTTTGGATGTAATATTTGTAAATCGAGTGGTATATGCTAATGAAATGATTTGATAATATAATATATTGTCCTTCAGTTTTCATTTTTTTACATGTTTAGACTTAGGATGAATCATGAACAGGTTCAGTAATGTGTTTTACTTAGAAAATGAAGATGTTTTACAACTACATTCATGAATTCTTACAAGCTTAATTAGTCATATTTCAACATTTAACAAAGACAGGCTTTAGTTGTTACATTTACAAACTACTGACCACTTGTTGCTAGCTTTACATTCATTTCTTGATACCTTTAGGCTTTTTTATTAACTTTACATGTTTTAAGTGGGATTTGCATCAAGAAATGGAAGAAATTAAAGAGCATTCGATGATCAATTTCATAATTTAAGTTAAAAAACAAGATATGAGAAACCTCTCTAAATTTTTCTTTCATTAGAGAAACATAATTGATATAGGTAGACAATAAAGGAACTTAGTTTTCCAACAATATATAAGTGAAATACAACGAATTAATCAGAAAGGCTTATAATATATAGTTTATGTCCACACTCCATAGAACGCCTTGATGTCACACTTTGTCTTCATCAATTCACACAGCTCCATAAAATGAAGATCTTTTATTTGTCTAGCAAAGCAGTTCTATGCATTTGATAGTTTTCTGCTCCCTGAAATTTATAATGAAAGAAAATTAAATAAGACCCCTTAAAGGAAGTGTTGCACGCTAAGAAAAAGATATTGCTAATATTTTTTTAAGAAAATATAGCCATCATTTTACATGTGTTACATAAAAAATAGTACCCAAACTTCAAATATCGCGAAACCTACAACATATTCTAAGTTGCTTTCCAATAAATAAAATTAATGGCTCTACTAGACACAAGGACAAAATAATTTTCTCGTTTTCTTATTGAAGGATTTCGTTTACTTTTCTAGAATGTAGATATATAGAGCAATATAAAGAGAGAATGAAGGGATAGTAATAGGATTACAGGATTTGTTGTACCATTTGAAGAAAAAAAGGCATGTGTGGAAACATCTCTACTGATGAATTATTTCAATAAAATCTCTACCAAACACCTTGACAATTTTTCCATCTTTAAATTGACAAATAATTATTTCTTATACGCTATTCTACTGTTGTTGTGCTATTGTTGGCTTTCTTTAAAACTTTAGATGCTCATAGGTATCTCACTTTTTAACTTCTGAAATCTATTCATAATGGTAATATGTATAGATATAGGAAATCAAAGGGTAATGCCAATTCTTTTTTAAAAAGGTACTGCTATCAAAATGATGCAAAATGAGCAAAAGAAAAAATGACTAGCACAAAATTTATGCACATGAGGGGTTAAGGGAAGCAAATATGTATAGATTGAGTTGTAGGTACATTACCACATGCAAGTTTGGCTTGATTGTTGCTCTCCAACATGAGTCCAAAGTGAATGTGAGGGAAGTGTGCCCACTACACCAAAGAAAGCTAATCAGTCATTAGGTACTTAAAATATAACTAAATATTATAATTTTTTCTTTTACACTCTTAGGTACTTAAAAGAATCCATAAAAAAGTAGGATTAGTGACTTAGAAATTAAAGTACGTTACTTATTACCACAAGTTAAATTAATGCAAGTGTAAAAATTTCGTGCACTATCCCACATAATGATTTTTTTTATGAATTGTTCACTTTTAATAATTAGTTTAAATAAGTCGTATCTTGCTCAAACGAATAAATAGAGCTGAGGTTAGAGTTAAAGCTGCAAATAGAAAATCGAAATAACTAGTTATAGCAAGCATGAAAGGGATAAATTAAATGAAACATCCTCTTTTTATACATTTGTTTAAAAAACACTTACCTAAATTTAATATATATAAGTTAAATCGAAAAAAAGTGTAAAAACAAATTATAAAGAAATATTGGAGGAAATAAAACTGAAAAGGGTATGAAGAATCTAAGGATAAAACAGTTACATTTTTGGCAGCAGTACTAAATGCTTCCCTGTGACTGATATCTGGATTATTAGCCTTGATCCTTTGAATCTCTTCTCTGCACATTTAGGCATTTTGTGTCAAAATAAAATAAAATTGATAGTGGTTAATTCTGCAACAACTTTAATAAAGATACATATATTCAAGTCATCTGCCCTTACTTTATGAACTGGTTATATGCAGAAGGTACTCGCTGCCTCTTCTCGGGAGCTGAAAAAGTAAACACAACCATTAATAACAACAAAATTAAGACAATGAAGGGAATATATAAAATGTCCAAAAAATTTAAAACTATAGTATAATATAATTACGTTGATTGACAATCCTCTCCTCATGAGCGTTGTTTGTGATTGGAGTTCTCATTGACATCCTGTTCATGTTGCATTTGGTTGATGAACCAAAATCCATCCTGTACTCAGGAGCAGTGTAGTTGGGCACCTAAAAATATGTCATAAATATGCGCCACTTCATAAGAAAATTAATAAAACAAAAAAATAGTGCTTTAATTAACTTATAACACATGATTGAGTGTCCATACAAACGCAAGAAAACATTAAAGTTTGATGGGAGTACTTTTTATTGATTGGTAGTATCATTTAGAGTATCAATTTAATCACTCAACTATTTACTGGGAGAGTGCGTTTGGGTATTATAGTAGTCGGATAGTGAAGACTACGCCTCTTCTTCTTCAGTAAATTCGAGCCTAGCAATTAAATTAATTACGCCGAGACATAATTTTAGAGGCTCTTACTATATAGACCTTACAATTTTCCTTGTTTGGAGTGTTCAAGATCCAAATTATTTAGACAAGTGAAATGTCAATGCAGCTCCTTATTTTGTATAATAGGTAGAGATATATAAGAGGAGTTCTTTGTTTTATCCTTGAATTATTGTTATTCAATCAATATTTTTTGAGGTTCTTGTGGGTGGGGGTGGGGGTAGGCTAAGAGGGTTTCTTTATGGTTTGACCAAAAAAGCTTGAAGTGATGTTTTATGAATAAAGAAGAGAAGATAGGTCATATAACAGCATTGAAGTGACTGAATCAGTTAGGGATTTAATGATACAGAAAAAATAGAAAAAGAAATGAGCATCCTAAAGGGAACCCAAAAATTCCTAGTTTTGAGGCTTTGTTTCCACAGTAGAGGACAAACCCTGATGGAAAATAAATTCATTAATTGTTATTTTAAAAACACAAACAAACCTAAACTATCAAATCAAACAATTCTATATATAAAAAAGTAGTATAACCTAAAAAAATGCTTTTGATGGGTTAAGGACAGTCCCTGGAGAATACAAAAGCTGTAGCCTCAAATAGAAAATGAATATGTAGGTTTTAGTTATGGCGGCTATATTAGTACTACTAATTTTTAATTTATTGTTTGTGCTTTGAAAAACTCGATTTGAGTATTAATATGTCTGTACATATTTATTCCCTCAACAGAGTGAAAAAATAAATAAAAAAGAAACCCTAGAATTCAGAAGCCTATGATATGATATATAGAGAATAAAACGTCCACAATTTAGAGATAAGGTTTGAGTACACTCTACCCTCTCCAGACCTCACTTATGTGATTATATTGGTTATGTTGTTGTTGTTAAAATTCCCATACTTTGAGCTGCAAAAAATTAAAAAGAGAAAAAAAGTTTTTTCTGTATTTAGATTTGGATTTGGATTTAGAGGAAACCTGAACATGATGATTTTGCCAGGAGGATGAAGAGGACTGAAATGCAGCTGCCATATTGACGGACCACAGATTTGTGCAGTGCCCACAACGAACAGTCACAATATCAAATAGGCTGCTGCATGGAACACTCACCTGCAACAATTGTCCACAAAAAAAACCCAACATCAATTAAAAACCTCATTAAGAAGAGAAAACACCACAAAATTAAGATCGAAATTACTAGAACTTCTTGAAATTAAACTCCAGAGACTGGTGAAAAAATACCACAATAGAACT
The DNA here is from genome assembly GCA_034509755.1 of Anisodus tanguticus. Classification (NCBI taxonomy): domain Eukaryota; kingdom Viridiplantae; phylum Streptophyta; class Magnoliopsida; order Solanales; family Solanaceae; genus Anisodus; species Anisodus tanguticus. The sequence goes on along the minus strand of CM067543.1, from coordinate 7,660,441 downwards.
ATTGCGTCTAACTCTGTTGAAGCGTGTGACCATATTATGTAGCAGGTTAAGATGTTAAAGAAAATACACTTTTATTTACTCAATTATGTCTTCAAGAACTCTGGTTATATGTATATGTGTGTACGTGTGCAGAATTTTGGCACACACATATATATAGAGAGAAAGAGCAGAATTCACTGACCCCATCTTGGATAGGTTAATGTTTTGCCTTTTTCTTAGTTTTGGAGGGGATAGAGGTTTTCTAAATCTTGAAATCTCTTCCCACAAACCCTTTTTTATTTGTGTATAACAACATTTCAAAATAGAGCCATTTTTGGAAAAAGAAATCAAGAAGAAAACCCTAAATCTGTTTACACCAAGGGGAATTAAATAATTTTGTTTTCTTTGATGAAAGTGGAGAACTTGATCATTATTGAAACACACATGAGGGAAACAAAAAGCTTATCTTTTTTGACAGCACACTATACTCATCAGAACATAGTGAGGAGAGCTATATGGTGCCTGCACTTAGTGCAATCTTTTCAGTAAAAAGAAAAAGAAAAAGAAAAGAAATATATAGAAAGAGAGAGAAAAAGAAGAAATTAAATTTCTTACGAGTAGTGGTAAGGACTTGTCTTCATCAAATTTATCTTCAAAATCATAAAATCAACAGGGTAAAGAATTCTCTTTCTATGCTGATTGGAAGGTCCGGGTTTTCAGGGTTATGACTTTTTTCTTTCTTTGACTGCAAAAGATTAAAAGAAGAAGAAAGAAAAAAAAGTCTCTATATGGATTGTGACTTGACTTCTCAAAGCAAATTAAAAACAAAGAAAACCCCAGAACGTATAGATCACTTGATTTGTTTAATATATGGTACCACTAAATTACACTAACTCTGAATTCTCAAAATCAGCTTTATCTTCTCACACATGACAAAGAAAGCTCAAACAAAAAAGAACCAAAATTCACACACAAGGAAAACTCACATACAAAGGCGAATTTACAACAGGTTCAACTGAACTCACATATTTCTATTAAAATTATGTAGAATGTGTAGAAAAAAATTAATGTGTATACATATAATTCTAAGATCATACTAATATAAAATTCACCGACTCTAGATCCGGAATTCATATCCTGAAAACGTTCATACAAAATACAAGAAAATTAACAAAGATAGATAGGTAGATACCGCAAGAACAATATTGCAAAAGTTGCAAGGGATGTAGCAAAGTTGTTCAGAAGCAACATCGATGCGACTTGCCATTTTGATGGAAATTTTTTGGAAAGAAGAAGAAGAAGAGGAGGAAGAAATGGTTAATTCAAGGTAGAAGAAGAAAGAACAACACCAAATATATAGAGCTTTTTTAGAGACAATAAAGAGAAAAAGCTTTTATTTATTCTCTCTCTATATATCTCTCTCTCTAATAAAGCTTGCTTTTTAGACGGGGGTGCTAATATAAGGTATCAAAAACAGTAAAAATTGTGTATATATAAAGAAAGACATAATACTATTCCCTACAAAATACATCTATCTTTAGAAAGTAAACAAAAAAACCAAACATAAACTGCCCTTTTTTTTTCCCCCCACTCCCTAGCTATCAGGGTTTCCCTTTTCTTCTTCTTTCTCACTTTCTACTATACAGTATAAACCTAAGAATGCATCTTAGTCCCTACAAAATAAAGCAAAAAAAATCAAAAAAGAATTGACCTAGCTAGGGATCATATGATCAATAGTGCCCACGGAAATAGGAAATAGAATAAAAGAAAAAAAAAAACAAGTAGATCAATACAGCTTAGTGCCTATTATGTAGTGTGTATATATAGAGGATATATGGAACATAGAAAACTGAGTTTTAGGAACTTAAGCTAGGGATATTAAGGTGACCTCTTTTCAGATAGTGTCAGATATAGAAGAGATTAGGGTTTCATGGGGGAAAGAGAGGGATGAAAAGTTTTTGGCTCCATCATACTAGCTTTAACAGTCTACAAGAGAATAAGTCAAGAAGAAGAAGAAGAAAGAAGAGGAGGAAGAGTTTTTTTTTCCTTTTTTCAAATTGTTTATTACTAATATAATTAGTATTTTTTTTGTCTGAATTTATGTAGCATACTTTACTTTTTGATTTGTTCTAAAAATGATTTTACTTTTTATATTTAGAAATAATTTAATTTTAAATTTTCGTTCTACGTATCTTTATTGAGATCGTGATTTATAGTCACACAAACATGTAAAGACTTATTTACATTATAAGTTTCAAAAGTTTTCTTTTCTTTATCCAAGGGTATGACCTAGCGATAAATGAAGTGGGGGTAGCCATGAGTTCTCCGGGTTGAAACCACGGTTGAGCAAAACCTAGGTGATAATTTAACTATTTGTTCAAACTTTGATGGACAAAGCTAGTATTAAATACTTGTACTGGTGGAAGGTAGTAGACACACGATGGAACTAATTAGATAAGACAAACTAACCCAAATACCACCACTATTGTATAAAAAAATATTTTTTTATCTTAAATATCGTGTTGATTCAAATAATGTCACCTAATTTGAATCATTTGAACCCGAGGAGTAAAAGTTTTTGGGTGGTCAAAATAGGGGTGGGGGTAGGGGGCTCACTATTGTTTGTTTGTTTCTTGCCATTACGATATGTTGTAATCTCTGCCACACCACAGCGGACGAGGGGGGCGAAATTTCTACCTGTAATTTTTTTTTCTACATGTAAATTGTAATTATATACATATGAATAATTTTCTTTATTTTTCTTAATACTGTATTTCTTTTGTCTGTATTTGTAATTTTCTCTTTCATTACGTGAATGGCTATAAGTTCTAGCAATAAAAAAGAATTTAACTTATATACACGGCAATTAAAAATCATTTTATATTATTAGTGTATTTTAATTTTCTGTTATAGTAAGTAATTATCTGCTTTATTTTTCAGTGTATCTTATATGTGATAGTGCCAAAATCCTTCTTGGCTGTCAGTATATAGAAATTACACTCAGAAAATACGATTTATGTATACATTTAGTACTAGTAACAGTATATCTACAAGATATTTCAAGGGGGTGTTGGATCATAAACTTGATCCATTATGGGAGCTCAAACCCAAATCCAATCAAATTGGAATCCAAATCCATAATTAATAGGCAAAAAGTACTAAATTTTGTTGGTGCTTTATTCCTAGAGCATCTCCCTTTGTTCTGACTCCTCTTTTTGCTCTTAGTTTCTTGATACTCTCATCAACCATTACTAGCTTTCCTTTCTATATGCCAGATAAATCTTATTTACTTTTTTACTTTCTATTTGTATTTGAAGGTTATACATACATTTCTTTTTCTTTATCATTTTTTGTTTTGTTAAAGTAGTACTGTACTATAATTAAAAGATTAAATGGCATATTATTATTAAAAATCATAATGCTCCGGAGAGCAAATAAGTTTCCTAAGCGAGCTAGAACATTACAAGTCTAACCCCCCACCATGAAGGTGGCTTTAAAAAAAACATTATAAGTCGTAGCGGATATACATTTCAATAAGGACAAAATCAAGATAAATTACAAAACAAAAAAATAAAGGAAAGATGGATTATTAATGTTGAAGAATTACAATTCTGATTTACTAGCTAATTAAAGATGATTAAAATAATTACATTTACTGAGTTGTAGATGTAATTGAGAAAACGGTGCAATCAAATTATTGATTTACTTGACCTAAGTTCCATTTAGACTTCATCCTCATATAGAAAAAATAATTGAGAAAGTTCACTTGAAAAAATAATTTTTTAAATTTCATTTCCCACCATTTTTCAATTTACACTTCATCTTTAAAACCCATCACTTAATACATGTAAAGTCCAACAGTTGATTTACTGGACTTAAGTTCAATTCATAATAAGTCTAAGCCTATCAAATGGGTGGGGCATGGTGGGGCCGGGCCATTTAAAATGGGACACATCGGGATGGTTTGGGGCCGGGCCGTTTTTAAGGGGCCGAGTTGGGGACCGGGCCTGCGGAGGGGAAAGGGTGTCCGGCCCAGCCCCTACCCGGATAGGGGTACATAGTGGGCTTACTGGGCCGGGTTTTAGTTTTATTTTTAAAAAAGAAATTCTAATACTAAAATATATATTTCATTTACTAATAATAATAAAATTAACATTTACATCTAATGATAAAATTGTTAAACTAAAAAAAATAGTGATTGTCCAATTCAAAAAGGTAGCAGTTGTATATTTAAAAAACTAGTTATTGCCAATTTTATTTGAACCCCTAAATTTTTGAATAAACTACACTTTGGCTCTATTTCTAAACTATAAATACCCCTCAATTGTTCTTCATTTTCACACAATTCTTCCACAATTCTCTCTTTATCTAAATTTTCTATCAAAACTAGTGTACATTTCTACTTTCAACTTCCATAGATAATCCTCCACCTCCACCTTTTCCTCGAGTTCGAAGATCAACTTCAAGTGCGGTGTGGATGCATTTTGAGTGAATATACGAGGAATATGTTAAATGTCAACATTGTGGTGACATATATCTCCATAAGTACAAAGCATCGGGTATTGGGGGGGGGGGGGGTACCGTATGTTGCGTAGGCACTTGGTGAAAAGGCATGAAGTTGAACATTGAAGTTTATCTCTTCTTTAAAATTTTCAATTGATGTTAGTCGTTTAATTTGTATGTTTTGAACTTTTGATTTGCAATATTTCGCCGTTCAAGTTTGTATGTTTTGAATTTGCAATGTTATCAATTTAAGTTTTAATTTAAATTATTTATGTAGATGTTGATATGTCTATTTGACTGGACACGGAGTTTAAGAAAGAAAAGAAGACTTTTAAACTTGTGGTGTTAAAGGATTCACTTATATTTTGTGTGGTTATAAATCATTGCATAAAGGTAAATAGTATCTAAATATAGAAATGGGTCATTCTTTTTTGCACAGACTAATAAGAAAATATGCTAAAAAAACTTGTTATTATATAGAGATTTGATTGTAGTACTTTCTTAAATATGTTAAAAATGTTAATCTCTCATCTCAATTTAAGTGTCTTACTTACCTTTTTGGTCTATCCCAAAAAGAGCGCCTTTTCTATATTTAATAAGTTTTCCAATCTCAAGACAAGTTTAAGACCACAAGATTTAAAAGATCTCACACATCTTTAATTTAAGATCACAAGATTCAAAAGTCTCTCTTTATTTTTTAAACTTTGTGTCAAGTCAAATTAAGACACTTAGGTTGGGACGGAGGGAGTATAAAACTTGCTATTCTTGAAGAACCGTAAAATTTTTATGTACATGATTTTTTAAAAGTAACGCACCAAGTAAATATTTTTATTTAATTCAAAGTGGGTTGTGTTGGGCCCGACCGGTGCCCCGGTGGGCTATCACTTGGGCTCACTGGTGGGCCGGGCTACCGGGCTGTCCACCTTATCCAGCCTTGCCCCCTAATAAATTCCACCTAGACTAGCCCCCTGCCCTCCTTAGTTGGGTCCGTGTTGGGCCGATTGTTACACCTCATATTTTTGCGTGTAATCGATACTGTAACGTAGAAAACATGGGCTCAACGATGGTAAGACCTCTCCAAGAGGTTTACAGATATATTAAGTAAGTTTTGGGAAGGTTTAAGATAAATCGGATCGATGAAGTTATGTTTCGAGAAAAAGTCGACAAATTGTGTTGTCCGAGGTGATCTGCGAGCCGCAGATTGCACCGTAGATTGAAGTAGAAACTTTCAAGTTTATGGCTGAATCTGCGACCCAATCCGCGAACCGCAAATTGGGCCGCAGAATGGAGTCGATGGATGTTTTTTTCTTGCTATATATAGTCCTTCCATGCCTTCGAGCTCATTTCCACTCCATATTACAACCCTAAGCAGATATAGTATCCTATCTAAGAAATCTTAAGTAATCCCACGATAAGTCAAGGATAAATTACACAAATTCAACATAAGAAATTGCATGGATGTCGTAGAATCGCCTTCCCTTCATCATATGGGTCTTTGGAGAATCCTTAGCCGTGAAGCAAACTTTGTTTTGGGGTGATTTTTGAGCCTTAAGGAAAGTTCCATCTCTTTCATCATGTTCTGGAGATTATACGAGAAATTAAAGATTATTTCTTGAAAGAAACTCTATAAAACTTGAACTTGGGAACTTGAATGTTGGAATAACTTGTTATTTGGTTGTTTTGTTGAAGTTGGGGAGTTGTCGAAGTAATAAATCCTTATTGTATATGTTGTGGGATTAAGAGAAGTGTATTTGGAAGATTTTGATTTCAATATGCATAAGTTTCCATTATAGAGAAGCTCAAGAACTCCATGTACTTAAATTGTTCGACAAAATATCTAAATGAACATTCTTATAATATATGAACTTGATATGGATACAAATCCTTCATATAATATAGATATTTGCCTATAGAAAGTACAGGGGCTCGTGGAACGTAAATAGCTCCATCGATAAGGTATGTAAGGCTAATTTTCTTCTTTGGCATGACTTGGTAAAGAAAACACTTCCTAGAAATGATTCTTCTCTCATTACGTTTGAATGTTCATATTCCTCTTTTGATGAAGTTTTTCATATATCTTTTTTAATTCCCTATCCATAGTACTTTCCATATTTCACATGTCTCAGAATGTTTAGCTTAAGGTTGAAGAACGTATCGACAATAACATTAGATGGAGTATAACGATCATAGGTCACTCCAACTCTGATTATGATATCCTTTGAGATTGGTCTTGCATTTGCACTTATTTATACGTATCTATTTTATTACCGTGCTGCGCTATAGTCGGTCGGGCAGACACTTATATATGCATACCACTGATCAGTTGGGCAGATATTACTGCGTCCTATATGGCCAAATAGTTTATTATGTGCTTACCTCATAGAGGGATATTTATATGATAATATATGGGCCCATAGAGTGGCTCGATTTTACTTACATGCATCTATTCATGGTTATATCGATTGTATGCCCTAAACGGCCATTTTTTGAGTTTCAGGTTGATTATATACCCTTTTCTCTTGTATTATATCTTTCATTTACGTACCTTACCTACCTTACATAATCAGTACATCTTTCATACTGATGGCCCTTTTTGGGGCACTGTGTTCATGCCCACATGTACATATAGACAGGGCAACATACCTTTTCGGTAGGGCACCTATTTCCAACTGTTGATTATCGCACTCATCTTCTCTGGAGTCATTGTACAAAGTCGATATGTACTGTTGTATATATACTTCTAGTATTTTGGGTGTGGTGGGGCCCTGTCCCGACCAGTTGATATATTGTAACACTCTTAAAGGATTGCAGACCAATGGTTAGTGTATGTTTATTTTGTTTGGCCTTCTTAGCCTCCTCGTCAATTGTCGATACTCTTGATACAGCCTTGTCGGCCCCAATTGTTGCCTGGAAACATTGTCAGCCAAATATTTGTGTTGTAGAGTTTCGATACTATAGTTGGTTCTCTCGGGCCTCAGGGTGCCGAGTTCTAGCCACCCCTCCAAGGCTGAGGTGTGAAAACTTGGTATTAAAGCCAGTATGTCCGAGGGAGTCTGCAAGTCATGTCTAGTAGAGTCTTATTTATGTGTGTGTTGTGCACCAAACTTATAAACATGAGGCTATAGGACATTTAGGATGATTACCTTTCTTCTTGATCTAGATTGGGCTATAGAGCTAAGTCTTAAGTGTCTAAATTTCTAATTCATATCTTGTTTACACTTTCAGCGATGCCTGCTACTACTAGATGATATGAGGCTATTCAGAGATTAGATGTGGAGGTGGGAGAGAGTGCCAGTCAAGTATAACCCGTTGATCTGAGGCAACATGAGCATCAGGATGAGGCAGTATCGTGAGCCTCCAGGACCCCACCCCACCACCTCCAGAGGGGCATATGGGAGATGATGTACCCACAGTTCCTCCCTCGGTTTCTCCTGATCAGGATTTAGACATGCAGAGTGCTGCAAAATTGTTGACTCTATTAGTGGCCTCTCGGGCCCAACATCAGACCCCTGACACTTTTGATAGAGCTGTCAGCATGAGATTTCAGCATTTCATCATCCTGGACCCTCCGGTATTCACAGGGACTGATCCAAATGCGGATATACAGAGCTTTTTCGACCAGATACAACAGTTTTGCGAGTTATGCATGCCACCGATACTGAGTTGGTAGAGCTTGCCTCTTATAGATTGCAGGATATTACCGTAACTTGGTATGTGTTACATCTAGTATATTCACACTTTAAGTTACATCGTAAGCTAGTCAACGTAATCTCGGGGAACATGATTATCCTTGATGTTATCAGTGTTTAAACCATGTTTAACAAGTGATTAGTAAGTGTTGAAAGGGTTAGAGGTTACACGAGTCAAATAGAATACATTTCGTCAAAAATACGGATCGTATTTATTTTCATGGATGAATAGTGACATGAATAGTTAATAGTGAATAGTGACATGTATAATGAATAGTTAACAATGGACAATGAAATTCAAGTTTTTCTTTAAACCAAAACTGAGAGCTCATTTTCCTCAAAATATCAGTTCCCAAAACACACCTAAATATTCCCAATAAGTTCCCTTATACTCCTAAACAAAAATCAATGGAAATCTACGAAAATCAAACGTCGGGAATCTCGTGGTGCTAGAAGGTTTCTTGTTCTTCTTGTGGTTGTTGATTTTGGGAATGGTTCCAACTGGTGTGGAGAGTTGTTATAAGTGTTATAAGGTAAGATTATACTTCTCCTTCATAAATTTGAGCTTATAGAAGTCGTATCTAGCTTGTACGGTTGAAAACTCGTGAAATAAAGGTAAAAAATCATAGTTATGATATTGTTTCTTATTGAATTTTTTTGACTATTTTGTGGGCTGATTTGTGTGAATAGGAGTATGCTATGAGCTTGTTGATATGTTATAAGGTTGAGGATATGGAGGAAAGTTGGTATAAAGTTTTTAGTGTTGTAAATTTATGTAAATTTGGTTATAAAAGAGTGTATAAACTTCATCAACATAAGTTGCTCGATAAAATGCCCAAATGAGTTTTCTTGTTATTTTTGTGAGATAAGGTTGGAAAAATGGATGAATATACTTGTCATCATGCTATAGATATTGTTGAGTCAAAGTAATAAATTTATAAGGGGTGACAAGGGTTGTATAGGTTCCAATCTGAGCTTGCGCTCCTCGTGATATGTTGTTGTCTTGTTAATGATATATTGTACGTTGTTGTTGATGCTGTTCTTGTTGTGTTTCTCTGGTTGTTGTTGATGATGTGTGGAGTTGGAGGAAGTCAGAGTTATAGGAGAGATGTTGCTTGAATTTATATAGAAAAGTTACTAACTTAGAGATTTAAACTAAGTTCCTTCTTGGCATTAATCATGGATCTTGTTGTATAAATTTTGATTAAGTTGTAGTTGTGATGGTTAAATTAGAATTGAAAAGAAATAACAATACGGGAGTGGCATCGTGCATAGTGAATTGTGAAGAGTGAATAGTGAATTTGCCAATTTTTTTGAGTTAAATTGTTGACTCTAGTATTGCTATCATTCATATAATGTAGATAATCGTTCGTAGAGCTTACGAGGACTCGGGGAACTTGGATAGCTTTGACGACAAAGGTATGTAAGTCTCACTTCTTTCTTTTTGGCATGATAAATATAGAAATGACGATTACGCAATGAAATCTGATAAAAACTCTACTCTTAGTCCTTAAGGAAGTACTTGTGATTCTCCTGTCAATTTGTTGTTGTATATTACCCATCCATTATCAAGGTTAATTTCCGTACTCCAAGGCACCCTTCTTATGTCAATGAAAATCAGTTCCTTATTGGTTTCTCTGAAAACTAAGTCAATAATGTGATCTATCATTCTTATGGAGTCGTATAAAAGAGTATCAGGTGATATGTTATTCGCATAAGTTAGTCAGAGATGTAACAACCTTACTCACTCCAATGAGTTGAAAAAGATTATTACATGGTCTTTAAATGTTCTTTATGTATATGTATTACATATTTATATTGACCATATAAGCCTACGCTGTTATATACACAACTTATACAGATATGACACTGATGATATTGCCCACAGAGGCCTACGACGTCATTTACATGATATATTATATGAAAGATACTGCCCACAGAGGCCTATGATTTTATATACACGATATATTATATGAAAGATATTGCCCACAGAGGCCTACGACGTTATATACTAATCAGATAGTGTCAACCAAATTTGATGAATGTGTCATGACTATAAAATGGAAGGTAGGCACCAACACTAAGAAATGAATGGCAGCAACCTCATGGTTGGAGAACTTAAGCAATGGTAAGAGCCATTAGATATAAGACTTAGAAAAGAAGTCTATGCATGAGAACAAAATAGCCATCAGTCGATACAAAATTCTACAGTATGGAATGGTCTAAGAGCCTAAAGTTCTAACCTCACTAGTAAGTGATCACAACTCTCAAGAGATATTTTAGATGGAAAATGACGACGTAAAAGGGGATAGCATAAAGTAAATCAACCTAAAGGGCTGGAAAACTGAAAGGGAATACAAGTAATTAAGAAAGTACTCAGATCTAGTACTATCAGAGAGAAAGTGGATCTGAAGGTAAGGAGGATAATAGTAGGCAGTTAAAAGTGCCCAAGACCCTATAAGTATATACGAAGATGGGATTGCTAAAAATATATTACTATAAGATTTTAGCTAAGAGGTGAAAAAGGAGAAATTACTCCAATAAGTGGTTTAAGTATATGTATACATCTAATATGAAATATGTTAATAACTACCGTGTGATGTGTTGGTTGAATAATGGACCAAGGTTATAACAGAGAGTGGAACTTAAGGTCAAAGTATATAAGAAACTCCTAGTGATAAAGGTTGAAATAAATCAATGTATTACAACAACATACCTAGTGAAATCCCACAACATGGGGTCTGTGGTGGGTAGAGTGTACGCAGACCTTACCTCTACCTTGGTAGGTAGGTCGGCAGTTTCCGAGAGACTCTCGGCTCAAGACAAAACACAAGCACAAGCAAAGTAAGACAAACAAAGAGACTAAGCCATGATAGAGAATTCTAAAAAAGAAGCAATAACTAATGTAGGTAAATAAGATAAATAAAATACACATAACAACATAAATCAAATGATAGAGGACTATAAAGCAATACTGTGCCTACTAGTATGATAGGCTAAGTGGACCTACAATAATAACACTACAACTACTAGTTTGTAAGCGTAGATAGGACTACCTACTACCCTTCTACCCTAATCCTTATCCTCCATACCCCCTATCTAAGGTCATGTCCTCAGTGAGTTGCACCTGCACCATATCCCGTCTAATCACCTCTCCCCAATACTTATTTGGCCTACCTCTACCCCTCCTATACCCGTCGATAGCCAACCTATCACACCTCCCCTTGGATTTTTCGCGTCAGTCCATCCATCACCAAGGCAAATAGGAATGGGCTAAGAGTTGATCCTTGGTGCAACCCCATCATCAATGGAAAGTACTCCGAGTCTCCTTCTACTGTCTGTACCCTGGTCTTGGCTCCATCATACATATCCTTGATTGCCATAATGTACGCCATAGGTACATCTCTAACCTCCAAAAATCTCCATAAAACCTCCCTAGGACTTTGTCATATTCCTTCTCGAGGTCGATAAAAACCATATGCAAGTCTCTCTTCCTCTCCCTATACTGCTCCACCAACCTCCTAATAAGATGAATGGCTTACGTAGTCGAACGCCCATGCATAAATCTAAACTAATTCTCAGAGATAGACACGCCTCTTCTCACCCTTATCTCCATGACTCTTTCCCAATCTTTCATAGTGTGGCTTAGCGGCTTGATACCCCTATAGTTGTTGCAACTCTGGATATCACCTTTGTTCTTATACAAAGGAATCATTGTACTCCACCTCCATTCTTTGGCATTCTCGTCACCTTAAAAATGACGTTAAACAACTTCGTCAGCCACTCCAAACCTGCCCTACTTGCACTCTTCCAAAATTCAATATATTGTGATACACATACCCAGAATAAAAGAAAGATTGATGTCGATTACATTTAAGAATAGTTGGGAAAGACAAGGAAAGTTTTGTACCAATAACTCAGGGCCATCAACATCGAGCATGAACTAGAGGTATGACATGATATCCTTAGGTGACAGTAGCCAAAAATCAAGATAAGTTTTTCCTACTAATGGTAAAGACACCTCCAGGACAAGTTGTAATGACACAGAGACCTATGAATCATCTTAAAAGAGAGTAATGTTTTTTGGGAGTAAAAAGGGTAAATAAAGTCAAGCCCATATGATATGGTAGAATAAGGTCCTCCTTTAGAGAAAATGGTAAGAAGACAGAGTTACTAATCATAACTTAGCAATAGCCCTTAGGTGGTCAATGTGAAAGAATAACAATATAGGGATTTTGTCCTATTACAGTTTAAAAGAGAGAGTTAATAGAATAAAACGTCAGCCTTCAGGGCAACATAAGAAAGGATGTATAGGAAACTTAGCTTATGTAGAGGTCGGGGAAAGAGAAGGTTAGCTAAAAGGGCTTCAGCAGTTACCACATTTAAGGGTCCAATCTCTGGGCTCTAATGATAACAAGATTGTAATGCAAAAGGTAGTAGTGTTGCTCATGTGGTAGGGGTAACAAAGTAACAATATGAGAATATAGAGTCAGTACCATCAGAAAATAAAGTCCCATGGAGAAGGGAACCAATATTTGAGTCAAATGGAGACAGAGTTCTCTGATAAGCAGGTCAATTGTGTGTTCATGATTTAATTGGTTTACGAAGCAAGGTTTGAGCGAAAGCGCATTATCTCTGCTATCTTATTTCATTTAGTTTGATGAAGATGTACCAGGGTACTAAAGGCACGTGTTAATATAATAATGTGAAAATGAGTATTGTCGAGTTTGGCATAATAACCCAATGGTCAACAAGTAAAGATAGAATATCAAGGCCTAGAAGGACAATTCATAGAATAAAGTTCCCGATGAAAGAATATAAAGGTAGCTTAAAGGTGAAGTTCATTATGAGTTAACCCCGCCCTTATCCGAGATGCTTCCCAGATGATGGATGGTCGACATATTTATAAGATTGACGTATTTGTCGCCAGAATAAGCTATTCACACAATTGAGGATCATACAAGTAAAATATATAGAAGAAAAAACGTACGACTTTAGGAAATTACAATGTCTATTATCTTAGATATAGGAGCTCAATTACAGTGAATTTCAAGAAATTTCTTCAGAAAGGTTGGGAGCACAAGAAAACCCTATTATAATTTTATCCTGGATAAGTGACCAGGATGAAAGCACGATATAGATGCTTGATGACATGTTTCCAATATGTATACTATGATTCAAAAGAGAGTTGGAAGATCACTTACTCCCACAAAAGAGTTATTTACAACAACAACAACAACAACAAACCCAGTAAAATTTCACAACGTGGGATCTAGGAAGGGTAGAGTATACACATACCTTACCTTCACATTGGTAGGTAGAGAGATTAATGGTAAATGAGCGATCCATATAGATAAAAGATAGTTGAGAAAAATGGGTTACGACTAAGGGAAGATGAACCTATTTTGAATTAGTTGGTTACAAGATATCCGAATTAGAGATGTTATGAGAAATAAGGGATTTCAATATAATGGACAAGAACGTAGTTGACGATATAGTCAAGTATTGATAGTAAGAAAAGGAATATGAAGATTAAAAAGGAGAATAAGGTGACCAGTAGCTAGCAGGAATTGAGGCCAAGTGATGATAATTCCCTAAAGAGAAATGCGGAAGAACCCTATCTTGTATTTGAAATTAAATAAACATAGAGATGAAGAATATTGTAGAAATCGAAATGTGTAGAATATACGAGGACATAGCATGACATGAAGTAAAGGTAGTAACGAAAACCATATTTAAAAAAAATTGAGATTGATGGTCGACACATAAGAGGATGCACACTTGAAGCGGGAAGAGTTAATCAATGATTATTGGGTGGAACTAGAGTTACTAAAGTTTATTCCATTATCATTGTAAATCATTCTGATATGGAAGACTGATATATAAATGGCTCAACAATTTGCATCATAGATATCAGGGCCACCTATATGGTCGAAAAGTAGCCAACAATTCATATTAAGAAGATTACCCGCTTTTTGGAGGTCATCTCAAATCAATATACGAACACTCTCTCTCTTTGGCAGGTTACCTTTAAGAAACCAAGTTGAAAAGAACTTTTGATGTTCAGATTCAGCCCTTCCTTCATCCTAATGGGCAGGCCAAAAGTAAGATTCAAGTCGCCGGAATTATGTTATATGTAGATGTATTGAGCTTAGAATGACAATAGCCATTATATGAGGTACTGGCATGTGGACACATAAAGCTTCGTGTAGCACAGATGGATAAGACTCATGTTGAATAACGAAGAAGGAAATGATTTTTGGTAGCGGTAGTAAATGGGATACATTAAATTATGAGAAAATGCCCAGATTAAATAGAAGGATGTTTTAGAAGACTTGACGCCAAGAGAAGAATAAAAATTTGGAAAGAAGGAACGACGTAGTTCGACACATTAACGATCGTAGTACCCGAATTTGACCAAGGAATGTGATAATAGACTTACTCACTTACCTAGTTTTTATATTAGATACTAAGAGCATTTATCAGGTATCCACTTAAAATTTCACCATGGTAGGGATGTGAAGGTAAATAAGAAGTTATTGAATGGAATGATTATATCTATAAGTGTGACACTATGAATAAGGTAAGAAAAGGATGTACAAGAATTTGGGATAGAAATGGAACAAAAGAATAAAAGAAAAAACTAATGCAGATAACCATATTGTTCCAAAACTCCTGATTTGTGACTATTATCGCGCAAAATCCTCTCATTGTAAAATAACTTATGCCCCATACCTATAAACTTCTATCACAAATCCTATCATGCGGCAAAAATCATAACCAAGGAATGAAAGATGTAGTCCAGATATCGAGATTCGACGATTTGCATAAATTGCAGTTACTAAGTGATATTGTAAGGGAAATGTACGACCGTGTGGGGTCGATAATGAACCTGTAAATTTATGGTTGTATAAACCCATCAGGCGATAGTTATGGTATTTGATTACGTGACAGGTTGAGCTGACCTTAGGTACAAAGGAAATTTTCCAAAAGTTGTCGAAAGATATAAGTCGTTATCCTTAAGTATTGATACCCTAACATTCGAGGATGAATGTTATTAAGGGGGAAGCATGTTACGCCCCATAAAATTGAATATTGAATATGACTTAAGTTAATAAGCCTAAGCTAAGGAATAAGGTTCAATTGGGAAGGTTAAGGAATGATCGAGTTGAAACCAAATGAGTCATGAGAGTTTAAAGCGTTGTTATGGACGTCATGCTTATAATCCTTAGATTGAGTGTGTCATGTCAAGATGATGCAATATGAGAAGAGTATAATGTTCACAAAAAGTATAAGGAAGGCCGTGGGCACAATTTGGAAACATCTCTAAAAGATTCCGAGTTATACTCATTATTTCGCATACGTTTGAGAACCCAATTAACCGATTTAAGTTCCAATGACTCGAGCCTCATTCCGAGAGTTATGTATGACATAAATGGATGTTAACAAGGTCTATGTATGGTTATAATTTATTGGGATCAAAGGAATCACATCTCGATGAAGTTTGACGAAGATAGGACGATACGCTAAGCATTTCGCCCCACGGAACCCATTATGTGTCGCGGATGAGGTAGTATATCAAGGCCTATTTTTAACCACCCCACTACCACCATATTTGGTGGCATATTCTGCAGAATATAGGCATATGCGCGATATATGGGGCCGCATATGCAAGGCGGTGGGCTTCCCTATATAAAGCTTAATATCGACCCACTCCTCATTTCATTTAATTTTTGCCCCAAATTAAACCTATATGCTATCAAACCCTCTACAAAGACATACATACCATTAAGGAACCATTTTACAAGATTTTTATGTGGATTCTCCCTCAAGCAAGCTTGGATCACCTCGGAAACTCCCTTGGATTGTCGGAAACAATTAGGAAGTTAGAACAATTGAAAGGAGCTTTGGTATGAAGGATCTCTTAGATGATTAAGGTAAGATTCTTGATATTCTTGGTATCTCTAAGCTTCTCCTACATTGAGTAATCTTGTAGTAAAAAAATCCATGATAGGTTAAGGTAAACACCATAGTTGAACATAAGGGTAGTTGTATTGGTTGTCAAATTGATGTAGTTGAATCCTTGAAAGGAGTTTGGATTAAGGACTTGTGGAACATGATTGTTATAACCTTGGAATTGTGTTGGATGATTATTAGAGGATTATGTTAGCTAAGTTATCATGTAAACAAGATAACAATATTACGCACGCTAAGTGTTCGACGAAATATCACAATAACTAAATTATGAAATCATTGAGTGGATATTGATATGGATTGTATCAATTATTTAGGTTGATGATTATACGATGAGAGAGGCGTCATAGGAGTAGTATTGCCCTGCTAACAAGGTATGTAAGGCTAACTCTTCCTTCTTTTGACATGATCTGTATGTAAATGAACGCGAAAAACGTATGTTCCAAAAGTACTCTACTTTTAAAAGATACAAAGTGTCCATGTGCTTTCTTCAAATAAAGAAGCTTCTTGACTGATGTATATCTTAATTTATTGTCTTATAATGAAAGGGGTGTTGATAATCGTAGCGACAATAATGATAGTCGGAGGATAACGTTCATAGGTCACTCCGACTTTGTTCATAATATCCCCTGAAGTCTGTCTTGCATTGCATATATATATATATATATATATATATATATATATATATATATATATATATATATATATATATATATATATATATTATATTACACTCTATCGTGCTATAGTCGGTCGGGCAGGTACATAGATGTGCACCTAGATACATTTCTTTCACTACCGAGCCGTGTCTTAGATGGCCAGGTAGGCACGTAGCTATGCATACCACTAATCAGTTGGGCAGTTTGTTATGAGCTCACCCCATAGAGGGATTTGATACAGAGAGTATAATATATGGCCCCATGAGTGGCCCGATTTTACTTGCTTGCATATATTCATGGTTATATCAGTTATACGCTATCAGTGGCCTTTCTGTGTTTCAGGTTGACTTATATACTATTCTTTAGTATTTCATTCATTATTTATATGTTGCATGCCTTACATATTCAGTACATCTTTCGTATTGATGTACCTTTCTAGGGCACTACATTTTATGCATATAGGTACAGACAGAGACTCAGGTGATAACATACAGTAGGTGACTCGACTCAGCTGGGGATTCTCATGCTCCTTTCTTTCGGAGTTGTCTAGTAAGCTGATAGGTATGATAGTTGCATGTATGTATATGGTTGGGTATGGTGGGGCCCTATCCTGACCAGATATTATTGATACACTCTTTAGAGGCTTATAGAGAGTCGGTTGTGTATAGTGGTCTTGTGTGGCCTTGTCGGCCTCTTTAGTAAACTCCTTGTGTTCATTTTAGCCTTATCGATCTTGTTGTGTGTGGTGGTATATATATATATATATGTCTGTTGGGACTTCTTTGCGTCCAGCTAGTTGTGTCTATTGGTCATGTGATAATAATTGTATCCCAGAGGCCTTGTCAGTCCATGTTGTCGAGTATGATACATGTATCATGATTGGTACGTTCAGGCCTTAGGGCACCGGGTGCCAGCCACCCCTCCCCCTAAGGTTCGGGTATGGAAATAGAGAGATAGATGATGATGTCAGACATTGCATTGGTGTGGAGTGGATGAAATAGAGGCTCGCATCCGGAGTCTTTGTGTGATAAGAAGGTGCCACCAAAGCTTAAAGCCAAGTTCTACAGAGTGGTGGTTAGACCAACTATGTTTTATGGGATGAAGTATTGGCTAGTCAAGAACTCTCACGTTCAGAAGATGAAGGTGGCGGAAATGAGGATGGTGCAGTGGATATGTGGGCACACGATAAGAGATGATTAGGAATGAAGATATTCGGGACAAGATGGGGTAGCCTCGGCGGAGGACAAGATGAGGGCAGTGAGGTTGTGATGGTTCGGGAATGTACAAAGGAGAGGCGCAGATGCCCCAGTGCGGAGAGGTGTGAGAGGTTTGTTATGCATAATTTCAGGAGGGGTAGAGGTTGGCCGAAGAAGTATTGAGAAGAGGTGATTAGACACAACATGACGCGGTTTCAGCTCACCGAGGACATGACCTTAGATAAGAAGGTATGGAGGACTTGGATCAGGGTAGAGAGATAATAGGTAGTTGGGCATGTCATGCCTCGTATTACTCGTGTAGTTTCTTGTACTTTGATTTCTGGTATTATCTGTTATTTGTTGCGCCAAGATTGCTTTAGTTTACTTTGCTTTACTTTGCTTCACCTTGCTTTACTTTACTTTCTTCTAAACTTATCTGACCTTCTTTGTCGTGTTTTCTCTTGAGCTGAGGGTCTTTCGGAAACAACATCTCTACCTTCCAAGATAGATGTAAGATCTGCGTATACTCTACCCTCCCAAACCCCATCGTGTGGGATTACACTGGATATGTTGTTGTTGTAGTACTCATGGATAGTACAAAAATGGGAGACTTATAATTATGATTTCCCAAATTAAATCAGTACTTTCTATTTGGTGCTGCTTTTGTGAATCTTATATCACAATGAAACGACTTGTACACAAAATGAAATAGGACAGATATATTGGGACCCAACAAAAAAGAATTTTTAAAAAACAGAGGAGAGAAAGTGTTGACAGAATTTTCTACGAGTACAAAACAAAGTGAAAGACAATTTCAATAAAATGATTAGCATTGTTATATCAATGTCATTTCGAAGTGAATGTTGGGCCTATAAAACCCAATATATCCATGAGTATTACTGTATTAGATGGATGTGCCGTCATGAAAAAAAATAATATTAGAAATGAAGTTGGTCATTCAGATACATCCCGCGATTTACTGATAGGAGTCTTGCTGGTGCACTTCAGTATCTTACCTTTACTAGGCTTGATATTACCTATGCCGTTCATCAGGTGTGTTTGTTCATGCATGCTCCCATGGAGCCTCACTTTACTGCGCTTAAACGTATCATTCGATACGTTAAGGGTACTCTTGACTGCGTAATATATCTTTATCCATCTGCACCGACCAGACTGATATCGTATACGGACGCCAATTGGGGCGGCTGTCCAGACACATGTCGATCTACTTCCGGTTACTGTATATTTTTGGGTGATAATCTCATCTCGTGGTCTGTCAAACGGCAAGCCACACTATCCCGTTCGAGTGCAGAAGCAGAATATAGAGGCGTTGCGAACATTGCTGTCGAGATTTGCTGGCTCAGAAACCTTCTTCTAGAGATGCACTGTCCCTTACGTAAGACATCTCTTGTTTACTGTGATAACATATCTGCTGTTTACTTGTCTCATAACCCGGTCTAGCATCAACGAACCAAACATATTGAGATGAATATTTTTTTTTTCGTGAGATGGTTGTCATGGGTCATGTTAGGGTGTTACGTGTTCCTTTTTCATATAAGTACGCATATATATTTACTAAGGGACTTCTTCGGCAGTTGTTCCTTGACTTCAGATCTAGTCTCAGCGTCCGGGCTCCTTCCGCTCCGACTGAGGGGATGTGATAGAGAATATATTAATATTCTTCATATATTCTGTAATTAGAATTTTGATATAATTATGGAAACTAGATATCCTCATCCAATTAGGATTTATACTTATAAACAATTATATGTATTGTATCAATGAGAAACCTCCGATTAAGAAGAATTTCATACTTCTACAATAATATCACTCCCGGACGATTTGCCAATTTCCTACATACTGTATATACCTTTGAGCATACAATATCTTCTTATTTTGACTTTTGAGTTATGGGTTAACATAATCTAAAACTAAATAAAGTGTCGATAGTTCATTTGGTCAAGCTATCTAGATGAGCCTCCTAGAGATACGTGGAAAGTCTTTAAAGGTTTGAAAAACTACTGGCTTTGTATGATTTCAAAACCTCAAACTTCAACTAATTAATTTTTTGTTAAATAAAATATTGACCAAAGGTTTTTTTTTATTTAAAAATGATTTAATTGAATTTAAAAACATTGTCCTGAGCCACACAAATGATTGGAGAGATTTTCTTAAATACTTGCCCGCTTAAGATTTTCAGCAATACTGTCTTACGCTATTTGGACGCATTTTAATTTCTAAATAAAGTATACTACTTTTTTTTATTTGTCTTTATAGGACTAATAGAACTTTTTTATTAAGATGTTGCTTTTAAAAAATCTGTTGATTAGGGTTAGAGGCAACGTTAAAATTTATATTATTTTAAAACAAAACGTGGCAAGACAAAATAATTAAACTGTCTAATGTTTTTGATAATATAATAATATTTGCGTCTATCTTTCTTTCCAGAAAACTAAATAGAGAGAGTTTCTATATATTAAAGTAGAAAATTTTATCGTCACCAAAACAGGAAAAGTTAATGGACCAGTTTGGTCAAACAAGGGAACTAACTTAGTCGGCTAAAACAAATAATGAATCTCGTCGCCTAGAAAAATATAAATTAATTAATAAGTAAATAAATAAATAATAATCTAGTCGGCTATAGTAGCTTCTGGGGACATCCGATAGAAAAAGGGAACTAAGGAATCATTTTTTTCATTAAGATTAACAGAATCTGAATACACATCTTAAGATGTGCATTAAAATTAAAATATTTCAATCTAAATACACATTCGAATATTAAAATATTGTTTTTAGATTTGAACACGAAATGATTAAGGCTGTTTATTTTCAATATTTGAAGTGTATATTTATCTTTTTAAAAATAAGTAATATAAAATTTACATAAAATTAGTAATTAAATATTATCATAATAAAATATTATAAAAAATCTCATTTCAGCAAAATAAAATAATTTTTGATAGAAAGTATTTTTTTGAAGATATAAATAAATATTTTATATTTTATCAACAAATAGAGAACAAATTGTAGTAGTATATCCTGCAGGGATGACCAACTTAATTATACAAACTGAACTTCTAGACTATATATTATATTTTATATTGTTCATATAGGATTTATGTGTATTATATGCCTCGTTTTTTTCTCATTCTTATTTAATGTAGATTTACCCCGTGTATTAAACAAAAACTTTTTTTTTTTGCAGAAATACTCATGTTCGTTCTTCTATAAAAAAAAAGATAGGTCATGAAGTTTATCTGATACAAGAACACCTCATTAATTTATTAATTAATCGTTACTAATTGTTGGAGTCTGAAGTGGAAGCAAAGGAAAGAGTTCAGGAGTTTAATTAATCTAACAAACTAATAAGTACTATATACTTATAAAGATTTTAGAAGCTTACGCGTTCAGAAGAAAAACGACTTGGTTGCAGATTGATAATTGGAGAGGACGAATTAGGCGTGATTTTTTTTTTTCATATAAGACTAAACGTGAATGGTTGGCGAAAATAAAATCATATATATTTTAAGAGTCTGAATTGCATTAAGAATTTGCTATAGATCTGATTCATTAAGACTTTTTCAAATCCAGTAAGTGCTTTTAAAAGAAAAAAAATAAATACACTTAATGGGCTGGATCTAAATAATTAATATTAAGACCTAGAAAACAAACATAGTTAATGGAGATCTGAATGATTAAGATTCAGACCTCCATTAAGTGCAAACAAATAAAGCCTTATTTTTATTTCTAAAGGAATTAATTATCACAAGATTTATTTCACGAACTAATTGAAAGAAAATAATCCATTGATTATTATAATTAATGAATGCGTATATATACAAGTTACAATCTCCAAATATGGAAAATCCTATTCATATTATACTTCTAAATCCTAATCATACTTGTAGAAGAATTCTACAACTATGGTAAGTTTGTACACTAGTTTAATTACAATCTTAATCCTATTTGAGCACGGTATCGTGCTATATTCTATCACACCCCCGCAGTCATAGCGGGCGGTTGTCTTACGCTGAGACTGTCCCTAAAATCTTCAAATAGAACTGAGGGAAGACCCTTCGTAAAAATGTCAGCAATTTGGTATCTAGAGGGCAAATGTAAAACGCGTACTTGTTCACGAACTACCTCTTCACGAACAAAGCGAATATCAATCTCGATATGTTTAGCGCGCTGACGTTGGACCGGATTTTCAGAAAGATAGATTGCACTAACATTATCACAATAGACCAAGGTAGCTTTCTGAATAGGAAAGTGTAATTCTAATAAAATATTAAGCAGCCAACATGATTCAGATACCACATTAGCCACGCCTCGATACTCAGCCTCTGCACTGGATCACGATAATGTAGCCTGGCGTTTCGCAGACCACGATACCAAGTTATCTCCAAGATACATACAATAACCAGATGTCGAGCGTTTGGTGTCAGGACAGCCACCCCAATCAGCATCTGTATATGACACAAGAGTAGAGACAGAAGAAGGATATAAATGCAAGTCATAATCAAGTGTGCCCTGGATGTACCGTATATTGTATTTGAACGCATGCATGTTCTCAATCCGTGGGTCATGTATGAATAAACATACCTGCTGAACTGCATAAGTAATATTAGGTCTCGTGAAAGTAAGATACTGAAGTGACCTTGCAAGACTGTGATAATGGGTAGGATCCTCGTATGGTATGCCTGATGTAGTACTCAGCTTCGGTTTGGTATCAACCGGAGTGGAAGTAGACTTACAAGATGACATACCAGCTCTCTCAATAATCTCTGCAGCATACTTTCTTTGAGATAAAAATAGACCACCTGAATGACGCGTGACAGCAATGCCCAAGAAATAACTTAAGGGTCCTAAGTCTTTCATTGCAAATTTAGAACTGAGAAGTGACATGATAGACTTGCGCAGATTATCAGATGAAGCATTCAATATAATATCATCTACGTACAATAAAATGTATGCCAGAGAAGTACCACGACGGTATATAAAGAGAGAATGATCAGACAGGCTGTGAGAAAATCCAATAGTAGATACATAATCTGCAAACCTCTTATACTAAGCCCGCGGGGACTGCTTAAGCCCATACAAGTACTTCTTCATCAAACATACATGATGAGGATGATTGGGATCTCGAAAATCCAAGGGCTGATGCATATAGACTGTCTCCTTAAGATCACCGTATAAGAAAATATTATTTACATCCAACTGATGAATAGGCCATACTTTTGAGAGAGCCAAACTAAGAATAGTGCGAATGGTAGCCGGTTTGACCACTGAACTAAACGTCTTACCACAATCCACGCCAACCTGTTGAGTTTTACAATTACCTACAAGACGGCCTTATGCCTCTCAAAAGAACCGTCAGAATTTTCTTATGAGTAAAAATACGCATAGATCGAATAATATTAACACCATATGGATGGGGTACTAACTCCCACACCTTATTTTCAATAAGAGCATTATATTCGTCAGTCATAGCCAATTTCCAATTCGGGTCATGTAGTGCAGACACATAGTTACGTGGTAGTGGGGATTTACAAATATTAGAATTGAGATTAAAATGTTATTTTGGTTTAAAAATACCCATTTGACTACGAGTAACGGGCCCTTGACTTGAGGTAGAGTTGGAGCAATGTGCGGGACGGTGACGGACTGGCCAGTAAGGGCGGAAGCCGATACTGGAGTGGGCTGGAACACTGGAACAATAGCGAGATCGGTACTTGGCCGTGTTTATGGCCCACTGGCAGAATCAGCGGAACAGTGGTAACTGTACTGTCTAGGCCAGCAGGCAGTGGGCCTGCTGGCGTATTTTGGTCACGGGACAAGTCCGATAAATGGTGGATAATATATGGTGAGACCTCGTCATCTAAAAAATTATAGGAACTAGGCACAAGACTACTCACTTTAGCAAATGAAAATTGGGTTTCATAAAAAAGAACACGACAACTAATTATGATTTTATTAGACGATAAATCAAAACATTTGTAACCAGGATGATTAGATGGATAACTCAAAAACACACAAGCGGTAGAATATGCTTGAAGTGTGTTAATTGTAGTTGATGAAAAAGTGAATAGCATAAACACCCAAAGACCCTAAGATGTGAATACGAAGTAGTCTTATTATAGAGAATTTTAAGGGGAGATTCATATGCTAACCCTTTGGTAGGAAGTACGTTAAGGTGATACGTAGCCATTTGTAGTGCATGATCCCAAGCGGAAGGGGGTACAGAAGCATGAGCTAATAAAGTTTGGACAATATTATTAATGATACAAATTTTCCATTCGCCTTTCCCATTTTGTGAGGATGGACGAGAACAAGAAAAATGAAAAACTATGCCATTAGCATCACAAAATTCCCAAAAAAAACCCATTATCATATTCCTTGCCATTATCACATTGAATATTTTTAATTTCCTGTTCGAATTGGGTACGGATGAATGCTCTAAATTTTAAGAAAGTGGAAAAAACTTGAGACTTTTTGGATAACGGAAAGGTCCACAAAAAATTAGAATAGTCATCCATAAATAAGACATAATAACGATGGCCCAAAGAACTTAAAACGAGAGATGTCCATAAATCACTATGAATAACGTCAAAATGCATCAAAGTATGAGAAGTAGAGGCTACAAATGATAATCGAACATGTTTTCCTAACAGACAAGAGGAACAAAGTGGAGTACTATGCGTACCCTTACAAGAAATAAAATTGTTTTTATGCAAACACGAAATAATAGACGATCTCGGATGACCCAAATGTGCATGCCACAAGGAAGGACCAAGAGCGGCAAAAGTAGACGGCACGACTTGACTCATGGAAGTGGTGGTAGTTGTGATTGGATAAAGCTCTCCCCTAATATTGCATCTCATTAGAGGTATCTCCGTTTTAAAATCCTTTACAGAAAACCAAAGGGATCAAAATTAACAGAAATCCAATTATCAGTGGTGAATTTTCGGGCAGACACCAAATTTTTAATCAAGTTAGGGGCATGAAGGGTATTTTTCAAAACTAGAGGTGGATGTGGGGGAGACAAAGTTGCATGTCCATAACCGCGAATTGGAATTGAGTTGCCATTACCAATAATTATACCACGATTTTTGCTCAAATTTGAATAAGACGAGAGAGTACCTTGATCAGACGTCATATGCGAAGTGGCTCCAGTGTCAATATACCAATTCGCATCCGGGGGATTTAAGCCAAGTGCATGCATTGCGGCTTCAATAACTATAGGTATCGAGATCAGATTTGAGCCCGCAACATGGAAGACCTGCGGGGGCCGAGGCCCAAGCAGGCCTGCATGCTATTCCAACTCATTACTATATCGCATTCCACTATTTGGGACCGAGAAACTCGGCTTGGAATTTTGCTGGAACTGAACCCAGTTTCCCGGATAAGGAGTAGGTGGAAAATAAGGGTTGTTGGGCCAATGGCCACTGGCCCAGCTCCACTGCCAGGGGCCCATTGCTGGGTCCAGTAGGATTGCGGACCACTGATGTAGCTGCCACTATTTCGTCCTCCACCGCCGTTATCACCGCGATTGCCATTGTTGTTTTTGCCATTAATTTTATGATTTTGACCCTTTTTGCCGCCACTGTGGTTACGGTTTTGGCCTGAATTTTGGAGAATGAGTGAGGGTCGTCTGACGTGATCATCATTACGACGAAATGTGCTCCAGTAACCACCTTTTTAGCCAAACCGGCCTCTTCTAACTTGAGCATGGAACGAGCCTGATAAAATGGTGGCAGAGGATTACTTTGACGAAGTAATGTTCTAACGCCATTATAGGCCTCAGAAAGGCCTGCAACTATTTGAAGAACAAGACGATTATTGGTAATGGGCGCACCAACGTCGTAGAGTTGATCCGTCAATTCTTTTAGCTTTTTACAATAGATCGAGACGTTAGGAAAATCTTCCATGTGACATGAGAAAATTCCTGCACAAGAGTGACAGCACGAGATTTTTTGTTATCTTGAAATATATCAAGCACCCTATTCCAAGTGGCCATCTCCGTAGCGTTGGGTTCAATAATCGTCTCCAAGAGGTCTGTAGAGATTGTGGAATAAATCCATTGGAGAACGGTAGCATCAAGGATTGTCCATGACGTAGGATCATTCTCAGGGGTAGGCACCTTCTCATTGACAATTACCGAGGGGATTATGTGATGGAGGACTTGATGCGAGCGTGTGTGAACTTTGAATAATTCCTCCCACGTCGCGTATTGGACGTTTTCCATCTCAAGCACAATAGGGATGTGGTTTTTGATGTTGGAAACTGTAAGGGAAGGATGAAATATGTTCTTTGACGTAGACATAAAGAAAGAACAATAGATGTGGAAAAGTGCACAGAAACCGAGGAAAAGTGTTCACGGAAACCGAGCAGAAATCGAGAAGAGCGAAAGTATTTTTGGGAGAAGGTATTTTAGACCTAGACTTCTGATACCATGAAACAAATAATCTCTTGATTATTTTCATTAATGAATGGGGTATATATACAAGTTACAATCTCCAAATATGGAAAATTCTATTCATACTATACTTTTAAATCCTAATCATACTTGTAGAAGAATTCTACAACTATGGTAAGTTTGTACACTAGTTTAATTACAATCATAATCCTATTTGAACATTGTACCATGCTATATCCTATCACTAATTAAGCACGTTTTCTACGAAGTCCTTTATCATAACTAAATGGTTAACTTGCATAAATAGTTAAAGAAAACGCGGTTAGGGGTGAGTTTGGTATGAACAAAAATATTTTCAATAATGTTTTGTTAAAAAATACATAATTTATTTATTTATTAATGTTTAGTACGTAAGAAAAAAAATTTATTCTAAGAATATTTATATGTAAATTAAAAAAATACTATGAAGATGGGATAGGGCGGGCGATGAGATGGTCAACAAGTGGGGTTGTGGGGTTGGGGGACCATTAGGGTGTAAGGATGAGATAGTAAGCTTGGAAGGTCACTTAGGGAACCTGTTTACTCTACTCCCACTAGGGAAGTTGTTTTCCTTCTTGTTAAGCACCTTGTTTTTTCTCTAGAGAATGTTGGAAAAAATAATTCAAAGTTGTAGAAAATCAAAATTGGTTGGAATTTGATATTTAATTCACGCCTAGTTAGAATTTATAGACAAATTAATATAGGAATAGGTTTACCTATTTTAAGTTAAAGTAAGCTTCGTATTATTATAAATAGGGCTTCTACTAGCTACATTCATATTGTAGAGATATTGTGAAGATTATAGAGCATTCAAAGATTTATGAATAAACTATTCTCTTTTAAATTGATATCAGAGTTTATACGGTCCTGGTATAGAATCAAAGAGCTTTTGCTACTAGCGAATGACTATAGCTTATATATATGTCGGTTGTCTAGCCATTAAATATATTGACAAACACCGCAACAATGGTATATGCATGAAAAACAATCATGCTTAGAGGATGAGAAAAGTGTGGGGGGGGGGGGAAATCGAAAGTTGATTACAACTGAATCAACAAAATTGAGTATTGGTGACAAAGTGCATCAATAGGGTTGGAAACTTCAACAAAAAATAGTGGTTGGTGACATGTGCTAACAAGTGCAACCAAAATTGGATATATAACTTTGAATTACGAGAGTATGTTGAAAAAATAATTCAAAGTTGTCAGAAATTAAAATTGGTTCGGATTTGATATTTTGATTCATGTCTAGTTAAAATTTATAGTCAATATAGAAATAGGTTTTTCTATTTTAAGTTAAGTAGGTTCTCTATCATGGCCTTACCACTCGGTCCCCGATGGCCAGCGGGGGATTTGGTATAGCAGCTCAGGTTCGTTTGCGTTGCGCGTTTCCGATGGACTGGACACATGTTAGATGTAGGAAGTACGGTTCCGAAAGTGACTTCGGTTCGCCAGTTCAGGATAAACTCCTCGCTTTACGTTAGCGGACTTACAGGTCGGGCCGGGGCTCTGCGCTCTTTCTTTCTGTGTGGGACGACACCGGGGAGAGAAGGGAATGCGTCGAGGTGGCGAACAAGAGAACTACATTTTGGCTTTTCCCTCCATGACATGAGCCCAATGCATTGGACCGATGGATAAGAGAACTGAGCTGGCCTAAAAAGCCCTTGGGCGCTCTACGTACGATGTAGACTCCATCAAATACATATCGATTTCTTTCTGATGGATCAAGAATAGATAGTTGTCTCATCAATAGATAGAAATAGAAGACTTCCCCTTATTCTTGAGAGATTCCCTCTCTATCTCTTTCGATCTATTAGAACAGATCATGCTATCTATCAATCGATTTGAAAATAGCACGCTCATCTCACTTTTCGTTCATTTTCGCCACGAAAAAATTGCCGCCATAATAAGAAGCAGGCGAAGCAGCTAGAAGTACTTGTTTCACGCCCTTGAATTATTATTCACGAATGAATTGGGAAAGCCAACGAAAGATTCGATTCGACTTCGTAGAGCCGGTCTTGCTATTGCTCACGCGTAGGGCCGTCCCCCACTCCGTCCCGGGCGCTAAGGGGCTTTTGTTTTTGGAACAGACGACAGTATTTTGCTGACGCCTCGAATCAAGCTTTTATTGCGACATGCTATGCTTTCTCCCCCATTGCTAGTAGGTTGATGGGTCGCACGCCCGGCACACATGTTTTGGCCTTGTGTGTCCATAACTCAAAATAGGTGACCTAACGGCCGCCGCCCGACTATTCAGGAGAGCATAATGCAGGCAATCTGTCTTGACGCAAACTTTTAGAAGCAAACATCAATATTTGATTCAACGATTCAAATTCATGCATACATGAATAATTATTGTAAATGTATAAGTTAATCCAACGTTTATCGTCAATTACTGCGAGCCTTCTTTTATGTTCATATTTGAACTTGATAATGTGAGCAAGCTGGAGTCCTGAAAACATAGTAGGATCTTATTTTGAAGTTAAAAAAAAACAGTATTGAAAGGGGAGTTTTGAAGTAATGATAAATTTTTCTCTTTGTGATTTATAGGTCATGAGTTTGAGCCGTGAAAGCCGTCACTAATGTTCGTATTAGGGTAGATTGTCTACATCACACTCCTTAAAGTACGACCTTATCCTCAGACCTTGCTAAAACGGAATGTTTTGTGCGCTAAGTTGCTCGGCCGTTAAATTGAAATAATAAGGCCAAATAAATTAAGTAAAGATGTGTTGTTCCTCTAGTGACTGCCAAGCTGGTAATGGGATCGGACATAGTAGTTAGGGTGAGTCGTTTTCCATGTCTCAGGCATAATAAATAGCCCATCAAATATAGACACACTACATTTCCACATCTTTGCCTTCACCACCATTAGACATCTCTTTCACCATTAATATGCCCATTTGGCACTATTTGATCCACTTCCTTTTATTATTCTGGATCTCAACTATTTGATTCAATTTTGTACCTATGTTGTCAAAAGAAAGAAATTTGAATAATATATCTAACAACATTTACTGTACCAAAAAAATATACGACATATTGACGTATCAGAAGATATATCATGAATTTTAGTGCACTTTGTCGTTTGGTAAGAGAGATAGGATAAGATTGAATTATTAGTCCCATGGATTGGAATTAATCACATGTTTGGTTGGTGGGATAACTCATTTGTTATCCCACCCAATTCTATTTATATGGGATAAAGGGTGGGATAAGTTATCTCATCTTATCCCAACCAATACCATCTACATGGTATAACTTATCCCTCGTACCAAACGAGTTTAAGGGTCAAGGTGACTAACAAAGTTTAACTTTCAACGGGGGCAAAAAAAGACTATAGGTTATTTATTTTAATTTACTTAAACTTCAATAAATATAGTCATTTGTTACTTGCGTTGATGAAAGATACATACGAGGTACTTGTGGACTAATCCACATGCGCATAAACTGACTAATAAAATGTTACTCATCCGTCGATTTTTACTTGTCCACTATACTAAAAATAGATATTTGCTTTTACTTAGTCAGTTCGGAAAATCAAGATAATTTATCATTTATACATATTTTACCCTTATAATTAATGCTTTAATTATTTTCAATTAATTTTCCAATATTAGATAAATTTTAATAATTAGGGGTGATATAGTAAAATTATTATTTTACTTATACTTCTTAAGGGATGTGCCAACTCAAACATGGACAAAGAAACATGGACGGAGGGAGTATTATAGAAAGAAAAAATGCCATGAACTAGTATACAAAGTACAAACTATATACTATTCAGAATTTACCCTAAGGCCTAAAATCCATATGAAAATTATTATTTGAAAATTCCGAAAAGAAAATTGTATATCAACCATGAATTGATTGAAGAAGAATTTATTAATCAGCAACAGAAATACTCGTAAGAGAGAGGGCCAACATCAGAGCTGGATTAAACGATGGCAGCCTTTGATATGGTTATTTAAGAATCCTCAAAATCTTAACGAAAAGATATAAGATATTAGATATTGATTCTTTAACAACTATTAGGAACGTAAGTATTATCTATTGACTTAAATCATAGGATAATTCCAAACCTTAATCAAAAGTTTTTGGAAAAATAAGAACTTCTTTTATAAGAAATTTGGATACGTGAAGTCAACCTAATTTCTTATACAAAAGATGATTTGCCAACGAATATAATATGTAAAGATAAGAAAACTAATACTATAATGAAGAGAAGTAAATTAAACGATCTCAGATAATTTAAGAACAAATTTGAACTTTTTTCCCTATTAATAAAAATGATCAATCGTTCTAATAATTTCTGCATATAAGATTTTTGATTTTTTTGTGGGTCAACTTTAATTCTCACCAAGTTAATTAAATAAAGAATCCGCTGGACGGTGAGGTTGGGTTCAAAATTTTAGTCCGTTTTAAATTTTGAGACTATTACGCGGGAAAAGTACATTAATACTTAATTTTGGGATCACCATTCAATCATACTCGCAATGTGTGAAAATTTATAAGTCTACCGGACAATTCGTAACAATGCGATGTTTGAAGTTAAATTTGACGTTAGATAAATTGTCTGAAATTTTGTATGACTGAAGTTCAGACACATATAGACCTGTCCATCGGGTCGGGGACCCGCCCGACCCGACCTGACCCGAAAAACCAGGGTCAGGGTCAGCTTATATCTGATCCGTGAGCCACCTGACCTTAAAAAGCTGGGACCCGATCATATGTAGGGTCGGGTTAAGGTCAGAATTTTTTACCCACTTGACCCGGCCCGATCATCGACCTGACCCCGACCCGAGTGTCTTTTTAATATAATTTATATTATTTTTTATTTTATAAATATTTATTTTTTACTTATATAGGTGAATGGACAAACGAAGAAGAAACTAGTGATGATGATGACGATGATGATGCTTATGATAATGTTGATGAATTATCGTGATGCTGGTTTGTACTTGCTTCTTGTTTGTTTATGAATTTACAGTTAAAAGTGTGGAATCTACTTCAGTTTTTTTTAGTGTAATTTTTAATGATTTCATGCTTCTGCTTGTTGTAATTTTTAATTGGTGACAAATTATATCGGATAACGGATTGGGTATAATTGTAGTATTTGCTTACTATTTTATTTTTTTTGTAGAGAGGGTCAGGGCTGACCCATGACCCTTAGGGTCAGGGCCAGGGTCTGAAAATTTTAAAAAATAGGGTTAGGGTTGGGCAAGCAGAAAAAAAAAGCCACTTGATCCGGCCTTGACACGGCCCGACCCGAGCTTTGGACAGGTCTATGACCGAACTAAATTCAGTCATTTTTGCTTGAAGTTCATGCACATATTGTTAAAGTTCATCCATTTTTATATAAACTTCAACCCTATATAACTTCAAACATTTTTATTAGGTTAGATTGGACTAGCATTTTGGAGCCCTTTTAAATGAATGGCTGGACTAGCTAGACTAGGTTGTTGAAGTCTCTGGTTCGCTAGAGCCGGGCTAGACCAACCTGTGTTGATAGTTCTACTTGATGCAATATATTATGATTTTGATTATTAATTGTTTTGACAAAAATTAAAATTGGTTCAAAATATTTAATGTTATAGAAAAATAAAGAAGTATCTGTTACTTTTTCCCCCCAAATTCACTCTTAATTAGTACTCCAATTAGTAGAGTGTTAGTTAAGTGAGATATTTATGAGAGATAAAAGATGATTTGGCCAATTAAAATACTTTTAGAATTACGACTATTAAATATATTTCGTAAATGAATTGGATAAGTTGCAATTATACAAAGATATCTTTCAACTGATAGGACGACAAACTCCTAAACCAGATTAGCTGCTGTAATGTTAGATTCAATCAATTCCTTAGATTTACGATAATGATGGTTCTTACTTCAAACGCCTGAATATCAATTTGTGATAAAGGTCAACGTGTGTATATATGGAACCCCCACTATTTCGCATACGTGCAGTCTAAGACCCATTAAACGGAGAAGTGTCTTCTATTAAGATGTTTTTTCCTCGGTCAATTCTCGAACACGGGATCTTTGATTAAGGTGAAAGGATTCTATTCATCCCATCAAAACGGTTGATAGTGTAACTAATTATATTGTGATATTGCAATCAAATGAAATGTACAATACCTTTAAACCTATAAAAGGGATGTTTCTGTTTTATGTTTGCAAGTACATAGAAAAAAGACGAGACCAAGTTGTTTTCTCATCCATAAATGCCATCTAAGATTGCCAGATTGATTTTGATTGAAACATCTATATATGGACCATAAAATACTCATAAGTTTCATTTGGATTTACTAGTTTTATCTGAGAATCAAGCAATTGTATCATCCAAAGTTTATTCACAATTAGCTTTATGCAATGAAATATGTGTCCACACATATGCTAGTGTATGTTTGAAATCGAATAATATCATCTACCACTTCTTAATCGACTTTCCACAATCTCTAAGTTACTTATCATTTGAATTCATCCTATTAAAAAGAATGAGACAAAAGACAATCTCATAATTAAAAAAAAAAACTTCTTGAGGTTAGGGATAAGACAATTAGGAATATCTTATGGAAAAGCAATGCGGGCAACATCAACTTCTGGTGGGATAACTGGCATCACATTGGTGCCTTAGCAAATATCGTTCCAACAGATGCCCCATGAACAATATCCAACTCAAGCAGTTAGAACAGACAACTCCCTTCAGTATGATCAAATTCAACAGTTGCCCGAGTACATTATTGAGCTTATTAATTCCACCCATTTAGGAG
Organism: Anisodus tanguticus; assembly: GCA_034509755.1. Classification (NCBI taxonomy): domain Eukaryota; kingdom Viridiplantae; phylum Streptophyta; class Magnoliopsida; order Solanales; family Solanaceae; genus Anisodus; species Anisodus tanguticus. The sequence goes on along the minus strand of CM067543.1, from coordinate 7,627,217 downwards.
ACTCCCTTATTTCTGATAGAGACATCAGGAAAACATCTCCATCTAGACTTTTCACCACTGGTATTGTGTCACGCCTCAAACCAGGGGAGGTGTGGTCAGAACCCAGTGCCATACTCTGACCTCGAGCGTACCACACTGCAACTCGTAACTGCTGGACATAACCAGAATGCTTAGGCTCACGAGGCAAACTTCTTTTACTTTTGATATCATACGCCGTTAAGGCCATAACTCGTACTGAACTGAAGGTGGGAAATCATGCCAACTGAGCTGAAGCGCAACCCAAGAAACACACACACACATATATATATATATAACCTATGTGGGCCAACAAGGCCACCATTCTCTTCTGTAACTGAAATGGACAACAACAACAACAACAACATACCCAGTGAAATCCCATAACGTGGGGTCTGGGGAGGGTAGAGTGTACGCAGACCTTACCTCTACCTTGGTAGGTAGAGCGACTGTTTTCGAGAGACCATCGGCTCAAGACAAAGAATAAGTATAAGCAAGGCAAGCAAAACAAGGCAAGACAAGAGAAACAGTCAGACCCGGACAAGAAATTTAAAGCAGTATGAAAATGATGGTATGAAAAGGGAATAAGCTATGATAGCGCATTCTGGAAAAAAAACAGTAACTACCGTATGTAAATTCTATAAACAAAGTACACTAAAGAACACATAGCAACATAAATTAAACTACGAGAAACTATAAGGTAATACCGAGCCTATTAGTATGATAGGTGAAGCGGGCCAACAATAACAACAGTACACTACCAGTTTGTAAGCGTACGTAGGACTACCTACTACCCTTCTACCCTAATCGGCGTCCTCCATAACCCCTATCTAAGGTCATGTCCTCAGTAAGCTGCACCTGCGCCATATCCCGTCTAATCACCTCTCCCTAATACTTCTTCGGCATTCCTCTACCCCTCATGAATCAGTCCATAGCCAACCTCTCACACCTCCGCAATGGGGAATTTGTGTCTCTCCTCTACACATGTCCAAACCATCTCAACCTCGCTTCCCGCATCTTATCCTCCACCGAGGCCATTCTCACTCTATCCCGGATATCATTATTTCTAATTCTATCCCTCCTTGTATGCCCTCATATCCATCTCAACATCCTCATCTCCATAATTTTTATCTTTTGGATATGCGAAGTCTTGACTATAACTGAAATGGACATCTCAAGATATATAAACAAAGGGCCTACAAGGCCACCATATGATCACTGACTATGTAGGGCATATAAGGCCACAACTCAAATTGTATGTATTGAACACGTGACTACAAAAGTCGTGTCTAATATCAAAACCTAGTAGGGATAAGGCCCCGGCTTACCGATGAAGTATGTAAACATCTGCTATCAACATGACATCTAGACTCAGATGTACTTTAAAGGAAATAGAGTCTTACCGATCCTCTGCTAAATATCAACCTCATCTACTGTGACGGCTCGTCAAATTGAATACCTAAATCTGCATACATGAAATACAACGCCCAACAATAGGACATCAGTAGAAAGATATGTACCAAATATGTAAGACAGATAATATCTGAATACTGAAACTGAATTGGTACATACATATATAAAATATTGAAAGAAATCTAGGAGTCAAAGAAAATCTGAAACATACTTACCTCTTCCTAACTCACAATATAGTTATAAAGTTGTCGTAACTATCTGGCCTCATATAAGGCTCGTTGTATAACTGAATAGCCCTAAAAGCATAAGTATATAGACGCGAAGGTAACAATCTGTCTATATAGCCCCGAAGGCACTATCTATCTGTATAACCCTGAAGGCAACTGTGCTTATCTGTACTTCTGTAACTAATATGTATATCCTTAGATTTTGAATTTTGTGAACATAAATAACATATAAATGGAACCATGCTAAATGAATATAATATGAAATGATGGAGTACTCTATACTTAGCTTATCGTACTGTGGGATATCTAAACTTATCTAAATATATTGTTATATTGTAGAACTATCATACTGTACTATCATCATATACTGAAACTGACTACTTTCTTTTTTTAAGTCATAAAACCTTTAGACTACACTGAAATACACGAGTGGCACTTATGCGTTTCACAAGAGACCCTCATTAAGGCTCACTTCCAATCATAAATAACTGGTGGTTCGTACGCGTTGCATAGTAGACCATCCGCACGACTCACAATACTAGGGTTGGAATGTGCGTGCAACTTAGACCGTCCACATCTACCATTATAAAGCTCCTATGCATTCATAGACCGTCCACAGGGCTAATCTGACAGCACGTACACCTACACGTTCATAGTCCATCCGTAGCGCTAACCTTTACTGTATACATGTGCATTCATAGTTCTTCCACAGGGTTCGTATCTTATACATCATCAACTTTATAATAATCATACAAGTGTCAATCGATGACTCTAAGTCAAGCTCTAATATGTAAGCTCATTGACTTATAAGTAACTTATTATTGTTAAAAACTTGTAATCTTTCTTAATCTCTCGTCATCTTTCTTATATATATTCCAGTTTTACTTTATTACTAAGTGTCATGTAACTTTTTGTGAGAATGCATTGCTGGCTTGTTTTAACATTATAATATGATTTTAGAGTTAATAATATTCTATCTTTCTGTAAGCTATGTGATTCCTATAGTTCGTTGGTCTAAAACCCTTATGTGATGTGTAACGATAACCGGATCTGCCTATTACCGCTTCATAACTAATTCTTGAACTTGTAACTCTCTTAATTAAACTCACGATCTATTTCTTGAAATGCTACGATTCTTTCTCTTATAAACTAAGTGATACAATTAGCTTGTTGAATTGCTTATATGAGATCATTAATCAATGTACAAGAAATTGCATGCACACCATCTATCGGTTCATAGTCTCATTACGGGACTTACCATGTTCTATAATCTCTATAACTCAATAGACAACATATGTCGTCGTTTAACTCATTCTTGGCTTCTACATAGTCTTACTTGACTTAGAAGTGACATAACCATCTTCGTGATTTCTTATAAATCTTGCAAACATATAACTCTCTATATATTGGTTTATACTGAATATTGTGATAGTTTATAAGTCGCACTCATTCTTCATATTCTGCAACTTATGTACTACACTTAACTCATTGAACTATCCGCATATGGCACATTCTGCTTACTTCTCAATTCTTTATTACGAGAAGGTACTAGATGCTTGGAAGCTCTATTTGCTGCTAAAGGTTAGTCAGAGAGAATCACTGTTAAGAACATTATTTCTATCATATCTCTACTCATCGTCTCATAGACGAATCTCAACTCTCCGGCTGAAACGTACATAACAACTCGTCCCCTTGAATATCTTATAAGGAGGATATAACTTCTGGAATCATACCAAAAAGATGAAAGGAAATATTACATACCTTCAACTATAGTCTTCCTTCACGGTACCACAGGAAACTTACCGATATGCTGATCTACACAGATGAAAATATAACTTTTAATAACATTAAGGACATAACGATAGTCGATGCGCGGCAAATTTGCTTTTATACAAAATTGGGCAGTCCCTCCCCTATTTTCCTCTACTTTCCTCAAGCCCTTAACAATACCAACAACATAATAACAACATTAGCAACATAATATCCAAGCTATTCTATCAATTTCCATCCACAACACATCATAACCATTGCTTCAAAACAGTCCCATCCCACATGACATCGACAAGCTCGTTCTACGGTAATTTGGACAGTATCTTCCCCGTTTCTTTTACATCTCTCCAGTCAAGAAAAATAGCAACATAACAACAGTCAACAACTACAAATTCATCCCATAAAAACTAACAAGAACATGCTCCCAAACGTTAAACAACAACACCCTTAATCCAACATCAACAGAGCAACATCTATTTGCACTTTCATAGCTTTTTAGCACATCTAAAGTTCTATTAAGCTCAAAAACATGAAGAAGATAACCCTTATATCAAGTGTCAAGAATTAGGTCTTTTACACCTTACTTCAAGGTGAATAAATCTTCTATATCAACAACTACTAGCGGATGAAGAGTTCTACTTGTGGTACGATCTTTCTGAAGGAAAAATTATCTTGTAAACATGTGGAAATACTCTTGGATAGTGGGAGAACTCTTGGAGAGTATCTTGAGAGCTTAGGATTGAGTTTGGATGAGAAATGAGGTGAATATAGGGCTGCACCTCTTTATATACAATTGGATAAGTTCCCACCAACTATGTGGGTTCCAAAGGGAGCTACTTTGTAGTATTTTCTTAAAACATACGTAATGTTTTGTATAAAGTTCTGATTAATGAACGGTTTATTTAGTTGAAAAGTAAACTCGTGGAACTTAAATTTAGGTAGGTTATGAACCCAATAACTTTGTATACACTAGAAGATATACCTCCGAAATTTGGGCCAAAATTCTGTCCAGAATTCTGCCTACCTTTCCCCGAGTTTTGACAAACATAATATTTTTGATTCGTTTAACCCCGAATTCTTACAAGACTTACTTAACACTTGTTTAAAACCTTTCTTAACCTTGTATAGGTTTCTTAACTTCTCCGAAATAATGTTAGGTACTTACGATGCACTTTAACATATGAAAATGTGGGATATAACATATTGCTTGAGAATAAATTGGGGAATCAAGAAGCAAATATAATGTTTTAAAGTGTCTTTCCCAAATTGGCAATTGATTAAGAGAGAGCTTCCTTTTGATGATATTATTATTCCCAAATTCCACCAAAATATTATTTCTATTGGTAGCTGTTGCAGAAATCCTCAAACGGAAATGAAACATCATAATTTTGGAGTACTGGTTATGTTATTTTGGGCTCTAGGCACAAGGGGTGAACCCTTGGGCCTCCATAGGTTCTTTTCATGTACCTTGCAGATTTTTGTATAACTTGTGTTTGAAAGTTTTGATAGAATATGATAGAATATCTAGTCATAATTGTGTATATTATGTATATGGTAGATGTATATTTAGTCATTAATTACCGTATATTTAGTCATTAGTTACCATTATTCTAGCCCAGGGTTATGCTTGTATTTTGGATATATTTACTACCCATTTGGATGAAAATAATCAAGAAAGAATATTTATTACATGGTATAAGAGTCAGGCCCATTCCAATTCTCTGTTCACCGATGTTGAGCCCCCAAATTATATTATCCATGCTCCAGTTAACCGATTCTGGGCGTGTGGGGGAGTGTTAAGAATCCCACATCGGAAATAAAATGGGAACATTGACTCCTTATATGGACTTGGACAATCCTCACCCTACAAGCTAGATTTTGGGTGTTGAGTTCTCCCTAATCGATGGGATAAGTGGTCCTTGGTCTCCTTATATGGCTTGGGAAATCCTCCTCCCTTTAAGCTAGCTTTTGGGGTTGAGTTAAGCACAAGATACATTCTTTACATGATATGAAAGCCATACCCATCCCAATTTATTGTTCCCGATGTTGGGCCCCCCTCTTATATTTTCCACGCTCCAAATGTGCAGTCCTAGGCATGAGGCGGGGTGTTGACTTCTCCAACATCAGTGGGATAAGTGGTCCTTGGTTTCCTTATATGGCTTGGGCAATTCTCCTCTCTTTAAGCTAGCATTTGGGGTTGAGTAAGGCCAAAGATCCATTCTTTACATGATATCATATTCTAGAGAAAGTTCCTAAAACCCGAAAAACTCTTCCTTGTGTTGCCCCCCCCCCCTTCTTCCCTTTATTTCGCTGACTTCATTCCTCTCCCATCAGTCATGTCTGACTCAAAATCATCTTTTCATCCAACCCTCACAGTTCCAAATACTAAATCCCATGTATCCATATCACTCTTGAGATGGAAAACGTCCATTATGCGATGAGGGAGGAGATCTTTAAAATTCACTACCAATCACACAGGGTTATCCATCACATAATTCAGCGAAAAAATGCAAGGAGAAGGTGACAAGAACCGACGATGAAAAATAATTATGGTCAACCCTTGATGCAATGGTTCTTCAGTGGATTTACACTAGTGATTTGTTGCATACAATTATTGAATACGACTCCATGGAAATGGTGGCTTGGGATCGCTTATAGGACATATTCCAAGACAATAAAAATTCCCAAGCTATCACTCTTGAGCAAGAATTCTCCACCACTAACATGACGGATTTTTCCAATGCATTCGCATATTGTCAACGACTCAAGGTTTTATCGGACCAACTCAAGAACGTTGGGGTGCCGGTAACTAACAATCGGCTTATTTTACAAATGGTTTTTGGCCTCACCGACACATATAGTGGAGTAGGTACGCTCATCTGTCATTTTACCAAGCCCACTCTATGCTCATCCTAGAAGAAGCAGGTTTTGCCAAAAAGACAGCCGCCGTGTCGAATTCCTCCATGGTTTCTGCTCTGTCCAATGATAAGTCTTCCCAATTTGATAATTTGCCGCCAAACCATGGCCAAAAGTAGGGGTGGGCAAAAAATCCGGAGAACCGAAAAAACCGAACCGAACCGAAATTCGATTTGTTTTTTTCTCGGTTTTTTTTAAAAAAACGAACTGAATCAGGATTTAGTGATTCTATTCGGTTTTTTAATTTTGGATACGAACCGAACAAAAAAACTGAACTAAATATGTAATTAATCTTATTTTTTATTTTAGGCTATTAATATCTCTTGAAACATAGTCATTGAAGCCAATCTATGAAGCTTTTATAGAAGTCGAATGCGGCATGAAAGTGATTAACATATCACGGAAGCATTGACATAAAATATAGGAAGAGAAAGTAGTTGTAAATTGGTGAAACTTTAAATGGTCATAACTCTATGCTCGGATATCCGTTTTACCCGATATTTTTTTGATGTTGCGTATTTTTTCGAGACGGGCTGGGCAAACTCCTACAAGGCAGTTTGACGCCACCAATTTTTATGAAAACATCCATTTTTCCAATCAATTTGTGTTTTCCCCCAAATCGATTTCTAATTTTTTTTCTTTAGTAAACATTTCACGATACACAATAGATTTCAACGTCGAAATTTCATGATAGTGTAGGTGTGAATGTTAATTTCAGTTTTGGAAATTCAATTTATTTTTAAAAATAAAAAATTCCCTAACCCGACCCACCCCGGCCCACTAGAAAAAACCGATATAATCTGATACATTCGGCGATATAAACAGAACATATCATTTTTTTTTAAGTTGGATTCGTTTTTTTTTAAAAAAAAACCAATTTTTATTCGGTTCATATTTTTCGGATACAAAACCGATATAAACCCACCCCTAGCCAAAAGGGATGAAATAGCGGTAATGGAGGTAAAAACCGCGACGGTGGCCGCAGTAGTGGCAACCACTAACTTGGTGGAGGTGGCTGTAGGGGCGGCGGCTAGCAGCAACAACCAGCCCAGTGGTAGCCGAGGGCCCAATGGGGCAGTAGATCGGAACTATAGGCCTGGCAGTGGCCGTGGGCCGTGGGCCGTGCCTCCTTGCACGTTAGAAATTAGGACAGGCCCAACTCTAGGCCAGCTGCCCAGCCACAACAGTCCAGCCTGCCCAGTATTCTTGGGCCACTGCTAAACCAATGGCAGCAGGCCCACTCAGCAGTGGCAACTCCGACAGACATCGAGGTTGCAATGCACACTCTTGGGCTTAATCTGCCCGACGCAAATTGGTACATAGACACCGGAGCAACGTCTCATATGACGTCCTCATAAGGTAATCTCTCATCCTATTTTAATTTGAGCAATAATTTTGGTATAATTGTCGGAAATGGTCATTCAATTCCAATTCGTGGTTATGGTTTTAGAAATCTGTCTCCCCCGAACCCACTGTTAGCTTTAAAAATGTCCTTCATGCTTCTCAATTGATTAAAAACTTGATTTCAGTTAGAAAATTTACTACTGACAATTTAATTTCTATTGAATTTAATCCTTTTGGGTTTTCTGTGAAGGATTTTTAGACGGGGATGCGTCTAATGAGATGTGATAGTCGTGGCGAGCTTTATCCAATCACCACAACCACACATCAAGCCACGTTACCATCCACTTTTGCATCTTTATCTCCTTCTTTATGGCATGAACGTTTGAGTCTTCCGAGAGCACATGTTTTTGACTCCCTTAAACAAAAGAATTTTATTTCGTGTACTAGAACTCACAATTCTCGTGTTTGTCATTCATGTCTGCTTGGGATACATATTAAATTGCCTTTTGTTTCCTCTAATTCATGCACTATTATGCCTTTTGATATTATTCATAGTGATATTTGGACATCTCCCGTTTTGAGCTCTTCGGGCCATCGATATTATCTTTTTTTGTTGGATGATTATTCTATTTTTTTGTGGATGTTCCCTTTATCTAAAAAGTCATAAGTTTTTTCTACATTTATCTCCTTTAGAACATTCATCCGCACTCAATTTTAAAGGGACACTAAAAATATTCAATGTGATAATGGTAGAGAATTTGATAATGGGCTATTTTGGAATTTTTGCAAAACTAATGGTTAATCTTTTCGCCTCTCTTGTCCGCATACCTCATCTCAAAATGGAAAAGTGGAAATAAAAATCCAAACCATTAATAACATCGTTAGAACCTTACTTACCCATTCCTCTCTACCACTATCATTTTGGCATCACGCATTACAAATAGCAACTTATCTCTTTAACATACTTCTGAGCAAACAATTAGCCTATAACTCCCCTCTCAAAACTCTATATCTAAGGGACATATCTTACTCTTATCTACGAGTATTCGAGTGCTTATGTTATCCTCTTTTTCCCTCTACTACCATCAATAAACTCCAACCCCGGTCTACTCCATGTATTTTTTTGGATATACGTCAAACCATCGTGGGTACAAATATTATGACTTATATTCTAATAAAATAATCATACGTTGCCACTTGATATTTGATGAATCAAATTTTCCCTTTGCCAAATTACATTGTTCTGTGGCTCATACCTTTGAATTTCTTGATGATAGCATACCCCCGTATTTGGTCCATAAATTGGCCTCCTAACCAGGAACAATGTAATTTGGCAAAGGGCCCAGTGGTTGCCAGCCGGACCGAGCCTCTTGCTGGCAGCCCACTACCGAGAGGCCAAACGCCTGGCAGTCCACTAGCTCACGACCTATCTTCACTGCCGGGTAATCAATCCGCCTTTGCGACCCTCTTTGCGGCGTCCGTCACCTTCAACCCTCGGACCCATCTCTACTTCTGGCCCAACTCTAATTCCGATCGAATGGCCAGTCACTTGTAGTTAACATGGGATTTTTAAGCTAAACAAAAAATATGGTCTTCATGCCTATGTTACCAAATCACCGTTGCCCCATAATCCTATGTTTGCCCTTAATGATACGAATTGGAAAATATCTATGGATGATGAATATAATGCTCTTATTAATAATAGGACGTGGAATTTGGTGCCCCGTCCTCCTGATATTAATGTGATTCGATCTATGTGAATTTTTAGTCATAAAGAAAAATCTGATGGTACATTTGAAAAGCATAAAGCCCATCTTGTAGGTGATGGGGATACACAACAGGTTGATGTGGACTGCGGTGAGACTTTCAGTCTGGTGGTCAAATCAGCAACTATCCACACAGTACTAAGTCTGGCTCTTTTGAAGGCATGGCCGCTTCATCAACTTCATGTAAAAAATGCATTCCTGCATGAAGAACTCAATAAAACGGTGTACATGTATCAGCCCATGGGGTACAGAGACCCCACTTATCCTAATCATATGTGCCTGCTGAAGAAATCATTGAATGGACTCAAACAAGCTCTTCGGGCCTGGTATTAATCGGTTTGCAGATTATATTTCTAATATTGGGTTTTCAAGTAGCAGGTCTGATCATTCTCTATTCATATACCGTCAGGGTACTGATATAGCTTATATTCTTTTGTATGTGGATGATATTATATTAACTGCCTCATCTAATGCTCTTCGCAAGTCTATCATGTCACTTCTTGGCTCAGAGTTTGAAATGAAAGATCTAGGGCCACTAAGTTACTTCATGAGGATAGATGTGACACGACATGCTGGTGGTTTATTTTTATCTCAAAAAGAGTATGAAGAAGAGATAGTTGAACGAACTGGCATGTCCTCATGTAAGTCATCTTCCACTCCAGTTGATACTAATCCGAAGTTGAGTGCCTCTTCCAGCAAGCAGGAGTGCATTATGCGCTATATTACAGAATCCTTGCAGGGGCTCTGCAATATCTCACCTTTACGAGGACCAACATATCTTATGTTGTGCAACATGTTTGTCTATTCATGCATAACCCAATGGAGGATCACATGCATGCGCTCAAATGCATTATGCGCTATATTCAGGGCACTCTTGATCATGACTTGCATCTATATACATCTTTGACAACCACTCTCATTTATACACAAATGTGGATTGGGGTGGATATCCAGATACCAGACGCTCCACGTTTGGTTATTGTGTATTTCTTTGTGAAAATTTGGTATCTTGGTCCTCCAAACGGCAAGCTACTTTGTCCAGGTCCAGTGCCGAAGCATAATACCGAGAAGTTGCTAATGTGGTGTCTGAATCTTGTTGGCTACAGAACCTTCTTTTGGATCTCCACTATCCGGTTCTCAAGGCAACATTGGTTTATTGCGATAATGTTAGTGCAATTTATCTCACATGGAATCCGGTTCAACATCAACGCACTAAACATATTGAGATGGATATCCACTTTGTTTGCTAAAAAGTTGCTCGCGGACAAGTACGTGTCTTACATGTCCCATCACGCTATCAGATCGCCGATATTTTTACCAAAGGTCTTTCGCTGATTCTATTTGAAGATTTTTGGGACAGTCTTAACATACGCTGACCTCCCGCTTCAACTGCGGGGGTGTGATAGAATAGGATAGAATATCTAGTCATAATTGGGAGTTATGACCATTTCATTGGACGCTGGAAAAATAGACATATGTGACGCTGGCCGCGACGCGCCAGGCCAAATTTCTAGGGATCGGAAGGGAAATTGATCCTAGTCAAAGATATGTCATGCGCAACGCGGGATGAGTGTCGCTACGTGTCTCACATGGTCAAATTTGGGCTGGACGCGACTTTTCTCAAAATTTATAAACTTCCAATTTCCTAAAACTTTTCACCACTTCATTTTAGCCGACCTTTTTAAGGAAAACAACCCTACGACTTCCCCAAAACCTCTAAGGTGAGTTGTTGATTAGTTATTATCATTACTGCATTAATCTAACATCAAATAGCACTAGTTCATTCTATAAATCCTTCAATTCTTGAAAACCGAAGAAAGAGAAATTGAAGCACACTTTGGGTATCTCTTAAAGGTATGCATTTTGATCTCTACTAATGTTATTTAAAGGATTTATACTAGTGTAGGGTATTAGAAGCTAGGAGAATCCATGAGTGGTTCATGGGGGTTTTAAGAATATAATTTTTGCTTAAAAACCCTACTTTGTGTTTGGTAGCGTAATTGTTGAACCTCAAAAAATTAATTGTAGAGTGATTGTTGAACCTCAAAAAATCTATTTGGTAGTGTTTTAGCGACAATTGAAGTAAGTCTCTTTTCGAAGATACTTTTCAACCTTGAAAATGGTTTCTTTTGACAAGGGTTCGTGTGCGTGAGGGACAAGCACACATTAAACCTTATGTGTATTATATATTATACTATATCAGCATATTTATGATTTACCCTCTGATGGGTGATTTATTTAATTTTTGAAAGAGATAATCTTCGAATTGTTTTGCCCCTACTATGGGATGATTGAATTAATTTCTGAAGTGACAATTTTTAAATATTATTTCTCCTATTATGAGATGATGAAACCTGGTTTTTAATGTATTTTTTCAATGAATAAGTCATTGTCTTGGAATTTATTAATGATTGAACATGATTTCTAAATCAATTAATGACGTGATACACCCTATTAACGGGATGATGAACATAATCCATAATGAAAAATTTAGCTACCATGATATGACTTTTGACTAGGGTTCCATGCCATGATTCGTGATTCGGCTAATATGCCATGATTTTATTGTTTGTGATTGGTCTAGATACTCATGAGGAAGGGTAGTCACTATAGATCCTAGTGTGGTTAGTCTAGCCATTTGAGAGGAAGTGTGGCCATCGAGGGTCTATAGTCCCGATGTGGTTCATGCCTATCCATTCAGAAGGAAGAGTAGTCATCGATGATTAATAGCCTCGGTGTGATTTTGTCAAAATATTCAGGAGGAAGGGTAGACATTGTGGGTTGATATCCCCGATGTGGTGCTTCTATGAAATTTAGGGAACCTTAAGTAGGCATCCCTTTATTGTATTGGTTTAGACCTGTATTGGCATGTATTATACTTTGGTTTCCTGTGAGTGGTTTGTTGATGATCTTGAGCTCATGATTGCAAAGACTCAACATGATAAACGGTATAACAAGTTGAAATTGGTATTACTGTGTTAATGACTTTTACTGTTGATTTTGCTAAAGTTAATGTCTTACTCTATCATTGGATTTTGAACTGCTTTACTAATTTTTACGATATTATTTTTATTTATTAACTATTGTCCCATATACACTCATTGAGTACCCAACTATCACGACCCCTTTTCAAAAATCGTGGTGGCACATATACATTTCCACCGGTAGGCGAACTACTTCCCATATAAATAAAACAAGTGAAAGAAATGCAGATATATAATCAAAAACATCAATACAACCCCCAAAATCTGGTATGTGATACAAAAGCACTAATGATCCGAATACAAGTTTGAATGTCAAGGGCAACGCAGTGCCAGAACTGGATAACCATACTGAGAATGTATAAAAAGTGTCTCCAGAATCAAGTAAAGACATAAAATAAGATATCAACATTTCTGGGGCATACCGGAAGAATCATCCTTACCCTGAAACCCTGAAATCCACCTGCTTGGATTCACACTCGAGCTCGCGAACTGGTAGTAGGATCTGTATCTGCATCAGAAAAGATGCAACAAGTGTAGCATGAGTACATAACGTACTCCTGTAGCCACTATAGGCCAACAATGATGTAAGATACGTAAGAGAGATAAATATCAAGTTGACACCATGTAAGCCTATGCTAGACAGTTCAACAACCCATATAAGTCACGTTGTACACATATCAATTCACTGATTCGCCAAATCACATTGTTCATATAAGGTTCCAATCACAGTCAAGTACAATCATTCCATACATATATACAGGGATCTTACTATCATAATACCCACCAACTAGTACTTTCTTGTCTTTATCAGCATGTTCATATTGTCCATACTGATCTAATTCCATATCTGAGTCTGACCGTTTCTCTTGCTTTGCTTTGCTTTGCCTTGATTATGATTATGCTTTGTCTTGAGCCGACGTTCTCCAAAAAATAGCCATTTTACCAAGGTGGAGGTAAGGACTGCGTACAGTCTACCCTTTCCAGACCTCATATTGTGGGATTTCACTGGGTATGTTATTGTTGTTGTTGTTGTTGTCGTTGTTGTTGTTGTAGTACTCTCTTATCCAAGTCATGTTCAAGCTTAACCCCACTTACCCAACTTAACACATCAAATGAAAAAGTCAATACTTAGATCACAACAACACTTTTAGAACGTTTTCTAAGAGTATTACGCTTAAGCTAACCATGATGACATTAACTCTTTTATTATTCTTGGCCTTTAGACTTAGTTAGGTATCTATATAATTACAATAACAGTTGACATCAAACTTACAATTAATAAAACTACAAAGGCCCATACATAAGAAAGCAAGCCACATACGACAACCAAATCAATTCAAAATATTCAACCATTTATCCAAGTGTTCCTAATGACCAGACTAATCATGGCAATTCACCCGATTCAATAGAATCAATCCAATTTCCAAGTATTCACATAGACAAGCCTAATCAAGGCAACCAGTCCACATTACCAATTAACAGATAATCAATGCATTGATATGTGTATGATATGAATACAATGCATATGCCAGGTGCCTTTCTTTTTCCCTTATACAGGCGCTCAAATTCTATGCGATGCACACGCATGGGGGACCTGCGAAGTCCATATACCCTTCGAAATTTCTCAATAGAGCCCAGCCCTTGGTTGTAGTAATATTTGTTGCAGGCGTGCAACCCGATCCCCACATATCATCATATTTGTTGCTACGTGCAAACCTAGCCATCCGTATCATCATCATCTCAATATTGCCATAATCTCATAATTACTTTGCTTTCCCGGTTTCTTGGACCCACAACATTTTCATACTACACTCATATCAATATCATCAGAATCATGAGTATATGAATGCAAATGACAATTCAAGGCAAGAGATCAAAATGTAATGAGATGCAGCCAAATACAGAGATGATTATCACATGCTTTCAAAGTTCAACATCAATAATCCAAGTACAATCAAGATATCATACCAAAGTAGTCCAACAACAATAATTCAAGTATAATCAGGATATCATACCAAGTAGTCCAACAACAATAATCCAAGTACAATCAGGATATTATATCAAGAAGTTCATCAATAATAATCCAAGTACAATCAGGATATCATATCAAAGCAGTCCATCAACAATAATCCAAGTACAATCAGGATATCATATCACATCATGTGTGATAAATAAACATGACAATATCAAATATTGCAAAAAAAACCCACATAATGGCGACAAGCCCACATAACAGCAGTCGGAACAAGCTTAAGATTGATTCCTCCAATCACCCAACAACACAGTTCAACACCGGTACCCACTTAAGTGTTCATCACAACCACTTGAGTGGGAATCCCAAATACTCCCAATACCCCCTCAACATTTATAACTACTACGTAATTCTATCGCAGTCTCAAAAAGATAAACAGTAGCCTACCTCATTACCGAATATAAGCGCTAACAAATAATAGGACATAACCTTTAACAAAATAAGACCACAAAATCGACCCCGGGCCCACGTCACAAAGACTCAAACTTTAATACTCAAAAACAATTATTACATACTAAGTAATCATATTCTTAAATTAAATCAAAATCTATACATATTCGAACCATCAATTGAACAATAATAAAAAAGCCTCAATTCCCTAGAAATTTCCCCCTTTGAAAATAAGCTTCTATAATGAAATTAAGCCTAGAAACATGATACACCTTTTAATTCTTAAACCTCCATTAAAAACAACCACATAACTCTCTTATTCTCAAAAACACATTAAATTCATTTTCTCCAACTTAATAACATGCTAAACTACCATTAAGGAGCTTAGAAACATAAACGTAATCTATAAAGGGGAAGAATCTATTACCTCAAGGTTGAAATTGATTCTAAACCTCTTGAAATGCTCTATGACAGCTCTGGTTTCAATAACATGCTCTATGACAGCTCTGGTTTCAAGGTTTTTCTATTTTGGGAAAGAAGTTCTGACCTAATTGAATTTATAGGACCCTGAAACAATACTTCTTCCCCGGAGGAATTAACTCTACTAGAGCATACCCACTATGGCGGACCAAACTTTAGTTGGGGCGGTGTCACTTGACACCTCACCCCATCGCCACAACAAACATGACTTCGCGGTGACAGACTCGCCCCGGCAGACAAATCCTTCGTCAATGCGGAAACACACCATATCTAAATTCCCGTTTTGGTGAGCTAACCTCTCGCTGAGGCAGACCCACTGAAGCAGACAGTGGTACCACCGAGGTGGACACTAGACACCAACAATGGGAAAAACAGCTGAATCTCCTATCCAACACCCGAAATACTCCCGAGACCCCTGAGCACAAACCAAACATGCTCGTCTATGGTAAACTGTTCTACGAACTCACTTGTATCCTCAGATTTCAAAAATAACAAATCTAAGCCATACTTTTCTAAAAAAATCATCAAGGGAAATCAAATATCCAAATTTCACAAATAAAGCCACAAAACACATCTAATTTCCTTGGGATGCGAGACAATGACTCGACTAGGTCATAAATGACCCTCCGAAACTACCAGAAGCGATGGAACTCAGAAACAAACTCATCTAGCTAGAAGTCAACTTTGAGTCAAACTAACCAACTCTAAGATTTTAGTTTTGGGTTTTTCATACAAAACTCATATAAATAGACCTCAGGGTTTGTGCCACCCATCCCCTGCGCACACAAACCCCACATAAGAATCACATGAAGAGTAAAATAGTCAAATAAGAGTCTTTAGCTAAAAATAATCGGATGGATCATTACATCAGATAACAATTAAACAAACGTTCGCCCTCGAACGGAAGAAAGAAACAATAAAATCGACGAGTAACACGGGAATCCCTTAATAACCTCATAAGAGTACCTATAGGCCAGGAATGAGACGATATCGCTGCTTGTTCATATAACCCATCAAAACTACTATAACTTACCGCAACACCCCTAATTTATATTTTTTCGTAACCAAAATTTCTCTCACAATTGATTCTCAAATGTACGAACTAACTCTACTCAAATTTCCTGATTTTATCATAGCCATACCTCTATCCGCGTCCGACTGGATCCACAAATTATCACAATAACCGTTATCATTCCTTAGTTATAACCACAACTAGAGTCCAACATGTACTAATAACATAGTCTGATACTACTAGTCTTCCTTCTCAACTATTAATACTGTTCTTCGCATCAAGATTCCTTAGAACACATAAACACACATCACAAGTCCAATTTCCCTCGAATCTCCAAATAACTGTACTATAAGCATACCTATCGATTACCTTGGCATGCCAAATTCGTAAAAAATGAATGTTCCTTCTAAAGACTTTCCATAACCAATTGTACTTCCTCAATGCATACCAAGTAACCGTGCAACCCATTAGATATGTCTGAATCATTGCCATCCGAAGAATATTATCAATCTTACTTGTAATTTTAATGAGAACCAATAATACTGTCATACTTCTATTTCAAAACAAAATCCCTCGAATCCTTATCGGTGGTTTACTAGAATACCACAAGTCCTCCAGTCAATGTAACATATGCCACCAACCCTAAATGAGCAAATATATCCTGGGATAAAATACTCAATTTCTAAATCATCAATAGCCACCCGAACGGATTTCAAATGAATTAGTAAGCTCATATAAACATGCTATGATCTCTTCCATATTTTTTCCTCTCGAACAATCAATCACATGCTGTCACCCCGGCTTTAAGAGCGGGATTTTATCCAAGTCATCAATTTAACAGCGACGAACCAAACCCTTGATTATAATCTCCAAATTCCTCACTTCTACCCGATACGCAAGTCTGATAGGACCACACAAACTCTAAATACATTAAATTTTCCTTGTACTTTATCTAAACTCTCCCACACTCTGGACACCTTGTCGAATATCTATTTGTCATATCCTGCTAATTACCAGTCTTACCAATTCCTTACGTATCAACCTTACCTTCCATTTACCTTTCTATGCGCAACTACTCCCAAGTATTAATACCCGAGATACTCATACATGCTATCATCCAACAATGTCTCAACATGGTCTACTACCAGTAGCCTAACACAAACCTCACGGAACATTCATCATAACACTTAGTCCACTACGATGGACCTACTCCTCCGAGCGTACCAAAACATTTCACCCGGTCTAAAAGATGCAAAAATAATGACACCACAAACCACATCTAACCCCATAATTTATATTTTTTCAAATCTGAATCCTTTCCTATATCGAAGATGCACCTTAGTCAATCCAAATTAGATCAACCACGTATTTATCGAATTTCTTACATTTCCACCATTCATTCTAATCATGTTCACCACTAACAATCGTTTATTACTCAAACCCTTAAACATGGGAACTTTTCCCAAAAATTCGACACATTTCATGTACCATCCTTTATGAAATACCTCGACTGGAAAATACATCAACCCACTCTGGTTACTCTGACCAACAGTCATTTAGGACCTAAACGATAACCCGAACTACCACTGAACCAATCCATAATACGAAAGTGATTCTTGATTATCGAACATACACTCATGCTAACATCCTCATATAGTTTCGTCGAAATACCCTTGCCAAAAATCCTTGACCGAAATAATCCTCTTTCTATATCAGTCCATGCGTTCACTGACCCGATCATCGATACTTGAAGTATTTCACAACTAAAATTAGATCAAATCGTCATCAATCGGTTACCATAAATATTCCCATTGACCAATAACTTATTTGAGAGTCTATATGATGTTTGCCTGCGAAAACCCAATTTTCACCTTATTTTGGAAAAACATAACATATCCAACTAATCGTGCAATTCTTTGTCCTTCGTCACCTCTATAGTCATTATACCAGTAGCTATAGAATTTCTCTAGTGTTAACCTTTACATACCCTGCCCACAAACCTTAACCAAGAACTAGGTGCAATACCCGATAATCCCTCAAATAGAACTCCATACTTATCCAATACTTGAGTCATTCTTATTAGTCGATCACTGGCTCTCATTATCCTAAGACGTAGCCCAACGTACTAACTCATATATAATCACTCACACTCGCTCAATGCTAGACGATTATGAAATCACCCATAAATCAATAATCTCTTGGTCTCAACACCCTATAATCACTAACATCGAAACGCCAAGAGAACCCACAAACACAATCTCTAGGTGAAGAAATGCGACTCTCAATATTGCCATAAACTCATAAGTACTTTGCCTTCCCGGTCTCTTGGACCCACAATATTTTCATACTACTCTCAAATCAATATCATCAGAACCATGAGTGTATGAATGCAAATGACAATTCGAGGCAAGAGATCAATATATAATGAGATGCAACCAAATACAAAGATGATTGTCACATCCTTTCAGAGACAACATCAATAATCCAAGTACAATCAAGATATCATACCAAGGTAGTCCAACAACAATAATTCAAGTACAGTCAGGATATCATACACAGTAGTCCAACAACAACAATCCAAGTACAATTAGGATATCATATCAATCAGTCTATCAAAATAATCCAAGTACAATCAGGATATCATATCAAAGCAGTCCATCAACAAGAATTCAAGTATAATCAAGATATCATATCAAAGTAGTCCATCAACAATAATCCATGTACAATCATGATATCATATCAAATCATGTGTGATGAATAAACACAATAATATCAAATATGACAATGAACCCACATAATGGAAACGAGGCCACATAAAAGTAGTCGGAACCAATTGAGGGCTAATTACCCAAATCATCCAACAACACAGTTTAACACTGATACCCACTCAAGTGTTCATCACAACCACTTGAGTGGGACCCCCAAATATTCCCAAATACCCCTAAACATTTATAACTACTACGCACTTCTATCGGAGTCTCAAAAAGCTAAAATGTAGCCTACCTCATTGCCAAATAGGAGCGCTAACAAATCAAGCCTTGGTGATTGCCTTGCCCTTCTGTTACGGCTTGAGATAGTTGAAGTTTATCCATGTACATATACTATCCATTAACATAGAATACATACACAAAAGAAGGACATAACCTTTAAGAAAACAAGAGCACCAAATCGACCCCAGGCCCACGTCACCAAGACACGAACTTTAATACTCAAAAACCATTATTACATACTAAGTAACCATATCCTTAAATTAATTTAAAATCTATACACATTCGAACCATCAATTGAACAATAATAAAAAAAGTCTCAATTCCCTAGAAATTTCTCCCTTTGAAAATAAGCTTCTATAATGAAATTAAGCCTAGAAACATGATTATCCATCATCATCCAATCCTAATTCAAAATAATAACACCTTTTAATTCTTAAACCTCCATTAAAATCAACCACATAGCTCTCTTATTTTAAAAAACACACGAAATTCATTTTCTCCAACTTAATAACATGCTAAACTACCATTAAGGAGCTTAGAAATATAAACTTAAGTTATAAAAGGGAAGAATCTATTACCTCAAGGTTGAAATTGATCCTAAACCTCTGGAAATGCTCTATGACAGCTCTGGTATCAAGGTTTTTCTATTTTGGGAAAGAAATTCTGACCTAATTGAATTTATAGGACCCTAAAATAGTACTTCTGCTACGACAGACCAAACCTTCATTGGGGTATGTGTCACTTGACACCTCACCCTATCGCCACAACGAACATGACTCCATGACGGCGGACTCGCCTCGGCGGACAAATTGAGACCTCCCGGGCACAAACCAAATATGCTCGTCAATGATAAACAGTGCTACAAACTCTCTCGTACCCTCGGATTTCACAAATAATTGAGGAATGCCATACTTTTATAAAGAATCATTTGGGAAATTCAAATATCAAAATTTCACAAATAAAGCCACAAAACACATATGATTGTCTCAGAAAGTGAACCATTAACTCGAATAAGTTATAATTGACCCTTCGGAACTACCAAAAGTGACGAAACTCGGAAAGGAACCATAAGTCAACTTTGAATCAAATTAACCAACTCTAAATTTCTAATTTTGGGTTATTCATCCGAAACTCATATAAATAGACCTCAGAGTCCATGCCACACATCCCTTATGTATCACAATCCCCACATAAGGATTACTGTAAGGATAAAATAGTCAAATAAGGGTCTTTAGCTAAAAAATGATCGAACAGGTCATTACACCAACACTCAGACATACTATTATTGCTTTTGATAGTATGTTAGGTAATATAGAAGAGTAGATTTGTGATATGCGTATGCAATAGGAGAATTTGTTGCTTTCCTAATTTATTGGTGAGCTCACACCCTTGTTCATGGGATGCCCTTCTATCTTAGCTTATTATTTTTAGTTTTGGGTTGTGTCTCATAGTTAGAATATTTATTTATCTATCTTAGAAGCTCCATAGATAGATCTTATTATTGTGGGTAGTTGTTGAAGTCATAGTTTGACTTATTTGTGTGTTTGCCACAAATTATGACATCTTATTCTATGAAACATACGCTGATTTTTACAAGTATAAGTATACTTTCAGCTAGCCATAAATAATTGTTTTAAACAAATGTTGAAAGATTATCAAATGAGATTAGACATTTATTAATTTTATAAGGTACTTCCGGTATGGTTTATAGCATTGGATATCTGTTGTGCCATGGTCAGGTTTGGGGTGTGATAAGCTTGGTATCAGAGCCTAGGTTTAGAAGTATCCTATGATACGTCTGTGTTTATGGAGTTGTGTCTATTGGAGTATTCCTTGTACAACCTAATCACCTATATGGTCGAAATACTACCAGGACATTTATAGTTTTATCTCACTCTTTTTTATTCAAGATTGTGCTATAGAGCTTGAACTTCCTTTAGGATCATTCTAACATGTTCGTTAGTCATGCCTTGCGGAGATGGCTTTAACTCGTATTGTAGTTTCTAACCTAATGAATAATCGTGCTAAAAGGTGCACATTTGTTATAATGTAGAATTTGATGGATGGTATATAGTCTCTTGATTATGCAGTAGGTGTTTGGTGGTTTAGCTCGTAAGGAGGGGCTGATGCCTCAGATGTTGTGGTCACATGTATTCTAACCATCTATTATCTTGATGGGTAATCGTTGATCGGTTAAGATTTGAATCTTTATTATATGACTCCGTACTTATCCCTTGATTTTAGTGTGGAACCCTAATAACTGTTAGAACTCTTTTCTGTGAATACCCTTGCTAGTGTCCCCGTTATTTCTTCTAGAGTCTATAGAGACTGTGTAGTTGTATTTAAGGGACGTAAGACTACTACTGATTTACTTAAATTAGAAATGGTGAAATTTGATGTGATTGGAAATAGAATGTCTTTCCAAGTGTTTTATGAAAATCTTGCAAGAATTCTTGAAAAACATTGAGGTTTAGTGAAAATCTGAGGTCATGACTATCATTCGAGCACAAATGATCCTGAGAGGGGGATAATTTAATGTTATGTAAATTCAAGTTAAGTGTGAATATGTTAAGAGAATGATAATGTGGCATTTTAGACATAGGAAATCCTATCAAGGTGAGTTTTGGTGAAAATAGTTGTTTTAAGATCAGGACGAATAACGGTGTGTGTAAGATTTGATAGAATCAACTAAGTTTATGATAGGTTTGACTTCCAACAAGTATACGTGAAAATCATTGGGAATTAAAATTTACAAAATTGAAAGTTGTAGCCCTTTTAAATACTTTTTCAACCACATATAGACAAGCCCAATCAGAGCTCTATGCTAGGATTTATGATCATTTTACTGTATGTTGGAAAAATAGTCATACGGGAGGTGGGTCGCGACGCGAGGCGCCAAGTAACATTTCCAAGGATCGAAATAAAAGTTTATCCCCATAAGAGGCATACCGTTCAAGACGCTGGCTGCAACGCGCTACGCACCGCGCACGACTAAATTTAAACTGCACATGATTTTTCCCGAATTTTATAAACTTCAAATTTCATAAAACTTTTCACCACTTTTTTTTTGGCAAACATTTTGGAGGAAAACAACTATAGGGCTTCCCTGAAACCTCTAAGGTGAGTTATTGATCAATTCTTATCATTGCTACATTAATCTAACATCAAATAACACTAGCTCGTCTTTCAAACCATTAGATTCATGAAAATCGAAGAAAAAGAGAAATTGAAGGAGACATTTGGAATCTCTTTAAGATATTATCTTTGATCTCTATTAATATTATTTAAATAATTTACATTAGTGTAGGGTAATAGAAGCAATGGAAATCTATGGGTGGTTCATGGGGGTTTCAAGAACATGAATTTGGCTTAAAATCCCTAGTTTTCGAAAAGGGTAGGAATCAAAGAGAATAGTGTATAGTTCTAATATTTATTATCTAAATCAATTATATAGTGATTGTTGAACCTCGAAAAATATATTTGGTAATATTTTAGCGGGAATTGAGGTATGTCTCTTTTCGAACATACTTTTCAACCTTGAAAATAGTTTCTTTTGGAAAGGTTTTGTGTGCGTGAGGGACAAGCCCACATTGAATCTTATGTGTATTATATATTATACTCTATTAATATTTTTGTGATTTCTCCTCTAATGAATGATTTAATTTGATTTTTGAAACAGATAATCTTCGAACTGTTATGCCCCTATTATGGGATGATCGAATAGATTCCTAAAGCGACAGCATTTTAACGTTACTTTTCCTATTATGGGATGATGGAACTTGATTTTTAAATCACTGGTCTGGAATGTGTTTTCCTTATGAATGGGTTATTGTCTTGGAATTTATTAATGATTGAACATGCTTTCTAAACTGATTAATGACGTTATACACCTTATAAACGGGATGATGGACATAATCCATAATAAATAATTTGGCTATCATGATATGACTGTGATTTAGCTTCCAAGCCATGATTCATGATTTGGATAATATTCCATAATTCTATTGTTCGTGTTTGGCCTAGCTACTCAGGAGGAACGATAGTCACTATGGATCATAATGGGGTTTGCCTAGACATTCAGGAAGAAGAGTCTCCATAGAGGGTCGATAGCCCTGTGTGGTTCATGCCTAGCCATTCGGGAGGAAGAATGATCAATAAGGGTTAGTAGCCCCGATGTGATTTTTTCTTGCTATTCGGCAGGAAGGGTAGCCATTGTGGGTTGATAACCCCGATGTGGTGCTTCTATGTATTTTAGAAACTTTAAGTGGTCATCCCTTTGTTATAATGATTTGGGCATGCATCTGCATGTGTTATACTTTAGTTTCATATAAGTGGCTTGTTGATGATCTTGATCTCATGATTGATAACAATTAACGTGATAAATGGTATAATAAATTGAAACTGATATTCATGTGTTATTGGCTTTTACTGTGATTCTACTTAGGTTTCTGGCTTACTCTACCCTTGGATTTTGAACTGTTTTCATTGGTACTATTTTCCTATGTTTTTATAATATTATTTTGATTTATTAACTATTGCCCCGTAGCCACTCACTGAGTACCAGTACTCAAGCATACCATTATTGTTTTTGATGGTATGTTAGATAACAAAGAAGAGCAGGTTTGTGACACGCGTATGGAATAGGAGAACTTGCTGCTTTCGGGACTTATTGGTGAGCCCATAACCTTGTTCGTGGGATACCTCTCTATCTTAGTTTTATATTTTTAGTTTCGGGTTGCGACCCGAAGTTAGAATATTTATTTATTTATCTTAGAAGCTCCATAGATAGATGTTAATATTGTGCGTAATTGTTGAAGTCATAGTTTGACTTATTGGTGTGTGTGCCATATTTTATGACATCTTATTCTATTAAACTTCTGTTGATTTTTATAAGTATGAGTATACTTTCAATTAGACATAAATGATTCTTTTAAACAAATATTAGAAGATTATAAAAAAAAAAAGTTTATTAATTTTATAAAGTGTTTCCGGTGTTGTTTATAGCATCAGATGTCTGTTGCGTCGGATCGAGTTTGGGGCGTGTCAATACTCCTTTTAGAAGGAAAATCCATGGGGGAATTTGAGATGTAGAGAGATATTTAGGTACTTGAAATTTAAAAATAAATAAATCTTGTCCTAACTCTTAGCTCATGAAGTAAGGATTATTTTCCAAGACTTTACAAGGAGAAAATAACTTATAGCTCAACCAACACAGGGAACTCTAACATCTCTCCCTCTCCCACTCCCGTATGACTGAATATTTAAAGCGTAGATAACGAAAGAGCCTGTATCATTAGCATGATCCTTTATGTTAAGGAGGGATCTGTGGGACAACATAGATAGTATGAACAACTCTATTAATGGACCTTGGTGTATTTGGGGAGACTTCAATGTTGTTATGAATCCTGCAGAAAAAATAGGGGGCAAGCCTTACAGATCCAGTAAAAGTCTTGATTTTATAAGTATTATGGAAACATGTGGTTTTATGGATATTGGTTACATTGGGCCTGGTTTTACTTGGTGCAATAATAGAAGGCCTAGAAAAAAAATATGAAAGAGACTGGATAGGATTTTGATTAATGATCAGTGGTCTCAAATGTTTAATCACAGTGTGGTTAATCATCTACCAAGAATAGGTTCTGATCATAGGCCCCTACTGATGTGTTCTCATAATGATCAACATATTCATATCAAGTATTTTAGGTTCTTAAATTTCTGGACTGAACAAACTGATTTTTTGGAAATTGTCCAGCAGATTTGGGATACTAATATTGAAGGTAATCCTATGTGGATCCTTCAAAGTAAGCTTAATCTTCTTAGTACCAAGCTAAGCCAATGGTCTAAAGAAGGAATTGGTGACATTCATGAAGAGGTGACTACTTGGGAAGCCAAGATGCTCATTTTGGAAGACCTTGATCTGCATAACAATTCAGAACTCCAAAGAGAAGAACTCAATAAAGGATATGCTGAATAAGTGAGGTGGTTGGGACTTCAAGACAATATCCTTAGATAGAAGACTCAGACCACTTGTTTCAAAGAAGGTGACTATAACTCAAAATACTTTCATAGTATATTGAGAGACAGAAGAAGGAGGCTTCAACTACACTCTATCAAAAATCATAGAAATGTATGGGTCCAGGGTGATGAAAATATTGCCAAAGCAGCAGTCAGACACTACAAAGGGTAAGGGATTGTGCCAGAAAAGGTATCCGTAGGACTATCATTCGTAGTAGGAGAGGGAGTCCATCTTTCATTTCTAAGCATGGCATCAGTATCGGAGGAGGTTATGCCGTAGCTGTAGCTGTCACTGGTCTTTGAATGAAAGCAGGAAGATCCATAGTCAAATCGAATCGGATTGATGCTAAGGAATCCGCGTCCCTATCCCTTGAACTGTTGATGGGAATAGTGCCTCACCCAATACTTCATGCCCAATCTTAAGATTCAAACTAGAAACAGTTCCATTTTGAAGTGTATTCCTAACATTATTAGCAAAGACACTGTTTTTAGTATGAGCTCCTATAGCAGTGCTGGACCTGATGGTTTTAATGGCATGTTCTTTCAGCATTGTTGGAACATCATCAAAAAGGATATTATAGAGTTTGTCAAAGACTTTTCCAGAGGGAAAGGGCTAACTAAGTACTACACTCATAAGATCATCTCTAAACTGGTGGCTAGAAGACTCAACCCATTATTAGACAAGCTTGTTTCTGATAACCAAAGTGGTTTTGTTTCTGGAAGACTGATTACTGAGAATGTCATGCTTGCTCAAGAAATCATTCATGATATTGCAAAGCCTAATAAGGGTGGTAATGTGGTTATCAAATTAGATATGGCTAAAGCATATGATAGATTCTCTTGGTCTTTCCTTTTCAATGTTCTGCACAAATTTGGCTTTTGCAGTAACTGGATAGATATCATCAGAAGAATCATTTCTAATGTATGGTATTCTGTTCTGATTAATGGCACAAGACATGAGTTCTCTCAATCTTCTCAAGGCCTCAAGCAGAGGGATCCTATCTCCCCTTCACTATTTATTTTAGCTGCTGAGATGCTTTCAAGATCTCTGAACAAGTTAAATGAAGATAGCAGATTTATCCCTTTTTCTATGAACAAGAGAGGGCCTTCTATCAATCACCTAGCCTATGCAGATGACATTGTCATCTTTTCTAGTGGTAACTCTAAATCCATCAAATAAATAAGTATGAAAGGGCTTCTGGACAACTTGTTAATGAAGAAAAAAGCTTCTTCCTCACTGGTCCTAAGACTAGCCCTTATAGAATAAACAGACTGAGGCTATGTACTGGCTATATGAACAAGAAGTTTCCTTTCATTTATCTGGGAAGTCCTTTAGATTCTGAAAGGAATAAAATTTAATATTTTGATGGTATGGTTTCTAAGGTGGTAAAAAAATGAATGAATGGTAAGGAAAAATGCTTTATTTTGAAGGCAGAGCTGTGCTCATTAAGAGTACTCTTCAATCACTCCCTACCTACACTATGTCTGCCCTCAACCCTCCTAAAGGTACTATTAACCTCATTGAAAAACATATGGCTAGATTTTTCTAGGTTCTTCTATAGAGAAAAGAAAAAACTACACTAGAACTCTTGGTCTAACTTGTGCAAGCCTAAAGATGAAGGTGGTATTGGAATTAGAAGCTTAGTGGACATCTCCAATACCTTGGCTATCAAAAGGTGGTGGAGACTAAGGACAAAACACTCTTTGTGGGCTGATTTTATGAAGAACAAATATTGCACTAACAAGTATATGGTTCAGAAAAAATGGATCCCAGGTAATTCTCAAGGTTGGAAAGCTTTAGTTTGGGCCAGAGATAAAGCTGAGGAGCACATCAAATGGAACATCAATGAAGGAAACAGTAATTTTTGGTGGGATAGATGGATTGAGTTTGGTCCATTAGCACTGCTGCCTACTAGTTGCTGTGAAGGTCTTTTAGCTAAGCTGAAAGTTAAAGATTTTATGCTCAATAGAGAATTTTATCTTGTCTTCTGCCTACTCATGTTGTTAAGAGTATTGTGAACATTCAAATTGGTCTTCGTGACTAGAAGGATGACCCTGTTTGGATTAGCACTGAGAATGGTCATCTGATTGATATGTGCTACAAGATTGCAAGTTAAAAATTTCTTCTCAAGCAATAATTAGAGTATGGGATAGGGAATTCATCTCTGTTGGTTAGCTAAGAAGCACGATTCAGCCACTATAGGTACCAACACTTTTATATATTCCTTGATAAATTCGTGGCAGATGTGCATTCGAAAAGCATGTATGTATAGTATTACACATTGTGTGTATATGAGAATGTCATAGGTACTGTTTGATTCATAAATAGAAGGACGTACAAGAGGGACACCCTAAACATAGCCATGTGTTTTCAATAAACAGTTGCCTATTTATGTTTCCTAATTAAAGATCGTAGATTTTCCTCTCAAAATTACTCGGTTTTTTGTCTAGTTCCTTTTGTTGGAAATTTACTAACGTGGAATTAAGTTTATCCCATTACTAATGTGAAATTAAGTTTATCCCTATAAATTGAGGCATTTGGCTCAATTCTATAGATGAACAGAGATGAATATATGAACATACTTACAAGTTAACAACACCACAAAGAGATCAGTTTTTCTGATAAGCAATCCTTCTCTTAGCAATCTTCATTATTCGTGTTCTTCGTTGGGATCATTTGTGTAGGCTTTGCACATTTGATAGTTTGTTGTTTCATCTTGGGAGACTATTGTCCACACTTCCGTAAAGCCTATAAACGGGGGCAATCTTGTCTTAAAGACAGAGAGTCATATCTCGACTCAGCCGGTGGTGTTGTGATTATCTAATTGGTTGCTAAGTGTTTCAGGTGTGAACTTGATTCTCAAAGGACTCTGACCATTCGGATTCTCAGCGGTTCTACAAGCCACAAGTGTAGCAGTTCATGTTCTTGTATTTCTGAATACAAGATCCAGATTTGGAGTTCCAATTCAAGATCAAGAGATTGACAACTTGTTGTTGTAATCGTTGTTGTTTATCCTTTCGATCACTGTAATAGTTATTTACTATTCTCGTACATGCTTTACATATCCAACAATTTTAAGACAAGAGTGTATTAGTGCTCGAAAGATGTTTGCCGGTAGATATGGTCCCAAATCTGGCTGTGGTTTTCTTCTTGAAAACAATTCTGTTGACAGTTCTGTAACAGTTTAAACACTATCTCTGTCAACAACCGTGCTTACAAATCTGGTCCTAGTTTTGGTTCTCTCTTTGATGACAGTTACAAATATGTTTCCATCAAAGGTGGGATCTCTGGATCTGATGTTGAGCTTCAAGATACCCTTGATAGTTATGCTAGTACGACTAAAGATCAAGGACGAGTTAGTGTCACCACTCCCGAGGTTGGTGGAAACAAGTGCCTACGAGAGGCTGAGGATGTCAACTGGAACAAGAGGAGAAGGCTGAAGATGATGTTCTATCATGTAGCAAAAGGCCTATATCTGTCCCAGACAAATGATTTGAATTATGGTAAAGAGGATGTGGACACTCAATCTAACTGAAATGGGCCATAATCCAAAAGGTCTAAGTTAATTATCCTTCCTTATCTATAATTTGTTTAGTTAATATCTGAATAAAGGTGTGTAAAGCAAGGCTGGGAATATGAAAGTGTTTTCATTAAAAACTCATATTCCCTACACTCTAAAATCAGATATTGAATCTCATTCCTTCCCAGTTAAAGATTGGACTATTGTAAACAAAACTTAAAAGATGCGTTCTTTTGGGTGTAATTATTAAAAGTGCGTAAAATATGTTCGCACATATGAAGAAGAGAGATCCACTGACTGTGCGAAAACTATTACCACTCTTAAGTAAGCGCCAGGGATTTCCTTGGGCACCAATCACAAGGGAAGAAGACTAAGAGATAATGGCTTATCTTAAGACGTTGAACCTGTCACCTATCTGACAGAAGATCCTTCATTTGATAGGATGATATTGGACACTCAGTCATACAAAGCCTACGGGAGACTGGAATGGGCCACAATTTCCAGGTCTTAAATGATCTGAAGGCCAGAAGAAATACAGAAAAGTAATGGACACCTAATGAGGTGGGCCAGAATTTCCAGGTCTTAAATGATCTGAAGGCTAAAAGAAAGGCAGAAAAGTAATGGACACCTAGTGAAGTGGGCCAGAGTTTCCAGGTCTTAAATGATCTGAAGGCCAAAAGAAAGGCAGAAAAGTAATGGACACCTAATGAGGTGGGCCAGAGTTTCCAGGTCTTAAATGATATGAAAGCTAAAATAAAGGCAGAAAAGAAATTGGACACTCAGTCTGCCAAAGCAACTGGAGTGGGCCAGAGTATCCAGATCACATATGATCCGGTTACGCCCAAACCACGGGCAAGAAGTTGTTCATGTGAAACAATGCCACCTCTAAAGTAGAAGGGGTTAAAGAGGTTGTCCTCAATTGGACTTCAGGGAATGTGATCACTCTAAAATGAGGTGATACATGTCCCAAACTTGGTTTAAGGAATGATGTTGGTCAAGCTGGTTTGAGACTAGTCCAACAGGTCTGTAATAATTAAGAATGGTATAGTATGTATGTAGCTAAATGAATGATATATTTGTAATCTGAGCATCTATGCTATCATAGATTAAGACACATTAAATAGGAAGTCATTCAAAAGCAAACGAAGTTAAGAATGTTGCCTTCTGTCGACATAAACCCTCAAAATGAATGTGAGGTAGGCAAAGAGGCAAAATCACATTTCCATTACGTCAAAGGAATATAGAAAGAAGCACAGCTCCTCTAGAACTTAGTCACACCTACATGGGTGAATTGAACTTTGTAAAAAATAGGGGGGAGACAAGTTCCGTTAAAGGAATAGCGAAAGAAGCACCGCTCCTCTAGAACTTAGTCACACCTATATGGGTGATTTGAAGTTTATACAAAATAAAGAGGGGATACAAGTACTTTGTGACCTTCATTGATGATAGTACAACGTATTGCATCCTTTGTTTGTTGAAAAGCAAAGATGAAGCTGTTGAAGCGGATAAGCGCTACAAAACAGAAGTTGAAAATCAACTAAGCCTACAGATTGAGGAATTCGTAATGATAGAAGGGGAAAATGTGAAGCATCGATCATCAAACGCCTTTTCATTACTCACCTCAGTCTAACGATTTTAGCCAAGCATAAAGTCGTACGCCTAAAATATGTGGGGCAAGGCAATCCTTACCGGTAATGCGATTCTCAACAAAACTACGCATAAGGATAAGGATAACCCTCCATGTGAAACATGGAAAAGATCCCACCTACAAATGTTGTGTTGTGGGGTGGCTTCGAAGAGGTTGGAATACCGAAAAAGGTCAAGTTGAACCTAAGACTGTAAATTGCATATCCACTGGATCTGTAAATAACAGTAGTGTAAGGCCTCTTGGTGTCAAAGAATGCTGAATTCTTTGAAGATAACTTTCCTTAAGAAGGAAAAAGAAATATTTGCTCTAGGTTAACAAGAACCCACGAGTGCCTGTTTATCCAGAACCAGACATTCCTGATCTATAGGACTCGGAAGTTGCTGACTATTCGAAACTTAATGTTCCAGATCTACAGAACTCAGAGATTCTAGATGTTGAACCGAGACGGAACAAAGAGGGGACAAAGACTTGTTCCGGGCCTTCTAGCTTGTATAGTTGAGAATGAACCATGGAGAATTAACAAAGAATTGTCATCTCCAGAAGCGCTGCTTTGGAAAGAAGCTACAGAGGGAGAAATAGATTCCATCATATAGAACCATACTTGTTTAACTGTTGACCTTCCTCTGGGAAAAGAACTTTTGGGTTGTGAAAGTGGATACTCAAAAGTGAGTACAAAGTAGATGGATCTACTGACGAGTATAAGACCTCGACTACTTGTACATGTGCTCCCCTGTGAATAGCTTAACATCCAGGGCCATTACAGTCTTGTGTGACATAGATGTTGAAACAGCCTTCCTAACCGGAGAGTTGGAAAGGGAGGATCAGAGTTGGTTTGTTGGACTGTTGGGCTTCTTCATGAACTTTCATTTTGGTCCCTGAAATGTTTACATTTTGATCCTAGAAGTTTAAGATAAAATAGAAATAATGAATCTGACAACAAAAACATTGACTCTGAAGTTAGAAAGCTAATAATTGAAAAACCAACAGTCTGAAAGTGGAAGTCAAATTGAAACAAAAGTCTCGATATATGAAAGATATGGGTATCACAGATGACATATTAGGAATTGGGATTTCTAAGACATCTAACGGACTGGTCAAACTCCAAACTCAGTTGTGAGATAGTTGACAGTCTCGTTGAAGCCACCAATGGATATGAATCATAGAAGTGATTGGAATCATGGTGCACCCATATACAAGGAGCGATATGCGCAGGTCATATGTAGTTCAATGTATTGTACACACTACAACTGACATGGTATCGACCTATAAAGCAGATCAATTGAACTAAGGTTCACTCGTGATTCTGGAAATGATCGATAGAAGGCATTAAATCAGATATGACGATGTCTGAAATGTTCGCTTATCTACGGATTATGGTATTCTGGATATCCAGTAGTTCTGGGAGAACACAATGATGCAAACTGGATATCAGACTTGAAGAACACCAATGCCATAAGTAAATGTGTATGGTGGGTCTTGGAAAATCCTTTAAGCAAACTTGCATCGGCCGATTCATGATGGAATCGGAGTTTATCTCTTTAAACAAAGCATGAAAGAAGTTGAGTAACTTCATGACTTCTTAGAGGACGTCCCTTATTGGGAGAAACCCGTGCCTTCAGCAGTTATACACTGTGGCTAGCCAGTCAGCTTCAGGAAGGGCATGGATGACGGCGTCTGGACATATCTGTCGGATCTGTCGGAGACATAAGACTGTATGGCAGTTGATCACCACAGGTGTCACTTCATTGATTACTAATCAAATGATACAGCGGACCCTTTAACTAAGGGACTACCCGAAGATCAAAAGTTCTGCCTGTCTAGGGGAATGGGCTTAAAACCCAAACAATACGAACCTTTGCAGTGGTAACCCAACCATAGTGACTGGAGATCCCAAGATTTTGGTTCAAAGGGAAAACTAAGCTGCAAAAGGTTTAGTTGATCACTTCGGTGGAAGCAAGAGCACTTCGGATTATGATTTCTGTAAAGAAACATAAATCCAAAGTCATTTCCGCAATAGACATTAAAGTGCTCCCTGCATGGTGGGTAAATGTTAAGCTTTCAAACCTTTAACGATCCTCAAACGGTTGAGGTTAAGGTTGGGGAAACTTTTAATGATTCCTAACACTTGTGAAGTGGGGTATAGCAGGATACCTTGTAGAAGATCACCTATTTAAGTGCGAGGACAGTCCACCTCAAGTGAATGCACTTAAGAATCCAAGTGTGTCCACGGCCACAACGGACAAAACAATAAGAAGAAATGAATAAAGGGGAGGTATTGTATTGGTACTGTTGTCTTGTCTTACATTAAACACTAACGGTTCAAGACATCACGTTCACTGCGCAGTAAGTAAGTCCGATGATATTTAACTAGGGAAGGTTCAAAGCAGAAGCTACCTCTCCTAATGCAATATTTTTTCGCTAAAAGATTGCTGAAAGTAGGCACCTTGTGTGTGCTCCAAAATCTCTTTCAAGAGGGGGTTATTGGAAATTTACTAATGTGAAATTAAGTTTATCCCATTATTTATGACTCGAATAATTGAGGCCCCGCACGTCGGAAATGTCATTTCCACACACGTGCAATCTTAGTGTCGGGTATCGTAAATTTCGTTAATGAAAGAGATATTGGTACGTAAGTGAACTGTTTGAGACATAGAATGATGGACGGTTATTGTCTAAATAACAAGTGTTCCACGTTGATAAACGAAGGAAGGATTGTGCGAAGTGTAAGATGGTACGGGTCAGAAAAGGGCCGCGGAGCCGAGAAGGGCCGCGGCGCCTAATTGGCAGTGAGCATCGTGAGTTTCTGGCTGAATTAGCGTCGCGGTGCTAATGTGGCGAGCAGCGGCGCTTCATTGGCAGTGACTGCTCGACGAAATCCCAAAGGTTTGGCTGTTGAGGTGGTTTCAATGGAATTGAATCCACCCAATAATGGCCATTACTTGGACCATTATGTTGCTGCATTGCTTGGGGGTCAAATGTCATCCATTACATGGCAATTGAATGCCATTATGGGGCATTTGAAAGGTCATCTTGCACACCTATAAATTGAGGCATTTGGCTCAATTCTATAGATGAATATATGAATATACTTACAAGTTAACAACACCACAAAGAGATCAGTTTTTTCTGATAAGCAATCATTCTCTTAGCAATTTTCATTATTTGTGTTCTTCGCTGGGATCATTTGTGTAGGCTTTGCACATTTGATAGTTTGACGTTTCATCTTTGCAGACTATTGTCCACACTTCCGTAAAGGCTATATACGGGGGCAATTTTGTCTTAAAGACAGAGAGCCATCTCTCGACTCAGCTGGTGGTGTTATGATTATCTAATTGGTTGCTAAGTGTTTCAGGTGTGAACTTGATTCTCAAAGGACTCTAACCGTTCGAATTCTCAGCGGTTCTACAAGCCACGAGTGTAGCAGTTCATGTTCTTGTATTTCTGAATACAAGATCCAAATTTGGAGTTCCAATTCAAGATCAAAAGATTGACAACTTGTTGTTGTAATCTTTGTTGTTTATCCTTTTGATCACTGTAATAATTATTTACTATTCTCGTACGTGCTTTACATATCCAACACCTTTCACTATATCTTCCCCACAAATAATTTCAAGCACTCCCATTTGTCTAGTATTTCAATACATCCCCACCCCCCCCCCCCCACACACACATTGTAAGTACTAAGGTCTAGGAAATTAGATTTTATCATAGCAATTGCTTTCTTTTCACATTAGAAATTTGTGGGACTAAATTAAGTATGTTATTTTTGTTGTAAAATGAAATTCTGAAAAATGTTTGAGCCAAAACTATGTGGTTAACTACTTTAGCTATCACTAGTGCAAAGCTAGCATAAATACATTTATTTTCTTATTAAAATTTTCAATTATGTATGTGTAATTCGAGAAAAAAAAACAATTGGTACGACCGCATTCAGTATAGGATCCAACATTCTAGTACTGGCTAAGTTCTACAAAAGTTACCCTATGAAACGTAGTCACGGACAGTTCTATTTTCCTGCAATATGACAAGACTCGAAGTATTGCACTTTTTTTGTTCACTTCACTTTCATTACACTTACTAGGGAATATTTCCTCCTCTACTTTGTTTTTCCCTTCAAATTTTTTTGAAGTTTCACAACTTTCCAAAAGCCAAAATATCCATTTTATCTTTCCAATTTGATTTTTTGGTACCCTCGCCCTTATTGTGTTGATTTCGTTCTTTTCGGTTTGTCACACATCATGAGGAGGATGGAAGTCTTGACTTGACTCATACTCTCCCTCCTTCGTGTTTAACTTAGGATGAAGTACTTTCAAGAAAGAAAAAAAAACTTTAGAAGTTTATAGTCTTAAATATGTTTGTGATATTTATGTGGCTATAAGATTATGACATTTCGAGTATAATGAACATTATAAGATGGAATTGTTTTAAGAGAGGAAAGTGTTATTCTTTTCGAGACAAACTAAAAAAGAAAGAATCAAATATAAAACGAGGTGAAATAGTAATAATATATAAGATTAGTAGTGTACGTAGAATTTTTCGGAAGTGATGTCGACATTTAAATAAGTGAACAAATAGTTAATTAACGCAAAACAACTCAAATCATATTAATAAAACATAACTCACGTAAATTGCTACAACCTTCCTAAAAATATAAATTGGATAGGAGATGGAATGATTTTTTTCTAAAGGTAGGGCCTCAAGTTTTTGCTTAAACTTGTTCAATCGTTCAAATGATATTATTTAATTCAGTATCAAAGTCATATGATTGGTTAGCTGGTATGTATGTTCATTACTTCATTTTTAACTAGGGAGTGGGATGATCGAGCCTTACTCAAAACCTGTTATTCAAGAAGATAAAGGTAGAGACACTTAATTATTAGAAACTCAAAATATAAACTCAATAAAATGAAGATATCCGGGGATGCACGGATTAGAACTCCCGACACGCATAGCCACCGGGCCAAGAAGCCTTAAGTGTTAAGTATTGTCATTATATATTACTTGTACGCAATCCGTTTTAACATACTTCATATATATAAATATACAATGTAAAATTTCCCGACCAAGCTGTGACGGATGACACCCCTTGGTATAACGTGCGTCCGCCCCTGTATAAGACCTATTTTGTAATTGCGTTTAAGCCCAATATAATGCACTAACCATTATCAAAATATTTATACAATTAGACCTCTCTATAACAATAATCATCTGCAACAACATTACTATAGCATGTAACTATTCGTTGGAATCAATATTTCATATTATATTTTACTTTTCTATAACTGCATTCTACTTTTTCATGTCCCAAACTATGGTCAAATATGATTGGAACCCGACATAAACTGCCCATCGAGCGAACCACTAACTACTACACTAATTAACTGAGTTGTCTGAATTTAACTGTAAAGCAAGGTCATGATATATTTGTTAATCGAGAATTTAATTGTAAGTTGCTAGTCCAGTCGTGAATCCTGATGTTTACCCCAAAAAAGGTACAGTTAAATTTGTAAGTCATTTGCAATATAAAGTATGAGGTATTTAACAATAAGTAAGCAAATGAAAATAATAAGTAAGAAGATTAGCCTATAGTGCCGGTAATCTTAATTGAAATCGCTCAGTAAGATAGGTCTGATCCTTAGCTAGTTTGCTTCGGGTCCGGTCCAACAAAGAGAACTACTAACTATGATTGATGTATGTAAATCGTGCAAATATAAATAATGAGAATGGGATGCTCTTCCAGCATGAAGGTTAGACTCCTTTTATAGCTATGAATACAAGGCATTAACGCCCGAGAATCATTCTCCAATTAAATGCAATTAAATGACAATAATGGTCTCTTAATGAGCAAGGAATAACAGTTGGCGCCATATACGAAATGGGTGCGCACTGGGCTCCTCCGATTCTTCACCTGATGTCACCTGATTCGGTCACTACCCGGTCTTGTCTTGACATCCGAACTTCTCTCGATGCAACTCTCATCCGATGTCACCTCCCTTGAACTCCATACCTAAACCTTGCCACGTGTTGTTCCAGTTTTTACTGTATACAGATAGTCCCCACACTTCTCGGATCAAAGTTTACCGAAGTGATGGAAAGTGAAAATAATTTCTTCGTTGTCTTCCCTTGTAAGCTTCTTTTTAAATGACTCAGAAATAGGTGGGAAAAAAATGTTTTCTCTTCTCCAAATTCTAACTCACGTCCTATCATACTGCAAACTCAGACACATGTTAACTTCTGATTGCACCGCCTCTTCGGTTGGATCACCGAAGCATTTCGTAATGATACCCTTCTCTTTTTCCCTCATATTTTTCACTTTCTGCAAATCTCCTTTACAATCAACTTTTGCTTGCTCTAAATTCTTCCCGTTAAAATCTTCAAACCTCCAAGTCTT
Source organism: Anisodus tanguticus (assembly GCA_034509755.1). Lineage (NCBI taxonomy): Eukaryota > Viridiplantae > Streptophyta > Magnoliopsida > Solanales > Solanaceae > Anisodus > Anisodus tanguticus. The sequence continues at coordinate 7,590,303 of CM067543.1, read as the reverse complement.
CAAATCTTCATACCTTCATATCCTCACACCTTCATACCTTTATACCTTCATATTTTCAAACCTTCATATCTTCAAATCTTCTTCCTCATGGACAAAACCACACGATATTTTTCAAGACAATCTTCTCCGGCTCCTTCATCTCCGTCCTCGACACAGTCTGAAAATACTGTGGTTCGACCGGTCTCTACATGATCATTATAACCCGGCATAGACAAATATATTACTACATATAAATCCGGGTACTGTAATGTATACACCTATCCTTTCACTTTCAAGATCGACTCTCCAATTTCTAGCCAACGAGGTCAATGAAATCTTCACCCTGGATCATATGATCCATTTATATGTTCTAAGATTTTTCCGTGGCGGGATAATTCAGATCTTAAAATGAGGAAAATTCTCCATCCTCTCCAGCATAGATGAAGATCGTTATCAAGGTTGGATAAAGCATTTTGTCGAGGTTTCTACCGCTAAAATAATTCCGGCAAGGTTCATGCCTTTCCCGGAGAAATGGATTTGCACTGTAAGTGTCAAAAACTCTTTCCCTTTCTTTTGTTAAACCTATGATTTTGACAACTTGCCCTAAGCTTTTTGATGCCACCTTTTCAGCCGTCTATTGAAACCGACCCATATTGAAGACGGGTTGAAAAAATTATAAACACCCTTTCGCATAGAAAGCGGACATGGAAAGTACTCTCCAAAAACTGATGGAAAGCTCAAAACCATGGTCAATATCATCTGAACTCATTCTTTTACTACTATTTTTTGTACACATTTTTACTTCTTTTTTTTTCAAACACCCAGGTTTGCCGAAGGGCACTACAACCCCAAGGACTAACCCTTCGGTTGCTCCAGCTCTCCCCAATTCGGTACTTGATTCGGTCCCATCAGCTTTCCGTATCGTTGAGGTATAGGGCTCAAAATCCAAATCCTTCGATGTCACCCTCAATCTGTTCAAAGAGGAATAGGGCTCCGAAAATGGGTGACCCTTCCGAGGCTCAAAACACATGCATCTCACCAGAAGATATTTGGGTGAGGAAGATTTCTTGAGGATGAGGTGTTTGACACGGTTATTATAGGTATCATCTAAGTCTGTCTCCGGTCTGCTTTAATGCTATTTGATCTAGGGTCTACATTCTCATATGTGTCTACCTACTTTTCTATTAGTTTAGATATGTGGTGTGATATGCTTGACGTCTCTATCATGTGTCCACACCGGTTGGTGATTCTGTGATTGTAGATAGAGTTTATCATTGTGTGTGGTTACTTTTATGGGGTACAATACCTGGGTAGATTTGGTTATTTTAGATATGGTTGACTTTGATATTATTCTGGGATGGATTGGCTATCACCGTATGATATAATTTTGGACTGTCATGCCAAAATGGTCACGTTAGCTATGCATGGTCTTCTAAGATTAGAGAGGAGGGGAGCTTCCAGCCCTACTCCTAAGAAGATCATTTCTTTCATCCCTGCTAGGAAGTTGGTAGACAAGGGTTGTCTGGAATATCTTACTCATATTCAAGATACGAGTGTAGAGACTCATTCTCCTGAGTCTATTTCGATAGTTGGTAAGTTTGACGAGGTGTTTCCTTATGATTTACTGGGTATGCTGCGAGACAGGGATATTGATTTCTACATTAATCTTAAGCCATGTGCTCTACCTATTTCCATTCTTCCATATCGTATGGCTTCAGCAGATCTTAGAGAGTTGAAAGAGCAGCTTCGGGACTTATTGAGTAAGGGCTTCATTCGACCGAGTGTATCTCTATGGGGTGCTCTTATCTTGTTCGTGAAGAAGAAGGATGACACCATACGTATGTGCAATGATTACAGGTAGTTGAATAAGGTCACCATTAGGAATAAGTATCTAACCCCTCATATTGATGACATGTTTGACCAACTTTTGGGTGCTTCGGTCTTTCAAAGATGGACTTAAGGTCTGGGTATCACCAGTTGAAGAATTGGGTCGAAGATGTTCTCAAGATGGCTTTCTAGGCTTGTTATGGTCATTACGAGTTCCTAGTGATGTCCTTTGGTCTTTACTCATTCACCTGCATCATTCATGGACTTGATGAATGGGATATTCAAGCCGTATTTGGATTCTTTTGTGATTGTGTTCATTCATGACATCTTGGTCTACTTAAAGAGTCAGGAGGACCATAAGCAGCATTTGAGAATGATTCTTGGGTTATTGAAGGAGAAGAAGTTGTATGCTAAGTTCTCGGAGTGTGAGTTTTGGTTGAGCTCGGTGGCATTCTTTGGATACGTAGTGTCTAAGGAGGGTATTCTGGTTGATCCTAAGAAGATAGAAGCAGTCAAGGACTGGCCTAGATTGACTTTTGTAATAGAGATTTGGAGCTTTGTGGGTCTTGCTAGCTACTATCGTCGGTTCGTCAAGTGATTCTCTTCTATTGCTTCTCATCTAATGCTTTTGACTTAGAAAGAGGTACTGTTCTAGTGGTATGAAGAGTGAGGAGAGTTTTTAAAAGCTCAAGTTACTTTTGACCACAACCCCAATTTTGTCCCATCTAGTGAAGGAGAAGGACTTTATAGTATATTGTGATGCTTCGAGGATCGGGTTCGGTTGTGTGTTGATGTAGAAGGATAAGGTGATTGCTTATGCAAAGAGGCATTTAAAGGTTTATGAGAAGAATTACCTTGTTCATGACTTAGAGTTGGCTATTGTTGTGTTTGCTTTGAAGATTTGGAGGCATTATTTTTATGGTGTCCACCGACCATTGCAATCTTCAACACGTGTTTAATGAAATGGATTTGAATTCTAGGCAGCGTCGGTGGATGGAGTTATTAAAAGACTATGACATAACTATTTTTTATCATTCATGCAAGGACAATGTGGTGAAGGATGCCTTGATCCGGAAGGCAGTCAGCATAGGAAGTTTAGCTCGTTTAATCATTTCTGAGCATCATTTTGCATTGGAGGTCCAGTCTTTAGCCAACTATTTTGTGAGGCTTGTTATTTCGGATCCGAGTAAGATTATAGCTTGTGTTGAGGCAATGTCATCTCTTTTGGATCAGATTCAGACCCACCAGTATGATAATGAGAAGTTGTGCAAAATTTGAGATAAGGTAATGAGTGGTGAAGCCAATGAGGCTATGATTGATGGTGAGGGGGTGTTGAGGATTAAAGGTAGAGTTGGTGATTTGACTAGACTGATTATGGAGGAGGCCTATAGCTCTAGATATTCGATTCATCCATGTGCTACTAAGATGTATCATGACTTGAGGAAGCATTATTGGTGAGGGAGGATGAAGAGAGACATTTTTAAGTTTGTGTCTCGGTGTCAGAATTCTCAGCAAGTCAAGTATGAGCACCAACGCCCCGGTGGTGTGCCTTAGAGGATGCACATTCCCAAGTGGAAGTAGGAGAGGATTACCATGGATTTTTTTGTTGGGTTTCCCAATACCTTGAGCAAGTTTGATGCTATTTGGGTAATTCGTGATAGATTGACCAAGTCCGCGCATTTCATTCCGATTCAGACAACTTATAATGTAGAGAAGTTGGCTAAGATCTACATTCGGGAAATTGTTCATCTTTATTGGGTTCATATTTCTATCATCTCAGATCGGGGTACTCAGTTTACTTCGCATTTCTGGCTGACATTACAGAGAGAGTTGGGTACTCGCTTGGATCTCAGTATAACTTTTCACCCTCAGACCGACGGTCAGTCTGAGCGGACTATTCAAGTTTTGGAGGATATGTTTCGAGCCTGCGTGATTGATTTTGGTGGTCATTGGGACCATTTTTTTTACCTTTGGAAGAGTTTGTGTACAACAATAGCTATCACTCCAGTATCGATATGGTACCATTCAGGGCCTTGTATGGTAGGATATGTCGTTCTCCCATTAGTTGGTTTGATGTGTTCGAAGTTTATCCTTGGGGTACCGATTTGTTGAGGGATTCTTTAGAGATGGTGAAGGTAATTCAAGACAAGCTCCTGAAAGCACAAAGCAGGAAGAAGGAGTATGCAGATCGGAAGGTCCGAGACTTAGAGTTTATGGTTGGTGATATTCTACTAAAGGTCTCTCCCAAGTAAGGTGTGATGAGGTTTGGCAAGAAAGAAAAGTTGAGTCTGAGGTATATTAGATCTTTTGAGGTTCTTTAGACGATTGGGGAGGTGGCGTATGAGTTAGATCTAACACCAGTTCTTTCTAGCGTCCATCCAGTTTTCTATGTGTCCATGCTGAAGAAGTATCATGCCGACGATTCTTATATTATCCAGTGGAACTCCATATTGCTAGATTAGAATTTGGAGTTTGAGGTATTGTACTCTTCCTCACTCATCGGGTATTTTATCACTTCTTAGTATAGCATTGAATAGCTTGGTGAACTATTCTACTCTTACCTCTATTAGACACTTTCAACTCTATAGTGGTACTATTAGAACCACAAATTTTTTAATCCTCATATTTTTTTTATAATTGTATCATTTATCTCGATCGGCAGATAAATTTTTTATCGTTCACAGATGTTTGAAGGTTTAAAATATTATTCTTGTGATTCCAGTAAAACTCCATCTCTCTTTGATCTTATTATCTCCTGTTATTACTTGTTATTAATATACTTCACTTAATTAAATTTTTATCCTTCTTCTCTCTCGATCGTACTAGTTTAAAAAATATTTATTTCTCTCCTTCTTGTGTCCCTAGCTTTTGATACAATATTTTTCTCTGGGCGCAAGTTAGTATGGCTAACCTACGCCTAACAGAATTGCTTGAGGCAAAGGGATAGGGAGGAAGACAGATTGGCGACTAGATCTAGGAGAGGCGATAGCGGCGGTGCTAATTCAACTAGAGAAAATCTAGCACTTGATCTTCGGATCACTAGTGGAGGCCCAAAGAAGGGAAAGGCGTCGACGACAGAGGGAACCAAGGTCGGAAAACAGGTAGGGAAATCACTAGTGATACCAGGGACTTATAACACTAGTAAATAGGGAACTACTACACCATAAAAATGGGCTACTAACGTCACCTTGCGAGTGACTATTGTAGCAGTGGGATCGAGCTCTAGATAGGGTAAATCAACTAATGCAACAGTTAGGACAGCAGTGAATAGATCGGGAAAATGGTGGAAGGGAACGTATTTGTTATTCCAGTTGTGAATCCACCACAGGCACAAATTCCTCCACCAGCAGCGACCACTGGTACTGCAGGTCAGAACTGGGCATGATTATTCAATTCAAATCGGCGAAGGGTATGAACCTATGTTATGTTCCTCCGGTGATGATAAATGGAGGTAAAATGGTTCAACTTGTAAATGAGGAAGTGGAATTTGAAACTTAATAGTGGCAGAGCTATGTTGTGTTGTATGTTGTCGGGGACTCTCCGTCAATTGGAGCGATTCAAAGATTTATAGTAGTTCAGTGGAACTCGGTGGCAAAACCAGAGATTTACTATCATAACGGTTATTTCTTAGTAAATTTGGCAATATGGAAGATCGAGATGCAGTATTGTACTCAGGTCCATATATGATAAATTCTGGACTTGTTATTGTGAAATTTTGGAGACCTAGATTTAATTTTAATGATTAGGTACTGTACACCATTCCTCTATGGATCTGGTTGCCCAATTTGCCTTTGAGCTGTTGGGGAAAAGATTCACTGAGTCGAATTGGCAGTACGATCAGGCGACCTATATTTGCAGACGAGTGCACCTCAGTAGCTAATAGAATTTTGTATGCATGAATCTTAGTTGAGGTTGATGTCACTCATGCTTTACCAGAGCAGATAAAGGTCCAGGACCCCAGTTTATCCATTTTTGAACAAGGCATGGAATATGATTGGCTACCCCTTTTCTGTACCAAGTGTTTGCAAATAGGACATTTGTGTTCGGATGAGCATGTTCAACAAAATAAGAAGGTACCAGGGAGGAAGCCAACTAAACAGAACTGGAATAAGGCACAAGCTAAGGAAGCAATGCAAGTAATCATGAAAGAAGGGAAAGAAGAAGATCCAAAGCCAAGTGATACTGCAGGGGTGAGCCAAGAGGTAAAGCATGGAGCTTATACGTCAGGGCCACAAGCCTCTACTGGAGAAACTAACTGGCAAGTTGCAAAAGGAGGTACACCAGCCAAGATACAGACTTTGGCTATAACTAATGTGTTTAATCCTTTGGTGGTGGATACAAATAAAGGGGTGATTGACCAGATGAAAATGAGTAAAGGTAATAATGATAATGAGATAGGTGTTGGTTGCCTTAAAACCATTCCTTCCAAATGCAATTGATCTCATAGAATATGAGGGGCCTCAATAAGGCCTATAAGCAGAAAGAGCTATAGGTGTTTGTGCTGGAGAATAAAGTAGGATTTCTGGAAGTGGTGGAGCATAGAGTACAATAGAAGAATGCTTCACAAATTGTTAAAAGAGTAGTACCAAGGTGGAAATGGTTTCATAATTATCAGGCTGGTGGCAAAGGCAGGATATGAATAATGTTGGACTCAAGACAATGTGATTTTGCTGTTAGTTAAACTTCCATACAGTTTATTCATGGTTACTTGAGGGTTTATGCAACCAACACGGCTTTTCATTGTACTATTGTGTATGGGTTGCATACCATTCAAGACAAGAAGGCAATGTGGAAGGATCTACTTGATATCTCTGGTTCATTGTCAACAACTCTTCTTGTGCTGTGGGATTTTAATGTCATCATGCACGTTGATGATAGAAATCATGGGGCACCAGTTTAGGATCCAGAGATTAGGGATTTTTGTAACTATATGATTGACTCAGGGATGGAAGCTGAAATGAAGTGTGTACGAAGATAGTTTACCTGGACCAACCATCATGTATTTAGCAGAATTGATAGGGCCTTGGTGAATGCTAGTTGGATACAACAAAGGCCTCATCTGGTAACTCATATACTTGATCCAAGTTTTTCAGACCACTCTCCTCTCAATGTGCACATTGGAGGAAATACAAAAGGAGGTAAACCTTTTAGGTTTTTTGATTGCATGGCTAGTCATCCTAACTTCATGAAGATAGTAGAAGAGGCTTGGAGTCTCCCCATTTCCGGCAATACAATGCAATATGACTGTTGAAAAATAAAGAATGTACAGAAGGCTCTTAAGGAGTTAAATAAGAATGAGTATAGCAACAATGAACTAAAAATATAGCAAACTAGAGTAGCATTAGCTTCTTTGCAAGCTCAGATGAGGGACCCTGGAAACCACTCATCTTTATTTGATGAGGAAAATAGACTGAAGAAGCAATTGGAGAAATGGCATTCAGTGGAAGAGAGCATACTGAAACAAAAGTATAGAGTTAACTGGCTCAAAATTGGAGACTCGAACTCAGCCTATTTTTTCGCTTGCATGAAAAATAGGTCAGCTCAGAACATGATAAGGAGCCTGGTCACTAAAGCTGGTAATATTGCTATGACTAAGGATGAAGTAGAATTGGAAATTTTGGGGTTCTATAAGAAGCTATTCGGATCAGCTGCTGCAACTCTGCCTTGTATTGATGAGGAGGTAATGAGGACTGGGTATACACTCACAAAGAAGCAATAATTGCAGCTTATTTGTCCTATCACTAGAGAGGAAAATAGTAGCAGTTAAACAGTCCATAGATGATCAAAAAGCCCAAGGAATCGATGGATTCAATGCTTTATTCTATAAGAAGACTTGGCCAATAGTTGGCGAGGATATTATAACTGCAGTACTGGATTTCTTTCAACATGATACAATGCATCCTCCAGTCAACTACACCACTGTTACCTTTATCCCTAAGGTTAAACATCCATCCACAATTAAGGAGTATCGACTTATCTCATGTTGCACAGTTGTATATAAGAGTATCTCAAAAGTTCTCACAACTATATTGCAACCAGTAATGCTTGCCCCGATTGATCCCACACAAGCTGTGTTTGTACTTGGAGAGTAATATCTAATAATATTGTGTTAAGCCATGAACTTGTTAAGAGATACAGAAGGAAGAATATCTCTCCAAGGTGTATGTTGAATATTGATATGATGAAGGCCTATGATTACATTGAATGGGTTTATATGAGACATATATTAGTGAGCTTGGACTTCCCTGAGCTGTTTATCACTTGGATTATGCACTGTCTAACCTCAATTGCATACTCAATAATGATCAATGGCAAACCTTTTATACTATTCCAGGCAAAGCAAGGGCTAAGTCAAGGTGATCCAATGTCACCTTACATGTTTGTCCATGCTATGGAATATTTGTGTAGACTGATGAAACAATTGAAGCATGATAGGGTGTTAAAGTTTCATCCTAAATATGTCAAATTGCAGATCATCCAACTTGGATTTGCTGGTGATTTATTATTGTTCAATAGAGGCGACTTTAAACTCTGTGCAAAGATTGTTTGATTATTTTCAGAAATTTTCCAATGCCTCGTGCTAAAAGACAATTTGCAGAAGTCCTCCATTTATTTTAGAGGAGTTAAAGCAGATGTCCAGGTTCAGATTCTTGAGTTGCTAGGTATGACCAAAGGTATGCTTTCCTTTAGGTATGTAGGTGTGCCACTAAGTACCAAAAGGTTGTCTTTGGTGCAATGCTAAACTTTACTTGATAGTATGTTAGGTAGAATCACTTTTTGGACAGTTAAAATATTGTCATATGCAGGAAGAGTGCAACTTTTGAAAAGTGTCTCGTTCTCCATTCAAACATCTTGGTCCGAAATTTTCCTACTACCTAGGAAAGTAGTGGAACAAATTGTGAGGATTTGTAGGACCTTTATATGGACAGGTAATGTGAAGTTGTCTAAAAAAACTTTAGTTTCTTGGGAAAGGCTATGTTTACCAGTCAGTGCAAGAGGGTTGAACTTGCTTAATATTGAGCTTTGGAATAAAGCTGCATTGTGTAAGCTACTTTGGAATCTTAATAATAAGAAGGATAAGTTGTGGGTGAGGTGGGTTCGTCTCTACTATATCAAAGAAACACTAGTTTGTGGAGCAATAGCTAACTAAGCTTCCTAGATAATAAAAAAGGTACTGAGAGCTACAAGTTATATGGAAGTTGCAGGGTTGAATGTTACTGAAGAACTGAAGACCAAGCTGTTCTCAATCAGGAAAATGTATTTGAAACTCATGGGTCCACTACCTAGGGTGAGCTGGAGGAAGCTAATATGTAGTAACCCTGCCCCTCCTAAATGGGTGTTTACGGTTTATCTCGTAGCTAATGGCAATCTTTATACAAAAGATAGACTTATAAAATGGGGCTTGGATGTTGATCCTTCCTGCCAATTATGTAATAGTGCTGATGAAACTAAGAATCACCTATTCTCCATCTGTCCTATAGCATCTGATGTTTGGTGTAAGTTGCTAATATGGCAAGGCATTAATAGGCAAAGTTGGGACTGGTATGTGGAGCATTCATGGCTGGAAACGTATTACAAGACTAATAGTGCCAGTGATGTACTGTATCGAATGTCTATTGCTGGTTGCATTTCCCAGATTTGGCAAAAGAGGAATCAAGCTGTGTTTCAGGGGAAAAGGAGATCTGTTGATACAGTGGTTAGGAGTGTGATTCAGGATGTACGGAATCGGGTTTGGCGGGATTTGCCGAAGTCCCGTCCCGATCCTAATTCCGTCGGAATCGAGTCGGTGGCGGGATCGGGATCCGGCGTTTTTTTTTTTTTTAATAACATATGTATAAAAAAAACTCAATTATTAAACAAGACAAGATAGTGTAATAAAAACATCCAAATGCTGTTTTTGTGCCTCTTATATTATTTAATAGACATGATTTTTTTGTAATACAAATACAAATACAATTGTCGAAATTGCAACTTTGTGGTTTTTGTCCAAAAGTTGCAAATTACAAAATAAAATTGCAATTAAAAAAATTACATTCTAAAAAAACATGTTCTAGTTTCTTGATAATTTCATGTGGTTCTTCGGTTGGAATTGGTATTTGTTGGTCAAATTGATCTACGTCGCTTCCACCACCTTCGGATAAGATTTCGTTGTAGTTTTCGTCTTCTTCTTCGTTGATCTCCGGTTGACCGCACCTTCTCCGCTCCGCTCGTATCCAATCTCTGAATAATACTGCAATTTCCAAGTCGTCTCGGCTAATGAGTGTCTGTGGTCTCCTATTTGATATCTGCCGGCAAAAAAAGCGTTTTCAGACGCAGTTGATGACGCTTGAATGTTCAAAACATCTCGGGCCATCATTGAAAGTGTCGGAAAGGTCTTCCCATTCCCCCTCCAGTATTATTTCAGCAAGTCTTCACGTCATTCTTCATTGAGAACTGCTTGGTATGGTACAGAACCCTGCAAAACAAAAATATCAAACTCGCTAATTTGGTTAGTAGCGGTACGGCCGCACATTTTATTTTTGAGGCTTTCAATACTAGCCGCAGAAACAACATGTCTTTTGTGAGGTTATGTTGAAGATGAAGAAGATGGTATGGAAGCCGGTAGGTTACTAGCACTTTCTTGTTGGTAAAACCTATATATTTTTTTGCATTGGTCTTCTACGCTAGACAATACTTCTTGTTTAGTTTGTTTAATAGGTGGTGAGTGATTTGGATTTTTTGAACTTGGAGGTGGTAGTACTTCTATACAATCGTAAATAGTTTCAATAAGTGATTTAGTACCGTTTATTTTAATAGTCGGATTTAATACAACACCAATAATATAAATAGTGGGAATAGGAATAAAATATTTTTTTATTTTGATAAACATTTTTTTAATAGCTGCCATATAAGTTGATTTTTTCATATATTACTAAGTAATAAAAATATTAGAGTTATATAAAATAACTTAGTTGAAATAGTAGGATAATATATACCGGAAAATTCTTTTGTTGCTTGAAAAAATTTCTCTAAAAATACAATAAGTTCGGAAATTTTTACCCAATCGCTATCTACAACCATATCAGCTGGATTTTGATTATGAGAGTTAAATAATAAAGTTATAGGTTTTCTATAGTCATAAACAACAAATAGTTGCTCGTATAAAGAATTCCACCTAGTGGGTACTTCTTCTGGATTTTTGTATAAGGTAGTTGACAATCGTGATAAGTTTTTTTATATTCTTTTCTTCGTTGTATTCTATTACTTTTAAAAATAAAGTTTATAGCAAATTGTATTTTACTAAGAATGTCTTCAAAAAGTGATAGACCGTCCTTTACAATTAAGTTATATATATGGCACGCACATTTTATATGAAAATGATATGGAAAAGATGGAGTTAAACTATTTTTTAAAATTGTAATAGCGTAATTGTTAGAAGAAGCGTTATCTAATGTAATAGCCATAATTTTATCGATTATTCCATAATAATGGCACACTTGATAAATATTTTCTGCAATAAAAGTACCAATGTGCCTATCATTTATATATCTATACGCTAAGATACGTTTTTGCATAGACCATTTATAATATATCCAATGACAAGTTACCGTTAAATAATCATGGTCGTTAGTACTACAACCTATATCAGATGTGATAGATACTTTGTCATTAAAATGATATAATGAATAATATAAATATTGTTGATATTCATGTGCGAATTTAAATACATCTCTCTTAACAGTTGATCTAGAAAAACCGTTAAAAGCAGGATTATATATATCTCTAATGTAATGAATAAAATCGGGAGATGAAGGAAATGAAAAAGGCAAACCCTCCACAACAACTAATTTTGATATTGCTTCCCTATCTCTATGTTTATTGTATTTAGGGCCTACAATTCTCCCTGTCATAGGGTTAATTTGACCCTGTACTTGGTCTGGGACAGTATCAGTATGTGAACCTTGTCCCGATGGAGCGGGCGTTTGCGCACCCGGTTTTGAAGCCTGGTATTGGGCATACCTAGCCGGGATGAGCCCTACGTGTCTCATTAAACCCCGTCCCACCGTGACCTTTTTCAGTTTTAAATTTTAAAACATCTTTACAAATTTTACATCTAGCTACTTGATTCTCTACGTCCCTATCAAAAAATATCCATGCATCTGATTTTAATGATCGTTTTGCTAGACATCGTCTCATACTAGGGGGAATAGGAGACATTTCAGTTGAAGGTGCACTAGTGGGTGTGTTGTCATCAACATTAGTGAGTATATCATCTAGATCATCGTCTAAATTAAAGTCTTCTTGAGTTCCAGAAAATAGCTCATCGTCTAAATTTAATGGTATTGTAGGAAAATGTTCAGTATCAACAAAATCATCCTGTGTAGGAATAGGATGACTAGAAGAAGTACCCTTGCCCTTGTTGCCCCTATTAGAAGAAGTCTGACCCCTACCCGTAAGCATACGTTTAAATCCTTCCATTATAAATTTATAATTATACTAATAAATAATTAAAGTAAATGAAATTAAGTGCGCTAAATAAAATAAACAGACAATAATAATTTAATAAATGAACGAACGTACCAAACACCGACGTAATGTCGACGTATAATCGAGAGGTTGAAAATTGAGACTTTGCTCGATGGAAGATCTTCAAGCTAGTTGCCAACTTCACTCCCAATTCCCAAATGAATAAATAAAATTGAATATTTAGTAAACAATGTAGACTTGTAGAGAGATAAATTGAGAGATTAGAGAGATTGTATGAAGATTTGTGAGAAAGATGAAGAGAAAATGAGTTATTTATAATTGGAAAATTGGGTTAAAGTATAAATATAATAACTTATGGGTTAAAAATAAATATTAAGGGGTAGGGGGGTTGGGGGAGGCCAAAAATGATCGTTGCACAACGGCCAAAATGTAAAATGGTCGTTGGTACAACGGTTATTTTTGCAAGAGGGGGGTTACGGACGGGATCGGGTCGGGATCGGGTCGGGACTAGCGGGACTGCGGCGGGCCGGGATGGGTCGGGACGAGACATTGTCCCATCCCGGTTCGAGTCCCGATACCAATTTTTTTTTTACTACTCGGGTTCGGGAAGGGACCGGGCCGTCCCGGCCCACTGCCAGCTCTAGATAGAACTTGTGTTGTGTAGGACTTGTGTTGTGTAGGGAAGTTGATAAGGGTGCTGGAACTATGTCCAGTAACCTGTTCTTTTTTGTTTCCACTACTTAAAAACAGGTAAAAAGAAACTATCAGAGTAAAAATTGACGGACTGCCGTGGAAAAAAATCGAAGGCAAACGGATGCAGTCCGTCAGTTTTAATAATTTTTATTTTTTTTATTTAAAACCGACGGATTACGTCGGTTTATTTTGGCAGAATTTTGTGCCTAAACTTTCGCCAAAATAAACTGACGTAGTCCGTCGATTTTATTAAAATTAAAAAAAAATTAATCTATAAAAGCTGACGGATTCAGTCGGTTTATTATTAAAATATTATAAATAAAATTTTAATTTTAATTCATTTTTAATTATTAATAAAATAAAATATTTTAATTTATTTTTTAATAAAATCGACGAAATCCGTTGGTTTTATTTATTTATTTATTTCTAGTTAAAGAGGAAACTGATGGACAAAATCGACGGACCGTGTCGATTTTTGCTAATAAATTAGACCCACCCACCGGCGGCCCCCAACCGATTCAACACCACCAGCGCCCCCACTGGAGAGCCCATGGGCGCCCCCACCGGCTCCATTACTGCTCCACCACCTCTCCAGCCCCACTCTCATCCCAAAAAGTGAGGTTTGTACTCAAATTAGGGCTTTTTAACTTCTTTCATATGTCATTGTTATTTTTAGATTTTAGGTTCAATGTTAGTGTATTTAGGTTAGTTTTTCATTAATTTAAGGCTTATTTTAGTGTATAAACTTGAATTTGTGAAAAACATAGACTTTATTTGTGAAAAACTGTAGTGATGATTTTTATGATTTAAAAAAAATTGAAGTGGCTATATTTTATGTTCATTGTCAATGTATTTGTGTTAGCTTAGTTAAACATAATTTGTAATGTTATTGATGTTGAATTTGTGAAAAATTTTAGACTTTATTTGACTAGTTTACTTTTCAAATTTTTTTTTTCATTCTTAAGTATTAAAGTTAGATAAGTTATTGAGAATTCAAATTAGGCTTGTTAATCAAGGTTAAACATAATTACAACATTTCTATAACCACAAAATTTTGTGGGTATTTTTGTGGAAGGTATTTTGCTAGTTTTGGATTTTGATGGTTGGTTGTTGTTGAGATTGTTATTTATTAAGTTATTAAAATTAGAATTCAACCTAACTTAACATTTGATAAAGATTTAATTTAGTTATGCATATCATCTAACTTTAGCCATTTGGTTTGAAATTGGTGTGTACATGGGATCCAAAAGACACCGACAAGATTGCTATTAACTTCGAGATGAAAGGGAGTGCAAGATAGTCATACTGGTTTTTTAGGCTAGAAAGTATAATGGGAAGCCCTTCTGGCTAACCGGCGGACAATGAGAGCAACGTAAAGCATATAGGCGAACTCCTGAGTTCATCGCCAAGTCTGAGCAAGCAAAGGCTGCCCGTACATCCCAAAAAGGTGACTCCTTGCACACTACGGGTGCAAGAAGTCAAGGGCACGTAGCTAGAAAAATGGTAAGTAATTTTACACTTTTAAATTTATAAACTATCAACATGTTATTATTGAGTTATAAATTCTTTTTTGTAGAAAGAAAAGATAGGAGTTTTTCCGGTCAGGATGAGCTCTTCCTAAAGACCCACATAAAAAAGAAGAAGAACGAGACGGATTGGAATGAATGGGTCGAACCCATGTCTAAAGACACTTATGTAGGTAATTATTTTAGTCTTTGAATAATTATGATATAAGTTTAATTGTTATATGTTTGGTATATACTAACTTTTATTTTTAAATGTACAGGTTGGGTATAAGGAAGTGATCCATGAGTACAAGCAAACTCAGCCTGAAGGTGAGTCGGCCCAGCCTCCACCAGATTTGGAGATTGAAATATGGTGTAAAGTAGCTGGGTCACAAAAGCGTAGAACGTACGATCTAGGTCCGATAAACAACTTTCAGCGCCTCTGATCAGAATTGTGAGGTGAAGGACTTTCTGATAGGGAGAGGGCGTTGGTGGTGTCCAAGTCACAACTATAGCGCACCAAATTGCAAAACTTACTCGGCAATTAGCAGCGGTTGAAGCCAAACGATTGGAGGGAGAGAGAGGGTGATGCAAGAGAACCTGAAATCGCTCGAGGCACAAGTTAGGAGCCACATTGCATATGGACGATTTGGTGTGCCCCGCCCTCCCCCTCCTCACCCTGATGATGATGATGATGATGACATAAAGGCGGAAGACGACGGTGAATACGTAGACCATACACCAGATCATGAGATGCCTTAGTACTTAGGATTACCCTTATGTTATATTGGTACTTTTAGTTGAATGTTTTGAAAACATTGAACTTTGGTGAACTTTTTTTATTGTATTTGATTTGTTTAATATCATATTTGATCGATAATTAGGACGTTATTTATGTTGTATCTCATTTAGAACTGTTTTGACAGCATTTAGTGCTGGGTTACAACTGAAATTGAAATATATTTAATTTGGTGTTTTTGACAGGTGGTTGCTGAAAAATCAGCAGAAGTTTGCTGATCTTTTTGCAGAAAATTGATGAAAAAACTGATAGATTCCATCGATTTTAAAAAAATAAAAAATATATTAATTAAAATTGACGGATTTCATCAGTTTCTAATAATATATATATATATATATATATATATATATATAATTTAATTAAAAATTTGACGGAATTCGTCGATTTTTCAATTAAATTATTAATTTGAAATAAAAACCAACGGAACCATTTACCGACGCAGTCCATCGGTTTTAAAAAACCGACGAGGTAAAAATTGATGGACCTATTTTCGTCGGTTTTTCATCGATATTTTCGAAAAAACTGACAGACCTATCGATTTTCTCCATCGATTTTTGACCTTTTTTTAAGTAGGGTTGTTTGAGCTGTAATTATTGCACTTGATAATAAAATTCTTTAATTATAAAAAAAAATTGCCTTCTTAATTAGTTTCTTTCTTTATTCTCTTTATTCTTCAAAATCTTATCCATCCTCTAATTTGGGAAACAATGTATAACACTCTTTTTTATCTTTAATAACTTTTTGTACCTCTTCATTCCACCATCATGATTTTTCTTAAAACGCTAACTAGTTAGCTCCTTTAAATAACCACCACCTGATTTGCAGTTGTTTATAATTTGTCACCTTTCTCACTGTACTCTTAAGCTTTAATTTGCAGCTAAGACTACTAATCTATGTTGGTTGGTAATCGCTTCTGCTGGAATAACCTTACAATCTTTGTATGTACTTCTGTCTCATCTTCTTGCAGGGATAAAGTTCATTTTACTATGGTTACCCCCCTCTTATAAGTAATTAGGTGAGAGTCTCTTCTTAAAAATATATGTTAGCTATTATTATATCATAAGCTAAAGCGAATTATAATATAGTCTTCCCTTCGCCATTCGTAGTACTATAACCATAATTAACCACTATGTATTTGTTCAAAGTCATCACTCTTTTTTACCTACATGGCCAATTAGATCTCCTCCTATAAAAAAAATTTGGTCTCATGGAGTCCCTTTAACCAAGTTATACATATCCTCCCAAATTTTAGTTGTAGTGTCCGCATCTAATCCCGTTTGTGAAGCATAGGGATTTATAACATTGATTGTTTTCTCCTCCCACTACAATAAATTTGATTATTAGTGACGAAATTTCGTCCCTAAACATGAGTCACTAAAAGTATATAAAGACAACTTAGTATTTATGTAGAATAGTGGATAGTATAATTTGAGGCCCAACATCGGTAAACAAAGAATTTGAATGAGTCTGGCTCTGATACCATGTAGAATAGTGTAAATCTCCTTAACTGGAGTCCTCTCATTAATACAATGTATATAGAGTGTTCAGTGGTAATCCTAATAGGAAGAGGATCTCTACTTCACATAATTACAATAAAGTATTAATTACAAAATATACGTGGAATATATAAAATATATTTGTTATCACACCCCCCTCAGTCATAGCGAGAGGAGGCCAGACACTGAGACTGGATCTGAAGTCAAGAAAAAGCTAACGTGGAAGCCGCTTTGTGAAGATATATGCATACTGATACAAAGAAGGAACATGAAACACTCTAACATGACCCATGTCAACCTTCTCGCGAACAAAGTGGATATCCATCTCAATATGCTTGGTTAGTTGATGCTGAACCGGGTTATGAGACAAGTAGACCGCAAAAATGTTGTCACAATAGACTATAGATGCCTTACGCAGGGGACAATGTAGCTCCATAAGAAGGTTTCGGAGCCAATAGATCTCAGCAACAACGTTCGCAACACCTCTATATTCTGCTTCGGCACTCGAACTTGATATTGTGGATTGTCTTTTGGCAGATCATGAAATGAGGTTATCTCCCAAAAATACATAATATCCGGAAGTGGAACGACGTGTGTCTGGACAGCTTGCCCAATCGGCATTTGTATATGATAGCAGCCTGGTTGGTGTAGAGCGATAGAGGTGCAACCCAGTCAAACTCTAAACATCCTCTTTATAATATTTCTATTGTTCGCCCCTCCCCCCCCCCCCCCCCTCTAGCCAGCGGCGCCCCCTTCCCCCCTAAAACCCCTAGAATGTGTTTTCTTCCATCCAAACCAACACACTAATGGCTACTCCCGAATCTCCCACGGGTTCCTCCTTCGCCCCCGTCGTCACACAAAATACAACCCACCCATCCTCCTCTCCCAACTCCTTCCATCCGACTTTTGCCGTCACCAACATCAAGAACTTTATTCCCGTAGTTCTTGATCAAGAAGATGGGAAATATTCATCTTGGGTGGAACTATTTCACATCCATGCATGTGCATACAACGTGCTTGATCATATTGATGACAAACACCCTCGCCCGTTCGACGTCGACAATTCGACGTGGCGTCGGCTAGACGCAATCGTCAAGCAATGGATTTATGGCACCATCTCTAAGGATTTGCTTCATACCATCATGAAGACATGTGCAAAAGCTAGCTTGTAGGGTGAGGATTGTTCAAGTTCATATAAGGAGTCCATATTCTCATTCCATATCCGATGTGGGACTCTTAACACTCCCTCCCATAGCCAGACCTTGTTAACTAGAGCGTGAATAGTATAATTTGGGGCCCAACATCGGTGAACAAAGAATTGGAATGAGCCTGGCTCTGATACCATGTAGAATTGTGTAAATCTCCTTGACTGGAGTCCTCTCATTAATACAATATATATAGAGTGTTCAATGGAAATCCTAATAGGAAAAGGATCTCTACTTCACATAATTACACTAAAGTGTTAATTACAGAATATATGTGGAATATATAAAATATATTCGCTATTCGTCGCCAAGTAAACTTTATTAACTACAAAAAAAGTTCCATCCCTAAATGCATACTATTTATGACGAATTTGTTTGTCAAAAATGGTATAAAAATTTGTGGTTGATAATATGCTTTTGTCACTAAAAAGGTAATTCATGCCGATGAAACAACCTTGTCACTAACTATTATATTAATAAGTGACCGTCACATTTGTCTTTAAAGTCATGTAATTTGTAGCTGAAAAATTATAATTTCGTCACTAAAAACTATCTTTTATGTACAAATAAATATTTCGTCATTACATATATTAATTTATGACTAACAATTTTGTAGTTGAAAACTATTATGGCGTCGCTAAAAATATTACTTTCACCAACAAACAAAATTGTCACTATAAATTGTGATTATTAGTGACAATTATAGGCGTCATCAAATACAAAGTTAGCTCGTGACTAATAAGATGGCTTTAGGACAAATTATTGTCACCAAATACAATCATTTACGATAAATTAATTCGCTGGTGACAAAAATGAGATTCTCTAAAATGTATAATAGTCATTGTTAAACTAATCCTTTAAGAATTAAAAAAAATAAAATTCATTATATAAATTAATTCAACTCCAAAGCAAGTACATAGTTTATTCCTAAATAATGGCATTATACAAAATGAAAATAACATAACAAAACATGCAAGGTACTAACAATTTTTTTATTAAGAATAACTTTGTGTTGGGGTAATATCTCATTTCAAATTCCTCAAATTTAAAAAAACAATAATAAAATTAAATCTTCAACATGAAAGTGTAATCATCATACATGAATATTGATAAATTAAAAGAGAAGTATGTTGCTTCCACATATGCTAATGTAGCTTCATGACTCATCCAGTAACTTTACTCTTGAATTAATTTCCATCTACGAGGGCGGATTTGGGCCCGTGCGAGCTGTGCTACCGCATATGCCTCCTGAAAAATGATAAATTTTAGGGACCTTTTTTTTATTTTTTATTAAATAATATTAGCCATAACTTACTGTAAAGGCCCATAATTCGCAGGTCTTTTAACTCAATCAAAATAAAGTGATTCCGTTCCAGTGGCGCGCGCATGTGGAGGCCCAATTTTTAATTATTGAAATCGTATATTTACTTAAATTAAGGGCCCACTTTTACGAATTAGAACATGACCCTCAAAATATTTGAGACGGCCCTGCCACCTACATGTACCTGTATGAAAAGAAAAGAATATATAATGTTAGTGCACTTTTTGATATCATTATCTAAATATACTATATTTTCAAACATTAATCATCAAATTAATATTAATTTATGAATCAAATAATAGATAAGAAACAAGTATTAGTGAGGATACTAAATTAAAGTTACACAGTTGATGTCTCGATTCTCTTTTTTTTTTTCAAGTTAAACATTAAATTTTGAGCACTTAACCTTTTAAAAATTAGAAAAGAATAAATAAATATTCATATTTTTACAATAAAAGTGAAAAGATAAAAACCAACTAATGATGCATAATGTATTTGGTGAATCCCAACTTTGAAATGCCCTACAAGTGAAGGAGAAAGACATTATGTATGAGAAATACTCCAGAATGAAAATAAAGTGGAAGGAATTTAAAGCTACATATCTTTTCTTTTTTTTCAATCTCAATAATGTCTTCTTTATATATATATATATATATATATATATATAAATACTCTAAATTGAAATTTGGAGTCAAACAGCAAAAGAAAAAAATAAGAGGAAAAACACAATTACCATATATAAGATCTCAATCCTAAAATAAAAAAGAAAAACGAAAATATATCTTCTCTAAAACGATACTTCAATAATAAGAGAACTTACCTTTATGTGGAGATTTCTTTACAAGACTATGAAGAGGCTTGATGGGGGAAAAGAAAGAAAAAAAAAGGGAAAATATTTCGTACCAATATGGCAAAAGTAAAAATACAGAAAGGATGTTGAGAAAATTATTATACTTATGTTTTATCAAAATATAAAAGTATTTTCAGCAACTGTGAATATTTGTTGTCAATTTATTTACACTTTAAATTTATTATATTACCCACAATATGGCATCAAGATTAGAATACTTACAAGGAAAATCTCATGGTTAAAAGTTTTATTGTGTATCAGTAATTAAATTAGATTGCTACAATATATTAAAAATAACTAATAATATGATAGTTGGTAGAAAAAAGGTATTGTTGTCAATTTTATATTGTGTTGTAGTGGGAAAATGATTTTGTTCAAAAAAAATTGATTAAGGGCCTGTTTGGATATGATTCCAAATCATGATTTGAAATCGGGTTGATTTGAATATGAAATATTATTTGGACATGCAATTTGGATTACTTAATTTGTATTTTTTTATTAACATGAAATTCTCACTATTTGTGAAAACAATCAAAACTTTTTCAATTGTTATACAATCTTAGCAAATGAGCAAATCATATTTTATAAATAAGGTATCGAAATATCCTAAGAAGCTACATTAACAAATTACATATCTTCATATTCTTTTTATAAATAAATGCTCGCGATTACATGCTATTAAAAAATTTCAAATATGCATAATTTTACAAAGACCCACTTTCAAAAATTCTACAATAGTATTTACTAGCTATTCTTTAATATATAATTCTTCCACGTGGTACGAATAATCTTTGCACGTCGAGCATGAGTTTTTTTTTACAGAATATAAAATGATGAGTCTATTTTTACACTATATAAACTTATAGGTTAAGTTTTACATTTAAAAAAAAATTGAAATCACAATTTGGGAATTTCAAATCCTACTTTTTCAAGAATTTGAAATTTGAAATCATGATTTGAAGTTGAAATTTTGTGCAGATTTCATAAACAAACACCGATTTGAAATCAAAATATGAAATCATGCTTTCAAATCCTATAGCCAAACACCTACTTAAAAAAAGTTGAAATCATAATTTGTAATTCCAAATCCTACTTTTTAGAGAATTTGAGATTTAAAATCACGATTAGAAGTTGAAATTGAAATTTTATGCCGATTTCATAAATAAATGTCGATTTGAATAGAAATGTGAAATCATGCTCCCAAATGCTATGGTCAAACGCCTACTAAATTTAGAAAACATTTCATAAAGTACCTATAGATTCAGCCCTATTTATCGAATGCAACTTTGATTTGGCTACAATTCGTAGTTACTGTTCAGTTGTTTTCCGCTTGTATCACCTGAATTCATTCCGTCTAAATGGTCATATCAACGTAGATAGTCTTGATGGATATGAATTGAAATAATTACGATGTATGTTAATTAGGATAATAATGGTATTAAAATTAATCTACCTTTTTAAATCTTATAAAAAATGATCCATTCCCAGCAATAGCGGACGAAGAAAGAAGTATGAATCGTGAAACTGTGAACTTATTTAGCCTATGATCCAAAGTTCTGTTGGAATATATAAAGCAACAATGTGAATAGTAAATAATTATTACAGTGATCGAAAGGATAAACAACAATGAGGACAACAACAAGTTGTCAATATGTTGATCTTGAATGAAACTTCAAATATAGAACTTGTATTCGAAAATACAAGAACATGAACTGCTACACTTGTGGCTTGTAGATCCGCTGAGAATACGAACGGTTAGAGTCCTTCGTCTGTTAAGTTAACACCTGAAACAATTAGCAACCAATTAGATAAACCACAACACCACCGGCTGAGTTGAGAAATGACTCTCTGTCTTTAAGACAAGATTGCCCCCGCATATAGGCTTTACGGAAGTGTGGACAATAGTCTCCCAAGATGAAACAGCTAACTATCAAGTGTGCAAATCCTACACAAATGATCTCAGCGAAGAACACGAATAATGAAGATTGCTAAGAGAAGGATTGCTATCAGGAAAATCTGATCTCTTTGTGGTGTTGTGAACTTGTTTTTCTGTTCATGTATGTTCATTTCTTCATCTATAGAATTGAGCCAAAGACCTCAATTTATAGGTGTGCAAGATGGTCCCTTCAAGTGCCTATGTAATGGTCATTTAAATACTATGTAATGGCCCTTTAAACCACCAACTAATGCAGCCAAATAATGGTTAAGTTATGCAAGAAAAACTGCCAAGTTAATGCTCCAAAACCTCTCCATAATCAGCTAAATTTTTGGACTTCCGGCGAGCACTCACTGCTAATGAAGCGCCGCGGCGCTAATTCAACCAGAAAGCCGACGAAGCTTACTGCCAGTCAGGCGCCGTGGCGCTGCTAGGGGACGCTGCGACCCTTCTCGGCTCCAAGGTCCTTTTCCGACCCGTTCTATCTTACACCTCGCACAATCATTCCTTCGTTTACCAACGTGGAACACTTGTCATTTAGAAAATAACCATCCATCATTCTATGTCTCAAACATTTCACTTACGTACCAATATCTCTTTCATTAACGAAATTTAAGATACTTGGCACTAAGATTGCACGTGTGTGGAAATTATATTTTCGACATGCGGGGCCCAATTGTTCGAGTCATAAATAATGGGATAAAATTATTTTCATATTAGTAAATTTCTAACAATCCCCTCTTGAAAGAGATTTTGGCGCACACACAAGGTGCATACTTTCAGCAATCTTTCAGCGAAAAGATATTGCATCAGGAGAGGTAGATTCCGCTTTGAACCTTCCCTAGTTAAATACCATCAGACTTACTTACTGCGCGGTGAGCGTGATGTCTTGAACCCTCAGTGTTTAATGTAAGTCATGACAACGGTACCAACACAATACCTCTTATTTATTCGTTTCTTCTTTTGTTCTGTCCGTTGTGGCCGTGGACACACTTGGATTCTTAAGTGCGTTCCTTTGAGGCGGCCTGTCCTCACACTTAAATAGGTGATCTCCTACAAGGAATCCTGTTATACCCCACTTCACAAGTGTTAGGAATCATTAAAAGTTTCCCCAACCTTAACCTCAACCGTTTGAGGATCGTTAAAGGTTTGGAAGCTTAACCTTTACCCACCATGCAGGTAGCACTTTAATGTCTATCGCGGGAACGACTTTGGATTCATGTTTCTTAAACTGAAACCATAACCCGAAGTGCTCTTGCTTCCACCGAAGCGCTCAACTGAACCTTTTCCAGCTTAGTTTTCCCATTTAACCAAATTCTTAGGATCTCCAATCAGTATGGTTGGGTTACCACCACAAAGGTTCGTATTGTTTGGGTTTTTAAGCCCATTCACCTAGACAAGCAGAACTCTTGATCTTTGGGTAGTCCCTTAGTTAAAGGGTCTGCTATATCCTTTGATTAGTAATCAAGGAAGTGCCACATGTGATGATCAACTGCCATACGGTCTCATGTCTCTGACAGATATGTCCAGATGCCATCATCTATGCCCTTCCTGAAGCCGACCGGCTAGCCACAATGTATAACTACTGAAGGCACAAGTTTCTCCCAATAAGGGACGTCCTCTAAGGAGTCGTGAAGTTACTCAACTTCTTTCATGCTTTGTTTAAAGCGATAAACTCTGATTTCATCATGAATCGGCCGATGTAAGTTTTCTTAGAGGATTTCCAAGATCCACCATACACATTTACTTGTGGCTTTGGTGTTCTTCATATCTGATGTCTAGTTTGCATCACTGTGTTCTCCCAGAACCGCTGGACATCCAGAATACCATAATCCGTAGATAAGCGAATATTTCAGATATCGTCATATCCGACTTAACGCCTTCTATCGATCATTTCCAGAATCACGAGTGAACCTTAGTTCAACTGATTTGCTTTGTAGGCCGATACCAGGTCGGTTGTAGTGTGTACAATACATTGAACTACATGTGACATGTAGATATCGCTCCTTGTATATGGGTGCACCATGATTCCAATCAGTTCTATGATTCATATCCATTGATGGCTTCAACGAGACTGTCAACTATCTCTCAACTGAGTTTGGAGTTAGACCAGTCCGTTAGATGTCTTAGAAATCCAATTTTTAAGATGTCATCTATGATACCCATATCTTTTGTTTCAATATAACTTCCACTCTCAGACTGTTGATTTTTCAACTATTGGCTTTCTAACTTCAGATTCAATGTTTCTGTTGTCAGATTCATTGTTTCTGCTTTAACTGAAACTTCCAGTTAGACTGAAACTTTCAAGATTGGGCCTAGTTCATATGTTCATTTCTTCATCTATAGAATTGAGCCAAAGGTCTCAATTTATAGGTGTGCAAGATGGTCCCTTCAAGTGCCCATGTAATGGTCATTTAAATGCCATGTAATGGCCCTTTAAACCACCAACTAATGCAGCCAAATAATGGTTAAGTTATGGATGAAAAACTACCAAGTTAATGCTCCACCTCTCCATAATCAGCCAAACTTTTGGACTTCCGTCGAGCACTCACTGCCAATGAAGCGTTGCGACGATAGTGGGGACCCCTTGCGAAACTAGCTTCAATACACAAATCCATTCATTATGTGGGAACCCTTTAATATTTTGTAATGCATCGGGGGGCTAATGGGAACCCTTCACACTCACGCGGCGATAGTGTGACCCCTTGCTTATTTTTTTTTATCATATTTGTGTGTCAATGTACACACATAAATTGTCACATCCCATTAATATTTGTATTGTGAGAATGCATCAGATCACCATATACTATAATATTTGCAAATTATAGATCTAGCTTACAGAATAATATACAATACTGCTCTATTTGGTAGGTGAAGAAATAAATTTCAAGGCCTATTGAAAATTTTACAACTCTTGAAATTGTGTATGTATGACGGAAAATAAGTCATAAACGAGGAATTTATTTTCAGAAAACATTTTCTGCCAAATGATGAAAATGACTTTTCTCGCTTTTGGGTGAATGCTATTGAATTTTCTTCATAATTAGTTCAACTTTTAACTTCGTATTACTGCTCCTATCAACATTTGGACATTATCAAAACACTATATGGTTTACTAATATTATTATCACTATTTTATATTTATTCAAAAAAAAGTATAGGAGTCATGCAACCTTAGAAAAATATTTTTCTTTCCTACCAAACATATTTTATGGGCTAGAATTCTACTTAAACAAATAACCATTTCAGGGCCCATATTTAAAGAATAGCAAAAGAATTATAAAGTTTTTAAAGTTTAACCGTCTCAAAATTAACTTTAGACATACAGGTCTAAAGTTTCAATCTTCAAACCTCGCGACTGAATCTGAACTGAGATTCAATGCAAGCACTACTGGAAATCAATCTACTTTGAGGGGCGTTCCGTCGGAATTGATGCACTTATCAGAGATATTTCCGTCTAACTTTCTGTTGGAAATCTTAGTTTTCCGTCAAATTTCGGATGTACGTGATTTATATCAATAAAACATGTGGTCTGAAATTAGGCGTTGACAGTCTATAACTTCATACTCGAAGTTTGAAGTTAAAAATATCCTCGGTTTGAAGATAGATTATGGTATAGCTTCTTGTTAAAAAATGTAATATACCTGTGATATACACTTGATATACATAGTGTATACCACGGGTATGGAATGCAGAAGCCCAACGGCAGTGGACTGAAGAGGCCCAACAGGCAGTGCACAGTGCCCATCACGGGCAGTGTAACAAGTTGTATAAGGAAAGTATATTTGTAGTATATGGTAGTGTAAAGGTTACCTAAATTAGGATTATACACTTACCATAATTGTATAGTTAGAATTATGGTAGAATAAGGTTTTAGGAGTACAATAGGAATATGATTCTCCTATTTTGTAACTTGTATCTTTCAATTAATGAAAATAATCAAGGGGATTATTTCTTTCATGGTATCAAAAGTCTAGGTCACACAAAAATTTTCTCTCAAAGTTTTTGTCCTCCCTCTCGGCCGAGACCCCACCCCCCTCGGATTTTACCAAATTTTGTCTTCCGCTCTCAAAATCTCTCTTACTAATCCCTCTTTCACCTCTTGTTCTATCGGTATGTCTACATCAAAGAACTCGTTTCACCCTGCCCTTGTTGTTTCTAACATCAAGAATCATATCCCGTTAATTCTTGAAATAGAAAACATCCAATACGCGACGTGGGCAGAGTTGTTCAAAATTCACGCTTGTGCGCATCAAGTCATCCATCACATTATCCCCGCGGCTCTTGATGATACAGAGGTGCCTAAACGCGAGGATGATCCTAAATTATGGACAACGCTTGATGCCACTATCCTTCAGTGGATATATTCTACTATCCCCACCGACCTATTGCAGACGATTATCGAGCCAGACGCTACGGCGATGGACGCATGGGATAGACTGCGTGACATATTCTAGGATAATCAAAATTCCAGAGATGTTACCCTTGAACAGGATTTTTCCCACGTCAACATGGAAAATTTCCCGAACGTTTCAGCATATTGCAAAAGGTTGAAGGAATTGGAGGACCAACTCCGCAACGTTGGTGCGCCTGTTAGTGAAGATTGTCTTGTTTTACAGATGGTCGCTGGCCTATCTGAGGCCTATAGTGGCGTTAGGACTCTCTTTCGTCAAAGTAATCCTCTTCCAAGGTTCTATCAAACACGATCCATGCTTACCTTGGAAGAAGTCGGTTTGGCTAAAAAGGTGGCCACTAATGCTAGTCACGTGGTCATGATGACTTCCTCCCCAAGTCCTCAAAATTATGGCAACAATTCGAACCAAAACCAATCCCACGGGGGCAACAAGAATGGTCGGAAAAATAAAAATCACGGGGGCAAACAAGGCGGTTCAGGAAGCAGTCACGGTGGCCAAAGAAGTGGTAGTGGGCCCCCTCCAGTTTCCAGTGGGCCACCGAACCCCTAGTCTCAGCCGTGGGCTTGGACCAGTGGACAGTGGCCCTACGGCCCAGCTTCAGCACAGTTTGCACCCACTGGCCAGTGGGCTTTCCAACAGCCCAGACGGCCCACTTCCTACTGGCCCGGTAACGGCAGCAATTCCAGCAGCTTTAGCCCACGGCAGCAGCCCAGTCTGGAATACTTGGGCCCCGGCCTCCGCAAGATCACACTAGGGTTGATACAATCGGACCCAAATTGGTATATGGATACCGGTGCCACCACCCACATGACATCCGATTCAGGTACTCTCTCATCTTATTCCAATTTGAGCAACCCTCGCGGTATAATTGTCGGTAATGGCAACTCTATTCCAATTCAGGGTTATGGTAAAAAAATGTTGTCTCCCCCCAATCCACCCCTTATCTTGAAAAATACTTTACATGCTCCTAAATTGATTAAAAACTTAGTGTATGTCTGAAAGTTCACCACTGACAATTCTATTTCTGTTGAATTTGATCATTTTGGTTTCTCTGTGAAGGATTTCAAGACGGGGAGTCCTCTCCTGAGGTGTGATAGTAGGGGAGATCTTTATTCTATCACGCCCGGTGTCAGTCCATCGAGTCAAGCCTTGCCATCAGCCTTTACAACCATTTCTCCTTCCTTGTGGCATGTTCGCCTTGGTTATCTGGGATCCTCTATTTTATCAGTTTTAGATAAAAATAGTTTTATTTCTTGTAAGGGTACGAGTCGTACTCCACTTTGTCAATCTTGTTCGTTAGGAAAAATTGTTAAGTTGCCATTTGTAGACTCAAATTCTCATACTTCAATGCCATTTGATATTATTCATAGCGACCTATGGACGTCTCCTGTTCTTAGTTCATTGGGTCATCGATATTATGTTCTCTTTTTAGATGATTATTCTAAATTTTTGTGAACGTTTCCAATTGCGAATAAATCACAAGTGTTTTTAGTCTTCATAAAATTTAGAGCGTTCATTCGTACCCAATTCGAAAGAGAAATAAAAAATATTCAATGTGATAATGGGAAAGAGTATGACAATAGGGAGTTTCGGGAGTTCTGTGCTAATAATGGGATCAATTTTTGTTTTTCGTGTTCTCATACATCTTCACAAAATGGGAAAGCTGAACGCAAAATTCGTTCAATAAATAACATTGTCCGAACTCTCTTAATTCATGCTTTCATACCCCCATATTTTTGGCATCATGCTCTACAAATGGCCACATATCTCCTTAACATAATTCCTTCCAAAGGTCTGACATATTCTTCTCCCCTCCAAATCTTATATAATAAGAACCCGTCTTATTCTCATCTTTGGGTCTTTGGGTGCTTGTGTTATCCGTTATTCCCATCCACCACAATTAACAAACTTCAGGCTCGGTCTACTCCGTGTGTGTTTTTGGATTATCCGTCTAATCATCGTGGTTACAAATGCTTTGATTTATCATCCAAGAAATTCATAATTAATCGCCATGTCATTTTTGATGAAACTCAATTTCCTTTTACGAAAGTTCATACTCCCAAGCGTAGTTTGTATAATTTTTTGGATGACCGAATATCTCCGTATATTATTCGGCATTTTTCGGACATCTCCCGCACCCAAAACACTCCAGCGGGCCCACTGCCCGCTGGTCTCACTGGCACGTCTTGGTCGGTACTGCCCAGTCTTCTTACTGGGCCAGTTTCAGTGATTGGGCCAGTCTAGCCCACCACTGGAACTGGTCTAGTTCCAGTCACTGTTTCCGTCGCTGGGTCCGTTTCCAAAATTGGGCCAGCAGGCCCACTGCCTGCTGGCTAGTCCTTTCCGAGCCCAGAAAATTCCCAAAATCCGCCCACCTCTTCCTCGAGTCTTAGACCAATCACTCTTAGTCAACAGGGTATTTTTACACTAAAAGACATTTTAATTTATATTTGAATGTCTCTAAATCCCTCTTGCCCTGTAATCCTGTGTCTGCCTTAAACGACCCGAATTGGAAAATTGCTATGACTGATGAATATAATGCTCTTATTGATAATAAGATGTGGGAGTTGGTGCCCCGTCCCTCTAGTATTAATGTTATCAGGTCTATGTGGATTTTTGCTCATAAAGAAAATTCGGATGGTTCTTTCGCTCGACATAAGGCACGGCTTGTGGGTGATGGTAAGACTCAGCAGGTTGGGATAGATTGTGGTGAGACGTTTAGTCCGGTGGTCAAGCCGGCTACCATTCGCACTATGCTCAGCATGGCCTATTCATCAGTTGGATGTCAAGAATGCTTTCCTACATGGTGATCTCAAGGAAACATTCTATATGCATCAGCCGTTGGTATTCAGGGATCCCAAACGTCCTCATCATGTCTGCTTATTGAAGAAGTCCTTATATGGGCTTAAGCAGTCTCCACGGGCCTGGTATACGAGGTTTGCTGACTTTGTTTCGACTATTGGGTTCACTCACAACAGGTCAGATAATTCCTTGTTCATCTACCGTCGTGGTTCGTCCTTGGCCTACATTCTATTGTATGTGGATGATATCATTTTGACTACCTCTTCCGATATCTTACGCTAGTCTATCATGTCCATGCTCGGCTCTGAGTTTGCTATGAAAGACTTAGGGCCCTTGAGTTATTTTTTGGGGATTGTCATCAAGCGTCATGAAGATGGTTTTTTTTGTCTCAAAGAAAGTATACGACTGAGATCATCGAGAGGGCTGGGATGTCATCATGTAAGTCCACTTCCACTCTAGTTGATACTAAGCCCAAACTTGGAGTCGCGGCAGACGTCCCTTACGAGGATCCATCCCGCTATCGCATTATTGCAGGGGCCCTTCAGTATCTTACCTTTACCAGACCGGATATTACGTATGTTGTTCAGTAGGTGTATTTATTTATGCATGATCCTAGAGTTGAGCACATGAATGCAATCAAACGCATCATTCGGTATATTCAGGGTACACTGGACTATGGTTTACATTTGTATCCTTCATCGACATCCACACTTGTCTCATATACAGATCCGGATTGGGGTGGTTGTCCGGACACCAGACGGTCTACGTCTGGCTATTGTATGTTCCTTGGCAACAACTTGGTCTCCTGGTCTGCAAATCCTCAGGCGACTCTATCCCGCTCAAGTGCTGAGGCAGAATATCGAGGGGTAGCTAATGTGGTCTCAGAATCATGTTGGTTACGTAACTTTCTTTTAGAGCTTCATTGTCCCACTCAGAAGGCAACCTTAGTAAATTGTGATAATGTTAGTGTCATTTACCTCTCAGGTAATCCGGTTCAGCACCAACGCACTAAGCATATCGAAATGGACATTCATTATGTCCGTGAAAAAGTTGCTCGGGGGCAGGTACGCATATGCCATGTCCCGTCAAGATATCAAGTTGCAGACATCTTTACAAAGGGTCTTCTCTCGGTACTCTTTGAAGATTTTAGGGACAGTCTCAGCGTTCGAAGACCGCCCGCTATGACTGCGGGGGGTGTTAAACAAGGTAATATACCTGTGATATACACTTGATATACATAGTGTATACCACGGGTATGGAATGCAGAAGCCCAACGGCAGTGGACTGAAGAGGCCCAACAGGCAGTGCACAGTGCCCATCACGGGCAGTGTAACAAGTTGTATAAGGAAAGTATATTTGTAGTATATGGTAGTGTAAAGGTTACCTAAATTAGAATTATACACTTATCATAATTGTATAGTTAGAATTATGGTAGAATAAGATTTTAGGAGTAGAATAGGAATAAGATTCTCCTATTTTGTAACTTGGATAAATACCTTTCAATTAATGAAAATAATCAAGGGGATTATTTCTTTCACTTCTAAATTAAATTCAGAAGCATGGAAATTTGTTACAAATATAAGTATATATCTGCTATATGAATCTTGATACAAGTGGTAGAATGAGTTATATCAACTTATTTTTTGTAGTCTATGCACAAATAGCTCAGAAAACATTAAAGAATCTATATATATAAACCATATAATTAAGTAATTGCGTGGAAGCAGCAACACCGCAAGACTGAAGTTTACTAACATTGACTAAACTTTAAATAGTCTTTTAAATACATGTTATACTTTAACGGTGGTATCTGAAGCGGCTACCTGATGTAATCCCTTTTAAAATAACTCAAAGGTTAGGCATTTGTCACTTAATTCTCCTATATTAAGCACCAACCCCCCACCTACCCCACCCCCACCCCACCTCGGCAGGGGCCCAAGGATATTAAAAGAAAAGAAGAGAAGAGGAAGCTATAAACATGATAAATTTAATATGGTGATAGTAACTTAACAAAGTACATGCTTTAAGACGAGGGGTATGCATATGTGTCTCTAGGTCATGCAAAGAACTTGTTTATAAACTTTATAGTAAAAGCCAAAATGTGTGTTGCGTCGTCGACTGTACAAACTCAGACAAGCATCGTGCAAATGCCACACTTATAATTTAATGCTTTCATACTTTAACTATTGAGATTTCTCTATCTGCACACGTACTAATGCATGCATAAAGAAACATGAACATGGAGTTGTTTGAATTCATGTATTATCCTGAGTTGCTTTGTCGGACTATGCAAAACTTGGTTGTATTATACTTTTGGGAAAGAATAACATAAAACCATATATTAACCGCATATATAAAATTAGATCTACCATTAGCATAGGCGAACTCAGAATATGAAGACGATGGGGCACTACTAGGGGATGACACACGTTAATCTAAGTGGTGTCATGCAATACCAATTCGTGGGGAAATTACTTAAACACACATTGAGCCAATGTACTAACATATAAATATTAATTAAATGACGTTGGCTGACAAAGTTCATTGTGTGATCTGCCACTTTGCAAAATTGAGGTCCATATATTAATGAAATTGGAACAAAGGTCCTTGAACTTTGTAAATTTATGTTTATTTCTCTATTTTAGTGGATTATATTTATGTGGGCACAAAGCACTCAGAGAACAGCCGATTCTTAGGAGTGTAAGTAAAAACATGTATATACATGTGCAAGCGTAATGATTTTTCCGGACAATAATTCTTGATAAGTCCAAAAGGATTTGAGAAGTAGCCTGGAAATGACATAAAAGTTCGGTATGAATGGGGTTTCAAAATACCAATTTGATGACATTGATGATTGAGTTAGATATTAGATAATAATTGATGGTTTTTTATTATTTTTGCCCCTCAAATTGAACTTATGAGTGTTGGGCATAAGTTCTTTAAGAAATCTAACACAACTTGTGCAGAACCCTTTAAAGAACTTATGCCCCAATAGACATAAGTTTTATTTGAGGGCAAAAATTAAAGATCAACCCATTTATAAGGAAAACGGTGCAATTAAATGTAACCCAATGGATAAGAATGTCCAAAAGTTATGCCCATTCAAATCAAAACAAGTTAGGCCCAAAAACAAGATAATTTAACGCCTCATAACAACCAGGCATAGCAAGGGGAGAAGTGTACTATCCTAATTTTGGGACATTGTATCTTTAAGTTCAATAATTTTTGCATGTACTTAGACGTGTGCGTATGAAGTGATTTTTTTTTTTTGCGCAGAAATCAAAATTTCTTTATCGAATTTTAATAATCAAACAAACAACTCAACGCTCAAATTAACTCTAAATGGGTTCAAATTTGAAACATGAATTCCAAATAGGGTGAATGACATATATATACACAATCAAAAAAGTATTTACGGAATATGACGGAACTTTTTTAATTTACAAAACATAACGGATTTTCATCTTTCATACAAATTTATTTTATAGTGTTTTGTCTTGAGCCGAGGGTCTCTTGGAAACAACATCTCTACCTATTAAGGTAGAGGTAAGGTCTGAGTACACTCTACCCTCCCCAGACCCCACATTGTGGGATTTCATTGGATATGTTTTGTTGAATACAAATTTATTTTATACAACAACAACAACAACATACCCAGTGAAATCCACAATGTGGGGTCTAGGGATAGTAGAGTGTACACAGACCTTACCTCTACCTTAGTAGGTAGAGCGGCTGTTTCTGAGAGACCATCGGCTCAAGACAAAGCCCAAGCCAAGTAAGACACACAAAGTACGTAAGTCATGACATCGCATTCTGAAAATGAAAGAAGCAATAGTTAATGCAAGTAAATAAGACAAACAAAATACACATAGCAGCCTAAATCAAACGACAAGGGACTATAAGGAAATATGATAGGCTAAGGGAGCCTACAATAATAATACTACAACTACCAGTTTGTAAGCGTAGGTAGGACTACGCTGGACTACCAACTATCTTTCTACCCTAATACATGTCCTCTATAACCCCCTATCTAAGGTCATATCCTCAGTGTGTTGCATCTGCGCCATATCCCGTCTAATCACATCTCCTCAATACTTACTCGGCCTACCTCTACTCTCTTGTACTCGTCCATAGCCAACCTTTCACACCTCCGCACTGGGCATTTATGTCTCTCATCTGCACGTGTCCGAACCATCTCAATCTAGCTTCTCGCATCTTATCCTCCACCGAGGCCACTCCCACTCTATCTCTGATATCATCATTTCTAATTCTATTCCTCCTTGTATGCCCACATATCCATCTTAGCATCCTCATCTCCGTAACTTTCATCTTTTGGGTGTGCGAAGTCTTGATCGGCCAACACTCCGCCCCATACAATATGGTCGGTCTAACCAACACCTATAGAACTTACCTTTAAGTTTTGTGGCACATTTTTACACATAATACTCCATATGCGAACCTCCATTTCATCCATCCTGACCCAATACGATGTGTAACATCGTCATCAATCTCTCTATTACCTTGGATAATAGACCCGAGGTACTTGAAGCTCTCTTTCTTTAGAATGACCTGGGTACCAAGCCTCACATCCACGCCTGTCTCAAGGTCGCTCCCGTCACTGAACTTGCACTCCAAGTATTCTGTCTTGGTCCTACTCAGCCTGAACCCTTTAGACTCCAGAGTCTGTCTCCAAACTTCCAGCTTAGTGTTCACTCCGCTGCGGATCTCATCAATCAGGACTATGTCGTATGTGAATAACATACACCATGGCACCTCCCATTGGATTTGTCGTGTTAGTCCATCCATCACCAAGGCAAATAAGAATGGGATAAGAGTTGATCCCTAGTGCAAACCCATCATCACTGGGAAGTGCTCCGAGTCTCATCCTACTGTCCGTACCCTGGTCTTGGCTCCATCATACATATCCTTGATTACCCTAGTGTATGGCACATGTACACCTCTAACCTCCAAACATCTCCATAGAACCTCCCTAGGGACTTTGTCGTATGCCTTCTCGAGGTAGATGAAAACCATATGTAAGTCTCTCTTCATCTCCCTATACTGCTCCACCAACCTCCTAATAAGATGGATGGCTTTTGTAGTCGACCGCCCCGGCATGAATCCAAACTGGTTCCTCGAGATAGACACTCATCTTCTCACCCTTATCTCCACGACTTTTTCCCAAACTTTCATAGTGTGGCTTAGTAGCTTAATACCCCTATAGTTGTTGTAACTCTGGATATCACGTTTGTTCTTGTACAAAAGAATCATTATACTTCACTTCCATTCTTCGGGCATCCTCATCGTCTTACAAATGATGTTAAACACCACTGTCAGCCACTCCAAACTTGCCCTGCCTGCGCTTTTCCAAAATTCAACTGGGATCTCATCAGGCCCGGTCGCTCGTGCGCACAACACCCTGAACCTCCTCAACCTTAATATTTTTATAATACCCAAAATCCTGGTACCTACCAAAGTGTTCCAGATCTCCCAGCTCAATATCTCTATCTTCTTTTTCGTTCAAGAGTTTATGAAAGTAAGACTGTCACCTCCGCCTAATATACGCGTCCTCCACCAGCACTTTTTCATCCTCATCCTTGATGCACCTCATGTGATCCAAGTCTCGGGCCCTCCTCTCCCTCACCTTGGCTAGTCTGTACAACTTCTTATCCCTATATTTTTACTCTAATTCCACATATAGACGTTCAAAAGCCGTCGTTTACGCCGCCGTAACCACTAGTTTTGCCTCTTTCCACTCCATCTTATAGAATTCCCTATTCGTCCACTTCTCCACCTCGTCCTTGCTTTATATCAATTTTGCATACGCCACTTTTTTCGCTTCGACCTTCCCTTGAACTTTACCATTCCGCCACCAGTCCCCTCAATGCCCACCACGGCTACTTCGCGGGACCCCTAGCACTTCTCTAGCAACCTCCCGAATGCAACTGGCCATCTTGTCCCACATTTCGATCGCATCCCCACTACTCCCCCAAGCCCTCTTAGCCATCAACCTTTTTTCGTCTCCTTTTCACTAGCAATGGTCAAACTCCCCCATTTGATTGTTAACCTGTTATCCACAACCCTCTTCTTCTCCATCTTGATCTCCAAATCCATCACCAAAAGCTTGTGTCGGGTTGTAAGATCCTCCTTTGGAATAACCTTGCAGTCTTTACAAAGACCTTTGTCAACCTTCCTAAGGAGCAAAAAGTCTATCTGAGTCTTAGCCACCGAACTACGGAAAGTCACCAAATGCTCCTCCTTCTTCAGGAACCTTGAATTGGCTATCACCATCTCCAAAGCTCTAGCAAACTCCAAATTACGTGTCCTCGTCCGGTGTGGGACAATAAATCATTAACATACAATGCATTCTCTCCCATTTAATAAAATCAAAGATGTAAAAGTAACTTTTTATTTTTTGGGATTAAATTTACTAGATATCCATGTAATATAACTCAATTTCAAATATACTTTTTGTATCTTAAAATTAAATATTTACACTCCATATATTATGAAAATTCTACGCTTACATCCTCTATGAGGTATTCCATAACTAAGTATATTAAAATAGATAGATTAAAATTATATACAATTTTTTCTTCAGTAATTTTTTTTATGAAATTTAGAGGAGAGGATACATATTTCAGTTAAAAATATATATACTTTTTCGGAATATGTATCTTTTGAAATTTTTTATTTTTAAATAAGAAATAAACACAAATTACTTAATGAGATGACTAAAAATTTTACATATTTTGCAAAACATTTATTTTCATATTTCAAAAAAAAAAATCTCCATCCGGTGTCCAGTAGTCGTATTGGGCCCCGACTAAATTTGTATTCGCGCCGGAAAGTCTCACACTTGGGAGGGGGAGAGGAAGTTCTCCCTAACAAAGGCGACTTCGTACCCAAGGGGACTCGAACCTGAGACTTCATATTTCGAAACTCTTAAATATAATGATGTTATTCCTATTTCTTTAAAAATATTTAAACCACTTATATAATAGAAAACCTACACAAATGAAACTTCATCTACAATTGAAATTTTCTTCAAGTATTACTAAGTGGATCAAATTACAAGTATTAATTTATCGATCTTTTGTATAATGTGTGTGTTTTTTTCTTTCAAGAAAAAGAACAAATACACAATTTTGAAAATTCTTAGACAAAAAACAAAATGATAATGAGATAGTTATAAACATTCAATAACACATTAAACTTTGTATATAATAATCGCTCTAAACAGGAATTAATAATACATAGTTAAGCAACTGATAAAATTATTTCACCAATCGTAACCACAAACACAAGATTCATCTACTCCAATAATATTAAAAATTAATTAAGAGAATGTTCTGGATTAGAAAATCACTCAATACTTTAGTCTCACTTATAATATTCACAAACTAATATATTTATGTAACATACTATAATTAAATTATGTCATCTTTAATACATTTAAAAAAATATGACATTAAGAAATATAGGTAAAAAGTTATTTTTTCCGCTTAGTATAAAATCTATCTATTGAAGGAAAAAATGAACTTTACGTTAATTATAAATGTAACTAAATATTTTCTCAACTAAAAAATTATACTTAACGTATTTAATAATACACAATTTAGTACATTTTCTAATGGCAATAGCTAATATTAATTAGATTTATAAAAATTATTTTGTTATTGAGTTAGTAACTGAAAATACCATTCTTAATATTTGTAATGTTCAATCCAAAAAAAGATCACATCCTTAACATTTTACATGGGATAAATTGATAAATATCCAAGACATTGCTATCAATAAATAAATATTCGACTTAATATTGAACAGTCTCTATGCATAATATTTTGTTACCTGGACTTAATAAATGTTTAATTCTAATACAATCTCAGTAAAACCACATTAATAAATTCTCAAGTAACTTTCTAGATAATAAAATTCAAGGTAAAAATTCAAGAAAGATCTCCAGCTAGAACTCCAAAAATAAATTGCGTGAGGTAATTCTTCAAGTTCCCGAATAAATCCCTAAGAAATATCCCAAGATAAAATTGCCAAAAAACAAATTTTGCATGTATTTCCCTAGGTAAATTCCCATAAAATAATCTCCATCTAAAATCGCAACAATTAATTCTGCAGCTAATTCCGTAGGTAATATGTTCCCCATGTAAATTCCCATAAAAAATCTCATCTAAAACCGCAGCTATAATATCCCCAGCTAAACATCTAGGTAATTAAATTCCTAGCTAAGACCCAAGAAATAATCCCCAGCTAAATTCGCAGTAATATAATCCCCAAGTAATCCCCTATGAAATAAAGTTCACAAGTAAATCCCCAAGAAATAATTCTCAGCTAAATTCGTAGCAACAAAATTCCCATGTAATTTCCCGGATAATACAATCTTCAGGTAAATTTTCAAGAAATAATCCTCAGGTAAATCCGCAAGTACCATTACTTGGGAATTTTCCTACGAGTTCACAAAGGAAATTATTTTTAAAATATTTTTGGTTGTTTGCCTGTGGAATTACCTACAAAAATGATACTTGGGAATTATTTTTCAAATTAAATCTCCAGGTAATAATTTGGCGCTAAATTTACTTGGGGAAATCGTATCCATAGGTAAATATTCTAAAAATTAGAATTTTTTAGATTTTCGCATGAAAATCTACAGGAATTAGGCATACTAATCTAAGATTCTCCTAAGGTTTGTCTTCCAAATTCTTCCAAATTCTTACTCCCACACTTCATGGTTATTAGCCAATAAGGGCATAATCATAATAAAATAAAGTAAAAATATAAAAAATTTACACAATTCAACAAGTATCCAAGTAATCAGTCAAATCAAATAAATATATTTAACCCAATTCCTCAACTAAGCAATAGACAAAGGATCAATGAAATGATATGAGATGATATGCTGCAAAGGCCATCGCCGGTATACGTACACTACTTTAAAAGGGATGTGTGATCCATGGGGGACTCGCGAGGTCCATACACCATCCGAAACTATTTCCCATTGAGTTCTTAGCCAATTCGACTCTCAATCACAACACTTAGCCAATTCGGCTCTTAATCTCGATATTTATCCAATTCAGCTCTCGTTACCTGTACGTAGCCCATTTCGGCTATCATCCACATCACTCCTCGCCAAACCATTTCCCATAGGGCATCACCATATATATACTTAAGTGTAATATACATGAGATACCATATGACATGCATGCAAATGTAAGCAACAAAGCTATAAAGTAAAGGCTCAACTTAGATATTTTTTCCTCCTAAACGAAAATTTTGGAGCGATGAGAATACATAATCAAATAGATAAGAGAGTTATATTTCACAAAACGATCAAGTAAGAGATTCATATCTCAAATTATGATCACATCAATCAATAACAACTACCAACTAACGCCCACATGCTTTGGCATTCTTACAGTTGAAATAAACAATTAAAATATGATACAAATTCCCCAAACATGACACTGATACTCGTATGAGTGCTCGTCACCACACAAGTATGGGATCTCCATATTACATGTTTCCCTTATCATTAGGTAATTTACCAACCAAATGCTTTAAATGGAGTCAAGGTCTTAACTTGTCTTATTCTGGAGTATGAATCTCACAACGAAGCCTTGCCTTTCCTCAAAGCTTCCGAACAAGTCCAATCTAATCAAATATAAAATCTACATAAGCATATGAGTTCATAGACACCCATGTTACTATACTACTAAATAGAGCCCAAAAAGTCGACCCTGATCCCCAAGAGGGAAAAACTATAATTTCGTCTAAAAATCAGTTTACCCATAGTCCATAGAGTCTAAATTTCAAAAATAACTCAATTGTGACTTCTATTCAACATCTAATTTGATGAATTGCATAATTTTAATTTAGGTCTTAATATCCCAACTCTACAATCTAAATCAACGATTTAAATGATCAAATTCCACAAGAATCTAAGATATATCAATAAAAGGAAGGTTAGTTCTTACCCCTATGATGAATCTTGAAAATCCCTTCAAAATCTCTCCAATCTGATGTCTAGACCTCCAAATATGATATAAAAAGACAAAACTCATTTTGGGGATTTAACTTTCGGGCCATGTGACCTCCTTAATCACGATTGTGGGACCCACCATTATGATCATAACCAATGGCATCGCAATTATGATGACCAAACACTACGCACTTTATGATTGTGACCCCCTCCTCGCAACCGCGAAGAAGGAAACCAGATGACTTGCAACTGATTTTTCCGGTGTCTTCCAATAATGTAATTGACCTCGGAAACTTATCTGGAACCCTCGTTCACAAACCAAATATGCATTTTAGTCATAAAATCGCTACAAATCTGCTCGCACACTTAAAACACCCATTCAGGGTCATCTTGAGCCGATATTAACTATGGTCTACTCTAATTCATCACTTTAACCAGATTCTCAACCAAGAGTCTAAATCTCACCAGAGCCCCTCAGGATTTGTTCCAACCATTCGACTAAGTCATAAATTAAATTCTATATCTAACCAAACTTTCCAAACTCGTATATAGTTTTCTTAACCTCAAATGTTGACTTTGGTCAACCATTTCCATTTCTTTACTTAAGAATTTCCAACATTTACTTTTTCTTCTCCAATACACACCCGATTGCCTCGAAAATTGTGTCACCCATATACACAAGTTAAAAACATTGTTTTAAAGATGTGGGAAGGGTTATTTAGGGGGGGGGGGGAATACCTAGAACTCAAAACGTATTGGCGGGTCATTACAACAACTAATCTAAATTGGTTCTCAAAAATAGACACACCCATCCCCGTCCTCTTCTCTTCAATCCTCTCTCAAACTTCCATAATGTGACTTAGTATCTTGATGCCCGTATAATTATTGCAATTTCAAGTGTCACCCTTGTTCTTATAAAACAAAATCATAGTACTCCACCTCCATTCTTCAAGCATTTTACTCATCTTAAGTATCCCATTAAACAACCCAGTTGACCACTCCATACCTACTTTGCACGCGCTCTTCCAAAATTCTATCGGAATCGCGTGTGGCTAGGCCTCTCTTCCCAATCTCAAATTAGGAATTACTCACTTAACCTCCCAAACATTATAAACCTACAATAGTCAAAATCACGATGACTCTCAGAGTTCTCTATACCACCCATCAAAATACTTCTATCATTCTTTACATTTAAGAGTTTATAGAAGTATGTCTGCCATCTTCATCTAATTTTTCTATTTCACCAATACTTTATCATCTTTGTATTTGATACACGTCACTTAATCTAGGTCACGAGCCCTCCTCTCTCTCCTTAGCAAGCCTATACAAATTCTTATCCACACATTTGTCTATAGTTCTTCGTACATGCGTTCAAATGTTATTGTCCTTACCGTTGTAACCGCTAACTTCACTTTCTTTTTCATTGTTTTATACCTATACCTATTCATCCTCTTTTCCTCCTCATCTCTGCTCTCTACTAATTTCATATAAGCAAATTTCTTGGCTTCCACTTTCCATTGGACCTCTTCAATCCATCACCAGTCCCCTATATGTCCACCAAAGTTACCCTTCGAGATCCCTAACATATCTCTAGTTTCTTTCCTAATGTAATTAGATGTCCTAGTCCATATACTATATGTGTCTCCATTACTCCCCAAACTCCCTTAGCCATCAAGTTCTTCCCCAACTCCTGAGCTCTCCATTACTCAGACCTCCCTACTTGATCCTTGGTTGTTCATACAAGGTCATCTTCTTCCTCTTAATCTCTAAATCCATTACCAAGAGGGTTGTAAAATTCTTGCTCGATATAATCTTGTTGTTCTTACATAAGCCTCTATCACAATTCCTAAGGAGGAGGTAATCTATTTGAGTCTTAGCAACTGTACTACGGAAGGTTACCAAAATGCTCATCCTTCTTATGAAAATTTGAGTCAACTATCACCAAACCAAAATGTTAAACTAGAGTGTTGATGATGCCTATAACATTATAGGATATTCAAAGTAGTCATGTCA
Source organism: Anisodus tanguticus (assembly GCA_034509755.1). NCBI lineage: Eukaryota > Viridiplantae > Streptophyta > Magnoliopsida > Solanales > Solanaceae > Anisodus > Anisodus tanguticus. Next base: position 7,549,004 of record CM067543.1, on the reverse strand, counting down.
TGGAAGAACACATAAAGTAAGTATGTCAACAACACCCTATACCCGGTATAACATTTTAACCCTAGTACCCGCATATATGTTCATCACCTTAAATATATGAGACTCCCATGTACATCACCTTATCAATTTGAGAAAGTTTTCTTATTGACGTCAAAGCCTTAGCTTACTTCTGTCTGAAGTCGTTTTAACCTTCACGAACCTCCTTTGCTCAGTCCAAGCCAACCACAATAGCTTGATTTATTCAAAAGAATACTCTATGATCTTAGACGAATTAACTGATTCTTATTAATATTCTTAGGCTAGGTTAAAGTAAAAGTCAACACAAGAAATCAATTTTGAGCCCCGTGGTTAAATACCAAAATAAATTATGTTTTCGGGTTACGTACCCATAACCCTGCGAGGCCAAATCTATAATTATATTTCTAATCTTACTTAAATTTGATTTTCAAATCTCCAGATTACACTCTTAAACCTAAGTCAAAATCCCTTAATTTCACTTCTTTTTTTGGTAATAATCATTTTTATTAATCACCAAGTGGGTAATTACAAAACCATAGATTAGCAAACACTGCTATCTATCCAAACTAAAGACACACCAGACGCACCCTGCGAAGCTAACAAAAAATGAGTAACAATTATTTTATTAGTTTATTATCGATTTAGTACTTTTACAAAGCGATAATCGATAAATCGAACCAATAATATATAAATTCGAACTGATAAGCACCTCTATCACAAATGGAGTAAGAAATGCAAATATTATCATAATTATGATATAAACAATCCCAAAATTACTAATTTCATAAGAAATTCTAACATCATAAAAGATTTTGTGCTTGATGTAACCAACCCGAAATGGCCAAAATCCCCTTAACCGCCTCATATCCAAACATGTTATTACGGTTCACTTTTATGCGGAGGCATAAAAGCTACTAGGAGATTGTTGGTGCTCTAAGTTAGCTAATGTTTTTAGAGTCACCATCTAGTTTATAGGTAAATCAGGAAAACCAAGTTGAGAGGGTTTATTATAAATAATGAAAAATCCTTTCTGAACCAGAGTCAAGGTAAGGATTCTGGTGATCCCCGGGAAGGTGTTAGACACCATGTTATTAAGGATTCGTAGAATACAATTGACCTTCGGGTTCTATACCATGTTTAAACTTTACAAATTGCTTAAAGTGTTTAAATTTCCGCAAAATGCATGTCATTCATTTTATTTCGAACTCAAAGACTTTTTGAAAATCAAGCAGTTCACTTCTGCCTAACAATGGTTTGCGTAAGGGTGATTAAGTCAATTTACTTTCAGACTAAGAACACTCAAGAATTAACTTGAGCAAAACTGTACAGTTAGTCTAATAAATTGTCCATACCACTTTACGCACTTTGAAAATCTTTTGTAATTTGAAAAGCATATAACCCATTTAGAATGACAGGTTTTGGTTCAAAATAGATTTCTTTTTCTTTTCATGCTATAGTTTCAAAGGTATCGTATAGTCCATAATATACCAAAATTCATATGTTAATCCAAGTTCAAGAAAGTGTTTCAGGTCTTTAAAATCATTTGAGTTGGGCTTGGCCCAAAAAATCAACTTTTAGAAATGTCAATTTGGCACAAACTTAACCGAGAAACAGTTTTCAGCAATCCAATTATGTTTTTCTCCTTAAAATGAATCTGTTTTCATGGACCCAGATTTCTTTAAAAATGACACAGCCCATTTTAACCCATTTGATGAGGTCCAAAACAGTTCTAGTTTCCTTTAAGGTCTCAAGCAGTCCAATTGATTTTCATAGTCCAAACACAGTCCGCCTTAACTTTAAAATCCATTTTTTGTTTTCATTTCTTAAGAGTCAAAAGTCCGATTTCTTAGAAGTTTAAAGTTAACAAATTTTAAAAATTCATTTATGGTGATTCTATTCTAAATAATGTACGTATCATTTGCCCATCCTATGTCGTAACTATAAGAAGGTTCCAATAATATATGTACAGTATTTTTATGCAAACAATTATATATATATATAAGTATGAATAGAAAGAGATTAGTTTAGGCTGATGGGCCTACCTAAGCCCACCAGTTAACTATTTTCACCCATAGTTGGGTCTTCAAGGCACGGACTCGATCAAGAGGTTTAATTGGGCCTCAACCCAACTGGTTGAAGAGAGATGACAGGTCCAGAGGCCCATCTCGATATGCATCGGCAGTGGGAGAAGAGGAGGAAAAACAAAGGCCCAAGTTAAAAGGTATCTATAACTGATCATCTATAAAATAAATTAAAGTGCATAAGCAGCTCGATATTAAATTAAACCCAAGTTAAAGCACTGCAGTCGGCCCAAACCAAAACAGTTGGCAATGACATGAAGAGAAAACAAACGATTGGGCTCATTCCAATTACTAATGTTCAGGCAGAGGAAAGCAGGCAAAGAATAAAGCCAATGGACAGGCCCAGTCGCGTTAATTGTAAAGAGAAAGCAAAGGGGGTTAACACAAATGGTCTAGCCCAATCAGGTACTCATAATAGGGCAACATAAGTGATATACAAAGATATACATATCTTATACATCCGTATACTAAGTATACCAGATATACAAGTTATATATATGAGATATGTATACCAGCACCTATACAAGCTAACACAAAGAAGATGACAAGAGGGAAATGCCCGGGAAGAGACCAGATGCAATATACAATGCAAGCATTTTTCTTTTCAACAATATTGTACATATTCTACTTAATAAACATGATAGCAATACCCTATAGTTAGACATGATAAATGTAATATCCATGTTATCCTAGTGGCCTTGCTTTGACAGTTAACCAAACATACCTATAACTACAAATTCTATGTGATTTGCCAAATTAAAGTAGAGAATATGTGATCTATCCTAGTTTCACCTAGCAACTACATCAAGCTTCAGTCTTAACCAAAATAGGTCCGGAAGGCTGTCTTCAGTATATACTTCTCCTTAACTCTCTACTGATGATACCCAGATCGGGGACCAATCTTTGGAAAATACTTTAGGCCTTGCAACTGATCAAACAGGTCATCGATCCTAGGAAGCAGATATTTATTCTTAATAGTTACTTTGTTCAGATGATGGTAATCAATACACATTCTCAACAAACCATCTTTCTTACGAACGAATAACACTAACCCTACGGGGAAGTACTGGGCCTGATAAAGCCTTTTTGTAGAAGATCTTTCAACTGAGCTTTCAATTCTTTCAAGTCAGCAGAAGCCATTCTGTACAGAGGAATAGATATAGACTGGGTATCTAGAAGCACGTCGATAGCGAAATCAATTTCCCTTTCAGGTGGAATGCCAGGAAGTTCATCAGGAAATATATCATGAAATTTATTAACAACAAGAACTGACTGAAGGCTTGGAGGCTTTGCCTCCACATCCTATGCTCGAACTAGATGATAGATTTATTCCTTCAAAATCATCTTTCGAGCCTTCAGGTAGGAAATAAACCTCCCCTTAGGTGCTGAAACATTGCCTAACCATTTAATAAGAGGCTCACCTGGAAAATTAAAGCGAACAACTTTCATCCAACAATCCACGTTAGCATAACAAGAAGCCAGTCAGTCCATACCCATAATGACATCAAAATCAACCATATCTAATTCATTTAAGTCGGCTAAAGTGTGACGATCGTAAATCATCACATCACAACCCAGATACACTCACCTAACAACCACAGACTCATCCACATGCATAGATACCTCAAATGACTTATGCATCAATTCATATTTTTACCACACTTGCCAGCAACAAAAGGAGTAATATATGACAAAGTAGAACCCGAATCTATCAAATCATACACATCAAGGGAGAATACAAAATAATATACCTGTAACCACATCCGGTGATGACTCTAGGTCCTGTCGCCTTGACAATGCATAAATGCAGTTCTGATGAACGCATAAGCTACACTCTTCACATCTACCTCTGCCTCTACCAGTCGATGTTTGCACACCTTGACCGGGAGGATGTACTAATGAATAAGAAGATGTTACAGTCCATGTCGGCTATTCCATACTACCCCGCCTCTAGTCGGACAAAACCGCATAATATGATTGGGTTCCCTACATGAATAACATACATCCAAACCCTGACGACACTGTCGGAGTGAGACCTACCACACCAATCACAATAGGGCAATGAAGGTCTCATCTGGATAGACACACCCCTATATTGCGGGCCTGATATCTGCAAACTCTAACACTGACTAGAATAAGTGGTCTGATCACGACATTGGCCTTGAAACTGTGGTGGTGCACTGGCTGCCGGATAAGATAGGAGCCTAGAGAACTGTGGCATGAACCTACCTCTAAAGTCTCATGTATTACCCGTGGATTAGGCCCTCTTTTGTTGACCCCTGTCTCGCTCTCGAATAACCCGCTATAACCTCTTACAGTCCTCTAAATTTTGAGCATAGTCCTAAATGCGAGCAATATCCATATTCGGATTCAAAGAAGTTGTAGCATATTTATTAACCAAGTGAGGCCCTAAGCCGTTAAGAAACTGATGCAACCGGTCACTCATCTCAACTATGATTGTAGGGGCATACCTGGATAATGAAATAAACTACAATTTGTACTCCCGTACACTCATATTACCCTACTCCAGACATAGAAATCTATCTTGTCTGGCTCGTCGGAGCTCGACAGGCAAATACTACTATAAGAATGCCTCAGAAAACTCTCTCCATCCCACTGGTGGGGCATGGGGTCTCCTAGACTTCTCCCAGGTCTCATACCAAGTCACAACAACATCTTGTAATCTATAAGAGGCAAGATTTACTGACTCGGTATCACTGACATGCAACAAGGTCTGCTGCATCTGATGAAGAAAGCTCTGTAGATCCGCATTTGGGTCTGCTCCTATAAATACCGGAGGGTCCAAGTTGATGAAATCCTGAACTTTTGCGCTAACTGCTCTATCAGAAGTGACAAAGGTCTAATGATAGGCCCGAGAGGCCATTAATCTAGTCCACAACTACATAACACTTCGCATATGTAAATCCTAAACGGGAATAACCGGGGGAGGAATTGGAGGTACATCCGCTTCTCTATGCCCCTCTGGAGGTGGTAGGGGTGGAGTCCTAGAGGCCCGACATACAGCATCATCCTGATGCTCTTGTCTCCTTGGATTAGCGGGTGGTACCTGACTGGCACCCTCTCCCACCTCCTCATCTAACCTCCGCATAGCCTAATGTCTTCTAGTAGTAGCAGGCATCGCTGAGAATGTAAACACAATAAAGGTTAGGAGTGAATATTTACGACTCATCTCTATTGCACAATCTAGATCAAGAATAAAAGTAACAATCCTAAATATCCCATAGCCTTTTGGTTATAAATATGGTGCACAACATACTCATAAATAAGACTCTACTAGATACGGCTTGCAGACTCTCTAGGACAAACTTGGCTCATATACCAAGTTTGTGACACCCCAGCTTCGGGGGGTGTGGCTGGCACCCGACACCCAAAGGTCCTAAACATTAAAAGTAACAGCATAAGTAAACAAATATGTTAAGTTTAACTAGCAACATAACTCATATGATTTGTACATAAATATTAAAAACTGGAGCAAAACCTTTCAGCCATAAGCAAATCTTATATGATGAGAAAAAAAGTTAATTTTTATTACCTTTAATGGAAACTCTTATACCATCAGAGTGAAACTCACTTGAGTTGTATACAACAAAAGTGTGTTATAATAAAAAGAAAGAAAATTATATACTCTATAGTTGCATGCACACACAGTAATAGCAAGAGGGAGAGGGTAGTTTCTGCTTCCCTCGTGTGAGTTGCGTGTGTAGTTGGCTAAACTATTTACTTGCACTATTTATCATACATAGAAGACTATTTCGGCTACGTGGTATATATAGACTTAAATGAACATTTTTTCATACATTAAGGACTATTTATAATAAAAAGGAAGAAAAATATATACTCTATTATTGCAGGCGCACACAATAATAGCAAGAGGGAGATGGTAGTTTCTGCTTCCCTCGCGTGAGTTGCATGTGTGGTTGGTTAAACTGTTTACTTGCACTATTTTTCATACATAGAAGACTATTTCGATTACGTGTTATATATAAAGACTTAAATGAACTCTTTTTTCATACATTAAGGACTAAAATAGTACACCCCTATATGTTAAGGACCAATTTTCTCTCTAGTTTTTACTTAATAAGATTGAGAATATTTTATTCACCATGAAAAAGTTCTCTAGTTAAAATGTAACAGAGGAAATATTCACCATATAATAATTCTCGTATTCTCCACATAACAATTTTCATATTAGTAATCCATATACAAATAATTTATTTACCGCATCCCAAATACAACTCCAAAAGATATTGCCCTTGATGTAACCAACTCGATATGGCTAAAATCTGTTAACTGACCAGTGATATTCATTTCAAAACTAGCAAAAAATCTCATCCACATTGACATGTGTCACCATCATCATGTGTGAGAAAAAGTAATCCCCACCCTTTGTTACTGTAACGATTTGAAAAGTCATTTTTCTTGTTTTATCTTAAAATATCCAAATTACCCTCCCCGGGCCTTTATTTACTTGTTTGTGACTTACGTGGATGGGTAGCACGGTTTTTGAGGTGACTGGATAGATTTCGGACCCATGTTTGGTAGGTTTGTAAAACTCCAAGTTAAGAGAATAGAGAAGTTTGACCAATAGTTGACTTTTGATTAACATACTCCGTTTGTAATTTTGTCAGTTCCACTAGCTCCGAAATGATATTTAGGACTTAATTGAGCCTTTGGTTCAGTTCCTGAGGCAGTCTAGTGTGGTTTGAGCGTATATTTGTAACATTATGGATTTAGAACTTAAGAGTTGACTTTATTCAAACCCTAACCTTAGAAATCTTTTTTGGGAATTTCAAGGGTGCGAGCGTGTCTAGAATGTCTTTTCTGATAGGAATGCATATTTGGTTTGTGTTATTTGGCTTTTAAATGATTTCCAAGAATTGAGTCAAAGTTGAAAAAAACAACAAAATATGGTGCCTGATGTATGGTTTCCTTCTTCGCTATCACGAGGGAGGGAGCGCAAAATCAGGCTCTTATAAATGTGGGGTTATGGGTCGTGGTCACATGGAAACGCACCTGGGGGGGGGGGGGGGGGGGCAGTGTCGCGGTGCTTTACGATCACGTGGTCCTGGCCGCGATCGCGATGAGTCCAGCGGGGGTCGGGTTGGGTTAGCCTTAACGATCGTGTGTGAAGTCTCGCAATCTCAATGAAGGCACTGTAGCAGTGATATTAAATGCCCTAAACGAGATTTTTGACCTCATTTCCACTTTCCAACTTTCTAAGCTCGATCTTTGTGGCCTTCAAGGTGAAAATCGTAGTTTTTCATCTAGGTAATTCTTAATCTTCAATTATAGTTAATTATATTAATGTATTCCATGAGTTTTGGCTTGGATCTATGATTGGGAAAAAGAAATTGATTATGTTGAGATTAAGAGTCTTAAATGAGAATTTGGGGTTAATTAGTGGACTTTTATTATAAGTATTATTTATTAATGATGTAAATGACTAGTGGGTGTTAATTAATTGGTTAATTGCATGATTAAACCTTTTTAGATTTGGGGGAAATTCTAGAGTTTGAAATTGGGGATTTTTCCTTATCTTGAAATTGGGGACCCAATTGGGGTCCGTTATTAAATTAACTTGGTATTATAACTATTTAGAGTGTATGGATACTATTTGGGTAGAAAGGTTCGTATTTTGGTAATGTGGGTCCAAAGTTCCTTTGTAAACTACTTGGGGTTATGGGTATTATCTAGACCGTAACCTCATGTTATCAATATGATTAATTAGAGTGGGCTCGTGAAGAGGCGATATGAAAGGTGGAGGCTATTGTGTGACTTTTTCAGCTCTATTAAGGTAAGTTGAGATTTTCTAGACTCTAGTATAGTGTATTTGTGTTGGTATGCTTGTAATTAATTAAAGGGAGTAATGGGGATTTTGGGGTCCCATATTAGTGAGGTGATGAGCACTAATACGGGCATCGGGTGAACCTATTTGGGTAATTGATGAACTAGAAAGATGCATGTGAAGGAATTTATGTGTTTAGATTTTGGGCCACGAAGTGCTGTTAAAGAGATCGCTTAGGTTGGTATGACTTCTGTTTACTTGGGCTTGTAGCCATTGATATGATATTATGATTTGACTTGTCATGCATTCATCACTCCACATCTTGTCTGAGTACTTGAATGGAAACTGATAAATTATGATTAAATAGATTATGTTGATTGCATGATGTACGCATATCCATATCATTCATATATATTTTACCATTGGCACTGGTTACTATTATATTATTGAGAAAAGGCTTGGAAAGTCAGGTTAAAGGATATGGTATATGATTGCGAGAGTGATGATTGTTGGTGACACTTCATCCACAAAGCTGGTATCCGATGGGACGTTTCGGATGGGTATATGGATCTCATGAGTCCTCTATGGGTCACGTGAAGTAGCTACTGTACCAAAGTGTGTATACCGGGTACATATGGACATTGCATACATACATATTATCTCATTGCATTCATCCTTATTCTGATATATATTTGATATTGTGTGTACTCAGTGTTGATTTCTGATAGACTACTTGATATTATGTTTGATAGAAGGACTGTGGATACTTAGGACATGTACTATTGTGAGGTTGATGGGACTAAACGCTCAATTACGAGGTTTAGGCTGAATCTTGTGCGAACATGAGATCAAGAGAGAATTTATTCATAACTGAATCATAGATTTATTGCTAGGTTGGTTATCTGATTATAATATGCTTAAGTGACTAATTAGTAGAGAGGTATCGAAAAGTACCAACCCTTGCCACTGTTATAGCTAGGGTCGGTCGATGCTGCTGCTGAGTACACGTATTTCCCGTATGCACTCTATGTGCAGGTACCCAGTCAGGAGGTGACAGAGCAGCTGATCGTTCTTAGTCCGAGGTGATCATTCCGAGACTTCAGGGTGAGCAGATGATGCATTCCCGGCACTGGAATTCTTATATATTTTTATCTTCTGTCATTTACATTCATACAATTTTGTTACTTCTATTCAGACTTGTACTCGTATTTTAGAGTTGTGTACTCATGACTACGGGATCTGTATTTGGGGTTTTCTTTAGACCTTGTATTTTTATTTAAAGATCTGTTAATTACTTCTCTTCTACTTCCTTAATTTTCACCTAGTTCGAATGTTGTATGAGTAAGGTTCGCCTACAGGTTAGGGTAGGTGCCCTCACGGCAAATGGGATTTTGGGTCGTGACAATTACAGTGAAGAAAAAAATGAAATCTAAACCCTGATTTTAGTTACCTATAAATGGGTGCAACTTTATTCTTTTTTGCACAAAAAATATTTCAATCTTATTGAGTAAAAACTAGAGAAAAAATGATCAAAATGGTCCTCAATGTATGGGATGTTGGACCATTTTAATCATTCATACATACCACATAATTAAAATAGTCCTTAATATATGAGAAAAGTGATTATTTTAAACTGAGCTCACTATTTTTTGTGTTTTTCCAATTACCTAACTCAAAACATAACGCCTATATAAACCAACTGACTCTTCTAACTTGAGAACTTCTAAAAGAGAAGTAATGATTTTTAGTATTATATAAATTTGCAATTACACTTTTTTGTCTTGACCAAATTTTTGGATTTTCCAAATCAATTTTTTGAGAAAATGATCAAGTTGGTCCTTAATGTATAGGGGTTGGACTATTGTAGTCACGTAATCGAAATAGTCTTATGTATGAAAAAATAGAATTTAGATTTTTTACGGATACCACATAATCGAAATACTTCTTAATGTATGAAAAAGTGCTCCAGTTAAAATGGAACAGAGGGAGCATTCACCATAGTAACAATTCTTGTATCCACATAATAATTTTTATATTACTAATTCATTTACAAATAATTTATTTACTGCATCCCAAATCATACAACCTTATAAGATATTACTCTTGATGTCATCTAACTCGAAATGGCCAAAACCCGCTATCCGACCATGATATCCACATCAAAATTTGCAAAAGTGGTATCCACATCGACACATGTCATTTCATAACGTGGAATAAAAAAGTGACCCCCGCCTTTATTAAAGTAGAGAAAAAAATGAAATCTAAACCCAGATTTCAGTTACCTATTAATGTGTGCAATTTTATCCTTTTGCATAAAAATATTTCAATCTTATTCAGTAAAAACTAGAGAGAAAATGATCAAAATGGTTCTCAATGTATGGGGAGGTTGGACCATTTTAATCCTTTATATATAACCATGTAATTAAAATAATTCTTAATATATGAGAAAAGTGATCATTTTTATAACGACTCGAAAAGTCATTTTACTTATTTTTCCCAGAAACCCCTAAATTATCCTTCTTGACTCTTTATTTTCTTGCTTGTGACTTGCGGGGATGGGTGGAACAGTTCCCGAGGTGATCGGGTAGGTTTCGTATCCATTTTGGTAGGTTTGAGAAATTTCAAGATAAGAGACTAGAGGAGTTTGACCAATAGTTGACCTTTGGGTAAACATATTCGGTTTGTAGTTTCGTCGGTTCCATTAGCCTCAGAATGATATTTATGACTTAGTCGAGCCTTTGGTTCGGGTCCCGAGGCAGCCAGATGTGTTGTAGGGGTTTAATTGTAAAATTATGGAATTAGAAATTAAGAGTTGACTTTAGTCAAACCCGAGCCTTAGAGATCTTTTCCGAAAAATCTAAGTGCACGAGCAGGTCTGGAATGTGTTGTCTGATGGGAATGCATGTTTGGTTTGTATCTGAGAGGTCCGGGGAGTGTTTCGGGTGTTTAACGGGGAGTTGGTTAGTTTTAAGCATTGATGGTATGTGGTGTTCGCCCTAGCACCTTTCCTTCCGCTATCGCGGGTCCGCCTCAGTGGAGGTCTGACTCATAGAAGCGAGGTTCTCTCATGAGTTGAGGGTCCACCATAGCAAACATATTCCTCGCAGGGGCGAGAACGCCTCTTCAGAGTTTTCTTCCGCACTAGCGGATGATCGGGATTTTAAGTGAACACGCCCTAGTGGATAGGGTTTCTGCTGAAGCATTTCCGCTCTAGCAAAATTAATTCCGCCAGAGCAAGAATACTGTTCAGATTTAAGAGAGTTAATGACCTGGAATTCATTTCATTCCCCAAAAGTTATTCTCCTTGGAACTAGAGCTTGGGCAGTAGATTCTTGAAGATTCAAGGGGATTTGATAATTAAGGTAACCGTCCATCCTTCTATTAATGTGTTCTATCTAAATTATGTCCTAAGCATGATTGTTAAATTGGGGGAAATTCTAGGACTAAAAGTAGACCTTTTTCCAATTCATTAAATTAAGAACTCATTTGAGCTTAGTTACTCAATTAACTTGAGATTATGTCAATATAGTATGTTATGACTCTATTTGGGTAATAAAGTTCGAGTTTTGATAATGTGGGCATGGGTTTCTTTGTAATTTAGCTTGGGGATTATGGTTTATCCATAGATACGGGTATCGTTAGACCGTAATCTCATATAATTGGTACAATTGATCAGAGTGGGCTCGAGAGGAGGCTCAACGAAAGGGGGAGGCTATCGCGTGAGTTCTTCAGCTTTGATCAGGAAAGTTGAGACTTTCTAGATTCTAGTATAGTGTTTATATGTTGGTATGCTAATAATGTATAACTGGGAGGAATAGGGAGTTGGGGGTCCCGTATTAGTGAGGTGACGAGCACTAATATGGGTATCGGTGGAAATAACATGGGTATTCAATGAATTAGTTAATACATGTTAGGGAGTTTATGTGGTTAGCCTTCGGGCCACGGGTGCGGTGCACAAATCTACTTATGCTGGTATGTTTGTTGTCTACTTAGGCTTGTAACCATGTTGATATGATATTTTATATTTGACTTATCATGCATTCATCACTCCATATCTCGTTTAAATATATGAAAAGAAATTGATAAACACTTCTGAATTGATTATGTTGATTGCATGGTGTACACATATCCATATCATTCATTCATCCTATATTTGATATTAAATTGTTGATCTATTGCTAAGAGTGGCTTGGAAAGTCGGTTACTGGATATGGTACATGATACGAGAGTGATGACTAAGTATGACACTTCAGCCCTTGAGTTGGTATCCGATGGGATCAGATGTGTATATGGACCTCATGAGTCCCCCATGGGTCACGTGACCGCTACTGCAACACCGTATGTATACCGGGTACATATGGCCACTTTCATTCATACATATCATCTTGCATTGCATTCATTTTTATCATGATATAACTACTGCTATGTGTACTCTGATAGACTTATGATTTGTGGCTGATAGAAGGAATATCGATAGATTATACATAAATTGTTGTGAGCTTTAAGTTGTGGGACTTGTTAGGTCTAGATGCCCTGCATGGGATTTAGGCAGACTTAGTGATATCATGAGCTGGACTTTGTTGCAAACCTGAGAACATGAGAGTACTTGAATACTATTGAACTGTAGAATTACTGATGGATTGGTTAACTGACTTCTTATTATGCTTAACTAACTAATTAGTAGAGAGATCGGAAAGTACCAACCCTCGCCACCGTTATAGCTAGGGTCGATCTATGATGCTGCTGAGTACACGTATTTTCCGTACTCATTCTATGCTTGCTGCACTCTATGTGCAGGTACCGGGCCAGGAGATGTCATAGCAGCTTTGACTTGCAACTACGGAGAGAGTGATCATCATAGTTCAGGGTGAGCCGCAGCTTCTTCCTCGGCACTGGAGCTCCATCTATCCTTTATATTTCTGTCTTGTTATTTTCAGAAGATTTATGTATTGTTCTGTTCAGATACATATACGTATTAAAGCCTTGTACTCATGACTGCCAGATCATTTAGGGTCTTTCTTTAGACTATGTATTTAATATAAGACTTGTTAATTACTTCTCTTCTACTTTTTTATTTTTCGGCATTTATTTATGCATTCCTTATGTTTTATGAGTAGGGTTCGCCTATGGGTTAGGGTAGGTGCCCTCACGGCACAATGGGATTTTGGGTCGTGATAATTTTAGTCTAAGCTCACCATTTTTCTTGTATTTTCCTAGTTCACCTAACTCAAAATGAAATGCTCTATGTAAACCAACTGACTATTTTAACTTGAGAACTTTTAAAAGAGAAGTAAATGGTTTACACCGTTTTTGTCTTGACATAATTTTTGGATTTCTCAAATCTAATTTTTGAGAAAATGATCAATTGGTCCTTAATGTATAGGGGTTGTACTATTTGTAACGGGCTGATTATCTATTTTGGGTATTGTCATTTCAGAAGCTCTGTAGTAGTTATTTTGACCTATTTGCAAAATTTAAAGTCAAACGGATGTCATTTGATTCACTTTGCGGAAGGTTTCACTATGAAAATTCTAGCATTTAATTATTTGGATAAATTGTTTATTTTGGGAAAATGTACTCTGATTGGTGATCTGAAGATTCTGTTAGATTCGAAATATTATTTATGGTATGTAGAAATTGACGGAGCTAATTTTTGAGTTCGTTTGGTTGTTTTTGATAATTAAATCAGTTTTAGAATTATATACGCCTAAATATGGTGAAAAGACGGTCATGGAAGAAATAAGACCCGAATTTGAAATTTGTTGTTTGCCTTAGCTCTAACTCGGTACGTATGACTTATGGGGATGGGTGAAGTGATTCCTGAGACTTTCGAAGGAGTTTTTATTAAGGAAAATGATATTTTGGAAATCTTTAAGTTAAGAAATAAAGAAATTTGACCAAAGTCAACATCGGGGGAGAATGCATCTTTTTCAAAAAATTTATCGAGTCTGTTAGATCTGAAATGTGGTTTATGACATAGTCGAGCAGTTGGTTTGGTTCTCTAGGGGTTCAGATGTGATTAAGGTGGTTGGTTGAGAAACTAGCTTTTGAGGCGGTTTGGAGTTGACCACGGTCAACATCGGGTCAAGACGAATCCATTTGGATGTTTTGAGAGTTCGAGCAGCTTCATATGATCATTTGTGACTTGTAGGAACTTTCGGAATTAAATTTGGATTTCGTATGGTCAAGTTTAGATGTTTGAGTCATTGGCACAAGTTGCTCCCCTTCGACGCTTCGATGTACCATTGTATTCATTTGATGCTAGAATTGAGTTTTCATTGTTGTAATAGATTCGTCTCAAAATTTATGAACAGTAGCAATTTGAATCGTCAAATTTCGACACCGTATGAGGGAGTTATGCCCATTTTATTTATGAGATAAATTGATGGTTCTGGTTTGGGCGCTGGGGCGGAAGTTGGTCTGTGGGGCGAAAGTTGGTCTGTGGGACGGAAATTGGCTGCTGGGGCGGAAAATCACAGTGTATTAAAAATCAGACTTTATTCATTTGGTATTTTCTTCATAACTTGAGTTCTAGAGCTCTGATTGAGGTGATTTTCATGACATTGTTCTCGTCTCAACAAGGGGGTAAGTATCTAACCTTTATTTTGACATTTATTCAAGTTTATTTTTGTTGGTTGTCGATTTTATCCAAATTTGATTAGGAAAAATTGGAGTTTTGAACCCAAAAGTTTAAAAGTAGAAAATTATGGTTTTGAAGATTACGATGATGGCCTTTTGAATGGATTTTATGGGTCTAGACTAACTAAGCTATGGGCATAAATTTCAATTTTTCCCTTGTAGGCTCGGGATTACCTTTTGGGATTTTGAATTAAAATATAGCAATATGGATATCGTTGGACTTGTTTGAACTAGTAGGGTACTATTTTGACTATATTGCACCCAATTTTTTAATGAAATTATAGTTTTACCCTTGTAACTCTGGTTTGGCTATTCTGGGTCCATTTTTAGTTAAACCTATGGCGATATGGGTATCCTTAGATTCTTATTCTAACGTAGAATTCATATTTGATAGACTTTAATCATTCTGAGGCTCTCCAAAGTGGAAAGGCAAGACTAAGGTTTGATTGTTACTGTCAGAGAAAGCATGTACACCTTCGGGTACGGAGTTGGGATGGATTACTTAGGTTGGTTATTGTTGACTGGATGTGACTTGTTGTCTTTTTGTGGTTACTGGATTTATACGTAGTTGTCATACCGTACTTGTGATATAGTTGTCTCTCACATATCTTGATATTATCATAGATAGCGGAAAAGGTCCTAACGGGATACTGATATTGTGATATATTTTCATGTGTGGCACGGTTGGGGATTCATATGATACACTTGATACTGTCATTGCATTGCATTCATCCTCATTTCCATGATATATTGATATTATATGTGATTGGTGTGATGGTGATAAATGAGAAAGGAACAACAGTGATTCTTTTGACATATTGATTGCGTAGCCATTCTACGCTGAGTGATACAGAATGTCTAGCGGTGTGTTCGGTGGAAAAGTCACTCTAGGCTTTGGGATACAGAGTGTCTGGTACATAGACTTCACGGGTCCCCCATGAGTCATGACTGCCGAGATGTAGAGATATTTTGCTCAGAGCATATATGTATGGAGATTATATTTGGCCAGTGTATTGTATTGCATTGCATATGCATTCATCCTCATCATCTCATTTTACATATATGGATCGGGTTTGTTATATGTACTTGTGTTTGTGATTATTCTGAGAAATCGTGGGAAACTTGGCAGACTTAGGTTTAGGTGCTTCACCATAGGCTATGATTAGTCTATTGATCTTTCTGTACTTGAGTGGTTATCATTGGACTGTGTTGTGTTGTACTTGTCGGCCTATGATACCTATCAATACATAGTGTTTGTACTGATACTACTCTTGTTACACCCTTTTCGGGGTGTAGAGCTGTTGCAGATACATGAGCGAGGTTCGATTATCCTTCAAGGATCTCGTGGAGTTCATCTAGACTTCTCTGTTTAATTCTCATTCTAAACCGAAGTTGTATTCAAGTTGTAGTTGTAATTTGTATTCCAGTTGTATACTTAGAAGCTCTTGTGCTATTCAAACCAGATTCCTTGGGTAGTATTGTATTCCGCATTATCATATATCTATGTGTTTAGACTTCTATTTCTCTTATTATTTATTTATGTTGTTTAATTAATCTATATCGGACGGATTCATCTATTAGGTGAGAAAAGGGTAGGTGTGCGATTTAGTACTTTATATATATCACCTAATTGAATAGTTCTTAATATATGAAGAAGTGATCATTCAAGTCCTTTATATATACCACGTAATTGAAATAATAATTGATATATGAAAAAGTCTTCCAGTTAAAATGAACCATAGGGAGTATTCACCATATAATAATTCTTGTATTCTCTGCATAATAATTCGTATTAGTTATCCAATACAAACAATTTGTGTATTTAATCCTGCATCCCTAATCATACAACACCAAAACTATTGTCCTTGATGTTACCAACCCTAAATGGCCAAAACTCGTTAACCACCCCATGATGTCTATTTAAAATTTTGCAAAAAATGTCATCCACTTCGACACGTGTCATCATCATGTGGGAGAAAAATTGATCCCCACCCTTTATTAAATTGAAGAAAAAAATAAAATCTAAACCCAGATTTCAGTTGTCTATAAATGTGGGCAACTTTGTCTTTTTTTGCACAAAATATATTTCAAACTTATTAAGTAAAAGTTAGAGAAACAAATATCAAAATAGTCCTCAATGTATGGGGATTGGACCATTTTAATTTTTCATATATATCATGTAATTAATATAGTCCTTAATATATGAGAAAAGTGATTATTTTTAATTGAGCTTGCCATTTTTTTTGTGTTTTTCAATTCACCTAACTCAAAACGTAACGCCTATATAAACCAACTGACTCTTTCAACTTTAGAACTTTTAAAAGAGAAATAAATGGTTTTCAATATATATAAATTTGCAGCTACTCCTTTTTGTCTTGACCAAATATTTGAATTTCCCAAATCTAATGTTTGAGAAAATGCAAATTGGTCCTTAATGTATGGGATTTGGACAATCTTTTATACATATATATCACGTAATCGAAATAGTCCTTAATATATAAAAAGTTGATTGTTTAAGTCCTTTTTATATACCAGGTAAGACGAAAATTCCCTTAAAATAGCTAATCCCTGAAAAAAAAATTATTCACCATATAATAATTCTTGTATTCTCTGCATAATAATTTCCATATTAGTAATCCATATACAAATAATTTATTTACCGCATCCCAAATCATACAAACCCAAAAGATATTATCTTTGATGTCACCGACTCGAAATGGCCAAAACCCGTTATCCAACTCATGATAACCATTTCAAAAATTGTAAAAATTGACATCCATATTGACATGTGTCATCCATCGTGTGCGAGAAAAAACTGATCCCCCCACCCTTTATTAAAGTAAAGAGAAAATGAAATCTAAACCCAGATTTCAGTTACTTATAAATGTGTGCAATTCTTTCCTTTTTGTACAACATATATTTCAATCTTATTCAATAAAAACTAGAGAGAAATGATCAAAAAGGTCCTCAATATATGGGGGTTGAGCCATTTTAATTTTTCATATACATCATGTAATTAAAATAATTCTTAATATATGAAAATTATCGATCATTTTAGTCCTTCAAATATATCATGTAACTAAAATGTTAGTAATGTATACAAAATGATTTAGTCCTAAACCTTAAAAATAACAGCGCAAGTAAAAAAATCCGTTAAGTTAACCATCAGTGTAACTCATATGAGTTGTATCAAAGTATAAAAATGAGACTGAAACCTTTCGAGAATAACTTGAAAGAAATAATCCCTTGATTATTTTTATTAATTGAATGAGTATATATACAATTTACATATTTCCATAATAGGAGAATCATATTCCTATTCTACTCCTAAAATCTTATTATACTTGGACACTAACTATACAATTATGGTAATACAAATATTATGGTAAGTGTACAATACTAATTACACCACAACATTACCTAAACTAGGAGACTAAAACATAGACTACAACATAGACCATATACACGTTCAACTCCTCAATACCGAGACCAATATATCGTAAATATACATAATATACACATGTATATTGTGTGTATATTATATTTATTTAACACACCCCCGCAGTCATAGCAGGCGGTCTTCGAATGCTGAGACTGTCCCTAAAATCTTCAAAAAGGACCGAGGGAAGACCTTTTGTAAAGATATCGGCAATTTGATACCTGGACGGGACATGGCAGACGCGAACTTGACCACGAGCAAACCTTTTCGCGAACAAAGTGAATGTCCATCTCAATATGTTTAGTGTGCTGGTGCTGAACCGGATTACCAGAAAGGTAGATGTCACTAAAATTATCACAATAAACCAAGGTCGCTTTCTAAATAGTACAATGAAGCTCTAACAATAAATTACGTAACCAACATGATTCAGAGACCACATTATGTACCCCTCGATACTCAGCCTCTGCACTGGAACAGGATAAAGTCGACTGACGCTTCGCAGACCATGAGACCAAGTTATTACCAAGAAACATACAATAGCCAGACGTAGACCGTATGGCGTCCGGACAACCACCCCAATCAGCATATGTATACGAGACAAGTATTGATGTTGATGAGGGATATAAATGCAAGTCATAGTCAAGTGTACCCTGAATATACCGAAGGATGCGTTTGAGCGCATTCATATGCTCAATTATGGGATCATGCATAAACAAACACACATGTTGTACGTCATACGTAATATCTGGTCTCGTGAATGTAAGATACTCAAGGGCCCCTGCAAGACTGCGATAGCGGGTTGGATCCTCGTATGGTGCGCCGACCGCAGCCCCAAGTTTGGGCTTAGTATCAACTGGAGTGGATGTTGACTTACATGATGACATCCTAGCCCTCTCAATGATCTCAACTGCATACTTCATCTGGGATAAGAACAACCCACCTGCATGACGAGCGACAGCCATCCCAAAAAATAACTCAAGGGCCCCAAGTCTTTCATAGCAAACTCAGAGCTGAGCATTGTCATGATAGACTGGCGTAATGTATCGGAAGAGGCAGTCAAAATAATATCATCCACATATAACAGTATATAGGCCAAGGACGAACCACGACGATAGATGAACAAGAAATTATCCGACCTACTGTGAGTGAACCCAATAGTCAAAACATAGTCGACAAACCTCTTATACCAGGCCCGTGGAGACTGCTTAAGCCCATATAAGGACTTCTTCAAAAAACAGACATGATGAGGATATTTGGGATCCCTATATCCCAAAGGCTGATGCATATAGACTGTTTCCTTGAGATCACCATGTAGGAAAGCATTCTTCACATCTAACTGATGAATAGACCATGCTTTCGAAAGAGCCAAGCTAAGCACAATGCGAATGGTAGCCGGCTTGACCACCGGACTAAACGTCTCACCACAATCCACACCAACTTGCTGAGTCTTACCATCACCCACAAGCTGCGCCTTATGTCGGGCAAATGAACCATCTGAATTGTCCTTATGAGCAAAAATCCACATAGACCTAATAATATTAATACCATATGGACGGGGCACCAACTCCCACGTCTTATTATCAATAAGAGCATTATATTAATTGGTCATAGCAATTTTCCAATTTGGGTCATTTAACGCAGACACAGGATTATGGGGTAAGGGTGATTTAAGAACATAAGAATTTAAATTAAAATATCTTTTTGGTTTAAAAACATCCCGTTAACTACGAGTGACCGGTCTATGACTCGAGGAAGAATTGGGCGGATTTTGGGAATTTTCTGGACTCGGAACGGACTGGCCAGCAGGTAGTGGGCCTGCTGGCCCAACACGGTAAACAGATGCAGGAACTGGATCAGTTCCGACTAGGCCGGGATCGGCCCTAAACCGGCCCCGGTGACGCGGTGCGGGAACTGCTGCTTGTGACGGACCAGTGGGACCAACGGGTAGTGGGTCCGCTGGAGAATTTTGGGTACGGGACATATCCGGAAAATGGTGAATAGTATAAGAGGATATACCATCATCCAAAAAATTATACGAACTAGACACGAAATTACTCACCTTAGCAAACGAAAATTGGGATTGTTCAAAAATGACATGGCGACTAATGATGATTTTATTAGAGGATAAATCAAAGCATTTGTAACCACGATGATTAGACGGAAAATCCAAAAACACACATGGAGTAGATCGGGCTTGAAGTTTGTTAATTGTGGTGGACGGAAATAGTGGATAACACAAACACCCAAAGACCCTAAGATGTGAATATGAAGGGGTTTTATTATATATAATTTGAAAGGGTGAAGAATATGTCAAACCTTTGGAAGGAATTATGTTCATGACATATGTAGTCATTTGCAGAGCATGATGCCAAAAAGACGGGGGTACGGAAGCATGAATAAATAAAGTTCGGACAATGTTATTAATGGTATGAATTTTGCGTTCGCCTTTCCCATTTTATGAAGATGTATGAGGACAAGAAAACCAAAAATTGATCCTATTATTAGCACAAAATTTCCGAAACACCCCATTGTCGTATTCTTTGCCATTATCACATTGAATATTTTTTATTTTCCGTTCGAATTGGGTTCTAATGAATGCTCTAAATTTTAAGAAGATGGAAAAAATTGAGATTTTTTCGGTATCGGAAAAGTCTATATAAACTTAGAATAATCATCCAAAAAGAGAACATAGTACCGATGGCCCAAAGAACTAAGAACAAGAGACGTCCATAAGTAGCTATGAATAATATCAAATGGCATTAAAGTATGAGAATTTGAGTCTATAAATGGCAATCTAACAATTTTTCCTACAGAACAAGACTGCCAATTTGGAGTACTACGCGTACCCTTACATGAAATAAAATTATTTTTATCTAATGACGACAAAATAGATGACCCCAGATGACCAAGACGAGCATGCCACAAGGAAGGATCAAGGGCGGCAAACACTGACGGCAAGACTTGACTCGATGGACTGGAACTAGGTGTGATAGGATAAAGATCTTCCATACTATCACACCTCATGAGAGGACTCCCCATCTTGAAATCCTTCACAGAGAAATCAAATGGATCAAATTCAATAGAAACGGAATTGTCAGTAGTGAATTTACGGACAGACACTAAGGTTTTAATCAATTTGGGGGCATGTTGGGTGTTTTTCAAGATAAGGGGTGGATGAGGGGGAGACAAAGTTTTATGACCTTAACCACGAATTGGAATAGAATTACCATTACCAATAATTATTCCATGAGGGTTGCTCAAATTGGAATAAGAAAAGAGCGTACCTGAATCGGATGTCATGTGGGTAGTGGCACCAGTGTCCATATGCCAATTTGGGTCTGGAGGATTTAAACCAAGCGTGTGCATTGCGGCTTCGATGTCGGTAGAAGTGGGTGCCGCTGCGTGATGGACCTGCAGGGGCCGGGGCCCAAGTACCCCTGCTTGCTGCCTCGGCCTAGAGGACTGACTGTAAGTGGACCAGGTTGTGTTAGGCCTGGACTGTTGTTGGGCAGCCCACTACCAGTGGGGCAGAAAATTATTTGGCCCAAACTGTGACTGTGGGGCCCACTGCCACTGCATAGGGTCCCACTACGGGGCCCAAAACTACTACTGTTGCTGACCATTGCGAGGGCCACCACCGCCACCACCACTGTGCCGGCTGTCGCCATTGTTGCCGCCTCGATTCTTGCCATTATTTTTCTTATTTCCACCATTTTTGTCGCCACCGTTGTTGCGGTTTTGGCCCGAGTTGTTGGAATCAGTAGGATGAACCATGGACTCGGTCGTCATGACCACGGGACTAGCACCGATAGCCGCCCTTTTTGCCATGCCCACTTCTTCGAGTGTAAGCATAGAACGAGCCTGATAAAATTGTAGAAGCGGATTGCTTTGCCGAAGAACCGTGCCAACACCATTATAGGCCTCGGAGAGGCCTGAAACCATTTGGAGGACCAAACGATCATTCGAAATTGGTGCGCCAACGTTGTGGAGTTGGTCCACCAATTCCTTTAATCTTTTGCAATAAGCCAAAACATTAGGGAAATTTTTCATATTAACGTGGGAGAAATATTGCTCAAGTGTAACAACTCTAGAATTTTGATTATCTTGGAATATATCACGTAGTCTATCCCAAGTTGCATGTGCCGTAGCGTCAGGTTCAATAATCATTTGCAAAAGGTCGGTAGAAATTGTGGAATATATCTACTGAAGGACGGTGGCATCAAGAGTCGTCCACAACTTAGGATCATCCTCGCGTCTTGGCACCTCCGTATCCTCAGGAGCCGCGGGCATTATGTGATGGATGACTTGATGCGATCGTGCGTGAATTTTGAACAGTTCGGCCCACGTCGCATATTGGACTTTTTCTATTTCAAGAACAAGAGGGATGTTATTCTTGATGTTAGAAACTGTAAGGGTAGGATGAAACGTGTTCTATGATGTAGACATATTGATAGAACAATATGTAATTGAGGGATTTGAAAGAAAATTTTGGGAAGAAAAAGAAACACCGCCGGGCACGGAAACCGAGGGAAGGGAAGGCTCGGAAACCGAGAGAAGTTGGGCGGAATTTTGTGGAGAAAAATAGTAACCTAGACTTCTGATACCATGAAAGAAATAATCCCTTGATTATTTTCATTAATTGAATGAGTATATATACAATTTACATATTTCCATAATAGAAGAATCATATTCCTATTCTACTCGTAAAACCTTATTCTACTTGGACACTTACTATACAATTATGGTAATACAAATATTATGATAAGTGTACAATACTAATTACACCACAACATTACTTACACTAGGAGACTAAAACATAGACTACAATATAGACCATATACACGGTCAACTCCTCAATACCGAGACCAATATACCATAAATATACATAATATACATATGTGTATTATGTGTATATAATGTATAAAATCACATGAGTTATATAAAATAAAACTGTTATAAGAATGAAGTAAAATGCATATCCTATTGTTGCAAGTGCACGCAGTGATAGCAGGACGGATATGATAGTTTTTGCTTCCCTCACGTGAGTTGCACGTGTGGCTAGTTAAAATTTTCATTTGCACCGTTACATTTAAGGTTTAGAACTATACTAATCACTTTTCATATATTAAAAACTTTTTTATTATGTGGTATATATAAAGGATTTATATCACTTTTTCATACATTAAAAACTATTTCGATCACGTGTATATATATAGGGCTAAGATAGTCCAATCCCAATACATTAAGGACTAATTTGATCTTTTTCTCTCTAGTTTTTACTTAATAATGTATTTATGCAAAATAGGACAGAGTTTGTTGCACACTTCCAGAGGTTGCTGAAATTGGGTTTGGATTTTGTTTTTTCATCACTCTAATAAAGGGTCGAGATCAGTTTTTTTCTACCACGTGTCGAAGGGGATGACACTTTTTGAAAAAACTGAAATGGATATCATGGTAAATTTAAAGGGTTTTGGTGAATTCGGGTTGGTGATATCTAGGGATGGCAACGGATCGGATCTGGACCGGATCCTACTAGATCCAGATCCAGATCCGTTTTTTATACCCGAATCCAGATCCGGATCCAGATCCAAATGGGTCCATAAAAATCATATCCAAATTCGGATCCATCGGATCCGCCGGGTCCACGGATCGGATCTGGATCCACATGTAAAAAAAATTACCTTGCTAAAAATGTAACCTTGCTAAGAATTTATTTTGAACTGACAAACGATTTTTACTTAGCTAACAATTTACTGTTTTTCAATTTTGAAATGTTAATATGAGATATTTTGTTCGTTGTCTCGTTTTGATTGTGAGCTATTAATTAAAAATGTTGGACAATGACAATAGTTGTGAAAAATGGTGACTAGTATTTTCACAGTGCAGAACTTGCATGTGCTTGGAATCTTCATAAATGAAGTGAATATAATTTTAACTACTTGTCTATGGAGATGTTAGTCATTCACTAATATAACATTGATTTTATTATCGAAGTTACCTCTTTATTTTTTTGTTTTTGAGTTAACGCGGGGATAAATTAAACTTGTTTTGAGAATTAAACTTGCAAGGATGTGCTTAGCAATTTTAAGAAAATACTTATAAAATTACATTCTAGATTATGAATATATTTAATAAAAAATGGATCCACGGGTCGAATCTGGACCGGATACGGATCTCAAATACAAGATCCAGATCCAGATCCGATCCGTCAGAAACGGATCCGGGTCCGATCCGGGTCCGTCGGGTCCAAAATTTGAAGATCCATATCCTATAAAACGGATCTGGATACACCGGATCCGGATCGGGTCCAGGATCCATTGCCATCTCTAGTGATATCAAGGACAATACCTATTGGTGTTGTATGATTTGGGATGAGGGATTAAATACATATATTGTTTTGTGTTGGGATTACTAATACAGAATTATTATGCGGAGAATATAAGAATTATTATACATTGAATACTCTCTTTTTTCCCATTTAAATTGGAGCACATTTTCATACATTAAGGACTATTTCGGTTATGTCATATATATAAAAAATTTAAGTCTCTTTTTTTCATAAATTAAGACTATTTCGATTACGTGATATATATAAAGGACTAAAATAATCCAACCCCAATGCATTAAGTACTAATTTGATCATTTTCTCAAAAATTAGATTTAGAAAATTCAAAACTTTGGACAAGACAAAAATGTATTGTTGCAAATTTATATACTACTGAAAATCATTTACTTCTCTTTTAGAGATTCTCAAGTTAAAAGATTCAATTGGTTTATGTAGGCGTTACGTTTTGAGTTAGGTGAACTGGAAAAACACAAAAAATGTTGAGAATGGTTTAAGATGATCATTTTTCTCATATATTAAAGACTATTTCAATTACATGCTATATATATTGGTTTAAAATGGTCCAACCCTCATACATTGAGGACTATTTTGGTCATTTTTTCTCTAATTTTTACTGAATAAGATTGAAATATATTTTGTGCAAAAAAAGATAAAATTGCGCACATTTATAGATAATCAAAATCTAGATTTAGATTTCGGTTTATTCTTTGCTTTAATAAAGGGTGGGGTCCGTTTTTCTCCCACGTGATGAAGATGACACATGTCGATGTGGAAGACTCTTTTTGCATATTTTAAAATGAATATCATGGGTCGGATAACGGGTTTGGACCATTTCGAGTTGGTGAGATCAATCACAATATCTTTTGGGGTTGTATGATTTGAGATGAGGTAAATGAATTAATTCTATATGGATTACTAATATGAAAATTGTTATGCTGAGAACACAAGAATTATTATATGGTGAATATATAATAAGATTATTTTTCAGGATTTAGCTATTGTAAGTGCATTTTTGTCTTACGTAATGTATATAAAGGACTTAATTAATCATTTTTTATATATCAAGGACTATTTCGATTGCGTGATGTATATACAGGACTAAAATTGTCCAACCATATTCATTAAAGACCAATTTGATCATTTTCTCAAAAAAATTAGATTTGAGAAATTCAAAAATTATGTTTGTAATTGTAAATTTGTATCCTACCGAAAACCATTTACTTGTCTTTTAGAAGTTCTCAAGTTAAAAGAGTCAATTGATTTATGTAGGCATTACGTTTTGAGTTAGATGGACTAGGAAAACACAAAACAAAATGGTGAGCTCGGTTTAAAATGATCACTTTTCTCATATATTAAAAACTATTTTAATTACATGGTATATATAAAGGATTAGAATGGTCTAACTCTTATATATTGAGGACCATTTTGATCATTTCTCTCTAATTTTTACTGAATAAGATTGAAACATATTTTGCGCAAAAAAAAGACAAAATTGCACAAGTTTATAAGTAACTGATATTTGGATTTAGATTTCATTTTTTTCTTTACTTTAATAAAGGATGGGGATCCATTTTTTATCCCACGTGATGAAGATGACACGTGTCGATGTGGATTACACTTTTTACAAAACTTTAAATGGATATCATGGGTCGGATAACGAGTTTGGGTCATTTGAAGTTGGTGACATCAATCATAATATCGTTTGGGGTTGTATGATTTGGGATGAGATAAATAAACTAATTGTATATGAATTACTAATATGAAAATTATTATGCAGAGAATACAAGAATTATTATATGGTGAATAACCAAAGAATCGAATGTCCACCCCTATTTTACCTGCTTGTTCCACCATTTTTCTCCTAAAATACAGGAGAAAGCCAAGAAAGAGTGAAAGAAATTCAAGTAGCAACTTAGATTTTGCAAGAATACAAGAAAATCTTTTCTAGAAAGAAGAATAAATATTAAGAAAAGTAATCATTGTTCGTTTAGTCACAAACGAGGAACTAGACTGCATTGGTGCTTGACTCTCACTAATAATATTTGAAACCTGCGATAAGCAAAATATTTAGTAGTTTGTACTAAATTTAGTCACAACGAGGTATGCTTTTTAAGATTTGATTTTTTTAGATGTCTCATCAGGTCCTCTCTTTCTTATTTTTTTGGTCTACCAAGCTAAGTTTTGTATATCGGTGGCAGTAATGGTTCAACTCCTGTCTTAGACCACTGTTCGAAGCCATTAGTTGAAAGAATGGAGGGTCCATAACTCTTCATATACTGCTCACTTATGTAGCATTCATGGACATACATTTTTGGTTCGTCCTTTTTAATTTATATAGCCGCAATTGCATGATAACTAAGTATTTCTGTTAACTCCTAACTCCTACAAGAACATGTCATCTCCTTAAGATCAACAGAGAATAGTCTAAGATAGTTGTCCTCAATTTGATAATGGGACTGATTAGCTTTAGTGGCAATACATGGAGCCTTAGATTGATTTTCCTCTAACTTCACCAAGATTTTTGAACAGATTTTGTGTCCATGCTTCATCATTCTTCTGATCATGTACAACCTAATTGACTCGAGCATTGTCAAAATGTGTTTGTCTCTAGCAACTAATAGTACACTATTGAATGACTCACACAAATTGTTCAATAATATATCACACTTAATGAAAGAAGAGAAACAAACACTGGACCAGTGAATAGAAGGCTTATTAATGAATCACTGAGGGACTTTTGGATTCAACATTTTCATTTCTTCCATATACTTGTGGAAACTAGCTTCACTGGTTGCCCTTGCAGCTATCCATAGGACATCCTTCCGTGCTTGTCCTCCAAAACCATCATTTTAAAAGTTGTTGTGTAGGTGCCTCACACAAAATTTGTGTGCAACATCTGGAAGTACCTCATCAAAAGCTGGAAGTAGACCCTTTTGCTTATCATAAATAAAAGTACATGCAAAAGGATTTTGTGAGATTCCTAGGTTTTCGTCAAGAAGAGTGAGAAACCAACGCCATGTTTCCTTCAGTTCACCTTCTACTACAACAAATGCAATTGGATACATGCTCTTATTTCAATCAACACCTACAACAGTCAACAATTGTCCGCCCTTTTGATGTCCTTTCAAATAACTTCCATCAATCCCTATAATTGGTCTACATCCTGCTAAGAACTCTTATTTACAAGCTGCATAGCAAATATAGAGCCTTAAAATCTTGTTTTGCCTCTGACCATTGTGTTTGGGTTATCATCCGTCTTCAAAATACATGTCCTATTCAAAGACCAGCCCCCTGGCTCTGACATCGAGAATTATTTGCAGATGAAGAGATGTCAAAGAGGCTTCTTACTTCCCAAACAGATCCTCCTACATCTATATATAAACGCTAGTTTATCAAGAATACGCAAGAAAAGTACTTCGAATTGTTGATTAATCGTCAGAGATGACTTAGAACCAATAGTTCATGCCTATATCTATCGCATTTCCTTCATTGATTTGATTCTTTCAATAGATACCGAGATTCATAGTGGAAATAAAAAATATAGTAATTCAAACTATAAGATATAAGAGTAATAGTAATAGGATTACTCCTCCGTAACTCAGCGCATAGTACCATAACATGTTAAATTGTTCTTCTCTAGTTCCTGTAAACAAATTCAATGCCTTTCTCTTTGCCTTGTAAGATTGGTATCTGCTAAGTGTGCATTTGTGAGTTCTCATTAAATGATCTTGAAATTCCTTCACGCTCCAGCTAGGATTAATTCTTAAATCTACTATATACTTCTTAGCCAAAAACCCAGAGTCAATAGTCCTATTGTCACTTTAGTTGCCACAATTATGATCAGAGCCTATTGTTTTGACCTCCCAGTTTCATTCTTTAAAAATTTAATATCATTTTTTATCACAACATGTACTTCGACTGCCCACTTAAACTCTTTACTATTACTGAAAACCATATTAATCATAAACTCAATTGTTGAATCCTCTAAGTCCTTGCTTGGATTAAAAACAATGGATATTTTAGGATTTTCATCATCAGAATCTCCATGCAAACTCATTAATTCATCATCTAATATAATACAATCTTCTTCTTGAGTCACTAGGAAACTCTGCTAGCACATTTGAGACAAACCCAAACTCAATATTTTTCCTAGTTTTGCAAATCTGGTTATCTTTAATTTTTCCTTTGGCACTACCTAACTCTGTAATAGAGTTACTGATTTTATCTAAAATCATATCATCTTCTTCTGCGGGGTAGTCAGAGTCATGGAATGACTCACAATCTTCGCTTGTAGCATCACTATCATTACCTCACTCTACTACATTCACATCTATGTAGCCTTATACGTTCTGAAGTTGGCCCTCTAAATCAGTCACGTCATAGCTCCATTGGTCCTCATTTGTATTCTTGACAAATATCTCAACCTCTCTATTCACAGTTACTTCATATACAAGGTTATATATATCTGAATCATTTGTTACCAATCTTATACTTCAAACTTAAATCAAAATTTTACTTTTCTATCATTGACATTCAACTTCTTCATACATTGTCTCATCTGGATAATAGAGTTTTCATCTCCCTTACAATAGTCATGATATTTTATTCGTCCACCAACATAATCCCTCTCAGGCTCAAATATCCACGAACCCATAAAATGCAGCTTAATTGTGTAAATATCAGGATCTTCACATGTATCTATAAAGATATTTTTAAAATGAACATATTTGATTCATTAATATAAATCAAATGTAGATTGGAGAAAATGAGAACAAAATAGTTTCATTTAGATAAAGGAATTATAGTGCAAACACATTAACATATCCAATCATACAAATAAGAAATATCCATAAAATACTAAGTTAGGTTCCTAGCACTTATAATTATAACAACCCGTCTGTTGGTCGTTTTAAGCTAAAGACCCTTATTTGACTATTTTACTCTTTCTATAGACTTTTTCTGAGGTTTGTGATGCGCGGGGATGGGTGACACAAATCCCGAGGTCCATTTATTTGAGTTTCAGATAGAACCCCTAAAATAAGAACCTTAGAGTTGGATAGTTTGACTAAAGGTTGAATTTTGAGTATATGAGTTCATTTTCGAGTTTCGTCGCTTTTTGTAGTTCCAGAGGGTCATTTATGACTTAGTCAAGTCATTGGTTCGCTTCCCGAGACCATCGGATGTATTTTGTGACATTATTTGTGAAATTTGGATATTTAGTTATTTTGGGAGATTCATTATAAAAGTATGTTTTAGCTTAGTTAAATGGGAAATCTGAGGGCGCGAGTGAGTTTGTAGCACTGTTTACCTTGGGAGAGCATGTCTGATTTGTACTCAGGAAGTCTCGGGAGTGTTTCAAGTGTTTGGTGGAAGTTTGGGATAAAATTTATATTGTTGGTGTCTGGTGTCCCCCCTAGCAGTACTGTTGCCCGCTCCTGCGTGTTCACCTCTGCGAAGGCTGGCTCTTAGAAGCAGGTTTTGAGATTTTATGGAAGTTACTCTTTAGCGAGGTTTTCACTCAAAGGTGAATGCGTCTCTACGGGGTCATGTCCGCTTCTGCGCTGAGGCGAGCTGTCAAGTGACCGCGCCTCAATGATACCAATGTCCATCGAAGCTAGACCGTGCCTGCTGAGCCGATTCCGCAGGAGCCGAATCGTTGTATCTGGAAATCTAATAAATTTCCTAGGTCGAATCACTTTCTCAAAATATCATTACCTCAATTCTAGAGTTGTCTAAGGGGGATTCTTGAAGGTTTTGGATAAATTCTTCATTTGAGGTAAGGTTCTTCACCCTTTGTGGTGACATTTCATGTTTTAAGTCTTTAATGGCGGTATAGAATATATGTGAATTGGGGAAGATAAGTTCTAGTGTTCATATTACATTAAGAGAGGTTGAATATTTGATTTAAGGGTGTAAAAGGGATTAGGTTACCTTAATATTGAGAATAAATATTGATTTATGATAGAAGATCATGTTGTAGCATTTAATTTGATTATAGAAACCCTTTTTGATTTGGGGAAATTCTAGGATTTATATATTGGAGCTTTTGTTTAATCATGCATTTGAAGGTCCTAATGAGCTTAAGTTTCTAATTAACTTAAGGATATGATTATCTAGTATGTGTTTATGCTTTGTGGGTAATAAAGTTTAGATCTTGATATCATGGGCCCGGGGTTGTTTTTGGAAGTCATGGTATGTTTAAGGACTAAGTCCTTGTATCATGTGTTAACTATATTTTAACGTATCGTATATGTGTGTTAGACTTTGATTACCACATTGGAGCTCCGGAAAGGCAAGGTTTGTGGGAAAGGTTGACTGTTCGTGGCCTAGAGGTAGGCTACAGTTTCCATTCACTAGAATTCAATAGAAGTACGTAATTAATTGTAAATATTGAGTGGTATTGGGTGTGTTTGAGGGTCTCACTCAAATGGTTATGATGAACGGTTGATTGGGTACCGATGTTAAACTGTTATGATGGGTAATTTAAGGAATAGCCTTAAGCTGATTCAGAATGCTGATTGATTGGGCTTGTCGACATTATGTGGGCTTGTCGACATATTTACTAATGTTGTACTTATTCATCACACATACTTTGATATGATATCTTGATTGTACGTAGATTATGTGTTATTGAATTCTTGAAACCATGTGATATTCATCTCTATACTTGGTTGCATCTCATTACATATTGATTTCTTGCCTTGATTGTCATTTGCATTCATACACTCATGGTTTTGATGATATTGATATAAGAGTGGTATAAAAATGTTGTTGGTTCAAGAGGTCGGGAAGGTAAGAACTCTTATGAGATTATTGGCAATATTGAGATGATAATGATACATGGGGGAACGGGTTGCACGCCTGCAACAGTTATTCAGCCAAGATTTGTGCCCCGTTGAGAAATTTTGGAGGTGTATATGGAATTTGAGGATCCCCCATGGGTGTGTAGTTTAAAGAATTTGAATGACTGTATGTAGGAGATGGAAAAGGTACCTAACATATGTATTGCATTTATATCATACATACTTCATCGCATTGATATTCTGTTGATGAACTAAGTGTTGGATTTGTAATTGATGATTTGGTTGATTTCTAGATAAATGAGGATTTAGAATCGACCATTAAGTACTTGAACACTGCTATTGAACTCTTTTGGAATTTGATGACTCTTATGAATATGAACTTGTATGTATATAAGTGGTTTGTGGATTTTAGTGAAAATTTACATGAACTACATGACTTATTTGGGTTATTGAACTATCTAGTATAAAAATTATTTAGTGTCAACTCAGTATTTATCTCTTTTTGCGTATCTTCCATCATTGTCGGCCTATGATGCCTACGGGGTATATTTTTGTACTCATACTACACTTGTTGCATTCTATTTGGATGCAGATACAACTCATTGTACCAGTTCGGGACCTCGAGGTTGAGTCCAAGTAGGTTGACTTTTAGTATTCAGGGTGAGGATGCTACTTCCGTCATGCCTTGGATGCTTATTCTCTTACTATGCCTTTACATTTGGATTCGAGAGACATATATAGACATTTGGACTATGTTATTTAGTTTTGGCTTATATTACCTTTATTCAGACTTGTATCCGCTATTTAGAGCTCGTGTATTGTTGACCTGGTCATTTGGGGAATTTTGATGTGACTTTCAGACTTATTTCTGCTTCTATATTATATTCGACAGTTATTTAAGTATTTTATTATATTTTTGCATTTCATTCTTATATCTTGTTAAGTGTAGGTGCCATTACGATTCCTAAAAGGGGTTGTTACTAAGTTGGTATTAGAGCTTTAGGTTAAACGGTCTTAAATACAAGAGCAATGTCTAGTAGAGTCTCGCAGATCGGTGCGAAGACTTCTATACTTATCTTTTAGAGGTTATGGAAAATTTAGGAAATTTCACTTTCTTCATTCCTTTCATGCTAAGTTGAATCAAATTGGTATCTAACCCTTATTTCCTATTCTCTCATATATGGTGAGGAATCGTGCCTATGTAATGAGAGATGAGGCACTAACACCTGCACATGCAGTGCGTGGTAAAGGTAAAGGCCATGGTAGGGGCTGAGGCAGAGTTAGAGGAGCTGCACCGGCTCAGGGTAGAGCATAGGGAGCCAACCAAGCTTGTGCTAGATTAGTTTCCCTTAAGTCGTATATTAAGCCTCGGGATGAGTTTCTTGAGGAGGAGATGGGGCTAGCCCAGGATCATCCCGGATTTATTGCTACTCCAGTTCTATATGACACATTAGTCAGATTGTTGAGTGTTCTAGATAGTTTTGCCTAGGCGGGCGTGTATCCGACTACTCTAAGTAGGCCATACAATCGTGTGGGAAAGGGATAGACTAAGACTCTTGAGTTTCGTACCCTCGGGATTCAGCTAGCTGCCATGTCAGCACCCCATATTGATAAGTTTCATGCTCCAGAGTTTGGTCACAGGCCGATTGGAGGGACAACTATGACCCGCGATGAATAGAAGATCTGGGAGCACTTTTCAAACATGAATCCTCCTGAATTCTTTGGACAGCCTGAGGAGAATGCGTATGAGTTCATTGTGAGCAGCTATGATAGGGTGCATACCTTGGGTATTGTTGAGTCGCACGGAGTCAGTTTTGTGGTCCTTCAGCTTAGAGGAGATGTGAAGCAGTGTTGGAGGGAATATGTTGATTGCCGACCAGCGGGGTCATCTCCATTGTCTTGGATTAGGTTATATCGGGTATTTCTGGAGAAGTCATCTCCACTGTCTTGGGTCAGGTTCTATCGGGTATTTATGGAGAAGTATGTACCTCTTAGCTTGCGTTTAAGCAAGCGTGATGAGTTTCAAAAGATTTAGCAGAGGGGTTAGATAGTTGCACAATATGAGACTCACTTCCACGCCTTGTCGCGCTATACATCGTCGTTGCTACCTACAGAGGCTGAGCGAGTGAGATGATTTGTGAGAGGGTTGAGTATTCTCCTTCAGTTGGCTATATTGCAGTTAGTGGCCTTTGGGGCTTCTTTTGAGGCAGTAGCAGAGTATGTAAGGATGGTGGAGTTTGTGAGGGGCAAGTTGCCCAGACATGAGGCCGACAAGAGGGCTAGGAGATTTGGACAGTTTAGTAGGTCTACTTCTCCTGGTTATGGCCAGTATGGTAGATATTAGTAGTCGTAGTCTAGTCGACTAGTTCAGGCCACCTTTCATATTATATATGGTGTCTCTATGAGGCAGATCAGTTATAGTAGGGTCAGCCTTCAAGGGGTTCTCAGTCTCGGTATTTGGACCGTGGGGGTCAATCAGATTCTTTTATCTCTATTCAGCAGCCCTCAATGGCCACGACTTGTTACAACTGTAGTGAGATTGTGCATTTCAAAAGAGAGTGCCCCATATTTGTTTTGAGTACATCCCGTGCACCCAGGACCCCAGCACAGCCATCTAGGGGTGGTGGTTAGGTTAGCCGAAGAGGATCTCAGTCAAGCTTAGTGGCCATCAGACCAGTCATGGTGGATTACAGTTGGAGTTCGTTCGGGCCAATGTGGCTATAAGGGTACACAGTCTTATATAAGACACACTCATTGTTATGCTTTCCCATGTAGGCCAGAGGCTGAGGCGTCTGATGCGGTTATCACATGTATTATCTCAGTCTATCATCGGTCTGCTATAGTGTTATTTAATCAGGGGTCTACATTCTATTTTGTGTTTGCCTGATTTTTTGATAATTTGGATATATGGTGTGATATGTTTGATGTTCCTATTTGTGTGTCTACACCGATTGGTGATTTTGTGGTCGTAGATCGAGTCTATCGACATTGCTTGGTTACTTTTATGGATTATGATACTTGGGTAAATTTGGTCATCCTAGACATGGTGGATTTTGATATTATTCTAGGGATGGATTGCTATCACCGTATCATATGATTCTGGACTATCATACCAAGACAATCAATTTAGCTCTGCATGTTCTTCTGAGATTATAGTGAAGGGGCGCTTCCAGTCTTGCTCCTAAGAAGATCATTTCTTTTATTCGGGCGAGGAAGTTAGTGGATAAGGTTTTTTGGCGTACCTAGCTTATATTCAGGATACGAGTGTGGAGACTTCTTCCTTTAGGTATGTTTCGATAGTTAGTGAGTTCGTCGAGGTCTTTCCATTAGATTTACCGGGTATGACATGTGATAGGGATATTGACTTCTATATTAATCTCCAGCTGGGTACTCGACCCATTTCTATTTCTCTGTATCGTATGACTCCAGCGAGGCTGAGAGATTTCAATGAGCATATCTAAGACTTGTTGAGTAAAGGTTTTATTCGAGGTTCAGGTATCATCAGTTAAAGATCCGAGTCGAGTATGTCCCTAAGATGGCTTTCTAGACTAGTTATGATCACTATGAGTTCTTGGTGATGTCCTTTGGGCTTACCAATGCCCCCGTAGCGTTCATGGACTTGATAAATGGGATATTCAAGCCGTATTTAGATTCTTTTGTGATAGTATTTCATTGATGACATCTTGATATATTTGAAGAGTCGGGAGGACTATGAGTAGCATTTGAGAGTGGTCCTTAGGATATTGAAGGAAAAAAGTTGTACGCTAAGTTCACGAAGTGTGAGTTTTTGTTGAGTTATATGGCATTCTTAGGACACATGGTGTCCAAAGATATAATTATGGTTGACCCAAAGAAGATAGATCCAGTTAGGGACTGGCCTAGACCGACTTCTGTGATAGAGATTCGAAGTTTTGTGGTCTTGCTAGCTACTATAGCCGATTCGTCACGAGATTCTCTTCTATCATTTTTCATCTGACGCATTTAACTTAGAAGGAAGTGTCTTTCCAGTGGTCTGACGAGTGTGATGGGAGCTTTCAAAAACTCAAGTCTCTTTTGACCATAACCCCGATTTTATTCCTTCTAGTGGAGGTGAAGGACTTTATGGTGTATTGTGATGCTTTGAGGATTGGGTTAGGTTATGTGTTGATGTAGGATGATAAGGTTATAGCTTATGCATCGAGGCAGTTGAAGGTGCATGAGAAGAATTACCTTGTTCATGACTTAGAGTTGGTTGTTGTTGTGTTTGCTTTGAAGATTTGGAGGCATTACTTGTATGACATTCATTGTGAGGTGTATACCAACCACCTCTGTCTTCAGCACGTGTTCAATCAGAGAGATTTGAATTCTAAGCAATGTCTGTGGATTTAGTTGTTGAAAGATTATGACATGACCATTTTATACCATCCAGGCAAGGTCAATATGGTGGCGGATGCCTTGAGCCGAAAGGCAATTAGCATGGGGAGTTTAGCTCGCTTGATTGTTTCTGAGCGTCCTTTGGCATTGAATGCCAATCCTTAGCCAACCATTTCATGAGACTTGATAGTTTCAATCCGGATAAGATTCTAGCTTGTATTGAGGCGAGGTCGTCTCTTTTGGAGTAGATTTGAACCCATCAATATGATAATGAGAAGTTGTGCAAAATCAGATATAATGTAATGAATAGTGAAACCAATGAGGTTGTGATTGATAGTGATGGAGTATTGAGGATCAAGGGTAGAGTGTGTGTTTCTCATGATGGTAATTTGATGAGATTTCTTATGAATGAGGCCTATAGCTCTAGGTATTTAATTCATCCAGTTGCTACTAAGATGTACTGTGACCTGAATCAGCACTATTGGTGGGTGGGGGGGGGAGGGGGATGAAGAGAGTCATTATTGAGTTAGTGTATCTATGTCAGAATTGTCAGTAAGTCAAGTATGAGCACCAACGACCCCATGGTGTGTCTCAGAGGATGCCCATTTTTGAGTGAAAATGGGAGAGGATTGCCATGGATTTTGTTGTTGGGTTGCCTAAGACTTTGGGCAAGTTTGATGCTATTTGGGTCATTGTTGATAGGTTGACCAAGTCAACGCATTTTGTTTCGATCCAGATGACTTACAATATAGAGAAGTTGGCTAAGATTTACATTCGTTAGATTGTACATCTTCATGGGATTCCTATTTCTATTATCTCAGATCGAGTTATCTTCATGGGATTCCTATTTCTATTATCTCAGATCGAGTTACTCAGTTTACTTCACAATTCTGGCGGACTTTGCAAAATGAGTTGGGTACTCACTTAGATCTCAGTATAATACTTCATCGTCAGATCGACAATCAATTTGAGCAGACTATTCAAGTATTGGAGGACATGTTACGAGCCTGTGTGATCAATTTTAGTGGTCATCGGGACAACTTCTTACCTTTGCCAGAGTTTTCATACAATAATATATATCACTCCAGTATTGATATGGCGTCATTTGAAGCCTTGTATGGTAGGAGGTGCCGGTCTTCGATTGGATGGTTTGCTGCACTCGGGGTTCGGCTTTGGGGGTACCAATCTGTTGAGAGACTCTTTAGAGAAGGTGAAGGCGATTCAGGATAAGCTCCTGGCAGCTCAAAGCAGGCAGAATGAGTATGCAGATCGGAATGTCCAAGATATATAGTTTATGGCTAGTGATTGGGTTCTTTTGAAGGTATCACCCATAAAGGGTGTGATGAGGTTCGGGAAGAGATGGAAGTTGAGTCATAGGTATATCGGGCCTTTCGAGGTTCTTCAGAGAATTGGGGAGGTGGCATATGAGTTGTCTCTACCACCAGGTCTTTTAGATGTCCATCCGATTTTCCATGTATCTATGCTGAAGAAGTATCATGCTAACGGTTCTTATATCATTTAGTGGGACTCCGTATTACTTGATCAGAATTTGGAGTTCGAGGAGGAACTTATGGTTATTTTAGACAGGCATGTGAGGAAATTGAGGTCTAAGGAGATGGCTTTTGTAAAGGTGCAATGGAAGCATCGTCCTGTTGAGGAGGCGACTTGGGACATAGAGTCCAACATGCAGAGCATATATCCTGACTTGTTAACTACTTTTAGTACGTTTCCCTTTTTCATTTCTCTCTGTTCAATGATGAATGCTTGTTTAATTGGTATCTGATGTAATGACTCGTCTGGTCATTTTTAACTAAAGACACTTATTTGACTATTTTACTTTTCCCATAGACTATATGTGGGGTTTGTGATGTGCGTGAATGGGTGGAACGGATCCCGAGGTCTATTTATGTGAGTTTCGGATGAAAAATCCATAATAAAAATCTTAGAGTTGGATAGTTTGACTCAAGGTTGACTTTTGAGTCTATGCGTTCGTTTTCGGGTTTCGTGGCTTTCGTTACTTCTGGAGGGTCATTTATGACTTAGTCGAGTCATTGGTTCGCTTCCCGAGACCATTAGATGTATTTTGTGGCCTTATTTGTGAAATTTGGATATTTAGTTATTTGGGAGATTCATTATAAAAGTATGTTTAGCTCGGTTAAATGGGAAACCCGAGGGCGCGAGTGAGTTTGTAGCACTGTTTACCTTGGGAGAGCATGTCTGATTTGTATTCGGGAAGTCTCGGGAGTGTTTCGTGTGTTTGGTGGATGTTTGGTATAAAATCTATATTGCTGGTGTCTGGTGTCCTCCCCAGCGGTACTGTTGTCCGCCTCTGCGAAGACTGGCTCTTAGAAGCGAGTTTTGAGATTTTATGGAAGTTCCTCCTTAGCGAGGTTTTCACATAAAAGCAAATACGCCTCTACGGGGTCATATACACTTCTGCGTTGAGGCGAGCTGTCAAGTCACCGCACTTCAGTGAGCCCAATGTTCATCGAAGCTAGACCGCACCTGCAGAGTCGATTCTGCAGGAGCCGAATCGTTGTATCTGGAAATCTAATAAATTTCCTAGGTCGAATCATTTTCTCAAAATATCATTACCTCAATTCTAGAGTTGTCTAAGGGGGATTCTTGAAGGTTTTGGCTAAATTCTTCATTTGAGGTAAGGTTCTTCACCCGTTGTGGTGACATTTCATGTTTTAAGTCTTTAATGGTGGTATAGAATATATGTGAATTGGGGAAGATAAGTTCTAGTGTTCATATTACATTGAGAGAGGTTGAATATTTGATTTAAGGGTGTAAAAGCGATTAGGTTACCTTAATATTGAGAATAAATATTGATTTATGATAGAAGATCATGTTGTAGTATTTAATTTGATTATAGAAACCTTTTTGATTTGGAGAAATTCTAGGATTTATATATTGGAGCTTTTCTTTAATCATGCAATTAAAGGTCCTAATGAATTTAAGTTTCTAATTAACTTAAAGATATGATTATCTAGTATGTGTTTATGCTTTGTGGGTAATAAAGCTTGGATCTTGATATCGTGGGCTCGGGGTTGGTTTTGAAAGTGTTGGTATGTTTAAAGACTAGGTCTTTGTATCATGTGTTAATTTTATTTTAACATATCGTATATGCGTGTTAGAGTTAGATTACCACGAAGCACTCCGAAAGGGCAAGGCTTGCGGGGAGAGTTGACCGTTCGTGGCTCACGTTCGGCCCAGAGGTAGGCTATGATTTCCTTTCACTAGACTCCGATAGTAATACGTAAGTAGATATAAATATTGAGGGATATTGGGATTGTTTGGGGGTCTCACTCAAATGGTTGTGATGAATAGTTGAGTGGGTACCAGTGTTGAACTATGATGATGAGTGATTTGGAGAATCGGCCTTAAGCTGATTCCGACTGCTGAATGATTGGGCTTGTCGACATTATGCGGGCTCTTCGCCATATTTACTAATGTTGTGCTTATTCATCACACATACTTTGATATGATTCTTGATTGTGCGTGGATTATGTGTTATTGAATTCTTGAAACCATGTGATATTCATCTCTATACTTGGTTGCATCTCATTACATACTGATTTCTTGTCTTGAATTATCATTTGCATTCATACACTCATGGTTCTGATGATATTGATATGAGAGTGGTATGAAAAGGTTGTTGGTTCAAGAGATCGAGAAGGTAAGAACTCTTATGAGATTATTGACAATATTGAGATGATGATGATATATGGGGGAACGGGTTGCACGCCTGCAACAATTATTCAACCAAGATTTGTTCCCCATTGAGAAATTCTGGAGGCGTATATGGACTTTGAGGATCCCCCATGGGTGTGTAGTTCATAGAATTTGAACGCCTGTTTACGGGAGATGAAAAATGTATCAGTCATATGCATTGCATTCATATCATATATACGACATTGCATTGATATTCTGCTGATGAACTATGTGTTGGATTAGTAATTGATTACTTGGTTGATTTCTGGATAAGTGAGGATTTAGAATTGATCATTAAGTAGTTGAACACTGCTATTGAACTCTTATGGAATTTGATGACTCTTATGAATATGAAGTCGTATGTGAATAAGTGACTTGTTGATTTAAGTGAACTTTTACATGAACTCTGTGACTTATTTGGGTTATTGACCTATCTAGTATATGATTTATTTGGTGTCAACTCGGTATTTATCTCTTTTTGCGTATCTTCTGTTGTTGTCGGCCTATAATGCCTAGGGGATACATTTGTGTACTCATACTATACTTGTTGCATTCTATTTCAATGCACATACAACTCCTTCTACCAGTTTGGGACCTCGAGGTTGAGTCCGAGCAGGTTGACTTTCAGTATTCAAGGTGAGGATGCTACTTCCGGCATGCCTTAGATGCTTATTCTCTTACTATGTTTTTACATTTGAATTCGAGAGACATATTCAGACATTTAGACTATGTTATTCAGTTTTGGCTTATGTTGCCTTTATTCAAACTTGTATCCGTTATTTAGATCTTTTGTATTGTTGATCGGGTCATTTGGGGGGATTTTGTTGTGACTTTCAGACTTATTTCCGCTTCTATATTATATTCGATAATTATCTAAGTATTTTGTTATATTTCCGCACTTCATTCTTATGTCTTGTTAATTGAGTTTGGAATGGTTCACCTATCGGTGGGGAAGTGTAGGTGCCACTACGATTCGTAGAATGAATCGTGACAATAATTGTCCACTCTTCAGTAGTTGTTATTCAATGTGCATTTATGTTAAGCAAATGTTATTAACTGCTCATCTATGTAAATCATAATGTAGTTCATGTGGCAGGCACCATACATATCTTTTTTTTTAATATAAATTGATTCATATTATCTGATGTCAATTTTCTGTTTACTAATTTCAATAAAGAAATGTCTGAGGACATTGTATTTTTAGATGCAGTCTATTATTCATATCTCAAGCAAAAACTCATTCTCCATATTCTTTTATTCAGACAGAAAATAAAAAAAAGGATCAGCATGAAATTATGAAGATACCATGAGTTAGGTAAGGAGATGACTCAACAATTGGAGAGACTGACAGGAAGATGGTTACTTGTGCACGACAACCTTTTAAAAAAGAGAGCACTGATATTCAGTAATCCATTCATTCACACAAACATGTAATAAGAAGTAAAGTTTTAGCTAGAGGAATTGAAAAGTAATCAGCAGCAATCGAGGTAGAATTCTTCAGGATAAATTCTTCAGGATAATATTGAATTAATGTGGCGTTTTTGCCTACTCATGAAACTTTTTTATTTCTAATAAAATTTGAATATAGTTTGTGTTTGAGTTTATCTTGTCGCTTGAAGTTTGTAAGTAGTTTATTTAGAATTATATGCAACTAATTCATAAGAACAACAATTTCAAGTAATTCCAGTATGTATGTTGTGACATTTTCTTTGACTGTCACATGAATCTTAAACGATTTAACTGAAAAGAGCACTCACATGATGGGGTGGATTGTAACCCCCCTTTTAGAACGCAATTCCATCGGCTTTCATACCAAATAGATGGAGAACTTTTTTTTTTTTTTTTTTTTTTTTGTTGTGACGAAGGAACCCGCAGCCGCTATTCTTTCGAGTGCGCACAGGGTAAACCCCGGACTGACGTAATAGCCTGCAAACCACGTCAGCCGATTAACCACACTTGGCAAGCCATGTGTGACAGGCTCAACCAAGAAGGTTTATGCAGGGGATCGAACTCGTGATCTTGCGGTCCCGCGCTCTACTGCTACACCAACTTGGCTACCTTATGGGTAGATGGAGGACTTCTTGTTGTGCAGAACAAAGGGTTGAACTATGTGACGTGATGGGCAGGACAAGCAACTGATTTTTCTTGAAGTTTTCAATTTCTCAAGCAATGATTTTTAAATACCTAAGTTGCCCCTTTTAGTAGTTAACTCTCCGTTATTTATTTTATGTCTGTTAGTTGAAGGATCAAAACCACTCACGTGATATAATTGAAGGTTAATAGTGCTAAATTGGATAACACATGGATTAAAATCAGAATATAGCATTAACACATGGACTAAAAGTGTCATTTTCCCTAATAATATTTTTTCAGGAATTAGCTATTGTAAGTGCATTTTCGTCTTATGTTGTATAATAAAAGACGTAATTAATCATCTTATTATATATTAATGACTATTTCGATTACAACGACAATAATAAACTCATTGTGATCCCACAAGGTGGGGTTTGAGGATCATTTCGATTACGTGATAAATATATATATACAAAGGACTAAAATGGTCCAACCTATATACATTACAAATCAATTTGATCATTTTCTCAAATAGATTTGAGAAATCCAAAAATTAAATCAAGACAAAAAAGTGTAATTGCAAATTTGTATCCTACTGAAAATCATTACTTGTCTTTTAGAAGTTCTTAAGTCAAAAGAGTAAGTTGGTTTATTTAAGCGTCATGTTTTGAGTTAGGTGAACTGGGAAAATACGAAGCAAAATAGCGAGCTCGATTTAAAATGATTATTTTTCTTATATAGTATGAACTATTTTAATTACATGGTATATATAAAGGATTAAAATGATTCAACCCCATACATTGATGACCATTTTGATCATTTTCTCTCTAGTTTTTACTGAATAAGATTGAAACATATTTTTTACAAAAAAGGATAAAATTACACACATTTATAGGTAACTGAAATCTGGGTTTAGATTGTATTTTTTTCTTTACTTTAATAAAGAGTGGGGATCAATTTTTTCCTCATGTGATGAAAATGATACGTGTCTATATTGATTACACTTTTTTACAATTTTTGAAATGGATCATGGGTTGGATAACAGGTTTTGACCATTTCGAGTTGGTGACATCAAGAATAATATCTTTTGGGGTTTTATGATTTGGGATACGATAAATAAATTATTTATAAATGAATTATTAATATGAAAATTATTATGCGGAGAATACAAGAATGATTATATGGTGAATAAATAATAAGAATGTTTTTGAGGGGATTAGCTATTGTAAGGGTATTTTTGTCTTTTTATACATTAAGAACCATTCTGATTACCTGATATAGTTCAATCCCAATACCTTAAGGACCAATTTCATCATTTCCTCAAAAATTAGATTTAGAAAATCCAAAAATTTGGTCTAAGACAAAAAAGTTGTTAGTAGTTGCTAATTTGATCATTTACTTTCTCTCTCTCTCTTTAAACAGTCAATTGGTTTTAATAGAGCCTTACATTTTGAGTTAGGTGAAGTGCCAAAACACATAACACACAAAAAACACAGAACTGCAAAAACACACACAAAAAACACAGAACATGGCGAACTCTGTGGAGATGAATGAAGTTGTGTCCATTGAGCTTCCAGCTCCAACTGGTTGGACTAAAAGGGTATGTTCTTACTCTTCTTTTCTTTGTTCTTTCTGTTCTTGATTTTTTTAATTCATGTTTTTTCAGTTTTCTTGGTTAATTTTTCTGTGTTTTCTTGTTTGTTTAGCATTAGAATTAGCTTTCAAAAGGGTTTTGTGGGTTTGTTTTAATATTTGTGGGTATGTGTTACTTTGTTTTCTTTGTTGTTTCTTCAAGTTCAATTGTTTTCAGTTTTCTTGGTTAAATTTTGTGTTTTTTTGTTTGTTTAGCTTTGGAATTAGCTATGAAAAGGGTCTTATGGGTTTGATTTAATTTTTTGTGGGTATGTGTTACTTTTTTTTCTTTGTTCTTGATTTTTTTCATGGTTTTCAGTTTTCTTTGGTTAATTTTTCTGTTTTTATTGTTTATTTAGCATTGGAATTAGCTATGAAAAGGGTTTTGTGGGTTTGTTTAAATTTTTTGTGGGTATGTATTTGTTTTTTTTTTTTTGTTTCTTCAAGTTCCAATTTTTTTTTATTAAGTTTTCTGTTGGTTTTGGGTGTTTAGCTTGAATTTTCCCTTCTATTCTGAAAAGGGTTATGTGGGATTTTGTGATCTGAGTATTTATTTTTCTTTTAGAAGTTTTGACTGATGTTTATGTGGTAGTTTTGTTTTCTTGAAATTCCAATTTTTGTTGTTTTTTTGTGTTCTTCTGGCTTTAGCTATTAAATTTGCAGTTATTCGGAGGTTTCGAGGTTAGATTTTGTGTTGTTAAGTAGTTCTGGGGCTGAACTTCTTGCTACCGATGAGAAGGATTATTTTGAAGATGTTACTCTTGTTAATGTAGACTTTTATGCTGCAATTATTGTTAAGTGGTGTCAATAAGGAGATATTCTGGGGTTTTCTTGATTTTGAGCTTTTCCTACTTCCAGAGGTGTATTTTGGAAGACTAAGGTAGGCTGGAGTTCGAATACTTTTGCTTGTTCCTAACTTGGTGATTCAGTTCTGATGCCATTCTCAAAAAAAAAACAAACTTTGTGATGCAGTTGATTCACAAAAGTTTCTGGGGTGTGTGTTGTCAATTGGTCGGTTTCTCGGTCGGTCCAAAAGACGGTCAATTTTTCCGTGTTTTAGTTGTGTTTTTCGGTAGTCACCATTAATTTAT
The DNA here is from genome assembly GCA_034509755.1 of Anisodus tanguticus. NCBI lineage: Eukaryota > Viridiplantae > Streptophyta > Magnoliopsida > Solanales > Solanaceae > Anisodus > Anisodus tanguticus. Next base: position 7,505,006 of record CM067543.1, on the reverse strand, counting down.
ACGTTAGTTGGACCAAGGATCCTCCACTTTAGCAAACGTAAGGGCTAAAGATGCTCAGGGTTATATTAAAGGACAAAAATAATCCTACTACCATAGATAAGGCACAATGTTGCTAAAAACTCTTTTGTCTGTTACAAGTAAATCGTAAAGAGAGGTGCTCTTTAACGTTAAGGCTAAGCATATGCAGACAAATTCTGTTTATGCAATTCAGTCCCCTTTTTATTTATTCTAAGCATATGCAGACAAATTCTGTTGTGCAATTCAGTAAATTGTAAAGAGAGGTGCTCTTTGACGTTAAGCATATGCAAACAAATTCTGTTATGCAATTCAGTCCCCTTTTTATTTATTCTAGATACTATCTTCTTCATTGGTTATGGTGATGAACTGGTTGGCGAGTTGGAGTTTTAAGCTTGAGCTGTCTAGTAGTCTTACATCTTTTTACTAGTTGGGGTAGGGGGTGCCCTGGGGGGGAGGAAACCGGTGTTAAGAGAAGTAGCCTAGCCTTTTAAACCGAATAGGTAGGGAAAAAACTTAAGTTCTGACATATTAATTGTCTTTGAAAACCAGGGTTTCGGGGCAGTGCAGTTTCTTAATAGTGGTATCTAAAGAAATTATTGTCCAACGGTTTTAAGTTGTACCAGAAATGATCTTTTGTAATTTAAGTGGTATTTACATGGGGTGTAATGTAAAATGTGTGTTTGGTTTTACACTAGATAAACTAGGATTAATTTTTTAAGCGAAATTAGCTGCTAGCTCTTTATATGGCCAATTTGTTCTCTCTTCTGTTGCATACATTTTCCTTTTACTTGTAGTTCTGTCTTCTCTTTTCCCCTTCTAGTTGTACCATTAGTTATCAAAGGACTGGAGGTATAGGAAGACCATAGGAACAGGATCAGATCTAAGCATGTAATGAAGTGATCTGCGAGGATTAGCTTCCATTCATTTCTAGGAGATTGATTTGGTGGGAGACTTTGCACATAATGTCTTAGTTTGTTGTCTCTCTTTGTCGTTATTTTAGTAAAATAACAATGTTCATCTTTTTTCTTACCTTCTAAACTGAGTCTGGGATGGTGGAGGGCCTTAAGTTATCATATTGCCAGTCCTTAGTTCATGAGTGAAGCTTTTCCTGCTGTTTTTAATGGGCTATATTGGTGCTTTGGGGTAGGATGGATTTATAGAGCATCTATATTCAGTTTTGAGTATGGAGGTTAAAATGGCTGAAGTCATCTGGGGCCGAGGATTCTATAAACCCTTGAGAGCTCCTGCCCTCACTCCGCCAAAGCCCACTTTCTTTCTTTGAGATCTAAAGGGAAAGAGAGCGGAAAAGAATGGGAGAGAAGCCATCTGATGGTGTTTGGCCCTCCGTTAACACTTCGTTAATGGAGGTGCTTCTAATATGCTTGCCACCTGTGTTATTGATTTCATGCTTGCCAATCCTAAAATCTCCCCTGGTCTTGACGAAGCCAGAACCAACCCAATTAATTGGGCCGAGTTCAGAGTTGTTTTGGAGTTCAACCAGCTGAATTGCCCTTTAAATGATTTTTTAGAGATCACATTGTGAATCATAGCATAATAGCGCGGCATGCCATCATCATCGTCATAAGCAGCCCAGACTTCATTATCATCAAAAGATCTTTCCGTTTTGTCCTTGTCAAAATTATGGAAGTCAGGATTCGGAACAGTCAGTGACTTAACTTCCGGTTCTATATCAACTGGAGTACCAAAGACGGAAGACTTTTTCTTCTCGCATAATGTTTTGGAATCCGCCACTTTAACAGTTTATCCCTTCATGGATCATTTGTGATAGCTTCAGGAAAAGAAGACTGCTCCTGAAGTTATCACAAATGATCTGAGAAGGGATAAAACTGCTAAAGTGATGGATTCCAAAATATAATGCGAGCAGAAAAAGTCTTCCATCTTTTGTGCTCCAATTGATTAGAACCAGAAGTTAAGTCAATGACGGTTCCGGATCCTGACTTCCATAATATTGACAAGGATAGAACGGAAATATCTTTTGATGATAATCAAGTCTGGGCTTCTTATGACGATGGCATGCTATGCTATTATGCTATGATTCACAATGTCATCTCTTAAAATCCATTTAAAGTGCAATTCAGCTGGTTGAACTCCAAAAATAACTCTGAGTTCTGCCCATTTAATTGGGTTGGTTCTGGCTTCCTCAAGACCAGCGGAGATTTCAAGATAGGCAAGCATGAAATCAATAACACAGGTGGCAGGCATATTAGAAGCACCCATCAATATGATCGAGGTGAGGATACAGTTGGGTTAAGGATAAGCAGCTGAGTTCACCAAGAACCTGCCAAAAATGAGGGTTTTGGTGCCTGTTACGATGGTTTGTTGGCTGAGCTTCTTAGGCGAGCAATCTGTACAATAGCGCAACTTGGGTCATTCAGAATTCGGGTGAACAAGGCTACTGATGCAAATGAAGGGAAGTTGTTAACTCTCTGCCAAAAGGCTTTGTTTGGCCTGACTGCTGGAGCAATTGGGGCGTGTGCTGATTTATCCCTCACACATATGCAAGCTGGTACTACCTTACCTGCAGCATAGAGACGTAACTAAGAAATGCATTTAATGCAAACTATCTTATTGTGGAAAATACACTTTGGATAGATGATGGCCCCACAGTAGTGACTGTCATTGAACGTGGGAATGTCTGCTTCATATGACCAGAGTGTGGAGTTCTTAAAGGACAATCTTGGCATGGGTGACGCTGCCACTGGCTTTGGGACAATCAAGGCAGGAGGATCTCTCGAACTTTATATTGGGTTCAGTTCTCCCTTGTGTTATGATGACTTGAGTTTTCCTTTAATCAAATTCATTGTGAATATTCTTTTAAGTTTATAGTTTATGTACTATGAAGCCTTCATTGCTGTAGATATTTGAGCTGCATCAATTTGGTATGTCTTTCTCTTTGTTGAGCTTAAACTAGTTACTACTGTGCCATTTTTAAATGGTAAATTTCCTTTTGCCATAACCTCTCCTACCCCCCCCCCCCAAATGAAAAAGATAAGAAAAAAAGGAACTGAAAGTCGGATGAAATCGACTTTCTTTAAGGCTTGTGGACAATGATTAACATACAAAAATCCTGGGAAAAGCTGAAGTGACAAACCTTGAAAACCAAGGATCTAATTTTTGAAAGTGCGAGAGGAGGGGGACACAGACAGTCGACTGTTACGGTAAGGATGCAGAAAGTAAATGATACAGGATGTTTTTATACTGGTTGGAATCCAATGTGGATCTTAGTCCAGTCGCCTTGGATTGCAATGGTGTTCTTTGTAGTTCTTTGTAAGTGTTCTTGGTACAATTGTGTTTGAATGGAGCTTCTACGTCTACACTCAAACTCTCGTAATCTTTTTGATACAATGCCTCCCCAACTATAATTTTTCTCTTTTTTTTGTGTACACAATAAATCACTCAGAAATACAATGCTTATTAAAAGTAGAGCAAAGAACTTGAGAAGTTGAGACGAAGGTATATTTATGTTCTTCCTTGTGTGAGCCTTTAAATAGTGTGAACTTGATGTTGAGGCTCGTGACATAGATGCCGACCCAAGAGTCTTGATCCTTGAAAAAAGAACTTGAGGATCATGTTTTTCAAGAATAAGGGTTGAGCTTATTTATTTCCTTCCATTTGTGAAGTCCGCGTGACAATCAATCTTTGAATTTGATTGACTTAGAAATCTCTTTTCCTTTGTTGAATTTGTGCTTGGTACTTGTGTTGATCTTGATTTGATATTGCAACATTAATGTCGTAATCTTCTTTCCTTGATGGAGCCTTGCTTGGTACTTGTATAAATCTTGAACCGTATCCATCTTTCCTTTGACTAATATATTTCTCTTCTTTGTACTGGATCTCTTGACATATATTTTCCTAAAGTGGAGAATCTTCCTTGTTGAACTTCTGCATATTATTAGTTCCATGCGGTTGTGTGACCTAATTTGGTGTTAGGTCTTTGTCTTTTGTAATTTGACACTATGCTCCTCTTTTCTTTTTTGTACCTGCGTAAAATATTAAGTCATTAAAATCTGCACTAACAATAATAAGTGTTGGTAAAGTTACCCAGAACTCTTGCATTTAGGAGGTAGCAAGTACTTGATGGATTAATTCAGGAGCACACTGACTGGTGCAGGTACCACCATTATTGAAAAACCTAAAGAAATGAAAAGTGTCGCACCTGTGTCGACATGACGCGGATGTGGATATGGAATCTGTACCGGATTTGGTCAACCGATTTTGGTTACCTCGATCAAAATAAACGGAGAAATTCGGGACAGATACAATGATTTATGCAATCAAAACAAAAGCTAAGGTGAAATTGAAGAAAATAGAATACCTTGTATATAGGAATTTTTATGTTAGTCCTTTTCCTTTTAACCCCTTCTGGGATTCTCCTCGTGATCAATATTTTCTCCTTGGAATACCTTGTAAGTTTTTCACATAATGCCTCATAATTTAGACATATAACTCTATTTTTAGATATTTGAATTATTTTTAGCCGAATCCCCACACCCGTATCTATACTCAGATCCGTACCCCCGAATCTTAAATTTATGAAGGATACGACCTATAGATTTGCACCTGTACCGGACACCCGCACCGAGTCCGAGCAACTTAGTTTATAAACACTAATATTTTATTCTTACCGCGCACAGAAAAGCATTCTCATACTTTATATAACTATATATATACTTCTCGTCATAGAATATGGTCAAAGTACCCAAGGTAAGTTGACACAATCTAGTATGGATTCCACAACCATACCCATGTCGTGTCGTCACGGGTGCGGCAAGAATTTTGAAGAGTTAGCGCAACATAGATTATAGGTGAAAAGTGCTAAAAAAATGCCATGTTCTTTTGGAGTTTTAAGCGCAAAACACAAATAAAGTGCGAGTTTAATGAAGAAAGACGCAAATGAAGACATTTTAAATACAGGATGAACTTTTGCTAATAAAGGGCAGCCTGATGCACTAAGCTCCCTCTATGCGCGGGGTCCGGGGAAGGGTCGGACCACAAAGGTCTATTGTACATAGTCTTACTTCACATTTCTGCAAGAGGCTATTTTCACGACTTGAACCCATGACCTCCTGGTCACATACCAGCAACTTTACCCGTGACCTTGAACCCATGAACTCTTGCTAATAGATGGCAAAAAATGGTAAAAGCTCAAATATGTCGTCGAACTATCGGAAATGTCTCATTTATGCCACTCGTTAATAGTTTGAGTTATTTATGCCATTGTCGTTACCAAAATAGTTCATCCATGTCATTTTTTATCAACACGGGCGTTAATGAAAAATGATGTTGTAAAACCGGCGTTAATGAAAAATGTCATAGATGAGCCATTTTGGTAACGACGATGACATAAATGATCAAAAATATTGACAAGTGGCATAAATGAACCATTTTCAATAGTTCGATGACATATGTGAGCTTTTGATATTTCCTACTCCAAAAGGACTTTTAAGTTTTAACTTGAATGCTTGTAATGCTTCTCGGAATAAACCTAGTGTTAAACCTTATATCTCATTTATATTGCATTCTCTTTTTGTTTTTGTTCAAGTCTTTGCTGACTTTCTCTTTTTGTTCACTCTCCTCGCGCGGATCCTCTTCTTTCTCTTATAGCTTCTTTTTCACCCACCCGTAATCTGTCCTATAGCCTTGTTGCACATATATTTTTCTTTTTATACCTTTCATCCATAAGAGCCAAAACAAATATAGCATGCATGAGATCATTCTATAATTTCATTCAATTAAAGATTGCAGACATCAAAGTTTTATTAAATTAAATGCTATCTGGGGTTCCTTTCCGTCCATCTTACTTTTTTGTCTGTTGCCCTCTCTGGCTGGAGGTGGCCTGATTTTATTTGCTTGGCATTGTGCGCTTCACTCGAATGAGGTTTATGGACTTACAACCAAAACTTGCAAGCTAGGTATTCTAAAGAAATGGATCTGAGGCCTAACTCAACCCCTAAAGCTAGTTCATGAGGGGAGGATTGTACAGTCCATATAAGAAGACCACTCATCTCATTAACAAGTTTATTGAAGTAACTTATTAATTAGATTCAATTAAATGTCGTAATTCCACTCGGGTTAAAGGGCAGCCCAGTGCACTAAGCTCCCGCTATGCGCGGGGTCCGGGGAAGGGCCGAACCACGAGGGTCTATTGTACGCAGCCTTACCTCACATTTCTGCAAGAGGCTGTTTCCACGGCTTGAACCCATGACCTCCAAGTCACATGACAACAACTTTACCAGTTACTCCAGGGCTCCCCTTTGTAATTTCACTCGGGTTGTGGCACAAAATAATGTTTTCTTCCTAAATATAGTAACGAGTTCCCCTCTAGCTCATCCGACATCTAAATAAATGAAAACAACAATTTGTCATTTGACTTGAACCTTTTTACTAGACAAGCCATAGGAGATTCTAATTATATGGTGCAACTTGTATGATGCCTGAGAGAAATGAAAAGGAGCTAGTGGTTTTGTTGTCATTCTTGAGTAGGTAGTAATGCAATTTATTGAGTTGGTTGTCTATATTAACCCCTCCCCCCTCCCTTGTCTTTTGTACCATAAAAAGTTATACTCGCTTTAATGCTTATTTCACTGGCCATCTATTCACATGAAAAGTTTTTTTTAAACAGAAAAAACAAGGGTGGGGGGAGGGGTTAGTATAAACAACCAACTCAATAAATTGCTAACAAAAAACGAGGGGTTAGTATAAACACATGGAAGGTTTTATGACCAGCAGTTTTGGCAGAGCTGTCTCTTTTGTAAAGCTTGTGTTTATTGTAGTACTAGGTTATTGCTTCGGTTTGCACCCGAGGGTGTGGCCTAGTGGTCAATAAAGTAGGTGCAAACCTTAGAGAGACCATGTTTTAAATCCCATCTGAGACATGAAATACCAAGTGATTTCTTCACATCTGCCTATGCTTTGGTGGGCAAAGTTACCCGGTACTGGCGTTGGAAGGGTATAAGAGGTAGTAGTGAAATAGTCGAGGTACACACACAAGCTGACTCAGATACCACCGTTTCAAAGAAGGAAAAAAAGTTATTGGTTACATTTTCTTAACAGATTCATACTTTGTGTTGTCCTTATATATGCCGTAGACAATAACGTCAACATCAGAAGAACGCATTTCATCTTTTTTCTCCACGCCTTCCTCTATACCCTTGTTTTCATCTTTTCCTTCAGCCTGTTTCTGTTTGACCTCCTTCTCAGTTGGCACAACCACAGTATCCTTTTCATCTTTCTCGGCTTCTTACATGTCAACATCCTTTTCATCCTTTGCTGCCTCAGTTTCTTCTATGTCTTTCACATCCTTCTTAGAAGCTGAAGATTTTCTGCTTCGTTTTGCTGGAGGCTCACTTTCTGCTGCCTTTGCCTTTCCACTGATCCTTGAGGATCTTCTTGGAGTTTCGCCAGTTCCCGAGTCAAACTCTGTGATTGCTGGACCACCAGGGTGTGACTTCAGATACTGTTGCAACTGTTTCCTTGTAGTGATCTCCTCCCCTGTTGGTGCAGTAAATACAATCTCATTTATCTTAGGAGTCCCTCCTGTCTTAGGCAGAAACTGAAAAACAAAAAACAGAAAAAGTGTACTAGACAAGTCATAGGAGATACTAACTATATGGTGCAACTTGTATGATGCCTGAGAGCAATGAAAAGGAGCTAGTGGTTTTGTCGTCATTCTTGAGTAAGTGGTAATGCAATTTATTGACTTTGTTGTTTATACTAACCCCTGTCCCCTTCCCCCTCCCTTGTTTTTTTTTCCATAAAAAGTTCTACTCGCTTTAATGCTTATTTCACTGGCCATCTATTCACATGGAAGGTTTTATGACCAGCAGTTTTGGAAGAGCTGTCTCTTTTGTAAAGCTTATGTTTATTGTAGTACTAGGTTATTGCTTTGGTTTGCACCCGAGGGTGTGGCCTAGTGGTCAATAAAGTGGGTGCAACCCTTAGAGAGATCATGTTTCACATCCCAGCTGAGACATGAAATACTAAGTGATTTCTTCACCTCCGCCTATGCTTTGGTGGGCAAAGTTACCCGGTATCGGCGTGGGAAGGGTATAGACGTATAGGAGGTACCGGTGAAATAGTCGAGGTACACATACAAGCTGACTCAGATACCACCGTTTCAAAGAAGGAAAAAAGTTATTGGTTTTACATTTTCTTAACAGATTCATACTTCGTGTTGTCCTTATATATGCCATAGACAATAATGTGTTGGTGGAAATTTTAGGAAGCTTAATTTTGGCTGTTAATGGAAATTTCAGGAAGCTTTTGGCTGTTTGGTTTTACATTTGTTAATGGATTCATTCTTCGTGTTGTCATTAATATATACCATAGAAAATAATGTGCTATTGGAAATTTCAGGAAGCTTTTGGCTGGGTTGCTGTGTCTTTGTTAAATTTATATTGCTTGTATATCTACAGTGAGTGCTAGTAGTCTGTAGGATTACTTTGTTTTGGGGATTAAGTTGATAAAAATACAATTTGGCACTCTTCTGAATGCCATTGATCAGGAAGAACTATTCGTGGGAAACAGTTGCGCTCTGATTGATTTTTTTGTTGTAACGGGATTTTCATGTTCCAAATTCTGTACTAGACTTGGAACATGGTGTATATTAGCTGAGCCATATAGTTATATCTTATCAAGAGTGGATATTAGCTGAGCCATATAGTTATATCTTATCAAGAATTCATCATTATCTTCTCCTGATGTTGTGAAGTAGCTTCCTTTCTTTCTTGAAATTTCTCTTTGATTTCCTTTTCCATCTTTCAAGTATTTTCTCATCTTTCTGAGTTTTTGTTTTTATTTCCTTTCCATTTTTATTCTCCATTTTAGCAGCCAGCCCAATAAAAGATGAGGAATATAAAAGGAGAATGATGGAGATTTTTCGAAAGCTAATTGCCATATTTTTCTGTTTTTTTGTTTTTCAGTTTTTTCCTAAGACAGGAGGAACTCCAAAGAAAAATGAGATTGTATTTACTACACCAACAGGGGAGGAGATCACTACAAAGGGACAGTTGCAGCAGTATCTGAAGTCACACCCTGGTGGTCCGGAAATCACAGAATTTGACTGGGGAATTGGCGAAACTCCACGAAGATCCACAAGGATCAGTGGAAAGGCAAAGGCAGCAGAAAGTGCATCTCCAACTAAACGAAGCAGAAAATCTTCAGCTTCTAAGAAAGATGTGAATGACAAAGAAGAAACTGACGCAACAAAGGATGTTGACATGCAAGAAGCTGAGAAAGATGAAAAGGATACTGTGGCTGTGGAAGCTGAGAAGGAGGTCAAACAGAAACAGGATGAAGGAAAAGATGAAAACAAGGATATAGAGGAAGACGTGGAGAAAAAAGATGAAATGTGTTCTTCTGATGTTGATTCTGTGAAGGAAAACCAAGCTGAAAAGCAAAGTGAAGGCCAAACTGAAGATGATCCTTCCAAAGAGGCTGAGGTTGAGAAAGATGTCAAAATGGCAGATAATGCTGCAGAAAAGAAAGATGAAATGCATTCTTGTGATGTTGATGCTGTGATGGAGAACCAAAGTGAAGGTCAAACAGAACATGGCAAAGCAGAAGATGCTCTTGCCGAAGTGGCTGATGTTGATGTTGTGAAGGAGAACCAAGCTGAAAAGAAAAGTGAAGTCCAATTAGAAGATGGCAAAGGAGAAGATGCTCCGTCTGAAGTGGCTGAGGTTGACAAAGATGTCAAAATGGCAGATAATATTGAACATCCCAAAGATGTTAAAGCTGCTGTTCCTGAAGCTACTAAGGATGTGCAGGTTCAAGAAAAAGTGGAACAGAGAGATGGGCATCAAATCGGCGCAGCAACAAAGAGCACTGAAGGTGAAAATGCTTTGATGAACAGTGAGATAAGCAAGAAGGTAGAGGAAGTAACTGATAACGGAAACAATGCTGATGAGGCCTCCAACGCTTGACCTTTTACTCTTTGTTTCTTTTCATTAGTGACTAGTGTTGTTGTCAATGGGTAGATACTTTGATTATTCATGAGATATTTGTACGTAAAATTGTATATTTAGGTCTTAAAATTGCAGCCTTGGTCCTCTGGAAGAATTTATAGCTGAAAGAGATAGTTGTACCATTACTACCTTAATCATAGAGTAGACCTTCAGTGGACGAAATTTGTAGGTTGCTGAAATCCATGTAGCATGTTGTGACAAAACTCAGTAACTTAAGTTTGTAATAAGTCCATTTTCAGTTAGCTGTTGAGTCTTTAACAATTCATGTCTCCTTGTTTCTTTAAAAATTGCAGGTTTATGCTGGTACTGGGCAGTGGAATTGATCTATATTTGATAGCTTCTGAGGTGGTATTTCATGGTTCGGTTACTTCTTTGTGAAGGGGGGAAATATTTGATTTAATTTTCTGGTTGTGTTTCCTCTTGTTTGTGCCGAGTGTCTACAGGAAACAACCTCTCTACCCTCCCAGATCCCACTATGTGAGATTTCACTGGGTATGTTGTTATTGTTGTTCTTTCCTCTTGTTTAAGTTGTTTGCAGTTAAGAGTCTAATGCAGATTAGTACGAGGTAGGTATTTAAGTGGAGAAAATTTGAGGGACATACATATTATTGATATAAGTTTTGAATCGTGCACTTTGTATAAGAAATTATGATTTAGTTACATATCCTGAGCATATAAATTGTAGAAAAACACAATAAAATATATCATTATGGCTAGCTTGAGTCTATTTGAGGATTAGATTACAAGAGAACCATTTCCAAGTCTCCACCATTTGAGGGTATTGGGGTTACTCACCGTTGATTACTAAAAAGGGTAAAAGAATAGTTCTTATTTTCTACTTCCTCTGTCTCAAAATTATCTCTCATTTTTTTTATTTACACGGCCCCTTGAAAAATATTAATTAGGCGAGGTATTTGACTACTTTTACGTGTCATCTCCATTAGATGTTTACTCTATTACGTGTCATCTCCATTAGTGTCAAAATTCTACTAAGGTAAAATGAGAAAAACAATTAATTGTGTGTTGAACTTCTAAAACGACAAATAATTTGAGACAACTATTTTTTATAATCACGACAAGTAATTTGGGACGGAGGGAGTAGAAAATGCTACTACTGACAGAAGTTGTGATATACACGGACAAAGTTGTGCATAGCAAAAGAATGAATTGTGTATATTACCATAGTTGTAGAATTCTTGTACAAGTGTAATTATGATATTAGTCTTGTATTAGGAAAAGCTATTAGAATTATAGTAGGAAAATATAGATTTATTTTCCATATTTAGATATTGTATATTTGTATATATACCTCTTTCATTAATAAAAATAATCAAGAGATCATATTCTTTCATGGTATCAGAAGTCTAGGACAAAAATATCTTCTCCCAAAACATTTTGCTGCCCTCTTCCTTCTCGGTAACAGAGAATCAGGCCGTCGGCCAATAATTTTTTTTATGTTTTCTCTCCCAAACTTTTCTTCCAAATTCCTCATTCTCCTCTTGTTCTTTCGTCATGTCCACCTCAAAGAACACGTTTCATCATGCTCTTACTGTCTCCAACATCAAGAACCACATCTCTGTCGTTCTTGATATGGAAAACGTCCAATACGCGACGTGGGCAGAATTATTTAAAGTTCACGCACGCTCGCATCAAGTCCTTCATCACATCATCCCCTCGGATACAGGCAAGGAGAAGGTGCCTACCGCCGATGATGACCCTGTGTTATGGACGACTCTTGATGCTACAATTCTCCAGTGGATATATTCCACTATTTCTACGGACCTATTGCAGATGATTATTGAACTCGACGCCACGGTGATGGAAACTTGGAATAGGGTGTGTGATATCTTCCAAGATAACAAAAAATTTCGTGCCATCACTCTTGAACATGAATTTTCCCATGTCACTATGGAGGATTTTTCGAATGTCTCAGCCTATTGTAAAAGGCTGAAGGAATTGACAGATCAACTCAAGAACGTTGTTGCGCCCATCACAAATGATCGTCTTGTTCTTCATATGGTTGCAGGCCTATCCGAGGCTTATAATGGCGTTGGACGCTTCTTCGTCAAAGTAATCCTCTTCCACCGTTCTACCAGGCCCGTTCCATGCTCACATTAGAAGAGGTCGGTTTTGCTAAAAAGGCAGCTACCAGAGCTAATTCTGTCATGATGATGGCCAGGTCCGCTGACCCTTTCTCGTTCTCGGATAATTCTAGCCAAAGTCGTAACTACGATGGCGGAAAAAAGGGTCAGAATAAAAAACTATGGTGGTAAGAATCGCGGCGGCGGCCGCGACAATAGCAGTGGTCGGAGTAGTGGCGGCGGTGGCGGACATGGTGGCAGTGGGCCAGTTGGGCCACAGCATCACAGGCCACCGCCTTGGGTCCATACATATTGGCCGTGGGGCTGTTGGGTCTGTGGTCAGTGGCCCAACATGGCCTATCTAGGATTTCCAGCTTATCAAACGAATTGGGCTGGCCAGAGGCCCAATTCCCAGTTCCAGACCTCCCAGCCTAAGCAGGCGACTGGCCTGCTTGTGTGCCTCGGCCTCAGCAGGCCTTCGCTGCTGCGGACCCAGTTTCTGGTCCGACACCTACGGATATTGAGCCCGCGTTGCATACACTTGGATTAAATCTCCCAGATGCAAATTGGTATATGGACACCGGAGCCACTTCTCATATGACGTCCGCGCAAGGTACCCTCTCGTCTTATTTCAGTTTGAGCAATAGTCGTAGCATAATTATTGGCAATGACAATTCAATTTCAATTTGTGATTATGGTCACGCAAATTTGTCCCCCCCCCCCCCCCACATCCACCTCTAGTCCTAAAAATTGTCCTTCATGCCCCTCACTTAATTAAAAATTTGGTATCTGTCCGAAAATTCACCACTTATAATTAAGTTTCTGTTAACTTTGACCCCTTTGGTTTTTCTGTGAAAGATTTCACGACGGGAATACCTCTAATGAGATGTAATAGTCGGGGAGAGCTTTATCCAATCACCACCACCACTATTTCTAGGAGTCAAGCCACTCCATCGACGTTTGCCGTCCTTGCTCCTTCTTTGTGGCATTGCACGTTTGGGTCATCCGGAGTCGTCTATTCTTTCTTCTCTTCAAAATGATAATTTGTTTGATTGTAAGAGTACGTGTAGTACTCATATTTGTCCTTCTTGTCTATTAGGGAAACATGTTAGATTACCTTTTGTAGCCTCTTCTTCTATTACGTTGATGTCTTTTGACATTATTCATAGTGATTAATGGACATATCCCATTTTAAGTTCTTTGGGACATCGTTATTATATGTTATTCTTGGATGATTATTCTAGTTTTTCTGGACCTTTCTGTTGTCAAAGTCTCAAGTTTTCTCAACCTTCTTAAAATTTAGAGCATTCATCTGTACCCAATTTGAACGGAAAATTAAAAATATTCAATGTGATAATGGGCCATTTCGAGAATTTTGTGACACTAATGGCATCTCTTTTCGATTTTCTTGTCCTCATACGTCCTCACAAAAAGGGAAGGCGAAAGAAAAATTCGTACCATTAATAATATTGTCCGAACCTTGCTAGCCCATGCTTCATTACCTCCTTCTTATTGGTATCATGTGTTACAAATGGCTACCTACCTCCTTAATATTCTCCCTAACAAAGGCTTAGCATATCAATCCCCACTTAAAATTCTTTACAGCAAAGATCTCACGTATTCTCATCTTAGGGTGTTTGGATGTTTATGTTATCCATTTTTTTCGTCCACTACAATTAACAAACTTCAAGCCCGATCTACCGCTTGTATATTTTTGGGTTATCCGTCTGATCATCATGGTTACTATCATGACCCAAACCGGAGGGCCGCGACAGGCACCCGGATCGCACCCGTCGGGTACCACCAATCGTACATCCAATACTTAATCATAATTAAATACGAACTAAGCCGAAAGACCAATATGTGAAACTTTATCCATAAACCAACTTATATAAATAAGTACCCATACCAAGGCCGACAAGGCCACACATGACAACTAATCAGAGGACATATGTCTACAAGCCTCTAAAGAATACATGACATCACAAGGACGGGACAGGACCCCGCCATACTCATATGTGTATGCAAAAATATTGTACCACGACCAGACTGCAACTCTGAAACAAATAGAGTGCTTCGATATCAGCTGAACCAGCAACTTACTAGCGTGAACTGTCACCCTCTTTAACTGAAAAACGCAGCGTCCACCGACAAAAGGGACGTTAGTACGACTGATGTACTGACTATGTCAGGCATGAATAATAGCACAACAGGGATATACCAATAACTTAAACAGAAACAGCCGGCCATCAGTAAATGCCTCTGAGGACCCTAATACATATGCCTAAATGTTATGCATAATGCAAATGCGGTATACATATAATTATTTGGCCACACAAGAGCATCTTTTTCCCCATAACACACACACACACACACACACACACACACACACACACACACACACACACACACATATATATATATATATATATATTGGCCCTTCATCGGGCATCTTCCTTTTCATAACAGCCTCTGTGGGCATCACATCATTTCATATCCCAGCTGATCAGGTGATTTGCGTATCCCATTTTTCATCCCCAATATATGGTCCAAGGTAAGACATGAATATAATGCAAATGAAAATGCATCAATGACAATAGCACATCCTGGGTGACACAATATCCTTGTACCTTTGGCTAACGCTGTGAATATCATCTTTTTCATATGCCTCAATAAGGTCTTGGAAACATATTTAGACATGCTCTTATCATAGCCTTCGGCTAACATTAGGAATGTTCAACATTTCTCCTATATACCTCAATAAGGATTTACGAACATATTTAGACATGTTTTTAGCATAGGAATCAATAACATGAATATTATTAACTACTAGGAGTAGAATAAATTATGGAGCAATATCACGGTTAATTTTAAATTTTGAAATAAGTACTAAATTAAACACTTATTTTGGACATAATTGATACTTAAAACTATAAGTAATATGTATTACAATATATATTAGAATATTTTGCTAAATAAATGGAAAAAATAACACTAAAACTAGGTAAAAAATATTTTTGGCTTTTTTATGAATATGTATTTCACTCTGTTTGTAATCCAAAAAGCTTGACTAGTTAATTTAAAATGTGGAGGACCAAATTTGGGTGTCAACAAATAGTAGTGGGATAGAGTTGACCATTGCTAGTTGCATAGTAGGAACGACACTAAGATAACCACTTGTGATGACACTATTTAAAATATAGTCAGATTTAAAAATATTTAAAATTTAGCCGTGTTGGAAAATTGAAAGCTGGGTTGTTGCTATTTCATCCGCTTCTTTTTCTTCTTTGCAACTTCAGGCAACACTTGTATGGTTTATATATATTTCTTTGATGTACATTTCTGAATTATCTATGTACGGACTACGATAAGTAAAATAAATACACACTTTTTGAGAAATTAAACTTGAAAAATTGATCTAACAATTTGAAATTCATACCTTGAGTAGTTTCTTGATCCTCGGCCGGTACTTCTGAATTCAAAGATAAGATAATAGAAGATCTCAAACGAATTTAAATATTTAATACATATTCGAAAGGTAATTGATTAATTGTTGAAAGGCTTAAAAATCGAATATGAATCTAGGAGGTTGAAATAGATAAAGATCGATTCGAGTTTGAAATTAGGCTTTGACAAAGCCTAGGTCTGAAGTTGGAAACTTCATAGGCTCGATTTCTACTTCATGTTTGTACGCCTGAAGTTCACTCTCAGACAACTAAATTTTTTTTAAAAAAAATTTAGGTTACTCCCTAAATACAACAACAACATACCCAGTGAAATTCTACAACCTAGGGTCTGGAGAGGGTAGAGTGTATGCAGACCTTACCTCCACCTTGGTAGGTAGAGTAGTTGTTTCCAAAAGACCCTCGGCTCAAGACAAACGGTCAGACTCAAACAAGAAATTTAAAGCAGTATGATAATGATGGTAATAAAAGTGAATAAGACATGATAGCGCATTCTGAAAAAAGAAGCAGTAACTAACGCAGGTAAATAAGATAAACAAAGTACACTAAAGAACACATAACAACGGAAATCAAACGACAGGGGACTATAAAAAAATATTGCACCTACTAGTATGATAGGCTACACAAGCCTACAATAATAACAATACAACTACCAATTTGTAAGTATAAGTAGGACTAAGCTCAACTACCTACTACCCTTCTACCCTAATTCGTGTCCTCCACAACCCCCTATCTAAGGTCATGTCCTCAGTTAGTTGCACCTGTGCTATATCATGTCTAATCACCTCTCCCCAATACTTTTTTGACCTATCTCTACCCTTCATGAACCCGTCCATAGCCAACCTCTCACACCTCCGCACTGGGCATTTGTGTCTCTCTATTGCACATGCCCGAACCATCTCAACATCGCTTCCCGCATCTTATCCTCTACCGAGGCCACTCCCACTCTATCCCAGATATCATCATTTCTAATCATATCCCTCTTTGTATGGCCACACATCCATCTCAGCATCATCATCTCCGCAACTTTTATCTTTTGGATGTGCTAAGTCTTGACCGGCCAACACTCTGCCCCATACAACATAGTCGATATAACCACCACCCTATAGAACTTGCCTTTAAGTTTTGGTGGCATATTTTCATCGTACAAGCCTCCACATGCGAGCCTCCATATCCTCCACCCTGCCCCAATACGATATGTGACATCGTCATCAATCTCTTCATTCCCTTGGATAATAGACCCAAGGTACTTGAAGCTTCCTTTCTTTAGAATGACCTGAGTACAAAGCCTCACCTTCGACACCTGTCTCACGGTCGCTCCCATTACTGAACTTGCATTTCAAGTATTCTGTCTTGGTCCTACTCATCCTGAACCCTTTAGACTCCTGAGTCTGTCTCCAAACCTCTAGCTTAGCATTCACTCCACTGCGAGTCTCATCAATCAGAACTATGTCATCTGCGAATAACATACACCATGGCACTTCCCCTTGGGTTTGTTGCGTCAGTCTATCCATCATCAAAGCAAATAAGAATGGGCTAAGAATTGATCCATGGTGCAGCCCCATCATCATTAGGAAGTGCTCCGAGTCTCCTCTTACTATCTGTACCCTGGTCTTGACTCCATCATATCTATCCTTGATCGCCCTAGTGTACACCACAAGTATACCTTTAACCTCCAAACATCTCCATAGAACCTCCATAGGAACTTTATCGTATGCCTTATCGAGGTCGATGAAAACCATATGTAAGTCTTTCTTCCTCTCCCTATACTGCTCCACCAACCTCCTAATAAGATGAATATCTTCTGAAGTCGAACGCCCCGACATGAATCCAAACTGGTTCTCAGAAATAGACACGCATCTTCTCACTCTCATCTCCATGATCCTTTTCCAAACTTTCATAGTGTGGCTTAGCAGCTTGATACCCCTATAGTTGTTGTAACTTTGGATGTCACCTTTATTCTTATACAAAGAAATCATTGTACTCCACCTCCATTCTTCGGGTATTCTCGTCGTCTTAAAATGACATTAAACAACTCAGTCAGTCACTCCAAACATATCCTGCTTGCGCTCCTCAAGAATTCAACTGGGATCTCATCAGACTCGATCGCTCGTCCCCTACGCATCCTGCGAACAATAGTCTTAACCTCCTCAACCTTAATATTTCTACAATATCCAAAATCCAGGTACCTTTCGGATTGCTCCAGATTTCCCATCATAATGTCTTTATCTCCTTTTTCGTTCAAGAGTTTATGAAAGTAAGACTGCCAGCTCCGTATAATATGCGCATCCTCCACCAGTACTTTGTCGTCCTCGTCCTCTATGAACCTCACGTGATCCAAGTCACGGGCCCTCCTCTCCCCTACCTTGGCTAGTCTGTACAACTTCTTATCCCTATCTTTTTTCTCTAATTTCACATATAGGCATTTAAAAGCCGTCATTTTCGCCGCCATAACCGCTAGTTTTTCCTCCTTCCTTTCCATCTTATACAATTCCCTATTCATCTACTTCTCCACATCATCCTTACTTTTTACCAATTTCACATACGCCTCTTTCTTTTCTTCTACCTTCTCTTAAACTTTACTATTCCACCACCAGTCCTCTAGATGTCCACCACGGCTACCCCGCGAGACCCCTATCACTTCTCTAGCTACCTCTCGAATGCAACTGGCCATCCTGTCCCACATACCGGTCAATCCTGTGTGAATCAGCAAGGACCACCTTGCAAGGTTAAATACTTCTGGGTGACTGATAGCGAAGTAGTACCGTGAGGGAAGGGTGAAAAGAACCCCCATCGGGGGAGTGAAATAGAATATGAAATTGTAAGCTCCCAAGCAGTGGGAGGACATGTCCACTATTCCCCCAATCCCCCTTGGTCATCAACCTCTCCCCCATCTCATTTGCACTAGCCAGGGTCAAACTCCCCCATTTGACTCTTAGCCTGTCATCCACAACCCTCTTCTTCTTCTCCATCTTGATCTCCAAATCCATTACCAAAAGCTTATGTCGGGTTGTAAGATACTGACTCGGAATAACCTTACAGTTTTTACAAAGACCGTTGTCAACCTTCCTAAGGAGAAAAAAATATATCTGAGTATTAGCTACCGAGCTATGGAAAGTCACAAAATGCTCCTCCTTCTTCATGAATCTCAAATTGGATATCATTGTAACAAAAGCTTTAGCGAACTCCAAACGTGAGACGCCTCCCCCGTTCCTATCCCCGAGGCCAAAGCCTTCATACATGTCGTCATAACCCCCTGGAAGTGACCCGATATGTCCATTGAAATCCCCTCCTACAAATAATTTCTCAATAGGTGGTATACCTCCCACCACCTCGTCCAAATCCTCCCAAAAGCTCATCTTCTCCTTCTCGTCCAAGACCTCCTGCGGCGCGTAAGCACTAATAATGTTCATAGTGGACCCTCCAACTACTAAATTAATCGTCATCACCCTGTCATTGACCCTCCTAACCTCTAACACTTGATCACTTAGCTCGATGTCTACCAAAATGCCTACCGCATTCCTACACCTCGACCTACCCGAGAATCATAACTTATACCCATCCACATTCTTAGCCTCAGGTCCTACCCATTTGGTCTCATGGACACATGCTATATTAATCATCATCTTCTTAAGAATCTTAACTAGCTCTATAGATTTCCCCGTTAAAGTCTTAATGTTCCAAGACCCTATTTGCAGCCTAGCATCTCCCCTACCCCACTTACACCCTAACCCTCGCCCCCGTCCCCAATTGAGAACATGACCCTAGTCTATCATCAATCACCAAAGCCACTAAAGCAGATACAAACTAATAGACTAATCAAAGGTTTACACCTAAAACAGGAACGCCCAGAGTGATATAAGTAAAGGTAAGAAGAGTAAATGCAAGAACGTAAAGGTAAGAAGCAATACAGTGGAGCGTCAAAATTTAAATACAGGGATAAGGACAAAAACTAGACACGAGCAACCAGAGGTACCAACTCCAGTTGAACCAAACCTGTTTGCCGTCGAAAGTCATTATTCAACGCCGGGAGTTACTGTTTACTGCCGGAATTTACTGCTTGCCACTGAAAGTTTCCCAAAAACTCAAGTATCTGGATTCTTATCGAAGATGTCGATGAGATGTTGCAAGCCGAATGCAGTCCCGCCAAAAAGGTTTGGTCTGATCCCTGAAAACTAAGAAAAATCGCATCATACCAAAAACGATGGATAGGGCGACGAAAGTGACAGTCTGGCACTGTCCTTAGTGGGGAAAAAACAAAATATAAGGAATATGGAGAAATAGAGAAAGAACATAAAACAAAGAAACAGAGCAACGAGAGCAAGATGCAGGATAACGGGCAGAAAAGATAGATAAAACTGAGAAAAAATCACAATAAAGGAAAAGAAAAAAGAAACGAGAAACGAAGGAAGTCCGACGACTCCTATTGTGGAACCGACAGGAATCCGACTATAGTGAAGTTGGTGTGGTGAAGGGAGAAGGGAAAGGATGGCGAGAGAAAGGTAGAGAGAAGGGAGATTTGGGGGAGAGAAGAGGATGGAGAAATGAGAAGACTGCTTACCTGCGTTTATCGATGCCGACGAGTGTAGGGTTTGGGGGGAGGGAACTAGTCGTTAACAGACAGATTTTACGCAAGAGAGAGATGTAGAGAGAGAAGAATGAATCCTCTCATTTTTCTAACACATGCTCCTATTTATTCCCTAAATAGGAGTCCTAAAAAACTATGTGCGCTTGTCCTATTCAATAACTCTAGAACCAAATGAGCCTTCTAAAATTCATTGGGCCATCAACCCAATTATGAATTCTTTATATAGTTGCAATTTTTGTATATTTGAATTAACAAATGATGAGTTCATAATACTTACACATGCTAACTTAAAACTTAGCATATGAGGTTATTTTCGATCAGTTCACTTCCTAAAACACTCTAATTAATTTCATGATCACATACTTAATTCATCTTAAGGTAAATTTAATGACTTTGTTCTAAGAAACATCGACGAACTATTTTTTTTAACATAAGGGTGGATCAGTTGGCTGAGCATGAAACTTTCATAATTGAGGTCTCAGGTTTGAAACTCCTGCTTACAACATAGGAGATTTGCCTTTTAGGCCGCGCTCGTCGTATGGGGCTTGCCTAGTGTGGTTATCTCTCCTATGTTGTTTATGGACTATTACACATGCTCAGGATTTACTCTGTTCCCACCGAAGAATAGCGACTATGTGGTCCTTGTCATGAAAAAAAAGAACGAGTATAGACTAATACATTTTGTTGGTCTCTTTCAACTTTCTTAAGCATGTCAAATAAGGTCCTCACTCAGCTCAAAAAAAAGAAGCGACTACCTTACTTAAGCAATTCTTCTTATTCTTCTTCTTTCTTAGTTGAAGAATTCCCCTTGCTTTCTTTTTGCTCCGCTCGTGCGTGGCACTCCTTGCTCGCGGAGAATTTCAAGGGCGGATCTTTTCATCATCTAGTAACCCTAAAGAGGGTAGGAATATAGATGGTAGGTTGATAAAGTTTTTTCAGAGTTTATCAAATAGTAAGTATGTAATAAGGAAGTGCGTTGTATCATCTCAAATTTCATTTTTAAATAAAAGTCTATAATCTTTAATCAGTGTAAGCATCATAATTGCAGAGATAAACATTTATCAAGATCATAATTAAAAGCATACTAGTCTAGAAATCATACCTCTTAATCAGAATTTCAGATCACCGGAGATTTCGACCTTACCCTAGCTCTGCTTCCCTTCTCCTTCCTCAGAATTGCGGGATTATCAGCCTCGGTGCCTGGGAATTCTCGACAGAATATCCTCTAAAATTCTCACTAATGTGCTAGTTTATAGACTGATATGGTTATAATTTTGATCCCTCAAAGTGTTCTTTACTCTGGTATTATGATAATCTCACTAATCTTGATTATAGACTAGAGAGAGAGTTTAGCTAGTCATAGAATTTCGTAAGTGAAGAATTGTATAGAAGTTTTTGAATGTTTTCGAATGAATAATCTGTTTACAAGAGGCTCTTTATATAGATGACCTCGACTGTTCACTATTCATTGTTTTTCTAAAAGTCGTAAATTAAATAGTAATTGATTTTTTCAAAAGTCTTAAAGTAAACAGTAATCGCTACAGTTTGTCGGCTGCTTTTCAAAAGTTGTTTGTCTTCTTTTTGCTGCTTTTCAAAAAAGTTGTTTGTCTTCTTCTCTTTTGCTTTTCGGGTGTCTCTTGTTGATAATATCTCCTGCTGATAATGTTTTCTGCTTTCCAGGTGTCTCTTGTTGATAATATCTCCTGCTGATAATGTTTTCTGCTTTCCAGGTGTCCCATTTTGATAATGTCTTTTCTTCTGGCTGAGTTGATTTTTCAAGTAATCTTTTGTATGGTAATCAAAATTGGGCTGAAAGTAGTAAAAACTACAGGCTCCCTGTTCAAAGTATTCATTTTGGGCTGCAAGTAGTAAAACTACAGGCTCCCTATTCAAAGTAATCATTTTTGGGCTGCAAGTAGTAAAAACTACAGGCTCCCTGTTCAAAGTAATCATTTCTGGGCTGCAAGTAGTAAAAACTACAGGCTCCCTGTACAAGGTATTCATTTTTTAGGCTGCAAGTAGTAAATACTACAGGCTCCCAGTTCTGTAGGGTTTCACATAGCAAGTTGCATGATCCCTTTGTTATGATAATCAATATGATCCTTATGCAAAAGGATCAGAGTTTTCTCCCTTTTTTGTCACATTAGTAGTAATGGTAGGCCTGGTGCTTATCACAGGTCTTTTGTTTTGTCCAATTATCCTTTGATATTGTTCAATGGTTTCTTTTGCATGCTTGTATTTTATATTGATTATTTTTTCATGCATGTCACTTAATCTCGTGGTGTCCTGAGTCATAATATCATTGTCATTGTACAAGTTGATAATGTCCTCAACTTCTCCTCCATTTGAATCTCCAATTATGCATACCTTTTTTGCTCTTAGCATGTCTTCTAATCTTGTTTTCAATATGATTAGTCCAAATGTTCTTTTTGCACTTAGCCATTCTTGAAATTTGTCCAAAGTGCAAGGGATCTTTTTGTTCAGGTTCTCATCATCTCCGCTGATAGTATTGTTTTTCCCTATTTTGAATATCTGACATATTACAATTGGTTTGCCAGTTAAATCAGAGGATGCGTCAAATACCTGTATTCCGTATATCCCTTTTCCGAATGACTCCATCATTAGTCTTGTGTACTCCACAATAATACTTGGTAGTTTTGCAATATTACTCATATTTTCATCTACTACTAGTTTGTCAATAAATCCATAGGTAAATAGTTTTGATACTACCTCAGGATTTGCTTGCTCACTGCATATAAATCTTGGGTACCTGCACATTTTTGTACTGCGAATAATATGAGGATTAGTCTTATAATCATAGAATCTGTTAATCTTTTCATAAGTGCTGATATATTCAGGTGTGAACATCAGCTTATCTGCCATTGATATGGATGATGAAGAAGATGGTATAGGTGATGGCATGGTTGCTAATTTTGATACAAATAGTCTCATGGTGGGGTTTTCTAGTTTTTTCAGTGTAGTAATAGGTGTTCTGGATGATGATGATTCACTTTGTATGTTTTTCACGGTTATCAGGTCGTGTATAGCTTCTCTAAGTTGGTTGATAGTATTGGTGTTTTCTGGTAATCTGGTTATAAGGATTTCATTGGTTTGTATAAGGGATTGTATGGCTTTGGTAATGTATTCTTCAATCTTGTCACTGTTGTTCGACATTATTATATCTGCTAAGAAAATCAGCAAAATATTTTTAGTTCCAAATATATTCTTACCAATAAAGTCATAACAACAAAAGAACGATTGCCATTTTCTCCTTTTATTCAATTCTGGTAAAGGGTCTATTTTATTTGTAATAAAAGCCTTTACCTGTGTGTTGTCAGTTCTAACAACAAACTTTATTGGTAATAAATGGTACTAAATTTTACCGCTAATAACTCTTTTTCATTTATGTGATAATTCTTTTCGTTCGGTTTCCATGTTCCTCCTCCATGTCCACAAATAAGTGGTTTTTCTTTATCTATATCTTCTTTATCATAGGCTATGAGGACTGCTCCCCATCCTACATCACTAGCATCAGTAAAAAGTTCTAATTGGTCTTTTTCAGTTGGTATTCTGTGTTTTGGTAATGATTTTACTTTTCCCTTGATGTCTTTTATAGCTTTAGTATGTTCTTGCTTCCATTCTAAGGTTATGTTTTTCTTTATTAATTCCTGTAGAGGTTTTCTTAAGAGTGGTAAATCTTTTATATGAGCTGAAGCATAATTTATTATTCCTAGTAATTGTTGTACTTCTTTTTTATTCTCCAATTTTTCTTTGAAGTTTTTATTTTTGTTACTATATGATCTTGTAGTTGTAATCCTTGGTTATCTATGATATATCCTAAATATTCAATATTGTTTTTAAATATTTCTGATTTCTTTTCTGATAATAGTAATCCGTGTTGTTTTATGGTCGCTATAAAGTTTTCTAGGTGTTTTATATGATCATTTAGATTATCACTAAATATTAATATGTCATTGACATATACTATACAAAAGTTTGTCAATGCTCTAAACACATGATCCATTCTTCTTTGGAATATTTGTGGTGCATTTTTTTATCCAAAGGGTAATACGTTCCATTCATAGTGTCCCTGAGGGGCACTAAAAGCTGTTAGGGGTTTTGATTCTTTGGTCAGTTTTATTTGCCAAAAACCGCTTTTACAATCAAATTTGCTAAACCATTTTTTATTTCCTAGTTTGTTAATGAGGTTTCTTTTATATGGTAAAAAATATCTGTCGAATATAGTCTTTTTGTTTAATTCTCTATAATCTATTACCATTCTGGCTTTTCCTCTTTTATGTTCGCTATGTTTCCTTACTAAAAAGGCTGGACTGCTATGTGGGCTTTTACTTTCTTGTATTAATTTTAAATCTAATAATTCTTTTAGTTGGGTTTCAAATTCCTTTTGGTCTGTTGGGTTATATCTGATAGGTTTAGATCTAACTATATCATTTTCGTTTATCAACTTGATTTTTGGATATATTTTTTCTTTTTCCCATAGCTGAATTGGATTTTCTCCAAAGTTTATTTTTAATGTATTCAGATATTTTTCTTTTAATAGTTGTAGGTTATTATTCCTATCACTTTTTTTAGTACACAATCTTAAGGTATGTATTGGTAATATTCTTTTTAATACTATCAATTTATTACACGGTGTTTGTAAGCTAAAAGTGTTACTATCTATAACTTGTGTTTTAAAATAATCTAGGAAGTTATTTCCTAACAACACTTGTTGTTTCATATTATCCAATTGGTATATTATTGGTAATCTGAAAATAGTTTTTCCTAATATTATTCTCATATTTTCTGCTATTATATCTAATTATTTTGATTGTTCATTAAATCCTGATACCTTAGCCCTATGCGTTCTGGTTCTTTTTCACTATGCGATTCTAATACATATTTTCTTGCTAAGCATAAATCTGCTCCGCTGTCAATAAAGATTTTTTGTTTTATCATTTTATTAGGCTTGTATTCTATATGGGCTTTTATATAGATTGCTACCATTTATCCGATATTCACATCTCTTAACCTCTGTTGGAGGTCTTCATCCTGTTCATATTCTTTTACTTCTTGACTAATATCTTCATCAATCATTAATATTTGTATTTGTTTTCTTATCTCAACAAGTTTCCAGTTTATTTCGCTTATTCTTTCCATTATTCTCCCTAGGTTTTTTGTAACCTTTTTTATGTCTATCCAAATAATATTTGTTTCCTGTTTCATTAGTAGTTGAAGTCATAACTAATTTGTATCTAATATATTGGTCGCATTGTATCCAATAATCTCTTTCCTCTAGTAATTTGTTTCTCTCTTTTCCTAATGCGTTCATTTTATTCAGAAGTAGTTTCACTTTCTGATTGTTGGTTAATGAACTGGACATTTTCTAGGTCTGATTCATTTTCTTCATCTGTTTGACTAATATAAAAGTCTGCATATTCATACCATTTATCATTGTCTTCTTTAATCTGTCGTAAGCTCATTATAAATTGTGTTGTGTTTACGTATTTTATTCCTTTTTTCTTTAGCTTTGGGCATTTGTTAGCATAGTGTCCCTTCTCATTGCAATTCCAACATGTACATTCTTTAGCTTTTTCTGTGTTAATAGGTTTTACGTATTTTCTTTTCCTAAATTTTCTCTTATATCTAAATTTTCTTCTTGTTTCAGGAGTATTTTTATATCTTTTAAATTTATTTTTCCTGTAAGGTCTGTAATAAGGTTTATTGTTATAATTCTGTTTATTATCATAGCTTTTATAATTGTTATCTTTTTTGTATCTCTTTGTTTGATATCTTTTGTTTCTCTTTTTATATTTTTTCTCTTTTCTTTTGTCATCACATCCGAATACTAATCTCTTTTCTGTGAATCCACATATTTCTCTTAATCCTAATTTTTTATCCTTTTTAATTTTTTGTTGCATCCTAAATTCTTCGCATTTTCTCATTAAGTATGCTCTTAGTACTCGTATTCTTTCTCCTAATGTGTTTTCCTTTGGTTTTAGTTGAGTGTATTCTTTCGTTATCTCAGTATTATAAGGTGTTGGTAAGTGGTCATAATAAAGTTGTTGGTTTATTAGACCTTCTTCTGGTAAAAACCTTGCTTCATAGAAGAACTTACTAAAACTAATCGTATATTCTGGTAATTTATTAATCTTACAACATTTCATATTGTTTAGACTCATTATTATTTCAATTTTTCTTTCTGCAAATACGTTTTCTCTGGCTACTAGGCATTTTCCCCCTAAAAATTCTCTTTTTAGTATAATGTCAAATATCATTAGCATAGATTTCCAGTCTGTTGCATGACTAAGTACTTCTCCTCTTAGTTGATATGCTATAGATTCTATCCAGTATGCTACTTTTCCGATTAGTGTTCTAGATATTAATTCGTACATGTATTCTAGGTTTTCTGTATGTGTAGAGTTCATTATAGCTATATACATTCCAAGATTCCAATCTGTTATTCTTCTTCCTATTTCTTGTTCATCATAAATGTTATCTAAGTCTAGAAAGTATCCGTTGTAATTTACTCCTTGTGTCATTGATCCTACAAATTTTCTAAATTCTGCTTGTTGTCCTGCTGGTATGTGGTTTGGTAATCTAGTTCGTTTTCTTTCTATTACCTCTAGGTTGGGATCTACTAGTTCTTCCTCAGGATAATCATTAGCATCTTCATTTATTATATCATCCGATTCTATTTCTGTTTCTTCTGGTCTATTATATTCTTCTTCTATGTCACTCTCAGGTTCTTCTTCTATAATAGCATTTACTCTTTTTATTTTTTGTAGAGCTTCCATTATCTGGTTATTTTCCTTTATTATTTCTGAGTTTTCTTCGTTTTCTATTTCTTTAATAAATTCTACTACTCTTATTTCGTGGTTATCTGGTTTATCGTTATTGTCTGAATCACTGTCAGTTTTTTCATTACTGCTAGTACTTTCATCGCTCGTATTTCTTCTTACCTTCTTTTTTCCTTTTAACCTTCTTACTTGTTCCCTAAGTATTTGCATCTATTCTTTTAATTCTTCTAGTTCTTGTTTTGTTTCTTCTGCTTTTTCTAGTTTTCTGTTGGTTTCGTTTAATTCTTCCTTCATTTGTTTTATTTCAACCTTTGCTTCTTTTAATATCTTTTTTGTATCTCTAAACTTGTGTTTGTATTTTTTGTACTTATCGTACCATTCTTCATTACTATGTAATTTTAACCTTGTATTCTCCGTTTTTAATTCAAATATTTCTAACTCTTGTTTTTCCAATTTTAAGTGTAGATATTCGTAGGTTGTTTTTTCTACATTTTTTAGATAAATATTATCTTCTTTTGAATCTGTATCTTCTTTTGGTGTTCGTGTCCTTATTGGTTCATATTTATATCTTTCTTTTTCTATGATCTTTTTTCCATTATTTCTCAAAAACGTAAGTACGCTAGGTATATTAGGTTCTTGTTTTTCCATCAAAATTCTCCTTTTTTTTCCATCAAAATTCTCCATTTCTACTTGAGATGATAGTTTTGGTTTCATTTTACTTATATCTACCATTATGGGGTTTTTACTTCTTCTCCATGCATCTATTGGTACTATTTCAAGTTGTCTTGTGGTAGTTTTAATTATTGTATTTTCTCTACTTGTGCTAGGTTCATTATCTCCTGCTACCTCTTTACCTTTGTTTTTGTCTTCTAATATCATATTAAGTTTTTTCTCAATTATCTCTTTTTGTATATTCATACCTTATTTATGAATCGCGTTTTTCCTTGATCATTTATTTCTATTCCGTTATTATTTATTTTATAGTTTATCATTGTTAAAAAATCACTTCCTAAGAGTAATTCGTTAAAGCTGTCATATTCTATTACTCCTATGTTTATCTTATATTCTAGATCTTGGATTTTGAATCTTAAATTAATACTTTTAGTAATTATTATTTCTCTATCATTTTCAGGATAATTATAAGTTTGTGCGTCTATTAGTTCACAATCATTCTCATTAATTTTGCTTATATGTATAAAGCTTTTAATAGCTCCAGTGTTTATCTCTGCTACACAATCTGTTGTTATTATTCCTTTGAATATTATTACTTTAACCTTTAATACACTTGTGTTTACGTTTATTAAATCTAATATTCTAGGCTGTTGTGACCTATTTTGATCTCTTGTAATACTTAATCTGGATCCTTCTATTCTTGGTATTAATCTTTTCGATGGTGTAAGGGTCCTAGTATTAAAGTCCATATATATTTCCTATGGTATAGTTATTTTGGAGCTTTCCTTATGTTCTATTGGTTCTAATATTTCTTGGTACTACTATATTCATTTCATGTTGTCTTTTTACATGGTGGTTACCTGTTAAGGCATATATCATTTTTGTTTTAATACTTATTACCTTACTTCCTGGTGGCATGGTTATTCCATCTAATTTGTAATATAGTGTTAATGCTAAGTCTTTGTGCTCGTCTTTTAATGATATACTAAAGTCTGGTTGTACAGTAAATTTTAATTTTTGATATATTAAATTTCCTTTTACTACTGATATTAAAGCATCTTGCAAGTTTCCTAGTATCCTATCGTCTAATATGTATATTTGTATTGGTGTATCGATATTCTTTTGAAAGTATGCTTTTATAGTAAATTCTACTCCTCCGAAGTATATGTTTCTATATTTTCTGGCTTCTTTTGTAGATATATTTGTTAATTCTCTTTTTATTACCTCATCTGTTATTAGGTTAATCTTTGTCCTTCCATTAACACTTGTTGTATCTATTATGTTTTCATGTTTGTGTGCTATGTATCTTATTTCTTTGTTTCTTTCAAACCATCTGGTTTTAAATATTTTCTTTATAGACAGTTCTTCTTTTTCATCTTGTATTTTTTGATAAATTTATGGTTTAAAGCTTAATGTTTGGGTTGATCCTCCTTCGTACGTATTCATTTGATAGTGTGTATCTTTAGAGTCTTCTACTATCTCTTTTCCTTTATACATATTTTAGTAAGTTGATATACTTATACTGTTCTTCTATTATATCATTCAAATCTTTTAATTCATTATCTTTTCTAATTATTTCCCTTAATTTATCTTCCAATATATCAGCTGAATTTTGATTATGAGAGTTAAAAAAATAAAGTTATAGATTTTCTATAGTCAATGAACACAACATAATGTATTTCAATCAAAAATAGATGTAAAAAGTAGATTCCATTACGTGGATGAAAGTTGTTGGTAATGAGAGATATCCCGATTATGCAAACTTGGATCAATTAAGGTCCATTTGATCATAGATTTTGGTTCTATAATTTAAAATAATATTTGAAGCTCAAGTTAAATAATTAATTATTTATTAAAATGATCAATTACTTTTACTTCAAACATGAAATATAAAATTTCACGTTTGAAAAAATAGATTTTGAGTCTTTCAAGTTTTTAAAAATTTTTATTCTAATTTTATTTTTATCTTTATGTCTAAATATAACTTTTTCAAATATCTTTCTCCGACTTCAACTTACGTTACTTTTTCTTTAAATTTCAATTAAATCATGTTGAGACTCCTACAAAGGAAATTTATCACCATAGTACCAAAGTAGACCAAGCCAACACAAAAGTGAAAAAAGCCATCATATATATACAACTAGGAAATTTGTTGGCGCATCGCGCGGTCAGATAAACCTAATTAAACTAACAAAATAATATTTTTTTAATATTCAAATATAAGAATAATAAATAGATAAATTCATATAAAAATCCAAATATGGAGAACACTCCCAACTTATATTAAATAAAAGAATCATAACACCCCTCCATCAAGTGCCATTACATGGCTATTGAAGGCCATTAGTTGGCTAGTTGAAAGGTCATCTCATTACACTATAAATTGAGGCATTTGGCTCAATTGTTCACCACACTTAGAAAATACTACAAAATTTTTGAATTCATCTTCTTCCTCTCTAGCAAGTTTACTATACTCAAAGTTCTTCAATAGTAACACTTGAGTTTCATTTGCTCAATTGTTAAGGTGTTGTTGTATCTTGGGAGTCTATTGCCCGACAATGTAAAAGGAGATATACGGGGCAATCTTGTCTTAAAGGCAGAGTGTCATCACTCGACTCAGCAAATCACACAAAGAGTTTATTTCATTCTTGATTTCCAGTTTTGTTGTATTATTTAGTTTATCCTTTCTAGCAATTGTAATATTTACTTACTTCCAGTTCCCTTCAATTGTTGTATCCCACAATTTTAAGACAAGATTTGTTGTAAGTACTTAGAAAGATGACTGGAAGAGAACAACTCGCTTCTGATTCTGCTGCTTCTGCTGCTCAAGGTAACTCCTCTGCCTTCCTCACTGCTTAAGGCACACATAATGCCTTCACTACTGCACAAGGCTCATCCAACGCCTTTTCTGCTGCTCAAGGGAACGCTCCAGTTCCTCCACCAGCTAAATTCCACTATGAACGCCCAGCAAGGTTCATGGGGTCGAACTTCAAAAGATGGCAACAGAAGATGTTATTCTATCTGACTGTTATGGGAATGATTCATTGCCTAACAGAAGATCCTCCACAAGCTGGAGATAAAATGGACCATTCGCCTACTAAAACAGCTGAAGGGGGCTAAGGTATCCATGTCATTAATGGAATGAAGATGGTTCTTGATGCATGGAGTCATAGTGATTTCATGTGTAAGAACTATATTTTGAACTGGTTGTCAGACCCTCTCTACACAGTGTATTACATCGTAGGCACTGCCAAAGAGTTATGGGAGAAGCTGCAAAAGTAGTACAACGCACAAGATGCAGGTACTAAGAAATTCATCATTAGGAAATTCCTGAAATTTCAAATGGTGGATAGTAAAACAGTGATGTCCCAAGTCCAGGAATTCCAAATGATTCTACATCAACTGGATTTGGAAGGTATGAAACCAAATCAGCAGTTTTTTGTTGCATCGCTGATTGAAAAGTTACCTCCCTCGTGGAATGAGTTACTTAAAACTCAAAACAAAGGAAATGTCCTTTGAAGAACTTATTATCAAACTCTAGATTCAGGAAGTTAATAAGAATGCCTTGCCTAGGGGTAAACAACCCGCTGAGGCAAAGGCAAATCTGGCTAAAGCCAAAGGAAACCCAAGCAAAAAGCGCAAGTTCCAGAAAGACGGCAAGACCCAAGTGGAGGAGAAGTTCAAAGGAAACTGTCACCACTGTAGGAAACCTAGTCACATTATCAAGGTCTGCCGCAAGCTCAAGACTAAGCAACAATATAAGGCCAAGGCTTAGGGTAAGGCACGTGTTAACGTCGTCAAAGACAGGTTTCTGGACGACATGAGGAGTTCTCAGCGGTAGTGCTTGAAGCAAACCTTGTTGAGAATCCTATGCAATGGTGGATGGACATAAGTGCTACGAGACACATCTATTCCAATAGAGATGCCTTCTCCACTTATACACCAGTTACAAAGAAGAAGTTGTTCATGGGTAACAACGCTTCCTCTGACGTGCTGGGGTAGGAAAGGTATTCCTGAAGATGACTTCTGGAAAGGAGCTCACTCTGAAGGAGGTGATGCATGTTCCTGAGATTAGGAGAAATTTAATTTCAGGTCATTTATTGGTTAATGCTGGTTTTAGGCTAGTGTTTGAGTCTAATAAATTTGTAATCACCAAGAATTGAACGTTTTTGGGAAGGGACTTCGTCTGTGAAGGCCTCTTCAAAGTTAATTCCATGTCTGTATTACGTGCAAGCAATAATATTGAAGCTTCTTCTTAGTTGCTTGAGTCCTCTAATTTATGGCATCATAGATTAGGACATGTTAACTACCAGTCCATCCAAAGGTTAGTAAAGTTGGAGTTGTTGCCGTCTATCGATGTAAACCCTCAACATAAGTGTGAGGTGTGCGTAGAAGCAAAACTCATAAAGATTCTTTTTCGATCCATCGAAAGGAATACCGCTCCTCTAGAACTTATTCACAGAGATGTATGTGATTTGAAGTTTGCACAAACTAGGGGGAACAAGTACTTTGTGACATTCATTGATGATAGCACAAGGTATTGTTACCTTTACTTGTTGAAAAGTAAAGATGAAGCCTTTGAAGCATTCTGATGTTACAAAGCAGAAGTTGAGAACCAACTAAGCATGCAGATTAAATCCATTCATAGCGATAGAGAGGGAGAATATGTAGCGCCATTTGAGGAATATTGTGCCCAATCTGGCATTGTTCATCAAACGACGGATCCATACTCACCTCAGTTGAACGGTGTGGCGGAACGTAAGAATCGCACATTGAAGGTAATGATGAATGTCTTGCTCATCAATTATGGTCTTCCCCAAAACATGTGGGGAGAAGCCGTCCTTACCACTAATACGATTCTT
The DNA here is from genome assembly GCA_034509755.1 of Anisodus tanguticus. Taxonomy (NCBI): domain Eukaryota; kingdom Viridiplantae; phylum Streptophyta; class Magnoliopsida; order Solanales; family Solanaceae; genus Anisodus; species Anisodus tanguticus. The sequence goes on along the minus strand of CM067543.1, from coordinate 7,472,535 downwards.
AACAGAGTCCCACATAAGGGTAAGGACAAAACTCCATATGAATCTTGGAAGGGAAAGAAACTCACCTATAAATATTTAAAGGTGTGGGGTTCTTTGACAAAGGTCGAAGTACCCAAGACAAAGCAGGTCAAGATTGGGCCTAAGACTGTAGATTGCATTTTCATAGGATATGCAAATAACAGTAGTGCTTATCGCATCTTAGTACATAAGTCAGATATCCACCGGGGTACAATTATGGAATCAAGGAATGCACAATTCTTTGAAGATACTTTTCCTAGAAAGGAAAAAGACATAACCTCTCGCAAACAAAGTTATGAAAAAAGCTCTCAGGAACCGGGAGTTGTTGACTGCCCGGATCTAGATGGTTCAGATCTAGTGGACTTCGAAGTGGCTGAATGTCCGGAATCTAGTGTTCCAGATTCTCAGAACTTGGTGACTCCAGAGATGGAACCAAGGTGAAGTAAAAGGGCCAGGAAGGATAAATCCTTCGGTCCTGACTCTGTAGCTTATATGGTTGATGATGAACCAAGGACAATTGTTTGAAGCATTGTCAACTCCAGAGGCACCGCTCTGAAAAGAAGCTGTTGAGAGTGAAATAGACTCTATCCTGCATAACCATACTTTGGAGTTGGTTGATCTTCCTCCGGAAAATAAACCGTTGGGTTATAAATGGATACTCAAACAGAAGTATAAATCAGATGAGTCTATAGATAAGTACAAGGCCAGGTTGGTAGTCAAGAGCTATCGGCAATTAAGAAGGCCTTGACTATTTTGACACGTACTCCCTGGTGTCTAGGATGACGTCCATACGAGTATTCATTGCCATCGCAGCATTGCGTGACCTTGAGATATATCAAATGGATGTCAAGACAGCCTTCCTAAATGGTGATTTGGAAGAAGAAATTTATATGGAACAACCCGAGGGGTATGTGATTCCAGGGTAAGAGAAGAAAGTATGTTGGTTTGTCAAATCTCTGTACGGGCTGAAACAAGCCCCGAAGCAATGGCACAAAAAATTTGATAGTACTCTACTATCGAAGGGTTTCGCCATTAATGAATGTGACAAATGTGTCTACATGAAAGGTAATTTTGACTCATTCGTCATGATATGCATGTACGTAGATGACAAGTCGATCACAGGGAGCAGTCCTAGCTTAATTCTAGAGATGAAGAACATGTTGAAACAATGCTTCGACATGAAGGATATGGGTATCACAGATGTCATCTTAGGGATAAAGATCTCTAAGACGTCTGACGGACTAGTCTTATCTCAGTCTCACTACATCAAGGATGTGTTGAGAAAGTTTGAGATGTTTGACAGTTCGCCTATGAAATCACCAATGGATAGAATTCAAAAGCTTGATAAAAATCGTGGTGCACTCGTATGCCGGGAGCAATATGCTCAGGTGATTGGTAGTTTTATGTACATAACAAACTACACCCGACCTGATATTGATTATGTAGTCAACAAGTTGGTTAGGTTTACCCGTAGTCCGAGTAATGATCATTAGAAGGCATACCTGAAATACACGTTAACTTACGGGTTGCATTATTTGAGATATCCAGTTGTACTAGAGGGGGGTACAATGATGCAAACTGGATATCTGATATAGAGAACACCAAGTCCACCAGTGGGTATGTATTTACAATTGGTGGTGCGACTGTGTCTTGGAAATCCTCTAAGCAAACTTACATCTCCCGATCCACTGTGAAATCGGAGTTTATCACTTTAGACAAAGTAGGAGAAGAAGTTGGGTGGCTTCACGACTTCTTAGATGATATTCCTTGTTGGGACAAAACCGTACCTTCTGTAATGATCCAGTGCGATAGTTAGTCGGCTCTAGGAAGGGCACGGAGTTCTATGTACAACAGCAAGTCTAGTCAGATTCGACGGAGGCATAAGACCGTTAGAGAAATGATCACCATGGGTATAATATCCATTGATTACATAAAATCAAAGGATAACATAGCGGTCTCATTGAAAAAGGGCTTACCCAAAGATCATATGTTCTGCCTGTCTAGGGGAATGGGCTTAAAACCCAAACTATAAGGACCAATACAGTGGTAACCCAACCTTACTGACTGGTGATCCCAGGAATTAGGTTCAATAGGAAAACTAAGCTATAAAGGTTCAGTTGAGCGCTTCGGTGGAAGCATGAGCACTTTGGATAGTGATTTTTGTAAAGAAACACCAAATCCAAAGCCATTTCCGTGATAGACGTTAAGTGCTATCTGCAGTGTGGGTAAAGGTTAAGTTTCCAAAGCCTTTAATGATCCTCACCGGTTGATGTTAGATTTTGGGGAAACTTTTAATGGTTCCTAACACTTGTAAAGTGGGGTATAGCAGGATACCTTGTAGGAGACCACCTATTTAAGTGCAAGGATAGGCCGCCTTAAATGAACGCACTTAAGAATCCAAGAAGTGTCCACGGCCACAACGAACAAAACATTACGAAGAACGGAGTAAGGAAAGTTGTTGTGTTGGTATCGTTGACTTGGCTTACACTAAACACTGACGGTTCAAGACATCACATTCACCATGCAGTAAGTAAGTCCGATGGTATTCAACTATGGAAGGTTCAAAGCGGAAGCTACCTATCCAGATGCAACATCGGTCCGCTAAAAACTTGCTGGAAAAGGTACCATGTGAGTGCGCCAAAATCTCTTTCAAGATGGGATTGTTGGAAATTTACTAATGTGGAATTAAGTATATCTCATTATTTATGACTCAAACAATTGGCGGTCCGCACGTCAGAAATGTCGTTTCCACACACGTGCACACATTGTGCCAAGTATCGCAAATTTCATTAGTGAAAGAGATATTGGTACGTATGTAATACGTTTGGGACATAGAATGATGGACAGTTATTGGCCAAATGACAAAGTATTCCACGTTTGTAAACGAAGGAAGAAGTGTAAGATGAAATGAGTCGGAAGTCACCGCGGAGTCGCAGCGCAGCCCCGTCGGAGCCGAGGCTCCAGAGCCATCGTTTGATGAATAATGCCTGATATGTTAAGATGAATGGTGAAAACATAAATTGGAGATCTAAACTTGCATTGAATTATCACATTTGACTCACTATTCCCGCTATTTACATATCAATTTTACCATAATTTGCAAGAGAGAACTTTAATGCTTACACTGTTCAAGCATTAATCAAAACTAAGATACGAATATTCAAGAAAAAATAGATGTAAGCACTAGTATTGAGAAAAGAGCAGTAAACTTTTAAGAGTATTTGGCTCTATTTCTTGAATGGATAGCAATATCATATATATGTTATTTGATGTCAATATTTGGTACATCTTTTTTAGTATAGTCGTAGCCCTGGATGCCCCCATTTTCAACAATACATTTTACATTAGTAACATATTCCATTTGTAAGAATGTATTAATCCACTTTGGGAGTCTTTCTCATTAATACAAAATATATATAGGTGTAAAATGTGGAATTCTTATACAATAGGGATCCTAATTCTACCATAATTACATATCACTAAATATGGTAAATATAAAAAATAGATGTACACGTTAATACTCCCCCTTAGTCGGAGCGGGAGGAGGTCGGATGCTGAGACTGGATCTGAAGTCAAGGAATAGTTGTATATGAAGGCCTTTCATGAATATGTCCACATAATGATACGAAGAAGGCACATGCAACACCTTAACATGACCAAGAGCAACCTTTTCACGAACAAAATGTATATCCATCATAATATGCCTGGTTCGCTGATGCTGAACCGGATTATGAGATAAGTATATGCGGATATATTATCACAATAAATCAAAGATGCCTTACGCAAGGGACACTGAAGATCCAAAAGAAGGTTTCTGAGCTAACAGATCTCAGCAACAACATTCGCAATGCCTCTGTATTTTGCCTCTGCACTCGAATGGGATAAGGTGGCTTGCCTCTTGGTAGACCATGAAATGAGGTTATCCTCTAAGAATACAAAGTAGCCGGAGGTGGAGCGTCGCGTGTCCGGACAGCCTTCCCAATCAGTATCCGTATATGACAACAATCTGGTCGGAGCTGAGGGGTATAGGTGTAATCCGTAATCAAGTGTGCCCTTAACATATCGAATAATAAGCTTAAGGGCTGTAAAGTGAGGCTCCCTGGAGATATGCATGAATAGGCATACCTGCTGAATCGCATGTTCAATGTCAGGCCTGGTAAATGTAAGGTACTGAAGTTCACCTGCAAGACTCCTATAAAGAGTGGGATCGGCCACGGGATCACCATCAACGGCACTAAGATTTGACTTAAAGTCAACTGGAGTGGACATGATCTTACGGTTTGCAATTTTAACCCTATACACTATCTCCTCTGCATACTTGCGTTAACACAAGAATATAGCACCTGCAGACCAAGTCACTGAAATCTCCAAAAAATAGCTTAACTTGCCCAAGACAGTCATAGCAAATTCAGTTTTAAGCAAGGCAATAATCTCACTTTTCAATAACTCAGAGGATGCAGTAAGCACTATGTCATCCACATATAATAATAAATAAGCAGTGCTACTATCAGGATGAAAAATAAATAGAGAGGTATCACATTTGCTGCAAACGAACCCAATCTGCATAATATACTGTGCAAAATGATCATACCACACTCGAGGGGCCTATTTCAAACCATAAAGTGACTTACGCAAATGACATACATAGTGAGGGGCTGCGGGATGCACAAAACTAGGCGGCTGATACATATAAACAGTTTCTTTCATATCCCCATGAAGAAACACATTCTTCACGTCAAGCTGATTAATAGGCCAATACTCACCCATAACAATGCTCAGAACTGTGCGAATAGTAGCTGGTTTAACAACCGGACTGAATGTCTCACCACAATCAATACCCTTCTACTTATTAGTGTCATTGGCCACTAGTCTTGCCTTGTATATCTCTAACTCACCACCGTCTCTGTATTTTTGATGAAAAAGCCACATGCATCGGATCACATTCACCCCATCCGGCCTAGGAACCAACTCCCAAGTGTGATGTTTATTTAAAACATTAAATTCCTCACTCATAGCTTCATTTCGATTAGGGTCTAGTTTGGCTAATTTGGGATTTTTAGGGATAGGGGAAATAGTTTGTGTAGATAGGTTAAAATGGACTTTGGATTTGAAAATCCTATGTTAGGCACAGGTTTCCATTGGGTGTGCGGGGGTAGTAGGTTGTTTGTTGGTGTGCTAGGTATGGGGTGCTGAGTAACCGATCAGACTGCTCGTATCGGGAACCCGATGGGTGGAGGAGACTGTGACTGGCGATGGGTGATGGATGTCAGGGAACGACAAAGATGTGAGTGGAGTGATTTGGTATGGAGAAGGGGACGTCGGGTATGGTGACAGTGGTGGAGGGGGACCTGACTAGTGGTTCGTTGTTGGTAAGGTTCTGGTGACGGAAGGGGTTTCTGATGGTGGGTGGGTGACCGGTGTATCAGGGATTGGCTTTTCTGGAGGCAATGACATAGAGACGATTCACCGATTGTCGATGGCGGTGGCAATCAACGATGATAGTGATTGAGTCTTTGGTGCGGAGAGAGGGACAAAACCACTATCAGATGTGACAACGGTGAATGGCAGCGATTGAATTGTAGTAGTAAGGGTGGTTATCGGTGGTGAGACAAAGATGATTCGCCTATTGCAGGTGGTAGTGGTGGCAATCAGAGATGTTTATGATGAAGATATAGGCAGTGACACAGAGATGCTGAGCCAACTGCCGGTGGTAGCAGCCGGATGTGGCTGTGACAGTGGAACACTGATGGACTATTGCATTTGTCCATCGGTGATGGCAGAGCCGATGAGATACCTTGGGGAGGGGGCAACTGGGCTGCCGGAGGTGGCATACCTGAGAGGATGGAGAGGGAAACCGTGACTGGACTATCGGTGTTGGTAGTTGGTGCATCTGCCGCCGCCGAGACAGTGGCAGCCTGACAGAATATTCGTTAGACAAGCGGTGATGGGTCTGAATCTTCGAGTTATTGGTAATCAGTGACTCAGAATTTTTTAATTTTGTAAAATGGGAAAACATACTCAACAAAGGTGACGTGGCGAGAAATTATGATTTTGTCGATGGAGAGCTCATAGCACAAGTACCCCCTATGGTTTGATGGGAAACCTAGAAAGACGGATGGAGTAGATATGGGTGCCAATTTGTGGGGGCCGTGGATGTCAGATTAGGGTAACATAGACAACCAAAAATTTGAAGATGGTCATAGGTAGGGATCCGACGGTAGAGAATTTCGGTGGGTGTCCTATTTTGAATCGCACGAGTAGGTAAAATGTTGAGAATTTGTTCGACCGTTTGTAGTGTATATACCCAAAAAGTAGGGGGGAGATACATGAAAAATAAGGGTACGAATCATATTATTAATGGTTCAGAGAATTCTTTCGGCTTTTCCATTTTGAGGGGAGGTATGGGGGCATGAGAAACGAAAAATCATGCCGTTAGCCACACAAAATTTATGAAAGAATGAATTATTAAACTCACGACCATTATCACATTGAAATGATTTTATGTCTTTTTCAAATTGTGTTTTAACTAGTGTACAAAACTCAATAAATTTGGAGAACACTTCAGATTTGAGTTTGAGTGGATAGACCCAAAGAAAGTGAGAGAAATCATCCAAAAATACTAGATAGTAATTGTGGCCTAAGTTGCTGGTTATGGGAGACGTCCATACATCAGCGTGAATAATATCAAAGGGAGAGAAAGTAGTACTCATAGAAGTTGTAAATGGTAGTCTAACGTATTTTCCTATCTGACATGAGCAGCAACTATGAGAAAGATTTTGTTTGTGGCATTGGATTAAATTTCAGTTTCTAAGAGAATCAAAAGCGTGAGAACCCGGATGACCAAGTCTACTATGCCACGTAGAGGGAGAGATGGTTGTTAAAACGATGGGAGGAGTGACACTAGTAACGGATGTGAGTAGGAACGGATATAGGTCCCCCTTACTATTGCATCCCGTAAGGAGTTTCCCAATACGGAGGTCCGTTATAGAAAATCCAAACTGGTCAAAATTAATTGAGACAGAATTATCGATGGCAAATTTTCTAACAAAAATTAGATTTTTGATGATGTGTGGGGCATAAAAGACGTTTTTAAGAGAGAAGTGGGGATGCGGTGGTGGCGTTAGGGTGTGGCCGAAATCTTGAATTGGAATGCGATAACCACTACCAACCATAATAGATTGTGGAGTTGGTAACTGATGCAGTTGAGGAAGATTAGCTGAATTGTGGGTGAGATGAGACGTGGCGCCCGTATCCATATACCACGCATTATCGGGCAGTTGATGGGTCAAGGAAGCCATTTATTTTGTGCTCAAATAAAGGACTAAGTTGTGTATGGGTCTCAGATATGGAATGGAACCAAATTTTAGAGATTGTTGACGGCTCTGTCTTGGGCAGAACACAGCAAGACAGAGGACAGATTTCTTTTTGATTCGTTGGGCAGAGAACAACAAGATGAGGAAGGACAAAAATTTGAAGCCTTTTCTTGGTAATGGAGTACTATTGCTCGAGCAGAAAAAGAAAAGAGGGCAGTGGCAGTGTCTCAGACAAAGCACTAGCCAGCGACGCAGAAATCGAGAGAATAAGTAGGGTTTGGGTCTCTGATACCATGTAAGAATATATTAATCTCCCTTGGGGATCCTTTCTCATTAATAAAAAATATATATATAGGTGTACAATGTGGAATCCTTATACAATAGGGATCTTAATTCTACCATAATTACATATCACTAAATATGATAAATATACAAAATAGATGTACACGTTAATACCATCGAAAAACAATAACTACATAATAGAGTCTTGAATATAATGAAAATGATTCACTCTTAACACATACTTTAGTGTAGGATGTTTTGAGGGGTGTCGGGGGAAATGAATGTGAGTTTTTGGTTTCTTAAATATAAGTTGAATAAAATAATGTGGGAAAATGAAAAAAGGAATAACATACAATAATAACAACATATCCAGTGTAATCTCACAAAGAAAGGTTGGGAATGATAGAGTGTACGCAAATCTTACCCCTATCTCATGAGGTAGAGAGACTATTTTCGGAAGACCCTCGACTCAAGTGCAGCAAAATATTGCAGTGAAAAAAAGTAATAGCGTAACTATTTAATAAAAGAGTACTAGAACTATGAAAAGATTGTGTAGGCTTTTGAACTTTTCACTATACATAAAAGGAAATATTGGAGTAATAATGAGACTTTTGATCATATAATAAGAAATATTGGAAAATAGGGGAAAGGACAAAAAGATGAGGACAAATACAAAATGTTATCCATGCAATCCTAAGTAACATTGTGAAACATTATTCCCCATGGTGAAAACCAAACTTTAATTCCTTTGTATCCCAACTCGTTGTTGGTACTCTATTGTACTTTATAAAACAGTACGGGAAGTAAATAGCTATTACAAGTGTTCGAAAGGATAAACAAATATTCAATATTCAAAAATTGAATCTTGTTAAACAAATAGGCCAATCTTCAAAACTGCCGCAAGCTTGTTGTGTCTTGAATCTTGATAACCTGAAATCAAGAAAGAACTAAATCTGGATGGTTACAACGTTGTGTGTTGAGTCGAGTGATTGCCCTCTATCCTTAAGACAATATTGCCCCGTATATATGCTGTTACGTTAGCGGGCAATAGTTTCCCAAGATAAAACAACACTTTAATCTCAACGCTACAAAGCCAATAGGTTGAGCATGACGAAGAAGAAAAATATGAATCGACTTGCTGAAGATATGAAAAAGGAAGGAAGAGTTTCTATCTTCTCTTCTGTTTTGTCTCTGTTGTGTATATCTTGTGTATATGTGTGTGTTTACTCACTGATTTTCGTCACAGTTTAGCTCACTATTTTGTGCTAACTTTCAGTGTCTGTTTATGCTATTTTTCTGTCACTGTATGCATCTTTTTTCCAGTCACGAATTGAGCCAAAGGAGGCATCAATATATAGCATGGAGGAGGGACTGTTCAACTGCCCAAAATATGGTTGTTAATGGCCATTAGGAGGGTTGTAAATGGCAGGATTAATGCCATTAGTGTGGTTATTCATGGCCTTGAAGGAGGGCTGATTAATGGTAATGAAGGAGGGCTAGTTAACAGCCAAGTAATGGCTGGTTAATGCTCCAAAAAATAGTCCAAACGGTAGGCAGAAAGTTTCTGCCTTCCGTCTTTCCAAAAATCAACTTTGTAGAAACTCTAGGGACCAAACTGTAAATATTAAGCAATTTGGGGTCCAAAAAGATAATATCAGAAAGTCCCCCGAGCCCGAGCCCGGACCGGACCGGACAGGCGGGCGGCGGCGCGTGTGTGGGGCTTAGCCTTGAACCCAAGCACATCTAGGTCCTCCCTCCTTTAAACACATGGGATACCCCTTGGGGTCCCAAACCCTTTACCATTTTAGAGACTTCTATAGAGAGCAATTCTTCCTTTTTCCACCGATGTGGTAGATTTGTCACACACCATATTTTCATGCCTCAAACACCTTACTTCGTGGACCAATATCTCTTTCATTTCTCAACGAAATTTGACGATTCTTGGCCCTACGGTCATCTACTCACTTAGTAGATTATGCATGTATGAAGAGACAAAGCCTCCAACATGTGGAACACTAGTGTTTAATTCATTAAAGATGGGTGGACGCATCTCCCCGCCAAAGGCAAATTTCCAACAATCCCCTCTATGAAAGAGAGATTTTGGCGCACACACAAGGTGCTTACATTTCAACAATCTTTCAGCGAAAAGATATTGTATCAGGAAAGGTAGCTTCCGCTTTGAACCTTCCCTAGTTGAATACCATCGGACTTACTTACTGCGCGGTGAACGTGATGTCTTGAACCGTCAGTGTTTAGTGTAAGCCAAGACAATGATACCAACACAATAACTCTCCTTATTCGTTTTCCTTCTTACGTTTTTGTCCGTTGTAGCCGTGGACACATTTGAATTCTTAAGTGCGTTCATTTGAGGCGGCCATCCTCGCATTTAAATAGATGATCTCCTATAAGGTATCCTGTTATACCCCCACTTCACAAGTGTTAGGAATCATTAAAAGTTTCCCCAACCTTAACCTCAACCGTTTGAGGATCGTTAAAGGTTTGGAAGCTTAACCTTTACCCACCATGCAGGTAGCACTTTAATGTCTATCGCGGGAACAACTTTGGATTCATGTTTCCGTACAGAAATCATCATCCGAAGTGTTTCTTGCTTCCACCGAAGCGCTCAACTGAACCTTTTGCAGCTTAGTTTTCCCATTGAACCAAATTTTTGGGATCTCCAATCAGTATGGTTGGGTTACCACCGCAAAAGTTCGTATTGTTTGGGTTTTAAGCCCATTCCCCTAGACAGGCAGAACACTTGATCTCTGGGTAGTCCCTTAGTTAATAAACAAGGATGTGACACCCATGATGATAAACTGACATACGATCTTATGTCTCCGACAGATCCTGACAGATATGTCCAGACGCCGTCATCCGTGTCCTTCCTGAAGCCGACCGGCTAGCCACATTGTATAACTGCTGAAGACACGAGTTTCTCCCAATAAGGGACGTCCTCTAAGGAGTCGTAACGTTACTCAACTTCTTTCATGCTTTGTATAAAGCGATAAACTTCGATTTTATCATGAATTGGCCGATGCAAGTTTGCTTAGAGGTTTTTCTAAGACCAACCATACACATTTACTTGTGGCTTTGGTGTTCATCAGATCTGATGTCCAATTTGCATCATTGTGTTCTCCTAGAACCATTGGACATCCAGAATACTATAATCCGTAGATAAGCGAATAATTCAGATATCGTCATATCTGACTTAACGCCTTCTACCGATCATGTATTAAAATCATCAGTGAACTTTAGTTCAACCGATCTGCTTTGTAGGCCGATACCAGGTCGGTTGTAGTGTGTACAATACATTGAACTACACGTGACCTGTGCATATCGCTCCTTGTCTATGGGTGCACCATGATTTCAATCAGTTATATGATTCATATCCATTGGTGGCTTCAACGAGACTATGAACTATTGACCAGTCCGTTAGATGTCTTAGAAATGCAATTCCTAAGATGTCATCTGTGATACCCATATCTTTCATATCGAGACTTTGTTTCAATATGACTTTTACTTTCAGACTGTTGGTTTTCCAACTGTTGGCTTTCTAACTTCAGAGTCAATGTTTCTGTGGTCAGATTCATTGTTTCTGTTTTATCTGAAACTTCCAGGACCAAAATGCAAACATTCCAAGGACCAAAATGAAAGCTCAGGAAAAAGCCCAACAGTTCAGCAAACCAACTCTGATCCTCTTCTTCCAACTCTCCGATTGGGAAGGCTGTTTCAACATCCATGCCACGCAAGACTGCAATGGCCCTGGATGTTAAGCTACTCACAGGGGAGCACATTTTACAACCCAAAGGTTCTTTTCCCGGAGGAAGATAAACCATTATACAAGTATGGTTCTATATGATGGAATTTATTTCTCTTTAGCTTTTTTCCAAAACAACGCTTTTGGAGATGACAATTATTTGTTAATTGTCCATGGTTCATTCTCAACCATACATGCTAGAACAAGTCTTTGTCCCCTTCTTTGCTCCATCTCGATTCAACATCTAGAATCCCTGAGTTCTACAGATCTGGAATAGTAAGTTCCGGATAGCCAGCAAATTTCGAGTCCTGTAGATACGGAACGTCTAGTTCCGGACATTCAGGCCCTCGCGGGTTCTTGTTAACCTTGAGCAATTACTCCTTTTTCCTTTTTCAAGGAAAGTTATCTTCAAAGAATTCAGCATTCTTTGACGCCAAGAGGCGATAAGCGCTACTATTATTTGTCCCAGTTGACATCCTTAGCCTCTCGTGAGCGCTTGTTCCCACCACTCTCGGGAGTGGTGACACCATGAACTTCAACAATATCATCATCACTGTCTTCAAGCAGAAAACCACAGCCATATCCAGATTTGGTTACACAACTTTTGACCGACATCTTTCGAACACTAATACTGTTACAATACAATCTTGTCTTAAGTTGTTGGTACTCTATTGTACTTTATAAAGCGGTACGGGAAGTAAATAGCTATTACAAGTGTTCAAAATGATAAACAAATATTCAATATTCAAAAATTGAATCTTGTTGAACAAATAGGTCAATCTTCAAAACTGCCGCGAGCTTGTTATGTCTTGAATCTTGAGAACCTGAAATCAAGAAAGAACTAAATCTGGATAGTTACAACGTTGTGTGTTGAGTCGAGTGATTGCCCTCTGTCCTTAAGACAAGATTGCCCCGTATATATGCTTTTACGTTAGCGGGCAATAGTCTCCCAAGATAAAACAACACTTTAATCTCAATGCTACAAAGCCAATAGGTTGAGCCTGACGAAGAAAACAAATATGAATCGACTTGCTGAAGATATGAAAAAGGAAGGAAGAGTTTCTATCTTCTCTTCTGTTTTGTCTCTGTGTATATAGTGTGTCTCTATTGTGTATATCTTGTGTATATGCGTGTGTTTACTCACTGATTTTTGTCATAGTTTAGCTCACTGTTTTGTGCTAACTTTCAGTGTCTGTTTATGCTATTTTTCTGTCACTGTATGCATCTGTTTTCCAGTCACGAATTGAGCCAAAGGAGGCATCAATATATAGCATGGATGAGGTACTATTCAACTGCCCAAAACATGGCTGTTAATGGCTATTAGGAGGGCTGTAAATGGCAGGATTAATGCCATTAGTGTGGATGTTCATGGCCTTGAAGGAGGGCTGATTAATGGTCATGAAGGAGGGCTAGTTAACAGCCAAGTAATGGCTGGTTAATGCTCCAAAAAATAGTCCAAACGGTAGGCAGAAAGTTTCTGCCTTCCGTCTTTCCAAAAATCAACTTTGCAGAAACTCTAGGGACCAAACTGTAAATATTAAGCAATTTGGGGTCCAAAAAGATAATATCAGAAAGTCCCCCGAGCCCGAGCCCGGACCGGACCGGACGGGCGGGCGGCGGCGCGTGTGTGGGCTTAGCCTTGAACCCAAGCACATCTAGGTCCTCCCTCCTTTAAACACATGGGATACCCCTTGGGGTCCCAAACCCTTTACCATTTTAGAGACTTCTATAGAGAGCAATTCTTCCTTTTTCCACCGATGTGGTAGATTTGTCACACACCATATTTTCATGCCTCAAACACCTTACTTCGTGGACCAATATCTCTTTCATTTCTCAACGAAATTTGACGATTCTTGGCCCTACGGTCATCTACTCACTTAGTAGATTATGCATGTGTGAAGAGACAAAGCCTCCAACATGCGGAACACTAGTGTTTAATTCATTAAAGATGGGTGGACGCATCTCCCCGCCAAAGGCAAATTTCCAACACTCGTTCCAAGCATGATTGTTTGGTCAAGCTGGTTAGTGCTGCAACTCCATGTAGTCCTTAGTACTTCATTAATATAAAAACTGGATGGATGGTTGCTCTCACTTTATACAAAAGGGGAGAAATGTTTCAAGTGACAGACCATGAGTGTAACAGCTATTGATTGTGTAAATCTTCCAATAAATATAAAGATGCATAACCAAATGTTGACTCATTTTATACTTAGATTTTAAACACTAATTAAACAAAGAGATTTACATCAAGAAGGTCGCCAGTATTGAGCAAGAGAGAATTGGGAATTAAGTGCGCTAATATGAATCCATTTGCTGCCTTGATGGTGAACTTGAAATCCTACGAATGAAGTTACATAGTCTAACCCCAAATAATCAACAGGTGCATCGTGCTTTTAACTATTGAACTTTTGTAATATAAGCAACTTTACTTCTATTTCTTGAATTTTGCTTTCATACTTTCTCACAATATTCAAATCCTAGGAGAAAGGGAGCATCCAGAACCAGAATCAGGAAAACATGTTAATTTACTAATAAAGTAATGCAAAAAGGAAAAAAGAGAAGATAATAAAGCAAGTTACAAAGGTAGATCACAAAGAAAAAGAAGACAAATAGATTGCTAATGGTGATGCATTATCCAAAATCTTTTTCAATACATCATCAACATATTCAACAAAGAAACTACACTTGAACAATTATTATACTAAAGAAGGGTAAATATAGAATGAAAACAGAAAACAAAAGAATGGAAAGATAAATAGATAGTATATTTAAAATTCCAATCTCTAACACCCCCGATGTAACTATAATATGTCCCATCTCTATGTTGGGCTGTTGGCTTATCCTAGATTAGGAATTTCTTAAGATATGTTTTCTGTTTCTTGGTAATAAATTGCGAGCATCTTAAATCTCAAAACTCATTATCAAAATAAAATAAAACTCTATCCTTAATTTGGAGAAACATGTGTTGCATTATTATGGTAGAAACTCAAGCAATAATCACCAATGTGGGACTGAATCTCATTACTAAAGCTCACAGTCAATAGTCTTTTATACAATTTAGTCAGTTACTGTGACCATTGCTAGTCAAATTGCAGGTATGACAATTTTCTTTTCTTTTTGATCCAGCAGAACCTGCAAAATTATCCATCCAAAAATTTTAGGTAATATTACAAGTTCATATCCACTTCTCTGTATTTGTCCAATTTATTTCCTGGAAAACAGGACGGTCCAAGAAGTCTTATTCTCTGTAATTTGTTCCCCTTATATGAGCTTTATTAATGGCATTGAAGTTGTCTGTCATCTGATGTTGTGGGCATATATGAAAGTGTTTAGGATAACCTGAAGGATATTAATTTGTATGAAGAAATAGAATCACAACCTTCTTAAGGTTTATGTCTAGATCCATGTAAATACAGTCTTCTAACTTTGTTTTCTGATCAGCCTTATCAAATTGAACTATTCAGTGAATCATATTTTATGAGCCTTGAAGTAACTGGTAAAATTGCTGATCAGGAGGTCACGGTTTCAAGCCGTTAACAACCTCTTGTAGAAATGCAAGGTAAGGCTACGAACAATAGACCCTTATGGTCCGACCCTTCCCTAGACCCACGCATAGCGGGAGCTTAGTGTACCGGGGTGCCTTTTTTTAGTGAATCATTTTTTACCACAAACATTGTATAGTGAAAGTTTTGTACTATTATATGTTTAATTTGAGGGGGAAATGTTGTTAATAGTTAACCTTATGCAGTTCTATCAAAAGTCATGGAGAAAGTGGAAAAATTAGGGGTGGGCGTATATCGGTTCGGTTCGATTTTGTATCAAAAAAATATGAACCGAATAAAATTCATTTTTTTAAAATAAAAACCGAATAAAACTTTTTTAAAAAAAAACCGATATATCGGTTTATATCGCCGAACGTATCAATTTATATCGATTTTTCCGCATCAAATATAAAGTCCAAAAATAATTTAAAGTCCAAAAATATAAAGTCTGCATCACATATATTCTTAAAAAATGTAAAAAAAAACTCCAAATTAAAGTTTACATCCCCACAAAATAAAAGTCCAACACTATTTGCCTCGGTTTTCGGTTCGCTTCATCAAAAATACGAAATAACTGAACCGAATCATTTAATCCTGATTCGGTTCGATTTTTTCGGTTCAACGGGTTTTATGCCCACCCCTAGGAAAAATGTCCAAGATTTGTGAAGGGATATCAAAAGCAAATATCCTTTAACCATAGCTTAAAGACTCAGAGTGAAGAGAGTAAATCAGGCAAATTGAGCCAATCATGTAAATTTGCCTTAATTTTTTATTAAGATAATTACGGATCCATAATTATCTCAATCATATCAAATCACCAATGTAATTATATTTATTATCATATAATTAGGATTCATATTATTAGGATGATTATGATATGATTAGATAAGTCTTCCTTAATATTAGCCATAGAATGATCTTGTACACTTGTATATAAATTGTAATCTTGGGAATGAAATAAATCATGCGATTAATTTCCTTCATAGTATCAAGAGCCACAAAATAATTCCCAAGTTTTGCCCTACCTTATTTCGGCCTCCTCCCCTTTCTAAAACCAAATAAAGTTTTTTAAACCTAAACCTAACTCACGCCCCCCCCCCCTTTCTAAAACCTAATTAGGGTTTCTTAAATCCTAACCCTAGCCGCCCCTCTTTTCTCCTACTCTCCTTCTCGGTTTTCCCTCCAAATCAAAACCCTAATTAACCAAAACCCTAATTAGGGTTCTACCATTCGGCCACCATCTAGCTAAAACCCTAGGGGTGTTCATCTTCCAAAATCCTACTTTTTTACTTTCTTTCTATTTTCTTGGGCAACAATGGTCGACAAACAAAAATTTTATCCTGCTCTTGCCGTAAACAACCTCAAGAACTTTATTCCTATTACACTTGAGATGGAAAAGGGGCAATACTCTTCTTAGGCGGAGTTGTTTAAAATTCATTGCCGAGCATACGAGGTCATAGATTAGATTATTCCCCCTAAGTCTTCATCAGAGACCACCGTTGTTGACTCAAATTTATGGTCTTATTTAGATGCTATAGTCCTTCAATAGATTTACAACACAATCTCCAACGACCTTTTGCACACCATTTTAGAACCGGACTCTACGGCTCAACAGGATTGGGAACGTCTACAAAATATTTTTCAAGATAATAAAATTTCTCAGGTAGTATATCTTGAAAACCAATTTACCAATATAAAATTGGATGATTTTTCAAACGTTTCCGCATATTGCCAAGAATTGAAAATGCTTGTCGATTAACTTTCAAATGATGGTGTGTCGGTCACAAATCAAAGGTTGGTTCTCCAATTGATTGCGGGATTGAATGAATAATTTTATGGTGTTGCTACGTTCATTCAACAAAGCAATCCCTTACCACCATTTTCTACCAACCCATATAATGATGATTTTGGCATTTAAAATTATGGTTCCGGTATTGGGTCAAAATCATAACAACAACAAAGGGTAAAATAATGGTGGAAAGGGGCGGGGTTGGGGAGGAGGACAGGCCGCTGGCGGCGGCAACAACCTCGGCCAGCAGGGCCAAAATAAACCCCACTGGCAGCAGCCCAACCAGCCGGCCGACGGGCAGTAGGGACAGTACCCACCGTGGGACTGGCAGCCGCAACTATGGGCTACCCCACCCTACCCATATCCCACAGATCAGTGGGCCCAAGCTCCTCCCGCCTCTAGACAACCCGGGGTTCTAGATTCTCGTCCGCAACAAGCTTTTGCAGCCCATGGACCATCTTCCGTAGGTTATGCTCCCACAAATATTGAATAGGCCATGAACAACATGAATCTAAGTATTCCCGACAATTTGTGGTACATGGACACTGGGGCAACTTCGCACATGACAGCATCTCAAGGTAATCTCTCGTCTTATTTTAATATGAGCAGTATTAAAAATATTATTGTTGGCAGTGGCCAGGAAATTCCAATTCGTGGTATTGGCCAATTAAATATTCCAGCCCCTCACCCACCTTTACGTTTGCAAAACGTCATACGTGCACCCAAACTGATTAAAAACTTGGTATATGTATGTCGTTTTACTTTTAACAATAATGTTTCTGTTAATTTTGATCCGTTTGGGTTTTCTGTGAATGATTTTTCAGACGGGGATGCCACTAATGAGATGTAATAGCACTGGGGACTTGTATCCTATCACCACCACCACCAATAACCAAGTCACCAATCCATCAACTTTTTGCATCTATTTCTCCTATTTTATGGCATAACCGGTTAGGACACTCGGGAGCACCGGTGTTCAATGTTCTTAGAAATAATAATTTTATTGATTGTAACAAACATATGGACTCTTCTGTTTGCCAGGCTTGTGTGTTTTGGAAGCATGTTAAACTTCATTTTTCATTATCTACTTCAAATACACTCATGCAATTTGATCTTATGCATTGTGATTTGTGGACATCACCGATTTTAAGTTCAGCAGGTCATAAATATTATATGTTTATTTTGGATGATTATTCAAATTTTCTGTGGACATTTCCCTCAACACAAAAATCACAGGTCTTTCTCATTTTAAAACAGTTT
Organism: Anisodus tanguticus; assembly: GCA_034509755.1. Taxonomy (NCBI): domain Eukaryota; kingdom Viridiplantae; phylum Streptophyta; class Magnoliopsida; order Solanales; family Solanaceae; genus Anisodus; species Anisodus tanguticus. The sequence continues at coordinate 7,454,574 of CM067543.1, read as the reverse complement.
AGTGTTTTTATCAAAACCCAATTTGAGAAATCCATTAAATGTTTTCAATGTGACAATGAGAGGGAATTCATAAATACCCAATTTAAAGATTTTTGTCACCAAAATGGAATGTCCTTGCGTTTTTTGTGTCCATATACTTCTCCTCAAAATGGAAAAACCGAAAGAAAAATTCGAACAATCAACAATCTAATCCGCACACTTCTTGTACATTCGTCCACACCACCGGTTTTTTGGCATCATGCACTTCAAATGGTCATATATCTTTTAAACATTCTTCCTAGCAAGCTACTCTCAAACATATCACCCATAAAATGTTGTACCATCGTCTTCATTCTTATACACATTCGAGGTTTTTTTCAGTGTTTGTGTTATCCCTTGTTTCCGTCAACAACTATTAACAAACTTCAAGCCCATTCTACTCTTTGTATCTTTTTGGGATACCCACTAAAATGTATGGGATATAAGTGTTATGATATGACAAATGAGAAAATTATCATCTCTCGTCATGTTGTTTTCGATGAGTCCACATTCCCGCTTGCTAAATCTCACGTGGCATCCCCACCTTCGTACGAATTTTTGGACGATGGAATACATCCAATCTTAAATCACCATCTCAATACCCAAACTCATAATGGACCAGCCCAAAATACACCGCTAATTATGATGGCTAAACAACGAAATGGGACTAGGCCAGTCCGAATTGAAGAGCCTAATGCCTCATCTTTTTCGGCCTCGGGCCAGTCCACTGTTCATGACGGGAAGGCCTACAGGAGGAAGCCCACTGCTCCCTCATCCGTGTCCCCAACCAGGCCAATAGGCCCAACTCCTTTGGCCCAAAATCTTAACCCCCTCTCTGCCCAATTCCCAAACCGCAAACCCACTGTCCCAACATTCGGTTTTGGCCCAATCTCGAACCTCCCCTCAGCCCAATTCACAAATTGAGAGCCCACTCCACCAACCTTCGGTCCTAGCCCAACCTCGAACCATTGAAACCCATGCCATGCACGAGATTTTCTGACCCCAAGCGTCAGTTTAACCTAACATCTTCGATCCAACCAACTCCACTTCCAAAAAATCCAAAAACGGCTCTATCAGACCCGGATTGAAAAGCTGTCATGTTAGACGAAATTGATGCTCTTATTAAAAATAAGACGTGGGAATTAGTGCTCCGTCCTTCTAATGTAAACATCATACGGTTTATGTGGGTTTTCTGTCATAAAAAGAATTCTAATGGTTCTTTTGTAAGGCACAAAGCTCATCTTGTTGGTGATGTCAAGTTTCAGCAAGTTGATGTGGATTGCGGTGAGACGTTCAGCCAGTGGTTAAACCAATGACTATCAGGATTGTTCTTAATCTGGCATTGTCGAAATCATGGTCCATTCATCAGTTGGACGTAAATAATACATTTCTACATGATCACTTGCAGGAAACAGTTTACATGCACCAATAATTGGAATTTCGAGATCCGACTCATCCAGATTATGTTTGCTTGTTGAAAAAATTGTTATACAGTTTGAAACAAGCCCCCGGGCATGGTATAACAGGTTTGTAGGGTTCGTAGCCACATTGGGGTTCTTACACAGCAAGTCCGACCAGTCTTTGTTCATTTACAGGAAGGGTAATGACATGGCATATATTATTCTCTATGTGGATGGCATTGTTCTCACAGCATCTTCTAAGTCACTTCGCTAGTCTATTATGACTTTCCTTGCTTCAGAATTTGCTATGAAGGATTTTGGCCCTTTAAACTATTTCTTGGGCATTGTTGTAACTTAATGCCCAAGAAATATGCATGATCCGAAATTGAGTAACTCTACGGGTTGATACAAAAGCAAAATTGAGTAACTCTACGGGTTCTACATACTGTGACCCAACACATTACCGCAGCTTAGCAGGAACATTGCAGTATATTACTTTCACGAGACTTGATATCTCCTATGCAGTTCAACAAGTATGTTTACATATGCATGATCCGAAAGAAGAGCATATGGGGGCTCTTAAGCGAATTTTGCGGTATGTTAAGGGTACTTTTGAGTTTGGATTGCATCTGTATAAGTCCTTAATTTCGAGTCTCTCATCTTATACAGATGTTGATTGGGGTGGCTGCCCGGACACATGACGTTCCACCTCTGATTATTATGTGTTTTTGGGAGACAACCTCATTTCATAGTCGTCGAAACGATAGCCGACAATGACTCGGTCAAGCGCTGAAGCAGAATACCGATCAAAGTACTAGTGCACAATAGTTCATATAAAGATGAAATTTTGTGTGTTTGGCGAAGGAAAATATATTCCACATTTTTTTTTGATAAATAAATAAAAAATATTAGATCAAAAATATTTATAAAAGGGTAGGCCGGTGCACTAAGCTCCCGCTATGCGCGGGGTCTGGGAAGGACCGGACCACAAGGTCTATTGTACACAGCCTTACCTTGCATTTCTGCAAGAGGCTATTTTCACGGCTTGAACACGTGACCTCTAGATCACATGACAACAACTTTACTAGTTACTCCTAGAGATGGTAGTGGATCCTGGACTCGGTGGATCTAGATCCGTTTTATAGGATATGAATCTTCAAAATTTGGACCCGACGGATTCGGATCGAACCCGGATCCGTTTCTGACGGATCAGATCTGGATCTTGTATTTGAGATCCGTATCCGGTCCAGATCTGACCCGTGAATCTATTTTTTATTAAATATATTCATAACCTAGAATGTAATTTTATAAGTATTTCCTTAAAATTGCTAAGCACATCCTTGCAAGTTTAATTCTCAAAACAAGTTTAATTTATCCCCTCGTTAACTCAAAAACCAAAAAATAAAGAGGTAACTTCGATAATAAAATCAATGTTATATTAGTGAATGACTAACATCTCCATAGACAAATAGTTAAAATTATATTCACTTCATTTGTGAAGATTCCAAGCACATGTAAGTTCTGCATTGTGGAAATACTAGTGAACATTTCCACAACTATTGTCAGTGTCCAACATTTTCAATTAATAGCTCACAATCAAAACGACACAACGAACAAAATATCTCATATGAACATTTCAAAATTGAAACACAGTAAACTGTTAGCCAAGTAAAAAATCGTTTGTCAGTTCAAAAAAATTTCTTAGCAAGACAATTTTTTTTACATGTGGATCTAGATCCGATCCGTGGACCCGGTGGATCCGATGGATCGGGATTTGGATATGATTTTTATGGACCCGATGGATCTGGATTCAGGTATGAAAAATGATTTTGGATCTGGATCTAGTAGGATCCGGTCCAGATCCGATCCGTTGTCATCCCTAGTTACTCCAAGGTGAAGTGGTTTGGAGATGGGGTGGGGGTGGGCATGGAGATGGAAGTGGGGGTCTGGTTGGCAGGTGGTGGGTCGTGGGGGTTGGGTGGTTGAATTGTATGAACGTAAAATGTATGAAACTTGTTTTTTCTACTCTTACTAAAAAAATTATTTTTTCTATTTTTAATGAACTTATTTTTTAGAGAAAATATTTTCTGAAATATTTTAACCAACCAATTAGAAAACATCTTCCACCATAACAACACACCCTTTATGTGAAATAAGTGGATATGTATAGCACCAAAAATGTAACAGAAGTTGTCAAAATATTGATGTAAATATTTAAACATTATCGGTCACCTTATCAAAATTTGACATATTTTTTTTAAAAGAACGCTTCTAAAAAGTAGAAACCCCCGACTCACTACCCCCTCCCCCAAGTAAACCCCACCTAATAACCACCGTCCTCCACCGCCGGTACCACCAAGTAAAGAATACAATATTTTACTTAATTATAGAACAAAAACAAATCAAGAATCTTTAAAGTTAGTATTTTTATGATAGTGGGGTTTTGGTGAAAAAGTGATAGGCTGTGCTAAAAGGGTGTATTGGGTGATGGTTGATGAAGCTAAAAGAGTGGCTTTTTTGTGTTCTTTGATAATTAGAAGAAAAACGGGGTCGTTTTGAAGGTTGTGTGCAGTGATGAAGATTCTTCTCAGATTCCTTTTTATGTTATTGGTGATCTTCACAAATAATGGTACTACTTAATTTTTCATTTTTGTGCACTTCTTATGATATATTGGATTAGGAATGATAATTGGTTTGTTTTCTTTCCTTTTGAGCCGAGGGTCTATCGGAAACAACCTCTCTATCCCACAAAGGTCTATCCCACAAAGGTAGAGTTAAGGTCTGCATACATCCTACCCTTCTCAGACCTCACTTTGTGTGATTACACTGGGTTTTTTGTTGTTGTTGTTGTTGTAATTGGGTTGTTTTTAGTTTTCACATGTTGGATTAATGATAATTTGGTTGGTTTGCTTTAATTTGGGTTGTTTCTTTCTCTTTTTAATATTGACACTTAATTTATGTTATTGGTGATCTTCACTCCTAATGGTAGGGGTCTGCCGGAAACAGCCTCTCTGCCTCCCACGGTAGGGGTAAGGTCTGCGTATACTCTACCCTCCCCAGACCCCACTAAAAGTGGTGTTTCACTGGATATGTTGTTGTGGGTGATCTTCACTCCTAATGGTACAATTTAATTTTCGCAGGTTCTCATTTTTGTGCACTTCTTTTGATGGGGTTGTTTTAGTTTTTCATATATTGTATTATGAATGATAATTTGGTTGGTTTGCTCTAAGTTGCCTTTTTTTTTTCCAAATCTTAGCACTTTGATTTTTTCCTTCATGAAGTTTCTTTTTATTGGTGTTATTCACTACTAATGGTGCTACTTAATTTTCATATTTGTGCACTTATTTTATTGTGCTGGTTTGTTTGGTTTTAGGAGACTGTAATTTGATGGGGTTGTTTTAGTTTTTCATATCTTTTGGATTATGAATGATTTTTGCTTTAATTGGGTTGTTTCTATATCTTTTATGTTATTGGTGATCTTCATTCCTAATGGTACTACTAAATTTTCATATTTGTGCACTTAAAAAAATCAAGAATCTTGTAAGTTAGCGTTTTTATGATTGTGGGGTTTTGCGAAAAAGTGATAGGCTGTGCTAAAAGGGTGTATTGGTGATCTTCACTCCTAATGGTACAACTTAATTTCCATAGGTTTTCATTTTTGTGCACTTCCTTTTTTTTGTGCTTTGTTTGGTTGTTGGAGACTGTAATTTGATGGGGTTGTTTTAGTTTTGGAAAATCCAAAAATTTGGTCTAAGACAAAAATGAGTAGTTGCTATAATTTGTATCCTACTGAAAACCATTTACTCTCTCTTTTAAAACAGTCAGTTGGTTAGTTTTTATAGAGCATTACGTTGTGAGTTAGGTGAAGTGCCAAAACACACAACACACAAAAAAAAAAAACATGGCGAGTTCTGTGGAGATGAATGAAGTTGTGTACATTGAGCTTCCAGCTCCAACTGGTTGGACAAAAAGGGTATGCTTTTTTTCTTTCTTTATATTCTTGATTTTTTTTGTTCCTATTTTTCAGTTTTCTTGGATAATTTTTCTGTGTTTTTTTGTTTGGTTAGAATTGGAACTAGCTATGAAAAGGGTTTTGTGGGTATGTGGTACTTTGTTCCATTTTTTTTTCTTTCTGTTCTTGATTTTCCATGTTTTTTCAGTTTTCTTGGTTAATTTTTGTGTTTTCTTGTTTGTTTAGCATTGGAATTTGCTAAGAAAAGGGTTTTGTGGGTTTGTTCTAATTTGGTGTGGTTGTCTGGTACTTTGTTTTATTTGTTGTTTCTTCAAGTTCAATTTTTTTCAGTTTTCTTGGTTAGTTTTTCTGTTGTTTTGTTTGATTAGCATTGAAATTTGCTGTTTTTATGAAAAGGGTTTTGTGGGTTTGATTTAACTTTTTGTGGTACTTTGTGTTCTTTGTTGTTTTTTCAGGTTCCTTTTTTTTTTTTTTAGTTTTCTGTTGGTTTTGGGTGTTTAGCTTCAATTTTCCCTTTTATTCTGAAAAGGGTTTTGGTTAATTTTGCTTGGTTATGTGGGATTTTGTGATCTGAGTGTTTATTTTTCTTTTAGAAGTTTTGACTGATGTTTATGTGGTAGTTTTTGTTTTCTTGAAATTAGAATTTTTGTTGCTTTAGCTATTAATTTTGCAGTTAGATTTTGTGTGGTTAAGTAGTTCTGGGCTGAAATTCTTGCTACCAATGAGAGGGATTATTTTGAAGATGTTACTGGGTTGTCTGGTCGTGTTAATGTAGACTTTTAAGATGGGTTTTCTTGATTTTGAGGTTTTCCTACTTCCAGAGGTGTATTTTGGAAGATTAAGGTTGGCTGGAGTTCGAGGACTTTTGCTTGTTCCCAACTTCGTGATTCAGTTGGATTCTTGTTTGTGATACCATTCTCAAATAAAAGGAAAAACTTTGTGATGCAGTTCGATTCACAAAAGCTTCTGGGGTGTGTGTTGTCAATTGGTCGGTTCTCGGTCGGTCGATTTTGCCGTGTTTTAGTTGTGTTTTTCGGTAGTCACCGTTAATTTCTAAGTCAGTTATGTTAGTTAGACCAAAGATGCTCCACTTTAGCAAACATAAGGGCTAAAGATGCTCAGGGTTATATTGAAGGACAAAAATAGACCTACTCCCATAGATAATGGACAATTTTGGCTAAAAACTCTCATCTGTCATAAGTAAATTGTAAAGAGAGGTGCTCTTTAACGTTAAGGCTAAGCAAATGCAGACAAATTCTGTTTATGCAGTTCAGTCCCCTTTTTATTTATTCTAAGCAGATGCAGACAAATTCTGCTGTGCAATTCAGTAAATTGTAAAGAGAGGTGCTCTTTAACATTAAGCACATGCAGACAAATTCTGTTTATGCAATTCAGTCCCCTTTTTATATATTCTAAGCATATGCAGACAAATTCTGTTGTGCGATTCAGTAAATTGTAAAGAGAGGTGCTCTTTAACGTTAAGCATATACAGACAAATTCTGTTATGCAATTCAGTCTCATTGGTTAGGGTGATGAACTGGTTGGCGAGTTGGAGTTTTAAGCTTGAGCTGTCTAGTAGTCTTACATCTTTTTACTAGTTGGGGTAGGAGGGTGCCCTTGGGGGGGGGGGGGGGGGAACTGGTGTTAAGAGAAGTAGCCTAGCCTTTTAAACCGACAAAGTAGGGAAAAAACTTAAGTTCTGACATATTAATTGTCTTTGAAAACCATGGCTTCAGTTGTACCAGAAGTGATATTTTGTAATTTAAGTGGTATTTACACAGGGTGTAATGTATATGTGTTTGGCTTTACACTAGATAAACTAGGATTAATTTTTTAAGAGAAATTAGCTGCTAGCTCTTTATCTGGATAATTTGTTCTCTCTTCTGTTGCATACATTTTCCTTTTACTTGTAGTTCTGTTCTCTCTTTTCCCCTTCTAGTTGTACCATTAGTTATCACAGGACTGGAGGTGTAGGAAGACCATAGGAACAGGATCAGATCTAAGCATGTAATGAAGTGATATGCGAGGATTAGCTTCTATTCATTTCTAGGAGATTGATTTGCTGGGAGACTTTGCACATAATGTCTTAGTTCGTTGTCTCTATTTGTGGTTATTTTAGTAACATAACAATGTTCATCTTTTCTCTTACCTTCTAAATTGCGTCTGGGATGGTGGAGGGCCTTAAAGTTATCATATTGCCAGTCCTTAGTTCATGAGTGAAGCTTTTCCTGCTGTTTTTGATGGGCTATATTGATGCTGTGAAGTAGGATGGATTTATAGAGCATCTATATTCAGTTTTGAGTATGGATTCTGTAAACCCTTGAGAGCTCCTGCCCTCACTCGGCCAAAGCCCACTTTCTTTTCTTTGAGATCTAAAGGGAAAGAGAGCGGAAAATAATGGGAGAGAAGCCATCTGATGGTGTTTGGCCCTCCGTTAACACTTCGTTAACGGAAATGCTTCTAATATGCTTGCCACCTGTGTTATTGATTTCATGCTTGCCTATCCTGAAATCTCCGCTGGTCTTGACGAAGCTAGAACCAACCCGATTAATTGGGCCGAGTTCAGAGTTGTTTTTGGAGTTAAACCAGCTAAATTGCACTTTAAATGGCTTTTAAGAGTTCACATTGTGAATCATAGCAGAATAGCGCGGCATGCCATCATCATCGTCATAAGCAGCCCCGACTTGATTATCATCAAAAGATCTTTCCGTTCTATCCTTGTCAAAATTATGGAAGTCAGAATCCGGAACAGTCATTGACTTAACTTCCGGTTCTAAATCAACTGGAGCACCAAAGACGGAAGACTTTTTCTGCTCGCATAATCTTTTCGAATCCGGCACTTTGACAATTTTATCCCTTCTTGGATCATTTGTGATAGCTTCAGGAAAAGAAGACTGCTCCTGAAGTTATCATAAATGATATGAGAAGGGATAAAACTGCTAAAGTGATGTATTCGAAAAGATTATGCGAGCAGAAAAAGTCTTCCGTCTTTAGTGCTCCTGTTGATTTAGAACCAGAAGTTAAGTCAATGACGGTTCCGGATCCTGACTTCCATAATATTGACAAAGATAGAATGGAAATATCTTTTGATGATAATCAAGTCCAGGCTGCTTATGACGATGATGATGGCATGCCTCTCTATTATGCTATGATTCACAATGTCATCTCTTAAAATCCATTTAAAGTGCAATTCAGCTGGTTGAACTCCAAAAATAACTCTGAACTCGGCCCAATTAATTGGGTTTGGTTCTAGCTTCCTCAAGACCAGCGGAGATTTCAGGATAGGCAAGCATGAAATCAATAACACAGGTGGCAGGCATATTAGAAGCACCTATCAATATGATCGAGGTGAGGATACAGTTGGGTTAAGGATAGCAGCTGAATTCACCAAGAACATGCCAAAAAATGAGGGTTTTGGTGCTGTTTTATGATGGGTTGTCGGCTGAGCTTCTTAGGCAAGTAATCTATACAACAGCGCAACTTGGGTCATTCAGAATTCGGGTGAACAAGGCTACTGATGCATATGAAGGGAAGCTGTTAACTCTCTACCAAAAGGCTTTGTTTGGCCTGACTGCTGGAGCAATTGGGGCGTGTGCTGATTTATCCCTCACACATATGCAAGCTGGTACTACCTTACCTGCAGCATAGAGACGTAACTAAGAAATGCATTTAATTCAAAACTATCTTATTGTGGAAAATACACTTTAGATAGATGATGGCCCCACAGTAGTGACTGTGTCATTGAACGTGGGAATGTCTGCTTCTTATGAACAGAGTGTGGAGTTCTTAAAGGACAATCTTGGCATGGGTGACGCTGCTACTAGCTTTGGGACAATCAAGGCAGGAGGATCTCTCGAACTTTACATCGGATTTCCAGTATATTGGGTTCAGTTCTCCCTTGTGTTATGATGACTTGAGTTTTCCTTTAATCAAATTCATTGTGAATATTCTTTTAAGTTTATAGTTTATGTACTATGAATCCTTCATTGCTGTAGATGGTTGGAGCTGCATCAATTGGGTATGTCTTTCTCTTTCTTGAGCTCAAACTGGTTACTATTGTGGCCATTTTTAAATGGTAAAAAAAAATGAAAAAGAAAAGAAAAAAAGGAATTGAAAGTCGGATGAAAGCGACTTTCTTTAAGGCTTGTGGACAATGATTTACATACGGAAATCCTGGGAAAAACTGAAGTGACAAACCTTGAAAACCAAGAATCTATTTTTTGAAAGTGCAAGATGGGTGGGTGAATTGTAATTTTTTCTTTTTCTAGTCGACTATTACCGTAAGGATGCAGAAAGTAAATGACAGGATGTTTTTATATTGGTTGGGATCCAATGTGGATCTTAGTCCAGTCCCCTTGAGTTGCAATGGTGTTCTCTGTAGTTCGTTGCAAGTGTTCTTGGTACAATTGTGTTTGAATGGTGCTTCTATGTCTACATTGAAATTTTCGTAATCTTTTTGATACAATGCCTCACCAATTAAAATTTTCTCTCCCTTTTTTGTGTACACAGTAAATCACTCAGAAATACAATGCTTATTAAAAGTAGAGCAAAGAACTTGAGAAGTCGAGACGAAAGTATATTTATGTTCGTCCTTGTGTGAGCCTTAAGTAGTGTGAACTTGATGTTGAGGCTCGTGATAGAGATGGCAACCCAAGAGTCTTGATCCATGGAAAAAGGAATTTGAGGATTCCCTTTTTCAAGAATAAGGGTAGAGCTTATTTATTTCCTTCCATTTGTGCTCCGCGCGACAATCAATCTTTGAATTTAATTGATATAGAAATCTCTTTTCCTTTGTTGAATCCGTGCTTGGTACTCGTGGTGATATTGGTTTGAGATTGCAACATTAATGTTGTAATCTCCTTTCCTTGATGGAGCCTTGCTCGGTACTGGTATAAATCTTGAACCGAGATTATGTCATTAATGCAGCATCCATCTTTCCTTTGACTAATGAATATATTGCCTTGATAAGTTTTGGGGAATATATTTCTCTTCTTGGTCCTGGATCTCTTAAGACATATTTTTCGAAAGTAGGCTATCTTCCTTTTTGAACTTCTGCATATTATTACTTCCATACGGCCGTGTGATCTAATTTGGTGTTAGGTCTTTGTCTTTTGTAATTTGACACTATGCTCCTCTTTTCCTTTTTGTACCTGCATAAAATATTTAAGTGTTGGTAAAGTTACCCAAAACTTCTGCAGTTAGGAGGTACCAAGTACTTGATGGATTAGTTTAGGAGCGCACTGAAGGGTGCAGGTACCACAATTATTGAAAAACCCAAAGAAATTAAAAGACTAGAAAAAGTAGTCGATAACTCTTAAGGATTCTCACCTAGATCTATTTGATAACACAACCATAAGAGCAGTGTTATTATAGGCTATGTTGCTCGGACTCGATCGCAAATATTCGATCCGGGTGTGGATATGGGTGCTGGGATACGACAAATAAATGTATATTACGACTTATAAAGTATATATTGGGATTGATTAAAGCTATTGAACTAAACCTAAAAAATGACGTTCTTTATAAACTAAGTTGCTCGGACTCTTCACTTTTGGTGCCGCACCCGTGTCGACACGACGTGGATGTGGTTTAGGTGTGGGTGTGAGATCCGTATTGAATTTTGTCAACAAAGTTTGGGTACTTTGATCAAAATGAACCGAGAAATTCAGGACATATACAATGACTTATTCAATCAAAACAAAAGTTAAGGTGAAATTGAAGTAAATGAAATACCTTGTATATAAGAATTTCTATGTTACTCCTTTTTTTTTTATCTCCTTCTGGAATTCTCCTCTTGATCAATATTTTCTCCTCGGAATATTGTAAGTTTTTCACATAATGTCTCATAATTTAGACATATAATTCTATTTTTAGATATTTGAATTATTTTTAGCCAAATCCCCACACACGTATCCATACTCAGATCCGTACTCCCGAATCTTAAAATTTATGAAGGATCTGACCTATAAATTCGCACCTATATCGGACACCCACACCCGAGTCCGAGCAACTTGGTTTATAAATACCAATATGTCACCCGAGTTCGAGCAACTTAGTTTATAAACACCAATATTTTATTCTTACCGGCGCATAATAGAAAAGCATTCTCATACTTTATATAACTATAACTATATATATACTTCTCGTCATAGAATATGGTCAAAGTACCCGAGGTAAGTTGACAAAATCCAGTATGGAGCCAAGTTCTTTTGGAGTTTTAAGCGCAAAACACAAATAAAGTGCGAGTTTAATGAAGAAAGACGCAAATGAAGACATTTTAGATATATGATGAACTTTTGCTAATGGATGTCAAAAATGGTAAAATCTCAAATATGCTATTGAACTATCGGAAATGGCTCATTCATGCTACTCGTTAATAGTTTGACTCATTTATGCCGCTGCTGTTACCAAAATGGTTAATCCATGCCATTTTTCATTGACGCCGTCGTTAATGAAAAATGATGTAAAATTAGCGTTAATGAGAAAATGACATGATGAGCCATTTTGGTAACGACGATGGCATATATGAGCCAAACTAGTGACGAGTGGATAAATGAGTCATTTTCGATGAGGAGGATTGTCCAAGTCCATAAGGAGACTACCCATCTCATTAACCATCGATGTGGTACTTTTTCATTCTTCAACACCCCACCTCACGCCCAGGGCTGGACATCTGGAGCAATGACAATTTAATTTGGGGGCCCAACATCGGGTGAGATGGGTCCTGCTCTGATACCATGTAAAGAAATGGATTTTGGGCCTAACTCTACCCCAAAAATTAGCTGATGAGGGGAGGATTGTCCAAGTCCATATAAGGAGACAATCGATCTCACTAACCATCGATGTGAGACTTTTTCATTCTTCAACAGGTATTAATGCAGCAATAGTTGACATTAGTTTTCCCCAGTTTTCTCACACATATGACATCTATTGCAGGTCATGATATTCCCTTTCTTTTGAAGGTTCTTTGAGTAAGACATGCCGTACATAGCAATTTAAGATGCCTTGTTTTTCCATAAATTCTCCAAGACTATTAATTGCTTTTTTTCCAAATTCAACCAAAAGCTTTTAGCAAGATGTAAAATAGATACATCCATGCTTCTCTAGTTTCATGATTGGAGTATCTGGATGTGGGATAGCTCTCTAATATCCCCCGAGAAACTGAGCTACTCTATCTGCTTCCTAGTATAGAATTTTCTCCTTAATATGACTTTCCATCTGTCACCTATCTTGCAACTATCGTTGTAGTCCCATTTTCTGTAATAATGCAATGTAGGTCAGCAAAACATCTTGTAAAAATTGTCGTGTATCCATGCATTTCACCACATTTTTATTTTCTTCCTATCAACAACCTTTATATGATGATTTATAGACATTATCGTCATGTTCCCTTTCAGCTAGATTTATATGCTACCCATTGTCAAAAAATGGATTTATATGCTACCCGGAAACAACTTCAGCTACACAACTCGTGTAGACCATAATTATTCCTCTTTTGCAACAACAACAAACCCAGTGTAATCCCACAAGTGGAGTCTTGGGAGGGCAGTGTGTACGCATGCCTTACCCCTATCTTGGGAGGTAGAGAAGTTGTTTCTGATGGACCTTCGTTTCAAGTAAAAGCATTTCAAAGGAGTTTGATAAAGGAAACAACTGGAGTGATATTATTCCTCTTTTACCTCGCATAAAATTTATGTGTCGTCAGCACACAAAATGTTGGATACTATCACATTGTTTCCTTGTTTCCTGTATCATCCGTACTTTGATTATGATGGAGTACCTGACAGGAGATGCAGAATTTAATTCATTTTAGTAAAACCATACATTCACCCTACAATAACAACAAACCCAGTGTAATCCCACATGTGGGTTTTGGGAGGGTTGGTGTACGTAGACCTTACCCTTAAGTTGCGTGGACTCTCCGTTTTTGTGCCATTCCCGTCTCGATACGGGGGGATACGAGTGCGGGAGCGGGATACGTCTGGGATATCGTCAACCAACTTCGGATACGTTGACGAGTCCATCGACAACTTTGGGGGGAAAATTGAGATTTTGATTTCTCAAAATTAAAGATAATACGGATTTAAGATAAGGAAAATGACATACCTTCAGTATAATAATACTTTTGTCTCATTTTTGCTGATTTGTGTTTCAGAGAAACCAAGAATTCAATGTCGTGTGTAGAGTTCGGATGGTAAACAGTAGCAGCGATATAGATGGAGAGTTGTTGGAAGGCTTTGAATGACTTTATTTTTTTCTTTTGAAGGAAGATCGAAGACGTGATCTATTTTTTATAATTTTGAATTTTGTTAGCTGAATACCCGCACCAGTATCCATACCTGGATACGCACGCCCAAATCTTAAAATTTATATTTGCCGAATCCGACACTCGGATTTGTACCCGTATTGGATACCCGCACCGAGTCCGAGCAACTTAGCCTTACCCCTACCTTGAGAAGGTAGAGAGACTGTTTCCGATGGACCATTGGCTCAATGCCCTTTTGAAGTCTAATTTGCACATAAAGCTTGCATCCTTCTGGCCCCATCTTTGGTCCCAACATTCTTGCAATGAATGAGGTATCTATGATTTGCCTTCCTTGTATGGAGGCATTTCTCTTAATGAAGCTCCCTTGTATGAAAGTCTCTTAATGAAGCTCCCTTGTATGAAAGTATTTTCAGAATTTGAGACCGATTTGGTAACAACTGATCCGTTCTCTCATTCAATACCTTGGCTTCTATCTTTCCCATTAATGATGATAGCATCACTTATTTCAATATTCTCGTTGTTAAAATTTCTAGAATATGTTCAACCCATTTATTTTACATTTTACGATAATCTTATTAGTCTATGATGGTCGTGCTCGTGTTGGACCCGGCCGTGCCTCAGGCTCATGCGGCGCCGACGTCAATTAGGAATGCCCAGACCCCATGTTGTGGGACTTCACTAGGTATGTTGTTGTTGATAATCTTTTTAGTCAGTGTAAGTCAACTCTATGAACTATGTGTGGGTAGCATCCTCTTGGTGACTTTCTATGGATCCAGTTTTACCTATACTATATATATGCAATTGTAGGGTGAAGTTGTTATTCCTTTACAAGTTTATTGAAATATCTTATTAATTAGATTCAATTAAATGTCGTAATTCCACTCGGGTTGTGGCACAAAATAATGCTTTCTTCCAAAAAATAGTAATGAATTCCCCTCTAAATCATCTGACATCTAAATAAATGAAAACAACAATTTGTCATTTCACTTGAACCTTTTTACTAGACAAGCCATAGGAGATTCTAACTATATGGTGCAACTTGTATGATGCCTGAGAGCAATGAAAAGGAGCTAGTGGTTTTGTCGTCATTCTTGAGTAGGTAGTAATGCAATTTATTGAATTGGTTGTTTATACTAACCCCTCCCCCTTCCCTTGTCTTTTGTTCCATAAAAAGTTCTACTCTCTTTAATGCTTATTTCACTGGCCATCTATTCACATGGAAGGTTTTATGACCAGCAGTTTTGGCAGAGCTGTCTCTTTTGTAAAGCTTGTGTTTATTGTAGTACTAGATTATTGCTTTGGTTTGCACCCGAGGGTGTGGCCTAGTGGTCAATAAAGTGGGTGCAAACCTTTGAGAGACCAGGTTTTAGATCCCAGCTGAGACATGAAATACTAAGTGATTTCTTCACATCCGCCTATGCGTTGGTGGGCAAAGTTACCCGGTACCGGCGTTGGAAGGGTATAGGAGGTTCTGGTGAAATAGTCGAGAAATTTATTGGTTTTACATTTTCTTAACAGATTCCTACTTCGTGTTGTCCTTATATATGACATAGAAAATAACGTCAACATCATTTTCATCCTTTGCTGCCTCAGTTTCTTCTTTGTGTTTCACATCCTTCTTAGAAGCTGAAGATTTTCTGCTTCGTTTTGCTGGAGGCTCACTTTCTGCTGCCTTTGCCTTTCCGCTGATCCTTGAGGATCTTCTTGAAGTTTCGTCTGTTCCCCAGTCAAACTCTGTGATTGCCGGACCACCAGGGTGTGACTTCAGATACTGCTGCAACCCTTTCCTTGTAGTGATCTCCTCCCCTGTTGGTGCAGTAAATACAATCTCATTTCTCTTCGGAGTCCCTCCTGTCTTGGGCAGAAACTGAAAAACAAAAAACAGAAAAAGTGAAGCTAAAGGAGATTCTAACTATATGGTGCAACTTGTATGATGCGTGAGAGCAATGAAAAGGAGCTAGTGGTTTTGTCGTCATTCTTGAGTAGGTGGTAATGCAATTTATTGACTTGGCTGTTTATACTAACCCCTCCCATTCCCTTGTTTTTTGTTCCATAAAAAGTTCTACTCGCTTTAATGCTTATTTCACTGGCTATCTATTCACATGGAAGGTTTTATGACCAGCAGTTTTGGCAGAGCTGTCTCTTTTGTAAAGCTTGTGTTTATTGTAGTACAAGGTTATTGCTTTGGTTTGCACCCGAATGTGTGGCCTAGTGGTCAATAAAGTGGGTGCAAACCTTTGAGAGACCAAGTTTTAGATCCCAGCTGAGACATGAAATACTAAGTGATTTCTTCACATCCGCCTATGCGTTGGTGGGCAAAGTTACCCGGTACCGGCGTTGGAAGGGTATAGGAGGTTCTGGTGAAATAGTCGAGAAATTTATTGGTTTTACATTTTCTTAACAGATTCCTACTTCGTGTTGTCCTTATATATGTCATAGAAAATAACGTCAACATCATTTTCATCCTTTGCTGCCTCAGTTTCTTCTTTGTGTTTCACATCCTTCTTAGAAGCTGAAGATTTTCTGCTTCGTTTTGCTGGAGGCTCACTTTCTGCTGCCTTTGCCTTTCCGCTGATCCTTGAGGATCTTCTTGAAGTTTCGCCTGTTCCCCGGTCAAACTCGTGATTACCGGACCACCGGGTGTGACTTCGATCTTTGCTACAACCCTTTCCTTGTAGTGATCTCCTCCCCCGTTGGTGCGATAAATAAAATCTCATTTCTCTTCGGAGTCCCTCCCGTCTTGGGCGAAACGAAAAACAAAAAACGAAAAAAGTGAAGCTATAGGAGATTCTAACTATATGGTACAACTTGTATGATGCGTGAGAGCAATGAAAAGGAGCTAGTGGTTTTGTCGTCATTCTTGAGTAGGTGGTAATGCAATTTATTGACTTGGTTGTTTATACTAACCCCTCCCATTCCCTTGTTTTTTGTTCCATAAAAAGTTCTACTCGCTTTAATGCTTATTTCACCGGCTATCTATTCACATGGAAGATTTTATGACCAGCGGTTTTGCGAAATAGCCGTCTCTTTTGTAAAGCTTGTGTTTATTGTAGCACTAGGTTATTGCTTTGGTTTGCACCCGAGTGTGTGGCCTAGTGGTCAATAAAGTGGGTGCAAACCTTTCGAGAGACCAGTTTTAGATCCCACTGCGACATGAAATACTAAGTGATTTCTTCACATCCGCCTATGCGTTGGTGGGCAAAGTTACCCGTACCGGCGTTGGAAGGGTATAGGAGGTTACGGGAAATAGTTGAGAAATTTATTGGTTTTACATTTTCTTAACGATTTCTACTTCGTGTTGTCCTTATATATGACATAGAAAATAACGTCAACATCCTTTTCATCCTTTGCTGCCTCAGTTTCTTCTTTGTGTTTCACATCGTTCTTAGAAGTGAAGATTTTCTCGCTTCGTTTTGCTTTGGAGGCTCACTTTCTCGCTTCCTTTGTTAACGCCGATCCTTGAGGATCTTCTTGAAGTTTCGCTTTGTTCCCCGGTCAAACTCTGTGATTGCCGGACCACCAGGGTGTGACTTCAGATACTGCTGCAACCCTTTCCTTGTAGTGATCTCCTCCCCTGTTGGTGCAGTAAATACAATCTCATTTCTCTTCGGAGTCCCTCCTGTCTTGGGCGAGCGAAAAACAAAAAACGAGAAAAAGTGAAGCTATAGGAGATTCTAACTATATGGTGCAACTTGTATGATGCCTGAGAGCAATGAAAAGGAGCTAGTGGTTTTGTCGTCATTCTTGAGTAGGTGGTAATGCAATTTATTGACTTGGTTGTTTATACTAACCCCTCCCTTTCCCTTGTTTTTTGTTCCATAAAAAGTTCTACTCGCTTTAATGCTTATTTCACGGCTATCTATTCACATGGAAGGTTTTATGACCAAATAGCGGTTTTGCGGAGCCTGTCTCTTTTGTAAAGATTGTGTTTATTGTAGTACAAGGTTATTGCTTTGGTTTGCACCCGAGTGTGTGGCCTAGTGGTCAATAAAGTGGGTGCAAACCTTTGAGAGACCAAGTTTTAGATCCCAGCTGAGACATGAAATACTAAGTGATTTCTTCACATCCGCCTATGCGTTGGTGGGCAAAGTTACGCGGTACCGGCGTTGGAAGGGTATAGGAGGTTCTGGTGAAATAGTCGAGAAATTTATTGGTTTTACATTTTCTTAACAGATTTCTACTTCGTGTTGTCCTTATATATGACATAGAAAATAACGTCAACATCCTTTTCATCCTTTGCTGCCTCAGTTTCTTCTTTGTGTTTCACATCCTTCTTAGAAGCTGAAGATTTTCTGCTTCGTTTTGCTGGAGGCTCACTTTCTGCTTCCTTTGTTAACGCCGATCCTTGAGGATCTTCTTGAAGTTTCGCTTTGTTCCCCGGTCAAACTCGTGATTGCCGGACCACCGGGGTGTGACTTCGATCTCGCTCGCTACCCTTTCCTTGTAGTGATCTCCTCCCTGTTGGTGCATAAATACAATCTCATTTCTCTTCGAGTCCCTCCCCGTCTTGGGCGAAACGAAAAACAAAAAACAGAAAAAGTGAAGCTATAGGAGATTCTAACTATATGGTGCAACTTGTATGATGCCTGAGAGCAATGAAAAGGAGCTAGTGGTTTTGTCGTCATTCTTGAGTAGGTGGTAATGCAATTTATTGACTTGGTTGTTTATACTAACCCCTCCCTTTCCCTTGTTTTTTGTTCCATAAAAAGTTCTACTCGCTTTAATGCTTATTTCACTTTGGCTATCTATTCACATGGAAGGTTTTATGACCGGCGGTTTTAGCGTGAGCTGTCTCTTTTGTAAAGATTGTGTTTATTGTAGTACAAGGTTATTGCTTTGGTTTGCACCCGAGTGTGTGGCCTAGTGGTCAATAAAGTGGGTGCAAACCTTTGAGAGACCAAGTTTTAGATCCCAGCTGAGACATGAAATACTAAGTGATTTCTTCACATCCGCCTATGCGTTGGTGGGCAAAGTTACCCGGTACCGGCGTTGGAAGGGTATAGGAGGTTCGGTGAAATAGTCGAGAAATTTATTGGTTTTACATTTTCTTAACGATTCCTACTTCGTGTTGTCCTTATATATGTCATAGAAAATAACGTCAACATCATTTTCATCCTTTCTTTGCCTCGCTTTCTTCTTTGTGTTTCACATCCTTCTTAGAAGTGAAGATTTTCTCGCTTCGTTTTGCCGGAGAGCTCACTTTCTCGCTTCCTTTGTTAACGCCGATCCTTGAGGATCTTCTTGAAGTTTCGCTTTGTTCCCCGGTCAAACTCGTGATTGCCGGACCACCGGGGTGTGACTTCGGATACTGCCGCAACCCTTTCCTTGTAGTGATCTCCTCCCCGTGTTGGTGCGGTAAATACAATCTCATTTCTCTTCGGAGTCCCTCCCCGTCTTGGGCGAAACGAAAAACAAAAAACGAGAAAAAGTGAAGCTATAGGAGATTCTAACTATATGGTGCAACTTGTATGATGCACGAGAGCAATGAAAAGGAGCTAGTGGTTTTGTCGTCATTCTTGAGTAGGTGGTAATGCAATTTATTGACTTGGTTGTTTATACTAACCCCTCCCTTTCCCTTGTTTTTTGTTCCATAAAAAGTTCTACTCGCTTTAATGCTTATTTCACCGGCTATCTATTCACATGGAAGGTTTTATGACCAGCGGTTTTGGCGGAAATTTGTCTCTTTTGTAAAGATTGTGTTTATTGTAGTACAAGGTTATTGCTTTGGTTTGCACCCGAGTGTGTGGCCTAGTGGTCAATAAAGTGGGTGCAAACCTTTGAGAGACCAAGTTTTAGATCCCACCGAGACATGAAATACTAAGTGATTTCTTCACATCCGCCTATGCGTTGGTGGGCAAAGTTACGCGATACCGGCGTTGGAAGGGTATAGGAGGTTCGGTGAAATAGTCGAGAAATTTATTGGTTTTACATTTTCTTAACGATTCCTACTTCGTGTTGTCCTTATATATGTCATAGAAAATAACGTCAACATCATTTTCATCCTTTCTTTGCCTCGCTTTCTTCTTTGTGTTTCACATCCTTCTTAGAAGTGAAGATTTTCTGCTTCGTTTCTTTGGAGGCTCACTTTCTGCTTTGCCTTTGCCTTTCCGCCGATCCTTGAGGATCTTCTTGAAGTTTCGCCCGTTCCCCGGTCAAACTCGTGATTACCGGACCACCGGGGTGTGACTTCGATCTTTGCTACAACCCTTTCCTTGTAGTGATCTCCTCCCCTGTTGGTGCGGTAAATAAAATCTCATTTTTCTTCGAGTCCCTCCCCGTCTTGGGCGAGCGAAAAACAAAAAACAGAAAAAGTGAAGCTATAGGAGATTCTAACTATATGGTACAACTTGTATGATGCGTGAGAGCAATGAAAAGGAGCTAGTGGTTTTGTCGTCATTCTTGAGTAGGTG
This sequence comes from Anisodus tanguticus, assembly GCA_034509755.1. Lineage (NCBI taxonomy): Eukaryota > Viridiplantae > Streptophyta > Magnoliopsida > Solanales > Solanaceae > Anisodus > Anisodus tanguticus. The sequence continues at coordinate 7,434,507 of CM067543.1, read as the reverse complement.
GTAATGCAATTTATTGACTTGGTTGTTTATACTAACCCCTCCCATTCCCTTGTTTTTTGTTCCATAAAAAGTTCTACTCGCTTTAATGCTTATTTCACTGGCTATCTATTCACATGGAAGATTTTATGACCAGCAGTGTTGGCAGAGCTGTCTCTTTTGTAAAGCTTGTGTTTATTGTAGCACTAGGTTATTGCTTTGGTTTGCACCCGAGTGTGTGGCCTAGTGGTCAATAAAGTGGGTGCAAACCTTTCAGAGACCAGGTTTTAGATCCCAGCTGCGACATGAAATACTAAGTGATTTCTTCACATCCGCCTATGCGTTGGTGGGCAAAGTTACCCGGTATCGGCGTTGGAAGGGTATAGGAGGTTCTGGGGAAATAGTCGAGAAATTTATTGGTTTTACATTTTCTTAACAGATTTCTACTTCGTGTTGTCCTTATATATGACATAGAAAATAACGTCAACATCCTTTTCATCCTTTGCTGCCTCAGTTTCTTCTTTGTGTTTCACATCCTTCTTAGAAGCCGAAGATTTTCTCGCTTCGTTTCTTTGGAGGCTCACTTTCTGCTTCCTTTGTTAACGCCGATCCTTGAGGATCTTCTTGAAGTTTCGCTTTGTTCCCCGGTCAAACTCTGTGATTGCCGGACCACCAGGGTGTGACTTCAGATACTGCTGCTACCCTTTCCTTGTAGTGATCTCCTCCCCTGTTGGTGCAGTAAATACAATCTCATTTCTCTTCGGAGTCCCTCCCCGTCTTGGGCGAAACGAAAAACAAAAAACGAGAAAAAGTGAAGCTATAGGAGATTCTAACTATATGGTGCAACTTGTATGATGCCTGAGAGCAATGAAAAGGAGCTAGTGGTTTTGTCGTCATTCTTGAGTAGGTGGTAATGCAATTTATTGACTTGGTTGTTTATACTAACCCCTCCCTTTCCCTTGTTTTTTGTTCCATAAAAAGTTCTACTCGCTTTAATGCTTATTTCACTGGCTATCTATTCACATGGAAGGTTTTATGACCAGCAGTTTTGGCAGAGCTGTCTCTTTTGTAAAGATTGTGTTTATTGTAGTACAAGGTTATTGCTTTGGTTTGCACCCGAGTGTGTGGCCTAGTGGTCAATAAAGTGGGTGCAAACCTTTGAGAGACCAAGTTTTAGATCCCAGCTGAGACATGAAATACTAAGTGATTTCTTCACATCCGCCTATGCGTTGGTGGGCAAAGTTACGCGGTACCGGCGTTGGAAGGGTATAGGAGGTTCTGGTGAAATAGTCGAGAAATTTATTGGTTTTACATTTTCTTAACAGATTCCTACTTCGTGTTGTCCTTATATATGTCATAGAAAATAACGTCAACATCATTTTCATCCTTTGCTGCCTCAGTTTCTTCTTTGTGTTTCACATCCTTCTTAGAAGCTGAAGATTTTCTGCTTCGTTTTGCTGGAGGCTCACTTTCTGCTGCCTTTGCCTTTCCGCTGATCCTTGAGGATCTTCTTGAAGTTTCGCCTGTTCCCCAGTCAAACTCTGTGATTACCGGACCACCGGGTGTGACTTCGAATCTTGCTACAACCCTTTCCTTGTAGTGATCTCCTCCCCTGTTGGTGCAGTAAATAAAATCTCATTTCTCTTCGGAGTCCCTCCTGTCTTGGGCGAAACCGAAAAACAAAAAACCAGAAAAAGTGAAGCTATAGGAGATTCTAACTATATGGTGCAACTTGTATGATGCGTGAGAGCATTGAAAAGGAGCTAGTGGTTTTGTCGTCATTCTTGAGTAGGTGGTAATGCAATTTATTGACTTGGTTGTTTATACTAACCCCTCCCATTCCCTTGTTTTTTGTTCCATAAAAAGTTCTACTCGCTTTAATGCTTATTTCACTGGCTATCTATTCACATGGAAGGTTTTATGACCAGCAGTTTTGGCAGAGCCGTCTCTTTTGTAAAGCTTGTGTTTATTGTAGCACTAGGTTATTGCTTTGGTTTGCACCCGAGTGTGTGGCCTAGTGGTCAATAAAGTGGGTGCAAACCTTTGAGAGACCAAGTTTTAGATCCCAGCTGAGACATGAAATACTAAGTGATTTCTTCACATCCGCCTATGCGTTGGTGGGCAAAGTTACGCGGTACCGGCGTTGGAAGGGTATAGGAGGTTCTGGTGAAATAGTCGAGAAATTTATTGGTTTTACATTTTCTTAACAGATTCCTACTTCGTGTTGTCCTTATATATGTCATAGAAAATAACGTCAACATCATTTTCATCCTTTGCTGCCTCAGTTTCTTCTTTGTGTTTCACATCCTTCTTAGAAGTCGAAGATTTTCTCGCTTCATTTTGCTTTGGAGGCTCACTTTCTGCTTGCCTTTGCCTTTCCGCCGATCCTTGAGGATCTTCTTGAAGTTTCGCCTTGTTCCCAGGTCAAACTCGCGTGATTACCGGACCACCGGGGTGTGACTTCGACATCTTGCTACAACCCTTTCCTTGTAGTGATCTCCTCCCCGTTGGTGCGGTAAATAAAATCTCATTTTTCTTCGAGTCCCTCTGTCTTGGGCGTAAACCGAAAAACAAAAAACAGAAAAAGTGAAGCTATAGGAGATTCTAACTATATGGTACAACTTGTATGATGCGTGAGAGCAATGAAAAGGAGCTAGTGGTTTTGTCGTCATTCTTGAGTAGGTGGTAATGCAATTTATTGACTTGGTTGTTTATACTAACCCCTCCCATTCCCTTGTTTTTTGTTCCATAAAAAGTTCTACTCGCTTTAATGCTTATTTCACTGGCTATCTATTCACATGGAAGATTTTATGACCGAGCGGTTTTGGCGGAAATTTGTCTCTTTTGTAAAGCTTGTGTTTATTGTAGCACTAGGTTATTGCTTTGGTTTGCACCCGAGTGTGTGGCCTAGTGGTCAATAAAGTGGGTGCAAACCTTTCGAGAGACCGGGTTTTAGATCCCAGTGCGACATGAAATACTAAGTGATTTCTTCACATCCGCCTATGCGTTGGTGGGCAAAGTTACCCGGTATCGGCGTTGGAAGGGTATAGGAGGTTCGGGGAAATAGTCGAGAAATTTATTGGTTTTACATTTTCTTAACGATTTCTACTTCGTGTTGTCCTTATATATGACATAGAAAATAACGTCAACATCCTTTTCATCCTTTCTTTGCCTCGGTTTCTTCTTTGTGTTTCACATCCTTCTTAGAAGTGAAGATTTTCTCGCTTCGTTTCTTTGGAGGCTCACTTTCTCGCTTCCTTTGTTAACGCCGATCCTTGAGGATCTTCTTGAAGTTTCGCTTTGTTCCCCGGTCAAACTCGTGATTGCCGGACCACCGGGGTGTGACTTCAGATACTGCTGCTACCCTTTCCTTGTAGTGATCTCCTCCCCTGTTGGTGCAGTAAATACAATCTCATTTCTCTTCGGAGTCCCTCCTGTCTTGGCCAGAAACTGAAAAACAAAAAACAGAAAAAGTGAAGCTATAGGAGATTCTAACTATATGGTGCAACTTGTATGATGCCTGAGAGCAATGAAAAGGAGCTAGTGGTTTTGTCGTCATTCTTGAGTAGGTGGTAATGCAATTTATTGACTTGGTTGTTTATACTAACCCCTCCCTTTCCCTTGTTTTTTGTTCCATAAAAAGTTCTACTCGCTTTAATGCTTATTTCACTGGCTATCTATTCACATGGAAGGTTTTATGACCAGCGCTTTGGCAGGAAATTTGTCTCTTTTGTAAAGATTGTGTTTATTGTAGTACAAGGTTATTGCTTTGGTTTGCACCCGAGTGTGTGGCCTAGTGGTCAATAAAGTGGGTGCAAACCTTTGAGAGACCAAGTTTTAGATCCCAGCTGAGACATGAAATACTAAGTGATTTCTTCACATCCGCCTATGCGTTGGTGGGCAAAGTTACCCGGTACCGGCGTTGGAAGGGTATAGGAGGTTCGGTGAAATAGTCGAGAAATTTATTGGTTTTACATTTTCTTAACGATTCCTACTTCGTGTTGTCCTTATATATGTCATAGAAAATAACGTCAACATCATTTTCATCCTTTCTTTGCCTCGGTTTCTTCTTTGTGTTTCACATCCTTCTTAGAAGTGAAGATTTTCTCGCTTCGTTTTGCTTTGGAGGCTCACTTTCTGCTTGCCTTTGCCTTTCCGCCGATCCTTGAGGATCTTCTTGAAGTTTCGCCCGTTCCCCGGTCAAACTCGTGATTACCGGACCACCGGGGTGTGACTTCGATATCTTTGCTACAACCCTTTCCTTGTAGTGATCTCCTCCCTGTTGGTGCGGTAAATAAAATCTCATTTCTCTTCGGAGTCCCTCCCGTCTTGGGCGAAAACGAAAAACAAAAAACAGAAAAAGTGAAGCTATAGGAGATTCTTACTATATGGTGCAACTTGTATGATGCGTGAGAGCATTGAAAAGGAGCTAGTGGTTTTGTCGTCATTCTTGAGTAGGTGGTAATGCAATTTATTGACTTGGTTGTTTATACTAACCCCTCCCATTCCCTTGTTTTTTGTTCCATAAAAAGTTCTACTCGCTTTAATGCTTATTTCACCGGCTATCTATTCACATGGAAGGTTTTATGACCAGCGGTTTTGGCGCGAGCCGTCTCTTTTGTAAAGCTTGTGTTTATTGTAGTACTAGGTTATTGCTTTGGTTTGCACCCGAGTGTGTGGCCTAGTGGTCAATAAGTGGGTGCAAACCTTTGAGAGACCGGGTTTTAGATCCCAATTGCGACATGAAATAGTAAGTGATTTCTTCACATCCGCCTATGCGTTGGTGGGCAAAGTTACCCGTGTACCGGCGTTGGAAGGGTATAGGAGGTTCGGTGAAATAGTCGAGAAATTTATTGGTTTTAGATTTTCTTAACAGATTCCTACTTCGTGTTGTCCTTATATATGACATAGAAAATAACGTCAACATCCTTTTCATCCTTTCTTTGCCTCGGTTTCTTCTTTGTGTTTCACATCCTTCTTAGAAGCAAGATTTTCTCGCTTCGTTTTGCCGGAGGCTCACTTTCTGCTTGCCTTTGCCTTTCCGCCGATCCTTGAGGATCTTCTTGAAGTTTCGCCTTGTTCGCCGGTCAAACTCGTGATTGCTTGGACCACCGGGGTGTGACTTCGGATCTGCCGCAACCCTTTCCTTGTAGTGATCTCCTCCCTGTTCGTGCGGTAAATACAATCTCATTTCTCTTCGAGTCCCTCTGTCTTGGGCGAAAAACGAAAAACAAAAAACAGAAAAAGTGAAGCTATAGGAGATTCTAACTATATGGTGCAACTTGTATGATGCGTGAGAGCAATGAAAAGGAGCTAGTGGTTTTGTCGTCATTCTTGAGTAGGTGGTAATGCAATTTATTGACTTGGTTGTTTATACTAACCCCTCCCATTCCCTTGTTTTTTGTTCCATAAAAAGTTCTACTCGCTTTAATGCTTATTTCACTGGCTATCTATTCACATGGAAGGTTTTATGACCAGCAGTTTTAGCGCAGAAATTTGTCTCTTTTGTAAAGCTTGTGTTTATTGTAGTACTAGGTTATTGCTTTGGTTTGCACCCGAGTGTGTGGTCTAGTGGTCAATAAAGTGGGTGCAAACCTTTGAGAGACCAGGTTTTAGATCCCAGCTGAGACATGAAATACTAAGTGATTTCTTTACATCCGCCTATGCGTTGGTGGGCAAAGTTACCCGGTACCGGCGTTGGAAGGGTATAGGAGGTTACGGTGAAATAGTCGAGAATTTTATTGGTTTTACATTTTCTTAACGATTCCTACTTCGTGTTGTCCTTATATATGACATAGAAAATAACGTCAACATCATTTTCATCCTTTCTTTGCCTCGAGTTTCTTCTTTGTGTTTCACATCCTTCTTAGAAGTGAAGATTTTCTCGCTTCGTTTTGCTTTGGAGGCTACTTTCTCGCTTTGCCTTTGCCTTTCCGCCGATCCTTGAGGATCTTCTTGAAGTTTCGCTTTGTTCCCCGGTCAAACTCGTGATTGCCGGACCACCGGGGTGTGACTTCGAATCTTTCTGCTGCAACCCTTTCTTTGTAGTGATCTCCTCCCCGTGTTGGTGCGGTAAATACAATCTCATTTCTCTTCGGAGTCCCTCCCTGTCTTGGGCGAAACGAAAAACAAAAAACAGAAAAAGTGAAGCTACGGGAGATTCTAACTATATGGTGCAACTTGTATGATGCGTGAGAGCATTGAAAAGGAGCTAGTGGTTTTGTCGTCATTCTTGAGTAGGTGGTAATGCAATTTATTGACTTGGTTGTTTATACTAACCCCTCCCATTCCCTTGTTTTTTGTTCCATAAAAAGTTCTACTCGCTTTAATGCTTATTTCACGGCTATCTATTCACATGAAAGGTTTTATGATCGGCGGTTTTGCGTAGCCGTTTGTCTCTTTTGTAAAGCTTGTGTTTATTGTAGTACTAGGTTATTGCTTTGGTTTGCACCCGAGTGTGTGGCCTAGTGGTCAATAAAGTGGGTGCAAACCTTTGAGAGACCAGGTTTTAGATCCCGGTGAGACATGAAATACTAAGTGATTTCTTCACATCCGCCTATGCGTTGGTGGGCAAAGTTACCGTGCCGGCGTTGGAAGGGTATAGGAGGTTACGGTGAAATAGTCGAGAAATTTATTGGTTTTACATTTTCTTAACGATTCCTACTTCGTGTTGTCCTTATATATGACATAGAAAATAACGTCAACATCCTTTTCATCCTTTCTTTGCCTCGAGTTTCTTCTTTGTGTTTCACATCCTTCTTAGAAGCTGAAGATTTTCTGCTTCGTTTTGCTGGAGGCTCACTTTCTGCTGCCTTTGCCTTTCCGCCGATCCTTGAGGATCTTCTTGAAGTTTCGCTTGTTTCCCGGTCAAACTCGTGATTGCTTGGACCACCGGGGTGTGACTTCGAATCTGCTTTGCAACCCTTTCTTTGTAGTGATCTCCTCCCTGTTGGTGAAGTAAATACAATCTCATTTCTCTTCGAGTCCCTCTGTCTTGGGCGAAACGAAAAACAAAAAACAGAAAAAGTGAAGCTATAGGAGATTCTAACTATATGGTGCAACTTGTATGATCCGTGAGAGCATTGAAAAGGAGCTAGTGGTTTTGTCGTCATTCTTGAGTAGGTGGTAATGCAATTTATTGACTTGGTTGTTTATACTAACCCCTCCCATTCCCTTGTTTTTTGTTCCATAAAAAGTTCTACTCGCTTTAATGCTTATTTCACCGGCTATCTATTCACATGAAAGGTTTTATGATCGGCGGTTTTGGCGGAAATTTGTCTCTTTTGTAAAGCTTGTGTTTATTGTAGTACTAGGTTATTGCTTTGGTTTGCACCCGAGTGTGTGGCCTAGTGGTCAATAAAGTGGGTGCAAACCTTTGAGAGACCAGGTTTTAGATCCCAGCTGAGACATGAAATACTAAGTGATTTCTTCACATCCGCCTATGCGTTGGTGGGCAAAGTTACCCGGTACCGGCGTTGGAAGGGTATAGGAGGTTCTGGTGAAATAGTCGAGAAATTTAATGGTTTTAGATTTTCTTAACAGATTCCTACTTCGTGTTGTCCTTATATATGACATAGAAAATAACGTCAACATCCTTTTCATCCTTTCTTTGCCTGCTTTCTTCTTTGTGTTTCACATCCTTCTTAGAAGCCGAAGATTTTCTGCTTCGTTTTGCTGGAGGCTCACTTTCTGCTGCCTTTGCCTTTCCGCTGATCCTTGAGGATCTTCTTGAAGTTTCGCCTGTTCCCCAGTCAAACTCTGTGATTGCTTGGGACCACCGGGGTGTGACTTCGAATCTGCTTTGCAACCCTTTCTTTGTAGTGATCTCCTCCCCTGTTGGTGAAGTAAATACAATCTCATTTCTCTTCGGAGTCCCTCCTGTCTTGGGCAGAAACTGAAAAACAAAAAACAGAAAAAGTGAAGCTATAGGAGATTCTAACTATATGGTGCAACTTGTATGATCCGTGAGAGCATTGAAAAGGAGCTAGTGGTTTTGTCGTCATTCTTGAGTAGGTGGTAATGCAATTTATTGACTTGGTTGTTTATACTAACCCCTCCCATTCCCTTGTTTTTTGTTCCATAAAAAGTTCTACTCGCTTTAATGCTTATTTCACTGGCTATCTATTCACATGAAAGGTTTTATGACCAAAGGCGGTTTTGGCGGAAATAGTCTCTTTTGTAAAGCTTGTGTTTATTGTAGTACTAGGTTATTGCTTTGGTTTGCACCCGAGTGTGTGGCCTAGTGGTCAATAAAGTGGGTGCAAACCTTTGAGAGACCAGGTTTTAGATCCCAATTTGAGACATGAAATACTAAGTGATTTCTTCACATCCGCCTATGCGTTGGTGGGCAAAGTTACCCGTGCGGCGTTGGAAGGGTATAGGAGGTTCGGTGAAATAGTCGAGAATTTTATTGGTTTTACATTTTCTTAACGATTCCTACTTCGTGTTGTCCTTATATATGACATAGAAAATAACGTCAACATCATTTTCATCCTTTGCTGCCTCAGTTTCTTCTTTGTGTCTCACATCCTTCTTAGAAGCTGAAGATTTTCTGCTTCGTTTTGCTGGAGGCTACTTTCTGCTGCCTTTGCCTTTCCGCTGATCCTTGAGGATCTTCTTGAAGTTTCGCCTGTTCCCCAGTCAAACTCTGTGATTGCCGGACCACCAGGGTGTGACTTCGATCTTTGCTTTGCAACCCTTTCTTTGTAGTGATCTCCTCCCCTGTTGGTGCAGTAAATACATTCTCATTTCTCTTCGGAGTCCCTCCTGTCTTGGGCAGAAACTGAAAAACAAAAAACAGAAAAAGTGAAGCTATAGGAGATTCTAACTATATGGTACAACTTGTATGATGCGTGAGAGCAATGAAAAGGAGCTAGTGGTTTTGTCGTCATTCTTGAGTAGGTGGTAATGCAATTTATTGACTTGGTTGTTTATACTAACCCCTCCCATTCCCTTGTTTTTTGTTCCATAAAAAGTTCTACTCGCTTTAATGCTTATTTCACTGGCTATCTATTCACATGAAAGGTTTTATGACCAGCAGTTTTGGCAGAGCTGTCTCTTTTGTAAAGCTTGTGTTTATTGTAGCACTAGGTTATTGCTTTGGTTTGCACCCGAGTGTGTGGCCTAGTGGTCAATAAAGTGGGTGCAAACCTTTCAGAGACCAGGTTTTAGATCCCAGCTGCGACATGAAATACTAAGTGATTTCTTCACATCCGCCTATGCGTTGGTGGGCAAAGTTACCCGGTATCGGCGTTGGAAGGGTATAGGAGGTTCTGGGGAAATAGTCGAGAAATTTATTGGTTTTACATTTTCTTAACAGATTTCTACTTCGTGTTGTCCTTATATATGACATAGAAAATAACGTCAACATCCTTTTCATCCTTTGCTGCCTCAGTTTCTTCTTTGTGTTTCACATCCTTCTTAGAAGCTGAAGATTTTCTGCTTCGTTTTGCTGGAGGCTCACTTTCTGCTTCCTTTGTTAACGCTGATCCTTGAGGATCTTCTTGAAGTTTCGCCTGTTCCCCAGTCAAACTCTGTGATTGCCGGACCACCAGGGTGTGACTTCAGATACTGCTGCTACCCTTTCCTTGTAGTGATCTCCTCCCCTGTTGGTGCAGTAAATACAATCTCATTTCTCTTCGGAGTCCCTCCTGTCTTGGGCAGAAACTGAAAAACAAAAAACAGAAAAAGTGAAGCTATAGGAGATTCTAACTATATGGTGCAACTTGTATGATGCCTGAGAGCAATGAAAAGGAGCTAGTGGTTTTGTCGTCATTCTTGAGTAGGTGGTAATGCAATTTATTGACTTGGTTGTTTATACTAACCCCTCCCTTTCCCTTGTTTTTTGTTCCATAAAAAGTTCTACTCGCTTTAATGCTTATTTCACTGGCTATCTATTCACATGGAAGGTTTTATGACCAGCAGTTTTGGCAGAGCTGTCTCTTTTGTAAAGATTGTGTTTATTGTAGTACAAGGTTATTGCTTTGGTTTGCACCCGAGTGTGTGGCCTAGTGGTCAATAAAGTGGGTGCAAACCTTTGAGAGACCAAGTTTTAGATCCCAGCTGAGACATGAAATACTAAGTGATTTCTTCACATCCGCCTATGCGTTGGTGGGCAAAGTTACCCGGTACCGGCGTTGGAAGGGTATAGGAGGTTCTGGTGAAATAGTCGAGAAATTTATTGGTTTTACATTTTCTTAACAGATTCCTACTTCGTGTTGTCCTTATATATGTCATAGAAAATAACGTCAACATCATTTTCATCCTTTGCTGCCTCAGTTTCTTCTTTGTGTTTCACATCCTTCTTAGAAGCTGAAGATTTTCTGCTTCGTTTTGCTGGAGGCTCACTTTCTGCTGCCTTTGCCTTTCCGCTGATCCTTGAGGATCTTCTTGAAGTTTCGCCTGTTCCCCAGTCAAACTCTGTGATTACCGGACCACCAGGGTGTGACTTCAGATACTGCTACAACCCTTTCCTTGTAGTGATCTCCTCCCCTGTTGGTGCAGTAAATAAAATCTCATTTCTCTTCGGAGTCCCTCCTGTCTTGGGCAGAAACTGAAAAACAAAAAACAGAAAAAGTGAAGCTATAGGAGATTCTAACTATATGGTGCAACTTGTATGATGCGTGAGAGCATTGAAAAGGAGCTAGTGGTTTTGTCGTCATTCTTGAGTAGGTGGTAATGCAATTTATTGACTTGGTTGTTTATACTAACCCCTCCCATTCCCTTGTTTTTTGTTCCATAAAAAGTTCTACTCGCTTTAATGCTTATTTCACTGGCTATCTATTCACATGGAAGGTTTTATGACCAGCAGTTTTGGCAGAGCTGTCTCTTTTGTAAAGCTTGTGTTTATTGTAGTACTAGGTTATTGCTTTGGTTTGCACCCGAGTGTGTGGCCTAGTGGTCAATAAAGTGGGTGCAAACCTTTGAGAGACCAGGTTTTAGATCCCAGCTGCGACATGAAATAGTAAGTGATTTCTTCACATCCGCCTATGCGTTGGTGGGCAAAGTTACCCGGTACCGGCGTTGGAAGGGTATAGGAGGTTCTGGTGAAATAGTCGAGAAATTTATTGGTTTTAGATTTTCTTAACAGATTCCTACTTCGTGTTGTCCTTATATATGACATAGAAAATAACGTCAACATCCTTTTCATCCTTTGCTGCCTCAGTTTCTTCTTTGTGTTTCACATCCTTCTTAGAAGCTGAAGATTTTCTGCTTCGTTTTGCTGGAGGCTCACTTTCTGCTGCCTTTGCCTTTCCGCTGATCCTTGAGGATCTTCTTGAAGTTTCGCCTGTTCGCCAGTCAAACTCTGTGATTGCCGGACCACCAGGGTGTGACTTCAGATACTGCTGCAACCCTTTCCTTGTAGTGATCTCCTCCCCTGTTCGTGCAGTAAATACAATCTCATTTCTCTTCGGAGTCCCTCCTGTCTTGGGCAGAAACTGAAAAACAAAAAACAGAAAAAGTGAAGCTATAGGAGATTCTAACTATATGGTGCAACTTGTATGATGCGTGAGAGCAATGAAAAGGAGCTAGTGGTTTTGTCGTCATTCTTGAGTAGGTGGTAATGCAATTTATTGACTTGGTTGTTTATACTAACCCCTCCCATTCCCTTGTTTTTTGTTCCATAAAAAGTTCTACTCGCTTTAATGCTTATTTCACTGGCTATCTATTCACATGGAAGGTTTTATGACCAGCAGTTTTGGCAGAGCTGTCTCTTTTGTAAAGCTTGTGTTTATTGTAGTACTAGGTTATTGCTTTGGTTTGCACCCGAGTGTGTGGTCTAGTGGTCAATAAAGTGGGTGCAAACCTTTGAGATACCAGGTTTTAGATCCCAGCTGAGACATGAAATACTAAGTGATTTCTTCACATCCGCCTATGCGTTGGTGGGCAAAGTTACCCGGTACCGGCGTTGGAAGGGTATAGGAGGTTCTGGTGAAATAGTCGAGAAATTTATTGGTTTTACATTTTCTTAACAGATTCCTACTTCGTGTTGTCCTTATATATGACATAGAAAATAACGTCAACATCATTTTCATCCTTTGCTTTGCCTCGCTTTCTTCTTTGTGTTTCACATCCTTCTTAGAAGTCGAAGATTTTCTCGCTTCGTTTTGCTTTGAGGCTCACTTTCTGCTTGCCTTTGCCTTTCCGCCGATCCTTGAGGATCTTCTTGAAGTTTCGCTTTGTTCCCCGCCAAACTCGTGATTGCTTGGACCACCGGGGTGTGACTTCGATATCGTCGCAACCCTTTCTTTGTAGTGATCTCCTCCCCCGTTGGTGCGAAAAATACAATCTCATTTCTCTTCGGAGTCCCTCCTGTCTTGGGCAGAAACTGAAAAACAAAAAACAGAAAAAGTGAAGCTATAGGAGATTCTAACTATATGGTGCAACTTGTATGATGCGTGAGAGCATTGAAAAGGAGCTAGTGGTTTTGTCGTCATTCTTGAGTAGGTGGTAATGCAATTTATTGACTTGGTTGTTTATACTAACCCCTCCCATTCCCTTGTTTTTTGTTCCATAAAAAGTTCTACTCGCTTTAATGCTTATTTCACTGGCTATCTATTCACATGAAAGGTTTTATGACCAGCAGTTTTGGCAGAGCTGTCTCTTTTGTAAAGCTTGTGTTTATTGTAGTACTAGGTTATTGCTTTGGTTTGCACCCGAGTGTGTGGCCTAGTGGTCAATAAAGTGGGTGCAAACCTTTGAGAGACCAGGTTTTAGATCCCAGCTGAGACATGAAATACTAAGTGATTTCTTCACATCCGCCTATGCGTTGGTGGGCAAAGTTACCCGGTACCGGCGTTGGAAGGGTATAGGAGGTTCTGGTGAAATAGTCGAGAATTTTATTGGTTTTACATTTTCTTAACAGATTCCTACTTCGTGTTGTCCTTATATATGACATAGAAAATAACGTCAACATCATTTTCATCCTTTGCTGCCTCAGTTTCTTCTTTGTGTTTCACATCCTTCTTAGAAGCTGAAGATTTTCTGCTTCGTTTTGCTGGAGGCTACTTTCTGCTGCCTTTGCCTTTCCGCTGATCCTTGAGGATCTTCTTGAAGTTTCGCCTGTTTCCCAGTCAAACTCTGTGATTGCCGGACCACCGGGTGTGACTTCCAGATACTGCTGCAACCCTTTCTTTGTAGTGATCTCCTCCCCTGTTGGTGCAGTAAATACATTCTCATTTCTCTTCGGAGTCCCTCCTGTCTTGGGCAGAAACTGAAAAACAAAAAACAGAAAAAGTGAAGCTACAGGAGATTCTAACTATATGGTGCAACTTGTATGATGCGTGAGAGCATTGAAAAGGAGCTAGTGGTTTTGTCGTCATTCTTGAGTAGGTGGTAATGCAATTTATTGACTTGGTTGTTTATACTAACCCCTCCCATTCCCTTGTTTTTTGTTCCATAAAAAGTTCTACTCGCTTTAATGCTTATTTCACTGGCTATCTATTCACATGAAAGGTTTTATGATCAGCAGTTTTGGCAGAGCTGTCTCTTTTGTAAAGCTTGTGTTTATTGTAGTACTAGGTTATTGCTTTGGTTTGCACCCGAGTGTGTGGCCTAGTGGACAATAAAGTGGGTGCAAACCTTTGAGAGACCGGTTTTAGATCCCAAATTTGAGACATGAAATACTAAGTGATTTCTTCACATCCGCCTATGCGTTGGTGGGCAAAGTTACCCGCACCGGCGTTGGAAGGGTATAGGAGGTTCGGTGAAATAGTCGAGAAATTTATTGGTTTTACATTTTCTTAACGATTCCTACTTCGTGTTGTCCTTATATATGACATAGAAAATAACGTCAACATCCTTTTCATCCTTTGCTTGCCTCGCTTTCTTCTTTGTGTTTCACATCCTTCTTAGAAGTGAAGATTTTCTCGCTTCGTTTTGCTTTGAGGCTCACTTTCTGCTTGCCTTTGCCTTTCCGCCGATCCTTGAGGATCTTCTTGAAGTTTCGCCTGTTCCCCGCCAAACTCTCGTGATTGCCGACCACCAGGGTGTGACTTCGATATCTGCTGCAACCCTTTCCTTGTAGTGATCTCCTCCCCCGTTGGTGCGATAAATACAATCTCATTTCTCTTCGAGTCCCTCCCCGTCTTGGGCGAAACCGAAAAACAAAAAACGAGAAAAAGTGAAGCTATAGGAGATTCTAACTATATGGTGCAACTTGTATGATGCGTGAGAACAATGAAAAGGAGCTAGTGGTTTTGTCGTCATTCTTGAGTAGGTGGTAATGCAATTTATTGACTTGGTTGTTTATACTAACCCCTCCCATTCCCTTGTTTTTTGTTCCATAAAAAGTTCTACTCGCTTTAATGCTTATTTCACTGGCTATCTATTCACATGGAAGGTTTTATGACCAGCAGTTTTGCGTAGAGTCGTTGTCTCTTTTGTAAAGCTTGTGTTTATTGTAGTACTAGGTTATTGCTTTGGTTTGCACCCGAGTGTGTGGCCTAGTGGTCAATAAAGTGGGTGCAAACCTTTGAGAGACCAGGTTTTAGATCCCAGCTGAGACATGAAATACTAAGTGATTTCTTCACATCCGCCTATGCGTTGGTGGGCAAAGTTACCCGGTACCGGCGTTGGAAGGGTATAGGAGGTTCTGGTGAAATAGTCGAGAATTTTATTGGTTTTACATTTTCTTAACAGATTCCTACTTCGTGTTGTCCTTATATATGACATAGAAAATAACGTCAACATCATTTTCATCCTTTCTGCCTCAGTTTCTTCTTTGTGTTTCACATCCTTCTTAGAAGCTGAAGATTTTCTGCTTCGTTTTTCTGGAGGCTACTTTCTGCTGCCTTTGCCTTTCCGCTGATCCTTGAGGATCTTCTTGAAGTTTCGCCTGTTCCCCAGTCAAACTCTGTGATTGCCGGACCACCAGGGTGTGACTTCAGATACTGCTGCAACCCTTTCTTTGTAGTGATCTCCTCCCCTGTTGGTGCAGTAAATACAATCTCATTTCTCTTCGGAGTCCCTCCTGTCTTGGGCAGAAACTGAAAAACAAAAAACAGAAAAAGTGAAGCTACAGGAGATTCTAACTATATGGTGCAACTTGTATGATGCGTGAGAGCATTGAAAAGGAGCTAGTGGTTTTGTCGTCATTCTTGAGTAGGTGGTAATGCAATTTATTGACTTGGTTGTTTATACTAACCCCTCCCATTCCCTTGTTTTTTGTTCCATAAAAAGTTCTACTCGCTTTAATGCTTATTTCACTGGCTATCTATTCACATGAAAGGTTTTATGATCAGCAGTTTTGGCAGAGCTGTCTCTTTTGTAAAGCTTGTGTTTATTGTAGTACTAGGTTATTGCTTTGGTTTGCACCCGAGTGTGTGGCCTAGTGGTCAATAAAGTGGGTGCAAACCTTTGAGAGACCAGGTTTTAGATCCCAGCTGAGACATGAAATACTAAGTGATTTCTTCACATCCGCCTATGCGTTGGTGGGCAAAGTTACCCGCACCGGCGTTGGAAGGGTATAGGAGGTTCGGTGAAATAGTCGAGAAATTTATTGGTTTTACATTTTCTTAACGATTCCTACTTCGTGTTGTCCTTATATATGACATAGAAAATAACGTCAACATCCTTTTCATCCTTTCTTTGCCTCGTTTCTTCTTTGTGTTTCACATCCTTCTTAGAATGTTGAAGATTTTCTCGCTTCGTTTTGCTTTGGAGGCTCACTTTCTTGCCTTTGCCTTTCCGCCGATCCTTGAGGATCTTCTTGAAGTTTCGCTTTGTTTCCCGGTCCAAACTCGTGATTGCGGACCACCGGGGTGTGACTTCGACATCGCTGCAACCCTTTCTTTGTAGTGATCTCCTCCCCCCAGTTGGTGAAGTAAATACAATCTCATTTCTCTTCGGAGTCCCTCCTGTCTTGGGCAGAAACTGAAAAACAAAAAACAGAAAAAGTGAAGCTATAGGAGATTCTAACTATATGGTGCAACTTGTATGATCCGTGAGAGCATTGAAAAGGAGCTAGTGGTTTTGTCGTCATTCTTGAGTAGGTGGTAATGCAATTTATTGACTTGGTTGTTTATACTAACCCCTCCCATTCCCTTGTTTTTTGTTCCATAAAAAGTTCTACTCGCTTTAATGCTTATTTCACCGGCTATCTATTCACATGAAAGGTTTTATGATCGCCAGCTTTTGGTAGTGTCTCTTTTGTAAAGCTTGTGTTTATTGTAGTACTAGGTTATTGCTTTGGTTTGCACCCGAGTGTGTGGCCTAGTGGTCAATAAAGTGGGTGCAAACCTTTGAGAGACCAGGTTTTAGATCCCAAATTTGAGACATGAAATACTAAGTGATTTCTTCACATCCGCCTATGCGTTGGTGGGCAAAGTTACCCGATGCACCGGCGTTGGAAGGGTATAGGAGGTTCTGGTGAAATAGTCGAGAAATTTATTGGTTTTACATTTTCTTAACAGATTCCTACTTCGTGTTGTCCTTATATATGACATAGAAAATAACGTCAACATCCTTTTCATCCTTTGCTGCCTCAGTTTCTTCTTTGTGTTTCACATCCTTCTTAGAAGTCAAGATTTTCTCGCTTCGTTTTGCCGGAGGCTCACTTTCTGCTTTGCCTTTGCCTTTCCGCCGATCCTTGAGGATCTTCTTGAAGTTTCGCCTGTTCCCCGCCAAACTCGTGATTGCCGACCACCGGGGTGTGACTTCGAGATCTGCTTGCAACCCTTTCTTTGTAGTGATCTCCTCCCCGTTGGTGAAGTAAATACAATCTCATTTCTCTTCGAGTCCCTCCCCGTCTTGGGCGAGCCGAAAAACAAAAAACAGAAAAAGTGAAGCTATAGGAGATTCTAACTATATGGTGCAACTTGTATGATCCGTGAGAGCATTGAAAAGGAGCTAGTGGTTTTGTCGTCATTCTTGAGTAGGTGGTAATGCAATTTATTGACTTGGTTGTTTATACTAACCCCTCCCATTCCCTTGTTTTTTGTTCCATAAAAAGTTCTACTCGCTTTAATGCTTATTTCACTGGCTATCTATTCACATGAAAGGTTTTATGACCAAAGCAGCTTTTGCGTAGTCGTCTCTTTTGTAAAGCTTGTGTTTATTGTAGTACTAGGTTATTGCTTTGGTTTGCACCCGAGTGTGTGGCCTAGTGGTCAATAAAGTGGGTGCAAACCTTTGAGAGACCAGGTTTTAGATCCCAGCTGAGACATGAAATACTAAGTGATTTCTTCACATCCGCCTATGCGTTGGTGGGCAAAGTTACCCGTGCCGGCGTTGGAAGGGTATAGGAGGTTCTGGTGAAATAGTCGAGAATTTTATTGGTTTTACATTTTCTTAACAGATTCCTACTTCGTGTTGTCCTTATATATGACATAGAAAATAACGTCAACATCATTTTCATCCTTTCTTTGCCTCGCTTTCTTCTTTGTGTCTCACATCCTTCTTAGAAGTCGAAGATTTTCTCGCTTCGTTTTGCTTTGGAGGCTACTTTCTGCTTGCCTTTGCCTTTCCGCCGATCCTTGAGGATCTTCTTGAAGTTTCGCCCTGTTCCCCGCCAAACTCGTGATTGCCGGACCACCAGGTGACTTCGAGATCTGCTCGCAACCCTTTCTTTGTAGTGATCTCCTCCCCTGTTGGTGCGGTAAATACATTCTCATTTCTCTTCGAGTCCCTCCCCGTCTTGGCGAAACCGAAAAACAAAAAACAGAAAAAAAGTGAAGCTACGGGAGATTCTAACTATATGGTGCAACTTGTATGATGCGTGAGAGCATTGAAAAGGAGCTAGTGGTTTTGTCGTCATTCTTGAGTAGGTGGTAATGCAATTTATTGACTTGGTTGTTTATACTAACCCCTCCCATTCCCTTGTTTTTTGTTCCATAAAAAGTTCTACTCGCTTTAATGCTTATTTCACCGGCTATCTATTCACATGGAAGGTTTTATGACCAAAGCGGCTTTGGCGTAGCTGTCTCTTTTGTAAAACTTGTGTTTATTGTAGCACTAGGTTATTGCTTTGCTTTGCACCCGAGTGTGTGGCCTAGTGGTCAATAAAGTGGGTGCAAACCTTTGAGAGACCAGGTTTTAGATCCCACCGAGACATGAAATACTAAGTGATTTCTTCACATCCGCCTATGCGTTGGTGGGCAAAGTTACCCGACCGCGTTGGAAGGGTATAGGAGGTTCGGTGAAATAGTCGAGAAATTTATTGGTTTTACATTTTCTTAACGATTCCTACTTCGTGTTGTCCTTATATATGACATAGAAAATAACGTCAACATCATTTTTCATCCTTTGCTTTGCCTCGCTTTCTTCTTTGTGTTTCACATCCTTCTTAGAAGTGAAGATTTTCTCGCTTCGTTTTGCTTGGAGGCTCACTTTCTGCTGCCTTTGCCTTTCCGCCGATCCTTGAGGATCTTCTTGAAGTTTCGCCTGTTCGCCGCTCAAACTCGTGATTGCCGGACCACCGTGGTGTGACTTCGATATCTGCCGCAACCCTTTCTTTGTAGTGATCTCCTCCCCCGTTGGTGCAAAATACAATCTCATTTCTCTTCGAGTCCCTCCCGTCTTGGGCGAAACCGAAAAACAAAAAACGAAAAAAGTGAAGCTATAGGAGATTCTAACTATATGGTGCAACTTGTATGATGCGTGAGAGCAATGAAAAGGAGCTAGTGGTTTTGTCGTCTTTCTTGAGTAGGTGGTAATGCAATTTATTGACTTGGTTGTTTATACTAACCCCTCCCATTCCCTTGTTTTTTGTTCCATAAAAAGTTCTACTCGCTTTAATGCTTATTTCACTGGCTATCTATTCACATGGAAGGTTTTATGACCAGCGCTTTTGCGAGTGTCTCTTTTGTAAAACTTGTGTTTATTGTAGCACTAGGTTATTGCTTTGGTTTGCACCCGAGTGTGTGGCCTAGTGGTCAATAAAGTGGGTGCAAACCTTTGAGAGACCAGGTTTTAGATCCCAGCTGCGACATGAAATACTAAGTGATTTCTTCACATCCGCCTATGCGTTGGTGGGCAAAGTTACCCGGTACCGGCGTTGGAAGGGTATAGGAGGTTCTGGTGAAATAGTCGAGAAATTTATTGGTTTTACATTTTCTTAACAGATTCCTACTTCGTGTTGTCCTTATATATGACATAGAAAATAACGTCAACATCCTTTTCATCATTTGCTGCCTCAGTTTCTTCTTTGTGTTTCACATCCTTCTTAGAAGCTGAAGATTTTCTGCTTCGTTTTGCTGGAGGCTCACTTTCTGCTGCCTTTGCCTTTCCGCTGATCCTTGAGGATCTTCTTGAAGTTTCGCCTGTTCGCCAGTCAAACTCTGTGATTGCCGGACCACCAGGGTGTGACTTCAGATACTGCTGCAACCCTTTCCTTGTAGTGATCTCCTCCCCTGTTGGTGCAATAAATACAATCTCATTTCTCTTCGGAGTCCCTCCTGTCTTGGGCAGAAACTGAAAAACAAAAAACAGAAAAAGTGAAGCTATAGGAGATTCTAACTATATGGTGCAACTTGTATGATGCGTGAGAGCAATGAAAAGGAGCTAGTGGTTTTGTCGTCATTCTTGAGTAGGTGGTAATGCAATTTATTGACTTGGTTGTTTATACTAACCCCTCCCATTCCCTTGTTTTTTGTTCCATAAAAAGTTCTACTCGCTTTAATGCTTATTTCACTGGCTATCTATTCACATGGAAGGTTTTATGACCAAAGCGGCTTTTGGCGTAGCCGTCTTTTTTGTAAAGCTTGTGTTTATTGTAGTACTAGGTTATTGCTTTGGTTTGCACCCGAGTGTGTGGCCTAGTGGTCAATAAAGTGGGTGCAAACCTTTGAGAGACCAGGTTTTAGATCCCAGCTGAGACATGAAATACTAAGTGATTTCTTCACATCCGCCTATGCGTTGGTGGGCAAAGTTACCCGTGCACCGGCGTTGGAAGGGTATAGGAGGTTCGGTGAAATAGTCGAGAAATTTATTGGTTTTACATTTTCTTAACGATTCCTACTTCGTGTTGTCCTTATATATGACATAGAAAATAACGTCAACATCATTTTCATCCTTTGCTGCCTCAGTTTCTTCTTTGTGTTTCACATCCTTCTTAGAAGCTGAAGATTTTCTGCTTCGTTTTGCTGGAGGCTCACTTTCTGCTGCCTTTGCCTTTCCGCTGATCCTTGAGGATCTTCTTGAAGTTTCGCTGTTCCCCGGTCAAACTCGTGATTGCCGGACCACCGGGTGTGACTTCGAGATCTGCTCGCAACCCTTTCTTTGTAGTGATCTCCTCCCCCCGTTGGTGCAAAAATACAATCTCATTTCTCTTCGGAGTCCCTCCCGTCTTGGGCGTAAAACCGAAAAACAAAAAACAGAAAAAGTGAAGCTATAGGAGATTCTAACTATATGGTGCAACTTGTATGATGCGTGAGAGCAATGAAAAGGAGCTAGTGGTTTTGTCGTCATTCTTGAGTAGGTGGTAATGCAATTTATTGACTTGGTTGTTTATACTAACCCCTCCCATTCCCTTGTTTTTTGTTCCATAAAAAGTTCTACTCGCTTTAATGCTTATTTCACTGGCTATCTATTCACATGGAAGGTTTTATGACCAGCGGCTTTGGCGAAATTTGTCTCTTTTGTAAAGCTTGTGTTTATTGTAGTACTAGGTTATTGCTTTGGTTTGCACCCGAGTGTGTGGCCTAGTGGTCAATAAAGTGGGTGCAAACCTTTGAGAGACCAGGTTTTAGATCCCAGCTGAGACATGAAATACTAAGTGATTTCTTCACATCCGCCTATGCGTTGGTGGGCAAAGTTACCCGGTACCGGCGTTGGAAGGGTATAGGAGGTTCTGGTGAAATAGTCGAGAAATTTATTGGTTTTACATTTTCTTAACAGATTCCTACTTCGTGTTGTCCTTATATATGACATAGAAAATAACGTCAACATCATTTTCATCCTTTGCTGCCTCAGTTTCTTCTTTGTGTTTCACATCCTTCTTAGAAGCTGAAGATTTTCTGCTTCGTTTTGCTGGAGGCTCACTTTCTGCTGCCTTTGCCTTTCCGCTGATCCTTGAGGATCTTCTTGAAGTTTCGCCTGTTCCCCAGTCAAACTCTGTGATTGCCGGACCACCAGGGTGTGACTTCAGATACTGCTGCAACCCTTTCTTTGTAGTGATCTCCTCCCCTGTTGGTGCAGTAAATACAATCTCATTTCTCTTCGGAGTCCCTCCTGTCTTGGGCAGAAACTGAAAAACAAAAAACAGAAAAAGTGAAGCTATAGGAGATTCTAACTATATGGTGCAACTTGTATGATGCGTGAGAGCAATGAAAAGGAGCTAGTGGTTTTGTCGTCATTCTTGAGTAGGTGGTAATGCAATTTATTGACTTGGTTGTTTATACTAACCCCTCCCATTCCCTTGTTTTTTGTTCCATAAAAAGTTCTACTCGCTTTAATGCTTATTTCACTGGCTATCTATTCACATGGAAGGTTTTATGACCAGCAGTTTTGGCAGAGCTGTCTCTTTTGTAAAGCTTGTGTTTATTGTAGTACAAGGTTATTGCTTTGGTTTGCACCCGAGTGTGTGGCCTAGTGGTCAATAAAGTGGGTGCAAACTTTTGAGAGACCAGGTTTTAGATCCCAGCTGAGACATGAAATACTAAGTGATTTCTTCACATCCGCCTATGCGTTGGTGGGCAAAGTTACCCGGTACCGGCGTTGGAAGGGTATAGGAGGTTCTGGTGAAATAGTCGAGAAATTTATTGGTTTTACATTTTCTTAACAGATTCCTACTTCGTGTTGTCCTTATATATGACATAGAAAATAACGTCAACATCATTTTCATCCTTTGCTGCCTCAGTTTCTTCTTTGTGTTTCACATCCTTCTTAGAAGCTGAAGATTTTCTGCTTCGTTTTGCTGGAGGCTCACTTTCTGCTGCCTTTGCCTTTCCGCTGATCCTTGAGGATCTTCTTGAAGTTTCGCCTGTTCCCCAGTCAAACTCTGTGATTGCCGGACCACCAGGGTGTGACTTCGATCTCGCCGCAACCCTTTCTTTGTAGTGATCTCCTCCCCGTTGGTGCGTGCAAAATACAATCTCATTTCTCTTCGGAGTCCGTCCTGTCTTGGGCAGAAACTGAAAAACAAAAAACAGAAAAAGTGAAGCTATAGGAGATTCTAACTATATGGTGCAACTTGTATGATGCGTGAGAGCAATGAAAAGGAGCTAGTGGTTTTGTCGTCATTCTTGAGTAGGTGGTAATGCAATTTATTGACTTGGTTGTTTATACTAACCCCTCCCATTCCCTTGTTTTTTGTTCCATAAAAAGTTCTACTCGCTTTAATGCTTATTTCACTGGCTATCTATTCACATGGAAGGTTTTATGACCAGCAGTTTTGCCAGAGCTGTCTCTTTTGTAAAGCTTGTGTTTATTGTAGTACAAGGTTATTGCTTTGGTTTGCACCCGAGTGTGTGGCCTAGTGGTCAATAAAGTGGGTGCAAACTTTTGAGAGACCAGGTTTTAGATCCCGAATTGAGACATGAAATACTAAGTGATTTCTTCACATCCGCCTATGCGTTGGTGGGCAAAGTTACCCGTACCGGCGTTGGAAGGGTATAGGAGGTTCGGTGAAATAGTCGAGAAATTTATTGGTTTTACATTTTCTTAACGATTCCTACTTCGTGTTGTCCTTATATATGACATAGAAAATAACGTCAACATCATTTTCATCCTTTCTCGCCTCGCTTTCTTCTTTGTGTTTCACATCCTTCTTAGAAGCCGAAGATTTTCTCGCTTCGTTTTGCTTTGGAGGCTCACTTTCTCGCTCGCCTTTGCCTTTCCGCCGATCCTTGAGGATCTTCTTGAAGTTTCGCTTTGTTCCCCGCTCAAACTCGTGATTGCCGGACCACCAGGGTGTGACTTCAGATACTGCTGCAACCCTTTCTTTGTAGTGATCTCCTCCCCTGTTGGTGCAGTAAATACAATCTCATTTCTCTTCGGAGTCCGTCCTGTCTTGGGCAGAAACTGAAAAACAAAAAACAGAAAAAGTGAAGCTATAGGAGATTCTAACTATATGGTACAACTTGTATGATGCGTGAGAGCAATGAAAAGGAGCTAGTGGTTTTGTCGTCATTCTTGAGTAGATGGTAATGCAATTTATTAACTTGGTTGTTTATACTAACCCCTCCCATTCCCTTGTTTTTTGTTCCATAAAAAGTTCTACTCGCTTTAATGCTTATTTCACTGGCTATCTATTCACATGGAAGATTTTATGACCAGCAGTTTTGACAGAGCTGTCTCTTTTGTAAAGCTTGTGTTTATTGTAGCACTAGGTTATTGCTTTGGTTTGCACCCGAGTGTGTGGCCTAGTTGTCAATAAAGTGGGTGCAAACCTTTGAGAGACCAGGTTTTAGATCCCAGCTGCGACATGAAATACTAAGTGATTTCTTCACATCCGCCTATGCGTTGGTGGGCAAAGTTACCCGGTACCGGCGTTGGAAGGGTATAGGAGGTTCTGGTGAAATAGTCGAGAAATTTATTGGTTTTACATTTTCTTAACAGATTCCTACTTCGTGTTGTCCTTATATATGACATAGAAAATAACGTCAACATCCTTTTCATCCTTTGCTGCCTCAGTTTCTTCTTTGTGTTTCACATCCTTCTTAGAAGTCGAAGATTTTCTCGCTTCGTTTTGCCGGAGGCTCACTTTCTGCCGCCTTTGCCTTTCCGCCGATCCTTGAGGATCTTCTTGAAGTTTCGCCCGTTCCCCGCCAAACTCGTGATTGCCGGACCACCGGGGTGTGACTTCGATATCGCTGCAACCCTTTCCTTGTAGTGATCTCCTCCCCGTTGGTGCGCAAATACAATCTCATTTCTCTTCGGAGTCCCTCCCGTCTTGGGCGAAACCGAAAAACAAAAAACGAGAAAAAGTGAAGCTATAGGAGATTCTAACTATATGGTGCAACTTGTATGATGCGTGAGAGCAATGAAAAGGAGCTAGTGGTTTTGTCGTCATTCTTGAGTAGGTGGTAATGCAATTTATTGACTTGGTTGTTTATACTAACCCCTCCCATTCCCTTGTTTTTTGTTCCATAAAAAGTTTTACTCGCTTTAATGCTTATTTCACCGGCTATCTATTCACATGGAAGGTTTTATGACCAGCAGCTTTTGGCGTAGCCGTCTCTTTTGTAAAGCTTGTGTTTATTGTAGTACTAGGTTATTGCTTTGGTTTGCACCCGAGTGTGTGGCCTAGTGGTCAATAAAGTGGGTGCAAACCTTTGAGAGACCAGTTTTAGATCCCACCGAGACATGAAATACTAAGTGATTTCTTCACATCCGCCTATGCGTTGGTGGGCAAAGTTACCCGCACCGGCGTTGGAAGGGTATAGGAGGTTCGGTGAAATAGTCGAGAATTTTATTGGTTTTACATTTTCTTAACAGATTCCTACTTCGTGTTGTCCTTATATATGACATAGAAAATAACGTCAACATCATTTTCATCCTTTGTCGCCTCGCTTTCTTCTTTGTGTTTCACATCCTTCTTAGAAGTCAAGATTTTCTCGCTTCGTTTTGCTTTGGAGGCTCACTTTCTGCCGCCTTTGCCTTTCCGCCGATCCTTGAGGATCTTCTTGAAGTTTCGCCCGTTCGCCGCCAAACTCGTGATTGCCGGACCACCGGGTGTGACTTCGTATATCTGCTTGCAACCCTTTCTTTGTAGTGATCTCCTCCCCCGTTGGTGCAAGAAAATACAATCTCATTTCTCTTCGAGTCCGTCCCGTCTTGGGCGAAACCGAAAAACAAAAAACGAAAAAAGTGAAGCTATAGGAGATTCTAACTATATGGTGCAACTTGTATGATGCGTGAGAGCATTGAAAAGGAGCTAGTGGTTTTGTCGTCATTCTTGAGTAGGTGGTAATGCAATTTATTGACTTGGTTGTTTATACTAACCCCTCCCATTCCCTTGTTTTTTGTTCCATAAAAAGTTCTACTCGCTTTAATGCTTATTTCACCGGCTATCTATTCACATGAAAGGTTTTATGACCAGCAGCTTTTGCGGAAGTAGTGTCTCTTTTGTAAAGCTTGTGTTTATTGTAGTACTAGGTTATTGCTTTGGTTTGCACCCGAGTGTGTGGCCTAGTGGTCAATAAAGTGGGTGCAAACCTTTGAGAGACCAGGTTTTAGATCCCAGCTGAGACATGAAATACTAAGTGATTTCTTCACATCCGCCTATGCGTTGGTGGGCAAAGTTACCGTGCGGCGTTGGAAGGGTATAGGAGGTTCGGTGAAATAGTCGAGAAATTTATTGGTTTTACATTTTCTTAACAGATTCCTACTTCGTGTTGTCTTTATATATGACATAGAAAATAACGTCAACATCCTTTTCATCCTTTGCAGCCTCAGTTTCTTCTTTGTGTTTCACATCCTTCTTAGAAGTCAAGATTTTCTCGCTTCGTTTTGCCGGAGGCTCACTTTCTCGCCGCCTTTGCCTTTCCGCCGATCCTTGAGGATCTTCTTGAAGTTTCGCCCGTTCCCCGCCAAACTCGTGATTGCCGGACCACCAGGGTGTGACTTCGAATACTCGCCGCAACCCTTTCCTTGTAGTGATCTCCTCCCCCGTTGGTGCAAAAGAAATACAATCTCATTTCTCTTCGGAGTCCCTCCTGTCTTGGGCAGAAACCGAAAAACAAAAAACAGAAAAAGTGAAGCTATAGGAGATTCTAACTATATGGTGCAACTTGTATGATGCGTGAGAGCAATGAAAAGGAGCTAGTGGTTTTGTCGTCATTCTTGAGTAGGTGGTAATGCAATTTATTGACTTGGTTGTTTATACTAACCCCTCCCATTCCCTTGTTTTTTGTTCCATAAAAAGTTCTACTCGCTTTAATGCTTATTTCACCGGCTATCTATTCACATGGAAGGTTTTATGACCAAAGAGCTTTGGCGGAGCTGTCTCTTTTGTAAAGCTTGTGTTTATTGTAGTACTAGGTTATTGCTTTGGTTTGCACCCGAGTGTGTGGCCTAGTGGTCAATAAAGTGGGTGCAAACCTTTGAGAGACCAGTTTTAGATCCCACCGAGACATGAAATACTAAGTGATTTCTTCACATCCGCCTATGCGTTGGTGGGCAAAGTTACCCGCACCGGCGTTGGAAGGGTATAGGAGGTTCGGTGAAATAGTCGAGAATTTTATTGGTTTTACATTTTCTTAACGATTCCTACTTCGTGTTGTCCTTATATATGACATAGAAAATAACGTCAACATCATTTTCATCCTTTGCTGCCTCAGTTTCTTCTTTGTGTTTCACATCCTTCTTAGAAGCTGAAGATTTTCTGCTTCGTTTTGCTGGAGGCTCACTTTCTGCTGCCTTTGCCTTTCCGCTGATCCTTGAGGATCTTCTTGAAGTTTCGCCTGTTCGCCGCCAAACTCGTGATTGCCGACCACCGTGGGTGTGACTTCAGATACTGCTGCAACCCTTTCTTTGTAGTGATCTCCTCCCCTGTTGGTGCAGTAAATACAATCTCATTTCTCTTCGGAGTCCGTCCTGTCTTGGGCAGAAACTGAAAAACAAAAAACAGAAAAAGTGAAGCTATAGGAGATTCTAACTATATGGTGCAACTTGTATGATGCGTGAGAGCATTGAAAAGGAGCTAGTGGTTTTGTCGTCATTCTTGAGTAGGTGGTAATGCAATTTATTGACTTGGTTGTTTATACTAACCCCTCCCATTCCCTTGTTTTTTGTTCCATAAAAAGTTCTACTCGCTTTAATGCTTATTTCACTGGCTATCTATTCACATGGAAGGTTTTATGACCAGCAGTTTTGGCAGAGCTGTCTCTTTTGTAAAACTTGTGTTTATTGTAGCACTAGGTTATTGCTTTGCTTTGCACCCGAGTGTGTGGCCTAGTGGTCAATAAAGTGGGTGCAAACCTTTGAGAGACCAGGTTTTAGATCCCAGCTGCGACATGAAATAGTAAGTGATTTCTTCACATCCGCCTATGCGTTGGTGGGCAAAGTTACCCGGTACCGGCGTTGGAAGGGTATAGGAGGTTCTGGTGAAATAGTCGAGAAATTTATTGGTTTTACATTTCTTAACAGATTCCTACTTCGTGTTGTCCTTATATATGACATAGAAAATAACGTCAACATCCTTTTCATCATTTGCTGCCTCAGTTTCTTCTTTGTGTTTCACATCCTTCTTAGAAGCTGAAGATTTTCTGCTTCGTTTTGCTGGAGGCTCACTTTCTGCTGCCTTTGCCTTTCCGCTGATCCTTGAGGATCTTCTTGAAGTTTCGCCTGTTCGCCAGTCAAACTCTGTGATTGCCGGACCACCAGGGTGTGACTTCAGATACTGCTGCAACCCTTTCCTTGTAGTGATCTCCTCCCCTGTTGGTGCAGTAAATACAATCTCATTTCTCTTCGGAGTCCCTCCTGTCTTGGGCAGAAACTGAAAAACAAAAAACAGAAAAAGTGAAGCTATAGGAGATTCTAACTATATGGTGCAACTTGTATGATGCGTGAGAGCAATGAAAAGGAGCTAGTGGTTTTGTCGTCATTCTTGAGTAGGTGGTAATGCAATTTATTGACTTGGTTGTTTATACTAACCCCTCCCATTCCCTTGTTTTTTGTTCCATAAAAAGTTCTACTCGCTTTAATGCTTATTTCACTGGCTATCTATTCACATGGAAGGTTTTATGACCAGCAGTTTTGGCAGAGCTGTCTCTTTTGTAAAGCTTGTGTTTATTGTAGTACTAGGTTATTGCTTTGGTTTGCACCCGAGTGTGTGGCCTAGTGGTCAATAAAGTGGGTGCAAACCTTTGAGAGACCAGGTTTTAGATCCCAGCTGAGACATGAAATACTAAGTGATTTCTTCACATCCGCCTATGCGTTGGTGGGCAAAGTTACCCGCACCGGCGTTGGAAGGGTATAGGAGGTTCGGTGAAATAGTCGAGAATTTTATTGGTTTTACATTTTCTTAACGATTCCTACTTCGTGTTGTCCTTATATATGACATAGAAAATAACGTCAACATCATTTTCATCCTTTGTCGCCTCGCTTTCTTCTTTGTGTTTCACATCCTTCTTAGAAGTCCGAAGATTTTCTCGCTTCGTTTTGCTTTGAGGCTCACTTTCTCGCCGCCTTTGCCTTTCCGCCGATCCTTGAGGATCTTCTTGAAGTTTCGCCTGTTCGCCGCGTCCAAACTCGTGATTGCCGGACCACCAGGGTGTGACTTCGATATCGCCGCAACCCTTTCTTTGTAGTGATCTCCTCCCCCGTTGGTGCAAAAGAAATACAATCTCATTTCTCTTCGAGTCCGTCCCGTCTTGGGCGTAAACCGAAAAACAAAAAACAGAAAAAGTGAAGCTATAGGAGATTCTAAATATATGGTGCAACTTGTATGATGCGTGAGAGCATTGAAAAGGAGCTAGTGGTTTTGTCGTCATTCTTGAGTAGGTGGTAATGCAATTTATTGACTTGGTTATTTATACTAACCCCTCACATTCCCTTGTTTTTTGTTCCATAAAAAGTTCTACTCGCTTTAATGCTTATTTCACTGGCTATCTATTCACATGAAAGGTTTTATGACCAAGCAGCTTTTGCGTAGCCGTCTCTTTTGTAAAGCTTGTGTTTATTGTAGTACTAGGTTATTGCTTTGGTTTGCACCCGAGTGTGTGGCCTAGTGGTCAATAAAGTGGGTGCAAACCTTTGAGAGACCAGGTTTTAGATCCCAGCTGCGACATGAAATACTAAGTGATTTCTTCACATCCGCCTATGCGTTGGTGGGCAAAGTTACCCGGTACCGGTGTTGGAAGGGTATAGGAGGTTCTGGTGAAATAGTCGAGAAATTTATTGGTTTTACATTTTCTTAACGATTCCTACTTCGTGTTGTCCTTATATATGACATAGAAAATAACGTCAACATCCTTTTCATCCTTTGTCGCCTCGCTTTCTTCTTTGTGTTTCACATCCTTCTTAGAAGCGAAGATTTTCTCGCTTCGTTTTGCCGGAGGCTCACTTTCTCGCCGCCTTTGCCTTTCCGCCGATCCTTGAGGATCTTCTTGAAGTTTCGCCCGTTCCCCGCCAAACTCGTGATTGCCGGACCACCAGGGTGTGACTTCGTATACCGCCGCAACCCTTTCCTTGTAGTGATCTCCTCCCCCGTTGGTGCGAGAAATACAATCTCATTTCTCTTCGAGTCCCTCCCGTCTTGGGCGTAAACCGAAAAACAAAAAACAAAAAAAGTGAAGCTATAGGAGATTCTAAATATATGGTGCAACTTGTATGATGCGTGAGAGCAATGAAAAGGAGCTAGTGGTTTTGTCGTCATTCTTGAGTAGGTGGTAATGCAATTTATTGACTTGGTTGTTTATACTAACCCCTCCCATTCCCTTGTTTTTTGTTCCATAAAAAGTTCTACTCGCTTTAATGCTTATTTCACCGGCTATCTATTCACATGGAAGGTTTTATGACCAAAGTAGCTTTTGCGAGCCGTCTCTTTTGTAAAGCTTGTGTTTATTGTAGTACTAGGTTATTGCTTTGGTTTGCACCCGAGTGTGTGGCCTAGTGGTCAATAAAGTGGGTGCAAACCTTTGAGAGACCAGGTTTTAGATCCCACCGAGACATGAAATACTAAGTGATTTCTTCACATCCGCCTATGCGTTGGTGGGCAAAGTTACCCGCACCGGCGTTGGAAGGGTATAGGAGGTTCGGTGAGATAGTCGAGAATTTTATTGGTTTTACATTTTCTTAACGATTCCTACTTCGTGTTGTCCTTATATATGACATAGAAAATAACGTCAACATCATTTTCATCCTTTGTCGCCTCGCTTTTTCTTTGTGTTTCACATCCTTCTTAGAAGCCGAAGATTTTCTCGCTTCGTTTTGCCGGAGGCTCACTTTCTGCGCCGCCTTTGCCTTTCCGCCGATCCTTGAGGATCTTCTTGAAGTTTCGCCCGTTCGCCGGTCAAACTCGTGATTGCCGGACCACCGGGGTGACTTCGTATATCGCCGCAACCCTTTCTTTGTAGTGATCTCCTCCCCTGTTGGTGCAGTAAATACAATCTCATTTCTCTTCGGAGTCCGTCCTGTCTTGGGCAGAAACTGAAAAACAAAAAACAGAAAAAGTGAAGCTATAGGAGATTCTAACTATATGGTGCAACTTGTATGATGCGTGAGAGCATTGAAAAGGAGCTAGTGGTTTTGTCGTCATTCTTGAGTAGGTGGTAATGCAATTTATTGACTTGGTTGTTTATACTAACCCCTCCCATTCCCTTGTTTTTTGTTCCATAAAAAGTTCTACTCGCTTTAATGCTTATTTCACTGGCTATCTATTCACATGAAAGGTTTTATGACCAAAGAGCTTTTGCGTAGCCGTCTCTTTTGTAAAGCTTGTGTTTATTGTAGTACTAGGTTATTGCTTTGGTTTGCACCCGAGTGTGTGGCCTAGTGGTCAATAAAGTGGGTGCAAACCTTTGAGAGACCAGGTTTTAGATCCCAGCTGAGACATGAAATACTAAGTGATTTCTTCACATCCGCCTATGCGTTGGTGGGCAAAGTTACCCGCACCGGCGTTGGAAGGGTATAGGAGGTTCTGGTGAAATAGTCGAGAAATTTATTGGTTTTACATTTTCTTAACAGATTCCTACTTCGTGTTGTCCTTATATATGACATAGAAAATAACGTCAACATCCTTTTCATCCTTTGCTGCCTCAGTTTCTTCTTTGTGTTTCACATCCTTCTTAGAAGCTGAAGATTTTCTGCTTCGTTTTGCTGGAGGCTCACTTTCTGCTGCCTTTGCCTTTCCGCTGATCCTTGAGGATCTTCTTGAAGTTTCGCCTGTTATCCAGTCAAACTCTGTGATTGCCGGACCACCAGGGTGTGACTTCAGATACTGCTGCAACCCTTTCCTTGTAGTGATCTCCTCCCCCGTTGGTGCAAAGAAATACAATCTCATTTCTCTTCGAGTCCCTCCCGTCTTGGGCGAAACGAAAAACAAAAAACAAAAAAGTGAAGCTATAGGAGATTCTAACTATATGGTGCAACTTGTATGATGCGTGAGAGCAATGAAAAGGAGCTAGTGGTTTTGTCGTCATTCTTGAGTAGGTGGTAATGCAATTTATTGACTTGGTTATTTATACTAACCCCTCCCATTCCCTTGTTTTTTGTTCCATAAAAAGTTCTACTCGCTTTAATGCTTATTTCACTGGCTATCTATTCACATGGAAGGTTTTATGACCAGCAGTTTTGGCAGAGCTGTCTCTTTTGTAAAGCTTGTGTTTATTGTAGTACTAGGTTATTGCTTTGGTTTGCACCCGAGTGTGTGGCCTAGTGGTCAATAAAGTGGGTGCAAACCTTTGAGAGACCAGGTTTTAGATCCCAGCTGAGACATGAAATACTAAGTGATTTCTTCACATCCGCCTATGCGTTGGTGGGCAAAGTTACCCGCTACCGGCGTTGGAAGGGTATAGGAGGTTCTGGTGAAATAGTCGAGAATTTTATTGGTTTTACATTTTCTTAACAGATTCCTACTTCGTGTTGTCCTTATATATGACATAGAAAATAACGTCAACATCATTTTCATCCTTTGCTGCCTCAGTTTCTTCTTTGTGTTTCACATCCTTCTTAGAAGCTGAAGATTTTCTGCTTCGTTTTGCTGGAGGCTCACTTTCTGCTGCCTTTGCCTTTCCGCTGATCCTTGAGGATCTTCTTGAAGTTTCGCCTGTTCGCCTCAAAACTCGTGATTGCCGGACCACCAGGGTGTGACTTCGTATATCGCCGCAACCCTTTCTTTGTAGTGATCTCCTCCCCCGTTGGTGCGGAAATACAATCTCATTTCTCTTCGAGTCCGTCCCGTCTTGGGCGAAACCGAAAAACAAAAAACAAAAAAAGTGAAGCTATAGGAGATTCTAACTATATGGTGCAACTTGTATGATGCGTGAGAGCATTGAAAAGGAGCTAGTGGTTTTGTCGTCATTCTTGAGTAGGTGGTAATGCAATTTATTTACTTGGTTGTTTATACTAACCCCTCCCATTCCCTTGTTTTTTGTTCCATAAAAAGTTCTACTCGCTTTAATGCTTATTTCACCGGCTATCTATTCACATGAAAGGTTTTATGACCAAAGCTTTTGGCGTAGCCGTCTCTTTTGTAAAGCTTGTGTTTATTGTAGTACTAGGTTATTGCTTTGGTTTGCACCCGAGTGTGTGGCCTAGTGGTCAATAAAGTGGGTGCAAACCTTTGAGAGACCAGGTTTTAGATCCCACCGAGACATGAAATACTAAGTGATTTCTTCACATCCGCCTATGCGTTGGTGGGCAAAGTTACCCGCACCGGCGTTGGAAGGGTATAGGAGGTTCGGTGAAATAGTCGAGAAATTTATTGGTTTTACATTTTCTTAACGTATTCCTACTTCGTGTTGTCCTTATATATGACATAGAAAATAACGTCAACATCCTTTTCATCCTTTGTCGCCTCGCTTTCTTCTTTGTGTTTCACATCCTTCTTAGAAGTCAAGATTTTCTCGCTTCGTTTTGCCGGAGGCTCACTTTCTCGCTTGCCTTTGCCTTTCCGCCGATCCTTGAGGATCTTCTTGAAGTTTCGCCCTTCCCCGGTCAAACTCGTGATTGCCGACCACCAGGGTGTGACTTCGATATCGCCGCAACCCTTTCCTTGTAGTGATCTCCTCCCCCGTTGGTGCGAGAAATACAATCTCATTTCTCTTCGGAGTCCCTCCCCGTCTTGGGCGTAAACCGAAAAACAAAAAACAAAAAAGTGAAGCTATAGGAGATTCTAACTATATGGTGCAACTTGTATGATGCGTGAGAGCAATGAAAAGGAGCTAGTGGTTTTGTCGTCATTCTTGAGTAGGTGGTAATGCAATTTATTGACTTGGTTGTTTATACTAACCCCTCCCATTCCCTTGTTTTTTGTTCCATAAAAAGTTCTACTCGCTTTAATGCTTATTTCACCGGCTATCTATTCACATGGAAGATTTTATGACCAGCAGTTTTGGCAGAACTGTCTCTTTTGTAAAGCTTGTGTTTATTGTAGCACTAGGTTATTGCTTTGGTTTGCACCCGAGTGTGTGGCCTATTGGTCAATAAAGTGGGTGCAAACCTTTGAGAGACCAGGTTTTAGATCCCAGCTGCGACATGAAATACTAAGTGATTTCTTCACATCCGCCTATGCGTTGGTGGGCAAAGTTACCCGCTACCGGCGTTGGAAGGGTATAGGAGGTTCTGGTGAAATAGTCGAGAAATTTATTGGTTTTACATTTTCTTAACAGATTCCTACTTCGTGTTGTCCTTATATATGACATAGAAAATAACGTCAACATCCTTTTCATCCTTTGTCGCCTCGCTTTCTTCTTTGTGTTTCACATCCTTCTTAGAAGTCAAGATTTTCTCGCTTCGTTTTGCTTTGGAGGCTCACTTTCTCGCCGCCTTTGCCTTTCCGCCGATCCTTGAGGATCTTCTTGAAGTTTCGCCCGTTCCCCGGCTCAAACTCGTGATTGCCGACCACCAGGGTGTGACTTCGTATACATCGCCGCAACCCTTTCCTTGTAGTGATCTCCTCCCCCGTTGGTGCGTAAATACAATCTCATTTCTCTTCGAGTCCCTCCCGTCTTGGGCGTAAACCGAAAAACAAAAAACAAAAAAGTGAAGCTATAGGAGATTCTAACTATATGGTGCAACTTGTATGATGCGTGAGAGCAATGAAAAGGAGCTAGTGGTTTTGTCGTCATTCTTGAGTAGGTGGTAATGCAATTTATTGACTTGGTTGTTTATACTAACCCCTCCCATTCCCTTGTTTTTTGTTCCATAAAAAGTTCTACTCGCTTTAATGCTTATTTCACCGGCTATCTATTCACATGGAAGGTTTTATGACCAGCAGCTTTTGCGTAGCCGTTCTCTTTTGTAAAGCTTGTGTTTATTGTAGTACTAGGTTATTGCTTTGGTTTGCACCCGAGTGTGTGGCCTAGTGGTCAATAAAGTGGGTGCAAACCTTTGAGAGACCAGGTTTTAGATCCCACCGAGACATGAAATACTAAGTGATTTCTTCACATCCGCCTATGCGTTGGTGGGCAAAGTTACCCGCACCGGCGTTGGAAGGGTATAGGAGGTTCGGTGAAATAGTCGAGAATTTTATTGGTTTTACATTTTCTTAACAGATTCCTACTTCGTGTTGTCCTTATATATGACATAGAAAATAACGTCAACATCATTTTCATCCTTTGTCGCCTCGCTTTCTTCTTTGTGTTTCACATCCTTCTTAGAAGTCGAAGATTTTCTCGCTTCGTTTTGGCTTTGGAGGCTCACTTTCTGCCGCTTTGCCTTTCCGCCGATCCTTGAGGATCTTCTTGAAGTTTCGCCCTGTTCCCGCCAAACCAAACTCGTGATTGCCGGACCACCGGGTGTGACTTCGACATCTGCTTTGCAACCCTTTCTTTGTAGTGATCTCCCCCCGTTGGTGCAAAATACAATCTCATTTCTCTTCGAGTCCCTCCCGTCTTGGGCGTAAACCGAAAAATAAAAAACAAAAAAGTGAAGCTATAGGAGATTCTAACTATATGGTGCAACTTGTATGATGCGTGAGAGCATTGAAAAGGAGCTAGTGGTTTTGTCGTCATTCTTGAGTAGGTGGTAATGCAATTTATTGACTTGGTTGTTTATACTAACCCCTCCCATTCCCTTGTTTTTTGTTCCATAAAAAGTTCTACTCGCTTTAATGCTTATTTCACGGCTATCTATTCACATGAAAGGTTTTATGACCAAAGCAGCTTTTGCGAGCCGTCTCTTTTGTAAAGCTTGTGTTTATTGTAGTACTAGGTTATTGCTTTGGTTTGCACCCGAGTGTGTGGCCTAGTGGTCAATAAAGTGGGTGCAAACCTTTGAGAGACCAGGTTTTAGATCCCACCGAGACAGAAATACTAAGTGATTTCTTCACATCCGCCTATGCGTTGGTGGGCAAAGTTACCCGTCACCGGCGTTGGAAGGGTATAGGAGGTTCGGTGAAATAGTCGAGAAATTTATTGGTTTTACATTTTCTTAATCGATTCCTACTTCGTGTTGTCCTTATATATGACATAGAAAATAACGTCAACATCCTTTTCATCCTTTGTCGCCTCGCTTTTCTTCTTTGTGTTTCACATCCTTCTTAGAAGTCAAGATTTTCTCGCTTCGTTTTGCCGGAGGCTCACTTTCTGCCGCCTTTGCCTTTCCGCCGATCCTTGAGGATCTTCTTGAAGTTTCGCCCGTTCGCCGCAAACTCGTGATTGCCGACCACCGGGGTGTGACTTCGATACTCGCCGCAACCCTTTCCTTGTAGTGATCTCCTCCCCCGTTGGTGCAAAAATACAATCTCATTTCTCTTCGAGTCCCTCCCGTCTTGGGCGAAACTGAAAAACAAAAAACAGAAAAAGTGAAGCTATAGGAGATTCTAACTATATGGTGCAACTTGTATGATGCGTGAGAGCAATGAAAAGGAGCTAGTGGTTTTGTCGTCATTCTTGAGTAGGTGGTAATGCAATTTATTGACTTGGTTGTTTATACTAACCCCTCCCATTCCCTTGTTTTTTGTTCCATAAAAAGTTCTACTCGCTTTAATGCTTATTTCACTGGCTATCTATTCACATGGAAGGTTTTATGACCAGCAGTTTTGGCAGAGCTGTCTCTTTTGTAAAACTTGTGTTTATTGTAGTACTAGGTTATTGCTTTGGTTTGCACCCGAGTGTGTGGCCTAGTGGTCAATAAAGTGGGTGCAAACCTTTGAGAGACCAGGTTTTAGATCCCAGCTGAGACATGAAATACTAAGTGATTTCTTCACATCCGCCTATGCGTTGGTGGGCAAAGTTACCCGCACCGCGTTGGAAGGGTATAGGAGGTTCTGGTGAAATAGTCGAGAATTTTATTGGTTTTACATTTTCTTAACAGATTCCTACTTCGTGTTGTCCTTATATATGACATAGAAAATAACGTCAACATCATTTTCATCCTTTGCTGCCTCAGTTTCTTCTTTGTGTTTCACATCCTTCTTAGAAGCTGAAGATTTTCTGCTTCGTTTTGCTGGAGGCTCACTTTCTGCTGCCTTTGCCTTTCCGCTGATCCTTG
This sequence comes from Anisodus tanguticus, assembly GCA_034509755.1. Lineage (NCBI taxonomy): Eukaryota > Viridiplantae > Streptophyta > Magnoliopsida > Solanales > Solanaceae > Anisodus > Anisodus tanguticus. Next base: position 7,398,495 of record CM067543.1, on the reverse strand, counting down.
AGGATCTTCTTGAAGTTTCGCCTGTTCCCCGCCAAACTCGTGATTGCCGACCACCAGGTGTGACTTCGATATCGCCGCAACCCTTTCCTTGTAGTGATCTCCTCCCCGTTGGTGCAAAATACAATCTCATTTCTCTTCGAGTCCCTCCCCGTCTTGGGCGTAAACCGAAAAACAAAAAACAGAAAAAGTGAAGCTATAGGAGATTCTAACTATATGGTGCAACTTGTATGATGCGTGAGAGCAATGAAAAGGAGCTAGTGGTTTTGTCGTCATTCTTGAGTAGGTGGTAATGCAATTTATTGACTTGGTTGTTTATACTAACCCCTCCCATTCCCTTGTTTTTTGTTCCATAAAAAGTTCTACTCGCTTTAATGCTTATTTCACCGGCTATCTATTCACATGGAAGGTTTTATGACCAGCAGCTTTTGCGCGAGTCGTCTCTTTTGTAAAGCTTGTGTTTATTGTAGTACTAGGTTATTGCTTTGGTTTGCACCCGAGTGTGTGGCCTAGTGGTCAATAAAGTGGGTGCAAACCTTTGAGAGACCAGGTTTTAGATCCCACCGAGACATGAAATACTAAGTGATTTCTTCACATCCGCCTATGCGTTGGTGGGCAAAGTTACCCGCACCGGCGTTGGAAGGGTATAGGAGGTTCTGGTGAAATAGTCGAGAATTTTATTGGTTTTACATTTTCTTAACGTATTCCTACTTCGTGTTGTCCTTATATATGACATAGAAAATAACGTCAACATCATTTTCATCCTTTGTCGCCTCGCTTTCTTCTTTGTGTTTCACATCCTTCTTAGAAGTCGAAGATTTTCTCGCTTCGTTTTTTGGAGGCTCACTTTCTGCTTTGCCTTTGCCTTTCCGCCGATCCTTGAGGATCTTCTTGAAGTTTCGCCTTGTTCCCCGCCAAACTCGTGATTGCCGACCACCAGGGTGTGACTTCGAGACATCGCTGCAACCCTTTCTTTGTAGTGATCTCCTCCCCGTTGGTGCAAAGTAAATACAATCTCATTTCTCTTCGGAGTCCCTCCTGTCTTGGGCAGAAACTGAAAAATAAAAAACAGAAAAAGTGAAGCTATAGGAGATTCTAACTATATGGTGCAACTTGTATGATGCGTGAGAGCATTGAAAAGGAGCTAGTGGTTTTGTCGTCATTCTTGAGTAGGTGGTAATGCAATTTATTGACTTGGTTGTTTATACTAACCCCTCCCATTCCCTTGTTTTTTGTTCCATAAAAAGTTCTACTCGCTTTAATGCTTATTTCACCGGCTATCTATTCACATGAAAGGTTTTATGACCAAAGCTTTGGCGTAGTCGTCTCTTTTTGTAAAGCTTGTGTTTATTGTAGTACTAGGTTATTGCTTTGGTTTGCACCCGAGTGTGTGGCCTAGTGGTCAATAAAGTGGGTGCAAACCTTTGAGAGACCAGTGTTTTAGATCCCACCGAGACAGAAATACTAAGTGATTTCTTCACATCCGCCTATGCGTTGGTGGGCAAAGTTACCCGCACCGGCGTTGGAAGGGTATAGGAGGTTCGGTGAAATAGTCGAGAAATTTATTGGTTTTACATTTTCTTAACGATTCCTACTTCGTGTTGTCCTTATATATGACATAGAAAATAACGTCAACATCCTTTTCATCCTTTGTCGCCTCGCTTTCTTCTTTGTGTTTCACATCCTTCTTAGAAGCGAAGATTTTCTCGCTTCGTTTTGCCGGAGGCTCACTTTCTCTCGCCTTTGCCTTTCCGCCGATCCTTGAGGATCTTCTTGAAGTTTCGCCTGTTCGCCGGTCAAACTCGTGATTGCCGACCACCAGGGGTGTGACTTCGATATCGCCGCAACCCTTTCCTTGTAGTGATCTCCTCCCCCCGTTGGTGCGAAAATACAATCTCATTTCTCTTCGAGTCCCTCCCGTCTTGGGCGAAAAACCGAAAAACAAAAAACAGAAAAAGTGAAGCTATAGGAGATTCTAACTATATGGTGCAACTTGTATGATGCGTGAGAGCAATGAAAAGGAGCTAGTGGTTTTGTCGTCATTCTTGAGTAGGTGGTAATGCAATTTATTGACTTGGTTGTTTATACTAACCCCTCCCATTCCCTTGTTTTTTGTTCCATAAAAAGTTCTACTCGCTTTAATGCTTATTTCACTGGCTATCTATTCACATGGAAGGTTTTATGACCAGCAGTTTTGGCAGAGCTGTCTCTTTTGTAAAACTTGTGTTTATTGTAGTACTAGATTATTGCTTTGGTTTGCACCCGAGTGTGTGGCCTAGTGGTCAATAAAGTGGGTGCAAACCTTTGAGAGACCAGGTTTTAGATCCCAGCTGAGACATGAAATACTAAGTGATTTCTTCACATCCGCCTATGCGTTGGTGGGCAAAGTTACCCGGTACCGGCGTTGGAAGGGTATAGGAGGTTCTGGTGAAATAGTCGAGAATTTTATTGGTTTTACATTTTCTTAACGATTCCTACTTCGTGTTGTCCTTATATATGACATAGAAAATAACGTCAACATCATTTTCATCCTTTGTCGCCTCGCTTTCTTCTTTGTGTTTCACATCCTTCTTAGAAGTCAAGATTTTCTCGCTTCGTTTTGCTTTGGAGGCTCACTTTCTCGCTGCCTTTGCCTTTCCGCCGATCCTTGAGGAACTTCTTGAAGTTTCGCTCGTTCCCCAGCCAAACTCGTGATTGCCGGACCACCGGGTGTGACTTCGATATATTGCTTTGCAACCCTTTCCTTGTAGTGATCTCCTCCCCGTTGGTGCAAGAAATACAATCTCATTTCTCTTCGGAGTCCCTCCTGTCTTGTGCAGAAACTGAAAAACAAAAAACAGAAAAAGTGAAGCTATAGGAGATTCTAACTATATGGTGCAACTTGTATGATGCGTGAGAGCAATGAAAATGAGCTAGTGGTTTTGTCGTCATTCTTGAGTAGGTGGTAATCCAATTTATTGACTTGGTTGTTTATACTAACCCCTCCCATTCCCTTGTTTTTTGTTCCATAAAAAGTTCTACTCGCTTTAATGCTTATTTCACCGGCTATCTATTCACATGGAAGGTTTTATGACCAAATAGCTTTGGCGTAGCTTTGTCTCTTTTGTAAAGCTTGTGTTTATTGTAGTACAAGGTTATTGCTTTGGTTTGCACCCGAGTGTGTGGCCTAGTGGTCAATAAAGTGGGTGCAAACCTTTGAGAGACCAGGTTTTAGATCCCAGCTGAGACATGAAATACTAAGTGATTTCTTCACATCCGCCTATGCGTTGGTGGGCAAAGTTACCCGCACCGGCGTTGGAAGGGTATAGGAGGTTCGGTGAAATAGTCGAGAAATTTATTGGTTTTACATTTTCTTAACAGATTCCTACTTCGTGTTGTCCTTATATATGACATAGAAAATAACGTCAACATCATTTTCATCCTTTGCTGCCTCAGTTTCTTCTTTGTGTTTCACATCCTTCTTAGAAGTCCGAAGATTTTCTCGCTTCGTTTTGCTTTGAGGCTCACTTTCTGCTTGCCTTTGCCTTTCCGCCGATCCTTGAGGATCTTCTTGAAGTTTCGCCCGTTCCCCGGTCAAACTCGTGATTTCCGGACCACCGGGGTGTGACTTCGAGATCTCGCTACAAACCCTTTCCTTGTAGTGATCTCCTCCCCTGTTGGTGCAATAAATAAAATCTCATTTTTCTTCGGAGTCCATCCTGTCTTGGGAAGAAACTGAAAAACAAAAAACAGAAAAAGTGAAGCTATAGGAGATTCTAACTATATGGTACAACTTGTATGATGCGTGAGAGCAATGAAAAGGAGCTAGTGGTTTTGTCGTCATTCTTGAGTAGATGGTAATGCAATTTATTGACTTGGTTGTTTATACTAACCCCTCCCATTCCCTTGTTTTTTGTTCCATAAAAAGTTCTACTCGCTTTAATGCTTATTTCACTGGCTATCTATTCACATGGAAGATTTTATGACCAGCAGTTTTTGGCGAGCTGTCTCTTTTGTAAAGCTTGTGTTTATTGTAGCACTAGGTTATTGCTTTGGTTTGCACCCGAGTGTGTGGCCTAGTTGTCAATAAAGTGGGTGCAAACCTTTGAGAGACCAGGTTTTAGATCCCAGCTGCGACATGAAATACTAAGTGATTTCTTCACATCCGCCTATGCGTTGGTGGGCAAAGTTACCCGCTACCGGCGTTGGAAGGGTATAGGAGGTTCGGTGAAATAGTCGAGAAATTTATTGGTTTTACATTTTCTTAACGATTCCTACTTCGTGTTGTCCTTATATATGACATAGAAAATAACGTCAACATCATTTTCATCCTTTGCTGCCTCAGTTTCTTCTTTGTGTTTCACATCCTTCTTAGAAGCTGAAGATTTTCTGCTTCGTTTTGCTGGAGGCTCACTTTCTGCTGCCTTTGCCTTTCCGCTGATCCTTGAGGATCTTCTTGAAGTTTCGCCTGTTCCCCAGTCAAACTCTGTGATTTCCGGACCACCAGGGTGTGACTTCAGATACTGCTACAACCCTTTCCTTGTAGTGATCTCCTCCCCCGTTGGTGCAAAGAAATAAAATCTCATTTTTCTTCGAGTCCATCCCGTCTTGGGAAGAAACTGAAAAACAAAAAACAGAAAAAGTGAAGCTATAGGAGATTCTAACTATATGGTACAACTTGTATGATGCGTGAGAGCAATGAAAAGGAGCTAGTGGTTTTGTCGTCATTCTTGAGTAGATGGTAATGCAATTTATTGACTTGGTTGTTTATACTAACCCCTCCCATTCCCTTGTTTTTTGTTCCATAAAAAGTTCTACTCGCTTTAATGCTTATTTCACTGGCTATCTATTCACATGGAAGATTTTATGACCAGCAGTTTTGGCAGAGCCGTCTCTTTTGTAAAGCTTGTGTTTATTGTAGCACTAGGTTATTGCTTTGGTTTGCACCCGAGTGTGTGGCCTAGTTGTCAATAAAGTGGGTGCAAACCTTTGAGAGACCAGGTTTTAGATCCCAGCTGCGACATGAAATACTAAGTGATTTCTTCACATCCGCCTATGCGTTGGTGGGCAAAGTTACCCGGTACCGGCGTTGGAAGGGTATAGGAGGTTCTGGTGAAATAGTCGAGAAATTTATTGGTTTTACATTTTCTTAACAGATTCCTACTTCGTGTTGTCCTTATATATGACATAGAAAATAACGTCAACATCATTTTCATCCTTTGCTGCCTCAGTTTCTTCTTTGTGTTTCACATCCTTCTTAGAAGCTCAAGATTTTCTCGCTTCGTTTTGCTTTGGAGGCTCACTTTCTGCTCGCCTTTGCCTTTCCGCCGATCCTTGAGGATCTTCTTGAAGTTTCGCCTTTGTTCGCCGGTCAAACTCGTGATTGCCGGACCACCGGGTGTGACTTCGACATCGCTGCAACCCTTTCCTTGTAGTGATCTCCTCCCCCGTTGGTGCGGTAAATACAATCTCATTTCTCTTCGAGTCCCTCCCCGTCTTGGGCGAAACCGAAAAACAAAAAACAGAAAAAGTGAAGCTATAGGAGATTCTAACTATATGGTGCAACTTGTATGATGCGTGAGAGCAATGAAAAGGAGCTAGTGGTTTTGTCGTCATTCTTGAGTAGGTGGTAATGCAATTTATTGACTTGGTTGTTTATACTAACCCCTCCCATTCCCTTGTTTTTTGTTCCATAAAAAGTTCTACTCACTTTAATGCTTATTTCACCGGCTATCTATTCACATGGAAGGTTTTATGACCAGCAGCTTTGCGCGAGATCGTCTCTTTTGTAAAGCTTGTGTTTATTGTAGTACTAGGTTATTGCTTTGGTTTGCACCCGAGTGTGTGGCCTAGTGGTCAATAAAGTGGGTGCAAACCTTTGAGAGACCAGGTTTTAGATCCCACCGAGACATGAAATACTAAGTGATTTCTTCACATCCGCCTATGCGTTAGTGGGCAAAGTTACCCGCACCGGCGTTGGAAGGGTATAGGAGGTTCGGTGAAATAGTCGAGAATTTTATTGGTTTTACATTTTCTTAACGATTTCTACTTCGTGTTGTCCTTATATATGACATAGAAAATAACGTCAACATCATTTTCATCCTTTGTCGCCTCGCTTTCTTCTTTGTGTTTCACATCCTTCTTAGAAGTCCGAAGATTTTCTCGCTTCGTTTTGCCGGAGAGCTCACTTTCTGCTTTGCCTTTGCCTTTCCGCCGATCCTTGAGGATCTTCTTGAAGTTTCGCCTGTTCGCCGCCAAACTCGTGATTGCCGGACCACCAGGGTGTGACTTCGATCTGCCGCAACCCTTTCTTTGTAGTGATCTCCTCCCCCTGTTGGTGCAAAATACAATCTCATTTCTCTTCGAGTCCCTCCCTGTCTTGGGCGTAAACCGAAAAACAAAAAACGAAAAAAAGTGAAGCTATAGGAGATTCTAACTATATGGTGCAACTTGTATGATGCGTGAGAGCATTGAAAAGGAGCTAGTGGTTTTGTCGTCATTCTTGAGTAGGTGGTAATGCAATTTATTGACTTGGTTGTTTATACTAACCCCTCCCATTCCCTTGTTTTTTGTTCCATAAAAAGTTCTACTCGCTTTAATGCTTATTTCACTGGCTATCTATTCACATGGAAGATTTTATGACCAGCAGTTTTGGCAGAGCTGTCTCTTTTGTAAAGCTTGTGTTTATTGTAGCACTAGGTTATTGCTTTGGTTTGCACCCGAGTGTGTGGCCTAGTTGTCAATAAAGTGGGTGCAAACCTTTGAGAGACCAGGTTTTAGATCCCAGCTGCGACATGAAATACTAAGTGATTTCTTCACATCCGCCTATGCGTTGGTGGGCAAAGTTACCCGGTACCGGCGTTGGAAGGGTATAGGAGGTTCTGGTGAAATAGTCGAGAAATTTATTGGTTTTACATTTTCTTAACGATTCCTACTTCGTGTTGTCCTTATATATGACATAGAAAATAACGTCAACATCATTTTCATCCTTTGCTGCCTCAGTTTCTTCTTTGTGTTTCACATCCTTCTTAGAAGCTGAAGATTTTCTGCTTCGTTTTGCTGGAGGCTCACTTTCTGCTGCCTTTGCCTTTCCGCTGATCCTTGAGGATCTTCTTGAAGTTTCGCCTGTTCCCCAGTCAAACTCTGTGATTTCCGGACCACCAGGGTGTGACTTCAGATACTGCTACAACCCTTTCCTTGTAGTGATCTCCTCCCCTGTTGGTGCAGTAAATAAAATCTCATTTTTCTTCGGAGTCCATCCTGTCTTGGGAAGAAACTGAAAAACAAAAAACAGAAAAAGTGAAGCTATAGGAGATTCTAACTATATGGTACAACTTGTATGATGCGTGAGAGCAATGAAAAGGAGCTAGTGGTTTTGTCGTCATTCTTGAGTAGATGGTAATGCAATTTATTGACTTGGTTGTTTATACTAACCCCTCCCATTCCCTTGTTTTTTGTTCCATAAAAAGTTCTACTCGCTTTAATGCTTATTTCACTGGCTATCTATTCACATGGAAGATTTTATGACCAAAGCGGCTTTGGCGTAGCCGTTGTCTCTTTTGTAAAGCTTGTGTTTATTGTAGCACTAGGTTATTGCTTTGGTTTGCACCCGAGTGTGTGGCCTAGTTGTCAATAAAGTGGGTGCAAACCTTTGAGAGACCAGGTTTTAGATCCCAGCTGCGACATGAAATACTAAGTGATTTCTTCACATCCGCCTATGCGTTGGTGGGCAAAGTTACCCGCTACCGGCGTTGGAAGGGTATAGGAGGTTCTGGTGAAATAGTCGAGAAATTTATTGGTTTTACATTTTCTTAACAGATTCCTACTTCGTGTTGTCCTTATATATGACATAGAAAATAACGTCAACATCATTTTCATCCTTTGCTGCCTCAGTTTCTTCTTTGTGTTTCACATCCTTCTTAGAAGCTGAAGATTTTCTGCTTCGTTTTGCTGGAGGCTCACTTTCTGCTGCCTTTGCCTTTCCGCTGATCCTTGAGGATCTTCTTGAAGTTTCGCCTGTTCGCCAGTCAAACTCTGTGATTGCCGGACCACCAGGGTGTGACTTCAGATACTGCTGCAACCCTTTCCTTGTAGTGATCTCCTCCCCTGTTGGTGCGGTAAATACAATCTCATTTCTCTTCGGAGTCCCTCCTGTCTTGGGCAGAAACTGAAAAACAAAAAACAGAAAAAGTGAAGCTATAGGAGATTCTAACTATATGGTGCAACTTGTATGATGCGTGAGAGCAATGAAAAGGAGCTAGTGGTTTTGTCGTCATTCTTGAGTAGGTGGTAATGCAATTTATTGACTTGGTTGTTTATACTAACCCCTCCCATTCCCTTGTTTTTTGTTCCATAAAAAGTTCTACTCACTTTAATGCTTATTTCACTGGCTATCTATTCACATGGAAGGTTTTATGACCAGCAGTTTTGGCGTAGCTTGTCTCTTTTGTAAAGCTTGTGTTTATTGTAGTACTAGGTTATTGCTTTGGTTTGCACCCGAGTGTGTGGCCTAGTGGTCAATAAAGTGGGTGCAAACCTTTGAGAGACCAGGTTTTAGATCCCAGCTGAGACATGAAATACTAAGTGATTTCTTCACATCCGCCTATGCGTTAGTGGGCAAAGTTACCCGCACCGGCGTTGGAAGGGTATAGGAGGTTCGGTGAAATAGTCGAGAATTTTATTGGTTTTACATTTTCTTAACGATTTCTACTTCGTGTTGTCCTTATATATGACATAGAAAATAACGTCAACATCATTTTCATCCTTTGTCGCCTCGCTTTCTTCTTTGTGTTTCACATCCTTCTTAGAAGTGAAGATTTTCTCGCTTCGTTTTGCCGGAGGCTCACTTTCTCGCTGCCTTTGCCTTTCCGCCGATCCTTGAGGATCTTCTTGAAGTTTCGCCTGTTCGCCGGTCAAACTCGTGATTGCCGGACCACCGGGTGTGACTTCGATATCGCCGCAACCCTTTCTTTGTAGTGATCTCCTCCCCCCGTTGGTGCAAGAAATACAATCTCATTTCTCTTCGGAGTCCCTCCCCGTCTTGGGCGAAACGAAAAACAAAAAACAGAAAAAGTGAAGCTATAGGAGATTCTAACTATATGGTGCAACTTGTATGATGCGTGAGAGCATTGAAAAGGAGCTAGTGGTTTTGTCGTCATTCTTGAGTAGGTGGTAATGCAATTTATTGACTTGGTTGTTTATACTAACCCCTCCCATTCCCTTGTTTTTTGTTCCATAAAAAGTTCTACTCGCTTTAATGCTTATTTCACTGGCTATCTATTCACATGAAAGGTTTTATGACCAGCAGTTTTGGCAGAGCTGTCTCTTTTGTAAAGCTTGTGTTTATTGTAGTACTAGGTTATTGCTTTGGTTTGCACCCGAGTGTGTGGCCTAGTGGTCAATAAAGTGGGTGCAAACCTCTGAGAGACCAGGTTTTAGATCCCAGCTGAGACATGAAATACTAAGTGATTTCTTCACATTCGCCTATGCGTTGGTGGGCAAAGTTACCCGGTACCGGCGTTGGAAGGGTATAGGAGGTACTGGTGAAATAGTCGAGAAATTTATTGGTTTTACATTTTCTTAACAGATTCCTACTTCGTGTTGTCCTTATATATGACATAGAAAATAACGTCAACATCCTTTTCATCCTTTGCTGCCTCAGTTTCTTCTTTGTGTTTCACATCCTTCTTAGAAGATGAAGATTTTCTGCTTCGTTTTGCTGGAGGCTCACTTTCTCGCCCTTTGCCTTTCCGCCGATCCTTGAGGATCTTCTTGAAGTTTCGCCCGTTCCCCGCCAAACTCGTGATTGCTTGGACCACCGGGGTGTGACTTCGATATCGCCGCAACCCTTTCCTTGTAGTGATCTCCTCCCCTGTTGGTGCGGTAAATACAATCTCATTTCTCTTCGAGTCCCTCCCCGTCTTGGCGTAAACCGAAAAACAAAAAACAGAAAAAGTGAAGCTATAGGAGATTCTAACTATATGGTGCAACTTGTATGATGCGTGAGAGCAATGAAAAGGAGCTAGTGGTTTTGTCGTCATTCTTGAGTAGGTGGTAATGCAATTTATTGACTTGGTTGTTTATACTAACCCCTCCCATTCCCTTGTTTTTTATTCCATAAGAAGTTCTACTCGCTTTAATGCTTATTTCACTGGCTATCTATTCACATGGAAGGTTTTATAACCAAAAGCTTTGCGGTTTTGCGTAGCATCTCTTTTGTAAAACTTGTGTTTATTGTAGTACTAGGTTATTGCTTTGGTTTGCACCCGAGTGTGTGGCCTAGTGGTCAATAAAGTGGGTGCAAACCTTTGAGATACCAGGTTTTAGATCCCAGCTGAGACATGAAATACTAAGTGATTTCTTCACATCCGCCTATGCGTTGGTGGGCAAAGTTACCCGCACCGGCGTTGGAAGGGTATAGGAGGTTCGGTGAAATAGTCGAGAATTTTATTGGTTTTACGTTTTCTTAACAGATTCCTACTTCGTGTTGTCCTTATATATGTCATAGAAAATAACGTCAACATCATTTTCATCCTTTGCTGCCTCAGTTTCTTCTTTGTGTTTCACATCCTTCTTAGAAGCTGAAGATTTTCTGCTTCGTTTTGCTGGAGGCTCACTTTCTGCTGCCTTTGCCTTTCCGCTGATCCTTGAGGAACTTCTTGAAGTTTCGCCTGTTCCCCAGTCAAACTCTGTGATTGCCGGACCACCAGGGTGTGACTTCAGATATTGCTGCAACCCTTTCCTTGTAGTGATCTCCTCCCCTGTTGGTGCAATAAATACAATCTCATTTCTCTTTGGAGTCCCTCCTGTCTTGGGCAGAAACTGAAAAATAAAAAACCGAAAAAGTGAAGCTATAGGAGATTCTAACTATATGGTGCAACTTGTATGATGCGTGAGAGCAATGAAAATGAGCTAGTGGTTTTGTCGTCATTCTTGAGTAGGTGGTAATCCAATTTATTGACTTGGTTGTTTATACTAACCCCTCCCATTCCCTTGTTTTTTGTTCCATAAAAAGTTCTACTCGCTTTAATGCTTATTTCACTGGCTATCTATTCACATGGAAGGTTTTATGACCAGCGCTTTTGCGTAGCCGTCTCTTTTGTAAAGCTTGTGTTTATTGTAGTACTAGGTTATTGCTTTGGTTTGCACCCGAGTGTGTGGCCTAGTGGTCAATAAAGTGGGTGCAAACCTTTGAGAGACCAGGTTTTAGATCTCAGCTGAGACATGAAATACTAAGTGATTTCTTCACATCCGCCTATGCGTTGGTGGGCAAAGTTACCCGCACCGGCGTTGGAAGGGTATAGGAGGTTCGGTGAAATAGTCGAGAAATTTATTGGTTTTACATTTTCTTAACGATTCCTACTTCGTGTTGTCCTTATATAAGACATAGAAAATAACGTCAACATCATTTTCATCCTTTGTCGCCTCGCTTTCTTCTTTGTGTTTCACATCCTTCTTAGAAGTCAAGATTTTCTCGCTTCGTTTTGCTTTGAGGCTCACTTTCTCGCTTTGCCTTTGCCTTTCCGCCGTTCCTTGAGGATCTTCTTGAAGTTTCGCCCGTTATCCAAATCAAACTCGTGATTGCCGGACCACCGGGTGTGACTTCAGATACTGCTGCAACCCTTTCCTTGTAGTGATCTCCTCCCCTGTTGGTGCAGTAAATATAATCTCATTTCTCTTCGGAGTCCCTCCTGTATTGGGCAGAAACTGAAAAACAAAAAACAGAAAAAGTGAAGCTATAGGAGATTCTAACTATATGGTGCAACTTGTATGATGCGTGAGAGCAATAAAAAGGAGCTAGTGGTTTTGTCGTCATTCTTGAGTAGGTGGTAATGCAATTTATTGACTTGGTTGTTTATACTAACCCCTCCCATTCCCTTGTTTTTTGTTCCATAAAAAGTTCTACTCGCTTTAATGCTTATTTCATTGGCTATCTATTCACATGGAAGGTTTTATGACCAAATAGTTTTGCGTAGAAATTTGTCTCTTTTGTAAAGCTTGTGTTTATTGTAGTACTAGGTTATTGCTTTGGTTTGCACCCGAGTGTGTGTCCTAGTGGTCAATAAAGTGGGTGCAAACCTTTGAGAGACCAGGTTTTAGATCCCAGCTGAGACATGAAATACTAAGTGATTTCTTCACATCCGCCTATGCGTTGGTGGGCAAAGTTACCCGCACCGGCGTTGGAAGGGTATAGGAGGTTCTCGGTTAAATAGTCGAGAAATTTATTGGTTTTACATTTTCTTAACAGATTCCTACTTCGTGTTGTCCTTATATATGACATAGAAAATAACGTCAACATCATTTTCATCATTTGCTGCCTCAGTTTCTTCTGTGTGTTTCACATCCTTCTTAGAAGCTGAAGATTTTCTGCTTCGTTTTGCTGGAGGCTCACTTTCTGCTGCCTTTGCCTTTCCGCTGATCCTTGAGGATCTTCTTGAAGTTTCGCCTGTTCCCCAGTCAAACTCTGTGATTGCCGAACCACCAGGGTGTGACTTCAGATACTGCTGCAACCCTTTTCTTGTAGTGATCCCCTCCCCTGTTGGTGCAGTAAATACAATCTCATTTCTCTTCGGAGTCCCTCCTGTCTTGGGCAGCAACTGAAAAACAAAAAACAGAAAAAGTGAAGCTATAGGAGATTCTAACTATATGGTGCAACTTGTATGATGCGTGAGAGCATTGAAAAGGAGCTAGTGGTTTTGTCGTCATCCTTGAGTAGGTGGTAATGCAATTTATTGACTTGGTTGTTTATACTAACCCCTCCCATTCCCTTGTTTTTTGTTCCATAAAAAGTTCTACTCGCTTTAATGCTTATTTCACTGGCTATCTATTCACATGGAAGGTTTTATGACCAGAAGTTTTGGCAGAGCTGTCTCTTTTGTAAAGCTTTTGTTTTTTATAGTACTAGGTTATTGCTTTGGTTTGCACCCGAGTGTGTGGCCTAGTGGTCAATAAAGTGGGTGCAAACCTTTGAGAGACCAGGTTTTAGATCCCAGCTGAGACATGAAATACTAAGTGATTTCTTCACATCCGCCTATGCGTTGGTGGGCAAAGTTACCCGGTACCAGCGTTCGAAGGGTATAGGAGGTTCTAGTGAAATAGTCCAGAAATTTATTGGTTTTACATTTTCTTAACAGATTCCTACTTCGTGTTGTCCTTATATATGACATAGAAAATAACGTCAACATCCTTTTCATCCTTTCCTGCCTCAGTTTCTTCTTTGTGTTTCACATCCTTCTTAGAAGCTGAAGATTTTCTACTTCGTTTTGCTGGAGCATCACTTTCTGCTGCCTTTGCCTTTCCGCTGATCCTTGAGGATCTTCTTGAAGTTTCGCCTGTTCCCAGTCAAACTCTGTGATTGCCGGACCACCAGGGTGTGACTTCGATATCTGCCGCAACCCTTTCCTTGTAGTGATCTCCTCCCCCGTTGGTGCAAGTAAATACAATCTCATTTCTCTTCGGAGTCCCTCCTGTCTTGGGCAGAAACTGAAAAACAAAAAACAGAAAAAGTGAAGCTATTGGAGATTCTAACTATATGGTGCAACTTGTATGATGCGTGAGAGCATTGAAAAGGAGCTAGTGGTTTTGTCGTCATTCTTGAGTAGGTGGTAATGCAATTTATTGACTTGGTTGTTTATACTAACCCCTCCCATTCCCTTGTTTTTTGTTCCATAAAAAGTTCTACTCGCTTTAATGCTTATTTCACTGGCTATCTATTCACATGGAAGGTTTTATCACCAAAGCAGCTTTGCGAGTAGCCGTCTCTTTTGTAAAGCTTGTGTTTATTGTAGTACTAGGTTATTGCTTTGGTTTGCACCCGAGTGTGTGGCCTAGTGGTCAATAAAGTGGGTGCAAACCTTTGAGAGACCAGGTTTTAGATCCCAGCTGAGACATGAAATACTAAGTGATTTCTTCACATCCGCCTATGCGTTGGTGGGCAAAGTTACCCGGTACCGGCGTTCGAAGGGTATAGGAGGTTCTAGTGAAATAGTCCAGAAATTTATTGGTTTTACATTTTCTTAACAGATTCCTACTTCGTGTTGTCCTTATATATGACATAGAAAATAACGTCAACATCCTTTTCATCCTTTGCTGCCTCAGTTTCTTCTTTGTGTTTCACATCCTTCTTAGAAGCTGAAGATTTTCTGCTTCGTTTTGCTGGAGGCTCACTTTCTGCTGCCTTTGCCTTTCCGCTGATCCTTGAGGATCTTCTTGAAGTTTCGCCTGTTCCCAGTCAAACTCTGTGATTGCCGGACCACCAGGGTGTGACTTCAGATACTGCTGCAACCCTTTCCTTGTAGTGATCTCCTCCCCTGTTGGTGCAGTAAATACAATCTCATTTCTCTTCGGAGTCCCTCCTGTCTTGGGCAGAAACTGAAAAACAAAAAACAGAAAAAGTGAAGCTATAGGAGATTCTAACTATATGGTGCAACTTGTATGATGCGTGAGAGCAATGAAAAGGAGCTAGTGGTTTTGTCGTCATTCTTGAGTAGGTGGTAATGCAATTTATTGACTTGGTTGTTTATACTAACCCCTCCCATTCCCTTGTTTTTTGTTCCATAAAAAGTTCTACTCGCTTTAATGCTTATTTCACTGGCTATCTATTCACATGGAAGGTTTTATGACCAGCAGTTTTGGCAGAGCTGTCTCTTTTGTAAAACTTGTGTTTATTGTAGTACTAGGTTATTGCTTTGGTTTGCACCCGAGTGTGTGGCCTAGTGGTCAATAAAGTGGGTGCAAACCTTTGAGAGACCAGGTTTTAGATCCCAGCTGAGACATGAAATACTAAGTGATTTCTTCACATCCGCCTATGCGTTGGTTGGCAAAGTTACCCGCTACCGGCGTTGGAAGGGTATAGGAGGTTCTGGTGAAATAGTCGAGAAATTTATTGGTTTTACATTTTCTTAACAGATTCCTACTTCGTGTTGTCCTTATATAAGACATAGAAAATAACGTCAACATCATTTTCATCCTTTGCTGCCTCAGTTTCTTCTTTGTGTTTCACATCCTTCATAGAAGCTGAAGATTTTCAGCTTCGTTTTGCTGGAGGCTCACTTTCTGCTGCCTTTGCCTTTCCGCTGATCCTTGAGGATCTTCTTGAAGTTTCGCCTGTTATCCAGTCAAACTCTGTGATTGCCGGACCACCAGGGTGTGACTTCAGATACTGCTGCAACCCTTTCCTTGTAGTGATCTCCTCCCCTGTTGGTGCAATAAATACAATCTCATTTCTCTTCGGAGTCCCTCCTGTCTTGGACAGAAACTAAAAAACAAAAAACAGAAAAAGTGAAGCTATAGGAGATTCTAACTATATGGTGCAACTTCTTTGATCCGTGAGAGCAATAAAAAGGAGATAGTGGTTTTCTCGTCATTCTTGAGTAGGTGGTAATGCAATTTATAGACTTGGTTATTTATACTAACCCCTCCCATTCCCTTGTTTTTTGTTCCATAAAAAGTTCTACTCGCTTTAATGCTTATTTCATTGGCTATCTATTCACATGGAAGGTTTTATGACCAAAGGTTTTGCGGAGCCGTTTTGTCTCTTTTGTAAAGCTTGTGTTTATTGTAGTACTAGGTTATTGCTTTGGTTTGCACCCGAGTGTGTGGCCTAGTGGTCAATAAAGTGGGTGCAAACCTTTGAGAGACCAGGTTTTAGATCCCAGCTGAGACATGAAATACTAAGTGATTTCTTCACATCCGCCTATGCGTTGGTGGGCAAAGTTACCCGCTACCGGCGTTGGAAGGGTATAGGAGGTTCTGGTGAAATAGTCGAGAAATTTATTGGTTTTACATTTTCTTAACAGATTCCTACTTCGTGTTGTCCTTATATAAGACATAGAAAATATCGTCAACATCATTTTCATCCTTTGCTGCCTCAGTTTCTTCTTTGTGTTTCACATCCTTCTTAGAAGCTGAAGATTTTCAGCTTCGTTTTGCTGGAGGCTCACTTTCTGCTGCCTTTGCCTTTCCGCCGATCCTTGAGGATCTTCTTGAAGTTTCGCCCGTTATCCAACAAACTCGTGATTGCCGGACCACCAGGGTGTGACTTCGATATCGCCGCAACCCTTTCCTTGTAGTGATCTCCTCCCCTGTTGGTGCAGTAAATACAATCTCATTTCTCTTCGGAGTCCCTCCTGTCTTGGACAGAAACTAAAAAACAAAAAACAGAAAAAGTGAAGCTATAGGAGATTCTAACTATATGGTGCAACTTCTTTGATCCGTGAGAGCAATAAAAAGGAGATAGTGGTTTTCTCGTCATTCTTGAGTAGGTGGTAATGCAATTTATAGACTTGGTTATTTATACTAACCCCTCCCATTCCCTTGTTTTTTGTTCCATAAAAAGTTCTACTCGCTTTAATGCTTATTTCATTGGCTATCTATTCACATGGAAGGTTTTATGACCAACAGTTTTGGCAGAGCTGTCTCTTTTGTAAAGCTTGTGTTTATTGTAGTACTAGGTTATTGCTTTGGTTTGCACCCGAGTGTGTGGCCTAGTGGTCAATAAAGTGGGTGCAAACCTTTGAGAGACCAGGTTTTAGATCTCAGCTGAGACATGAAATACTAAGTGATTTCTTCACATCCGCCTCTGCGTTTGTGGGCAAAGTTACCCGCTACCGGCGTTGGAAGGGTATAGGAGGTTCTGGTGAAATAGTCGAGAAATTTATTGGTTTTACATTTCCTTAACAGATTCCTACTTCGTGTTGTCCTTATATAAGACATAGAAAATAACGTCAACATCATTTTCATCCTTTGCTGCCTCAGTTTCTTCTTTGTGTTTCACATCCTTCTTAGAAGCTGAAGATTTTCAGCTTCGTTTTGGCCGGAGGCTCACTTTCTCGCCGCCTTTGCCTTTCCGCCGATCCTTGAGGATCTTCTTGAAGTTTCGCCTCGTTATCCAAATTCTCAAACTCGTGATTGCCGGACCACCAGGGTGTGACTTCAGATACTGCTGCAACCCTTTCCTTGTAGTGATCTCCTCCCCTGTTGGTGCGGTAAATACAATCTCATTTCTCTTCGGAGTCCCTCTTGTCTTGGGCAGAAACTAAAAAACAAAAAACAGAAAAAGTGAAGCTATAGGAGATTCTAACTATATGGTGCAACTTATATGATGCGTGAGAGCAATAAAAAGGAGCTAGTGGTTTTGTCGTCATTCTTGAGTAGGTGGTAATGCAATTTATAGACTTGGTTGTTTATACTAACCCCTCCCATTCCCTTGTTTTTTGTTCCATAAAAAGTTCTACTCGCTTTAATGCTTATTTCATTGGCTATCTATTCACATGGAAGGTTTTATGACCAGCAGTTTTGGCAGAGCTGTCTCTTTTGTAAAGCTTGTGTTTATTGTAGTACTAGGTTATTGCTTTGGTTTGCACCCGAGTGTGTGTCCTAGTGGTCAATAAAGTGGGTGCAAACCTTTGAGAGACCAGGTTTTAGATCCTAGCTGAGACATGAAATACTAAGTGATTTCTTCACATCCGCCTATGCGTTGGTGGGCAAAGTTACCCGGTACCGGCGTTGGAAGGGTATAGGAGGTTCTGGTGAAATAGTCGAGAAATTTATTGGTTTTACATTTTCTTAACAGATTCCTACTTCGTGTTGTCCTTATATATGACATAGAAAATAACGTCAACATCATTTTCATCATTTGCTGCCTCAGTTTCTTCTGTGTGTTTCACATCCTTCTTAGAAGTCGAAGATTTTCTGCTTCGTTTTGCTGGAGGCTCACTTTCTGCTGCCTTTGCCTTTCCGCTGATCCTTGAGGATCTTCTTGAAGTTTCGCCTGTTCCCCAGTCAAACTCTGTGATTGCCGAACCACCAGGGTGTGACTTCAGATACTGCTGCAACCCTTTTCTTGTACTGATCCCCTCCCCTGTTGGTGCAATAAATACAATCTCATTTCTCTTCGGAGTCCCTCCTGTCTTGGACAGAAACTGAAAAACAAAAAACAGAAAAAGTGAAGCTATAGGAGATTCTAACTATATGGTGCAACTTGTATGATGCGTGAGAGCATTGAAAAGGAGCTAGTGGTTTTGTCGTCATCCTTGAGTAGGTGGTAATCCAATTTATTGACTTGGTTGTTTATACTAACCCCTCCCATTCCCTTGTTTTTTGTTCCATAAAAAGTTTTACTCGCTTTAATGCTTATTTCACTGGCTATCTATTCACATGGAAGGTTTTATGACCAAACGCAGTTTTGCGTAGTTTGTCTCTTTTGTAAAGCTTGTGTTTATTGTAGTACTAGGTTATTGCTTTGGTTTGCACCCGAGTGTGTGGCCTAGTGGTCAATAAAGTGGGTGCAAACCTTTGAGAGACCAGGTTTTAGATCCCAGCTGAGACATGAAATACTAAGTGATTTCTTCACATCCGCCTATGCGTTGGTGGGCAAAGTTACCCGCACCGGCGTTGGAAGGGTATAGGAGGTTCGGTGAAATAGTCCGAAATTTATTGGTTTTACATTTTCTTAACGATTCCTACTTCGTGTTGTCCTTATATATGACATAGAAAATAACGTCAACATCCTTTTCATCCTTTCTTCGCCTCGCTTTCTTCTTTGTGTTTCACATCCTTCTTAGAAGTCAAGATTTTCTCGCTTCGTTTTTTGCCGGAGGCTCACTTTCTGCTGCCTTTGCCTTTCCGCTGATCCTTGAGGATCTTCTTGAAGTTTCGCCTGTTCCCAGTCAAACTCTGTGATTGCCGGACCACCAGGGTGTGACTTCAGATACTGCTGCAACCCTTTCCTTGTAGTGATCTCCTCCCCTGTTGGTGCAGTAAATACAATCTCATTTCTCTTCGGAGTCCCTCCTGTCTTGGGCAGAAACTAAAAAACAAAAAACAGAAAAAGTGAAGCTATTGGAGATTCTAACTATATGGTGCAACTTGTATGATGCGTGAGAGCATTGAAAAGGAGCTAGTGGTTTTGTCGTCATTCTTGAGTAGGTGGTAATGCAATTTATTGACTTGGTTGTTTATACTAACCCCTCCCATTCCCTTGTTTTTTGTTCCATAAAAAGTTCTACTCGCTTTAATGCTTATTTCACTGGCTATCTATTCACATGGAAGGTTTTATGACCAGCAGCTTTTGTAGCTTTGTCTCTTTTGTAAAGCTTGTGTTTATTGTAGTACAAGGTTATTGCTTTGGTTTGCACCCGAGTGTGTGGCCTAGTGGTCAATAAAGTGGGTGCAAACCTTTGAGAGACCAGGTTTTAGATCCCAGCTGAGACATGAAATACTAAGTGATTTCTTCACATCCACCTATGCGTTGGTGGGCAAAGTTATCCGGTACCGGCGTTGGAAGGGTATAGGAGGTTCTGGTGAAATAGTCGAGAAATTTATTGGTTTTACATTTTCTTAACAGATTCCTACTTCGTGTTGTCCTTATATATGACATAGAAAATAACGTCAACATCCTTTTCATCCTTTGCTGCCTCAGTTTCTTCTTTGTGTTTCACATCCTTCTTAGAAGCTGAAGATTTTCTGCTTTGTTTTTCTGGAGGCTCACTTTCTGCTGCCTTTGCCTTTCCGCTTATCCTTGAGGATCTTCTTGAAGTTTCGCCTGTTCCCCAGTCAAACTCTGTGATTGCCGGACCACCAGGGTGTGACTTCGTATCTTCGCAACCCTTTCCTTGTAGTGATCTCCTCCCCCGTTGGTGCGGTAAATACAATCTCATTTCTCTTCGGAGTCCCTCCTGTCTTGGGCAGAAACTGAAAAAAAAAAAACAGAAAAAGTGAAGCTATAGGAGATTCTAACTATATGGTGCAACTTGTATGATGCGTGAGAGCAATGAAAAGGAGCTAGTGGTTTTGTCGTCATTCTTGAGTAGGTGGTAATGCAATTTATTGACTTGGTTGTTTATACTAACCCCTCCCATTCCCTTGTTTTTTGTTCCATAAAAAGTTCTACTCGCTTTAATGCTTATTTCACTGGCTATCTATTCACATGGAAGGTTTTATGACCAGCAGTTTTGGCAGAGCTGTCTCTTTTGTAAAGCTTGTGTTTATTGTAGTACTAGGTTATTGCTTTGGTTTGCACCCGAGGGTGTGCCCTAGTGGTCAATAAAGCGAGTGCAAACCTTAGAGAGACCAGGTTTTAGATCCCAACTAAGACATGAAATACTAAGTGATTTCTTCACATCCGCCTATGCTTTGGTGGGCAAAGTTACCCGGTACCGGCGTTGGAAGGGTATAGGAGGTACCGGTGAAATAGTTGAGGTACACACACAAGCTGACTCAAACACCACCGTTTCAAAGAAGGAAAAAAAGTTATTGGTTTTACATTTTCTTTCTTCTTGTTGTCATTAATATATACCGTAGACAATAATGTGTTATTGGAAATTTCATGAAGCTTTTGGCTGCGTTGTTGTTTCTTTGTTAAATTTATATTGCTTGTATATATACAGTTAGTGCTAGTAGTCTGTAGGATTACTTTGTTTTGGGATTAAGTTGATAAATACAATTTGGAACTCTTCCGTATCCCATTGATCAGGAAGAGCTACTCGTGGGAAACAGTTGTGCTCTGATTTGTTTGTTTTTTTTACCGAACTGTAACGGGATTTGCATGTTCCAAATTCTTTACTAAAACCTGTTGAAACATGGTGGATATTAGCTGACCCATATAGTTATATCTTACTTGCTTATCAAGAATTCATCATTATCGTCTCCTGATGTTGTGAAGTAGCTTCCTTTCTTTCTGAAATTTTCTTTTTGATTTCCTTTTCCATCTTTCAAGTAGTTTCTCGTCTTTCTGTGTTTTTGTTTTTATTTCCTTTCCATGTTTACTCTCCATTTTAGCAGCCAGCCCAATAAAAGATGAGGAATATAATAGGAGAATGATGGATATTTTTCAAAAGCTAATGGCCATTTTTTTTTCCGTTTTTCAGTTTCTGCCTAAGACAGGATGGACTCCGAAGAGAAATGAAATTGTATTTACTGCACCAACAGGGGAGGAGATCACTACAAAGAAACAATTGCAGGAGTATCTGAAATCACACCCTGGTGGTCCAGCAATCATAGAGTTTGACTGGGGAACTGGCGAAACTCCTAGAAGATCCACAAGGATCAGTGGAAAGGCAAAGGCAGCAGAAAGTGAGCCTCCAGCAAAACGAAGCAGTAAATCTTCAGCTTCTAAGAAGAGTTTGAAAGACAAAGAAGAAACTGACGCAGCAAAGGATGAAAAGGATACTGTGGCTGTGGAAGCTGAGAAGGAGGTCAAACAGAAATAGGATGAAGGAAAAGATGAAAACAAGGATATAGAAGACATGGAGAAAAAAGATGAAATGTGTTCTTCTGATGTTGATGCTGTGAAGGAGAA
This sequence comes from Anisodus tanguticus, assembly GCA_034509755.1. Taxonomy (NCBI): domain Eukaryota; kingdom Viridiplantae; phylum Streptophyta; class Magnoliopsida; order Solanales; family Solanaceae; genus Anisodus; species Anisodus tanguticus. Next base: position 7,377,221 of record CM067543.1, on the reverse strand, counting down.
CCAAGCTGAAAAGAAAAGTGAAGTCCAAACAGAAGATGGCAAAGGAGAAAATGCTATGTCTGAAGTGGCTGAGGTTGACAAAGATGTCAAAATGGCAGATAATGTTGAACATCCCAAAGAGGTTGAAGCTGATGTTCCTGCAGCTACTAAGGATGTGCAGGTTCAAGAAAAAGTGAAACAGAAACCTACTGAAACTGCTGAGGAAAAGAAGCATCAACCGGAACAAGAACAGAGTGATGAACAGCAAAATGTTGCAGCAACAAAGAGCACCGAAGGTGAAAATGCTTTGATGAACAGCGACATAAGAAAGAAGGCGGAGGAAGAAGTAACTGATAGCGGAAACAAGGCTGTTGAGGCCGCTGACGCTTGACCTTTTACTATTTGTTTCTTTTCATTAGTGACTGTAATGTTGTTGTCAATGGTAGATACTCTGATTGTTCATGAGATATCTGTACGTAAAATCGTAGATTTAGGTCTTAAAATTGCAGCCTTGGTCCTCTGGAAGAATTTATAGCTGAAAGAGATACTTGTACCATTACTACCTTACATTATAGATTAGACCTTCAGTGGACGAAATTTGTAGGTTGCTGAAATCCATGTAGCATTTTGTGACAGAACTGAGTAACTTAAGCTTGTAATAAGTCCATTTTCGGTTAGTTGAGTCTTTAACAATTCATGTTTCCTGGTTTCCTTAAAAATTGCAGGTTTATGCTGGTACTGGCCAGTGGAATTGATCTATATTTTGATAGCTTCTGGGGTAGTATTTCGTGGTTCGGTTACTAATTTGTGAAGGGGGAAAATATTTGGTTTAATTTTCTGGTGGTGTTTTCTTTTGTTTGTGCCGGGTCTACCGGAAACCTCTCTACCCTCCCCGGATCCCACTATGGGATTTCACTGTTGTTGTTTCCTCTTGTTTAAGTTGTTTGCAGTTAAGAGTAATGCATATGAGTACAAGCTAGGTATATTTGTGGAGAAAAGTTGAGGGACATACATATTATTGATCTGAGTTTTGAATCGTGCACTTTATATAAGAAGAAATTATAGTTTAGTTGTATATCCTGAGCATATAAAGTGTAGAAAAACATAATAAAATATATCATTATGGCTAGCTTGTCTGTTTGAGCATAAGATTACAGGAGAATCATTTTTCAAGTCTCCACCATTTGAGGGTATTGGGGTCATTCACCATTAATCACCTAAAAAATATCGCATATTTTATGATTTTTATGACAGATTGATCACTATTGAATTCTTTTTGAATTTCTTCAGCGAATGTGGGAAAAATTTAGTCACCAGATTTATATTCATCCAATAAATATATAACAATGGTTAATTAGTATACATCCTCATTGAAAAGATACTTTTATTCAATCATATGGACCATGTCGTGTATATTCCATGTTTTAACTAAAGATTACTTCAAATGTTAAAACTAGCATATATATGTATGTTCCATGAAATGCTTATAACTTATTACGAGAATGTTTATGAAATTATTCATGTTTCAAGTTCATGTTCATGTTCACTATGCTTATTTGATTTCAAACCTATTAATATTTTCAAGTTTATAGTTTATGTTAATTTTATATTTTAAATTAATAAGAAAATGTGAATGTATTTTTTTAGACTTTTTTCTTCAATGGTAATTGTCTTGTCTAATTTCTTTATTTTTTTTTCTTCTTATTGGATCTACACAATTTTTCTTTTGAATATTTTCTTCGGGTTTCCCCTATCTCAATCTCGAATCGTGATGGCAATTAGTTATATTCCTTTTTGCTAGTGTCATGACCCCTTTTAGGAATCGTGGTGGCACTTACACTTTTTTCACCGGTAGGCGAACCACCTCCCAATTAACCAACACAATTGAGTAAGAAATGCGAAAATAACAAAATACTTAATAAAATTGTCTGATCATAATATAAAAGTGAAAAATAAGTCTGAGAATCATTTATGCAATCCCCAATGATCTGGTCAACAATTCAAGAGCTCTAAACCAAATACATGAGTCAAATGGAAAAAACAACAAAGTCTAAAAGTCTGAATATGTCTCCCGAGTAAATAAAAGATAGAAGTAAGATAGGAGCATCCAAGGGTATGCTGGAAGGAAGCATCCTCACCTCGAACACTAAGAGACCGCCTGCTCAGACTCATTCACGAAGTCCTGAACTGTTGGAAGGCATTGTATCTGCATCCAAAAAGAATGCAGCAAGTGTAGCATGAGTACACAACGTACCCCCGTAGGCATCATAGGCCGACAACGACGGAAGATACGTAACATAAATAAATATCAAGTTGACTCTCAAGTAATTCTATACTAAATAGTTCGAAAGATCATATAAGTCACTTGTCCACATAATAGTTCACTGAATCAATTAAGTCACCTTGTTCATATAAGAGTTCACGAATCATGTAAATCACCTCATTTATGAAGGAGTTCAACAACCAATAATCCAAGTATAGAGAATCAATTAACAATGCCTTTTTATCAAGAAATCATCCAAGTTTCATTAACCATTCCAACCACTTTATCAATCAACAAGTAATCAATATAATAAGATATGTATGATATAAATGCAATGCATATGACATGTACCTTTCATTTCCAGTATACATGCGTCTAAATTCTATGGACTGCATACTCATGAGGGTCTCGCGAAGTTCATATACTCATCCAAAATTTCTCAACGGATCTCAGCTCTTAGTTGTAATAACATATGTTGCAGGCGTGTGATGTGTGGTGAAATTACGTGTTCTTGATACCCTTTCCTTAAGATTGTTTCCCTTTAAGTGAGTTTAAATGTCATTTTTATGTTTATTTTGTGTTTGTAGAAATTTGGAGTTGAAGTGTCAAGAATCGCAAAAAAAATGAGAAAAAGACTATTTTGTGACCATTTTGTTGGCTGCAGGACCATTCTGCTAGTCGTAGAACCGTTCTGTTGGCTGCAGAATGGGACATAAAGTTTGCTATCACTGTCCCATTTTGCTGGCCGCAGAATGGGTAGCGGAATGGGACATGAGTCACTGTCTCATTCTGCTGACCATTCTGTTGGCCGCAGAACCGTTCAGCTGGCCACAGAATGGTTCTACTGGTAGCAGAATGGATAGCAAAATAGGAAAAAGGCATTTTTGACAAATTTTGTAAAATATTTTCTTTGGGCTATAAATAGAACATTAGGTCATTTTAGTCACAAGAAGAAATGCACCAACTCATACCAACTTACAAGAATCATTCTTCAACATATTTTGAGAGCTTAGAATAATGAGAACAATCTTTGGGAGCTAGGGTTTTATCATCCACCACCTTGGGAGTGAAGACTTGAAGCCATTAATGAGAATTTCTTACTTCAACTCTTTATTTTCTTGCTTTGTATTGTTATATTTGATGTGGGTGATGACTTTGGACAACAAAGTTGAAAGACTTGTTGAGTAGTATATGTATTTAACTCTTGTTGTTTTTGTATTAATTATTTCCTTCTATTTATTAAATTAGTCTCTTGTTTATTTAATTAATCTTGTTCTTGAATGTTTCCAAATAGATTAGCTAACCCTAGGACTTGCCCATTCAACCTTAATTAAATTTAAGAGAGGAAATTAGGGTTTGGATTAGATTGATTATCACGATTTGAGACTTTAAACCTCATCTAATGGGTTTAACCTAGATATAGAAAAAACCTAGTGTAACCTAAAATTGGAAAATGATTAATGCTTTTTAGTTTTATTCGAGATAACTAACTAAGATAGACCCGCTAAATAGTCGAGAGACATTAGTGGGTAAGTGAGATTTCAAGGCTAATTTGCTAGACCCATGATTAATTAGTAATAGATAATTACTTGCAATGGATCGTTATTGAGCTTATATTAAATTACTACGTTTTAAAGCCCCGAATTTCCGTAGCTTGTGCTCCCCATTAGTTTGTTTTATCTTTATTAGTCTTTAAACAAAAATCAAATATTGAGAATCATTTGGTTTAGCTTAATTGGTGATAATTCCATAACTAGCTTAATTGCCCAAGTATATTGTTCCTTGTGGATTCGACGCCGACTCCTAGTTAGATAAATTATATTGTGACGTCCGTTTATGCTTTCTTTTTGAGGAGTGGATTTGAACGTCATCAGTGTACAACCCGACCCTCTGCGTATCATCATCTCAGTATTGCCAACCATCTCATAAAGTATTCTTACATTTATGATTTTTTGAACCCATAGCATTTTCATATCACTCCCATTTCAATATAATCAGAACCATGAGTGTATGAATGCAAATGTCAATACAAGGACGTATGAGATGCAACCAAGTATAAGAGATGATTATCACATGCTTTCAGAAAGTCAATAACACGTAGTCCACGTAAAATTAGGATATCATATCGAAAGAAATATGATGAATAAGCACAACAATATCATTAATGGCGACGAGCCCACATAATGGTGACAGCCCTGAACAACAACAATCGGAATCAGGTTAAGATTGATTCCCCAAATCACCCATCATCACATTTCAACACTGGTACCCATCCAAACGTTCATCACAATCGCTAAGGTGGGACCTCTAACTATGCCCAATACCCCTCAACATTTATAACTAATATGCACTTCTATCAAAGTCTACAAAATAGAAACCGTAGCCTACCTCAAAGTCGAGCAGGAGCCACGAACAATCGAACCTCAGCGCTGGCCTTGCCCTTTTGGAGTGCCTCGTGGTAATCGTAGTCTAACATATATAGACTTTACATTGATAATTAAGCTAATACACATACAAGGACTTAGTCCTTAAACAATCCATAAGACACTCAAAATCAACCCCGGGCCCACAATATCAAAATCCAAATTTTATTACTTAAAAAATATAATAACAGACTAATTAGTCATATCCTTAAGTTAATTTGAAAACTAATCCCAATTGGACCCTCAATTGCATGATAAAGTAAAAAGCCTCAATTATCAACCCTAGATTTTCCCCTAATTTAGAAAACATTTTCAATATCAAATTAATCATCACAACATGATCCTCTAACATTAATTAACATTAATTCACAATATCATGATCATCTAATTCATAATCCACCCACAAATCAAGGTTTTAGCTCTCTTATTCTATCATGAAAACTTAATTTCTTTCTTCCCCAAACAAAGTCTATACTAGGATTTAAAAGTCAACAACAATCAAAAAGGTGAAATTATACCTCAAATGAAGAACCAAACTAAACTCCCCAAGAAAATCTCCCTCAATTAAGCTCTAATATCGAGATATAGGTTTTTGAGAAAATGGGAACGTTTTTAGGTTATTTAAGAGATTGACTAAACAACAATTCTGCACTGGCGGAATCGGTCTCGCTGGTGTGGTCTCACTTCTGTAGAAAAATGGTCTATTGAGGCGGAATCACTTAATATCCTGCCTTAGCGCAGAAGTGAGAAAAATTATGTAGAGACACCATCGCCTCTACGAGAAATCTCTACATGGGCGAAAACCTCACAATTACTCAGGACCTGCATCTGTGAGCCAACCTCCGTAAGACGGGCATGCAGAATCGCCTACATGACCGCTGGTGTGAACACCAGACACCAACAACTAGAGATCTACTACAATCTTCCATCAAACACCCGAAACGTTCCTGAGATCTCCTGGATACAAATCAAATAGCTACTCCAAGGTAAACAGTACTACAAACTCTCTCAAGCCTTCAGATTTCTAATACGATCGAGCTAAGACACACGTTTCTAAAAATCTCCCAAAATAACCAAATATCACAATTTCACAAATAAAGCCACAAAGTACATCCGAATGTCTCAGAAAGTGAACCAATGACTAGGCTAAGTCATAAATAATCCTCCGAAACTACCGGAAGTGATGGAACCTGGAAACGAACTGATATACTTGAAAGTCAACTTTGGATCAAACTTATCAATTCTAAGACTTCTATTTTGAGTTTTTCTTCTGAATAATCACATAAATGAACCTCAGGATCCGTGCTATCCATTCTTGTGCATCGCAAACCCCACACAGAGTCTACAGAAAGGGAAATATAATCAAATAAGGGTCTTTACCTAAAAATGGTTGGACGGGTCATTACAACTAGAAACAATTATCGAGTGAATATTTACTTCTGCCCAATAGTCCATCTATCGTTAACCATAAAATAGTGCAATTTATATTTTCCGTTGATGATATCCTATTTATTATATCAATGAAAACTAAGGCTATATTTTGAATTTATGTAGTTTGATGTAAATATCAGTCGTGAGTAATTTTTTTGAGAAAAAGATATCACATTATTCAGAGAACACCCTAGTGAGCAGTGAGATAGAGCTGGCCAATTGCTAGTTGCATAGTGGGAAAAACACTAAGATAATCGCTTGTGATGACACTGTTTAAAATATAGTCGAATTTAAAACTATTTAAAATGTAGCAGTGTTGACAAATTTAAAATTGAGTTGTTGCTACTTCCCTCCACTTCTTCACGCAACACTTGATCTATGCACCGACTACAATAAGTAACACAATTATACAATTTTTGAGAAATTAAACTTGAAAAGCTTATCTAACAATTTGAATTTCATACCTTTGAGTTGTTTCTTGTTTCTCAATTGGTACTTCTGGATTCAAAGATAAGAGAAAAGAAGATTTCAAACGAATCTGAATGTTTCATATATATTCAAAAGGTAAAATTGATTAATTGTTGAAAGGCTCAAAAGTCGAATATGAACCTAGGAGGTTGAAATAGATAGATAGATTCGGGTTTGAAATTAGGCTTTGACAAAGCCTAGGTCTGAAGTTGAAAATTTCATAGGCTCGATTTCTACTTCATGTTTGTATGCCTGAAGTTGATTCTGAGACACTAAATTTTAAAGATTTTATAAATTTAGGTTACTCCCCAAATAGGAGTCCTAAAAAACTATGTTCACTTGACCTATTCAACAACTCTAAAAACATTCTAAAGCAGTAAAAATCATCAGGACACCAACCCAATTATGAATTCTTTATATAGTTGCAATTTTTGTATTTGAATTAACAAACGATGAGTTCATAATGTAAGATGATATTAATCTCCCTTGGGGAGTCTTTCATTAATATCAAGGTATATATAGAGTACAATATTCATCCCTTATACAATAGGAATCCTAAGCCTATACAAAAGAGGAATCCTAGTCTTACCATAATTATATTTACACAATATATGAAAATATTCTAATTATGGGTAGGGAATATATTGTTTCCTATATTTACACGTTTACACACCCCCTCAGTCGGAGCGGGAGGAGGCCGGACGCTGAGACTGGATCTGAAGGCAAGAAATAACTGTCTGGGAAGTCCTTTGATAAATATGTCTGCATACTGATAGGATGATGGAACATGTAACACTCTGACATGGCCTAACGCAACTTTCTCACGAACGAAGTGTAGGTCTATCTCAATATGCTTGGTTCGCTGATGTTGAACCGGATTATGAGAAAGATAGATGGCATAGATGTTATCACAATACACAATAGATGCCTGACGCAAAAGACACTTAAGTTCTAACAGTAAATTTTTGAGCCAACAAATCTCAGCTACTACATTTGCAATGCCTCTGTACTCAGCCTTGGCACTGGAGCGAGATAGGGAAGCCTGTCGCTTGGCAGATCAAGAAATCAGATTATCCCCTAAGAAAACACAAAAGTCGGAGGTGGAGCGTCGCGTGTCCGGACACCCTGCCCAATCTGCATCCGTATATGAAAGCAACCTGTCTGGTGCATAGGGGTATAGGTGCAAACCATAATCAAGAGTGCCCTTAATGTATCGAATGATATGCTTAAGAGCAGTGAAATGAGACTCCATAGGGGCATGCATAAATAAGCACACCTGCTGAACAGCATAAGCTATGTTTGGCCTGGTGAATGTGAGATACTGAAGTGCACCTGCAAGGCTCCTATACAGAGTAGGATCAGAGACTGGAGCACCATCCATAGCACTGAGCTTAGAGTTTGAATCAACTGGAGTAGGCACCTCTTTGCAGTTTGCCATCTTAGCCCTGTACACAATCTCTTCTGCATACTTACGCTGATACAAGAACATATGATTGGCAGACCTGGTCACTAATATCCCCAAAAAGTAACTCAGCTTCCCCAAATCAGTCATTGCAAATTCGGACTTGAGCAAGACAATAATCTCATTTTTCAATCCGTCAGAGGAGGCAGTAAGAACAATATCATCCACGTAAAGTAATAAGTAAGCAGTGCTACTACCTCGATGAAAAATGAAAAGTGATGTATCACTCTTGCTGCATACAAACCCAATCTGCAAGATATACCTGGAAAAGTGATCATACCACGCACGGGGGGCCTGCTTCAGGCCATATAGTGACTTACGGAGACGGCACACATAGTGAGGAACTGCTGGATGGGTGAACCCTGGTGGTTGATGCATGTAGACTGTCTCTCTCAGATCCCCATGTAAGAATGCATTCTTCACATCAAGCTGATGGATCGGCCAGTGTTTGCCCATGGCAATGCTCAAAACTGTGCGGGATGGTAGCCGGTTTGACAACCGGGTGAAGGTCTCACCACAATCAATGCCCTCCTGCTGATTTATGCCATTAGCCATAAGACGGGCCTTATACCTCTCAAGATCCCCATTGTCTCTGAACTTGTGACGAAATAGCCACATACAACGAATGACATTCACCCCCTCAGTTCTAGGTACTAGATCTCACGTGTGCTGTTTAGTTAAAGCATTGAATTCCTCATACATAGCCGTATTCCAATTAGGGTCTTGTTTGGCCAATTTTGGGTTCTTTGGAAGTGGAGAGATGGTTTGGGCAGACAAGTTGAAATGGACTTTGGATTTGAAGATTCCATGCTTTGAACGAGTTTCCATTGGATGGGTAGGGACAGTGGGTGGCGGAGTGGTGTCTGAGATGGAGGGGGTAAAGTCAGATAAGGAGAAGGTGGGGGCGAAGCCGTCGGAGGCGCCGCGGCTCCTGGATCGAGAGTCGCGGCGCCTTAGCATAGGGCCGCGGCGCTGTCGATGGTGTTTCAAAAGATTGCTCTTTGGAAATCAAGCACCGCGGCGCCTCCCCTTGAGGCCGCGGCTCTGACGACGGAACAGAGGATGTGAGTTGTTCGATTATGAGGGGAGAGATGGCAGACTCGTCAAGAAATGAGTAGTCCTGTTTTTGGAATTTTGGAAGATTCGAAAACGGGAATGTGGTCTCGTCGAATGTGACGTGACGAGATATGTGGATCTGACGAGTCGACAAGTCATAGCATAGATAGCCCCTATGGTTCGACGGGAATCCTAGAAAGACACATGGAGTGGACCTAGGAGCGAGCTTGTGAGGGGCGGTGGAGCTAAGGTTGGGATAGCACAGACAACCAAAAATCCGTAGATGATCATAAGAGGGGATTCTATGGTAGAGAATTTCGGTAGGGGTCATATTGTGAAGAGTGCTAGTAGGGAGAATATTTAGAGTGTATTATGACATTTTAGCAGCATAGACCCAGAAGGGTGGAGGGCCCAGGCATGAATCAATAGGGTGTGAATCATATTGTTAATGGTGCGAATGATTCTTTCAGCTTTACCATTTTGTGGTGAGGTGTGAGGGCAGGAGAAGCGAAAGACTATGCCATTATTGGTACAAAAGCGGTGAAACATAGAGTTGTTGAATTCACGACCATTATCGCACTGAAATGATTTTATGCCTTTTCCAAATTGTGTTTGAATGAACTTGCGAAACTCAAAAAATTTGACAAACACTTCCGATTTAAATTTAAGAGGGTATAACCAAACGGAGTGTGAAAAATCATCAAGCAACACAAGATAGTATTTATGACCGAGAGAACTAGAGATAGGAGATGTCCATAAATCGGCATGTATGATATCAAAAGGAGAAAATGTAACACTAGTAGATGATTTAAACGGAAGACGGATATGTTTTCCTAAAGAGCAAGAAACACAATTTTGGGCAAGTTTCCCATTACAAGCAATGAAATTGTTGCCTCTAAGAAAATTAAAAACTGGGACTCCTGGATGACCAAGCCTATTATGCCAAGTTGAAGAAGAAACAACCACTAGAGTGACGGGAGAGCAAGATCTGGCAGCGGAGGTGGAAGTGAATGGATAGAGATCCCCCGTGCTATTGCATCTCGTAAGAAATGTCCCCATATGAAGATCCTTCACAGTAAAACCAAAAGGGTCAAAATCCACAGAGACAGAATTATTACGAGTAAATTGGCGGACAGATATGAGGTTCTTAATCATGTGTGGAGCATATAGGGTGTTTTAGAGGGAGAAGGGTGGATGAGGAGGTTGTGTGTATGAGGTAACATAACCCTTAATTGGAATGCGTTGTCCACTACCAACTATAACATATTGAGGATGCTTTAAACTAAACAGTTTAGGAATAGTACCTGCAGACTGGGTGACGTGAGATGTGGCGCCTGAGTCGATGTACCAAGTATTGTCAGGCTGTTGCATAGAGAGGGTGCTGAACGCCTGACCCAACTCAGTGGGTGTCATGCCGGAGGAGGGCTGCAGGACCTGACCTTGCATGAAGTGGGCCTGCTGTGGGGCTGGAGCGGGCCCTAACAAACCGGGGTAAGAATAAGGATTGTATGGCTGCTAGTACTGGAATGGACTTGGCGCCGCAGCTCTGAACTGGGGCACCGCGACTCTGTACTTGGGCTCCGCGGCGCTGTAGACGAACTGCTGAGGAGCCGCGGCCTAGTTGTTTTGTGATCTCTGTTGTTGTTGCTGCTGTTGGTTCTGTTGACCGCGACCCTTGCCACGACCACGGCCTCCTCTACCGCCGCGGCCTTTTCCTCTCTTGCTGCCGCGGCCCTGCCGCTGTTGGGAGTTTTCTGGTGGCGTCTGATCTTGGGGTTGCGTGTCAACATCTAACACCTGCTGGGCGTGCTCATCCTGCTTAGCACGATGGGTTTCTTCGAGCAACAATTGTGAGCGAGCTTTGTTAAAACTCGGTAGCGGATCTGCCTGTTGAATTATGGTTGCCAAAGTATCATATTCGCCCTTAGTAAGGCCAGAAATCATTTGTAGCACCATTTTATCGTCAGTGACAGGCGTGCCGATGTTGGAGAGTTGATCCGCTAGAAGTTTAAGCTGCTTGCAGTACTCAGAGACATTGGAGAAGTTTTCAAGACGTATTTTGTTGAACTGTTCTTCCAAATACACGGCACGAGTGTGCTTGTTGTCCTGAAAAATTTCCTCCAAACGATTCCACAAGTCAAGGGCTGTGGAGTCATATTTCATGATAGTAAGGAGCAAATCCTGAGAGATACTACCTATATCCATTGTTTGACGCCAGCGTCGAGACGATGCCAAATAGAATCATCAACCTCCGTAGGGCGCGGAATAGTGTCATCAATATGGTCAAGCACGTTATAGAGACATGCATGATTGCGAAAAAGTTCAACCCAGGGAGAATACTTGGTTGTTTTCTTGATCAAGAATAATGGGAATATGGTTCTTGATGTTGGAAACAGTAAGGGCGGGATGAAACGGGGGTGATGACTTTGTGATGGGATTTGTGGAGGTAGAGGCGTCAGAAAGTGTGGAAGAATCAGGGATAGCCATTTAGAGAAGAGAAGAAAGAAAGAACAAAACCCGAAAAACAAGAAGAAAATACGGGAGGGCCGCGGCGTAGGAGAGGCAGCCGGTGGCTGTGGAAGAGAAAGGTTTTTAGGGTTTTATTTATTTGGCTCTTGATACCATGTAAGATGATATTAATCTCCCTTGGGGAGTCTTTCATTAATATCAAGGTATATATAGAGTACAATATTTATCCCTTATACAATAGGAATCCTAAGCCTATACAAAAGAGGAATCCTAGTCTTACCATAATTATATTTACACAATATATGGAAATATTCTAATTATGGGTAAGGAATATATTGTTTCCTATATTTACACGTTTACACATAATACTTACACATGCTAACTTGAAACCTAGCATGTGAGGTTCTTTCCGATCAGTTCACTTTTCGAAACACTCTAATTAATTTCATGATCATATACTTAATCCATCTTCAGGTAAATTTAATGACTTTGTTCTAAGAAAACATCGATGAACTGTTTCTTTTTTTTTTAACACAAAGGTGACCCAGTTGGTTGAGCATGAGGCTTCCATAATGGAGATCTCAGGTTCGAAACCTCCTGCTTACAACAACATGGATTTACCTTCTAGGTTGAGCTCGTCACACGGGGCTTGCCTAGTGTGGGTTATCTCTCCTGTGTGGTTAATTACGAGCTATTACACAAAAGCGAAGTTTACTCTGTGCGCACCAGAAGGATAGCAGTTCCGAAGTCGTGAAAAAAAATGAGTATACTAATATGACGAGGCCAAAAAGTGCATAGGAAAATTCACTCGTACTCTGTCAAATTCTAGTATAGTTTAAAGATATCGTTCCACAGAGATTGGAACCACCTAGGCTATACATTTGTATTGTCTTGATTACTATTTGAGAGAATAAAATTGATGAAAAGAGAGGTTTTGTTTTTTAAATTACAAATTACTTAAAATAAAACAAACAACTTATTTGAAAATTTAAATAGAAAAGAGTTGGGAGTCATTGAATTCACTTTGTACAATTAGTATAATAAAATATTATTCTAGTAAATTCCACAAACGAATAGCAAAACTTATTTGACTTGATTTGTGTTATGAGGAATAAAGACCTCTTGCAACTAGCCCTTAAATTAATAAACTTATTTGAGTAAGTCTCTCCGCGAGAATTAGAACTGAAAGAAATAAGATAAAACCCCTCAAATTATTAAACTCATTTGAGTCAACCCCTCCATGATAATTAGGACCGAAAGAAATAAGATAATAATTTTTAACCAATAAACTTATTTGAATTAATCCCTCAGTGAGAATTAGGAGTAAAAACAAACAATATTATGGTTTTTGAATCGATGAACTAGCTTGAATTAATCCCTCCGTGAGAATTAGGACTAAAAGAAGCAAGATCAAAGATTCGAAAATCAATACATGAATATTTGGAAGTAAAGATAATTATTACAACATCATACCAAGCTTCTTCAACTATCCCAACAAAAAGAAACTACTTCTTCCGTATGAAAGAAAGATATTAAAATAAAACATTACTTATATAAAGAGAAAATAAAAAGAGAAATAGAGCAAAGACTGTTTTTTATGTCTTTTCCAAAGATCCAATTTGATTGGATTTGATGGGATGGGATCGGATCATTTCTAAGCAAAGTGATGCTTCTATTTATAGGAAAGTGTAGTGTATTCCTTGGAGTAATGCTCACACCCGTGAGATTTATAAGTTCTTTCTTGATGGCAAGACTTGACGAGTGTGAGTATGAAAGTGATGGTCATACCCATGAATTTTGCAACTTCTTTCTTGATGCCAACACTTGATGGGTGTGAATATGAAAGTGGCCGTCACACCCGTGGATTTTACAACTTCTTTCAATTTAGCTTTTATGTAATTCCTACATGTGAAATTCCACGGTTGTGACCATGGACTTGGGATTGCACCCATGAAATGTTTTCTTATCTCTGTCATTTGCTTATTTTTCATTCTTTGCCATAATTTCTTCTTCCAGCAAGATTTGTTAGAAAATATGCGAGAATATGATATAATTATTCATGATTTTATGTTTAAAATATTATTTTAAAATAAAATTAAATGAATAATTTTTGTCCATCAAATTCTCCACACTTGAATTCTTGCTCGTCCTCGAGCAAAGGACATAAATAAAGTAGCGACTACAATTATTTTAAAATAAAATTACATGAATAATTTTTGTCCATCAAATTCCCCACACTTGAATTCTTGCTCGTCCTCGAGCAAAGGACATAAATAAAGTAGCGACTACAATTTTAAGTAAAATTATGAAAACTTTTGACAAATAAGAATCAACTAAGATTACATCATGAATTCAAACAATTTTAAAAGCACTCATATTTATATATTGAGAATCAAAATCACAATATTTCTAATCCCACTATGTCTCACCATATGAAGAGATATGTCCATAAATCACACAATATATCAATATACATTTAAGAAGGGGATAGATAGAGAAAAATTCTCTCTCTCCCAACAAAAAAGTATCTTAAGCTATCCGAGATTGTCATAATCTTGTCTATCATTTGGTTCTAAAAGCGATTATGTAGAACTTTTACAAGATTGTAAAGTGGGTTTAGAGATGAATAAGATACACTCAAGTGCCTTTTAAGAACCATAATACTTTAACATTTAAACACCATTGCTTTCCTTCTTTCTAAAACAAATCAACCTCCATATATTTTCATTATTTCTCATTTTCAACCCCCTCTTTTTCTTCTTCCGTGACAAGCTGTCAAGAAATTTCTTTGTAGTTTTTTTTTTAAATGACAGCATTATTAAAAGATTAATAAGTTCAACGATCACCATTACTTCTTTCATTAATAACCACTCCTCTGCACTTGCTTTCTTCATTTAATTTAATTTTTTTAAAATGGAATTGAGTGAATAAGAAGATGTAATAACGAAGATTAGGTCAATATTGAAGTTTGGCTTATTAATAAAATAGGGAATAATTAATTTAGGCTCAATGGGGCTGATTATGGATAAAAATAATAAGGTGGGTCAATTTCGGTCATTATTTAACAAGAAAGACCTACTTTCATTTTTCAATTCAAAAATCTGCCTAGAATTTTGCCTCAAGCAGCCTTCAAAGCAAGTTCTAGATTTTCGAATAAGCAGGAGAACTGAATAATATAACCTGACAACACAATACACTTGGGATCAGTAATTATAATTTTAATCACCAATAAATAAATATGAACTTGAAAAATTATTCATATAACCCATAAAATGATACTCAATCAAATCTATTTTTTAAATTTCATTATAAGAAATTAAGTTTTAGCCAACTTATTTATTATTAAATATCTTAATAAGTGTTCAGTTCAAAATATTACGACTGTGACAAAGAACTGAACAAAGAAATTCATGGAAGTGTAGAAAAGAAATTATGCTACAAATGAAAAAATTATGCAAATAATATATATATATATATTTCTACCCTACACTTAAATATTATCTTGTCTCCATGATTAATAATTTAAAAGAAAGAGGAGAGAAATGATCTCCCTTTATTTTTCATTTTTCTTTGGGAGCTTGTGCACTCCACCCCCATTCTGAATCAATTTTTCTTTTTCGCTCCTTGGGGTTCCTCTTGGAGCTCATTTATCCATGAATATCATAAAATATTTTTTTCGCACATCCCTCTCTTTTTTAGTCTTGTCTCGAGGGGGTAAATAAATGTGCATAATGATCCTTAACTCGATTTTGCATTTTTCATCAGAATCATTCTACGTATTTTCCTAAATATTACCAATAAAAAAATTCATAAAATTATAATGATCAAAAGAAATTATAAAATGTCGGTTAAAGGATATATTTCATTTGTGCTTGTGACATCTTCATTCTCATTTTCTTCAAAATTAATTAATTTATGTGGAAAAGAAAAATGGGATATGCATTCATCACTTGTTGAATTTAATTCAACCAAATATTTTTCACACTTCTTCACTAGATTGGTCTTTTCATCATGAGCGATAGCTTCTTTTTTACAATGCTCATTTATTTTATCCATTGGTCCATTCTCACAAGACGTGGTTTCATGAACAAGGTGACTTACACCACAATATTTACAAATAATAGACCTTTGACCCATTTTATTAGTTAATCCTTCAAGGTTGTTCATTCTCCCAGAATTCGTATAGAAGAATGCTTTACTTGTTTGACATTCAAAGCTTTGATGGTTGCTACCATATTAGTCATAGGTGATGACCTTTTGACAATATTTTTCTACCAACTCAATAAGAATTTCACTTGGTTGGTTGAAATTCATCTTTTAAAGTGTGTGAAGTGAGTTCACATTTAGAAATTATTCTTTTTTAGTCTCGCTTCCTAGCACTTATTAGTACTAGAAAATAAAATACATGAAAATAAAAATATATAAATATATAATATACTAATAACAAGTCTTCAAGTCTTGTCCCTAAAAACATGTCAGGTATTAGAATACAAAGTACTTGAAGAAGAAGTAAGAAAAAGAAATCTCAAAGTAGTAATAAAATAATTAATTTTAAGTAGATGTTTACCAATCCCTGGCAACGACCCACAAATTTGACGAGATCAAAGTGCAAAGGAAAAGTTTCTCGTACTCTATTAAATTCTAGTATAGTTTTGTAATGGTCTGTTCAGTCGTTACGTGCTTTTTGACTATTTTACCACTGTTAACTCAATTTCTGAAGTTATCGGACAATCCTAGTGAAGGTTGAAAAATTAGAACCTTTAAGTGAGACCGTTTGACCTATAGTTGACTTTTGGGTAAACATACCTTTTTCAGAATTTCGTCAATTTTGTGAGGTTCGGAGGGTCATTTACGAATTGGTGGGATAGTTAGTTCATTCCCGAGGTCCTCGAAAGTGTTTTTATCTATTAGTGGAAAGTTGGTTTAGGGCCGTTGGGGGTTGACCTGAACAATTAGACCTCCGATAAAAATTATGAGACCGCAAGTGAGTCTATAACACGTTTTTATATTTGTGCATATCTGGTTTGTGTTGTGTAGAGGAGGTCTCGGATAATTTTTGGATTTGGATTGAAATTAAGATTGCATGAAATCTGCTGGTGTTTGGTGTGTTCGTTGGGGCGAGTCTTAGTGCACCCCAGCGGATTGGGACCGCTGCAGCGGGTAGCGGGACACTATGGCGAAGGTCTAGGTTTTGTTAGGGTCGCAGGCGCGGTCAGTACTGGTGCGGGCTCCACTACAGCGGACGACGGGAATTCCAAAATCCTTTTTAAAGTGTAAATTAGGTCATTTATCTCCGATTTCGAAAATACTTCTCCAAGGCACTCTTAAGGCGATTTCAAGCTTCTTTAGGTGGATTCTTCTTGGGGTATCTACTTTAGCCTTGCATTACCTTTATTAAGTTAATTTAATGGTGGAAACAACCTAGAAATTAGTTGGAGAAGATGTGTTCTACATAATTAGGATTTATTTGATTACTAAGCCTAAAAGTGAGATAAATTGATGGGTTTTGCTAATCTAAGCTTGGGTTTCACTAATTATTAAATATTAGGCTTGAATCTTCCGTTATTGTTGATGAATTTGAATGTTGGAAAATTAGGGTTCATACCCAAATTGGGGGTTTTGTATTATTTGATGAAATTGGCATAATCTTGAGTTATCTTAGCAATTGATTAGTAGGATTGAACTCCTAGAACGTCGAATTGCATATTTCACTTTCAAAATGACTGTTTTCCCCTTATGGGCTAGTTTCCCCTTTCTCCCCAAGTTGTTTGGGATTCCAGGAATAGTCTACTGTTATGGTATTTGCTAGTTTCCGTTTCTAACCTAAATCTTAATAATGGCTAGACTTCGAGTACTATCGCTATCCACGGAAAGGCAAAGCTCAAGTGTGATCGTTGCGATTTCCTCTTGGCATCCAGGTTGATTACGACTTATCTTTTTTATTAGACTTCAGTTAGTGAAGCATATGTAGAGTTAGATATTGTCGGAGAAAACATGTTATGCCTTCGGGTATAAAGTTGGACTGAATTACTTAGGATTTGTATTGTTGATTGGTTTTTGGCCCTGTCGCCATATTTGCTATGCTTTTGTGACTTGTGTTTGCATTCATCTCTCTCTTGATATCTCACTTATCATCAAATTTAAAAGGATAATGAATATCACTTGAAATTGTGAAGTGTACTTTATGACAAGCGTAATTGATATCATGCATGACATACATTCCTATTCATATGATGATTTCTTATGAACTGTGATTGGAAATGATGATAAGTGAGAGAGTATAGCCTCCGAGGTCTTTGTCGGGATCGTATGAGTGTACTATGCCTAAGGTCTTTGCTGGGATCGTATGAGTGTCTGATGCCCGAGGTCTTTGGCGGAATCGTATGAGTGTCTGATGCCTGAGGTCTTTTGCTGGGATTCGGAGTACATGAACTTGGCGGGTCCTCTACGGGTCATGACTGCTGGGACGTAGAGATATTCCTCTCGGAGTATGTGTGTACTGAGGTTACATTTGGCCAGTGTATTGCATTGCATTGCATTGCATATTTACTCATCATTACATTCATATACTTTGGATTCTGACATGATTCTTTATACTTGAGTTGTTTAGTCTTGGACTGTAATAGTATTTGTACTTGATTGAGAGCATGTCTATTCTTTAGTTTCTTTCTTATATATATGTTAGCTAATTGTTGTCGGCCTATGATATCTACTGGTACATAGTGTTGATACTAATACTACCTTCCTGCATTCTTTTCTGAATGCAGAGTACGTGACCAGTTCCACATCGACTCCTCGAGACTGATCCCGAGGTTTTGTTGCTGAGTTTCTAGGGTGAGCATACTGGATAGATCCGCTGCCCAGAGACTCTTTCTCCATTACTTGTCTTATCTTGTTTCTGAGACAGTATTCCTACTATTGAGACTTATGTATTATTCAGACATGTATTGACTAGTGGCTCTTGTACGGTTTCAGACTAGTTCCATGGGGCGGTTTTAGCATTGTACTTCCGCATTTATGTTATTATGTTGTGATTCAGACTTCCATTTAATTGGTCTATTTACTTTATTATGTTGAATGGGGAATAAAGGAACCATGGGGAGGTTTTAGCATTGTACTTCCGCATTTATGTTATTATGTTATGATTCAAACTTCCATTTAATTGGTCTATTAACTTTATTATGTTGAATGAGGAATAAAAGAAGGGTTCTTCTACCGGGAAGGGAAATGGTAGGTGCCCACATGACTTAGTGATTTGTGGTCGTGACAAGTTGGTATTAGAGTCCTAGGTTACTCGGTCTATAAGTACATGAGCATGTCTAGTAGAGTCTTGCGGAACGGTATGAAGAGTTTCGTACTTTTCTGCGAGAGGCTATGGGACATTTAGAAAACTTCAGTTTTCTTCATTCTTTCATGCTACTTTATTCAAATTGGTATATGATGTATTTATGTTCTCTCATAGATGGTGAGGACACGAGCTGATATTGCAAGGGTTGGCGCACCCGAGCCCATTGTAAGGACCGGCGCGAGAGGATGAGGACATGCGAGAAGTTGCGGCCGAGCTAGAGGCCGTGGTGCTACATCGGCTAGGGGCAGGGCTCCTGCGGCTGTACAGAGATGGGAATGCTCATCTTCTCCAGAGCGTGAGCCCGAGACAGAGCAGGCAGTTGGGGGAGGTTTTGTAACATCCCGTACTTTCAGATCACGGTTTGAATCGCTAGGCGTGTGAAAATACACCCGAGCATTGGAAAAATTTATGTTATATTTACGTATGCTGATAATGAAATTAGTATACAAAACGATGCAACCCTGAAATAATTTTAGACGTAACAAGTGTGACGACGGGGATCGAAAATAAATTTGGTGTGCGCATAAAGAGATTATGGACTAGTGTCATATTATAAAATTATGACATTGAGTATATGAAAGTTTTATGAGTCATCAAGATTTAAGTGAATTGGGATCACGAAATTAATTATGTGTGTGATTGATAAAGTATACAGAGGCAGGTCACTTAATTAATTAAGTGATTGTGCATGTTAAGGGGCATGTGGAGTTAATTAGGCCCTCTCATCTCCAAGGATTGGCTAAGTGGGAGGCATAATGATGATGAATCATTTTATCTTCCACTATTGGGAATTTATACTTGGGTTTTGAGAATTCCCTAAAGCATAAACGGTGAGCAACATTGTAGTTAAGAGGTATAAATAGCACCTCATACTTCACTAGTTTTAGTAGTGAATCGTGAATCGTTGCAAAAAGAAAACTCCTCCAACCAGCCCTTTTCTTTTATAAAACCAAAACAGTGCACTTTTGAGTTGAAAAAGAAAACAAATGTACGAAGTAGAAGTAGCAAAAAAAGGGCAGCAACATAGTCATTTTCTTTAGGAATTAAAAGCAGCAACATTTAAATTCTTATAGCAACATCAACGAGGAACTGATTATTCACTTAAAGATAATGAGTGCATTATCTTCTTCACAATAGCAGCAAACGTCCTCCTTCTCTTTTTAATATCAAGGTATGTAAGACAAATTATTTCTTTCTTTTGGCATGTTCCATATAACAAAGTGTAACTGTGATATTGCTCCATAATTTATTCTACTCCTAGTAGTTAATAATGTTCATGTTATTGATTCCTATGCTAAAAGCATGTCTAAATATATTTCTAAGTCCTTATTGAGGCCTACAGAAAAGATGTTGAGTTCCACAGTGTTAATCGAAGGTACAGGGATGTTATGTCACTCAAGGTATTTTATTGTTATTCATGTATATTTATTTGCACTGCATTCATATATTACCCTGGACCACTTGTGCTATGCACACTACTATATGGTAAATATTATATATATGTAAGGGATATGGGGAAAGGAAAAAATGTTATATACACACACCACCTACAGTTGGTACAGACTATCACAAAAGAGCCCTAAGAGGCCACATATCGAGCATGTGTGGTCAAAATGGATGCCTGTGTGGATAAAACGATATGAATGCTTGTGTGACCGATATAACCTGATGCCCACAGAGGCGGTTATGGGAGGATGCCTGTGTGGCCATTAGTATACCGCATTTGCATCATGCAATACATTCATTAACCATCATATGGTATGATGCCCACAACGGTTGTTATAGTAAGGAAGATGCCCGATGAGGATGATGTATATGGATACTGCATTGTGCATAACATTTAGGCATATGTACTAGGTCCCTCAGAGTAATTTACTGTTGGTCAGTTGTTTCTGTTTCAGTTATTGGTATACCCATGTTATACTATTATTCATGTCGACAGACTCAGTACATCAGTTATACTGACGTCTTTTTTATCGGGGGACGTTGCATTTCATGCCTGCAGGTTCAGTTAAAGAGAGTGACAATTTACGCTAGTAGGTTGCTGGTTCAGCTGATGTTAGAGCACTCTATTAATTTCAGAGTTGCATTGTGGTCATGGTACAGTATTTTTGCATATGCATATGGGTATAGCGGGGTCCTGTCCCATCCTTGTGATGTCATGTATTCTTTAGAGGCTTGTAGACATGTGTCCTGTGTGTGGTAGTCATGTACGGCCTCGTCGGCCTTGATATGGGTATGTATATATATATAAGTTGGTTATCTGATTTTATATAGTCCTTTTTTCGGCTTAGTCCGTATTTTATTATGATTCGGTTTTGGATAGTGTGATTGGCGGTACTCGGCGGGTGGTATCCGAGTGCCCGCCGCGGCCCTACGATTTGGGTTGTGACAAACTTGGTATCAGAGCATGTTTTTCCTAGGGAGTCTACAAGCCGTGTCTAGTAGAGTCTTGTTTATGGGTATGTTGTGCACCATACTTATAAGCAGGAGGCTGCCTGACATTTAGGGATGGTTTCCATTCTTTCATATCATAGATTGTGCAGTAGAGCTGAGTTTTAAGAATTCGAGTTTAACTCGCGCCTTATACCGCTTTAGTAGTGACGATTACCAAAAAGACTTCGGATAGTTTATACTCATAGCCAGTAAATGAGCGATTTCTACCTAGACGATTGATACGCTAGAAGGGGCAGTATTATTGTTAAACTTCGAGATTGTGAGGAGTTGTCTCACTCATATACGGAAGATGGAAGATGGAAGAGATAATGCAAGCCTGGAAAGTAAAATGTTAGTAAGGTAAAAGAAGTACTAAGCATCATAACGCATAAGATTGTAAGGATTTTCTCTGTAGACCTTATCGTATTTACGATTACAGCAATACCTTCTTTCAAAAGAATTATGATTAGTAAGGAGATTGAAGTTGGATTGAGTGTAAATACGAGTGGTATGCTCTCCATTGAGATATATCCGTCAGGGGATATGAGTAAGTTGCTTTCCCAGGGATCGGCAAATCCTGTAGCACCAAAGGAGTTGAAAAAGGCCCATGTACCATCAGTCCTACCACCGGCTCCGTCTGGTTAGGATGTAAGGAGACCGGTGCAGATATTGAATCAATTAGTTGCCTCTTAGGGACAACCTCATCCTGAAGCATTCGATAGAGATAGACCCCTTAGGGAGTCATAGAGCTTATAACCGAAGAAATTTATTAGTCACGGATCGACGATACTTAAAGGGTTCAAAAATGCCGATTCTCTAGGTCAAAATTGTAAAGGTCGAGTGAGACCGCCCCGACCGTCTTATAGTCAAATAGCAACTTTGATAGAAGCATCAGAAGAAAAGAAATTCAGAGAGCAGCAGTATATCGAGCATAGTCGCAGAAATGCTAGAAGGTGCAACAATTGAGCCATAGCAACAGAGAACAAAATGCAGCAGGATATGCATCATTAAACTACCAAGTGTAGCCAGAAGACACATCAACTGTGGGTTCAAAACAGCAACAGTCAGATAGCCTTGACATGTAGCATATTCTCAGGATGTGCAACAGCTTATCAAAGTTCAGCACTTGAAAAATGATTTGTTCACTCGAGATTTGCAGCAACAGGCAACAACAAAGGATAGCCACAACAAGTGGAAATAAAAACGATAAGAAGGTTTATCGAGCATAACATCGGTTTAGACAACAAGCATAGCAGCCACTGCATTTCTTCCAAATTTCAGCGAAATAGCAATAATTTCATTTCAAGTTCAGCAACAGTTCGAGGACATTTGGGATTTGAAAATCACCAAGTCATGCAAAGAAAAGAGGGGTGAAGAATGTGTATCACAACTCGCTCAAGTAACAAATGGATTATTATATTAGATAAAGGTTAAGATATCCAAATGAGTGGGTGAGCACACAAAATAGCTTCATGAATATAACCTCCGTATAACAATAGGGGCAATTGAGGAAGATAATTATGGTACAATCAAAGGATGGTGGTAGAAAATATGAAAACAGTTAGTAAGTATGAATGAAATGTTATGGTTAAGCTTCAAGGTAGAAATGTTTTCCGCTTAGTGACGAATAGAATGAAGGATTACAACAAGAAAGATAAAGATGAAGGAGATTATAATTATGAAGGTCTTACAAAGGTATGATTATTCTAGAACGGCGTATGATCAATGGGTGGAGGAGGGACAGAAGAAACTCTTCGACCAAAGGTGGCGATTCTCTGGTATTCAGGAAGGGAGTATGAGAGGTACTTAGAGATAAGAATTTTTTCCCAAGGCAATTTGAAATGGAAATATAAAGGTAAGATGAATGAGCACTTGATCGGTTGGAGATATAATAATGATAAGACAAGAAAGCTTGACAAATCATGGGATCATGTAACACTGTAAATTGGATCTATCATATGAAGAGATTCTTGTTGCTATCCTAGATGGACAAGTCTGCAAGCTGAGGACTAAAGAAGTAGCCTCCGTAAAAGTTTTATGGCCAAATAAGAATGCGGAAGAGATGATGTGGGAGGCAGACGAGGAAATGATGAACAAATATCCACACATGTTCCAGACCAACGTCGAGGTTCCAAAAGGAGCATAAGGTGAGTTCTATCTCATGGTATTATAATTAAATGCTTAGAGACCATGAGAGGCCTGATGTAGTGATGTATGAAGGTAGTTGTATTTTTGAGCTACGTAACGAGGATTAGATATGTCACCCCAACATTCGAGGATGAATGTTTCTAAGGGGGGAATGATGTAACATCCCGTACTTCCGGGTCACAGTTTGAATCGCTAAGCGTATGTAAAATCGCTAGGCGTGTGAAAATAGACCCGAGTGCTAGGAAAATTTATGTTATATTTACGTATGCTAATAATGAGATTAGTATATAAAATAATGCAACCCCGAAATAATTTTGGACGTAACAAGTGTGACGACGGGGATCAGAAATAAATTTGGTGTGCGCATAAAGAGATTATGGACTAGTGTCATATTACAAAATTATGATATTGAGTATATGAAGGTTTTATGAGTCATCAAGATTTAAGTGAATTGGGATCACGAAATTAATTATGTGTGTGATGGATAAAGTATACGGAGGCAGGTCACTTAATTAATTAAGTGACCGTGCATGTTAAGGGGCATGTGGCGCTCCCACCGCCAAGGATTGGCTAAGTGGGAGGCATAATGATGATGAATCATTTTATCTTCCACTATTGGGAATTTATACTTGGGTTTTGAGAGTTCCCTGAAGCATAAACGGTGAGCAACATTGTAGTTAAGAGGTATAAATATCACCTCATACTTCACTAGTTTTAGTAGTGAATCGTGAATCATTGCAAAAAGAAAACTCCTCCAACCAACCCTTTTCTTTTATAAACCAAAACAGTGCACTTTTGAGTTGGAAAATGAAACAAATGTACGAAGTAGAAGTAGCAAAAAAAGGGCAACAACGTAGTCATTTTCTTTAGGAATTAGAAGCATCAACATTTAAATTCTTATAGCCACATCAACGAGGAACTGATTATTCACTTAAAGATAATGGGTGCATTATCTTCTTCACAATAGCAGCAAACGTCCTCCTTTCCTTTTTAATATCAAGGTATGTTAAGACAAATTATTTCTTTATTTTGACATGTTCCATATACATATTCTAATGGCCTATATATACCCTTTAGAAGGAGACATATTTCTCATAGTTAAAAAATAATAACCCTGTTTCCAAGAGTCTTGAAACTTAACTAGATATGAAGGTGATCGCAGCCTATTTGTTGGCCCAATTGGGTGGCAAAACTTGTCCTTCAGCCTGATGATTTGAAGAATTTGGATTCTGTTGGTGCTGAAATTGATGAGGTCAAAACTCCCTAGTCAAAGGGAAAAATATTGATGAATTAGTTGCTGCTGGCAAACAAAGGTTGGCTGAAAGAATATACACGTCATTATCATGAAGTTTTATTTCCTTTTATTTTATGCATTAATTTTGTTTAGAGTCAAATTCATGATTTAAATTTTATGAGATTAATTTTAAAAAAAAATCTCATTAACTTTTAATGTTATGGGTCCATATCTACTATTTCTTTCAATTTTATCGAATTTTTACACATAAATTTATGCATTGCATTGAAAGTACCGATTCAGATAAACTCAATCTCGTAATAGTGGTATTGTTATTGTTCATGTTATCTTAGAATTAAGTTTAATTTGTTGTTATTTTATGCACTAATTTTGTTCAAAGATATTAAGAATTTAAATTTTATGGATTCAATTTTTAAGTTTTTTTTCGCATTGAAATGTTAATCTTTAAATTTAAGGGTTTATATCTATTATTTTTCAATTTTATCAAATTTTTACACATAAATTTATTCTCTGCATTGAAAATTTGCACTCGATATTATCGTAACCGTGGATTCGCCCCTGATTTTGTCTTTAATTCGTCTTAGGTTCAAAGTCTTGTTTAACAATTTTTCTAGTATAGCTACTAAATTCAGTTGACGTTGTTGTGTCGATATAAATATTACTCACGCGTAGTTCGTTTGACCATGTAGAGAAAAGTTGTGGAGATTTTCAATCATTGTGTATATGCTAATTTAGCAATAATTTGCCTAAAATAAAGAATTTAACAATTACATTCATATAAGTACTACCTTCTAAGCAATTAAATTGAACTTCTAAGTCCTTGGTGAAACGAAGCACTTGGTATCTTGTGACACCTAACACCTTCTTGGCACGGGCAAATTTAGAATTAAAATTTATTATTGCAATCTTAAACTTTTGGGTTTATTGTCACTTTACCCTCTTCAGACTCATTTTGTGAGATTATACTATATATATATATATATATATATATATATATATATAGTGAATTCTTAATATATCTATACAAGAGTTATTGGAGCTATGTGAACATGTAACCAACATATAGCAGATCCGCACATTTATTTGTTTCACGAAAACAAGAAGAGTTACATATTGAAGTCTCCAAAAGCTCAAATCTCTGAGACAAGATCCCTCTTCCGTAGAAGCATTTTGATAAGTATTTTATTTATATTGATACTCAAACTCGTATCCTGAATGAGACCCCACATAGCAAGAGTTGACATCGTGTAATCAGGAGGTCAGGAATTCAAGCGTAAAACAATACCTTCTTGAAAATGCAAAGTGTACAAGTTGCTGTTTAGGTATTGCTAAGCAAGACTCGACCTAGTTTTCAACTTAAATCCTTTTTTCCTCTCTTTTACAATCCGATTGTTGTGGCAACTTCTTTGTATTATTGTCCCTTAGCTGATATTGCAACTAGTTTTTTATCACACCTATTTATTTTTTTTGTATTTTAGACATTTGAGATATTATATTCGTAAAAAGTATAATTGATGTTGATATTATTGACTTGTTACTTGACTAAAGTAAGTGTATAAATTCAAAGTCGGTTGTCCTCCTTAAATGCAAGATAAATTTGCCAAAGGTTGATAAAGTTATTAAGAAAACAATGGAGCTATGTATAAACAAATTAATTGAAAGATGTAAAGAAGAAAAGGAAGAAAAAGAAAGTCTTATTCTTTCTTGCTGCAAAATACATGGAGTATTTCTTTGAAGGCTAAAACAGAATACAGTACTCCTATGCTTAATAAGAATAGTAACATTAGAGCATATCTAGTTGATCAAACCATTTATTTTAATAGTACAAATTTCTCCTTACAATCAGCTTCTTCACAACCTCAAATGGGATGGATGCATATACAACTCAACAATACCTTTTAAAAAAAGGCAGCCCGGTGGACAAAACATCCCGCGTTAGCAGGGTCCAAGGAAGGGCCGCACCCCAAGGGGTGTGATGTAGACAACCTACCCTAATCCAAGCATTAGTGGCTGCTTCCACAGCTCGAACCCGAGACCTATAGGTGAACTCAACAATACCTTCTATACTAATAAATTGCCCAACAAAATCAGGCTTCATAGTTCATACGACATCCAACTGTTTTTCTCACAAACGTGACAAGGGTACATTGCTTCCATTTCCTTGAAGAAATGGGTAATCTGTGTATCCCACAATTGGATCTTGAGTATAGAATGTCTTCCTATTATACTTGTTTAGAGGTGCATTAAGCTTCAATCTCATAACCAAATCAGGATTAGAGATGAAAAGACGACCATATGACACGAGATCAGCATCACCTTGTGCCACAGCCTCAATTCCTAGCTCCCGAGTATATCCACCACTGCAAATGAACGTCCCATGATACGCATTTCTCAAAGTCCTCATTAAACGCGCCTCCTCCTCTTCACTGCCAACCCTACCTGCTTCGGTTTGCCCATATGCTACGTATCGTGGCTGAGTCACATGAAGATAGGCAAGTTTGGAACCAAAATTGAGTTGGATTTTGTTTAGTCTTTCAACAACTGCTAAGCCTAGGCCAAGTGGATTAGAGTCCATGGCGTCGAGATGATCTATTGCTGGTGAAACTCTCACGCCTACGCGATCAGCACCTATTGCCGTCACGACTGCGTGAACCACCTGTGTGATGAATTTGCATCGGTTGGCAAGTGATCCACCATACTCATCTGTCCGGTCATTGATCCCATCTTTCAAGAATTGGTCGACCAAGTAACCATGAGCTCCATGGATTTCAATACCATCGAAGCCTGTAAATAATTGGATTATCAGGTGTTTAGATAAATGCAGCAACATCGACAACAAAAAAAAAAGTAACAATAGATGATATCTACCAGAATGAAACTGTACTTTTCCACAAAAGCCTGCTTTTGCCTGGAGTCAAAATATATTTTCCCGCAAATGTGTGCTGATGACTTTTTCTCAATGTTCAATATATAACAGTACTACCTTTTCAAAAAATTGTTTTTGCTCATTACATCGGTGGACTTGATTAAACCTGAATTCCATATGTTCCTCACCATATAATGCATTGACCAGCTTAGCAAACAAATCATTTCATGGATGAATCACTAAGTCATGTTTGGATAACAATGCCACTAGTAGGAGCTTGGCTGCTCCAATCTTAGAACCATGTTTGATTTAATTGTTTGAATATTTTCCTTTACAGGATGAATCAATCAGTTCTTGTTTCGGTTAGGTGATTGGGAAGAAAGATTTATTATCTTGTAATGTTTTTACTTCAAAAGAAAGAACAAGCTAAACTAGTATTAAACACTATGACCATAGTAAGGAACATATCTTGAATCACTTAACAGAATGATAAAACAGAGAATAGGATCAAACTAAAATATCTTGAACTAACCTGCTTCAATAGCATTCAAGGCTGCCTTGCGATAATCTTCAACCACTTGTGAGATCTCATAGGTTCTTATTGCTCTTGGTTTTGGATAAATACCATGAGTTCCATCTGCCATTAGTATTCTCCACCTCTTTGATATTGGCTTCTCAGTGGATGATATTGGTGCAGCTCCATCAGGTTGATACACTAAGGAATTGATAAATATGAGCTTAATTAGACTACTCATTCAATAACTAACTTCTATGACTGAACTGTCAAGAGAAATGGAGATAGCTTGCGCATCTCGACTATTTTATCGAGTACCTTCTACCTTCAAGCAATGTATCTAGACAATATTTTTCTATATAAAGGTGATGTTTGGACTAGTTTGACGCTCCTCGACTATTTCATCGAGTACCTTTTACCTCCTATTAATATATCTAGAGTCTAGACAATATTTTTCTATACGACGGTGGTGTCTAGACTAGCTTGCGTACACCTTGTCTATTTCATCGAGTACCTTCAATCTCACATCAATGCATGCAGATAATATTGTTTTTACCACGCCGGGGTCGGGGGGGGGGGGGGGGGGGGGGCTGGATTAGCTTGCACACACCTTGACTATTTCATGAGTACCTTGAACCTTCCACCAATGCATCTACATAATATTTTTCTTTATAACGTGGTGTATGGAATAACTTGCGCACACCTCGACTATTTCACCGAGTACCTTCTCTCTCACCACCAATGCTTCTGGATAATATTGTTTTCTATAATGGTGGTGTCTGGACTAGTTTGCGCACACCTCGACTATTTTACCGAGAAAATGTCGAGTACCTCCCACCAATCCATCTAGACAGTATTTTTCTTTATAAAGACGACATATTGCCTACACTTCAACTATTTCACCGAGCACCTTCTACCTTCCACTAGTACAGGTACGGAGTTAGTTGCAATGCTAGACGGGTCAAAGTGTATCACCTTCATGAGATGCACGACCAACATGCCACAGCTGACAAAATATGACAGCACCCTTTGCATGCACTACATCAACTATTTTCTTCCATGCCTCTACTTGCTCCTTTGTGAAAATCCCTGGAACATGTGGAAACCTGAAACCCCACCAAAATGATATATCAGGGAAAATTTGTGAAGAAACAAATTTGATAATGACCCTTTAGACGGTAAATACTTACGTTTACACTTTAACTAAATAATTAACCTTAAAAATTAACAAATCAAAGTGAAAATGCATATAACTTAACCATAGTTGGTGTTAATTAAAATTATGCAAGACATAATTTAGTGTAAACAACCGGTGCGGATAATTATAACCTTTCAACTATATATTATTAATCTCACTAATAAAACATTCATGAGCATCCAATGGGAAACAGAAAAGGTAATGTATGGAAAGGCCCATAACTTTGTTACAAACATTAAATGCTTCAAAATAACCAATGGATGATTCTTTTTGGTACTCTTTGAAGTTGCAAGAGTAAATTTAACCCTAAAATACTTCCTTTTATCATTACTATTTGAGAAGCAACTCTCTTTTCTTTTACTATAAATTTTTAAAATATTTTAAACGGTAAGAATATTGTAATTCTGTAGAGTATGACTTTTTATGTAATCCCAAAATTACTCTCTCTGTCCCAATTTACGCTTCATACTTCCATTTTTATTCTAAAAAGAATACACACTTTTAATTAGAAATAAATTAACTTTTAAATTCTCATTTTATCCTTAACGACATGATTTATAGTCATATAAATATCTATAACTTGTATTAAATCATAAATTTCAAAAATATATTACTTCTTACTTAAATTATGACATATGAGTAGGAAAGAAAAACCAAAAGAATCATACTACCAAAGATGTGGTGCAGTGGATGAGGTTGTTCATTCTTTAATCAGAGGTCCTGAATTCGAGCTTTGAATATGAAAAAATCATTGATAGAAAGGTTTTTTCAGAAATGGGTTCTACTCTCTACTCGACGTGAATTCAGGTCGAATTCCAATACGAATACCCAACACCAAATGGTAATAAAAAAAAACATTGGTCGACACTACCGGACCCATAAAATTCCACTAATAAATTAGTAAGTGATGGAGTGGTTGTCAAAAAAAGAAAAACAAAATAGTAAGTGACAAATGTACCCGTGTCTAACACTGCTTTTTAAATAGTGTAACGAGGGGCCCACGAGCAGCAATAATTAAAAATTGCTATTACCAAAAAAGACCCTAGAATGTGATCAAATTTACGTAAACATACCCAGCTGAAGTGGGAGAAATCATAGTGCCTTCAGTGATGAGAAATCCACCGTCCGTCGCTCTTTGCTTGTAATACTCCGCCAGTGCCGGCTGAGGAATACTGTTCAGTGCTCTGCACCTTGTCATAGGAGCCAATACCACCCTGACACGTGTCAAAAACAACCGTAAATATGATCCCCATCTCAAGGGTAAAGTCGTCATATTTCAGATTTTCACATGATCCAATCTTCCAAATGTGTAAATTACCCTTTTTTGAGTTTGGTATGTTGTTGGTTTGTTACACAATTCTTTTGATGTATTGAAATTTATCCTTTTTTTTGTTTTATATTCGGTATCGTGCCCATATCCGTATTGGAGTTTGGCTAATTCAGATTTAGTACGACCAAATTTTTCATACTGCTCGAGCCCGAGACCTGCGATTAAGGGACTGTATTGAAATTTATCAAATGACCGAGATATAAAAATACCCTTTTCGATTCTTGTTAAGAAAAATCTGGTAATTTTAAGCTCTTATAATGTTAATATTCTCTTATTGTTTTGAGATTTATCATAGATTCAAAGATTTAAGCTGTGAAAGAAAGAATACGGACCTGTGAGAAAGATTGAACTTTCCCATGCGGTAAGGAGAGAAGAGGGAATTGCTTCCATCTTGAGCAGTAGACGATGTCGTTTTATCCATTTCTACTTCTATTTTTATTGAAGGATTTGTTTTTAGAAGAATGAACAAAAATGCATGGAAAGAGTTGTGCTTTAATGGTGGACTGAGTGGGTGTCGTTTTCGTGGATGTGGAATTGAAAATTCAATATTAAGGCACGCTGTTCATATGGGAAATATTAAACATGATGAATACATTGTTGAATGTTGACTGTGGTCTGTGAGTAGATTCAGGATCTGGGTGGTCGGTCCAATTTCACTCACTATTGCAGGAACCACGAAGGAGGCTATTGTTGGATATATAAAACGTTTTTCTATTAGGGGTCGTTTGGTAGACTCTAATGCTGACATTAGTTATGTAACGATTATTTTTTATCCATCGTTTAGTTTGGTGTATTAAAAATAACATGCATTGCATAATTTCTAAAAATAATTGGTTGTTTACAAAAATATCCTCCATACTATATACTTTTTGAGGAACTTCATGGGCAATTGAGTCTTTAACCATGCTAATACATTTATTAAAACTCATTGCATTGTTAATATCATGGTTTGTTAGGTATTAATTATGCATAAAATCAAATATACATGTGATGTAAAAGTTTATCAAACAAGGTATTATTAATACACAAAGTTAATGCATTCATTATATTCTCTAATAAACTCTACCAAACGACCGCTTATTGTATTTGTTAAACGAGTCCGGCGAGAAATAGCCCAACTGGGCCTCTCGGCGGCCCGGCGAGCGAAAAGAACCCTAGCGGCCCGGCACGTCCGATTCTTTGGTAGCCAAAACAGATTGCCAAATCTTTAGTATTAAGGAAAGTATATTGTGTGTATATTGTAGTATATTTGTTACCTAGATTAGGTTATACACTTACCATAATTAGGATATACACTTACCATATTGTATAGTTAGAATTATGGTAGGAGAAGGTTTGTAACTTGTATATATATCTATTCAAACAATGAAAATAATCAAGGGGATTATTTCTTTCATGGTATCAAGAGACTAGGTCCAAACAAAAGTTTTTCTCTCAAACTTTTGCCTCCTTCTTGGCCGAGACCCCCCCCCCCCCCTCCTCGGGTTTTCTCTTCCAAAATTTCGTCTTCCGCTCTCAAAAACCTCTCTTAAATTTCCCCTCCTTCTTTGTTCTTTCAATATGTCTAAGAACAATTTTCACCCCCCTCACGGTTTCCAATATCAAGCTAAGTGTCCCTATTGTCCTTGAGATGGAAAACGTCCAATATGCGACGTGGGCGGAGTTGTTTAAAATTCACGCTATATCTTATCAAGTTCTTCATCACATCATTCCTCCTGCTAGACCCCTTCCGCGGAGGATCCCGAGTTATGGATTACACTTGATGCTACCGTTCTTCGGTGGATATACGCCACTATTTCGGTGGACCTTCTACGGACGATTATTGAGCGGATACCACGGCTATGGCTGCGTGGAATAGATTGCGTGACATATTCCAAGACAACCAACATTCCCGTGTCGTCACACTCGAGCGAGAATTCTCTCTCGTTCGAATGGATGAATTTCCGAACGTTTACGCATATTGCAAGAAACTAAAGGAGTTGCGATCAACTCCGTAATGTTGGCGCACCGGTAACAAATAATCGTCTAGTTCTACGGTTGGTTGCCGGTCTTTCGGAGGCCTATAATGGTGTTGGCACTCTCCTTCGCCAAAGCAACCCTCTTCCCGACTTTCATCAAGCTCGCTCCATGCTGACATTGGAAGAAGCCGGTTTGGCTAAAAAGGCGGCTACCGGAGCAAGCCCAGTGGTCATGGTGGCATCATCTCCTAGTCCTTCGGGTTTTGTTAATAATTCGGGCCAAAACCATAATAATGGTGGAGGCAAGAATAATCGCAAAAATAATAAAAACCGCGGGGGCAAACGAGGCGGTTCAGGTGGCGGTAATCAACAGACAGGCGGTGGGTCCCATCCGGGGTACAGTGGCCCACCACCATCATGGGCCCAGCAGTGGGGTCAATGGCAGTGGCACCCGCATCCTCCAGCAGTTTCTGCCAGCAGCCAGTGGGCTGGCCAACAGTCCAGGCCCAATACCCAGCATTGGCGGCCCACTAGCCAGTGGCCCAGCAACGGCAACCACAGCAGTTACAGCCCAGTTCCAGCACGGCCAGGCGTCCTTGGGCCCAGACCTCCGCAAGCCCATCATGCGGCGAGGCCCCACTCGAGACCGATATCGAGGCCGCAATGCACACGTTGGGGCCCGACTCAACCGGACCCGGGTGGTACATGGACACGGAGCCACTACTCACATAACTTCCGACTCAGGTACTCTCTCATCTTATTCCAATTTGAGCACCCCTCGGGGGATAATTGTTGGTAATGGCAGTTCTATTCCAATTCTAGGGTATGGTCAGAAAACGTTGTCTCCCCCCAATCCACCACTCCTCTTGAAAAATACTTTACATGCTCCTAAATTGATTAAAAATTTAGTGTCTGTCCGAAAGTTCACAAATGACAATTACGTTTCGTTGAATTTGATCCTTTCGGTTTCTCTGTGAAGGATTTCAAGACGGGGAGTCATCTCATGAGGTGTGATAGTAGGGGGGATCTGTATCCTATCATGCCCGGTTTCAGTCCATCGAGTCCAGCCTTGCCGTCCACTTTTGCAGCCATCTCTCCTTCCATGTGGCATGCTCGTCTGGGTCATTCGCGATCTTCTATTTTATCAGCTTTAGATAAAAATAGCTTTATTTCTTGTAAGGGTACGAGTCGTACTCTAATTTGTCAGTCTTGTTCATTAGGAAAAATTGTTAAGTTGCCATTTGTAGACTCCAATTCTCATACTTCTATGCCATTTGACATTATTCATAGTGACTTATGGACGTCTCCTGTTCTAAGTTCAGTGGGTCATCGATATTATGTTCTCTTTTTAGATGATTATACTAGATTTTTGTGGACATTTCCAATTGCAAATAAATCACAAGTATTTTCCATCTTCATCAAATTTAGAGGGTTCATTCGTACTCAATTCGAAAGAGACATAAAAAATATTCAATGTGATAATAGAAAAGAATATGATAATAGGGAGTTTCGAGATTTCTGTGCTATTAATGGGATCAATTTTAGGTTTTCGTGTCCTCATACATCTCCACAAAATGGTAAGGCCGAACGCAAAATTCGCTCCATCAACAACATTGTCCGAACTCTCTTAATTCATGCCTCCATACCTCCATATTTTTGGCATCATGCTCTACAAATGGCCACATATCTTCTTAACATACTTCCTTCTAAAGGTCTGACATATTCCTCCCCCCTCAAAATCCTATATAATAAGGATCCTTCATATTCTCATCTTCGGATTTTTAACTGCTTGTGTTATCCATTATTCCCATCCACAACGATTAACAAACTTCAGGCTCGGTCTACCCCGTGTGTGTTTTTGGGTTATAAGTCAAATCATCGTGGTTATAAGTGTTTTGATTTATCCTCCAAGAAAATCATAATCAATCGCCATGTCATTTTTGATGAAACTCAATTCCCGTTTACGAAAGTTCATACTCCCGAACCTAAGTCGTATAATTTTTTGGATGACCAAATATCCCCGTATATTATTCGGAATTTTTCGGACAACTCCCGTATCCAAAATTCCCCGGCGGGCCCACCGCCGCCGGCCCCACGATAACGTCACTCCCTCTTGCTCCGGCCCACTGGAACAGTTCCGGTTATTGGGCCGGTCCGGCCCTAATTCTGGGCGGTCCAGGCCGATCCTAGCTTTGTACCGATTTGGGCCGGCGGGCCCACCTTGCTTTGGCCGGTCCATCCCGAGCCCAGAAAATTCCCAAAATTCCCTCAATTCTTCCTCGAGTCATAGACCGGTCACTCGTAGTCAACGGGGTATTTTTACACCTAAAAGACATTTTAATTTACATTCGGATGTCTCTAAATCCCCCTTGCCCCGCAATCCTGTGTCCGCATTAAATGACCCTAATTGGAAAATTGCTATGACTGATGAATATAATGCTCTTATTGATAATAAGACGTGGGAGTTGGTGCCCCGTCCATATGGTATTAATGTTATCAGGTCTATGTGGATTTTTGCTCACAAGGAGAATTCCGATGGGTCCTTTGCTCGACATAAGGCGCGACTTGTTGGTGATGGTAAGACTCAGCAGGTTGGAATTGATTGTGGTGAGACGTTTAGTCCGGTGGTCAAACCGGCTACCATTCGCACTGTGCTTAGCTTGGCTCTTTCAAAGACTTGGCCAATCCATCAGTTGGATGTCAAGAATGCTTTTCTACATGGTGACCTCGGAAACGATCTATATGCATCAGCCGTTGGGTTTCGGGGATCCCAACCGCCCTCATCATGTCTTGTTTGTTGAAAAAATCATTATATGGGCTTAAGCGGTCTCCACGGGCACGTATACACGATTTGCTTGACTTTGTTTCGACTATTGGGTTCACTCACGGCGGGTCGGATAATTCCTTGTTCATCTATCGCCGTGGTTCGTCATTGGCCTATATTCTCATTGTATGTGGATGATATCATCTTGATTTGCCTCCTCCGATGCTTTGCGCCGATCTATCATGGCCATGCTCGGTTCGAGTTTGCTATGAAAGACTTAGGACCTTTGAGTTATTTTTTGGGGATTGCCGTCAAGCGTCATTCGGGTGGTTTGTTTCTGTCTCAACGGAAGTATGCGGTGAGATCATCGAGAGGGCGGGGATGTCATCCTGTAAGTCCACTTCCACGCCGATTGATGCAAACCCAAAGCTAAGCGTCGCGACGGGTGCACCATACGAGGACCCGACCCGCTATCGCGATCTTGCGGGGGCCCTCCAAAGTATCTTACCTTTACCGGATCGGATAT
This sequence comes from Anisodus tanguticus, assembly GCA_034509755.1. Classification (NCBI taxonomy): domain Eukaryota; kingdom Viridiplantae; phylum Streptophyta; class Magnoliopsida; order Solanales; family Solanaceae; genus Anisodus; species Anisodus tanguticus. Next base: position 7,341,327 of record CM067543.1, on the reverse strand, counting down.
TACATATGCGGTTCGGCGGTGTGTTTATTCATGCATGATCCCGAGTTGAGCACATGAATGCAATCAAACGCATCATTCGGTATATTCGGGGGACACTAGACTATGGGTTGCACTTGTATCCTTCCTCTACATCCACACTTGTCTCTTACACGGATGCGATTGGGGTGGTTGTCCCGACACCGGACGGTCGACTTCGGCTATTGTATGTTCCTCGGCAACAACTTGGTCTCATGGTCGGCAAAGCGTCGGGCAACTCTATCACGCTCAAGTGCGGAGCGAATATCGAGGGTAGCGAATGTGGTCTCGAATCATGTTGGCTACGTAATTTGCTTTTGGAGCTTCATTGTCCCATTCGAAGGCAACCTTGGTATATTGCGATAACATTAGTGCCATCTACTTTTCGGGTAACCCGATTCAACACCGGCGCACCAAGCATATCGAAATGGACATTCACTTTGTCCGTGAAAAGGTTGCAAAGGGTCAAGTTCGCGTATGCCATGTCCCGTCTCGTTATCAAATTGCGGAGACATTTTTACAAAGGGTCTACCGGCGGTTCTCTTTGAAGATTTTAGGGACAGTCTCGGCGTTCGAAGACCGCCCGCTATGACTAACGGGGGTGTGTTAAACGAGTCCAGGCGGCGAAGAGCCCAACTGGGCCTCTCGGCGGCCCGGCGGGCGGCAACCCCGGCGGCCCGGCACGTCCGATTCTTTGGTAGCCAAAACAGATTGCCAAATCTTTAGTATTAAGGAAAGTATATTGTGTGTATATTGTAGTATATTTGTTACCTAGATTAGGTTATACACTTACCATAATTAGGATATACACTTACCATATTGTATAGTTAGAATTATGGTAGGAGAAGGTTTGTAACTTGTATATATATCTATTAAATCAATGAAAATAATCAAGGGGATTATTTCTTTCAGTATTGTTCAGACTTCGGATTGGTTTTCGCGCCCCTCCATTATTCATGGGTTTCTTTTGAGTAGATTCCCTAAAAGGTTACTCATGTTTTGAAAATTGCCCATTAATTTATATTTATTTTTTTAGGGACTAGAATATCATTATTTTCTTCAAAATATATTAAACACATAAAATATTTCTTCTCTCCTAATTAGCATGTCATGTCATATTAAAATTTTATATTTTTAATAATAAATTTATTTAATTCATGAAATCCATTTAACATGGCTGTTTTCCAATCATGTTGGGAGATCATCAAAGCTGATATGGTGGACATGATTAAAGCTTTTTCGTGGGATATGAACTACCAAAGTTCATTACTTACACCAATTTAGTTCTTATCCCAAAAAAGGAACAAGTTGATACATTGTCTGATATGAGACCATCAGTCTAGGTAATTTCATCAACAAGATATTGTCTAGAGTGCTTCATGAAAGAATGATGAAACTGCTTTCAGAACTAATCTCAGTTAATCAGTCAGCATTTGTTAAAGGCAGAAGTATTATGAAAAATGTTTTGCTTGCTCAAGAGATAATTAGAGATATAAGTTTAAGGACTAAATCTGCTAATGTGGTCGTGAAACTGGATATGACAAAGGCATATTTTAGAGTCTCTCGGCTATTTCTCACCAAAACTCTCAGGAAGATTGGTTTCTGTGAGATGCTAATTGACATGGTTTATAGGTTACTTGCAAATAATTGGTACACAGTTCTCTTGAATGGTCAGGCTTATGATTTTGTCAAGTCTTCTAGGGGATTGAAATAAGGTGACCCTTTGTCACTTACTGTGAGATATACATAATATACACACAATATACATGTGTATATTATGTATATCTTGGTTGTATATTTTGCTCTCGGGTTCCTTGTATTACCGTGTATGTAGTAGGTAGTTTAGGTAAGGTTTTGTAATACAAATATTATGGTAAGTATACAATACCTCAAGGGCCCCAAGTCTTTCATAACAAACTCAGAGCTGAGCATTGTCATGATAGACTGGCGTAAGGCATCGGAAGAGGCAGTCAAAATAATATCATCCACATACAACAGAATATAGGCCAAGGACGAACCACGACGGTACATGAACAAGGAATTATCCGACCTGCTGTGAGTGAACCCAATAGTTGAAACATAGTGGGCAAACCGCGTACACCAAGCCCATGGAGACTGCTTAAGCCCATATAATGACTTCTTCAACAAACAGACATGATAAGGATGTTTGGGATCCCTAAATCCCAAAGGTTGATGCATATAGACTGTTTCCTTGAGATCACCATGTAGGAAAGCATTATTTACATCTAACTGATGAATAGGCCATGCTTTCGAAGGAGCCAAGCTAAGTACCGTGCGAATGGTAGCCGGCTTGACCACCGGACTAAACATCTCCCCACAATCCACACCAATCTGCTGAGTCTTACCATCACCTACAAGCCGAGCCTTATGTCATTCAAATGAACCGTCTGAATTGTCCTTATGAGCAAAAATCCACATGGACCTAATAATATTAATACCAGAAGGACGGGGCACCAACTCCCACGTCTTATTATCAATAAGAGCATTATATTAATCGGTCATAGCAATTTTCCAATTCGGGTCATTCAATGCAGACACAGGATTACGAGGTAAGGGTGGTTTAAGAACATTAGAATTTAAGTTAAAATGTCTTTTTGGTTTAAAAATACCCCGTTGACTACGAGTGACCTGTCGATGACTCGGGGAAGAAGGGGACGGATTTGGGGAATTTTCAGGACGCAGGATGGATAATGGGGAACGATGTGCAGACGCAGGGACTGGACTCTGTGTAGACGCAGGGACTGGACTCTGTGTAGAAGCAGCAACTGGGCTAGAACTGGGCTGGGGAGGCGGCCCAGTTGCTAGACCGACGTTGTTGGACAGTGAGGTGACGGGAAAACCAGCGGGCAGTGGGCCTGCTGGCGGATTTGGGGTATGGGATACGTCCGAAAGATGGCGAATAATATACGGAGATATGCCATCATCCAAAAAATTATTCGAACTAGGCACGGGAGTATTAACCTTAGCAAACGGGAATTGAGTTTCATCAAAAAGTACATGGCGACTAATGATGATTTTATTAAATGACAAATCAAAACATTTGTAGCCACGATGATTAGACGGATAGCCCAAAAACACACAAGGAGTAGACCGAGCCTGAAGTTTGTTAATTGTGGTAGGCGGAAATAACAGATAACACAAGCACCCAAAGACCCGAAAATGAGAATATGAATGAGTCTTATTATATAAAATTTGAAGAGGGGAAGAATATGTCAAACCTTTGGAAGAAATTATGTTAAGGAGATATGTAGCCATTTGAAGAGCATGATGCCAAAAAGATGGGGGTACGTAAACATGAATTAATAAAGTTCGGACAATGTTATTTATGATACGAATTTTGCGTTCGATTTTCCCATTTTGTGAAGACGTATGGAGACAATAAAAACAAAAATTGATCCCATTATTAGCACAAAATTCTCGAAACATCCTATTGTCATATTCTTTGCCATTATCACACTGAATATTTTTTATTTTCCGTTCGAATTGGGTTCTAATGAATGCTCTAAATTTTAAGAAGACGAAAAAAACTTGAGATTTTTTCGCTATCGGAAACGTCCATAAAAACTTAGAATAATCATCCAAAAGAGAACATAATACCGATAACCCAAAGAACTAAGAACAGGAGACGTCCATAAGTCGCTATGAATAATATCAAATGGCATTAAAGCATGAGAATTTGAGTCTACAAATGGCAACCTAACAATTTTTCCTAAAGAACAAGACTGACAATTTGGAGTACTACTCATACCCTTACATGAAATAAAATATTTTTTATCTAATGACGACAAAATAGATGATCCCGGATGACTAAGACGAGCATGCCACAAGGAAGGAGAAAGGGTTACAAATGCGGATCGCAAGGCTTGACTTGATGGACCAGAACTGGGTGTGATAGGATAAAGATCTCCCCTACTATCACACCTCATAAGAGGACTCCCCGTCTTGAAATCCTTCACAGAGAAACCAAATGGATCAAATTAAATATAAATGGAATTGTCAGTAGTGAATTTACGGACAAAGACTAAGTTTTTAATCAATTTGGGGGCATGTTTTTCAAGATAAGAGGTGGATGAGGGGGAGATAAAGTTTTATGACCATAACCACGAATTGGAATAGAATTACCATTACCAACAATTACGTCGCGAGGGTTGCTCAAATTGGAATAAGACGAGAGCATATCTGAATCGGATGTCATGTGGGTAGTGGCACCGGTGTCCATATACCAATTTGGGTCCGGAGGATTTAAACCAAGCGTGTGCATTATTATGGCTTCGATGTCGGTAGACGTGGGTGCCGCTGCGTGATGGGCCTGCAGGGGCCGAGGCCCAAGTACCCATGCTTGCTGCCTCGGCCCAGACGACTGGTTGTATGTGGACCAGGCAGAATTGGGCCTGGACTGCTGCTGGGCAGCCCACTTCTAGTGGGGCAAAATTTGACTGGGCCTAAACTATGGCTGTGGGGCCCACTACCACTACATAGGGCCTAGAACTGTTGCTGTTGCTGCTGACCACCGCGAGGCCCCCCCACCGCCACCATTATTGTGTCGGTTTCCGCCGTTGTTGCCGCCGTAGTTCTTGCAATTATTTTTCTTATTTCCTCCATTTTTGCCACCACCGTTGTTGCGATTTTGGCCCAAGTTGTTGGAATCGGGAGGATGGACACTGGATTCGATCATCATAACTACAGGACGAGTACCGACAGTCGTCTTTTTAGCCATGCCCGCTTCTTTGAGTGTAAGCATAGAACGAGCTTAATAAAATTGCGAAAGTGGATTGCTTTGATGAACAAGCATGCCAACACCACTATAGGCCTCAGAGAGGCCGAAAACCATTTGAGGACCAAACGGTCATTCGAAACTGGCGCACCAACGTTGCGGAGTTGATCCGCCAATTCCTTCAATCTTTTACAATATGCCGAAACGTTAGGGAAATCTATCATATTGACGTGGGAGAAATCATTCTCAAGAGTAACAACTCTAGAATTATGATTATCTTGAAATATATCACATAGTCTATCCCAAGTCGCATGCGCCGTAGTGTCAGGTTCAATAATCGTTTGCAAAAGGTCGGTAGAAATTGCGGAATATTCCACTGAAGGACAGTAGCATCAAGAGTCATCCACAACTTAGGATCATCCTCGCGTTTTGGCACCTCCGTATCCTCAGGAGCCGCGGGAATTATGTGATGGATGACTTGATGCGAGCGTGTGTGAATTTTGAACAGTTCGGCCCACGTCGCATATTGGATGTTTTCTATTTCAAGAACAAGAGGGATGTTATTCTTGATGTTAGAAACTATAAGGGCAGGATGAAACGTGTTCCATGATGTAAACATACTGACAGAACAATATGTGATTGAGGGATTGGGAAGAAAATTTTGGGAAGAGAGGAGAGACTGTCGGGCACGAAATCTGAGAAAGATGGCTCGGAAATCGAGGCAGATCATCGGTAATGGGAGGAGGTCGATGGAAATTATGAAGAGAGGAATAAAAACATAGACTTCTGATACCATGAAAGAAATAATCCCTTGATTATTTTCTTTGATTGAAAAACTATATATGCAATTTACATATTTCCATAATAGGAGAATTATATTCCTATTCTACTCCTAAAACCTTATTCTACTTGGATACTAACTATACAATTATGGTAATACAAATATTATGGTAAGTGTATAATACTAATTACATTACAAAACCTTACCTAAACTACCTACTACATACACGGTAATACAAGGAACCCGAGAGCCAAATATACAGCCAAGATATACATAATATACACATGTATACATAATATACACATGTATATTGTGTATATTATGTATATCTAACACTTACTCTCTTCATCTTGGCAGCAGAAGCATTATCTAGGGGATTCAATACACTATATGAAAAACCTGATTTTGTGGAGTTTGGAATGTCAAAGTGCAGCCCCAATATTAATCATCTTTCATATGTTGATGATGCCATCCTTTTTGTCTCTACTGAGAAGAAATCACTGAAGTTAATGATGAAGGTTGTAGGTAAGTATGAGAAGGCTTCAGGGAAGCTGGTTAATCTAAGCAAAAGTGTCTTTTTTGTTCATGAGAAAGTGAGTAGAAGCATGGTTTCAAGGCTTGAGCAGATCACAAAAATAAAAGCAAGGCACTTTTCCTTTTACTTATCTAGGATGCCCCATGTTTTATAGTAGTAGAAACAAGATATCTCATTATGATTCAGTTGTGAAGAGGATAGCCAAGAGAGTTCAGGCATAGCAAGTTATTGTCATATGGTGGGAGAGCAATTCTGATCTCTCGTGTCTTAGATGGTGGATGTTGGAGAAAAATGGTAAACTAAAGTTAAGAGTGCTTGGGAGTATGTCAGGTATAAGGAGGAGAAGCTGGAAATATACTGCCAAATGTGGAGGAAACAATTACCATTCAAGTACTCTTTTTATGTTACGGAGGACATGGAAGTACGTTGCCTATGAAAGTATATTTATGTCCTAGAGACAATTTATATTAGGATAAATGTACTTTATACACATTCATATTATTATTAATGGAGAATAATATTTTGGGATTTGCAATTATTGAATTATCATTTGATTGTTTGTAATTATTCATTAATGTGCATCCCTTGAGCTTACATTGTCATTAATAGAGTGAGAGATTCATGATGGAGCGTAACTCTTAAAATAGCCTCGACTAATGATCATCAAGAATGGGATATCAATGATATGTGATAAGTCGACATGTGGTCTGCATCACATCCTTAGAGGATGTAGTACGTCTCATCTGCTACGAGTAATGGTTACTCGTGATGGACACATGGATACTTTGGAAGTATTGGTATACCCTGCTGATATACTGTTTGTTATACTTGTCTAAAGTATGATCAGTGTGTGGGTGATAGAAGTCTTTAGACTTGAGGTCAATACGCGTCTTGTCTACAAAGTAATGTACTTTGATCCCGCCCTAAGTTCAAATGCCTTATAGGTTGAGATATGACTTGTATTGGGTACATTACGATGTGGATTGAAGGTGGTAGTTGAGCCAAGATTAGGATTCATTCCTCGAATGTATATTCGAGAGAACACTCGGATTCTCAGTGATATTAGGTTGACTAAGTCGTTGGCCAACGCAATAGTCATATTTAGAATATGGTCTAGTTGTCAACTAATATAGATGAGATACAATGATTAAGCCATTTGGATAGACACTTGACAAATCCTAAGCTTGATCGGGTGTGTCGTGAATGAAAGGATTTTATCTTACCACATAAAGGTTAAGTTTACTGGATTCACGTAAACGTACTTCACATATTGAGTTCGTCTTCCGGCGCCGTCTAGGAGTTCCACGTAGACCTTAAATTTTATTAATGTCGATATGAAAAGGCCTGTAGGGTCACACTATATCGATTGTCTGTTTCGATCTAAGGATGTATTGAGAGAGTAATTGAATGTTCGATTTGGAATCGAGATATTTAAATGAATAATGATTATTTTAATTAAGTCAAAATTGGATTTTGGATTTAATTAAGAATGCATGGAAAATAAATCGAGACAGTGCAGGAGCACGTCGAGCCCCGCGGCGCCTCTGCATTGATTTTTGGGTCAGGCTCAAGGTCAAACCCTAATCCGGTTTTGACCTAATTTTCAACTATAAATAGAGGCATTCCCTTCATTATTCATACACTAATTTTCTGAAAATCATTCTAAGCCTTAGAGACTTAGAATCAAATACTCTCTCGAACCTCTGCCGGATTTTCTAACTTTCCGAAGGAGAAATACATTGAAGCTTGGAGCTTGCAATCAGAAGGGCAACCGCGTGTGCACCTTATAGTAGACAAAGATTCCAGATATTCAAACTTGTAAGTTTATGCTTTATGTTACAAGTTTAATTGTTGTATAACAATACCAGAAATGTTGTTGGGGTAAGTAAGAAACAAAACTTTTAAACTTCCGTTATGCCTTACTTATGTGTTTTGAACCCAACAAAATCATTCAGCCTATTAATTGATATTCTGAGAAGGAGAGGAGTATGTTTACCATCTAAATGTTGGTGCTGCAATGATCCTCATCAGGAGACACTATCCCATATTTTTCTAACCTCTCTCACAGCCTCAAAACTGTGGAGAATGTTTGCTGATTTTGCAGGAATACACTTGGTGGGACATCAGTTACCATATATGATAAACAACTGGTGAAGCAATCCATGCAGACCAATCTTGAAGTCGATAATACTACATGCTATCATTATGTGGACTTTGAACATGGTGGGGGGGGGGGGGGGAATGAGCTTCAATAGCATGGTGTATCTGGTTAATAAGACTATTTGGAAATTAGCGGTGACCACTTACCTGGAAGACTATTTCAAATTTAGAAGCAATAATTCAATGTCTGGAAGACTATAGAGCAAAATTGCAGTACAAGTTCATACATAATCAAGTGCAAGCAAAGGAAATCCAGGAGATACTGTTAGAGGAATTACAAAGGAGATCTGATATATGCTCAAGGAAGGGAGATACAAGAGGCCACAAACATTGAAGCTGAAGCAGTGTCAAATGATGGATGACTGAATATAAATATACTCGATAATAACAGAAAAAGTCGTCATGAATAAACTATAACACCGATGAAACATCTTTCTCCAAAATCAAAGCAAATCTTAAAATATTACAACAACAATAACATACCCAGTAAAGTCCCACAATGTGGGGTTTGGGGAGGGTAGAGTGTACACAGACCTTACCTCTACCTTGGTAAGTAAAGAGGTTGTTTCCGAAAGACTCTCGGCTCAAGACAAAGCATAAGACAAGCAAAACAAAGCAAGATAAACTGTCAGACCCGGAAAAGAAATTTAAAGCGGTATGAAAATGAGAGTAATAAAAGCGAATAAGCCATGATAAAGCAGCAAAAAGAAGAAGTAACTAACGCAGGTAAATAAAATAAACACAGTACACGAAAGTACACACAACAAAGACAGGGGACTATAAAACAATATTGCGCCTACTAGTATGATAGGCTAAGCAGGGCTACAATAATAACACCACAATTACCAGTATGTAAGCGTAAGTAGGACTACGCTCAACTACCTACTACCCTTCTACCCTAATCTATGTCCTACACAACCCCCTATCTAAGGTCTGTCCTCAGTAAGTTGCAACTGCGTCATATCCCATCTAATCACCTCTCTCCAATACTTCTTCGGCATACCTCTACCCCTCCTGAACCCATCCATAGATAACCTCTCACACCTCCCGCATCTTATCCTCCACCAAGGCCACACCCACTCTGTCCCGGATATCATCATTTCTAATCTTATCCCTCCTTGTATGTCCACACATCCATCTCTCATATCCGCAACTTTCATCTTTTGGATGTGTGAAGTCTTAACTAGCCAACACTCTGCCCCATACAACATAGTCGGTCTTACCACCACCCTATAGAACTTGCCTTTAATTTTTTGTGGCACCTTTTTATCGCACAAGACTCCAGATGCGAGCCTCTGTTTCATCCATCCTGCACCAATATGATGTGTGACATCGTCATCAATCTCTCCATTCTCTTGGATAAAAGACCTGAGATACTTGAAGCTTCCTTTATTTAGAATGACCTGAGTAGAAGCGTCACTTCCACGCCTGTCTCATGGTCGCTCCCGTTACTGAACTTCACTCCAATTATTTTGTCGGTCCTAAAAGTTAATCAAATATCCCTCAATTATTTCTCCACAATGTTTTATATTCCAAAACTAAGTCAGTCATCATATCATATCTTCAAATTTGGTGAACTACTGTAAAATAATACTAACAGTAATAGATATTTCTTTTTCATAGAAAATATTATTAATCTCAAAGGGTAAAATGGATTATCGCTGAAGAAATATTAAACTTTGAACTTCATAATGATTTTCTTTTTAATCAATCAGGCATAGAAAAACGGTGTTAAACAGAATGAGTTGGGCCTCTCGGCCAGAAATATTTGTAGTATATATGGTATATATATTTGTAGTATATTGTAATAAAAAGGATACCTTAATTAGTGTTATACACCTACCATAATTGTATAGTTAGAATTATGGTAGAATAAGGATTTAGAAGTAGAATAGGAAAAGGATTTGTAGTATTATGGAAAGATGTAACTTGTATATATACCTATTCAATCAATGAAAATAATCAAGGGGATTATTTCTTTCATGGTATCAAGAGACTAGGTCTAAACCAAAAGTTTTCTTCTCTCAAACTTTTGCCTCTTTGGTCGAGAACCCCCCCCCCCTCCCTCGGGATTTTCTCTCCAAATATCTCGTCTTCCGCTCTCAAAAAAAACCTCTCTTAAATTTATCCTCCTTCTTTGTTCTTTCAAATATGTCTAAGAACAATTTTCACCCTGCCCTCACGGTTTCCAATATCAAGCTCAGTGTCCCTATTGTCCTTGAGATGGAAAACGTTCAATATGCAACGTGGGCGGAGTTGTTTAAAATTCACGCTATCTCTTATCAAGTTCTTCATCACATAATTCCTCCCGCTAGACCCCTTCCTGCGGAGGATCCTGAGGTGTGGATTACACTTGATGCTACCGTTCTTCGGTGGATATACGCCACTATTTCAGTGGACCTTCTACAGACGATTATGGAGCCCGATACCACGGCTATGGCTGCATGGAATAGATTGCGTGACATATTCCAAGACAACCAACATTCCCGTATCGTCACACTCGAGCGGAATTCTCTCTCGTTCGAATGGACGTATTTCCAAACGTTTCGCATATTGCAAGAAACTAAAGGAATTGGCGGATCAACTCCGTAATGTTGGCGCACCGGTGACAAATAATCGTCTAGTTCTACGAGTTGGTTGCCGGTCTTTCGGAGGCCTATAATGGTGTCGGCACTCTCCTTCGCCAAAGCAACCCTCTTCCCGACTTCCATCAAGCCCGCTCCATGCTTACGTTGGAAGAAGCCGGTTTGGCTAAAAAGGCGGCGGCCGGAGCAAGTCCGGTTGTCATGATGGCATCCTCTCCTAATCCTTCGGGTTTTGTTAATAATTCGGGCCAAAACCATAATCATGGTGGCGGCAAGAATAATCGCAAAAATAATAACAAAAACCGCGGGGGCAAACGCGGTGGTAATGGTGGAGGTTCCGTAGTCGGCAAAACGTCGGTGGGTCCCATCCAATGAACAAGGCCCACCACCCCCATGGGCCCGGCGGTGGGGCCCATGGCGGTGGAGCGATGGCGGTGGACCGTGGGCCGGCGGCCCATACCGGCGGGCGGCGGGAAATTCCGGCGGCCGGTGGGGCGCCAACGGTCCGAGCCCAATGCCCGGCGGTGGCGGCCCACCGGCCGGTGGCCCGGCGGCGGCGGTGGTAGTAGTTACGGGCCGGGACCGGCACGGCCGGGGAGTTCTTGGGCCCCGACCTCCGCAAGCCCATCATGCAACAGCCCTACTCGGACCGATATCGAGGCCGCGATGCACACGTTGGGATTGACTCAACCGGATCAAAATTGGTACATGGACACGGGGCCACTACTCACATGACTTCCGACTCGGTACTCTCTCATCTTATTCCAATTTGAGCACCCCTCGGGGATAATTATTGGTAATGGCGGTTCTATTCCAATTCTAGGGTATGGTCGAAAAACGTTGTCTCCCCCCGATCCGCCACTCCTCTTGAAAAATACTTTACATGCTCCTAAATTGATTAAAAATTTAGTGTCGTCCGAAAGTTCACAAATGACAATTCTGTTTCTGTTGAATTTGATCCTTTCGGTTTCTCTGTTAAGGATTTCAAGACGGGGAGTTGTCTCATGAGGTGTGATAGTAGGGGGGATCTATATCCTATCATGCCCGGTTTTCGTCCATCGAGTCCAGCCTTGCCATCAGCTTTTGCAGCCATCTCTCCTTCCATGTGGCATGCTCGTCTGGGTCATCCGGGATCTTCTATTTTATCAGTTTTAGATAAAAATAGCTTTATTTCTTGTAAGGGTACGAGTCGTACTCCAATTTGTCGATCTTGTTCATTAGGAAAAATTGTTAAGTTGCCATTTGTAGACTCCAATTCTCATACTTCTATGCCATTTGACATTATTCATAGCGACTTATGGACATCTCCTGTTCTTAGTTCAATGGGTCATCGATATTATGTTCTCTTTTTAGATGATTATTCTAGATTTTTGTGGACGTTTCCAATTGCGAATAAATCACAAGTGTTTTCCGTCTTCATAAAATTTAGAGCGTTCATTCGTACTCAATTCGAAAGAGAAATAAAAAATATTCAATGTGATAATGGGAAAGAGTATGACAATAGGGAGTTTCGAGAATTTTGTGCTACTCATGGGATAAATTTTCGGTTTTCATGTCCTCATACATCTTCACAAAATGGGAAAGCTGAACGCAAAATTCGTTCCATAAATAACATTGTTCGAACTCTCCTAATCCATGCCTCCATACCTCCGTATTTTTGGCATCATGCTCTACAAATGGCCACTTACCTTCTTAACATAATTCCGTCTAAAGGTCGACATATTCTTCCCCCTCAAAATCCTATTTAATAAGAACCCTTCTTATTCTCACCTTCGGATTTTTGGGTGCTTGTGCTATCCGTTATTTCCATCCACCACAATTAACAAACTTCGAGGCTCGGTCTACCCCGTGTGTGTTTTTGGGTTATCCGTCGAATCATCGTGGTTATAAGTGTTTTGATTTATCCTCCAAGAAAATCATAATCAATCGCCATGTCATTTTTGATGAAACTCAATTCCCATTTACGAAAACTCATACTCCCGAACCTAAGTCGTATAATTTTTTGGATGACCAAATATCCCCGTATATTATTCGGAATTTTTCGGACATCTCCCGTACCCAAAATCCTCCGGCGGGCCCACCGCCCGCCGGTCCCACAAGATCTCGTCGCCCCCTGTTGTTCCGGCCATCGAACAGTTCCGGCTATTGGGCCGGTCCGGCCCAATCTGGAACTGGTCCAGAAACCGAGCCCAGCATCTACCGATTTGGGCCGGCAGGCCCACTACCTGCTGGCCAATCCGTCCCGAGCCCAGAAAATTCCCAAAATTCCATTAATTCTTCCTCGAGTCATAGACCGGTCACTCGTAGTCGGCGGGGCATTTTTACACCTAAAAGACATTTTAATTTACATTCTAATGTCTCTAAATCCCCCTTGCCCCGCAATCCGTGTCCGCATTAAATGACCCTAATTGGAAAATTGCTATGACCGATGAATATAATGCTCTTATTGATAATAAGACGTGGGAGTTGGTGCCCCGTCCATATGGTACTAATATTATCGGTCTATGTGGATTTTTGCTCATAAGGAGAATTCGGATGGGTCCTTTGCTCGACATAAGACGCGACCGGTTGGTGATGGTAAGACTCGGCGGGTTGGAATTGATTGTGGTGAGACGTTTAGTCCGGTGGTCAAACCGGCTACCATTCGCACTGTGCTTAGCTTGGCTCTTTCAAAGACTTGGCCAATCCATCAGTTGGATGTCAAGAATGCCTTTCTACATGGTGACCTCAAGGAAACGATCTATATGCATCGGCCGTTGGGTTTCAGGGATCCCAACCGCCCTCATCATGTCTGTTTGTTGAAGAAGTCATTATATGGGCTTAAGCAATCCCCACGTGCCTGGTATACACGATTTGCTGATTTTGTTTCGACTATTGGGTTCACACACAGCAGGTCAGACAATTCTTTGTTCATCTACCGCCGTGGTTCGTCATTGGCCTATATTCTGTTATATGTGGATGATATCATCTTGACGCCTCCTCCGATGCTTTGCGTCGATCTATCATGGCCATGCTCAGTTCTGAATTTGCTATGAAGGACTTGGGGCCGTTGAGTTATTTTTTGGGGATTGCCGTCCAGCGTCATTCAGGTGGCTTGTTTCTGTCTCAACGGAAGTATGCTGCTGAGATCATCGAGAGGGCTGGGATGTCATCCTGTAAGTCCACTTCCACTCCGGTTGATGCAAACCCAAAGCTGAGTGCCGCAGCAGGTGCACCATACGAGGACCCGACTCGCTATCGCAGTCTTGCAGGGGCCCTCCAGTATCTTACCTTTACCGGACGGATATTACATATGCGGTTCAGCGGTGTGTTTATTCATGCATGATCCCGGGGTTGAGCACATGAATGCAATCAAACGCATCATTCGGTATATTCGGGGGACAACTGGACTATGGGTTGCACTTGTATCCTTCGTCTACATCCACACTTGTCTCTTACACGGATGCTTGATTGGGGTGGTTGTCCCGACACCGGACGGTCGACTTCGCTCTTGTATGTTCCTTGGCAACAACTTGGTCTCATGGTCGGCAAAACGTCAAGCAACTCTGTCACGCTCCGGTGCGGAGCGAGAATATCGAGGGTAGCGAATGTGGTCTCCGAGTCATGTTGGCTACGTAATTTGCTTTTGGAGCTTCATTGTCCCATTCGAAGGCAACCTTGGTATATTGCGATAACATTAGTGCCATCTACCTTTCGGGTAACCCGATTCAACACCGGCGCACCAAGCATATCGAAATGGACATTCACTTTGTCCGTGAAAAGGTTGCAAAGGGTCAAGTTCGCGTATGCCATGTCCCGTCTCGTTATCAAATTGCGGACATCTTTACAAAGGGTCTACCAAATGTTCTCTTTGAAGATTTTAGGGACGATCTCGGCGTTCGAAAACCGCCCGCTATGACTGCGGGGGTGTGTTAAACGAATGAGTTGGGCCTCTCGGCCAGAAATATTTGTAGTATATATGGTATATATATTTGTAGTATATTGTAATAAAAAGGATACCTTAATTAGTGTTATACACCTACCATAATTGTATAGTTAGAATTATGGTAGAATAAGGATTTAGAAGTAGAATAGGAAAAGGATTTGTAGTATTATGGAAAGATGTAACTTGTATATATACCTATTCAATCAATGAAAATAATCAAGGGGATTATTTCTTTCAAACGGGATTATTGATTGACATGGATAACAAATAGTAAGATGAAATTAAGTGTAATTTACTAAGATAAGGATGTAGAACTTTGGAGTAGGTAGGTATAAAACATGAATTGGATTGGTTAAATGAATTTGGGTTGGATTTGATGAGTTAAATAAATTTATTAGAGAAAATAGAGTTTTAGTGTGACATACTAGGAAGAGAAGAAAGATTTTGTGTTTAGTATGCTTTGAAGAAACTAGTAGTAATAGTTAGGTGATATTCTAGTCTTAAAAATAAACAAAAGTGATATTAATGGATAATTCTCAAAATATGGTGAACTTTTAAGTAATTTACTCATCTCTTTTCTATCATATTTTTGAAAAATACTTATGTAGTTTTAAATTCGACATATAAAATCCAATAATAATGGGTTTTCAATTATAGCAATTGAAAAGGGGTTATTTGTGAATATTAGTCATAAGTATCAGGTAATTGAATACTATTTTATTACAATCATCGGTAGATTTTGTTTTTAAAAAGTAAACTAAAAAAAATTGCAATATATAATTGGAGCTACGTTGCAGTCTAATAGTTATAAAGAAAATTATCAAAATGGTTTTTAATGTATGAGTTTTGATTTCATTTGATCCTTAATGTATAATAGTTCGGAATTCCTTTCATTAATCACAGTATATATAGTTGTACAGAAGTTGATTTATAATACAATAAGAATCTTAACTTACCCTAAATGGTTGATTCCTAATACAATAAAAATCCTAAGTTACCTTAAATATACATCTATCATAATTATAAAATATACTGTGAAGATTCAGAGAATATTCGCTAATACTCCCCCTCAGTCGAAGCTGGAGGAGGCCGAACGCTAAGGCTGAATCGGAAGTCGGTGAAGAGTTGTCTCAGTAGTCCCTTTGTGAAAATATCTGCATATTGATAGGCGGAATACACGTGTAATATTTTGACTTGACCAAGGGCAACCTTCTCTCGCACAAAGTGAATATCCATCTCAATATGCTTAGTCCGCTGATGTCGGACCGGATTGTGAGACATATAGATGGCAGATATGTTGTCACAATAGACTATAGACGCCTTTCGCAGTGGACACTGGAGCTCCAAAAGAAGATTTCAGAGCCAATAGATCTCAGCAACGAAATTAGCAACTCCGCGATACTCTGCTTCAGCACTCGAACGGGATAGCGTGGTCTGCCGCTTGGCGGTCCATGAAATAAGGTTATCCCAAAGAAATACACAGTAGCCTGAGGTGGAGCGACGTGTGTCTGGGCATCCTGCCCAATCTGCATCCGTGTAGGAGAGTAACTTGGTTGGGGTAGAGATGTAGTCCAAAGTCCAGTGTGCCCTTAACGTATTTGATTTGAGGGCTGCAAAATGGGACTCTCGAGGGTCGTGCATAAACAGACACACCTGCTGAACTACATATGCAATATCACGCCGAGTGAATGTAAGATACTGAAAGGCACCTGCAAGACTCCGATATAAAGTGGGATCAGAAACTGGTGAACCCTCATTGGCACTAAGCTTGGATTTCAAGTCAACCGGAGTTGGCATAATTTTACAATTTGCCATTTTAGCCCTGTACACTATCTCTTATGCATATTTGCGCTGACATAAAAACATAGTAGTTGCAGATCTGGTCACTGATATACCCAAGAAATAACTCAGCTTGCCAGGTCAGTCATAGCAAATTCAGTTTTGAGTAGAGCAATAATTTCATTCTTCAAACCGTCAGATGAGGTAGAAAGAACAATGTCATCCACATATAATAGCAAATAAGCAGTGTTGCTACCTCGATGAAAAGTGAAGAGAGAGTTATCACACCTGCTACATATAAAACCGATCTGCATAAGATACCTGGCAAAGTGATCATACCAAGCGCGGGGTGCCTATTTCAAGCCATACAATGACTTTCTGAGACGACATACAAACTGCGAGACTGCCGGATGAACAAAGCCAGAGGGCTGATGCATGTACACAGTTTCTTTCAAATCTCCATGAAGAAATGCATTCTTGACATCAAGCTGATGAATCGGCCAATGCATGCCCATAGCAATACTGAGAACAGTCCAAATAGTGGGCGATTTAACAACCGGACTGAATGTCTCACCACAATCAATACCCTCCTGCTGATTAGTGCCATTAGCAACTAGTCTTGCCTTATATCGCTCCAAGTCACCACTGTCTCTGTACTTATGACGAAATAGCCACATACACCGAAAAATATTTGTGGCGCCCGTTTTTTAACCACGCGGGTCAAAGTGGAGTGCAACGTATTCGGTGATTCCTGGGTATAATTAAGGTGTCGCCACCTAATTATTTATGGTGAATTAGGACACCTGAATATTAACTAAATGGTGGAATGTAAACTCCGATTTTAATGGTCTGCGAAACTAATGAGGTTCTGGGTAAGGGTTCTTTATTATCCTAAAGGGAAGGGGTTAGGCATCCTTTAAGATCCGCTAACTTGCGGTTATCCGGTCAAACTTAGGTTAATATTATACTAAGGAAAATGCATGTTTAAAGTATAAAGTTAAAATAATATTTTTAAAATAATTAATGAAAGGGATGCATTTTGTACATGTATGCAAATGCATGGTATAAAAGAAAAATACATGTAAAGCTGAAAAAGTATGCATTTGTGACAATAATAATGAGAAAAGCAAATTATTTATAATGCCAAAGAAGTATTTTTTTGGGAATCATTTTGAGTTGCAAAATGCAAAAAGATAAACTTTTGTATAATTAATAATGCGAATAAAAGACGACCGAAGTTGTTTTGAAAATCTTGAATATGCACGACGAGCCTAAAATAAATGAACTAGCGGAGGATTTCTAATTTTGCACTAACCGAGCCTACCAATAAATAAACTAGCGACAGGTTTTTAAACTACTCTATTGATTATCCATTCGTAGCCTAATTATTCTAAATATCCTAACAATCACACAAACATTAAGTAATTATTACAACCCCAAAAATAGAAATAACGGAATTAAAGAGTAGTAATAAAAGGGAACTAAGGCGGATGACGATGTCATCTAGCCCTATTTGTTTTGAAATTCCGAGGTTTGAGAATGCAAGGAATGTGGATGCGGGTCTTCATTTGACAATAGCCATGATGAGTCTCATAACGAGACTCTTCGTTGCTCCCGATGCATTTCATGTAAATGAAAGAAAAGAAAAGGATTAGTGATGGAATATGAAAACATATACATAAAAATGTAAAATAAATAATTCATGAAAAGTAGTATATTGTTGGGCCTCAGGGAGAAAACAACATACAGAAATAGAAAGCAGGCCCAAACATATAATTTCCGGACTTGAAGGAGGGAAACAGACCAAATTTCATAATAATCATTAGCCAATAACCATATACCATTCAACCTTTTATTGACAATATATAGCATCAAATGTGATTGGAAAATGGGTTGTGTAGGTTTCAAATCAGACAAGGAGGGAGAGGAAGGAGTAAATTGGACCAGTACATGACATAGTAGACCCCTGGACATTCAAACTTAGAAAGAGGCAAAACAGGATGGGGTTGCAAGTTGCTCAAATGGTCTCAAGCAAATCCTCAGATATACACATAGTCTATTTACTCAAAAATATAAGAAAACTAGTAGGGATTATGCAAAACTTAGGTTCCAGTCAAATTTCCTAATGTTCAAGTCCAAAAGGAAACCTCATTAAACCAGTTTAGCACCTGTTTCAATATCTTGTTTAAATCTAAGCTCTTATAAATTCTTAAAGGAGGAGAACTGCGCAAATACATAAAAACAGACTATATGTGCTTCCCAACATGCTAATGACAATGTCGAATAGGCAACAGTACATAGACACTTGCAAACTGTTAACATTTAAGTATTTCTTAAAAGTCAAATGGGCATTCCCCTGATCCAGAATCCTATAGGCATATCTAAACCCCAGTTCGAACCTCAAATACAATCATATTGTATTGTAAATATACGATGAAGACTACTGAAGAACCAATGCAGATACTAACAGACCCCTGGTAGAATGAGGCAATGCATTAATATGAAACACAGTTGTGCATTTTTCTATAGTGAAAGGGAGTTAACAAGTTAAATGGAAGGACTCATGCTAAAAGGGAAGACATTGTAACACTTAGACAGGCAAGGCAAGTACGTTATGAATTTGGGTTAACATGTAAGCATAGGAATGAACATGTGACCAATCAGCAGTAATATTTTAGAGATGCAAAACCACCTAAACTGTGTTAAGCACTCACAGTTACATTTATGCTATGCATTTAGGCATGATAACCCTTAAATAAGTAAGATAGACACATAAACACACTCATAGGCATACAACCACAGAATTGGCTAATCCAAAGATGACATTTTTGTAGGCACATCACTGTCTAAGCTAGACCAAACATGCATATCTTTTCAGGTAAGAAACATACACTAACCACATGGTTCCAAAATGATTTTTATGCTAGCACAAAAACAAACTTACACTAAGATAAGCAAATATATATGCACAACCAACTTAGGATAAACATGGGAGGCAAACAGAAGAGACTTTCATGGTCATTAAAAAATTAACAACTTAAGTGTGCAAGGCCACAGGCACAAGGACATACACAATAATAGCTTAGGTTGTATGAGACATAATGATACTTCAAATTAGACATGGAATGACTCAACATGGTTATCAAATGAATCTTAAGTCAACAAGCTGTTATATCAAAAGCAAAGAAATATCTAGGACATGTTAAATTAAGCACAAGAACTCTAACAGGAACAAATATGTTTCAATATTATTTAGATTATCCCTAGTTAATCATATCCAGAAATCCACAGACATGCATAAGGCCAGATTCATTTCATACAGACTTAGGCAGACTAAATGAATGTTCACAGAGAATACTAACATGCATCACATCACTCACAAACCATAAGGATATATGGACAGGACAAATACATAGAATATCCTAAGTGTTTCATCATGAATAGGCAGGTGCATTTAGGATTCAAGCCTAACTAGTCATATTAATCTCTTGAAAAGGGTAAGCCAGAACCAGAATAATGTAGACAAGTGTGGTAAGGTAAACAATATGGCACAGTCTTGGTTATCCTTGGATTAAACAGACTAACCTAAACCAAGCATCAACCATTTTAGATTATTATTTAACCAAACAGAGACTAAGTGACATATCATGAGCATTTTAAACATATTCAAGCCAAGTAAGATGTCCAGCAACATACACATAATACAAGCATTGATTTCTCTTAACAACATGTTATTGACTTAAAATTGGTGTTGAATGGCATAACAAGGACACAGGGACATGGATTGACTAAACAGAGTCTTTAAGAGGTCAAACATGCTTCTCAAACCAACATCATATGAACCAAACAATCAAAAAATGGTTAAAAACAAGCCGTA
Source organism: Anisodus tanguticus (assembly GCA_034509755.1). Taxonomy (NCBI): domain Eukaryota; kingdom Viridiplantae; phylum Streptophyta; class Magnoliopsida; order Solanales; family Solanaceae; genus Anisodus; species Anisodus tanguticus. The sequence goes on along the minus strand of CM067543.1, from coordinate 7,320,935 downwards.
GTTAACACACTAATAATTGGTTAATGAACACAAGCAGTAACCATTATAACCAGACATGCTTAATATGCTTAATAGATAACCTGATGATCCCAGATAGTGGCTAATTTAACAAACATACGTAATAATTAACTAGCAGGCTCGAACAATAATTAAACATGCTTAATCAACACGCAAACACATAATGTAAATTATACTAAGCTAATCACATAGAAAATCAAAAGGGTTTGTGTTTACTGACCTTCTCCGTGCAGCGAACCGAGGTGTCGTCTCGAATCGTCGAGTCCGCTCGGAGAAGTGTGTTTATGCGATTGAACAGAAAATGGGCATGAGTGTTTTGTGGTTGTGTCGAGCAAGAACTGAGAGTAAAAGAAAAGATTTTTCGGAATCAAAACTTGTTCAAAATGACTTGTAAGAATAAAAAGATCCCTTTTTATGTCTGAAAAATCCCCTCCCAAAAAGAAACCCTTTTAAAACACAACCCAAAGAGCTCTATTTATAGCTGGATTTTGAGAGCTTAACAACTAGAATTCGAAATTCAAATTCAAATAAAAGAGGGAAAAAGTGACGGGTTTTCTTTTCATCGAAAATCGAGACGATAATGAAGGGGTACGGGTTCAAGTTCTTACCCACCGAATCCTTGAAGGTATTCTGGGGATCGACCGTGGCATACATGCTTCGCCTGTCGATTTGACTTGGACGAGCTATTCAAAGCTCTGGGGTTTGCGAAAAATGAAAAAAAGGGATTGTGCGATGTGTGGGCTCGACGGTCGAGGGGACATGGTGGCAGTGGTATGGTGAGGGTGTTTGTCCTGCGGGTAAAGGGGTGCGACGGTGGAAGGTCTGCTGGTTTTTTTGGGTTTTCGTTCGGTTTTGGGGAACGATTTGGTTTTTTTGATATTTAGATGATGGGTTAGGGAATAAGGGGTATTGGGCTTGGGTAAACGGGTTCGGGGCTTGGGCTGGTCCAGTTGTGTTGGTTCAGGGATAAGGGAAATAAAAAGGGGAATGGGGAGTTGGGCTGTTGGGTCTGGGCCGAGATTTCGGGTGGTTTGGGCTGGTTATTGGGTGGTCGATTTGGGCTGAAATGGGCTGCGAATTTGGGGGAGGTCAATTGGGCTGCCTCTTTTAAATTGGGTGCTGTTTGTTTTGGGTAGAAATTGTTTTGGATTAGAAAATAAAATGGGTTATGGGTTTAAAAAACAAAAGGGGTTTAATATTAAAAATGCTTTGAATAAAAAAAATGTAAATTATTTAGAATATAATATAAGATGTGATAATAATAAAACATAATATTTGTGAAATGCTTAATGCTTAATAAAAAATAAAAAATACAATGTTGTTTTGCTAAAATAAAATAATATAGAATATTAGAATAGAAACTATGATCATGATTTAAAAAGGCAAATGGTTGTAGAAATACGAATAATAATAATAATAATAACATTGAGAATAATAATATATATATGTATATATATGCCTATATGTATATATATATAAAAAAAATATTTTTTGAGGTGTCAAAAATATTTAAAATTGCAAATACATCGAAAAAGATGGGACAAAATTGGGTGTCAACAATATTCACACCGTCTGGTCTAGGTACCAAATCCCAAGTGTTCTGCTTGGTTAAAGCATTAAATTCCTCGCACATGGCCGCATTGCAATTAGGGTCCAGCTTGGCTAGTTTTGAATTTTTTGAAATGGGTGATAAGGTATGTGTGGAGAGGTTGAAGTGAACCTTGGATTTGAAAATTCCATGTTGGGCATGTGTTTCCATGCGGTGGGTAGGAAGCAGTGTTTGGACTGGGGTGTGGGGCTGCTGGCTTACGGGTTCGGAGGCGAGCGGCGGCTAACTGGAGGGGCGGGAGACGTGGGCGGAGCGGCAAGGGTGCGGTGGGGTGTTCGACTGAGAGCTGGGAGTTGTTTGGTCAGAGATAGTTTCGGACAGTGGAGGGGACGGAGTTGCAGGCTCTGTCGGAACAGTGGGCTGCCGGTGTTACAGAGATTGGAGAGCCGGGGACAGACTCGGTTCATCGAGAAAGGTGTAATTGGTGGTCTGAAATTTTTTGAGATTTGAAAAAGAAAAGGTCGTCTCATCAAAGGTGACGTGATGGGAGACGATGATTTTGCGAGTGGCAATGGCATAGCACACGTAGCCCTAGTGAGTAGGAGAGAGACCAACGAAGACAAAGGGCATGGTGCGAGGGGCAAGTTTGTGAGGTGCAGTGGAGGCTATGTTGGGGTAGCATAAGCAGCCAAAAATATGGAGATGGTCATAGGATGGGAACCTACGGTATAAGATTTCGGTAGGGGTCTTGTTTTGGAGAGTGCTAGTTGGTAAAATATTAAGAAGGGATTCTACCATTTTAACAGCATAGACCGAAAGAGGCGGTGGAAGACATGCATGAAACAGAAGGGTGTGAACCATGTTATTGATGGTACGTATAATTCGTTCAACATTTCCGTTTTGGGATAGAGCAGAAATTGTAAAATGCCGAGTTATTAAATTCATGTCCATTATCACATTGGAATGATTTGATAGATTTTTCAAACTTGTTTTAATGAATTTGGCAAAAAACTTCAGATTTGAATTTCAGTGGGTAAATCCAGACAAAATGTGAAAAATCATCTAAGAATACTCGATAAAATTTGTGACCCAAATAGCTAACAACCAGAGATGTCCACAAATCAGCATGAACAATATTAAAAGGAGAAAAAGTAACACTGTTTGATGACATAAATGGAAGACGAGTATGCTTGTCGAGCGGGCAAGAAAAAAAGTGTTGGGTAAGTTTCCCATTATTACATTGAATACGCTTAGTAGTCCTAAGAAAAGTAAAAACAGGGTCTCCGGGGTGTCCGAGTATGTTGTGTCAAGTTGAGGGAGAGATAGCCGCAAGGGATAGAGGTGATTGCGGTCTGACAGCGGAAGATTGATTGAAGGGGTAGAGGTCTCCCACACTATTTCAGCGCGTAAGAATTTTCCCCGTATTGAGATCCTTCACAGAAAAACCAAAAGGGTCAAATTTGACAGACACAGAATTATTGCGAGTGAATTTTCTAACACAGATTAAGTTTTTAATGATGTTAGGGATGTACATGATGTGATTTAGGGAGAAAGACAGGTGGGGATGTTTGGTATGTGTGTTACCGTAACCTTCAATTGGAATGCGATGATCATTGCCGACAGTAATAAATTGAGGACACTTTAGCCGAAGTAGTTGAGATAAGTTACCTGACGACCGGGTGAGGTAAGATGTGGCTCCGGTGTCCATGTACTAATTTTCATCGGGTTGTTGAAGGTTCACGGTGCTGAAGGCCTGGCCCAAATCGATGGGGGCCAGGCTGCTGCCTTACGGGTGCTGCTGCGGGTAGGCCTGCTGCTGCTGCGGGTGGGCCTGTCTGTTGGCTGGGGCGGAGCCCAATAGACCTGGTGACCAAGCAGCATGCTGGAACTGGGCCCCTGTAGTTGGGTATGGGCATGTAGGCGCGGCCCAGTTCCCTTGATTAGGCCACATTGGTTGCTGTCCAGGCCACGGGAGATAGGCAGTAGAAGTTGGGCCTGGCTGCTGGTTGTGGTTGCCCTTGCCGCGGCCCTTCCTTTATTGTTGTTACCGCGGCCTTTGCCGCCATACCCTCCGCCGCGGGACTGCTCCTGCTAGTGGTCTTCCGGTGGTGGCTGGGTAGTGTTGGCCGCCGGTGGTGTCATGCTAGTTGTGATTGTGCTCATCTTGTTTGGCATGGCAGGTCTCTTCTAACAAAAGTTGTGAACGTGCTTTGTTGAAACTTAGGAGGGGGTCATCCTGTTGAATCATCGTTGCGAGTGTATCATATTCACCTTTCGGTAAACCAGCAACTAGTTGAAGCATCATCTTGGTTTCTGACACAGAAGTCCCTACGTTGGAAAGTTGATCGGTTATGAGTTACTGTTGTTTACAATATTCGAACATGTTGTTAAAATTCTCGAGACGTGTATTGTTGAACTGCTCTTCCAAATACACGGCCTGAGTATTTTTATTATCCTGAAAAATTTCTTCTAGCCGGACCCAAAGTTCACGTGCCGTAGCATCTGTTTTCATGATAGTGCACAACAAGTCTTTAGAGATGGTGTCGTAGATCCATTGTTTGACGATGGCGTCAAGGCGACGCCAGGTTGAGTCTGCAACATCGATTGGACGAGGAACAAAATCATCAATATGGTCGAGCACATTGTATGTACATGCATGAATGTAGAACAGTTCCATCCACATGGAATATTGATAGTCTTCTTGGTCAAGAATTATAGGGATAAAATTCTTGATGTTGTTAACGGCGAATGCCGGATGAAAAGAAGACAATGAACGTTGATGGGGTTGTCAAGTGTGCCAGTGGATGAACCGGAATTAGTGGGGGAAGTGGGGCGAGACATAGTGGCAACCTTGTTGCCGCCAGCCGAGAGGAAGGGAATTTTGGATAGTGGTCGGCTTAGAAAAAGAGTAGAGAGGGGTAAGGATTAGGTTTTGGCTCTTGATACCATGTAAGATTGGAATAATTTCCCTTTGGGATTCCTTTCATTAATCACAATATATATAGTTGTACAGAGGTTGATTCCTAATACAATAAGAATCCTAAGTTACCTTAAATAGTTGATTCCTAATACAATAAGAATCCTAAGTTACCTTAAATATACATCTATCATAGTTACAAAATATAATGTGAATATTTGAAGAATATTCACTAATACATATAAATAAAAATAATTATTATTTTTTCTGTGAAAATAAACTGAGGTCCTCGACATGTGCACTACACTTGAGCTATCAAACTATAAATCAAATATACATTCTTGTGTCGTTCAACCTGATTTCAGATCCACATTAAAATTCCTAACCCTGATTTGCATGAGTCATGAAAAGATCTTCGATACACTAGTAGGGCTTGAACAAAACTTAAATTTTATGGTGAATAAATTCAATGAAGTATGAAAAGAAGCCTAAAATATTTTTGATTAGGCTAAATAAATTATGTATGGGGGAAGATCTTGAGGGCCTTAATTTATTTTAATAACAAATATAGTAATTATCTTTTACTGATATAGTTTAGAACTAAATTGTTCACTTTTTGAAATATATTAACAATCATTTCTATCATATTTATATGTTAAGAATCAAATGAAATCAAAATCAATATATATATATATATATATATTAAAGCTAGGAATGAGAGAGATGATGTGGCATGCCTCAAAAGCCGAGAATGATATTTATCTTTTTTCTCAATTTTTTAACTTTTTCTATTTATATGATATATTTAAAAATCTAAAAAATATTTCTTAATTACATTCTCTTAATTACTCTTTTTCCGTTAGAAAGCCCAAAGTCATTATCATTAATGAATTTTGTAACTCTTCAACTATTAATGTATTCAATATTTACGGTTTAGGTGTTGCTTTTTCTAGAATCAATGAACCAAATGAAGAAAATTTAAAAAGAATATGGCTTAGAAAATCCAAGGAAGAAGATTAGGCTGAAGAGGCTGCTATAGGGCTGAAATGAAGAAATAGATGATTGATACAAGATGATCAGCAATTACGGAAAATGAGAATGCAAGTTTCTCCTCAATTTTTTATTTTTTTTAGTTGTTAAATCTCTTAAAAGATATATTAATTTTGGCTTATTCTGTATTTTGACATTTGTCTATTTTATATACACAATTTGTTATAACTTTATATTTATTTGAATTTTAATCTTTTGTGATTTAGTAAAAAATTAAAGATTATTAATTAATTTTAAGAACATTTTATGATAGCTACAAAATATTTATACTAATATGTTCTGCACGTTATTGTAACCGCTTTCATATTTTTCAATCTGATAAAGGTATGTCTCATTCTATATATGTTCTTTAGAGCCTTCCGGTTTGTGTAAAATATGAAAGGTCTACGCATTTATAATACCTTTAATTCTCATTAAAAAATTTACTCTACATTTTCTTTAAATTTACACACAACCAAATTCTTTAAGCTTGTCTATTGCTTTGTATTTCTTTTCATTTTCGAGTTTCTAAAGCTATGGGTCGCCCTCGTCCAAGAGAATATCGATTGCTCGCCCGACATCGGCCTCTTCAAAACAGAGTGGAAGGTATCATGCAGAGATATAATCACTAAAGTCCAATTTTCTGTCTTTTCCCTCAATATATCCAAAAACTTATCAGTTTGATTACTCATTATTGTTGTTATTTTATAGAACTTATCTACCGTATATTTGCAATCAAATTTTCTATGATGTTGCTTATTGAGATTTTTTAGTCATTTAAATTTTCTCCATCATGATAGAAAATACGTTTCTTTCTCACATATTTTGTAAACATTTTCTAAAAAGGGTTTATAATATAACATGGTCATTCCATTTATTGCTTTAAAGTTTTAGGTTGAATACTCGATTAAACTTCAATCGGATTTCGATTTTTAAATTTACATTCAGATGCACTTACAAACTAAAATATCACAAAATTGTATAAATTTATCTATTGCAGGTAATATTTTGATTTAACTTAACTTTTTTTAAAATCAGGTTCACAAAATACACGAAGTTAAAGTTAAATTTTTTGTACAATTGAATTATTATCCGTTGCAAGAACAATTAAAAATAGCTTTAGTGTTTGCAGAAAAAAAAAATTGTTATTTTTTTATATTTGAGTACTATGAAAAGATTGAATTATAAACTCAATAGGTTTTTATAACCACGCGAAACGCGGGTAAGTTAATTAGTATATATTATAAAGGTAGGCATAGACAAGGTGATGTGCCACCTCTCTACGGCTTCCGTTGATATTCATTTTTTTCTTAATTTTTTTTACCATTTTCCTATTTTTAAAATCTATGTGCTATTTTGAAAAGTGCAAATATTAAAAATTTGAAAAGTCATTTAACTGAAAAATAACTTTAAATCCATCTTAACCGCACCATAATGTTTCATTCACTGCCTCTTCAATCTTGCACATGTTCTTAAAATCTATATCTATAAGATCCTATTTATCTTTTTTCTCATCCATTTTCCTTATTTTCTAATTAAAGTATTAAAGGATTAATCATATACTGCTACAATATTTATTGAGAATCATTACACATTAATCAACAAATTCAATTGATTCTATATCAGTTACATATGTTTTTTTTTCATTATTTTCCACACAAGTTTCAAACATATTTAATTTCTCTCCTTATTTAAAGCTTTTATACAAATTTCAGCTATAAACTTAGTTCTCACCCTTTACAATAAAGGTCTTTTTGTCTAAATAATTTTTTTCAGTTTCAACTTTATGCATGGATTAGTTAATTACAGAAGTTGAAAGAACTCCTGCATCGGTTAGGAATTTGAAAGGCTTCTTCATCTTTAAATTATGAACATCACTATATAAACAGATATACAATATGAATTCACCATCTTCCTTTGTAACAAAAGGAGGATCAATTATTCTGCCAAGCGTTTAAAATCTCATTGAGGATTGGCCTGCAGCTACAGCCAATTTGATGTAATATAAACTCATGTATAAATGTAATTATTTTTTTCTTCTGTCAAGTCTACCTTTTTTTTATTGAAGCATTTTTTAATTTATAGGAGAAAATAAAAGTCCACTGTTTTAGGGAAAACCTGATTTTTCGAGAATTTGCATAAAATTAAGAGATAATGAAAACATAGTTATTGGGAAATGTAAGAAATAATCCCCTTGATTATTTTCGTTACTTGAAAGGTTATATATACAAGTTACAAAATAGGAGAATCCTATTCCTATTCTATTCTAAAAACTTTATTCTATACATTTATGATAATACACTAATTATGGTAATACACTACTAATTATATTACACTATTACATAAATTAGGATACTAAATATTTACCATAAATTACGTTACATAAACAACCAAAACCGAGAGCTATTATGGGACCAAATTCGAGATTTAATATACACTATACTATTTAACACACCCCCGAAGTCATAGCGGGCGGTCTTCGAACACTGAGACTGTCCCTAAAATCTTCAAAAAGGACCGAGGGAAGACCCTTTGTAAAGATGTCTGCAATCTGATATCTTGACGGGACATGGCATATGCGAACGTGACCCCGAGCAACCTTTTCACGGACAAAGTGAATGTCCATTTCGATATGTTTAGTGTGTTGGTGCTGAACCGGATTACCTAAAAGATAGATGGCACTAATATTATCGCAATAAACCAAGGTTGCCTTTTGAATCGGACAATGAAGCTCTAAAAGCAAATTACGTAACCAACATGATTCTGAGATCACATTGGCTACCCCCTCGATATTCAGCCTCGGCACTTGAGCGGGATAGAGTCGCCTGACGCTTCGCAGACCAGGAGACCAAGTTGCTGCCAAGGAACATACAGTAGCCAAACGTAGACCGTCTGGTGTCTGGACAACCACCCCAATCTGCATCAGTGTATGAGACAAGTGTGGATGTCGATGAAGGATACAAATGCAAACCATAATCCAGTGTACCCTGAATATACCGGATGATGCGTTTGATTGCATTCATGTGCTCAACTCTGGGATCATGCATGAATAAACACACCTGCTGAACAGCATACGTAATATCCGATCTGGTAAAGGTAAGATACTGAAGAGCCCCTTCAAGACTGCGATAGCGGGTCGGATCCTCGTAAGGGATGCCGGCCGTGGCACCAAGTTTGGGCTTAGTATCAACTGGAGTGGAAGTGGACTTACAGGATGAAATCCCAGCCCTCTCGATGATCTCAGCCGCATACTTTCTTTGAGACAAAAACAAACCATCTGAATGACGCTTGACGGCAATCCCCAAAAAGTAACTCAAGGGCCCTAAGTCTTTCATAGCAAACTCAGAGCTGAGCATAGTCATGATAGACTGGCGTAAGGCATCGAAAGAGGCCGTCAAAATGATATCATCCACATACAACAGGATGTAGGCCAAGGATGAACCACGTCGGTAGATGAACAAAGAATTGTCTGACCTGCTATGAGTGAACCCAATTGTCGAAACATAGTCAGCAAACCTCGTATACCAGGCCCGTGGAGACTGCTTAAGCCTATATAAGGACTTTTTCAACAAACAGACATGATGAGGACGGTTAGGATCCCTGAACCCCAACGGTTGATGCATATATACTGTTTCCTTGACATCATCATGTAGGAAAGCATTCTTGACATCCAACTGATGAATAGGTCATGCCTTAGAAAGAGCCATGCTAAGCACAATGCGAATGGTAGCCGGCTTGACCACCGGACTAAACGTCTCCCCACAATCTATCCCAACCTGCTGAGTCTTACCATCACCCACAAACCGCGCCTTATGTCGAGCAAATGACCTATCGGAATTCTCCTTGTGAGCAAAAATCCATATAGACCTGATAACATTAATACCAGATGAACTTTCGTTAAAGGAAATTGGGTTTCATAAAAATGACATGGCGATTAATTATGATTTTCTTGGAGGATAAATCAAAGCATTTGTAACCACGATGATTAGACGGATAACTCAAAAACACACACGGAGTTGACCGAGCCTGAAGTTTGTTAATTGTGGTGGATGGGAATAACGGATAACACAAGCACCCAAAGACCCGAAGATGAGAATACGACGGGTTCTTATTATATAAGATTTGGAAGGGGGAAGAATATGTCAGACCTTTGGAAGGAATTATGTTAAGGAGATATGTGGCCATTTGTATAGCATGATGCCAAAAATATGTGGGTATGGAAGCATGAAGTAAGAGAGTTCAGACAATGTTATTTATGGAACGAATTTTGCGTTCGGCTTTCCCATTTTGTGAAGATGTATGAGGACATGAAAAATGAAAAGTGATCCCATTATTAGCACAGAACTCCTGAAACTCCCTATTGTCATACTCTTTCCCATTATCACATTGAATATTTTTTATTTCTCTTTCGAATTGGGTACGAATGAACGCTCTAAATTTTATGAAGACTGAAAACACTTGTGATTTATTCGCAATTGGAAACGTCCACAAAAATTTAGAATAATCATCTAAAAAAGAACATAATAGTGATGACCTACCGAACTAAGAACATGAGACGTCCATAGGTCACTATGAATAATATCAAATGGCATTGAAGTATGAGAATTTGAGTCTACAAATGGCAACTTAACAATTTTTCCTAACGAACACGATTGACAAATTTGAGTACGACTCGTACCCTTACACGAAATAAAACTATTTTTATCAAAAGCTGATAAAATAGAGGATCCCGGATGACCAAGGCGAGCATGCCACAAGGAAGGAGAAATGGCTGCAAAGGCTGATGGCAAAGCTTGACTCGATGGACTGAAACCAGGCATGATAGGATACAGATTCCCCTACTATCACGCCTCATGAGATGACTCCCCGTCTTGAAATCCCTTACAGAGAAACCAAACAGATCAAATTCAACAGAAACGGAATTATTAGTGGTGAACTTTCATACAGACACTAAGTTTTTAATCAATTTGGGGGCATGTAAAGAATTTTTCAAGATAAGGGGTGGATTGGGGGAGAGATAACGTTTTCTGACCATAACTCAGAATTGGAATAGAGTTGCCATTACCAACAATTATACCCCGAGGGTTGCTCAAATTGGAATAAGATGAGAGAGTACCTGAATCGGAAGTCATGTGGGTAGTGGCACCGGTGTCCATATACCAATTTTGGTCCGGTTTAGTCAAACCCAATGTGTGCATTGCGGCCTCGATATCGGTCTGAGAGGGGCCTGCTGTGTGGTGGGCTTGCGAAGGTCGGGGCCCAAGTACTCCGGGACGGGACTGAACTAGGACGTAGCTGCTGGAACTGGCGTTCTTGTGCCACCGCCGCCGGGGCCGCCACCGCCGATGTTGGGGCCCGGCACGAAAGGCTGGCCAGCCCATTGGCTGCCGGGAGTTGCTGGATAGTAGGGGCTGCTGGCCCATGGCCCACTGCCCCAGCCCCACTGCCATGGGCCCCACTGCTGGGACCAGGGGGTGGTGGGCCACTGTTCACTGGACGAGACCCACTGGCTGCTTGCTGACCACCGGAACCACCACCGAAACCGCCGCGTTTGACCCCGCGATTTTTGTTATTATGCTTACGATTATTTTTGCCGCCACCACGAATATGGTTTTAGCCTGAATTATCTTCAAACCCCGAAGAACTTGGGGAGAACGCCATCATGACGACGGGGCTTGCTCCGGTAGCCGCCTTTTTAGCCAAACCGGCTTCTTCCAAAGTAAGCATGGAATGGGCTTGATAAAAGGCGGGAAGAGGGTTGCTTTGACGAAGGAGAGTTCCAACACCATTATAGGCCTCCGAAAGGCCGACAGCCAATTGTAGAACCAGATGATTATTTGTTACAGGTGCGCCAACATTACGGAGTTGATCCGCCAACTCCTTGAGTTTCTTGCAATATGTAGAGACGTTTGGAAATTCTTCCATGCGAACTAGAGTGAATTCTTGCTCGAGTGTGACGACACGTGAATGTTGGTTATCTTGGAATATGTCACGCAATCTATTCCAGGTAGCCATAGCCGTGGTATACAGCTCAATAATCGTCTGTAGAAGGTCAACTGAAATAGTGGAATAGATCCACTGGAGAACAGTAGCATCAAGAGTAATCCATAACTGAGGATCCTCCGCGGGAAGAGGTGTAGCGGGAGGAATGATGTGATGGATAACTTGATGGGAGATAGCGTGAATTTTAAACAATTCTGCCCACGTCGCATATTGGACGTTTTTTATCTCAAGCACAATAGGGATACTGTTCTTGACGTTAGAAACCATGAGGCGGGATGATAATTGTTCTTAGACATATTGAAAGAACAAAGAAGGAGGGGAAATTTGGGAATAGTAAGAGAGATTTTGAGAGCGGAAGACAAATTTGGAAGAGAAAAACCCGAGGGGGGGGGGGGGGTTCGGCCGAACGGACAAAATTTTGGGAGAGAAAATTTTGTTAGACCTAGTCTCTTGATACCATCACTTGAAAGGCTATATATACAAGTTACAAAATAGGAGAATTGTATTCCTATTCTATTCTAAAAACCTTATTCTATACATTTATGGTAATACACTAATTATGGTAATACACTACTAATTATATTACAATATTACCTAAACTATGATACTAAATATTTACCATAAATTACGTTACATAAACAACCAAAACCGAGAGCTATTATTGGGACCAAATCCGAGATTTAATATACACAATATACACATGTATATTATGTGTATATTGTGTATATTTAACAGGAAATGAAAACAAACAAAGAGGAATAAAGAAAAAAGAAAAAAAACGCCAAGAAAATAAAAAGGAAAGGAAAGATCCCATATAATATGAAAATAGAGTTTAATTAGCAAATAATGATTCATTTAGTTCGTTCCATATACCGTGTTAGTCATTTCATATATAGTCTCCTTAAATCTATAGAGAATATTAATGTATTGTTCTAATGGTAGGGAATATTATTTAAGGAAAAAAATAGGGATATTCTTAAAATGTTATGAGAAGAATAAGGTTGGAGTTGTCTTCTGATTTAAGAGGGAAATTTGGGCAAGACAGGAAGATGCCAACGTTATTGATTGAAATGGAAAAGAGATGTATAAAGAAAAGAAAATGAGAAAAGTATCATTTCCTTTTTTGAATTTCTATTTTCTATTTGTAGTTAAAAAAAAATATGTTCCTTGATTTTATTGATAAATGATTTATAATATATATAAGGTTACAAAAATATTTACTTTGATATAAACTAGGTAATTAATTATCCTAATTACAAAAGAAATATAGTTTTACCTAAAATAGGAGATATACAATTAATGAAAAAGAATATTGAAAAATATTCTATTACACCCCGCAGTCAAAGCGGGAGGTTTTCGAACACTGAGACTGGCTCGAAAATAATCAAATATTAAGCGCGGAAGTCCTTTGGTGAAGATGTCGGGAATCTGATATCCGAAAGGAACATGAAGGACACGAATTTGACCACGAGCCACTTTTTCGCGAACGAAATGAATGTCCATCTCAATGTGTTTAGTGCGCTGATGTTGGACGGGATTTCCGGAAAGATATATCTAACTAATATTATCACAGTAGATCAGTGTTGCCTATTGAATCGGGCAGTGAAGCTCAAGTAGAAGGTTACGGATCCAACAAGACTTAGAGACGGCGTTGGAAACACCTCTGCATTCTACTTCTACACTGGATCGGGATAGTGTAGGTTGCCTTTTAGAAGACCAAGACAATAGGTTATCTCCGAGGAAAACGCAATAACCAGACAAGAAGCGTCGGGTGTCAGGACATCCACCCAGTCAGCATCAGAATAAGCAGTGAGACCAGTGAGCGTAGACCTGTATAGATGTAATCCAAAGTGAAGTGTACCTTGGACGTATCGTAAAATACGTTTGAGGGCATGCATGTGTGCTTCCATTGGACTGTGTATGTGCAAGCAGATTTGTTGCACGTCATAGGATATGTTTGGTCTCGTGAATGTGAGGTACTGCAGGTCCCTAGCCAGGCTACGATAGTGAGTCTGGTCTGAATATGAAGGGTCGGAATTAGCGTTGAGCTTGGAATTAGTGTCTATATATATGTGGATGGTTTGCAAGATGTCATGCTTGCACGGTCAAGGATCTCTTCGGCGTACTTCTTCGGACATAGAAATAGGCCACCAGAATGTCGAGTGACAGAGATGCTCAAGAAATAATCCAGGGCCCCCCGAGATCTTTCATAACAAACTCAAAGGAAATGAGAGACATAATGGACCAGCGGATAGCATTAGATGATGTGGTGAGGATGTTGTCATCAACATATAATAATAGGTAAGTCATGTATGTATCCTTGTTGTAGATGAACAGGGAATGATCGGATATGCTGTGTGAAAAAATGATAGATGAGACATAATCGGCGAACTGCTGGTACCATGCTCGAGAAGCCTGTTTCAGTCCATAGAGCGATTTCCGCAACAGACAAACATAATCCGGATGAATAGAATTCCTGAAACCCATAGGTTTATACAAATATACCGTTTCATGAAGACCCTCATGTAAGAAGACATTCTTGACATCAAACTGATGAATGGGCCAAAACTTGGATATGGCAATGCCGAGGACGGTCCGGATGGTTGTGGGTTTTATGACCGGGATGAACGATTCATCACAGTCCACTCCCACCTGTTGAGACTTGTCATCACCTACAAGACGGGTATTGTACCTCTCAAAAGAACAATCAGATTTCTTTTTATGTCTAAAAATCCACATAGAACAAATAATTTTAGCATCAGGTGAACGGGGTACTAGGTCCCACATCTTATTATCAATAAGAGCATTATATTCGTCAATCATTGTGGCTTTCCAATTAGGGTCGGACAAGGCATCCTTCGGGTTAAGAGGGACATGGGAAGAGACAAAGGTTAAACAATCATTTAGGTTTATGAATTTCGTGTCTGACACGGGTTTCTATGGTCCGAGAGTAAGTCTCGGGATGCGGGATGGGTGAAGGGTTTGCCGCGGGACTGCCTGGAAGAGGAGGAAGGGCAGGGGTGACGGTACTGGCTGGACGAACCTCATTTTGCCGAGAAGTGGCTACGGAATCACCCTGAGGCGGGCTGTTCTGGGCCACCATCGGCAGAACTGGGTGAGCAGCTAGTCCCGAACTGGCCGAGGTGGTGGTGGGTGTCGGGGTCTGGGACAACGGACTATGTAAATTATGAATTAGAAGAGGGTTTAGACCATTATCTAGAAAGTCGTAAAAATGTCAAGGTGGCGAGTGTAGAGAGGCATAGGCGAATTGAGACTCATCAAATAGGACATGACGTGAAATAATAATTTTAAGGCTCGACAAGTCATAGCACAAGTAACCACGATGATTGGGAGGGTAATTCAGAAACACACTCGAGGAAAATCGAGGTTGGAGTTTGTGAGTGGTCGGATGGATAGGGTAACAAATACATCCAAAAATATGCAAGTGTTGGTAGGAGGTATTCCTACGAAACAGAATTTGGGTGGGAGACCGTTGAGCTAGAAACTTGTTTGGAATTATGTTTAGGAGATATGTGGCCATGGAGAGTGCGTAATGTCAGAATTGAGGGGGAATTCAGGCGTGAGAAAGTAGGGCACGAATAAGGTTGTTTATAGTTCAGATTTTCCGTTCGGCTTTACCATTTTGGGAGGATGTGTGAGGGCAGGAAAAATGAAATGTAAGACCGTTTTTGGAGCAAAACTGTTTGAATTGGTTATTATCAAATCCCTACCATTGTCACATTGAAAACATTTAATGCTCTTTTCATATTGTGTTTTTACGAAAGTAATAAATGAAGAAAAAATGGGGTAGACCTGTGATTTATTTCCAATTGGAAAAGTCCATAGAAAGTTGGAATAATCGTCCAAAAATAACACATAATATCGATGGTCAGCCGTACTCAAAATAGGGGATGTCCACAAATCATTATGTATGATATCGAAAGGCATTAATTACCATGATCATTTAGTAAATTCTCTAATATATTTCACAATCGCGCGAAGCGCGGTCAAGTTCACTAGTGAAATAGAACTTGAGAAAACAACATAGAGGAAGGAAATCAATAACACACTTCTCATACATGGCTCTTCAATTCTTTGCAAAAATTAAATTAAAAACATTGCAATATAAATAATTCTCATAAACTAATTACTGTTCTACAAAAGACAAAAATTAACAGTAGTACCGATCCACAAGATAAAAGTAACTGGGGCTGAGGGTGTTGGGAACGTAAAACAAATCATAAATTCAGACATCCTCTCATGTCGAATTAGCCCATACAATCCACCAAAATCTTAGCTTGCAACCTGCAATTTAAGAATAATTTATGACTAAAATTAGCTTAAGCTCCTTTCTAAAAGTTACTCTTAAAATCTGAAAGTTTACTACTCAACAGCACATAAAACAAAAAGCTTCACATCATCAGAAAATATAATATAATTAAGAAATACCAAGGCATGTGACCACAATATCTAGGTACTAATTATATCTCGACGGAAAGTGAAAAATGATAAAGAATGAATTTTGGACCTAGCTAAAATAATTGTCCTAATCTCCTAGAGCAAGAATATATTTATCCAAAGCATTATTAAGTGATGGAACCAAAATTTCTAATAAGGAGATTAAAAAATATATATACACAATAATCCACACTGGAGTTTCAAACCTGCAACCTATTGAGCTGCCGCTCATACACTACAAGCTTTTCTTATAACTACAAAGAAGATATTTGTCAACAACAATTTTGTTGTCATATATTAAATGTTGCTATCAAAAGTACTTTTCACAACCAATAAAAATTATTACATGTCGTTGCAATACCCTCCGATGTGATAAGTTTTCACAACAAGAAGTTATTTTTTTGTTGTCATTTATGTTTTTAGCAACAATATATTTATTGTTGCTAAAGTTTTGTTATCAATTCTATACTTTCTTTTAGTGTATGTTAAGACTTGAGAGAATTTTCAACAACATAGATACTCCTTATTTCTGTGGCGGATCTTTTCATCATCTAGTTACCCTAAAGAGGATAGGAATTGAAAGAAATAATCCCTTGATTATTTTCATTAATTGAAAGGCTATATATACAAGTTACATAATAGGAGAATCATATTCCTATTCTATTCCTAAAACCTTATTCTATACATTTATGGTAATACACTAATTATGGTAATACAATACTAAGTATATTACAACCTTACCTAAACTAGGATACTAAATATTTACCATAAATTACACATAATTGTGTATATTTAACACACCCCCGCAGTCATAGCGGGCGGTCTTCGAACGCTGAGACTGTCCCTAAAATCTTCAAAAAGGACCGAGGGAAGACCATTTGTAAATATGTCGGCAATTTGATATCTCGACGGGACATGGCATACGCGAACTTGACCACGGGCAACCTTTTCACGGACAAAGTGAATGTCCATCTCGATATGTTTAGTGCGTTGGTGCTGAACCGGATTACCAGAAAGGTAGATGGCACTAATATTATCGCAATATACCAAGGTTGCCTTCTAAATAGGACAATGAAGCTCCAAAAGCAAATTACGTAACCAACATGATTCTGAGACCACATTGGCTACCCCTCTATATTCAGCCTCGGCACTTGAGCGAGATAGAGTCGCCTGACGCTTCGCAGACCAGGAGACCAAGTTGTTTCCAAGGAACATACAGTAGCCAAACGTAGACCGTCTGGTGTCTGGACACCCACCCCAATCAGCATCTGTGTATGAAACAAGTATGGATGTCGATGAAGGATACAAATGCAGCCCATAGTCCAGTGTACCCTGAATATACCGGATGATGCGTTTGAGTGTATTCATGTGCTAAATTCGGGGACCATGCATGAATAAACACACATGCTGGACAACATATGTAATATCCGGTCTGGTAAAGGTAAGATACTGAAGGGCCCTTGCAAGACTGCGATAGCGGGTCAGATCCTCGTAAGGGACTCCGGCCGCGGCACCAAGCTTGGGCTTGGTATCAACTGGAGTGGAAGTTGACTTAAAGGATGACATCCCATCCCTCTCGATGATCTCGGCGGCATACTTCCGTTGTGATAAGAACAACCCATCGGAATGACGAGTGACAGCAATCCCCAAAAAATAACTCAAGGGCCCCAAGTCTTTCATAGCAAACTCGGAGTTGAGCATGGTCATGATGGACTGGCGCAAGTCATCGGAAGAGGCAGATAAGATAATATCGTCCACATATAACAGAATGTAGGCTACGGATGAACCACAATGGTAGATGAACAAGGAGTTATCCGACCTGCTGTGAGTGAACCCAATAGTTGAAACATAGTCAGCAAATCTTGTATACCAGGCCCGTGGAGACTACTTAAGCCCATATAATGACTTCTTCAACAGACAGACATGATAAGGATGGTTGGGATCCCTGAATCCCATCGGCTGATGCATATAGACAGTTTCCTTGAAATCACCATGTAGGAAAGCATTTTTGACATCCAACTGATGAATAGGCCATGTCTTCGAAAGAGCCAAGCTAAGCACAGTGCGAATGGTAGCCGGCTTGACCACCGGACTAAATGTCTCCCCACAATCTATACCAACCTCCTGAGTCTTACCATCACCCACAAGCCGCGCCTTATGTCGAGCAAATGAATCATCTGAATTCTTCTTATGAGCAAAAATCCACATAGACCTGATAACATTAATACCATATGGAAGAGGCACCAACTCCCACGTCTTATTATCAATAAGAGCATTATATTCATCAGTCATAGCAATTTTCTAATTCGGGTCGTTTAAGGCAGACATAGGATTACGGGGCAAGGGGGATTTAGAGACATTAGAATGTAAATTAAAATGTCTTCTAGGTGTAACAATTCCCCGCTGACTACGAGTGACTGGTATATGACTCGAGGAAGAATTGAGTGGATATCAGGAATTTGCTGGGCTCGGGACGGACTGGCCAGCAGGCCGTGACTGGACCAGTTCCAGTATTGGGCTAGACAGGCCCAATTTTTGAAACTGGCCCAGTGACAAAACTGGGCAGAGAGGACTGTGACGGGCTAGTGGGACCAGCGGGCAATGGGCCCGCTGGAGAATTTTGGGTGCGGGAGATGTCCAAAAAATACTGAATAATATACGGGGATATTTGTTCATCCAAAAAATTATACGAACTAGGCACGGGAGAATGACTTTTAGCAAATGGAAATTGGGATTCATCAAAAATTACATGACGATTAATGATGATTTTATTGGAGGATAAATCAAAGCATTTGTAGCCACGATGATTAGAAGGAAAACCCAAAAATACACATGGAGTAGATCGGGCCTGAAGTTTGTTAATTGTGGTGGATGGAAATAACGGATAACATAAACACCCAAAAACCCGAAGATGAGAATAAGCAGGAGATTTATTATACAAAATCTGAAGAGGGGAAGAATATGTCAAACCTTTGGAAGGAGTTATGTTAAGTAGATATGTAGCCATTTGAATAGCGTGATGCCAAAAATATTAGGGTACGGAAGCATGAATTAATAGAGTGCGGATAATGTTATTTATGGAATGAATTTTACGTTCGGCTTTCCCATTTTGTGAAGATGTATGGGGACAAGAAAAAGCAAAAATTTATCCCATTAGTAGCACAGAATTCCCGAAATACCCCATTGTCATACTCTTTTCCATTATCACACTGAATATTTTTTATTTCACGATCGAATTGGGTTCTGATGAATGCTCTAAATTTTAGGAAGATGGAAAAAACTTGAGATTTCTTCACTATTGGAACGTCCATAAAAATTTAGAATAATCATCCAAAAAAAGAATATAATACCGATGACCCATAGAACTAGGAACAGGAGACGTCCATAAGTCGCTATGAATAATATCAAATGACATTAAAGTATGAGATTTTGAGTCTACAAATGGCAACTTAATAATTTTTCCTAAAGAACAAGATTGACAAATTGGGATACGACTCGTACCCTTACATGAAATAAAACTATTTTTATCTAAAGCTGACAAAATAGAGGACCCCGGATGACCAAGACGAGCATGACACAAGGAAGGAGAGATGGCTGCAAAAACTGATGGCAGGGTTTGACTCGATGGACCAAGACTGGGTGTGATAGGATAAAGATCTCCCCTACTATCACACCTCATGAGAGGACTCCCAGTCTTGAAATCCTTTACAGAGAAATCAAATGGATTAAATTCAATAGAAACATAATTGTCAATAGTGAATTTACGGACAGAGACTAAGTTTTTAATCAATTTGCGGGCGTGTAGGGTATTTTTCAAGATAAGAAGGGGATGAGGGGGAGACAATGTTTTATGACCATAACCATGAATTGGAACAGAATTGCAATTACCAATAATTATACCGCGAGGGTTGCTCAAATTGAAATAAGATGAGAGAGTACCTGAATCGGATGTCATGTGGGTAGTGGCACCGGTGTTCATATACCCAGCTGCGTGATGGGCTTGCAGGGGCCGAGGCCCAAGCACCCCTGCTTGCGATCTCGGTGCAGACTGTTGTTGGCCGTAACTGGACTAGGCCGAATTGGGCCTGGACTGCTGCTGGGCTTGCCACTGCTGCTGGGCTGGCCACTGCCGCTGGGAGGTAAACTGGCTGGACCCAAACTACTATTGTGGGGACTACTGTCACTGCATAGGGGCCCACTGTGGGCCCCAGAACTGTTATTGTTGCTGCTGACCACTGCGAGGACCCCCACTGCCACCACCATTCTGTCGGCTGCCGCCGTTGTTACCGCCGCGGGTTTTGCCATTTTTCTTATTTCTACCCTTTTTGCCGCCACCGTTGTTGCGGTTTTGGCTCAAGTTATTGGAACCGATAGGATATACCGTGGACTCGGTCATCATGACTACGGGACTAGTACCGGTATCCGCTCATTTTGCTATGCTTGCTTCTTCTAGTGTATGCATAGAACGCGCCTAATAAAATTGCGGAAACGGATTGCTTTGCTGAATAAGCGTTCCCACACCACTATAGGCCTTGGAGAGGCCAGAAACCATTTGGAGGACCAAACGATCATTCGAAACCGGCACGCCAACGTTGCAAAGTTGGTCCGCCAATTCCTTTAATCTTTTGCAATAAGCCGAAACATTAGGGAAATCTTCCATATTGACGTGGGAGAAATCCTGCTCAAGGGTAACGACTCTAGAATTTTGATTATCTTGGAATATATCATGTAGTCTATCCCAAGTCGCCTGTGCCATAGCGTCAGGCTCAATAATTGTTTGCAAAAGGTCGGTAGATATTGTGGAATATATCCACTGAAGGACGGTAGCATCAATAGTCATCCACAACTTAGGATCATCCTCGCGTTTTGGCACCTCCGTATCCTCAGGAGCCGCGGGGATTATGTGATGCATGACTTGATGCGATCGTGCGTGAATTTTGAACAGTTCGGCCCACGTCGCATATTAGACGTTTTCTATTTCAAGAACGAGAGGGATGTTATTCTTGATGATAAAAACTGTAAGGGCCGGATGAAACATGTTCCGGGATGTAGACATATTGATAGAACAATATGTGATTGAGGGATTAGGGAGAAAATTTTGGGAAGAAAAGAGGTCCCATCGGCACACAAACCGAGAGCAAAACGTCTCGGAAGTGGAGGGAACTCGACGGAAAATTTAGGAGAGTAGAGAGAGGGGACTCTTGATACCATGAAAGAGATAATCCTTTGATTATTTCTATTATTTGAAAGGCTATATATACAAGTTACATAATAGGAGAATCATATTCCTATTCTATTCATAAAACCTTATTCTATACATTTATGGCAATACACTAATTATGGTAATACAATACTAATTATATTACAACCTTACCGAAACTAGATTACTAAATATTTACCATAAATTACACATAATTGTGTATATTTAACAGGAATATAGATGGTATTTTATCAAAAGTTCAATCTAAATTTATCAAATAACAAGCAAGTAGTATGGAAGTGATTATTGTTATTAGATCAAAATTTATTTTTTAAATAATATTTTTGTGGCGGATCTTTTCATAATCTAGTTACCCTAAAGAGGGTAGGAATATAGATCGTATTTTATCAAAACTTCTATCTAAATTTACCAAATAACAAGCAAGTAGTATGGAAGCGATTATTATTAGATCAAAATTCATTTTTTAAATTAAAATTCTATAATCTTCTATCAATATTAACATCATAGACAGAAGCCACACTTATCAAGATTATAATTAAAAGCACATAGTCTAAAAATCATACCTCTTAGCAGAATTTCAGATCACCGGAATGCTCAACCACCCTGGCACTTGACTCCCTTCTTTCTCCGCTGAATGTACGGGAATAATGGCCTAGGTGCTAGGAGACTCAACAGACTCTTTGTAAAAATCTTTTTAAGATGCAGGTTTATAGACTAATATGGTCTTAAGTATAACTTTTCGAAGTTTTTTTCTCTAGTATTATGATATTGTTATCGGTATTGATTATAGACTAAAAGGGTGTTTTACCTAGACATTGAAGCTTCTTCAAAGGAAAATTTTTATTGTAGATTTTGAATATCTCAAACGGTTACAATGAGACTCCTTATATAGATAACATCGGTAGACTACATAATTGTAACATGACAAAAATTTAAAGCTACTTTTACAAAAAGTCTTAAAGTATACAATAATTGATTACATTATTGCAAAACGTTTTCCAAAAGTCTGAAAAGCTATAGTAGCTTGTCTTGTCATTTGCTTGTCTTGTTTTATCTTTATCAAAAGTTGTTGCAGCAATTTCCACATGCTTTGGTTCTTGTATTTTGTTGATCATCTTTGAATGTCTTTATCCCGTCTGGAAGATTCTAGTAGTATGATAATATGATGGTAGTATATTTTAGTAATATGAGCCTTTGTGTAGTTTGACTACATTGGGCTATTATTAGTGTCATAGGCTCGCCGTAGTTATCACTACATCGGGCCTTGTTTTATCATGCAAAAGGATTAAAGTATCCTTCTTTTTTAATAGTATGGGTAGTATTGGTAACATTTTTAGTACTGAGTACATGCCTTTTTCTCTGACCTGTTAAAAGGTGATATTACTCCATAGTTGCTTTGACATGTCTATGTTTCATGTTCATGATCCGATCGTGCATGTTAGTAAGTTCCATAGTGTCTTGGTAGTATATCATTATTATAGTATAGGGTAATAAGTTCTTCAACTTCTCCACCTTTGGTTGTTCCAATTATGCAGGATTTTCTAGCCTTCAACATATCTTCTATTTTTTATTTCAAAGTTAACAGTCCAATAACTCTTTTGACACTTAGCTATTCTTAATTTTTTTTCAATGTACAGGGTATCTTCCTTTTGAGATCTTCATCATCACCACTAATATTGCTATTTTTACCAGTTTTAAACAATTGACTTATTACAATGAGTTTTCCTATCAGATCCATTGAGGCATCAAATAGTTGTATACCGTATATATCTTTTCCAAAGGATTCCATCGTTGCTTTAGCAGATTCTACTATAATACTAGGCAGTTTAATAATATTATAGAAAGTTTCATCTACTATTATTTTGTCAATAAAATCGTAAGTAAATAATTTAGAAACTATTTCAGGGTTAGAATTTTCACTACACAAAATCTTGGATATTTACTAAGTTTTGCACTGCGTAAAATATGTGGGTTGGACTTTAATCATAAAATTTATTTATTTGTTCATAAGCGGTAATATATTCAGGTGCATGTTTTAATTTATCACTCATTGTCACATTTGTTGATTCTTGGGAAGATGAGGCTGTTATGGAAGATGGTATGGTTGCAAGTTTGGGTGCAAATGGTGTTGGGATTGTAGTAGGTTTATTTGGTTTTTCAGAGGTAGAGATAGGTGATTGTGGGTTTTGTAAGGTTTTCAAGGTTTGTTTGTCTCGTATGGCTTCTGTGAGTTGTTTGATGAGATGAGTATTTTCTTGTAATTTGGTGATAAGGATTTTATGATTTTTTTTTATAGTTTTCACAACATTGATGATATACTCATCCAAGTCGTCACTTTGGGTTGACATGGTTGTACCTGCTAAGAAAATCAGCTAGAATATTTTTAGTTTCTGAGATATTTTTAACAATAAAATCGTAGCAACAAAAGAATGATTGTCATTTTCTTCTTTTATTTAATTCTGGTAAATGATCTATTTTATTAGTAAGAAAAGATCTTACTTGAGTATTATCAGTTCTAACAACAAATTTTACTGGTAATAAATGATAATGAAATCTTGTTATTCCAATTTTTACAGTTAATAGTTCTTTTTCATTAATATGATAATTTTTATCATTTTACTTCCATGTTCCTCCTCCATATCCACATACCAATGATTTCTCTTTATCTATATCATCTTTATTATAAGCTATGAGGATTGCTCTCCATCCTACATCACTAGCATCAGTAAAAAGTTCTAATTGATCTTGTTCCGTTTGTATTCTATGTTTTGGTAAAACTTTTACTTTTTTTAAATTTTGTTTATAGCTTTAGTATGTTCTTCTGTCCATTCAAATGTTATATTTTTCCTAGTTAATTCTTGCAATGATTTTCTTAAAAGTGGTAAAACTTTTATATGGTCTGAAACATAATTTACTACTCTTAGAAATTGTTGTACCTCTT
Source organism: Anisodus tanguticus (assembly GCA_034509755.1). Classification (NCBI taxonomy): domain Eukaryota; kingdom Viridiplantae; phylum Streptophyta; class Magnoliopsida; order Solanales; family Solanaceae; genus Anisodus; species Anisodus tanguticus. The sequence continues at coordinate 7,296,799 of CM067543.1, read as the reverse complement.
TTTTATTTTCTAATTTATCTTTAAAATTTGTTATTTTTGTTACAATATGTTCTTGCAATCGTAATCCTTCTTTATCTATAATATATCCTAAATATTCTATATGATTTTTGAAAATTTCAGATTTCTTCTCAGATAATAATATTTCATATTGTTTTACAGTTCTTATAAATTCTTCTAAATGTTTTATATGGTCTTCTAGACTATCACTATATATTAATATGTCATCAGCATATACTATACAAAATTCTGTTAATTTTTTGAACACTTGGTCCATTCTTCTTTGAAATATTTGTAGTGCATTTTTTAATCCAAAGGGTAGTACATCCCATTCGTAGTGTCCTTGCGGTGCACTAAATGTTGTTAAATGTTTTGATTCATTTGTTAATTTTATTTGCCAAAATCCACTTTTACAATCAAATTTACTAAACCATTTTTTATTTTCTAGTCTATTAATAAGATTTCTTTTATATGATAAAAAATACCCATCAGATATTGACTTTTTATTTAATTCTTGATAGTCTATTACCATCCTAGCCTTTCCTCGTTTTTGTTCGCTATGTTTTCTTACTAAAAAGGCTGGACTACTTTGTGGACTTTTACTTTCTTGTATTATTTTAAAATCTAATAATTCCTTTATCTGGATTTCAAATTCTTTCTGGTCTGATGGACTATATCTAATAGGTTTACATCTAATTGTATCATTGTGATTTATTAATTTGATTTCATCATATATTTTTTGTTTTTCCCATAGTCGTACTGGATTTTATCCAAAATTCACTTTTAATATATTAAGGTATTTTTATTTTAATAGTTGTAGGTTATTATTCCTATCTGATCTTATATTACACAATTGTAATATCTGTATTGGTAATATTCTTTTTAGTATTATCCATTTATTACAAGGTGTTTGTAGACTTAGTGTATTATTATTTATAACTTGTGTTTTAAAGAAGTCTAAGAAATTGTTTCCTAATAATACTTGTTGTTTCATATCATCCTCCTGTTATATTACCGCTTATGAATAAGTAAATAAATTTATGATTACAAGTCCAACCCACATATTTTACACAGTGCAAAACTTAGTAAATATCCAAGATTTTTGTGTAGTGAAAATTCTAACCCTGAAATAGTTTCTAAATTATTTACTTACGGTTTTATTGACAAAATAATAGTAGATGAACTTTCTATAATGTTTCTAAAGTGCCTTTATAGTAGAATTTACTAAAGCAATGATGGAATCCTTTGGAAAATGTATATACAGTATACAACTATTTGATGTCTCAACGGATCTAACAGGAAAATCCAATGTAATATGTCAATTATTTAAAACTGGTAAAAATAACAATATTAGTGGTGATGATGAAGATCTCAAAATGAAGATACCATGTACATTGAAAAAAATTCAAGAATGGCTAAGTGCCAAAAGAGTTATTGGACTGTTAACTTTGAAATCAAAAATAGAAGATATGTTGAAAGCTAGAAAATCCTGCATAATTGAAACAACCAAAGGTGGCGAAGTTGAAGAACTTATTACCCTATACTAAAATAATGATATACTATCCCAAGACACTATGGAACTTACTAACATGCACGATCGGATCATGAACATGAAACATAGACATGCCAAAGCAACTATGGAGCAATATCAGCTTTTAACATGCCAGAGAAAAAGACATGTAATCAGTACTAAAAATGTTACCAATACTACCCATACTATTAAAAAAGAAGGATAATCTAATCCTTTTGCATGATAAAACAAGACCCGATGTAGTGATAACTACGGTGAGCCTATGACACTCTAATAATAGCCCAATGTAGTCAAACTACACAGAGGCTCATATTACTAAAATATACTACCATCATATTATCATACTACTATAATCTTCCAAACGGGATGAAGACATTCAAAGATGATCAACAAAATACAAGAACCAAAGCACCTGGAAATTGGTGCAACAACTTTTGATAAAGATAAAACAAGACAAGCAAATGACAAGACAAGATACTATAGCTTTTCAGACTTCTGATTTTTTTATATAATAATGTAATCAATTATTGTATACTTTAAGACTTTTTGTAAAAGTAGCTTTAAATTTTTGTCATGTAACAATCATGTAATCTACCGATTTTATATATATAAGGAGTCTCATTGTAACCGTTTGAGATATTCAAAATCTACAATAAAAATCTTCCTTTGAAGAAACTTCAATGTCTAGCTAAAACACCCTTTTAGTCTATAATCAATACCGTAATAATATCATAATACTAGAGAAAAACACTTCGAAAGGTTATACTTAAGACCATATTAGTTTATAAACCTGCATCTTAAAAAGAATTTTAGAAAGAGTCTGTTGAGTCTCCTACCACCTAGGCCATTAATCCCATACATTCAGTGGAGAAAGAAGAGAGTCAAGTGTCAGGGTGGGTGAGCATTCCGGTGATCTGAAATTATATTAAGTGGTATAATTTTTAGACTATGCGTTTTTAATTATAATCTTGATAAGTATAGTCTCTGTAATTATGATGTTAATATTGGTAGAAGGTTATAGACTTTTAATTTTAAAAATAATTTTTTATCTAATAGTAATCTAGTTACCCTAAAGATGGTAGGAATATATATGGTAAATTATCATGCAAAAGGGGAACTCCGGAAACATTTTGTTGGCGTGAACTACTTTAACATTATCAGTATACAAACTTATTGTTTCATTGACTTCCCAAAAACAAGATGAACTAAATTGACCAAAATGTTACTATAAAGCAAGCTAGAGATACATATGTTAAAAAGGGATAACTTCACAAATACCACCTTTTAGCCCCATTGAAAAACAATCACATTTATAGAGTTTCAAATTTCATCGGTAAAAATTTCAGGATACTATTATACCGTTCATTTCGGCCCTTTCCCCGATTCCGCGCATAGCGAGAGCTTAATGCACCAGTCTGTCCTTTTTTTTATCATACAGTTTATTTATTGGTAGACTTTGAAACTCCATAATAGTGGTTATTCTTCAAAGAAAGACCGAAAAGTGGCCAGTACACACTATTTCTACATTAAAAGAGGTAAAAGAAATTGCATACCTTACTCCAAAGTCTACAAAGAGCAAGTGTAGCCAGGAGGTGGAGTCTTGCCACAAGTAAGAAGCAATTGAAGTGCCAAAGGTACATAAAGGTTAAGATTCAAAAGCTTAAGCTTAAGAGTAGTACAAAGACAAACTGCAGCTTCAAGTTCCACAAGCCCTTGAATAATTGGACAACACTCATTAACAACAGGGTTACCAAGCCCAATATGAACAAGCCCACCAAGAAGATCCACACAGGCCCCAAGTTTGATAGTATCAATGGGGCAAGAAGTACTAGACTCTGTTGGTGGTGATGGATTATTATTCACTGGTGGAACAATGGGCTTTTTCTTGTGTTTTTTTTTGCAATGGCCACAACCAAGAATAGGAGAAAATGAAGAAATGAGAAGTATGAAGATGAAAAGAAGAGTTGTTATTTTGGTCTGTGAGGACTCCATTTTTTTTCTTTTTTGGTTGTTGTTGGGAGGAAAGGGGATAGGGTAAGAATTTTGGTACAAAAATTGATGATGTTATATAGAAGAAAATGACTTGTATGAGTGGTGGAGAAAGCAAACAAAAACCTATAACTTTGCACGTGAACAAGGGGGGTCTAATATGAGCCATAAGTCAAGTTTTACTAGTGTAATATGTCAAAAGCTAAATGGATTTTAAGTTATATACGCTTACAAACATAAAAATATGTGTACACAATAGTAGGTCGATTACCATTTTTATTAGGTTATCACGTATGTTTTTTTCGCAAAGATTACTTGTAATTACTTTATAAGTGACCAAATTATATAAATACTTTTTACACTGACAGTGCGTAGAACTTAAACCTCGAACTAAAATATTCTAGCATACGCATAAATGCGATTGGAGTTTAACTTCTATATGTGGACGGACTTATAAAAAGTTTATACACTATCAAGTCATCATTATAAATTAATATTAAGTACCAATCATCGGGCATAAAAAGCGAAATTAGTAACTAGAGAAATAGACAAATTATAGACTACAAGAGGTTTAAGTAAACACTTTGAACAGTACTGTCAATATATATGAGTCGAATCCAAATCTATGGTACTCTTACAAAATCCTTCTTAATTATGACTTAATCATGATTATCCATGGAAATGACTCTTTATAGTTTAAGCCTCATTCTAGCAAGTCGTTCTTCCATATGTGTATACATGTATGTTGAATGTGAGTGAATGAAGAAATGAGAAAAGTATGGAAGTGAAAAGAAGAGCTGCTATCTTGGAGGACCCTTTTTTTTTACAGTGTGTAAAGGGAATAGATAGAGCAAAGATGTTGGTACAAGGAGTGATGTTATACAGAATGAAATGACTTGTATGAGTGAGTAGTGGTGAAAGCAAACAAAAAACTAAACTTTGCACGTGAACCATTGGGGCTATGGTCACATGTGAATGTTTTCCTAGTATATGCTAAGAGAATTAAATAATAAAAATGGTCCTTTATGTATGTGAATAGGTTCATAAACTAATTCCTTAAATATACTTTTGAACAATTACAGTCTTTTAAATTTGTTAAAAGTGATTATTTTTAATCTCCAACAAATAGTTAACAAACTTTGTAGGTTAGATTTGACTAGAACTAAGGTAAAAAAAAAAAGATTTAGCTGCAACTCTCTTATTTCTTGAGACTTTCTTGGTGTTTGTGATTAAATTTTTTTTCGCAACTCCCCTCAAATCTAACAGATGAAGTTTACTAAAATAAATGACGGAAACTAAAAATCTAACTTATTTTGGCAAATTTAATAGATTAAAATTGTTCAGGAGCATATTTAAGGGATTACTTTAATTTAAGCCTACCCAAATGTAAAGGGCCAACTTTGTCCCTTTTTATATGATAAACTAAAATCTAGCATATGCATGAAGCTATGAATATTCATAATACCTTTACTTAAGAGTTTTGTGTACTGTCAGTCTATAAATTATTGTTTACACCATTAAGTTTAGGCTACTTATAATAATATGTATATTTTCATGGCAAACTTGATATGATTAAAAAGAAATAGAATAACCTGTTATAATTGACTAAATTGAATTGAATACCTATCACGATTATCCAAGTCTTTATTTGCATATTCAACCAAAGTGTAATTTGCTGCTTATGAATAAACCTTAGTGAGCTGAAATGTCAAGGCAAACATCCATTTTCAGCTAGTTCTTAAATGGTAAGTACTGTATAAAGCTTGAGGCTCTACTAACCACACAAAAAGATAGTCCACCTTATCACCATAGGTAAAACAAAAGTACTATTAGGTGATTTGTTTTCACATTTCTAAATATTCATAGATATAATTACTCGACGTTGAATTATTGATAGAAGATAATAGGTACCTAGTAAAATAATTTAAATATGCACAAATTAATTCGAACATCATCTGTTGTTATAAAAAAAAGGAGATAGTCAACATTATCCGTGGCAATTTTTCAATTTGATAACTCAAGATTAGCGGTGGGTTAGTTATTTCAAACAATACAACAGTAAAAATTTATTCGCATCGGGTGATTAAATTAATCCAATAAGCTAAGTATATAACACATGTTTTCACAATTGTTGTCACTAAAGTATTTAATCGATGCATATTCTCATCTAAATTTATCACTTAACTATGAGAAATTAGTAGGATTTGATTTAATACCCGGTGTGGTAAGTTTCTACCCCAATATAATCTTACCAAAAAAATTGTTTACTGCTGGCTTGCACTTTTTTTTTATTTCGAATAATAGGGGGTTTAGGTATTTCAATAAGCTGGTCAAATCAATATATAAGAACTTTTTAGCTTTTTATGCATTTGATTGTAGACATTAAAATTTTAATTGAATTAATCCATACAAAATTTGAATTAAATTCTAAGTTATGGACATGTTGACCAAGTCAATTTTTGGTTAATAAAGTCAGAGTCTGATTAATTATTTAAGTCAAATTTACATGACTTGAATGAAAGTCAAATTACATTTGAGTTAGTTCATTAAATTGGGCCTCTACAAGATGAGCCCAACCCACGTCTTTTTAGCCCGAGGTCCGCTAGAATTACTTGGAGACCAAAATACCCCAAGCGCTAGCTCACACCTATATAAAAGGGGTCATATGTCCCCTTTTGAGGAGATCTTGAAAGTTGCATAGCATCTTGACTAGAGGCAAAGGAGAGCAACGACGTCTACACAAGTCTTCTCCAAAGGTCTTCAACGAGAAGGAGAGTTCGAGAGACGTCTTCCCTCAAGAACAATCCAAAGTGCTGCTCAAAGTTCTTCCAAAATTCAACACATCAATAGAAGTTTATCTTTCATTTGAGAAAGACACTATATTGGCCCTCAAATCAAGGCGACCAATACGGAGATTAGAATCAAGGGATACATATAGAGTTACACTCACAAAATAATCAATAAAATGATTTTTTCTCACATTTATTTTATGATTGCAGTTATTTATTTTCTGCTAACAAAATTCATCGCGAACAAATTTTTGGCACGCCCAGTGAGACAACTCTGCCCTTCATCTCTGTATCTCCCAAAATTAAACGTGCAAATTTTGAGATCTACTGTTGTGATGCCCTCAGAGAAAAGCCTTGGTGTTCCATCCACAAGTGTTATTGTTCTTGCATGCCCAATGACTCGTAGTATGTTCAAAGATGGTTGTTTGGAGGGATCGAAGTGTTTCATCTCCTTGGAGAAGTTAGACAAGAACGAACCTACAATGTCGACTGCAAGATCTGAGGGCAACACCTCATTTTCGTCATCTGGAGAAGTTTCTCAAGCATGCTCTAACTTCTACGACTCCAGAGACTTGGAGGATTCTTCAACTTCTAATGTGGTGAGTGCCATGATGACCAACGCGGCCAACACAGAGGAACAACTCGCCGCGATGATGCAAACTATTGAGGCGTTGAAGAAATCCCTAGAGGACAAAGATTTTCAAATAGCCCAACTAATGCATAAGTTGGAACTCTGCAGTCGTGGAGAGTCAAGTCACAAACCAACACCACAAGAAAAGGAGGTTGAATCTGCCACCAAGTTGCCCAGAGTTCAAAGTGAAAATCAAGTTGCTTCTATTGCGATGTTGTCTGCCCAACCACTGCAAGACATGATAACAAACACCATTAGGGCTCAATATGGTGGACCATCACAAAAGCTCATTGTACACTATTATAAACATTATACCAAGTGAATTGATAGTCTACCTATGCCAATTGGATATCAACCCCCAAAGTTGCAACAGTTCGATGGCAAAGGAAACCCAAGATAACACGTTGCACATTTTGTGGAGACTTATAGCAATGCTGGTACACATGATGACCTTCTTGTCAAGCTGTTTGTTCGCTCGTTAAAGGGAAACGCCTAGCGAGAATCAATTGATAGTAGGGAGAAACTTTAAAAGAAGTTTCTCAATCACTTTTACAACACACGTCGAACATAAGCATGATTGAGTTGACGACCACCAAGCAACGAAAGAATGAACCAATAATTGACTACATCAACCGCTGGCGAGCATTAAGTTTGGACTGCAAAGACCATCTCTCATAAATATCTATTGTTGAGATGTACATCCAAGGAATGCATTGGGGCCTTGCATACATTCTCCAAGGACTTAAGCCACGAACTTTTGAAGAATTGGCTACGCGAGAACACGACATGGAGTTAAGCATTGCTACTCATGGAAAAGGCTTCATCAGTTTTCGTTCTAAGAAATGAAGAAAAAGAATTCAAGCGACTATCAAAATACCATACTGAAGATACCATGATTGTAGGAGCAACATCCATAAAAGTTGTTGCTAAACAAAAAAAATGAAAGAAAAAGATACAAGTCAGCACCTCTAAAATAAAAATGACATCCAACGTTGAAGGAGTTAGAAGCAAAAGTTTACCCTTTTCAGACTATGATGTCCCTACGATTCTTGACGAGTTGCTGGCAAAGAAGGTCATTGAACTGCCTCCATCAAAGCGACCCCATGAAGCCAACAAAGTTAATGATCCTAAGTATTGCGAATTTCATCGCATTATCAGTCATCCAACTAAAAAATATTTCATCCTGGAAGAGAAGATCATGACATTGTTTAGAGATGGAAAAATAATCATTGACGATGAAGACATTTCCGAGGCAAATCATACTAGTGCTTATCTTCACAACAGGAATAGGACGATGCTAGAAACTCAAAGATGTAGTCCTTCTATTGCATCTCCAAAGATTGTACAAGGAACAATCATGCTGTAATTTGGGAGCTCTAAATCAGTAGAAGTTCTCGCATTAAAGAAAACTCCAAATACTTGCAAGGTGAATGGCCACTCCAATAAAAGGATAGTGAAACTTGGACATTGATTTCTCACAAACGACATAAGCATCAAAAAGCTTTGAAGCGTCAAATCCCAACGGCAAAAGCAACCATAAATTATCTGCAAACATAGAGAAGCATAAAGTCTGACATCAAGAGTTGGTGCAACAATGCTTCATCACAAAGGGTTCGAAATCCGGTTACACTATTGGAGTTCTTTCCCAAATTTCTCCTCAATGCACGAGCTTAAACTGCACATCACAATGTTCCTCGATGCACAAGCCTAAACTACAAGTTGCAACACTCCTTAACGCACGAGCCTAAACTGCAAGTTTCTATGCTCCTTTTCGCACGAGCTTAAACTGCATGTTTCAACATTCCATGATGCACGAGCATAAATTGCATACAAAAGAAAAGAAAACTCAAAAAATACTCTTTCTGAACTACGTAATGATTTGATCCTCTTCCCTGAGGCACGTAGGCAATTTAGAATTTCCTTCTAAGTGCAGTCACAAGAGTTAAAAAAAAATAGTACGATGTTATATGATTGTCATATTAATCTTTCAAATAAGGAACCATGTATGACTTAAAGAATAAGACAATTTGCAACAAAGTGTAAAGAAATATTTATTGCTTCAATCTTAAAAGAAGTTAGACGCATCAATGATTTGAAGGAAAGGGTGAAAATCATCCTATACAAAGAATTGAAGTCATAAAGGCAGTTGAAACCAAGGATTTGCAGCTTGTCTTAAACGTCTCTATCAAATTTGTGTTATTCCTTCAAATGATAACTCTGTTGGGAGTCTTGTCACTATTGTACTTTATAAAGCAGTACGGGAAGTATATAACTATTACAAGTATTCAAAAGGATAAACAAAGATTCAATAATTCAGCTAGAAATCTAAAAATTACAATAAAACCACAAAACTGAAATTACAATTTTGTTGAAGACGAAAAAATAGAAACTGTTTTTGCTGAGTCGAGTGTGGCACTATGTCCTTAAGACAATATTACCCCGTATGTATCCTTTATACGTCCTGGACAATTTGTCTCCCAAGATAAAACAACAATGGAACACTTGAGCAAAGGAAACTCAAATGCTACCGTAAAGAATATTGAGTAACGAAATGATGCTTGGAAGATGTAGGAAGAAAACTGTTTTGGTTGTGTATTTTCATGTGTTGTATGAACTGTTATTCGTAGTGCTCAACAATGGTGTAAGGAGGTGTTTATATAGGTGAGGGAGGTGCTGAAAACTGCCTCCATAACAGCCAAATAATGGCCATTATGGATGTAGTAAAGTCACCAACATAAATGGTGAAAGACCAACGGATTTGGCCATTATAGGAGGAGTAATTTAGCCAAAATAAATGGCTGAATTGAGTGCTCTGCTTTGACTGTCCAAATTCTGACGTTCTGGAAAACTTCAGGGGCCAAATTCTGACGTTCTGGAAACTTCTGGGATCAAACTGTACTTCTGGCAAAGTTCTCTGGCCCAAAAAGATAATATCAGAAGACCCACAGCCCACAGCCCGTGAACCCGTGAACCCGTGAACCTGTGAACCCGAGAACCCAAAACCCGGAACCCGGAACCAGAACTCGGAATCGAAACCGGACCGGACGGGACGGGCGGGCGGCGGCGGCGCGCGTGTGGTCTTTCCTCGAACCGAAGCACATCTAGGTCCTCCCTCCTTTAAACACATGGGATACCCCTTGGGGTCCCAAACCCCAAACTAATTTCGAGTCTTATATACACAACAATTCTTTCTTCCTCTACCGATGAGGGAGAATTGAACACAATACCACACTTTCCATGCTTCAAACACCTTACTTCGTGAACCAATATCTCTTTCATTTCTCAATGAAATTTGACGATTCTTGGCCCCTACGGTTATCTACGTACTTAATAGATCATGCATGTATGAAGAACCGAATTCTCCAATATGCGTAACACTAGTGTTTAAGCCGTTAAATTTGGTCGGTCGCAACTCCCGCCAAAGGCTAATTTCCAACAATCCCCTCTTGAAAGAGATTTTGGCGCACTCACATGGTGTCTTTTCATTTCCAGCAATATTTCAGCGGACCGATGTTGCATAAGGAGAGGTAGCCTCAGCTTTGAACCTTCCATAGTTGAATACCATCGGACTTACTTACTGCACGGTGAACGTGATGTCTTGAACCGTCAGTGTTTAGTGTAAGCCAAGTCAATGGTACCAACACAACAAATTCCCTTACTCTCTTCTTCGTAATGTTTTATCCGTTTTGGCCATGGACAACGTCTTGGATTCTTAAGTGCGTTCATTTGAGCCGGCCCGTCCTCGCACTTAAATAAGTGGTCTCCTACAAGGTATCCTGCTATACCCCACTTCACAAGTGTTAGGAACCATTAAAAGTTTCCCAAAGACCTAACCTCAACTGGTTGAGGAGCATTACGGGTTTTAAAAACTTAACATTTACCCACACTGAGATAGCACTTAACGTCTATCGCGGGAACGGCTTTGGATTTGGTGTTTCTTTTCAGAAATCACTATCCGAAGTGCTCATGCTTCCACTGAAGCGATCAACTTAACCTTTACAACTTAGTTTTCCCATTGAACCAAATTACTGGAATCTCCAGTTCGTAAGGTTGGGTTTCCACTGTATTGGTCTGTATATTTTAGGTTTTAAGCCCATTCCCCTAGACAGGCAGAACGCTTGATCTCTGGGTAGTCCCTTAGTTTGTAAATAAGGAAGTGACACCCGTGATGATCAACCGCCATACGGTCTTATGTCTCCGACGGATCCCGACGATATGTCCAAACGCCGTCATCCGTGTCCTTCCCGAAGCCGACCGGCTAGCCACAGTGTAGAACTGCTGAAGGCACGGGTTTCTCCCAATAAGGGACGTCCTCTAAGGAGTCGTGAAGTTACTCAACTTCTTTCATGCTTTGTATAAAGCGATAAACTCTGATTTCATCATGAATCGGCCGATGCAAGTTTGCTTAGAGGATTTTCCAAGAACCACCATACACATTTACTTGTGGCTTTGGTGTTCTTCATATCTGATGTCCAGTTTGCATCACAGTGTTCTCTCAGAACCGCTGGACATCCAGAATACTATAATCTGTAGATAAGCAAATAATTCAGATATCGTCATATCCGACTTAACGCCTTTCTATTAATCATGTATTGAAATCATCAGTGAACCTTAGTTCAACTAATATGTTTGTAGGACGATACCAGGTCGGTTGTAGTGTGTACAATACATTGAACTACACGTGACATGTGCATATCGCTCCTTGTCTATGGGTGCACTATGATTCATATCCATTGGTGGCTTCAACGTGACTGTCAACTATCGACCAGTCCATTAGATGTCTTAGAAATTCAATTCCTAAGATGTCATCTGTGATACCCATATCTTTCATATTGAGACTTTGTTTCAATACGACTTTTACTTTCAAACTGTTGATTCTCCAACTGTTGGCTTTCTAACTTCAGAGTCAATGTTTCTGTGGTCAGATTCATTGTTCCTATTTTATCTGAAACTTTCAGGACCAAAATGTACACATTTCAGAGACCAAAATGAAAGTTCAGGAAGAAGCCCAACGATCCAAAGAAACCAACTCTGATTCTCTTCTTTCAACTCTCCGGTTGGAAAGGCTGTTTCAACATCCATGCCACACAAGACTGCAATGGCCCTAGATGTTAAGCTACTCACAAGGGAGCACATTTTACAACCCAAAGGTTCTTTTCCCGGAGGAAGATCAACCATTACACAAGTATGGTTCTATATGATGGAATATATTTCTCTCTTTAGCTTCTTTCCAAAGCAGCGCTTTTGGAGATGACAATTATTTGTTAATTGTTCATGGTTCATTATTAACCATACAAGCTAGAAGGACTGAAACAAGTCTTTGTCCCCTTCTTTGCTCCGTCTCGGTTCAACATCTAGAATCCCCGAGTTCTCAGATGGGAATATTAAGTTCCGGATAGCCAGCAACTTTCGAGTCCTGTAGATACGAAACGTCTAGTTCAGGACAGTCAGGCCCTCGTGGGTTCTTGTTAACCTTGAGCAATTACTCCTTTTTCCTTTTTCAAGGAAAGCTATCTTAAAAGAATTCAGCATTCTTTGATGCCAAGAGGCGATCAGCACTACTGTTATTTACAGATCCAGTGGATATGCAATCTACAGTCTTAGGTCGAACTTGACCTGTCTCGGTAGTCCAACTTCTACCAAGCCACCCCACATCACAACTTTTGTATGTGAGATCCTTTCCATGTCTCACACGGAGAGTTATCCTTATCCTTATCCTTATGCGGAGTTCTGTTGAGAATCGCATTAGCGGTAAGGATCGCCTTGCCCCACATAATTTAGGCGTACGGGTTTGCGCTTGGCTAACACCGTTAGACTGAGGTGAGTAATGAGCAGTCATTTAATGAACGATGCTTCACATTCTCCCCCTCTATCACTACAAATTTCTCAATCCGTAGGCTTAGTTGATTTTCAACTTCTGCTTTGTAGCGCTTATCCGCTTCAACAACTTCATCTTTGCTTTTCAATAAACAAAGGATTTCATACGTTGTACCATCATCAATGAAGATCACAACGTACTTGTCTCCCCCCTCTATTTTGTATAAACTTCAAATCACCCAAGTAGGTGTGACTAAGTTCTAGAGGAGCGGTGCTTCTTTCGCTATTCACTTGACGGAATTTGGAAAGGTGATTTTGCCTCTTCGTCTACCTCACATTCATTTTGAGGGTTTATGTCGACAGTAGGCAACAATCTCAACATCGTTAGCTTTTGAATGAATTGCTATTTAATGTGTCTTAATCTATGATGGCATAGATGCACGAATTACAAATATATCATTCATTTGGCTACAGACATACTGTACCATTCTTAGTTATTACAGACCTGTTGGACTAATCTCAAACCAGCTTGACCAACAGCGTCCCTTAAACCAAGTTAGGAATATGTATCACCTCATCTTAGAGTGATCACAATCCATGAAGTCCTATTGAGGACAACCTCTCCAACCCCTTCTACTTTAGAGGTGGCGTTGCTTCACATGAACAACTTCTTGCCCGTGGTTAGGGCGTAACCAGATCATATGTGATTTGGATACTCTGGCTCACTCCAGTTGCTTTGGCGGTATCGAGTGTCCAATTTCTTTTCGCCTTTCTTTAGGCCTTCGGATCGTTTAAGACACTGGAAACTCGGCCCACCTTACTAGGTGTCCATTACTTTTCTTATGAAATGAATTCTGGCCCCACTCCAGTCGCCCGGAGGCTTTAAATGACCGAGTATCCAATATCATCATATCAAAGGAATTTTGGCCCACTCCAGTCGCCCGGAGGCTTTGTATGACCGAGTGTCCAATATCATCATATCAAAGGAATTTTGGCCCACTCCAGTCGCCCGGAGGCTTTGTATGACTGAGTGTCCAATATCATCCTATGAAGGATCTTCTGGCCAAATGGTGTGACAGGCTGAACGGCTTTAACTTTTAGACTTCTTCCGTTATGATTGGTGCCCAGATAATTCTTGGCGCTTACTTAAGAGTGGTAACAGTTTTCGCACAGTTAGTGGATCTCTCTCCATCGTATGTGCGAACATACTTTACACACTTTTAATCAATACACATAAAAGAACGGATCTTTTTAAGTCGTTTACAAAATCCAATCTTTAAACGGAAAAGAAGAGGAGATTAAACTTCTGATTTTTAAAGCGTAAGGAATATAAATTATTTTCATATTCCTCCTTACTTTAATCCATTTTTAATCAGACATCATTTAATCTTTATTCTTGACAAGTAAGAAAAACTACTTATCCCAATTTCGGATTTTGGCTCACTTCAGTCACTTCATCAGACTGAGTGTCCATTTCCTTCTTACCATTATTCGGATCTTTTGTCTGGGACGGATATAGGCCTTCTGCTGCAAGATAGAACAACATCTTCAGTCTTCTCCTCTTGTCCCAGTTAACATCATTAAGCTCTCGAGAGCGCTTGTTTCCACCAGTCTTGGTAGCGGTGACACCATGAACACGTTCATCATCATCACTCTCTTCTACCAGAAAACCATTGCCATATCCAGATTTGGTCACACAACTTTTGACCGACATCTTTCGAACACTAATAGTAATACAATACAATATTGTCTTAAGATGTTGGGAGTCTTGTCACTATTGTACTTTATAAAGTAGTACGGGAAGTATATAACTATTACAAGTATTCGAAAGGATAAACAAAGATTCAATAATTCAGCTAGAAATCTGAAAATTTCAATAGAACTACAAAACTGAAATTACAATTTTGTTGAAGACGAAAAATGGAAACTGTTTTTGCTGAGTCGAGTGTGGCACTCTGTCCTTAAGACAATATTGCCACGTATGTATCCTTTATACGTCCTGGATAATTTGTCTCCCAAGATAAAACAGCAATGGAACACTTGAGCAAAGGAAACTCAAATGCTACCGTGAAGAATATTGAGTAACGAAATGATGCTTGGAAGTTGTAGGAAGAAAACTATTTTGGTTGTGTATTTTCGTGTGTTGTATGAACTGTTATTCGTAGTGCTCAACAATGGTGTAAGGGGGTGTTTATATATGTGAGGAAGGTGCTGAAAACTGCCTCCATCACAGCCAAATAATGGCCATTATGGAGGTAGTAAAGTCACCAACATAAAAGGTGAAAGACCAACGGATTTGGCCATTATAGAAGGAGTAATTCAGCCAAAATAAATGGCTGAATTGAGTGCTTGGCGTTTCTGCTTTGACTGTCCAAATTCTGACGTTCTGGAAAACTTCAGGGACCAAACTGTACATCTTGAAACTTCAGGGACAAAACTGTACATCTGAAAGAATTCTGGTCCGATGTACATCTGGAAACTTCTGGGATCAAATTGTACTTCTGGCAAAGTTCTCTGGCCCAAAAAGATAATATCAGAAGACCCGTGAGCCCGGAACCCGACGGGACGGGCGGGCGGCGGCGGAGCGCGTGTGGTCTTTCCTCGAACCGAAGCACATCTAGGTCCTCCCTCCTTTAAACACATGGGATAACCCTTAGGGTCCCAAACCCCAAACCAATTTCGAGTCTTATATACACAACAATTCTTTCTTCCTCTACCGATGAGGGAGAATTGAACACAATACCACACTTTCCATGCTTCAAACACCTTACTTCGTGAACCAATATCTCTTTCATTTCTCAATGAAATTTGACGATTCTTAGCCCTACGGTTATCTACGTACTTAGTAGATCATGCATGTGTGAAGAACCGAATTCTCCAATATGCGTAACACTAGTGTTTAAGCCGTTAAAGTTGGTCGGTCGCAACTCCTGCCAAAGGCTAATTTCCAACAAACTCAACTAAAAAGGTTTGTGTAGATGAATCTAACGTGAATTATGCATCTATCTTCAACATAGTTGTATCACTAAGATCAAGTCGCGGATGAGTTGCAAGCTCCAAGCTCAAGTTAGGGGGAAAAAAATCACAAAAGTGCACAGAGTTGTGGTCGAACAAGGTCGAATTAGAGCTAACTTTCGAAAATTATCTGTACAAATTCAGAAAGCTTTTGGCCGTGATTTTTATGGAGATTGTAGTTTTGAGAGTTCTCTTTCCAACGGAACAGGAATCTTGTCATCTCGGCACTCCTACTCCGAGTTATGAATTTTCTACCACCGAAGCGCAAAGCTGAAGAATTCGAGCTAACTTTCAAAATTCGAGTTAACTTTCAAATATTATCTGTACAAATCTAGAAAGCTTTTGGCCGTGATTTTTTATAGAAATTATAGTTTTGGGAGTTCTCTTTCCAAAGGAACAGGAATCTCGTCATTTCGGCGCTCCTACTCCGAGTTTTGATTTTTTCTGCAAGACTTCACAGAGCTGAGAGAAGAAGATACCAGATCTGGAGTTCAAATTCAAAAAAATATTACGGCGGATTCAGGAGGATATTTTCAATAATTATTTGACATGATGTAGTCCTCCAAGTCTAGTGCAAGGAAAATCAAGCGGATTGCGATTTCGACTCTGCTATAGCAAGATATAAATTTTTTTCTCTACGCAAGTGCGTGAAGTTGAAAATCCACGAAGCTTGAAGATTGAGATACTCCATGTACTTCTTCCACCGATGTTGCAAGGAGGGTAGATGCTTCGTGATGCCTCTACTACGCTACCAGAAAGGTCAATATGCCAAGGGTGTCTGCCCAGTGGTGTTCGCCAAATACAGGGTCACGAAGACACCAAGGGATGCCTTTTCAAGAGCCGCGTAATTCAAAAGAGAAGACAAAGCAATGCTCCAAGTAATTCATCGCAGCCAATTCAGTGGACGTGATCACTTTCCTTTCCTTCGTCTGATATCGAGACCATTATTTTACCCTCAGCCACATCGTGGCAGATTGTAGCATCAACTTTCCGAAATTGCCTCGGTCAATCCAGGCTGAATCAGACATCCATTATTTTTCAAGGGTGTAGGTCTTGAAGCCTGGTTCCCGTAGGATCAAACGGCTCGTGATTTGGACACTCCGATCTCGTGATATGAATTATTTTTCAAGACTGCGCAGTGTTGTGATGTTAACGTGCCAGATGTGGATTATGATGTCGATTTCTAGATATGTTGTAGTCCTACGAGTCTAGTTTCTTCAGGATCAATCCGCTCATCATTTGGGCGCTCCTACACCAAGAGACGAACATTTTGGTGAGACTGCGCAGATCTGTTAGAAGAACCGCCAGATCGGGACACCAACTTCAAAAAATAATTCCCTCCAATCCAGAAAGAGTTTGATTTGATTTTTGGATATGTCATATCCCCACGAGTATCGAGTCTTCAGAACCAAGCCGCTCGTCATTTGGACGCTCCTACACCAAGAAATGGACATTTTTGTGAGGCTGCACGAAACTGTTAGAAGAACACGCCAGATTTGTAGCCAACTTCAAAAAATTGATTCCCGTGATCCAGAAGGATTTTGGTCTTGATTTTTGGATATGTCATAGCCTTCGAAGTCTAGTTTCTACAGGATCAAGACGCTTCGCGTAATTCTCTCGCTAAGGCCGCAAAAGAAGTACTTCAAGTATCTTTCTCACTTTCGCAAGGAGAAGACACATTAATTGGTTCCTCGACAATAATGTGGACATCATTATAGCTTCCGGTGTGATAGCGAGACCATTTACACTCCTTGTGAACTTACAATTATTATTTTTTTAACGAAAAAGGTACTTCAAGACTTGTCGAGGGGTAGGCTTGCCGAAATTGTAGACGAGACTTGAAGTACCCGTGAAGACTATTTTGTTTTGTCTTCATACAAAACTTTCTTGAGACTTATTTTTAGTGACTTTTCTTGAAATGTGGCTTCATAGTTAATGTTACTTGAATTTGTGAACAACCAAAAAGATACGCAATTCTCTTCCTTCAACTTTGGGGATGAGTTTATTGCATCAATTTTTGTTGATCAATATTCAAGTATCAAGATTGTACTATAATTTCATATGGCAAAAAGATCCTTCCATTAGTTTCCATGGAGAGGCACAATCATTCCAATGTAAACTTGGTAAGGAACCAATTTAATGCATATGAATTCAAAAGGATTGACATTCCTTTTATTTCTTTGTGTCGTAAACTTTAAAGCCACTTAAGAAAATCTCCTCAAAAATCCAACTCCATGATTGAGTCTGACCACCGCCGGCTCTCGGTCCGGCGAACAGGTAAGGTCTACCTTTGTTTTCTCGTTTCTCTCTCCCTATTCTCCCATGTTTTCTCTTTTCTCTTTTCTGCCATTCTTTTTTTTCCTTTCCGATGGTTTCCTTCTCCAGTGAACATCACCGTCGATCGGAACCCTTCTTTTCTTTCTTCCCTTTCTGGTAGTGTCCTTCTCCGGTGAACATCGCCGGCGATCGAAACCCTAGCCGCGTATGGGATTTTGCCTAGGTACCATCTTTTGCGGCCACTGCTCGGGCGTGTAGGCTGGATCCAATAGTTTTCAGCGGGCAAAACCACTGCCAGCATCACCGCCACCGACCAGGTTCTATCGTTCTTTTTTATGTATTTTAGTTTCTGGATATCGATTAATGTCGTGTTGCGTATTGATTTCTGTTTGGGAATCCTGTCTGTAGAAGCCTGACTTACCTCTAGATTCTTGCTAAGTTGTGTTTTAGTATTGGTTCTCGTGTGTGTTAGTGTTAACCTTTGACTAGTTCTGCTCTAGTAGCTTTGGTGAATGATAGAATACTAAGGTCATGTTCTAGGTCGGGGAGGGGGCGAGGGTTAGGGGGGTAAGTGGGGTAAGGGAGATGCTAGGCTGAGAATAGGGTCTTAGAACATTGGGACTTTAACGGGGAAGTCCATAGAGCTAGTTAAAATTCTTAAGAAGAGGAGGATTACTATAGCATGTGTCCAAGAGACCAAATGGGTAGGACGTAAGGCTAAGGATGTGGACGAGTATAAGTTATGGTTCTCGGATAGGTCGAGGTATAGGAATGGGGTAGGCATTTTGGTAGACATCGAGCTAAGGGGTCATGTGGTAGAGGTTAGGATGATCAATGACATGATGATGGCGATTAAGTTGGTAGTTGGAGGGTACACTATTAACATTATTATTGCTTACGCGCCGCAGGCGGGCTTGGACGAGGAGGAGAAGAGGCGCCTTTCGGATGATTTGGACGAGGTGGTGGGAGGTATACCACCCACTGAGAAGTTATTTGTATGAGGGATTTTAATGGACATATTGGGTCACTTCTGGGGGGTTATGACGACGTGCATGGAGGCTTTGGCCTCAGAAACAAGAATGGGGGTGGCGTCTCACTTTTGGACTTCGCTATAGGTTTTGGGATGGTGATAGAAAATTTGGGTTCCTGAATAAGGAGGAGCACTTGGTGACTTTCCGTAACTCGGTGGCTAACACTCAAATAGACATTTTGCTCCTTAGGAAGGTTGACAAAGGTCTTTGTAAAGACTGAAAGGTTATTCCGAGCGAGTATCTTACAACCCGACATAAGCTTTTGATGATGGATTTGGAGATCAAGATGGAGAAGAAGATGAGGGTTGTAGATGACAGGCTAAGAATCAAATGGGGAAGTTTGACCATGGCTAGTGCAAAGAATATGGGGAAGAAGTTGATAGACAAAGGGGCTTAGGGGAGTAGTGGGGATGCGACCGGTATGTGAGATAGGACGGTCAGTTGCATTCGGGAGGTAGCTAAAGAAGTTCTAGGAGTCTCGTGGGGTAGTCATAGTGGGCATCGAGGGGACTGGTGGTGGAATGGTAAAGTTCAACAGAACGTAGAAGCAAAGAAAGTGGCGTATGCGAAATTGGTAGAAAGCAAGGATGAGGTGGAGAAGTGGACGAATAGGGAATTATATAAGATGGCGAGAAAGGAGGCAAATCTAGGGGTTACAGCGGCGAAAATGGTGACTTTTGAACTCATGTATGTGGAATTAGAAGAAAAAAGTGGGGATAAGAAGTTGTACAGACTAGCCAATGCAAGGGAGATGAGGACCCATGACTTGTATCACGTGAGGTGCATCAAGGACGATGACAGTAAAGTATTGGCGTAACGTATTAGATGGTGGTGGCAGTCTTACTTCCATAAACTCTTGAACAAAAAAGAATATAAAGACATTGTGCTAGGAAATCTGGAGCAATCTGGAAAGTACCGAGATTTTAGAATATTGTAGAAGTATTAAGGTTGAGGAGGTTAAGGGTGATGTTCGCAGGATCCGTAGGGGACAAGCTACTAGGCCTGATGAGATCCCAATTGAATTTTGGAAGAGCGCAGGCAGGGCAGGTTTGGGTGGTTGATTGGGTTATTTAATGTCATTTTTAAGACGACAAGAATACCCGAAAAATGGAGGTAGAGTACAATGATTCTTTTGTACAAGAACAAAGGTGACATCCGGAGTTGCAACAACTATAGGGGTATCAAGCTGCTAAGCCACACTATGAAAGTTTGGGAAAGGTTCGTGGAGATGAGGGTGAGAAGAGGCATATCTATTTTTGAGAACCAGTTTGGATTCATGTTGGGGCATTCGACTACAGAAGTCATTCATCTCATTAGGAGGTTGATGAAGCAGTATAGGGAGAGGAAGATATACTTACATATGATTTTCATCGACCTCGAGAAGGCATACGACAAAGTCCCTAGGGAGATTCTATGGAGATATTTGGAGGTTAGAGGTGTACCTGTGGTGTACACTAGGGCGATTAAGGATATGTATGATGGAGCCAAGACCAGGGTACGGACAGTAGGAGGAGACTCAGAGAACTTTCCAATAATGATGGGGTTGTACTAGGAATAAACTATTAGCCCATTCTTATTTTCCTTGGTGATGGATGGACTGACGCGACAAATTCAAGAGGAGGTGTCATGGTGTATGTTATTCGCAGATGACATAGTCCTGATTGATAAGACTCACAGTAGAGTGAACCTTAAGCTGGAGGTTTGGAGAAAGACTCTGGAGTCTAAAGGGTTCAGGCTGAGTAGGACCAAGACAGAATACTTGGAGTGCAAGTTCAGTAAAGGGAGAGACTATGAGATAGGCGTGGAGGTGAGGCTTGGTACTCAGGTCATTCCAAAGAAAGGAAGCTTCAAGTATCTTGGGTCTATTATCCAAGGGATTGGAGAGATTGATGACGGTGTCACACATCGTATTGGTGCAGGGTGGATGAAATGGAGGCTCGCATCTGGAGTCTTGTGCGATAAAAGGTGCCACCAAAATTTAAAGGTAAGTTTTATAGGGTGGTGGTTAGACCGACTATGTTGTATGGGGCGAAGTGTTGGCCAGTCAAGACTTTGCACATCCAAAAGATGAAAGTTGCGGAAATGAGGATACTAAGATGAATGTGCGGGTATACAAGGAGGGATAAGATTAGAAATGATGATATTCGAGACAGAGTGGGAGTAGCCTCGGTGGAGGATAAGATGCAGAAAGCGAGGTTGAAATTGTTCGAACATGTGCTGAGGAGAGGCACAAATGCCCCAGTGCGGAGGTGTGAAAGAGGTAGGCCGAAGAAGTATTGGGGAGAGGTGATTAGACGGGATATGGCGTAGGTGCAACTTATTGAGGACATGACCTTAGATAGGGGGTTGTGGAGGACACGGATTAAGGTAGAAGAGTAGTAGGTAGTTGAGCGTAGTCCTACTTACGCTTACATACTGGTAGTTGTTGTGTTATTATTGTAGCCGTGCTTAGCCTATCATACTAGTAGTCACAATATTGTTTTATAGTCCCATATCCTTTGATTTTTGCTGCTGAATGTTCTTTCGTGTACTTTGCTTATCTTATTTACCTACGTTAGTTACTACTTTCTTTTTAAGAATACTTTATCATGATTTATTCGCTTTTGTTACTCTCATTTTCATTTTGCTTTAAATTTCTTGTCAGGATCTGACCGTTTCTCTCACTTTGCTTATGCTTATGCTTTGTCTTGAGCCGAGGGTCTTTCGAAAACAGCCTCTCTACTTATCAAGGTAGAGGTAAGGGCTGCGTACACTCTACCCTCCCCAGACCACACGTTGTGCGACTTCACTGAGTATCCAATCCCTTGGATAATAGGCCCAAGATACTTGAAACTTCCTTTCTTTGGAATAACCTGAGTACCAAGCATCACCTCCATGTCTATCTCATGGTCGCTCCAGTTATTGAACTTGCACTCCAAGTATTCTGTCTTGGTCCTACTCAACCTGAACCCTTTAGACTCAACTTAGCGTTCACGCTGCTACGAGTCTTATCAATCAGGACTATGTCATCTGCGAATAACATACACCATGGCACCTCCCCGTGAATTTGTCGCGTCAGTCCATCCATCACCAAGGCAAATAAGAATGGGCTAATAGTTGATTCCTGGTACAACCCCATCATCATTGGAAAGTGCTCTGAATCATATCCTACTGTCTGTGTCCTGGTCTTGGCTCCATCATACATATCATTTATTGCCCTAGTGTATGCCACAGGTACACCTCTAACCTTCAAACATCTCCATAGAACCTTCCTAGAGACTTTGTCATATGCCTTCTCAAGGTCGATAAAAATCATATGTAAGTCTGGCTTCCTCTCCCTATATTGCTCTACCAACCTCCTAATAAGATGAATGGTTATTGTAGTCGAACGCCTCGGCATGAATCCAGACTAGTTCTCGAAATAGACACGCCTCTTCTCACCCTTATCTCCAGACCTTTTCCCAAACTTTCATATTGTAGCTTAGCAGCTTGATACCCCTATAGTTATTGCAACTCTGGATGTCACCTTTGTTCTTGTACAAAGGAATTATTGTACTCCACTTCCATTCTTCGGGTATTCTCGCCGTCTTAAAAATGACATTAAATAATTCAGTCAGCCACTCCAAACCTGCCCGGCCTGTGCTGTTCCAAAATTTATTAGGATCTCATCAGGCCAGGTCGCTCACCCAATGTTCATCCTGCAAACAACACACTTAACCTCCTCAACCTTAATACTTCTACAATATACAAAATCTCGGTACCTCCGGATTGCTCTAGAACTCCCAGCACAATGTTTTTATCTCCTTTTTCGTTCAAGAGTTTATAAAAGTACGACTGCCACCTTCGTATAATATGCGTGTCCTCCACCAGTACTTTTTTGTCCTCATCCTTGATGCAGCTCACGTGATCCAAGTCGCGGGCCCTCCTCTTCCCTGCCTTGGCTAATCTGTACAACTTCTTATCCCCATCTTTTTCCTCTAATTCCACATACAGACGTTCAAAACCGATATTTTCGCCGATGTAACCTCTATCTTTGCCTCCTTCCTCGCTATCTTATACATTTCCATATTCATTCCATTTTCCACCTCATCTTTGCTTTCTACCAATTTCGCATACGCCGTTTTCTTTGCTTCCACTTTCTCTTGAACTTTACTATTCCACCACCAGTCCCCTTGATGCCCACCACGGCTACCCTGCGAGACCCCTAACACTTCTCTAGCTACCTCCTGAATGTAACTGGTCGTCCTGTCCCACATACCGATCACATCCCCATTACTCCCCCAAGCCCCCTTGGCCATCAACTTCTCCCCCATCTCTTTTGCACTGGCCATGGTCGAAATCCCCCATTTGATTCTTAGTTTGTCATCCACAACCCTCATCTTCTTCTCCATCATGATCTCCAAATCCATCACCAAAAGCTTATGTCGGGTTGAAAGATACTCC
The DNA here is from genome assembly GCA_034509755.1 of Anisodus tanguticus. Lineage (NCBI taxonomy): Eukaryota > Viridiplantae > Streptophyta > Magnoliopsida > Solanales > Solanaceae > Anisodus > Anisodus tanguticus. Next base: position 7,273,300 of record CM067543.1, on the reverse strand, counting down.
TTCGGAATAACCTTGCAGTCTTTACAAAGATCATTGTCCACCTTCCTAAGGAGCAAAAAGTCTATCTGAGTCTTAGCCACCGAGTTACGGAAAGTCACCAAGTGTTCCTCCTTCATGAACCTCGAATTGGCTATCACCATCCCAAAAACTTTAGCGAACTCCAAGAGTGAGACGCCTCCCCCGTTCCTGTCCCTGAGGCCAAACACTTCATGCACGTTGTCATAACCCCCAGAAGTGACCCGATATGTCCATTGAAATCCCTTCCTACAAATAACTTCTTAGTGGGTGGTATACCTCTCATCACCTCGTCCAAATACTCCCAAAAATGCCTCTTCTCCTCCTCGTCCAAGCCCGTCTGCGGCGCGTAAGCACTAATAATGTTCATAGTGTACCCTCCAACTACCAACTTAATCGCCATCATCATGTCATTTGACCCTCCTAACCTCTACCACCTGATCTCTTAGCTCGCTGTCTACCAAAATACCTACCCCATTCCTATACCTCGTCCTACCCTAGAACCATAATTTATACCCGTCCACATCCTTAGCCTTATGTCCTACCCATTTAGTCTCCTACACAGGCTATATTAATTCTCTTCTTCTTAAGAATCTTAACTAGCTCTATGGACTTCCCCGTTAAAGTCTCAATGTTCCAAGACCCTATTCTCATCCTAACATCTCTCTTACCCCCGTCCCCGACCGAGAACATAACCCTAGTCTACCATCAGTCACCAAAGCCACTAAAGCAGACATACACTAATCAACGATTTACCCTAAAACAAGAAGAAATCAATGGGAAACCACAAGTTAATAAGAATATAGTTGCAAGTTGAGCCATTACGACAAGAATGATATAACTAAAGAGAAGACGCTTAAAGGAAATGATGTAAAGTCAATATACAATACCGCAAACATATGTAAAATTTAACTACGAAGATAAGGACAAAGAATTAATACGGGCACCTGGAGGTACCAACTCCAGGTGAATCGAACATGTTCGCCGCCAAAAATTATTGTTCAACGACAAAAATTACTGTTCTTTGCCGAAAATTTTTTGTTCACCACCGGGACTTGTCGAAAACTTGCGTATAATACCTGAAATAAATCAAGAAACACTGGAAACCGTGGAATCTACCACAGCCAATCACTTTTAATTCTCAAATTTTTTGACGGTTTGAAAAAAAATTGGGGGTTTTGAAGTTGAAAGTGAAAGCTAGGGTTTTGGTCCCCAACTTAACAATTCAAAATTACGAAGCAAAATGATTCAGATTTCAAGTGGTTTTGAAAGATTTAGGGATTGGAATAAGGAAATTTTTATCGAAAGAATCGTATATAGATGTAGTACTATTTTTGTTGTATATATAAAATTTAAAATTTGGGTTTCTTTTTTCCGAAAATTTTAAGTTGGCAGTTCAGGTATTTCAGAAACTGAACCTAAAGCGAACGAACCCCTAGCAGTGACTGAGAAAGAAGAACATAAAATGGACATGGAAGTTCAAGGCATCGATGATGACGTACAATATTGCTACTGAACTCGACTATAATAACTAGCGGGTCTCTTGGCCTATGCAGAATAGAAAATGGAAAAGAGAAGCAGAAGTAAAAAGGGAAGATGCCGGAAAAAGTCATCGGCGTAGTAGTCCGGTGGCGTTACCTGGTCATCGGCCGGAGTGGGTTACATGGTCGCCGGGATGGTTACCGTCGGAGAAGGGGGTGGGGATAGGGATCTGACTTGTTACCGTTGGGGGGAGAGGGGGGAGATGAGAGAGAGAGCGGAGGACAGTGAATGATCAAGAACCAATAAAGTCCTAAATCACCACTTGAAATCAATCTACGTGATAAATAAACACCACACGCTATTGAAAACAAGATAAATACTATCACCACTTTGCTTGGAAACAAAAGACAAGGATAAATAACAACAAATAGAGAAAATAACACTATTGAAAAACTAGGGCAAAGCTAAAAAATGGGATTCTCCCTTTTACAAGCCATGAGAACCCTTTATATAGGTCTAGGGTCTCTTCTTTGATGACTACAAATTCATATTCTACTCTAGAAAGGAAATAGATAAAAACAAGGAAGGTAAAATCCATATTCTATAAGAAAAAGAATAAAGAAAACTAGAATCCTACTAGAACTAGGATAAAGATCCTACTAATGATAGAAAATTAAATCCCAACTATACTATAATCAAGAAATAAGAAACCTACTTAGAAAAGGATTCAAGAAACAAGAATTCCATTCTTGCAAGAAGCTAATCTTAAAACTTGAGCTTCTTGGACTTTCTTGCTCTTGAATTTCAATCTTGTATTTCTTGGTTTTTCTTGAATTCCGTAGTCTTCTTGATCTTTCATCACTTCTCATATATAGAAACTATAAGCAGCGGAAGGCAATAGATCAGGTAGTGAAGAGTTTACAAAATGAATATTTTCGATCCCCTTAATGGAGGAATTGTTTGAGAGATTTTAACCTTTTTTCCAGAAAAACATAGTTTCATTTAATTTTCAGGACCTTGTGGGGTGACGAGTAGTTCATAGCGCCCCAGTGTTTCTCATGTCTACCTTTAGAATCTTTATGGCAATTTGGGTAGTTATACATGATTGATAGAATCTCGAGAACTACTATGATTCATAGTAGTATCTAGAATTTAACTTTCACGAAAAAGGTGCTAATGAACTTTAATGAAAAAGGTGCTACCGAATTAAAATTATTATTCATACCGCCCAATTATGTCTTTGACAATCTTCTGGAAAGAGCATGAATGCAGACACTATGTTTCTTTGTCAACGTAAGTATGCATAGGAGATTGTGTACAGGGCTAAAATGGCAAATTGCAAGATCATGTCTACTCCAGTTGACTCCAAATCCAAGCTCAATGCTTTGGATAGTGATCCAGTGTCAGATCCCACTCTCTACCGGAGTCTTGCAGGTGCCCTACAGTACCTGACTTTCACTAGACCTGATATTGCTTATGTTGTTCAGCGAGTATGCTTATTCATGCATGCCCCCAGAGAGCCTCATTTTACTGCCCTTAAAAGTATCATTCGATACATTAAGGGCACACTTGATTATGGATCACATCTCTATCCATCCGCACCGACCAGATTATTGTCATATACGAATGCTGACTGAGCAGGCTGTCCGGACACGCGACGATCCACCTCAGGCTATTGTGTGTTCTTGGGGGATAATCTCATATCTTGGTCTGCCAAGAGACAAGCCATATTATCCTTTTCGAGTGCAGAAGCAGAGTACAGAGGTGTTGCTAATGTTGTTGTTGAGATATGTTGGCTCTGAAACCTTCTTTTGGAGCTTCAGTATCCGTTGTGTAAGGTGTCTTTGGTTTATTGTGATAACATATCTGTCATCTATCTATCTCATAATACGGTTCAACATCAGCGAACCAAGCATATTGAGATGGACATCCTCTTGTTCGTAAGAAGGTTGCTCTCGGTCACGTCAGAGTATTACATGTGTCTTCCTCTTATCAGTACGCAGATATATTCACAAAAGGCCTTCCTAGACAGCTCTTCCTTGACTTCAGATCCAGTCTTAGCGTCCGACCTCCTCCCGCTCAGACTGAGTAGCATGTGTATTTACAATATATTTACCATATTTTGTGTTATATAATTATGGTAGAATTGGGGTCCTTATTATAGAAGAATTCGATATTGTACACCTATATATATTTGTATTAATGAGAAAGGCTCCCCAAGGGAGATTAATACAATCTTACAATAATAATTGGTTAATGTGGTTTTTATAAAATTTATGATCTTACCACTCGTTTGAGTTAGATGATGAAAAGTATTTTAATATCTTGTTTATAAATTATGGTTTGCTCATTTGATTAGATTGTATAAAAGTCAGAAAACTTTTGATAGTTTTCACAAATTGTGAAGTTTTCATGTTTATAATAAAAAATACAACAATAAATTAAATTGCATGTCCTAACAAAATTTCAACTTCAAATAAACATAATTTCAAGTCATTGATTTCAAATCATAATTTTAAATCATGTCCCTAGCATACGCTGGAATACAATAAATTAAAGGTCCTATATCAAAATCCAAAATCATGAAGAAAAGTAATACTCTAAAAAATCTCTACTCACTAATTCTAGTACTTCCTCCATTTTAATTTATTTTTCTGATTTTGATTTGAGACGAAATTTAAGAAAGTAAAGAAAATTTTTGAATCTTGTGATCTTAAATTAAAGATGTATAGAATGAATCAAAATGCTTTTTAATTTTGTGGTATTAAGTATATCATGTGAAAAGTTGAAATTAAAAAAATATCAAAAAAGAAAAAAAAGTTTTTTTAAATAAACTAAAAAGAAAAGTAAGACAAATAAATTAAAACAGAAGAGAGTATTTTTTTTCCCAGTCTTTCTTTTGCATAATGGTAGTCGGCGGCAAACAAAGTGGAATTTTGAAGGGCACCTTCTTTTTTTCCCACATCAATTCAACCAAATTGGAATTTGCTGCTTTTGCATGAACCCAGTGAACTGAAATGTCAAGGTTAGGGATGGTAACGGATCGAATCTGGACCGGATCCTACTAGATTCAGATTCAGATTCGTTTTTCATACCTGGATCCATATTTGGGTCCATAAAAATCAGATCCAAATTCGGATCCATCGGATTCACAGGGTCCACGGATCGGATCTGGATCCACATGTAAAAAAATTTGCCTTGAATAATATTCCCACCTGTTGAAACTTTTTTGACAAAATGAAACCCAATCTGATTGAAAAAATGATTGAGTTCATTCAATCAACCTACACAAACATGACACCATTCTTCCAAAATACTGAACGAAGTTTTAGCATCACAAGAAAATAAAGACGATGAAGTAAAGTAAGTAAATAACAACATCATGGAAAACGCTGCAATTACAAATGTCTTGAAATTAAATTCTACAACAATGTTCTTTAAAATGTCAGCAACATCTTCTATAACCTTCTGCCAAACTTGATAAACTAGTCTTCGAAGTCACTAGTTTCAACTAGGGGTGGCCAGTGGGCCGGGCTCGGGTCTGGCGGGGTCGGGGTCGGGGCGGGACGAGCTAGGGTGTCGGGGTCGGGTCTAGCGGGCCTAGCGGGGTCGGGTCTGGCGGGACTGCTCAGGTCCCGTCCGTCCCGATCCCGATCCCGTCGGTATCGGGGCGGGGCGGGTCGGGCTCGGGCTCGGGGCGGGGTACGGTCGGGTTTTCCTTTTTTTTTTTTTTTTAAATAACATATGTATAAAAAAACTCAATAAACAAAACAAGATAGTGTAATAAAAACATCCCAAGGCTGTTTTTGTGCCTCTTATATTATTTAATAGACATATGATTTTTTTGTAATACAAATACAATTGTCTAAAATCTAAATTGCAACTTTGTGGTGTTGTCCAAAAGTTGCAAATTACATAATAAAATTGCAATTAAAAAAATTACATTTTCAAAAAAACCTGTTCTAATTGATTGATGATTTCATGTGGTTCTTCGGTTGGAATTGGTATTTGTTGGTCAAATTGATCCACGTCGCTTCCACTACCTTCGGTTAAGATTTCGTTGTAGTTTTCATCATCTTCTTCGTTGATCTCCGGTTGACCGCACCTTCTCCGCTCCGCTCGTATCCAATCTCTGAATAATACTGCAATTTCCAAAATTTGTCTCCACCAATGAGTGTCTGTGGTCTCCTATTTGATATCTGCTGCTCGAGAAAAAGCGCTTTCCGACGCAGATTGATGACGCTTGAATGTTCAAAACATCTCGAGCCATCAATGAAAGTGTCGGAAAGGTCTTCTCATTCCCCTCCAAGATATTTCACAAGTCTTCTTGTCCATCTTCATTGATAACTTCTTGATACGGTACAGAACCCCGCAAAACAAAAATATCCAACTCGCTAATTTGGTTAGTAGTAGAGGTACGGCCGCACATTCTATTTCGAGGCTTTCAATACTAGCCGCGAAAACAATGCATGTCTTTTGTGAGGTTGTGTTGAAGATGAAGAAGATGGTATGGAAGCCGGTAAGTTACTAGCATTTTCTTGTTGATAAAATCTATATATATTTTTGCATTGGTGTTCTACGCTAGACACCGCTTCTTCTTTAGTTTGTTCAATAGGTGGTGGGTGATTTAGATTTTTGACACTTGGAGGTGGTAGTACTTCTATACAATCGTAAATAGTTTCAATTAGTGATTTAGTACCGTCTATTTTAATAGTAGGATTTAATACGAACCAATAATATAAATAGAGGGAATAGGAATAAAATATTTTTTAATTTTGACAAACATTTTTTTAATAGCTGCCTTATAAGCTGGTTTTTCCATATATTCACTAAGTAATAAAATATTAGAGTTATATAAAATAACATAGTTGAAATAGTAGGATAATATATACCGGAAAATTCTTTTGTTGCTTGAAAAAATTTCTCTAAAAATACAATAAGTTCGGAAATTTTTACCCAATCACTATCTAAAATCATATCAGCTGGCTTTTTATTATGAGAGTTAAAAAATAAAGTTATAGGTAATTTATAGTCATAAGCAACAAGTAGTTGCTCGTATGAAGAATTCCACCTAGTGGATACTTCTTGTGGAATTCTTCTATAAGGTAGTCCACAATCGTGACAAGTTTTTTTATATTCTTTTCTACGTTGTACTTTATTACTTTTAAAAATAAAGTTTATAGCAAATTGTATTTTACTAAGAATGTTTTCAAAAAGTGATAGACCATCCTTTATAATTAAGTTATATATATGGCACGCACATTTTATATGAAAATGGTCTGGAAAATATGGAGTTAAACTATTTTTTAACATTGTAATTGCGTAATTGTTATTAGAAGCGTTATCTAATATAATAGTCATAATTTTATCGGTAATTCCGTAATAATCGCACACTTGATAAATATTTTCTGCAATAAAAGTACCAGTGTGCCTATCATCTATATATCTATACGCTAAAATACGTTTTTGCATAGACCATTTATAATCTATCCAATGACAAGTTACAGTTAAATAATCATGGCCGTTAGTACTACGACCTATATCAGACGTGATAGATACTTTGCCATTAAAATGATATAATGAAAAACGTAAATATTGTTGATATTCATGCGCGAATTTAAATACATCTCTCTTAACAGTTGATCTAGGAAAACCGTTAAAAGCGGGATTATAAATATCTCTAATGTAATGAATAAAACCGGGAGATGAAGGAAATGAAAAAGGCAAACCCTCCACAAAGAACTAATTTTGATATTGCTTCCCTATCTCTATGTTTATTGTATTTAGAGCCTACAATTCCCCCCGTCATAGGGTTAATTTGACCACATGTACTTGGTCCGGGACGATATCGGTATGTGAACCTTGTCCCGATGGAGCGGGCGTTTGCGCACCCGGTTTTGAAGCCCAGTATTGGGCATACCTAGGCTGGATGAGCACTTACTACGTGTCTAATTAAACCCCCCGTCCCACCGTGACCTTTTCCAGTTTTGAATTTTAAAACATTTTTACAAAATTTACATATGGCTACTTGATTCTCTACGTCCCTATCAAAAAATATCCATGCATCTGATTTTAATTATCGTTTTGCTGGACCTCGTCTCATACTAGGGGGAATAGGAGGTATTTCAGTTGAAGGTGCACTAGTGGGTGTGTTGTCATCAACATTAGTGGGTATATCATCTAGATCATCGTCTAAATTAAAGTCTTCTTGAGTTCCGAGAAAATAGCTCCTGGTCTAAATCTAATGGTATTGTAGGAAAATGTTGAGTATCAACAAAATCATCCTGTGTAGGAATAAGATGACTAGAAGAAGTACCCTTGCCCTGGTTGCCCCTACTAGAAGAAGCACTCTTACCCTTACCCTTAAACATACATTTTAATCCTTCCATTTTAATTATGATAATAAATAATTAAAGACAATAAAATTAAGTGCGCTAAATAAAAATATAAAATAAACAGACAATAATAATTTAATGAAGGAACGAATGTACCAAACGCCGACGTAACGTCGACGTGTAATCGAGAGGTTGAAAATTGAAACTTTGCTCGATGGAAGATCCTCAAGCTAGTTGCCAACTTCACTCCCAATTCCCAAATGAATTAATAAAATTGAATATTTAGCAAACAATGTAGAGAGATATATTGAGAAATTAGAGAGATTGTAGGAAGATTTGTGAGAAAGATGAAGAGAAAATGAGTTATTTATAGTTGAAAAATTGGGTTAAAGTGTAAATATAATAACTTATGGGTTAAAAATAAATATTAAGGGGTAGGGGGTTGGGGGAGGGGGGGGCCTAAAATGGCCGTTGGCAACGGCCATAATCTAAAATGGTCGTTGGTGCAACGGCCATTTTTGCAAAGGGGGGAAAAGGGCGGGGTCGGGGTCGGGGCGGGCTCGGGTCTGGCGGGATGAGACATCGTCCCGTCCCGATTTCGAGTCCCGCCCCCGTTAATTTTTTTTTTTTTTAAAGCGGGGTCGGGGCGGGACCGGGGCGGGCTCGGGACGGGGTCGGGTCGGGGTCGGGCCGTCCCGGCCCACTGGCCAGCCCTAGTTTCAACGTCATCAACATCCTAAAGTAACAAAGAAACTTCTCTTGAAGTAAAAGAACCATATTAAAGTGACAAAAGAACCATAAAATCTGAATGTAAAATACAGTAAGAACCATATTAAAGTGACAAAAGAACCATAAACGTATGGACCATTAAAGTTCAAATTTGAATGTAAAATACAGAAATTATGAAAAAAATTAAGAAAATACTTATAAAATTACATTTTAGGTTATGGATATATTTAATAAAAAATGGATTCACGGATCGAATCTGGACCGGATACGGATCTCAAATACAAGATCCCGATCCCGATCCGTTGGGTTCAAATTTTAAAAATCCATATCCTATAAAACAAATATGGATCCATCGATTCCGGACTGGGTCCAAAATCTACTGCCATCTCTAGTCAAGGCAAACATCCATTTTCAGCTAGCTGTTAAATGGTAGGTTCTGTATAAATCTTGAGGCTCTACTAACCACACAATAAGATAGTCCAGCTTATCACTTCCCCATAGGTACTAAAAAGTACTATTAATCACTTCCCCATAGGTAAAAAAAAATACTATTAAGTGGTTCATTTTCATCTGGCTAAAATATTCATGGATATAATTACACAACACTTAATTTAGATGTGCGCAAATTAATTAGAACATCATTCTTGAGATAGCAACATTATTATTAGTGGCAGTTTTTCGATTTGACAACTCAATTAATAATATTGTATCACATAAAAAACATCTTTTACTTTTAGTGGTGGGCCAATTAATTTTCAAACAATATAACAGTAAAAAAAATTGGTGTCGAGTGTTTATATTAATCCAATAACTATATGAACACGTCTTCATAGTCATGGTTATCACTAATTCATAGTTAACTAATACACATTATCACCTTAATTTATCATTTGACCATCACGGTGTGGGATTTTACTGGGTATGTTGTTATTTGTAACTATAGATATTCTAGTATATGAAAGATAAATATATTATGTTGTTGTATCTTACCTAATGTCTCTTTATAGTGTTATGTTACGTTTCCTTATATTGGTTTAGTTGCTCTGTCGTGATTGAAATTGTTTGTTATAAAAATTGACACTTATCACTTTTTTCTTAATATGCTTTATTAGGACTTTCATGGAACAATTAAACCCTAGCATGAAGAACAAAAATAATCTTGAATTAGTAACATCTTTAATTGAAATTAAACAAATTCTCCTTGACGATGATCCAAATATTATATAGAAAATTTGTAAACTTTAAAATACAATACTCCGCGAGGTCAAGTTATGTCCTCTTAAAATACACTAAATATATCTAGTACAATCAAACAGAAATTGAGGAAAAGGATTGAGATACTTTTAAACCTGCAATTATTTTGGCCAGTCCTAGTGAGGAACAATATCTAGTTTTTGCACACATGCAATAAATCAGTAGTAAACAAAATTTTTAATTGATTTCAAAGCCATTAATATAATTAAAGAGTGTTGGAAATTAGCCTTTGGCGGGAGTTGCGACCGACCAACTTTAACGGCTTAAACACTAGTGTTACGTATGTTGGAGAATCCGGTTCTTCACACATGCATGATCTACTAAGTACGTAGATAACCGTAGGGCCAAGAATCGTCAAATTTCATTGAGAAATGAAAGAGATATTGGTCCACGAAGTAAGGTGTTTGAAGCATGGAAAGTGTGGTATTGTGTTCAATTCTCCCTCATCGGTAGAGAAAGAAAGAATTGTTGTGTATATAAGACTCGAAATTGGTTTGGGGTTTGGGACCCCAAGGGGTATCCCATGTGTTTAAAGGGGGGAGGACCTAGATGTGCTTCGGTTCAAGGAAAGACCACGCGCGCGCCGCCGCCGCCGCCCGCCCGTCCCGTCCGGTTCCGGGTTCACGGGCCACGGGCTGTGGGCCTTCTGATATTATCTTTTTGGATCAGAGAAAAGTACAGTTTGATCCAGAATTGTTTCAGATGTACAGTTTGGTCCCTGAAGTTTTCAGAAAATCAGAATTTCGACGGTCAGAACGGAAATGCCAAGCACTCAATTCAGCCATTTATTTTGGCTCCTATAATGGCCACGTTCATCATCATCACTCTCTTCAACAAAATTGTAATTTCAGTTTTGTGGTTCTATTGAAATTTTCAGATTTCTAGTTGAATTATTGAATCTTTGTTTATCCTTTCGAATACTTGTAATAGTTATACACTTCACGTACTGCTTTATAAAGTACCATAGAGCAAAAATCTCCCAACAACTTAAGACAATATTGTATAGTATTACTATTAGTGTTCGAAAGATGTCGGTCAAAAGTTGTGTGACTAAATCTGGATATGGCAATGGTTTTCTGGTAGAAGAGAGTGATGATGATGAACGTGTTCATGCTGTCACCGCTACCAAGATCGGTGGGAACAAGCGCTCACGAGAGCCTGAGGATGTCAACTGGGACAAGAGGAGAAGACTGAAGATGTTATTCTATCTTGCAGCAGAAGGCCTATATCTGTCCTAGAAAAAAGATCCGAATAATGGTGAGAAGGAAATGGACATTCAGTCTGATGAAGTGACTGAAGTGAGCCAGAATCCGAAATTGGGATAAGTATTTTTCTTACTTGTCAAGAATAAAGATTAAATGATAAGTATTTTTCTTACTTGTCAAGAATAAAGATTAAATGAGGTCTGATTAAAAATGGATTAAAGTAAGGAGGAATATGAAAATAATTTATATTCCTTACGCTTTAACAAATCAGAAGTTTAATCTCATCTTCTTTTCCGTTTAAAAATTGGATTTTGTAAACGACTTAAGAAGATCCGTTCTTTTAAGTGTAATTATTAAAGTGTGTAAAGTATGTTCGCACATACGAGGGAGAAAGATCCACTGACTGTGCGAAAACTGTTACCACACTTAAGTAAGCGCCAAGAATTATCTGGGCACCAATCATAACGGAAGAAGTCTAAAAGTTAATGACGTTGAGCCTGTCATATTATTTGGCAGAAGATCCTTCATAGGATGATATTGGACACTCAGTCATACAAAGCCTCCGGGCGACTGGAGTGGGCCAAATTTCCTTTGATATGATGATATTGGACACTCGGTCATACAAAGCCTCCGGGCGACTGGAGTGGGACAAAATTCCTTTGATATGATGATATTGGACACTCGGTCATATAAAGCCTCCGGGCGACTGGAGTGGGGCCAGAATTCATTTCATAAGAAAAGTAATGGACACCTAGTAAGGTGGGCCAGAGTTTCCAGGTCTTAAACGATCTGAAGGCCTAAAGAAAGGCAGAGAAGAAATTGGACACTCAGTCTGCCAAAGCAACTGGAGTGGGCCAGAGTATCTAAATCACATATGATCTGGTTACTCCCTAACCACGGGTAAGAAGTTGTTCATGTGAAGCAACGCCACCTCTAAAGTAGAAGGGGTTGGAGAGGTTGTCCTCAATAGGACTTCATGGATTATGATCACTCTAAGATGAGGTAATACATATTCCTAACTTGGTTTAAAGGACGATGTTGGTCAAGCTGGTTTGAGATTAGTCCAACAGGTCTGTAATAACTAAGAATGGTACAGTATGTCTGTAGCCAAATGAATGATATATTTGTAATCCATGCATCTATGCCATCATAGATTAAGACACGTTAAATAGCAAGTCATTCAAAAGCTAACGATGTTGAGATTGTTGCCTACTGTCGACATAAACCCTCAAAATGAATGTGAGGTAGACGAAGAGGCAAAATCACCTTTTCAAATTCCGTCAAGGGAATAGCTAAAGAAGCACCGCTCCTCTAGAACTTAGTCACACCTACTTGGGTGATTTGAAGTTTATACAAAATAGAGGGGGGAAACAAGTACGTTGTGATCTTCATTGATGATGGTACAACGTATGGAATCCTTTGTTTATTGAAAAGCAAAGATGAAGTTGTTGAAGCGGATAAGCGCTACAAAGCAGAAGTTGAAAATCAACTAAGCCTATGGATTGAGAAATTCGCAGTGATAGAGGGGGAGAATGTGAAACATCGTTCATTAAACGACTGCTCATTACTCACCTCAGTCTAACGGTGTTAGCCAAGCGCAAACCCGTACGCCCAAATTATGTGGGGCAAGGCGATCCTTACCGCTAATGCGATTCTCAACAGAACTCCGCATAAGGATAAGGATAACTCTCCGTGTGAGACATGGAAAGGATCTCACATACAAAAGTTGTGATGTGGGGTGGCTTGGTAGAAGTTGGACTACTGAAACAGGTCAAGTTCGACCTAAGACTATAGATTGCATATCCACTGGTTCTGTAAATAACAGAAGTACTTATCGCCTCTTGGCGTCAAAGAATGCTGAATTCTTTGGAGATAACTTTCCTTGGAAAAGGAAAAATGAGTAATTGCTCAAGGTTAACAAGAACACGCGAGGGCCTGACTGTCCGGAACTAGACGTTCCGTATCTTCAGGACTCAAAAGTTGCTGGCTATCCGGAACTTAATATTCCAGATCTGCAGAACTCAGGGATTCTAGATGTTGAACCAAGACGGAGCAAAGAGGGGACAAAGACTTGTTCCAGTCCTTCTAGCTTGTATGGTTGAGAACGAACCATGGACAATTAATAAATAATTGTTATCTCCAAAAGCGCTGCTTTGGAAAGAAGCTAAAGAGAGAAATAGATTCCATATATAGAACCATACTTGTGTAATGGTTAATCTTCCTCCGGGAAAAGAACCTTTGGGTTGTAAAATGTGCTCTCATGTGAGTAGCTTAACATCCAGGGCCATTGCAGTCTTGCGTGGCATGGATGTTGAAACAGCCTTCCCAACCGGAGAGTTGGAAGAAGAGGATCAGAATTGGTTTGCTGAACTGTTGGGCTTCTTCCCGAACTTTCATTTTGGTCTCGAAATGTTAACATTTTGGTCCCGAAAGTCTCGGATAAAACGAAACAATGAATCGATCACAGAAACATTGACTCTGAAGTTAGAAAGCCAACAGTTGAAAAACCAACAGTCTGAAAGTGAAAGTCATATTGAAGCAAAGTCTCATTATGAAAGATATGGATATCACAGATGACATCTTAGGAATTGGATTTCTAAAGACATCTAACGGACTGGTCGATAGTTGACAGTCTCGTTGAAGCCACCAACGGATATGAATCATAGAACTGATTGGAATCATGGTGCACCCATTGACAAGGAGCGATACGCACGGATCACGTGTAGTTCAATGTATTGTACACACTACAACCGACACAGGTATCGTCCTACAATCGATCGATTGAACTAAGGTTCACCGATAATCTTAATACATGATCAATAGAAGGCGTTAAGTCGGATATGACGATATCCGAATTATTCGCTTATCTACGGATTATAGTATTCTCGGATGTCCAAATGGTTCGAGAGAACACGGTGATGCAACTGGATATCGGATCGAAGAACACCAAAGCCACAAGTAAATGTGTATGGTGGTTCTTGGAAAATCCTTTAAGCAAACTTGCATCGGCCGATTCATGATGGAATCGGAGTTTATCGCTTTATACAAAGCATGAAAGAAGTTGAGTAACTTCATGACTCCTTAGAGGGACGTCCCTTATTGGGAGAAACCCGTGCCTTCGCAGCTATACACCGTGGCTAGCCGGTCGGCTTTAGGAAGGACACGGATGACGGCGTCTGGACATATCTGTCGGGATCCGTCGGGAGACATAAGACCGTATGGCAGTTAATCATCACGGGTGTCACTTCCTTGTTTACTAACTAAGGGACTACCCGGAGATCAAGTGTTCTGCCTGTCTAGGGGAATGGGCTTAAAACCTAAAATATAAGGACCAATACAGTGGTAACCCAACCTTACTAACTGGAGATCCCAGTAATTTGGTTCAATGGGAAAACTAAGCAGTAAAGGTTCGGTTGATCGCTTCGGTGGAAACATGAGCACTTCGGATACGATTTCGAAAAGAAACACCAAATCCAAAGCCGTTCCCGTGATAGACGTTAAGTGCTATCTGCAGTGTGGGTAAAGGTTAAGTTTTCAAAACCTGTAATGCTCCTCAACAGTTGAGGTTAGGTCTTTGGGAAACTTTTAATGGTTCCTAACACTTGTGAAGTGGGGTATAGCAGGATACCTTGTAGGAGACCACCTATTTAAGTGCGAGGACGGGCCACCTCAAAATGAACGCAGTTAAGAATTCAAGACGTTTTCCATGGCCAAAACGGACAAAACATTACGAAGAAGAGAGTAAGGGAATTTGTTGTGTTGGTACCATTGACTTGGCTTACACTAAACACTGACGGTTCAAGACATCACGTTCACCGCGCAGTAAGTAAGTGCGATGGTATTCAACTATGGAAGGTTCAAAGCTGAAGCTACCTCTCCTTATGCAACATCGGTCCACTGAAATATTACTGGAAATAAAAAGACACCATGTGAGTGCGCCAAAATCTCTTTCAAGAGGGGATTGTTGGAAATTAGCCTTTGGCGGGAGTTGCGACCGACCAACTTTAACGGCTTAAACACTAGTGTTACGTATGTTGGAGAATCCGGTTCTTCACACATGCATGATCTACTAAGTACGTAGATAACCGTAGGGCCAAGAATCGTCAAATTTCATTGAGAAATGAAAGAGATATTGGTCCACGAAGTAAGGTGTTTGAAGCATGGAAAGTGTGGTATTGTGTTCAATTCTCCCTCATCGGTAGAGGAAGAAAGAATTGTTGTGTATATAAGACTCGAAATTGGTTTAGGGTTTGGGACCCCAAAGGGTATCCCATGTGTTTAAAGGAGGGAGGACCTAGATGTGCTTCGGTTCAAGGAAAGACCACACGCGCGCCGGCGCGCCGCCCGCCCGTCCCGTCCGGTCCGGTTCCGGGTTCTCGGGTCACGGGTCATGGGCTGTGGGCTGTGGGCCTTCTGATATTATCTTTTTGGACCAGAGAACTTTGCCGGAAGTACGCTTTGATCCCGAAGTTTCGAAGTACGCTTTGGACCGAGAATTCTTTCGGATGTACAGCTTTGGTCCCCGAAGTTTCAAGATGTACGCTTTGGTCCCCGAAGTTTTCGGAAAATCGAATTTCGACGGTCGAACGAAACGCCAAGCACTCAATTCAGCCATTTATTTTGGTGAATTACTCCTCCTATAATGGCCAAATCCGTTGGTCTTTCACCATTTATGTTGGTGACTTTACTACCTCCATAATGGCCATTATTTGGCTATTATGGAGGCAGTTTTTCAGTACCCTCCCTCACCTATATAAACACCCCCTTACACCATTGTTGAGTAACATATATGATACACGAATAACAGTTCATACAGTACACGAAAATACACAAGCAGAAATCTCTTCTTTCTACAACTTCCAAGCATCATTTCGTTACTCAATATTCTTCACGGTAGCACTTGAGTTTCCTTTGCTCAAGTGTTCCATTGCTGTTTTATCTTGGGAGACAAATTGTCCAGGACGTATAAAGGATACATACGGGGCAATATTGTCTTAAGGACAGAGTGCCACACTCGACTCAACAAAAACAGTTTCCATTTTTCGTCTTCAACAAAATTATAATTTCAGTTTTGTGGTTCTATTGAAATTTTCAGATTTCTAGTTGAATTATTGAATCTTTGTTTATCCTTTCGAATACTTGTAATAGTTATACACTTCCCGTCCTGCTTTATAAAGTACCATAGAGCAAAAATCTCCCAACAAAGAGGAATATGATAACTCACCTCCTTAGACACCCTGACAGTTAAGGATCAATATTAAGTGCAGAATGAAATTTCGCTATTGATATCAGAAGTCATAATTATGTTTGTATTGATAAACGAAAATATACTCTAAAAATAAGATAAAGAAAAAACGAACTACATTATATATGAGCATAATAATATAACACAATTACTTGTAACAAATTAACAATAAAAGGAGTATGATCCTAAATATTAAAATTATAATTAAAGAGAAATATGATACCTCACCTTTTTGACACCATAACAATTTAGGACCAAACTTAAATGCAGTTAATATCAGAAGTCAAAATTATGTTGGTATTGATACAAAAAAGATACACTCTAAAGAATACGGTAATTAAAGGAAAAACAAACTACATAATATATGAACATAATAATATAACACAACAACTTGCAATAAATTAACAATAACAAAAAGGAATTTAGTAGGGTAGAAGATGACAACCTGGAATTTGTGGTGGAAGAAAACTGAAATCAATAGTTTGTCCACTAAATCGATATTTTACGTAATCAACTAATCAATATCGCAATTATTTGATCGAGGTCAAGCTCTATCAGTAGAAGGAGATGATTCTGGTGTTCACCTGAAACAAAATCACAAAGAATCAAACACGATCACACATACACCTATGAATCATGTGCAATTTGAACCCATATAAATTATAAAAGATTGCATAATTTCAAAAGAAAAGATTGTGGAATATTGTTTAAAGGATTTTTTCTCTATTTTTTGACCCATTAATAAAATTCTTTTATAGATGTATATATACACTTTTCTAACCTAATATAATTTTTAAGGAAATAATAACTCTTTTGTGACCTTCCTTCACGTTGTAGAAGTGCAGCTTCACCTTATTCTCTTCTAAACAAACTTGTCAATGTAATTATAGAAATAGGAGTCTTGAATGGAAACTAATTGAACACCACTTTATCTTTTTCTGAAATTTTTCTGGAAACTAATTGAACACCACTTCTTACAACTAAAAAGGGATTCATACGGCAGGTTTATTTTGATAAAACTAAAGGCACTTTTTTATTTTTCAAAGAATATATATTATTAGTGTTTGAACAAAGAAAGGATTCCTACAGAAGTTTTTATTTTCCAAAAATAATCGTAGTTGGACTAAAACACATGGCAATGAATATTATAAAGTTTGAACAAAGAAAGGATTCCTACAGAAGTTTTTATTTTTCCAAAAATAATCGTAGTTTGGACTAAAACACATGGAAATGAATATTATAAAGATAATAAAATAATAATTTGAGGAAAATAGTAAATGACAATTTTATCTATTGCAGAGTCTTTTAATGAAGGGCAAAAAGTTCAATTAACATTTTAAAAGTTCTTCGTGCTTTTAATATAACTAGTCTCTCCGAAACGTGCCTCACATGTTATTTCCTAACAATCATAAGAAAAAAATGATACTCAAAGACTTCAATAAGCTTCTATGTGCATGTTATTCCCATACGACGATGTAACAATATTGGTCACATTTTTACTAATTCATTTGAAAAATACTTTTGTCAATATTAGAGCAGTAATTTATGCATGATCAAGGTTCTAAGTGATTTTGGAGGGGGGTTGAACTACTTAGCTTAAGCTACTACTCAACCCGATTAATCATAACATATATTATTTAAAATGATATATTATTTATTTTATGAGGTACACCAATATATTTGATCGTATCCACTTAAAACCTACTACCAAGATGTTGTTCTTGGTATATGCTTAGGAATATAAACAGATCATACATAGGTGTTAATAAGAGAGAATCTAAAACTTGTGAGATATAAGAGTGAAACTAAAGCATTTAATAGATGTAGGCTTGTTTTGGCTCGAAATCATCATTACGAAGACAATGTTTATTATTAAGAACTCTAATTCTGGTTAATTAGGTACTCCATCCATTTCAAAATAGTTGTCCTATTTTTATTTATACGCTCCTTAAGGGAGCATTAATAAAAGAAGCATTTTGACTTTACATAAGTAATAATCTTAAGCTCAAATAAAGTTCTTCTCCATGTAGAATTGAAAACTAATGGTTCAATAAGTTCTTGTGCATGTGGAATTGGTATGTTTTTTAAAGAATGGGTAGGACATAAAATCTGAATCGTTGGAAGTTGATTGGGGCTAAAAGTTTATTATTTTTCATAGTTTATTTTATGTAGATATTTCTTATTAACCTATTATGTTATCACAAAACAAAGACACATCCACTAATTCTGAATCTTTAAAGCAGGAATACAAAGAGAAACACAACAGAAATAAGATAATTTATGTTTCATGCTAACATAGTAATTAAAGTAAAGAAACAAACAAAAAAAATTGTAGAATAGTGTAAATCTCCTTGATTGGAGTTCTCTTATTAATGTCATATATATATAGTGTACAATTGTAGTCCTAATGGAATTAGGATCTCCATTTTACATTAATTACACTAAAATATTAATTACAGAATATATTGTGAATATATGGAATATATTCACTATCACACCCCCCTCAGTCGGAGCGGGAGGAAGCCGAACGCTGAGACTGGATCTGAAGTCAATGAACAGCTGCCGAGGAAGTCCCTTAGTGAAAATATTTGCGTACTGATATGAAGATGGAACATGCAACACCATAACATGACCATGACAACCTTCTCACGTACAAAGTGAATATCCATCTCAATATGCTTGGTTCGCTGATGCTGAACCGGGTTATGAGACAAGTAGACGGCAGATATGTTGTCACAGTAGATCAAAGATGCCTTACGTAAGGGACACTGAAGCTCAAGAAGTAGGTTTCGAAGCCAACACAGCTCGGCAACGATGTTCTCCACGCCTCTATATTTTGCTTCTGCACTCGAATGAGAGAGAGTAACCTGTCGTTTGGCAGATCACGAAATAATGTTATCCCCCAAAAATATACAATATCCGGAAGTGGAGCGACGTGTGTCTAGACAGTCTGCCCAATCGGCGTCCGTGTATGATAACAATCGAGTCAGTGCGGATGGGTAGAGATGGAGCCCATAGTCAAGAATACCCTTAACGCACCGAATGATATGCTTAAGAGCAGTAAAGTAAGGATCCCTGTGAGCGTGCATGAACAAGCACACCTGCTGCACGACATAGACAATGTTAGGTCTAGTGAATGTAAGGTACTTAAGGGCACCGACGAGACTCCTATAAAGAGAGGGATCAAAAACTGGATCCCCGTCATCTACACTAAGTTTCAATTTAGAGTCGACATGAGTGGACATGATTTTGCAGTTCACCATTTTGGCTCTATAAACAATCACTTCTGCATACTTACGTTGACACAGGAAAGTGATCGAGTCACTGATATCCCCAAAAAGTAACTTACCTTACCCAAGTCAGTCATAGAAAATTCGAACTTGATTTGAGTAATGATCTCGTGCTTCAGGCCATCTGAAGAAGCCGTCAGAACAATATCATCCACATATAACAAAAGGTAAGCGGTGTCAGTACCTCGATGAAAAATGAATAATGAATGATCACTTCTACTGCACACAAATCCGATTTGTATGATGTAAGTAGCAAATCGCTCATACCAAACCCTGGGGGCTTGTTTCAACCCATATAGCGATTTACGAAGATGACAAACATGATGGGGAGCCTCCGGATGCACAAATCCTGGTGGTTGATGCATATAAATGGTTTCTTTCAAATGTAAGAAAGTATTTTTCACATCAAGCTGGTGAATAGGCCAATTCTTCCCTATATCTTCGCTCAAAACCATGCGGATGGTAGCTCGCTTAACCACCGGACTGAAAGTCTCACCACAATCAACACCCTCATGTTGCCCTATGTCATTTGCCACAAGTATGGCCTTGTGACGTTCAAGGGTACCATTATCTCTGAACTTATGATGAAATAGCCTCATCCAACGGATTACATTCACCCCCACAGGTCGTGGAACAATATCCCAAGTGCGCTGTGAAGTAAGCGCATTAAACTCTTCACGCATAACCACATTCTAATTCGGGTCAGTTTGGCTAAGGTTGGGTTTTTAGATAGCGGTGAGATGGTTTGAGTGAACAAATTAAAGTGGACCTTTGGTTTGAAAATCACGTGTTGTGCACGGGTTTCCATACGGTGGGTTGGGGGATGGATGGGGGGCAGTGTGGCGGTAGGTGAGGGCTGCAGGTTGGGTTGGACAGTGGCGAAATTGGGCAGTGATGGGTTGGGTTGGGGCAGCGACAGGACTGTACCGTGGGCTGGCCAGCCTTTTTATACAATATTCTTACACTGCTGGAACTGTACCGTGCTAGGCCTGGGCTGCTGGAAAGCCCACTGCCGAAATACCATTGCATTGCCCGTGATATACACTGTTGTATATTGGGTGTATATCACGAGTATATTGCTCTATTTAACAATTACCATTGAAAAAGGAATGTTCTAGTAGTGTATTTGTCTGCTATGTACTTCTAGGGTTTAGGCACACAATAGATATAGTTTGTTGTCTTGAGCACCAGGCCTTGTCTTGCGACGACGCGAGCCTATCACGAGGGATCCCAAATGCTCCGACTAGTTTTCAATCTCCGGATTTTGCTATCCTTTGGTCATTTTACTAATCCTATTCTCTTCCAACTTGCATCATACATCCAATACCATGACTTAAGCATATTACCAATCTGGTATAACTTCGTTTCTACTTTTGAGAACGCTCTAGTCATCTCATTAGGTTTGTCACTAGCGATAATTATCGTTTAAAATTAATAAGATTTTACATTACCAATGAAGTGACAATATGTGAAAAGTAAAACCATAACTCTTGACTCTCATATGATATTGAACCCACATCAATTGATTGGAATACCCATGATCTCTAAAATACAAAATGCATTTAATTCATATGCTCAAAATTGTAAAAAAACTTTTCAAATTGTACTCCCAAATATTCAAACTCCTCTTTGTAAATGTAACATGCCTCTGTCACAAAGCAAATAAAAAAATGCATTTAAATATCAATGAATAGGATTACCCATGGTCTCTAAAATGCAAAATGCATTTAATTCATAATGCCCAAAATTATAAAAATCTTTTCAAATTGTACTCCCAGAAATTCAAACCTCTCTTTGTGAATTGTAACGGCATGTCCCTATCACAAAAGGCAAAGAAGAAAAATAGTACTCCTCCGGTCTCAAACTATTTGTCGTTGTTACTAAAAACGTTGTGTTAAATTATTTGTCATTTTAGAAATTCAATGCACAATTTTTTTTTTCATTTTATCCTTAATAAAATTTTATCATTAATGAAGATGACACATAAATATATTAAACATTTAATGAAGATAAATTATAACTTAGACATAAATAAGGATAAACTTAGTCAAATATCTCTCCTAATTATTACTCTCTCTGTTCCAATTTATGTGACATAATTTTCTTTTTAGTTTGTCTAAAAAAGAATGTCACATTTATATATTTAGAAATAATTTAACTTTATTAGATGATTTACAACGACACATTTATATAAGATTTGTTTTGGATCATACATTTTAAAAGTCTAACTCCGTAGTAAGTTAATACAGGATGGAGTGAATATTTTTTAATGGGCGACTAAAATAAAAAAGTAACAAATAATTTGAGACGGGAGCGCTACTATCAACCTATGTGGCAAAAAATGTGGACCCATCCAAGTGGATAGAAATAACACTAATTTCCATGTGATTCTCAAAATCTAAAACCCTCTTATGTTCTTTAAGTATTATTATTATTATTGCAAACAAAATTACTCTGCTGACCCAGAATACACACACACACTCACTCAAATTCATCCAAAATATTCTTGAGTAATGGGTCTCAAATCCTAGGAAAATTCGTCATCGATTGAGGTATACTATACTGATTGTTTCCCCTTCAAATTCTGTGTTTTTACTGCATTCTCTTCTTTGTTAATTTGATGTTTACTTGTCTAATTTTATCTTTTAGGTCATTTTGTGCATTGATTAGTTGAGGTTTGAGTTTTCTTCTTTGGTTGTTTGTTGTCAACTATTTGTGGCTGCTTTTTTTCCCTGTAATGTTCTCCCTATTATTTGTTATGCCCGCACGTTTTCCTTTTCTAATTGCTTTGATATGCGTAACTTGAGCCGAGGAGGGTCTTTTGGGAACAGACTCTCTACCTCCTCGAGGTAGGGGTAAGGAGGTCGCGTACACCCTACCCTCCCCAGAGTTGGGATTACACTGGGTATGTTGTTGTTGTTGTTGTATTTGACTGTTTTTTAACACCTTCATGTTTTTTCTTGGAGAAGGTTATATAAAAAGATTAGCAAACTGAATTCATTAAGGGGCGTGTTTGGATTCTGTCCACCATTGTTTGTTTCCTTGCAGTCTAGATGTGGATGTAAAGGTTTAATTTTGAAGGCACAACAAGGAAGAGACTGAGAACCCAACAAAAGCTACAAGTCTGTTTTTGTTGTGATTGTCGTCCTTTTTTTTTCAAAATAAAATTTAGAGGTCGCGGTGGACAAAGTTATTTGGTATCTGTTGCTGGTGGGAGGTGGCACGTATCTCGTGAAATTAGTCGAGGTACACGCAAGCTGGCCCGGACACCACAGTTATTAGAAAAGAAGTAAATAAAAATAAAAATTAGGGGTTGTCTGAATTACATGTATTGATTGAAATATTAGTCTTTCTGATGCTAAATTCCACCTTAACAATGTTTGGTTGCTTTTTTAATTATTGTATCAATAATCCATGTATTAGTTATGTTGTAAATGACGCATTAATTTGTACTAAATTCCATGTAGAATAACAATACAAGTCTCCTCAATGTATTAGTAAATGTAGAGCACGTAACGAATAGAAATCCTTTTTATTATTACTTAGTTAGTTATAATAATACTTATTGATTTCTTATAATATTTTTATCATTGATTTAAAGTTTTGTATGGAAATAAATTTGCATATTCAGAAGATGACCGTATTTATTTACTCATTTATATCATTTTTATTATACAATAATATAAATTCCCTTTTAATAGACTTCCCTTTTTTGAGATAATAAAAAATGGATAAATAGTTATCGTACACTAAATATTTTTAGCTACATATGTTAAAAACAAAAGGGCAGCCAGTGCACTAAGCTCCCGCTATGTGCGGGGTCTGGGAAGGGGTCTGTTGTACGCAACCTCACCCTATATTTCTGCAAGACGCTGTTTCCACAGCTTGAGCCCATGACTTCCTGGTTACATGGCAACAACTTTACTAGTTACGCCAAGGCTCCTCTTCTAACTACATATGTTAATTAAACTAAAATAAATTGGATAAAGCAATAAAGGGCACCCCGGTGCACTAAGCTCCTGCTATGCGCGGGAAGGGCTGGGCCACAAGGATATATTGTACGCAACCTTACCCTGCATTTATGCAAGAGGTTGTTTCCACAGCTTGAACCGTGACCTCGTGGTCACATGACAACAACTTTACAGGTACTCCAAGGGGTATTATTAGAAAATACAAACTCTTAGCCAATATAAAGAAAACCAGATTATCCCCAAGGGGATGGTGTATTGGTTGAGATATGGTAATAACAACTTGAAGGCGCTAGCCGTTCTCGTCTCGATACGGGCGGGATACGGATGCGGGAGCGGGATACGTCTGGGATACGGTCAACCAACTTCGGATACTTTGACCGGAGTCCATCGACAAATTTGGGAGAAAAATTGAGATTTTAATTTCTCAAAATTCAAAATAAAATGGATTTAAGATAAGAGAAATAACATACCTTCAACATTATACTCCCTCCGTCCCAATTTATATGACGTTCTTTCCTTTTTAGTCACTCACACAAAAAAATGACACATTCTATATGTGATAACAATATAACTTTAGCTTTTTCATTTTACCCTTAATAAAATAATTTGTAGCCATACATTTCTCAATGTCTTATTTTAACCACAAGTTTCACAAGTCTTCCTTTCTTTTTTAAATTCCGTGCCGAGTCAACCACCTTCATATACAATGGGGTGGAGGGAGTAGTACTTAATTTTGTCTCATTTTTGCTGCTTTGTGTTTCAGAGAAACCAAGAATTTAAGGTCGTGTTCTGAGTTCGGATGGTAGAATATCTCTCAAAATTTATAATATCTTTATAGCTCTATTTTTTTTATAATTTTAAATTTTCTTAGCCGAATACCTGGATACGCACCACCGAATCTTAAAATTTAGATTTTGCAGAATCCAACACTCGGATCCCTACCCGTATCAAATATCCGCACCCGAGTCCGAGAAACTTAGGGTAAGAGTGCAACACATGATGTGTGGGTTAGATGCACGTCATAAGTTCTTTTCGAATCTCGATGCAGATAAAAGTCCAGAAGTGGAGTAGGGTAGAGCGGTGGGCTCGTTATCCATCGAGTTTCTAACCGTGCACCATTAGTCTTTGGAAATTTCTCGGTTATTAAAAAGAAGATAACAACTTTGATATCTCAAGTCTAAATCCTAGCTACAAGACCTGGTCAGAGACTCAAAGCTCATCTGCTTCAACTCTGGTGCATTGGATTACCTTGGGACTTGTGCTTGTGGGCCAGACGAATTACCCAATGAATTAGTCAAGGGGCATGTTAGTTGGCTTGGGCACGATTGATATAGAAAAGATTCAGATTTTAGTACGATTAACCAAACATCCATTAAAAAGTCAATCATTATTGTTTATTATTCTTCAACAACAACAACATACCCTGTATATTCCCACAAAGTAGAGTCTGGGGAGGTTAGAGTGTATGCAGGCCTTACTCCTACCTTGGGAGGTAGAGAGGTTGTTTCCGATAAACCCTTGGCAAAATAGGAGTTTAAAGTTATATATTGTTTCTACATAAGTATGACATTCTTTTTGGGATGGACTAAAAATGAAAGTATGCCACATAAATTGGGACAGGGGGAGTAATATTTAATCATTTTAATTAATGGAATGGATCAAAGTATGTCACATAAAATTTGGACAGTATATTAATCTTTTATTTTTTGAGAAAGAAGAACAAGATAAGAACAATATATTAATCATCAGCACAAAGGCTATGCTGGAGCCATACTTACAATTTCAAAAATCAAACGTGTGTTCGTTTGGAACCAAAGAAGAAAGATTTAGGATGTTTTGGTTTTCTTAGCAGAATCAGATCGCAGAGTTTATGTAAAGATACTGAATGGGTCATCTTGATGTCTGGTTAAAGTGGACTGCTATTAAAAAACATAGTTGGGGGACAACAGATGACATCATGTACCATTATCAGATAGTGAGAGGAGTTGGATATGAGTTGGTTGAGATTCAAGTTGCTCTTCCAGTGCTACTGAGTGGTGACTATATTAGTCAGTGTCCTGAACTCCACCACTATTACTGGTATATGTGTCACTCCACAAAGTATAAACTCACACAAAACTGATACGAAGTAAAGTCTCTTTTATTTAGTTTAGGCTTAATACATACTTTACCCCTCCAACTTGCGGGAAAATTCTTTTCACACTTTTTTTTTGCGGGCATCCTTTAACACGCTTTAATTCGTCAATCCCGTAACTAAGATCTCCCTGGATGACTTATGACCGCTTCTTCTTGGGAAGCCCATAACACACTAATGGGAGCATGACACATGTGTAACATTAAAATAAAAGAAAATACTGAAAAAAGTACTCCCTCATCTCTTCTCTCAAGTTTCATTAGTTACAGTTTAAACCCAAAATAGTTTACATCTTGCAAATTTCCCCTCTTCTTCTACTCTTTAAACTCACCTCTTTCTTTGTGATTAACTGGATTACTGCTGTACTTTATTACTATAAAAAATTCCCCTTATGAAAACTGGGAAAAGCAATAAAAAATGATTAATATACGGTTGTTATCTTTTTCTTCTTTCTCAAAAAATAAAAGATTAATATACTGTCCAAATTTTTGTGGCATACTTTGATCCATTCCATTAATAAAATGATTAAATATTACTCATTCTGTCCCTATTAATGTGACATACTTTTCGTTTTAGTCTATCCCAAAAAGAATGTCATACTTATGTAGAAACATGATATTCATCGACCTTGAAAGGCTTACGACAAAGTGTCAAGGGAGGTTCTATGTAGATGCCTGGAGGTTAGAGGGGTACCTGTGGTGTATATTAGGGCGATAAAGGACATTATGGTGGAGCCAAGATCAGAGTAAGGATAGTGGGAGAAGACTCAGAGCACTTTTCAGTTGTGATGGGGTTGCACCAGGGATTAGCTCTTAGCCCATTTTATTTGCCTTGGTGATGGATGAACTGACACAGCAAATTCAAGGTGAGGTTCCATAGTGTATGTTATTCGCGGATGACATAGTCCTGATTGACGAGACACGCAGCGGGATTAACGCTAAGCTGGAGGATTGGAGACAAACTCTGGAGTCTAAAAGGTTTAAGTTGAGTAGGACCAAAACATAATACTTAGAGTACAAGTTCAGTGACGTGCCGCGTGAGGCTGACGTAGTAGTGAGGCTTGGTACTTAGGCTGTCCAGAAGAAAGACAGTTTCAAGTATCTTGGATCTACTATTCAAGGAAATGGGGAAATTGACAATGATGTCACACATCGTATTGGTGCATGGTGGATGAAATGGAGGCTCGCGTTTGGAGTGTTGGGTGATAAGAAGGTTACCGACCATGCTGTATGGGACAGAGTGTTGGCCAGTTAAGACCTCCCATGTTCGGAAGATGAAAGTTGCAGAAATGAGAATGCTGCGATGAATGTGTGGACACACTAGGAGAGATAGGATTATGAATGAGGATATCCGGTACAAGGTGGGAGTGGCCTCGATGGAGGACAAGATGTGGGAAGCAACACTGAGATGATTTGGTCATGTGAAGAGGAGAGATACGGATGCCCCTATGCGGAGGTGTGAGAGGTTGGCTATGGATGGGTTCAGGAGAGGTAGAGGAAGACCGAAGAAGTATTGGGGAGAGGTGATTAGACAGGACATGACGCAACAACTTACTGAGTACATGATCTTAGATAGGAGGTTATGGAGAACCCAGATTAGGGTAGAAGGCTAGTAAGAGCCCCGTTTATCCGTTTATACTAGTAGTCGCAATATTGCACTATAGTTTTTTGTCCTTTGACCTCTTCTATTATTTGTTGTCTCTTGTACTTTGATTATCTTCTTTCTCTGTGGTAGCTACCGCTCCTTTCCTTTCCAGAATGCTTATCCACTTTCGTTATTTTCATTTTCATATTGTTTTGGATTGCTTATCCTTCTCTGACTTTTTTTGTGATTTCTCTTGAGTCGAGGGTCTTTCAGAAACATCCTCTCTATCTTAGGGGTAAGGTCTGTGTACACTCTACCCTCCCCAAACCCACATTGTGGATTTCACTGGGTTTGTTGTTGTTGTAGTACTTATGTAGAAACAATTTATAACTTTAAACTTCTATTTTGCCGAGGGTCTACCCGAAATAACCTCTCTACCTTCCAAGGTAGGGGTAAGGTCTGCGTAGACCCTCTCCAGACCCACTTTGTGGAATTTCACTGGGTATGTTGTTGTTGTACTTTCTTTCTTAAATTCGGTACCTAGTCAAACACCTCTACATAAATTTGGACGGAGGAAGTAGGTAAAAGTTGAGAGTCAGGAACAAAGATTGAAGAACATTCTCATAGCGTGATGAAAATGTCAGTAACTATTGAAATTTCAGAACTCAATTGTTCAACTAGTTATCCTTAGTCCTAAACACTATGAGACCGTAGTACTAGATGACAATCTTACCCTTTGCCAATTGATTAAAAGAAAAAGATATGACGGGTTTCCTCTTCTGGATTTCCTTTCAATAATCTTTTCTATAAACGGAAGAGGAGCCTTGGAGTAACTGGTAAAGTTGTTGCCATGTGACCAGGAGGTCACGGGTTCAAGTCGTGGAAACAGCCTTCTGGATTTCCTTTCAATATTCTTTTCTATAAACGGAAGGAGAGCCTTGGAGTAACTGGTAAAGTTGTTGCCATGTGACCAGGAGGTCACGGGTTCAAGTCGTGGAAACAGCCTCCTGCAAAAATGCAAGGTAAGGTTGCGTACAATAGATCCTAGTGGTCCGGCCCTTCCCCGGACCCCGCGCATAGCGGGAGCTTAGTGCACCGGGCTGCCCTTTTTATTCTTTTCTATAAACAAAAAATATTAATAGATATTTGTTTTTGATAACGGTGGGGTCTGGGGCAACTTGCGTGCATCTTGACTATTTCGCGGGTTACCTATGACCTCCCACCCGCACAAGTACAAAGTAACTCTGTACGTCAAGGTTTAGTCATATGGGAAGAAATCACCTAGTATTTTTGCGTCCGCTGGGACTTGAACCTAAGACCTCATGGTTTTCCTCCCACTTCATTGACTAGATGCCAAAATATTAATCAATATTATAATGAAATAAGTCTGAATATAGAGAATAGATATAGAAAACTCTTAATAGTAACTAGTTTAGAATTGAGACGTTGTCATTGATGTTGTTATTGTTGTATTTCCTTTCATTGCTGGAGTTCGCAGGAAATTTCAACATATACGGATGATTGATAAGTTTTACATAGGAACTCCTCATTAGTGGACTTCCCTTTATTATACCTCCTTGTGATATGTGTCTTACTTTCTGTCACTCAAATCCCTATAAATGTTTTGAACAAGAAGAAGTGAAAAGGTTAAAAAGGTTCCTGAAATGCTGCACTTTGAGTTGAGGTATGCCATAGACAGTACTTAGAATTATGCTACATCAATTGTTTGTTTCTCTAGAGAGAACTTGGCTTGCTCAAAGTATCAAACTTTGATTTAGTTTTCCTCATCTTTCTTCAATAAAATTATTTAAACGAGAAAATATCATCATTGCCCATCAATTTATTTCAGAAGGCTATTTTGTCAGATTAGAATAAAGTTTTTAGAACAACTTACTGATTGTTAGGGACAAAGGGGAAATAATTGTGTTTTCTTGGGGAATAATCACTCAGATAAAGCTTCTAACAGTACCCTTAATTTCTATTATCACTCATAGTTTAAGTTCTCCCATTAGTTCTTTTATACTATTTCTAGCTTTTGAAGCGCTATATTACTTTAGTTTGTTTTCTTTTGATCATTCTCTTATGTTATTGATCTTATTTTGCTAGTGATAGGATTGAGGAACTACTGTTGCGAGCGGATATTATTGGGAGTGGTTTCATGTACAAGGCATGACAATAAGAAGTACCAAGTCCATCAAGTCAGAAAACACTTGCTTTATTACGACTTAAGGAAGCTTGGATGGACAACAAAATACTTCCATCTTCATCTGGAGGCTACGACATTGATTCCTGTGGGGCGCGTTTGGGTAAAAGGATTTCAAGGCCAGTTGATTTGCCTGAATTTTCCTGGCCTCTAGAGTCAAGACTAAAAGAGAATGGTCCACTCTTATCCACTACAGAAGAAAATACTCGTGAATCAACTGTAAACCAATCAAAGTCTGCCAAAATGGTTGCTCTTGGAGATCATTTCCACCATCAATTTAATTATCAGAACAGTGTCGAAGGATATAAGTTCATTAGTAATAGGAAGGCCCAAGAAAATGAAGTTGAAAGTATAAACCATTACCCTTTATGCATGCAGTTGCAATCTACACAGCACCAGCATCCACATTGGAAATTTGATGTTCCATCTGGGGAGACGCCTAAATTGCTAAATTGGGTATCAAAGACAAGTAACATGTTTGCACAAGCTGACACTGGTAGATCCTCTTCAAATTCCAATAATTCGTATACTGAAAAATCTCAATTTCATCCTTATCAGGAAGATTTGGTTTCTGGGAACCCTGTTGTCACCTCTAGGATGCCATTGGAAATGCATAATGTTTCCTCTGGAGTTGTGAGAGGGGTTGGAGCAGTTGAGCAGAATTTTTCTCAGCATCATACCTCATATGCCTCTTCTCATGGAAGAGGTTGTCCTGAAGAAGCCATTAGATCTGGGAATTCTTGTGTTTTGGAACAAAGTCTACAGTGTTCAAACAGAATTGGAAGTAATAGTCCTTCATATAGAGATATTCTCTCAGGAGTCTCGGCTCCTACTGACCAAAAGGTTGGTGGAAAGTCATTGCCTGATGAGGTTCCGAGTTCCATTGGTTCTTTTGATAATCGTGTAGACAACTTACTTGAAAGTAGAGCAAGAAGTCACATGAAAATGAAGGACCTGGAAGCAATAGATAAGGAGAACATCAAGGGTTCTTTGACAGATGACCTTTCCTCTAAAGATGGCCACTGTCCATCAAATGGTGTTCAACTTGTTGAATCAAATAAGTCAAACCATATTTCTCACAGATTAGATGAGAAGAATAGGGTACTGTCCAATAAAATGTCTCCTGCGGCTGAAAAGATATGGGATGGATCTCTTCAGCTAAACTCATATATTACCGTGTCTGTGGTGGCTTTCTTCAAAAGGTCTTTCCATTTACTTTTCTTTTTGGTTATCGACATTTGCTTACAACTTTTTAAAAAACTGCAAGCTACCTTAGAAGTAACTAAGGTTTTCCTTAATATTATTGAGGGGTTGTCTGTTGTGGATTAATCTTGGCAAGTTAAATGTTGAAAGATTCTCCACTGTCTCGGTTAAAATAATGTCTGAAATGCTGCTCCTATGCATGTTGATCTTGACTAAAATGGCTGATGGAACTTCAATGTTCTGCAGTTGCATTACTACGTTGCTTCCTGACTGCATTTTGTTTTGACGAACTGCCAACCCCAAAGCCAGACTTTTAACATTTAACATAATTTTCATTAGGCTCACCCCTCTTAGAATTTGATTTATATTAGAAAACATGGCATGGTTGATGCATGTTACATATTTGTAAAATAATATTCTAGTGTTATTCACTTCAGGCATAGATAACTAAAAACTAAGTGGAATGATATCTTAGTAAAAAGAGCAGCCATGTGCACTAAGCTCCCGCTATGTGCGGGGTCCAGGGAAGGGCTGGACCACAAGGGTCTGTTGTACGCAACCTTACCTTGCATTTCTGTCAGAGGCTGTTTCCACGGCTTGACCCCATGACCTCCTGGTCACATGGCAACAACTTTATCAATTACTCCCAGGCTCGACTTCATGATATCTTAGTAAAAAAGAAAATAAGCAAAAAAAAAAAAAGTAATGAGAAAATAACAACAACATACCCGATGAAATCCCACAACGTGGGGTTTGGGAAGAGTAAATTGTACGCAGACCTTACCTCTACCTTGATAGGTAGAGCGGTTGTTTCCGGGAGACCCTCGGCTCAAGACAAAGCATAATCACAAGCAAAGCAAAGCAAGAGAAACAATTCGACTCAGACAAGAAATTAAAGCAGTATGAACATGCTGATAACAAAATCGAATACACCATGATAGCGCATTCTAACAAAAGGAAGCAGTAGCTAACACAGCTAAATAAGATAAACAAAGCACTAAAGAACACAGAGTAGCAGAAATTAAATAACAGGGGCTATAAAGCAATACTGCGCCTATAAGTGTGATAGGTTAATCGGGCCTACAGTAAGAACACTACAACTATCATTTTGTAAGCGTAAGTAGGACTACGCTTGACTACCTACTACCTTTCTACCCTAATCCGTGTCCTCCACAACCCCCTATCTAAGGTCATGTCCTCAATAAGTTGCACCTGCGTCATATCTCGTCTAATCACCTCTCTAATACTTCTTCGGCCTACTTCTATCCTTCCTGAACCCGTTCATTGCCAACTTCTCACACCTCCGCACTGGGGCATCTGTGTCTCTCCTCTGCACGTGCCCGAACTATCTCAATCTCGCTTCCCGCTTCCTGCATCTTATCCTCCACTAAGGCCACTCTCACTTTGTCTCGTATATCATCATTTCTAATCCTATCTCTCCTTGTACGCCCACACATCCATCTCAGCATCTTCATCTCCGTAACTTTCATCTTTTATATGTGTGAAGTCTTGACTGGCCAACACTTCACCCCATACAACATAGTCGGTCCACCAACCTCCTAATGAGATGAATGACTTCTGTAGTCGAATGCCCCAATATGAATCCAAACTGGTTCTCGAAAATAAATACGCTTCTTCTCACCCTCATCTCCACGACCCTTTCCCAAACTTTCATAGTGTGGCTTAGCAGCTTGATACTCCTATAGTTGTTGCAACTCTGGATATCACATTTGTTCTTGTACAAAAGAATCATTGTACTCCACCTCCATTCTTCGGGTATTCTTGTCGTCTTAAAAATGACATTAAATAACTCAGTCAGTCACTCCAAACCTCCAGCTTAGCGTTCACTCCGCTGCGAGTCATATCAATCAGAACTATGTTATCTGCAAATAACATACACCATGATACCTCCCCTTGGATTTGTCGCGTCAGTCCGTCCATCACCAAGACAAATAGGAATGGGCTAAGAGTTGATCCCTGGTGCAGTCCCATCATCATTGGAAAGTGCTCCGCGTCTCCTCCTACTATCCGTACCCTAGTATTGGCTCTATCATACATATCCTTGATCGCCCTAGTGTACGCCACAGGTACACCTTTAACCTCCAAACATCTCTGTAGAACCTCCCTAGGGACTTTGTCGTATGCCTTCTCGAGGTCGATGAAAACCATATGTAAGTCTCTCTTCCTCTCCCTATACTGTTCCACCGACCTCCTAATAAGATGAATGACTTCAGTAATCGAACGCCCCATCATGAATCCAAACTTGTTCTCAGAAATAGACACGTCTCTCCTCACCCTCATCTCCACGACCCTTTCCCAAACTTTCATAGTGTGACTCAGCAGCTTGATACCCCTATAGTTGTTGCAACTCTGGATATCACCTTTGTTTTTGTACAAGGGAATCATTGTACTCCACCTCCATTCTTGGGGGTGTCTTAAAAATAACGTTAAACAACTCAGTCCACTCCAAACCTGCCCTGCTTGCGTTCTTCCAAAATTCAACTGGATCTCACCGGGCCCGGTCGCTCGTCCCCTGTGCATCCTGCGAACAATACCCTTAACCTTCTCAACCTTAATGCTTCTACAATACCTAAAATTTCGGTACCTTCCGTATTACTCCAGATCTCCCAGCACAACGGCTTCATCTCCTTTTTCGTTCAAGAGTTTATGAAAGTAAGACTGTCACCTTCGTCTAATATGCGTGTCCTCTACCAGTACTTTGTCGTCCTCATCCTTGATGTACCTCAAGTGATCCAAGTCACGGGCCCTTCTCTCCCTTGCGTTGGTTAGTCTGTACAACTTATCCCCGTCTTTCTCCTTTAATTCCACATATATGCGTTCAAAAGCTGCCGTTTTCGCCGCTGTAACCGCTAGCTTTGCCTCCTTCCTCACCATCTTATACAGTTCCCTATTTGTCCACTTCTCCACCTCTTCCTTGCTTTCTACCAATTTCACATACGCCGCTTTCTTCGCTTTCACCTTCTCTTGAACTTTACCATTCCACTATCAGTCCCTCGATGCCCATCACGGTTACCCCGCGAGGCCCCTAACATTTCTCTAGCTACCTCCCGAATATAACTGGCCGTCCTGTCCCACATACCGGTCTCATCCCCACTACTCCCCCAAGCCCCCTTGGCTATCAATCTCTCCCTCATCTCCTTTGCACTAGCCATGGTCAAACTCCCCCATTTGATTCTTAACCTGACATCCACAACCCTCTTCTTCTTCTCCATCTTGATCTCCAAATCCATCCCCAAAAGCTTATGTCGGGTTGTAAGATCCTCCTTCGGAATAACCTTGCTGTCTTTACAAAGACTTTTGTCAACCTTCCTAAGGAGCAAAAAGTCTATCTGAGTCTTAGCCGCCGAACTACGAAAAGTCACCAAGTGTTCCTCCTTCTTCAGGAACCTCGAATTGGCTATCACCATCCCACAAGCTCTAGCGAACTCCAAAAGTAAGACGCCTCCCCCGTTCCTGTCCCCAAGTCCAAAGCTTTCATGCACGTCGTCATAACCCCTGGAAGTGACCCGATATGTCCATGGAAATCCCCTTCTACAAATAACTTCTTAATGGGTGGTATTCCTCCCACCACTTCGTGCAAATTCTCCCAAAAGCGTCTCTTCTCTTCCTCGTCCAAACCCGCCTGCGGCGCATAAGCACTAATAATGTTCATAATGAACCCTCCAACTGCCAACTTAATCGTCATCATCCTGTCATTGACCCTCATCACCTCTACCACCTGATCCCTTAGCTCGCTGTCTACCAAAATGCCTACCCCATTCCTATACTTCGACCTACTCGAGAACCACAACTTATACCCATTTACATCCTTAGCCTTAGGTCCTACCCATACCCATTTGGTCTCCTGGACACATGCTATATTAATCCTCCTCTTCTTAAGAATCTTAACTAGCTCTATGGACTTCTCGGTTAAAGTCCCAATGTTCCATGATTCTATTCTCAGTCTAGCCTCTCCCTTACCCCACTTACCCCTAACCCTCGCCCCGACTGAGAACGTGACTCTAGTCTACCATCAGTTACCAAAGCCACTAAAGCAAATATAAAATAATAAATTACTCAAACGTTTACCCTAAAACAGAAAGGGATCAAAGTGCAAGCACAAGTTAACAAGAATCTAGAGGCAAGTAAAACCACTTCGCCAAGAATGCTATGACTAAAGACGAGAAGCGGCAAAATTTAACAACACAGTTAAGGACAAAGAATGGATACGGGCAACCGGACCAACTTCAGTTGAATCGAACCTGTTTGCCGGCGAAATCTCTGTTCACGGCACCGGAAGTACAGTTCACTTGAGTTTTCACCAAAAAATCGAGTACTTGCGTAGATCTAGGAGAAAAAGAACACAAGAACAAGAAAAAGAACAAAAGAACAAAACGAATGAAATTTTGTAAAAAAAAAAAAAAAAAAAAAGTCCGTCGCTGCTGGTATTGTTCACGGCACCGGAAGTACTGTTCACCGGAGTTTTCACAAAAAATCAAGTGACTGCGTAGATCTAGGAGAAAAAGAACACAAGAACAAAAAAATAAATGAAAGTAAGGAGGAAATAGTGGGTTAAAAAATGGGATGCAGAGAGGACAGTCCAAAAAAGATATGTTTACGAGATTGGGACTAATTTACTGTTTGTAGTTTTAGGAGAGACCAAAGAAGCTATGCTAGGGTGTTGGCATTTAACCTCACTCTTCCAATGCCCAAGTGGATCCTGACCAACTACTTAACTTTTGCTGCTATATACTGGACCTACGCTATGTTAACTGATCAAAAAAAATACTGGACCTACCCAAGCATAATATAGCTAGCTGATTCCAAAATGATTTTGCATGGGGTGGAAGCTGCTGGAATGTTGAGATAGAAGCTGGAGCTGAGAACTTGCTGCAATTAATCAATGGTGCATAAGCAAAAAGGAAACTTGACATCTGGGCAGATTTTTGAAGGTAAAGAGAACTATGAGAAAAGTGCGAGAAGTGGATTTTTGAGGACATTGAATACAGGCTAAGACGAGGAAGGGAGCTGTAATTATAGGGTGAGATTGAAGAGAGAGATTTTGGAATCAGGGAAAACAAATAAAGAAAGAGAGCATGAATAGGAAAAGAAAACGATTAAGTTGAAGAAAATCCTACCATTCATAGTAGCAGCAGAAGAATTACTGGAGTAGAAGAAAATCAGATTTGAAAAAGAATGAACAAGGAGTGGTAAAAAGAGAATAATAGAAGTGAGGTAGTGAAGGAACAGAGAGGGACGGGGAGGGGGGAAGAGAGAGATTTGAACGAAGTTCTGCAATTCCCTTCCATGAATGATCCATATCATCCTCTATTCCACAAAACAGTAGTTAATCTCTAGGTAATAAATTCTAATATTTGAGGATCAGCTATACTTTAACCCCTTCTACCACTTTCTCAGACTTGATGTTGTCTGTCTAGTTTGGCAATTATTTTGGGCCTGGTAGACCCCACTAAAAGTGTATGTTACGTGATAAGACAACTTAATAATAATAAAAAAAGGGCAGCTCGGTGCACTAAGCTCCCGCTATGCGCGAGGTCTGGGGAAGGGCCGGACAACTTAATAATTAAAAAAGAATATACATCTCAAAAAAGAAAAAGATGAAAAAAGAACCTAGTCAATTACAGGTAACAATTAAGCTAGTTGTATCCAATTCTTTGAAACAGAGAGACTTCTTTGGTTTTGATAATTGAACAGCTTAAGAAAAAATTGTAATTAATTATTTCAGGTCTCCTTACAGCGCCGTTTTAACTTTTAGCTGATTCGCTTGAGATCAGTCCTCAAAATTCTGATTGTAAAAGTTGATTGAACCGAATGAAATCAGCAGCTTTTCCCAACTTTCTGAAACTGTTCCTTTGTTATCGGGTTTGGTTGAACCAAAAAAAATCAGCCACTTCTTTCCCCATGTTCTTTAAACTGTCCGTTCACGATTCAGGTTTTCAAAAGAGAATTGGCTCATTCAGAATGAACAGCTTTGGTTGGGGCCTAAGCTAACAAAGCTTTATCTTACCTAATCTTTCCTTGTTATATATCTACAATTGAAGTGGTATATTGAGCGTTTGATTTAGTACAATACCTGTAATGAAATACTAGTAAATAGAAAGATAAAAAGAAAGGAGCAATAGCACCCTCTTGATAGGACAATAAAGTGATTATTTCTGCTTCATTTTCAAAACCTCTTGAGTTTTGGTCGGATTGATTCCATTCAGTCTCTTATGTGTGTTATCAGCAAGTTCATGAGCTTTATAATATTTGAAGGGCAGAAAGGGTTTTGCTGCCTAACATTTCTAAAGATAAGGTGAAGCAAATCAATATACTTCTTATTTTGTGGGGACTCGTGCCCTGCAAGAATCTTGTATCAACTGAAAATGTTCTCCCCTTGCCTCAAGTTAGATATCCATATCTTTGATCTCAATCTGCTATAATGCACACTTCTCAAAGACAATGTAGTACTACTTCCTCTGTTTCAATTTGTGTCGTACCTTCCTTTTTAGTCTGTTTAAGAAAGTATGACAAGTTTTCTTTCCAAAAAAAAAAAAGAATGACACTTTCTGTATTTAGTAACCCTTTAATTCCAACATTCAACCTTGTTTAAGACCAAAAGAAGGACATTTTGGTACATTGTACACATCTTTAATTTAAGACCACAAAATTCGAAAGTCTCCCTTACTTTCTTAAACTCCGCGCATAATCAACTAAGACATAAAATGAAACGGAGGGAGTATAATATATGAATTACATTCCGAACACTATCCATCTGAAGTTGACTCAAGCTTATATGTATGTTGTGCGAATTTTGGATAATTTATGATTACTATTCTTTGACAAGGTAATTTTATTCATGAAGCGAAAAGCATCATATACAAGTCGTATTCCAAAAAAGTAGAGAACCTACACCGGAATATGATTCTCTACAAAAGAAACCCAATCATCTATACACGAAGGGACCTTATGGGTACAGCAAAAGGAAACTAGAAATAAAAGACTATTTTGCAATCTTACAAAATCATCTCAAACACCCTCAAAAGCTCTCATGTTTCTCTTTCCGTAGAACCCACATAATGGCTAATGGAGCAACATCCCGTGCCTTTGATCTTCTCTCTCTTTCTGAAGGCCCAACTATGCAGTACCTCTTTCATTCTCTGCATTGCCAATTGTATTATGAATCAATTTAGGACCATTGACCACAAATTCGCAGCCACCTGACAATGCACCAAGAGATGGTCCGCATCTTCATTCGAACATTTGCACATGAAGCACCAACTAACATATGTGATCCTACTCTTCCTTAGATTCTCTGCTGTCAGAATCACCTCCCTTACTACCAGCCACGTAAAGAAACCTTCCTGGGCACCCTGGGAATCCAAATAGCATGATGTGGGAAAACCAATTCCTCTCTCCAACATACTCTGGTAATGTAATTTAACAGTGAACATACCCTCTCGCCATCTCCAAAAATCAGAAGTATCATACTATGCACTCTGCCTCTCCAGTAGATCAACCAAGTTTTGAAATTCACCCTTCTCCCAATCCTGTAGATTCCTTCTTAATCTCAAACTCCAATGCACTCTGTCTGTACAGTAGATCAACCAGGATAATTTATGATTACTTACTGTAATCTAAATGTTACAAATGGAAAAAAGTGTTGTTGAATTGTGTGACCATCTCTTGGTACCATATTAAACTGTGTGACCATCTCCTCTTAAAGCTTAGGCTGTTAGAGAGAGCACACTATATTTCCTTAATTATGTCTTCAATAAATATGTTTTCTTTATGTGTTTGTTTGAGTAATATATATATATGTGCTGTCAGTTTTGGATAATTTAGGATTATTGCAGTGTTCTGAACATTACAAATTGACAAAAAGTTCGTCCTTTTCCTTTTAGAGTCTGCATTGAGTCATCCAAAATGTTCTAGTACATCTTGGATGTCAGGAGCTTAGTAAAAGTCAACTTATCCTATTTATTTAAGGAGATCCTGCAAAGAAACCCTTTC
This sequence comes from Anisodus tanguticus, assembly GCA_034509755.1. NCBI lineage: Eukaryota > Viridiplantae > Streptophyta > Magnoliopsida > Solanales > Solanaceae > Anisodus > Anisodus tanguticus. The sequence continues at coordinate 7,234,637 of CM067543.1, read as the reverse complement.
CTCGCATCATGTTATGTCGATAGGGGTTGTGTAACATGTGATCATACATATAACTTATAATGTTTGGTTGAATGCTCTTAGAACTTGAACTTGTTTTTTTTAATGTTGTTTTGTAGAACACTCCTATAACTTCTCAAAAATGGTAGTCTGTTATGTGCGTGTTGTGTATGTGCTGGCCAATATCCAGGCAATCTTCCCTTTGATTTGTGATAGATTTTTGCTGAAGGGTCCTCCTTTTGCTGTGATGTACATAGATTGAGGATAACTAAGCTTTTGATGACCTAGTTAAGACATCAAGAACATGTATCAATGTTGCAACTAGTGGAGAGATTGAATTAGGTTGTTTATTAAGTTGTAGAAACACAAACTCTACTACGGTCATCACTCACCATACAAGTGTGTATTTGAGCACTTGGTCCACGAGCAATCAAAACGCACCCTTCAATCAATCTATAACCACACGGTATCTATCTAGTGTCAATTTTCCGAGAATAGCATCGTCATATCCCTATTTCTTACTTATTTTGATATGCAATATATGAATTCAAAGAATCCCATATTTCATTATACATTCAAAACACTGCTGCTTTAAAATTTTTTGGTTGGTTTTCCTGGGAAATATTCCATGCCTCTTACAATTGAAAGATATCTTTCCCTTTTGTGTTTGAGATTGGCCAGTCAATCATAAACTCATACCAATCACAATGCTTAAATGTGGAGCTATTTTAAGGTACATCACATATTCCAGTTCATCTTGAGTGCTGTTAAGAGAAAAGGGAAAAAAAAGAAATTGTGTCAGTGGGATGTGTAGTAAGAGCTTTTGTATCTGGTCTTTTGTATTGGAGAGATGTCTAGAATTCCTACATGACACCTTTATTGATTTGACAAACCCACTGAGCTTACTTCTAAGTTGTCCACCAGAACATATTTGGGAATTTTCACATCTCTTCTACTGTAGGTAGTGGATTATGTTTTTTTCATTCTTCATGTGCGTTCAATTTAATTAGTTATGTTCTTGAATTGTGTCTATTTGACTCAATGTAGTTAACTTAGTTCGAGGTTCTAACAGATTTCCTTAGATATGTTTAGTCTTTACTGACTGTTTAATATGATGGCTCTTTCAATATAAAATTTGGCAGGCATTTTCTCTGTATTCAGGAGATTCCCGTCTTTCATGGTTCCCTATTTAATAACTTTATTTTAGCCGTCTCTACTATTGTGCATAATCTATCTGGCTTTCTATTTTCCATGCTGTTGTTCATAATTTGACTTGCTGTTGCACTTATCTTCTTCACACGTGATGCTGGTGGATCTATTTCTGTTACACTTGATTTATAGCATTATTATAGACCTGCATGCATGGCAAGCTGCTTTCTGTCTCTTCTTTGATGATTTCTGGTGTCCAGTATAGTCATATTTTGTTGACCCTATGAATGATGAATTTTATGTAGCGGTGAGAAGTTGCTTGATCTCAAGTGGTCTGAATTTGTAGAAGTTAAAGGCAAAGTAAGATTAGACTCTTTCGAAAAATACATCCAAGATCTTTCTCGTTCACGCAATCGGGGACTAATGGTAAGACTTGTTGTCTTTGTTCTGCTACTTAAACTTGGGATTTTAATACGGAGAGCTAACATGATTCGTTCGTGACAGATGCCTAGAAATTTTTCAAAAAAAGAAAGTATGCCCTTTCCTTTAAACATGAAATGGTTAACAGAAAATTAGAAGAAGACATGAAATATTACTTTTAATATGGGATGCATTTGACTAGTCTCTGATTACTTACTTCCTCCTTGTTCCTTAAAAAGAAAAGAAAAAGAAGTCACCTGTTTATTGGCTGCCTAAACTTGGTATCCCAAAAATTGTAGCTTACTTGTTGCTTACACTCTTCTCTGCAAATGTTTTTAAGTTCTTGAGACTGAATACTCCATCCAGTCTCACAGTCCTTGTTGACCAGGCATGCTTATATAGAGAAGATGAACATACTTAGTTACTCCAGAAGTTTTTCTTCTTCTTGGCAAAAGGTGTTAGCTAATGTCCATAAGTTGTCTAACACGATACTCTCTTTTGATTACCAAAAAAAAACAAATCTTGGTAGAAATTATGGATTTTGGAATGATACCGCAAAATCATCGTCTAAGAACTCGTAGAAAACAATAGAACTGAACTGAGACGTAAAATCTCGAGCTTACGAAAAGATCAGGTTATCTTTTGTTTCCTGATAAAGATATAAATTTGCACTCAAGAGCCATCACTCATCTCAATTGTAGAAGGTTTATCTTGTTTCCTCTATGAAAACTTCAACTGTAGGTGCTGAACAATCTCATACATCCACCTATGGAACTTAAAATTCATATCCTGTTTTTCTGGCCTTAGTTTCTAAACATCAGATGAGGCCTTTAGAGGAGCAACCACCATTAGAAGAACAACACTTCTTTTGAATTTTATTTAACGTTTGGTTACAATAAGGATACATACATGAGTATCCTTTATATTTGGGCTTTTTTGGGTATGACAAACTATTTCTTACGGTACATGTTAAAAAAACCCATTTTCTAGATGTCTCTTTAAATCTTGTAGAAGCAACAGAAAGCCGTTATGTAAATAATTTTAGACTTAGGCCCCATTTGGACCTGATTTGAAATTAGGTTGATTTGAAGTTGAAGTTTTGTTTGAACATGCAATTTGCATTTCGTAAGTTGTATTTTTTCTCATAAACATGAAAACCCCATAAGTTGTGAAAACTATCAAAACTTCTCCAATTCTAATACAACTTTACCAAATGAGCAAATCATAGTTCATAACAAAGTTAATACACTACTAGAAGACATTTTTAAAAAATTCAACATCTATTGATCGAACTTTAGTTCAATAAAAAGGAAATTGGCCATGAGTTGTAGCGTAACTACTCTTTAATATAATTCTCCCACATGGTATGAACAATCTCTTCACGTCGAGCATGCATTTTCAATCAGATGACCAAGAAGGCGAAGCAACATTGTTACTTTGGGTCAAGTTTTACATTTAAAATATATATCTACCAACTTATGATCTTTTTTTTTACAAAATATAAACTTATGGGTCAAGTTTTACATTTAAAAAAAAATTGGAATCATGATTTGAAATCCCAAATCCTACTATTTGGAGAATTTGGGATTTCAAATCATGATAAGAAGTTGAAGGTGAAATTTTGTGCAAATTTCATAAACAAACGCTAATTTGAAATTAAAATATGAAATCATGATTCCAAATCGCATTGCCAAACGCCTACTTAGTCTTTCAGAATCCTGCGCATTTCGTGAAGGAAATACAAAAGAATCATAAGATCCATACCTAGACCGACTAATTAGTCTTAAGGTTGACTAACACTCTTTTTAGTTTGTTTTGAGATCTATATGGCAGTGTAGGGATAAATGAGACTGTTGGAGAACCTATAGTTTTGAGTGCTCCTAATCTGTCTTGAAAGATAAATTATAAAGTATATTAATCAAATGAGCCCAAATAGAGCACAATGGATGTAGATGATTCATTTATCGGCCCGCTTGGTACTGAGGTTTAGTTATTGTTGTAAAAGAGGTCAATTCTCTTTCTGTAAAATATTTTTCTGCAAAACCTTTTCAATTATTTACACAACCAACATTAAAAAATGACTTTTATTAAAATGAGGCAAAGGTGCCAGCGATAGAGTTTTTAACTTTTACTTGATTTGACTAAAAAAAGACTTTTATTGTATATTTCCCAAGAAACTTTCTATGACATACCTAATAGGGCATTGATCCAGTTCTATATATCCATGTGGTTTTCCTAGAAAAATCTTGAAGTATCTGCTATAGAATTAGGTGTATATTCTTTTTTTGTTGACGAAGGAATCCGCAGCCGCTACTCTCTCGAGTGCGCACAGGGTAAACCCCGGACTGACGCAATAGCTTGCAAACCACGTCAGCCGATTAACCACACTTGGCAAGCCATGTGTGACAGGCTCAACCAAGAAGGTTTATGCAGGGGATCGAACTCGTGACCTTGCGGTCCCGCGCTCTACTGCTACACCAACTTGGCTACCCTTGCGGGTATAATTAGGTGTATATTCTGAAATTAGAAAAGAGGGATGAGAATGTTAATCATTCAGAGTTCTATGACTTGATTAACAATGTCTTATATGTTTTTTTTTTTTGATGAAGTAAGTTAGATTTCATTAAGGCATCCAGTAGATGCAAAGAAACAAAAGGGGGGATCTGTAACAATGTTTTATATGTCAATTTTGGAAAGCATGCTTATTGGTTTACTGGTTATTTAAACAAATAAGTTAGTGAGCAAGGCAGCACAAAGCTGGTATTATCTGCTTGTAGATCAAGTGGAGAATGCTCATTGCTAAAAACCTGCTATTACTAATTTGCTTGCATTAATATTAAACCAAACATCCTATTCGACTACCAGGCATTTGCAACCTTTCCTGTCTTTGGGTTTTGTTCAGTCTAATGTTTTTGCTAAACGTCATGATAAAAAATCCAAACCTATATAATTTGAGAAAATAAACCACTGATAAATCTCGAAGGATGTAATATCCCTATCTTAAATATTGTGAACTATCAACAATCAGAAATATTATTATGAACCATCGTAACAATGCTAAAACAAGAGGGTGTCTGGTTGAGCTAAGCTGGTCAAATTGGCTTATCTACACCTGAAGTGTTTATAAGCCAAAATCAGTCAAAAGCTATAAGTTTGAATAAATTGGTCATTCCAACTTATAACTTTTCAGTTTATAAGCACTTTTGATTTGACCAAGTTTTTTACTATTTTATCCTTTCTATTTTTTTTTCTCCTTTTCTTTTCAAAGATACTTTTTAATTTATAATTTTTGGTAAAATTTTTAAAGCTCTTTTAGTCATTTTAAAATAGCTTATCATCACCTTTTTACCAAACATGTCAATTGCTTATTATCAGTTTCAGCACTTTATCCAAACACGTAACTACTTTTTCATAAAATCAGTTTCAACACTTGAAAATGCTTTTCAACTCTTAAAGTTTATCAGCAATTTACAATCAGCTAACACAAACGGGCTCTAAGTGAAAGACAAGTGACTTGAGAAAAAAAAACTAAGTGAAAGACAAGTTGACTTCTCTGAAACCTCTTATGTAAAGCTTTATGAAGTGACAACATAAAGAACTTGTATTTTGAGCTCGTGCCATAAATTGCTATTGAAAACCGGTCCGCGATTGTTGATAATTGAGTGTGGCATTCCATGCGATGAATACATCAGCCGATGACGTGTTCGTTGTTAATGTAGATATTTTTCATTGCCTTTCAAGATATTGTGGATAAAAAAGAGATAGCCAGTTCTCTTAGGCCGCCGAAAGTGTTGTGTAAAAAGGACTAAGGAAGATTCGGGAGGAGTACGAGTAGTAGTAGCTTAGGGGCGAAATCAAACGATTACGAGAAAGAGAGTACTTACACAATTCATTCTGAGTACATGAAGTCTACCGGCAATATGAAGTGTGAATCAAAACCATGTTTGAATCGAAATTAAGATACTGATGCAAGTTCTTCCCTTCCAAATGAATCTATCTGAAAAAGATAAGTTTTTGTTATTGGTGCAGCTCAGAGTATATAGATGACCCTGTTTCTATAGTAGACATCCTAGGATCCTTGTAAGATGAAATAGGATGAAATAGGATTTAGAGATAGTCTTGTTTTTACTCTTTCGGATGTAGATTCAAAGTTGTAAAGTTTTGGATTCCAGCACTTTATGCTGATGATTTATTAATACAGTATGTTACCTTGTCAAAAAAAGAAAAAAAGAAAGAGGTTAACCATAAAGGTTAACAATAAGTACTTGTCAAGTTTCTTTTTGGCAAGTTGGACAACCTTTAACTAGTCAAATGCAGAGCTAGACTCTAATTATTATTTTTAAATTGCTCAAGTGACACCAATTAATTACTCAATCAGACTTTGAGATCCCGAGAACGTTTTTGAGATAGGTGTTGTATATTATATATCACTTGCGAAAAGGATGTGCAGATCATATATACATTCCAAAAGAAAGCAAAAAGATCTCCTTGCTCTTTTTTTCTTCTTTTTCTTTACCCCTCCCCCCATGAGCTTCCCCTTTTCGCTCCCTTGGTGACTCGAACCCACAACCTTCCGGTTGGAGGTGGAGGGTGCTTAACATCTGAGCAACCCCTGCTTCTTACACGGATTCTATAACTTCTATTAAAGGTTCAGCATCATCTAGGAGTTCTTCTTTACACCAAAAAAAAATAAGAGCAGATAGTTCATCTTAATTTTCTGTACTAGTAGAGTTGCAGGTTCCTTCAAAACATCTTGTGTTTCTTTCCTTCTACATAGTCCACCACACATAGGCAGGTATTGTTTGCCACCGTTTTCTCTGTCCAACATTTCCAGCAGCTCTCTTGTAGTCTTTGGCATAGTCCACTTGATTCCTTTCATGTTCAGAAATAGTTGCCAGATCTTGTAGTCTTTGAGCTCCAGACAATAGGCTTCTTGAATAGTCTTTGAGCTCCAAACATCTTGTGTTTCATGTTCTATTACAATCTGTCTTCGATAGGCTTCTTGAATAGTTTGGATCATTTACTCCTCAGTCCTCCAACAAGGCAGAAGCAATGGCAAGACAAAAACATTATCTGAAGTTCCACTGGAAATAAAGCATTCCTCTTATACAAACTTTTATCAATACAAATACAACAGTATTGGCACTATCACCAGTAACAGTTATAAACAACAGTGGCAAGTCATTACTTCCAAAATTTAACTCTGCTTCAATCAAATTAACTATATGCAACTTGCCTTTAGTGACATGTGCAATTGTATCTTAGATTTCCTCGGCTTCTACAAAGTATTATCCAAAACTTGTCGTACTTGAAAGTAATCTATCATATACGGTGAGTTAAAGAGAGACAGAGTTCCACTACTTAACACTATTCTTGAAGTTTCAACATGTTACCATTTTCAAAAAAGAAAAAAGAAACTATTCTTGAAGTTTCAAGTAATAACCTTTAAAGATAGAAATGTAGAAGAGCAAATGCACACAAAAGCTTCTTTCATAGAACGCAAATGCACACAGAAGGGCAAACACTATTGACAAGTTAAGAGTAAATGGAGAACTAGTGGAAGATCCAGAAGAAAAGAAGTGAAGAGATTGTGTTACTATGAAAAGTTGTATACAGTGACAGAAAATTGGAGACCACAATTTGATATGAGGAATTGTCCTAGGTTGGGAGCAGAAGACAATGCAATTCTTATGGCCCCTTTTGATTCTCAAGAGATACTGGACTCCATTTAGGGCATGTGCAAGAGACAAGGCTCCAGGTCCAGATGGTTATTCCATGGCCTTCTTTAATCAATGCTGGGAAATAAGAGGGGCAGAACTTGTAGCTGCTGTTCAAAACTTTTATGCTGAAGGTTTCTTTGAAAGAAGCTTGAATGCCACTTTTGTGGCTCTGATTCCAAAGAAAGCTGGAGCTATTGAGCTAAATGATTTTAGACCAATTAGCCTGATTGGGGGAGTCTATAAAATAATAGCTAAGTTGCTGGCATAGAGATTGAAGAAGGTAATACACATATTGGTGGAGAGGCAACAAATGGCTTTTATCAAAGGAAGATAGATCATGGATGCAATTCTTATAGCAAATGAATGTGTGGAATCCTGACAGAGGAGTAAGAAACCTGATATTCTATGCAAGCTTGACATCCAAAAAGCATATGATCATTTGAACTGGAGCTTTCTGATCAATATGTTGGAGAGGATGGGGTTTGGTACTAGATGGATCAGATGGATAAAACATTGTATTAGCGCTGTAAAATTCTCAGTTTTGATAAACAGGACTCCTTGTGATTTTTTTCCTTCTTAAATGGGATTGAGACAGGGTGATCCTTTATCCCCTTTCTTATTTATTTTGGAAATGGAGGGGATGAGTAATATGTTCCTGACAGCAAAGGAGGATGGTTGGATAAGGGGTTTCCAGGTTGGGGCAGGAAACTTGGAGATTACCCATTTGCAATATGCAGATGACACCCTTGTTTTCCGTGAAGCAGTGGAAGAGGACATTTTAATCCTAAGAACTATCTTCATCATCTTTGAAGTAGTTTCAGGATTACATATTAATTGGGGAAAAAGTTTCATTTACCCAATTAATGAGGTGACAGAGGTGGAGAAGCTAGGAGGTAAAGTAGGGGAACTTCCAACTACATATTTGGGCATGCCTTTAGGAGCAAAGAGTAACTCTAAAGGAATATGGAATGGAGTTTTAGAAAAATGTGAGAAGAAGCTGACCAATTGGAAAAGCCAATATCTTTCTCTTAGGGGAAGATTGACTATGATCAACAGTGTACTAGATGCCTTACCATCCTACATGATGTCAATTTTCCCAGTACCTCTTAATGTAATCAAGAGAATTGACACACTGTGAAGGAACTTCTTATGGCAGGGCAATGAATACAAGAAGAAATTTCATTTAGTCAAATGAGAAGAGGCGACTGTGAGCAAGAAGGCAGGGGGAATGGGTATCAAAGATCTGAAAATACAGAATCAAAGTTTGATGTTGAAGTGGCTATGAAAATTTGCTACAGAGAAAGACATGTTGTGGAAGGAAGTCATTACTGCTAAATATGGAATGGTGGATAAGTGGACAACAAACATGATTAATATTCCATATGAATGTATTGTTTGGAGAGCTATCAGGAATCTTTGGCCAAAGATGCTTACAAGAATCAGATGCAGAGTTGGGAATGGGGAAAAAGTATCCTTCTGGAGTGATATTTGGTTGGTTGATATTGCCTTGACACTGAAGTTTTCAGACTTGTTCATACTTAGTCAAAAGCAACAATCAACTGTTGCTGAGATGTGGACTAGACAATGGTGGGATCTGAATCTAAGAAGACACTTAAATGATTAGGAAATGGAGATGATAGCAGATTTTCACAATACAATGGCTGAGTTCAACAACTTAACAGGAGAAAGGGATAACCTAGTATGGAAGAAAGATAGCAAAGGGAGTTTCACCAGCATACAAGGATCTGAATGTCTCAAGCTTTCAGGAAGAATGATGGCCATGGAAGACAAAAATTCCTTGTGAATAGAATAGTTAATTTGGGATAGCAAGAGTTATTGGAAAGCACCGAACCATGGTAGAAGCACTACCATAGCATGAAGTTTTAGTTGACAAAAAAAACTAAAGAGATTAATTAATTGCTTGACAGTAATAGAACCAAATGTTGACTATAATAGTCAACTACAATTATTACTTTGAGAGGAGTATTATTTTTTCCTGAACGTATTTTTTTACATTATACATTACCTACATTACAATATTAATCATTGGATGATCAACATTTTGTTGTACATTATACGTTACCTAAATTACGATATTAATCATCGGATGATCAGCCTGCTCATCCTTTCTGGCTGGAATATACAAAGCATTATTCAAAAAATCACTTGCATCCCCAGCTTGAGGAAGAGTCTGTTCATCAAAACTACTGGCACAAATATTAAGAAAGAATGAAAGACTTTTGGAATTTGTTTAAACAAGCATTAAAACAGTTGTTTCTATAAATCATCTAATAAAGGGAAAAAGGAGAAATCTAAAGTTAAATTATTTTTAAATATTGAAAAGTGTCATTCTCTTTTAACAAACTAATTATGAGAGTGTCATGTGAAATGGGACACACAGAAATAGCAGCCTGCTTTGACAGTACTTGTGTTGCTTAATGTGAAATCAAGAAACCTCATGAACTATTGCATTGACCTGTTAACCTGAAATAAGCAGCAAATTTTCTGCAAGAACTACCAACATTAACCCTCACACCTGCACTAGCTCAATTGTTGCTATGTGCAGTGGTTACATATGCCATTACAGGGTTTTGAGGCATCTTATATCTGTTTTGTTTTATTACCAACATCAATACCTTGTACTTAGAAGCAATATCATGAATATACTTAATAATTCTGGGAATTAAAACATTACTGTCCCCAACATAGTTTGCAAAATGGAAGGGGATTTATTCATTAAAATAAGCTAGATACTCGTGCAAGTTTTAAAACTTTTTGATAAAAGAGAAACCTCTTTCTGCATTGGCTGTTAACAACATACAGAAATCCTTATATCTGAATGTAAGCTAAAAAATAAGAGAAGTTTCCTGATAGTTGCAACATTAATATAAAAACTTCTACCCAATCTTCTTTATAATTTTTTTGCCTTTCAACATGTTTCCTCAAAGGTGATGAAGCAATTCAATTTGCTTATTTAGAACAAGAAACGATAAAAAGACATCTGAATAGTAAACAATTGCCAGATTGAAGCCGTCAATATAGTAAACAATCATTGGAAAGAAAAATGGTATTAGAATTTTTTTTCTTCATTGTTGTCAAGGAAAAAGTCATAGTTAAAGAGAAAATAACTATAAGCACGAACAATTAGATGGACAAAGGAATTGAAAAAACTACAGAAGTGATTCACATACCATTTAAATTCAGGGCAAAGCTGCAGTTTTATGTTTCTAATTTCAAATTTAGCGACTAGTTTCTTTACATTAGTTTCTAGTTTCAGCTTCCTAATCACGAATATATTGATTCAGAACATTTCCGTAACAATTATTATATCATTTGCCAACTATTGAAGTGTGTGACTGTGTCATCTAAAAGCTTAAGCTATTAGAGAGAGCACACTTTTAATACTTAATTATATTCTCAACACGTTCCCTCACGTGCGGGTCTGGGTTTTTTTCATGGGCCAAGCGGCAAGCACGTGTAAATTCTTTTTTGATAATGTGTTGCAGTGACATTCGATCCCAGGACCTCTGCCTGCTCTGATACCATATTGAAATATGTGACCGTCTCATCTACAAGCTTAAGCTATTAGAGAGAGTACACTTTTAATACTTAATTATATTCTCAACATCAACTATAGTTAGCGTCACCCTTTTCAAAATAAAGCTCAGGGTCAATGAGGTGCATCCTTAGCCTCGGTGCCCGCATTAATGTGGCATCTAAATGAGACCAGCAACGCAACTTGCATTGCATAAAGCACGCCACAAATAAGCCTTAACAAATTGTTTTTCTCATAGAGTTAATGTTGGTGCATAGTGATGGAAAGTACTTGCAACACATTCTAGAAGAAAGCGATTTTCTTTCACTTAAAGGGTATATTGACGTAAATCTCCAGGAGATCAGCAGCATAACTTGATTTTGTGTTCAAGAAGTAACAAAAACACTTGCTGGAATAATGACCGAAGTGGTAGCTGGAATAGAGGTGGTGTTACCAGGACCATAAAGCAAAGTGGTGCGTTATTGGTGTGATGGTAATCTGAGGTTTTTTCGAAAGAGCTGTTGAAATAATTGTCCGAAGGTGGACGAATTGCTTCCGAAATGGTTGCCTGAAAGAAACATGACTTTTCAAAACGGCCATCGTAAGAAGCATGGTGATCGGCGATCACTGGTAAAGATGTCACTTCGCTGGGACGCGCAGTCACTCACTGGAAATAGAAGTATTGTTGGCTGGAATAATCATGAGAATGGGACAATGAGGAAAGAATTGTTAATGATGAGCAGATAGAAAGATTTGATCGGGCAGATATTATAAGGAAACTCTAGTGGGCTCAAGCTACTTAAATTTCTGCCCAAATCATAGAGGTCTTGATATCAAATGGATAGAGAAAAATAAGAAAGAGCTCTTATTGAAATTGGTTGGTAATTAAATGCTAGGGGGCTCTTTATGTAGGAATCTTGAGCTTCATGAAATAAGAAACATTTTATAATTCTTGGAACCTTATTATTAGGACATAATAATAATATTATGCCCAAATCTTAGTAATCATTCTCTTAACTTTCAACATGGCAAGCAAGTGATCGTGAAAGATCCCTATATTGGAGAGATAGCTGCTGGTTTTCTTCAGCTTCCAAGTAATTAAGAGATCTTTTCCTCTCTGGTTAGAGGAGTGGTGATGCAAAATGGACTGACAAGAGCAGTTAGAAATTCTTTGTTTTCGTGTATTTTTATTCTGGTCCTTATTTGTAAGTTAGTAGGTTATGCTGCTAATCTCGAGAGGCCATTTGGTGGATAGATGGATAGTCTTTGCTTGCAGCTATGTGTCAGTTTATTCTGTTCATCATCCACCGAATTTCAGATTTTACACTTTGGACGGAGGTTACATTTTTATGAACAAATTTATTGTGCATATCATCTAGTACAAATTTCCCTCTAGATGGCATCCCTATAGACTTTGGGAAGTGTCTTGAATAGATTGGAGTAGTTTGGTTACCAAGCTATTTAATGCTATTACTGAGAAGTGGTAGGATGCTTGACGAGTGGAGATAAGAGTACCTTGATTCCACTATATAAGAACAAAAGAGATATTCAAAGTTGGCTCAATTATCGTGGCGTTAAACATATAAGTCATGCGATAAAACTTTAGGGAAGAGTGATAAAGTGTAGACTTATGGGGATCACAAGAGTAATAGAGAACCAATTTGGATTTATGTGTGGTAAATCTACAATTGAAAATCTGCTCTTGCTAAGAACATACATGAAAACTTATCGCAAGAGGAAGGAGGATCTACAGAAAGCGTTCATTGACCTAGAAAAGGCATGATAGAGTGCTGAGAAAAGTTCTTTTGTGGGTGTTGGATAAGGAAATAAATCATGTTAAGTACATAAAAGGTAATAAAAGATATGTATGAAAGAGCTCTCACTAGTGTGAGAACAATCCTAGCAGATACAAAGAAGTTTCTCATAACTGTAGATTTTCTACAAGGATCGGTATTGAGCTCATACTTGTTTACTCTAGTTATGGGTGAGCTAAGTACCATTGGACAGGATAAGGTCTCATGGCATATGCTATTTGTAGACGATATTGTGCTAGTTGATGAAACTAACGAGAGCATACCAAAATCTTGAATTATGGAGAAATACTTTAAAGAGGAAGGGTTTTAGGATAGATAGAAGTAAGATCGATTATTTTTGAGAAAGATAGAAGAGTGAAGTTAAGGTGAGATTAGATGGGATTGCGGTTCCTAAATGCAAATAATTCAGATATCTAGACTCGATGTTCTAGGAGAATAGCTCACGGATGAGGAATTCTTCCGCTGGCGGAGAAAGCTCGAAGAGCTTTCCCTTCATTCATTACTAAGCCAAGGTCCCAGGTCTCTAAGTCAGCCCACACTTCTTCTACCCTAACTTCCTCGGAATTGAAACACAATTGCATCATCAGGTACTATAATGTTGATTCTTCAACAGTTAGACTTAAATCTTTTATGTCTCTCATAATAATTCTCCATGCTTTGGTTCAAACCCTGGCACTGACAAAAGCCTGATGTTTAAGCGGAGAAGGGTAAGGGGCAGGCCCATCATCTACCGAGTTGAACCGTTCGCCTTTAACCCTCGGGGATTTCTCGGTTATAAGAAAAACAATAAAAATAAAAAGTCTACATGCTTTCAATGTCCAGTTGGAGGTTCCCCACCTTGTTTAAAGGCTTTACAAGGCCTTTATTGCATAAAAGCTAATATTTGTTGTATCAAGGTACAATAAGGCTAATTCAGAATATGCTCTAGTGATCAGATGATTCAGATGCATTGGCAGCTATTAGTATGATTTTTATTGACAGGTGTTTGTAACTCTTAATGGAATTAGAGTGTTTAGATTCTTAATATTTGAGTTATCTAAGTGAATAAGTTTTAGATTTTTCATTAATAAGGAAAAAGTTTTATTCGCCGAAGTATTATTGTGGTCTTATTCTGTGTTCAGGTAATTTCTCTTTGCTTCAAGGAGGGAGATTCTGAAAAAGGACTCAAGGGCATGAAAGAGGTAAATGCTATCCCTACCACTAAGTGAAGTGTATTGATTGTCTGTAAATGTTCCCCGGCTTAAGGTAGTGTTGTCTCCATTAGGTTGCTAAAGGATATATAAAAGGTGAGAGAGTCGGGTTTGCACACCTCTCTCCAGGTGTTGATCTTTACCTTTGTCCTCGGAGCGATCCCATTATCACTATTCTTGCAAAATATGGTTTCTTCAAGGGAATGGCAGCTGTGGAAGGAAACTCTGAGTTGATGATTGGTTGTGTTGTATGGAAGAAGAATCGAACATCTTTGACTTCTATTGCTAAAAAGTCTGAGGAAAAGGCTTATTCTTCACGGGAGCAGCTTCAAAAGTCACCATCTGATTCTTCTACGTTGCAAGGTGAAGGACAAGGTTCTTTATCTGTGCCATCAATTGAGAACTCAAAACCATCTGTTCCACAACAGGCAAATGTCACTGATGACAAGAATGTGACCAGTGTTGATTCCTCAAGCAGGACAACCTTAACAACTTCAGGTGTGAAGTCACCCCCTTTTCAGCAAAAAGAACCTGTACTTTCCAGCTCGCATCTTTGGGGATCGAGCAGTGAAGCTTCACATCAGTCAAATGCTGAACCACCCAAGGAAAGTACAGACCTCCCAAAAGCTGTAACATCGTTGCTGCCTAATGCATCAAAACGGAAGATGGCATTTTCAGATGATGATGATCTCCCTGAATTTGACTTTGGAACTGCTAGTGGAATATCTTCAACTTCGAATCATTCTGATGGATACATTCTTGGCAATAGGCTTCAACTTTCTGGTAGTAGGATTTTAGATATGTCTAAACAGCCAACCATATCTGTTGCACCTTCAGTTTCCATGAGTATTCCTAGGTCAGTAATAGCGGTCAGTAAAGATATGCCCCTAGCTAGAAATGTTAATGACCATGGTCAACTGGTCACTGCTTCTAGGCAAACGGAAGAAAACCATAACAGCCAAAGTCATGCTATTCCAGTGGCAATTTCAGTTTGCGCCTCTAGTTCACCAATGGTTCCGTTTGATAGCTCGGGTAATAAGAACTTATTTTGTGATGATGATATGCCTGAATGGTTGCCACCAGATGCTCAGAATGAAAGAACAAATGAACCACCAAGAACCTTACCCCCTGAATCTTCAAACTCAACCTCAAGAACGTTGCCGCCTCTTCCTACAGGATCAGTATTTCGTTATCCGTCCTCCACCACAACCCATAACAGTTTTTCTTCACAACCATCTCCTCCACTCTATCATCTTCCTGCCAATTCCAAAGTACCACCCCCTATACCCTCTCAAGATGGTCCTAGTTATTTGACAGGATTCACCTTTAATCCTGTTCCAAGGCCACAGTCTAGTTCTTTGCAGCCTGCCGATAAAAGAATTAGGAGATCTTGATAGTAGCTTGTAAACTCAATCAACAGTTGGACAGTTCTTCGAAAATTATTCAGCAACATTCCAAAGCTGTACATATGCATGGATAGCTAGTCAGGTTCATGGATAGAGGAGTAAATTGAGACAGGCTATAGTTGGTTTTTCTTTATTTCTTTTTCTATTCCCTTCATGTGAAGTAGTGTTCCTACAGTAACAGTCAAACAGATGACTATTGTTGTGAACAGGCTCTTCTGCATCTAATGGTTTATTTAGTTGTCTTCTTTAGCTGTGTTATTGATTTTCTTTTCCCATTTTCCCCACCAGTCCCAAGCCCCTGTATATCGTTCATATTATATCCGTGTATTGTAGATGGATAATTTGCTTAATAGTGCAAGTGTGTAACAAATAATGTGCTTAATAGTGTAGTGTGTAAAAAATAATATCCTTAATAGTGTCTAAGTGTGTAAGAAACTTTAAACAAGTGGTGGTTTTCTTGTTAGCCTGTAACTCCTATGTTGGCGTTGATTTATTTTTTTTTTGGTTTCTCACCCGATGCCTGGTACATGCATTGGGGTCCGACCAAATCCGGGTTCACGCCAGGAAGTCCCATATCTGGGATAAAGTGCTCCCTAACAAAGGCTACATACCAGGGCTCGAACTCCCTGGCATTGATTCATTTTTCATGACAAGTGAGGATTTCATTCAATTCACAAGATAATTGGAAAAAATATGTTTCCTGTTTCCAAAGTCAAGTGATCATATGTGGATTTCCTTGTGCATCTAGGTGTGTCTAGTACAAATATCCATAGGGTTATTTGGACTTGATTACAATAAGTTTTCATGCCTTAGGATTCATTTTGTTTCCTTTAGTAAAAACAAAAAAACCTAACATAAAAATTGTGCAATATCAATACAATATTTGGTTTTTGGTAGTAATAAGTATTGCATTACAAATAGATTGTTGGTTTTTGAGATACATGCATAACTTATGCAAGAATCTATGTATTATCTTATACGTTACGTTATAGAATGTGTAATAAGAGTACATGGACAAAAAGGAAGGATATTTGACTATATAGATACACGCATGTACTTAATAAGTTAAGCATAAAAGAAAGAGGGACATATGTATTTGACGAATAAATGTATGAAACAGCGTATCAGTAGGCATATGTATTTTATGTAGTACTCTCCTAATTTTAGTTCTTAAAGTTGGAAAAAATATCACCCATAAGAGGGACTTATGGTTTTAAATTCCACTTAATACTCACGGCCAACCTAATTTGCTAGGGACCGAAGCATAATTGTTGTTCTTCTTGTATTGTGCTTGAAATCTAGGGTCAGATGAGAAGAAAAATAACTGTAATTTTTTTTCTTTTGTTTGCGTTGGACGAATTTTTATTACTACCTGTTCGTTCTTTAGTTTTTTTTACCTCTCCCCAAGGAGCTCCCTTTTTTGCTACCTTGTTATCTCGAACCCACAACCTTCGGGTTGGATGTGGAGTGTGCTTACCATCTGAGTAACCCTCGCTTATCTTATTATCTTGTTACTTCTGCTAGTTGCTACTTTTTTTTATCTTTTTTTGAGCCAAGGGTCTATCAGAACAGTCTATCTACCTTCTCAAGGTAGGGGAGTACACTCTACCCTTTCCAGACCCACTTGTGGGCAATGTCAGAGTCAAGATTTTCACTAAGGAGGTTCAAAATATGAGGAAGTAAGCACGTGAAGAAGCTAATGAGATTCAACATCTATTATATATGTATAGTGTAATTATTCGCCGAAGGGGGTTCAGATGAACCTAACCTCTATCTGACTCTGCCCCTAGTTGTAGGATTACACTGAATTAATTGTTTTTTGTTGCTGCTGCTTTGGATGAAGGATTATTGCTATAGTAATCCTCCAATTCACCTACTACAGCTATTTTCGAGCACCTCATATTTTTCGGGCGTCTGAAGATTCATAGCTTCTTGTACTAATTCCTTCTGATGCATTATTTATTATCTTAGCGCAGATCTACTTCTTGTTAATAGATGGTTAGGGTATAGTTCGAATAGATAAGAGCAATAATGCCCAAAAAAGAGGTCTTCCAACTTTATCTTTCTTTTTATTTTCCTAGTTCACGCTAGAACTTATTCATTCTTTTTTACCCCATTAACTGCGTGAATTTACTAATGTAAACAAATAAAAGCATTCTGAAAGAATAGGAGCTGTAAATCATGTACAATATCAAACAAGTGACGATCAAACCAACAAGCAGTAAATCCATGTTCGCCAAAATTTTGGCACCAAGGAAGTCAGCTATGAATATGAACTCATGTCAACTGACCTTTCTATTTCTCTCTTTTCTTCATTTTCTTACTTCCTATTTTGCTTTGGCGTGGGGGTGGGGGTGGGGGGTTTGTTTTTGACTTATTTTCCAAGGCATCCATAAAAATCTACAAGGTGAGTACCTTATAAAGAGTAATAAAAGAAACATTTACAGAGTTTAGAGGGATCAATTGGTGGTCAAACTGTCTGAATCAATGTCATCAACGGTGAGCCAGTCATTTGATTCCTCACCTTCGGAATCTTTATCCCGGTGAATCGATTGGCCAGTCTTCTGTTGACTACCTTGAGCTCTAGAGTTCTCATTTAGTTGAATCCATTCATGGGACTCACTAGATGATGAAACTTTCTTTCTGTGTGTGGGCTTGCTCCCTTGCAATCTATCTGATAGATCGGTATCATCATCCTCGAGGTCACTAAAAGAAACGTCATCCTCGTTCTTGTCAGCATATGAGGTTGTAGTCTTGGTCTTTTCATCTTCTAACTGCTGCTGAGGTTTGTCGCCATGCAATCTGTCTTTATCTTGAGAGGCATTTGCAGTCTCTGCTGAAATATTTTTCTCCTCCAATTTACTTTCAGACGCTTGCTGTTCACTGACCTTGACATCCTTCTCAGAGGCATCAACAGTCTCAGAGGCATCAACAGCTTCCGGCTGTGGGTCTTTCTTACTTTGCAACTGCTGCAGAAGTGTCTCCCTTACTTCAACAATCTACAGTAAAAGTCAAATTAACTTGAAAAAGATCATGTCATCATAAATTTTCGTTCAGAAAAAGTCAATGAAAGAGAACCACGTGCAAGAATGAGAAAAGGAAAAAGAAAAGAGATGAGCAAAAGACCTGTTGGCTTAAGAAAGTCGATAAATACACTGCCATACAGGGAAGAGGATACTCTTCATGAGGCAAGACAGTTGAAGCCTACACTAAAATTTACAGAAGTATCTTTCACAGGTAGTAGTAGAATACATCATTCTTCCCTACATCTCAAATGCCAAGTCGAAACTTGGATCTTTTTCTTTAGTAGGCTATACTTTGTATAAGGGATTATTTTGGGATTTCTTAGTTCTTTCATCACCTCCCATCTAGTTTTTTTTTTATGGGGGGATTGAAAAAGAAAAGATTTTATTGATGACAGAGAGGACAGATACAGACGACCAGAAGTAAGACATCATCATTGAGGAGGAGTTGACAAAGATGAGGTACAAAATTCTAGAAGTTCAGAGAACATGGTTGCCCAGTTTAAAGCTATTGTGATGAAGACACCATTTCCTTTCACACAGAGGACATGAAAGTCCATTTAAACCGAAAAAAGTATTCTGGTAGATATTTATCTTCAGAAGTCCAAGCATTTCTCAGTTCTGTTCTAATAACTGCACTAATGAGAAACTCTTCTAATCAGTGTTATTAAGACATGGCGTCGATTAAAGCAAGCAATCAGTTGAAGCCATGTGCTTAAGAGAAATGTGTGCTTCAAGAAAATGACACGCAACAGGAAGTGATTATTTCTTTAAATCTCAACACTAGGGAGTTGGATTAATATCAGCAATATTGTATATTTGGTACTTCAATTTGTTATGCTAATTGTAATTTGATTTAATTTTTAATTACTTAAAGGCTGAACCCATCGGGAGACACCTAAAGTTGGCATGATCTTTCACTTAGACACCTAACTTGGGGGGTGTTCCTATTGAGGACTTACACTACCTAAAACTTGTTCCAATTAGACACTTTTTCGCTGAATCAGGCAGATTTACAAAGTGTGTGCAACACACTCGCAGATGACGCGGCCAAAATGACAAATTAAATTAGGACATGTGCCATTTAATCCCATAATAATATAAAAATTAAATTTTGAGTAAAAACTAATATTTCAAAAAAGAAAAGAAAAATCTAAACCCTACCCCCACCCGATTACCCTCCCTCTCCCTTCCTTTTGCAAACACCCGTCGGAGCCGACCATTGCCTCCCCCGTGAATTCCAAATAATCCAAAGATTGCAGCAATCTTAAGCTCATAAAATCAAACCACAAAAAATATGGAAAAATCATTACTGCTATTGTATTCGACTATTCGGAAAGAAAAGGACAAAAAATTAATTCTCGGTTTTGGTTTCTCAAGCTTTTCTGGTGCAGTAACCATTGCCATGAGATCAAACCTGATTTTTTTTCTTCTCTACTACCCTTGCCAGAAAAAATGGCTTATCAAGGGAAAAAAATAAGAACTTGAATTTTCTCATCACCTACCAAGCTTAAATCATATAATAATTAAAACCCAGAAAAGAAAAACAAAGGAAAGAGGTGATTGAGTTTCAATCTGGGTCTTCTTGTCTTTCCTGTTTTCTAGGTCGAGTTTCGATTTCGTGTCAACCTTGTTGGAAATAATGGAGTTTCGCTGGGAAATTATTTGAAATCCAGATCTGATTTTCTTTTTTTCAATGAGCTCTTTTGATTTTCTTTTTCTTTTTAATGGGAGAGAGCAAGAGAATCGAATTGAATTAAAAGTGTAATGGGCGCTCTTTTCCGGTAGAGAGCGGCGGCATCGATCTATTGATGGCAGGAAGATGGAAGAGAAAAAGATGAAGAAGAAGAAATAAAAAGAAAAAAAATCTGTCTTTTGGGCTTCCCACACGGCCTGTTTGAAAATCACGCAACTTGCCATGTTAGCGAAAAGTGTCTAAATGGAACAGTCGGGCCCTACTTCAGGTGTCTAAATGGTACATTTCTTAGTTTTAGTATCTAAGTGAAAGATCGTGTCAACATTAGGTGTCTCCCGATGGGTTTGGCCTTACTCAAACTATGTGCTTCAATTGAAAGAAGCGTGTGGTTCACTACTTCTAGCTTTTCACTTCAAGCCCCATGGAACTTCTCGCTCTTTTGAGCTTTTCGCTTTTGACAACATTGCTTCTAATTAACTTCAAAATCCTTTTTTTTTTCCTTTTGATACTCTCTATCATATAGTTAAACAAATATTTGATACTTGACTGGGATTAGTTTTAGACAAAATCAACATGAATCTACTTTAGCCTTTTTTCATTCTTTAACATTCCTACTAATATTATTTATTTGGAGAGTCTAAGAAGATTTAATTTTTCTCATTAAGAGTATTTTCTTTTTATTTGTGGTGGACCTCGTGGCAGTTTTTGTATACGTAACTTTTTTCCCTTACTCCGTTTTTCAATTTTTTGTACTAAAATGAACCAACTTAAAGTTTTAAGAGATAATTACTACATTAAACTTGTAAGGAATAACTCATTTCGTGTAGAAGGAAAATAAAGACGAAATCATCCCTTTTAAGTTCAGAACAATTTATTAGAAAACAACGGTAATAGTAAGTACGAAAACTAAAAAAATAAAACATCAAATCATTAGTCTGCAGTAACATAATGAAGTACTGAGCAGACAGCATTTTTTATAAGTTCTATGTGAAGGAAAGAACTAGATATTGGTGAAGTAAGTTCTCGCGCTTTCACATGGAGCTGGATTATTCAAACTAAACTTTTCAGCAACCTACTCTATTGTGGAACTTAAGAGTTTTGGGGGATACTAATGAAGCTAGCATGCAGATAAATCAAGAACAGTGCCCATGTTTTCTTTTAACTATATTGGCATCTGTACGGGGGTAGCAACTCTCTGGTGCCTTTCGATATTTTTCACTTAACTAAAGCTCCTATGAGATCTGAAATACTTGGGCTAAATTTGAGCCAGCAACTTTCTAAGTTGCATTCAGACAAATTTCAGCTTCATTCAACTTGTAGCCAATCGTAAAAAGACAGTATATTCATTGGCTGACTTTGTAGGGAAAATGAGAAATGTTTTTTTTTTTACCAAGTTAAGGTATTTTCATTCAAAAACATAGCCAAACTAGCCGTATACAAGGGATATACTAAAAGGTAAAGCATCTACACAATATGATTCTCTACAAACTCCGCCCAATCATCTACACTACAAGGAACTTTCTGATTACACCAAAAGAAAATAAGGGAGCGGAGACTACTCCTCAACTGAGAGAAACTCTACTCTACTTCTTCAAAAGCTCTCATATTCCTGTCTCAAAACCACCCACATTAACGCAAGTGGAACATACTTCCAAGCCCTACATCTTCTCCTAGTTCTCCCGCTCTTCCAACTGAAGATCAACTCTTTCACAATTCTTGGCATTGCCCAAGGAATTCGAAACCACTTAAACATATCCCACCATAATCTCATGGTAAACCCGCAATGTAGAAGAAGATGATCCACGTTCTCGCCCGTCTCCTTGCACATATAACACCAACGGACACAAAAAACCTTCCGCTCAAAATCACCCCTCTAGTGGCTAGCTAGGTGAAGAAGCACACCTTCTTCGGCACACTTGGAACTCATATTGCATTACGTGGAAAATCAACCTCCTCCCTAACCAAAAGTTTCACATAAAAAGACTTCACAAAGAACACTTCATTATTTTCCAGGCCCCACCACCACACATCGGGATTATCCACAGATTGACTTGCCTATAGAGTAATTCTATCAATCTTTGAAACTCACTCACTTTCCAATCTTGAAAACCCCTTCTAAGTCTCAAATCCCAAAAAGTCGCTCCATCTTGTGTCCCCCTAATTTGTTGAATTGACGTGTCTCTTTGGCAAGAAATCCTGTATAAACTTTGAAAATCATCTTTCAATAAAATGTTCCCACACCAGTTATGACCCCAAAAAAGTATTCTTCTGCCGTCTCCAACCTTGAATAAGATATTTTTCACGAAATCATCCCATCCCTTCATGATATTCCGCTATAACCCACCGCTGAAAGGAAAAGCGATGTCTCTAATTTTCCACCACCCCCACCCCCACCCCCACCCCGTAATCCCATATTTATCAACTATCACCCCCCTCTACAAAGTTTGTACCTCCACCCCGAACCTCCACAACCATTTGCCCAATAGAGCTTTATTAAAGACTTAAATCTTTAACTCCAAGGCCTCTCCATTTTTAGGAGATGTGACAGTCTCCCACTGCACCAAGTGAAACTTCCTTGCCCCGTCCGCCGCATCCCAAAGGAAATCTCTCTGAAACTTTTCCAACTTTTCAATGACCGAAGTTGGAGCAAGAAATAAAGACAAGTAGTAAGTGTGGATGCTTGATAAAGTGCTCTTAATAAGCACTTCCTTCCCGCCCTTGAACAAATATCTTTTCTGCCACCCCGCTAGCCTTTTCTCAACCCTCTGAATAACCGGTTCCACACCGACTGATCTTTGTTCGAAGCGCCTAGAGGTACTCCAAGATATGTAGTCGGAAGAGCCCCAACCCTACAATTCAATACACGAGCTATCGATCCAATGTCATTCACCTTGCCAACAGGAAAAACCTCACATTTCATCAAATTAATTTTAAGACCCGACACCACCTGAAACCAAGTGAGAACTTGGCCTAAAAAATCCAATTGGGTCTCAACTGCATCACAAAAAACTAAGGTATCATCTGCGAACAACAAGTGAGACACTGAGACAGTCCCTCCACCCCTTGCCGCCGCTTCGAAACCCTTCAAGTAGCCCCTTGAAACAGCTATATCCATCATCCTGCTCAAAGCTTCCAATTCCATGTGCAACCAATTCCATGAAATTAGGTGATTCCTAAGGTTCAGGCAGAATGGTGTAACAAGGAAAAAGGATGATCTGAAGTTCTCATCCCTTCCCAACTTCAACCACCACCAACCCCCCCCCCCTCAACCTGGAGAAGGGAGGGGGGGGAGGGAAGAAGAGTAAATAAAAAAATAGTGCTTTATAAATCTAAAAAGTTCATCACTTTCGCAATGTCAAGCTTTAACAATCTACTAACCAAGCTTAGGCCAATGTATGGTACTAAATATTCCCTAGTGGCCATGTAAACTTCCATACTCTCATTATAGAAACTGCCCGATTCAGAAACACAGAAACTAAGAGTACAATTAATCCAACTTGCATGAATTAGCTGGATAGTTTGATTGTTCAGTAAATGATATGTGATGTACTAGCAGTACTTTAGAGCTAAGCTACAGATGGAATGATGACCCAATCAAAATTGTAATCCTTAAAAAAGTTGCAGGCGAAACAACGTAATTTAGTATATTAACTTATCAGAGAGAAACTTGCCTCAGGGGTTGACAACAGCTCCAAGTCATTCCCATTCAACCTTGGAAGCAATAAAACGAAATAGATCAACCAAAATTGTCCATCAGATAATTCATGGCAAACCTTCTGCCGTAACGACTCAAGTCCAGGCACAAACTGAACAATGGATGCCACGTGTTCTTTCTGACTATCAGACATGGAAAAATCTGCAAGAAAATTTGATAACCATCAACCCAGAGGCCATAAGAAACATGAAAAATGGTTGTGCAAACAAGGCCTCCATCAAGGAACTACTCCTTTTGATTGACATATAAAGTATTATGTGTAAGCATCCAGAAGTGGTCAAAACTCTGAAAAGAACAAGAAAGGAAATTCACTGCTATTTATTCTAGTTACATTTCCTACATTTTTTAAATAAAGTTCTACACTAATATAGTCTTCTTTAGGAAGTGTACAGAGCAACATAGAATTGTTCCACAAGTTAATTCAAGATAAATACAAATAGGATTAAAAATTCACTTCGAAATAACGTATCATAATAAGCGAATTAAAGAACTAAAAGTTGAAGACACAAATACTTGGTTTGCTGATACATGTGAAAGGTCATGGGTGAATAACCCATAAAGATTTCCGGCTTCGGAAATTGCTGCATGTTAAAATCTGCCAACACATTCTGTCAGGTAGACATGCAAAGTCACTTACCTGATAAACTTCTTAAATCAAAACAAAATATCTTCAGCCCCAAAAACTAGTGAAAGAAAATATTGGACAGAGAAAAGGAAGCAAAGATATAGAATTCATATTCATGATTTGAGTTCTATACTGCTGATGGGGTCTGGATGAAAGAGGATATCGTCAAAAGTTCAACATCTAATAGTTTACGTTTGGTAATTAGCCAAAAAAATATGCTAGTATCCATTTTCCCTTTTCTTGTTGAGGGAGCAAGGCAGTCCCAAAGGATTGATTAATCATTTCGCTATTAGTTAATGTATAATTTCCCCTACTAACCATATCTGAGTATATGTTATGCCAAATTTTGGATGCATGGATGTTATTCAAAGTATATATACAAATCATCTATAAGCCCATCTTGTTTGAGACCGAGGTGTAGTAGTTGTATACAAAACATTCTATAAAATAAGGTAACGGCTACATCTGGAAGTGACTAAAAACCATACCATACTTTTCCTCTTAAATCATGACAAAACATAGGCTTGACAAAAAGATGAATACCTTTCTATAATCTTAGTAAACGAACAACATGATATTGGGAAGATAGCTTGGAGCACCTTATCTGCTCCCTCTTCTCCTTTCCACTATTATTATTATTCTATTCTATTATTATCTTATTCTTCAATTTTATTATTATTGTTGTTTCTTTTGCTTGGGTTGTCTTACTGTTTTGGTTGTCAATATTTTTCTGTTCTTAGTATGTTCATCAGATCTTCTTTCACTCATATTTTTCAAACCTGTTTTGGAAACGCTTTTCTTGAGTCGAGGGTCTATCGGAAACCACCTTCTCTACCTCACACAAGGTAGGGGTAAGTTTTGCTTAGACTCTACCCTCCTCAGACCCGCTTGTAGGATCACACTGGGTACGTTGTTGTTGTTGTTGTTGTTGTATGATATTGGAAGATAACAACTAATAGCAGTTCAACTACTAAGGATCAAACCACCATCATTATCATATCAATATAAAGTATGCAACACCTATTGCAACTCTTGGTGACAACAAAGTGCTGTAATATACCAAATACGGTATCCAAATTATACATAACAGGAAACAATTTGCATCCTTTGCCCGAAAAGCTTTTTCTCAACCGTCTATCAATCTCGATGAGATTCAGAGAACACTTATTTAGTATTGGAATGAAATGGACCTGAATAGAGCATAACTAATATAGAAGATCATGTAACCAACACCATACGATTTGGGATTGAGGCATACATTAATTAAATTTCAGCCAATATCTAGCAAAAAACACAAAAGATTGTCACAAAGGCATGACTAAGTGGTCAATGCATAGGAACAAAACTGTTACAGTTTGTTTGGATGGTTGTTACCTATTGTATTGTACTCTGGTATTAGTTTAAATACAATATTTGTCTTGATTTATTACTTAAATTTTATTGTATCCTATCGTTAAATCCATCGTCATGTAACGATGAAAGTCCTATTTTATATAACGACAGATTTTGTGTGATAGCGTCGTTACCTTATTTCTTTTTCTCATTTTTTCTTTACGTATTATCTAACAATTCTATTTTATCCTTTACCCTACCTTTTTATAGTAACTTCACTCGGTACCCTACTTTTCCTTGTAGGTTTCTCCTTCAAATTGCTAATGTCTGACACTATGCAATGACCGGAAACGATACAGTATAATACAACACAATGCATTACAATACAAAACATTATAAAACAATATGTAACAACCATCCAAACAAGGTGTTAGAATCCTAGTTCTTTAGTGAGCTCATTTAACTAAGAAAACAAATCTTCGGTGGACTAGTTACACATTCAGCAAATGATCACTACTCAAAGAAACTAATCATCAAGTAATAATACTCAATTAAAACACAGTCAGTGAAATAAAAACAAAACTATTCACTCTCGTCTTACTTTCCTTTTTAGGTTGCGTCTCTTTCTATATTTAGTAAGCTAACAATTCAAACATACTACCTAGCAAGTTTAAAACCACAAGATTCAAAGAACATTTCAGTACATTACACGGCTTTAATTTAGGACCACAAGATTCAAAAGTCTCTCTTTATTTGTTAAACTCAGTGCCTAATCAAACTAAGACACTTAAAGTGGGACAGAGGGAGTAATAATCAAGTAATAATACTCCTCTAACACAGTAGTTAACTAAACGCCATCCTGTAACGATGAAACGTCCTATTTTGTATAATGACTGATTTTGTGTGATCGCGGTGTTTACCTTATTTCTTTTTCTCATTTTGTCTTTACGTATTATCTAACAATCCTATTTTATCATTTACCCTACCTTTTTATAGTAACTTCACGCCGTATCCCTACTTTTCTGGTAGGTTTATCCTTTAAATAATTGCTAATGTGTGACATTATATAACGACCGGAAACATACAGTATAATACAACACAATACTCATATAACACAATCAGTGAACTAAAACCAAATTATTTAGGAACTAATTACCACTAGGTAAAGAGATTGGAAAATCAGTCCACAACTGAGGCCGCTGCGAAATTGTGTTAACAAAATCCACAACTTCATCCGTAATACCTACAATGTCCTCTTCATCATCATCCTCATCATCATCGTTATCGTTATCGTCATCATTTTCACGATCCATTACCTCATCACTAAACTGTAAGAAATTGGACGTCAACTTAGAGGAAAACAAAGATAAATGTGATTTAAAGCTATCTCCGATCTCAACTAAATCGCTCTTAATTCCACTAAATCGCTCTTGTTCCGATTGTTTCTCCGAGGACTGAGCTGGCGATGTTGGAGCAAGGAAGGCGGCGACGCCGCGGAGATGTTGGGAGAATGTTTGGGAAATGGCGGAGAAATCGTCCTTTACGCTGGAGTAATTAGGATCGGAAACCCTAGACGGCGGCGATGAGGGTTTTTCTTCGTCGCCGGTGATGACGTCATCATCGGATTTGAAAGGATTTGGAAGAGTAAGAGAGAACCAAGATGACATTTCTTTTTTTTTCTCTTCCTTCAATTTTGCTCTTAATTTCTCTCTCTTATTATTTCCTTTTTCCTCCTTTAAAACTTTTTTATTTTCTTTTTTTTGTTTGAAAGAAGAGATGGCAAGCAAATTACTTATCTTTTCTCATTTATGTGTCACCATTTGACTCAGCATGAAATTTAAAAAAAAATGAAAACTTTTTAAATTTATGGTCCAAAATAAGTCTTGAAGATTTGTGCGGCTATAAATTCATCTCATAAAGTTAAATTATTTCTAAACATAGAAATATAACATTCTTTTTTACATAGACTAAAAATAAAATTGTGTCACATAAATTGGGACGGAGTGAGTATACAACAACAACAATATATCTGATAAATTTCATAAGTGGGGTTCTGAGGAGGGTACGTGTGCACAAACTTTATCGCTATCTTAGAAGATAGAGAGATTATTTCTGATAGACGACTAAAGCTATAACAAAATATGTCAAATAAGAAAAAGAAACAGTAATTATGACAGAACATGCTAAACAAAAAAGAAAAAGACAATAGATAATTTGGAAGCAAATTATATTACAAAAAAAATGATCATACAGTAAGTGTTTGTATTACTTTTTGTTGATGTATTTCAGTTATTGCACTGTTTTTTTCTTTGTTGGTACTGTTCTTTTCTCTAAATATTTTGTACTATTTTCCTTATTAGTTATTATGTTTTCTTCATTATACTATTTTCTTTTTTATAACTAGTTTGATTTGCTGCACTTGAACCGAGGGTCTTTCGAAAACAGCTGTGTTATCTCTCACGTGACAACACTGTAAGGATAAAGTATGTGATCACTCTATCCTCTTAAGTCCTCACTTATGAGATTACACTAGGTATGATATTGTTGTACTTTTTGATGATCTATGTAAAAGGGATATACAATTAAAAGAACATTTGTATTCACCTTCGTTCATACAAGCGAAACTGTAATTAGTTTTTTTTTGTCCGAATTATTGAGATTGTTTCCTAGTTTAACTATAATTAATTTTATGATAAAATTCTAGTCTAAGTATATTTGGTAAATTAGAATTATAGTAGTTCATTAGAATAGAGTTTCCTTGTTATGCTAGGAAATGAGAACTTTTGCCTCTATATAAAGAGACAATTATGATGAATGAAATCAAGAAAGAATTCTCCCAATATTTTTCTTCTATTTAAATTTCCGTCGCCTCTCAAATTTAGCATGATATCAGAGCCTCATTAAAAGAACACGAAAATCCTAAATAATGGCAGGTGACGGAGAAACCGGCGATAAAAATAAAGGAATCGCCGGTGAAGAAAATAAATTCAAAGAAAGACAATCTCCCCTTATGACATTACGTCAAACAATAATTCCAGAATTGTGGTGACACAAGTCCAATTAAAGGGAGAGAATTACGAATAATGGGCTAGATCCATGAGAACGGCCCTAAGAGCAGGGAAGAAATTCGACTTCATTGATGGTACAATCAAAAAGTCGGATGAAGAGTCGTCGAACTTAGAAGATTGGTGGACTATAAACTCTTTGTTGGTGTCATGGATTCGCAAGACTATCGAACCAACGCTTCGCTCAACAATTTCGCATAAAGAGAAAGCGGAAGAATTATGGACAAGCATCTGGGAGCGGTTCACTATTATCAATGGCCCTCAGATGCAACAACTGAAGACAGAACTTACGGAGTGCAAGCAAAAGGTAAGGACCATAGTGGATTACTATAAAAAACTAAATAAGTTGTAGGAAGAATTGGCAAACTACGAACAGATTCCGACTTGCAAGTGAGGAAAGTGCATGTGCAATCTGGGGATGATCTTGGAAACCAAAGAGAAAAAGAAAAAGTGCATCTTTTTCTCATGGGATTGGATGAGGCAATGTATGCAACGGTGAGATCAAACATACTGGCCCAGGAACCATTGTCATCATTAAACAAAGTCTATTCGAAGCTAGTGGAAGAAGAGCGTGTGAGAGGACTCACACGAAAAATGAAAGAACGGAGTGAAATCGTGGCCTTTGTCGTATAAGGGAGAAATCCTTACCGTGACCAAGGTGAAGGGAAGAACGATGGTGCATTCTGCACACATTGCAATAGATTCGGACACGTTGTGAAAGAATATTTTCAACTCATTGGTTATCTGAAATGGTGGCCAGGAAATAAAAAAAGATATGAAAAATCTGGTGGAAGAAGACAACAACAACAACAGAGGGGAGGCCCGGGATCTGGTCGCAGAAGAGATAACTATCGAGTTAACGTCGTTGTTGTCAATGATACACAGACGGAGATAGAACATATGGACACATACGGGATAGGACCTCACAATCTGAGTGAGGAGATCCGGAAAATGGTGATTCACATATTGAATTCACAAGGAATAAATCTGAATAGCAAGATGAATGGTAAGACCGAAAACTCATCCTGGATTATTGACTCCGGAGCTACCAATCATATGACAGGTGAGAAACTAAGCGATCAGCGGGACGTTCCTAAGTGTCCAATTGGGCTTCCCGATAAAAGTAGCTCAGTGGCTACAAAAGAAGGAACAATCAGGCTAAATGACAGGATATGGTTGAAGAATATTCTTTATGTTCCGAATTTGACATGTAATTTAATTTTTGTGTCACAACTAGTTGATTATTTAGATTGTGATGTGACATTTAATAGAATTATGTGTGCTATACTAGACTCCACAGCGAGGAAGCTGATTGGAAAGGATGAGCGTCGAGGTGGACTTTACTATTTTTGGAATGTGTCGCTAATACGAGTTATGAAGGCAGAGGCAGTTGATTGGTTCAATCTTTGACACAAATGGTTAGGTCATCCTTCAGTAAAAGTAACAAAGTCTATTACGACATTAGGCTTAAAGGAGAATGGTAATATATTGGATAGAGAATGTGATGTATGTCAACGAGCAAAGCAAATGAGAAATGTTTTTTCCTTAAAGTGTGAATATTGCTTCGGATACTTTTGAGATGATCCATTGCGATTTATAGGGACCATATAGGACTCATTCCTCTTGTGGTGCTTCATATTTTCTTACTATTGTGGATGATCGTTCACAAGCCGTGTAGATCTTTCTCTTAGTTGATAAGAAAGAAGTGTCCCAAACCTTGAAGAATATCTTCGCTCTTGTGAAAAGGCAGTTCGGAAAAAGGGTGAAGATAGTTAGAAGTGATAAAGAAACTGAGTTCGAGTGTATGAAGACTTACTTCTTCGAACATGGAATTATGTTTCAAACATATTGCATAGGGACACATCAGCAGAATGGAAGAGTCAAAAGAAAACACTGTCACATTCTTAATGTGGCGTGAGTATTGAGATTGCAGGGCCATCTTCCGATTAAATTATGGGAAGAATGCATTTTGATTGCAGGATACTTGATCAATAGAACACCATCTTCGATTTTGAATGGGAAAACCCCCTATAAAATTTTATACAAGGAGGGGCCTCATTATGATCAATTAAGGGTGCTAGGGTCACTAGATATGCACACGCAAAGGGAATAAAAGAGACAAGTTTAAAAGTTAGAGTCGTAGGTATTTCTTCTTGGGATACCCCTACGGACAGAAAGGTTGGAGACTGTATGATTTAGAAAACGATGAATATTTAGTCTCAAGAGATGTGGACTTCTACGAGACAGTTCCATTTTGATGTAGGAACAAGTAACTTGGTTGACAACATAGAAGCGATTCCGAACGAAACAAAGGACAAAAAGAATCAACATGTTTACGAAGAAGAACAGACAGGTAATATAGGTGTGAACAAAGCTCGAATAGAAGAAATTCAGACACTGAATACCGAACCTACAGATCAGTCAATATTAGACCGGACAAATGCTAGTCCGAATATGAAAACGTGAAATAAGTACAGATGGAAGGTACCCAGGCCAATGAAAAGTCACCGGAGGAACAATTGGGTCGAGGTAAACGTCAGAAGCATAACTCAATTCGATTACGTGACAATGTTACTGAAACATTCTGGAAAGAAAGTCCATCAACGAGTTTGTTCGATTCTCCGCAACCCTCATGTGCACCTTATCCTTTAGCTTACTATATATCTTGTGATATTTTTTCCTCGCAACACCAAAACTTCCTTGCAGCAATTACCACAAGAATTGAACCAAAATCCTTCTCGGAGGCCATGAAAAAAAATATTAGAAAAAAGCCATGCAACAAGAAATCCAAGCATTAAAGGATAATGACATATGTACATTGGAAACATTGTCGCCGAATAAGAAAGAACTCGGATGTAGATGGGTGTACAAGATCAAATACAACTCGGACGACACAATTGAATGATATAAAGCTCGGTTGGTCATCTTTAGTAATAAGCAGGAGGAAAGTATTGACTATAATGAAACATTTGCTCCCGTTGCGAAGGTAGTGACCGTTCGGACCTTCTTAGTGGTAGTGGCTGCTCGAAATTGGGAATTGATCAGATGGATGTTTATAATGCCTTCTTGCACGACGAACTGGCTGAAGAAGTTTATATGAACTTACCACCAGAATTTCGTGCGTATGATCCGGAGCAACTATGTCGAGTCCAAAAATTTTCGTACGGGTTGAAACAAGCCCCACGTTGTTGGTTTGCCAAATTATCAAGTGCCTTAATGAAATATGATTTCAAACAGTCATACTCCGATTATTCTCTCTTCACGATGCACCAGGGAAGTATATAACTTAACGTCTTAGTTTATGTCGATGACTTGATTATCTCCGTAAATGACCATGATACCATTGCACGATTCAAAGATCTCCGAGCCTGTTTTCACATGAAGAATGTGGGTTCCTGAAGTATTTTCTGGAGGTTGAAGTTGCGCGTGGACCAATCAGATTATTCCTTTGTCAACGAAAATATGCCTTGGATATAATCTTTGAGTCCGGGATATTGGGAGAAAAATCGATTAAAACTCCCATGGAATAGAGTCACAATCTGACGTTGGCCAAAGGGACTAATTTGAAAGATTCGGAACTATCCGATGTTTGGTCGGCAGATTGATATACCTCAGTTTTACACGATCGGATCTGTCCTATTGTGTACATGTTCTGTCCCAATTCATGCACCAACCGAAGGAAGCGCACTGGAGAGCTGTCATCCGGGTGGTAAGATACTTGAAAAAGAACTCTGGGCAAGAAATTGTGTTAAGTAAGGATTGTGATCTCTAGTTGTATTGGTGGTGTGATGTGGACTGGGCTGGATGTCCGTTGACCCGAAGATCACTCACCGGATGGTTTATCTCCCTCGAAAATTCACCGGTATCATGGAAAATCAAGAAGCATCACATTGTCTCTCACTCGTCAGCGGAGGCGGAATACAGTTCAATGACAATGATGGTTTGTGAATTGAAATTATTGAAGGAATCCTACATAGTTTGGGCATCGAACATAAATCTCCGGTTAAAATGTACTATAATAGTCAAGCAACATTGTATATTGCACGAAATTCGATATTTCATAAACGGACTAAACATATTGAAGTTGACGGTTATTATGTCCGGGACGCACTCCAATCTTGTATAATTCTTCTGAGTTATGTGTCAACCAACGAACAATTAGCCGACATGCTTACAAAAGCTTTGGACAAATCACAACATGAATATCTGGTTGGCAAGTTGAGCATTCGAGATCCTCATGCTCCAACTTCGGGGGGGGGGGGGTTATTGAGATTGTTTCCTAGTTTAACTCTAATTAGTTTTATGGTAAATCCTAATCTAAGTATATTTGGTAAATTATAATTATAGTAGTTTATTAAAATAGAGTTTCCTTGTTAGACTAGGGAAAATAGAACTTTTGCCTCTATATAAAGAGACCATTATGATGAATGAAACCAAGAAAAAATTCTTCAAATATTTTTTTCTTTCTAAATTGTTGTCACCTCTCAAATTTAACACGAACTATTAGGATTAAATATTAAAACTTAGTCATTATTGGTAACTTTATATTATTGTTTAACAAGACTTTTTTTTCCGTTAGAGAGCATATGCATTAGAGTGACAAATGTGAAGTTAGTGTTTGACAAGTAATTTATTTTTAAAATTTGGTTGATATTTTATATGTCAGAGAAGGAATAAATGTGAAATAATGTGTTTTGGAAGTAATATTTTTCATACTTAGTACGTAATTATATATTAGTAGGAAGATAAGTGTGAGACTTTAAGATCACTAATTTTTTAAATGAATCACTAGTTTAAGACTAGATTAATTTGTCCTTCAAAATAAATAATTAAGTATGAAAATATGAAGTATTCAAATGAAGCATAATAGTAAGTGAAAATTTGTATACTAAATTTAAGAGATATCGGTCAAAAACACATTTGAACTATTACTTTTTCGCAAGTTTCAGACTCTAACTATCAATCGTTCCTTTTTTCTAGATGAACTACCACCATTCTGAATTATTACCATCTACGTATTAACACATCTAGTTGAGTAGATGGTGATAGTTCAGGTAGAAAAAGGAAATATGTGATAGTTGGCATATTCAATTTTAAGGTGTATTTTTATAATATATAGATGATGATAGTTAAGTAGAAAAGAAAACAACTGATTATTGGAATATAAAACTCACAAGAAAGTGATTTTACAGATGTTCTTTTTACCGTTTTATCTAAATTTAACTAAATTGAGATAGAAACTGATATTCTTGTTTGTTTTTATTTGGAAGGTTATTATCAAAGGAAGGTGAGTAGTGCCTATTCCAGTTTAGGTTCTTTGAAATTGACTCTCTTTGTTGTCTTATCTTTTTCTTTTTCTTTTTTTGGTCTACTTTATTATACTACTCTCTTCATTTTAAAAAAATTATCTGATTTTGATTTGGTACAAATTTTAAAAAGTAGATAAGATTTTTGAATCTTATAATCTTAAATTAAAGATGTGTTGAATATATAAAAATAATTTTAAATTTTGTTCTTAAACATGTCGTGTGTAAAATTGGAATGAAAAAGTTGTCAAAAAAGGAAAGAATCATTCCTTTTTAAATCGACTAAAAAGAAAAATAGGCAAACTTTTTTAAATGGAGGGAGTGCTCTTTTTGTGGGGGAGAAGTTTGTAATAAAGTTAATTTATTTGGTTGCTTTAAAAGAGTACTCCCTCCGAATAAAAAATAGTGTTCATTTAGCTTTTTTTCTTGGATAAAAAAGAGTGTTCACTTATTAAATTAAGAAATAATTAACTTTATTTTTTTTTAATTTACCCCTATTAAGTATTATGTGATCAAATCTCAATATTTAATTAGGAATATTTTAATCAAATTACTTATTTTTATCTAAAAATTAATATTTTCTTAATGTATGTGCAAATGATAAGTCATCTTTTTTTATCCGGAGGAAATAATTGTTTTATCTTTATACTTGTCTCTCTCAAGTCACCGAAACTTGTTAGATTGTATTGAGACCGGTGGGTCCCCCACAAAGCCACTACATAATTCCAATTCTTATGACTGGCGTTCGGAATAGTTGCTCAACTATTTTATCACATATTTATTATCTCCTATCAATATAAATATTTGATAACAGCTGGCCATCATAATTTAGAAGTGAGTTTAAACTAATTACAAAAGATATTTTTTATATTTCAATTTACATTATGATAGAATTTAACTCGACAAGAAATTTAAGAAATAAATAAAAACTTAAAAGAATTTATTTTCAAATATAACATAATATTCGTGCGGCTATAAGACTTTTGAAGTTTGTGCTTTAAATATGTCATAATATTTGTACGACTATAAAAAAAATCATTGATAATAAAATTAGAAATTTAAAGTTACATTATTTTTAAATATTAAAATATATCATTTTCTTAATACACTTATAAGGAAAATAGTGTTACAAAAAACGGGATTGGAGGGGGAGTATAAAGAACCTATATTTAAATGTTATAGTGAATCCAGACATATACATTCAATTCTTTCAAAGTTATTTTAATATATAAAAGGTACCTAACAATTTTCATAAATCAGAAAAAAAATTCTCTAGTTAAAAGATATTTTAAAATATTATTGAAAAAATTAGTAAGTTAAGTATTGACTCACTGACTTGTATAGACTTACCAGAATGCAACTTGGAGAAAAAAAATTATCGACTCACGAGCACCTAAATTTATACTTTTTGAGTTTTTGACCCACATTTGCCTTTATTAAAGCATTCATCCAGTGAAAGAAAGAATTTGGATGAATGAAAAGATTGATAAAAATTTCTTCCAAGTGAATCAAGTCAAATTTATTGTAACAAAGATATAATTTTGCGATTACCATAACTTTTGAGATTTCATGAAAAATTGAATATGTTGAATTACGATACGACTTATAACAAGGAAGATGAGGAGATGAGGTGCGGAAAATATTCTCCGAGATTTCCTTAAAAGAGGAACCTCAAGTAAATACCAAGAAATAAGGTATGTGTAAAGAATGGCCTACAAGCTAGCTTTTGGGTTGAATTAGGCCCAAGATAAATTCTTTACGGTATGATTCTATTCATGGAGGTGCCGTTTCAAAGATCAACCCAACATGCTTCACATTCTAATATCGGTCAACTATAATGCTGTAATTAGATATCTTGCAAAATGCATGATAACAAAAGGAAGATAAATTTCCAATGAAAAATTATTACAAAGAGGATAGTAAGAAAGTCCTGGGGAAAAAAAGAGTACGAAAAGACCAGATTTCATATCCAAACAAATGTACAAATCACTAAACAAATTTGTTTCACAACACATCGGGTGTTCACCAATCACAAATCTTACAACAACAAAAAAATTAAAACTGATAAAAAAATTATGAGTCGAAAATTATTGAGTGTGCCCGCGATGTTTGCAAATAATGAATGAACAAAGAAAGCTACCTAGATATTTAACAAATAATTCCTACCCCTGCATATCTTTCTGAGTATCAAAATCAATAGCCGAATACAGCAACATGTTCTCTCTGGATTTTTGCTCAAATGAGGCCAGTATTATAAGGATTATAGGCAGTTTGTACAGGCATACCAGGGCCGTATGGATTGGCATTTGCTCCGTAAGGGTTGGCGAAAGGATTCGCATTTGGTTGTGGTTGGTGAGTCGTCATCATCATCATCTGTTGTTGTTGCTGCTGAAACATGAAAGCCTGTTGTTGGTTGGCCATGGCTGCCATCTGTACATTTGTGGGGGCCGCGACCATGTTGGAGACGTAGAACGGGTCGTATCCTACATTATGCATCATGGGAGCCGCCGTTGGTGCAGGTTGTTCCCATGGATTATAGCTCACATTTTGGTTGGTTTGTCTCATTGCATCATCATACAAACTATCTAGCGTAAGTTTGTCGAGTCCACCGGCCTAGTTTTACAGTAGGAAGTGTTAGTACCATAACATACACAGAATTTTGCATAAGCAGTGACGGTCTATTGCCCATATTTAGCTTGTACGTGGATTTGGATCAAATACTGTGGTGGAGCAATGGTAAAGTTGTCTCCGTGTAACCTATAAGTCACGAGTTCGAGCCGTGGAAGCAGCCACTCATGCTTGCATTAGAGTAGGCTATCTATATCACACCCCTTGGGTGCGGCCCATCTATGGACTCTGCTAATGCTGGATGTTTTGTGCACCAGGCAACCCTTTTTACTCTCTCTGTCCCAATTTATGTGACACTTTCCTTTTTAGTCAATTCCAAAAAAACGGACACTTTTCTATATTTAATGGAGTAATTTAACTTCAAACTCTCCATTTTGTTCTTAATGAGATAATTTATAGTCACACAAATATCTCTGACTTATTTTAGACCACAAGTTTCAAAAGTTTTCTTTTTTTTCTTAGATTTCGTGTCCAGTCAAACACCTTCATATAAATTGGGACGGATGGAGTATTGTATTATTTTCAAGTGGTGTTATCCTATTTGCACCATGGGTGTGGCCTAGTGGTCAATGAAGTGGGTTGAGAATCATAAAGTCTCAGGTTCAAATCGTAGCAGAGGCAAAATCTTTCCAAGCCTTGTGGACAGAGTTACCCGGTATCTGTGCTGGTGAGAGATAACAGGTACCCCGTGAAATTAGCCGAGATGTGCGCAAGCTGACTCGAACACCACGTTAATTAAAAAAGAAGGTGGTGCCATTCTATTATGTAACATGTTATGTTTTAGAAAAAAGCTTATTCTCACACATAAAGAAGGAAAAACTTTTGAGAAACGATGTCGGATAACACCACTTACCAAAAGGTTGTTTCCACCGCTGGTCAGTATAAGTATGACTCAATAAATGTGAAAAAAAATGTGCACTGGTGGTGCATCTAAATCTTCTGCATGCATTACTTTAGCCCCCCAAATTAGAGATGGTAAAACACTAACCTTGTCTCTTACTATAAGATTCTTCTCTTACTATTAAGAGATTCAATTAATTTTCCAGTCAAGGCATTGAAAAGCAGAGAAACGAGAAAGATGCGTTACAGTACCAGTTTACTAGCAGTAGCGGCGCTCTCATTCGAGCTGGGAGCTTCCACAAGAGCCAGTTCCCAGCCTGTTCCATTAGTAAGATTTGAACCAGTTGAAGTCGGTGGGTTGGTAGAGCCTGCGACAGCACCAAGAGTCAGAATTTCCATCTTGAGGACGGGAACTTGGACAAGTTTCGAACATTTCTAGGTATCTGGTGCAATTGAGTTTGAAAAACTTACCAACTGGTATGATAGCTAAAGCCAAAGAATTTTTCTCATCTAGTTCTGCAGCAGCTGGAGAAGGATCATCCAAAGACTATGGACAACAAATATTAAGGCTTCAAATATCCGATAATAGAGTTAAATACAATAGAAGGCAACAGTTGTCTTGAAACTATTACCAAAAGATCAGCAGGTTCTGCCGGAGGAGCTTCTTTTTTAACAGGTTCCGGCTTTGATTCAGGTTCGGGTGGAGGGGGTGAGAGGGACCCAACATCTTTGACCTCTGGGTCCTTTTTGTACTCAATAGCTAAAATAACTTTGGATTCCTGGAAGTTGAAAGAAAATAAGGGATAATTACATTTTTGGTCTGCTTTAAAACATAATAGCCATTAGCCAGAAAATGTATATGTTTTGTATATTATATATCAGTGTATAGATTTTGTATATTTTGGTTACCACCTGTAATTAATTTTGGCCGACGGGTCAAACAAGAAAAAAGCCTAAAAATAAATTGCATTGAATGTAAAACAGACTTGTACTATCAAATTCAAGTCTAACCGCTACCACCAACAACAACAACATACCATTATCAAAAAAGTGTTTTCGCATGCTTGGCCCAAGAAAAAGAATAGTTCTCACATGAAGGGGCTCGTTAAACATAATTAGATAAATAAAAGTATGTCGTCTATGTTTAGTAGCTCCATCCAGAGACAATAGATGTTTATCAAGGTGTGAGGAGATTTCTTACCGAATTTTTCCGCACTGTAGAAGCTCGCGGTGCTTCTGTAACATACTCCTCCATGGCTTGTAAAAACGATGCAGGGGGCTTGATTATAAATAAAATGCAAAAAGGATTAGGCCGACATCTAAAATGGCAATTGGAAAAAAAATTGCATATATTTTCCAGAGATTTTTTCTTGTACCTGCTCAATTTTAATAAATTTCTCGCCACGTCCTACGTCAATACTTTTACATATTTCGTAAAACTCTGAAAGCGCTTTCGCCTATAAAATAAATGGAGATGTATCAAGATATATAGGTGTATAAATTCCTAAAAGGAACAGTCTCTCGAACTGTTTTTGATGTATTTGGCTTTGACAATAGGGATACAAGAGTAATAGCCAGAAAATGTATAGGTTTTGTATATTAAGTATAAATATATGTTTACACAACATATACGTGAATATACATATAATATACATAATCCATGTATAGGTTTTGTATATTTTGGCTAGCGCCCATACATAATTTTGGGCGATGGGACAAAAATGAAATAAGCCCTTGAAAATAATCTCTCATGATTGTACCTGCTGACCAGCCCTGCGGTATATATCCAGAGACCTCAGAGCATCATTCCGTTGCATCTCAAAGAACTGTCGAGAAAATAACTCAGTTAACCTTTATTAGTTATTACTGAGGAGAAATAATACACTTATAATATGCCACAAGAAAAGCCTAACCTTGTCAACTAAATTAACTGTACCATCACTGATAGCGTTGTAGATTTTAATGCTTTCTGAAGCAACCTATCAAAATAATAATAAGCTATCACACAGTGAGAAAATAAGTACGCAAATCATTTCTGATAAATCTATGAAGAGTAGATTACTTACCATTGAAAGTGCAAACTGAACCACAAAATTGTGAACAGACGCCCCTTGTGGCTGCATGAAAGTAACATGATCATAAATTTAAGCACAGTGGACATTTTTCAGTGTAGCAACAATATTGAACTGATTATCAAGAGTAACGTACCTGACAGCCGATAATACGATACAGAAGTTGTTGCAAGGCTGGCAACTGTTCGAGCAACTCCGGTGTGTCCAAATCTTTAGTTCTCTGCAATAAATGCATTAAAAGCATAAGAAAATCTCAACATTTAATGTTTCACCTAAAGATGAGAAGATTGGTATCGAAAGCAATTGGATCCTCGCAATATTGAATAACGATTGTTGCACAAAAACAAAATAACATCCACACAGGCCATTAAATATCCAGAAAGTCTAGTCCCCAAGAGGATAGCCTAGTACGGGAGTAGGGGTGGCAAAATGACCCGCCCAATCCGGCCCAAGTTTGGGCTGGTCATTGACCCCGCCCATTTATTAGCTCAGCTCATTTCAACCCAACCCATATCAGCCCATCAAAAGTGTGTGGTTGATATGTAGTCCAAATTAACCCATGAGAAATCTTGTCAAAACATTTTCAAAAAGACTTTTTTAATCTGATATGTTATATATAGGCATAATAAGGAAAAAATAGTTTTATTAGGTACTAAAAAATTATAAAAAAAACGACAAAGAAATTAAAACTTAGTAAGAATTGGGTGCGTTGGGTTATGACCCGCTTTATAGCCTATTTCAGCCCAAGTAACTTCTGGGCGGGTTATTGTATTAACACAGGCCATGTTAGCCCGCCCAAATTCAGCCCAAACCGCTATTTGGGAGTAACAAACTGGAGATCCCAAGTTCAGACCCCTACTACAACACTTGGTGCGACTGCTCCAACCTTGGTAGGCAGAATTATCTTAGCAACCCGGTCGATAAGTCGAAGGGCGCGAAAGTAGGCTCGAACAACCAATATAATACACACACCCACACACAAAAGATATCCAACATAATTCCTTTAAACTAACTATTGGCAGAGATTTAGAAAAAGTGTTTTCTCTCACCGGACGATCGGTCTCCACATCATATTTCAAAACTCGAAAACATTCCAGCCTCTCCTCCAGGAACAAGGCATATGCACGCACCCAAGCAGAGTAATCCCATGCTGAAGAGTTTACCAGAGGAATCAATATTGAAGGAGGGCACTATGGTCAACTTCATGTAAGCAACAAAAAAGGTTGATAATATGCATACCATTTGGACTAGAGTCGTCTTTGAAATGAGCCATGTTAAGCATGCGATTTCTGCTGCGCCCATAGTTAATAAGTTCCTCATGGAATGTGGGGTCCACCTCTCTTAAAGCACGGTGAATAACGATCAATGTTTTTAGCGCAACCTGTAAACCAGTGACAAATAAAATGAGTCTTAAAACATTCGAACCAACACTTGATTATCAACATTATTCCTCAGCCCCATAAGTTAGACCTTCACAAAAGCAAGGCAATATTTAGGGTCCATTTGGCCATAATTTTATTTTTTATATTTTTGCTTAAAAAACTTGTTTAGATAAACATCGTGTCAATTTTTCACTCCAAACTTGAAACAACGTTTTTCAAGTAAAAAAAATCCCTCCCAAAACATCAGCATTAAGTGAAATGCATGTCCAAACACAATTTCAACTTCCAAATACCATTTTTCAACTTAATTTCAAATACTATTTTTTTCAAATATCACTCAATTCATGTCCAAACGCCTACTTAGTCTTTTGCAATTGAAGCTAATTGCAGAAAGAATGGGCTTATAATCTTATCTGTTTTTACCAATGAAATTAAAGCCAATGGCTATAATGTGTCATAGGCCAAAATAACTAAGTACACAACATTAAAATTATTGTCTATTTGTCTCATAATATGCTCAACATAAGGCTCTTAATCATATAGGATCTCATCTTGGGTACTTTGACTGCATCTATGACCGAGATGGATAGATTGATTGGGAATTTGATTTGATTTTGTAGGTTTACGTCATATATATAGTTATACAAAGTATGAGAATGCTATGCTATTTCACGAGATATCTTAGGAATAAAATATTAGGTATTTATAAAGAATTAAATGTTGTTAGCTTTAGTTCAGTACCTTTAATTAATTGATAAATACTTTATATATGTCATAATATACATTTATTGATTGTATTCCAACACCCGTATCCGCACTCGGATCCATACCGCTGAATCCTAAAAGTTATCTGATGAAGAGTCCGACCTCTATATCCGCACCTGAATCCAAGCAACACAGGTGAGAACCATCTCATGATCCACAGTCACATTACTGCTGGCATTGCTCGGTTTTGACATGGACACAGTAACGCTGGAAGATCAACGGTACTCTATTGAGGATCTTAATAGACCCCTTAAGTGAGGGTCCCTTTTGAACGAAGAAGAGAAACTTTTTACGTCTTTCTTAAGAACAATGGACTGACTGCCCGACCAAGGATGAAGTAATACCTTTAGCTTTGTGGCCTAGCCCAATAGAACATGGAGAGCCAAAGTTGGGTGTCAATAATTGTCTCTCTTTGACCGGAGATGATGTAAGGGTTTTCGTGCAAAGAAGTTGACGTATACCAATTTTGTCTCGACATTGACAGGGTGGAAACAAAGGAGGATTTGAAATTTCGAGTTGCCTAGATATCTTGGGTTGCACGAGAATCAGGTTGTCTGGAAGATGATTTGGGATGAGGTAGAAGTGGACTTGAGTACTGCCTTAAAGAACATATGAATCCTAGCTCATCCAATCCTTAAAATAGAAAGCAATTATTCTTAAAGGGAAATTGTTGCTTTGAATATGGTAATTATGTTGATTCTTTTCACTTCAGACCAATAGTGGAAACCTGAAAGCTAATGAAACTGGGAACTTATATCCCATTCAATGTATTTTCAATTTTCCGTTTGCCGAATTTGGCGTAATGAATGTAATGACATGGCATTTAAGGGACTGTAACTCAGTTGGCCAAAATAGCAAGCTTACAGGCTTGGCCACTACACATAAATTCCCTCCCATTTTCTGGCCCCTCGCAAAACAGGAAAGAGAAGAAACATAAAATGAATATCTATCTTGAAGTGCTTCCAAATAAAGCCATCTGAGAATTTTGACCCGGAAATTAGAGAAACACTCCTAACCGTGAAGTACATGAAGGTAGTTGGTCGTTATCGAAATAATGTGAAGCTAGTTAAAACTATGACGAGCAAAAGGCAATAGACGAGTAGTGAAAAATAAACAAAATGGAGACTCTCTTACCTAAAGGAAGGATCGTTCGAGGGATTTACTATTTCTCTTACATTAATGGAGGGATTGTTCGAGGGGTAAAATCAACTTTCCAGGAAGAACATAGTTCTTTTTTTCTTAACCAAAAAAAAAAATAGTTTTTGTTTCAGGACACTGGGATGAGAGTTTCATAGCACCCCCTGATTTCTCATGTTCACCATTAGAATCTTTATGGTAATTTGTGCTTGTAGAAAAGAAGAAACGATAAACTAACAGAACTTTGCCAAATAAGCATATCAAGAACAAATAATGATTAAAAGGTAAGGGACAAACTTTTGAAGAATTTCCCTTTCATGAAAAAAGTTCTACTGAATTGAATTCATTATGCTTCTCAGGTGTAGAAACTTTAATAAGCAGCATAAGGCAAATAGATCTAATTTTATTTAATTTTCAGGACCTTCTGGGATGAATTACAGTTCATAGCGCCCCTTTGTTTCTAAGGTCTATCTTTAGAATCTTTATGGTAATTTCCACAGTTGAATAAGAAACAAAAAGTAAACTAACAGGACTTTTCCAAATTAGTATCTTGAGTACTACTATGATTGATACTCTCTCCGTCCCAATTATCTGAAGGTGTTTGACTGGGCACGGAGTTTGAGAATAACATGAAGACTTAAAACTTGTGGTGTAATACAAGCCATAAATATTTGTGTGGCTAATAATCATCTCTTTAAGGGTAATGAGAAGTTTAAAGTTAAATTGTTACTAAATATAGAAAAGGGGTCATTCTTTTCTTGACTGACTAAAAATGAAAGAGTGTCACATATATTAGGACAAAAGGAGTAGTATCTTGAATTTAACTTTCATGAAAAAGGTGCTACCGAATTGAATTTATTACTCATACCGCCCAATTATGTGTCTTCGACAATCTTCTTGCAAGAGCATGAATGCAGTATGCAACATCAGCTCGAGGCCTGGTAGCCGAAATAGCAGAAAAAATAGCTGAAAATGAGAATCGAAAAAATACTATCAAGTCCCATTCTGAATGCAGTTTATTGCTATAATTCGGTAAGTTACATCTCCATAACTGATGCTTACCTCTTATGTACTTCTCCTTTGCTGGATGTTCAACATGATTTGTTGCCTTAACTATAGCAATGTCCAATTCCTGAAGAACATTAAGAAAACAGGTATCAAAAGAGCACCCAAAATGGACGTAGAACGAGAACAGCTGGCAAAGTAAAGGGATAATTATATTTTTGGACCGCTCAAAATAATAATAGCCAGTAAATGTATAGGTTTTGTATACTCCCTCCGTTTCAAAATG
The DNA here is from genome assembly GCA_034509755.1 of Anisodus tanguticus. Classification (NCBI taxonomy): domain Eukaryota; kingdom Viridiplantae; phylum Streptophyta; class Magnoliopsida; order Solanales; family Solanaceae; genus Anisodus; species Anisodus tanguticus. The sequence continues at coordinate 7,190,529 of CM067543.1, read as the reverse complement.
TTTGTCTTGCTTTCTAGTCTGTTTAAAAAAGAATGCCTCTTTTCTTTTTTGGCAACTTTTTTATTCCAACTTTACACATGACATGTTAAAGACCACAAGATTAAAGGGCCTTTTGGTACATTCTATATATCTTTAGTTAACAACCATATGATCCAAAAGCCTTCTTTTCTTGCTTAAACTCCGTGCCAAGTCAAAACCAGACAAACATTTTTAAACGGAGGGAGTATTAAGTATAAATATACACATTGTATACACAAAATATACATATAATATACATTTAATATACATAATCAGTTTGTATATTTTGGCTAGAGCCCGTATTAATATCGGCCGACAGGCCAAAAATAAATACATTACCTTATAGCCACTATTAATTTTAGCTAAACTGACAGTGGTTGTATCCTTGAGTGCTCCAAGGGTTTTTCTTAAGCTGTTCTGTGTGCCTCCTCCCGACATTGACATCGTCTCTCTTCACGGAAAGAACTTACAGCAGGCAGTGACTATATATAATAATAAGCCCTGCAGTAAGTGAATTCAAATGTACCATAATGAAACTAAACATTTCTCCATTGGCCAAGAATAATATAATAGAATTCCAAAAAGAAGTAAACGTTTGCTATCCTCTTTACTATATTATAGCCATCCATTTTGGATCCAACAAATTGCATAATAAAAGACACACATCATCATCAACAACAACATACCCAGTGTAATAAAAGACACAAAACAATTAATTTTGAACAAATCTTTTATATGTATTCATTTCAATCTTTACTCATTTACACCTCAGAACTTCAGCTCAACTAATAACCCCCAACCAAAAAGGCCAAAGGGTATCTTCTTATGAACGAATATCAATAAAAAAGCAAGTCGGAAACACAACTTTTCATAATCGAAGATCCAACAAACTCAAAATTCAATCTTTACACATTCACACCTCAAATTTCAGCTCAACTAATAATCCCACAACCAAGAAAGCCAAAAGGGTATCTTCCTATAAACAAATAAATATCACAAAGCAGGTCTGATACACAACTTCATAATCAAAGATCCAACACACTAAAAATTCAATCTTTACACATTCATACCTCAAAATTTAGCTCAACTAATAACCCCACAATCAAAAAGGTCAAAAGGGTATCTTCTTATGAACAAATAAAAATTCAAAAAGCAAGTCTGAAACACAACTTCATAATCAAAGATCCAACACACTCAAAATTCAAACTTTACACATTCATACCCTAAGTTGCTCGGACTCGAGTTCGGGTATCCGATACGGGTACGTATCCGAGTTTCGGATTCGGCAAAATCTAAACTTTAAGATTCGGGGGGTGCGTATCCAGGTATGGATGCAGGGATTCGACTAAGAAAATTCAAAATTATAAAAAATAGAGCTATAAAGATATATCACTGCTATTGTCTACCATCCAAACTCAGAACACAACCTTGAATTCTTGATTTCTTTGAAACATGAAGCAGCAAAAATGAGACAAAAATACAACTCCCTCCGTTTCAATTTATGTGAACCTTTTCGGAGTACGAGGTTCGAACTTTATAACTTTGACTTTAAATTTTGACATAGATTTTTCAAGTTTGTAAAAAGAATTTATTTATTTAGAAACTACATTAAAGTACTATAAGTCATGATAATTTATAATTCAAATAATTTAAAAAATGTAAGGAAAACGTGGTCAAAGAAACACAAGGTAGACTCCCAAATAGTAAAGGGTTTACATAAATTGAAACAGAGGGAGTATAATATTGAAGGTATGCCATTTCCCTTATCATAAATCCGATTTATCTTTAATTTTGAGAAATGAAATCTCAATTTTCCCCCAAATTTTTGATGTACTCCGGTCAAAGTATCCGAAGTTGGTTGACCGTATCCGGGACGTATCCTGCTACAGCACCCGTATCCGGATAGGGACGGCACCCAAAACAGAGAGTCCGCACAACTTAGTTCATACCTCGAAAAATTCAGCTCAACAAATAACCCCACAACCAAAAAGGCCAAAAGGGTATCTTCTTATAAACAAATAAAAAATCAAATAGCAAGTCTGAAACTCAACTTCATAATCAAAGATCCTACACACTCAAAATACAATCTTTACTCATTCATACCTCAAAAAAATTAGCCAAACCAATAATCTCACAAGTCACAACCAAGAAAGCCAAAAGGGTATCTTCCTATGAACAAATAAAGATCACAAAGCAAGTCTGAAACTCAACTTCATAATCAAAGATCCAACACACTAAAAATTCAATCTTTACACATTTCATACCTCAAATGCTCAGCTCAACCAAGTACCAACAATCCCACAACCAAGAAAGCCAAAAGGGTATCTTCTTATAAACAAAAAAGAATAAAAAAAACAGGTTTGAAAGTTGAAACTCAAGTGAAGCTGAAGAATTTCAAGGAGAAATTTGAGGAGAAAGGAAAGAGGGCTACGAGGGTGGGTGGGTGTGTTGGGGTGGGGTGGGGTAAGTCTTTTTTGGTGGCCTGCAGAGAAGAAAAGTCTCCAACAATGAATTTGTTTTGGTTGGCGTCGGCTTCATTTACCATTTATTTTTTATTGCATTTTCTTGAAATTATTATGCATAGAGTATTAAATTTAGTGTATCCACATCTATAAACTTTTTATTTTTGGTTAATTTATACTGTATTGATTACACTATACTCATAATTGTACATGTTGCTTATGTGTGTCTGTATACTCTCTATCTTTACTTTTTCTCTCTTTACTTCTTGTTCATTCTCCCATATAGACGTTACCTTTTTGTAAGAATGTGTACATGTAACTCCCTTATTTTGCCAATTACTGAAATGACCATTTATTTCTCGTCTTAATAGTCAAAGTTTGCTCATGATCAAACTTTTATGTCGGAATATATGATCAAAATTTAAAATTTTAAATCTCAAAATTATAATTGTGTCACATAAATTGAGATAGAAAAATATTAAAGAAAAAATCGACCTCAACCTAAATCATTGAAATTTATACTCTACTAGTTATTTATGAAGAATTTATAAATTTTAAAAGCAATTTAAGCTATTTCACCTCCTGCAGCTAAGTTTTTCTCATTTGCATTTCAATAAAAGAAATGAGATTGATAGATGAATAAAGAAAACCAGAGATAATCATTATTTATTTGATTGGGATGGAGTTCAATTGATCGAATTGAGATAGATGAGCCTCTTGTGGCTACATCCAACACTAAGAGCCTAGAAAGGTATAGTGTGGTTATATGATTATGTCAATTCAGTTAATTAAAGTTATTGTCGGTTCATATGATTATACCGTTTCAAGTGAATGTTTCTTGCCGGAATTTATCTCAGTAAGATGATGATGACTTCTTCGTGCACGTCAAGATCTGAAGATTCAAACTGGATTAAAGCTCTAGAATCTTCTAAAGGACAGAAAGAGACATCAGAAAGAAAAACCACAATAATTTATCGTTCATCAACCTATAAAATGAAAGAGCACGTCCGACAAGTCAGGAGCGAATGTACCATCATAAGAATGTGTTTAATTGAACTCATAACTTTATATAAGGAGCATAATATTATGTAAAAGGTTGAACCACGTCTTAATTAGATCTGCATCTACGACATTCTCATTTAATTTATTGCAATGCAAATGAGAAAAACTTAACTGCAAGAGGTGAAATAGATTATACCATGTATCCTAAATTAAATTTAACATTTTAATCTTCATAAATAAGTGAATTGTTTATTAGAGTTTAAATTTCAATAATTTAGACTGAGGTTGAATTTTCTTTAATGCTCTCTTTATTCTAATTTATGTGACACAGTTGGAATTCGAGATTCAAATTTTTAAATTTTGATTGTGTAACGGACATCGAAGCTTTAAATTTTTAAATTTATATATTTGGAAATTAATTGACGTACTAATAGTCAAATTTGGAGTTCAAAGTATCATTAATAAGGAGAATTTGGTAAAATAAATATTTAATTAATACTTTGTTAAGAGATTGCAAAATGCAAGTAAAAGAAAACGGGCGGAATATTACATTTTCTATTAATTGGTATATATAAAAAATAAAAATAAAAAGAAAAAGAATCTCTAAGCCCAATAAAATTTTAAAAAATTAACAGTGGCAGTAAAATTCTCCCATTTAAGAACTCCCTCTCAGAAGCAAAAGTTGTCAGAATACGGAAGCGTACGATAAATCTACCTAGCAATATTATATTTCTTACTATATATTATTGTAATGATCAAATGTGGACCGTTGGATTTGATGGTGATGAGATGGATCATGAGTGAGGTGGGACCCAAAGTTTGAGATGTAGAGTGGCTGTCCACAGCTTTCGTTTGAGCTGAGCACAAAGACAAATCCACAACTACATCTGCAATTTAGTGAAACTGACCACATTGTACTAACCTGTACCTGCTAATGATCAATCTTGTTTTTTAAACAAAAAGAGAAGGGAGAGGGGTGGGGGTGGGGGTGGGGGTGGGGGTGGGGGTGGGGCTGGGGTGGGGTAGCGGTCATTATTTTTTTTTTGGCTTCCCAGCAGTGTTTGGTATCAACATTGGAGTCCGATTAAATTTGGATCACGTACTACATGACACATTTCTTAAATGGTGCCTCCAACAAAAAAAATTCATTCTCAAAAGCTCGAATATGATATTTAATTAAAAGTGGAGGGATGTCAACCTTCCATCTCAATACATTTTGATAGGTAGGGTCACTATTTGATTGTAGGGTGGAAAAAAGGACACTCTTTTCTTGTTTTGGTAATTAATATTTGAGTTATATAACGGTGGTCTTGCTATTTTGAGGGTTTTTAACATTTTAATGGACATGATTGTGCTTCATATGGCCACATCAAATAAAATATATGTATGAAAATGTCAATAAAGGTTTGAGCCTGTCTGTTTTGTTAGTACTTTTTGGGTGACAAAATTGACTCGGACATATCTAACCTGCTATAGTGATAAGAAATTTGGGTTTGAGTAATTTTGATGATTAAGAGGAGTATTAGAGTAACTGGTAAAGTTGTTGACATGTGATTAGGAGGTCATGAGTTCACGCCGTGGAAATAGTCTCTTGCAGAAATGTGAGGTAAGGCTGCGTGCAATAGACCCTTGTAGTCCGACGCTTTCCTGGACCTCTCGCATAGCGGGAACTTAGCGCACCGGACTACCTTTTAGTGTTTTTGATGATATGCTGATTTAGATTATAATTTATGTTCGAGTTAACTCATCAAAAGTAAACAATCTAAATAGATACACTATACTTTTCAATCTTGACCCATGCAAATATTTAATTTTAACTTATGGAAATATATTTTGATATTGTACTGTCAGTTTGGTCTTGATATCTAACAAATAATGAATTTGAATAAGTCTCTTACATTTAGTTAAGTCGTGGAACCTAAATTTCGAATTGTAAAAATAATGGGTCAAGTTGAACTGGTTAAACTATGAGCTATTTTTTAGCCCATGCATTTTGACCTAATTCATCTTTGTCCACGTAAATTTTGAGCAATGTTAAACGATGACCCGTTTGATCATTCAACCTATTTTGATTCGCTCAAATTCAGTTCAATTCGTCTATTTATTGCCTTAATACTTTGATATCTACCATTTCATAATTTGTACATTGGAAAATTAGGAATTCACTAAAATGATAGGAGTCGGCATTGAGTAGGTATTTGTATGAGTATTTGAGTTGAACTTGAACAAAAAGTATTTAAAGCTGAAATTGAAGATAATGCTAATAGAAATTGAAGTTGTGTTTGAACATAAATTACACGTATAAATAGAGGACTAAGTAGGTGTTTGGACATGCAATTTCATCTTATGATTTCAATTGCGTTTGGACATGCAATTCCATCTCAGATTTCATCTCATGAGATGAAATCCCAAATCATCCAAAAAGGCATGATTTGGGATTCCAAAACATGATTTTAAATTTCTTAAACTATTATAAAATAATAGCAATAGCAATATAAGACAAGAGATGTAGACAATGAAGTAGAGAGGAGGAGGAGACTTTCTTCTTATTTCAAGTGTATGTTTTTCCTCCTTCAAAGGTGAATAACATCCCAATTTATAGAATGAAACCACCCAATGGAGGTTACAAATATTAAGTGCCCAAATTAATAGGTACATGTAACATACAAAAGGTTAGTGAATGTGTATGGACATCCATACAAAGGATATGTATTTCATAACACTCCCCCTTAGATGTCCATAGATAACGTGCCTTATTAAAACCTTACTAGAAAAAAATCAGTGGAAAAAATTATAGTGAAGGAAAAAGAGTACACATTTCTAATAATACATATTTTGGTTGCCTCATTAAAAACCTTACAAGAAAAACCCAGTGGGACAAAACTTTATATGGAAAAAAGAGTACAACATGTATTAACTCCCCTGATGAGAACTTCAGTCCAAATGCTTGAGTTTTCGTATTTCAATCTTATGCACCATCTTCTCGAAAGTTGCAGTTGGTAGAGACTTAGTGAACAAATCATTCATATTATCACTTGAATGAATCTGTTGCACGTTGATGATATCACCATTCTTTTGGAGCTCGTATGTGAAGAACAACTTTGGTGAAATGTGCTTTTGTCCTATCTCCTTTTCTGAATCCTCCATTTAATTGAGCAATGCGTGCTTCATTATCTTCATATAAGGTTGTGGGTATTTCAAACCACATTTACTTCCAAGCGATTCAAATAGTCATAACATCAATTGGATTTGTTGATATTTCTTCATTTTCTTGAGTTTGCGGCTCATTGATTTCTTCAAGAATATCAGGATTGATCAAATCTTGCATTTCTTTATGAGATTCTTTCTTAGTGTCATTTTGACCATTTATTTTTATTTTTCTAGGATTCTGATCCTTAGAACCCAATGGTCTATCACGCTTCAGGCGTGCTTTTGGACTCATTTGCTATGACACTAATAGATGGTCCTACGGGGACATCAATCCGAATTGGGACATTCTCTGCAGGGATATGTGATTCGGTAATTCTTTTCAAATCTGTAAATGTGTCTGACATTTGATTTGCTATTTTCTGCAAGTGAATAATCTTTTGGATCTCTTGCTCACTAACAGAAGCACGTAGATCAAGATGAGACGATGATGGATTTTCCCCCAAGATTTTCCTTTTTATTTCATTATTCTCTCCTCCTAATTTTGGAAAAATTCTCTCATCAAATCGACAATATACAATTGATCTTATTTCAGTATCTACGTGTAAGGAAGAAATTATATCATGCTCATAGTTATAGCAAGATAAATAAATATATCAATTGAACAAATATATGGTACTTCATGACCAATATAATTTTCTCATTTCAACTTCTTTTAGCAGGTAGTCTACTGTTTTTCGAAAACTCTTCAAAATCTCCAATCACATTCAAGTTAGCAACTTGCACAACCTTATGAAAGATTTTAAATATCGTAAAGGGATAAGGGTAAACATAGTCATCTTTGTACCCCTCATCAATAAATGTTTATTAAGGTGATTTCAGTACATCAACCTTAGTTCATTTAATCAATTTATGGATTACAAAGAAGTTTTTCAATAACTTGTATATGCTTCAGGCATTTTGAATCCTTCAAAAAAAATCATATAATTTTATCATGTGAGCCATATAGACTGAGACAATTTTCATTTAGTATTTAATTTACATGACATTTTCTCATGTCAAGACTGAAGGTCCAGTAAATTTATCAAGATATATCTACTAGGTAATTATTCCTACATCAATATGCTTTAAGAGACGTAGAATTCAGATCCTCATAATATTATACAATATTGCGCACTATATTGTATCAAATGTATCGTCGACGAGATATCAGTTTGCTATTAGACACAACTTACTAAGATCTTATCACTTCATTATTTTTCAGGTACCTGAACCTCATACGAGGTTTTATGAAGTGTTATGTCGTAGGCTCTTAAAGAGCACATTGCCTCCTTATTATGATCATTTGCTCCTCTCCCTTTTACAAGGATTATTGCGTTTGAAACCGATTTGTCTACCATGCTTCACGCATGTTGTAAACCCTGTCCTTCAGGGACATTTAGGAGCATGTTGCAGCTGAAATATGAAATAGTTGGGTCAGCAAATGCTTCTAGCATTTGACTTGAATTATCGTTTGAATGAGGATCATACTGGTGATAATTCACAATATATTTCTTAGTTGTTTATTCTCTCTACCGTTATATTAGAAAAACTAACATACATTTTCACATTCTTTGGAAAATCTATCTGTGTGCATCGTGGTAGATTCATTAATCATATACCGCACAATAAAATTATTAGATGAAAATATTTGGTTCCTGACCTTGAACCAATTGTGAGGAGAGAATTTATCATAATTTATTAGTCTGAAGCATACAAACGTCGTTGTATACAATATATCATATTCAGATCAACATATGAAGCTTTGTTCTCATTCGCAATGGTTTAGCTATTTATCGAAGGCATTCAACGCTAAACCAGCTTGAATATAAACCAGTATTAACAAGATGAATTATCTTGATTACATAATCTGAAAATTGTGTTCTCAACTCAATTATTTTGAGCAAGCAATTTTGCATATGTCAAACTGCAAATTGACAATAAACGCACATGTGACCGTCTTATCGATGCATCTATTTAATACATCACATAACAGGTGAACGGGCCTTTATTCACCTTTTATATTTTTTAGAATTTAGGAAATTCAATCCTAACATTAGTCAGTATAATCAACTTATCATGAGAACAAGCAAATTAATTCTTGAAGAATCTTATAGTTATTCAATATATTCCGAATACAAATTTAGCACATCAGATTTAGATCAGGACAACCAAAATTATCACGTCAATTGATAAAATTATTTGTACTAGTAAACTTCAGGTTTACCATGTCATGTGCTATTTGTTTTAGTAAACTTCTGGTTTACTATGACATGAATTCTATTTTGTACAATAAACTTATGGTTTATCGTGACATGTGATTTCATCATGCTTATATTTGTGCAATACAATTTGGAGAATAAAGAGGGTAACATTTCAAATACATATTTCTTACCCACTATGATTTTGTAGATATTTAGTCATCCAATTATTTATCGCTTCAATATGATAGCCATTTACTTTAGTAAACTTCGGGTTTACTATAACTTGTTCTTCGATCATAACAACTTTGTATATTACAATCTAGAACGAATGATATAATAGTATATAAGCTCTTCAGGAGCATTTAATCTATTATAATAATAATCACATATTGCTTGGACACTACTAATGACATGATCTTCTTGATAAATAGTTAGCTCTTCTAGAGCCCTTAATTGGTTTTGTACTATCAAATATTTCTTAGCCATTGTTGGTGTCATGAAGAAAATTTAATTAGACACTTCTGATGTCATGAAAAGAAACGGTAAACGAATGAATATTTAGAAATAATAAATGCATAATTCAATTCTAATCTAAACTTGCTTTGAAAGTTATTCATATCTTATCCATATATTCAAATGAAATGACATGCACAAAATAAAATAAGTAGATTGTCAGAAAATACAAAGTGAAGACTTAATATATAACAAATTGCGTCATATATTTAAAATTGATAAGTTTGGACAAGTCCTATTAAAAATATAACAACTCTCTGTATCCATCTTAAAGAATTTTTGACACATCATGATAAGTTCGATTAGGATACAACAATTTACTTATATGATCAATATAATAATTTAGTAATATATTTCAATGGCTATCCATAAATATCTCCTTATATCTGGGGAAAAAAAGGACTCAAACTAATAATTATTGTCAAAAGAGTTGTTGTAGTTGTAATCAATTGCCATAAGCATTATCAACTGTTCAGTAATTTTTAATCTACTAAGAAGTACATTGTTTCCACAAATATGTTATCACATCATAGATGATAATTAGTCGGTACTTTATCACTTAGCAGTACAACATGCATCTTAAAATATTATAACTTCACTTTGAACAGATATGGTGCTTATCATATTGAGGTAATAATTACCCAACATAAATATATCGTAGACATAACAATATCTGCTAGAACATCTTAAATGATTTCATGAAAAATAATTGCTATGTAACTAGTCATTCTTTTGAGCATAGATCTTGTGACTATTTCATATGCATCAAGTTATAGGTGTAGCATAATCTTTTGACTTGGTACACACGATTGTCTCTGAATGAAAAAAATAAAAGTAAGCATGCCAGATTTTGATAACCAACAAAATCATTGTTATAACCTACAAAGCTACAAAGTTATTCAAGAGTAAAGTTCAAAGTTTTACCACTTTGGGAGTAAATTTCATATTTACTATTTCGAGAGTAAACTTCAGAGTTACTACTTCAAGAGTAAATTCTAGAGTGTTACTACTCGAGGAGTAGATTTAAAGGTCTTACTATTTCAGGAGTAAACTTAAAATTTCTCTACTTCGAGCGTAGAGTTCAATATTCTACTACTTCAGGAGTAGAGTTCAAAATTCTATTACTTTGAAGTAAAGTTCCAAGTTCTACTACTTCGGGAGTAGAGTTCAAAATTTGCTTCTTTGGGAGCAGATTTCTGAGTTTACTACTTCAGGAGTAAAGTATAAAATATTTAGAATATTTTTCTCAACTATTCTATATCTTCTAGAGGTGAGTCGTGATAACTTCACAACCAAACACACGTCCATATTTATAATCTTTATTATATACTATCACATTCACTTCAATGAATGGATCTGTATTTGTAACATTTATGAAGTTCTCATTCTTCAGGAATGGAACACAATCATCCGAACGTGCCATAAGCATATCAAATCGTGATGGCTTAGAACCTCTTTTAAGATATTGCTACTTCAGGAGCAAATCAAGGCATACATATGATGTAGAGAATTTTTCTCTAACACATCTTTAATTGTAATCATAATAGACCTATAAAAACATTACAACTTCTGATGATTATACACACAAATAAATTTTATTATAACGAAACTAATGAAAGGTTGATCACTTATGATTTCAACCCAAAAAGAAACGAAGGACCAAAGAATCATAAAATTAATTTTCAATAAATTAGGAAATAGACATGAAAATTCCAGCAACAAGATTTCAAGAAATGGAAAAAGGGAGAGGTGTAATATATATACATGGATAACCACAGTCAGATAGACTGTTATCATGGATAGGCAGTAAACATACATTTTCTTTGTACATAAATAAATGCAATTAAAATACTAGATAATATGATACTTATCTGAAAATTGCTTTAGTCTTTCCAAAATATATGCTCAAGATGGCAGAGTCTTGTGCTGATAATGTGTTATAAAATGATAGCAATAGCAATATAAGACAAGAGATGTAGACAAAGAAGTAGAGAGGAGGAGGAGACTTTCTTCTTATTTCAAGTGTATGTTTTCCTCCTTCAAAGGTGAATAACATCCCAATTTATAGGATGAAACCACCCAATGGAGGTTACAAATATTAAATGCACAAATCAATAGGTACATGTAACCACCCAATTGATGTTACAAATATTAAGTGCCCAAATTAATAGGTACATGTAACATACAAAAGGTTAGTAAATGTGTATGGACATCCATACAAATGATATGTATTTCATAACATAAATGTAATAGTTGACCCATAAGTTTATATTTTATAAAAATAGATTCATAAGTTGGTAGATATATTTACCAACCATTTATATCAAATATTAAAAAATTTACAAGTTGGTAGTATATTTATAACAAATTTACTCTTACCAACCATGTGGGAGGAATATATTAAAGAATAGTTACACTACAATCTCATGTTCAATTTTCCATTTTATTGAAATAAATTTTGATCAATTGATGTTGTATTTTTTAGAAAGGCCTTCTATTAGTGTATTAATTTTTTTATGAACTATGATTTACTCATTTGGTAAGATTGTATAAGAATTGGGAAAATTTTGATTGTTTTCAAAGGGTTTTTATGTTTATAAGAAAATATACAACTTAAGAAATTCAAATTGCATATCCAAACAAAACTTCAACTTCAAACCATCATGATTTCAAACCATGTCCAAACGGCTCCTAAGTAGGCGTTTGGACATGCGATTTTATCTCATGAGATGAAATCAACGTTTGGACATGCGATTTCATTTCATGAAATGAAATCCAAAAATGCATGATTTGGGATTCCAAATCATGATTTCAATTTTTTAAAATGTAAAAATTGACCCACAAGTTTATATTTTGTAAAAATCGATTTATAAGTTGGTAGATATATTTATCAATCATGTTTATCAATTATTTATATCAAATATTAAAAGATCTACAAGTTGATAGTATATTTAAAATAAATTTAATCTTACCAACGTCCATGTGAGAGAATTATACTAAAGAGTAGTTACACTACAACTCAAGTTCAATTTTTTATTTTATTGAACTAAAGTCTAATCAATTAATGTTGTATTTTTTAGAAAGGTCTTCTAGTAAAGTATTAATTTTGTTATGAACTATGACTTGCTCATTTGGTAAGATTGTATAAGAATTGGAAAAGTTTTGATGATTTTCATAGCTTGTGGGTTTTGTGTCTATATGAAAAAATACAACTTAAGAAATTCGAATTGCATGTCTAAAAAAAACTTCAACTTTAAATTATCATGATTTTAAATCATGTGCAAACGGCTCCTAACTTTAACGTTTTTATTCGTTGAAAAGGTATATATTTAGTAAAGCGCCAAAGAAATTGATTATCTGTTAATTAATTGGGTAAAAACATTCTGAGACATAGAGAACAAAAACCAGCATCTCTTTTAATAAGGGAATAGTATTATAAAAAATTAAGACACTGCATTATTAAATATTAAGTATTCTATGCTTGACGGGCAATTACTGTAATATTCCTTTTCAACAAGTCATTGATCCACCTTTTTAGACTTAATTCTAAGGAGAGATCTACACCAATCATTGAGCAATAAACAAATAAAAAGTAATTCTAGTTCTGAACCACATTTATTTATTTATTTGGTTTCATATGAAAGTATTTGATAATTAAGATCTCGGGATCACTTCTTTCTTATTTTTAAGCAAATGAGAGGTTAATATTTCCATTGTCAAAATGTTGTTATTTTTATTTCATATAAAATAAATAGACTATCCCATAAAAATCAGATTAAAAAGAATTAATCTAAATATTTGTACACCCAATCGCTTAAATTAAAAATATCCAATAAATGTTTAATATGTATATAACTATATATAATCAGTGTATAATCTATATATATATTGACTTAAAAAGTAACAATTGAAAGAAATAATCCCTTGATTATTTTCATTAATGAAGAGTATATATACAATTTACAATTTCCATAATATGGAAAATCATATTCTTATTCTACTCCCAAAACCCTATTCTATTTGTACAAGAATACTACAACTATGGTGAGTGTACAATGTCTAATTAAATACAACTAATACCTTATCAAACATGGATATACACAACTGGTATACCATGTATATCAGTTTCCCACTTTTCTTATGAATCCGTGATATACACGGTATACACAAGTCGTGTATACACCGTGTATATCACTGGTATATTTATCACACCTCCGCAGTCATAGCAGACAGTCTTCGTACGCTGAGACTGTCCCTAAAATCATCGAATAGAACCGAGGGAAAACCTTTGGTAAAGATGTTTGCAATTTGATACCAGGAAGGCACATGACAGACACGTACTTGTCCACGACCTACCTTTTCGCGAACAAAGTGGATATTCATCTCGATGTGTTTAGTGCGCTGGTGTTGAATCGGTTTACCAGAAAGATAGACTGCACTAATATTAGCACAATAAACCAAGGTAGCTTTCTGAATGGGACAATGAAGTTCTAATAGAAGATTTCGTAACCAACATGATTTAGATACCACATTGGCTACCCCTCGATACTCGGCCTCTGCACTAGAGCGTGATAATTAGATTGTTGCTTTGCAGACCATGAGACCAAGTTATTACCTAGAAACATACAATAACCAGACGTGGAGCCTCTGGTGTCTGGACAACCACCCCAATCAGCATCTGTATACGAGACAAACGTAGAGGTCGACAACGGATAGAGATGCAAGCCATAGTCAAGTGTACCCTGAAGGTATCGTATAATGCGTTTGAACGCACTCATGTGCTCAACCCTAGGATCATGTATAAACAAACACATCTGTTGTACTGCATACGTAAAATCCGGTCGCGTGAACGTAAGATACTGAAGTGCTCCAACAAGACTGCGATAGTGGGTGGGATCCTCGTAAGGTGAGCCAGCCGTAGCACCCAGCTTGGGTTTAGTATCAACTGGAGTGGAAGTAGACTTACATGAGGACATACCAACTCACTCAATGATCTCAGCGGCATACTTCCGTTGTGATAAGAATAACCCACCTGCATGACGAGTGACAGCAATCCCCAAGAAGTAACTTAAGGGCCCCAAGTCTTTCAAAGCAAACTCAGAACTGAGCATTGTCATGATAGACTTGCGCAAAGCATTAGTAGAGGCAGTCAATATAATATCATCCACATATAACAGAATATAAGCCAGGGAAGTACCACGATGATATATGAACAATGAATTATGAGACCTGCTGTGAGAGAACCCAATAGATGAAACATAGTCTGCAAATCTCTTATACCAAGCCCGTGGGGCCTGCTTAAGTCCATACAAGGACTTCTTCAATAAACAGACATGATGAGGATATCTGGGGTCTCAAAATCCCAAGGGCTAATGCATGTAAACGGTCTCCTTAAGATCACCATGTAAGAAAATATTCTTCACATCCAACTGATGAATGGGCCATGCTTTCGACAAATCCATATTGAGAACAATGTGAATGGTAGCCGGTTTGACCACCGAACTAAACGTCTCACCACAATCTATGCCAACCTGCTAAGTCTTACCATCACCTACAAGACGAGCCTTATGCCTCGCAAAAGAACAATCAGAATTATCTTTATGAGTGAAAATCCACATAGACCGAATAATATTAACACCAGAAGGACGGGGCACCAACTCCCACGTCTTATTTTCAATAAGAGCATCATATTCGTCGTTCATAGCCAATTTCCAATTCGGGTCATTCAACGCAGACACTGGGTTACGGGGTAGGGGGATTTAAGAACATTAAAATTTGGATTAAAATGTCTATTTGGTTTAAAAACACCCCGTTGACTACGAGTGACCGGTCTGTGACTAGGGGGAAAATTGGGTGGATTTTGGAAAAAATTCGGAAGGGTGACAGATTGGCCAGCATGCAGTGGGCATGCTAGCCCAACACTGGAATCGGTACTGGACTCAGAAACAAAAGCGAGGGCGAATCGGGGCGATATGCGGCCCGATTCTTTGGACTGTGACGGGATGACTGGGCGGAGGCGATGGTACTGTAGGTCCAGTGGGCAGTGGGCCTGCTGGCGAATTTTGGGTGCGGGACAAGTCTGATAAATGGTGTATAATATACGGGGAGACGTCGTCATCCAAAAAGTTATACGAAAAAGGCACGGGACTACTTACTTTAGCAAACGGAAATTGGGGTTCATCATAAAATAACATGGCGACTAATGATGATTTTATTAGATGATAAATCTTCATTTGTAACCACAATGATTGGACGGATAACCCAAAAACACGCAAGGGGTAGAACGGGCCTAAAGTTTGTTAATTGTAGTTGACGGAAATAGTGGATAACATAAGCACCCAAAGACCATAAGATGTGAATACGAAAGAGTCTTAGTATATAGGATTTGAAGAGGGGATGAATATGCCAAACCTTTGGTAGGAAGTATGTTAAGAAGATAAGTAGTCAATTGTAGAACATGATGCCAAAAGGAAGGGGGTACGGAAGCATGGACCAATAAAGTTCGGATAATATTATTAATGATACGATTTTTTCGTTCGACTTTCCCATTTTGTGAGGACGTATGAGGACAAGAGAAACGAAAAACTATGCCATTATTTTCACAAAATTCCCGAAACAGCCCATTAGCATATTCTTTGCCATTATCACATTGAATATTTTTTATTTCTCGTTCGAATTGGGTACAGATGAATCTCAAAAATTTAAGAATGTGGAAAAAACTTGAGATTTTTTCGCTAACGGAAAGGTCCATAAAAAATTAGAATAATCATCCAAAAATAGAACATAATAACGATGACCCACAGAACTTAAAACGGGAGATGTCTATAGATCGCTATGAATAATATCAAATGGCATTAAAGTACGAGAAGTAGAGGCTACAAATCGTAATCTAACATGTTTTCCTCAAGGAAATGATTGACAAATTGGAGTACAACGCGTACCCTTACAAGAAATAAAATTATTTTTACGTAAGAACGAAACAATGGATGACCCAGGGTGACCCAAACGTGCATGCCACAAAGAAGGAGTTAGAGCTGCAAAAGTAGATGCAAGGCTTGACTCGGGCAACTGGATGCGGGCGTGATAAGATAAAGATATACCCTACTATCACATCTCATGAGAGATATTCCCGTCTTTAAATCCTTCACAGAAAACCCAAAAGGATCAAAATCAACAGAAACCGAATTATCAGTGTTGAATTTACAGACAGACACCAAATTTTTAATTAAGTTAGGGGCATGAAGGGCATTTTTCAAGACAAGATGTGGATGGGGGGGGGGGGGGGGGGGGGGAGACAAAGTTTTATGACCGTAACCACAAATTGGAATTGAGTTGCCATTACCAACAATTATGCCATAAGTTTTACTCAAATTGGAATAAGACGAGAGAGTACCTTGGTCGGATGTCATGTGAGAAGTGGCACCGGTGTCCATGTACTAATTCGCGTCTGGAGAATTCAATCCAAGTGTATGCATGACGGCTTCAATATCTGTAGGTGTCAGAATTGGAGTGGGGCCCGCAACATGATGGGCCTGTGGAGGCCGAGGCCCAAGCACACCTGTTTGCTGCCCCAGACCAGTAAAGTTTTGAAAGCCACTGGATGGTGTCGAATTGGGCCGAAAATACTGCTGGGCGGCCCACTGTCCAGGGACTGGAGAAGCTGGAAAATAGGGGTCGTTGGGCCACTGGCCACCGGCCCAGGCCCACTACCAGGGGACCCATGACTAGGACCAATTGTCCTGCAACCCACTGCCAACGTACCGGGGCCTGCTGCCACTGTTCTGGCCGCCTCCACCACCGCTGGACCCACCACGATTGCCACCGCGATCTTTGCCATGATTTTTCTTGCCTCCACCATGAACACAGGTTTGGCCCGAATTATCAACAAAACCTTGAGAATTAGCGGAATAAGTCATCATGACTACGGGACTAGCGCCGGTAGCTGCCTTTTTGGCCAAGCCGGCTTCTTCTAACGTGAGCATTGAACGGGCTTGATAAAAAGGTGGAAGTGGATTACTTTGACGGAAGAGAGTCCCCATGCCATTATAGGCCTCAGATAGGCGTGCAACCATTTGTAGAACAAGATGATTATTGGTAACGGGTGCTCCAACGTTACGGAGTTGGTCCGCCAATTCCTTGAGCCGCTTATAATATGCCGAAATATTCAGGAAATCATCCATGATGACTTGGGAAAATTCCTGCTCAAGGGTGACAACGCGGGAATGTTGGTTGTCCTGGAATATATCACACAATCTATTTCAGGTAGCCATAGCCGTAGTGTCCGGTTCAATGATCGTCTGTAAAGTTCGGTAGAATTAGCTGAGTAAATCCGCTGAAGAACGGTAGCATCAAGAGTGATCCATAACTGAGGATCCTCCGCATGAAGATGGATAGCGGGAGGAATTATGAGATGGAGGACTTGATGCGAAATAACGTGAATTTTAAACAACTCTGCCCACGTCGAATATTGGACGTTTTCCATCTCAAGAATAATAAGGATGTTGTTCTTGATGTTAGAAACAGTAAGGGCAGGATGAAACAGGTTCTTTGACGTCGACATAACGAAAGACCAAAGGGTGATTGAGGGATTTGGAAGAAAAAATTGGGAAGAGATGAGGTAAACACCGGTGCGAACACCGAGGAAGGGCTCGAAATTCGAAGTCAGCCGAGAGAAACTGAAGGTTTTGGAGAAGGAGGTATGTGAGACCTAGATTTCTTATACCATGAAAGAAATAATCCCTTGATTATTTTCATTAATGAATGAGTATATATACAATTTACAATTTTCATAATATGGAAAGTCCTATTCCTATTCTACTCTCAAAACCTTATTTTATTTGTACAAGAATACTACAATTATGGTAAGTGTACAATGCCTAATTACATACAACTAATACCTTACCAAACATGGATAAACACGGCTGGTATACTGTGTATATCAGTTTCCCACGTTCCTCGTGAATCCATGATATACACGGTATACACAAGACAGAGTATATGTATATCACGGTATATACAAGACAATGTATATGTATATCACGGTATACACAAGACAGTGTATACATCGTGTATATCACAGGGACTTACACAATTCTAAGGAGAGATCTACACCAATCATTGAGCAATAAACAAATAAAAAGTAGTTCTAGTTATGAACCACATTTATTTATTTGGTTTCATATGAAAGTATTTGATAATTAAGATCTTGGGATCACTTCTTTCTTATTTTTAAGCAAATGAGAGGTTAATATTTCCATTGTCAAAATGTTGTTATTTTTATTTCATATAAAATAAATAGACTATCCCATAAAATCAGATTAAAAAGAATTAATCTAAATATTTGTACACCCAATCACTTAAATTTAAAATATCCGATAAATGTTTAATATGTATATAACTGTATAAAATCAGTGTATAATCTATATATAATGACTTAAAAAGTAACAATAAATTCCACCGACTATTTATATAAAGATCCCCAAACATTAAACCAAACGATTTAACATAAATTTAAAAGCACGCTAATTTGACTCCACCTTAATGATTTTTCTTTATTTCAGTTTGAATGGTTTCTTAATGGCAGTGGACTTAAAAGTTTCTGTCTTTTGTTTCTTTTTTCAAAATAATAAAAAAGCATATTACGTGTATTTTGTGATTTTTGAAAAAGAGATTTTAGTTTCTTCTAGATGTTAAAAGGGTCCTAGAATACATTTTTAATTGGTTTTCAACATTGAATTTTATTTTCTTTCTAGAAGTTAACATCATTTCCTCATGTTGTGACTAACTATGCGTTCAAATTTAATCATGAAGTCAATTACAATTACCCACTATTCAACTCAAAATCTTAGGATAGTCCTATATGAAATATAGACCATATGAAATAACTAACAAGATCATCTACACAAAAGTATACTATAGCATGTGGTGCATACACACACACCACATATTTCAAAAGGGGTATGTAACACGCATTAAGAATAAAATAAGAAAAGATTGATTGAAATAGTTTGATATACCTAACATTTGCGTGAAACTATAGTGAATGAAGATATTGTTGATATACCTTCATTTAAACTTGAAAACTAAATTAACAATATATAAATAGTTATAATAATGCGTGAAACTATTAATTATTGATAGGTCCGTAGGTGTGCTACATTGAATGAAGGTATCAAAAAGGGATGAGATAAACTGATCTAAAATTAGATGAAAGAATATTATCTCAAAAGACTTACAATTTCTTGAAATTCATGCGAACTTAATTAAAGTTATGATATAATGGAAAAAGATACATTTATATGATATCTACTAATTGGGAATAGGTTATAGTCTTGTTTGTATATTGATTTTGAACATATCGCTTTTTATTGATATTATCATTTATATATGCCAGTTAAAATATGTAGAACTTCTATTATTATTATTATGTTAATTTAGTTTTCACTTTTTATTTGGTTGATGAATATATGAATTGAACTTAAATGGAGAAAAATAATTAATGAGATTCATATAATTGACCGTAATTTATTTAGATGTGTATATATGCATAATGATCAAAGACACACTTGAATTATTACATTTTCGCAAGGTTTATACCCCAACTATCAGATGTTTCTTTTTTCTACCTGAACTATCACCATCCATATATTAAAACACACCTAGTTGAGAGTTCAGATAAAAAAAGGGAACAACTGATAGTTGGCCTATTCAGCTTCGAGGTTGTTTTGATACTGATGGTTCAAGTAGGAAAAGGAAACACTGATAGTTTGGGTATGAAACTCACGAAAAATCTATATCAAATTTCTCTAAGATACAGAAAATAAACTGCAATCACCAAATACACAAAAATATGTGATTTATTTATCAAGATTGTGAGACAAATCTATGTATTTTCTTGATTCTTCTTTCCTAAATGTCTCCGTGAATCGAGTGTCGTTAGTAGCATATTTCTTTGTAATTCGAGGGACATTAGTAGCGTATTTCTCGCACGTAGGATGATTTAGATGTGGACTTTCTTGAAATGTATTTGATCTCCATGAAAAGATATTGTGGATCTTCTTGAAGTATTTGATTCTCAAGAAATATCTGCCCACATATTGATCTCTATGTGAATATCCCGAGAAGTTTATGGGATTTTCGAGATTCCTTTTCAAGGAAATATGTGTCCCTTTATATAGGTGTGAGCTAGGGTTTAGGGTAGAACAACCTCCAAGAAATCCTAACGGGCCATAGAGTTTGAGATGGATTGAACTCGTCTTGTAGAGTCCTATCTAAAATCTAGTAAAATTTACGTATCTACAAATGCCCCCTACTTCAAGGTTTGTCGGGGTGTAGGCTTGCCGAAACTCGAAGACGAGACTTGAATTATCCATAAAAATGAAGCATCTATCTTTTGATTTATGAGAGAATAAATGAAAGGCATACTTGATCCCACTGGACGTGCCAATTTGTTTGCAATAAATTTTCTCAAGATACAGAATAAACTGCAATCACCAAATAAATAAAAATATGTGATTTATTTATCAAGATTGTGAGTACAAATCTGTGTGTTCTCTTGATTCTTCTCTCTTAAATTTCTCCGTGATTCGAGGGTCATTAGTAGCATATTTCTCTGTGATTCGAGGGACGTTAGTAGCGTATTTTTCGAACGTAGGATGATTTGGATGTGGACTTTCTTGGGATGTATTTTATCTCCATGAAAGAGTATTGTTGATCTTCTTGAAGTATTTGATTGTTAAGAAATACCCAGCCACATATTGATCTCTATGTGAATATCCCGAGAAGTTTATGAGATTTTCAAGATAACTTCTCAAGGTAATATGTGTCCCTTTATGTAAGCGTGAGCTAGTGTTTAGGGTAGTGTAGCCTTCAAGAAACCCTAACGAACCTTAGAGTTTGAAGATGGATGAGACTCGTCTTGTAGAGCCCCATCTAGAATCCAGTAAAATTTACGTATATACAAATCGCAATTTTTATAAATAAATAGTGCGGGTACAATTCTGTTTCTCCCTTGATTCATTTCTCTGAATTTTCTATGTACTTCGAGGGCCGTTAGTGTTAGGTTTACCATAAATTTCCTACCTTATTTGGATTCTACCATAATTGTGTTTTACTTCAGATAGAATTTCTTGGTGGAAAAGGTCTCGTAGAAAATAACTCTACCATATTTATTCTTTTTTTGGAGAAGAAGTTACAAGACAAATAAATAGGAGATCCTTTCTTTTCATAAACAACACAGTAATATCCACAATGTAGTCGTTTAGAGAGTCTTGCTTAAGTGGAGATTATTCTCTCAATAGTTCTTATGCTTTTACATTAATTTGTCATGAGTAGATCAATTGATCAAACCATATTAGCATATTATGCCTCTTTTTGTATATTTATCTTTGTTGTCTGATTTATCGTGGATCAAAGTTTGTAATTATTAGTTTTTGCATGACGCACTATTTATTTTGACCCCAATAGTTAGTACTGTATTTCCTTAATGTAGGATGGCCTTCTTATGGTGTATTTGATCTCCAAAAATATTAGACAGTTTGATAAAGACAATATTTAATGTATTGATCCCTTTGTGAATAAATGCAGTATTGTCTTTCTTTTATTTTGGTCCATGTGGTTGGGAGTGTTGTTGGTCGGTTGGAAAGGAGCTGGTAAGTGGCAACTCATTGTGGATTTTTCTTGGTTATAATTTCCACATATGGAATTTATGTTTGACATCCATGTCCAAAGCTGATATGGAATTTAAAATAATGGGCATCTAAAATTAGTTTTAGTAATAAAAGAGTTATCGAACCGTTTAGGTTTTAGATGAAAAAATTCAAACAATTTAACATAGCATTAAAGCAGACAAAAATTCTTGATTTTCATCACTGCATCAACCAAAATTATTTATACAAAAATAGATGAGTTTTAGATGAGCAATTCATTACTCAACAATCTTTAATTAGTATGAAATAATGGATTCCAGCTTACAATAAGATGCTTCATTAGCAATTATGCTTGTGGTTTTGCCAGTTAATGAGAATATTTAATACAGTTTCATGTGCACCAGCTCGTTATTTGTATTCTACAACATCTTTTTGAACTTCTTTTGTCTCCTAACTATTGTGTACAGCTTGCGTTCAGACAACTATTGTTTCTATTCTTTGCAAAAGGAAATATAGAGTGGCAGTAACTAGTGTCTAGTACTCTATTTACCACTAAAGGTTGTGGCAGGATGGTGGATATTCCATCAGAAGTTTTGGATTCAAGCCCTAAAGATGAAGTCACCGTTAATAAGAAATAGTTTACCCCCAAAATAGAATGTGCAGGACTAAATCGGAATTAGCCGCGCCCCAAAGCAGATATCAATCATTGAATACGATTTTGGTGTTAATATTTAAATTATGCCATAAATTTTGTACTTCTTTTTCCAAATCTACCTGCTTCGGAACAATTTCGAACAAGTGATGTTTGAAGTTAATCTTGACAAAGCCTAATGTCAAACAAAATGTCTAAAATTTCATGTGGATGAAATTCAAATATTTTTACCTGAAGTTCATCCATATTTGCCTAGTTTCAGATAGAAATATTTGAAGTTAAGCTTTGTCAAACATGACTTCAGATACCTCACGTTCAGAAGATGATGAAAAATGCGAAAATGAGAATGTTGTGATGGATGTGTGGGCATACTAAGAGAGATAAGATTAGAAATGAAGATATCGGGATAAGGTGAAAGTAGCCTTGATGGAGGACAACATGCGAGAAGCAAGGATGAGATGGTTAGGGCATGTGAAGAGGAGATGCGCGGATACACCAGTGTGAAGGTGTAAGAGGTTGACTATGGATGGCTTCAAGAGAGGTAGACGTAGACCGAACAAGTATTGAAGAGATGTGATTAGACAGGACATGACACAGTTGTAGCTTCCTGAGGACATGACCTTAGATAGGAAGTTGTGGAGGACACATATTAGGGTAGAAGTTTAGTAGGTAGTAGCGCGTTGTCTCGCTTGTGCTTCCTTCCTAGTAATCGTAGTATTTTCCCTGTAGTTTCTTAACCTTCAAATTCTGTTGTTATTTACTGTCTCTCGTTTTTCTCTTAGCATATTGTTGTGTTGTAGTTATTATTTTCTTTTTTCCTATTTGACCTGCTATTACTTTATTATGAGTCGGGGTCTATTAGAAACAACCTCTCAACCTCCTAAGGTAGGGATAAGGTCTCTATACACTCTACCTCTCCAGACCCCACTTGTGGGATTACACTGGTATATTGTTGTTTGGTGCGAGGTGGATGGAGTGGAGGCTCGCATCCGGAGTCTTATGTGACAAAAAGGTGCCACCAAAACTCAAATGCAAGTTCTACAGAGTGGGGGTTAGACCAAGAACTCTCACATTTAAAAGATGAAAGTTGCGGAAATAAGGATGTCGTGATGCATGTGTGCGCTTACTAGAATAGATAGGATTAGAAATAAAGATATCCGGGGCAAGGTGAGAGTGACCTCGATCGAGGACAAGATGCGGAAAGCGAGTCTAAAATAGTTCGGGCATGTGAAAAGGAGATGCGCGAATACCTCAGTACGAAAGTATGAGAGGTCGACTATGAATGATTTAAGGAGAGGTAGAGTTAGGCTTAAGAATTATTAAGGAGAGGTGATTACATAGGACATGACATAGCTACAACTTATTGAGGACATGACCCTAGATATGAGGTTGTGGAGGACAGGAATTATGATAGAAAGTTAGTAGGTAATAGCGCATTATCTCACTTGTCCTTCTTCGTAGTATTTCTCCTGTAGTTTCTTATTCTTCAATTTCTTTTATTATTTATAGTCTCGTTCTTCGCTTAGCATATTTTTTTGTTATAGTTATTATTTTCTTTTTCTATTTGACCTGCTTTGTTATTGTTTTATTCTAGGCCGAATGTATATCGAAAAGAACCTCCCTACCTCCCAAGATAGGAGTAAGATCTACGTACACACTACCCTTTCAAAACCCTACTTAGGATTACGCTGGATATGTTATTGCTACTGTAAATGTAACTTCAGAAATCACATGTCTGAATTTGTTTCGAAGTGGTAGACATACAAAAAAATAAAAGTCGAGTACAAGTCAAATAAAGATGTCCAAATAAGTACCCGTGAAATTTTGGAAAACAAAAAAAAACTTATACTGCATTTAAATCCGAATGCACCACCATTTATACTGTGCTTGTGCATGCTTAAAACTACCTTGATTTTTTTATATAAAAAAAAGAGAAATCCCGAGGGCTAGTGGTGCACAATTCAAAACTCGATGGATGATGGGTCAACTCTTCTACCCTTCTCCACTTAAATACGAAACTATTGGGATTTCAAGATCAGGTTTTATTTTATTTTTAAACACAAGTATATGACCTAGTAAAGCCTCATATGTCCCACACTAAATGCTCTGTTATACATGAAAATTTTGATAATTCCTTCCCAAATTACAATATTACATCATTGGAAATGATAAAAAAATAAATAAATGAAAACAAAAAATATAACTATCAAAGAAAAAATCGAGAGGTGAAATATGCTACATCATCCAATGAGACCAAACAATACTTCAAAACTGGAGATCAAGAGAAAATCATCTTCAAGATCTCTTCACAACAGTGAAATGATGGCAAAATTTGGAGAATCAGGAGAAGTTCATCTTCAAGATCTCTTCACCACAGCAGTGGCAAAGAAAGGATGGTGGCTGAACTCGAATTGAACCTTAAGCGACGGGTCAACAGTCCCTAGCCGGGAAATAAGACCTAACGCAACACTGTTATGCTCTGCCACCTGTTCTATACGACGAAGCTCTGCCATTTTATCCGAATCATTAGAGAAACTGCTCCTTAGCTCCTTCGCTATTCTTTGAGCTTCTTTGAAGCAGTTATACATGGATACGTTCTGCATAATTAGAGTTCAAGGCACACGCTGAGTAAAGACCAAGTTTTGCAAACCTCTCGAAAGGAAAAATAAAACAAAAAAGAAAGAACAAGTAATATATCCAATAAAAGGAAAAAAACGTTAAGGCATAATTTGTCAATGACAAGGATGACTCACAGATAGCCGAGCATGAGCAGTTGTCTCCTCGAACGAATAATATGAGACATGATCCGGCAGGCAAGCTTTCAGAAGCAACTCAAAGTGCTGGACAAACCTCTGAGAAAAATTGCAAGATCGATCAAGAACAATAAGAGCAGATGCAAGCACCGAGCAATAATGGATTACGAATATAAATAGCTGCTCACCAAATAATAGCCCGCAAATGTACAATTTTTATACATATTACTGTATAATATACAAAATATATATTTTTGATACATAATAGTGTACATTTTTTGTATTTTGGCTAGCGAATTTAATTATTTTGGCCGACCGGTCAATGTGTAACTTCCCCTTTTTTTGGGTCATCCGGATATAAAGTAGGTCAAGTTCCATGTGTAATTCTGTTAGTAAGAATCACTACAAATCCAGCTAATGAGGTGTTGTGTTAAGAAAGAAAATGGTAACAAGATTGAGATTTGAGGTTGAAGTAGAGGACAGGATTCAAGTATTTTAGTTAGCTACTTGTGTGCCCTTCAGGGACGATACAGCGAAGATTAGCCTGGCCAGTGCGCAAAGAAGATATGCACAAATTGAGTGGTGGTCCCAAAAAAAAAAAGTCAGTGACAAATATGAGAACGCACACCTCATGCTCACTGTTGAAAGGTCCTGTACTGAGATAGATTTGCTTTTCATTCCTCAAAGCTGCAAGCATCTGGAGGAACCAATAATCAATAAAAGTCCTCGAGCAATTCAGAATCAATTGTAAGTTTAACTGAAAAGCTCACCACAGTGTGCAGATATGAAAGAGATGCTAAAACCAAAATGGGAGAACAATTTTGCAGGCTGTGAGCACTAATGAAAGCATCATAAAAGCCAAAAAAGCTAATTACCATGGTAAGACCTTCAGCAAGATATAAATGGCACTGAAGAAACAAAATTGCAGGTGGGAGTTGATAATCTTTTCCCCCATCTTTCACCAAATCTCTTTTCTTCTTCCCTTTCCTTTTACCTGATACAAGTCAAATATTTAGATAACGCGTCCCATATCTGGAAAAAATACCATAATAATAAAATTCAATTGTATATTTGTTTAATATCTGTGGATGTCTCTCGATGCTATTAAAGGAGCGCAAGCAGATGCAATAGTAAAAAGTTATCCCGAGCAATAACTTAAACAAGAGTGGTTAAGAAACCGGATAGTGGGGACAAAGACAACAAAAAAATGTCAACTGCATGTCAGTACATCATTCCCAATGCTTTCTACCTCTATTTTCCTCCTTCCAGCTCTCCAACTAATACCTGAACACTCAAAATCTCTTTGCTAGCTATTGCCTCGCCATATCAATAGTCTCTAAGACTCCACTAATTTTAGCTCCATTCTCCAAGTGACTTCAGATTTGGGCATTTAGATGGGTTGTACCAAGTCTGAAGTCGTCTGCAAGAGGTAAGCCACCAATTTATCAAGATTTTCCTCGGACAACTATTTTAGTGATTTATTATGGCTAATAGTAAATTTCCCTTGGGAAACTATATGATAATCCCTGTTTGAGAATCAGTAACTTAGAGATCAAAGAAACATTCATACTCTTAACCATCTATACCCCAATCATAAGTAATTTGTACTCAATACTGAGAACCTATTGGCACTCTATAATATTTTATTTTTAGTTTTTTGATAACTTCGATGTCTAGTCAGCTTGTACACACCTCGATTATTCCACCGGATACCTACTCCTTATAGAAGTCGACCTAGGATTTGAGGTGCTGCACAATTACATTCAACATAAATCTATCACTGGTTATAAAGACGATGTAGGGGGTATATCCAATCAATTTGGTTTCTCTGTATATGCATAATTCTTAAAGACAATACATATAATTAATTTTGCTGAAGTTTCTGGGTGCTGGTGCACCCTAAACCTACCATGTAGGTCCCGCCTCTATAACTTAGGTGCATTCAACACCCTATAACTTACATATGATGAAGCCACAATTGTTGGTTTCAATATCTTGAGACCTCTACGCCTTCTAGATATCAGATGTTAAAACGTTTTAATGATTCAACTCATGCCTTCACAACTTTTTGGTTGAATACAATTTGAGTCTAACCATGACATTCATCATGAAAAATGAGATGTCAATGACCCTTTTTTCCTTTTCTTTTTTTTCCCTCTAGTTTATTTTATTTTTTGGCACTCTAGTTAATGGCAGATGATCTAATGAGACGTAACATTCTAACTCTGTTCAACCATCCAGCAAAAAGTTTTCCTAAAAAACAAATCAAGGTCAAGAAACCTTTACAGGAAATTAGTGATATACATCTTAAATTCTTTCAGAGCCTCTATAAGTCAAGCCCGCTAATGACAAGAATCTTAAAGCTTCAACCAGTAAATCAATCTCTACGAACTTGGTACCGAAAAGGAAAAACCTATTAACCAAAAGATCTATCCCTTGTACATCACACTAGAAATCCACATATAACCACCAAGGATGTAGATCCAGATTGCTTGTTTGAGAGACTTACACCAATAACTAGGGGAAAAAAGATGATTGGAACAAGCAGCATTCTTACTGATTTCATTGCTTGTCATTGCCCTCATATGTGTTTTCTCCGCAAGCTTGATCAGGATAATATAGATGTACCAATAGACCATACAATATTCACCAGTAGAATACAAGTCTAATTCAAAGCCCAACATCAGGAAACGGGAAGCAATCCAGTATGTTTGCTCCTCCACCCATATGAGAATGTGTCTGCATATCTTCATGCAAATATTCTGCGGCAAAATTCACAAAATGAATAATAGTCTCCGTAAGAAAAATGTTCACTGAGAAGATGAGCAAGCAAGAAAGATCAGGAATTTCCACTTAGAAAAAATAGCACAAAGTGGAGACTGTAGCAGCAAGAGCTGCTTTTTACAGGTCCTCAAGAGACATAGTGTATTCTGGAAAGCTATTATTCTGAACCCTCAAATAATGCACGTGTAGTTGCAGAGGATAGTCACCTCGTTACTTGAAGTGGCTGCGATATCTCCGAACTCTTCCCTAAAAGCCAGTTCCAGCTAAGGAGAAATCAAAGAAACAAATGCAGAATTCAGTTCACAAGAAGGCATTTAAATATAGATGACTCAGTCGCATCAACAAAAACAGAAGCCTATACTTTATACAGGTTAGACATTATTTAGCATCCTAGAAATTTTATTGAAAGCCAAACAATAAATGAAAATAATACAGATGACTCAGTTGCAGCAAGAGAAACAGAAGCCTCTACTTTAAACAATTTAGCTATAGTGCAATACTCAGCATCCCAGTTCTACACATTCCTTGGTAGAAACCAATGTTATGAACCTAAACCGGAGGGTCTTTTAACCAGAAATATGTTCCATTGCACACCAGAAAATGCACTCAGTCAGAACTTATTCCTTAAGGCCTAAAGAAAGGCAAAAAGGCTCCGGAGGAGTTTGAAACGATGTGCTACACAATGTAGATTTACTAAAGATCATTTAGAACTAACTACACCTCAATCCAAACTATATGGGGTCAGTTGTGTGAATCATTAATGTGTTGGGGAAAACAAGCAATACAAGAATGCACAACAAGGTAGCAGCGGAAGAAATACTCAGTCTAAACTTCCCTAATCTTTTTGAACAAAGAGGAAACCTCAAACACAAGCAGAAAAAGGAGCTGGCTACAGCTATACACACCAACGAATAATATGGCAATGCAAAAATAAATCATACCCAAGAGACACCAAATTTACGTGGAAAAACCTCTTCAATTGGAAAGAACAAAAATACATGGAACAAAAGCTCCACCAAATCAATAAAAGGGTTACAAAAGTTCTCCAAAATGACCACACAACCAGTGCCAAACATGGAGCAACAATATTGAACCAAAACGAGTGAAGAAAAGGAAAGAAATCACCGAGTCACTGTTCATGGCTGAAAATCTGAGCTTCAGGACTCTAAATCGTGCTCAGTCAGTTTCTAATTTAAGATCAAGATGTAAGGAACACTCGGTTCAAATTTCAACTCAATCTGACAAGGAATAAAGAGGGAAACACCAAAACAAGTTGACCGCTCTTGCTAAAATCTGACTTTTCTCTACAAAGTGGCTGCCGTATTTTTCTCTCTTGTTGTCTCTAACCCTAAAAAATCAGAACTTATAAAGGTCTCTTTGATATGTGAGCTAAAAAATGGGTTGGTCCAATGACACTTCTAAATCCACATAGGAAGGGAAAAAGAGCCCAAAACCCAACAATAATTTGGAGAACCTACCAAAAATATAGAATTCTTGCCATTACGAATAGCACTTTGAATGTCGCAATAAAGCACATACCTCTTTTGAGCAAAATCAATTTCCTAAAAAATCCCTCCATCCAGAGCAATTTTTAAGAGCTTCAATGACAATATACTCCGCTTCTGTAGTAGATAGAGCAACACATTTTTACCACTTAGATTGCCAAGGCACAACTCTGGATGAACAAATCTTTGGGGAGACTTGATTTTACTCAAGAGAGGCATGTGCTTTATTGCGACAGTCAAAGTGCAATTCATCTTGACAAGAATTCTACATGATGGTAGGCCGAAGCATATTGATGAGAGACACCATTGGATTTGAGATGTGTTGGA
The DNA here is from genome assembly GCA_034509755.1 of Anisodus tanguticus. Classification (NCBI taxonomy): domain Eukaryota; kingdom Viridiplantae; phylum Streptophyta; class Magnoliopsida; order Solanales; family Solanaceae; genus Anisodus; species Anisodus tanguticus. The sequence goes on along the minus strand of CM067543.1, from coordinate 7,160,476 downwards.
TCCTAAGTTACTTGAGATTTTCTCCTCACTTCTTTATAAGATTCCACTTTTAACATATGTTATAGTTACCACACCAATGGGAGTAGGAGCAGTTTCTCAAGAGTTAGTATTAAGAAGCCAAAGTCCCTATATCTCTTCATCAAACCTCACACCCATAACAATCAACCGGTCAAAGGCCAATCTGAAAATCGTTATATGATCATAAATAAGACAGCCCTCTTGTATTTCAAATACATCAAATGTTTTAGCAGGAACTTGTTATTGCCGGTCTTTGAAGGATAAAGTGTCTTGAGTTTTTCCAACAAAGTTCTAGCATGTGTCTCATTCACATACATGTTGGTGCTCATATTCCTAATCTTCATTATTCAAATATTCATGCTTTTGAGATGCAAACACAGGTAAGTGCATTTCTTTTATAAATAGGTAGGTATATTCTTCCACAAATAAAAAGTCATTTATCTTACCAATAATTAACCAAAGCTCTGATACCAATTTTGGTAACCCTCTTATTGATTAAATTGAGCTTATGTCTCGTGGTTTTTTACTCTTTCACATTGAAGAGGTTTTTCCACATACATTTGGTCTTGGGTTTGACTTATTTTTGCATTGTCGTATTTATTTGTTGGTGTGTATAATTGTTGCCCGCTCTTTTCTTTTGCTTGTGTTAGGTCTCCTCTTAGTTTAAATAGATTGGAGAAGTAAAATGAAAGACCTTTTATTTGTGATAAAAAAGTAGACCTTTGGCCTAACTCAACCCAAAAGCTAGCTCATTAGGTAAGGATAGACCATATCAAGAGACCTCTCATCCCCTAAAGAGCCGCATTTTGGGCTCTTTTTCCCTTCCTATGTGGATTTCAAAAGTGTCTTTGGGCCAACCCAATTTTATTTAACCCACATATCGAATAGACCTTTATAAAATCTTACTTTTCGAGGGTTTAGAGACAACAAAAGGGGAAAATACAGCAGCCACGTTGCAGAGAGGAGAGGTAGAGGGCAGATTTTTCAGCAGAAATATCAGCAAGAGCAATCAACTTCTTTTGGCATTTCCCACTTTGATTCTTATCAGATCAAGCTGATGAACTAAGTGCTCCTTACATCTTGATCTTCGATTAGAAACAGACAGAACACGATTTGGAATCATGTATCTCCATATTTTCAGCCGTCAACATTAACTGTGTGTTTGGTGATTTCTCTCCTTTTCTTCACTTGTTTTGGTGCTAACTTGTAGTTATTGTTGCTCCGTGTTTGACACTTGTTGTGTGACCATTTTGGAAAACTTTTATAAACCTCTTATGATTCGCTAGAGCTTTTGTCACGTGGTTTTTTACTCTTCATATTAACGAGATTTTTCCACGTAAATTTGGTCTCTCGAGATTGATAGGTAATAGCTACTAGTTGAGGATAGGTTTTACACTTGTTAGAGTTCTAACATTATTATTATTATTATACTTACTTTTACTTTTATTTTATTTAGTATGATGATGATATGATATGAGCTTAAATGAAGAAGTGGAGATTCATATAGCTGACCCCAACTTGTTTGGGACTGAGGCAAAGTTGTATATTTATTTATTGGTGTGTATAGCTGCTGCCCGCTACCTTTCTGCTTGTGTTTAAGGTCTCCTCTTGGTTCAAATAGATCGGGGAAGTTATGACCGAATATTTCTTCCACTGCTACCTTAGTCGTGCACTCTTGTATTGCTTGTTTTCCCCCAACAAATTAGTATCAGAGCCAATGGTTCAATGAGACAAGATGGAGATGGCGGATAATGGTATAGGGCCTGATTTGAGGCCTTTGCCCATTTACGGGCCGGTTTGCTACCTTCACCCGTAGTTTTGAAGATGCATACACAAAAAAGAAGCCAGTATGCTTTAGTGGCCATAAATACTTGATTGATGTGGGTGACACGGTTAATCTCCAAATTAGCTCATGAATGGTGATGGCCCATGCCGAACTTAGTTTAAGGGAGAGATTGTTGGGTGTGTGAACAAAGTGCCACATGGAAAGTAGGTATTAAAAAAAAGTCACTTATAAGATGTTAGATACTCTTAATAGTGTGAGGCCTTTTAGGGAAAATTGCGCGAGTTTGGCTCAAATCGGACAATATCACACCATGTTAAGAGTATCTTTGGATAGTCTTAGCCCAACATAATGTCCATTCCGCTCCTCTTGGGTCCCTTTCTATCCATAACTCAATAATAAGATTCACAAAAACTAGATTATCTACATTCTATAGATACAAAAATCTCCAAACAAGAAGGGGAGGTTAGTGCAACAGTAAGAGTTCTCGCCGTGAGACCAGCAGGTCACGAGCCCAATCCATAGAGACAACCTCTTGAAGAAATACAAGGTAAGGCTGTCTACAATAAACCCAATGTGCTCTGACCCTTCCCTAAACCCTGGGCATAGGGCACTTAGTATCAAGCTGCCCCTTTTTATACAAATCTCTAAGAAACATCTAAAGATCATTAAGCAGAGCTACTAAACTTGCTATAAATACCATTTTACTAAAACGAGTACTACTCTAACATCAGGGCAAACATATACATTTGAGCAATTTCTAAGTTCTATATCTACTTTTTAACACCAAAAGAATATTGTTAAGTAAATTATCCTGCATCAATCAGCAGTTTACTTAGTTTAACTTATTACCATGTACAAGGCACAGGATCTCAATGCAGCTTTTGGAAAAACACACCTTATGTAAACCATCATAAAGAAAGATATTTGTTCATATTCCACTTGCATTCCGCACCAGTCATCATGCTTAAATCTAAGTAAGGGAACATTTCAAGGACTGTGATTTACTCATTATACATTTTTTAATCTGCCAACTTGAACATGCGAAGAGTTCAAATTCTACTTTTCTTCCTTTTCCCTCCGAACAGGGAGCAGATATCCATGCAAGAATCTAAGATGAAGGCAACCACAAAATGTATGCAGAATAATGATCATGATTAAAAAGAAAGGACAAATACACAAGAATTATTAGAAGTACAAATGGGATAAGAAAAAGCATTTCGACAAGTGTATAGTGTTCAAACCTGTACGTGTATGATACGCCAATCTTGCAAAATCTTTCCAAGTTTACGTCTTTGCCAAGAAATGTTGGTACAAAGAACTCGAAGCAAAGTGATCAACAACTGCATTAGACAAAAACATGTTTTTAATGGTGACAGATCTCGTTAAGTAGACTAGGCAAATGGAATTTGATAAAAGCAGAAGACTAGCCTATTCAAAGACAAATAAAACCCAAAACAGATCAGTTCGACATTTTACGAGTACCAATACCAGGAAAAGGCATAGAAAAGTTTTAGGATAGGATTTTTATCAAAGCTCTGGACATAGAAATAATCTCCCTTTAATAAATTCATCCTTACTTGCCCAAGCTGTACAACAGTTTCATTCTTCTGAATATCATGGTTCTTCGCCACCTCAGGTAACAAAGAAGCTTTACAAATCACAGCAAAGACAGAATCACGCCCATAAAGCTTCCCATCTTGAACCAGCAAATGCTGTTGATTAGTCTTTCACATGAGAATGTCATTGGGAAAAGATAAAATATATCTCAAAGTTCAACAAGTTAAAAAAGTCGACCTGGATCACTAATTCTGCTACATACAATAGAAGGCAAATCATACCAGTATATGAACCATAAGTTATGAACCTTCACCCCAGCCACCTCTGGGCGACTGATAAGTGAATAATCTTTTGGTGACATATTTTTCTTCATGTGAATTCAGATAGCAAATATCTTCATTGATTATTGATAACTCTAAAAGTTAAAGCCAACCTTTTGCTTCAGAACTACAAGGCTTATTCAGTCATAAGATGGAAATATTATGCAAAAACTTTAATTAAATTTAAACATCAGAGTTTCAAAAACTTTAAGCGTAATAGCTTAACAAAAATCGTGTTCATGTACAAATTTCCAATCACGTCATCACCACATACCAAGATGCATGAACATGAAATCATCTGCATGTGTTGGCAAAATCATTGACATTGGGAGCAGAAAAATATAAACCTTTAATCCTGTACAGTTGACTTCCTGGCTTAAAAACTAGGCCTAAATTTGAGAATACCTTTTTATTAACTCTAAGATCCATTCTTTGGGTCTACACACAGACAGTGATTTAGGATTACATAAGTACTTAGTCTTTCTCCCTGCACAAACTGTTCTCTGGAGTACCAAGAGTAAAGACAGCAACTTAATGTGGGCTCTTCTAAGAGTTGCCTACTGATGCTTCCCATTTCAGGGACTAAGACATGTGAATTAAGAAGATTAGAACAGGCAAAATTGCTGTGCATAATGTTCATGAATTTCGCATGCAGAATTTACATGTGCTAGAAATTACCTGGAGATGAGCTCTAGCAACCAATTCTGGTTGAAACTTTTGAAACTCGACCACAAATCGTAAAACACCTTCAAAGACTGGATCTAAATTGTAGGAACATATGATCTCTAGCTCATGAAGAAGCTTTTGGAAATATTCAGCTGCCTGGTAGAAGAATGCAAACATGATTTGTTGTAATACTTGGATCAAAGCAAGGTGCTTGTGTGCGTTGTCACGCCTTACCTTCTTCCAGCTAATTGTCTCGATAGCACGAGGTGGAGTTGGAGCCGACAATCTACTGTTTAAGGTAGAATCAAACCCAACAGGTTGACTACCTGAAGCAGTTGTTTCACTTTTCATTCCATCTTCCAAAGTTCCCAGTGCATTGATAGACCTCAGGAATTCTGCCGACTTAATCATGGAATCTAACTCTTCAAAGCAACAAGCAATATGTTTCTTTGCCAATTCCAAACCTCTGCCTTGTGGTCTCTTCATATTTGTCACAACATGGTAAAAGTGCTGGAACCCAAAATGAGAATAGTATAAGTCCTGATGACATACACTATCTATTTACAAAATGAATAGAAATGTGCAATGATGTACAATCACTACGCCTCATTCATGTGTTCATTAATCAACTGTGTAATGAACCACCAAGAACTCTAAAGAATTAAAAGTTACAGCAAGTTGAATATAATTTTATTCAGTACCCTTTTCATACATACCTCATCAAGGGAGCTGGTTTACAACAACCATAAAAGTAATTCTCTTATTGCTAAAGAAACAACTAATTTACTCCATTTCTTTTCATCTCTGCCCGTGGCAATAGTTAGCAACAGCAAAGTAGTGTCTTAAATCTTAACAGCTATACTGGTTAGAGCATGCACAAGTGTTTATATTCCATAAACCCTGACCAGTAAAATTTAGATTAGAAAATTATCCTTCATGGTGCATTTGATTGCAGGATAGTCAATACTGAACGAGAATAACTTTTACAAAAAAAGGTAGATAGATTGTATATTGAAAATGAAGCAACTTAGCACCAAGATGGTGCTAAGGCAGTACAAGTGTCAGGAATCCCTATGTACAAAATACAACAATTGTTACGCCTCAATCTAGAGACTCGGAGCACTCCCCAGTGATGATGGGGCTGCACCAGGGATCAGCTCTTGGCCCATTCCTATTTGCCTTGGTGATGGACGGACTGACGCAACAAATCCAAGGGGAGGTACCATGGTGTATGTTATTCATAGAGGACATAGTCCTGATTGATGAGATTCGCAACGGAGTGAACGTCAAGCTGGAGGTTTGGAGACAGACTCTGGAGTCTAAAGGGTTCAGGTTGAGTAGGACCAAGACAAAATATTTGGAGTGTAAGTTCAGCAACGGGAGCGACCCTGAGACAGGCGTAGAGGTGAGACTTGGTACTTAGGTCATTCCAAAGAAAGGAAGCTTCAAGTATCTAGGGTCTATTATCCAAGGGAATGGAGAAACTGATGACGATGTCACACATCGTATTGGGGCAGGGTGGATGAAATGGAGGCTCGCATATGGAGTTTTGTGCGACAAGAAGGTGCCACCAAAACTTAAAGACAAGTTCTATAGGGGGATGGTTAAACCGACTATGTTGTATGGGGCGGAGTGTTGGCCAGTCAAGACTTCGCACATACAAAAGATGAAAGTTGCGGAGATGAGGATGCCGAGATGGATGTGTGGGCATATAAAGAGAGATAGGGTTAGAAATGAAGATATCAGAGACAAAGTGGGAGTGGCCTCGGTGGAGGATAAGATGCAGGAAGCGAGGTTGAGATGGTTCGGGCATGTGCAGAGGAGAGACACAGATGCCCAGTGCGGAGGTGTGAGAGGTTGGCTATGGCGGGTTCAGAAGGGGTAGAGGTAGGCCGAAAAAGTATTGGGGAGAGGTGATTAGACGGGATATGGCGCAGGTGCAACTTACTGAGGACATGACCCTAGATAGGGGGTTGTGGAGGACACGGATTAGGGTAGTAGGTAGTCGAGCGTAGTCCTACTTACGCTTACAAAATGATAGTTGTAGTGTTATTACTATAGGCCCGATTAGCCTATCACACTTATAGGCGAAAGTATTGCTTTATAATCTCTTGTAGTTTGATTTCTGCTGCTATGTGTTCCCTAATGTACTTTGTTGATATTATTTATCTAAGTTAGCTACTGCTTCTTCCTGCCAGTATACGCTACCATGGCGTATTCGATTTTGTTATCAACATGTTCATATTGCTTTAATTTCTTGTCTGTGTCTGACCATTTTTCTTGCGTTGTTGTGCTTGCTTCACTTGTGATTATGCTTTGTCTTGAGCCGAGGGTCTCCCGGAAACAGCCGCTCTACCTACCAAGGTAGAGGTAAGGTCTGTGTACACTCTACCCTCCCCAGACCCCACATTGTGGGATTTCACTGGGTATGTTGTTGTTGTTACGCCTCAATCTCAACAAAGGTATGGTCGGTCATATGAATCCTCACTGATCATGTTTCTCCATTTAATTTCATCTCAAATCAACATTATACAAAATAAATAATCTTAGTAAAGAGAGAAATGAGTCCCCGGAAAAAAGCCTTGTCGGAGCATGGTTCAAAGAGAAAATAGCACAGGCTCATTCCCCAAGAGAGAGAAAAAACCTATAGCTATTTCACTAATAAAAACTCAACTCTTCTAAAGCTCTAGCCTAACAATCTGATACTAACAGTTAACATTCTAATACTGATTTGTACTATTCATATGGACACAGTGAAACTCAAAAAATCATGGGCTTGAGTTATATCCTTTTTCCTTTAGATAAGTGGGCTTCAGTCACTTTCCTAATTTAATCTTCTTTTGAACAAAGGTTACTGAATTGAAAGCCAAAATCAGATATCTCATCATCAACTTTGGTGATGGCATACAAAGGTAGAGGCAACGCAGAAGAAAAGACACGTAGAGAGCCATGAAACCTGGTCAACAAGTAATATGTCTCTACATCCTCAAGATGACTATCAATGTCTAGCTTAATAGAGTGAAATGATATGAAAAAAGAATAAAAGCGACAGCAAGACGTGTATAATTGAATCTTATTGAAATGACAACACAGAGTAAGACCTTACGAAAACGTAATCGGCATAACAAAGATTTGCAGAATCCTTCCTCCAAATCAGGGTTATTTTGTAATGGTTCTATATCTGCACAAAAGATAAGCAACCCATAAGAATATATGATGGTCAATGGGATTAGTATAGCTAAAGTTTCACTAAGCTTCCTGCAGTTTTCTCCATGAGAATGAGACTCTCTGACCACGTCATACTTTTATAACTATAATTGTCAGAAAATACGAAGTGCTTTTTTTCCTTAATAGAAAAGGGCTTTGTTCATGAGAAATAAAACCTCAGATATTGGAGGACCAGACTTATACTAATACAGGGATAAAAATCTAAACAAATAAAACACCCAATATAGTTCTGAACACATTTATGATTCTGTCAAATTTATCATAAGAAATCCTCATAAAAGCACAAGCTTTCATGGTATTAAAAAGAGCTTGATTGAAATAGTTGTATTATGCATTCTTACTCAAAAGATGCACCTCATGTGCCATAACTAATGCAAGCATTACAACCCTTTTAACAGCTCAGGCTACCCTTGCTATATTTCTGGGGAAATATTTCATTATGTTAAAGAGTTGAGAAAGCTTAACTTTATCAGATATTAGGACCATGATGTTTTTGCACAATATAGTACACCTGGACGACAAAGTTTGAAGGATACCTCATTGTAATAAATTTCCAATCAAAGCTGCCCAAGTGACAGCATAAAATTACCCATTTCTGTAAGACCAGTTCCAAAATGGGAAAAATAAAACAAGAAAAAAAAAGTAGATACTGGCCCTTGCAAAAAGGGCAATACAGCCTCACTCAACAGACAAACTTCAATACTCATACGTTATAGCAAGGGCAATATCTCATGATTAATCATAACATAATGCCTTCATTTTGCAAACTTTTTTGAGGTGCTAATAGCTTAATGATACCAAGAGGAGACTCTTCTCTCTCAAATGATTTTAGGCATTATGATGGTAAATACAAAGTAACAACTCAGACTTCAAAAAGTAAAAAGGAATAGTGAAATTTTTGGAACAATTTCTCTTTTCTTGAAGTCAGCTGTACGATTAGAATTGAAGTTTGTCTTCCGAGCCAGATGTAAATAATTCTTCCATTTTTTTTGGTAAGACAAAAAGTAATATAATTCTTCCTTTAGCCTCAAAGAAGAGAGAAAGTACAAAGGACGAACTGTTATGCACTATCTAGTATCTATCAGTAACAGAAAGCAGAGCTTTTTCTCGTCTAAATTATTTTATATTTAAGGTTGCTCTCACCATGCACAATGACTACCTTCTGTAACTCTCTTCTTAGACAATATAGCTTTACAAGCTCGTAATTGACGAGCAATTGTTTCTTCAACTGCATGTAGCATTGTCAAACATTTGTCATCTCCATCTACCTTTAGAGGAAGGCCATGTGTCATAGTGAAGAGATCTTCTTCCTGACAAAAAGATAACGAGAAAACAATGATTAATCGACAACAAAAACAAAATTTGAGCACTTCCTTTACATAATTAAGTGCTTTTAGTAGAACGAATATTCTATTCGGAGAAAGAGTATTAGAATGAGGACCAAACGTCCTTAAACTTAAGACAGAGACAAGCAACTCCAACATAATTGCAGATCATCAAAGGGATATTAAGATTTTTTTTTTGAGAGGTAACTGAGAGAATATTATTGATCTAAAGAGGGGGCCAACTTTAAGAAAAAGCTGGACAGAAGTACATCCAAAAGATAACATTACAGTGTGCGTAAAGAACTAAGAAAGTCAACCAGATATTAAGAAATTGACCTATTTCATTAACGTCGCATAAAAGAAAGGGAGACAACGCCTTCCTATCACTTTGAGTAATGCAACATTTTCTATAGTCTATTCTAAGCATCCAATGTTTCCCACCCACAGAGATAATGTTTATTGAGTCAGATTACGTTCAGGAAAGATGGGAGTTCTTAGCGTGAGTTGCGGCACAGGTGGAAGCCTTTTTGGTTGTCTGATTACAACAACAACAACAACATACCCAGTGAAATCCCACAGCGTGGGGTCTGGGGAGGGTAGAGTGTACGCAGACCTTACCTCTACATGGTAGGTAGAGCGGTTGTTTCCGAGAGACCTTGGGCTCAAGACAAAGCACAAGCAAAGCAAGAGAAACAGCCAGATCCGGTCAGAAAAAAAATTAAAGCAATATGAAAATGCTTGTATCAAAGCAAATAATCCATGATAGCGCATTCCGAAAAAGTAAGCAGTAACTAGCGCAGGTAAATAAGCTAAACAAAGTACACTAAAGGATAATTTTGGTTGTCTGTATTGCATCTCAAAACATATTTGCTTCTTCGGTTGAAAAGGGGGACGAGAATACAAAAGTTTTTTTGTAGGGAAGCGACCACGAAAAGAAACATTGTACAATCAATAGAGATAGAGGGAATGGTGCATGAGGGAGAGAGGAGGTGAAAGGGGCAAAAGTGGGCTTTACACTCAATTGTACAAAGAAGAAGAGCAGTGAGGCGCCAACACTAGGACGGTTAGAATTTGGCAGAAAAGGGAAGTTGACGAAATGGCTAGACGGGGATATCTTGGAAGAGAAGTGCTGGAAAGAGTGGAAAGTTTTGCATGACGCGGGGATTCACTTTTACTTTTTTCAATATTGAGACATGGTAAAGGACGAATTTATATAGATAATTTAAGATATCCACAGAATTAGGGAAGTGCCTTATTGCCGCCTTCATAACAATAATACCGACAAGCGATCAAGCAGTAAATTCAAAGACATGTAAACTAACGAACCACATATCACACGTCTCTCAAAGATGCACCTATCGTGGTTATTGGAAAGTTTGAGAGCCTTTAAAGGAATTTCTCTTGGGATGCAAAAGCAGCAACAACAACAACATACCCAGTGAAATCCCACAACGTGGGGTCTAGAAAAAACCCACTTGGTAAATTGAAAAGTGATAAGTTCATTCTTTTTTAGCTTTTGTGTGTTTCTTCTAAGTTCTTTATCAAGTTATACCTGATAAAGTATAAGGGTCCCACGTTAAAGATTTAAAGGGCATCAAAGCTCTTTTAAGGAAATGGCTATGGAAATTTTCCAAACACCACTTGTGGGATCACACTGGGTATGTTGTTGTTGGCTATGGAGATTTTACAGCAAGGTGCAAATACTCTGGAGAACATCGAGAGAAGGTAAGTATGGCATTCAAGTAGGGACTGTAGGACAAAAATCATCATGATGCCTTATGATGAGAACTATGGACGAACATAATGGAAGCGTGAGAGCATTCTAATGGAGACATCAACTTCAAAAGGGATTATTTTGAAATGGTAAGCCCCACGTCCACCGCCCACAACTTCTTCTACCAAGGGGTTCAATAGTGGTCATTTCCACTTTGGTGACTCGAAACCTAACTTTTCAGTTGAACCTGGAGGTTCCTTACCAATAACTATATCTCCTTTGTCAATGTTAAGGTCAAAGTTGAAAACAGAAACAAGATTAACTTTAGGAAGTCATGGTGTGATGACATCCTGAGTAATGTTCCGTCTGACAATGTTCAACATCTTGAGCAAAGACAATGTCAATTGCTCAACTAGAGGGGACACTATGAAGAGGAACTCTTTGAAATTTGAGGTTAAGAAGAAATCCCCACAGGATTGGAAGGTGGAGGAATTCCAAAACCTTATTAAATTACTCCACAACAGAATATAACACTAACAGATCAAGATGCATGAAATAGAATGAGGAGAGTGAAATCTTCAATGTTAGATCTTTCTATTACATGCTATTAAAGAGAGAGGATACAACATTTCCACATTTCTCAGTACGGTTTCCCAAATAGAAGCAAGGGGGTTATTCTCACAACTGAAAAAATCTAAGGAAAAAGCGAACAAATATCATCTAATGTCACAAGCGTAAACGTTCAGGAGAGGATGTGGACCACCTAAGCACTGTCAGGTTGGGAGCCAATTATGGTGGACATTGCAAAAATTGTCAGCAGACAAGCCACTGTTAGGCCTAAGAAAAAAAAATGAACACAGGGCATGGAATGTAGCTCCCTTGGCACTGATATGGTTACTTTGAGGAGAAAGAAATCAGCGAGCTTCCGAAGGGGTGGAAGATACTTCTGTCAGATGAGGGCTAGTTTTTTTCTTCTAACAAACAATTGTGCACCAGTAAGATTCCGGTTAGTATAAATGACTTGAGTTACATGTGTAGTATATTTCTATTTAGATTCTCTACTTTATGCATATAACAAGTATGCTGGTTGCCAATATATCAAAAAAGTTTTTATCTTTAAAAAAAAGCTATATGAGTATATATGAAAAAATTCAACTATGCTTTAGTTCCAAGTAATATAGTCTACTTATATGAACCTCTACAGAAATCCCACGCTCACTTCAATAGTACTAAAAGTATTTATCATAGTTTAGTTTTACGTTTGTCATCTATCAACCGCAACACTTCTCTTTTACAATGGCTCGGTATTAGCTATACTTAACAAAATTCATATAGGGAGAAGTCTTACTATATGGGTGCTGACCCAACAACAACATACCCGCTCACAAGTGGGGTAGTGGGAGGGTAGAGTGTACGCAGACCTTACCCGCGTGGAGGTAGAGAGGTTATTTCCGAAATATATGGGTGCTTACCCAAGAAAAAAAGACTTTATTGTGTGTGGAGAGGAGGAGAAGCAAAAGAAGTCATTAGAGGGACAAAATGTCCTCAAATCTATAAAAAAAAAATGTTGAAGATATAATTAAGTAAATAAAAATCTACTCTCTCTAACAGCTTAAGATTTCAGATGAAATAGTTACACACTTCAACATGGTAGTGCAAGCAAAAGGTCCTGAATTTAAATCTCACCACTACCTAAAAAGCAAAAAAAAAATAAAAATCAACATATTTGGCCCGTGAAAAAAACAGGAGTCACACATGAGTAAGTGTGTTGAGACATAATTAATTAAGTAATTAAAAGTGGTCTCTCTGTAACTGCTTAAGTTTTTAGCTAAGTTGGTCACACACTTCAACATGGCATCAGAGAAAGGTCTTAAGTTCGAATCTCACTGCAACCATTATCAAAAAGAATTTCCAGTCTTGACCTTTGAAAAAAACCAGCCCCACATGTGAGGGGGCGTATCGAAGACACAATTAAGTAAATACGAGGTACTCTTTCTAACAGTTTAAGCTTTTCGATGTGATGGTTACACATTACATTAATTATATAAAAGACAGCCTTCCATTATCGATCATAAAAACAAAGCCTTCAATAATTCATAGTGTTGCAAATTCTTCAAAGGGCTGAGGAAGTAGTCCTATTGGCTTCCTATTGTCTTAACCAAATGGACCCTATCCACTCCCACCACCCTACAAATCCTCGAAAGAAAAAGGAAAAGGGAAAAAGGAAAAACTAATCCTGGGTGTTCCATTGTTGCATAACCACCGAGTGTGCCACATATACTTATCGCACTCCGTCTTTTCTATGAAGAAGCCTCTAAATGCTTGATAGTTATTACTTATAAACTCACACGCTATAAAAGGACAAGAAAGGATACCTTTAGTACATTTTACCACATTTGTCCACCTTTCCCTGTTATATAATGGCCAACATGCGTCTTATTTTATATGCCAGTGAACAACGAAAAGGTATTGACTTCAAAACCAATTGCAAGTATATCATTACTGGAATACAACAGAAAAACGCATGGCTTGTTATTCGTTAATAAGATAACAATTATCAGAAAAAATCCGTCAAAGTAAGTTGAAGAAGGAACCTAGGAAATGGTTCGCGTCAAAGCTATCACTTAACTAAAACAACAAATAGATCACATTTGTCACCTTTTCTATAGATTCAACTTGTCAAAACTATATTCGATTGAGGACACAAAATGATAAAACATTAACGAGTTGCATGGTGCTTACTTCATTTGTACGTGTATCTGAGACTGTGCAAACAACCGCATTGCAGGATGCACGCATGACTCTGCAATATGAATGAAGTAGTGCATGCGATGATGTTCTATCAGGCCTCAAAAGGTATAAGCAAGAAAACACAGTTTGAGCCAGTGAACAACCTTTATGCCATGTTGCCTGCATTCCAATACATATCAGCCAAAAACAAACTTCTCGCTCAACTAACTAACCGTTTTGTATAAGAAGCTAGGAATACCTCACAAGCAAGAAGATGATCCATGATATCAATGGTACCTTGAACATCAACTGTTTTGTCAAAACTCAAGGGAACAGGAGCAGCACCATACTCAATAGCTTCATCTACCGAATAGTATGTACGTACCATGCCTGAATCCATCTTTGGGTCCATTATCTAGTTCAATTCACGAAACATGTAACTATGTAAGTGCAACACAAAGATAGAGAGTAACGTCGTGAAGCGAAAAACAGTTTCATCAATGTATGTCCAAAGTAACAAGCAGATGCAAGCAGATGAGATCCAAGAAGTCTATACCGCTTCATATAAGTATCAAGAAAAAGCAAAAAAAGGATGATTGGTACCATCCACAAGATAATCAGAGAATTGAAGAAAATGCAACATTACCTCTAACGCCGACATGGCAGCAAAAAGATTAAAATTCTCCCCATGTATCAGCTCCCCATCTCGAAGATCTGTGACCAAATAATTTGAAACAAAGCCACATTAGGCAGTCTTCTTCCTTGAATTACACAGAGCTAGAATCATATTTGACCGCGTATCAATTCAAAAATCCCAAGACCACATCAAGCTCACTAGTCGGATTTGTAGCTTCTTCAAAACTCTTTCTTTTCTTTCAAACTCAAATGCCACATCCAACATAATAATGGAAACTTCCTCCCCTAAAGGCACCCAACAGCGTGGCCCTAGTGGTCCGATCCCAAGAGAGGTAATAAGGTTAGGTGATATTTTCCCCATTTGCCTAAGTCTTGATGGACATAATTACCGGGTTGGTGGGAGGTGACATCTATCCAAGCAAAAAGAAAAGGAAATGTCCTCTCTATAAGGATATTACTGGCAATTTTATAGAGAAAGGTCTCTTCTTTGGATGCAACCTTTGTATTCAACAAAGCTTCTTCTGCAATCTTATTGTCTAGACATATTGTAATATACGGACTTTAATGATCCGATTTGTTTTCAGCACATAAACATCTTTTAGCAAAGTATTTAACAGATTGCAGCAGTAAATTATCCCCTATAATACCATACATGGTACTTCAGTAACATGATAATAGCTAAAACAACATCAATATTTCTCGCTCTACTTTGTCCCCACTTCCCTCTAGTATCACATTCCAAGAAAAATCCATAAGGGTGTGTTTGGTATGGACTATGGAGGAAAATGTTTTCCATTTTTCTCATGGTTGGTTGGTCAAAATTTTTGGGAAATATTTTCTCTAGGAAAACAAGTTTCTTAAAATGAGAAAAATGACTTTCCAAGTGGAATTAGGAAAACAAGTTCCATAAGTGGGCATTCCACACTAATTTCTAATATCCACCCTCTAGCACACCCCACCCCCACCCCATCGCCATCCCCACTACTCGCGCACCCTTGGCCTCCAATGCCAACCCCAATAGTGTTTAACTAAATTATATACAAATGCTTTTGGGATAATATTTTATGCTTATTTACCAAAAAAAAAAAGGCAGCCCGGTGCACTAAGCTCCCGCTATGCGCGGGGTCCGGGGAAGGGCCGGACCACAAGGGTCTATGGATAGTTTCACTTTTTTTTGGTATTTTATTCCGAAAAACTGTTTAGTTGAATTTCGGAATTCAAAAACTCCAAAAGTTTAGTTTTCACAATTGTCACTCCAAATCATTCACAAAAATTCAAAAACAACTCCAATTTGTATTCATGTCCATACACAACTCCAATTTCCCAAATACCATTTTCAACTTGGAAACAAATACTACAATTTTTCAAATTTCACATTTTTTTATGTCCAATCGGCCACTAACTAAGAACCCACTTATTTTCCAAGAAAACATTTTCCTGAAAAATATTCCCCTTCATACCAAACACCAACCCCAACCCCATAGCCCCCATCCCCACCACTTGCACACCCCTAGCCTCCAATGCCAACCCCAATAGTGTGTTATATACAAAAAATTTTGGATAATATTTTCTGCTTATTTACCAAACACAAGAAAATAAGTAATAACCTCACTTATTTTCCAAGAAAATATTTGCCCCCAGAAAATATTCTCCATACCAAACAAACCCTACACAACAACAACATACCGAGTGAAATCCCACAAGTGGGGTCTGGAGAAGGTGTACACAGCCTTACCCCTATTATGTTGGGGTTGTTACCAATAGACCCTCGTCTCAAGTAAAGTAAATCATATCAAAAACACCCTAAGAATCAAAAAATATAAATGCACCAAATAATCTCTCATGTACCAGCATATTTTCTCAACAAAACAAACCAAATACAAGGGCAAAAAAGGAAATAAAGTGATTAAAGGAGAAATAAACCGTTGCAAGCGAGGTGGAGAAGCGAAGAAGCATCAGCCCAAACCGTTTGTTCACCAGAAGGAATTGAAGGGCAAATTGGTACTTGTCTTTCTCCTTCACCTTCACAAACATCAGCCATATTATTCCAAACTGAACAAACTTATTTGGGTATATGCTCAATTTTGTAATGAAGCTTTGAAAGTTGAGATTTTTGGAAGTGAAACAGTGATTACTAAAATGGTAGGGCAAGAAATGGGTCGGATTCCGATTTCGTTACTAAAGTCTCTTTCTAGTTTACTTTGGGGGAATTTTCATAAATAGCATTACTTATGTCCCTAGTAACAAATTATGGCAATATTATTAATTTTTTTTTAAAATAACAGAATACATCAATTGCCCATAAAAACTTTTGTGTATGTTCTTAAGAGGATACGTTTTTGTGCATGTTCTCAAGGGGCTACGGTTTGAAAACAGGAGTAAAAGTTTTTTTCAAATTTTGAAACGATGGTGTTTAATAGATACATTTTATCATGTGTTTAGATGCTTAATTAAAATAAATTGTAGTTTGAGTGTCTAAATAATTTTTTTGGTAAATTTGAGGGTCTATCGATGTATTAAGTCTTTTTCAAACAGTATCATACATACACACAGAAGCGGCTCAACGGAAATGGTGGTCTAAAGCAAACTTTAGAAAAAGGCCCTTAAATGTAATTAATAATATTTTATAGGAGTATATATTTATTTGATTTCTTTCCTTTTTGTTTTATAACAATGGTGCACATACCGTCTTTTATGTATCTTGATCATTTATTCATTCAACTACATGTTAGTTTCCATTATCGAATGTATTTGATAACTCTACACATCAAGATTTTGGCAATATTTTTTATAAGAAACATCCATGATTTAAGATAATGTTTTTATCAATTAATTCTCTTCATCTAATGATCTCTATTTTGTTCAGCTACGTTGATGTTTTATACATTTGAAATAGTTATAAGTCTATTTTAAATTGAATTAATGACTTGATCCCCTCTTTATCAGAAATAATCAACTTTAAAAATACTGTAGGAGACTTTGTTTATCTTTCTATTATTCTATTATTAAAATCGCCATTAATTACTTTTCGCATATTGCATGTTTATTATGAAATTTAAGTAAGTCAGTTGTCCCAAATTATATGGCACTTTTTGTTTATCGAGATTAGACCTATATAAATTTTGACCAATATTTTAAAATATATTTTTTCATCATATTGATATGAGAAGAAATGCAACTTATATTACTTATTATATAGCTTTTTAACATCTAAATTTTAAAATATTGAAATTGATATAATTCAATTTAGCATCAAAGATTAATCAAATTAACTCTGAAAAAATGAAAAAGGGCCACATAAATTGAGATGGATGGGGTGTTTATCTAAATAACATCTATTTGTGACTAGCGCAAAACACACCTATAAAGTGAAGCCCCCGCTAGTCAAAGATAGTATAGATAATATCGATCCCACGAGGATTAGGTTTCTAATATGCTAATTAGTATTGCTTGATTACTATTTGAGAAACCCGATAGTTTTGGAAAGTTGATCATTAAAATTAATAATTAATGGAAAATAAATAGCCAACACAATTAGAACAAACGCTTATAACTTAGGGAGATAAACGAGTTGAGTCAAGAATCCACCTATGGAATAGCTAGCGATTTCAATACCTTTCACCAACTCTCGTTAAAGTATGAATGTTTCTCGCGAATACATTCAATCCTCTAATCCTTTATTATAATTGTACTCCTTTCGGTTATACAATTAATAGAAAGAAGAAGATGTATAAAGATGCAGGAGTAATGTTTAATGATTTCTTATGAATAGAAAAATATAGACTTCTTTCGAATATCTATGTGACAATTCTAAGTTAAAGGACTAATTCCTTCTCTCGAATAGAATCAATATTCAACAAAAGAACATCCTATACCCAATCAAATCAGTGCATAAATTGAGATATCTCTTGCGATTAGTAAATCAATAAACTCCTCAAGAAAGTAATAAACACATGAGATGAAAAGGTAAATTAATACTAACCAAACCCTAGGTTTCATCAAAACTCAACTACGAGAAAGTTACTCCATAAATGAAGTAAAGATAATCATACAGAAACTAAGAATCATCATGTTCATAACACAAAGATTAAGTGAAGAAGAAGGTTTAGAAGAAACTTTGAATTCTCCTTGAGAATCTTGAGTTTGATCTTCTTTTCTCCCCTCTTTCTCCAAAAGAAGTTGTTTGTCTAAGGTGCGGCCTCCTAATTTCGAGCCTCCCAACTTTTATGTATAAGCCTTGCTCAACCCTAATAATTAAAAAGCTGAAAATTGCATTCAGGTCGCGCCGTCGCAGCGACCAAAACTCCACTACTGCGACGGTCGGGGTTGGTTTACAATTTCTGAAGGAGCGTCGCAGCGGCCAAAACTTAACTACTGCAATGGCCGGGGATGTTTTGTTCCCAATCATACTTCAAACAATTTTCTTCAATTCTTGCATCTCGTTTGCTTGACTCTGGTGTATTTCCTTCTTATCTCATTCATTGTATATCTATCATCAAAACAACACAAATATGAGAGGAATTATATCATATATTACTTAAAACTCAATAATTAAAAAAAGAACAGCCCGATGCACTAAGTTCTCGCTATGTGCGGGGTTCGGAAAAGGTCTCAAACATGAAAAATGCATAAATACACATATAAATGTGACTCATCAATTTGTTTCTAAATAAACTCTATGACATTCCCAAAAAACAAGCATAAATCTAGCTTCTTTTTTTAAAAGAAAAAATAATGATACAAATTATATAATATTAAATACTAATAAAATTTTGGAGCTCTTAATTTTGGGGGGACCAAAAGCAATTGCTTTAGTTGCTTTCCCCTTGAGTAGTCATTGCATACACGCATACACTGGAGGCCGTATATATATACTAAGTCATACATACATACACACTAGCCCTCATATATACACAATAAAAATTTGTTATAAAATAAAAAAACTAGCTATTTTTTATAATTATTTAAAGGTATTGCCCAAACATATAATTTGTGAAATTAAGTTGTCATATCACGTAAATTTACCTTTTACTTTTTTCCATCTTCTAAATAATAAGGAAGAGAAAGTAAAACAAGAAATTTTATAATGTGTTTGGTATGAGGTGTTTTCAATTTTGGTCAAAAATTTTATCTAAGAATATTTTTTTTAAATGAGAAAAATCACTTCTCTAGAGAAAATTGGAAAATAAGTTTCATAAATGGCATTTTACACTAATTATTTCCTCACCCTCCAACACACATCACCCCACCCCTATCAAAAAATTACACGGTTTTCCCTTCAAAAGGGCTGGTCTTTATTTTTGCTCCTCAAATCGTTGATCTTTAATTTTTTGCCCCTACTTATCATATAATTAAAATTTGTGGGGCGAATACACCCTTATTCGCTAATCTATAAAAATCAGATATACTGGGTTCGATCCCCAGCAGAGGTGAAAAAAAATCCACATAGAAAGGTTTTGATAGAAACTATGCCTATTCGTGAAAAGGTACATAGAAACTGGAGAGCATTTGGCAAATAGGCCTCTGGTAAGTCTTAATTTAGAGAAAGGCCACTGAATTTCTTTTTGATTTATTTTTCTAGGTTAAGGCAAAGAGGAGTGGTCCCGGGGTATAATTCATCATTTTTGAAACTTTGAAGGTTTTAAGATAATACACTTAAGTCCCTTTTTGTGTTAAAATGTACAAAAATCCCTCACTCTCTCTCTTCAATCCCTTTCAGTTTCCCAATTGAACTCTCTCAAACTTCCAGCCGATGTTTCCTCTCCCCCAAGCTCTGATAATCATCAGACGTAGATCCCATGTATTTTATTTAATTTTGCAACTATGTCGGAGATTTTTGAGCTCCAAATTACCCTGAATTTTTTCGATACCCTAGTGTTCATAAAGTTCTATTTTTTTTTCAAAAGCCTTTGAAGTTCAGCCTGTTTTTTGTCAAAATATGTGTTATTTTTCATTATTTTGCTTGTTTCGATCTTTCCTTTTATGTTTTTTACATAATGGTCTATTACTAGACTTTTGGTAGATTACTATTGTATTCAACGTCAGTCTATTATTTTTATATAGATCATAAAAATGACTAAGTGTAGAGGAAAAGTAGAAAAAATAATTTTCCATTCAGATAAAATGGTTCAAACCCGTTCTAAAGATAAAAAAAAAGAAGTAGAGAAGAAGTTAGACGAGATGGTAAACGAAGAATTGTAAAAGCTGATAATGAGGCCTACTCAGACCCCCATTGAGCATAATGATGAGTGTAGCATAGATGGCAATGACTTTGACGATGATTCAAATGAGTCTAGTGCTGAAGATGTTGATTCCTTGTCCTTGCCATATTGTGCAAAGACAACTAATGTGAATAAGCATAGTGTGATTACTTGGCTGGATTATTATGATGTTTTTCAAGCAAAGATTTCTGTTAGGAGCAGGATAACTATGCTTGTGGAATTTTAAAAAGTATTGAAAGACTAAAAACTCCAGAAAATGTTCAATCATTCATGTTTTGGTCACTTTAAAAAAAAACACCAGATCACTTCATCAAATTCAATGGATTGATGGTCCCCTATTTGCTTCTTTGTCATGTGGATGAGAAAAAGAAGCGTGAAAGATGCGTGAAAGAAGCGTGAGATGTGGTTCCTTGTGAATGACAAGCATGTATGTTTTGGCTTGAAGGAGTTTTGTTTGATCACTGGCTTAAATTGTGGATTATATCCCAACGCTTCTAAAGAGGACACATTTATTAGAAAAGGGGCAGCATTCTGCTCATTGATTACTCGCAATAAGAAGATAACATCAGAAAGGCTGTTGGGGTTGATTAGAGGGAATAGGCTAGACAAAAAAGAAAAGTTTAAATGTTGTCTTATGTGATTTGTGCATGTAATCTTGCTTACCAAAGATGTGTCCATGGGTTTGGAATATGATATGATTAAAATGACTCATAATTTGGAATTCTTCCAGAGCTATCCTTGGGGAAAAGAATTCTTTGACCTCATTTTGGAATACTTAAAGCTCAAGGTAGACATTCCCAAGCTCCAACAAACCCACGTTGATAAAAAGATTCCATCATATGCTCTGTATGGCTTCCCCTTGGCATTCATGGTAAATATTATAAACCATTGTTGTAATAGAGTATAGACTTTGTATTTTATTTTACACTTAGCGATTATTTGTGTCATTAAAGGTTTGGGCATATGAAGCTTTCCCAGCACTTGGATTGAATGTTGGAAAATCAGATGAGGTTCCCTTGCCTATTCCCATGATACTTAGGTGGCACACCACAAAAATAAAGCGATTTATTGAAGGTGATCCATTTAGAACTCGAGCGAGAGTTCCAAAGGTATAAATTTGAAGTCTATTATCAAAGAATTTACAAAATATAAACTAAATACTAATGTTTTACTTATTTGTAGGTTGTGCACCCTTACAACATCCCCACCAGTGCGTGAGTTGGAGCAGGACTATATGAAGTCATTTTTGGAATATGATGATGAGGTTAAAGATCCCGTAATAGATAACGTGAAGAGCAAGTTGGAAGGTGTGACTGTATTGGTGATAGAAAAGAATGCCTCGAAGTCTCCTAGTAGGTTGGCAAAGGATCATTCTAATGAGGAGAACACTCAACATGGCTCGAAGGCTCCTAGTAAATTGGAGGGGGGGTACTCAATCAGAAGATTTTGGTGGCATTGGGACCTTTAGGAGGGGAAAATCAGTGCAGGTGGAGCAGGAGGGACTGCATCAATGTGTGGAGAAGATGGAGCAGTCATTGATGGCTCTTATCTCTTATGTGGAGGGTTAAAATTAAGGAGGAGCAAGAAGGCCAAGAAGAAACAGGAAGCTCTCAAAGAGAAATGTGAACATTTTGAATTTCTTTTTGTTATGCTAAATTTGGCAACTTCAAGGTCCCTACACCAGCTACTAAAATTGAATTTCTTTTTATTGTGCTAAATTTGACATCATCAAGGCCCCTACACCAGCTACTGAGGTTGATGTCCCTAGAACAACTGCACAAGTTGAGAAGCCAACAGATGTCCCTATGCCAACTGCTGAAGTTGAGGCCAAAGATGTCCCTGCTCAAGTTGATGAGAATGTTATGTCAACTGGTGAAGCCGAGAAGGCCAAAGATAAGCCTGCTAAAGTTGTTGAGAATGCTAGTGAGTCGAGTCAAATCGATGTTGAGTTTGACTCTAAAAAAGATGTGATGGGCGTTGTTGCCCAGATTAATGATTCTGCAAATAATTAATTTGATTATTTGGGTTGTAACAAACAAGTAATTTTTATATATATATGTGTGGTGGAAGATGACAAACAATATCAGTAGTAATGCTTTATGTTTTAACTAACAATTAATTTGACTATTTTTATTTGTTGAATTATTGTAACTTTTCTATAAGTGTGTTGTTGTCGTGTGAATTTGAACGCGCTTAAATATTTTGGTTGTGTTCAAATATGACTATTTTTACAAGTAGTGTTCACTTCTTAATGTGTTGTTGCTTGTATCTTACTTTGTTGTTGCTTTGTATCTGCTACAATGATGATTAATGTTATTATCATCGACTATGAATAATAGTTTATTTTCAATGACTATGAATAGCAGTTTAGTATCATCGACTATGAAAATAGTTTATAGTCAAACTCAATAGAGATGTTATAACGCTTGAGAACAAGTACATATATTTTTCATATAAATAAAATTTGTTTCATATTGTTCATAATGCTTTATACACCCAAAATGAAAGACCCAGTCCCACTACACCCCTATTACACATTTTCAAATAGCAAAAAAAGCTATTAAATCATACAACAACTTTCTTAGTTCATTTGTCTTTTCTTCAGCCACCATCAACCTCTGTTTTAGTTGATCCCTCTCTATTTCGATTTCTCTCAACACATCATTCAAGTGATCTCTCTTTGCTTCAGATTCTTTAAACAATGACTGAAGCAAATCCATGTCCTCTTCAGATTCTCTGAGCCTGTTTAGTATTTCAAACTTGGCTATGCTTTTTGATGTTGGTATCTCAGGTCCTCCTGGGCTCCTTTTAGGTCCTGAGCTCATTTGATATTTCTTTGCCACATTTGATGCTATATCGGGGTGTGCCTAAAAAAACCTAAAATAGTCACAGCCGCCATAGTCCTAAATAAAACACCAATCATTCAGAGATTTTTATACTAAAACCACATGAAAAATGCATACCTTATGAATTAGAAGCTCACAGTTCCAACTGCACAACTAAATAATCTGAGACCTGGATTTTTTTGGATGCGTGATGTCTTCAAGAGAGTGTATTCACCATAGAAACAAATGTTGGGTTCTTGTGCTTGAGATGTTTCAGATAACTCAGACATTTTTGAGATTTTTATTAGAAAGATATTATGGAGGAATTTGATCAAGAATATGAACAATGGAGGACTTTGAATTTTGGGTCTGTTTTATATAGGGAAGGTTGTATTGTTATCGTTGTAAATTTAATATTTTTTTATTTTTTTAACCATTGTAAAAACTTTTGTGGGATGAATGTCAAAATAAAGCTGTGTGTTTTGTAATCATAAACCACACCTATAATAAACCATATTAATGTATAATATCTTAAATGAGTGAACTATTATAGACCAACATGGTCAAGGATAAAATATATTAATCTATAATACCTCTGAGCAGTGAACTATTTAGACCAACATGGTCGATGATAAACCATATGAATAAAGGGGACTGTTGGAATGATACGCCTGCTGAATTTGCACAAGTCCAATGGACCAAAAAAATAGTTAACCTCAAACCCAAAACACTAAATATAACAAATCTAATGGATCGTGGATAGATATAACATAAAATGGTCGTTGTCAATAGACAATTGTTATCAACTATTATCTATTTTAAGCGTAGTCAATAATATCCCACATGTAATATATAGACTGAAGCCAATATTTGTCTAAAAAGGTCATAAATAAATAAAATAAAATAAAATAAGTAAAAGGACTTGACACTCATTAAACATTATAATTACATTTTAATACATCATATGAGAGTCCACATTCATTAGTGACATGATTCAAAGTTTAAGGGAGTAATCCCACATGCCTATCATTCGTCATGAAAGAATGATGGATTTTTTCCTTAGTGGGCAGATCATTAATCATATAACTAATGCGCAAGTCATTAGGCTCACAATTTAACTCCCCATATTCCATTACGCTCGTAACCAAGTCATTATACGTACCATTGTAGCGCATGACAATCGACACCGTCTGCTCACAGAATTTCAATGTCAATATTTTGGGATCCTTCCATTCACCCATATAATCACCACCTACTATAATATATTCTGCAATCGACGCCATAATAAATCTATAATAGATTATGACTATGGTCTATGGCTGATCGATGACTTACTGATGACTGTGATCTATGGTTGTGGCCTATGAATAGTCGAGAAACTGTACCATATGCATAACAAAAAAGAGCAGGGATAAAGCTCTTACCAGTTACGAAGTTAGGTATTTGGAGTTGTAGAGATTGGTTTGAGGCGATTCAAAGTGGGTTCTTCTCAATTTTCGGTGGGGGTAAGTCTCCAATCTCTATTTTGTCAATTCCTATTGAATTATTCTGTTCATTTGATGAATAATCCACGATTTGGGTTGGGGAATATGAGGGCTTTTGACATAAAAATGAAATAAGCTTTTTCTCGATTTGGGATACAATTAGTGGATGGATTTTGAATATCTCTGGTACATATACTCCATAAGTTATGGGTAAATTAATTTTGCACTAAATTTCCTATTTTCCCTTCGTGGATGGAAATCCTATTTTGGGTGACTTTTTGGGTTAAGATTTAAAGTATGTTAATATTGGTACCATTGTGTTTGTATGACTTCCTAGAATAATATCATGACCGTATTGAATCCCATTTCCCTATGAAATGACTATTTTACCCTTCGAGGTGGGGGATGAGTTTTCGAACTAACTTTTCTACCAGAAATTCCTCTAATAGTATTATGGGTATCCTTTGAATTTTGTGTTAACGTAAAATCATAATTGTTAGACTTTCTTATTATGAGACGTTTCAGAAGAACAAAAACTCGAGTTGGATGGTTCGTGGCGCCTGTTCGGCCTTCAAAGTAGGTTACGACTTACCTTCTGGTTAGACTTCGATTAGAGAAGCGTATGTATAGTTAGTTACTATCGGAGAAAGCATGTACGCCTTTGGGTATGAAGTTTGGATGGATTATTAGGTTTGTTATTGCTGACTAATTTGTGGGCTTGTTGCCTCTTTATGATTATTGGCTTGTTGCCTAGTGTTGATATTAGATTTACACTTAGTGCCATATCGTGATTGTGATATAGTTGTTTCTCACTTATCTTGATATTATCATGGATAGAGAAAGGACTGGATTTGATATTGATATTGTGATATGTATCCATATATGACACGATTGTGATTGATATTATTCACTTGATATTGTTATTTGTATTTGCATTCATCTCTCTCTTTATATCTCACCTATCATCGAAAATGGAAGGATAAAGAAAATGGCTTGAAATTGTGAAGTGTACTTTATGACAAGTGTAATTGATATCATGCACTGCATACATTCTTATTTCATATAATGATTTGTTATGAACTGTGATAAAAAATGATGATACGTGAGAGAGTGTAGCCTCTGGCGTCTTTGACGGAGAACGTAAAAGAGAGATGAGTGTCTGATGTCCTAGGTCTTTGCCGGGATTGTGAGAGTGTCCGATGTCCGAGGTCTTTGCTGGGATCGTGAGAGTGGTACATGAACATCGCGAGTCTCTCATGGGTCATGACTGTCGGGACGTAGAGATATTTCGCTCGGAGCATGTGTGTACAGAGATTACATTTGGCCAGTGCATTGCATTGCATATGCATTCATTCTCATCATCTCATTTTACATCTATGGATTGGATTTCTTGATTGTACTTGTGTTTGTGATTATTCTAAAAAATCATGGGAAATTTGGCAGACATGGGTTTAGGTGCTTCACCATAGGCTATGATTCGACAATTAAACTTTTTGTACTTGAGTGGTTATTGTTGGACTATGTTGTATTGTACTTGATTGCGAACATGTCTATTCTTCAGTCTCTTACTTTATATATGTTAGATAGATGTTGTCGGCCTATGATACCTACCAGTATATAGTGTTTGTACTAATATTACTCTTGCTACACCCTTTTTGGGGTGTAGAGTTGTTGCAAGAACTTCAGTGAGGTTCAATTAGCCTTCAAATATCTCATGGAGTTCATCTAGATTTTCTGTTTAATTCTTTTTCTAAACAGAAGTGTATTCAGGTTGTGGTTGTAGCATTTATTCAAATTATACACTTTTAGAAGTTCTTGTACTATTCAGACCAGATCCCTTGAGTAGTTGTTGTATTCCGCATTGTCATATATCTATGTTTTTAGACTTGTAGTGTTCTTCCTATTTATTTATGTTGTTGGATGAATCTGTAACGGACGGCTTCACCTACCAGGTGGGGAAAAGGGTAGGTGCCCGCACGATAAGTGAATTGGGTCATGACACTTGAACTTCAACTTCATGTCATGGTTTGAAATCCCAAATCATCCAAAAAGGTGTGATTTGGGATTTCAAATCATGATTTCAATTTTTTTAAAATATAAAACTTGGCATGTAAGTTTATATTTTGTAAAGAAAAATCCATAAATTAGTAGATATATACCAATTGATCGACTTTATATTGTATTGGATATAATTATCCAATACATCATTTATATTGTATATATATATATAAAGGTATGATTTATGATCCATTAGAGTTCATTCTGAAAAATCTGGCAATAATATCATCCTTAATCTCATTCCCCTCCTTGTTGTAAGTGTTATTTTGTAAATCTTTTTTTTAATATATATATATATATGCTTGATTGAATGCAAAGATAGTTGTTTTGTGATAGAATATGAAAGAATAATTAGTCATAATTATGTATATTTGTATATGGTATGTGTATATTTTAGTCATTTATTACCTTAACTCTAGCCTAGGATTATACTTGTATTAAATGTATATTTACAACCCATTTGGAATGAAATAACAGTGTATGTTTTTGGGATATCCGTCAAATCATCGTGGTTACAAATGTTACGACTTATTATCTAATAAATTATCATGAGTCGTCACGTAGTTTTTGATGAAACAAATTTTCCTTTTGCCAAAATGCATTGTTCGGTACCTCCTACCTACGAATTTCTTGACGATAGCATACCCTCGTATTTGGTCCACCGATTCACTTCCCAAATGGCCCCAACCATTTCGGCCAGCCCAATTGATTCAGGCAACTCGGCCCACAATTTTCTCCTCCAATCCAGCCAAATGGGCCTGCCTGCCCGAGCCTAGTGGCTGCCAGCCCAGCTGGGCCTCTCGCTCGTAGCCCACTGCCTGACAGTCCATTGGGTGGCAATCCAGCCTCAGGCATTGGTTGTCTAGCAGGCACATGCCTACTCCAGGCCAGCCTCAGGCATTGGTTGTCTAGCAGGCACAAGCCTACTCCAGGGCAGTCCGTTACCCACTCAGCCTAATATCCCGTCCTCTATCCAACCAACTTCAATTTCGGCCCAACGACCAGTCACTTGTAGTAAATATGGGATTTTCAAACCAAATCCCATGTTGCCAAATCATCGTTGCCTCGTAAATTTGTGTCTGCCCTTAATGACCCAAATTAGAAAATGGCTATGGATGATGAATATAATGCTCTTATTAATAATAGGACGTGGGATTCGGTGCCTCATCCTCCTAGTGTTAATGTGATTCGGTCTATGTGGATTTTTAGTCATAAAGAAAAATCTGATGGTACATTTGAGAGGCATAAAGCCCGTCTTGTAGGTGATGGAAAGACTCAACAGGTTGGTGTGGATTGCAGTGAGACTTTCAGTCCAGTGGTAAAGCAAGCAACTATTCCACGGTACTACGTCTGGCCCTTTCGAAGGCATGACCGTTTCATCAACTTGATGTAAAAAATGCATTCCTGCATGGAGAACTCAATGAAACGGTGTACAGTAACAGCCCATAGGGTACAGAGACCCCACTTATCCTAATCATGTGTGCCTACTGAAGAAATCATTGTATGGGCTCAAACAAGCTCCTCGGGCCTGCTACAAGAGGTTTGAATATTATGTTTCTAATATTGGGTTTTCTAATAGCATGTTTGATCATTCTCTATTCATTTACCTTCAGGATAATGATATAGATTATATTCTTCTGTATGTGGATGATATTATATTAATTGCCTCATCTGATGCTCTTCGCAAGTCTATCATGTCTCTTCTTGGCTCAGAATTTGCAATGAAAGATCTAGGGCGACTAAGTTACTTCTTGGGGATAGCTGTAACACGTCATGCATGAGGTTTATTTTTGTCTCAAAAGAAGTATGCAGAAGAGATTGTTGAACGAGCTGGCATGTCCTTGTGTAAGCCATCTTCCACTCCGGTTGATACTAAACCAAAGTTGAGTGCCTCTTCCAGCACGCCTTATGCCGATCCATCACATTACCGCAGCCTTGCATGAGCCCTGCAATATCTTACTTTCACGAGGCCCGACATATCTTATGTTGTGCAACAGGTTTGTCTATTCATGCATAACCCGATAGATGATCACATGCATGCTCTCAAACGCATTGTGCACTATATTCAGGGCACTCTCCATCATGGCTTGCATCTATATCCATCTTCGACAACCACTCTTATTTCTTACACAGATGCAGATTGGGGTGGATGTCCAGATATCAGACATTCCACGTCTGGTTATTGTGTATTTTTTTGTGACAATTTGATAACTTGGTCCTACAAACGGCAAGCTACCTTGTCTAGGTCCAGTGCCGAAGCAGAATATCGAGGAGTTGTCAAAGTGGTATCTGAATCTTGGTGGCTACGAAACCTTCTTTTGGAGCTCCACTGTTCGATTCCGAAGGCGACATTGGTTTATTGTGATAATGTTAGTGCGATTTATCTCCCAGGGAATCCGGTTCAACATCAATGCACTAAACATATTGAGCTGGATATTCACTTTATTCGCGAAAAGGCTGCTCGTGGACAAGTACATGTCATACATGTCCCGTCACGGTATCAGATCGCTGATAATTTTACAAAAGGTCTTCCGCTGGTTCTATTTGAAGATTTTCTGGACAGTCTCAGCATACGCCGACCTCCCACTTCGACTGCGGGGGTGTGATAGAATATGAAAGAATAATTAATCATAATTATGTATATTTTATATATGGTAGGTGTATATTTAGTCATTCATTATCTTAACTCTAGCCAGAATTATGCTTGTATTATGGGTATATTTACTACCCATTTGGAATGAAATAATCGAGGAAGAATATTTCTTACATTTTGTTGGTCATAGTCGTAATAGTTCCAAGCAAGAAATGTCCAGAATATTTCAAGGGATTAATATCATTTCATATATGCTAGATTTGTATTGTGCATGAAGGTTGAGTAACTTGAATAGTTAGTGCTTTGAGATGGTTAAAGTTTTAAGGAGTGATTTAGACAACTTATGGAATAATGTTTTTTCCTGAAAAAAAGTGTTAAAAGAAACGTGTTCGGATGGTTATAGCATTTGATGATTTTTGTTTCTGAGGGGAGAAAGTGTTGGATACAATGGTGCAGAAAACGGAAATAAGTAACTGCTAAGTATTACAACAAAATGAAATTACAATAAACTTGAACAAGAAACTTGAACAAGAAACTGGAACAGTTTTTGGTATGCTGAGTCGAGTGATTGCACTCTGTCTTTAAGACAATATTGTCCCGTATGTATCCTTTCTACGTCCTGGACAATTGTCTCCCAAGATAAAACAGCAAATGAACAAATGAGCAAAGGAAACTCAAGTGCTACCGTGAAGAATTTTGAGTAATGAAATGATGCTAGAAAGTAGTAGGAAAAACTGATTTCGTTTGTATGTTTCTGTGTGTCTCAACAATTGTGCAAAGGGTCCTTTATATAGTTGAAAGAGAGGCTTACCAACTGCCCACATAATTGTTGTTACTGGCCAAGTAATGGCAATTATGGAGGTAGTAATTCACCAAAATAAATGGTGAATTGATGTGCAACGGATTGACATTTAGGAAGATTAATTCAGCCAAAATAAATGACTGAATTGAGTGATGGTTGACGTTCCAGAAACCACAAAGTTCTCTGCCCAATTTGACTTTCTTGAAACATCAGGGACCAAACTGTACATATAGCAAAGTTTTCTGCCCAATTTGACTTTCTTGAAACTTCAGGGACCAAACTGTACATATGAAACAATTCTGGTCCAAAAAGATAATATCAGAAGAAGCACAACCCACAGTGACCCATACCCGGACGGGACGGGCGGGCGGCGGCGGCGCGTGTAAGCTTTCCTCGAGCCGAAGCACATATAGGTCCTCCCTCCTTTAAACACATGGGATAGTCCTTGGGGTCCCAAACTCCAAGCAAACTTTGAGACTTATAAACAAAATAATTCTTTCTTCCCCCACCAATGAGGGAGAATTGGTCTCAATACCACACTTTTCCATGCTTCAAACACCTCACTTCGTTGACCAATATCTCTTTCATTTTTCAACGAAATTTGACGATCATTGGCCCTACGGTCATCTACTTACTTAGTAGATTATGCACGTGTGAAGAGCTGGATTCTCCAACATGCGGAACACTAGTGTTTAAGCCGCTAAAGTTGGTCGGACGCAACTCCTGCCAAAGGCAAATTTCCAACAGAAAGAACACACTTACATTACTATTAGATATGCCTTTTGAGAGAGAAAAAAATTCGAACATGAAGAAAACTTCAACAGACATGATTTCGGAGAAAAATAACATTCTTGGACGGTTTGAAATTATTTCTACGGTCAAAGTCACCTTAATGGTTCCATATTTGAATTCTTATTTGGTGTAACAATAAGAATTCTTATTTGAATTCAAAATCACCTAATGATTGTATAAAGGGGAATTTACGATTAATCCATTAGGTACTTGATCTCTATCTTGTTTGTTGCTTCTTTTGTATTTTAATATACTAACTTCGTCTTCTCGGTCATCTGATCGGAAAATGCATGCTCGACGCGAAAATATTATTCATACCATGTGGGAAGATTATATTAAAGAGTAGTTACACTACTATTCATGTTCAATTTTTCTTTTTATTGAACTAAAGTTTGATCAATTGATGCTGTATTTTGTAGAAAGGCTTTTGAGTCGCGTATTAATTTTGTTATGAACTATGACTTTCTCATTTGATAAGATTGCATAAGAATTAAGAAAGTTTTAATGGTTTTCACAACTTGTGGGTTTTTATGTCAATGAAAAAAGATACAACTTAAGAAATCAAAATTGCATGTCCAAACAAAACTTCAACTTCAAATCATGATTTCAAATCATGTCCAAATGACTCCTAAGAGTGTAACAATTGAGGGATCAAAATTATTATTTTTCCTTTTTTTTCTCCTTTTCTCCTAGCTATTTTTCATATATTTGTGATTTTATACTTGATTTTTATTTTTGAGATAATTACGGCCTGAACCTTTGGACCATCTAGTCTGCCCATGTTGACCCAATTCATCAAATTTTATTCGTAATGATAAAATTGTACTTAAAAGGTAAACTTTCTTTTACCCATTAGTCTAAGTATGTCAACATGTGTGTGGTAGAGATCTTGACACTTCACCCAATTCATACATGTGCCAAAACATAAAAAAGCTAAGTCATCTCATTTTTCAAAGCTCTGCATATATCAATATGACTTATATGCATTAGTTGTATCGAGAACCTCTTCTTTCTTTTTGAAACTATTAGCATATTATTCATTTTCTCCAACAGCAAAGTTGATTGAATTCCTCTAATGTGAATTTTTTCTCTCCCTTCCAACATTTTCAACAAATCTACAAAGAAAATGAAGAAGAAGGATAGTTAAAGAACTTAAATGAGGTGTATAATTCTTTTGTAGAGAACATTCATTTACCTCACCACCCAAAATCTGATCATTTAATTATTTTTGAACAACTATACCGAGTTACAAAACAACAATCAAACTTTGCTTGTGAAGAAAAGAGGTATTGTTCTTCTTGGTTCTAGTGGTTTTTGTGAGTATCAATAGCTTTTGAATTGGGTATCAACGTGATGAGTTGGATGGTGAATGTACATTAACATGATCTGATATGAATATAATAACACCTATAGAATAGGTAAAACTGTAGATCTGAATATCTGTGGAAGAGTATTAACAAAATCGACATGTAACCACCACGTGTGAACGTGGCGTCTGATCTATGCCCGATCACCTAAGCCAGTATCTTGTTGGGGTACGAGACATGAACATGGCATGATGGATCCAATAATCCCATAAAAGGGTAACATGAAGGTGTCGTCCTCTAAGCATAGGGATCCTTATCTTACGTTGGCATAAATAGTTTCAGGCTGGTTGAACCTTCTCAGTAATCTGTGCAACTCTCAAAACATGAACATGAATATAGTTGGCTTGTAAACCCATGAATTACATGAAAATAACTTGTAAACATGATTCGGGTATATAATTTAGCATGTGAGTAAAATATATAAAATATAATATGTGTAAAAGATTAAAACATGTACAACTTCATGGAACTGAGTAATAATGATTATAACTTGTATTTACAAATTCATGGAATTTAAAGCATGCGTTCATGGATTACGGACAGGTTCATGACAACCATAATGACCTATCATGAATACAATTGACGAATAGTAATATAGACATGACGTATGATATTACATGTATTAGGGTTACCATGATAATAGAATAAAACCCTAAACTTATGAAGAATTCGTGTTTCATGAAAAAACATGACTTGGGGAAGAACAATGACATTTACACACGTGGATAGAAGCTCTACATACCTTATTTGCTCCAATACTTGTATTAAAAATTTAAATTTTGGAGAAGAAACCCAAAGCTTGAACTTTAATTCCTTGAAATGGGTTTATCTTGATAACCCTAGATTAAGAATAATGAATTTTACTTAGTAATTGAATATACTTGATTAGAATCGCGTGAAAATACATGGGAAGAACTTACCTTGAGTTATGAGGATGATGGGAGAAGAGAGCTTCGTTCTAGGACTTGAAAGAATAAAAAATCTGATTTTTGGGACTAAGTTGCATATTTATATTGTTCTTGTCAGCGAGACTTTTACGGCCGAAATCGACGGTCCGCACATTTTTCTACGATCCAGGTATGGACCGTATAATTTTATATGGTCTGTATAATCATACCGTCATCCAAATACCACTTTCCAGTGACTTCCTAAAGTTGGAGGGAATGTTACGGTAAAAAATGACGGGCAATATAATTTTATATGGTCTGAAAAAATTACTGAGTTTCGTCAATTTTTTTTTTAAAAATTACGGTTCATTTTGACGGTCCATAACACTTTTACGGTCCATCAATCTTGGGCGTAAAATTGGATCTGCATAACTGAAACTAATTTTTCAACTTTAACTTTCCGTCTTGATTTCTACACTCCTTAATCATGAACAAAGCTTAGTTTAGAGGTACGAGGTGTTATAATAACTCCCCTTCGGGATCATCCGTCCTCGAATGATGGGTCAAAGTTAAGAATAAGACTGGCATGGTATGAGTATATGAACGTGAAGAAACATGACATGAAATATGAGAGCTGAACTGACATGATTACATGAAAACATGAATATGGGGACATGAGACATGAGCATTTACATGAACGTGAAACATGAGACATGGATACGCAATGGACATGACATGAATACTGAAGGTATTTACCTTATACGCTTTCTGCTTGTTCCTTGAATAAGTGCGGATATCTGGACTTCATGTCCTTTTCGGCTTCCCATGTAGCCTCCTCAACTTTCTGACTTCTCCACAACACTTTTACTGAGGAAACTTCCTTAGCTCTCAACTTGAAAATCTGACGATATATAATAGCCACAGGGACCTCTTCGTAGGTTAGGCCATCCTTAACTGTAATGATTTCGGCAGGGATAACCAATGACGGGTCTCCCACACATCTCATCAACATAGATACATGAAATACTGGATGCACAATAATTAAGTCTTGTGGGAATTCAAGCTCATAAGACACTTGGCCAATCCTTCTCAGAATCATGTATGGTCCAATATATCTCGGACTGAACTTTCCTTTCTTTCCAAACCTCATGGCACCTTTCATAGGTGAAACTTTCATAAACACCCAATCATCCACTTGAAACTCCAAGTCTCTACATCTCACATCCGAATAGGACTTTTGACGATTGGAGATCTACACCTTCACTCATACAGATTCAAACGGTGACATCTGGATACTAGCGTGCTAACTGTTATTATAAGCAAATTCAATAAGAGGCAAATGAACATCCCAATTACCTTTAAAATCGATAACACATGCCCTCAACATATCCTCAAGAGTCTGAATGGTGCGCTCTGCCTGACCCTATGTCTGAGGATGAAAAGTTGTGCTGAGAATTACCTTGGTACCCAATCCTTTCTGGAAATACTTCTAAAAGTGCTTTGTGAACTAAGCACCACAATCCAAAATAATGGACACTGGGATATCATGAAGCCTGACAATTTCTCATATATACAACTTAGCATAATCTTCTGCTGAATCAGTGGTCTTGACTGGTAAAATATGGGCTGATTTAGTAAGTCGATCCTCAATCACCCAAATCGAGTCATACCTTCGGGATGTGCGAAGTAGACATGTTATGAAGTCCATGTTTATCATCTCCCATTTTCAAACAGGAATACCAATATTCTAAGCCAACCCACCAGGTCTCTAGTGCTCGGCTTTCACCTGTTGACAATTCGGACACTTGGCTACAAAATCTGACACATTCCTCTTCATATCGTTCCACCAATAAATCTATTTAAGATCATGATACATCTTGGTAGAACCTGGGTGAATGGAATACCTGAAATTGTGTGCTTCTGCCATAATTCGCTTTCTGAGTTCGTCCACATCTAGAACACATAACCTACCTCGGTACCTTAAAGTACTATCATCTCCCTCTTGTTCAAAAGTCGTAGTCTTATCCTTGTGAATCCCTCCTTTCAGCTGCAACAAATAAGGATCATTAAACTATTTCTCCTTTACTTCAACTACTAAAAAGGACTCGGACCAGTTTTGGATAACAACAACACTATCTTCGGAGTTCAAACGTTGAACTCCGAATCTGGATAGTCGGTGAACTTCTTTCACCATAGTTCTTTTCTCTTCTTCAACATGAGTTAAGCTTTCCATGGATCGCCGACTGAGAGCATCAGCTACCACATTCCCTTTCCCCGAATGATAGAGAACATCCATCTCATAATCTTTTATCAATTAGAGCTATCTTCTCTGTCTAAGATTCGACTCCCGCTGCTTGAAAATATACTAAAGGCTCTTGTGATTTGTGAAGATGTCAACGTGAACTCCATACAAATAGTGGCGCCATATCTTGAGTGTGAAAATAACGACTGCCAATTCTAAATCATGTGTCAGATAGTTCTTTTTGTGAGGCTTAAGCTGTCAGGATACATAAGCTATAACCTTACCATATTGCATTAAAACACATCCAAGACCAACTCCTGAAGCATCACAATATACAACAAACCCCTCAGTTCCCTCTGGAAATGTTAAGATTGGAGCAGAAGTCAGTCTCGTTTTCAATTCTTTGGAACTACTCTCACATGCATCTAACCATTGAAATTTGACTTTCTTCTAAGTCAATTTGGTCAATGGAGCTGAGATAGAAGAAAAACCCTCTAAGAAATACCTATAATAGCCTGCCAGACCCAATAAACTTCTTATCTCAGAGACTGAGGTGGGTCTGGGCTAATTCTTCACAACGTCTATTTTCTGAAAGCCAACTTGGACGCCTTCGCCTGAAATCACATGGCCAAAGAATTCTACTGGCTTCAGCTAAAATTCATACTTGGAAAATTTCTCATAGAGCCTGTTGTCCTGAAGTGTCAGTAACACTATTCTGAGATATTATGTATGATCAGCCTCACTACGAAAATAGACTGGAATATCATCAATAAATACAACGATGAAAATGTTGAGATAAGGCTTGAAAATCCAGTTCACAAGATCCATGAAAGCGGCTGGGACATTTGTCAATCCGAACGACATGACACAAAATTCGAATAAGCTGAGAGTACCTTGATCTTAGGTCAATCTTGGAATAACATTGGGCACCCTGAAGTTGATCGAATAAGTCATCAATTCTTGGAAGAGGATATTTGTTCTTAATGGTAACCTTGTTCAACTGTCAGTAGTCAATGCACATACGTAGATATCCATCATTTTTTCGAACAAACAAGACTGGTGCACCCCATGGTGAGACACTTGGTCTAATAAATTTCTTATCAAAGAGATATTTCAATTGGGATTTTAATTCTTTTACCTCTGCTGGAGCCATTTTGTATGTCGGAATAGATATCGACTTAGTGTCGAGAAGTAAATCAATTCCGAAGTCAATCTCCCTATCGGGAGGAACTCTAGGAAGATCTTCTGGAAACTCATTGACAACTGACACAGACTGAAGAGTTGGGGTTTGGGTATTTACATCCCTAGCCCGAACTAAATGGTAAATATACCCCTTGGATATCATCTTTCTGGCTTTAAGATAGGAAATAAACCTACCTATGGGTGCTACTGCATCACCCTTTCATTCTATGACTAGTTTACCGGGAAATTCGAAACTAATAATTTTGGTTCTACACCTACGATGGCAAAACATGAAGATAACCAATCTATACCCATGATTACATCGAAGTCTACCATTTCTAACTCTACTAAATCGGCTACTGTAATGCGATGATAGACTTTAACTGGACAACCCCTACATACTCGTCTAGCTATAACT
Organism: Anisodus tanguticus; assembly: GCA_034509755.1. Taxonomy (NCBI): domain Eukaryota; kingdom Viridiplantae; phylum Streptophyta; class Magnoliopsida; order Solanales; family Solanaceae; genus Anisodus; species Anisodus tanguticus. Next base: position 7,123,625 of record CM067543.1, on the reverse strand, counting down.
GACTCTCCAACTAGAGTGGATACTTCGAAGGGTTCATGCAAATTTTTTGGTTTAATCTCAAATTTCTTAGCAACAAATAGGGTTACATATGATAGAGTGGATCCAGAATCTATAAGGGCATAAACGTCAAAAGTGAAAATGGTGAGTATACTTATGACCACATCTGCACGGGCCTCTGTACCCTGACGACCTAATAGTGCATATAAGCGGTTTAGACCTCCACCTGTATTACCAGACTTAGCTAGATCACACCCTGATTGGGCATGAGAATTGCGAGAATCTACTGAATTTGTGGACTGAGCCACATTACCTCATGTACCTTGCCTCGCTGATTGGCAGTTTCGCTAAAAGTGACCTCGCTGATCACACCCATAACAGACATCCATCCCCAGGCGACACTTCCCTAGGTGTCTCTTACCACACTTACCACCAACCAGATCATTCCTAATGAGAGCCTAATGCTATGAAGTTCTGCATTTTATGATCATTCCTGAACTTAGGGACTGGTGCATTAGATGAAGATGGAGCAGGTCATGATGACCTATTTTTTGAAGAACTGCCTGCCTCTACCTCCCCCGTGACTGAAGTGACCTGAAGACTTAGCTCTCTTATTAAACTATATGTCTTTCTCTCTCTTTGTAATTCTTCCTCTTCCTTCATTCTGCTCTCATTATCCTCTACGAAAGCAACCATCTTAGTAATAGTCATTTTCTTGTTCTGAGCAGAAATATTAGCAACATCGAACAACTGGGGATCAAGACCATACACAAAACGCCTAACTTTGGCCCTCATGTATATAACCATAAATGGAGCATACTTTGCCAAAGAAAAAAAAAGAAGATAGTACTCTTTCACCCTCCTTCCATTCTGCTTGAGCTTCTCAAATTCTATGGCATTTGCCTCCCTAACCTCTATTAGCAAAAAGTATTTAATAAAAGCATCAGCAAACTCATCCCAAGTTGAAAGAGACACATCTTTCCTTCGGGACTGTTCCCATGACTCATACCAGATATTAACAACATCCTGCAACTGATAAGCTTCCAACTCTGCTGTCTGTAACTTAGTAGCATGCATAACACGAAAGATCTTCTAAAGCCCGACAATAAAATTATGCGGATCCTCTATCTTGCTAGACCCTATGAACACCGGAGGTTCCATACGTAGAAACTCTCGAGTCCTGAAACTGGATGAATCTCCACTAAATCCTGTACTTGGAGTCATTCCCTGACGTTGGGCTTGAGCAACCACAATCTGGGTGAGCAGCTGAATAACTCCCTTAACATCTGAGTTAGTGGAACTAGGTGGAAGAACTGGAATACGAACCTTCGCAGGCCCTGCGGTATCGGGTGGGGGTGTTGTACCCGAATTGACTCCCTAAGCCTGAGTATCTTCCTCACGAGCAACATTAGTAGAAGCCCTCTTGCTTATAGCTGATTTCCTTTTAGCAGACATTTTCTTAAATACGTAATACGCATGAGTTAGAAGAATGTCTTGAATCTATAGCTCTAACTGCACGATCTAGAGTATGAAAGAAGTGAGACAATCCTAGATGTCTTGGTGGTTAACTGTTTACATGTGTGGGCGCCTCACACACATAAAAGATACCTCACTGGACACGATTTCATAGACTCCCTACGACACTTGAACCTAGGCTCTGATACTAAGTTTTGTAGTGCTCTGAATCATGGCCTGGGTGAAACACGACACTCGGTGTCTGACTGCATGTGACTGAGCGAACCGCATGGCTTGCTAATCAATATGGGCATCAAAACATGTACTAGTAATGATTTTAAAATATGTAAAACACAATACTGAAAATATAGTCTGAAATATAATAGTGGAAATATATGAATATAACATGATAAGTCTGAAAATAATATTGACATGACATGCTAACTAATCTAATCTATGAAACCTCTGAAACATGAGTCTGACTACAAAATTGTTTACCAGGACAAGACACTGACATACCTTTACTATAAAACATGACATATAAAAATAAGTGGCTAAGACCCCGAATGAAATGAGGCTCACCAATAACTAATACGGAGGCAAATTCTAGTGAGTAGATCCGTCGTCCTGAAACTCAGTACCTGCACCGTAAAGTGCAGGCTCCGGGAAAAGGGACGTTAGTACATTTAAATTGTATTATATGTAAAGCAACTAGAAGACTAAAGATGCACATGAAATAATAGAAACATGAAACTGAAAATGAATAATGTACATGAACATGATCTGACATGAATATAATAACATGTATAGAATAGGTAAAATTGTATATCTGAATATTTGTGGGAGAGCATTAACAAAACCGACATGTAACCACCATATATGAACGTGGCGTTTGATCTCTGCTCGATCAGCTAATCCATTTTGTACCTTGATGGGGTACGAGACACGAACATGGCATGATGGATCCAATAATCCCATAAAGGGGTAACATAAAGGTATCGTCTTCTAGGTGGAGCGATCCTTATCCTACGTTGGCATACGTAGTTTCCGGCTGTCTAAGCCTTCTCGGTAATATGTGCAACTCCCAAAACATGAACATGAATATAATTGGCTTGTAAGCCCATAAATTTCATGAAAATAACTTGTAAATATGATTCGAGTATATAATGATTAACTTGTATTTACGAATTCATGAAATTCAAAGCATGCGTTCATGAATTACGAACAGGTTCATGACAATCATAATGACCTATCATGAATACAATTGACGAATTGTAATATAGACATGACGTATGATATTACATGTATTAGGGTTACCATGATAATAGAATAAAACCCTAAACTTATGAAGAATTCGTGTTTCATGAAAAAACATGACGTGGGGAAGAACAATGACATTTACACACGTGGATAGAAGCTCTACATACCTTATTTGCTCCAATACTTGTATTAAAAATTTAAATTTTGGAGAAGAAACCCAAAGCTTGAACTTTAATTCCTTGAAATGGGTTTATCTTGATAGCCCTAGGTTAAGAATAATGAATTTTACTTAGTAATTGAATATACTTGATTAGAATCGCGTGAAAATACATGGGAAGAACTTACCTTGAGTTATGAGGATGATGGGAGAAGAGAGCTTCGTTCTAGGACTTGAAAGAATAAAAAATCTGATTTTTGGGACTAAGTTGCATATTTATATTGTTCTTGTTGGCGAGACTTTTACGGCCGAAATCGACGGTCCGCACATTTTTCTACGGTTCAGGTATGGACCGTATAATGTCCGTATAATCGTACCATCACCCAAATGCCACTTTTCAGTTACTTCCTAAAGCTGGAGGGAATGTTACGGTTAAAAGGATGAGCTGTATAATTTCATACAATCCGTAAAAATTACTATATTCCGTCAATTACAAAAATAAAATTTAGTTTTCATTTCGACGGTCCTTAACACTTTTATGGTATATCAATCTTGGGCGTAAAACTGGGTCTGCAGAACTTAAATTGATTTTTCAACTCTAACTCCCCTCCCCGTCTTAGTTTTCTACACTTCTTAATTATGAGCAAGGCTTGGTTTGAAGGTACGATGTGTTACAACATAAATACAACTTATTCAAAATTTTAACTGTTTAATTACAAAAATATAACTTATACATTCCTAAAATATCTATAATACTTAATTTTAAGAGTTACTATTATTAGTGCATATCTACGTTTTACTTTTTTTTTCTTTCAAAATGATTCCCCCCCCCCCCCCCCCCCCAAGCAAAAAAACAATATCTATGAAAAGGGCGTGAGAGAATGTAATTTTCCAAATAAACAAAACAAAAATCAACTTCACATTCCATATTTCATCTACCGTTTTAACTTATTTTTTCTTTCGTTTCCTCCTCTTTATTCTTCTTTTTTCATTTTCACTTGATGAATGATGCAATTTTTTTCTTGTGACTAAAAGAAATTATTTGAATTTATTAATAAAAATACAGTATAAGAAAAGTATATGAAAATATACCTAACAAAAATATAAGGTATATAACAAATCATATTATATATATAGTATATAATAGTGCAATATACATAATACATAAGTACAATAATATATATACTTGTTCACAGAATTGTAGTATAATATATATTATATAAATAATAATAATTTTATAAATAAGAATATACTTGTTTATTTATTAGAATGCTAGTCGAGTATGTTGGAGATTTTTAGAAAAGTATTTAATGTGTTTTGATATATATTTAATTTCGTTTTCACTTATTCTTGAAACTCCTTAATTTTAGCCTTTTATCAATAGCAACATTCTTGATTAATGATATAATATTATAGGATTTGAGATAATGTTTCCTTAATTATAGGTAGGAAAAGAGAACTTGTACGGACGAATTAAGGGAAAAAAATATAACCTATAAAATTTATTACCATATTTATACGAAATTGACTACATCTAAAGATTTTTTATTTTATCAATTATAGGGTATATTTTGTAGATTCTGTAAATTAAAAAATAGTTGTAGGTTCAGTAAATAGTAATAAATTTACTAGTATTTGTGTAAGTTCCCCGCAAAAGAAAAAGGTTAAACAAATAACCCGAAATAGTCTTTTGTATATAAAGTTTACCTAGCATGCTCTTACATAGAGTCAATAAGTATGGAAGGACCAAAAATCAAGTAATTTAAGTGTAAGGGGATGTGATTGATTTACAAATTCTTATGGCATAAGGGCTTCTGAGCAAATTGCTTGGACTTTGTAATGGTGCCGGAGACGGTGATTATGGCGGCGACCCGAATATGCGTTTAAGCAGTCTAGGGAAAGTACGAAGGTTGAGGAGGTGACGTTTTAGGCCTAATAGCATACAAAATGTTAACTTGAGACTCTTAGGTTATGGAAATAAGTTTATAATCATCGTATAATTAGTGAATATATGTTGATTATATATTTATTATAAATTTACTATACATAAATTATAAAACAACATACATTTTCTATACACAATTATAGGGATACATATTATATACAATAATGATACAATATTTATACTATGATATATTTTCTATACATATACATTAGTGATATATTTTTTATACATATACAGTAATGATACATTTTCAATACAATAATGATATAGTTTCTATATATATATACTGAATTAATTGAAAAAGGTTATAGAATAAAATTATTTTATCTTTTAAATTTTTTGGGTCATCCAGTGTAAATAGTTTCTCTCGGATGACCATTTATGTCTTTATCCCTTAATTTTTTAAGTCACAAAGTGTATTGGCCTCAAACTGAACTTGGGCTAAAAATTGGGCTGGCTAGTTGAAACCCCATCATCAGCAAGTATGAAGCGGAAGTTGGCCCACATGTCATTAAACTTCAAAAGATAGAAGCTAAAAATATTGGTCCATATTTCAATCATTTTTTGGCACAGATTTCCTTCATACGGATTGGTCTTTAATTTTGCCACCTAAATCGCTGATATTTAATTTTTAGCCATGCTTCTCATTTAATGAAAATTTATAGCCAAAGTATCCTTATTCGCTGGTCTACGAAATCATAGATTCTGGATTCGATCCCCAACAGAGTTGAAAAAAAACCGCCAGACAAACTTTGCTTTGTTGGGTAAAGTTTTAAAGAAACTTTGCTTTGTTGGGTAAAGTTTTAAAGAAACTTTGCCTTGTCGGATAAACTTTCATAGAAACTTTGCCTTGTGCGGCATAAGTTCTGTAGAAATGAAGTTACCCGGCATAAGTTGTGTAGTAACTAATTCGCAAGAAAGTTCTGCATAACTTAATTCCTATAGAACTTATGCCGGACAAGACAAAGTGCCTTGCGAAATTAGGTCATAAATAAGGGTAGGTTGAATTTCTTTTTTGTTTTTTCTATGTAAAGAATATTTTCGATCAATTTTTTGTTACTTAAAATGCTGAAGGACAAAAATTAAATAAATACCAGTGATTTAAGGGATAAAAATTTAAAACCATCCCAAGATATTCGTGTGAATTCCTCTATTTCAATCAGATCTATAAACATATCAAAGCCTAAAAATATGATTTGAGTATTTTTCGTTCGTTTTTTTTTTTTTTTTTTGCATAGATGCAGAAGAAGTAGAAGAACGATATTGAAAAGGAAAAACTGAGCCTAACATTTCTTCAAATGAAATAATAAAAATAATGTAAAAACACTCAAAAAACTAAGTGTTCATTCAATCCAGTTTGAAGATGTATACATTATAACATTACAAGTTCATTACATTACAAATGAATGACTATCCTATATCTAAAAGGGTAAAAAACTTAACCCCTTGTATAACACAAAGCAATATCTTACATCAAATTAAAATACAAACATAAAAAGAAAAAAAATGTGATAACAGTACAAAGTGAATATCCATTTCAATGTGAATGTGTTTAATGCACTGATGTTGAATGGGATTGCCGGAAAAATATACCGCACTTACATTATCACAATAAATCATTGTAGCCTTATGGAGTGGGCAGTGAAGCTCAAGTAGAAGGTTGCGTATCCAACAAGACTCAAAAACAACATTCGCTACACCTATGTACTTAGCTTTGACACTAGATCGAGACAGAGTAGGTTGTCTTTTAGAAGATCAAGAAAGCAAGTTATCTCTGAGGAACACACAATAACCCGACGTGGATCGACGAGTGTCAGGACATCCACCCCAGTCAGCATCAGAATAAGATGTGAGACCAGAGAGTGAGGACTTGTACAGGTGTAAGCCGAAATGAAGAGTACCTTGTACATATCGCAAAATACGTTTGAGAAAATTCATATGTTCATCCGTCGGGCTGTGCATATGTAAGCATATTTGTTGCACGGCATAGGATATATCTGGTCTCGTGAAAGTGAGATACTGCAATGCTCCTGCTAAACTGAGATAGTGAGTCGGGTCAGCATACAGAGAACCTGAAGAGGCATTGAGTTTGGAATTAGTGTCCACAGGTGTGTGGGCCGATTTGAAAGACGTCATGCCTGCTCCGTCAGGGATCTCTTTGGTGTACTTCCTTTGAAAAATAAATAATCCACCTGCATGTCTCGTAACAGCAATTTCCAAAAAATAGCTTAATGGGTCCAAATCCTTCATAGCAAATTCAGAGGCAAAGCGTGACATAATGGATCGACGAAGTGCATTAGAAGATGCGGTGAGGATGATGTCATCAACATATAGTAGGATGTATGCCATGTCATTACCCTTGCTATAGATGAACAATGAATGATCAGATTTGCTATGTGAAAAAACGATAGAGGATGCAAAATCAACAAACCGTTGGTACCATGCACGAGGAGCCTGTTTAAGTCAATAGAGTGATTTCTTCACAAGACACACATAATCTGGATTAATCGAATCTCTGAATCCCATAGGCTGATGCATATATACGGTTTCATGAAGGTCTCCATGCAAGAAAGTATTTTTGATGTCAAGCTGATGAATAGGCCAAGATTTGGACAAAGCAATACTGAAAACGGTCTCAATACTCGCTGGTTTCACCACCGGATGAAAGTTTCATCACAATCCACTCCCACCTGTTGAGACCTGCCATCACCTACAAGACGGGTCTTGTGCCTCATAAAAGAACCATCAGATTTCTTTTTATGTCGAAAAATCCACATAAACGAATAATATTAGCATCATGAGGACGATGTACTAGATCCCACGTCTTATTTTCAATAAGAGCATTATATTCGTCAATCACAACATTTTTCCAATTAGGATCGGATAAGGTATCTTTTGAATTACGAGGAATAAGGGAAGGGGCAACTGAAGTGGACAAGTTAAATAGCCATTTGGGTTAGAAAATGTCATGCATAGCATGGGTTTCCATTGTCTGTAGGTGTGCCGCGGAAGGTTGGACAAGATTGGGATGGGGTGGCTGAAAAGTGGAGACGGGACTGGGTGGACTGCCGGGAGTAGAGAGTGGGTTGAGAAGGGACAATGGCATCGTGGAGAGGGGGCTGGCCGAGAGACAGCTGAGACAGAAGGCTGTGATAGGCTGTTCTGAGGCTCCTGTTGCGGGGCTGGGTTGACTGCCCGCCTCGAGACCCAATGGTGGGGACGACTTCCAGTGTCGGTGATGACTGATTTTGCAAGTGATGAATTAGAAAAGGATTTAGGCCATCATTTAGGAATTTATAGGAATTTGGGGATGGAGAATTGAGTTTGGCAAAGGGGAATTGGGACTCATCAATTATGACATGCTGAGAAATGATTATTTTTCGGCTTGACAAGTCATAACAATTGTAACCTCAATGATTGGGGGTAGCCAATAAAGACGCACGGGGATGACTGAGGTTGCAGTTTGTTATTTGTGTAGAGGGATGGAGGGGGTATCACAGACATTCAAAAGTTCAGAAATACTTATAGGAAGGATCCCGAAGATAGAAAACTTGAGTGAGAGACTTATTTGGGAGAATGTTCTAGAGATAGGTTGCCATTGATAGAGCGTAATGCCAAAAATGGAGGGGGGGGGGGGGGGGGGGGGGGAGGCGTGAGCAAGGAGGACACGAACTAAGTTGTTTATGGTTCTAATTTTTTGTTCGGCTTTGCCATTTTGTGGAGATGTGTGGGGACAAGAAAAATGAAAAACAAGGCCGTGTTTGGCGCAGAAAAGTTTGAATTGATTATTATTGAATTCCCTCCCATTGTCACATCAGAAATATTTAATATTCTTTTCAAATTGTGTCTTAATGAAAGTGCTGAATGACGAAAAAATAGAATAGACTTAGGACTTATTATCAATGGAATACGTCAATAGAAAATTTGAATAATCATCTAAAAATAACATATAGTATCGATGCCCGACCATGCTTAAGATAGGAGAAGTCCATAAATCATTGTGTATTATATCAAAAGGCATTAAAGTACAAATAGATGAAGAATAAAATGGCAACTTGATATGTTTCCCAAAAGCACAAGATTCACAAACAGGATCAGAAGGGACATGTTTGTAAGCAATAAATTATTTTTGCTAAGGGAGCGTAAAATAGTCTCCCGGATGTCCTAATCTATTATGCCATAAAGGAGATGAAATTGCTGGTGATGAGGCTGGATGGTTGATGGAGGTAGTGATAGGATAAAGGTCCCTAGTGCTATCACATCTCAGTATTCGCATCCCTGTCATAAGGTCCTTCATAGAAAAACTAAAAGGAGAAAATTCAAGGGAAATATTATTATCGGTTGTGAAATGACGCACATATATCAGGTTTTTGATATGTTTTGGGGCATGGATGACATTTTTTAAGTCTAACGGGGTGTGTGGGGGGGGGGATAGATGATTGTCCATAACCTCAAATGGGAATGCTTTGTCCATTACCAATAATAATATTATGATTTAAATTGCTCATATTGAAATAAGATGAGAGAGTACATTGGGATGCCGTCATATGAGATGTGGCTCTAACGTCCATGTACCAAGTATTGTCAGGAATGTTGAGAGACATCGTGTTCATAGCTGCCTCAACATCCGTCGGTGCGTAGGTTAAAGGAGGAGAAACATGTGCATTGTATGCCTGCTGTGGACATGCGCCGAGGATGCCGGACTGGGCTTGTCGGGCCAGAGGTTGGGCCTAGAGGACATCGAGTAGGGGTAAGGTGGAGCAGCTCATGGCATGTAGGCAACCCACAACGGAGGCTGCTGCCACTGTTGTTGCCGCTGTTGGTGGCTGCCAGCCGGCGAGGGCTGCCTCATGTCGCTGATGCCACTGGTTCCAACTATACCATTGTTTTCGCCGCTGTTGCCGTGGCTATTCCTGGAATTTCTTCCTCTGTTGTTATTTCGGGAATGTAAGCCATGTGTCGGATCGTTCTCTTACCTGTGGGATGGGGCGAGAGCCGAGCCTCTGGGGTCAGCATGGTTGTTGCCGATGGCTACGAGGGAGGCATCGGTTGTGCTGGCATTATTCGTTGTCTGCTTTGTTTTTTGGATTTCTTCAAGAGTGAGTCTCGAACGAGCCTCATAAAACGGAGGCAATGGCGTGCTTTGTTGGAGGATGGTAGTGACGCCGTCATAATTTTCATTCAGACCCGTAATAAGTTGTATCATCAATCATTGATTAGTGACCGGTGCACCGACGTTGGAGAGTTGATCGACAATCATCTTAAGTTCTTGACAATAGGTCGATGCATTAGGAAAATCGTCCTGTTGAATGGCCTGAAATTGGTTTTCCAGATACAAGGCAAGTTGTGTCTTGTTGTCATGAAAAATACATTCCAAGCGCTCCCACGTTTGTCGTGCAGTGGCATCATTTTCAATGATTGTATGCAATAGATCGTTCGAGATCGTGTTGTAGATCCATTGTACGACAACCGCATCTAAGCGTAACCAAAGTTCATCATCAAAATCATCACGTCTTTCTAAGAGATTTGATCTTGGAGGGATGATATGGTCGATGACTTTGTATACACGACAATGAATCTTAAATAATTCCGTCCAAGATGAATACCGAACCTTTTCCATCTCAAGAGTTATGAGAATGAAATTCTTGATGTTGTTAACTGTAAGAGAATGTTGGAATTTAGATTGTTCAACCATTGAAAATTGGAGAGGAAGAGAGAAAAGTCGAAGAAATAAGGGAGAGGGCTGCCAAGGAAGAGGGCTGCCGAGGGGGGGGGGGGAGAGCGACGACTTAGGGAGAAAAATAAGTTAGGGTTTGACTTTTGATATCATGTAGGAATATGTTCCTCGCTTTTCATTGGTCATTGTGTACAATATATATAGTGTTACATAATTACAAACTAGGTAACTAAATCTTCCTAATTACAATTGTAATATAAATTTACCTAATATAAAAGATATACAAAATATGGTAATATTCTATCGATGGTAATATACAAGATATGGTAATATTCTATCATGAATGATTATCCTATATCTAAAAGGGTAAAAAAAACTTAACCCATTGTATAACACAAAGCAATATCTTACATCAAATCAACAAATAATTTTTAAAATACAAAGATAAAAAGAAAAAAATGTGATAATCCTATTTTTTTTCTCCCTTTTTTTTCCTTTTGTGAATAAATTCATTGTGCATTGTAATTTATTGTGTGTCACACCCCAATCGACTCCTATACTCCAAGAAAACTTGTGCAGCACCATAGTGTGACAATGCACCTAAGATCACAAATACATGAAATATTTGATGACTATGACCAGCTAGGTCAAAAAATCCAGGCCTCCATCTCTCCGGGATTCGTGTAATGTAAAACATAGTCCCGATTAAATAAGACAACGCCATGACCAATTCGTACGCTAGCGTGACGTTCCTCTCGGGCTCATCCCAGTTCAAAATTACAGCGTGGACCGCAGGTATCACGCCGAAGAATCCCATAGACATAAACATAACAGCTCGGAACGATCTATATTTCCCGGTTTGACACACCGGGGAGAGAAGGGTGATGATAGTGCAAATTCCCATGATTGTTATCCCACCTAGGTACACAATTTGCCAATGTGGTGAACATTGGAAGATGTAGTAAATTGGTGGAAAGAATGAAGTGATTATCATGACTGTGATTCCAACATAGTCCATTCTCAACAAGAGGATGTTTAGTTTGTGGGAATGGCATGAGAAGAGGTGACAAATGCTACTTGAAAGTAGACAAAACATTGAACCACCTAAGAATACATAAAATGGCCATGTTGTTTCACTTTGTAACCTATTTGTTGACATCATGTCCAATTGTAAGTGTTGGTCCTGCTTCAAATCAATTAGTCTCGATGGGCCCTGAAATCAACGAGGGTCTAGATTAGAGGAAGCTACACCACTCGGCCAAAAATATTTACACCTTCTAGCTAATATACACATATTATACACTAATTATAGATGTATTACAATTTGCTGGCTATTTTTTGGACGGACGACTATTTAAGCTAATTTTCTTGGATTGATTCTAACACATTTTGCCGCTCAACCGAAATTAATTACAACCAATAGCCAGATATACAAAAAATGTAAATTATTTATGTATAAAATATGTATATTATAAATTAAGATACACAAAAAGTTATATATTTGTCAGCTATTATTTTAGTGGACGGCGATTTATGTCAATTTTCCTATTATATACATTAATGTCCGTATAATAAAAAATTTCTATTATTAATAGTGTAGTTTAACATGTTATAACTTGTTATTTACTTTATTTTCCAAGTTACTAGATGATGTTTGTTATAGATAGTTACTCTTGTTATATTGTAAGAAAAAGGGACACATTGTTCATGTTTCATGTTATTTTTAGATGGTCATTTAGAATTCAAAAAAATAAATGAAATTGCTTGTAAAAGATTTTTGAAAGTAACTCACCCCGAAATATTCCTTTGAATTATTGGAGACATTTACATCACCACTCGTGGGAAAGTTCCTGCAAGATGGAATCAATATTTAAGAGTTAATTATCAAATTATGAAATTAAACAACTTAATTTTAATTTTAATTTTTAATATGTTTTATGGGGGATCCCAAATAGTGTGCGAAGTTAAGGCCTTTAATGAAATTGAAACGTTGTACTTAAGTGTTGCAAGAAGAAATTACAGTTACTACCGTCACACCTACAGACTATAGTCACATATTAAACATTCTTTAGTATTTATATTTTATTTATATTCCGTCTTGTTTTCCTTCTTCTTATCTGAATTAAAATGAATTGAAATATAAATACCCAGAAATTTGTTGGAGGGTATGACAATTACTTTAATAAAGCACAGACCAAGTATATAATAAAATTTAACGTGAATGTCAGCAAAGAAAAAAAAGTACTCCTCTGTCTTAAAATATTTGTCATATTACACTTTTTAAGAGTCAAATTATATAAACTTTGATCAATATTTTGAGCTATATTTTTTTTATCATATTAATATGAGAAGAATTGTAATTTACAGTACTTTTCGTATAGTTTCTGAATATCTAAATTTTAATTTTAAAATATTGAATTAATATAATCTAATTTAACTTTAAAATTTAGTTAAATTGACTTTTAAAAAGAGAAATATGACAAGTATGTTGGAATGTGGGAGTAGCATAAATAAATGGGACGTATTTATGGAATGTAGTTGGAAGTTTGATGGACAGCAATGCCATAAAAGCATATGCTAAAACCTACTATCCAATTAACCAACTTTTCATCTAGGAGTATTAATTAAAATGGACCCCTTTAGGGTGTCTGTTAGCTGTCACTAGGACTATGCTCTAGAAAAATTCACTTTTTTAAAAACATAAAATAAAAATTCACTTTTCATACAGAGTACTAATTTTGCGTTTTTAGTTGGAAATAAGAGACAAATGGGTTTGGGAAACTAGAAAAACAAAAAGGTTTCATAGGTTAGGTGACCTGACTCTCTTTTATCTTGCCTCAATGTAATAACACTTAAAAATTGTCTCTTTTAGGTTACTTTAGAAATAAGGAACTTCCAATTTCGAGCTCTGAATATGAAATCATCTTTATTAATTAGGAAGTGTTTTATCTGGATGTGAGATTTTCCGATAATAATTCGATGGACCGTGAAAGAAAAAAAGTATAAAAATTAGGTGACTTACCAATTAAACATAGTCATGAAATCACCAAGTTGAGGCACTTGCATTACATTGGATATGGCTAATGCCACAAATAGAATAAACCCAAGTAAATGCCTGCAAAAGAGAATCAACAAGTTTAACCTTTTTCTAATCTAGGCCAAATTTATAAACAAAAAATAAATAAATAATCTACCTAACAAATCAAATTTTAAAAATTAACCCAATAAAAAAAGAGCAAAAGAGTTTAACTTCTTAACACATATGTGTGTTAGAATTTTTAGACCAACAGATCACCTAAAATTAAATTATAGGCAATGATCATTTAAATGGTAACTACAGGAAAATAAAGTATGTTATTTATCCAACATATTAATATACTATAATTACACTACTTAAAAAACGCAAATTTCCGATGGTTTATTCCGTCAGAACGTCGTTGGAAATACGGGATTCCGACGGAAAGTTCGTCGGAAACATTTCTGATACTTTTAATAGTAGTGTATATATGCAAGTTATATTTCAAGAGGAAAATAAAAATGAAATGAGATATATATATATATATATATATATATATATACTTACGTCCAGACATTAAGAGTTTCATTATGCCAACGAAAAATGCTGAAAAGAGCTTGTTTAATAGGCCAATCAGCTCTGTAATAATTGAGAATAAACTCATTATCCTTCATATATTCTGGTAATTCATGATAATAAACCAAAGGATAATTATTATTTTCCCCTTTGTTTATTTTTCCAATATTCTTCTTCATCTTCTTCTTGTAACTTTTTTTTGCGATAATATTCTGATCATCCTTTTCTTGATTCATCATCTCCTTATTATTTTTCATCTCCTTGAAATTATAGAGAAAAAAAATATTCTCTATCTTCTTGATTGAGTTTTCTTCTCTTTTTTCTCTTGTTTTTTTGGGGTGTGTTTGCCCGAGTAATAAGTGAAGGTTTTTAGGGTATGTTAGAAAGTGTAAGAAGAAGAATAGAGTATTTATAGAGACTAATTTATTTTTTTTTTGGTTTGTTCTCTAAGACTTTCTAACAGTTAGGACAATCCCTATAAGTTAGGTCATAAATAACTTCTTTGTCATGTTGCTTTGATGAACCTTCCACCGCCACCACCACCACCACCACCACCCCACCCCCGTGTTTTTTTTTTAAAAAAAAAATGGAACACGTGGCATCTAGATTTCCCATTTAATTGGTGACTTTTTATTTGAGTAGTTGTATTTTTTATAAAAATATATATGCATTTATTTTGCTATGCGTATGCGTATTGTACATGTTTTGAGCTACTCAAAATTAAATTTACAAACTAAGTAGTTGTGGAGAATGAGATTATAATTATATGCCGAGTGGTGATTGTGATTGTCAATTCATATTGTCTGTCCTGTCCTTTAATAAAAAGGGCAGTCTGATATACTAAGTTTCTGCTATGCGCGAGGTTCGAAGAAGGGTCGGACCACAATGGTCTATTATACGCAGTCTTACCTTGCATTTCTACAAGAGACTGTTTCCACGACTTGAATTCATGACCTCAAGTCCTTTAATGTTTTTACATATTTGTTACTGTATTATTGTTCTTTTCGTACACGTGGAATTTAGACTTATCTCTTTAATTATTATTATTGTCTATTAATAAAAAGGATATGTATATCTAGCAACATATACACGTATTGTGCGTCGAGCTACCTAAATTAATATTTACATATTAAATAATTGTGGAGAATGAGATAATAATTACTCATATAACGGTTTAAGATTGATTTGTTACACGTAAGGGTTATAGTGGTTAAGAAGAAAAATACTCTTGAGTAGCTAAAAAGGCAATAGCAAACTTATAAGCAATTTCTCTTTTCTTGGAAAATGATATTTTTCCTTTTGTGATCGAAAGAAATAGTTTCATAACTATTAGAGACAAAACATTCCCTGCTCAATATTGGTGCATTCTTTTAATTGTGTGAGATACCTAACAAAAATATTAAAGAAACAGACGTTAAAATTAAAATAATCGTGAATTTTAATCTTTAACTTAGGTAATCCGAACGGTGTCACATTAAACAGAGGAAATACTACTTAAACGCGAGTATAATCACCATTTACCACTATAACGCATATATCCCCCAAAATGTATGTTTTTATGCACATGTATAAGTATTTAAGTTGTATGTTTTATATTATCAAAATCGGGCCAACTTACCCACATCTTAACTATTCTACCGAATAGCTGGTACTTCCTAGCAACATACGGTGGCAGAGTCATTCTTATTTAAGGTGTCAAGTAATATCTCTATACTAAAAAATTAAGTTTGAATCTTCTTAATTTCTTAGTATATTTATTTGTTACAGATTTTAATTTATTAGTAAAAGTTTTAGCTCTGCCAACTGACGGCATGATTGCCGAAGCATATTAAATAATGTGAAAATGGACATATATATAAGAGTGAGAAATGAGGAATGGGTAGATGGAAAATTTTCCTACCAGTTTTGGTTGAGGAAGCTAAGCTAATTTTTAGCTTCAATTTTCCTTCACTCAAATTGTAGTGTGAAATGCTTGGAATATGCTTCATTAGACAATATTGCTGACAAGTACAATATTGTGAAACTGGTAATATTATAGCAAATAATGATTAGGGGCTAATAGATTTTTTGGTCCCTTAACTATTGAGAATTTCTAATTTTATTCATTGTTATATTTTACTATACACAATAGCCTTCAATTACTTGAAATGTTTAGTTGAAGTGTGTACTTTTGATCCCTTTGCTTGAGAATATTCATAAATTATCATAATTAGTAACCGTTCTATCATTTAATTATCCATGTATTATGTTAAGTTCGTATTGCTATACGTTATTTTAGGATAATATACTTCTAAAAATAGTTCAACTATAACATATTTCCTGCACAAAGGGATCTAAAACACACATTTTAATTGGTTGAAGGTTAAATTTATCAAGTCATATATTACAAGGACCAAAATCAAAATTAATCAATAACTGAGGCAGCAAAAATGTTATTATTCCTAATGATTAGCTAAGCAATTAGGCAAAATTATCTTGCGTGGTGAGGACAAGTGGCCAACAATTGGATGGTTTACTTAATATTTATCTTTGTTGCCCTTGAGAAACCTCATAGCCTAACCTAAATTAATTTTCTTGAACAAGTTGAAACTTGTTATCATCAAAAATTTACGTTCAAAAGGTTGTACTCCCTCGATTCACTTTTATTTGTCCACTATATTAAATATAGATTTTCACTTTTACTTGTCACTTTTAGCATATCAAGAAAATATAATTTATTTTTTCATGTTTTAATTTATTCATAGTATTAATTACTCATATCAAATTATTTTTCAAGTCCATTAAAACTATACACCAATTAATATGAGTATCATAGTAAATTATGCACTTGATTTATTATTTCTTAAGGGGTATGCAAAATCAATAGGGGACAAGTAAAAGTGAACGGAGGGAGTATAATACTCCTTCCCGTTCAAAGTAAGTGTTCACTTAGCGTTTAGCGCATCTCTTAAGAAAAATACTAACTCTTAAAAAAGTATTTTGACGAAACTACTCTTAATTAAATACTACCTAATTAATATAGTTTTTTTATTATATAAAAACTCACTTATTTAAATAGGGGTAAATTCGGAAGAAAATAATTTATTCCTTCTTAATTATATAAGTGGACAATTATTTTACACCAAAAAAGGCTAAGTAGACACTTATTATGAATCGGGGGGAGTAAACAACAACAACACATATCCAGTGTAATCCTACAAGTGGGGTCTGAGAGTGGTAGAGTTTACGTAAACCTTACCCCTACCTTGGGAGGTAGAATTGTTGTTTTCAATAGACCCTCGACTCAAAGAAAAGCAAACCAAAGTAATCCGAAAATGAAATAACAAAAGTAAAGAAGTCATGAAAAAAATACTATATAAAACATGACAAAGCTGTCATGATCCTAAATCACTAAGTCGTGCGAGCACCTACCATTTTCCACCTCGGTAGGCGAAACCGTCCTTTACTCAGTAATTCAACAACAATTAAATAAATAGAACAAGATAAGCGGAAGTCTAAATCATAAATATCATAAGTGCGGAAGTATAATACTAGTACAACCCCAAGTAATGGTCTAAAATAGTACAAAAGCCATTAATCATCAATACAAATATGAATAATACGAGTCTCAAAATACGATATCGTCTCAAAATAAAAGAAAAGACAAGTAATAATGGAGGAGTCCCTGGGAGGCGGATCCATCAAGTAGTGCTCACCCTAGAAGACTCGACAGTCGCGTCAGGATCGGTCCGAGGTGTAGAAGTGGAACCGGTCACATACTCTGCACTCAAAAAAATGCAACAAGGTAGTATCAGTACAACCACTATGTACTGGTAGGTATCATAGGCCGACAACAGTTAACTAACATATATATAAGAAAGAAACTGAAGAATAGACATACTCGCAATCAAGTACAAGTAATATTACAGTCCAAGAATAAACATCCCAAGTATAGAGAGTCAAGTACAGAATCCAAGAAATATGTGAATGTAATGATGAGTAAATATGCAATGCAATGTCGAAATGTAATCTCCGTACACACATGATCCGGTCGGAATATCTCTACGTACCGACAGTCTTGACCCATTGGGAACCCGCGAAGTCCATGTACCAGCCACTATGTATCACACAGCCTGAAGATGACTCTACCACCGACCACACCGCTAGCCATTCCGCACACAACTCAGAGATGTCTACGCAATCAATATGTCATAATAATCACTGTTGTTTCCTTCTCACTTATCACCATCACACCAATCATAGATAATATATCATGGAAATGAGGATGAATGCAATACAATGACAATATCAAGTGTATCATATAAATCCCCAATTATGCCACACATGGACACATATCACAATATCAGTATCATGTTAAATCCCTTCCTCTATCCATGACAATATTAAGTTAAGTGAGATACAACTATATTACATGGACGATATAGCAACTAAGTGCAATCCACTAACCAACACTAGGCAGCAAACCAATAAATTACAAGAGTCAACAACCATAAATCAGTCAACAATACCAAACCTAGTAATCCATCCCAAATTCATACCCGAAGGCGTACATGCTTTCTCCGACAGTAACTATCTATATATATGCTTCGCTAACCGAAGTCTAACTAGAAAGTAAGTCGTAACCTACCTAGATGCCGAGTGGGAGTCACAACGATTACACTTGAGTCATGCCTTTCCGAGGATCACGGTAGTACTCAAAATCTAAATGTTATCGAAATCTAAGTTAGAGAATGAAACTAACAACACTCATAACACTAGACTATTCCTTTGAACCCAAACCAAATAGGGGAGAAATGGGAAACAGGCCCATAAGGGTAAAACGATCATTTCGAAAGTGAAATATGAAATTCAATGTTCTAGAAGTTCAATCCTACTAATCAATTGCTAAAATAACTTCAGACTAGGCCAATTTCATCAATTAATACAAAATCCCCAATTCAGATATGAACCTTATTTTCCCGACATTCAAATTTATCAACAATAATGGAAAATTCAAACCTAATACTTACTAATTAGTGAAATTCAAGCTTAAATTAGCAAAATCCATCAATTAATCTCACTTTTAGGCTTAATAATCAAATAAACCTAATTAGGTAGAACCTCTCTTCTCCAACTAATTTTTAGCTTGTTCACACCATTAAATCAACTTAAGAAAGGTAAATGAAGGTAATACAAGGCTTAAGAAGTTTACCCCAAGAAGAATCCATCTAAGAAAGTTTGAAATCGCCCTAAGAGTGCTTTGAAAGAGTGTTTTCAAAATGGGAGATGAATGACTTAATTTAAAATATTTAAAAAGGATTATGAAATTCATGCCGTCCGCTGCAGCAGTCAAGGTCCGCTGCAGCGAACCCGCGCCTGTGTCCCTCTTGACCACGCCCGTGGTCCTAAGCCAAAAGTCAAACCCTTTACAGTAGCGGAACGCTGTCCGCTGCAGCAGTCCTAATCTGATGGGGCTCACTGAGGCTAGCCCCAGCGTATACACCAGAAACCAGCAGAATTCAACCTTTCACAATTTCAACCCGAAATACGACAATCACCCGAGACCTCCTAGACACAAACTAGATATGCATACATATGTAAAAGCACACTACAGACTCACTCGTGATCTCAAAATTTCCATCGAAAGCCTATTTCTTCGGGCCAACCCCCAACGACCTAAAACCAACTTCCCAACCAATCGATGAAAACACTCCTGAAGGCCTCGGGAATCGAACTAACTATTCCACCAAGTCATAAACGACCCTTCGGACCTCACGAAATTGACAAAATTCTGGAAAATGTCCGTTTATCGAAAAGTCAACTATAGGTCAAATGGCTAAAGGTTCTAATTTCTCAACTTTTACTAGGATCGCCCGATAGCGTCGGAAATTGGATCAACATGGGTAAAATAGTCAAAACGCATGTAACGACTGAACAGGTCGTTACAAAAGTTGTCTGAAAAAAATACCACAAAATCATACGATAATCGAAGTACACGAAATAATGTATAATAACAAAAATCGAAGGACAAGAAACTACAAGAGTAGTACTATGACTACAAGTATGAAAGAATAAGTGTGACAATGCTCAACTACCTACTAGTCTTCTATCTTAATCAGTGACCTCCATAATCTCATATCTAAGGTCGTGTCCTCAGTGAGCGGAAACTGCATCATGTTCTTCAATACTTCTTTGGCCTACCTCTACCTCGCCTGAAAGCATCCATAGCCAACTTCTCTCACCCTTGCACTGAAGCATCCATACGTCACTCAAACACTTTATTCTAGAAAAAAAATCATTAAACTGACTACAATTAAATACTTAAAAATGGTTAAGAAACTTTTTAGGTCATTTGAGACAAACAATTCAAGATGTAAAACGTACAAGGAATGATTTGGAGCATATATACAACATGAATCACCTAAGATGTAAACTTGACGAACTTCTCATCTTTCAAACGTTAGTACAATGAAACTTTAGCTCTTTATGGTCGTATTAAGAGTCGTTAATCTCACATCGAGATGATTTTTAGCTTTTTTTCTTTTTGAAAAATATCGATAGACAAATAATTAAAATTCAAATTCATTGGGACCCGAATTTTGACTTTTTGACCTTTTGAGTATCCATTATCTTTTTGGAAACTAAAAAAGCAAAGAGAAAGAAATCTTTCAAGAGAGGCTCAAAATGAAGGTGTGTGGGGGAGTTGGCTAATAAAGCAAATTCCTAGTAATAATTGTTGAACTCGGAATAGTTACTACTCCATCTGTTTCATAATAAATGTCATCTTAGTAAAAAAATATATATTAAAAAATTAATAATGCAATGAAAAATTTATCAAACTATCCCTATTTAATAAAAATGGATTACTTTTCCTTTTGATTAAAACATGCATGAATAATAATAATTTATGTCTTGAATAGAGAACTTGCCTATAAATATTTTTTGAATAGAGAGCTTGTCAGTTTTTATTTAAGGGTATAGTAGGAAAAAAATAACCAATTTATATCTTGAATTCCTAAGGTGACACTTATTTTGATTTTTTTTTTTTTTTTTTGCTAAAATGACACTTATTATGAGACGGAGAAAGTATATTGCATAACCTTGCATTCGTGTGTTTCTATAACTACTAGGAGAGTTGACTTTTTATTTATAATTTAAATAGAAATTAAGTTATGCACACTGATAGTATACAAGTATTCTTATATTATTAGTAAATTTTAATTTATGATAACAAATTAATTATTATTTTTATCAGGTACCACTGATTGCTTGTTAATAGATCTACCTATAATTATTTATTAAGTAATTTGATAATATAAATATATTTTTTCACCGTCAATCCATAAAATTTAAACTCTTAATAAAAAATACAAGATGTTCTTTTTTTCCTTACAGGTATACCCATAAAAGATTGATGGCAAGCCATTCCTTGTCCATGATGTTGGAAATTCTAGCTACTTGAGTGGAAAAGCAAAATAAGGACCACCGGCAACATGGGCGAGAGAGAGCTAGCAAGAGAAAAATTACATGTAGTTAAAAGGCATATCTGAGATTTAAGATTCATGCACTTAATATTTAAGATTTTTAGTTGAACTTATTATTAATTTTTAAATTATAGGTTCATATATATTTTTTGTTCTAATATTAGTGATTTTTTACATGTAAAATATGCCTCTTCTTTAATTGTACACATCAACATCAATTGAAACATGCATGAGATTTTATAGCTTATTGAAACTAATGTGTATAACTAAAGGAGTTAACATATTTTAAGTGGTTAACTTGTCTGCGTAATAGGCGCTTGAGAACATAAACACATTTTTTTTTCAAAATTTTGAGTCGGAAGTGTTTAATAGGACACTTTATCATGAAAATATGTGGTTAACTTGTCTACGTAATAGACGTTTGAGAACACGTGCAAAAAAAAATTTAAAATTTTGAGTCGGAAGTGTTTAATAGGACACTTTATCATGTATTCAGGTATTTACTTGAAATAAGCCGTAATTAAAGTGTCTAAATAAAATTTTCTCACAAATTTAAGGAATTATTAACTTATTCTGCCATATAAATATGTATGTCTTTGACATGAAAAACTCAGTATAGAGTCAAAAATGGTTCAAGTGATTTGACATATTATTGAATACCTTGGAATCTCACTTTCAGAATTTCTGGCTCCCTCATTGTAGGGAGAGGTGCCTTCTAACTAACAGCTAATATTTGTCATTGCACTTCCTTAGCTGTTTGAAAGTCCACTGCATGTCTTGCTTTCATATTTCTAAGCCCATCATTTTCATTACTAGACAATTGGTACCTCCTCTATATCAAAATATATGTCATCATATATATAACAAATATTTATTAAGGAGAGATAACATGGTGCAATATTTTAAGAAGGTAAAATCGTCCGAATGCTACCTTTATTAATTTTTTCTTAAGAGACGTGTAAATGAAAAACACGATAACTATTTTGAGACGGAGGTTACTCCCTCCGATTCATAATAAGTGTTTACTTAGCCTTTTTTATTTTGGTTCGAGATATGTGTCCTACATAATCAAGAAGAAATTAATTATTTTCTTTTAAATTTACGCCTATTTAGATAAGTGAGTTTTTATGTAATAAAAAAAATCATATTAATTAGGTAGTATTTAATTAAGGATAATTTAATCAAAATATTTTTTTTAAAAAATTATTTTTTTCTTAAAGAATGTATTAGGTTAAATGAATATTTATTTTGAACCGGGGTGAGTATAAGGAACAGTAGAGTGAGCATTTATTAGGAAGACATTGTATATATGTCATTTTTTTAGATGATCAGAACCAACTTAAATGCCGAATGTGAACATTTTGTAGAGTCAAATGTATGTGTGTTCATTTATTATTTTTTGTTGTTCATGCAAGTACTCCATTTGTTCAAGTTGTAAGGTAGTTGAGCTTTAATTTGTATCAAAACGTCATCCAATTTGGATGCTCAATAGAAAAGGAAAGTTTGAAAATTAAAAAGAATCCACAATTCTTTCTCTATGAAAAAAACTTTCTTCGTTTTCAAAATTTTTTGCATGCCCCTTGAAGAAGATAATTAATAGTCTTAATGGTAAGAATATTTGTCTAAACTCTATTCATCTCTGTCCTATCACTATATTAACACTCCATTAATTAAAACAGTAGGGAGCAGAACTGGAAAAAAAACTTCTTATTTTCTAAAACGTCAAATATTCGAAACAAATTTAGTTTGTTCAAACGACAATATTTGGAATTGGAAGTAACGTTAACTTCTTCATAAAGTAGTTCAAATAGCAACTATTTTCTCCGTGTCATAATAAATGGTGTTTTAATTTTCATTTTAGTTTGAAATAAAAGTGTTTTACAAAATCAAGAAGGGTTAATTTTTTTTTTCAATTTTATCCTTATTTAAATAAGGGCCTGTTTGGAAAGTTACTCATGTAACTAGAATTGGGTGTAATTGAGTGTAATTACACAGTTTGGTCTATTTGTTTGACCAAGTAATTATTTGGTTAGGTGGGAATTGTATGTAATTGAGATGGTGTAATTACGCTCTTCAATTCTAAGGGGGTTAAGAATTGGAGAGTGTAATTACAAGGTTACTTTTTAGTTTCTTTCTTTTTTTGTTTCATTTTAATTTCTTTTCTTTTTTAATTTATTTTTATTTTTATTTTTATTATTTTGATTTCTTTTTTCTTTTTTACTTTTTAATTATTTTTATTTCAAAATATATTTTTCTTTTTATATTATTTATCTTTCATTTCCTTTCTTCTCATTCCCAACATTTACTTCTTGGGATTCCATGTAATTACTCATATTTTTTTATTTTATTCATTTAGCATAATTGTGTTATTATTCTAATTTTTGAAACTACAACTCTTAATATTAGAAAGAATGAGTCATTAACAAACTAACATATAATGAATAATGTTATTAAAGTAGAGTTTCATTGTGAACGAGGTTATAGACTTATATCTTCTCTTTCTTTTGAATTATATTTACTTAAGTTACGATGTAACTTACTTATGTAATGTTGGAATTTGATATAAGAGTTTTGTGTTAATTTTTTATTTTTGGATTTTGAATTTAGGTTATATTTTCAATATTAATTTATTTTCTTTAGTACTATTGACTTGTTATTTATTAGAAAGAATGAGTCATTAACAAACTAACATATAATGAATAATGTTATTAAAGTAGAGTTTCATTGTGAACGAGGTTATAGACTTATATCTTCTCTTTCTTTTGAATTATATTTACTTAAGTTACGATGTAACTTACTTATGTAATGTTGGAATTTGATATAAGAGTTGTGTTAATTTTTTATTTTTGGATTTTGAATTTAGGTTATATTTTCAATATTAATTTATTTTCTTTAGTACTATTGACTTGTTATTTCACATTGCGTGTTGTTTATTTTTCACTTACAGTTGATATATCTTTTTGTCAAATATTTGAATAATGTTATGGCATTATTTAATATTATTAATTTTTTCAGTCAAACATCCAATCCATGATATTATAAAAAAAATTGCTTTACATTTTTATAATTAATTAATTAAATTAAAATATTATTAATTTGAAAAATATATATTAATTATTTTTTATAATATTAGTTACAAATATATGGTTATTAATTAATATATTTCAAGAAACAATGTGTTGGTAAATACCTAATTTGATATCATTTATAAAGGCACATATTTTATAAATATTAATTTTTAATTTTGATAATTAAAGTTTATTTTTAAATAAAATTAACTGTGTAATTACACATGTGCAACCAAACAGTCCGCTTGTAATTACACTGTAATTACGTTATGACAAACAGGTCGTTGTAATTACAATATTGTGTAATTACTAGGTTGTGTAATTACACCAATTCCAATTACCAGATGGCTTTACAAATAGACCATAAATGAAATTTTAGTAACCGAAAAATCATTAAATACCTACATTTTTTTCAAGGCATTTGATTAAGGGCAAGTTAATAAACACTTCTTACTTTTTGAGTGTGATTACTTTTCTTAAAGAACGTGTCAAGCTAAAAAATACTCCCCACTTATACTCTCTCAATTCACTTTTATTTGTTCACAATGAACATTGCACTTTATTTAAGATAATAATTTTTTAAAAAGTGCATATTTTACTACAACCACTAGAACAAAATAAGTATCCAGTTACCCATTAGCACACCCCTTAAGAAGATACTAACTCTTAGAAATAAATATGTATTTCAACTAAATTACCCTTAATTAAAATTGGGATATTATTACTCCCTCCGTCTCAATTTGTTTGACACTTTTCCCTTTTCGAGAGTCAAACGAGTTATTTTTTACCGTAAATTTTTCACGTCTTTTAAATATTTTAAACTATTAATTATGGTGACTTATAGTACTTTTTAAGTAGATTTCGAATATGTAAATTTTATTTTTTTAAAAGTTAAAGATTATATATTCAAACACACAGTGAAATAATATAATCCCTTGATTATTTTCATTAATGAAGATGTATATATACATGATATACAATATCTAAATATGGAAAATAAATCTACTTTTTTCTAACACAAGACTAATACATTTTCCTAATACAATACTAATACCGTAATTACACTTGTACAAGAATTCTACAAATATGGTAATTTAATATACAAATTCGGTCCAAGTGGTATACACGGTTTTGACCGTGTATCCCCTTTCTATCACACCTCCACAGTCATAGCGGGTGGTTGACGTACGTTGAGACTGTCCCTAGAATCTTCAAACAGAATCAGGGGAAGACCCTTAGTAAAGATGTCAGCAATTTGGTACCGTGAAGGGACATGCAAGACACGTACTTGTCCACGAGCTACCTTTTATCGAACAAAGTGAATATCCATCTCGATATGTTTAGTGCGCTGATGTTGAACCGGATTCCCAGAGAGATAGACTGCACTAACAATATCATAGTAGACCAAGGTAGCTTTCTGAATAGGAAAGTGAAGCTCTAATAGAATATTACGTAGCCAGCATGACTCATACACCACATTGGCTACCCTTCGATGCTCGACCTCTACATTGGATCGTGATAAAGTAGCTTGACATTTTGCCGACCAAGAGACCAAGTTATCACCAAGAAACATACAATAACCAAATGTCGAACGTCTGGTATCTGGACATCCACCTCAATCAGCATCTGTATAAGACACGAGAGTAGAGACAGAGTATGGATATAAGTGCAAGCCATAATCAAGTGTGCCATGTATGTACCGTATAATGCGTTTGAGCGCATGCATGTGCTCGTCCCTCGGATCATGCATAAATAAACACATCTGCTGCACTGCATAAGTAATATCGGGCCTCGTGAAATTAAGATACTGAAGAGCCTCTGTAAGAATGCGATAGTGGGTGGGATCCTCGTATGGTGTGCTAGAATTAGCACTCAGCTTCGGTTTGGTACCAACCGGAGTAGAAGAGGACTTATAAGATGACATGTCAGCGCTCTCAATAATCTCAACAGCATACTTCCTCTGTGATAAAAATAGACCACTTGCATGACGAGTGACAACTATACCCAAAAAATAACTCAAGGGCCTCAAGTCTTTCATAGCAAACTCTGAACTGAGAAGAGACATGATAGACTTGTGCAGATTATCAGAAGAGACATTCAATATAATATTATCCACATATAACAAAATATATGCCGGAGAAGTACCACAACGATAGATGAACAGAGAATAATTAGACTTGCTATGAGAAAACCCAATAGTAGACACATAATCTGCTAACCTCTTATACCAAGCATGTGGGGCATGCTTCAGCCCATATAAGGACTTCTTGAGTAAACATACATGATTAGGATAATCGGGGTCCCTGAAACCCAAGGGCTGATGCATGTATACTGTCTCCTTGAGATCACCGTGTAAGAAAGTATTTTTCACATTCAACTGATGAATGGGTCATGCTTTCGAGAGAGCTAGACTGAGAACAATGTGTATGGTAGCCGGTTTCACCACCGGACTAAATGTCTCTCCACAATTCACGCCAACCTGTTGAGTTTTACCATCACCTACAAGACGGGCATTATGCCTCTCAAAAGAACCGTCGAAATTTTCCATATGAGTAAAAATCAACATAGAACGAAAAATATTGACACCAGGCGGACGAGGCACCAACTACCAAGTTTTATTTTTAATAAAAGCATTATATTCATCATCCATAGGCATTTTTCAATTCGGGGCATGAAGGGCAGACATTGGGTTACGTGGTAGGGGAGATTTAGTGACATTATAATTTAGATTAAAATATCGTTTAGGTTTAAAGATACCCCGTTGGATATGAGTAACGGGTCCTTGACTCGAAATAGAAGGAGACAGGTTTTGAGTTGGCTGTAGGTCTGGTCTGGGCTGGCCAGCAGGCAGTGGGCCTGCTGGCCAAAGAATGCGGACGTAGTGGTGAGGGAACTAGGCCGAGATCAGGAGACAATGTTGGAACAACAGGCAGTGGTCTTGCTGGCCGAGAAACAGAGGCAATACCGTGACTATTTGAGTTTCATTAATGAAGAGGTATATATACATGATATACAATATCTAAATATGAAAAATAAATCTATCTTTTTCTAATACAAGACTAATACATTTTTCTAATACTATAATTACACTTGTATAAGAATTCTAAAAATATGGTAATTTAATATACAAATTCGATCCAAGTGGTATACACGATTTTGACCGTGTATTCCCTTTCTATCACACAGACTCTCAAAAGTGAAAAATGTCAAACAAATTGGGACAGATGGAGTATTAACTTGAAACATTGAAATCTAATCACTTAACACTTCATAAAGGTAAATGTGAAAAAATAAAGTGAATTCCTTCTTGATTATGCCAGTGAAGATTGATTTTAAACCAAAATAAAAGGAAGTTAAGTGGACACTTACTGTAAATCGGAGGGAGTATAATACCCATGACTATTAATATTTAAAAAATCTTGGGGAATAATTTGGTGATTAGTAGTTAATCTCAAGGGTAAAACGGGAAAAAAAAGATGGTCTTTCTCTTGATATGTTAAAATGGCAAGTAAAATGAAAAAAATATTTTTAGTATGGTGCACAAGTAAAAGTGAACAGAGGAGGTATAGTTTATTATTCATCATTCCAATAAGAAAGCATAATATGCTATGCTTCTTCATTCTTCTTTTACTTTTGGCTAATCACCAATCTCTTGCCCAATGTGAGTTCTTTTATTGACGATCAAGCATCTCTTAATACAAAGCACGACTAGGCACTTCATTAAAGCAAGAAATTGCATGACCCCCCCCCCCCCCCCCCCCCCCTTGATCCACAACATACAAAGATAGAAAGACCGAGACTGAGAGGCAACCAGAGAAAGGATCACGGATTCTGTGCAAATGGGAGCTAAAATTTCAACTTTATGAGTTCTAGATTTTAAAACAATGTTTTCAAGTGCTAACAACTACGTTCTAAACTTTATGGGTACATATTAATAAAGTTCTTAATACAAATACACTGCTTGAGCAAAAGCTACTGATCAGTTCGGCCGAATCCGTATGGAGCTTCTACCTCCACCCTGATTCAATGGAACAAGTCTGCTATTGCTTTCATAAACTATTGGGGACTACAACCTCACTCAATTAACCATTGGGGACAACAAACTCTAAAAATTGACTGTTCTACGTGACATTTTTTTCTCTTGAAGCTAACAAGAAGATCAGGATGCTCAACAGAACA
This sequence comes from Anisodus tanguticus, assembly GCA_034509755.1. Classification (NCBI taxonomy): domain Eukaryota; kingdom Viridiplantae; phylum Streptophyta; class Magnoliopsida; order Solanales; family Solanaceae; genus Anisodus; species Anisodus tanguticus. The sequence continues at coordinate 7,094,832 of CM067543.1, read as the reverse complement.
TAAGATCTGATTGCAACAGTTAAAGAACCTTGTTAAGGCATTTGTGCTTGTTCACTGGTCTTCACTTTAAGTACTTTCCAGTTGTACATTTATAGATCACAATTAACACTTCTAGGCTACTCAAGCTTGAGTTAGCCAAAACACACAAGTTCGATATCAGTCTCCTAGTGCCGTATATACATTTAGTGTCTCCCTCACTCGACAGCAAGTTACACATTTATTGGTCAAAATTGACACCCATAATTGGCAACAAATACTGAAATTAAAATTCATGGTGGAAACGAAAAGACCAAGAAACAAAATGGAGACCTATGAATCCCAAACTCGAAAGCTACGAAAGCCAGTTCAAAACATCTAACTGTTCTTCGTTGAAACAGTTGGTGATAGCTACTGAATCAGCAGAGCACTATAGTAGCATCACTTACAGGTTACACAATATGAAACCAAATCCATTATTATAAGATGAAATGTTTTCTTCCTTCAACCCTGATGAAAACAGTTCCAGGCACCTCTCTTTACATAACGGAAGATCAGATCAACCGATCCACAAAGTTCAAAAAATTGATAAACCACCGATAATGCCTACTGATGGGTATACATAATAATTTACAAGATCGGTCAATGTTCCCAAGTTGAAATTTATTTTTCTCGCAGTATATGAACCAGAACAGGTCCTGTCGAATGTCACAGCAAAAGAAATTCTACAACTTTACAGCACTGGTTTAGCCAAAGACTTGCATAACACTCAGAACAGAGTGAAAGCTCATTTCATCTAAAGAACATCAAAGGGCTCATCTCATTTTGTAGTCTGTTGAAAACTATTAATAGCTTCAAAAGACAAGCCAAATGGATGGCCATTCCTTCATGGCATAATCTAAGCTCAAATATGTTTTTGATAATCTAAGGGGAAGGGTATTATCCTTTGAGTACCCCTAGTTTCTCCAGTAAGGAACGGATCTCGGTGCTGCTACATTCCTCAGCTGCTTGGACAACATTAGGGCTGTCAAATGGTAAAACATCAGATAGCGCGTAACTCCTATTACCATGAAGTAAGCTGCTTGCATCAGTGCAGAGTCCTTTCATTATGACAGACTTGCGTAGACCACCGATCAATCCTTCATAATCAGTATCACCACTTTCTCCAACGAAAACCACCAACTTTGACAAGTCCATTCCCCATCGCAGATACAAGTACCTGCAGACAATGTTACGGTCATTTAAATAGCAATCCAAAGTATCAAAACATACTACCAGTGGACAAATCCTGCCTCAGCTTCAGCTTTTAATGTTTACTCCCCCTAAATAAGTAGAAGTGATCCCAGAAATTGCAGAAAGATACAACTGTGTAACTACTCTGTGGTTAGAAACCAATCAAAATATGATCTAGAATGACAGCAAGGTTATTATGGCATGTGTTTGACTGGTAAGAAACAGCAGAAGCTGAAAAGGATATGACCTCAAACCTTTTGGCAGATGGAACTAAAAGCATTACCTGAGTGCCTGAGACCGAGATGCCAGTACAGGGATCACATTAATCCTACTCCCATTTTGACAATAAACAGCGTGACAACGAAGTGCCTGAATTCTCATTACTTTTCTAAGTTCTTTAACTGGAGGAACCTGCAAAAGCAACAAAATACAATCAGTTAAGAGGGTGTATTACCTGCAATTGCATTATAACGTCAGATGCTTGAAGAAAATAGATGTCAGATGTTTCAAAGAATATCTAGCACAAGCTTGAATCAATAACTTGCTTGACGCAGCAGCCAGCGTCAGTGAAAGCAGATTCTCGAAGAAAAAAACAGGAAAGGATTTGCTACTACATTGAACCGCCCCAAGGGTGGCAGGAGGTGTGATCAAAGAGTCGAAGAAACAAAATTTAGAAAGAAAAAGGAACACCCAAAGATGAAGAAAAGAAGTCAATTTACCGTCCCGGGCTTGCAGACTTTGAAAGTATAGCAGTAGTCGGCTGAATTGTCTTCATCCTCAATAACAATGTGATCTTTATTGCCACCCTTCCTGTCAATGATAGAAGAGGCCCAACGCACCAAAGTCTTCCTCAACCCTTCGCCCCCCCAACGATACTCAATATGTGAGTGGTAGTACAAGTCAACTACAAAAGGATTTTGTTCAGAGTGGAAGGACGAATAATAAAGATCACCACCACTATTGCATATGTAAGCATCAAAATCAGTAGGATTCATGCCCTCTGAAACCAGGAAAGACTGTACTTCTGATATATTGAAAGATGAAGCCAGGATAAATCCAATGGAACCCTCTGCCCTTTCCTTCTCTACAGCCTCAAATATCTTTTTCACACTTCCAGAGAGTCCTGAGCTAGCGTCACAATCCACTGCAATAACAAAAATATGTCTTCTCCTCCTTATCGCTGGGAATTTACCACCACCAGAATTCTGGTCTACCTTATCTGACGACCAAGTTTTCGGTGTGCTCTTCAGTGCACCCTTAGACCAGGACAAAACAGCATTCTCTAACTTGCTCTTTCGAACTTCGGGGTCTAATGTATTATCAGTATTTTCTTTATTATCATTCTTTTCCCCATCTAATGAAAATCTCAAATTCAGAGATATATCATGAATATCTCTCAACGAATCACTAGGTGAATCTGTTTCTGAATTTTCATCATCATCATCATCTTCAGATCTCAGCCAGCGTGGTTGCCTTGGTTTGCAGCTAGCTATCCGGGAAAGATAAGTTTTACAGTGTTCAGGCCATGAGAAAAGGTGGATATTTCTTAATCCATTTGCCCTGCATTTAGCCCACAGTTGCTTATCAGCAACCAACTTCAAAAGAGCATCAGCAATTGCCTGCTGATCATGGGGATCCACTAAGAGACCATTGTCAAGAACCTGCAAACGGGTTGAAGATCAATTTGAATCTAATTTGGTCGGAAGTTAGTCAGAACAGGATGGAAAGTATATGAAATAAATGCAACAGCATACCCTATGTATATCAACAGGTCCTCCATTTTTTGTGGCTACCATTGGGAGACCATAAGCTGCTGCCTGTGCAAGGGAGATAAAAGTGCATAGTTCCATAAAGAAGACTCACCAACTTATGATGAAGAATAACAAAATCACCAACTAAAGCTTGAACCACTGAGTGAAGAAGAATACCTCAATCAAAGTCAGTCCAAAAGGCTCAATAAAAGCTGGATTAATAAAAACACCCTGTAAAAAGGAAATTCAAGAAGGAAGTATTTCAATATTGTATATCTAAGCCACTAATTGCTGAAGGGAATACAAACATGCTACCACAATATCTGTATTTCTGCACCTGTGTATGAAGCTATGAAAGAGGAGCAAACACCCCTGTTCCATGCACATTTGTAGAAATAGCTGAACCAACTATGAGAACATCATCTAGAACTATGAAGGTTTCTTATGCCACACTTAATAAAAGATAATCCTACCCTTTCTATCTATCCGTTTAATTAGATTCTTCAGGTGTGCACATGAGAAAGAGAGACATATTAGGAGCCCATTCTCTTATATTACAGGAAATATGAGGAAGAAGGTGCCAAACAGTCTTTTCCACGTTCTGAAACTGGAAGAGTAAGCTAAACCCAGATAATGGCTTTCAGGCAGTTCAGTACTCAGGTCCACTTGGCCTATTGGACACCCTCAATCTAATTTCGCTTTCCATTTTGCATTAAATTGATTTTCGTTTTTCACATTGACTAAAAGTCATCACTTATCTAATTGACAAGTAACATCCTCCTGTGGTTTCTCTTGGTATAATCTACTCATGCACGAAATGAGTAATGACAAAGTAATTGTTTCATCTATCATGGAATACTTTCCACATATTACCTATTTGAAACAGAAAAAGGGACATTACTACATATAAAACTAATAAAAACTTGGAACATATTCAAGCAAGAGGTGACACACCCTACGTGTACAATCAATCAAATCAATTAAAGGAGTGAAAGAACTATGCACTTCAAATTAAAATGGCAGGCAGTACCTTAGTCTTTGCAGCAAGACGATAGATATCAGGAACATCTGACTGCTTGTGGTGTTTAGGATAAGCTACTTGACCATAAAGATCATACTTATCTATCATCTTCAAGATTGAAAGAAGAAGTGTTGAACTAGTGCTAGACATTTCGTCGATATTATCTCGATTACCCATTATCAAAGTCTGCAAAGAGAAGAAAGGAAGGAGGAACATCAATTGCACTGCTAGCTCAGCTTCCCTGCCCCATAACAGCAGGCAATTCACCTATACGACTGGTGTAAACTCAAAACTTACAAGATTAGCAAGCTCTCTCAATGGACGACATTCACCAAATGCTTTCACTAAAGTTGTGAGGTTCTTCTTGGGATCAGGCCTAGCAAGGGCGAGTATCATAGGCTTCCTTGGATTAGAAAAGAAGCGCATAATCTAGGAACAGGAAATCACATTAAAAAATTAGAAAGAATACAAGAATGTACAAAAATAGTGGAAGGCCACTCAAACGAGCAGAAAAATAGTGTCAATGGGAACCTCTGTCCAAATAATTGGATCCGGGACTTTTCCATCTCCACTTCCTTCTGTTTCACCATCCATGTCACCTTCATGTGGAACAATATGGTGGAACTCCATCCCTGGAGGAATTACCTGCACATGGATGCTCAGTTTATCACAAGAGGCTCTTGAGGAAATTGCAAAAGAAAAATACAGAAGTAGCCAGCCATTTCAGGGAAATTCAGAACAGGAGAAGTGTGTGAACCTATTTAACTTGACGGTTTACATCACAAGTTGTATGTTCAGCTTGAAGAAAGAGAGATAAAAGCATGCTCCATTACTCATCAAAAATCCCTTTTCACCAAGATATGAATAAGACACATATAATGCACTAAGCTCCCGCTATGCGCGGGGTCCAGGGAAGGGCCGGACCACAAGGGTCTGTTGTACGCAGCCTTACCTTGCATTTCTGCCCAAGGCTGTTTCCACGGCTTGAACCCATGACCTCCTGGTCACATGGAGGCAACTTTACCAGTTACTCCAAGGCTCCCATTCATATAACTATTACTAATGTTGCTGAAATAATCCTGGATTATGAAGGAAAATTTTTCTTAAATTAATCATCAAATATCCCTTTTTGCCAATATATGAATAATAGACATATAACTATTACTAATGCTGCTGAAAGAATCCCGGATTATGAGGAAACTTTTTCCTTCAAGCTAAAGTTTTCAACTTGTTGTTGTGCGTAGTGAAGTGAAATAATTCCACCTGCATCACAAGTAGTGGATATTTACCTATTTCAGAAACTACTGAATGCAACTGAGAGCTTCACATTCACTGGATGTTTACCTATTTCAGAAACTACTGAATGCAACTGAGAGCTTCACATTCACTGGCTTAAAGACATATCCAACTAGAAAGTGAAGTAGATATTAGCATATTAGAGATGTGATCCAATACTTACAGACATGCGAGGCATAAACCTGCCATAACAGCTGACATTGCGCTTGATCCTTGCACGCAACTTACGCTCTAATATTGGATCAAAGCCATCATACAAACGCCATTGCTCGTCAATCTCCTGTCTTGTACTAGTTATAACAATTTCGGAAGCGTCAAGAGTTAACTCCTCAGCCTCTATTCTCCGCATTATCTTGTAGGTTGAATTTATTTCATCCTTTGACAACCGACCTTGTCGCAACAGTTGCTCCAACTTATCTCTACCAAGAGAGTGACCAGTGAAAAGCATTGGTACATTTAAAGCACCTGATAGGAGTGCGGCTGAGTCGCCAGCATCGGCATAATGTCCATGTATGGCAACAGGCCACACAGGATGGCCGTTACCAATTTGCTCGCCCAGAACTTTGGACATTTGAATAATATGGTTAAGTGCACCATCAACAAATTCGGGAATATAAGGCCATAGTTGTTCTTTTGGAATATATTTCTCTCTTGGTCCAAAAGGGATGCGAATAATGTAAGCACCACTACTCTCCCCCATCTCAGTCATCGAGCCATCTGTACTTATTGGTGTCAGCATCTCTGTCGGCTCACCATAGCTCCAATCTACTTCTGGTGAAGATACTTGTCTAGTAAGCAAGTCAACCCGATATACACCTGGCATCGACCCTAAGGCCCTCGCAAGTTCCACAACATACTTCACCTGAAAGGGGACATAAAGTTCATAAAACTTCTTCTGCCATAGATGACAAACAGAAGGCAGGAAAACAAGGCGAGTAGCTTTCTAATGGCAAAGAGCAGAGAAGATGAATTTGCATAAGCAGAAACCTAATGACTAGTCACTACTCAAAAGTTAAAACACATGGAATTATAATCACCTGACCACCAGTATCAGAATCCCGTCCAAGCTCCATATTCTCACCCCGAATTAAACCATGTAAACTGCAAGAATGTAATGTTAATAAGAAGAAAACCATTAGACACAAAGGCTGTAATTCTCTAGTGAGACGAAAAATTCAACTGAACGAAGCAGACAGCTAGAAGCTCTGCAGCTGCTAATTGCCTTGCTTAAACAGGAAGGTAAGACATGGTCCCTCAAGGTTCCATAGGAACAAGGTCAACGGTGGAATCTTATATTTTCTCTTTAGATATTGCACTGGAAAATTTTTCACAGTCGAGTTCATCACAGAATACTATGGGAAAAGGTCGACTCACACCTTATAAGCACGATATAAAGCTTTTTTCCCCTCTGCTGACTAACCCAGGCTTCCATCGTCTCAACAGAACTGATTCTAGGTAATCGACCTCTGGTACTTTCACCATGAGATGACATTTCACTGACTGTATCTCCTTTCTCTCCCTCAGATAGATCCTCTGACATATCAGCAACTGCCTCTCTGCGACCTCTCTCACGTTCTTGACGGCGTTTTGCCTTCCACTGAGCTTGCTCTCCCTCAAGCTACAAAAATACAAGGCTGAAATTTGAGAAAGTTGAACATGCCTATACTTCATAAAAACACCACTGAAATGGCAACACTTCCACAGATGATCTTTATAGAATGAATAGCCAGTAAAATGGGAGTGGGACCACTAGAGACAGAAGGACACAACATATAACTGACTGGGAACTAGACAAACTAGCAAGAATGCAAATTAAAACCTACGTGAAATTTTACGAATTTGAAGTAACCAAGCTTGCAATGCCTAAATCATTATATAATTGAGTAATATGTAGCTAAACTAAAGAAAATGACCTCCAAATGATCAATCATTACCAACAAATTTGATGTTTCTATTAAACAAAGTCCATATAAATCATACATTGCTTGTTATTCCCTAACTAATTTTGGAATGAGACACCGTTGACCTGTATAATTCATTATTCACATGCAATGTTAAATGCGTATTGACAAATATAGGTTCCCTAGTATAGCAAGCAAATATTTTAATAGATTGAACAAAGTAAACAGTTTAATTTTTCCATTTGATGGAGCAAGAGATTGACAAAAGTAAACATATAAAAACAACGATGAAAATAAGTAGTCAAGTGGACTTTTTAGATCAATGTATCCAATTGTCAATAATGTTCACCGTTATGATGGGACAAATGGTGGGCAGCTGAAAAGTTGAAGTTCATTTCAGCTCAGTCTTTGTAATATTAAAAAAAATGTGACAAGTATGTTCAACTTAAACTATGAGGTACTCTTTTATGTTGGTAATGAAATAAGTCGGACTGAAGGAGTGAACTATAAATTCTGGAACTGAAGTGGATCATCAAACATTCTTTGACCCAGAGAAGATACACTAGATTATGCAGCTACAGAAGCTAGCACGAAATTCATTTGATGAACTTAGTTCTACTTTACAAATAAAATGCATAAATTAATTTTAAAAGAAACTAAAATGTGCTACTTAAGCAGGAAGCGAATGGCACACATAGTAGAGTTGCAAACAAAGAGCCTAACTAAAACCATAACAGCACATTGACAATTACACACTGTCCCACAGCCGTTCCAGTGCATCTTTTCTTTGCATCATTTACCTATGCGGAACTAAAACGGAGATGGATTCGACCTTCAAATTCTTATCCCTCCTAATCTAGCTGAAATTAATTCATTTCTCCCCCATTAGGAGTTGTCAGTTCAGCTCAGCTGTGAACTAAAGTTACAAAAATCAAACAAAGATGCGGTGAAGATGGTATTCTATGTGTAATGAATTAGATAGTCATCCACATTAGCCAAATTATATTATATTCTTCCAGTCTTAAAAGACCACTCAAAGGTTAGATTTAGAAAAGGTGGCTGATTAATATACACGACATAGAGGGAGAGACATATAGATTTAAACACTAAAAAAAAAAAAAAAGGCAATGCTGCTCTAATTCCTTCCACAAATTAGATAGTCATGTGCAAAGATCAAATACAATATCAATTGTGCAGAACATGTAATCGGTGTGAATCTGGGTCCATTAAGAGCACTGAATTCCCTTTATTCATCATTAATGAAAAAGCCTTCTTCCTTTCTTCTTCTTTTTTTCAATTTTTTGCGTTATTAAGCTGTGTTTTGGCTTGAACAGAACAATTCCAACTTATCCTGTAGCTATACAATAGAGATATGAATCAACCACCGGAAAAAGGAAAATGGAACAAATTATTTGCTATGTTAAGTTGTAAACTATCACAAAATTCAAAATTTTCCATTTCCGCTACAATGATAAATTACTTTTATCCTTAGCTACAGAGAAAAATACTTCTCCCTCCGTCCCAAAATACTTGACACCCATCGCTTATCAAGAGTCAAACTATATGACTTTCACCAATATTTTAAGATTTATTTTTTTTAGCACATCGATATGGGAAGAATTGCATTGTACTTTCCATATAATTTTCGAATATCTAAATTTTGATTTTGAAATATATTAAATTAATCCAATCCAATTTAGCTCAAAAGATATTAGTCAAACTGAATCTCGAGAAGCGAAACATGACAAGTATTTTGGGACACAGGGAGTTAACTCCCTCCGTTCACTTTTACTTGTCAAGTTTCGTTTCTCTAGAGTCAATTTGACTAATTTTGAAAGCTAAATTAGTCAAATTAGATTAGTTCGATATTTTAAAATTAAAATTTTGATGTTCAAAAATATACAAAAAATAATATAAATTGCAATTCTACTCATATTAATATGACAAAAAAACACATCTTAAAATGTTGGACTTTGACCCTCGATAAGTGAAAAGTGTCCGGTAAAAGTGAACTAAGAGAGTACATCCGCAACAAAAATTCTCCATTTGACACACAAAATACCTGTTTTTTCTGGCGAGCCAAATTCCAAATCCTCCAACACATATTCTCGAGCCTTGTATTCCTCTCTTGTGGACTCCGAGTAGCTTGTGCCTATTTCATCCATAACAAACAAACAAATCCTCAAAATTCAATTACACAAACGCATCAAATAAATCAAAACACACATTGATAGGAATAAATTTTCCTGTTTTGAGTTAAAGTACATTCCGTACTATTATAAACAGTACTGCTGCCAGCTATTTCCACAGTACTGAGATTGCAGAGAGAGCATTTAAAGATTCATACAATTCACTAATAAAATATTTTCCTTCAAACAACTCATCAAATAAATCAAAACACACATTGATGCTAATAAATTTTCCTATTGTAAGTTAAAGTAGATTCTGTACTATCCTAAACATGTGTGCTACTGCTAGCTATTTTCAGAGTAATCGAGATTACAGAGAGCATTCATATATTCATAGAATTCAGGAATAAAATTAAAATCAAGTATACGTAATTCAACTTACTCGGATCCATGATCGATGTAGATCAGACTCATCAAAACCAGTAATAACTTCCTCAACAAAGTATCTCGTCGGACTAAACCTACCTCGTTCTCTCAACAACAACGATGACTTCTTATCATCAACACCTTGACCTACATCCAATATCGCTTCTAAATAACTGTTTATCCAATCGTTTCCCGCCATCTCCTCCTCCGCCGTACACCGCCCTGTGAATGTGAAGAGAAGATATGGTTCTAGATTTATTGGATTGATAGAGAAAAAAATGAGCTAATTGTAAGTAGCCAAGAAAATAGGATGCTAATATATAGTAGTAGAAAGATCTCTCTCTTTATATATTTTTTGTCAAAAAGGGAGTAAAAGTGAAGTCAATTTTTATACTATGAATTTTGTGTTAATGACCCCTATGAAATTTTTGTTATCAAATCTCAACTTGTAATAATAAATTTATTAAATTAATTGTATAATGGAATGTATTCGATTGAGAAGTGACAAGCGTGAAATGTGGCATTCATGGTGTTAATATGAAAGATATTTTATTTGAAAATGATGATGTTATGTTCATAAATATGTTAAATTGACGGTATAAATTGAATGTGCACAACTGAGAATTGACAAGGGTGAAATGTGTCATTCATGGTGTTACCCTAGAGAATATTTTGTTTGAAGATGATGACGGTGTAAATACATTCAGTAAATATGTTAAATTAATTGTATAAATTGAATCTGTTCGAGTGAGAGTTGACAAGGATAACATACCACATTGATGGTATTATCTACGTACTCTATTTAAAGACGGTAATGGTGTAAATACATTTCGTAAATATGTTAAATTAGCTGTATAAATTGAATGGGTTTGACTGAGAATTGATAACTGTCAAATGGGTTATTCATGGTGTATCATAAAAAATATTTTATTTGAAGACGATGATGATGTAAATACATTTCATACATATGTCTAATTAAATGTGTTGGACTGAGAGTTGACAACTATAAAATGTGTAATTCATAGTGTTACAATAGAAAATATTCTATCTGAAGACAGTGATGGTGCAAATACATTCTGTGATTTTAATTCAATTCAGGTTAAGAAACTTATTCAATAATAACCACTAATCATTAATACTTGCAAAAACTGCTAAATTGACAGATCTATATGATAGATTAAGAGAAACGTCTAAATGAATCGTATTCTTCAAGTTAACTAAAATGTCAGTGCAGAAAGGTCTCCTTCAGATATATAAGATATCGACTTAGAAGGGACGAGAGCTTACCATTGTACTTTTCAATGCTACAAGAAAATGAGCATTCATCGATGAATCAGAATCAACGAAAGATGATGACAACTTCAAGAAAGCCAAAGCCAAAGAAAATTTTGAGGTTACACAAAGAACTGTATTTTTTTATCAGTATAATTTACAGAGACGACTCGGGCTTGTTGCCCTAATAAAGAAATTAGTGTTTTAATTATCTCAGGCAATTTCAGTGAAAAATTTATATGGATAAGTATAACTTAAAGAATTTTTACAATGAGAATAATTTAAACTTATGAATTAATTTAATTTCTCTATCTAAAACTACATGTCAACATTTATTAGTGGAAAAATTTATAAAAATGTTACTTTTATTTAATTAAGTTTTTTTCCCACGAGTCTCCTTTATTCTGACAAAAAAAAATATGAAAATACAATTTTTCTTCTTTATATCAACCAGATAAGTAGGTACAATAATTAAATGAAATAATGTAAAATTTATATTACAATTATTTCTTCCCCTTTTTGTAATTTAAAGAAGGTAAGCAGGTACAATAATTGAATGATAAGATGTAGTAAAATTAATTGTATTGTCTTCATTCTTCCATTTATGAAAGAAATAGGCTTTTAAATGAAATTTAATTCATCAAATCAAAAGTAAGATTACATCAATTTGAAAAAAAGAAGCAAATAGTGTCCTACAAGAAAGAAAGCAGGGATCCTACTCATACCCCAACAAGACATAGGTAGTAAGATGTTATTTATAAGACTATTTCTGTTTGTTTCTTCTTATTTTCTGTTTGATAAAATACAATCGATAATTCATTAAATTTATTAGTAAATTGTATTTAGACATTGAAATTAGAATATGTTTCGAATGAACACTTGAATATATGATGAAGTGTTCATATTAAATACGTTATGTTGAAAAATTATATCTCAAAAAGAATAATAATATGTTCTTTAATCTCCTTGATGTCTTTCATTCAATTTGATCAAATATGTCCAATGTCTCTCTCATTCAATTTGATCAAATGATCTTTATTACCAATGTCTTGATAGATAAGACTCGCATCGAATTGAACGCTAAGCTGGAGGTTTGGAGACAGACTCTGGAGTCTAAATGGTTCAGGTTGAGTAGGATCAAAACAAAATATTTGGAGTGCAAATTCAGTAACGGGAGCGACCATGAGACATGCATGGAGGTGAGGCTTGATACTCATGTCATCCCAAAGAAAGGAAGCTTCAAGTATCTCGGGTCTATTATCCAATGGAATAGAGAGATTGATGATGATGTCACACATCATATTGGTGCAGGGTGGATGAAATGGAGGCTCGCATCTGGAGTCTTGTGCGATAAAAGATGCCACCAAAACTTAAAGGCAAGTTCTATAGCGTGGTTAAACCGACTATGTTGCATGGGGCGAAGTGTTGGCCAGTCAAGACTCCGCACATCCAAAAGATGAAAGTTGCAGAGATGAGGATGTTGAGATGGATGTAAGGGCATACAAGGAGGGATAAGATTAAAAATGATGATATCCGGGATAGAGTGGGAGTGGCCTCGGTAGAGGATAAGATGCGTGAAGCGAGGTTAAGATGGTTCAGGCATGTGTAGAGGAGAGGCACAAATGCCCTAGTGCGGAGGTGTGAGAGGTTGGCTATGGACGGGTTCATGAGGGATAGAGGTAGGACGAAAAGGTATTGGGGAGAGGTGATTAGACAGGATATAGCGCAAGTGTAACTTACTGAGGACATGACCTTAGATAGAGGGTTGTGGAGGACACATATTAGGATAGAAGGGTAGTATGTAGTTGAGCGTAGTCATACTTACGCTTACATATTGGTAGTTGTAGTGTTATTATTGTAGTATGCTTAGCCTATCATACTAGTAGGTACAATATTGTTTTATAGTCTACTGTCATTTGATTTTTGCTGATATATGTTCTTTTGTGTACTTTGTGTATCTTATTTACCTGCGTTAGGTACTGTATCTTTTTTCAGAATGTTTTATCATGGCTTATTCACTTTTGTTACCATCATTTTCATACTGTTTTAAATTTCTTGTCCGACCTTCGATAGGGGATTATGGAGGACACAGATTAGAGTAGAAGGGTAGTAGGTAGTCGAGCGTAGTCCTACTTATGCTTGCAAACTGGTAGTTGTAGTGTTATTACTGTAGGTCCGCTTAGCCTATCATACTAATAGGCGTGGTATGACTTTATAGTCCCCTGTAGTTTGATTTCTGCTACTATGTGTTCTCTAGTGTACTTTGTGTAGCTTATTTACCTGCACTAGTTACTGCTTACTTTTTCAAAATATGCTATCATGGCTTATTCGCTTTTGATATCAACATTTTCATACTGATCGGATCTGACCGTTTATCTTGCTTTGCTTGTGCTTATGCTATGTCTTGAGCCGAGTGTCTCTCGGAAACAGCCGCTCTACCTACCAAGATAGAGGTAAGGTCTGCATACACTCTACCCTCCCGAGACCCCACGTTGTGGGATTTCACTAGATATGTTGTTGTTGTTGTTTAAATTTCTTGTCCGGGTCTGACTGTTTCTCTTGCTTTGCTTGTGCTTATGCTTATGCTTTGTCTTGAGCCGAGGGTCTTTCAGAAATAACCTCTCTACTTACCAAGATAGAAGTAAGGTTTGCTTACACTATATCCTTTCCAAACCCCGAGTTATGGGACTTCACTGAGTATGTTGTTGTCGTTGTAGCCTTTATGGCCTTTTTATTCCTCTTAAATATTTGATTGTTGGCAAATTACAATCATCTCTTCTTAGACCTATATATATGATCTTGTGTGGTCATATTGAGAGCAGTGAAACCAAGAACCAAAGTTCTTCCTCTTCTTATTTCTTTTTCTGGATATCTACTTTTGTGAAATTTTTGTTAGATTCTGACTTTTAACTTTATACTAGAAAAGCTTATTTAATTATGGAGTATACATTTATACCGGGTGAAATATCCTTAAGGACAGTGTCCTTGGACACGCCTCAAGTTTTAAAGAGTTCTCTACAGTGTTCGTGATCAAGTATTTTCCGTAAGATTTTCAAAATCTTAAGGATATTTCTCTCTTACGAAAAATTAAAAGAAACTAACTTAATACAATCTATCTAAGTTCCAGGTATGCTTATGCGAATATTTGAATGTTAAACATATTTTATAATAGGTAGATGAACCATGGCCTCAAGATGATACATATATTTTCTTTTCCATTTTAGAAGTATTTATAATTATATATTATTTGTTGGTGCGGACTTAAGATTGTTAAAATGTATGTGCATCTTGCATGGGGAAAGATATTGCACTTTTAACTTCTTAATTGTTGGTTTTGTATAGTTATATATATGAAATCAATGGGATAAATATATATATATATATATATATATATATATATATATATATATATATCAAGTGCCAAACAAGGAAAATGGATGGTCTAGTTGTGACCATCTTCCTGTTCTTCAAAAGTTGTTTGTGTATAATCTGTACTTACATTAATTTAGGACTTATAATGATTAAATAGTTGTTCTTCATTTGATTTTGTGTACTCATTGGAAGGTAGTAAGACCTGAAAGAAAGAAAGAAAGAAAATGAGTTCTAACATAAAGTTTTAATTGGGACAAAATAGTTTATTAATTTTTAAACGTTACAAATTATTTGGGATTTTTATGGTGACAAAATAGTGCACCGGGCTGCCCTTTATGGTGACAATATATATTGGGAAACCAAAGCATATTGTATTTTTGGTGAAACTACTTTAGGATTTAAAAGTTATCGTTGCTTCTTTCTTGATTATCTGGGTCAACAAAATGTTAAATACTTGAATTATAATTGATTTATTTTCTTAGAAATTTAAGACTTTTATTTGGAGATAAAGTCTCTAAACTATGTTATTTTTTTGGTTAATGAATTTTAGTTGTCTTCAATTCTAAACAAATTTGAGTGTGTGGATTTGCGTATCACTGTATGTGATTATTGATCCTTTGAGGTGGAAGAATGATTAGTTTGTTATGATTCATAATTAATTTGTTTATATTGGAATATTATAAATATGTCTAGATCTGCTTTCGTTATATTTGAAATGTTTAGATAATAGATATGATTTATTTAAGTATTTTACAGAATATAAATTATGAGACTCCCTAATCGTGAAGGGTTCTGTCCTTCAACCATTTTTTATACAGCTATGTCTTCATGGTGTATATTTGGTGAGTGAAATGAGTTAGCTCAAAGGAAAAAATAATCTAAGATTGTCAAATATAACTGATTGGTGATATTCAGTGAAGGTTCTGAAAATTGATAATCAAACTTTTAATGAAAATAATAATTGTTTTGTGTGGGGCAAATTAAGTCGTCATATCCCTACAAATATAGAAGAAGATTTGGAGAAACGATAATTTCGCTAAGTAAAAATTAATTTGACTAAGCAGATGATATAATTTTTATGGGCATTTCTCAAGTGAATCTTGTGGTTAATGTGGAAGATTGGGTGTTAGACTTTGGTGTTACTACGCATATTTATGTTTAAAAAATAATATTGTATTCTACACCCAAATTAAAGAAGAAGAATCATGATTCAAGTTCTTAAAATGAAAAGTTCTTAAAATTATTTTTGAAAAATATTGGCATTAGTTGGCGTGATCCATATTTTAATATTCAGGCCAATCTGATTTATGTGGAATTACCATTTTTGAAAAAAAGTTGGAATGAAGATTTTATTTGAATAAGATAAGGTTGTGTCAACAGAAATAATATTTTTGTGAGCAGTATTGTAATCATAATTTATTTGTGCCTACTATTTTTTAAATAAATGACAAAAATATTAGTATCGATACTTAATTTTCTCACATTGCTTTCTTAAAATATTTTTTGATAATGACATAGTATGAGTAATTTTTACATAATTTGGGTGAAGTTATATTATTAGCTTGTTATTTATAAGATGAAATGTCTGATTATGATATTGAGGTAGTGGATTTTTCACTGTGTTAGTGAGATACAATGATGATAATTGAATCTTTGATTCAGATGAGACAAAATTCACGAGAAACTATGTGTTCACCTTTTGTGGGGTGTAATAACATATAAATCAACCAAGCAAAGCATAATTACTATATCAATAATGATATATGAGTTAAGGCTTGAGTGTTGGTTGGTTATGAGACTGAGTGGTTAAGAAACACTTAGTGAATATTCATATTGGAATAAATTCAACATCTTTCTGTGTCGACATTGTGATAAAAGCAGCTGATGTGAGATCTGATAATTTTTATAATTGTGTGAAGTCTGAGGTGAATTTGGACGATTCTCAGGACTAAAAGAAACATCGAGGGGAACGAGACTTTTGTCAATTTGAGAAAATTAACAATGATAGTAACCCAACATATGTGATTGGCGATCCCATGAAGTAAGTTCACATGGGTAATAACAAGTCATTAGTTGATAAAATCATAAAAGTGCACTATTAAATTATGTCCCTTCCTATGGTGTGTGTGAATATAGTGCAATACTGCAAGACAAAGTGAGGTTGAGTTAAACTCTTAATCCAATTCATATCCTTTATAGATGGTGTATTGTTATGTAGAATACACTTGATGATTGTAACTATATGAGTGTGTGTGGTGCCGCTCCTATGAAATTGTGCCAAATTTTTAGAGCACTCATGAATATCAGGACACGTGCATGGCCTCTTAGCGCAAAACCGTTATAACGACAAAGATTGTGTGAGTATAATTTGATAGAATAAGAATCTGGACTTATAAAAAAAAATGGTCCATAGAAGTATTAAACTTCACCAATTATTCTATAAGTTTAATCTTATTTTATTTATGTATGGTTCATAGTCTTCAAGACACCAGATTCGACGCATTGTACCCAACAAAACTTCTCATTTCATTTTATTTCAAAATTTCATTTTATTTCTTATTATTCTTTTGCGATATGTGGGGTTGTTGAAACAATTATATCTCAAAAGAATAATAATATATTCTTTAATCTCCTTAATGTCTTTCATCAATTTGATCAAATGTGTCCAACGTCTCTCTCATTCAATTTGATCAAATGCTCTTTATTGCCAATAGACTTTATGACCTTTTTATTCCTCTTAAACACTTGACCGTTGTCAAATTACAATCATCTCTTCTTAGACATATATATATGATCTTGTGAGAACAGTGAAACCAAGAAACAAAGTTCTTCCTCTTCTTATTTCTTTTTCTGGGTATCTATTTTCATGAAATTTTTGTTAGGTTCTGACTTATAATTCTATATTAGAAAAGCTTGTTGAATCATGGGTATACATTTATATCGGGTGAAATATCCTTAAGGACACTGTCTTTGGACACGCCTCAAGCTTGTTCGTGATAAAGTATTTTTCGTAAGATTTTCAACACTTTCGACATGTTCTCAATCGCTCAATTAGTAGATGAGTTAATCACGTAAATATATAACATCCTTCTATTAAACACTTTAACATCAATAATTCGTAAAACTTTATACATATTTTAATGAATTTTGATGTTATAATTAAAGAATGATGCGCGCGCATATATATATATATATATCTAAGTAATCCGTGTTTAGAAACACATACTCCCTAGGTCCTAAAAAGATTGACATTTTTAGCTTTTCGAGAGTCAAACTTTTTAATTTTGATCGTGTGTTGAAACATAGAATCTTTAATTTTTTTTGAAATAAAATTTACATATTTGAAAACTACGTAAAAAATATTATAGATTACCATAATTAATAATTTAAAATATTTAAAAAATTACGGTCAAAGAATAACTCGTTTGACTCTCAAAAAAATGAAAAGTACTGATCTTTTTGGAACAAAGGGTGTAGTAATTTTTTCTAAAATATGCATTGAAAGTGTGTAGATAAAATATGTTATATTCCCACCGTCTCATATTACTTGGCCACTTTTTCTTTTACAAGCTCTTAAGAAATCATAAATAAGAAGAGTATTTTTACTAAACTATCATTATCTCTCTTCAATTAATTGCACCATAATCAATATTGATTACTTTAAAAAAATTAATATTAAGGATAAAGTAAAAAAAAAATTAAATTTATCTTATTTTTAGAAAGTGATCAAATAATATGAGACGGATACTTTTAGTAATGTGTGCCCGTAGGTCCCACGTCATTCACATTTGAGATATCTACATTTGTTTGGGTTTTCTTTTAAATCTAGGTCCCATTTTAAACCTTTAAAATGCATGTTTCATAGTACAATTGATGTTTCAATATTTTATCAATTGGGTTTAAAAGAATATGTACAGATCGAAGAGTACTGAGTAGTTAAAAAACCACTGTTCCTTTTATGTACTGTTATTTTGTAGGATTTTTTTTTATGAAAATTAAACTCTGCATTTTAATATGACTTCAACCTTAAAAGATTAAAACTGTAATATTAGATTATATAACAATTTTTAATTTTAAACTATAAACACCTGAAATTGCTAAATAAATTTTTAATCTTGAGATATACGTATTTCTTTAAACGATAAAAGTTGGAGAGCACAAAAAGTCAAAGAAACAAGAAATTCATTTTGAAATGCAAAATACTTTTATGAAATACACTCCTATAAAATTATAAGTATTTTTTTATTAACTTACCCCTAATTAATATCTAGAAAAAAACTACTTAGTGATTCTTGATTATTTAAATACGGATAATTTTGAAAGAATATTGTTAATTACTTCTTCAAATCCTAAAACAACACTTATTTTAAAATAAATTGAAAAGTCGAAAACATCATTTATTTAGGAACGGAGTGAGTAGATGAGAGAATTTTTTAGACATGGTGCAAACTATCACATCAGCAAGAAATTATCCATGGTGGTTGTGCATGTTGTTGCATATAATGTTCTTAAAAGACGAGATTTAAAATTTCATAATGGAATTTTCGACCTCGTGTACATATTTCTTTATTTACGAGCTTATTATAAATGTTTGAAAGTTAGATTATATTGGTGAAAGCTGTTGGTGTTTACAAGGATTGCAGGAACGGAAATTACAAGTAACAGCGTATGTAAGAATTGAAATTACAATTCAACTATAAAACTGAAAATTACAATATAACAACAAAACTGAAATTACTATTTTGTTGAACAAGAAAACTGGAAAGCGGATTTTGCTGAGTCGAGTGTGGCACTCTGTCCTTAAGACAATATTGTCCCGTATGTATCCTTTATATGTCCTGGACAATTCGTCTCCCAAGATAAAACAGCAATGGAACTATTGAGCAAAGGAAACTCAAAAGCTACCGTGAAGAATATTGAATAACGAAATGATGCTTGGAAGATTTAGGAAGAAACTGCTTTGCTTTCTGCTTTGTGTAATTTCGTGTATATCAAGTGTGCCTCAACAATGGTGTAAGGGGTGTTTATATAGGAGGAAGATGGACTGTTTGACTGCCTCCATAACAGCCATTATTGGCCAAATAATGACCATTATGGAGGTAGTAAAGCCACCACATAAATGGAGAAAATTGCCAACGGATTGGACATTATAGGAGGTGTAATTCAGCCAAAATAAATGGCTGAATTGAGTGCTTTGGACGTTTCGTTATGGACCGTCGAAATTCTCGCCTTTACGAAAAATTTCGGGGGACCAAACTCGTACATCTTGAAACTTCGGGGACCAAACTGTACATCTTGAAACTTCAGGGACCGAACTGTACATCTGAAAGAATTCTGGTCCAAACTGCACATCTGAAACTTCTGGGATCAAACTGTACTTCTGGCAAAGTTTTCTGGCCCAAAAAGATAATATCAGAAGGCCCACAGCCCACAACCCACAACCCACAGCCCACGAGACCCCGAGACCCCGAGAACCCATTTAAACACATGGGATACCCCTTGGGTCCCAAACCCCAAACCAATTTCGAGTATTATATACACAACAATTCTTTCTTCCTCTACCGATGAGGGAGAATTGATCACACACTACACTTTTCCATGCTTCAAACACCTTACTTCGTGAACCAATATCTCTTTCATTTCTCAATGAAATTTGACGATTCTTGGCCCTACGGTTATCTACGTACTTAGTACATCATGCATGTGTGAAGAACCGGATTCTCCAACATACGTAACACTAGTGTTTAAGCCGTTAAAGTTGGTCGGTCGCAACTCCCGCCAAAGGCTAATTTCCAACAAAAGCTTCATAAGTTTAAGTTGCATACAGAGAAATGAGGATGATTAATAACCACATGCTTCATCAAATGTAATGTAGGGTTTCTTTCTCATTTTTCTTTATAAAAGAAATGAAATTTAATGTTAACAAATATTAAAATCTATTCTATTTTGTTTGAAACAGATTTAAAAGAAACATATAACTCATAAATAGAGACATAAAATCATTTAACATGAATTTTGGCAATCGATCCGATAAACCAAAACATCCTGGCCAACCAACCATTGAGAACGAGGGAGTAAAATAAAAAAAACTTACAAAAATAATAGCAAATTTAATTTTTGTGTTGGGCCGGTGCTCCGCACGGGCTAAGAATCACTAGTATCTAAATAAAGAAGCGTTTCAGGAACGGTCGAAAAAGCTGCAGCTCCAAATCCCGTGGCGTCAAAAAGAACGTACTTGCTGTAAAATTTCTCCCAAAAAATGAAATGTCCACTTTTTTTACTTTTCGAGAAATTGAGGGTGTAGATAGTAAATTAGTAAACAATGTGGGTCTTAAAGGCAAAAAATAAAGAGGTTCTAGATTTTTAAGGTGACAGGGGAGGAATAAAAATAGGATTATTCTTGATATATGCTTTTTTAGATTTGCCAAACTTTTGTTTGACAAAAATACCCTCACTTATTGTGGGTCCCACTTATAACTAACTTCAATTTAAATCAAATTATTGTCCCACTTTTTTTTTTTCCAAATTATTCTCTATGTCTCTATCTATTACTCCTATATATTGGTGTTAGTTTTAATTTTTTTTATCAATATATTTGTTTCAAGTTTTGTTTTGTTTTTTCTTTAATTTCCTACCTAAATAAAAAGTTAATAGTATAAATATCTAATCCACTTAATCCATAACTAATTCACTAGATCTCATATTCAAATTAAACTTTGACCTACAATGATGATTCATCAATATCCTTAAAATTATTGATTCTATTATTCAATTTTATGTGAATTATTTTTATTTAATGAGTTAAACAATTTTATTTCACAACAGAATTTGAATTAAATTTTTATCCCATCTCTCTTCTCACAATTGTTTGTGATGGGTTGAAGTGGAGTCAAGGAGAGTAAGTATTTTAAGCGCATCTATAATTTTTACTAACGCTTAACAGATCTTAATATTTACCTATTGTTGTTATATATTCCTAAAAATGTTTAATGTATGAAAAATTGTAATTTATCTCCCCAATTTATGCGTCATTTTTTAAATTTTTTTCCGTAAAAGAATGTTATATTTCTTTATTTAAAAATAATTCAACTTTAAATATATATTTTTTACTTTTAATGAAATGATTTATCGTCATACAAATATTTATGATTTATTTTTTACTATAAATTTTAAAGAAAAAATCTTAAATTTCGTGCCCAATCAAACATCGACACATATATATAGGATGATGAAAGTATTTTTATCAATATCTAAATATGTAGCTTTTATTTTCTTAAACGTATTAAAGAAATTAATACCTAATTAAGATCGAAATTTCGAAAATTTGACTCCCATACATCAAGCCACTTTTGTTCTTATGAAATGGAGAGAGATGATTTTTTCTCTCTTCACACATGGTGTTTACTTGTGATTGTTGTTGTAAATAAAAAGCAGTACAAAAAGGCTTTCACGAAATGATGAAACTCACTTATAAATTTGGTAGTTGTCATAGGTTATCAAAAGAGCAATACAAAAAAGGGCCGAATTCAGGATACAAAGTTTATTGGTTTATATAATAAATGTAAATTAATATATCTAATAATTGATTTCACAATAAAATATTTTTCAATATTTATGATTTCTTAATAAATAAATATATATATATATATATAATATTGATATATAAGATTTGTATAAAAATTACGGAAAAGACTCAAATATGTCATCAAACTATCATAAATGATTCATTTATGTCACTCGTCAATAATTTGGCTCATTTATGTCATCGTCATTACAAAATGGCTCATCCATGCCATTTTTCATTAACGTTGGTTTTACAATACCAGATATGACACGTAACCTTAAATTAGAGGTACACGTTGTTTAATTAGACCAGCCCAATTTTAAATATCAAATTAATAAAAAAACGACACATACACACGATCCACCCACAATTATAATCTAGTTGGAGACCACGTGTCATATCTGGTATTGCAAAATCGACACTAATGAAAAATGGCATGGATGAGCCATTTTGATAATGGTGATGACATAAATGAGCTAAACTATTGATGAGTGACATAAATGAGTCATTTTCGATAGTTCGATATCATATTTGAGCCTTTTCCGTAAAAATTATTGAGTTTTTGCAAAGTTGTTACATCCGCCACCGTACTAAGGGACAAGAATTTTCTTTTTCACTAACGTCATTTTTTTTTACAAATAAATGACAAGTGGACCATAGTAAAAGTTGAAGGAAAAGAAAAATGAAAAAGGGAAGCTACTGATCTTTGCTAGGGATGACAATGGATCGGATCTGGACCGAATCCTACTAGATCTAGATCCAAATCCATTTTTTATACCTGAATTTAGATCCGGATCCAGATCCGTCGGGTCCATAAAAATCAGATCCAAATCCGGATCCACATGTAAAAAAAATTTGCCTTGCTAAACATTTTTTTTGAACTGACAAACGGTTTTTACTTAGCTAACAGTTTACTGTGTTTCAATTTTTCATATGAGATATTTTGTTTGTTGTCTCGTTTTGATTGTGAGCTATTAATTGAAAATGTTGGACATTGACAATAGTTGTGGAAAATGCTGACTAGTATTTCCACAATGCAGAACTTGCATGTGCTTGGATTCTTCACAAATGAAGTGAATATAATTTTAACTACTTGTCTATGGAGATGTTAGTCATTCACTAATATAACATTGATTTTATTATCGAAGTTACCTCTTTATTTTTTGATTTTTGAGTTAACACGGGGATAAATTAAACTTGTTTTGAGAATTAAACTTGCAAGGATGTGCTTAGCAATTTTAAGAAAATACTTATAAAATTACATTCTAGGTTATGAATATATTTAATAAAAAATGGATTCACGGGTCGGATCTGGACCGGATACGGATCTCAAATACAAGATCCATATCCAGATCTGATCCGTCAGAAACGGATCCGGATCCGTCGAGTCCAAATTTTGAAGATCCATACCTATAAAACGGATCTGGATCCACCGGATCCGGGCCGGGTCCAAGATCCATTGCCATGTCTAATCTTAGCTATCACAACTCACAAGTAGTTCCTTTTACTTTTTGTCCTTTCACAAGTACTGGATATTGTTTTGATACTACATATTTTTCAGATTAAAAATCAACAACAATAACAATATACTCAGTGAAATCCCACGATATGGGTCTGGAAAGGGCAAAATGTACGCAGACCTTACCTCCACTTTGGTAGGTAGAGCGGCAGTTTCCTGAAGACCCTCAGCTCAAGACAAAGCATAATCATAAGCAAAATAATTTCAGATTAAAAATCAAGGTAAAAATATATATTTTCATCTTAAAATCTTTATTAATTTACTTCAAATAGATGTTTACTTCAAATAGATGTTTTAATTTTAATATCTTTGTAAATTATGTTGAGAATTCATAACAAGAGCAAATGAAAAAAAAAGTTAATCAGGAGGTGGTGTGTGTATACAAGGGTGGCTCAACATAATTGGAGGCCTAAAGCGAAACTTTAATTAGAGGCATAATACCTAAACAAACTTTATATATATATATATATATATATATATATATATATATATATATATATATATATATATATATATATATATATATATATATATATATATTTAAAAATTTAATTTCTAACATTTTTAAATACAAAATTATTACGTAATACAATAATGTAACAAAATAAACCAAAAGTAAAATCAAATTGATTTACATATATCAAAAGGTTAAGGAAAAGTGTAAGATAATTATGGACATAATCCATGATTATCTTCAATCATATCACATCATATTGTAATTAAATCAATTATCATATAATTAGGATGATTAGATTAATTATCATATCCTTAGGATAGCCTAGATTGATTTTGTATAGTTGTATATATATATATATATTATATACTTGACATGAAATAAAGGCATGGATTTAATTTCCTTCATGGTATCAAGAGAAAAAAAAATAACCTCCCAAAACATTGTCTAGTTCGGCCACCTCTTCCAAACCCTAAAATTGAAAAATCAGGGAAGCATGTTAAACTTCCTTTTTCGTTATCTGCTTCTAATACTCTTATGCCATTTGATCTTATGCATAGTGATTTGTAGACATCTCCGATTTTAAGTTCGGCATGTCATAAGTTTTATATGCTTATTTTGGATGATTATTAGAATTTTCTGTGGACATTTTTCATAGAACAGAAATCGCAGGTCTTCACCATTTTTGAACAATTTAGTGTTTTTATCAAAACCAAATTTGAGAAATCCATTAAATGTTTTCAATGTGACAATAGGAGGGAATTCATAAATGACCAATTTAAGGAATTTTGTCATCAAAATAGAATGTCCTTGCGTCTTTCATGTCCACATACTTCTCCTCAAAATGGGAAAGCCGAAAGAAAATTCCGAACAATCAACAATCTAATTCGCACACTTCTTGTACATTCGTCCACACCACCGTCTTTTTGGCATCATGCTCTTCAAATGATCATATATCTTTTAAACATTCTTCATAGCAAGCTACTCTCAAATCTATCACCCACACAAATGTTGTACCATCGTATTCCTTCTTATACACATTTAAGAATTTTCAAATGTTTATGTTATCCCTTGTTTCCATCCACAACCATAAACAAAATTCAAGCATGTTCCACTCCTTGTGTTTTTTTAGGGATACCCATAAAATCATAGGGAATATAAGTGTTATGATATGTCTAATGGAAAAATTATAATCTCTTGTCACATTATTTTTTATGAGTCCACATTCCTGTTTGCTAAATCTCACGTGTCATCCCTGCCTTCATACGAATTTTAGACGTAGGCATACATCCAATTTTAAATCACCACCTAAATGCCCAAACCAATTCTTCATCTGCTAGACAAGCCCAATAAAACCCACTAAATAATGCGGCCCAACAACAAAATGAGACTGAGCCAGTCCGAGTTGGGGAGCCCACTGCTCCCTCATCTTCGGACTCGACCCAGTCCATTTCTTGTGACTGGTAGGCCCAAATGAGGGAGCCCACCCGACTCACAAATCATGCCGCTAGGCCCAGCCACACAAGCCCAAAATATACCCATCTCTCGGCCTTGTCCAAACACTATAAGCCCACTGCCCTAGCCATCTGTCTCGGTCCCACCTCGGACTGTTGAAACATGTGCCATGCACGGGATTTTTCGGCCCAAGTGTCATTTTAATTTAACATCTTCGGTCCAACCATCACTACTTCAAAAAAATTCAAAAACGGCCCTATTAGACCCGAATTGGAAAGTTGTCATATTAGACGAAATTGATGCTCTTATTAAAAATAAGACGTGTCACGTCCTTCTAATGTGAATATAATACGGTCTATGTGAGTTTTCTATCATAAAATAATTCTGATGGATCTTTTGCGAGACACAAAGCTCGTCTTGTTGGTAATGGCAGGTCTTAGCAGGTTGGCATGGATTGTGGTGAAATATTCAGTCCAGTGGTTAAGCCAGTAACTATCAGGACTGTTCTTAGTCTGAATCTGTCAAAATCATGGTCCATTCATCAGTTGGACGTCAAGAATGCCTTTTTACATGGTCACCTACAGGAAACAGTTTACATGCACCAGCCTTTGGATTTTCGAGATCCTACTCATCCGACTTATGTTTTCTTGTTGAAAAAATCATTATGGTTTGAAAACAGGCCCTTCATGGCGTGGTATAACAAGTTTGCAGGGTTTGTATCCACACTGGGGTTCTCACATAGCAAACCCGATCAGTCCTTGTTCATTTACAAGAAAGGAAATGACTTGGCATATATTTTTGTCTATGTGGATGACATCATTCTCACACCATCATCTGAGTCACTTCGCCAGTCTATTATGTCCTTCCTTGCCTCGGAATTTTCTATGAAGGATTTAGTCCCTTTAAACTATTTTTTGGACATTGATGTAACTCAATATGCAGGTGGTCTGTTTCTCTGTCAAAAGAAATATGTCGAGGAGATCATTGGCAAAGACAGTATGTCCTCGTGCAAACCGTCACATATGTCGATTGATACAAAGGCGAAATTGAGTAATTCTATAGGTACTCCATACAGTGACCCAACACATTACCGCAGCTTAACAGGGGCATTACAGTATCTCACCTTCACAAGACCCACTATCTCCTATGCAGTTCAACAAGTTTGTTTACATATGCATGATCCGAAAGAAGAGCATATGGGGGCTCTTAAACGAATTCTGCGGTATGTTAAGGGTACTCTTGATTTTGGATTGCATCTGTATAAGTGCACTATTTCTGGCCTCACATCTTATACAGATGTTGATTGGGGTGGATGTCCAGACACACGACGTTCCACCTCTGGTTATTGTGTATTTATAGAAGACAACCTCATTTCATAGTCGTCGAAACGCCAACCGACACTATCTCGGTCAAGTGTTGAAGCAGAATATCGAGGGGTCGCTAATGTGGTCTCCGAATCATGTTGGCTCCGTAATCTTCTGTTATAACTTCATGTTCCAATCGAAAAAGAAACCGTGGTTTATTGTGATAATGTGAGTGCGATATATTTATCAGGTAACCATGTCCAGCATCAACACACAAAACACATAGAAATGAATATCTTATTTGTCCGTGAAAATGTTGCACGTGGACAAGTCCGTGTTCTCCATGTACCGTCCCGTTATCACCAAAGGTCTTCCGCGCGTACTGTTTGATGATTTCAGGGACAGTCTCAGCATACAAGAACCTCCCGCTAAGACTGTGGGGGACTGTTAAGATAATTATGGACATAATCCATGATTATCTCCAATCATATCACATCATATTGTAATTAAATCAATTATCATATAATTAGGATGATTAGATTAATTATCATATTCTTAGGATAGCTTAGATTAATTTTGTATAGTTGTATATATATATTGTATATTTGACATGAAATAAATGCATGGAATTAATTTCCTTCAAAACGGATAGAACAAATTCATGTAAACATCTACACAAGGGTCCATGATAGGCTTAACTTATAATTGCTCTCTTTATTTGGTTGAAAAAAACAAACAGAAAAGAAAATGACTTGAAAGTGCTATTCTCATATGTGAATGGACAGGCATATTGTAGGAATAATGTGCAAATTCTCTTCAAAATATCTTGCTTCATGGATCTTTTTTATCCTGTTATTGATATTCGTTTTGAGTCTAATTAATTCAGATTTAGCATCAAGCTCAATTTGGAGATGAGAAAAGAGATTTCATACATAAAGTTTGAACCCGAAACCTCTAATTTAAGATGAAGTTAGTGTATTTCCCACTTTACCTCAATATTTGGTAGTAGTTCATGAAGTTCAAAGTACAACCAATGAGTCAACGACACATGGATGCTCTCTATTGTGTCGACCATGATTAAGTAGGGATATCCTTTCCAAAATATTGGTTTTATTTAGTACTTTCTTCCAAATAAGTACCACAATATATGTTGTCCTTGTCATTAATATTATATGGTAGTGTGTTTTCTAGAACATATTAAAATTGAATTGTTGAGCTTACGTCCAATCTTAGGTCGGTAAGTGTTTCTTGACCCAAAAATTAATACTACATGAAGCGAAGATAATGAAGAACAGAATCAAGTGACTAATTAAATATTTTCTGCTAAAGCACTTTCCTTAAATAAATTAATATATTTAAATATGGCGAATAGGATGTGCCAACCGATTTCGACAAGTGTCCTAAATAATAGTAAATACAATTCCCTCCATTCTAATTTGTTGACTCTGCATGAATTGTTTTTTTTTTAAAAATAAATTGAAACTTGTGTCTATAAAACATTGAACATGTCATAATATTTATGTAATTATGAAAACTTCTCACTAAGAGTAATATGTGAAATCTAAAGTTAATTATTTTTAAATATAAGAAAACATTATTGAAATAAATTAATAAGAAAATAATATTAAATAAATTGTAAGGAGGACTAACAGATAACATAAGTTCACCTCTCACCCATTAGAAATCAAACTCATGTCAAGGGGTAAGGTGTAGTCAGCTTCCCTCTCCTTTGTTCTCAGTTACTCATCAAATGACACTCAGCCAGCATGACAGCAAGCACAGACTGGCAGCAAAGAGTCAAATGAATGATTAAAGCATTGTTGGACGTAGTTCAGGATCGATGTAATTGAGACTCTTCTTTTGATCTTAATGTGTCGACAGTCGAACATGCGGGTGACTGAGATGGAACTAAGGCACATCGAAGTCGTCCCAGGAGTCACAATTATTTACAGTTTTGAAAAAGTTTTATACGTATTGTAAGCTCAATCGCAGACACAAACTAATATTCCATTGTACTTAGTTTTTTTCGTATTTTATTAGAGTTAGAGAAGTTGAATAATAATATAAACTATCAAATTATGAAGGGAATCATTCAAGGAACACGTACAACTGCACAAGTGTCGTATTATAGCTTACCTAAACTCTATTATGAAAAGGACGACTTTAAAATTGGTATATGTACACCCATAATTGAAGCTTTATAGAATCTTTTTCTGAAGAAAATAAGAGATGTTCAGAAACTCATATTCTTTTCAGGTACTTTTTATGAAATTAAGAGGAAAATTAATTGACTTTCCTAAATGAACTTGACTTTCAACTAAGAATTAATTTGATATTCGCATTCAACACGTTAGCACTTGCTTGTTATACTTGTATATAATAAGTTGAGTCACAAGTACTTGTGTGAATGCATTGATTCTTTTGGATTATGATTGTGTTTATTTATATGTTGAATGATATCATGAGTTGTTTTGAATATGTTTTTTTTTTTGTTGACGAAGGAACCCGCAGCCGCTACTCTCTCGAGTGCGCACAGGGTAAACCCCGGACTGACGCAATAGCCTGCAAACCACGTCAGCCGATTAACCACACTTGGCAAGCCATGTGTGACAGGCTCAACCAAGAAGGTTTATGCAAGGGATCGAACTTGTGACCTTGCGGTCCCGCGCTCTACTGCTACACCAACTTGGCTATCCTTGCGGGTTTGTTTTGAATATGTTGACTACATATAATTTGGTTAAATTGATTTGGAGTAAACACAATTGAAGTTTGAAAATAAAAAGCAGAAGAATATTGATGGTTACGGGATCAGAGACGCTATCGGATCATGTGCCTCACTATTTTGTGTGTCCGCTGAAAATAATACTAGTAATCTAACGATTCCCACCTAATTAAACATATCAATATCTCATTAGATTCATATAAATTATTAAAGAGTAAGTAATGATCTTAAAATTGAGTGTCATGAAGAATTAGATTGAAAAGAGAGCAGGAGAAAACAAAATCAAATGCTATTAGAGTAGAGTACATTCTGTTGGAAATTTGCCTTTGGCGGGAGTTGCGACCGACCAACTTTAACGGCTTAAACACTAGTGTTACGTATGTTGGAGAATCCGGTTCTTCACACATGCATGATCTACTAAGTACGTAGATAACCGCAGGGCCAAGAATCATCAAATTTCATTGAGAAATGAAAGAGATATTGGTCCACGAAGTAAGGTGTTTGAAGCATGAAAAAGTGTGGTTTGGGATCAATTCTCCCTCATCGGTGGAGGAAGAAAGAATTGTTGTGTATATAAGACTCAAAATTGGTTTGGGGTTTGGGACTCCAAGGGGTATCCCATGTGTTTAAAGGAGGAGGACCTAGATGTGCTTCGGTTCAAGGAAAGCCCACACGCGCGCCGCCGCCCGCCCGCCCGTCCCGTCCGGGTCCACGGGCTCATGGGCTGTGGGCTTCTTCTGATGTACAGTTTGGTCCCTGAAGTTTCCAGAAAGTCAGAATTAACGCCACAACACTCAATTCAGCCATTTATTTTGGCTGAATTACTCCTCCTATAATGGCCAATCCGTTGGTCTTTCTCACCATTTATTTTGGTGACATTACTACCTCCATAATGGCCATTACTTGGCCGGTAATGACACTTGTGGAGGCAGTTTCACTGCCCCTCCCTCACCTATATAAACAACCTCTTGCACCATTGTTGAGGTACTCACACTACTCGAAAATACACAAACAGAAAACAGTTCTTCCTATAACTTCCAAGCATCATCTCATTACTCAATATTCTTCACGGTAACACTTGAGCTTCCTTTGCTCAATTGTTCCATTGCTGTTTTATCTGTTGGGAGATTTTGCTCTATGGTACTTTATAAAGCAGTACGGGAAGTATATAACTATTACAAGTATTCAAAAGGATAAACAGAGATTCAATAATTCAACATGGAATCTGAAATTACAATTGTTACACAAGAAAAACTGAAAATTCCAGTTTTGTAGAAGACGGAAAAATGGAAATTGTTTTTTTGCTGAGTCGAGTGTAGCACTCTGTCCTTAAGACAATATTGTCCCGTATGTATCCTTTATACGTCCTGGACAATTTGTCTCCTAAGATAAAACAGCAATGGAACCCTTGAGCAAAGGAAACTCAAGAGCTACCGTGAAGAATATTGAGTAACGAAATGATGCTTGGAAGTTGTAGGAAGAAGATTTTTTCTGGTTGTGTATTTTCGTGCATATCAAGTGTGCTCAACAATGGTGTAAGGGGGTGTTTATATAGGTGAGGGATGGACTGATTTACTGCCTCCATAACAGCCAAATAATGGCCATTATGGAGGTAGTAAAGCCACCAACATAAATGGGAGAAAGACCAACGGATTTGGCAATTATAGGAGGAGTAATTCAGCCAAAATAAATGGCTGAATTGAGTGCTTGGCATTTCTGTTTTTGACCGTCGAAATTCTGATGTTCTGGAAACTTCAGGGATCAAACTGTACTTCTGACAAAGTTTTCTGGCCCAAAAAGATAATATCAGAAGACCCACAGCCCACAGCCCACGACCCGTGACCCGAGAACCCGAGAACCAGAAACTCGGAACCGGAACCGGACCGGACGGGACGGGCGGGCGGCGGCGGCGCGCGTGTGGTCTTTCCTCGAACCGAAGCACATCTAGGTCCTCCCTCCTTTAAACACATGGGATACCCCTTGGGGTCCCAAACCCCAAACCAATTTCGAATCTTATATACACAACAATTCTTTCTTCCTCTACCGATGAGGGAGAATTACACACAATACCACACTTTCCATGCTTCAAACACCTTACTTCGTGAACAAATATCTCTTTCATTTCTCAATGAAATTTGACGATTCTTGGCCCTACGGTTATCTACGTACTTAGTAGATCATGCATGTGTGAAGAACCAGATTCTCCAACATACGTTACACTAGTGTTTAAGCCGTTAAAGTTGGTCGGTCGCAACTCCCGCCAAAGGCAAATTTCCAACAATCCCCTCTTGAAAGAGATTTTGGCACACTCACATGGTGTCTTTTCATTTCCAAAGCAATATTTCAAATGACCAATGTTGCATAAGGAGAGGTAGCCTCGGCTTTGAACATTCCATAGTTGAATACCATCGGACTTACTTACCGCGCGGTGAACGTGATGTCTTGAACCGTCGGTGTTTAGTGTAAGCCAAGACAACGGTACCAACACAACAAATTCCCTTACTCTCTTCTTCGTAATGTTTTGTCCGTTTTGGCCATGGACAACGTCTTGGATTCTTAAGTGCGTTCAATTTGAGGCGGCCCGTCCTCGCACTTAAATAGGTGGTCTCCTACAAGGTATCCTGCTATACCCCACTTCACAAGTGTTAGGAACCATTAAAAGTTTCCCAAAGACCTAACCTCAACCGTTGAGGATCATTACGGTTTTGAAAACTTAACCTTTACCCATACTGAGATAGCACTTAACGTCTATCGCGGGAACGGCTTTGGATTTAGTGTTTCTTTTCGAAATCACTATCCGAAGTGCTCATGCTTCCACCGAAGTGATCAACCGAACCTTTACAACTTAGTTTTCCCATTGAACCAAATTACGGGATCTCCAGTTCGTAAGGTTGGGTTTCCACTGTATTGGTCCGTATATTTTGGGTTTTAAGCCCATTCCCCTAGACAGGCAGAACACTTGATCTCCGGATAGTCCCTTAGTTAGTAAATAAGGAAGTGACACCCGTGATGATCAACTGCCATACGGTCTTATGTCTCGGACGGATCCCCGACAGATATGTCCGTACGCCGTCATCCGTGTCCTTTCCTAAAGCCGACCGGCTAGCCACAGTGTATAACTGCTGAAGGCACGGGTTTCTCCCAATAAGGGACGTCCTCTAAGGAGTCGTGAAGTTACTCAACTTCTTTCATGCTTTGTATAAAGCGATAAACTCCGATTCCATCATGAATCGGCCGATGCGAGTTTGCTTAGAGGATTTTCCAAGAACCACCATACACATTTACTTGTGGCTTTGGTGTTCTTCGATCCGATGTCCAGCTTTGCATCACCGTGTTCTCTCGTAACCGCCGGACATCCGAATACTATAATCCGTAGATAAGCGAATAATTCGTATATCGTCATATCCGACTTAACGCCTTCCTATTAATCATGTATTGAAATCATCAGTGAACCTTAGTTCAACTGATCTGTTTGTAGGACGATACCAGGTCGGTTGTAGTATGTACAATACATTGAACTACACGTGACCTGTGCATATCGCTCATTGTCTATGGGTGCATCATGATTCCAATCAGTTCTATGATTCATATCCATTGGTGGCTTCAACGAGACTGTCAACTATTGACCAGTCCGTTAGATGTCTTAGAAATCCAATTCCTAAGAAGTCATCTGTGATACACATATCTTTTATATCGAGACTTTG
Source organism: Anisodus tanguticus (assembly GCA_034509755.1). Taxonomy (NCBI): domain Eukaryota; kingdom Viridiplantae; phylum Streptophyta; class Magnoliopsida; order Solanales; family Solanaceae; genus Anisodus; species Anisodus tanguticus. The sequence continues at coordinate 7,061,733 of CM067543.1, read as the reverse complement.
TTTCAATATGATTTTCACTCTCAGACCGTTGGTTTTCCAACTGTTGGCTTTCTAACTTCAAAGTCAATGTTTCGTGATCGATTCATTGTTTCGTTTTATCCGAGACTTTCAGACCAAAATGTTAACATTTCGGGGACCAAAATGAAAGTTCGAAGGAAGCCCAACAGTTTCAAAGAAACCAATTCCGATCCTCTTCTTCCAACTCTCCGGTAGGGAAGGCTGTTTCAACACCCATGCCCTGTAAGACTACAATGGCCCTGGATGTGAAACCACTCACAGGGGAGCACTTTTTACAACCCAAAGGTTCTTTTCCCGGAAGAAGATTAACCATTACACAAGTATGGTTCTATATATGGAATCTATTTCTCCCTTTAGCTTCTTTCCAAAGCAGCGTTTTTGGAGATACAATTATTTGTTAATTGTTCATGGTTCGTTCTCAACCATACAAGCTAGAAGGACTGGAACAAGTCTTTGTCCCCTCTTTGCTCCGTCTTGGTTCAACATCTAGAATCCCTGAGTTCTGCAGATCTGGATTATTAAGTTCCGGATAGCCAGCAACTTTCGAGTCCTGAAGATACGGAACGTCTAGTTCCGGACAGTCAGGCCCTCGCGGGTTCTTGTTAACCTTGAGCAATTACTCATTTTTCCTTTTCCGAGGAAAGTTATCTCCAAAGAATTCTGCATTCTTTGACGCCAAGAGGCGATCAACACTACTGTTATTTGCAGATCCGGTGGATATGCAATCTACAGTCTTAGGTCGAACTTGACCTGTTTCGGTAGTCCATCTTTTACCAAGCTACCCCACATAATTTGGGCGTACGACTTTGCGCTTGGCTAACACCGTTGGACTGAAGTGGGAAATGAACAGTCGTTTAATGAACGATGCTTCACATTCTCCCCTCTATCACTACGAATTTCTCAATCCGTAGGCTTAGTTGATTTTCAACTTCTGCTTTGTAGCGCTTATCCGCTTCAATAACATCATCTTTGCTTTTCAACAAACAAAGGATATTATACGTTGTACCATCATCAATGAAGATCACAACGTACTTGTCTCCCCCCTCTATTTTGTATAAACTTCAAATCACCTAAGTAGGTGTGACTAAGTTCTAGAGGAGCAGTGCGTCTTTCGCTATTCCCTTGACGAAATTTGAAAAGGTGATTTTGCCTCTTCGCCTACCTCACATTCATTTTGAGGGTTTATGTCGACGGTAGGCAACAATCTCAACATCGTTAGCTTTTGAATGACTTGCTATTTAACGTGTCTTAATCTATGATGGCATAGATGCACGGATTACAAATATATCATTCATTTGGCTACAGACATACTGTACCATTCTTAGTTATTACGGACCTGTTGGACTAATCTCAAACCAGCTTGACCAACAGCGTCCCTTAACCAGGTTTGGGACATGTATCACCTCATCTTTGAGTGATCCCAATCCATGAAGTCCTATTGAGGACAAACTCTCCAACCCCTTCTACTTTAGAGGTGGCGTTGCTTCACATGAACAACCTTTTGCCCGTGGTTAGGGCGTAACCGGATCATATGTGATCTCGATACTCGGGTCCACTCTAGTTGCTTTGGCAGACTGAGTGTCCAATTTCTTTACTGCCTTTATTTAGGCCTTCAGATCATTTAGGACCTGGAAACTCTGGCCCACCTTACTAGGTGTCCATTACTTTTCCTATGAAATGAATTCTGGCACCACTCCAGTCGCCCGGAGGCTTTATATGACTGAGTGTCCAATATCATCATATCAAAGGAATTTTGGCCCACTCCAGTCGCCCGGAGGCTTTATTTGAATGAGTGTCCAATGTCATCCTATCAAAGGAATTTTGGCCCACTCCAGTTGCCCGGAGGCTTTATGTGACTGAGTGTCCAATATCATCCTATGAAGGATCTTCTGCCAAATAGTATGACAGGCTCAACGTCTTTAGCTTTTAGACTCCTTCCGTTAAGATTGGTGCCCAGATAATTCTTGGCGCTTACTTAAGAGTGGTAAGAGTTTTCGCACAGTTAGTGGATCTTTCTCCATTGTATGTGCGACATACTTTACACACTTTTAATTATTACACTTAAAAGAACGGATCTTTTTAAGTCGTTTACCAAATCCAATCTTTAAACGGGAAAGAAGATGAGATTAAACTTCTGATTTGTTAAAGCGTAAGGAATATAAATTATTTTCATATTCCTCCTTACTTTAATATTTTTTTTTTAATCAGACATCATTTAATCTTTATTCTTGACAAGTAAGAAAAATACTTATCATTTAATCCTTATTCTTGACAAGGAAGAAAAATACTTATCCCAATTTCGGATTCTGGCTCACTTCAGTCACTTCATCAGACTGAGTGTCCATTTTCTTCTCACCATTATTCGGATCCTTTGACTGGGACAGATATAGGCCTTCTGCTACAAGATAGAATAACATCTTCACTCTTCTCCTCTTGTCCCAGTTGACATCCTCAGGCTCTCGAGAGCGCTTGTTCCCACCAGATCTTGGTAGCGGTGACACCATGAACACGTTCATCATCATCACTCTCTTCTACCAGAAAACCATTTCCATACCCAGATTTGGTCACACAACTTTTGATCGACATCTTTCGAACACTAATAGTAATACTATACCAATATTGTCTTAAGTTGTTGGGAGATTTTGCTCTATGGTACTTTATAAAGCAGTACGAGAAGTATATAACTATTACAAGTATTCAAAAGGATAAACAGAGATTCAATAATTCAACATGGAATCTGAAATTACAATTGTTACACAAGAAAAACTGAAAATTCCAGTTTTGTAGAAGACGGAAAAATGGAAATTGTTTTTTTGCTGAGTCGAGTGTAGCACTCTGTCCTTAAGACAATATTGTCCCGTATGTATCCTTTATACGTCCTGGACAATTTGTCTCCTAAGATAAAACAGCAATGGTACCCTTGAGCAAAGGAAACTCAAGAGCTACCGTGAAGAATATTGAGTAACGAAATGATGCTTGGAAGTTGTAGGAAGAAGATTTTTTCTGGTTGTGTATTTTCGTGCATATCAAGTGTGCTCAACAATGGTGTAAGGGGGTGTTTATATAGGTGAGGGATGGACTGATTTATCGCCTCCATAACAACAAATAATGGCCATTATGGAGGTAGTAAAGCCACCAACATAAATGGGAGAAAGACCAACGGATTTGGCCATTATAGGAGGAGTAATTCAGCCAAAATAAATGGCTGAATTGAGTGCTTGGCATTTCTGTTTTTGACCGTCGAAATTCTGATGTTCTGGAAACTTCAGGGACCAAACTGTACATCTTGAAACTTCGGGGGCCAAACTGTACATCTGAAAGAATTCTGGTCCAAACTAAACTGTACATCTAAAACTTCTGGGACCAAACTGTACTTCTGGCAAAGTTTTCTGGCCCAAAAAGATAATATCAGAAGACCCACAGCCCACAGCCCACACAGCCCACGACCCGCGACCCGTGACCCGTGACCCGAGAACCCGGAACCCGGAACTCGGAACCGGAACCGGACCGAACGGGCGGGCGGCGGCGGCGCGTGTGTGGTCTTTCCTCGAACCGAAGCACATCTAGGTCCTCCCTCCTTTAAACACATGGGATACCCCTTGGGGTCCCAAACCCCAAACCAATTTCGAATCTTATATACACAACAATTCTTTCTTCCTCTACCGATGAGGGAGAATTACACACAATACCACACTTTCCATGCTTCAAACACCTTACTTCGTGAACCAATATCTCTTTCATTTCTCAATGAATTTTGACGATTCTTGGCCCTACGGTTATCTACGTACTTAGTAAATCATGCATGTGTGAAGAACCGGATTCTCCAACATACGTTACACTAGTGTTTAAGCCGTTAAAGTTGGTCGGTCGCAACTCCCGCCAAAGGCAAATTTCCAACATTATCTTGGGAGACAAATTATCCAGGACGTATAAATGATACATACGGGGCAATATTGTCTTAAAGACAGAGTGCCACACTCGACTCAGCATAAACAAAACAGTTTCCAGTTTTCCTTCTTCAACAGTTTTGTAATTTCAGTTTCATTGTTGTATTGTAATTTTCAGTTTATTGTATTACTTTGCATTTATTTGTAATTCCCGTTTCCTGCACCTTTGTAACCAACAAGTTTAAGACAATATTCGCTTACTGTAACTGCTGTAACATGGCTGGAAATATGACCGATGTTGCTGCTACTGCTGCTGCCTCTCGAGGCAACGTTGCTGGCTTCCCCGCTACTGCCGCTACTGGCCAAGGCAGCAACTTCGCCGCTGCTTCACTCGCTGCTTCTTCGCTCTCGTTCAAGCGAAGCAACACCGCCGCTCCCGACTACTGGTGCTACACTTTCTGCCTCACATCACCATGATCGCCCTGAAAAATTCATAGGATCAGAATTTAAGAGATGACAACAAAAGATGTTGTTCTACTTAACAGTTATTGGCATGGCCCTGTTCCTTACGGAAGATCCTCTACAAGCTGGAGATGAAATGGACTCTTCGCCTGCTGAAACGGGTGAAGGGGCCCTTGGTATCCATGTCGTTAACGGCATGAAGATGGTTCGTGATGCGTGGAATCATAACGATTTCATGTGTAGAACTACATACTAAACTGCTTGCCAGACCCTCTCTACACGGTCTATTGCACCGTTGGCACTGCCAAAGAGCTGTGGGAAAAACTGCAAAAGAAGTACAACGCACAAGATGCGGGTACTAAGAAGTTCATCGTTGGGAAATTTCTAAAATTCCAAATGGTGGACAGTAAGACAGTGATGTCCCAAGTCCAGGAATTCCAAAAGATTTTACATCACCTGGATTTGGAAGGAATGAAACCAAACGAGCAGTTTTTGGTTGCATCGCTGATTGAAACGTTACCTCCTTCATGGAATGAGTTACTTGAAATTCAAGACAAAGGAGATGACCTTTGAAGAGCTTATTATCAAACTGCAAATCCAGGAAGATAATAAGAAGACCTTGCCAAGGGGTAGACAACCTGCTGAGGCGAAGGCGAATCTGGCTGAGGCCAAAGGGAGCTCAAGCAAGAAGCGGAAGTTCCAGAAAGACGGCAAAGCCCCCGCAGCGGAGATGTTCAGAGGTAACTATCACCACTGTGGAAAACCTGGTCATAGGATCAAGGAATGCCGCAAGCTCAAGACTGAGCAACAGCAGAAAGCCAAGTCTAAAGGCAAGGCGCAAGCAAACGTCGTCAAAGACACGCTCCTGGATGATATGATTGAGGAATTCTCGGCAGTGGTGCTAGAAGCCAACTTGGTTGAGAATCCGATGCAGTGGTGGGTGGACACTGGTACTACTAGACACATCTGTTCCAACAAAGATGCCTTTTCCACGTACACACCGGTCACTGACAAGAAGCTGTTCATGGGTAACAATGCTTCTTCCGACGTGCTGGAGGTTGGAAAGGTGGTCCTGAAGATGACTTCCGGCAATGAACTTACTCTGAAGGAAGTGATGTACGTCCCAGAGATTATAATAAATTTAATTTCTGGACCTTTATTGGTTAATGCTGGTTTTAGGCTAGTGTTTGAATCCAATAAGTTTGTACTCACTAAGAATGACACATTTGTGGGGAGAGGCTTCATCTGTGAAGGCCTCTTCAAAGTGAATGCCATGTTTGTATTGCGTCCAAGTAATAAAGTTGAGCCTTTTTCTTATTTGTTTGAGTCTTCTAATTTATGGCATCATAGATTAGGACACTTAAACTACAAGTCTATTCAAAGGCTGGTAAAAATGGAGTTGTTGCCGTCTATCGACGTAAACCCTCAACATAAGTGTGAGGTGTGCGTAGAGGCAAAACTCACCAAGCTTCCTTTTCGATCCGTCGAAAGGAATACCGCTCCTCTAGAACTTATTCACACAGATATATGTGATTTGAAGTTTGCACAAACTAGAGGGGGGAACAAGTACTTTATGACATTTATAGATGATAGCACAAGGTATTGTTACCTTTACTTGTTGAAAAGTAATGATGAAGCCTTTGAAGCGTTCCGACGTTACAAAGCAGAAGTTGAGAACCAACTGAGCCTACGGATTAAATCCATTCATAGCGATAGAGGGGGCGAATATGTAGCGCCATTTGAGGAATACTGTGCCTAAGAAGGCATTATTCATCAAACGACGGCTCCATACTCACCTCAGTCAAACGGTGTGGCGGAACGTAAGAACCACACATTGAAGGAAATGATGAATGTCTTGCTTATCAATTCCGGTCTTCCATAAAACATGTGGGGAGAAGCCGTCCTTACCTCTAATACGATTCTTAACAGAGTCCCACATAAGGGTAAGGACAAAACTCCATATGAATCATGGAAGGAAAAGAAACCCACCTACAAATATTTTAAGGTGTGGGGTTATTTGGCAAAGGTTGAAGTACCCAAGCCAAAATAGGTCAAGATTGGGCCTAAGACTGTAAATGGCATATTCATCAGTTATGCAAATAACAGTAGTGCTTATCGCTTCTTAGTGCATAAGTCAGATATTCCAGATGTCCACCAGGGTACAATAATGGAATCAATGAATGCTTTATTCTTTGAAGATACCTTTCCTAGAAAGGAAAAAGACATAACCTCCCGCAAATGAAGTTATGCACAAAGCTCTCAAGAATCGGGAGTCCTTGACTGCCCGGATCTGAATGGTTCAGATCTAGCGAATCTCGAGGTGGCTGAACATCCGAAATCTAGTGTTTCAGATTCTCAGAACTTGGAGACTCCAGAGATGGATCTAAGGCGAAGTAAAAGGGCCAGGAAGGATAAATCCTTCGGTCCTGACTTTGTAGCTTATATGGTTAATGATGAACCAAGAACAATTGCTAAGGCGTTGTCAACTCCAGAAGCATCGCTCTGGAAAGAAGCTATTGAGAGTGAAATAGGCTCCATTCTGCATAACCATACGTGGGAGTTGGTTGATCTTCCTCCGGGAAATAAACCATTGGGTTGTAAGTGGATTCTCAAATGGAAATACAAAGCAGATGGGTCTATAGACAAGTACAAAGCTAGGTTGGTAGTCAAGGGCTATCGGCAGACAGAAGGCTTTGACTACTTTGATACCTACTCCCCGGTATCCCGGATGACATCCATACGGGTATTCATTGCGATCGCAGCTTTGCGTGACCTTGAGATACACCAAATGGATGTCAAGACAGCCTTTCTAAACGGTGATTTGGAAGAAGAAATTTATATGGACCAACCCGAGGGGTACGTGGTTCAAGGGCAAAAGAAGAAAGTTTGTCGACTTGTTAAATCTCTGTAAGGGCTAAAATAAGCCCCGAAGCAATGGCACGAAAAATTTGATAGTACTCTACTATCGAAGGGTTTCGCCATTAATGAGTGTGATAAATGTGTCTACACGAAAGGTAACTCTGACTCATTTGTTATGATATGCCTGTATGTAGACGAAATGTTGATCACAGGAAGCAGTCATAGGGTAATCCTAGAGACTAAGAACGTGTAGAAACAATGCTTCAACATGAAGGATATGGGTATCACAGATGTCATCCTAGGGATTAAAATCTCTAAGACGTCTGACAGACTGGTCTTATCTCAGTATCACTACATCGAGGATGTTTTGAGAAAGTTCGAGATGTTAGACAGTTCACCGATAAAGTCACCAATAGACACAAATCAAAATCTTGATAAAAATCTTGGTGCACCTGTATACCAGGAGAGATATGCACAGGTGATCGGTAGTTTGATGTATATAACAAACTGCACCCGACCTGATATTGCTTATGCAGTCAATAAGTTGGCTAGGTTCACCCGTAATCCGAGTGATAATCACTGGAAGGCGTTGAATCGGGTATTACAATACCGAAATACATGTTAAATTATGGGTTACACTACTCGAGATATCCAGCTGTACTAGAGGGGTAAAGTGATGCAAACACTGGATATCTGATATAGAGAACACCAAGTCCACCAGTGGGTATGTATTTACAATTGGTGGTGGGGCTGTGTCTTGGAAATCCTCTAAGCAAACTTGCATCGCCCGATCCACAATGGAATCGGAGTTTATCGCTTTAGACAAAACATGAGAAGAAGCTGAGTGGCTTCATGACTTCTTAGATGATGTTCCGTGTTGGAACAAACCCGTACCTTCGGTAATGATCCACTGCGACAGTCAGTCGGCTCTAGAAAGGGCACAGAATGCTATGTACAACGGCAAGTGTCGTCATATTCGACGGAGGCATAAGACCGTTAGGCAACTGATCACCACGGGTATAATATACATTGATTACATTAAGTCAAAAGATAATATAGCAGACCCATTGACAAAGGGCTTACCCAAGGATCAGATGGCTTGCCTGTCTAGGGGAATGGGCTTAAAACCCAAAATATAAGGACCAATACAGTGGTAACCCAACCTTACTAACTGGAGATCCCAGTAATTTGGTTCAATGGGAAAACTAAGTTGTAAAGGTTCAGTTGATCGCTTCAGTGGAAGCATGAGCACTTCGGATAGTGATTTCTGAAAAGAAACATCAAATCCAAAGCCGTTCCCGCGATAGACGTTAAGTGCTATCTGCAGTATGGGTAAAGGTTAAGTTATCAAAACCTGTAATGATCCTCATCAATAGTCCTTCTAAAAGCCTTATACTCAGCTTCAGTTGAGGAAAGAGAAATTGTGGGTTGTTTTTTTGATTTCCAACAAACTGGACTGGCCCCTAAAGTGATGAAAAACCCTGAGACAGATTTCCTGGACAAAGGTAGGCAACCCAATCCGAATTTGAATAAGCCTTCAAAGTGAAATCAGAAGAGTTAGACAGAAAAATTCCCTTTGCATGATCATTTAGTAGATATCTAAGCACATGAATACCAGCTAGCATACGAGTGGACCAAGGTGCATTGAGAAACTGGCTCAAATGTTGAAATAAGAATGATATATCAGGTCGAATATGCTGAAGAAAGTTTAATTCGCCCACTAACCTCTTGAAGGATGTGGGGTCAGAAAGCAAGTCCCCAGACTCATGGAGCAATTTAATAATGAGATCTAAAGGAGCGGCAACTGGAGAAGCATCAGCACAATGGAACTCAACTAATAATTCTTTAGTGTACTTATGCTGGTTGATAAGAAAGCCTTGAGGAAGTATGGGCACCTCAAGTCCCAAGAAATAATGCACATCACTAAGGTCTTTGATCTTAAACTGATCATCTAGGAAAGACTTCAATGAGTCCATTTCCACAATATCATCACCAGTGAGAATGATATCATCAACATAGACAACAATAACTTTAGTTAAATGATTTGTGCATTTTGTGAAAAAAGAATAGTTATTGAGACTGGACTGATAGCCCTTGGACAGTAAGATAGTAGACAATTCGACAAACCATTTCTTAGATGCTTGTTTGAGATTATAAAGAGACTTCTTAAGTCTACAAACTAGAAGTGAAGAAGTATTGTAAGAAGAAGAGACAATGAGACCCAAGGAAACATTCATGTACACCTCCTCAGTAAGATCACCATGGAGGAAGGCATTATTTATATCAAGTTGATAAACAGTCTAAGATTTCTTAGCAGCAATAGCAATGAGGCATTTTATGGTTATAAATTTCACAACAGGGGAGAATGTTTCATTATAATCAATGCCAGTGTTTTGAGTGTCATCCCTGATGAAAAATTTGGCTTTGTACCTCTCAATACTGCCATCATACTTTTGTTTGACTTTGTATACCCATTTACAAGAAATTGCCTTCTTGCCAATAGGGAGTGGTACAATGTCCCAAGTGTGGTTAGATTCTACAACTTGAAATTATTTAACTATGGCATCCTGCCAAGCAGGATTAGAGACTATTTGTTGATAGTGTTGAGGTTCAAACATGGCTGAAACAAAAGAAGATGAACTGGAAGAACAGAGTGACAAATATAATCCTGGAGATGAGTAGGTGAATGGATGGTTCTGGAAGACCTTCTAAAAAGAGGTGAAGGTTAAGGATGAGATGGAGGAGCAAGCAGATGATCCATGTAATCAGAGGGAGAAGGTGTAGTGACAGGAAAGAAAGTAGAAGGAGAATTAGTAGAAGGAAAAATGTGTTCAACAAAAGAAACATCCCTAGAATAGAAAATGGACTTAGTGTTGAGGTTAAGAAGATTGTATCCCTTTTTTCCCAAAAGGGTAACCCAAAAAAATGCAGGGTATGACTCTAGACTGGAATTTGTCCCTTTGTGGTATAAATACTGTAGCATGTGCTAAACAGTCAAAATATCTGAGATGGTAGTATGAAAGAGGTTAGCCATGTAGTGCTTCATAAGGAATTTTATTTGAAAGGATAGAAGATGGGAACCTGTTGACAAGATAAGTGGTTGTAAGAATACATTCTCCCCGGTACTTGGTAGGGAGTTTAGATTGGAAGAGTAGTGTCCTAACAATTTTTAATAAGTATTTGTATTTTATTTCTACCACTTTATTTTGTTATGGAGTGTGAGAATATGTTGTTTGATGTGTAATATCAAGAGAAGTAAGATATTCAGAGTAAGAGGAAGAAGATCCTGATTCAAAAGCATTGTATGTTCTAATAGTTTGTACAGAAGTATGAAAATAAGTAGAAATCATAGCTAAGAAAGCCTTGATAACATAGAAGGCATTGCTTTTTCTAGACAGAAGATTTGTCCATGTGACCCTACTAAAATTATATACAATGGTCAAGAAATACTTAAAACCATTATAGGTGTTAGTATGGTATGGTTCCCAAAAATTAATATGGACAAGTTGAAAATGTGTAGATAAAAGGGAAGTACTTGTGGGAAAAGAAGATCTTTCTTGTCTTGCCATAGGACAAACAATGAATTGTTTGAAAGAAAATTTATCAAAGTGATGCGGTATAGAAATCATCTTAACAAAAGGCATGTGATCCATTCCTTGATGCCACAAAACATTAGTTTTATTTATTGAATAAGACTTACAAGCAGTAGGCATGATAACAAGATTAACATCAGGGAAAGTAGAACTATGGCTATTTACAAAATGAGAATTACAAATAGTAGGAGAAACATAAAAAACAATAGTAGAAATATTAGAAACATACATAACATGATTTGAAGTACTAGACATGTGAAAGATGTATAGTCCATGCTCCACTCTACCAATTTTCAGTGACCTTTTCAGAGGAGGGCCCTGTAAAGATATAGAAATAGTAGTAAGTAAAGCATGACAATTGAGTTGATTAAGATATTGGTAAATAGAAATCAAGTTATATTGGATAGAAGGGATTAAGAAAACATTAGTCAAAGTGATGTCTGAATTTAGGGATAGACAACCAATAGAGACCAGTTTGACTTTGTATCCATTTGGTAAAGTAACTAGAAAATGAGTCAATAAAGGTTGAATATTATGTAGAAGGTGTGTGTGTGGAGTCATATGAGTTATGACTCCAGAATCTAATATCCAGGACACAGAATTAACCCTAAAGGCATTAACCACCAATACCAAATATAGTACTGTGAACCAAACCTGCAAAGTTTGAATGAGCAGATGAGGTAGAAGGTTGCATATGAGATGATCCTTGTAGCTGTTGGAAAAGGCTGAGAAGATGATCATATTTCTCCTTAGAAAACCCATGAGAAGAATCAATGGTTGAATGTTTGTCAAATCCAGTTGAACCATCAAAATCATCAACTTGAACACAAGCTGCAGACGTTTTTTTCTTAGTGAATTTGAAATCAGCTGGAAAACCAAGGAGCTTGTAGCATTTGTCTACAGTGTGGCCTAGTTTCTTTTAGTATTTGCATATAAGACTGGACTTCTTGGGGTCAAAATTGACCCTCTGAGAGAAAGTCCTTGAATTATTGTATGATGGTGTGGAAGAAGAACTTGAACCAGGATGAACTGGAACCAGGATGATATAATAAACTTGAACCATAATGATAAGAGCTAGAAGAGCTGGAACTAGGATGAAAGGCATTAGAGGAATTGGAACCAGGATGATATGAACTTGAGGAATTGGCACCAACATAGCTTAGAAACTGGACCATGTGAAAAATCATGGAAATCATATTGTAGTTCCCTTTGTTTCCCATCCCTGATCAACATGGAATAAGTCTTTCCCACAGTTTGTACATGAGTCATCATCAGAATGTTGATCCTAACAGTTGAGTAGGTGTCATTTAACCCAAATACAAATTGAATGAGTTGTTGACCCTCAAGAAATTCATGTATAACTCCATAGGTACATGACCTACTAAGGGAGTAGGTTTCCAATTCATTCCATAACCTTTTGATCCTTGTGAAGTAATTGACTATGTCAGAGTTTCCTTAAGTAGTGGAAGTTATGGTTCTTTGAGGACTATAGTATTGAGAAGTATTAGCAAATACCATATCTCTCTTTCTAGAATGTCCCAAGCTTCTTTAGCAGTCTTATAGTATAAAACAATCTTAAAGATTTCTTTAGAAAGAGAATTCATTATCCAGACTTTCAACATGTTGTTACATTCTCCCATTGAGGAAAATGGGAGAATTCTCATCAGGACAAAGATAAGTACCATTAATCAGCTGAAGTTTATTTTTAGCTGATAAGGAGATGATCATACCTTCCTTCCACTCCCCATAACCTATCCCAGAAAAAGATATAGAGATCAAGACAACCCCGGGGGTGTCTGAGGGATGGAGGTATAGAGGATGAGAGAGATCTATGCTAGGGTTCATACTACCGCTAGTAATAGGGTTTGCGAAAGTCAAGTACCATCACTAGGGTTAACAATTTCAATAGTCATAATTCTAAAATCAGAGGTTCAATATGCAACAATCAACCAACAAATCAACAAATCCAAGATAAATAATCGCAAATTAATCGAAATAAGTATTTAGGAAGAGATATCACCATTATCGAATCGAGAAGCTCCGAAAATAGTGAAATTGCACGAAATTGAAGATGAAACTATGAGATTCTTCTCTACCATGAGAAACTCAACGATTCTCAGACTCGCGAACTACAACAACACCGAAACCACTCGAGATTGCGGAAAACGTGATTTCAAATGGAACGAAATTGCTTCAAACTGTGAAAATCTCCGATGGATAGGTAGATAATGGAGAGATCTACCAGGTTTGCTCTGATACCATGTCAGATTCGAAGATATAGATGAAGAAACGAAGGATTTCAATGGAGGAAACCCTATGTCCTTCGAGAGAGTTCTGAAGCAAAACAAAATTAAAACCGACCTTTATTTCTCTAAAATAAATAAATCATCCTCTATTACAAAATATCTAAGGCTTTTTCTACAGTCGGGTCACTAACCCATCTACGTAATTTACAACAGCAGCATTGGGCCAATACAAAAAAATAAAACGAAGTCATGGGCATGTGTCCAAATTTGAAATGCTAACAGAAATTTGTATTTTCGACTGCCAAATCTATCAGAATATAGTTGAAAATCAATTTTCAATACCGTTCAATAGTCGGAAATTAATTAGTGAGAAAGGGCTTCAACTACCAGTCGCAAGTTTCTGACTAGTTTCATATCTTCTTTGGTTTTGAAAAAAAAAAATAAATAGAAAAGCAAGATGGAGTTTATGGAATTGAAATTTAAAAGTTAAATACAAAGAAATCAATGATGATATAACAATCTTGCATGTCGTTTGTAAAATGAAGGCATAACATAAATAAAATAATTAAATGTAGAAAAGAGTTCAACTTTGATCTAGTTTTAAGTTAAATGACATACGTTTTGAAATATTGGCTATTGTTTTAAAGTAAATCTAACGAAAACCTAAGAAAACAAAAGTAGTGTATGTAACACTTCGCTTTACAGGATTTATTGTGTTTTTTTTTTTAAACTTTTCATTCGGTATTTGATATTCATTTTGCATCCCAACTAATTCAAATTCGCGCCAGAAAATTCCACTTTGGAGGTAAAATCTTCTTACCAAAAGCGATTCCTATCTCAGAACTCGAACTACGGACTTCTGATTAAGAATGAAGGAGTGAATTTTAACATGTGATAATATATTAGTTATTATAAAATTTACCTGTAATTACCTTATAAGTAATTTAATAGCGTAAATAATTTTTATATCGCGTATAAAACTTTAAGTCAATATTGTTTGTTGGAGTATTTCTTGAAAGGATACAAGATATAGACAAGCATATTTCCGGATATATGGGACAAGTATTTTGGGGAAAAAATGTTGATGTATCCAAATGGAAATTTGTAACCGAAGGAACTCTACAAATTAATTATAATCACTTTTACCAATCAGAGTTAATGTCTTGAATGAATTTATACGCAAAATCTCCCATATCTATGAGTGTTTTTTTTTTTTTTTGCAATGATTTTTGTTGTTACTTTGCTAAATACAGAGAAAAATCTTTATTACCCAAATAAGAAAAATGAAAAAGAAGATTTGTTTCCACTATTAAATGTTTTTTTTGGGCATATATCGTCAATTTATTTCCGTATAATATTGAGTTTATAATAATATTCATTGTTAAAATAGGCAAATCAGGTACTTAATTGTTACCAATATCAATTGCTATGACACTTTATACGATGATTCATAAATTAGAAACCAAGCAAGATTTTGGGATCATAAAATTTCATTCGGTAATACTTCCAATAATTGCAATTTGGATTTTGCACATGTGAATTAAAGAAAGGATAAGGTAAAAGAAGAAAAAAATTAGATCAATGTTCATTTCATAGATGGTCACTCAAAATTTTATTGTATTGAATTAAAGTCGCTAAATTATTTTTTGTAATGAGAAAATCACTCTATTTTACTTTTTCTTTTTCGGACTCAACTTACCCAGGTATCATAAAAGTTCACTAATTAAACAATTGGATAATCAGTTCAATGAATCGAACTATTGGTTAACATTACCGGAAAATAACCAATTAGGTTTACAATGAAAATCTAAAAAAATCACTACTAAAATAACATTTCGTGTAAGAACATAAGTTTTTTCTCCTCAATTTCTGCTCTCCTTGCTTTAACTGGAATATTTAGCAAGAGACAAATTATGTAGCTACACAATAAAATTGCCGCTAAGAACTAAATTAAGAAAATACAAAAAAGGGGTAGTAATTTGTATATAACTTTGTATGACTTTTCTCTTCTATTTTTTTTTTGTATTTCCCCTATTAAACGAAAGACCATCAATGAATTATCTAAAAAAAATTGTTAGCTACAAGCAATTCCACAACATGTTAGCGAAGCAATTTGAAACTTAACCTAACATAAACTAAGAATCTTATCAAACATGAAAGGTTTTTGAGGTGCAAATGAAACTTCTTTTCAAGATGGAAGTTTAACGTATTGAAGAAATATGCTTTCCATATGTCTATATCTTCTTAATTAACTGAAAGGACATATCTTACGTTAAATGATTTGAGACATTACTATCAATAGTACTTTTGAAGGTTAGGTAATTTAGGTTTTTCAAATATTTTATAAAAAGTTGTAATTAACCTGTTAATTATTTTATGAAAACAACCTCACGTCTCTATAACTAGCTGCCTCAATCAACCAATTACCAAAAAGAGCAAAACCTTTTCGCACTATGCTTTTTCTCTATGTTCCATCTATTTTTGGTAAATTTGGTGAAATTAAATCCCATCGGATTAATATCTTGGTAAAGAGTGTAAATTTGCAAGTCAGGATATTTTTTAAAAGAATTATATTATATTGAGGGAAGAAGAATAACAAACATTCAACTTACATTTATATTAGCACCCGTTTGGCCATAGGGGAAGGTTTTTTTGACAAAAATAAAATTAAAAGCTTTATTTGTCTATGGAATTTAATCAGATTTTGAAAAAAAAATTGAAGATTTATTTTCAAGTTGCAAGGTAAAAAATTTCATCTACCGACAAAACTTCAATTTTTTTTCAAGTAAAATGCACATCTAATAAAGACAATTTCATTTTCAACACAATTTCAAAAACTTTTTTTTTCTTTCTAAGTTTCACAAAATCTATGGCCAAATGCTTATCTGCGAGATTTTCGTCGGTACCACTACACTCTTAAGACCACTTGGTGGCGTGTGGTCAGGTTTAATTTTCTGATTTTGACATTATTATTAATGTTATTATTTTTATTGTTGTTATTATTATTATCATTATTTTGGGTTATTCAAATTCCAGTCTCTGTACCAAAAAAATTATAATTCCCTTAGCATTCATTTTACTCTTACGTGTCACGTTCTTCATTATTCATTTCTACAAAAAAATCATTTTTGACTTGAAAGCCCAATGAACTGATGAGCACTTCCAGAGCTTTTAAAGAAAAAATATGAAGGATAAAATAACAAAAGTTAGACTTTTCTTGTGAACACTATAGAATAAGAACATTGGGTTTTATATGAGTATATTTGACATTAGTTTTTCAATAATCCCTAGATATCATCCTGTGGTAAAATTGAAAGTATATGTATGTCCTAGAGATAATCTGTATTATGATAAATGTACTTTATACACATTCGTATTATTATTAATGGAGATTAATATTTTGGCACTTGCAATTATTGAATTATTAGTTGATTATTTATAATATTATATAATATGTATCCCTAGAGGTTACATTGTTATTAATAATGTAAGATATTAATTTTATAATGTAACTCTTAAAATAGCCTCAACTAATGATCATCGAGAATGGGATATCGATGATATGTGATAAGTCGACATGTGGTCTGCATCACATCCTTAGATGATGTAGTATGTCTCACCTGCTACAAGTAATGACTACTCGTGATGGACACATGAATACTTTGAAAGTATTGGTATACCCTGCTGATATACTGTTTGTTATACTTGTCTAAAGTATGATCAGCGTGTGGGAAATAGAAGTCCTTAGACTTGAGGTCAATGCGCACATTGTCTACAAAGTAATATACTTTGATCCTGTCCTAAGCTCAAATGCCTTATAGGTTGAGATATGGTTTGTATTGGGTACATTACGATGTGGATTAAAGGTGGTAGTTGAGCCAAGATTAGGATTCATTCCTTGAATGTATATTCGAGAGAACACTCAACTTCTCAGTGATATTAGGTTGACTAAGTCGTTGGCCAACGCAATAGACATATTTAGAATATGGTCTAGTTGTCAACTAATATAGATGAGATACAATAATTAAGCCATTTGAATAGATACTTGACACAATAATTAAGCCATTTGAATAGATACTTGACAAATCCTAAGCTTGATCGGGTGTGTCGTGAATGAAAGGATTTTATCTTACCACATAGAGGTTAAGTTTACTGGATTCGTGTAAACGTACTTTCACATATTGAGTTCGTCTTGCGGCGCCGTCTAAGAGTTCCGCGTAGACCTTAATTTGATTATTGTCGATATGTGAAGTCTTGTAAGGTCACACTATGTCGATTGTCTTTTCGATCTAAGGATGTATTGAGAGAGTATTAAATATTCGATTTAGAATTGAGATATTTAAATGAATAATGATTGTTTTAATTAAGTTAAAATTAGATTTTGAATTTAATTAAGAATGTGCGGAAAATAAAATGAGACAGTGTAGGGCCAAGTCAGCGCCGCAACGCCCACACCATAGGGCCACGTCCCCATGACCTAATCTGTCTCGAATTTTGGGCCAGGCCCAAGGTCAAACCCTAATCCGGTTTGACCTAATTTTTCACCTATAAATTCAGACCTACACTTCATTATTCAATACACTTGATTTTCATATCATTATTCTAAGCCTTAGAGACTCAGAATCAAAAGACTCTCTCGAACCTCTGCCGGATTTCCTAGCTTTCCAAAGGAGGAATACATTGAAGCTTGAAGCTTGCAATCAAAAGAGCATTCGCGTGCGCACCCACAGTTGATAAAGATTCCAGATATTGTAAACATGTAAGTACCATTCAAGTATTATGTTTACAATTTAAAATTATCCTATAGTCAAACAGTTCTACGTTTGTTGGGTTTGAAACAAGTTTTCAATATCCGCTGCGTACAACAACCCAACAAAATCCCTACAGTGGTATCAAGAGCCAGGGTTGTTTTTTTTATTATAAGGTAATTAGTTAATAATAATATGTGTTAGAATTTATTTAAATCTAAAATTTATGTCGTTTAAAGCTTGAAAACCTAATATCTTAAAAGCACATCATCCTTGTCTCCCAAACTATTAAACAATGATGTAATCGAGGAAGTCATTCCAATCTAACTCTTCTAAGTTAATGTGTGTAACCGGTTCATTGCGAACATGGTGCACTGATGCGAAGAACGAGTAGGGATTAGATGATAGTCGATGAATGTGTTGTTTGATAGCGAAGGGTAACGAAGATGAATCTGCATATCTGACCCTGAACCAGTTTTAGGGTTTTGGAAATGCGGATTTTGTGCTTCTGAGACGGAGGCGCCGCAACTCCACGCTGGAGCGTCGCGGTGCCACCTAGGGTTTGCCGCAGCACTGAGGCTCCAATTTTAAAAAAAAAATCGGAACAATGAACAGTAACCGAACACTGTTCCGACATGCTCCAATTTTAAAAAAGAGTGAACGGTAACCGAACACTGTTCTAGCGTGAACAGTGGTGGCAGTCACTTTTCCAGCGGGGCAGTGGCGATTTCCGAAATTGCAATTTATCCCTTGGGGAAAATCTAAAATTTTTAGAAGTTTCTGGATTTGCAATTTGGTCCCTGGAAAAGTTTTTAAAATCATCAGATTTGGTCCTTGGGGCAAATCTGTAAATTTTAGAAAAGCAGATTTGGTCCCTTGGGCCAAATCTATAATTAATTTAAAATAATAAAAATTACAGCCAGGTCCCTTAAATCTGAAAATATTTTTTGAAAATTAAAATTGGATTTTCTGAATTTAAAGGGGTTCAAAATTGAAATTTTAAATTCTTGAGGGACTAAACTGTAAATTCTAAAAATCTGAAACTTACAGAAATATCCTGAAAACCAGTTTTTAAAATCAGAAAATGTTTAAGGGACTATTTGGATTAGACTTAAATTTTAGAATTTAGATAAGTTAACCCATGATTATTATTAATCGTATATTATTGAATAATATACGAACTATATGCTAAGTGTTTAAATGTCTTCATTTAATAATTAGCATAATGTCCGCTATAACTGTCTGGCCAGGCGGCGCCCAGTATTTGATTAAACCATCTTATATCATGCCTATTGGGTTGACGGTTCCCAACTATATATGTCATTAGTTTTGCATGATATTAAGATGTCATATTGGATATGGCGTAAAAGAGTTGATCTTGGTTAACCCTGAATTAAAATGTTCTCCAAAATTTTAAATACAAGTCTAAATTAAAATGCGTCGTCCATTATAATTGTTAGAGTGCAAAATTCTTTTCGGCGATACGAGTATTTATGCCAAAGCATTTGCTCTAAGTCTACGAGGACCCAGACTCTTTCATAGATGTGTTTTTAAATGTGAAGGTAGATGATAAACTTTTGTGGGTATTTACACCAAAGTGTTTGCTCACAAACGCCAAATTTACTTAAATACATAAACGCAGTCGTGTAATGAGGTTGACTTGCTTAGACAAATCTTGGCGCCAAAGTGTCGGACTAATCTAAGGACGCAAGATTAAATATGATATTTGATCAACCAAGAGTTGCTAATAAGTTTTGCAATTGGTTTAGAACCTATCAAGAGGTGTTATTAAAGTTATCAGCCAAAGCAAACGCGGAGATAGCATAGGCTTGGATCTTGGCCCATTATGACCATAATTAATATAGGTCTGTATTCTACCATGGGGTCGTAGAAGTATGTTAAAATAGTGGGAGCTAATTAAACAAAAGACCATGTTGATTAGCCTAAACGAATGTGTATAATAGGAAATAAATTTTGAGTTTAATTTCCAGTCTATCTAATTCTTCAGATTATCAAAGATGTCGAGTTTATCATTGAAAATGTTGATTGAAATGAACAAACGTACTGGACCTAACTGCCTTGATTGGCTAAGAAATTTGCGAATAGTGTTGAGACAAGAGAAATTAGAATACGTGTTGGACACGGTGTTCCCAACAGTCTCTGCGACAGACTCTACTGAATATGCCTCTTTTGATAAGGATGCTTACCAAAAACACCTAGATGATGCCACTTCAGCATAGTACGTGATGTTGTCTTCCATGTCTATGAAACTTCAAAGACAACATGAGAACATGGGTCCAATGAGATGCTCGAACACTTAAAAGTCTCTATGACTCACAATCTCATACTATGGAATATGAGTTACTGATAGAACTTTTTAAATGTAAGCTCAATGAAAGGGGCTAGGTCTCGCATCATGTGTTGAAGATGATAGGGCTGATAGAGAGACTTGCTTCAATTGGAATGAAGCTTCAAAAGAATGTCGCTACCACCCTCATCCTGAACTCTCTCCCCCGTTCATTTGAAAACTTCATAGTGAATTACAATATGAATGGAACGAAGGTGAGTCTGCCGGAGCTACACAACATGCTCAAGACCTTTGAGTCTTCCACTTCCAAAGGCAAAGTTGTGCCCATGGTGAGATCTACTAGTCGACCCAAGTCGAAAGGTAAGGAATGACAGAATAAGAAGGGCAAAACAGTCATTGCGCCCTCAGCTATGAAGCCTAAGGGAGGTGTGAAGAAGAAGGTGAA
The DNA here is from genome assembly GCA_034509755.1 of Anisodus tanguticus. NCBI lineage: Eukaryota > Viridiplantae > Streptophyta > Magnoliopsida > Solanales > Solanaceae > Anisodus > Anisodus tanguticus. The sequence goes on along the minus strand of CM067543.1, from coordinate 7,041,167 downwards.
TCTGGCTAAGAATGTATGCCTCAACTGCAACAAGAAGGGCATTGGAAGAAGGACTGCACTGTACCAGGAAGAGGAAAAACACTAGGTGCTTCTACCTCTGGTGGGCAAGGTATGTACGTCATTGAAATAAATATGTCTATAAATAACTCTCATTCCTGGGTATTGGATACCGCTTGTGGCTCACACATTTGTACCAATGTGCAGGGCTAACTGATTACAGGAAGGTTGGACCAAGAGAGGTGGACCTACGCGTTGGAAATGGAGAACGAATGGATGATGAGCACGTAGGAACTTATAGATTATATTTGCCTTCTCGCTATTGTCTAGTGTCAAATAATTGTTACTATGTACCCTCGTTAACGAGGAATATCATTTCTATCCCTGTTTTGGACATAGAGGGTTTTTCCTCATATATTTATAATGGCAGTCAAGTACTACCTTTTGATAATGTTATATATGGAACTGCTCATCTTGTGGATGGATTATATACACTAAACTGTAGTCGAGAAATATTCAATTTACAAAATAAATGAGCTAAGATAAGTAATAGAAACTCTACCTACCTATGACATTGCAGACTTGGTCATATCAATGAATCAAGGATAGCAAGGTTGAGGAAGTTAGACTACCTCGAACCATTTGACTTGGAGTCTTATGGTAATTGCGAATCTTGCTTGAGAGGAAAGATGACCAATAAGTCACTCTCTGGGAAAGGTGTGTGAGCCAAGGAGGTGCTTGAGTTGGTCCACACTGATGTATGTGGGCCATTTTCGACTCAAGCTAAAGGAGGTTTTCCATACTTCATCACTTTTACTGACGACTTCACAAGGTATGGATATGTGTATCTTATGAGACATAAATCTGAGGCTTTTGAGAAGTTCAAAGAGTACAAGTTGGAAGTAGAGAAGCAACTTGCAACAAGTATCAAGACCATTCAATCGGATCGAGAAGGTGAATACTTGAGCAAGAATTTTCTAGATTACTTAATGCTACATATAGTCTAATCAGAGTGGACACCTCCTGGAACACCACAGATGAATGGTGTTGCCGAAAGGAGAAACCGAACCTTATTGGATATGGTTCGATCCATGATGAGTTTCTCAGCTCTACCGACATACCTTTGAGGACATGCTATACAAACCTCAATATATGTTCTGAATAGGATTCCTCCCAAGTCAGTAGAAAAGACACCCTATAAGATATAGTGTGGCAAGAAGCTAGCTCTTAGACATATGAGACCCTGGGGGTGCCCTGCATATGTTAAGAAGATGCTCACTGACAAGTTGGAATCCAAAAGTGAGAAATGTTACTTCGTAGGGTATCCAAAGGAAACTAAGGGTTACTACTTCTATCTTCCTGGAGAACGTAAGGTCGTTGTTTCCAGGAACACAACTTTCCTTGAAGAAGAATATGTCTACAAGGAACATAGTTGCACAGAGATAGAACTTGAAGAAATTCAAGAACCGCAAGATAACATAGATGTTGAATCATTGCTGAATGACCAAGGCAAGAATTCAGTGGGAGTATTTGGCGAAGATTGGGTACTTCAAGTACGCCATTCGGCCAGTGGGAGTGTTACGAGGAACAATGCAGAAATGCAAGATCCTCCTACACAGCCATTGGGAGTAGATGTAATGGTTGCACCTCCTCTCATTCAGGAAATACATGAAAATGATATTTCTGAAAGCTCTCAAGTTAGTGGATTATCCAACACACAAGAACCATCTCACAGTCAGAACATACCAAGCACTGAACTGCAAAACAATCAACTTCGTAGGTCCACTTGGACACATCGTCCTCCTAAAAAACTAAATCTACTTGTGGAAACACACAGTGAGATAGATATTCCCAATAACAATGAGCCTACAACCTATAGCGAATCAATGTTGGACATTGATTCGAAGAGATGTCAAGAAGCCATGAAATCCGAGATGAAATCTATGTACATCAATCAAGTGTGAAACTTGGTTGATTTTCCAGCTGGGGTTAAACCAATAGGATGCAAATGAGTCTTCAAGAAAAAGATCGATGCATTTGAAATGTACAGAATTATAAAGCAAGGTTGGTGACTAAAGGTTATAATCAACCTGCCTGGGGGTCGATTATGATGAAATCTTTTTCACCTGTTGCAAAGATTAAGTCTATTCGGATTTTGCTTGCAATAGCTACATATTATGACTATGACATTTGGCAGATGGATGTCAAAACCGCTTTCCTCAATGGTAATCTAGTTGAGGAGGTGTATATGAAACAACCTGACTGTTTTTTGCTTGAGTCCAAACCAAATGATATATGCAAGCTACAAAATTCCATTTATGGGCTTAAGCAAGCCTCGATGAGTTGGAACATTTACTTTGACAAGGCTATCAAGTCATTTGATTTCATCAGAAGTAAAGATGATCCCTGTTTTTATAGTAAACGCAAGGATGGGAGTATTGCCTTCATTATTATAAATGTACATGACATATTGATAATGGGAGACAATAAGACTCTCCTGCAGTCAGTCAATGAGTAGTTGTCCAGTACCTTCATGATGAAGGATTTAGGTGAAACCTGCTACATTCTGGGAATTAGGATCTATAGAGATAGACCTAATAGATTGTTGGGGCTGTCACAGTCAGTCTACATAGACAAAGTACTTAGACATTTTTCTATGGAAACTTCCAAGAAAGGTGTTCTACCTATGGGACAAGGCATCAAGTTATATAAGAAGGACAGTCCTTTTAATGCTATAGAACTTGAACGCATGAAGAGGATCATATATGCTTCGGCTATAGGATCGATCATGTATGCCATGACCTGTACTAGGCCAGATGTGACATTTGCACTTAATATGACTTACAAATTCCAGCAGAATCCTGGGGAAGAACACTGGAAAGCAGTCAAGAGTATTCTTAAGTATCTTGTACGAACTAAAGATTACTTCTTAGTCTATGATGGGAAAGAAAAGCTAGATGCTACTGGGTACACTGATGCTAGCTTCCAGATGGATCTTGATGACTTCAAATCTCAGTTTGGGTACACGTTCATTTTCAATGGTAGAGCAGTGAGCTGGAAAAGTTTCAAACAAGCTACAACTGCTGATCTGATAACAAAAGCTGAGTACATTGCTGGATCGGAAGCTGGTAAAGAAGTTGTCGCGATTTCTGAGTTCCTGAAGGAAATAAGGGTAGTTCCAAGTGTCAGTTGTCCAATAACTATTTATTGTGACAACACTGGTGCGATTGCACAGGCTAAGGAACCAAGATCAATAAACAGAAACAAGCATGTACGAAAGAAGTACCACATACTCAGGGAGATGGTGGAGACTGAAGAGATTAGATTAGATTATGTTCACACAAACGATAATCTAGCTGACCCATTCACTAAACCATTAAGCTTAGTCAAGCATAATGGTCATTTTGAGAATATGAGCATTAGATATGTTGGAGATTGGCTTTAGGCCAAGTGGGTGATTGACGGTATATGTATGTTCTATAGACAATCTGTATTAGGACAAATGTACTTTATACACATTCGTATTATTATTAATGTAGATTAATATTTTGGCATTTGCAATTATGAATTATTAGTTTATTGTTTATAATATTCTATAATATGCATCCCTAGAGGTTACATTGTTATTAATAATGTGAGATATTAATATTATAACGTAACTCTTAAAATAGCCTCGACTAATGATCATTGAGAATGGGATAACGATGATATGTGATAAGTCGACATGTGGTCTGCATCACATCCTTAGAGGATGTAGTATGTCTCACCTGCTACGAGTAATGGCTACTCGTGATGGACACATGGATACTTTGGAAGTATTGGTATACCCTGCTGATATACTGTTTGTTATACTTGTCTAAAGTATGATCAGCGTGTGGGAAATAGAAGTCCTTAGACTTGAGGTCAATGCGCACATTGTCTACAAAGTAATATACTTTGATCCTGTCCTAAGCTCAAATGCCTTGTAGGTTGAGATACGACTTGTATTGGGTACATTACGATGTTGATTAAAGGTGGTAGTTGAGCCAAGATTAGGATTAATTCCTTGAATGTATATTCGAGAGAACACTCAACTTCTCAGTGATATTAGGTTGACTAAGTCGTTGGCCAACGCAATAGACATACTTAGAATATGGTCTAGTTGTCAACTAATATAGATGAGATACAATAATTAAGCCATTTGGATAGATACTTGACAAATCCTAAGCTTGATCGGGTGTGTCGTGAATGAAAGGATTTTATCTTACCACATAGAGGTTAAGTTTACTGGTTTCGTGTAAACGTACTTTCACATATTGAGTTCGTCTTGCGACGTCGTCTAGGAGTTCCGCGTAGACCTTAATTTGATTAATGTCGATATGTGAAGTCTTGTAAGGTCACACTATGTCGATTGTCTTTTCGATCTAAGGATGTTTTGAGAGAGTATTAAATATTCGATTTAGAATTGAGATATTTAAATGAATAATGATTGATTTAATTAAGTCAAAATTGGATTTTGGATTTAATTAAGAATGTGTGAAAAATAAAACGAGACAGTGTAGGGCCACGTCAGTGCCGCAGCACCCACACCATAGGGCCGCGACACCATTACCTAATCTGTCTCGAAATTTGGGCCAGGCCCAAGGTCAAACCCTAATCCGGTTTGACCTAATTTTTCACCTATAAATTCATACATACACTTCATTATTCAATACACATTATTTTCATATCATTATTCTATGTCTTAGAGACTCAGAATCAAAACACTCTCTCGAACCTCTGCCGGATTTCCTAGCTTTCCAAAGGATGAATACATTGAAGGTTGGAGCTTGCAATCGAAAGGGCATTCGCGTGCACACCCACAGTTGATAAAGATTTCAGATATTGTAAACATGTAAGTACCATTCAAGTATTATGTTTACAATTTAAAATTATCCTATAGTCAAACAATTCTACGTTTGTTGAGTTTGAAACAAATTTTCAATATTCGCTGTGTACAACAATCCAACAAAACCTGCAGAAATTAAGTAGGACAAATACACAAAATCTCATCCAATGATTGAATTAATTGAATATATATATATATATATATTAATGAGTGATTGGAGTTACAGTCTGATGGTTGTACCTTCACCTTACATCACTTAGGTGTAAGGTTCATCTTTTATCTTTTCTTCTTCACTATTTACGAGTTCATCCCACTTAATAAAAAATCGAAAACTTAAAAGAAGTTAAATATCGATGAATAGTACAAACGTTAAGGCAAAGCTGGCAATTTGATTTTCTTCCTCGTGCATTAATACAAATTTATATCTTTGAAGCATAAGCATCACCTTGCTCCTTCAGTATCGTATAAAATTGGTGAAATTGCTCAAAGGTTTTTTGTGACTGTGAAGACACAATTCAACATTCACTATAATAAAATAGAAATTAACTATGAAGTTCATTATTAATTTGTCGCTGAATAACTAACATGAATTTTTTTTAATAATCGGTTGCCAATCCGTTATTAAATAAAATTACCGACTGTTATCCACCACTTCTTTTTTGTAGTGATATTGTTGATTGCATTTTTGGCGTTAGTCCAAACTCTAAATGATCTATACAAAAAGAGCATTGAATTGCCCCACCAAACATTATTATTTGAAAGCAACTGTTTTGGGACTAACTAGGATTACCAAAAAAAGAAATTACTCACATATTGACTTTTTGTAATAAAAAGAATCTCTAAAACCTTAGCCATAACATTTGTTCATTGAGACAAAGTTGTAGGATAAGCCTAGTAAAGATACGTGAAGAGTTTGGTCCATAGAAACTTGGGTGGTTTGCACAAATAAGATGTTTCAGCATCACAATTTAAATTTTGACCTCGTTAAAGAATTTTTTTTAAAAATAATCTTCACGCTTGAAAAAAGCACCCTTCTAGCGGTTGCCAGGTGAGTGATTTATGGTAAATTCTTTAGGATTTCTAATCAAAATCCTGGCGATCATCACCGAGTTTTTTTTATTGATCAAGACTTATCTTAACAATAAATTATGGTGGTTCGTCAGGATTTCTGGTCAAATCCTGACAAATCACAAGCTTTTTTCAGCAATTGTTGCTGAAATCCTGGTGATCCGGCGAAATCCTGATCATCACCATGACATATTGTATAGAAATTTCCAACACAATTTTGCTTCAAAATTGGTGCAATCCTCCCAACGTAAAAACTTGTAGAAACTTTACAACTTAAATTACATACATACTGTATTAATTTGGACATAATTTTCTATGGACACTCAAAATTCAATAAGAAGCCTATTTCTTTTGAAGTACAAAATAATCCACTTTTAAGAAAATATTTTTATTTTGAAAAACAAATAGAAAAATTCGAAGAAAATATCAAAAAACACTAAAGAACAAGTCCAGAAAGAGTTCACATCACACTTTACATTTATCGTTTGCACTTTGGGTCCAAAACAAATTACTAAATTCTATTTTATTTCTTTCTTAAACTTCGTACCCAATCAAATCCAGCTTCCTACTTGATAGAAAAACATGTTTAACACAAAAAAGGTTGAGAGTTCTCTCATGAAATAGAAATTGTACGAAACAAAAGCAGAAGACCCACAAGACAAGTGGGCCTATTGATAATTATTAGTTGGGCCTCATTAGGATTATTGGTATTACATTTATTGGGCTTTCAGAGCTATCCCAACAAAATTGACAAATAAATAACCACCATAAACACCTGCAATCAAATATTAGCCATTATACCAAGTATGAGCTTCCAAGTATTTCAGACTAATGCTGCAACTAACTAACCCTACAAAGGAATATTAAAGTTAATTTTAGGGTTTTTCAATGTCTGGGCTGACCTTCAGAAGTTCCAGGAGATAGTACAGGAAAAGTGGGGGCAGAATAGGGGAGTAAGGAAGATGGAGAGTGTATGGAAGAACTTAAAACTCTTTAAACTAAGTTGAGAAAGCTGAATATTGAAGAGTAAAAGTTTGAAATGCAAGAACTGTGCTAGCAGATATTCAAACTCAAATGAGAGTTTAATGGATAAAAAGTTTACAAGCCCATGAGAAAAATATTATGCATGACCTTGAAAAGTGGTCCATAGTTGAGGAAAGTGCCCTTAAGCAGAAGTCTAGAGCAAAATGGATTAGACTTGGAGACACTAACTCTAATAATTTTCTGTTGTCTTAAAGAAAAGGAGTCAAAAGGAAGTAAATCTCTACAATCACATATTTGAATGGGCATTTCTTAACTGAACTTGAAGATATCAAGGAGGAGGTGATTGCTTTTTATAAGGTGTTGATGGGTGCATCCACTACAAACTTGCTTGCTCTTAGCAAAGTTTATATGCAGAAGGGTCCTATTTTATCTCATCATATAAGACTGCATTTATGTGAACCTGCCTCCTAAGAGAAATCTTGGTAAGTTTGAAGGCTATAGGAGATGATAAAGCTCCAGCTGTAGATGGATATAATGCAAATTTTTTTTAAAAAAGCCTGGCTTACTATCAAGAATGATGTTATGGAGGCTGTTACGAATTTCTTTACTCAAGGTAAAATATTTGCACATATTAACTGCACTTCTATCACTTTAGTGCCAAAAATTGATCATCCTACTACTATAAAAGAATATAGACCTATTTCCTATTGTACTGTCCTGTATAAGTTAATTTCCAAAGTCTTGGCAAATAGAATGCAAAAGATGATGGCTACTGTGATATGTGATTTTCAAGCTGGGTTTATTCCTGGCAGAAAGTTAGGGGATAACATTGTATTAGTTCATGAGTTAGTCCTGGGATACAATAGTATTAGCGAATATTCTCCGAATATTCACAGTATATTTTGTAATTATGATAGATGTATATTTAAGGGAAGTTAGGATTCTTATTGTATTAGGAATCAACCATTTAAGGTAAGTTAGGATTCTTATTGTATTAGGAATCAACATCTGTACAACTATATATATTGTGATTAATGAAAGGAATCCCTAAGGGAAATTATTCCAATCTCACATAGTATCAAGAGCCAAACCCTAATCCCTATTCTTCTCTTTCTCAAAAGCCGCCGCCGACCACCACAAATTTCCCTTCCTCTCGGCCGACGGCAACACTACTACCACCATGTCTTGCCCTACTTCCCCCACAAATTTCGGTTCCTCCACTGGCACTTTTGACAACCCCCTCAACGATCATCGTCTTCTTTTCACCCGGCATTCGCAATTACCAACATCAAAAATTTTATCCCTATAATCCTTGACCAAGAACATTGTCAATATTCCATGTGGATAGAACTGTTCTACATTCATGCCTGTGCGTACAATGTGCTAGATCACATTGATGATTCTGTTCCTCGTCCCACCGATGTTGCAGATCGACATGGCGTCGCCTTGACGCCATCATCAAACAGTGGATATACGACACCATCTCAAAGGATTTGTTGTGTACTATCATGAAAACAGGTGCTACGGCACATGAACTCTGAGTACGGTTAGAAGAAAATTTTCAAGATAATAAAAATACTCGGGCTGTGTATTTGGAAGAGCAATTTAACAATACGCGTCTCGAGAATTTTAACATGTCCGAATATTGTAAACAACTGAAACTCATAGCCGACCAACTTTCCAACGTAGGGGCATCTGTTTCAGAAATCAAGATGGTACGTCAACTAGTTGTCGGTTTACCGAAAGGTGAATACGATACACTTGCGACGATGATTCAACAAGCCGACTCACTACCAAGTTTCAACAAGGCGCATTCACAACTTTTGTTGGAAGAAACCCGCTGTACTAAATAGGAGGAGCACAATTAGAAGGCATTAGCCATTGAAAGCACACCACCGACGGCATCCCAGCCACCACTGCCAGACCACCAGCAGCAGCAGCCCCGCGGCGGCAGAGGCCGTGGTGGCAACCACAAAGGGAAGGGCCACGACAAGGGCCAAAGGAACCGAAGAGCCCGTGCCCAAAGACTGCTCCCTACTTTCAGTGGGGTGGACAGCTCCCTTGGCCCAATCCCGGGAATTGGCCTCTCCTGCATGCCCTACCCGACATCAGGGGCCCAATTCCAGCAAGGTTGGCAGCCAGGCCTCTTGGGCTTCGCCCCCGCCAACCGGCACGCCCAACAACCCACACAACAGGCGCATCTGGTAGCAGCCAATCAGCACCCGCAAGGCAGCAGCCTGGCGGCCCCCACCGATTTAGGCCAAGCCTTCAACACTGTGAACTTTCAACAGCCCGATGATAATTGGTACATGGACACCGGCGCCATATCTCACCTCACCCGGTCGTCAGGTAATTTATCTCAACTGCTTCGGTTATAGTGTCCTCAATTTATTACTGTCGGCAATGGTCATCGCATTCCAATTGAAGGTTACGGTAACACACATACCAAACATCCCCACCCGCCTTTCTCTCTAAATCATGTCATTTACAACCCCAACATCATTAAAAACTTAATCTCTGTTAGAAAATTCACTCACAATAATTCTGTGTCTGTCGAATTTGACCCTTTTGGTTTTATAGTGAAGGATCTCAATACGGGAAAAATTCTTATGCGCCGCAATAGTATGGGGACCTCTACTCCTTCACTCAATCTTCCGTTGTCAGACCGCAATCACCTCTATCCCTTGCGGCTATCTCTCCATCAACTTGGCACAACAGACTCGGGCACCCCGGAGACCCTGTTTTTAATTTTCTTAGGACTACTAAGCGTATTCAATGTAATAATGAGAAATTTGCCCAACACTGTTTTTTTTTTTGCACGCTTGACAAACATACTCGTCTTCCATTTATGTCATCCAACAATGTTACTTTTTCTCCTTTTGATATTATTCATGCTGATTTGTGGACATCTCCGGTTGTTAGCTCTTTGGGTCACAAATTTTATCTAGTATTTTTAGATGATTTTTTTACATTTTGTCTGGATTTACCCACTGAAATTCAAATCTGAAGTTTTTGCCAAGTTCCTTGAATTTCAAAAATTCATTAAAACATAGTTTGAAAAATCTATCAAATCTTTCCAATGTGATAACGGACGTGAATTTAATAATTCGACATTTCACACTTTCTACTCTAAACAAGGCATGGTTTTCCGTTTTTCCTGTCCCTATTCCTCCCAAAACGGAAAGGCTGAACGAATTATACGTACCATCAATAACATGATTCGCACCCTTTTGTTTCATGCCTGTCTTCCATCGCCTTTTTGGGTCTATGCTGTTAAAATGATAGAATCCCTCCTTAATATTTTACCCACTAACACTATTCAAAACAAGACCCCCACCGAAGTTCTATACCGTAGGATCCCGTCCTATGATCAACCCAGAATTTTCGGTTGCCTATGCTACCCCAATCTAGCCTCCACTGCCCCTCACAAATTAGCACCACGAACTACGCCCTGTGTCTTCGTTGCTCTCGCGTCTAACCATAGGGGTTACCTATGCTATGACATGTCCACTCGTAAAATCATTATCTCCCGCCATGTCACATATGACGAGACGTATTTTCCATTTTCCAATCTTCGGAAATTTCAAACCACAGACTACATTTCTTGATGACACAGATCTGTCCCCACCACTCAAATCACTGTTCCAATTTCCGTCCACTGTTCACGCATCAATTTCGGCGGCGCCGGTAATCTCACCTCCACCAGCGACCATCACTGACGTCGTCCGTACAACACAGAGGTCCCTGTCTCCCATTCCCACGGTCGAACAATCACCTCCACCACCAAACCACCAAACTACCGATAGGCTGTCCAGAAACCCTCTCGCCGACACATCTCCGATCCACACTCACATCGAAAATCTGCAACTACTGCCAAGCTCCACCACCTCGCCACCTAACCCACCAACACCGACAACAAACCAATACCCCAACCAGTCACCTCCACCACCCGTCACTAGCGACTCCCAGAATCCGAAATTGAATTTTGAAACCGAAGCCCAACAATCACTGCCTATCGTATGGAAACTCGTGCTCAACACGGGATTTTCAAACCTAAGGTTCACTTTAACCTATGCACACAAACCATATCACCCATTCCAAAAAATTTGAAACTAGCCAAACTGGACCCTAATTGGAATGCGGCCATGTGTGAGGAATTTACTGCTTTAACCAAGCAGAACACTTAGGATTTGGTACCTAGATCGGACGGTGTGAATGTTATCCGGTGCATGTGGCTATTTCGTCACAAGTACAGAGACAGTGGTGACTTGGAGCGGTATAAGGCAAGACTGGTTGCTAATGGCACTAATCAGCAGGAGGGTATTGATTGTGGTGAGACATTTAGCCCGGTTGTTAAACCGGTTACTATTCGGACTGTTCTCAGTATTGCTATGGGCATGCATTGGCCGATTCATCAGCTTGATGTCAAGAATGCGTTTCTTCATGGGGATTTGAAAGAAACTGTGTACATGCATCAGCCCCCAGGCTTTGTTCATTCGGTAGTTCCGCAGTTTGTCTGTCGTCTCAGGAAGTCATTGCATGGCTTGAAACAGGCACCCTGCGCTTGGTATGATCGCTTTGCCAGGTATCTCATGCAGATCGGATTTATATGTAGCAAGTGTGATAACTATATCTTCACTTTTCATCGAGGTAGCAACACTGCTTATTTGCTATTATATATGGATGGCATTGTTCTTACTGCCTCCTCTGACGGTTTGAAGAATGAAATCATTGCTCTATTCAAAACTGAATTTGCTATGACTGACTTGGGCAAACTGAGTTATTTCTTGGGTATATCCGTGACCAGATCTGCAGCTACTATGTTTTTGTGTCAGTGCAAATATGCGGAGGAGATAATTGCTAAGATGACAAATTATAAAATTATGCCAACTTCGGTTGACTCGAAATCCAAGCTCAGTGCCAATGAGGGCGCGCCAGTTGCTGATACCACTCTATATCGGAGTCTTGCAGGTGCCCTTCAGTATCTCACATTCACTAGGCCTGATATTGCATATGTCGTTCAGTAGATGTGTCTGTTTATGCACGACCCTCGAGAGTCCCATTTTGCGGCCCTCAAACGTATTATCAAATACGTTAAGGGCACACTGGACTTTGGACTGCATCTCTACCCCTCTGCCCCAACCAAGTTACTCTCCTACACGGATGCAGATTGGGCAGGATGCCCGGACACACGTCGCTTCACCTCAGGCTACTGTGTATTTCTTGGGGATAATCTTATTTCATGGTCCGCCAAGCGGCAGGCCACGCTATCCCATTCAAGTGCTGAAGCAGAGTATCGCGGAGTTGCTAATGTCGTTGTTGAGATCTGTTGGCTTTGAAATCTTCTTTTGGAGCTCCAGTGTCCATTGCGAAAGGCATCTATAGTCTACTGTGACAACATATCTGCCATCTATGTCTCACAATCTGGTCCAACATCAGCGGACCAAGCATATCGAGATGGATACACTTTGTACGTGAGAAGGTTGCCCTTGGTCAGGTCAAAATATTACACGTACTTTCCTCCTATCAGTATGCAGATATTTTCACTAAGGGACTACCGAGACAGCTCTTCACCGACTTCTGATTCAGACTTAGCGTTCGGCCTCCTCCCGCTCCTACTGAGGGGGAGTATTAGCGAATATTCTCTGAATATTCACGGTATATTTTGTAATTATGATAGATGTATATTTAAGGTAACTTATGATTCTTATTGTATTAGGAATCAACCATTTAAAGTAAGTTAGGATTCTTATTGTATTAGGAATCAACCTCTGTACAACTATATATATTGTGATTAATGAAAGGAATCCATAAGGGAAATTATTCCAATCTCACAAATAGGAAACATAATCTCCTAGATGTATGATTAAGATAGACTTTCAAAAAGCATATGACTCCTTGGAATGGGTATAATTAGAATAGGTTATGGTAGAGCTTGGTTTTCCTATAAACTACACTAAACGGGTCATAGAGTGTGGATCTACTGTTAGCTATAGCATTATCATCAATGGAGAACCAACTGAGCCTTTTAAAGCTGCAAAAGGACTCAGGCAAGGTGACCCGATGTCACCTTTTTATTTGCTATTGGCATGGAATACCTCAACAGGATGTTGAATGGGCTTAAGGAGATCAAATAGTTTCATTTTTACCCTAAGTGTGCAAAACTTGCGTGAGTCATTTGTGTTTTGCTGATAATTTGCTGCTTTTTACTAGAGGTGACCTACAATCTATGGCATTAATGCGTAGCAGGTTCTAAATGTTCTCTCAATCCTCTGGTCTTCAGGCAAACTTAGGGAAGAGTTCAATGTATTTTGGGGTGTGGATCAGGTGATACAAGAGATATCCTTCAACATTTGGGATATTCTCATGGTATACTCCCTTTTAAGTATTTAGAGGTGCCATTGTCCACTCAAAAGATTTTCCTTATTCAGTGGCAACCTCTTGTGACAAAGATTACAGCCAGAATTTCATCTTGGACAGCTACGAGAAATTGTCATGTGCTGGGAGGATGCAACTTATCCAGTCTGTCATATTTGGTATTCAAGATTTTTAGGCACAGTTGTTCATACTCCCTATCAAGGTCTTGAAATTGATTGAAGCTCATTGTACAAGTTATTTGTGGTCAGGTATTGGAACTATTACTAAAAAGGTTTTGGTAGCATGAGAGAAGATGCGTACTCCAAAGGGTGTGGGTGGTTTGAACATAGTCAACCTATACTTATGGAATAGAGCAGCTATAGCCAAACGGTGGTGGGATATTGAGTGCAAACAAGATAAGTTGTGGATCAAATAGATCCACAGTTATTATATAAAGAACCAGCCTTTACATAGTGTAGCAGTGCCAAAACAGGCTTGTTGGATAATTAGGAAAATGTTTGAATCCAAGAACTTGATGGCTCAGATGCAGTTCACCCCAAGCAAGAGTATGATTAGGAAGATTTATTATCAGGCCCTTCCTACCAGGCTTCCTATTCCGTGGAAATGTATTATGTTTCACAATTCACCTACGCCTAAAGCTTTGTTCATTACTTGGTTGCACTTGTTGGAAATTATCCTTTGGCGGGAGTTGCGACCGACCAACTTTAACGGCTTAAACACTAGCGTTACGTATGTTGGAGAATCCGGTTCTTCACACATGCATGATCTACTAAGTACGTAGATAACCGTAGGGCCAAGAATCGTCTAATTTCATTGAGAAATGAAAGAGATATTGGTTCACGAAGCAAGGTGTTTGAAGCATGGAAAAGTGTGGTGTGTGATCAATTCTCCCTCATCGGTAGAGGAAGAAAGAATTGTTGTGTATATAAGACTCGAAATTGGTTTGGGGTTTGGGACCCCAAGGGATATCCCATGTGTTTAAAGGAGGGAGGACCTAGATGTGCTTCGGTTCAAGGAAAGACCACACGCGCGCCGTCCGTCCGTCCGGTTCGGGTTCCCGTGGGCCGTGGGCCGTCTGATATTATCTTTTTGGGCCAGAGAACTTTGCCAGAAGTACAGTTTGGACCAGAATTCTTTCAGATGTACAGTTTGGTCTCTGAAGTTTCAAGATGTACAGTTTGGTCCCTGAAGTTTTCAGAAAGTCAGAACGACGGTCAGAACAGAAACGTCAAGCACTCAATTCAACCATTTATTTTGGCTGAATTACTCCTCCTATAATAGCCAAATCCGTTGGTCTTTCACCATTTATTTTGGTGGCTTTTACTACCTCCATAATGGCCATTATTTGGCCAATAGTGGCAGTTATGGAGGCAGTTAAACAACCCTCCCTCACCTATATAAACACCCCTTACACCATTGTTGAGGCACACTTAACAAACACAAAACATATACGAAAATACACAACCAGAAAATCAGTTTTCTTCCTACAACTTCCAAGCATCATTTCGTTGCTCAATATTCTTCACGGTAGCATTTGAGTTTCCTTTGCTCAATTGTTCCATTGCTGTTTTATCTTGGGAGACGAATTGTCCAGGACGTATAAAGGATACATAAGGGGCAATATTGTCTTAAGGACAGAGTGCCACACTCGACTCAGCAAAAACAGTTTTTCAGTTTTTCTTGTTCATCTTTATAATTTTCAGATTTCTAGTTGAATTGTAATTTCAATTCTTACATTAGCAGTTACTTGTAATTCCCGTTCCTGCAACCTTTGTAATACCAACAGCACTTGCTAGGTAAGTTGTTAACTATTGACAAACTAGCGAAATAGAGGATTAAGGTGGAACCAAAATGTTCTTTATGCCAGACCTGTGAATTGTGATGAGACAAGGGAGCACCTCTTTGTGCAATGTGCTTATGCTAGAGCTTTGTGCAATATGGTGCTATACTGGATGCAACTGCAGGATTATTCTCCAACTAATCGGGAGCAGCATCAACAATGGCTGATTACAATGTCAAAAGGAAGATCGCAGAAGGCTCAAGCTGTCAAGATGTTGTGTACTGAGGTTATTCATGTCATCTGGATTGAGAGGAACATGAGAATATTTGAAAAGCAGAGAAGAAACTGGAAAAGTGTGGCCAAAGAGATAGTTTATGTTCTATGTGTTAGATCTCCATCTAGGTTTCAAAATGTAATCCATTGTCTTAGATTCTAATTTAGCTCGTGTTTGGTTATGATTTTTAGCAAGCTGTGTATAACTTGCTACTGATTTGTAATTCTCTACTTTAGTGGTTAATGAAAGTTTAATTACCAAAAAAAATGTGTGCATCTAACGTTTAGAGAAACAAAGATTTGATATCTTAGGTGATAATTTTTTTTGACTCTCCAAATAATATTAAGAACATGTAAAATAGGATGGAGGGAATAATTAATTACCATACAAGGTAACTTGATCGACAACATTAATGCCAATCGAGTAACGAAAATGGGGATAGAAATTCCGCAATCATCAGATGCAAAGAAGATGAAGAGTATAAACATCATTCAAGAACTGGCTCCATTAGAGTTCTAATTATCAATGGGCATAAGGATTTAGGAACGCACACCAGTTCCGATGAGCGAAGGCAACACCGGAGATCACAGCTCTGGCAAGGAATCATGGGCAGATCAGGTAGAAGAGGAAAATTTGAGGAAACACGCACGAGTCCGGCGAAGGTAATTGACGCTGGTATAAGTGCAGGAGAGGTGACATCCATAGTTGGCCCAATTCAGAAGAGGGATGGATTAGATCTGTCAAATGCAAAAACTAGTAAGGTAAATGTAAAAATCACTATGGATGAGATAAAAGAGGAGGTTGCATACTGGAAGCAACAGTCATATGTTATATATTAGGATCTAATACACCCCAAACAATTATGGATGGATTCTTCTGCCGGATATGAAGGTCATTGGGAGTGGATAAGGTGGCGCAAATGAACAAATGAGTATATCTAGAAATGCTTTGATGATCCTAAATCCAGAAATATTGTGGTAGAGGAGAGACTCCAGATGATTGACAGAAAGCATGTGATAGTGAGGGAATGGAAACCAGATATGGAATTAAGGAAGAAGGCAATGGATAAGATTCTGGTATAGGTCCAACTCGTGGGACTGAATATCAAATATTGGGGACAAAGTGCACTAACAAAGATAGCTGGATTGATAGGAAAACCTATCAAAGCTGGCAGTGCAACCACATTAAAGAGAGGCCAACATATGCTCGCGTATTGGTAGAGGTAAAACCTAACCAACAATACCCTACTTCTGTTATGTTTGAAAATGAGTATGGATACATAGTATAACAGGAGGTTCAATATGAATGGAAACCAGTATTATGTACTAGTTGCAAGAATTATGAACATGAAATATCAGTATGTAGGAAATTTCTTAAAGAAGAGGCTTGGAGGAAGGGGAAGTTTAAACCTCTTTAGGAGAGAGCATAAGAGAATTCAACAGGGAAAAAGGAGAAATAAGACCAACAGGCTGTTGAACCAAAAACTGCAGCTCCTAAGGAAAACAAACCTGGGAATAATGTGAAGAAACCTAGTGGAGAACAATCAAATCATGTTAAAACATGTAACAACTTTACTCCTTTGGGGTCTGTAAACATGAACTTGAGAGTTTGACTGAAGAAATAATAGATGTGGTAACTAGCCTTGGGAATGGACTAGGTGATGGGGGTACAAAAAAGGGAAGGGTGGGGGCAACACCCTTCCTAATGGATGGATTGGGCTTCTGGAATACTAGGGGACTAAGCAACTCTGATAAACAACAGAAAATGCATCTACTTATGCATACTGCTAAGGTAGGATTGTTTGGTCTCCTAGAGACAAAGGTTAAGAGACACAAAGCTCAAGTAGCTTCTCTTAACCTTTGTAATAGATGATCATATAGTATAAATTTGTCACAACATCCAGGAGGTAGAGATGGTCAGAACAATACTATATCATATCCTCAAGGTATAGTTGATGCAGTCATCAAATATTATGAAGAACTATTGGGTACCAGGAAGAAAAATAGACATCATGTGTGCAATCAACTAGTTAGAGAGGGTACAACACTGAATGGGGAGCATAGAGCACAATTAGTAGTTGGTTTTTCTGAGGCTGAAGTGAAGAAATCATTATGGGGAATTTCAGGAGAGAAGTCACCAAGGCCATATGGTTATGAGAGCCAATTCTTCAAAGACAGTTGTTCAATTGTAGGACAAGACACGACAATAACAATACTTGAGTTTTTCAGGTTTGGTAAACTGTTAAGGGTCATGAATAACATTGTCATTACTTTGATCCTAAAGAGCAGTCATGCAATAACTGTAGGGGATTATAGACCTATAGCTTGTTGTAATGCAATCTACAAAATAATCTCTAAGATCTTATGCAACAGACTTAAATCAATCCTGCCAGCCTTGAAATCTGATAATCGGAGTGCTTTTATCTCAGGAAGATCAATTGTGCAAAACATCTTGATATGCCAAGATCTGATGAGACTATACAAAAGGAAGAACACCACTAATAGTTGCTTGATTAAGATTGATCTTAAGAAAGTATATGACTCAGTGGAGTGGGATTTTGTGGAAGAAATGTTGCATGCCCTGAACTTTCCTCAGAGGTTCATCAAATGGACTATGAAATGTATTTCAACTACCTAGTATAGTATTGCCCTAATGGATAATTATATGGGAAGATACAAGGAAGAAGAAGACTTAAACAGGGGACCCCATTTCTCCCCTACTCTTTGTCATTTGTATGGAGTACTTTACTAGAATACTTAATATGGGTGGTAATGATGATAGGATTTGAGTTTCATACAAAATGCAAAGGGCTTAAACTAAACCACTTATGTTTTGCAGATGACATGCTACTGTTCTGCAAGGGAACATACCAATTAGTGGTTCTAATGCTTAGAGGATTACAAACTTTCACTGATGCATCTGGATTGAGCAAAAATGCTAAGAAGTCCAACATTTTCTCAGCTAACATAAAAACTCAAAGTCTTGAAGATTTATGTGAACTCATAGGATACAAGAAAGACACTCTACCTTTCAGATACATGAGAGTTTCAATATCTGCTAAGAAACTTACTACACTAGACTGTGAAATGCTCTTGGAAAAGATGGCAGCCATGGTTATAGAGTACAAGGAACCTTTCCTATGCAGGAAGGGTGCAACTGATAAATGTTGTGCTGATACATGTACACTCATACTGCTCATTTTAATGATTTTTGTCACCAAAATGGGATGTATTTGCGTCTTTCGTGTCCACATACTTCACCACAAAATGGGAAAGCCGAAAGAAAAATTCGAACGATTAATAATATGATTCGCTCTCTTTTTGTGCATTCTTCCACACCACCAAAGTTTTGGCACCATGCACTTCAAATGGCTACCTACCTTTTAAATATTCTTCCTAGTAAATTGTTATCCAATGTGTCTCCTACACAAATGTTATATCATCGTCTCCCGTCTTTTACACATTTAAGGGTGTTTGGATGTTTGTGTTATCCTTTGTTTTCATCTACTTTCATTAACAAGTTGCAGGCTCGGTCTACTCCTTGTGTGTTTTTGGGATACCCACAAAATCATAGGGGATATAAATGTTATGATTTGACGAATGAGAAAATAATTGTATGTCGTCATGTGATTTTTGATGAGTCTAAATTCCCGTTTACTAAGTCTCACGTGGCATCCTCACCTTCATATGATTTTTTGGATAATGGATTACATCCGATTTTACACCACCATCTTTATACCCAAACACATGTGGAACCAATTGCCTCGCCCCTTTTGGCCCAACCACCAAATAGGGCTGGACCGGCGACCACTGTTTTGTTACCATTAGTCTCGGCCCAATCCCGTTCTCGTGGCGGTCTAACCCACATAGGGCATTCCACAACCACACCCGTAGCCCAAATCATTCCCCGAGCCCAGTCACATACTGCAACGGATACACCTAGTAACTTGGGCCATCATCCTTCCCATCGGCCCAATGTACCCGAGAACCAAACTACCCACCCAGTGACGGACCAACCTTGGACCATTGAAACTCGTGCCATGCATGGGAGTTTTTGGCCCAAACGTCATTTTAACCTACTATCCTTTGTTCAACCATCACCTTTACCAAAAAAATCTCAAAGCTGTCTTATCCGACTCGAATTGGAAAGCTGTCATGTTAGATGAATTTAATGCTCTTATTACAAATAAGACGTGAGAATTGGTACCATGTCCGTCTAATGTGAACATCATTCGGTCTATGTGTGTTTTTTATCATAAAAAAATTCTGATGGTTCTTTTGCGAGATACAAAACTCGTCTTGTTGGTGATGGCAGGTCTCAGTAGGTTGGGGTAGATTGTGGTGAAACGTTCAGTCCGGTAGTTAAGCCAGCAACTGTCCGGACTGTTCTCAGCTTAGCTCTTTCCAAATCTTGGACCATTCACCAGTTGGATGTTAAAAATGCATTCTTACATGGCAACCTACAGGAGGCAGTATACATGCATCAGCTACTGGGTTTTCGAGATTATTCCCGTCCAGATCATGTTTGTCTATTGGAGAAATCCTTATATAGTTTGAAACAAGCTCCTCGGGCATGGTATAACAGGTTTGCCGGGTTTGTTTCAGAATTGAGATTCTCTCACATCAAGTTTGATCAATCATTGTTCATTTATCGGAAAGGGATGGACGTGGCATATATCATTTTGTATGTCGATGATATTATTCTCACAGCATCATCCATTTCTCTTCGCCAATCCATTATGTCCCTTTTTGCAGCAGAATTTGCAATGAAGGACTTGGGTCCGTTGAATTATTTTCTTGGCATTGATGTCACTTACTATGCAGGTGGTTTGTTTCTCAGTCAAAAGAAATATGCCGAGGAGATAATTGACAAAGCAGGAATGTCTTCCTGCAAACCATCACATACTCCAGTTGACACTAAGGTGAAGTTGAGTAACGCTGCAGGTACTTCATACAACGGCCCTACACATTACCACAGCCTTGCAGGTGCATTGTAGTATTTGACTTTTACGAGGCCTGATATTTCCTTTGCAGTCCAGCAAGTTTGTTTACATGCATGATCCGAATGATGAACATATGGGGGCCTCAAGAGGATTCTGCGGTATGTTAAGGGTACTCTTCATTTCGGACTTCATCTGTATAAGTCCTCCATCTCGAGTCTTTCTGTCTACACTGATGCGGATTGAGGTGGATGCCCAGACACACGTCGTTCCACTTCCGGCTATTGTGTGTTCTTAGGTGACAATCTCATTTCATGGTCCTCCAAACGACAGTCCACACTGCCTCGGTCCAGTGCAGAGGCGGAATACCGGGGGGTGGCAAATGTTGTTGCTGAATCATGTTGGTTCCGTAATCTACTACTGGAGATCCATTGTCCGATTGAAAAGGCAACAGTGATCTATTGTGACAATGTGAGTGCGATCTGCTTATCTTGCAATCCTGTTCAGCATCAATGCACGAAACACATCGAAATGGATATCTTATTTATCCGAGAAAAAGTTGTATGTGGTCAAGTCCGTGTTCTCCATGTACCGTCCCGTTATCAGATAGCTGACATTTTCACAAAAGGTCTTCCGCGCGTACTTTTTGATGATTTCAGGGACAGTCTCACCATCCGGGAACCTCCAGCTAAGATTGCGGGGAAATATTCCATAATTACCTCTCATTATTATAATTGATAGTGTAATATATTGTAATTATTGTAATTGTAATTAGTAACTTATAATTTAGATAAGGTAGATTAGTCTTCCATTAATCAAGCATAGGATGATTGTATATATATTGTATCTTTGGGAGAAGATAAATCAAGAAATCATTTCCTACCTTCAATGTCTCTGTAATGGACGACGTCTCCCTTGAACATGATTAAGGTGGTTGTGATTATCTTTTATGCCACGTGGCAGCTTCGGTGGCCAGTTTTTCTGGGAGCGTACAACTGATCAATGAGACAAGGTCAAATTCCCCAACATGCAGAGTTTATTCGTGCTTGCGGGGAATCGAACCCACGCTGTCCCATGCCAGAGCGCCTTATAGCGCCCAGGCATTGCCACTGGACTATGCCCCGGAGGACAAGTTCTCTCTCTTTCTTTCTCCTTCGTTACCTCGTTCTCTTCAAAAAATGAAGCTTGTTTAAATTAAATTTGACTAAAACTTTCTTTATTTCAGATTAATTTTTTTTTTGCAATAGCAAAAATGATATGTTAATTAGAAGTAGAAAGAAGTAACGGGTATGTGTTGTGTTGTGTCGTTGATAGTATAATTTGTAGTACCAAAATTTTCTTTTCCCGTAGCTAGTAAATTGTCCAATAATTTTTTTCACGACTATTAGCAATTGAACCAAATTCACACAGATACTTTATAAATTAAAAGTTAAAAGTGATAAGTTAAATAACACGGTGTTCGACGCACACAGTCCTATCCTATTTAAATCTGAGTTTACCCTCTTACACTTCGAACAACAATCCGTAATATAAGAAATAACTGCGGATCTAAAGTACCATTTTCCATTAACCATGTGAACAAGTACAAAGAGTGAAACATCATGGATAGTTACAACACCCACAAACGTTGTTGTTTTGATAGCAAAATTTATAGGTAGGCAGAAGTGTATACTGCAGTTTTTTTGTACCGTGTTTGGTACGATGAAAAAATATTGCATTTTCTTTCGAGTGTTTTTCTCCCCTCTAACCATGAGAGAAAATGACTTCTCATATTTTGGACAAAAGTAATTTTCGTTCACAATTATTATCTCTTAATTTCTGTCATTACCCCTAACCAAACATTAGATTATTATCGATCTTTTATACAGAAAAAAATCATCAAGATATGATTCAGTTTGCTAATAATATTATCAATCTTTAAGAAATGTTTCAAAATTTGACCCTCCAGCCATATAACGAAAAATATTATTTTAAGAAAATAAGTCATTTTTTAGAAAACATGTTTTAGAAACGTTTTCCTCTTACCAAACACATTAAATAATTTGATTTGGTCTCTAGATAAACCATCTTTACATACACTATCATATAAGTAAAGCACGATAACTATTACGACTAACTTTAAAATGTTAAAAAGAAAAAACTATTTTTAGAATTTCAATTGTCTAAACTCTAAAGCACGTGGATTTGACTTTAAGCTGGTCGTAAAATAGCGTCCTTATAATAAGAATAAATAAATAAATAAATAAATAAATAGAGTTAAGTTCTTATAGGGCTTGCAGTACACGGCACTCAGTTGAAGTCTTCGTTGTAGGTTTTTTTTTCCCGATTATTCGTATTAGTAAAAACATCAACTTTGATATTTAGTTATAATTATAATTATAATTTTGATGTTAGGTTATGATTCATCATTTGTTTCCATCTAAACTCATAATATCATAAATTAGTTTTTATTGCAATTCTCTTTTTCTTTTTAATCGGACATAACAATATATACCTTCCAAGGTAGGGATAAACTTTGCATACACTCTACACTCCTCAGACTCACTTGTGAGATTACATTGGTATGTTGTTGTATTGTAGATAACAATG
Source organism: Anisodus tanguticus (assembly GCA_034509755.1). Classification (NCBI taxonomy): domain Eukaryota; kingdom Viridiplantae; phylum Streptophyta; class Magnoliopsida; order Solanales; family Solanaceae; genus Anisodus; species Anisodus tanguticus. Next base: position 7,018,291 of record CM067543.1, on the reverse strand, counting down.
GCGGACGTATGTGCACTTTAGTGGTGCTCCAGCACCCGTTATACCCGACACAGATTAGGTATAGTTATATAAGAAATATATGCAAATTGTGTATAAAAATTAAAAAAACACCCTGAAAACCAATAAGACAGTTGAGTGCTTTGGTTTCAAGGCGGGACTTCAAGGGTTTGGGCACTTGGGGAACCTGTGTTTGAACCTTCCCACCCAACATTTTATTTTTATAATTAATTTTAATGATGCTCAAAGTACAGCTTTTGGTCTCATCTTTTCCTTGTCCATAAGTATATGTTATCGGTAGCAACTTGTGTTAAAGAACATGAAGCACCCACAACCCTTAAATCATGGATCCGCCACGGTAGATAACAATAGATATATGTATCAACAATATATGTACTTGATTTAAAATCATTTAAAATGATTGGAATAACTTTACTACTATTACTTATTCTTTTAGTTATTTCTTACTCATTATCTTTCATTTCTCTGTAATAATATTTATAATGTTAATTTGAAATATGGGGAAGTTTATTGAAGAATTTGTCCATATTACAAAGAGGAAATAAGATTAATTTATGATTGATATATGCACTTATTTTAATATAACATTTTAATCTTAGCTTTCTTTAAACACCGTTGAACTTAAAATTGGGGTAATTAGAAACTACAATGTTGTATTCTTAATTCCTCACTATTTTGTTCTGATAATTTAATGAACTGTGTTAATAACCAAAAACTAGACTAGATAAGCTGATGGTGCAATATGGACCAAGGATATAACTCGGACACCAATGTTATCCAAATTATTAGTTATTTCCTGGGAATATATATGTTCTACACACACTTTGTGATGTCCATCCATACACGTTGAAAAAAAATATGTCCATCCATACACCTCAAAAAAAAATTCTTTAGATATTTGAATACATGTTCATATTTTCTATATACTTGAGAATTTAACTTGGCGACATAGTTAATGCATATACTGTGAATGAATCTGAGTATCCAATTCAAAACTTTAAGCCAATGAATGGAGTGATTATTATAAACCCCTTAAGCACCAATGAGGAACAAATGTATTTTTTACACCTTCCATATATAACACATGTATGGTTTACGCGTGAAGTCGTGAACTAGAAATTTCCTTTTGAAATAGAGAGAAGGCTCAACAAGAGTATACCTAAATGAGACACAATTTAGGCTTGATAAGCTAAATGAGTGTAAGTATAGTAATATGGCTCGACCAGCTAATTTGAGAGAGAGAGAAGCCTAGAGCAGAACAAAGTTGTGAAAAATTGGAATCTTTAATCTAAAAAATTCTTTTGAAAACTCTTATACAATCCATGAGAAATAAGTGTATTTTCTAACTTATCGTACACTAAGTATTACAAATCTTTTGCTTTTGAGTTGTATATATTATGCATTTGATATAAATTTCATTTTTTCTTTTTTGCAGATTTTATTTTTACTATAAAATAAGGAACCATAAGAATATGAAAATATATCATGAGGCCTACTCCTTGGTTATGGAGTTATGTTCTACCCAATGATAGTTAAATTGTCTTTCCCTATGCCATGTAACCATGTCTTTTAAAACTTTGATTCATATATTACACAATGTTTACACACGATATTAGTGTTCAAAATAGGACTATCGTCATTAATTACATAGAGTTTGGTAACTAAATACTAGTAATAAGTTTATCTTAACAAAGTCTCCTCCTTATTTTATTGTATTACTCCCTGAGTGACTCAAATTATCTGTCGTGATTGTCTTTTACATGTTTATTAAGAAACTTAACTAGGAGAGGATATTAACTATTTTATCCTTCATTTATATTTAAACAATCATAACATTACCTCATAATTGAAGTATTTGTAGTCTTTAAGAATAATTACAACTACTAAGAGTAAAATGAAAGAAATAGTTACTTTTGTCTTGAAATTTTATAATAATAAATAATTTAAAATAATTATTTTTAGAAATTCTGACAGATAATTTGTGACGGAGAGAGTAATAAAAAAAGAAAAGAAAAATCTTCTCTGTTAACATGCATCGAATAATTTAAACCAATAATATAATTTAATGTGATATACTTTTAAAATTGTGTACGGCAACACTCAACAGCAATATTCTCTAAAAGCATTTATTAGTAATTTAATACAAGTGTGTTTTGTTGGATTTCAAGGGCAATTATTAGTCGAGATGGATCCCCATTTATAGTGCCACGATGAATTGCAGAGTTTGACCATGTGAAGAAAACTTGTCTACCTATGAAATATAATTACAGTATTATTTTGAGGTGGATGTATAGTATACTATTGAAAAATATTATTGGGTCGGCCCATTTGTAAAGGGTAATTAGATGACCCGCAATTTTATTAGTTATAATTTTTCACATAAAACTTTAAAGTAAGTCTATATAAATATCAATTATAGGTGTTTAAGATATAATTTTTTTTTATCATAATAGAAATTGTCGGCGTTCTCAAATAAGATCTATATTTGCATATGAGGGATTAGAAGAATGTGGATTAAGGGAGTTCATCCACCTCGTGAGAATTTTTGATGTCACAAGATCCACTTCTATTAAGGAGAAATCTAAGTCTCCTAACTAATATCTACGGTTAAATAGTAGGAGTACATATTTTCAATAATTGTTGTAGTTATGCATATTATTTTCAATTCAAGCTCTTTGTATATATAAAATCGGAAAAATATAAATGCTAAATATTTACACTTAATAACTTTACCAGTTTAAGTATCATAAAGTATACTCAATTCTATATCTGAATAGAAAAAAAAGGAAGAGTTAGGATAACCTTATATTCTTACAAGTTACCACTAATTAAGTAAGATGAGTCTAACATGGATCTCTTGACATTGAGTTAGAATTGTTAAGAGTCGCACGTCCGTTGGAAAATGAATTGGTGGTCTGGTTATATGAATTTGGGCAATATTTCTCTCATGAGCGAGTTTTGGGATTAAATTAGATTCAAGATATAAAAACTATGAAGCTGGAGCTGTGGATCCATAGAAAATCCAGTACAGTTCAGATAGAAGAAGAGAACAGTGTTGGTACTCCCACTGGATCCACAACTTTAATTTCATAGTTTTTAGTGTTGGTACTCCCACGGGATCCACAACTTTAATTTCATAGTTTTTTACATGCTATCAAAGCCAGGTCCATTCCTATTTTGGGCTCCCGATTTACATTTTAATTGACCCTAGGGGTGAAGGGGTGTGTGTGTTAGAGTGGTTAGAATTCCACATTTATTGGCGAATAGACCAGTGATCTGCTTATATGAATTTGAGCAATTTTTCGCTTATGAGCCAACTATTAAAATTGAGTGAAGTCTAATATCTATTTCTTTACAAGAAGATAGTGAATAAAAATAATTTATATAACAAATTTCAGCTAATCTGTGGTTGAAAAATAATTACACGATTCAATTGTCACAAGGAGTAATGAGTACTCTAAATACATTAACCTAAATTCTTGGATCAATCTCTGCCTTAAGCACAAAAGAGAGAAAATTAAAGGACATAGATCCAATTGTCACGAGTAGTAATGAGCACTGCATCGGATTGTTTGGTTCACTTATTAGCTATGGGGATATTATAATGGAGAAATCATTTATGCATGGATTAATAATAAAAAGTTTATGATGATTTATTAACAATGAGTAAATTGTTTACGCTGTGATTATTTAATTTGAAAGATAATATTTCTTCTTCCAATATCTTAATTCATACATTGTTAATTCATGTATTCTTATTTCACATTTTGTCCTACATAAAACAATATATAATGTCACGAATAACTTAATACAAATTGTATAGTGCAAAATTCGGAATGTATAGGTGGACGGATTATGTCATGACACGTGACAGAAAAGATGAGTCAGAACTCATATCCAACTCATCTTTCTGCGTCCCGAAAGCGTTAGTATCAAACCGGGGGCACCAAGGAGTCGTAGTTACCGGAAAGCAAGAAATTCGGGTCGGTTCGAATCCCAATGGGCGACCGTTACTTACTTGGCTTTACATCTTCCAAGAAAGCATTTAAAAATATACTGATTATTACAACATTTTTGTATTGTTATTATGAGGGGCATAATTCGTGGAATGTGTACCCATGCATCCTAGTATGAATAGGACCAATTAACTCGTTGTAAAGGAATCATATCCAAGATATACAATACTCATTCATTGTTTTCACTATTTTCCAAGTTCTTGTCTCAATATTGCATTCTTATACTGTTGACGACATCAAGCCTGGAAGCCATAGCATGAAGCTTCTTCTAGGCTCATGTTAATTATATTCTAACATTGCTTTTATATTCAGTTTCTATTAGAATTATTTACTGATTAATTTGTTAATTTAATCACTTGAGACCTACGTGTCCTTGACCGCGTGTACAAATTCAAATGTACCGATTTGTGGGTAAACAGTTTGGCGCCCACCATGGGACCTGGACAATAGTGGTGTCACAAGTGACCATCATTTCTATTGATCTAACTTTTTCTTTAATCTTGTTTTGCTTAAGCAAATATGTCAAATATGGAAGGACTTGAAGGCAACCGGGTTCTCGGGAACAATGTCGAAAACAATCGGGTCGGTCTAGACGACCTCACTATCCCAAATCCTGTACCAGAAGATCCAGCAGTTGCGGAGCCATTTCAGGAGGCGACAACCCCGGGGAGACGGGGTTCCCACTGATGAAACGTCCGAAGAGGCTTCGCAAAACCCGAGGGCGCAAAATTTTACAGTGAGTATAATTAGGCAGTATAAAATACTTTTCCTCTGAGTTCGCGTCCAACTTCGTTGGTAGGACTCTAGCAATCGCAACGGCACCACCAACAAACGTCTGTAATATTGCGGAATGATCAAATTGAGTCAAGTCAAACATTCTCATATAAAATAGCACAGAGGGAGTAGTACTATTGTCACTTTAAAAATAGAGAGAAAAGAAGAAGAAGACCATGTTTGGTTAACTTGTAATTTAGAGGTAACGTAAAGAAAAGAGTGGGCAAATCCAAGAAGAGAGCGTCTTGAAGGGTCAACAATGCTCAGCGTTAAGCCGTCTGAATGCATACGCATGAATTGACTTCATATTATTACGTACTTTGACACCCATTTTTTTTACCTCACTTGCCCCCACCAAAGATTGGTCTTTTCTTTCCAAATTACTAAAAACATCTCTATTCTCCTATTATTTCCCAACAAGAACCTCAGCCGCCTTTACTTTGCAGATTTGTTTCTCTTTACTCCTATCTCTTTATTATATTTCCTACAAGGTCAACAGTGATTAATTTTTAGTGTTTCTACTGCAAAGTAACCGGGTTTGTCTATAAGGGTTGTTTGGTAAAGTTGGTGGGACAAGTTTAATTCCCAAATTTTGTTAAAATACTAGCTTTTTGGAGAATTGGGTGCTTAGGGTTTCAAGTTTTTTTTGATCTGATTTTGTCTATTTGGGTTGTTTGTGAAGTGGGTTATAAGTCAAGTTTGGGTGCCCATATTGTAAAGATTTGAGCTTTTTGCATAATTGTGTATTTGGGTTTTTGAGGTTTTCTTGATCTGGTTTGTCTATTTGGGTTGATTGGTGAAGTGGGTAACACAAGTTTAATCCCAATACTGTCAAGATTCAAGCTTTTTGCAGATTGGGATCCAATATTGTGGATCGGACTTATTGATTGGTATGCACCAATATATGCTACAATAATGTCTTCAAATGTCTTTCCTAATGGCTTCCATTAGATATCTGGGTTTATAATTGGGCAAGTTATACATTTGGTCGGTCGGCCAAAAATAATTACATTCGCTAGCGAAATATACGAAAAATATACACTAATATGTATCAAAAATGTATATTTATGTAAATTTCTCTCTATAATTTGTGTAGTGATATACTAGAGTCCACATTATCTTGCAGATGAGTTGCATTTCAAGTCTGGAAGAAAATTTATACAGAAGGTGGTCAGACAAGGATCCAACGGACACAATCTTGATGATACATCACGGAAGGCCAAGGAAAAGCATACTGATGGTTTTTCAGTAACCCCAAAAAAGTTGGCGATGGCTGTACCAGCATTTTTTATTCTATGCTGTGGCTTAATTTGCCCGTGTTTTCGCGTGAGGAAGAAGGAAACGGATAATTCAAGTGAGTTAAACGTTTCAATGTTCCTGTATTCAGTTCATAGTTGCTTACATTCTTCTTCACAGATATTCACAAACAAAATATGGCCATCCTCTGTTGGGCAAAAAGGGTTTTTCTGATTCAGAAGATAAGTTTACTTCAGGGTTTTTTTCATTTTTGGCCTGTCAGCCAAAATTAATTACACGCGCAAGCCAAAATATGAAAAACCTATACACTGATTATGTATATTATATGTATATTTATGTATATAGTATGTATAGTTGTATGTATATTATATGTATACTTATACTTAATATATAAAACATATACATTTACCGGCTATTATGTTTTAGAAAGGTCCAAAAATGTAATTACCCCTTTACTTTATGTACTGTTGGATAAAAATTCCAATGACATGACTCCGAAAGTGTCTGTTTAGTGTGTATTTATGATCAATTTTGGAATCTCTGTTGAAGCTCTGATACTTGCTGCTTTGTTGGATTTGGTGGTTATTTATAAAGATATTGCATTACCTTGCAGTGGACTCTACTTCCTCCCTGGAGATGAATTATGTTCCTGAAAAGGCACCAGGCAGTCCACTACGACTGCCACCTAGTACACTTCGAGTGCCGCCTAGTCCCTCTAGATTTAGCATGTCTCCGAAACTCAATAGAATTGGCTCCATTCACCTCAACTTGAATCAGGCTCTCAAAGCGACCCAAAATTTTGCTCCATCCCAAAAAATTGGAGAGGGAGGGTTTGGAATGGTCTACAAAGCTCAACTACCAGATGGCCAAACAGTTGCCATTAAACGCGCAAAGAAGGTAAGTTACCATTTAGTCTAATGGTCTTGAATTTGCAAATCTTATACTCCCTCTGTTTCAATTTATGTGTCTTGATTCCGTGTACATGGGTCAAACTAATGAATATGTGAATTCGGACATAATACTTTCAACTTTTTTCAAATAAAATTTACATATATAGAAACTGCATAAAATTACTATAAGTCATGATAATTAATAATTCAAAATATTTAGAAATTATATAAAAAAATCATGGTCAAAGAATTTTTTTTATGACTCTCCAAATAGTAACTAATACATATAAATTAAAATGAAAGGAGTATATGTTACGATCCGTTGATGATTTATCTAAAAAACCATGTGGAACAAGCTTTCACTATTAAGTCGAAGTTGCATTAACTGATACAACATGAAAAGTCAATAATATTCCTACTTTCCTCACTCACCGATCTCCACAATTTAAGGGAAAGGGTTAACAATGTTTACTTGCATTTTTAAGTTAATTGAAGGCCTCTCAGCATATTATTATGGATTCCTAGTTTAGAAATTCTTTGAATTAGTTACGATATCGTCTTCGCTGTTGGAAATTAGACAACGAAGGTCTCACCCAAGGGTGTGACTTAATGATCAATGAAGTGGGAGGAGAACCATGGTGTGTAAGGTTCAAATCCCAGCAGAAACAAAAAATATTAGGTGATTTCTTTCCATCTGCCTAAGCTTTGGTTGGCAGAGTTAAGAAAAATGTTGGACCATATAATGCATCTTCAACGAATATGCTATAGATAATGGTCACCGTTTGAGAAATCAGAAATGGTTCATCAATGCATGGTTTTAGTTTCAACCTCAATTGCCAGATTACGAGCTGTTTATCACCTGCTAGATTACAAACACAATGTAGTTTCTCTAATTAAAGAATCTTGTTGGTCATAATTCTCACAACAAAGGAGCAAGGGGGTCATGCTTTAGGTTCTGTGAAGATAAACTGTTTATTCGACTTCTATGCTTCCTCTATTTTAGGCAAAGAACTCACATATTGAAGTCATGTCTCAGTTTTTATCTATGATTATGTCTTTTGGTTGGACTAATATTATTATAGATGGCATAGCTTCTTAAAATTCTGAACATGCCTAGTAATTGCTTTATCCTTTTTGAAATGTTTTTCTTTTGAAAGATGAGGAAAGGCAAAAGAAATTTAGCTAGAAAGCGCTATAAAAGAGAATCAACTAGCTAGAAGAGAAACAAGAACTTATAGAGCTTAGGAAAAGAGTTAAGACATGGAAGACGTGTACTAATCTTGTGTGAAAAAGTGCAATATGCGTCAGTCATAAGCCAAAGGACCCGTGAATAGAACAACAAAAACTAAATTAGCACGTCAGCACATTGTTGATGGGTACTACCTGGCCCCTAAGACAACTCACTAGGTATGTCGTGTGACAGTGGGCTGTGAGTCATCTCGGGGGTCAGGTAGTACCCATCAATCGGAGTAGCCTACAACAATGTGTTGACATGCTAATTTAGTGTTTGTTGTTCTAACTATTGTTTTCATATTGTAGAACTTTTTTCTTATCATGCCGGTTCCTATATATGGTAGAGGAATTTTATGTCATTTAAAAAAAAAGAAGATTGACACCATAACGGTCGCGGAGAGATGAACGATGTTTGAGCGGGGAGAGGAGCATTGCTTTTTTAGAGGAGTTGTGCTAGATATCGAAAGGAAGAAAAGAGGAAAATCATTGGTAAGGCGAGCGACACAACTTGACTGGCACTGCATGCTGATAGAGGAACTATTGGAGTCTACCAAAATCGTAGATGCTCTTATACCATATAAAGAAAGAAGAAAATAAGGGATGCTGAGAATGAATTGCTTCCCTCAAGCATGTTGGGGTTTAAATAGTGTTTACAAGTAATGCCAAAAAGAAAAGGAAAGTAATATTGATGTGGAAAAGGAAAATAATCCCTATGTCTAATTACACAATCATAAGGATTCTAAACCTTTCCTATATATATAAGGAATGTAAAAGGAATGTGATCTAAGTCATATCAATAATTTTCTATATATAGGGAATGTATAAGGAATGTGATCTAAGCCATATCAATGATTTTCCTGATTCTTAACATTATTTTTTGCACAAGGAATGTGATCAATGGAATGTATAAGGAATGTGATATAAGGAATGTTATATATATATATATATATAACTTAGGCCGAGGATCTAAAGGGGATAACAGACAAGGAAGGAATTGGGATATAAGGGATTGAAGAATCAATGGATAAAGGAGATATGCCGAAAGTAAAGTAAGATTAACTTACAAATTAAGGTTCCAGTTAAGGAAATCATAATCTTAAGGATCTGCGGGAATTTAAATCAAATAGGCGGTAGAATCAGCCAAGTATTTAACGCAGGAATTTAAAGAATTTAAAAGCATGAAGTATTTAAAAGATTAGGAGGTAATACCATCCATAATCATATTTATTCAAAATATTAAAATTTACAAAATTTATATCAAGGAGATATACCTTGGGAATTTCTAAGATATATATATATATATATGTAATGTGATCTAAGCCGTATCAATAATTTTCCTAATTCTTAACATTAATATTTGCAAGTAAAAAATAATCAACAATCACCAATTTCAAAAATATATTTGCAAGTACATTGAAAAAATTTCCCAAACAAACATCTAAATTCTAGTAGGGATACTCATGGTTGATAATTTTTTTGATCAAGTAAATATTTTCTCATTCATAAACATGGCCAAACAACTGGCCGTATACAAGGGATATACCAAAAGGTAAAAAATCTACAAAAATAAATGATTCTCTACAAATTCCACCCAATCTTCTATACAATAAGGAACTCTATGGGTGCACCAAAAGAAAATAAGAGACCGGAGACTACTCCTCAACTGAGCAAAACTCAACTCTACCTCCTCAAGAGCTCTTTTGTGTCTCTCTCCAAACAACCCACATCAACGCAAGAGGGACCACGTTTCATGCCCTGCGTCTTCTTCTTTTCTCGCTCTTCCAACTGCACATCACCTCTTTCACAGTTCTTGGCATTACCCATGAAGTACCAAACCACCTAAGCGTATCCCACCATAACCTCATGGTTAGTCCACAATGTAGAAGAAGATGATTCACGTCCTCGCCCGTCTCCTTATACATGTAACACCAACTGACACAAACAACCTTCCGCTTTCTAATGTTTTCCGCCGTCAAGATCACCCCTCTAGTAGCTAACCAAGTGAAAAAATACCTTTCTTGGCACCTTAGGGATCCAAATTGCACTACATGGAAAATTTTCCATCTCCCTAGCAAAAAGATTCTCACAGAAAACCTTCCATTATTCTCCAACTCCCACCACAAGACATAGGGTTATCAGACCGAGTCACTTGCCTATGGAGGGTAGTCATCAATCTTTGAAACTTTGTCACCTCCCAATTGTGGAAATCCCTTATAAATCTCAAATCCCAAAAGACTTCACTACCTTGTGTCCCCCTGATTTGTTGGATAGTCGAGTCTCCCTGACATGATATTCGGTAAAGATTCGGGAACTTATCTTTCAATAAGTCGTCCCCGCACCAAGTATGATCCCAAAATCTAACTCCCTCCCGTCTCCTACCTTGAAAGAGATGTTTATACTAAAATCATCCCATCCCTTTATAATATTCCTCCACAAACCACACCAAAAGACAAGGTGACGTCTCTAGATCTCCATCCCTCGCCCACGACCCCATATTTATCAATTATCACCTCTCTCTAAAAGCTTGTTCCTCCGCTTCGAATCTCCAAAGCCATTTGTCCAATAAAACTTTGTTAAACACCTTTAAATCTTTGATGCCAAGGCCTCCCCATATTTTGGGAGATGTGACAGTGTCCCACCGCACCAAGCGTAACTTCCTTGTCCCATCCGTGGCATCCCACAAAAAGTTTCTTTGAATTATCTATCTTTTCATATAGTTTGTTGCTTGAATTTTCAAGGGTAACCATGTTGCTCCCAAATGCACACGCAAGTATGCGTGGTCGTACAAGTAATATAGTGATATAAAAGTCGAGTATCGAACCCACATAGACTTATGATCAACCGTTATCAGACTTAACTATTACCAAATTATTAATAGAGTATTTTTCCGTAAGAGTGATTTTATTTATTAACTACTGCAAGGATATAAAACTAATGAATCGAACGCTAACAATTGATCGAGGACAAATATGTAGAGCTTAGGAGTAAAACAATGAGATGGATAATTCCAGGGCTATGGTTTTGCTAACAATCCTGTTGCGCATTAGAACTATATCCAGTTTACTGATTAACATGATTAATATTACGAATAAGAATCTTTCGAGTCCTTAAGCGCCTACTTGTATTACTTTCACGTCTATATGTTTATGGTTATGAACCTTAACACGGATGCATTTACAACTCCTGTATATTAACCAAGCAAAACAATCTAGGTTTATGTCTATCCTAGGTGCGAATTCGCTCTCCGATGTCAAGAGTTGAGAACTTTCTCCGGTTAACCCTATTGTAATCTTGAAGTTCCGATTTCGAGTTCAATTCAAGATTCATAAATATATTTCACTATTCGCGAAGCAGTAAAACGAATTAAGACTAGGGTTAAATAAATAAACTCATAAGATAAATCACATTAACATCAATTCAAACTCATACGTCAACATTCATGTAGCTACATAACCTTAGAACTAGGACGTTTAGCTACTCATGCTTCGAGTATGAAAACAAGAATTCATGAATAATAAAAAAATAGATGATGAAATAAAGAAGAAAAGAAATGAACTCGATGAGGAAACGTTCCACACCTTTGCTCTGCTCCGAAAAACGTCCAAGATGTATCCCGTCAAAAGAGACTATTTATAGAGTATGAGGACGCTTAGGTCTTCTTAAACCAAATCTAAGGCGGACTGGGAAAGCTTCAGTAAAGCGCCACCCTTGCGTCGCAAGGGGTGGAGTAACAGTGTTGTGGAGATTCAAAATAAGTTTTTTTCATGCGGCACCCTTGCCCAGCGCACATCCAGTAGCCATGCGGCACGCTTGCATCGAAAGGGGTGGCGCACACTCCATAACAAACTTCAGCCGACTAATTTTCTCGCGATGTCTATGAGGCACACTTGCGATGCAAGGGGTGACACACACACTGTTGACAGCTGCTGCATATGCTTTTGCACTTCTCCCACGCGACACTATGCAGCATTAATCCTTCCTTGTTCATTTTAATCCCTTTAGCTCCCAACTAATGTGCCTAAGACATCTTCATAAAAAAAATTAATGTGCCTAAGACATCTAAACAAACCATCATAAGTTCAAATACAACGAATTAAGATCAAAGGCGCGATTAAAGTACTAAGAAATAACAAGGAAATGATACGAAATATAGATATTTGTGACAAATGTCAAACCACTTCTGTAGTAGGAAAGATTGACTTTTCTTTCTTGTTCCTTTTATTTTAGCTATCTATATCTAATTTAATCTGTGAGGAAAAACTTCAATCATTCTAATATCTGAATATTTTACAGGAGCATTTTGATGCTTTGAGCAATGAATTTAGAAGTGAAGTTGAGCTTTTGGCAAAAATTGAGCACCGGAACTTAGTTAGGCTTCTTGGTTTTGTTGAGAAGGGAAATGAACGCCTCATCATTACGGAGTATGTACCTAATGGTACACTAAGAGAACATCTAGATGGTATAATCTTTCTTAAACCCTAGTGCCCTGACCACAACTTCCATTATGGTAAAAATGTGTGGAGATAATAATTCTGAGTTCTCTTGCAGGTGGACGTGGAAAAATCTTAGATTTCAATCAGCGACTTGAAATTGCAATTGATATTGGTCATGGCCTAACTTACCTACATCTATATGCTGGTATGTTACTGATCATAGCTAATTATTCTCTTTTCTTAGTTAGCAATGGTTTATCGTTGCTTGAAAAAAAAAAGATGAAGGGGAAATTGAATCTCCATTGGAATTTTTAAGGCCAACTGTAGTTATGATCTATAGCCTCTTTAGTCAAGTTTCTGGAAAGCAAAAAGTGTTTCTTATTTTATTGTAAAAATGCTTATTTTAGAGAGTTGAGGTGTTTGGGACTTTGGGTCACGAAAAAAAAGTGTTTTTGAGTAGTAGCCAAAGTTATTTTTCAGAAGCGGAAAAAAGTTATTTTTTTGGAGAAGCACTTTTGGTACCTTGCCAAAGTACAGATTGTTCCTGTAATATCTGCAATAGTGCTTTTCAAATTGGTTGAGCCAAAACACAAAATGTTGCTCTCCAAAAGTACTTTTTTTCTTTAAGCACTTTGACAACAAGCACTTTTTAAAATAAGCAGATTTTGGAGGCTTGGCCAAACAAACTATTATTGACCTGGTAGATTCCTTGAGTCGAGATCTTTTCATTTCTTAGCTTTCAAGATGGATAAGGATAGTTTTCCAAGCCATATAATTTGTCCCTATGTTGAGCTTCAAAATTTCATAATCCATTCTGTCCTATTTATATATTTTTTGCCACAGAGAAGCAAATTATCCATAGAGATGTGAAGTCATCAAACATTCTCCTGACAGAGAGCATGCGTGCCAAAGTTGCAGATTTTGGGTTTGCCAGGCTTGGAGACTCGGACTCCGATAAAACTCACGTTTCGACAAAAGTGAAAGGCACAGTTGGTTACCTTGACCCTGAGTACATGAAAACATATCAACTCACACCAAAAAGTGATGTATACTCATTTGGGGTACTGTTATTAGAAGTTTTAACGGGTCGTCGTCCTGTGGAGCTTAAAAGACCTCCTGATGAGAGGGTGACACCTATATGGGTAAGCTCTTTTACTTCTTTTTTCCTCGTTAAGTTAATTTGGGTAAATCTTATATTGTTAGTTCTACCAATCATCTCTGTTAAAAAGTTACTCCCTCCGTCCCAATTTATGTGTCACTCTTTCCTTTTCAGTCAGAACTAAAGAGAATGACATCTTTCTATATTTAGTAACAATTTAACTTCAAACTTCCTGATTTACTCTTAATGAGATGATTTATAGTCACACAAATATCTATGGCTTAAACTGTGTGTGCAGTCAAACACACCAATTTGGTATGGAGGGAGTAATTAATTGCAGAATTTGCTTATTTCTGTTAGATGTGCTAATTGTGTTTACATCTGTTACTTTCTCTAGTATCTTGCTTGAATCTTCCAAAAATGCGTCTGCCCATGACGGATCCTTCGAAAATGAGTAACTTTGAAGGATCCTACACGCACTTGTCGACATTTTTTTGAAGGATCTGAGCAAATTAAGTACTTTAGAGAATGAGAGAACATGTATTTTTCTAATCCATATGTATTAACGTATTGGGTACAAATATGATATATGTATATGCAGGCTTTTAGGAAGTACAACGAAGGATGCGTATTGGAGATGTTGGACCCTCAAATGAAGGAATCCGTAAACGGGGAGATACTAGTGAAAATGTTTGGTTTGGCCATCCAGTGTGCAGCACCTACACGAAAAGATCGCCCGGATATGAAGATCGTCGGGGAGCAGCTTTGGGCAATTAGAATGGATTATTTGAGGAGCGGAAGGAGACAGTAATAACTGCAAATATACTGACTATACCGAATCTTCCACCAATTGACAGAAATGCTAGCTGGAATTTGAGAACCGTCCATCCGAGTTTATATCCTCAGGAAAGGAAAAAGATTCAGAGGTACTTGCTCAATCTTGCACTTATTGTTTGTAGTTTATTGTATATGTGAGCAGTTAAGGTACCTCTTTTCTTGATGTTGATTCATTGAGTAACAAGTGAGTAATAGAAAAAAGTTCCTTACTGACAGTAGCTCTAAGGATTGATCTTTATTTCTTCTTTTTGATAAATGTAAAATCCTCGATTGCCGGTGGCCACGGTTTTAAATGTTGTGGATAATTGTTTCGCCCATGTATCCTTGTTTACTTAAATATCAATTCATGGTTCAAACCCGTGACATGTGTCTGATTCACACATTACGTTTTGTGCTCTTACCGTTGGACCAGAAGCCCAGGAATAGTTCTAAGGATTAGTTATTGGTTGCTGGGGACTGAAAGAAGCTTCTTCTGACTGAGTAATTTTTTATGTCATTTTCCTGCGTCTCTACTAGTAGCATTTCTATCTTAATCAGCAGTTCAAGTAGCACCTAATATATAACAATTGAGACCCCATTCTGCTTTTCAAGCTGTTGGAAGAGTTTTGCCAATTTTTTATATTAGAAAATAACGATAATAATAATAAAAAGATTCAATCAATTAGCTGCTAAGTTTGTTTGATGGGATTGAGAATTATGAGTAATGAGCAAACATAAAGACCAAAAAAGACTAGGTTTTAACGAAAGAAAAATTTAGAACTAGAATTGGTGGGGTGCGCCAAGCCAAGGTAATAGTACAATGCCAAGGCGACGCTTGAAGACCCCGATAGCAAGCTACCGTGGTGGACCTTCCCCTAGAAAAATAGAGTTAATATTGTGTGAATCAATGATTCACATATCAGATATTAAACTTATAAGAACAGATACTACACTTGATCTTTAGCTAAAAGGCCGAGAAAGGTATGCTCTTTCAAGTATTGCGTGGGCTCTTTTGTATCTTTTTTCTTCAACAGAAGTTCTCTTGTCCAGTCGATGTGGGACTAAAAAAGAGCTTCTATACTCTTCTGGATTTTTTCAAAGGTATGTTGTATCCTATCCCATTAATTGTCTATAATACAGTATTGATTAAAGAGCAATGAATAGCTTATGAAGGTTTTAAGGGTTAATATACAGTTTACATTTTGTTGGCTCCAAAATTTTAAACAGTAAGATCATTTGTCGGTTCGTTTATTTCTTTAAGATTCTGTTGAACATAGAGGTTTCCAGTATGGCTGGCCAGTGGGCTGGGTCGGCCCGGTCCCACCCCGACATCGCTCCGAACCCGACTTTTTTTTAAAAAAAAATTGCGGTATCGGGACTCGACCCGGGACGGGACATGGTCTCGTCCCGACCCGGTCCCGCCCGGAAGTCCCCTTTGCACAAATAACCATTGCACCAACGACCATTTTACATTTTGGCCGTTGTGCAACAGTTATTTTTGGCCTCCCCCCTCCCCTACACCCCCTATGTCCTTAATATTTATTTTTAACCCATAAGTTATTATATTTACATTTTAATCCAATTTTCCAACTATAAATACCTCATTTTCTCTTCATCTTTCTCACAAATCTTCCTACAATCTCTCTAATCTCTCAATCTATATCTCTACAAGTCTACATTGTCTACTAAATATTGAATTTTATTTATTCATTGGGAGTGAAGTTGGCAACTAGCTTGAGGATCTTTCATCGAACAAAGTTTCAATTTTCAACCTCTCGATTACACGTCGATGTTACATCGGCGGCGTTTGGTACATTCGTTCATTCATTAAATTATTAGTCTGTTTATTTTATTTAGCGCACTTAATTTCATTTACTTTAATTATTTATTAGTATAATTATAAATTTATAATGGAAGGATTTAAACGTATGCTTACGAGTAGGGGTCAGACTTCTTCTAGTAGGGGCAACAAGGGCAAGGACACTTCTTCTAGTCATCCTATTTCTAGACAGAATCCTATTCCTACACATGATGATTTTGTTAATACTGAACATTTTCCTACAATACCATTAGATTTAGACGATGAGCTATTTTCTGGAACTCAAGAAGATTTTAATTTATACGATGATCTAGATGATACACCCACTAATGTAGATGACAACACACTCACTAGTGCACCTTCAATTGAAATGCCTCATATTCCCCCTAGTATGAGACGAGGTCCAACAAAACGACTATTAAAATCAAATGCATGGGCATTTTTTGATAGGGACGTAGAGAATCAAGTAGCTAGATGTAAAATTTATAAAGATGTTTTAAAATTTAAAATTGGAAAAGGTCACGGTGGGACGGGGGGTTTAATGAGACGCGTAGCAAGGGCTCATCCAGCTAGGTATGCCTAATATGAGGGTTTAAAATCGGGTGCGCAAACGCCCGCTCCATCGGGACAAGGTTCACATACTGTCTCGGATTAAGTACAAGGTCAAATTAACCCCACGACGGAGGGAATTGTAGGCCCTAATTACAATAAAGATAGAGATAGGAAGCAATCGCAAAATTAGTTGCCGTGGAGGGTTTGCCTTTTTCATTTCCTTCATCTCCCGGTTTTATTCATTACATTAGAAATATGTATAATCCTGCTTTTAACTATTTTTCTAGATCAACTGTTTAGAGAGATGTATTTAAATTTGCACATGAATATCAACAATATTTACGTTATTCATTATATCATTTTAATGACAAAGTGACAATCACTTCTGATTTAGGCCGTAGTACTAACGATCATGATTATTTAACGGTAATTTGTCATTGGATAGATTATAAATGGTCTATGCAAAAACGTATCTTAGCATATAGATATATAGATGATAGGCACACTGGTACTTTTATTGCAGAAAATATTTATCAAGTGTGCGATTATTACGGAATAACTGATAAAATTATGATTATTACATTAGATAACGCTTCTTCTAATAATTATGCTATTACAATTTTAAAAAATAGTTTAACTCCATCTTTTTCAGATCATTTTCATATAAAATGTGCATGCCATATATATAACTTAATTGTAAAGGTTGAATGATGGTCTATCACTTTTTGAAGACATTCTTAGTATAATACAATTTGCTATAAATTTTATTTTTTAAAATAATAGAATACAACGAAGAAAATAATATAAAAAAACTTGTCACGATTGCCAACTACCTTATAGAAAAATTTCAGAAGAAGTATCCACTAGGTGGAATTCTTTATACGAGCAACTACTTGTTGCTTATGACTATAGAAAATCTATAACTTTATTTTTTAACTCTCATAATCAAAATCTAGCTGATATGGTTGTAGATAGCAATTGGGGAAAAAATTTCGAACTTATTGTATTTTTAGAGAAATTTTTTCAAGCAATAAAAAAAAATTTCGGTATATATTATCCTACTATTTCAATTATGTTGTTTTATATAGCTCTAATATTTTTACTGTTTAATGAATATATGGATAAACCAACTTATAAGGCAGCTATTAAAAAAATGTTTATCAAAATAAAAAAATATTTTATTCATATTTCCACTATTTATATTATTGGTGTTGTATTAAATCCGACTATTAAAATAGACTGTACTAAATCACTTATTAAAATTATTTACGATTGTATAGCAGTACTACCACCTCCAAGTCCCAAAAATTCAAATCACCAACACTTATTGAACAAACTAAAGAAGAAGTGTTGTCTAGCGTAGAAGACAAATGCAAAAAAATATATAGGTTTTACCAACAAGAAAGTGCTAGCAATCTACCGGCTTTCATATCTTCTTCTTCTTCAACACAACCTCACAAAAGACATGTTGTTCTGCGGGTAGTATTGAAAGCCTCAGAAATAGAATGTGCGGCCGTACCGCTACTAACTAAATTAGCGAGTTTGATATTTTTGTTTAGCAAGGTTCTGTACCGTACCAAACAGTTCTCAATGAAGAAGGATGTGAAGACTTACTGAAATACTGGATGGGGAATGAGAAGACTTTTCCGACACTTTCAATGATGGCTCGAGATGTTTTGAACATTCAAGCGTCATCAACGGCGTCTAGAAGCGTTTTTTCTACCGGCAGATATCAAATAGGAGAGCACAGACACTCATTAGCCGGAGACAGCTTGGAGATTGTAGTATTATTCAGAGATTGGATACGAGCGGAGCGGAGAAGGTGCGGTCAACCGGAGATCAACGAAGAAGAAGACGAAAACTACAATGAAATCTTATCCGAAGGTGGTGGAAGCGACGTGGAGCAATTTGACCAACAAATACCAATTTCAACCGAAGAACCACAAGAAATTATCAAGAAACTAGAACAAGTTTTTTCCAAAATGTAATTTTTTAATTGCAATTTTACTATGTAATTTGCAATTTTTGAACAACATCACAAAGTTGCAATTTTGACAATTGTATTTGTATTACAAAAAAAATCATATGTCTATTAAATAATATAAGAGGCACAAAAACAACCTTGAAATATTTTTATTACATTGTCTTGTTTAATTATTGAGTTTTTATATATATGTTATTTTTTAAATTAAGTGAAGAAAAAAAAACCGCCCCGACCCTCTCTCGATCCCACCTCGATCCGATTTCGACGGGATCAGAAACGGGACGGGACGGCGGCAAATCCCTCCTGTCTCGATCCCGCCCCTCCCCCCGTCCCGCCGGTCCTGACCCGATCCCGGCCCACTGGCCACCTATAGTTTTCGGTGCTAAAAGATTTCATCAAATTTCACTACTACTTCAAAAAATCTAACAACATTCTATAAAGAAACTGAAGAAACAAGGTTAGTTTAAGAGAAACATTATTTATTGAAAATATACCATAATATACATACATAATATACACGGTATACACACCGTGTATATTGTGGTTTTTGTATATAATTAGTATTGTACACTTACCATAATTATAGAATTCTTGTATAAATAGAATAGGGTTTTGGGAGTAGAATAAGAATAGGATTTTCCATATTATTACTTATTCAATAATGAAAATAATCAAGAGATTATTTATTTTATATATAATTGAGCTTAGATTTAAACATGTGAATCAAAAGCTATTTTTGATCCCTCTATGACACTTGACTTTTCCTTATATAAAAGGAATTCAACGATTTATTTATAACTAAAAATATATTTGTTCTTTATTCACTATTTATGGAGTATAAATTTTCAATGAAGGAAATCCCCTTCCCTCCGATTTGCTTGTTGGGTGAACAAACAAAGTCCACATTGGTAGCTGAAAAGATTGGAAGCAAACATATAAGGTGTTGGTATCTCTTAATGGTGTGAGGTCTTTTGGAAAAAACTGTGAATGTTTGACCCAATGCAGACAATATCACCATGTTAAGAGTATATGCGGGCTAGTTGAACGGAACAACCCCAATGGTTGGGATGCTCAACGAAGAACATATACTGCTATGGTAATTGGCATATAAAACATTACTAGTATTTTAGGCCTTAGGAAATGCATCAAGGCACATAAATGACTATATAGATCCACCAGTTTAAGTCAATTAGAGAGTACTTTCCCTCATTTGTCCTTCAATGGTAATTTTCTTTTATTTTATATTAATAACTTATATGATAAGTTACATCCTCAATTTATTGATATCAAATAGTTTACATTTGAGATAAAAAAAATTGGAATTCTTAGTCCAACAAGCACCAGTAGTAGAATAGTACCCTGCCACGGGACAGACCCGGGCAGTTCCCGGATGGTGCATGAGAGAGTGCTGTGAAGATAAATTGTGCAGTGGATGAGAACTTGGGTCGTCACAATGTCTGATATCAGACGCCAAATAGCGCACCTGAGCCACTCGTTTTAGATTTCCTTTTCCTAATAATTCTTTAGTTTGCCTAACTATAACTTTAAAAGTTCAATGTGAAACTAATTCTAAAAATCATATTAGGAGCTCATACGATACAATGCTGAAAAGAAACTGCCTAAGTATTTTCTCATTTTCAATAAAAAAAATTGCAAAGTACATTTTCTTCTATATCAGAAGCATGTAAAATGTAATTATCGAGGGGTATAGTCGGATGATTGAGCTCCCTCAGCCACTAACTACAGATTTTGGAACTAGTCGGATTAATGGACTTTGAATACCACATATTCTATGTTGATTGAAAATTATACTTGTGGCTACTGTTATATTTAATAGAATTAGATTACATTTAAAATTGTACATCTCCTATATTAGGTAGAATTAGATTTCTCTTGTAATTAGGATTGATTAGTTATCTAATTTGTAGTAAGGTAAATATTTTTGTACAATTTATATAGTGTAAATCATTAATGAAATAATCAAGGAAGAATATTTCTTACATGATATTAGTAGTCTAGGGAAAGTTCCTGAAACCTTAACCCTGCTTCCTTGTGTCCGACGCCCCCCCCCCCATTCTTCTTTTTGCCGTCGACCACCCTTCTCCCCGTCAGCCATGTCTGACTCAAAATCTTTTTTTCATCCAGCCCTCACAGTTTTCAACATCAAATCTCATGTTTCCATCACACTTGAAATGGAAAACGTCCATTATGCAACGTGGGCGGAGCTCTTTAAGATTCACTGCCGCTCCCATCGGGTCATTCATCACATAATTCCGCCGGAAAGAGGCAAGGAGAAGGTGCCGAAAATCGATGACGAAAGAGAATTATGGTTAATCCTTGATGCGACAGTTCTTCAGTGAATTTATGCCACTATTTTCTAACGATTTGCTGCATACAATTATTGAGCCTGACTCCACGGTGATGGAGACTTGGGATCGCTTACACGACATATTCCAAGACAACAAAAATTCTCAGGCCGTTACTCTTGAACATGAATTCTCCACCACCGACATGGCGGATTTTCCCAATGCTTCCGCATATTGTCAACGACTCAAGGTGTTGTCGGACCAATTCAAGAAAGTCGGCGTGCCAGTCACTAACAATCGGCTTATTTTACAAATAGTGGTCGGCCTCACCGACGCGTATAGTGGAGTGGGTACGCTCATCCGCCAAAGCAATCCTCTTCCACCGTTTTACCATGCGCGCTCTATGCTCATTCTCGAAGAAGCGGGTTTCGCCAAGAAGATAGCCACCGTGTCAAATTCTTCCTTGGTTGCCACTCCATCCGATGAGAGTTCATCACAATTTGAAAATTTCCGCCAAATCGTGGCCAAAAGGGCCAAAACGGCGGTAATGGGAGCAAAAACCGTGAAGGCGACTGTGGTGGTGGTAATGTTGGCGGCAACCACTATAGAGGAGGTGGCGGCAGGGGTGGCGGCCAACAACAACCGCCAGCCTAGTGGCAGCCGAAGGCACCCTGGGTCAGTGGGCCAGAACCATGGGCCTGGCAGTGGCCTTGGGAAATGCCGCCCCGCCCCTATCCAGCCGGCAGTAACTAGGCCAGGCCCATGTCACATCCATCAATCCAGTAGGCCCAGCAGGCAGCAACCCAGGAATTCTTGGGCCACTGCCGAGCCAGTGGCAGCAGGCCCACTCGGCAATGGCGACCCCGACAGATATCGAGGCTGTGATGCACACTCTTGGGCTTACTCCGCCCGACACAAATTGGTACATGGACACCGGTGCAACGTCTCATATGATGTCCTCACAAGGTAATCTCTCATCCTATTTTAATTTGAGCAATAATCGTGGTATAATTGTCTGAAATGGTCATTCAATTCCAATTCGTGGTTATGGTACTACAAACTTGTCTCCGTAGAACCCACCGTATAAGAATCATAGGCACTTCTCATAACAATCCTCTTTAGGAATTAAACTGTATAAGAATCAAGTACGTCCGCCGTACTTTCATTAAATCATGCCAAAAGAAAGAAGTAAGGGTTTCACATACCTTTTAGACGAACTAATCCACCTAATATTAGAATATGCCTCGTTATAGAACTTCAACCTATAATAATGGCAATACGTTCGTTAATTCTATGATTACTAGCATACTTTATATCGAATAACGACTTCTTATTCTATAAAAATTCGGGCAGCACTTCCCCTGTTTATACATGTTTCCACAACTTCCAAACGAGGCTAATAACATCAATAACCAAGAACCAATTAAGGGCACAACCAAAACAACAATAAAGGAAATTTACACACCCACTTCTCATGTAAATTTAGCCTCTTAATCCACCTTAAAAACAGCCCACAAAACAGTCCATGTTCCAACAACAATGAGGGTAGAATGTGAAGCCTGTCTACACCCTTATTCCTTTAGGACTTACATTAGCAATTACCACACTTAAACATGCATAATGGTAACTAAATTTTCAGCATTATAACACCATAAAACAGTCCCTAAAACAGTCCATATACATCACAACATGTCCAACAATTTCATGCAAGTTCTTGGCCACAACATGTCATAATTCCATAACTCTTATCTTAACTCCTAAAATTCAATTTCGTATTTCAATACTTCCATATAACTAATTCCAACTAAATATCAATGTTTCCTTTCAATTTCATCATGCAATTAGTGACAATAATAACCACAATAACCAACGAATCCAATAACGCCAAAATATGTCCCAAATTGGCAACTAGCCCAAAATTGTCACATGCAATGCTTAAATTTCAATTTCTCCTTAACACAAATTCATTACCTTAATTCTAACAACATGCATTCCAATTATATCATAGAAAGAAGAATTTTATACCTCAAATTCGTCCCAAAACAGTCCACAATTTTCTGCCCACTGCTTGTCCGAAAATCCCCACTGTTTTCGTATTTCTTTCCCTTTTTTGTTCACTTCTTCAACTCCAATTGACATGCAAGTGTTCTACAATGTTAAGCCATCATCCCTACACGTTTTCTTCCAAAATTTCATCCCAAAAATTCAAAATTTCTGGGCTAGAGTTTCGGCCAGCAGTGGTTGTTTTTGCCACTGCTTTTGGTGTGGTTTTGCTTCTAATTTTTGGTGAAAATGTAGTCTAGGAAGAGAAGATAAAAATCTTAAATTGGGTATGGGGTTGGGGTGATTTTCGGCCAGCAGGGGGGTGGGTTTGGAGAAGAGAGGTGAGGTTTTTGGTTAAGTTTAGAATGAAGTTGAAGAGGTGAGTGTAGGTATATAAAAAAAATCTGAATTTCCTTATCACACTTTGCCCCCCCAAGTTCTTCAATTAATAAATCTTAAACCCACTTCTTTTAATTCCTGAGAATTTCATAAAGCCTCGTATCCTCAATGTCACAATTTTAATACAATACTATTCCATAACTCCATTGGAATAAATTCAACTACTAGGATTAATTCTCGTCGTCACATGTATAGCACTAAAGAAAAACTATTCCGGGATAACATCCGTTTATACACTAATTTCCCGTATTAACATATGTAAGTGTTCCTTATATTCAATATTCGAATCTTACTTAATGACGTTCTTAATTATCGTCTTAATCTTACGAGGTGTAACAACACATATGATATATTGTATATCATATGTATATTTAACACACCCCCGCAGTCATAGCGGGCGGTCTTCGAACGCTGAGACTGTCCCGAAAATCTTCAAAAAGGACCGAGGGAAGAACCTTTGTAAAGATGTCGGCAATTTGATACCTGGACGGGACATGGCAGACGCGAACTTGACCACGAGCAACCTTTTCGTGAACAAAGTGAATGTCCATCTCGATATGCTTAGTGCGCTGGTGCTGAACCGGATTACTAGAAAGGTAGATGGCACTAATATTATAACAGTAAACTAATGTCGCTTTCTAAATGGGACAATAAAACTCTAACAACAAATTACGTAACCAACATGATTCAGAGACTACATTAGCTACCCCTCGACACTTGGCCTCTGCACTGAAATGGGATAAAGTCGACTGACGCTTTGGAGACCATGAGACTAAGTTATTACCCAGAAACATACAATAGCCAAACGTAGACCATCTAGTGTCCTGACAACCACCCCAATCAGCATCTGTATACGAGACAAGTGTCGACGTGAATGAAGGATATAAATGCAAGCCATAGTCAAGCGTACCCTGAAAATACCGAAGGATACGTTTGAGCGCATTCATGTGCTCAACTCTGGGATCATGCATAAACAAACACACCTGTTGTACGGCATACGTAATATCAGGTCTCGTGAATGTAAGATACTGAAGGGCCCCTGCAAGACTGCGATAGCGGGTCGGATCCTCGTATGGTACGTCGGCCGCGGCACTAAACTTGGGCTTAGTATCAACTGGAGTGGAAGTGGACTTACAGGATGACATCCCAGCCCTCTCAATGATCTCAGCTGCATACTTCCTTTGGGATAAGAACAACCCACCGGTATGACGAGTGACAGCAATCCCCAAAAAATAACTTAAGGGCCCCAAGTCTTTCATAGCAAACTCAGAACTGAGCATTGTCATGATAGACTAGCGTAAGGCATCGGAAGAGGAAGTCAAAATTATATCATCCACATATAATAGAATATAGGCCAAGGAGAAACCACGACGGTAGATGAACAAGGAATTATCCGACCTGCTGTGAGTGAACCCAATAGTCAAAACATAGTCGGCAAACCGCGTATACCAGGCCCGTGTAGACTGCTTAAGCCGATATAAGGATTTATTCAACAAACAGACATGATGAGGATGTTTGGGATTCCTAAATCCCAAAGGCTGATGCATATAGACTGTTTTTTTGAGATCACCATGTAGGAAAACATTCTTTACATCTAACTGATGAATAGGCCATGCTTTCGAAAGAGGCAAGCTAAGCACAGTGCGAATGGTAGCCGGCTTGACCACCGGACTAAACGTCTCACCACAATCCACACCAACCTGCTGAGTTTTACCATCACCCACAAGTTGCGCCTTATGTCGGGCAAATGAACGATCTGAATTGTCCTTATGAGCAAAAATCCACACAGACCTAATAATATTAATACCAGATGGACGGGGTACCAACTCCCACGTCTTTTTATCAATAAGAGCATTATATTCATTGGTCATAGCAATTTTCCAATTCAGGTCATGTAATGCAGACACAAGATTACGGGGTAAGGGTGATTTAAGAACATTAGAATGTAAATTAAAATATCTTTTTGGTTTAAAAACACCCCGTTGACTACGAGTGACCGGTCTATGACTCAAGGAAGAATTGGGCGGATTTTGGGAATTTTCTGGGCTCGGGATGGACTGGCCAGCAGGCAGTGGGCCTGCTGGCCCATTACGGTAAACACGTGTAAGAACTGGACAAGTTTCAGAATTGGGCTGGACTGGCCCTGAAACTGGCCTAGTGACTATACTGGGTACTGTAGCTCGTGATGAGGCAGTGGGGTCAGCGGGCAGTGGTCCCATTGGAGAATTTTGGGTGCGGGAAACGTCTGAAAAATGGTGAATAATATACGGGGATATACCATCATCCAAAAAATTATACGAACTAGGCACGGGAGTACTAACCTTAGCAAACGGGAATTCAGATTCATCAAAAATTACATGGCGACTAATGATGATTTTATTAGAAGATAAATCAAAATATTTGTAACCACGATGATTGGACAGATAACCCAAGAACACACATGAGGTAGAACGTGCCTGAAGTTTGTTAATTGTGGTGGACGGTGGATAACACAAGCACCCAAAGACCCTAAGATAGGAATACGAAGGAGTCTTATTATATAAAATTTGAAGGGGGGACGAATATGTCAAACCTTTGGAAGGAATAATGTTAAGAAGATATGTAGCCATTTGTAGAGCATGATGCCAAAAGACGGGGGTATGGAAGCATGGATTAGTAAAGTGCGGACAATATTATTAATGGTACGAATTTTGCGTTCGGCTTTCCATTTTGTGAAGACGTATGAGGGCAAGAAAAATGAAAATTGATCTCATTATTTGCACAAAATTCCCGAAACACCCCCATTGTCATATTCTTTGCCATTATCACATTGGATATTTTTTATTGCACGTTCTAATTGGGTTCTAATGAATGCTCTAAATTTTAAGAAGATGGAAAAAACTTGAGATTTTTTTGCTATTGGAAAAGTCCACAAAAATTTAGAATAATCATCCAAAAAGAGAAAATAATACCGATGACCCAAAGAACTAAGAACAGGAGACGTCCATAGATCATTATGAATAATATCAAATGGCATTAAAGTATGAGAATTAGAGTCTACAAATGGCAACTTAACTATTTTCCCTAAAGAAGAAGATTGACAATTCGGAGTGCTACGCTTACCCTTACAAGAAATAAAATTGTTTTTCTCTAAGGAAGACATAATAGACGATCCCAGATGACCTAGACGAGCATGCCACAAGGAAGGAGCAAGGGCTGCAAACGATGACGGCAAGCTTGACTCGATGGACCGGAACATGGCGTGATAGGATAAAGATCTCCCCTACTATCACACCTCATGAGAGGACTCCCCGTTTTGAAATCCTTCACAGAGAACCCAAATGGATCAAATTCTATGGACACGAAATTATCAGTGGTGAATTTTCGGACATACACCAAATTTTTAATCAATTTTAGAACGTGAAGGGTATTTTTCAAAATAAGGGGTGGATGAGGGGGAGACAATGTTTTATGACCATAACCGCAAATTGGAATTGAATTACCATTACCAACAATTATACAGCGATTGTTGCTCAAATTGGAATAAGACGAGAGAGTACCTGAATAGGATGTCATGTAAGTAGTGGCGCCGGTGTCCATGTACCAATTTGGGTCCGAATGATTTATTCCAAGCGTGTGCATCGCGGCTTCGATGTCGGTAGAAGTGGGGGCCGCTGCATGATGGGCCTGGTGGGGCCCATGCCTGCCTCTCTGTTGACTCGGTGCCCCACTGGATCGGTGGACCGAGACTGGGCTAGAGTAGCTGGGCCGAAAAGAAGGCTGAAATTGGGCCCAATTACCGTGGGATGGAGGCGCTTAAAAACTGAGATTGTTGGGCCACTGCCTCCTGCTCCAGGCCCACGTCCAGGGGGCCCAAGGTTGGGACCAGTAGGGCGGAGGCCCACTATTGATGGGGTGGGTCCTACGGCCGCCGGTACTTCTGACGTTACCACCGCGTTTGCCACTACGGTTTCTTCCATTATTTTTTCTAGTATTTTTGCCGCCACCGTGAGCACGCTTTTGGCCCAAATTATCAACACACCTTAGAGAATTTGTGAAGGACGTCATCATGACCACGGGACTTGCCCCGGTAGCCGCCTTTTTAGCCAATCCGGCTTCTTCCAAAGTAAGCATGGAACGGGCTTGATAGAACGTTGGGAGAGGGTTACTTTGACGAAGTAGGGTCCCAACGCCACTAAATGCCTCGGAGAGTCCATCAACCATCTGTAGAACCAGACGATCTTCACTAACGGGCGCACCAACGTTGCGGAGTTGGTCCGCCAATTCCTTCAACCTTTTGCAATACACTGAAACATTCGGGAAATTTTCCATGTTAATGTGGGAAAAGTCATGCTCAAGAGTAACAACTCTGGATTTCTGATTATCTTGGAATATGTCACGCAGCCTATCCCAAGCAGCCATTGCTGTAGCGTCTGGCTCAATAATCGTCTGCAACAGGTCAGTAGAGATAGTGGAATAAATCCACTGAAGGACGGTGGCATCAAGCGTTGTCCATAACTTAGGATCATCCTCACGTTGAGGCACCTCTGTATCCTCAAGAGCCGCGGGGATTATGTGATGGATGACTTGATGCGAGCGAGCGTGAATTTTAAACAACTCGGCCCACATCGCGTATTGGACGTTTTCTATTTCAAGAATGAGAGGTATGTGATTCTTGATGTTAGAAACAACACGGGCAGGATAAAACGTGTTCTTTGTCGTCGACATAACGAAAGAACAATAGGTGATTTTGTAGAAAATTTGGGAAGAGATGAGGTAAAATTTAACACGAAATCCGAGGAAGGGGCACGGAAATCGATGCAGTTTTTGGCCGAGAAGGGGCACAAAAAACCGAGAGAAATTTTGGAGAAGAGCGGAAGCAATTTAGTCCTAGACTTCTGATACCATGAAAGAAATAATCTCTTGATTATTTTCATTGATTGAAAGAGTTTATATACAATTTACATATTTCCATAATAGAAGAATCCTATTCATATTCTACTCCTAAAACCTTATTCTACTTGGACACTAACTATACAATTATGGTAATACAATTATGGTAAGTATACAATACTAATTACACTCAAATACTACCTAAACTAATATACAAAATCTGAAATATACATATGATATATTGTATATCATATGTATATTTAACATAACTAATTCTAATCAAAGAGACTAAAATTGAAATCTTCTTCAATCAGATTCTTCTTTTTTCTCTTCAGCAGCAATTAGTCGAGCAACATAAATTTATGTGTAAAAATTCACTAAAATTGAAATATATAATATGAACTTATAAGTTATAAGTCAATAACTTTAAAAAATTAATGGTTTTTATGCGAAAAAGAAACTTAAAAATTGAAACCAATGAATTTTAAATTCTGAATCAACCTCTGAACAAAACTAGTTTAAATTCTGAATCGACAAATCGGGTTTGATGTTATAATTACACGTTACAAAATCAGTTTAATCTGATGATGTATTAAGATTATATGTTGTCATTGTATAGAAGTTAAGCTCATACTCATGTCACAAATTCGCCAAATAAAGAATTTGTGTAAAATTGTTTTGAAACTGAAGAAATTGATGCGGAATCAAAAAACATGCAAGACTGCACCTTGAATTTGAATGTGTGAATTAAAGCAAATTTTGAACAACCCTCGTCATTATATGTAATATGTATGCCAAAAAACTCTTTTGCCTTATTTGTACATCATAATTTTTTTAGGAAGAGATTCAGCTGAACCCTTTTGCATTCACCTAGTCCTGCCCTCAGCTCGCCGAAATTAGCATATATAATGATGGAAGAACTCAGTAAATTTTCTCTTCATGGTCAAACTAATCAAGGCGGGAGCTAGAGTGTCAGTTACGAGTTCGGCAGACCCTAAGTTTAATTTTTTTATGGAATATGTACAAATTATTTATTTAGAACCCAGTAATTTAGAAAAATTAGAATTCCAAACTCATAAAATTCAACTTCTGACTCCGTCTCTAACGACCATTAAATAAAACTATATATTTATACTAACGCAACAAAGTCTATTGTAATTTGGTACGTAGTACGTACCTATACTAGAAAAAATTGTTAAACAACAAAACCTCCATCCTAAAAAGAATTTAAACAAAACCACTGCCTAAAATAACAGCAAATTAAACTTAATTCTATGACATCATGACTAAAAAATATGGTGCCACCGATAGCAATATAACTATTCTAATCAAAGAGACAAAAATTGAAATCTTCTTCATCAGATTCTTCCTTCTTAACCACTTTATTTTCCTCCTTTTTCTCTCCAACAACATATTAGAGGCGTAAATATTTCAAGAACATGAATTACTCTATCAAGATCCGTGTTTTAAAAGGCGTTTTTGGATTCGCTCGAGTATTTGTTAAACTTTTTATTTTATGCAAATTATTGGTAAATTAGCATATATATAGATGGAAGAACTCCACAAACTTTTCTCTTCCTGATCAAAGTAAGTACGAGCAAATAAATATTTATATTGACACAACAATGTCAACTGAATTTAGTAGCTATACTAGAAAAACTGTAAAACAACAAAAGTTTGAACCTAAAAGAATTAAAGACAATACCAGGGGCGAATCCGCGATTACTATACCTTGTTCATCTGAACCAGTAATTTTTATATTGAGCATAAATTTATGTGTAAAAACTCGATAAAACTACAAAAATATAGGAGTAGATAAAAACCCTTAAATTTAAAAAATTAAGGGTTTTAATGCGAAAAATAATTGAACTCATAGAGTTTAAATCCTTAATCCCCTCCGAAAAAAACTACAGTATAATAAAGCAAATTGAACTTAATTCTAAGACAACATGAACAATAACTGAAAGAATATACACGTATATATCATGTATATTCCATATATATATTTTGTATAGTCCTATTAGAATTCTTGTACAAATGTAATTATGATAGTAGTCTTGTATTAAGAAAAGGTAGTAGTCTTGTATTAGGAAAATGTAGATTTAATTTCCATAATTAAATATTGTATATCATGTATATATATCTTTTACATTAAAGAAAATAATCAAGGGTGGTTATTCTTTCATGGTATCAGCAGTCTAGGGCAAACTTTTCCTTCTCCAAAATTTTGCTTCCGCCGCCCTACTCTCTCTTCGGCCGCCGGCCGTAACTACCCTTCAAATTTTTTTTCGAATCCCTAATTCTCCTCTTGTTCTTTCATCATGTCTACCACAAATAACATCTTTCATCATGTCCTTGCAGTCTCCAATATCAAGAACAACATCCCTGTTGTTCTAGAGATGGAAAACGTCTAATACGCGACGTGGACAAAACTATTTAAAATTCACGCACGGTCTAATTGAGTTCTCCATCACATCGTCCCACTGAAAAAAGGCAAGGAGAAGGTGCCTACCACCGATGATGAAATAGAGTTGTGGGAAACTCTTGATGCTACAGTACTCCAATGAATTTATTCTACCATCTCTACGGACTTGTTGCAGACTATTATTGAATCTGACGCTACGGCAATGGAAGCTTGGAATAGGTTGCGTGATATACAACAACAACAACAACATGCCCAGTAAAATTCCACATCGTGGGGTCTGGGATGGTAGAGTGTACCAAGACCTTACCTCTACCTTGATAGGTAGAGCGGCTATTTCCGAGAGACCCTCGGCTCAAGACAGGTATATGCATAAGCAAACAAGAGAAAACAATCAGACCCGATCAAGAAATTTAAAGCAGTATGGAAATGCTGGTATCAAAAGTGAATACGCCATGATAGCGCATTCTGAAAGAAAGAAGAAGTAACTAACACATAGCAGCAGAAATCAAACTGCAGGGGACTATAAAGCAATACTACGCCTATTTGTATGATATGTTAAGCGGACCTACAATAATAACACTACAACTACATGTATGTAAGCGTAAGTAGGACTACGCTCGACTACCTACTACCCTAATATGTGTCCTCCATAACCCCCTTATCTAAGGTCATGTCCTCAGTAAGTTGCACCTGCCCCATGTCCCGTCTAATCACCTCTCCCCAATATTTCTTCAGCCTACCTCTACCCCTCTTGAACCCGTCCATAGCCAACCTCTCACGCCTCAGTACTGGGGCATTTGTGTCTCTCCTCTGCACATGCCTAAACCATCTCAGCCTCGCTTTTCGTATCTTATCCTATTCCAGGATAACAAAAATTTATGTGTCGTGAACCTTGAGCAGGAATTCTCCTACATAAACATGGAGGATTTTCCGAATGCCTCAGCCTATTGTAAAAGGCTAAAGGAGTTGTCGGATCAACCCAAGAACGTTGGCGCGCTCATCACTAATGATCGTCTTATTCTTTAGATGGTTGCAAGCCTCTCCGAGGCATATAATGGCGTTGCAACTCTTCTTTGTCAAAGCAATCCTCTTCCGTCGTTCTATCAAACACGTTCCATGCTCACCTTAGAAGAAGTTGGGTTGGCTAAAAAGGCGGCAACCGGAGCCAATTCTGCCATGATGGTAGCCACGTCACGCGACACCGATGACCCTCACTCATTTTCAGAAAATTCTAGCCAAAACTGTAACATGGTGGCGGCAAAAAGGGCCAAAATAAAAAAAATGGTAGCAAAAACCGCGGCCGCGATGGTGGTGGTGGAAGTGGTGGCAGTGGCGGAGGATGGGGCGGCAATGGCCATCAGACTAGGTCGCAGCACCACTGGCCGCAGCCTTGGGCCAGTGCACAGTGGTCGTGGGGCTGGGCTAGTGGGCAGTGGTCCAATCCACAGTTTTTGCCTGGTCCAACACCGTATTGGGTTAGGCCCAACGAATTCCAGCAGACATGGGCTTCACGTAATGGGCCCTAGCAGCAGGTTGGCCTGCTTGGGCCTCGACCACAGCAGGCATTCGCTGCTGCGGGCCCAACACCGGCCCCGACTCATACGGATATCGAGACAGCAATGCACACACTTGGATTAAATCCTCCGGATGGAAATTGGTACATGAACACCGGTGCCACTTCTCATATGACGTCTGCGCCAGGTAATCTCTCGTCTTATTTCAATTTGAGCAATTACCTGGCTGATTTGCTGCATTTATCGTGGCATCATTGTTGGTAATGGTAATTCAATTCCAATCTGTGGTTATGATCACACAAATTTATCTCCCCCGAACCTACCTTTAGCCTTTAAATACGTCCTTCACACTCCTCAACTAATAAAAAATTGGTGTATGTTCGTAAATTTACAACTGATAACTAGGTTTTTGTTGAGTTTGACCCTTTTTGATTTTCTGTGAAGGATTTCACGATGGGGATACCTCTAATGAGATGTAATCGTCGGGGTGAGCTATATCCCATCACCACCACCACTATAACCATCACCACTAATCAAGCCACACCGTCTACGTTTGTCGCTTTAGCACCTTCCTTATGGCATGCACGTTTGGGTCATCCGGGTGCATCTGTTTTTTCCACTCTTAAAAATAATAATTTTATTGAGTGTAATAGTACGCGTAGTACTAATGTTTGTCCTTCTTGTCCGCTTGGGAAACATGTTAAATTACCATTTGTTGCCTCCGATTCTAGTACTTTATTTTCATTTGTTATTATTCATAATGATTTGTGGACATCTTTCGTTTTGAGCTCTTTGGGCCACCGTTATTATGTGTTATTTTTGGATGATTATTCTAATTTTTTGTGGACTTTTCCGTTATATAAAAAGTCTCAAGTTTATTCAACATTCATATTAATTAGAGCATTCACCTGTACCCAATTTGAACGGAAAATTAAAAACATTCAATGTGATAATGGAAGGAAATTTGATAATGGGCCATTTTGAGAATTTTGTAACATTAATGGTATATCTTTCCGGTTTTCTTGTCCACATACATCCTCACAGAATAGGAAAGCCGAGCGAAAAATACGCACCATTAATAATATTATTCGAACATTACTGGCACATGCTTCATTACCACCTTCATTTTGGCATTATGCACTATAAATGGCTACTTATCTTCTTAACATACTCCATAGCAAAGGATTAGCATACCAATCTCTACTCAAAATTCTTTATCACAAAGATCTGTCCTATTCTCATCTTAAGGTCTTTGGGTTTTTATGTTATCCTCCATTTCCCTCCACTACAATAAACAAACTACAAGCCTGCTCTACTGCTTGTGTGTTTTTAGGTTATCCATCTAATCATCGTGGTTATAAATGTTATGATTTATCCTCTAATAAAATTATCATTAGTCGCCATGTAATTTTTTATGAAACCCAATTTCCGTTTGCTAAGTTACATAATTCCATGTCTAATTTCTATAATTTTCTGGATGATGGGCTCTCACCGTATGTCGTCCACCATTTGACCCAACCCCCGTCTCAGGATCTGGACCAGTAGACACCGGCTGGCCCAATACCCACTAGCCCATATAGTCCTTCTCGTGCTCAATTCTAGCTAGCATGCCCACTGCCTGCTGGCCCAATTCCTATCCGTAACCAGAGTCTGCCAGCAGGCCCCCTGCATGCTGGCCCATCCAGTTAGTCCATCGGTCCAGCTTCTCGGCCAGCAGGCCTACCTCCCAACCCTAGCATGCGCCTCCCAAACTGAGCCAGTTCCGACGTCACCAAATCGACTCAGGTCCGGCCCACTTCTATTCCTAGTCAAGGACCCGTTACTCGTAGCCAACGGGATTTTTTAAACCAAAGCGACATTTTAATCTCAATTCTAATGTCTCTAAATCACCCCTACCATGTAACTCCATGTCTACCATTCATGACCTGAATTGGAAAATGGCCATGGATGATGAATATGATGCTCTTATTGAAATTAAGACGTAGGAGTTGGTGCCCCCGTCCGCCTAGTGTTAATGTGATTCGTTCTATGTGGATTTTTACTCATAAGAAAATATCTTATGGTTATTTTGAGAGGCATAAGGCCCGTCTTGTAGGTGATGGCAAAACTCAATAGGTTGGCATGGATTGTGAGTAGACGTTTAGTCTGGTGGTCAAACCGATAACTATTCGCACTATTCTTAGTCTGGCTCTTTCCAAAGCTTGGCCCATTCATCAACTGGACGTGAAAAATACGTTCTTACATGGTGATCTCAAGAAAATGGTATACATGCATTAGCCATTGGGTTTCAAGGACCCCAATCATCCTAACAATGTCTATTTGTTGAAGAAGTCCTTATATGGGCTAAAATAGGCCCCTCGGGCCTAGTACAAAAGGTTTGTAGATTATGTGTCTACTATTGGGTTTTCTCACAGCAGGTCTGATCATTCTCTATTCATCTATCATCGTGGTACTTCTCTGGCATACATTCTGTTATATGTGGATGATAGTATATTGACTGTCTCTTTTGATAAACTGCGCAAGTCTATCATGTCTCTTCTCATCTCCGAATTTGCTATGAAAGACTTGGGGCCTTTGAGTTATTTTTGGGTATAGATATAACTCGTCATGCAGGTGGTCTATTTCTATCCCAGAGAAAGTATGCAGCTGAGATTATTGAACGGGCTGACATGTCATCCTGTAAGTCATCTCCTA
The DNA here is from genome assembly GCA_034509755.1 of Anisodus tanguticus. Classification (NCBI taxonomy): domain Eukaryota; kingdom Viridiplantae; phylum Streptophyta; class Magnoliopsida; order Solanales; family Solanaceae; genus Anisodus; species Anisodus tanguticus. The sequence goes on along the minus strand of CM067543.1, from coordinate 6,983,147 downwards.
CTCCAGTTGACACCAAATCGAAGTTGAGTGCTAATTCTAGCACACCTTACGAGGATCCCTCTTACTATCGCAGTCTTGCAGGGGCTCTTCAGTATCTTACATCCATGAGGCCCGATATTACTCATGCAGTGCAGCAGGTGTGTTTATTTATGCATGATCCGAGGGAAGAACACATGCACGCTCTCAAACGTATTGTGTGTTACATTTAGGGCACTCTTATTATGGTTTGCACTTATATCCATCCTCCGTATCTACTCTCATGTCTTATACAGATGCTGATTGGGGTGGATGTCCAGATACTAGACGTTCGACATCTGGTTATTGTATGTTTCTTGGTGATAACTTGGTCTCTTAGTCAGCTAAACACCAAGCTACTTTATCGGGCTCCAGTGCGGAGGTCGAGTATCGAGGAGTAGCCAATGTGGTGTCTGAGTCCTGTTGGCTGCGTAATCTCCTATTAGAGCTTCACTTTCTTATTCAGAAAGCTATCTTGGTCTACTACGATAATGTTAGGTCTATCTCTCTGGGAATCTGATCCAACATCAGCGCACTAAACATATCGAGATGGATATTCACTTTGTTCGTGAAAAAGTAGCTCGTGGACAAGTACGTGTCTTGCATGTCCCTTCACGGTACCAAATTATTGACATCTTTACTAATGGTCTTCCCTTAGTTCTGTTTGAAGATTTTAGGGACAATCTCAGCGTACGACAACCGCCCGCTATGACTGCGGTGGTGTGAAAGAATATACACATATATATTGCGTATATTCCATATATATTTTGTATAGTCCTATTCGAATTCTTGTACAAATGTAATTGTGGTAGTAGTGTGGTATTAGGAAAATGTAGTAGTCTTTTATTAGGAAAAGGTAGATTTAATTTTCATAATTAAATATTGTATATTATGTATATATACCTTTTACATTAATGAAAATAATCAAGGCTGATTATTCTTTCAATAACAATACTATCACGATATCGAGTTCATCTGAACTGGTACTTTCGATGCAAATCATAAATTTATGTGTAAAAATTCGATAAAATTGCAAGAACTAGTAAGATATAAATCTTTAAATTTAAAAACTAATCAACAATTTCTATGCGGAAAAAAAACTTAAAATTTTTAAACTCATAGAGTTTAAATCCTAAATCCTTCTTTGAATAAAACTAGTGAATAAAATAAAAGCAAATTAAACTAAATACCAAGACATAGCCAATAACAATTACCACTATTCTAATCAAAGAGACTAAAATTGAAATCTTCTTCATCAGACTCTTCTTTCTCAACCTTCTTTTCCTCTTTCTTCTCTTCAACATCAACTTGTCCAGCATTATTATTATCAGGACCAACACTAGCAACAGCAGAACCACCACATCCAAAGGCCATAGAAGTAGAAGCCAACATTTGTTTGCATTTTTCCCTTTGACTTGTGACAAAAGTAATTCAATTTTGACCTCATCAATTTCAGCACCAACAGAATTCAATATTTACTTCAAATCATCAGGCTGAAGGACAAGTGTTGCCACCAAATTGGGCCAACAAATAGGCTGCTATCACCTTCATGTCTTAAAAACGGAGAATATTTTCTTGTTATTATGTTTGTAAAGAATATTGAGGAACATGTAATATGTGTCTCCTTTTAAAGGGATATATATAGGCACTATGGTGATGGGATTGTTGTAGGAAGTCCAATTTGACATTAGAATAGGTGTACACGTAATTATGACCATTGTTAAGTTGGATTTAGGAATTTGATTCCTTGTACTAATTGGATTAAGACCATATGTTCCATGTTTTGTTAGAAAATCTAATAAATCCATCCAACATTGACAAGGAAATACGGATGAACCACGGGCTTTAAGCGGTGAGAGACTTAAAATAATGGACTATTACTCATCTAGTAAATTGAGATCTTGTTTCTCTCATTTAAATGGTTAATTAGACATCAAATAATAAACGCATAATACCTTGGCATCCCTGCAAATTTGTCAGTAATTTTATTTAAGTACTTAAATTACAATATTTTCGATTGACACCTTTAATTATGAGCATTGACCTCAATAAGTGGTAAAACTCTACGTGTGTTCCCATTAAGGTTAATATGTATAATTTACAAAAGTGGCATATATTGAGTTAATTTATTTACACAATAGGCACTTAAGAACACACGCAATAAATAGAAATGTGCAATAAAAACATTTTATCATGTATTCAAGTGCTCAATTGGAATAAGTATGTTTAGATATCTTTTGCATTATTAAATTTCTGAAACATAAGCTTCAAAGGGCTAATCATAAAAAGTGAATCAACCTTTAAAATAAGACAGATTATCAGATTCTTCACTATCGGTGAATATAAGTTAGATTCCCAAAAGTAGTTTATGGATACAGCAACCCCCATCCAAACTGAAGCTGTATAATGAAAGCCATAATTTGAGGATTAAAATAAATTTATGAAAGAAATGATAAGTTCACGATTCATCTTCATGAGAGCTCATAAAACCTCTATATATCTCTAAAGGGAACCAGACTGGGGCTCTCTGTATGAAAAATACATCTCGAATCTTTTAAAGGTGGTATCTGCAATAACCAAAATAATCTCAGCCACCCCACCCCACCACTTCCTGAAACCTAAAACTGCAAATTTAAGAGAAAAACATAAAAATTTGAAAAACGAAAACTTATTCCTGAATTGAGCTATATATATATGGTACAAATCCTCTATCAAGGGATTCCTGAACTACCTGCTAACTCACAAGTGAAGTTGGGCTGGACAAGAACAGTAAAAACCACCGATACAAATCATCACGACGAACCATTTAAAGTCGGACTGCCTGGTAGGAACCTAATACGACTAGAGTCTTTCAACTTGGTGATAGCTTCTTGCGCCCTCCCACGCAAAAGATCCACATATACTGCAGTAAGAATAGCTTCAGGACGTTGAGGTTTTGTGGAAAGTGCTTGTACTGCATAATGTTCGGCCTGTTCGATGTCTCCTTGCACAGCAGACATGGCAGCTAAATTTGCAAAGAGAATGCCGCGTGCCTCTTCCGGCTTAACGAACACAAATACTTGAGATTCCTCTGATGGAAAGGAATTCAAAGCCGCTGATCCACCATTAGTATCTTCAGAATCCAATGTTTTCTCCTGTCTCCACATTTCAGAACCCTCTTCACTAAACGGCAGATCAACACCCTTGACACTGGAGATATAAGTTGACAAATGTTCTGCGGCTTCCTTTGGCCGGTTTAGCGAGCATAGAGCTTCAGCTGCATACACATTGCCAAGAAAGATGTATATTCTAGAACATTCTTGGACTTTCAAGAGAGATTTTGCAATAGTAAGGGCCTTCAACGGATTCCCCAATTCCAGCTCTACAAAAGCCAAATCAGCCAATACAGCTTGCTTAATCATCAGATTCTCTTTTCTGCAAGTGGCTTCATACTCGCTGACAGAACTTAATGAGGCATTTTGACTGCTCGCACCCTTTTGCTCCTTCGCCTCCCCATTTGCATTAACCTGACCTGATGATGGCACGTTCACTGCCTTACGGTCAGCAGTTGATCCATTCTTACAGTTTGCAGTCTTGGATGGTACTGCTTCTCTAGTTTCACTTTCTTCCAGACCAGAAGCATAAGGCTGTGTGGACTCGTTACCTTTTGATTCAGAACAGTTCAATAAATGCAAAGCATTCAGAAGACACTGCCGAGCAAGTGGCACCGATAACTTAGGCTGTCTATCCTTAGTCGCTAAATCTTCCTTACCTGAAAAACTTTCTTGTCCATTTCTTGATATCCCATCTTCCATAACAAGTTGCCTCCATTTTCCTTTTCCAACAACATGAACTTTAACTTCAGACCCGTCAGAAGCACCAACACCACTGGACTTGAGCAGTCCCTGCTCAAGGGCCATTAAACAACATTCTGCAACTCGTAACCATAAAAGAGGCCTATTGTAGAAAACCTGACTAGCCTTATAGAAACAGCTTGCAGCCTGTAATGGTTTCCCACAAGCCAGGTACTGCATACCACAGTTATATGTTATGAGAAGAGATTTATCCTGTGAGATGGTTGAGAGCTTTAAAGGCCGCTCTTTTCGGAGAGATGAACTATTACCCAGAGCCTTGGCAAAAAGTACAGAAGAAGTGTGATACTTGCCAAGTCGATAATATATGCACCCCAGATTGTTGTAGTATAAGCTAGAAATTCCCGTTTCTGGCAGATTACTTGATGCCATCAAGAGCTTGATTGCTTTTCGATGATTCCCACGAGCATATTCAAGCTGGGACTTCAGATAGAGAGCCATAGAATGATCTTTGCCACGTGCTGTGTTCATAGCCATCTTAACTTCACGCTTAGCTGCCTTATGATTCCTGGTGAGAAGAAGAAATTGGACCTTGCATAGGTGCAGTTTAATTCTCAAATCAGCAGTTGAGATAGATTCATCAGCTTGGCTCCTTGTTGGATTATTTGAAGATTTCATTCCAGACTGTCGTGATAGGCTCTGCCCACCAATCTCCATGGATGATATTAGATGCAGAGCATCATCTTCAAGTCCCTCGTCTGATAATGTCCTAGACAAAGAACCTTCAGAGATAATTCCAGCAGCAGGTGAATCTGGATTAGATGCATCAGGAATAGTTGAATTGCTGGGAAATGAAGCCGATTTCAAAACGGCTGAAGCTGTTGGCTGAGCACTTCCACTGTCAACTTGACTCAATAAACTACTGCTACAAAAGACCTTCTCCACATAGCTGATCACATCCTGGGAGCAAGAATCATAATTAAACTATTTGGAACAAAGATTTTAAAGAAAGCACACTACGTAAGGTCAAACAGGAAAAGAAGCAATACACTAGAACTAGAAAACGAATATGAATTCCAACACCGATTCCACTCTCCTAGAAAAAGTATTGCAAAGTTTCAACGATGGAAACAAAAATTAAAAAAAGCTATCCTTCATAAAATTAGTAATATCTATAGAAAAAATAATAAGACTACAGATGGAGCAAGAACCAAAAATCAACCCTTTAAAACGAAAAATAACGACAGAGCTCTAAGGATTTTCTTCTGTGCTGGCACAAAAGGGGTTTGAACAAGAACTTAAAGAAGACTTGGTATACAATTCCTGCTTGCATTTGGTGGTGCATATCGAAAGAAAGAACAAAAGTAAGATATAGAAGATTTTTGAAGATGAACATAACTCTATACTGAAAGTAAAATCTGATTTTTTATATTGTTATCTTTTTGGTGTAGATTAGAATGGGTAAATGAAGCTGAAACACTGTTACAGTTCATAGAATCTTTTGTATAGGCAGGCAGGTCTTTTCTTTTATTCTCTGGTAATATTTTGGATGTAACAACAGCACCATCTTAGTGCTGACATCAAGTACGACTTACCTTTTCAAGAAAACAAAAACTAGAATAATAATGACAAAAACTAGTCCAAAACCATTAAAGACGGCATATTAGCTCATTTAAAAACAACTGCAACAACTGCAGGAAAGTACATGACGAAACTACTGACACTAAACCATCCATCATAAACTTCAAAGCCTGCAATATTTTATTTAAGTGTGTTGAACCATAACTCAAAGTTCACCACCCAAACAATTCCTGCAAGGCAGTGGAAAAATTCAGAAGAACTCTTGCAGATCAGAAAATCTATAAAAGAAAAAATCAGAGCATCATTCCATAATGTAGGAAGCATAGCATAAGGGAAATGATAATTATTGCAGAATTTCCACTTAAGAATGAGAATCACGACATTCATCATTTTCCTACACATCACGTATTATTGGGACTGCACTAACTTCTTGCATCTGAGATTGTCACACAAAAAAAAAATCAACCTAGTCTCTAGACATTATAAAGAAACATAAAAGTTGCGATATTTTTTGTGAATCGGCCTATTAGAGCAATGCTCCACTGAAGTAATCCATCACCGATCATGATCACAAATGCACTTATGACCTAGCATCATCATATTTTGGCCTTCTCATCCAGACTGAGTGAAGATGCATAAGATCGTCCAAGGCAATCCTAGCAGAGCCTATATAGCAACAACAAGATACCCAATGTAATCCCACAAGTGGGACCTGGGAGGGTGGATGTACCCAACTTTATGGGGTAGAGAGAATGTCTCCGATAACCCTCGGCTCACAAGAAGTGTAATCAAATCAGGATATAAAGGAAAATTATGACAGCAAAATAGCAAGATAAACACAAAGCACTCGAAGTAACAGGTATTACTGAAATTGAAGAATAAGATACTATGTGACTACTAGGTAACACTACTAGATAAGGAGAAGATGAGAAGAGGAGACTAGCTCCTGCCTCTCCCTCGTAAAAGGTACTACAACACACGACTTCCTACTATCCTTCTACTCCGAATCCTCGACCTTCAAACTTTCTTATCTAGGGTCATGTGTGTCATGTCCTCCGTAAGCGGGAAATGTGTCATGTCCTCCGTAAGCGGAAAATGTGTCATGTCCTCCGTAAGCGGAAAATGTGTCATGTCTTGTCTGATCACCTCTCCGTTATTCTTTGGCCTACCTCTACCTCTCCTAAAACCTACTATAACCAAACTCTCACACCTCCTCCCTGGTGCATCCACGCACCTCCTCCACATACCCGAACCACCTCAGTCTCGCTTCCCCTCATCTTGTCCACCACGGAGGCCACTCCCATATTGTCCTCTCACCTAGTCCTGTATAATTTTGTTTTTAATCTTGTCTCTCCTAGTATGCCCGCACATCCATCCAAGCATACTCATCTCCGCTTACCTTCACCTTCTGAATGTGTGGGTTCTTGACGGGCCATCACTCTGCCTCATACAACAGTGTAGGTCTAACACTCACTCTATAAAACTAGCCTTTAAGCCTTGGTGACACATTCTTATCACACAACACTCAGGACGCGAGCCTCCATTTCACCCACCCCGCTCCAATACGATGATCGACATCATCATCAATCTCCCCGTTTCCTTGGATTAAAGACCCAAGATACTTGAAACTTCCTTTCTTGGGTATAGCTTGTGTACCGATCTTCACTTCCACCTCCGCTTCATGCATTACATCACTGAACATGCACCCCGGGTACTCAATTTTCGTCCGGCTTAATCTGAAACCTTTAGATTCTAGGGTCTGTATCCGAACTTCCAATTTATCGTTAACGCCACTGTGCGACTGGTCAATCAATACTATGTTATCTGTGAATAACATACACTAGCAGAGCCTATTCATATAAGAATTTTATGTCTCTATCTTATATGTTTATCTAACCTTAATTACCACACGAAAATAAAAGGAAACTAAAGACATCTAAACTTAACCTCTAAGGGGTCGTTTGGTATGATGGATAAGTAAAAATAGTCCCGGAATAAAACTTTAGTACCTCCTTATCCCATGTTTGGTTGGAATAAAATTCCAGGATAACTAATTCCAGAATTAGTTATCCCGGGATTGTAGTGTTATTTTATCCCACATTGAGGGTGGAATAATTAATCCTGGGATAACTTGTTTCCAAACCAAACGAGCCCTAAGGGTTACGCTAAGTACAATAACACAGTATAAAACCATCAGACAATGAAAATAAGTTCAAGACCCCCATAATCATCAATATTTCCTTTAATCAAAAAGTAATTGCTTCCATCATACATTCTTGGAGCGTCAATGGTTATTACATTATATATAATCAGCTCTCTATAGTGTTATAGTTTGTCAATAGTTTCATTATAACATCGACGAGAATCATTCCCTTGATAATTCGTTTCCTCAAGTAAAAAAACGTAAGCAAGCAATTCCAAGACCATGCAGACACTGGAAAGGTAATTTCAAATGTAGTAAGTAAATCATGATCTTGATAAGACAGTACAAGATATCAAAAGATACAAATCTCTGAGAAACAAGCAGTTGGGCATGTACGACTTACGGCTGATCTTGCTGCATTTCGAGTAAGTAACGCAACATCCAACAGTAAGAGGCAAATGCGCTTGGCTATTTCCTGTGTGCAAACTCATTAGTCAATAAGCAGATTTGAATTTCTAATATTTCAGAATCTGCAGTAATTGTTTACCTCATCTACTGGTTCAACGTTCTGAAACAATCCTTCCAAAATTGAAAATGCTTTTTCATGTTCATGCAAATGAAACCAGCAAACTGCCTGTATAATTCAAATGCATATATTAGCACACGTAAAGGTCCTTCACAAATAAATAGGCCATTTTTCTGTGTGTGTGTGTGTGGGGGGGGGGGGGGGGGGGGAGAACAGCCAAGCCAGCATCAACTGAACATACTAGATTGTACATGGTTACTGAGGGGTCAAACTCATCAGCAAAAACAAGTTTGGAACTATGTTGAGCAGATAGCTGCCGTGGCGCACTGTTATTCCCATTAATTCCTGTCACAGCTTTGGCTCCACCATTGCTAGCAGGTTCTGCCTGGTCGCCAGCAGCACAAGCAAGCTCTTCACTTCTTTTCTGAACATTGAAAAACAATAATAATGTATCACAACAATGAGATAAGAACACTTAAGTACAGGTAAAATTCTACAGTAAGAACTATAACGACCAAATAGTCAGAAAGGGAAGAAAAGTAGAAGGAAGAACTGAGAAAGAACAAATTCTGAGCTACTCCGTACCACAAATCCGGAAACAGATTAACTAAGACAAAGGCTTCCCTTCTGCTAGATAGCTATCAAGTAAAAAAAGAAAGTTCACATAAGAAGTGCAAACAGGGTGCCACCACAAGCGTCAAGACCAATAGATGAAAATTACTCTGGGAAAAGAACGGAAAATAAATTGCAGAATTCCAAGTTCACTAAGAGGCGGCAAACAGGAAGACACCCAAGACTTAGGCAGATCAGTATCCATAAGCAAATAACATTTTTTATTGTTCTAGCTTGTTCAAAAAGTCAATATTCTAATCACTTAAAGAGGAAAAACATCTAACTGAGGCATTAAAATCTCTACTGCTGCTAGTCATAAATGCAGTAAATATAAAATGACCATATTCACTGCAGATGCTACCAAATTAAGAATTACAGAATCTGTTCAGCGAAAAAAGTTGATTTTTTTTCAGGAAGAATAAATCAACAAAAAGAAATTTAACTAAATTAGTTGAAACTATGTTACTAATAACTTAGAGAACAATGAAGCATCATGAATGAAAGAACACAAGACCAAGACCAATCTATCTGATTTTTCCTAAAAAAAAATAGTCCAGCAATCTGATTCTCTGTGATCAAAATTTGATTAGAAATGGGGATTAAAAAGTTAAACAGGTACAAATATATAACTTGTAATAGTGGAAGTAATTACATACTTAAATTCTGTTATCTTTTACTTTATAACTACTAGTGGAGTCTTATGCTCATCAAAAGGAGAATTAAGCCTGTAGCTCCTCAATGACGTCAAATTCTTATTTCTTAAACAAAAACTTCTAGAAAAAGAAAATCCCTTCCGAAAGAAAATGAAAAGCAAAAGTTAGTTGATCTTTATATCTAGCTTTGATTTGCATCTCTATGACTGAAGAAGTTGTACAATCTATTTGGTATACCAAACTCAAATCATGCCTTTTACAAAAAAGAGCAGTAATTTGATCCACTGGAATAGGGAAAACTACCAATAGATAGACCTGCAAGAAATTGTGGCATTCTTCTCTTTTACAATTCACATCTTCCTTCTATAACTCACCAAACTAACCAAAAATTTTCAATGCAGTTTTCATCCAAGCACGTACAAGAATGAATGACAAGAGGAAGAGTTATAGTTCCAATTAAACTTAGTGAGAACCTTCATTCACATATTTTCTTCCAAGAACGTTCTAAAACTCCTTGACCCCACCCCACCCCCCACCCCACACACACACAACCAATTTGCAGTATCCTACTTTGACGCAAATCACAAGGTTTCACAATCAATATTTTACGGTAAGGGTGTTCGCCACTTTACTTCTGTCAAGGATGGCTCCTTACATTTAAAAGGTTTTTTGACAGTTGGGGTTCACTTATGCTAACTAGAATTAAACTCCTCTTTTTATGAGTAGAGATATTAAACTAGAAATTCCTAAATATCCTTTGACTTTATTACTGTCCTAAACGGTGGAGGTAAAGGCGGATATAAAGAGAGCGAAATATGCATAAGCTTTGCTTTGTAAAAATCTAAGCATGTACAATATTATCCACAACTGAACTTCTGCAGAAAGCTTGACAGCGGTAGAGCTCTATGATCGAATCTGCCTCTTGGAGCTCACAGCAAATATAGAATCATTTAAATATGCATCATAGGAGCAAACAAACAATTCCACAACCACGACATTGATGAAGCATAAGAGATAACTATACCTCAACATCTCAATGATACAGCTTTACGTACCTTAGCATTATTAAGTTCATCAATCAGCTTCTTAGGATTGGAGCAACCATCTTGAAAGTTGACAGCAATAGCAATGTTATGTAGAACCTAGCACATGAGGAGCAAAGAACAACATAAATAAAGCAACTACAAGTTAAAGTGAATACGACAGCAACATCATCATGAAACCAAAGCAACAAGAAATATTAACAAATCCAACGGCTTGATAACTCGATTAACATGATTATGGAGCATTTAACAAAAATGTCAACTATTCCTAAATCCCAAATGACTTCGGGTCAATGATATAGACGATCCATATTCATTACGCTCAACTCAAAACCAATTTGCAAATTTCAATGCTGGCAATTGCTTTGTTTTTTATGTCTTGGTTAGTGATTCTTAATGCAAGTGTAATAAAAACAACTAAGTCCCAACTAGTCGATATCGTCTACATAGATCATTTGTTCATTTTTTTTTGTTCTTAGCTGATATGGCCTTTTTCAATTAAATGTAGGTCTTTCAAAATAACTTCTCGCTGACACTTTAGGCCTAACTCATCCCTCTTAGTACTTTCAATATAATGGCATACCTTCGAACTGATGCATTTGAAGGTTTATGTAGATATGGTCAAAGATACACTTATTAATAGACTCGCGACTTCCAACAGCAACAACATACCCAGCATAATCCCACAAGTGGGGTCTGGGGACTCGCGACTTCCAAATGAACATCAAATACTTGACCCGCTTAAAGTGAAATTTAAACCAAATCTTCTCTAAATTAAACATAACACAAGGTGCCTATCAGGTAATTGATACATACAAGATACATATCATTTCTCCCCACAGACAGAGTGCAAATACCTATATTGGACTTATTATTTTTGCTCCAAAAACTAAAATCAGCTGTGGCGTACTCCATTTAAACCCCAACAGTAGTTTAAACTAAAAACACCTTAAATACCTCTGCTGCAGAAAGCCTTGTTCTTCCCAACAACCCAAACCAGTAATTCATTCTCTTCAAATGAATAACATCCACAATGCCAGTTAAGATATTCCAAAACCAACTTCAACAAATCAACGCATCTGAACTCATTTAACTCCCCACCTATCAAAAAATCTTCAATTACCAACCCCGTAAACGCAGAAACAATCAGCACCCACCAGAAAGAACCATAGACATATTTTCATTCAGCTCTGTAGCGGCTTAAGATATGGAAATGGGAAAATCTATAACGGCATTGTTTATTATGAGGCAAAGGCTGAACTTTTGCTTATGACGCCTTTATGTTAAATAGGATCAATAAACATAATTACAAAAAGATGTACTATAACTAAAGTAATTACAATTTGAATCAAATTTGAACATGAAAATTGCATTTTCCATCAAAATCATGCGGATTGAGCTCAAAGCCATCAATTCAACTAAAAGTACTAGAAGTGCGCAAACTACAAATAACCATCACTTAAAAATTATAATCACCTTTAGTATAAGGCTGGACCTTTGCTTATGACGCCTTTATGTTGATTAGTATTAACGAACATAATTATTAAAAAAATGGTAATAGCATAACAATTTGAATCGAAACTGAACTTGAAAACTGCATTTTCCATCGAAATCACATGCATATTGAGCTCAAAGCCATAAATTCAATTAAACATAGTAGAATATGCAACAACAACAACATACCCAGTGTAATCCCACAAAGTGGGGTCTCGGAAGGGTAGAGTGTACGCAGACCTTACCTCTACCCTCAGGTAAAGAGGTTGTTTGGTAGAGGTTGTTTTCGATAGACCCTCGACATGGTAGAAAATGCAAAACACAAATAACCATAAACACTTAAAGATTAGAACCATAAACATACTAGAACATGTAGAAAATGTATAAAGCTACCACAAATAGTAGGCGTCTAAGTTTGTTAGTTTAAATAGGATCAATAGATATAATTACAAAAGATGCGTACATAACTAAAGTAATTACAATTTGAATCGAATTTGACATGAAAATTGCATTTTCCATCGAAAATCACATGCAAATTGAGCTCAAAGCAATCAATTCAATTAAACACAGTAGAAGAGCGCAAACTACAAATAAGCCATAAATCGCATAAAAACACTAGGAGCCTGTTTGGATGGGATTATGCCAAACAGGCTCTAGAACAGGTTGAAATGTATAAAGCTACAATACACAAAAATGCAAAATAAAAAAAAAACATACCCAGTGAAATCTCATAATGTGGGGTCTAGGGAGGGTAGAGTGTACACAGACCTTACCTCTACCTTGGCAGGTAGAGCGGCTGTTTCCGAGAGACCCTCGGCTCATGACAAAGCACAAGCCCAAGCAAAGTACAACACAAAGTGAGTAAGTCATGATAGCGAATTTTGAAAAAAGAAAAAGAAGCAATTACTAATGCAAGTAAATAAGATAAACAAAATACACATAGCAGCATAAATCAAACGACAAGGGACTATAAAGCAATATTGTGCCTACTAGTATGTTAGGCTAAGTGAGCCTACATAATAATACTACAACTACTAGTTTGTAAGCGTAGGTAGGACTACGCTGGACTACCTACTACCCTAATACGTGTCCTCCATAACCCCCTATCTAACGTCATATCCTCAGTAAGTTGCACCTGCGTCATATCCCGTCTAATCACCTCTCCTAAATACTTCTTCGGCCTACCTCTACCCCTCTTGTACCCGTCCATAGCCAACCTCTCACACCTCCGCACTGCAGCATTTGTGTCTCTTCTCTGCACGTTCCCGAACCATCTCAACCTCGCTTCACGCATTTTATCCTCCACCGAGGCGACTCCCACTCTATCGCGAATATCATTTCTAATTATATCCCTCCTTGTACAGCATCCTCATCTCCGCAACTTTCATCTTTTGGGTGTGCGAAGTCTTAACCGGGCAACACTCCGCCCCATACAACATAGTTGGTCTAACCACCACCCTATAGAACTTGCCTTTAAGTTTTGGTGGTACATTTTTATCGCACAAGACTTCGGATGCAAGCCTCTATTTCATCCACCCTACCCCAATACGATGCGTGACATCATCATCAATCTCTCTATTCTCTTGGATAAGGTACTTGAATCTCCCTTTCTTTGGAATGACAAGAGTACCAAGCATCACCTCCACGTCTGTCTCAAAGTCGTTCCCATTACTGAACTTACACTCCAAGTATTTTGTCTTGGTCCTACTCAACCTGAACCCATTAGATTCCAGAGTCTGTCTCCGAACTTCCAGCTTAGCGTTCACTCCGTTGTGAATCTCATCAATCAGGATTATGTCGTCTGCGAATAACATACATCATGGCACCAAGACAAATAGGAATGGGCTAAGAGTTGATCCCTGATGCAGCCCCATCATCACTGGGAAGTGCTCCGAGTCTCCTCCTACTGTCCGTACCCTGGTCTTGACTCCATCATACATATCCTTGATTGCCCATGTGTATGCCACATGTACACCTCTAACCTCCAAACATCTCCATAGAACCTCCTTAGGAACTTTGTCATATGCCTTCTCGAGGTCGATGAAAACCATATGTAAGTCTCTTCCTTTTCTTATACTGCTCCACCAACCTCCTAATAAGATTAATGGCTTCTATAGTCGAACGCCCCGACATGAATCCAAACTGATTCTCAGAGATAGACACGCCTCTTCTCACCCTCATCTCCACGACTCTTTCCCAAAATTTCATAGTATGATTTAGCAACTTGATACTCCCATAACTGTTGCAACTCTGAATATCACTTTTGTTCTTGTATAAAGAAATCATTGTACTCCACCTCCACTCTTCGGACATCCTCGCCGTTTTAAAAATGACGTTAAACAACTCCGTCAGCCACTCCAAACGTGTCTTACCTGCGCTCTTCCAAAATTCAATAGGAATCTCATCAGGCCCAGTCGTTCATCCCCTGCGCATTCTGCGAATAGCACCTTGAACCTCCTCAACCTTAATGTTTTCACAATACCCAAAATCCCAATACCTACCAGAGTGCTCCAGATCTCCCATCACAATGTCTCTATCTTCTTTTTCGTTCAAGAGTTTATGAAAGTAAGACTGCCACTCCGCATAATATGCGCGTCCTCCACCAGTACTTTGTTGTCCTCGTCCTTGATACACCTCACGTGATCCAAGTCTCGAGCCCTCCTCTCTCTCGCCTTGGCTAGACTGTACAACTTCTTATTCCCGTCTTTTTCCTCTAATTCCACATATAGACGTTCAAAAACCGTCGTTTTCACCGCCGTAACCGCTAGCTTTGCCTCTTTTCGAGCCAAATTATATAATTCTTTATTCGGCCACTTCTCCAATTCATCCTTGCTTTCTACCAATTTCGCATACGCCGCTCTTTTCGCTTCCACCTTCTCTTGACTTTACCATTCCGCCACCAGTCCCCTCGATGCACACCATGGCTACCCCGCGAGACCCCTAGCACTTCTCTAGCAACCTCCCGAATGCAATTGGCCGTCTTGTCCCACATATCGGTGGCATCCCCACTACTCCCCCCAAGCCCCCTTCGCCGGCAACCTCTCCCCCCATCTCCTTTGCACTAGCCATGATCAAACTCCCCCATTTGATTCTTACCCTGTCATCCACAACCCTCTTCTTTTTCTCCATCTTAATCTCCAAATCAATCACCAAAAGTTTATGTCGGGTTGTAAGATCCTCCTTCGGAATAACCTTGCAGTCTTTACAAAGACATTTGTCAACATTCCTAAGGAGCAAAAAGTCTATCTGAGTCTTAGCCACCGAACTACGGAAGGTCACCAAATGTTTCTCCTTCTTCAGGAACCTCGAATTGGCTATCATCATCCCAAAAGCTCTATCAAACTCCAAAAGTGAGACGCCTCCTCAATTACTGTCCCCGAGGCCAAAACCTCCATGCACGTCGTCATAACCCCCGAAAGTGCCCTGATATGTCCATTGAAATCACCTCATACAAATAATTTCTCAGTGGGTGGTATACCTCCTACCACTTCGTCCAAATCTTCCCAAAAATGTCTCTTCTCCTTCTCGTTCAAACCCGCCTGCGGCGCATACGCACTAATAATGTTCATAGTGCACCCTCCAACTACCAACTTAATCGCTATCATCCTGTCATTGACCCTCCTAACATCTACCACTTGATCCCTTAGCTCGTTGTCTACCAAAATGCACACCCCATTCCTATACTTCGACCTACCCAAGAACCACAGCTTATATCCGTCTACATCCTTAGCCTTAGGTCCTACCCATTTGATCTCCTAGCCACATGCTATATTAATCTCCCTCTTCTTAAGAATCTTAACTAGCTCTATGAACTTCCCCGTTAAAGTTCCAATATTCCAAAACCCTATTCTCAGCCTAGCATTACCCTTGTCCCCCTTACCCCCCCCCCCCCAACACTCGCCTAACGATTGAGAAATTAATCACCTTTGGATCGCCTTCCTTTTCCTGCGACAGTCTATGCAAAACTAAAGTAATTACAATTTGAATCAAAATTGAAAACGGCATTTACCATAAAAAATCACATGCAAATTGAGTTCAAAGCCATCAATTCAATTAAAAATACAAAAGCGCAAACTACAAATAATCATCACTTAATAATTAGAGTCATAAATACACTAGAACAAGTAGAAAATGTATAAAGCTACCATACACAAAATGCAAACAAGGGGAAATATCTATAAAGGCACAGTCTATTATGAGGCAAAAGGCTGAACTTTTGCTTATGACGCCTTCACATTAATTAGGATTAATGAACATAATTATAAAAAAAAATGTAATAGTATAACTGAAATAATTATAATTCGAATCAAAATTGAACTTGAAAACTGCATTTTCCATCGAAAATCACATGCAAATTGAGCTCAAAGCCATTAATTCAATTAAACATAGTATAAGAGCGCAAACTATAAATAACCACAAATCACTTAAATATTAGAACCATAAATACACTAGACAACAACAACATAACCAGTGTAATCCCACAAGTGTCAAGTGGATTACACTAGACAGGTTGAAAATAAGATCTTCCAACTTTTTTTTTACAATATTGAAGACTTCGAGCAACGTAACAAGACCCGCAATGTTACTATGAATATAAGAATTCAGGTTTTCCATTGGGTAGTGGACCGCGACTTGAGCCGCTAAACGCATGACACGTGTAAATTTCGCAATGTCAAAGAGTTTAAACAATAGTTTTGATTCGTTTATGTCTCCCTCGACGCTGAAGATTCCATTCTTGTTAAGGAGATTCTTTCGGGCTTTATTTCAACGACACGTCATAGTAATTGTTGAAATTATCGAGTCATGGGGCTCCGTCGCCACATTTTTTCAAGGCGAGGGATACATGGGACCCAACAAAACCGGCTGCACGGTGACAAGTACGGACATGCCGTGGGCCCGATGGATCTTAGCAGAGTTAATGACTTATTTCTCCCAATGATGACCGGAGAAATATGGGTAACTGGTTGAATTATTATCCATAAATGACTTAAAACACAAATACGACGCCATTATAGCTATTAATATCACCTTCCTTTTTCTATAACAAGTCGATGCAAAACTAAACTAATCACAAATTTGAACATGAAAATTGCATTTTCCATCACAAATCACATTCAATTAAAAGTACTACAAATGCTCAAACTACCAAAAAAATCAGAACCATAAATACACTACACAACAGCTCAAAATGTATATACATAAAATCAAAAACTATAGAAATTAGTCACCTTTGGATCGCCTTCCTTTTTCTGCAACAATTGATACAAAACTCTAACGCAATCCGGGAATTTCCCTGACTGGAACAACAACGCTGCCTCCTTCGCTAATCCCGAGGTAACTGACAACGCGCCGTCGTCCTCCGCCTCCGCCGCCACCGTCGCGGTCTCCGGAGCATCTCTGTTATTCGATGGAGTATCCATTTCAAATCAACACAGATCCACACAAAAAACCCCAAGTTTCGGCACTGTAAGCAGTTCCGATAAGAAACCCCCTAGGGTTGCGAAATGGAAGAACAATGAAACGGATGCGTATGGCTACACATATATAGATACACGAAATATGTATGTATATGTATCGATTGCGATGCGTGGATTTAGAATTGAGCGATTTTTCGAAATGGATAGAGAGAGAGAACTAGGGGGACTTTGTTATACACTTCACTATACTATATAGTACAGTATATGTTGTTATGTACCCCTTTAATTTATTTCTTCATAGGAGTATTATTTACCCCTTCATTGATTATCTAATAAAGAAAATTAGTAAAAATACAATATATGCAAACACACGCTTATTCTATACTATCAAAAGAATTTACAAATGATAAAAGTCAATATCAGTAATTCACAAGTTTTATAACATTAGGTGATGCACGGAATGTCGTTTGTGATGACTGACATTCTCTCCCCAACCGGCTAGGCTAGACTATTATATACATCAAGAATCCATGCTGATTAACATTCCTTCCCGTCCAGTTAGGCGGAACTAGTTTTATTTTGAGAAAAACAATTCATGCATTTGGCCAAATTTTTAATTGTGTGTACATTAAAGATCCGAGAGGGTTTACGTTCCTCTCCAATCAGCTATGCAACTTACAATTACTATACCAATGTAATATGTATAAAATCATGACATTGCAGTCGACTTTCACTTTTTCAATCAAGTAGTCAATTTCATTTTGACAAATAAAAGTCAAGAGAAAGAAATACAATATCACCAATAAGAGCGTGGTAAGGATTATTTGAATCAACACGCCATAAGAGACATTTAAATGATAGTATGACTATGGATGGCAATTGGGCGGGGCGGGGCGGGGCGGGTGCGGGTACCCCCTCCTCCGCACCCGTACTCGTCAGAAAATTTTATACCCGCCAATTTCAACATCCATACCCGCCTAGGCGGGTATATTCCTAAATCCACACCCGCTCCACCACCCAAGTGGATATCCGTCACCCGTCAATACCCGTTTGTACCCGCTTGCCATATTTTGTAATCAATTCATTTTTGATCAATTAGTGATCAACATGATCCCAAAAATTCAAATTCCAAAAATTATCCCAAAATTTTGAGTCAAGAATCAATACTGTCACGGTCTCATTTTCTTTGGGAGAGAGGGAGGAGAATTCCAGATTTTTTCACAATCAGAATTCCCCATTTTTTTCACATCTTCCCCCTTGCACAACAAAGAATCAAGAAAATAAAATTTTCAAGAAATCCCAAAAATTATCCACCCAAATAACTATATATTACAAATGTAGACAAAACCCAGATATTATTTCAGCTATATAAGCTAGGCGGGTAGGCAGGCAGGTAGGCGGGTAGGTGGGCGGTATGACTGCAAATCCACCACCTACCCGCCTACCCATGACGGGTACATTTTCAATACTCATACCCATCTACTACCCGCCAAAGTTATACTCATACCCGCCCCAACTGGAGCGGGTGCGGTGCGAAATCTGCAAAATTATACATACCTGTCATCCCTAAGTATGACGCACCTATGATATTACATAAAGTCGTAGAAGTGTTTTATAAAGTTCCATATTTATCCATTTACATAAGAGTTCGGATAGAGAGGGAAGAGGGGGGACTTTGTTTTGCACTTCACTATACTATAATATGAATTATGATACGATGGTAGGGGGGTTTGGCTAAATTTAAAACAAAATATGGTACTCCAACATAGGAAAATCTTAAAAAGGGAGTGTATTGGAGTTATGGTGGGGTTGAGGACTACGAATTAATAAAACAAAATGATTTTTTTCATTTGATATTAGTATTTGAGTCCGACTAAATTTGATTGCATACTGCAAGGCTCATTCTGGGGTGGCGTTCCCAACATAATTTTTTTCATTTATAGGGATCGAATCTGCCTCTAATTAAGGGCGGAGAAATTTCAACCATCTCACAACAATCCATATTAATTTAAAGAAGGGATACAATATGAGGACTTTTCAAGGGATAACTTATCCTAGTAATACAACAAAATAATTAATTTGTCACTCTATTTTAACTTATTTTGTGCATATATTATGTACATATAAATAACAAGTAAAAGAAATTCACTATATTTTCTAATGAATAAGTCTTTAAAATATAAAACCATTCCTAAGAACTATAGGATCTACAATAAAAATGCTTAACACATCTAAAATATATTCCTAATTAATAAATATCACCTATATAAATCATTTTACTAGGATCATATCTTTAGTTAAGTCTACATGGGTCCCTAAATATTGTAGGTCTTTTGAAATAACTCCCTTTCATGTGAGTTATTATGGACTGTTTTTACTGATCAGTCATAATCTGTAAATAAGTTTTTTTTTCCTGCAATTTAATTAATTCACCTCCTTTTAAGCAAAAAAATATTTCATTTCATGTGGTTTAAGTTTGATCTATCTCGTCTTCTTCTAAAAAAAATTTCTTCTATAGATTCATACATACAAATCGGTGCATCTGAAGGTCGACACATGACATGATCAAACCATTTCAAGCAACTTTCTCTCATTTTATTCTCAACGTATGTTACTTGAACATTCTCGCGAATGTGATCTTTTCTAATCTTGTATGACCGATATTCATGTTAGCATCTATATCTTTTGATACTTATCTTGCGGATGCGTTGAACTTTAACGGCTCTATATTCACTCTCTTATAGAATTGTTGATCGTAGAACTATTTTATAAAACTTACTTTTCACTTTGTTAGACGTTCTTCTTTACATAACACATTATTATAATTATCTGACTTTGATTAAATGTGCAACATCTTTATCTATTATTCCACTGGAACACTCAGTATGCATCATAGCCAAATCATCTCATGATAGGCAAGAGCTATACATAGAAGATATATTAAAATTCTTGAGAGAATCAAAGTAAATAATTCAAGTAATTCATAAATGATAAAAGTTATTGTTATATCAATTGTCGCATTATCAGCAATTCACAAATTTCACAACATTAGGTGATGTATGCATCAAATGTCGTATGCTATGACTGGTGTTCTCTCCCCAATCAATTAGGGTTATTGTATGCATTAAGGATCCAGGATAATTGGTGTTCCTTCCCGTCCAGGTAGGCAACTCACAGTTTTACATCAATGCAATCTGTAGTAAAATCATGGCATTACTTTCACAATCAAGTAGCCAATTTCATTTTGATGGTGTGTCTCATGAATCTTTAATTTATAATTTTATTACTAAACAATTAAGTAAAAGTAAAATTTTCATTAAAATTATGCAAAGAAATTTAAATAAATCACCAATAATATAAAGAAATTATTATAAGTATTATTTGAGAAAGGTAACAACACAAAATGATAATAGCCTAGATAACCTTTAAAATAAAATCTTCATCCAGTTAATCATTAATCTCCACATCTATTAGTCCTTTTCACCCTCAACTAATATTTGCATTTTATTTATATAACAAGAAAGGAGAAGGATAAAAAGTGTAATTGCAATGACAAAGAATGAAAAAAGTTGATTCAGGAACATAGTGCTATGAAATCTCTATCCTACCAATTTAAGATATAATCATTTAAAATAATTTATTTATTACTGTGTTATTTATATATTTTAGGAAAAAACACTACAACATGATAACATAAAGTATAAATATCATTACACCAATAATAAAAATTATAATCTATTGCAAAAATACTTTTTAAAATAAAAAAAATTAAATTTAACGCCCGGGACATACGCTTTTGCTCCCGGGACTTACGCCCCAAATTCTAAGGTGTACGCCCTATGAATCTACGTCTTTCATTTGCACCCCGGAGCATTTTTGGTACGCCCCGCTCCGGAGCTCGCCCTAAAAACGGTTCTGAGAACATTGTCACCGGTAAGAGCATGTCAAGGATTATTCGAATCAACATGTCATGAGAGAGATTTAAATAATTGAGTATGATGCACCATAACACGATATTATATAAGAGTCTTAGACATTTTTATAAAGTTCAATATTTAGCCATTTAAGCGTTTTCATCCTTTACAATTAAATCATGGAGCAAAATATATAAACTTGTCCTGCACATGCATTAGATCTCATTTAAATCATCATTTTTACAAAATATAAATTGATTTAAAACACACATAAGAAGCTTAAAGCTCGACATACATCAATCCGATCATTAATTCCAATATGAGCTCCAAGTACTCAACAATGATCCAAACATGCTCAATCTATCATAATTCATCTAATAGACGTTAATTTATATACACTAGAAATCAATACAACCCCTTTAGGGCCAAGATTTGCAATAAACCATCCAATTCTTCATCAAATTCATATTTCAACTTCAACAATTTGATTCATATCATCAATAGATCAGTTCCTTTTTATACGTTTATGGATAAATATAAAATAAAACCTTTCATTTCAAATAAAAAAACAAAAGAAGTTAGTGGAATACTCATCCACTCTAAAGATCTTCTTATTCATTTTAATCCTAGCTAAAGCAACACCCACATCATGAACTTGTATAATTCTCCAACCAAATAACTTCTTTTACATCATAACACATTTCAAATACTTAACCCATAAACATATTTGAAGTTAGAATGAAAAAGTTAGCTCGTTTGCTCAAAATCTCAACTGGAGCTTACTTGAGAGTTCTTAAAGATTTATAGTAGGCATTTGGACATGCGATTTCATCTCAT
This sequence comes from Anisodus tanguticus, assembly GCA_034509755.1. NCBI lineage: Eukaryota > Viridiplantae > Streptophyta > Magnoliopsida > Solanales > Solanaceae > Anisodus > Anisodus tanguticus. Next base: position 6,961,121 of record CM067543.1, on the reverse strand, counting down.
GAGAGGCATGATTTGGGATTTCAAATCATGATTTCAACTTTTTTAAATATAAAAGTTGACGCATAAGTTTATATTTTGTAAAACTAGATCCATAAGTTGGTAGATATATTTACCAGCCATTTATATCAAATATTAAAAGATCTACAAGTTAGTAGTATATTTATAACAAATTTACTCTTACAAATCACGTGGAAGGATTATATTAAAGACTAGTTACACTACAACTCATGTTCATTTTTTCATTTTATTGAACTAAAACTTGATCAATTGATGTTGTATTTTTTAGAAAGGCCTTCTAATAGCGTATTAATTTTTTTATGAACTATGACTTGCTCATTTGGTAAGATTGTATAAGAATTGAGAAAATTTTGATAGTTTTCACAAATTGTGGAGGTTTTATGTCGATAAGAAAAAATAGAACTTAAGAAATTCAAATTGCATGTTCAAACAAAACTTCAAATTCAAATCATCATTATTTCAAATCATGTCCAAACGGCTCCTTATATAAATTCCTAAAGATTTCATCCAATATAATGTTAGTGTTAACATTAAGTTGAGTTATCCTACCTTTGATATACAATAAATTCATACTTGAGGTATACTTAGCTGGCGTTTGGCCGGAGACTTTAGATCAGATTTTGAAAATTTATCTTTAAAATATTTTTCAGTTCCAAAAACTGACTTAGATCAATTTTTGAGAGAAATTTTACTTTCACTCACAAAATTTCAAAGTTTATCCAAGTAAAATACATGTCCAAACACAATTTCAAAAATTACAACTTTTAAATTAAAATTTTCAAGTTTCAACTTCAAAATCTACGACTCCTTAAATGTCTTGAGCCACCATTAATGCGCTCTCAAAGCTTTTCAACATTTTTCTCTCCCGTCCCCTTCTCTATTTATGGCATTCACTATGAAATTTTTTCATGCTATAAAGTTGCCATGCGGCATAATTTCACTGTTGACCAACTTTTCAGTAATTAATTTTCACTTGCCATTGGAGCTAAATGCACTGGCATCCCCCAATGCTAAAATGACATTTTCTTCAATATTTTTTTGTTACCCCACATACTTAAGCACTCCAATGCATTTCCAAACCATAGTGTAAAATAAATTATGACTTTCCACTATTTTACTCACCATATGAATTAGAGCTTGTTACCCTTGTAACTAATCCTTAAACACCTAGAAAACTTATAATAAAGAGCTTAAATGTCTTAATTGTTTGTATTAGGCACCGTAATTTCATCTAACTTCACCTCAGTTTCACTCTTATTATGTTGACTAAACTCACAACACATAAAGTCATTCATAGTTTTACTTGTTCTAAAATCCTTACTATCTAGAGCGTTTCTATATAGCATTTTTAGTTGAGTACAACTCTATTGCACCAAATTCACTATTTTTTAATAACAAAAATCACTCAGTTTTACGTGTATATTTTAAAATGTCTCCTTTGATTTCTTTTACTGACCTTTAGTGATATTTAAATAAAATTGAATGAACTTTTTGTTGCAAAAATATAGCTTAATGACTTTTTATGATACTTCAATAAAGTTGAATGCTTTTTTTTATTACAAATTATAATTTAGCAATTGTTCGCTATGAATTTTGCTGGCAGAAAATAAATAACTGCAATCATAAAATAAATGTGAGAAAAAAAATATTTTATTGATTATTTTGTGAGTACAACTCTGGATATATCTCTTGATTCTAATATCGGTGTTGTTCGCCTTGATTCAAGGGCCAATGTAGCGTCTTTCTCAAATGAAGGATGGACTTGTGTTGATGTGTTGAATCTTGGAAGAACTTTGAGCAGCACTTTGGATTGTTCTTGAGGGAAGTCGTCTCTCGAACTCTCGTTCTTGTTGAAGACCTTTGGAGAAGACTTATGCAAACGTCGTTGCTCTCCTTTGCCTCTAGTCAAGGTGCTATGTAACTTTCAAGATATCTTCAAAAGGGGATGACCTCTTTATATAGGTATGAGCTAGAGTTTGTGGGTATTTTGGTCTCCAAGTAATTCTAGCGGACCTTGAGCTAGAAAGACGTGAGTTGAACTCGTCTTGCAGAGGCCCAATTTAAACCCAAATGTAATTTGGATTTTATTCAAGTCATGTAATTTTGACTTAAATAATTAATCCGACTTTATTAACCAAAATTTGACTTGGTCAACATGTCAATAACTTAGAATTTAATCCAATTTCTATGTGGATCAATTCATTTAAAATTTCGATGTCTATAGGTGCTCCCTTCTTCAAGACTTGTCGAGGTGTAGACTTACCGAAATTTTAGTTGAGACTTGAAGTACCTATGAAGATCACATTTTTTTTGTCTTCGTACAAAACTTCTCCAAGACTTGTTTTTGATAACCTTTCTTGAAATATGTTTAAAAAGTTAATGTTACTTGAATTTGTGAACAAGAGAAAAGAATAACAGGTCAGAGCCAGAATGAAACAGTTTTAGAGACGAATAAGATTAGAATACATATATACAACACATTACTATTAAAGTTACAACATTGTATAAAGTTAAATAAAAAAATTTAATTAACTTTGTGCAACATTTCCAAAATAGAATCTGCATCTCTAAAGTCCTGGCTTTCTTGTGATTCTTCATTTCCTTGAGAGAAATCAACACTTGTATATGTCCTGATTCCTGGACCATGTCCGCTACAATCCATTTCCCGACCTTGCTGTGCTCTTCTCACTTCTTTTTGATGCTCAGTCAGCTCAGTATGTCTTCTTTTCGAACTTGAACACATTTTGGTATTTCCCTCCATGAGTTCAACTCGTTTTGAGCACCTACGCAGTGTTGTTGTCACCTTGTATCTATTAGAAATGTCCTTATCATTGGCTGACGGGCTGTTTTTTCCGAGTTTTATTTTTCCTTTCCTTGACGGCTTGTCGAGGATTGGAAGTAAGCTTTGAGGGTAATCTAACTTGATCTGTTCTCCATATGTAGAATTCCAGAAGTTAGCAATAGATTTGGAAATGATGGGATCCGGGTAATCAAGAGTTTTCTCAAGAAGAGGCTCTTGGAGCTGAAGAAAAGAGGAATTGAATTGGAATATGGGTCGCATTGCATTGTCTGCAAACAGTTCAGTGTTTGAATCCATAACTGTTGAAATTGATCTTTAAAGTTGCTGTCTTGAGCTTCATGATGCGACAGCCACAAAAGTAATGTACTGGTCATGATCTGATGAGAGAAAGTGGGAAAGAAAGTAAAGCATTGTACTAATAGCAAAGGGAAAAAATGAAAGCAAATTAAGTAATGGATTTACACTGCTACAGAATGTCTTTGTTTCCCTTCAAATCATCTGATTGGTAAAGAATGCACACATTAACGAGGGATAATTACTCTCTCCGTCTCAATTTATGTGAAGGTGCTTGACTAGGCACGGAGTTTAAGAATGAATGGAAGATTTTTCAAACTTGTGGTCCAAAATAAGTCATAGATATTTGTATGACTATAAATCATCTCACTAAGGGTAAAATAAGAAGTTTAAAGTCAAATTTGTTATTAAATATAGAAATGTGTCATTCTTTTTGGGATGACTTGGCAACCTTAGAAGGGAAAGGAAGAAAGGAGATGGCAAAGGCTCTTTACAATTTGAGAATAACATATCACAACGTAGTTTAAATTAACAGTTCATACATATTCTCCACCACAAGGCAAGGATCTAATGGCACCATAGTTGTATAAACAGGAGAGTTAGTACAAACCTCGATGAATAATGTTATATCCTTCTCCAGGTGCAAACAGCCAACAAAGTGAATCAGTGACAATAGCAGCCTGAAACTCTCATAGTTAGCATGGATGCTATACATCATCCCAAGAAACTAGTAACCTAGGAGTCATTACCTTGTTGTAAGGCTGGTTGATACAGTAGTTTCATCCTTTACGCAAGATAGCTTCACAAAGCTGCAGAAGCAGTGGATGCATAAGAAACATGTAGAGATTTGAAGTACGTGCAGAATAAAGCTTATCTAAGCTTACTCCACAGTTTTACAATTATCAAATAAGTCACCAAATGCAGGAAAACCTGATCTCCTACTCTTTCTTCAACTGTTTTCTTGCTTAAGTCAATTGATCGACAAATAAAACTTTTCAAAGCAAATGGTACATGACAAATGCTCTTCATATCACTCTAAAGACTAGCAATATTTTTGTTCTAACATGAGTGATATTTGCCGAGGACGCCATTTATCCCCAGACATGTTATAATGTTGTTTTCTACTCAAGAAAGCAAAGACGCAATGAAAGGAAAAAAGAACTTTGGTCATTTTCTTCATCATAGTAATGGAAGAAACGACAAATAGAGTTTTAATCAAAATAAGGCTGTCAAACTCCAAAGTATTATTTTTGAAGCACATCAGTGTTTCAATCAAGTCATTGTACCTATAGAGCTTCCAATTGCAGAAGCAGATTTTTAGGAATTTGTAAGTTCTAAAATTTTATGGAGCAGCAATTTTAAAATAAAGACCAGAATAATTAAAGGTGGAAAAGTTAAACAGCACATTGCTGGTTCTATCCTACTTAATATCAACAGAACAACTCAATATTTTTGACCTGAAAGGAGGCCTTTGCTTTTACTTCCTTTGTATTTAAACCATCAGTCCACCTCAAGAGTGAAATAGGTAATTGCTTCAGTAGGTAAAAATATTGTAATATCATGTGCTCACCAGGAAGCGAATTCCAAGCTACTCTTGATATTGCTGGATCTCCAACTTTCACTCTCTTTATCTTTAAATTTTGCTGTCAAAGAAGCTTGTTCTACAGAACATATCAATTCTTCTCCAAACAATAAAACACTGATTTCCCGACCCTTTACATTTGACTGAGGCTCACTGACAAGATCACCATTTGTCAATGCTTCATTGAAATATGAACAGAGCATCGAGAACAGGTCCTCGGTAAGAGTAGGACTGATGCCCCACTAAGAGAAACATAAAGTGATTTCCATACTTCAATAACATGCTGAAGCTTGAAATGCACATTAGGGCAAGAGTATGCAGCAAATGGATAGCACAGGAAATGTATTGTTATAGGCATCTTGAAAAGTGAGGAAAGCTATTACCATCTAAGTAATCTTTCAGACAATTTGCCAGAGCTATCCAGATCTCAAAGCAACAAGGCATAGGCATCTTCTGTGTATAGTAAACTAACAAAAAGATGGAGAATTTCCAAAGGTTCGTATGAAGATAACAAAAACTTGACATATCTGTTTATTCCTTCGACTATGTCAAAATCAGGTGCTTTCAATGTTGACTTAGTCACTGCATGGAAATAGAGCAAAGTAATATATGCAACTGGTGAGACCTTCTCCATATAATTCATAGAGCAGATATCTGTTATCTTTGCACTTTTAAATCTATAGACTGGCTCTGACGTCTCAACATTTTTTAAGTCTAGTGCCACCTTGTAGAGAGGGGATTGCAATGTTGATGGCTCTAATTCTTCAACAAAAGCCTCCAAAAGCTGAAGTAAAAGAGATTGCAAATCACCTATACCACCATTCCTTGAATGCATATTCTCATAAACACTCTTCAAAAACTTTAACGTCATATTCAAAGTTAAGATAACCTCATCATAAGTTATAAGGTCAGACTTCAAGAAATGTTTAGCAGATCTCAGAAGAGATTGAAACAAACTTGAGGCAGCACCGTACGCCACTGTCCTGACTTCATGGGAAAGAGTAATATTTGACCCGTGCATGATCAGACCATGAATTGTGTTTAGGAAAAACTCCAAGTTCCCAAGATCCAAAGGTGACCATTTAATTGGATAGTACTTCCATGAGCATTTTGCACATTCTGGAAGTTTCACTATGGAACTTTTAGATAACCGATCAGCTTTCTGATCAGTTAACTTACTATTTACATCTTTGTTTCCTGCTGAAATGAAATTATCGAGCAGCTCAATGCAGAAACTCCATGACCAGATATTTTTATTGACTGGTCCAATCTTGATGATGACTTCCAAGATGGGTTCCCAAACTGTCTTAACCACCGAATGGGAGCTGGCTAAATGGTCGAGCTTATACAGAATATAACACCATGTATTCAGGCAGGATACATGGACAGATACATCACAATTACTTGACATGATTCCTATCAGGGGTGTCATCACAAGTTTAATCTTTTTGGAAAACCCATCAGCTTCAGTTGGATTACTTCCTTTGAATACCATTTGATCCGTAGAATTCTTTACAAGTGCATTGCTTTCAGGAGCATGAGTTGACCTTCCCAGGCAACCTGCAGAAATAAGGCACCCATTTAATTTTAAACATACCCCATTTATTCAATAAGTTGAGTTTGTATGTACTCTATTTTCTTTTTCTTTTTGAATAAACAAAACAATTTGGGAAAATGGCACAAGGAGCTGAACTTCCTGCAATGAAAAAAGTAAAAAACTTAATGGTACTTTAACAAATTGAGTAGTTAAGAATCTTCACGCTATAGCTAATAGAAAATTATGGTATTCGATTCGGAACGAAGCCATATATGTGCTATAGGAGACAAAAAATCGTACACCAAACTTTTGATGTGACACTCAAAATACAAGTATGCTGGTATTAAGTAAGAAAAGGTTGAACAAACACAGCAAGTTAATATTAGACGTTACTCGGGCTTGTATTATGTTCTCCCTAGTTTTTCGCTATATATAGACTAGGGCGCCGTTTTTTTTCTTTGAGGTCGAACAAGAGAGAAAGAGAAAATTGTAAACTCAAATTCCCTATTTGATTATAGTTGTAAGATGATATTAATCTCCCTTGGGGAGTCTTTCATTAATATCAAGGTATATACAGAGTACAATATTCATCCCTTATACAATAGGAATCCTAAGCCTATACAAAAGAGGAATCCTAGTCTTACCACAATTATATTTACACAATATATGGAAATATTCTAATTATGGGTAGGGAATATATTGTTTCCTATATTTACACGTTTACACACCCCCTCAGTCGGAGCGGGAGGAGGCCGGACGCTGAGACTGGATCTAAAGTCAAGAAATAACCGCGTATGCGGGAAGTCCTTTGGTAAATATGTACGCATACGATAGGATGAAGGAACATGTAACACTCGACATGGCCTAACGCAACTTTCTCACGAACGAAGTGTAGGTCTATCTCAATATGCTTGGTTCGCTGATGTTGAACCGGATTATGAGAAAGATAGATGGCAGAGATGTTATCACAATACACAATAGATGCCTGACGCAAAGGACACTGAAGTTCTAACAGTAAGTTTATGAGCCAACAAATCTCAGCTACTACATTTGCAACGCCTCTGTACTCAGCCTCGGCACTGGAGCGAGATAGGGTTGTCGCTTGGCAGACCAAGAAATCAAATTATCCCCTAAGAAAACACAAAAGCCGGAGGTGGAGCGTCGCGTGTCCGGACACCCTGCCCAATCTGCATCCGTATATGAAAGCAACCTGTCTGGTGCAGAGGGGTATAGGTGCAAACCATAATCAAGAGTGCCCTTAATGTATCGAATGATACGCTTAAGAGCGATGAAATGAGACTCCCCAGGGGCATGCATGAATAAGCACACCTGTTTGAACAACATAAGCTATGTCGGCACAGTGAATGTGAGATGCGAAGTGCACCCGCAAGGCTCCTATACGAGTAGGATCGAGACGGAGCACCATCCATAGCACCGAGCTTAGATTTGGAATCAATCGGAGTAGGCACCTCTTTGCGGTTCGCCATCTTAGCCACGTACACAATCTCTTCGCATACTTACGTTGACACAAGAACATATGATTGGCGGACACAGTCACCGATATCCCCAAAAAGTAACTCGGCTTCCCCAAATCGGTCATTGCAAATTCGGACTTGAGCAAGACAATAATCTCATTTTTCAATCCGTCGGAGGAGGCGGTAAGAACAATATCATCCACGTAAAGTAATAAGTAAGCGATGCTACTACCTCGATGAAAAATGAAAAGTGATGTATCACTCTTGCTGCATACAAACCCAATCTGCAAGATATACCTGGCAAAGCGATCATACCACGCACGGGGGGCCTGCTTCAGGCCATATAGTGACTTACGGAGATGACACACATAGTGAGGAACTGCTGGATGGGTGAACCCTGGTGGCTGATGCATGTAGGCTGTCTCTCTCGGATCCCCATGTAAGAATGCATTCTTCACATCAAGCTGATGGATCGGCCAGTGTTTGCCCATGGCAATGCTCAAAACTGTGCGGATGGTAGCCGGTTTGACAACCGGGTTGAAGGTCTCACCACAATCAATGCCCTCCTGCTGATTTGTGCCATTAGCCATAAGACGAGCCTTATACCTCTCAAGATCCCCATTGCCTCTGAACTTGTGACGAAATAGCCACATACAACGAATGACATTCACCCCCTCAGGTATAGGTACTAGATCCCACGTGTGCTGTTTAGTTAAAGCATTGAATTCCTCATACATAGCCGCATTCCAATTAGGGTCTTGTTTGACCAATTTTGGGTTCTTTGGAAGTGAAGAGATGGCTTGGGCAGACAAGTTGAAATGGACTTTGGGTTTGAAGATTCCATGCTTTGAACGAGTTTCCATTGGATGGGTAGGGACATTGGGTGGCGGAGTGGTGTCTGAGACGGGGGGTAAAGTCGGATAAGGAGAAGGTGGGGGCGAAGCCGTCGGAGGCGCCGCAGCTTCGGGATCGAGAGTCGCGGCGCTAGAAGGTTGACAGGCTTCTCTAAAGTTTGGGCGCCGCGACGCCTCAGCACAAGGCCGTGGCACTGTCGACGGTGTTTCAAAAGATTGCTCTCTGGAAATCAGGCACCGCGGTGCCTCCCCTCGAGGCCGCGGCTCTGACGACGGAACAGAGGATGTGAGTTGTTCGATTATGAGGGGAGAAATGGCAGACTCGTCAAGAAATGAGTAGTCCTGTTTTTGGAATTTTGGAAGATTTGAAAATGGGAATGTGGTCTCGTCGAATGTGACGTGATGAGATATGTGGATCTGACGAGTCGACAAGTCATAGCATAGATAGCCCCTATGGTTCGGCGGGAATCCTAGAAAGACACATGGAGTGGACCTAGGAGCGAGTTTGTGAGGGGCAGTGGAGCTAAGGTTGGGATAGCACAGACAACCAAAAATCCGTAGATGATCATAAGAGGGGATTCTATGGTAGAGGATTTCGGTAGGGGTCATATTGTGAAGAGTGCTAGTAGGGAGAATATTTAGAGTGTATTCTGATATTTTAGCAGCATAGACCCAGAAGGGTGGAGGGAGGGAGGCATGAATCAATAGGGTGCGAATCATATTGTTAATGGTGCGGATGATTCTTTCAGCTTTACCGTTTTGTGGTGAGGTGTGAGGGCAGGAGAAGCGAAAGACCATGCCATTATTGGTACAAAAGCAGTGAAACATAGAGTTATTGAATTCACGACCATTATCGCACTGAAATGATTTTATGCCTTTTCCAAATTGTGTTTGAATGAACTTGCAAAACTCAAAAAATTTGACAAACACTTCCGATTTAAATTTAAGAGGGTATAACCAAACGTAGTGTGAAAAATCATCAAGCAACACAAGATAGTATTTATGACCGAGAGAACTAGAGATAGGAGATGTCCATAAATCGGCATGTATGATATCAAAAGGAGCAAATGTAACACTAGTAGATGATTTAAACGGAAGACGAATATGTTTGCCTAAAGAGCAAGAAACACAATTTTGTGCAAGTTTCCCATTACAAGCAATGAAATTGTTGCCTCTAAGAAAATTAAAAACTGGGACTCCTGGATGACCAAGCCTATTATGCCAAGTTGAAGAAGACACAACCGCTAGAGTGACGGGAGAGCAAGATCTGGCAGCGGAGGTGGAAGTGAATGGATAGAGATCCCCCGTGCTATTGTATTTCGTAAGAGGTGTCCCCGTATGAAGATCATTCACAGTAAAACCAAAAGGGTCAAAATCCACAGAGACAGAATTATTACGAGTAAATTGGCGGACAGATATGAGGTTCTTAATCATGTGTGGGGCATATAGGGTGTTTTTGAGGAAGAAGGGTGGATGAGGAGGTTGTGTGTATGAGGTACCATAACCCTTAACTGGAATGCGTTGTCCACTACCAACTGTAACATATTGAGGATGCTTTAAACTAAACAGTTTAGGAATAGTACTGCAGTCGGGTGACGTGAGATGTGGCGCCCGAGTCCATGTACCAAGTATTGTCGTCATTGCATAGGGAGGGTCTTGAACGCCCGACCCAATTCGATGGGTGTCATGCGGAAGAGGGCTGTGGGACCCGACCTTGCATGAAGTGGGCTCGCGTGGGGGGGGAGCGGGGCCTAACAAACCGGGGTAAGAATACGAATTGTATGGTCTTGCCGGTACTTGGAATGGACTTGGTGCCGTGGCTCGAACCGGGCGCCGCCGCTTTGCTGCATGCTTGGGCGCGCGCGCCACTGCAGACGAATTCTTCGAGGAGTCGCGGCCCAGTTGTTCTGCGATCTCTGTTCTTTATTCTTCTTGTTGGTTACGTTGACCGCGACCCTTGCCACGACCACGACCTCCTCTACCGCCGCGGCCCTGCCGCTGTTGGGAGTTGTCTGGTGGCGTCTGATCTTGGGGTTGCGTGTCGATAACTAACACCTGCTGGGCGTGCTCATCCTGCTTAGCACGACGGATTTCTTCGAGCAACAATTGTGAGCGAGCTTTGTTAAAACTCGGTAGCGGATCTGCCTTTTGAATTATGGTGGCCAAAGTATCATATTCGCCCTTAGTAAGGCCAGAAATCATTTGTAGCACCATTTTATCGTCAGTGACAGGCGTGCCGATGTTGGAGAGTTGATCCGCTAGAAGTTTAAGCTGCTTGCAGTACTCAGAGACATTGGAGAAGTTTTCAAGACGTGTTTTGTTGAACTGTTCTTCCAAATACACGGCACGAGTGTGCTTGTTGTCCTGAAAAATTTCCTCCAAACGATTCCACAAGTCAAGGGCTGTGGAGTCAGATTTCATGATAGTAAGGAGCAAATCCTGAGAGATACTACTATATATCCATTGTTTGACGCCGGCGTCGAGACGATGCCAGATAGAATCATCAACCTTCGTAGGGCGCGGAATAGTGTCATCAATATGGTCAAGCACGTTATAGAGAGACATGCATGATTGCGAAAAAGTTCAACCCGGGGAGAATACTTTGGTTGTTTTCTTGATCAAGAATAATGAGAATATGGTTCTTTATGTTGGAAACAGTAAGGGCGGGATGAAACGGGGGTGATGACTTTGTGGTGGGATTTGTGGAGGTAGAGGCGTCAGAAAGTGTGGAAGAATCAGGGATAGCCATTTAGAGACGAGAAGAAAGGAAGAACAAAACCCGAAAAACAAGAAGAAAATCCGGGAGGGCCGCGGCGTAGGAGAGGCAGCCGGCGGCTGTGGAAGAGAAAGGTTTTTAGGGTTTTGTTTATTTGGCTCTTGATACCATATAAGATGATATTAATCTCATTGGGGAGTCTTTCATTAATATCAAGGTATATATAGAGTACAATATTCATCCCTTATACAATAGGAATCCTAAGCCTATGCAAAAGAGGAATTCTAGTCTTACCATAATTATATTTACACAATATATGGAAATATTCTAATTATGGGTAGGGAATATATTGTTTCCTATATTTACGCGTTTACAATAGTAAAATCTGTAGCGGTAAAGTGGACGTAGCTCTCGGATTGAGAGTGAACCACTATAAATATGTGTTATGTATTCTTCTTTAATTTACTATTTTCTGATTAGGTAAGATTTGAGACTCAAATCCTAACACCAAACTTCATTACAGCCTACAGTACTATCATCCCAGATTTTCTGATTAGGTAAGATTTGAGACTCAAATCCTAACACCAAACTTCATTACAGCCTACAGTACTATCATCCCAGAGATGACATGTACCAATAGTAAGGATTTATAATTGATATATATATATATATATATATATATATATGTAATATGTGCGCGCGCGTATACATATAGGTATTCACTGAAGGCTATATATTAAAAGGCCACTGTACTCGCGAACTTCATTACAGCCTATAGTAGTATAATCACAGAGAATAATCCAGAGATGACATGTACGAATGGTAATGATTTATAATGGAGATAATAAATATGCACACACACATATACATACATATGCACATGTATATATGTGTGGGTGGGTGGGTTGGGGTGTGTGTCTATATACATACATGTATTGATATATTAATGGACCAGACAGTATCTTTACTCCTGTTAATTACTTATTTATGCAAGAGCATCCAAATTTTTTTTATGACATGGGAACCCGCAGTCGCTATCCTTTTGGGTGCGCACAGGGTAAACCCAGCTCATGTGCAATAGCTCGCAAACCACACATTTGACTCATAGTCTAGATTATCAAAACAAAGAGGTAATTTAGAAAGAAAAAAAGAGTTCAATTTTCATACATATGACAATGTAAAAGTTCTTAAACTATTATCAGATAACTTAGAAAACCAATTACAAGTAACCGTCTATCGTAAGGGAGTGTTTACTAGGGACGAAAACATTTTCCACAATTTCTTTTCAATTTTCCATGTTTTGTTGGTCAAAATTTTGGAAAAACATTTTCTCTACGAAAAATGACTTCTTAATAGAAGTAAAGAAAACAAGTCTCATAGTGGCATTCCACATTGAATGTCTTCTCCCCTCACCCCCCCCCCCCCCCCCATAGCCCCCATCTCCACCACCCCTATCCCACCCAGCTCCCATGGTGTTTGCTTATTTTATATACAAATGTTTTTTGTACAATATATTTTGCTTAACACTAGAAAATAGGAAGAAATACACTTATTTTCCTAACATTTCCATAAGAAAAGATGGTAACTACCTGCTACAAGTTTTTAGTATAAAAAACAATTATACCATCACTGCATATACCTTAAGGGGTCATTTGGTAAATGGTTAGAGTTATGCATGTATTACTAATACAGGATTAGTAATGAGAGAATATATGTAGTATTATTTGATGCAGAATTTAGTTATTCATGTATTAGTTATTCCCTCTTCTATCATGCATAAAATAATACATAGATTATATCATAACTTATACATGTATTAGTTATACATGTTTCCAAATTGCAAACCAATCATCGTATTAATTTTATACATGAATAATTTACTTCCTAGTCCACTACCAAACGTGGTATTAATTATTACTGCATATATCCAGGATTTAATATATGCATAACTCACTTACAAATCAGCAACCAAACGACCCCTAAATTTAGGTTCAAGTTTGGTAGAGCCCAAAAAGAAAACACCTCAAATTACTTAGAAACGAATTGCATGTAACATGTTTATAATAAATGTGAGGTTAAATTACAGTGGCAGTGTAAAAGTTACTTGCATTGACACTTGACAGACTATAACTTCTATTCTCTTTTGAAATATAGGTTGAAAAACTCACATTTCCTCGTCGTTATTGGAGACATCGGTGAGAATATAAGGCAAAATGATAGAAGACGAATCGGTGAGTAATTGCGTTTGGTATACTGGAAATCTAAAATTTCTTAGATAAATTTCTTTGAGCGTATCTTCTCATATTATTAAATTTTCTTCTTGTCTATATTTGTCAAAAATACACATTTGTTTGCCTCCCACTAAATGTGTATAATGATAATTTTATTTGCTTCTAACAAATACTAAGCTAACGTTTGACCATAAATTCCCTAAAATATTTTTAAAAACTTCATTTGGGTAAAGTTATTTAAGTTTTGAAAATGTGTTTGGCCATAGTTTTTCAAAACGTATTTCATTTTTTTGTTTTGAAAAACATTAAACATTACTTATACTCATAAATTCAAAAAACTATCAAGAGTACCCAACCATACAAAACATACTTGCTAATCCCAAATTATGCATAACATGATATTTTAATAACAAACTTACTAGCTACTACAATTCAAATTACAATACAAAGTGAAAGAGAATAATCTCTTGATTATTTTCATTAATGTAAAAATTTTATATACATGATATACAATAGTAATTCTAGGCTATAATTAAGGAAATTAAACATTTACCTAACTAATATAAAATATTGCTACAATAATTGCAGATATACAAAATCACTAATTATACCAAAAGAATATATTTCCATATATTCTATCACACCCCCGCAGTCGTAGCGGGCGGTCATCGTACGCTGAGACTGTCCCTAAAATTTTCAAAAAGAACTAAGGGAAGGCCTTAGTAAACATGTCTGCAATTTGATAACGCGAGGGGACATGCAAGACACGTACTTGTCCACGAGCTACCTTTTCACGAACAAAGTGAATATCCATCTCGATATGTTTAGTGCGCTGATGTTGGACATGATTCCCCAAGAGATATATTGCACTAACATTATCACAGTAGACCAATGTAGCTTTCTGAATAAAAAAATGAAGCTCTAAGAGGAGGTTACGAAACCAACAGAACCCAGACACCACATTGGCTACCCCTCGATATTCGGCCTCCACGCTGAAACGCGACAAAGTGGTCTGGCGTTTAGCCGACCAAGAGACCAAGTTAACACCAAGAAACATAAAATAACAAGATGTCGAATGCCTGGTATCTGGACATCCACCCCAATCTGCATCTGTTTAATACATGAGAGTAGATACCGGGGATGGATATAAGTGTAAACCATAATCAAGAGTGCCCTGAATGTAACACACAATGTGTTTGAGAGCATGCATGTGTTCTTCCCTCAGATCATGCATAAATAAACACACATGTTGCACTGTATAAGTAATATCGGACCTCGTAAACGTAAGATAATGAAGAGCCCCCGCAAGACTATGATAGTGCGAGTGATCCTCATAAGGTGTGCTAGAAGTAGCACTCAGCTTCGGTTTAGTGTCAACCAGAGTAAGAGATGACTTAAATGATGACATGCCATCCCGTTCAACAATCTATGTTGCATACTTCCTCTGGGATAGAAAGAGACCACCTGCATGACAAGTGACAGCTATACCTAAAAAATAGCTCAATGGCCACAAGTCTTTCATAGCAAATTCTGAGCTGAGCAGAGATATGATAGACTTGCGCAATTTGTCAAACGAAGCAGTCAATATAATATCATCTACATATAACAGAATGTATGTCATAGAAGTACCGTGATAATAGATGAACAGGGAATGATCATACATGTTGTGCGAAAACCCAAGAGTAAACACATAATCTGCAAATCTTTTGTACCATGCCCGATGAGTCTGTTTTAGCCCATATAAGGACATCTTCAGCAAGCATACATGATTAGGATGAGTGGGGTCCCTGAAACCCAAGGACTGATGCATGTATACCGTTTCCTTTAGTTCGTCATGTAAAAATATATTTTCACGTCCAACTAATGAATGGGCCATAATTTTGAGAGTACTAGACTGAGAATAGTTGTCGGTTTGACCACCGGACTAAATGTTTCTCCACAATCCACCCCAACCTGTTGAATTTGGGCCAGTAGGTAGTGGGCCTGCTGGCAGATTTGGAGGAAGGAAGAAATTTGGGCCAGCAGGCCCAATGCATGCTAGAAGATTTTGATGACGGGAAGTGATTGGGCCAGCAGGCAGTGGGCTTATCGGTGTCTGCTGGTCCAAATCCCGAGGTGTGGGCCATACCAAATGGTGGACCACATATGGTGAGAGCCCATCATTTAAAAAATTATAAGAATTAGACACGGAATTATGCAACTTAGCAAACAGAAATTGGATTTCCTAAAAAATGAGATGGAGACTAATTATGATTTTATTAGAGGATAAATCATAACATTTGTAACCACGATGATTAGACGGATAACTCATAAACACACACGCGGTAGAGCGGGCTAGAAGTTTGTTTATTGTAGTGGATGGAAAGAGAGGATAGCATAAACACCCAAACACCATAAGATGAAAATACGAATGACCTTTGTGATAAAGAATTTTGAGTGGAGATTGGTATGCTAATCCTTTGCTAGGGAGTATGTTAAGAAGGTAAGTAGCCATTTGTAATGCATGATGCCAAAATAAAGGTGGTAATGAAGCATGGTCTAGTAATGTCCGAACAATATTATTAATGGTGTGTATCTTTCTCTCGGCTTTCCCATTTTGTGAGGATGTATGTGGAAAAGAAAACCGAAAAGATATACCATTAACCTTACAAAATTCTCTAAATGGGCAATTATCAAATTCTCTTCCATTATCACATTAAATGTTCTTAATTTTCCGTTCAAATTGAGTACGGATGAATGCTCTAAATGATAGGAATGTGGAATAAACTTGAGACTTTTTAGATAACGGAAATGTCCACAAAATATTAGAATAATCATCCCAAAATAACACATAATACCGGTGGACCAAAGAGCTCAAAACGGGAGATGTCCACAAATTACTATGAATAATATCAAATGGCAACAAAGTACTAGAATTAGAGGCAAAAATGGCAATTCAACATGTTTTCAAGCGGACATGAATGACAAACATTAGCACTACGAGTACTATTACACATAATAAATTTATTGTTTTGAATAGAGGAAAGAACGGACGCTCCCAGATTACCCAAATGCGCATGCCATAAGGAAGGTACTAATGCGGAAAACATTGACGATGTGGCTTGTTTAGTGGTGGTGGTGGTGGTGGTAGTGATGGGATAGAGCTCGCCCCGACTATCACATCTCATTAGAGGTATCCTCGTCGAGAAATCCTTCATAGAAAATCCAAAAGAGTCAAAATCAACAGAAACCCAATTATCAGTTGTAAATTTTCTAATAGACACCAAATTTTTAATTAAGTGAGGAGCATGAAGGACATTTTTCAAGACTGAAGGTGGGTTCGGGGGAGATAAATTTGTGTGACCATAACTACGAATTGAAATTGAATTACCATTAACAACAATTATGCCACGATTTTTGCTCAAATTGAAATAAGACGATAGATTACATGCTGTAGACGTCATGTGAGAAGGAGCACCGGTGTCCATGTACCAATTTGCATCCGGAGGATTTAGCCCAAGTGTATGCATCGTCTCCTCGATATCTATGTGGGTTGGGGTTGTTGCTGGGTCTGCAGCCGCGAAGGCCTACTGTGGTTGAGGCCCAAGCAAGCCGGAGTTCTTTGTCGGCCGTGTAATTATGAGGCCCATTACGGGGCCGGTTCTTTGCCGACCGCTCGGACTCGGCCAATTTTGAGATAGGTATGGGCAGGGTGGCATGGGCTACTGCCCACTAGCCCAAGGTAGGCCCCATGGCTACTGCCCCAAGCCCCAGGCCTGCTGTGGCCCGGCCCCCCCCTGCTTACCACCACTGCCGCCTCCACGTCCGACACTGTCGCCGTCGTTGTCACCGCGGGCACCACCCTTTCCACCGCCACTACAATTATTTCCATAGTTTTGACCTTTTTTAACACCACCGTTGTTACGGTTTTAACCATAATTTTTGGAGAATGATTGAGAGTCATCGATTTCGCGGGACATGGCCACTATCATGGCAGAATTGGCTCAGGTAGCCGCCTTTTTAGCCAATCCTGCTTTCTCTAAGGTGAGCATGGAACGTGCTTGGTAGAATGGTGGGAGAGTATTGCTTTGGCGAAGAAGAGTTCCAACCCCATTATATGCCTCAGAGAGGCATGCAACCATTTGAAGAACGAGATGATCATTCGTGATAGGCGCGCCATCGTTCTTGAGTTGATCCAATAACTCCTTGAGCCTTTGACAATAGGCTGAGGCATTCGAAAAATCCTCCATATTTATGTGGGAGAATTCTTTCTCAAGGGTCACGACACATGAATTTTTGTTATCTTAGAATATATCACGCAACCTATTCCAAGCTTCCATTGTCGCGGCGTCGGGTTCGATAATTGTCTATAATAGGTCCGTAAAGATGGTGGAATAAATCCATTGGAACACCGTAGCATCAAGAGTTGCCCACAACTCTATTTCATCATCGGTGGAATACACCTTCTCCTTATCTTTTTCCGGTTTTAACGATGTGATAGAGGACTCTATGAGATCTTGCGTGAATTTTAAAAAGCTTTGCCCATGTCGCTTCCTGGACGTTCTCCATTTCAAGAACAATAGGGATGTTGTTCTTGATGTTGGAGACTGCAATGGCAGGATGAAAGGTATTTTTGCGTTAGACATGATTGAGGAACAAGAGGAGAATTAGGGTTTCGGAAAAAATTGAAGGGAGGGGGACGGCCGGGTAAGAGAGTCGAGCGGCGAAAGTTTATGTAGAGAAGGAAAAAGGTATCCCTAGACTGTTGATACCATGAAAGAGAATAATTCCATGATTATTTTCATTAATGTAAAGAGTTTATATACATGATATACAATAGTATCTAACTAATATAAAATATTTCTACAATAATTACAGATATACAAAATCACTAATTATACCAAAAAAATATATTTCCATATATTCTATCACAAAGATCTAATTTTATCTTCGCAATGGGTTTCTACAGTTGGCAGAGCAATTTTTCCTAGGATTTCTTCTTCTACTGTTTGAACTAAGGGTGGCCAGTGGGCCGGGCTCGGGTACGGCGGGCGGGTCCGCGGGGTCGGGGTCGGGGCGGGACGATCCGGGGGGTCGGGATCGGGCCTAGCGGGCCTAGCGGGGTCGGGTCAGGCGGGACTGCTCCGGTCCGTCCGATCCCGATCCGTCGGTATCGGGGCGGGGGCGGGCTCGGGCGGGCTCGGGTCGGGGCGGGCGAGCTCGGGTTTTCCTTTTTTTTTTTTTTTTTAAATAACATATGTATAAAAAAAAACTCAATAAATAAAACAAGATAGTGTAATAAAAACATCCCAAGGTTTGTTTTTGTGCCTCTTATATTATTTAATAGACATATGATTTTTTTGTAATACAAATACAATTGTCTAAAATCTAAATTGCAACTTTATGGTGTTGTCCAAAAGTTGCAAATTACATAATAAAATTGCAATTAAAAAAATTACATTTTCAAAAAAATCTGTTCTAATTGCTTGATGATTTCATGTGGTTCTTCGGTTGGAATAGGTATTTGTTGGTCAAATTGATCCACGTCGCTTCCACTACCTTCGGTTAAGATCTCGTTGTAGTTTTCATCATCTTCTTCGTTGATCTCCGGTTGACCGCACCTTCTCCGCTCCGCTCGTATCCAATCTCTGAATAATACGCAATTTCCAAGTTTGTCTCCGGCCAATGAGTGTCTGTGGTCTCCTATTTGATATCTGCTGCGAGAAAAGCGCTTTCCGACGCAGTTGACGACGCTTGAATGTTCAAAACATCTCGAGCCATCATTGAAAGTGTCGGAAAGGTCTTCTCATTCCCCTCCGGTATTTCAAAGCAAGTCTTCTTGTCCATCTTCATTGATAACTTCTTGATACGGTACGAACCACGCAAAACAAAAATATCCAACTCGCTAATTTGGTTAGTAGAGGTACGGCCGTACATTCTATTTACGAGGCTTTCAATACTAGCCGCGAAACAACATGTCTTTTGTGAGGTTGTGTTGAAGATGAAGAAGATGGTATGGTAGCCGTACGTTACTAGCATTTTCTTGTTGATAAAATCTATATATATTTTTGCGGTGGTGTTCTACGCTATTCAACACTTCTTCTTTAGTTTGTTCAATAGGTGGTGGGTGATTTAGATTTTTGGGACTTGGAGGTGGTAGTACTTCTATACAATCGTAAATAGTTTCAATTAGTGATTTAGTACCGTCTATTTTAATAGTAGGATTTAATACGAGAACCAATAATATAAATAGAAGGAATAGGAATAAAATATTTTTTTATTTTGACAAACATTTTTTTAATAGCTGCCTTATAAGCTGGTTTTTCCATATATTCACTAAGTAATAAAAATATTAGAGTTATATAAAATAACATAGTTGAAATAGTAGGATAATATATACCGGAAAATTCTTTTGTTGCTTGAAAAAATTTCTCTAAAAATACAATAAGTTCGGAAATTTTTTCCCAATCACTATCTAAAATCATATCAAATGGCTTTTTATTATGAGAGTTAAAAAATAAAGTTATAGGTAATTTATAGTCATAAGCAACAAGTAGTTGCTCGTATAAAGAATTCCACCTAGTGGATACTTCTTGTGGAATTCTTCTAAAAGGTAGTCCACAATCATGACAAATTTTTTTATATTCTTTTCTACGTTGTACTTTATTACTTTTAAAAATAAAGTTTATAGCAAATTGTATTTTACTAAGAATGTCTTCAAAAAGTGATAGACCATCCTTTACAATTAAGTTATATATATGGCACGCGCATTTTATATGAAAATGGTCTGGAAAAGATGGAGCTAAACTATTTTTTAACATTGTAATTGCGTAATTGTTATTAGAAGCGTTATCTAATGTAATAGTCATAATTTTATCGGTAATTCCGTAATAATCGCACACTTGATAAATATTTTCTGCAATAAAAGTACCGGTGTGCCTATCATCTATATATCTATACGCTAAAATACGTTTTTGCATAGACCATTTATAATCTATCCAATGACAAGTTACGGTTAAATAATCATGGCCGTTAGTACTACGACCTATATCGGACGTGATAGATACTTTGCCATTAAAATGATATAATGAAAAACGTAAATATTGTTGATATTCATGCGCAAATTTAAATACATCTCTCTTAACAGTTGACCTAGGAAAACCGTTAAAAGCGGGATTATATATATCTCTAATGTAATGAATAAAACCGGGAGATGAAGGAAATGAAAAAGGCAAACCCTCCACAAAGAACTAATTTTGATATTGCTTCCCTATCTCTATGTTTGTTGTATTTAGAGCCTACAATTCCCCCCGTCATAGGGTTAATTTGACCACGTACTTGGTCGGGACGATATCGGTATGTGAACCTTGTCCCGATGGAGCGGCCGTTTGCGCACCCGGTTTTGAAGCCTGGTATTGGGCATACCTAGCTGGATGAGCACTTACTACATGTCTAATTAAACCCCCCGTCCCACCGTGACCTTTTCCGGTTTTAAATTTTAAAACATTTTTACAAATTTTACATATGGCTACTTGATTCTCTACGTCCCTATCAAAAAATGTCCATGCATCGATTTTAATGGTCGTTTTGCTTGGACCTCGTCTCATACTAGGGGGAATAGGAGGTATTTCGGTTGAAGGTGCACTAGTGGGCGTGTTGTCATCAATATTAGTGGGTGTATCGTCTAGATCATCGTCTAAATTAAAGTCTTCTTGAGTTCCGAAAATAACTCCTCGTCTAAATCTAATGGTATTGTAGGAAAATGTTGAGTATCAACAAAATCATCATGTGTAGGAATAAGATGACTAGAAGAAGTACCCTTGCCACGATTGCCCCTACTAGAAGAAGTCTTACCCTTACCCTTAAACATACCTCTAATTCCTTCCATTTTAATTATATGCTAACAAATAATTAAAGTAAATGAAATTAAGTGCGCTAAATAAAATAAACAGACAATAATAATTTAATGAAGGAACGAATGTACCAAACGCCGACGTAACGTCGACGTGTAATCGAGAGGTTGAAAATTGAAACTTTGCTCGATGGAAGATCCTCAAGCTAGTTGCCAACTTCACTCCCAATTCCCAAATGAATTAATAAAATTGAATATTTAGCAAACAATGTAGAGAGATATATTGAGAAATTAGAGAGATTGTAGGAAGATTTGTGAGAAAGATGAAGAGAAAATGAGTTATTTATAGTTGAAAAATTGGGTTAAAGTGTAAATATAATAACTTATGGGTTAAAAATAAATATTAAGGGGTAGGGGGGTTGGGGGGGGGGGGGGGGGGGGGGGCCTAAAATGGCCGTTGGCCAACGGCCATAATCTAAAATGGCCGTTGGTGCAACGGCTATTTTTGCAAAGGTAAGGTCGGGGTCGGGGTCGGGGTCGGGACGGTCTCGGGGCGGGCTCGGGTCCGGCGGGCACAGGGCGGGCTCGGGTCGGCGGGACGAGACATCGTCCCGTCCCGAGTTCGAGTCCCGCCCCCCGTTAATTTTTTTTTTTTTTTTTAGAGCGGGGTCGGGTCGGGACCGGGCGGGGTCGGGACGGGGTCGGGCCGGGGTCGGGTCGTCCCGGCCCACTGGCCAGCCCTAGTTTGAACACAGCTTAGCTCGTTCACTTTATAGAATAGACTGCTTTAATTGTGAAAACATGATAGATACGACTTTAATGGAGGAACATGGTAGATAGATTTAATTGGATCATAAATAGATGGGGCTTTTTTATAAAATACAAAAGTTTGGGATAGTTTTTAAAAGGCTAAAATATAGATCTTGGCCCAGAAATAGGTTTGAGCCCGAATTTGGGATTTGAAGATTTATTTTTAAAATCTGTCAAAATTTTATAGCAAAACAATAAAGGGCAGTCTGGTGCACTAAGCTCCCGCTATGGGCGGGGTCCGGGGAAGGGCCGAACCATAAGGGTCTGTTGTACGCAACCTTACCTTGCATCTCTGCGAGAGGCTGTTTCCACGGCTTGAACCCATGACCTTTTGATCACATGGCAACAACTTTACCAGTCACTCCAAGGCTTCCCTTCTTTATAGCAAAACAATATGCTTCCAAAATCTATGGCCAAACGGGACCTTAATATCTCTATAATAACTCTAAGAGGGTAATGTTAGATGTCGTTCTCATTGATAAGCTTGACATAAAAAAGACAGTTTCACCTATAGATATTTACTCCCTCTCATCCAAAATACTTGTAACATTATATTTTTCAAGAGTCAAACTACATGAACTTTGACCAACATTTTACATTATATTTATTAATCATATTAATGTGAGAAAAATTGCAACTCATAGTACTTTTCGTATAGTTTTCGAATCTCTAAATTGTAATTTTAAAATATTAAATAAATTTAATCTTATTTAGCTTTGAAATTTAATCGAATTGACTTTTAAAAAGAGAAACATGACAAGTATTTTGGGATGGAGAAAGTATATCCCATTCTTTTTTGCTAATTATTTTATTTAGAAAGGAGACAATCAAAGCTTTGCCCCATATTGGAAAATTAGTGTGTCTATGGTGGATTTACACACCAAATTATTCTTTTATATAGGATGGAGAAAATTAGAGTTTTGCCTCATATTGGAAAAGTAGTGTGTCTATGGTGGATTCTATGTTATTTATTTTTAAAGTTTCTTCACACTTGTGAGAAAAGTTATTTAATGGTATTATTAATTATAAAAATCAGTTATTATGAACCGAATAAATACCTTGTACTTAGTACCATAATCGTTTTCTAAAACCTAAAATTTTACTATATTATGCAGCACAAAAGAAAAATAGTGTGACCAGATTCAGCTGTCCTCTTTATAAACTGACCTACCTGTCCTCTGTACATTCCCAATGTAACATTCTTTGTACCAAGTTGAATGAAGATTGTTGTTTAAAAAGGGGATATATACATGGGGTATCTAACAACAACAACATACTCAGTAAAGTCCCACAACGTGGGGTCTGGGGAGGGTAGAGTGTACGCAAACCTTATCTCTATCTTGGTAGGTAGAGAGGTTTCCGAAAGAGAATCGGTTCAAGATAAAGTATAAGCACAAGCAAAGCAAGAGAAACGGTCAGACCCGTACAAGAAATTTAAAGCAATATGAAAATGATGGTAGCAAAAGCGAATAAGCCATGATAAAGCATTTTGAAAAAAGAAGCAGTAACTAACGTAGACAAATAAGATAAACAAAGTACACGAAAGAACATACAACAGCAGAAATCAAATGACAGGGGACTATAAAGCAATACTGCGCCTACTAGTATGATAGGCTAAGCAGGGCTACAATAATAACACTACAACTACCAGTATGTAAGTGTAACTAGGACTACGCTCAACTACCTACTACCCTTCTATCCTAATATGTGTCCTCCACAACCCCCTATCTAAGGTCATGTCCTCAGTAAGTTTCACCTGCGCCATATCCCGTCTAATCACCTCTCCCCAATACTTCTTCGGGCCACCTCTACCCCTCCTAAACCTGTCCATAGCCAACCTCTCACACCTCTACACTGGGGCATTTGTGCCTCTTCTCTACACATGCCCGAACCATCTCAACCTCGTTTCCGGCATCTTATCCTCTACCGAGGCCACTCCCACTCTGTCCCGGATATTATCATTTCTAATCATATCCCTCCTTGTATGCTCACACATCCATCTCAGCATCCTCATCTCCGCAACTTTCATCTTTTGGATGTACGAAGTCTTGACTAGCCAACACTCCGCCCCATACAACATAATCGGTCTAACCACCACCTTATAGAACTTGCCTTTAAGTTTTGGTGGCACATTTTTATCGCACAAAATTCCATATGCGAGCCTCCATTTCATTCACCCTGCCCCAATACGATGTGTGACATCGTCATCAATCTATGCATTCTCTTGGATAATAGACCTGAGGTACTTGAAGCTTCCTTTCTTTGGAATGACCTGAGTACCAAGCCTCACCTCCACGCATATCTCATGGTCGTTCCCGTTACTGAACTTGCACTCTAAGTATTCTGTCCTGGTCCTACTCAACCTGAACCCTCTAGACTCCAGAGTCTGTCTCCAAACCTCCAGCTTAGCGTTCACTCCGCTGCGAGTCTCATCAATCAGGACTGTGTCATTTGCGAATAACATACACCATGGCACCTCCCTTTTAATTTGTCGCGTCAGTCCATCCATCACTAAGGCAAATAAGAATGGGCTAAGAGTTGATCCCTGGTGCAACCCCATTATCATTGTAAAGTGCTCCGAGTCTTCTCCTACTGTTCGTACCCTGGTCTTGGCATATATATCCTTGATCTCCCTAGTGTACGCCAAAGGTACACCTCTAACCTCAAAACATCTCCATAGAACCTCCATAGGGACTTTGTCTTATGTCGTCTCGAGGTCGATGAAAACCATATGTAAGTCTCGCCTCCTCTCCCTATACTGCTCCACCAACCTCCTAATACAATGAATGGATTTTGTAGTCGAATGCCTCGGCATGAATCCAAACTAGTTCTCGGAAATAGACACACCTCTTCTAACCCTCATCTCCACGACCCTTTCCCAAACTATCATAGTGTGGCTTAGCAGCTTGATACCCCCTATAGTTGTTGCAACTCTGGATGTCACCTTTGTTCTTGTACAAAGAAATCATTGTACTCCACCTTCATTCTTCAGGCATTCTTGCCTTCTTAAAAATGATATTAAACAACTCAGTCAGCCACTCAAACCTGCCCTACCTGCGCTCTTCCAAAATTCAACTGGGATCTCATCAGGCCCGGTCTCTCATCCCCTGCGCATCATGCGAACAACACCATTAACCTCCTCAACCTTAATACTTCTACAATAACCAAAATCCCGGTACCTTTCGGATTGCTCCAGATCTCCTAGGACAATGTCTTTATCTCTTTCTTCGTTTAAGAGTTTATGGAAATAAGATTGCTACCTCCATCTAATACGCATGTCCTCCACCAGTATTTTTCCGTCCTCGTCCTTGATGCACCTCACGTGATTCAAGTCACGGGTCCTCCTCTCAATCGCTTTTGCTAGTCTTTACAATTTTTTATCCCCGCTATTTTCCTCTAATTCCATATACAAACGTTCAAAACTGCCGTAACCGCTAGATTTGCCTCTTTCCTCGTCATCTTATATAATTCCCTATTTGTTCACTTTTACACCTCATCTTTGCTTTCTACAAATTTGCATACGCCACTTTCTTGCTTACACATTCTCTTAAACTTTACCATTCCACCACCAGTTCCCTCGATGCCACCACGGCTATCCCGCGAGACCTCTATCACTTCTCTAGCTACCTTCCGAATGTAACTAACCGTCATGTCCCACATACCGGTCGCATCCCCACTACTACCCTAAGCCCCCTGGCCATCAACCTCTCCACCATCTCATTTGCACTAGCCATGGTCAAACTCCCCCATTTGATTCTTAGCCTGTCATCCATAACCCTCCTCTTCTTCTCCATCTCGATCTCTAAATCCATCACCAAAAGCTTATGTCGGGTTGTAAGATATTCACTCGAAATAACCTTACAGTCTTTACAAAAACCGTTGTCAACCTTCCTAAGGAGAAAAAAGTCTATCTGAGTCTTAGCCACCGAACTACGGAAAGTCACCAAATGCTCCTCCTTCTTCATAAACCTCGAATTGGCTATCACCATCCCAAAAGCTTTAACGAACTCCAAAAGTGAGACACCTCCTCCGTTCTTGTCCCCGAGGCTAAATCCTCCATGCACGTCGTCATAACCCCCGAAAGTGACCCGATATGTCCATTGAAATCCCCTTAGACAAATAACTTCTCAGTGGGTGGTATACCTCCCACCACCTCCAAATCCTTCCAAAAGCGCATTTTCTCCTCCTCGTCCAAGCCCGCATGCGGCCCGTAAACACTAATAATGTTCATAGTGAACCCTCCAACTACCAACTTAATCGACATCATCCTGTTATTGACCCTCATAACCACCTGATCCCTTAGCTCGCCGTCTACCAAAATACCTACTCCATTCCTATACCTCGACCTACCCGAGAACCATAACTTATACCCGTCTACATCTTTAGCCTTAGGTCCTACCCATTTGGTCTCCTGGACACATGCTATATTAATCCTCCACTTCTTAAGAATCTTAACTAGCTTTATGGACTTCCCCGTTAAAGTCCCAATGTTCTAAGACTTTATTCTTAGCCTAGCATCTCCCTTACCCCCACTTACCTCTCCTAACTCTGGCCCCTGTCCCCGATCGAGAACATGACCCTAATCTACCATCAGTCACCAA
Source organism: Anisodus tanguticus (assembly GCA_034509755.1). Classification (NCBI taxonomy): domain Eukaryota; kingdom Viridiplantae; phylum Streptophyta; class Magnoliopsida; order Solanales; family Solanaceae; genus Anisodus; species Anisodus tanguticus. The sequence continues at coordinate 6,934,372 of CM067543.1, read as the reverse complement.
AGTCATTAAAGCGGATATAAACTAATACATTAATCAAAGGTTTACACCTAAAACCAGAATGCCAAAAATGATATAACTAAAGGCAAGAAGAGTAAATGCAAGAACGTAATATACTAAGGGAAGGAATCAATATATTATGAAACGAATTTGACAGCCAAGCAGAGATAAATTAGCAACAAGAAAGAAGACCAGAGAGATAGAACCCAGACGTTAGACGAAAGACCAGAGATATAGAGCCCAAATGCGTGTCGTGACAAATTTGGTCTCGACGGTCGTGTTCCGCCAGTTGATGCTTTGGATATTTATCTGATGGTACCTACAAAAGCAAATAAAAGGAAAATAAAAAGGGGAAAGGGAAGAGATATCGGGAAAAGGGTCACCTGAGAACCGCTGAAATAAGTTGTTGGCGATGCAGTAGTGGCCGTTATGGTGGCTGCTGGTGAGGAGTAGTGGGCGAAAGTAGATATCCCAGTCTAGCAGGTTTCTGATACGAAGCCTTGCCTTCGTCAGAAACAGTTCGGCTAGACGAAATCGCCGGTGTACTTCGCTGGAAAAGAGGCCGCGGAAAAATACAGCAGAAACAGAGATCGAGAGAGAAAGAAAGAGTGGAAGAAAGGAAGAAATGAGGAGAGATATATGGAGAGAGAGGGAGACTGAGAGAGAGACCATGGGCTCTTACCTGATCACCGGATAGAGGGTCTCGTTGGCCAAAATCAAGTGACGTAGGTTACTGTTAACGTTCACATTCTTAGAGAGAGAAGGAGAGAGGAGAGAGGATGCTTGAGAAAAAATAAAGAAAATTATTTTAAAATATATTATATTCATTTGTTAAGGGAAAATACTACTCCATGTAACTTACAATATTTTGCGAGTTAAATAATTTTTTTAATGTATTTTTATATATGTCTTTTTTTGAATTGCTAATGATTGTAACTTAAAATATATTTTATATAATTTTCAAATATGTAAATTTTATATCTTATTTGATGATCAAAATTTAAAAATCTGACTCTTAAAATCCAACCTAATAAATAAATTGGGATAGAAGGGGTATCAAGTACTCCAATAGGGTTTACATTCATATGTTATATATGTTTTAAGGGGCATTTGGTTGCTAGTTAACAAGTGAATTATTTATGTATTAAAACAGTACCATATCTGATAACAATTTAATTGCTATGTATAAACTTCAGTAAAATATTCCGTTATCAGTTTACAATTCCGAATAGTTAATACATGTATACGTTGTAAGAGAATATATGCATTATATTATGAAAAATAGAAGATGAAATAATTAATACTCCATGAATAACTAAACTTGCATAAATACACTTTGCGTAACTTATTTCTGCATTATTAATATCTGCAATTCACTGTTTTAAGAGGCGGGGGCGTGAGGCCATGCGTTTTACCCAGCACGGGGGGAGGTGTAAGCCCCGATATACGGGGCGTAAGTCACATGGATCTACGGGGAGTATGTTTCATGTATCTTCAATTTTATAATTTTAATACTAAAAATAAGCAAAAGTAAAACTTTCATAAAAAATCTGCAAATAAATTCAAATAAATCACCAATAATATAAAAAAAATTATTATATATGAAAGGTAACAACACAACAAATGATACTCTGTAATAGCCTAGATTATCTTTAAAATAAAATCTTCATCCACTTCGTCATTAATCTCCACATCTATTAGTTCTTTCCACCTCAACTAATATTCGTACTGATATTTATTTATATGTTTGAAAGAAGGAGAAGGATGAAAGAGTAATGGCAACGACAAAAAATGAAAAAAAAAATACTTCAGCAACATAGTGGAATGAAATCTATATCCTACCAATTTAAGACATAAATATCTAAAATAATTATTTATGACAGTGTTACTTATATATTTTGGGAAAAATCACCACAACATGAAAATATGATAACATAAAGTATAAATATCATTACATCAATAATAAAATTATAATCTATAGCAGTAATATTTTTAATTTTTAAAAAATTAGATTTAACGCCTAGGGCATACGATTTTATGCCTGTGGCATACGCTTTTACGTCCGGGACTTACGCTTTTTCGCTCGGGGCTTACGCTTTTTTGCTCGGGGCTTACGCTTTCTTGCCGGGACTTACGCCCCAAATTATAGTGTATGCCCTATGGATTTGCGCTCCTTAGCATTTTCGATATACCCCGCCCCGGAGCTCGCCTAAGGACTCACCCGAAAATGCATCTGAAAACACTCTTGCATAACTCTAAGCAACAAACCCAATGACCCTCGCATATAATTATATAATTCAGTTGTTCTTACTATTACAAAATGTAAATTATATATTCCAAGAAGTATACACCACACATAACTATGTGCAGTATAATCTTTTAAAGAACAAACTTTGCAAAGGGATACATATATTATTGGAATAATTACTTGCCATAGCTAACTCTAAGAAGTAATTATTAATAATAATTATACTTTAATTTTATTATATTTAGTAGTTACAATAGTTTTGTAAATTATCATCCATAGCTATACTAAATACATTAGGTTTATGGCTTGTATTCATGCCTCACTCCTCACTCCTCTCTTCTCCCTCAGCCCTCCCTCCCTTTCTCTCCACCGCCGCCCTGCTGCCGGAGCTCCGGCGACTAACCACGAATACAACACCTCTCTCATATCCCTCTCCTTCACACGACTGCGAGATCTCTCATTCGACAAGCAATCAGAGCTCCGTTTTCTCTCCGTATCTAGATGGCGGAGGCGGACTTCGTCGTTCCTCGCTGGTAACAACTGAAACGACCGCTGCTCCTAGCCGGTAACAACTGAAACGACCGCAGGCACCTTCCAGATCTCGTCGTTCTCCTCCGTTCTGAGCTTCTTCATTCTTCTCCGTCCGATCCAGATCTCGTCGTTCTCCTCCGTTCTGAGCTTCTTCATTCTTCTCCGTCCGATTCAGATCTAGTCGTCATCTCCTCGCCTCCCTACAGATCTGGCCGATGCCGAATTTCAATGTGGTTTTCCGGCGTGCTAACTCAGATTTGAGCTTCACCGGAGTTCAATGATGTTTTTTTATTTCAAATCGGAGTGTATTTTATTTTTTTGTATCTCAGATTGGGGTGTATTTTATTTATTGTATTCAATTTTTGAGTGTATTCGTAAATTTTTAGTGTAAAATCTAGTGTATGAGGGTGTATTTTATTTCTTGTATTTAGTATTTGAGTGTATTCCTTAATTTTTATTGTGAAATTCAGTATTTTGGAGTGTATTTTATTTCTTGTACTCAGTGTTTTAGTGTATTCGTTAATTTTTATAAATAAAATTTGAATACATCTGAAAATTTCCTATGTTTTTTTGTTGCATTATGGTTTTTGAATACAATCGATTTTAAATATAATAAATTGAATACAGTGTAAAAGCATCTACAAATAAATATAGTTGAGTTGAATACATCTGCTAGAATACAGTTGTGTTAAATACATATGACTTGAATACAACGAAATCTGATTTGAATACATCGAAATCTAACTTGAATACAGCGAAAAGAATTTTGAATACACTTTACCGTAGCTACCGTTGTAGTTATTGTTCCTCTCTTATTTAACTTGCTTTGTTATTGTTCTACTTATATATTGTATTGCGTTATTCTTAGCCGAGGGTCTATCGTTAACAATCTCCCTACCTCCCAAAGCAGAGGTAAGGTCTGCGTACATCCTACCCTTCCCAGACCCACTGGTGAGATTACACTGAGTATGTTGTTGTTATTATTTAATGTAGCTACGAAATGTAATTATCTAAAATCTAATCATGCCTAAAAAATAATAATTAAAGTGTAGTTATTTGTAAAAGTTTCACTATATTATTTCATTTGGATAATCACAAAAAGATCACTCTTCTTTTTAATATAAAAAAAATAAAGGGGCGAAGAAACAAAGATCTTCTTGGGTCAAATACAATAATTGCATACTCGACATGCTCAAAAGCCGGAAAATTGTATCAGCGTGTGGGCCACTGGTACTAGAGATCTGCGCTGAGATATTTTTGAGAAGTTAACTGCTATCCTGTTGCTTGCCTTTTGTTTTGAATTACTCCATCGGTTTTAATTTATTTATCTTAATTTAACTGAATATAAAAAATAAGAAAATAAAAAAATTGAATCATGTTATTGTTAACTAAATATATGTATATAATGTATCAATATATCTTTTAATTTTGTGATCTTAAACATCATATAGATATTAAAATAATAAATTACCAAAATATATTTCACTGGGTATGTTGTTGTTGTTGTTGTAGATATTAAAATAATAAATTACCAAATTAGAAAAATCTTTTTGAAACAGCCGGAAAAAAAATAAGACAAACAAATTAAAATAGACGGAGTATATGGATTGTAAGCTCAGTGACGTGATGCAAGATTGAGGCACAAGCTATACCCAAAAGAAGAAGCTTCAAGTATCTTGGGTCCATAATACAAGGAGATGAGAGATTGATGATGACGTTGCACACCGTAGTGAAGCACGGTAGATGAAATGGAGGCTCGCTTCTGGGGTGCTTTGTGATAAGAAGTTGTCGACTAGGCTAAAAGGTAAGTTCTACAAAGTGGTGGTTAGACTAGCGTTGTTGTATAGGGCAAAATATTAGCCAGTCAAGAACGTCCACGTTCAGAAGATGAAGGTAGCGAAGATGAGGATGCTCAGATAGATGTGTGGTCATACTAAGGCTGGCCAGTGGGCCGGGACGGCCCGACCCCGAGTAAAAGAAAAAAAAACGGTAGCGGGACTTGAACTCGGGACGGGACAATGTCTCGTCCCGCCCGTCCCGAGCCCGCCCCCAATCCCGCCCGAAAGCCCTCCCTTTGCAAATATAATTGTTGCACCAACGACCATTTTAGATTTTGGTCGTTGGGCAACGACCATTTTTGGCCTCCCCCCTCCCCCAACCCCCCTACCCCTTAATATTTATTTTTAACCCATAAGTTATTATATTTACATTTTAACCCAATTTTTCAACTATAAATAACTCATTTTCTCTTCATCTTTCTCACAAATCTTCCTACAATCTCTCAATATATCTCTCTACATTGTTTACTAAATATTCAATTTTATTTATTCATTTAGGAATTGGGAGTGAAGTTGGCAACTAGCTTGAGGATCTTCCATCGAGCAAAGTTTCAATTTTCAACCTCTCGATTACACGTCGACGTTACGTCGGCGTTTGGTACATTCGTTCCTTTATTAAATTATTATTGTCTGTTTATTTTATTTAGCGCACTTAATTTTATTGTCTTTAATTATTTATTATCATAATTAAAATGAAAGGATTAAGATGTATGTTTAAGGGTAAGGGTGCTTTTTCTAGTAGGGGCAACCAGGGCAAGGGTACTTCTTCTAGTCATCTTATTCCTACACAGGATGATTTTGTTGATACTCAACATTTTCCTACAATACCATTAGATTTAGACAAGGAGCTATTTTCTGGAACTCAAGAAGACTTTAACTTAGACGATGATCTATATGATACACCCACTAATGTTGATGACAACACACCCACTAGTGCACCTTCAACTGAAATGCCTCCTATTCCCCCTAGTATGAGACGAGGTCCAGCAAAACGACCATTAAAATCAGATGCATGGACATTTTTTGATAGGGACGTAGAGAATCAAGTAGCTATATGTAAAATTTGTAAAAATGTTTTAAAATTTAAACCTGGAAAAGGTCACGGTGGGACGGGGGGTTTAATTAGACACGTAGTAAGTGCTAATCCAGCTAGGTATGCCCAATACCAGGCTTCAAAATTGGGTGCGCAAACGCCCGCTCCATTGGGACAAGGTTCACATACTGATACTGTCCCGGACCAAGTACAGGGTCAAATTAACCCTATGACGGGGGGAATTGTAGGCCCTAAATGCAATAAACATAGAGATAGGGAAGCAATATCAAAATTAGTTGCTGTGGAGGGTTTGCCCTTTTCATTTTCTTCATCTCCCGGTTTTATTCATTACATTAGAGATATATATAATCCTGATTTTAACGGTTTTCTTAGATCAACTGTTAAGAGATGTATTTAAATTCGCACATGAATATCAACAATATTTACGTTATTCATTATATCATTTAAATGGCAAAGTATCTATCACGTCTGATATAGGTCGTAGTACTAACGGCCATGATTATTTAACGGTAACTTGTAATTGGATAGATTATAAATGGTCTATGCAAAAACGTATCTTAGCGTATAGATATATAGATGATAGGCACACTGGTACTTTTATTGCAGATAATATTTATCAAGTGTGCCATTATTATGGAATAACCGATAAAATTATGACTATTACATTAGATAACGCTTCTTCTAACAATTACGCTATTACAATTTTAAAAAAATAGTTTAACTCGTTCTTTTCCATATCATTTTCATATAAAATGCGTGTGCCATAAATATAACCTATATTTGTCACAATTGTGGACTACCTTATAGAAACATTCCAGAAGAAGTATCCACTAGGTGGAATTCTTTATACGAGCAACTACTTGTTGCTTATGACTATAGAAAACCTATAACTTTATTTTTTAACTCTCATAATCAAAATCCAGCTGATATGGTTGTAGATAGAGATTGGGTAAAATTTTCCGAACTTATTGTATTTTTAGAGAAAATTTTTCAAGCAACAAAAGAATTTTCCAGTATATATTATCCTACTATTTCAACTATGTTGTTTTATATAACTCTAATATTTTTATTACTTAGTTAATATATGAAAAAACCAGCTTATATGGCAGCAATTAAAAAAATGTTTATCAAAATAAAAAAATATTTTATTCCTATTCCTACTATTTATATTATTGGTGCTGTATTAAATCCGACTATTAAAATAGACGGTACTAAATCACTAATTGAAACTATTTACGATTGTATAGAAGTACTACCACATCCAAGTCCGAAAAATCTAAATCACCCACCACCTGTTGAACAAACTAAAGAAGAAGTGTTGTTTAGCGTAGAAGACCAATGCAAAAAAATATATAGGTTTTATCAACAAGAAAATGCTAGTAACTTACCGGCTTCCATACCATCTTCTTCATCTTCAACATAACCTCACAAAAGACATGTTGTTTCTGCGGCTAGTATTGAAAGCCTCAGAAATAGAATGTGCGGCCGTACCGCTACTAACCAAATTAGCGAGTTGGATATTTTCGTTTTGCAGGGTTCTGTACCGTACCAAGAAGTTATCAATGAAGATGGACATGAAGACTTGCTGAAATACTGGAGGGGGAATGAGAAGACCTTTCTGACACTTTCAATGATGGCCCGAGATGTTTTGAACATTCAAGCGTCATCGACTGCGTCTGAAAGCGCTTTTTCTGCCGGCAGATATCAAATAGGAAACCACAGACACTCATTAGCCAGAGACAACTTGGAAATTGCAGTATTATTCAGAGATTGGATAAGAGCGGAGCGGAGAAGGTGCGGTCAATCGGAGATCAACGAAGAAGAAGACGAAAACTATAACGAAATCTTATCCGAAGGTAGTGGAAGCGACATGGATCAATTTGACCAACAAATACCAATTCCAACCGAAGAAACACAGGAAATTATCAAGCAATTAGAACGGGTTTTTTTGAGAATGTAATTTTTTTAATTGCAATTTTATTATGTAATTTGCAACTTTGGACAACACCACAAAGTTGCAATTTAAATTTTAGACAATTGTATTTGTATTACAAAAAAATCATATGTCTATTAAATAATATAAGAGGCACAAAAACAGCCTTGGGATATTTTTATTACACTATCTTGTCATGTTTATTGAGTTTTTTTTTATACATATGTTATTAAAAAAAAAAAGGAAAACCCGCCGGGACCCGCCCCTATCCCGACCCGACCCCGCCCCACCCCGATTCCGAAGGGATGATCGGGACGGGACTGGAGCAAGTCCCGCCAAACCCGACCCCGCTAGACCCGACCCCGCCCCCTTCACCCGTCCCGCCCCGCCAGACTCGGCCCGCGAGACCCGAGCCCGGCCTACTGGCCAGGCCTAGGTCATACTAGAAGAGACGTGATTAGAAATGCAGTTATACGGGACAAGGTCGGAACGACCTTCGTGTCAGATAAGATGAGAGAATCGAGACTGAGGTGATTCAGCATGTGAAGAGGAAGTGTGAGGCGTGTCATTTAGGTGGTGTGAGAGACTGACGATAGCAGGAGTTAGGAGAGGTAGAGGTTGGCCGAAGAAGAACTGGGGAGATGTTATTAGACAAGACATGTCATAGCTCCAGCTGCCTGAGGACATGGCCCTAGATAGAAAGATTTGGAGGTCGAGGGTTAGGATAGAAGGTTAAAGGTAGTTGAGTTTTGTCACATTGTGTGTGAGAGGGGGCTAGACTTTTCTTCTCCACTTCTCTCTTTCTTTGTTATATTATTTATGTTTCGCGTAGATCTATACTCTTATGAGAGTATTCTTATGTGTTGCTTTATTTGTTTTTTATTGTTATCTTGCTGTCATTTTCCTCGAATTTCTGCATTGACTACGTTCTTTTAAGCTGGGGGTCTATCAGAAACAACATCTCTACCCCACAAAGATAGAGATAAGGTATGCGTACATCTTACCATCCCAGATCCCATTGTGTGGGATTATGCTGGATATGTTGTTGTTATTTATTTTTTAAGTATCTTCACAGTGAAAAAAGTTATTTAATAGTAGTATTAATTATAAAAAATATTTGACTAAAATTATTCTTCATATCTCTTCAAATGATGTTATTTTAGTTTAAAAAAATAAGAAGATATTAATTAGTTATCTTTTTACTTACTCTTACTCCAATTAGTGATCAAAGAATTATGAGAAGATATACTTATTCTTTTACTAAATTTAAAATGTTAATAAAATGGACCAGAGATAATATTGTCTCTCTAGCGTACATCCTATTCAGACCCAATTTGTAAAACTACATTAGATATCTTGTTATTGTTGGACCACAGATAATATTATTATTGAGTTAATAAAAGAGAAAAGAATATACCAATCAATTCGTTAGAAGAACAACAATTCAAACTAGAAAGTGAAAATAACTAAAAAGAAAACTTATCGAGGAATATGATAGACGGTAAAATTATTTTTTACATTTAATCAAAAGTTCTTAGTTCAAATTTTGAGAATGAATAACTTCTTATAGAACTTTTTAAAATATTTTAAGGAGCATTTGTGTGTGATTTGAATTAGTAAAATCAATGTTCTTCTATTTTTTAAGCTTAAGTAAAAGAAGCTAAAAGAAAATAGACAAGTAATTTTTTTTGTTTTCCACTTGATTTCCGATATTTATATTGAAGCTCGACTATATTTGAATTCACGTCTTGTAGGACTCATTTAGAAAAAGCGCTCCATAACAAGAATTTGTGTACGCCCATGACTCAAATTCAAAATCTCTGATCATGAGACTAGCAACCTTATTCAATGTCATTTGACGGTGGCAACTAACTTATTGAAATTGATCAAAATATTTTCGTGTAAAAGATTATCAAGTGGATGGTTTTCTTGTTATTTTCTCTTTCCGAAATTGGCCAATTCTGTCAAAATTTTGTTATGACACACTATTTCCTGCAATTAGGGAAGCAGATTTCTTGGAAATTGTATAACGCACACCGCACATATTTCACCACTTATTTTTCCTTATTTTTTCTTTTTTACTTCTTGCCAATGAACAAAGAGCTTTCTTTCTTTTCCCTTTTCTTTTTTTAGTAACAAAAACGAAGCATCTTGTAGGCAGCTGATTTTACAAAAATAAAAATATTCAAGTGAGTGGTTATAAATAGTGCAACCTTTCGATTATAGTTGGGAAAAGTGAGAGATGCAATAGGTTGGCTGAGGTTCAAAATAAAATTTGTCATGTCACTATTAAGTATTAATTATAGGTATTATTGATAGTTAGGATTTAGGGGCGAATGACCTCATATATCAATCAAGGCTAGCCTCTATCATTAAGTGATAAACAAAATGATTATGTCATCATCTCATCTAAAAATTTAAATAGTTAAAGAGAGTATATTTTTTAATATTTAATTATGTTTTCAACAATTAGTATATTAGAAATATATTACGTATATTCAATCACACTCTCGCAGTCATAGCAGGCGATTGTCATACGCTGAGACTGTCCCTAAAATCTTCAAACAGAACTAAGGGAAGACCCTTAGTAAATATGTCAGAAATTTGATAACGTGAGGAGACATGCAAGACACGTACTTGTCCACGAGCTACCTTTTCGCAAACAAAGTGAATATCCATCTCGATATGTTTAGTGCGCTGATGTTGGACAGGATTCCCTGAGAGATATATCTCACTAACATTATCGCAGTAGACCAAGGTAGCTTTCTGAATAGGAAAATGAAGCTCTAAGAGGAGGTTACGTAACCAACAGGACTCAGACACCACATTGGCTATCCCTCGATATTCGGCCTCCGCGCTGGATCGCGACAAAGTAGCATGGCGTTTAGCCGATCAAGAGACCAAGTTATCACCAAGAAATATACAATAACCAGATATTGAACGCTTGGTATCCGGACATCCACCCCAATCAACATCGGTTTAAGACATGAGAGTGGATACTGATGATAGATATAAGTGTAAACCGTAATCAAGAGTGCCCTGAATGTAACGCACAGTGCGTTTGAGAGCGTGCATGTGTTCTTCCTTCACATCATGCACGAATAAACACATATATTGCACTGCATAAGTAATATCGGGCATCGTAAATGTGAGATATTGAAGAGCCCACGCAAGACTAGGATAGTGGGAGGGATCCTCGTATGGTGTGCTAGAAGTAGCACTCAGCTTCGGTTTAGTGTCAACTGGAGTAGGAGATGACTTACAGGATGACATGTCAGCCCGTTCAATAATCTCTACTTCATACTTCCTCTGAGATAGAAATAGACCACCTGCATGATGAGTGACAGTAATACCCAAAAAATAACTCAATGGCCCCAAGTCCTTCATAGCAAATTCAGAGCTAAGAATAGATATGATAAACTTGCGCAGTTTGTCAGAGGAAGCAGTCAATATAATATCATTCACATATAACAGAATGTATGCCATAGAAGAACCGTGACGGTAGATGAATAGAGAATGATCAGACCTGCTGTGAGAAAACCCAAGAGTAGACACATAATCTACAAACCTTTTGTACTAGGCTCGAGGGGCCTGTTTTAGCACATACAAGGACTTCTTCAGCAAGCACACATGGCTAGGATGATCGGGGTCCCTGAAACCCAAGGGTTGATGCATGTATACCATTTCCTTGAATTCGCCGTGTAAGAACACATTTTTCACGTCCAGTTGATGAATGGGCCATGCTTTTGAAAGAGCTAGACTGAGAACAATGCGAATAATTTCCGGTTTGACCACCGGACTAAATGTCTCTCCACAATCCACGCTAACCTGTTGAGTTTTGCCATCACCTACAAGACGGGCCTTATGCCTCTCAATACAACCATCAGTTTTTTCCTTATGAGTAAAAATCCACATAGAACGAATCACATTCACACCAGACGGACGGGGCATCAACTCCCGCGTCTTATTTTCAATAAGATCATTATATTCATCATCCATGACCATTTTCCAATTCGGGTCACGAAGGGCAGACACGAGGTTATGTGGTAGAATGGATTTAGTGCCATTAGAGTTGAGATTAAAATGTCATTTTGGTCTAAAAATACGTCGTTGGCTATGAGTATCGGGCCCTTGTCACGAAATAGAAGTGGGTAGGATATGAGTTGGGAGGACCTGGGCTAGGTGTTGGCTGGACTGGATTGGGCTAGCAGGCTCACTACCCGCTGGCCGAAGTGGCAGTGCGGCAGAAATTGGGCCAGCAAGCAGTGGGCCTGCTGGCAGAGACTCACGGACAGAGGGTTTTGGGCCAGCATGCAGTGGGCTAACTGGCAGATTTGGATGATAGAGGATATTTGGGCCATCAGGCAGTGGACCTATTGGTAGATTTTGAGAACGGGAGGCGTCTGGGCCAGCAGGCAGTGGGCCTACCGGTGTCTGCTGGTTCGGATGTCGAGGTCTGGGCTGGACCAAATGGTGGACCACATACGGTGAGAGCTCATCATCCAAAAAATTATAAGAATTGGACACAGAATTATGCAACTTAGCAAACAGAAATTGAGTTTCATAAAAAATGACATGTCGGCTAATAATGATTTTATTATAGGATAAATCATAACATTTATAACCATGATGATTAGACGGATAACCCAAAAACACACAAGCGGTAGAGCGGGCTTGAAGTTTGTTTATTGTAGTGGAGGGGAAGAGAGGATAACATAAATACCCAAACACCCTAAGATGAGAATACATCGGATCTTTGTGATAAAGAATTTTGAGTGGAGATTGGTATGCTAATCCTTTGCCAGGGAGTATGTTAAAAATGCAGGCAGTCATTTGTAATGCATGATGGCAAAAGGAAGGTGATAATGAAGCATGGGCTAGTAATGTCCGAACAATGTTATTAAGGTGCAGATTTTTCTTTCGGCTTTCCCATTTTGTGAGGACGTATCTGGACAAAAAAACCGAAAAGATATACCATTAACCTTACAAAATTCTCTAAATGACCCATTATCAAATTTCCTTCCATTATCACATTGAATGTTCTTAATTTCCCGTTCAAACTGAGTACAAATGAATGCTCCAAATGATATGAATGTGGAATAAACTTGAGACTTTTTAGATAACGGAAATGCCCACAAAAAATTAGAATAATCATCCAAAAATAACACATAATAACGATGGCCCAAATAGCTCAAAACGAGAGATGTCCACAAATCACTATGAATAATATCAAATGGCAACAAAGTACTAGAATTTGAGACAACAAATTGCAATTTAACATGTTTGCAAGCGGACAAGACGGACAAACATTATTACTACGAGCACTATTAGACTCAATAAATTTATTGTCTTCAAGGGAAGAAAGAACATACGCACCCGGATGACTCAAATGCGCATGCCATAAGGAAGGTGTTAAAGCGGAAAACGTTGACGATATGGCTTGTTTAGTGGTAATGGGATAGATGTCGCCCCGACTATCACATCTTATTAGAGGTATCCCTGTCCAGAAATCCTTCACAGAAAATCCAAAAGGGTCAAAGTCAACAGAAACTGAGTTATCAGTTGTAAACTTCCGAACAGACACTAAATTCGGATTACCTTACCGCAACATGCTTGTCCTGCGGGTACTGCCCGTGGTCTTACTAAAAATCTACGTTGAAGAGTAGAATGTGAGGGAAAGCAGTCTAGTCGACTAGGTGAACTGAAAGAGAAATGTACCTACCATTCCAATAAGGTTGTTTAATTAAGTGAAGAGCATGAAAGACATTTTTCAAGGCTAAATATGGGTTTGGGGAAGATAAATTTGTGTGACCATAACTACAAATTGGAATTGAATTACCATTACCAATAATTATACCATAATTTTTGCTTAAATTGAAATAAGATGAGAGATTACTTGGCGAGGATGTCATATGAGAAGTAACACTGGTGTCCATGTATCAATTTTCATCCGGAGGATTTAACCCAAGTGTATACATTGTCGCCTTGATATCCGTGTGGGTCGGAGAATTAGGTAGCCTACAGTAGTGAAATCCTGATGAGGCCGAGGCCCAAGCAGGCCAGGCTGCTGCTAGGCCGAGTTATTCCTTGGCCCGGTCCCCGTCTTTCGCCCTCCGTCGTCCACCGGGCTCCGGCCCGGTTGGTGATGGGAATGGGCAGGGCGACATGGGCCAATACCTCAAGGCAGGCCCCATGGCCACTTCCTAGCGGCCCAAACCTGCTGTCAGAGGTTCTGAGGCCTGATCCCCTACTGTCCGCCACTGCCGCCGCCGTTGCCGCTGTGGCCACCACCCTTACCACTACCACATCCACTACCGTGATTTTTACCATGGTTTTGACACTTTTTGCCACCCATGTTATTACGATTTTGACCATAATTTTTGTAGAATGATTGAGAGTCATCGGTTTCGCGGGTCATGGCCACTATCACGACGGAATTGGCTCCGGTAGTTACCTTTTTAGCCAATCCTGCTTCTTCTAAGGTGAGAATGGAACGTGTTTGGTAGAATGGTGAGAGATGATCGATCATTTGTGACGGGCACGCCAAGGCATTCCGAAAATGCTCTATATTGATATGAGAGAATTCTTGCTCAAGAGTCACGACACGGGAATTTTTGTTATCTTGAAATATATCACGCAACCTATTCGAAACTTCCATTGTCGTGGCGTCGGGTTTGATAATTTTCTATAAGATGTCCGTAGAAATAGTGGAATAAAACCATTGGAGCACCGTAGCATCAAGAGTTTCACACAATTCTATTTCATCATCAGTGGAAGGCACATTCTCCTTGGCTTTTTCCGATGGAGGACTCTATGATGGAGGACTTTATGAGACCTTGCGTGAATTTTAAAAAGTTCTGCCCACGTTGCGTACTGGATGTTCTCCATTTCAAGAACAATATGGATGTTGTTCTTGTTGTTGGAGATTGCAAGGGCAGGATGAAAGATATTCTTTGTGGTAGACATGATTGAGGAACGAGAGGAGAATTAGGGTTTTGAAAAAAATAAAGGGAAGAGGCTGCCAAAGGGACGACTGAATAGGAGTAGGGCGGTGAAAACTGTGTGGAGAAAGAAAAAGTTTTCCCTAGACTGCTGATACCCTGAAAGAGAATAATCCCTTGATTATTTCATTAATGTAATAGATTTATATACATGATATACAATAGTAAACCTAGCCTATAATTACGAAAATTAAATATACATTTTCCTAATACATAAAATTACTACTATAATTACGGATGTACAATATCACTAATAATATCAAAAGAATATACAGTGTATATTCTATCAATATTATTAAGATTAGAAATTATTGCAATAGGTATAGCATTTTATTTTGAATATTTACATTAAAATCTTTATGATTCCTCTGATCTTAAAATCTTGACGGATTAATTTAAGGACTTGAACTTGATCTTGAATTATGGTCTTGATGCAACTCTCTCTAGTTCTTATTAAGAATTCTGGTGTCATTTATGAATTATGAGGGTTCATATTTATAGTAGTATGACAAATTCTTTTTCCACCAATCATATTTAAGTGACACAAATCATATTTGATTGGTCGGAATATCTTACTTGTACGTCTTTGATTTAACTTGACATACTTCTATTGATTGTTTCACGTGACTTGGCATGACATGTATTGTTCCATTCAAATACGCCCCCCAAAGTATGGCGTTAGGTTAGGAACGTTTTAGTATGATTAATGAACATAAATATTTCACGATTAATGTAGTCAACAAGCGATATCATATTCTTGTCAAACGATTTTTTTCTTCCCTTATCCTTTTGAATCTTGATCGATATATAAGTGTAAAAGAAAATAGAAGTACGCAAACTAGGGCCACCACTATTGATATATTCCTATATATAGACAAATTTACATTATATTGCCACAGATCTATGTGTTTTTTTCTTAATTCACGTCAGTTCCCAACTGGAGACATTTAATATCCATATTTGGTTTAACCAGCTTGACACGTTAGACAGAGTTGATTAATCATTGGAATTAAAAAAATAGAAATATGATGTGTGCATTTTGCAATACTGCAACCTTAATCATGAAAAAGTATTACACGGCAATACAAGAAATTTTACATTGATTATTTACTCTATTTATGTGTGATTTCTTCATAATTGAGATGGTTATAGTCTTTACGATCAATTAGTAACAGTAAATAAAAAAAGATGAGAGTAATTAAGTTTGACTTGAACTTCTAAAATGACAAATAATTCAAGATAACTATTATTAAAAATTACGACAGATAATTTAAGACGAAGGGAGTAATATTTTACATATACAAATTGCAAATCTAGGGGATATTGCATTAGATATAACTGTCTAGACGCAATAATTATGATCCGAGTTAGTAATTCATCAACTCCAGCTCAGCACTTGACCCCAACAATTACGTATATTAAAAACATCTAAATCCCATCCGAATATAACAGGTGTTGATTGTGCTTGTGGGCCCATTCTGTCTAATCACTTCCTTAAACGCAATATATTTTCTTTAATTATCTGAATTATTCAAATGGTTTTAGCTGCCACGAAAAATTAGATGCACTTTGCTTCACATACTCACCTTGTTAATTGATTACACAACGCATTTGATATTATATCTCTCTTGAGATTTTACACAGAAAAATAATTGAAAGTCGAAATCATAAAAGTATTTGCCAAAACTAACCTATATCTACTTATTGTACATATTTTATTTAATTAATTATACTAATAAATTTAAATTTAGTTAAGCAAGACAATACTTAAATTGGAGGTAATAATATCTACATGATTTTCCTCTAAAAATACTTGAAACAAATTCCGCTTCAAAATATCAGCCGTTAGATGACCAACAAGAATTATGGTGGGATGAATAAGTTTTCGCCGTTCTAATCAGAAGTCTTAAATTCGAATCTGAATATAAAAAAAATTGTGTTAGAGAGCGCTTTCGGGCATTAATGCTGTCTGGATGAAAAATAAAAAATAAAAAGATGATCTCATACTTTGAAATTCTGAATTCACTGGAAAACGAAGAAAATATCAATATTTTCACCAACAAGTTGTCATTTTCCTTTTACAAGTTGGGCACAAGTTACCGGGCCGGAAAACCGAGTTCCAACGTGGCGGTCTGATCCACCGTCACTGTTAACGACCCGTTCCCCCCGAAACAGTTGTATCATTTTTCTTTATTGGATAATTGCACCTCTGGTCCTTTAATTTATTTTTTTCGGTCCTTATAGTATGTGATTAAACATATTTTATCTTTAATCAATTAAAATATATATTCTTGGTACCTTTATGTAGGAAGCATGTGATATGTAAATTATTTTTAAAAGGACAAACCCCTCAAATTTATCTTGAACTATGTGAAATTAAATAAATTTGCCCTCCGTTAATAGTTAATCACATATGTCCTTGTCGTTACTAAAACAAGCTAAATTTGCCCTTATTTTCAAACAACGTAAGCTTAGCATTCGGTGATACTACGTGTATCGCAATTAAAGATTATTTTTTAAAACGCTAAGCAAATTTAAATCTTTCGCATAGTTCAAATCAAATTTGACCCTTCTTTCTAATTATACAACAACAACATACCTCAACGTAATTTCATAAGTGGAGTCTAGGAGGGTGGTGTATACGTAAACCTTACCCCTACCTTCTCTCTAATTTTTGAGTTTTGAATGTTTTATCCTCTGTACAATCATAATATGATCGATAATTGAATGGTTTATCACTTAATAATAAATAAATAATAAATGCACATATCAAAAAATTAAAAGTTAAAAGTATGTAATAAAAAATCATAAGGGTCAAAAGTAAGAATTTATTGATATTTGAAGGACTAAAAGTGCAAGTTTCCCTTTGTTTTTGTTTTTGTTTTAATATAGAAGAAGAAACCTAGGGAGGCTAGGCTGTGGCAGACCAAAATCACCAATCATGTTTCAATACATTTCTATTTCTGGACATCGTATTAATCCCATCATAACTACTATAAATAGCCCAATCCAAAACCCAATAATTCCCACGTCCAGAACCCATTTTTCCTATTCGTTTCCCAAACCTTTTCGTTTCTCTGTTTCATCACCTCCTTCAATTCTTGCTCACAAAGTAAGTCCTTTGTATTGTCTATTGGCGGATTCAGGATTTTTTAACTTACTATTTCCCGAACTCTACTTATGAGATTAATGCACGTGTTGTTAGTTGTTGTTGGTTAATGAATATAGATTATCTATACAAATTAATATACAAGAGTAATTTTTTTTCAATACAAAAATAAGATTTGAGTCAAAATTATTGAGTTCTGTCGAACCTGTAACTTGCAGTGGCTCCACTACTTTATCAGATGTTGTACATTAAGATCAAACAAATCTTTCAATAAACGTTCTTATTTTAGCATGGTAATAAAGATTGTAATTTGTGTTTGAATGTTTTTGTTGTTGCTTTCAGGGAAGTGAAGTTGAGTTTGAGAAAGGAGTCGAGGAGGAAGACGCCGCCATGACGATAACTCCAGCAATAAGAATTTCCGATAGGAAACTCATAGTAAAGGACAACACAATACTAACAAATGTACCTGACAACATAATCACCACATCAGGTACATCATCAGGTCCATTAGAAGGCATATTCCTTGGTGCAGAATTCAATCGAAACAACTTCCACCATGTCACACCACTCGGGAAATTACAAGATGTTAAATTCTTATCTTGTTTTAGGTTTAAATTATGGTGGATGGCACAAAAAATGGGTAATAAAGGAAGTGAAATTCCAATGGAAACTCAATTTTTACTTGTCCAAACTAAAGACACATCTCACATCGAATCCGATAACAATGACATTGTTTACGCGGTTTTCCTTCCGTTAATCGAAGGTTCATTTCGAGCTGTTCTTCAGGGAAACTCTGAAGACGAGCTCGAATTGTGCCTGGAGAGTGGGGATAAGGATACTGTCAGCTCGGCATTTTATCAAACAGTTTATGTGCATGCTGGATGTGATCCATTTGTTGTTATTACGGAGGCGATAAGGGCAGTTAAGTTACATCTCAAGACTTTCAGGCAACGGCACGAGAAGAAACTCCCGAAAATCGTTGATTATTTCGGGTGGTGTACTTGGGATGCTTTTTATCAAGAAGTTACTCAAGAGGGCGTCGAAGCCGGCCTCGAAAGTCTCACCGCCGGAGGTATCCCGCCGAAGTGGGTGATCATCGACGACGGCTGGCAGTCGGTCGGGGGTGATCCGGAAGTCGAGAAACCGTTGATGAGACTTACGGGAATAAAAGAGAACGAAAAGTTTCAGAAGAACGAAGATCCAACGGTGGGGATTAAAAACATTGTGAATATAGCTAAGGAGAAATACGGGTTGAATTACGTGTACGTGTGGCACGCGATAACGGGTTATTGGGGTGGAGTCCGAGCCGGAGTGAAAGGGATGGAGGAATATGGGCCGGTTATGAAGTATCCGGACATTACAAAAGGGGTTATGGAGAATGAACCGGGTTGGAAAACGGATGCGATTGCGGTTCAGGGTTTGGGTTTGGTTAACCCGAAAAGTGCTTATAAGTTTTATAATGAAATGCATAGTTATTTGGCATCAGCTGGGGTGGATGGATTGAAGGTGGATGTGCAGTGTATACTGGAGACCCTAGGGGGTGGTTTAGGGGGCCGGGTTGAGCTCACTAAACAGTATCATCAAGCTCTTGATGCTTCCGTCGCTCGGAATTTCCCGGATAATGGTTGCATTGCTTGCATGAGCCACAGTACTGATGCACTTTACTGGTATGTTCTCTATTTTTGTTAAATATTTTTGATCTTATATTCTAATTCATGTTAGTTCTAGTTTACCATTTTTAAGTTTAAATTATTTTATTTATGTCCCCTCCAAAAAAAGGGAAACTTTTTGATGATGTAATTCAAATCTTAACAGCTGAAAATTAGTTATTGATAAGTTATTCATTTGATGTTAGCATGATCTGTATTTCTCATGTTATCCACTATTTTTTCAGTCAGCCGTGAAAACAGACTCTGTCAGAAATGCAAGTTAAGGCCGTGTACAACAGACCCCTGTGGTCCGGCCCTTCCCTCCCCGCGCATAGCGGGAGCTTAGTGCACCGGGCTGCCCTTTTTTTATCCACTATTTTTTCAGTCAGTTTCTTGAAAATTTTGAGATTTTTGTTGATTTTGGAAAGTAAAAGCATATTAGAATATGTAAAGATCTGATTTTTTTTAGACTAATCTCTGGTGGTGTTTTGATTATTTTTCATTAAGAAATAGAATATTTCTATAAGTTTTCAACAAAGTAAATTGTATTACCATCTAAGTGTTCCTTATTTGTTAAAGTTCTGTTCTTTTTTTTTTTCCATAAGGATGATCATTATTTGATTACTAGCATCATACAAACTAGTGTAAAGTGTAACACATAGTATTATGGTTATGTTGGTTCTGGTTTTCCTGATATGCCAAATAAAAGTTACTTTAGATGTTTAAAAAAATAGTTTTTTGGCAAGTTGACGTAAGCGTGGATAAGATATTATCTGTATTGATGATATCAATAATGAGACATTGGCCCATTTGTCTCTTTTTAATTTCTCAATGTCAATCATATACAGTCGGACCTCTCCATAACAACCATCCTCTCAACTATTGTAATTTTGAACTATACTGAATATATTGTTGTGTTTGGATCATATCAATGAAACAGCTCAAAGCAGACAGCAGTTGTAAGAGCATCAGATGACTTCTATCCGAGAGATCCAGCCTCACACACTATTCACATTGCTTGTGTGGCATACAACAGTGTATTCCTAGGAGAAATTATGCAGCCAGATTGGGACATGTTCCATTCCCTTCATCCAGCGGCCGAGTATCATGGCTCGGCCAGGGCGTTGAGTGGTGGCCCTGTCTATGTTAGGTAAGAAATTAATACCCGAAAAAGTATTTATTTGAATCCTTGTTTGTAACGACGAAATATTATGTGATGATTCGCGATGAGTTGCTAATTTTTGCTATTGTTCTGAATGACAGTGATGCACCTGGCAAGCACAACTTTGATGTCCTGAGGAAGCTTGTTCTCCCAGATGGTACAATTCTTCGTGCTCGTTTGCCTGGTCGACCTACAAAGGACTCCCTCTTCTCTGACCCTTCCCGTGATGGCGTTAGGTATGTGTTTCATTTTCGCCATTAATGCTATTTATTGAATGTGCAGCTTAGGTGGTCCTTAGTTTTGAAAATTTTGAGCTGGAAGGTTGGTTTGTTCAGAATGGAAAAGTTAAGATAGAGAAGAGAATAGTGTGTTTTAACCACAAAAAAATGTGCAGTTTAGGGTGTGTTTGGTGTGAAGGAAAATGTTTTCCTAGAAAATGTTCTTACTTATTTTCTAGTGTTCCGTAAGTGAGCAAAAAAATATTATCCCAAGAGCATTTATATCTAATATAGCAAATGGGGGTGGGATGGTCAAAGGGTGGGGGTTGGGCATTGGGTGGGTGGAGAGGAGACAAGACAATGAACTTGGAATATCACTTATGGAACTTGTTTTACCTACTTCCATTAGGGAGTTCATTTTCCTCATTTTCAAGGAACTTGTTTTCCGAGGGAAAATGTTTTCCAAAATATTTTGACCATGGGAAAATTGAAAACCGTTTTCTGGAAAATGTTTTCCTCCATACCAAACACACCCTTAGACTCTGCTCTACTTCCCTTTTTTAACAACTATGGTAAAATTCTGGCTGGAAATGGGAAGTGAACTATTTTTGGTAATTTAATTGCAAACGGTGAGAATTGTGTCTATATTTTGACCAACCAAACATGGGAAAATTGAAAACCATTTTATGGAAAATGTTTTCCTCCATACCAGACACACCCTTAGACTCTGCTCCACTTCCCTTTTTTAACAACTATGGTAAAATTCTGGCTGGAAATGGGAGGTGAACTATTTTTGGTAATTTGATTGCAAACTGTGAGAATTGTGTCTAAACTAATATAATGATGTTTCAGCCTTTTGAAGATATGGAACATGAACAAATACACTGGTGTGCTTGGAGTATACAACTGCCAAGGTGCAGCGTGGAGCACGATTGAGAGGAAGAACACGTTCCACAAAACTAACTCAGAGGCGATAACAGGCTATATCAGGGGCCGTGATGTCCATTTCATATCTGAAGCTGCCGTGGATCCCAACTGGAGTGGAGACTGTGTTCTTTACTCTCATGGAAGCGCTGAGCTTGTCGTTCTCCCTTACAATGCAGCAATGCCCGTTTCTTTTAAGATCCTCGAGCACGAGACATACACTGTCACGCCTATTAAGGTCTTAGCACCTGGCTTCAGCTTTGCACCGTTGGGGCTGATTGACATGTACAATGGCGGTGGGGCAATTGAGGGACTAAAATACGAGGTGAAGGCAGGCGCAGAATTGTCTGAACTCGAGGCTGGATATCAAGGTGAAGGAAATCTTGTGGCTGAAGATAGAATCGAGAACTTGAGTACTGAAGCAGTTGCAGTTGTGTCGATGGAAGTCAAGGGATGTGGTCAATTTGGTGCTTACTCGTCTGTCAAGCCGAGGAAGTGCAGTGTGGGTGGAGATATGGTTGATTTTACCTATGACTCAGACAGCGGTTTGTTAACTTTGAATCTTGTTGATATGCCTCCTGCTGATCAGAAAGTTCACATAGTTGAAGTTGTATAGATATTTATAAGGCATTATTTGGCTAGACATTAAGAAGGCATTATTTGGGGACTCAAAGTGGGAATACACTGGTTGAGACTTAGATTTATAGTAATTTCCCTTACTAGATTATGATCCCTAATATGTGTCCCCACTGATTTGTATCACCATTGAATAGTTAGCTCCATTTGCCTTCCATTGAAAGAAAGGCAAGGTAGAAGCTGATGATCTAAGAAAAGGGATTCAAAAATCTTTGTAGTTCTATGTGGTGATGTCCATTTCTGATGGAATATGGATATCCTTCAATAATGAGATGATTGTGTTTGTCAATTCCGTCATCATTTCCCCTTTTTTTAATTTTATATAACGTGGTGTTGGAGCTTAACTTGCACGCGCTCTGTTCTACTGGCTATTTGCTACTTCTCACCTGGATACCTGATAACTCTGTCCATCAAAGTTTAAGTTTCTGCCCTCACTATCATGACGTGGCAGTTCAGCCCTTTTACTTCCCCCTCTCATTTTGTCATCTCCTTCCCTTCTCTTTTCAATTTCAAGGTACTGTTTCTTCTTTGCTCTTTTTCTTTCTTTTTTCTCTATTCTAGAGCTGTATTTTTCCTTTTCCTGATTTCCTTTCATTGGTTTCTATCTCAAATTTTCTCTTTTAGGTTTCAAATTTATCTTGGCGTAAATTATATTTGAATTCTGGTAATTTTTCTCCCTTCTTTCTTTGTCTGTTATTGGAATTCGAGGCGCATGAATTGCTTTAATGATTCTTCTAGCTAGGTAGTTACTGGATCAGATTTTGCACATGTATGTTATCTCAATTGCATAGTACAGTCGTTGATTTTATATAATGTCAATAAAACTTTTTCTCTGTCCAGCTTCTTCATCGCTCTGATTTTATTTATCTGTGTCTAAAGGGATGAATTTGAGACTTTTCTCATAAGCGAAAATAGTTTTGATTTTTCTTCAATTCGATTTCTGAACTAATCCAATTTCTCGTCCTGTTCCTCGATCTGGATGGAATTTCGCTGCTAAATATCCATTGAGAATTATTGAAGAATTTTGATAAAATTTTCTTCTTGATATTGTTCAGTTTGAAGAGGTTACGAGACCCAGGAGAAGATTATCTGCTTATACCTTTGACAAGATGTCTCAACCTGTCAGAAATCGGAATACTTTTGTTGAAGGTAGACAAATCTTAGATAAGGCACATACTTTATAAAGGAAAGGTGCCATGAAACAAAATGTTTAAGAACAGAAGTATGAATTCAACAGTCACAGTTATATTTTGCATATTGCTGTTTCTTGATTTACACGTTGCTCGAAAGTTAAACACTTTAGACTAAAGCTTCATCTCTTGGCTTACCTAGGAAGAAGACAAGATTTTCTAGATTCACACTCCACCTGTATGTAATATGTGACGATGATAAGATATTTAGAAGGTATGAGTTCGTTGTGCTAACTACTACGCATGTATACCTTTTGAACTACATTTCCTTTGATATAGTCTGATGATGATGAAGCTGAATTTGTCCTAATGAAGATTTGCATATAAATAGCATTATGCCGTTTAGAGTTTTATTTTCTCCACAAAAATCTGCAAAAAAGTATGTGTATTATATTGATTTATGTGCAAAGTTTGCTTGATCTTCATTTTGAGTATTGAAAAAGTTTTTCCCCCTCTTATGAAAGAGTTGGATTCCTTGGAAGATGATAGCACTAGCATGCACTCCATAGAGACAAAGATGTGATACCTAACTCATTCGTGGTCTTTTTGTGTTGTGCCAACCGAAGGATATACATGCAAATTTTGGTAGTAGTTGTATTTGCTGCTTCGTGTAGTAATGGCATGTTGAAGTGTTAGTAGGCGCCCACAGTAAATGCAATCTGTTCTTCCCTTCTTGAATGTGATCTGCAAATTTTTAGAACCTCAGGTGGATAAAAAAAAGATCACAATTGAGTAGATGGTTGATGTATCGAACTCGATCTTATCCTTTCCCAACGTAAAATGTGCTTTCCTTTAATATTGCATTCTTGAATATTGTTTACCTGTCTATATAAGCATAAAGTGATGCTCGTGGATTTTACTCTTGCACTCACTGCATAGTCTCCTCATCCTCATCACTTTCTTAAGTTTGCTCCAATTTCTTCGTTATAATGAGCTTTGTTCTTTCTTTGGTATTCCTTGCAGATATTCTGATTTCTGTGAATTTACTTGCAATATAGAATTATGTATCTCTTTTATGTTTACTCCAAGTTCTATTTTACTTTGATGTCAATTCAGTTGATTTGTAGATTTTTGTTGTTATATATAATAAAAATATTGTGTTTAGTTCAATTTCAGAGTTCGTCATGAAGAGCATTATGTTTGAATTTTTGGGATTAGAAAGTGGGTTCGCTGTGTTATTTATACCGTCTTCAGAAAATTACTTAGTCAGTGTACACAACAACATTCCAGTGAAATCTCACACCGTGGGGTCTGGGGAGGGTAGAATGTACGCAGACGTTACCCCTATCTTGGAAGGTATGGAGGTTGTTTACGAAAGACACTCGGCTTAAGAAAAAGCATAAAAGGAAGTCATATAAGGACAAGAAATTCAAAGCAGTATGGAAATGAAAATAACGAAAGCGAACCATAGATAAAATAGGATAATCGAACTACAAGAAATAACAGATAGTAGCAGAAATCAAAGCACAAGAAATTATAGAACAATATTGCGACTGCTAATATGCTAGGATAAGCGAAACTACCTACTAGCTTCTACCCTAATCTGAGTCCTCCATAGCCTCTTATCTAAGGCCATGTCCTCGGTAAGCTGTAATTGCGCCATGTCCTGTCTAATCACCTCTCTCCAATACTTCTTCGGCCTACCCCTACCTCTTATGAAACCGTCCATAGCCAACCTCTCACACATCCGCACTGGGGCATCTTGTGTCTCTCCTCTTGAGTGTATGAGATTAAATAAAAATTAGATGATGTGGTTTGGGCCATATTTTGGTCGGAGACTGTAGTAAGTCATTTTATGAAGAGAATCTGTCATATATTTTTTCAGGTACCCTTTATATATTTACTGTTTTTATGAATTAATTATAGTTGTGGATGTGTCAAATAGCTTGATAACGCTATGCAAGGCATGTTAAATATACATAATTTCTTGTGTATCTGCTTTGAGATTTCTCAATTAACAACTGAAAAAGGAGAATATCAGGTAGCTGATAGACAGCTGCCAGGTAATGTTTTTTTCTCTTTTTAGCTCTAATATTTTTGTGTTTGGTATAGGTTTAACTTTTTAATCGATTCTTATCATAATCACTGTCAATTCGGAATTTGAAATTATCAACTTTCATTTGATTTGAATGTTGAACAGCAAAATGTAGGAGATATGGACGGTAGTTGCAACAACTGAAGTTTGTTGGTTGATTGATATATGATTTTCTCTTATACTTATGTAAGTGCACTTTACAATGGAGAAGTTGTTAAATGTTGAAAACAAGAAACCCCCAACACTCTTATGGATGTCATCACATAAAATTTTATCTCTTGCCTTCTTTAAAAGAGTTGAAAACAACTTCGTCATATGATGTTTTGTCTTTTTGAATTATAATGTATGAGAGTAAAAGGTGAAAAATATATGTCAAACGAAGATGTATGGAGAAGTGAAATTTTCTCTTTTGTTTCTACACAAGTTTGGGAGGACTGTCATTTTGACCCACTTTCGGTGTGCGTTGTACTGGACAACTTTTATTTGTTACTGGAATCAGTATTCCATTGTAGTGGAAGTTGTAAGAAATATAATCTTGGTTTCATTTACAATTTCACTGCCTGATTTCTTCTTTAATGTGAGTTCGTCTGTTTTCTTCTCAGTCGTTTCATATCAAAACAAGGTAATAGTTTCAACTTTTACAATATCACGGGCCAGCACCACCTAGTACAATTAGAATTTAGACCTCTTGCATAACAAAAATGGCTCAACACATAGATCAGATCACTATGGAACCTTGTCCAAATTAAAAGAGGTAAACTTCATCCAATGAAATGCTTTTGCTTTCTGATGAACCTTATTAACACTTTATAAAGTTCTTCTCCTTCCATTTATAATCCTAGTTAAGAGACTTCTTAATAGTCATCTCATGGAATCTTTGGTGTACAAAAGAGAAAGAAACCGCCCTTTTCTAAACGGAGTCTTAAGGTTTATGTACTGCTGGTGTAAAAATATTAGCACAACCAATTTTTGGATCAAACTGAAGTGCAACAACTGAACAAGTGAAGGGGAGAAAAAGAAAAGAGAACAAAAAATTTCATCTGTCTGTCTCGTTTCTGGAGAATGTACAAGACAGTCTACTGGAAGCTGCAAGCTGTTTCATACTTGACTGCGAAAATCATTTACAAGCATACCTATAATTTAGCGATAAACCTTCTAAAACTTTGTCCATTCTCTAAATACAAGATAGTTTATACAAGTTCCCCCCTATTCTTCGAAGTCAAAGTCATTTTGCTCAGACAACACTTCTTCTAGTTCCTTACTGAAGTCTTCATTGCCATCCTGCTCTTCAGCTACTTCTTGTTGGGAGAATATTTCTTGCTCTTCTCGCGCAGTGTCAAGTGAGTCTTTGATAGACTGATGACGAATGCCTGTTTGTTGATAAAATAATTCTTTCTGAGCTTTCCAGTCTGCAGCAGTCTTCTCGACCACGTCTCCTATCAATGTCTGGTTCTCTGTTATGTGCTTTATATTTTCTACATCCACCATGTCACTAGCCCCTTAATAAGAAACAAGATAAAACAAGTGAAAAGATGTCATACATCGACTTTAAAGGGGAAAGTTAAAATCTTGGATGCAAAATAGACTTGTGGAATTTAATGCGTGCCCAATTGCCTGAATATTGACACTACGCTCACAACTTGGGAGGAAAAATATAGACTACTTGTACACAATCTGAATAAAAGGAACGCAATACTTCTGTGTACGAATTGGTAACTTCACTCCATCAACGTATTCACAACTTCAGTATTATTGCGATGCATAATTTTCACTGTTACTGAATATGCCTTACTTCAAAAGTGCTGACCACATGGAAAATGACCAAAATATATTTCCGTTAAAAGATGTGCTGATAACATATAGAAAATGACCGAAATATATTTCTGTTAAAAGCTTAAGAAGCTCATTGAGGTACCTTCAATACTAAATATGCCTTTAACACATAATAGTGCTGATAGCATATAAATGACCAAAATATATTTTCAGTCAAAAGCTTTAAGCTCATTGAGGTACCTTTAATAGCTAGATCTTTGGCCCTTGCATACTCTGCCGACTTTTGCTTGAGCAAATCCACTTCAAGCTCCTTCCCCTAGGACAAAAATGGGAGGTTAAGTCACAACAGTCCTAATGAAAGAGTTTGCATCACTAAAGCAGCCTCACATCAAGCTAACTTGCTATACTGATCAACCCCAATATCCAAACAATCCAATTAATGGAAAGAATGAAATAATTCTTTAACAAGATATCGGATTTTGCACTATTTAAAGCTCAAAAACCTCCATTGATTTTGTCCTCTCGCAAACAGGAAATTAGAAAGGGGGAACACATAAATAACACTTGCATGCGATTCTGAAGATACTTGCAAAGTTACATTTATGAAACATAGCAACACCGACACAAAAACAGAAACAATACCTATTCCAGTAAACAATTTGGATCACATTATGGACGGAAGCAGTTCCAACCAGATTAATGACACACGTTCTACAAAGTTGATTGCTCAAAAATAACTAAATACTAAT
This sequence comes from Anisodus tanguticus, assembly GCA_034509755.1. Classification (NCBI taxonomy): domain Eukaryota; kingdom Viridiplantae; phylum Streptophyta; class Magnoliopsida; order Solanales; family Solanaceae; genus Anisodus; species Anisodus tanguticus. The sequence goes on along the minus strand of CM067543.1, from coordinate 6,906,325 downwards.
AATTTTTATTATGACGATGTTGTCACCTGATTATTTTCTTGCAATCAATAGAAGTACAGGTCTACTACATATTTCCATCAAAATGGTGCTTGAGTTCAACAAATCCTTGTCACATTAAACCCTGACACTGTATGCAAAAGCAAATAGCTGGAAGCATAATCTAGAAATAGAAATTGAAGAAAGTTTTTTTTTTTTTTAATTATAAAGACAATGTCTTACAAACATACCATATCCATGTGGGTGAAGTGCTCAATCCGGCTATTTGCAAATAACCTACATCATTCAAGGAAACAAGGTGAGGGAAAGTTTAAAGAAGACTGAAATAACAAACTGTAGCGAGAGAAATATCAGTAACGTACTTTTTGCACGCTATTTGGATACTTGCATTCTGTATTCCTGTCAGTTCATCTAATCTCTCCGCTGCAGAGGCTTCATTTACATCCACAAACCCAAAAAGAAACATGTTCCTATCTAACATACGCTTGACTAGAGCAGGGACTACTTTAACATCTTTGGCCTTTGCCTCAGTGACAAGGTTCCTAAGATTCTTCAACTCTCCTGTCAAATGGAATAAAAGAATATCGTCAAATTACAGCAAGATAAATGCATCAAAAGCAAGTCAGATTTACACAATAAACTAAATTGGTAACGTAACACTACCAACATTGGTAAACAAAAGTACAAATTTAAAACCTCCACATACCAATATAAACGGAATCCAACGAAATTAATCAGATAGTATACATTACATCCTGACGCGGAACCCACACAAGCAAAATGAAAATTTTGTACTAATATAGCATTATAATCCAATAGTTTGCTGGAGCTTCACTATCGATCAGCTGATTAAGAAGATCTCCTCATCTTCTTTGATTGACTGCTAAAAAAGGGCAGCCCGGTGCACTAAGCTCCCGCTATGCGCGGGGTCCGGGGAAGGGCTGGACCACAAGGGTCTTTGATTGATTGCTAGATTAAAAGAAATAGATGGACTAGTAGGCACCCACAGAAGCACAGATTCTTATATCCTCAGAGATCCAGAACTGAAGGAATATGAATAGAATGTCGACTTCATTTATCACAAGGGTGTGCTACATTTCAGGAACACTAAAATTATGGTGAACCAGTCTAAAAGTGTCATCTATTATATATTGAATTTGCAGATGATAGTTGAGAACTTAAAATGTTCATTGGAGCTGAACATGCAGATGCAATGACTTCTCCTGAATATAGAATTCCCAATAGGTACAGTAATTTGAGAAACGAGAGACAAAGGAGATCATTTGGCATCCAAGGAATATTTCCTAAGAAGTCCTGCTGATTTTTGTTTTTTAAATGAAACACAACTTGTCCTTCAAATGAAATTGAAACTACCACTTAAGAACCTTTTTCGCAAAATTATAGTAAAGCTGATATCGTGATTGGTGGTCTCAGTAACACCAACTTATTCATCACATAGATTTTCATTTTTCATCAATTATCCAAGAATTCCTTGGTTTTTGTGCTTCAACTATTACTATGAATTGCTAAGAAAACTGAATAGAGTATTGACACACCTGTGGTTTCAATTATACAGGTTAATGCCCTCAAAACTAAACCAAGAAAAGGTTTAACATCAGTTGACGCAACAACTGTGGACACCTAACAGTGGTCAAAATCCATTCACATAGCCTGCAAAATATAGAAACTTGATAGTCTAATTATATGTTTGGAGAACTATCCTAAAGCAACCAAGTATGAGTAATGAAACTATGAATCAACATCCTCACTAGAGCGATTCACTTTATCAATGATCTAGAATATGATCCAAGGAAAATACATGTAGATGTTAGTATGTTACTTCATAATTGACCTGATCTAAAGCATTAAATTTGTCTTAAATAGTTTCCATGACACATTTTGAAACAGATATATTGGAAGCATCCATGATGACATATGCTCCAGACAATGCGATCAGAAAAAATGAGATTTGCAATCAATGAAACCGCTGATTAAGAATTGGTTCTAATGTTTTTTTGTTTTTTAAAATAAGATTTGGGTGTGATGTTAATTTTCTCATCTCATTAGACCAGAATAGCACCACAGAGAAAGAATCATCACATAAGCAGCACACTTTCATGACATATCATGTTAAAAAGGTTGTATTTATACCTAGAGATATATAGATCTTGAAAGGAGGCTTGAATGGCTGTGTCTCATAAAGACAATATAGGCAATATAGCCCACCCAGTCTACTCAAAAGAGAATTAGTAGACACCATGTAACCTGCAACACATCACTTTTGGTTAATCTACTGCAAGACGAAAATATCAGTCAAGAGGAAAGATGAAAATCTTACTGTATGACTTCTCTTTTCATAAAATTTAAGAGAGAAACAAACATCAGAAATTAAGGATGCACTCACATTCACTAATATAGTAATATTCCATACAAAAATCACTTTAAAAGCTTTTTTTAAAAATTAGGGCTATTAACTTTACACTTTTTTTTTTTGAAAAGGGATAGAATATTAGCATATTGAAATTGATTTTGGAAAATCTTTTAAGGTATCTCTTAGGTTTTGTGACATGGCTCTTAGCCTGTGTTCTCCATTTTCTTACTCATTGACTGATAGACCAAGTAAATTTTGGTTAAAATAGCACATGAAATGCATCACATTAGCATTCAAATAGTTCTCTGGCTATTTATATTTCCAATATGGAACCACATATATCAAATAAATAAATAAAACAGTGTTTCCTGGAACACAAAACTGACTTGAGTTCTATTTAACACAAAATGACATGCATTAGAAATTTACTGGTACTTCATCACTATACCGTTTTTCAACAGTCCTATAGTATTATGCACCGGTCACATTTCACATTAAAGGTAGATAAGATTATATATCTGGTTGGTCATACTCGCTCTTTCCTTTTGTTCGGGGTGAGGTAGATGCTAATATGCCAATACATTTTAGTATGACACAGTAATAAGAACCAGTCTCTCCCAATGAAACTAAAAATATGTTACATTAGGTAAACTAACACAGAGCCTAAAATAGAAAACACTTAAACATACCAGTGCAGTATGCATAGAGTGATTGTATAAAGCACGCCTGATCTTTAGATGGAGGACTAGCCTCAAAAATATAGGAGAACTTTTTAGAAACCCACACTCTCTTCATTTCTGCAAAAGTAGGAGATCCACCCTACAAATCGCCATATTATCGGTACGAACAATCATGAAAAGTGCAAGATAAATAAGCAGAGATTGAATATCTACAGTAAACTTAAAACTGAAGAAAACACGCATAAACAAGTAGTACCTTGGCAAACTCATCTATAAGCTCATCAATGTCTAATTTGAATGGTTTAAGGTCCATGTTATTTCTCTTGTTTGATCAAGAAACCTAGACTTCTCTTTATGCCCTACAAGAAGAAAATTTCTCATTAGGCTGCTGCATAGAACACAAGGAACTATAAATGCAATATCATTACTTGCATTAGGTTAGGTTGTCTACAATACATCACCCCTTTGGGGTTGCAGCCTGAATCCTGCTAAAGCGGGATGCTTTGTGACCGTGCTGCCAGGGGCGAAGCTAAGTTGGGCCGAGGGGTTCATTCGAATCCCCTTCGGCTAAGAATTACATTGTATATAGAAAAAGGGCAGGCCGGTGCAGAAGAATTACGCTATATATACAAGATTATAATTATTTTTTACGTATATATAAGTAGATGTTAATCCCTTAATTTCTTGGTGTATTTACTTTTTTATATTTTTGAATCCCTTAATAAGAATCCTGGCTCAGCCACTGCGTGCTGCCCCTTTTTTTTAGTATAATTCACAGCAGAAAAATTGCAAAACTATAATTAGGGAACAAAAAATTTGCAGCAGACAAAAACTTAATCTTTTTTAGCTACTTACAGCAAAGAAGAAAACTTTCACTTAAAAGACAAATAAAAACAAGATGAGCTGTATGAACACCAATAAGAATTAGTAATACGTTACTTTACAAAAGCAAAAAAGGAAAATAATCAATAAAAGACGTACAGAGAGATAACTGAGCCAAAAACGATGACCGTCCTCCGGTGGCTGAGAAAGGCTTTTTCCGATTTTCTAAAAAAAAAAAGGGCAAAGGAGAAGAGACTGAAAAGAAAGAACTGCAATTGGGGGGTGCTTAAAAAAATAATTATTTTGACATATTTTCGGGTAGGGAAAAGTATCAAAAATATACATTTACTTTATTTTAATAGCTAAAAATATTCTCCGTTATAATTTTGGATAATTTATACTCCTTCCGTTAATAAAATATTCAAATATAACCCTCATTTGACGGAAATTTCCAAATGGACTTAAATAACCCAATTCCATAAAAAATAACTCACTCCCTTATTTTACCCGCCCGACCCACCTCCTCAAATAACCTAGTCTTCCTTCTCTTTTAGAGAAAGAAATGGACCTCAAGGTGAAGATAATGGCAAATCAAAACATATATCAGTGAAGGCCGGAAAAGGCGAGACTCGCCGGAGAAAAATTGAAATGGCCCAAAATTAGAACCACAACATAGCTATCCGTCCGGAATCCATGGACCCCGTTTTCAGACCCCCCCCCCCCCCCCCCCCCACACACACACAGACAAACGACTAATTCCCTTAAGAAAGTTGTCACGCAATCCATCATCGGAAATTTTAATTCGTACGGGGGCGATCAACCAATTCACACACACAAACGCACACAAGTTGACACTTAGCAAATATAGCATGAAGTTATCGACAATTTCATCATCTATGTTGAGGGCATGCTGCTTTTAATCATTATCACAAAACGTCGGGTACTCAAGACTTCCCCGAGTTCTACTATTTTCCCTCAAACAAGTCATTCGACCCAATACGACACCGCATTCACTCAAATAGTTCATTTAGGCATTTCATCGAACAAGAAGCGAACACTAATAGAACTTCCCCAATTTGCTAACATTTTTTCTCAAAACTTCCCCAATTGTTCAACAACAGCCCATAACCACCATAAACAACGGGTACTCAATATTTCCCCGACCTTAGACATTCACGAATTTGACTCCCATAAACAAAATTGAAAGCAAACAAGAGTGTAAGCCTAATTTTAGGCCTAAATTCAAGTTTCACATCAACGGATACTAATTAGAGAGTAAGGGAATGAGTCTTCACCATGAGCAAGTAAGAACGACTGTGCGACTGTGAGAGTTCGAATTGTAAAGGTCGGAAGAAGATGAGGGAAAACGTTTAAACCATCCTTTTAATTATCGCGGGCCGGGTCGGGTTAGATTTTTAAAGGACCTTGTGACGAGGCCGAAGTGTGTAGCAAAATTTGCTTGTCCAATTTTTAGTATAGTTTAAGATATTATCTTATAGAAACTGAAAAATTTATGTTACACATTTGTAATATTTTGAGTACTATTTGAGAGAATTAAATTGATGAAATGTGAGTTTGGAATTCTAAATTACTTAAATTAAAACGGACCCTTGCAAAAGCTTTATATTTAAAAAGAGTTGAAAATCGTTGAATTCACTTGATATATCATTACAATAAAATTTCAATTTCTACAAGTATTTCTCTAAAGAATAATTTCTTATTGCTAATACAATTATATTTACTGAGAAATAAATAATTAACTAACATTCCGTGAGGTTATGTTAATTAATTTATTTAAAACTAGTGACAATTAAATTGAAATATTTTCTTGTCTAAATTGTGCTCTCGGATAGGAAGAACTTTGCGAGAATATTTTTATAAAAATGTCAATAATCTTGTCTATAATAATTCCTTCGTGAGAAATAAAAACGAGGCAAACAAGATAAAGCATTTAAATCAATAAATCTATTTGAATTAATTTCTCCGTGAGAATTAGAACTAAAAGAAATAAGATAAAAATTATTTAAATCAATTGTGCTAAAAGGTGTAAAGACCTCTTGCGATTAGTTTTTAAATTAATAAACTTATTGGAGTCAATCTCTCCTCAAGAATTAGAACGGAAAGAAATAAAACAAAATTCCTTAAATCAATAAATTTGCTTGAGTCAATCCCTCCGTGTGAGTTATGACCAAAAGAAGAAAAATTAAAGACTTGAAATAATAAATAACTAAAAATATTCTCACTCATTAGTTATTATATATTAATTTTGCTTCGTGAAGATTACAAAATTAATATAAGAACGACTTAGAGATCAAATATATATATATATATGTGTGTGTTTTAATATAATGATTAATTAAAATTATCATTCATACACAATTTGAAATGAGAAAAGACGTTTCAAGCCAAGAACGTGTTAAAAACTGAGATTATATATATATCAAGATTCATCAACTATCCCAACAAAAAGAAATTACTCCATTATGGAGTAAGAAAAATTATATAGAAAATTTAAAAGACTAGAAATATTTCTATTACAAAAAAAAAAAGCTAAGAGAAAAACGAAAGTTAATTCTTGTATCTTACTCAAGATTGGATGCCCTTTGTCTTCGACGCGTTTATGACAATCATAGATGCGACTGTGGCGACAGACGTGTCTGTGGATGCCATAGATGCGACTGTGGTGATGGACGCGTCTGTAGATACCATAGATGCGACTGTAAATTTTAACTAATGTGTCTACAGAGTTGAAGAGATGCATAAGTGGTTCTCTTCTTTTCTTTGACAATTTGTTCCTTCTCTTTAATTCTCTTGTATTCTTTTTTCTGCAAGATTTGTTAGAAGATATGCCGGCATATGATATTATTATTCATGTTTTATTTATAAATTTTATTTTTTATATACGAAATTATATGAATAATTTATGTCCATCAAATTTTCCTACACTTGAATTTTTACTCATCCTCGAGGAAAATAGTTTTTTTACAAGAAAAGTAGATATATTTTAAGAAGTTATTGTTGGAAATTTACTAATGTGAAATTAAGTATATCCCATTATTTATGACTCAAACAATTGGGGCCCCGCACGTCGGAAACGTCGTTTCCACACACGTGCACACGTAGTGCCAAGTATAACAAATTTCATTAGTGAAAGAGATATTGGTACGTATGTAAGACGTTTGAGACATAGAATGATGGACAGTTATTGGCCAAATGACAAAGTATTCCACGTTGGTAAACGAAGGAAGAAGTGTAAGATGAAACGAGTCAGAAATCGCCGCGGAGCCGTGAAGGGCCGCGACGCAACACCATCGGAGCCGCGGCGCCTCCCAGGCAGCGCCGCGATGCTAATTGGGTGGCCAATCACTGGAGCCGCAGCGCTTCAGAGGCAGAATGTTGCGATGAGAAGTTGGAAAGTTCTGACCTTTGGGCTGGTTTTGGAGCATTGAATCTTCATTACTTGGCACATGAATTCAACCATTATTTGACTGAATGTAACCCCTCAATAAGTGTCATTACATTGGCTATTGAAGGTCATTAGTTGGCTAGTTGAGGGGTTATCTCCTTACATTATAAATTGAGGCCTTTGGCTCAATTGTTCAAAACACTTAGATATATTTTACAGAATTATCTAACATCTTCTTCTTCCTCTCTAGCAAGTTTACTACACTCAAAGTTCTTCAAGAGTAACACTTGAGTTTCCTTTGCTCAATTGTTAAGTTGTTGTTGTATCTTGGAAGACTATTGCCCGACAACGAAAAAGGAGATATACGGGGCAATCTTGTCTTAAAGACAAAGTGTCATCACTCGACTCAACAAATCACACAAGGAGTTTGTTCCGTTTTAGATTTCTAGTTTTATTGTAATCTGTAGTTTATCCTTTCTAGCAATTATAATATTTACTTACTTCTCGTTCCCTGCAATTTTTGTATCCCACAATTTTAAGACAAGATTTGTTGTAAGTGCTTAGAAAGATGACTGGAAGATAACAACTCGCTTCTGATTCTGCTGCTATTGTTACTCAAGGCAACCCCTCTGCCTTCCCCACTGCTCAAGGCACACCCAATGCCTTTTCGGTTGCTCAAGGCTCAACCAACACCTTTTCTGCTACTCAAGGGAACACTCCAGTTCCTCCACCCGCTGGATTCCATCATGAACGTCCAGAAAAGTTCATGGGCTCTAACTTCAAGAGATGGCAACATAAGATGTTATTTTATCTGACTGTTATGAGAATGATTCGTTTCCTAACAGAAGATCCTCCACAAGCTGGAGATGAAATGGATCCTTCTCCTACTGAAACGGCTGAAGGGGGCCAAGGTATCCATGTCATTAATGGCATGAAGATGGTTCTTGATGCATGGAGTCATAGTGATTTCATGTGTAAGAACTATATTTGAACTGCTTGTCAGACCCTCTCTACACGGTGTATTGCACCGTTGGCACTGCCAAAGAGTTATGGGAGAAGCTGCAAAAAAAGTACAACGCACAAGATGGAGGTACTAAGAAATTCATCGTTGGGAAATTCCTGAAATTTCAAATGGCGGATAGTAAAACAGTGATGTCCCAAGTCCTACTACCTTCATTTTTGCATCATGCGTTACAAATGACCACTTACCTACTTAGCATACCCCCTAGCAAAGGATTAACATACCAATCTCCACTCAAAATTCTTTATCACAGAGATCCGTCCTATTCTCATCTTAGGGTATTTCGGTGTTTATGCTATCCTCTCTTTCCCCCCACTACAATAAACAAACTACAAGCCCGCTCTATCGCTTGTGTTTTTTGGATTATCCGTCTAATCATCGTGGTTATAAATGTTATGATTTATCCTCTAATAAAATCATCATTAGTCGCCATGTAATTTTTTATGAAACTCAATTTCTGTTTGCTTAAGTTGCATAATTCTGTATCTAATTCCTATAATTTTTTGGATGATGGGCTCTCACCGTATGTGGTCCACAATTTGGTTTGGCCCTCGTCTCGGGATTTGGACCAGCAGGCCCAGTGCCTACTAGACCAGACACTTCCCGTGATCAATTCCAGCTAGCATGCCCACTACCTGCTGGCCGAAATGTCCCACACCCGGGTCCAAGTCGGCCAGCAGGCCTACTGCTTGTTGGCCCATCCAGTCCTTCCCACGATCCAGTTTCTCGATCAGCAGGCCCACTGCATGCTGATCCACCTCCCAACCCGAGCCTGCTCCTCCCAAATTGAGTCGGTTCAAACATCACCACACCGACCCAGGTTTGGTCCACTTTTATTCAGAGTAAAGGACCCATTACTCATAGCCAACGGGGTATTTTTAGACCAAAATAATAATTTAATCTCAATTCTAATGTTACTAAATCCCCCCTACCATGTAATCCCGTGTCTGCCCTTCGTAACCCGAATTGGAAAATAGCCATGGATGATGAATATAATGCTCTTATTGAAAATAAGACGTGGGAGTTGGTGCCTCGTCCGCTTGGTGTTAATGTGATTCGTTCTATGTAGAATTATACTCATAAGAAAAAATCTGATGATTGTTTTGAGAGGCATAAGGTCCGTCTTGTAGGTGATGGCAAAACTCAACAGGTTAGCCTGCATTGTGGAGAGACATTTAGTCCGGTGGTCAAACCGGCAACTATTCGTATTGTTCTTAGTCTGGCTCTCTTCAAAGCTTGGCCCATTCATTAGATGGACGTGAAAAATACGTTCTTACACGGTGATCTCAAGAAAAAGGTATACATGCATCAGCCATTGGGTTTCAGGGATCCGGATCATCCTAACCATGCCTGTTTGTTGAAGAAATCCTTGTATGGGCTAAAACAGGCCCCTCAAGCCTGGTACAAAAGGTTTGCAGATTATGTGTCTACTATTGGGTTTTCTCACAGCAATTCTGATCATTCTCTGTTCATCTATCATCGCGGTACTTCTATGGCATACATTCTGTTATATATGGATGATATTATATTGACTGCCTCTTCTGATAAACTGCGCAAGTCTATCATATCTTTTCTCAGCTCCGAATTTGCTATGAAAGACTTGGGGCCTTGGAGTTATTTTTTGGTATAGTTGTAACTAGTCATGCATGTGGTATATTTCTATCTCATAGGAAGTATGCCGCTGATATTATTGAACGGGATGACATGTCATCTCCTACTTCGGTTGACACCAAACCGAAGTTGAGTGCTAATTCTAGACACCTTATGAGGATCCCTCCCACTATCGTAGTCTTGCAGGGGCTCTTCGGTATCTTACATTCACGAGGCCCGATATTACTTATGCAATATAGCAGGTGTGTTTATTTATGCATGATATGAGGGAAGAACACATGAACGCGCTCAAACACATTGTGCGTTATATTCTGGGCACTCTGAATTATGGTTTACACTTATATCCATCATCCGTATCTAATCTCATCTTATACAGATGTTGATTGGGGTGGATGTTCAGATACCAAACGCTCAACATCTGGTTATTGTATGTTTCTTGGTGATAACTTGGTCTCTTGGTCGGCTAAACGCCAGGCTACTTTATCGCGATCCAGTGCGGAGGCCGAGTATAGAGGGGTAGCCAATGTGGTGTCTGAGTCCTGTTGGCTGCGTAACCTCCTATTAGAGCTTCACTTTCCTATTCAGAAAGCTACCTTAGTCTACTGTGATAATGTTAGTGCAATATATCTCTATGGGAATCCTGTCCAACATCAGCGCACGAAACATATCGAGATGGATATTCACTTTGTTCGTGAAAAGGTATCTCGTGGACAAGTACGTGTCTTGCATGTCCCTTCACGCTACCAAATTGCTGACATCTTTACTAAGGGCCTTCCCTTAGTTCTGTTTGAAGATTTTAGGGACAGTCTCAGCGTACGACAATCGCCCGCTATGACTGCGGGGGTGTGATCGAATATACGTAATATATTTCTAATATACTACGTATATTCCCTGATATTATTAGAGATCTTCTTGTACATGTGTAATTATGGTAGTAGTCTTGTATTAGGTAAATGTATATTTGATTTCCATAATTATAGACTAGATTTACTATTGTATATCAGGTATATAAACACTTTACATTAATGAAAATAATCAAGGAATTATTCTCTTTCAAAGAATAACAATACTCAAAGCCTTAAGGGAAAAACATCTTAATTTAAGAAATTGGCATAAATTTACTATTCAGGTAAAGGGTTGACATAAAATGACCAAATTTATTGTTATTAGAAGGCCTAGTCCATTTTGATATTCTTAATTAAGAATTTGATAAGTTGTAGCAAATTATTAATTTTCCTAAGCAGTTTCTAGGTTTCAAATTAACTAGCTTGATCTTTTGTGTCACACCTATAGTGTATCTGTTTTGAAAAAAATTACGGGCTACAAGATAAATTAAAGGGAAAAGGGTCAAATTTGCCCTCCAACTATCTTTTAAGGATCACATTTGCCATCCGTTAAAGTTTGGGATCAAATATATCCTTCACGTTAGCAAAGTTGTCAAATATACCCTCAGTTTGACGGAAATCCCATGTGGATGCCACATGGGATCCACATGGGCGGATCCAGTTCATTAACCTTCGCCGCCACTTTCCTACCATCTCCACCATCGGAGCACTGACCCAAGTTGAAGAAGTGAAAGTATTAACAAGAATGTTACCTATCATAGCCAGTACAATTATAATGAACACATGTATGGCCCAACTCCAAACATTCTCAGTCGCACAAGGCTATCGAATGAATCGTTTCATAAAAAAATTCGAGGTACTAGCACCCTCAGTGCCTGCGATCCCACTAATTTTCAGGTGTATTCTCATCCAATTTATGACTTTTTCTTCGTACCCTTTGCTAGAAAAATTACCAAACATCCCTCGGGGATCACCCAACTCCAACGCGTTGGGGTCGGGCTAGTCCTCTCGATCGTGTCCATAGCCGTGGCTGCCCTAGTTGAGATCAAAAGAAAGCACCATTCATTAAAAGATCCACTGAAGCCAATTCATCTAGCTTGGCTAGGATTTCAATATGCTATTTTTGGAATAGGTGACATGTTTACCTTAGTGGGCCTGCTTGAATTTTTCTACAAAGAAGCACCTACTGGAATGAGGTCCTTATCCACTTCATTTACTTGGATTTCAATCTCTTTGAGTAGTGTACTTGTAAACATTATAAATTCAGTGACCAAAAGACATGCACCAAGCAAGAAAGGATGGTTGGTGGGCTTAGATTTGGATCAGAATAATTTGCACCTGTTCTATTGGTTCTTGGCAATTCTTAGTGGGCTCAACTTTCTGAACTTGGGTAAATAGCAAAGTTGTTTTAATGGTGGTGGCGGAGGCAGTGCTCGGATGGTGGAGATGGCAGGGAAGTGGCGGCGGAGTTTAATGAACTGGGTTCGCCCATGTGGATCCCACATGGATCCAATGTGGCATCCACATGAGATTTCCGTCCAACTGAGGGTATATTTGACAACTTTGCTAACGTGGAGGGTATATTTGACGACAAATTTTAACGGAGGAAAAATGTGATCCTTAAAAGATAGTTGTCTCGCAAATCTAACCCTTTCCCTAAATTAAATACTAGTTTAGATGGAGAAGAGTAATATGGAAGAATTAAATATTTTTATCATAACCAAACAACAAGGATGCCAAAGAATCTATAAAACATGCAATGACATACTTATTCTCGTGTATACATCAACAAGTTGAGAACACCTAGATCTCTGTTCCATCTCAACCATAGCTCTACCACATATCACCAGTCAACCACCTCCTCCATTATCTGTATATCAGTGTATATATGTTTACATGATATATTGTAATATACATATATATACACGTAATATATAGTCTAGTAGTGACATTATCCATATCGATTTTGTCTTTGAATTTTGATTCTAAACCAATTCAAATCACTTCAAATATTTTTCTAATTTATGCATATAGCCTCGTATAGATGTTTCTAACGATTAACACACCCACTCAAGAATAACTACTAAAAAAATTAGATTTCGAATTGAAGTTTCAAGTGAGTAATGGTTGTTAGTGTAAATAGTGTAGAAGATGACAGCGGTAATGAGAGAGGAAGGGGAATGCGGTGTTTGAAAGGTGCGGCGGAGGAAGGTGCTCAGTGCACCGGGCTGCCTTTTTTCCCCCATTTCTATTGAGGTATTTGTAGTCTGTAAGAACAATTACTACGAAGAATAAAATGAAAAAATATTATTAATTTTATCTTGCATTTTTAAAACGATAAATAATTTAAGAAAACTATTTTAGAAATCACGACAGATAATTTCAGCGGAGGAAGTACATTTCTTTCTAATTCCTTAATTATCTCCTTAATTTAGTTTAGCTAACACTTCAAAGAGGAAAAGTAGTCAATAAAAAAAGGTAGGTGAAGGAAGGGGAAATTAGACAAAACCATGGATAAAATCAAATAGACAAACAACCTTTTCTAATCCTGTCGGACAAAGGTATGTCATACGATTTGTAGTACAACGAGAGTGATAACTTCTGTAGAAATATATAGTAGAAGTTATACATCAACTGACAAAAGTTGTACCCGGTGAATTTCCATGCATTTGTCTCCCATCACCTATACGTACTCCAACTTTTTTTTTTTTTTTATCACTCTATATATACAACCCTGTCTAAGTTATTAAACTTACTAACATGAGTTTTGGTGGGATGATTGGAGTTCTTTTATTCTTAATTAGAGGTCTAGAATTTGGATCATAAAATGAAAAAAAAAATGTTGGAAGCACTAGCCCCAAAATGAGCCCTACAATGCGTGATTCAAATTTAATTGACCTCCAATGTGGATAGTAAACACTGCGTGGGAATCCAAAAAAGGAAGAGTTATTAAACCTCATTTTAGCTGGCGAATCGAGAGTACTACATTCTAGTTCACAAATATATATTTTTTATTAGATTGATATGAGAAAAGTTAGAACTTGTAGTACTTTGTATGGTATATGAATATCTGAATTTTAATGATAAAATATCTAGTTGATCTAATTTAATTTAGTTTCAAAGATTAATTAAACGGAATGTCGAGAAGCGAAACATAACCACTAATTTGGATAGAGGGAGTAATAATTTAAACTTAAATCTTGTCTATGTATATTTATATATATTGGACTGTGAATCTAATTAATTTTGTATATTAATTTAAAATCTTTATAATTTTCATATTTTGGATCTACCCGTACATTTTAGGCCCTTAATTAATCATACCTATGGATTAATTACAACTTCCATACATGAGGTAGAAGTTAAAGTTTCACCTCAACCAAGAACAGTACTTTACATTGTTTAACGGAGTTCCTCCTTTGCCAACAACATTTTTCTTTTAGTACTACTTGATCGAAATAATGAAAGATGTGAGATAATGTATTTGGGTTTTTAAAGTTCAATCATGCAACAACGTAAGAATACATTTGTTATTCCTTTGAGGTCTCTGTGTAGATTAACGTTATAAATTTTTTACATTATCAAATTAAATTAATGTAACAATAGGTAATTAATTTCACAATAAATTTATTATGATAACCTAAAAAATGAAATAACATGTTATATACAATTAATAGAATTAATAAATTATAGCTTTTTAGTGTATATATTACTTTAGATTTGGTAGGACTTGAAGTTTCACCTCAAATTAAACAAGAACCCTTTATATCGTTTATTACTCTTTTGACAACTATATTTTTTTCACATTATTAGTACTTGTTGTACTTCGAAATGATAGAAGGTATTTAAAAGAAGAATGTGATACTATTTTGGGTTTTTGAAGTTCAACGATGCAACGACGTAAGAATCCATTTGTTGTTCTGTTCATTAATAAATATTTTTTTCTTTTTTGTTTCTTCCTTGGATGAGTGATAAATTTAGAGCCTATAGTTTTCAGTTTAACATCAAAGTGGGCCAGTACGCAAATTAATAGTTCAGCCGAATTCAACTTGTATAAAAACTTTGTACTATTAATATTATAAAATTCACTAAATTAAATATATTTTAAAATATTAAATTTAAAATTTAGTCAGCACTTGGAGTTGTTGTTATAGAATTTTGAATTCATAAACTTTAAATTCTATCTTTGCGGGTGATTTCAGACATTCAAGTCGAACTACATATAGGTTTATTGAAGGGCCATGACATTCCACCTTAATAATTATATTTAGGACCTAAAGGTACTATAATTTACAAAATGGAAAATATTAAGTTTGAAGAGAAAAGGGAAAAAGAAAATTAAATCGGTATCTTTCATCTTCAAGATAAACTTTTCTACTAGTTATAAATGGATAAGTTCATAATTATATATTTTTAAGGGGATAGTTTCAGTTTCACCTAGGATTCTACTTTTATTAACCAAATATTATTTGCAAGATTACAAACTTTATCTGAAATCTCAAACTTTTCAGATACCAACCAAACATTACATATGGAGATAAAGTAATCTGAAAATGACATATCTTACTTTCAACTAGTACTCTTCTATATAAACCAACTAAACATGCATCCAAAATACAACTCACATAATAGCTAAAATTATAATAAGTCCCACCAAAAAAAAAAAAAAATCAATAAATTGCCTTTCTTTGGTCAAGCCAAATAAGTTGTGAAATTAAACCATTCACCATTTCTTGTGTTTTATATATGCTCCTCCGTCTTTCTTTAGCTTTCGACCCCGTGATAAGTTTCAAAACTTTCAATTGCTCGGTTGACAATGGCGAAATTAGAAATTTCGTTAATATATATTTATAAAAAGAAATTTGAGTTATATATATTAATTAGTTTTTATATATATAAAATAATTTTTCGACGAAGGGTATTCAACTGACCACCCTTTCGTTTTTTTTTTCCACATAATTTTATGTTATTCATATCATTATTCTCACTTCTAATATCTTCAATTCATGTGATCATCAAAGTTTCTCCGATTAACAGAACGTTACTTTACTAACACATTGAAAAAATAAATGTTAAAGTCTCATCGCGTTGGTGAATCACTCGAGAACTAATACATTTTTAATTTATGTACTTGACTTTCAAGTAATTGAAACTCGAACTAATATAGTAACAATGGTTGTGGTTGAGTATAGTGGTAAGTGCCTATTCATCTTTAATAATAATTTCTGGTTTAAACCCTGGATACATGGTCACCTTTATTAGAAAACACTTTACATCCTCAAATATGAAACTTTACAGTGTGAATCTGAATCCAATCAAGCCCCAATACAAATACCAAAAATCAAGTGGAAAAAAACTCAAAGGGGTATACATCTTAAAATTTTGAGGACTTGTGGAAATTTTCTATCCGTTCCCCCACACACCTTCCCAACCACCACAAAGGAAAAGGAAAAAAAAAGGTATATCTTTAATTATGAAAAAGATTCAAAAAGAGAAAGTTAGGTGTGTGAGATATTCTAATCTAATCAAACCAAACAAATAACCAACAAAGCATACATCTTAATTATGAAAAAGATGACACACTAATTTAGTGATTGCCAGCTAAGTTAAATAAGAACCCACTAACTTCCATGAATATTATTTGTACTCTAATTTGTGTATATGCGTTAACGTGCACATTCCATGTCCCTTCCCCCAAAATTAATTACCCAAGGGTAGATCTATATGTATTGCAGAAAATAATTAAACTAGGATTAAGTATGCATCCCATTAAATTTTGGGAAAATGTCTAATTGACTTTTGCTTGACTTTGTTTCCAGTTAAGCAATTTTAGTAAAAATGGCGTGGGTTATCATTCTTCGGAATGTAATTGAAAAATAATTGAAGTTTATAAAATAATCAAAAAATAATTATTTTTTAATGAGGAGATACAATTTGGACAAAATTATCCTTAGTTAAAATATAAATTATTTAGTATATTGTGTCGGACTCAAAACTCTTGCATGTAAATTCTAGCAACTCAAAGACTCCCTGTATGAGAGTTTGGAGTTCGAACTTTTAAAAGTTAATTTTCAGCATATTGTGTTAAAAAAAATCTTGATTCAAACAAGACATAGTCCTATAATTTTTCACACATATACATGTTTCTTGTTGAAAAATACAGGATTCAATTGAACTTGTAACTAACAGAAGCAGATTTATAATTTAAACTCAATGTATTTGATCTTTAAATTTCATAATATTAGATTGATTATACTTTTTAAAATGTGGATTCAAATATAATATTTATTGAAGTTTTATCATTTTTTTCTTTATAAATTTATATTATGTGTCGACGTATTGAATTCGAATGTATACGTAACCGAATTGCTACATCCGCTACTGAAACATACAAACAAACTATGCAACAAATGATAAAATAATGAGACCAAATTAATTAGAGTAATGTAATGTAATAAAATAATAAAACATAGATGGGTTAAATTTGAAAACGGTGCATCGTAGGAATATATAAGTGTCGGGGCAACAAACCCATAACCCGACAGAGCTTATTCTGGGAAAAACGGGGTGCAATGTCATTTTTAACACTGTGGGTCACCCTCACATGCCACCATGTGAGAACCCTATGTTCTCTCTTTTTTTGAACTTTTGAATTTTAATTTCCACCACCCTTAATATTTAACTTTAATTTAGGGCTTCATAAACAAATTATTGCCCCAACTCATTCTCACTTGCATGGACATTGTGTGGGTTTCACTTGCTAGCTTTGTGAATTCCATTTTTTGTTTCTTTTTCGAATTTGTTTGTTGTATATTTAATTTAAATCGGTTTCTTACCTAGAGTCCGATATTCGTATTGGAGCTTCGACAATCCGAATTTGTGTTGCGTACGACCCATTTAAGGCTAAAGCGCTTTCATATCTAGGTATCGAACTAGAGACCTATGGTTAAGGAGGAGAACTCGTATCCATCCACCACAGTCTTTGTTGGTATGTATGTTAAATAAATCCTTAAAATTATGGCAACCATTTTTTTCTTTTTTGAAGAAATTATTCTCCTTTAACTTTTTGATGGATTGAAATTGCACTTTTGAATTAATTAAATGTTAAATTTTCTTAGTTGACTAACATAGGAATCCAAATAGGAAAAATGTAATAATATAGGGACCAAATAGCGAATTTGGTTAATGTCTGTCTCGCAAGATATAATCGATTCCATATCTGATACACGATGAAATTATTGTGATAGGATATATTAATACTGTGTTGTTAGTCATTTTCATGAATATACAGAATTCGCTAGCCGACCGGAACTGATTAGTGTTAAGCAACTCTAAGATATCAATTCTAATTAAGGTTTATAGGTAGAGAGTGTACCTCTAAGAAATATTATAGAAGAGCGAAAAATTTGTTGAAGAAAATAAAACATGAAGACGTACGAGTAGTTCTTTGACGATAAAAGCGATGGTCCGGGCTGGACAGTTTGAAATAAACGGTCATTTTTCTCAATCTTAATCCTAATAAATATCATGTGAAGCGCGTGATCACCCAGATTCCTAATGCTTTAATTATCTTATATATATAATAACTTATCGACGGCAGCTCCCTTCCTACTCCAGCTAATGAAAAAATACATAAATACACAGTATCCATTGATTCAACGTTCGAAGCAAATTTTCTGGGAAATCTTAAAGATCTTGAAGCTATCTAAGTTCTGCTAAAAATAGCAATCACAAATTGGTAACATTCAAGTCAAGAACATGCAAAATTGAAACAAGAATCTCGACAGCGAATAATGAAAATGCATCTAGGGTATCAATGTGATCGCCTTGCTAGGAAGAAAGAAGTTTGGTCTAGTAGATGAGACTTGATAAAAAGAAAAGTTTAGAGAAGAATTCTGAGAACAATGGAAGAGGGTTAATGCAATTTGTGCTGTTTTGGTTGGTAAATTCTATCTCAAATAATATGTTAAGTGATGTTGTGTATGCATCAAATGCACAGTCTGTGTGGAATGAGCTGAGAGAAAGATTTGACAAAATTAATGTGTCTAGAACTTATAATCATCATTGAAAAATTAGTACTTTAACACAAGGAACTAGTTCAGTATCTGCATATTTTACAAAACTCAAAGGATTCTGGAATGAGTTTGAGTATCTTGTGCCTTCTCCTGGATGTAATTGTGAAAAATGTTGTATCTTCAAAGACAAAAGCTGTATCAATTTCTTATGGAGTTAAATGAAACATATCAACAGGCAAGAAGCCAAATCTTGCTTACAACAGTCTCATAACTTACATGGTTGCTAGGATTACTCAAGGAACTACAAGTTGAGATCAAACTACCTATCAATATCTATAGTGACAACAAATCAGCAATACAGATAGCTATTAATTCAATTCATCATGAAAGGACTAAACATATTGAGATTAGATTGCCATTTTATTAGGAAAAAATTTAAGAAAGAATGATTCAAACTCAGTACATTTCCACAAAGGAGCAACCGATAGATATTATGACTATGGGACTTGCAAGGGTACAATATCAAATTCTTAACTCCAAGTTAGGTGTGTTGAATATCTTTAGAGAACCTAACTTGAGGGGGAGTGTCGAAAAAATAAAACATGAAGACTAGGGGTAGTTCTGTAAATACACAGTGTCCATTTAGTAGTTAGAAGTTAGTTAAGAGTCTCTTAGATTAACTACTAATCTGATTGGAGATTAGAGAGTTAGTTAGCCTAATAATTAGTGATCTGTATGTTTTATAAATACCCACACATCTCATTACATGTGTAAGGTTGAAGATCATATTGATTTCATTGAATCTCCTCCTCCTCCTCCTCCTCTCCCTCCCTCCCCCTTCCCCTCCATAGAGCTCTAAATCATTTCAAAATCAATGATTCTCAATTTTGATGTCTTTGATTTTCTTTCCACTTTTCAATACCAAGAAGGAATACAGTGTTATGTTATCACTTTCACACACACACATCTATAGTTCTCATGCATTGGTATAGGCTTACTCTGGTGACTTTCCCTACTTGATTGTTGAAAGGAATTCTAAATGTAGCAACATATGTCGAATAAATTCACAAATTGCAATTTTTTAAACTTCTGTATCTGAAAATAATCATTGTTATAATATTTCATGAGTGAAAATGAACCTCGATGATACTTACTATTGTCGTAGAATTTAATTTCAAGAGTAACATTTGAAATTTTATCATAATGACTATTTTTTCATAGACATGAAACTTGGCCAGTGAACACTGTTTTTATCACATATTTGAATATAGAAATGCTCTTATTTATCGAATAGTGACTTATATTTGTAATGTTAAAGCTCCTTTGAGCATCTGGAACTTTGTCGCCCAGCTCTTGTTTCGAGCTCCAATGCGAATACCGGACCACGGGTGACAAAAAAAAAAGAATGGTTTCTGCCTTAGCTTAATTGATTGTTAGTTTGTTGGTTTATTTTATAGGTTAGCCAGTTGTCATAATTGGGCTACAATTTTGTAATGTTTCGCTTGGTAATTAATATATACAACAGGTTAGTTACAAAAAAAAAATGCGTATTTATCTATCAACGGTACCTCACAATATAACAAGCTTAAAATATATTTTTCTTCAAAAGTCAGTATTAGTTTTTTAAATATAATTTGGTAAAAAAGAAGGGAAAGAATATAATCAAAGACCAGGAGGGGTGAATCTAGCAGAGAACTTACGGGTTCATGTGGACCGAGTAATTTTTACTCATAATCTATATATAAATGTATATTAACTTAAGATTATTGTAGTAACGTTTAGAATTTATCTTCTTACTGCAAGAATATGCAAAACCGGCAAATTTGAATGCAACAACAACCAAACATAAAACATAGGTCCATCCCATACCCTGCCAAAGAGAAAATTTAAAAGAAATAAAAGTTCCATACCCCTAGATTATAAAGTTTTTTGATAATTGACCCTATAATAATATTTAGGAAATTAGGTGTCAAATTGTGGGCGCGTGGCGATGGAATTCCAACCTCCAACAAATGGACAGATCTATAATGTGGGACCCACAAGTATGATCCAGTGATGCAAGCACGGCCGTTAAGATCCACAAGGCTGCATCCTGGCCACACATAAATGGTGATGATTTAATTCTTTGTTCCTTTATATATATAATAAATAAGAATAATTTTTGAAAAAGATAGTAAAATATTAATATTGGAGTTTAAGTATTGTATTGTAATGGTGGAAGAAAAGTTCACAAAATCATGTCATTACAAATAATTTCTTCTGATGAAACTTAATTAATAATCAATAAAAATCGTACTAATTGATTTGCTCTACATTGATGTGTTAAAAATCTATATACTATCAATTCATCTTACTTAAATCATAAAGCAATCACAGGTAAATCTTAATGGTAAGCAAGATTCTTAGTCAGACAAAAATAGTAATTGAGTAAAACTATAAACTAATTCTTCTTTCTTCTTAATTTATGTAACATACTTTTTTTTAGTACATCCCCAAATATTGTCATACTTCATTATTTATAAATAATTTAATATTAAATTTCTTATTTTACTATTAATGATATAATTTACAGCCAAATAAATATTTATGACTTATTTTAGAACACAAATTTAAAAATATTTTTTCTTAAACTCCATATTCAGTCAAACATAACTACATAAATTAGGATGGAAGGAGTATAATATATATAATTAACAATAGAGTAAAAATGATACTCTATCGATCCCAATTTATATGATGATGTTTGACTAGTCATAAAGTTTAAGAATGAAAAATACTTTTGATACTTGTGGTCTAAAATAAGATAAATATTTATGTGGCTATAAATTTATTTATTAAGGATAAAATGAGAAGTTTAACGCTTAATTATTACTAAATACATAAAAAAAGATTTATTTTTTAAATTGATTAAAAATGAAAAAGTGTCACATAAATTGGATCGGTAAGGTATAATTCAAGCACTAGATTCAAACATAACCCTCGAGGGGGCATCATTCAAGCACTAGATTCAAACTTTCGATGTAAGGTATAAACTTATACGTTAAAATTCACAAAAAAATACAACAAATAGTAAATCTATAACCAAAATTTTAAAAAATACAATGAGTACAATATTAAGAACATTAAAAAATAAATTTTGAATCCGTCTCCCACTAGAGGGAGGTAACAACTAACTATTATAAAAAAAGTTAAAGTACAGTGCTGGCAGAAAAATCTTTTACACTGCATAATAATTAAATCCTTTTAATGTAAGTACTTAATTTAAATGAGAAAACTATATTATAAATGGGATGAAAAGAAGCCGGCTTTTTAATAGGTTGAAAAAAGTGGTTTCTTTTTAGGCCCAAATATTCTTCTCGGGATTGGTGTTGTTAAAAAGACTTCAATTCCACCTATAAATACTACCCTCCCTTTGTTCACTTCTACATATTGATAAAGAGAAAAAAAAATACTCTTCCTTTTTTCTTTCATTTTTTTCTAACCCTATTAGGGTTAATATCTTCAGTTTGCAAATATGGCTCTTTTTGTATTTTTCCACAGCTTTCTTGAACTGCATCTATAACAATTTTTACCCCTTTAATTATAAGGTGAAAAGGGGATATTTAATTACCAATATTGTTGCAGTTCAATAAAGTTGTGGGAAGATACAGATGGGGTCAAAGATAATTACTACAATTCTTCAAGCTACTATATAGTTTCAAGATTTTGTGATGCATGGTGCGTACACTTTTAATTTGCAGATCTACTTATATTCGTTTTTTTACTATAATATAAGATTTTCTTTAGTGACTTGATATTTGTAGATGCATGTATTTGTGATATGTTAATCTGTTATTATTGTTATAATTAGTATTATTATTTTCTGCAGGGATTAAAAGGTGTTCATGATGATCTATTGTTGAGGTTTTTTTCTTCTTACAAGACATGCTTTTCTGTTTCTGAATTTTCTATGTATTGTGTGTGTGGATGTGTGTGTTTATTATACAGATATATTTCTGTGGGAATATATGTTTGGGGTTTAATTTACTGATTTCCATATTTGGTTTATGGTGATCAAATTCTCATGTCCTTTTGAGTTTTATCATTCTATTGCTTCATATTTTTAGTAGTTGTGCCTGTGCGGTAAATACTTGGATTAAGATCTTGTACTATGTGAGAAATTATTGAGTTAAGATCTTATTGTATGAAATTATGATAATATATAGCTATAATCTTATGAGGAAACAACTACTTTTAGTACTGCTTGGGTGATACATTCTTGGATTTAAGATCTTGTACTTATGTGGTAAATTCTTGGAGTAAATCTTAATTATTGTATGAAATTGAGATTATATATATATATATATATATAGCTATAAACTCTAAGATAACAACTTATTTTCTAGTCTTTTAATTGGATCCTTGAGTTCTTGCACATATTAATTCCAATACTAAATATTACCTTCCTCACACCCCATCACATAGGTGGAAATTGTCTCTGGCTTACATAGTGTTTATCAAAAGATCCAATAATGTGATCTAGGTTTAACTATTGTTAACAAATCTTGGATGCTTTTTTTTTTTTTGTACTAATCTTGTGCTCATTTATTTTCCACCTATTTTTCTTTTGTAGTCTAAGATAAAGGGAATGCATGACCACTACCATTTCACCTCCATAGCTTGTGAATGTGGTCAAGAATGTGCTGCTAGCTATTGAATGTTTATATGGACCACAAGTTTGGCTTTGCCTTCTCATATTTGGAACCTTCTACCCAACTAAGATTTATGTACATTTTATAGGCCATTTATATATATTAGGTAATTCATGTTGTAGGGAAATAGTTTGTGCAACCACATGAGGATATTGTGGGATGTGGTTGATATCTTTTCATGCACCCTTAGAGATTTTAGGTTTGAATCCGAATAATGGAAGATATTTTGGTAAGTGTTCTCATCTGAATTAGCAGGGCCAATTACAATTTGAGACTATTCTGACCAGTTGGATCTTGTTCCAAGGAGTCTTAAGAAGATATGAACTCCAACCTGTTCGAACTTCGGATTAGTCTGATCAATTAACTTCTAGTCCAGATAATTAAACAATTAGTCAGGTCAATTGGTAGGCATATCCGAGACAAATTCAAATTAGTCTGACCAGTTAATTACTTCTAATACTATATGATGTCGGGCCAATTGGTAGCCATATCCCATACAAATTCAAATTAGTCTGACCACGATTAGTCGGGCCAATTAGTAGACCTATCCAATACAAATTCAGGTTAGTTCTATGATTAAACGAAAAAAAAAAAAAAAACATGTGTGTGCATACATGGATGTCAGACCAGACCAGAGTAGGCCAAGCAAGTTTAACCCAGAAAATTTACATTCCCCTTTTGATTTTTTCACTTAGAAAAGAAACACGCAAAGTCAAAATCTTACAAAAGAAATAAAACCGCTATATAAAAAATATTTTAGGGTTATTTTTTTTTTGGTTTTCCTACAATAGCAAAAACAACTATGTAGCAAGGAACATATACTATATATTTTTGTCTTGTTAAGGCTGACATGCCTTTATATCAGATCCCATAGTTGTTGACTCTTCCTTGGATGGTATAAAGAACAAAGCTTCCTAATTTAATTAATTTTATATATTATTTACATTTACTCTAAGTTGCTTGGTCCATTTTTTAGCCAGGTCAGACAAATCTGTACTCATTTTTTATTTATTTCTTATTTGGAGTTTGGTACTTGCATAGATCTGATTAAATTTGGATTCGTGCCGGAAAGATCTACTTTTGAACGTAAGCGTTATTTAAAAAAAGTGATTTCATATTCAGGGTTTAAATCTAAGACTTCGGTTTAAGGAGGACGGAATACTCCTCACAACCCTTGTTAGAGTATAAAGTTACACGAAAAGTTTGATGTATTTATTTATTTGTCTTTTGCAACATCTATAGTGTGTGCGTGTGTGTGTATCCAGATCACTTCCCAGAGTTTCATGTTTTATCATAGCTGGAATTACAGAAGCTGATCATAATAAATTAATCCATTCAAAATGTTTTTGCACTTTCTTAATGTGTTCCAAAATTATCATCATTAAAGTTGTTATCTTACAGAAAAGAAAAGAAAAAGTTGTAATCTTCCTTTTTTTGCTGTAAGATTCTTGATTAGTGCTTACAATTTTTCATTATTTATTCAATAGATCATATTGATTTTTGTTTGCTTTACTTTTGAGGATCAATAGCTCTTTAATTTTCAGGCACTGTTGGTTTAAAGTCAAACAGATGGGATCAACATGCAATTAAATTATTGTGTTTTGGCTGATAGGTAAGTGTAATTTAGCATGTGGACAAAAAGATAAGGTTGAAAAGTTAAGATTAGACACCTATAACACCTTTTATTTATTTACTTATTTATGGTGGAAAATAAAATCACTATAGTACTAACACAAAAAGGAGTTGCAGTTGGATCAAACATAATCTTATATGTTTGATTTAGCTGTCCTTGGAACTGTTTGAACCTTTTTTGTCCAGGAAAAGATGCCACAACAAATTAATCATAGTAAAAGAAAACATCAAAACTGAGTGTTTACGACAACCTAAGAACATGTGAGACATGTCTTCACATACATTACTATCACTGAATTGTAACTAATACATATTCTCATTTTAATTTATTACTTAACCATGTGTGTTATGTAAATATCGGTACCTATAAGTTTTTACCTATATATATATATATATATATATATATATTGGCCTTTGTTGTTTCTTGTTAACTGCACATGCATTATTCATTTTGTATGCCTGAATTGTTGCTGCTTTGGTGCAGAAAAGATGGGGGGTGGTCTTCTGTATTTTGGGAAGTTTTCTTAGGGATATGGTTTTGGACATGGGAAGGTGTTATATATTCCACATTGGATATGAGTATTTCCATCATAATTGAGTCACTTGCCCATATTGTCATTTGTCTCACATAGTCAATTGTCCCACATTGATGTTTTTTATGTAAAGAGTCATTTTTCCCACATTGGTGTTTGAGAAGAAGTTTGAACTTCCTTGTAGCTCTAATAGTTCAAAATTTTATGGAAGAAAATCAATAGTAGCTTGAATAGTTCAAAATTTTCTCTTATATATAATATATATATAAGAAATAAATAAATATTTAAAGGGGGTAGGGGACGAAACGTAAAAACGTTTCGGCATTTCTGTTTCATCAATGAAAATATCCCTTCGTGAATATGTTGCAACGTTTCGGGGAAACCATTGAGTATCCATAAATACTCAGTGATTTGCATAAACGAAAATATACAATACACACAATATACATTATAGAAAACAGAATACAATATTTGCTTTTGAAATTTCCCCCTCTCTGAGATTTATTCTTTCTCTAAAGTCTATATTTTATATGTGCGATTTCTACTTCAGAAATTCGTTAGTGTAACTTTCGAATTTCTGAGTATATAGATTTTGTATCCTGGAAGGTTAATTCCTCAGTGAACCTTTTACACCTGGAAGGGAGGAATTAATACCTTTAAAGATAACATCATTTTTCGGTGTGCCTAACCTATTTTAAATCCCATTACCCTATTATACAACAATTTTAAAGGTATTAAATTTCTGCAATGGAGTCAGTATTGGTTAAGGCGCAATTGAATGATGGAGACAAATTGAAAAGGCTAAACGGACTCAACTACAAGCGTTGGAGTCTAAAGATGGAGTACCTTTTGATAATTGCAAATGTATTCTATGTTCTGTTTCAAGGCAGTCAGGAGGAAGTCACTGATCCGGATGCAACCGAGGCACAAAAGACTGAGGCAACAGAAAAGGCGAACAAATGGAAAAATGATGATTTCGTTTGCCGCTACACCATTCTGCAGTCGCTGAACAACACATTGTTCAACGTATTTCACATCCACAAAACTACTGCAGAACTCTGGAATGCTATAAAACGAAGGTATGTAAATGAAGATGCTGGTAATAAGTCTTTTTTTGGATAACAAGTATGTTGAATACAAGATGGTGGATTCTCGACTGGTCATTGATCAGGTTAACGAGTTAAATGATATAGCAACAGAATGTGCTGATGCTGGTGAACTCATTTCTGAAACTTTTCAAGTTTCAACCATCATTGGTAAACTTCCGCCTTCATGGAAAGATTACCAAAAGAAACTAAAACACAAGAAGAGGTCTATCTCTTTGGATGAACTTCTTCAGGGCATTCAAATTGAGACTGAAAGCTTTAGAAGAGATGGTTCAATTTCTTCGAAGAATGATGGTGTGAATCATGTTTATGAGAAAAACTTTCATGGAACTTCTAAGGGAAACCAAGGAACGTCCAAAAAGAGGAAATTATTTAAGAAAAATGGGAATGAGGACAACAGAAACAACAAAAAAAAAAAGGCAGTTGTTATGTTTGTGGCAAACCTGGTCACTATGCTAGGAAATGCCGTCACCGTAAGGGGAAAGACAAGAAAAAGGAACAAACCAATGTGGTTGATGACAAAGACTTTGTCATTGTCATGTCTGAAGTATGCCTTGTCAATGATGGCACTACTGATTGGTGGGTGGACTCAGGTGCTACATGTCATGTTACTCCAAACAAGAGTTTGTTCAAGACATATGAAATGGTGAAAGAGGTTGAGGCCGTCTATATGGGAAATGTGTCATCAAGCGAAGTTCTTGGCGTAGGCACTGTTGTTCTTCCCCTCACTTCGGAAAATACTTTAACTCTGAGAAATGTGTATCATATCCCCTCTATGAGGAAGAATCTTGTATCGGTCCACAAATTGGACGAAAATGGTTTCAAAATAGCATTTGGTTCCCAAAAAGTGACTATCACTAAGAATGAGAAGTTTGTAGGAAAAGGTTACATGAAAAACAAAATGTACTTGTTAAATGTTGACTATAATAAGACTGCATCTTCTGCTTACTTTTCTGATGTTTTACTTAATGTTGATGATCATGTTAATTGGCATTATAGACTAGGGCATGTTGGTATAAATGTTATGAATCGCATGATTTCAAATGATTTTATTCCAAAGTCTTCTAAAACTTTTATCACAAAAACTTGTGAATGTTGCTCTCAATCCAAATTGACCAAATCTTCTTTCAAAAGCGTTGTTAGAACAAATGGTTTACTTGAACTTATTCATACAGATATTTATGATAATAAAGAGCATATTACTAAAGGTGGTAAAAGATATTTCAAAACTTTTATTGATGATTATTCAAAATTCACCTATGTGTATTTGCTTAAAACCAAAGATGAGGAGTTTAATAAGTTTAAAATCTTCAAGGAGGAAGTTGAAAATAAAACCAATTTAAGGATCAAATGTTAGAGATCGGATAGGGGTGGGAAATATATATCTAACGAGTTTATATCATTTTGTTTACAAAATGGAATTGTTAGAGAAATTTCAGCACCTAATACTCCATCACAAAATGGAGTGGCCGAAAGAAAAAATTAGATCCTTAATGGAAACGGTTAGTGCCATGCTAATATATTCAAAATTACCAATGAGTTATTGGGGAGAGGCACTATTGAGTTCTTGTTACATTACTAACAGGATTGTAACCAAGAAACATATGAAAATTCCATTTGAGTTGTTTATTGGGCGTAAGCCTAGTATTAAACATCTAAGGGTATGGTGTTGTATTGCATATGTTTTGGACCCAACTTTGAAAAGACCAAAACTTGGTAGTAGAGTAGTTAAATCTGTTTTATTGGTTATTCTGCCATGAGTAAAACATATAGATTTCTTAGGCTTCATGATAATAGTGTATTTGAGGCTGCGCTTGCTATATTTTATGAACACTTGAATATTCGTGATGCTGATAAAATAGAAATTAATAATGATTTATTTGGTGAACTTGATATTAATGAGCATGCAACCGAAAATAAAATTGTGAATGATGAGAATTTAGAAGAAAATGAGAATGATGAAATAATTGAATTAGAAGAAGTAAGAGACATGGAATTGAAAAGAATTTTGGTCCTGATATGTTGACTTACACGTTAGAAGAGGATCCAAAAACTTTTCAAGAAGCTATGTCACAATCAGATTCTGATATGTGGAACAGAGCCATGGATGATGAAATCAAGTCTATACTTGAAAACCAAACCTGGACTCTTGTTGATTTACCTCCTATGACTAAACCTATTGGTTGCAAGTGGGTTCTGAAAAAGAAACTCAAAATTGATGGTACTATTGATAAATACAAGGCTAGATTGGTAGCCAAATGTTATAGTAAAAAAGAAGAGATTGATTATTTCGAGACATTCTCTCCCGTTTCTAAATTCACATCAATCAGAACCATGTTTTCTATTGCATCTATGTATGAATTAGAGGTTCATCAAATGGATGTTAAAATTGCGTTCTTAAACGGAGACTTGGATGGGGAAATTTATTTGCATCAACCTGAAGGTTATGTTATTAAGGGTGAAGAACATAAAGTATGCAAATTAAAAAAGTCTATGTATGAGCTTAAACAAGCACCATGACAATGGTACAAAAAGTTTAAGCAAGAAATTAAAAGGTTCGAATTTAAGAGTAGCAAAGTACAAAGTTGTGTTTTTACTAAGGTTACTCTTGAGTATAAAGTAGTGGTGACTTTATACGTTGATGACTTGCTTATCTTTGGTTCTGACATAAAATGTGTGAATGAGACCAAAGAGTTTTTAAAGAAAGCTTTTGACATAAAGGATTTAGGTCATGTTGATGTCATATTGGGAGTCAAAGTTCTCAAGAGAGAAGGAACATACATTCTAACACAATCTCATTACATTGAGAAAGTGTTAAAGAGTTTTAATTATTTTGACTTCAAGGATAGTACAAGTCATATCAATCCAACAGTAAAATTAGTTCCAAATGAAGGAGAAACTATAAATCAAGAAGAATATGCCAAAATAATCGGTAGTATTATGTATGTGCTAAATCACACAAGACATGATCTTGCGTCTTCTATTGGCATATTGAGTAGATTTACTATCAATCCGGGAGAAGATCATTGGAAGGAACTAAAACGAGTACTAAGGTACTTGAAGTCAACAAGGAATTATGGTCTGCATTACAAATGCAATGCATATACACTTGAGTGTTTTAGTGATAAAAATTGGGGATTAGATGCAAGTGATTCTAAGTCAACTAATGGATGGTTATTCACTGTTGGAGGTGCCATAGTTTCTTGAGCTTCGAAAAAGCAAAGTTGTGTTGCTTTATCTTCAATGGAATTTGAATACATAGCCATGTCAATGGATGCCAAAGAGTTTCTATGGTGTAGAAGATTCCTAAGAACTATTCCTTTTATAGAACCGAAGAAGGATCCTATAACTTTGTATTGTGATAATCAAGCTGCGATTTACAATGCAAAGAATGAGAGAATATCTGATCATTGTAAACATATTTCTATGAGATTTAATCATGTTCGAAGTATGGTTAAGAAGGGAAAGATCACACTTGAATATCTTCCAACAAATCAAATGCTAGCAGACCCGTTAACAAAACCGTTATCGGGAGATAAGATCAAAAAGGTCATGCGAGGTATGCCACTATTACAGATATAAACAATGTCTTGATTGAAACCAACTCTATTCTAAGGTACAAGTTATATATTTGGCATCTTATTATGAGAGTTAAAAAGGCAATTCAATATTAGACATTGGCGAGATGGAAACTTGGATACATCTCAAGGTGCATAATTTGGAAATAGTGGGGGTGATACTATTTTGAAAGCTCTATATCTGACCTATGCACTTTTGTTTACCACAACAGGTAAAGGTTGGACTCTAAGTCCTTAATAGACTTATAGCTATGTGGAATGTGTTGTGGACATTCTTGATGAGTCTACCTATACAAGTATAGAAGTTAGAGGCCGCTTCTTAGGGATCATTGGGTAAGATCCTAGAGTACTTGTGAATCCAGGATTCAGCATAAGGCCCATATTCAACGATGCTGCCAAGATTGAAAAGAAGCAAGAAATCATACGCAACGAGAATATGATACCTTAGTGTTTCATATTCAACCATAAGTTAAAGGCCTAGTCCACTTCATGGCTATTCGTTGTGTAACACACGTTATATATATTTTTTATTATTATTTTCATTATGCATGTAAATAAGTAGGGGATTGTTATATATCCCACATTGGATATGAGTATTTCCATCATAATTGAGTCACTTGTCCCACATTGTCATTTGTCCCATATAGTCAATTGTCTCACATTGATGTTTTTTTATGTAAAGAGTCATTTGTTCCACATTGGTGTTTGAGAAGAAGTTTATATATATATATATATATATATATATATATATATATATATATATATATATAAAGGGAGTAGGGGACGAAACGTAAAAATGTTTCAGCATTTATGTTTCATCAACGGAAATATCCCTTCGTGAATATGTTGCAACGTTTCGGGGCAACCATTGAGTATCCATAAATACTCAGTGATTTGCATAAACGAAAATATACAATATACATTACAGAAAACATAATACAATTTCTGCTTATGAAATTTCCCCTTCTCTGAGATTTATTCTTTCTTTAAAGTCTATATTTTATACGTGCAATTTCTGCTTCTGAAATTCGTTAGAGTGTAACTTTCGAATTTCTGAGAATATAGGTTTTGTATCCTGAAAGGTTAATTCCTCAATGAACTTTTACACCTGAGAGGGAGGAATTAATACCTTTAAAGATAACATCGTTTTTCGGTGTGCCTAACATATTTTTAATTCCATTACCCAATTATACAACAAAAGGTAATTTGACCATGTTATTATTAGTATTTGCTTAAAATTTTTGTGCTTGAATTATTTCTTTTGAATTCCAATGCAAACTCTTTAACCTTTTCTAAATTTTAACTTGATCTTTTAACTTCCACTAGTATAGTATCCCGCGCAATACGCTGTCGGTATCAAAAGAACTAAGCTTAACAAATTTTATATGTCAAAGTACCAAATATGTAAAGTTATCACTATTGTGTCTTCAAACTCAACTACCTACAGGTCTTTGATTGATATCTCTAATGATTTTTTTAATCAAAATTATATCTAAAGAATTTTCATTTATCTAAATATCACTACAAAAAATCACCGCTATAATATTTATCGGTCATTAGTTTTGGATTTCGAGGTCATTCAGACAAATGCTAGTAACATTACATTTTATTGCCGTTAAAAATCACAAGCTTGCAATTATGATGGCTGCAATTCAAAAATGGTTAATTATGCTCTTTTAACTTCATTTTTATGACCGCTAAATGTAAGTAGTTCTAGCAGTAATTGTGAATGACTACAATATCTCTTTTGAAAATGTCTTAGTTTGCCCTTTTAGCGTCCACTTTTATAGCAGATAAATTCAATTAAATTGCCGCTAAAATCAATACTTTAACGACAATTATAATAGGTACAATATACCTTATAAAAACATCTTAATTTTCCCTTTTAGCATTTATTTTTATAGCTGGTATACTCAATTAATTTGGCGCTAAAAGTCACAAGCTTTAATGACAATAGTTTAGCCGACACTAATAATGAATGCTACATTCGTTTAGAAAATGATCTAAGCAACGAAATATATCACTATGAATTCACAAAAACATAATATATCTAATTAAATCTTAACAAACAAAAGAAAGTACTAATTCAAAATATTAATGTCACAATTAAAAAATAATTTTGTATTATTTTAAACAAAATAGCTAATGCCACTATATAATCAATCCTATCGAATAATAGTCTTCAAATAATTTTCGCAGCTCTTCATTCTCAAAAAAATCCACAACTCTTCATCATATTGAAATCTTCCGCCCTCTTATTTATTGAACATCAATCTGTATGACCTGAAATAATAAAATAATTGTGTCAAAAGATAATATATAATGTGAAAAAGTATTATAAGTCTCCATATCTTAATATATTGTGAATTGTCAAACCTCAGTTGAGTGGCCAATTTCAGATATTGAATTTCTATTTTTGAAAACTACTTTAGATATCAAAGGCAGAGACATTATAACATTAACCGATTACATGGCGATATGAAAAACTCAATAGCAGAAGAAGGAAAACTTCAACAGAAAAATTAACCATTTATAAACTGCATAAAAGAGAAAAAACTGAAACAAAATGCAAGCACATAAAAAAACATAAAAAGAAAATGCAGTCAGATTCTACCAAAGCTATGGCAGCGAATGCTGTCCGAGAAATTTGGAGATGTCAATACATATTCAAAGGTGTTAAGAGTCCCACATCGAAAATGAAATATGAACATGGACTCCTTATATGGGCTTGGACAATCCTCATCCTACAAGGTAGCTTTTGGGATGAGGATTGCCCAAGCCATATAAGGAGACCAAGGACCACTTATCCTACCGATGTGGGAGAACTCAACACCCCGTCTCACGTCCAGGGCTGAACATCTGGAGTGTGGACAATATAAGAGGGGAGCTTAATATAAATTGGACGGGTCTGGCTCTGATACCACGTAAAGAATGGATCTTGGGCTTGAAAATCCCGTGTTGGGCACGGGTTTCCATTCGGTGCGTGGGGACCGGGGCTGTTTAGGTATTTGGGTAGGGGTGGTGGCTGGTGGGGTGTCGGGTCAGGGGTGGAATTCGGGGATTGAGATATCGGGGAAGTGACAATGGCGGAAGGTTTTCTGGACTGGTAGACGGGATAGGGGTGAGTAGAGTTCGGGTCCAGTGATCGGGACTGGGTATCGGGTGGGATGGGTGGGATCGATGGGTTGTGGGTGGGTCAGTGTCGGGAATGGTGATGGCGACTGGGTTGGAGTACTGGGACTGGGTGGTTGTGGGGCGGTCACTGGGCAGGTTTGATCGACTGGAGATTGGGCGGCATGTGGCGGTGACAATGGGTTCAGCGAGGAGGATAGCCAGCGGGTGGGGGAGACGATGACGGGACGGGTTGTCTATGCCGGGGAAAGGTCCGGTAGATTTTCGGTGGTGGCAGCGTGAAAGGGTGGTGCCGGGGGGCGACATGCAATGTGTTTTGTAGTGCATTTTGGACTATAAGTGAGGTGTCCGAATCATCAAGGAACCTGTAATCAATGACTCGGAATTTTTGGATGTTGTCAAACGGGAAAACGTACTCAACAAACATGACGTGGTATGAGATTATGATTTTGTCTGTGGATATCTCATAGCATAAGTACCCCCTATGGTTCGACGGGAAACCTAGAAAGGCGCACGGAGTGGATCGATGTGCTAATTTGTGGGGGGTCGTGGATGTCAGATTTGGGTAACAAAGACAACAAAAAATTCTAAAGTGATCATAGGTAGGGATCCGATGGTAGAGAATTTCGGTGGGTGTCCTATTTTGAATCGCACGGGTATGTAAGATGTTAAAAATGTGTTCTACCATTTTTAATGCATATACCCAAAAGGTAGGGGGAGACACATGAAAAAGAAGGGTACGAATCATGTTATTAATGGTCCGGAGAATTCTTTCGGCTTTACCATTTTAAGGGGAGGTATGGGGGCATGAGAAACGAAAGATCGTGCCATTAGCCACACAAAATTTATGAAAAAGAGAATTATTGAACTCACGACCATTATCACATTGAAACTGTGCGCGCCCGTTTTCCCCGGAGTTGATAAAATATGTTGTTGAGGAGTCGCCACCTATTTAGTCTACGGTGAATTATGATACCTAAATGTTAAATAAATGTTGCAAAGTGAACTCTGATTACTGGTTTGCGAAACTAATGAGACACTGGGTAAGGCTTCTTTATTATCCTAAAGGGAAGGGGTTAGACACCTTTTAAGATCCGCTAACTTGCGGTTATCCGGTCAAACTCAGGTTAATTATTATGCTAAAAAAATGCATGTTCAAAAGTATAAAGTTAAAAGATGTTGCAAATAGTTAATAAAAGGATGCATTTTGACAACATTAAAGTTCTTGCAAAGATGATTATGGTTTTGAAAAATAGATTCCCGACAAAAATCCGAAATTAATTTGATAAATAAAAATATGCATTTGCATGGCATTTGTTTTAAAATATATGTAAAAAAATAGATTTGTATGCATTTGTAAGACATTGTTTATAAAATATATGCAAGATTGATTTTTTAATAAAAGGCATGCATTGTTTATAAAATACAAGCAAAGTGATTTTTTCTTTGATAAAACATACATTTGTATTGCATTATTATCAAAATATATATAAAGTTAGTTTTTGGATAAAAGTATACATTTGTATGACATTATTTATTAAAATACATGCAAAGTGATTTTTCAATAAAACATGCATTTGTATTGCATTATTTACAAAATACCTATTTTTGCAATTGATAGTAAAGGAGAAGAGTAAATTATTTATAATACAAAGAAATGGATTTTATGGGAGTCATTTTTGTTGCAAATCAGATGTAAAAGAAAACCTTATTTGTGTGAGTAATAATGCGAATAAAATATGATCAAATTATTTTTAAAAAATTGAATATGCATGACGAGCCTAAAAATAAATAAACTAGCGGCTGATTTCCCATTTTAACTAACCGAGCCTAAAAATAAGTAAACTAACGCAAGTTTCCCATTTTAACTAACCTATTAATTATCCAATTAAGGCCTAATTATTTTAAGCATTCTAAACAATCACACAAACATTAAATAATTATTACAACCCCAAAATAATAAATAAAATAAAAGAAAAAGAAATTGAAGAATTGTAAAGCGGCGACTAGGGCGGATGACCATATCATCCCGCCCTATTTGTTTAAAATTTCTGAATGTAGGAGAATGCAGTGAACATGGATGCGGTCTTCGTTTGGCAATGGCCATGATGAGTCTCATTAAGAGACTCTTCGTTGCTCCCGATGCATTTCATGTAAACGAAAGAAAAGAAAAGGATTAGTAGACGGAACATGAATATATATATATATATATATATATATCAAGAATATAAATAAATGATTCATGAAAATAATATGTTGTTGGTTCTTTATTTATGCCGTACTTGATGAAAATAGTGTATTGTTGGGTCCCTAGGCCCAACGACTCGAACGATGACAAATAAATAGTGTGAGATGGGCCACAAGCCCACGGGTTGTACACAAAGAGTGGAAAATACATATTATTAGAAATCACATAAATGATATCACATATGAATAAGTAAAATACTAAGCACACATAGACAAATTCATATTCAAACATGAAAGAAGGGTCTGCTTTGAATCAGGAAGTAAGAAAAGAAGCCTTAACAAATTTATTTTCCACATTTACATACAACTAACGAAATAGAAGGAATGCATCAGAATAAACTTGGCCACTTCAATAACAACATGACATACTAGGATCATTTCTACCTTACATACTCAATCAACTTGAAAGAAATTATAGGCACACTAAAATAGGAATAGATAAATAATCAAATAACATAGAATTTTCAAGTAGACATAACCATTTTGACTCAAACTAAACACACAAACATTTAGACTCCATATTAAACATGGTGATATTTCTAAACAGAAACATAACATTGTCATCATGGTTATTAAGTAGGTTTTGAGTATAACAAACTACCATTTAAAATAAACTAAATCAAATGTAGGGACTTAGCTAATCATCATCTTTAATAAACGGATATTGAAAATGTGTTCGGATCACACAAACCACAACATATTTAGGCATAAATAATCAACTAAGTATCACAAACACATTTAGGCAATCATAGTGAGCCCGTACTAGTCTTACCCAATATTTTAAAACAAAACCAACATCTTAGAGCAAACTAATAGTAATTAGTTCATCAATCATCTATCATAACAATACCAAATAGAGCATCATTAAATAACTAATCAGAAATTAATTTACAAATATACCTATAAACCCAAAACTGAAATTAGACATGTCCGAGATCATTCCACATAATCCTAGGCTAATTCTTCAACAAAACAGAATATTAAACATGCTAAAAATGAGAGATAAGATATGAGAATAGGACTTTGTAAGTTGAAATGACGTCGTTTCTTAGATGTTGTGCAGTATGACATCGTTGCTTAGATGTTACGCAGGATGACGTCGTTGCTTAGATGTTTATGCAGTATGCCATCATTGCTTAGATGTTATACAGGATGACGTCGTTGCTTAGACGTTATGCAGGATGACGTCATTGCTTAGACGTTATGCAGGATGCCGTCGTTGCTTAGACGTTTATGTAGGATGACGTCATTGCTTAGACGTTCTGCAGAATGACGTCGTTGCTTAGACGTTATGCAGAATGACGTCGTTGCTTAGACGTTATGCAGGATGACATCGTTGCTTAGACGTTTATGCAGGATGACATCGTTGCTTAGATGTTATGCAGAATGACGTTGTTGCTTAGATGTTTATGTAGTATGACGTCATTGCATAGCCGTAATGAAATGACGTCGTTGTATAGACGTAATGCACATGACGTCGTTGCATAGGTGTAATGAAGAATGACGTCGTTTCTTAGACGTTTATGCAGTATGATGTCGTTGCATAGGCGTAATGAAATGGCGTTGTTGTATAGACGTAATGAAGATGACGCCTTTGCATAGGCATAATAAAATGACGTCATTGCATAGATGTAATGCAGATGACGCCTTTGCATAGGCGTAATGAAATGACGTCGTTGTATAGGCGCAATGCAGATGACGTCGTTGCATAGGCGTAATGAAATGACGTCGTTGTATAGACGTAATGCAGATGACGTCGTTGCATAGATGTAATGAAATGACATCGTTGTATAGACGTAATGCAGATGATGTTGTTGCATATGCGTAATGAACTGACGTCGTTGTATAGACGTAATGCAGATGGCGTCGTTGCATAGGCGTAATGAAATGACGTTGTTGGATAGACGTAATGCAAAATGTCATCATTGCATAGACGTAATGAAATGACGTCGTTACTTAGACGTTTATCCAGTATGATGAGGTTGCATAGGCGTAATGAAATGACATCGTTGTATAGAAGTAATGCAGATGACGTCGTTGCATAGACGTAATGAAAAATGACATTGTTGCTTAGACGTTTATGCAGTATGACGCCGTTGCATAGGCGTAATGAAATGACGTCATTGTATAGACGTAATGCAGATGCCGTCATTGTATAGATGTAATGAAATGACGTCGTTGTGTAGAGTAGGGTTTTGGGGGTGTGGGGTATGGGGTGCGGCTGATTTTTGTGAAGAAGAAATAGTACGGTTTTGTTTTGTGTATTAGGTTAGGGGAATAAAGAAGAGGGGTATCCGGTTGGTCTTGGGCAGGTTCAGGTGAAGGGGATTGGGGCATTGGGCCGAGATGGCTGAGTGGGCTGGGCGAAATGGGTTTGGGTGGTTTGGGTTTTGTGATTTTAGGGGAATAGAAATGGGATGAGGTTAAAATAAAAAGGATTTAAAGTGCTTTGAAGAAAAAAAAATGTAAATTATTTAAATATAACGATGTGATAATAATAAAATATGTTTTTTGTGAAATGCTTAATGTTTAATAAAAAATAGAAATACGATGTCATTTGGCGAAAATAAAATAACATAGAATATTATGGTAAAACTATGATTTTGATATTAAAAGGTAAATTATAGTAAAAATGTGAATAATAATAATAAATATTAAAAATATACGACGATATTAATATATATATATATATATATATATATATATATACGTGTGTGTGTGTGTGTGTGTGTGTGTGTGTGTAGATGTATCTATAAAAAATATTTAAAATTGTAAATAAACAATCGGAAAAGAGGGGACAAAATTAGGTGTCAACAGAAACGTTTTGATGTCTTTTTCAAATTACATTTTAACTATTGTACAAAATTCAAGGAATTTGGAGAACACTTGAGATTTGAATTTAAGCGGATAGACCCAAAGGAAGTGAGAGAAATCATCCAAGAACACCAAATAGTATTTATGGCCTAGGTTGCTAGTTATAGGAGAAGTCCATAAATCTGCATGAATAATATCAAAGGGAGAAAAAGTAATACTTAGAGAAGGTGTAAATGGAAGTCTAACATGTTTCCCTATGTGACAAGAGGATAAACTATGGGAAAGTGTTCCTTTATCACATTGGATTAAATTTCGGTTTCTAAGTGAACCAAAAACATGAGTTCCTGGATGACCAAGTCTACTATGCCACGTTGATGGAGATATTGTAGCTAAAGCGGTGGGAGGAGTGACATGGGAAGTGGCCATGGATAGGAAGGGATAGAGGTCCCCCTCACTATTGCATTTGGTAAGAAGTTTCACCGTACGTAGGTCCGTTATAGAAAAACCAAATGGGTAAAAAATGATGGATACGAAATTATCGGTGGAAAATTTTCTAACGAAGATTTCTTGATAATATAAGGGGCATAGATGACATTTTAAGGGAGAATTGGGGATGCGGTGGTGGGATTAGTGTGTGGCCAAACCCTTGTATTGGAATGCGATGACCATTTTCGACCATAATAGATTGAGGATTATTTAAATTGTGCAGTTGAGGAAGATTACCAGAATTGTTGGTGAGGTGAGACGTGACACTTGTATCCATATACCATGCATTATCGGACTGCTGGAGAATCAATGAGCCGAAAGCCTGGCCCAAATTGGGTTGGGTAAGGCTTGGAACAGACTGTTTGGCTGCTGGAAATTGGGCCTAATGGTTGTGGCCCATCGGCTGTGCTCCCAGGCTGCTGGGTTGCTGCCGTAGCCACAACTTATGTATGGACATAGCTTTTGGACTATTTCTGGAGGCTACTGGACAACTGCTGGAGGCCCAGTTCCCATGCAGCTGCCAGGGCAGTGGGCCCGCCCACTTCGTTGGGTTCTGGGCCTATTGTGGCTGGCAGGCTGAAGTGGCCCGACCCCCTCTTCCACCCCTGCGTCGTTGGCCTCTTCCACAACCATGGTTATTCTCTGCCATGATGGCTGCCTGAAAGTAGACAAGAGAAAAAAAGGGAGGGGGGTTCGGGAAGTGTACAAGGTGTATATAGGGCAATATTGGCCGTATACGAGGTGTATATCGTCTTAGGGAGGCTGTTACGGGTAGTAAATATTGGCAGGGAGCGTATATCGGCCGTATACAGGGTGTATATCAGCTGTGTATAGGTGGTATACGACCTATTGGAGAGATAGAGAAGGTGAGAATGTTGTATATCAGTAGTATACCAGAGGTATACGACGCTGTTTGTAGAAGTGGAGCGTTGGGCAACTGTATATCAGTGTAGAGGTATACCGGGGGTATATGCGGTGAGGATTGTCCAAGTTCATATAAGAAGTCCATGTTCCAATTCCATTTTCGATGTGGGACTCTTAACAAAAGTTACAATAATTTTTCCCGTCTGTAGTTCCCTACATTAGTTTGTAAAATAAACGTGAAAAGTTCCATACTAATTGAAAAGGAGTTGTGTATCAAAATAAAGAGAGCATGAGAAAGATCATACCTCTTCCATTTTCATTAAGTTTGCCACCTGATTTGGTGCAGAGTAAATATATTTTACCAGATTGGACACAATCTTTTGGAATCAATTTTAAAGTTAGGGAGAATCTTTAAGAAGAAATAAGTTGATGTGACAAAGAAAACAGTACATGTCTTTTTCTTTTCTCCTCCTCATTAGCTAAATACATCTACATAGATGAATAGTACCGAAAATTAAAGCAGCCACTTACCTCTTCCATTGGCCCCAAATCATGGATATCTGATTTATCATTTGATATAAAATTTAGTCTTACATTTTGCAGTTGTAGATATTGTTGGAAATAAATCAGTACGGAAATAGTAAATAACTATTATAAGTGTTCGAAGGATAAACAAACAACCAAGATTATAATTGTCGCAAGCTTGTTGAGTCTTGAATCTTGATAACCTGAAATCAAGAAACACTAAATCTGGATTGTTACAGTTGTGGCTGAGTCGAGAGATGGCTCTCTGTCTTTAAGACAAGATTGCCCCGTATATATGCTTTTACGTTAGCGGGCAATAGTCTCCCAAGATAAAACAACTAATCAACACTACAAAGCAAATAGGTTGATTCTGACGAAGAAAACAAACATGAAACGATATGCTGAAGAATGGAAAATTTAGAGGAAAAGAAAAATTCTTCATTTTCCCACCGATGTGGTAGATTTGTCTCACACCATATTTCCATGCCTCAAACACCTTACTTCGTAGACCAATATCTCTTTAATTTCTTAACGAAATTTGACGATCCTTGACCCTACGGTCATCTACTCACTTAGTAGATTATGCACGTGTGAAGAGACAAAACCTCCAATATGCAGAACCCTAGTGTTTAAGTCATTAAATATGGGTGGACGCAACAACCCCCCCCCCCCCCCCCCACCAAAGGCAAATTTCCAACAATTCCCTTTTGAAAGAGATTTTGGTGCACACACAAGGTGTCTACTTTCAACAATCTTTCAGCGAAAAGATATTGCATCAGAAGAGGTAGCTTCCGCTTTGAACCTTCCCTAGTTGAATACCACCGGACTTACTTACTGCGCGGTGAACGTGATGTCTTTAACCGTCAGTGTTTAGTGTAAGTCAAGACAATGATACCAACACAATAACTCCCCTTATTCGTTTTCATTCTTATTGTTCTGTCCGTGGACACACTTGGATTCTTAAGTGCGTTCATTTGAGGCGGTTTGTCCTCGCACTTAAATAGGTGATCTCCTACAAGGTATCCTGCTATACCTCACTTCACAAGTGTTAGAAATCATTAAAATTTTACCCAACCTTAACCGTTTGAGGATCGTTAAAGGTTTGGAAGCTTAACCTTTACCCACCATGCAGGTAGCAATTTAATGTCTATCGCGGGAACAACTTTGGATTCATGTTTCCTTACAGAAATAATCATCCGAAGTGCTCTTGCTTCCACCGAAGTGTTCAACTGAATCTTTAGCCGCTTAGTTTTCCCATTGAACCAAATTCTTGGGATCTCTAGTCAGTATGGCTGGGTTACCACCGCAAAGGTTCGTATTGTT
Organism: Anisodus tanguticus; assembly: GCA_034509755.1. Classification (NCBI taxonomy): domain Eukaryota; kingdom Viridiplantae; phylum Streptophyta; class Magnoliopsida; order Solanales; family Solanaceae; genus Anisodus; species Anisodus tanguticus. The sequence continues at coordinate 6,864,626 of CM067543.1, read as the reverse complement.
TGAGGTTTAAGCTCATTCCCCTAGACAGCCAGAACTCTTGATCTTCAGGTATTCCCTTAGTTAAAGGATCCGCTATATCCTTTGATTAGTAATCAAGGAAGTGACACCCGTGATGATCAACTGCCATACGGTCTTATGTCTCCGACAGATATGTCCAGACGCCGTCATATGTGACCTTCCGGTAGTCCGCAGCCCACGACCCACGACCCGAGACCCGAGCCCTGACGGGTGGCGTTGCGCGTGTGGGGCTATTCTCGAACCCAAGCACACCTAGGTCCTCCCTCATTCAAACACAAGGGTTATCCCTTGGGGTCCCAAACCCTTATCCATTTTTTAGGCTTATAAAAAGAATTATTCTTCATTTTTCCACCAATGTGGTAGATTTGTCCCACACCATATTTTCATGCCTCAAACACCTTACTTCGTGTACCAATATCTCTTTCATTTCTTAACGAATCCTTGTCCTTGCGGTCATCTACTCACTTAGTAGATTATGCACGTGTGAAGAGACAAAGCCTCCAACATGCGGAACCCTAGTGTTTAAGTCATTAAATATGGGTGGACGCAACCCCCACCAAAGGAAAATTTCCAACAGATATTATGTCCTTAAATGCAGAATTCATGACCTCTGAAATCAAATTCTTACAAAGAAGTGTTTTCAAATTAAAAAAGAGTAATTTCAAGAAATTCAACTCTTAAAAACGTGATATGCCCTCTAATCTGACGGATAATAATATGAATATCCATCTTGTTTGTCAACAAAGATTTCATAGTTCCCCAATTTTCATGCAGACACCATCTGATTCAGAAGAATAAAGAAAAAAATGGACCAAATTTTCATTGAAAGATGAACTAAGTCATGCTCAGTAGTAGAAACTTATCCAATAACTGCAGCAAGCACCATGGATGAAAAATAAATTTTTTAAGTTAAATGAAAACCTTGTAAAAGATGATTAATATTTTTGTGCTGCACTACAAATATCTTCGCAGATATCTCGTAGCAATTTCTGCATCTATTTTACAAGAAGAGTCACAGAACAACATATCTTTTGATCACAATAGCAAAATGAAGCTCAAAGAGAGAAAAGTTGAGTAATCAGTTGAGAGTTTCTTCACGTGCACTAACCAATCTGTCTTTTTTGTGTGTGAAAATTGTTAACAAATATAAGTTATATGTTTATTTTTCTTAATAATATAGATGCAATAACTAATATACAGAAAATCTATAGTAAAACTCATCAACTTGAGGAAGAGTTGAATTGCTCCAAAGTTTAGACATATGCCACGTATTGCGTACAGAATATTTCTCTGCGTATTTAGTTATATGTATAATAGTTTTATAATTGTACACACAAGCCAAATTCTAATGTACATGGACAACAAACTTATTACTTGCTCCATTCAAACGTGGCATGAAATAGTATTTAAGTTGAATTAATCGTAGCAATCTTACTCATTATCTTGTAGCTCAACGTTCATGAAGATGCTGGAGTTACCACCTTCTTTATGTGTCTGTATAGCTTTGTTGACTAACAATTTCACCTATAACATCTACAACATTGACAAAAATTATAAGTATAAATTTGATAAACATTAAAGCAATTAAATGTATTTCTGAATCATTGAATAAACGACCTACCAACTGATGCGTGTATGCGATCTCCCTAAAATAAATAAGATTGAGTTAGTCCGTATATATGTAGAGTATTAGTCAAATAGAAATATAATCAATCTAAAAGAATGGAAAGTGGTTAATGCTTAAAAAATTGTTCTTTTGACATCATCAATCGAAAATAATTTAATGTTTTTTTGACATCATTATGATTTAATTCAGAAAATCAGTATGTCAAGGTCATTGTCACAAAAGAATTAAAATCAGATACCAACACATATATGGAGAGTTGAAGAGGTGTAGTTTCATAAGTAAACATAAAATTGAAAATAACTTTAATACCCCTATTAATTGAGTGCTACACAAAAATTAAATTGGATAAACTCTGTTTAAAATTTCAGGAATAAAACATAAAAGCAATACAGAGAAAGTATATTTTATATGAGAAAATCCAACTGAAATGTGAGAATTGCTTGTGGTTTTGTTGGTAGTTTTATTTTGTCTTGAGTGGTTAAAGTCTTAACTTAACATACCTGGAATTATCTGAAAGATTGTCATGCCAAATTCTTTAAATTTCAATGTAGAAATTGAAGATTTGAGAACCAAAATAAAAAAATAAAAAAGAAAAACAGAATCCAGATGAATAAGTTCTTGATCTTCATCACCTTTACACTTTTAAGTTCAAAGATTGAAACTTTAAGAACCAAAAAAAAAAAAAAAAAAAAGGAAATCCAGATGATAAGATTTTCTGATCTTCATAAATTTACTTTAATTTTAAGTGCAAAAAATTGACATTTCGAGAGAAAAAGGCAATAGGTATATGAAGAAAAAGAGCCATGAATTGCAGTTGAAGAAATAAAAATCAACCCATTTCTGAAACAGTTATTCGATTTATGTGGGCTTTAAACTGTTCCTAAAACTGATGAGTTTTGTAAAACAAATTAAATTAAAAAAAAATAGAAGCAAATTTCAGAACATCAATTAATGTTTCCTCCTTTCACATATTCTTTTTTCATTTTTGTTAGAACTGGATTCTCCACTATTGATTGGGTATTAGTTACTATATAAATAATTTAAATTCAAACTGAGAAGTTTGATTAGTTAGAAATGTAGTTTTTTTATCTTAATAATGCCACTTGGCTTAATGTGTGTCTTTTTCTTCTGCTTTTAATAATATTTAAATTCTTTTTTTCATTTTTGTTAGAACTGGATTCTCCACTATTGATTGGGTATCAGTTACTATATAAATAATTTAAATTCAAACTGAGAAGTTCTATTAGTTAGAAAGGTAGTTTTTTTTTGTCTTAATAATTCCACTTGGATTTTTATGGTTGTGCCACTTGGCTTAATGTGTGCCCTTTTTTTCCTGCTTTTAATAATATATAGATTTTGTTTGCCTCCTCTTTCACTACTAGAAATAAAGGGGGTTTTCACCTATATTTAGTGGAAAATGTGCGTTATAAAACATGATTTTCCCACTTCACTCCCATTGATCAAGCTCACTGAAAAATCACTAGAAAAATGCATGGTGGAAACACGTTCCCATTGAAACACTGAAAAAAATTATAATCTTTTCATGTATTCATACTACTATTTATGTTTTTTCAATTGACATTCAGTGTAAATAGTCACTGAATATTTTTTAGAGAAAAATTCAATGGTAAAATAGTGATCTTCTAGTAGTGTCTCTCCCCATAAAAAAAATATGTCTAACAAACAATTTGGATTCAGAATTTAAATAATGCGAGTTCTAAACAAGGGCAACTCAACACTATTGGTGGCCTAAAGCCAAACTTCGATGAGAGACCTTAATATTTTTTTTGAATATATATATTATTCAAACTTTATTTCTCTAACTTTTTGAGATGCAAATTTATGAATAATCATCTTATAATCGATTTTTTCTAATAATTCATTTTCAATGAATAATATACCTATTCCATTCACTCTCTCTTGAAACATGTCCGCGGAAGCAACTTAACATTATTCCATAGGAACATAGACATTTGAAAAAGAATCAAGTTGTTGCCGGGCGAGATTCTATCTTTTCCTAGTAGTCCATGGGATTTTACTCTAGGGAAGCTCATTCCTTGGATGGATCATAACTTACACAAAGGATAGTCTCTGTAAGACCTTACCCCTACCAAGGTAGAGAGACTATTTCCGAAAGACCCTCGGCTCAAGAGAAAGCATAGAAAGAGGTCAGATAAGGAAAAGAAATTCAAGGCAGTATGAAAATGAAAATAACGAAAGTGACACAGATAAAAAAGGATAGTCGAAGTACAAGAAATACCAGAGAGTAGCAGAAATCAAAGAAGACAAAAATAGAGCAATACTGCGACTATTAATATGAAAGGATAAGTGATACTACCTACTAGTCTTCTACCCTAATCTGAGTCCTCCATAAAATCCTATCTAAGGTCATGTCTTCGGTAAGCTATAACTATTTCATGTCCTGTCTAATCACCTCTCCACAATACTTCTTCGGTCTACCCCTACCTCTTCTGAAACCATCCATTGTCAACCTCTCACACCACCGCACTGAGGCATTTATGTCACTCCTCTTCACATGCCCAAACCATCTCAATTTCCATTCTCGCATTTTGTCTTCCACCGAGGCCACTCTCACCTTGTTTCGAATAGCCTTCTTCCTAATTCTGTCTCCCTTAGTGTGCCCACACATCCATCGCAACATTCTCATCTCTATATCTTTCATCTTTTGAATGTGAGACATCTTAACTGGCCAACACTTTACCCCATACAACATAGTCGGTTTAACCACCACTTTGTAGAACTTGACCTTAAGCTTTGGTGACACCTTCTTATCACATAACACTCTGAAAGCGAGCCTCCATTTCATCCACTATGCACCAATACGATATGTAACATCATCGACAATCTCCTTGTTGCCTTGTTTAATAGACCCATTGCTGCTACGAGTGCCTACTCAATAGCCAATTCTTTTCTGGTAAGAAATCCTGATATTAAGCCGGGTGAGAGGGGGAGAGGTCTGCCAGAGCTATTGCAGGGCAGCAGTGGAGTTGTCAAGAACAGGAAGAGGCAAATCTCCATCTTCGCTGCGAGAGTATGTCTGAGGAAGAGGGGGTCTGTGACACTCTCGCGTCATACGGCTCCATCCCGGAAGCAGTACCTTCCCTTTCCTTTGACCAACGGGCATACTTGAAATTACTTTTTTTCTGGATGGACTGGGTACCAAGCCTCACTTCCACGTCAGCCTCATGTGGTGCGTCACTGAACATTGCACTTAAAGTACTATGTCTTGGTCCTACTCAACTTGAACCCTTTAAACTCCAGAGTTTGTCTCCAACCCTCCATCTTAGCGTTAACTCCGTTGCTACTCTCATCGATCAGGACTATGTCATCCGCAAAAAGTATACACGATGACACCTCCCCTTGAATTTACTGTGTCAATCCATCCATCACTAAGGCAAATAAAAACAAACTAAGAGTTGATCCTTGATGCAACCCCATCACAACTAGGAAGTGCTCCGAGTCTCATTCTATTGTCCTTACCCTGGTCTTAACTCCATCATACATGTCCTTGATCGTCCTAATGTACGCCACAGGTACACCTTTAACCTCCAAGCATCTCCATAAGACCTCCCTTGGAACTTTGTCATAAGCCTTTTCGAGATTGATGAATACCATGTGTAAGCAACTCTTACTCTCCATGTACTGATCCACCAATCTCCTTACAAGATGAATGGCTTCTGTAGTTGAGCGCCCCAGCATGAATCTGAACTGATTCTCTGAAATAGACACGCCTCTCCTCACTCTCATCTCCACAACCCTTTCCCACACTTTCATATTATGATTTAGCAACTTGATACCTCTATAGTTGTTGCAGTTCTGGATATCACCCATGTTAACTAAAATGTTTCTATATAATAAATACTATAAATAAATAAAATTTTAAGTAACTACATTTTAAAGTGCAAGAAAGTTATTACTAATAGTTGGCATATTTTATTAAATAGGTTTTGTTCATTTACCTATTTATGAGTTTAAAATGATAACAACAACAACATACCCAGTGAAATCCCACAACGTGGGGTCTTGAAAGGGTAGAGTGTACGCAGACCTTACCTCTACCTTGGTAGGTAGAGCGGCTATTTTCAAGAGACCATCGGCTCAAGACAAAGCATAATCACAAGCAAAGCAAGAGAAACAGTCAGACTTAGACAAGAAATTAAAATAGTATGAACATGCTGATAACAAAATTGAATGCGTCATGGTAGCGCATTCTAACAAAAGGAGGCAGTAGCTAACACTATTAAATAAGATAAATAAAGTACACTAAATAACACATAGCAGCAGAAATCAAACTACAAGGGACTATAAAGCAATATTGTGTCTATAAGTGTGATAGGCTAATCGGGCCTAAAGTAATAACACTACAACTATCATTTTGTAAGCGTAAGTAGGACTACGCTTGACTACCTACTACCATTCAACCCTAATTTGTGTCCTCCACAACCCCCTATATAAGGTCATGTCCTCAGTAAGTTGCACCTGCGCCATATCTCATCTAATCACCTCTCCCCAATACTTCTTCGACCTACCTTTACCCCTCCTGAACCCATCCATAGCCAGCCTCTCACACCTCCGCACTGGGGCATCTGTTTCACTTCTCTGCACATGCCCGAACCATCTCAACTTTACTTCCCACATCTTATCCTCCATCGAGGTCACTCCTACTTTGTCCCGGATATCATAATTTCTAATCATATCTCTCCTTGTATTCTTAGTCTTTATTTTAATAATAACTAAAATAGTTATCTGACAATTAAATGTTCTGATGAAGTGGTAAGTATTTCGTTATTCTTAACCAAAAGCTTAGAATTCGGGCTCTAGGTATAGAGCCACCTTTAGTAGGAAATGATTTACCCTCAAAAGTGAGACTTTCCGGCGTAAATTCAGATTAGTCAGGCTCCAAAAAAGATTGGAACCCAGGGTGGAAACCCATACAAAGTGTAAATTGGAATGTCATATGTCATGTTGTAAGAGTAGTTGCAAGTGTTACTACTTGACAATTATGGCCATGTTGCAAAAGGAGCCACTATCTATGTGTTTAAATTCAAGTCCATTTCATGGTAGACAAAGTTCCCATTAACTGTTGAGGGGCCATTTTCACTAAAGGTAACAAAATAACATTTTTCGTCTGTTATCACATTGTCTCTCATGTCACATAAATCACTATGAACTAAATCAAGCAATTTCGAATCTCTTTGAACATAAGAAAATGGTAATCTACTGATTTTAGTGAGCATACATGTTCTACATTTTACAACATTCTTGTCAATTGAAGGAATTACAAATTGTAGAGCCATATCTTTTAACTTTCTAAAAGTTACATGTCCTAAACGATAATGCCATAAAGAAGAAGTATCAAGAGAGTCCAAGACATAAACAGAAGCATTCATCACATTCTTAATGTTAACAAGGTTTAATTTAAACATACCACAATGTAAATAACTATTTTTCTACAAACACCCCACCCTTAGAGAGTACAAAGTTTCCAGCCTCATACACTTGTTTGAACCCATATTGGTTCAAAATACTACCATACATCAGATTCTTACTAACTTCTAGAGCATGATAAACATCATTCAAAGTTAAACTTTTTTCAGAAGTAAAATCTAATACAACACTTCCTTTGCCTAAGACACTAACATAAGATTTGTTTCCCATATAGATAAAAGTTGAATCTTCCACTGGTTCATAGGTCTTGAAGTGAGACTAATCCTTGCAAACATGTCTCGTAGCACCCGAATCAACCCACCAATCATTGTCATCTTGGACCATGTTGATTTCAGAATTCATGGCAGTGAAATTTTTGTTGCCATCTGCAGCCTTTTGGTTCTTCTGTCCTGAACTCAAACTGCCAGGATCCTTCTTATTTGGGCAATCACGTTTCATGTGAGGACCACCACAATTTCAACAAGTGAACTTTTTTTTCTTGTTGCTATCAGTTTTGTTCCTCTTGTTGTTATGCTTGTTTGAATTGAACTGCATTTTCTTTCATTTCCCCTTACTGGATTGGCCTTACTCCACAATGTGGATATCCTGATCTTTGTTTTCTTGTTACCGGATTTCTTCTTCTACATGAAGATGGTTAGTCAATTGCTCAAGAGTAAGATCCTCTTTTTTATGTTTAAGGATGTGTTTGAATTCCTTCCAAGTTAGGGGCAGTTTGCCTATTATACTAGATACAACAATAGATTCATCCATATTCATGTTATGTTGTTTGAAATTTCCAATGATGCGTTCAATCTCATAGAATTACTCCATTACTGACCTTTTTTTCATTCATAGAATAACTGTTAAATTGTGTAACAAGAAATTTCTTACTTGTTGATCCAACAATTCCTTTGTATAAGACACGGTCTGTTAAGAATCGAACAAGGCATCAGTCATCCCGTTCCGAATATGGCCTCGACATATGTATTCATCATTCTCCCATTTTGCCCTAGCGCGCATCTCTGCAATGGTCTCATTCTCCTTTTCTTCTGGTTGTGGAGTAGTCAAAACATAAGCAACGTTCAATGAGGTGAGAAGAAAGTGCATATTTTTCTGCCATCTTCAAAAATTACCACCATCAAACTTGTCCAGTTTAACAAAGTTTGATGTCATCTCCGTAATACTAGCCATGAAAATGAATTAGTCTTAAGATTGTTAGAAACAGATTGCAAAAAATGTATAAGAGCGACTTCACAAGCGAGTACGAACTCTCCCCTTAAGACTATTTCACCCCCATAGAGTGCATCGGGAAGGATTGAATGTCTTAGGGATACTAAGAAGTCTAATCAAATATCGTTTGCACTAAAACAACGTTTGATTCCTATTGTATTGAGAATTTTTCTGATTTTTGATTGATTTTTCTGATGGGAATATGACAATCTATTTATAGATAGATGATGCATTTTCATGGTGCCTCTTGAAATTAAACCAATGGTTATGAATGATGCCTTTTTATGGTGTCTATTGAGATTAAACCAATGGTTAAGAATAATGTCTTTTCATAATTTTCTGAATTAATTAATTTTTTCCAAATATTATCTTAACCCATAGGGAATAACTTTTCCTTATAAACACAATCATATAGTGTTTTCTCACCAATGTGAGACATTGCTTAGAAATCTCTAACATGACTAAGTTTGTTTTGAAACTAATTTTTATGTTATATTTTATTATATATTCGTTATTACAATATTTCTCTCTACCATTAAACAAATATATATAGATCATTGGTTGTACTCAGCAAGTAGAGATGGCAGTGGATTCCGGATCCGGTGGATCCAGATCCGTTTTATAGGATATGGATCTTCAAAATTTGGACCCGACGGATCCGGGTCCGACCCGGATCCGTTTCTGATGGATCGGATCTGGATTTGGATCTTGTATTTGAGATCCGTATCCTGTCCAGATCCGACCTGTGGATCCATTTTTTATTAAATATATTCATAACCTAGAATGTAATTTTATAAGTATTTTTTAAAAATTGCTAAGCACATCCTTGCAAGTTTAATTTATCCCCGCGTTAACTCAAAAACCAAAAAATAAAGAGGTAACTTCGATAATAAAATCAATGTTATATTAGTGAATGACTAACATCTCCATAGACAAATAGTTAAAATTATATTCACTTCATCTGTGAAGATTTCAAACACATGCAAGTTCTGTATTGTGAAAATACTAGTCGGCATTTTCCACAACTATTGTCATTGTCCAACATTTTCAATTAATAGCTCACAATCAAAACGAGACAACGAACAAAATATCTCATATGAACATTTCAAAATTGAAACACAGTAAACTGTTAGCTAAGTAAAAATCGTTTGTTAGTTCAAAAAAAAATTCTTAGCAAGGTTACACTCTTAGCAAAGCAAATTTTTTTACATGTGGATCCAGATCCGATCCGTGGACTTGGTGGATCTGAATTTGGATATAATTTTTATGGATCTGGATCCGAATCTGAATTCAGGTATGAAAAACGAATCTAGATCTAGATCCGATCCAGATCCGATCCGTTGTCATCCCTATCAGCAAGTAACTTGTTGAAATGGATCAATTACAGAACATTTCAAAAAACTTTAAACCGTCAATTATTAAAACTCTCATGCAAAGAAAAAGTTCAAATATTTACTCAGTATATATATAGGTAGTGAAAGAATATTAGTGAGGTCCACCTCCATCAGTCTATCTGTCATTTGTCATCAACCACCCGTGCATCCATCACTTTCATTTACTCTGCTTCTTCTTTTGTTTCTGGTCACTGCAAGTTGACGCCTATCTCCATTTCTTTCTCGGTTTAAGTTAACAACCATACTAACATATTTGGTATAATTTATAATTTTGTAGAGCATAAAATATATACAGATCTTATTATTATGACCCTATCCTGTGCAAGATAGAAAAATTATTTACGGTAGACTTTCACATCAAAAAAAAGTTCCCAAAGCAAGATAGTAGAAAAAATAAGACAGCAAAGTAGCAGAATACAAAAGAAATGCAACAATAAATAGTAGTACACATCGAAGAATAAGAAATTATGCGGTAACTAAAGAATACTACTAAAATGGATAAACACTTAGCTACCTACTAAACTTCTACCCTAATCCTCGACTTGTCTACCTTATTATCTAAAGTCATGTTATCAGTCAGTTAAAATTGTGTCATATCTTATCTAATCACTTTTTTCAGTTCTTTTTCGACGTACCTCTGCATCTCCAAATCCATGCTTATCAATTTAAGTTATAGGAGCATCTAACGTAGTATGATAAAAAAAAAAATTTGATATTAAATATTTTACATAAAAGTGTCATATTTACTCCCTTTACTATCCCAAAAAAGTTACACCCATCATCCATTTCACTTTTCGATGATCTATACCCCACCGTTATCTTTTTTAATATACATACTCCTGCGTTTAGCACGTGACACGACTTAATTGCCCCAACCTTTTTTTATTTTTATTTAATTTTAATACCCACACCCCTAATTCTAAATACCCAATACTTTATCCACACCCATATTCAAAATTCCGATCTTTTCTTTCTTCTCCAAGTCCACATTTTCTCTCTTTCTTCTCCTTCCCAATATTTAAAAACTCCCTTTATTCTATCACCTAGAAATGGTGATACCAAATCCATTCGATGGCTGTAGCGTTTTTTTTTTATTTCAATACCCTAATTCAAGATCCATGGAAGAATATGAATTCGGCACAATTTTAATTTTGATCGATTAACTTTTTTAAAAATAAAATTGGATCTTTCCATTTTGAATTTTTGATTTGAAAATTATGTACTTTAATCACATATTTTGATGGTGATGAATAGTGAAAGTGACGAGGAAATAGAGAGGCACAAGAGGCGGCAAAGTCGAAAAATATAAGAAAACAAGAAAACGAGAAAGAATAAAGGCTGTAATTGTGCATTTGAGGAATATGTTTTTTTTTCTTGATTTATGTATGGATTTAGATTTCTTCTTGGGCGAGGATCTAGACATGGTCACTTACGGCAAGTTTCTTGATCTTGAATGGAAGTAGCATAGATTTGTGTTAAGGAGATGCTATGAATTTTGAGTGAATTAGCATGTAATGATTTGGATGAAATTGATATATTTCATATGGGTTTGTTGGTTTTAGGTTGGAATTGGGAAGAAACTATCCGAATTTTGAATATGGATATGGGTCAAGTATTAGGTATTAGAATTGAGGGTGTAGGTATTAAAATTAAATAAAAACAAAAAAATGGTAGCCGTCGAGATTGTGTCACGTGTCCCGTTAAAGGAGCTGTTAAACGCAGGGGTATATATATTAAAAAAGATAATAGTGGGATATAGATCTTCGAAAAGTAAAACGGAGGATGTGTGCAACTTTTTTGGAATAGTGGAGGGGTAAATATGATTCTTTTCCAAAAAAAATATTTAGGACCTTGTAACTTTAATTCAAAATTTATTATATATTTTAAAAAATTGTTTCAATATATAATAATCTATCCAATAAGCAAAAAATATTATAATTTTGAACTCATAAATAAAAAGTTCTGACTCCGTCTCTAAATGATAATGTAAAAAATATATTAGCAATGAAGTTTAATATGTTACTTGTCTCTAATTCTAAGTTACTAATTAATGTTTATCCGCTTTACTTTTAAGTGAGATGATGTAAATACCATTTACAATGTCATAAAACTTAATTTTTTTATTTATTTATAGCAAAATGTTCAAATATTCCCTTAATGATTGTAATTTACCTTACATTTCCCCTCACATTAATCTGTTTGTTCGAAAGTCTCTACCATTATCTTTCATATTCAATATGCTCCTCCCATGGACACTTTTCTGTTGGGAGATTTTGCTCTATGGTATTTTATAAAGCAGTACGGGAAGTATTTAACTATTACAAGTATTCGAAAGGATAAATAAAGATTTCAATAATTCAACTAGAAATCTGAAAATTACAATATAACAACAAAAAAACTGAAATTACGATTTTGTTGAAGACCGAAAAATGGAAACTGGTTTATCTTGAGTCGAGTGTAGCACTCATCCTTAAGACAATATTGCCCCGTATGTATCCTTTATACGTCCCGGACAATTTGTCTCCCAAGATAAAACAACAATGGAACCCTTGAGCAAAGGAAACTCAAGAGCTACCGTGAAGAATATTGAGTAACGAAATGATGCTTGGAAGTTGTAGGAAGAAGATTTTTTCTCGGTTGTGTATTTTCGTGCATGTCAAGTGTGCTCAACAATGGTGTAAGGGGGTGTTTATATAGGTGAAGGAGGGGCTGAAAAACGCTCGAATCGCCTCCATAATAGCCAAATAATGGCCATTATGGAGGTAGTAAAGTGACCAACATAAATGGTGAAAGACCAACTGTTTTGGCCATTATAGGAGGAGTAATTCACCAAAATAAATGGTCGAATTGAGAGCTTGGACGTTTCTCGCTTTGACCGTCGAAATTCCAACTTTCGAAAAACTTCGGGGACCAAACCGTACATCTTGAAACTTTAGGGACCAAACTCGTACATCTAAAAGAATTCTGGTCCAAACCGCACATCCGAAACTTCGGGATCAAACCGTACTTCGGCAAAGTTTTCGGCCCAAAAAGATAATATCGAAGGCCCACGGCCACGGCCACGACCCACGGCCCACGACCCACGACCCACGACCCGTGACCCGTGACCCGTGAACCCGTGAACCCGTGAACCCGAGAACCCGAACCGGAACCGGAACCGGACCGGACGGGCGGGCGGCGGCGCGCGCGTGTGGTCTTTACTTGAACCGAAGCACATCTAGGTCCTCCCTCCTTTAAACACATGGGATACCCCTGGGGTCCCAAACCCCAAACCAATTTCGAGTCTTATATACACAACAATTCTTTCTTCCTCTACCGATGAGGGAGAATTACACACAATACCACACTTTCCATGCTTCAAACACCTTACTTCGTGAACCAATATCTCTTTCATTTCTCAATGAAATTTGACGATTCTTGGCCCTACGGTTATCTACGTACTTAGTAGATCATGCATGTGTGAAGAACCGGATTCTCCAACATACGTTACACTAGTGTTTAAGCCGTTAAAGTTGGTCGGTCGCAACTCCCGCCAAAGGCTAATTTCCAACAATCCCCTCTTGAAAGAGATTTTGGCGCACTCACATGGTGTCTTTTCATTTCCAAAGAATATTTCGGCGGACCGATGTTGCATAAGGAGAGGTAGCCTCGCTTTGAACCTTCCATAGTTGAATACCATCGGACTTACTTACTACGCGGTGAACGTGATGTCTTGAACCGTCGGTGTTTAGTGTAAGCCAAGACAACGGTACCAACACAACAAATTCCCTTACTCTCTTCTTCGTAATGTTTTGTCCGTTTTGGCCATGGACAACGTCTTGGATTCTTAAGTGCGTTCAATTTGAGGCGGCCCGTCCTCGCACTTAAATAGGTGGTCTCCTACAAGGTATCCTGCTATACCCCACTTCACAAGTGTTAGGAACCATTAAAAGTTTCCCAAAGACCTAACCTCAACCGTTGTTGAGGATCATTACAGGTTTTGAAAACTTAACCTTTACCCATACTGCGCAGATAGCACTTAACGTCTATCGCGGGAACGGCTTTGGATTTGGTATTTCTTTTCGAAATCACTATCCGAAGTGCTCATGCTTCGACCGAAGCGATCAACCGAACCTTTACAACTTAGTTTTCCCATTGAACCAAATTACCGGGATCTCCGCTCGTAAGGTTGGGTTTCCACCGTATTGGTTCGTATATTTTGGGTTTTAAGCCCATTCCCCAGACAGAGTAACACTTGATCTCTCGGGTAGTCCCTTAGTTAGTAAATAAGGAAGTGACACCCGTGATGATCAACTCGCCATACGGTCTTATGTCTCCGACGGATCGTGACGATATGTCCGACGCCGTCATCCGTGTCCTTCCTAAAGCCGACCGGCTAGCCACGGTGTAGAACTGCTGAAGGCACGGGTTTCTCCCAATATAGGGACGTCCTCTAATGAGTCGTGAAGTTACTCAACTTCTTTCATGCTTTGTATAAAGCGATAAACTCCGATACCATCATGAATCGGTCGATGCAAGTTTGCTTAGAGGATTTTCCAAGAACCACCATACACATTTACTTGTGGCTTTGGTGTTCTTCGATCCGATGTCCGGTTTGCATCACCGTGTTCTCTCGTAACCGCCGGACATCCGAATACTATAATCCGTAGATAAGCGAATAATTCGGATATCGTCATATCCGACTTAACGCCTTCTATTGATCATGTATTAAGATCATCGGTGAACCTTAGTTCAACCGATCGTTTGTTGGACGATACCAAGTCGGTTGTAGTGTGTACAATACATTGAACTACACGTGACCCGAGCATATCGATCCTTGTCTATGGGTGCACCATGATTCCAATCGGTTCTATGATTCATATCTATTGGTGGCTTCAACGAGACTGTCAACTATCGACCAGGTCCGTTAGATGTCTTAGAAATCCAATTCCTAAGATGTCATCTGTGATACTCATATCTTTCATATCGAGACTTTGTTTCAATATGATTTTCACTCTAAGATCGTTGGTTTTCCCACCGTTGGTTTTCTAACTTCGAGTCAATGTTTCGTGATCGATTCATTGTTTCGTTTTTTTATCTCGAGACTTTCAGACCAAAATGTTAACATTTCGGGGACCAAAATGAAAGTTCGGGAAGAAGCCCAACAGATTCAAAGAAACCAATTCGATCCTCTTCTTCCAACTCTCCGGTTTGGAAGGTCGTTTCAACACCCATGCCATGTAAGATTACAATGGCCCCGGATGTGAACTACTCACAGGGGAGCACTTTTTACAACCCAAAGGTTCTTTTCCTGAGGAAGATCAACCATTACACACGTATGGATCTATATATGGAATCTATTTCTCTCTTTAGCTTCTTTCCAAAGCATCGCTTTTGGAGATGACAATTCTTTGTTAATTGTCCATGGTTCGTTCTCAACCATACAAGCTAGAAGGTATGGAACAAGTCTTTGTCCCCTCTTTGCTCCTTCTTGGTTCAACATCTAGAATCCCTGAGTTCTGCAGATCCGGAATATTAAGTTCCGGATATCCAGCAACTTTCGAGTCCTGTAGATACGGAACGTCTAGTTCCGGACAGTCAGGCCCTCGCGGGTTCTTGTTAACCTTGAGCAATTACTCCTTTTTCCTTTTTTAAGGAAAGTTATCTCCAAAGAATTCAGCATTCTTTGACGCCAAGAGGCGATCAACACTATCGTTATTTGCGGATCCAGGTGGATATGCAATCTACGATCTTAGGTCGAACTTGACCTGTTTCGGTAGCCCATCTTTTACCAAGTTACCCCTCATAATTTGGGCGTACGACTTCGTGCTTGGCTAACACCGTTAGACGAGGTGAGAAATGAACATTCGTTTAATGAACGATGCTTCACATTCTCCCTATCTATCACTACGAATTTCTCAATCCGTAGGCTTAGTTGATTTTCAACTTCGCTTTGTAGGCTTCAACAACTTCATCTTTGCTTTTCAATAAACAAAGGATTCCATACGTTGTACCATCATCAATGAAGATCACAACGTACTTGTCTCCCCCCTCTATTTTGTATAAACTTCAAATCACCCAACTAGGTGTGACTAAGTTCTAGAGGAGCAAGGCTTTCTTTCGCTATTCCCTTGACGGAATTTGGAAAGGTGATTTTGCCTCTTCATCTACCTCGCATTTATTTGAGGATTTATGTCGAAGAAGGCAACAATCTCTACATCGTTAGCTTTTGAATGACTTGCTATTTAACGTGTCTTAATCTATGATGGCATAGATGCACGGATTACAAATATATCATTCATTTGGCTACGACATACTTTATACCATTCTTAGTTATTACGGACTGTTGGACTAGTCTCAAACCAAACTTGACCAACGGCGTCCCTTAAACCAAGTTAGGGATATGTATCACATCATCTTAGAGTGATCTCATTCCCCGAAGTCCTATTGAGGACAACCTCTCCAACCCCTTCTACTTTAGAGGTGGTGTTGCTTCACATGAACAACCTCTTACCCGTGGTTAGGGCGTAACCGGATCATATATGATCCGGATACTCGCCCACTCCGGTTGCTTTGGCGGCCGAGTGTCCAATTTCTTTACGCCTTTCTTTAGGCCTTCGGATCATTAAGACTGAAACTCGGCCCACCTTACTAGGTGTCCATTACTTTTCCTATGAAATGAATTCCGCACCACTCCGGTCCGCCGGAGGCTTTATATGACCGAGTGTCCAATATCATCATATCAAAGGAATTTTGGCCCACTTCGATCGCCGGAGGCTTTGTATGACCGAGTGTCCAATATCATCCTATCAAAGGAATTTTGGCCCACTCCGGTCGCCGGAGGCTTTATGTGACCGAGTGTCCAATATCATCCTATGAAGGATCTTCTCGCCAAATAGTATGACAGGCTCAACGTCATTAACTTTTAGACTTCTTCCGTTATGATTGGTGCCCGATAATTCTTGGCGCTTACTTAAATGTGGTAACGCAGTTTTCGCACGATTAGTGGATCTTTCTCCATCGTATGTGCGAACATACTTTACACACTTTAACAATTACACTTAAAAGAACGGATCTTTTTAAGTCATTTACAAAATCCAATCTTTAAACGGAAAAGAAGTTGAGATTAAACTTCTGATTTGTTAAAGCATAAGGAATATAAATTATTTTCATATTCCTCCTTACTTTAATCCATTTTTAATCAGACATCATTTAATCTTTATTCTTGACAAGTAAGAAAAACTACTTATCCCAATTTCGGATTCTGGCTCACTTCAGTCACTTCATCAGACTGAGTGTCCATTTCCTTCTCACCATTATTCGGATCCTTTGTCTGGGACAGATATAGGCCTTCTGCTACAAGATAGAATAGCATCTTCGATCTTCTCCTCTTGTCCCGCTTGACATCCTCGAGCTCTCGAGAGCGTTTGTTTCCACCAGCTTTGGTGGCGGTGACACCATGAACACGTTCATCATCATCACTCTCTTCTACCGAAAACCATTTCCATATCCGATTTGGTCACACAATTTTTGACCGACATCTTTCGAATACTAATAGTAATACAATACGATATTGTCTTAAGTTGTTGGGAGATTTTGCTCTATGGTACTTTATAAAGCAGTACGGGAAGTATTTAACTATTACAAGTATTCGAAAGGATAAATAAAGATTTCAATAATTCAACTAGAAATCTGAAAATTACAATATAACAACAAAACTGAAATTACGATTTTGTTGAAGACTGAAAAATGGAAACGGTTTATCTTTGAGTCGAGTGTAGCACTCGTCCTTAAGACAATATTGCCCCGTATGTATCCTTTATACGTCCCGGACAATTTGTCTCCCAAGATAAAACAAAGAATGGAACCCTTGAGCAAAGGAAACTCAAGAGCTACCGTGAAGAATATTGAGTAACGAAATGATGCTTGGAAGTTGTAGGAAGAAGATTTTTTCTGGTTGTGTATTTTCGTGCATGTCAAGTGTGCTCAACAATGGTGTAAGGGGGTGTTTATATAGGTGAAGGAGGGGCTGAAAAACTGCCTGAAAAGGCCTCCATAATAGCCAAATAATGGCCATTATGGAGGTAGTAAAGTGACCAACATAAATGGTGAAAGACCAACTGTTTTGGCCATTATAGGAGGAGTAATTCAGCCAAAATAAATGGCTGAATTGAGAGCTTGGACGTTTCTCGCTTTGACTCGTCGAAATTCCAACTTTCGAAAAACTTCGGGACCAAACCGTACATCTTGAAACTTTAGGGACCAAACTGTACATCCGAAAGAATTCTCGGTCCAAACTCGCACATCTGAAACTTCGGGATCAAACCGTACTTCGGCAAAGTTTTCGGCCCAAAAAGATAATATCGAAGGCCCAAAGCCCACGACCCACGACCCGCGCCCCGACAAACCCACGACCCACGACCCACGACCCACGACCCACGACCCAAAAAGATAATATCAGAAGGCCCACAGCCCACAGCCCACAGCCCACGACCCGTGACCCGTGACCCGTGACCCGTGACCCGTGACCCGTGAACCCGTGAACCCGAGAACCCGAGAACTCGGAACCCGGAACCCGGAACCGGACCGGACGGGCGGGCGGCGGCGGCGCGCGTGTGGTCTTTACTTGAACCGAAGCACATCTAGGTCCTCCCTCCTTTAAACACATGGGATACCCCTTGGGGTCCCAAACCCCAAACCAATTTCGAGTCTTATATACACAACAATTCTTTCTTCCTCTACCGATGAGGGAGAATTACACACAATACCACACTTTCCATGCTTCAAACACCTTACTTCGTGAACCAATATCTCTTTCATTTCTCAATGAAATTTGACGATTCTTGGCCCTACGGTTATCTACGTACTTAGTAGATCATGCATGTGTGAAGAATCGGATTCTCCAACATACGTTACACTAGTGTTTAAGCCGTTAAAGTTGGTCGGTCGCAACTCCCGCCAAAGGCTAATTTCCAACAATCCCCTCTTGAAAGAGATTTTGGCGCACTCACATGGTGTCTTTTCATTTCCAAAGAATATTTCAAATGGCGGACCGATGTTGCATAAGGAGAGGTAGCCTCGGCTTTGAACCTTCCATAGTTGAATACCATCGGACTTACTTACTTTGCGCGGTGAACGTGATGTCTTGAACCGTCGGTGTTTAGTGTAAGCCAAGACAACGGTACCAACACAACAAATTCCCTTACTCTCTTCTTCGTAATGTTTTGTCCGTTTTGGCCATGGACAACGTCTTGGATTCTTAAGTGCGTTCAATTTGAGGCGGCCCGTCCTCGCACTTAAATAGGTGGTCTCCTACAAGGTATCCTGCTATACCCCACTTCACAAGTGTTAGGAACCATTAAAAGTTTCCCAAAGACCTAACCTCAACTGTTGAGGATCATTACAGGTTTTGAAAACTTAACCTTTACCCATACTGCAGATAGCACTTAACGTCTATCGCGGGAACGGCTTTGGATTTGGTATTTCTTTTCGAAATCACTATCCGAAGTGCTCATGCTTCGACCGAAGCGATCAACCGAACCTTTACAACTTAGTTTTCCCATTGAACCAAATTACTGGGATCTCCAGTTCGTAAGGTTGGGTTTCCACTGTATTGGTTCGTATATTTTGGGTTTTAAGCCCATTCCCCTAGACAGGCAGAACACTTGATCTCTGGGTAGTCCCTTAGTTAGTAAATAAGGAAGTGACACCCGTGATGATCAACTGCCATACGGTCTTATGTCTCCGACAGATCGTGACGATATGTCCGGACGCCGTCATCCGTGTCCTTCCTAAAGCCGACCGGCTAGCCACGATGTAGAACTGCTGAAGGCACGGGTTTCTCCCAATAAGGGACGTCCTCTAATGAGTCGTGAAGTTACTCAACTTCTTTCATGCTTTGTATAAAGCGATAAACTCCGATACCATCATGAATCGGTCGATGCAAGTTTGCTTAGAGGATTTTCCAAGAACCACCATACACATTTACTTGTGGCTTTGGTGTTCTTCGGATCGATGTCCGGTTGCATCACCGTGTGTCTCTCGTAACCGCTGGACATCCGTAATACTATAATCCGTAGATAAGCGAATAATTCGTATATCGTCATATCCGACTTAACGCCTTCTATTGATCATGTATTAAGATCATCGGTGAACCTTAGTTCAACCGATCCGTTTGTTGGACGATACCAAGTCGGTTGTAGTGTGTACAATACATTGAACTACACGTGACCCGAGCATATCGATCCTTGTCTATGGGTGCACCATGATTCCAATTAGTTCAATGATTCATATCTATTGGTGGCTTCAACGAGACTCGTCAACTATCGACCGATCCGTTAGATGTCTTAGAAATCCAATTCCTAAGATGTCATCTGTGATACTCATATCTTTCATATCGAGACTTTGTTTCAATATGATTTTCACTCTAAGACCGTTGGTTTTCCCACTTTGTTGGCTTTCTAACTTCGAGTCAATGTTTCGTGATCGATTCATTGTTTCGTTTTTATCCGAGACTTTCAGGACCAAAATGTTAACATTTCGGGGACCAAAATGAAAGTTCGTGGAAGAAGCCCAACAATTCGCTTCAAAACCAATTCGATCCTCTTCTTCCAACTCTCCGGTTTGGAAGGTCGTTTCAACACCCATGCCATGTAAGATTACAATGGCCCCGGATGTGAACTACTCACAGGGGAGCACTTTTTACAACCCAAAGGTTCTTTTCCGGAGGAAGATCAACCATTACACACGTATGGATCTATATATGGAATCTATTTCTCTCTTTAGCTTCTTTCCAAAGCATCGCTTTTGGAGATGACAATTCTTTGTTAATTGTCCATGGTTCGTTCTCAACCATACAAGCTAGAAGGTATGGAACAAGTCTTTGTCCCCTCTTTGCTCCTTCTTGGTTCAACATCTAGAATCCCCGAGTTCTCGGATACGGAATATTAAGTTCCGGATATCCAGCAACTTTCGAGTCCTGTAGATACGGAACGTCTAGTTCCGGACAGTCAGGACCTCGCGGGTTTTTGTTAACCTTGAGCAATTACTCCTTTTTCCTTTTCCAAGAAAAGTTATCTCCAAAGAATTCAAAGATTCTTTGACGCCAAGAGGCGATCAACACTATCGTTATTTGCGGATCCGGTGGATATGCAATCTACGATCTTAGGTCGAACTTGACCTGTTTCGGTAGCCCATCTTTTACCAAGCTACCCCTCATAATTTGGGCGTACGACTTCGCGCTTGGCTAACACCGTTAGACTGAGGTGAGAAATGAACATTCGTTTAATGAACGATGCTTCACATTCTCCCCTCTATCACTACGAATTTCTCAATCCGTAGGCTTAGTTGATTTTCAACTTCGCTTTGTAGGCTTCAACAACTTCATCTTTGCTTTTCAATAAACAAAGGATTCCATACGTTGTACCATCATCAATGAAGATCACAACGTACTTGTCTCCCCCCTCTATTTTGTATAAACTTTAAATCACCCAAGTAGGTGTGACTAAGTTCTAGAGGAGCGGTGCTTCTTTCGCTATTCCCTTGATGGAATTTGGAAAGGTGATTTTGCCTCTTCGTCTACCTCACATTCATTTTGAGGGTTTATGTCGACAGTAGGCAACAATCTCAACATCGTTAGCTTTTGAATGACTTGCTATTTAACGTGTCTTAATCTATGATGTCATAGATGCACGGATTACAATATATCATTCATTTGGCTATAGACATATTGTACTACTCTTAGTTATTACGGACCTGTTGGACTAGTCTCAAATCAGATTTGACCAACAACGTCCTTTAACCAAGTTAGGAACATGTATCACCTCTTTTAGAGTGATCTCATTCCTTGAAGTCCTATTGAGGACAACCTCTCCAGCCCCTTCTACTTTAGAGGTGGCGTTGCTTCACATGAACAACCTCTTGCCCGTGGTTAGGGCGTAACCGGATCATTTGTGATCTAGATACTCGGCCTACTCCAGTTGCTTTGGCGGATCGAGTGTCCAATTTCTTTATCTTGCCTTTCTTTAGGCCTTCGGATCATTCAGACTGGAAACTCGGCCCACCTTACTAGGTGTCCATTACTTTTCCTATGAAATGAATTTTGGCCCCACTCCGCCGCCCGCAGGCTTTATATGACTAAGTGTCCAATATCATCATATCAAAGGAATTTTGGCCCACTCCGGTCACCCGGAGGCTTTGTATGATCGAGTGTCCAATATCATCCTATCAAAGGAATTTTGGCCCACTCTAGTCGCCCGGAGGCTTTGTATGACCGAGTGTCCAATATCATCCTATGAAGGATCTTCTCGTCAAATAATATGACAGGCTCAACGTCATTAACTTTTAGACTTCTTCCGTTATGATTGGTGCCCGAGATAATTCTTGGCGCTTACTTAAGAGTGGTAACGAGTTTTCGCACGATCGGTGGATCTTACTCCCTCGTATGTGCGAACATACTTTACACACTTTAGTAATTACACTTAAAAGAACGGATCTTCTTAAGTCGTTTACAAAATCCAATCTTTAAACGGAAAAGAAGATGAGATTAAACTTCGATTTGTTAAAGCATAAGGAATATAAATTATTTTCATATTCCTCCTTACTTTAATCCATTTTTAATCAGACATAATTTAATCTTTATTCTTAACAAGTAAGAAAAATACTTATCATTTAATCCTTATTCTTGACAAGTAAGAAAAATACTTATTCCAATTTCGGATTCTCGGCTCACTTCGGTCACTTCATCGACCGAGTGTCCATTTCCTTCTCACCATTATTCGGATCCTTTGTCCGGGACAGAGATATAGGCCTTCTCGCTACAAGATAGAATAACATCTTCACTCTTCTCCTCTTGTCCCAGTTGACATCCTCAGGCTCTCGAGAGCGCTTGTTCCCACCAGTCTTGGTAGTGGTGACACCATGAACACGTTCATCATCATCACTCTCTTCTACCAGAAAACCATTTCCATATCCAGATTTGGTCACACAACTTTTGACCGACATCTTTCGAACACTAATAGTAATACAATTAGTAACGAAATGATGCTTGGAAGTTGTAGGAAGAAGATTTTTTCTGGTTGTGTATTTTCGTGCATGTCAAGTGTGCTCAACAATGGTGTAAGGGGGTGTTTATATAGGTGAAGGAGGGGCTGAAAAACTCGCTCGAAAAAGCCGCCTCCATAATAGCCAAATAATGGCCATTATGGAGGTAGTAAAGTCACCAACATAAATGGTGAAAGACCAACTGTTTTGGCCATTATAGGAGGAGTAATTCAGCCAAAATAAATGGCTGAATTGAGAGCTTGGACGTTTCTGCTTTGACTGTCGAAATTCCAACTTTCTGAAAAACTTCGGGGACCAAACTGTACATCTTGAAACTTTAGGGACCAAACTGTACATCTGAAAGAATTCTGGTCCAAACTGTACTTCTGGCAAAGTTTTCTGGCCCAAAAAGATAATATCAGAAGGCCCGCGACCCGCGAACCCGGAACCGGACCGGACGGACGGGCGGGCGGCGGCGGCGCGTGTGGTCTTTACTTGAACCGAAGCACATCTAGGTCCTCCCTCCTTTAAACACATGGGATACCCCTTGGGGTCCCAAACCCCAAACCAATTTCGAGTCTTATATACACAACAATTCTTTCTTCCTCTACCGATGAGGGAGAATTACACACAATACCACACTTTCCATGCTTCAAACACCTTACTTCGTGAACCAATATCTCTTTCATTTCTCAATGAAATTTGACGATTCTTGGCCCTACGGTTATCTACGTACTTAGTAGATCATGCATGTGTGAAGAACCGGATTCTCCAACATACGTTACACTAGTGTTTAAGCCGTTAAAGTTGGTCGGTCGCAACTCCCGCCAAAGGCTAATTTCCAACATTTTCCACTATGAAAAACTTGATCTGAGTTGACTATCATCATGTAAGTCGATATGGTATAATTGGACTTTTTAAAGTTGTTCGGTAGTCTATTTGAACCTTTTCAATTGTTTAGTACATGCTTCAAGTTATTTACATAAACTAATTTGATCGTTTAGGGGTAAATTTGAATCTTTTGATTCCTAAGTGGCTCGACCATGACAAATGTCTCAGCCAAATTGAACAATTGTTAGTATTAGGGCTATTTTTGAGACAATATAACATCCTAGTTAGCAAATCTCCCTGTATTTATTTATTTTGACCCGTATATAATACTAACAACAACAAATTCAGTGTAGTTCTATAAGTGGAGTCTGAAAAAGATAGAATGTACGCAACACTTAATTTTACGCCGTAAATTTTTTAAAGTAAATTGTACTTCACTGCCATATTCTCTCATTTCACTTCTTAGAGGGAAAAAAATGCAAATGTTTAACTCTCTGTGTCACTCAGGTAAAAACTATAGTTGGAATTGTTGTCCGTAGGATATCAAGTTCCATGTTTACACTTCAACTGATGCAACATTGGACATGGTCATTTCACTTTTACTGTAACATCTAGGCTAAGATTGTTGGGTGACAAATAGAAAACAAAAGAAAATAAAAATGTTACAAGTCGACATGTCTACAATATAGTAGGAGTACTAAATTATATACATACACTATTACAAAAAACAATTTATCCTCAAAGTCCTTTTGATTTCCTAATTATCTACGTCCTATATACAGTGGAAATTTTCTATCGTTGAGATTTACTATAGATAATAATTCTGTGAGAGCAAATTGAAGCCAATTCTTTTCTCCATTCCCAAATGAGACCTCTAATTAAAAATGAGGAAATATTATCCATCCTACCACAATCTTTCTTGATAAATACATGGATATTGATATGTATAGTTCACAAAGTAAAATTGGATGTAGGATGGATATTGGTGGATGGAGCTTATAACCTATGGGTTGAATTAGACCTAATATTCTCCGACACTTACATATGGCTCAAGAATATTACTAAATTTAAAACACACACACATTTATATATAACTTAAAAAGGGGAAATAATAAAACAAATTTCTGAACTATTTAAAATGCAATAATTTTGCTCTCCATTTTATTTTTGACATAAAAATACCCTAATTGTTAATCAAGTAGCAAAAAAATGTCCTCATTGTTAATCAAATAGTTCAAAATAATCCTCCCATTAATGATTACTCCAACTTGAATGAGAAGGATCAATTTTACCCTAAAACTATTTGAAGTGAGACAATTTTGTATATGTGTATTATATATATATACAAAACTGAAATTTCCAATCCGGTAACTTAAATGGTCCATGAATTCAGTAATATTTTGAACACATAAAATTTAAATCATGAATCTATTTTTATCCCTGATCCTATTTGAATTATTTGTTCAACATTGCTTTGTACTAGTTGAAAAGTGTGATTGGCTTTTGTTTACCTAATTCTGTAGGCATTTTATTTATTTATTACATGAGCTGGGGTGTTATCATTTTTTTTAAAAGGCGATGGCGTGAAGCGGGCGTCTTATTTAGTATGGAGCGAGGCGTAATTTCTGAGACATGGGGCATAAGTTTCATGAATCTTTTAAATATTTTAATTTATAATATAGTAAAATAGTATAATAACACATAAACTATAATAAAAAAATATATTAATAGTTTAAGAAAATTAAAAATATGATTAAAGAAACTCATCGAAAACAAAACTTCTAACATGATTTTACAAGTATAAATAATGCAACGATAGTTATTATGAGATGCAAATCAACTCTAGCATCTTAAATTTTAAACAATAAAAGACTTACAATTTCTTCAAATATATTACTATCATACTATGCAATTTACCTCCCTAAAAGAAAATAATCAATAAAATTTATTAGTATTATAACGAAAACACCAGTCCTTCGTGAATAAAAATAAAACTACTTTCAAATAGTGAAATAATAAAACATGACAATTTTGAGACATAAGACAAAAACACGAAGACCAATGACAAGTGACGATGTAAAATTCAGCTATGTATTTTTTTAAAATATATTAAGTGACATTCACCTTCACGGTGTTCTCAAATAGTAAATATGTAATACTCCAATTTGTTATTTAAGTTACTCTCAATCTTCTTGTTTCTATAGATAAAAAGAAATTATATTAAGCATCATTCATTTATTAAGAATTATGAAAGTAAACAATATTAATTAAGGAATTTGACACATAATTTATGTAGAACCATTAGGCGAGCCCGAATATTGAACGTTAGTCGTGTTTATGATATTTAGTTACCCCATACTAGAGCTTCCGCACAATAATTCGATCAAAGATATTTCTAGTACAAGAATAGCTTTAGGGCCACCTATTACTATATTCGCCGCCCACTTACCAATTTATTTCTGAGGTAAGGAATAACCGATACTAATTACGCCAAAAGACGGTACAACCAGAAGGTCTAGAACCACAACTATATATAACCCAAGTCAATTTGCGTGTCTTTTAGATCTATAAATCTATCAATGAGATACACATCAAATACATGTTGATTCATCATTAGGACTATCAGTGAATTGATCCGATTAAATGATCTAAAATTAATCACTCTTATTGAAGAAAATGATGTAGATATTAGTTTGGAATGAGATCCATGGCATAAATTAGGACCACGACCACCTAGGGGTGAGCACGGATACAGGGTACCCAAATACCCGACCGGAATCGACACTAACGGGTAGATTCCGGGTAGATATATTATAATAACGGATAGGGTCCGGATAGTAAAATTAAGAACCGATCAATGTCGGGTCCGGTTCCGGCAAACAGAGACAGGGTACCCGGATCCGGAACTGATATCCGGAACCTATAAAATATTAAATATTTTTACTTTTTTGAGAAACATTTGGACCACTTTTAACTTTCTCCAAAATTGTTTGTTGCACGTCTGCACATTGATTTTCCCCACCCCAAGACGCAAATATTTCAGCTTTTTCACCTCTTTATTCTAGAATGCTCTTTGTGCCCTAAGAGAAAACACCCAAAACTCTCTCAATAACAATGACGTTTTAGCTACACCACCGAGCTTCATCGTCGTCATTGTTGAAGCTTTCTCTCAGGTACTTTTATCGTTGTCGTCGTTAAAGCTTCACCTTTGCCTCTTTCTCTCCCTTGGTTGTGTTCACGTCGTTGCTAAAATGCATATGAGTTCATATCTAACTCTTCAATTTCTTTTTAATATCCTATGCTTCTGTTCTATTTCAGGCGATACTCATCTTCAATTTGTATTACTTTTTGATTTGAAATGTAAATCTATTTTTAAAATTTGTGTATATTTTTGTAGCTGTGAAGATGAAATTTAGGGATTTACTAGTATAATAAAGCTTTTCTTTTGTATCGAAGAGCTTATGAACACGAAAATAAGTTTAATTAAGATATTTCCAAATTTATTTTAAAATCAACACGTTCAATTAATTGAGTGTCAAATTTGGCATGCAATTTTAGGTTTTGGTTACAGAATTAGCTTTTCTACAATGAATAAGTTTTCTAAAACTTCTTATAAGGGTACTAAAAACTCAGGGTACTAAAAACTCCGATTGCAAGCTAAAAAACTATTAGATGAAATTATTTTAGAACTCTTTTTTATTCTCATAGGCTAAAAAATTGTTGCTTAATCTGTGTTTTTTTATTTACAGGGTACCCGGGAACCTACCCGGACCCTGCGGGTCCGGGTAGGTTCCTGGTAATGATTGCTACGGGTAGGTTTCGGGTAGTAAATTTAGGAACCGATCTTTTACCGGGTAGGGTCCGGATAGTTAAAAATGTTAGGGTACCCGGACCCGCTCACCCCTAGGACCACCTTAGTCCACAATTTAAATATGTTCCAATTTCTTACTGAGATAGGCAAAAGAAGGGAGAACTAGACATATCTTTGCACTTGGTTGAGTAGAAACTGAAAGTACAATAATATGATTCAACAAGAACATAGAGAAGCAAAAAGTTCCTTATATTAGAAGCCAAAAGGCTTATTGAGTGTACTATTGAATACAGTTCATAAATTGGCCCATCTTTCTCATTCTGATGACAACTATCCTATTTCAGTGTCATGCACCACTTCTATTTCTTTCATGGACCCTATAAGGAGACATCTTTTCCGTAGAAATAGCGTTCAGTTGCAACTTTTTGATATTGCTTTTGAAAATAATTACTATAATGATTTCAAAAAAATTGTAAGTTAAACTTTGTGATATATTCAGGAGTTTCACTAGTGAAACTTGAACAATGACTTTAGCTATTTTTCAATTACAAAGTTTGAAAAGTAGTTATTTACTAATTTTAGCCTATTTTTCCAATGTGGCTGTAGTCTTTCGAACTTTTC
The DNA here is from genome assembly GCA_034509755.1 of Anisodus tanguticus. Lineage (NCBI taxonomy): Eukaryota > Viridiplantae > Streptophyta > Magnoliopsida > Solanales > Solanaceae > Anisodus > Anisodus tanguticus. Next base: position 6,836,626 of record CM067543.1, on the reverse strand, counting down.
TTATAGTGTGCTCTCATTAACGGATTACTCACATATTTGAAAGCAAAATAAAATATAAGTATCGTAAAAATAGTCTATACATAGACAAATCCAAATCTAAAATTTTACTAGTTGTTTTTCACATCTTTATCTATGTTTTGTATTGAATTTTGTTTACTCATTATCCAAAAGCTGCATCTGCCTCTGATTTTACGAGAATCCAAAGTATTTTTAACCTAAAGAGGACAAGAAGTTTTACGGTGGAACCTAAGGTACTCCTATTGCAACACATCATTTAACCATCATGATCATCAAGTGTATCTCTAGTGTTTCTCTCTCTACACTCTCTAACTGTCTCTCTCTCCCCCCACCGCACCCCACCCCGACTTAGGTGCTAACGGTAACAACACCCCCCACAGGCGCAACACCACCATCCACCACTGAAGCGGCTTCGTCCTCCGGCGACTAACAGGTAAAAGAAAAGAGATTTTCAATTATTATCATCAATATAGCTTCGTCGGAATTGGTTCTGTCGCGCCGGATTTGTTTTTCCGAGCTGAGAAGTGTCAGTCTCAGCCTACCTAGGGAGAATCAACTCCCTCTGATCTGTAGAAACCCAGAACCCGATGCCCAAATTTCAAGTGCGTGAAGCTCACGCGCCGGATATAACTTTCCGGTAGGATTTCATCGGCAGCGTGTCTGGGTATGTGAGAGGGCTTAGTGGTCTGATTCTTTGGCTCCGACACTGCAATACAACTTCTAGCCCATTTTGGGTGTCTCCTTGACCGTCAGATTACAGTAAACAACATTACTCTGGCAATGAATAGTGTCGGTGAACATTATCCATGCAGTGAACAATATTCCTGCTATGAATAGTGTTTTTTCGACGGTTTTGTCTGGCCGAACTATCCGGTAGCTTATTTCGGTGGTTCTCCAGCGGTTCTTAAGTGACCCTATCCCCTATATCTCTTCCCTTCTCGCTTTTTATTTTCCTTTCCTTTGCTTTTCCAAGTACTAGTAGATATATATCCAAAGCATCAACTACCGGTCTTCCGCCAAATATTCGGAAGAAAAATAGTACTTGCACCATTGCTGACTTGATGTGAAAATATTGTACAGAGACTTTAATCACACTAAAATCTAAAACAAGAAATTGGGTATTGGCCGGCCTTCTTTTCTCCATTTTCGCCAGCGAACAGGTTCGATTCAACTGGAGTTGGTACCTCTAGTTGCCCGTATCCATTCTCTATTCTTTGTCCTTATCCTTGTTGTTAAATTTTTCCGCTTCGCTGTATTGATTCGTGACTTTACGTTCTTGCATTTATCCTTCTTGTCTTTAGTTATAGCATTCTTGGCATAGTGGTTTTACTTACCTCTAGATTTTTGTTAACTTGTGCTATCACTTTGATCCTTTCCTGTTTTAGGTAAACGTTTGATTAGTTTATTAAATTATATCTGCTTTAGTGGATTTGGTAACTGATGGTAGACTAGGGTCATATTCTCGGTCGGGGACGGGGGCGATGGTTAGGGGGTAAGTGGGGTAAGAGAGATGCTAGGCTGAGAATAGGGTCTTGGAACATTGGGACTTTAATGGTAAAGTCCATAGAGCTAGTTAAGATTCTTAAGAAAAGGAGGATTAATATAGCATTTGCCCGGTAGACCAAATGGGTAGGACCTAAGTTAAGGATGTGGACGGGTATAAGTTATGGTTCTCGAGTAGGTCGAGGTATAGGAATAGGGTAGGAATTTTAGTAGATAGTGAGCTAAGAGATCAGGTGGTAGAGGTTAGGAGGGTCAATGATAGAATGATGACGATTAAGTTGATAGTTGGAGGATTCACTGTGAACATTATTAGTGCTTACGCGCCACAGGCGGGCTTGGACGAGGAGGAGAAGAGGCATTTTTGGGAGGATTTAGATGAGGTGGTGGGTGGTATACCACCCACTGAGAAGTTATTTGTAGGAGGGGATTTCAATGGACATATCGGGTCAGTTTTGGGGGGTTATGACGACGTGCATGTAGGTTTTGGCCTCGGGGACATGAATGGGGGAGACGTCTCACTTTTGGAGTTCGCTAGAGCTTTTGGGATAGTGATAGCCAATTCGAGGTTCCTGAAGAATGAGGAGCACTTGGTGACTTTTCGTAGTTCATTGGCTAAGACTCAGATAAACTTTTTGCTCCTTAAGAAGGTTAATAACGGTCTTTGTAAAGACTACAAGGTTATCCCGAGGGAGTATCTTACAACCCGACATAAGCTTTTGGTGATGGACCTAGAGATCAAACTGGAGAAGAAGAGGAGGGTTGTGGATGGCAGGTTAAGAATCAAACGGGGAGTAAGATCATGGCTAGTGCAAAGGAGATGGGGGAGAGGTTGATGGCCAAGGGGGCTTGGGGGAGTAGTGGGGATGCGACCTGTATATGGGACATGACGGTTAGTTACATTCGAGAGGTAGCTAGAGAAGTGCTTGCGGTCTCATGGGGTAGCCATGGTGGGCATCGTGGGTTCTGATAGTAGAATGGTAAAGTTCAAGAGAAGGTGAAAGCGAAGAAAACAACATATGCTCAATTTGTAGAAAGCAAGGATGAAGTGGAGAAGTGGACGAATAGGGAACTGTATAAGATGGCGAGGAAGGAGGCAAAGCTCACAGTTACAGCGGCAAAAACAACAGCTTTTGAACGCCTATATGTGGAATTAGAGGGAAAAGGCGGGGATAAGAAGTTGTACAGACTAGCCAAGGCGAGGGAGAGAAGGGCCAGAGACTTGGATCAAATGAGGTGCATAAAGGACGAGGATGGAAAAATATTGGTGGAGGACGTGCATATTAAGCGGAGGTGGCAATCTTACTTTCATAAACTCTTGAACGAAAAAGGAGATGAAGATATTTTGCTGGAAGATCTGGAGCAATCTGGTAGGTACCGGTATTTTGGATATTGTAGAAGAATTAAGGCTGAGGAGGTTAAAGGTGTTCTTCGCAGGATGCGTAGGGGACTAGCGACCGGTCCTGATGAGATCTTAGTTGAATTTTAGAAGAGTGCAGGAAGGGCAGGTTTGGAGTGGCTGACTAGGTTATTTAATGTCATTTTTAAGATTGCGAGAATGCCTGAAGAATGGAGGTGGAGTACAATGATCCCTTTGTACAAGAACAAAGGTGATATCTAGAGTTGCAACACTTATATGGGTATTAAGCTGCTTACCACACTATGAAAGTTTAGGAAAGGGTCATGGAGATGAGGGTGAGAAGAGGCGTGTCTATTTCGGAGAACCAGTTTGGATTTATGTTGGAGCGTTCGACTACAGAAGAGCAGTATAAGGAGAGGAAGAGAGACTTTCATATGGTTTTCATTGACCTCGAGAAGGCATACGACAAAGTCCCTAAGGAGGTTCTATGGAGATATTTGGAGGTTAGAGGTGTACCTGTGGCGTACACTAGGGCGATCAAGGATATGTATGATGGAGCCAAGACCAGGGTATGGACAGTAGGAAGAGACTCATATGGGGCTGCACCAGGGATCATCTCTTAGCCCGTTCTTATTTATCTTGGTGATAGATGGACTGACGCGGCAAATCCAAGGGGGGTGCAATGGTGTATGTTATTCGCATACGACATAGTCCTGATTGATGATACTCACAACAGAGTGAATGCTAAGCTGGAGGTTTGGAGACAGACTCTGGAGTCTAAATGGTTCAGGATGAGTAGGATCAAGACAGAATACTTGGAGTGCAAGTTCAGTAACGGGAGCGATCTTGAGACATGCGCGGAGGTGAGGCTTGATACTTAGGTAATTCCAAAGAAAAAAAGCTTCAAGTACCTCGGGTTTATTATCGAAGGGGATGGAGAGATTGATGACGATGTCATACACCGTATTGGGGTAGGGTGGATGACATGGAGGCTCGCATCTGGAGTCTTGTGCGATAAAAATGTGCCACCAAAACATAAAAGCAATTTCTACAGGGCGGTGGTTAGATCGACTATGTTGTATGGGGCGGAATGTTGGCAAGTCAAGACTTCGCACATCCAAAAGATGAAAGTTGCAGAGAAGATGATGTTGAGATGGATGTATGGGCATACAAGGAGGGATAAGATTATAAATATTGATATCTGGGACAGAGTGGGAGTGGCCTCGGTGGAGGATAAGATGCGGGAAATGAGTTTGAGATGGTTTGGGCATGTGCAGAGGAGAGACACAAATGCCCCAGTGCAGAGGTGTGAGAGGTTGGCTATGAATGGGTTCATGAAGGGTAGAGGTAGGCCGAAGAAGTATTAGGGAGAAGTGATTAAATTGGATATGGCACATGTGCAACTTACTAAGGACATGACCTTAGATAGGGGGTTGTGGAGGACACGGATTAGGGTAGTAGGTAGTCGAGCGTAGTTCTACTTACGCTTGCAAACTAGTAGTTGTAGGCAAACTAGCGTGGTATGGCTTTATAGTCCCCTGTAGTTTGATTTCTGCTACTATGTGTTCTCTAGTGTACTTTGTGTAGCTTATTACCTACGCTAGTTACTCCTTACTTTTTCAGAATGTGCTATCATGGCTTATTCACTTTTGATATTAGCATTTTCATACTCACCGGATCTGACTGTTTATCTTGCTTTGCTCTTTCTTTGATTGTGTTTATGCTCTGTCTTAAGCCGAGGGTCTCTCGAAAACAACGGTTTTACCTACAAAGGTAGAGGTAAGGTCTGCGTACACTCTACTCTCCCCAGACCCTACGTTGTGAGATTTCACTGGGTATGTTGTTGTTTGTTGCTGATCATCAAGTGTATAAAGAGAAGTAAGATTTTATGTTCTCCCCTTCATGTTTCCACTTATGTATGTAAGAAGATATTCCTTGATCATCTTATTCCAATCATAGGTAATATATACAATCATAGGTCTAGTACTAATCTAAGTTTACCTAAATTAGAAGATGCTAATTACTTATAATCTTCCTAATGATTACTAATTGATTTTACCACTAATACAAGATGACTAACTGATTTTACAACTAATTACAATATCTTAATTAAATGAGAATAAACATAATTATGGGATTTGCCCATAATTATTCTAACAATCCCCCACAGTCTTAGCGGGAGATTTACGTATGCTCAGATTATCCCCGAAATTATCAAAGAGTACGCGCGGAAGACCTTTCGTGAAGATATCTGCAATTTGATAGCAGGACGGTACATGTAGAACGTGAACTTATCCACGAGCAACCTTTTCTCGGAAGAATAAGATATTCATTTCAATGTGTTTTGTGCGCTGATGCTGAACAGGATTGCCTGATAAGTATATTGCACTCACATTGTCATAATATACCACTGTTGACTTTTCAATCGGGCAATGTAGCTCCAACAGTAGATTACGGAGGCAACACGATTCAACAACCACATTGGCTACCTCTCGATATTCTGCCTCAACACTTGACCTAGGCAGTGTGGATTGTCGTTTGGACGACCAGGAAATGAGATTGTCCCCTAAAAACACACAATAACCAGAAGTGGAACGACGTGTGTCCGGACAACCATCCCAATCTGTATCTGTGTAGGCTGAAAGATTCGAGATGGAGGACTTGTACAGATGTAGTCTGAAGTGGAGAGTACCCTTAACATATCACAGAATCCGTTTGAGGGCCCCTATATGTTCATCCTTCAGATCGTGCATGTGAAAACAAACTTGCTGGACCGCATAGGAAATATCAGGCCTTGTAAAGGTCATATAATACAACGCACCTGCAAGGCTACGGTAATGTGTGGGGTCACTATATGGAGTACCTGAAGCATTGATTAACTTCGCCTTTGTGTCAACCGGAGTATGGAAAGGTTTCCACGAAGACATCCCTGCTTTGTCAAGTATATTCTTGGAATACTTCTTTTGACTGAGAAACAAACCACCTGTATAGTGAGTGACAACAATGCCAAGAAAATAATTCAACGGACCCAAGTCCTTCATTGCAAATTTTGCTGCTATAATGGACATAATTGACTGGCGAAGTGAAGTCGATGATGAAATAAGGATAATGTCATCAATATACATAAGTATATAAGCCATATCAGTGCCCTTCCTATAAATAAAGAGAGACTGATCGGACTTGCTGTGACAGAATCCCAATGTGGAAACAAAACTGGCAAACCTGTTATACATGCCCGAGGGGCTTGTTTCAGACCATATAAGGATTTCCTCAACAGGCACACATGATCTGGACGGGCAGGATCGCGAAATCCTAATAGTTGATGCATGTATAATGTTTCCTGCAAGTGGGCATGTAAAAATGCATTCTTAACATCCAACTGATGAATGCACCATGAGTTGGACAGTGCCAGGCTAAGAACAGTTCTGATAGTTACAGGCCTGACTACCGGACTGAATGTTTCACCGCAATCTACTCCCACCTGTTGAGACCTGCCATCACCAACAAGACGATATTTGTATCTCGCAAAAGAACCGTTAGATTTTTTTTTATGAAAAAACACCCACATAGACCGAATTATGTTCACATTAGATGGTCGTGGTACCAAATCCCACGTCTTATTTTGACTAAGAGCAGTAAATTCATCTAACATGGTAGCCTTCCAATTCGGGTATGATAAGGTAGCTTTGAGATTTTTCGGTATTGGTGAGGGTTGGACTTAGGTGGTTAGGCTAAACTGGTGTTTAGGTCAAAAAATCCTGTGCATGGCACGAGTTTCCATTGTCCATTGAGGAGTTGGGCCGTTGGATGGTTGGGTGGTATTGGGATTTTGTGCCAAAACATTGGGTAAGGTGGTTTCGGTATTTTGGGCTGAGGTAGGAGGCCCAGTACTGGTCTGGGCCAGTGAGTTACGGGAAGGGGGGTGGGTTAACGGTTAATAGTGTAGGGTCTGGTGATGGTCCTAAATTATTATTTTGAGAGTTTAGATGATACCTCAAAATTGGATGAATTTCGTCGTCCAGAAAATCATATGAAGGTGAACGCTCAAGATGTTGCAAACGGGAAGGTTGATTCATCAAATATGACATGACGAGAAATAATATTTTTTCCTGTTGACATATCAAGGCATTTATATCCTCTTTTATATTGGGGGTACCCCAAAAACACGCAAGGAGTAGACCGAGTTTGAAGTTTATGAATGTTGGTGGACGAAAATAGGGGATAACACAAACACCCAAAAACCCGTAAATATGTAAATGAGGGGATACAGTTGTATAATACCTGAGTAGGTGACACATTGGAGATTAGTTTACTAGGAAGAATATTTAAGAGATATGTAGCCATTTGAAGAGCATGGTTCCAAAAATTTGGTGGTGTAGACGAATGCACAAGGATAGAGCGAGTCATATTGTTGATTGTTCGAATCTTTCTTTCCGCTTTTACATTTTGAGAAGATGTATGTGGACAGGAAATACGGACAGACATCCCATTTTGGTGATAAAAATCCTTAAATTGAGCCTTTATAAACTCTCCCCCCTCCCCCCATTATCACATTGAAAACATTTAATGGTTTTTTCAAATTGAGTTTTGATAAACACACTAAATTGTTTCAAAATGGTATAAGTTTGTGATTTTTGTCCTAAGGGAAAAGTCCACAAAAAATCATCAAGAATAAGCAAATAATACTTATGACATGCAACACTTAAAACGGGTGACATCCACAAATCACAATGCAAAATATCAAATGAGATAATAGTAGTAGTAGTAGACGCAGAAAATGAAAGTTTAATATGTTTATCAAACACACAGGTTTGGTAAGCAGGAGAGTCCAAAGGTCTATTACAAGAAAACAAATTATTCTTCCCAAGTTGACTAAAAATCGGTGCTCCTGGGTGCCCCAGCCTATTGTACCATAGACTAGAAGAGATGGCCGAAAAGGTGGATGGTTTGACCCTGCAATCTGTGGAAACAGAGGTAATGGAATATAAGTCCCCCGTGCTGTTACATCTTATGAGCGGCATCCCCGTCTGAAAATACTTCACAGAAAAACCAAACGGATCAAAATTCACAGAAACATTGTTGTCAGTTGTAAAACGTCTAACAGAGATCAAGTTTTTAATCAAGTTTGGTGCATGTAAGACATTTTTCAAACTTAAAGGTGGATGGGGAGAGGGTAGTGTTACCTGACCAACACCATGAATTGGAATTTCCTGCCCACTGCCGATAATAATATTTCTATTACCGCTCATATTAAAATAAGATGAAAGATTACCTTGAGATGCCGTCATGTGTGACGTATCCATGTACCACGATTCATCTTGAATATTGAGATTCATGTGACTCATGGCTTGTTCAATATCATTTGGGTGCATATCCAATCGAAAATGGTGCCTGAGCTGCGAAAGCATATTGTGGACGAGATCCGAGAATACCGGGTTGGCGATTTGAAGAAGGAGGAGGTCGGGCCCATTAAGAGGTCGAGAATGGACACGGCGGGGCAGCCTACTGTGGGTCCAGGCCCACGGTGGGTACTTCCCCCACTGGCCGACGCTACTGCCTAGAAATTGCCCGCTACTGCCCCTGCCACGTCCACGTCCCTTTCCACTATTATTTTTTCCTTTATTATTTCGATTTGAACCCCATTTTTTACCATTATTTTGATGAGAATTATGGCCACCCGAACCAGAATTTTGGGGCTCCAAATCATTGGAAAAAGAGTTGGTAGAGACAAGAGTCGTTCCACCTGTGGTAGTGCCTGAAGATGCCTATTTTGCCTTCCTCGTTTCCTCGAGAATTAACCTCGAACGGGCCTCGTAAAAGGGAGGTAACGGATTGCTTTGCTGAATGAACGCAACAACACCATCATATTGTTCATTCAGCCCCGCAATCAACTGAAGAACTAACCTTTGATTTGTTACGAGCGAACCAACGTTGGACAGTTGGTCCGCAAGTACTTTTAATTCTTGACAATAGGAGGAGATGTTAGAAAAATCATCCAATTTAATATTTGTAAATTGGTGTTCAAGATAAACAGCCTTAGACATTTTGTTATCTTGAAAAATATTCTCTAATCTTTTCCACGCCTGTTTAGCCGTATAATTAGGTTCTAGGATGGTATGAAGAAGATCATTCGAAATTGTGCCATAAATTCATTGAAGGACAATAGCATCTAACCGAGACCATAATTTCTTGTCCACCATAGTGGTATCCGACGGTGACTCGGATGGAAGAATATGGTCAATCACCTCATAGGCACGACAATGAATTTTGAAAAGTTTCGCCCATGAGGTATACTGCTATTTCTCCATTTCAAGAGTTATGGAGATGAAGTTCTTGACGTTAAGAGCAGGATGAAAGGTTTGTTTTTCGGCCATAGTTTTGTCTTCAAAACAAAGGAAAAGAAGAAGGGAATGGTGTAGTGGTGAAAGTATATAGAATAACCCCAAATTTTGGAAGAACAATTAATCTCTAGCCGAGTAGGGAGTGGTTACGGCTAGGGTGTATATTATGTTTATGGTTTTAGAAGAATGTTTAGGTTTAGGGTTTGGATGAATAAACCTAAGTAATGGCCGAAAAACTTAGTAATAAAAGTAGAGAAAATCATTTAGGAGAAGGGAAGAAAAGAGGTTTAGGGCAAGGATCTTTTTAGACCCTTGATACCATGTAAGAAAATATTCCTTGATCATCTTATTCCAATCATAGGTAATATATATAATCATAGGTCTAATACTAATCTAAGTTTACCTAAATTAGAAGATGTTAATTACTTATAATCTTCCTAATGATGACTAATTGATTTTACAACTAATTATAATATCTTAATTAAATGAGAATAAACATAATTATGGGATTTGTCCTACGTTGTGGAATTTCACCGGGTATGTTGTTGTTTGTCGCTAATCATCAAGTGTATAAAGAGAAGTAAGATTTTATGTTCTCCCCTTCATGTTTCCACTTATATATTATGTTTATATATACAACAAGAGTCCATCCAACCTCTCTGGACTAACAAAGAATTATTTTAGGAGTAGTCTGTTTTTGCCAAGTTACGTTTCTGAAATCAAAATTAGTCATCAATATCACCATAACCGGTTCAAAATGCATTCTAACTTTTTTTTAAATATCCGATGTTCAATATTACTGATCCGAAAAATATGAATTTGCGCTACTTATTATGTTCATATATAAAGATAAAGAGTCTATGCAACCTCTCTCAAGTGACAACAATATTGTTTTATAATTTGTTTTGCCAAATTTCTGAAAAGTCAAACTTAGTCATCAACATCACCTTAAACCTTTCAAATTGCATACTAATTTTTCTAACAATCTAAATATCCCATATTTGGTACCTATTGGTCCGATTAATATGGATATGTGCCACATAGAGATCATTAAAAGAGAAAAAGCTTCTTCGCTACGTAATTTTTTCAATTCTCAAAGTTTGAAATCGAAATGAAATTCTATCCATCTCATTGCACACACATAGATAGGAAAAGAAATTTACTAAACACAATAATTTTACCTTGAGATAGCCAAACTAAAAGTTCGAACGAGATAAAAAGAAGGAATCCCACTAAAAGTTGAAAGAGTCAGGTTACGAATCAATTTACCACGTCAATCAGTTTCTTCAGTTGATTGGTAACACCACTGACTCTATTATGCCAAACATATATCCATAAAAAAAATACATTAATACCATTTTTAGGACTGTGCTGAGTACTCAAAAGTCAAAAGGACCACATTTTTACTATTTTTTACAAATTGATTTGCTGGCAAAGCAATTAAAAGTTGTACTCAAAGACAAAATCAGTTTCTGCTGAAAAGAAAAAAAGTAGTTTCCAAAATTAACCATTTTCCTCCCTCTCCCTCGAGTCTGTCAACTCCATTTTTAAATGTGAAACCCTACCCCAAGTTTGGGAAATTGTTTTTTTCCTTTCAAAAAGTGGGGAGAGGAGGGGGTGGAAAAAAGAAAGGTTTATTATAATTAATTGCTAAGTAACATATTTGTGATTTTAATTGGCATAAGTTGAGGTTCAAAATGAAGCCGTTAGTGATAAAGGGCAACATCTAGCCCAGATTTTGCGAAATTTTTGTTTTGGTTCTTATGATATTTGACGAAATATTGTTCTGCATTCGATATTTACGCCAAAATGAACTTATTTTATCATGAATAATCGATAATCAACGTGAGAAATGCACTGATTTCACCCGTTTATCTTTTATTTTTATTTTAACATGGACTTAAAAGAGCTAGAAGAAATTTGAGACATATTTCAAGAAAGTATACACATCCATTGAAAAAGTTCTAAGAGTTTACCATTCACCTCAAAGCATAAATTTCATGAGTACTGTGAAGTAATTATTTTGAACATAGAAAAATGCTATAACCCCATAATATATTGCATACTATGAGTTATGTCAAATGAGCAAAAATAAGTTAAAAGAAAAATGCATAGTGAGTGAGGTTCTCTTTAGCGATGTACCACTTTTGCTATTTATACTAAACTATAGATTAAATTAAAATTCAAATCACGTAAAAGATAAATAAAAATACGATTGATCTTTCTGAACGACTAAAAAAGAAAAAAAAATGAAAGAATATATTTGAGATTGAGTTCATACATACTCCCTCCGTCTCAAAAAAAAAATTGACCTCTTTTTTCTTATTAGTTTTTCCCAAAAAGATTGATTCATTTTTATATTTAGAAATAATTTACTTTATGAAATTATTTGTAATCATATAAATATTTAATATTTAACTTGGATTACATATTTTTAAAATCTTTCTTTTTAAATTTTTTTTATATCAAATTAAATTAGGTCAACTTTTTTGGAAGGATAGAGTATGAATTATGATTATATGAACAATGTGTGGTGTCAGCGTGGTACGTGGCTCCTTTAATTTCACAAAGGAAAATGACATAGGGAATGATAAGATGTTTCTACTAAAGTTGGACAAAAATTATTTATCTAGTTGGTCCCAATCCACACGTGGGGAGGGTTTATCTTTCGGTACTGATTAGGAGATGACAGCGGATCGGATCTGGATCGGATCCTACTAGATCCAGATCCAGATAGGATCCGATCCAGATCCATTTTTCATACTTGAATTCAGATTCGGATCCAGATCTATCGGATTCATAAAAATCAAATCCAAATTTGAATACATCGGATTCACCGGGTCCACGGATCGGATCTGGATCCACATGTAAAAAAAATTGCCTTGCTAAGAATGTAACCTTGCTAAGATTTATTTTTTTGAACTGACAAACGATTTTTACTTAGCTAACAGTTTACTGTGTTTCAATTTTGAAATGTTCATATGAGATATTTTGTTCGTTGTCTCATTTTGATTGTGAGTTATTAATTGAAAATGTTGGACAATGACAATAGTTGTGGAAAATGCTGACTAGTATTTCCACAATGCAGAACTTGCATGTGCTTGGAATCTTCACAAATGAAGTGAATATAATTTTAACTACTTGTCTATGGAGATGTTAGTCATTCACTAATATAGCATTGATTTTATTATCGAAGTTACCTCTTTATTTTTTTATTTTTGAGTTAACGCGGAGATAAATTAAACTTGTTTTGAGAATTAAACTTGCAAGGATGCGCTTAGCAATTTTAAGAAAATACTTATAAAATTACATTCTATGTTATGAATATATTTAATAAAAAACAAATTCACGGGTCGGATCTGGACCGGATACGGATCTCAAATACAAGATCTAGATTCGATCCGTCAGAAATGGATCCGGGTCCGATCCGGATCCGTCGGGTCTAAATTTTGAAGATACATATCCTATAAAACGGATCTGGATCCACCGAATCCGGACCGGGTCCAGGATCCACTGCCATCTCTAGTACTGATCTGCTCTCACTTCGTTGATTATTTTTGGATTTTTTTTTTGTAATTTTCAAAGGGTTACAAATTGTAACTTACAATGGGCAATTGGTTGAGTCTATATGTCATATCAAACTTTTGTGATTAGTGGAAAATCTTATTTGGTGTTTACCCTAGCCAATAAATATATGACATAACTTCTCACTTCATTAAGTCACTTAATTATAATTATAAGTTTACATTGTTTAATATAAACATTCGGACGGATAAGTATTTACCTTTGTGACTTAAGGTCAGTCAAATTCTTACACCATTAATGGTGTAATAAACTATTTCTTCATTTAATCTTTGCTATATTCCTAAAGTGAAAAACAACTTAAGAAAGTTGGGATGATTATCCAGTAAAAACTTTTTACTCGCACCTTGTTATTTATATTAAACTAATAAATACAAAATAAGTGTTTTTCACCCGGTCACTTAATCATGATTAATTACTAGTACATATTATTTTTTACTTTTTAAGTTTTATTAAGGTTAATATAATTAATTTGGTATAAATGCGAGAAAGTTCTCACCTGATTATCTTGTTATATGGGCCGCGTAGATCCAGTAAGCTAGCCCATTAAGTAGAAGGCCCAAGGTGAAGGATGAATTTAGGTCTGAGGACAAGGAACAAGCAACTTGTAAAGCTCAGGAAAAAAGTTTTTATTCTCATTAAGTTCAAATATAATAATGTGAAAAATGCGTAGCAAAATGTAAATTGATGTTATGGGATGTAGGAATGTGCTTTGAATATTAAAGGATGTTTTAGACATGGGTTAAAAAAGTATTACCAGTTGATATCATAGCAAAAAGATATCAAAAATAAAAGTATAACAAGAGTCTATAGAGGTCCCTCGCGATACCCTCACAATGCGGATATATCACAACAAAGTTAACCGCTAGCTAATAGCGAGAAGGACACTTGGCTAGACAAACGGCCTCGTGAATCGCGATGGCTTTGTGTCACAAGCCTATTGCGAGGATGCATGGTGGTGTAAATACTTAGCAGATGGGGTTGACTAAAAGAAAATATAATGTATCGGACCATAAGAAATATATTTGATGAATTGAAATGCAATGAAACTGGTTAAGAGCTAAATAAAAAAATATGGGAACAAGAGGTGTTGATTTTGAAGTTTGTGTGCATTTATAAATGATTCGAATTGGTTTTGATTTAGAAAGTTTGAAGTCAATTTTTTGTGAAAAAACGACGGTGTATATCATTATATGTTACATGTGTATCATTGTATAGCTTGTGTATATATAGTGTATATCTTATGTATGTCATGTGCATATAGTATTATAAACATGATATACACTTAGACAATAGTAACTAATCTGAGATTGTTCTTCTTCTACCTTGAAGTTCAACCAAATTGTCTCAAACTTGAGATATAAGCTCCTCAAGATGTTCCCAAACTTTTGCAACAAAATCTAGTCAAAATAATTAGATTTTGCAAACCCGAAATTTTAGGTTCGAGGCTTCATTGATGACATAACTATTTGAAATTCGCCAGTATAATCAGTAATGTCAACTTGTTTAATGACTTAGCTCCACCACGACACGAAAAAATAGATTTTGAACCTTCAATTGACTCCAAATAATAAAATGGCAACTTAATGGTGAGTTTCGACAATTTTCTCTCCCAGATTCGAAGCTCAACTGAAAATTGTATATTATGTGAAAATTTTATTATTATATAAGAAATCCTAATGTGGGTTTTGCTTGGCCCATGTGAGCCCATTGAAGCCCAGTTTATCGTCCAATTAAGTAACCTGAAGACGGGCCATACTAGATGTTAAAATTAAATACCCAATTGGATCAAATACTTCAGCCTTCTGACTTCATTAATGGTTCTATCTTCAAAAATAATTGTAAATATCCTCTTTTCATTTTTCTTACCCCCTCCGTCCCATTTTATATGAAAGTGGTTGACTCGACATGTAATTTAAGAAAGAAAGAAAGACTTTTGAAATTTGTGATCTAAAACAAAGCATTGATAAATGTGTGGTGACAAATTATTTCATTAAGGGTAAAATAGAAAATTTAAAAGTTACATTGTTAATAAATATAAAAAAGTGTCATTCTTTTTTTTGACTGACTAAAAAAAAATGTGTTATATAAATTGGGACGGAGGGAGTATCACTTGTGAACTCTTTAGACTATGGTTTAAAGATTCTTTTTAAGCAAAACTGAAAATTGTATGAAAAAATGTTAGACTATTCAAACATTAGACGATAGTCTAATTTTTGTATATAAAATTTAAAAACAAATGAGCAAACATTAGACCCAAATCTAGTATAATCTGAAAGTCCTAGGACGATTTTTCAAAGGCCTCACAGAGTTGAACTCAGTTAAATATGAAGAAAATCATATATTTTTGAATAATCAAATTAGATGTTTTTGTATTCAGATTATTCCTCTCCAATTAGTTACATTCTACTCCCATGCATCTTGCCTAATTATTTTGTTTTTGTTTTTTTCATTCGATCTTTAGTACTCGCTTTGGGGCTCGATTAGTTCAGATTTGTGTTAGATAAATCTCTCTCGTTGGGTGGTAGAATAGTGTAAATCTCCCTTATGGAGTTCTCTTATTAGTGTAATATATATAGAGTATACAATTGTAGTCCTAATAGAATTAGGATCTCTATTTTACATTAATTACACTAAATATTAATTATAGAATATATTGTGAATATATATGGAATATATTCACTATCACACCCCCTCAGTCGGAGCGGGAGGAGGCCGGACGCTAAGACTGAATCTGATGTCAAGGAACAATTGCCGAGGAAGCCCATTTGTGAAGATATTTGCGTATTGCTACGAAGAAGGAACATGCAACACCCTAACGTGACCCACTGCAACCTTCTCACGAACAAAGTGAATATCCATCTCAATATGTTTGGTTTGTAGATGTTGAACAGGGTTAAGAGACAAGTAGACAACAGATATGTTATCACAGTAGACCAAAAATGCCTTACGTATGGGACAATGAAGCTCAAGAAGGAGATTTCGGAGCCAACATAGCTCGGCAACAACGTTCGCAACGCCTCGATATTCTGCTTCTGCACTCGAACGGAAAAGTGTGGCTTGCCGCTTGGCAGACCACGTTATAATATTATCCCCCAAAAATACACAATAGTCAAACGTAGAGCGACGGTGTCCGGACAGTCTGCCCAATATGCGTCTGTGTAAGAGAGCAATCCAATCGGTGCGAAGGGATATAAATGAAGTCCATAGTCAAGAGTGCCCTTAACATACTGAATGCTACGCCTAAGAGCTGTAAAGTGAGGCTCCCTATGAGCGTGCATGAACAAGCACACCTGCCGAACCGCATATGCAATATCTAGTCGAGTGAAGGTGAGATACTGAAGAGCACATGCGAGACTCCTAAAGAGAGGGATCGTTGATCGGATCCCCGTCATCTGCAATGAGTTTGGACTTGGAGTCGACGAGAGTGGGCATGATCTTGCAATTTTCCATTTTAGCCCTGTAGACGACCTCTTATGCATACTTACGCTGACATAAGTACATGGCATGTGTGGATCTGGTCACTGATATCTACAAAAAAATAACTCAACTTACCCAACCCAGTCATAGAAAATTTGGACTTTAGTAGAGCAATGATCTCGTGATTCAGGCCATCTGAAGAAGCTGTCAGTACAATATCATCCATATGCAACAGTAGGTAAGATATGTCAATACCTCGATGAAAAATGAACAATGAACAATGAATGATCACTCTTGCTGCACATGAAGCCGATCTGTATGATGTAAGTGGAAAACCGCTCATACCAAGCCCGGGGGGTTTGTTTTAATCCATATAGCGAGTTACAAAGATGACAAATATGTTGAGGAGCCTCCGGATGCACAAAACCTAGTTGTTGATGCATATAGACATTTTCTTTCAAATCCCCATGTAAGAAATCATTCTTTACATCAAGATGGTGAATAGGACAATTCTTCCCCATAGCGATGCTCAAAACCGTGTGGACGGTAGCTAGCTTAACCACTGGATTGAAAGTCTCACCACAATCAACACCCTCATATTGCCCTATGTCATTTGCCACAAGTCTGGCCTTGTGACGTTCAAGGGCACCATTATCTCTGAACTTATGATAAAATAGACTCATACAATGGATTATATACACTCCCTGAGGTCGCGGAACAAGATCTCAAGTGCACTGTGAAGTAATCACATTAAACTCCTCACGCATGGTTGTATTCCAATTCGGATCAAGCTTGGCTAAGGTTGGGTTTTAGGTAGCGGGGAGATGGTTTGAATGGACAAATTAAAGTGGACTTTTGGTTTGAGAATCCCGTGTTGTGCACGAGTTTCCATACGGTAGGTTAGGGGTGGATTGGGTGTAGTGGGGCAGTATTTGGTGACTGCGGGTTGGGCTGGATGGCTGTGGGACTGGGCTGGGAGGTAATGAGCTGGGCAATATCATCACTGTTCTGGGAAATGGGACTGGGCCATGGGGTATTGGGATGGGCAGTGTGGTCCCTGGGCTGGGCGGTGGGACTGGGTCGTAGTGTATTGGGCTGGGCATTGTTATCACTGGGTTGGGCAGTGTAGTAATTAGGCTGGGTAGTGGGTGACGGGTTGGGCAGTGTTGTAACTGGGCTGGGTAGTGTGGTAATTGGGCTGGGCAGTGGGTAATTGAATGTGGCAGTGGGTGACAAGTTGGTATTTGGCCAATGTAGTGTGTTTTGAAGTAGATGGGAGGTGCCCGAGTCATCAAGGAAACCGTAAACAGTGACTCAAAATTTTTGGATGTTGTCAAATGGGAAAATGTACTCAACAAACATGACATGGCGTGAGAATATGATTTTTTCTGTGGATAACTCATAGCACAAGTACCCCCTATGGTTCGATGGGAAACCTAGGAAGACGCAGGAAGTGGAGCGAGGTGCTAATTTGTGAGGGACCGTTGAGGCAAGATTTGGGTAACAAAGACAACCAAAAATTCGAAAATGATCATAGGAAGGGATCCGATGGAAGAAAATTTTGGTGGTGTCATATTTTGGATCGTATGGGTAGGTAAGATGTTAAGAATGTGTTCTACCATTTTAATGCATATACCCAAAAGGTAGGGGAGAGACGCATGAAAAAATAGTGTACGGATCATATTCTTAATGGTGTGGAGAATTCTTTCGACTTTTACCATTTTGAGGGGAAGTATGGGAGAAGGAGAAACGAAAAACCATGCCATTAGCCGCACAAAAATTATGAAAGAGAGAGTTATTGAACTCACGACCATTATCACATTGAAACGTTTTGATGTCTTTTTCAAATTGCGTTTTAACCAATGTACGAAATTCAAGGAGTTTGGAGTAAACTGAGACTGAAGTTTAAGAGGATAGACCTAAAGGAAGTGAGAGAAGTCATCCAAAAATACCAAATAATATTTATGACCTAGGTTGCTAGTTATAGGAGATGTCCATAAATTCGGCTAGCAAGATCGAGAGGGTTAGTGTCCTCTTAAGAAGGAATACCCAACTATCGTATGAATAGTATCAAAGGGTGTGAAAGTAATACTTAAAGAAGACGTAAATGGAAGTCTAACATGTTTCCCTAAATGACAAGAGGAGCAACTATGGGAAAGTTTCCCTTTATTACATTTGATTAGATTGCGGTTTCTAAGAGAATAAAAAACATGAGCTCCCGGATGACCAAGTCTACTGTGCCACGTTGATGGAGATTCTGCACCTAAAGTGGTAGGTGGAGTGACATGGGCAGTGGACGTGGATAGGAAAGGATAGAGGTCCCCCACACTATTGCATTTCGTGAGAAGTCTCCCCGTACGTAGGTCTTTTACAGAAAAACCAAACTGGTCAAAATCAATGGATACAGAATTATCAGTGGCAAATTTTCTAACAGAGATTATGTTCTTGATAATGTTAGGGGCATATAGAACGTGTCTAAGGGAGTAGTGGAGTTGCAGTGGTGGAGTTAGTGTGTGGTCAAACCCCTGAATTGAAATTAGATTTTTTTTAAAGGAAGTTAAAATATAAAAAATAAGCACACGAAGAAGTTAAGAATATTCAATATATAATATATATGTGTTTATATTGAATTTTTTTTAATCTAATTATAGTATTATTTTTCAGCTAAAGAGCATCACTTGACATACCTGGGATGAAGTGGCTCTACCCCTGAGTAAAGCAGACATAGAAGAAGTTTACCTTTCCTCCTTTATTAATGACGACTAATCTAAGGTGTATATATATATGTGTGTGGGGGGGTGGGAGTGGTGGCCAGTGGGCCGGGCTCGGGTCTGGCGGGGTCGGGGTCGGGGCGGGACGGGCGAAGGGGTCGGGGTCGGGGTCTGGCGGGGTCGGGTCTGGCGGAACTTGCTCCAGTCCCGTCCCGATCCCGATCCCGTCGGAATCGGGTCGGCGGGGGGTCGGGGCGGGATCGGGGCAGGTTCCGGCGGGTTTTCCTTTTTTTTTTTTTTTAAAATAACATATGTATAAAAAAAACTCAATAAACAAGATAAGATAGTGTAATAAAAAACATACCAATGTTGTTTTTGTGCCTCTTATATTATTTAATAGACATATGATTTTTTTGTAATCAAATACAATTGTCGAAATTGCAACTTTGTGGTGTTGTCCAAAAGTTACAAATTACATAATAAAATTGCAATTAAAAAAATTACATTCTCAAAAAAAACCTGTTCTAATTGCTTGATAATTTCATGTGGTTCTTCGGTTGAAATTGGTATTTGTTGGTAAAATTGATCCACGTCGCTTCCACCACCTTCGAATAAGATTTCGTTGTAGTTTTCGTCTTCTTCTTCGTTGATCTCCGGTTGACCGCACCTTCTCCGCTCCGCTCGTATCCAATCTCTTAATAATACTGCAATTTCCAAGCTGTCTCCGGCTAATGAGTGTCTGTGGTCTCGTATTTGATATCTGCCGGCAGAAAAAACGTTTCAGACGCAGTTGATGACGCTTGAATGTTCAAAACATCTCGGGCCATCAATGAAAGTGTCGGAAAGGTCTTCTCATTCCCCCTCCAGTATTTCAGCAAGTCTTCATGTCCATCTTCATTGATAACTTCTTGGTATGGTACAGAACCTTGCAAAACAAAAATATCTAACTCGCTAATTTGGTTAGTAGTAGAGGTACGACCGCACATTCTATTTCTGAGGCTTTCAATACTAGCCGCAGAAACAACATGTCTTTTGTGAGGTTGTGTTGAAGATGAAGAAGATGGTATGGAAGCCGGTAAGTTACTAGCATTTTCTTGTTGATAAAACCTATATATTTTTTTGCATTGGTGTTCTACGCTAGACAACACTTCTTCTTTAGTTTGTTCAATAGGTGGTGGGTGATTTAGATTTTTGGGACTTGGAGGTGGTAGTACTTCTATACAATCGTAAATAGTTTCAATTAGTGATTTAGTACCGTCTATTTTAATAGTCGGATTTAATACAGAACCAATAATATAAATAGTGAGAATATATTAAAAATAAGCTGGTTTTTCCATATATTCACTAAGTAATAAAAATACAGAACTAATAAGCTGGTTTTTCCATATATTCACTAAGTAATAAAAATATTAGAGTTATATAAAACAACATAGTTGAAATAGTAGGATAATATATACCGGAAATTTCTTTTGTTGCTTGAAAATTTTTCTCTAAAAATACAATAAGTTCGGAAATTTTTACTCAATCACTACTACAATCATATCAGCTGGATTTTGATTATGAGAGTTAAAAAATAAAGTTATAGGTTTTCTATAGTCATAAGCAACAAGTAGTTGCTCGTATAAAGAATTCCACCTAGTGGATACTTCTTGTGGAATTTTTCTAAAAGGTAGTCCACAATCGTGACAAGTTTTTTTATATTCTTTTCTTCGTTGTACTTTATTACTTTTAAAATAAAGTTTATAGCAAATTGTATTTTACTAAGAATGTCTTCAAAAAGTGATAGACCATCCTTTACAATTAAGTTATATATATGTCACACACATTTTATATGAAAATGATCTGGAAAGATGGAGTTAAACTAATTTTTAAAATTGTAATTGCGTAATTGTTAGAAGAAGCGTTATCTAATGTATTAGTCATAATTTTATCGGTTATTCCGTAATAATGGCACACTTGATAAATATTATCTGCAATAAAAGTACCAGTGTGCCTATCATCTATATATCTATACGCTAAGATACGTTTTTGCATAGACCATTTATAATCTATCCAATGACAAGTTACAGTTAAATAATCACGGCCGTTAGTACTACGACCTATATCAGACGTGATAGATACTTTGCCATTAAAATGATATAATGAATAACGTAAATATTGTTGATATTCATGCGCGAATTTAAATACATCTCTCTTAACAGTTGATCTAGGAAAAACGTTAAAAGCAGTATTATATATATCTCTAATGTAATGAATAAAACCGGGAGATGACGGAAATGAAAAGGGCAAACCCTCCACCGCAACTAATTTTGATATTTCTTCCCTATCTCTATGTTTATTGTATTTAGGGCCTACAATCCCCCCCCCCCCCCCGTCATAGGGTTAATTTGACCATGTACTTGGTCCCGAACAGTATCAGTATGTGAACCTTGTCCCGATGGAGCGGGCGTTTGCGCACCCGATTTTGAAGCCTGGTATTGGGCATACCTAGCTGGATGAGCACTTACTACGTGTCTAATTAAACCCCCCCATCCCACCGTGACCTTTTCCAGTTTTAAATTTTAAAACATTTTTACAAATTTTACATATAGCTACTTGATTGTCTACATCCCTATCAAAAAATGTCCATGCATCTGATTTTAATGGTTGTTTTGCTGGACCTCGTCTCATACTAGGGGGAATAGGAGGTATTTCAGTTGAAGGTGTACTAGTGGGTGTGTTGTCATCAACATTAGTGGGTGTATCATCTAGATCATCGTCTAAATTAAAGTCTTCTTGAGTTCCAGAAAATAGCTCATCGTCTAAATCTAATGGTATTATAGGAAAATGTTGAGTATCAACAAAATCATCCTGTGTAGGAATAAGATGACTAGAAGAAGTACCCTTGCCCTGGTTGCCCCTACTAGAAGAAGCACACTTACCCTTAACCTTAAACATACCTCTTAATCCTTCCATTTTAATTATGATAATAAATAATTAAAGATAATAAAATTAAGTGCGCTAAATAAAATAAACAGACAATAATAATTTAATGAAGGAACGAATGTACCAAACGCCGACGTAACGTCGACGTGTAATCGAGAGGTTGAAAATTGAAACTTTGCTCGATGGAAGATCCTCAAGCTAGTTGCCAACTTCACTCCCAATTCCCAAATGAATAAATAAAATTGAATATTTAGTAAACAATGTAGACTTGTAGAGAGAGATATTAAGAGATTAGAGAGATTGTAGGAAGATTTGTGAGAAAGATGAAGAGAAAATGAGTTATTTATAGTTGGAAAATTGGGTTAAAGTGTAAATATAATAACTTATGGGTTAAAAATAAATATTAAGGGGGAGGGGGGAGGCCAAAAATGGCCGTTGCCCAACGGCCAAAATCTAAAATGGTCGTTGGTGCAACGGTTATATTTGCAAAGGGGGCTCTCGGGCGGGATCGGGGGCGGGATCGGGGGCGGGCTCAGGACGGGTTCGGGGCGGGGTCGGGGCGGGCGGGCCTGGGGCGGGCTCGGGTCTGGCGGGATGAGACATTGTCCCATTCTGAGTTCGAGTCTCGCTACCGTTTTTTTTTACTCGGGGTCGGGCCGTCCCGGCCCACTGGCCACCCTTAGGTCAGACAGGCCACCAAACCATTTAAATTGATGTCTTCCTTTTGGACCACCAAGATTATTTTGTTTATCACGAGGAATATGATCGCTCTATGAATGATCCACGCTCTATGAATGATCCAAACCCAAACGAATTTTATGTAGAGAATTAAATCTGCTAAAAATAATTCTTTCTCTGTTTTAATTTATGTGAACTTTTTCGAAGTATGAGAGTCAAATTTTATAACTTTAATCTTAAATTTTGACACAGATTTTTCAAATTTGTAAAAATAAAATTTATATATTTAGAAACTATATTAAAAATGCGGGAGGTGTGAGAGGTTGATATGGTTCAGGCATGTGCAGAGGAGAGACACAAATGCCCCAGTGCGGAGGTATGAGAGGTTGGCTATGAACGGATTAAGGTGGGGTAGAGGTAGACCGAAGAAGTATTGGGGAGAGGTAGACCGAAGAAGTATTGGGGAGAGGTAGACCGAAGAAGTATTGGGGAGAGGTGATTAAACGAGATATGACACAAGTGCAACTTACTGAAGACATGACCTTAGATGGGAGGGTTGTGGAGGACACAAATTAGGAGTAGAAGGGTAGTAGGTAGTTGAACGTAGTCCTACTTACGCTTACACACTGGTACTTGTGGTGTTATTATTGTAGCCCTACTTAGCCTATCATACTAGTAGGCGTAGTATTGTTGTATAGTCCTTTGTCATTTAATTTCTGTTGATGTATGTTCTTTCATGTACTTTGTTTATAGTTACTGATTCTTTTTTCAGAATGCTTTATCATGACTTATTCGCTTTTGTTACCATCATTTTCATATTGCTTTAAATTTCTTGTCCGGATCTGACTGCTACTCTTGCTTTGTGTGTGCTTATGCTTTGTCTTGAGCCGAGGGTCTTTCGGAAACAACATTTCTACGTACTAAGGTAGAGATAAGGTCAGCATACACTCTACCCTCTCTAGACCCCACGTTGTGGGACTTCACTGGGTATGTTGTTGTAGAAATTATATTAAAAGTATTATAAGTCATGATAATTTACAATTCAAATAATTTAGAAAAAATGTAAGAAAAACGCGGTCAAAGAACCACCTCGTAGACTCTCTAAATAGTAAAGGGTTCACATAAATTGAAACGAAGAGAGTAATATAATAAACGTCCAATATCTAATGTTGAGTGGGATAAACTGTAATTTGTGAAAATTGTATCTATCGAACCAAACAATCAATGGAGACATAAGTCGAGTAGTGGAAAGGAAAAAGAATATGGTATATAATATTGTGACAAAGATTAATGTAATTGTTAACTTCAGCTATTCGAATGTGAAGTTCGGCTTTGCAGTCTAAAATGCAAACCTGATACTCTAAAGTTGAATTTTACTCAAATTAAAATTCAAACAAATATACGGGTTTAAAGTTAGGTTTGATAGTTCAAACTTCACACGTACAATGGTATTACCAATTCAAAAGTCAAACCTAACTTCAAATAGCATAAACAATATGTCAAATTTCATACACGTATTTCAGACATAGATTTTTCAACTCTAATATTGTAGGTCTGGAATTAATTCTTAAGCGGCTAAAATTAAGGGGAAAGAACATGTGTGCCCCACTCAAACCAAAATAATTATCCGCCCATACCTCCATTATTTTCGTACTCCTAGAAAAAAACAAAATTATTTATCCTGAAATATCCTAAATTATGATACTATCATGATATATAAATATACGGAGATGGTATTATAAAGGATCATATTCATTTATTAAAAAAGACACACTTTTCTCGAAAACAATCTCTATGATACCATCATCTTATATACATATAATGTGATGGTATTATGGAGGGCTCCTTCAGTCCTTCAATGAGACACTCCCTAGTCCTCCATGTAACATCGCGATATATAAATATATTGAGATGGTATATGTTGACACCCAATTTTGTCCCCTCTTTTACGATTATTTGTTTGCGATTTAAATATTTTGACACCTCAGAACAATTTATATAAGGCTTTTAATATCGTCGTCTATTCTCAATATCATTATTTATTATTCGTATTTTCTACTATCATTTGCCTTTTAATATCATAATCATAGTTTTATCCTAATATTCTATGTTATTTTATTTTCGCAAAACGGCCTCACATTTTTTTAAGCAATAAGCATTTCATAAATATTATGTTTTATTATTATCACATCGTTATTTTTATTTAGATAGTTTACATTTCTTCAAAGCATTTTTTTTTTATAATAAACCCCTTTTATATTTTAACACACACCCCATTTATGCCCTAAACCTAACCCAAACCAAACGATCCCTTTTCTAACGCCCAACCCTAACCGCTATCACCTCAACCCATCGTTTCCACCCTTATACCCCGGACAAACACCATCACTGACGCCACTGCCACTACGTCGCCTCCGGCTGTCTATCCATCTAGTTGACCCGTCCCCTTTCCCCCTTTTCCCCCTTTTTCAGGTCTGCAAAAGGTCGATTCAACCTCCAAAAGGTTGAAGACTATTCGGATCCTCTGGATTATCGCCCGATTGTCCTTCGATTCACTGGAAAAATGACCCAACCAGTCTAATTTAAACACCAACGGCTCCAATACATCGAATCAGCCCCGGAAAAAATGATTTTGATTTCCTCTTTTCATTATTTTCCTTCAGTAATCTCAAACAATCCCCCCCCCCCCCCCCTCAAAATTCAAGTTCAAAGCTTCCCCAGGAAACTATTGAAACCTCCTTTTTTTCACCGCTATAAATACGACCCTTTGGGCTGTTTGTGAACAGGTTCGGAGGCTTGAAAAAATTCCCCTTTGAACACAAGCTTTGATTCTTAAAAAAATTTCCCACCTTTATTCTAAGTTGTTGGCTATCAAGAACTTTTTTTACTCTAAGCTTTGGACTATAAAAAATACTCACGCTTCGTTCTTTTATTGGTCGAAACAACAACAAACTACTTCGAGCGGATTCAGAGATTCGACAACGACAAGCCTCAGTTCGATGTCCTCAAAAAAGGTCAGTAATCGCC
Source organism: Anisodus tanguticus (assembly GCA_034509755.1). Classification (NCBI taxonomy): domain Eukaryota; kingdom Viridiplantae; phylum Streptophyta; class Magnoliopsida; order Solanales; family Solanaceae; genus Anisodus; species Anisodus tanguticus. The sequence goes on along the minus strand of CM067543.1, from coordinate 6,811,064 downwards.
CTCGTCTTTATTTCCATTTCAGTTTTTTTTCGTAAAATTAAATATAGTCGTTCGCTCGTTTTAGGCGTTTGTTCAGTTATGCCTGCTTGTCCTTTTGTTTGATATAAATCAGTGCTCATCCTTGCCTTTCATTGCGTTTAAATTTACAGAATTAAATGTAGTCGTTCAATATTTCTTGCTGATTCGTTAAGATTCTGCTTACTTGAATCTCTTTGTCGTTTGTTTTACCTCAAGTCTGTGTATAAAATGGTTGACGAAGATTATCCATTTGCCATAGAAATTATGTTCTAGTCATAGAACTTTGGCCTGAGTTTATTTTGAACATTGTTGTTTTCCTGTAAAGTGTAGTATTAGCTTGAATCATGGCCTAATGTCGACACTCTTAACTTGATTTTGAATTGAGAAACTTAGGATGCTTGTTAAGTGACTACATGAAGTGCAATAATCAAATAGGTAGGTACAAAATGGGAGATACCTTTGTTTTGTCCAATGTTTTGCTCACTGCTTGCCCACCTTATTAGATAGATTTGATTGCTAAAATGAGTGTGTTTCAAGACGAGTAATCCCTGCCCTGACAAAAGTTGAACTTAGGAGTCTAAAGGATGGAAATAGAGCTATATAAATCTGAATCTGTTAGAGCCTTTGAGCTTCCATGTTCATGAGTAATGAAACTAAAATGAGCACCTGACTTGTTTGAATAATTAGACTAGTTTTGTCTATGAAAACTAAGTCACATTGTTGTGCGAGCCAAATGAACTTAGCTACAGTTCCATTTTTGTTTCACTCCTTGTCTTGAAAATGTGAATGAATCGACAAAGTTCATTAAATAACTCGTTTGCTTGAAACACTTACGCAATGTTTACACTATTAAATATCATTCAAACCAATTGAAATGTTTTTCCTTTTACCTAGATTAAATCTTTTGAAGTTCTCTAGTTAATAGACCAATATGAAAGCTCTCAGGATAGTAAGTTACCATGTTTAACTTTTGATTCAGAAGATTTGAGCTTATTTTCTTTGTGTCTTTTCTTCTGCAAGCTCGGGATCACTTCTTTTAAAGTACAACAATGGTTCATACATTATCCTTGTTATTTACCCGCATTATTCAAGTATCAAATTAATTTATACTAATCTTTTTCTTTTCTTTCGTTTACATGAAATGCATCGAGAGCAACAAAGAGTCTCGTTATGAGACTCATCATGACTATTGTCAAACGAAGACCCTCATCCACATTCATTGCATTCTCATGCCTCGGGACTTCTAAACAAATAGGGCGGGAGGATATCTTCATCTACCCTAATCGCTGCTTTTAATTCCTTAATCCCGCCATTTTTATTTTTTCTGTAGTAATTTAATTACTCAACTTTGTGCGATCATGGGAATACTTAGAATAATTAGGCCTTGAATTGATAAATTAAAAGGGTAGTTAAAATTGGAAATCCGCCGCTAGTTTATTCATTTTAGGCTCGTCATGCATGTTTAAAACTTTCAAAACAATTTGGTCATCCTTTTTTCGCATTATTAATCATACAAATAAGGTTTTATTTTTATCCGATTTGCGATTTAAAATGACTTCCATATAAATCACTACTTTGTATTACAAATAATTTGTTTTTCTCCTTACTATCAATTGCCAAAATAGATATTTTATAAACAATGCCATACAAAGGTATGCTTTTATCCAAAAAAAATAATTTTACATGTATTTTTATGAACAATATCATGCATACTTTTCAGATTTTATGCCGGGAATTTATTATTCATCATCGCAATCACCTTTGCGTGACTCCTCAAAAAGAATATAAATGGTAAAAAATCTTTACGTTGTCAAAATGCATCTTTTAATTAACTACTTGCAACATCCTTTCAATTAACCCTACTTTTAAACATGCATTTTTTCTTAGCATAATAATCAACTTAAGTTTGATCGGAAAATCGTAGTTAGCAGATCTTAAAGGATGCCTAACACCTTCCCTTTAGGATAATAAAGAATACTTATTCAGAATCTCATAGATTAGCAGATCATTAATCGGAGTTCATTTTGCAGCATTTAGTTAATAATTAGGTGCCCTAATTCATCGTAGAATAATTAGGTGGCGACTCATTAAGCTTTAATTAATTTAGGAATCACCAATACGTCACAACCATGTTGGATCCCTCTTCTTCGCGGTGGGGGGTGGGGGGTGGGGAGAGTTAAAAACGGGTGTGACAGTATCGTGGACGATTGTTTCAGTTCTTCTCTTAGTCCTCTATGATACTATCATGATATATAAATATATTGCGATAATATCATGGAGATAGGGTTTTGGGCGATAAGGTACATCGGATAAATAGTTACAGTCGATTGAGTAAACCAATTAGTTTGGGAGAGCATGAAGCGAATAATTATTTTACATTTTAGGAGTATTTGGTGTTGTTTCCCCTATAATTAAACTATTTTACTAAGTAATGCACTTTGGTGGCTAATCTTTTTTTGATACACTGGAAAGTATTAAATAGAAATATTATTGAAAGAGAATAATCCCTTGATTCTTTTCATTTATGTAATTGGTTTATATACATGATATACAATGGTAAACCTAGCCTATAATTAAGGAAATCAAATATACATTTTTCTAATACAAAAGATTACTACCATAATTATAGATGTACAAGATCATTAATAATATCACAAAAATATACGGTGTATATTCAGCCTCCGCGCTGGATCTCAACAAAGTAGCCTGACGTTTAGCCGACCAAGAGACCAAGTTATCACCAAGAAACATACAATAACCAGACGTCGAACTCTTGGTATCTGGACATCCACCCTAATCAGCATATATATAAGACATGAGAATAGATACTGATGATGGATATAAGTGCAAACCGTAATCAAGAGTGTCCTGAAGGTAACACACAATGCGTTTAAGAGCATGCATGTGTTCTTCCCTCAAATCATGCATTAATAAACACACCTGATGCACTGCATAAGTAATATCAGGCCTCGTAAACGTAAGATATTAAAGAGCTCCCACAATATTACGATAGTGGGAGGGATCCTCATAGGGTGTGCTAGATGTAGCACTCAGCTTTGGTTTAGTGTTAACTGGAGTAGGAGATGACTTACAAGAGGACATGACAGTCCGTTCAATAATCTCTGTTGCATATTTCCTCTGAGAGAGAAATAGACCACCTTCATGATGAGTGACAGCAATACCCAAAAAGTAACTCAACGGCCCCAAGTCCTTCATATCAAATTCGGAGCTGAGAAGAGATATGATAAACTTGCACAGTTTGTCAGAGGAAGCAGTCAATATAATATCATCCACATATAACAGAATGTATGCCATAAAAGTACCGTGATGGTAGATGAATAGATAATGATCCGCTCTTCCGTGAGAGAACCCAAAAGTAGACACATCATCTGCAAACCTTTTGTACCAGGCTCGAAGGGCCTGTTTTAGCTCATACAAGCACTTCTTTAGTGAGCACACATGGTTAGGATGATCGGGGTCCCTGAAACCCAAGGGCTCATGCATGTATACAGTTTCCTTGAGTTCACCGTGTAAGAACGTATTTTTCACATCCAGCTGATGAATGGGTCACGCTTTTGAGAGGGCCAGACTGAGAATAGTGTGAATAATTGTCAGTTTGACCACCGAACTAAATGTCTCTCCACAATCCACGCCAACCTATTGTGTTTTGCCATCACCTACAAGACATGTCTTATGCCTCTCAAAACAACCATCAGATTTTTCCTTATGAGTAAAAATCCACATAGAACGAATCACATTAACACCAGGTGGACGGGGCACCAACTTCCATGTCTTATTTTCAATAAAAGCATTATATTCATCATCTATAACCATTTTTCAATTCGGGTCACGAAGGGCAGACACGGGGTTACGTGGTAGGGGTAAGTTACGTGGTAGGGGTAATTTAGTGACATTAGAGTTAAGATTAAATTGTCATTTTGGTCTAAAAATACCCCATTGGCGAGTAATGGGCCATTGACTTGGAATAGAAGTGGGTCGGACCTGGGTCGGTGTAGTGATTTCGGGACTGGTTTAAGTTGGGAAGAACTAGGCCGACGAGTTGCTGGAATTTTTTGGGCCAGTAGGCAGTGGGCCTTCTGGCAAACTGACTGGACCGAGAGGGAAGTCACGGGTTGGGCCAGCAGGCAGTGGGCCTGCTGGCCGAGGGACTGGACCGAGAGGGGAGGGGATGTTTGGGCCAGCAGGCAGAGGGACTGGACTGTGACCAATTGGGCCAGCAGAAATGTGGCTAGATCGTACATGCTGGTCCGAATCTCAAGGAGTTGGCTGGACCAAATGTTGGACCACATACGGTGATAGCCCATTATCCAAAAATTTATACGACTTGGACGCGGAATTATGCAACTTAGCAAATGGAAATTGGGTCTCATAAAAATGGCATGACGACTAATGATGATTTTATTATAGGATAAATCAAAATATTTATAACCACGATGATTAGATGGGTACCCTAGGAACACACAGGTGGTAGAGCGGGCTTGAAGTTTGTTAATGGTGGTGAAGGGGAATAAAGGATAAAATAAACACTCAAACACCTTAAGAAGAGAATACGAAGGGTCTTTTTGATAAAGAACTTTGAGTGGGGATTAGTATGCTAATCTTTTGCTATGGAGTATGTTAAGGAGGTAAGTTGTCATTTGTAATGCATGATGCCAAAAGGAAGGTGGTAATGATGCATGGGCTAGTAGTGTACGAACAATATTATTAATGGTGTGGATTTTTCTTTCGGCCTTCCCATTTTGTGATGACGTATGTGGACATGAAAATCGAAAAGATATACCATTAACCTTACAAAATTCTCTAAATGGCCCATTATCAAATTTCTTTCCATTATCACATTGAATATTCTTAATTTTTCGTTTAAATTGTGTACGGATGAATGCTCTAAATGATAGGAATGTGGAAAAAACCTGAGACATTTTAGATAACAAAAATGTCCACAAAAAATTAGAATAATCATCCAAAAATAACACATAATACCGGTGACCGGTAGAGCTTAAAACGGGAGATGTCCAAAGATCACTATGAATAATATCAAATGGCAACAATGTACTGGAATTGGAAGCCACAAACGGTAATTTAACATGTTTCCCAAGCGAACAAGAAGGACAAACATTAGTGCAACGATCAATATTACACTCAATAACATGTTTCACAAGCTTCCATTGTCGTGGCGTCGGGTTCGATAATTGTCTGTAAGAGGTCCGTAGAGATGGTGGAATAAATCCATTGGAGGACCGTAGCATCAAGAGTTGCCCACAACTCTATTTCATAATCGGTGGAAGGCACCTTCTCCTTCCCTTTTTCTAGTTTGACGATGTGATGGAGGACTCGATGAGACCTAGCATGAATTTTAAAAAGTTCTGCCCACGTCGCGTATTGGACGTTCTCCATTGCAAGAACGATAGGGATGTTGTTCTTGATATTAGAGACCGCAAGAGCAGGATGGAATATGTTCTTTGTGTTAGACATGATGTAGGAAGAAAGGGGAATATTTGGGCGATGGGAGGGATTTCGTCGATGGAGAAGGACGGCGGAAGGGTGGGATGCCGAGGAAGAGACTCGGCGGCGGAAGCTTAGGGTTAGGAAAATATGCCCTAGACTGCTGATACCATGAAAGAGAATAATCTCTTGATTCTTTTCATTAATGTAATTGGTTTATATATATGATATACAATAGTAAACCTAAACTATAATTACGAAAATCAAATATACATTTTCCTAATACAGAAGATTACTATCATAATTACAGATGTACAAGATCACTAATAATATCACAGGAATATACGGTGTATATTCTATCAATTACACCTGTTCATAAGCTACATTATTGAATTCTTTCAGGAGTAAAAACTTCATATTCTTGTTGGCCTTGTCTCATATTAGCTAAGTCTTCTTCATATTTATGGTCTTCATATGTCAGAAAGATTTAAGAATAATATTCTGTTATGGGCTTTGTAAGATTGCTATATGATGTAAGAATTCCAAGAAAAAAAAAAGAGAAATTATTTTCTGTTGGTGGGTGAAGAATCAAGACAAATTCCATGATTCCATCTATGGACGAAGACAAAGCAAAACAAAGTATCCAATGCTGTAACAGTCATTATTGGAACTTTCTATACAGTCAATAGTTAGTATTCTATGTTAAGAGATGTTATAAATTAATTAGTCTTAGGTTTTACTTAATTATAAAAGCACAGGTTGCATCATACAATTCCAGGACTATTATTCTGAAAATAATTATTGACACATCACGAGGACAATGTACCATTGGATCCTCTTCCTTTAGACTAGTATAAATTATATTTAAAAAAAAAATAAAAGCATATAATTAGACTCCAAGAGAATGAATATGTTTGTTTCTATTGCGTTTTTACGCCACAAATAATAAAATACTGTTTTTATAAAAGAAATATTAGAATTCTACAAGTCATGTGTTAGCTATTGTCATCTAGCATTTATAATTTCCTACCGGCTAAAATGTTGAACGAGTCAAAATAATTTGAAAAAAAAAACGACATTTTAAGAAAGATTCTTTGCCTTAGTAAAATGTTTCCTAGTTTGTTTTGACTCTAGAAAGAAGCAAGAATGTTGGAATATTTACAAGGAATCAAATTAAAAGCTTCTTTTTCTAGAATTCTAGTGGATGCGGTTTTGGAAGATTTGGTGTTCTCTCTTTCTTGTTATTTTTTGTCAACTCAAAGTCTCCGGTGAATTAATTAATATCTTATCAAAAAAATATATCACAAGTGACAACCATAGAGAAAATATGAAAGTCTATTGTGTCCCTTGTGGGGATTAAAAGTGATGTTTTGGTATTGTATTGATGTTGGTGGGTGTATGGTGTAACATTTTTTCTTGTAATGTTCATGAGGGAGTTTTCTTATTCCTAACAAGTGTCTTTCATGTCCCTTCACGATATCAAATTCCTGACATATTTATTAAGGGTCTTTTCTTAGTTCTGTTTGAAGATTTTAGAGACAGTCTTAGCGTACGACAACCGCCCACTATGACTACGGAGTGTGATAGAATGTACGTAGTATATTCCTAATAAACTACGTATATTCCCTGATATTATTAGAGATCTTGTATTAGTAAACTGTAATTATGATAGTAGTCTTGTATTAGGAAAATGTATATTTTTTTTCCGTAATTATAGGCTAGGTTTACTATTGTATATCATGTATATAAACCCTTTACATTAATGAAAGATTTGTTTTTGTTGATTTATTGTCCAGATATATTCTCATTCCGAAGCAAGTAAGCTTCAAGTACCTCAGATGTATTATCCAAGGGAATGGAGAGATTGATGACGATGTCACACATCGTATTGAGGCAGGGTGGATGAAATGGAGGCTTGCATCTGGAGTCTTGTGCGACAAAAAGGTGCCACCAAAGCTAAAAGATAAGTTTTATAGGGTGGTGGTTAGACTGATATGTTGCATGGGGCGAAGTGTTGGCCAGTCAAGGTGTGGCACACCCAAAGGATGAGAGTGGCGGAGATGAGGATGCTGAGATGGATGTGTGGGCATACAAGGAAGGATATGATTATAAATGAAGATATCCAGGCAGAGTGGGAGTGGCCTCGGGGGAGGATAAGATGTTGGAAGCGAGGTTGAGATAGTTTGGACATGTGCGGAGGAGAGACATAAATGCCCCAGTGCGGAGGTTGGCTATGGACGGGTTCAAGAGGGGTAGAGGTAGGCCGAAGAAATATTGGGGCGAGATAATTAGATGAGATATGGAGCAGACGAGACTTACTGAGGACATGACCTTAGATAGGGGGTTGTGGAGGTCACACATTAGAGTAGAAGGGTAGTAGGTAGTCGAGCGTAGTCCTACTTACTCTTACAAACTGGTAGGTGTAGTGTTATTACTGTAGGCATGCTTAGCATATTATACGAATAGGCGTAGTATCGCTCTATAGTCTTCTGTAGTTTTATTTCTTCTGCTATGCGTTCTTGAATGTACTTGATTTATCTCATTTATCTGCGTAGTTACTGCTTCTTTTTAGGATGCGCTATCACGACATATTCGCATTTGCTAGCAACATTTTCTTACTGCTTTAAATTTTTGACCAGGTCTGACTTTTTTTTCTGTTGTGCTTGTCCTGAGCCGAGGGTCTCTCGAAAACATCCGCTCTACCTACCAAGGTAGAGGTAAGGTCTGTGTACACTATACCCTCCCCAAACCCCACGTTGTGGAACTACACTGAGTATGTTATTGTTGTTGTTTATGTTGGAAATTTGCCTTTGGTGGGGAGGTGCGTCCACCCGTATTTAATGACTTAAACACTAGGGTTCCACATGTTGGAGGCTTTATCTCTTCACACGTGCATAATCTACTAAGTGAGTAGATGACCGTAGGGTCAAAGATCGTCAAATTTCGTTAAGAAATGAAAGAGATATTGGTCCACGAAGTAAGGTGTTTGAGGCATGGAAATATGGTGTGGAACAAATCTACCACATCGGTGGGAAAGGGAAGAATTGTTCTCTTTATAAGTCTCAAAATTGGCTAAGGGTTTGGGACCCCATGGGGTAACCCATGTGTTTGAAGGAGAGAGGACCTAGATGTGCTTGGGTTCAAGGCTAAGTCCACACGCGCTTCTGATAGACCCCCAAATTATTTAATATTTACAGTTTGGTCCCTGGAGTTTTTAAAAAGATGAAATTGGGAACGACGGAAGGCAGAAAGTTTCTGCCTACCGTTTGGGTTGGTTTTTGGAACGTTGCACATTAATCATCAGCCATTACCTGCTGATTAACTCCCTCACTAACTAATGGCCATAAACAGCCATTTCTTGGTTGATTAATGGTCATTACTTGGCAGTTGAGGAGTCCCTCCCTTATGCTATATATTGGTGTCTTTTGGCACAATTGTGAAGACTAAAAAAAAAGACTGAAAACCAGACAGCAAGATATACACACAGAGACAAACAAAAAAGAAAAACAACACAGATTCTGTCCAGAAACAGTGTCAAAAACAGAAACTCTTCCTTCCTTTTCCATTCTTCAGCAAGTCGTTTCGTGTTTTATTTTCTTCGTCAGAATAAACCTATTTGCTTTGTAGTGTTGATTAATTGCTATTTTATCTTGGAAGACTATTGCCCGTTAACGTAAAAGCATATATACGGGGAAATCTTGTCTTAGAGACAGAGAGTCATCTCTCGACTCAGCCACAGTTGTAACAATCCAAATTTATTGTTTCTTGATTTCAGGTTATCAAGATTCAAGACTCAACAAGCTTGCGGCAGTTCTGAACATTGGCTTGTTTGTTTATCCTTTCGAACACTTGTAATATTTATTTACTTTCCGTACTGCTTTACATATCCAACAGTATATATTCTCATAAACTGAAAGGGCTTGCAACATCAAAGATAGCGAGTACATGTATCCACTAAAAAGAGGATTATATCATCAACAAAGGTAAGGTGGTTGATAGAGGGACCATGTTTACTCATGTAAAAGCCATTAAAGTTAATATTATTATATATAAATCATTGAGTTTTTGAGAAAGAAATTCAGCACATAAAAGAAATAGTGAAGAGGAAATAGGATCTCCGTGTCTTAGTCCTCTTTCTGATTTAAAGAAAGCTTGTCTTGTATCATTGACCAAAAAAGAATACCAATTGCTTGAGACATGTGTATCTATCCACATTTCACAGAATCCATTCTTCTCATAAGAATATAGAGGTATGGTCAAGAGACTTTGTCATAATCCTTTGTCATATCTATCTAGTTTAATAGCAACACTGCCCTTGTGGTTGTCTTTGTTTGAGCTAAAAGTATATTCCTTGTGATGGATCTGCCTTTCACAAAGCCGCTTTGATTATCACTAATAATTTTAGGAATGATCTTACTAAGCCTTGCATTGAGAATTACAGAGGCTGATTGGCCTAATCTGAAAAACTCTGAGGAGAAGACACTTTCGGGAGCATTACCATGCAAGTATGGGTAAATTTGCACCACAAAAGAAGGCCTCGGTGATATCAACCCCTACAATACTTCAAGCTGACTGGAAGAAGTGAGCAGTGAATCAATCAGGGCCTGGAAAAGCCATTAGTTCATTGTTATAAATATCAGTCACAATAACATTGATATTGTTTAGCTATGAGTAATTAGTATACTCAGGCTCTTGGCTAAATAAATTCTTGAAATAACTTAAAGCAACCTCTGAGACTTGTTTAGTCCCTTCCACCTAAGAAATAAAGGAACACTTTTGAAATGTGCGGTCCAAAACAAACTTTAGATATTTGTATGGTTGTCATTTCATAAAGTTAAATTGTTTCTAAATATATAAATGTGTCAATTTTTTTTGAGATAAACTAATAAGGAAAGTAGGACAATACAAATATTGTGTCAAGTCAAACTAGGACAGTCTTTTTGAGAAGGAGTGACTATTTTATTAGACATATTTTAGTATCTAGTGCAGTTTTTTGTGTTGAATACTTTAGAATTTGATGGGTTTACGATTAAATCTTTCTTTTCTATTGTTCCCACCAGATAAAAATGATAGAGTTTGATAAATACTTGACAGAGACTAAAAGTGTTAACTTTTTGATAAAATTCAAAAGATCAAAACTGTTAAGTGCATACTTAAATGCCTATTTCGAACCTACCCTTGAACATAAGATACCATTTTTTATCATTTTCTTCTCTCCTTTTTTGTTTCAATTAAGTCCCCCTAAAGCACTCAAAAGCAACTGAAGCCATTTCATTCTTCTATTCTTATGTTCCATTGAATCCAAGAACAAGAAAAAATGTTTACAATAAGCATTCTTTTCTTAGCAATTCTCTTCATTGTTGGTTTAATCACAACCCTTTTCAAGTTTCCCCAAAAAAAATCCAATCTTGGATCTTTTCCCTCTCCATCAAACCTCAAACTCCAACTCCTCTTATCAAGAACTCAATTTTTTCCCAAAAAAAAAGATTTAAAAACGAGTAATAACAAGGTTGAGCTAAAGGGTATATTTGCAACATTTGACAAGAACAATGATGGATACATAACAAAGCAAGAGTTAAAGCAATCACTCAAGAATATTGGTATTTTCATGGATGATCAAGATATAGTTGAAATGGTTGAGAAAGTTGATTCAAACAAAGATGGTTTGATTGATCTTGATGAGTTCTATGAGCTTTGTCATTCATTCTTGCGCATAGAAAAAGTTGTAAGTGAAGAAGAAAATGGTCAAGAAAAGGATCTTAAAGATGCATTTGATGTGTTTGATTATGATAAAGATGGATTAATATCAGAGGAGGAGTTAAGTAAAGTGCTATCATTTTTGGGGTTGAATCATGGTAACAAATTGGATGATTGTAAAGAAATGATAAGGAAAGTTGATGTGGATGGTGATGGAATGGTAAATTTTGATGAATTCAAGAAGATGATGAGAGCCGGTGGAAGGCTTATTCCAATTTCTTGAAAATCCATGCAAAGCTATTATACCACAACAACATACTCAATGTAATGTCAGAGATGAATTCTGGAGAGGGTAAGGTGTACCCTTACCCCTACTTACCAATCTTTCTAATTCCATTTTTATTACTATCAAGAAAAAACAATTGAAGGGGAAATCCATTATGATACAAGATGAATTTCTACTACTAGTACTAGTCTTCAAGATTTGTACAGATAGGAACAAGAATTTGCATTGAGTGATTGTATAGTTAGTTACTTTTCTTAGTTTCTGTTAGGATTTGATGAAGCTAAAGATTGGATCTGAGGTCTAGTTAAGTCAACTAAGATTTCTTTTTCTTTCTTTTTTCTTCTTAACCACTTGGATTAGAGAAAATTAAATCACATGACAACTCTGGCTCTGTATTCAAGTATTTTGATCTCATGTGTTGTTTTAGGGAGCAGACAAGTTCATGGTTGTACTGACAGTGACACTATATGTTTGTTTATTAATTGGACTTGTTTCCTTAAGGTACTTGTTAATTGATGTTCAAGTAAGATCTTTCTAAGCAAATCCATATTCTAGATCTTGATAAATGTAAGTTTAATATGCAACTGCAGAATATGGACAAGAGCCAAGATTTTGGTATGCCTCCTAATTTGTTACTGGAACATTTTGCATTAAATTTTGATGTCATATAGAGCACCGAAATGACTTAATAGTGATAAATATTTTATCAAAGAACATGGCTGTGTGCCTGTGTATATATCTAACTTCCAAATTTTTAACGGCAGTATAAAAAGAAAACCAGAAGAAGACTCATAACTAAAAGTCTAGGTTTCCACTATCATCTCTTATAAGTTTGGTAGTACTAAAAATACCCTAACTCTTTCTGTTTTTTATAATTTTGATGTTCGGGCTAACTTGGACGCACTTCAACTAATTTCACGGATATTGCTACCTCCACCAAGTATATTCAATGTCAAGAATTTTAGATGTCGAACTAATCAAGTTTAAATGTAGGAAATATTTCTACAGTGTAGTTTAACTAATTGTTGGTTTACTTACTTTTCCGGGTTATATACTCATATTTTTAGTACAGACGATTAGCTATTACTGCATTATTTTTGCAATAACCAGGTCACCGTATATAAAAATATAAAACTGAACAGAAAATCATTAGTCAAACTGGAGTAGGTTTCTCTAGAAGGTGAAGAGACTTTTGTCCCTTCATCCTTAATCAAAGGTTGGGTTCGAGTCCTGCCGGATACGGAGTTACTTTTGTTAATGAACACTCTATTTTTCCACGTGGGATTTCTTGGTGCATCTAATCAAACTTCAATACGGATATCGAATACCGATTGGAAAATGGAAAAAGAGTAGAGGCTTTTGCCCCTTCGTTATACGGCAAGTACAGTTTCATTTTCATTGCAAGTCCAGATGACTTGTTAAAAATAAAACATCTTCCTATAGACTTTGAAATGTCACAATCAGATTGTCAATGTTTTTTGGTTGCAAGTAAACTTGTGACTAGACTTGGTTTAGACTGTTGACGTGGACAGGTCTTGTGTGCTATGCCACCCAATAACCTCATTTGTGTACCAAGTATTTTCTAGGGCTGGCCAACGGGGCGGGTTCGGGGCTGGGCGGGGCAGGTCTTGGCGGGACGGGACCCGATAGGACTGGGGAGGGCGGGATCGATCTTCCGGCGGGACTGGCGGGATCCGCCAATGTCCCGTCCGGTTCCCGGTCCTATCGAAAAAGGGGACCGGTCTTATCAGGCCGGGGCGGGGTAGTGTTGGGTCGGGATCGGGTTTTCCATTTTTTTTTTTGCACTTAATTTTGAAAAATAACATATATAAATACCTCAATAATTGAACAAGATAGTGTAATAAAAACATCTCAAGGTTGTTTTTGTACCTCTTATATTATTTAATAGAAATATTATTTTTTTGTGATACAATTTCAAAATTGCAACTTTGTGGTGTTGAAAGTTGTAAATAACATAGTAAAATTACAATTAAAAAATCATATATTTATAAACACCTTTTCTAGTGTAATCAATCAAATCATCTTATCGAGGAATAAGATGACTAGAAGAAGTACCCCTCCCCTTGTTACCCCTACTAGATGAAGCACCCTTACTCTTACCCTTAAACATACCTCTTAATCCTTCCACTTTAATTATGCAAATAAATAGTTAAAGATAATGAAATTAAGTGTTATAATTAAGATAAACTAACAATAATAATTTAAAGAAGGAACGAAGGTACCAAACGCCGACGTAACGTCGACTTGTAATCGAGGTTGAAAATTGAAACTTTGCTCGATGGATGATCCTCAAGCTAGTTGTCAACTTCACTCCCAATTTTTTAACTTTGATATAAATGAGCAAAAAATATAATATTTAGTAGGCAATGTAGAATTGTAGAGTGATAAATTGAGAGATTGTTGGAAGATTTGTGAGAAAATGAGTTATTTATAGTTGGAAAATTGGGTTAAACTGTAAATATATTAACTTTGGGGTTAAAAATAAATATTAAGAGGGTAGGAGGAGGATGCCAAAAATGACTGTTGAACAACGGCCAAAATATAAAATGGTCGTTGTGCAACAACCATTTTTTGCAAATGGGATCGGGGCGGGATCGGGCCTGAAGCGGGATGGGCCCGGGTGGGACGAGCCCAGGTCCCATCCCGGGTTCGAGTCCCATTCCGATTTCTGTTTTGCGCGATCGGGCAGGACCGGGGCGGGGTCATGTCGGGACCGGGTCGACCCAGCCCACTGGCCAGCCCTAGTATTTTCAAAGTCTACCTTCAAAGTCTTAGGTTATGTATGATACTACTAGATAAGAGAATTGCTCCTCAAGTGTCAAGGCAATGGTTACCGTTAGATTAAAATCATCTCAAAGCTGAAATGAAAAAGTAAAGTTCTTGCATTTGTTTAATCATAAGATTGAGATTTTCACTAGAACCATCGATTCTCCATTAATTGACCCATGAGCTCGGGTGAATACATCATATTGATAGAAACTGTAACAATAAATTCTAGTGTAGTTAGGTTTCTTACCTTATTTTATAAATTCTTTTACAAGTGTAATTAGGATATTAGTATTATAGTAAGAATGAGATTTTTCATATTTAGAGATTGTATATTGTATATATAGACCTCTTCATTAATGAAAATAATCAAGAGATTATTTCTTTCATGGCATCAGAAGTCTAGGGCAAAATTCATTCTCCCAACTACACTTCCGCCGCCTAGCACCCTCGGAATCTGCGATTCCAACACTTTTTTTTCTTCTAAAAATTTTCCTATCTTCCCAATAATTCCTCCTCCCGGGACCGTCACTCAACCAGCAGACCCACTGCCTGCTGGCCCAAATACCTCCAGTCTAGGCCAGCAGGCTCATTGCCTGCTGGCCTAGTAAATTACCCGCCTGACCCAGTATCACGACCAGCAAGCCCACTGCCTATTGGCTAGTCCCGAGGCAGTTCACCAACGTCCCCGGTCCAGTTCGTTTCAATTTCGAGTCAAGGGCCCGTTACTCGTAGCCAAAGGGGTATTTTTAAACCTAAATGACATTTTAATTTACATTCTAATGTCACTAAATCACCCCTACCACGTAATCCAGTGTCCGCCCTTCATGACCCGAATTGAAAAATGGTCATGGATGATAAATATAATGCTCTTATTGAAAATAAGACGTGGGAGTTGGTGTCCCGTCCGACTGATGTCAATATTATTCGGTCTATGTGGATAATTACTCATAAGGAAAATTCTGACGGTTCGTTTGAGAGGTATAAGGTCCTTCTTGTAAGTGATGGTAAAATTCAACAGGTTGGCGTGGATTGTAGTGAGACGTTTAGTCCAGTGGTCAAACCGGCTACCATTCACATTGTTCTCTGTCTGGCTCTCTCGAAAGCATGGCCCATTCATCAGTTGGATGTGAAAATACTTTCTTACACGGTGATCTTAAGGAGACAGTTTACATGCATCAGCCCTTGGGTTTTAAGGACCCCAATTATCCTCACCATGTCTGTTTGCTGAAAAAGTCTTTGTATGGGCTTAAGCAAGCCCCATGAGCTTGGTACAAGAAGTTTGCAGATTATGTGTCTACTATTGGGTTTTCTCACAGCATGTATGATCATTATTTGTTCATCTATCGCCGTGGTACATCTCTAGCATACATTCTCTTATATATGGATGATATAATTTTGACTGCCTCCTCTGATAATTTGCACAAGTCTATCATGTCCTTTCTCAGTTCAGAATTTGCTATGAAAGACTTGGGGCCCTTGAGTTATTTTTTTGGCATAGTTGTAACTCGACATGTAGGTGGTCTATTTTTATCTCATAAGAAGTATGCGGCTGAGACTATTGAGAGAGCTGACATGTCATCTTGCAAGTCCTCTTTCACTCCGGTTGATACCAAATCGAAGTTGAGTGCTACTTCTAGCACACCATATGAGTATCTCACCCACTATCGTAGTCTTGTAGGGGCTCTTCAGTATTTTACTTTCACAAGACCAGATATTACTTATGCAGTTCAGCATGTGTGTTTATTTATGCATGATCCGCGGATTGAGCACATGCATGCGCTCAAACGCATTATACGATACATACAGGGCACACTTGATTATGGATTGCATTTATATCCATCCTCCGTCTCTACTCTTGTGCCATATACATATGTTGATTGGGGTGGATGTCAAGATACCAGACGTTCAACTTGTAGTTATTGTATGTTTCTTGGTGATAACTTGATCTCTTGGTCTACAAAACGTCAGGTTACGTTATCACGATCCAGTGCAGAGGCCGAGTATCGAGAAGTAGCAAATGTGATGTCGGAGTCATGTTGGATGTGTAATCTTTTATTAGAGCTTCATTTTCCTATCCAGAAAGCTACATTGGTCTACTGTGATAATGTTAGTGCCGTATATCTCTCTGGAAATCCGGTCCAACATCAGCGCACTAAACATATCGAGATGGATATTCACTTTATTCGCGAAAAGGTAGCTCGTGGACAAGTATGTGACTTGCATATCCCTTCAAGCTACCAAATTGCTGACATCTTTACTAAGGGTCTTTCCTTGGTTCTGTTTGAAGATTTTAGGGTCAGTCTCAACGTACGACAACCGCCCGCTATGACTACGGGGGTGTGATAGAAACCGTAACAACAAATTCTAGTGTAGTTAGGTTTCTTACCTTATTTTGTAAATTCTTGTACAAATGTAATTAGGATATTAGTATTATAGTAGGAATAAAATATTCTATATTTAGAGATTGTATATTGTATATATGGACCTCTTCATTAATGCAAATAATTAAAAAATTATTTATTTCACATATGTCAAGCTTTAGTGGAATTATGGATTCAAAATTAATATTTATTTAAATTTTAGTAAATTTCTCTACGTTGCTCGGACTCTCCAAAAACATTGTATGCCCATATCAAATCCTTCAAAAATGCACTACTTTTAGAAGATCCGACACGTAATCATTGACATTTTTAAGAGTTCTAGCAATATCAAATTTTGTTGCCAAAGAGCTGCAACAGATGCTGCTACAACAATAATAAAAAACAATTATTTCACTACCAATTGTTTTTGAATACTTCCTGCCCAGATTTCCAACTTCCAATCACTAATTTACGAGATAGAGGAAAAGATGAAGTTGAGTTCGTGTTAGTGTGGATCTCAAATCTCGGAACACACCCACGATAAAGACATCCAAACCACCTGCTCGCCAACAAGCTACTATAATCGGGGCCATATTTCAACTACGTATAAAATTTAAAAATTGAAAATAAAGCACAAATTTTGAAGGACACAATGTACTGATCTTCTTCCTATTGATTAGATAAGAAAGTACAGCCCCTTAACTTAACAGTAAAATTTTACTTAATACACTCATACTACAATCTATTTTGATTAAGCACCTAAACACATGATAAAATGTTCTTATTAGACACTTTTAGCTCAAATTTTGAAAAAATTTGTACGGGTGTTCCTAATGACCCATTACGTAAATAAGTTAACCACCCAACTATCACCTCCTCTAGTTATACACACTAGCCTTAATAAATTGTAAAACCGCAGGCTTGTTCTAATTGAAGCTGGTGTATATAATTAAGAAAATAACATATTTTATGTGGTTAACTAATCTACGTGATAAGCATTTGAGAATACACCCAAAAAAATCCAAATTTTGTGCCGAAAGTGTCTAATAGAACACTAATCAGGTGCTCAATTGGACATGTCGTATTTCAAATGCCTAAACGAAATTCACTGACAAGTTTAAAGGAACGTAGAGGACAACTACAACTGGGACCCTAAAGATAGGTGAAATTTCGACAAAAGGATGAGTGAGAGCTGGGAGGTCATTTCAATTTACCATGAAATGACCCTAATAAGCACCTATGCTGCTATGCAACCAGAGCCAACTATCGAATTGAAACACAATGTTAAAAGCATGTTAATTATAAGTCAAATAGTTTTTGATCATTAATAAAAGACCAGAAAAGTATAAACTCGTAATCTAATTTGAAGTACCAGAAACAAAAAAAACAAGTAAAACCATGTCTATAACTTACTTGATACTATAGCTACCATTCGGCTTATAACAGCACCGGGTGGCTTCAACCAGGCAACGCAGATTCTGGCTCTAATATCCCCCCCCCCCCCCCCCAGAATCACATGCTGCCTATAGCGATGGTAGGACATGACTATTGCTGTCCTATCCATTAGTAAGGTAGTAAGGATAATATACATTAAAACACATCCGGATTGAAGCGCCCAGGGATAGAGCTGCTTTGTTGGGCCTGCTTGAGATGCATCGTGAGTGCATAGTTATTAACCTGATCACACAGAAAGGGCAATCAATTTATGTCATACATGAGAAGTGATGTGGGAACCGAAAATTGAAAAGTAGAGCTGAAACTCCTATAAAACAACTCACGATCTCTGGCCATATACTCTTAATGGCATAAATGTATCGACATAACTCTTAATCGTACAAATGTACCAACAAGCCAACATACTTCCAGGGAAACCGAAGACTTTCCTTCAACCAACATTTATATGCATGCATCTTCATACATATGTGAGTACAAATATCACTTCAACAACAAAGTTTCTGTGTTGGGAAAGACAGAGGGATGTTCATTTTACCCCTTTCAATAGAAGAAAGCATGAATGACAACCAGATTTTAGTCCTCATATCTCTTTTCAACTTTTTATCTTTGTTCCCAGATAGTATAAAGCATGTAATAAGTATTAAAGAGGGTAATCTGACCTCAAGCGTTCTTAGCCGCTCCTGGTACTGAGCCACCATCTGCTTCAGCTGATTCACCTCATCCCCTCTATCCTCAAACTCCTTCTGACGCTCACGTTGAATTGCAAATGCTCGCTTCAAAAGAGCATTCTCTTGTATAAGAGCTTCTAACTGCTGGTTGCGCATGATGCTTTCCTGAATAATTACATAACTATAAATGTATAGATATGGAATAACATTTATTTATTTTTGGAAATGGTATGCATTATTGATGTCAAAAGCCAGCACTAAGAAAGTGAGCGTAGCATTTTTTTTAACACCACAAAATAAGTAGGAGGTCATTAGCCTGGAATACCTAGTGCCATCTCCAGCCCCAACCCTCACACACTAAAATTTGGTGCTTGCTTGTTGGGGTGAGGGGAGGGGGGAGAGTGGCTATAAGGAAAGAACACTTGTAATCTATACTATAGCCAGACCATCAAACATTAATTCCTCAACCATCTAAATCTATATTTGAAGTTTTTACATTCTGCGGAAAACCCTACTTTTATCTCGTTCCATATCTGATTTCCATATTTTTATGCAACAATTGACGTTGATTCCCAACATCTACATCCTACTGAGGACCTTCAAAAACAACTGAATAGCACGCCCATAGTAAGTCATAGACAGATTAAGCAAATGAAAAGAACACAGTAGACCAGTTGAATCCAGCATCAGTGGTATGACAATAAAAATAGAAAAACAAAGAGAAAATAGAAGGCATAGTGTTCACAGACAATAAAGTTAACATTTCAGGATCACCTGCTGGAAAACTCGAGCTGTTGCCTCTGTTGCACGGGCACAAATAGACTTCTCATAGACCTCAAGAGCTCGTGAAGCACGGGCTTTAGCATCTTCTATATTTAAGGCACTCGACATCTCTCTAACAATCAGCTCCACGCATTCTGTTTTCTGCATGTGCAGTTCTTTTGCTACAGATGAATCCTCTGCAGGTATGGGCCCACCATTACCTGCATCAAAATGTGCAAGGAGACTACCAGTATAAACAGACTTGTGCTAGTGAACTTCAAAAACATCCAACAAATGCACTGATACACCTAAGAAACAATGGTAAAAGTATCAACAAAAAGTGAGCTCAGAAGGACATCACTCATCATTTCAGTAAGCATGTAATAAAGCAAGATCAGTAGCAGTTTTACTTCATTGTACAAGGGGTTCACTCCTGGATTTTTCAGGTCCCCCGTCTTTCTCAAAGGGTCTCGAAGCACAAAATAAGTAGTGGTACATACATGGCCTCGGGTCACCCAGTTAATAAATAAAACAAGTGTCCGGAGCAAACACAAGTTTCAGTCTGGCGTCAGGGTCCTACAGTAAGGCAATTTGGCAAAAGTAAAGTGCTTTAAAGAACGGAAAAGGGTCATATTTGCCCCTCTACTTTTTCATATTGTTTATATCTACCCTTCGTTATACTATTCGACTCTATATACCCTTGCCGTTATACCTTCGTCCAAATCTACCCCTCTGCCTAACAGACCACTAGGACCCACCAATTAAAGGGACACGTGGAGGCTATTTACACATCTAGATATACCCAATTATCTAGCCTAACCCAAACCCGTACAACAACAACAACAACATACCCAGTAAAATCCCACAACATGGGGTCTGGGGAGGGTAGAGTGTACGCAGACCTTACCTCTACCTTGGTAGGTAGAGCGGTTGTTTCCAAGAGACCCTCAACTCAAGACAAAGCACAAGCAAAGCAGGAGAAACGGTCAGACCCGAACAAGCAATTTAAAGCAGTATGAAAATGCAGGTATCAAAAGCGACTAAGTCATGATAGCGCATTCTGAAAAAGAAGCAATAACTAATGCAGGTAAATATGACAAACAACTTACACTAGAGAACACATAGCAGCATAAATCAAACAACATGGAACTATAAAGCAATACTGCGCCTACGATAGGCTAAGCAGGCCTACAATAATAACACTACAAATAACTAATCCGGGCCCCCTTCTTTATTACTTCATCTCCTTCGTTGCAAAAATTCGAGGTCTTCCAAAAAGTAAAATTCACTCAATTCTTAGAGAGGGAAAAGGAAATTACAGGATTCCAAAAATGGCTGCAACATGAAATATGGTTGGGTAGTGTTTTTTCTAACACCTGAAAACTTTAATAATTTATTGTCAAATAAAATTTTATAAACCAAAAAATAATACAAAAAGAACACCAAATAACCAAAAGCAGAATATTATATTCTGCAACTTCCCTTGACCTCCCAGAAACATTTTCTTCTACTGTTACTACTACATTATTTTCAGAAGCCAAAAGATTCAGATTTTTTAGTTTAGAACCTCCCAAGAAACAAGGGTAAAAGAGCAATCCTATTGAGGACGGGTTCTTCTTTCTTTGAGCCATTGCTTAAGGAGCAACTTGGGAGAAGGGGTATCTGCATTTTGTTGAAGTGGGTTAAAGGCTTTAATTCCATATAGAATTGTTGTTATTCTCATCGGCCATTGAGATGGAGAGAAAGACAAGTTGCTTTAGATCAGGGAAGAATGAAGGTGGCAAGCATTCCCCTAGTTAGATCTCCAATGGGACCAAAAAAAAAGATTTAGGTTAATTTTCGGATTCAGCTAAGAGTTGGGTCGGGTGTTTGATGGGCAAAATGAACCGAGTCTTTGAATTTGATTCCTGGCCCTCCACATGTCTATTTAGTGTTGGGATCGGGTCTATTCACGGCAGAGGGGTAGATTGGGGCCAAAGTATAATGGCAAGGTGTATAGAGTCAAATAGTATAACGGAGGGTAGATATAAACATATTAGAAGTTTTATGTTTAAAGAAACAAGACATTTCTCTTAAAGTCAACTAAAAAGCTTACCCATAACAACAAACTTGTATTAATAAATGAACATCACATTGGGCTTGAAGGGACTCTGATTCCCATATCAACATTAGATTAAAGTCAAACACAAGCAAAGAAACGAAATATTTTAAATAACTACTCATTATTTCCTTTACATTTCTATGCAACCACTTCTCCACCACAGCAAAGAGTAAGAATTGAGTAGCGCCTAAAATTCAATAAATATACATCAAAGACAGTAAGTAACAAAGTAGTGCAGAAAATTGCCACAAGCAACTGTGGAAGTATTAAATTTGTGAAACAGAATCAAGTTAATGAATCAGAAAATGTTGACCACAACTGACTAAATTCTCCAATTAAAGGGTGCAGAAAACACTAGCTACGTGGCACTTCCTGTAAAATTGTAAGCAGTTCTTAAACCTGCACAATATAAAAACTCGGCATAGCCATTGTGATACACAAAACATAGCACGAGAGGCAAACTGCCAGGATACTGACATATATTTTCAATCATGTGGAAAAAAAAACACATCAGATTGGACATGGAAGGAACAGGGTACTAGACTGATCAATGAAAACATCACATAGAACAAAAAAGAAGAAGAAAAGAAAAATCTCAATTGCACAATTGTATTGATGATTTTATATAGCACGTGATTATTGCACACAAACAAAGGATGTCACAAGAGAAACTACTTTAACTCATTCCCCAAGTTTCAGTTAAAATAGATTCAAAGAGGAAAAATTAAACATCAGGCAACAATCAATTAAGAATCAAACTAAATACAGATGTTTACCTTGAGTTAAGATCTGAGTGCCGGTCTCCTGGGTAGCATCAGATCTTCCTGTGAGGGCCCCCAGATTCTCAGCAGACCCCAAGCGAAGCTCATTTAGTCTTTTGATGGCAGAATCCAGATCACCGCCACTTTCTTCTAGAGCTCTCTCAAAGAACTAAAAATATGCATCTCGAGGTTAAATTCTCCCCCTTTCAGGGTAAACAAACGTTTGATCAAGAAAAGCTGTAGGAACTACGCCATACAACTGGTTATCTAGGTCACAGAAATGTGACCAGGAACTAAAACTAGCTTCTACAAATCAATGCTATCAAACCCTAAAATCAACAACCTCGTAGAATTGTTTTTCTTTAAGAAAAAAAAAAGAACACAAAGTTAGATCCGTCAATGATATCACTAGATGAAAATCAACAGACAGCCATTTCTGGATCAATCGGATTGGATAGAAATCCTATTAGAACAAAACAACGATCGCGAACTTTAAATCCAAGTATCAGTATTAGTAGAAGAAAATCAAAGAGAAAATCTGAAATAGCTCTAGTAGGAAACAGATGAAATGTGTTTCTTTTATTGTTTATACCTGTGCATTCTATAAGGTAACAAGGCTTTGGATTAGATAAAAGTCAACATACAAATTACAAATGACACCTACCAAAAAAAAGCCGGAAACCTCTTTAATTCTTTAAGAAGTTGAAAGGTATTTGGAGTGTTGTAATAATTAATTTTTGCAATATTTTCAGATATTCCAAAACCTTATTACGTTACAAAAGCAAAAGCCTTTTCTCTCTCTTAGAGGAAGCAATGACCTTCACAAAACCAATGATCTGTAATTGGTACTTCCGAAAATGTCCCTCTTTGTTCTTTATCAATCCTACTATGTGTATTTGAACTAGAGTTGGTGGCTGAGCAATTTCTTACAGGATTTCATCAATTCTAAAAAAAAGGCAGTCCGGTGCTCTAAGCTCCCACTATGTGCGGGGTCCGGAGAAGGGCCAGACCATAAGGGTCTATGGTACATAGCCTGCATTTCTGCAAGAGGTTGTTTTCACTGCTCGAACCCGTGACCTCCTGATCACATAGCGGCAACTTTACCAGTTATGCCAAGGCTACCCTTCAAAAGGACAGCCCGGTGCACTAAGCTCCCACTATGCGCGGGGTCCGGAGAAGGGTTGGACCACAAGGGTCTATTGTACACAGCCTTACCACTTAACACTAAACAATTCTAAAACACTTTAACAAAAAATTTAATGAACCTGATCGAGTGACTTCCATGCTCCAACAGGATACAAGTTTTATGCTTCTCCTCACACAAAGTTACTTGTACAAGACAAATAGATATTGACAAATAATGAGAAAACAACTACCTTCACTACTGCTATTGTAGCAAATTTGCTCTGCCCTTTTCCTTAATTCCCTTTCTTTTTTTAGTTAGAATCGGATATTGAATGCTTTCACAAAGCTGTCCTTTTAAGGTTTGGTCTTAGGAAAATAACGGCAGGAGTTGTTAATAAAAGAGATTACAACCCTGCATTAATAACTTTACCACCTAGCTTTTATATTATCAAACACTATGTTGCTCGGACTCTTCAAAAAATTTGCCACACCCGTGTCGACATGACATTGGTATGGGTGTGGTTGCAGGATCCACACCGAAATTGACCAACTTACCTTGGGTGCTTTGACTACATCTATGATCGAGAAGTAAAGATTGATTGTGTATTTGATTTGATTTTTGGGTTTATAGTTATATTTATAGAAATAAAAGGCAGCCCGGTGCACTAAGCTCCCGCTATGCGCGGGGTCAGAGAAGGGTCTATGTCTATTGTACGCAACCTTACCCTGCGTTTATATAGTTATATAAAGTATGAAAAATGTTTGCTACTTTTGTTTGTTTGATCAAGAAAAAGGTTTCATTGATAAAAAGGCCAACTTGGTCGTATACAAGTGGTATACCAAAAAGAGGAGAAACCTACAAAATATGGCTCTCTCCAAAAGACACCCAATCCTCTATACAAAAAGCAACTACATGGATGCACCAAAAGAAAATAAAGGATCGGAGACGACTCCTCAATTGATCAAAGCTCATCTCCGCCCCTTCAAAAGCTCTCCTATTTCTCCCTTTCCAGATGACCCACATTAACGCAAGGGGAGTAAAAATGTTTGCTATTACACGAGATATCTTATGAATACAATATTAGGTGTCTATAAAGAATTAAATGTTACTTAGTTTTAGTTCAATAACTTTATTTAATCGAGATATATATCTTGTATGTCGTAATATACATTTATTAGCAGTATCCTAGCACTCGTATCTGCACTAGAATCCATATCCCGAATCCTAAAATTTGTAGCACCCATATCCGCATCGAATCCATAACCCGAATCCTAAAATTTATACGATGATGAATTTGACCTTTAGATCTACACCCGTATCGGATACCCGCATTCGATTTTGAGCAACTTAGATCAAACACAAAATTCTTAAGGCTGAAACTTCTATGGTTATTTGACAAATTTCATACGAGACTTGTAGTCATTATTTTTGGAGAATGGTAACAAGTTTTTATATATAAAGTACGACACAAGTTATGTGGTCAAACCAAAAAGTTTTAGAGTTTCGAGGGGATCCTACCTCCTCACCTATCTAGTTGTAATCTAAAACATAAAAAATATCTTCTGTTTTGATCAGTTTTAAAACAAATACTACTCTTTTTTTAACCTTTCCCCCGAAGCTCTCCCTTCGCTCCCTCGGTGACTCGATCCCAACATCGAGTACACTTTCTGGCATTACCCATCCAATTTCCCCCAGTTGATAACGAGAGGTGCAGATGCCTCGGAGGTGTGAGAGGTTGGTCATTGTGGGCTTGAGGAGGGGTAGAAGTAGGCCAAAGAAGTATTGGGATGAGGTGATTAGGCAGGACATGGTATAACTTCAGTTCACCGAGGACATGACCCTTGATAGAGGGGGTGGAGGTCGAGAATTAGGTTAGAAGGTTAGTGGGTAATCGGGCGCATTTCTTTTCCATTCCCGGAGTTTCAGCATTATTCTTGTATTCTCTTATTCTTAGATTTCTATTATTATCTATTGTTTCTTTAGCATCAGTTATCTTATTATCTTGTTGTTTCCGCTTGTTGCTAATGCCTCTTTTTCTTCTTTCTTTGAGTCGAGGGTCTCTTGAAAATAGCCTCTCTATTTTCTCAAGGTAGGGGTAAGGTCTGCGTACACACTACCCTCGTCAAACCCCACTTGGGATTACACCGAGTCTGTTTTGTTGTTGTTAACCAAGTAAAGAAACTACTTACCAACTCGCATACACCTTGCCTATTCCACTGATTACTTGCTATCTTCCACCAACAAAGATACCGGGTAATTCTATCGACCAAAGCTTAGGAAGAAGGGATGAAATCACTATGGAATTGAACCTTTCTATGGTTTTCATCCAACTTCATCCACCACTAAGCCCCACCCTTGGGTGTCCGGATGCATTATAATTTCTTAAGTTGCCCTCTATCCCCTCTTACTTACCTTTATTCACTATCCCATCATAGAAAAATGGAACTTCAAATGGATTTTTTAAAATTAAACTCCCCATAACCAAAGATACCTCAGATGGATAAGTTGTGAAAAGAAAGTGTAATAGTGACTTGAGTTTTTACCAACTAATATAAGATTAAACTAATAATCATCGCAATATCAATCTTAAACAGGCCACCACAAGTACATAGAAGAATAGAAGTACTATCAACCTAAATGATTGCAACTATAATTTAATTTTAGATGCATATCTGTTTAATTTTTTCAAAAAGAACTTCCTATAAATAAGACAAGCAAGGTGTTGGCAAGGCAGTTGCCATAGGATTAATTTGATTGGGTCTCAGTGTTTATTATTTTTATAGATATTGCAGCAATTGAACTAAAACATAAAGTGGTTGCTAAGGAAATTTGAAATAGAGGAGGTTATTGTGCCTCGGAATAAAAATGTCGAACTATGAGGATTTTAGAGTAATAATTTGAGAATAATGATTGTCGAGTATACTTACTTCGACTGCATAACTGTGTAATTTATGACCAACGAAAATTTCACTAGTTTACTATTTAGGAAATTGAATCTGCACTAAAGTGCCCTCTTGTTTGATAGAGTATCCAAAATACGCTCCCTCTAGCAAATTCAAAGTTCACAAATGTAACAACAATTTGATAGGAAACATCGCTAAAGTACCCTCCCAATTGTTTGACAGGTTAAAAACATCGCTAAAGTACCCACTGATCACTTGAGTTTTTTGTTTTGATGAAGTAAATAAATTTCATTAAAAATGGACAAAACCAAAGCCCGTCTACAAGAGAGAACCTACAAAAAGAGAATTTCCTACAAAAGACACCCACTCTTATATACAACAAGGAATCTCGTGGGTGCACCAAAAAGAAATAAGGGATAAGGGACTTCTCCTCAACTTTATAAAATTCATCTCAACACCCTCAAAAGCTCTCCTATTTCTTACTTTTCAAAAAATCCACATAAGTGCAAGTGGGGCAACACTCCGAGAACTTCTCCCGCATTTCCAGTTGTACATCAACCCTTTCACAACGTCTGGAATCACTTGATAAATTCCAAACAATGTCAGGATTTCATTAAAAGGTGCATTTGCGGAGTCAATTTCAAGATGCTATTAGTGAAGACCAGCCAATAGCAACCATACTGGTAAATTTCAAGACATATCCACATTGTAAAAGCCAATAAAAACGATATCTTCCTATGATCGGGTGTTCCCTTTCTGGGACTTATATTTGCACAAGCCACGACTTTTTGCATCATATATCTACACACCTCTAAATCCCCTTCACCAAACTATTGCTTAAACGCAAAAGTGAACCATTTCCGAGATAAAAAACTACTTCATCCAGTTAAATGGAACCAAAATCATGGGTCTGTGCATGTCGTGCAAGCTTGGTGTAAAAAAGAGGCTCAATACATGCCATTAAAGTAAAATGTAGAAGTTGCTCAGCCTCAGCTTGTGAGCTAACGACACGATCTTCAGGTGCTAATACCGGATAGCATAGTTCGGAAATCATATTTCTTTTAACCACCCACTCATAGTTACTTCGATATCTCCTTTAAGCGCTATCACTAATGCAGCCTCTGGCAAGGAATACAATGATGCAGCTCTATAGTCCAACCATGCAACTAGATATACACAATTGTGTCTAATACGTTAGCACATACCTCAACTAGATTGGTCCTGTCAAGATATAATGTAGACAAATAACAAAATGTTCGTTTTGTGAGTCTTTCCAAATAGTACAAATCACTAACCATATATGTCAGCGTTATCGACGATAAATATGGGAAAACAACCATCTTATCTTTTTCCAAATGTATTTGAAAGTGTTTAACTAAAATAACAAAAGATAATCAACATATAAATCAACATTTCTTAGTCCAATACAATAATGATATAAAGAAAGGATATTTATGGCCAAAATTCCAAAACAAGCTGAAACTCCAAACGAGTTGCTCACTAATTACTAAATTACTTAAGATTACAATAGACCCTTGTGGTCCGGCCCTTCCCTGGACCCGCGCATAGCGGGAGCTTAGTGCACAGGCTGCCCTTTTTTTACTTAAAATTTTGATTTTGGAAAACAACCTGTGTGAATTACTTAATGACCTCGAAACTTCCAAAATTTCACTAAAAAACTATCATCCGACACATCAAAAGCTAAATCAAATAGAATAATTATATACAATCAACCCTTTTTTGACAGTCAACATTCATACAACAAGATAAACAAATGATTTTACAGCTAAAGGTTTCAAAACCAAAAGCTGAAACTCAAATGAATTGCAGTGTAATTATTGAATCACTTAATATAGGGATTCAAACAAGGAAACCTGTTCGAAACATTCATTGTAATTATCAAATGAACCTTCTTTTCTTTCTTTGTCTGTTCAACATTTCCAGTCCAGTACAACAATATGATAGACAAATGATATTTATACAGCTCAAACTTCAAAAGCAAACAGAAACTCCAAATAAACAATTGCTCTGAAACTATTAAATTACTTAATTCATCAATTCCAGAAAAGAAATTTAAAAAAGACCAATAATTCTAAAGCTTGTACTGTTACTTCATATTTGACGGTAATATAGTTCTAAAAATCTTCCAAATACAACATAATTCTTACATAAAGGGACTAAAAACGCACATTTCCATTAACTGAAGATTAAATGTGCTTCCTCAGATATCACAAGGACTAAATTCAGAATATTCCAAATACAACAATAATTCTAGTACATAAAAGGACTAAAAACACACATTTCCATTAATCGAAGATTAAATGTGCTTCGTCAGATATCACAATTCCAACTACAACAACAATTCTTACATAAAAGAACTAAAAACACACATTTTCATTAATTGAAGATTAAATGTGCTTCGTCAGATATCACAATTCCAAATACAACATAGTAATTCTTACATAAAAAGACTAAAAACACACATTTCCATTAATTGCATATTAAATGTGCTTCGTCAGATATCACAATTCTAAATACAACATAATTCTTCAATAAAAGGACTAAAAACACACATTTCCATTAACTGAAGATTAAATATGCTATGTAAGATATCACAATTCCAAATACAACATAATTCTTACATAGAAGGACTAAAAACATACATTTCCATTAATCAAAGATTAAATGTGCTTCGTCATATATCACAATTCCAAATACAACATTATTCTTACATAAAGGGACTAAAAACACACATTTTCATTAAACGTGCTACTTTAGATATCACAATTCTAAATACAACATAAAAAGGACTAAAAACACATATTTCCATCAATTGAAGATTAAATATGCTTCGTCAGACATCACAAGGACTAAAATCATAATATACCTATAATTAAGGGACTAAAAATGCTATAAAAAAGTAACCTGTTTGTCCATATCAGGGAAGAGCGTTAGGAGATGATCGATCGCCGACTTCGCGGAGGATCGCGGCGGAGAGAAAGAAGACGGCGAGCAACGAATCCTTTTCGATACCGGCGGCGATGACGGCGACGGAGACGACGATGACGACTGCGATTGCAAATCTTCGAAGAAATTAGATCTCTTTCCGCACACTATAGCAGACATGTTGTGCCAAAAAAAATCAAATTCCTCTCAACAACAACAACATGCAGATTTCAATATTTACCAATTCCAAAAACAATAACCACAAAATTTCAAAAATCAATTACAAAAACTCGGATTTGTCTCCGAGTTTTCACTTTATATACAGCAAGTTGTCAGTAAAATAAGGAAAAATATTAAGTTTTTAATATCTGTATGTATCTATGTAATTGAATTCTCATAATCTTATGTAAAGATAAAATTAATTTATGTTTTTCTTTTTCTTTATCTCCTTTTATGAGATAAAGCTGTGTTTGTAATAGTCTGAAGAAAGAAATACTCCCTCCGTAGCAATTTATAGGAGTTAGTTTGAGTGCCCACTAACTTTTTATTTAATAAAGGAATAATTTTAAAATAATTTAAAGATATTTGTGTCTTGTAGATATAAAAATATAAAATATAAAATTAAATTATTATTTAATAAAAAGATATATTTTTTTAGAATTAAGTAAAAATAAAAGTATCATATAAATTCTGACAATGTTGAAAGTCGTGTATGGGTGTTTGATTTATTATGTAATCGGTGGATAACCATTGGCGAGCGGCTAAGGGCCAATTGACTTTAGAACGGAAGTATTAAAAAAGCAGAGGAAGATAAAGTGACAGGATTTTTTTATTATATTTAGGTGAAGGGCTAGTAATATGGTGACACGTTAAGAAGTTACGGTGACGTGGAAAATATTATTGGTTGATAGGGTGGAGTTTTAAGTGACGGCTGTTTACGGTGTTACGTTACGGTTCCACTGTTCCGTTACGTTTTGGTCTGGTGGTTGAACAAGCGGTGGCTTTGTCTGTTTGTCATTGATGACATGATGTGTGTAAGGTGATGCATTTTATTAACTAGTTTCAAAATTGTGCATTGTGAATATATATTATACTCTCCCTTTTCAAAAATTAATTTGATTATGTGTTGGCCATAAAAATTAAATAGTTTTCCCTTTATTTGAAATTTTGAGATTAGAGTTGAAGTTGGAGTTGTGTTTGGTTATAAATTTTGTAAAAAAAAATTAATTAATTGTTTGAATATACTCAAAGTTAAAAAAAGTGAAAATAGCACCATTTAGGTGTATTTTCAAATCTCAAATACAACTTCAAGTTATATTTGAAATTTTCATGGTCAAATGTTGATTTTCAAATAAAGTAAAAAAAAATGAGAAAATGTGAAAAATTCTCATAGCCAAACGGGTCCTAAATTTTGAAGCTAAATTGTGTTTGATTAACTCAATATCTTAAGATTAAAATTTACATATTTAAAAATTACATAAAAAGTACTATAGGATACAACTTTTCTCATATCAATTGGTGAAAAAAATATTCTTAAAATATTGATCAACATTCATACAATTTGAATATTGAGAAGCGAAAAATTTCACATAAATTGGGATAAAGGGTGTATCAATTAGTATTTTTTTGTTAAAGTAAAAGTAAGTAAAATATTTTCTAAAATTATATTTGAATTATTAAATATTTTAAAAAAATCAAATTCTTCAATTTTATTTTCGTCAGATATTTTATTTCATCTTTTTTTAAATCTATAAAAATGCAAGTTATATATGATGCGTGCGTGGAAAAAAACAAAAGAAACGAAAATAAGATGATGAAATCTATTGTTAATTAGATAAGTGATCTCTCTAAAACTAATATATGAAAGTGAGGTAATAGATGTGTTTAGAGAATTAAAGTTAGTAAGTTAAAAGTTAGTTAGTTGGTTAATGACTTAGTTAGAGAAGTAGTTAACATAATGAAGATTTAACTCACTAAAATAAGTCTATAAATATAATCTCATACACTTTGTATAATTCAGATTTTCAATGAATAACAACAATACTACTCAATTCACTACATTGCTCTTACTTTACATTCTTCTTCTTCTCCCTTCTTCTTCCTTCTATTACTGCTACTGCTACCTCTGGTTCTATATGGTGTTAGATTCATCTACCAGGTGATGAAGAGTTCAACATGGTATCAGAGCATAATCGATGGCTCGATAATTGTCTTTCTTCCGCAAGATCATTGAAGACAATCCACTGATTAAGTAGTTAAGTTGCAGTTCTTTCTTCTTCTGCAATTCTATTTCTGCAGTTCTTCTGTCTGTTTATTTTCTGTTCTTCTAGTTTTTATATCTGATTTCTGCAGAACATTATATCATCTTGGTATTTATATTACTTCTCATCTTGATCCTGAATATCATACTCTTCTTAAATTCTGATAACTTCTTGACATAGAGACTTAAAATTCTTGTCACACAAAAACCGTCTAAGTTTACCAGGATCAAAATATGTTTGTATACTAGTCTTGAGAGTTCTTTCTTCTTCTTAAATTTGGATTGTGGATCTGAACATTTAAATCCTTCTAATTCTTGCCATCTGATAAAGTCATATTCTACCACAAATTAAAATCTGATTCTATTAATACATCAGTATTAACATCTTATGAACATATCTTGATACAGTCTGATATACTACATATCTTCAATGGATATAAATTCACCTGCAATAGAAAACATCAATCCAACAGTAAGGAGAACTCCTGAAATCACTGCAACAATAGACCACAATCATCCACTATTTCTTCAATCTTCATATGTGAGTGTAGTGTTCATCGTATCCTTTCAATTACTTGGTTCTGAAAATTATGCACTATGGAGCAAATCTATGAAGATTGCACTGCTTGGTAGAAATAAACTAGGGTTTGTAAATGAAAAATATAAGAAAGAAAACTATGAAGAAGAGTGGTGGGATCAGTGGGATAGAGTTAATGCAATAGTTCAGGCTTGGTTGATGAACTCAATGTCAAATGGATTACTTAGTGGTGTTCTGTATGCAGACACATCCTATGAAGTATGGGAAGATTTAAGAGAAAGATTTGACAAAGTGGATGGGTCAAGAACTTATGATTTACACAGAGAAATAGCCATTTTAACTCAAGGAAGTTCAAGTGTGGCTGAATATTTCTCAAAACTCAAGACATTATGGGTAGAGTTTCAATCTCTAGTACCTCCCCCTAGTTGTGGATGTCCTAAATCTAAAAAGTTTGTAGAATATATCCAAAGACATAAGTTGTTTGAGTTTCTAATGGGGTTAAATGAGAACTACATGCAAGCAAGAAGCCAAATCTTGTTAATGTCTCCATTACCTACAGTTAATAAGGCATACTCAATGATTACTAGTGATGAAAACCAAAAATCTACTACTGCTAAATCTGATGGTTTGTTAGGTGTTGGTCCTAGTGGATTTGGACATAATGTCAGCCATGACCCTACTGCAATGTACTCTAGAACTGGTACAAACTAACAAAAGTTCAAGAAAACTTTAATCTGTATTGTGAAGTTTGTAAAATGAAGGGGCATACCAAAGAGTACTGTTGTAAAGTGGTTGGGTATCCCCCAAGCTTTAGGACAAAAAGGAAAGAACATGTTGCTCACAATGTGTGTTCAGATGAATATAAAGAAAGGACTGAGAAAATATGTAAAACCAGTGGCATGAATGATAAGTCTTCTACATTATCAAATTCTGAACAATGGCAAGTTGCAGGAGCACCTATCTTTTCTAGAGACCAATATGAGCAAATTGTACAATTACTGAGTAACAATGCATAAATCCAACATGATCCAGACTACAACTACTCAGCCACAAGAGTCAAATGCTACCCAGTCATCTGCAAATGCAGCAAGTATGAATAGTCATAAATCTTTTATGGTAGCCAATATAATTAAACAATGGATTATAGATACTGGAGCTACTAATCACATGGTTTCTGATATACAAATGTTAGATAAAGCTACTGTAATTGTAAACTCTACGGAATTCAAAAAAGTACATTTACCTAATGGAGAGAAAGTAAGTGTAACACATACATGATCTAGTACTATTTCTAACAGAGTACACTTAACAATGTGTTCTATTTACCAAAGTTTAAATTCATCTTAATGTTTGTGTCACAACTTACTAGAGAATTACAGTGTGCAACTACCTTCTACCCTGATTTCTGCTTGTTTCAACATCTTTACAGTAAGAGGGTGAATGAGATTAGTAGACTGCAAGATGGTTTATACATGTTAGTGAATCAACCAAAAGGAAAAAATCTAAGAGATCACTTGCAGCTAGGACTAAATGTGAGAAAAGTTAAGGAACATGCTACAATATCTGAGGAAGAAATAAAAATGTGGCACAGAAGACTTGGACATATATCTAGTACTGTTTTCAGCAAAATAATTAGAGCACAGTCTGATGTTATAGCTGGTACTATAAATAATTATAATGTGTGTCCATGTGCCAAACAGTGTAGAGTTCATTTTCATGTTAGTAATAATAAAAGTACTTATAGCTTTGATCTTGTTCATATGGATATTTGGGGACCCTACAAGGTACAAACTCATAATGGTCACAAATATTTTATGACTGTTGTAGATGACTTTACCAAAATGACTTGGATATACTTGCTCAAATTTAAGACAGGTGTCTATGTTGTAGTTAAACAGTTCTTAACCTTTGTACTTACACAGTTCAATAAAACAGTGAAAATAATAAGAATTGATAATATAACAGAATTTGTTAATGATATATGCAACAACTTATTCTTAACACTAGGTATCATACATAAAAAAATCTTGTGCTTATACACCTCAACAAATGGTATGGCTGAAAGAAAACACAAACACATACTAGAAATAACAAGAGCAATGAGATTCCATGCTAACATTCCTTTAAAATTATGGGGGTTATGTGTACAAATTGTTGTATACCTCATAAACAGACTACCCTAATCTACTACTGGAATAACTCCTTATGAAAAATTGTACAAGAGAAAACCTTTTATTAGTCACCTAAAAGTGTTAGGTTGTTTATGTTATACTAAAGATCTGACAGTAACTGATAAACAACAATCAAGAGCACAAATTTGTGTTATGATGGGACATTTTGAAGTACAAAAGGGTTATATTCTGTATGATATACAAAACAAAATATTTTTTTTGTGAATAGAGATAAGAGTTTCAGGGAAACTGAGTTCCTTTTCAAAGAAGAACAACCAAAACAATAACTTTTTCTGCAAAATCAGTGGAGTAAGGATGATGATGACTCTCTTATTTCAAATATATATATATATATATATATAAACCTATACATGGTTCTTAGACTAATATAGATGAAGAGTCAAACCAAACACATTATCTACTAGAAAATCTCCAACTTAAAGACTCAGACCAAATACAGTATACACCAGAAAATGTGCAACACAATACTTCACCAGACACAAACCACAATGACAATATACATATACAAATCACACAGAACCAACCTTCTAACACAACCTTTATCGGAAAATCCACAAGGTCTAAACAATCTCCAATATGGCTTAAAGAATTCATTACAAATAAGCCTAATACAACCACTGCATACTCTATAGCTAACTACATATCTTATGAAACAATCTCTCCCAAGTATAAAGCCTTCCTCACTGCTTTTTCAGAAATAACTGAGCCTAAAAATTATACTGAGGCATCCAAAGATCCAAGGTAGGTGGATGCAATGAAGGCAGAAATTGCAGCACTATAGGATAATCACACATGGGATGTGGTGTCATTACATGAAGCCAAGGTACCAATAAGGTGTAAATGGATCTACAAGATCAAGTACAAAGAAACATGAGAAATTGAAAGATTGAAAACTAGATTAGTGGCAAAAGAATACAGCAAAAAAGAAGGGATTGACTACCAAGAAACCTTCTCTCCAGTTGTAAAGATGGTAACTGTAAGATCAATTATAACTATTGTTGCATCCAGATACTGACATATACATCAAATGGATGTATATAATGCATTCTTACAAGAGATCTACATGATGAAATATATATGGAACTTCCTCAAGGATTTATCAGCCAGGGGGATAAACAAGTATGTAGACTGATTAAATCCTTATATAGACTGAAACAAGCTCCAAGACTGGAATTTCAAGCATACAAAAGCATTATTACAAATGAAGTTCAAACAGTCACAATATGATCATTCTCTGTTCATAAGGAAAGCTGATAAAGGGATAACTTTTGTATTAGTCTATGTGGATGACATGCTGATAACTGGAGATCAGTTGGAACAAATAGAAGAAACAAAATAAGCCTTCAAAATGAAGGATTTGGGAGAGTTAAAATACTTTCCGGAATAAAATTTGCAAGATCAGAAAAGGTAATTCTTATGCACCAGAGGAAGTATGCTTTAGAACTCATATATGAGCTTGGGTTGACTGATGCTAAACCTATCAACACACCAATTGACTGCAGTTTAAAACTGACTACTAAAGAGTATGATGATCATATTCAAAAGAGTTAGGAAATAGGAAGAAATAAGACCAAGACAGAAGACACATTACTACAAGACATTAGCTCATATCAAAGGCTGATATGAAAACTTCTTTATCTCACAATTACAAGACCAGATATAACATACAATGTACAGACACACAGTCAGTTTTGACAAAAATCAAAGAAGTCACACTTTGATGCTGCTCTCAGAATCGTCAGATATATCAAAAATCAACCTGGACAAGGTATACTAATGTCCAGCAAATCACATGAGACGGTAACAACATATTGTGATGTTGACTGGGCTGCATGTCCTCAAACAAGGAAATCAATTAATGGATATATTGTCAAGTTTGGAGACTCACTGATCTCATGGAAGTCCAAGAAACAATCTACAATATCTAGAAGCTCAGCAGAATCAGAATATAGGAGCCTAGTAGGAACAGTTGCTGAATTAACATGGATACTTGGCATGTTAAAGGAAATTGGGATCAAAATAAACTTACCAGTGACAATATTCACTGACAACAAATCAGCCATCCAAATAGTTACAAACCCTATGTTTCATGAGAGAACTAACACATAGAAATAGACGTACATTTCATAAGAGAAAAATTTCAGAAAGGAACTGTGAAACCAGAATACATCAACACAACCAATCAACCAGTTGATCTTCTTACCAAAGGAATGAACAGACTTCAACACCAATATCTGTGTTCCAAGCTTGAATTACTGAACATCTTCACAACATAATAAAAGTTTAACTCACTAAAATAAGTCTATAAATATAATCTCATACACTTTGTATAATTCATATTTTCAATGAATAATAACAATACTATTCAATTCACTACATTGCTCTTACTTTACATTCTTCATCTTCTTCCTTCTACCGCTTTTGCTACCTCTGATTCTATATGGTGTTAGATTCATCTACCAGATGATGAAGAGTTCAACAAGATGTTTTATTTTTTTATTGGTTGTCTTTACCATTAAAGCATCTATAAATTCAAAATGTAAATATTCAAATTAAGTCATTTCGTCTATATTTGTTAACTACTTTAGTATCTTTTCTTACTAACAAAATTTAGGCAAATTATTAATTATTACATTTATTTATTAAAAATAATCTCATCTAATTAAATCTAAATTAAAAATAAGTGGAGGCAGAAATAATGATTTTGTGTTTAAATCACATTGAAATCTAAAATCTCATAATAATCATGTGTCTTGTACACAATTTTAAGGATATTTAGCTTTTCTTAATAGAAACAATTTCTTATCAACAATTGTACACTAAATATTTCAATGGCTTATTATCAGTTTCAATATTCTTTTTCAAACACATGACAACTTATTTATCAAATCAGTTTCAGCATTTAAAAGTGATTTTAAGCACATATGCTTATTAGCTATTTTAAATCATCTATGCCAAATAGGTTATAACTTTAATGCCGACACAATTTTACAAGACCCGGTGAATTTCATCTCTAATCAATGTCGTAAACACATGTAATTCATTTTAATTTCTAATGTAATTACCTATATTCTTCACAAAGAAGTAATTCTTCATTTTCTCGGAAGATAAAGCGATTTAATTACTTTGAGATTGTTGGATTTCCTATATGCTTTATCACTACATGATAATTATAGCAATAATTACTTTTGCACAATATAAATAAGAAAATACTTAAGAGAAGTAAACCTTTTTTTTAGAAAGTAAAACCTTATTCAATGTTAGATTCTAAAATATTAGAAGTTTATACATACTTTATTTAAGGAAAATTTTAATATTCAAAATCGTAGATAATTTAAAAGTCAATATTAAAAAATAATTAGTAATAATTTATCTAATTTGACATCTATTTTTAAAGAATAAAAAATAGATCAACAACAACAACATACCCAGTGGAGTCCCACAACGTGGGGTCTGGGGAGGGTAGAATGTACGTTGACCTTACCTCTACCTTGATAGGTAGAGCGGCAGTTTCCGAGAGACCTTCGGCTCAAGACAAAGCATAAGCCCAAGCAAAGCAAGAAAATAAGTCATGCTTACGCATTCTGAAAAAGAAGCAATCACTAATGCAGGTATATAGGATAAAAAAAGTACATTAAAAAACACATAGCAGTAGAAATCAAACGCTAATATAAAGTACTATTGCGCCTACTGGTATGATAGTCTAAGTGGGCCTATAATAATAACACTACAACTACCAGTTTGTAAGCGTAAGTAGGGCTACGCTCGACTACCTAATACTCTTCTACCCTAATTCGTGTCCTCCACAACCCCCTATCTAAGGTCACGTCCTCGGTAAG
This sequence comes from Anisodus tanguticus, assembly GCA_034509755.1. Classification (NCBI taxonomy): domain Eukaryota; kingdom Viridiplantae; phylum Streptophyta; class Magnoliopsida; order Solanales; family Solanaceae; genus Anisodus; species Anisodus tanguticus. Next base: position 6,772,899 of record CM067543.1, on the reverse strand, counting down.
TTGCACCTATGTCATATTCTATCTAATTACCTCTCCCCAATACTTCTTCGGCCTACCTCTACCCCTCCTGAACTCGTCCATAGCCAATCTCTCACCTCCGCACTGGGGCATTTGTGTCTCTCCTCTACACATGCCCGAACCATCTCAACCTCGCTTTCCGCATATTATCCTCCACCGAGGCCACTCCCACTCTGTCCTAGATATCATCATTTCTAATCATATCGCTCCTTGTATGCCCACACATCCATCTAAGCATCCTCATCTCCATGACTTTTATCTTTTGGATGTGCGAAGTCTTGACTGGCCAACACTCCGCCCCATACAACATAATCGGTCTAACCACCACCCTATAGAACTTACCTTTAAGTTTTGGTGGCACCTTTTTATCGCACAATACTCCAGATGCGATCCTTTATTTCATCCATCCTGCCCCAATATGTTGTGTGACATCGTCATCAATCTCTCAATTTCCTTGGATAATAGATCTGAGGTACTTGAAGCTTCCTTTCTTTGGAATGACCTAAGTACCAAGCCTCACCTCCACGTCTGTCTCAAGGTCGCTCCCATTACTTTACTTACACTTCAAGTATTCTGTCTTGGTCCTACTCAACCTGAACCCTTTAGACTCCAGAGTCTGTCTTCAAACCTCCAGTTTAGCATTCACTCTGTTGCGAGTCTCATCAATCAGGACTATGTCATCTGCGAATAACATACACCATGACACCTCCCCTTGGATTTGTCGCATCAGTCTATCCATCACCAAGACAAATAATAATAGGCTAAGAGTTGATCCCTGGTGCAACTCTATCATCATTGGGAAGTGCTCTAAGTCTCCTCCTACTGTTCATACCCTGGTCTTGGCTCCATCATACATATCCTTGATCGCCCTAGTGTACGCCACAGGTACACCTCTAACCTCCAAACATCTCCATAGAACCTCCCTAGGGACTTTGTCGTATGCCTTCTCGAGGTCGATGAAAACCATATGTAAGTCTCTCTTCCTTTCCCTATACTGCTCCACCAACCTCCTAATAAGATGAATGGCTTCTGTAGTCGAAAGCCCCGGCATGAATCCAAACTGGTTCTCCGTAATAAACACGCCTCTTCTCACCCTCATCTCCAGGACCCTTTCCTAAAATTCCATAGTTTGGCTTAACAACTTAATACCCATATAGTTGTTGCAACTCTGGATATCACATTTGTTCTTGTACAAACGAATCATTGTACTCCACCTCCATTCTTCAGGCATTCTCGTTGTCTTAAAATGACGTTAAACAACTCAGTCAGTCACTCCAAACTTGCCCTTCCTGCGCTCTTCCAAAATTCAATTGGGATCTCATCGGATCCGGTCGCTCGTCCTTTGAGCATCATGAGAACAACATCCTTAACCTCCTTAACCTTAATTCTTCTACAATACCCAAAATCTCGGTACCTACCATCTTGCTCCAGATCTCCCAGCACAATGTCCCTGTCTCATTTTTCGTTCAAAAGTTTATGGAAGTAAGATTGCCACCTCGTCTAATATGCGCATCCTCCACCAATACTTTGTCATTCTCATCCTTGATGCACCTCACGTGATCCAAGTCACGAGCCCTCCTCTCCCGCGCCTTGGCTAGTTTGTACAACTTCTTATCTCCGTCTTTTTCCTTTAATTCTACCTTCATGTATTCAAAAGCCGTCGTTTTCGCCGCCGTAACCACTAGCTTTGTCTCATTCCTCACCATCTTATATAATTCTCTATTCGTTCACTTCTCCACCTCATCATTACTTTATATCAATTTTGCATACGCCACTTTTTTCACTTTTACCTTCTCTTAAACTTCACCATTCCACTACCAGTCCCCTCGATGCCTACCACGACTACCCCGTGAGACCCCTAGCAATTCTCTAGCTACCTCCAAAATACAACTGGCCGTCTTGTCCCATATATCGATCGCATCCCCACTACTCCCCCAAGCCTCCTTGGCCATTAACCTCTCATCTATCTCATTTGCACTAGTCACGGTCAAACTACCCCATTTGATTCTTAACCTGTCATCCACAACCTTCCTCTTCTTTTCTATCTTGATCTCCAAATCCATCACCAAAAGCTTATATCGGGTTGTAAGGTACTCATTCGGAATAACCTTGCAGTTTTTACAAAGACCGCTGTCAACCTTCCTAAGAAGCAAAAAGTCTATCTGAGTCTTAGCCACCGAACTACTGAAAGTCACCAAGTGCTCCTTCTTCTTCAGGAACCTCAAATTGGCTATCACCATCGTAGAAGCTCTAGCGAACTCCAAAAGTGAGATGCCTCCCCCATTCCCGTCCCCGAGGCCAAAGTCTCAATGCACGTCGTCATAACCCCTTGGAAGTGACCCGATATGTCCATTAAAATCCCCTCCTACAAATAACTTCTCAGTGGGTGGTATACCCCCACCACTTCATCTAAATCCTCCCAAAAGCACATTTTCTCTTCTTCGTCCAGGCCAGTCTGCGGCGCGTAAGCACTAATAATGTTCATAGTGAACCCTCCAACTACCAACCTAATCGTTATCATCCTGTTAATGGCCCTCTTAACCTCTACCACTTGATCCCTCAACTCGCTGTCTACCAAAATGCCTACATCATTCCTATACTTCGACTTACCTGAGAACCATAACTTATACCTCTCTACCTCATTAGCCTTAGGTCCTACCCATCTGGTCTCCTGGACACATGCTATATTAATCTTCATCTTCTTAAGAATCTTAACTAGTTCTATGGACTTTCCCGTTAAAGTCCTAATGTTCGAAGACCATATTCTCAGCCTAGCATCTTCCTTACCCCCTACCCTCGCCTCCGTTACTGACTAAGAACATGACCCTAGTCTACCATCCGTCACCAAAGCCACTAGAGGCAGAAGCTACTAACGAAGGAAAGTAAAAGCACTGAGACACATAGAGGCAGAACTACAACTAAAAACAGAGACTGGACAGGAACTAAACTAGTAATTACTACACAAGATCTACAAACATAAGACGAATAGTAATGAAATCATTTGCAAAAGCATAATCAAAGCATAATAATTGTAATATATACAACAGATGCTAATTAAGAATTAAAAGCAAGAGAGATCGAACAAAAATACACAATAGATGCGAGTCAGATAGCAAGTAGATAAAGGTTGCACAATAACTACTCAATATGGGTTGAACAAAATCAGATGCTAGATAAGAAGTAAAAATGAGGGAAAGAGACAATAGCACCTGGACTGCATCGCTGGAACCCTAGTCGGAGGAACTGTTTCACTCCAGAATTGACTGTCGGGGTAAGGTACCGCCGGTAATCTGGTTGGACCTTCGCTGATAGAGGCTAGCTCGGTCATACCACACACCCACCCACACCGAGAGAGTGAGGAGAAAGAAAGGGAAAAATGAAAGGAATAAGGAGAAGAAGAGAGAGAAAGAGGGTGAGAGACATATAGAGAGGAGAGAGAACGACGACCTACCTACCTGTGTGATGGACGCCAGCCTGGATGAACAATGGGAAAAGGGCTTAGGGAATTAGTCGTTACTGGTGAAACAAGGAAGGACCGTAAGAGGAGAGAGAGCGTGAAAAGTTAGACCATAAGAGGAGAGCGCAACCTATATAAAAAATAGATCAATATTATAATATTTTGTATGAGATTTTTCCTGATGTATACACACACATATACATACGTGTAATATATGCATTTGTCTGCTTCTAAATATTTGCAAGGTTATTGATAAGTCATACTATTTCAAGTTTTGATGATTGTCAAACATTTTTGAAGAATCATATAGGGGCCAGATGGAATCAGGTCTCTAGCGATCGTAACTTACAGTTGTAAAAGTTGTTGCATTGTACCGACTAGCAACAATGCAGCAACACAACTACAAATCTGTTGGACCAACCGATGTAATGTCTCCCTCACATGATCTCATATATAAACAACATGTTACAAGTGCAAACACACCACTTGAAAACCTAAAAAGATTTTTATCTCAAGTGCCAACCCACAGCTGCAACAAACTCAAGGACATGTTCTTAGTCACTAAAGATGTCTTAAGTCCTTAAGTTGTTGAATCTTTGTCATTTGATCTTTAACTTGTAAACTTACTCTTCTTATGAGAAGTTATATGTAGGTAGCTTATTTTTCTTAAGTTTTTGAGTTGTATACTTGACTAGAGTTAGTCGAGGAGTGTATTTGCAATAGAGGTATTGTGAAGGTCTTACAATATAGTTGTTATAAGGGGAAGAGGATTAAGAGTTTAATTTCTAGGTTGCAATAGTTTATAATCTAAACATTGCTCAATCATAGTGGAGTTGGGAAGTCCTACTAGGATAAGTTATGGTTTTTAATCCCTTGCGCAAGGAGTTTTTCACATAAACATCTCGAGTTATTTACCTTCTGCCTTAACCTTATAGAACAACAAAAAACCTGGTTCTTTACTATATTTGGTGGACTCATACGTTTCATCAATTGGTATCAGGTACTTTCTAAAAGGTTAACACCTAGAAAGCACCACTCTAATGGTTGCTCCACCAAATCTAGAGGAAGGGCAGTCCACTACAAGACCACCGACATACAATAGAAAGTACTATAGGTGGTGGAAGACAAGGATGCACGATTTCATCATGGCTAAAGATTTTGAGTTATGGGACATCATTTGTGATGGTCCTCATGTTCCAACAAACACAGATCTAGTTGGATTTCCATAAACTCAAAAGATAATAATAGAGTACAATAATGCTGACAGAAAGCTTGTAGAGAAAAACTTCAAGGAAAAAAATCCTAGTATGTGGGATTGGACCAGATGAATACAATCGTATCTTGCCATGTTAAACAGAGAAAAAAATCTGGGAGGTCTTACAAACTACTCATGAGGGAACTAGCCAAGTAAAGCAATCCAAAATAGACATGCTCACCACTAAGTATGAACTATTTAAAATGAAAGATGGTGAGTCCATTCAGGACATGCATACCAGGTTCACCTCCATAGTCAATGAAATTCATTCTCTTGGTGAAGTCATCAAAACAAAAAAATTAGTTCATAAGCTGCTAAGTGTCTTGCTTACTTCTTGAGAAAGCAAAGTTAATGCCATCTCAGAAGCTAAGGACTTGCAAACAATGAGCATTGATGAGCTTATTGAAAATCTCAAGACTTACGAGCTGAAGAAACAAAAAGATGATGAAAGAAGAGAGTCAAAGAAGGAGAATACATTGTTTTTCAAGGCTGCTAAAAGTGACACAAGCAGTGATGAATCTGATATGGAATATCTTACTCAAAAATTTCAGAAGATGGTTCGAAGAAATTGTGGTGTTCCACATAAAGGAAGCTCTAGAAAAAGCTTCAAGGAAAATGATTGATGTCACAAGTATGGAAAACTCGGTCACTTCATTAGAGAGTGCCCTCTTCACAAGCAGGACTACTATAAAAATAACACTAAAAATGTGACTAAGAAGAACCTGGTTCCGGAGAAAAGGTTCACAATGAGAGATGAAGCTGACAATATGGTGAAGCAAGCTCTGACAACATGGAGAGATTTATCCAGTAAATCTAAATGTGGAGATGATCAAGATGATGCATCCATGAGGTTGTAGAAAATGGAGCTCCAGAATATGAATCAATCTTTGCACTCATGATCAAATCTGAGGCTGATGACGACTATGATCAAGACGAGTTAAATTTTCTTGACGTTTAGAAAAACCTGAAAGACTACTCTTAGAGAAAATTGATATAATTAGCAAATGTGCTAATTGATACATATCATAGACTTATCAGTGAGAAGGTCAACTTAATTGAAGAAATTACGGGTTTAGAGCAATAAAGGGATAATATTGTGGTCTACATTGTAGACCTAAAGGAACATGTCGATGAAGTAACTAGAGAGAACTCTATGTTAAAAATAAATGAAGAAATTGATGAATGCTTATGCAAAAGGGAAGGAGGTGGCTAGTAAGACTCAGCTTGAGCTTGAAAATGAGCTTAAAAAATCAAGATGAGTCTCACTACTGAGCTAGAGAGGAACAAACAGTTACATGAGGATCTAGATAAGGTAAAAATTAACATTGACAAATCTCTTCACTGGACCTGTCAAAGAATGATGAAAGAAAGGACTTGGTTTCCAAAAGGCTAAAACTTCACATGATCCTCACAGCAAGTATGTCACCACTACTAAAAATTGGTTGTGTACTCATTGTGGTCAGACTGACTATTACAAAGATTCATGCAAAGCAAAATATCAGTCTGTGCAGGAAAATAAGAAGTTTATTGAGAAGAAATCCAGAACTGAGAGACACGGTACCAGCAAGAAAAAGGTTGGATTACCTGCATGGACTAAAATGAGTCTAATTCATCCCTTTTTATCACACAAAAGGACCCAAACTAATTTGGGTTCCTAAACTCAGTTAGTGACCTGGTCTGCAGGCTAGAGCGAATGGAGGGAGTCAAAATGGAACATTATTAGTGGATGATCTAAGTATGTAACTAGAGTCCCTCTCACTCAGATCCTTTCAGGTAGGGAGTGTGTCCATGGAAATGTCAAGAAAGATTACTTTTTTGACATGAGCGAAATTGACAAGACACTCTCTCATACTTTTTGAAAATATGTACAATATGGATGACCTCATGAATAACTTGTTAAGTGCCCCTCATATTTAAAGTTGGTCTTAATAGAAAGAAGAGACAAGAGAATCTATGGGGGTAACCTTGATGAGATCTATAGGCATGACCTAATATGTCTTAGTGCTCGAATTTATGATGTTGAACTTAAGCACAAATGATTGGGGCACACAAGGTTTCCACTGCTGAACAAGTTCATCATGAAAAACCTAGTTTGTGAGAAGTCAAATCAAGTTCAAGGACAGCGAGACGTGCGATGTTAGGCTAAAGAGAAGCAGGTGACAAAGGGTTGTAAAATGAAGAAGCAAAACTACTTCATAGATCCCTTCTAAGGCCGTTGAAATCTCATATGGAAAGATGGATCTGATGAGTCATATGAAGGAGCATGCAAGAACCTGGTGCTTTCTCTATGTCCCATGAAACTGAATATTATGTTATTGAAGCAGTACCAGATACTCAAGGGTCTTGACAAACAGATCATGCCTATGAAGAAGATAATAAAGTGGTACACTCTGCAAAATATGGTTCTTCAGATCCTCAGAGCATTAGTCAATTTGAGTAGTAGAAAGGAGCTTAAGTAGTTTGAGAGGAACAAAGTTGAATATATAGATGTTGCTTCATACTGTGGTAAATAATGCTTTGGATCAAGCAACAACTTGAGAATTCTGATGTATTACTGAATGTGTCTATTTACACAATAATACAAGAGCACTCAATATGACAGAAAATACAGTACAACACAAGAGGACCAAATTGATGTCAGGCACTATCTCCTAAGGGGCAATACTTATAATAGGGTTGATCTATATGAAGTTTGGCAAAATGAAGGGCCAGGTAGCTGACATCCTTATAAAAGACACTAGTCAGGAAGCACTGTGAAGGGAGTCACTTGAAGATGGGATCAATCAAATTCAACTAGTTGTCTCTTCACAAGCTCCCAAAATGATTGGTTATGATAAAAAACTTGTACAATGCTAAAAGTGTTTTTTTGGTAGCATCTAACTCAACTCTATACTGTTACAGGTTTGCATTCATGGCTATCTCAGGACAACCCAATAATGGGTAGTATTGTATTTCTTAGAGTGTTTTCTCTCTTGCTCAAAAAACTATCTAAGAACCTAGTTCTTATGACTCAAGTCAGTAGTGTTTTCAGTACCTATGTGTGCATTAAACTGTCTAGAGTTCCTCATTATTAACCTCTTCCCGACTTCAATTTTAAATAAGCTCTAAATAGTTATGTCATGTCTGAGAGGTTACGAGAAATGAAAAGTCTTTTTTTCTTTCACCTATCATAACCGATTCCTTCACCTACCTTGTACACCAAAACCCCCATCTCTCTCTCATCTCTTCTAAACTCCACTAACAAACTTTCCCGTTCACTCTCTCAAACCAAACGACTACCAACTCTCAGACCTTCTAAGCTTTTTTCGATCAAGGCAGAAAAATATTTCAATCTTCTCCATCTAACTCACCAAAATCAAACACCATTGTGTCCTATCCAAAATCTCCAAATCTGCCTGAACAAAACCCTCATTCTTCACACCCAAAATCCCCTATATCGTTTCCAACCTTACTAGTTCCTCCATCTTCACCCAGTTCTCTGTGCAGTCCGAATGACCAAACCCCCAAGAAACCCTTGCTTGAGACTGCCTTCATCACTCTTAAGGGACAACCATCAACTATAAATGTCGAATAGTCGGAAGTTCTGCTCGGAATAGGGGAGAAACCTGAAGGATTAGTAAATAAGTCTCTTGAGCCAAACTCTTCCGATGTTGCTGAGGATCAAAAGGAAGATGATGAGTCGGCTAAGGAACCAGGTAATACTACTTCTATTGTTTATTTAGCTCCTCTTGACTCAAACAAAGGACACTCTAAGTCCTATATAGATAAGTTATTTGATGGTAGCCTGGATGAGGGAGAAAAAGAAAAGGTGCATATATTGGAAAGTGGAGCTGCTGAGATCGTATTAGGATTTGTAGACTCTTTGGATAGATTAAGCAACAAAGAAACTGATAAGAGAACGGATGCCCTCACTCAGGAGGAACTATGATTGTACCTGAAGAAGAAACCGGTCTATCAACCCAAAAAGTGTATGAATCTCCTAAGTTCAAGACTGCTCATATCTAGGATGGAAAATCAGGTTCCTCAAAGGCAATGTTAGATATAATTCCTCATTTTGTGACCACTATCATTGTACCCCTAGGAGCTCTCCCCTGAAGGAGAACTTGGTGTTGTCAGTCCTTCTCGGCATAATGATGTTGAAAATGAAATGGTTTTGAATTCTATGTTCAAAAGAAAGCTAAAGACCTATTCTAAGGCTTATTTGAGTGAAAATGAAAGAAAGCACGTCTCCTACAAAGCACCAACCATCAGAATAAGGAAGAAAGCTCAATTAGAGTCTGCCTTGAAAGCTAACAAAGAGAAAAGCTCAGTAAAGAAACATAAATGGTTGGTGAAATGATTGTTGTTTGATGAGGAGTTAGTGTCACCCAAAAATAAAGAAAGTATGATAGAGGAATCCTCAGTTGTAAGAAAGAATTCTAAAAAGAAAACCTTGATGAAAGGAAAATAGGCTAAGAGTGCTGAGCCAGTTGATAAGGCTGGAAAGTCTCAGAAGAAGAAAGAGGAGACCCGTCTTCTAAGAAAGAGGAAGGGTGTTGTGGAAGAGGAACCTGGTTCCTCATCAAAGAAACTAAAGAAAGAACTATATGAGTGGGAAAGAAAATAGATCCTAAAATCTCAAAAAGTGTTGCGTGGTAGAGTCTTTGACCCTAAGATTGCAGGAAAGAGTGGGATGAAAGAACTGCCAAAAATAGTTAATCTCCATAAGTGGAATCGTCTATTTTCCCCTCCAGTTCCCAATGTGTTTGAAGAAGAAGTTGTTGACTTCTATGGGAACTTGTTTGCTAATGATGACGATACCTTGATGGTAACTATGAATGGAACTAATTTTGTTCTCAATGAAGAGAAGCTTGGTGAGATCCTTGGTGTTCCCACTGATGGCTTAAAGACTGTCAAAGGGAGTGCTGCCTCAACTGAATTTTTGGGTACAATTGTAAAGCAAGAAGAGATGGAGATTGGGGCTACAATCTTTAAAAAAATCCTCAAACCTGAATATAAGCTCTTGTCAACAAAATGATACTTCCTAGGGCTGAGAGGAGGTATTTGGTAGTAATCTATGATCTGATTGTCGTTGAAGCCTTAGCAAACTTCACTCATATCAGTTTACCTGCCTTGATGATGGAGCACATTCTAAAAGTGGTAAATATAAAAGATGGCAGCCATGGTCTTTCCTACAGGTTATTTCTCACAAAAGTCTTTGAACACTTCAATGTTAAAACAGGAAAATCCACATTGGGAAGCAGGAAGCAAATGTTCTCCTTGAGTACGTTGGAAGAGTGTTAGTGTGTGCCAAGAAAAGGAGGAGCAGGAAGCAATTCCACAATTTCAAAACTGATTAAGGCTCATGAACAGGCAACTACTGAAATCCAGAGGTTGCCAGTTGAAAATGCAATTTTAAATTTTTAACTTGTAGAAAAGGGAAGAGAATCGGGTCCCAGTAGTCCTCTAGAAGAAGCCAATGCTCAGCCATAGGATGAGAATGAAAATCTGAAGCAGAATGTGGAAGAGCTTCGTGAGCAGATGGTCCAGGATCAAAGAAATGCAAATGAAAGGATGGATGGGCTTCTTAAGATCTTCCATGTTTAAGCCCTCTTCTAAACTCCCATGTTTCTCTTCCAATCTATTGACAATCCTTGTGTTTTAAATGGCTATATTTTGATGAATTTTGGCACTCTAGACTATTTAATTTTCATATCTATATTGATTAGCATTGCTTGCTGATGCGCTAAACTATCTTTTTAGGCATTCTCTATGTTTATGTGTAATGTTACTCATACTGCTTGTCACTATTTTTTCTTATGTTGTGTTGCCCGAGTGGCCATGAGTTAATGTTGCTGAACTTTTTTATACTTGTGCTAACACAATTCAATGCTTTTTTATGATGCCAAAATGGGGAATGTTTGTGTGTATGTGTCCGATTTGTGTCCAGTTCCTGTTCTTATTCTCAGGGGAACATGTTACGGGTTGGTTGTAATGCTATTAACAAGTTAAGGATTCGTTGGTGTGAAATGGCTGTGGTCTACTAATTTGCAGCCTTCTAACATGTTAATTGAGGTTGTGTTTTTCTTTTACGCAAACAATCTGGTTCTCAAGGGGAACATCTACTATGGGCAGTAGATTTGCAGCCTTCTAACATGTTGATTAAGGTTGTGTTTTTCTTTTATGCAAACAATCTGGTTCTCAGAGGGAACAACTACTATGAGGTTGTCATCATCAAAAAGGGGGAAATTGATAAGTCATACTATTTCGAGTTTTGATGATTGTCAAACAGTTTTGAAGAATCAGATAGGAACTAGATGGAATCAGGTCTCTAGCGGTCATAACTTACAACTGTAAAAGCTGCTGCACTATACCGACTGGCAACAATACAGTAACACAGCTACAAATCCGCTAGACTAACGAATGTAATGTCTCCCTCATTTGATCTCATATATAAACAACATGTTACAACTTTAAACACACCACTTGAAAACCTAAAAAGAATTTTCTCTCAAATGCCAACCCACGACTACTCTCAAGATTCTCTCAAGGACAAATTTGCAACAAACTCAAGGACATGTTCTCTGTCACTGAAGATGTCTTAAGTCCTTAAGTTATTGAGTCTTTGTCAGTTGGTCTTTAACTTGTAAACCTACTTTTCTTATGAGAAGATGTATGTAGGTAGCTTATTTTTCTCAAGTCTTTAAGTTGTATACTTTACTAGAGTCGGTCGAGGAGTGTCTTTGAAATAGAGGTATTGTGAAGGTTTTACAGTAGAGTTGTTATAAGGGGAAGGGGATTAAGAGTTTAATTCCTAGGTTGCAATAGTTTATAATCTAAACATTGCTCAGTCATAGTGGAATTGGAAAATACTACTAGGGTGGGTCCTTACTTTTAATCCCTTGACCAAGGAGTTTTCCACGTAAACATCTCGAGTTATTTACCTTTTGCCTTTACCTTACATAACAACAAAGAACCTGGTTCTTTACTGTATTTGGTGGACTCATACGTTTCATCAGTTATGAAAGGCAAAGTTCACCTAAAGAACGAGTATAATAGGATAGCACTTTATTATGCTTCTAAATATATGCAAGGTTATGAATTAGGCAAAGTTCACCAAAAGAACTAGGAGTATAATAGGATAGCACTTTATTAAGTATTTTAAGTTTTAAACCACTAAATGTTGTTGCTTACTTCTCTATTCTTAAGTGAGTCCTGAAAATAAAAATTATTTTTTAAAAGAAGCACTTTACCCTCAAATTGAGACTTCGAAGTGCGAATTCAAATTAGTCAGATCCCAAAACGGATACCCAACATGCGGGAAACCAATTTTTTTCTTAGTGAATGAATGAGGGTAGCAGTAAGCAACAACAACAACAACAACAACATATTCAGTGTAATCCCATAAAGTGGGATTTGGGGAGGGCACGATGTTAGCAGACTTTACCTCTACCTTTGTAGGGTAGAGATGTTATTTCCAATAGACATTCGGCTAAAAAATAGAATAGTCGATGCAAGATTGCAAGGAAAATAAGACGTCAAAATATAAAGATACAAAGAAAATAATGCAACACATATTACTACACACCTAAATAGTAGAGCTATACGTGATGCCTAAAAAATACTACTAAGAAAAAGAGAAGAGAAGATGTATGGGGTAGCCCCCTACCTCACCCACATAATGCAACAAAAACTCAAATACCCATTAATCTTCTACCTAATTATCGACCTCCAAATCTTTCTATCTAAGGTGATGTCCTCGGTCAGCTGAAGTTATGACATGTCCTGTCTAATCACCTCCGCCCAGTTCTTCTTCGGCCTACCTCTACCTCTCTCAACTCCTGCTACCGCCAATATATCACAACTCCTAACTAGCGCATCCTCACACCTCCTCTTTATATATCCAAATCATCCCAACCTCGCTTCCCTCATCTTGTCCTCCATAGAGGTCACTCTGACGTTGTCTCGTATAACTTCGTTTATAATAATATCTTTCCTAGTATGACCACACATCCATCTGAGCATCCTCATCTTCAATACCTTCATCTTCTGAATGTGGAAGTTCTTGACTGGACAACATTCTGCCCCATACAACAATACTAGTCTAAGCACCACTCCATAAAACTTACTTTTCAACCTTGGCGACACCTTCTTATCTCAGAGCACCCCAGAGGCAAGCCTCCACTTCATCTATCTTGCTCCAATACGGTGTGCGACATCATAGTCAATCTCTTCGTCTCATTATATTATAGATCCAAGATACTTGAAGCTTCCTCTTTTGGGTATAGCTTATGCCTCGATTCTTACTTCCACATCTGCCTTATATATTACGTTACTGAACTTGCACGCTATGTACTCCGTCTTAGTCTTGCTTAACCTAAAACCTTTAGACTCTAAGGTTATCCTGCAAACTTCCAGCCAATCGTTAACTCCATGGCGCGTCTCGTCACTCAAAACTATGTCATCCGTAATAACATACACCACGACATCTTCATTTGAATATGTGGTATCAGTCAGTCCATCACTAAGACAAATAGGAACAGGCTAAGGGCTCCGTGCAACCCCATCACGACTGGAATTATTTTTGAATCATCTCTAACTATTTTAGCCATGGTCTTGGCACCCCCGCACATGTCCTTAATTGCCCTGATCTAGGCAACATTCACACCTCCAAACTCAAAACATCTCCAAAGAACCTCCCGATGGACTTTATTATATGCCTTCTCAAGATCATTGAACACCATGTGTAAATATCTCTTTTTGTCCCTATACTGCTCCAACAATCTCTTGACAAGATAAATAGCTTTCGTAGTCGATCGCCCGATATGAATCTGAATTGGTTCTTAGATATAGACACAATCCTCCTTGTCCTACTCTCGACCACCCTCTCTCATACTTCTTAGTTGGCCTCATTTGTTTTCATTAAGATTAAAATATCTAAATCTGAATGCACATCTAAATGATCAAAATGATTTCTCTAGATTAGAACACTAAATGATTAAGACCATTTTATTTTTCAATATCTGAATTTGCATGATGTATTTATTTAAACATATATATATATATATATATATATAATTCAAATAAAATAATAATTAAATACTCCATCCGTTTCAATTTTTGTGAACCTTTTCGGAGTACGAGGGTTAAACTTTATAACTTTGACCTTAAATTTTGACGTATATTTTTTAAGTTTGTAAAAATAAAATTTATATATCTAGAAACTACATTAAAAGTACTTTAAGTCATGATAGTTTATAATTCAAATAATTTATAAAAAGTGTAAGAAAAACGTGGTTAAAGAACCACCTCGTAGACTCCCCAAATAGTAAAGGATTCACATAACTTGAAACAGAGGGAGTATCAAGCAACAAATATAAATTTAATAAAATACAAATATTATTTGATAAAAAATAAAACATTTATGTTCGCTAGTGATGATGGAGATGTTTTGTAGTTATGGTGACAATAATAGTTGGTGCTAGTGGTTAGTAATGGTAGTGGTTGTGATAGTGGGGTTGATTGACGTTAGTAATTAGCGGTGTTGTTGATGGTGGTTGTGATGTTAGAGGTGGTTAGTAGTGGATAAGTGGGGGTAAGGTGGACTGTAGGTGGGGTTTGGGAGGGGGGTTGAGAAGGTAGGGGTGGTAGTTGACAATGGTGGTGATGGTAATTGTGATGACATAAATGGTTAGTGATAGTGAGATAGAGAGTGGGTAGGGGTGGGTGGGTGGTGGGGGTTGGGAGGGTAGAGCTGGTGGTTGTAGATAGAGTGATAGTAAAAATTATTCATACAAAAACACTTTTAATAATATTAAAACTTTGTTCAAGTTTTTAAAGATTAAAACCTATTCAAACCAAATAAGTAGTTAGAATGTAAATAAATGTACTTAATGACTTAAGGTCCGAAACACTTCTTAAAAGTATCTTTATTGAAAGGAAAAATGGTCAAATATACCCCTCTACTTTATTTTATTAGCTAACTTTGTCCTCCATTAGCGATAATGTTTAAAATATACCCCTGCCGTCAACAAACTTCACACATTTACCCCTCAGTTGGACAGATTCCCCAAATTAATTAAATTACCCAATTTCACTTAAATTACTCTATTTTAATCCGATCTGACCCGATCCATCTAATTAATTTTAACCCGTACAAAATAACACCCAAATAGAATCCCATTCTTCCTTTTTGCAACCTAAGACATCACTGTCACCCGTTATCTTCACCACCATAGCAACGACACAAGCCATAATTCAACAAGAAAATGTGTGATTGGAAAGTATAGTTATAGCTCGTCCCAGTTTCACATTTGCAGTACGTCAACACAACTCTTGAGCGAATCAAAGAAGTTACCTTCAAATTCTAGTAAAATGCATTTTCTGGAGATTGGTGGATTATCAAAAACACTGTTATCTAGTAGTAGTATAATACATCTAAATTCAATCTGTCAAAAATGATTGCTTTTGCTACATTAGGGTAATATTACCATCACTAAACTTCATGGTAAGCTTCTGCCATGATCAATAGCACAGTGGCTGTCCATCCAGTAAACAGGGCACCTTTTCCAATCATAAAATAAATAATTCCTTAATTATTTTCATTAATGAAAGAGTATATATAAATTTACAATTTTTCATAATAGAAAAATCATATTCCTATTGTACTCCCAAAACTCTATTCTACTAGTACAAGAATCATATAATTATGATAAGTGTACAATACTAATTAATAGAATTATTTACACTACAAATCAGCCACAAAATCGTGATATACACTAATTATGATAAGTGTATATCACGGGTACAATATAGCTACAAAACCGTGATATACACTACTTATGGTAAGTGTATATCACGTGTATATTTAACACATCTCCGCAGTCATAGCGGACGGTCTTCGTACGCTGAAACTGTCCCTGAAATCTTCAAAAAGGACCGAGGAAAGACCTTTGGTGAAGATGTCTGCAATTTGATATCTGGAAGGGACATGACAAACGCGTACTTGTCCACGAGCTACCTTTTCGCGAGCAAAGTGGATATCCATCTCTATATGTTTAGTGCGCTGGTGTTGAATCGAATTATCAGAAAGGTAGATGACACTAATATTATCACAATAAACCAAGGTAGCTTTCTGAATAGGGCAATGAAGCTCTAAAAGAAGATTACGTAACCAACAGGATTCAGAGACCACATTGGCTACCCATCGATATCCGGCCTCTACACTAGAGCATGATAAAGTCGACTGACGCTTGGCAGACCAGGAGACCAAGTTATTACCAAGAAACATACAATAGCCAGACGTAGAGCGTCTGGTGACTGGACAGCCACCCCAATCAGCATATGTATACGAGACAAGCGTAGATGCCGATGAAGGATATAAATGTAAGCCATAGTCAAGTGTCCCCTGGATGTATTGAATAATGCGTTTGAGCGCATTCATGTGCTCAACCCTGGGATCATGCATAAACAAACACACCTACTGTACGACATATGTAATGTCTGGTCTAGTGAATGTAAGATACTGAAGAGCCCTTGCAAGACTGCGATAGTGGGTCAGATCCTCATAAGGCGATCCAGCCGCAGCCCCTAGCTTGAGTTTAGTATCAACTGGAGTGGAAGTGAAATTGCATGAGGACATACCAGCTCGCTTAATGATCTCAACTGCATACTTCTGTTGTGATAAAAATAGTCCACATGCATGACGAGTGACAACAATCCCCAAAAAGTAACTCAAGGGCCCTAAGTCTTTCATAGCAAACTCAGAACTGAACATTGTCATGATAGACTAGCGCAAAGCATCAGTAGAGGCAATCAAGATAATATCATCCACATATAACAGTATGTAAGCCAGATAAGTACCATAACGATATATGAACAACGAATTATCAGACCTGTTGTGAAAAAACCCAATAGTCGAAACATAGTCTGTAAATCTTTTATACTAAGCCCGTGGGGCCTGCTTAAGCCCATACAAGGACTTCTTCAATAAACAAACATAATGAGGATATTTGGGATCTCTAAAACCCAAGGGATGATGCATATAAATTGTCTCCTTAAGATTACTATGTAAGAAAGCATTCTTCACATCTAACTGATGAATGAGCCATGCTTTCGAAAGAGTCAAGCTGAGCACAATGCGAATGGTAGCCGGCTTGACCATCAGACTAAATGTCTTACCACAATCCACACCAACTTGCTGAGTCTTACCATCACCTACAAGACGAGCCTTATGCATCGCAAAAGAGCCATCAGAATTATCCTTATGATGAAAAGTCCACATGGACCGAATAATATTAACACCAGAAGGACGGGGTACCAACTCCCACGTCTTATTATCAATAAGAACATTATATTCGTCGGTCATAGAAATTTTCCAATTCGGGTCATTTAAAGCTGAAACTAGGTTACGGGATAGGGGTGATTTAAGGACATTAGAATTGAGATTAAAATGTCGTTTTGGTTTAAGAATACCCCGCTGACTACGAGTAACAGGTCTATGACTCGGGGAAGAATTTTGTGGATGTTGGGAAATATTGGGCTAGGTGACGGATTGGCCAGCAGGCAGTGGGCCTGCTGGCCCAACACGAGAAACAATAGCAGACATAGGGACTGGAGCAGGAACAGTTTCGGTATTGGGCTGGGCATCTGGCCCAATATCCGAAACTGGGGCAGAAACAACACTTAGAACCAGTGGATGTGGCGGAACATTGGGTCCAGCGGCCAGTGGGCCCGCTGGCTGATTTTGGGTGCGGGACGAGTCCGATAAATGGTGGATAAGCTATGGGGAGACATCGTCATCCAAAAAATTATACGAACTAGGCATGGTACTACTCACTTTAGCAAACGGAAATTGGGTTTCATCAAAAATAACATAGCGACTAATGATGATTTTATTAGATGATAAATCAAAACATGTGTAACCACGATGATTAGACGGAAAACCTAAAAACACACAAGGGGTGGAATGGGCCTGAAGTTTATTAATTGTGGCTGACGGAAAGAGTGGATAACACAAGCACCCAAAGATCCTAATATGGGAATACAAATGAGTCTTATTATATAAGATTTGAAGAGGGGATGAAGATGCCAAACCTTTTATAGGAAGTATGGTAAGAAGATAAATTGCCATTTGTAGAGCGTGATGCCAAAAGGAAGGGGGTACGAAAGCATGGACCAATAAAGTTCGGACAATGTTATTAATGGTACAAATTTTGCGCTCGGCTTTTCCATTTTGTGAGGACGTATGAGGACAAGAGAAACGAAAATTTATCCCATTAGTAGCACAAAAATCCTGAAACGCCCCATTATCATATTCTTTATCATTATCACATTGAATATTTTTTATTTCCCGATCGAACTGGGTACAGATGAATGCTCTAAATTTTAAAAAGGTGGAAAACACTTGAGATTTTTTTGCTAACGGAAAAGTCCATAAAAATTAGAATAGTCATTCAAAAATAAAACATAATAACGATGACCCAAAGAACTGAGAACATGAGACATCCATAAATCGCTATGAATAATATCAAATGACATTAAGGTACGAGAAGTAGAGTCTACAAATGGTAATCTAACAAGTTTTCCTACAGAACAAGATTGACAAATTGGAGTACTACGCATACCCTTACAAGAAATAAAATTGTTTTTATGTAAAGAAGAAACAATAGACGACCTAGGGTGACCCAAACGTGCATGCCATAAGGAAGGAGCGAGAGCCGCAAAAGTAAATGGCAAGGCTTGACTCGAGAGACCGGATGTGGGCGTGATATGATAAATATCTCCCCTACTATCACATCTCATGAGATGCATCCCCGTCTTGAAATCCTTCACAGAAAACCCAAAAGGATAAAAAATAACAGAAACTGAATTATCAGTGGTGAATTTACGGACATACACCAAATTTTTAATTAATAAGGAGCATGAAGGGTATTTTTCAAGACAAGATGTGGGGGGGGGGGATACAAAGTTTTATGACCGTAACCACGAATTGGAATTGAATTTCCATTACCAACAATTATGCCACGATTGCTGCTCAAATTGGAATAAGATGAGAGAGTACCTTGGTCGGACGTCATGTGGGTAGTGGCTCCTATGTCCATGTACCAATTCGGGTCCGGAGGATTTAAACCAAGTGTATGCATCGCGGCTTCAATGTCGGTTTGAGTGGGGCCCACTGCATGGTGGGCCTGCGGAGGCCGAGGCCCAAGCACACCTGCTTGCTGCCCCGGCCAGAGGTGTTGCAAAATCCACTGGACCACTGCGTATTAGGCCAAAAATAATTTTGGGCAGCCCATTGGCCAGGGGCTGGGCACGCTGGAGAATAGGGGTCGTTGGGCCACTGTCTACTGGCCCAGGCCCACTGCCGGGGGGCCATGGTTGGGACCAGTTGACGGTGGCCCACTGTTATTAGGACGGGGCCCACTGTTATTAGGACGGGGCCCACTGCCACTAGTCTGGCCACCGCCACCACTGTCGGAACCATCGCGTTTGCCTCCTCGATTTTTCCCATTATTTTTTCGAGTATTCTTACCGCCACTGTGAGCACGATTTTGGCCCGAATTATCAACAAAAACTTGAGAATTAGTGGAGGACGTCATCATGACCACGGGACTAGCGCAGGTGGCCGCCTTTTTGGCCAAGCTGACTTCTTCGAGCGTAAGCATGGAACGGGCTTGATAAAATTGCAGAAGAGGACTGCTCTGACGAAGAAGCGTACCAACACCATTATAAACTTCAGATAGGCCTGCAACCATTTGTAGGACCAAATGATCATTGGTAACAGGCGCACCAACGTTGCGGAGTTGGTCCGCTAATTCTTTCAACCTTTTGCAGTAAGCTGAAGCGTTCGAGAAATCTTCCATGTTGACGTGAGAGAATTCCTGCTCAAGAGTAACAACCATAGAATTTTGATTATCTTGGAATATATCATGTATTCTATCCTAAGTAGCCTTTGTCGTAGCGTCAGGCTCAATAATCGTTTGCAATAGGTCGGTAGAGATAGTGGAGTAAATCCACTGAAGAACAGTAACATTAAGTGTTGACCACAATTTAGGATCATCCTCAGGTTTTAGGCACCTCCGTATCAGTAGGAGTCACATGGATAATGTGATGGAGGACTTGATGTGAGCGTGCGTGAACTTTGAACAGTTCGGCCCACATTGCGTATTGGACGTTTTCTATTTCAAGAATGATAGGGATGTGATTCTTGATGTTAGAAAGAGTAAGGGCATGGTGAAACGTGTTCTTAGCCATAACCGCAGCGAAAGACGTGATGTAGGGATTAGGAAGAGAAATTGGGGAAGAGAAATAGCACGGAAACCGAGAGTAGAGGCTCGCATTTCGATGCTTGAAGAAGACAAAAGTTTGGGAGAGAAATTTTTGACCTAGACTTCTGATACCATGAAAGAAATAATCTCTTGATTATTTTCATTAATGAAAGAGTATATATACAATTTACAATTTCCCATAATAGGGAAATTCTATTCTTATTCTACTCCCAAAACCCTATTCTAATAGTACAAGAATCCTATAATTATGGTAAGTGTACAATACTAATTAATACAATTATTTACACTACAAATCAGCCACAAAACCGTGATATACACTAATTATGGTAAGTGTATACCACGGGTACAATATAGCTACAAAACCGTGATATACGCTACTTATGGTAAGTGTATATCACGTGTATATTTAACAAATCACTTTTATACATGTAGTTTGACTAGACACGAAGTTTAAGAAAAAAGAAAGATTTTTGAATCTTGTGGTCTAAAATAAGCTAAAAATATCTGTGTGGTTATAGATCATCTCGTTAAGCATAAAAGATAAAGTTTAAAATTAAATTATTCAAATAAGTAAATTTGTCATTCTTTTTGAGATCGATTAAAAAGAAAAATATATCATATAAATTGGGACATAGAGTAAAAAAAATTAATGAACAATTTCAGGTGATAGAACACTGGTACCTTATCAAACTCCTCAATTCAATGCAGACGGTTTTGGCTCTTTCTCTGCCGTCAATGCGATTGTATTTGGGTGTTATTTTGTATGGATTAAAATTAATTAGATGAATTGGGTCGGGTTAAAATCGATTAATTTAAGTGAAATTAGGTAATTTAATCAATATGGGGAATCTGCCCAATTAAGGGGAGTAAATGTGTGAAGTAAACAGCATGAATATTTAAACACTATCATTAACGGAGGACAAAATTAGAATAGAAAGTAGAGTATATATTTGACCTTCTCCCTTTATTGAAAAGTATGGATCAATCTCACTTTCATTGAGCCTTATGACACGTCTTTACTGTTGATTGATCTTAAGCCAGTAATGGCGTTAAAACATTTATATCTACACAACAATTTATACATTCCACCACCACCGTCGACGTTGTGTTCCTCTCGCCGCCAAAATGCCTCATCAATTACTAATACAATACTTCAACATCCATTAGTATTATCGAAGCACATTGAACGAAAATACAAACCTCAAGATTTCCCTAAGAGGAAGTTGAAGTTGAATAGTACTACTATTAGATCCCAATTGAATTTTCCAATAATTTCTCCACAAGATCAATGGGGTACCTGGACTGCTCTCTTCGCTACTGGTGCTTTTGGCATTTGGTAATAAATCAACTCTCCTATGTGTGTTTGTGTGTATATAGCACTGCTTACACTCTTTTTTTTAGTCGGTTTAAAAGAAGAATAACACATTTACTTATTTCACAATAATTTAATTTTAAAATTTATTTTTTATGATTTATAATCACACAAATATGTTTGACTTGTTTTAGACCATAAAATTTAAAATTATTTCTTTATTTTTTAAACTCCGTGCCCAATAAACTACATCACATAAATTGAGACGGAGTGATTATTAGTTTTGGAGATATTTCTAGCATTTACCCTCTCTGTCTCTATTTATGCGACATATTTTACTTGTCGAGATTCAAACTATATAAACTTTGACCAACATTTAAAATTATACTCCCATATTTTATTCATATTGACCTGATAAGAATTGCAGTGTGAACTTTGACCAATATTTAAAATACTATATTTTCATCATACTGACATGTGAAATAATTGCACCTTATAGTACTTATATTGCAACTTATAGTATTTATTATATATTTTTTGAATATCTAAATTTTGATTTTAAAATATTGAGGTGATCTAATCCAGTTTAGTTTCAAAGATTAGTTTTGGAGATAATTCTCACATTTGGTAATCACAACTCTCCTTTCTGTGTGCTAGTTTTGGAGATAATTCTCACGTCTAGTCCCTCTATCCCAATTTTTGTGGCACTTTAGGTGATGCAATCTGAAAATTCGAGATGAAATTCTAACTGAAAACTAAGCTAGGCCAAGGAGAACTAGGAGATATTTTTATTGATGAGCTCCAAATGAGCTGAAACTTGAAAGTGACAACAAATACCCTCTCTTCGCATGAGAGAGGAGAAGACTGAACTGAAAATAAGCAATTATATTTGGCGCGAAATGTAAATAACCAAACTAGTAATTAAAACTATTGGGGTCTACTTGACTACTTGTAAGTTCAGGAAGTTACCAACTAATTATAACAACCTCAGCTAATCTATTCAGGTGTATAACCTTCACAGTCTCATGTACAACTTCTCGAGCATCTCGAATTAGGATTATATTTTTAATCACATCAGTTTGCTTCTTGAGATTGAAGTGAAGATTGAGGCACTGGTCATACATAAGAGGGACAAATTCAAGTATCTTGGGTCCATAATTCAAGGAGATGGGGAAATTAATGCCGATGTCGCACACTGTATTGGGGTGGGGTGGGCGAAATGGAGGCTTGACTCTGGGTACTATGTGATAAGAAAGTGTTTCCTAGGCTTAAAGGTAATTTTCTACAGAGTGTTGGTTAGACTAGCACTATTGTATGAGGCAGAGTGTTGGCCAGTTAAGAGTGCCCACATTCAGAAGATGAATGTAGCGGACATTAGGATGCTCAGATGGATGTGTCGGCATATTAGGAGGGATATGATTAAGAACGAAGTTATATGGGAGAAGGTGGGAGTGGCCTCAGCGAAGGATAAGATGAGGGAAGTGAGGCTGAGATGGTTCGGATATGTGAAGAGGAGGTGCGATGATGGCAGTGAGGAGGTGTGAGAGGCTGGCTATAGCAGGAGTGAGGAGAGGCAGAGATAGGTTGAAGAAGAACTGGGGGAGGTGATTAGACATGACATGATACAACTTCAGTTGACTAAGGACATGATCTTAGATAGGAAGGTGTGGAGGTCGAGGATTAGCGTAGATGGTTAGTAGGTAACATAGGGTTATCGTACTTGTAGTCGTATGATTTAGGTAGTCGCATAGTTTTTTTGCCAATGTGTATTGATTTCTGTTACTATATTTGTTTTGCACATTTGTTATTTTATTGTCTCTTCTTCCTTCCTATATTCATGCATTGGGTACATTTCTTTTGAGCCGAGGTCTGCGTACATCTTACCCTCCCCAGATCCCACTTGTGGGATTACACTGAGTATGTTGTTGTTGTTTGTTGTTGTATTTTGCTTCTTCAGATTCAAATTATGTGAACTTTGATCCATATTTAAAATATATTTTTTCATCATATTGATATGAGAACGAATTGCAACTTATAGTACTTAGCGTATAGTTTTTGAATATCTAAATTTTAATTTTAAAATATTGAGTTGATCTAATCTAATTTATGTTCAAGATTAGTCAAATTGACTCTCGAGAAGCGAAAAGTTTCACATGCTTTTTTTTTTTACGAGTTTGTTAATATTTGTATAATCATGGACGAATGAATTGAGGTGTTCAGATATTTATATTACACAGCTTGTTGATTTTTGGTCAGGTCGGAGAAGACCAAGGTTGGGAGTGCACTAAGTGGTGCACTAGTAAGTACACTGGTTGGTCTTGCAGCAAGTAACTTGGGCATTATAGCTTGTGATGCGCCAGCATATAAAATCGTGACAGGATTCTTGCTTCCACTTGCTGTTCCATTGTTGTTGTTTAGAGCTGATATGCGTAGAGTATTGAAGTCCACTGGAACACTGCTCTTGGCTTTTTTGCTTGGATCAGGTAATGGGGTGCTTCATTTTCTCAAAAAAACTTTTGGCACATCTACTGCAAATGCTTCATACTTTTCTGCCCTTCAATGCTTGGAATGACCAGTTCAAATTTTATCTTTAGAAGTGCTGAAACTATTATTATATTGTTGATTTTAAAGTCTTACGTGCTCTATAGTGGGTGATATTTCTCCAATTTGATGATTAAAGGCTCCAGAAATTTATTATTTCAACTGGTCATGTGCATAATGGCCTTAGCTCGCAATGGTTTTCGGCTAAAGTTGTCAGACTGGTTTGTTCTTTCTTTCAATAGCTAAATGAGGATAGAAAACAAGAGCAAGGCTTATACATAGGGTGGTAGCTAAAAAGGATATTCAAATCCAGTAAACTTCTTTCCCTAATATTTTTCGTCCAAAAAGGAAACAAGGGAAGTCCTCCTCCTCCATGAAATCTCCCTGCCCTCTATACAAAATACAATTTTGGTGTCTAGTTTTGTTCGTTAACACATTAAAATTTAGTTAATTCTACCAGGAAAATGATATTGCCGATAATCTTCAGCTACACTTAAAGCAATGTGCTGTTACGTTTGTCTGGTACTTCTTCAATTTGAAGGCTTATGACCTTCCTGACCTGTGTCTGGTATGCCAATGAGCCAAGCTACCATCTTTTTCAGCATTCTTCATGTTACTTATACATATCACAAATTTCTCCTTAAATATTTATGTGTCTTGAAAGATCTGCGTAAGAACTTGGCTCAGTTCTCAGATTAGTTTGAAAAGCTAACCTGAGGGCACTTGCCAATAATCCAGTTAAGAAGTACTAGAAGCTAGAATTTGTTATTTATATGGAGAAAGAATGATATAATCTGCTCCCAAGTTACTAGCCTAGAACACGAGATTCATCAACCTGATAATACTTTATGAAGAGAGGGAGTTAAGCCTTTGTCGCAAATTTTGGTTCTTTTCTCTTTTTCTATTAATCAGGTAGATCTTATTGAACTGGATAGTACCAAGCAGGTAATAGGTAATTACAAAATTTTGGGTATTCTATTCTTTCCAGCATTTCATAAGTTTATCTAGAGCAATCAGATTTCTTTCTATGAATGGACCATTCAGTCTTGTGCTGTTCTACTTAGCTGGGTTCACCATACTTATTTTGGATTCTATTTATGTGGGACAGTGAAACATAGAGGTCTCCACAACCAAGTGAAGTGGAGCTCTTTAAGGCCTCCTACAGTCATTATAATTATCTTACGTCCTTTATCTTTTCGAAAATAAAAAACCCGACATATCTTGGTATAATTGTGATGCCTAAAATCCGACTAGACTATGAAATTTTGTTATTTTTATTGTCTGAATATCGAGAAGCACAAACACATCAATCGTCACGGCCCATTTTCATGAGCTGCGATTGGCACCTAACAAGCTGCTCCCCACTAGGTGAACCACGATTAGACCAAAATGGAAAGCATATCATAATGAGAGAATAGTCTAACAATAACAGAAGTCAAAATAGCTTGTACACAATCTAGAACCAACCATAAACAAAAGACATGGTCCAGTAGCATCTAATAGAATCTGAGTACAAAAGATCTAGGGTTGCAGTTCGAAAAGAGAAATATAATGAGATAAACTAGACAGACGCCCACATGAACAGACGTGGTTGGCTCACCTCAGCTGAAAGCCCCAAACGCCTCAAAGTAGATCGTGTCTTGCGGTAACACTAGTAGAGGTATCTGTATAGAGCAGTAGGTGGTGAGTCACAAGGACCCAGTAAGATCATCAACCCGCTCCTCCATCTTACCCCGTGGAGCAAGTATTCAACAATAGAATGCATGAAAGCAAATAGTGTATATCTCAGTCTATAAATAACCTATAACAGGTATAACGATTTTAAAGCCACACCAATCAGTCATATATGTGCACTAGGCCCTCGTGGTAGGGACCACTAGACCAATCCAGAAGCCCTGTGCAGATAGGACTACTAGACCAAAAACATAGTCCCTCGTCGATAGGATGGCTAAACCAACCAATAGGCCCTTGCCGAGAAGAAGGCTAGACCAAAATCTGCACTAGCTAAACTTGTTCCAAGTGTCTAGCACTAGCTAAATTTGTACTAGCTAAGATCACGATGCACACTGCACCAGTAGAAAATCTGCACTTGCTAAATTTGTTCCAAGTGTGCCGAAACACTCCCAGCGCTTCGCATCCCAAACCAAACATCCCAACAAGTCCCAAAACACCATATGAACCTATGGAAGTCTCAACTCAAGGAACGGGGTGTTAAAACTCAAAACGAGGGGTTGAGTTGTTACATGCAGTTTCTCTCATTAAGAGCTCTAGTTTTTTCCCTTTCCTAATCAGTTATTTTCCTCTTGGTTTTGACAGTTGCAACTACTATTGGGACTGTGTTGGCTTTTTGGATGATTCCGATGCGATCACTTGGTGAAGATGGCTGGAAGATAGCTGCCGCTCTTATGGGAAGACACATAGGTGGAGGTAAATTCATAGACTCTTGTTTTCTCGGTGGTCTTGTACAATTTTTATTTAGGATCATCCTTTTACATCTGTATTTTCCAGTCATCCTTATGGGAGCTTTTTTCCACTAACGTTCATGGCAAAATGCACTATCCCTTGATACTTGAGTTCCTGTAAATCCAAAGTGTTGAAAATACAACCAGTTGGCTCTCATTGCTGAATATGGTCTGTTAATGGTTGGCATGGATTAAGTTTCAAATCCTCTTTTATAAGGAATGTCAATACTGCAACCTACTTTGTAATTGGAGGTTCTAAGTGTAATTGGAGGTTCTAAGTGTCACATTGACCATGATCGGTGTCTTTCCCGATGGATACTCCTAGAAGGTTACCTGTGACATTTCAGTAACATTTCTTCTGACTGGTGGTCTGAAATAGATTTTTTTTAATCTTCTTAAGCGTTCATGTGGTTTAGAAACTAAATTGGGAGAACTGTACTATCTATGGATGATTTCAGTTTCAACTTTGGATCTTTATATTTGGATTTAGAAGAGGTTCTCGATTTCACATTGGTAGCCTTGTCTCGCTTGTTTTAGAATATATTCTAACCTCTTTATTGATAAAGACTTCTATAACATCTTGCTGCCTCTTTAACAGCAAAGACCCAATGTATGTATCCACATAAAAGAAAATCCTATTTCACCATGAAAGCTACTTTTTGACAGCCTTTTATAGTATTCGAAGTAGCTAATGGAGAGCATCACAGATAAAGAAGCTGTGGGAAATATAGCAAACTTGGTTTAAACTTGATGCCATTTAATGATGTCTGAATCTGTAATTGTGGTGGTTATTATTTCGCTCTGGAAGACAGTTATGCTACATACTGAGTTATCTACAATTTGACATTTTGTTAATTCATATTGTCTCTCTTTCAGCTGTCAACTATGTGGCTATTTCCGAAGCTCTGAAGACATCACCTTCAGTTGTTACTGCTGGATTGGCTGCTGATAATCTTATTTGTGCAGTATACTTCACAACATTGTTTGCATTGGCTTCTAAAATACCTGCTGAGGCTACTCTATCAGCCACTGGTATGTACACCAGCTCGAAATATTCCATTGATCCTTTACCTGTTAATTGGTGTTTTCTATATGCTGTTCCATCTCTTATATAATAGTAAAATTTAAAATACCTGGAACTCTTTATGAATCTTCAGAATGGAAAACTCGAAGTAAAAACTCTTGATGTATGGTTATGTAGAAATTTTCTTCTCTTTCCAAGTAGTAGAATGATTTTATATGGAAGACCTAATGCATAAATCATATTTTTAAAAGATGAAGCTCCAATAAAACATGGAACTCATCAAAGCTTCCCAACTCAGTCAAACATGAATAGATCTTCAAGGAACATGAAAATCTCCCAGGCACAAACCCCTAGGAGAGAGTTTTAAAACTCTTTCTGGCGACATTTTAGTTCTCTGTCACCAGTTCTCCTTGGTTTAACTTAGTATTTCCATCAATCATGCCTTAGTGATTGCTTCAAAAAATTGGTTTCTTTTAGCTATGGTTAACTGAATCTATTTTAATGTTGGTGATAAGTCTTTTGATATTACCGAAAAGGACAGATCAGACATCTGGTATGAATGGGTACAGCGCAAGAAAACTTCATGAGGAAAATGACTTTCAGTCGAAAAGACATGCTGTGGATATACGAGCTATTACATATATCATATGTGGGGAAAGGGTATGAGTTCAGGAGATGGAGGATGAGGGATCATATGAATAGTTTTTTTGTGTGCCAAGAAGTTTTATTGCTATGGTTGTTTCATGCTAAGTTGCTCGGACTCGGGTGGGGGTATCCGATACGGGTACGGATCCGAGTGTCGGATTTGGCAAAATCTAAATTTATAGATTTGGGGGTGCGTATCCAAGTATGGATACGGGTGTGGGGATTCGGCTAAGAAAATTCAAAATTATAAAAAATAGAGCTAGAAAGATATATCGCTGCACGACCTTGAATTCTTGGTTTCTCTGAAACACGAAGCAGCAAAAATGAGACAAAAGTACTATAATTGAAGGTATGCCATTTCCCTTATCTTAAATCTGTTTATCTTTAATTTTGAGAAAACAAAATCTCAATTTCCCCCCCAAATTTGTCGATGTATTCCGGTCAAAGTATCCGAAGTTGGTTGATCGTATCCCGGACGTATCCCGCTCCCGCACCGGTATCCCCTGTGTCGAGACGGGAATGGCACCAAAAACGGAGAGTCTGCGCAACTTAGGTTTCATGAGCCTATTAGCTCTGCAGGGGGAACGTAGAGCTGTTATAATACTCCCAGAAGTAGCATTTAATGTGGGGTGGAGGGAGATTGCTATAAAGATAGAAAATTTCATTAAAAGGGAGGTTTCAGTTTTGGCAAACTAGTAGCAAATCATTCATACAGTAATGCTCTCAGAATCTACAAATGGGTGATGTGATTTTATTTGAGTTGAGTTGGAATAGGATTGCAGGGATTGTATAGAAGGCTTGGAGAGTAGTAATTTAGCATATACAGCTGCGTTAGTTATTTAGTTGTATGTATTACATTTCAGTCCCATAAGTTAGTCAGTTTTCGTCCCTAAGTTCTCCTTATTTCAGTTTTGTCCTTCTCCTATATGTAATCAAATTGCCATTTCGCAGAAGCTATGAATGAAGAATCTCTTAGTTTTTGTCTTAGCTTTCTTCTTCCTTTAGCTAAATTACATTTTCAATTTCTGTTTCCTTTTCAAAACTGCATCGGTGGTGTCGGAGCTATCGATCCTCTTACCTGCACGGTGATGGAGTATCATGGTCTTCCAAGTATTAATGCTCAACCTTGGGGTGTTCATGGCGCCAATCCTTACAGTTACAGGAATTTTCAACGGGTTATGGGACTTACTAAAGTGGGTATCTGCAGCAATTCAATCAAACATATTCTCACTATGCTTACTCACCGTCGGAGTTTGGCTGGGGATTTGAATTGGAGAAACCTCTCACAACCCATTACCATTCCCAAAACCCTCTAACACAACTAACTTCATTCCTTGCTCAGCCGCTAGTTCTCAATCTGCTCTGTTCTGTATCACCCATCGGAGTTCGCTGGGGCCTCTAATTTTTGGACAAATGGCAGATCGGAGCATAACCTTCCACCTTCGCTGTTTCAGCAGCAGTCCTGTTTCGGCACAGCCGTTGATGATTCTATTCCAATCTATTTTCTTGTTGAAGAGGAGATTCCAATAGATGTGGACGAGGGAAATATTTCTACAAGGGAGCTAGAAGCGAGGAAGGTAGCAATCTGCAGGGGAGGTGTAATTGATGAAGCTAGGGCCAAAGGTAGCACGGCATCTATACCGGCAATCTCACGAATGCTGCGATTCCAGAGTAATTGTTGGAGAGGACGATAATAGCAGCTCTGCTTGGGAGGTCTGTGTATTCTACATTATTACACTGAGGCCTATTTATAGACTATACGCTACAATCCTTTTCCACATAGAATACTATATACAATCCTAATCCTATTCTAACACTCCCACGCACGCTGGTGCATATAAGTCATATGTATCGAGCTTGTTATAGATGTAACTAATATGAGGACACCAGTGGGGGACTTGGTGAAAATAGATGTAACTAGTTTTTGTTTCTTTTGCCTTGTAACCAGAGACGGATCCAGGATTTGAAGTTATGGGTTCCTAGCTACTTCCAATTAAAAGAAATTGATTATACGTGCCCAAGGGGAATCAACCCCTCATCGACGAGGGTAGAAAAGATATAATAGGTTCTAGTACTACCGGCTGCCGCTGGACCAAGAACCTACTTTGTTACTGGGTTCCCAAAAAAAATTTCTTATATATTTAATGGATTTCTGAATATAAATACATGATGTGCGCAAAAGTTTCTGGGTTCCCCAGAACCCTAACCCTAGGTCCGCCCCTACTTGTAACTTTTGTTTTCCTTAGCACAAACTTTATGCCAAGGGTTATTTATATAAAATTCTGTTACCTTTTCCAAATAAAAAATAAAAATAAAATACTTGGAACTCTTTTCAGATGACAAGATTGACGGGGAACCAGAATCTGGTAACCAGCTACCCGTATTGCAGACAGCTACTGCTCTTGCTGTGTCCTTTTCTATATGCAAAGCTGGAGATCTTTTGACCAAGTATTTTGGTATTCAAGGAGGTACCCTTCCCACTATTACAGCTATTGTTGTCATTCTAGCAACGTCATTTCCCAGGCAATTTGCGTACCTTGCGCCTTCTGGTGAGGCTATGGCAATGATTCTGATGCAGGTAAGTTCCCACTGTATATCTGGATGTAAAAATGCTCATTTGAACGTTGTTAGCCTTCACTTTTTTTTTTATAAAAAACCTTATATGTTCAACCAAGTATAAGTAAATTCAAATATCTGCCATGATATGAATACAACCTTAAACTCTAAAGACATTTTTCTTACCCTATGCTATAATTTCCTCAATCTTGCATGTTTTTGCCCAAAATAACCTATCCTGTTGTCTGTATCATTTGCACAATGAAGACAAAGCTGCAAGAGCACACCATGGACATTTAGGACAAATTCATAATGACACACTTTTAGCTTTATTTGTCTGTGAATGGACTTGGTGACACATGTAAAGCCTAAATTAGATAGTTCTGAGAAACCTAGTTCCAATGTTTAAAATAACTGCATTTCTAAGTTCGCATAATTCTCTTACAGATTTATATTCATAGAGAGTAGATATTTAACATACCAAAATTTAATCTAAGTGTAGAAATCATAGTTAGGGTTCGAGAGAGAAAAACAGAAAGGGGGAGAGAAAAATCTGAATCTGCTATTTAGAAAAGGGAAATCCAAACTTACCCTTGTGGTTTGCGAAATGGTCTACGTTTTTCCTTCATTTAAAGTTGGGGCCCTTTTGTTTTTGGTAAAGTAATAAAATTTCATTAGAAAAGCATCAAGAAGATGCAAGGTTACAGATGGGCAAAAAGCTGCTTCAAACAAAACATAAAGCAGCAGACTAAACAAAACCTATAAAACAGTCTAAAGAAATCCCTGCATCTCTACTAATACTATGTTAGAGACAGGGAGTTAACAAAATCCAGAAATTTATTCACACTGTTTACAGGGGCAAAAAAGTGTCAACTGGAAAGACTAACTAAACACCTAGACTTTATAGTGAAAATAGGAGTTGAGGTTCCATCAAAGCATCTACTGTTTCTCTCCTTCCATAGGGTCGAAAAAATTACTGTTGGGATCCTTTTGATGGATTTGTCAATTCTCCAAAGTATCCAGCTAGCACAGGCATCTTTGATGTTGGAAGGCATTACCCATTGGAGTCCAAGCATAGAATAGAAGAAATACCAAAGGCTAGCTGCTGTAGGACAATGCAAAAATAGGTGGTTGATATTTTCATTGGTCTGCTTGCACATGACACACATGTTGACGACGATTAGACCTTTACTCCTTTGATTGTCTTGTGTTAGGCCTTCTTCATTCAGAACAGTCCAGATGAAGCAAGTAACTCTGAGAGACTGTCTGGTTTTCCATACATGTTTCCACGGCCAAACCTCTAAAAGGCTATTTTGAGAACTCCAGTAGTTGTAACATTCCTTCACGTGAAAATCTTTTCCTTGGAATTTCCCCGTAGGATTGTCTTGAGATTCTGCTACCAAAGTACTTTGTCCCAATGTTTATAAGAGAGAAAGAAATTCATCAAATTCTCAATCCTATAAGTTTCTTCTGAAAATTGGTGTCTCTATATTGAGCTAATGTTGCTTCTTTGTTAGAAGCTATCAGAAATAGCGAAGGAAATGAGTGTCTTTTACTAGAGCGTTCCCAAGCCATTTGTCCTACCAAAATCTAATCTTGAGCCCATTTCTAGCCTTGAATGAGACATTATAGAGGAATTCCTCTTGGACACTACTGATGTGCTTCCATACTCCAATACCATGAGGTTCATTGCTTCTCTTTGCAATCCAACAGTCTTGAATACTATATTTAGCCTTGATGATTTCCTTCCAGTACCCTGCCTCATTTTGACCATATCTCCAGAGTCACTTCATGAGAAGGCTATTGTTATGAAGCTTAAGATTTCTGATCCCCAGCCCTCCTTGGCCTTAGGGTTGAATAACTGATTGCCATTTGACCAAAGAGAATTTTTGAGTAACACTGTTTCCCCATAAGAATTTTCTTCTGAGCTTGTCAATTTGCTTTAGGACTGAGTTTGAAATAGGGAAGAGTGACGTACAGTAAGTGGGAATACTGTCTAGGACATTGTTGATGAGGGTGAGTCTACCTCCCAAAGAGAGGTATTACATCTGCCAGGTGGGTAGGTCGAACTTCTCTATTTCCCTGCTAGTGCACTACTTCCTTTTCTCTGTTTAATTTAGGGAGAAGGGCTTAGTCATGTGGCTAGTCTCTTCTCTATTTTTTCAATGACTCCACTCCATATTCCAGATGATTTGAATTTAGCACCCAAAGGAAATCCCAAATATGTGGTGGTAAAAGAGCCTGTTTTGCAGCTAAGAATGTCAGCAAGAACTTCTAGGTTGGCCACTTCATTCGCTTGATAGATAGTGCTCAGTTATGAAGTCCAGAAATGGCCTCAAAAATCATGAGGGTGGTGTTGAGATTGGAAACCTGATGACAATGAACTCCACAAAATATAAGGGTGTCATCTGCATATAGCAGATGAGAAACTGAGATTGAAGTGAGGATTTCTGCCTACTTGGAACCCTTGAATCCACTGCAGTTCTTTGGCCTTAGCTAACAACTGAGATAATCCTTTCATGACAATGATAAAGAGAAAAGGGGATAGTGGATCCCCTGCCTGAGTCCCTTTTGAGTAGAAAAAAACCCAACCGGACTTCTGTTTACCAAAACTGAAAACTTTACTATTGAAATACAGAAATAAATCCACCTTTCCCCAAAACCCATTTACTTCAAAATGTTGATTAACTAAGCCCAATTAAGATGATCAAAAGCTTTCTCAATGTCCAATTTGCATAAGATCCCAGACTCTCCACTTTTTATTTTCCCGTCTAGAACTTCATTGGCAATCATGGATGCATCAGTGATCTGCCTATTATTTAGAAATGCACTCTATTGCCCAGAAACCAATGAATCCACCACTTTCTTCAACCTCCCATCTAGGATTTTGGCTAGCAATTTGTAGACACTGCCTATAAGACTTATAGGCGTATAATCTTTAAGTTCTACAACACCTTTCTTCTTTGGGATAAGAGAAATGAATGAGGCATTGCACAATCTCATAATTTGGCAATTCTGATGAAAGAAATTAAAAGCTGCAAGCAAGTCTTCTTTGATGAAGTTCCATGATTTCTGAAAGAAGGCCATGGTGAAACCATCATGGCCTGGAGCTTTGTCAAGGGCACAAGTCATGCGAATTTCTGAGATCTCCACTTCAGTGAAAGAAAGTTGAAGGTCCTCTTTATCAATTATGTTGAGACTGGGCAAACCTTCAAAGATAGCTGAGGGTCTCCAAGATTCTGTCTCGTTGTAGATTTGTTAATAGTACTCCATAATACCATCCTTGATCCTTTCTTTATCCTCAATTACTTCATCCCCTGTTTTGAGTCTGTCAATGGAATTGCCCTTTCTATGAGAATTGCCCTTTCTTTGGAAAAACTTTGTATTCTTATCCCCTTTTTTCAACCATATGCATCTTGATTTTTGTCTCCGTGAGATCTCTTCAACAATTGCTATTTATTGTAATTCAAGTTTAAGATTCAATGTCCGGCCTTTCTCTTCTGTAGAGAGAGTTCTGAGTTCAGCTAACTGATCCAGCTTCCCCAGTTCTTTAAGTGTCTTGTTCCTTAGAGTCTTAATTCTTCCATAAACCTCCATGTTCCATTTAATAATGTCTTTTTTGAGATTCCTTAGTTTCTGCATTAGCACAAAGTCTGGGGTGCCTGATACAATGTAAGAATTCTACCATCCTTCTACCATGTCCATGAAACCCTCAACTTGTAGCCACATGTTTTCAAATTTGAAATAGGAAGGTGTGGCCTCCCAATCCCCACTCTCCAGGATAATTGATTTATGATATGAAAATACTCTAGGTAGAGGGTACTGCTTGATAGCATTGAACTGCTCACTCCATTCTGGTGAGATGAGGAACCTATCAATTCTAGAGGCTTAGAGAGACTCCTCCCCTCTTGATCGGGTGAATTGGGCTCCCTGAAGCGGAGGATCAATCAAATCCAGATCCAGAATTGTGTTGGAGAAGCCCAAAATAGCCCTTGATCTTTTAGCACAATTCAATCTTTCCTCAACAAATCTGCAGACATTGAAATCCCCTCCTATGACCCATAAGTCAGACTACCATTCCCTGAAGATGCTAACTCAAGCCAAAGATCCTTCCTTTCTAGGTTGGTATGAGGATCATAAACACCAGTAAAAACCCATTTGAAGTCCTCAACAAGACTTTCAAATCTGCATGATAGAGAGAAGGCTCCTGCTTCAGAATCGACACATTTCCGAAGTTTTTTTGTCCCACATGATTAGTATCCCTCATTTGGTACCAATTGCTTTGACTTTTGCCCAAGAGATCCATCTATTTCCCCAAATTTGTCTGATTAGAGATGGATTCCAAGCCTCTATTTTGGTTTCCTGCAGACAAATAATATCAGCTTCTCATTTGTGAATAAGAGATTTCAAAGTGTTTCTCTTATCTTTATTGTTGAGACCCTGCACATTCCAGTTGAGTGTTTTAACTCTCATCTGGAATGAGCCTTGTTAGACCTGTCCCTTTCTTTCTTCTCCCCTCCTGGAGACCCCAATCCATTTTTTTAAGTTTAGTAACTACTTTTCTTTTCCCTTTCTTTAATTCCCCTGCTTTATTTTTTTGCTCAAGAATCTGTGCTTTCTTTATTTCCTCCATTCTCAGAATGATATCCAGAATTTCATGTTCAAACCCAGCAACATTCACCCCAAAATTTTTGCAAGCCTGAATCATTGTCAACTTAGTCCATTTTGAGGTTTCCACCACCGCAGGGGTATCAGCAGTTTGAATTTGAGGATCATCATTCCAAGACAAAGGAAGAAAACTGTCAAAGGAATGAGATGAAATACCAGAGTCACGCTCATCAGGTCCTGACTGTTCTGAGAAAATCTGCTTGGGGATACAAGTGTCCATCGGGTGTCCTGCATGGTCAAGCTGAGAGAGTGTGCCCTCCATGAGTTCTAAATCCCTAAGATTGGATGCTTGAATTTCTAGTTCAAACTAAGGGTGGCCAGTGGGCCGGGCTCGGGTCTGGCGGGCCGGGTCTGGCGGGGTCGGGGCGGGACGAGCCAAGGGGTCGGGGTCGGGTCTAGCGGGGTCTGGCGGGGTCGGGTCTGGCGGGACCTGCTCCAGTCTGTCCCGATCCCGATCCCGTCGGTATCGGGTCTGGGCGACGTCGGGGCGGGGTCGGATCGGGGTCGGGGCGGGGTCCGGCGGGTTTTCCTTTTTTTAAAATAAAAAATAAAAATAACATATGTATAAAAAAAACTCAATAAACAAAACAAGATAGTGTAATAAAAACATCCCAAGGCTGTTTTTGTACCTCTTATATTATTTAATAGACATGATTTTTTTGTAATACAAATACAATTGTCTAAAATTTAAATTGCAACTTTGTGGTGTTGTCCAAAAGTTGCAAATTACATAATAAAATTGCAATTAAAAAATTACATTCTCAAAAAACCTGTTCTAATTGCTTGATGATTTCCTGTGGTTCTTCGGTTGGAATTGGTATTTGTTGGTCAAATTGATCCACGTCGCTTCCACTACATTCGGTTAAGATTTCGTTGTAGTTTTCATCTTCTTCTTCGTTGATCTCCGGTTGACCTCACCTTCTCCGCTCCGCTCGTATCCAATCTCTGAATAATACTGCAATTTCCAAGCTGTCTCCGGCTAATGAGTGTCTGTGGTCTCCTATTTGATATCTGCCGGCAGAAAAAGCGCTTTCAGACGTAGTTGATGACGCTTGAATGTTCAAAACATCTCGGGCCATCAATGAAAGTGTCGGAAAGGTCTTCTCATTCCCCTCCAAAGTATTTCGACAAGTCTTCATGTCCATCTTCATTGATAACTTCTTGATACGGTACAGAACCCTGCAAAATAAAAATATCCAACTTGCTAATTTGGTTAGTAGAGGTACGGCCGCACATTCTATTTCTGAGGCTTTCAATACTAGCCGTAGAAACCGCATGTCTTTTGTAAGGTTGTGTTGAAGATGAAGAAGATGGTATGGAAGCCGGTAAGTTACTAGCATTTTCTTGTTTATAAAATCTATATATTTTTTTGCATTGGTGTTCTACGCTAGACAACACTTCTTCTTTAATTTGTTCAATAGGTGGTGGGTGATTTAGATTTTTGGGACTTGGAGGTGGTAGTACTTCTATACAATCGTAAATAGTTTCAATTAGTGATTTTGTACCGTCTATTTTAATAGTAGGATTTAATACAGAACCAATAATATAAATAGAGGGAATAGGAATAAAATATTTTTTTATTTTGACAAACATTTTTTTAATAGCTGCCTTATAAGCTGGTTTTTCCATATATTCACTAAGTAATAAAAATATTAGAGTTATATAAAACAACATAGTTGAAATAGTAGGATAATATATACCGGAAATTCTTTTGTTGCTTGAAAAAATTTCTCTAAAAATACAATAAGTTCGGAAATTTTTACCCAATCACTATCTAAAATCATATCAGCTGAATTTTTATTATGAGAGTTAAAAAATAAAGTTATAGGTTTTCTATAGTCATAAGCAACAAGTAGTTGCTCGTATAAAGAATTCCACCTAGTGGATACTTCTTGTGGAATTTTTCTATAAGGTAGTCTACAATCGTGACAAGTTTTTTTATATTCTTTTCTACGTTGTACTTTATTACTTTTAAAAATAAAGTTTATAGCAAATTGTATTTTACTAAGAATGTCTTCAAAAAGTGATAGACCATCCTTTACAATTAAGTTATAAATATGGCACGCACATTTTATATGAAAATGATCTGGAAAAGATGGAGTTAAACTATTTTTTAAAATTGTAATTGCGTAATTGTTAGAAGAAGCGTTATCCAATGTAATAGTCATAATTTTATCGGTTATTCCGTAATAATGGCACACTTGATAAATATTATCTGCAATAAAAGTACCAGTGTGCCTATCATCTATATATCTATACGCTAAAATACGTTTTTGCATAGACCATTTATAATCTATCCAATGACAAGTTACAGTTAAATAATCATGGCCGTTAGTACTACGACCTATATCAGACGTGATACATACTTTGCCATTAAAATGATATAATGAAAAACGTAAATATTGTTGATATTCATGCGCGAATTTAAATACATCTCTCTTAACAGTTGATCTAGGAAAACCGTTAAAAGCAGGATTATATATATCTCTAATGTAATGAATAAAACCGGGAGATGAAGGAAATGAAAAGGGCAAACCCTCCACAGCAACTAATTTTGAAATTGCTTCCCTATCTCTATGTTTATTGTATTTAGAGCCTACAATTCCCCCCGTCATAGGGTTAATTTGATCCTGTTCTTGGTCCGGGACTATCAGTATGTGAACCTTGTCCCGATGGAGCGGGCGTTTGCGCACCCGGTTTTGAAGCCTGGTATTGGGCATACCTAGCTGGATGAGCACTTACTACGTGTCTAATTAAACCTCCCGTCCCACCGTGACCTTTTCCTGTTTTAAATTTAAAAACATTTTTACAAATTTTACATATAGCTACTTGATTCTCTACGTCCCTATAAAAAAATGTCAATGCATCTGATTTTAATGGTCGTTTTGCTGGACCTCGTCTCATACTAGGGGGAATAAGAGGTATTTCAGTTGAAGGTGCACTAGTGGGTGTGTTGTCATCAACATTAGTGGGTGTATCGTCTAGATCATCGTCTAAATTAAAGTCTTCTTGAGTTCCGAAAAAACAACTCCTCGTCTAAATCTAATGGTATTGTAGGAAAATGTTGAGTATCAACAAAATCATCCTGTGTAGGAATAAGATGACTAGAAGAAGTACCCTTGCCCTGGTTGCCCCTACTAGAAGAAGTCTTACCCTTCCCCTTACCCTTAAACATACCTCTAATTCCTTCCATTTTAATTATATGCTAACAAATAATTAAAGTAAATGAAATTAAGTGCGCTAAATAAAATAAACAGACAATAATAATTTAATGAAGGAACGAATGTACCAAACGCTGACGTAACGTCGACGTGTAATCGAGAGGTTGAAAATTGAAACTTTGCTCGATGGAAGATCCTCAAGCTAGTTGCCAACTTCACTCCCAATTCCCAAATGAATAAATAAAATTGAATATTTAGCAAACAATGTAGACTTGTAGAGAGATATATTGAGAGATTAGAGAGATTGTAGGAAGATTTGTGAGAAAGATGAAGAGAAAATGAGTTATTTATAGTTGGAAAATTGGATTAAAGTGTAAATATAATAACTTATGGGTTAAAAATAAATATTAAGGGGTAGGGGGAGGGGGGGAGGCCTAAAATGGCCGTTGGCCAACAGCCAAAATCTAAAATGGCCGTTGGTGCAATGGTCATATTTGCAAAGGGGGACAAAGGGAGGGGTCGGGGTCGGGGTCGGGCGGGCCTGGGGCGGGCTCGGGTCTGGCGGGACGAGACATTGTCCCGTCCCGAGTTCGAGGCCTGCCACTGTTTTTTTTTATAAGCGGGGTCGGGGCGGGCTCGGGACGGGGTCGGGTCGGGGTCGGGCCGTCCCGGCCCACTGGCCACCCTTAGTTCAAACGGATCAAAAGAGGAAGAA
The DNA here is from genome assembly GCA_034509755.1 of Anisodus tanguticus. Taxonomy (NCBI): domain Eukaryota; kingdom Viridiplantae; phylum Streptophyta; class Magnoliopsida; order Solanales; family Solanaceae; genus Anisodus; species Anisodus tanguticus. The sequence goes on along the minus strand of CM067543.1, from coordinate 6,733,816 downwards.
ACATTGAAAGAAGATGAAGCTATGAAGCTGCATAGGTCTAGCTTTGATGCCGATGCTCTCTATACTTGCGTATTTTTGTGCTGCTTGAAGTGTTTGCTTGTAAGTGTGCCTTTGGTGTAGTAGCCGTTGTTAAAAGATAATGAAGTTTTTCCTTTGTAATATTTCTTATTGCCCTGGGTTTTAGAAGAAAATTGGGTCGGGCCACCTTGTAATTAAAAACCTTCGAATTCTTTCTTTTCTCCACAAGTTCTTCCACGTATGTGTCACGTGGTTCATTAATGGTATTTGCACGTGGAACTGGAAAAGAATTCGACTCCATCTGATTACCGGCCTTACCCAAACCAGTCGAAATACCAGCAGGTAAAGGAAAAGATCGGATTCCGAAAAATATTGGCAGTTCGAAAACCCTATCATCAAATTCAAAATTCAAACTTGCCAAAAACTTCATGCCCGATTTTTTGACGCAGATACAAGCCCACATCAGATGGGTTCTGTTCTTCGTATCTTCATCAACACCGATAAAACCCCCACAACGAGCCCCTATATGTTCGAAAGTGTCAATTGACCAAGCATTTAGGGGAATTCCAAAAAATTTCAACCAGATGTTTTTCGGGCTGCTACCAGACTGTGAGGAAATAATGTCATGCGACCACCAAGATAAAGAGAGATGTATTCCGCACCAGAACCAATCCCCTGCATTTACTCTTATTGCCTCTTGTCGGGAAGGAAGCTCAAAGAGGAACTGATTATGGTCTAAAGGTATGACTTTGATGCCAGCAGTTACTCTCCATTTACTAATGAACCATTTTCGAATAGTGTCAGGATTGAGACTGTGGTGAAATGGATCATTGAATGTGTTGACCAAGCTTTTGTGCACATGATGTTTTTCATTCAACTCTCTTTTGTACGTTCTTTGACTTACTTCTGGCCATCTCTCAATGTTGGTTGTTGTGTGATACGATTTTGTCAATGGGGGAGGAGAAGGTTGTGTCTTTGTTTTGCTGAATTTCTCCAAAAATCGAAGGATTTTCTCCGCAATATCTGTCCATACCATCCACTGTTGAGGTTGATCTCGGGGATGATCACTGCTGCTTTAAATGAACCATGCCATACTTCTATGCGAACAAATCTACCATAACGATGAAGTTTTGGTAGACTCTGAAAAGATTGTGTTGCTTCCTTCCCCACCTTCTATATAGTCGTCCAGAACCTTTTGATGCTTGTATAAGGGCTTCGCACATCCATCTCAGGTTATGAATATCCATGTTGATCTTGCTTGTGTATCTCTTGCCCCTTTCTATTAACGAAAATCAGTTATAATGTTTGTCCCCCGTATTTTTAAGTTCGAAAGATTTATCCCCACTGATGAAAAAAAGATTAGAACCCTGCATTTTTCGGATGGGTAGTACTAGTCGTCATTGATAGAGGCAACTCAAGTGTTTTATACTGATTGTGATGCTCGCCGACAACAAGAGAGGTTGCCGGCGCAGATGGATATCGATTTTTTTTTTTTTTGGACTGCACGGAGATTTGGGTTATGCTACAGTACTGTTCGCGTCGAAAATACTGTTCACTCCGAGAGTACTGTTCATGCCGAAAATACTGTTCATTCTGAAAGGTTGACCCCTGTCAAAAGATAGGTTTGAAGGAGATGTATCTGGATATCTCACCGGAGCGCAGTCACAAGGAACCATGAAGCTTCAAAAAAAGAGAGAGGAGAGCATTTTTTTAAAAGTTGGGGCCCATTATGCCCTCGCTGTTACAAACTAACACATATTTGCCCTTATTTTCCAACTCAGCTAACGAAATCGTTACAAATTAATAATAAAATAAAAAATAGGAAAAAGGTCTGTAAAATAGAGAGAAACAATGGAGCAAATCTGCTCATCGTATTATTCCAAGAGTGAGCTATTTGTAGGTGTACCAGTAAATCTAAGGAAGTAATATTATAAAATCTCTAAATATCTGCTACCTATGATTGTGCTATGTATACTATATGAAGATGCATCTATATACATTATGTTACACTCACCCTCAAGTTGGAGCATAGATATTAATCATGCCCAACTTGTTACAAAGATATTCCACCCGAGTTCAATTTAAAGCCTTTGTGAATATATCACCCAATTGCTCTACTGTTTTCACATAGCCAGTAGAAATCATGTTCCCTTGAATCTTCTCACGGACAAAGTGACAATCAGCCCAATATGTTTCGTCCGATCATGGTACACTGAATTTGAGGCAATATGTAGAGCAACCTCATTATCACACCAAAGTTTTGCTGGCGACAAGGGCTTCAAACTAACCTTAGCTAAAATATGATGTATCCATAGTATTTCACATGCAGATTGAGCCATAGCTCTATACTCGGATTGTGCATTAGATCGAGATACAACATTTTGTTTCTTACTCCTCCAAGATACCAGATTTCCACCAACAAAGACGCAATAGCCGGTAGTCTGCAAAACACTCAATACGAGTATGTCCGTGGTCGCTATACAATATGTCAAAATCAGGAGCTCTTTTCAAATAACATAGGATCTGTTCCAAGGCTGCCCAATGTTTGACTGTCGGTGTATACATGAATTGACTGACAATACTAACTGCATAAGCAATATCTGGACGGGTCACTGTAAGGCAGTTCAATTTCCCAACTAACCTTTTGTATCTTTCCGGATCATCAAAAGGGTCACCATTATATTTAGTAAGGTGTACATTAGGAACCATTGGTGTGCCACACAGCTTGGCTCTCAACTTTCCAGTCTCTACAAGCAGGTCAAGTACATACCTTCTTTGGAATAAGAAAATCCCTTTCTTGCTTCTTGCTACTTCTATGCCCAAGAAATATTTCAGCTGCCCCAAGTCTCTGGTATGAAACTTGGCGTGTAAAAATTTATTGAGAGAAGAAATTCCTGCACAATCATCTCCTGTAATAACAAAATTGTCAACATAAACAACTAGAAGAATAATACCAACCGCTGACTGCCTGTACAAGACTGAGTGATCACACTTGCTATTCTTCAATCCAAATTCCTGAACTACATCGCTAAACTTTCCAAACCAAGCACGAGGACTCTGCTTTAGACCATCTAGAGATTTTCTCAAATAACAAAATTCAGGTGGTTGCTCCATATATACATCTTCATGGAGATCACCATGTAAGAACACATTTTTGATATCTAACTGGTGTAAAGACCAATGCTGAGTTGGCGGTTGTGCTGGCGTAGATAAAGCAGGTACTGAAGGCTCATTAGTCGATTGGTGCTCAATAGAAGAACTAGGAGATGGAGGAACAACATCATCTAATTGTTCTGTCAAAACACGAGTAACCTGATAAACTAACCACTCATCTTCCTCCCCCATGACTTGTAGAAATGGGAGGTGAATAGAAGAATGGTGTAGTATCTGAAAATACCACATCAATTGACACTAGATATTTTATAAGTTCAGTAGAATAACATCGATACCCCTTCTGAAGGCGAGAATAGCCCAAGAAAATACAATTCAATGCCTTGGGATCCAACTTGGTAACATATGACCGAACATCTTGAACATAACATGTGCTTCCAAACACCCTAGGCTCTACTGGAAATAGTGACTTGTTTGGAAAGAGAACATTGTAAGGAGCATCACCAGCAAGCACGCCAGATGGCAGGCGATTGATAAAAAAACAAGCTGTAGAGACTGCATCGGTCCAAAATTGTTTAGGGACCTTCATTTGAAACAAAAGCGCCCAAGCTGTCTCAAGTAGATGTCTATTCTTCCTCTCAGTAACTCCATTTTGAGAGGTGTATCAACACATGAAGACTGATGGAGAATACCGTGTTGTCTCATGTAGGATCGGAATAATTCTGATATATATTCTTTAGCATTATCACTCCTTAGAATACGCACTGAGGCATTAAACTGAGTTTTGACTTCAGCATAAAAGGTAGAAAAGTGAGTAAACACTTCATATCGACTCTTCATAAAGTAAATCCAAGTCATTCGAGAAAAATCATCTACAAAAGTAACAAAATATTTATGCCCAGTTTTGAAAATAACAAGATATGGTCCCCAAACATCAGAATGAACTAGCTCAAAAGCTGACTCAGCGCGCTTGTTAACCCTTGGACTTGATGAGATGCAATGATGTTTTGCAAATCAACATGACTAAGATTCCAACGAAGAAATATTCTGAAACTGAGGATAGAGCTTCTTTAACAGAGGTAGAGAAGGGTGTCCCAGTCGACAATGTGCTTCCAATGGAAATGAGACACTGGAGCATGCAACAGAACGAGGCTCACATTCATCAAGAATGTAGAGGTCACCAAATACATGTCCTTTACCAATAATCTGATTGGTTGTAAGGTCACGAAACATACAATGATCGAGAAAGAACGAGATATAACAATTAAGGTCTCTTGTAGTTTTACTAACAAAAATCAAATTAAAGGCAAACTTTGGTAGACTTAATACAAATGATAGGGTAATAGAGGAGGTTGGTTTAACAGTCCCAGATCCCATACTGTTACAAGTATCCATCAGCTACAGTAACTGGAGAAGGTACTTTGTGTGATTGAAAGCTCGAGAAAATATTAGGATTACTTGTCATGTGATTTGTGGCACTTGAATCAATGACCCATTTATTTGAAGAGGTGATAAGACACGTTTTATCTGACTTAGCAAAGGCAATAACTGAAGTGGATTCCTTAAGTGATTTATGATATTGAGATAATTTAGGAAACTCCTCAGCCGAAATCAAGATCATATTTTCAAATAATGGAGTAGAAGCAGCCATAACTACACACACAAAATCAATATTCTGTATGACACCAATAAAATTGGTAAAACACCCAAACAGACAGAGAAGCGAAGGATCTGACCTCAAACAGAGAGAAACTCCACCAAAACAAAACCAGATATCCAACAAGCCAACGATCTGATCCTCCAAATGAAATACGGAATTGAACAAAGCTGAAGCAACAACAGCAACGAAATCTGAATGTGCCAAATAACCGGTATAACGAGGCAAATAGACAGCAGCCAAAGCGAAAGGTGTTTAGTCGCCGGAAAAACAGTCCAACAGAGAAAACATCGAAATCTGTGAATCTGGTTGTCAAAAATTGCTGGAAATTAGTGGGTTTAGGTCGTAACTACCAAGGACTCCCAAAAAACCAAGGACTGAAGTCAAAGCTGCCGGAAAAATTCTCACGAGCTCGGCGTGTGGAATGACTCGCTATCGGAGACTCGACTATTGTCAGCGCGTGAGAGCGTGTGGGTAACCAGATTCCGGAGGTGTTTGTTGGGTTTTGTTCGCCAGAGCTTTTCAAGTCTTGTGGTGGTGTTAGTTTTCGCACCACGCTCACGAGAGAGAAGATGCCACAACCAGACCTAAGGAAACCACCGGAGAAAAGACGCACATACTGTTCCGGAGTCGATAGGGACGGTATGGCCAAAATTAGTCACCGTCGCTCTGATACCATGTAAAATAGAGAGAAATAATGGAGCAAATATGCTTATCGTATTATTCCAAGAGTGAGCTATTTGTAGGTGTAGAAGTAAATCTATCTAAGGAAATAAAATCATAAAATCTCTAAAAATCTGCTATCTATGATTGTGCTATGTATACTTTATATGAAGATGCATCTATATACATTATGTAACACTCCCCCTCAAGTTGGAGCATAGATATTAATAATGCCCAACTTGTTACAAAGATATTCCACCCTAGTTCCATTTAAAGCCTTTGTGAATATATCACCCAATTGCTCTCCTGTCTTCGCATAGCCAGTAGAATTCATATTCTCTTGAATCTTCTCACGGATAAAGTGACAATCAACCTTAATATGTTTCATCCGCTCATGGTACACTGGATTTGAGGCAATATGTAGAGCAACCTGATTATCCAATATTGTCCCTTTACATGTTCGGTTCCCGAATTGCTTTATGTTGCTTATTGTTGAAGTGTGCGATCATTTCATATCAAAGCTTAAGCGGTTAGAGAGAATGCACTTTTAATATTTAATTATATTCTCAATACGCCCCCTCACGTGCTGACCTGATTTTTTTTCATGATCCAAGCACGTGGAAAATCTTTTTTGATAATGAGTGGCGGCGAGGTTCGATTCCAGGACCTGTGTCCTGCTCTGATACCATGTAAAGAAATGAATATTGGGCCTAACTCAACTCCAAAAGGTAGCTCATGAGAGGAGGATTGTCCAAGTCCATATAAGGAGATCACTCATCTCATTAACCACCGATGTGAGACTTTTTCATTCTTCAACACCTCACGCCCAGGGTTGGACATCTAGTGCGTGTTGTCATGTTTTTTTTTTTTCATGATCCAAGCACGTGAAAATTATTTTTTGATGATGGGTGACGGTGAGGTTCAATCCCAAGATCTTTGGCCTGCTCTGGTACCATTTAAAGAATGGATCTTGGACCTAACCCAACCCCAAAAGCTAGCTTGTAAGGTGAGGATTGTCCAAGTCCATATAAAGAGTCCATGTTCTCATTCCATATTCGATGTGGGACTCTTAACACTTATATTCATGAGCATTTGTTTGATATGAGATATATACTAGATTGTAGTTAATTAAGTTTGGAAGATTGTAAATAATCCTTTCTATTGGTTATTAAAAATTAATATGTAGCTAACTTCCAGTTAGGAGTCTTCGACTCATTATTAAGACAATTATTTTTTCGTACCAAGTATAAACTGATAATTTATCGTCTTGATGTTTTCTTAATCTTTTGTGATAAAAATTCTATAGGGAAAATGTCTGAATATGTCACTGAACTTTGGTGAATAGCCCAAGTATGCCATCCGTCAATAGTTAGGGTAAAATGTGCCACTACCGTTACAAAATTGGTCCAAATATGCCCTTACTCATTAACGGCGGAAGCTTTCCAACACGCGCCCTTTTTGTACAAGAGAAAAGGCTCAAATTTGCCATTAAAACCCGCTGCTCCCCTCTTTAATTTTTTTAAAAAAAGTGTTTTCACCCGCCCCACATAAGAGCTTCTTCGCTTCCCGACCCCCATCCTTAATAGAGAGCTAATATTTTTTTCTCTATATTTATATTAGCCCGAACTTTTCCTTCAATATTTTTGGGCAAATATTGATCTAACTTGTTCTCTTATGATCTTGAGTAATAGGTATTTTTTGCATTCATTGGTGCTAGTGGGAGCATATCAAACGTTCTCAATACGACACCCAGTATATTTCTGTTTGCTTTAATCCAAATTGCAATACATCTGGCCGTGATACTTGGAGTTGGGAAACTGCTCCGACTTGAACTGAAACAATTGCTCATAGCATCAAATGCCAACGTAGGAGGCCCAACAACAGCTTGTGGAATGGCCACTGCCAAAGGGTGGATTTCTTTGGTTGTTCCGGGCATTCTTGTTGGTATTTTTGGTTACGCCATTGCAACTTTTCTCGGTATTGCTTTTGGGGAGTTCGTCCTTAAACTCATGTGATATTGGATAATGGATCGGTCTTACTGAAGTGTATCAAGAACGGTATTGCTTTTGGGGAGTTCGTCCTTAAACTCATGTGATATTGGATAATGGATCGGTCTTACTGAAGTGTATCAAGAACAGAATTATACTCGGGAACAAAAATCTATACACCAAAAGCATATCATGCTGCAGACGTAATATGGCGTTTGGTTGCGCGTAGTAAGGATATTTAATCTCCACATAAATCCAACATTATTGATACAATGTTTGGTACTTTGGTTGTTACTTTCGTTTTCTTCATAAATAATAGTTGCATAAATTATGCAGGAATCTGTATTCTAATTTGTAATATATCAAATTAAATATTCAGCAAGAAATTACTCTTGTAATTATAATCTTTACGTTACCAACCTCTATTACAATTTTTGCTTCACTAATCCTTGCCTAACTTGTATCTAAATTAAAGGATCCGTGACACTGATATACTTTGTTTTATCACACGCCTTCCAGACACTATTCTCGGTTTATTTCCTTTAGTGTTTTAAGTGAGGAGCCACTTGTGACTTGTGAATTGTGAATTGTGATGAATGGAAAAGCCTTATTGAGGATAGATTGTTAGAGCAATATTCTTAAAGATTTTTCAAAATTTAAACATAGGTATGCACAGTAAAAAACAAGTGGGGGGTGAGGTGCTAGCCCCAAGTGACGTACACCCACAAACAAATTCGGATTCAAGATTTAAATTCTACGGGTTCAACCTATAAGGTTCTTAGCATTAACACATATTTTTAAAGTTATGGATTCATGTATATTATTTGTTGCTATAATTTAGTAAGTTTTTACATATAGATTTATATTTTACATTAAAAATATTGAGTTCGAATGGACCCGGTATCATAATAGTGGATTCGTCCCTGCCCACAAATTCTTAGATTTTCACTATTTAGTTAAGAAAGCATATAATATCATGCATATATTTTTTTAAAGAATACCTATACATAATACATATCATACTAGCATATCCAAAAGAGATGCCAACTATTTAGGAAAAAAGGAAAGAAAAAGTTGGTTCAACATTGATGCCATATGCTGCTCAAGAGGTGCAAGAGTTAGTAACTATATAACTGATTGTGTTAGAGACATCTAGTGGCGGAGCGAGTTGAAGCTTATGGGTTCAAAATTTTAGTCTTTTTGAATTACTAAATTTTAAATTAATAGTTTGTACATAAATAAATTTCTTAAGATAAATATAAGGTTTGGACCAATTTACTGGGTTCTGCCAAACTAGTTTCCTACATTATAGCTCCACCCTGGAGTCATCTAGCAAACATTAATTACAAGAATTTAACTTCATTCTGCTGGCTGTATATAATATTTTTAGATCACCTAAACTTGATAGACTATTAATAGATAACTCAATCTTGATAAAATAACGTGTGAAAAATAGAGGGGAACCTGCTATGATCGATGAAGTCACACAAGTATGTATGGGGAGTTGGCTAAAAGGCGACAAGTATCAAATAATTGGAGGAAAGGGCATCATTTATAGTGTCATTATTGTCAGACGCGTTTCTTGTCAACTCTAGCCCCAAAGTTTTGAAAAATATATTTTGGTCCCACACTCCTAACATTTTGATTACCCGAAACAGAAATAAAAAAATAAAATATTTTCCTCCAAAAGCTCCCGATTTCTGCACTTTTCAGATCCCGTTTCATGCAAAAATTGTCTTTTCATCGGAAAATCAGTCTCCAATGACGAAAAGCTTCTATAGTTCAACCATTATAAGTAAAAACTAGTAGAAATCGTTGAGAAGGAAAGCTCACTTTTTTGGCCTCATTCCGACATTGGAGTTCGTTTTGGGAATAAAAATTGTCTTATGAAGTCAATTCTCCATTCATATACCTCAGTTCGTAACTGGTAAGAGCTTTATCCTAGCTCTTTTTGGTTCTGCATCTGGTACAGTTCGTATGCTAGTCATATACCACACTCATCAACAAGTCATAGACCAGTCATAGATCCTAGTCATAGTCTATTATAAATTTATTATGGGGCTGATTGTAAAATATATTATAGTAGGTGGTGATTACATGGGTGAATGGGAGGAGACCCAAAAAATATTGGAATTGGAATTCTGTGAGCAAGGTGACAGTGCCGATTGTCGTGTGTTGCAATGATACGTATAATGACTTGATTACGAGCGTAATGAAAAGCGGGGAGTTAAATTATGATCCTAGCGACTTCCGCATTAGTTATATGATTAATGCTCTGTCCACTAGGGGAAAAATCCATCCTTCTTTCATAACGAATGATAGGCAGGTGAGATTGTACATGCTTGATGTTGCTGATGGTCTAGGCATATTTTAAGAATAAATATTGTTGAGAGGTCTCAAGTTGGTTCTACATCAGCAGTACCACCCCCACCCATAGACCCACCACTGCCACAACCGCCAGTCGATGACGCTTCAATACAACATGAGGGCATGAGTATCATTTAATGGATATGGATGACCCTAATAGTAATGACGAAGAATATAATGAAGATGATGGGAATCCAAATGGTTCACAAAGGAACCACAACTTCAATGATGGAACCGGTTTTTAGTTTGAGAACAAGGATTATTTAAAGGTTTTATTGAAGAAAGCTGCAATAAAAACCCCGCTTTGTTTTAAACCAAACAAGAGTAATAAAAAATATTATAAGGTGGAATGCACATCTCCTAATTGTGGTTGGATGTTGTGGGCCAATAAGTACAAGAACTCGGTTAGGTTTCACATTTACAAGTACGTTGGTTATCACACTTGCAGGGTTGAACATGTTATGAGAACTCATAAGCGTGCCACGACAATTGTCCTTGCATCAGTTTTGATGAATGACTATATTGACAACAAAGGACCAACGACAAAGGAAATCCAGAGCGGTTTTTAGGAAGTTTCATTGTAAACTAAGCTACTGAAAGTGTTGAAAGGTAGGTGTAATGGCTAAGAACATGGTTAGGGGAGACACCAAAGCACGGGTATGCTTGTTTACCAACTTATTCTTACATGGTTGAAACTCTAAATCCGGATTTCAGGATTTGCATTAGCCTTGATGATGCGAACATATTTAAATATTACTTCGTAGCTTATGCAGCTTGCATTCGAGGATATACCCATATGTGAAAGGTTATTGCCGTTGATGACACACATTTATACGGCAAGTACGAGGGTATGTTGTTGTCTGATGTCCCACAGGATACTGAAAATCATATCTATCCAATTGCTTTTTGTGTGATGGAAGAGGAGTGTGATGAATCTTGGACCTACTTCTTCGAGCATCTGAAACATATAATCACCGATGAACCAGACTTGTACATTATCTCTGATAGACACAAGAGCATAGCCAACAATGTTTTCAAAATTTTTGAGCATGCTCATCATGGACTATGCATGAAGCATCTTGGTGATAACCTTCGAAAAAAAATTCAATATGTAGAATCTCTTCATGTATACTATGATACAACAAAGGCATATGGTTATAAGGAGTTTAGTGATCATTTTGTAAGGATGACCAGTGGGCCGGGTCGGCCCGGTCTCGCCCCGAACTCGACCTTTGTAAAAAAAAAATCGGTATCGGGACTCGAATCGGGACGGGACATGGTCTCGTCCCGACCCATCCCAGCCCGCCCCAGGTCCGCCAGTCCCGACCCGATCCCGATCCCGCCTCGGTCCTGACCCGATCCCCCCCCCCCCCCCAAACCTCCCATTTTGCAAAAATAACCGTTGCACCAACGACCATTTTACATTTTGGCCGTTGTGCAACGGCCATTTTTGGCCTCCCCCCTCCCCCAACCCTACCTACCCCCTTAATATTTATTTTAAACCCATAAGTTATTATATTTACACTTTAACCCAATTTTCCAACTATAAATAACTCATTTTCTCTTCATTTTTCTCATAAATCTTCCTACAATCTCTCTAATCTCTCAATCTATCTCTCTACAAGTCTACATTATTTACTAAATATTCAATTTTATTTACTCATTTGGGAATTGGGAGTGAAGTTGGCAACTAGCTTCAGGATGGTCCATCGAGCAAAGTTTTAATTTTCAACCTCTCGATTGCACGTCGACGTTACGTCGGCGTTTGGTACATTCGTTCCTTCATTAAATTATTATTGTATGTTTATTTTATTTAGTGCACTTAATTTCATTTACTTTAATTATTTATTAGTATAATTATAAATTTATAATGGAAGGATTTAAACGTATGCTTACGGGTAGAGGTCATACTTCTTCTAGTAGGGGCAACAAGGGCAAGGGTCCTATTTCTAGACAGAATCCTATTCCTACACAGGATGATTTTGTTGATACTGAACATTTTCCTACAATACCATTAGATTTAGATGAGGACCTATTTTCTGGAACTCAAGAAGACTTTAATTTAGACGATGATCTAGATGATACACCCACTAATGTTGATGACAACACACCCACTAGTGCACCTTCAACTGAAATGCCTCCTATTCCCCCTAGTATGAGACGAGGTCCAGCAAAACGACCATTAAAATCAGATGCATGGATATTTTTTGATAGGGACGTAGAGAATCAAATAGCTAGATGTAAAATTTGTAAAGATATTTTAAAATTTAAAAGTGGAAAAGGTCACGGTGGGACGGGGGGGGGGGGGGTTAATGATACACGTAGCAAGGGCTCATCCAGCTAGGTATGCCCAATACGAGGCTTCAAAATCGAGTGCGCAAACGCCCTCTCCATCGGGACAAGGTTCACATACTGCTACTGTCCCGGACCAAGTATAGAGTCAAATTAACCCTATGACGGGGGGAATTGTAGGCCATAAATACAATAAACATAGAGATAGGGAAGCAATAGCAAAATTAGTTGCTGTGGAGGGTTTGCCTTTTTCATTTCCTTCATCTCCCGGTTTTATTCATTACATTAGAGATTTGTATAATCCTGCTTTTAACGGTTTTCCTAGATCAACTGTTAAGAGAGATGTATTTAAATTTGCACATGAATATCAACAGTATTTACGTTATTCATTATATCATTTTAATGGCAAAGTGGCTTTCACTTCTGATATAGACCGTAGTACTAACGACCATGATTATTTAACGATAACTTGTCATTGGATAGATTATAAATGGTCTATGCAAAAACGTATCTTAGCGTATAGATATATAGATGATAGACACACTAGTACTTTTGTTGCAGAAAATATTTATCAAGTGTGCGATTATTACGGAATAACTGATAAAATTATGACTATTACATTAGATAACGCTTCTTCTAACAATTACGCTATTACAATTTTAAAAAATAGTTTAACTCCATCTTTTCCAGATCATTTTCATATAAAATGCGTGTGCCATATATATAAAATAATTGTAAAGGATGGTCTATCACTTTTTGAAGACATTCTTAGTAAAATACAATTTGCTATAAACTTTATTTTTAAAAATAATAGAATACAACGAAGAAAAGAATATAAAAAAACTTGTCACGATTGCCAACTACCTTATAGACGAATTCCAGAAGAAGTACCCACTAGGTGAAATTCTTTATACGAACAACTACTTGTTGCTTATGACTATAGAAAACCTATAACTTTATTTTTTAACTCCCATAATCAAAATCTAGCTGATATGGTTGTAGATAGCGATTGGGTAAAAATTTCCGAACTTATTGTATTTTTAGAGATTTTTTTTCAAGCAACAAAAGAATTTTCCGGTATATATTATCCTACTATTTCAACTATGTTGTTTTATATAGCTCTAATATTTTTATTACTTAGTGAATATATGGAAAAACCAGCTTATATGGCAGCTATTAAAAAAATGTTTATCAAAATAAAAAAATATTTTATTCCTATTCCCACTATTTATATTATTGGTGTTTTATTAAATCCGACTATTAAAATAGACGGTACTAAATCACTTATTGAAACTATTTACGATTGTATAGAAGTACTACCACCTCCAAGTCCCAAAAATCCAAATCACCACCACCTATTGAACAAACTAAAGAAGAAGTGTTGTCTAGCGTAGAAGACCAATGCAAAAAAGTATATATGTTTTACCAACAAGAAAGTGCTAGTAACCTACCGGCTTCCATACCATCTTCTTCATCTTCAACACAACCTCACAAAAGACATGCTGTTTCTGTGGCTTGTATTGAAAGTCTTATAAATAGAATGTGCGGCTGCACCGCTACTAACCAAATTAGCGAGTTTGATATTTTTGTTTTTCAGGGTTTTGTACCGTACCAAGCAGTTCTCAATGAAGAAGGACATGAAGACTTGCTGAAATACTGGAGGGGGAATGAGAAGACCTTTCCGACACTTTCAATGATGGCCCGAGATGTTTTGAACATTCAAGCGTTATCAACTGCGTCTGAAAGCGCTTTTTCTGCTGGCATATATCAAATAGGAGACCACAGACACTCATTAGCCGGAGACATCTTGGAGATTGTAGTATTATTCAGAGATTGGATATGAGCGGAGCGGAGAAGGTGCAGTCAACCGGAGATCAACGAAGAAGAAGACGAAAACTACAACGAAATCTTATCCTAAGGTGGTGGAAGCGACGTGGATCAAGTTTTTCTCAAAATGTAATTTTTTTAATTGCAATTTTACTATGTAATTTGCAACTTTTGAACAACACCACAAAGTTGCAATTTTGACAATTGTATTTGTATTACAAAAAAATCATATGTCTATTAAATAATATAAGAGGCACAAAAACAGTCTTGTGATGTTTTTATTACACTATCTTGTCTTGTTTAATTATTTAGTGTTTTTATACATATGTTATTAAAATAAAAAGAAAGGAAAAACCGACCGGATCCTTAATCCCGCCCGACCCGACCCGATTTCGACGGGATTGGGACGGGACTTCGGCAAATCCCGCCAAACCCGATCCCGCCTGACCCGCCACCCCCGATTCCGCCCCCTTCACCCGTCCAATCCCAACCCAACCCCGCCAAACCCGGCCTGCCAGTCCCGAGCCCGGCCCACTGGCCAGCTCTACCATTTTGATCAATTTATGGATAAATTCCCCAAAGCAGCTAATTGCCTCAAGTTTGATATCGGATTTGACAAGTGGAGCAGGGTACATTTTCCAGCAAACATGTATGATTTGCTGACCACAAACATTGTTGAGTCGCTAAACTCAGTGTTGAGGGATGAAAGAGAGTACCATGTGACTGCCTTATTCATTTCCATTTCTAGGAGGTTTGCTAAAATTTTCAAGCAGAGGCGTGTAGATATCAGCGGTTCAATCAATTTATTTATGCCTTCGGCTAAAAAGATGATAAGGTGAATCAAGGCGACTTCTTGTTTGTCGATAATATAAACGGGAATGCCAACGAGTTTACCGTAGTCGGTAGTGGCCTAACTGCCAAAGTTAATCTACTGAACAAAACATATTCTTGCAGAGAGTATGAGATGGTGAAATTATCGTGCGCTCACGCGATAGCAGCCTTGGGATTGAAGTACGAAGATGATTATGGTTCAAGCATCTACGAGTATTCTTGGCCTATGTATAAAGTTCAGTCTTACATTCGTGCGTTTGCTGAAACCATTTATGTAGTCCCTCTAGAATCAGAATGGGATGTCCTAGAGAAGTATGCAAACATGTACATTCCTCCACCCCCTTATGTCCTCAAACTTGGAAGAAAGAGAGTGAAGCGTATTTCTGGCATCGCGGAATCTTTCAAGTCCAAGGCAATTAGAAAAGGGAAGAGAAACAAGTGCTCGATTCGCAAGGGAACTAGCCACAAGAGAACAACATTCCAATATTTGAGAGAGCGTCCCATTTGATTATTTTCCATTTTAATGTATTTTTGTTGTATTAATTCTAAACAATGAATGCCTGTTTAATATTAATCAACTTTGTTTTAGTCTATCATAGAATATAAATGGGTTTATAATATACCAGCCAGTTATTCTATAATATTTCATTGTTTTGATATTAATCATCCTTTGGGAGGTCTATACTCCCAAAGTAAAACCCTTATGCATACGGAACTGACAAAGTTTAAAATTCGTAATGAGTAATTTTAAAAAAGCATCAGGTTTTACGTCTAATCACACCAATATAATACAAAATAAATGCCACCTCCATGCCCAACGCCACGCGTCTCTCATCCATTGACCGGCGGTTCACTAAACTGATGTAATCAGTCTATATATCATATTCAGTCCATATTTCCTCCATAGAAACTCAAAACCTTCATCTCTCAAATAGCAAGAAGAATCCGAGTTTGTGCTAGGCACCCAGTTTTTCAAACTCTATCACCTGATCTTCTATTTATCCGCAACGACATTGAAAGGCTCTTTAGGGGGCTTGGAGAGGACAGAGAGAGGCTTGAGAGGTATCTCTGCAAGATCACACGATTTCTACGTGTACTGTTGGAGATGAACAATGTTGATCCCGATGCCCTCATCACCCCCTGCAACCTCCTAGTTTAGTTGTTTAGTCTTTTAAATTTAGTTTTTATGTATATTTTCATTTTAGTGAAAGTTTTTTTAAAATCTTTCATTTGTGAAAGGTGTAGATGGAAGATTTTGGGCTTTCATAAATGAAAGCTTTTGGGTATTTTTGCTATTTTCATTGTGCAGGGTCAATGGTAAACCAAGCTGATAATAAACCACTATAATCTATAATAACTCATTGACACGAACTATTATAGACCTTTACGATTAAGTATAAACCATAGTAATAAAGGCAATTGTTGAAATGAGAAGCCTGCTAAATTTACACAAGTCCAACAGACCCCAAGAAAATGTGAACCCCATGCCCCAAACTCGACTCTAGACGTAACAGACATTCAATGCTATGAAAAACACCGAAAGCACCTTATCAAATATTTAAATAGTTATTCGAATTCATTATCCATTTATAACCAGTCATATAAAGATTAAAACATGAACATGCTCAACTTAATAAAATCAGCGGACGTCTAACATAGATATTAAATCTTAGAACGTAAAAAAATCTCAACAAGTCATACGAGACTTTAAACATCTATCCAAAATTTGAAAACTATCTATGGAACTTATAAGATAAACAAATGAGTGTCTAACTTCGAGACGCAGCCCGAACTAAAATAAATAGATAGATAAAGATAGGGCGGGATCCCATGAACAAGCATGTGGGCTCACTAAGTGATCTAGAGAGCAGCAAGTTCTCCTATCCGGTATGCGTATCACGAACCTGCTCTTCAATGTTATCTGACACACCATTAAAAACAATAATGGTATGCCTGAGTACTGGGTACTCAGTGAGTGTCTTCAGCACAATGTTTAATATAACAAAATAATATAAGAAAGATCGATAAGTAAGTGTCAACTAAAATGGTTTGAAATTTAAAGATAGGATAAATCATTAACTTAATAAAACCGTTAATGGAAATCATTTAAGAAAGAAAAAGAAAATAAATCAACTTCAACTCATTATGCCGTTTATCACATTTAAGTCTTTTCCGTCATAAATTGAAGATCATCAACCAGCCACTCTCAGACAACCAAAGTATAACACATGTCAATACAAGCCCCAAATCAATATAACAAAGGGATGAGCATTTAAGGTTCCCTAAATTGCATAGAAGCACCATATCGGGGTTGTTAACCCCAATGGATACTCTTCCTCCTGAATAGCTACCACACAGGGGTTGCAAACCCTCGATGGCCATTCTTCCTCTCGAGTATCTAGGCTACCCCTACTAGAATTCATAATGACTATCCTTCCTCCCGAGTAGCTAGGACAAACACAAACCATAGAAATATTGGTATAATAGCCGAATCACAATCATAGCATAGAAGTTGCATCTCAAATCATGACATGGAAGTCAATTAGTTCATTAAGAATTATGTTCATCATCCTATTAGTAGGGGTACATCAAGTCATTAATAGGTTTAAAAACCATGTTCTAAGTCAACCGCTTTATAAATCAGTTTCAATAATCCTTTGATAGTAGAAATCACGAATACATACATATATAGTATGATACCCCTAAGGTTCCATGGGGCCCTATCCCTCGCGCACATAAAATCTTCCCAAGAAACTAATTTAAAGGTTGAAAACGTATGTTCGAAAAGAGACATACCTCAATTCATTCTAAACGCTACCAAAAAGATTTTTTTTCGAGGTTTAACAATCACTTTACAATTGATTAGAATAATAAAAATTAGAACTTTAACCTTTTTTCCTAGAATTCCCACCCTTATTGAAAACTACGGTTTTAAAATCAACATTCATGTTCTTCCTTTCATAAGATTTATCCATAGATTCTAATAACTTCAAATAGCCCACACTAGTCTCAATTCATTCAATAAACACCATTATAGGTTAAGTTCTTTCCTTTATTGATATTTCTCCAAAAGTTCTCTTCAATGGTTCTTCATTTGATTCTCAAGAATCTATGGATTGGAATGATAATCTAGTGTTAATCCTTATTGTTTTGACGTGGTTTAACCATAGGATGGTTAGGAACTCACTTTGTAGGGTTTGAAGAAGTTCTAGGGTCTTTTCTCCTAAAAAAGTCGACCAAGAATGAAGTGGGATTGAAAATTTCAAGAAATCCCATTTTTAAACACTTCCACCAAAGTTTAGAATGCTACGTCGCATATGCTGTAGCATTCCAAGTTTGCGGCCGCATTTTGATCGCATAAGCGAACCATAAACATTGTAAAATCTGCTTGAAATGCGGAGTGAGTTTGCGGTGTGGCATTTGGAGTTTGCGGTCGCATTCTGAGTATGTTGCCGCATTCTAGCCGGTGTCCCAGATAGACTTCGGTAAAATGGACATATCATTTTTCTCAAATCTCCGATTGAGCTCCACCTTATTTCGTTGGAAAGGTATTTCAAAGGGATACAACCTTCATGTTTTAGGTTTTCTCGAATTCCTTACGGTTCTTCATGTAAATAGGATAACAGTCAGGACTACCGAAACCATAGTTGATTCTATCTAATCTTACGCACCCCACTATTCGTGTTGATCATAAAACAACTATTTTCACCCAAATACACCTCGATAGGACTTCATATGACTAAAGTGTCATATTAACACTCAGTTATCTCATTCACACCTAATCCAAATTTACGAAGTATTACATTATCCCCCTCTCAGGATCAAGATTTTTGCTAGAGTTCCTTGGTATTGCAAGTTGTCTCAAAATGAAACTCAATTAATACTCTATAAATAACCATATGATCTTCACGAGGACTCCCCACAACTACCCCCAAACAAGTCTATGTATAAAAATAAGGGATTTACACCTTTAGTCTGAGCTATCACAAACATTCAACAACCAGAAGATTCAACACATACCTAGAATAGGGAATAAGTGAGGGTATCTCTTTTTCATGTCCTCATCCGCTTCCCAAGTCGCTTATTCGGTATTATGGTTTCACTACAAGACTTTAATTGAAGCTACATCTTTTGTTCTCAACCTACTTACTTGTCGATCTAGGATCCGCACTAGTTCTTCTTCATACGACAACCATTCGTTGATTTCAATCTCTTCATGGCTCAAAATATGAAAAGGGTGAGGTTTATACAACCTCAACATCGAAATGTGAAACGTAGGATGTAGCATAGCCATCTCAGATGGTAATTTCAACTCGTAAGCCACATTCCCAATTTTTCTCACAATCTTATAAGGACCAATAAAACGAGGACTAAGCTTCCCCTTTCTACCAAACTGCATCACTCCCTTCATTGGTGAAACTTTTAAGAATACCTTATCACCAACAGAAAACTCAAGCTCATGAGGCCTCATGTCTTTATAAGACTTTTGCCGACTCTGAGCTGCCTTGAGTCATTGCACAATGAGGTTCACCTTCTCGATTTCTTCATGAGCAGAGTCAGGACCTAATAGTTCTACTTTAGTATGTTCAAACCACCCGATTTGAGATCTACAACATCTCCCACAAAGAGCTTCATATGAAGCCCATTTGAATACTTGCTTGATAACTGTTATTGTATGCAAACTCTACAAGAGCTAGATGTTCATCCAAATTACCTCCAAAATAAATTGCACACGCTCGTAACTTGTCTTCCAGAGTTTGTATAGTTCGCTCTGCCTGCCCGTCCGTCTGAGAATGGAAGGTCGTGCTCAAGTTCACTAGAGTTCCCAAACCTTCTTGAAACAATTTCCAGAAATGAGAAGTGAATTGCGTATCTTTGTCAGATATGATGGATGTTGGAATCCCATGAAATATAACTATCTCTTTCAAATATAACTTAAAGTAATGCGCCGCGGTATCCGTTGTCTTCACAGAAAGGAAATGGGTAGACTTGGTGAGTCTGTCCACGATCACCGAAATAGAATCGAACTTGGCCTTTGTGCGAGGTAAACCAACAACAAAGTCCATGTTAATCATCTCCCACTTCTATTGTGGAATCTCAATAGTCTAAGCCAAACCACCAAGTCTTTGGTGTTCAGCCTTCACCTGCTGACAGTTCAAACACTTAGCCACATAGTTCGAGATATCTACCTTTATGCTCTTTCACTAGTAGTGTTGTTTGAAATCTTTATACATCTTGGTGGATCCCGGATGCACAAAATATTTGGAACTATGTGCTTCCACCATAAACTCTTGCCAGAGACCATCAACATCAGGGACACATAAGCGTCCTTGCAACCTTAGGACATTATCATTAGCTCCAATGGTGAATGAAGTGTATTCACCCTTTTCCACTCCATCTCGCAGCTTCACCAGAAGTCCGTCTTCATATTACTTGGACTTAATTCTCTCCACAATATCATATTGCGCTTGGGTAATCCCCACTAACTCCCCATTTTCAGTTTCATTGAGTCGGACTCCAAGACGGGCAAATCTTCGAATTTCCCTACCTACCGGCATCTCATGAGCATGCAAATATGCTAACGTACCCATATATTTTCTGCTCAAAGCATCAACAACAACATTCGCTTTACCTGGATGATACAAGATGTTCAAGTCGTAATATTTCAATAACTCCAACCATCCCCTTTTTCTAAGATTCAACCTCATTGTTTGAAGATATATTGCAAGATCTTGTGATCAGTGAAGACATCACAATGCTCACCATACAAGTAGTGACGCTAAATCTTTAGAGCAAAAACCACAACAGCCAGTTCCAAATCATGAGTCGGATAATTCTTCTCATGCTTTTTTAATTGACATGAAACATAGTCGATCACCTTACCATTCTACATCAGCATACAACCCAAATCAATTCTGGAGACATCATAATAAACTACATAACCACCAGACTCTGAAGGCAGATTCAAAACAGGAGCCGACGTCAATATCTCCTTATGAACTTGAAAGCTCTTTTCACAGGCCTCAGGCCATTGGAACTTAAAAGTATTCTGAGTAAATTTTGTCAATGGAGAGGCTACAAATGAGAAGCCCTCTACAAACTTATGATAGTGATTTTCCAAACCCAAGAAGCTACAAATATCTATTGCAGTCGTGGGTCTCGGCCAGTCCTTAACTGCTAAAATTTTATGAGGATCAACTTTGATACCTTCGCTAGACACCACGTGACCTAAGAATATCACAGAGTTAAGCCAGAACTTACATTTAGAAAAAGTTTCATAAAGCTTGTTCTCCTCAAGCATTGTTTGCTCTTCACAACTCTTCGAATACACCCAAATATTGTCAATGAAAATAATAATGAAACGATCAAGAAAGGGTTTGAACACATGATTCATCAGGTCCATAAACGCATCAGGTGCATTAGTTAGATCAAAAGACATCACCAGAAATTCAAAGTGTCCATAACGAGAATGAAAAACCATTTTCGGAATATCTTGCTCCTTTATTTTCAGCTTATGATACCCAGACCGCAAGTCAATCTTAGAAAAGAACTTAGCACACTGAAGTTGGTCGAACAAATCATCTATCCTAGGAAAAGGATACTTATTCTTAATGATCACCTAAGTTAACGATAATCAACACACATTCTAAGAGAACCATGCTTCTTTCTGACGAATAGGACCGGAACACCCAAAGATGAGGTACTTGGTCGAATAAAACCTTTATCCAAAAAGTCCTTCGATTGGTCTTTTAATTCTTGTAGCTCTACCAGAGACATACGATACGGTGGGATAGAGACCGGTTGAGTATTAGAAATGACATCAATCCCAAATCTATAACTCTATCAGATGAAATACCTAGAAGATCCTCTGGAAACACTTCAGGAAATTCATTAACTATAGAAACAGACTGGAATTCAGGTATTACAACTTGAGTATCATTGACAACAACCAGGTGATAGATACATCCCTTCGAGATCATTTTATGAGCCTTAAGATAAAAAATAATCCTACCCCGAGGCTTAGCATTTTCACCTTTCCACACAATAACTGGTTCATTAGGGAATACAAAATGAACTAACTTATAGTGGAAATCCACATTAGCATAGCATGCGGATAGCCGATCCATTCCCATAATCACATCAAAATCTACCATCTCTAGTTCAAATAAATCAGTTGTAGTCTCACGACTTTTAACTACCACTACACAATTTATATAGACTCTAAAGGCAATAACAGAAACATCGGCAGGGGTATCCACAGAAAAGGGTTCTAACAATAATTTGGGATCTACCCCAAAATCAAGAGCCAAATATGGTCTCACATAGGAAAGGTTTGAGCCCGGATCAATCAACGAATATACATCAAAAGAACTAATAGTAAGAATACTTGTGACCACAACATCTGAGGCTTCGACTGCCTCTCTACGAGCCAAACCATAAAGTTGAGTTTGTCCCGCATTAGCGATGTTAGCAACCGCTTTACCAGTTCCATTACCACGAGCATTAGGGACGTTGTTAGCATTACCAACATGTGGATTTTTAGCAGCAACATGAGCAAACATATTATTTATCTGACCAGAAGAGTTAGCAATTTCACATAGCCACTTCCTACACTCTCTCTTGATATGACCCATTATACCACAATGATGACAAATATGATCCTCTCATATAGTTGGTTGTTAGTTACTACCTTGCAAATATCTATTATGATTATTGTTCCTCTAACATTTTCTACCTGATAGAATGCTGGCATTGGAATAAGCGCTAGACTGTGCAGGTACAGAATACCTTTTCTTTGCCCTTCATCATGCGTACCATTGAAACCACCCACAGACCAGGCTTTTTTATTTTGTTCCCTTTCTAACCTCCCTTCACCCTTCCAGTTCTTTTGTTATTCAACGAACCCAACCAAGGATGAAAACATACAAGCAGGAGACATAATATCAGCATCATATTGAGACTTAATACGTGACGTCAGACCACATACAAACCTGGTGAACTTATTTTTCTCAATCAGAATCATATACATAACGTATCTTGCCAGACGGGTAAACTTTAAACTATACTTATGAACAGACATAGTGCCCTGCTCGATTTTGTCAAATGTAGTAACTAAAGAAAACCGCTTCTCATCGGACATAAATCTCTCCATAAATGCCTCCTCGAATTCAGGCCAAGTAGGAGCCGGAGCTTTGATACCTCGTTCAGCTTCCCACATTTCAAACCAAGCATGAGTAACATCCTTCAACTGATATGATGCGAATTCCACAACTTCCAAACCCTGGGAATTCATTTCCCTTAGGGCCTTGAAAGTCTCATCCATAAAGTATTGGGGATCATCTTCTTCTCTCAAATCAAAGAACTTGGGCGGATTCAGCCCCAAAAAGTGCTTAAGTCTTCCTCCTCCACTAAGTGTCAAATTCGTACCCCCACATTATCGTTTGGCTGCCACGAAGGTGGTAAGCATTTGAATAACATTCTACATCGACCAAATATCAGCCACGCTTGCAACAGGGCCGCATGAGCAGATGGAGCATGGGGTGGCGCTTGATTTCAATTATCATGATCGGCCTCAATATTGACCTCAGTAGTGGCGAGTTTAAGGACCCTGGTGAGTCATCCACTAGATGATGAATCCAAAGCAACACTGATTCCTAGATTAGCAACTCTCGCACGAGTCATCATTTCTGTAAGGCACAAATTTAATGAATATGTTAGAATGATCTTAAAGAAATTCAAGATATATAACACAATCTAGAATCAAGAAAATTAAGAAACACCTAAAATGTCCTGGTAGTCATACATCCATACATGTGGCCGGTCTATAGGAAGAGGACTTCATTAGACACAGTTCCACAGACAATCCTAGGACATTTCTAAACCTAGAGCTCTGATACCAAGCTTTTCACACCCCAAACTCGATCATGGACGTACATCTGGTGCTATGAACAACACCTAAAGAACCTTATAAAATATTTAAACAATCATTCTAATTTGTTATCCATTTATAACCAGTCGTATAAAGATTAAAACATGAACATGATCAACTTAATAAAATCAACGGAAGTCTAACATAAATATTAAATGTTAGAACGTAGCAAAACCTTAGCAAGTCATACGAGACTTTAAACATCTACCCAAAATCTGACAACTACCTATGGAGCTTCTAAGATAAACAAATGAGTGAAAAACTTCGGGACGCAACCCGAAACTGAAATAAATAGACAGATAAAGATAGGATGGGATCCCACGAACAAGCATGTGGGCTCACCAAGTGATCCAGAGAGCAGCAAGTTCTCCTAACTAGTATGTGTATCACGAACCTGCTCTTCAATCTTATTTGACACACCATAAAAAATAATAATGGTATGCCTGGATACTCAGTGAGTGTCTCTGGGACAATGTTTAATATAACAAAATAATATAAGAAAGATCGATAAGTCAGTGTCAACTAAAATGGTTTGAAATTCAGTGATAGGATAAATCATTAACTTAATAAAACCACTAATGGAAATCATTTAAGAAAGAAAAAGAAAATAAATCAATTTCAACTCATTATGCCATTTATCATAATTAAGTCTTTTCCATCATAAATTCAAGATCATCCACCAGCCACTCTCAGACAACCAAAGTATAACACATGCCAATACATGCCTCAAATCAATATAATGAAGGGATGAACATTTAAGGTTCCCTAAACTGCATAGAAGCACCACATCGGGGTTGTTAACCCTAATGACTACTCTTCTAGGAAAATACCACACATGGGTTGCAAACCCTCGATGGCCACTCTTTCTCCCGAGTAGCTAGGCTAACCCCACTAGGATCCATAATGACTACCCTTTCTCACAAATAGCTAGGCCAAATACAAACCATAGAAATCATGGCATAATAACCGAATCACAATCATAGCATAGAATTTGCATCTCAAATCATGGATAGAAGTCAACAAAGGGTTACAACCTTCCTGTTTTAGGTTTTCTCGAATTCCTAACGGTTCTTCACATAAACAGGATAACAGTCGGGACTACCGAAACCATAGTTGATTCTATCGAATCTTACGCACCCCACTATTCGTGTTGATCTTGAAACAACTATTTTCACCCAAACTCACATCGATAAGAATTAATATGTTTAAAGTGTCATATTAACACTCATTTAGTCCATTCACACCTAATCCAAATTTACAGAGTGTTACAAAACCCTAAACCCAAACCTCAAACCTCAAATCTAAGAAAACATAAATAAATAAAAGACTTGATATTATATAAACATTATAATAACACTTTAATACATGATATGAGAGTCCCCATCCATTAGACACATGCTCCAAAGAATTTAAGCACACATAATGGTCCTTAAATCACTAATATTTTTCTAAACAAACCATAAATAAATAAAAAGACTTGATACTATATAAACATTATAATAACACTTTAATACGTCATATGAGAGTCACCATCCATTAGACACATGATCCAAAGAGTTTAAGCACACGTAATGGTCCTTAAATCACTCATATTTGTATGAAAAAGCCATAAATAAATAAAATAAAACAAATAAAAAGACTTGATACTATTTAAACATTATAATAACACTTTAATACATCATATAAGAGTCCACATTCATTAGACACATGATACAAAGAGTTTAAGCACACTTGTTGGTTGTCCTTAAAACAAGGTTGTGCTTTGAGAACAATGATTTGTTGTCAAACTAATTGGATAGTAGCGGTATGATTACCATTACTTGTGCTTAAACTCTTTGGATCGCATGTGTAATGGATGGGGACTCTCATATGAAATATGATGTATTAAAGTATTATTATAATATTTAAATAGTATCAAGTTTTTTTTTTATATTTTATTTATTTATGACTTTTTAGACAAATAGTAGTGATTTAAGAATCATTACATGTGCTTAGACTCTTTGGATCATGTGTCTAAAGAATGGGGACTCTCATATGATATATTAAAGTGTTATTATAATATTTAAATAATATCAAGTCTTTTTTATTTATTTTATTTTATTTTATTTTATTTTATTTATGACTTTTTAGATAAATATTAGTGATTTAAGGATCATTACGTGTGCTTAAACTCTTTGGATCATGTGTACAATGGATGAGAACTCTCATATGATGTATTAAAGTGTTATTATAATATTTATATAGTATCAAATTTCGATTGACAAACCACATATTTATTTACAACGGTAATAAAATAATTTTTAATTTTTTTTTACAACGGTCAGAATACACCCTTCCCTATATAAAATCGATCCAAAATTCAAACTCATCCATTGTCTCTTTTCTATATCAAACACCTCTATAGTATATTTTCTTGATCGAATTTCTACATTATCTTTTTTCTTGATCAAAATACCCAAAATGTCTCAGCTATCTGAAACATCTCAACCACAAAATCCCGACATTTATTTATGCGGTGAATACAATGTCTTGAAGACATCACGCACCCCAAAGAATCCAGGTCGCATATTATTTAATTGTGCAGTTGGAACTGTGAGTTTCTAATTCTTAAGGTATGCATTTTATGTGATTTTAGTATAAAAACCTCTAATTGATTGGTGTTTGTTTTAGGAATATGATGGATGCGGCTATTTCAGGTTTATTGATCCAAACCCCGACATAGCAGTAAAAAAATCTCAAATGAGCTCAGGACCTAGAAGGAGCCCAGGTGGACCTGAGACACCAACATCAAAAGGCTTAACCAAATTTGAACTGTAAAATAGGCTTAGAGAATCTTTAGAGTATGGGAAATTACTTCAATCATTATTTAGAGAATTTGAAGAAAAGAAGAATAACTTGAAAGGTATGTTGAGAGAAATCAAAATTGAGAGGGATGAACTAAAACAGAGGTTGATGGTGGCTGAAGTGAAAGTGAATGGACTAAGGATGCTTTTGTATGATTTTATTAGTGGTGTTTGCTATATGAAAATGTGTAATAGGACTGTAGTGAGATTGAGTCTTTTATTTTGGCGTATGAAGAATTATAAACAATATGAAGCGAGTTTTACTTATATGAAAAATATATGTGTTTGTCCTCAAGCGTTATAACATCTCTATTGATCTTGTTAATAAACTTTATTCGTAGTCAATAATAGTAAATATTAAGTCGCAGTCGATGATCAACAATCATTGTAGCAGATAATAAGGTTTCGCGTCACCGATAGATAATTATATTAAGAAGTGACCACTACTTGTAAAAAATAATCATATTTGAAGACATCCAAAAATTTCAGCACATTCAAGTTCACAAGGCAACAACACACTTAGATGTATAACAGTCAAATTACTTATTTGTTAAAAGATTCATATTTGAAAATATCCAAAATATTTAAGCACATCCAAATTCACATGGCAACAACACACTTAGATTTATAATAGTCAAATAATTGTTTGTTAAAACATTCATATTAAGCATTAGTAGTGATTATTTATCATCCTCCACCACACATCTAACAAAAAATATTTATTTTTTACATCCCAAATATCAAATTACTTATCCAAAGACCTATTAATCTGGACGAGGCCACCCGACACAACTTTTTCAGAGTCAAACTCAATATCAGCTTGACTCGTCTCACTAGCATTCTTCTCATTAACTTGAGCAAGGACATATTTTTCCTTTTCAACTTCCGTAGTTAGCGCAAGAACATCTGATGCATCTTGAGCAGCTAGCATAGGGACCTCAACCTTCTCGACCTCAACCTTCTCATGTTTCTCAATTTTAGAAGATGGTCTAGGGACCTCAACCTTCTCAAGATCAGAAGTTGATCTAGGAATATCAACCTTCTCAACTTGAGCAACTGGTCTAAGAATCTCAGCAGTTGGCTCATCACCTACATTCACTTTGTTGATAGCAGATCATTCCATAGGTGTTTGTGCTACATTTTTTGGACATAATTAAAAAGAATGCAAATCACATACAATATAGTTGCAACAAAAACAAATCAAATTATTCACCTTTCTCTTTGAGAGCCTCCTCATTCTTCTTCTCCTTCTCGCACCTTCTAAATGTTTCTGCCTCTACATAAGCGACAAGAACATTCAAAGACTTCTCCATTTTATCCACATGTTGCTGCAGTTCCACTTGCTCTATCTGCACTGATGGCCCCTACTTGGTGCGGCACGACTCCTAGACGTCCTAATGCCAACATCACCACCCAAATCTTCTGAATGCATATCTTCCCCATCAAATGAGAGCTCTTTGGGTTCCTTTACAAACCTACTACGAGGCTTCGAGGCATGCTGAGTATCCTCCTGATCAGAATTCTCCTTGGGCTCCTTTTTCAACCTACTAGGAGCATTCGAGACATTCTTTATTGTAACCATTACGGGCACGCCTTCAAATTCATGCTTTAATTTATCTATGATGGGATCATTAACCTCATCATCAAATTCCAAGAAGATTTTCATGTAGTCCTGCTCCAGCTCACGCATTATAGGGATGATGTAAGGGTGTAAAACCTACAAATAAGTAAAACATTAATATTTAGTTTATATATTTTGCAAAAATATTGATAATAGACTCTAAATTTATACCCGTGAAACTCCCGCTCGAATCCTAAATGAATCACCTTCAGTAAATCTCTCCATTTTATGGTGTGCCACCTAATCATCCTAGGAATAGACAAAGGAACCTCATCTAATTTTCCAGCTTGGAGTAGCATGCACTCCAAGCGTAGGGAAAGCTTCATAACTCCAAATCTATAATGACAAAAATAATCATTGAGTATAAAAATAAATAACACACATTATATATTCTACTATATCTGTGGTTTATAATATTTACCATGAATGTCCAGGGGAAGTCGTAGAGAGCATATGATGGCATCTTCTTATCAATGTGGGTTTGGTAGTGCCTGGGAATATCTACCTTGTACTTCTAAGTATTTCAAGGTGAGTTCAATGAATTCCTTTATCTAAAGATAGCTCTGGAAGAATTCCAAATCGTGAGCCATTTTAATCATATCATGGTCCACGCCCCTGGACACATCTTTGGCCATCAAAATTGTATGAAAAAACCACACAAGATAACATTTTAACTTTTCTCCTTTATTAAGTCTAGGCCCTCTTACCACCGCCAATAGCCTTTTTGAGCAAATCTTCTTGTTTCGAGTAACCTTTGAGCAGAAAGTTGCTCCTTTCCTAATTGCCATGTCCTCTCTAGATTGGTCGGGATAGGATCCACAATTTAAATCGGTGATCAATGCAAACTCCTTCAAGTCAAAATAGACATGCTTGTCATTCACGAGGAAACACATTTCACGCTTCTTTTTTTCACATGACGAAGAAGCAAATAGTGGATCATTCGTGCATTGAAACTGATGAAGTATTTTGACAGTTTTCTAAACTGACCAAAACAGGAACATTTCCACATTGTTCTTAGTTTTTGATCTCTCAACACTTTGTTAAAGTCAGCTAACAAGGTTAGCCTGCTGCTAACAAAAACTTTTGCTAGAAAAGAATTATAATCATTTAGCCAATTAATCAAATCATACTTTTCAACATTAATTGTCTTTGCACTAAATGGCAAGGACAAAGGATCAACATCTTCAGCAACACTAGACTGCTTTGAACCATCCTCAGAAACATAACCATCACTCTCAACTCTATCTCATTCATCACCATCCACACTGCACTCATTCATGTGGTCTGAATAGGACTCACTCTCAGCTTTTGCACCTGTTTTTCTTTTTCTATCTCGGCTAACTTCTTCATCACTTTTTTAATCCTTACGATTCGCATTAGAACGGGTTTCAACTATATCACAAGAACATGGGAGTATTTTTCCTCATTTTCCTCTACACCTAGGCATTTATACTATCTATATACAAACAATAGAGACGTTGATTAACCACAATATAAAAATAAGAATAATTGACCAAAAGTCTAGTAATAGACCATAATGTATTTTCAAAAAGCAAAAGTAGAAAAAGAAAGATCGAAACAAGCAAAATAAGTATAAATAACACATATTTCGATAAAAAAAGGCAAAAACTTCAAAGGTTTTGAAAAAAGCAGAACTTTATGAACACTAAGTTTTTATCAAGATCGAAAAAATAAAGCATTTTAGGGAAATATGGAGCTCCAACAGAGTTGCAGAATTAAAGTAAATAACTGGGTACGACGACTAAAGAGTATCAGAGCTTGAGGGAGAGAGATTCGGCTAGAAGTTTGAGAGTTTCAAGCTAGGAAGAGAAATGAATGTTTTAAGAGAAGTGAAAGGGATTGAGGAGAGAGAGACAAAGAGGTTTTTGTATATTTTAAGAGAAGCGAAAGGGACTTAAGTGTATAAGCTTAAATATCCAATCTTTTAAAAATTATGAAATGTACCCCATGCTTTCTTTTCTAAACCGTAATCTAAAAAAATAAATAAAAAAGAAAATCAGTGGCCTTATTGCAAATTAAGACTTGATAGTGGCCTTTTTGCCAAATTTTCTCAAGTATGTACCATAAAATTTGTACACTATCGGGGTGTATATAACTTAAATATAGTAACTATATTTGGCAATTGGAAACTTGAGAAAATGATCTCCTACTATAAATAATAATTTAAATAGAAAAATGACCCTACAAAGGATCTCTTATGTTATATTCTAATGAGATCTTATGAAATACGTCAAATAACTAAAAGAATACTTTTAATATATCATAAAATCGATCTCGTGGAGTCTTTGAATAGATATGAGTGTCAACAATTCCAAATATGTGTTAGAATAGAGAAAATCCTGTTAGGAGGCTTTTCTGGGTTTTAAGCCACACATATTCAAATTAATCGAAGCCTAAAGCAAATATCGACATTGAGTGAAAACCCCCCAAAAACTCAAATATGCAGCTAACATTTTCTCATGCACCAATTATAGTACTTGCTAACTTTATACCTCAAAAAATGGGTTATCTTGTTTGCCATATATATCTAGGAATGATAACCTAAAGTGGGCTATACTGTTGATTGCTTGATCTCCCTCCAGCCCCCATCTTTCAAACTTCATTCCTTTAAATTGCCAATGTGGAGCGGCAAATATTTATCCACACCAACTTGCATCACGTGATTTAATAAGGTAAAAATATATATTAGTTAATTATAGTTAAGTGTTAAAAGTTTATGCACAAAGACATGTCATGAAATTATTACTCCTTCTGTTTTAATTTATTTAACACTTTTTGTTTATCGAGATTTAATTTGACTAATCTTTGAAGCTAAATTGGATTAGATCAAGTCAATATTTTAAAATTAAAATTTAGATATTAAAAAATTATATAAAAAATACTATAAGATATAGTTCTTCTCATGTCAATACTATGGAATAATACATTTTAAAAAGTTTGATCAAAATTCATATAATTTGAATCTTGATAAATATCACAAATATTGGAACAGAGAGATAGTGTAATATAAAACTCAGGTGCGAGTAAATTTTGGATGCCAATGGAAGGGACCCAAAAAGTCAGTAGTGGCAATGGGTATCAACTTTTTTCCAACAATGCATAGTCAAGTTGCAGGCAGGGTACAAAAAAATAATGAAAAGAATAGGATCTTACTTTGCTTTTTTATCATACAAAAGCATCAAGAATGTACAATTTTGATATTGGTTAGTGAAAATGAGCCCTACCAATCTCACATCTTTGTCCCCCCTTGGCCCCTTTTTGAATAAATAAAGACACCTTTAGGCGAAAGAACAAAAAGAAATGTCCACATATATATAATAAAGTCTAATTAGTTTTGTGTTCTTATTCTTAATTAATTGGGTTGAGGAGACATATAAATGCTAGCCAAGATTGCACTCAAAGTGCCCCTTGACCATCCTTTTAGAGTTTTGACCATACAATATTTCACATAATCTTCATGTTAGTTGTTGTTCTTGGTTAGACAAGCTTCCAGAGTAAAAATGTTTGGCATAAGATTTTCTTGAATCATATTTTTAATTATTTCATGAAAATAATAATGACATATGTAAATGGTGAGAGAGAAAACAAAAGATATACGTTTTGGACAAGACAAACTCAAATAAAAACTAATATTGAAATTTCAATCTAGTAATACAATTAGAATTTATATCACTTTCACATTTTGGTCATCGATGGACCTTTGCAGTCCAATAATAATATTCAAAAGAAAAAACGAAAAAAATAAGAAACATTCTTTTGGAGATTTGAACCAAACATGGAAATCCACCAAGATAGATCTTTTTGAGCTCAAGAACCAAGGTGCAAACACACAATCAATGTGCACCAAAATATAGCATTAGTTATCATGCCACGAACAAGGGATAGTCCGGAGTTAGCTCAATTGGTAAAGATTAAGGGAAGTGTGTCTTAGGCTACAAGTTTGAGCTTTGCATCAAGTGAAAGTTCAATAAATATATGCGGAGAACGATAAAGTGGGTGGGACCAGCATCCCCGAATTTTGAAAGCTGTAGTTGGTTGTATTAATTTCGCGGGACAATCAGATTTTACAATGCCAGTCATATTCACTTTTTAATTTTTAGTTTGCATCCATATCCAAGTATATGCAAACTACTCTTACATGTTTGAAGTATATGACTGAAACTTTAGACACGATTTTTAGATGTTTGGTCTTGATAAGTCAAACTTCAGACAAAAATATCGGAAGCTTGGCCTTGGTAAGCAAATTCTAAACAAAAATATTGAAAGTTTAGTCATGGCAAGCCAATCAATATGCCATATTTCATAAGTGAATTTTTACAATTTCAATATGATATAAAAGTTGTTTCCGAAATGGTAAAACTTACAAAAATTTTATAGACTTCAACTGCAGTTTAAATGATGATCCAAAAATCAGTTATTTACGCACTGAAGGGGTTGGCTCCAAATGAATTTCTCAATTATTAAAAATAAATATGCATAGTGAGCTAAAGACAGCTGGAAAAAGTTGCCCATTTCAGCAAACCTCTTTTTGTCCTTTAGGTAAGGCATGTGAATTGATTCACTGAGTTTAATCATTTAATGAGGAAAAATGTGACACTAATTATCCGCAGTTTGTTTCCTTTGTCATTATTACTACTAATCATGTCTACAAGAAGGCGGCATAAAAATCATAATAATGATCAAACAATGAGCAAATTCAAATGAAAAATGAAGCTAGTGATCATTATGTTTTTTTTTTTGACAAGCATGAATAAAATTTCTTTTTGGTCGTTTGCTTCCATCTATAAATAGCATAACTGCAAAATTACGGAAGGTTATTTTCTTCAAACCTTCATGAAGTTTCATGTAATGTATATACATATATCAAAAGTGTTTCGCGAAAAAGTAAAAATAATTCTCAACGCTCTTAAGAGGTAATGATGAAATAACTAACAAGAGTGTATCGTCTTATCATAATCACAAGTCTATTTATAGTGACAACAAGTGTTGTCATAGTTAATATAGTTGGACAAACTAATTTTCATCACCTAATAACATCTTAATCGACGATATATGATCCATGAATACTAATCGAATAGTCAGCAGGTGGAGAAAAAGTACATAAAATTGACTGAATTTGAATTTCTTGGAACGAAATACTCCTGCCGATAAAATGAATATTCATGCATCATGATATTAAGTTCTCTTCAAGCAACAAAAAAAGAAAGAAAAGATATTAAGTTCTCTTTTAGTGTAATTAACTTAAGAATTTTGTAATACTGATATATATTTTATTTCGATAAATTATCCCAACAAATAGTCAAAATTAATCTAACATAACTCTTTTAATGTTTAGTGTTTTTGGTTTGACGTACCATGTTTTCATTTAAGAATACCTTCGTATAAATTTTTACTTGAAAACTATTATTTACATCATACATCATTTTTCAACTTTTGGTTTGGTTTTGAAAATAGATAACCATTCTAGTAATTGAGTGTGGGAGACTGATCATGGTGTTAATAGTTATAGTACGTAATGTTTTATTGTTTTTGAACTTGGTTAGTTTAAATTCGTCCGAAACTAAAGCCACTTGAATAAATTTCCCATTCTTTATGCGATACAGTAAACACGATCAATACTACTAATGATTTTTTCTTAAAGAAGAGTCAAAATAGTTTTGCTATATTACTGAGAATTTTACTTGCGTGCATCGACAGATAAATAAAAAATGTACACTATTAGTTTAGTTTTTACCTATTGCTCTTTCATTTCCTAAGTTATCATATTACATATATTATGATAACTTAGAATCTATTACTATAATTACTATAACATAATTAGTATTATTTTTATCCTCCCCATATTTCTAAAGGTACTTTTTTTTTCTCTAACCAATATTTCATTTCTCATGTTACTAATTAATGCTAATTTTTATACTATTAATACACAAAACTCATACATATAAATTAAACATTATGTGATCATTTAGTTTGTGGGAAAAAAATAACAATTGCGGGATAAAATACAAGACTATGTTATTCGATACTTGATTGATTTTTTTATTTCAGAATTAGCAATTCCAGAAATTATTTATAGTACCGTTATGACATTATATTTATATCATATTCATTATGGAATAACAATTCTGGGAGTACTAATTTCGAGATAAAA
This sequence comes from Anisodus tanguticus, assembly GCA_034509755.1. Taxonomy (NCBI): domain Eukaryota; kingdom Viridiplantae; phylum Streptophyta; class Magnoliopsida; order Solanales; family Solanaceae; genus Anisodus; species Anisodus tanguticus. Next base: position 6,699,497 of record CM067543.1, on the reverse strand, counting down.
TATCATAATGAGAAAAATGTCCTTCTCCAAACCCTTCTCCCAAAGTTCATTAAAAAGGTCAAGGTTATAATTAAAAAGAGAAACTATCCAAAATATCTTGAACTTTGCAAAATAGTTCAAAGTTGGCCCTGTTTATAGTTGGGGCAAATATACTCCTATTGTTACAAGATTGGTCAAAATATGCCCTCATTCATTTAGAGGAAGTTATCCAACACATGAATCTTTTTTACAAGGGAACATGGTTAAATCTGTCCTTGAATTATGTGAAATGGTCTTGAACTTTGAAGAAGGAGGTCACTATTTCGATGTGTCTTCTTCAACCGTCAGAACCTCCAAATGTAAGGTCTCTATCTTCCAAGCTCAAATTAACCACCCTCAAGTTTAAAGTGATCCCAAATGGAACTCAAACAATGATTAATTGCACCACCAAATTGAACTTTCACTTATGTTGGAACTCTATCGACGCAACCCCATCACTAATCCTTATCAAATCATCAATAACAACAATGCCAGAGCTTCACATCAACCTCCAAATTCTAAAACAAACTTGAGGACACTATATTTAGCTTCTAATAAGTTGTAGCAACATTGTGGCAGTCAAGATTGGGGGGGGGGGGGGGGGGTTATAACGATTGAGGGTCGATGGTCTTATGACAGAAGTAAAATGGTGACAGAGATTATTGATAAATATGAAGACGTGAGAGAGATCTAGAGTGGTTTTATTGTGAATTTTTTGTGTATTATTTTGCGAGTGTCGTCAAGTGAAGTGATGGTGAAGTACCAATGGTCTTCAAATGGTGTTTCTGTGAGTGGAGAGAATCAATTATAATGATGGTGATTGGTTTAAAATTATGATTGATGTTGACCGAGAAAAATAAAATCTGCAAAGTTTGGGGCCCAATCTGAATCATTGCAAAGTATGGGGCCCAATCTGAATTATTTTGCATGGTTCAAGCGCAAAACTTTTTATCTTGTCAATAAGGTTCATATGTTGAAAAGCTTATGTCGTTAGTGAATAAAAGCACAATTGAACTAATTTTGTAACAACATGAATATTAAACCCTAGCTATTAACCCAAAGTAGTTTTGGACTATTTCTCAATTTATCTAATGTAAATCAAACACATGTTTTATTTCATACTCTCGTATATCCTATATATAGTTTAATGAACCAAATACTACAATAAAAATATATTCGCTAAATAATTTCATCATATTTAATCTTTGTATTATAATCTCGATATTATAATTTTGATATAGCTTGTTCACCGATCTAAAGGACATACTAGTAAAAGAACTTAAGAAATACAGTCCATAACAACAGAGATAGATTCTCCTATATTTATTACTAGAACTATGGTTATGTCACATGGGACAATTAATTATAGGTGACCAAAAAGTTTTAAAATTGAGTGGGAGCAACTCAACTCACTAGATCTTTCGTCCGTTGGATGCAACTTCAACTTTTTGGGTTCTATTTCACCCAAACATTGCAGAAAATGTCCAATAGATAAGTGAGTTGAGTTGTTACAATAATTAGTAATTTGTTGCAACAAGTAGATTAGTTGTTGAACAACTCACCTATCTATTGGACATCTTCTGCAATGTTTGGATGAAACAGAACCCAAAACTGAAGCTGCCACTAACAAATTAGTGAGTTATTGCAACAACTAAGCTACTTGTTATAATAGATTACTAATTATTGCAACAACTCACTGATCTGTTGGATGTGACCTCTACAACTGTTTCATTTTTTATAGTTTGGTATCCACTGTCATGACTAATTTTTTAAAACAAAATATCTTCAGGTGCTTCTAACATCATTGATGGAGGACTTAATAACAATAGGGGTTGATTGCCATAGTGAATGGGTCGAGAACAACAATAAATTTATTTGGTGTTGGAAGGGTGTTGCAACATCTGTAGAGATGATAGCGATGACTGTCCAAAGAGATATCGTGTATGATGATTTTGTGAACCTAATCATTGCCTATTGTGAATTAAATTATGAATCGAAAGATCTTGTCATCACTTACATGCACAACTCTTTTGAAAAGCAGAGGGTAGCTCCATTTAAGATAACCAATCAGGTTCGTTTGTGTGTTTATTTGAATGATGAAGCTAGACCCATTTTAAAAGTATATGTGGTTGGAGCCCGATAGTGAACCACAATTTAGATCAGGACCAACAAGATATGTTAAATGATGAATTGAATGTGGTGGATATGGATATTCTAGATAATGGTAGTGGGGGTGACCAAATTCTTATACCCGAAGTTGCGAGCAATACACCGAGCACTACACAATCAACACAGTCTAGCCATGTTCAAGAAGATGAAACAAGTTTTATGATGGAATGTCATTTAAGAACAAGGAAGTACTAGCAACTTCGCTGAAACTTTCTTGTGTGAAGAAGAATTTTAGACTCAAGAAGGTGATTAATTCGTATATTGTGTATTATTTTTGATGTGTATATCCTGAGTGCAAGTGATAGCTGAGGGTTGTGAAGCTTATAAGTTCTGACAGATTTTATATCAGAACCTACATAAAGTATCACACGTGTGGTTCTGAGCATATTAGGAGCCATAATCTACATGACACAGTGAAAGTGATCGGTGAATACTTCAAAGATAGGTTTCCCGATGGTAAAGGCCCATCTACAAAAGATATGAGTCATTCAATGCGTAGAGAATTGGGTTGTAAGGTTAGTTATTGGAAAGTTTGGAAGGGCATGAAGATTGCAAAGGCTCTGACTAGGGGGACACATGAGCACGGGTATGCAATGCTTGATGCGAACCATTATATGCTTCGGTCCGTAAATCCAGGAAGTAAGACAACATTGAAGGTTAATAAAAATGGGAAGTTCAAGTACTTTTTTGTAGCCTATGTTGCTTGGATGTTTGGTTTTGCACAAATAAAAAAATTAATAGCTGTCGATGGGACATTCTTGAGGAGTAAGTATGAAGGAGTGTTGTTGTCGGCTGTGGCACATGATGCGGAGAATCATATTTTTTCGGTGGCATTTTGTGTAGTGGACAAGGAGTGTGATGAACCATACAAATATTTCCTTGAACAAGTGAGAAGTTATGTAGATGATACCTTTGAGTTGTGCATAATTTCCGATAGGCATCCAAGTATCAAAAAGGCAATTTCGATTATCTACCCTACATCTAATTATGTTTGTTGTATGAGGCACCTTGGAAAAAATATTCGAACCACCTTTCACAGTGATAAGGTCATATCTCATTTTTATAAAGAAGCAAAAACGTACAAGATAGATGTGTTCAATGACCATTTTAATCAAATAAGAGATATGGTACCTAAGGATGCTGAACATCTTGGACGTGTTGGATTCCACAGATGGAGCAGGGCACTCTGCCTAGGAAATAGGTATATTTATACCTTACTGTTCCAACAAGTATTTAACTTGTTGCAGCACTGAGTGACTTATTTGAGTTTCTTAAACAAGTTACATGACTTATTGGAACAACTATGTTACTATTGTGTTTTTTAATTTGTATATTAATTAACTTTCAAATTTTTAGAATAATTGATTGTTTATTTTAACATGTATAATATTATGACGATTAACATTACTGAATTCGTGAATGCAATGTTTAATGTTAAAAGAGAATTTTCCATTACTGCTCTATTTGATTCCATCATGAGAGGTGTATGGAGTTCATTGACTCACCAACCATATTTGTTCCTTCAATGGAAAAAAATATCAAAGTATATCAACCTGGAAAACAAGTTATTGGCCCATCAAATTGTCAATTATAGGTTCAGCGTCACCAGTCATGGTCAAGTTACAACAGTGAATGTTCAAATGAAATCTTGCACTTGTAGAACTTTTGACTTGGACAAAATACCATGTCCACATGCTATGGCAGCGCTCAAAGTCCAGTATGGTGAAGACTTTGTAAGGTAGATTTATGAGTAGTCATCTCCATATTATACGGTGGAGAAATACATAATTGTATACTGTGAGAAAATTCATCTTGTGCCTTCTGAAGAATCTTGGGAAGTTCCTTTGGAGATTTTAGAGAGAGAAATACCTCCTCCATATGTTGACCCGAGCAAACGGGGAAGAAGGCAGACAAAGAAGAGGCGTGGAATCGGAAAATCATTTCCAATGAGGAAAAAGAAATGCTCCATATGCAAAACAGCTTGCCACAAAAAAACTACATGCCCACCCGGAGCTACTCCATAGTTGTTCATCTTGCACTATCTTGTAATAGTAATTACTCTTGTTGGTGTTTATGAACTTGAGATTTAAGATATTTTAATTTTGCTCTTTCTTGTAATGGTAAACTCTATTTTTGGTGCATGTAAACCTGATTTATAATAGATGTTGATCTTGTTTAATCACAGATGTATGTTCTGTTGACATTACTGTTGCAACAACTTTATTACTTGGTGTTTTTCCAACAAGTGACAGACCTTGTTGCAGTAACTAGTAAGTTATTAAACATATATTACAATAAAAAGGAGTTTTTAAGATGTACCAAATCGGTTGCAACAACTAAGTTACTTGTTGGGGTTTATTCAACAAGTGACATGACTTGTACAACAACTAGGTTGTTTGTTTGAGTTTTTACAACAAGTGGAAAGACTTGTTGCAGCAACTAGGTAAGTTGTTGTATTTTATCCAACAAGTGATATGACATGTTCAACAACTAAGTTACTTGTTGCAACAGATTTGATACTTGTTACAACAGATTCTACATGATTTACCCAGTTTTAGTGATCAACAAAGGAAATTAATGATATTTAGTGATAAACAATTGAAATCAATGGTATTTAGTGACAAATAATTGAAATCAATGATACTTAATCAATTTAATCATATTTTGAGTCTGGACGGACGATCAACTATGTGACTATGCACTAAAACGAGTGATCATAAGAGTGATTTGATAAAAAATACATGATTCATCCATATTTAGAGATAAATAATTGAAATCAATGATATTTAATGATAAACAATTGAAATTACTTAATTAATTTGATGGTATTTTGAGTCAGATGGATGATCAACTATGTGACTATGCACTAAAACAAGTGATCATAAGAGTGGTTTCATGTGAAATACTTGATTCACCCATATTTAGAGATAAACAATTGAAATCAATGATATTTAGTGATAAACAATTGAAATCAATGATACTTAATCAATTTGATGGTATTTTGAGTCAGGACGGATGAACAATTACGTGACTATGCACTAAAACGAGTGATCATAAGAGTGATTTGATATGAAATACTTGATTCACCCATATTTAGTGATAAACAATTGAAATCAAGGATATTTAGTGACCAATAGAGTGAAAATATTACAACAACTAAGTACGTTGTTGCAACAACTAAGTATATTGTCGCAACAACTTAGTCACTTGTTGCAACAATTGAGACACTTGTTGCAACTACTACGGTATCTGTTGTAACATATTTCTTGTTGAAACAGGTGCAACAAATGTTTGATTTGTTGCAATAGCTGCTACATCTGTTGCAACAAAATAGGCAGTTGTTGCAATGATTTTCTAAGTTGTTACTTAATATAATGCAGTAGATAGAAAATCTATTGTAACAACTTTACTCATCTATTGCAGCATCTGCAACAATTGTTTGATAATTGACTTGTTTGAAACTACTGAACATATTGTGAAAATATAAAACGAGTGATCATAAGAGTGATTTGATATGAAATACTTGATTCACCCATATTTAGTGATAAACAATTGAAATCAAGGATATTTAGTGACCAATAGAGTGAAAATATTACAACAACTAAGTACGTTGTTGCAACAACTAAGTATATTGTCGCAACAACTTAGTCACTTGTTGCAACAATTGAGACACTTGTTGCAACTACTACGGTATCTGTTGTAACATATTTCTTGTTGAAACAGGTGCAACAAATGTTTGATTTGTTGCAATAGCTGCTACATCTGTTGCAACAAAATAGTCAGTTGTTGCAATAATTTTCTAAGTTGTTACTTAATATAATGCAGCAGATAGGAAATCTATTGTAACAACTTTACTCATCTATTGCAGCATCTGCAACAATTGTTTGATAATTGACTTGTTTGAAACTACTGAACATATTGTGAAAATATAATGACATACAATTTGAATTTTATCCAACAGTTGTAGAGGTTGTTGCAACAGATTCATTATCTGTTGCAACAACTTTCCTCATCTGTTGCAACAAGTGCAACAACTGTTTGATTTTTACCAACTAATTAGTAATATGTTGCAACAAATTAGTAACTTGTTTGAAACTACTGAAACAACTTAATAACATACCGATTCAGAGGTTGTACTGGTACTGAACACCAAACCAAACATACATTTGTAAATATATAACAAAATTACATAATTCATCAACATCACATAATTCACCAATAACATTAAAAAGTAGAAACTTAAAAAAATTGTTCAACAATCCAAAAAGCACAAATCTTAAATAATTGTTCAACAACCCAAATTCAAGGCTCCAAAAACTTTTCAACTATATCCACTGCCCATTTCCATTGTATCCTTGCCACAGTGTTGTCGTTCAATAGAGTTGTCAGCGGTGTCATACAAGTGCCAGTAAGCAAGTGCTCCATGAATGCCAGAAAATACGAACCATATGCCATCTTAGAGACATTACGGGATATATCTTTTTTTTTTATCAAAATCCCATGATTCGTTGAACAACTTTTCAGGCAAGTGCTTAAACAATCCACTCAGCTTCAGCAGCTTGGGCCACAATTCTAACACGAGATGCATGTGACAGAAGAAAGCATCATCTTCAAAAACAGAAAGGTTGAAATCATATAAATTTATCTCTCTCTTTTCAATCATGAACTCGAGAGTGGCAAAATGTGTGACATTTACATTCATGACAGTTATGACCCATTTTGCCCTAACCCAAAATAACTACCTGGGAAGGGTGTACCTCCCAAATAATACTTGACTGTATCCTCTTCCCACACAAATAAAGCAAGCTTTCCTTCAATGGAACAACACCCGGAATTGTACTATCCTTAGTCAACTCTCAGTACGTCTTCAAGATATAATTGTAGAAGTTGAGGTCCAAGATTATATCCCTGGAATCGTAGTGCTCTGGGAAATTGATCTACCTTTGACGCATTAAGATCATGATTTTATCTACATACTGCAATATACAAATTAAAATAGTCAGTCACTAGTTGCAAGAACAGATGAGTAAAAATATAAACATAGTGAGTTGCCGCAACAACTTACATATCTATTACAACAAATAAAAGATCTGTTGCAATAGATGTGTAAGTTATTGCAATAACTAAATGATCTATTGCAGTGGATGCTTGATCTGATGCAACAGATACCTCAAGTATTCTTCTGAGACTTACACTATCCAGCCACCACGCATGCATGATTGTCATCACCCTAAAGTCATTAGGGCCAAATAAATGCATCGAGTAGAGTTGAGGCACCTTTTTGGAATTGATTATGGTAGTAATGTTTTTCTTCTTTTGGACATTCACATTCTTATAAATATCTTCGTATTTCAACACAATTGGCCCAACATTAGTAGGTGGATGTTGAGGGGTATTCCTTTGGGCAGATTTTCTTGAGCTAATATCGGCAAGTGTCCTTGTAATTGCTCTCCGCTTCTTCATAATCTCGATAGGAGTATATGGCTCTAAAAGCCGTTTAGACGGATTGACATCCCTCTTAGATATCAAACTTTGGATGAGAGCATTAGTGTCTTTTTTAGCATTGATCAACTCCTCAACCTTCATAATAAAGTCATTCATTCTGTCCTTGAAAGTATCATATTGGCAAGCACATGAAGGCACCTTAGAAGTACCGGCCCCAACAGAATAAAATCTACCACTAAGCAGAGTATATCCACCAAATCCACCAACACTAGTGTAACCATCACCAACACCACCATCAATACCACCACCACCAACACCATCACCATCACCATCACTAGCAACACCATCAACACCACTTGATTCCTTTATGAAGGCTGTCATTCTAGCTAATTCTATTTTGAACTGATCAGTCAATATGTTAGGTGCAGAACCTACAACAAGAAAGCATATATATCAAAATGGTGCTAAATCATGAAAAGCAACACCTATTTGAAAGAAGTTATAAGATCTGTTGCAGTATATTTCATTCTTGTTGGACATTGTCCAATATATTGAGAGGTTGTTGCAACAGATTTTGTACTTGCTGTAAAAATTAGATATCTGTAGCTGTGAAACATTCAGAAGTCAATAGAGTAACAAATACTACAATATGTTGCAACATATGTCATACTTGTTGGACATTGTCCAACAGATGCACAAGTTGTTGCAATAGATTCAGAGGTTGTTGTAGCAGATTATAAAAGTTATTGCAACAACTAGTTACCTGTTGTAAAATATTCAGGGCTATAGAAGTAAGTTTATTATATATAAATGTGTTACTAAGGCTTACCTCATTCTTAGGGGGGTTAAAAATATCAACACTAAATTTAGTGTTGCTCTTGGCAGCCAGCCATCTGGATCCTTGGACAAGAACTTCTTTGGAGTAGCCCTTCACTTGATGTCGGAGGTGAGGAATAACTTCAAATGTCCAAGCCTAAAAAAATATGCCAGCAAAAGTCAGAATAATGATTAAAATATATAAAAGATATAAAATAAAACATTGAAGAAGTTTACCATTAAATTCCAAGGGAAGTCATATAGGTTGACCGTCTTCACAGTTGGCTTCAATTATTTCAACAAATAATCAACAGTCAACCTATAGCTTTCAAAACCCCATGGGTAGTTGTTGAATGCCTCCCGGTCCTCCGTAAGTTTAAACAAACCAAGTGGTATGTTAGGGTTTATGTCTTTTACCCAAAGAACACTTTGGACAAACCAAACTAAGCAAAGAGACTCCTTGTGCTTTCTGGACTTCAAATGTTCAATCAAGTGCTTCTCTTTGTAGCTCTTTCCTACTAAATCCACTAAATCAACATCCTTCTTACCTTTTGCACCCTTTGCTTACTTGGTTGGTACTTGTTTGGCTGTCCTGGTTGGCTTCTTTAATATAAGAGTAGGAAGAAGCTCATGAAGAAGATAACATCTCAAACCCGTAACAATAGCAAACTCTTTCATGCCAAAACAAACCGGCATGCCACATAAATTTATCCAAACCTCATCCTTCGAGGCACAAATAATCCTACGTTTCAGAAGCCCATACACCACTTTCATATGAAACCGTGCAACAATTCCTTATGGAAAATATAAGAAATACCAAAACAGCTAGTCCTAAGTAAATTCTCCAACTCAAATTGTTATGTGTGCCCCCAAAGTTATCAAAACTCTTTCCCATGCCTGATTTGACCACAATATCACCGGTCAAATCATTATGGTCATCCAACGCCGTCCTCACGCCGTACTTGTCAATACTAAATTTGTTTACTACATCTTCAGTGGAAGGCCTGTTCGGATCTACCCCTAGAATACTCAACAATATTAGCATCTACATTATGTAGGTTTTTTGTCTTACTTTACGTGTAGTCGCAGACCTTTCATCTGTATTTTCTTCTTCCTTTTCATCTTCTTCATTACTCTTTTTAGTTTCTGCATCTTCTTCATCTTCTTGCTATTCTTCATCATTTTCTTGCTATTCTTCATCATTTTCTTTATCTACCTTATCTTCTTCATCATTCTCTTAATCTTACTTATCTTCTTCATCATTTTCTTCATCTTCCTTATCTTCTTCATTTTCTTCAGTTTTATCACCCGATTCTTGGCCATCTTCAGAATGTTCATTATGCCATCTCCAGACACTTCTACTTTAGAGGTTTCCTTAGCCTCTAAGCCCTCCTCTCTATTAGAAGATTGTGGTTCATTTTGACTATTGATTGATTGCACATTTGCTGATTCTGAAATAGTTTGTTCAACAATCTTTTCTAATGGTGTTTGACCCTTGGGTTGTTTACTCTCTCTAGAATCCTTAGTTGATGTACCTCATTTTCTTTTAGTTTTTGCCATTTTATCTGCACACAAGAGATAAACAGAAAACAGTTTTAATTGATTTGTGCATCATTCAAAATAAACAGGGAAAAAGAACTGCATCAGTTGATCAAACAAAATAGAACAAGTAACTAGATTTTCTAACAACTGAAGAATTTGTTGCAACAATTGATAAATATGTTGCAACAACTGAGGAAGTTATTACAACAACTAAGTAAGTTGTTGCAACATATTCTTCAGCTGTTGAAAAAAAATAAAAGAGTTGTTGTAGCTTCCTCAGAAACTATTTTGATTTTCTCCAACAGATTATGAATTTGTTGCAACAATTGATTCAATTGCTGCAACAAACTCAACAACTGTTTAATTTTTACCAACAGATGAGGAATCAGTTACAACAACTTACTCAGTTGTTGGATAAAAATAAAACAAAGGCAATGCCTTTTTTCCTAAATCTTACAAGGACAACAAGAACAATAACAACAATAAAAACATCTATTTCACTATCAGTATGAGATATTTACAAAAACACAACTATCAAAACATAAACAAAATACACCAAATAAGGGTTTTTTTAAGCATGCAACCTCAACAAATTTTTTCTTTTGTCAAACAAGTGTTGAAGCTGTTGCAACAACCACGACAACTGTTGAAAAAATCAACAAAAGTGCAACCCCTGTTTCCCTCATCCTAGGGTAAAACAAAAATAAAAACACCAACAAAAACCAATATTTCACAACCAGCTACACTATTTACAAACACACAACAACAAGTGAAACAAATACCTCAAATCAGGATTTCTCAAGCATGAAACTACAAAATAAACAACATTGAAGAGAAACCCATGCTCTTCTTCTTCTTTAATAAAAACCATCATTTATAATCCACAATTTCAAAACCCTAACTTTTACCATTGAACTGATGTGAAAAAGAAAGGATAAAATTATTAGCTTTCAAGTTGCAAATGTGACGAGGAAAGAGAAGAATGATCGAACTTGGAGAAGACGAGCAACAGTAGCAATAACAACAACAATGGAGGAAGAAGAGAGCAAATCGCAGATTTGGAGAGAAGAGTAACGACGATTGGTTTTTTTTTTGAAATATATGGGATGAGACCGTAGGGGTGGGGGATTTAAAATGTGAGCTATTTTGTATTTTACAAAGTTAATAAATTTTAAAAATTATAATTCATACCCCATTAAAGTTAATTAGGGTTTTAAGCGAATTTTGACCTTGGCTGGTCAACATTGTCACCAATTTTAATTTTAAAACTCAAAAATACCTTAGTTCATTTTTCTCATGTCACAACTCACTACCCCTTTTAGTAATTCACTTGTTCAACTGTTCTTTTAGAGGAATATGGTTGGTTCGGGGGGTCGGGGGCGAGGGGGTCAAGGAGGTGTGGGGCTAGGTGAAGAGGCTATCATTCCCCACAAAAAAAGGCAACGTGAGAAAAGCTCTTTTTGTACGCACTGCAATGATGTTGATGATGATGAATGATGCCTTCAATCTCTCACACCTAACAATAACAAACAAAGGGAATTACCCCCTTTTCCCTCTCTCTCTTCCTTTATTATCATCCCATATATGGTGAATCTTTTCTTTGTTCTTCTCCATATCTTCTCTTAATTAATTTTTCTCTTCATGGACAAGGAAAAGAAGGAGAAGAATTGTGGGTGTTGGACTGTTCTTAGGCTCAGTGTTATTGGAGGATCCTCTGATACTAAACACTCTGCTAATTCTATTCCAAGAACTAGTCTTGTCTATGATGCAGGTTTTCTTTGTTCTCATAACTCTTTTTTCCTCTGTCATTTTCTTAAATATTTGAGCTTTCTGGAGTTACCTGTTTAGTGATTATTTAGACTTAAATCTTTAAATCATTGGACTGGTAAAATTGTTGCTACGTGACCTTTTCAAGTTATGGAACAATGTCTTGCAGAAATGCAGTCTAATATTGCGTACAGTATACCTTGTTGTCCGGCCGTTTCCCGAATCCCGCGTATTGCGGGAGCTTAGGGCACGCCCTTTATTTATTTGTCAGTTTCTATGTATACAAATAGTAATAGTAATGGACTGAGATGAGCTTATTGATGTATACAAATATACTCAAAGGGCTACTTCTGATTATGTTCATATTTAGTTTACATTTTTATCATTTAATCTCTCGTTTCTTTGTCATTGTTTGAAGTTTTGATCTTTCAAGTTACTTTCTTAGTGATTCTTTAGGCTTTTCTTTAAATCATTTGTAAGTTTCTATCAGTGGCGGAGGTAGGATTTTCATCAAGAAGGTTCATCATCTAATATATATATACGATAAAAATATTTTGACCTTATACATACCGTGTGATATTTCTAGTTGAACCCCTTTAACCCCTCTATCTTCTCCACTGGTTTCTATGTAGTATAATAATATAAATATTGGACTAAAATGAGCTTAAATGAAGCGACATGGACAATTGCTTGGATTGAGACGTAGTTGTTGTTGTTGTTGATGATGTATATAAATGTACTTAAAGGACTACTTGTGATTATGTTCATATTTAGTTTACATTTTATCTTTTTAGTTTTTTTTCGTTTTACTGGAGTTCCCCTGCTTGATGACCATCTTTAAGATTGTTTATTACGAACAATTCTTGGCAAACCAACTCCTTTTCATTTATAGTATCTATTGTCATTTTGTTTAGTGGAAAAATTAAAGCTAATGGAGTGTTCAATTTAATTCCCTTGATTAGTGAAATTATACTTGCTCAAGTATACCACCAAAGTCTTACAGTCTAGTGGTATCGGTTGGAGTCTTGCACATTATAGGTGTAGGTTCAATTCTCACTGCCCCCTTCCCCGGTCTATTTTCTTTTAACAGAAACTTAAAAGAAAGAGAAAACTTAGAACTCATAATTCATTAGATGCTTTTTATGAATGTCAACTAAGTATAGTAAGTAAGTTGCTCTAGGTTGTTCAATCATTTGATAACCAGAGCCATTCTTTGATAAATGATCACTATTTTTGATAAATGATCACTATGAGTCAAGACTCAATAGTACTCAAATGTGTTTCAATAATTTTGTTCTTCAGCAAATATCTCCTTCATCAACCTTCTAATTTTACCAGTCTAGACAACATAAAATGTTTGGAACAAGAGTTATGAGAGATTTATGAAGTACTTACTATCATCTTTTTGCAAGTGCAGCAACAGAGACTCGATACCTAAACTCTAGCAACCGGGAGATGTGTGTTCAGGATGAAGCAAGAATATCTTCTGATACTACTGATCCACCAACACCACCACCAGCTGCAGAAAACAAAGTGCAACGGCAACTGCTTCAGTTTACATTTCATGAGCTAAAAGCTGCAACAGGGAACTTCAGACCAGATAGTATTCTTGGTGAAGGTGGATTTGGATATGTATTCAAAGGCTGGATAGAGGAGAACGGGACAGCACCAGCAAAGCCCGGTTCTGGAATTACGGTTGCTGTCAAGAGCTTGAAACCGGACGGTCTTCAAGGACATAGAGAATGGGTGGTTAGTACGTAGACTATCTGCTCGTGGTTAGTAGTAAAAAATGAGTCGAATGGAGTAAGCAAGACTGTAAGACGGTAGAGTTAGTTGCCTGAACTGTCACTCAAGTTAGAGTAATTGGCCACCAAGTATTGATTTTAATTTGTGTAATAACCTTTACAGAAAACTTACAGCTGATACATCATTAAGTACCGGAAGTCGTGTTTCCAACTAAAATGACCACGGAATATAACTAAGCAAAGTTAGATGACTTTTGGAAGACAAAATAAAGATAAGTGAATTTGATGGCCAATTACTATAAGTTGAGTGACCATTCAGCCAACCAACTCTAAGACGGTATATGCAATGGATAACATAATGAATTGATGCAGGCAGAAGTGGACTTCCTTGGACAGCTTCATCATCCTAATCTTGTCAAGTTAATTGGATATTGCATTGAAGATGACCAAAGGCTGCTCGTTTATGAGTTCATGACCCGTGGAAGCCTCGAAAATCATCTTTTCAGAAGTGAGTTCTCTGATTTCTCGTTGTGTTGTGAAACGTTTGGTCTTATTAATGCAAACAAATTAATCATTAATCACTGTTCATGGTTGAAATTGCATACCTGCAGAGTTTGAAATTTGATTCCGTATAGTAAGGTCAGGACTTGAAAAGCAGTTGTCATTCTTCTTAAAACGTTTCCTCGTTAAAGCATACCGAATCTATAAGTATGATAATGTTTCTGTCCAACATAGGTAACATAAGAAACCTGCGAAAAACTTAAATGCCTAAGCTTGTTCTGTTTTGTCAAAATGCAACTGCTGACTGTCTGTTAAAATTGTTCAAGGGACTATACCTCTCCCATGGTCCAACAGGATAAAAATTGCACTTGGTGCAGCCAAAGGCTTAGCCTTTCTCCACGGAGGCCCCAAACCTGTCATTTACAGAGATTTCAAGACGTCAAATATTTTACTTGATTCGGTAAGTGATCAGAAACTTGAAAATTATGTTGTCTAATACTTTATCGTGGATGCCAACACTAATATAATTCTGCAGGAATATAATGCTAAGCTTTCGGACTTTGGCCTTGCTAAAGCTGGTCCTCAAGGTGACAAAACACATGTTTCTACAAGAGTTGTGGGAACTTATGGATATGCTGCACCGGAATATGTGATGACAGGTAAATAACTCTCATTAATTTCTTTAATTTGTATTTAGGATTATATAAGATTTCCTAGGGTATTTGCTTGGAAGATAAGGGAAGATATCCTATGATGGTCTATAAAATGGAAGATACATATCTTAATATGAACGGAACATGATCAAGATATGTTGAGTAAATAGGTCCTCTCACTGCTAGTGGCGGAGCCAGAATTTTCACTAAGGTGTTTTAAAATATAAAAAATTAAACACATGGAAAAACCAAGGGGATTCAACTTATAATATATATGCATAAAAAAAACTTTTACCTAGCAACACACTAAAATCTTTCGGCGAAGGGGTGTCAATTGACCAAAACCTATCTTTGATTTTCTCAGGACATTTGACATCGAAGAGTGATGTTTTTAGTTTTGGTGTGGTGCTCTTGGAGATTTTAACCGGTAGGAGGTCTATGGACAAGAAGCGCCCGAGTGGAGAACAAAATCTTGTAGCATGGGCAAGGCCATATTTAGCTGACAGGAGAAAGTTTTATCAACTTGTGGACCCACGGTTGGAGCTAAATTACTCCGTTAAAGGGGTGCAGAAGATCGCACAGCTCGCTTACATGTGCCTGAGCAGGGATCCTAAATCTCGTCCTTCAATGGATGAGGTTGTGAAGGCTCTTACTCCTCTGCAAGACCTCAACGATCTCGCCATATTATCAAATCATTCTCGCTTTACGCAATCAGGAAGGAGAAAGAAGAAATTAGACGGGATTCAACAACTTAGCTATAATCATTCCAGGAGTATCAGAGGGTCTCCGTTACACTCTGGTAGGCAACATTGTAAATAATGCATTTTCCGTTTTCTCCGAACTAAATAGTAGAAAAATGAAGCCTCCAAACTGGATGGAAATTGAACAAACAACAGGCTTTATTATAACGTGTGTTTGAAATTTGACGAGGCTATGAATAGAATTTGAGTAGTTCATTTTCCTCTTGTCGAAAAGTGAAATCCGTAGAGCAGCATCCAGATCTAACCGCTGACATTCGATGTTTCTGACTTTCTTGGAGTGTAATTGAAATATAGCAATGTAATTGCGAACCTTCTATTTCTGGATTGTTGCTTGCAGATTTTTAGCTTCACCATTTTGAACATGATAAACTTTTGTGGACTTTTGGCACAAAAATTCATTTCAATTAACATAAGTATTTTCTTCCTATATTCATTTGGTGGTTTTCTAAAAGGGAACCTTGAAGCACCGATACAGTTGTCTCCGTGCCAGGAGTTCGAGCCGTAGAATTAGCCATTGATGCTTGTGTCATGGTAGATTGTCTATATTACACCCTGGGTTGCCCTTCCCCAGACCCCGCATGAACACGGAATATTCGTGCAATGTGCATTTTGAGGATATGTGTGAGAGTTAGAGAACACTTATTTATTCAATATTGGAGTGAAAATAAGCCTGAATTTAGTGGATTGAACATAGATGATTCATATCGTCGATCCAGCTGAATAATTTGCGAATTACGCATAGTTGATTTATTGATTGATTGACTCGATGCTTATTTAATATAAGACGTGTGTGCAAAAGTAGAAATATTTGTGCAGAATCTGCATCTTAAAAAAGATGATATCTCATGGCTTTAAAAAAGACTCACTAATAATGCAGAATTATTTTTGCAGAATCTGCACTGTTTGACCTAACCTTTGGCATTTTCCTCATCATCTGGTTATATACCCTGAAAAAGAGACCAAATTATACTTCCTTGAAGAAAATAGAAAGTTTATAGATGACTTCATGGCCTAAAGAATATTCACTTTGGATACAAATATTCTTCTGCTAAAGATTCTAATCAGTGTCAATCTCAAGGAAGAATCAAGACTAACTATAATACATTCTTTGAACCAGTTCAACACTTTCCAAGTACTCTAGCATCATGTTAGAATAGAAATAATCAAATAACTAGCAATCAGGGGCGGATCATCCGAATCTAGCAGCTTTGGTTGAGATGCTCTATATGTGTTTAAAAATCAACTAAGTATAAATAAAAGATTTCAAAGGTAGTAATTTAGACGGGATGTAGTTGTATTTTGGATCAGCCTATGCTAACAATTAAGTCGGCAGTGCACGCAAAAATATCCATGTCCTAAGAATTTTGTGCATGATATTCTTTTCAATGCCACCTCCATATATGGTAAATTCTTGAAAATTGATCTATCTAGCTAACTGGTAGATATGTTGGAGATAATCATACTTACAAGAAATCTGTAAGATCATGAACATAATACTCGAAACAAATTTAAGAAAAAAGTTGAGCAACATGCAAACTGATTTCTTGATCAATGTACTTTTGATCAAATAGGAAAAACTAACTTACCTTTGTTATACTGCCAAGGGTGGTGATGGGATGGATAGAAGCTAACTTTGAAGGTAGGAAGAATTTGGCTATGGTTTCCAAATGAAATTTTAGTCCTTGAAATCTAATTTTCAGTACTTTAAACAGTTTATCATTATGAACAATCCTACAACAAGTTAAGACGATTTTATGGAAAGCAGCATGCTAGCACCAAGCCAACTCATTGTAGTGGTTGGTGCTAGGCACTCAAACCAATAATAGGCGCTAGGGGCCTTCCAATAACTAACCAACCTACTAGTTTGGCTAGTGTTAGGTACTAAAACCATGCAGAAGCTTTAACAGTGCATTATGGGGGGAAATATGGAGTGCAACATGGATATAATGTCTGTACAGTGGAGATGGACTCCTTAACGATGACCAACATGTTGATAGATGAAAGAAATAATCCCCTTGATTATTTTCATTGATTGAATAGATATATATACAAGTTACAAAATAGGAGAATCCTATTCCTATTCTATTTTTAAAACCTTATTCTTCCATAATTCTAACTATACAATTATGGTATGTGTATATCCTAAATATGGTAAGAGTATATCCTAATCTAGGTAACAAATATACTACAATATACTTTCCTTAATATACAAGGTTTTGTCTACTGTTTTGCTGGTTGCTGCCCCGTGCTGGGCTGGTCGTACTGGACCTCAAGAGGCCCACTGCCGAGAAGGCTGA
This sequence comes from Anisodus tanguticus, assembly GCA_034509755.1. Classification (NCBI taxonomy): domain Eukaryota; kingdom Viridiplantae; phylum Streptophyta; class Magnoliopsida; order Solanales; family Solanaceae; genus Anisodus; species Anisodus tanguticus. Next base: position 6,681,783 of record CM067543.1, on the reverse strand, counting down.
AGTGCTGCACTGCTGGGCTGGACGTGCTGTAAATCACTAATAGACATGTGATATATACTGTTGTATATTCAGTGTATATCACATGTATATTGCTCTGTTTAACACACCCCCGCAGTCATAGCGGGCGGTTTTCGAACGCTGAGATCGTCCCTAAAATCTTCAAAGAGAACCGCCGGTAGACCCTTTGTAAAGATGTCTGCAATTTGATAACGAGACGGGACATGGCATACGCGAACTTGACCCTTTGCAACCTTTTCACGGACAAAGTGAATGTCCATTTCCATATGCTTGGTGCGCTGGTGTTGAACCGGGTTACCTGAAAGGTAGATGGCACTAATGTTATCGCAATATACCAATGTTGCCTTCTGAATGGGACAATGAAGCTCCAAAAGCAAATTACGTAGCCAACATGATTCGGAGACCACATTCGCTACCCTCGATATTCGCCTCTCCTTTGGAGCGTGATAGAGTTGCTTGACGCTTTGCCGACCATGAGACCAAGTTGTTGCCAAGGAACATACAGTAGCCAGAAGTCGACCGTCTAGTGTCGGGACAACCACCCCAATCAGCATCCGTGTAAGAGACAAGTGTGGATGTAGATGAAGGATACAAGTGCAACCCATAGTCCAGCGTCCCCTGGATATACCGAATGATGCGTTTGATTGCATTCATGTGCTCAACTCTGGGATCATGCATGAATAAACACACCTGCTGAACCGCATATGTAATATCCGGTATGGTAAAGGTAAGATACTGGAGGGCCCCTGCCAGACTGCGATAGCGGGTCGGGTCCTCGTATGGTGTACCTGCTGCGGCACTTAGCTTTGGGTTTGCATCAACTGGCGTGGAAGTGGACTTACAGGATGACATCCCAGCCCTCTCTATGATCTCAGCAGCATACTTTCGTTGAGACAAAAATAAGCCACCGAATGACACTTGACAAAGCAATCCCCAAAAAATAACTCAAAGGCCCTAAGTCTTTCATAGCGAACTCAGACCTGAGCATGGTCATGATAGACTGGCGCAAGGCATCGGAAGAGGCGGTCAAGATGATATCATCCACATACAACAGAATGTGGGCCAAAGAAGAACCACGGTGGTAGATGAACAAGGAATTGTCTGACCTGCTGTGAGTGAACCCAATAGTGGAAACAAAGTCAGCAAACCTCGTGTACTAGGCCCTTGGAGACTGCTTAAGCCCATATAAGGACTTCTTCAACAAACATACATGATGAGGACGGTTTGGATCCCTGAAACCCAACGGCTGATGCATATAGACTGTTTCCTTGAGATCACCATGTAGAAAAGCATTCTTGACATCCAACTGATGAATTGGCCAAGTCTTTGAAAGAGCCAAGCTAAGCACAGTGCGAATGGTAGCCGGTTTGACCACCGGGCTAAACGTCTCATCACAATCAATTCCAACCTGCTGAGTCTTACCATCACCAACAAGTCGCACCTTATGTCGAGCAAATGACCCATCTGAATTCTCCTTATGAGCAAAAATCCACATAGACCTGATAACATTAATACCATATGGACGGGGCACCAACTCCCACGTCTTATTATCAATAAGAGCATTATATTCATCAGTCATAGCAATTTTCCAATTAGGGTCATTTAATGCGGACACAGGATTGCGGGGCAAGGGGGATCTAGAGACATTAGAATGTAAATTAAAATGTCTTTTAGGTGTAAAAATACCCCGCTGACTACGAGTGACCGGTCTATGACTCGAGGAAGAATTGAGGGATGTTTGGGAATTTTCTGGGCTCGGGACGGACGGCGCGGGCGGGCGGTGGGCTGCGGCCCAAATCGGTAAATGTTGGACTCGGCTTGGACCGGTTCCGAATTGGGCTGGACGGCCCAATTGCTTGGAACTGTTCCAAAGGCGGCAAACTTCCGGGCGTGACAAGATCTTGTGGGTCCAGCGGGCAGTGGGCCCGCTGGAGGATTTTGGGTACGGGAGATGTCTGAAAAATTCCGAATAATATACGAGGATATTTGGTCATCCAAAAAATTATACGACTTAGGTTCGGGAGTATGAACTTTCGTAAATGGGAATTAAGTTTCATCAAAAATGACATGGCGATTGATTATGATTTTCTTGGAGGATAAATCAAAACACTTATAACCACGATGATTCGACGGATAACCCAAAAACACACACGGGGTAGACCGAGCCTGAAGTTTGTTAATTGTGGTGGATGGGAATAACGGATAACACAAGCACCCAAAAATCTGAAGATGAGAATAAGACGGGTTCTTATTATACAGGATTTTTAGGGGGGAAGAATATGTCAGACCTTTAGAAGGAATTATATTAAGAAGATATGTGGCCATTTGTAGAGCATGATGCCAAAAATATGGAGGTATGGAGGCATGTATTAGGAGAGTTCGGACAATGTTATTTATGGAACGAATTTTGCGTTCGGCTTTCCTATTTTGTGAAGATGTATGAGGACATGAAAAATGAAAATTTATCCCATTAGTAGCACAAAATTCCCGAAACTCCCTATTGTCATACTCTTTCCCATTATCACATTGAATATTTTTTATTTCTCTTTCGAATTGAGTACGAATGAACGCTCTAAATTTGATGAAGACAGAAAACACTTGTGATTTATTCGCAATTGGAAACGTCCACAAAAATCTAGAATAATCATCTAAAAAGAGAACATAATATCGATGACCCATTGAGCTAAGAACAGGAGATGTCCATAAGTCGCTATGAATAATGTCAAATGGCATAGAAGTATGAGAATTGGAATCTACAAATGGCAACTTAACAATTTTTCCTAATGAACAAAACTGACAAATTGGAGTACGACTTGTACCCTTACAAGAAATAAAGCTATTTTTATCTAAAGCTGATAAAATAGAAGATCCTGGATGACCCAGACGAGCATGCCACATGGAAGGAGAGATGGCTGCAAAAGCTGACGGCAAGGCTGGACTCGATGGACTGAAACCGGGCATGATAGGATACAGATCCCCCTAATATCACACCTCATGAGATGACTCCTCGTCTTGAAATCCTTCACAAAGAAACCGAAAGGATCAAATTCAACAGAAACAAAATTGTCATTTGTGAACTTTCGGACAGACACTAAATTTTTAATCAATTTAGGAGCATGTAAAGTATTTTTCAAGAGGAGTGGTGGATTTGGGGGAGACAACGTTTTCTGACCATACCCTAGAATTGGAATAGAACTGCCATTACCAATAATTATCCCCCGAGGGGTGCTCAAATTGGAATAAGATGAGAGAGTACCTGATTCGGTAGTCATGTGAGTAGTGGCCCCGGTGTCCATGTACCAATTTGGGTCCGGTTGAGTCAATCCCAATGTGTGCATCGTGGCCTTGATATCGGTCTGAGTGGGGCCTGCTGCATGATGGGCTTGCGGAGGTCGGGGCCCAAGAACTCCTGGCCGTGCTGGAACTGGCCGTAACTGCTTGTTGTTGCCGTTCTTTGGGCCACACTAGCCGGTGGGCCGCCAATGCGGGTATTGGGCACGGACCGTGGCCGGCCCACCGGCCGCCGGAATGCACTGCCTGGTTGTATGGGCTGCTGGCCCACGTTCCACCGCCATCGCTCCACCGCCATGGGCCCCACCGCCGGGCCCATGGGGGTGGTGGGCCACCGTTAATGGATGGGACCCACCGCCTGCTTGCTGACCACCGGAACCTCCACCAGAACTGTCGCGTTTGCCCCCGCGGTTTTTGTTATTATTCTTTCGATTATTCTTGTCGCCACCATTATTATGGTTTTGGCCCGAATTATTAACAAAACCTGAAGGATTAGGAGAAGACGCCATCATGACAACTGGGCTCGCTCCGGTAGCCGCCTTTTTAGCCAAATCGGCTTCTTCCAACGTAAGTATGGAGCGGGCTTAATGGAAGTCGGGAAGAGGGTTGCTTTGGCGAAGGAGAGTTCCAACACCATTATAGGCCTCCGAAAGACCGGCAACCAACTGTAGAACTAGACGATTATTTGTTACTGGTGCGCCAACATTACGGAGTTGATCCGCCAACTCCTTTAGTTTCTTGCAATATGCAGAAACGTTCGGAAATTCGTCCATTCGAACGAGAGAGAATTCCTGCTCGAGTGTGACGACACGGGAATTTTGGTTGTCTTGGAATATGTCACGCAATCTATTCCATGCAGCCATAGCCGTGGTATCTGGCTCAATAATCGTCTGTAGAAGGTACACCGAAATAGTGGCGTATATCCACCGAAGAACGGTAGCATCAAGTGTAATCCATAACTCAGGATCCTCCACAGGAAGGGGTCTAGCGGGAGGAATGATATGATGAAGAACTTGATAAGATATAGCGTGAATTTTAAACAACTCCGCCCACGTTGCATATTGAACGTTTTCCATTTCAAGGACAATAGGGACACTTAGCTTGATATTGGAAACCGTGAGGGCAGGGTGAAAATTGTTCTTAGACATATTGATAAGAACAAAGAAGGAGGGGAAATTTAAGAGAGGTTTTTGAGAGCGGAAGACGAATTTTGGAAGAGAAACCCAAGGGGGGGAGGGGGGTGTCTCGGCCGAGGGGTCCAAAAAATTTAGGGAGAGAATTTTTTTTGTAAAACCTAGTCTCTTGATACCATGAAAGAAATAATCCCCTTGATTATTTTCATTGATTGAATAGATATATATACAAGTTACAAAATAAGAGAATCCTATTCCTATTCTATTTCTAAAACCTTATTCTACCATAATTCTAACTATACAATTATGGTATGTGTATATCCTAAATATGGTAAGAGTATATCCTAATCTAGGTAACAAGTATACTACAATATACTTTCCTTAATATACAAGGTTTTGTCTACCGTTTTGCTGGTTGCTGCCCCGTGCTGGGCTGGTCGTACTTGGCCTCAAGAGGCCCACTGCCGAGAAGGCTGAAGTGCTGCACTGCTGGGCTGGACGTCTGCACTGCTGGGCTGGACGTGCTGTAAATCACTGATAAACATGTGATATATACTGCTGTATATTCAGTGTATATCACATGTATATTGCTCTGTTTAATGATAGACAAAAGTACTAACAACCTGAAGCTCAAAACTCATGAAAGATACCTCATAAATTTTAAACCAAGCAACTGTCAAGGTCTCGCATTGTTATAGAGAAGATAATGATGTAGCAGATGGTCTTGGCTAAGCTAGTTACTTCACTGAATGAAGGGCCATTATTTTATTTATTTCAACAAGTCCCAGGAATGGTAAAGGCTTCCTTTCAACTAGACAGATGACAAATGCCTAGTATAAAATTGAGATATGACAAAGCTAAATTCTTTGTAAGTTAATTAACTTATATTACTAGCTTAATGTTAAACAAGGTATATAAATACCCGTGATATACACTTAATATACATAAGTGTATATCACGGGTACTCTCGGTATCAGCCCAACACGGATGAAGGCAGCAAGCCCATCTCGGATTGGTGGGTATATTTGGTATATCTTGTTGTAATATTGTAGTGTAAAGGTTACCTTAATTAGTCTTGTACACTGACCATAATTGTATAGTTAGAATTATGGTAGAATAATGTTTTAGGAATAGGATTGTCCTATTATGGAAATATGTAACTTGTATATATAGCCTTTCAATTAATGAAAATAATCAAGGGGATTATTTTTTTCATGGTATCAAAAGTCTAGGTCAAACAAAAATTTCTATCAAATTCTTGTTGCTCTTCTCGGCCAAGACCGAACCCCCCCCCCCTCGGGTTTGCCATTTCTTCTTCCGCTCTCCAAATCTCTCTTCCAAATCCCTCTATCACCTATTGTTCTTTCGTTATGTCTACGTCAAAGAACACATTTACCCTGCCCTTGTTGTTTCTAACGTCAAGAATCATATCCCTCTAATTCTTGAATTAGAAAACGTCCAATACGCGACGTGGGCCGAGTTGTTCAAAATTCACGCTCGTTCGCATCAAGTCATCCATCACATAATCCCCGCGGCTCCTGATGATACGGAGGTGCCTAAACGCGAGGATGATCCTAAGTTATGGACAACACTTAATGCCACCGTCCTTCAGTGGATTTATTCTACTATCTCTACCGACCTATTGCAAACGATTATTGAGCCAGACGCTATGGCGATAGCTGCATGGGATAGACTGCGTGACATATTCCAGGATAATCAAAATTCCAGAGTTGTTACTCTTGAACATGATTTTTCCCACGTCAACATAGAAAATTTCCCGAACGTTTCAGCATATTGTAAAAGGTTGAAGGAATTAGAGGACCAACTCCGCAACGTTGGTGCGCCAGTTAGTGAAGATCGTCTTATTTTACAAATGGTTGCTGGCCTATCTGAGGCCTACAGTGGCGTTGGAACTCTCTTTCGTCAAAATAATCCTCTTCCAAGGTTCTATTAAGCCCGATCCATGCTTACCTTGGAAGAAGCCGGTTTGGCTAAAAAGATGGCTACTAATGCTAGTCTCGTGGTCATGATGACTTCCTCCACTAGTCCTCAAAATTTTGGTAACAATTTGAACCAAAACCGATCTCACGGGGCCAGCAAGAATGGCCGGAAAAATAATGGAAAAAATTGCGGGGGCAAACGCGGCGGCACAAACAGCAGTCACGGTGGCCAAAACATTGGCAGTGGACCTCATCTCGATTACAGTGGGCCACCGACCCTCTGGTCTCAGCCTTGGGCCTCTAGGCCGTGGGCTTAGACCAATGGACAGTGGCCCTACGACCCAATTCCACAGCAGTTTCCAGCGTCTGGCCAGTGGGCTTCCCAGCAGCCTCGACGACCCACTGCCCACTGGCCCAGTAATTCCAGTTCCAGCAGTTACGGCCCAGGACAGCCGAGTTCTGGAATTCTTGGGCCCCGACCTCCGCAAGCTCACCACGCAGCAGGCCCCACTCAGACTGATATCGAGGTCGCGATGCACACACTTGGTTTGACTCAACCGGACCCAAATTGGTATATGGACACCGGTGCCACTACCCACATGACATCCGACTCAGGTACTCTCTCATCTTATTCCAGTTTGAGCAACCCTCGCGGTATAATTGTTGGTGATGGTAATTCTGTTCCAATTCGTGGTTATGGTCATAAAACATTATCTCCCTCTCATCCACCTCTTATCTTGAAAAATACCCTACACACCCCAAATTGATTAAAAACTTAGTCTCTGTCCATAAATTCACTACTGACAATTCCGTTTCTATTGAATTTGATCCATTTGGTTTCTCTATGAAGGATTCAAGACGGGGAGTCCTCTCATGAGGTGTGATAATAGGGGAGATCTTTATCCTATCACACCCAGTTCCGGTCCATCGAGTCAAGCCCTATCATCAGCCTTTGCAGCCATTTCTCCTTCCTTGTGGCATGTTCGTCTTGGTCATTCGGGATCCTCTATTTTGTCAGCTTTAGATAAAAATAGTTTTATTTCATGTAAGGGTACGAGTCATACTCCAATTTGTCACTCTTGTTCTTTAGGAAAAATTGTTAAGTTGTCGTTTGTAGAATCAAAATCTCATACTTTAATGCCATTTGATATTATTCATAGCGACTTATGGACGTCTCCTGTTCCTAATTTTGTGGGTCATCGGTATTATGTTCTCTTTCTGGATGATTATTCTAAATTTCTATGGACATTTCCAATAGCGAAGAAATCTCAAGTTTTTTCCATCTTCCTAAAATTTAGAGCATTCATCAGAACCCAATTCGATCGTGAAATCAAAAATATTCAGTGTGATAATGGCAAAGAATATGACAATGGGGTGTTTCGGGAATTATGTGCTAATAATGGGATAAATTTTCGTTTCTCTTGTCCTCATACATCTTCATAAAATGGGAAAGCCGAACGTAAAATTCGTTCCACAAATAACATTATTCGCACTCTTTTAATTCATGCTTCCGTACCCCCATATTTTTGGCATCATGCTCTTTAAATGACTACATATCTACTAACATAACTCCTTCCAAATGTTTGACATATTCTTCCCCCCTTCAAATTTTATATAATAAAATTCTTTCATATTCACATCTTCGGGTTTTGGGTGTTTGTGTTATCCGTTATTCCCGTCCACCACAATTAACAAACTTCAGGCCCGGTCGACTCCATGTGTGTTTTTGGGTTTTCCATCTAATCATCGTGGCTACAAATGCTTTGATTTATCATCAAATAAAATCATCATTAATTGCCATGTCATTTTTTATGAATCCCAATTTCCATTTGCTAAAAGTCATACTCCCGTGCCTAGTTCGTATAATTTTTTGGATGAATAAATATCTCCGTATATTATTCAGCAGTTTTCAGACATCTCCCGCACCCAGAATTCTCCAGCGGGCCCACTGCCCGCTTGTCCCACTGGCCCGTCACAGCCCTCTCTGCCTAGTATTGTCACTGGGCCAGTTTCAGCAATTGGGCCAGTCCAGCCCAATATTGGAACTGGTCCAGTTCCTGTTTCTGCCACTGTTACTGCTTCCCGAGTTGGGCCAGCTGGCCATCCGACCTGAGCCTAGCAAATTCCCGAAATCCACTCAATTCTTCCTCGAGTTATAGACTGGTCACTCGTAGTCAACGGGGTGTTTTTACACCAAAAAGACATTTTAATTTACATTTGAATGTCTCTAAATCCCTCTTGCCCCGTAATCCTGTGTTTGCCTTAAACGACCTGAATTGGAAAATTGTTATGACTGATGAATATAATGCTCTTATTGATAATAAGACGTGGGAGTTGGTGCCCCGTTCTTGTGGTATTAATATTATTAGGTCTATGTGGAGTTTTGCTCACAAAGAAAATTCAGATGGCTCATTTGCACGGCATAAGGCGCGACTCGTGGGTGATGGTAAGACTCAGCAGGTTGGGGTGGATTGTGGTGAGATATTTAGCCCGGTGGTCAAGCCGGCTACCATTCTCACTGTACTCAGCTTGACTCTTTCTAAAGCATGGCATATTCATCAGTTAGATGTAAATAATGCTTTCCTATATGGTGATCTCAAGGAAATAGTTTATATGCATCAACCGTTGGGATTCAGGGATCCCAAACATCCTCATCATGTCTGTTTGTTGAAGAAGTCCTTATATGGGCTTAAGCAGTCTCCACGGGCCTGGTATACAAGGTTTGCTGACTATGTTTCGACTATTGGGTTCACTCATAGCAGGTCGGATAATTCCATGTTCATCTAGCGTCATGGTTTGTCGTTGACCTACATTCAGTTGTATGCGGATGACATCATTTTGACTGCCTCTACAGATGCCTTACGCCAATCTATCATGACCATGCTCAGCTCTGAGTTTGCTATGAAAGACTTAGTGCCCTTGAGTTACTTTTTAGGGATTGCCGTTACTCGTCATTCCGATGGAATGTTCTTGTCTCAACGAAAGTATGCAGCTGAGATCATCGAGAGGGCTGGGATGTCATCCTGTAAGTCCACTTCCACTCCAGTCGATACAAAGCCCAAGCTTAGTGCCGCGGCCGGCGTACCCTACGAGGATCCGACCCGCTATCGCAGTCTTGCAGGGGCCCTTCAGTAATTTACCTTTACGAGACCGGATATTACATATGTTGTCCAGCAGGTGTTTGTTCATGCATGATCCTAGAATTGAGCACATGAATGCACTCAAACGCATCATTCAGTATATTCAAGGTACACTTGACTATGGTTTGCATTTATATCCTTCCTCGACATCCACACTTGTCTCGTATACAGATGTTGATTGGGGTGGTTGTCCCGACACCAGACGGTCTACATCAGGCTATTGTGTGTTTCTTGGTAACAACTTGGTCTCCTGGTCTGCAAAGCGTCAGTCGACTCTATCCCGCTCAAGTGCAGAGGCTGAATATCGAGGGGTAGCTAATGTGGTCTCGGAATCATGTTGGTTACGTAATTTGCTTTTAGAGCTTCATTGTCCCATTCAAAAGGCAACCTTGGTGTATTGCGATAATATTAGTGTCATTTACCTTTCTGGTAATCCGGTTCAGCACCAACGCACTAAGCATATCGAGATGGACATACACTTTGTCCGCGAAAAGGTTGCTCGGGGTCAGGTACGCGTCTGTCATGTCCCGTCAAGATATCAAATTGCAGACATCTTTACAAAGGGTCTTCCATCGGTCCTTTTTGAAGATTTTAGGGACAGTCTCAGCGTTCGAAGACCGCCCGCTATGACTGCGGGGGTGTGTTAAACAAGGTATATATACCCATGATATGCACTTAATATACATAAGTGTATATCACAGGTACTCTCGGTATCAGCCCAACACGGACGAAGGCAGCAAGCCCATCTCGGGTTGGTGGGTATATTTGGTATATATTGTTGTAATATTGTAGTGTAAAGGTTACCTTAATTAGTCTTGTACACTTACCATAATTGTATAGTTAGAATTATGGTAGAATAAGGTTTTAGGAATATGATTGTTCTATTATAGAAATATGTAACTTGTATATATAGTCTTTCAATTAATGAAAATAATTAAGGAGATTATTTCTTTCACTTAATTGGTTGATGGAGGCAAGATGCTGTATAGTTGCCTCTTGATTTTTTGTATAGTGTTGTTTTCAGAGGTTATGGCCAAGTCCCCCCCCCCCCCCCCCCGTTCTGTATTTCGTTGAGAATCTCAAGCTAGAATCAAGACTAACTTTATATATACTTTGAATCAGTTCAACGCTTTCCAAGTACTCAAGCAACATGTTTGAATAGAAATAATCAAACAACTAACACATATCACGGGTGCATCTAGTGAAAGAGCTACGGGTTTATCTTAATCCAGTAACTTTAGCTAAGACGTTGTATATGTGTTAAGAAATCAACTAAATATCGGGATGTAGTAGAATTTCGAATCCGAACTCATAAAGTTTAAATTCTGAATCTATCTGTGCTAGCAATAAACTCATCAATGCATGCAAAATATTCAATAAGTATGTTCTAATTTTTTTTTTATGCATGATATTCTTTCCAATACCATCTCCAACTACGGTATATTCTTACCGAAAAAGTGGCCAACCCATCTAATATTTACAGAAAAAGCTCGCCCAACGCTTCAGCATACACAGAACATTGATGCTTACGTCCGCGATACTTTCGGCCCCTAAAATCACCCTAGTGCGTTTTCACTACGCCCCTGCGCTAGGGTTCGCCCCAGAAACACCTTTTAAAACATTGTTTATGACTACACCTACTATTTTCTGCACTTGAAAGGATATCTCGAATATTATACAAATGATCATATGTAATACATGAGAAATAAATATTAGATTTTGTGCTTTTTAATCGCGTAAAAATAAAGAATCTGAAATTGAGAAATAGCTTACTATTAGAATAATTGGAAGTCCCACAGACATGAGAAAAAAATATATATGTGCAACTGTCACAATACTAAAATTTGGAAATCGAGTAATATGGAGAGAACTGTGGAAGGATAAAACTAAAAAAGTTTAAATGTTGGACCCGTGCTGGTACGAACCTAGCCGAGTGATTTCATAAAGGAAAATAACATCTAATCATAAGTGAGAGAAGTAATTTTCTTCATTTGGTGGATTATGACAAATATTTTACGTCATACCAAATTACACAACAGAACCATAAAATATATATTTGAATATATATTGAGCTTAGTTTCTTACTAAGTTATAAGAAGATGTTCGATAGAGGTTAGATGTCTCTAACCAGCGGAAGAGACCCCCCTCTCCCCATAGGTGGATGTAATGTTTGGCAATGGATCATTTGAATCCAAGTGTTTTTAACGTAGAATATAAATTTATATATAAAATTACTAAAACGTTAACAAATACTATTAAATATGAATTCTTACTTTTAAAAGTAGAATGGTTCACTATTCAGCACTCAACTTCAGTTAGCTGCAACCTTTGGATTTAATGTTATAATAATCACATTTTACTAGAGTTAATTCCTCAAACAGTTATCCTAACTTACTACTTTTTATCACTATTAGTGTCTATGTTTGTGCTTTGCGCGAATATATCTTGCGTCAAATACTATGAAATGCATATTCAAAATAATAAGCTTTCAACTTATATATATTCTAAAATTAATTTTTAAGTATTCTATTTTATCCAATACGACATAATTTATTACAAGAATAATATAATTTTGAAGGGCACAAAATTGATCAATATCCTTGAATTAATTCACACGTTTGTACCTGTGCAATGTCTTTAGAAGTGAAATGATAAAGGGTTTTCAAAATGCCCCTACATATTGAAAATTATTTTAATTTGTCCTTCTTCCACTTATTGGATTCCTATGTCCTTAAGTTTGTTTTCAGATTAAAAATACCCCTTCTTTCACCTATTGGACCCCAAATTCTCTTTTACGGATAAAAATATCCCTCCTTTTAATGAAATTATGAAATGCCCATATGTATGACTTTAATTAAATATGTGGTAGTGATTTTTTAGTCCACATATATATTAGACCTAACCCATAAAATAACCCGACTCATCCAAATTTATTATGTAGCTTAATTTAGTAATATTTCATTATTAGTTAATTAGGAATTCAAAGTCTAGATATTGGATAAAATGTTCATGATATGTGTTTGGAGTATTGGCTTTCAACAACCTATGAACTATGGCTGACGGGAAGAGGAAGAAAGCATACGGTGAAATTTATACAAATCAAATCTGAAATGGTTCCTAATTGAATTGGAACTTTTTAAGCATTTAGAAAATTAGTATAGTAATAATTAGTAATGTTTTAAGGAAAAAATTAGTAACGTTCTTTTGCAGTAATAGTGATAAGGATATAAAGTCGGTTTTTTCAATAGAATTAGGGTTAGAGCTTGAGTTAAGTTCCTTGTAATAATAAAATAATATTAGTAGTAACGGCTGATTGGATTGGTAGTTTAATAGAATTAGAATTATTAGTAATTCAATGTTTCAGTCTTGAGTTATTTACTATTATATCCTTAAATTATACAAATATTTAAGGGTATAAAGGTCGTTTAACATGTAAAGGATATTTTGGTCAACCAACATTTATATTCATGCTTTTAAAATAATACTAGTCTCTATTAGTGGAGCAAGATTGCCATCGCAATAAGAACAATAAAAAATCACATCAATATTAGTATAAAAAATATTAGATTTAAAATTAATGGATTTAATTTTAAATTTCAAGTTTAGTAAAAAATAAAGTATCTCCACAAAGGATTAATTAGTAAGGAGAGAAAATGGTTTTCCGTGAGATGAGAAATGAAAACTATTTTTCCCACACGAAATTTATGAATAAGCGATTATCTGATAATGAGCAAGAGTTAGTATTAGTAGACGTTGTTAGTAGCAATAAACGTTCTATTAGTTAATTCGATAGAAATAGGATTAGTAATCAATTAGTTAGTAATAATAGTAAGCGAGACTCTTTGTTAGTTAGTTCAATAGAAATAGAATTAGTAATTAGTAATGTTAGCAGTAATAATAGTAAGGACATAAAAGTAGTTTAATATTTGAAAAATATTTTGGTCAACCAACATTTATTTTCGTGCGTTTATAATAAGATAGATAGATTTTAATTTTTATCATTGTGATATATGACTAAAACATCTAACCTTTAATTTTAGAAGTATATTTATTTGTATTGGATTATCATAGGAATCTAGACTGGAGTTTATGGGTTCACATGTTGTATATGCATTAAAAATTATTATATATTTATTAAAATTTAATTGTGAACTCAATAGTATTCAATTAAACTCGTTACAGGAATAGACTTCAAATCTGGGATATTCTCTGAATAAAATCGTATTTTATTATTTAAGAATTTACCTAATATTTGCTTTTAGTATAACCAACTAATGTTTACCAAAATCATTGTCTAAAAATAGCGAAACCATTGTTGAATTCAAAGTTTCATAGATTAGTTCCTCCAAAATTTAAATTGTTAATGATTTATAATTTATCCAATTGAAGAATGTAGTTTAATTTGTTTGGCCTCGTCGGTTTTTGTATAGTCTTATATTTTGACTTGGATACTGGTTTTAATTTTATTCTGACTTGGATTCCAACTATTTTCATAAATCAATTGATTTTAAAATCCTAAATATATTAGGCAAGGTTATGTATATTACAACTTTATCCAACATAACATTGTCTTTTGAAGAAACAATTCAGTCACTAAAGGGTATAAAAGTCGTTCAATATTTAAAGAATATTTTGATCAACCAATATTTATATTCATGCTTTTAAAATAATATAGATAGATAAATTACACAACTTATACATACATGATCTTCGAGAAAAAATAATGGCCGAAAAATCAACTAAATCCACTCACCAAAAAACCACATAAGTATGAAGTATAAAACTGGCGGTAGAATAAAAAGAGCGATGAATTTTATTAATTGTAGACGGAGTATACATAGATCCTATACAACTTCTACAACAAGGAGATAAACTAAGAAAATGATAAGACTTATCTAAGTATAACCTAAATACCAGGAGTAAGTTACAACAGAGAGTCCTAAATGGTAGGAACTACTAAATCTAAAATTTAAAAATATGAATCAGATATTATCCTTTATTACGCCCCCGAAAATTGATGGTGTCAACAACACCCAACTTGCTGGACAAAAGAGGCTTTGGGAAGTGGTTTTGTGAGTATGTCGGCCACTTGATCAACTGAGTGAAGGTGGTGAACTTCAATATCCTTGTTCTGGACTTGTTCACGAACAAAGTGGAAATCAATGGCTACATGCTTCATCCTGCTATGGAAAACTAGATTGGCACAAATGTAAGTGGTGCTTATATTTTCGCAGAAAACCTACGGAATTCCCTAAGTGAAAGACGAAGAAGATTTGTGAGCTAGTTGGTTTCTGCAACAGCAGCAGCCACAACTCTATACTCGGCTTCTGTAGAGGAATGAGATATTGAGTGTTGTTTCTTTGAGGACCAAGAAATTAGTGTGCTGCCTAGGAAAATAATATAGCCATTGTGGCTAATTGTACTGGTCAGCATGAGGGAGTTTATTGTGGTGAGACTTTTAGTCCGGTGGTCAAACCAGCCACCATTCGCACAGTGTTGAGCATAGCTATGGGGAAAATTGGCCTATTCACCAGCTTGATGTAAAAAATGCTTTCTTACATGGGGATTTGAAAGCAACCGTTTATATTCATCAACCGCTTGACTTTGTGCATCTGGAGGTTCCTCATTATGTTTGTCGTCTTTGTAAGTCACTATATGGTTTGAAACAAGTCCCTAGGACTTAGTACGAGAGGTTTGTTATATACATCATACATATCGGGTTCGTGTGCAGCAAGAGTGATCCTTCTCTATTTATTTTTCATCGAGGTACTGACATAGCTTATCTTCTTTTATATGTGGATAATATTGTTCTGTTAGCTTCTTCGGATACACTGAAACACGAGATCATTGCCTGCTCAAGTCCAAATTTGCTATGACAGATTTGGGTAAGTTGAGTTATTTTTTGGGATATCAGTGACTAGATCCAAACATGCCATGTTCTTGTGTCAGCGTAAGTATGCAGAGGAGATTGTCTACAGGGCTAAATGGCAAACTCCAAGATCATGCCCACTCCTGTCGACTAAAAGTCCAAACTCAATGCGGATGACGGGGATCCGGTCAGCGATCCTTCTCTTTATAGGAGTCTTGCAGGTGCTCTTTAGTATCGCACCTTCACTCAGGCAGATATTGCATATGTTGTTCAGCAGGTGTGCTTGTTCATGCATGCTCCTAGGGAGCCTCACTTTACAGCTCTTAAGCGTATCATTCGGTACGTTAAGGGCACTCTTTACTATGGACTACATTTATATCCCTCCACACCGACTAGGTTGCTCTCTTACACAGACGCAGATTGAGCAGGTTGTCCGGATACCCGTTGCTCTACGTCCGACTATTGCGTATTTTTGGGGGATAATATTATTTCGTGACCTGCCAAGAGTCAAGCCACACTCTCTTGTTCGAGTGCCGAAGCAGAATATCGAGGCGTTGCGAACGTTCTTGCCGAGCTATGTTGGCTCAGAAATCTCCTTCTTGAGCTTCATTGTCCCTTATGTAAGGCATATTTGGTTTACTGTGATAAAATATATGTTGTCTACTTATCTCACAACCCGGTTCAGCATCAGCAAACCAAGCATATTGAGATGGATATTCACTTTGTTCAAGAGAAAGTTGCAATGGGTCACGTTAGGGTGTTGCATGTTCGTTCTTCATATCAGTACGCAGATATCTTCACAAAAGGGATTCCTAGGCAATTGTTCCTTGACTTCAGATCCAGTCTCAGTGTCCGTCATCCTCCCGCTCCGACTGAGGGGGTGTGATAGTGAATATATTCCATATATTCACAATATATTCTGTAATTAATATAAAATAGAGATCTTAATTCCATTAGGACTACAATTGTACACTCTATATATATTGCATTAATAAGAGAACTCCACCCAAGGGAGATTTACACTATTCTACAATTCGGTTGATTCTTTGTGTTCGTTGCACACCGGCATTTGAGGTACAGCTACACCGGTGACGGTAATCCGTTCTATCTTGGGATGAAATAATCCGTAACCTCGGGTATTTGGGAGGATTAAGTTCCTTAAGCACACACTGTAAATTCAGTAGGCTCGGATTTCTTCATCGTTAATTCTGCTTCTTCTCCATTTCTGATTTTTCTTAGTTTTTATTTCTAGAATATATTTTGAAATACAGAAAGATAGTTAATAAGCTGGTTATTGATATCATACCTTAACTGTCTCCTGGATGAATAATTTTAAGAAGATTAGAAAGCTTTTGTTAAACAATTTGGTGAAGTGAAGCTCAAGCTTCTTTGAAGTAAAACTCACAATTGAGGAGAACTAAAATATACAAAAGTTGGTAATTTCAGCATCTTGTGTACAATAATGTCGATACTAATCCAGCTCTTTCAAAGTTGAGATTCAAAAATGTCGATACTAATCCAGCTCTTTCAAAGTTGAGATTTAAAAGTTTTTTATTATTTGAGATTCAATACTAATCCAACTGCTTCAAAAGCTTTTCACGAGGATCTAATCGTTGTTGGTACAATTAAGACTGGGAGACCAGGGTTTGAATTTGAAAAAGAACTAGGTGATTTCTTGTTGGAAATTTACTAAATGTGGAATTAAGTATATTCCATTAATTTATGACTCGAACAATTGGGCCAACATATCGGAAACGTCGTTTTCACATGTGCACACGTAGTGCCAAGTATCGCAAATTTCATTAGTGAAAAAGATATTGGTACGTATGTAATACGTTTGAGACATAGAATTATGGACGGTTATTGGTCAAATGACAAAGTATTCCACATTGGTAAAGGAAGGAAGAAGTGTACAAAGTGTGAGATGAAATGAGTCGGTAATCGCCGCGGAGCTGTGAAGGGCCGCAGCGCCACAACCGTCGGAGCCGCGACGCCGTAGCGCCACGGTGCCTCCCAGGCTGCGCCGCGGCGTAAAATGGCTGGTCAGCTACCGGAACCGCGACGCTTCGGAGGCAGAATGCTGCGACGGGAAGTTGAAAAAATCTGACGTTTGGGCTGGTTTTGGAGCATTGATTCTCCATTACTTGCCACATGAATTCAGTCATTATTTGGCTGAATGTAACCCCTCATTCAAGTGCAATTACATGGCTATTGAAGGCCATTAGTTGGCTAGTTGAGGGGTCTTCTCTTCACACTATAAATTGAGGCCTTTGGCTCAATTGAACACAACACTTAGAAAATTCTCCAAGTTCTTCAAGAGTAACACTTGAGTTTTCTTTGTTTACTTGTTAAAGTTGTTGTATCTTGAGAGACTATTGCTCAACACCGTAAAAGGAGACATACGGGGCAATCTTGTCTTAAAGAAAGAGTGTCATCACTCGACTCAGTGAATCACACAAAACAGTTTGTTAAGGTTTTGATTTCCAATTTTATTGTACTAGTTTGTTTATCTTTTCTATTATTATAATAGTTACTTACTTCTCGTTCCCTACAACAATTGTATCCCAACATTTCTTTCAATCAACCAAAATCTTGATGGGAGAATGCAAATACTTGGCAAACAATCGAGGTGCAAGTCGGATATCAGAAGGAAACTTAAAGCGAGAAGCAATACGGTCTGAGGGGTTATCATTTCATGGGCCAAGCTATGCGTTTTAGGAAAGTGTGTGCTTCAAACAATGGCATGCAACACGTGCAAGGTTTTGGTAGCTAAAAAAGAGTTTTTTTGCTTAGCAAAATATCCGTGTATAATTTTTTTCTCTGATTTTATGCCTCCTTTTTTTAGTAGGCTCTTGTGTGTTATATATATTGACGAGTTGATTTATACTCGAAGATAATAATACATAAGGTAGCCTAAATATCAAATTAATTATATCATCATTGAAGTGCAGGTGACTCAAAAGAAAGCTTCTACATTGGTCCTCTGAAGACATATTGATGTTAACAATTTGGGTCAGTAGCCTTCAAAAGGTATTTTCCTCTTTATTTGAGCTTGCAATGTAATATTGTTTTGTCCTTAATATACTAAGGTTGTTGGGGTTTGTTTAGTCTTTATTATGGTGAAGATGATCCATGTAGCAAGAAACAAGGTTTCTATCATTAAATTGTTCCCATTTTATATATATGTGCATCAGTTCATGTCTGCTTTGAGATGTATTTTATGGTGTATAAATCAAGAATATATTTGTATTTTGTGTCAAATGATGTTTTCATACACTAAAGGTAAATTATTCTGAGCAACAAACTTGCAGCTTCTCAATTGAGGAATATCCAAGTGTATATCAATATTTTCTGCCTCCAATGAAGCAGTAATTTGTTCTTATGTTATAGCATGGTAAGAAGGACTGTGATATTGTTAGATAAAGTGCTTAGTCGCTTATGAGGGAAACAAAAAAACAGGGGATGCTCCTATGAGTGCAACCGACATTATAGAGCAGCTTGCGGGTTTAAGGCCCAAGTATATGCTTGTACTTGGTGATGACCGGTGAGTGGCTATCAACTTGCTCATGCACCTGTGAGGAACTTTCTTCACGAGAGCTTATTATCTTTATGTGTCATCCGAGCATATTGTAGATATTGTAGATGTAGCCATTGCATTTCAATGCAGTAGCCATGTCAGCGAGTTTCATCAAATTATACCACTCCAATGTACCTTTGAAACATTCAGTAGCCATGTCAGCGAGTTTCATCAAATTATACCACTACAATGTACCATTGAAACATTTTGCAGCTGACGCCACACTACATGTTGAAAGATGGAATAATTTCCCTTATGGATTCCTTTCATTATTCACAATATATATAATTGTACAAAGGTTGATTCCTAATATGGTACGAATCCTAACTTACCTACAAAGGTTGATTCATAATACAATTAGAATCCTAAGTTACCTTAAATATACATCTATCATAATTACAAAATATACATAGAATATTCGGAGAATATTCGCTAATACTCCCCCTCATACGGAGTGGGAGGAGGCCGAACGCTAAGGCTGGATCGGAAGTCGGTGAAGAGCTGTCGCGGTAGTCCCTTTGTGAAGATGTCTGCATACTGATAAGAGGAAGGCACGTGTAATATTTTGACCTGACCACGGGCAACCTTCTCTCGCACAAAGTGGATATCCATCTCAATATGCTTAGTCTGCTGATGTTGGACCGGATTATGAGACATATAGATGGCAGATATGTTGTCACAATAGACTATAGACGCCTTGCAGAGTGGACACTGGAGCTCCAAAAGAAGATTTCGGAGCCAACAAATCTCAGCAACTACATTAGCAACACCGCGATATTCTTCTTCAGCACTCGAACGGGATAGTGCGGCCTGCCTCTTGGCGGACCATGAGATAAGATTATCCCCAAGAAATACACAGTACCCTGAGGTGGAGCGACGTGTGTTTGGGCATCCTGCCCAATCTGCATCCGTGTAGGCAAGTAACTTGGTTGGGGTAGAGGGGTATAGGTGTAATCCAAAGTCTAGTATGCCCTTAACGTATCTGATAATACGTTTGAGGGCGGCAAAATGGGACTCTCGGGGGGTCGTGCATGAACAAACACACCTGCTGAACGACATATGCAATATCAGGCCTAGTGAATATAAGATACTGAAAAGCACCTGCTAGACTCCGATATAAAGTGGGATCAGAAACTGGCGCATCGTCATTGGCACTAAGCTTGGATTTGGAGTCCACCGGAGTTGGCATAATTTTACAATTTGCAATCTTGGCCCTGTACACTATCTCTTCTGCATTCTTATGCTGACACAAGAACATAATGGCTGCAGATCTAGTTACCGATATACCCAAAAAATAACTTAGCTTGCCCAAGTCAGTCATAGCAAACTCAGTTTTGAGTAGAGCAATGATTTCATTCTTCAAACCGTCAGATGAGGCAGTAAGAACAATGTCATCGACATATAATAGCAAATATGCAGTGCTGCTACCTCGGTGAAAAGTGAAGAGAGAGTTATCACACCTGCTACATACAAAACCAATTTGCAGAAGATACCTGGCAAAACTATCATACCAAGCGTGGGGTGCCTGTTTCAATCTATACAATGACTTCCTGAGACGACACACAAACTGCGGAGCTGTCGGATGAACAAAGCCAGGAGGCTGATGCATGTACACAATCTCTTTCAAATCTCCATGAAGGAATGCATTCTTGACATCAAGCTGATGAATCGGCCAATGTATGCCCATAGCAATACTGAGAACAGTCCGATTAGTGGCCGGTTTAACAACAGGACTGAATGTCTCACCACAATCAATACCCTCCTACTGATTAGTGTCATTGGCGACTAGTCTTGCCTTATACCTCTCTAAGTCACCACTGTCTCTGAACTTGTGCCGAAATAGCCACATACACCGGATAACATTCACACATTCGGGTCTAGGTACCAAATCCCAAGTGTTCTGCTTGGTTAAAGCGTTAAATCCCTCGCACATGGCCGCATTCCAATTTAGGTCCAGTTTTGCTAGTTTTGGATTTTTTGGAATGGGTGATAAGGTTTGTGTGGAGAGATTGAAGTGAACCTTGGGTTTGAAGATCCCGTGTTGTGCATGAGTCTCCATGCGATGAGACGACAGTGGCGGTGGGTCGGGGCTGGGAGGTTGCTGGTCCACTGGTTCTGGACCAGTGTACAGCAGTTCAGCTGGACTGGTTTCTGGTGACTCGACTGGGGGCTGTAGGGGTGAGCAGGGAGTTGTTGGGGTGGTGCCGGATAGTGGAGAAACTGTCGGAACAGTGGGCTGCTGTTGGTATAGATTTTGAATGACCGGGGACAGACTTGGTTCATCTAGAAAGATGTAATCGGTGGTCTGAAATTTCCGGAGATTTAAAAAAGGAAAGGTTGTCTTGTCAAAGGTGACGTGACGGGAGACGATAATTTTGCGAGTAGCAATGTCATAGCACAAGTAGCCCCGATGATTAGGAGATAGACCAAGGAAGACACATGGCAAAGTGCGAGGGGCAAGTTTGTGAGGTGCAGTGGAGGCCATGTTGGGGTAGCATAAGCATCCAAAAATACGTAGGTGATCATATGATGGTAGCCTACGGTATAAGATTTCGGTACGGGTCTTGTGTTTGGAGTATGCTAGTTGGTAAAATATTAAGAAGGGATTCTACCATTTTGACAGCATAGACCCAAAAAGGCGGTGGTAGGCAGGCATGAAACAGAAGTGTACGAACCATGTTATTGATGGTACGTATAATTCTTTCAGCCTTTCCATTTTGAGAAGAAGTATAGGGACAAGAAAAATGGAAAACCATGCCTTGTTTAGAACATAAATTGTGAAATGCCGAGTTATTAAATTCACGTCCATTATCACATTGGAATAATTTGATAGATTTTTCAAATTGTGTTTTAATGAATTTTTGAAACTCGAGGAATTTTATAAAAACTTCATATTTGAATTTCAGTGGGTAAATCCAGACAAAATGTGAAAAATCATCCAAGAATACTAGATAGAATTTATGACCCAAAGAGCTAACAATTGGAGATGTCCACAAATCAGCATGAACAATATCAAAGGGAGAAAAAGTAACATTGTTTGATGACATAAATGGAAGACGAGTATGTTTGCCTAGTGGACAAGAAAAACAGTGTTGGGCAATTTTCCCATTATTACATTGAATACGCTTAGAAGTCCTAAGAAAAGTAAAAACTGGTCTCCGGGGTGTCCGAGTCTGTTGTGCCAAGTGGAGGGAGAGATTGCCGCAAGGGATAGAGGTATTTGCGGTCTGACAGCGGAAGATTGAGTGAATGGGTAGAGGTCTCCCACACTATTGCAGCGTGTAAGAATTTTCCCCATATTGAGTTCCTTCACAGAAAAACCAAAAATGTCAAATTCGACAGACACAGAATTATTGCTAGTGAATTTTCTAACAGAGATTAAGTTTTTAATGATGTTAGGTGTGTATAGGACGTGGTTTAGGGAGAAAGGTGGGTGTGGATGTTTGGTGTGTATGTTACCGTAACCTTCAATTGGAATGCGATGACCATTGCCGACAGTAATAAATTGAGGACACTTTAACCGACGTAGTTGAGATAAGTTACCTGACGACCGGGTGAGGTGAGATGTGGCTCCAGTGTTCATGTACCAATTGTCGTCGGGTTGTTGAAGGTTCACGGTGGTGTAGGCCTGGCCCAAATCAGCGGGGCCAGGCCACTGGGCTGCTGCTGCTGCTGCTGCTCGCTTCTTCTTGGACCGCAACCAGTGGTGGTGTTGTTGCTTTGCTTCTTCTGGTGGGCTGCACAGTGGCCGAGGCGAGGCCCAAGAGGCCGATCCAACCAAGGTGCTGGAACCGGGCCCCTACGGTCGGGTACGGGCATGCGGCGAGGCCCGGTTCGCTAGTTGGGCCACCGCCGCTGGTTGGACCACCGCATTCTTCTGCCTATTCGTTGCAATTGCTTTAGCCGTCCGTGCCACTGGTTGCGTTGGCCTTTTCTGCGGCCCTTGCCTTTGTTGTTGGTGACTTCTATTGCACTTTGGAGGTGTGCCCTCCTAAGGTCGGCCCAAGTGGCCGAGCCTACGTCATAATTTGTTGCAGTGGGGGACTGCGTTCGCGCGGCCCTTGCCTTTGTTGTTGCGACCTCCGCCACTGGCCTGCTGCTGCTGCTGGACATGCTGTGATGGCTGGTTGCTGCTGGCCGTAGGTGTTGCCATCCCGTCAACGGCTAACGCCTTTTGATTATGTTCCTCTTGTTTAGCACGTCTAGTTTCTTCCAACAATAGTTGTGAACATGCCTTGTTGAAACTTGGGAGAGGGTCGGCTTGTTGAATCATTGTTGCTTGTGTGTCATATTCAGCTTTTGGTAAACCCGCAACAAGTTGAAGCACCATCTTAGTTTCTGAAACAGAAGTCTCGACGTTAGATAGTTGATCGGTTATGAGTTTCAGTTGCTTACAATATTCGGACATGTTGTTAAAATTCTCGAGGCGGGTATTATTGAATTGCTCTTCCAAATATACGGCCCGAGTATTTTTATTGTCCTGAAAGATTTCTTCTAGCCGGATCCAAAGTTCACGCGCCGTAGCACCTGTTTGCATGATAGTGCACAACAAGTCTTTGGAGATGGTGCCGTAGATCCATTGTTTGACGATGGCGTCAAGACGACGCCAGATTGAGTCTGTAACATCGTTGGAACGAGGAACAGATTCGTCAATATGATCGAGTACGTTGTATGCACATGCATGAATGTAGAATAGTTCCATCCATATGGAATATTGACAGTCTTCTTAGTCAAGAATTATAGGGATAAAATTCTTGATGTTGTTAACGGCGAATGCCGGATGAAAAGAAGATATTGAACGTTGAGAGGGGTTGTCAAGTGTGCCAGTGGATGAACCGGAATTTGTGGGGGAAGACATGGTTGCCGCCTGCCGAGGGAAGGGAATTTTCTGGTTTGGCCGAGAAAGGGAGGAAGAAACCAGATTTTTTTTTTCTGTGAAATCAGAAAAAATAATGTTGATTTCGGCCGAGAATGAGGAAGAGAAGGGATTTAGGTTTTAGGCTCTTGATACCATGAAAGATGGAATAATTTCTCTTAGAGATTCCTTTCATTATTCACAATATATATAGTTGTACAAACGTTGATTCCTAATATGGTACGAATCCTAACTTACCTTACAAAGGTTGATTTCTAATACAATTAGAATCCTAAGTTAACTTAAATATACATCTATCATAATTACAAAATATACAGAGAATATTCGGAGAATATTCGCTAGATATTCAAACCATCAGTGCCACCGATAAGGACATAAAAATAAGTGTTTGCAATGGTTAGGGAGGCATGATGCTTAGCAGCGGCATCAAGGAGACACTCAGTGACTGGGACGGTAGCAAAATGTAAAGTAGCAAGGACGTCTTCAAACCATGAATGACTTTCAATTAATCCCTGTTTTGTCATGCCGTCTTCAGGAACCCGCAAATAGTCATCAATTCTTGGAAATCTGAACTCACTACATGTTAAACAACAATGAAATATTCGACCCAAAGGGTCCAAAACACTCTCATATATATTAAAATTTTCAGCTCACTATAAAAGCTTTCCAGTCTATGACAATCAGAAATGGAGTATTGTCGATATAGTACAAGAGCTGACATGGACCTGAAATGTGCACAACATAGCTCAACTGATTTCAATGAGTTTCACGAAGCAGAAACATGGAGATATACTCGCACTTCAACTGGAAATAGGCAACCAATTTGGCTATAGCACAAAGATTTAGAGATGGAACAATGAAGACCAAATACTCTGCAGCTTCAATACCGACATACAAATCTGTAAATCCTCTTTTAACACTTTTCGCAAACAGTATATGGGCAACTAATGTTAGCATTAAAACACCAGGAGATGAGAATTCTTGACCAAGCAGTGGGAGCTCACGTTGTACTGAAACCCAAATATCTCCACCTCTTTCAAAACCGTCAGGAATAACCGAGTATAATGATGAACCAAGAGTGGAGGATACATTAATAAAATCATGCACTAATGTCTGGTCGGTGTCTACCCCTTTACGAGCATGAATCTGAATGTCGCCTCTCCGATCACCATTGCAAACCAATTTAAACCCACTTGAAATGCAATCGCTGAACCTATCGAACCAATTTGCACATTGCTATCTTGTTCCATAATTTTTATGGAGTGAAGATCACCTAAAATTCTAGATTTAACCCGTCGAGGACATTCATCGAAGAAATGATCCTCTTTTGAATGTCCAACTGCTAAATAATGTCCCATCGCGGGGACAATGGTTGTTGCAGCATATGGACCAGGATCGAACACCTTGGAGCGGTAGTGAGGCATTTCGTCAAACATCTGGTCCACAAGGTTCGACTGTCCAACTTCTACAGCCGATGCAAGGTCAACAGCAAAGATTGTTGCTGCTGGTAGTTCATTACCAAGACATTTGAGCCAACGGTGAACAACCCCCTGTTAGTGTCGAGAGATGATGGCTGCCCAGTATCAAACCTGTTAAACAATAGCCCAGTAAAGGGGCAGTCACGGCCCAATATGGACAGCCCAGTAAAGGGGCATTACACGGACTAGGGGCTGAAATTATGGGATTGGTATCTTGTATCAATCTTGTATATATGGTATATATATTTAATGTATATTGTAGTGTATTTATTACCTAAATTAGGATGATACACTTACCATAATTGTATAGTTAGAATTATGGTAGAATAAGGTTTTAGGAATAGAATAGGATTCTCCTATTTTGTATCTTGTATAAATACATATTCAATTAATGAAAATAATCAAGGGGATTATTTCTTTCATGGTATCAAGAGACTAGGTCTAAACAAAGGTTTTTCTCTCAACTTTTGTCCCTTTTGGCCGAGACACCCCCCCCCCCTCGGGTTTTTCTCTTCCAAAATTCGTCTTTCGCTCTCAAAAACACCTCTCTTAAATTTCCCTTTCTTCTTTGTTCTTCCAATATGTCTAAGAACAATTATCACCCTGCCCTCACGGTGTCCAATATCAAGAGCAGTATCCCTATTGTCCTTGAGATGGAAAACGTCCAATATGCGATGTGGGCAGAGTTGTTTAAAATTCACGCTATCTCTTATCAAGTTCTTCATCACATCATTCCTCCCGCTAGACCCCTTCCCGCGGAGGATCCTGAGTTATGGATTACACTTGATGTTACCGTTCTCCGGTGGATCTACGCCACTATTTCGGTGGACCTTCTACAGACGATTATTGAGCTGGATACCACGGCTATGGCTGCATGGAATAGATTGCGTGACATATTCCAAGACAACCAACATTCACGTGTCGTCACACTCGAGCAGGAATTCTCTCTCGTTCGAATGGACGAATTTCCGAACGTTTCTGCATATTGCAAAAAACTAAAGGAGTTGGCAGATCAACTCCGGAATGTTGGCGCACCAATAACAAATAATCGTCTAGTTCTACAGTTGGTTGCCGGTCTTTCGGAGGCCTATAATGGTGTTCGAACTCTCCTTCGCCAAAGCAACCCTCTTCCCGACTTCTATCAAGCCCGCTCCATGCTTACGTTGGAAGAAGCCGGTTTGGCTAAAAAGGCGGCTACCGGAGCAAGCCCAGTCGTCATGGTGGCATCCTCTCCTAGTTCTTCGGGTTTTGTGAATAATTCGGGCCAAAACCATAATAATGGTGGCGGCAAGAATAATCGCAAAAATAATAACAAAAACCGCGGGGGCAAACACGGCGGTTCTGGTGGCGGTTCCGATGGTCAACAAGCAGGCGGTGGGTCTCATCCAGGGTACAGTGGCCCACCACCCCCTTGGGCCCAGCAGTGGGGCCCATGGCAGTGGAGCCCTTACCATCCGACAACAAGTTCCAGCGGCCAGTGGGCTGGCCAACAGTCCAGGCCCAACACCCAGCAGTGGCGGCCCACTGGCCAGTGGCCCAGCAGCGGCAACAACAGCAGCTACGGCCCAGTTCCACCACGGACAGGAGTTCCTGGGCCCGACCTCCGCAAGCCCATCATGCAGCAGGACCCACTCAAACCGATATCGAGGCCACAATGCACACACTGGGGTTATCTCAACCGGACCCAAATTGGTATATGGACACCGGTGCCACTACTCACATGACTTCCGAATCAGGTACTCTCTCATCTTATTCCAATTTGAGCACCCCTCGGGGGATAATTGTTGGTAATGACAGTTCTATTCCAATTCTAGGGTATGGTCAGAAAACGTTATCTCCCCCCAATCCACCACTCCTCTTGAAAAATACTTTACATGCTCCTAAATTGATTAAAAATTTAGTGTCTGTCCGAAAGTTCACAAATGACAATTTTGTTTCTGTTGAATTTGATCCTTTCGGTTTCTCTGTGAAGGATTTCAAGACGGGGAGTCATCTCATGAGGTGTGATAGTAGGGGGGATCTGTATCCTATCATGCCCGGTTTCAATCCATCGAGTCCAGCCTTGCCGTCAGATTTTGCAACCATCTCTCCTTCCATGTGGCATGCTCGCCTGGGTCGTCCGGGATCTTCTATTTTATCAGTTTTAGATAAAAATAGCTTTATTTCTTGTAAGGGTACGAGTCGTACTCCAATTTGTCAGTCGTGTTCATTAGGAAAAATTGTTAAGTTGCCATTTGTAGACTCCAATTCTCATACTTCTATGCCATTTGACATTATTCATAGCGACTTATGGACGTCTCCTGTTCTTAGCTCAGTGGGTCATCGGTATTATGTTCTCTTTTTAGATGATTATTCTAGATTTTTGTGGACGTTTCCGATTGCAAATAAATCACAAGTGTTTTCCGTCTTCATCAAATTTAGAGCGTTCATTCGTACTCAATTCGAAAGAGACATAAAAAATATTCAATGTGATAATGGGAAAGAGTATGACAATAGGGAGTTTCGGGATTTCTGTGATACTAATGGGATCAATTTTAGGTTTTCGTGTCCTCATACATCTCCACAAAATGGAAAGGCCGAACGCAAAATTCGTTCCATCAATAACATTGTCCGAACTCTCTTAATTCATGCCTCCATACCCCCATATTTTTGGCATCATGCTCTACAAATTGCCACATATCTTCTTAACATAATTCCGTCTAAAGGTCTGACATATTCTTCCCCCCTAAAAATCCTATATAATAAGAACCCTTCTTATTCTCACCTTAGGATTTTTGGATGCTTGTGTTATTCGTTATTCCCATCCACCACAATTAACAAACTTCAGGCTCGGTCTACCCTGTGTGTATTTTTGGGTTATCCGTCGAATCATCGTGGTTATAAGTGTTTTGATTTTTGATGAAACCCAATTCCCTTTTACGAAAGTTCATACTCCAACAAAAAATGTGTAAACCAAAGCTATACGGAAAAAAAGGGCAGCCCGGTGCACTAAGCTCCCTCTATGCGCGGGTCCGGAAAGCTATATGGAAGCCACCCAATATTTTAAATACTCATTAGGCACTGCAGACGTTCCGCTAGCAAAAGGAACCAGAAATGATTCCAAAGTTGCAATTGGACTTGGTCCTTCGAATGTATCTCGTTGGGGATTTCATCAAGCACTTGGACTGCAAAAGCTGCCGCACAATATCTCATTGGATTCAATAAATATATTCCATTAGGACTCTTCCCAAATGGTGCGATTGTATTTTCAAACATCTGAGTAGGAACCATAGAATTTTCCATAGAGCGTGAGTGATCTTCGACCAAAGCGAAATCGCACACATCGATACAGACTATCGCAACATCATTTGACACAATTTCCACTGTGCATACGAGAGTTGTTCTCTTGCATCTCCTTTACTGATTCTTGCAGTGTCTTCACGGATTCAAAGAGTGTGTCCAATTGATCATTGGGTATGGCAGATGGGTAGAGAGGTGTGGAGTACGAGCACCAATGTAATGGACTCATATTGTATGGAAATGGATAATTCGAATTACACGTACAAATATAAGAGTTCATCTCCAAAATAAACTCTTACAAGGGTCTTCTAAAGGAAATTATAATACTGTATTTCCCATTTTTACAAACGCCTAACTAACCGTCTGAGAAGATTGGAGATTACAGTGATGATATATCGACCGTTTTGTGATAACTCCACATCACATTTTAATCCCTCTTTAGCTTCGATGAAGCGATTTTAACTTGACAATCATTTTCCTATTGCAAATCCTCTCAAACATGGACGAATTTACATTGAAAAAATAGGTTACGTGAATCCATGGTCATCTAGTTAAAGTAAAAACGTTTGTTGAATCTTTTGCAAGAAATTTCATTTCAATAACAAACAAGCAAATTACAATGTGCTTTTCTATCGCTTGATAAATAAGTTGGAGATTGAACACCCATGTTTTTCTCATATTATATGATTTTATTCTCTTTCTTTGAGATCAATGGGCCATGTTATCCTTTTCATATTTCCATGTCTTTGGTTAACTAGTCATGAAGAAGATATTGGTCTATGTCTATTAAAATACAAGCAAAAGCAAACATACTTTCTTATCTTGTAATTTGTATAGCCCCACTCCAAGGAATAAATTTGATTACTTGACCAAAAGCTCAATAATTCGTCTCACCATAAAAAAAATTCTTTATTCTCATGCTTTTTCTTGCTTAAAACACTCTAGATAAATTATCTTTTGGGGTCTAAGAAAGATATCATTGATTACCCTTTTGAGTTTTGAATTTGCAAATGAGATTTGACAGCAAGCTTTTCACTTGAATGTGAAGTTGACATTCTTATTTTTCCCTCATTTTTTTAAAAAACGTCCTATATATTTGTCTATATTACACCTTTTATTTATCATTAAACAGGAAAATGTATAATATTTGTCTAAACTATAGTTTATGATTTATCCTTAAACGTTACACTTAATTAATACTCCACTAATACAAATAATAAAAGTAAGTCAAGAAAAAAGTAATAAATGACAAACTTCTTAATATGTATTTTCTAAAACGTAAAAATACTACCTTGAAAGACGTTTAATTTGTCAAGACGATCAATATTTGGGACCAGAGCGAGTAACATTATTGAATTAAATGAGTAAGTCAACATCCTATATCCAGAGAAATGTTTCATGATATATTGAAGGATGGAATAAGGGTCAAAAAATGGAAATTGAAGTAAACGGGAGGATTTGGTAATGTGGTTAATGAATGTGTTTCATTCAACAAGATTAAGTCAATTGTCACCTAATGGAGACAAGAAAAACATCAATCCCCACGAACTCGAGTTGTTGTCACCCCACCCCTCCGGAAAAAAATCAAGTGTTTATATCAACCCAATAAATACATAGCATGTTTTGTCAATTTATATTTAAACAAATCTATAAGTCACGGGTTTGAATCGTGTCTATATCACACCCTTTGAGGTGTGATCCTTCCTCGGACCAAATATGAACACGAAATGCTTCGCGCACCGAACTACTCTTTATAATAATAAATTTATATGATTTGGTATAAACATCAATTTACCCAATAAATACACAATACTTTTCGTCAGTTTATACTTAAAAATATAGTAGTACTTAAACAAACCTTGGGTTCGAATCGTAAAATCAATCATTAATGTTTGTGTCAAGATAGGCTGCCTACATCACAACTCTTTGAGATGTCGACCCTTTCCCGGACCCTACGTGAACGTGAAATATTTCGTGCACTGAAATGTCTTTAATAATAGTAAATTTATATGATTTGATATAAACACCGAATTGATGGGAAGTCTTTGTGAAGTCCATCCCATAGTTGGTAACCTACCATTAAATGATTTGGCAAGTTTCAATCATAAGTTTGGCAACCTACCGTTAAATGGTTTGGCAAAGTGGCAAAACTTGACTTCTACATTCATAGTGATGTCATTGATGACATCAAGAGGAGCATTTTCACTCTTATAAATAGGTAGCTCATGGTTCATTCATAATACACCAAAACATAGAGAGAAAACAAGAGTGAGGAATCACAGACAAGAAATAGTATGTGAAGAAAATTAGAGAGTGTGAGCGATATTGTAGTGAGGTGGGAAAATCAAAAGAGGGTTATTTATTTTGAGTGTGTAGTGGTATTTTGAGTATTTATACTTGTGACTACACAGTATAAAATTCCTCATTATGCCTGTGATTTTTTCACTTAGAAGGGTTTCCACGTAAAATTTCTAGTGTCATCATTGCTTCTCTGTTATTCTTGACAACATACGATGTGAATATTATTTCAGAGGGTGGATATTATTTTTGGGACGGGTGCGGTAATTTAAGTGTCCACCTACGAAGAAGAAGAATCCTAGAACAAAATGAGAGGTAACTAACCAACTTCATTTATTTTCACTGATCATTTACATTTACATATAAGGAAAATTTACTAACCAATTCTCAACAAGTGGTATCATAGCTTGGTTAAGTTCAGCAATAAATTTTATCTTTAGTAATTAAAGGACATCTTTAAATTTACTGGCTCTATGATAAAACTCACGGCGTTGAACTACACGTTGTGGAGATCAAAGAAGGAAGACTTGCTTGTGTGCAAGGATATGTTCGAGCCAATCGAGGCCAAAGGAGTTTGCACGTTCGACAAAGACAACAAAGAAGACAAGGAGTAGTCGAAGGTGAACCGAAAAGCTTTTGCCACGATTCGGCAATGGGTGGACGACACTGTTTTCAGCATTATAGCCAAAGAGACCGACGCCTACAAACTTTGGACTAAGCTGAAAAATCTCTACGAGAGAAAGTCGGCACAAAACAAAGCTTTCTTATTCAGAAAGCTTGTTAATTTAAAGTACAAAAAATAGTGTCTCGTTTCTGAACATTTTTGCGAGGTGCAAGACATCATGAATAGGCTCACAATAATAAAGATAAATCTCGGTGATGAGGTGCACGCGCTAATGCTATTAGGCTCATTAAATGATAGCTAGGAGACTGTTATAGTATCCTTGAGCAATTCCGCCCCGAAAGGAACGTTATCCTTAGCACTCGTGATGGATTGTATTCAAAACGAAGAGACGAGGAGAAAAGAGCTTGGCCATCACAATGGACAATCATTTCTCACCAAAAATCAAGGCCGTATCAGAACTCAAGGATCAAGTGATCATGAAAAATCAAGAGGGAGATCAAAGTCAAGAGACAGAAGGAAGTGCTACCATTGTGGCAAGCCGGGCCACATAAAAAGGTTTTGTAAGCTCTTGAAGCAAGAACAGAATAAACAAAACACTGCGGATCAAAATAATAAGATTGCGGTGATGATGGTTGAAGACGTGGCACTAACAACAGGTGAATGCAACCATATTGGTGACTCGGATGCTGAATGGTTGATAGATTCAGCAACCTCCTATCACAGTGTTTCTCATAATGAACTTTTCACGACCTACAAAACTTGTGACTTTGGCAGCGGAATGATATGCAATTTCACTCGAGCAGCAATCATTGGAATTGGTGATATGTGCCTAAAGATGGATCTTGGGTGCACACTAATATTGAAGGAGGTACGCCATGTTCCTGATTTACGATTAAATTTGATATCCACGCATGCCTTGGATAAGGAGGGTTATAGTTATTTTTCCGAAAATGAGAAATGAAAGTTGAGCAAGGGTTCATTAGTTGTTGCTCGAAGAAGTATGTGTTGCACTCTATAAAAGACACGTGCGAATGTATGTGGTGGCTCAGAAATTGATGCTGAGGATGATACTTCACCAAACTTGGGGCATCGGAGGTTGGCTCATATTAGTGAGAAAAGACTGCAGTAGTTGGCAGGAAATCTCTTATCCCTTCAGCCAAAGGTACTCCACTAGACCATTGTGATAAATGTTTGTTTGGAAAGCAACATAGAGTCACCTTTTTGAAGAAAAGTATGAGAAAAGTGAATAAATTAGATTTAATCGGATGTTTACGGTACACTCGAGGTGGAGTCCCTAGGGGGTAGCAAATATTTTGTTACTTTTATCGATGATGCTTCACAAAATTGTGGGTCTATATGTTGTAAACCAAGGATTAGGTTTTTGAACATTTTCAGCAATTTCATGCTATGGTGGAAAGAGAAAAGGGAGGAAAACTGAAATGTCTCCGCATCGACAATGGCAGAGAATATACATCTCATCTTTTCAAATCCTATTGTGCCAAACATGAGATTCAGCATGAAAAGATGGTGTCTAGAACGCCACAACACAATGGTATAGCTGAACGGATAAACCGTACCATTGTGGAACGCGTCAGATGTATGCTAAGAATGGAAATAAGTCATTCTGGGTTGAAGCCGTTCGTACTGCCTGTTACCTCATCAATCAATCACTATCCGCTCACTTGGGATTCGACATACCAGAGAAGGTGAGGACTGGTAGAAACGTGTCATACTCACACATTAGAGTTTTTGATTGTAAAGCATTTACGCATATACCGAAGGAACAAAGGTCGAAGTTGGACAACAAGGTGATTTCATGTATCCTTATCGGGTATAGTGATGAAGAATTTGGTTACAGGCTATGGGATCCAGTCAACAGAAAGATGATCAGAACTAGAGATGTCATCTTTCGTGAAAATGAGACTTTTTGGAGAGCAGAAGTCAAGACCGTGAGATCAAAGGTGTAGTCGATCTTACACCAACATTTACCACATCAGACAATAACACAAATGGGGGAGATGTGCAAGAAGAACATATAGAATAAGAACTAGGAACAGTTGATGGAGAAGAAGATGTAAAAGGTGCTGAGTAGGGGGAGAAATCGATCCCTCAGGAGATAGTGGAGTCTGAGACTAGAAGGTCTACTAGGGAGCGCCAGACATCAACCAGATATCCTAGTTCAGAATATATCTTGATTAGTAGTGAGTGGGAGCCAGAAAGCTTTCAGGAAGTATTGTCTCACACCGACAAATATAATTGGATGAAAGCGATGGAGGAAGAGATGAGCTTTTTACATAAGAACAACACCTATCAACTGGTGAATCTTCCTAAGGGGGAAGAAAGCCTTGCAGAAGAAGTGGGTGTTCAAGCTGAATAAGAGCGGGGACAAAGTAGTGAAACACAAAGCTCGGTTGATCGTAAAAGGCTTTGCACAAAAGAAAGGAATTGACTATGACGACATCTTTTCTCCTATGGTGAAGATGAGCTCTATTCGAGTCATACTAGGCCTGACAACCAACTTAGACCTAGAGCTTGAACAAATAAACGTGAAGATGACATTTTTCTATGGTAACTTAGAGAAGCAAATTTACATGTTCTAACCAGAAGGCTTTGAAGTTAAAGGGAAAGAGAATAAGGTCTACAGATTGAAGAAGAGTTTGTATGGGCTGAAGCAAGCTCTATGCCAATGGTACAAGAAGTTTGATTCATTCATAGTTGATCATGGCTATGGCAGAACAGAAGCAGATCATTGTGTCTATATTAGAAAATTTCCTAATGGTAAATTCGTCATTTTATCGTTATTAGTGGATGATACGTTGATTGTTGGACAAGATGGCAAGCTCATTGGTGACTTGAAGAAGGAGTTGGCTAAGTTCTTTGACATAAAGGACTTAGGTGAAGCTCAATAGATTCTCAGTGTGCAGATTTCTTGGGACAAAAAAATGAAAAAGTTATAGTTGTCTTAAGAAAAGTACATTAAAAGGGTGCTAACGCGTTTCAACATGGAGTGCGGGAAACCAGTCAGTATTCCTCTGGCAAATCATTTCAAGCTGAGTAAAAGGATGTGTCCAACAACAAAAAAGGACAAGATAGCTATGGAGGCTATTTCATACTCCTATACAGCCGGGAGTTTTATATATACGATGGTGTGTACTCGACCAAACATCGCGCACGTTGTTGGAGTGGCTAGCAAGTTTCTTTCAAACCCGGGAAAGAAGCACTGGGAAGCCGTAAAATAGATCTTCAAATATTTGCAAGGAAGCTCCAAACTTGGCTTATGCTTCGGGGGATCAGAACCGATTCTAAAAAGTTACATGGATGCATATATGGTAGGAGATCTTGATGGCAGAAAATCTTCATCGGGATACCTATTTTATTTTGTAGGAGGAGTTGTTTCTTGGCAGTATAAACTGCAGAAATGTGTCGCTCTGTCATATCGCAACTATGAAAGCAGGGAAAGAGATGCTCTGGATGAAGATATTCATTCAGAAACTCGGTTTGAAGCAGGATAAGTCAATGGTATTCTGTGACAGCCAAAGTGATATTGACTTGAGCAAGAATTTCACTTATCATTCCTAGATGAAACACATCGACGTGAGATATCACTGGCTACACAAAGTGATAGAAGAAAAATTGATAGAGCTGAAAATGATTCATACAGATAAGAATGCAACAGATATGATGACCAAGGTGGTTCTAAGAGAGAAGTTTGAGCTTTGTGTGAAACTCGCTGGGATAAGCTCTAT
The DNA here is from genome assembly GCA_034509755.1 of Anisodus tanguticus. Lineage (NCBI taxonomy): Eukaryota > Viridiplantae > Streptophyta > Magnoliopsida > Solanales > Solanaceae > Anisodus > Anisodus tanguticus. The sequence goes on along the minus strand of CM067543.1, from coordinate 6,646,513 downwards.
CTGAAAAGATTGAGATACCTTCTTCAGGTAAATGGAACTGGAAGAGGAGATTTGTTAAGTCCATCCTATAGTTGGTAGCCTACCATTAAATGGTTTGGCAAGTTTCAACCATAAGTTTGGCAACCTACCATTAAATGGTGTGACAAAGTTGCAAAACTTGAATTCTACATACATAGTGATGCCATTGATGACATCAAGAGGATAATTTTCACTCCTATAAATAGGTAGCTCATGGTTCATTCATAATACACCAAAACATAGAGAGAAAACAAGAGTAAGACATCATAGACAAGAAATAGTCTATGAAGAAAACTAGAGAGTGTGAGCGATATTGTAGTGAGGTGAGAAAATCAAAAGAGGGTTATTTCTATAGTGTGTAGTGATATTTTGAGTATTTATACTTGTGACTACACGGTGTAAAATTTCTCATTATAGTGATATCAGTTGCTCCTCTCGGGCTCGTGGTTTTTCCCCTTATTTAGAAGGATTTCCACGTAAAATTTTCATTGTCATTATTGCCTCTCTATTATTCTTACTAATATACACTATAAATATTATTTCAGAGGGTGGATATTATTTTTGGGGCGGGTGCGGTAATTAAAGTGTGCAATATTTATTTCCGTTGATCATTTACATATAACTAAAATTTAATGACCAATTCTCAATAGTTTTTATCCTCTTTCACTTCTCTCCTTTTTCTCACCATTAGAATTATCTTGACTTTCTCCCCAAACGAAGGCATGTTGAGCTCCTTGAAAAGAACAAAAGCCTCTCTTTCTGAAAAGGCTCTAACAAGAGTTGCAAATTAAAGTCATTTTGTATGGGTTGAGACCCAGATGTTATATCTTTACATGGTATCAGAGCTAGATCCATTTCCGTTTGGGCTCCCGGTCCACGCTCCAGTCGGGTCTGGGTGTGAAGGGGTGTTAGAGTGGGTTAGAGTCCCACATTGATTGGGGAATGGACTGGTGATTTGCTTATATGGACTTGGGCAATCCTACAGTCATGAGCTAGTTTTTTGGGTTGAGTTAGGCTCAGGTGTCATATCTTTACCCTTCCAATTTTTTCAAAAAAATTACTGATTCTAAATTTATTGTTGAACAATTATTTTGTTCAATAAACTCCCAAAATTTGTTAAAGTCCTTTGGTGTTCTCAAACCATCTGCAACTGGAAATTTCCACACATTCTTCATGCAAATTGAGGTATTTCCACCAACAGATAGAGAATTAATTATTGAATATATTATATATCTATAGTTAATTTTCCTCCAAGATAATCATGAACAACATATAGGCAAAGTTAAATGCCTTTGAGTTTACAGTAAGCATACAGACAAGATCCCAGAAAGCTAAGACATTGGCCAACAATATTCAACTGTCATTGACAAAATTGTAATATATATATCAGTAATTGTAGAAATTAACTAATTATAAATATTGGATGTATTGTTTTATACTTACCAGATCAAATGGAAGTTCTCTGAAAACTATCCAGCCAAATCCAACAGTAAACAAGTCCTACATGAAAGTCATTAGTTATTACAAAAGAGCACATATGAAAGAATCAGCCGAAAAGGAAAACTAATCCAAGGGGGATTTTGCTCACTTTCATTTCTTCCGCTCAGTAACGGAGACAGAAGGAAATCCAACATCTACTATATATGCACGTCTAAAAGACTGACCTTATACATACAGTCCTATTTTCCGATGAACCCCCTTCTTCCCCTCTAGCTCTGTTTTGCTTACACTTATGTTCTTGTTAGCATTGTTCTCGTCTTAATTAGGAAGACGGATTTATGAATAGTATCAATCTCTTAATATGTTTCTCCATTGCAATTGAGAACAACAAAGACAATGAGGATTCTGATCTAGTTATCTAGTCGATTGAGAAGTTACATTTGTTTATAGGAGCTTCTTGTTCCTTTAAGCAAGGTATACCACGAAAAATAACAGCACAATTGAATCGTATTTATTTTATGCAACTACGCATCCTTCATAAAGACAATAATAGAATGGTAGAGATAATTAGTTGCACCACAGGCTAACAGTAAAATGCTACTACTCTAGCGAATCTTAAAAAGTTCGATTATTGATGTTTATGCAAAATGTGCATAATAGATTGGAGAAACATATTACACACCTTAAGATTTCCGCAGACTGTCTGCGTTAGTGCAGAATTGATAGTTGTATTTAGGAATACGCTGTAGTTCAATAAGAAAGCTAGAGCACATGATAGAAAAATCACAGCCTGCAAAGATGTGAAGCAAGGAATTCAGTTAGAACAATATTACTCATGCATTATTTCTGTGCAAAGTAAAGGATTTTATAAAGAAATATTGAGTTAAGGACTCTCACTTTGAATATTAAGATCAACAAGTTCGACTGGCTCAAAAAATTGAGCAGAAAGATGAAAAGGCAGAACCATTTTTAGTGAATAACAAGAATAGTCACAACTCACAAAGGTTGCTTTTAAGAGACATGGTCAGTGAAGATTCATATAACCGACCTCAACTTTCATGGGATTGAGGCATAGTTATTGTTGTTCACGTAGATTGATTTTGGAGGTCTTTAGGCAAGGTCACAAATGCACTAGTCAAACAAATTAAAAAGTACCTGCATTTGAGTTATAACCTCAATTGGGTTTCATTATTTCCCGTTTTGAAAGAAAATCATATTAAAAGTACTATGCTAACATAACACTTGCCATTTTTTAGAATGAAGGGAAACCCCAGGAACCACCAATGGAAAGCTAATATTATACTTCGGCTCATGCTAACAAACTTTATAACTTCAAGGTAGCTTCTCTACAGAACTTCTCAATATATCATATGATATGCGCGCCCTTGGAACTAATTAACTAGTTGGTCCTCAACAAATTACTTTTATTTAAATGGCTAACTACCTCAACCAACATTTGTTTACCTTTAACTAATTCTTAGCTTCTGTCCTCTAATTCTTCTTATGCTCTATTATTTACTCTTTTCCTTCTGGTAAACAAGGTTTTTAGTCTTTTTTTTGCCAATGGTAGAGAGATCTCGAGATGTGAAACAACTTAATTGAAGAGGAATTGTTTGGTATTTGGAGTATCAATTTTGGATAGCTTACAACTCAATGATCATTTATCAAGAATAATCACGAACAGAGAAGATAATTACATCTTGCATTGCGTAGGTTAAAGCTAGTAAAACAAGACACTAGCCTGCAGAACTATTTGAAAGAGCAATTTATAAAATAAAGCACCTGAAAGCCGGCGGTATACAAGTACGGAAAATTTCTTGTAGCTTCTAAATCGCCTCTGTATGCTGTCCAAAGTAGCAAAATCGGTGTACATATTACACCTGCAGGGTTTCACTTTGTCAAATCAGGCATATTGATGTAGACGGTCAATATAATCATAGCGTTTTCTTACCATTACACCACATCAAGCCAAAGCTGTTAAGGCCACTAGATTCTCCTACATTAGAGATTTTGGAAATATATCAAAAACTCGTCGATGAAACTCAAGAAAAGGCATCTGAGAAGAAATTAAGCCCCCCCCCCCCCCCCCCCCCCAAAAAAAAAGTAGAGATACCAATGCTAGATATACAAGCCAGGTATATTGCTGTAGTTATGTTTGAGACGAAAACAATGGTATAGCTGTAGTAGTCAAACGACAGGTCCCGAGCACCAGCAACAAATGCACCAAGCATGATTATCCCTACACTGATGGGACCCTTATAAGTGTTACATAAAGGCACAACAAAATTAAAATAGTAAAGTTCTACATGTAAAAACCTCATGAAGACCTAAAAACTAAAATAAGAGAATGTTATTTTCTTTTTTTGCCACAGTTCATATGTTCCAACTGTATAAAACTTGAGTCCTTGACCTTGGTTGTTAGTTAGAGTTATATAGGCACTAGTAATGCAGGGATTAGCTACACTGGATTTAGTTATTCCATCTTCTACTCTCCATAAAATAATACATAGATTTCCTCATAACTTATACATGTATTAGTTATGTGGGATTGTAATCTGGTAACCAAACTCCGTACTTGATGTGCTGAATTTTATATATAACAACTAAAATGCTAGCAAACATGGTACAAGTTATGCTGGTTTCAATATATGAATAATTCACTTCCTAACCAGCAACTAAACGACCCTTTAAAACATCCATATTCAAGAAAGAACATATAAATGACTTAACGTGAAACTGGTTTAACTGATATTATTTTTAAAAAAAATAACTGAAATTGGGTATTTCTTTGTATTAACCATGTATATACAAAAAGGAAGCAATATCTAGAATGATTGCTCACCATGCAACAACATGTGATGAATATTTTTTCCGCGCCAAAAAATACTCTGCCATCATTGTAAAAATAACACTTGTCCGTCTCAAAGTGGTGTACATAGGAACACTAATTCCACGAATAGATTCCATAGAGACCAGCTGTCCGGAGAAAACAAAACGTTGCAGATTTACTTAAGAAAAAAACACTACACACTAAGAAGATGAACTAGGAGACTTATTACTTACCATGTAAAGCAAATATGATAATGCCACGGGAGTACAATGCAGTACTGTCTTAAATGGTACGAGGTCGTTTGTTGTGTGCTTAACCACAGTATGTGAATCTTGAACTGTGAAAGACACAATTTTCCAGTATCTCAAAGCATAGAGAATCAAAGTCGAACTTAGCATCTGCATATTATCAAGATATGTGTTTACCTTACAATCCTGAAATTATCAAATCTTGCTTTCCTAGAAATCCAGTGTTTTTCAACTAAATGAAAGTTCTGATTTTAGCAGTATTTTGGTTAGTGAGCAATTAACGCTACACTTAAATGTGGATCAAGAAAATAATATGACCAGACTAAATAAGATTCAAGAATGCCATTCAAGACAAAAAGACTATAATGCCTATATACATACACACATATATACAGCTGTTTTATTTACATAAATTTTAACAGTGCATACATGATTATCACCAGGAGATGGAACGAGAAAAAATGGACCATTTCTTCATATGTTGTCGAAAATGCTTAAAATTGGAACACGGAAGTATTATGCTGACAAATTGATACATAATGGAGTAGATAACTTAGTCAAGTGTTCATCAACTTCAGCAGAAAGCAGAAATAGGCTATGGCTGAAAGAGGTTAAATATGCAAAAGGAAAACCTTCCGAGAGGATTTTATTTCCATTAAAGAACAAACACGCAAACATAACACAGAAGACTATGGCAAGGTACAGAGCCTTAAAACCTGTGCCTGTCATGGAAGAGATAATTGTTAGACTATTGAAGTGTCCTGCTTTACCTCAATTTTTTTTGCATCAAACAAGCTTTTTGCATTTTCGCACCCCACCCCTAAGGCATTAGGAAGATTTTTATCCGTTTTAGGTGACACGAGAGCCAGTAAAAGGAAAAACGCTGAAATGTAATCCACCTTTGACAGGTATTTAAAACTTTAATTTTCACTTAAACATGAAGACCTGAACTAAAAGTGATGTGTGCATGGCTGCTGTATGCAACAATAGTGCACAGCTGTTCTTTATGCAACAAATTTTTGATGCCATTTTTCACAATACGCTTACTACTAATTAACATGATAGATACCTAACCAACATACTAAGAAATCAGTACAAACCATGTGATAATTCTGTATCTCAAATAAATCTAACATAAAGTAGTTACCTGAAAAAGTGTGATCACGTTTGCACATGGAAATTTATAAGATGAAAGAGCTGCCTTATTGAATATGACCAAGAGAACTGCCCAAGAAAATGAACAAAGATAAAAAAAAATCTATTATATAAGAAAATTGAATCATTGTCACGGTGCTCATAAAATGATCAAATTCTAAGTAATTTAAGTATCACAATGCAGTCAGGGTGGAGCTAGAGTGTAGGAAGCGGCTTCGGCAGACTCAGTAGTTTTGGTTCAAACCCTGTATTTCTTTTTAAAAATTATTTAATATGTATAAATTATTAATTTAGAACTCAATAACTCAAAAAGACTAACCCTGAATCAATAAGCTTCCAATTCCTAGCTCCACCTCTAATTGTAGTCTCTATTAATGATAAACAACAAAAGAAGAAAAGCAAGCTACAATTTTCCCTTCTTACTGAGGGTTCAATAAATAAACATATATCCTACATTAATTATATTGTCCGCTTTGGACCAAGTCCGCACTGTTTTTCCTAAAAGACCTCACACCATTAAGAGTTTTTTACACCTTATATGTTGGCTGCCAATTTTTTCAGCTGACGGTGTGGAACTTTGTTCGCACACCCAACAAACTTGTTCAGAGATTTTGGATATACTCGTTGCAAGTTTACATAAGTCCTAGAATCCATGCAAGAATCCATTCTTTTTAGGGATAATAGTCGAAACCAGACTGAACTATCACTTTTTCGTGAATTTTCTATATGAACTATCACACGTGTGAGTTCTCTACCTGAACTAAGAACAACTATTTATCAAAACACACCTTAACTATTAGTTGTTCACTTTTTCTACATGAACGATGAGATATTAAAAGTGAATAATGTGTTTTGATAAATAGATGATGATAGCTCAGGTAAAAAACTCACAATGTTTTTTGACCATTAACTCTTCTTTTTATTCTGAAAGAGTAAAATTAGGAGAAGATGAAAAAGAAAAAAGACTAACCAGCACAAGCCATGTAAGAGATGACAACATAGACACCTTTTTTGGTCATGGCTGTAGAGCTTTTCTTGACCGACAAAGGCAAGATTTGTGGTTCACTCTTTGAAGATTCCATATATATTGTTGAGTTTTGGGAATATAAGTTAAAGCACAGAAAGAAAGAGAAGTAAAAAGAGAAAAAGAAGAAGAAAAAAGCAGAGTGTGACAGAGAGAAGTGTTGCACTTTGAGAAGAATTGGACTTCCTACTTCAAAGTTTCAAATAGAGGAATATTACCTTTTTAATAGAAAAAAAGGTAATCACGAAGGAAGGGAATGTTTTGAGTTTGGATATTAGACAACTTTTTGGGTCATTTGCACAAATGGTGCTTTTTATGCCATTATCTTCTTTGTTTTTTTATGATATTAGTGTCCGCGTTAGTTTGTGTAATTTTCTATTAACGAGGTTTTAATAGTATTTTTATGTAATTGAAAATGTGAGACCTTAGGATTTTTAACTAGATTTTGAACCTAAAATCACACGACTTTCAACTCACTTTAGTGATCATTAAATCACATCATCGGGTGCTATGTCATTATGTTTTATTTGTTTCGTGACTTGACTAACCTGAATTCCCGTCAGAAAGTCTTATTTTGAAAGTAAAATACTTCCTATCAAAACTGACTCTATTTTCAAAACTCTAACTCGAATTTGTGATTAAGAATGAATGGGAACTTACCGGCCACCATAACCTTTGGTGGTTTGTGCCATTATTTAAATTATGGCCTTTGACTAGTTTGCTCAGCTAAACTTATCTGCAAAAAGATAAATTCATTCAATTATTTTAAAGGCAAAATTTTTAGATAAAATTACAAAATTTAAATAGTGGTTTCGATAAGGGTTATACCGTACTAATAGTCAGAAATTTGTCCGTAAGAAAAGATTCATTCAACTACTTTTAAAGACAAAATTTGTTCATTAAACTAATAGAGAAGAATTTAAATATTCGTACAAACAATAAAAAATGATATGGTGCATTTTATTCTCTTTAGTGGACTTAATTGAAAAAAATTAAATTAATCGGATCAATTAACTTCGAATGTTGAAAATTGAATAATTAAATTGGGAAAACTTTTAATTAGAAGACCCCTTTTTCACGACAATAAAAGCCTCCTTTTAAGTCTACAATCGAGTAAAGGTTTTTCAATTTAAGTGGATGACCCTTTTATTACATTAAAGAATTTTAAAAAATGTCTAATTTTCTTCTGCAGCTATTTCGATTAAATCGATCGTAGTTGTTAATCAACTCCTTTCTTTGAAGGATTATCAATTTATTGTCTATAAACAATCTTCTTTATTGATCGTTTATCTTTTATCGGCTTATCAACCACATTCATGTCAAACTACCTTCTTGATCGAATATCAACTTATCGTCGATGATGGACCCTCTTTTCGGTGGATTACAAACCACTTTTGTGGTCGATTATCGCCTATAATCAATAAATCGACTTTTTTTAATGGCTGGTGATCAATCTATTATTGATAATCAACCTCCTTCTTGATTTATCAATCCATGATCCCTAATCAACTTCCTCCTTAATCGATCATTAATCTTACTTATGTGAATGTGTAAGTAGCAGGGACGTCATTTTCCTAATTCAAGACTTACATAGAGCCCATTCACCAATTTTTCTCTAGTAAGTGGCACTGCCTGTAAAGTGAGGGTCCACTTAGATATTTGCCAGCCAGAGATTCTATTATTTTGGACTCTTCTTGTTTTGGAGTTTTAATTATAATTGCACATTGACACCAACTTTACTTTTTGTGTTTTGGCTTTTTGTTCTTCTCCACTTAAATGAGCTTCCTAGGCTTCCAAAAAAGTAAAGGTTAGTCTAAAATTTTATTATTATTATTATTTCTGTGGCTGTCTTTTTCATCATGTATCTAACTGAAAAAAATACAGTAAATAAAGTACAGTTCAGTTAGTGGTTCATCTATTGCTCAATTATGGGATAATGTTACTTCTATTATTAAAAAAAAAAGCATATCACTTTTTTAACTGATTTAAATAACCTGCTCATAAAGGTAAGGTAAGCAATTAATGGAAAATCTTTAAAAAAATAATCACTTTTTGAACTGATTTAACCAACTTTGCCATAAAGTCAAGTAATTAATGGCAACTCTTACAACTCATTTTAGAGCATGTGCGGCCAAGCTTTTCGAATTTGCTAATTTGAAAAAATTATTTTTTGTCAAAAATACATTTCGAAAAAATATTATTAAAGAATAGTTGTTTGTGTTTGACTACTAATTAATTGGAAAAAATATTTTTACTAATATTAGAAAAAGAAATTTAAGCTCGGCCAAGATTCTAAAAATGCGTTGAAAGAAAAATTACTTTTTTCAACTTCTAAAAAAACAACTTTTGCACTAACCAGGGCTAGAGCTAGTGCTTGGTTATGAATTCGGCATAACCCAATAGTATTAGTCCAAACCCTATATTTGTAGTAAAAGTACCTTGAATATGTACAACTTATTAATTTCGAATTCAGTAGCTTAAAAGAATTAGAATTTTGAATCCATAGATTTCAAATTCTGACTCCGCCGCTGACTACTACTCAAAAGTATTTTTTCCTAAAAGATTTATCAAACACTTTAATTTTTTGAAAACAAAATTAGAAAATATAAGCACTTTTTATTTCTATAAATTTGCCAAACAGGCTATTAATCATTAGTAAAAAAGAACTGGCCCAAGTGATCTCTAGTGGAGATTTTTCTTTTCTTGATTTCTTGTTTATGGTATGTTGGTATCTATTAGTGTCTCATTGATGTTCTTACCTTATAATTCTATTGTACACACTAAACCACTTAACAAATATTTTGTTGTTTGTAAACCATTTTTAGGAAAAAGTAGTGTTTTTAATTGCAAGTTAATGCTATTTGGAATGTGTTGTCATGTCCCACGACAATCTTTCACGTTAATTTTGAAGGAAATATTTTCCATGATATTCTCATTCCTTGAAGTCAATAATATACATATTACAAGGCTAGAGTTTAGCTGAAATTATGATAATCTAAATCAGAATAATTTACATTCTAAATATAAAATATACACAAAAATTATTTCCATAATCTATCATACTCCCGCAGTCTTAGCGGGAGGCTCTCGTACGCTGAGATTGTCCCTAAAATCATCAAAGAGTATACGCAGAAGCCCTTTCGTGAATATATTAGCAATCTGATAATGGAACGGGACATGGAGAACTGAAACTTGTCCAGGTGCAACCTTTTCACGGACAAATAAAATATTCATCTCAATATGTTTATTGTGTTGATGTTGTACGGGGTTCCCCGACAGATATATCGCACTCACATTATCATAATAAATCAATGTAACCTTTTTGATCGGACAATGGATCTCTAATAGAAGATTACGGAGCCAACAGGATTCAGAGACAACATTAGCAACCCCTCTATATTAGGCTTTAGCACTAGACCGAGATAAAGTGGGTTGGAGCTTAGAAGACCACAAGATCAAATTATCTCCGAGAAAGACACAATAATTAGAGTTGGAGTGTCTGGTATCCGAACAGCCACCCCAATCAGCATCGGTATAAGAAGTGAGACCAGAAATGGTGGACTTGTAAAGATGCAAGCCAAAATCAAAAGTACCCTGAATATACCGCAGAATCTGTTTGAGAGCAATCATATGTTCATCATTCGGGTCATGCATATGTAAACACACATATTGAACAACATATGATATATCAGGTCTCGTAAAAGTGAGATATTGCAATGCCCCTGCCAAACTACAGTAACGTGTAGGATCGTCATATGGAGACCTCGAAGAGGTACTCAACTTAGCCCTCGTATCCACCGGCGTGGGTAACGGCTTACAATAAGACATGTCGGCTCTGTCAATTATATCTTCGACATATTTTCTTTGACAAAGAAATAGACCACATGCATGTTGGGTTACAACAATTCCTAAAAAATAATTCAAGGGGCCCAAATCCTTCATGGCGAATTCAGATGCAAGGAAATACATAATAGACTGGCGAAGAGAATCAGATGATGCAGCGAGGATGATGTCATCCACATAAAGAAGAATGTATTCCATGTCATTTCCTTTCTGATAAATAAACAAAGGCTGATCGGATTTGCTATGTGAGAAACCCAGTGTGGAGACAAAATCAACAAACCTTTTATACCATGCTCGGGGGGCCTATTTGAGACCATATAAAGACTTCTTCAGCAAGCAAACATAATCTGGATGAATAGGATCTCGGAATCCCATAGGCTGGTGCATGTAAACTATTTCCTAGAGGTGACCATGCAAAAACACATTTTTGACATCCAACTGATGAATGGATCATGATTTTGATAGAGCCAAACTGAGAACAGTCCAGATAGTAGCAGGTTTTACGACAGGGCTAAAAGGTTCATCACAATCCACACAAATCTGTTAAGACCTTCCATCACCAACAAGACGAGTTTTGTGCCTCTCAAATGAACCATCAGATTTTTTTTTATGACAAAAAATCCACATAGAACGAATGATGTTCACATTAGAAGGTTGGGCACCAACTCCCACGTCTTATTTTTAATAAGAATATCAATTTCATCTATCATGGTTGCTTTCTAATTCGGGTCTGATATGGCAGCTTTCGGGTTATGGGGTATCGAGGACGGTTTAACTGAGGATATCATATTAAAATGACGCTTATGCCTAAAAATCCCATGTTTGATACGAGTTTCTATGGACCTAGAGGGGGACTTACCCGTTAGGAACTGATGTGGGCGTTGTGGCAGTGGGGCTGTTGGGGTGGTCTGGGCAGGGGCAGTGGGCTACGGGGATCTGGGCTCTCGGCAGAAGAGGAGCTTGGACCAATTTTGGCATAAGGGGATATGGGTTGCTCTGGGTTGGGCCGCGGCTCAGATTGGGAAGGCCGATGGACCAAAGGAGAGGGAGCAGTGGGCTCCGTAGTTTGGGCTTGAGCAGCTGGGCTGTCGATTTAAACCCTCCAAAGGGGATGCAGCCTAGTGTCCAAAAACTCATAGGAGGGCGGGGAAGAAGTGTGTATGTTGGCAAACAGGAATTGGGTCTCATAAAAAATAACATGGCGAGAGATGAAGATTTTCCCACTAGACATATCATAGCACTTATATCCCCGATGATTTTGTGGGTATCCCAAAAATACACATGGAGTGGATCAAGCTTGAAGTTTGTTTATTATTGTGGAAGGAAAGAGAGGATAATATAAACACCCAAAAACTCGTAAATGTGTGTAAGAAGGATCCCGATGATAAAGAATTTGAGTGGGTGAGAAGTTTGAAAGTAGCTTGCTAGGGAGAATGTTTAAGAGGTACGTGGCCATTTGAAGAGTATGATGCCAAAATGATGGTGGCATAGAAGAATGAGCAAGAAGTGTGTGAATTAAATTATTTATTGCTCGTATTTTCCGTTCGGCTTTCCCATTTTGAGGAGAATTGTGTGGACAAGAGAGATAAAATACCATACCAGTTTTGCGACAAAATTCCTTAAATTGGTCATTAATGAATTTCCTCTCATTGTCACATTGGAAACACTTAATAGACTTCTCAAATTGGGTGTGGATGAATGCACTAAATTGCATGAAATGGTGTGAACCTACGATTTTTTTCCAATGGGAAATGTCCATAGAAAATTAGAGTAGTCATCCAAAATAAGAATGTAATACTTATGACCCGCTGAACTTAAAATCGAAGAGGTCCACAAGTCACTATGCATAATATCAAATGGCATAACAATGCTCAAAGTAGACAGAGAAATGTACCTTAACATGTTTCCCAAAAACACAAGACTGACAAACAGAATAACACAAAAATTGTTTACATTTAATAAACTTTTTTTTTCTAAGGGAGTTTAACAAAGGTGCTCCCAGGTGTCCCAAACAATTATGCCATAAAGTAGGAGAAAGAGCAGCAAAAGTTGATGGAGAGGTGGCTTGGTGGATGGTGGTGGTGGTGGTGGTGATAGGATACAAATCTCCAGTGCTAGCACATTTCATTAGTAGCATCCCCGTCTGAATGTCCTTCACAGAAAATCCAAATGGATCAAACTCATTAGAAACATTATTGTCAGTGGTGAAACGACGCACATATATCAAGTTTTTAATAAGTTTGGGTGCATGTAGGATATTATTTAAATATAAAGGTCGGTAAAGGGGGGAGGTTTGATTTCTCAATACCATAAATTAGAATTTCTTATTCATCGTCAACCACAATATTTTTATTACTGCTGATATTAAAATAAGATAAGAGAGTACCTTGAGATGCCGTCATATGAGAGGTAGCATCAGTGTCCCTGTACCAGGTGTCATCGGAAACATTGAGAGTCATATTGTGCATGGCTTGCTTGATGTCCGTTGGATCATACCCCGAAGAAGATGGTCCATGGACTGCATATGCTTGTTGTGGACGGCTGCCAAGCACCCCGAGCTGTCAAGCAGGTGGTGGTGGTCTGGCCCATGATGACGTGGAGTACTTCCATGGAGGGGTTGCCCACTGTTGTGGTGTCCAACCTCACGGTGGGTACTGCCCCACGGCTAGTGCTAAGGTTGTTGCTGCCAGGGACGAATTTACGCCTGCTACTGGTGGTTTCTGCCACCGTCGGTCTGGTTGCCGCCACCACGACCACGTGCAATTTCAACTACTTCGATGCAATTTCAATCGCAAGTTATCTCATTGTCATATGCAAATTACTGTTTATATATATATATAAACATATATATTCGATTGCTACTATTTTGTTTATTTCGTGATTTATGTCTTGAAAGCGGTGCGTTAATGTATAATTGGTGAACTTACTTTGTGTTTGTGACGTGCGATTTTGGGAGCTTGATTCTGAGTGTTGAGCTCCTTCATTTCGTTTAACAGTACAGTCAAACCTCTTTATAATTGTCATTTATTATAACATCATTTTATTATAATAACTTGATTTTTTTCGGAATCGATTTTTTATGTTATATTTTACTTTTCTATAACAACAATCTACCTATAATAGCAGTGACATTCATTATAGCGGTGCACTTTTTATAAAATTATCTCTTTATAACAGCTATACTCAAATATTGTGTAATAATATTTTGTAAGAAATATATTATGTATAAAAATAAAATATTTATGTTAAGCTCTTAGAAGCCTTCAAGGAAAGCTATTGAATTCCCCTTTGCTGAAAGTTTGGACAAAATTCTTCATCAATTCAAGTGTTGTATTATCACTAAAAGACTGGAATTTACGAAACAAATTAGAATTGTAGAATTCTTAGGTCAAACTTGAAATATTTAAATTCTTAATTAATTTTAAATGCATATGTTCCTTAGATTTTAATATGTATGGTACGACTAGTTATGGATTTATTAGTAATTTATTAGTCTTTTTAATTTTTAATTAATGAATTATGAAAATCAATCGAGCTTTTAAAATTAACAAATACTATATTATTTTTATTTATAACATAAAAATACAAAAAATAATTATTTGCATACTTTTATTTATAACAGTTAAATGAGATCTAAATATCAAATATATATATAAGAGCATCTCCCTACAACATCCATAAAATTTTCGAACAAACGCTGAGAGGTTGGATGCTATATGCTAATTATTGATTCCTAAGTTTATTGGATATTATAAAAAATTCGAGATAATCTCAACTACTTCATGCAATAAATGAGAATTTTCAATTGCAAATTATCTCATCCCATATGCAACTTACTGTTTATTACAGGGGTGAGCAAAAAATCCGGAGAATCGAACCGAATCGAAATTCGGTTAGGTTTTTTCTTAGTTTTTTTTTAAAACAAAATAATTTTTTGAAAAACCGAACCGAATCAGGATTTAGTGATTCGGTTCGGTTTTTTAATTTTGGAACCGAACCGAACCGAAAAAGCCGAATTAAATATATAATTATTCTTATTTTTTATTTTAGGCTACTACTATTTCTTGAATCATAGCCATTGAAGTCAATCTATGAAATTTTTATGGAAGTCGAATGCGACATGAACTTGATTAACATATCACGGAAGCATTGACATAAAATGTAGGGAGAGAAAGTAGTTGTAAATTGGTGAAACTTTAAATGGTCATAACTCTGCACTCAGATGTTCGTTTTACCCGATGTTTTTTTTTATTTTGGGTATTTTTTCTAGACGGGGCCGGCCCAAACCGCCACAAGGCGGTTTGGCGCAACCAATTTTTACGAAAACGTCCATTTTCTCAATCAATTTGTGTTTTCTCCCAAATCGGTTTCTAACTTTCCTTTTTCTTTAGTAAATATCTCACGATACACAATAGATTTCAACGTCGAAATTTCATGGTAGTGTAGGATTTCAGTTTTGGAAATTCAATTTTTTTTAAAAAATAAAAAATTCTCCGACCTGACCCGACCCACTAGAAAAAACCGATATAATCCGATATGTTCGGCGATATAAATCGAACATATCGGTTTTTAAAAAAAAAAGTTGTATTCGGTTTTAAAAAAAAACGATTTTTATTCGGTTCATATTTTTCGGAGGTGAATTTGGTTACTTGTTCTTCCTTTGGGCATCGCCTTTGTGATTTCTAAAACATTCTAAAAGGATTATTATAACAAATTCACACATTTATGTGTTTCCTATTTTCTTTTTCTTTCTTGTTGATTCTTTATTGCAGTTTGGGACCAAAATCCCTTTATTTTTCCATTTTACGTTTTATTAGAGATACAAAAAATGAGAAAGTAGAAATAAGAACAACACAGCTCTCACATGGATTGATGCTTGATGATAGTGTAACATACAAATAAGGATTAACAAATAATCAATTATATTGTACGCAGGGTAAGGCTGCGTACAACAGATAGACCCTAGTGGTTCGGCCATTCCCCGGACCCCATGTATAACGGGAGCTTAGTGCACCGGGCTGCCTTTTATTATTTGATCACATTGGGAGGTTCTTTGGTGGATGGGATATAAAGAATAAGATCTTTAGAGGTGGCATATGAGTGTAAGTTACTTGCAAATACTAGTAGGGGTGCCACCTATCAGTTGATATATGATGTTTATACTAGCTGAAATTCTGGTATTGTAACTAATTATACTGTAAGTTGTGGCATGTTGACCTTCTTTTTCAGGATAGCTACAAACTATTCTTTTTCATGCCTTCAGAAGGCAAAGATACTGGAAATTTGGGATCTTTGTTGATTCTGTATCTAATTTGCCGTTATTGACCTAGTACTGACAGAGAGTAAGTAGATTATTGGAAGGCTTTCCTTTCTCACTAGTGAAGGGTATTTTCAGATCAGCTGAAGATGCAAATACGTTTCTTGTCAATGACTTCCAAGATCCGCTCCAGGTGCGGCGAATGTCATTTAAAATTCTCTTTAACTTTTTTTTTTAACAACTCCGCTAGTGCTTCACAAAATTCACACTTCCACTTCATACTTTGATAGGATTGTTATTAAAGGAATGTGTTCCTTTATTTCATTAATTGATGATTTACAATATATAGTATTGTAACATTTCGTATTTTCGGACTGGGAATTGAACCGTCCAAGATGAGAAACTTTACCCGAAACCCGTAAGAATAAGGTCGTATTCAAGTATTTAGATCAAGAGTATAGTATATAAAAAGATGAAGTCCCAAAATGATTAGGACTAAAAAAAAGAGTGTGACAACGATGATTGGGTATAATATTTGTGTGAGGTAAAAGAAGTTATGGACTAGTATATTATATCACGTGATTATGATATTGAGTATAGGAAATGATTATTATGAATTGAGATTAAGAAATTATTTATTTGGCAATTGATTAATTGTTGAGATTGAGTGGGAAAGAAGGAATTAGTTATTGGATAAGTGTAATTGAGTGGGAGACAAATAAAAAGGGGATACAACTAATTAGCATGGGGTATGTGTTCCTATATCATTTCCACGTGGATCATTTTGGTTATAGGTGTAGTGATGATGCATTCTTTATGGTGTGATGGCAAGATGACCTACGTGTAAGAATAAGAAAGCATCATGCATATGTTGTATATAAGTTCTTTGAGAATTCATTTTGTTTACCAAAAAAAAACGTATGAAGCACTTACTTTTAGCTAATATTATTTCTGTTTTTGGAAACAGTACGTTTTGTACATTTCAAGAACGGCAAAACATCTTTGTTTACTTTAATTGGTGTGTTTGGAGCATGTTAATTTAGCTTCATCTATAATTCACCGAGCAGTTTAGTTCTTATCAGAGTTGGATCCTTCATTTACCACATTTCACGAGCTCGTATGAGTATTTAAGGTATGTTAATGCAAATCCTTCCTTCTTTTGGCATGTTCTAAGGATGAAACATAAACGTAATATTGTCTCATAAATGATTCTACTCTTAGTAGTTAAGGATGTTCATGTTATTCATTCCTATTTTCAAAGCATGTCTAAATATGTTCCTAAATCCCTATTGAGGTATATAGGAAATATGTTAATATTCGTAATGTTAATCGGAGGTGAAGCAACATTACGTCACTCTGATAAACTCAGAGTGTATTAGTATTATTCATACATTATATTCATGTATATACCTTGACCTCAAAGGCGTTATATACGCTACTATATGTATGCATTATATATGTATGGGGATGGAAAAAGGGATGCGGCGATATATACACACCACCACCTGATCAACTGGTATATGATGATGATTATGCCTATAGAGGCATGTATGATATGATGGGATGCTCACATAGGCTTGATGGAGTTATATACGCATATGTATATGTATGACCGTACTGTGCATGACACTTAGGCATATTATGTCCCTCAGAAGCATTCTGCACAGGTATGACACTTAGGCATATTATGGCCCTCAGAGGCATTCTCTACTAGTTGGTTGTTTCTTCTCTCGTGTTACTTTCATGTCTCTATTTTGTTATTCTTCAGGCCTGACATACTCTGTACATCATTCGTACTGACGTCCCTTTTTTTGGAGAACGCTACGTTTCATGCCCGCAGGCTCAGGTAGACAGGGTGACGGTTTGCACTAGTAGGTTGTTGGTTCAGCTGCTGTCGGAGCACTCCACTTGTCCCGGAGTTGCAGTCTAATCTTGGTACGGTATTTATGTATATGGTTATGGCGGGGCCCTGTCCCGACCTTGTGATGTCACGTACTCTTTAGAGGTTTGTAGACAGTTGTCCTGGTATAATAGTCGTGTATGGCCTTGTCGGCCTTGGTATGTATATGTATGTAGGTTGGTTTTTTCTGTTTGCAGGATTTTACGTAGCTCCTTTTCAGTTTATTAATTATGTGTCAGCAGGTTACCTTATGGCGGCCCTCGTGGCCCATGCTTAATTATAGTTAGGTGGTAAATATATGATTAGTGGTGCTCGACAAGGTCCGGGTGCCCGGCATGGCCCTCCGATTTGGGTCGTGACAAGTATTTACATAAATATTTGCCTTGCTACAAATTAGGTAAGTAATCAACCTAATTAAAAAAGGAATATAATCTACCGAAAATAAGAGATATACATATTCTATTACACCCCAACAGTTGAAGCGGGAGGCTCACGAATATTGAGACTGACTCGAAAATCATCAAACAGTATGTGCGGAAGTCCTTTGGTGAAGATGTCAGCAATCTGATATCTGAAAGTAACATGAAGGACACAAACTTGACCACGAGCCACTTTTTCGCGAACAAAACGAATGTCCATCTCAATGTGTTTGGTGCGCTCATATTGGACGGGATTGCCGAAAAGATATATTGCACTAATATTGTCGCAGTAGACCAGTGTTGCCTTTTAAATCGGGCAGTGAAGCTCAAGTAGAAGGTTATAGATCTAACAAGACTCAAAGACTACGTTGGCTACACCTCTGTACTCTGCTTCGGCACTGGATCAGGATAGTGTAGGTTGACTTTTGGAAGACCAAGACAATAAGTTATCTCTAAGGAAAACGCAGTAACCGGACGTGGAGCGTCGGGTGTCAGGACATCCACCCCAGTCATCATCAGAATAAGCAGCGAGACCAGTGAGCGAGGACCTGTATAGATGTAAGCCGAAGTGAAGTGTGCCCTGGACGCATCGTAAAATACATTTGAGGGCATGCATGTGTGCTTCCGTCGGATTGTGCATGTACAAATAGATTTGTTGCACGGCATAGGATGTCTGGTCTCGTGAATGTGAGGTACTGCAGGGCCCAGTAAAGCTACGTTAGTGAGTCGGGTCTGAATACGGAGGACCGGAATCAGCGCTGAGCTTGGAATTGGTGTCCACTGGTATGTGGGATGGTTTGCAAGATGTTGGGTTATCATTCATATGATTCAACTTATGCTGAGTTATTAAAAAGTCAGTATAAAACAATAAAGAACCAGTGGAAGGTTTGTGCAGCTCTCTCTAGACCTTTTCTTTTCTTTTTTTGTTTTGGCGGGGGGGGGGGGGGGGGGGGGGGGGGAGTTTCTGATTCTTTCTAAAACCCTGTTAGTTTATTTCTTTCGTTCAATTGGTAAAATGTCTTTCATGACTAGAATTGTTGAATAAGCTGAATCTTATATTTAATCCACTTGCAACCCAGTAATACCATCATCATGATGCTGCTGGATTTTGATGTTTCTGTTTTCTCTTTTGATATCTCAAACGTTGTCCCTCACTTGACATAGAATGATATCATCCCAGATTTTCGTATCAGTACTGTCATTCCCTCGTCTCTGCTAGATTTATATGATGTCAATGGTAAATTAAATATTGAGACGAGGAGTGGATATTCATAGAGATAGTAACAGTTCTTTTGTTTCCTTTGGTATTCTTGAATTAGGAAATCGAGGAGCTTGGAGATAATTATCCTCTGAAAGTTTGTTCCAAGTGTTTAAAAATATGTAGTACTCTTCAGGGTTAAAAGAATTGAATCATATTTCTTTGGGACTTTTACTTTTGATGTTCCACTAGGGAAGTAAACCACCCTATTTTTCTTTTCCTCAAAGAGGACAAAAGCATTTCCAGGGTTAAAAGAATTAAGCATTTTGTTAAGGAGTTATGCTTTTTATGTTCTACTAGGGAAATCAGCTCTCCTGTTTTTCTTTCCTCCAGAGAGGACCAATGATAAGAAAATGGATTTGAGATCCTTTTTGGTAAAATTAAGTTGTAAATTTTAATGATCATTTGGATCTTTTCATGCAGAGCAGGCTAAAGGATTTACAAAATTCCGAGAAAGGAAACATCTTATTGAAAAGGATGTGGTAAGTTAATTAGTCCAGCCTTTTGGGCCTCAAATGATTTCTATATGAGAGGTTGAGAGGCAATATGCAGCTCTTCATATCCGAGCCATTGACTACCAGTGTTACTACTATAACATATTTGTTATTATAAAATTATGACACTTCTTATTTTTCTACTTCCCTTTTTTCTTTTTTTAATCGATCTTGATCTTGAAGGTCAGGACTGAAAGAAATAATCCATTGATTATTTTTATTGATTAAAAAGCTATATATACAAGTTACATATTTTCATAATAGGAGAATCATATTCCTATTCTACTCCTAAAACCTTATTCTACTTGGATACTAAATATACATTTATGGTAATACAAATATTATGGTAAGTGTACAATACTAATTACATTACAACGTTACCTAAACTAGGATACTAAAATATTACCTAATCCTACACGGTACAAGGGGAAATCCGAGAGCCATATACACAATATACACGTGTATATCGTGTGTATATTGTGTATATTTAACAACCCCCGCAGTCATAGCGGGCGGTCTTCGAACGCTGAGACTGTCCCTAAAATCTTCAAAAAGGACCGAGGGAATACCCTTTGTAAAGATGTCGGCAATTTGATACCTTGACGGAACATGGCAGACGCGTACCTGACCACGAGCAACCTTTTCGCGGATAAAGTGAATGTCCTTCTCGATATGCTTAGTGCGCTAGTGTTGAACTGGATTACCAGAAAGGTAGATGGCACTAATATTATCGCAATAAACCAAGGTTGCTTTCTGAATACAACAATGAAGCTCCAACAGCAAATTACGTAACCAACATGGTCCCGAGACCACATTAGCTACCCTTCGATATTCGGCCTCGGCACTAGATCGGGACAATGTCGACTGACGTTTCGCAGACCATGAGACCATGTTATTGCCGAGAAACATACAATAGCCAGGCGTAGACCGTCTGGTGTCCGGACAGCCACCCCAATCAGCATCTATATACGAGACAAGTGTGGATGTCGAGGAGGGATATAAATGCAAACCATAATCCAACGTACCCTGAATATATCGAATGATGCATTTGAGTGCATTCATGTGCTCAACTCTGGGATCATGCATAAACAAACACACATGCTGGACAACATACGTAATATCTGGCCTCATGAATGTAAGATACTGAAGGGCCTGCAAGACTGCGATAGCGGGTCGGATCCTCGTACGATACGCCGGCTGCGGCACTAAGTTTGGGCTTAGTATCAACTGGAGTGGAAGTGGACTTACAGGATGACATCCCATCCCTCTCAATGATCTCAGATGCATACTTCCTTTGAGATAAGAACAACCCACCCGCATGACGAGTGACAGCAATCCCTAAAAAATAGCTCAAGGGCCCCAAGTCTTTCATAGCATACTCAGAGCTGAGCATTGTCATGATAGACTGCGTAAGGCATCGGAAGAGGCAGTAAAAATAATATCATCCACATAATAACAGAATATAGGCCAATGATGAACCACGACGGTAGATGAACAAAGAATTATCTGACCTGCTGTGAGTGAACCCAATAGTAGAAGCATAGTCTGCAAACCGCGTATACCAGGCCCGTGGAGACTGCTTAAGCCCATATAAGGACTTTTTCAACAAACAGACATAATGAGGATGTTTGGGATCCCTGAATCCCAAAGGCTGATGCATATAGACTGTTTCCTTGAGATCATCATGTAGGAAAACATTATTTACATCTAACTGATGAATAGGCCATGCTTTCGAAAGAGCCAAGCTAAGCACAGTGGGAATGGTAGCTGGCTTGACCACCAGATTAAACGTCTCACCACAATCTACACCAACCTGCTGAGTCTTACCATCACCCACAAGCTGTGCCTTATGTCGGGCAAATGAATCATCTAAATTATCCTTATGAGCAAAAATCCACATGGACCTGATAATATTAATACCAGATGGATGGGGCACCAACTGCCACGTCTTATTATCAATAAGAGCATTATATTCATCGGTCATAGCAATTTTTCAATTCGGGTCATTTAAGGCAGACACAGGATTACGGGGTAAGGGTGATTTAGGGACATTAGAATGTAAATTAAAATGTCTTTTTGGTTTAAACACACCCCGTTGACTACGAGTGATCGGTCTATGACTCGAGGAAGAATTGGGGGACTTCGGGAATTTTCTGGGCTCGGGACGGACTGGCCAGCAGGCAGTGGGCCTGCTGGCCCAACTCGATAAACCGACGCAGGAACTGGACCAGTTCCAGAATTGGGCTGGACTAGCCCAATTGCTGAAACTGACCCAGTGACTGTACTTGGGAATTGTAGTGTGTGACGGACCAGTGGGACCAGCGGGTAGTGAGCCCGCTGGAGAATTTTGGATGCAGGATACGTCCGAAAAATGGTGAATAATATACGGGGATATACTATCATCCAAAAAATTATACGAACTAGGCAGGGGAGTATTAACCTTAGCAAATGGAAATTGTGATTCATAAAAATTTACATGGCGATTAATGATGATTTTATTAGAGGATAAATCAAAGCATTTGTAACCACGATGATTAGACGGAAAACCCAAAAATATACACAGAATAGACCGGGCCTGAGGTTTATTAATTGTGGTGGACGGGAATAACGGATAACATAAACACCCAAAAACCCGAAGATGTGAATATGAAGGAGTCTTATTATATAAAATTTGAAGGGGGGAAGAATATGTCAAACCTTTGGAAGGAATTATCTTAAGGAGATATGTAGCCATTTGTAGAGCATGATGCCAAAAAGACGGGGGTACGAAAGCATGAATTAATAAAGTTCGGACAATGTTATTTATGGAACGAATTTTGCGTTCGGCTTTCCCATTTTGTGAAGATGTATGAGGACAAAACAAAATTGATCCCATTATTAGCACAGAATTCCCGAAAAACCCCATTGTCATATTCTTTATCATTATCACACTGAATATTTTTGATTTCTCGTTCGAATTGGGTTCTAATGAATGCTCTAAATTTTAAGAAGATAGAAAAAACTTGAGATTTTTTCGCTATCGGAAAAGTCCATAAAAACATAGAATAATCATTCAAAAAGAGAACATAATATCGATGACCCAAAGAACTAAGAACAGGAGACGTCCATAAATCACTATGGACAATATCAAATGCATTAAAGTATGAGAATTAGAGTCTACAAATGGAAACTTAACTATTTTTCCTAAAGAACAAGATTGGCAATTTGGAGTACCACGCGCACTCTTACAAGAAATAAATTGGTTTCAATCTAAGGAAGACAAAATAGACGAGCATGCCACAAGGAAGGAGCCAGAGCTGAAAAAGTGGATGGCAATGCGTGACTCGAGAAACCAAAACTTGGTGTGATAGGATAAAGATCGCCCCTACTATCACACCTCATGAGAGGACCCCCGTTTTGAAATCCTTCACAGAAAACCAAATGGGTCAAATTCTATGGAAACAGAATTATTAGTGGTGAATTTGCAGATAGACATCAAATTTTTAATCAATTTTGGAGCGTGAAGGGTATTTTTCAAAATAAGAGATGGATAGGGGGAGACAACGTTTTATGACCATAACCACGAATTGGAATTGAATTACCATTACCAACAATTATACCACGATTGTTGCTCAAATTGGAATAAGACGAGAGAGTACCTGAGTCGGACGTCATGTGAGGGTGGATGGTCCGCCAATTCTTTCAACCTTTTGCAATATGCTGAAACGTTGGGGAAATTTTCCATGTTGACGTGGGAGAATTCATGTTCAAGTGTAACAACACGTGAATTTTGATTATCTTGAAATATATCACGTATTCTATTCCATGCCGCCATCGCCGTAGCGTCCGGTTCGATAATCGTTTGCAAGAGGTCAGTAGAAATAGTGGAGTAAATCCACTGAAGAACGGTAGCATCAATGGGCGTCCATAACTTAGGATCATTCTCGGGTTTGGGCACCTCCGTATCCGTAGGAGCCGTGGGGATAATATGATGGAGGACTTGATGCGAGCGGACGTGAACTTTGAACAGTTCGGCCCACGTCGCGTATTGGACGTTTTCTATTTCAAGAATGATAGGGATGTGATTCTTGATGTTAGAAATAGTAAGGGCAGGGTGAAACGTGTTCTTAGCCACAATCGCAACGCAAGACGTGATGTAGGGATTGGGAAGAGAAATTTGGGAAGAGAGGAGGTACCGTCGGGCACGAAATCCGAGAAAGAAGGCTCGGAAATCGAAATAATCCCTTGATTATTTTCATTGATTGAAAGGCTATATATACAAGTTACATATTTCCATAATAGGAGAATCCTATTCCTATTCTACTCCTAAAACCTTATTCTACTTGGATACTAAATATACATTTATGGTAATACAAATATTACGGTAAGTGTACAATACTAATTACATTACAACATTACGTAAACTAGGATACTAAAATATTACCTAATCCTACACGGTACAAGGGGAAATCCTAGAGCCACATATACACAATATACACGTGTATATCGTGTGTCTATTGTGTATATTTAACAAGGACTGATAGGTCAATTCCATTCTATGATGGGGATGATAATTCTAATGTGAAGTGTTTGCGTGACATACTGCTCACTTACTCATTCTACAACTTTGACCTGGGTTACTGTCAGGTAATATGTGTTACGTTAATTGGTCATTCGTTGCTAATTATATGCTCATACAAAGTTAAATATGCTACATTCATGATTTTCAGATTTCTCTAACATTGAAATTCTTCACGCTTCCTGCCACCCTTTCTCTTTCTCTTAGATGTGCTGTTTCACCACAGGGAGACTTGAGCTTGAAACATTGCTAGCTAGGCAGCACCGAGTCCAACACTGATTTTAGCTTTCTGCAGAATAAATCCCTGTTTTCTGGTAGTATAATGGTGTGAAATAAAAGAATAAGATTCGGAAGCTTGAAAAGTTTTAACAAGAGACTCTGCATTCGAACTGAGAATTTTGTTTCTTTCGTTGGAAAAACCTACTGCCTAAGCCTTCATGAACAGAGTTACCCGGTACATGTGTGTGTTGGTAGAGGTAGCATATACCTGGTAGATTAGGTGAGGTGTAGGAAAGTTGTTCTATGCACCACCATTATTATTTTTTAAAAAGATAGCAACGTAATAATGCTGTTTTTATGCATGTTGTTTTTGGTACCTAACATTATTACTACCCAATGTCCTGATTTTTGCCCTTCAATTCAATCTTCTTGGAAGCGCTTGTCAGTTTGTCACACTATTAGTCGAAGAAATGATCTCACATAATGCAAATTACAGTATCTGATATTACTAGCCTTAGATTGCTCAGTTTCCCATTTGATTGTCATAGCTCTCTAGAGAATTGAACTCTTGGTGGAGGAATTGTGGAATCATGCTTTTGATCCATGTTGTTTGGGCCTTTATGCTCCAGTGTTCTCTTTAC
Organism: Anisodus tanguticus; assembly: GCA_034509755.1. NCBI lineage: Eukaryota > Viridiplantae > Streptophyta > Magnoliopsida > Solanales > Solanaceae > Anisodus > Anisodus tanguticus. Next base: position 6,621,209 of record CM067543.1, on the reverse strand, counting down.
AACTTAGTGCCTGTTCCTTTTCTTTCTTGGTTGCTCACTTTCTGATGAACCCTTTTATTCTATTGACTTGTAGGGTATGAGTGATCTTCTTTCACCAATATTGTATGTGATGGAAGATGAACAAGAATCGTTTTGGTGTTTTGTGGCATTGATGGAGCGGCTTGGACCAAATTTTAACCGTGACCAGAGCGGAGTGCATTCTCATCTTTTTGCATTGTCAAAGGTTCTTTCTCTCTCTCTGTGTGTTTGTGTGTCTGTGGTTCCATCTTTTCTCTTGCCAGTTCCTCAACCCCCATCCTACCCCCAGCTTTTGTGTATTCACTGTTCAGTTTTATACTTTGTGTACCTCAATGGTGCTTCGTCTTGCTTCTTGTATGTAGACACTGCCTTTCTTCAATGTTTTTCTTTTATTATTGTTTCATGAATAAACTGTGTATTAGTAGCTACCTTGAGGTGCCCAAAAAATAAAAGCTACGCAAGGCTTAAAAGGCTCCAACAATTCAATTAAAGCATTAATATGCAGAACTTAGAATTCAATATGAACATATGCCCACAACTCACTTGTAATGGGACAATGCAAGAGAGGAGATTGTGTCTGCCAAAGCATCTTGATTTTTATTTCCTTCTTTATTCTGAGGTTATTAACACAACTATATCATGCCATGGTACATGCTAATCGGAACTTGTTGCAAATAAAATACCAAATAGTAGGCCATGAAGCAATGCAATATTCTTTATTGGCGAATATCTGATTGAAGGATTAGGTGTCAGACAAATGGTATTTTTCCGATGACCACCTAAACATGCCTGACTATTTAGAAATGAATCATTTTACGGCTAATGTGTTACAGTGCTGTATATTGTTTTTCTTAAAGCTCTTGTGTTTCCATCCCTTCTTACCCTTTTGCTTTTATAAGAGATCCTTGATTTGTACATTTCACAATATTTGGCTGATAAGTATATGTTTGCTGTCAAAAGTCTGATGCACAATTACTGGGCTATGCAGTTGGTGGAGTTATGGACAATCCTTTGCATAATTACTTCAAACAGGACTGCTTGAATTATTTCTTCTGCTTTCGTTGGGTTCTTAGACAATTCAAAAGGCAAGAGTTCTCTCCTGGAAATTTTGTGCCCTGATAGCACCCAGCATATTATGCGCTTGTGTATTAATAGATCATCTGTGGATCCTACGTTTAAACATACTTGTACTGTTTTCATTTTTCAGTTACACTACAAAAACTACAAGACAATGGAATTGCTAAGTTTTTTTTTTTCGGCTTATATAAATACATTTTACATTTCCCCGGAAAGGAAGGGAGCCTTGGAGTAACTGGTAAAGTTGTTGTCATGTGACCAGAAGGTCATGGATTCAAGCCGTGGAAACAGCCTCTTGCAAAAATGTGAGGTAAGGCTGCGTACAATAGACCCTTGTGGTCCGGCCCTTCCCCGGACCCCACGCATAGCGGGAGCTTAGTGTACCGGGCTGCCCTTTTTTTTTTATATTTCCCTGGAAGGAAGCGTGATATGTGCATTAAGCTTTATGGATGTGCGCATCCTTTCTTCCCAACATCCCTCTTTGTGAGGATGGGAGGAAAAGAGCAAACAAAGAGAAAAAAAAATGTTTGATTTAACATCAGCAAATATGTTATAGTTTTAGTAATTTGAATCTTATGTTACTTTCAGTTTAGGCTGTCAGACAACAATTTGCACTAAATGGATGCTTTGATTTCCTTCTAGTTGATTTTTTTTTAATCAAGGATTTCCTTTGAGTTGATATCTCGCTTTTGCAGGGAATTTGACTTTGAGAAAACAATGCGGTTGTGGGAGGTCTTATGGACACATTATTTGAGTGAGCATCTTCATTTGTATGTATGTGTTGCAATTCTGAGAAGATACCGCAGCAAAATAATAGGTGAAGAGATGGATTTCGACACACTGCTAAAATTTATCAATGAGCTAAGTGGTCATATTAACCTGGATGCTACCCTCAGGGAAGCCGAGGCTTTGTGTATATGTGCCGGTGAAAATGGTGAAGCTTGCATCCCTCCTGGAACTCCACCTTCATTACCATTTGAGGTTACTTCAATGTACAATCAACAGGATAATGATGATATACTGTAACCACTTGTGGATTTTAATTTCAAAAATTGACATATGACCTTGGAAATCAGTGTCATATTCTTTCAGTGTATATATGGATCCTGATAATCAGAATAAATTTCTTTTGCTGGAAGTGACTAGATCCTCACTTTTTTCATCATGTTTATGCCCTTTTATGTCTTTGCAGTAGAGCAGCCTGTCAAAGAAAATATTATTGAAACATTAAGGGTGTGTTTGGTATTGATGGAAAATGTTTTCCTATTTTTTCTTGTTTGGTTGTATTAAATATCTTGAAAAATGTTTTCCTTAAAAATTTGACGAAAAACATTTTCCGGATCTAATAAAATACACCATCACGTCCCAACTCCACCCCCCACCACCTACCCACCCCTCACCTCCCACCTACCCCCTATCCCATGCATACCCCAATCTCTTCCACCTACCCCCAACCCCCCGCTCTCCTTGAATTTTCTAGTTTATATATTTTATTTTAATTTTTTAACTTAATGGACATCTCATGTAGCAAAAAAGGATGCATAGATGAGTAAATTACTATCCAATATCTTGTTTTTTTCATACCGGGATGGTGGTCTGGGAAACTTTGTGTAAAGAAATTAATCTTAGGCTTAACTCAATCCTCACGCCTAGCGCTGAACATCTGGAGCATGGACAATTTAATATGGGGGTCCAACATCGGTAAATTATGAAATGGGATGGGTCTGACTCTCCATGTAAGAAAGCGGATGTTAGGTCTAATTCAACCCCAAAAACTAGCTCATAAGGGGAGAATTTTCCAAGTCCATATAAGGAGTCCTAACCTCATCCCATCGATGTGGGACTTGACACTTTGAACATAAACCATCTCTTTGCTTGGTCATACTGGTTGTAAATGCATCTCATTCATTATCTTATGATTGAGCTTTTAGAAATGCTTGATGTTAGATCATGGTTAGTTGCAGGAAGTAAAAGAAAAGCTTGATCACAAGAATGTAGAAGGGAAGTGGTATACCTGTCTGCCACCTTAACTCAAGAAAGGTGAGTTCATATCTTTTGCTGCATGTTAGACCTTTTGACTTAAGTACTTAGTTCTTCTTAGATTATCTTACAAGTGAATTTACATAAAATGGGACAGTCCGGTGTACTAAGCTCCCGCTATGCGCGGAGTCTGGGAAAGGGCCGGACCACAAGGGTCTATTGTACGCAGCCTTATCTTGCATTTCTGCCAGAGGTTGTTTCCACGGATTGAACCCATGACCTTCTGGTCACATGGCAGCAACTTTATTGGTTACTTCAAGGCTCCCCTTCTACAAGTGAATTTAAATATCAATAAGAAAAAAAATTATCTTTAAGAGCGAAGGCCAAATTGCCTGAGAAAATTGTTTTCATCCTCAGACTTGATACTTCATACTAGGTGAAGATTTGCATCTTATATATAAAATTCCTTCATAATGTCTTAACTAATTAAGAGTTTCATATGCATCAGGAGGATATGGCGCCAAAGTTGATGGACTTTTTGGAGGGTCGTTATGCTACTACTGCTGAGTTGCTTGCTGAGAAGCAAAAGGTTAACCTCAACAGCATCTGTGATTGTTCTGTTTATTTATTTATGGTGTACTGATAATGCATCTCTGGTCAAATGATTAGTCAAGTAAAGGAAAGAAGTGCAGAAGAGAACACAAAAGATGCCAACGAGGAGAAACCTGAAGAGGAAACAACTAACGGTGTTCCAAGTGACGACCAACTATGATTCGTGAAATTCTAAGAGAAATTGGCATTTCCAAAGTGAGCATTGAACTCTAATTCCCATTGTGACACTTAAATTCTAAGAGCAGTTCCGTTATATGATTGTCCTGTGGTCATCTGGACGTGTTATAATCCTTTTAGCTACACTACTCTTAGCCCATTGCATTTTCGAGTTATCATATATCCAGAGTGGTATTTTACATTCCAAATTTTGCGTCTAACGTGGTGTCTGTTTGTGTGCTTGCAGTCCACCTTAACTGACATTGTGGAGCAACTTAGTAAATGTAGATGAACTAGCCTCATGACATTGTAGACGCTTGTGGACACGATTGTTTGATAATATCATTGTGATTTGCGAGTTTTAAACTAGTGTTGGTTGCTTTCTATATTCACACTTTGCTTTTGCTCTTCCGAGGGTAAATAGTGGATCCCTTCTTGTGACTTGGCATGTTGTTGCCAGCACCGAAGGGTATGGCCTAGTGGTCAATAACATGGGAGGAGTTCCAAATCTCAAGGGACACAAAAATACTAGGTGATATCTTTTCATCTAAGTCTTGATGGATAGATTTACCTGGTACCTGTTGCTGGTGTGAGGTAGCAGGTATCCCGTGGAACTAGCCGAGATGTGCGCAAGGTGGCCCTAATGTCACGGTTATAAAAAAGATTGACATGTTGCTAAATGGCGGCACCTAAAATTAGCAGGCACACACCATTGTAAAAGATACCTATTTAAACATTTTTTTATGAAGAGGTCACACTTATATTCAGTGCAGATCTTTGTTATAACATGAAGTTATTCAAAACTCAATTACATGAAATCATCAAGAAGTAAATGAATTACAACCTGTTATATTTAGACTTGAATTGAGCGTAATTTCAGAATTTGACCCTTTGTTTAGTTGAATTGGCCTAGTTTGCAGAAATGGGTCGAAATTGAGACAGCATTGAGAATATTCTCCTTTGAGAAATTAGACAATTTTCAGGCAGGAATTGCAGATTTTCCATAATTATGACTCTATTTTAGAACCTGTCCTTTTATAGTTAAATTGACCCAATTGCACGACTTATTTAGATTTTGTCACTTTTAGTTAAATTGCGTAATTTGAATTCAATGGTTAGAAATCAACCGGGAAACACATGTTAGTGGGACTTAGAAAATGCTTAACACCTTCCTTCTAGGTTAATTTGAACCCCTAACTTGCGTATCTGTGTCAGATTTTCTAAAAGTACATTATTTCTATAGAAAACGACGCGCACCCGTTAACATTTTTAAAGAGTCCAAATAGCATAGCTTATTTCATTGTTCCTTAAAATGATTTCTGTTTCGAAGTTTTGTTGCTACACCAATGCGAATAAGAATTGAAAATCAAATATCTAGCTTTTGTAACAGGAATAGCTGATATCTAGTTCATTACTTTTCTTCACTTAGTTGGAATTGGCAAGTAATAGAGGAAGCTGATACCGACTCCAAGAGACCACAAATGCCCTCTCATTAATGGAAATTTAAAAGAAAAAAAAAGAGGAAGCTGATAGAAAAAAAAGGAAAGATCTATCATTTCACGAACCTCTTGATACATGCATAAATTGGTTTCGCAAATAAGCTCATGCACATTTCCAAGCAGATGAAGCACAAGCTCATATCCGAAACACCCTAGCATGGAAGTAGTTAACTTGTTATGGCACTAGTGGAAATTGTGCTCTTATGTGAAGGATGCAATAGAGTAATACTAACACAAATTTCTAAAGGATGAATATGTCGATAGCCCATTCAATTTGTCAGTAAGTATTATTTAGACATTCGAACTACGGTTTGTTCCGATTGACCATCTGAACACATGGTAAAGTATTCATATTACACACTTCTGACTTAAATTTTGGAAAAGCTTATGTGCGTCTTCTTAAGCTGCAATTACGCAGATGAGTTAACTATTTAAAATATGTCACCTCTTTTAATTATACTCATTAGCCTCAAAAAATTGTAAAACTCACGTCTATATCAATAAAGGCTGATGTGTATATTAAAAAGGGTAACATATTTTATATGGTTAACTTATATATGTAATGGACGCTTTAGAATACGCGCATGAACTTTTTCAAAATTTGAGCAGAAAATGTCTAATAGAAACATCTTATCATAAGTTCAGATGCTAAATTGGAACAGGTTGTAATTCGAATGTCTAAATGAAACTTACTGGAAAGTTCAACAGGCTATCTATGTATTCCGCCGTTTCTAAAGGAATGGCTGAATCTCATTCCTTGTGAATGCTTCAAGCAAGAGAATGTCATCCAATATGGGAATAAAAGGTTCATCTTCAAGAAATGGCACATTAGGTGATGGCAAGCTGCAGTTAAAGTCTTGCATTTCTTCTATCCATGAATCTAAAACTGTTTTGGTGGCCACTTCTTTGTTGTTGCTTACTGTCTCAACGGTAGGGTACTCTTGAATTTTGCCTTGTGGGCTATGAGTATTATTTGCCTCCTCGAACTTTACATGTTTCTTTTTGCTTCTACAAGATCTCTTGTTGTTCAAATGTGTGTTCCAGAAATTCTTAACTTCATTGTCTGTTCTCCCAGGTAGCCTACCGGCAATTAGCGACCATCTGCATCAAAAAAACATGTGAGATAACTATAGCAAAAAAGCAGGAAAGAATCAATTATTTATGGTAAAATACCTAAAGATTCCATAAACTTGGCTCATTTTATTCAAATATTTGATCCTAATTACCTTCTTTGTACTTGACTTTCTTATAGTCATTATCCCCTCAAACAATAATTGGTCCTAATTATCCCCTGTGATTGACTTTTTTTATAATCTAAGTGATTTCAAATGACGTTGGCGCATGAGAGTGTAAAATAACAGTCACATCGTATTAAGTTGATGTGTAAAAAATTCTAAAATACCAGTTCCTTTAATATTTAGCCATTCCAACGACGGTTTTCTTATCTCCTTTCATATATCTTTTATATGCCTCCATTAAAATATAGCTACTATTTTTTTCTTCTTTTTCCGTTTTTCTTTTCAGGGGAAACGATTATATATAGGCCAAAGTATAGGGGGTGTTAGGACCAATTATTGTTTGAGGGGCAATAATTATAAGAAAGTCAACTACATGGGGTAATTAGGACTAGTTATTATTTGGGGTAACGATTATACAAAATCCATGTACAAGGAGTAATTAGGACCAAGTATAGTTTAAGGGGATCTACAAAACCACGCCAATTTTAGAAGGGTATTTAGGTATTGTGTCAGAAAATGTAAAGATTTGTATATTAAGTTTAAGGGGGTCTACAAAACCACGCCAATTTTAGAAGGGTATTTAAACATATTGCATACACAAACTATACATACAATATATACAAATATACATGATATACACAATCAGTGTATAAATACTTTACATTTTGACTAGCGCCCATAATTATTTCGGTGGAAGGGTCAAAAAATGAAAAGAGACCATTATTTTATTCATATTGCATTAGCAAGAAAGCAGGGGGGAAGAGTGACCGGTTGCCAAGAAGCTTATGGAGTCTGATAATGAGGTCTTTTTCGTCTTCTGACATCATTCCTCGCTTGATGTTTGGCCTCAGATAATTTTTCCACCTTAGTCTGCAGCTCTTACCACTCCTCATTAAGCCTAACATGGAAATTGAAACATTAAACTCTTTAATGTCAGCATTCTAGTACACCATATCTTACTGAGTAACTAAAGGACTTAATACATCGATAGTCTTTTAAATTTGCTAGCATATTTCATTTAGTTACTCAAATTACAGTTTGTTTCAATTGAACACCCGAACACATGATAAAGTATTTCTATTAGACATTTTCCGTTCAAATTATAATTTTGTTTACACGTGGTCTCAAGTGACCATTACGTATATAAGTTAACTACTTAAAATATGTCATGTCCATTAGTCAAACGGATTAGTCTTAATAAGCAGTAAAATCTCAGGCATATTCCAATTGTGGATGATGTGTATAGTTAAAGGACATGATAAATTTACGTGGTTAACTTAACTACGTAATGGATGCTTGAGAACACGAGCAAAAACTTTTTCAAAATTTCGATCAAAAATATCTAATAGGAACAATTTATCATATGTTTAGGTGTTCAACTGGAACAAACAATAGTTCGAATATCTAAATGAAATTTGATGACAAAAATGGTAATGTAGTTTCTAAGTTGCTATCGATTTATTAAGGGTTGTCGATGAATTAATCCAAGTTATAACTTGATATAGAGTAAAATAATTTTTTTAAGTATACCTGACTTCTCAGAAATGGTAGCCCAGTTTCCCTCTCCATGAGTCTCCACACAATTTTTCAAAATCAAGTCCTCCTCAGGTTTCCAAAATCCTCTCTTCATTCTTGTTTTAACTTCTTTATCTTTCATTGCACTTTTTTCTCTCTCTCTCTTGTTAATTTTGTGTGTGTAGTAAAATAGGAAATGTGTGTTACTCAAATATATAGATAAAAAAAATTGGAGGTGGGGGTGAGGTTGGTCATGTGTCTTACTCTAGAAACAATGATGATGGAATTTAAAATTCTTTACCTTTGGATTACTATGTATTGTTAGATGTTATATGAGATAATTGAAGTGTGATGAGGGCCCTCAATTTTGATTCATATTTTGCTTTCTTTTGTACTAACTGACATTGAAAGCCCTTTTGTGTGTTCCACTTTCATCCCACTAAAAGCCATTCAAAGCATGCTAGGCTGCTAGCTCATATGGGTAAATTACCTTTCCTCAAGCCCTCCGTGAGAAGGGGAACTTTTTTTTAAGCTTTATTTTGATATTTTTTGTGCATTGTATATGCTGGAAAGTTAATAGACTTTGAACAGTCTATTCTCATAACTTAAATAATATGGAGGAATACCCTTTCAAGCATAGTATCATTGTGCAATAAAACAAACAAGAAAAAGTCTTATCTGTTCTTGAATATCTTTGCCTCAACTTGAATTTCGAACCTTTGTTTTCGATACACAAAAAGTAATTTTCTTCTTGCAATGTAATATCATAATTAGGGGGTTTTCATCCGCATAATCAAGGTTAGTCTAGTACCAAAGTTGTTAAACTAATGTATAGGACCTTTCTTGCATTGCATAAGGTGATAAACTAGTCAAACTATTTTATATAGGCGTTTTTCAAACTATCTATGTGTTTGGTTAGAAATAATTAAAGTGCTTACGAGCCAAAGACATAAGTTAATCTCTCCCCCCCCCCCCCCCCTTCCTCCTCCTCCTCCTTTTCAACTTATATTTTTTCAGCTTATAAGCATTTTGAATTGATCAATTATTTTACTATTTTATTTTGTTAATTCTTATAATACTCTTTCAAAAATAGAACTCATAACTCGCTCTCCTTTCCATTTTCATCGTTTGTTCTTCTCCTTCCTCGTATATATTTTTTATATAATTTTTGAAAATACATATTAGTCATTTAGCAGAAAAAATTGCTTATAACATTTTTTAAATCAAATACGTATCATCAGTTTTAATAATTCTACCAAAACATACATGTAATTGCTTATTTATAAAATTAATTTTAGTGACAAAAAATGCTTTTCAATCATCTAAACCCAAATGTCTCTTTCTCCAATATCCTAATTATTTTAAGTCCTTGCACTTTTAAGACTTCTTGCCACGAAACAAGAGAACTCAGCCATGACACCTATCAGTGTAGGAAGGTCAGGAAACAATGTGACATTTTAGCTATTAAAACTGCTAGGAATGTAATCTGAAAACTGTGAACAATTATGATATAAGTCTTCAATAATTAGTTTTTCTTAACTCCTTAATAAAAGGTCACGAAAATAGTGGGCGAGGGGGGGGGGGGGGGGGGGGGGGGGGGCAATTAAAAATCTCATGTGACACAAATCATTTGGAACTGTGAATAGTAGTGATTCAAGTAATTGTTATATGTCTTCTCTAGTTCCATAATAAAATGACACAAAAGCACATATGTTTAAGTTAGGGAAAAGGCCTAGATTTGCTCTTAAACTTTGCAAAAAGGCTTAACTTTGTCCTCTGTAAAAAGTTTGGCATATTCATATTCTCGCAGTTATAATTTTGGCTCGAAATTGTCTTCAGTCACTATGGTGTCATGGCTGAACCAAACTTTTAGCTATAAAGAAATATTTCAGAGTTTTTCGTATAATATATCAATTGTCCATTATTAAACTTGTCACGTCTGGCTACGCCGTGACTACATTGCCTTAGAAATGTCACTCCACAGCAACCCAAAACACCCAAGAAAACACATCCACGGTACAACCAAAGTGTCATGGCTAAAGAAAAGAGAAAGAATCTCCCTTTTCTAATTCGTCATTAGCTCCATTTTGTGCTTAAAATCTATGGTCTTGAAGTTTTGGAGCGTTTGAAGATGAATGTCGGTAATGTTCTCCTGAAGAAACTATATCATGCATGGATGAGATTAATGGAGAAGATAGGGCATGATTGGAGTAATGGGGGTGTGAAGGCAAATTGGTCGATTGGCGGTGGAATTAGGTATCGTGGTTGATGATGGAATCGCCAGTAGTGGCGTGGTTAAAGTGGAAGAAGAAATATATGTGTAGCGAAAATGAGTGGATTCTTTGTGTAATCCATTTCGCTAGAGACAAAGGTAGACCTTTCGCAAATCACAAGGGCAAAGATAGATTTTTCATAAACTGCGGGCGAATCTAGACCTTTTTTTAATATATAATATTGGTTTGTTAAGGGAAGTTTTGAGCCAAAAACGGTAAGGGTGAGGACATGGATGAATCAAATTTCAAACGAAGGGCAATCAAACACCTATCCGCAAGTATACACGTAAATTTGATTGTTGTCCTTAAAATGTATTGTTAATGTTGAGTTTGGTGTTGACCCAATATATCTTCTGAAGTATTGATTTGAATGCATAAAAATGTTGGGACAAATGTCACAACATTCGGACCAACATTCTTTAGAACAGTTTTGTCTTACTTCACGGTAAACAATAATATTTTACTATGAGGTAAAAATGACTTAGGCATGGTGAATTGGAGCTGTGTAAAACGTGGAGAAAGAGTCAAAGTTTGAGGAAGAAGTCAATTAAGGAACAAGTCAAAGTTGTTGAGATTTTCACTCTTTAATCATCTACCACAAGCTACCCATATTTTCCTCAAATTCCACAACCAATCGATGAGCCTTTCAAGGAAGACTATCTACTATAAATAGAGAGGCTACTGCAGTGAATCCACATCCAGAATCAATATGTAAAAATACCAAGAGAGTTCTCGGGATTTCATCTCAGAAATGTGGATCACAAGTGTTGCTTGAGTGTGTCGACAACATTCTGTCCAACATTACAATTGTTGTTTAGATTCTAGATTAGTTTTGTATGGAGCGATTGTAATGAGAGGTTGTCTATGTCTACTTAGTTAGATTTTTCAGTCAGAAGTCATCTGCGACTTCAACTTTTAATTCATTTCTGTTTTATCCTGTAAATCTATAAAGAAAGGAATTTGTATATTTGTATATAATATATATACAATACATTTGGTCATTGACCATCATAAGTTATATAATATATATATAACTTATGAAAATTTTAAACATTTGTGTTCTTTAAATTCCGTTGCATTTACTCTTTAAAGTTTCTGTTTTACTAAGTGTTGTCACTGGTGTCGGACGACATAATTGCCGACATTCGGAAACTGTACTTGTAATCAATTGAATTATGTTCATCTAATTTTTATTTGATCTGTAGTTCCCCTTCACGTGGTATCAGAGTCAACACTTAACACAATAAGTGTTTGGTCATGTTATTTCAAGCTATGGATCCGGCAAATCCAACTATGAGTAGGCTTCCCATTTTAGATGGTTCGAACTATGCCTATTGGAAGATTCGCCTACGTTCTCATATCAAATCAATTGATGTTAGGGCATGGAGATCTATAACCAATTGGTATGTTGTTCCAATGTTGCCACCGGATGAGGAAGGTGACATTCTTGTTAAGCCTGAATCCGAATGGACTGCGGAAGAAATCAATAATGCTAGCTTTAACTAAAAGGCCTTAAATGAAATTTTTGGATGGGTTGATCTTTACATGTTCAAACTCATTCAAAACTGCCCCACGGCTAAGGACACGGGGGATACTTTACAAATTCATTGTGAATGTAGCCCAAGTGTTCGTCGAACAAAGCTACGCATGCTCATGAGTAACTATGAACATTTAAGGATGCAAGAAGCGGATGATATTAAATCTTATTTTGAAAAGTTGATTGACATCTCAAATGAATGTCAAGTGCTTGGTGAACCATTAACCAACACTCAACTTGTTGAAAAGACTCTTTGTTCTCTTTCTGAAAAGTTCAATATAAAGATTTGTGCGATTAAAGAAGCTCACAGTCTTGCTACAATGGACCTTCATACCTTAATGAGCATTCTCAAAACCTATGAGATGAACATTGAGAATCAAAAGGAATTGTTTAAGAGCAAGAATGTAGCACTTCAAGTCCAATCCTCGGAGAGCCAAATCGAAGAAGGGGATGAGAACCTTGAAGAAGTTGGTGACGGTGCAAATGTTGCCCTACTCACTCGAAAATTCAATTCGATAGTGAGGAAGTTCAATAATGATAGAAATAAATCTAAAACCAAATAGCACCAAAACCAAGCCTTCAATCATAAGTCCACTAGATTTCCTTCAAATGTACAAAAAGGAAACCAACTGAGAAAAACCAACTCGGATTGTATCAAATTTGATCCCAAACAGCTTGAGTCCGTGCAATGTCATACATGCTCGGGTTGAGGTCATTATGCTAACGAATGTGCAAATATGCTTAGAAAATTTGGTAAGAGTCTCTTAGTGACGACGAAGGAGAAGAAGAAGGAGATCAAGAAGCCGAATCACAAGCAATGTTGGCTACTATTTTCGAACAGTCTCTATCACACAATGACGATGTCATCGACAATGTTGTCTCAAATGTCACAACATTTGCCTCAACATCAGCAACGACATCTACATCTCCAGCGACATACGAGAGGTACGAATTATTTAACTATTCTGATGTTAATTGCTTTAGTGGTTTTATTTCTATTAGTGAGATTGATTGTGTAGATCAAGTTGATTCCAAAGATGATATGATTAACGAATTACAAAATCTTTGTCAAGCCTTAATCATAGAATCCAAGAAACTTGACACAAAGGTAAAATCTTTAACTCGTGAGAATGTAGATTTAAAAGGCACAATAACCCGACTAGAGGGTGCACTTACCAAAAAGGATATTGAATTTGGTAAGATCAGTACAAAACTAGATTTTGCCGAAGCTACCTTTCATAAGCTCAACACGGGGACTTCAAAATTGAATGAGATTCTTAACTTTAGTAAACCTTCACATGCAGGATTTGGGTACAAAAACACTCTTAAAACTGGCTGCTCTAAATTCTTTGGTAATAATAAGAAAATATGTTTTGTAAAAGAAAAGGGGATGCATAAGAGTTTCTCATATATGTCAAAGAATAATCTGAAGTTGTGTACAGTTATTGTAACTCCCCTGGACACTTAAAACCATACCGTTACAATCTTTAACATTCTGAGAGCAAAATGTTGCCTAAAATGTTGTCCAATATTTCAGATAACATTCGAAGCAACATTTCTGAGCGAAAAAAATAAAAATTATTTTAAGAGAGTTTGGGTTCCTAAAATGGACCTAACCTGTAATGTCTGTATAACTGCATTAAGAACTAACATTTTAGGTTCGTGGTACTTCGATAGTGGATGTTCTCGCCCATGACACGTACTAAAGGTTTTTTGAAGAATTATGAGTCATTCAACGGAGGAAACGTGACTTTTGGAGGTGGCAGTAAAAGTAAGATAATTGGAAAAGGGATCTTGAATGTCCCTGATATTCCAGCCTTAAGAAATGTATTGCATGTTGAGGGCTTAATGGCTAATTTACTTAGTATCAGCCAACTGTGTGATGACGATCTTGAGGTAAAATTTAATAAGAGTGCTTGTGTGGTTACGAATAAAACCAATGTATGTGTCATGACATGTACTAGAACAAGTGACAATTGCTATCTTGTTGTAAGACAAGAAAACATGCAATAATGCTAAGGTCGATGACACAACACTATAACATCAAAAGTTGGGGCATGTCAACTACCACAATCTAGAGAAATTGGTCTCATATGAAGCGGTTAAAGGCTTACCCAAACTTAGCCATAAAGGTAAAACTGTCTGTGAAGATTGTCTGAAAGTGGAAAATGCGTAGACTGGTGAAGAATCAGATGTTGCTCCAAATGTTGCCACACCTGAAGCAACATCTGAACCCGAAATAGAGACCATAGAGGTCATGGATGAGGAGTTAAATATTGAATTGCTAGATCAAGTTCGAAGGGACCCTCATCAAGGATTAGGAAGAATCACCCCACGGGCCAGGAGATAGGGGGATTTTTTAAAGGAATTAAAACAAGAGGAAAAGAATCACTCAACTACAGAGAAATGGTAAGGTATGTGTGTATTTCTACCATATACCAAGAGGGTGGTCTTTCTTGTTTTATATCTACTTTAGAACCAAAAAATGTTTTAGAAGCACTCAAAGATAATTTTTGGATTCAAGCAATGCAAGAAGAGCTTGAACAATTCTCTCGAAATGAATCTGGACTTAGTTCTACTTCCAAATAATACAAATGTAATTGGAACTAAGTGAATTTTTAAAAATAAATCAGACGAATCGGAAACAGTTATTAGAAACAAAACTCATCTAGTTGCACAAGGCTATACTCAGGTTGAAGGAATCAATTATGACGAAACATTCACACATGTGGCTATAATTGAGTCAATTAGACTTTTACTTGCTATTGCTTGTTGTCTGAAAATTACTTTACACCAAATGGATGTAAAAAGTGCGTTCTTAAATGGTTATCTAGATAAGGAAGTCTATGTTGAACAACCAAAAGAATTTGAAGATCCTTACCATCCACACTATGTATACAAGATCAAAAAGGCTTTGTATGGGTTGAAACAAGCTCCTCGTGCATGGTATGGTCGTTTAACTAACTTTCTTCTTGAATTTGATTTTAACCGTGGCGAAGCTGATCGTACTTTATTTATTAAACAATACGGTGTAGATGTTATAATTATTCAAATCTACGTAGATGACATAGTTTTTGGGTCGACCTCACAATCGTACCTAAATTCATTTGTTGAAGCTATGTCATCAACATTTGAAATGAGCATGATTGGGGAACTAATTTTTTTCTTAGGCTTGCAGCTAAAGCAAAGTGATGATGGAATTTTTATCTCACATAATAAATATGCCAAGAATCTAATCAAGAGATTTGGTTTGGAGAACGCTAAACAAATGAAGACGCCAATGGGTTCGTCATAAAAGGTATGTAAGGATAATGTTGGTGAGAATGTCGACCCAACATTATATCGATTTATGATAGGTAGCCTTCTTTTCCTTACTGCTAGTCCCCCGGATATTATGTTTAATGTTTGTGTGTGTGTCCATTTTCAAGCCTTTCCTAAAATATCCCACTTAAATATCGTGAAACGTATTATTCGATATGTTGCTGACACATGTGAGTTGGAAATTTGGTATTCCAAAGACACTAATCCTAACTTAATAGGATTCAGTGACTCGGATTGGGCTCGAGATGTGGATGATAGAAAAAGTACAAGTGGATGATATTTTTATCTTGACAATAATCTTGTTTCATGGTATAGTTGAAAACAAAATTGTGTCTCACTTTCAATTGCTGAAACTGAATATGTAGCAGCTGGAAGTTGTTGCTCTCAATTAATATGGTTAAGACACATGCTAGACAATTATGGATTTACTAGCAACATTTTGATTTTGTACTGTAATAATTTAAGTGCTATAAATATTTCCAAAAATTCAGTTCAGCACTCACGTACAAAATATATTGATATTAGACATCACTTTTTAAAAGATTTAGTTAAAAAAATAGCTAGTTAAAATTGAACATGTTGACACTCTTCATCAACTAGCTGATATTATTACAAAAGCTTTGGACCATGAGTGATTTTCGAGTTTGAAGAAATCTCTTGGTATTTGTAATCTCTAAAATGAAGGCATTTTTGGTGAATGTCAACTGAAACGTTGTCTAACATTTCGGGTGACATTTACCTATGTAATATCACTGACTGATTATTGTTGTTGTATGGTGCATAACTTTTGGTCTCACAAGCATAATCCTTCAATAAGAATGTGAATCCAACGTGATATCGTTCTCTGCGATGATATATATATATCATAAAAAGGGAGTATCAAAATAGGCAAAGCCTATACAAATATTTGCAACTATGCAAAATGGACAAAGCCCTTGAAATGATACCGTTCCTATTCTATAGGAGTATCAAATGATTCAAAAGAGATTTGAGAATACCATAAAAGTATTCTTATTTTTTACACAAAAAATTCTTTTATATGTGTTATATGATTAGACCAAGGACACGATGGAAAAATGTTACATTGGTCCAATGGTTAAACTCATAAAATACGTATAAAACGTGTCTTGATTTGTTGCCAAAATGAAAAATTCTTGAGGGATCAAAATACTTGTGTCGTCCAAAATGTTGCCAACATTGTTGTTGACATTTTCATATTGTGATATTTGTTGGGATGTTGTTCTTAACTGATTTTAGAAAAAATCATATTTTTATGCCTTGTTTTAATAGGAATTTCAAACTTTAAAATGATAAGATTAAATTGAATTCCTATCGTGATTTATCTTTTTTATCCCAAAATTTTAGGTGTAAGTTATTAGATAAATCTGAAACTCCTAAAACTAAGGAATTTTGTTGCTATGAAAGGTTAGCCATGTATATAAATATTCCTCTCATTTGCTATTTTTTTCATTTCTGATTTTCTCTAAAAAAAAAAAAAGGAAATCACATCACACCTCGGGTATAATCCTACCTACCCGATGGAATCATCACCATTTCTCAATCTCAAACCCTAAATTCCCAAAACCTTTTCTACAATATTCACCAATGGAAACCTCTCCAGTGTCAACACCAGTGTCAATCAACACTGCAACCAACACCCTTATGAGTATAAGCCCTCCAATAAACACTGAATCTTCTGAGCATATTGAACCGCAGCAACCTTGTCGGTTTCCTTCTTCACCACCCATAGAGGATTTGTCCAAAGCTATAGTATTTAAAGGATTAGATGAACTTTTAGACATTAGCTACCCATATGATGACAACATTCCAATAAATGTTGATGAAACATCTGATATTTCAACATTGGGTAAAAGACCAAGATCATCTACCTTCCCTACTCGTCGATCGAGTAGAATGCTTGAGAGAACAGTTCGTGAAGAGCCGAGCACCAAAAGGTTCAGATTTGATACATCTATACATGCTTGCTCGAGGAGTGATGGTGACGATGCGGACTTTGTGCTCTCAACTAAAGAGAGTGAAGAAGAACCAACTGCTTCTGTGTGTCTCGAGAAAATGAGGAAGTTCCTGATTAAACTCCATTGAAGCAATTCTTTCCAAAAGGAATTCTCAGATATGCTAAATCGAGTGTTGCTCCAAATGTTGTCACTGATGCCACAACATCTCAGGCGATATTTCAGCCAACATCAGAAGAGACACAAACACCAACATCCTCTAGCAAAACCGAATCTGATTCAGA
Source organism: Anisodus tanguticus (assembly GCA_034509755.1). Taxonomy (NCBI): domain Eukaryota; kingdom Viridiplantae; phylum Streptophyta; class Magnoliopsida; order Solanales; family Solanaceae; genus Anisodus; species Anisodus tanguticus. The sequence continues at coordinate 6,603,726 of CM067543.1, read as the reverse complement.
CCTTGAGGTATCTATCTACTCAGACAAATTCTATTCTAAAACTAATTCTGATAATTGGGATTGGTACAAGAATAGAGTTATTAGGTCTGAAAAAGTATTAGATATTGCCTTCTATTCAAAATATGGTTTGGTAGAGTTCTTACAAGAAAGACAGCTCCTAGGATCTGTTCCTGAGAAAGGACTGTATGTTGATAAAATAGTTAGGTTATTTTATCCTAATTTGAATTCTGCTATAGAGGATACCTCTTCGAAGAAATTTGGAAAAGTATATCTCTATAACATAGTATATTTTTTCACACATGTTGTTATAAACTAATGTATGAGATTAAATGCTGAGGAGAATGTTAGAGAAGCAGACCCTGCATTGGACAATAAAGATGAAGTAATTGAGTACCTCACAAGTATAATGCATAAGTGGATCTCTAGATGTCTAGCCTCTAAATTAACAACCATGTTTGCCACCCTTCACAAAATTGCTATATACAATTGACTTCCTTCAATGAATGAGTCAATTATAACTACAGAACAAGCCACCCTACTATATAAAATTGGGAAATGTTTGAGAGTTGATTTGGGAAAAATGATCTTCCATCAAGTTCCCAACTTGGCACAAAAAGAATCAACTTCAATCCTCACTTATCCCTCTCTGATATACAAAGTTTTAACTACCCAAGGTCTTAAGCCTAAGAGAGATGACATATTAGGGAAGGCTCCTGAACTGTACACAGTAAACAAAGCAGTTTTAAAGAGTAGAGACAGAATCATTGATCTACCTTGGAAAATAGAAGGAAGGCTCATAAACTGTACACAGTAAACAAAGCAGTTTTGAAGAGTAGAGACAGAATCATTGATCTACCTTGGAAAATGGAAGGAAATAGTGCAGATGTTGACAGTATGTCACCAACATTCTTGACAACACTGGTCCAAGGCAGTCTCCACTGTCTACTGAATGGCTTGTGAATCAAATTGCAAAGATCAACCAACAAATCTCTAAGGTTGATACTGTGAGGAATGCTCTGATTCAAGCCAGAGACCATTTCATGTTGTTGTTTTCTTCACAAAAATGGGGAGAAAATGATGTTGATACTGATGAAGCCGAGGGAAGCAGATGAAGTGTTGATGCAGGGGGAGCTGAGGAAGAAGGCTAGAGGTTGTTGGTCTATGCAGAGAAACAATTATGCATCAATAGAAAGCTGATGATGTTGTATGATGAGTTAGGAGGAGCTGTTGCTACTGGTTGATACTGGTTGAGGGTCGTGAATGTTGCTCAATCTGAGCAGTTAGCTGGTTGACAAGATGGATATTGATTTATGTGGACAATGGAATATTTCTTTTTATGGTTTGTATATAAATCGATATAAGTAGATGATATGTATATATGCGCTAACATCTTTCTTCTTTTATAATCCTATGAATTGATACACGCATGATTACTTGAAAGTCATCGCAGGTTTAGGGGGAGCATAGCATTGATATTATTGATCACAAATATTGGACAACATCTGTCTCAGTATCCTAAGTCAGTTTAGGTTTGTAATGAGTTTTGTGAAGAAAGGCAAAAAGGGGGAGATTGTTAATATTAGGTTTGGTGTTGTGACATTTGACCCAACATATCTTCTGAAGTACTGATTTGAATGCATAAAAATGTTGGGACAAATGTCACAACATTCTTTAGAACAATTTTTCCTTACTTCACGGTAAGCAGTAATATTTTACTATGAGGTAAAAATGACTTAGGCATGGTGAATTGGAGCTGTGTAAAACGTGGGAGAAAGAGTCCAAGCTTAGGGAAGAAGTCGAGTAAGGAACAAGTCAAAGTTGTTGAGATTTTCACTCCTTAATCATCTACCACAAACTACCCATCTTTTCCTCAACTTCCACAACCAATCGATGAGCCTTTCAAGAAAGACTATCTACAATAAATAGAGAGGCTACTGCAGTGAATCCACATCCAGAATCAAAATGTAAAAATACCAAGATAGCTCTCGGGATTTCATCTCAGAAATCTGGATCACAAGTGTTGCATGAGTGTGTCGACAACATTCTGTCCAACATTACAATTGTTGTTTAGATTCTAGATTAGTTTTGTATGGAGCGATTATAATGAGAGGTTGTCTATGTCTACTTAGTTAGATTTTTCAGGCAGAAGTCATCTGCGACTTCAACTTTTAATTCCTTTCTGTTTTATCCTGTAAATCTATAAAGAAAGGAATTTTTATATTTGTATATAATATATATATATACAATACATTTGGTCATTGATCATCATAAGTTAAACATTTGTGTTCTTTAAATTCTGATGCATTTACTCTTTAAAGTTTCTGTTTTATTAAGTGTTGTTACTGGTGTCGGACGACATAATTGCCGACATTCGGAAACTGTACTTGTAATCGATTGAATTTTGTTCATCTTATTTTTATTTAATCCGTAGCTCCCCTTCATGTATAATGTGACACAATTTGACATGTCGAGGATAGTAATTTCTCTCAAACTATGGGGGTGGGAAAACAAAACAATATTTATTACAAATGGTAGGTTTATTTTCTCTCTTGACAAGTAGAAAATCTTTGGTTTGACGAAAATACTTAATCCAAGAAAGGAAAACTACTTAGCTATTTTAATGGTCCAACTTATATTTGCAAGTATTCTAGCACAGTTCAGTAGATGGAATGTTTCGTAGTTGCCTGTCTTAGCCAAAATATTTTGATCTCCAAGTATAAAGCATTGGTCCTTGTCATTGATGAAAGACGTTCAAATATATAATCCCACAAGGTCACATGTAGGTCATATATAGTTCAATTTTTAGCAGGTACAAATAATTCTTGCCAGCTCAAAATGTGAAAGGAGCTGCAACCCTCAATAGGAACCAAAGATATGTGTCCTTGGTATGATATGATGATCTTGGAAGAAGAGAAAAACACATGGAAAGACAGAGGGTATGGGACATTGGACAATTCTAAAAGGTGGATTACTGACTGCCAAAAGTGAAAATGATTGAACACAAGAGAGCATAATGCGCCAATCATGAACCTTAAAGTGGTTTGAACACTGTTGTTGATTGAACTCCAAGTGCCCTCTTGGGGGATAGGTTATCATTCCATAAATTTGGATTAATATCTTAATATTGGAGAATGCCGAATTGCCGATCCATTATCCTAGACACGGGTCGGCAAGAAGATGGATGGCCCATGTATTGCTTCTAGCTTTGTCTAGATTCTAACTCAGAAGCGCTCAGCCATAATCTCACGATCCAAAATCAAAAATCGTGATGACACCAACTTGCATGAGTTGATAAACCAATCTTTACCCCCTCTACCCCAAAATTGAACAAAGAAACAAATGCGAAAAATAATAAAGTACACAAGCTTTGAAATCTTTAAATAAGATTCAATATAATAGCCAAATATGAAAGTAAGAAATTTCAAAATCAAATGTCACGAGTACAAGAACTAACTAAAAGGTATTACAAGTCAAGTAATACATCCCGATAATACATAAGTTGTCCGAATGTAAGAGACATAAAGTAAAATATAAGAGGGAGGATCTGGTGTCATGAATCTCTCTAGTGGCTCACCCCGAATCATCCGATCGATCTCTTTAACATGAAGAGTAGGCACGCGCTCCGCTGGTACTAGGAACTGAACCTGCACACAAAAGGGTGCAACAAGTGTAGCGTGAGTACGGAAAACAACGTGTACTCAGCAGTATCATCGATTGACTCTATATTAAACAGAGATGAGGGTTGGCCTTCCGATTACTACTTACATACTAACCGACATTAGTTTACCATGATAATAATAATAATACGGCTTAATTCATATATGGACCCTTAAACTTGCTCGGTTTTTCCATTTTGGCACCTCAACTAAACATTGTTCCTATTGAACCCCTGAACATGTCCTCAAGTGTGTCTATTAAACACAATTCGATTGACATGGCATAAATCGAGAGTTTTATTTTTTTAACCTTGATTCATGTTCTGCTACTATGAGCTGATTTGGTTCTTGGTTTGAATTAGTATGCATAAGAGTAGAGCTTAAGATCTTTGTGAATATAGGAAGTGGGTTGTTTTAATTGGTAGAAACTTTCACGTAGGATGAGCTTGACATTCACGTGCAAGGTTAAAGAAATAAAACTCCCTATTTATGCTATGTCAGTTTGATTGTGTTTAATAGACACACTTGAGGATGGGTTCAGATATTTAATAGGAACAATACTTAGTTGAGGTGCCAAAATAAAATAAAAACCGAGCAAGTTTAAGGATCTGCATATGCATTAAGCCTACTAATACACTAACTCACATAAATCATCAGTCCAAACCTAGGTTATAGCATTTAATTCCTCAAGTCTGACAAGGTTTCCACATAAACAAGGTAATAGAATCTAATTCACAAATCAAGTACCAAACACATAATATGGATGTAATGTTATGAGATGCAAATGAAAAACAATGTAATGCAATGCAAGGCCTTTCCATCACCGGTATACACACGTGAACATGAACGAATCGTGACCCATGGGGGACTCGCGAGGTCCATACACCATCCAGAATTGTTTCCCTTTGTGTTCTCAACCATTACTAGGCTCACAATACCTGTCTCTAGCCACTCTGACTCATATCAGTGCATCACTCAGTTCGAAATCATTTCCACTCGAACCCACATATGTATCCTCAAGTGTAGCATGCATAAGATACCATATGAAGCATGAATATGACATGCACAATAATAAGAAGTCAAGATATGCAATAAAGATTCATTCTTTAATCAATTATGTTATATAGATCCGACCTTTAATCATTTACATAATAAAGACTCGATCTTTTGCTTCTTTTTCACTTTTAAACGAGTATAGATGAGTGATGGAAACACACAATCACAGATAAGACATGCATATAATAATGATACAGAAAGTACGAGCTTCATACCCCAATCAGAGATCCAAAGGATCGTACTATTCTATCAGTTAATGCTCAAAGTATGACATTCACAATATAATTTAAAGGCACAAATACCCATAATATGTCACCGGTACCCGATACAAGTTATCGTCACCTCACAAGTATCGGAACCCCCTTGTTATTCTCATTAAGCCCTCTTATTATTTAATTAGACCAACCATGACACTTTAAATAAGGTACAAGATCTCAACTTGCTTGAAAATAGGAATTCAAGAATCACAACAAAGCTTTGCCTTTTCGTAATGCCTCTGAAAGACGTCAATCTATTCAAATATGGATAATACGTGAACATGCGATTCTATCGATACCCATATTGCTATATGAACTTTCAAACCCAAAAAGTCACCCAAAAGAGGATCCCGAACCTCGAAGGGAAAACGGAAAATTTATTCCAAAATAAGTTTACCCAACATCTATGGAACCTAGATATCAAATATGAACTAATTCCAACATCATTCCATGATTTAATAGAGAAAACACCATTTCCAACCTAGGGTTTATAAATCCATGAAACCCTAATCCCAAAGCATAGTTTCTACCATGAAATTCTTCACTAGTCAATTAAATTATCATAAAAGAAAATTTTGAAGCTTACCCCCTTGATGAATCTTGAATACCCCTTCAAAAATCGCATAAGGCCAAGCTCCCAAACTCCAAAAATGTGAAATGAACTATCCAAGTTGAGTTGGGGATTAAATCCCTCTCTGCCAGGGATTTCGCATCTGCAACGCATTTCATCGCACTTGCAGCTCGCATCTGTGGCCCAAGCCTCACAGGTGCTAGGTTCACTTAACCCAGCCCAACTCACAGGTGTAGGGCTCCTTATGCAGGTACGCACTCGCAGGTGCGACCCTTTCCTGCCTAGACCATCTTCTCAAGTGCGAGCCATTTGTCGCGGTGCGATGCACCAAAACCAAAAACTCCAAAACAATCAACCCCCAAAACTCATCTGAGACCTTTCGGACACAAATCAAATATACAAATCATTCCTAAAACATGCAATGGACTTACTCGCGCACTCAAAATACTCATACAAGGTCGTCTTGATCCATTGTTGACTATGATCAACTCCAATTCTCTTAATTAACTAAAATCTCAATCAAGAGTCCAAAACACACTCGAGTCCCTCGTGTATCGAACCAATGACTTGACTAAGTCATAAATGACATTCCGAGCCTAATGGAATCGGTGAAACTTTAAAAAAGACTCAAATGCCCTCGATGTTGACTTTAGTCAACTAAAACTCATCTTTTAACTTAAGAACTCTTCAAAATCCACAAACTCACCTGAATCACTCGGGGTCGTTGCAACCATTCAAAATCATATTTCTAAGCTAACAGAACCATCGAAATTCAATTCCGAGCGCATCTTCCCAAAAGTCAACTCCTAGTCAAATTTTCCAAACTTAAAACTTCTAAAACTCAAAACTTAGATTTTCTTCCGTTATTTTCATCTGATTGCCTCGGGAATCGCGTCACCCATCTCCGTACATCAAATACATCAAAAAGAATCTAGGAAAATGGGCATATATGGGAAAACAAGCAAAATATCGCAAATGACTTAACGGGCCGTTACATATAATCCAACGAACAATAGTTTCGTGATATTGGATTTTCAACCAAGTCGGTTTGTATTCTAATAAGGACAAGTGTCAAACGTGATTTGTTATCATCTGCTTAAGTTTTGATGGACATAATGACTTGGTACTTACATTAGCGGAAAGTAGTAGGTACTCGATGAAATAATCAAAGTGCACACCAGTTTATCCTATCACTATTGTTACGAGAGAAAAATATGTCATCTCTTACTTCCATGTTAACCCGCTATTTCTTCCTTTTGGATCATCATCGTTGTTTTCGAGTTAGGGTTATAGAAATTTCAATGCAAATTCTTGAATGTTTTTCATATTTTGTGACTCATGAGACAGCGACAAGGTCGATCACATACAAACTCCCCTCTTCTTCTACACAAACAAAAAAAAGGCAGTTCGGTGTATAATATATTTTATATCCACGCAAAATTTGGGGAAGGGTCGTATTCTAAAGGTGTGTAATGTAGGTTGTCTATTATGGCGTAAGCATCAATGGCTAATGTAGGTTGTCTATTATTACATTTGATGATTAACATACGACGATCCTCCTTCTTTATGTAGACTTGGGACGGAGTATGCTAGTATACCTTGTTTAATTGGATGGTTGTTACTTATTGTATTGTTATTTTAAATATACTATTTATTTTTAATTGTTGCTTAAATTTTATTGTATCGTATCGTTATGTAACAAAGAAAAGTCTTATTTTATGTTACAACCTATTTGGTTTGTTTATAATTTAATAATCATATTCGATCCTTTACTCGACTTTTTTTATAATAATTTTTTTCGTACCATATTTTTTCTTTATAATAATGTAAATGTGTTCTTCATATTACTGACAAGCGGCATTATATGACGACGAAAAATGATATAATATCCCCACATCGTATTCATCAAAACAATACAGTACAATACAATACACTATAAAAGGCTATATTACCACCATTGTTTCTCAAATCTAATAACTTGAGATATCCGCAACTAACATTTCAAACCACCGGACACCAGGTGGGAAACCAAAATAAATACATTTCAAACCACCTAGCTACTTCATAAAAATTGTATGGTTGCATTCAAATTTAGATGAATAATGTGAAAGACATATGCTAAATAGGGCAGAAGAAGAAAAGGGTTGTCAAGTCCTTTCATGAAAAACTAAAGCTACATCTACACTTACAACTCAGAAGAAGAAGATAGTGGATTAACAGAGAGCAATATATATATTTGAACACTTTTAAGCTGGCATGTTTCTTGGATTTTATTTATTTTGGATTTACAAGAAAGATCCCACATACACACACACACACAGCTTTAGCTTTTCAACTTTTCTCATTATAGTGTTCACTGAGATTATTCCCCTTGTTTCCTTGCCCAAACAAACACAGTACCTAAATCCTTCATCCATATCTCAAAGTACCAATAGCCACATTTGTTTTTGTCCTCTTTCACACGTGGAAGGTCGTGTCACCTTTCCTATTGGGTCGACTACCTATCTTCTTTTCTTTTAAACTATTAGATGTCCGAATTTACTGGCCTAATTAATCCTACTTCGCATCCTAAAAAGTTTATTATGAGCGGGTTAGGATTCCCTATTGAAGTGGATTTTATTCTCTAGAGTTTGAATTTAAAACTTTCAATTAGTGATGAAGAAACTTTTACTAAATGACACATTTGTTTTTGTCCTCTTTCACACGTGTAAGGTCTTGTACTCGTGTTACCTTTCCTACTGCACCGACTATCTCTCTTTTTTTAAAAGATAACATTTGATGTTCGAATTTACTATGCTAATTAATCCAAATTCGCATCTAAAATCTAATTATGAGCGATTTTAGCTCTTTCCTACTAAAGGATTTTATTTCCATAATTTGAATTCAAAATATTTGATTGGATAAACTAACCTTTACCATTAATACCTCTCTTCCCACCCACATGAAGTGGCTTAATTAAGTGAGTATACTGTTTGTATAAAGTTTCATTATTTGCTTAACCTAGTTCAAAAGTACATGCTATAATTTGTTTTTAAAATTTTTGAAAGAATTTAGGTCAAGATCACTTTATAAAATCATCACTTTAACCATAAAGAAGCAGAAATAAGCTTGACAAAAATTAAAGATGCAGAAAATTAAAAGACTGAAATTGAGAAAATTTTCTGATATTTTATTCCTTCATAGTACCGTGTATTTATACAACTCTAGTGCTAGAAAATAAATGTAAAAGAATTACATTTCTGTGCATGTATATAATTCCTATTTGGTAACAATGTAACTAACTTTGTAGTCTCATATTCTTAACCATTGATTTATGTACAGGTGTATTTGATTCCAATCCAATGGCTGAGATTTGCGAATGACTTAATAACTTGTTGAGTCCAATGCATTTGGGCTTTGTTGTCTTGAGTTTTCCCGAAATGGGCTTTGTTAATTCTTGGTCCAATTTTTTTGGTTTGTCCGTCATTTGTATTTTGCCTTTTCCCTCTTTATCTTGTGTTTGTACCGGGCTGTCCAGTGGGCCGGGTCGGCCCTATCCCGACCCGGCCTTTATTCGCACCCCGTCCCGCCGGAACCCGCCCCGCCCCGTTGGAGGTTTGTACTAGTGAAGAGGATGATGAAGAAGATGAGTTGTACACACCATCTTCAAGTTGGAAGGGTGCGAAGACAGACCCAACTTGGAGAGGACGGTTTGGTGAGAAGGTCCAGAGAGAGCTTTTGTAAAGATGTCGGCGATCTGAGAAGCGGCCGGTACATAGGAGAGTGAAATAAGTCCGGCGATGAACTGTTGCCGGACAAAATGACAATCAAGTTTCACGTGCTTCGTTCGCTCATGAAACACCGGATTTTGAGCTATATGAATCGCCGATTGACTATCAGAATAAACAGGGATAGGCAGATCTGGTGTTGATCCCAAATCTGTCAACAATCGATACAACCAAGTGAGCTCAGCCACAACACGGCGCATTGATCGATACCCAACCTCAGCTGAGGAGAGTGACACCGATGTTTACTTCTTCGATTTCCACGAGATCAGAGAACCTCCAAGGGTTATGAAAAATCCACTAATTGATCGTCTAGAATCCACACAAACACCCCAATCTGCATCGCAAAAAGCTACAAGTTTCAAAGAAGGATCTGCCTTGAAGAGTAAACCTTTATTGGGATTACTTCGTATATAACGAAGCACTCTTATAACATCGAAATAGTGAGAAGACCTGGGGCTTTGCATGAACTGAGAATGATGTTGTACAACATAGCAGATATTAGGCCTACTATGTGTAAGGTAATTGAGTTTACCTATTAATCTCCTATAATATGTAGGATCTGTGAGTAGAGTTCCTGAATTGCTTCCTAACTTGCATGCAAGGTCAAGAGGTGATGAAACAAGAGGAAGATGAGAGCAATCAAACTCTGAGAGGAGATCCATAGCATATTTTCGTTGAGTGATTATCAGGCCATGAGGTTCCCTCAAAATTTCCAGCCCTAAGAAGTAATGTAAGTCCCCTAGATCCTATATTTTGAATTCCTCATCAAGGAAGTACTTTAATTTGTTTAATTATGCACTGTCATTACCTGTAAGTATTATATCATCAACATAGACAGCTATTATAGAAATATAACTCACATTCTTCTTAACAAATAGAGAGCAGTCATTGAGTGAAGAATTGTATCCCTTGTAGTTGAGGGCAGATGCGAGTTTAGAATACCATTGTCTAGAGGCTTGTCTAAGCCCATAGAGAGACTTGTTAAGATTTCAAACATGATTTGGACTAGGGGTGACATACCAGGGGGAAACCTCATATAGACATCCGCTTCTGAATCTCCCTGTAAAAAGGCATTATTCACATCTAATTGGGAAATAATCCAACCTTTCTTAACAACATTAGACAAGATACACCTGATGGTTGTCATTTTTACCACAGGTGAGAAAGTTTCATTAAAATGAATCCCTCTTTGAATATCACCTCTCACTATTAAATAGGCTTCCATCAGATTTTTGTTTCACTTTCTACACTCATTTACAATGCCAAAGCCTTTGTTTCTTGTGGTAGCAAAACTACTTCCCATGTCTTGTTAACATGTAGGGCATCAAACTCAGATGTCATAGCTTGCTGTCATCCAGGTTGCATAATAGCTTGTGCATAAGTAGAAGGCTCAGTGATTGTAGAAATAGAATTGCTAATCTGTTGATTTGTAGGACAAAGCAGAAAAGGGAAAATTTGTAGGAGTAATAAATGAATTAAAACTAGTAAGATCAGTTAAGAACACTGCATCGCATACATAGTCTGATAGATAAGAAGGCTTTTTATGCTCTTTACCAGATGTTCTAGATGGAATGATGTTTTCAGAAGGATGAGAAGGTATAGGATTGTCTGCAGATTGAGTATCAGAAAAAATAGGAGAAGTAGGAGAACCCTGAGAGTTACCTGGTGAAGCAATATCTTCATGAATTGTATCAGTTTGCATTTCTTCTGCAGTATCATAATTAGAGGAAATATTAAGTGGAACAACAGAAGGTGCATCATCATTTGAATCAGAAATAGGAGGATAAATAGGTGAGTTAGTTTTGGATTGTAAAGCCATGACAAAAGGAAAAATAGACTCATAAAATTTGACATTCCTTGAGATAAAAATCTTCTTGTTAACCAAATTGTACATTTGAATCCCTTTTGTCCAAAGGATATCCTATGAAAACACAAGGATGGGCTCTACAATCCAGTTTTGTTCTCTGAGTTGATAAAGTAGAAGCATAGCAAAGACATCCAAAACTCTTGAGAGTGTGATAATTAGGAGACCTTCCAAAAACAAGATGATAAGGTGCCTTTCCTTGTAGAACTCTATAAGGGTACCTATTAATAAGAAAAGTAGTTGTTCACAAACATTCTCCCCAAAAAGTAATGGGCAATCCTGATTGAAACAAAAGAGCTCTTGAAGTTTCTAAAAGGTGTCTATGCTTTCTTTCAACTACTTCATTCTGTTGTGAGGTATTAGTACAAGAAGTTTGATGTATAATTCCCTTGGAATTTAAAAACTCAGTAGCAACAACACTCTTTCCTAACTCAAAAGCATTGTCAGATCTTACATTCTTGACTTGCTTATTAAACTGTCTCTCTGTCATGGCTATGAAATATTGAAGCATTGCTCTTAGTCTTTAAAATATATGTTCAAGTAGCTCTGCTAAAGTCATCTACTATGGTCAAAAAGTATTTTAAACCGTTGTGTGTAGGAGAATTATAAGGACCCTCATGTATCTATGTGAATTAACTCAAAAATCTCTTTGGATCTGATTTCACTAATAGGGAAATGAAGTCTTGATTGTCTAGTCATAGGACACACATCACAAGAGAAGTCAAATAAAGATTGGAAACTAAAAGTTTTAATGCTTTTCATTGATGAAATGGCCAAATGCCCTAATCTATTGTGCCAAAGCTTTACATCATACTGATTTTTAGTAAGTATGAATCTAGAAACTGAACTACAAACTGCATTTCTAACAAAACTAGGTAGAGTACTAGTCTTGAAAGTTTTCTTGAAAGGAAAATATGTTGAATTAAACTGATACAATCCATCTTTTTCTTCACCAAGCACCAAAGGGTTCTTCATTGAAAGGCCCTGTAATATACAAGCGGTAGCAGAAAAGATAATTAAATAACTGAGTTGCTTACATAGCTTGTGAACAGATAACAAATTTATCCTAAATGATGAAACATAAAGAACATTGTGAATAATGATGTTTTGGAAGAAAATGAAAACTTCCTATATGAGTAGCTTGTACTTTAGCAGAATTGGACAGATTTACCTTTATAGGTGCAGGTAATGGTGAAAAGGTGATAAATAAACTAGAGTCAAAAGAAAGGTGTTGAGTTGCTCCTGATTCTAAGATCCAATTAGTAGAATTAATGTTTAGGAGGCAAGAAAAAGAGTGTACAGAACCTTTACCAGTATAATTAGCTACCACATCTGAGAGTGAATCCTCAGACTGGCTAGTTTTGACCTAGTTAAGCAGTTGAACTATCTGAGAGATCTGATCTTGACTGAGTTGATTAATGAGTCCATTGTTTTCTAGATGAGCCTGACTGGTTCCTTCATTTTCAGATGTGAATCTTGCATTGCTCCTCACATTTCCTTGTACCCTCGTGGTCTTTGTGAATTTAAAATTAGGTAAAAACCCAATCACCTATAGCATTTGTCAACAATATGTCCAGTTTTCTTGCAGTGTGAACAAACCACCATTCCTTTTTCCTTTAAAATCATTTTGGACAATATGGTTGTAGTTTGAAGCATGTAAGATGTAGAACCTTTGAATTCATTTTGAGAGGGATTATTATAGTTGGTGATCAAGAAAGAAGTTGAGTTTGCTGGAAATTGGAAATCGACAGTCATTTCCCTTTGCTTTTCATCTTGCATAATGAGTGAATAGGCAAGACTGACAGTGGGTAGAGGGTAAATCGTCAATATATTGCTTCTAGCGGGGGAATAAGTGTCATTTAGAACCATGAGAAATTTAATTAGCCTTTCATCTTGAACAGACTTAGCAGATTTGGCTTTTCCATTACAAGTGCAAGAATAACAGTTTTTAACATTCAAAATGTCAAGTTCATCCCATAAGCTTTTAAGCTTGGTATAGTAAGCAGCAATGTCATTAGGTCACTTAATTCCTTTTGCAGGTGGTATAACTTAGCTCCATTGAGCTGACCAAACCTGTCCTCAAGGTCTTTCCAAAGATCTTCAGCAGTTTTAGAATAAATGACAGACTCAGCAATATCTTTAGAAAGAGAATTTAACAACCAAGATGTAACCATATCATTACATCTATGCCAATGTTTATAGTCTGATGATTCAGAGTTTAAAGTTTTTGAGCTTCCATCAATAAAATTAGTTTTATTTTTGGCTGACAGGGCAATCAAGATGAATTTTCTCCAACCTGTATACCTTCTTCCTTCAAAAATAGAATTCACCGGAGAATCCGAAGGGTGAAGTAGAGGGTTACTGGTATCTAGCAAGTTAGATCCAGTAACACCAGCAGATACAACAGTTGTACTAGTTCTCATGATTTGAGAATTTTCGAGCTATGATATCATAAATAAGCTTGACAAAAATTGGAAAAAAATCCTGATGCTTTATTCCTTCAAAGTACCATGTATTTATACAACTCTAGTGCTAGAAAATAAATGTAAAATAATTACATTTCTGTACATGAGTATAATTCCTATTTGGTAACAATGTAACTAGCTTTGTGGTCCCATATTCTTGACCATTGATTTATGTACAGGTGTATTTGATTCCAATTGTGGATGACTTAATAACTTGTTGAGTCCAATGCATTTGGGCTCTGTTGTCTTGAGTTTGCGCGAAATGGGCTTTGTTAATTCTTGGTCCAATTCCAACGACTGGCCCAATGTTGTCTTTGGTTTGTCCGTCATCTGTATTTTGCCTTTTCCCTCTTTGTCTTGTGTTTGTACTAGTGAAGAGGACGATTAAGAAGATGAGTTGTACACACCATCTTCAACAAACCATAAGAATCATTTAATACACTTTAAGCTAGTCGCAATAAGTTTGTTTTCGAAATATATAGTGCAGTGACTATCAAGCACATTATTTTTTTGAGATAATATCTGCTAAGTTCTATTAGCTTGTAATTAGACTGAAAGATGTTAAACTTTTTGCCTTTTTCACAAGACATTGCTATAAGGCAGTCAGAATACTTTATTTTTAAAATAAAAAAAAAAAAATTGTTTTGCTCATAAATCTGACTTTCAAATCTTACTCGGCATATTTCATTTTTATTCCTTTTATAAAAATCTTAATTTATATATAGGTTCCTAATGTATAAGAGATTTTGTCCATTTGGAAAATTTAAGTGATAATTTCTCAATTAAGTTGTGCTAATAGAATTGAGTTGTAAATCTATAAAAAGGAGAATACACGGTCGGTTTACACGTGTGACCAATCTAGTTCAGATGCCCTTATTCTGTGTGTATTCATCTTAGTTGCAAATTAAGGTACAAATTTGTTTCTGAACTATGTGAAATTAAATAAATTTATCCTACATTAATAGTTGGGGTCAAATTTGCGCTTGAAGGGTTAAATGATAGTGTCGTTATTTTGTTTATTATTTATGATGCTTCACAAAAACTACCACTATTTCTAAAGAGCTCTACCACTTTACAGTACTGGTATGTACAATGGAATAAAAAATAAATGTAAAATTGACAAATCTGTGGGTTACCAATTGGAGCGTCATTGAAAATAAATCAACCTAGTCATTAAACAAAATTTATTCCCTTAATCAATTCTTTGGTCGAATGTGATTTTGTACTTGATAGTGATTACTAAACATAAGCTTAGTTGTGGGGATGAGCAAGTTAATTTCTTCATCAACTTAATTCCTCTAACACCTTGTTTGGATGGCCGAAGTTACATATTGTTTCATAATATATTGTATTATCTCGTATTGTGTTGTACTATATTGTACTAAATAGTTTTCATGAATGCAACGTTTGAATAGATTGTATCATTTCTCATCGTTACATAAAGTCAGACATCAGTGATTTTGAAAGATAATTATAAGAAAAGTAGGGGTGGTATAATGAAAAGGTAGGGTAAAGGATAAAATTTGATCATTAAATAATAAGTAAAGACAAAATGATTAAAAAAAGATTGGTTACAATACGGTCATACCAAATCGGTCGTTACATAGAATAGAGAATTTTTCATCGTTACGTAACAGTAAATTTAACTATATAATAAAATAAATATTTTATTTAAATGAACAACATTATACAATAAGTAACAACCATCCAAACAAGCGAAATAGTGATGCATTTGTGGTTCATATGTTACTTTATACACAATGTAGGCAAGAGTCTAGACAAAGAGAGAGAACTAGTGGGAAAATATGTTAATGTAAATTACCCATAATTAATAAAATTTTCTTTTGTATAAGAGATAATGGATCAAAATTCTCCTAAACTATCATATTTTTATTAGTTTCATATTTAAAATATGTCTAATTTATATTACCCTGAACTATAATTTTCAGGTGTTAAAATCCCTCTAAACTAAGGGTTGCCGGTGGGACGAGATGGGACGGGAAGGGATTTGGGAGACGGGATTTGGGGGGACGGGTCGGGTAGGGGGGAGGGGGACTTTAAATTTTTTTCTAGACACTTAATTTTAAAATATATATATTTAAACACTTAAATAATTAAACAAGATAGTGAAAAAATATCTCAATGCTAATTGCCTCTTATATTATTTAATGGAAATATGATTTTTTTTGTAATACAATTTCAAAATTGCAACTTTGTTTCGTAGTCCAAAAATTACAAATCACATAGTAAAATTGGCATTAAAATAATTACATATGTAACCATATTTTTTCTAATTTTCTGACAATCTCTTGATGATTTTCTGTTGGAATTGGAAGTAGTTGGTCAAATTGTTCAACGTCGCTTCCTGCTCCCTCAGATAAGATTACGTTGTAATTGTAGCCGTCTTCTTCATTGATCTCTGGTTGACCGCACCTTCTACGCTCCGCTCTAATTCAATCTCTAAATAAAACTGCAATCTCTAAACTATCTCGCGTCAATGCTTGTCTGTGCTCTCCTATTTGAAACATTCCAGCAGAAAAAGCGCTTTCAGAAGCTGTTGATGACACTTGAATATTCAACATATCTCGCACCATCTTTGATAGAGTCAGAAATGTCTTCTCATTCTCCCCCCAGTATTTTAGCAAGTCTTCACGTCCATTTTCATTAGCAATTGATTCGAACGGTACAACACCCTACAAAACATAAACAACAAATTCGCTAATTTGTGAAGCATTTGAACCACTATACATTCTATTTCGAAGGCCTTGAATACTTGAAGCAGAAACCGCATGTGTTTTTATAAGGTTGAACTGAAGTAGAAGAAGATGGTACAGAAGCCAGTTGATTATTTGCACTTTGCTCATGGTAATACATATACATATTTTTGCATTGTGTTTGTATGCTAGACATAACATCTTCTTTAGTTGGTTCTTCAATTGGTTCTGCTGGAAGTATTTCTAAGCATTCATAAATCGTTTCAATAAGGGTATTACAACCGTCTACTTTAATAGTGCGATTTAATACAGCACCAATAAAATAAATAGTGGGAATAGGAAAAAATATTTTTAAAATTTTACAAACATTTTTGCAATTACTGGAGCGTAAGTTGGTTTTTTCATATATTCATTAAATAACAAAAATATTAGAGCTATATAAAATAACATAGATAAAATAGTAGGATAATAAATACCAGAAAATTCCTTAGTAGCTAGAAAAAAATTTCTAAAATACAATAAGTTTCAAAATTTTGTCGCAATCATCATCTACAAGCATATCCGAAGGATTTTGATTATGAGCGTTAAATAATAAAGTTATAGGTCTTCTATACTCGTGAGCAACAAGTAATTGTTCATACAAAGAATTCCACCTAGTCGCAACTTCTTCTGGAGTCTTCCTATAAGGTAATCCACAATCATGACATGTCTTTATACTATTTGCGTCTTTGTATTTTAATACCTTTAAAAATAAAGTTGATAGCAAATTGTATTTTATCAAGGATGTGTTTTTTAAAAAAATTGATCATCCTTTACAACTAAGTTATAAATATGACATGCACATCTAACATGAAAAATATCGAAAAAAGATGGAGTCCATCGAGTTTTTAAAATGTTTACAACATAATCATTACAAGAAGCATTATCTAATGTAATAGTCATAATTTTATCAGTAATTCCATAATATTTACTAATTTCATGAATATTTCTTGAAATAAAAATTTCAGTGTGCCTTTCATCAATATATTTATATGCTAATATACGTTTTTGCATAGATCAATTATGATCTATCTAATGACATGTAACAGTCAAATAGTCACTTTGCCATTAACATTATACAATGCATAACGTAAATATTGTTGATATTCATGCGCAAATTTAAAAATATTTCTTCTAATAGTTTATCTAGGAAAACCGTTAAAAGCATTTTATATGTTTCTCGAATGTAATGAATAAAATCAGGAGAGGAAGGAAATGAAAAAGGCAAACCCTCACAACAACTAATTTTGTTAAATTTTTCTGATCTTTGTGTTTAACATATTTCAGAGCTATAACTCCCCCCGTCATCGAGTATATTCGACCATGTATAAGGTCGGAGACACTATGTGAACCTTGTCCCGACTTAGAAGGCATTTGCACACCCGCTTTTTCAGTCAAGTATTGGTTATACCTTGCTTTGTGATCCTTTTCCACATGTCTTATTAAACCTCCTATCCTACCTTGACCTTTTCCAATTTTAAACATATAAACTTCGCGACAAATTTTACAAATAGCTAGTTTATTAAGAATGTCCCTTTCAAAAAAATCTGATGCAGTTGATTTTAATTTTTGTTATTTATGGCATCTTCTCATACTAGGAGTAATAGAAGGGATTCCAGTTTCAGCTTTAGCCTGAGACTCGGTATGAGTCTGAGGTGGAGTTGCACTAGTGTGTGTTATCTAAATTATCTTCTAATTCATTTTCTAAATCATAGTCTGGTTTAGATGCAGAATATACCTCATGATATAATGGTATATTAATATTAACATTTAAAAGATCAGTTTCATCTACATGAGTGAAATTATCGTAATTATGATTACTAGAATATGCACTCTTACCCCTATTACCCCTAATACATCTACCATAAAAACATACATCTCGTTCCATTATAATTATGTACATAAATAATTAAAGTTAAGAAAATTAAGTACGATAATTAAAATTAAATAACAATAATAATTAAATAATAGAAGGAACGAAGGTACCAAACGCCGACGTAACGTCGACGTGTAAGCGAGATTAAAAATTGAAACTTTGCTCGATTATCCTCAAGCTATTTGCCAACTTCACTCCCAATTTTTTAACTTTGATAGAAATTAGCAAATAAAATGTAATATTTAGTGTGCAATTTAGACTTATAGAGAGAGAGATGGTAGGAAGATTTATGAGAAAAATGAAGAGGAAAATGAGGTATTTATAGTTGAGAAATATAGTTAATGTGTAAATATACTAACTTAGGGGTTAAAATAAATATTAAAGGGGTATGGGAGTTTATGGGGGGGGGGGGGGGGGCATAATGGCCATTACCAGCCGTTGCCAACGGCTACAATCGAAAACGGTCATTTGTGCAATGGAAATTTCTGTAAATGGGACGGGGCGGGGCGGGGCGGATGGCGGGACGGGACGAGCCCTAATCCCGTCCTGAGTTCGAACCCCGCTACCGACAATCCTAATCTCATATTTTAACTGACAGGTCAGGGCAGGTCTCCCGTCCCGACCCACTAGACAGCCCTACTCTAAATTATCATGTTTATTAGTTCCGACACTTATGTTTCTAATTATGAAATGTCAGAATCATAGACTCACGAGAACAAATTCAAATTGTATCCTGGCTAATGTTACTCAATTAAACCTTTGATACTCCATCGTTTACTAGTTAACAAGGAGAAAAAAAACTATAATTCTTGTTTGCCATCTCATTAAAATTGGAGAAACTTCAACCATCCATGTATGATTTATAATTTCTCTTACCTTAACCCTCGTTGATACTACTATTTTGCATCATCTTGAAGTGCTTACTTAATTCGTCACAATGTCAACTTGGAAAGTTCGTTTGTTGATTGAGTGTGTAATTAACTTATTTTTGTTGTTTCAATTTATGTGACACTTTTTTTTTAGTCGATCCTAAAGAGTGACATATTTCTATATATAATAATAATCCTCCTTCTGTCCCAAAATATTATTCTATTTTTCTTATTAGTTTTCTAAAAAAAATTGGCACATTTCTTTATTTAGAAACAATTTAACTTTATGAGATGATTTACAGTCACACAAATATCCATGCCTTATTTTGGACCACACATTTCAAAAGTCTTTCTTTATTTCTTAAATTCTGCGCCAAATTAAATTAGGACAATCTTTTTGGGATGGAGGGAGTAACAATTTAACTTCATATTTTCTATGTTGCTCTTAATGAGATGATTACAACAATATAAATATTTATAATTTATTTTAGATTCTACTTTTTTTTTAAAAAAATCATTTTAAAATTTCATATTCAGTTAAATTTTCGTATAAATTGGAACGGAAGAAGTATAAGAAATGTGTCAAAACTAGGGCTGGCCAGTGGGCCGGGACGACCCGACCCCGGCCCGACCCCGTCCCGACCCCGCCCCGGTCCCGACCCGACCCCGCTCTAAAAAAAAAAAAAAAAAAAAAAAATTAACGGGGCGGGACTCGAACTCGGGACGGGACGATGTCTCGTCCCGCCGGACCCGAGCCCGCCCCGTGCCCGCCGGACCCGAGCCCGCCCCGAGACCGTCCCGACCCCGACCCCGACCCCGACCTTACCTTTGCAAAAATAGCCGTTGCACCAACGGCCATTTTAGATTATGGCCGTTGGCCAACGGCCATTTTAGGCCCCCCCCCCCCCCCCCAACCCCCCTACCCCTTAATATTTATTTTTAACCCATAAGTTATTATATTTACACTTTAACCCAATTTTTCAACTATAAATAACTCATTTTCTCTTCATCTTTCTCACAAATCTTCCTACAATCTCTCTAATTTCTCAATATATCTCTCTACATTGTTTGCTAAATATTCAATTTTATTAATTCATTTGGGAATTGGGAGTGAAGTTGGCAACTAGCTTGAGGATCTTCCATCGAGCAAAGTTTCAATTTTCAACCTCTCGATTACACGTCGACGTTACGTCGGCGTTTGGTACATTCGTTCCTTCATTAAATTATTATTGTCTGTTTATTTTATTTAGCGCACTTAATTTCATTTACTTTAATTATTTGTTAGCATATAATTAAAATGGAAGGAATTAGAGGTATGTTTAAGGGTAAGGGGGTAAGACTTCTTCTAGTAGGGGCAATCAGGGCAAGGGTACTTCTTCTAGTCATCTTATTCCTACACATGATGATTTTGTTGATACTCAACATTTTCCTACAATACCATTAGATTTAGACGAGGAGTTATTTTCTGGAACTCAAGAAGACTTTAATTTAGACGATGATCTAGACGATACACCCACTAATATTGATGACAACACGCCCACTAGTGCACCTTCAACCGAAATACCTCCTATTCCCCCTAGTATGAGACGAGGTCCAAAGAAAACGACCATTAAAATCGATGCATGGACATTTTTTGATAGGGACGTAGAGAATCAAGTAGCCATATGTAAAATTTGTAAAAATGTTTTAAAATTTAAAACTCGGAAAAGGTCACGGTGGGACGGGGGTTTAATTAGACATGTAGTAAGTGCTCATCCAGCTAGGTATGCCCAATACCAGGCTTCAAAACCGGGTGCGCAAACGGCGCTCCATCGGGACAAGGTTCACATACGATACTGTCCCGACCAAGTACGGGTCAAATTAACCCTATGACGGGGGGAATTGTAGGCTCTAAATACAACAAACATAGAGATAGGGAAGCAATATCAAAATTAGTTGCTTGTGGAGGGTTTGCCTTTTTCATTTCCTTCATCTCCCGGTTTTATTCATTACATTAGAGATATATATAATCCTGCTTTTAACGGTTTTCCTAGGTCAACTGTTAAGAGAGATGTATTTAAATTTGCGCATGAATATCAACAATATTTACGTTTTTCATTATATCATTTTAATGGCAAAGTATCTATCACGTCGATATAGGTCGTAGTACTAACGGCCATGATTATTTAACCGTAACTTGTCATTGGATAGATTATAAATGGTCTATGCAAAAACGTATTTTAGCGTATAGATATATAGATGATAGGCACACCGGTACTTTTATTGCGTAAAAATATTTATCAAGTGTGCGATTATTACGGAATTACCGATAAAATTATGACTATTACATTAGATAACGCTTCTAATAACAATTACGCAATTACAATGTTAAAAAATAGTTTAGCTCCATCTTTTCCGGACCATTTTCATATAAAATGCGCGTGCCATATATATAACTTAATTGTAAAGGATGGTCTATCACTTTTTGAAGACATTCTTAGTAAAATACAATTTGCTATAAACTTTATTTTTAAAAGTAATAAAGTACAACGTAGAAAAGAATATAAAAAAATTTGTCATGATTGTGGACTACCTTTTAGAAGAATTCCACAAGAAGTATCCACTAGGTGGAATTCTTTATACGAGCAACTACTTGTTGCTTATGACTATAAATTACCTATAACTTTATTTTTTAACTCTCATAATAAAAAGCCACCGATATGATTTTAGATAGTGATTGGGAAAAAATTTCCGAACTTATTGTATTTTTAGAGAAATTTTTTCAAGCAACAAAAGAATTTTCCGGTATATATTATCCTACTATTTCAACTATGTTATTTTATATAACTCTAATATTTTTATTACTTAGTGAATATATGGAAAAACCAAATTATAAGGCGCTATTAAAAAAATGTTTGTCAAAATAAAAAAATATTTTATTCCTATTCCTTCTATTTATATTATTGGTTCTCAGTATTAAATCCTACTATTAAAATAGACGGTACTAAATCACTAATTGAAACTATTTACGATTGTATAGAAGTACTACCACCTCCAAGTCCCAAAAATCTAAATCACCCACCACCTATTGAACAAACTAAAGAAGAAGTGTTGAATAGCGTAGAACACCACCGCAAAAATATATATAGATTTTATCAACAAGAAAATGCTAGTAACGTACCGGCTACCATACCATCTTCTTCATCTTCAACACAACCTCACAAAAGACATCTTTGTTTCTTCGCGCTAGTATTGAAAGCCTCGAAAATAGAATGTGCGGCCGTACCTCTACTAACCAAATTAGCGAGTTGGATATTTTTGTTTTGCGGGGTTCTCGTACCGTATCAAGAAGTTATCAATGAAGATGGACAAGAAGACTTGCTTTGAAATACGGAGGGGAATGAGAAGACCTTTCCGACACTTTCAATGATGGCTCGAGATGTTTTGAACATTCAAGCGTCGTCAACCGCGTCGGAAAGCGCTTTTTCTGCAGCGAGATATCAAATAGGAGACCACGACACTCATTGGCCGGAGACAGACTTGGAAATTGCGTATTATTCGAGAGATTGGATACGAGCGGAGCGGAGAAGGTGCGGTCAACCGGAGATCAACGAAGAAGATGATGAAAACTACAACGAGATCTTAACCGAAGGTAGTGGAAGCGACGTGGATCAATTTGACCAACAAATACCTATTCCAACCGAAGAACCACATGAAATCATCAAGCAATTAGAACGATTTTTTTGAAAATGTAATTTTTTTAATTGCAATTTTATTATGTAATTTGCAACTTTTGGACAACACCATAAAGTTGCAATTTAGATTTTAGACAATTGTATTTGTATTACAAAAAAATCATATGTCTATTAAATAATATAAGAGGCACAAAAACAAATTTTGGGATGTTTTTATTACACTATCTTGTTTTATTTATTGAGTTTTTTTTTATACATATGTTATTTAAAAAAAAAAAAAAAAAAAGGAAAACCCGAGCTCGCCCCGCCCCGACCCGAGCCCGACCCGACCCGCCCGCCCCGACCCGATACCGACGGGATCGGGATCGGGGGGACGGAGCAGTCCCGCCCACCCGACCCCGCTAGGCCCGCTAGGCCCGATCCCGACCCCCGGATCGTCCCGCCCCAACCCCGACCCCGCCAGACCCGGCCCGCCAGACCCGAGCCCGGCCCACTGGCCACCCTTAGTCAAAACCAAGCATACACATTGTTTTGGAGAAAACAAAACAAAAGAATTTTCTTGAGCTTGAGTGAGCAAAACCCCCCAAAAAAAGGACAATAATTAACTTTGAGTAAGTGCTTGTGTGGGCAACACACAGATCTCTTTGCTGACCAAAGTAACAGTTCATAATGATGAGAGATAAGAATGGACCAAATCTTACTGACATGGCGGCCTGCTGTCTGGGCTTGACTTGATTGTTAGGTATGTTTTCTAGAAGTGTTGATAATGTTTTTCGACTTCATAAATCTTTTCCGGAAAAACATTTTTTTACCCATTACCGTACATGACAACTAAGGGGTGGTTTGGTAGCTGGTTTAAAAGTGAATTGTTCAAAGTAATAAATTCTCGTTGCTTATGAAGTAAATTATTCATGTATAAAATTAATATAATATTTGATTTATAATTCAGAAATTTACATAGCTAATATACATCTAAGTTATGAGGGAATTTATATACTTTTTTCGTCCCAATTTATGTTACATCTTTCGAAATTCGAGATTTAAACAAGTCTTTATTTTAACATAATTTTTCCTATATCTTTTAAATATTTTAAATTGTCAATCCTGCTGACTTATAGTACTTTTATGTAGTTTTCAAATATGTATATTTTATTTCAAAAAACTTGAAGATTTCATATCCGAATTTACAGTCAAAATTAAACTATTTGATTCTCGAAATCCGAACATAATTATTGATTTGCTCATAAATCTGACTTTCAAAACATCTTACTCCGTATATATTTCATTTTTATTCCTTTTAAAATACTAGGTAAATTAGTTGGGGCGTTCGCAAATTTAGTTCAAAAACTACCGTTACAAGCCTTAATAGATAGATCTACCTTATACCCGTGTTGGCAAAAAGTAATAAATATTGTTGGATACAAAGATGCAGGAAACAGATATTACAAGTAACTGCTAAGTATTATAAGAACTGAAATTACAATTGAACAATACACTGAAATTACAAAGAACTTGAAGAATAAACTGGAACAGTTTTTGGTATGCTGAGTCGAGTGTTTGCACTCTGTCTTTAAGACAATATTGCCCCGTATGTATCCTTTCTACGTCCTGGACAATTGTCTCTCAAGATAAAACAGCAAATGAACAAATGAGCAAAGAAAACTCAAGTGCTACCGTGAAGAAATTTTGAGTAATGAAATGATGCTGAAGATTGATTTCGTTTCTATTTTTGTGTGTCTGTTTGTGTGTTTTCGTAGCTAAACAATGGTGACAAATGGTCCTTTATATAGTTGAATGAGAGGCTTACCAACTGCCCACATAAGTGTCATTACTGGCCAAGTAATGGCAATTATTGAGGGGTAGTAATTCACCAAAATAAATGGTGAATTTGATGTGCAACGGATGGCATTTAGGAAGAGTAATTGAGTGCTGGTTGACGTTCTGTTCTCTGCCCAATCTGACTTTTTTAAAACTTCAGGGACCAAACTGTACATATGAAAGAATTCTGATCCAAAAAGATAATATCAGAAGAACCACAACCCATGACCCATGACCCGAGAACCCACGGGCGGGCGGCGGCGGCGCGTGTGTGAGCTTTCCTCGAACCGAAGCACATCTAGGTCCTCCCTCCTTTAAACACATGGGATACCCCTTGGGGTCCCAAACCTCAAGCCAATTTTGAGACTTATAAACAAAACAATTCTTTTTTCCTCCACCGATGAGGGAGAATTGATCTCAATACCGCACTTTTCCATGCTTCAAACACCTCACTTCGTGGACTAATATCTCTTTCATTTCTCAACGAAATTTGACGATCCTTGGCCCTACGGTCATCTACTTACTTAGTAGATTATGCATGTGTGAAGAACCGAATTCTCCAATATGCGGAACACTAGTGTTTAAGCCGTTAAAGTTGGTCAGACGCAACTCCCGCCAAAGGCAAATTTCCAACAAATATTTCATGAAATTAGACGAGGCATGTACAGATTAATCTAAACATTAAAGTTATAAAACAAATCAATTAGTAATATTTTTTCTGAAAAGTACAATGTAATTTTAAAAAATAAAGATATGAAACGGTGATACCTGGATCAAATCAACAAAGGAAATTAGAATTGGATGGGTTTGAGGTATTATGTTTAAATTTCACTAGAAGCAAAAGTATTAGGCGATTTCTTTTTATTTGTGCAAGTCTTGATGAACGGAGCAAAATTTCATGAAACTAGGCGAGACGAGTGCAGATTAATCCGCACACTACAGCTATAAAATAAATCAATTAGTATTTTTTTTATTTTTTTTCAAAGAACTACAATGTAAGTACAAAAATAAAGATATTAATCTATGATGCCTGGATCAAATCAGACAAGAAACACATGTAACGAATGGGCTAGAGGTCTTAGGTTTAAATTTTAACGGAAAAAAGTAAGTTATTTCTTTTCATTTGTTTAATTCTTAGTGGACAAAGTTATTCAATACCTATGTTGGTGGAAGATAACAAATATTTTGTGAAATTGATCGAGACACACATAAATTAATCCGGACTACCGTTATAAAACAAATCAATTAGGCCGTACTTTTTGTTTTTCTCACAGAACTACAATGTAATTACATAAACAAAAATATTAAATTGTGATACCTGGATCAAATTAGCCAAGAAAATAAGAATTGAATGGGCTCAAGGTCTTAGCTTCAAATTCTAGAGGAGGCTAAAGTACTAAGTGATTTCTACTCTTATGTTCAATCATTGGTGGACAAGGCTATTCGGTGCCTATATTAGCGGAAACTAACAAATATTTTGTGAAATTAGTCGAGGCACATGCAAATTATTTCGGACACTACAATTATAAAACAAATCAATTAGTAATTCTATAGTTTTTCTGAGCACTACAATGTAATTACAAAAACAAAAATATTAAATTGTGATACCTGAATAATAAGTAGAGTGGTGTCTCGCTTTTCCTTCTTTAATAGTAGTCGTAGTATATTTCATGCAGTTTTTTATCCTTAGATTTCTGTTATTATCTATTGTCGCGTGTTATTAGCTTAACATATTATTTTGTTGTGGTTATTGTTCCTTTTCCTTGTTGAACTGTTTTGTTTTTGCTTTATCCTGAGCCGATGGTCTATCGGAAACAACCTCTCTATCTCCAAGATAGGGGTAGGGTCTACGTTAGACTTTACACTCCTCAAACCCCACTTGTAAAAGTACACTGGATATGTTGTTGTTGTACCAGGATCACGTCAGCCAAGAAAACAGGGTATGAATGGGCTTGAGGCCTTAGGTTCAACTTCAATAGAGGCAACGATATTATGGTGATTTTTTATCATTTGTTCAAATCTTGATGGACAGAGCTATACGGTATCTGTATTGACATAACGTAGCAGATATTCTATGAAATTAGTCGAAACACGCACAAATTAATTCAAACATTGCAATTATAAAACAAATCAATTAGTTTTTCTTCTTCTGAGAACTTTTATGTAATTACAAATATTGAACTGGGATAGCTGCTGGATCAAGTCAGTCAAGAAAACAAGAACTGAATGGGCTCAATCTTTTCTTAGTGATGTAAACATAACATCTAAAGAAGCAAACACAAGTGTCAAAATGAGAGAGTTGAAATCATTAATTATTCTGCTTTCTTAATACTAACATGTTGTCTGTGTAAATGGTGGCACAGCCTCCATTTTCACTACTATTTGTTAGTGTTTAAACTTTAAACCCTACAAACCAAATTCAATGTTATGTACATCCTTGCAAACCCAAACTCTAGAATCTAGTTTTTACCTTTCAAGGTTTCACTTTTTACTTTTTTTCTTTTTTACCTTTTACGCAATGTTTATCCATACAAGTATAAAATTTAATTAATTAAGATTAGGAAAGAAAATACCCCCCACACCCCAACCCAAACCCTCCTCCCTCTAAAAGAAAGTAGAAAGATAAATTAATAATTTCTTGACTATGATTTTTCAAATATTTTAAAATATTTTTTTGCTATAAGGATTGTTACTACATATTTAAAAAATTCATTTATGTAGTTTTTAATATGTAAATCTTATTTTAATAACTAAGGATGATGTCTTGCTGCTCATATAACAATGAGGTGGATGCAATATTGCGTCATCAGGTTTATTTGAACTCAGTACTTTTAATGCGCGATTATTTGTAAAAGTTCACTAAAACTCCATCAAATAATCGATCTAAACCCATGATTTTAAAAAATATAGTGAATTCACTGCAAAGAATATTAAGAATAAATTCATAGAGCTTAAATTCTGAATCCACCTAACTCAATCGACATTAATTCTTTTTAGACAATTAGAAATTTAACTAGGCTCATATGTCAATATCAGTGTATATATAATATGAATATCAGTTGTCATCTATATCAGACTTTTGCATTACTAGATCATTTTAGACGTACAACACGAACCAATAAGCTCACAAAAAATTCAATATAATAATTTTCCATATAAATAAAAGGATTAAAATAAAAATCTATCAATAATTGAAGGACCAGAAATACGATTAATCCTTTTCTTTTTGTCCTACTTGAGTCTAATCCAGGAAATTTGTTGGTACATTTGACTGTGTGTACAAAATTAGAGTCAAAAGGGGGACCTAATTGTAATGTAAAATCCCTGGTAGGGGACCTGTCTACTATAGGAATTAAACTCTTAACCCCTATAGCTTTTGACTCATTGAAAATTACTTGTTACACAATGTCCACTCAATCTTTTTAGAAGGATTAAGTTGTGTAACATCTCCCCCCCCCCCCCCCCCTACCTATGAATTTTCAACATCTTTCCAAACATATCTGACTCGATTCAATGACCTGGTTTTATTCAGTATTATACCATTATGATAAGGTACAAAATATTAGGAACATTTGAGACTAATCATGTCTTGATATTGTTCAAAAAATACAAAAATTAGGTGGTCCTTTAATTTTAATTCATGAATATAGACTACCAAGGGGAATTAAGGGCGTATGTATCCTAACTTTCACGTGTTGAACTAGACCCAATATTTCTAATATGCAATATATATATAATTGTGAAAATTGCTAAAATTTCAGTAAATATTACTACTCCATAACATTTGAACTGATCAGAATTTCAAATATGCAATGAATTCTGCATTAAAAAACTTAAAGACTGAATCCACCTTATTTAATTTTTGATACGTAAAATATATATTTATGCGAAAAATCACAAAAACAAATCAATAAATATTACTCCATAACTGTTGAATTCAGAATTTCAAATATAGAGTAAGTCCAGCACTAAAAATCTTAAAGGACTGGATCCACTTAAGTTAATTTCTGACACGAACATAAACATTATATATATATATATATATATTTGTGTAAGAATCACTAAAATTTTAATAAATATTACTCCATAAATCAGGAATTTATCCTTTCAAATATACAATAAATTGAATATTAAGATACTTAAAAGTTGAACTCATCCAGTTTAATTTCTGAATTCGCTCTTATTGGGAATTTACACGTGGGTCAAGCCAAGACTAATCATAATAGACAATGAATTATTTGTTCAAATGTGACATTATGCCACTCGTGTAGGTTCTTGGAACTATCACATGAACTGCACGTGACACTTGTTCCTTCATAATAGCAATTTGATAATAACATAAGATATTTGGTAATTAATTCGAAGGGGACAATATTGTCGAGTTCATTTCTTGCAACCCTAGTAATGTCATCTTTCTTGTGTTGCAAGTGATGCAGCCATTACATAAAATCATTCTTATTTATTGGTACCAAAAAAATATTTTATTTATGGGACCAAAACATAAACGAAACACGAATTTTTCCCTTTGCCCATATTGGGAACATATGTCTCCTAATTATTTTCTTATTCTACTTTTTCGTATTTTTGTTACGACATAAAGACACATCCTTGTTTCTTCCATGGTCCTTACTTCAAATTAAATAATATATCCTCACATTGTTCTATTAATCCAAGGTTAAGGATGAGTATAATAATATATAATTAGCTTAATGCATGCATGTAAACAGGGTTGAGTAAGATTTGTTTATTCTTTATATTTATTCATCTCGTTTTAATTTTTCGATTGTCTGAGGTTTTTTGTTGGTTTGGATAAAATCGTTTAGATTAACAAGAAACGGGATTATCACGGGTACATTAGGGTGGATCTAGAAGGTCGATTACGGTTTGACGTGAATTTAGTAGTGTTTAATCATATCTTGTATATATATTAAGAAATCTACAAATATATATATATATATATATATACACACACATGTGTGTGATGGTTGTTGGAAATTAGCCTTTGGCGGGAGTTGCGACCGACCAACTTTAACGGCTTAAACACTAGTGTTACGTATGTTGGAGAATCCGGTTCTTCACACATGCATGATCTACTAAGTACGTAGATAACCGTAGGGCCAAGAATCGTCAAATTTCATTGAGAAATGAAAGAGATATTGGTTCACGAAGTAAGGTGTTTGAAGCATGGAAAGTGTGGTATTGTGTTCAATTCTCCCTCATCGGTAGAGGAAGAAAGAATTGTTGTGTATATAAGACTCGAAATTGGTTTGGGGTTTGGGACCCCAAGGATGTACAGTTTGGTCCCTGAAGTTTCCAGAACGTCAGAATTTGGACAGTCAAAGCAGAAACGCCAAGCACTCAATTCAGCCATTTATTTTGGTCGAATTACTCCTCCTATAATGGCCAAATCCGTTGGTCTTTCACCATTTATGTTGGTGACTTTACTACCTCCATAATGGCCATTATTTGGCTATTATGGAGGCAGTTTTCAGCCCCTCCCTCACCTATATAAACACCCCCTTACACCATTGTTGAGACACACATATGATACACGAAAATACAGAAGCATACACAAGCAAAAACAGTTCTTCCTACAACTTCCAAGCATCATTTCGTTACTCAATATTCTTCACGGTAGCTCTTGAGTTTCCTTTGCTCAAGGGTTCCATTGCTGTTTTATCTTGGGAGACAAATTGTCCAGGACGTACAAAGGATACATACGGGGCAATATTGTCTTAAGGACAGAGTGTCACACTCGACTCAACAAAAACAGTTTCCATTTTTCCGTCTTCAACAAAATTGTAATTTCAGTTTTGTGGTTCAATTGTAATTTCGGATTTCTAGTTGAATTATTCAATCTTTGTTTATCCTTTCGAATACTTGTAATAGTAAAATACTTCCCGTACTGCATTATAAAGTACCATAGAGCAAAAACTCCCAATAATGGTGAACTCGTGTATTATTGTTATATTAATTTAAAATCGTTATAGAAACTCATAAATTTTAAATCATGGATCTATCTCTGGGTATTGTCAGGGGCGGACCCACCATTACGATACCGGTTCACCAGATAATTTCAACGCGCAACATAAATTTATGTGTAAAATCCACTAAACTTGTAATAATAGTAGTAAATATGAACCCCTAACTTTAAAAATATAATGAGTTAAATCGAAAAAATTTAAACATTGAACTCATAGAGTGTAAATTCTGAATCAGCCTCTTAAGTATAATGGAGTAGCTCATATCCTTTTACAAGAAGCGGATCTAAAAATTTAAATTTAACCAATTTAACTTTTTATAAGATTTTTAGCGATAAGTTTATTATATTTTAAAAATTACACACAATGAAATATTTGAGATTTTGACAGACTTTCACCCTTACCCATCTTTTCCAATTCTTTAAGCACTTTACTCCGTAATTGAGTTTATCTGAATGTGGAATAATTGAGAAATGAAATGAAATTGCAAAGTTGAAAGACAAGCAAAATGTGAACTTTAGTTCAAACTTCAAAGCATGTCTGGAGGGAGGAATACAAATTTTCATGAAATGTGAACTTTAGTAGACCCACCTTTTCTTTTGGCTTTTCCTTGAGCCTTTGAGTTTTTGCTCTACTTTATTACTTTAGCTGTCTTAATCTATGTGATGTTATTTTATTAAATATAATCATTATTAGTAAAAATAATTTTATTAAAATAAAAATAAAAATAAATTATTACTGAGTCTAAGAAAATATTATTGTTTTGGGATCAACAAATAATTAAAGGGTATCACAAAAACTAAAAAATAATTTATTCAGTAAAATTTCATAAGTAGATTCCAATAGCTCATATCCTTTTATAATAACATATCCAATATAATCTCATATATGTGATTTGAAGAGAGTGGGTGTACGCAAACTTTTGTGGAATAGAGAGATAGTCTCGTCTTAAGAAAATCATTTTGTAGTACAATTTTGAAAGAAACAGTCAGTGTAGAAAGCTATGATGAGAAAAAAATACTAATTGTAAAAATAGTAGAATAACCAAAGTAAAGAAATAAATTTAGTAATAAAATTGAAGAATAGGATAATGATAGCGTAATAGTAATAAGTAACGGAGCAGAAAAGTGTTCCAAATTAGAACCATGCTCTACCTAGGGATGGCAACAGATCGGATCTGGACCGGATCCTACCAAATTCAAATCCGTTTTTTATATCTAGATCCATATCCGAATCCAGATCTATCGGGTCCATAAAAATTAGATCCAAATCCGGATCTACCGGGTCCACGAATCGGATCTGGATCCATATGTTAAAAAATTTACCTTACTAAGAATGTAACCTTGCTAAGAATTTTTTTTTAAAACTGACAAATGATTTTTACTTAGCTAACAGTTTACTGTGTTTCAATTTTGAAATGTTCATATGAGATATTTTGTTCGTTGTCTCGTTTTGATTGTGAGCTATTAATTGAAAATGTTGGACAATGACAATAATTGTGGAGAATGCTGACTAGTATTTTCACAATGCAGAACTTGCATGTGCTTGGAATCTTCACAAATGAAGTGAGTATAAGTTTAACTACTTGTCTATGGAGATGTTAGTCATTCACTAATATAACATTGATTTTATTATCGAAGTTACCTATTTATTTTTTGATTTTTGAGTTAACACGGGGATAAATTAAACTTGTTTTGAAAATTAAACTTGCAAGGATGTGCTTAGCAATTTTAAGAAAATACTTATAAAATTACATTCTAGGTTATGAATATATTTAATAAAAAATGGATCCACGTGTCGGATCTGGACCGGATACGGATCTCAAATACAGGATCCAGATCCAGATCCAGATTCGATCCGGCGGAAACGGATCCGAGTCTGATCCGGATCCGTCGGGTCTAAATTTTGAAGATCCATATCCTATAAATCGGATCTGGATCCACCGGGTCCAGGATCCACTGTCATCTCTAGCTCTACTACTAAATGTTTATCCTAATCTTCAACCTTTATGCTCTCCTGTCTAGGTCACGTTCCTGGTGCGCTAAAGATATGTCATATCTTGTCTAATAATCTCTTCTAAAGATTTGTTCGATCTACCTCTACCTCTGTTCAAACCTATCACAGTCAACGTCTCGCACCCTCTCACTGGGCATCTGTACTTTTCTAAATTTGATGTAAACATTATGTGTGAATAAAATTTCAAAAAAAGGTATTAGTTCTTTTTTTAAAATATTAATTGTCTTTCCAAATTAAATTTGCATCAAAATTTGATGTTTTAAAAAAATAAAAATTATTCATTACTTTCATTCAAATTTATTTGTTGATCAAGTGAGATATTTAAGATTAGAGATAAAGAATAATTTAAGCAAATACTCCTATTGTTAAGATTTTTAACTATTTTGTAAAGATGTTCAAAAAAAATTAATGGCGGATAATGTGAATCAGATGGAGCAATTAACGGAACTCTTTTGATGCTTTATTTTCCGTTTTGTGCCTTTTCTTTGGGCATACGCGTACAATTTCAGTTTATATGATATTAATATTCAATTCAATTGGTGGCATCAAAAGGTGTGACCTTATAATTAATGAAATGCATTAAAAATGATGAGGTTTTAATTCAAATTTTAATAACGACAAAAAATACAATGTGATTTTCGTCTTTTCAAATTTTAATGAATAGAATTACTTGATATCTGTGCTAATGAAATGAAAGGTAACAAATATTTTATAAAATTAGTTAAGGTAGTGATCGATTTGTATACTACACTTCTTATCCATCGTATTAAACTTATTTTTTCCACTTGCTTCCTAATTGTATAAAAGCAACTCTTTTTTAGAATAGTTAAAGAAATTACCAACTCTATCTATCTAACTACATGAGCAGCTGACACAGGCGCTATCATTAAAAAAATCCAACTGTTGTAAATATTTACTGGTAATCATTGACAGAGTAACCCACTCCACATAAACCAAATCATATTTAGGGGTGGGCGTATATCGGTTCGGTTCGGTTTTGTATCCGAAAAATATAAATCGAAAAAAATTGTTTTTTTTTTTAAATTGAATAAACTTTTTTTTAAAAAAAAAACGATATGTTCGGTTTATATGTCGAACGTATTGGATTATATCGGTTTTTTCTAGTGGGCCGGGTCGGGGACTTTTTTTTATTTTTTAAAATTGAATTTCCAAAACTGAAATTGACATTCACACCTACACTATCATGAAATTTCGACGTTGAAATCTATTGTGTATCGTGAGATGTGTACTAAAGAAAAATGAAAATTAGAAATCGATTTGGGGGAAAGCACAAATTGATTGAGAAAACGGACGTTTTTTCTAAAAATTGGCTGCGCGGTTTGACCGGCCCCGTCTCAAAAAAATAAACAAAATCAAAAAAAAAATCAGGTAAAACGGACAACCGAGCGCAGAGTTATGACAATTTAAAGTTTTATCAATTTACAACTACTTTTTCTTTCTACATTTTATGTCAATGTTTCTGTGATATGTTAATCAAGTTCATGCCGCATACGACTTCCATAAAAGCTTCATAGATTAGCTTCAATGACTATGATTCAAGAAATAGTAAAAAATAAAAAATAAAAAAATAAAAAATATATATATTTAATTCGGTTTTCGGTTCGGTTCGTATCCAAAATTAAAAAACCAAACTGAATCAATAAATCCTGATTCGGTTCGATTTTTCAAAAATTCAGTTTTTTTTCCGTTCGATTTTTTTGATTTTCCGAATTTTTTGCCCACCCTAATCATATTACTCCATGACCATAGCTAGGCCATAATGAAGAAAATTGTCTTTAGACTTTAAATCTTTAATTAACCTCTTATCAGAAAAAGGTAAAGATAGTACTACTACCAAACTTTAACCAATGCAACTCCTTTCCCAAAAAGTGAATACATCAAGCTGTGCGTATGCTCAACTTAGAACCAGAAAAAGTAAAAGTTTAAACAATTTCTGACTGAATTAAATGTTGGATCAGACAAAATAAAGATAGATTCAATAAAAAAAAATATTTACACAATCAAATCACTTATAAGATAACTATAAATAAATTATTTTTATGATAAATATTATTGATTAATGGATAATAATTTATCCATACATGTTAAATTATATCAATAGTGTAAACCAACTAACATTGTATTCTGTACTATCGATATATAGAAATGATAGACAATCAAAATAATTTAACTTATGTGCTCCAATGGGTCATTTAATTCACATAATCGTTATGCGGATATAATGTATTTTCCAAATATCCCCCTTGATAACCAATTGAGCTGTCCAAACGGACACGGATATAATGTATGAATTGATTAAATAGTGATTAGTAAGGAAAGAATTGTTATATGGTAATTAAAAAAACTGAAATTATTATTTACTCCTAGAGCTAGGGATGACAACGGATCGGATCTGGACCGGATCCTACTAGATTCAGATCCAGATCCATTTTTCATACCTGGATCCAGATCCATCGGGTCCATAAAAATCATATCTAAATCCGGATTCACCGGGTCCACGGATCGGATCTGGATCTACATGTAAATTTTTTATCTTGAATAATATTCCCACATGTTGAAACTTTTATGACAAAATGAGACGCAATCTGATTGAAAAAAAATGATTGAATTCATTCAATCAACCTACACAAACATGACACCATTCTTTCAAAATACTTAACAAAGTTTTAGCATCACAAGAAAATAAAGACGATTGACTTCATTAGTGATGCTGAACATGTTGCAACTTTGAGCTAATTTTTGGAGGATTTAGTGATGCTCCACTTGTAGTTCTACTGATTGACTTCATTAAACAACATAAAACAATGTCAGTCATATATCAAAAGTTCCAAAAAAAAATTTGCTGATCAAACAAATGAGAGAAAGATACTTAAAGCTTACGGCTAGCAGATTCAAGAAAGGGAAATTTAAAGAAGAGTGATATTTTTTTTTTATATAGAAAAGAAAATATGGGAAACTGCAGAGAGCATATAGGTAAAAGAAATGAAACTTCAGAGATAAATTACATGGCTGTGTGACTTGTGCCTTATCCTGGTTTAACCCTTTACCCAATACATAAATTATGAAAAAAATTTAAGAAAATACTTATTAAATTACATTCTAAGTTATGGATATATTCAATAAAAAATGGATCCACAGATCGGATCTGGACCGGATACGGATCTCATATACAAGATTCAGATCCAGATCTGATCCGTCAAAAATGGATCTGGGTCCGATCCGGATCCGTTAGGTCCAAATTTTGAAAATCCATATCCTATAAATTGGATGTGGATCCACCGGATCCGGACCGAGTCCAAGATCCATTGTCATCTCTACCTAGAGCATTTTTGCTTTACGTTGTTCAATCCTTATATTGCTAATACATCTATTCTTATTTTATATAATATCTTGCGTATATGCATAAATTTATGCATAACTTAACATGAGTACCCTTTGATCGACCAATAAAAAAAAACATTAAATACTTAGATGATTTTTATGTGCTTAACTAAATATTATATTAATTATGCGTGCATGACTTGATCTTGTTACTCCTGACAAAAAATATACATAAACTGACGAAATATGTGTCCGGATGATCCAAAATCGTATGTTGAAATTAATTATACTACACAAAACCAAACAACCACTAACCGTATAAATATATTACTAATATATTTTAACCTGTAATAACATATATTTTTCACAATCTTCTCTAACAAGTTGTCTGCCTTAAATTTTTCAGTCATCTATTTTACATATTATCAACAATTGCATAGTATCAACAATAATAATAATAATAACAATAATATATTTAGTATAATTTCATATGTGAAGTCCAAAAAAGATAGAATATGCATAGACTTTTTCTTATTTTTAGATAAAAAGATTATTTTCAATAGATCATCTAGTAAAAAATTGTAATCAAATCAAAAGTGTTAGTATATAATATCTATTTTTAGATATTCTGATAATGAAATTTGTTTTCTTCTTTGGACGTTTTGAGTGCATAGGAGTTAACTCAAATCCAAAATAGGAAAGCAAGCAATTACTTCCTTTGTAAAATTGTACTAGTATATGCTACTACTCCTTTTTTAGTCCGTCTAAAAAAAATAATATTTTTTTTTATTTTATAATAATTAATTTTTATATTTATTTTTTATACTTAACGAGATTATCTATCATCATACAAATATTTTAAACTTATTTTAAATTATAAAATTTAATTTTTTATTTTTAAAATTTCATACTTAATCAAACTATGTCACTATAACTTGAGACAAAAGGAATGGTATAAGAGTATAACAAAAAGAAGCAATAAAATGTTTCAATTAGTCAGGTGGCATGCAGGCACGCGCATTGAATGCGTATACGATTAGGCAACAGACATTAAATAATAGACTTATTGTCTACCCAAAAAAAGGTGTCCATTGGG
Source organism: Anisodus tanguticus (assembly GCA_034509755.1). Lineage (NCBI taxonomy): Eukaryota > Viridiplantae > Streptophyta > Magnoliopsida > Solanales > Solanaceae > Anisodus > Anisodus tanguticus. Next base: position 6,566,665 of record CM067543.1, on the reverse strand, counting down.
TCGGCTAAAAGTATAGCAATGATAGAGACATACTTGAGAAACTCTTGCCCCTTCTTCACTTCTTTGTCTCATTCCCATCCCTCCATGTCCCCTTATTTTTTTGTGGTTGGGGGTAGGTAGGTGAAACAACATATATAATTATATATAAACACACACAAACACAATACATATACATATATATATATATATATATATATATATATATGTGTGTGTGTGAGTCAACTGTTTATATCACAACAAGAATCCTCAAAACTAATTTTCTTACAAGCTAAGTGTCAAGAAATTAAAAAAAAAATCTTGGATAATTATGATGGAGCTTCAATTGGGGCTAGCACTTTGTGGAAATTCAGCAAAAGGGTATAATCTTGATGACTTCAAAATTGATTCTTTATGTGGAAATTTCAATTTGAAGAACAAGAAATGTAGCTCAAGTGAAATTCTTGATGTCCAAGATGAAAATAATGTAGTTCTTCAAACTTTGCCTTTGCTTGTCTGGGACAAAGTTGATAATGATGATCACAATGAACCTCAAAGGTACTACCATTTCATTTTTCTAGTTCTAATCCATAATGTTTCTAAATTTGTTTGGATGAAATTGTTACCTAGTTATTATCATAGGCATATGTAGAAATAATCACGGGTTCGATTGAATTCAATATTTTTGTTGAAAATTGATTCTATTAGTGCTGATTTACCAGAATTGTGAGTGGTTTAGTTGTAGGAGGAGTCCTTGTTTAAATTTAAAATTAGTAAGATAAGATTAGTTGAGTTATTTTATATTTTTGAATTTTTGATTAGTTGTTATAGCCCTTTATGCTTAATAAAATTAGTGAGACAATTTCAATCATTTTTAATCTTTTTGTTGTTGCACCATCTTTTAAAAAATCAATAATTTTAGATATTATACTAATAAATATTAAACTTTGAATTCATAAATTTATAATTTTAAAAGTGTAATGGGTTCTGAACTAAATGTTGAACTCATCAAATTTAATCCTGAATTCGACTCTAATCATAGTATTATAATTTTTATGTAGTTTATGATAATTTTCAAGAAAATGTTACATTTTTGGCTTAGATTGAACAGAAAAGAAGAAGATGAAGATGGGGTGGTGGGGTGGCCGCCAGTGAATTCTCTAAGGAAGAAGCTCTGCCACCAGAGCCGCCGCCGCGGTGGCGGTGCAATGAACTATGTGACGGTGGAGAATGGCGGTATTGGCGGCCGCGGCAGCGGCAGCTGTGGCAGAGGATCAAGTTATAAGTATGTGAAAGTTAAAATGGAAGGAGTGGGAATTGCAAGGAAAATTGACTTGAGTCTTTTTCAATCTTATGGGACACTCACTGACAGTTTAATTTCTATGTTTGGAAAAAGTGAGTATAAACTTAAGTTCTACAATTTTTTTTGTTTTCAAAAATTTATTTTCATCGGAAATTGTTTTTCGTATACTCTCCAAACTCACCCGTGAGATTACACTAGTTATATTATTATTTTTGTTTAAAAAGGTATTTTCATTTTCCAAATATGGATTCTAGTTCTATTTTGAGGGAAGTTTTTGCTAAATAAGTTTATTATTATTATTATTACAGGAAAAGAAAATGGTGATGCTTATAAACTTACTTATCAGGATAAAGAAGGTGATTGGCTTCTTGCTGGTGATGTACCATGGAGGCATGCACAAAATTTTAATTAACCAATTTTTCTTTTTTCAAGGTTTTTTTACTTTTTTTTTATGATATACTCCTAATAATTTGGGAATTTGTGATTTTCTGCAGGACTTTTGTTGGGTCAGTGCAGAGGCTAAAATTGATTAGAGATGAAGATTATTGACTAATGGAAAATATCTTATCCTTTCTCTTATTTCGATAAATCTTTTATGTCTCTCTTTTATCTTTTAATGTCTAGAAAGATGTATCTGAAATAGAGTTTGACTATTTTGTGTAGAAGTTATGAAGAACTAGCTTATGACATACTAAGTATTAGGGGGAAAAAAGAAAGAAATATATATAGTCTATGATAAAAAACCAGTTTTTTTTGTTGCATATATTCACTTGTTTTTCTTTTGCCCTTTCCACATAATGTATTTACTACTAGTTAATAAATTGATAGCTAAGACAGTTTGTTATCAAGGCGAACTTATTGAGACTACTTAATTTCAAAAGTTAGCTCTTGAATGAAGATTGTTCAATTGTCGAATCCATATAAAAAGACCATTTCTATCATTTCACCCATCTATACGTGAACTCTTCAACACAAAACGAAACTATTTGCGGGATTTTGAGCTTTTAGCATATTTTGGAGGACTTCACAAGCATAGATGAACTCTTTGAAACAGAGCTAGTAAGGGCAAAGGATGGTTAATTAAACATTCTTTACTAAAAAAATTATATTATACATAAATATTAAATATAATTTATAATTTTGTTTATATATAATTAAATCTTGAATATCCTCGAATACCCTAAGGAAACTTTTTACTTCACTGTTGCGAATATGCTTTTCAGCAATGATGACAATGTTTAGCCATAATAATGAGGAATTTGTTTGAAGACTATGTAATGAATAAAAGGGAAATTTCATGAAAGTACAAAACAGTTTATTTTATTACGTAATCAAATTAAAAGATTACAATCTTGTAGCCTTACAAAATATATATAGCTCAAATGCACAAAACTTAAATTTGTTCAGTAAATTTACATATCTCACCATCTCTGTTCAAAGACCCTTCCTCTCTCATTTCACCTACACACATACCACTTAGTTTGATGATTTTTCTTTTCTTTTTTTTTTCATTCCTAAATTAGATTGCTTTTCTTGTTTCATTAATTTTTAAAAAAAAATTATGCTTATTTATTCCGAAATTCACCAAAAAGGAAAAATCATACTATTATTTTGAACTTAAACAACTGATATACATACTTATACACAATTATACACTAAGATACAATATAGATACACTTTATACACTGGTGTAAACAATTATACAGTATTATGCATAGTTAAACACAATTAAACATAATTATACAAATTTATACATCTATATATATATAATATTTAAACTGATAAAACCCGTGATATACATAGGTTTGTATATCACGGTTTCACAAGGCAATTTACCTAGTGTGAAACTTTGATATACACGGTATACATACCAGTGTATGTCACGGTTTTGTGCCTTATTTAGTGTAAAGTTTTGTGCCTTATTTAGTGTAACATTATTATATTAAATTAGGATTGTACACTTACCATAATTATAGCATTCTTGTACTACTAGAATAGGATTTTTGGAGTAGAATAGGAATAGGATTTTCCTATTATGGAAATTGTAAATTATATATATACTCTTTCAACGGACCCCACCCCTACCGACATTGAAGCCGCAATGCACACACTTGGATTAAATCATCCGGACGCAAATTGGTACATGGACACCTGAGCACTACTCACATGACGTCCGACCAAGGTACTCTCTCGTCTTATTCCAATTTGAGCAATAATCGTGGCATAATTGTTGGTAATGGCAATTCAATTATAATTCATGGTTACGGTCATAAAACTTTGTCTCCCCCCTCTACCTCTTGTCTTGAAAAATGCCCTTCATGCCCTAACTTAATTAAAAATTTGGTGTATGTCCGTAAATTCACCACTGATAATTGGGTTTCTGTTTATTTTGATCCTTTTGGGTTTTCTGTAAAGGATTTCAAGATGGGATTCCTCTCATGAGATGTGATAGTAGGGGAGATCTTTATCCGATCACACCTACATTCGGACTCTCGAGTCAAGCCTTGTCATCTACTTTTGTAGCTCTCGCTCCTTCCTTATCGCATGCACGTTTGGGTCACCCTGGGTCGTCTATTGTTTCTTCCTTACATAATTTTTTTTATTTCTTGTAAGGGTACACGTAGTCATAGTACTCCAATTTGTCAATCTTGTCCTCTAAGAAAATTTGTTAAATTACCGTTTGTAGACTCTAATTCTCGTACTTTATTGTCATTTGATATTATTCATAGCGATTTATGAACATCTCATGTTCTCATTTCTTTGGGCCATCGTTACTATATTCTATTTTTGGATGATTATTCTAATTTTTATGAACTTTTTCGTTAGCGATAAAATCTCAAGGGTTTTCCATTTTTTTTTTTAAATTTAGAGCTTTCATCTGTACTCACTTCGAACGGGAAATAAAAAATATTCAATATGATAATTGCAAATAATATGATAATAGGTTATTTCGGGATTTTTGTGGTACTAATGGAACAAATTTTCATTTCTCTTATCCTCATACGTCCTCAAAAAATGGAAAAGTCGAACGCAAAATTTGTACCATTAATAATATTATTTGAACTTTATTGGTCCATGCTTCCGTACCACCTTCTTTTTGGCATCATGCTCTACAAATGGCTACATATGTTCTTAACATACTTCCTACCAAAGGTTTGGCATATTCATCCATTCTTCAAATCTTATATAATAAGACTCCTTCGTATTCACATCTTACGGTCTTTGGGTGCTTATGTTATCCACTATTTCCATCCACCACAATTAACAAACTTCAGAGCCGCTCTAGCCCTTGTGTGTTTTTGGGTTATCCGTCTAATCATCGTGGTTATAAATATTTTAATTTATCATCTAATAAAATCATCATTAGTCGCCAAGTTATTTTTTATGAAACCCAATTTCAATTTGCTAACGTGAGCAGTCCAGTGCCTAGTTCATATAATTTTTTGTACGACGTCGTCTCTCCGAATATTATCCACCATCTTTCAGACTTATCACGCACCAAAATTCCGCCACCGGGCCCACTGCCTGCTTTACCTTTTGCCACTATTTTGGGTCCAACAACTGGAAATATTTCTGCCACTGTTTCCGGTCCTCAGCCCAGTTTTAACGTCTCGGGTCCAAAGAATCGGGCCAATTTTCAGCACGCCGCCCCCCAGCTTGTGCTAGCGGCCCAGCTCCTGTTTCGGTACCTGCTGGCCCGTCCGTCACCCTTCCGGCTTTATCTCAAAATTCACCCAATTCTCCACCAAGTCACAGACCGGTTACTCGTAGTCAATAGGGTATTTTTAAATCAAAAAGACATTTTAATTTAAATTCTAATGTTCTTAAATTTTCCCTACCCCATAACCCAGTGTCCGTATTAAATGGCCCGATTGGAAGTTGGCTATGACCGACGAAGATGATACTCTTATTGTAAATAAGACATGGGAGTTGGTACCCGGTCCGTCTGGTGTTAATATTATTCGATCTATGTGGATTTTTACTCATAAGGATAATTCTGACAGTTCTTTTGCGAGACATAAGACTCGTCTTGTAGGTGATGATAAGACTCAGCAGGTTGGCGTGATTGTGGTGAGACGTTTAGTCCGGTGGTCAAACCGACTACCATTCGCACTGTTCTTAGTCTGACTCTTTCCAAAGCATGGCACATTCATTAGTTAGATGTGAAGAATGTTTTCTTACATGGTGATCATAATGAGACTGTTTACATACATCAACCATTGGGTTTTCGAGACCCCAAAAATTCTCATCATGTCTGTTTATTGAAGAAGTCTTTATATGGGCTTAAGCAGGCCCCACGGGCTTGATATAAGAGATTTTCAGACTATGTTTCGTCTATTGGGTTTCCGCACAGCAGGTCTGATAATTCATTGTTCATATATCGTCGTGGTTCTTCCGTGGCTTATATTCTATTATATGTGGATGATATTATCTTGACTGCCTCTACTGATTGTTTGTGCAAGTATATCATGACCATGCTCAGTTCTGAGTTTACTTTGAAAGACTTGGGGCCTTGAGTTACTTTTTGGGGATTGTTGTTTCTCGTCAGGCAGGTGGATTATTCTTATCACAACGAAAGTATGCCGCTGAGATAATTGAAAGGGCGGGTATGTCCTCTTGTAAGTCTACGTCTACGCCAGTTAACACTAAACCCAAGCTAGGTGCTGCAGTCGGCGTCCCATACGAGGACCCCACTCACTATCGTAGTCTTGCAGGGGCGCTTCAGTATCTCCGTTTTACTCGACCGGATATTACGAATGCCGGGCAACAGGTATGTTTGTTTATGCATGTTCCTCAGATTGAGCACATGAATACGCTCAAACGCATTATCCGCTACCTACAAGGCATTCTTGATTATGACTTTCATTTATATCCGTCGTCGGTGTCTAGACTTGTCTCTTACACAGATGCTGATTGCGGTGGTTGTCCGGACACCAGACATTCTACGTCTAGTTATTGTATGTTTCTTGGTAATAACTTGGTCTCATGGTCTGCTAAATGGCAAGCTACCTTATCCTGCTCTAGTGCAGAGGCTGAGTATCGAGAGGTGACTAATGTGGTTTCTGAATCTTTTTGGCTCTGTAATCTTCTCTTAGAGCTTCACTTTCCAGTTTACAAAGCTACTTGGTTTATTGTGATAATGTTAGTGTTGTATACCTTTCTGGAAATCCGGTTCAACATCATCGCACTAAACATATTGAGGTGGATATACATTTTGTTCGTGAAAAGGTAGCTCGTGGACAAGTACGCGTCCTACATGTCCCTTCCAGGTATCAAATTGCAGATATTTTTACTAAGGGTCTTCCATCGGTTCTATTTAAAAATTTTAGGGACAATCTCAGCGTACCAAGACCGCTCGCTATGATTGCGGGGGTGTGATAAAACCCGTGATATACATAGGTTTCTTATATCATGTATATCACGGTTTCACAGGCAATTTACCTAGTGTGAAACCTTGATATACATCGTATATATACCAGTGTATGTCACGATTTTGTGCCTTATTTAGTGTAACATTATTGTATTAAATTAGGATTGTACACTTACCATAATTATAGGATTCTTGTACTACCAGAATAGAATTTTCGTATTATGAAAAATTATAAATTGTATATATATTCTTTCTTTAATGAAAATAATCAAGAATTTTTTTTTTATAAACAAAGAGAAAATACATAAAGTCTTCCGTGAACTAATACTTCATTTTAGAAAAGATACTTCAACTTTGACCCCTAAACAAGTTTGAACGGGTATAAATTAGGGGTGAGCATAGGTACAGGGTACCCAGATATCCGATCGGAACCGACACTAACGGGTAGGTTCCGGGTAGATATGTTATAATAACGGGTAGTGTCCGGGTCCTAAAATTAGGAACCGATCAATGTCGGGTCTGATTCCAGTTCCGGCAATTAGAGACAGGGTACCCGGATCCGGAACCGATACCCGTAACCTATGAAATATTAAATATTTTTACTTTTTAAATTCCATTGTTTTTAGTTAATAAAAGGAAGCCCTAAATATACTCTAGAAAGCGGCGCTCATTCTAACATTCTCTAGAAAGCCCTAAACTCTTTCTCTCACACCCATAGTTTGGCGAAAATTGAAGATCAAAGATTGAAGTCGAAGATCAAAGATCAAAGATTGAAGCTCGAATTGACGGTAAGCTCGACTCAATTTGAAGATTTTTATTTATTTTTATTTAAGGTTTTGAATGAAGCTCGGCTCTATGAAAATCGAAACTTTTTATCTGGTTATCTAAGGTTTGTGTGATTAATTCCAATTTTATCTGTTTATTTGAGATTTGTGTATAGGATTTCGATGTTCTCCATATATTATTTTCTGTTATTGAATGCAATTTTTCACTCAATATCAGTTACATGTGGATTCTAATGATTGTGATAAATCAATATGAGTTGCATATGGATTCTAATACATAGTTGCACAAAATTTAGGGTTTATGTTGTTTTAGGGTATCAATCTCGATGTGTATATTGTGCTAATTCCGAAAGAGAAATTTTGTGCACTTTACTTCTCTGTTAATCTCGAAAGAGAATTCCCAAAATTTATTGCGAAGAAAATCTGAAGCGATGTACTAAACTTTAGCAGAGACCTGCAACTTCATTCATTTATTCAATAATATGGATTATGTAATTTCATATTTTAGAATTGATATGAGGAAACAAAGGTGTACTTGCTGTTTATTTTAGATTCATAAATTAATTAGCAGTTAATACTTGCTATATGTTTTAGAATCTAGCGGTAGGTCTGAAATACTTATGTTAAGCTTATAATTGATATGAGAAAACAAAGATGTATCATTATAATTGATATGAGAAAATATGTTCAGTTGTGCTTATTGTTTTGAACTATAAGTCAGGTCCAGCAATTTTAGGAACGACACAGTGTAAAAGTGTTCATTTCATTTGATTGTTACCGGGTACCTACCCTGAACTGTAGCGTCCGGGTAGGTTCAGGGTAATGAATGCTACGGATAGGTTCCGGATAGTAAATTTAAGAACCGATCTTTTACTGTATAGGGTCCGGGTAATTAAAAAATGTTAGGGTATCCGGACCTGCTCATCCCTAGTATAAATATGTCCCTTTTGGCATTGTGAACGGAAAAAAGAATGAAAAGTTTATTTTTGACTTTCTTTTTAATGAAAAGTAATTTTCTTACCTTTTCTCTTTTATTTAATTCTCAGAAAAGATCTCTAAAAAATCTCAAGCTTTTGTCTATGGCAACAATGGCTTTCATGGCCTCCTATGCTATTTCCAAGACAATTTCTTAGACGCAAAAATCATCCTGCTTGGTACGTATCCCAATTTCTTCACAAGGTAAATTGAAAATCCATAAAGTCCAGCCAACAAACATGTCCCTTTCAAACGTTTCAGAGCTTGAATCGAACAGTGGTGGTGAAATTTAACCTCTGTTCAACTCTGTTGACGATTTTGGACGGATAGCGAATATTTTTATATATTCTCATATATTCTGTAATTGATATTTAAGTGTAATTATGTAAAGTAGAGATTTTCATTCAATTAGGAATTCGCTATCACGGACTATGTTCAACCACGTCCTGTTCTTTACCGTCCGGTTCAATGGTCCGACATTCTCTTAACTTTTCTTCTTCTTTGACGAATCACATTGCTTTGTCGATGCATTGGCGTCGCGGCGGCTCTTCCGATCAAATCGCCAGTGGACTCAACCTTATAAATACAATACTCATGGAAATCGAAGAAATTTCGGGACTGGTTCCGGCGCTATCACTGAAAACTCACAATCTCCATTTCAGATCAACCGTCTTGAAGTTGAGAAGATTGTTTTTTTTTTTTTTTAATAAAAGATAGTTTTTTTTTTTGTAATTTATGGTACTTGACACGTAGCTAGTAATGATTGGTGAGTGAAACTCACACTCTTTCTCGAAAGTAGGATTGTTGAAAAAGGGGCATATTTATACCAGTTCAAATTTGTTCCCGCAAAGTGTAAATATCTTTTTAAAAATTACGTATTAGTTCACGGAGGACTTTATGCTTTTTCTCATTTAAATAATGTATCTATATTATATAAGAGTGTATAAAACATGAATTACACACCTTCACACTAAAAATCAGACCTGTCCAAAGCTCAGGTCGGGCCGGGTCAAATGATTTTTTTTCCGTTTGTCCGATCCTGGCCCGACCGTGACCCTATTTTTTTTAATTTTCCGATCCTGACCATGACCTTTTGATTCTACGGGTCACGGGTCGGCCCTGACCCGCTCTACAAAATAAAATAAAAATATATTTTTATTTTTTATTAAAATAACAGTCGTCTAACATTAATGTTTATCACACAAAATCACTTTTCTATATCTTTTATCACATAAAAGACATTCAACTTTAAAATTTATTACTTATTTTTTAAGATGTTAATGAAATTTACTATACAAATGAACATATTAGTAATGAAAAAATAATCAAATCATATTAGTAACGAAAAGATTTTTCGTTACCTATATTAGTTATCAAAATTATTAATTATAATTTTTTAAGTACATAAACAGAAAGTAAAATGTATAAACAATTAATAAAATTTGGTAATAAAGTATCTATTAAACTCATATTTGTATTTCATTGTCACTTTGAAAAGGAAAATAATAATATATAGGGATTAACCAAAGAGAATTTAGATATATTTCAGTTTATTACATAGACATAGTATAATCAACTTAATAAAATAAAAAAATAATATAAACAGGTCGGGGTCGGGTCACTGATCAGATCGGACCGGGCCGAGTCATACTGGTAAAAAATTCTAACCCTGCCTCTGATCGGATTCCGCCTTTTGGGGTCAGGTGGCTCACGAGTCAGATATAAGCTGATCTTGACCCTGATTTTTTCAGATCGAGTCGGGTCAAGCCGGGCGGGTCCCCGACCCGATGGACAGGTCTACTAAAAAGTAAAAATACATGCTATCCACCATTAAATCTCCATTTGAATACCAAAATCACCACATCAAAAAAGAAGAAGAAGAAGTCCTCAGGGGCATAGTCCAGTGGCAAAGTCTGGGCGCTATAAGGCGCTCTGGCATGGGACAGCGTGAGTTCGATTTCCCGCAAGCACGAAGAAACTCTGCATGTTGGGGAATTTGACCTTGTCTCATTGATCAGTTGTACGCTCCCAGAAAAACTGGCCACCGGAGCACATCCCGCGATTTACCTTGTAATAGTGTTGAAGGACCGGTGCTATTACCTCCAGGACGTCTGGGTAATACAGTGAAGTAGTCAGGAACAAGCCAGCAAACCTGGATTATCAAAAAATAAAAAATAAAAAATAAAAAAAGAAGAAGAAGAAGATGATGTCATAAATCGACAAATACTTTTCAATTTAGATATGAGATTTGAAATTTCATCGGGAATTATTGATGAATCTGACAACAAAAAATCTCCAATGATATCTCTTTGTTAGATCTGGCCAAAAATCCTTTTCTCTGGCGATCTCTTTTTCTCTCTTCTTCCATATCTATCTGTATTTGGTCGGCAATGGAAATCGAATCTGGTTAGACTTTTTGCACTCAAATAGAATTTGAGATTAAGATATTTCATTTCAAAATTTCCAAAAATTTAGAGATTCTGACGGAGTATGAAAATGAATTTATTCTTAGCTGGATGATTTAGACAGGGGAAGAGAGAAACATGTGGAGAGAGAAAAATAAAGAACGTTTGATATCATTTTTTTTTTTTTTTTTTGATATCATTTTTCAACTTATATATAACTAACATAACTGATACATAACAAATTATTGTATTGATACGTAATATTCTGTACTTTCGGATCACAATTTGAACCGCTAGATATATGTAAAATCGCTAGGCGTGTGAAAATAGATCCGAACATTGAGAAAATTTATGTTATGTTTACATATGCTAATAAAAAGGTTAGCATATAAAAGGATAAAATTCTGAGATAATTTTGGACGTAACAAGCGTAACGACGATAATTGAAAATAATAGTTGTATATCCCCAAAGAGGTTATGGACTAGTGTCATATCACAAGGTTATGACATTGAGTATATAAATGATTTAGAAGTCATGGGGATTTAAATGAAGTGAGATTTAGAATAAATTATGAATGTAATTGATTAATTTCGGAGTGGATTATTTATTAAAGGGGAGACATTATTAATGGGAGGAAGTACGTGTAGCATTTTGGAAAATTTCCTAATGACTAAGTGATATTTTTTTAGGTGGCAGCTAATGGTAATTCGTGGGATTTGGAGGTGGGGGACATAATAATTAGGGGTCACTTGGCTTTTACGATTCAAGGTGGTATGATATACCTCTTTCTTTAAGATTAAGAAACCATATTACACCTGTTATATTGTAATGTCTTAAAAAAAATATTTCAATTGGAAGCATACTCTTTTGTTTAGAGAAAACTCATTTACATTTCATTTTCTTAAGACCAAAACGTCTCAGCAAACAGTTATGGGAGGATTCATGTGTGGACATTAGTATACTGCATTTGAATTATGCATACATTAATTAATCATTACATGATATGGTGCCCACAAAGGCTGTTATGGTAAGGAAGATGCCCAATGGGACCGATGTATATGTATACCGAATTGTGCATGATATTTAGGCATATGTATTAGAACCCTCAGAGATACTTACTATTGGTCGGTTGCTTATGTTTCAGTTGTTGTTATATCCCTGTTATGCTATTGTTTATGCCTGACATACTCGGTACATCAGTCGTATTGACTTCCCTTTTGTCGGGGGACGCTGCGTTTCATGCCCACAGGTTCAGTTAAAGAAAGTGACGGTTTACGCTAGTAGGTTGCTGGTTCAGCCAATGTTGGAGCACTCTATTTGTTTCAGAGTTGCAGTCTGGTCGTGGTACAATATTTCTGCATACACATATGGGTATGGCGGGGTCCTGTCCCGTCCTTGTGATGTCATGTATTCTTTAGAGGTTTGTAGACATGTGTCCTGTGATTAGTTGTCATGTGTGGCCTTGTCGGCCTTGGTATGGGTATGTATGAAAATTGGATTTCTGGTTAAGATTTTCTATAATCTTTTTCGGTTTAGTCCGTATACAATTGTGATTAGAAGTTAGTTGTACGATTAGCGGTATCCGGCGGGTAGGGTCCGGGTGCCCGTCGCGGCCCTCCCGTTTGGGTCATGACATGATAATGCATTAATTTTTAATGCATGCATAAGCATGGTTAAAGATACAATTGCCCATAAAGTCCCTCGCATCGTATAGTATGTAGGATATTTTTGTAAATAATCAATTCATTTTAGAAATTATGCAGCATATGTTATTTCTAATACACCAAACCAAACGGTGGATAAAAAATAATCCATGCATAACTAATGACAGCATTACTAATATCATCATTAATAATACACTTTATTCAGTATTATTTTTATACACTCTACCAAACGACCCCTTAAGTGTTTAGAATGAGATAGATCTGGCCTTCTTCGTGTAATAAACAAAATATGGGTCAAAATGAGTAATAATTTTGCACAAATAAATTCACTCATAATTTTTCTAACATTCTTTTCAAGTATACATTAAATAATGGTGTTCACTCGTAATACTTTAAAATATTTTTTGAAGTATATTCATCTAGAAACACAATTTAAATGTTTAATTTTGTTAATTTCGCCAAATAATATTCATTACTAAATGGTGCGAGTGAATTGCAATGACAAATGACTGGACAATATATTAGGGAATGTATTTTTATTTAATAAGTCTTTCTAATGTGAATTTACATTAATTTGATCAGTAAATTTCATACGACGGACGATGGTCACTTGCAAAATTCAAGTGTCATTTGTTAATACAATTTTCGGTAATCAGCTCTAGTTAATCTGTTGTGAACTTAGCTAGTTTTGGTTAAAGTAATAATGTGAAAGCAATTATTATTTTCTTAATTAAATCTAGTAATGGCCGAATTATTATATTGGAAAAAGGACACTACATGACACATTGAAAATCAATAAGACAAAATTTAGTCCTTTCATTATATAAAGTATCCGAAATACACTTAGCTCCCAAGATAAAGACAAATTTAGCCCAAATACCCCTCAGAATCGCCGACAACCTCTCTCTCTTCCCCTTTTGACTTCACCTCTGTTTTCCCTTCTTCCTCCGCCAACCACCACCGTTTTTCCTTCTTCATCCGCTAACCGCAACGGCGACACCGACATGCTCATTGGAGCTTGAAGCTCGGTCGCTGGAGGAGCCACCGAATCTGGTGGCTCTCTCCTCTCTTGAAGCTCGCGTTTGCCGGAGGTTAGGATCTTCGAACTCATCTGGCAAATCTGTGGTTTTTGCTGCTTCATTGGAGCTTGAAGCTCGCGGTCGCCGGAGGAGCCATCGGTTCTGGTGGCTCTCTCCTTTGTCTTGAAGCTCGCGGTCATCGGAGTACAAGATCTTACTCCTTCGCCCAGATCTATGTCGCCCATATAAACACTGAAATTATCAGATCTATGGTCATTTAGTATAGATCTGGCCGAATAAACTCTCTAATGTTTCCTTGCCCGTGTGTAAATAGTGTATAATAACTGTATAATACATATATCATTAGTGTATATACATTATATACTGATCCTGTGTTGATTATACATTTATTATATACAAATTATATAAGAATGATACATTTTCTATACACATATTGTGAGGATACATATTTTATACACTAATGACACAATTTTATATGTATGATACATTTTTTATTCATTTGATACATTTCTATACATAAAATACAGTAGTAATACATATTTTATATAACAATGATATAATTTTTATACATATGCTGAAATTAGTCTAAAATGACTATGAAATGAAATTATTTTAAAAGGTAAAAAATGTTTATTAAGCTTTCTTGGGTCATTCGATGTCAATAGTTTCACCCGAACACCATTTATGTCCTTGTTCCCTATTATATTTTGTCCATATAATTTCCCAAACTAAGCTATTTAAGATTTCTAGTGAAACCATAAAAAAGTCATTACAATTGGATCATCATACTGATGGGCTGTCCGTCTAAGACTACTAGCTCAATGTCACAATTGGTGGGAGTGCAACGAAGCCCATTTTCTTCAGCCCAATGAGCCTCTTATTTGAAAAACATTGTACTTTTTCTTTCAAACGGCTAGGTTTTTAATTTTTGCCTTCAAATGAGCTGGTCTTTAATTTTTACCCTTAACAATCAAATTTATATTTAATGGGATATAATTTGTGGAATTTTATGATACGACTATTTAATATGTTATGCCTTCTGAAAAATTTATTTGTTATGAGGGACTAAAATTAAAGACTAGTACAAGCAAAAGTGCCAATGACTACATTTTACTTCTGTGAGCAACGGTTTCCCGGTTGATTTACGCAAATATTCTTTTTAGATTATTACTTAAATTTTGTCTTTATTTATAAAGTTTTGCAAATATAATCTTTGAAAAGGCATCCTTAAGATGACATTATATTCGAGTTTAATATTTGCTCAACCTTACAGATAAAATGTCATATTGTCATCTAACGTTTGCAATAATTTATAAATTTTTTAGGTCATGTTATAATATTTTCTTATAAGATCTTCAATTTGCTAAAAAAAAAATCTTTATATCATAGTTTAAAAGGTAAATGAATTTGTAAGAGGAATAAAAAAAGTCATTTATCAAACATCTTTTCAAAAGGGACAACCGACGAGAATTTCTGATTTCTCACTTTTAATTATTCAAATTAAATCTTTTAATATTATCATATGACATTTTTCAAATTGCAATTTCAACTTTTCCTTCCTTTGATTTTCAGGTTTATATTTTCTACTATTTTTTTTGCTAACATAGCTAATTAACAAAGTACGAAGACAAGAGTTTTTGCTGCTATTTTCAAATTTAGTAAATTGCACCTTTTTCTCTTTATTTTAATAGTCCAATGAGTCTATACTCTTCTAGCACGTAATATCATTTAAATAAATACAACATTCCAGCCGTGGCACCAAGCTTGGGTTTTGTATCAACTGGAGTGGAAGTGGACTTACAAGATGACATCCCAACCCTCTCGATGATCTCAGTTGCATACTTCCGTTGAGACAAGAACAATCCATCGGAATGACGAGTGACGACAATCCCCAAAAATTAACTCAAGGGCCCTAAGTCTTTCATAGCAAACTCCAGAGTTGAGCATGGTCATGATAGACTGGCGTAAGGCATCTGTAGAGGCAGTCAAAATGATGTCATCCACATACAACAGAATGTAGGCCAAAGACAAACCACGACGGTAGATGAACAAGGAAATATCCGACTTGCTGTGAGTGAACTCAATAGTCAAAACATAGTCAGCAAACCTTGTATACCAGGCCCGTGGAGATTGCTTAAGCCCATATAAGGACTTCTTCAACAAACATACATGATGAGAATGCTTGGGATCCCTGATTCCCAACGGCTGATGCATATAAACTGTTTCCTTGAGATCACCATGTAGGAAAGCATTCTTTACATCTAACTGATGAATATGCCATGCTTTTGAAAGAGCCAAGATGAGTACAGTGCGAATGGTAGCCGGCTTGACCACCGGACTAAACGTCTCACCACAATCCACACCAACCTGCTGAGTCTTACCATCGCCCACAAGCCGCGCCTTATGTCGGGCAAATGACCTATCTGAATTTTCCTTATGAGAAAAAATCCACATAGACCTAATAATATTAATAGCAGATGGACGAGACACCAACTCCCACATCTTATTATCAATAAGAGCATTATATTCATCGGTCATAACAATTTTCTAATTCGGGTCATTTAATGCAGACACAAGAGTACGGGGTAAGAGTGATTTAAGAACATTAGAATTTAAATTAAAATGTCTCTTTGGTTTAAAAACACCCCGCTGACTACGAGTGAGCGATCTATGACTTGAGGAGGAAGATGACGGATTTTGGGAATTTTCTGGGCTCGGGATGGACTGGCCAGCAGGCAGTGGGCCTGCTGGCCCAAGACGGTACGTAGGCGCTGGAACTGGACCAGTTCCAGAATTGGGCTGGGCTGGCCCAATCGCTGGAACTGATCCAATGACGGTAGGGTGTGATTGACTCATGGTGCCAGCGGCCAGTGGGCCCACTGGTGAATTTTGGGCGCGTGGTATGTCCGAAAAATGGTGAGTAATATACGGGGATATACCATCATCCAAAAATTTATACGAACTAGGCTCAGGAGTATGAACTTTAGTAAATGAAAATTGGGTTTCATAAAAAATTACATGGCGATTAATGATGATTTTCTTGGAGGATAAATTAAAGCATTTGTAACCACGATGATTGGACGGAAACCCCAAAAACACACACGAAGTAGATCGGGCTTGAAGTTTGTTAATTGTGGTGGATGGAAATAACGGATAACACAAGCACCCAAAAACCCAAAGATGAGAATAAGAAGGAGTCTTATGATATAAAATTTGAAGGGGGGGAAGAATATGTCAGACCTTTGGACGGAATTATATTAAGGAGATATGTAGCCATTTGATGAGCATGATGCCAAAAATATGGGGGTACGGAAGCATGAATTAAGAGAGTGCGGACAATGTTATTTATAGAATGAATTTTGCATTCGGTTTTCCCATTTTGTGAAGACGTATGAGGACAAGAAAAATGAAAAATTGATCCCATTATTAGCACAGAACTTCCGAAATACCCATTGTCATATTCTTTGCCATTATCACACTGAATATTTTTTATTTCTCGTTCGAATTGAGTTCTAATGAATGTTCTAAATTTTAAGAAGACGGAAAACACTTGAGATTTATTTGCAATCGGAAACGTCCATAAAAATTTAGAATAATCATCCAAAAAAGAACATAATACCGATGACCCAGAGAACTCAGAACAGGAGATGTCCATAGGTCGCTATGAATAATATCAAATGGCATTAAAGTAAGTGAATTCGAGTCAACAAATGGTAACCTAACAATTTTTCCTAAAGAGCAAGACTGACAATTTGGAGTACTATTCATACCCTTACATGAAATAAAATTATTTTTATGTAAAGACGACAAAATAGAAGATCCCGGATAACCAAGCCTAGCATGCCACAAGAAAGGAGAAAGGGCTGCGAATGCTGACGGCAAGGCTGGACTCGATTGACTGAAACTGGGAGTGATAGGATAAAGATCTCCCTTACTATCACACCTCATGAGAAGACTCCCCGTCTTGAAATCCTTCACAGAGAAACCAAAAGGATCAAATTCAACAAAAACAGAATTTTCAGTGGTGAATTTTTGGACATACACTAAGTTTTTAATCAATTTGAGGGCATGTAAAATATTTTTCAAGATAAGGGGAGGATTGAGGGGGGGGAGATAGAGTTTTATGACCATAACCCTGAATTGGAATAGAGTTACCATTACCGACAATTATACCACGAGGGTTGCTCAAATTGGAATAAGACGAGAGACTACCTTGATCGAAAGTCATGTATGTCGTTGCGCCGGTGTCCATGTACCAATTTGGATCCGGTTGAGTCAACCCAAGTGTGTGCATTGCGGCCTCAATATCAGTGTGAGTAGATATGGGGCCCACTACCGAGAATGCTTGTGTGGGCCGAGGCCCAAGCAGTCCACACCGCGCCCCGCCCGATCGAACCAAGAAGCGATCGCCGACCGTTGGGCCCGACCGAGGTCGTCCGGCCCCACGGCCCGTTGGAGGGTCCTGGAAAATAGGGGTTATTGGCCCACGGTCTATTGCCCCAGCCCCACTGCCATGGGCCCCACTGCTGGGACCAGTAGGGAGGAGGCCCACTGTTGATCGGATCGGGCCCGCCGTCGACCGCCGACCACCGAATCGCTGCGTTTGCCCCCGCGGTTTTTGTTATTATTCTTACAATTATTTTTGCCGCCACCATGAGTACGGTTTTGGCCCGAATTATCAACAAAACCTAAAGAATTTGTGGAGGACGTCATTAGGACGACGTCATTACCGGTACCGATTACACTTGTGTCACTCCCAGTTAGGGATGACAACCGATCGGATCTGGACCGGATCCTACTAGATCCAGATCCAGATCCAGATCCATTTTTCATACCTGAATCGAGATCCGGATCCAGGTCCATCGGATCCGTAAAAATCATATCCAAATCCGGATCCATCGGATCTACCGGGTCCATGGATCGAATCTGGTATGTAAATTTTTTTGGCTTGAATAATATTCCCACATGTTGAAACTTTTATGATAAAATGAAACGCAGTCTGATTGGAAAAAAATGATTGAGTTCATTCAATCAACCTACACAAACATGACACCATTCTTCCAAAATACTGAACACAGTTTTAGCATCACAAGAAAATAAAGACGATTGACTTCATTAGTGATGCTGAACAGGTTACAACTTTAAGCTAATTTTTGGAGGCTTTAGTGATGCTCTACTTGTAGTTCTATTGATTGACTTCATTAAACAAAATAAAACAATGTCAGTCATATATCAAAAGTCCCAATTTTTTTTTGTTGATCAAACAAATGAGAGAAAGATACTTAAAGCTTACGGCTAGCAGATTCAAGAAAGGGAAATTTAAAGAGGAGTGATAATTTTTTCTTTTTATAGAAATGAAAATATGGGAAACTACAGAGAGAATATAGGTAAAAGAAATGAAATTTCAAAGACAAATTACATAGTTGTGTGACTTGTGCCTTATCCTGGTTCAACTCTTTACCCAATACATAAATTATGAAAAAAAATTAAGAAAATACTTATAAAATTACATTCTAGGTTATGGATATATTTAATAAAAAACGGATCCACGGATCGGATATGGACCGGATACGGATCTCAAATACAAGATCCAAATCCAGATCCGATCCATCATAAATGGATCCGGGTCCGACCCGAATCCGTCGGGTCCAAATTTTGAAGATCCATATCCTATAAAACGGATCTGGATCCACCGAATCCGGACCGCGTCCAAGATCCATTGCCATCTCTACTCCCAATACCACTTCAACGCTACCGGTAATTCCCCAAGTTGACTTGAACTCGACTTAGCATCGATTGCCACATGTTGCCTCATAATTCGTACAACTGTTATACATGAATTTTGCCCTATATAGATAGTCCCACACTTTCCGATAGTGACTCTTGTGCAATTGGGAAGTGGATTTGAAATAATCAACCAATCGACACTCCATGCTTTGGCAGGAAACTCTAAAGAATACCATCCATATATTTCAATACTTTAATCGTCATCTTGATGAAATGACGGAAAATTTCCAATTTCCATTGATTAACGGAAGATTGCAGAGTAATAATGAGGCGTTCCATCCAATCACTTCTGATATGAAACACACGTGCTGCCGCCGATTGGCATTTGCCACACATTTTCTTCAAGCGGCGTCATCATTTCTCTCCTTATAAATACTCTAACAAATTGAAGGTTTGCCATTCACTTTCCACTTACGCAAAGTCATCTCGTGATAAATCTCCGATCATTATTTTTTTCCATAGCAATCATGACCAACCCTTCATCTAGCAGCAATGCCCCTTGGAGCAAAAATAAAAAACCGACATCCAAGGTAGGGCTCCCACTAACCAAAACCCTTTGGCCTCTTCCTACTTGCCAAAGACATGGTGTTTTACTCATGACCTTCGAGGAAGAACAACATCTAAGGTTTTACTCGGTGACAGGGATACCTCCGTCGGTGACTACAAAACCCGTATCACTGTCGATTATTTATCAAACAGTGAAGGCCGATTACGGCTGGGAATCAATCGAAGTCCTGATTCCTACTAGTGAGGAAAAGATCACCTCTTTCAAACAAGGGTATTCTTACGTTTATACTTACCATTTTCCATGAAATTCTGAAATGTTATTGATGATGCCATACTAGAATTTTGCCACTGGTACAAAGTATGCATAGCTCAGGTGGGCCCTCAAATTTGGAAGGTAGTTGCGTGCTTCCAACATTTTGCTTGGGAGACCGATGTTGACTTTACCTTGGACCACTTGATTCGTCTTTACTCTCTGCGCACATTCCATGATGGAGTCATCAATCTGCACCGCCAGAGAAGCAAACACATTCTTACCAGTGTCGATTATGACCGTGATCGGGGTTGGACAGAAAGATACATCATCATTCCTACTATCGATCTCCTTCCCCTGATAGTCGTACAATCCCGGAGCAATGGAACCACCACCGTAAGTTTACTTTTTATACTATAACAACTTTTCTAAGCGATTCGTTCTACTTTTGACCGGATTTATTCCTTATCCTAGCCACCATATGGGAGCCTGCGAACATAGACGACCTTGAGACTTGGGTTCAGAAGATCCTTAATGTATCCACGACGGAACTTCAGACATGGAAAAACTTTCTTTAAAGAAGAACTGGGTACTCCGCCACCACGGTACATATTGCGATTTTAATTTCAAATTCTTCTATTCGCTCCTCGACCTACCAACAAAATTGTTCTCCTTTCTGCTAGGTCTTTCCAAGGCAACAGATACTGCTCCTCCTAAAGAGGAAATCACAGATCCAAACGTGGCCACCCTTACCATTCAACAGGCCCGTAAAGGGAATAAGCTACAAAATGAATCCTCCGCTAGCCGTCACATGGGACAAAATCATTTAAAACAGAAATTCCAAAATCACTCTGACCAAATTCCTTCCAATACTTCTGGTAATGCCGATTTAACGGTTGGTTCTCTCCTCGTGGTGGACATGGATGATGAAGGTCCCGAGGAAGAACAACCTTTAGAGAGAAGGTGAAATAAAACCCCTTTGCTTTTTGCAGAAATGGAAGTTTCCAGTCATGGAACTGGTTATACCAGCGCCTCCTTTGCCCCGATAAGTACTGTTGCACGCCAATCCCTGCATGCACCAATTATTGCCTCTTTACCACTGGTTGCTGAAGATCCCGGGTCTCTAGTCATGCCGACCACGGTTTAAGAAAAAGACGATGAAATTCTGTCTTCCCCAAACCAGGTTTCCTCTTTGCATAAGGATGAGTTGGTAAATGAGTACCCGACCCTGGTAGCTCAGCCCACAGAATTCCAAATCGTAATCTTCCAACTCCATGCTGACTGCCACATTTATTCTAAGCCCTTTGGAATGGCTGACTACATAAAACACGTGACTTTAGAAAAGGACATGAGGAAGGCTTGCCTGGTATCCTCTAAATCCGTCATTAATGAGAGGATGCATGATGCAGCCAAACTATCATCTTTTTTTTATTTGCTCATATTTTGCTTATCTCTGCATAATCTCTTCTGATAATCATGATTATTTTCCAGGCAAATTTCCTATGCTATGAAGGGCTCCAATGAATGATCGAAGAAAATGCCACATTGCATACCAAAATGGACAACGTCATTCACTTCCTGACAGTTGCAGAGGTGAAGCTTGAGAAAGTTGATGAACTGCATGTCAAACTTAAGAAATTAGAGAAGGAGCAAGAATCCTATAGGCAGGAGGCTACTTTGCATGAGGATCGGGCTGGGGATTGCCAGAAGAAGCGCAATGAAACATCAGACACTATGTCAGAACTAATGATGCATTTTTTCGTCCTTGAGGCTGATGTGGGCACCTTCTCTTAATGTCTCCAAATTAAAGAAACTGAGATACAAGCTCGGAAAAAAGAGTCCAAATCCTTAAGATCCCGTCTTTCTGCTTCGACTGCTCAGAACGAGAGACAACAGGAATAGATTGCTGAGTTGACCCGAGCTAACGAACTGCTCCATATTACCTGCACTAAGCTTACTCAAGTTATTCAAGCTACATAAGAATATGTCCAAGCCACCATTGACAGTTATACTCTGTCCATGATTAGAAATGGCTATATAATACGCCGTAAGGCCTTGGAAGCAGCGAAGGCCGGCCTTGTCGATATTGAAGAGGAAATCGTGAAGGTCCGACAATTAGAATTGGCCTCTGCTGATAGTCCCGATGGCTCATTCCCATGGAAGAAGACAATACTTCATATGGGGAGGGGGCAAAGATGATGGAGTCATCCCGGATACTGAGGCTCCCCATTCTCAAGAGTATGCGCCTACTGTATGAGACAATGTACCCGGAGCATCAGCCTCAAAACAACCTCTTTCAGCCCTCATTTCTCAGAACTTGTTGGAAACACCAGGAACACCCCAAACGGACCATAGAGCGGACATGCTGTAACCTTTCACGCGAATTTTTATTTCGGTCTTTTGTTTTGTTATTGAATTACTTTTGAGACTAGTTAATATCTTTTGTATTCTGGCTGGTTTCAGTTCAGAAAAAATATGAATGAATGAACTCCCCTTTTGCAACTTTGTGTCTGGTTTCGATTTTTTATTTTATTTCCATAAGCAAGCATTTTGTTTTATGAACCAAAACCTAACTTCAAGATTCTTTTCACCGAAACAGGCTAAGCTTAGAAGCTTAGAAATTTCCTGATTACTTTAATTTAATTCTAAAGATGTATTTTTTCTTTTCATCTTTACATCAGGGCTTCTCATGGCCTCCAAAGTTAATCTCAAACTTAACTTGGTTTCGATTAACTTAAAACCCCCGATACTTCTTGTATCTTGAGCCTTAACCTTTTTGTTAAGGTTTTAATAGGAGAGAACCCTTATTTTTAATGATGATGTAGAAGAGGATGCCTCTTGTATATGTTTAAGATAATAATATATGTTTTACGCTTGTGATGGCAAAGATTTATTAATCATGAAAGGAAATTTTTACTAATTTCTTTGACTTACAAATATGAAGACAATTGCAAGAATAATTCAGTTGTTATCTAGTGTGGTCGTTTGGTTACATATAGTTTGAATATCCGGGAATCCCCCGGTATCTTGATTATCCAGGCAGTCCTCGGTATTTGGTGCTTTCTTTAAAAGCATTAAAATTTCAAAAATCCCTTCACTCTATTCATTCTTTCACTCTGTTCTATTCTTCACTCCATTCTAGGTGTATATGATCCCCAATATCTAAGAGTTCATGTCATGAAGACTTGGATACTGAATAATTCTCTTCGGTAGCAGGACATGCAACATGCTTAATTTATGATGATGCGTCATTAAAAACCTTGCCAAAAATACCCAATTGGGACAAAAACTAGTCGAAGGAAAAAAGAGTGCATTGCATGCTACATCTTACTACACATAATACTTCTTCAAATGACTTACATTTCAATTACTAAGAAGTGCATTTACTTGTTGGTATGCTAGCTGATAAGCTCCATTGCCGGTATATGGTCCTTCCCAGTTTGCTTCTAATTTTCCAGCATTACATTTTCGGGTACTCTGGGTGACTCACCGGAGCACCAAGTCCTCGAGTTTGAAGTGTCGGAGATTTGTGCGCTGGCTGTAATAACGCTTCATTCTCTATTTTTGGGCTACCATCCGATCGTATGCTAAATCTCGACCTTCCTCAAGCAAATCTAGGATTGATTCTGCATTTGATTCCTCCTCAGCCCGGAGGTATCTAAGGCTGGGAGTTCTGACTTCTATCGGGATCAAGGCCTTTGCACCGTAAACTAGGGAAAAAGGAGTTTCTCTGGTACTCATTTTTGTCGTGGTTCGATATACCCATAATATCTCCGATAGCTTGGATGGCCAATTTCCCTATGCATATTCCAGTTTCTTCTTTAAATTCTGGATTATAGACTTGTTTGTTGACTCTGCTTGTCCATTTTCACTGGGGTGATAGGGAGTAGTGGTTATCCGATTGTCCAATTTCTGGCATTGTCGCAAGTTATCTCCTTTGGGATGCCAAAACGACAAATAACATGTTGCCAAATAAAGTCTTTTACCTCTTTCTCCCGTATCTTTATATAAGTTGTAGTTTCAATCCACTTAGAGAAATAGTCAGTCATAAAATAATTTGACATACCTGTCATGGCGCCACCGGCAAGGGTCCGACAATGTTCATCCCCCATTTCATGAATAACCACAAGGATACTACCGGATGTAGTTCTTCTCCCGGTCGGTGTAACGATTGTGTATGACGCTGACACTTATCACACTTTTTCATAAATATCTTTGTATCTTTTTCGATCCAGAGCCAATAATAACTCGCCCTCATGAGCTTCCTCATTAAGGATTCTGCTCCCGAATGATTTTCACAAATGCCTTCATAGACTTCCCTCATCACATAATTAGCTTCGTCGGGGCCTATGCACCGGGATATGGAACCATAAAAACACCCACAGTAAAGCTTTCCGTCTACAACACAGTACCGGGCAGATTTGGTCCTCAAAGCTCTAGATGATTTTGGGTCCTTTGAGAGATTTCCGTTTACGAGATAGCCGAAGAATTCATTTCTCCAGTCCCAAGTTAGGCTGGTTGAATTTATCTCAGCATATCCAACGGGATCTACTGTCGAATGCAACAACTGAACAACCAACCCGGTCTTAGAACCTTTGGTCTCCGTGCTGGAGTCTAAGTTTGTGAGTGCATCTGACTCTATATTTTCTTCCCGGGGTATATGTACCACCTTCCATTCTTGGAAATAAAACAAAAACTTTAAAGCCTTTTCAAGGTATATCGACATGCATTCCTCTTTGGCTTCGAATATTCCAGGGATTTGATTCACTACCAGCAGTGAGTCACACTTGACCTCAATGATTTGTGAGGCTAACCCTCGGGCTAGTTCCAAACCTACAATCAAAGCCTCATACTCTGCTTCATTGTTAGAAAATGGGGGGCTGTGTATTTCCTGCCTTAAAACTTCACTAGTGGGAGTTCATAATACAACTGAGAGACTGGTCCCCTTGACGTTGGAGGCACCATCTGCATGAAGCGTCCAGATCCTGGGGGAAGTCCCTGAGACTAGGACAACCTCCTTTTCGCTTGGGGAGTTACTTCCGGACTGAAATCAGCCACAATGTCTGTAAGGACTTGTGACTTTATTGTAGTCCGGAGTCTGTATTCAATGTCAAATTCGCTTAATTCAATTGCCCATTTATCCAATCGCTTGGAAAGTTCAGGCTTATGCAACACATTTTTTAGAGAAAATGTAATTACTACAGCAATTGGGTGGCACTGAAAATATGGTCGAAGCTTTCGCGATGATATTACTAATGTTAAAGCCAATATTTCGAGTAATGGGTATCGAGTTTTGGCCCCTGACATTACCCTGATTACGTAAGAGATAGGAACTTATGTACCTTTTTTCCTCCCATACCAGCACTGCACTTACCGCTACCTCTGAGACCGCCAAATATATCAATTGTTGTTCTCCATCCTTTGGCTTTGAAATGAGCGGAGGAGTGGATAAGTAAGATTTCAAGTCCCATAAGGCTTGCTGGCATTCGGGTGCCCAAACAAAATCATTATTCTTCTTTAAATGTGAGAAGAACTTGTGACATTTTTCTGAGGACTGGGATATAAACATACTTAGGGCCACCACACGTCCGGTCAATCGATGTACTACTTTCACATCTTCCAGCATGTTCGGTATATCTCCGATAGCCTTTATTTTGTCAGAGTTTATTTCAATCCTCCTATGGTAAACCAAGAAATCCAAAAATTTACTGGAGCCAATCCCAAAAGCACACTTCTCAGGGTTTAGCTTTATGTTATACTTCTTATCACCTCAAAGGTTTCCTGCAAATGACTCAAATGGTCTTCTGCACGAAGACTCTTAACAAGCATATCATCTATATATACTTTCATTGTTTTGCCAATTTATTTTTCAAACATTTTATTTACTAACCTTTGGTATGTAGCTCCAATATTTTTAGTCCAAAAGGCATAACGTTATAACAATAAGTACCGAAAGTAGTTAAAAATGTTTTTTCATTGTCTTCCATGAGCATCGTTATTTGGTTATATCCGGAATACGCATCGAGAAAACTCATTATCTCATGCCCCGTCGTAGCATCAATCATTGGATCTATGTTCGGTAGCGGGAACGAGTCTTTAGGACATGCTTTATTTAAATCTTTGTAATTAATGCATATTCTAAATTTGTTTCCTTTTTTTTGTACAACAACTACGTTTGCTAGCCAGTCCGAGTATTTTACCTCCTGGATTAATCCTGTATTGAGTAGTCTAGCTACCTTTTCTTTAACAAACCTGTTACGGAGTTCGGATATCAACCATTTTTCTACCGCAGTGGAGGGAAATTGAGATCTGGCCCAACCTATGAGTTGTGACTTCTGGAGGAATGTTTGTCATATCTTCATGATACCATGCAAAGCAATCACTGTTAGATATAAGATATTCAAGAATTAAATACCTGAGCCCCGGGGTTAATCCGGTGTCCAGGTATACCTTCCTTTCTGGGTTTCTGGATATAAGGCAATCTGCTCTAATTCCTCTACAGTGGACTTGGTGGCATCTGATTCATCCGGTACCTGAAAGTATCTGGGTACTTGGTACCGATCTGAAAACTCCTCATCCAGATAATGAAATTTTGTATGACTAATTGTCAATTTTGAGTGATGCAAAATAGGTTTTTCTTTCTTTCTATTTTGTCTTCAAAATCCATTTTTTGTTTTAGAATTATAAAATAAAAAGGAAATAACTGATTAAACAATGAAAACAAAAACTTTTTAAACTTTATTCCTTAATTGAGTATAGAACGGTTTATTTAGTAGGCTGCTACTGATTCTACCGATGGAACCTGGTGAACATCCTCTGATATCGGCTCCGCTTCCTGTAATTGCTATTTGGAGTCTGGTTCCACCTCTGGTTCATTTATGGCGTACATCTCCCTGGCAGCGGGTTGTTCACCTCGAATTTTTCGAATCCCCATTAGTGTAGGAAATTACACCAACAAATGTCATGTTGATGGGACCGTCTTCATGTCATGTATCCATGGTCTACGAAATATTGCATTGTACCTCATGTCCCTATTAAGGACGTAAAAGTTTGTCAACTTAATAACTTTCATAGCGTCCCCCGGTAGGTCTACTTCCCCCTTTGTGGTCTCACTTGACATGTTAAACCCTGAAAGGGTTCTGGCAGCCGGCACTATTTTGTCTGCCATATTCATTTCTTCTACCATCTTCAGCCTAATTATATTAGCTAAGCTTCCGGGATCAATTAGAACCCTTTTCACCTGGAAGAAGTCGATAGGCATTGTGACCACCAATGCATCATTGTGAGGGAAGATTACAATGGCATCATCTTCTTCGGTGAATGTGATAGTATGTTCGTCAGGTATCTCCCAGAATCTCTTTTCCCAGGTCACATAAAGTTTTGTCTTTTTAGCTGCCGTGAAAGATGTAGCGGCAATAATTGATCTACCATATATCATATTTATAACATGAGGTGGTGCAGCCGAATTTGACTTATCATCTGCGGGTGGTCCTCGCTCATAATTATTTTGAGCTATTTCACTAAAATATTTCAGGAGATGGCCCCTACTTAGCATTCCTGCCACCTCTTCTCTTAGGTATCTCCAATCCACAATTTTATGCCCGTGAGTGCTAAGGAAATCTCACCATACGAACTGATCCCTTTTGCTAGGGTTAGATTGCAGCGGTTTTGGTGGTCGGGATGCTGGATGAGTTCTCAACATCGCCACTATTTGTTCTTTATTAATATTGAAGTTGTACTCGAATAATTTTTGATATCTGGTACCCTTGGATGAGTTGCTTTTCTCGGAATTCACTAATTCTTGATTATTTCATCTGGATCCTCCCTTGTTATTTGATTTATCAAAGGAGCGGAAATTCTGTCCACCTCTCTATTTTCTGGTGATAAGATAAGGTTGGTAACGATTCTTTGAATAATTCCCTTTTTTTGACTTTGCAAAGATACTCCCGGCTTTAGATCCAAGCATATCATCCACAATCCGGATCTTGGATTCAATCGGTTGTGCATATCTTCCCAAGTTGTAGCCTGGTATTCTAAGAGATGTTCCTTGAGCTTTCGTGAAGCATCTGAACTTGAAGGATTCAAACCCTTTGTAAAAGCTTCTATAGCCCATTCATCCGGGACTGCAGGTAATAACATATGTTCCTTCTGGAATAGTGTAATAAAATTTTTAAGGAGTTTTGTTTCTCATAGTGCAATGCGGAAGATATTCGCCTTGCGTGTCTTCACCTTTGCACATTATAATCGTTAATCGACATCTCACTAACCCCCGAGAGTTACCGTGGGATGGATAAGCTCTTATTTCAGGTTCCAGCTCTGAAAATATTTTTTTTTGGATAGGGAATACTTTGACTGCTCCTAATTAATCGAGGTTTCGGGGTAAAATTACAAATATCCACTTTTCAACATCTTTAATTGAAAAAATAATCATCATTATGGAGTCTTAAATTTCACATGTGAAACTTTAGGACAATACTCAAAAGCGATATCTGATACCAAGTTGAAAATCAAAAAACACGTTTCACTTTAAAATTTAATATTTCTATAATATTTTTTCATAAACTAACCACTTTGTATTACCCATCAACGAATTACATAGTTCAAATGTAACCTTAGCATCATGTACAATTCAACTTAGGAAAACTTTTTCCCAAGAGGAAGTAGAGAATCTAGCTAAATTATGAGTTATTTGTTTAAACATCTAGGAATATATATAAAATCGACATGATCAAACAAGCTTGAGAGCTTCCAAATGTAGTCACACATCACTTCTTTCTCCCACGAAGTAGCCACTCGTTTATGGATCATATCAACAACATTTTTAGGAACACATAATATCTTCACATTCTTCCACTCAATACTGGTAGCACATTCAAGAGCCTTCCTAATAGTAATCGCTTCAGCAGTTATGATTTTCTCAACATATTGAATTGAGAATCCATGAGCATGAAGCAATGTCCCAAGGCTATTTAAAGCCGCAAAACCAATACTTGCCCTTTTATCATTGATCTGTAATCATACATCCGTAAATAATAAAATAACATCTTACAAATTTGTTAGCTTAACCACAGGAGGATTTTCAATTGAGGAACAAGAAAATAGAATTTTCGTTATTACGGATTGATATTACTTATATGTATTAATATAATAATTATCTTATATAAATATTTGGTGATAATACGGATTTGGGAAGGTCCTAGATGAGGTTGGACTCTTAGATGACTTATCCTTTGATGGGAAGGATAAGGAGTCTACTAAGGGCTCGTTTGGTTGAAAAAAAAGTTATCTCGAGATAATTAATTTCGGGATTAGTTATTTCACTCTTAATATTGAATAAAATAATATTATATTCTTGGGATAATTTCAAAATTAGTTATTTCGAAATTTTATTCCAACCAAATATGAAATAAGAAGGTATTAAAATTTTATTCCGAAACTATTTTACTTATTTATCATACCAAACTACCCCTAACTGTGGGTTATAAAAGCTTGTGTTTTCATCATACGAGACTACTCCAATTTTTCAGAACAGTCTTGAAATTTCCACGTTTGTTTTCTCTCTTTGAGCGTGTTTCACTAGTCTTGAAATTTTCACCTTTGTTTTTTCTCCAGAGTGTGTTTCATTCAGGTTTAAGCTTTGGGAGAAATAATTTTTTGACTCTTTATAATTCTTTTTTAATTTTATGGTCCTTTTACGAGAGATTTTTATTTTTTACACATAATAGATTTAAAAAGAACATATAAATAAAAGAACAGTCCGGTACACGAAAAAAAAATGAAAAAAATACATAAAAAAATTGAAAAAAACTATTTTCTTCTATTCAAATTGTAAAAGGGCGAGAAATCTCATTTCCTCCACTAAATTTTTCCTTAGTCCATATGTGTTTTTGATTATATACATGTGTACTTTGGTATTTGAAGTCCTCAGGCAAACAACGAAATTGGCCAATAGGTAGCAGCTATAGCGTAAAAATCGTGCAATTGAATCTAGTCAAAACCTAACTGACATTATTGATATTGTAATTACTCGATTAGTCTTGTTGAAAATTATAAACTAGTAGCATATAAATTTGTCTATCACCATACTGGAATTATTTAAATGAAAATATTTCAATTCTTTCACTGGGGTATTCCAAGGTCCAAGCTACATATTTTGCTTAATGATTTAGACTTAACTATTTCCTCCATTTCAAGTTTAATGTTTCACTTTGAAAGCTACAAAATTTTTGATCTAAAATGTTTCACTTTTATGTGTTAATAATAAACAATTACAGTACTTCAAAAATAATAATGAGAAATTGAGAATTATAAGTGTTTTATAATTTTTTTTGTTCCTATTCAAGCGTAGTGTTGAGTTTTGAGAAAATGATAAAAATAGTCCCTTAGGTTTGAGGGTAGGCTCAAAATAGTCCCTTATGTATAAGCTTAACAATTTTAGTCTTTTAAGTTTACAAACCTTAATACTTTTAGTCAGATCAAATAGAGGTACAATTTTGTAGTTTATGGTACTTTTAATTTATTTTTAGAGTCTGGTGCAACCTTTTGAGGTGTAATTTATGCTATTCTTTTTGTATATTTTTAGTGTCTAATGTAGTTTTTTGTGTTGCATATTTTAGGATTTGGAGTGACTTTCTTGGTGTTTATGTGTTAAATCTTTTTTCTTACTATTTATGTCAAATCTAGCGAACATAAATTGTAAATCATCAACAGAGATTAAAATTGTTAATTTTTAGCAAACTTAAAGGACTACAACTGTTCAATATATATACTTAAGGGACTGTTTTGAACCTACCCTCAATTATAAGTGACCATTTTTATCATTTTTTGAGTCAGGAACTCAAACGACTCAAAAAATAAAAGCAAACAAAATACCCCAGAAAAAAAATACAAAAATACCTTTTACGCAACAAATTATTCCGTAAAAGAAGTTAACCGTAACGGCGCGGTTAACTCTTTTTACGTAGTAATTTGTTGCTCAAAAGGAGTAATCTCTTGTTATTTGTTAATTATGTAATTGTTGATTTATTTATTTATGAAATTAGTTATTATATGTTAATTAGTTATCTAATTTTATGTGTTAATTTTTAATCAATTATTAATCAATTTTTCATTAAATGAATTAGTTCGTTATTACTTTAATTCGTAGTTTAGGATTCAACATAATTAATTTAGGATTAAACATCATTAATATAATTTCTCGTTAGTTGAAGTAAGAAGCAATTGGTTAGCAATTGTTAATTAGATATAATTATTCATAAAAATATAATTCTCATAATTCACAAATTTTGAATAAAAGTCAAACTTATCATAAAATGAATAACAAATGATAAAATAAATCATTAATTTATGTTTAAACATCATTAATATAATTTTTTGATAAAAGATTAGATGATTAATATAATTTTCCGATAAATGATAAGTTAGTTAATATAATTTACCGGTAAAGTATTAGTTAGTCTTCCCATTAAATAGATTAGTTGTTTAATATATATTATTAGTTAAGTAATTAATTAATTATGTAATTTTTAATTAAATATAATTATTCATAAAAATATAATACAACATAATTCTCATAACTCACAAATTTTGAATAAAGATAAAGTTCGAACCTAAAAGATTTGAAGAAACTTCAAACCTACCATACTAACCTAAAGGATTTGAAAAAAAACTATTGTAGGTCTTGTAGTTTCAAGAATAATGAATAATTTAAATATTGTTTGTACAGATACGACACCTCCATGGATCCCAACGTTCACCCGGGGGCCATCGATAAATCAGTACTTTGTCTACAAGATAATCATATGTGCTAACTATTATGAATTTCACTTATACATATGGGGACGTTGATCCATCCCTATAGGATGTAAATGACGTGGCAACTTTTACAGGATAGGACCCCATATTCCTCTATCTTAGAGATATTGTATCGAGGCGGTATCTATCGTTGCATCGTTGTTGGTCGGGTACATCATGATCGGGCTCTTGTGATGGCCATGATTGAGTGATGGCGGCCGGAGACACATACCTTTCATCTCCACACTGTTGAAAGGAGGTCACGTTTGGATTGTGGGTAGATGGAGCTTCATTATACAATCGGGTTGGACCACAGGAGGGGTCATTGACGACAAAGTTGATTAACTTCACTGGATTTACGCCTCTGCCCGCTCATATCCGGGGACGTAGTCGAGTGTTAGTATCTGTCATCTGTGATTACTTGCACACCACAGATCCTATTCTAGACGGCACTAAGCAGGACATTGTTGATCGTCATGCCCGTCTCTATTTGCTGATCATATTCGGGGGGGCATCATGTTACCGAACACACCGGGTTCCCACGTGATCTTAAGGTATTTGATTTTTTTTGGACGATCTGGATCGATTGGGAGAGTACAACTGGGGTGGTGCTATTTTGGTGTTCCTCTACCGATGTCTATGTCGAGCGTCTATTGGATAGAGAAGTGATATCAGTGGATTTTTCGCTCTCTTCCGGGTAATATATTTAAGTGTGTGTAACTTTATTCTAAATATACCATTTGAAGCAATGACTAAGAAATCACATTTTTTAATATCCCTTTCAGTTATAGGTGTGGGATAGGATGCTGCCTTTTCACCCCGTACCTAGACACCCTGACCTCCTTGATGATATGAAGCCCTACAAGGGGAGGTGGATGGGAGGTATATTCCTAGATATTGATACGCACTGATAACGTCCAAATCCATTCCTCAAGTGATAAAATGTATACGGTCGTATGTAATATAATTTATTCAACTATGAGTCGGGGTCGAATCCCACATAAAATAATATAATAGGTGATGAAGCAAGTAAGGAATTATCACCAACTAATCTAAGCCAAACACTTTTTCAATATTTGATTTTTGATTTAAGAACTAACAAAGATAAAAGTAACTAGAAAGTGGGTAAAATGATCAATGACCACAAGCATGGATACAAGGGAAATTATTCTCAAGTAATGATCCAATGTATTTTCAGATTTTACAACTAAGAGTGAGTTTATGTCATAGATAATGATTTCTAAGATCTAATTGAAAATCTTCTAACCAAATCAATGAATTTCACTATAAGATTTTTCAAGCCTTAGAGTGTGATATTAAGCACAATCAATTGAATCTCAAGTTAAATTTCCTATTCCTAGCTCAAGTTATTAGATGAGGTTTAAAGCTCCAAATCCTCATTAATAATCTTTTCCAACCTTAATTTTCTTCTTTTTCACCCAAATCGAAGTAAATGGGTGAGTCCTAGGGTTAGCTAATCCCTTAAGATTAATTAAAGAAACAAGATCCACTTTATTAGAAAATAAAAATCATTCAATACATAAGCATAACAAGAGATTCAAACCAAACTTTATCAATTTATATTTTCATAAACAAGTTTAAAGGGATGGAATAAAATGCTACAAACTTAAATAAATAATAAAAGCAAGAGTTGAAAAAATGGGTAAAGAAATTATCATTGAGTGCCTCCAAATCTTCAAACCTTAGGTGTAGTTTCTTGCTCCTAAGATTGAAAATATGGCCAAAGATGAGAGATATTTCCCCAAAGTATTGCTTTTATAAATCCCCAATTTTCTCAACTCAAAATATGATCAAAGCAGCCCCAATTTTCAGATTTGCAAATCTCATAGTTTTTGCGCCTCTAACCACTTTTGTCATTTTCTTCGTTTTAGCTCCCTTTTAACTTGTTTTTACTTGATTTCTTTCCTGATAACTTCTAAATCATATAAACATGTAGTAAACCACGGTAAATGCACTATTTTCTCAATTTAACCTAGCAAAAATATAAGATTTAAGAAGAGGTAAGTGAATAAAATACCAACTTATCACGCACCACAACATTCTTCCGTTCAGGGATCAACTTGATCTTATGACGGACGGATGGGTAAAATTATTTAATCTTACATTATTACTTTATTTTATTTATTTTGTCTTAATTGATTACTAATTTGTAGCTATATTGTTTTACAGGTTTTTGTATAGAGGTCGTACGCTAAGTTTTTAGATTGATTGTCACCGTTTTGCTGGGCTGGTTAGGCCGTGTGGATGTCGCAGTGTCCATTTATACACATGGACACCATTGAGGAGCACATATCCCACCACATCTTACAAAAAAATTGGGCATGCACAGAATGTACCTGACCATGTTGATTGGGACCACCGCCACTATCAGCGGGACGATCGACAGCCCGTCGATGCTGCATTTCTGGCCTTTATGGACACTCAAATCAATCGTTGGGATCATAGGCTGCAGAGTATAGTGGAGGTCAGTCACGCGACTCTGATTGGGGTTTACATAGAGTGGTACCGGCATATCACACGCAACTTGATTGACAATCCTGCTTTACATGTTTCAGATGGTCGAGGATATGCAACACACTGGGGCAGAATGAGGCTTAGGTAAGTTTAGCGCACTTGAACTTATTTAATAGTCTTAATTATTACGTTAAAAATTAACTAATTATTAATATTTGTAAACAAATACAGTTAGTGGCCGTACAACAACTGCGCCTATTGGGGTTCAAACATATGTCTATCCCCGAGACCGCGAAATTTGTTGGGCAGGTTGTTCGGATAGTCGAGGATAGTATTCGGTAGGCATGAGACGTTGGACGTATGGATGATAGTATTCTAGAGGGTCAGTATCAGGCATCGGATGAACGCATATGTCATAGACGCACACGTCGTAGAGGCAGTGGTGATAGATGAGGTAATGACAGAGTGGGTGGAGATAGATGAGGTAGTGGTAGAGGGGGTGGTGATAGATGGAGTGGTGGCAGAGGGGATGGTGGTAGAGGACTCCATCTGGTAGATGAGCCCACTCCCACTTCTGCTCCAACCCAGCTGCAACCGTCGAATTCATGTTGTCCATCGACTTTAGGCCACCGGTCGACTTCTTCCCGACCGTTGACACCTATATATATATCGACATGCCTATTTTTGGATATACCAGAGCTTTCATCTCAGCCAAGCTAGAATACGTACCTCAACGTACGTGATGACATGGATTGGGCTTCTTATTACATAGCACTACTGTTACACCCCACACATACATACACACACACGCACACGCACGTGCATGTGTGTGTGTGTGTGTGTGTGTGTGTGTATGCCTATGCGGGCCAACAAGGCCACCATATGATCAACTGACACTGTAGGGCATGTGAGGCCACAAAATATATTATACGTACTGAACATGTGTCTACAAAATCCTCTATGAGTAATTGACATCAAAACATTGTCGGGACAGGGGTCTGGCCTACCCATGAAGTTTGTAAACATCTACTATCAACATTACCTCTAAATTTGGTTGCACTCTGGATTAAATTGAGTCTTACCGATCATCTACTGAATGTCAACCCTATCTAATGTGATGGCTCGTCAAACTGGATGGATGAACCCGCATGCATGAAATGCAGCGCCCCAACAACGGGACGTCAGTACAAAGATATGTACCAAGTATATAAGACAGATAATATCTGAATAACTGAAACTGAAACTGAACTAAACTGTATATACATAATGTACTGAATGTAATCTGGAGAGTTAATGAAAATCTGGAACATACTTATCTCTTTCTGACTCACAATGTATCTCTAATACTGACATAACTAGCGGGCCTCATATAGGGCTCGATGCATAAGTGAATACCCCTGAAGGCATGGTGTACATAGCACTGTAATACACACACACACACACATACACACACACACACACACACACACACACATATATATATATATATATATATATATGTAATTCTGAAACTCATGAACATATATAATGAATGAATGAGGCTATGATAGAAGGATATGAGTAAACATACTGGAATACTTTAGCTCGTCTTACAATATCGCGAGAAATATGAATTCATCTGAATATGATGTCTATACTGTGGAACTATCATACTGTAGAACTCTTATCTGTAATATTGTTCTGGCTATCATACAATGTATTTGATTACTTACCTTTGTCAGGTCATATGCTTACTACATTGAAATATAAAAGTGACACTTATGTGTTTCACAAAAGACCGTCCGTAAGACTCACTTACAATCATGAATAACTGGTGGCTTGTACGCGTAGTATAATAGACCATCTGTACGGCTCACAATACTCAGGTTGGACTGTCCGTGCAATTGAGACCATCCACATCCACCCTTATTATGCACCTATGTGTTCATAGACCATCATAAGGCTAATCTTTACTATACACCTGCGCGTTCATAGACCGTCCGTAGGGTTTGTATGTTATACATTATCAACTTTCTAATAATCATACAAGCATCAATCGACGACTATAAGTCAAACTTTCATATGTAAACTTATAAGTAACTTGCTATTGTTAACAACTTATAATTTCATTAAACCTCTTACCAGCTTTCTTATTTGTATACCACTTTTACTGTATCACTAAGGAGTAGTGTAACTCTTTTCGAGAATGCATCGCTGGCTTGTTTTAACGTTATAATATGATTTTAGAGTTAATATGATTCTCTATCTTTCTATAAGTTATGTGATGCCTACAGTTCATTGGTCTGATTATATAGAACCATTATGTGATATGTAACAATAAGCGGATTTTTCTATTACCATTTAATAACTAATTCCTGAATTTGTAACTCTTTTAACTAAACCTACGATCTATTTATGGAAATGCTATGATTCTTTCTCTTATAAACTAAGTTATACAATTAGCTTGTTGAATTGCTTATATGAGATCGTTAATCAATGCACAAGAAACCGCGTGCACGCAATCTATCAGTTCGTAGTCTCATTACGGGACTTACCATGTTCTATAATCTCTATAACTCAATAGGCAACATATATCGTCGTTTAACTCTTTCTTGGCTTCTACGTAGTCTTACTTGACTTAGAAGTGACATAACCATCTTCGTGATTTCTTATCAGTCTCGTAAACATAAAACTCTATATATATCGATAAATACTGAATATTGCGATACTTTATAAATCACACTCATTCTTTTTATTCTGCAACTTATGTACTATGCTTAACTCATGAACTATCCGCATATGGATTATTCTGCTTACTTCTCAATTCTTTGGTACGACGATGTACTAGACTCTCGGAAGATTTATTTGCTGCTAGAGGTTAGTCCGAGGGAATCACTACCAGGAATGACTCATTTCTATCATATCGCTACTCATCATCTCGTAGACGAATCTCAACTCTCAGGCTGAAACATACATAACAACTCGTCCCCTTGAATATCTTATAAGGAGGACGTAACTTCCGGAATCATGCCAAAAATATGAAAGGAAACCTTACATACCTTCAACCGTAGTCATCCTTCATGATACCGCAGGCAACTCACCAATACGATGGTCTACAAAGATGAAAATATAACTTTTAATAACATTAAGGACATAATGATAGCCGACAAGCGGCAAACTTGATTTATACAAAATTGGGTAGCACCTCCCCTATTCCCTTTACTTTCCTTGAGCCCTTAACAACACCAATAACACAAGAATAACATTAACAACATCATATCCAAGCTATTCCATCGATTTCCAGCCACAACATATCATAACCATTGCTTCAAACAGTCCCAATTCACACGACATCGACAAGCTCGTCCTATGACAATTTGAACAACATCTCCCACGCTTCTTTTACATCCCTCATGTCAAGAAAAATACCAACACAACAACAATTAACAACTATATATTCTGCCCATGAAAAATAATAAGAACAACCTTCCAATGTTATACAACAACACCCTTAACTAAACTTCAATATAACAACTTCTATTTGCAATTTTCATAGATTTTTAGCACATCTAAAGCTCCAATAAGTTCAAATAGGTAAAGAAGATGTCACGTCTCAAATCGGGGAACGCGCGGGCACCTACCTCTTTTCCACCTAGTAGGCGAACCCGTCCCTTAATCATAACTCAATCCATAGTAAAGTAAAACCCAAACAAGCAAATATACATAATAAGTCTAGGATAGATAAGGAAACAGTGCAGAAGTAGTACAACAGTCCCAACGAATCTAGTCTAAGGCAGTACAAGAGCCACTACTACATAACCACAAGTCTGAATATGAATACATAGTCTGAAAAGTACAATATTGTCTCGGAATAGCAAATAAGACAATAAATAAAGAGAAATATTTGAGTTGCGGATTCGTCCATGTGCTCACCCTAGATGCTCGTCAGCGAAGCCGAGTGGAAGTCACGAATGATCACAATGGAGACTTGCCTCCCTGCGGGTCTCAGTTGTACTCAAAGTCTAGACATTATTGAAATCTAAGTTAGAAATGGAAACTAACAATACCAATACCGCTACACAATTCTTAGAATCGAAACCAACTATGGGGAAAGGGGGAAACATGCCTACAAGGGTAAAACGAGTATTTGAAAGTCACATTGGTAATCCAACATTCTAGAAGTTCAAATCCACTCACCAATTGATAATTTACCTCAAGAATAGGTCAATTTCATGATTCAAAACAAAAACCCCAAATTAGGCATAAATTATAGCTTTTCCATATTCAATTTCTCAACAAAATGAAAGATTCAAGCCTGTTAGGTTACTAATTAATCAATTTCCATGCTTAGGTTAGTCTAATCCACCAACAATATTCTTTTATAACCATTAAAACTCAAGTAGTAGAATAGCCATTAAAACCCATCTTACTTCAACTAATTTTCTAGGTTTCCACCATTGATTCAAGCTTAAGAAAGGTAAAATAAATCAAACAAGGTTAAAGAGACTTACCCCAAGAAGAATCCACCCAGAGACACTTGAAATCGCCCTTGAGATGCTATGGAGGAATAATTTTGAAAATGGGAAATGAAGGGTTTAAGTTAGCATTAAAAAGGGTTCTGGTTACTCGACTACAGCTGCAGCCGTCACTGGTCCGCTGCAGCGGGCCCATGCCCGCGGCCAGCTGCACGCTACAACGACCCAACCACAAAATCCTAACACTTTACCGTAGTGACCCACTGCCCACTACGACGGCTCGATGTAATAACTCAACACCCGACATAGCGGACCAGGCCATGATGTGGCGGGTCCGTTGTGGCACACGCCAACTCACCCCAACGAGGCATCAAACACTAGATATCTGTTTTTTCACAACTCTAACCCACAATCCGACAATCACCCGAGATTTTCCAGACACATATTTGACATGCATACACACGTAAAATACACTATATACTCACTCGTAGTCTCATAATTTCCATCAGAGGTCTAATTTACCCAGTCAACCCCAACGGAAAAAACCAACTTTCCAACTAATAGTCATAAACGTTTCTGAGAGTCTCGGGAACCAAACCAACCATTCCACCAAGTTATAATTGACCCTCCAACCTCGCGGAATCGATGAAATTCCAAAAAAGATGCATTTACCCATGTTGTTGACTTTGGTCAAACTTCTTCATTTCTTAATTTAAGAATTTCCAAAATATCCCTTTTCCATATCCAAAACTCCTCGAAAGTCTCAAGAATCGCTCCACCTAAACCCGAAAGTGATAAATACTGAGTTAAAGCTAAAGGAAACAATAAATTTCAATTTTGAATCTTATTTTTTCTCGTGACCATCTTTACACCATAAATAAGCATATTTAATGCTAAAACCGATTTAATTATAAAAAAAATAACCAAACGAACTCTAAAATTAGCTCCATCAATTTCTATAGGTCATAAATAATATTTCAAATCTAACAGAATCTTTAGATCGCCAATCAGAGCATGTTTTTCCAAAATAAACAATTCATCCAAATAATTGAATGCTAGAATTTCCATAGTGAAACCTTCTCCCAAAGTGAATCAAATGACATCTGTTTGACTTCAAATTTTTCAAGCAGGACTAAATAATTACTACAGAGCTTCTGGAATAGACGATACGCACAATAGAGAATTGGTTCTCAAAATGATCGATCGTGTCTTTACATTAGATACCAATTCAACAATTGTTCGTCCTCGAATGATAAAGAAGAGTACGAACGTTGATGGAAACTAAGGAATCTATATTATAAACCTCATGAAAGCCTTCACAGGTAAGAAATATGCTGATAGTACCGCTTGTTTACGTTATCAGTCAAAACTTCCTCTAACTTAACTCAATGACTCAAATTTCCACATCTCCATACCTGGAATTTCTTCAATCGATGATTCCCATATATTTTAACTAACTCCACTCGAATTCCATGATTTAATCACCACTATACCTCTTTACGCATTCGATTGAATCCACAATTATCACCATAATCACCATCATTCTTTAGTTGTAGCCATGACCAAAATCCAACATGTTTCTGATAACATAGTCTGATTCGACTAGCCTTCCTTCTCAACCATCAAGGCAGTCATTGCACAAAATCCCTTAGAAACACATACACACACATCACAAGTCCAATTTTCCTCGAATCTCCAACTCACCATAATATAAGCATACCTACTAATTACATTACCGTGCCAAAATCTTAGAAAATTAACTGATCACTCTACAAACTCCCCATAACCATTTGTACCTCCTCAATACATCGCCAAATACATGTATAAACCATTAGAACTGTCTGAATCATTGCCATCTGAAAAATATCATGAATCATACTTTCAAACTTCAATGAGAAATGGTAACACTGTCATACCTTCATTCCAAATCAAAATCCATCGAACCCAGTCAATAGTTTACTAGAATACTATAAGTCCTTCAGGCAATATAAACACTGGCCACTCGGCTTGAAATGAACAAATCTGACTCGGAACAAAATGTTGAATCTCTAAATCATCGATAGTCATCTGAACTGATTCCATATATATCTGATAGGCTTCCCATAAACATGCAATGACCTATTCTGTCCCTTTTTTTATGAGTAATCAATCACGTGACATCACCCATGACTCCAAAAGCTAGATTTATCCAAATCATCAACTTAGTACTGAAGATCTGCACCTTTGATTGTAACCTTCATATTTCTCAACTTCCACCCGATATGCAAGTCTGATAGGACCCCATGAACTATAAATACATCAAATCTTCTTTGTAATTTCTCTTAACTAACCAACAACTTCAAACATTTCGATGCAAAGCATGTGACCTCATATACTACACCTCCACTCATCGAGTCTCTAATAGTAAGGCCTCACTATCATTTATCAATCTAGAAGACATCAAATACCGTAACCCTCGCACCTTATCGAATCCTAACGCATCTACTATACGATCCATGCACCTTACCTTGCGTAATTACCTACGATCCATGCACCTTACCTTGCGCAATTACCTCTAAGTCTTTACTACTAATACTCACCCGTGCTATTAATCAACAATGCTTCAAAACAGTCTACAACTCTATGGAACATTCGTTATAACACTTAGTTAATTACTATAAACCTACTCCTCCGAGCATACTAACAATTTCACCCGATCTGAAAGGTGCGAAACTAAAGCCACCATAATCCACACCTAACCCAAGAATTCCCGTTGCTTTGAATCAAAATTCTCCTCTTTCTCGAAGAGATACCTTACTCGTTCCAAATTATCTTAATTTCTCAATCACACTTTTCATTCAAATCATAACCACCACTAACGATCGTTCACTGCTCAAACCTGCTAACATTCTCATATTATTTCGTCGAAGTACCCCAAAAATCCCTAACCAAAATAATCCTTGTTCTATATTGGTTCATAAGTTCACTGACCTAATCATCAATATCTGAAAAGCTCTTCACCCCTAGTATTAGTCACACCGTCATCAATCTGTTATCGTAAATAACCTTATTGACCAACACCTTATTCGATAGTCCTTAAATAATGCTCACCTGCAAAGAAATAACTCATACCTTATTTTGACGAACCATACACATCCAACTAAGGCTGGCCAGTGGGCCGGGACGACCCGACCCCGTCCCGACCCCGCCCCGACCCCGCTCTAAAAAAAAAAAAAAAAATTAACGGGGGCGGGACTCGAACTCGGGACGGGACGATGTCTCGTCCCGCCGGACCCGAGCCCGCCCTGTGCCCGCCGATCCGAGCCCGCCCCGAGCCCGTCCCGACCCCGACCCCGACCCCGACCTTACCTTTGCAAAAATAGCCGTTGCACCAACGGCCATTTTAGATTATGGCCGTTGGCCAACGTCCATTTTAGGCCCCCCCCCCCCCCCCCCTACCCCTTAATATTTATTTTTAACCCATAAGTTATTATATTTACACTTTAACCCAATTTTTCAACTATAAATAACTCATTTTCTCTTCATCTTTCTCACAAATCTTCCTACAATCTCTCTAATTTCTCAATATATCTCTCTACATTGTTTGCTAAATATTCAATTTTATTAATTCATTTGGGAATTGGGAGTGAAGTTGGCAACTAGCTTGAGGATCTTCCATCGAGCAAAGTTTCAATTTTCAACCTCTCGATTACACGTCGACGTTACGCCGGCGTTTGGTACATTCGTTCCTTCATTAAATTATTATTGTCTCTGTTTATTTTATTTAGCGCACTTAATTTCATTTACTTTAATTATTTGTTAGCATATAATTAAAATGGAAGGAATTAGAGGTATGTTTAAGGGTAAGGGTAAGACTTCTTCTAGTAGGGGCAATCGGGGCAAGGGTACTTCTTCTAGTCATCTTATTCCTACACAGATGATTTTGTTGATACTCAACATTTTCCTACAATACCATTAGATTTAGACGAGGAGTTATTTTCTGGAACTCAAGAAGACTTTAATTTAGACGATGATCTAGACGATACACCCACTAATATTGATGACAACACGCCCACTAGTGCACCTTCAACCGAAATACCTCCTATTCCCCCTAGTATGAGACGAGGTCCAAGCAAAACGACCATTAAAATCGGATGCATGAACATTTTTTGATAGGGACGTAGAGAATCAAGTAGCCATATGTAAAATTTGTAAAAATGTTTTAAAATTTAAAACTGGAAAAGGTCACGGTGGGACGGGGGTTTAATTAGACACGTAGTAAGTGCTCATCCAGCTAGGTATGCCCAATACCAGGCTTCAAAACCGGGTGCGCAAACGGCCGCTCCATCGGGACAAGGTTCACATACGATATCGTCCCGGACCAAGTACATGGGTCAAATTAACCCTATGACGGGGGGAATTGTAGGCTCTAAATACAACAAACATAGAGATAGGGAAGCAATATCAAAATTAGTTGCTTTGTGGAGGGTTTGCCTTTTTCATTTCCTTCATCTCCCGCTTTTATTCATTACATTAGAGATATATATAATCCTCGCTTTTAACGGTTTTCCTAGGTCAACTCGTTAAGAGAGATGTATTTAAATTTGCGCATGAATATCAACAATATTTACGTTTTTCATTATATCATTTTAATGGCAAAGTATCTATCATGTCCGATATAGGTCGTAGTACTAACGGCCATGATTATTTAACTCGTAACTTGTCATTGGATAGATTATAAATGGTCTATGCAAAAACGTATTTTAGCGTATAGATATATAGATGATAGGCACACCGGTACTTTTATTGCGAAAATATTTATCAAGTGTGCGATTATTACGGAATTACCGATAAAATTATGACTATTACATTAGATAACGCTTCTAATAACAATTACGCAATTACAATGTTAAAAAATAGTTTAGCTCCATCTTTTCCGCACCATTTTCATATAAAATGCGCGTGCCATATATATAACTTAATTGTAAAGGATGGTCTATCACTTTTTGAAGACATTCTTAGTAAAATACAATTTGCTATAAACTTTATTTTTAAAAGTAATAAAGTACAACGTAGAAAAGAATATAAAAAAATTTGTCATGATTGTGGACTACCTTTTAGAAGAATTCCACAAGAAGTATCCACTAGGTGGAATTCTTTATACGAGCAACTCCTTGTTGCTTATGACTATAAATTACCTATAACTTTATTTTTTAACTCTCATAATAAAAAGCCAAATTTGATATGATTTTAGATAGTGATTGGGAAAAAATTTCCGAACTTATTGTATTTTTAGAGAAATTTTTTCAAGCAACAAAAGAATTTTTCGGTATATATTATCCTACTATTTCA
Organism: Anisodus tanguticus; assembly: GCA_034509755.1. Classification (NCBI taxonomy): domain Eukaryota; kingdom Viridiplantae; phylum Streptophyta; class Magnoliopsida; order Solanales; family Solanaceae; genus Anisodus; species Anisodus tanguticus. The sequence continues at coordinate 6,522,548 of CM067543.1, read as the reverse complement.
ACTATGTTATTTTATATAACTCTAGTATTTTTATTACTTAGTGAATATATGGAAAAACCAAATTATAAGGCAAACTATTAAAAAAATGTTTGTCAAAATAAAAAAATATTTTATTCCTATTCCTTCTATTTATATTATTGGTTCTCAGTATTAAATCCTACTATTAAAATAGACGGTACTAAATCACTAATTGAAACTATTTACGATTGTATAGAAGTACTACCACCTCCAAGTCCCAAAAATCTAAATCACCCACCACCTATTGAACAAACTAAAGAAGAAGTGTTGAATAGCGTAGAACACCACCGCAAAAATATATATAGATTTTATCAACAAGAAAATGCTAGTAACGTACCGGCTACCATACCATCTTCTTCATCTTCAACACAACCTCACAAAAGACATGCTGTTTCTGCGGCTAGTATTGAAAGCCTCGAAATAGAATGTGCGGCCGTACCTCTACTAACCAAATTAGCGAGTTGGATATTTTTGTTTTGCGGGGTTCTGTACCGTATCAAGAAGTTATCAATGAAGATGGACAAGAAGACTTGCCGAAATACTCGGAGGGGAATGAGAAGACCTTTCCGACACTTTCATTGATGGCTCGAGATGTTTTGAACATTCAAGCGTCATCAATCTGCGTCGGAAAGCGCTTTTTCTGCAGCAGATATCAAATAGGAGACCACAGACACTCATTGGCGGGAGACGACTTGGAAATTGCGATTATTCGGAGATTGGATACGAGCGGAGCGGAGAAGGTGCGGTCAACCGGAGATCAACGAAGAAGATGATGAAAACTACAACGAAATCTTAACCGAAGGTAGTGGAAGCGACGTGGATCAATTTGACCAACAAATACCTATTCCAACCGAAGAACCACATGAAATCATCAAGCAATTAGAACAGATTTTTTTGAAAATGTAATTTTTTTAATTGCAATTTTATTATGTAATTTGCAACTTTTGGACAACACCATAAAGTTGCAATTTAGATTTTAGACAATTGTATTTGTATTACAAAAAAATCATATGTCTATTAAATAATATAAGAGGCACAAAAACAGCCTTGGGATGTTTTTATTACACTATCTTGTTTTATTTATTGAGTTTTTTTTATACATATGTTATTTAAAAAAAAAAAAAGAAGGAAAACCCGACCCCGCCCCGCCCCGATACCGACGGGATCGGGATCGGGACGGGACTGGAGCAGGTCCCGCCCAGACCCGACCCCGCTAGGCCCGCTAGGCCCGATCCCGACCCCCCGGATCGTCCCGCCCCGACCCCGACAGACCCGGCCCGCCAGACCCGAGCCCGGCCCACTGGCCACCCTTACATCCAACTAACAATGCATTTTTTCCTGTCCTTCGGTCAACTCCACAGTCATTATACCAGTAATTATAGAACTTCTCAAGTATTAACCTTTACATATCAATGCCGACAAATCTCATCTAAAAACTAGATGCAACATCCGATAAACCTTTAAATATACATCCACACTTATCCAGGGAAAGAGTTATTCCTATTAGTCGATCACAGGCTCCCATTAGCCTACGATGAGTCCAACATACCAACGCATGTACGACTTTCACGCTCACTCAATACTAAATAACTGCGAAATACTCACAAATCAACAATCTCTTGGTTTCAACAATCCCCTCTCATCACTAACCTCGAATATGCCAAGTGAACCCACAAACACACTTTTTAGGTAAAGAAATGCGACTGTCTATTCTACTAAGCTTCACTCATCACAAGTAACACTTCCACCTGATTTCGATTAGAAAACTATTCCTGGAAAGAACTCACAACCACTAATTCTACTTTGCTATCACAATATTGTCAAATCGAAGCCAACTCAACATTTCATAGCCTATATGACATCCACATGCATACACCTTGCAACTTATCCCAACAAACACGTCAGATACCAATTGTTCCCTTTATATAACGGAGATTGATCCATACAAATTATATTCCTTACGTCTTTTTCCCATTGGACAAACAAGTACTCCTACCATCCGGCCCTAAGAAGTCTTACTTTCTCACACCTTATCACTAAGAGGCCGCCTTTCAAGTCCATGTTCCCAACTTCTCTTCGCAGTCTTAGAACGGTCACTGTCCTCTTTGTCAAATCAAATGATATTTCCCAAGTTTACACTTCTCTTCAGATATCTACATCTATACTCTTCCGTTGCTGAATTGTTGACTTGCCATTGATACACTTGTGCCACAAAGCTATCATACTAAACCTTGACGATGCTGCAACTTTTCCACTCCAAGCACACATCGAGCAACCCTTCTTGTTAAGCCATAATTATACTTTCCCCATTTCTGAGCAACCAACTATTGAAGACATGCCAATCATAAAATATCCCCTATTAAGGACAGAAGAAGTGAAGAATTTTAATATACCAATTGAAATCGTCCAGATACCAATTTGAATGAAGTAGCACGAAAGAAATGAAATAATAGAAATTTTCTAGATGTCATATAGCCTCCCAATTATAAGTGTGGCGCAACACACCTATAATTAGGACTCTACTAGAAATTGCTCTTGTACTTATAGACCGAATAATCTAGGGCTCTGATACCAACTTGTCACATCCCAAATCGAGAAACGCGCGGTCACCTACCCCTTTCCCACATAGTAGGCGAACCCATCCCTTAATCACAACTAAATCCATAATAAAGTAAAACCCAAACCAGCAAATATACATAATAAGTCTAGGATAGATAAGGAAACAATGCGGAAGTAATACAACAATCCCAAGGAATCTGGTCTAAGACAGTACAAGAGCCACTACTACATAACCACAAGTCTGAATATAAATACATAGTCTGAAAAGTACAATATTGTCTCGGAATAGCAAATAAGACAATAGATAAAGAGAATCATCCGGGCTGCAGATCCGTCCATGTGCTCACCCTAGATGCTCGTTAGTAAAGCCTCGAGAATCAGTATGAGGAGAGAAGTAGACCTTGTCAAGTACTCTGCACTCATTAAAAAATACAGCAAGGTAGTATCAGTAAAAATACTATGTATCGATAGGTATCATAGGCCGACAACAGTTAGATAACATATATAAAGTAAGAGACTGAAAGATAGACATGCTCCCAATCAGATATACACACTACACAGTCTAAGAATAGCATTACAAGTGTAAACACCAAGTCTAAATCCAATAAGTATGAATGTGAGAATATGAATGCATATGCAATGCATTGATACACATACGCTCCTAGCGGAATACCTCTACGTCTCGGTAGTAATGACCCATGGGGCACCCGCGAAGTCCATGTACCTGCTACGGTGCACAGCCCCATCCAATGTAAGTATATATTTTGAAACGTGCAACTCGATCCAATATGTATATATATATGGTGTAGTGCGCAACCCGATCCAAATGCATGATCATGTATGTATGAATGATATGAAATGCCAATGAGAATATATCAACACCAATGAGAATATATCAAGTCAATTGTGCCACACATGGATACATAATCATCAGGTCAAGAATGAATCAATCCTTTATCTACATACGGTCAAGTCTAGTATCATGCACGTGGCGATGAGCCACTAGATCAAATAAGGCAACAACCACAATCAACAATAGTACCAACCTAAGTATTCCATCCTAACTTCATACCTGAAGGCGTAACATGCTTTTTACAACAATTACTAACTCTACGTATGCTTCGCTAATCGAAGTCTAACCATAAGGTAAGTTGTAACCTACCTGAATGCCGAGCAGAAGTCACGAATGATCATAATGGAACCTTGCATCTCTTGGGGTCTCAATTATACTCGAAGTCTAGACGATCATTGAAATCTAAGTTAGAAATGGAAACTAACAATACCCATACCGCTACACTATTCTTAGAATCGAAATTAACTATGGGAAAAAGGGGAAAACGGGCCCACAAAGGTGAAATAGGTATTTTGAAAGTGACATCAATAATCCAATGTTCTAGAAGTTCAAATCCACTCACCAATTGCTAATTTAACTCAAGAATAGGTCAATTTCATGATTCGAAATAAAACCCCCAAATTAGGCATAAACCCTAGCCTTTTCATATTTAATTTCTCAACAAAATGGAAGATTCAAGCCTATTAGATTACTAATTAATCAATTTCTATGCTTAGGTTAGTCTAATCCACCAACAATATTCCTTTATAACCATTAAAACTCAAGTAGTGGAATAACCATTAAAACCCATCTTACTTCAACTAGTTTCTAGGTTTCCACAATTGATTCAAGCTTAAGAAAGGTAAAATAAAGGAAATAAGGTTAAAGAAACTTCAGATGCTATGGAGGAATAATTTTGGAAATGGAAAATGAAGGATTTAGGTTAGCATTAAAAAGGATTCTGGTTCCTGACTACCACTACAACGGTCACCGGTCCGCTGCAGCGGCCCGCGACCGATTGCACGCTTCAGCGGCCCAACCACAAAAGCCTAACACTTCACCGTAGCTGACCACTGCCCGCTATAGTGGCTTGACGCAATAACCCAACACCTGCCATAACGGACCAGGCCACACTGTGGTGGGTCCGATGTGGCGCACGGCGGCTCGCCCCAGTGAGGCATCAGACACCAACTATTTTTCTGATTTTTCACAACTCCAACTCACAATCCAACAATCACCCGAGACCTCCCAGACACAAACTAGACATGCATACACATGTAAAAATACGCTACAAATTCACTCGTGGTCTCAGAATTTCCATCGGAGGTCTAACTTACCGAGTCAACCCCCCACAACCAAAAACTAACTTTCCAACCAATAGTCATAAACGCTCTCGAGAGTCTCGGAAACCAAATCAACCATCCCACCAAGTCATAATCGACCCTCCGGACATCACGGAATCGACAAAATTCCAAAAAAGATGAATTTGCTCCCGATGTTGACTTTGGTCAAACTTTTTCATTTCTTAACTCAAGGATTTCCAAAATATCCTTTTTCCTTATCCAAAACTCTTTGAAAGGCTTGGAAATCGCTCCACTCAACCCCAAAAGTCATAAATACTGAGTTACAGCTAACAGAAACAATAAATTTTGAATTCGGATCTTATTTCTTTCTGTGACCATCTTTTCACAATAAATAGGCATATTTAATGCTAAAACTGATTTAATTATAAAAAAAACTGACCAAACGAACTCTAAAATTAGCTCCATCAATTTCTACAGGTCATAAATAATATTTCAAATCTAACAGAATCTTCAGATTACCAATCAGAGCATGTTTCCAAAAAATAAACAATTTATCTAAATAATAGAATGCTAGAATTTCTATAGTGAAACCTTCTCCCAAAGTGAATTAAATGACATCCTTTGACTTCAAATTTTGCAAGCAGGTTTAAATAATTAATACGGAGCTTCTGCAATAGACGATATGTAAAATAGAGAATCGATTCTCAATATGACTGATCGGATCGTTATAGAAGAAGAGAACCCTTACCTCAACTGTCAAGAATCAGCTCGTCTACACCTTACTTCAAGGTGAAGAAATCTTCTATATCAACAACTACTAGTGGAGGAAGAGTTCTACTTGTACTACGATCTTTCAGAAGGCAAGTTGTGTTATAAACTTGTGGAAATTACTCCTAGGTGGTGGGAGAACTCTTGGAGAGTATCTTGAGAGCTTAGGATTCAGTTTGGATGAGAAATGAGGTGAATATAGGGCTGCACCACTTTATATACAATTGGATAAGTTCCCACCACCTATGTGGGTCCCATAGGGGATGTTTTGCACTATTGTTTTAAAATGTACATAACTTTTTGTAAAGAGTTTCTATTGACAAATGGTTTATTACGTTGGAAATTAGATTCGCTGAACTTGAATTTAGGTAGGTTATGAAATCCATAAATCCTTATACACTAGAAGATATACCCCCTAAAGTTGGGTCAAAATCCAGAATTCTGCCTACCATTCCCCGAGTTTCGACAAACTTAATTTCTTCGATTCGTTTAGCTCGAATTCTTACGAGACTTACTTAACACTTGTTTAAAACCTTTCTTAACCTTGTAGAGGTATCTTAACATATCCGAGCTTACATTAGGTACTTATGACACACTTTAATGTATAAAAATGTGGGATGTAACAACTACGTGGGGAGCAGCCCGTGCAAAATTTAGAGGGTGCCAGGGAGCTGACCTACGAGATACCTTGGATAGAGTTCAATGAATTTCTTATCCCACATGTTAGTGTTTAAAATATTTATTTTTAAAAATTAAAGTACTTATATTTATTATTTCATAATTTTTCTTATCTTAGGATTCGTCGACATTACCCACTCAGGAGCCTGCTCATGAGCCCGCCGAGTCATAGGTTAGAGTTTTAGTAAAACTTAATTTTATTCAATACAAGTTGAATATTACTTTAATTTTTTTAACATTTATTTGGACCTCGGATAGGACACCGCTCCAGCTCCAGCCATTCAGGATCCCATTCACGAGACTACTTCAGATCCTACACCAGACCCCTTCCCAAGAGACCGCTCAGGTTCCCGTCGACACACAGGTTTGATTTTTAACAAAAGTTAATGTATTCAATAATTAATATTAATACTAATTATTTATATATTTTTTCAGCTTCATCCTTCGGCGCCTGTGGTCTCGCCTCTTAATGGGGACGATGATGTTAATGCTTATGACCGAACTGATCCCAACAGATTGGCTTCGATCATACCAATTAGAGACTGTCACAAGCACGTCGTGGTCCAGACTCTAAAGAAGGGCAAGGGAAAAAAAGGTGGCAGATGATCTTGCTTAGAGCGTCCAGTTATTAAGAGGAAGAAAGGGGATGAGGACGATGGCGAGGGTGGTGGGATGGAATTAGCCTTAGGCCTAAGGTTACTCAAAAGTCTACTACATGTGAAATCCATTGACGATTATGTATATGTAATTAAGTTGTACAATTTAAGTTAATAGTATATTTTGCGTATCAATTTCTTAATGATAATTAGTTATTTTAGTCTTTATTATCATTTATTACTAACTCGTGTGACATCCTAAATTAATTATGAAAAACAAATCTCGACATATTCGAAATAAAGACTAAAAAATAACTAAAAAATCCTAAAAAATAAAACACTTAAACATAATGATAATAAGTTTTCAAATAAAACTTACTTTGGGCACCTTACAACCCCTAAAACGATGATCCGAACACTTAGGTATCCTTGATGTATTGAGCCTACATTACTGTTCACAGAAAAAAATATCAGGTTATATATAAAATAGTGACGTTCCGGAGTATTGAGACATGACTACTCTTTAGTCAAAGTATGAAAAAACGTCAATTTCATCATTTGAAAAAATATCAAGTGGTGGAAAAATGAATAATACCTCTTTTGCGCAACAAATTATTGCGTAAAGGGAGCTAACCGCACTGTTACGGTAAATGCAACAATTTATTGTAAAAGATACTTTTATATTTTTTTTCTCGGGTATTTTGGTTGTTTTTGTTTTTGGGTCATTTAAATTCAGGCCTTCTCATTTTTTCTTGAATTATAACATGCCCAAAATAAGCAACATCAACTATACTTAAGTGTCATTTTCATATTTAGATCTATCTTTAAATGCACATTAAACTTTTGGTAGTTTAATCATTAGTATTATATTGGTGTTGTAGACTATATGCCTTGTCAAAATACAGGTACTATACTATATATAGATTGCTAAAGTAATTTTGATTGGTGTAGACTATAGGCCTTATCATGGTAATGCGTGTACACAATGCCCACTCTTTTCTGCCATTTTCAAAGCACTCCTTTTCCTCCTCTACTATGTTGTCACATGCCATTAATGCCTCCAAAGCTTTTCCTCTCTCTTTCCTTTTTTCTTTCTTAATATGCAATGCAAAATACAATTATTTTTGCATAATAATACATACCCATCTCATATTTCTTTGTAAAAGTTATACATAGACCCACTGATAACATATATAAAGATTACTATTATAGGATATTCATATTGACAATTTATCCTATTGTTTAGCCCTGAAATTTTGTTATTTCAGTATCTCCAGCTCCCATTAAAGGTGTTTTTTTTTTTATATATTTGTAAAACTATCATTTCTTGTTCATATTTAGCTTCTTTATTGTGTTTTTTGTCCATTTTTTGGCTAGTTTTAGGGCTTTGAATCTTGAAATCTGGGTTATTTTTTATTTATTTTTTGGGTTTTTCAAGAATTTAAAGAAAGATGTGTGTTTTTTTGTTTTTTCTTTTAAGCCGAGGTCTATCGAAAACAGCCTCTCTGCCCTCACAAACAGTAGAGGTAAGGTATGCGTACCTCCGCCTTTCCTCAGATTACACTTATGGAATTACACTGGGTATGTTGTTGTTGTATGTGTTTTTTTGTTTGTTTAGGGGTTTTGTTAATTAGTATGTTCTTGAATGGATTTTAGTGATGTAAATGAAGTGGATTTTACAAAAGATTTCAACTTTTTGGTAATATCTGTGTGTTAACCTTTTGTTGTTATGGAAATATTAAGTGAGCTGAAGGGAATTTAATGATGTGATAATTTTGTCAAAAATAGAATTTTCTGATTACTATTAAAGACACCTAAGTATATTCTGATGTCTATTGAATTTTCTGAGAAAATTGACTGTATATTCATGAATAATTTTCACTTATTAAACACACCTGGTATTATCGCTGATTATTGATTTCTGAGAAATTTGCTGTATTTTCAATATTCATGATCTTTATTGAGTAGCATCTAGCAGAAATATCCTCGGTAAAAAATTACATTGTATATATGTAGATTTTCTGTGTTTATGTACATATATTGACTTTTGAATACCCGAACAAATACAAAAGGTTAGCTCAAGCGGTCCAGGTTGTTCAAAATTGTCTCCAGCATCCTAGGTTTTATTCTCAAAAGGCAACATTATTTTTTATGTTTAGCTTTTGTTGTTTTTTTCGAACCCTGAGGAAAGACGCCTTGTCTTTTAATCAGTTTATTATGTTAAAAGATGCTGTTTTCATTGAAAATCATGGATGTTGTTTAACAAAAGTATCTGTCTTTAAGCTGAAATAGCAGAACTAACCAATTTTGTTCAAGAACCTGATATCTGAAAAATGGTTTGCTTTGTCACTCATTGCAGGGAAGCATTTTATTTGCTAGGAATTGCATGCCAAAGTTGGACAAAGATGCTAATACCTTAATAGCTTTCTATTAGAAACTTTTGCAGGCCTCTGTATGAGGCAAACGTCGCTATAGAAGGTGGCGGAAGAGGCTTGAAGATGGATCTGATTAATTCACTTTTTACTCTATCTTGTCTTGATTTTCATATTGGGTCCTTAAAGCTTGAATTTTGGTACGTGTGGTAAGATCCAAATCTCCATTCAATTCTTTATTGGAAAAGAATACCACACAATATTAGTTGCATGTAAACATTTTCCATCTGCTTATTTTGTTTTCAATTGGCGATAGTCCTGGACAACTTCATGCTGAAATTAGTAACGGAGACATAGGATTGTATGAATATTTTCTAGTTGAGATACTGTTTTTCTACACTGGTAAATATGCTTAATGTTGACAAACAAATATGCTAATCACAGTGAATATATTGCTCAGTTCCTTTAGCTTTTTTTTTTTATCCCCTGCTTGATTGCATTTTTGGAGATGTTCTCAAGAAAGGTTATGTAATAGCACTGTAAAATTTTATGCTTCCTCGATTACAAGCTGTTTCCATAAGGACCATGTCTCGAGTGATGATTTAATAGAAGTGTTTGACAACTTTCTTCCCATATCCAAATAGCATCATAGTTGTGGTTTATTTATTTGCCATGTTAACTTCAAGACCATTGAAGAACTTTTTGTTGTTCTTGGGTATTATGTATCTACCCTGCATTCTTTGTTTTATAGAACTCAATGCATGTGAATCTGTGAGCAATATACATTCATCTGGAGATCTAGTTTCTGTTTCATTAGATTTGCAGGCATTGTACTTTTCTATATAGTCATAAAGTTGTAGGTCTAGAACAGGATTAGACGTCTTTGCTTTCACTATACATGTCATATATCATGTGCTTCTAATCCTAATTTATAAGAATTGCCTGGACATTTTATCAATCTAGGTGAGCAAAGCGTGTGTATGCAGTCCCCTGGTTATTAAATTTCATTTTAAGTAGCACGCGAGGACAATTTGTCTTTTGAACAATTATGTTATTTAGCAAATGAATTTTCATGAAACATGCTATGCTTTGAATTTGGGCTAGCAAATTGTGAAATCTCTCTGTTATATCCATTTATTGTCATTGCAAGAGCTTTCGTAAAAGATTTTATTCCTTTTTCTTTCTTTCTTTTTCCTAACTGATCTGAAAATGTGCAGACTATAACTCATCAGATGGCCCCAAGGCATTCCCGCCTTATCTCCAGACGGTCTTATGGAAAGGTCTTTTTTGTTGTGCTCTTGATACTTGTACCAATTTTGCTCTTTGGTATTTACCTCCACGGCCATAAGATCTCCTACTTTTTCCGTCCACTTTGGGACAAACCTCCACCTCCATTCGAGCATTTGCCACATTATTATGCTGAAAATGTTTCTATGGATAATCTTTGTCGCCTACATGGATGGAACCTACGTCCTGAACCACGTCGTGTAATTGATGGGATCATATTCAGCAATGAGCTTGACTTGCTTGAAATAAGGTGGCGTGAGCTCTATCCCTATGTTACAAAATTCGTGATCTTGGAAGCCAACACCACTTTTACCGGACTCCCAAAGCCGTGGTACTTCTCTGACCATCGGGAACGATTTGCATTTGCTGAGGATAAGATTGTACACGGTGTATTTCCTGGCCGTATAGCATCCCCGGAATTACATGAAGATCCCTTTAAACTAGAAGGACAGCAGCGCATCGCCATGAACAGGTTAGTAACCCTCCCAATTTTTACTACTTCCTTTGTCCCAATTTATATGACACACTTTCCTTTTTAGTCGGTCCCCAAAAAAATGACACATTTTCTTATTTGACAACAATTTTACTTTAAATTTTACCTTTTACGCTTAACGAGATGATCTATAACCACACAAATATCTTTGGCTTATTATAGATCACAAGAATCAACAGCCTTCCTTTATTTTTCTTAAACTCCCTACTAGTCAAACTACATATAAATTGGGATGGAGGTAGTATGTTTTAATTTCTCTGTTTGTTCTTTTATAATATTTTAGTACCTTATAAAAGTAATATTTTTTTCCTTATTATGGCTATATGTAACATATCAATTAAAAAGGATATTTTTGGATATATTTTGACAAGATTTCTGATGGGTCCATTTGGGTTACATCTCAGCCCAAATTTTGATGGGCTGAGCTAATAGATGGGTGGGTCCATGACTAGCCCAAACTTGGACGGGTTGGGCGGGTTATGTTTTTATGGACTAATTATTGGCACCTCTACAGGTTACTTCATGCTGCTGGTATCTTTGAAGATGACCTTCTCATTATGTCAGACACCGATGAAATCCCGAGCCACCACACTATTAAACTTCTTCAGTGGTGCGACGGGGTACCTCCGGTGCTGCATCTTGAGCTTAGGCATTACATGTACTCCTTTGAGTTCCCTGTTGACTATAGTAGCTGGCGCGCCACTGTTCACATTTACAACAGGTGGACTAAATACAGACATTCCCGCCAAACGGATGTTATTCTTTCTGATGCGGGATGGCATTGTAGCTTTTGCTTTCGGTATTTGCAAGATTTTGTATTCAAAATGACTGGCTACAGTCACGCAGACAGAGTGCGACATAATAACTTTCTAAAGTATTCTAGGATTCAGAAGCTTATATGTGAGGGAGCTGATCTTTATGACATGTTACCTGAGGAATATTCTTTTCAAGAATTGATCAAGAAAATGGGATCTATACCTCGTTCAGCATCCGCAGTTCACCTTCCGACATACGTGATTGAAAATGCAGATAAGTTTCGATTCCTTCTCCCAGGAGGTTGTCAGCGATCACCACGATGATTTTCTTCATCTGTCATTTTTTTTTTCATTTTTTTGTTGTCTGCCCCGAGAGAGGACTTCCACGGTAACTTATTCCCCATGCTTCACCTGCTAATTTTAGACCTTAGTGTTGCTTTTCCACACAAATTTGCAGATGTTTTAGCTGTTATCAGCAGTTGAGTTTTTTTCTTCTAGTGAGAAAAATAGGTTCTCTTAGTCTTACCTTTGCAATATATGTATACACATTTTACATTCAATGCTTGTCAAATGAAAAGCGTTGTTCTTTCCAACTGTTCTAGCTGTCTTTTGCCAGTGCAACTTACACTTAAAATATTAGGGAAAAAACTGATAAAGCCCTGTTTGGATGATAACAGAAAGTACTTTCAAGGTGCATAGTGTGCTTCAAGATATTGAAAAGTCGTTGCAACAAATGAAGAAAAGGAAAAAGGAAAACTCAACAATGACTAAAAGAAGGAATCAGGGAAAGAAAAACAAAGTGTTGGTAAGATTCTCCAGAAATAGAGGAACCACATGACCTTATATAGGGGTTGTGGAGGACACTGATTATGGTAGAAGAGTAGTAGGTAGTCGAGCGTAGTCCTACTTACGCTTATAAAATGATAGTTGTAGTGTTATTACTGTAGGCTCGATTAGCCTATCACACTTATAGACACAATATTGCTTTATAGTCCTCTATAGTTTGATTTATGTTGCTATGTGTTCTTTAGTGTACTTTGTTTATCTTATTTAGTTGTGTTAGCTGCTGCCTCATTTTGTTAGAATGCGCTACTATGACGTATTCAATTTTGTTATCAGCATGTTCATACTGCTTTAATTTCTTGTTTCTCTTGCTTTGCTTTGCTTGTGATTATGCTTTGTCTTGAGCCGAGAGTCTTTCGGAAACAACTGCTCTACCTACCAAGGTAGAGGTAAGGTCTGTGTACACTCTACCCTTTCCCGACCCCACGTTGTGGGATTTCACTGGGTATGTTGTTTAAAGTGAACACAAAAATTGGTTTTATCCTTAAATTGGTGATCCTTTTTTAATATGTCAACTGTGGGACTAGTGGAAGGTGAGTTTTTTCCAAGCGCGCGCGCACACGTTTTTCTTTTATGACAAGGGAACTCGAAGTTGCTACCCTTCGGGTGCACACCTGTGCAATAGTCCGCAAAACACACAGGCAGATAACCTGCACTAGGCAAGCCCCGTGCGACCTAAGACCTCCAATTATGGAAGCCCAAGCTCTACCAACTAAGTCATCCTTGCGGGTTGACACACACACACACACAAATATATATATATATATATATATATATACACACACACACACACGAAGTTTGTACCCATTATCACAACGGAATAATGCATGCAATGACATTGCAAACCTTATTCACAGTAAAATCCTCGATCCATAGCCGGTGGTGGGACCGTGCAACAGTTGGCGAAGGTTGGTTAGTTAAACATCCTTCGTTGAAGTACTTTTTTATATATGTTTATATAAATTTCAAACATACTTGGTGAAATTAATGGTTTAACTACCGGTGGTATCATAAGGCACTTGTCAAGTGCAAGCTCTAAAGTTCATATCCTCCTTCCACATTTTTTTTTTGAGTATGTGATGTTCTTGATTAAGAGAAAAGAAATAGAATAGATGAAAGAACATGATAAGCTAAATCAATTAGATAGGGTGCAATCGTAAAATTCTTCAAGCAGTAAGCTAGGATGAACCACGATTGGGGTTAGTGGACGGTGGTGGTTGTCATAATATATTAGAACAATCGAACTTGGATATTCTGAAAATTTATCTCATTTTTTTTTTTGTATATATGTATATATATCTTTTAGTTGTACACAATATTTATTATACTATATAAGAAACTATTAGAGGTACAATTATCCTAATGAATTTTTACAACATCATAAGGGGTGGACCTTTATTTCCAAACAATAGAAAATAAAAGAAATCAACACTTGTGTCCTTTAAAGTTTCCTCTTTATTCATGTTACATTAAGGACACTCACTGACTCAAGTAAACCCTTGTTGATTAAGCAAATAATATAGTTAGTGGATTTTCTAGCTACCAGTCTCACAACCAAGCACATCAGTTAACTAAATTTAGTGGGTAACTGTCAATTCACCATCAGCGAAAAAGATTTCACTTTAAACATGTAAAATTATAATGAGACAAGTTACACTGTATAAGGTTGTTGAGGAGCTACCACTAACTTTTTGTGCTTACTATTATTGCACTGATAATAATGTTGCATTAACCACCAACCCAAAAGGACACGAGAAGTTAAAAAGAAATGAAAAAGAAGATGAAAGAAAAATGATACCTAATATAATTACACAAGTGAGATTTGGGGGCTAGAATATACACCAACCTTACTCCTATCTATGTGAGGTAAATATGTTGTTTCTGATAGACTATCGGCAACAACGTATTACCATAACAGGCTAGTGAAAAAAATAACAACAAAGTGACAAGATAAACATAGTCAATTAAACAACAGGTAACAATAAAAAATGAAGTAAAAAATACTGCAGAAATACTAAATAATAATATAATACTACTAATAAGGAGAGGAAATGAAAATTATACTAAATAATATAATACTGCTGGTAAGGAAAGGAAGAAAATAAATAACGAAATTTATTTTGGTTCGGCCGAATTAAATATGAAGGTTTTGGTGATATACGAGGGTGGAGCTAAAATGTTATTTTGGTTCGGCCGAATTAAATAGCTTTAGTTTAAACTTTGTATTTAGAAATTTATTAAATATGTATAAATATAAATTCAGAATCCAGTTACTAAAAATCTGATAAGCTCTACATTAAATATCTACTTTATAATTTATACTAAACTTGCAACCGATTTTTGTGTATCTACTTTATATTTATGTCTTAAAGAATAATTTCTATCTACTTTTAATCGTTTATATATAGCAAGTAGTTGGAATTTGTCATTATAACCATAATAAGTTCAAGAGGCAAAGATTAAAGATATTATTTCTTTGTTATCGTTGGAGCTTGAAGAAAATGAAAGATTAATAGGAGAAATCGAGAAACTAGAAAGTGAAAACTTACCTAAGACGGCAGCTGCGTTGGTATGAGAATGAAAAATATAAACGTTTCTAAAGCCCTAAGGAGGTTTTATATATCCAAGGGTAAAAAAATATAATTTTAACAAAATTTATCGATTATCGATAACTAAATAGTAATTTTTTCATTATTGAAAATTTATCGTTTCGGAACCATTGATCCAATAATCTGAAATCGATAACTAAATAGTAATTTTTTCGATTCAATTTATCGATTTTACCAGTATATACAAAAGCCTAATTAGAATGACCTACAATCAGAGGTGGAGTCAGTATTTAAAGCTTATGGGTTTGAGATTCTAATCATTAATTGAGTTTTAAATTAATAATTTATATATATTTAATAATTTTTATATATAAATACAAAATTTAGATCAAAGCTACGGGATGCGGCCAAACCCATAGCCAAAGGGATAGCTCCGTCCCTACCTAGAATAGGTAACTGTTTATAGTATAATCATAATCTGATAACCTTAAAAAATATTATATTTACACTAGGAATAAATATGAGTTAAATCCAAAATGAAAAAATATTTATTTTGAGTCTTGTGAACAACATTAATAGGTTTCTCTCCATTGATAGGACTAAAATCTACTTCAAAGATTTCAACTACCATAGGACTTGTTTAATTTAAACATTGCATTTGAAAGTCCTTTCAATGCGACCCTACCCTGAATAGTAGAAGAAGAATTCTTCTCATATTCAAAGTGTTCACAAAGCAACATAACATTCTGTAGTCAACGTTTTAAAAGAAAATCTTATATTTTATTTAGCTTTTTTTTTTTTTTGGGTTTTTCGCTGATACGGTATCCACTTTGAGCCCAACTAAGTCGGATTCTTTTCATTCTCAAGGCCGAACTCGAGACCTCTAGTTAAAGGTGGAGATGTCCTATCTATTGCACTACAACTCTTAGTGGTACACCGCACATCCATTCCGAGTTCTAAAATATATATTTTTAGTAATGTAAAATTGAGTCTCCTATACTTTTTGTCCTTCGATTTATGTTACTACCTGTTGTTTCTGTAGGTGAAAATGTATCAGAAAGGTTAATCAAGAAGGAAAAGCTGAGTCGAGAGATGACTCTCTTTCTTTAAGACAAAATTGCCCCGTATAGATTTTTTACAGTATTGGGCAATAGTCTCCCAAGATAAAACAGCAACAACCAACAATACAAAGCTAGTAATTGATTCCGGTGAAGAAAAAGAATATTGAACAAATTGCAAAGAAATGAGAGCATTTTCTGGTTTTGTTTATTTTTTCGTGTGTTTGAACTGAACAGTAATGTTCAATTTATAGGTGAAGAAGAGGGTGGATTCTGACTGTTGAAGTCAGATCCGTTGGCTGGCGCCGTTTGGAGAAGATAAAGTCGTTGCAACGTTTCCGAAATCTTCAGAGACCAAAGTATAAATAAGAAACATTTTAGGGACTAAAAGAGAATTTTGGAAGAAAACCCGCGACCCAAGCCCCGGACCGGACCAGGCTGGTGGGCGGCGGCGGCGCGCGTGGGGCTTGGCCCCGAACCTAAGCTCACCTAGGTCTTCCCCCTTCTTAAAACTTGGGTCACCCCTTGGGGCCCAAACCCTTCAAAACTATAGTTAATATAGTCTTCAATCCTTCCATATTCAACCGATGTGGGAGTTCTATTATTTGGCCAAACCAATCCATCTATTTGTGTCTCAAACACCTTACTTTATGCATCAATATCTCTTTCATTCCTCAACGAAATTTGATGATACTTGACACTAATATCATCTACTCATTTAGTATATTAGGCATGTGCGAAGAAACGATGTTTCCGACATGCGAGGCCCATGTGTTTAAGTCATTAAAGATGGGAAAAACTCAATCACATATAGTTAAATTTCCAACAATCCCCTCTTGAAAGAGAATTGGTGCACACGAGGTGCCAAAGTTCAGCAATATTTCAGCGGAAATATATTGTATCAGGAAAGGTAACTTTCGGCTTTGAACCTTCCTAGTCGATTACCATCGGATTTACTTGCTGCGCGGTGAGCGTGATGTCTTGAACCGTCAGTGTTTAGTGTAAAATAAGACAATGATATCAACACAATAACTCCCCTTATTCATTTCTTCTTATAGTTTTGTCCGTTGTGGCAATGGACAACTCTTGGATTCTTAAGTGCGTACATTTGAAGCGGCATGTCTTCTCACTTAAATAGGTGATCTCCTATAAGGGATCCTGCTATACCTCACTCGCAAGTGTTAGGAATCATTAAAAGTTTTAGAAACTTATCATTTACCATTTATGCAGGTAGCACTTAATGTCTATCGCGGGAACAACCTTGGAATTATAAGAATAATAATCTGAAGTGCTCTTACTTCCAGTGAAGCGCTAAAACTGAACATCTACAGTTTAGTTTTCTCATTGAACCAAAATTCTTAATCTCCAGTCAGTAAGGTTGGGTTACCACCATAAAGATTCTTATGGTTTGGGTTTTAAGCCCATTACCCTAGACATGCAAAATATTTGATCTTTGGGTAGGTCTTTAGTTAATAGATCCGCTATGTTATTCTTTGATTTGACGTAATCAATGGAAATGACACTCGTAGTGATCAATTGCCTAAAAGTCTTATGTCTCCGACCAATATGTCTAGACTTGCCGTTGTACATATTATTTTGTGCCCTTCCTAAAGTCAATTGGCAGTCACAGTGAATCATCACTGAAGGTATGAGTTTATCCCAACAAGGGATATCCTCTAAGAAGTCGTGAAGCCATTCTACTTCTTCTCCTACTTTATCTAAAACAATAAACTCTGATTCCATCGTGGATCGGGCGATGCATGTTTGTTTAGAGGACTTCCAAGATACAGCCCCACCACCAATTGTAAAAATATACCCACTGGTGGATTTGGTGTTCTTTATGTCCGATATCCATTTTACATCACTGTATCCTTCCAATACAACTAGATATCTAGAATAATATAATCCGTAAGTCAATAAATATTTCAGATATCATAGTATCCGATTTAACGCCTTTCAGTGATCAATTTCAGGATTACGAGTAAACCTAGCCAACTTATTGATTGGATAAACGATATCGAGTCGGGTGCAGTTTGTAATGTACATTAAACTACCAATGACCTGTGCATATCGCTCTTGGGATATGGGTGCACCACGATTTTTATCAATTCTATGATTCATATCCATTGGTGACTTCATAGGGGGGCTGTCAAATATATCAAATTTCCTTAAAACATCTTCAATGTAATGAGATTGAGATAAGACCAGCCCGTCAGATGTCTTATAAATCTTAATTCCTAAGATTACATCTGCAATACTCATATATTTCATGTCGAAACATTGTTTCAACATATTCTTGGTTTCCAGGATCAAGTTTAGACTACTTCCGGTGATGAGCATGTCATCTACGTAAAGACATATCATGACAAGTGAGTCGGTTTCATTTGATATAGATACATTTATCACATTCATTTATGGAGAAACCTTTTGATAATAAAGTATTATCAAACTTTTCATGCCATTATTTCGGGGCTTGTTTGAGTCCGTACAGAGACTTAACCAGTCGACATACTTTCTTTTCTTGTCCTGGAACCACATACTCCTCGGGTTGTTCCATGTATATTTCCTCTTCCAACTCTCCGTTTAGGAAGGTTGTCTTAACATCCATTTGATATATCTCAAGGTCATGTAAAGCAGCAATGGCTATGAATACCCTTTTGGGCGTTAATATAGACACATGGGAATATGTATCGAAGTAATCAAGTCTTCCTTTTGTCTATAGCCTTTGACTACTAATCTGGCCTTATACTTGTCAATAGTTCCATCTGCTTTGTACTTTCTTTTGAGTATCCACTTACAACCCAAAGGTTTGCTTTCCGGAGGAAGATCAACAATTTTCCAAGTATATTTTTGCATGATAGAATCTATTTCGCTTTCTATCGCTTCTTTTCAAAGCGGTGCTTCTGGAGTTGACAATCCTTTCTTAATTGTCCTTGGTTCACTTTCAACCATATAGGTTAGAAAATCTGGACCAAAGATTTTATCCTTTTTGACCCTTTTGCTCCGCCTTGGTTCAACCTCTGGAACCTCTAAGTTTTGTAGATCTGGAACATTAAGTTCTGGATAGTCGGTAACTTCTAATTCCTCTAGATCTAGAACGTCTAGTTCTGAATAATCAGAAACTCCGGGGTCTTGTTGATTTTGACCATTTTGTTCATAACTTCGTTTGCGCAAAATTATTTCTTTTTTCCTTTCGAGGAAGGATCTGTTCAAAGAATTCTGCATTCCTTGATTCCATGATTGTACCCTCATGGATATCAAGTATCTCCGACTTATACACTAATAAGAGATAAGCACTACTGTTATTTGCATATCCGATGAATAATCAATCTACAGTTTTAGGTCCAATTTTGACATGTTTTGGTTTAGGTACTTCGACCTTTGCCAAACAGCCTCACACTTTTAAATATTTGTAAGTGGGTTTCTTTCCTTTCCATGATTCATATGGAGTTTTATCCTTACGCTTATGAGGAACTCTATTGAGAATTGTATTAGCGATAAGAATTGTTTCGCCCCATATGTTTTGAGCTAAATAAGAATTGATAAGTAAATCATTCATCATTTTATTTAACGTATGGTTTTTGCGCTGGCCAATATCGTTAGACTGAGGTGAGTAAGGAGCGGTCGTTTGATGAACTATGCCGAATTGTGCACAGTATTCTTCAAACGGTGCTACATAATCTCTCCCTCTATCACTACGAATTGCCTTAATCCGTAGGTTTAGTTGATTTTCAACTTCTGCTTTGTAACGTTTAAATGCTTCAAACGCTTCATCTTTACTTTTCAACAAATAAACATAACAATACTTTGTACTATCATCAATGAAAGTCACAAAGTACTTGTTCCCCCCTCTAGTTTGCACAAACTTTAAATCACATATGTCGGTGTGAATAAGTTCTAGAGGAGCGGTGTTTCTTTCGACTGAATGGAAATATGATTTGGTTAATTTTGCCTCACGAACATCTCACATTTATGTTGAGGGTTTATGTCGAAGGAAGACAACAATTCCAATTTTACTAACTTTTGAATGGATTTATAGTTAACGTGTCCTAATTTATGATGCCATAAATTAGAGGATTCAAGCAAGTAGGTAGAAGGCTTTATTTTATTAGATGAACGGATTACATACATATTATTTATTTTGAAGAGGTCGTCACACGTGAAACCCCTTCATAAAAATATACCATTCTTAGTTATTACAAATTTGTTGGACTAAAAAACTAGTCTAAAGCCAGCCTTGACCAACAGTGGCCTTGAAACCAAGTTCTTGCAGATGTCAGGGACGTGCATCACTTCCTTCAGAGTAAGTTCTTTGCCTGAAGTCATTTTGAGGACAACATTTCCAACCCCTTGCACTTCAGAGGTAGCGTCGTTGCCCATGAACAACTTTTTGCCCGTGATTGGGGCATAAGAAGAGAATGCTTGTCAGAGCAGATGTGACGGGTTGCACCCGTGTCTATCCACCATTGCCTTGGATTCTCCACCAAATTTGCCTCCAGCACTAGAGCTGAGAAATCATTAATTATGTCGTCAAGGTTCGAAGGACCACCCTCGTCTTGTACAACATTAGCCTTGGCCTTGCCTTTGTTCTTGGCCTTTTCCTTCTGCTCTCGCTTCAGTTTGTGGCACTCTTTGATCACATGGCCAGACTTTCCACAGTGATGGCAGTTTCCATTGAACCTCTCCATCGGTTAGCTTTTGACGTCTCCCTGAAACTTGCGCTTTTTGTTAGCGTTTCCATTCGAATCAACCAGATTTACTTTTGCCTCTATTGGCTGCTTTCCCTTAGATATAGCCCTTTTATTGTCTTTCTGTATTTGCAATTTGATGATAACGTCTTCAAACCCCATTTCTTTTGTGTTTAGTTTTAGATAACTTATGAACTCGTTCCATGAGGGAGGGAATTTCTCAATCAAAGACGCAACCAGAAACTGCTCATTTGGCTTCATTCCTTCCAAATTCAGATGATGAAGAATCATTTGAAACTCTTAGATTTGGGACATCACTGATTTACCATCCACTATTTGAAATTTCAAAAACTTTCTAACGATGAATTTCTTAGTACCCGCATCCTATGCGCTGTACTTTTTCTCGAGTTTTTCCCACAACTCCTTTGCCGTTTTCATGGTGCAATACATAGTATAGAGTGTATCCGACAGACCGTTCAGAATGCAGTTTTTACACATGAAATCACTATGATTCCAAGCATCCAATGTTAACTTCAGGGCATTTGTGACCTGAATATCTTTGCCCACTTCAGTCGTTGTGTTAGACTGAGTGTCTATTGCATCCCCACTAGAAGGAGAATCTTCTGTCATAAAGCGTGGCAGGTTCATCGCAGTAAGATAGAACAACATCTTTTGTTGCTATCTCTTGAAATTGGTACCCAGAACTTTTCTGGGCGTTCGCTTTGGAAATTGGCAGGAGCAGAACCATTGGCAATGGTTGAAGAATACGTCTTCGAACATTTAGAAATATATTTTGTCTGAAACTGTAGCTGAAAGTGTATCAGAAAGGTTAATCAAGAAGGAAAAGCTGAGTCGAGAGATGACTCTCTTTCTTTAAGATAAAATTGCCCCTATAGATGCTTTTACGGTATTGGACAACAGTCTTTCAAGATAAAACAACAACAACCAGCAATACAAAGCTAGTAATATTGATTCTGGCGAAGAAAAAGAATATTGAACAGATTACAAAGAAAGGAGAGCATTTTCTGGTTTTGTTTATTTTTTCGTGTGTTTGAACTGAACAGTAATGTTCAATTTATAGATGAAGAAGAGGGCGGATTCTGACCGTTGAATTCAGATCTGTTGGCTGGCGCCGTTTGGAGAAGATAGAGTCGTTGCAATGTTTTTGAAATCTTCAGGGACCAAAGTGTAAATAAGAAACATTTCAGGGACCAAAAGAGAATTCTAGAAGAAAACATGTGACCCGAGACCCGGACCGGGAGGCGGCAGCGCGCGTGGGGCTTAGCCCCGAACCCAAACTCACCTAGGTCCTCCCCCTTCTTAAAACTTGGGTCACCTCTTGGGGCCCAAACCCTTACTTAAAACTATAGTTAATATAGTCTTCAATCCTTCCATATTCAACCGATATGGGAGTTCTATTATTTGGCCAAACCAATCCATCTATTTGTGTCTCAAACACCTTGCTTTGTGCATCAATATCTCTTTCATTCCTCAACGAAATTGACGATACTTGACACTAATATCATCTACTCATTTAGTATATTAGGCATGTGCGAAGAAACGATGTTTTCGACATGCAGGGTCCATGTGTTTAAGTCATTAAAGATGGGAAAAACTCAATCCCATATAATTAAATTTCCAACAGTTTCTTGTACTACGATTATCGTACTATTTTGTTGTAAGTGTTGTTCCATTTTGAAGAATATTTTTTCATGCTTTCCGTAGAATTTTGCATGGTTTTCTTCAGTCCCGTTATTTCTTTTATCGACCTGCTTTGATATGCTTTTCTCCTAGAGCCGAGAGTTTATCTGGAACATCCTCTCTATCTCCCAAAATAGGGATAAGGCCTGCGTACACTCTATCTTTCTCATATCTCACTTGTGTAATTATACTGCGTATATTGATATTGTTGTAATAAGATAAAATTGAGGAACAAAGTCCTTTTATTGACTTGATCTGCGTGTATTATACTAAATATTTTAATTTGATTTCAATTCACAACGAAGAAATGAAAACAATTTTTGACAGGTGATCAAATATAGGAGAATTAATGAGTTAGCTAAGGAAATTGATGTTGAAATAGAAAGAAGGCTAATAAATAGAAATCGTATCGGAAAAACTCTAAATACACACGGTTTATTGCACCTTAAAATCCTATCGAGGAATATCTTCTTCACGGGTGATTAAAAACTACTATTAGGTATTTTGTAAAGACTTTTCAACCTTCTTGAATGGCTGATTGAGCCACTATGTAACCGTCGTGTAACTGTTGTAGATAAATTAACATTAGTAATAATTGATGGTCCATTTTTCTAAAGACGACAATAATATTTGATAAAAAGTATAATGGAGAGCAAAATTGCTCAATTTTTTGGTCAAAAGAGTCCCTTATACGAAAACGTCGAAGATAGCACTGCCAACAAATTTGAAAAAGTGTTATTCGATAAATACTTTCTTTATGGTGGAAAAAAGTAGGATATAAAGAAAATAAATAAATGAAACGAAGACTTTACACTTTAGTGGCTCAAATATGATGGTGAATAAAATGTTGCCACCTTTTCAGTTACCTATTTAAGAACTTCATTAAAAAGACGTATCAATAATTCTTGGTAGACCCTGGACCCGGGAAAACATAAACTTTCTAGATTGCGATGTCACCAACTATAATTGGACCTCTTGTTAATTTTGTGCTTATTTTGATTAATTTTATGGGGTATTTATTATCTTTTATTGTAATAAATATTGAATAATTCTATCCGTCAAAGTTTGAACAAATAAATAAATCACCTAATATTCTTTTGCCTTTAAAATTTGAACCTAAAACCTCATTATTTTTAACCGACTTCATTAATGACTAGGCCGCGTAGTTGAATGCTACACGCCATATCCCAATTATAACGTGTCGACCAAACATCTGCCGGAAGAAAGCACATGCACTAAATAATCTAGTGATTATGATCCATATATTACAATCTTTGCGTTTATTGACATTATTCATAACTTCATTTACTTAATTTAATACTCCCTTCGTCCCAATTTGGTTAACACTTTTCGCTTTTCCAGAGTTATAACAACAACAACATATCCAGTGAAATCCCACAACGTGGATCTGGGGATGGTAGAGTATACGCAGATCTTACCTCTATCTTGGTAGGTGGAGCGGCTGCTTCCGAGAGACTCTCGGCTCAAGACAAAGCACAAGCAAGCAAGAGAAACGGTTAGATCCAGACAAGAAATTTAAAGCATTATGAAAATGCTGATATCAAAAGCGAATAAGCCATGATAGCGCATTCTGAAAAAAGAAGCAGTAACTAACGCAGGTAAATAACATAAACAAAGTACACTAGAGAACACATGCATCAGGAATTAAATGACAGTGGACTATACAACAATATTGCGCCTACTAGTATGATAGGCTAAGCGGATCTACAATAATAACACTATAACTACCAGTTTGTAAGCATAAGTAGGACTACGATGAACTACCTACTACCCTTCTACCCTAATATGTGTCCTCCATAACCCCTATCTAAGGTCATGTCCTCAGTAAGTTGCACATGCGCCATATCTCATCTAATCACCTCTCTTCAATACTTCTTCGGCATACCTCTACCCCTCCTGAACCTGTCCATAGCCAACCTCTCACACCTCCGCACTGGGGCATTTGTGTCTCTCCTCTGCACGTGCCCGAACCATCTCAACCTCGCTTCTCGCATCTTATCCTCCATCGATGTCACTCCACTTTGTCCCGGATATCATCATTTCTAATTCTATCCCTCCTTGTATGCCCACACATCCATCTCAGCATCCTCATCTCCGTAACTTTCATATTTTGGGTGTGCGAAGTCTTAACCGGCCAACACTCCGTCTCATACAACATAGTCGGTCTAACCACCACCCTATAGAACATGTCTTTAAGTTTTGGTGGCACCTTTTTATCGCATAAGACTCCAAATGCGAGCATCCATTTCATCTACCCTACCCCAATGCGATATGTGACATCATCGTCAATCTCTTAATTCCTTTGGATAATAGACCCGAGGTACTTAAAACTTCATTTCTTTGGAATGACCTGAGTACCAAGCCTCATCTCCACGCCTGTCTCGAGGTCGCTCCCGTTCCTGAACTTGCACTCCAAGTATTCTGTCTTGGTCCTACTCAACATGAACCCTTTAGACTCCAGAGTCTGTCTCCAAACTTTCAGCTTAGCGTTCACTCCGCTGAGAGTCTTATAAAAAATGACTATGTCGTCTGCGAATAACATACACCATGACACCTCCCCTTGGATTTGTCACGTCAGTCCATCCATCGCCAATGCACATAAGAATGGGCTAAGAGTTGATCCCTGGTGTAGCCCCATCATCACTGAAAAGTGCTCCGAGTCTCCTCCTACTGTCTGTACCCTGGTCTTGGATCCATCATACATATCCTTAATTGCCCTAATGTACGCCACAGGTACACCTCTAACCTTCAAACATCTCTATAGAACCTCTCTTGAAACTTTGTCATATGCCTTCTCGAGGTCGATGAAAACCATAAATAAGTCTCTCTTCCTCTCCCTGTACTGCTCCACCAACCTCCTAATAAGATGAATGACTTCTGTAGTCGAACGTCGTGACATGAATTCAAACTGGTTCTCAGAAATAGACATGCCTCTTCTCACCCTCATCTCCACGATCCTTTCCCAAACTTTCATAGTGTGGCTTAACAGCTTGATACCCCTATAGTTGTTGCAACTCTGGATATCACCTTTGTTCTTGTATAAATGAATCATTGTACTCTACCTAAATTCTTCAGGAATTCTCGCCGTCTTAAAAATGACGTTAAAAAACTCAGTCAGCCACTCCAAACCTGCCATGCCTGCGATCTTCCAAAATTCAATTGGGATCTCATCAGGCCCGGTCGCTCGTTCCCTGCGCATCATGCAAACATCACCCTTAACCCCTTCAACCTTAATGCTCCTACAATACCCAAAATTCTGGTACCTACCAGATTGCTCCAAATCTCCCAGAATAATGTCTCTATTTCCTTTTTCATTCAAGAGTTTATGAAAGTAAGACTGCCACCTCCGCCTAATATGCACGTCCTCCACCAGTACTTTGTCGTCCTCATCCTTGATGCACCTCACATGATCTAAGTCACGGGCCCTCCTCTCCCTTGCCTTGGCTAGTCTGTATAATTTTTTATCCCCGCCTTTTTCCTCTAATTCCACATACAGGCTTTCAAAAGCCACCTTTTTCACCGTCGTAACCTCTAGTTTCGCCTCCTTCCTCGCCATCTTATACAATTCCCTATTCGCCCACTTCTCCACCTCATCCTTGCTTTCTACCAATTTCGCATATGCCGCTTTCTTCGCTTCCACCTTCTCTTGAACTTTACCATTCCACCACCAATCCCCTCGATGCCCACCACGACTACCCCGCGAGACCCCTAGCACTTCTCTAGCTACCTCCCGAATGCAACTGATTGTCCCGTCCTATATACCGGTCGCATCCCAACTACTCCTCAAGCCCCCTTGGCCATCAACCTCTCCCCCATATAATTTAATTTTTTATTATAATTTTTTCATATGTCTTTTAAATATTTTAAACTATTAATTATGGTGACTTATATATAATACTCTTTACGTAGTTTTCGAATATGTAACTTTTATTCAAAAAATTTTAAAAAATTATATTCTAATACACAGTTAAAATTAAGATATTTGACTTTTGAAAAACGAAAAATATCAAACAAATTGAGAAAAATGAAGTACTAATTACATAGGGTACTAAAAATAAAAGAATTATGTCAGAGAAAATATTTTGCCTTCTCAAATACGAGAGAGAGAGAGAGAGAGAGGAAGTAAACGTCAAAAAGACAATAGATAATGACACCAATAAAAGATCATAGCATTTTTGTTTTTTCTTAAAAGAGATCGTTAATAAGTATGGAAAAAGAGGTCAATCACAATTTTAAGGTTGACTTTTGACTTTCCTAATCTTAAATGTCTTTTTAAGTGGAGGTCACTTTTCATTAATCAAAATGTACGGAATTGTATTTGCGTAAGTTGGACGAAAATGATACAGTTAACATTGGGGATATGTTTGGTATGGAGGAAGATTTTTTCTTTCACATGTTTGGTTGCAAGCGCGGATCTAGGGGAGCGGGAGAGGGTTCACCCGACAAAAAAATATACTCTCTATATAAGGTGTATATATATATATATATTGAATCACCTGAACATAAGATTAAAAGTTGGTTCAGTAATTTAGGAAATTCAAAATTCACCTTAAGATTTCAAGTTCAAATCTTAAGTTCCTTATCAGAAATATGACTTATTTGATAAAAAAAAATAAGGAAAATAATTTTTAAATGTGGCTTTCACATTAATTGTTTCGTCCCTCCAACCAACACACTGCCCTCAACCCCACACCCAACTCCTCATCCCCACCCACATAGTATCTGCCTAAATTATACTCCATGTATTTTAATTTAGGGAAAAAACATAGATTGCACCCTAAACTATACTCGAAATGTCGAGTTCACACTCTAACTAATTGAGCGATCTATTACCCCATGACCATCTAAAAAGTGAATTTAGTGCCTCCACGATACACATATAATCAGTTGCACAAGGGGAGGTGTTACACACTCGTGTGCCACATCAGCTGATGGAAACCTAATTGGAAACTCTAAGAAACTCAATACACACAAACAAGGATAGAATTGAAATTGAAATTGCAAGGAAAGAAAGATAGAAGTGAGACACAATTAATTGAAATCAAAGGCAATCAAGGGTATGTTAAACCAAAGATATCCTTCAATTGAATCAACTAAAACACCTACACTATGAAAGATTTTCATAAGTGAACAAGTTCATGTTGAGAAATCATGGAAGGATTCTTCAACAATAAAGGAATTGCACTCTAAAGCTAAATTATCACTAATGATATGCCTAAGTAGAATTCTAGGAAATTATCAATTGTCATCCAAATTCAAGTTAAGCATCAAATTAAACTAAGGCAAGTATTTATAGTCTATGTCTATTACAACAAAGGCTCAAAATGGTCTTTGCGAAAATAACTCAACATGGGATCTTCTATGTCTTGTAATTCTAGCCACTTTTTATGATGGCCTCCAAATCCATATATGGTGTCACACCCCAACCTTGGAGGGGGGGGGGAGGGAGGGCGTGTGGCCGGCACCAGTTTCCTGGACGGCCCGAGCGAACCACCTGAATATCATCACGCGAACATGTAACCGTCTGGGCCGACAAGGCCTCAAAATGATAATTATAAATCAACACAACATAATATCCTGCAAACAGAAGAACTCAATCTATGCATATATACATACTAACGCCGACAAGGCCAACAAAATCTCTAACTGCATCCGGGCCTACAATGCCACACTGAACAAGCTATACAACGCAGGACATGTCTATAAAGCCTTTAAAAGGAACCAACGGCATAACATATAAGTTGGGACGGGCCCCCCGACATTAAACTACTTTTTGTCATGAATATAATTTAAAACATATCCGAAAAAGAGTAATAATAGTAACTATATAAAATCATACTTATCAATTTTTTTCTAAAAAGTTTCACTTAAAAAAAATATTTATACCATATCAAGATCATATATAACAGTTTAAAAATTTATCAAACTTATGGGGCGTTACATATGTGACCTCCCATTGCAAGCTCTTCTCTTGTCCTTTATTCTAAGGTATCCTCCACACCTTGTAGATCCTTGGTTGAAGTTCCTTAAGTGCGTCCAAGGATCCTTTCTTCACGAACATAGCTTCTAAAGCTTGAATCTCCCTAGTTGGGGTCATATCATCATCGTCATATCAACGCCACGTCTGAAATCTTCTAAATTTAAATTTTATATTATTTTCATTTTCTTTATTTATTTAATTTTCTTTTGTTAATTATATTTAAAATAATTAATCCCTAATTAAATGTTTAAAATCCTCCAATAATTATATTTCTTCATCAATAAACCACCCCATCTCACCAAAAACACTTACACCATATCCGTCATCACCACCGCCATCAATTTCGCCACTACCATTTCACCAGATGCACCACATTGATGTTTCGGCTCTAACCTGCCATTGAAGCTTCAATTCAAATTCTTAGGATAGTCGAAAATGTCATTGGGTTATCAATTTTAAATATGAAATTTTTGTTTGTTGGTGATTTGTTAGTCGAAATTGATTTGCAAGTAAAAAAACGAAGGATGTGATAAAAAAATGAAGAAGAAGAAGAAGAAGAAGAAGGGCTTGAGGGTAGGGGTGGGGTGGTGTGAAGGTGGAGGAGAAGGGAGGGTTGGGGAGCAGTTGAGACGAAAGAGATGTACTGTTGTTGGTGGAAATTAAGTGGAGGGTGGGAGTGGTGTGAAGGTGGAAGATAAGGGAGGGTAGGGGGCGTCGTGGTGGTGGTGAAATGAAGAAGAATGATTTGAGTGGTGGGGTGGCATGAAGGTGGAGGAGAAATGAGGGGGCGTGGTGGTTGTGGTGCATTGAAGAAGAAGGGTTTGGGGGTGGTGTGAAGGTAGAAGAGAAGGGGTGGGTGGTGGTGGTGAAATGAAGGATGAGTTGCAAAAAATATTTTTTATTAAAATTTAAAAATTATTTTTACTTTAATTTTGACTTCACTTGCCTATTTTTTATTATAATTTTTTGCCACATTAGCTTCTAAGGTGGTATTAAATTCACTTTTAAATAGTCAGGGGGTAATAGGTCATCCGATTAGTTAGATTGTGAACTCGACATTTCAGGTATAGTTTATGGTGTAATCTATGTCTTTTCCCTTTAATTTATGTATTTTATTTGGCTAAATATGAAGTTTAAGAGGAAAAATATAAGACTTCTGAATTTTTTGGTTTAAATTAAAAATATGTATAATGAATACTAAAATATCCTTAAATATGCTACATAAATTAAAATAGACAAAATATAGGCTTAATATCTAGATAGCTCCTTAAATTTGACATGTTTTGTAAGCCATATAAACTTTACAAGTAATTAGATAAAGACACTTAAACTTGACAAAAGTGTATCATGTGAACATCTCATGTTGATGTGGCAATTTGTTTGTTTTGCATGCACTCACATGCGCTTGAGTAACTTATGATATAATTTTTTTATTTTTCTTTCCTCAAGATTTCTTATGTGTATTTAGATGGATTTTTGAAACAACAACATATCCATCATAATCCCATCAGGTGGGGGTGTGAAAATAGTACAGAGTAGACAGACTTTATCCCTACCTTGTGAAGGCCGGGAAGCTTTTTTTGATAGATCCTCGGCTCAAGAAAATATTCAAAGACAACAATAATAATAAACAACAATAGCAACAATATAATAAGATAAATGAAGTAAAGAAACAATCGAGTCGTAATAGAGATCTAAGAAAAATAAGCTAATGTACAAAGATAACAATACTCCTAGTATGGAACAGAAATTCTTACGAACACCTAACATCCCTCTACCCTGATACTCGACCTCCACACCCTCCTATCAAGGAAGAAAGATCGATTCTTTGGGATCCTTCCTTTCTTCAAATGGAACGAAAAGAGATAGAATCAGGCCGATTTTGAAGTTGCATCATATCCTACCTAATCATCTCTCCCCAGGACTTCTTTGGCCTAATCCTCCCTCTCCCCATGCCTACCACTGACAACCTCTCACACATTCACATTAGAGCATCTGCGTATTTCATCTGCACATGATCGCCATCTCAACCTTCCTTCTCGTATCTTGTCCACTATCGGGCCCACTCTCACCTTATCTTGAATCACTTCATTCTGAATCATATCTCTCCTGCTATGCCGGGTCATCCACCTCAACATATGCACATCTGCTACTTTCACTTTTGGACATAAGCTTTTTTAACTGGCCAATACTTCGCACATACATCATAGTCGGTGTTACACTTTTACACGGGGCATAAAAGCTACTGGATAACTTGTGGACTCTTGAATTTATTTTATTTTTAGAGTCGCCACCTACTTTATAAGAAAAAAATAGGAAAATCATATTAAAAAGATTTTTTCAAAATAAAAGAAAAATTCTAAATTAAATCAGAATTCGGGTAAGAGTTCAAATGATCCCCGTGAAAGGTGTTAGACACCCCGATACTAAAGATCCGTAACATACGATTTACCTCAGATCTTATATAATATAAATTGCTATGTGTTTAAAATATTGCAAATATTCCAAAGTAAACCTTCACACACTTTAAAGATGAGCACAAAAATCTCGTTTGTAAAATTCCCTTTTTGAGCAAAAATACTTATTTCTTTTATGTAAAATAGAGTATTGAAATATAATTTAAGTAAAACCTTTTATTTATTAAAAGAGGTCAACGAATAAAGGGGTTTGTTCCCTTTTTCCAAACTCTAGCTTAATCAAGGAAATTTCCCATTTTTTGAAAGATAATTGCGAACTAGTTAAAACATATTTATTCAAGACTTGATTTATTTAAATCAAATTCATGTTTTTCAAAATGTTTCCCAAACTCGATTTGATTTGAAACATTTAACGATTTTTATTACTTATCCGACAGCGGTCTTTTATTTATTTTAAAGGCATAAAATAACAACTATTTATAATTAAGTTCTAATCTTTTAGGTTCCAATAATAATTAAATATTTTACACATAAATACACAACAACATATAAAACATGAGGGTTTCTAATCTTTTAGGTTCCAATAATAATAGAATATTAAACTAAGAGGGTTTCATAATTACCTCTTTGATGTGGGAGGTAAAAGACTCAGAATTAGAAATCCATCGATGTGGGACTTTGAAAATTAACGGATTTTGATTTAAAATAAAACAGTTTTTGAAATCGACCAATAGAAACTCGGTCTTTGTCTTCCAAATGAGATAAATACTCATAAATTCACGCAGGGAGAGGGGTGGTTATCTCGCGGTGGGCTTCGTGGTAGAGGTGGAGATGAAGCAGACAAGGGTCATTAAGACCCTTTTCAGATTTGGCCACGCATGATTTGTCTCCGGCGAAATGGCTCTGCAACTTTGCCATTTTGGGAGGAAAATGAACGAAGAGTGAAGGGAGTAAAGAGCGGTTAGCTTTGCATGAAATGAAGCTGAAGGGATTTAAAAAATAACCACTTGAAATTCATTTGTGGTCAGAATTGGCCAATTAAAATTAATTAAGGCTGAAATTGAAATAAAAAGCATAAAATCTTTCGTAATTAAAAACAATTGAGGGTAAAATGAGATGTTATTGACACCATATTTAATTAACCAATTACCTTAGTTGCACAGAGTAAAACATTACCAACTTTAATATAATTAATTCAAACAATTAATTAACTAATTGTCCTCTTTAATTTATAGAAATTGATAGATATTTCATAAAAATATATACAAATATGCTAATGTTATAAAATAATATATTCAATAATATTTTGCCAAATAACATGACAAAATGTTTCTGGAATAATTTTGTAAAATCATTTTCAGTTTGTAAAATGCATATTTCACTCTGTTTATAACTCAGAAATTCTAAATAATTAAATAAATTATTGGAGGGTAAAAATTAGGTGACAACAACTACCCCATAATTGGTCGGGGATGTCGGGACCATCCATGAGTAACGAAATTTAACAAACCTAATTTTTACCGACCAAGTCAAAATGTTTCTTGGTTTTTGCGCAATTTTCTGGGATTGTGGTCGGACCCTGATTTCTGGATCTCCTACATATCTTGGACTGTACGAGAATTTAGGCTACCAGTAGTTTGACTCAAAAATGTCTAAATAAAGCAAAAATTTAAACAACTCTCATCGAAATGTGATCGACTCTCTGGTATTGAGTCTGCCTGCATATCTCCAGTTTTGGAAATCAGGTCACTTATAGTTAAACTCAATCGGATGAAGAGGTTATCCATTATGTGGGAACTCCTCTAAAAATAAACAAAACAAATGTGGCTGAGCATGGCATTGGAGTGGCTTCTGACTCCTGTCCAGAGAGATTGACTCTCATGGAACCCTGTCTCGACTGTCAGAACAAGAAAGATTTCCACATTGCTTCGTATGCATATGGATCTGGCTTGACTGGCTGATACTCCGAGAAGCTCCGAACATGTTTCCTTTTGCCTGGCAACATCTTGGTATGTTTTTGATTGATATGTCTTTTCGACATTGTTCAATTTTGTTGTGGATGAACGACATTCTCGACATCCTTACTAGTTGTCTTGATTCTTTGGGATGAATACCACGATCTCCTTGACTGATTTTACATCATCTTGACTAGAGAAAATTACGCGACCTCTTGACTAGTTTTATATCACCTAACTTTGTTGAGTGAACACTGCGACCTCTTTGGTTGGGTTTACGCCACTCTGACTCTTGTGAGCGACCACTACAACCAGTTTTACCTCACTCAGACTCTTCAGCGAACACTGCGACCCTCTCAGCCGGATTTACGCCGCTTGACCCTATTGATATACGACCATTTCAGTCTGTTTTACATCACTCTAACTCTTGTGAGCGACCTCTTCAACCAATTTTACATCACTGTACTATTCAGGGAACACTGCGACCTTCTCAGTCAGATTTATGCCGCTTGACCCTATTGAGTGAACACTACGACCCCTTTGACTAGTTTTACGTCACTCTGACTCTTGTGAGCAAACACTGCGACCTTTTCGATCGGATTTACGTCACTCAGACTTTTCAGTGAACACTGCGACCCTCGCGGTCAGTTTTACACCGCTTGACCTTGTTGAGCAAACACTGCGACCCATTTGGCCAGATTTACGTCACTCAAACTCTTTAGCAAACACTACGACCCTCTCTGATGGTTTTACGCTACTTGACCTTGTTGAGCGAACACTGCGACCTTTTCGATCGGATTTACGTCACTCAGACTTTTCTGTGAACACTGCGACCCTCGCGGTCAGTTTTACACCGCTTGACCTTGTTGAGCAAACACTGCGACCCATTTGGCCAGATTTACGTCACTCAAACTCTTTAGCAAACACTACGACCCTCTCTGATGGTTTTACGCTACTTGACCTTGTTGAGCGAACACTGCGACCCCTTCAGTCAGTTTTATGTCACTTTGACTCTTCAGTGAACACCACAACCCTCTCAGCTGGTTTTACATTGCTTGACCTTGTTGAGCGAACACTGCGACCCCTTTGGCCGGATTTACATCACTCGGTTATGACCCATTCGGCCGGATTTATGTCACTCTGACTCTTCTGGAACATTGTAACCCTCTTGGCCGGATTTACGCCGCTTGAACTCATATGAGTGAACACTACGACCCCATCAGCTGGATTTGCGTCACTCTAACTCTTCAGTAAATATTGCGACCCTCTCGGCCAGTTTTATGTCACTCGAATTCTATTTAGTGAAAACTATGACCCCTTCGATCGGATTTACAGCACTCGGACTCTATTGAGTGAACACTGTAACCTCTTGACTGGATTTACACCACTTGGACTTCTTTTCAGCGAACACTGTAGCCTTTTGACTAGACTTATGTCGCTTTGACTCTATGCAGCTCTTATGGCCGGGTTGTATTTCTTCATCATTTGTGTGGAGATTGTCATGACCTGGAACTCAACGATAAATTTTGCAAGTCCCATTTGGATGCATAGGTCGACTTCACTAACTGGATCACTCTGAGCTTCATAAAATCTTCTCACATTTGTGTGACTCTTTCTTATTTTTTCCATATCAAACCCAATTGTTCTAGCGTGGTTGTTGGACAAATATTTAATCCAGCCTCGTTGTCCACGAAAACTCATTCTACGATCTTACTTCTGCACTCAACAATGATATACAATGCCTTGTTATGTATCAGTCCTTCTTTGGGCAACTCATCTTTTCAGAATGATATCTGGTGATCTCCCATGATATGGGCTACTGTGGTATCCAAATTCTCAATGCTTGTGCCGACAGGAACATGTGACTTATCGAACAACCTCATCAATGCCAAATGGTCATGTGGAGAATTTAACAATAGTGACAGTACTGATATCTGAGCCGGAGTCTTCTTCAAGTGCTCGACGATGGAATACTCTTTAGGTTGTATTCTACGCTAAAAAATTTCGGCTTTCCCTTCTGTGATCGACCTCATTTGATTATTTTCCTTTTTGGCACCTTCTTGGGCTAACTCTTCAAACCTATAACATCGCCCTGATCTGGTCATGTCATGCGCAACGGCGGCTTCAATAATAAATTCTTTCCTAG
Organism: Anisodus tanguticus; assembly: GCA_034509755.1. Lineage (NCBI taxonomy): Eukaryota > Viridiplantae > Streptophyta > Magnoliopsida > Solanales > Solanaceae > Anisodus > Anisodus tanguticus. Next base: position 6,487,528 of record CM067543.1, on the reverse strand, counting down.
GCGATTTGATGACACCAAAGGCTACTTGATCAATAACCGGAGCGGGGATTAGCACATTAAGCGAGGATGGTAGAAATGGTTTCTGGGATCAACTTGCTTTGGTGGTACCGTTTGGATCATGCCAGCATCAAGTAGCACTTTAAACAATCGTGCCCGTGTTTTTCAATAATGTCGTGAATGTTCAGACCAACTTCCTTTCAAACCTGGGCCGTGGCGCATTCTAGTTCGTTGGGGGTGGTTGGTTTTGGTAGTTTTGGGCTTGGTGATTATGTGTAGCCTGATAATTTTGATGAGTTTGGTAGTTTTGGGGAGTTTGATAATTTGGTGGAGCTTGGGGGGCTAACACCGGAATTTGAAAGACAATGAAACCATTTCTGAATTTGGTGGAGTGATTTGGTAGCATAGGGAGGTTTAGTAGCCAGGTAGGGCATAATAAACGGGCATTGGGTTGTATGGGGGAGTCATATAACCACTTGAGGTGGCGATTGATACACTTCCATGGTAAACGAGATTCTTCTCGTTTCTTTGTTTTTGGGACTAGAGGATCGAGTCACATTCGCCACGTCCTTCCTTTTCTTTCGAACGCCTCCCAAAGTACCTGACTGGGAGCTTCTACCGGTCACGCTGGTAATCTTTTTGATTTTGAGACTATCTTCTATGACCTCACCCATATCAACCAATTTCGCAAATAGCCGTCCGACCATGGCAAGCATCCTGCCGTAAAAGTCCTAGTCTTGTGCTCTGACAAAAGCGACGACCAATTCTTTCTCTGTCATATGTGGATGTATGCGAGCGGCTTCCACTCTCCATCTACTTGCGTACTCTCTCTCTATAGGTATTTGTGGATGTCTGCCTAATTTTCTCTAAATAGTATCAATCGGGCACGACTTCGATATTGAACTTGTATTGTTCTATGAACGACTCTGCCCTATCCTCTCAAGTAATCCATTGGCTCATGTTTTGTGCAACAAAGAATTCAAAGGCTTCTCCAGTTAAACTCCGACTAAATGGCCTCATGATTAAAGCAGTGTTGTTCTGAACTCCTACTAACTGATCGCAGTATGAGTGTAGTTAAGAGATCGGGTTTCCTGACCCGTTAAGAATTTCAAATTTGGACACCTTAAAGCCCCCTGGTAGATCCAAATCCTGGTGAATGCATAAATCATCATAACTCAATCCGGGAGATTTCTGAGCAGCCCGAGCCATTTTCTTCAATTTTTAGTCTATTCATCGGGCTATCCTTTCCTCCATATTTTCAGCTAACCTCTCATGCTCGGCCCTCTACATCTCATCATAGTAGTCCAGTTCGCCATTTTCTGGCGAAAAGTAGCTTTGAGCGACTGGGTTTGGAAAGAGACGTTGGGCGCACTGAGTTGTTTCAGGGAATGTGAGTGGTGGTGTTTGGGTGTGTGGTTGTATTTATATGTATGGTGGTATTGGTGTCCAATGGGACCTGAACAGAATGTGTGGTCTTGTGTATTTGGGTGGTGTTTGTATAAGGAGGAGTTTGGTACGAATTACCTATGTATTGAGGATCAGTCCTCGCAGGGTGATTTGGGAAATGCTCCTGGACCAGAAAGGATAAGGATGAGAAGGTCGGTGGATGCCTTCTTTCCTCTGTCTGCTTTTCTCGATAAATCTAGGCCTTTTCCATCCTGGCCGTTTTCTCGTGGATATCCTTCAGCATCTTTACAATATCCTCAGTATTAGTTCTCCTGTCATACCGGGAGTTCCCGACACTTGTTTTCTCGCTGAATTACCAGTCATTTCTTTGGGATTTGGTTCGGATAGGTACGATGTTGCTGCTTTTGATCTTATATAATAAGTCAATGTCACGACACGAACTAACCTCCTTTGTTAAGAGAAAAAATCACTCAAAGGCGAATGATGTTAGTACGTTAGCCGGATAAATAAAATGCAAGATATCACATAGCTGGTAATTAAACACAAAAGTTCACAAATTCATATGCGAATATTCCATTGATTCTCCGTTCCGTGTATTTTAGGATTTGTAAAGGGTATTTTGGTAATTTTAGAGGTCGATTGACTTGCTTCATACGACAACCCCAACGATTGGTCCGCCAACTGGATCCACCTGCATTTATGAAAAGGGGAAAGAGGAAGGGGAACAAATATTTCTTTATATTAAGGACCGAGACTTAAATAGACTGCCTACGTATCCCGCCAGAGGAAGTCAGGCCCGTTCGTATTTCATTTTATATAAAATAAAACCTACCCCCACAGGTATTTCCTACCTCAAATCCCAGGACCATGCCCGATATGGATTTCCTGCGTATCCCACCTAGGGAACATCAGGTCTGGCACAGACCTTTTACAAGTAAAAGGGGAAGGGATTACATTTGGTTCATTTAGGGGTGCCTAGATCAACCTAAAATATAGTTTTTCTTTTGAAGCCATGGACGTTTGTCACCCTTACAACCGCATGTTCGGCCCTTGGCCTATACTAGCTATACTAGCTCGTGACGGGGAGCGAGAACTACCCAAATCTCCCCCTTATCGATAAGGTGCTCCAACTCAAATTTGAATGTCTCGCATTCCTCGATATTGCGACCTAGTGCCCCAGAGTGGTATAGGCAACCTCTTCCTTCACTAACTCTACACGAGGAAAGCTTCTACGACGTTCTGATAGAGTTGATCTTTTCTGTAGTAGTCAGTTTCTTAAAGATCTCGGTGTATAAGTCTTCGAAAATAGCGAAGTCGTACCTCCATAGACGTATTTCGGCATCAATGCCTCCCATGCCAATGATTGGGTCATGCGACAACAAAGAGTAGGGGCCCAAATGAGGCAGATGGTTTCGTTGTCAATCAGCTGCACAATCCTCTTCTTGAGGGGCACACACTCATCGGTAGTGTGTCCCAGTTGGTTCAAGTGGTATGTACATCTCTTGTGCGCATATGCTAGAGCGCATGGTGGCAGTCTCACATCACTGGGGTGTGCAATCCCTATGGCTCTCATGGTCTCATAGACCTCTAAATTTAGCACGGGTACTGGTGTTATCCGATAAGGACATGCGTAGGCCTTAAGAGCAACGACCCACAGAGTAGGTATCTCGTCTAGTGATAACAAAATTTCATCGCTCTCAAAAGCGGTAGCAGATGCGACAGTGGTGGCTTTCCTGGAGAGGTTCAACAAATGGTCGACTTCTCTTAACTTTGCTCTGACCAAAGCAATACTTTCATTGATCTCGACCATCTTTCTACGAAGCGAAGCTTCACTCTCTTATTTGTTGTTCACACTTATAGGGGGCACATCGGCACTCAAACTTTGTCGGGAGTTCATCTCAGCAAGTCAAATCTTTCTGGGAGATGTAAACAGTTTAGGTAAGTAGGTTTTCATTTTAGGGAAGTGGAGTTTTGGCAATTTCAAGGCATATTCTTGTATTTTTCTTTATGGGGTGATACCCGGAACATTTATGGATGGGTCGCGCCAAATCATGTTGAATCTATTGATATCTCTAGTTAACATTACAGTTTAGACGATCATCAAGAACACACGATAGATATTCTGTCATTCACAGTATTTATATTAAATTGAATAATTTAATGGTAAGAGACAAATAAGAGAGAATAATCATTTTGGTTCTATCTACTTGTTATTAGAGGCTAAATAAAAATTTAAAATTTATGGGTTCTTATAATGTCAAATTTATATATTACAAGTATTTCAGACGAACTATTTTTCGGTAAAAAGAACGACAAATAAATAGAATCAAACGAATAAGATTTTCCTAGAGCATATTTTCTTCTCTTTGCTTTAATTATCTGGTATTGTCAATTTACTTGTCCAACTAACTTAGATGTTGTATAAGGTTCATTTTTTTAGAAAAAATTGCTCTTATAAAATATGTTTTTACTTAAAAACATTAAAATTCAAGATGGACAGGAGTTATGCATGGAGTAAGTATTTGTACACTACAAGAAAGTATAAAATTGATAATAAAATTTTAGCAACAATAAATATATTATTGCTAAAATAAGTAAATGACAACAAAAATTTAATATATTGTTGCTAAAAAACGTAAATGGCAACAAAAAAATTGCTTCTTGTTACAAAAAAAATTCGTATATGAGGTTATTGCAATAACATGCAACAATTTTTATTGTTGCGAAAAATACTTTTGTTAACAATATTCAACATATGACAACAAAAAAGTTATTGACAAATATATTTCTTCTTGCCGTGGGAATACAATTTAGTATATAATGTGAAGTAAAAATTGCTCTTATAAAATATGTTTCTACTAAATTCATTGATTGTTTTGGGATCACAGTTGAGGACGTGAAGATACATAAAGATGTAAAAACTTATACGGACGAGTATTTACGGGAGCGAAGATAGTATATAATGTGCTTGTTCGGTAGAACTTAATAGTTTTGGACTAAATCTTGATTTTGTGTTATGATCAATAAGTATGTATAAACTATTACTTGAGGTCTGTGTCCTAAAATTCAGAACTTATAAGGTTTAAATCTTGACTCTACTTCTGAATATTTATACTAATTTAATAAATATATGACTTATATTTTGTATAAATGTCTTCTTAATGCTTAATTATGGTCAAGTAATATTCATTTTCACTTTAATTTATTGAGTTTTAAAATTAATTACTTTAATAAGTAAAAATACATGATGCAAATAAATATTTACCACAAACAAAGAGTGTGACTTGACGTAAGCTTTTGATTATTACTCCCTCCCTCCCAAATTATATGTAGTTTATTTTTTATTTTATTTTACACGCTCTTTAAGAAATATTAATTGAGAAAGTATTTGACTAATTTACCTTTATTTATATCTAAGTTATAATATCTCTCTATTAAATGTTTACTCTATTCGTGTGTTATCTTCATTAATGACAAATTCTTTTTAAGGTAAAATGGAGAAAAAATATTAATTAAATTTTGAATTTTTAAAATAATAAATAATTTGATATAACTATTTTTGTAACCACAACAGATAATTTGAGGGGGTAATATTTTTCTTTTTTTCTTTTTCGCCGTCAGAGTCAAGAAAAGGACAACCAAAAACTCATTCACATCTTTGTAACTTCTCGTCCCTTACCTATTTCTTACCCATTTAAAATACACGTCCCTTGTCTCCCGGGGCATAGCTGGATGATAAACGAGGAGAACTTAAAATCCAGCTAGAGACATGTAGCATGCGTTTGAACCCTGGTGGGAGCAATTTGCTCTCTTCTGGGGTAGGACCTTGTAGGTGATATCAGTTGCTCTGTTCTCAAACATTGGTCATTCAGGCACCGCGGTTTATTGGTAGTAGTGCTGAGGGACCGGGACTACTATCTTCAGGAATAGTCTGGCGTAAGTCGAGAAATTCTATGGTAGAGAACGCTGTAATAATAATTGGGCCATGAGAGACTCTTTTTAGTATTGCAAAAGAAAGGGCCCGCTGATAGAGCTGGGCGGGGAGGCGATACTTGTTATCAGGTCAGAGAGAGGCCAACTGGATATAAAAAAAAAATACACGTCCCTGTACGGACCAAGTTTTAAACAATTCACATTTACTCCAATAAATTAGACCAGAAAATGAATAGTACTACAAGAAATTGACATTAAATTGCGTGGAGTTATGATGTGGACAGCCCCATTGGACCAACCAACTGAATTAGACAAAAAAAAAATCATTAAAATAAAGACCATTACTATTCCACCTCTCGAGAATGATGTAAAAACTAAATATTGCACAATAATTGAATACAAAATTTAAGAAATAGAGAAAATCAAAACACATGCCAAATATGTGCAAAGAGCAAAATTGTTTTTAATTACTCCCTTGAGTTCCTTTAAGTGAATTTTAATTTTTTTATTTGATTCAAAATAGGTGATTTTTGAAAGAATTTAAAAGACATTTATTTATTTTTTAAAAATCCCTTCCCGTAATAAATAATTGAATTTCTTTTTTTAAAAAAGATCAAATGATTTTTAGGAGCGATAAATAGTCTTCTAGTAAAATAACACATTAAATTAATGTTAATAAGTGATTGTTAATCGATGTGTCAAACACATATAAATCACTTAAAAGGGAACCAGAAGGGAAAATAGGTAAAAGAAATGTGGAATATTTTTTTAAAACTACATGAAGTATTATAAATAATGGGTTTTAAGAATTAAAATATATAACTAATGATATAAAAATATTTATAAAAGCTATAAAAATAGTAAAATTATTCTTAATACTAATTACAGTTAAATATGAGAAAAAGTTTCACATTATCATGTCTCTAGAAGACGAACATTTCTTCTAGGAAGACAACTTTAATATCAATGAGACCCCTAACAAGTCATATCTCATAAAAAGGAGAGAATAAAATTGAATAGCTTCTAAATATAAAGATGTGATAATATTTTTATGATGTATTGAAAAGGTGTCATGTAAAGTGTAGCGTAAGAACATCAAAGGATGTGACAGACTGAATGAGATTGTTCCTTCCTTAATCAAAGATCTCGAGTTCGAGTGGGTATAATTTTTTTTAATAGGGAGCGCTTCACTCCCCCCCTCCGAATGGGGCCCTACGCGGCGCGAATCCGGATGCAGTCGGGCTCCAGTGTGGGTACCAGGCATCGGAAGGAAAATAAAAAAAAGGATTAATTACCTTGTATGTTAATTACGGTAGCAATGCTACTAAAATTAACCCACCTTTTTAAGTCTTACCAAAAATGGCCCAGCCATCTCTCTCTCTCCCTCTTGCGCTCTCTTTTATCACAAAAAAATTCACTCAGATCTGATGGCGGTGAGTTCGTCGGAGAACATAATCCACTTAGATCTGGTGTTGGAGTTCGCCGAAAAATAAATTTACTCAGATCTGGTGGTTGTGATTTCGCCGAAGGACGAAAACCACTCAGATCTGGTGTTAGAGTTCGTCGGAGAATAAAATCCACTCAGATCTGTTGGTGGTGGTTGGCCGGAGAACAAAGTTCCGAGCGAGACACACCCAACTGCTCCGGCTCTGGCTCCAAAGTAGATCATTAACTCGACTTCAAAATTGAAATCGCCTTTTGCTCCGATTCGTTGTTTGTTGTGTATTGCATCAAAAATATATTTTAAAAAAATACTTTAATCACAAAAAATTCTCATTTTTCATCAAATCGATTTGTGGAGCTAAATAAGAAGAGTAAATGGTAGATGTTTGGGTATGACTTTCTTCGTCTTCATTCTCATATCTATCCTCGTCATGGTCGTGAGTTCGCCGGAGAACGAAACTCCGATGATGATGGTGGTTGTTGATGGTTTGTTGATGGTGTTGTTGTTTGTATAATAGTTTATATGGGTTTATACACACCTCTTATACATTTTTATACACCTATATACAATATCTGTCTTGTATAAAAATGTAATTCTTGTTCAAAATCGTCTAGATCTATGTTTATACTCACTTATACAATATTGTATAATTATGTATAAATGTGTATAAGTGCGTATTTTTGTGTATAATATTGTATAACTATATTTTTAGTGTATATACCTACACATTACACTTGCATGCACCTATATATATATATATATATATATATATATATATATATATATATATATATATATATATATATATATATACACGTGTTTTTGTATATGAGTGTATAACATTGTCTAAATGTATTTTTGGACTAATTTTTGCAATATAATTTTGGACTATATTTTTGCAATGTAAGTTTTGAGCTATATTTTTGCAATATAAACCACCGAATTGTATATTTATGAAATTCCCCCCAAACAAGTGGGGCGTAAGAACTAATTTTTCGTGTAAATTTGATCACAAACTTTTAATTGTTGAATAATCTTTATAATTTTTAAAACTACATCAAATATGAGGAGTAAATATTTTAAATAATTAAAATGCTCAAATATAAAAGATATAAATAATAATAATAATGTGACTCTATGATTTGACCGAAGGAATTAGTATCAGATTCCTCAAATCTCGAGTAGATTACATCAGTATTTTTTTTATTTCATGCTCAATGCATTTATTTGGAATGAACACGTTACTTTTATTTATTTTATTTTCTCGTTTTCTTTTCTCGTGTAATTATGTAATCAAATTATAATAATCTGCAAATAACTTTTAACTCATCTACACCAGCTGGATTATATCAATTATAAGACTTTATTAATAATATTTTCTCCTTCTAAAATTAGGAAATTGACAAGAATCTATTCTGAAAACAAATCTCAAGTAGATTACCACGTTAATATGCTCCTTTTTTTCTCTCTTTATGCTACTTCTATTTTTACTTGATTCTTGGTCAAACAATTTTATTTGGTAAAAACCATTTTCCTTTATATAATTTATTTTTCTTTATTTTCTTCTAATAATATAATTAAATTGCAGTAATATGTGTCACTAAATGTTAATTATATAGCTATTAGCTAACAACAACAACATACCCACGTGAAATCACACAATGTCTAGCTACTAGCTTGTGCACTTAAGAATATTGTTATCGAGTCGCTAGCTCCAAATATTAAAGAACAACCCGAGATTTTCAAACATAATATAACCAAGTCACATCAATTGATACTTATTAATATTCAATCAACTCCAATACAATTCATTTAGGGCTTGGAGTTAGTTAAAGCATTCAAAATTAGCATTTATGACTGAAGGAATATGTTAGATTGATTTTATTTATTAATAATGTATAATATATATAGTAGTACAAGAATGTCTAAACTAGTTAACTAATCAACCTAATTACAATAGGAAATACAATTCTACCTAAAATATGAGACCTAATTACATTAGGAATACAATTCTACCTAAAATAAGAGATATACAATTAATGAAAGAATATTCGAGAAATATTCTATTACACCCCGCAGTCGAAGCGGGAGGTTCACGAACACTGAGACTGGCTCGAAAATCATCAAATAGTATGCGCGGAAATCCTTTGGTGAAGATGTCGGCAATCTGATATCTGGAAGGAACATGAAGGACACGAACTTGACCACGAGCCATTTTTTCGTGAACGAAATGAATGTCTATCTCAATGTGTTTAGTGCACTGATGTTGGACGGGAATGTCGGAAAGATATATCGCACTAATATTATCGCAGTAGACCAGTGTTGTCTTTTGAATCGGGCAGTGAAGCTCAAGTAGAAGGTTACGGATCCAACAAGACTCAGAGACGATGTTGGCGACACCTGTGTACTCTGCTTCGGGACTGGATCGGGATATGTAGGTTGTCTTTTGGAAGACTAAGACAATAGGTTATCTTTGAGGAAAATGCAGTAACCAGATGTGGAGCGTCGGATTTCAGGACATCCACCAAGTCAACATCAGAATAAACAGTGAGACCAGTGAGCGAGGACAGGTATAGATGTAATCCGAAGTGAAGTGTACCTTGGATGTATCGTAAAATACATTTTAGGGCATGCATGTGTGCTTCCGTCGGATTGTGCATGTATAGGCATATTTGTTGCAAGACATAGAATATGTTAGATCTCGTGAATGTGAGGTACTGCAGGGCCCCATCCAGGCTACGATAGTGAGTCAGGTCTGAATATGGGGGCCGAAATCAATGTTGAGCTTAGAATGTATGTCTACTGGCGTGTGGGATGGTTTGCAAGATGTCATGCCTGCACGGTAAAGATCTCTTCAGCGTACTTCTTCTAACAAAGAAATAGACCGCCAGAATGTCGAGTGACAGAGATGCCCAAGAAATAACCCAGGCCCCCAGATCCTTCATAGCTAACTCAGAAGAAAGGAGAGACATAATGGACCGGAGGAGAGCATCAAATGATGTGGTGAGGATGATGTCATAAATATATAATAATAGATAAGCCATGTATGTACTCTTGTTGTAGATAAACATGGAATGATCGGATATGCTGTGTGAAAAATCAATAGAGGATACATAATCCGCAAACCACTGGTACCATGCTCGAGGAGCATGTTTCAGTCCATAGAGCGATTTCCGCAACATACACACATAATCTGGATGAATAGGATCCCTGAAACCTATAGGCTGATGCATATATATCGTTTCATGAAGATCCCTATGTAAGAAGACATTCTTGATGGTTGCGAGCTTTATGACCGGGCTGAACATTTCATCACAGTCCACTCCCACCTGTTGAGACCTGCCATCACCTACAAGATGAACCTTATACCTTTCAAAAGAACCATCATATTTCTTTTTATGTCTAAGAATCCACATAGAATGAATAATGTTAGCATCAGGTGGACGGGGTACTAGGTCCCATGTTTTATTATCAATATGAACATTATATTCATCAATCATTGCGACTTTCAAATTAGGGTCGGACAAGGCATCCTTCGAATTTCGAGGGACATGGAAATGGACAATTGAAACGGATAGGTTAAACAGCCGTTTAGGTTTATGAATTCCATGCATGGCATGTGTTTCCATGGTTCGAGAGCGTGTCTCAGGACGCGGGATGGGAGTGGGGTGTGCCATGGGACTATCGGGAAGATGAGGAAGGGTAGGGGTGGCAGGATCGATTGGCCGATGCTCGGTTTGCCGAGAGGTGGATGTGGAATCACCTTGAGGTGGGCTGTTCTGAGCCACCGTCGGCAGAATCAGGTAGGCAGTGTGTCCCGAATTGTCTGAAGTGAGGGCGGGTGCTGCGGTCTGAAATGACGGACTATGTAAATAATGAATTAGAAGAAGGTTCATGCCATCATCTAGGAAGTGGTAGGAATGACAATGTGATGAGTTTAGGGAGGCAAAAGGGAATTAAGACTCATCAAATAGGACATGGCGTGAAATAATAATTTTACGGCTTGACAAGTCATAGCACGAGTAACCATGATGATTGGTAGGGTAACCCAGAAACACACACGGGAAAGACCGAGGTTGGAGCTTGTGAGTGGTCGGATGGAGATGATAACAGAGACATCTAAAGATACGCAAGTGTTGGTAGGAGGGGTTCCTATGAAACAAAACTTGAGTGGGCGAACATTGAGCTAGAGACTTGTTTGGGATTATGTTTAGGAGATAGGTGGCCATGGAGAGTGCGTAATGCCAAAATTGAGGGGGAATTGAGGCGTGAGCAACTAGGGTACGAATTAGGTTGTTTATGGTTCGAAATTTCCGTTCGGCTTTACCATTTTGGGAGGAGGTGTGAGGGCAGGAAAAATGAAAGGTAAGATCATTTTTGGAGAAAAACTATTTGAATTGATTATTATTGAATTTCCTGCCATTGTCACATTAAAAACATTTAATGCTCTTTTCAAATTGTGCTTTTACGAAGGCAATAAATGAGGGGAAAATGGGGTAAACATGAGATTTATTTCCAATTGGAAAAGTCTATAGAAAGTTGGAATAATCGTTCAAAAACTACACATAATATCGATGGCCAGCCGTACTTAAAATAAGGACGTCCATAAATCACCGTGTGTGATATCGAAAGGCAGTAAAGTACAATTTGTGGATGCAAAAAATGATAATTTAACATGTTACCCAAAAATGCAGGATTCATATATGGGAGTCCTAGAAATATAGTTGCAATTAATAAAATTATTTTTCCTAAGGGGGCGTAAAACAGAATCTCCCGAATGTCCTAATATAGAATTCCATAAGGAAGACGAAATAGCAACAAAGGTTGATGGAACTAATGCTGGATTGTTGACGGCGTTTGAAATAGGGTAGAGATCGCTGGTGCTGTCACATCTCATTATTTATCTCCCTGTCGTAAAATCCTTCAAAGAAAAACCAAAAGGATCAAAGTCAAGGGAAACATTATTATCATATGTGAAACGTCGCACAAAGATTAGATTCTTAATGAATTTAGGAGCATGAATGATATTTTTTAAGATTAGTGGTGGATGTGGTGGGGATAAGGATGAATGACCAAAACTGCGAATGGGAATGTCTTGTCCACTACCAACAATAATATTCCGATTTAAATTACTCAAATTAGAATAAGATGAGAGAGTTATCTTGTGATGCCATCATGTGAGATGTGGCGCCTGTGTCCATATATCAATTTTCGTCTGAAGCGTTGAGTGACATTGTGTTAATAACTGCCTTAATGTCAGTCGGTGTATAAGTTGATGGTGGGGGGGGGGCCTGTGCTGTGTAGGTCTATTGTGGACGTGGGTTGAGTATGCTAGGGTGGACCTGTCGATTATGAGGTGTAGTCCACGAGGATTTCAGATACAAGCAAAGAGGAAAGACCCATGACGGTGGGGCCCATGTGGCCCACGGTGGATAGGTAGCCCACAACGGAGGTTGCTGCCATTGACGCGGTTGTTGTTGGTTGTTACTGCCTCTTGCCGTCGTCGTTATTACCGGAATTCCATCCGCCGCTGCCCTTGTCGAACTGCCTGCTCCGGTGGTTGTTACTGGTGGATACGGGTTGCTGCGGGTACTTAGGTCGGTGGTTCTGGTTGCCGAAGTTGGAGGCCCTGTCGTCAGCAGATGGCCCGACGATGGTAGTGAGGGTGGCGTCGACAATGTTGTGCTGAGTGGTGTTGCGCTTGATTTTCCAGATTTTCTCGAGAATAAGCTTCGAAGGGGCCTCATTAAACAGAGGTAACATCGTGTATTGCTGAAGGATAGTGGCAACACCGTCATAGGATTCGTTCAAGCCTGACCAATCGATGATTAGTAACTGGTACGCCGACGTTGGAGAGTTGATTGGCAAGCATCTGGAGTTCTTGACGGTATGCAGACACATTTGGGAAATCATCTTGATGAACATCCTTGAACTGATTTTCAAGGTATAACGCTCGTTGAGTTTTGTTGTCGTGGAAAATACTTTCCAAACGTTCCCACGTTTGGCGAGCAGTGGCATCGGTCTCAATGATGGTGTGCAACATATCATTAGAGATCGTGTCATATATCTACTAGAGGACAGTTGCGTCCAAACGAGACCAAAGTGCATTATTAGAAGTCGAAGTTGAGGGTAGATCTGTGGACTTCGGTGTAGGGGGGATGATGTGGTCGATAACTTCGTAAACACGACAATGGATCTTAAAAAGTTCCGTACACGAGGAGTATTGACCATTTTCTATCTCAAGAGTCACGTGTATGAAATTTTAATGTTGTTGACTGCAAGTGCAGGATGCAATTTGATTTTGTCAGCCATGGAAGAGGAAATTTAGGAGGAAGAGAGAGAGAGAATGGCTAGAAAAACTAGAGTTCCGTCGTGGGGAAAAGGGGGCGGCTAGGGTGGGATATTTAGGATTAGGTTTCTGATAACATGAAGGAATATGTTGCTTGATTTATTCATCAATAATGTACAATATATATAGTAGTACAAGAATATCTAAACTAGGTAACTAATCAACCTAACTACAATAGGAAATACAATTCTACCTAAAATAGGAGACCTAATTATAATAGGAATACAATTCTACCTAAAATAAGAAATATACCATTAATAAAAGAATATTCAAAAAATATTCTATTAATGACATTTAAACCGTAGTTAATGTTATACAACTCAATACTTAATTACAATTAAGCTATTGAAGGCATTAGAATTACCAAACCAATAATCAAGATTCATAATTTCTATTCATCTTCTTTATCTTTGAAAACTTAGTTCATCAACACCCATTGCAAGAATTATAGTAAATCTCCAATCAAACAGTGATTTTTACTTCACATTATATTCCAAATACTTATTCCATGCATAATCATACTCAAATTTTGGGTAAAGAATTTACCACTGGAAGTTCAAACCCTAACATTGAACTTTGAAATCAATAACTAAAGCTCGAAGTAATTCTATAGTTTTGATACATAATAATGCCAATATAAATATTAAAAAATGTTAATCCATCATAAAATTACTAAGAAACAAACCTTGCATGTGTAGAACACTCCAAGGCTGAGACCCATCCAGAATAGATCCAAGACTAAGTCCAATTTTTGAATCAAATGCCACCGCCCGACTCTACCTAATACCTACCCACCTGTGTCGGTTTCGGGTACAGGTACCCTCTTGCTCAAAGTCGTTCGAGCTTTTTCTGGGAGCTATGGCCTCTCTCTTCATATGATACACGAGCACGTCATACACACTATAACATGCACATGACCGCTTTCCCTCCCGGTTCTCGTGTGCATACTTGTCCATACCGATACATGTGCGATGGCCGCATGGGACATGCCTGACATCTTATACATATTGTTTTTAAAATTTCTTCGTTCTCCTTTGTAATATTTTGCCCAAACAACTTAATTTCAATATTGTTTTATACCTCGTAACATTTTCTTCTGGTAACTAACTGTTGGTTACAATGGTGCAGGAAACGGAAATAAGTAACTGCTAAGAATTACAACACAATGAAATTACAACAAACTGAATTTCAATGAACTGGAACAAGAAACTGGAACAATTTTGATATGCTGAGTTGAGTGATTGCACTCTGTCTTTAAGACAAGATTGCCCCGTATATATTCTTTCTACGTTCTAGACAATTGTCTGGGATACCCCTTGGGGTCCCAAACCCCAAGCCAACTTTGAGACTTATAAACTAAACAAATCTTTCTTCCCCCACCGATGAGAGAGGATTGGTATTTACCACCTTTTTCCATGCTTCAAACACCTCACTTTGTGGACCAATATCTCTTTCATTTCTCAACGAAATTTGACGATCCTTGGCCCTACGGTCATCTACTTACTTAGTAGATTATACACGTGTGAAGAACCAGATTCTCCAACATGCGGAACACTAGTGTTTAAGTCATTAAAGATGGTTGGACGCAACTCCCGCCAAAGGCAAATTTCCAACAATCCCCTCTTGAAAGAGATTTTGGCGCACTCACATGGTGCATTTTCCCCTTTCCAGCAATATTTCAGCCGACCGATGTTGCATAAGGAAAGGTAGCTTCAGCTTTGAACCTTCCATAGTTAAATACCATCGGACTTACTTACTGCTCGGTGAACGTGATGTCTTGAACCGTCAGTATTTAATGTAAGCCAAGTCAATAGTACTAACACAACAAATTCCCTTACTCTCTTCTTCGTAATGTTTTGTTGTTGTGGCCGCGGACAACTTCTTGGATTCTTAAGTGCGTTCATTTGAGGCGGCCTGTCCTCGCACTTAAATAGGTGGTCTCCTACAAGGTATCCTGCTATACCCTACTTCAAAAGTGTTAGGAACCATTAAAAGTTTCCCCAAACCTAACCTCAACTGTTGAGGATCATTAAAGGTTTTAAAAACTTAGCATTTACCCACACTGCAGATAGCACTTAACGTCTATTGCGGGAACGACTTTGGATTTGGTGTTTCTTTACAGAAATCACTATCCGAAGTGCTCATGCTTCCACTGAAGCGATCAACTGAACCTTTACAGCTTAGTTTTCCCATTGAACCAAATTCCTGGGATCTCCAGTCAGTAAGGTTGGGTTACCACCGTATTGGTCCTTATATTTTGGGTTTTAAGCCCATTCCCTTAGACAGGCAGAACATCTGATCCTTGGGTAAGCCCTTTGTCAGCGGGTCTGCTATATTATCTTTTGACTTTATGTAATCAATGGATATTATACTCATGGTGATCAGCTGCTTAACGGTCTTATGCCTATGTCGAATATGACGAGACTTGCCATTGTACATAGCATTTTGTGCCCTTCCTAGAGCCGACTGGCTATCACAGTGGATTATTACAGAAGGTACGGGTTTGTTCCAACACGGAACATCCTCTAAGAAGTCATGAAGCCACTCAGCTTCTTCTCTTGCTTTGTCTAAAGCGATAAACTCCGATTCCATTGTGGATCGGGCAATGTAAGTTTGCTTAGAGGATTTCCAAGACATAGCCCCACCACCAATTGTAAATACATACCCACTGGTGAACTTGGTGTTCTCTATATCAGATATCCAGTTTGCATCACTGTACCCCTCTAGTACAACTGGATATCTCGAATAATGTAACCCGAAAGTTAAAATGTGTTTCAGGTATTGTAATACCCGATTCAACGCCTTCCAGTGATCATCACTCGGATTACGAGTAAACCTAGCCAACTTATTGACTGCATAAGCAATATCAGGTCGGGTGCAGTTTGTTATATACATCAAACTACCGATCACTTGTGCATATCGCTCCTGGTATACGAGTGCACCATGATTTTTATCAATCTTTTGATTTGTATCGACCAGTCCGTTAGACGTCTTAGAGATTTTTATCTCTAAGATGACATCTGTGATACCCATATCCTTCATGTCGAAGCATTGTTTCAACATGTTCTTAGTCTCTAGGATTATCCTAGGACTGCTTCCTGTGATCAACATGTCATCTATGTACATGCATATCATGACGAATGAGTCAGAGTTACCTTTCGTGTAGACACATTTATCACACTCATTAATGGAGAAACCCTTCGATAGTAAAGTACTATCAAACTTTTCGTGTCATTGTTTCGGGGCTTGTTTCAGCCCGTACAGAGATTTGACAAGCCGACAGAATTTCTTCTCTTGCCCTTGAACCACATACCCCTCGGGTTGGTCCATATAAATTTCTTCTTTCAAATCACCATTTAGGAAGGCTGTCTTGACATCCATTTGATGTATCTCAAGATCACGCAAAGCTGCGATCGCAATGGATACCCGTATGGATGTCATCCGAGATACCGGGGAGTACGTGTCAAAGTAGTCAAGACCATCTTTCTGCCGATAGCCCTTGATTTTTACCCATCTGCGTTATACTTCCGTTTGAGTATCCATTTACAATCCAATGGTTTATTTCCTGGAGGAAGATCAACCAACTCCCAAGTATGGTTATGCAGAATGGAGCTTATTTCACTCTCAATAGCTTCTTTCCATAGTGGTGCCTCTGGAGTTGACAATGCTTCAGCAATTGTCCTTGGTTCATCATTAACCATATAAGCTACAAAGTCAGAACCGAATGATTTATCCTTCCTGGCCCTTTTACTTCGCCTTAGTTCCATCTCTGGAGTCTCCAAGTTCTGAGAATCTGGAACACTAGATTCCGGATATTCAGCCACCTCGAGATTCGCAAGATCTGAACCATCTAGATCCGGGCCATCAATGACTCCCGGATCTTGAGAGCTTTGTTCATAACTTCGTTTGCGAGAGGTTATGTCTTTTTCCTTTCTAGGAAAGGTACCTTCAAAGAATTGAGCATTCCTTGATTCCATGATTGTACCCTGGTGGATATCTGGAATATCTGACTTATGCACTAAGAAGTGATAAGCACTACTGTTATTTGCATATCCGATGAATATGCAATCTACAGTCTTAGGCCCAATCTTGACCTACTTTAGCTTGGGTACTTCAACCTTTGCCAAGCAACCCCATACCTTTAAATATTTATAGGTGGGTTTCTTTTCCTTCCATGATTCATATGGAGTTTTGTCCTTACCCTTATGTGGGATTCTGTTAAGAATCGTATTAGCGGTAAAGACGGCTTCTCCCCACATGTTTTGGGGAAGATCGGAATTGATGAGTAAGGCATTCATTATTTCCTTCAATGTCCGGTTCTTACGTTCCGACACACCGTTCGATTGATGTGAGTATGGAGCCGTCGTTTGATGAACAATGCCTTCTTGGGCACAATATTCCTCAAATGGAGCTACATATTCTCCCCCTCTATCGCTACGAATGGATTTAATGCGTAGGCTTAGTTGGTTCTCAACTTCTGCTTTGTAACGTCGGAACGCTACAAAGGCTTCATCTTTACTTTTCAACAAGTAAAGGTAAAAATACCTTGTGCTATCATCAATGAATGTCACAAAGTACTTGTTCCCCCTTCTAGTTTGTGCGAATTTCAAATCAGATATATCTGTGTGAATAAGTTCTAGAGGAGCGGTATTCCTTTCGACGGATCGAAAAGGAAGCTTGGTGAGTTTTGCCTCTATGCACACCTCACACTTATGTTGAGGGTTTACGTCGATAGACGGCAACAACTCCAACTTTACCAACCGTTGGATGGACTTATAATTAACGTGTCCTAATCTATGATGCCATAAATTAGAAGACTCAAGCAAATAAGAAGAAGGTTCAACTTTATTACTTGGATGCATTACAGACATGTCATTAACTTTGAAGAGGCCTTCACAGACGAAGCCTCTCCCAACAAAAGTGTCATTCTTAGTGAGTACAAACTTATTGGATTCAAACACTAGCCTAAAACCAGCATTAATCAATAAAGGTCTTGAAATTAAATTGCTCATAATCTCAGGGACATGCATCACTTCCTTCAGAGTGAGCTCTTTTCCATAAGTCATCTTTAGGACCATCTTTCCTACCCCCAGCACGTCAAATGAAACATTGTTGCCCATGAACAACTTCTTGTTGGTGACGGATGTATACGTGAAGAAGGCATCTCTGTTGGAACAGATGTGTCTGGTAGCACCTGTGTCCATCCACCACTGCATGAGATTCTCAACCAGATTTGCTTCAAGCACCACTGCTGAGAACTCCTCAATCATATCATCTAGGAACGTGTCCTTGACGACGTTAGCATGCGTCTTGCCTTTAGCCTTGGCTTTCTGTTGTTGCTCAGTCTTGAGCTTGCGACATTTCTTGATCTTATGACCAGGTTTCCCACAGTGGTGACAGTTACCTCTGAACATCTCTGCTGCGTGGGCCTTGCCGTCTTTCTAGAACTTCTACTTTTTGCTTGGGTTCCCTTTGGCCTCAGCCAGATTTGCCTTTGCCTCAGCAGGTTGTTTACCCCTAGGCAAGGCCTTCTTATTATCTTCCTGAATTTGGAGTTTGATAATAAGCTCTTCAAAGGTCATCTCCTTTGTCTTGAGTTTTAAGTAACTCATAAACTCATTCCATGAAAGAGGTAACTTTTCAATTAGCGATGCAACCAAAAACTGCTCATTTGGTTTCATTCCTTTCAAATCCAGGTGACGTAGAATCATTTGAAATTCCTGGACTTGGGACATCACTGTCTTACTATCCACCATTTGAAATTTTAGAAATTTTCCAACGATGAACTTCTTAGTATCTGCATCTTGTGCGTTGTACTTCTTTTGCAGTTTTTCCCACAGCTCTTTGGCGGTGCCAACGGTGCAATACATCGTGTAGAGTGGGTCTGTCAAGCAGTTCAATATGTAATTCTTACACATGAAATCACTATGATTCCATGCATCAAGAACCATCTTCATGCCATTAATGACATGGATACCTAGGCCCCCTTCACCCGTTTCAGAAGGTGAAGGGTCCATTTCATCTCCAGCTTGTGGAGGATCTTCTGTTAGGAAACGTGTCATTTCCATAACAGTCAAGTAGAACAACATCTTCTGTTGCCATCTCTTAAAGTTTGAGCCCATGAAATTTTCAAGGCGTTCATGGTGGAATGCGGAGGATGGAGCAGTAAAGGCAACAGACGTGCTTTGGGCAGCAGTGGGAAAGGCAGACGAGTTGATGCCTTGGACGGTAGCGGCAGCAACAGGGAAGACAGAATTGCTGCCTTGATTGGCAGCAGCAGCGGCATCAACAATGTTTCCAGTCATGTTGCAGCAGTTACAGGAAGCAAAATCTTATCTTAAACTTGTTGGTTACAATGGTGCAGGAAACGGAAATAAGTAACTGCTAAGAATTACAACACAATGAAATTACAACAAACTGAATTTCAATGAACTGGAACAAGAAACTGGAACAATTTTGATATGCTGAGTCGAGTGATTGCACTCTGTCTTTAAGACAAGATTGCCCCGTATATATCCTTTCTACGTTCTGGACAATTGTCTTCCAAGATAAAATAGCAACTGAACAAATGAGCAAAGGAAACTCAAGTGTTACCTTGAAGAATTATGAGTAATGAAATGATGCTAGAAGTAGTAGGAAGAAACTGTTTCTGTGTGTCTCAACAGTTGTGCAAAGGCCTCATTATATAGTTGAAGGAGAGGACTTACCAACTGCCCACATAATTGCTGTTACTGGCCAAGTAATGGCAATTATGGAGGTAGTAATTCACCAAAATAAATAGTGAATTGATGTGCAATGGATTAGCCTTTAGGGAGAGTTATTCAGCCAAAATAAATGACTGAATTGAGTGCATTTTAAGACTGGTTAACGTTCCAAATACCAACAGCCAGCAAAAATACAAGTTCTCTGCCCAATAATATCATAAGCCCACAACCCACAGACCCGTGACCCGAAACCTGAGACCGGACGGGCGGGCGGCGCGCGTGTGGGCTTATCCTCGAACCGAAGCACATCTAGGTCCTCCCTCCTTTAAACACATGGGATACCCCTTGGGGTCCCAAACCCCAAGCCAATTTTGAGACTTATAAACTAAACAAATCTTTCTTCTCCCACCGATGAGGGAGGATTGGTATTTACCACCTTTTTCCATGCTTCAAACACCTCACTTCGTGGACCAATATCTCTTTCATTTCTCAACGAAATTTGACGATCCTTGGCCCTACGGTCATCTACTTACTTAGTAGATTATGCACGTGTGAAGAACCGGATTCTCCAACATGCGGAACACTAGTGTTTAAGTCATTAAAGATGGTTGGACGCAACTCCCGCCAAAGGCAAATTTCCAACACTAACTTATTATATTAATCACCAAAGCGAGTCCTTACAAAGCCATATCAAACCAAACACAGATTGTTATCAGTCATAAATAACAGAAGAGAAAACCTATACAACTATACTAGCAAACATCAAAAAGTATAAGCCTGGAGCATTGTTTGTACTCCAACATGAGCCCTAACATTCGAGATATAGGCCACCTCCCTTGTAATACTGTCGTCATGCCAAAATTATTTTTCAAAGATTCTCAGATTCCTTTCCACCCATATTGCATACACAGTTTCAACAATAAAGTATCTCTGGCAACTATAATCATTCTCACCATCCAACATGCTTGTTTAGGAATATGCATATCCTGAAATACAGATCCCTTTGTAATAAGCATGGATTCACCTTATTCAGAGCTTGTCCAATTTGTAAGATAAATCCCAGCATATCTCTTGTGATTGCTGCTTTGTTTCACAAGTAGAGGTTTGTGAGATTCAGACCACATGTGGACTTTGGCATACAAACTCTGAACCAAGCAACAAGTGATTTCTTGGTGATCTCATTGTCTCTGTACCAAATGTAACTTCTGCAATAGCCATCAATCACTTTAAGCACCTTTGGTAGGATTATAAACAATTGTGCCCATTAGGCCTGAATTTCAAAGATTACAGTCTGGACAAGCTGCACTCTACCAACATATGAAAGCTTATTGGTTGTCCATGAAGAAATCCTTGCAATAATCTTCTCATTAAGTGGCTTCATTGCATAATTGACACCTTCTTAGTAGAGAATGGAATACCAAGATATTTGAAGGGCAGCTCACCAATTTTAAACCCCAGATGTTGCACGATTTCAGTCTCTGCATGTAAAAGGACACCACTAAAATATACTGAACTCTTACCAAGGTTTGCTTGCAAGCCAGAACACTTGGAAAACTCAGTGAAACATGAGTATAGAGCTTTAACATATGCCTAATATCCCCTAGTGAAGAGTAAAAGATCATCAGCAAAGCTGATATGAGTAATCCCAACTCTGGCACATTTAGAATGATAGTGAAACTCCTTATTTTCTTTCAACCAAGCTAAACACCTACTTAGGTACTCCATTGATATATCAAATAAGAAAAGGGAGAGTGGATCTCCCCGCCTGAGTCCCTTAGTAGCATTGAATGGTATTGTGGTCTCACCATTGATGAGGATGGTGTAATTCATTGATTCAACACACTCCAGGATCCAGAAGACGAACTGATTATGAAAGCCAATTTCTTCTATCACTTGTTGCAAGAATATCCATTCAACTGAATTATAGATCAATTTCGATCATACATCTTGGGGACAGGTGCTTCCTGGAATAAGATTGTATTAGCTCATGAGCTAGGATGATATTTTCTCCAATTTTCCTCCCAGGAATGAATCCTGCTTGAGCCTCACAAATGATCCCGTTCATAACCTTCTGTATCCTATTAGCCAGCAACTTGGAAATCAGCTTGTATAAAATAGTGCAACATGCAATGGGTATGAATTCCTTTACAGTGGTTGGCTAATCAACTTTGGGAGTAAGGGTGATGGTAGTGCATTTAATATCCTTGTAGAGCTTTCCTGTGATAAAGAAATCCTTAACAGCTGCTACAACATCAGTTTGGATAACAGGCCATACTCTTTTGAAAATGACAACATTAAATCCATATATTCCGAGGGCCTTGTCATCCCCAATGGCATTATGGCCATACTCTTTTGAAAATGACAACATTTAACATTTTTGTTTTATCAATAGCAAGTAGGATATTTGCTAAAACTCCCATAAGAGATTTATAAAAATCTAAGATTTCCATGCTAATCTCCTCGGGATCAGCTAACACACCCCCACTCAATGTTGTGAGTTCATTGATCTGCTTCCTTAATGATCTCTTTCACGATGATGAAAAATATTTATTATTTGAATCTCCTAACCTGATCCATTTTGCTCTAGCTTTCTGATGGAGAACACTTTCTTCAATAGTGATCATTGCTTCAGGTTTTGAAGCAGAATATTTTCAGTTTCCAACAATGAATCAAAATAAGAGGTAATGATACTTCTTTGTACTAGTGCAAGTTCAGCTCTGACAATCTCAATCCTCTGGCTAATACCTCTAAATTCATGATTATTCAGCTTCTTCAATTTGTGTTAAAATGACTTAAGTTTATACCAAACTTCCTTCATTTACCACTGATTATTAGGATGGGACCAATGTTCCTGGAGGATAGTCTTGAAATTTTGATGGTCAGCCCATACATTAATGAACCTGAAAGGGACCTTACCTAGAATAATGTAATTCTCCTTTATATAGAGTATACAATTGTAGTCCTAATAGAATTAAGATCTCTATTTTACATTAATTACACTAAATATTAATTACATAATATATATGGAATATATTCACTATCACACCCCCTCAGTCGGAGCGGGAGGAAGCCAGACGCTGAGACTGAATCTGAAGTCAATGAACAGTTGCCGAGGAAGCCCCTTTGTGAAGATATCTGCGTACTGATACGAAGAAGAAACATGCAACACCCTAACGTGACCCATTGCAACTTTCTCTCGAACAAAGTGAATATCCATCTCAATATGTTTGGTTCGCTGATGCTGAATCAGGTTATGAGACAAGTAGACAGCAGATACGTTATCACAATAAACCAAAGATGCCTTACATAAGGGACAATGAAGCTCAAGAAGGAGATTTCAGAGCCAACATAGCTCGGCAACAATGTTCGCAATGCCTCGATATTCTGCTTCTGCACTCGAACGGGAAAGCGTGGCTTGCCGCTTGGCAGACCATGATATAATATTATCTCCTAAAAATACACAATAGCTGGACGTAGAGCGACGAGTGTGGATAACCTGCTCAATCTACGTCTGTGTAGGAGAGCAACCTATTCGGTGCGGAGGGATATAAATGTAGTCCATAATCAAGAGTGCCCTTAACATATCAAATTATACGCTTAAGAGATGTAAAGTGAGGCTCCCTAGGAGCGTGCAGGAACAAGCACACCTGCTGAACAATATATGCAATATCTGGCCGAGTGAAGGTGAGTTACTGAAGAGCACATACGAGACTCCTATATAGAGAGGGATCGCTGACAGGATCCCCATCATCCGCACTGAGTTTGGACTTTGAGTCTATATGAGTGGGCATGATCTTGCAGTTAGTCATTTTAGCCCTGTAGACAATCTCCTCTACATACTTACGCTGACACAAGAACATGGCATGTGCGGATTTGGTCACTGATATCCCCAAAAAATAACTCAACTTACCCAAATCTGTCATAGCAAATTTGGACTTAAGCAGGGTAATGATCTCGAGTTTCAGAGTGTCAGAAGAAGCTGTCAGAACAATATCATCCAAATATAAAAGAATATCAGCCGTGTCAATACCTCGATGAAATTCGAACAGATAATGATCAATCTTGCTGCACACGAACCCTATCTGTATGATATATGTAGCAAACCTCTCATACTAAGCCCTAGGGGCTTGTTTTAAATCATAGAGTGACTTACGAAGACGACAGACATAATGAGGAACCTCCGGATGCACAAAGCTAGGCGGTTGATGCATATAAACAGTTTCTTTCAAATTCTCATGTAAGAAATCATTTTTGACATCAAGATGGTGAATGAGCCAATTTTTCCCCATAGTTGTTCTCAACATTATGCGAATGGTGGCTATTTTGACCACCAGACTAAACGTCTCACCACAAGAAATACCCTCCTGCTGACCAGTACCATTAGCCACAAGTCTTGCCTTATGGCATTCAAGCTCTCCACTATCTCGGAATTTGTGATGATAAAGCCACATACAATGAATCACATTCACCCCTTCTAGTTTTGGAACAAGATCCCAAGTGTGCTGATTGTTTAATGCATTAAACTCCTCATGCATGGCCGCATTCCAATTTGGGTCAAGTTTGGCTAATTTTGAGTTTTTAGGAATGGGCGAGATGGTTTGAGTGGATAGGTTAAAGTGAACTTTTGGTTATAAATCTCGTGTTGTGTACGGGTTTCCATGCGGTGTGTGGGGATGGTCACGGGTGGGGCAGGGGGACTGGAAGACGCTGGGCTTGACTAGGCAGTGGGGTCGGTACTAGGCAGTGGTGACGGTCAGTGTGGCTGGGCGGTGGGACGGGTAGGGGCTGGGTGACGGGTGGGCATGGACGGTCACAGGTTGGGGTTAGGCAGTGGGACGGGAAAGGGATGGGCAGCTGCTGGTTGCCGGGTGGGGATGTACTATTTGGGGCAGTGTGCCTGAAGTATTTTTGGGCAGGAACGGGGCAGGATTCAGGCAGTTGGGTGGGGTCAACGGGACGGTTGGCGGGACAGCCTAAGGGTGTGGATTTTGTAGTGCATTTTGGACTAGAGGTCAGGTGTCCAAGTCATCAAGGAATTTGTAATCAGTGACTAGAAATTTTGGGATGTTGTCAAATGGGAAAAGGTACTCAACAAATGTGACATGATGTGAGATTTCGATTTTGTCAGTGAATAACTCATATCACAAGTACCCCCTATGGTTTGACGGGAAACCTAGAAAGATGTACGGAGTGGAGCGAGGTGCTAATTTGTGCGGGACTGTTGAGGCAAGATTTTGGGTAACACAGACAACCGAAAATTCGAAGGTGATCATAGGAAGGGATCCGACGGAAGAGAATTTCAGTGGGTGTCCTATTTTGGATCGTACGAGTAGGTAAGATGTTAAGAATGTGTTTTGCCATTTTTAATGCATATACCCAAAAGGAAGGGGGGAGAGACATATGAAAAAGAAGGGTACATATCATATTATTATTGGTGCAGAGAATTCTTTCGGCTTTACCATTTTGAGGGGAAGTGTGGGGGCATGAGAAATGAAATACCATACCATTAGCCGCACAAAAATTATGAAAAAAGGGAGTTATTGAACTCACGACCATTAGCACGTTGAAATATTTTGATGTCCATTTCAAATTGTGTTTTAACCAAGGTACGAAATTTAAGGAATTTTGAGTAAACTTAAGACTTAAGTGGATAGACCCAAAGGAAGTGAGAAAAGTCATCCAAAAATACCAAATAATATTTATGACCGAGGTTGCTAGTTATAGGGGACGTCCATAAATCCGCATGAATGATATCAAAGAGAGAGAAAGTAATACTTAAAAAAGACGTAAATGGAAATCTAACATGTTTCCTTAGATGACAAGAAGAACAACTATGTGAAAGTTTCCCTTTATTACAGTGGATTAAATTGCGGTTTCTAAGAGAATAAAAAACATGAGCTCCAGAATTACCAAGTCTACTATGCCACGTTGATGGAGATATTGCAGCTAAAACGGTGGGTGGAGTGACATGGGCAGTGGACATGGGTAGGAAAGGAAAGAGGTCTCCCACACTATTGCATCTCATAAGAAGTATCCCCGTACGTAGTTCCTTTATAGAAAACCAAACTGGTCGAAATCAATGGATACAGAATTATCAGTGGCAAATTTTCTAACAGAGATTAGGTTCTCAATCATGTTAGGGGCATATAGGACATTTTTAAAGGAGAAGTGGGGATACGGTGGTGGAGTTAGTGTGTGGCCAAATCCTTGAATTGGAATGCGATGACCATTTCCGATCATAATAGATTGAGGAGAATTTAAATTGCGCAGTTGATGAAGATTATCAAAATTGTTGGTGAGGTGAGACGTGGCACCTGTATCCATATACCATGTATCATCGTTAGGGGTGAGCGGGTCCGGGTACCCTAACATTTTTTAACTACCCGGACCCTATCCGGTAAAAGATCGGTTCCTAAATTTACTATTCGGAACCTACCCATAGCAATCATTACCCGGAACCTACCCGGTAGGTTCCCGGGTACCCTGTAAATAAAAACAGAGATTAAGCAACAATTTTTTAGCCTATGAGAATCAAAAAGAGTTCTAAAATAATTTCATCAATTAGTTTTTTAGCCTGCAATCGGAGTTTTTAGTACCCTTATAAGAAGTTTTAGAAAACTTATTCATTGTAGAAAAGCTAATTTTGTAATCAAAACCTAAAATTGTAAGCCAAATTTGACACTCAATTAATTGAACGTGTTGATTTCAAAATAAATTTGGAAATATCTGAATTAAACTTATTTTCGTGTTCATAAGCACTTCGATACAAAAGAAAAGCTTTATTATACTAGTAAATCCCTAAATTTCATCTTCACAGCTATAAAAATATACACAAATTTTAAAAATAGATATACATTTCAAATAAAAAAGTAATACAAATTGAAGATGAGTATCGCCTGAAATAGAACAGAAGCATAGGTTATTAAAAAGAAATTGAAGAGTTAGATATGAACCCATATGCATTTTAGGAAAGACGTGAACACAACCAAGGGAGAGAAAGAGGTAAATGTGAAGCTTCAACGACGACAACGATGAAAGTACCTGAGAGAAAGCTTCAACAACGACGACGATGAAGCTCAGTGGTGTAGCTAAAACGTCATTATTATTAAGAGAGTTTTGGGTGTTTTCTCTTAGGGCACAAAGAATATTCTAGAATAAAGGGGTGAAAAAGCTGAAATATTTACGTCTTGGGGTGGGGAAAATCAATGTGCAGGCGTGCAATAAACAATTTTGGAGAAAGTTAAAAGTGGTCCAAATGTTTATCAAAAAAGTAAAAATATTTAATATTTTATAGGTTCCGGTATCGGTTCCGGGTCCGGGTACCCTGTCTTTATTTGCCAGAACCGGAACCGGACCCGACATTGATCGGTTCCTAATTTTACTACCCGGACCCTACCCGTTATTATAATATATCTACCCGGAACCTACCCATTAGTGTCGGTTCCGGTCGGGTATCTGGGTACCATGTACCCATGCTCACCCCTAATCATCGTGTTATTGCTGGGCCGCTGTGTAGTGAGCCTGGTGGCTGGATAGTGGGCCACGGTAGTGTGTTGGGCTGCTGGGTACTATTACTGTTGGGCCGCTGTGTAGTGGGCCTGGTGGCTGGACAGTGGCTCGGTAGTGTTGGGCCACTAGGCAGTGCCTACTGTTGCTGTTAGGCCTGGCCTAGAACGGGACTAGCTGACTGGGACCAGTGCCCGAGCGATTGCCAATGATGTGGGTTGGCCCACTGAGTTAGGTATTGGGCTTGCAGCGGATAAACTATGACGCTGGGTGTTGAGGAAGATGAAGTGTGGGAAGCTATGTGGATCGCGGGTGATGCTATGAGGGTATCAGAAATGCTTGTATACTTGATGTATACGGTCTATAAAGAGGTCTGCTTACATGATATGTGTCTCAGGTGGTGTATACTGCTTGTATACTTGATGTATACGGGCTAGAAAACAGGTAATAGGGGGTTGGGGGTTGTGTATATTGCGATATATCAGTGGTATACATGCTTGTTTTGAAAAGAATGGGAGTATATCATGGTATATCTGGAGTATACCGATTTGTGGGTAGAGGAGAGACAGTATATCACTGAGGAGCAGGGTATACATACTGTATATCATGAAGAAGCAGTGGTATACGAGGCTGTATACTGTTGTTTTTCCGCCGGAAGAGGGAGGTGGATGGGAGGGGTACGACGACCAAAATATGGTTTAGGATAAGGAGGTATTTTTTGCTCTGATACCATGTAGAATGATGTAAATCTCCTTTAGGAAGTTCTCTTATTAATGTAATATATATATATAGTATACAATTGTAGTCCTAATAGAATTAGGATCTCTACTTTACATTAATTACCTAAATTACACTAAATATTAATTATAGAATATATTGTGAATATATATGAAATATATTCACTATCACCTTACTTGTCCAAGAGTGAGAATAAGGGACAGGACCATTGGTGCATGATCAGAAATAGAAGGTAGTCCATATTTAGTCTCCACATGCCCCCAAGCCATCATTCATTCATAGTTGCCAAAAGGCCCTATCAATTATACTTCACACCTTGTCATTTCCTTGTTGTTTATTGGGAAAATGCCTAAAATACATTCCAATATTTGTTTGAATTTATTGTAACACAACTAACATTTACGACGGTCCTATTAACATCCTGAATATATTTTCAAAGCATTTCTTTGGTATTTATCTGGAAAATTCGAACCAAAATGCAATGCGACACAAGCCAAGACTCGATTATGAAAGAATATAGTAATTAACAAGATCAAATTCCAAGAGAATCAACTGTTTTCTCCATGAAAAAAATTAAGAGTGTAGGAGAGAATTCTAATTTTTTGTTTTGTTCCAAGAATGAAATGACTTGAAAATAACCAAACTTCTTTATTTTTTGGCCTTTTGTTCAGGACATGTTTGAATTATTATCTATCTAACTCAATAAATGTCAAAGAAATTTCTTAAAAATATGTTTAGGGGGTAATAGGACCCCGTAAAGGTTAGGTGTGCTACAACAAAATCGGATAAAGGTTGAAGTATATTTTAGGCGTTTTCCCTTGCTTATTGGACCAGGTGTAGTACTCTCCTGTCCAAGGCAGTTCATTTAGAGCTAGATATTGCATACAGTCAGAAAAGTCTTGGATCTCAGAGGCTCTAACATGATTTCCCATTAGTCTATCATCAGGGTACAATACATCATTAAAATCTCCAGAAATAAGCCAAGATTGAGAGATTCCTTGAGCTACATTTTGTAGAGTGGTACATCCATAAGGATTTCCTCTGCTCTGGTGCATTAAACCATAAACTACAGTAAGAAAGCAATCAACATCTTGCCTCAGCCCCTTTACATGACAGTGAATGAACTGTGCTCCCATTAGAATAGCACTGATCACATAGTAGTTGCTATCCCACATTAGCCAAACTCTACCATTGGTAGCATGTTGATAGTTGTATAAACTCTCCCATCTAGTAGCCAAAGCACTGGCCACTTTATTAGCATTTGGTTCCTTAACTTTAGTTTCTACAATTCCTGCTAGAGTAATATTATTTATTCTTCAGAAATTCCTCTGTTCCTTTTGTTTGTGTCGCTTATTCACCCCCCTAACATTCCAAAAGAGTTAGGACATTAGACAGTGTTAGGAGTTAGGACCGCCTCTTTTATCCACAAGAGTGATTTGTATATCACCAATGGCCCCAAAAATAGGGTCATATATGTTACTCACTGGAGTACTTCCCAGCACATGGAAATTCACCAAATTAAAATCAAAACAGGTCTGGACAATGACACCACTGGTCTGTGGAATCCTTTTGATTGAAGAGAGTTGCTTGCTTGAACCAGGTTTGTCCATATTGTTACTAGTCGGCTGATAATCCCCCCTAAGCTCTCACACAAAGCAGGTGGGTGCTGACTCTTAGCTTCAGTACTAGTAAGAGCATGTTTCTGCTTTCCTTTGTCCTGTTAAGTTGCCTCTATCTCAACTGGTAGAGAGTCTTTGGATTTCCATGGCTGAGTAGCAGGTTTAGGCATCCCTCTTCTCCTCTGAGGTCTTTGTTGTTGAGCTTTGGCAGGTGCATTTGCTTTAGGCTCGCATTTAGTGAGACATTCGTTACAATATTGGGGTTTCCAATCATATGAAACTTCCTGCTCAGAAAATTTTCCAGAAGAATCCTGGATTATTATCACGTTTGGCAAGTCCTTAGTAATATTGACATCAATCAGCGTTCTAGCAAAGGATATCCTGAATTGTTTAGCTATGCATTCATCAGCATACACTGGATTACCTATTAAGCTGGTTATTCTACTCAAGGACTCAGCTTCCCAATATGACATTGGTAGATTATGAAATTTAACCCACAAAGGGATGCAACAACAACATACCCAGTGAAATGCCACAACGTGTTGTCTGAGAAGGGTAGAGTGTACGCAGACCTTACTTCTACCTTGGTAGGTAGAGCGGCTGTTCCGAGAGACCCTCGACTCAGGACAAGCAAAACAGAAAAAAATTATTTAAAAATATAAAAAATTTAAAGCAGTATGCAAACGCTGATAGCAAATGCAAATACGCCATAATAGCGCATCCTAAAAAAGAAGGAAGAAGCAGTAACTAACGCAGATATATGAGATAAACCAAGTACATTAAAGAACGCATAGCAGAAGAAATACAACTACAGAAGACTATAAAACAATACTAAGCTTATTCATATGATATGCTAAGCGGGCCTACATTAATAACACTACAACTACCAGTTTGTAAGCGTAAGTAGGACTACGCGCGACTACCTACTACCCCTGTACCCTAATCTGTGTTCTCCACAGCCCCCTCTCTAAGGTCATGTCCTCAGTAAGTTGCGCCTGCTCCATATCTCGTTTAATCATCTCTCCCTAATATTTTTTCGGTCTACCTCTACCCCTCATGGACCCTTCCATAGCCAACCTCTCACACCTCCGCACTAGGACATTTGTGTCTCTCCTCGGCATATGTCCAAACTGATAAATAGTATACCCGTGATATACTTACCATAAGTGTATCACGGTTTGGTGTATTGATTTTAGGACAATTTTGTATATAATTAGAATTGTACACTTATCATAATTGCATAATTATTGTACAAGTAGAATAAGGTTTTGGAAATAGAATAGGAATAGGATTTTCCTATTATGGAAATTGTAAATTGTATATATACTCTTTCATTAATGAAAATAATCAAGGGATTATTTCTTTCATGGTATCAGAAGTCTAGGTTGAAAATTTTCCTCTCTAAAATTTTCTTCGGTACGAGCTTCCTTCCCTCGATTTCCGTGAGATTTCCCTTCCAAAATCACCTCTTCTTTCTTTCGTTATGTCTACCTCCAAGAACATGTTTCACCCTGCCCTACTTGTTTCTATCATCAAGAATCACATCTCTCTTATTCTTGAAAATAGAAAACGTCCAATGTGCGACGTGGGCCGAACTGTTCAAAATTCACGCACGCTCGCATCAAGTCATCCATCACATAATCCCCGCGGCTCCTGAGGATACGGAGGTGCCTCAATGCGAGGATGATCCTAAGTTGTGGACGACTCTTGATGCCACCGTCCTTCAGTGGATTTACTCCACTATCTCTACCGACCTGTTGCAGATGATTATTGAGTCGGACGCTACGGCGATGGCTACTTGGAATAGGATGCGTGACATATTCCAAGATAATCAAAATTCCAGAGATGTTACTCTTGAGCAGGAATTTTCCCACGTTAACATGAAATTTTTTTCGAACGTTTCAGCTTATTGCAAAAGGTTGAAAGAATTGGCGGACCAACTCTGCAACGTTGGTGCGCCTGTTAGTGAAAATCGTCTCATTCTACAGATGGTTGTTGGCCTATCCGAGGCCTATAATGGCGTTGGAACTCTCCTTCATCAAAGTAACCATCTCCCAAAGTTCTATCAAGCACGCTCCATGCTTACTTTGAAAGAAGGCGGCTACCAGTGCTAGTCCCGTAGTCATGATGACGTCCTCCAAAAATTTCTCCGGGTTTTGTTAGTAATTCAGGCCAAAACCGTGCTCACGGTGGTGACAAGAATGCTAGGAAAAATAATAGAAACAACCGCGGGGGTAAATGCGGCGGTTCCGGCAGTGGCCATAACAGCGACAGTAGGCCACAACCCAACTGGTCCCAGCCTTGGGCCCCCTGGCCGTGGGCCTAGGCCAGTCGACAGTGGCCCAACAGTGCCTGCTTTCCAGCGCCTTCAGCCCACGGTAATTGGGCCCAGTTTCAGCCACACTTTCGGCCTAGTTTCGGTCCAGTGATACAGTGGGGTTCTGGGTCATCAGGGAGGCAGGACTGGGCCCCACCAGACCCATCATGCAGTGTGCCCCACTCCTACCGATATTGAAGTCGCGATGCACACACTTGGAATAAATCTCTCAGACCTAAATTGGTACATGGATACCGGCGCCACTACTCACATGACGTCTGACCCAGGTACTCTCTCGTCTTATTCCAATTTGAGCAACAATCGTGGTATAATTGTTGGTAATTGTAATTCAATTCCAATTCATGGTTCCGGTCATAAAACTTTGTCTCCCCACATCCACCCCTTATTTTGAAAAATACCATTCATGCCCCTAAATTGATTAAAAATTTGGTGTCTGTACGTAAATTCACCAATGATAATTATGTTTCTGTTGAATTTGATCCGTTTGGGTTTTCTGTGAAGGATTTCAAGACAGGGATTCCTCTAATGAGGTGTGATAGTAGGGGAGATCTTTATCCTATCACTCCATGTTCTGGTCTATCGAGTCCAGCCTTGCCATAAACTTTTGCGGTCCTTGCTCCTTCCTTATGGCATGCTCGTCTAGGTCATCCAGGTTCGTCTATTTTGCCTTCCTTAGATAAAAAAAATTATTTCTTGTAAGGGTACGCGTAGTACTCCGAATTGTCAATCTTGTTCTTTAGGAAAAATAGTTTAGATTGCCGTTTGTAGACTCCAATTCCCATACTTTAATGTCATTTGATATTATTCATAGCGATTTATGGACATCTCATGTTCTCAGTTCTTTGGGTCATCGTTATTATGTTCTATTTCTTGATGATTATTCTAACTTTTTATGGACTTTTTTATAGCGAAAAATCTCAAGTTTTTTCCACTTTCTTAAGATTTAGAGCATTTATTAGAACCCAATTCGAATGGAAAATAAAAAATATTCAATGTGATAATGGCAAAGAATATGATAATGGGGTGTTTCGGGAATTTATCCTAATAATGGGATTAATTTTCATTTTTCTTGTCTTCATACGACTTCACAAAATGGGAAAGTCGAACGCAAAATTCGTACCATTAATAACATTGTCCGAACTTTATTGATTCATGCTTCCATACCTTCTTCGTTTTGGCATCATGCTCTACAAATGGCTACCTATCTTCTTAACATTCTTCCTATCAAAGGTTTGACATATATGTCCCCTCTTCAAATTTTATATAATAAGACTCCTTCGTATTCATATCATAGGGTCTTTGGGTTCTTATGTTATCCGCTGTTTCCGTCCACCACAATTAACAAACTTCAGGCCCGTTCTACCCCTTGTGTGTTTTTGGGTTATCCGTCTAATCATTGTGGTTACAAATGTTTTGATTTATCATCTAATAAGATCATCATTAGTCGCCATGTTATTTTTTATGAGTCCCAATTTCCGTTTGTTAAAGTGAGTAGTCCCGTGCCTAGTTCGTATAATTATTTGGATGACGGTGTCTCTCCATATATTATCCACCATTTATCGGATAATGTCTCACACCCCGAATCCGCTAGCAGGCCCACTGCCCGTTGGTTCTCCAGTAACGGGACAGACCACCATTGTGGGTCCAGAAACTGGGTTGCCACCCACTTCTGGTCCAGTTTCTGCCAGTGGCCCAATCCCTGCTTCAGATTTTGGCCCAGTTCCGTCGTCTTATTTCCAGTTCCCGTGTTGGGCCAGCAGACCCACTGCCTGCTGGCCAGCCCGTCACAAGTCCCGATAATTCTCAAAATCTGCCCAATTCTCCCCCGAGTCATAGACCGGTCACTCGTAGTCAACGGGGTATTTTTAAATCGAAAAGATATTTAAATTTAAATTCTAATGTTCTTAAATCATCCATACCCCGTAATCCTGTGTCTGCTTTAAATGACCCGAATTGGAAAATTATTATGACCGACGAATATAATGCTCTTATTGATAATAAGACGTGGGAGTTGGTGCCCCGTCCATATGGTATTAATATTATTCGGTCTATGTGGATTTTTGCTCATAAGGATAATTCTGACGATTCTTTTGCGAGGCATAAGGCTCGTCTTGTAGGTGATGGTAAGACTCAACAGGTTGGTGTGGATTGTGGTGAGACGTTTAGACCGGTGGTCAAGCCGGCTACCATTCGCACTGTGCTTAGCTTGGCTCTTTCGAAAGCATGGCCCATCCATCAGTTAGATGTGAAGAATGCTTTCTTACATGGTGATCTCAAGGAAACAATCTATATGCATCATCCCTTGGGGTTTAGGGATCCCAAATATCCTCATCATGTCTGTTTGTTGAAGAAGTCCTTGTATGGGCTTAAGCAGTCCCCACGGGCTTGGTATAAGAGGTTTACAGACTATGTTTCGACTATTGGGTTTACTCACAGCAGTTCTGATAATTCATTGTTCATATATCGCTGTGGTTCTTCCTTGGCTTATATATTGTTATCTCTGGATGGTATTATCTTGACTGCCTCTTCTGATGTATTACGCCAGTCTATCATGACAATGCTCAGTTCTGAGTTTGCTATGAAAGACTTGGGGCCCTTAAGTTACTTTTTGGGGATTGTTGTCACACGTCATGTAGGTGGGTTGTTCTTGTCCTAACGGAAGTATGCAGCCGAGATCATTGAGCGAGCTGGTATGTTATCATGTAAATCCACTTCCACTCCAGTTGATACTAAACCCAAGCTAGGGGCTGCGGCTGGCTCCCCGTATGAGGATTCGACCCGATATTGCAGTCTTGCAGGGGCCCTTCAGTAACTTACTTTGACGAGACCAGATATTACGTATGTCGTACAGCAGGTGTGCTTGTTTATGCATGATCCTAGGGTTGAACATATGAATGCGCTCAAACGTATTATTCGATACATCCAGGGGACACTTGACTATGGCTTACATTTATATCCTTTTTCGACGTCTACACTTGTCTCGTATACAGATGTTGATTGGGGTGGCTGTCAAGATACCAGATGGTCTACGTCTGGCTATTGTATGTTTCTTGGTAATAATTTGGTCTCCTGGTCTGCAAAACTTTAGCCGACTTTGTCCCGCTCCAGTGCAGAGGCCGAGTATCGAGGGGTTGCTAATGTGGTCTCTGAATCATGTTGGTTACGTAATCTGCTTTTAGAGCTTCATTGTCCTATTCAGAAAGCTACCTTGGTTTATTGTGATAATGTTAGTGTTATCTACCTTTCTGTTAATCCGGTTCAGTACCAACGCACTAAACATATCGAAATGGACATTCACTTTGTTCGCGAAAAGGTAGCTCGTGGACAAGTACGCGTCTGCCATGCCCCTTCCAGGTATCAAATTGCAGACATCTTTACAAAGGGTCTTCCTCGGTCCTTTTTGAAGATTTTAGGGACAGTCTCAACGTACAAAGACTGTCCGCTATGATTGCGAGGGTGTGATAAATAGTATACCCGTGATATACTTACCATAAGTATATCACGGTTTGGTGCATTGATTTTAGGACAATTTTGTATATAATTAGAATTGTACACTTACCATAATTGTATAATTATTGTACAAGTAGAATAAGGTTTTGGAAATAGAATAGGAATAGAATTTTCCTATTATGAAAATTGTAAATTGTATATATACTCTTTCATTAACGAAAATAATGAATGGATTATAATAAACCTCATGCATATCATGGTCAGATTACAGCTTAATCACAAAATAACCATCCTGATGCATAAACAGATCAGGTTCAACACCCTCATTCCAATTAGCCTTAATATAACGATTCATAGCATTATAACCTATAAGAAACCAAAGCACATTTCCATTTATTTACCCCTTTATCAACTTCCTCTTTCACAAGTTGAGCCACAAGTTTCCATCAATCAATTGAGGAGGAATAGATTTGTCCATGAAGCAGCTGGTTGTTCACTTTTCTCCTATTACTAGTATTATCATTCCATTTTCATATACCCTTATAATGATCCGTACAACTTTATGGCACGCAAAATAGTAAGTCTAAAATTTTAATGCGTATTAAACTTTTTTTGTATGCTACAAAAAGGATAAGAACTTGTTTGGGTTAGTTAATTAAAACATTAGTAAGTCTAAAAGGATAACAAGTCTGTCGGAAATTCGCCGAAAACAATACCAACAAGTCAAATTTCACCAGATTTTGTGGAAATTTGCCTTTGATGGGGAGGTGCGTCCATCCATATTTAATGAATCAAATACTAGGGTTCTGCATGTTGGAGGCTTTGTCTCTTCACACGTGTATAATCTACAAAGTGAGTAGATGACTGTAGGGCCAAGAATCGTCAAATTTCGTTGAGAAATGAAAGAGATATTGGTCCACGAAGAAAGGTGTTTGAGGCATGGAAATATGGTGTGGGACAAATCTACCACATCGGTGGGAAAAGGAAGAATTGCTCTCTTTATAAGTCTCAAAATTGGTTAAGGGTTTGGGACCCCAAGGGGTAACCCATGTGTTTAAAGGAGGAAGGACCTAGATGTGCTTGGCTTCAAGGCTAAGTCCACATGCGCGCCGCCGCCGCCCGCCCGTCCGGTCCAGGCTCGGGTCTTGGGCTTCTTCTGGTATTATCTCTTTGGACCCCAAATTGTTTAATATTTACAGTTTGGTCCCTAGAGTTTTTGGAATGTTGAATTTGGGAACGACTGCCTACCGTTAGAGTTAATTTTTTGGGGCGTTATTGTGCATTAACCAGCCATTACTTGGCTGATTAACTCCCTCCATTAACAGCCATTACTTGGATGAATTACACCCTCCTTCAATGGCCATAAACAACCATTACTTGGCTGTTTAATTCCCTAATTCAATGGCCATTAACAATCATGTCTTGGCAGTTGAGAAGCCTCCCTTATGCTATATATTGATGTCTTTTAGCTCAATTGTGATTTATAGAACGTACAGAATATGACACAGAAAAACGAGACAGAAATATATACACAGAGACAAACATAAAAGTAAAACACAGTCCAAAACGTGAGTAGTAACGTTGGGACGAAAACAGAAAACTCTTCCTTCCTTTTCCATTTCTTCAGCAAGTCGATTCGTATTTGTTTTCTTCATCAGAATCAACCTATTTGCTTTGTAGTGTTGATTAAAGTGTTGTTTTATCTAGGGAGACTATTGACCGTTAACGTAAAAGCATATATACGGGGCAATCTTGTCTTAAAGACAGAGTGCCATCACTCGACTCATCACACAGTTGTAACAATCCAGATTTAGTGTTTCTTGATGTCAGGTTATCAAGATTCAAGACTCAACAAGCTTGCGGCAGTTCTGAACATTGGTCTACTTGTTTATCCTTTCGAACACTTGTAATATTTATTTACTTACTGCTTTAAATAACCAACAGTTTTAAGACAAGATTTGTATTAGTGTTCAAAAGATGTCGGTCAAAAGTTGTGTGACCAATGTCGCGCTCGTTTTTGACCCGACCCGCGAGTGGTTGGAGCGGAGCACAACGTGTTCGGGTGATTCCTGGGTAAAAAGGGTTGAGGAGTCGCCACCTAATTATTTTTTACGGTGAATTAGGACACCTAAATTTTGAACTAAATGTTGCAATGTAAACTCTGATTTTAAGGTCTGCGAAACTAATGAAATTCTAGGTAAGGGTTCTTTATTATCCTAAAGGGAAGGGGTTAGGCATCCTTTAAGATCCGCTAACTTACGGTTATCCGGTCAAAATCAGGTTAATATTATAGTAAAAAATGCATGTTTAAAGTATGAAGTTTAAAAAAGATGTTTGCAAATAATTAATGAAAGAGATGCATTTTGTACACGTATGCATTTGTGACAATAATAAGGAGAAAAGCAATTAATTTGTAATGCCAAAGGAGAAATTTTTTTTGAAAATCATTTTTTAGTTGTACAATTAATAAAATGAATAGAAGATGATCAAAGTTTGTTTTGAAAATTTTAAATATGCATGACGAGCCTAAAAATAAATAAACTAGCGGAGGGTTTCTAAGTTTGAAGTTACCCTATGATCCTAAGTTTGCCTATTCTAAGCGTTTCAATAATTACATAAGTGCGGTAAATATTATTACAATAAAGAGCGGGATAAAAGCTGAATTAAAGAAAGTAAATAAAATAAATAAACTCCGAGAAATATCCGCCTTCATTGACTTTGTTCCTTGCAAACTGTCAAGAACAAACGGTTAGAAACAGTTAAAAAAAAAACAAATAACTTCGGATCCGTAACCAAAACAGTGAGCGTTTTGGTCACGGAGGGCTCAGACTTAAATTTTGAAAAGACCATTCCAAACACGTCGTGGCTGCAAACATGACTCAATGGTTATTTTGATTGCCTCGCCTACTAAACATATTGGTCTCTCGGATGAAATAAGAAAGATCACTATAATCACGTCGTGGCTGCGAATATATAAGTCACCTCGCCTACTAAACATGTTGATCTCAGATGAAATAAAAAGGTTTAAGCCTCATCCTTGCCCAGAAGTTATATTTTCCGTCTTTACGACTGTGGAGGCCTCAAAATCGACGGATATTTTTCATCGGCCATGTGTAGTATCGTGTTCAAATCAGTAAAATTAAATCGGAACAAACAAAAAGCGAAGCGAGCAGCGGTGGCAGCAAGCGACAAGCGAGAAAACGGAGAGGCGATGCGAGAAGCGGTAAGAAGAACAAAAAGCGAGGCAATTTCCGAAAAAGAAGCGATGTTTAGTTTAAAACAAGAAAACAAGAAAATCCGAGAAGCGTCTTCCGAAGATGGACGCAATATTGGTTTGAATCAATAAAACAACAAAGAGAATGCGGTATTAATTCCATCAATAACATAATAACAATGCCAAAGAAACAGACAGTAGCGATTAAACTATCCGACCCAAATTCTGAAGTTTCGGAACCAAAACAGGACTAAGAAGCATTTATGAAAAAAATAAACAGACCTGAATTATGAACGGTGAATTAATTCTGAAAACAGACCCGGAATAGTGACCAGAATTGGAATCCAAAATTCAGATTTTTCAGATAACCAACAACAGCTAAAAAATGCAAAAATTCCGGAAATTATCCAAACCGGATCGACCCGACCCGGGTCAGTGACCCGACCCGAATCATGTTTCAAACCCGAAATCGAATATTTTCACCAATTTCAGATAACTAACATACAAAATATGAAATGCAAGAATTCTGGAAATAATACCCAAACCGGGTCGACCAGACCCGAGTCAGTGACCCGACCCGAATCAGATACTCAACCCGAAATCAAATCTTTTCGCCAATTTCAGATAACCAACATACATAAATATGAAATGGAAGAAATCTGGAAATAATACCCGAACCGGGTCGACCCGGGTCGGTGACCCGACCCGAATTGGAGATTCAACCCGACATCAAATAATTCCATCAATTTCAGATAACCAATAATAACAATCAGCAACAAAAATGGTT
Organism: Anisodus tanguticus; assembly: GCA_034509755.1. NCBI lineage: Eukaryota > Viridiplantae > Streptophyta > Magnoliopsida > Solanales > Solanaceae > Anisodus > Anisodus tanguticus. The sequence continues at coordinate 6,448,042 of CM067543.1, read as the reverse complement.
CTTACCTGACCCGGAATGACCCGACCCGGCAGTGACCCGACCTAGAATGACGACCGACCCGAATCGAACCAAGAATTAAAAAAATCAGATATTTTGAGGGTGAAATTTAGGGAAAAGAAAAGTAGTATTTTTTCGGATTTTGACCCCAACCCGAAAATGTGAAGAACAAAGGAATTTTCAGATTGAAATTAAGAACCCAAAAGGAGCATTTTATAACAAGAAATCTAAGAACAAATTGACCCCCCTTTTGTTCTTCTTTGGACACGAAAAGAAACTCCAAAGAATCCTCCGAAAATCCTCCAAAATCCTCCCAAAAAAAATCTCCTCAAATCAGCGAACCAAAGGGGGATTTTATAGGTGTCAAACCCAACGTTCAACCCCCTCACACCCCCCTAAAAACAAATTCGAATTTCAAAATAAAGGGGGAGACAAAATCTGATTTTTGGGGCGTGTTGGTGAGGTGATGTGTCAGGATAGGGTGCGGCGACGTGAGGGGCAGACAGGGGTGTAGGGGTGTAGGGTCGGTTTAGGGGGGTAGGGTGGCGGCTGATTTGGAGAGTTAGGGTTTAGGTTTTCTTTTTTTTGAAATGGGGGGTAAGGGGATGGGTTAAAAAGGCAATGGGGGTCGGGTTGGCGAGCCGGGTTGGGTTCGGTTGGGCCGTTGGGCCGGTTTCGTTTGGGCTATTTTGATTCGGACAATGGGTTGGCCGAATTGTTGGGTTGGGTTATAAGGGAATTTGATTGGGGAGTTTGGTTTTGGGCTTGTTTTGGTGGGTTGATATAAGGGGATAAAAGGGATGGGTTTGGGGTATTGTTAGGGGGTGGCCGATTGGGCCTCGGATGTGGGCTATGGGAATTGGGGGGAAATAAAGGGAAAGGGAATAAGGGGAATGGGTTTGGGCTTGTGAATTTTGTTTGGGTAGAATTTGTATTGGGTCGGAAAAATGAAATGGGTTGGAAATTGTTTTGGGTTAAAAAAATATAAAAGGGGTTTAACATTAAAAATATTATTTTTGTTTTGTAAAAGATGTGAATTATTTAAAATAACATAACGATGTGATAATAATAAAAAATTATAATATTTGCGAAATGTTTAATGCTTAATAAAAAATGGAAATGCGATGCAATTTTGTGAGAATAAAATAACATAGAATTTTCGGATAAAACTTATGATTATGATAAAAAAATGCAAATGATAGTAAAAAATCCGAATAATAATAATAATAAGAGAATAATAATAATATATATATACGCATGTATGTATATAGATTAAAATTGTTTTGAGGTGTTAAAAATATTTAAAATTGCAAATAAATTGGAAAAGACGGGACAAAATTGGGTGTCAACAACCAAATCTGGATATAGCTGTGGTTTTCTGGTAGAAGAGACTTGTGATTATGATGTTGAAGGTCAACGTGTCCATGATGTCACCGCTCTTGAGAGTGGTGGGAACAAGCGCCCACGAGAGGCTGGGGATGTCAACTGGGACAAGAGGAGAAGGCTAAAGATGTGGTTCTATCTTGTAGCAGAAGGCCAATATCTGTCCCAGACAAAGGATCCTAATTATGGTAAGGGGGAAATGGACACTCAGTCCGATGAAGTGACTGAAGTGGGCCATAATCCGAAATTGGGATAAGTAATTTTTCCTTCCTTGTCAAAAATAAGATTAAATGATGTCTGATTAAAAATGACTTAAAGTAAGGAGGAATATGAAAATGTTTTCCGAAATAATTTATATTCCTTACGCTTTAAAATCAGAAGTTTAATCTCATCTTCCTTCCCGTTTAAAGATTGGATTTTGTAAACGACTTAAAAAGACCCGTTCTTTTAAATGTAATTATTAAAAGTGTGTAAAGTATGTTCACACATACGAGGGAGAAAGATCCACTGACTGTGCGAAAATTGTTACCACTCTTAAGTAAGCGCCAAGAATTGTCTGGGCACCAATCATAAGGGAAGAAGACTAAAAGCTAAAGACGTTGAGCCTGTCACACTATTTGGCAGAAGATTCTTCATAGGATGATATTGGACACTCAGTCATACAAAGCCTCCGGGCGACTGGAGTGGGGCCAAAATTCCTTTGATATGATGATATTGGACACTCAGTCATACAAAGCCTCCTGGCGACTGGAGTGGGGCCAGAATTCATTTCATAGGAAAAGTAATGGACACCTAGTATGGTGGGCCAGAGTTTCCATGTCTTAAATGATCTGAAGGCCTAAAGAAAGGCAGAAAAGAAATTGGACACTCAGTCTGCCAAAGTAACTGGAGTGGGCCAGAGTATCCAAATCACATATGATCCGGTTACACCATAACCACGGGCAATAGGTTGTTCATGTGAAGCAACGCCACCTCTAAAGTAGAAAGGGTTGGAGAGGTTGTCCTCAATAGGAATTCAGGGGATGTGATCACTCCAAAAGAAAGTGATACATGTCCCAAAACTTGGTTAAGTGACGTTGTTGGTCAAGCTGGTTTGAGACTAGTCCAACAGGTCTGTAATAACTAAGAATGGTACAGTATGTCTGTAGCTAAATGAATGATGTATTTGTAATCCGTGCATCTATGTCATCATAGATTAAGACACGTTAAATATGAAGTCATTCAAAAGCTAACGAAGTTGAGATTTTTGCCTTATGTCGACATAAACCCTCAAAATAAATGTGAGGTAGGCGAAGAGGCAAAATCACCTTTCCAAATTCCGTCAAAGAAATAGCGAAAGAAGCACCGCTCCTCTAGAACCTAGTCACACCTACATGGGTGATTTGAAGTTTATACAAATAGATGGGGGAGACAAGTACTTTGTGACCTTCATTGATGATGGTACAACGTATTGTATCCTTTGTTTGTTGAAAATCAAAGATGAAGTTGTTGAAGAGGATAAGCACTACAAAGCAGAAGTTGAAAATCAACTAAGCCTATGGATTGAGAAATTCGTAGTGATAGAGGGGGAGAATGTGAAGCATCGTTCATTAAAATGACTACTCATTACTCACCTTAGTCCAACGGTGTTAGCCAAGCGCAAAAGCCGTAAGCCCAAAATATGTGGGGCAAGACGATCCTTACCGCTAATACGATTCTCAATAAAACTCCGCATAAGGATAAGGATAACTATCAGTGTGAGACATGGAAAGGATCTCACATACAAATGTTGTGATGTGGGGTGGCTTGGTAGAAGTTGGACTACCAAAACAGGTCAAGTTGGACCTAAGACTGTAGATTGCATATCCACTGGATCTGCAAATAACGGTAGTGCTTATCGCCTCTTGGCGTTAAAGAATGCTGAATTCTTTGAAGATAACTTTCATGCAAAGGAAAAGGGAGTAATTGCTCAAGGTTAACAAGAACCCGCGAGGGCTTGACTGTCCGGAACTAGACGTTTCGTATCTACAGGACTCGAAAGTTGTTGTCTATCCGGAACTTAGTATTCCAGATCTACAGAACTCAGGGATTCTTGATGTTGAACCGAGACGGAGCAAAGAGGGGACAAAGACTTGTTCCAGGCCTTCTAGCTTGTATAGTTGAGAATGAACCATGGACAATTAACAAAGAATTATCATCTCCAAAAGCACTGCTTTGGAAAGAAGCTAAAGAGATAAATAGATTTCATCATATAAAACCATACTTGTGTAATGGTTGATCTTCCTCCGGAAAAAGAACCTTTGGGTTGTGAAAAAGAATACTCAAAAGTGAGTACAAAGTAGATGAATCTATTGACGAGTATAAGGCCTCGGCTACTTGTACGCGTGCTTCCCTGTGAATTGCTTAACATCCATGGCCATTGCAGTCTTGCGTGGCATGGACGTTGGAACAGCCTTTCTAAATGGAGAGTTGGAAGGGGTGAATCAGAGTTGGTTTGCTGAACTATTGGGCTTCTTCCTGAACTTTCATTTTGGTCCCTGAAATGTTTACATTTTGGTCTTGGAAGTTTCAGATAAAACAGAAACAATGAATCTGACCACAGAAACATTGACTCTGAAGTTAGAAAGCCAACAGTTGGAAAACCAATAGTCTGAGAGTGAAAATTATATTGAAACAAAAGATATGGGTATCACAGATGACATCTTATGAATTGGATTTCTAAGACATCTAATGGACTAGTCTAACATCAAACTCAGTTGTGAGATAGTTGACAGTCTCGTTGAAGCCACCAATGGATATGAATCATATAACTGATTGAAATCATGGTGCACCCATATACAAGGAGCGATATGCGCAGGTCACATGTAGTTCAATGTATGTTACACACTACAACCGACCTGGTATCGGCCTACAAAATAGATCAGTTGAACTAAGGTTCACTAATGATTCTTAATATGATCGGTAGAAGGCGTTAAGTCGGATATGACGATCTCTGAAATATTCGCTTATCTACGGATTATAGTATTCTGGATGTCCAGCGGTTCTGGGAGAACACAATGATGCAAACTGGACATCAGATGTGAAGAACTCCAAAGCCACAAGTAAATGTGTATGGTGGGTCTTAGAAACACCTCTAAGCAAACTTGCATCGGCCGATTCATGATGGAATCGGAGTTTATCGCTTTATACAAAGCATGAAAGAAGTTGAGTAACTTCACGACTCCTTAGAGGACGTCCCTTATTGGGAGAAACTCGTGCCTTCAGTAGTTATACACTGTGGTTAGCCGGTCGGCTTTAGGAAGGACACGGATGACGGCGTCTGGACATATCTGTCAAAGACATAAGACCGTATGACAATTGATCATCACGAGTGTCATTTCCTTGATTATTAATCAAAGGATATATCAGACCCTTTTAACTAAGGGACTACCCCGAGATCAAATGTTCTACCTGTCTAGGGGAATGGGCTTAAAACCCAAACAATACAAACCTTTGCGGTGGTAAACCAACCATACTGATTGGAGATCCCAAGAATTTGGTTCAATGGGAAAACTAAGTTGTAAAAAGGTTCAGTTGAGCACTTCGGTAGAAGCAAGAGCACCTCGGATAATGATTTCTGTAGGGAAACATGAATCCAAAGCTATTTCCGCAATAGACATTAAAGTGCTACCTGCATGGTGGGTAAAGGTTAAGCTTCCAAACCTTTAACAATCCTCAAACGGTTGCGGTTAAGGTTGGGGAAATTTTTAATAATTCCTAACACTTGTGAAGTGGGGTATAGCAGGATACCTTGTAGGAGATCACCTATTTAAGTGCGAAGACAGGCCGCCTCAAATGAACGCACTTAAGAATCCAAGTGTGTCCACGGCCACAACGGACAAAACCATAAGAAGAACACGAATAAAGAGAGTTATTGTGTTGGTATCATTGTCATGGCTTACACTAAACACCGACGGTTCAAGACATCACGTTCACCGCACAGTAAGTAAGTCCGGTGGTATTCAACTAGGGAAGGTTCAAAGCAGAAGCTACCTCTACTGATGCAATATCTTTTCACTGAAAGATTGTTGAAAGTAGACACCTTGTGTGTGCGCCAAAATCTCTTCCAAGAGGGGATTGTTTGAAATTTGCCTTTGATGGGCAGGTGCGTCCACCCATATTTAATGAATTAAACACTAGGGTTCCGCATATTGGAGGCTTTGTCTCTTCACGTGTGCATAATCTACTAAGTGAGTAGATGACCGTAGGGCCAAGAATCGTCAAATTTCGTTGAGTAATGAAAGAGATATTGGTCTACGAAGAAAGGTGTTTGAGGCATGGAAATATGGTGTGGGACAAATCTACCACATCATTGGGAAAAAGAAGAATTGCTCTCTTTATAAGTCTCAAAATTGTCTAAGGGTTTGGGACCCCAAGTGGTAACACATGTGTTTAAAGGAGGGAGGACCTAGATGTGTTTGGGTTCAAGGCTAAGCCCACACGCGCGCGCCGCCGCCGCGCGCCCGTCCCGTCCAGGCTCGGGCTCGGGCTCGGGTCTTGGGTCTTGGGCTTCTTCTTGTATTATCTCTTTGGATCCCAAATTATTTAATATTTACAGTTTAGTCCCTGGAGTTTCTAGAATGTTGAATTTGGGAACGACGGAAGGCAGAAAGTTTCTGCCTTCCGTTGGAGTTGATTTTTGGGGGCGTTATTGTGCATTAAGCAGCCATTACTTGGCTGATTAACTCCCTCAATTAACAACCATTACTTGGCTGAATTACACCATCCTTCAATGGCCATAAATAGTCATTACTTGGCTGTTTAATTCCCTCATTCAATGGCCATTAACAGCCATGTCTTGGTTGTTGAGAAGTCTCCATTATGTTATATATTGATGCCTTTTGGCTCAATTGTGATATATAGAACATACAGAATATGACACAGAAAAACGAGACAGAAATATATATACAGAGACAAACAGAAGAGTAAAAAATAGTCCAAAACGTGAGTAGTAATGTTGGGACGAAAACAGAAAACCCTTCCTTCCTTTTCCATTTCTTCAACAAGTCGATTCGTATTTGTTTTCTTCGTCAGAATCAACCTATTTGCTTTGTAGTGTTGATTAAAGTGTTGTTTCATCTTGGGAGACTATTGTTCGTTAACGTAAAAACATATATACAGGGCAATCTTGTCTTAAAAACAGAGTGCTATCACTCGACTTAGCACACAGTTGTAACAATCCAGATTTAGTGTTTCTTGATGTCAGGTTATCAAGATTCAAGACTCAACAAGCTTGCGGCAGTTCTGAACATTGGCCTACTTGTTTATCATTTCGAACACTTGTAATATTTATTTACTTCTCGTCCTGCTTTAAATATCCAACAGATTTCTGAGTGGATGTCCGTGAAATATTTTAGTAGTTAAATTTGTACACGCGCAATTGATTTTTTTGGATTGATAAACATTAAATGTTAGTTTTTTTTGTAAATAAGAAATGTGTTTCGATAAAAGTGTTTAAATTGATAATAAGCCATTGGCGTTTGGTAAAAAAGTGTGAATAATCCCTTTCTTTATTAAATTAAACGAAATGTTGTTAAAGATATTCATAAAAGAATGAAATTCAAAAATATTTTATTGACAAATGACGAAAATTGAATAGAGAGCGAGTTAGGGGTTTTATTTTGGAAAAATAATTTTGATGATTACAAAAAAATATTAGAGCTAAAATAATAAAAGATTTAATCAAATCAAACGTTCTTAAAGTTGAAAAGTCATGACTTAGGAGTGACTAACTTATAATATTAATTAATTTTGATGTATAAGCACTTTTAGCATTCACCAAATACAAAAATCAACCAAAATATGCTTACAAGTTGGTCAAAATTGACCAACATATCCTTATACACTGGATATGTTATTAGTGTTGTTTACATGACAAGTAATTAGAAAACATGATTTATTATTGCAACAACATGAAAGATTTTCACAATCCATGACATGCATATAAGAAAGAATCAGTATTCAAATCTAGAAATTTTTGCTACTTTGATGAAATTTGACCGGCGAAAAGTTTACTCACTCTTGATTTTTTTCACCAATTTAATATAAATATAATATGTTTCTTTATATACACAATTAGCACTAAATTTAATTAATTAATATAATTATATCCTCAAATTGTAATTGTAAAAATTAATATAATATATAATTATAGCCTCATATTGTACTTGTAAAAATTAATATATTTTGATGTATTTTCTCTGTCCCAATTTATGTGGCACAATTTTCTTTTCGGTCTGTTCCAAAAAGAATGTCACCTTTCTATATTTAGAAATATTTTTATTTTATGAGATGATTTACAATCACACATTTATATAATATTTATTTTAGACTACACATCTCAAAAGTCTTCCCTTCTTTCTTAAACTCCGCGACAAGTCAAATAGTGTCGTATAAATTAGGACGGAGGGAGTAATATTTAGTGAAAATAACTTTTTACTGATTTACGGGATTTTAGATCAATGAAAGTAGATGATTCATCGAATCGTCCGAGCGGGGTTCTTTGGGAAAAAAGAATTAACGATCCTTGTGTAATTGCATTAGTGATTAATTTTCTTTTTTTTAGATACTTTTACTTTTATGACGTACCTATTTTCTTTTCCAAATCCAAAATAGGAATAATAAATATTGTTGAATTGCAAGCTAATCTCCTACTAGATCTCTTTTTTTCTAGGAATGCAGAGCTGTTATTACATTTATACTTGGATTACATAAATCTCAAAACTTTAAATTTAAATTTATACAGATCTGATATTGTCATCTCTTAGGTGTATGCCATTAAATGGATCTTTGTAATCCAGGGTATCATAAAAATAATTTTATCTGATAAACTGTTAATTAAATTATATTTTTCTTATATAAAAAGGAATTTTGCTTCTTGTTATCGGTGCGCAATAAATGGTCAAACTTCAAAATGCACATATAATAAATCCATTTTTAATATTTAAGAAAAAGAAATACTCATTTTGTTCAATTAAAAGAAATATAAGGAAAAACTTGTTCAATATAATAATTTTGATTGTCCCTGTCTAAAACAGTCATGATCTTGCGTCGAGTCAAAAGACAATAAAAATTTGCTGTTTCTTTTTCCATAATTGGGTTGCAAAATTTTAATGCTATTTTAGTCCTACCAAAGTTATCTTAAAGGGCAACGCGATGCACTAAGCTCCCGCTATGTGCGGGATTCGAAAAAGAGTTGGACTGTATATTCTCCACCAAAGTTATCTTCTTTCCTTTAATTAATATTATTCACCATCTACTCATTATTAATATAATAAACAGAAATTGACTAGGATGATAATTACTCTTCGTAATTAATTAGAGATTTCAGATTTAAGTCTTAAAAATGAAGTAATTTTTGATATAGAGTTGTTTATCCCTGAAAATAAAATTTCTTGACATAAATAAGAGTTAATCATCCTAAAGCGAGTATCAAATACGTGCCGAATAAAACAAAAAAGAGAAAAAAAAGACCATGTCACGAGAAAAATAAGCTAAAATTATCTTTTATAATTATAATAAAAATAACTAGAAAGATTACTTTTTTCTTTTTGCAAAATAAGTTATTTTCTGGTTGGTACCAAAGAGATTACTATTTTTTATTTCTCCATTTTAATTATATTGTTTCCTTTTTAGTCAATTTCAAAAAATGTTTGAACTTTTCCTTTTATGCATAATGAGATAATTTATAATCATACAAATATTATGATTTATGTTAGACCACAAATTTCAAAAGTTTTCTTTTACTCTTAAATTGCATGTCCAACAAAAATCGTCACTACATATATTGAGACAAAGAAAGTACTAAATAAGGAAATAATGATATTTTCACATTTTTGAACGAAAATTATTGTCCTTCTTACAATTTCAATTCTTAACGTCATATCATTGCTTATTATTCAATTAACTTATATATTATTATTATTATTATTATTAGATCTCTCATAGTAATTAGTTTTCTTATAAAGAAAATATTTCATCGTACCAAACGCCCCCTTACAAAACGGTGCGAGTCCATCGAAACGCAACAATAAGGTCGTCAACACCGAATCATTCCACCACCATCTCATAACTCCTCTTCTAAATCACCGCATTTCCTTAAATGTATACGTACACTGACTTATCCTTAATATCTCGAATAATCAATTTCCGTATCACAAAACCACTGATAAGTTATTTAGCTTATCACTATTTTAAGCCTCTTCTCACACCCTTTACCCCTATTTATATGTCTCTTCCCCACCTAGCCCTACTCACACATGGTCTCTTTCTTTCTCATATATAAAAAAAAATTAAAGAGAAAATAAAAATTACTTTTGTTTCTCTCTCTAGACATTCTCTATATATATAAACAAAAAACCCTTCGATCTGTTCTGTTCTTTTTTTTTTCAACTCTCTGTCACTCATTCATTCAAGGTATGTATACATATGTGTGTATCTATACATATACATACACATGCACGTATATATGTATGTATATATATATATATATGTGTGTGTGTGTGTGTGTGTGTATCGATTAGTTGTTTAGGGATTTGGTGAGTTTAATTTGAAGAATTTTGGATTTTGTGTTGATATGTGAAAGTAAAAATTGATTCTTTTTTTATTGGATTTTTTGGGGGATTTTTATGTGGGTGAATTTGGAATTGGTTTAATTTTAATGGGTCGAAGTTGAATTTGGTGATTTTTTTATTTTTTTTGGGGGGTGAGTTTGGAATTGGTTTAATTTTGATGGGTTGAAGTTGAATTTTTTATTTTTTTTGTTTTGGGGGATTTTTATTGGGTGGGGGTGGGGTGGGGTGGGGGGGAGGGGAAATTGGAATTGGTTTAATTTTGATGGGTTGAAGTTGAATTTTTGATTTTTTGTTTGTTTTTTGCAGGTGAGTAAGATGACTTCTCTGAGTAGAGAGCTTGTGTTTTTGATACTTCAGTTTTTGGATGAGGAGAAATTCAAAGATGCTGTTCACAAGTAGGGTTTTTTCCCCCTTTATGGATTTGTTTTTGAATGTTTTGTGATTGTTTTCATTTTTATCTATTTTTGGCTATTATTAAACGTGCAAGATAGAAAAATTGTTAATTTTTGTTTTGTTTTGTGGGTTGAGTGAGAAATTAGTTGAATTGATTGGTTCTGTTTGTGAATTTGAGGGTTTCTTGTTTTTGTCTTTATATGTACCATTTTTTACCTAATTAAATGACAAGAATTTATGGTTGTAATTTTTGACCACATGTGACCAGGAGTTCACGTGTTCGAGCCTCATGCAGAAATGCGCAGAAATGCATCAAGGCTGCTGCGTGCAGTAGACCATTGTGGTCCGGCCTCTCCCCTCGGACCCGCGCATAGTGGGCGGGAGCTCTTTTTTTTTTAAAAAAATTATGGTTGTAGTTATGGTGGTTGTTATGGTTTTGATTGGTGGTAAAATGTTCTTATTAATTTTTTTGATTTTTTCGTGCTGAAGATTGGAGCAAGAATCTGGGTTTTACTTTAACATGAGGCATTTTGATGAAATGGTGGGAAATGGAGAATGGGATGAAGTGGAGAAGTACTTATCTGGGTTCACCAAGGTTGATGATAATAGATACTCGATGAAAATTTTCTTCGAGATCCGAAAACAGAAGTATCTAGAAGCATTGGATAGGTGGGTCCTATTTTCTAATTAATGTTGATGCCTTTTTATGTGTTTTGATAATTTTGAAATGTCTGATAGTTTATGTGATTTTTATTTTTATTTTCTTGTAGGAACGACCGTCCTAAAGCTGTTGATATCCTAGTTAAGGACTTGAAGGTGTTTTCGGCTTTTAATGAAGACCTTTTCAAAGAAATAACACAACTTTTGACTCTTGACAACTTTAGGTAACGGCAGGACTTCGCTTAGGAGATTGCTTTCTTTATGGATTTTCAAATGGTTCTCAATTTGTCTGCAATAACTTTCAGGGATAATGAGCAATTATCTAAATATGGAGATACCAAGTCTGCTAGGAGTATAATGCTTCTGGAACTCAAAAAATTGATAGAAGCAAATCCCCTGTTTCGTGATAAACTGACATTTCCCACCTTGAAGAACGCGAGACTGCGGACATTAATCAACCAGAGGTTTATTTCTTGTCTTTACTCTTTTTGCTGTCAATACTTTTCCTTTATTCGATATTTTCCAAACCTGTTTTGAAAAATGCTTATCTTGAGCCGAGGGTATGTCTGAAACAACCTCTCTACCCATTCTCCCCATACCCCACTTGTGGGATTCTCACTGGGTATGTTGTTGTTGTAGGTTTATTTCTAGAGAACATTAGACTTTTGAATACTAGTAACTAGTATTCAGTTTTGATTCTTGTTTTTCATCTTCTTTTATTTATAGTGTAGTTAACTTACACATAGGTGCCCCATATTCTTGTAGTTTGAACTGGCAGCATCAGCTTTGTAAGAGCCCGAAGCCTAATCCCGACATAAAGACCTTATTTGTGGACCATTCTTGCGGTCAGTCACAGCCAAATGGTGCACGTGCTCCATCCCCTGTAACTCATCCACTCATGGGAGCTGTTCCAAAGTCCGGGGTTTTTCAACCTCTGGGTCCTCATGGTGTAAATGTAAGATATAAAGTAAACTAGCTAAATTTCGTTTGTAAATTTTGACTGATGGGAGATTGAAATTCGTTGTTCCTTCAGCCTTTTCAGCAAGCACCTGCTCCTCTGCCAAACGCTCTTGCTGGGTGGATGACTAATCCTTCCCAAGTCTCTCATCCTTCTGCTTCTGCTGGACCAATTGGTTTTATCACTCCAAATAATGCAGCAGGTATTGTACCATTAATACTAGTGCGACCTACTGATTTATTAACAAATATAGTGGAGTGTATTTGCAAATCTGAGATACTGATTTCTCTAATTATTTAGCAGCAGCAGCCATGCTAAAGCGTCCGAGGACTCCTACAAATAACCCAACAGTAGACTATCAAACAGCTGATTCGGAGCACATGTTAAAGAGAGCAAGACCTTTTGGTGTATCGGATGAAGTATGGCATCATTATCTTGAGTTGCTTACACATTAATATGTATTTAATCAAGCCGTGACATTAGAAACCGTGGCTTGCATGTCTGCTTATATTTATGGGATCTGTTTGTTGCTTTATGAGTCAGAAGTTCTTTGTGTGTTTAATGCTTTTGTATTTTAAGAAACATTGATTCTATTCAAATTGATTACAGGTGAATAATTTGCCTATCAATATTTTGCCTGGTGGATACACCGGACAAAGCCATGCGCAAAGTTCGTACTCATCAGATGATTTGCCCAAGGCTTTTGTCATGACTCTAAATCAGGGTTCAGCAGTCAAGAGTATGGATTTCCATCCGGTGCAGCAGATATTGCTTCTTGGTTAGTCTCACACAGTGAAATTGATTTTCTTTAATTCATTTCCCTCATTTTGATTTTTAGATCTATTTTTATGTTACACCAATTGTACATTTGTTTTGGGCCGCTACTGATGGTTTTTCATTTTCAGTTGGTACTGGCACAGGGGAGATTATGATTTGGGAATTGGGTAGTAGGGAAAGGATTGCTCACAGAAGTTTCAAGGTTTGGGACCTTGGGCAATGTTCAGTGGCTTTACAGGTATGTGTGAAACTTTGTTGATTGCGTTCACATTTGTTTTTCATGTACGGATGGTTTATAAGTCCCAAGAGTTACCAATTAATTATCTGATAACAACCAGGCATCTATGGCAAGTGAGTACTCTGCATCAGTTACTCGTGTAATATGGAGTCCTGATGGCTCTCTGTTTGGTATGTCAGCCAGATGCTTTTATGAAATTAATGAATGATAAAGCTTGTTGCAGTAGTTCATACTGCAGATAGCTAAAGAAATTACCGAATTGCAATAATCGGCCTAAACTCTCTTTTTGCTTTCTGTTGATTCTTCATTAGGTGTTGCATACTCCAAGCACATTGTGCACATCTACTCCTATTACGGTGGCGATGATCTTAGAAACCACCTTGAGGTATGTGCCTTTTGTAATCTTTTCGAAATTTAACCTCTTGTTTTCTTCTTCTAAAATGAATATGGACCTTGACTGGGCCTTATGTGCAGATTGAGGCTCATTCTGGAAGTGTCAACGATCTTGCCTTTTCCTACCCTAACAAACAGATTTGTATTGTTACCTGTGGGGATGACAGGCTTATTAAGGTTAGATATGTTATGTGCTTTGACTCATATTGCCAGGGTTGGACTTCCTCCACTCCCTTCACCTTTTTCTGTTGACTGGTTATGAGCACTGTATTGATCAAGTTTTCTCGTTCACAGGTGTGGGATGCGGTGTCAGGGGCTAAGCAATATACTTTTGAGGGCCACGAGGCACCAGTCTATTCAATATGTCCACATCACAAAGAAAATATTCAGGTTAACTATGCTCCTTTTGATTTATCAGAAAATTGATTATAACTTGTTATATGATTTTCTTCCCCCTTCCTGGAACTATTACTTCCTTCATATGTGATTTGAAGAAACGAGTTTTCTGGTATTGTGATATGCACCGCATTGATATTTCTGGAACGCGGTCATTCTAGCTATCATTTTAAAAGATGTCGGCTTTTAGCTCTACTTTTTTCCTGGGTGTGAATTCTGTCTTTAGTGATATTTTTTAGTCTTAACTTTTTTGGGTCTTCTGCTCCTTTTTTTCCCTCAGTTTATCTTCTCAACTGCAATTGATGGGAAAATAAAGGCGTGGTTATATGATAACATTGGTTCAAGAGTTGACTATGATGCACCAGGTCATTCATCAACCACAATGGCTTATAGTGCTGATGGAACAAGGTTTGATATCAAAATGACCTCCATAACTATGCATGGTGCAATTTTCTTACTTCCACTTGGCTAAAGTTTGCGGTATCATGAAATATGGGCTTGCAGGTTATTCTCATGTGGGACTAACAAAGAAGGAGAATCATTTCTTGTTGAATGGAATGAAAGTGAAGGAGCTGTAAAGCGTACATTTATTGGTCTGGGGAAACGTGCAGGTGGAATAGTGCAATTTGACACTACTAAAAACAGATTTTTGGCAGCTGGTGATGAATTCACGATCAAGTTTTGGGAAATGGGCAATATTAACATGCTGACAACTACTGATGCTGACGGTGGCTTACCGGTAAATGCCAGTCGACCAATATTTTAACAACCCAACCGTGTCTTTTTACTTAGACATTTTTACCACATATTCCCAGGCTTCTCCTTGCCTCCGATTTAACAAGGAAGGAATGTTGTTGGCTGTTTCGACGAGTGACAATGGGATAAAAATCTTAGCAAATACAGATGGTGTTAGGGTTTTAAGATCCATGGAAGATCGCCCATTTGACGCTTCTAGAGTAGCCTCTGCTTCTGTGGTGAAGGTAGCTGGATTGATGCATTTCCTTTCCTTGTTTTTTTTTTAATGTTGAAGAATTTACTGTGCAATGTTAGGCTGTCAATAAAATGCTTTACATGTATGCAGCCCCCCACGGTGGGAAGTTTTGGGCCTCCTAGCACTTCTGTTGCCGCAAGCTTTGTAGATCGAGTAGTGCCAATGGCACCCATGGTTGGTGACTCTTTCTAATTAAATGGACATTTTCTTAGTGCAGTTCATACTTTATCTTTTGGGACTTTTGACCATTTGTTGATCAGCCCCTTTATTTTAACTTCTTGGTAGAATGGTGAAAATCGCAATTTAGGTGATGCAAGGCCAAGAGCTGCAGAAGAGCCTGTTGATAAGTCTAGAATCTGGAAACTGACTGAAATTAATGAACCATCACAGTGCAGATCCTTGAAGCTTCCTGACAGTTTAACAGCAGCAAGGGTATGGGTTATTGCTTAAATAAAACCATGACCAAAGTTTTTGCCTCTGAACAATTTCTTTATGAGTTATGGAAATTAATGTTTTTACAATTTCGGAAAGGTTTGTAGTGAACCCAATTTTTCACAATGTGAGGTTGCATCATTTGCTTTTGATCTATAAAGACTAATGTCAATTTCCATAGTCCTTTCTCAAAAACTTTTGAACTTCCTTTTTTGATCTTTCAGGTCACAAGGTTGATATATACAAATTCAGGATTGGCTATATTGGCATTAGCTGCCAACGCTGTGCACAAACTTTGGAAATGGCCCAGAAATGAGCGAAACCCAACAGGGAAGGTATTGTTTTGCATAACTTTAACTCTGTTTTGCTAATATCTTCTATCATTACAGCTAATTATGCAATTCTCTTACAGGCTAATGCAAGTGTTGTCCCACAACTATGGCAACCTTCAAACGGGACACTGATGACAAATGATACTAATGACACAAATCCTGAAGATGCTGTTCCATGTTTTGCACTCTCAAAGAATGACTCCTACGTCATGTCAGCTTCTGGAGGGAAAATATCGTTGTTTAATATGATGACTTTTAAGGTAAAAAGCCACATCTTTTTTTTTTCCCTCCCATTTTGGTTACAGGGGTAATTAAGAAGAGTGCTAATTCTGAGCTGTCTACAAGTAATTTAGTTGCATATGGGATAAAAGAGAAAAAGAAACTGAGCAACTTGCACTCTAGCTTAAGCATAGCAGTCTGACTAAGAGCCATAAATCAGGAATTAGTTGCATGAAGTTATTCTTCTTTTTTTTTGTTATCTTTTTTATTTTTTTTGTTTTATTATTGTACTTTATTTTCTTTTCACTTAATCTCTGTATTGTTTCTGTTGCAAATGCAGACCATGACAACATTTATGCTCGCTCCACCTGCAGCAACCTTTTTGGCATTTCATCCTCAAGATAATAATGTTATTGCCATAGGCATGGATGACTCCTCCATCCAGATATATAATGTCCGAGTTGACGAGGTTGAGCTCTTCAGACATTTGTTTCATTTTGTGATTTTCAGATTGACTAATTCAGTATTTAGTTGAAATTTGTTGACATTACTTATGATTCAATTGTGTAGGTAAAGACAAAACTCAAAGGACATCAGAAAAGAATAACTGGGCTTGCTTTTTCGAGTTCTCTTAACGTTCTTATTTCTGCGGGAGCGGATTCTCAGGTAAATTATTTTGATATAGATGTACTTCTGGTTGAAAAAAAAACAATTTTATATATTCTGTCCTAGTCATTATGGAAAATGAGTTGAGCATGGAACTATTTGGAGGTTGATAGTTGAGTTTAGAGGGAAGTGTTGAATAGTGACTTCCTTGAGAGAGCACCCAATTATTTATTTGTTTATGTATGCAACACACCTCCTCACATTTGATCCTTTTTGTCGGACCAAGCACGTGGAAGTATTTTGTTGATTGGTGGTGGTGAGATTTGAACCTAGGACCTCAACATACTCTAGTACCATGTTGAATTGTGTGATTACCCTATATGCATATTTAATTTATGTCCGGCAACAAAAGGAAGTGCTTCAACACAATCATATTTAATCTTTTAAAAGTCTTTTCCTTATAAGAGCTTGTGTAGTTGTAATGAGGTACCCCTGTTTGTACAGCTATGTGTTTGGAGCAGTGATCTTTGGGAGAAGCAAACAAGCAAATACTTGCAGATTCCTGCTGGGCGTGCAGCTGCTCCTCAAGCAGATACTCGAGTACAATTTCACCAGGATCAGACACAATTGTTGGTAGTCCACGAAACACAGATAGCCATATTTGAAGCTCCTAAACTCGAGTGCCTCAAGCAGGTGCGCTTTCCCTTCTCTAACCCTTTCCAATCCCAAAGTTTAAATTAAGGATACATAGTCTGACATTGGATATTTCCTCTTGAACAGTGGGTCCCTAGAGAAGCAAGTGGGCCAATTACACATGCAACATATTCTTGTGATAGCCAGTCAATATTTGTTAGTTTTGAAGATGCAAGTGTAGGTGTTCTCAGTGCTTCTACACTGCGATGGAGATGTCGGATCAATCCTACTTCCTACCTTCCCACCAATCCAAGGTCAGCGGACACTTACCTGGTTATTTACTCTTTTTCTTTGTTTATTCCTGTGCGTTTTTCTCATTTTCATTTGGTTATTTTTGTTTTGCAGTTCGAGGGCGCATCCACTTGTTATTGCCGCACATCCATCAGATCCAAATCAGTTTGCATTGGGACTAAACGATGGTGCTGTAGTTGTACTTGAGCCGCTTGAGGCTGAAGGCAAATGGGGAACGTTGCCCCCGGCTGAAAATGGTGCTGGACCAAGCACTTCAGGTGCTGCAAATTCAGATCAACACCAGAGGTAGTTACCTCGTTGTGGACATGCTGGCAGGAGAAGCTTCTAGATTAGCCAGTGTAGTTATAGAAAGCTGAATTTAGATTATGTAGAGTTTGTTTAGTAGGGTTACATCAGTTCACCGATAATGATAATCCGTGGATGTGTAAATTTAGTAGAGGGTGTTTTTGAGAGTAATCTGGAAATCTTAGTTAGTTGGAGGTGAACAATTGCCTTGGTCAATGGTTCTTTCTAGCTTTACTAAAGAACAACGATTTCCAAATTGTTTCGTTCTTTTTACCGTTGGTTCTGAAGTTACGATGTTTTAGGAACAGGATATCAGGTAGGGATCCAACAAAGTGGAGAATGTGAAGTAAAAACTTGAATGGTGTAAGGATGTATTTTGAAACCTGTATCTTGTTATGTTACAGAAAGCAGAAAGAAAAAAGTTTGAATCTTTGAAGTTTTAATGTATTTGTGTCCAATAGATGTTAATTTACTGTTTCATTTTCTCCAAATATTTTTGCAACTAATCTATTATTTGCTTCATCACACTAAGAGTTATTCTCGTACCCTCGTTTGGTACTTTTATTTTAGTAACATATGATTCTTTTTTAGCTAATATGCCACTAAGACCTTACCTTACTAATCTTATCGAGGGAATAATACTCACTAACAAGCTTCCAAAAAATAAGAACTAGCTAAAAATTAATTCAAATTATGATGATTTTACAAACGATAATACTAAAATAGTGAAATAATATAAAAAGTCAAGAAGAAAGTTGAGTTATCGGCCTCAATCTCCCTTTTACAAATATAAGAACTAAAATAAAGAGATGGCACTAGCGTAACTTGATGTAGTTGTAGCTTTTATTCTTCTTCAACTCTGTAAAAAAAATTTGAAAATACATTTCTTCGTTTTATTGGATCTTAGTTGAAGTTGTTGACACTGTCACTTTCTACTTTGTTAATGTCATTGGTAATTGTCTTCGAGTAAACTCTTCGATCACCTTACTCTTCTTTCTTCCATGTTTTTTTATTCATTTGTCTCGCATGTAATGTGGGAATAGTTTTGATCCATGGACTCTTATATTATCAAACAAAATAGCACCACTTTTATCACCTTACAACGTTTTAATTTGACGCCTTGTTTTGCCTCTTTAGCGGCTGAATTTGATCTCTTATCCCGTTCATTATGCACAATATTTTGCATAGAAGAATTAATGGGAAAAGTTGCCGCTATCATTTATCTTCTCCATAATACTAGTTCTATATGTTCACCAGCAAACCGCTTTTAATGGTGCTATCAACAGTTTATAATGTATTCAATTTTCGCAGTTCCTCTGTTAAACTTTATCAACTCAAAACACGGTAGATACTTGAATTACCTTGGCAAAGAAAATTGTTTTACATTGCTTTTCATGGCTAAGTGTGGGAGAGGGTCGTGAGATGAGGGTGAGAAGAGGCGTATCTATTTCCGAGAACCAGTTTGGATTCATGCCGGGGCGTTCGACCACAGAAGCCATTCATCTTATTAGGAGGTTGGTGGAGCGGTATAGGGAGAGGAAGAGAGACTTGCATATGGTTTTCATCGACCTTGAGAAGGCATACGACAAAGTCCCTAGGGAGGTTCTATGGAGATGTTTGGAGGTTAGAGGTGTACCTGTGGCGTATACTAGGGCGATCAGATGGAGTCAAGACTATGGTACGGACTGTAGGAGGAGACTAAGAGCACTTCCCAGTGATGATGGGGTTGCACCAGGGATCAGCTCTTAGCCCATTCCTATTTGCCTTGGTAATGGATGGACTGACGCGACAAATCCAAAGAGAGGTATCATGGTGTATGTTATTCGCAGATGACATAGTCCTGATTGATGAGACTCGCAGCGGAGTGAATGCTAAGCTGGAGGTTTGGAGACAGACTCTGGAATCTGAAGGATTCAGGCTGAGTAGGACCAAGATAGAATACTTGGAGTGCAAGTTCAGTAACGGGAGCGACCTTGAGACAGGCGTGGAGGTGAGGCTTGGTACTCAGGTCATTCAAAAGAAAGGAAGCTTCAAGTACCTCGGGTCTATTATCCAAGGGAATGTAGAGATTGATGACGATGTCACGCATCGTATTGGGGCAGGGTGGATGAAACGGAAGCTCGCATCTGGAGTCTTGTGCAACAAAAAGGTACCACCAAAATTTAAAGGCAAGTTCTATAGGACGGTGGTTAGACCGACTATGTTGTATGGGGCGGAGTGTTGGTCAGTCAATATTGTGCACATCCAAAAGATTAAAGTTGCAGAGATAAGGATGCTGAGATGGATGTGCGGGCATATAAAGAGGGATAGGATTAGAAATGATGATATCCGGGACAAAGTGGGAGTGGCCTCGGTGGAAGATAAGATGCGGGAAGCGAGATTGAGATGGTTTGGGCATTTGCAGAGGAGAGACACAAATGCCCCAGTGCGGAGGTGTGAGAGGTTGGCTATGGACTGGTTCAGGAGGGGTAGAGGTAGGCCAAAGAAGTATTGGGGGAGAGGTGATTAGACGGGATATGACGCAGGTGCAACTTACTGAGGACATGATCTTAGATAAGGGGTTGTGGTGGATACGGATTAGGGTAGAAAGGTAGTAGGTAGTCGAGCGTAGTCCTACTCACGCTTGCAAACTGGTAGGGGTAGTGTTTTTATTGTAGGCTTACTTAGCCTATCATACAAATAGACACAATATTGCTTTATAGTCACCTGCAGCTGATTTTCTGCTGATATGTGTCCTTTAGTATACCTTGTTTAGCTTATTTACCTGCGCTAGTTAATACATACTTTTTCGGAATACTTTTTCGGAATGCGCTATCATGGCTTATTCGCTTTTGATACCAACAATTTTCATACTTTAAATTTTTCCTAACCGTTGCTCTTGCTTGCTTTATTCTTGCTTTGCTTGTGCTTATTCTCTATCTTGAACCGATGGTCTCTCGGAAACAACCGCTCTACCTACCAAGGTAGAGGTAAGGTCTGCGTACACTCTATCCTTTTCAGACCTCACGTTGTGAAATTTCACTAGATATGTTATTGTATTGCCTTTCATGGCTATAACAAAATTGCAGTTCTAACTTCAGGACAATGGCTTGAAGTTTGAACTGCTACAACCGAACTTCAGTCATATGTAACAATAACTGCCTTCCTCCACAATGCCCATTTTTCTTAAATCTTAATTATTATGAATATTTCGAATAAATCTACTTGACCGAGTCTACAAAGCTTTGCTTTTCTGGTGGAAAATGCCAAGGAACTGTTAGATTGTATAAACCTGTCTGAAAGAAGAATTCATTAACACTGGCCAACTTCATAAATTTACAAAGTGTCGATGCTTTTTTTCACCAAAACTGAGTTAGACTTTCCCATGTACATTGCTCAAAACTTATATAATACAGGAGCAGAGGATGACTAATTGCTACTAGTTCCGTCTTCGACCTTGCTTTTTTCGTCTTTGAGAATTGCTGGAAGATTGCTTGTTGGGTTCTACACCTAGAACTGTCCCCCCTTTCCCATCTGAAATCCCCATATTTGAAAGTTTTCTCTGGGCTTCAACATAGACTTTTAAGTCCCGTATCTGCAAAAGTCAAAAAGAAACTTAGCTATATTAAATGGGAAAGAGAGAAAAAAAATTAAAGTTGAACAAGAAGGTGATACCAATGGAATACAATAGAAATACCTGTTCCTCGAGGTCCAGTATGTTCTCATCCCTCGACTTGAGTAATAACCTTTCCCTAAGAATGACAAGTGTTTAAAACTTTAGTCACATAGACACTATGCATTTCTCTCTAGGCAAGTCACTGCGCATCACGTTTAGTGCATAATGACATGGAAGTGAAGCAAATGACAGGTACAAATTAATTGGGCCGACCTACAGGTATCACCATATTGACTAGTATCAAACTGAATTAGTGGAAAATGTAACAAAATGCAGATACACCCGAGCTCCAGTAAGTCTTACTGATGACTGAAGCTAACATAAGCCAAGACAAAATAGATGTACCTTTCTTCAGTTTCTCTATACTTTGTCTGCAAAAGCTCTTGGTTTTTCAGAAGCACTTGATTCCTCTAACAACAAAAAAGTAATTAACTAAACAGTTAATTAGTTATCTAAAGGTGAAATAAGGTGTGGCAAAGATTCATAAAGCTTGTTCACCGAAAATATTTTCTTGATCGGGGCCTACCTCTGCAACGGACTTCGTCCCCTCTGTATACATTTCTATCTTAGCCTGCAAGTCATTCATCTTCGAGAAAACTGCCTTTTCCACCGCTCTGGATATTGAACTCTCTTTTCCACTTTTTGTCTCAGCTAGTAGAGACTCATAATGCTGAGGAACATAAGTCAAAACTGTTAATTAACGGAAAGGACTTTTTCACTCCCTAACTAAGGTTGAATTCTGGTTAAAAGTGCATGGATAGTGAAAACTGCTCCGACACTTGCTGCCAGTTAGAAATTAAATAGAGGCTACGGCAGGTCATGGTATCATTTCTGAGATGAAAATAATGCAAGCGCTCGTCAACAGAATGAAAGTAGGTTTAAGTTTTTGCTTACTTGTCTTTGAGTCTCCAGCTGACTAGCAAGAAGATCGTTGTACTCATTTACAATCTACATTGAGGTAAAACAATAATTTAATTGGCTTCAAGATATGACAGATAATAACAAAGTAAAAGGACTTCTTTCACTTTTAGCCCGTCGCTAAACTTAATTACGGGCGCTAGCCAAAATATACAAAATCTATTATAGATATATTTATACTTAAAATATACAAAACCTATACATTAGCTGCCTATTTTGTAAATTAGATCACCAAAAAGGCATTGGACTGTAATTATCTCAAAGTAAAACCTATAGGGAGAGGACAGGAAAGAGGACTTCCAATTACAACTGATCCTGAAGAACGTCACTAAAATCATTGCTAAACAAGAATAATATAAGACAACAAAGGAAAAAATAAAATACCGAATCAACTTTGCTGCTGAAAAGGGCACCACTAAGACTTGAATCATCCTCATCATGGCCGCAAGTAGTACATTCTCCATCAGCTGCGGTACAACGAGAATTAACAGTAACCAACTTGCTATCACCTTTCGATTGATTCAACCGGTGGACATACTTGTCCCCTACATAGTCCCAGATTTGTTGGGTTTCCAATTCAAGTGAATAGTGATGTGCTGCATCAGTCCAATGTTTTATTGCATGCCTTTTCTCATATCTAGGATAAAAACAGGTCACAGAATTGCAGGTCAGAGATATTTAAACACCATCAAGTCACAATAGCAACTTATGAAGTTTACTAATAGGAGGTTAAAAGGAAAAAATATGTATTCCGTACCTTCCACACCCTACGAAGCCACAAATCAGACAAACACAAAGATTCTTCACTGTTCCACACTCTGAACAGGTAGGCCTCTCATCTTGCTGCTGACAAAGTCGACAAACCTAGAATGGACAGTAACAACGTTATTTTGCAAACAAAATTGAAAAAAAAAGTAATTCAAAGTACAACTGTAACAGTATAACTGAAGGTGCACATAAGACAGTTTTAGGATCGAAACACTCAAATTCACCCATAAGCACTCACTCATCAACTGACATGCATGCATGAAGCTAAGTAGTAGGAGATCTAATATGGTTAAGACCGCACGTGTATAGCTTTTTTCATAAAATTGATCAAAGCACTTAATTTCATCAGTGTAAATGAGAATAATGGGGAGATATTAGACAAGCATACTAACTTGGCATGCCAAATAGGTCCACTTTGAGACACAAGAGCACTGAAACGAATGGTCACAAAGTGTACTCTGTATTCCGCTTGTATCTTGGTCCAATCTTTCTGAAATTCCCAACATGAATTGCGTAAGTTTTCAATGTCATAATGTAGAAAAACAATGTCGATGAAAATGTAGAAAAGATTATGTGAAAAAACTGTCCAACTTATAATTAGAAAAACCTTAAGTATGAATGCGGATGTTAAAATAGATGTATGGTCATACATGATTCGATATATTAGAAACAATCACATTAATAGGTCAAATAGAGCATATAGAAGAAAAAAATAAGAGAAAAGTCATTTGAGATAGTTTAGTTATGTCCTACATAGACCTCCAAACGCATCTGCAAGTGCAACATTGTGATGATCAAGGTGTTAAAAGGGGAAGAGAGAGATCTAAAATCGCAGGAAGGGAAGTTATTTTAAAAGACCTACAATTTATTGGAATCTATGCGGACTTGGCGATAAATATAACAAACGGAAGAAAAGTATCTGTTGTATTCATAATAGTACCAACTGGCTAGAGTTAAATTTAGTTGTTACTGGCACACTTATATTAGGTCTGGCGTTCAACAAAAGCCTCTAAAATTTGCTTAGACGTATGAAATGATAGGATACCTGTGACATGAGAACTATGAGGTCACATGTTCAAATCCCAGCTGGTACCAAAAACACTAGGTCTTCTCTTCCCATATTCCAAGCTTTGGTGGAAAGAGTATCCCGGTGCTGGTGGAATTAGTCGAGGTGCCCGACACCACGGTTATTAAAAATAAAGATTGTGTGATATTTACTCTCTAGTTTTAGAGAATCCTTAATATGTCCCAAAAGACAAATTATTAGGTTGTTAAATGAATCAGACCCAAACGGAGTAGAATGGATACTACGGATTCATAAACCTGACCACAACTACTTTGGTATTGAGATGCAGTCGTTGTTCTAATTGTTTTCAATTTAAACAAAAGGAAAGCCAAGTTACTCACCAAGACACACTGGACATGTTGGCAATTCAGTATAACCAACAGGAGGTGTACTTGCAATATATGCTGACTCTGCGAATTCCACTGATTTAATAAAGTATATATGGCAAACCTCAACCTGAAACATTGCACACCAAAATCAGAATAAACAGAAGAGTCGAATAAACTCCAAAAAAAAAAGTAATCATAATCATAAGCATAAGCATAATAATCGAAGTTCTAATACCAATTCTAAAACTAATACTAGTAATGATCATAATAATAACAACAACAACAACAGTCATTAGATACCTCAGTAGGCTTAAACCTTTTGCCATTGAAGCTACAATAAAACCCATCAGCAGCCAACTGATTAACAAGACTGATCAACACACTGTAACTATGTTCTATTCCATCATTCCTGAAACATTCAATAAAAAAATTCAACACAAACCATCGATTTTAAGCTAGAGTGAGTGCATAGGACTTAACTATATATGCAACCATTATAAAACTGCATATATGGACTCAAACACCGGGGCAGATCCACCATAACAGTACCGGGTTCATCTAAACCTAATACTTTCGACACGGAATATAAATTTATGTGCAAGAGTTCACTAAAATTACAACAATTGGTAGATATGAACCTATAACTTTAACACTTTGTTTGGATGGTTGTTACATATTTGTTTCATAATATCGTATTATATTGTTTCGTATTGAATTGTTTTGATGAATACAAAGTTTGGATAGATTGTATCATTTCCCATGTTACATAATAATTTGAAGAATAAACCTACAAGAAGACTAGGGTACATGGTAGAGCTACTATAAAAAGGTAGGATAAAGGATAAAATAAGATTATTAGATAATAAGTAAAGATAAAATAAAGTAAGGATGCGATCACACCAAATCGGCCGTTACACAAAATGGAATTCAATATGAACATTCAACACAAACAATCGATTACAAGCTCGTGAGTGCATAGTCCTGATCCACTATATATACAACCTTATAAAACTGCATATACTCAAACACTGGGGCTGATCCACCATTACAGTGCCATAATCTGAACCCAATACTTTCAACGTGGAGTATAAATTTATGTGTAAAAAAATCACAACAAAGACAACCAATTATAAGCTAGTGAAATGCATATTCCCGTTGACCCCACTACTTTTCATGAAAATACGAGAGACTTAACTATATATACAACCTTATAAAACTGCATATATGGACTCTAACATCGGGGCGGATCCACCATTATCAGTATCGGGTTCATCTGAATCCAATATTTTCGACGTGGAGTATAAATTTATGTGTAAAAAATTACTAAAATTACAATAATATATACAACCTTATAAAAACTACATATATGGACTCAAACGCTGGTGTGGATCCACCATTACAATATCAGGTCCGTCTGAACCCAACACTTTCAACCCGGAGTATAAATTTATATGTAAAAGTTCACTAAAACTACAACAAATAGTAGATATGAACTCATAACTACACAACACAAACAATTGATTATAAGCTAGTGAGTGCATAGTCCCACTGATCCACTACTTCACTTAAAATGAGCGAGAATCAACTATATATACAATCTTATAAAACAACATATATGTCATCTGAATCAAATACTTTTAGACGCGGAGCATAAATTGATGTGTGAAAATTACTAAAATTACAACAAATAGTAGATATGAACTCGTAATTTCAAAAATATAATGAGTTAATCCTAAAAATATTAAAGTTTGAACCCATAGAATTTAAATACTGGATCACAAACATACTTGAGGAACATAACATGTGAGAAATCGGCAAGATGGGACGCACAGAAGAGCACAAAATCATCGGGGGAGAGATAATTTGGGACGGCAACAATGAAGAGGGTGGTGGTGCGGGAAAAAGGGTTGGAAATAGTAGTGGAAGTGGGAAGGTGGCGGAAGAGATGTGCGATCCCTCTAAGTTCCGATAGGTTTAGGCTGCTGCTACTAAGGTTACTGTTAGGGTTTGGGCCGTGTGCGGCGGAGGAAGTGGTGGTGGTTGGAAGAGGTTGGGGAGAGTCGACGGTGTGTATTTGGAGGGTGAACATGGCGTTGTTTGGTAGGTGTTTGAACTTTGAATTGGGAATTTATGATCTTTAAATGCGCTTCTCCGTCTTTCCTCGTATCCCGCGCATACCTCGGGTTAATGTACCGGATTTGCCCTTTAAATATTTTCCATTATTATTTGACTTAATGCTAAATTAATATGGAGTACAATTTGACATTTTTTCCCACTAGGGTACGACGACAGTATCCGTGTTAAGAGCCTGATTGAATTCGAATAGCACATTACAAGATTTATTTTTTTTCATTTCAAGAAATCGATGAACTCTAATTAAGGATGAGTATAATTTGATATTTAGTATAGAAAAAAGATATTAGTTGTAATAACTAAAAATCTAGTTTGATTAAAAAATTACTTCTTCCAATCTCAAATATTAGTGATTTTGACAAGTTGAGTTTGTTTTAAAATATTTGATATTTTAGAAGAATTATTAGCGAATATTCTGAGAATATTCACCGTATATTTTGTAATTATGATAAATGTATAACCTAGGATTCTAATTGTATTAGGAATCAACATTTGTAAGGTAAGTTAGGATTCGTACCATATTAGGAATCAACCTTGTACAGCTATATATATTGTGAATAATGAAAGAAATCCCTAAGGGAAATTATTCTATCTTTCATGGTATCAAGAGCCTAAAACCTAAATCCTCATTCCCGGCCGAAATCAGAATTTTTTCTGCTTTCACAGAAAAAAAAATCTGGTTTCTTCCTCCATATTTCGGCCAAACCAGAAAATTCCCTTCCCTCGGCAGGCGGCAACCATGTCTTCCCCCACAAATTCTGTTTCATCCACTGGCACACTTGACAACCCCTCTCAACGTTCAGTACCTTCTTTTCATCCGGCATTCGCCGTTAACAACATCAAGAATTTTATCCCTATAATTCTTAACCAAGAAGACTGTCAATATTCCATGTGGATGGAACTATTCTACATTCATGCATGTGCATACAACGTGCTCGATCACATTGACGAATCTGTTCCTCGTCCCACCGATGTTACAAACTCAATCTGGCGTCGTCTTGACGTCATCGTCAAACAATGGATCTACGGCACCATCTCCAAAGATCTATTATGCACTATCATGAAAACAGGTGCTACGGCACGTGAACTTTGGGTCCTGCTAGAAGAAATCTTTCAGGACAATAAAAATACTCGGGCTGTGTATTTGGAAGAGCAATTCAACAATACCCGCCTCGAGAATTTTAACAACAAGTCCGAATATTGTAAGCAACTGAAACTCATAACCGATCAACTATCCAATATCGGGACTTCTGTTTCAGAAACCAAGATGGTTCTTCAACTTGTTGCGGGTTTATCGAAAGGTGAATATGACACACTCGCAACAATGATTCAACAAGCCGACCCTTTCCCAAGTTTCAACAAGGCACGTTCACAACTATTGTTGGAAGAAACTAGACGTGCTAAACAAAAGGAACATAATCAAAAGGCGTTAGTCGTTGACGGGATGGCAACACCGCGCCAAGAAGAAGCAACCAGCGAGCCCAAAGCAGAAGAATAACAACAGAAGCGAAGCAACGAGAGGCGGCGGAGGTCGTGGAGGCGAGAGGTCGCAACAACAAAGGCAAGGGCCGCGGAAAGGGCCAACGCAACCGGTGGGCCGGACAACGCCAACCACCGGACAGCGGCGGCGGTGGTCCAACCACCAGCAGCGGTGGCCCAACTAGCGAACCGGGCCTCTCCCGCATGCCCGTACCCGACCGCAGGGGCCCGGTTCCAGCCTTTGGTCGATCGGCACGTTGGGCCTTGCCCCGGCCACCGAGCGAGCCCACCGGCGCCGGCGGCATGCCCACCGATTGCGGTCCAAAGGCGGCAGCACTGCGCAGCCCGGCCAAAGAACTCCGCCCCGACCGATTTGGGCCGGGCATACACCACCGTGAACCTTCAACAGCCCGACGACAATTGGTACATGGACACCGGAGCCACATCTCACCTCACCCGGTCGTCAGGTAACCTATCTCAACTACGTCGGCTAAAGTGTCCTCAATTTATTACTGTCGACAATGATAATCGCATTCCAATTGAAGGATACGGTAACACACACACCAAACATCCACACCCACCTTTCTCCCTAAACCACGTCCTATACACACCTAACATCATTAAAAACTTAATATCTGTTAGAAAATTCACTAGCAATAATTATGTGTCTGTCGAATTTGACCCTTTTGGTTTTTCTGGTGAAGGAACTCAATACGGGAAAATTCTTACACGCTGCAATAGTGTGGGAGACCTCTACCCATTCACTCAATCTTCCGCTGTCAGACCGCAAGCACCTATATCCCTTGCGGCGATCTTTCCCTCAACTTGGCACAACCGACTCGGACACCCCGGAGATCCAGTTTTTACTTTTTTTAGGACTTCTAAGCGTATTCAATGTAATAATGGGAAAATTGCCCAACACTGTGTTTCTTGTCCACTAGGCAAACATACTCGTCTTCTCTTTATGTCATCAAACAGTGTTACTTTTTCTCCCTTTGATACTGTTCATGCTGATTTGTGGACATCTCCGATTGCTAGCTCTTTGGGTCATAAATTCTATCTAGTATTCTTGGATGATTTTTCACATTTTGTCTGGATTTACCCACTGAAATTCAAATCTGAAGTTTTTGAAAATTCATCGAGTTTCAAAAATTCATTAAGACACAATTTGAAAAACCTATTAAATCATTCCAATGTGATAATGGACGTGAATTTAATAACTCAGCATTAAACAATTTCTGTTCTAAACAAGGCATGGTTTTCCGTTTTTCTTGTCCCTATACTTCTTCCCAAAACGGAAAGGCTGAAAGAATTATACGTACCATCAATAACATGGTCCGCACACTTCGTTTCATGCCTCGCCTACCACCGCCTTTTTGGGTATATGCTGTCAAAATGGTAGAATCCCTTCTAAATATTTTACCAACTAGCACACTCCAAAATAAAACCCCTACAGAAATCTTATACCGTAGGCAGCCGTCATATGATCACCTACGTATTTTTGGATGCTTATGCTACCCCAACATAGCCTCCATCGCACCCCACAAACTTGCCCCTCGCACTCTTCCATGTGTCTTCCTTGGTCTATCTCCTAATCATCGGGGCTACTTGTGCTATGACATTGCTACTCGCAAAATCATCGTCTCCCATCACGTTACCTTTAACGAGACAACCTTTCCTTTTTCAAATCTCCGAAAATTTCAGACCACCGATTACATCTTTCTCGATGAACCGAGTTTGTCTCCGGTCATCCAAAATCGTACCAAAGAAGAACTCACTGTTCCGACGCCATCGCGCCTCCAGCGGTGTCATCGACCCTCCCGCGGCAATGCGCCACCCACCCGCTCCCCCACACCACCCATGCTTTGCACCCCCGTCGAGTCTAATGCATCACCCACACCGCCTCTAGTCCACAAATCCAACAACTGTCGAGTCTCCTCGCTTCTCGCAACAACAACACCGCCGCCAACCGGTCCGCGCCCCGGTGCCCTACCGATCCGGTGACCGGTCCCGACCTCCCACCGTTGCCCTCTCACCGCATGGAGACTCGTGCACAACACGGGATCTTCAAACCCAAGGTTCACTTCAATCTCTCCACACAAACCTTATCACCCATTCCAAAGAATCCAAAACTAGCTAAACTGGACCCCAATTAGAATGCGGTCAAGTGCGAGGAGTTTAACGCTTTAACCAAGCAGAACACTTGGGATTTGGTACCTAGACCAGCTGGTGTGAATGTTATCCTGTGTATGTGGCTATTTCGTCACAAGTTCAGAGACAGTGGTGACTTAGAAAGGTATAAGGTAAGACTAGTTGCAAATGGCACTAATCAGCAGGAGGGTATTGATTGTGGTGAGACATTCGATCCGCTTGTTAAACCGGCCACTATTCGGATCGTTCTCGGTATTGCTATGGGCTTGCATTGGCCGATTCATCGCTTGATGTCAATAATGCGTTTCTTCATGGGGATTTGAAAGAGACTGTGTACATGCATCAGCCTCCTGGTTTTGTTCATCCGGCAGCTCCACAGTTTGTGTGTCGTCTCAGGAAGTTATTGTATGGATTGAAACAGGCCCCTCACGCTTGGTATGATCGGTTCGCCAGGTATCTTCTGCAAATTGGTTTTGTATGTAGCAGGTGTGATACCTCTCTCTTCACTTTTCACCGAGGTAGCAGCACTGCATATTTGCTATTATATGTCGACGATATTGTTCTTACTGCCTCATCTGACGGGTTGAAGAATGAAATCATTGCTCTACTCAAAACTGAATTTGCTATGACTGACTTGGACAAGCTAAGTTATTTTTTGGGTATATCGGTGACTAGATCTGCTGCCAATATGTTCCTGTGTCAGCGAAAGTATGCAGAAGAGATAGTGTACAGGGCCAAGATGGCAAATTGTAAAATTATGCCAACTTCGGTGGACTCAAAATCCAAGCTTAGTGCCAATGACGGTGCGCCAGTTTCTGATCCCACTCTATATCGGAGTCTAGCAGGTGCTCTTCGGTATCTTACATTCACTAGGCCTGATATTGCATATGCCGTTCAGCAGGTGTGTCTATTCATGCACGACCCCCGAGAGTCCCATTTTGCCGCCCTCAAACGTATTATCAGATATGTTAAGGGCACACTTGACTTTGGCTTACATCTATACCCCTCTGCCCCAACCAAATTGCTAGCCTACACGGATGCAGATTGGGCAGGATGCCCCGACACACGTCGCTCCACCTCCGGGTACTGTGTATTTCTTGGGGATAATCTTATCTCATGGTCCGCCAAGCGGCAGGCCACACTGTCCCGTTCGAGTGCTGAAGCAGAATATCGCGGAGTTGCTAATGTCGTCGCTGAGATCTGTTGGCTCTGAAATCTTCTTTTGGAGCTCCAGTGTTCATTACGCAAGGCGTCTATAGTCTATTGTGACACCATTTCTGCTATCTATATATCTCATAATCCAGTCCAACATCAGCGGACTAAGCATATTGAGATGGATATCCACTTTGTGCGAGAGAAGGTTGCTCGTGGTCAGGTCAAAATTTTACACGTGCCTTCCTCGTATCAGTATGCAGATATTTTCACAAAGGGACTACCGCGACAGCTCTTCACCGACTTCCGATCCAGCCTTAGCATTCGGCCTCCTCCCGCTCCGTTTGAGGGGGAGTATTAGCGAATATTCTCAGAATATTCGCCGTATATTTTGTAATTATGATAAATGTATATTTAAGGTAACCTAGGATTCTAATTGTATTAGGAATCAACCTTTGTAAGGTAAGTTAGGATTCGTACCATATTAGGAATCAACCCTGTACAACTATATATATTGTGAATAATGAAAGAAATTCCTAAGGGAAATTATTCTATCTTTCAAGAATAAATTCTAACTTATCATTGTTGTACTATCAATTAGTAAACTATAACCAAGTGAAATATTTAAAGAGATATAAAGTAAAAGTGATTTCTTTTAATGAGGGTGTAAAAATCTTAAATGACATATAATATAAATTCGAGACGAACATCCACTAATAATGATAAAATTTACAACAAAAAGACAAGTTTCTCTTTTAGGGTATATTCTGGGCAGATAAGGTAAACATATTCTGAAACCAAAATATATGCCTTAAATAAGAAGCAAACGTTGATCAAATAATTCATTTTCTTGTGCAGTTTTAGAAAGAGTTCTGAATGTTGGAAATTTATTAAATGTGGAATTAAGTATATTCCATTAATTTATGACTCGAATAATTGGGCCTGCACGTTGGAAATGTCGTTTCCACACACGTGCACACGTAGTGCCAAATATCGCAAAGTTTATTAGTGAAAGAGATATTGGTACGTATGTAATACGTTTGAGACATAGAATTATGGACGGTTATTGGTCAAATGACAAAGTATTCCACGTTGGTAAACGAAGGAAGAAGTGTAAAATGAAACGAGTCGGAAATCGCTGCGGAGCCGTGAAGGCCGCGGCACCACACCGTCGGAGCCGCGGTGCCTCCCAGGTAGCGCCGCGATGCTAATATGTTGGCCAGTCACTGGAGCCGCGCCGCTAATTCACAGAGCCGCGGTGCTTCGGAGGCAGAATGCTGCGATGGGAAGTTGGAAAAATCTGACCTTTGGGCTGGTTTTGGAGTATTGATTCTCCATTACTTGGCACATGAATTCAGCCATTATTTGGTTGAATGTAACCCCTCAATCAAGTGTCATTACATGGCTATTGAAGGCCATTAGTTGGCTAGTTGAGGGGTCTTCTACTTGCACTATAAATTGAGGTCTTTGGCTCAATTGAACACAACACTCAACACTTAGAAAATACTCCAAATTTTCTGAATTCATCTTCTTCCTCTCTAGCAAAGTTACTATACTCAAAGTTCTTCAAGAGTAACACTTGAGTTTCCTTTGCTCATTTGTTAAGTTGATGTTGTATCTTGGGAGACTATTGCCCAACACCGTAAAAGGAGATATGCGGGGCAATCTTGTCTTAAAGACAGAGTGTCATCACTCGACTCAGCAAATCACACAAGCAGTTTGTTAAGTTCTTGATTTCCAGTTTATTGTAATATTTAGTTTATCCTTTCTTACTATTGTAATAGTTACTTACTTCCCGTTCCCTGCAACAATTGTATCCCAACACTGAATTAATCTAACATATTCTCTTGGTGGAGAGATACAAGTTATAAAAGTATTGCCTTCGCTTAATCATTAAGGGAACACAATAATTTCATGGCAACTAAAACTAAAAAATATTAAAAACTAAATATAAAAGAGAGAAGACTTTAATACTTAATACACATAATGCTATAAGAGGTTAACTAAAATATTGCAGTAGACTTCATAACAAAAATTGTAAAAGGACTTCTCATTACATGGATTGAATAATCACAATTCAGAATGAGATATATCATCATTTGATTAATAAGCACAACACCTAAGATGAAAATAAAATACATAGAGGGGCATGGTAATAAAAAGGCCAAACAAATATTGCTAGGGCTGGCAATGGATCGGAGGTGAATCGGGTAGAGCTCAATCCGCTTTCACCCGCCAACCATTCATCCACCACCCGACCCATCGATCACCCTATTTTTTTCTTCATCCACATCCGATCATTTACTCCTTTTTAAACTCGAAGTTCGCTGCCCGGAGAATGTAAACTCGAATTCCTATCATTTACTCCTTTTTATGCATTTCATGTGTTTGTGTGTTTAATTTATTGTTGGTAATTTAAGCATGTTCAGTTTCTGTTTCAATCAAATAATAGGTAGGAGTATATTGTTTTCCTTATGATTAGTTAATATAGTTCTAAAAATACTATGTTGCTTTATTTATGTGTACTGGTTATTTATGACTAAAAGGACACTTTATGATAGATGGTTGTTATTTTAGATGTTCAGTTAAGATTAGTTAGTTACTGATTATCTTAGACTGATTTTGGTCACTAATTGTTAAATATAGTACAAACTTTGTATGAAAGAAGCATGAAATGGTCTATGAGAGCCTTTTGTGTGTCTATTTGTTCTTGAATGTGATTGACTAAGGATAAAATGAGTAATGTTGATATATGTTTGCTTATGATGAGCTTGTTCCTAATTTAACATTTCAGGGTACGATGTCGAAATCATGTCTGCATATCTTTATGTGTCTAGTCTAAAATTACTTGTGTTATATTCGGATAAGCTCGGGTACCTGTATTTGCCTTTCTTTTAAGTGCTTTTATTTAACTATTTTGTATGCATTATGTGATTTGATCATGCTTAGTTAATTTGTGTTCGTTAACTGATGGGGTTAATTTAGTCCCGGGATGAGCTTTGGAAAATGACTGCTTTTGTTTATGACTTAGTTGGTGAACATGTTTACGTAATTGATGAACAATAAACAGCTCTTAAGAGTAATTTAGGTTTAAAAGGAATTTCGAATAGTTGTTCACCTATAATTTCTTGTGACAATGGATCTGCTGAATGTTATTATACTTATTTAAGGTATATAATAGATTAAGTATACATCTAAAGTACCTGTTTTGGCCATAATACGTGATAATGAGTTTGTCTCAGTTCACCATAGTTTCATTGTAGTAAATATAAGGTTAATCTAAGTGTTAAAATGGACTTATAAGAATATGTGGTTCAATGTGATGGTATGCCTGTTTAGTTTAGCTTAAAAATACCAAAGTGGATTTTGTGTTGACTTAGATCTCATATGAATTAAGTGGTACCTGCTCTTTTCCTAAATGTATTGGTGACATTAAAAACGTAAGTTCATGTCTGGTCTGTGTCAACCCATCTTGCTATCCCAGACTTAAGATATGATAAATATGATCTTTAAAGAGTCTGTTAGCTTAATATATGTATTATATGGGTCTTTTATATCTGCTTTGCCATCATTTTTAGCCTTGGATACATGTTTATGTGACCTATTCATGTGTCTTTCTGTGATTGAGGAGTAATATGGTTTTAGGCTTTTGCTTTGAATATGCACTAGCATGCCTATAAATATGTATGTGAAACAATCTAAGTTGCTCAACCTGAGTGTTACATGTGCATGTTAGTTTTCTGAAAACCAACATATTACCTTTCACGAATTATTCACATTTTTCTTGTGTATATATTTTCATGTTCCGTCCACTACTACTTTTCTTTTCTTTCGTTTCACATGAAATGCATTTGGAGCAACGAAGAGTCTCGTCACGAGACTCATCATGACTATTGTCAAAAGAAGACTCGCATCCACGTTCATTGCATTCTCTTTCCTCGTGACCTCTAAACAAATAGGGCGTGGTGATATCATCATCCGCCCAGTCGCGGCTTTTAATTCTTTAATACCGCTCTTTTATTTCTCGAGTTGTAATAATTATTTAATTTTTGTGCGGTCATCGGAACACTTAGAATAATTAGGCTTTGAATTGATATATTAATAGGTTAGTTTAGAATTGAAAAATCATCGCCCGTTTATTTATTTTAAGCTCGGGTAGTTTAAAATTGGAAACCCGCCGCTAGTTATTTATTTTAGGCTCGTCATGCATGTTTCAAATTGTCAAAATAACTTGGTCATTTTTATCCGCATTATTAATCATACAAATAAGGTTTTGTTTTACTCAAATTGCGACTTAAAATGACTTTCATAAAAATCACTTCCTTGCATTATAAATAATTTACTTTCCTCCTTCACTATCAAATGCAAAATATGTATTTTATATATAATGTCATGTAAATGCATACTTCATCCAAAAATTAACTTTTTATTTATTTTATAAATAATGCCATACAAGTGCATACTTTTGTCAAAAAATTAAATTTATCTATATTCTATAAACCATGCATGCTTTTATCAAAAATTTAATTTCACATTACATTTTATAAGCCATGCCCTGCAATGCATATTTTATCAACAAATTAATTTTTTATATATTTTGTAAACAATGCTATACAAATGCATATTTTTATCCAAAAATTAACTTTACATATATTTTATGAATAATGTCATACAAATGCATGTTTTTGCTCTAAAAATCTACTTTCATGTATTTTATAAACCATGTCATACAAATACATCTGTTAATCTACTACTTGCAACTTCCTTTAAACTAACCTTATATTTCAAACATGCATTTTTCCTTAGTATAGTAATTAACATGAGTTTGATCGGATGCAAGTTAGTGAATCTTAAAAGATGTCTAATCTTTTTCCTTTAGGATTATAGAGAACCCTTACTCAGAATCTCATAGTTTTGCTAACCTTAATTGGAGTTCATTTTTTAGCATTTATGTTAACATTTAGGTGTCCTAATTCAGCATAGAATAATTAGGTGGCGATTCCTCAAGCTTAATCAAACTCAGGGAAAACGCCCGTGCGTCACAATCGTTGGTAAAAAATGGGCGCGCAGAGGCGGGATAAGACCTCACAATCTGAGAGAGGAGATCCAAAAAATGGTGATTCACATGTTGAATTCACAAGGAATAAATACGAATGGCTAGATGGATGGTGAGACCAAAAATTCATCCTGGATTATTGACTCCGGAGCTACCAATCATGTGACAGGTAATCCGGAGAAACTTAGCAATCAGCAGGACATTCCTAAGTGTCCGGTTGGGCTTCCTGATGGAAGTAGCTCGGTGGCCACAAAAGAAGTAACGACCAGGCTAAATAATAGGATTTAGTTAAAGGATGCCCTCTATGTTCCGGACTTAACTTGCAATTTAATTTCTGTATCATAACTTGTTGATCATTTAGATTGTGATGTAAATTTTAACAAAACTATGTGTGCTATACAGGATCCCACCATGAGAAAGCTGTTTGGAACGCGTGAGCGACGAGGTGGACTTTACTATTTTCGGAATGTGCCGTGGATACGAGCTATGAAGGCGGAAGCAGTTGATTGGTTCGATCTTTTACACAAACGGTTAGGTCATCCTTCTGCACAAGTGGCAGTCTGTTACGACGTTGGTTTTAAAAGAAAGTAGTGTTGGTTGGATAAAGAATGTGATGTTTGCCAAAGGGCAAAACAAACAATAAGTGTTTTTCTTTTGAGTGATAATATAGCTTCCAATATTTTTGATATGATCCATTGTGATTTATGAGGACCATATAGAAGACCTTTTTCTTGTGGTGCTTCGTATTTCTTGACTGTTGTGGATGACCGTTCGCAAGCCGTATGAATTTTTATTTTAGTTGATAAGCAAGAAGTGTCACGAACCTTGAAAAAATTCTTCGCACTGGTGGATAGGCAGTTTGGTAAGAAGGTGAAAATTATTAGAAGTGATAACGGAACTGAGTTCACATATATGAAAATTTACTTCTTCGAACATGTTATTCTTTTCCAAACTTCTTGCACAGGGACACTGTAGCAGAATGGAAAAGTTGAAAGAAAACAATGTCACATTCTTAATGTGGTGCGAGCATTAAGATTTTAGAGTCATCTTCCGATCAGATTCTAGGGAGAATGTATTTTGACTGCAGGATACTTGATCAATAGAACACCATCTTCGATTTTGAATTAGAAAACCCCCTATGAAATTTTATACGACTAGACGCCTCATTATGGTCACCTAAGGGTGTTAGGGTCACTATAATATGCACACACAAAGGAAAGAATAAGAGACAAGTTTGAGAGCCGGAGTCATAGGTGTGTCATCTTGGGATACCCCTACAGACAGAAAGGTTGGAGATTGTATGACTTAGAAAATGATGAATATTTAATCTCAAGAGATGTATACTTCTACGAGACTAAGTTCCCTTTTGCCGTAGGAACAAGTAACTCGGTTGACAACATAGAAGTGATTCTGGATGAAACAAAGGAAGAAAGAAATCAACAAGATTCCAAAGAAGAACAGACAAATAATGTAGGTACGAACAAAGCTCGAATAGAAGAAATTTAGAGACCGGATATCGAACTTAGGGATCAGCCAGAATTCGATCGGATAGATGCTAGTCTGAATAATAAAAATGTGGAAGAAATACATAAGGAAGGTACCCGGGCCAATGAAGAGCCACCAGAGGAACAATTGGATCGGGATAAACGGTAGAAGCATGACTCGGTTCGATTATGTGACTACATTACTGAAACATTCAGGAAATAAAGTCCATCAATGAGTTCACCCGATCCTCAACAACCCTCAGGTGCCCCTTATCCTTTAGCTTACAATATATCTTGTGATCATTTTTCCTCGTAACACCAAAGCTTCCTTACAACAAATACCACAAGAATTGAACCAAAATTCTTTTTGGAAGCCATGAAAAAGGAATGTTGGAGAAAAGCCATGCAACAAGAAATCCAAGCATTGGAGGACAATGATACGTGGACATTGGAAACACTGCCGCCAGATAAGGAAGCACTCAGATGTAGATGAGTACAAAATCAAATGTAACTCGAATGACATAATTGAACGCTATAAAGCTCGATTGGTCATCTTCGGTAATAAGCAGGGGGAAGGTATTGACTACAATGAAACGTTTGCTCCAGTTGTGAAGGTAGTGATCGTTCAAACCTTCTTGGCAGTAGCGGCTGCTCGAAATTGAGAGTTGCATCAGATGGATGTTCATAACACCTTCTTGCATGGTGAACTGGCGGAAGAAGTTTATATGAAATTACCATCGGGATTCCGTGTGTCTGGTCCGGATCAAGTATGTCGACTCCGAAAATCTTTGTATGGGTTGAAACAAGCCTTACAATGTTGGTTTGCCAAATTATCAAGTGCCTTGATGAAGTATGGGTTCAAACAGTCATACTTCGATTATTCTCTGTTCACGATGCACCGGACAAGTATACAACTTAACGTATTAATTTATATTGGTGACTTGATTATCTCCGGAAATGATCATGGTGCCATTGTACGGTTCAAAGACTATCTCCGAACCTATTTTCACATGAAGGATTTGGGCCTCTTGAAGTATTTTTTAGGAGTTGAAGTTGCGCGCGGACCAATCGGGTTATTCCTTTGTCAACATAAATATGTCTTAGATATAATATCTGAATTCGGGCTACTGAAAGCAAAACCGATTAATACTCCCATAGAACAGAATCACAATTTGGCGTTGGCCAAAGGGGTTAATTTAGAAGATCTGAAACCATACTGATGTTTGGTCGGTAGATTGATATACCTCAGTTTTATGCGATCGGAGTTGTCCTATTATGTGAATGTTTTGTCTCAATTCATGCACTAACCGAAAGAAGCGCATTGGAGCGTCGCCCACCGGGTGGTAAGATACTTGAAGAAGAATCTTAGGCAAGGAATTGTGTTAAGTAATGATTGTGATCTCCGATTGTATGGGTGGTGTGATGCGGACTGGACTGGATGTCCTTTGACCCGACAATCACTCACTGGATGGTTTATTTCCTTTGAAAATTCACTGGTATCATGAAAAATTAAGAAGCAACACATTGTCTCTCGCTAGCCCGCGGAGGTAGAATACAGTTCAATGGAAATGACGGTCTGTGAATTGAAATAGTTTAAGAGAATCCTACATATCTTGGGCGTCGAACATAAATCTCCGGTTAAAATGTATTGTGATAGTTAAGCAACATTATATATTACACGAAATCTGGTGTTTTACGAACGAACTAAACATATTGAAGTCTACTGTCATTATATCCGGGACGCACTCCAATTTGGTATAGTACTTCCGAGTTATGTGTCAGCCAACAAACAATTGGCCGACGTTTTTACAAAGGCTTTAGGCAAATCACAACATGAATATCTGCTTGACAAGTTGGGCATTCAAGATCCCCGTGCTCCAATTTGAGGGGGGGTATTGACAGACCGAACCCCCATTTGTTTCCTAGTACAATTCTAATAGTTTTATGGTAGAATCATAGTCTAAGTATATTTGGTAAATTGTAATTATGATAGTTTTATTAGAATAGAGTTTACTTGTTAGACTAGAGAAAGGAGAACTTTTACTTCTAAATAAAGATGTCATTATTATGAATGAAAGCAAGAAAGAATTCTTCCAATATTTTTCTTCTCTCTAAAATTCCGTCAGCTCTTAATTTTAACAATTACACTAATAAAGTGTATAAAGTGGCCTTTGTCAAATATAGTAACCCAACTAGCTAGGTTGGTGTCAAATCCCACAAGAAATACAAGGTGAAGGATTCCTAATAACCTGGACTTGTCGTTTTCTTCTAGTTCACATGCTCCTCCTTCTTCGATGCCAAATGCGTCCCTATTTGATTGTATTATTACTTTACTATGTGCTTTACTTCCAAAAGTAACCAATTTGTTTGTTTGTTAAACGTTTGTTTTAGCTAATTAATTCACAACTTAACTTATGTTTAAAGTTTGTTTGGACTAACAAAATATTATAAAAATGCCACCACGTCCCACTCTGCGATCGCAAAATGGGACTGCACATAGGTCTTCGGTCCGTATAATAGACTTAGGGTTCATAGAGTGGTCTTCAGTCATGACTGTTTGAAAGTACGGCTCGCAAAACTGGAATGTTATTCGCAGAAGTGCTCCAAAGCATCACAATCTGAGCTGGGACTTTTGTTGAGCAGTGGTTCGCAGATCGGAATGCGGTCGAAAGTGCGGACCACAGATTGGGTTGCACTTCGAGGCTCCAAATTTCTCTGATCACTGTTAAGAACTGCGACTTAGCTCCCCATCTGCGGCCTACAGTCTATTCTGCAGTCTGCAGATCTGGTCTTTGCTGCACTTCTTCTTTTTTTCGATATTTTTGTCGACGTTTATGCTTTTTTCCTACTTTATGGTGTCCAGAGGCAAAAAACCTACAAAAACCAAATACCATAAGAAACATATACTAAAAATTGTTGGAATCAAAGCGGTATGGGAAGTAAATAAATATTACAAGTGTTCGAAAGGATAAACAAACAACGGAGATTATAATTGCCGCAATCTTGTTGAGTCTTGAATCTTGATAACCTGAAATCAAGAAACACTAAATCTGGATTGTTACAACTGTGGCTTAGTCGAGAGATGACTCTATGTCTTTAAGACAAGATTGTCCCGTATATATGCTTTTATGTTAGCGGGCAATAGTCTCCCAAGATAAAACAACAACTAATCAACACTATAAAGCAAATAGGTTGATTCTGACGAAGAAAACAAACATGAAACGATTTGATGAAGAATGAAAAATTTAGAGGAAAAAGAATTTCTGTTCTTTTCTTTCTCTCTACTGTTTTTGTATCTTTCTGCTCTCTTTCTCCCTTCTTCTTTTTTAATCCTTCTCTCTCAAATGTGGTTCAGGTCTCAATATATAGTGTTTAGGAGGATGAGAGGTGTTAAGACGTCCTTTAAGAGGTGTAGTCATGGCCATAAATATTCTATAGTAAGTGCAAAACGTTTTAGATGGTTAATGCCATAAATAGTTGGCTTTCTGGCTAGTGACAACATTTCTAAAATTCCAGGGACCAAACCGTAAATACTAAATAGATTGGGGTCCAAAAGATAATATCAGAAGGAGCCCAGCAGCCCGCAACCCATGACCCGAGACTCGAGACTCGAGCCGAAACCGAATCGAACCGGTCTGGACCGGACGGACGGGCGGCGCCGTGCGTGTGGGGCTAGCCTCGAACCCAAGCACACCTTGGTCCTCCCTCCTTCAAACACATGGGTTACCCTTTGGGGTCCCAAACCCTTATCCATTTTTAGGCTTATAAAAAGAATAATTCTTCATTTTCCCACCGATGTGGTAGATTTGTCCTACACCATATTTCCATGCCTCAAACACCTTACTTCGTGGAACAATATCTCTTTCATTTCTTAACGAAATTTGATGATCATTGGCCCTACGGTCATTTACTCACTTAGTAGATTATGCATGTGTGAAGAGACAAAGCCTCCAACATGCGGAACACTAGTGTTTAAATCATTAAATATGGGTGGACGCAACCCCCCCCCCCCCTCAAGGCAAATTTCCAACAATCCCCTCTTGAAAGAGATTTTGGTGCACACACAAAGTGCATACTTTCAGCGAAAAGATATTGCATCAGGAGAGGTAGCTTCCGCTTTAAACCTTCCCTAGTTGAATACTACCGGACTTACTGCGCGGTGAACGTGATGTCTTGAACCGTCAGTGTTTAGTGTAAGCCAAGACAATGATACCAACACAATAACTCCCCTTATTCGTTTTCATTCTTATTGTTCTGTCCATTATGGCCGTGGACACACTTGGATTCTTAAGTGCGTTCATTTGAGGCGGCCTGTCCTCGCACTTAAATAGGTGATCTCCTACAAGGTATCCTGCTATACCCCACTTCACAAGTGTTAGGAATCATTAAAAATTTACCCAACCTTAACCTCAACCATTTGAGGATCGTTAAAGGTTTGGAAGCTTAACCTTTACCCACCATGCAGGTAGCACCTTAATGTCTATAGCGGGAACAACTTTGGATTCATGTTTCCTTACAGAAATCATCATCCGAAGTGCTCTTGCTTCCACCGAAGTGCTCAACTGAACCTTTTGCAGCTTAGTTTTTCCATTGAACCAAATTCTTGGGATATCTAATAAGTATGGTTGGGTTACCACTGCAAAGGTTCGTATTGTTTGGGTTTTAAGCCCATTCCCCTAGACAGGCAAAATTCTTGATCTTCGAGTAGTCCCTTAGTTAAAGGGTCCGCTATATCCTTTGATTAGTAATCAAAGAAGTGACACCCGTGATGATCAACTTACATGTGGTCTTATGTCTCCGACAGATATATCCAAAAGCCGTCATCTGTGACCTTCCTGAAGCCGACCGACTAGCCACAATGTATAACTGCTGAAGGCACGGGTTTCTCCCAATAAGGGACGTCCTCTAAGGAGTCGTGAAGTTACCCAACTTATTCTCATACTTTGTTTAAAGTGGAAAACTTTGATTCCATCATGAATCGGCCGATGCAAGTTTGCTTAGAGGATTTTCAGACACACTATACACATCCACTTGTGACTTTGGTGTTCTTCAAGTCTGATGTCCAGTTTGCATCACTGTGTTCTCCCAGAACCACTGGACATCCAGAATACCGTAATCCGTAGATAAGCAAACATTTCAGACATTGTCATATCCGATTTAACGCCTTCTATCGATAATTTCCAAAATCACGAGTGAACCTTAATTCAACTGATCTGCTTTGTAGGCCGATACCAGGTCGGTTGTAGTGTGTACAATACATTGAACTACATGTGACCTGCGCATATCTCTCCTTGTATATGGGTGCACTATGATTCCAATCATTTCTATGATTTATATCCATTGGTGGCTTTAACGAGACTGTCAACTATCTCACAACTGAGTTTGGAGTTAGACCAGTTCGTTAGATGTCTTAGAAATCCCAATTCCTAAGATGTCATCTGTGATACCCATATCTTTTATATCGAGACTTTTGTTTCAATATGACTTCCACTTTCAGACTGTTGGTTTTCCAACTGTTGGCTTTCTAACTTTAGAGTCAATGTTTCTGTTGTTAGATTCACTGTTTCTGTTTCACCTAAAACTTCCAGGACCAAAATGTAAACATTTCAGGGACCAAAAAGAAAGTTCAGGAAGAAGCCCAACAGTCTAATCAAACCAACTCTGATCCTCTCCTTCCAACTCTCCGGTTAGGAAGGTTGCCTTAACATCCATGTCACGCAAGACTGCAATAGTCCTGGATGTTAAGCTATTCCCGGGGGAGCACATGTCCAAGTAGCCGAGTCCTATACTCGACAGTAGATCCATCTACTTTGTACTCAATTTAAGTATCCACTTTTACAACCCAAAGGTTCTTTTCCCGGAGGAAAGTCAACCATTACACGAGTATGGTTTTATCTGATGAAATATATTTCTCTCTCTGCAGCTTCTTTCCAAAGAAGTACTTCTGGAGATGACAATTCTTTGTTAATTGTCCATGATTCGTTCTCAACCATGCAAGCTAGAAGGCCTGGAATAAGTCTTTGTCCCCTCTTCGCTCCGTCTCGGTTCAACATCTAGAATCCCTGAGTTTTGTAGATCTGGAATATTAAGTTTCGGATAGTCAGCAACTTTCGAGTCCTGTAGATACGAAATGTCTAGTTTCGGACAGTCAGGCACTCGCGGGTTCTTGTTAACCTCGAGCAATTATTTCTTTTTCCTTCTCAAGGAAAGTTATCTTCAAAGAATTCAGCATTCCTTGACACCAGAAGGCGATAAGCACTACTATTATTTGCAAATCCAGTGGATATGCAATCTACAATCTTAGGTCCAACTTGACCTGTTTCTGTAGTCCAAAATCTACCAAGCCACCCCACAACACAACATTTGTAGGTGAGATCCTTTCCATGTTTCACACGGAGGGTTGTCCTTATTCTTATGCATAGTTCTGTTGAGAATCACATTAGCGGTAAGGATCGTCTTGCCCCACATATTTTGGGCGTACGACTTTGCGCTTGGTTAACACCGTTAGACTGAGGTGATTAAGGAGCAGTCATTTGATAAACGATGCTTCACATTCTCCCCCTCTATCACTACGAATTCCTCAATCCATAGGCTTAGTTGATTTTCAACTTTTGCTTTGTAGCGCTTATCCACTTCAACAACTTCATCTTTGCTTTTCAACAAACAAAGGATGCAATACGTTGTACCATCATCAATGAAGGTCACAAAGTACTTGTCTCCCCCCTTTATTTTGTACAAACTTCAAATCACCAATGTAGGTGTGACTAAGTTCTAGAGGAGCGGTG
Organism: Anisodus tanguticus; assembly: GCA_034509755.1. NCBI lineage: Eukaryota > Viridiplantae > Streptophyta > Magnoliopsida > Solanales > Solanaceae > Anisodus > Anisodus tanguticus. The sequence continues at coordinate 6,403,470 of CM067543.1, read as the reverse complement.
CTTCTTTCGCTATTCCTTTGATGGAATGGAAAGGTGATTTTGCCTCTTCGCCCACCTCACATTTATTTTGAGGGTTTATGTCGACAAAAGGCAACAATCTCAACTTTATTAGCTTTTGAATGACTTTCTATTTAACGTGTCTTAATCTATGATGTCGTAGATGCACGTATTACAAATATATCATTCATTTAACTACAGACATAATGTACCATTCTTTGTTATTATAGACCTATTGGACTAGTCATAAATCAGTTTGACCAATAGCGTCCCTGAAACCAAGTTTGGGACATGTATCACCTCATTTTAGAGTGATCTCATTCCCTAAAGTCTTTTTTAAGGACAACCTCTTCAACCCCTTCTAATTTAGAGGTTGCGTTGCTTCATATGAACAACCTCTTGCCGGTGGTTAGGGCGTAACTAGATCATATGTGATCTGGATACTCTGGCCCACTCCAGTTGCCTTGGCAGACTGAGTGTCCAATTTCTTTTTTGCCTTTCTTTTGGCCTTCAGATCATTTAAGACCTGAAAACTCTGGCCCACCTCACTAGGTGTCCATTACTTTTCTGCCTTTCTTCTGGCCTTCAGATCATTTAATACCTGGAAATTCTGGTCCACCTCACTAGGTGTCCATTACTTTTCTGCCTTTCTTTTAAGACCTGGAAATTCTGGCCCACCTCACTAGGTGTCCATTACTTCTCTGCCTTTCTTTTGGCCTTCAGATCTTTTAAGACCTAGAATTCTGGCCCACTCCAGTCGCCCGTAGGCTTTGTACGACAGAGTGTCCAATATCATCCTATCAAATGAATTCTGGCCCACTCCAGTCGCCCGTAGGATTTGTACGACTGAGTGTCCAATATCATCATATCAAATGAAGAATCTTCTGTCAAATAGTGTGACATGTTCAACGTCTTAAGATAAGTCATTATCTTTTAGTCTTCTTCCCTTGAGATTGGTGCCCAGACAATTCCACGCTTGCTTAAGAGTGGTAAAAGTTTTCGCACAGTCAGTGAATCTTTCTCCCTCGTATGTGCGAATATACTTTACATATTTTTAATAATTACACCAAACAGAACGGATCTTTTAAGTTTTGTTTACAAAAATCCAATCTTTAAACGGAAAGGAAGGTGAGATTAAAGTTCTGATTTTAAAATGTAAGGTATATAATTTTTCTGGAAAACATTTTCATATTCCCTAGCCTTACATTAAGTCCTTTTAATCAGACACCATTTAATCTCATTTTTTACAAGGAAGAAAATTAACTTATCCCAATTTTGGATTCTGGCCCACTCCAGTCACTTCGTCGGATTGAGTGTCCATTTCCTCCTTACCATAATTCGGATCCTTTGTCTAGGACATATATAGGCCTTTTGCTACATGATAGAACGTCATCTTCAGCCTTCTCCTCTTGTCCTAGTCGACATCCTCAGCCTCTCGTGGGCGCTTGTTCCCACCACTCTCGGGAGCAGTGACACCACCAACACCTTGACCGTCAATAGCATAATCAGAACTGTCTTCTTCCAGAAAACCACAACCATAGCCAGATTTGGTGACACAACTGTTGACCGACATCTTTCGAACACTAATACGATCTTATCTTAAAATTATTGGATATAATTGTTGGAATCAAAGTAGTACGGGAAGTAAATAAATATTATAAGTATTCAAAATGATAAACAAACAACGAAGATTATAATTGCCGCAGTCTTGTTGAGTCTTGAAAACCTTAAATCAAGAAATACTAAATCTGGATTGTTACAACTGTGGCTGAGTCGAGAGATGACTCTCTGTCTTTAAGACAAGATTGCCCCGTATATATGCTTTTACGTTAGCGGACAATAGTCTCCCAAGATAAAACAACAATTAATCAACACTACAAAGCAAATAGGTTGATTCTGACGAAAAAAACAAACATGAAACGACTTGCTGAAGAAGGGAAAATTTAGCTCCAGGGACCAAACTGTAAATACCAGTAGCCCGAGACCGGACGGGCGGCGGCGCGCGTGTGGGGCTAGCCTCGAACCCAAGCACACATAAGTTCTCCCTCCTTCAAACACATGAGTTACCCCTTGGGGTCCCAAACCCTTATCCATTTTTAGGCTTATAAAAAGAACAATTGTTCCTTTTCCCACCGATGTGGTAGATTTGTCCCACACCATATTTCCATGCCTCAAACACCTTACTTCGTGGACCAATATCTCTTTCATTTCTTAAAGAAATTTGATGATCCTTGGCCCTACGGTCATCTACTCACTTAGTAGATTATGCACTGTGAAGAGACAAAGCCTCCAACATGCGAAACCCTAGTGTTCAAGTCATTAAATATGGATGGACGCAATCCCCCACCAAAAGTAAATTTCCAACAAAAATGCATAAGGACAATATTAATTCATGAAATTGGTTTGAAATGTGTCGTAAATTCACGGCACAATCATTTTATAAATCAGCCCTTTTAAAAAATATGAAATACCCTTCCACAATTTAAATAAAGGCAAAAATAAAATATAAAATCACACTGTCATCATAAGGGAATGTTAGAACACCAAAAGCGAAAAACCTAACTTACCTAGTAATGTGCTATGAACTAATTATTGAGTGTTTGCTAATAACTGGATTCTTGTGCAAAGCATAATGCACAAGATTCTAAAAAAATAAAAGACCCCACCCCACCCATGTTATTTCCGATCCAAGGTAAAGGTAAGATTTGAATATACTTTACCCTTTCCAGATCTCACGTTGCGAGATTTTATTGGGTATGTTGTTGTTGCAATCCAAGTAAATGTATATTGTGATCATGGAGGCAATCAATTTAAATTCATGAATATGTATATGATTTTCACGTTATTTTCCTCTTGTGAATATACCTTATGTAGTCTCATTTTATTTGGTTAATAGCACTTTTAATTTCTCAATTATTTGTAAATTTTAATTTTATTCCTTATGTTATTTGACTAAGTGTATATAACTTTAATCGAAATGTGCATCTTTTATCCCCTTATTTGTGAATATTCATAAATTTATCATAATTATTAATTATTTCACCATTTAATTATCCATATATTATTGTTAAACAAGGTATATATACCCGTGATATATACTTGGTATACATAGTGTATACCACGGGTACAGCAGTAGCCTTCAGCCCGTCACGGGAAATAGCAGTGGCAGTGGGCTTTCCAGTAGCCCATCTCGGCAGAGACCCATCATAGGCAGTATAGAAGTAAATGTATATTAGGAATGTATATGGATGTAATATTGTAGTGTAAAGGTCACCTTAATTAGTCTTGTACACTTACCATAATTGTATAGTTAGAATTATGGTAGAATAACTTTTTAGGAGCAGAATAGGAATAGGATTCTCCTATTTGTAACTTGTATATATACCTTTCATTTAATGAAAATAATCAAGGGGATTATTTCTTTCATGGTATCAAGAGACTAGGTCTAACAAAAAAAATTCTCTCCCAAATTTTGTGTCCCTCTCGGCCGAAACCCCCCCTCGGGTTTCTTTACCAAAATTAGTCTTCCGCTCTCAAAATCTCTCTTACTATTCCCAAATTTCCCCTCCTCTTTTGTTCTTTCAATATGTCTAAGAACAATTTTCATCCTGCCCTCATGGTTTCTAATATCAAGAACAACATCCATATTGTGCTTGAGATGGAAAACGTCCAATATGCGACGTGGGCCGAATTGTTTAAAATTCACGCTATCTCCCATCAAGTTATCCATCACATAATTCCTCCCGCTGCACCTATTCCCGCGGAGGATCCTCAGTTATGGATTACTCTTGATGCTACCGTTCTCCAGTGGATTTATTCCACTATTTCGGTTGACCTGTTACAGACGATTATTGAGCCGGATACCACGGCTAGGGCTACCTGGAATAGATTGCGTGACATATTCCAAGATAACCAACATTCACGTGTTGTCACACTCGAGCAGGAATTCTCTCTAGTTCGCATGGAAGAATTTCCAAACGTATCTGCATATTGCAAGAAACTCAAGGAGTTGGCAGACCAACTCCGTAACGTTGGCGCACCTGTAAGAAATAATCGTCTGATTCTACAACTGGTTGTCGATTTTTCTGAGGCCTATAATGGCGTTGGGACTCTCCTTCGTCAAAGCAACCCACTTCCCGCTTTTTATCAAGCTCGCTCCATGATTACTTTGGAAGAAGCCGGTTTGGCTAAAAAAGTGGCTACCGGAGCAAGCCCCGTCGTCCTAATGACGTCCTCCACAAATTCTTTAGGTTTTGTTGATAATTCAAGCCAAAATCGTACTCATGGTGGCGGCAAAAATAATCGTAAGAATAATAACAAAAACTGCAGGGGCAAACACGACGGTTTCAGTGGTCAGCAGTCCGGCAGTGGGCCCCGTCCAGTCAACACTGGGCCTCCTCCCTTACGGTCCTAGCAGTGGGGCCCCATGGCGGTGGGGCGGGGGCAATGGGCCGTAGGCCGGCAACCCCTATTTTCCACAGCTTCATGCAACCAGTGGGCTGGACAGTCGAATTTCAGGCCCAACATTCAGCAGGCAGGCTCTCGATTTGCCACCGGGCTGGGGCGGCAGGTGGTCTGCTTGGGCCTCGGCCCACACAAGCATTCTCGTCAGTGGGCCCCACATCTACTCACACCGACATTGAAGTCGCAATGCACACACTTGGGTTGACGCAACCAGATCCAAATTTCTACATGGACACCGGTGCAACGACACACATGACCTCCGATCAAGGTACTCTCTCATCTTATGTCAATTTGAGCAACCCTCGTGGTATAATTATCGGTAATGGTAACTCTATTCCAATTCAGGGTTATGGTCATAAAACTCTATCTCCCCCAATCCTCCCCTTTTCTTAAAAATACTTTACATGCTCGCAAATTGATTAAAAACTTAGTGTCTGTCCAAAAATTCACCACTGACAATTCCGTTTCTGTTGAATTTGATCCTTTTGGTTTCTCTGTGAAGGATTTCAAGATGGGGAGTCCTCTCATAAGGTGTGATAGTAGGGGAGATATTTATCCTATCACACCCGGTTTCAGTCCATCGAGTCAAGCCTTGCCATCAGCCTTTGCAGTCATTTCTCCTTCCTTGTGGCATGCTCGCATTGGTCATTCGGGATCCTCTATTTCATCTATTTTAAATAAAAATAGTTTTATTTCTTGTAAAGGTACGAGTCGTACTCCACTTTGTCAATCTTGTTCGTTAGGAAAAATTGTTAAGTTGCCATTTGTAGACTCAAATTCTCATACTTCAATGCCATTTGATATTATTCATAGCGACCTATGGACGTCTCCTGTTCTAAGTTCGTTGGGTCATCGGTATTATGTTCTTTTTTTGGATGATTATTCTAAATTTTTGTGGACATTTCCAATTGCAAATAAATTTCAAGTATTTTCCGTCTTCATAAAATTTAGAGCATTCATTAGAACACAATTCGAAAGAGAAATAAAAAATATTCAGTGTGATAATGGAAAAGAGTATGACAATAGGGTGTTTTGGGAGTTCTATGTTAATAATGGGATCAATTTCATTTTTCATGTCCTCATACATCATCACAAAATGGGAAAGCCGAACGCAAAATTCATTCCATAAATAACATTGTCCGCACTCTCTTAATTCATGCTTCCGTACCCCCATATTTTTAGCATCATGCTCTTCAAATGGCGCCATATCTCCTTAACATAATTCCTTCCAAAGTTCTGACATATTCTTCCCCCCTCCAAATTTTATTTAATAAGAATCCTTCTTATTCTCATCTTTGGGTTTTTGGGTGTTTATGCTATCCGTTATTCCCATCCACCACAATTAACAAACTTCAGGCCCGGTCTACTCATTGTGTGTTTTTGGGTTATCCGTCTAATCATCGTGGTTACAAATGCTTTGATTTACCCTCCAAGAAAATCATCATTAATTGCCATGTAATTTTTGATGAAACCCAATTTCCATTTACTAAAGTTCATACTCCCGAGCCTAGTTCATATAATTTTTTGGATGATGGTATATATCCGTATATTCCTCACTATTTTTCGGACATGTCCCGCACCCAAAATGCTCTAGCGGGCCCACAGCCCGCTGGCCCCACTGTTCCGTCGCAATTTCCAGTCACTGGATCAGTTCTAGCGATTGGGTCAGTCCAGCCCACTCTGGAACCGGTCCGCCTCGCTCCAGCGCTTGCCGATTTGGGCCGGCGGAGCCCACCGCCCGCCGCCGTCCATCCCGAGCCCAGCAAATTCCCAAAATTCACTCAATTCTTCCTCGAGTCATAGACCGATCACTCGTAGTCAGCGGGGTATTTTTACACCTAAAAGACATTTTAATTTACATTCTAATGTCTCTAAATCCCCCTTGCCCCGTAATCCTGTGTCAGCCTTAAACAACCCGAATTGGAAAATTGATATGACTGATGAATATAATGCTCTTATTGATAATAAGACGTGGGAGTTGGTGCCCCGTCCATCTGGTATTAATGCTATCAGGTCTATGTGGATTTTTGCTCATAAGGAGAATTAAGATGGTTCATTTGCTCGACATAAGGCGTAGCTTGTGGGTGATGATAAGACTCAGTAGGTTGGTATAGATTGTGGGGAGACATTCAGTCCAGTGGTCAAATCGGCTACCATTCGCACTGTGCTTAGCTTGGCTCTCTCAAAGGCATGGCCTATTCATCAGTTGGATGTCAAGAATGTTTTCCTACATGGTAATCTCAAGGAAACAGTCTATATGCATCAGCCGTTGGGATTTAGGGATCCCAACCGTCCTCATCATGTCTGTTTGTTGAAGAAGTCCTTATATGGGCTTAAGCAGTCTCCACGGGCCTGGTATACAAGATTTGCTGACTATGTTTCGACTATTGGGTTCACTCACAGCAGGTCAGATAATTCCTTGTTCATCTACCGTCGTGGTTCGTCCTTGGCATACATTCTGTTGTATGTGGATGATATCATTTTGACTGCCTCTTCCGATGCCTTACGCCAGTCTATCATGACCATGCTCAACTCTGAGTTTGCTATGAAAGACTTAGGGCCTTGAATTACTTTTTGGGGATTGCCGTCAAGTTCAGATGGTTTATTTTTGTCTCAATGAAAGTATGCAACTGAGATCATCGAAAGGGCTGGGATGTCATGCTGTAAGTCCACTTCCACTCCAGTTGATACAAAGCCCAAGCTTAGTGTCGCGGCTGGCACACCATACGAGGATCCGACCCGCTATCACAGTCTTGCAGGGGCCCTTCAGTATCTTACTTTTACAAGACCGGATATTACGTATGCCGTCCAGTAGGTGTGTTTATTCATGCATGATTCCAGAATTGAGCACATGAATGCAATCAAACGCATCATTAGGTATATTCAGGGTACACTGGACTATGGTTTGCATTTATATCCTTCCTCGACATCCACACTTGTCTTATACACAGACGTTGATTGGGGTGGTTGTCCAGACACCAGACGGTCGACGTCTGGCTATTGTATGTTCCTTGGCAGCAACTTGGTCTCCTGGTCTGCGAAGCGTCAGACAAGTCTATCCCGCTCAAGTGCCAAGGCTGAATATCGGGGGGTAGCTAATGTGGTCTCAGAATCATGTTTGTTACGTAATTTGCTTTTGGAGCTTCATTGTCCCATTCAGAAGGCAACCTTAGTATATTGCGATAATATTAGTGACATCTACCTTTCAGGTAATCCAGTTCAACACCAATGCACTAAGCATATCGAAATGGACATTCACTTTGTCCGTGAAAAAGTTGCTCGGGATCACGTTCGTGTATGCCATGTCCAATCCCGATATCAAATTGCAGACATCTTTACAAAGGGTCTGCCCCCGGTCCTTTTTAAAAATTTTAGGGACAATCTTAGCGTTCGAAGACCGCCCGCTATAACTGCGGGGGTTGTTAAACAAGGTATATATACCCGTGATATACACTTGGTATACATAGTGTATACCACGGGTACAACAGTGGCCTTCAGCCCATCACGGGAAATAGCAGTGGCAGTGGGCTTTCCAAAGAGCCTATCTCTCGGCAGAGACCCATCACGTGCAGTATAGAAGTGATGTATATTAGGAATGTATATGGATGTAATATTGTAGTGTAAAAGTTACCTTAATTAGTCTTGTACACTTACCATAATTGTATAGTTAGAATTATGGTAGAATAAGGTTTTAGGAGTAGAATATGAATATGATTCTCCTATTTTTAACTTGTATATATACCTTTCAATTAATGAAAATAATCAAGGGGATTATTTCTTTCAATTATGTTAAATTTGTACTGTTACTCTACATTTTACGGTGATATAGTATAAAAATAATCTAAATAAACATATTTTCTATATAAATAGATGAAAGACACACATTTTAATTAAATTGAAAACAACAAAATCAGAATTAATCAATAAATAAGGGACCAAATGCACACCCCCTTAAGTATTGACAAATGCATATAGTCATAGTCACTATACAAACATATTAAAATGCCAAGGCAATTGAAAAAAATAAACTTGACAAGTATTTTATATTTTTATTGAGATAAGTCAATAAAAGAGAAAAAACGTTCTATCATATACTAAATTGTATCAAATTATAAAATAAGAAAAGTTATATACAAAAAAGTTTCATTTGTAATTGCACCGAAGATTCTTATTAGTCGCCATAATATTCCATCCAACAAACAATAACAGATTGATGAAACAAACACTAAATCCAAGAATATATAGGAAAAACTGTCCATTAAGGTTATTCTTGTCTTTTTCCTCATTCCAACTTAAGGAAAACCTCAATTAAAAGAAAATAAACAATAATAACTTTTTTGTCCATAAAATAAACAATAAGAATTTAATACAAGGTTGAATTTTCAAAATGGGAATAACAACTTCTAAAACCTCATAATATTCCTTAATCGTACGACATTTTAATTAATAGCCTTATAAATTCTGCTTTCTTGGGGGTATATTTAGTATTTAGGGACGTTTCATTTGAGGTGTAAGAAGATAATCATGGTATTACTCCATCTCATATTTGGTATAAAATTATACAAAAAATCATAAAATTTATACAGAGATTACTTATACCAAGAAGAAAAATAGCAACCAAATAAAGGATATTAATCATTTAGTTGGTTGCACAATAACAAGGAATATCAATGCCTAAATTAAAAAGGAGGAAGGAAATAAGAACTTAATGAGTCTTCTCGCAAGTCCTTTTTCTTGAATTTCTCCTTATTCCAACTCAATTACTATGAATTCAATCCAATAATTAGGAATTGAGTACTAAGCATATGATGTGTACATGTGTATATAATATTATTCCCTTCGTACCAATTGATGTGTCACAATTAGAATTTCAAGAGTCAATCAAGTTTTTCTTTGACCAGAATTTCAATAAATGTCTTTTAAATATTTTAAATTGTTAATTATTGTGATTTATAGTACCTTTTACCTAGTTTTAATATATATAAATTTTATTTTAAAAAACTTAAAATTATTATATTTGAATTTATGATCAAAATTTAGAAATTTGAATTTTAAAATTTCAATTGTGCCACATAAATTAGACAGAGAGAGTAATATTTATGTCGTCCGAAGTCACAAATTTGCTTTAGAAGATTCTAAGTATGCTCATATAATTTTCACAACGAAAGATGTGTTAAACTGAGTATCATTCCTCATAACTCCAAAGAGCAGCTCCATCAAGAGATAAGTTCTAAATTTGTTGAAACTGATAGTATACAGGTGGTGTATATCAGTATATGAAGGTAGTATACCCGCGATTAGAAGTGATTACTTAGCTGGTGCTCAGTGCTCGTGAGTTTGTTATAAATGTAGTACATTCATTGTACTCTCATTTGCCATCAATCGAAAATATCTCAATTTCTTCCTTCTCCATTTCTATGTAATATGTGAATGTGTCTATAACTGTACTTGTTCAATTTCGATCGTAAAAACTTAAAAAATTAATAACTTATAATTATTAAATTAATTTTTAAAAATAAATACAATATTTGGATCAAAGAAATTGAACTCGACCAAACCCGTACCTTGTGTGTGAATTATATATACACACTCTTAATTTTCCTTGGCTTCTAAGTCTTGATCACCCGTCATCAATAAAATACTAGTGCGCAAGAAAAGGTCGCACCAAAACACATATTTGAAAAATTGTATTTAAATCAAAGAAAGAGGATGAATACGTAAAAACAAGAAATACGCAAAACTCAGCTATAAAAAGTCTTCCATTACTCTTTCCTTTCTCTTTATTACGCGTTTCTCTATTCACTGAACTATATACATATATAATTATATATTCCGTAATCAATTCTGGTATTTTGCTTTATTAGATTCCACCGATCAGTTCAATTCACAGCTCCGATCAAGATTTTGGGTGAAATTTACGAAAAGGGTATGATTTTCTTGCCCGTATCACTCAATTCTCAATGTAATTTCATCTGGATAATTCAGTAATTTTAGCTGTACGATTGAGTTTATGTATTATTATTATTAACCTTTGATCGTTGTATAGTGTAACATGTATGTGCTGATATCTACTGAATAATCTTTGATAATTTCATCATTGCCGGCATTGACTCGGATCTATTTAAATTTCTATAATAAATTGACAAAAGGGTTTAAAGTTCTTATTTGTTTTACTTTTGTATGACACTATGTGAGTATACGGTGAATCAAACAATTTTTTTTCTTTGGCTAATTGTTTTCCCATGGGTGGCTCGACCATAAGGCCAGTAAAACAATTGCTTGGGCCCCAACTTTTTGGGGCCTCATTTTTCCTTAAAGATATATTGTATATGTATTATTAAAAAAATGTGTGTACACTTAAAATTGTAAAGAATTTTGGAGCGAAAATACAATAACTTTAACGTGAGGATCATTGCAATAACCAAAGAATGAAATAATTTTTAATGAATTGTTTCCTTACATGGTAGGGCGGCTATTTTTTTTGCATCATTTATATACTAACAACTAATACGAGCCACATTATTATTTATATATTTATCTTTTTCATTCTCTCTTTTACTATTCTTATTCTCAATATTGAAAAGTCTCTCAATCGATAACTTACTGCGGCTTACAAGTTACAAAAGATCAAATTTTTGCTTTCCGATGTCTTCTTCAAAATATCAAGCATTACAACAAGTAATCATTATATGAAAGCAATGCAACACTATTTTGATATCATTATATCAACTTATCTTGCTCTATAGTTTCTTACCCTTTGATTTCTGCTACTATCTATATTTCTTGTACTTCGATTATCTTATTTATTTGTGGCAGCTACTGCTTCTTTTTTCAGACTGCTTTATCATGCCTTATTCTCTTTTGTTACATTCATTTTCATATTGCTTTGAACTGCTTGTCCTTATCTGACCTTTTTTTTTTCATGCTTTCTCTTGAGCCGAGAGTTTTTCGAAAACAACTTCTCTACCTCCCAAGGTAGGGGTAAGATCTGCGTACACTCTACCCTCCCCATACCCCCACTTTGTGGGTTTTCACTGGGTATGTTGTATATCACCTTATCAAATTTTTTATCTGATTTTATTATTCTACCTTTATTTTATACTTCTTCATTGAAAATTTGTCATTGTTGTTGTTCTTGCTTAAGGCCACTCTCTTAAATTTGGCTTTAGGCCCCCAATCTAGTTGAGACGGCCCTGAGTTTTCCATACCCTCACAATATTTTTAATTACTCGCTCTGTCCCAATTTATCTGACACTTTTTAATTTAAACTATATAAACTTTGATTAATATTTTAAAATGTATTTTTTTAATCATATTGGCATGTGAAAGAATTACAATTTATAGTACTTTTTTGCGTCGAAAGGGTCTTCAGAAACGACCTCTCTATCCCAAAGTAGGGTAAGGTCTGCCTACATCATTTTGTTGTTGTAGTACTTTTTCGTGTAGTTTGAATATCTAAATTTTAATTATAAAATATTGAGTTGATCTGTTCCAATTTTAGATTTAAAGAATAGTCAAATTGATTCTTGGGAAGCAAAAAGTGCCACATCAGTTGGGACGAAGGGAGTATAAAAGTTGTGATTTGTAGTACTTTGTGAATTTACTTGAGAAAATTTGACCTTGGAACTCCGAACCTCTTCATTCTTTTTGTAATGGATAGAGTATACTTTTTTTACTCTCGTTGTAATGAATTCGAATAACAGAAAGCAAAATATATTGGATTAAAGGAAGTTGATTTTTTGTTTTTCTTTTTTGTGGAAGGTGATTAATGGCTCCAAGTATTAGGAAGGCAATCGGTGCAGTGAAAGATCAAACTAGTATAAGCCTAGCTAAAGTGACTGGCAACGTCGCTCCAGACCTTGAAGTATTGGTGGTGAAAGCAACCACTCATGATAATGATCCAGCAGATGAGAAATATATTAGGGAGATTTTGCACTTGACTTCCAATTCTAGAGGATATGTGAGTGCTTTTGTTTTTGCAGTGTCGAAGAGGTTAAGTAAAACCCATGATTGGGTTGTGGCGTTGAAGGCCTTAATGCTTGTTCATAGGCTGTTAACTGATGGAGACCCTGTACTTGGGCAAGAGATCATGTATGCAAGTCGGAGAGGGATGCGGATTTTGAATATGTCTGATTTTCGTGATGAAGCTCACTCTAATTCGTGGGATCATTCCGGATTCATTAGGACTTACGCCTTTTACTTAGATCAGAAACTTGAGTTTACAGTCTATGATAGGAAGTTGAATGACATTGATGAGAAAAAGAGGTTTGAAGATGGTTATGGGAATGATAGGGAAGAGAAAAATGGTGTGACGCCAGTTAGAGAAATGAAGCCCGAGAGGGTTTTAGAGAGGTTGAATCAATTGCTTCAGCTTCTTGATAGGTTCTTGGCTTGTAGACCGACAGGTGCAGCAAAGAGTAGTAGGATGGTTCTGGTGGCGTTATATTCTCTTGTGAAGGAGAGCTTCAAGTTTTACGCCGATATTTGTGAGGTGTTACAGATTTTGATGGATCGGTTCGCGGAGATGGAGTATGCTTATTGTGTCAAGGCCTTTGATGCTTATGTTAGTGCAGCAAAGATGATCGATGAGCTTGTGGGGACTTACAATTGGTGCAAGGATATTGGGATAGCAAGGTCATCCGAGTTCCCGGAAGTGCAGGTCATCACTGATAAGCTTTTGGGCACACTTGAGGGGTTCTTGAGGGAGAGAGCAAACAGGCCAAGAAGCCCTGAGATAAATAGGATGGAGAGTTCATCAGCAGTTAAAGAGGAGAAAACACCGGATATGAACGAAATTAAAGCTCTCCCACCACCCGAGAATTACACATCACCACCTCCTCCTCCTTCTCAACCTGGACCTCAGCCAAGGCCGCCTACTCAACAGGTGGGGGTGTCAAATAGGCGGGTTGAGTTGAATTTGGGCGGGTTCTTACTAAGTTTTAATTTCTTTGTTGGTTCCTTTATAGTTTTTAGTACCTAATAAAACTATTTTGTTAATATATAACATATCAAATAAAGAAAATGTCTTTTTGAAAATATTTTGACAACATCTCTCATGGGTCAATTTGGGCTACATGTCAGTCCAACTTTTTGATGGGCTGAGCTAATAAATGGGCGGGGTCAATTGCCAGCCCAAACTTGAGCGGGTTGGGTGGGTCATGTTTTCATGGGCTAATGTTGCCACCTCTATCTGCAGGTAACTGAAGACTTGGTGAATTTGAAGGATGATGGAGTGACAGCTGATGGTGAGGGTAATAAAATGGCGTTAGCCTTGTTTTCTGGACCGGTAGCCAAAGGAAATGGCTCCTGGGAAGCATTTGATGATGAGACCGGACAAGTAACTTCAGCTTGGCAGACACCAGCAGCTCAGATTGGGAAAGCTGACTGGGAGTTAGCATTGGTAGAAACTGCCAGTAATTTGTCAAAGCAGACGGCTGATTTAGCAGGTGGTTTTGATTCGCTGTTGTTAAACGGGATGTACGATCAGGGCACCGTGAGGCAGCACGTGAGCAATACTCAGGTGACTGGTGGGAGTGCCAGCAGCGTGGCATTGCCTGGAGTGGGGAAAAGCGCAAAACCTATGCTTGCGTTGCCTGCCCCTGATGGAACAGTCCAACCAGTAGGGAATCAAGATCCCTTTGCTGCTTCCCTTGCTGTGCCACCTCCTTCATACGTCCAAATGGCAGAGCAGGAGAGGAAACAACATTTGTTAATGCAGGAACAACAGCTGTGGCAGAAATACGCAAGCAACGGGATGCAAGGCCAAATGGGTTTGTCCAGACTTGCTGGAACTACGGGCTACTATGGCACTGGAATGCAACCATCAATGCCTTATGGGATGATGCCACAAGGCGCTGGAATGGGACAGCCAGCAGGTTATTACTTTACTCCCCTCTGAATCGCCTCTCGGGACATGTGGTGCTTTTGCTACATTGCAGTTTTTATTATGCTACAATATTATCCTATTCTTGGAACTTGGTATCAGCTCCTCCGCAACACCTCTAAGTTGTGTATTCTGACGTTTTGCGGAAGTGAGTTAAAAGGATATGGAGATAGCCATAATATGGCTCATCGGCGATGAATCATACAATAAGTAATCTTTTAGATCTATCCGAGCTGTTGAAATTTTCATTTTTCTTCAATTTTGTTGTTATATTTAAGCTTTCAATACTGAGCTTGAGTCCAAATCCATAGGATTTTTCTTTTGAAAGAGATATAAATTGACAATGCACAGGTGTGACCTAATGGTCAATTAAGTGGGTTGAGAATCATGAGGTCTCAATATTCCTCTCCTGTTGGAACTTTGAACATTTAAGCATAAGTTTGGCCTTCACATTAAAATTGCTAAGAATGTTTGGGAAAAAAAATTTGAAATCAAAGTTTCCAATTGCTGATTGCTGAAAAATGGAGAGTGTAAACGTGTAAATATATTCCCTACCCATAATTAGAATATTTTAATATATTGTGTAAATATAATTATGGTAAGACTAGGATTCCTCTTTTGTATAGGCTTAGGATTCCTCTTTTGTATAGGCTTAGGATTCCTATTGTATAAGGGATGAATATTGTACTCTATATATACCTTGATATTAATGAAAGACTCTTCAAGGGAGATTAATATCATCTTACATGGTATCAAGAGCCAAATAAACAAAACCCTAAAAACCTTTCTCTTCCACAGCCGTCGGCTGCCATTCCTACGCCGCGGCCCTCCCGGATTTTCTTCTTGTTTTTCGGGTTTTGTTCTTCCTTTCTTCTCTTCTCTAAATGGCTATCCCTGATTCTTCCACACTTTCTGACGCCTCTACCTCCACAAATCCCACCACAAAGTCATCACCCCCGTCTCATCCCGCCCTTACTGTTTCCAACATCAAGAACCATATTCCCATTATTCTTGATCAAGAAAACAACCAGTATTCTCCCTGGGTTGAACTTTTTCGCAATCATGCATGTCTTTATAACGTGCTTGACCATATTAATGACACTATTTCGCGCCATACGGAGGTTGATGATTCTATCTGGCACCGTTTCGACGCCGGCGTCAAACAATGGATATATGGTAGTATCTCTCAGGATTTGCTCCTTACTATCATGAAATCTGACTCCACAGCCCTTGACTTGTGGAATCGTTTGGAGGAAATTTTTCAGGACAACAAGCACACTCGTGCCGTGTATTTGGAAGAACAGTTCAACAAAACACGTCTTGAAAACTTCTCCAATGTCTCGAGTAATGTACGCAGCGACTTAAACTTCTAGCGGATCAACTCTCCAACATCGGCACGCCCGTCACGACGATAAAATGGTGCTATTAATGATTTCTGGCCTTACTAAGGGCGAATATGATACTTTGGCCACCATTATTCAACAGCCAGATCCGCTACCGAGTTTTAACAAAGCTCGCTCACAATTGTTGCTCGAAGAAACCCGTCGTGCTAAGCGGGATGAGCACGCCCGGCGGTGTTAGCGTCGACACGCAACCTCAAGATCGACGCCACCGGACAACTCCCAACAGCGGCGGGCCGCGGCGGCAAGGGTGGAAAAGGCCGCGGCGGTAGAGGAGGCCGTGGTCGTGGCAAGGGTCGCGGTCAACGAACCAACAAGCGAATAACGAAACGAGAGATCGCAGAACAACCGGGCCGCGGCTCCTCGGCGCCAGCTTCGTCTGGCGCCGCGGCGCCCCGGTTCGAGCGGCGACGCCAAGTCCATTCCGGTACCAACGACCATACAATCCGTATTCTTACCCCGGTTTGCTAGGCCCCGCTCCAGGCCCCACACAACAGGCCTACTTCATGCAAGGTCGGGTCCCGCAGACCTCCTCCCGCATGACACCCACCGAGTTGGGTCGGGCGTTCGACACCCTCTCTATGCAACGACTGACAATACTTGGTACATGGACTCGGGCTCCACATCTCACGTCACCCGGTCTGCAGTACTATTCCTAAACTGTTTCATGTAAAGCATCCTCAATATGTTACAGTTGGTAGTGGACAACGCATTCCAGTTAAGGGTTATGGTACCTCATACACACAACCTCCTCATCCACCCTTCTCCCTCAAAAACACCCTATATGCCCCATACATGATTAAGAACCTCATATCTCGTCCGCCAATTTACTCGTAATAATTACTGTCTCTCGTGGATTTTGACCCTTTTTGTTTTACTGTAAAAGATCTTCATACGGGGACACCTCTTACGAGATGCAATAGCACGGGGGATCTCTATCCATTCACTTCCACCTCCGCTGCCAGATCTTGCTCTCCCGTCACTTTAGCGGCTGTTTCTTCTTCAACCTGGCATAATAGGCTTGGTCATCCAGGAGTCCCAGTTTTTAATTTTCTTAGAGGCAACAATTTCATTGCTTGTAATGGAAAACTTGCCCAAAATTGTGTTTCTTGCTCTTTAGGCAAACATATTCGTCTTCCGTTCAAATCATCTACTAGTGTTACATTTGCTCCTTTTGATATTATACATGCCGATTTATGGACATCTCCTATCACTAGTTCTCTCGGTCATAAATACTATCTTGTGTTGCTTGATGATTTTTCACACTACGTTTGGTTATACCCTCTTAAATTTAAATCGGAAGTGTTTGTCAAATTTCTTGAGTTTCGCAAGTTCATTCAAACACAATTTGGAAAAGGCATAAAATCATTTCAGTGCGATAATGGTCGTGAATTCAATAACTCTATGTTTCACCATTTTTGTACCAATAATGGCATGGTCTTTCGCTTCTCCCCGCCCTCACACCTCACCACAAAACGGTAAAGCCGAAAGAATCATCCGCACCATTAACAATATGATTCGCACCCTATTGATTCATGCCTCCCTCCTCCCTCCACCCTTCCGGGGTCTATGCGCTAAAATGTCGAATACACTCTAAATATTCTCCCTACTAGCACTCTTCACAATATGACCCCTACCGAAATCCTCTACCATAGAATCCCCTCTTATGATCATCTACGAATTTTTGGTTGTCTCGTGCTATCCCAACCTTAGCTCCACTTTGCCCCTCACAAGCTCGCTCCTAGGTCCACTCCATGTGTCTTTCTAGGATTCCCGCCGAACCATAGGGGCTATCTATGCTATGACTTGTCGACTCGTCAGATCCACATATCTCGTCACGTCACATTCGACGAGATCACATTCCCGTTTTCGAATCTTCCAAAATTCCAAAAATAGGACTACTCATTTCTTGACGAGTCTGCCATCTCTCCCCTCATAATCGAACAACTCACATCCTCTGTTCCGTCGTCAGAGCCGCGACGCCCAAACTTCAGAGAAGCCTGTCAACCTTCTAGCACCGCGACTCTCGATCCAGGAGCCGCGACACCTCCGACGGCATCGCCCCCACCCTCTCCTTATCCGGCTTTACCCCCCGTCTCAGACACCACTCCGCCACCCACTGTCCCTACCCATCCAATGGAAACTCGTTCAAAGCATGGAATCTTCAAACCCAAAGTCCATTTCAACTTGTCTGCCCAAACCATCTCTCCACTTCCAAAGAACCCAAAATTGGCCAAACAAGACCCTAATTGGAATGCGGCTATGTATGAGGAATTCAATGCTTTAACTAAACAGCACACGTGGGATCTAGTACCTAGACCTGAGGGGGTGAATGTCATTCGTTGTATGTGGCTATTTCGTCACAAGTTCAGAGACAATGGGGATCTTGAGAGGTATAAGGCCCGTCTTGTGGCTAATGGCACAAATCGGCGGGAGAGGGCATTGATTGTGGTGAGACCTTCACCCGGTTGTCAAACCGGCTACCATCCGCACAAGCTTTTGAGCATAGCCATGGGCAAACATTGGCCGATCTATCAGCTTGATGTGAAGAATGCATTCTTACATGGGGATCTGAGAGAGACAGTCTACATGCATCAGCCACCAGGGTTCACCCATCCAGCAGTTCCTCACTATGTGTCCCGTCTCCGTAAGTCACTATATGGCCTGAAGCAGGCCCCCCGTGCATAGTATGATCGCTTTGCCAGGTATATCTTGAAGATTGGGTTTGTATGCAGCAAGAGTGATACATCACTTTTTATTTTTCATCGAGGTAGTAGCACGGCTTACTTATTACTTTACGTGGATGATATTGTTCTTACTGCCTCCTCCGACGGATTGAAAAATGAGATTATTGCCTTGCTCAAGTCCGAATTTGCAATTACTGATTTGGGAAAGCTGAGTTACTTTTTGGGGATATCAGTGACAAGGTCTGGCCAATCATATGTTCTTGTGTCGGCGTAAGTATGCGAAGAGATTGTGTACAGGGCTAAGATGGCGAACTGCAAAGAGGTGCCTACTCCGCTTGATTCCAAATCTAAGCTCGGTGCTATGGATGGTGCTCCGCCTCTCGATCCTACTCGTATAGGAGCCTTGCGGTGCACTTCGGTATCTCACATTCACCGGGCCGGACATAGCTTATGCTTTGTTCGGCGGGTGTGTTTATTCATGCATGCCCCCGGGGAGTCTCATTTCACTCGCTCTTAGTGTATCATTCGATACATTAAGGGCACTCTTGATTATGGTTTGCACCTATACCCCTCTGCACCAGACAAGTTGCTTTCATATACGGATGCAGATTGGGCGGGGTGTCCGGACACGCGACGCTCCACCTCCGGCTTTTGTGTTTTCTTAGGGGATAATCGATTTCTTGGTCCGCAAGCGACAGGCTACCCTATCTCGTTCCGATCCGAGGCCGAGTACGAGAGCGTTGCAAATGTAGTAGGCGAGATTTGTTGGCTCGAAAATTTACTTGTTAGAACTTCGTGTCCTTTGCGTCGTGCATCTATTGTGTATTGTGATAACATCTCTCGCCATCTATCTTTCTCATAATCCGGTTCAACATCAGCGAACCAAGCATATTGAGATAGACCTACACTTTGTTCGTGAGAAAGTTGCGTTAGGCCATGTCCGAGTGTTACATGTTCCATCATCCTATCAGTATGCAGACATATTTACCAAAGGACTTCCCGCACGCTTATTTCTTGACTTCGAGCCGCGGTCTCAGCGTCCGGCCTCCTCCCGCTCCGACTGAGGGGGTGTGTAAACGTGTAAATATATTCCCTACCCATAATTAGAATATTTTCATATATTGTGTAAATATAATTATGGTAAGACTAGGATTCCTCTTTTGTATAGGCTTAGGATTCCTCTTTTGTATAGGCTTAGGATTCCTCGTTTGTATAGGCTTAGGATTCCTATTGTATAAGGGATGAATATTGTACTCTATATATACCTTGATATTAATGAAAGATTCCTCAAGGGAGATTAATATCATCTTACCGAGAGTGTCACATGATACACAAATTTGAAGATAATGTGCAACTTTACTTCTAACGGAGGTACGTTCCGATGGTGGCTTTAACTTGAAAAATTAGAGTGATAATTTTGGAATTAACTATTTCGGATAACGAATAAAAACCATTTTAGATTATTCTCAGACACTAGATAATAATCTAACCATATATATAGTTCATCGACTAATGATAAAACTGGCCTATATTCTAAATCAACTACTTAATTTTAATAATATTAAACCAATAGGCTAATTTTAATAGAATTGACCCACAATAGAGGATCTTGCGTTTTACTAGAAAGACTATTCTTCTTAACAACATATTCATTAACTTAAATTCTTAGGAGTAGACTAATATAGTTCTTTGGAAGGAAATTCTTTTTGCTGTTCCAAACTTACTGTTATACTTTTATTTAAATTTTCTAAAAGAAATTAATTGCCTACGATGAAAACCCTTTTTTTCTTAGTTATCAATGACTTTTCCATCGTTCCATTTTAGACTCAATTTATTCCATATGACATGGGAAGTTAGAAAAAATCTATATTATATAACGTCATTTTCATTTGAAAAATAAAAGAAACAAACTAAACGAAATACGTAAGTTTGTACTACTACTTTGTAGGGGTGGACCAGTTAAATGACACTTTTATTTTTAACAAGACAAGAATGGGAACTTGTAGAACATAATAATAAAATAAAATAAAAAACTAAAGATGGACCTCGCAACATAATTTAGTTTTAACAAATAAAAGAAACTTAACATCTCCAATTCAGATATAAAATGAAAAAGTGCTAGTCCGAAAACTAATGTGCTCTTTATAAATGAAAAATATGTTTACTGGACAAATTACCTCCTAGACTGCAAAAAAGCTATCTTATGTTGGTCACAGCTATTCACTATACCAACTACAGTCTTGAGGCTCATTGATGCATATTGTAGAAGTTACTGTTAAGAGTCCCACATCGGTAATGGAATGGAATATGGACTCCTTATATGAACTTGAACAATCCTCACCCTACAAGCTAGCTTTTGAGATTAAGTTAGGCCCAAAATTCATTCTTTACAATTACTTGTAGTCTGGGACAAATATAAGAAGGCCTTAGTGGCTTGGGAAAGAGTCTGTATGCCTTATGCAATGGGAGGGCTAAATCTAATCAATCTAAAGGTATGGAGCCAAACTGCTACTGTCAGGAGTTGCTCACAAAAAAGATATACTCTAGATTAAATCAAGAATAGAGAATTCTATGAATGTCCTATTCCACAACAGGCTTCTTGGATGGTGAGACAATATTGGCTGGTAAGACTATGCTTAACCAAATACAAGTCCCAAATGGAAGAACCTTATGTTCAATAATGATGCTAGTTGTTGACATTTCTATTTTTTTATTGTTCTTCTTCAATATTTTTTATCAGTCAGACATCTATAACAACCATCGTCTATAACAATCATGTTTTATGTTGAACTTATCTTCATGTTACGTTATATTATATGTTCTCCATAACTGTAGAATTGTATAATTCTCCTTGTTCGGAGGTTTCTTATTAATACAATATATATAGGTGTTTACAAGTACAAACATAATTGTATGAGAATATATAGTTTATATAATTACATCAAAATCATAATTACATAATATATGAAGAATATTAATATATTCTCTATCACACTCCCTCAGTCGGAGCGGGAGGAGGCCGGACGCTGAGACTTGATTTGAAGCCAAGGAACAATTGCCGAGGAAGTCCCTTAGTAAATATATATATGCGTACTGATAGGAAGAAGGAACATGTAACACCCGAACATGACCCATGACAACCTTCTCACGAACAAAATGAATATCTATCTCAATATGTTTGGTTCTCTGATGTTGAACCGGGTTATGAGACAAATAGACAACAAATACGTTATCACAATATTCAATAGATGCCTTACGTAAGGGACAATGAAGCTCTAGAAAGAGGTTTCTGAACCAACAAGTTTCGGCAACAACGTTCGCAACACCTCTATATTCTGCTTCTGCACTCGAACGGAAAAGTGTGGCTTGTCGTTTCGTAGACCACGAAATGAGGTTATCACCAAAAAATACACAATAGACGGAAGTAGATCGACCTGTGTCAGGACAGCCGCCCCAATCAGCATCCGTGTATGATATCAGACTGGTCGGTGCAAATGTAATCCATAGTCAAGGGTGCCCTTAACGTATCGAATGATACGTTTAAGAGTGGTAAAGTGAGGCTCACTGGGAGCATGCATGAACAAGTACACATGTTGAACAACATAGGCAATATCGGACCTAGTGAAGGTAAGATACTAAAGTGCACCAGCGAGACTCCTATAAAGAGAAGGATCACGCACCGGATCCCCATCATTGGCGCTGAGCTTCGACTTCGAGTCAACTGGAGTAGGCATGATCTTGCATTTTGCCATTTAGCTCTGTAAACAATCTATTTGGCATACTTACGCTGACACAGAAATATTGTATTCTCGGATCTAGTCACGGAAATCCCCAAGAAATTATTCAACTTACTCAAGTCCGTCATGGCAAATTCAGATTTGAGCAAGGTAATGATCTCATTTTTAGCACATCAGAGGAAGCGGTCATGACAATGTCATCCACATAGAGCAAAAGGTATGCAGTGTCATTACCTCGATGAAAAATAAAAAGTGAACTTTTGCTACACACAAACCCGATCTGTATGATGTAAGTGGAAAATCACTCATACCAAGTCTAGGGGGTTTGTTTCAAGCCATAAAGTGACTTGCGAAGATGACAGACATGTTGAGGAGCCGAGGGATGCACAAAGCCAGGTGGTTGATGCATATAGACGGTTTCTTTCAAATCTCCATGTAGGAACACATATTTCACATCAAGTTGATGAATCAGCCAGTTCTTCCCCATAGCAATGCTCAAAACAGTACGAATGGTGGTAGGTTTAACCACTGGATTGAATGTCTCACCATAATCAACACCCCCATGTTTCCCTGTGTCATTTGCCACAAGTCTCGCCTTATAGCGTTCAAGCTCATCACTATTCCTGAATTTGTGACGATATAGCCACATACAATGAATCACATTGACCCCCTCTGGTTTCGGGACAAGATCCCAAGTGTGCTATTTAGTGAGCGCATCAAATTCCTCACGCAAAGCCACATTTCAATTTAGGTCAAGCTTGGCTAATGTTGGGTTTTTAGGTAGAGGTGAAATAGTTTAAGTGGATAGGTTAAAATGGACTTTTAGCTTGAAAATCCCGTATTGGGCAAGAGTTTCCATGCGGTGTGTAAGAATAGGGACCAGATGGGTGGCATTTTATGGGATGTGGCCATGCTGCGTATGATCTAGGCTCGGGAATCAGAGGGCAAATAGGGGCAGGGGGTGTTCGACGTGGGCAGAGGGCCTGATGGGGTGGGCTGCTGGCAATGGGCAGTGTGTGACGGGAAAGGGGAGGGTGGTGACGGCACACTACCCGTATGCAGGTAATGTGTTGGGGATTCAATGGAAGACGTGGCAGGTGTCGGAGGCTCGGGTGAGGCCGAACTACTAGTCCCATGTATTACGTTTCAAATGAGAGGGGATGTGTCTGAATCGTCAAGGAAGCCATAATCAGTGATTTGATATTTTTCGACGTTTGCGAATGGGAAAAGGTGCTCCTCAAACGTGACATGGAGAGAGTTTAGGATTTTATTTATGGACAAATCATAGCATAAAAACCTCATATGATTCAACGGAAAACCCAAGAAGATGCAAGGAGTAGACCTAGGCGCTAGTTTGTGAGGAGCCGTGGAGGTGAGATTCGGATAGCATAGACAACCAAAGGTGACCATAGGAAGGGATTCGACGGAAGAGAATTTCGGTTGGAGTTTTATTATGAAGAGTACGTGTTGGTAATTTATTAAGGATATATGCTACCATGTGCAATGCGTAGACCCAAAAGGAATGGGGATAGAAGCATGAAAGAGTAAAGTACAGATCATATTGTTGATGGTGCACAGGATTCTTTCGACTTTTCCATTTTTAGGGGAGGTATGAGGGTAAGAGAATCGAAACACCATGTCATTATCTGCACAAAATTTATCAAAAAGGAAATTGTCAAACTCACGACCATTGTCACATTGAAACGTTTTGATGTTTTTCTCAAACTGGGTTTTAACATATGTTTGAAATTCAAGAAAAATGGAGTAAACTTGGGACTTATATTTTAGAGGATAAACCCAAAGAACGTGAGAGAAATCATCGAAAAGCACCAAATAATATCTGTGACCGAGTTTGCTAGTAATTAGAGATGTCCATAATCCGCATGAATGATATCAAAATGAGAAAACGTTACACTCATTGATGACTGAAAATGAAGTCTAACATGCTTCCCTAAAGGACAAGAGTAGCAATCGTGGGGAAATTTCCCTTTATTACATTGAATTAAATTTTGACTCCTAAGAAAATTAAAAACTTGTGCTCCCGGGTGCCCAGGTCTATCGTGCCAAGTTGATGGAGATATTATAGCTAGAGAGGTATGTGGATTGACACTTGCAGCGGAATGAGATGAGAAAGGATAGAGATCCCCCACACTATTGCATCTCGTCAGAGTTGTCCCCATACGTAGGTCCTTCACAGAAAAACAAAAGGGTCAAACTCAATAGTTACAGAATTGTCACTAATAAATTTCATAACAGAAATTAAGTTTTTAATGATGTTAGGCGCATATAGGACATTTTTAGGGTAAATGGAGGGTCAGGTGGTGGTGTTCGAGTGGTGCCATAACCTTGAATTGGAATGCGATTGTCATTCCAACCAAAATAAATTGAGGATTTCTCAAATTAAATAGTCGAGGGAGATTACCAGAGTTACGAGTGAGATGGGATGTGTGGCCCCGTATCCATGTAACATGTGTCATTGGGCTGCTGGAGATTCATAGTGTTGTAGGCCTGACTTAGTTCGGTAGGGGCCATAAGACCGTATGTCTGTTGTTGCTGTTGGGCCCTAGAGAAATGAGCCTCGTGTGGCTGACCCGTGTGGTATGGACCAGGAGCAGGGCCCAGAATACTCGGGGTCAAACTCAGGTGTTGCGCCGGGGCAGTTGGGTAAGGGCAAGGGGGGAGCCTAATTTTCGGGGGTTGGCCACGACATTGGGCTGACCTATGGATATGGAGACTAGGTCTGTCGTGGCTGTCCATAAGAATTAGACCGACCCTCTCGGCCCCTTCCTCTGCCGCCACGTTCGTTGCCTCGGCCACCACATTGATTTTGGTGGTCTACAGGTTGCGGTGGTCCGGCGGGTGCAGGGGTGGTCGACGGTGCATCTACTACAAACGCCTTCTTATTATGTTCGTCTTATTTGGTACGTCTAGTCTCTTCCAATAGCAATTGCGATCGGGCCTTATTGAAGCTAGGGAGGGGATTAGCTTGTTGGATCATCGTCGCAAATGTATCGTACTCACATTTCGATAACCCATTAATGAATTGCAAAACCATCTTTGTTTTGAAAATCGGATCGCCAACATTAGACAATTGATCATCAACTAATTTTAGTTGTTTACAATAATCTGACATATTAGCGAAGTTCTCAAGACGAACATTATTAAATTGTTCCTCCAGATACACGACACGTGTATGTTTGTTATCTTGAAAGATTTCTTCTAGTCTCGTCCATAATTCGTGAGCCGAAGCACCTGTCTTCATAATGGTATGAAGTAAATCCTTGGATATGGTGTCATATATCCATTGTTTGACGATTGCATCGAGGCGCTTCCACATTGGGTTGTCGACGTCTGGTGGACGGGAGGTGGTGGCATCGATGTGATCAAGGACGTTGTAAGCACAAACATGTATTCGAAATAGTTCAACCCACGATGAGTATTGACCATCCTCTTGATCAAGAATCAAATGGATAAAGTTCATGATGTTCGTCACGGCAAAGACCAGATGAAAGGTGTTATTATTAAAATATTATGATAGAAATTGCCTACGATTAAAACCCTTTTTCTTAATTAGTAGTTCTCAATGACTTTTCCATCGTTCTACTTTAGAGACACTTTCTTCCATATGACATAGGAAGTTAGAAAAAAGGGTGAAAATTATTTATCCTCCCAACTTTGCTTTAAAAATAAAATTGCCCTGGCAAAATGACAGGAAGAGAGACATATGGATGGGGTACTCATTACCTTTTGAGTGAGATTTTGAGAAGAGTTGCTCTTTGGAAAGCACAATACGATAAAAATTGTAAGCTGTGTTCGGAGGAAGTTATTGTCTATCGTTGGCCTCTATGGTAGAATTATTCGGGGGACCTGAGAGGCGGTGGTTTACCCTGCGGCGGATGTCAGCGGTTCGAGTCCGCTTATCTCCAACTCGCAACATTCTCTTCCCTTTATTCTAATTGACTATTTAAAATGTTTATCTTACCCTTACATTTTCAACGTTTGTCTTTTTATTTTACTTTTTTAAAGTCATGATACTTTTTAATTTATGATTTTTTTTATAAAAAAAATAAAACTTATTACTTTTCAGACAAGGAAGTGAGAAATGATAATTGAGTATATAAGTTAATGACGATCTAATGAAAATTCGCAGAATAAAAGTGAAAATAACAGTTAATAATTACTTTACGAACATATTTCTATGTAGGTTACAAAAATTAATAGAAATAGAGGTATATTATATTACAAATTGCTAAAAGATTATCTATTTATGTTGTAAACAAATTTTAAATTATAATTTAAACAATATTTCATCATTAACAAAAAAAATCATTTATTTATATAGACGATGAAAAAGAAGAGAAGACTGAAACATGCATTTATATACATATAACAAACTTAATGCATGTAAATTAAAATAACAATCATAATAAGTAGTATTAGATTTGGTGAAAAATTAGAAAGAATTACTCTACTTATAATATTAACTTAATATATATATATAACCAGGTTAAGAAAATACATAGTATATACAATATAAAAAGATATTACATAGATGGAGATTGAAAGGGTAAAATAGACATTGAATAAGATAAGGGGGAGGAGAAGAATATCCATGTTAATAGTTGAGGTGAGAGTTTGATTTTTAAAGCAAAGTCAGAGAGGGTAAATGAGAGCAAAGTTGGAGTAATTGTGTTTAGAGTCGCCACCTAATTTATAGGTAAATTAAGAAAATCAGTGTGAAATGATTTATTAAAAAGTTTGAAAAATCCTATCTAAATTAAAGTAAGGTAATAGTTCTAGTGATCCCCAGGAGAATGTGTTAACACTACGGTATTAAGGATCTGTAGAGTACGATTGACCTACGAGCTCTATAGCATGCTTTTAAAATGCTAAAAATTATTTAAGGTTTAAAATCCACAAAGTAATTGTTAATTTCATGTATTAAAAAAACTCAAGCTTTATTTAAAACATAAGAGTTTAAAACTTTTGCCAGAATGATATGCACAAGATGTTTAATCAGTTTATTTTTCGGACAAAGAACATTCAAATGTGAATTTGAGTAGAACTCCACATTTAATCCAAATTATTTAATTATTTTGCACTTGCATCTTTTGTTTAAAAACCTTTTAAGGTTTAAAATGGGTGTAACCCATTTAGAATGATAAGTTTGGGTTTGAAAAAAAGAGGTAGAAGAATTATAACTTCTTTTATTTCATGCTATATCTCCAAAAGGCCGAATCATATTCTCATAGTTCCAAACCCTCTCTTGATCCCAAGTCCAAGATAGATGTCTTTTGTCATTTTCTAATTCATTTGCGTTGGACTTAGCTTAAAAATTTCAACTTTTGAAAAGAGTCCATTGAGCCCAAATCAGTCCAAGTTATTCCTTAAAACATTTTTTATAAAAACAAGGCCCGAACATGGGGTCCATTTAATGTCATTTCAGCTTTTAAAGAAAGTCCAATTTAGCCCATTTAAATCCAAAAAATCTATTCAAGTCATGAGTTAAAAGAACTGTGGTAGCTTTAATCCAAAATCCGCCTTTTTCGTTTTAAGAAAGCACTAAGAACAGTCCGTTTTCTTTTTACATTTCAGATTTAACAAGTTTTTTGAAATTCATTTTTTTGAGATTCTAAACTAAAGGATATACGTATCGTTTGCCTATTCTAAGTCTTAACCATTAGAAGGTTCCAATAATTATATGTAAAGTAGTTTTTATACAAACAGTACATTATATATATATATATATATATATATATATATATATATATATATATATATATATATATATATATATATATATATAAATTACAAATACGAAATGAATTGAAAGGAGATAAGTTTAGGCTGGTGGGCACACCGAACCCACCAAATGTGCAAGACCATTCTCTTTCATGGTTGGGCCTTCTATCCGCGGCTGCTGCTAGAAATAGAATGGAGCTGACTTGATGATGCGAATATTATGTTGGGCTGAAAGCTCAACACAAAATGTGGGAGATGAGTCCAATAGACTCGTTGAGTTTCATGCATAGAAATAAAGAAGAGGAATTAGCATTCATCCTCGTTATAAATGTAATTGTTGTGTAATATGTATATCACAGGATAAGATCTCCAGATTGTGACTAAAATAGATCAAATAGTCAAGAAAAAGCTAAGACAAACGACAAACCATTCTTCAACATTATTCTGAGATCGAATCGAGAAGTTAATTGGAAAAAGCAAAAACAAAGATATCTTTTCTCTTCATCAGAGAATGAGATTTTGAAGGAAATATATTTAAGTTAATATACTAAACTATGATCTGGGCAAAACACAAATAGACAAACTTAACATATTTTAAAGAGGACAAAAGAACTCAATGAAGGTTGCTCAACTTCAGTAAAACAACCCTTTTAAAATTTCAGATGCCAATTTCATTTGGAAAACATAATGACTTAGGCTTAGTTATTCAGAATTTCAAGAATACATGAGTTGAATGATTTTAAATATACTGTCAATACAATATTCAGTCTCAACTCCATCCAATAGCTTGAAAGGAATGACTTAGTTAAAACATTTCTTATTCTAGCATTTGTTTAAAGACAGCCAGACCAAGAGATTCTTAGACACACTACAGAAACAACATGCTATGTATACTTCACTAAGCTAGCTTATCACAATGGCATACTTGTTTACAAACCATAACTGAGTGCTGGACAAATTTGAATACTTGGGACAGAGACACCTCACATAATCAAATTGCTTTAGCATTTAAGCAGACACACAGAGATCCAAATTTAAAATAAAATCATAGGGGACCATTTTGTCAAGCAATCAGTCCAAAACATATCACAATTGCCTTTTAAGACACACTAAAAGGGGAAAAACATGGTACAAGTGCAAGTTTGATGAAGAGGAACATTTTTCCAGATTTTATTCAAAGAATGTGACCCCTCCATGATGTGACAAACAGTAGCAAGAAGCACTCAAACAGGTAGAGGAAGAGTCAACATAACTTTTGTGAAGTCTTTTTGTAAAATTAATAATTCCCTGATCTTCTTTCATTCTGTGATGTCAATATATACAAACTAATAGCATAATACAAGGCTACTAATTAGGTAAATTAGGAAACTAATTAGGTAACTTAGGAAACTAATTTATACACAATATTTACTAAATAAATGCAATATTTACTAAATAAATGCATATTCTATCACACCCCCGCAGTCGAAGCGGGAGGTTGTCGTACGCTGAGACTGTCCCGAAAATCATCAAACAGTACGCGCGGAAGCCCTTTTGTAAAGATGTCGGCAATCTGGTAACGGGATGGAACATGTAGAACGCGGACCTCACCACGTGCAACTTTCTCACGTACGAAGTGAATATCCATCTCAATATGTTTAGTGCGTTGATGCTGGACTGGATTACCTGTGAGGTATATAGCACTAACATTATCACAGTAGACTAATGTAGCTTTTTGGATTGGGCACTTTAGCTCTAGAAGGAGATTCCGTAGCCAACAAGATTCCGAAACAACATTAGCCACTCCTCGATACTCGGCTTCATCACTTGATTTTGATAGTGTGGGTTGTCGTTTGGCAGACCAAGAAATCAAGTTATCGCCGAGAAAAACACAATATCCGGAGGTGGATCGACGGGTATCCGGGCATCCACCCCAATCTGCATCTGTATAAGACGTAAGGGATCCAATAGAGGACTTATACAGATGCAGGCCAAATGTGATAGTACCTTGTATGTAGCGAATAATACGCTTGAGTGCATTCATGTGCTCAACCTTCGGATCATGCATGTATAGGCATACCTGTTGTACGGCATAGGATATGTCCGGTCGAGTGAATGTGAGGTACTGTAGAGCACCTGCAAGCTTGCGGTAGTGTGTTGGGTCCTCGTAGGACGCACCACTCATGGCTCCGAGCTTGGATTTTGTGTCCACCGGTGTATGACATGACTTACAATGGGTCATGCCCGCACGTTCAATAATTTCCTCTGCATATTTCCTTTGAGAAAGAAACATACCATTGTTATCACGTGAGACTGCAATGCCCAAGAAGTAGCTCAGATTACCCAAGTCTTTCATGGTAAATTCGGCACTGAGAAGAGACATAATGGACTTGCGGAGAGTATCTGAGAAAGCTGTGAGAATAATGTCATCAACATACAGAAGGATGTAAGCAATGTCAGTGCCACGACAATAAACAAATAGTGAATGATCAGATCGGCTGTGTGAAAAACCGATTGTGGCTACATAATCTGCAAATCGTTGGTACCATGCCCGAGGAGCTTGCTTCAACCCATATAATGATTTCCTTAAAAGGCAGACATAATCGGGATGAACGGGATCCTTAAATCCCAAGGGATGATGCATGTACACAGTTTCATTAAGATTACCATGAAGGAAACCATTCTTGACATCCAACTGATGAATGGGCCAAGATTTGGACAATGCAATGCTCAACACAATCCGAATAGAGGCCGGTTTCACAACCGGACTGAATGTTTCTTCACAATCCACCCCAACCTGTTGACCACTACCATCACCTACAAGACGGGCTTTGTGCCTCTCAAAAGAACCATCAGATTTCTTTTTATGACGAAAAATCCACATAGAACGAATTAAATTCACATTTGGAGGGCGTGGAACCAAGTCCCACGTCTTATTTTGAGCTAAAGCATCATATTCATCGGTCATAGCAGCTTTCCAATTTTTGTCATTAAGAGCACTAATAGGATTCCTAGGAATGGGTGAGATGGAAGTTGTAGTATAGGTGCTCAAGTTGAATTGTTGTTTAGGCTTGAAAATGCCGTGTTGGCTTCTAGTGGCCATACGGGCGGGCTGCTGTAGCGTGGGCCGTGGAGGGGGAGTAGATGATGTTGGTGTGTTAGTGGATTGAGGACACTGAACTGGGCTCAACGGGATTGGGCTTGTAGGAGAAGTTGGAGTTTGGACATCCAGTTGGGCCGCTGGCTGCAAGGATGTAGCTGGGCCAGTTGTTGGGCTGACTGGAGCTGCGTTGCCAGCAACAGGAATTGGAATTTGTGGCAAATTATAAAAGAATTGAGGTGATATTCCATTTTCAAGAAATTCATATGAATTTTGAGATGGTTTGTGTAACTTTGAAAACGGAAATTGTGATTCATCAAAAATAACATGCCTCGAAACAATTATTTTATTGTTCGATAAATCAAAACATTTGTAACCCCTATGATTGGTAGGATATCCCAAGAATACGCAAGGCGTAGAACGAGCTTGTAGCTTGTTGATCGTTGTAGAGGGGAATAATGGATAGCATAGACAACCAAAGACTCTGAGATGGGAATAGGAAGGATCCCGGTGGAACAAGACTTGAGTAGGAGACTTGAACCCTAAGAGTATGGTAGGTAGAATGTTGAGAAGATATGTGGCCATTTGGAGAGCATGATGCCAAAAAGAAGATGGCATAGATGAGTGAACAAGTAATGTTCTCGCAATATTGTTGATTGACTTGATTTTTCTTTCTGCCTTACCATTTTGAGGGGAAGTATGGGGACAAGAAAAACGGAATTGCAAGCCATTATTATTGCAAAAAGTTTGAAAGGGACCATTGTCAAACTCCCGACCATTGTCACATTGAATGTTTTTGATATCTCGTTCGAATTGAGTTCGAATTAATGCCTTAAAAGATTGGAAAATAGAGTAAACTTGGGATTTTTTAGAGATCGGAAAAGTCCACAAAAAATTACTAAAATTATCCAGAAATAGGACATAATAACGGTGTCCGCTAGAACTCAAGATAGGTGATGTCCACAAATCACTGTGAACGATATCAAAAGGCATAGTAGTAACATTCAAAGAGTCATGAAAAGGTAACTTAATGTGTTTCCCCAAAGGACAAGAATTGCAAAAATTGCGAGCCTTATTACATTTGATAAAAGCATTACTACGAAGAGAATTAAGTATGACATCTCCCGGATGACCCAGTCGAGAGTGCCAAGTATTTGAGGAGGAGGCAGCAAGGAATGTGGAGTGATTTCGGATGGCTTGATTGTTGGCAGAAAAAGGATAAAGTTCCCCCGAGCTCTCACATCTAATTAGGAGTCTCCTCGTATAGAAATCCTTCACAGAAAACCCAAATGGATCAAACTCAACTGAAACCATATTATCATTAGTGAATTTTCTAACGGAAATAAGATTTTTGATGAGTTTAGGAGCATGCAAGACATTGGATAGGGTTAGGGAGGGTTTGGACGTAGTGAGAGATTTATGACCATAACCATGAATTGGAATAGTGCTACCATTACCAACAACAATACCATTATTTGTGCTCAATTTAAAATAAGACGTGAGACTACCTAAGTTTGCAGTCATGTGAGAAGTGGCTCCGGTGTCCATATACCAATTTTCATCCGGTTGATGGGGGGAGAGGGTGTGCATAGCAACTTCTATATCCGTTGGAGCATACCCTGCTTGGGAAGGAGCTTGCACATTGTATGACTGCTGAGGTCGTGGACCGAGCACTCCTGCATGATTTAGCATGCTAATGGTGTAGGGAACAAAGAACCAAGGATTTATTTTTAGAACTTTTTAAAAAAGGTGTTAACACTCAAAAAAAAATTAAGTGTTTAGTCGAATTCAGTGACAGCCGAACTGCTCCAGAGCCGAATTTACTCCTAGCCCTCGACTACAAGAACTTCATCGGCTACTAAGGCATCTTAGCCGAGTTGTTAGTTAGAGGTACGACTGGGACCCACTCAGATGCAGACGTCTTAACAACCAAGTCAAAGGATTTCCGGACCCTTAAAAGCGATAACGGCCAACAACAGTTAAAAGAAAGGGCCATTATCCGAGCAAGAGGAGTTGAGGGCGAGAAAATCGGCACCACCTCCCCCATAGTCGGCGATTGAACTTATTGGGTTACTTGATGACTGACATGGGGGTGGGGGATCACGTTGTACAGTTGTTTTCCTTTTTTGTAGTATAAATAGGATCATTCTTTGTATATATGAGACACAAACAGCTCAATTTTTATCTATCTTTATCCTTTTACTTCATTTTATCCTTTATTTTACTTTACTCAGCTGCATTCATGTTTCTTACCTCTTAGTTTACTCATAACACCGTCCTAACGCTTTCTGGAGTAGTTGGGGAACCCATTGCTGAAAATTAGAGTTCCGTTTCCAGCCGAAATCGCTTAAGTTAAGGAATCAATTTGTCGTCCGATTTCGTCAGCCGATAAAACGGCAGAGAACAGAATTCGGGGCGAGAACAAACACGCTACTTGAAGGGTTTAGCATCTGTTAAGGCAGATCTCTTTTAATTCTTTGGGAAAAAATATTACCTAACCAGAATGCATTTAGCTAGTTTAAAATCAGTCAAATCTTTAAGAAATTTTGAGACAAACCAAATCAACTATCAAATGGCTACCTCAAACCTACTGTTACAACTGAAGCTATTACTTAACTAAAGACTTAATACATAGCAAATCAAACTGTTGGGAGATAGAAACCGGACTTAGTTTTTACAATCTTAAATCATGCTTCAAACAAACAAAAACAACTTAAGGTGTCTAAACATGTTCCAAGATGTCTTGCTATTTAACTAAACACTTCATTATAATAAATTATCAAATGGTCATGCTAAAAAGGGGTAAGCTCACTGGCTATATCACATCTTAGGATAAACTTTGAACCTAGGTTGCAAAAGAAAAGGCCAACTGACTTAAACCATCAGCCAACAGTCTTAAGGAAATCAGAACTACTAAACCAAGACAAATAGCTTTAGAGATTACACTACTCTACCATCAGGTTTCCTTTAAATAGGAACAGTGGAAAAAAAAGTGGAAGTACTTTAATCTTAGCAAGTTATTTTTTTTAAAAAGAGAAGAACTGTTGAACTTACAGAAAAGATTTACTGAAAACCAACCCTTAGACTGCTTAGGTACAGTATTTTAACTTAGCTAGACAAATCAGCTCAACAAAAACACATAGAGGAGGAAAGTTAACTTTGGATGGAAAAACATGTCAGCTGAACACAAGTGCTTTAAACAATCAAAAATCAAATTTTAGCCAACTACATGTTTGAGTAAGAAGGAAGGTCATTTAAGCTTCAAAATAGGGTGAACACATTTTTGCCAATTCTTAATTGGTAAATACTTTATTCAGGTTTCAAACAAACTTCCAAGAAAGAAAAGATACAAAGAATAGGACAATTCTGAACTGTGAATTAATCCTCTAACATATGAAACCTGAAACTAAACCAAACCAACTTCTCAAGGGAAAGGAAAAACATGCTCACGCAAGCATTACATCTTCCCTATACTTTTACTAGATCAAACAGCTAGCACACCAAGATTTACTGATTCAAACTAAGCTAATAGTCATTACAAATGAACTAGTAAATAAGTGCTTATCTAGTTAAGGCCATATGAAGAACACTTACTGACTTGCGATTGATTTATATTAGCTAAAATCATTTAAGGGGAGCTATGCTATGTTAAACCAACAGTTGTATCAAATAGTGCATGAGACCTTTTATTTGAGCTAAATCAGAACCAGCATTATATGATTACAATTAATAAGCAGAATTAGAGACTGAAACTGAAAGGGAAGGAAAGGAATTGTGGATTACCTTTTTGACGACCAGCGACGGGGGCGACGAGACTCGAGTCATAAATATTTTTGGTTGTTTAAATTTGTAGCTGGACCGGGTCGTCAGTATTGGGCTGCACAAGTTTTGGGCTGATCAATGGTCAGATTTGCATTTAAAAAATGAACATGCCGCTCGTTGAATCGTTGGGTTGTTTGAAGAACCTATTAAGGAGATATTATTTTCTTGGGCTACTATTATGACTGTTTTGAACTTGTGGGAGGTTAAAGAAATAGGGAAATGCTGCCCATTTTGTTATGGAATAAAGTTTATCGTACAAAATGTGATCGTTATATCACTTGTAATGTGATGTTAGTATCGTTTCATTGTTGTAGACTGAGGAGCGGCGAGATAAGCTTGATTGTTGTTGGGCAGAAGGTTACAAAGGTATGTTAAGGTTCTCCTTTTCATACTTTGCATGGTCTCTTATCGAAAGTAATCATGAAATGAGTTATGTTCAGGAAAAAAAATGAGTTCTGATTTCATTTCTTTAGAGTTCTATTGATCTATTATCCTATATGTCCCTTGTCCCTTGTAGGGAGTACTTTCAGTATTTAGAGCTTATTGTTGTGCAGTAGAGTTGTTGATAGTTTTATATGTCTATTGCTGATAGTAGTTGAGTTGTTATTGAGATGACACCGAGCCTTCTACGGTCGGGTAGATGACACTGAGCCTATACGACCGAGTAGATACACACCAAGCCTCCTACGGCCGAGTAGATGACACTGAACCTATATAGCTGTGTAGATACACACCAAGCCTCCTACGACCGAGTAGATGACACCGAGTCTATACAGCCGAGTATATACATATCGAGCCTCCTACGGCCAGGTAGATACACACCAAGCCTCCTACGACCGGGTAGATGCACACCAAGCCTTATATGTGGTCGGGTAGACGTAAGAGTATATTATTTATATATGTAAGTAGAGACAAACGAGTATATTCCAGGTTACCTCTGGCCTCATCTTTGCTCAGCAGACTTATGTTACATTTTCAGTTATTTAGTCGTCTTACATACTCAGTACATTATTTCGTACTGACGTCTTTTTATTTGTGGAACCTGCATCATGCCTGCAGGTTCTGAGAGATAGCTACATAGGCCTCCACAGTAGGCACTTCAGAATTCAGCTGATTGGTAAGCTACATGTCATTCGGAGTGGCCAGGTCCAGAGTTTGGAATACTTTTGAGTTGTTTATAGTTGTGATGGGTAGATCGGGCCCCTGTCCCGACTATGTTATGTCAATCAGATGTTCTCAGAGGCTTTTGTATATGTATGTATGCTTGTGGTCAGGCTCAGTATGTTGATACAATATTTGTACATATCGAGGCCTTGTAAGCCTATGCGGATGATATTCATATATATATGTTATAGGAATTTTATGCTTCCATGTGTCTCACGTATGTAAGGCACTAGGTTCTTGTCCACCTCACCTAGATTGGGTATGATAAATTTGGTATTAAAGTAGGTCGTGTCTTAGGGAGTCTACAAAGCAGTGTCTAGTAAAGTATTGCTTTCTTTGATATTCCAGATCGTGCAGTAAAGGTGAGTCATAAGAACTTAATTTTGACTCATGCTTATGACGAGTCAGTGTGATATATCTACCAAATTATGTATGCACCAGAGGTGCATGTATTATATTAGAGCCTTAAGATATAGATGTCAATTCCACCTATACGGGAGGAAGGTTATGAAACTGTCAGAAGGTATGATGTGAGATTCAGATGTAAGAAAGGCAAAGGTAAATAAGGTATGTGATACCTAAGTACAGAAGGTTGTCAATAGTCTAGACTTCAAATAGGACCAGAAGCGCCACGATTCATTATCCAGAAATGATAGTAGTACCGTTAGTAACATGTCTTCCAGCTTATGATTTCCATGTATCAGGAAGTCTAGATACGGGAGTAAGGAGAATTTAGAAGCGATGAGATGTCTCGCTTAAGATTGTAGAACAACATAAGAAAGTCTATGATGCTAGCAAGTTAAGTGAAAGATTACGAATAATATGAATAGATAAGTTAGGACGTAAACCAAAGTATAGTAATGCGATAAGGTTTTAGGTGGATAGAAGTAAAGGTAAGAGGAAGTGACGAAGATAGCTAAGACCTTAAGATTAAGCCCATCAGAACAAGTGAGTTGATGATTTTCTTAAGTTATAGAGAGGACGGTATAACCTGAATGAAATTAGAGGAGTTCAAGATTACTAGAACTTAGAAGATGTGGAATGTTGTCGTGATAGCAGAACAAGCGAGTAAAATGATAAGTGATAAAAGAATAACGTTTAAGAATATAGTCTATGATTGAAGTGACGGTTCAACAATAAAGGATTTCAAGTATTACATGATATTAGAATACTCCTCATAAGATGAATCAAGTTAATATATTTTAGAATACTGTTATTGAAATATAGTATCGTCCCTAAGGTGAATCATACAAATAGCTTCAGATGTTCGCCGACAAGACATGAGCCATAGTGAAAATGAATTACGTAAATTGTTTCAAGTTATCAGTAATGAATTATAGATTGTCATTTAAGATAAATCAATAGTAGATAGATAAAAGTGTCAAAGTAAGAAATGAGGTATAATGAACTACCTAGGTATAGTGGTATCATGAAAAGAGAGTCATGCAGTCTACGTAACGAAAAGTAATAATAGCCGTAAGCTCGCCGAATTCCATGTGATATGCCTCAGTATAAAAATAAGTTCTAAAAGGATAGCATTTTATAGCTTAATATGGGTTCTTATAATAGTTACTTAGCTAATGGTTTGACGAATCATGAGAATAGTATAGTATGCGAGTAAGCTCAACATTCGAGGACGGATGTTTCCAACGGGGATAATGTCAGACCCCGTAAGTTTGACAAAACATGATACCATTATATATTGTTTTGATATGATATATTTTTTTTAAATGAAATCTTTTAGTAAATTAGATAAATATGATTTTATTTAGTTATTATTAATACCATTTATTCAGATATGCTTTAAATTGTATATATGACATGATGGAGTTTACAATTGAGATTTTATTCATTATAAGAATGAAAATTTCTTTCTCATAGGAAAAGTATTTTGTTCTCCTGTTTTGAGAATTTATAATATAAAAATTTATACTTTTTATATTAGGTTGGAAAAATTAAAATTTAATAAAGTACATTTTGTACAATAATTAAATAATTTGAGAGCAAAAAAGATAATTACATAACAATTGCTTAATTATTGAAATTTCATGGATGACAATGAATTAAATAAGGATAAATAGATTAATATTATGTGTCAACCATATAAACACGTGGAACTAAAGCAAAAGGGGAGCAAGGTAACTATGCAAATATATGCATATAGTGGCATTGTTATCTATAGGATAAGAATACATTTTAATCATGTAATTGTTAATGGTGTGGGGCCGGTTGCCTTTAATGTTTCTACCAACTTTCTATACAAATAACTTTTTTTACATTATGAAAGCAAAAACAATGGTTTCTGGACAATATTTCTGTAGCATTTACTTAGTTATATACATATACGTTATTACATAAATATGGCAACCAAAGTTCTTGAACGTTTCCTTCCAATAGTAGATTCTTGATTTTAGATCTTTATACAAAAATGTACCAGCAACCACGTAAATTCCTTGTCAAGAACCAGCAGCCACATTTCTTTTATTTAAAGGGAAAAAGTGTAATTCCTTGCGTAGAAACACTACGTCGATCTCATTATTCCGTTTTATCGCCTGTTGAATATGGGATTTCTTCGTAGTGAAGTAAGGTGGAAAAAGAGCAGTTCTTGGCACATAAGGTAAGAATTCTCCTCATCTAGATGAATTTGAGTCAATCTAGATCATATCTAAGTTCCTAAATGAGGAAGGACGGAAAGTATACCGGAATTCGTAGTTGAGGTTGTTATTACCGTGTGGACTATGTGGTGGTTATTTTGAGTTGTTTTGTTGGCTAGAAATTGGTGGAATAACCTAAGTATATTGTTATGTTTTTATTGAAATGTTCATGAAGAAATAAAAGGTGTTTATGATATAATTTTATTAATCGTAAACCGAACATGCCGCTCGTTGAATCGTTGGATTGTTTGAAGAACCTATTAAGGAGTTATTATTTTCTTGGGCTCTATTATGACTGTCTTGAACTTGTGGAGGTTAAAGAAATAGGGGAAATTCTGCCCATTTAGTTATGAAATAAAGTTTATGGTATGAAGTGTGATCGTTATATCACTTGTAATGTGATGTTAGTATCATTTCATTGTTGTAGACTGAGGAGCGGCGAGATAAGCTTGGTTGTTGTTGGGCAGAAGGTTACAAGGGTATGTTAAGGTTCTCATTTTCATACTTTGCATGGTCCCTTATCAAAAGTAATCATGAAACGAATTATGTTCACGAAAAAAAGGAGTTCCAATTTCATTTCTTTAGAGTTCTATTGATCTATTATCCTATATGTCCCTTGTAGGGAGTACTTTCAGTATTTAGAGCTTATTATTGTGCAGTAGAGTTGTTGATAGTTTTATATGTCTATTGTTAATAGTAGTTGATTTGTTATTGAGATGACACCGAGCCTCTTACGGCCGTGTAGACATACACTGAGCCTCATACGACTGGTAGATGACACCGAGCCTATACGGCCGGGTAGATACACACCGAGACTCCTACGGTCGGGTAGATACACACCGAGCCTCCTACGGATGGGTAGATGCACATTGAGTCCTATGTGTGGTCGGGTAGACGCGAGAGTATATTTTTTATATACGTGATTAGAGACAGACAAGTATATTCCAGGTTACCTCTGACCTTATCTTTTCAGCAGGCTTAGGTTACATTTTCAGTTATTTAGTCGTCTTTCATACTCAGTACATTATTTCGTACTGACGTTGTGCTACGACAACCTTTACCAAGTCCGAACGATTGTCGACCACCAGATCCGCTGGTCTGCAATATTCACCCCAAGAAGCTGCGGCCCAAGGCATTGTGACTTAGTTGCAACTGGGGAATCTGCATTCAATCGATCGGCAGAAAATCCATTGTTTCAAAGCATTCAAAGTTGTAGTTCAAGGCTAGAGTTCTTTTTATTGTGGAACCTGCATCATGCCTGCAGGTTCTGAGAGACAGCTACATAGGCCTCCACAGTAGGCACTTCAGAGTTCAGCTGATTGGTAAGCTACATGTCATTCATAGTGGCTAGGTCCAAAGTTTGGAATACTTTTGAGTTGTTTATAGTTGTGATGGGTAGATCGGGGCCCTGTCCCGACTATATTATGTCAATCAGATGTTCTCGGAGGCTTTTGTAGATGTATGTATGCTTGTGGTCAGGCTCAATATGTTGATACAATATTTGTACATATCGAGGCCTTGTAGGCCTATGTGGATGATATATATATATATATATATATCTGGTTTTCCCCGAAATGTGTTGAGGCTCAACAGTTGACTGGACATAAACCAATATAGGAACTTCAACTAAGAAAGAAGAAGAATAAGAAGAATTGCTTAAGTAAGGTAGTCGCCATAAGACTTTTCTTTTTTCGGTATGCCGCTCCGCGAGAGCCGTATCAGACCAGATAGATCTATTGAGTGAGAGAAAGGGAGAAAACTCTAATTAGATATTCTTTTTATATTGATAGGGATCCCCATTCATTCCGGCATTCCCGTCACTACAGACTTATTGTCCCTACCTAACTACATGGTAGTGGTCTAGGGAGCGCAATTGCATTAGCTCTTCGACTGAACCAAGCCTTCTCGCGGCTGAAGAAGAGCCAGGGGATCGGTCCGAGATCGAAAGAGCCTTGGATCGACTTGAATTGGACAGGATTCAAGAACAAAAAGATCGCTTGGCCGAATAGAAGTGCGGGAAATATTCAACAAAGAGCTTCTTATATATATATGTTATAGGAATTTTATGCTTTCATGTGTCTCACGTATGTAAGGCACTAGATTCTTGTCCACCTCACCTAGGTTGTTGTGTGACAGTCGGACTATTTCCTTAATATACAATCGAGCGTAATCTTCGGCTGAATAAGTAGTCATGATGGGTATGAAATGAGCTGACTTCGTAAGTCTATCCATGATGATCCATATAGAATCGAACTTTCGACGAGAATTAGGTAGTCCCATAATGAAATCCATGTCGATTGTTTTCCATTTCCATGTCAGAATTTCTATATTATGCAGTAATCCTCTAGGTTTTTTATGTTCAACCTTAACTTGTTGGCAATTCAGACACTGAGCAACAAATTTTGTGATATTCTTTTTCATATCGTTCCACCAATATAGCTGTTGAAGGTTAAGATACATTTTAGTAGAACAATGATGAATAGAATACCTGGACTGGTAATTCTCTGCCATAATCTTCCCTCGAAGTCTTCCCACATTTGGCACACACAATTGACATTTATACTTAAGAACTCCATCATCTGACAACTCGAACAACCGCTTTTTCTGAAAGGGAATGCCTTCTTTAATTCTTTCCAAGGTTGGATCGTCAAATTGTCGTGCCTTGACCTCTGCCACCAAGGAAGATTCAGCGGCATTCTGAACTATGGCACCTCTGTCGCCTGCATCCATCAATCGTACACTTAGACTGGTTAATCGACATAAATTCTTGGTCATTTCTAGCTTGTCGACTCCTACATGCTTCAAACTATCCATAGACTTCTGACTTAACGCGTCAAGCCACCTACGTTGTCTCAGGTTCAACTCTTTCTGTCTGAATATATAGTGCAAGCTCTTATGATCTGTATATATTTATCAACATGAACCCCGTACATATAGTGATGCCATATCTTTAAAGCGAATATAACAGTCGTTAACTCAAGATCATGGGTCAAGTAATTTTGCTCATGTTTTCTTAGTTGTCTCGAAGCATACGCAATGACCTTACCATGTTGCATTAGAACACAACCCAGCCCTAATGTGGAAGCGTCACAGTACACAACATAGCCCTCTAAGCCCTAAGGAAGTTCTAGGATAGGTGTTGATGTTAACCTGCTCTTCAACTCCTGCAAACTCTTCTCGCAAGTATCTGATCACTGAAACTTAGCCGCCTTATGAGTCAATTTCATCAGTGAAGCGGCAATGGACGAACAATTCTCTACGAATCTCTGATAGTATCATACGTACCTCGGTAGGGGTTGTGGGCCTCGACCAATTCTTTATCACCTCAATCTTCTGACTATCCACTTTAATGCCTTCACCCGACACTATATGCCCCAGGAAAGCCACCGAGTTCAGCCAGAACTCACATTTAGAGAACTTAGCATACAACTTGCGATCCTAGAGCGTCTGTAATACCGCTCGCAAATGATCCGCATGCTCCTCTTCTGATCGAGAACATATCAAGATGTCACCAATGAATACTATTACAAAGATATCCAAAAATAGCTTAAACACCCGATTCATCAAGTCCATAAAAGTAAATGGAGTGTTGGTTAAACCGAAAGACATAACCAAAAATTCATAGTGGCCATATCTGGTCCGAAAGGCTATCTTTGGAATATTTTTTTCCTTGATTCTCAATTGATGGTATCCATATCAGAGATTGATCTTTGAGAAATACTTAACGTCTTGCAATTGATCAAACAAATCGTCAATCCTGGTAAGGGGGTATTTATTCTTAACGGTCACCTTGTTCAGTTGACAGTAATCGATATAAATTTTCCAG
Source organism: Anisodus tanguticus (assembly GCA_034509755.1). NCBI lineage: Eukaryota > Viridiplantae > Streptophyta > Magnoliopsida > Solanales > Solanaceae > Anisodus > Anisodus tanguticus. Next base: position 6,361,015 of record CM067543.1, on the reverse strand, counting down.
AAGATCTTTCACCTGAGCTTTCAATTCTTTTAGCTCAGCAAAAATCATTCGATACGGAGGAATAGATATAGGCTGAGTATCTAGAAGCACATCAATAGCGAAATCAATTTCCCTTTCAGGAGGAATATCAGGAAGTTCATCAGGGAGTACGTCAGGAAATTCACTAACGATAGGAACTGACTGAAGGGATAGAGGTATTGCCTCCGCATCCTGAACTCGCACGAGGTGGTAGATATATCATTTTGAGATCATTTTTTGAGCCTTAAGATAGGAAATAAACCTCCCCTTAGGCGTTGCAACATTGGCCTCCCATTCAATGATGGGCTCGCTTGGAAAATTAAAACGAATGACTTTCGTCCAACAATCTACATTAGCATAACAGGAAGCCAACCAATCCATATCCATAATAACATCAAATTCCATCATTTCTAGTTCATTCAAATCTGCTAAAGTATGGCAGTCATAGATCTTTATATTACAATTCCTATACACCCGCCTAACAATCATTGCTTCACCCACGAGCGTGGACACTTCGAATGACTTATGTAATAATTCAGGCTCTTTTTCACACTTACCAGCAACAAAATGGGTAATTTATGACAAGGTAGAACTCGGATCTATCAAAGCATATACGTCAAGAGAAAGGACGAACAATATACATGTAACCACATCCGGAGATGACTCAAGGTCATGTTGGCCTGACAACGCATAAATGTTGTTCTGATGACCGCCTAAGCTAGACACACCATCTCTGCCTCTTCCTCTACCTCTATCGGCCGATATCTGTGTGCCTTGTCCAGAGGAGCATACTGACGAAGAAGAGGCTGCTACATACCCTGTCAGTTGTGCCATACTACCTGTAACTCTCGTTGGGCAGTTCATAGCAAAGTGCCATGGGTAACCATAATAATAACATACATCTGACTCTCAACGACATTGACCTAGATAGGCCCTGCCACACTGGGCACATCGGGGCAAAGGTGGACACATCTGGCTCGAATATCCCCTATACTACGAGCCTGGTGCCCTTGAACTCTGACCCAGACCATAATAAATGGTCCGATCATGTTGCTGGCCCTAAAAATGAGGTGGTTCACTAGCTGTCGGGTAAGATGGCCGCCTAGGAAACTGTGGCTTGAACCCACCTCCGCAATTCCTCATATCACATACGGATGGGGCCTTCTTATGCTGGCCCCTATACCGCTGTTGCCTCTTACGATCTTCTAAGTTCTGTGCATAAGCCTGGATGCGGGAAATATCTATATTCTGATTCAAAGAAGTTATCGTGCACTCATTCACCAAATGTGGCCCCAAACCACTAACAAACTAGTGAACCCGATAACTCATTTTAGCAATAACCGCAGGGGCGTACCTATCCAAGGAATTGAACTGCTAACTATACTCTCGTACACTCATATTACCCTGCTCCAAATGTAAGAACTATCTTGCTGGGCTCGTCGGAGCTCTACAAGCAAATATTGTTGCAAGAATGCCTCACCCTTCAGCTCATAGGTGGGGCTTGGAGTCCCCGAGTCTGCTCCTAAGTCTCAAACCAGGTCGCAACCACATCATGAAATCTATAGGAAGTCAACTCCACTATCTCGGCATTTGTAGCGTGCATAACCCATAAGGTCCCTGCATCCTATCCAGAAAATCATGTAGGTCTGCATTAGGATTTGTCCCAATAAATATTGGAGGGTCCAGGTTAACAAAGTCCCGAACTCTCACACTCACAACCCTATTAGCAACACCATGAGTCTAGCGTTGGGCCTAAGAGTCCACAAGTCAAGTTAATAGCTACAATGCACCCCGCATATCTAAGTCATGATCGAGAGCAATCGTGAGAGGAACTGGAGGCACGTCATCTCCCCTATGCCCCTATGAAGGTGGGGGTGGAGTTCTAGAGGCCCGAGATACAACCTCATCATGGTGCTCCTGTCTCCTCGGGTCAGCGGGTGGTACTTGACTGGCACCTTCTCCCGCCTCCTCATCTAACCTCCGCAAAGCCTCATGTCGTCTAGTAGTAGCAGACATAGCTAAAAATATAAACACGATGAAGATTAGGAGTGGACACTTACGATTCAATGCTATCACACGATCTAGATAAAAAATAAAAGTAATCACCCTAAATATCCTGTAGCCTCCTGCTTATAAGTGTGGTGCACAACACACCCATAAATAATACTCTACTAGATACAACTTGTAGACTTCCTAGAACAACCTGCTCTGATACCAACTTTGTCACACCCCAACCTTGCGGGGGTGGCCGGCACCCAACACCCGAAGGACTGAGCGTACCACTGTAGTATCGGAAACCTGTAATATAAGACTTAGGCTGGCAAGGCCTCCATAATAATATATAAGACAAGAATATATGATAACCTGCACGCAGAAAATTCCCAACATGATATCTATATAGATAACCAAGGCCGACAAGGCCATAAGAAGAGTACATGACTAACAAAAGAGGGCCGACAAGGCCACGACATACACAAACCCACTATACACAAGTCTGCAAACCTCTAAGAGTGATACAATACGTCAACAGGTCGGGATAGGGCCCCGCCATACCCAAAATTCTAGCAATATATATGATAGTACCTAAAGACTCCTGTATAGCAAATCCGAGAGAGAAGAGTGCGACGATCATAGATGAACCGGTAACCTACTAAGGAGGCACGTCGCTCTATTTATCTATACCTACAGGCATAAACACAGTGTCCTAGAAGGGACATCAGTATGAAAGATGTACTGAATATGTAGGGCATAATCAGCTGTAAATGAAGCAACAATAATCAAGAAATTCAGAAATATCACCTGAAACCTCATAAGCGTCTTACTGGACTCTTCTGCGGGTATGTATAAGTATTCGATCGCGTATATAATTCCATAGGCCTCTGTGGCCAGTATTATGTATAATAGACCACGTATATAATGCCATAAGCCTCTGTGGGCAATATCATCTCTGTACAATCGCGTATATAACATCATATGCCTCTGTGGGCAACATAACGAAAAGTTACTGGGAAAAAAATAGCAGAAAATTTTCGGCGCAAGGTCATCAAGGCAGCAATAAAGCATTTTGTAAGAGGAACAGATAGCGAAAATTATCGCAGAAAAACACCCAATCCGTCAATAGCATGAAATGGAGAAGATTATATATTATATAATGTTTTTATCTTCTTTTGAGACCTTTAAAAATAACCTAATTATATTGGAGGCAGAAATAAAGCTTACCTTGAAACGAGCTCTTCCTCCATGATACTTATGCTACTCACAAATCACAAAAACCCAATTTTTTCATGTATCTTTCATCTTACGATAATTTTTTCCTCTTGGTAAATGAATTTTATGAAATAAGTTTAACTCCTCTTATTGTGATTTGGCTTTAGTTGAGTCGCCTCTAATCTATAAATACATATATCGATCTTTGAGTGTTGAAAAAGTCCCATACACAAAAGGATTATAGAAAGGCGTACGTTTGCATGCATACTTTGATTTGGTCATAGTGGATATACTGTCACTTTATTGTTGGGTTGAATATAACGACACTTTCTTAAATTAATCAGTAAAATACTCGAACTATAATTTGTTTTAATTAAGCGTATCTAAACACCTGATAAAGTATCATGATAATTCACCAATCTTGCGGTAAGCAATTATATTCCTTACTTTAATTTTTGCATCATTTGATTCTTGTACCTACAAATTAACTTTCGAATGAATTATCTGCTTGAGAAAAACAATTATGGGGATTAACAATATATTAATGTACAATCTTCATTTATTAATTCAACGAACTTATCTTTTCTTTTTTCATATAAATCTTGACTGTTGAAATAAAAAAAAAGGAACATGATTTATGTGTAATCCCTACTATTATAAATTATCTAAGTAGGAGTAGTTAATAAGACTATTAAAGAAACAAGTTAAAAGGAAGTCGCTATAGCTGTTGGATCTCTCTTTGCAAATACTTTCTCAACTCTTGACGGTAAATCTGTCTTTTTCAAATTTTATATTTTTTTTTACCGTCATTCTGTGAAGTGAATGATTTCATCATTCTATGATTCATGTTGAAGTTTATATTTTGTCACCTTCATTTATCAGTTTCAAGTTACAGAAAGTCACTACAAACTGTTGAATCTCCCTTTGCGAATACTTCCTTGACCGTAGTATATCTGTCTTCTCTAATTTTTTGTATTTTTTTTATCATCTCTCTGGATATGTTGGTGTTGTTTATCTTCTCTAAAGTGAATGATTTCACTATTCTATAATTCATGTTGAAGTTTTTATCTTGTTATATATATGACGCGTTTGAGATTAAAAAAAATTTACGATCTTTTAAAATCTCAAAATTGCATCATTGGAAGTATGATAAAAAAAATCTGAAATTTTTGAAAGGCATTGAGTAAATTTTAGAATTGCATAACTGAAACTATGATAATTAAGATCGTAATCCCTTACAAAGGCATTGAACAATTTTCAAAGTCATCAAAGAAATCAGATAGAACATAATTGTATATACTATTCATGGATCATTGAAGTGGACTACAAAGTAGCAACATTGCATTATGTTGACATCCATGGCACGTAAGAGCAGGATATATGGATGTTACGCCTTTGAACAATTCTGCTAAACTACGCCAATACATTATAATGTGTTGGGTATTACAAAGGATTGCAGGAAACGGGAATTACAAGTAACTGCTAATGTAAGAATTGAAGTTACAATTCAACTAGAAATCTGAAAATTATAAAGATGAACAAGAAAACTGGAAAACTAGAAAACTGTTTTTGTTTGCTTGCTGAGTCGAGTGTGGCACTCTGTCCTTAAGACAATATTGCCCCGTATGTATCCTTTATACGTCCTGGACAATTCGTCTCCCAAGATAAAACAGCAATGGAACACTTGAGCAAAGGAAACTCAAGAGCTACCGTGAAGAATATTGAGCAATGAAATGATGCTAGGAAGATGTAGGAAGAAACTGTTTTGCTTGTGTATTTTCGTGTATATTGCAAGTATATTTTATGTGTACCTCAACAATGGTGTAAGGGGTGTTTATATAGGTGAGGGGGGTTGTTTAACTGCCTCCATAACAGCCATTATTGGACCCGTGAACCCGAGAACCCGGAACCCGGAACCGGAACCGGACCGGACGGGCGGGCGGCGGCGGCGCGCGTGTGGTCTTTCCTTGAACCGAAGCACATCTAGGTCCTCCCTCCTTTAAACACATGGGATACCCCTTGGGGTCCCAAACCCCAAACCAATTTTGAGTCTTATATACACAACAATTCTTTCTTCCTCTACCGATGAGGGAGAATTGAACACACACCACACTTTCCATGCTTCAAACACCTCACTTCGTGAACCAATATCTCTTTCATTTCTCAATGAAATTTGACGATTCTTGGCCCTACGGTTATCTACGTACTTAGTAGATCATGCATGTGTGAAGAACCGGATTCTCCAACATACGTAACACTAGTGTTTAAGCCGTTAAAGTTGGTCGGTCGTAACTCCCGCCAAAGGAAAATTTCCAACAATCCCCTCTTGAAAGAGATTTTGGCGCACTCACATGGTGCCTTTTTCATTTCCAGCAATATTTCAGCAGACCGATGTTGCATAAGGAGAGGTAGCATCAGCTTTGAACCTTCCATAGTTGAATACCATCGGACTTACTTACTGCGCGGTGAACGTGATGTCTTGAACCGTCAGTGTTTAGTGTAAGCTAAGTCAATGGTACCAACACAACAAATTTCCTTACTCTCTTCTTCGTAATGTTTTGTCCGTTTTGGCCATGGACAACGTCTTGGATTCTTAAGTGCGTTCATTTTGAGGCGGCCCGTCCTCGCACTTAAATAGGTGGTCTCCAACAAGGTATCCTGCTATACCCCACTTCACAAGTGTTAGGAACCATTAAAAGTTTCCCAAAACCTAACCTTTACTGTTGAGGAGCATTACAGGTTTTGAAAACTTAACCTTTACCCACACTGCAGATAGCACTTAAAGTCTATCGCGGGAATGGCTTTGGATTTGGTGTTTCTTTTCAGAAATCACTATCCGAAGTGCTCATACTTCCACCGAAGCGATCAACTGAACCTTTACAACTTAGTTTTCCCATTTAACCAAATTACTGGGATCTCCAGTTAGTAAGGTTGGGTTACCGCTGTATTGGTCCTTATATTTTGGGTTTTAAGCCCATTCCCCTAGACATGCAAGTCATCTGATCTTTGGGTAAGCCCTTTGTCAATGGGTCTGCTATATTATCCTTTGATTTAATGTAATCAATGGATATTATACCCGTGGTGATCGGTTGCCTAACGATCTTATGCCTCCGTCGAATATGACGAGACTTGCCGTTGTACATAGCATTCTGTGCCCTTCCTAGAGCCGACCGATCGTCGCAAGTGGATCATTACCGAAGGTACGGGTTTGTTCCAACACGGAACATCCTCTAAGAAGTCATGAAGTAACTCGGCTTCTTCTCCGACTTTGTCTAAAGCGATAAACTCGATTCCATTGTGGATCGGGCGATGCAAGTTTGCTTAGAGGATTTCCAAGACACGGCCCTACCACCAATTGTAAATACATACCCACCGGTGGACTTGGTGTTCTCTATATCGATATCCAGGTTGCATCACCGTACCCCTCTAGTACAAATGTGGATATCTCGAATAGTGTAACCCGTAATTTAACGTGTATTTCGGTATTGTAATACCCGATTCAACGCCTTCCGGTGGTTATCACTCGGATTACGGGTGAACCTAGCCAACTTATTGATCTGCGTAAGCAATATCGGTCGGGTGCGGTTTGTTATATACATCAAACTACCGATCACCATGCATATCGCTCCCGGTATACGGGTGCACCAAGATTTTTATCAAGCTTTTGATTTGTATCCATTGGTGACTTTATCGGTGAACTGTCTAACATCTCAAACTTTCTCAAAACATCCTCGATGTAGTGAGACTGAGATAAGACCAGTCCGTCAGACGTCTTAGAGATTTTAATCCCTAAGATGACATATGCGATACCCATATCCTTCATGTCGAAGCATTGTTTCAACATGTTCTTAGTCTCTAGGATTACCCTAGGACTACTTCCTGTGATTAACATGTCGTCTACATACAGGCATATCATGACAAATGAGTCAGAGTTACCTTTCGTGTAAACACATTTATCACACTCATTAATGGCGAACCCTTTCGATAATAGAGTACTATCAAATTTTTCGTGCCATTGTTTCGGGGCTTGTTTCAGCCCGTACAGAGATTTTACAAGTCGACAGACTTTCTTCTCTTATCCTTGAACCACATACCCCTCGGGTTGGTCCATATAAATTTCTTCTTCCAAATCACCGTTTAGGAAGGCTGTCTTAACATCCATCTGGTGTATCTCAAGGTCACGCAAAGCTGCGATCGCAATAAATACCCGTATGGATGTCATCCGGGATACCGGGGAGTAGGTATCAAAGTAGTCAAAGCCTTCTGTCTGCCGATAGCCCTTGACTACCAACCTGGCTTTGTACTTGTCTATAGACCCATCTGCCTTGTATTTCCGTTTGAGTATCCACTTACACCCCAACGGTTTATTTCCCGGAGGAAGATCAACCAACTCCCACGTATGGTTATGCAGAATGGAGCCTATTTCACTCTCAATAGCTTCTTTCCAGAGCGGTGCTTCTGGAGTTGACAATGCCTGAGCAATTGTCCTAGGTTCATCATTAACCATATAAGCTACAAAGTCGGGACCAAATGATTTATCCTTCCTGGCCCTTTTACTTCGCCTTAGATCCATCTCTGGAGTCTCCAAGTTCTGAGAATCTGGAACACTAGATTCCGGATGTTCACCACCTCGAGATTCGCTAGATCTCGAACCATTCGGATCCGGGCGATCAAGGACTCCCGGTTCTTGAGAGCTTTGTGCATAACTTCGTTTGCGAGAGGTTATGTCTTTCTCCTTTCTAGGAAAGGTACTTTCAAAGAATAGAGCATTCCTTGATTCCATTATTGTACCCTGGTGGATATCTGGAATATCTGACTTATGCACTAAGAAGTGATAAGCACTACTGTTATTTGCATATCCGATGAATATGCAATCTACAGTCTTAGGCCCAATCTTGACCTGCTTTGGCTTGGGTACTTCAACCTTTGCCAGACAACCCCACACCTTAAAATATTTGTAGGTGGGTTTCTTTCCCTTCCATGATTCATATGGAGTTTTGTCCTTACCCTTATGTGGGACTCTGTTAAGAATCGTATTAGCGGTAAGGACGGCTTCTCCCCACATGTTTTGTGGAAGACCGGAATTGATAAGCAAGGCATTCATCATTTCCTTTAGTGTGCGGTTCTTACGTTCCGCCACACCGTTTGATTGAGGTGAGTATGGAGCCGTCGTTTGATGAATAATGCCTTCTTGGGCACAATATTCCTCAAAAGGCGCTACATATTCTCCCCCTCTATCGCTACGAATGGATTTAATCCGTAGGCTAAGTTGATTCTCAACTTCTGCTTTGTAACGTCGGAACGCTTCAAAGGCTTCATCCTTACTTTTCAACAAGTAAAGGTAACAATACATTGTGCTATCATCTATAAATGTCACAAAGTACTTGTTCCCCCCTCTAGTTTGTGCGAACTTCAAATCACATATATTTGTGTGAATACGTTCTAGAGGAGCGGTATTCCTTTTGACGGATCGAAAAGGAAGCTTGGTGAGTTTTGCCTCTACGCACACCTCACACTTATGTTGAGGGTTTACGTCGATAGAAGGCAACAACTCCATCTTTACCAGCCTTTGAATAAACTTGTAGTTAACGTGTCCTAATCTATGATGCCATAAATTAGAAGACTCAAGCAAATAAGAAGAAGGTTCAACTTTATTTCCTTGACGCAATACAGACATGGCATTCACTTTGAAGAGGCCTTCACAGACGAAGCCCCTCCCTACAAATGTGCCATTTTTAGTGAGTACAAACTTATTGGATTCAAATACTAGCCTAAAACCAGCATTAACCAATAAAGGTCCAGAAATTAAATTTCTTCTAATCTCTGGGACGTGCATCACTTCCTTCAGAGTAAGTTCCTTGCTGGAAGTCATCTTCAGGACAACCTTTCCAACCCCCATCACGTCGGAAGAAGCGTTGTTGCCCATGAACAGCTTCTTGTCAGCGACTGGTGTGTACGTGGAGAAGACATCTTTGTTGGAACAGATGTGCCTAGTAGCACCTGTGTCCACCCACCACTGCATCGGATTCTCCACCAAGTTGGCTTCTAGCACCACTGCAGAGAATTCCTCGATCATGTCATCCAGGAGCGTGTCCTTGACGACGTTTGCTTGAGCCTTGCCTTTTGACTTGGCTTTCTGCTGTTGCTCAGTCTTGAGCTTGCGGCATTCCTTGATCCTATGACCAGGTTTTCCACAGTGATGACAATTACCTCTGAACATCTCTGATGCAGGGGCTTTGCCTTCTTTCTGGAACTTCCGCTTCTTGCTTGAGTTCCCTTTGGTCTCAGCCAGATTCGCCTTCGCCTCAGCAGGTTGTCTACCCCTTGGCAATGTCTTCTTATTATCTTCCTGGATTTGCAGTTTGATAACAAGCTCTTCAAAGTCATCTCCTTTGTCTTGAGTTTCAAGTAACTCATAAACTCATTCCATGAAGAAGGTAACTTTTCAATCAGCGATGCAATCGTTTGGCTTTAGTCCTTCCAAATCCAGGTGATGTAAAATCATTTGGAATTCCTGGACTTGGGACATCACTGTCTTGCTGTCCACCATTTGGAATTTTAGAAATTTCCCAACGATGAACTTCTTAGTACCCGCATCTTGTGCGTTATACTTCTTTTGCGCTTTTTCCCACGCTCTTTGGCGGTGCCAACGGTGCAATAGATCGTGTAGAGAGGGTCCGCAAGCGATTCGATATATAGTTCTTGCACATGAAATCGCTATGATTCCACGCATCACGAACCATCTTCATGCCGTTAACGACATGGATACCAAGGCCCCCTTCACCCGTTTCAGCAGGCGAAGAGTCCATTTCATCTCCAGCTTGTGGAGGATCTTCCGTAAGGAACCGGGCCATGCCCATAATCGTTAAGTAAAACAAAGCATCTTTTGCGCCATCTTTTGAATTCGATCCCATGAATTTTTCAGGGCGATCATGGTGGTGTGAAGAAGAGGGTGGAACTCCAGCAGCCGGGAAGGCAGCGGTGTTACTGCCTTGAACGAGGGCAAGACAGCAAGCGGCCGAAGCGCGGTGTTATCACGCTTGAGCGATAGCGAAGATGGCGGCGAAAGCGACAAACGTTGCCTCGAGAGGCGACGAAGATGGCAAAACATCGGTTGTATTTCCAGCCATGTTATAGCAGTTGTAGTAAACAAATATTGTCTTAAGTTGTTGGGTATTACAAAGGATTGCAGGAAACGGGAATTACAAGTAACTGCTAATGTAAGAATTGAAGTTACAATTCAACTAGAAATCTGAAAATTACAAAGATGAACAAGAAAACTGGAAAATTGGAAAACTGTTTTTGTTTGCTTGCTGAGTCGAGTGTGGCACTCTGTCCTTAAGATAATATTGCCCCGTATGTATCATTTATACGTCCTGGACAATTCGTCTCCCAAGATAAAACAGCAATGGAACACTTGAGCAAAGGAAACTCAAGAGCTACCGTGAAGAATATTGAGCAATGAAATGATGCTAGAAAAATGTAGGAAGAAACTGTTTTGCTTGTGTATTTTCGTGTATATTGCAAGTATATTTTATGTGAACCTCAACAATGGTGTAAGGGGTGTTTATATAGGTGAGGGAGGGTTGTTTAACTGCCTCCATAACAGCCATTATTGGCCAAATAATGGCCATTATGGAGGTAGTAAAGCCACCAAAATAAATGGTGAAAGACCAACGGATTTGGCCATTATAGGAGGAGTAATTCAGCCAAAATAAATGGCTGAATTGAGTGCTTGGCTTTTCTGTTCTGACCGTCGAAATTCGACTTTACGAAAACTTCGGGGACCAAACGTACATCCGAAAGAATTCGGTCCACTTCGAAACTTCGGGATCAAACCGTACTTCGGCAAAGTTTTCTGGCCCAAAAAGATAATATCAGAAGGCCCACAGCCCACAGCCCACGACCCGTGACCCGTGACCCGTGACCCGTGACCCGTGACCCGTGACCGGAACCGACGGGCGGGCGGCGGCGGCGCGCGTGTGGTCTTTCCTTGAACCGAAGCACATCTAGGTCCTCCCTCCTTTAAACACATAGGATACCCCTTGGGGTCCCAAACCCCAAACCAATTTCGAGTCTTATATACACAACAATTCTTTCTTCCTCTACCGATGAGGGAGAATTGAACACAACACCACACTTTCCATGCTTCAAACACCTCACTTCATGAACCAATATCTCTTTCATTTCTCAATGAAATTTGACGATTCTTGGCCCTACGGTTATCTACGTACTTAGTAGATCATGCATGTGTGAAGAACCGGATTCTCCAACATACGTAACACTAGTGTTTATGCCGTTAAAGTTGGTCGGTCGTAACTCCCGCCAAAGGCAAATTTCCAACATAATGATCGTGATCGGTGATTACCCATATATTACATTTAATGTTACACCCATATTTTTGTACTAGAATGCGTCATGGGTAAAGTAACGTAAATCCGGAGAGATTAAGATCTCTTATATGAATAACGATGATTTATAAAAAAAAAAGTAGTTATGTGAGGATTAGAGATTGAACGAATCAGAGAAAGTAAGTTTCGTTGACATTCAAAATATTGAACAAGTTATACATACCATATGAAATTTTGGTCATACTCGTGTATGCAAATGGAGAGCTTGGTGTATAAAAGGATGAAGTCCCAAAATAATTTAGGACTTAATAAGTGTGATGACGGTGATTGGAAATAAATTTTTTAGGTGTACCAAAGAGGCTACAGACTAGTGCTATAACACACGATTATGATAATGAGTATATGAAGCATTGTTTTGAAAGACAGTTTCAGGACTCGCCTCGGAGCTCGCCTCGGGGTGAGGCACAGTCAAAACGCCCCAGGGCTCACGTGTGGGGCTTAGTTCCTGTGAGGCTTACGCCCTAAGCGCCCGACTATACGCCCTAAACACGCCTTACGCCCAACGCTCGGGCTCGCCTAACAGTTCTTACACAAATTATATGTTAAATTCCTTAATTAAAATTATTGACACTCATAATTCCTGAACAAATGAATGATACTTAATAGTTTTTCATCTATAGAAATAAGAAGATTGGGTCAACTAACAAGTCATAGTATTCCATATTTACTATTTGAGAACATCGTGAGGGTGAATATCACTTAATATTTATTAAAAAAAATATAAAGCCGAATTGTACATTTCACTTGTCATTAGTCTTTTGTCCTATGTATCAAAATTATCATATTTTGTTATTTCGCTATTTGAAAGTAATTTTATTTTTATTCATGAAGGAGTTACGTTTTAATTATAATACTGATAAAGTTTATTGATTATTTGCTTATAGGGAGATAAAATGAATAGTATGATAGTAATACTATTTTAAGAAATTGTGACTTTTTCATTATTTCAAAGTTAAGATGTTAGAGTTGATTTGCATTTCATAATAACTTTTATTTCATTGTATTGTTTATACCTGTAAAATTATGTTATATATAATTACAAGTTGTAAGTGGCATATAATGGATTGCTTTAATTAATTTTTCGTGATGATCAAGAGCGTGCATGCACACACACACACACACATATATATATATATAATTTTCTTTTATTTTTTATGTAATTTTACCTATTTAAAAATATTTATTGTAATTATATTATTTTATGAAATACTAAACATTAAGTACCCATGGCTTAGGCATATGCAAGACGGGCGCCTTACGTTGATATGAAGTGTGTTAAAAATAATTATTATTTAAGTAAATTGAGATTAAAAAATTAATTATTTGTGTAATTGATTAAATATAAAATTGTAGTAGAAGACAAGAAATTAAATTAAGAATATTAGATAAATATTATGTGGACATAATCTAGATAGATCATTGAAAAGTGGCATTATTAAAGCTAACAGGTGGCATTAAATTATCATACGTGGATTGATGAATTCAGCATATAAGGTGCATGTATGACACTTGTAAAGGGAGGGGGAAACATGACAAGCCTTGGACTTGAATACATGTTCCTTGCTAATATGAGAATATCCAATAAAAATTCTATAATCATCAGAATTTACGCTCTTTCCTCCTCTTTCGATAAGTTTTTCATAGACGTAGTCGTATCTGTCTAACATCTTTCGTATCTTGTTCGTGTTCGGTGACCTTCGCTGAGGTTTTTGACATGGAGTTAGATGTTGTACGTAACAGATTTATAAGACAACGTTTGCTTTATTAGTTAACATGCCATAGTTAGCAAGTAGATGGGTGATACACAACTATGAAATCGTGGTGTAGATGTTAGCCAAATTAAGGAATACAACAAAACCATCAAACTTTTTTTTTGTACTGCAAAAAAAGTCGTTAATGGAGTCGTTTATTTCACACTTAGGAAGATACAAAAATGAAATTAGTGAATCCAAAACATATTGTATCAGATCATTTTTTATGAATGCTAGTCCGAATGTTTTGAAGTTCACAACAATTGGGTATTTCAGTAGATGAATTTTTGAAAAAAAGAGGGGAACTTCACCCGAGATCGTGGTTGGCCGCCAAGGTCGTTTCAAGAGAAAACTGAGGGACCACGATGCTATTTTATAGAGAAAATTACAATATCTTTCAGGGAAGTTATGAAAACTTTGAAAAAGACAACCAAGGCTAAGCAATTATAGAATGGATTGACTCGTCGTACTCATTCGAACGTTGAAACAAGGTATGTAATGGCTATCCCTTCTTTCTATAGCATGATTCCATACCTAAAATGATACTTCATAGAAAAGTATAAAAGAAGTATTCAGAAATGAGCTTGTGCATCTTATTTAGACATCCTTGAGATGTTATTATGTGTCCATTGCTGCCGTTACTCTTTAATTTTATGTTGAGCTCTATCCTACAGAGGTACTCAAATTGGATCAGTGATCGATTTTTAAATTTCGTCATAATCTAGAGTCAGACCACGCCTTATGACGAATGGCAGAGAAAGGACAGATCACTGTCGATTTTTGTTCAAAGAAAACTATACCTGAAGACATTTTTTAAAACTCTTCGACCCCCGAATTTGGAGTATCCTACTTTCACGCGATTCACATTCTCCAACAAACAATCGTTATTTCACTATCAAGACTCAAATCTTTCTATTATTGTCTTGAATCCACAATTTATCCTTATGAAGACTCCTTTCAAAAGCCACTAAACAAGTTCAACGCAGAGCAACAAGCACGATTAAGGGATATTGTTGTTAACCACTTTTCATTAAAAATGAAATCACCGTGAAAATGAAGTCTCTTTATCCCAACGATGAATGAGAATTTATAAAAGTCATTTAAGAAATAATTAAAAGAAATGACAAGGTCAGACTCCCGGGGAACCCCTTTATTAAGAAGGAAGTGAAGGTGTGCCTCCCCAGAGAGCTTAGTAGCAATATTTTTTCTACTGACGTGGCGCTGTTGGATGCTTCTGATCAATAAAACATGAAGAGGAGGAAAAAAAGTCCAGGACAGGTGAGATCTTCGGTCTGCGTCCCCAAACACCTCTCTTGCTTGCACTCGTCTGAAACTACCCAGTGCTCTTATGATGAGAAGTGAAAGTGAAAGAGGAGTAAGTAGGGTACGACGAAGCTCTAGGCCTAACGGGCAGTACGTAAACCCTAAGATGTGATGACCTATTCTATCTTAACTTTATCTACTCAGAAACCTAAACGATTGATGTCTTTCCCCCGTCTTCCCAAACCAATTTACCTATTTGAGCAGTCTTCTTTGGCTAAGGTTTATTTTTTGTTAAAAAGAGATCTCTAATTAAGGGCTATCGACCCGACAGTTCTCTGTTGGTCCATTTAGTGGATCCTCCCCCAAAAACAAGATAATGAGACCAAAGCATGAAAAATCGGCTGCCTGCTAAATCAACATGAAAGCTTTAGCTGTTTGCTTTAGCAACGACGGTGGTAATGTTAGAAGACAACTTACGGCATCTGATGGTCAGATGCCTATGGTTCAATATCTTTGACATAATTAAATTCGATTTTCTCTCTTATTTACTACGGCGACGAAGAATCCAATTATCACTATATTTATTTCTTTTTCTACTTCTTCCAAGTGCAGGATAACCCCAAGGGGTTGTAGGGTTTTTTCTACTCAGATATCAGGTTTGAGGACTTGGGTGAGATAAAAGGCTTCAAACATTTCTTTATTACTAAAAGGGATCTGAAGAAAAAGAATTTACTCATTAGAAAACTTTCTAAAGATTAACTTTAGCATAAGAAAGGGAAGCATGCATTGACCCCGGTTGCTTTCTTGGAACTAATTGATAGGCACGACGTTTTCTATAGAACAAGCGGGATATGCAGGATCAATATGCTGCTCATGCAGTCCATGGTGTTGAGGTTGATAATGGCATTCTCCACGGTGTTGTGGTTGATGACGGTATCCTCCACGCTAAGGAGGAGGATACCCTTAGCGATGTGATTTTCGGAGTATGTAGCAAAGCTTGGAGAATTGGTTGAGGTTGCGGTAGATCTAATAGGCATGGATGATGTGCACAGCACAAGGTGCAGTAATTGATAAACCCTCCTTCAGATAGGAGTTAAGAGACATAGATTTGCTCAATGACCCCATGATCCTCATCATCATCACCTACACAATTGCAGGTCAGCAACAAGAGGAAGTTCAACCTCTGGATGACCAAATAATTTATGATACATTCCTAGGGACAACTTAGTAAAATCAAAAACTTAATAAGATATTATGCATGTTTTAAATAAATTTATTTATTTTTCAAAATTCTCTCTTTTAAATATTTTAGATGCAAAGAGTATATATATATATATATACGCATTAATTCATTCGAATATATTTTTAATGGGGGGAAATGGAAATCATTTACACCCCTGATTTTGCTTTACAAATCAAACTTCTCCCTCAACTATGAACAATAAACATTCCTCCCTATCCAATGCAATGTCTATTTTACCCTTGACATTTTCAATCCTTCATCCATGTAATACCTTTTGTATTACATATAATATTTTTTTAATCTATACATTTATAGATTTTAGATTTATCTAAGCTCATTAACCTTATTAGTAGAACAAACCTTTTATGAATTTGTCAAAAAATATAATGATATTTTTTAATGATATTACATGCATTAAATATGTATTTTCTTATGTACATGCCTATGTGCACATTTAATTTTCACTTATTTCCTTCTTCTTTTTATTGTTTATATAAATAAACAAAATGTGGTTTTCATTATTGGAATGGTTTTTCAATTATAAATAAATTCATTTACGATATAAATATATAATATTTTAGGAATTTGTTATAAATATACCTCTATTCTTTCTTAATTATTTCTATATTACCTGCATAGAATATGTTTATAAAATTATTTTTACCTTTTATTTTAACTTATATAAAATATATTAAAGCTTTGATTATTATCAATAAAATTAGATTTTAAATTATAATTAGTTATTTTATTATAAAATATCATTAACTTATATACTCAATTAGTATTTCTCACTCTTCTTCTTTTTTTATCTCAAAAATTATATTTGTTTTTTTCAAAAGAATTTATTAATAGACCAAAGAATGAAAAATATCATGATATTATAGAATTAATAAAATAAACAAAGGTTGATAATATAAAGGTAAAATAAGAATTTAAAAAAGTCAATTAGCATAAAGGAGGGAGAATGTCGATTGTTTAAAGTTGAGGGGGTGTAAATGATTTTCATCCCTTTTTAATGGGTAATTGATTTAGAAAAATTAAGTTTTAAAAGGAATAACAAAATGTCATAAACTGAAATACTGGAAGAAGGAAAAATCAGAACAAACGAAGTAGGCATATGTACTAAATAATGAGAAATAAAACTTGACCTAATTTACTCAACGCATTTGAACAACTCAAAAAAAAATCTAAAAAGATGAAATCTTTTATTTATTATAGTTTAAAAAATTATATATTATATAGAACTAAATATCTTTTTTCAGTATTTTTAATATAAAATTTTAAATTTCTTGTACATAGTGACATGGCGATGCATTAAATCTTCATTCTATATTATTTAATTTTTATTTCAATATTTCATGTTATAATTAATTTTAGTTATTCAAAAAAAAAATTCTTATAATCACTAAAAAAGTATTATACGTATCATAAAGTTACAATTAATATTTAGAAAAGTTTATTATTTTCTTATATAGTCATGACATTAGAAATGCAGCAAATTTTCTTTTCAAAATTTTAGATTTTTCGTTAAATGACAGTAGAACTTTTGTCTAATATTTTAGAACTTTGAATTAAACTACTTAAATTTTTATATTTACCAATAAGATTTTTTAAAACAAGCACCAAGGTATTATATTATATTTTATTAACTTGAAAGAACATTTCTCATCAAACAATAAAATTACCATTTAACCAAGTAGAATATTAGCATCAGCTAGTTCATATGGGACTCTAGAACTAGACCTCATTGTGTTCCTATCTAATTACATTGTTGGGTGTTTTTGCTCTATGGTACTTTATAAAGCAGTACGGGAAGTATATAACTATTACAAGTATTCGAAAGGATAAACAAAGATTCAATAGTTCAACTAGTAATCTGAAAATTACAAGATAACCACAAAACTGAAATTACAATTTTGTTGAAAACGAAAAAATGGAAACTGGTTTTGCTGAGTCGAGTGTGGTACTCTGTCCTTAAGACAATATTGCCCCGTATGTATCCTTTATACGTCCTGGACAATTTGTCTCCCAAGATAAAACAGCAATGGAACCCTTGAGCAAAGGAAACTCAAGAGCTACCGTGAAGAATATTGAGTAACGAAATGATGCTTGGAAGTTGTAGGAAGAAAACTGTTTTTGTTGTGTATTTTTCGTGAGCTTTATGAACTGTTATTTTTCTGTTCTTTGTGGTTCTCAACAATGGTGTAAGGGTGTGTTTATATAGGTGAGGGAGGGGCTGAAAACGCCTCCATAATAGCCAAATAATGGCCATTATGGAGGTAGTAAAGTCACCAACATAAATGGTGAAAGAACCAACGGATTTGGCCATTATAGGAGGAGTAATTCACCAAAATAAATGGCTGAATTGAGTGCTTGACGTTTGTTTTGACCATCGAAATTCGAACTTCGGGGACCAAACTGTACATCTTGAAACTTCGGGACCAAACTGTACATCTCGAAACTTCGGGACCAAACAAGTATATCGAAAGAATTCGGTTCAAACGTACGTCCGAAACTTCGGGATCAAACTCGTACTTCGGCAAAGTTTTCGGCCCAAAAAGATAATATCGAAGGCCCACACGGCACGGCCGTGACCGTGAACCCGAGAACCGGAACCGGAACTCGGAACCGGACCGGACGGGCGGGCGGCGGCGGCGCGCGTGTGGTCTTTCCTCGAACCGAAGCACATCTAGGTCCTCCCTCCTTTAAACACATGGGATACCCCTTGGGGTCCCAAACCCCAAACCAATTTCGAGTCTTATATACACAACAATTCTTTCTTCCTCTACCGATGTAGGAGAATTACACACAATACCACACTTTCCATGCTTCAAACACCTTACTTCGTGAACCAATATCTCTTTCATTTCTCAATGAAATTTGACGATTCTTGGCCCTACGGTTATCTACGTACTTAGTAGATCATGCATGTGTGAAGAACCGGATTCTCCAACATACGTTACACTAGTGTTTAAGCCGTTAAAGTTGGTCGGTCGCAACTCCCGCCAAAGGCAAATTTCCAACAATCCCCTCTTGAAAGAGATTTTGGCGCACTCACATGGTGTCTTTTCATTTCCAAAGAATATTTCGGCGGACCGATGTTGCATAAGGAGAGGTAGCCTCGGCTTTGAACCTTCCATAGTTGAATACCATCGGACTTACTTACTTTGCGCGGTGAACGTGATGTCTTGAACCGTCGGTGTTTAGTGTAAGCCAAGACAACGGTACCAACACAACAAATTCCTTTACTCTCTTCTTCGTAATGTTTTGTCCGTTTTGGCCATGGACAACGTCTTGGATTCTTAAGTGCGTTCAATTTGAGGCGGCCCGTCCTCGCACTTAAATAGGTGGTCTCCTACAAGGTATCCCGCTATACCCCACTTCACAAGTGTTAGGAACCATTAAAAGTTTCCCAAAGACCTAACCTCAACTGTTGAGGATCATTACGAGTTTTGAAAACTTAACCTTTACCCATACTCGCAGATAGCACTTAACGTCTATCGCGGGAACGGCTTTGGATTTGGTGTTTCTTTTCGAAATCACTATCCGAAGTGCTCATGCTTCCTCGAAGCGATCAACCGAACCTTTACAACTTAGTTTTCCCATTGAACCAAATTACGGGATCTCCGGTTCGTAAGGTTGGGTTTCCACCGTATTGGTCCGTATATTTTGGGTTTTAAGCCCATTCCCCTAGATAGGCGAACGCTTGATCTCGGGTAGTCCCTTAGTTTGTAAACAAGGAAGTGATACCCGTGATGATCAACTCGCCATACGGTCTTATGTCTCCGACGATCCCGACGGATATGTCCGGACGCCGTCATCCGTGTCCTTCCTAAAGCCGATCGGCTAGCCACGATGTATAACTCGCTGAAGGCACGGGTTTCTCCCAATAAGGGACGTCCTCTAATGAGTCGTGAAGTTACTCAACTTCTTTCATGCTTTGTATAAAGCGATAAACTCCGATACCATCATGAATCGGTCGATGCAAGTTTGCTTAGAGGATTTTCCAAGAACCACCATACACATTTACTTGTGGCTTTGGTGTTCTTCGATCCGATGTCCGGTTGCATCACCGTGTTCTCCCGAACCGTGGACATCCGAATACAATAATCCGTAGATAAGCGAATAATTCGGATATCGTCATATCCGACTTAACGCCTTCTATTGATCATGTATTAAGATCATCGATGAACCTTAGTTCAACTAATATGTTTGTAGGACGATACCGGGTCGGTTGTAGTGTGTACAATACATTGAACTACACGTGACTTTGCATATCACTCCTTGTCTATGGGTGCACCATGATTCCAATCGGTTCTATGATTCATATCCATTGGTGGCTTCAACGAGACTCGTCAACTATTGACCAGTCCGTTAGATGTCTTAGAAATTCAATTCCTAAGAAGTCATCTGTGATACACATATCTTTCATATCGAGACTTTGTTTCAATATGATTTTCACCCTCAGACCGTTGGTTTTCCAACTGTTGGCTTTCTAACTTCGAGCCAATGTTTCGTGGTCGATTCATTGTTCTGTTTTATCGAAACTTTCAGGACCAAAATGTACACATTTCAGGGACCAAAATGAAAGTTCAGGAAGAAGCCCAACAGTCCGGCAAACCAAGTCTGATTCTCTTCTTCCAACTCTACGGTTGGGAAGGCTAATTCAACATTCATGCCACGCAAGACTGCAATGGCCCTGGATGTGAAGCTACTCACAGGGGAGCACATCTTACAACCCAAAGGTTCTTTTCCCGGAGGAAGATTAACCATTACACAAGTATGGTTCTATATATGGAATCTATTTCTCTCTTTAGCTTCTTTCCAAAGCAGCGCTTTTGGAGATAACAATTATTTGTTAATTGTCCATGGTTCGTTCTCAACCATACAAGCTAGAAGGACTGGAACAAGTCTTTGTCCCCTCTTTGCTCCGTCTTGGTTCAACATCTAGAATCCACGAGTTCGCAGATCGGAATATTAAGTTCCGGATAGACGAACTTTCGAGTCATGAAGATACGGAACGTCTAGTTCCGGACAACGAGTCCTCGCGGGTTCTTGTTAACCTTGAGCAATTACTCCTTTTCCTTTTCCAAGGAAAGTTATCTCCAAAGAATTCAGCATTCTTTGACGCCAAGAGGCGATCAACACTACTGTTATTTGCAGATCCAGTGGATATGCAATCTACAGTCTTAGGTCGAACTTGACCTATTTCGGTAGCCCATCTTTTACCAAGCTACCCCACATAATTTGGGCGTACGACTTCGCGCTTGGCTAACACCGTTAGACTGAGGTGAGAAATGAACATTCGTTTAATGAACGATGCTTCACATTCTCCCCCTCTATCACTACGAATTTCTCAATCCGTAGGCTTAGTTGATTTTCAACTTCTGCTTTGTAGGCTTCAACAACTTCATCTTTGCTTTTCAATAAACAAAGGATTCCATACGTTGTACCATCATCAATGAAGATCACAACGTACTTGTCTCCCCCTCTATTTTGTATAAACTTCAAATCACCCAAGTAGGTGTGACTAAGTTCTAGAGGAGCGGTGCTTCTTTCGCTATTCCCTTGACGGAATTTGGAAAGGTGATTTTGCCTCTTCGTCTACCTCACATTCATTTTGAGGGTTTATGTCGACAGTAGGCAACAATCTCAACATCGTTAGCTTTTGAATGACTTGTTATTTAACGTGTCTTAATCTATGATGGAATAGATGCACGGATTACAAATATATCATTCATTTGGCTACAGACATACTGTACCAGTCTTAGTTATTACGGACCTGTTGGACTAGTCTCAAATCAGACTTGACCAACAACGTCCTTTAACCAAGTTAGGAACATGTATCACCTCTTTTAGAGTGATCTCATTCCTTGAAGTCCTATTGAGGACAACCTCTCCAGCCCCTTTGATTTTAGAGGTGGCGTTGCTTCACATGAACAACCTTTTTCCCGTGGTTAGGGCGTAATCGGATCATATGTGATCTCGATATTCGGGTCCACTCTAGTTGCTTTGGCAGACTGAGTGTCCAATTTCTTTACTGCCTTTCTTTAGGCCTTCAGATCATTCAGGACCTGGAAACTCTGGCCCACCTTACTAGGTGTCCATTACTTTTCCTATGAAATGAATTTTGGCCCCACTCCAGTCGCCCAGAGGCTTTATATGACTAAGTGTCCAATATCATCATATCAAAGGAATTTTGGCCCACTCCAGTCACCCGGAGGCTTTGTATGACTAAGTGTCCAATATCATCCTATCAAAGGAATTTTGGCCCACTCTAGTCGTCCGGAGGCTTTGTATGACTGAGTGTCCAATATCATCCTATGAAGGATCTTCTGCCAAATAATATGACAGGCTCAACGTCATTAACTTTTAGACTTCTTCCGTTATGATTGGTGCCCAGATAATTCTTGGCGCTTACTTTTAAATTTTTATATTTACCAATAAGATTTTTGAAAACAAGCACCAAGGTATTATATTATATTTTATTAACTTGAAAGAACATTTCTCATCAAACAATAAAATTACCATTTAACCAAGTAGAATATTAGCATCAGCTAGTTCATATGGGACTCTAGAACTAGACCTCATTGTGTTCCTATCTAATTACATCATTATGGACAATTGAAAGTAAAAAACAATAAACTATACAGAAAATAATAATAATAGCAAAATTGTTGAGGGCCTTTAACTCTTAGGGGTCCTAGAGCAGATATTTCAAGTAGAAGTTCAAAAAATATTCTGCCATTAGAAGGAAAATTAGTTGACATTGACATCATAGGTATGACAACAAATGGGGACCCAAATCAAATTTTTGAGCACTATATAAAGGTGTCGAACAATGGCCACACAAATGGTGTCGTAGGTGATGAGGAGAAGTCATTGAGAAATGTCGCTATTGGAGGTGGGGATAATGTAGCGAATCTGGAAAATATAGTGAATCTGGAAGATGTGGTAGATCAATTGGATGAAATAGAGTTTGAAATACAGCATAAAAACGGGATCACGAACGAGAATGGAAATGGGGTGGTGGATCGTTTGGAAGATGGTGGTCACCGATGAAGGACATGGTGGTCCGATAGAGGTAAAAGGCGGTCATCGGTGAAGGATATGGTGGTCCGATAGAGGTAAAAGGTGGTCATCGGTGAAGGATATGGTGGTCCGATAGAGGTAAAAGGTGATATCGATGAAGGGCATTGTTTACGTGATTTGGTGCATGTCATAAGTGCAGGAGCAGTTGATCCTCCTACACAATATGGAGGTGTCATATCATATATTCACTAACCAAGTCGAAAGAATCTTTCACAATCAGAAAAATTAGACAAAAATTATTTTTACTTGTCCTAAGAAATTTAGATAGAGTATAGATAAATGTAAATGTACAAAAATGTGTTCTCTATTTTGTTACCCCTAATATAGGGGTAGACTATCTCAATCTTCATGAAATTCTTTTTAAAATTGGGTTTAAGCAGACGTATACTTCATCCTATAGAAATGTTTTATTGCATAGAAATTTACAAACAAGGACTAAAAAGCATAAAATTTCACACACAGAAAGCGATTTGAATTTAAGGGAAAAGGAAACAAGCAACGTTTTTGCTTTTGACCGGCGACATAGGAGATGAACTTCAGCCTATAGACATGTTTTATTGCATACAATTTTACACGCACTGTATAACCTTCCATCAAAATAATAGTCAATAAGTGTATCTTTTATATATTAATTATAATATACTAAAAATATGCATATTTTATACATATAATATAGATTTTTTTTATATTGATTAGCGGATGTAATTATTTTTGGTGGAGCTACCGAGTGTAACAAATCCTATATTAAAAGGGGCGATTAGTCAATTTGTAAGAAGAAGAATTATAGTGGTAGATGAATGACTTTGTACTTAAAATACCTATGGTCTGTCGCATTAATCTGGTTTATTAGGTGAGACATATACATTAGAGTCGATCATTTAAACAAAAACAACAAAAAGGACCTTCTAAAGTGGTATATTGAACATTACATCTCAAACAAGAATTATGAAAATGTGTCGACAATTTTTTCAAGATAAAATATATAACCTTTGCAATATACGTATGTCTATAGTCCCATTTTTTTTTTCTGTTCAATAGATCATATCAAACCTTAATATATGTCAAAACTTTTCAAGTGGATTTGGCTAGATCTTTTCAATTTTCTCGAACAAACTACCGTGTCTTTTGTTTACCGTTCTCGAAATAGTGTTATAAAGTTTCATAAAAAAAGATAAATTTGAATTCTAAATTTATCACAAGGACAATCTTCAAACAGGACAAATATCTTGGACTCAAAATCATTGGCGTTGATGTATTTACATGCAACGGCTAAAAAGCTCATGTTTATGAGGATTCACTACTTCATAATCCATCAAATTTTATTAGGTACTAAAAAATTATAAAAAAAATAAAACTTAATAAGAATTGGACGGGTTGAATAATCACCTGCTCATGACCTAGTAATAATGAATGTATGAACTCGATCATTCACGTTGATGCATTTACATGCAACAGCTAAAAAGCTCATGTTTATGAGGATTCGCTACTTCATCACGCATCAAATTTTATTAGGTACTAAAACTTATAAAAAAAATTAGAACTTAATAATAAACGGACGGGTTGTGTTATCACCTGCTCATGACACCCCTAGTAATAATGAGCGTATGGACTAAGATGATTCGATGCTATTACATAATCAATCAATCAATTTACAGCAGTTCCATTCTAATACAGAAGAATCGATTTTGTAATCTGGCCAACTTTCAAAAGACGTATATTATGGCACAAACTTTGAAACAGAACAATATTCTCAGTGGTATGAACTTATGAATGATATACATTGTCAAAAAACATCTGCCACCAGGTTAAAAGCGTCATCACCAACTCTGTCATGGTTGACCCACAAAGAACTGCAGATTATTTCTCTAATTGTCAAGTGTAGCAGTCCAAGTCTCTTCAAACTGAACCGATAACAAACTGTAGTTCGGGCAAGGCTCTTGGCTTTTTATGACTATCAATTAAATGTCTCGAGTTTTAGGCTCAAATATATGGTCAAGGGAAAAGCTTGTAGAGATGACTCGGATTGCTGAGCCAAAGATCTTAAGACACGCTGTAAAAGGTATGCCAGCAAAGTTTTCTTAGTCAGAGAAAGGTTGGGAGTCCATGCAAAGATGGACCAGTTTTCTTTGGTATTGTCCATAGTATTCACCAACTGCATCTACATCTTCACTTTCTGGGTTCAGTCCTGGCAAGTTAACCAACTTATCTGAAGATCTTAATTCATCATCCAAGCTATTCACTATGGATTTCCCGACAAGCCAGTATAAACATGGCTGCTGTATCTGGTTGTTGTGCTCCACGAAGAGAAGCTAATGCCTCTGGCAGTGCACCAGCAGCAACATACAAGATAAGTGCCCTGCATTGAGTTATTACTAAATAAGAGAACCATCAATTTTCTGGAAAATACCGGATGAAGAGAAGAAGATGATACCTCCAAATGTTGTGTTCAGAATGAACATGCTGAGCCCACCTCAGCAAAACCCTGCAGGACCAAAATTTTAAGTTTTCCATTTTTGACAAGTATGCTACTGATCATATCGTAAGTAAATCATAGTAGTTACAGAACTTCCACATTCTCTTGGATCAAAGATAGGTATTAACCTTGCATAGTCAGTTCCTTTGAGATGTGTTGCAGCATCAGTCCAGCATCCAGCATCTTGTAACTGCCAAATAAATAGAACGTGAAATTAGCCAAAAAGTAGAGAAATATGACATGTGGCCTGTTACTTGGAGTTGCAAAATCTGCACATGTCCATTTACTATGGCTAGTGAAAGGCATATAATTCTCAGAAAAATATAGTAGTAAGAGGAAGTCAAACTTGTAGCACGTTAGCAACTACAGAAGATACCCCAGTTGGAAGACTACAAAGATGAAAACACAACCCAGCTATGGGTGCATTTGGTACAAACGAAAATGTTTTATATGGAAAATGTTTTACTTTGGACAATCATTTCCTGGATCATTTTCTGGTGTTTAGTAGGGTATAAGTGTAAATGGCAAATGTTAAACATATAAAGTGTAAGATAGGTTTTGATAATAATACAACAACATACCCAGTGTAATCCCACACGGTGGGGTCTGGGGAGGGTAGAGTGTAGGCAGACCTTACCTCTATCAGAGGTTGTTTCCGAAAGACCCTCAGCTCAAGAGAAAGCATCTTTGAGTATTAAAGATTGCTAATAATGTTTTCAAATGAAAATTAACAGTAAGGTTCTTGAGTTGGTTAAAGCAAGTGATAAGGAGCAAGGGAGGGATATTTGCGAGAATGATGTTTCATGATAAGTGGTGATTTTATCACTTATTCACGTCTCTTCACTTTGGTTTTTGTATTCTTTATTGGAAATATGAGGCTATTTATGATGTATATTGCTATTATTTCAGGTGCATTGAATCATAAAGGGAATTGAGATCAAATGAAGTGGAATTGAGCAAAATGAGTTGAAAAGGGGCTAAAAGAATTCAGAAAAAAAACTGGAAAAGCACTCTCGGATGCCGCAATTGAAGCCAAAGGACCGAAATTGCGGTGGTCAACAACAGCAATCGCGGCTAAAAGACCGCAAATGTGGTGGTCAACAACACAGTCAAACACCGCAATTGCGGTAAAATGACCGAAATTTCGGTCTCTGGTCAAAGTCAACTCTATTGCAATTGCGGTCTTTTGTCCGAAATTGTGGTAGATGGGGTTCAGTTCTAGACAAAGTTGGAATTTCACCTTTTCTTTCTCATCTCAAATCACATAAAACTCGGCCTAACTCATTTGGAAAGATATCTTTGGCAGAATACATGATTTTTGGGAGCTAGGGTTCTTATACTACATTTGACGATTGAAGCTTTGAAGATTCGGATAAGAAATTTCTCAAACTTTTACTCATATCTTCAATTCCTTACTTTGTATTGAATATCTATGTGTGTAGTATTTCTTTTGGGGGTTCGGGGAAGGAAAGGAAACATAAGCACAATTAGCCCTATGGTCACTTTGACCGCCACATCCATCACATATGCTCCCCACTCATGGGTTCGAGATTGTGCGCACAATCCTTTCTTAATCGGAGAGTTATGCTCAAGTCAACACTTCACATGGAAGAGACTAACTCTATTAGTACCAAAAAAGCCACAAGTCTCCATATTTTTTTAAGGAGTACCCACACCTAAACTACAAAGAAAATCTACATAAAAACACCCGGTTAAAAAGAAAGCATCCTCGGGAAAAGAAGCGTGGTACAAAGAAAAACCAAGGATATCACTACTAAAAACAAAAAATACTAACAAAACTAAAGAAAATAACAAAAGCGACTAATCCACGGTGACACCAAAATAAATTAGACAAGGGCATAAATGGTAAAAACAAGCTCGGCAAGGGCATCCAATATCTATACATAAACTAAAAATTAGAAAAGGACACAAGTCAACATAAAGAAATACAGTATGCTACCATATGCCACCCCCAACTAAAAAGGCTAAACACTGCATCAAGTGCTCTCATCGCTCTCGGACTCATCATCATTCTCATTTTCACCCTCTTCTTCTGACCATTGAATCGAAGCATCATCATCAACTTCTGGTCTGGTTCACGGTAATGACTCTTTAGAACCTTCCATAACCCCTTTACACCCTTCCACATTCGGATGAAGAATTTATTTCTTCTCTTTTTCCTCATCTTGGTGTGAGTCGGTCAACTTGATGTGTGCACTCTTCAACTCGCTGTGAGACGTGGCTAAGTCAGTGTATGTTTTTTCCAGTTTTTTGAGGTGGGCCCCCTGCTTCTTTTGATCCTCAAGATACTTCTCAAATTCTTTCTTTGACACAAAAGTAGGACCCTCAAACGTATCACCGGGTCCCCTCGGAAGCCAGCTACTAAGTCTCGGATTCGCCTCATCTCATCAGTAAGGATGGCAAATGGTCCTCCATCAGAGGATGTTGGCTGACTACAGGGGTCGATCTAAGAAGATTTCGCCCTCGTTTTCCTCTTTCAGCTCTTGCAAAACTTCTTGCTCCTCGCTTTCTCAATGGTAGAATAGGCTTCTCCAGATCTATCCACTTGTCTTCGGATACACATCAACCTCCGCAAGCTTGCTTAACTCAATGATAAGAGATGGAAATAGCAACATATTACTGTTTTGCACCAAGTACTCCCTAAATCCATTGATGATAAATGAACCAAAATTCACAAGAATGTTGTCAAGAATGCAAGCAATCATTTAGGTCTTCAACAATGGGTACCTCGAACACATGTGAACATGGAAAGATTCGATAACCAATTTTTTGCCTCGACCGTGAATTCTTGCGATGTGATGCCTTTCTTTGTGATAGCCCATGGCACAAATTTGCCCGGGCACAAATTTGCCCGGGCACAATTTTGAGACCAACCAATCACCTCCAACACAATCTTAAGCCCTAAATGGTGCAATATCATGATCTGGCAGCCCATAAAATTGATGAATCGTTGATGCCCCGAAGTTCACCATCTTGCCCCGTATTTTCATAACTGAGTCGCTCCACTTGACGGCCTTGAGGTTTGCGTAGAACTCTAACCCACTGCTCATTAGCCTTGTCAGGCTCAAGATGACAAAATGACATTCCTCACATGAAAGCCAAGAAGTGCAAAATGAAAAAATTAATGTTTGGCTTGTTCATCGACCTACCCCCCCCCCCCCCCACTACTCACAGTCACAAACTTGAGTCTAAGTATGGTGCCCAATTTATATCTTCAAAGTGGAGGAAAAAGTGGTAAAAATAATTCTCGTCGTGCCACGACGTTAAATGCAGCGCTCTATGGGAGGCAACCCATATTTTCTTACGTTCGACTTTTATTTCAATTAAGCCATTTTTAAATTTTAGTTAAACTTCTTTTTATTTTTGTTCAGTCCACATGTGTTACGGGGTTTGAAAAAGATTTGGCCGGGTTGAAGGATTTTTTTAGAACAACTGAAACAACCGAAAATTCGTCCTCAGTTATGCATTTGCGGTCTAAAGGTCGCAATAGAGGGCGCTCAGTGTTTTCGAAAAAGAAGGAAGAAAAGCATTTGCATTTTGTTTTCGTTCTTCTTACCACAATTGCGGCACCTCTAGCTTAAAACAAAACGAGAGAAGAAAAAAGAAACAAGGTTGTATGGGTTTGTTGTCTGTCAAGTTCCCTTGCTCCCCCAATTTCGAATCTACATCACCGGCCATCTCTTAAAGATTCAAACATCCTGGTATGATATGCTAACCCATGTACTCCTTGTGATTATAAGATTCTCTCTTCTTCTTCTTCCCATGTTCTCTCATCTCCCAGGGCTAAATTGCAAGTTTCAATTGTTAGGAGTTGACTGTTAATCTGTTAGAAATTCTTGTGTAATGTAGTTGGCTGAGGTCAGTTGAGTGTGTGCTTTATTGTTTGCAAAATTGGGAAAGTCTTTGAGTACCCAAAGTGTCTACAAAGCGATGAACTTCATATTGCCCACAACTTGTTTGTTAGTATGCTTGAAAGAAATTCTAGTGGGTCTTGAACAAGAATGCTTTACTTGATGTTGGTGCTTAAATGTATGTTGAATTTTGGCACTTAAATTGAAAATGAGAGTTCACTAAGTTCAGTTTTTGCTAAACATGGCTGGCATATGCGAATGAGGAGCTGAAGAAGACGAGACCGCATTGGGCATCTCAGAAATCTGGAAAGACCACAATTGCGGTCAATGTGTTACTTCTGCGGTCCCGCAATTGCGGCACATTGACCGTATTGCGGCATCTGAGGCAAAAAAAAAATTGCGGCTTCAAAACAGTGACTTTGCACAAGTTACACCATTTCAGTTTCGGATCATTTCTTTGGCTTAATTAACTCACAATGCATTGTATTACATCTCTATATAAGTGTTTGTGCTTGTGCTTATGCTTTGTTTTCAGGTGTCAAAAGCCAAAAATGGATCCACACTCCGGCGAAGAGGTGCACGAAAATCCCTTAGAAATTGACGAAGAAGATTATGATCACAACAGGTTCTTATCAATGGATTGTGAGTGCCGCTATTACTCTGAGTTGGCTGGGAACAAATTCTTCCCAGAAAGAGGGATTGCACTTGATCGGGTTCCCGAACTTCTTCCAGGCTTCTATCAGAGACTTGTGGATAGGAAATGGATATGTTTTGCCACTCAGCCTTGCAAGACTAACGAGTAGTGGGTCGGAGAGTTCACGCAAACCTCAAGGCCATCAAGTGGAGCGACTCAGTCATGAAAATACGACGCAACATGGTGAACTCGGGGCATCAACGATTCATCAATTTTATGGGCTGCCAGATCATGATATTGCACCATTTAGGGCTCAAGATTGTGTTGGAGGTGATTGTTTGGTCTCAAAGAAAGGCATCACATCGCAAAAATTCACTACCGAGGCGAAGCATTGGTTATCAATTATTTACAATCGAATCTCTCCATTTACACGTGTGAGGTACCATTGCTGAAGGCTCAGATGATTGCTTGCATTCTTGACAACATTCCTGTGAATGTTGGTTCATTTATCATCAATGAGCTTCGGGAGTACTTGGTGCAAAACAGTAATATGTTGCTATTTCCATCTCTTATCACCGAGTTGTGCAAGCTTGCGGAGGTTGATGTGTATCCGAAGGCAAGTGGGTAGATCCGAAGAAGACAATTCTACCATTGAGAAAGCGAGGAGCGGGAAATGTTTGCAAGAACAGAAAGAGACAAACGAGTGCAGAATCTTCTCACGCCGACCCCTTTAATCAACCAACACCCTCTGATGGAGGACCATTTGCCATCCTTATTGATGAGATGAGGCGAATCCGAGACTTAGTAGCTGGCCTTCCGAGGGGACCCAGTGAGACATCTGAGGGTCCTTCTACTTTTGTGTCAAAGAAAGAATTTGAGAAGTATCTTGAGGATCAAAAGAAGCAGAGGGGCCACCTCAAAAAGCTGGAAAAAACATACACCAACTTAGCCACGTCTCACGGCGAGTTGAAGAGTGCACACACCAAGTTGACAGACTCACACACCAAGATGAGGAAAAGAGAAGAATAGAGATAAATTCTTCACCCGAATGTGGAAGGGTGTGAAGGGGCTATGGAAGGTTCTAAAGCCTAAAGAGTCACTACCGTCAACCGCCAGAAGTTGACGATGATGCTCCAGTTCAATGGTCAGAAAAAGAGAGTGGGTGAGGATGAGAATGATGATGATGAGTCCGAGAGCAATGAGAGCATTTGATGCAGTGTTTAGCCTTTCCCATCATCTGCTAGCCTGATGCAGACTTCGGGGAGTCCCTCAAACTATTTTATGTTTTGTTTTGATATTGTGTAGTAAGGACACTGCAATGTTTGTAGTTGGGGTGACATATGGTAGCATAATGTATTTCTTTATGTTGACTTGAGCACTTATCGTGCTTTAAGTTTATGTATGGATATTGGATTCCCTTGCCAGGCTTGTTTTTACCATTTATGGATGATCATGTGCCTTTGTCGGGTTTATTTTGGTGTCATTGTGGATTAGTCACTTTTGTTATGTTCTTTAGTTTTGTTCTATGTTGCTCGGACACTTCACTTTCCGTGCCTCACCCGTTTTGACACGACATGGGTGTGGATGTGGAATCCATACCCGATCTAGTCAATCCATTTTGGGTACTTTGACCAAAATCGACAAAGAAATTCCTATAAACCAATGATTTTCTTAAAAAGCTAAGGTGAAATTAAAGAAAATGGAATACCTTGTATATACAAATTTCAATGTCACTCCTTTTCCTTTTATGTCCTTTTGGGATTTTCCTCTTGATCAATATTTTCTCCTCAAGTTTTCACATAATATCTCATAATTTAGATTTTATAACTTTATTTTTAGATATTTGAATTATTTTTAGTTGAACCCCTGTATGCATATCCATACCTAGATCCGTATCCCGAATTTCAAAATTTAGATCATGAAGGATCCGACCTCTAGATCTACACCCGTATCGGGCACCTACACCCGAGTCTGAGCAACATAGGTTTTGTTAGTATTTTTTATTTTTAGTAGCGATATCCTTGGCTTTTCTTTGTGCCAGGCTTCTTTTCCCGAGGATGCCAATTTTCTTTTGAACTAGGTGCTTTTAGGTAGATTTTCTTTATAGTTTAGGTGTAGGTGCTCCTTAAAAAAATGTGGAGACTTGTGGCTTGTTTGGTACTAATAGAGTTAATCTTTTGCATGTGAAGTGTTGACTATACCCCTCCGATTAAGAAAGGATTGTGGGCACAATCTCAAACTCATGAGTGGAGCATATGTGATAGATGTGGCGGTCAGGGTGATCATAGTGCTAATTGTGCTTATGTTTCCTTCCCTTCCCCGAAACCCCAAAATAAATACTTTACACTTAGATATTAAATACAAATCAAAGAATTGAAGATACGAGTAAAAGTTTGAGAAATTTCTCATCTGAATCTTCAAAGCTTCAATCCTCAAGTGTGGTGTAAGAACCCTTGGGTCTTTGAAGATTTGAAGATTTGGTTGAGCACTTTCTTGAACCTTTACTTCATTGCTTTGATTCATTGCCTTGTAATGAACATCTAAGTGTGTAGTATTTCATTTCTTCGCTTGAATCTTATTTATGGGAATATTCACTGTAAAGTGTTATAAATTAAATCTCTTGTTTTGCTTGTGTATTGTATGATTTTTATTCTTAATGAAGCGAGTTAATGTTGTTTCAATGATTCTTGATCTTTAATGTTTCCTAAAGGAATAGCTAACCCTAGGACTCGACAATTTACTTCGGTTTAAACTCAGAAGAGGCAAACTCGGGGTTGGAAAAGATAAGATTAATTAACATGAATTTGGGGCGTTAAATGGTCCACCCACGCGCCGGCAAGTGGACCATTTTCCGGCGACTTTTTCAGAAATTGTTTCCTCCGCCGGGGTCGCAGGCCTTTTCCGAGCCTACCCCAATGTTTTTGTAATTATTTGAGCACCGAAAAGCAATTTTTCTGGCGTAACAGATCTGTTCCGGCGAAGATCTACAGTGTTTCCGGCGATAATTTTCCAGATCTATTCTTTCTCAGGTATTGCTAGGCTGTTCCGACCCTACCCATGCATTTTTTGCACCTACAGCCACTGCTTCAAAGGTCCGGCGATTTTCCGGCAATCTATCAGGTTAGGTCCACATGGAGTGATTTTCAATCAGGTCTGCACAAGACTAAAGTTTTCCGGCAAAGTCAAGCGGTGAACAGTAACTCCGACAGTGAACAGGTTTTTCGACAATGAACAATATTTCCAGCAGGGAACATTTTTTTCCGTTATTGAACAGTGGATTTCAACGGCGAACAGGTTCAATTCACTTGGAGGTACCAACTCCAAGTGCCCGTATTCATTCTTTGCCCTTGTCCTTGGAGTTAAATTTATCCTGCTTCGCTGTATTAAATCTTGACATTATATTATTGCCTTTTGTTTTATCATTCCAGTCTGTAATAGCCTGACTTACCTCTAGATTCTTGCTAACTTGTGCGTTAGTATTGGTTCCCGTGTGTGTTAGCATTAACATTTGATTAGTTTTTTTACTCTAGTGGCTTTGGTGAATGATGGTAGACTAGGGTAACTGGTAAAGGTCGGGGACGGGGGAGAGGGTCAGGGGAGCCTTGGAGTAATTGGTAAAGTTGGTGTCATGTGACCAGGAGTACATGGGTTCAAACAGCCTCTGACAGAAATGCAAGTTAAAGCTGCGTACAACAGACCCTTGTGGTCCGGCCCTTCTCCGGACACCGCGCATAGCGGGAGCTTAGTGCACCGAGCTACCCTTTTTTTTGTTGAACAATGGATTTCAGCGGCGAACAAGTTCGATTCACCTGGAGTTGGTACCTCCCGGTGCCCGTATTCATTCTTTGCCCTTATCGTTGGAGTTAAATTTTGCCTGCTTCACTGTATTAAATCTTGACATTATATTCTTGGCCTTTGTTTTATCATTTCAATCTGTAGTAGCCTGACTTACATCTAGATTCTTGCTAACTTGTGCGTTAGTATTGGTTCCCGTGTGTGTTAGCGTTAACCTTTGATTAATTTTTTTACACTAGTCGCTTTGGGAATGATGGTAGACTAGGGTCATGATCTCGGTCGGGGACGGGGGAGAGGGTTAGGAGGGATAAGTGGGGTAAGGGAGATGCTAGGATGAGAATAGGGTCTTGGATCATTGAAACTTTAACGGGGAAGTCCATAGAGCTAGTTAAGATTCATAAGAAGATGAGGATTAATATAGTCTGTGTCCAGGAGACCAAATGGGTAGGACCTAAGACTAAGGATGTGGATGGATATAAGTTATGGTTCTCGAGTAGGTCGAGGTATAGGAATGGGGTAGGCATTTAGTAGACAACGAGCTAAGGGATCAGGTGGTAGAGGTTAGGAGGGTCAATAACAGGATGATGACGATTAAATTGGTAGTTGGAGGATCCACTATGAACATTATTAGTGCTTAAGAGCCGCAGGCGGGCTTGGACGAGGAGGAGAAGAGGTGCTTTTGGGAGGATTTGGACTAGGTGGTGGGAAGTATACCACCTACTGAGATGTTATTTGTAGGAGGAGATTTCAATAGACATATCGGGTCACTTCCGGGGGCTATGACAACGTGCATGGATGCTTTGGCCTCGAGGACAGGAACGGGTCTCACTTTGGAAGTTCGCTAAAGCTTTTGAGATGGTGATAGCCAATTCCAGGTTTCTGAAAAAGGAGCACTTGGTGACTTTTCGTAGTTCGGTGGCTAAAACTCATATAGACTTTTTGCTTCTTAGGAAGGTTGATAAAGGTCTTTGTAAAAACTACAAGGTTATTCCGATTGACTGTCTTACAACCCGACATAAGCTTTTGGTGATGGGATTGGAGATCAAGATGAAGAAGAAGAGGGTTGTGGATGACAGACTAAGAATCAAATGAGGGAGTTTGACCATGGCTATTGCACAGGAGATGGGGAGTAGTGGGGATGCGACCGGTATGTGGGACAGGACGGACAATTGCATTCGGAAGGTAGCTACAGAAGTATTAGGGGTCTCGCGGGATAGCCGTGGTGGGCATCGAGGGGATGGTAGTGGAATGGTAAAGTTCAAGAGAAGGTAGAAGCAAAGAAAGTGGCGTATGCGAAATTGGTAAAAAGCAAAGATAAGGTAGAGAAGTGAACGAATAGGGAACTATATAAGATGGCGAGGAAGGAGGCAAAGCTAGTGACGGCGGTTTTTTAACGCCTGTGTGTGCAATTAGAGGGAAAAAACGGGGATAAGAAGTTGTACAGACTAGCCAAGGCAAGGGAGAAGAGAACCCGTGATTTGGATCACGTGAAGTGCATCAAGGACGGGGACAGTAAAGTACTGGTGGAGGACGCGCTTATTAGACGGAGGTGACAGTCTTACTTCCATAAACTCTTTGAACGAAGAAGGAGATAAAGACATTGTGCTGGAAGATCTGAAGCAATCCGGAAGGTACTAAGATTTTAGATATTGTAGAAGTATTAAGATTTAGGAGGTTAAGGGTGTTGTTCGCAGGATGCGCAAGGGACGAGCGACCGGATCTGCTGAGATCGCAGTTGAATTTTGGAAGAGCGCAGGCAGGGCAAGTTTGAAATGGTTGACTGAGTTGTTTAATGTCATTTTTAAGACGGAAAAAATGCCCAAAGAATGAAGGTGAGTACAATGATTCCTTTGTACAAGAACAAAGGTGACATCCAGAGTTGCAACTATAGGGGTATCAAACTGCTAAGCCACACTATGTAAGTTTGGAAAAGGGTCGTGGAGATGAGGGTGAAAAGAGGCGTGTCTATTTTCGAGAACCAGTTTGAATTCATGCCAGGACGTTCGACTACAGAAGCCATTCATCTTATTAGGAGGTTGGTGGAGTAGTATAGGGGGAGGAAAAGGCACTTACATATGGTTTTCATTGACCTCGAGAAGGCATACGACAAAGTCCCTAGGAAGGTTCTATGGAGATGTTTGGAGGTTAGAGGTGTACTTGTGGCGTACACTAGGGCGATCAAGGATATGTATGATGGAGCCAAGACCAGGATACGAACAGTAGGAGGAGAATCGGAGCACTTTCCAGTGATGCTGGGGTTGCACCATGGATCATCTCTAAGCCCATTCCTATTTGCCTTGGTGATGGATGGACTGACGCGACAAATTCAAGAGGAGGTGTCATGGTGTATGTTATTTGCAGATGACATAGTCCTGATTTATGAGACTCCCAGCGGAGTGAACGCTAAGTTGGAGGTTTGGAGACAGACTCTGGAGTCTAAAGGGTTCAGGCTGAGTAGGACCAAGACAGAATACTTGGAGTGCAAGTTCAGTAACGGGAGCGACCATAACACAGGCGTGGAGGTGAGGCTTGGTACTCAGGTCATTCCAAAGAAAGGAAGTTTCTAATATCTCGGGTCTATTATCCAAGGGAATAGAGAGATTGATGACGATGTCACATATCGTATTGATGCAGGGTGGATGAAATAGAGGCTTGTATTTGGAGTTTTATGCGATAAAAAGGTGTCACCAAAACTTAAAGGCAAGTTCTATAAGGTGGTAGTTAGACCGACTATGTTGTATGGGACGGAGTGTTGGCCAGTCAAGACTTCGCACATCCAAAAGATAAAAGTTGCGGAGATGAAGATGCTAAGATGGATGTGTGGGCATACAAGGAGGGATAAGATTAGAAATTATGATATTCGGGACAGAGTGGGAGTGGCCTCGGTGGACGATAAGATGCGGGAAGCGAGGTTGAGATGGTTCGAGCATGTGCAGAAGAGAAGCACAAATGCCCCAGTGCGGAGGTGTGAGAGGTTGGCTATGGACGGGTTCAGGATGGGTAGGGGTAGGCTAAAGAAGTATTTGGAAGAAGTTATTAGAATGGATATGGCGCAGGTGCAACTTACTGAGGACATGACCTTAAATAGGGGGTTGTGAAGGACACAGATTAGGGTAGTAGGCAGTTGAGCGTAGTCCTACTTACGCTTACATACTGGTAGTTGTAGTGTTATGATTGTAGCTAGGTAGCCCTGCCTGGCTTATCATACTAGTAGACGCAATATTGTTTTATAGTTTTTCGTCCTTTGATTTCCGTTGTCTGTTCTTTCGTGTACTTTGTTTATCTTATTTACCTGCAGTAGTTACAGCTTCCTTTTTCAAGAATGTTTTATCATGGCATGTTCGCTTTTGTTACTCTCATTTTCATATGGCTTTAAATTTCTTGTCCGGATCTGACCGTCTCTCTTGCTTTTGCTTGTGCTTTTTCTTGAGCCGAGGGTCTTTCGGAAACAACCTCTTTTTAGCTGGGTATGTTGTTGTTGTAATTTGGGGCGTTAACCCTTCTAATGAATTCGACCTAGAGATAGGCGAATCACTTGTAGCCATACTCGGGGGTTCTTAATGCTCCTAATTTCTTTAGAGGATATTCAATTAGGTAGAGTCTTGTTAAGTCTTCGGAAGAAGCTAATTTAGAGTAATTATCCGAGGCTAAGTAACATAAACTCGCCATTATTTGCAAATCGTTAAATACATTGGATCTTTACATGAGAGTAATTTCCTTTGTCTCCATGCTTGTGATCATTGATCATTTTACTTGCTGGTTAGTTTACATTTTCGCATAAGATAAAATTTTCTCTCTCCACCCTTAAGTGTTTGGCTTAGTGTAGCCGGTGAAAATTCCTACTTTGCTTGATTGCCTACATATAGTTTTTTGTGGGATTCGATCCCGACTCATAGTTGGGTTAATTATATTGCATACGACCGTGTACACTTCTATTTAATAGACTGGATTTGGACGTTATCATTACCCCAAAAGCAATGGAAGTCATTTTTCCCATTTTGGTAAAAAAAACTTTTCTTGAAGAACATTTCCTCCACAAGGAAAAAACAGTTTTGGTCCATCAGTTACTGCTTTATTCTAATTTTGTTCTCCCTATTATTTGACCAAGTGCATTTGACCTATAAATAGATTAGATATGTTGGTCCCTAATTGGATTGAATCTAATGCATTTTAATGCTTTCCAAGGGCAAATCTAGATTTGGAACTGATTGTTGAATTCTTCACTTGCTTCTTCTCAGCACCTATAAATGCTTAAAGGAACGTTATCTGAAGACATGATGATATTTAGGACGTCCGTCAAAGACATTGAACCTTCCTGAAGAGATCACAACCTATGTTGCTTGAACGCTCCAAAAATGCTGCCACACCTGTGTCAGATCCTCCAAAAATACAGAGTTTTGGAGAATCTAACACACAACCGGCGGTATCTTTTAAGAGTCCGAGCGGCATAGATCGCAACCAGTAATTTCCAGGCAGTTTCCAATCATCTTACTGCATCCAATTTCACCATGATGGCAAGTGGGGTCGGAGAAACAAAATTGAGAACTGCACTTTCATTCTTATCAATAAATGATCGCTTCTCTTCCAATCCGCAATAGTAACTCAATAAGAAATTTTCTTGTTGAGTCTTTCAATGAGTTTTCAATTAATTATGCTATTTGTCATCCCTGTCACGTTCCACACAAAAAGCCAGCGCCTTCCCATAATTGACAGAAGACTGCAAAGACCTTAAAAATGTTTCCTCGTCAAATATCCTCCTTCAGGAGCAAATTAATGCAACACGCTCGCAAGATCAAAAGTAACTATTGTGCCACACCAGTAAATTCTCCAATGTGCAAAATCTCATTCAAGGTCATGCTTCAGCTTTGTTTTGGTAATTGAAAAAAAAACTGAAGCATGACCTTGGATGAGATTTTGCACATTGGAGAATTTACTGGTGTGGCACAATAGTTTTTTGATCTTGCGTGCTTCAGCATACTTCAGATAATGTACGATTGTGCCATTGACATTGTAACTAGTCTTGGTTCTTACACAAGTACACAACAACTCGTCTTTTATCCTCCTTATCACCATCACTACCGGCATCCTTCTTGGCAGCAAATTTTTGCTCGCAATTCAATCACAGAATTTGGGGAATTTGTCATCACTAGATAGGAATGAGGCTAGAAACATTACTCCAGTCTATGAGATGGTAAAATACCATAGTTTACCTTGAAGTAGCGCAATAAGACCAGCAGTTTCATTAACACGAACTACTGTCTGTTCAATTCCGTCAGTTTAAGGACCAAATTGGACATTTAGTGTAACTAAAGGCCAACTGCACTCAGTTTAATACCATAGGGACAAAATCCAAATAAGACTATAGCTCAGGAAAACAATTACTCCCTCCGTCCCAATTTATGTGGCACCATTTCCTTTTTAGTCCGTCCCAAAATAAATGTCACCTTTCCTTATTTGGCAACTATTTAATGTCACCATCTCTCTTTTACCCTTGTTGGGTCCCACTTAATTTTAAAATAGTACTTATTGTGAAGAAAAGTCAAGAAAAGTAGGCACTAAAGCAAGGGAAATTTGGTAAAGATAACAATGTCTTCCCCTATTTCTTAAACTCCGTGTCCGGTCAAATGGTGCCACATAAATTGGGATGGAGGGAGTACTAGTTTCCCCCTTTCCCACTGGAAAATAATTTCCTGAAAAAAGGAAGTTACACCATACCACAATTTATACATCACATCTTTTCACTCTACTTTTAGAAGATCAATATTGATGGTGGAAAAAATTCCCCAACTATATATATATACCAAGCTAGTCGCAGTTTTCAACATGCAGAAATCAGCCTGACGGAACATAGAACCAGACAAGAATAGTGAATAGTTCTACCAAGTAGGACAGATAAATGAATAGGTCAAGATACTATAAGATTTAATCATGCATCAAGCTCAATCTGCAATAAGGACACTGCAGATAGTCAATAAATCTAGCCCATTACAGTTAAATAAAATGAAGGCATATAACTTTAGCATCAGTCAATTAATGTTCAAGGCAAGATCAAGATCACTAAAAAAAGAGAATATGTACGGCGAACATTACCTGAGAACAAGCTTCTTGATGCCTGCCAACAGCACAAAGAAGATGTGTTCCAGACAAGGACCGGTCTGTTCTCACCATATTGGCAGCAACAACCTACACAAGCGTCACAACAAATGACTTAACAAAGACACCAACACAAAGAAAGAGAAGGAATTTATCTGAAAAGGGTAAAATGAAACATTGAAAGGAAGAAGCACCTTCACGGCCAGCTCAAGTAAAGACGTTGATACAGCTGAAGAAAGGGCTACAGCACGCAATGCATTTGCATAGAAATACGAGCTCTTTGGAGGCGTGGAGAGCAGTAAGCTAACTGCAGCTTCTAAGTTTCCAATGGATACTAATCTGGTAATCACAAACAAAACCACCAAACCAAACAGTTGTTTATTCAACAATTCAAGGTTAAATGACAGTCACCTAATAAGATGCAAGTAAAGCCAGAAATTAATTTCCATATGATGAAAACCATCATTCTTGATTCCTTTATATGTTCTGTTGTTCCTATAGAGATATTGCTTCTGTTACTTCACTAGTTTCAGGGACTGCTGAGATTTCCTGGAATATTTTCAATAACAGACTCGTGATTTTGTTTCCTATTTAAGAAATGTGACAATCATTTCAAAAGCATCTGCTTTCAGTCCAACCACTAGGGGCATCAAGAGATATCACCAGTCAATTATGCCCATACATCCTCATTTTAGCAATGTGAGCTCCTCCATGTAGACACTCAGCAATGCAAATATTTCAGAAGAGCAAATAAAAGCATTTCGGGATTCATCATTCAATCACTATTATGTTGCAGCCTATGACAGTATGCATCAGCAGTATTCTGGACTGCATCACTTGGATGGCAAAGCTTGTCGACCACGAGTCTGTCTACCACAATTAACAGAACTATATATTCCAATGTTCAGTGCAATGTTCTTCCAGAGTTCCTCAACTTACATATTTGAGGATATAAAGTTAAAACTGAACAAGGCCAACCATGTTAACCTCATTGACCAGCAATCTCGGTGTGCTGACGCAAGAATATATAAATAGACCAACCTCCTCAACGCAAGGCTGTCTATCACAATTAACGAAGCTATATATTTCCATGTTAACTGCTTTGTTCTTTGATAAGTTCCTCAACATACAGATTAGAGGATATACAAGTTTCAAACTAAACTAGGCCAACCCTGTCAACCTTATTGACCACAATCCTGGAGTGCTGGCGCAAAGAGATATAAATAGACAAGTTATACAGAGGACACTCACTCGTGTACGCGGTTTTGAATTGCCTCTTCTCCTTTCAGCTTTTCATGCCAAGGAATCTGCTCATTAGCACACACCCACAACTCTTCTTTTTCAAAGGCCATCAGCTGAAGTTGACCATTTCCCTGCCAGTTAGAAGCCATAAAATCAACAGCTATCCTGGGAATAGAACTATAGGCACCTCATTTCCCTCTTCTTCTTTTTTGAGACAAGCCACTAAAGACACCTAACTTAAAAGGTGAAAACCTATCCTAAGAAATTGGAGTGTGACACACAGTTAAACGTTCAAACTACGAGCAGATTATCTGTTTCAGGAATATTCAGCAGAATTATTTGATAAAACTAACCAAAGCATTATTTTTTCCCGTTCTAGTCCCTGACTTTCCCTTTGATGATATCCCATCTAACATAGATACTTCATCAAGTTCTGACGTTGAAGCTGATTGAGGGACTCTTGCTGGAGACTTGTTAGTCATTCTGTTCATCCAGTAGTTTAGAGCTCGCGGTAATTGCAGCCAGAAAAGAGCTTCCATGGGTTCCACAAATATAGCAGTAGCAAAGGCAAACCTTACTGCAGAACCTTTATCCACTAGACCAGTATAGAGTCTAACCATCTCATCGTTAAGTATGCACCCTTGAGTAACAGACATTGAAACATGTCAAATACTTCACCAAGTGTATTGTCTTTTATTCAAGGTTAAGTGTAAATGCTGATAGATATATCCTACAACATATTATGAGATCACACAAAAAGAATACCTTCTCTACGATAAGGCTCCAGTACTTTGAGAAGCATCTCGGGCACTACAGAGTCACCAATACGGGGTGATTCAATCATGTGATTACGAAGATCTCCAGCTGTTGGAGTTCCAGGAACTTGGTAGTTCGCGTCATCTGTGGTTGCACTCCATGTATTAAACCATGATGGCTTCACACCCAACTGTAATATTGTACGTAATGCCTACAATAACCAGAAAAAGAAAACAGAAAGATGAAACAAAATTTTCATTACCAAAATTAAAGCCACATGATTTGTTGCATGTCAACCAAAAAAATGACAACTGTAGTAACTTCACAACCTCAACCCAAGTAGTTAATTTTGATTAAGAAATGGACTTTGAGCATAACAACCCCAAAAGCTATCTTTTCAAGTGATGATTCTCCAAGACCATACAAGGAGAACCCACTCATTCCTCAACTAGTATGGGAAACCTAAACAGGGGCACTCCAAGATTGGGTTTCGAGGCGTGAATAACGTAACATAGGCCAACATTAGATAACACAACAATAGGGATCAGTCTGGCTACGATACGATGATAAGAAAAATGGACCTTCGGCTTAACTCAAGTTCACAAGCTAGCTATAAGGTGAGGAATCTCCCAAGACCAGGAGGCAACAACTGATTCCCTCAACCAATGTGAGACACTTAACAAATTTAAAATATTTTTCTCAATAAAGCAATCTTAACTATGTTAATTTAGCATGCTTTCTGAAGAAAAGGGAAAGCAAAGTTACCAGGGCATGTGGTGTGGGTAGTAATATGGGAGAACACAAAGGCACTGGTCGAAATCTTTCTTTGAGTGGTCGAGCTTGGGGACCATGGACCATTTTATTGTCACTTCTGCGTAAGCAAAAAAACAGTTTTACAAAGATATGCAAGTTCAGGAACCAGGAACTCTGTAAAATAAACCTGTTTAGAATAGACAAAAAAGTTTGGAGTATAACAAATGAGATATTATTTTAGATTATCGGAGAAAGTAAAAGAAATTGTATCAATTTAATGTATTTCAATTCCTACTGCAAACATCATATTTTTGCCTCCAAGGGTATAAATTGCTTAATATCAGACACAGACACAGCCACAGCATTCACGTAAGTTGTTCTCCCTATGTGTTATACCGGGACTAGCATTCCTTAGTTTTCAAGGCTAATGCAGGAAACAATAACAGTTTCTGGAAGTTTATTGCAGTATATGTAGCGGATAATGACTACAATGGAAAAATACTGAAACCAATTCCCTCAAAAAAGCATGTGTGACAGAGAG
The DNA here is from genome assembly GCA_034509755.1 of Anisodus tanguticus. Classification (NCBI taxonomy): domain Eukaryota; kingdom Viridiplantae; phylum Streptophyta; class Magnoliopsida; order Solanales; family Solanaceae; genus Anisodus; species Anisodus tanguticus. Next base: position 6,317,871 of record CM067543.1, on the reverse strand, counting down.
ACAATCAGAATACCAAATAATTAAAATCAAGGAAGCTTCTTGAAAAGGACCGGTAATAAAACAAATTGAAACAGCATTACAGAGCAAAATAACCAATCAGATCATGATAAACTCACTCTCACTCATAAGCACAATTGCAAACTTTGGGGAAAAGAAGCAGAAACCGAGATAAAGGATTCTTCTGACAACTCCAGACAAGTATTTACTTTCTTTCTCTTAATGAAGGCTCCAGATAAGCATTTACTTCATCTGTAACTACGGATCTAGGAGCAGGACAAGAAATTTGATTAGCCTACAGCAATTATTCCAGAATCTAGAGTATGCAAGCTGCTTCCTTCCCCAGCAGGTTTGTATATTTCATTTTTTACTGAAATGTTTTATTTTTAACCTGGGAGAACAGATAAAACAGATAATGAAACAGAATAGTAATCTTGTTTGGACATACATATTGACTTCAACAAGCCGAAAGCTATTATCAGCTCCAGCAATACATAACACCAGTGGATCATTCTTATTTGATCACAAAGGCAACCAATCGAGCTCCAATACAAGTCCCAGGAAATTGAGGTTGTAAAAGCGAATTGGCTAATGGGTTGGAGGAGTCCTGCAAATGATAAATGTGACATAGTTTAGAAGCAATTAGAACTGTGTGCCAGACTTTTAGATAAACTTTGAACAGCCACTTGTTGGGACTTCCGAAACCCATGCAAAGGACTTGAGGGAAGGGTAATGGCAAGTTCAGTTATTCAAGTTTTATGGATCTAAATAAGATACGACTACAGATAAGGAATCACTCTACGAAATGAAGCAGCAATGGGATTTCTGAGACTACTGGAAAAATACTCTTAATCAGCAAAGGAAAACTATACAGAATCTGTATTTCTAAGATAGGGAAAAATATACAAATTCAAGTGTATCGACTTCCATCGGGAAGGAGGACACGAGCACTCACAAGGCACATGCAAGGAAATCAACAAGGGGAATTTCTCGCTTACCAGATCAAACACAGAGAATGTGTTATCGTAAAACAAAATAGCAATACGCCCACAGCTACCATCTCCAGGAACAACGGGTGAGAACTTGAGTCTACGGATCCCTTCCCTATGGGTATTAAATGAGGACGACTGTCCAGTAGTAACATCCCACCAACGTATGTTTCCTGACCTGTCCCCCATAACCTGCAGAAGAGATGCATTACTGCCAACCTTGTCAACAAATAAGCAACCAGACAGCAATGACACTTCAATGTAAAAAGAACACACAACATACCACATGAGGCAGACGATAGGCCATTGCCGTCACCAATCCCTCAGATGAAACAAATGAAGATGAAGGCCACTTTGGTCTGGAAAAATGATGATAACGTTATGTGAGGTACAATAACAAAGCTGATAGCAAACAAAGACATTGAAAGAGGTAAGCAGATTCAAAGGTAAGGTAATCTGATTCTCTCTCTCTCTCTCACCCAGGATACTTTTTTAGTTTTTTATGCAGAAAGGTAAAAACAAAAGATACCTACACTTCTCTTTTAGATTGTCCCAGAAACTTGGCATCTTTACTTATCATTGAACCTAACAAAAATCGCTAATACAGGATTTTCTTTTCTTATTAATAAATTTCCTTTCTCGTTAGATGATACAAAGACACATAAACAGAGACCACCGCTAATCTAATATCTTGCACTCTCTGCAACAGATACCTCATAAAAGAAGACCAGCAATTTGCAATACAATTAAACAAACATTATGAAGTACTATTTTTTTGTGTCCAAGTCATGAATAAAGCTTCAAACTGGAGCTCAGAATACAAGGAAGACCATAGGTACACCGAAAGTATTTAACCAATTGCATTGATTGCTAATAGGCCACAGGGAGACACATTAAATTCTTGTTATATAATCAGCCAGTTCACAGCATATAAGCCATGTTCAGAATTGTCCATTTAGCAGCTGACTACTTGTTGCTTCAGCAGATTACAAAGAATATACATACTTTGATCGGCAAAAGAACTTTTGCAGTATATTTAAAGTTGAAATATGAAAAGATCTAATTAGTTTCTGCCCAACCTGAAAGACAAATAAATACACACACCGAGAGAGAGATACATAGAACGAACAACGGAAACTAATCTAAAGGTCAACTCTTTGGCCATATTCATATTGATCCATAATGCTGATTCAATCGTTAAATCTAATTCACTTTTGATAAAGGATCATTATACCTTCGCATTATCTGCCAGGCTATAACAATCAAAAGTCAAATGTTCTTCCATTGCTTTAGACCATGCTTTCAAACACTCCCTACCACCCGCAAAATTTATTCGATATAATAGTCCTCAGTAAAGTAAAATCAGAAGGGAAATATTTGTAACTAATTCAAAAAGACCATAGGACAAAAATCGACTTAGACAGTTAGACCATCAAATATTAACTAATCGACCATCATTGTTTAATAAACATTAGAAGAAAATACCTGAAGTCACGGATCCTTCGACCATGAACCTCAAAAACTCCAAGTGCACCATTGACTAGTGCAAAAGAGAAACTTTCTGAAAATTCATCTTGAGATCCATCTGTCCCAGCTCCTTCTGCAGTCAAAATTTACTTCTTGAGTATTAGCATTCACAGAAAACAACAGATCATAGAAGGCATCATTTTGTAAGTCAGATAAGGAAATATATACTTAAGTAACGCGTGAAAAATCAAGTAAACTGAGCTCACTAGCATCTGCTGCTGCTGCTGCTGCTTCTTTTGTTGGGGAGGATGTCTCTGGTGATGGTACAGCACGACGTTCTTTAGGCAATGGCCGTGGTACTGCTGGAAGAGTCCATTCTAGCACAGTGAACGGGAGAGCTAGTGATCTAAGCTGCATTGAAAAATATATTACAACAAAAGCTGGAAAGTAAAAAATAAAGGATGCAATGGCAAATTAACGTCAACCAGGCAGACAAAAGTTATTATATTTCTAACTATACTCCAATCATACCTGTGCAATAACATCCTAACAATAAACAAGGAAACATCAGGCAAGCAGGAGCAACTTACTCAGCTTTTTCAGGAGTACTGTTGAGTGGTGACACTAGTTTAGCTACAAGCATATGGTCAAAGGTATCATTTCCGTAAGGTAGTTGACAATCCAGTTTAGAGCCAAATCAATTTGTTGCGTAAGTTTTTACAACTTGGTGTATTCAGATACAGAAACACCACATGACTGAACAAGGGACTGACACCTAATTGCATGGTAAGCAAATCCGAAATAGCAAAAGCATTCAAATCCACATTTCAAAACCTAATACGAACACTGTGTTTTTTCCAAGGGAGCATCTTTTCAAAATCCTCACTGCCTAAGTGAGAAGAAGGTTTGGAGCATGAAGCGAGAGAAACTGATCTTTTCAAAGCTAATCTGGATATAAGATTCCTAAAGCTTTTCTCTGTCAAAATTTTGCAAGATGGAAAAGCCACTATTTGTTACTAGGGGGCAGACTAACTCTAATGAGTTCAGTACTGGATGCCCTCCCCACTTATATGATGGGTTTATTTCCTATTCCCAGGAATGTAGAGTTAAAAATTGACAAGCTGAGAAGAGATTTTCTTTGGCAAGGCAACAAAGAAAGAAGAAGCATCAACTTGGTGAAATTGGAGACATTATCTCTCAACAAGAAGCAAGGAGGTTTGGGCATTAGGAACATCAGATTCCACAATCAGAGTTTGCTCCAAAAATGGCTATGGAGATTCAACTTTGAAGACAACACAATCTGGAGAAAGTTCATCAACCGTAAGTATGGTTTGTCAAGCCAATGGACAACAGAAACAGTCAGATCCACTTATGGTACCAGTTTATGGAGAACAATCAGGAACCAATGGCCAGCTTTCAATAACATCTGCATCAAGATTGGGAATAGCCTAAAACTAATTTTTGGGATGATATTTGGGCAGGTCAAAGCTCTTTAAAGAACCTCTTTCCTGAGCTCTACTTTATCAGCTTACAACAAGCTAAGGTTAATCAGATATGGGAGCAACAAGGATGGAACCTGATTTTTAGGAGAGCTCTAAATGACTGAGAAATTGACAAAGTAACAAACTTGCTAGAGACTCTGGAACCATTCAAGATCACCCCCTGAACTACCAGACAAGCCAAGTTGGAAGTTGAATAGCAAAGAAATCTGCACTGTTAAATCTGCCTACTGGAATTTAAATCACAATGCCTCTATAACAGTGTTGTGGCCCTGGAAACTCATCTGCAAAGTCAAGATCCCTCCCAAGGTTTCTTGCTTTGCCTGACTTGTGGTTAGGAAAGCATGCCTAACACATGAAAAACTACAAAGAAGAGGTTTCCAGATTTGCTTAAAGTGTATACTATGTGGACTGGATGGGGAGACTAATGAACACCTATTCGTTCATTGTAAGACAACTGCAAATCTATGACACATGTTCTTTTGTATTCTGGGAATCAGCTGGGTCATGCCCAGAACCACTTTTGATCTACTTAGTAACTGGAAAGAGATAGGCAAAAGAAATGGAGGAGAAAATTGGTGGCAATTGACCCCAGCTTGCGTATGGTGGATAGCTTGGACACAGAGAAACTCAATAATTCTTTTAAGACACAAGAAACTCCATTCACAAACTTAGGATGAAGTGTCAGTCTTTTCTACTTTTGGTGTAAACATAATCTTTTGGGGATACAGGGGATTTGATAGATCTAATAGGCAAATTGTAATGATACAGTTATACAGCTCTAGACAGTCTCCTTTTGGCTCTTCCATGAGATTGTAATTACCTTTTCAGCACTACTCAAGTGCTGCCTTTTGCTATATATACAAGTTGTTACCTTTTTTTTAAAAAAAACTTTTCTTTGTCACTAATTTATTGGAAATTTGGAATGCACTAACAACTGATTTTGACTGTTTCAGCTAATTCCAGTGCATGTACACGCTGTTCGTCCTCTCCCTTGTAATCCATGCAAACTCAGCTCATAATAAAGCACAGGCGGAATAAATGATCCATATAGGCGACATTAATTAGTTGTGATTACTTTTTTTATAACTATGTTGTCCGGACCAGCTTGTGCGCACCTCGACGAACCTGTCACCTCCCACCAGCAACAGGTACCAGGTAACTCTATCCACAAGGCCTAGGACAGATGGGTTCAAATCCCAGCAAAGACAAAAAACACTCTGTGATATCTTCCCATCTGCCTAAACCTTGGTGGCATAATTATATATTGGTGGATGGTATCAGTCAATCAGGTACTTGGAGGAATAGTCGAGGTGCGCACAAGCTAACCCAAATACCATTGTTATAAAAGGAAAGGGTAGGGAAGTAACTACATTTCGCCATGAGCAACTTAAGAGCACTTAGAATCCACATACGAATCAAAAATTACGCCTTAATCTCATCAATTGGGTCAACTTACAATCCACAATATCTTCATCTTTTGAAATAGATCCACAATCCCTTCATTAATTCAAAAAATTCTATCTCAAGATCCAAACAGTAATTACAACAACCTGGAAACATATTTTACTCAACTTGAATCATCGCGAGAACAAGAGAAAGAACATATTTACCATGATAGGTGTCTTAGTCATAGCCCAAACATCTACTGGTGCATCACGAAACAAAATCAATAGGTATCTACATAACAGAAACAACTTTTAGGCTTAAAAGATTAGGGAACAACAACAACATACACAACATCAAAGACTTTCTCAATGAGAGATTTGATAAAAAGGACATAGAACAAGATGTGGAACAAAGAGAACACACATGGTGAGTCAGTCGAGATATTTTGAAACAAAGTATATAATTAGCTAGAAACAATCACTCATATCTCAGGTATGTAGAAAGAAAAGAGGAAATCAGTACCCATTCGGTATACAATCCAAATAGCCCCAAACAAGAGTTCCCTTAGAATTCCCTTTCCCAAGCAGTTACGCTGCACTTAAAAGATTACCTGTGTCTTCAATGCTCTATATGGGTTTAGGAATGGAAGAAGAGGGTCAGACATGGGGCAAGCCTTGGAAAACAACCTCCCGAACTCCCCACTCCAATTTATTTCTTTATAAAACAATGCAAAGGAATTACCAATAGAAAAAACAATGCAGAGGAAGTGATACATGGGCACAAAGCTGTTATTTGACTAGAAGAAACAATTAAAAACAAAGAAAAAGAATGAGTTTGTATTAAAATAATTTGAAGTACATCAGCAATGGAGAAACAAAACTTCGTGGGAAGGAGGAAGAGACGATTTGTAGTCTCTCTACATTTCTTTTCCAGAATTTTTTTTTATTTTATAATTAAGAAAAACCTTTTCCATGTTTCATAAGTCAATAACACTAATGTCCTCAAATTCATGGGGTGGCAGGGGCATCCATGATATACTGAGATCCCATGACACGTAAAATGGGTGCCACATTATCTTTTCTACTGTCAAATAGAATGTTCACAATAACAAACATAATCCATAAAAATCTAATCTCAAAAATCATGAAAACACTCTGGAGCTTGGCCAAATAAAATTTCAAGATTTCCCATTCCCTAGCACGTGCCTCTTACAAAAAGAAATAGGAGAATCCTTCAGCAAAGCCTTGCTCCTGGTAATAAAGCGTAAAGATCTTGCTAACGCTACTGTGTTGAGAAAAACAAAAGCAATTCATCTTTTCATGCACACAATATTGACAGGTTGACAAATGCACCTGCCAAAAGATGAGGCCCTTAAAGCTCTGATAGGTGCCCCCTCTGGTTTCTGTAGAACTCGAAATGGTCTATTGAGTCCACTTCGAAGACATGTCACAACGAGCCTATTGATGTAACCACCTGCTTTTTCTGTACCCTGAAGTCCAAAATGAAGTTTCTATGTGGGGGCAGTCCTTTCTATATTGAAACAGTGTATTTGCCTATGCTTCACACGGTTGCAAAAGATTTCACTTAATTAATGAAATGGTCCTTTTAAATACTCAAATCTTAACAACTAAAAACGAACAAGGTTTTTCCAAAATTTAAAATTATCTTTAATTTTTCTTTCAGAAGATAATCTAAACATACAAGTTTAGAACTTCAACACAACAGTAATTTGCATAACTTAAACTTCAAATACTAAGCTAAAAGTCAAGTCAAAACATAACCTTAAGTGAAAATAAAAAGAAGTAGCAACAACATCACAGCAACGAAAATCCAAATGCAAAAGTGTTGAAACAGCTCTTGCATTCAGAAAGAAAATGTTTTCACAATAATTAAACTACAGAGAAAATTAGCCCATAAAATATTACCGTGCAAAATTTAGCAATTTTAATAGGTGGATATCAATATCAAACTTAATTTTAACCGAAAAAATATGTATTATAAATACTTTAGTGTTTAACATTTTCCTTCGATATATTAGTTTCAAGAAATCCAAGGAACAATTTGACAAATCTAAACGAGCACTCTTCACATTTTAATCCCCTCATTTTGATACGACAAAATGTAAACAATTTAAAGGCAAAAAAGAGACTTAGGTCAGCTCCAGGGCTTGGGTCTAGTGGTAAGAACGTAGTGCATGATGTGTGGGTTAGGCATACACACGTCATGGGTTCGAACCCTACCACTGACAAAAGCATGGTATTTAATTGAGAAGGGTAGAAGTGGACTCATGATTTACCAAGTCTCAAACCGTGCACCACTATCCCTCGAAGATTTCTTGGTATCAGAAAAGAAACTCTTAAGTCAGCACTCAGCATTTGATTTTTAGAATATAAAATTAACCTATACAGTTTCTTAGTAGCATTTTTGAAACAAGTGTAGACACATAATTTTACCCTTTTATTCCCTTCTCAGTTGTATATTTTTGATGTATTCAAGTAGTTCCTATCTTCAGTTGCCTAATTCAAAATAAGTTGATTACTAATTTGTATCCCTCTTCTCCTTTTTCTTTATTTTTATTTTTGTTTTCCTCTTGGCTTTTTTCTTTCCTTTTTCTCATTCTTTCTTTATTTTCTTCATCTTCCCTTCACATTTTTTGCCTTCTGCAAAAAAAAAAAAAAAAAAAATTGTCTCCTCCAATTTTAAGTTATTTTCTATTTTTCTTCCCCAATTATCTCTCAAACACAACAGGAAATACTTTCTTTTCTTGAAAAATTTCTACAAAATCCCTAATTTGATTCTTACTCCTAATAACTTTCCATACTACACATTAATGTGGAAATTTATTTTGTTACTAAACCTTTATGTAAGAACCTTAAATAGGAGAAAAGGCACCCAAGGGTGTGGCCTAGTGGTCAATGAAGTGGGTTGAGAACTATAAGGTCTCAGCTTCAATTCCTAATGGAAGCAAAAACCACTAGGTGATTACTTCCCATTTGTCTAAGCCTTGATGGATAGAGTTACCTAGAACCTGTGTTGGTGGGAACGTAGCAGGTGCCTTGTGAAATTAGTCGAGGTGCGCGCAAGCTTGCCCGGACACCACGATTATTAAAAAGAATAGGAGAAAAGGAAGTAAATAAAGACCTACAATTGAAAGAAAAAGAAAGGCATAATCTGGGAGAGTAGATATATAAGAATCCTGGCCTCTGAGAGGTGCCATGTCACCTCTCTATTAAACGGGAAGGGGAAAAAGGGGAAATCTAAGAAAATGGATAAATAAGAATCATATCTTAGGAGAGGTGTCAAAATGCCTCTCTATAGACCAGGATTATATAGATATATAGATGATACTTGTGATGACAGTCTATATGCAACGGAAAAAAATTGCAATGGAAGATTCCTCAATTATAGAGATCTAAAGAGACACTCAACAGGTAGAGAATATGAAAACATAATAATGTTTATCCTTGGAAATAGTGAACTTTCTGCAGTACATGTTTGTCATCTGTGAGTACAAGAAAGAAACCAGTCGGGAATTGCCAAGCCACCTTAGTCCTCTGACAACACTGTTATGGACTGCAAAGCTAACGCTGACAGCATTGGCAGAGACATCAAAGCAACAAGCGGAACAGCGACAGCTGGAGAGTTTCCTCCACCTTCATGATTGTAAGCTATTTAGTTGCAAAACCAGCACCACCTCGTCCAGAATCATGATAAATTTTGTATAATACAAACAAAAGCAGCAGTCCACAAATATACTTACGTCCCAAAGTAGCAGTTAAAGAAGGGGAAGGTACGGCCAGTATAGTCACCGCTGAAGAAAGAAGATGAAGCTGCCCAACTAGACTAATCTGCAATCATAAACTGACCTTCAGCTAGGAAAAAGCTTAAAATGCCAACAATATATATTTTATACCCAAGTTCTGCCTGTGAAGTGGTTAATCCATTGTTCATAATTTTGTTTGTACTTTGAGAGTATAATCCAACATGATATGCAACATTGTTTGATGACAAAAGTTACGTGTGTCCAACCAACCTTGAAGGACACTTCATCCAAGCTTGTAGTGGATTTGACAGGCAGGTCCTGCTGCTATTTGCATCATTTGACAGTAGAACTGTGCTAATCTCAAAGTTGTGACCAATGGGAATCTCTGAAGGCACAGTTTTACAGGTTTCTGCAACAATATCTGGATTTGACATGTTCTTCTGAACATCTACAGATCCTTCAGCAGTCAGGAGCCATTTCCATACTTTCCCATCATCAGAAATGGAGATTAAACGTGTCTTAGATAAAAAAAGAGATTCATCACAAAAATCAAATGGATTATCAAAATCCACATCGACTGAATGATGTGCATTGGAATATAGCTTGCCAATATTTTGGAGAGTGGCATCTGAATGGGAGATAACAGCTGCAAGAATTGAGGGGGGAAGGAACAGATGTGCCAATTGAGGGCATCAGTTCTTCCATCGCACACATCGTGTGCACTTGCTCTCCGCTGTGACAACATGCAGATTATTATCCCTTTGAACTCCCATGAATACAGGAATTTGGTATGTGCGAGGTGATAAAAACAGGAATATCATAGTTTCAATTCACGGTCATGCAGAAACAAGAACAAAGAAAAATTTTACAAGGGTAACAAAAAATTAACCATTGGACTAATGAAAAAGAGCGTTGCAGGTGAGTGCTCACATGAGTTGGTGAATTCAGTTAAAAGCAACTTTTATCTGGCTACCAGAAAGCCAAAGAGCTTCTGAGTTAAGTCATGGATATCATTAAGAAACACCACAATCCGTACTACATACAATGGCATGATACCTACAAATCAATCCAACTATGAACTGATTGAACCCAAACTTGATCAGCTTGCAAAGTTAGTTCAAGAATATTAAGGTTAGGTTCATAATTCCCTGTTCCGAGATGCTTGTAAATCAATTAATATCAATCAACTAAACCTCAATTCAGACATGGTTGAGATCGACTATATGAATACTCTATGTCCACTTCATCCAGGCACCATTATTTCAAGACTGAATAATCTGTTGTCCTTTTAAGGCAACTTAGGTCTTCTCCAAAGTTAAGAGCTTCTCCAAATCTCCCACTTCCATACACTGAGTTACAAGTCTCTAACTAGATTAAAATAATTCTAGCTAACACTTAGCAAACTGTGAACTCAATGTAAGTATAACAATAATGACGAAGTTGTTTTGCCACTCATATAGATCCTTTATTTGCATTGTCTTCTGTTCTTAGGAAAGTCAACGGTGATTCCGAGAGACTATGGATCTTTGGGACAACTTCCCTTGATGTGACTTTAGTTCTCCCTCGTCCCTTTTTTATCATCTTCAATCATCATAAAACTACACTAATGGACTCGGTGAATTTGGAGGTCTACGTCGGACATGTTTAAACCATACACGTATGTGCTCTCATTTTATCTCTTGTGTGGTACTTGCACCCTCCGTCGGGTGCTCGTAAATTAAGATAAGTTCATTTGTTTTTGTCTTTTGGTTATACAACTTGAACACCAAAATAATCTTATTTTACCTCACATGAAACAACAGGGAAAGAAAATGAATGTTTGCGGATGAGAATCAACAACCTAAACATCTAGACAGCTGCACTTTAGCACAAGCAATGAACGTTTGCGGATGAGAATCAATAGCCTAAACATCTAGACAGCTGCAGTTTACCACAAGCTTTGTGAATTGAAGTACGTATACATTTTATTTTTGCCTCTCATGGAAAAAATTTAAGTACCCTTCAAGTTAATATTAGGGTTCAGCACTACTGACAAATACAAAAGCCAATGTAGTCCGCTATATAGTCAATCATAGGCATAGCACTAACTGATCCTAAATCAAAATCAAAGAGTGAATGCAATTCATAGTTTTCAATTAAACGTCCCAAGTTCCAACAAGCATAGTACAATACGCCCCAACAAGTAAAAGATCATACGTCAATCAAGCAAAGCTTCAGCAATCAGCAAATAGAGTATTGAACTCATGCCAAGTACTCAAGTTTCTAAGTACTTACTCTTTCCGCCGCCAAGTACTGAGCTTTCCATCGAGATGAGCATGGTACAAAACCTCTATATTCGAGTCGGGTAACACCTCCAGAAACTTCCCACATCCACGGGGCAGTCCAGACAAGAACAATGCCGTCTCATACTGCAGGTTAGGGCTGGCCAGTGGGCCGGGTCGGCCCGGTCCCGGCCCGGTCCCGCCTGAAAAAAAAAAAAGGGGGGGGGGGGGGGGGGGGGGGGGGGGACCTGGGCTCGTCCCACCCGGGACCGATCCCGCCCATCCCCTCCCCTTTGCAAAAAATTCCGTTGCACAACGGCCATTTTTGGCCTCCCCCAACCCCCTCCTACCCCCTAACTATTTATTTTTAACCCCTAAGCTAATATATTTACACTTTAACCCAATTTTCCAACTATAAATACCTCATTTTCTCTTCATCTTACTCACAAAGTTTCAATTTTCAACCTCGATTACAACACGACGTTAAGTCGGCGTTTGGTACCTTCGTTCCTTATTTAAATTATTATTGTTACTTTATCTTAATTCTCGCACTTAATTTCATTATTAACTGTTTATTTGCATAATTAAAATGAAAGGATTAGGAGGCATGTTTAAGGGTAAGAGTAAGGGTGTTTCTTCTAGTAGGGGTAACAAGGACAGGGGTACTTCTTCTAGTCATCCTATTCCTAGACAGAATGATTTGATAGATTACACTCATATAGATGAACTGAATTTTTTAATGATATACCATTAGACGATGATATATATTTTGCAACTCAACCAGACTTTTATTTATAAAATAATCTAGATGACACAACTACTTGTTGCTTGTGGACTACCTTATAGAAAATTCCCGAAGAAGTAGCGACTAGGTGGAATTCTTTATATGAACAACTACTTGTTGCTTATGATTATAGAAGACCTATAACTCTATTTTTAACGCCCATAATCGAAATCTAACTGATATGGTTGTAGATAACGATTGGAAAAAAAATTCAGAACTTATTGTAGTTTTAGAGAAAAAATTTCAAGCTACTAAAGAATTTTACGGTATTTATTATCCTACTATTTCAACTATGTTATTTTATATAACTCTAATGTTTTTGTTACTTAGTGAATATATGGAAAAACCATCTTATAAGGCACCTATTAAAAAAATATTTATCAAATTAAAAAAATATTTTTTTCTTATTCCCACTATTTATATTATTGGTGATGTATTAAATACGACTATTAAAATAATGGTTGTAAAGCACTTATTGAAACTATTTATGATTACATAGTTGTACTTCCACCTCCAACTCCAAAAAATCCAAATGACCAACCACCTAAGGAACCAACTAAAGAAGAAGTTTTATCTAGCATACACGATGAATGTAAAAAAGTATATAGATATTACCAACAAGAAAGTGCTAGCAACCAACCGGCTTCCATACCATCTTCTTCTTCTTCTTCAATACAACCTCAAAAAAGACATGTTTCTGCGGCTAGTATTGAAAGCCTTAGAAAGAGAATGTATAGTGGTACCGCTACTAATCAAATTAGCGAGTTTGATATTTTTGTTTTGCAGGGTGTTGTACCGGACCAAACAGTTCTCAATGAATAAGGACGTGAAGACTTGCTGAAATACTGGAGGAAGAATGAGAAGACATTTCCGACACTATCAAAGATGGCCCAAGATGTGTTGAACATTCAAGCATCATCAACAGCGTCTAAAAGCGTTTTTTCGGCCGGAAGATTTCAAATAGGAGAGCACAAACACTCATTAGCGGGAGACAGCTTGGAGATTGCAGTTTTATTTAGAGATTGGATACGAGCGGAGCGTAGAAGGTGCGGTCAACCGGAGATCAACGAAGAAGACGAAAACTACAACGAAATCTTATCCGACGGAGGTGGAACGTCGAGCAATTTGACCAACAAATTCCAATTCCAACCGAAGAACCACAAGATATTGTGAAGAAACTAGAAAAGGTGTTTATAAATATGTGATTTTTTTAATTGCAATTTTACTATGTTATTTGCAACATTCAACACCACAAAGTTGCAATTTTGAAATTGTATTACAAAAAAATCATATTTCTATTAAATAATATAAGAGGCACAAAAAATGTCTTGGAATATTTTTATTACACTATCTTGTTCAATTATTGAGGTGTTTATATATGTTATTTTTTTAAATTAACTGCAAAAAAAACGGAAAACACGATCCCATCCGACCCCGCCCCGGCCTGATAAGACCGATCCCCTTTTCCGATGGGAACGGGACGGGACATCGGCGGATCCCGCCAGTCACGCCAGAGGACCGGTCACGCCTTCCCCCGTCACGCAGGGTCCCGTCCCGCCGGGACCAGCCCTGAACTCGCCCCGTTGGCCACCCTTATTGCAGATCAAACACTATCAACTCCCTCGAAAACACCATGAAGATCAAATGCCTCCAGTGTGGCGAAAACGTGAATTTCGAAATGTACATCGAAAATGTAGCTGACGCCGGAGCTCCATTACCTCCAAATTAACTAGAAATTTCATCAAAAATTCAAAACTCACAACATAAAACACTACACTATACACAAAAAAGAGGGCAAATTATCAAAAAATATACAGCCCAACATAAATTATTACGTCACATAGCCCAATATACAATATTATACAACATTATACCTAGGAAAGCATTATACATAATGTATCAACCTTGTATAATAGTGTATAAAAGGTGTTTATATATAAATATGAGCTAAATCGGGGAACTCAAAGTATGGGTTTACACAGCTTAAAAATTTTCAAAAATAGACAGTGTGTAATTCTTATGCTTATGCTTTCTCTTGAGCCAAGGGTCTTCCGGAAACAACCTCTCTACCTCCCCAGGTAGGGGTAAGGTCTGCGTACACTCTACCCTCTCCAGACCCCACGTTGTGGGATTTCACTGGGTATGTTGTTGTAAAGCGTAAATTTTCCAAAAGAATAACTGAAATTACACCTCAAAAAAGTTGCACCACACTCTTGACATGGACCGAAAATAACATAAACTACAAAATCTATCCTTCCAAATGTGAGTTACCATTAAATATATTCTATTTTCACAGTTCCGATTAAATTTAACAACCAGAGTTTAGTAAATATCTAACGGAGACCAAAATTCTCACTTATGACAAACTTAAAGGACCGAAATTGATCAAGTTTATACTTAAGGACCAACTATTTTGAATCTACGACCAAAGATAAGGTACTATTTTGTCATTTTCAAATATGTACGTTGGAAATGTAGCTCCGTTATTACCTCCCCTAGATGCAATTGAATCCCGTTCTAGTTTCTCCAATATGCAATATTATACAACATTATACCTAGGGGAAGCATTATACATAATGTATGGGCTACGTGGCGTAACAAACTCAAAGTATGGGTTAAGCGGCATAAATATTTTCAAAAATAGTTATAGAGCGTGATTTTCCCCAAATTAATAACTGAAATTGCACCTCAAAAAGTCGCACCACACTCTTGAAATTGATCAAATAACAACATAAACTAACAAAATCTAATACTTTCAAATGCGAATTTCGAAATGTACTATCAGAAAATGTAAGCTCCATTATTACCTCCACTAGATGAAATCGAATCCCGTTCTAGTTTCTGAAATTCAGTAGTATCCGCACGAATTTGAAGCTCTTTAAGCACAACATCATTTTCACTATAATCTCCTAATGCAGTAACCGATAGTAAAAAACCTTTAAGCCCTAACGCACAAAAATGCCTCGAATCAAAGGGATCACAATGAATACACAGAAATACTCCGGTGTGGCGTCGTATTTGAAGAAACAACGACCCGTTAAAGTATTATACAATGATAACAACGAGGGTCCATTTAAAGCAGCTAATATCCATGAATCATGTCCCGTTTGCACCCAACACAAATCCTGAATCCCTAATTTCAGACCCGACCCGGTATCGAAGAAGATTGTTGGTGATTTGGACCGGAAATCGAGTAAACAAATGCGGCCTTGACGATCACCTACAGCAAGGAGGAGGTTATGAATGGGGATGGTTGTTACGAGTTGCATTGAATGTGTTTCGACGATTGAGATTGAACTACCGGAAGCGACTGGATGGAGAGATATCGACGGATCCACCCTTGGATCGGGATGGTGGGCCAGGTACGCTGCAGGTCCCATGATGATCGTTTCATTTGTAGAGACATGTTGTATTGGGAAATTAGTTTCCGATTTGTGTCATATAAGTCGGAATTCGGAGCTGAGTGAACAACATGCGTGGAAGAGTCTTCAAAATAGCAATATAAAAAATTAAAAACGACACCAATCACCATACACAAAAATAGACAAAAAAATAAATGACCTCAAAAAGTTACGCCACGCTCTTGAAATTCATCAAAAATAACATAAATTACAAAATTTATACTTATAAATGTGAATTTATGTTAAATATTTTTTATTTTTACAATTTCGATTATATTTAATAAGTTACATTAGCGTAGGTTGTCTGCATCACACTCTTTGAAGTGTGAATCTTTTTCCGACCCTGATAACAGGAGATGCTTTGTGCACCAAACTGCTTTTTTTAGAGTTTAGTAAATATCTTACGGAGATCAAAAGTTCTCTCTTTTGACAAATTTAAAGGACCAAAATTGGTCAAGTAATACTTAAGGGGCTATTTTGTATTTATGTGGACAGTTTTTGGGTGTTCATTGAGGAGTTGTAGTTTCTACTTAAGGTGAATCACGTCAATAGAATCCAGATTATCGTTGTTGGATTGTAGAATATCACTTAAAACAAATTACATTGACATAAACGTCCATGAATTTTTCCGGGTGAGAAGAATCAGAGAACTAAAGTACGGGTTCAGGAAATACCTATTAATAAAGATATGGACTACTTTGTCATTTTCTCCTCTAAACTCTGAAGTGTTTGATAATCTATATATAATATAAAGCTAGGCAAAAGAGAGTGATGTGTCGCCTCTGGCCAAGAAATCTATTTATTTATTTTTCTCTTTTTTTCTTTTTTTCTTTTTTCTTATTTTTTTCTCATTATCTACTATGTAAAAAAAACTAAAAACAACACTCGTTTAACTCTCTTAATTATGTTAGAGTTAGACAATGTCGTTTCAAAATTCTCACAAAACCATCCGTTTGAGTGGACTAAAATATTGGAAGGAATTTGAAGGGACTAAGAGATGTTTCTGCTCTGTAATTAAATGTAATAGTTAATGATAATTAAATATAATAATTAATGCATAAAAACTATTGCATGTGTTTCTTTCATCTTCACTTCCTCAACTAGATTACCATTGAGGAAAGTAGTCTTAACGTCCATCTGCCAAATGTCATAGTCATAATATGCAACTATTGCAAGCAAAATCCGAATGGACTTAATCTTAGCAACATGTGAAAGGGTTTCATCATAATCAACCTCAGGCCGTTGATTATAACCTTTAGCCACCAGTCTTGCTTTATAGGTCTGTACCTTGCCATATGCACCAATCTTCTTCTTGAAGACCCATTTGCATCATATGGGTCTAACCCCTGTTGGCAAATCAACCAAGTTCCAAACTTGATTTATGTACATCGAGTCCATCTCAGATTTCATGGCTTCTTGCCATCTCTGTGAATCAATGTCTAACATAGCTTCGTTGTAGGTTGTAAGTTCATCGTCATCAGGAATATCTATCTCATTGTGTGTTTCAACAAGGAGATTAAGTCTTTCAGGTGGACGATGAGTCCTAGTGGTCCTACGGAGTTGAATATTCTGCGTTTCAGTGTTTGTTGCATTCTGATTGTGAGAAGGTATTTGTGTGTTGGACAATCCATCACCTTGAGGGTTTTCAAGAATATAATTTTCATGTATTTCCTGAATGGGATGATGTACAACCATTTCATCATCTTCCATTGGTTGTGTATGAGAGCCTTGCATTTTTGCACTATCTCTCACATCACTCCCACTGGCTGATGGGCGTACTCTAAGTACCCAATCTTCACCAGATACTCCCATTGAATCCTTGTTTAGGTCATTCAACAAGGGTTCATTTTCTGTGTTATCTTGTGGTTCTTGAATTTCTTCAAGCTCTATCTTTGTGCAGCTATATTCCTTGTAGCTATATTCTTCTTCAAGGAAAGTTGCGTTCCTGGAAACAATGACCTTATGTTCTCCATGAAGATAGAAGTAGTATCCCTTAGTTTCTTTTGGATACCCCACGAAGTAACATTTCTCACTTTTAGATTCCAACTTGTCAGTGAACATCTTCTTAACATATGCAGGGCACCCCGAGGGTCTCATATGTTTAAGAGTTGGCTTCTTGCCATACCATATCTGCTAGGGTGTCTTTTCTACTGACTTGGAAGGAACTCTGTTCAGAATGTATATTGAGGTTTGTATAACATGTCCCCAAAGGTATGTCGGTAGAGTTGAGAAGCTCATCATGGATCGAACCATATCCAATAAGGTTCGGTTTCTCCTTTCGGCAACACTGTTCATCTGTGGTGTTCCTGGAGGTTTTCATTTACATTGGACTCCATGTAGCTTTAAGTAATCTAGAAAACCCTTGCTTAAGTACTCACCTCCTCAATCCGATCGAAGGGTCTTGATACTTCTTGCAAGTTGTTTCTCTACTTCCGACTGGTACTCCTTGAACTTCTCAAAAGCCTCGAATTTGTGTCTCATAAGATACACATACCCATACCTTGTGAAGTCGTCAGTAAAAGTGATGAAGTATGGGAAGCCTCTTTTAGCTTGAGTCGAGAATGGCCCGCATACATCAGTATGGACCAACTCAAGCACCTCATTGGCTCACACACCTTTCCCAGAAAGTGGTTTATTGGTCATCTTTCCTCTCAAGCAAGATTCGCAGTTACCATAAGACTCCAAGTCAAATGGTTCGAGGTAGTCTAATTTCCTCAATCTTGCTATCTTTGATTCGTTGACATGACCAAGTCTGCAGTGCCATAGGTAGGTGGAGTTTCTATTACTTGTCTTGGATCGTTTATTTTGTACATTGAATATCTCTCGACTACAGTTCAGTGTATATAATCCATCAACAAGAGGAGTAGTTTCATATATAACATTATTAAAAGACAGTACGTGACTGCCATTAAAAATATACGAGGAAAAGCCCTCCATGTCCAACACTGGGATAGAAATAATATTCCTCATTAACGAGATAACATAAAAACAATCATTCAACACTAAACAATATCCGAAAGGGAAATTTAATATATAAGTCCCTACGCGCTCAGCATCCACTCGTGCTCCATTGCCAATGCGTAGGTCTACCTCTCTCGGTCCAACCTTCCTGCTATCAGTTAGCCCCTACACATTTGTACAAATGTGTGAGCCACAAGTGGTATCCAATACCCAGGAATGAGAGTTGTTTATAGACATATTTATTTCAATGACGTACATACCTTGTCCACCAAAGGCAGGAGCACCTGGTGCTTTTCCTCCTCCTGGTGCCGTGCAGTTCTTTTTCCAATGCCCCTTCCTATGGCAGTTGAGGCATTCATCCTTAGTTGCGCTCACCTTCTTCTTCACACCTCCCTTGGGCTTCATAGCTGAGGGCGCAGCGATTGCCTTGCCCTTCTTCTTCTGCCTTTCGGCTTGGGTCGGCTAGAAGAGCTCACCATGAGCACAACTTTGCCTTTGGAAGTGGAGGACTCAAAGGTCTTGAGAATGTTGTGCAGCTTTGGCAAAGTCGCCTTCGTTCCATTTATGTTGAAATTCACTATGAAGTTCTCAAAGGAACGAGGGATAGAGTTTAGGATGAGTGTGGTAGCGACATTCTTTTCAAGCTTCGTTCCAATCGAAGCAAGCCTCTCTATCAGCCTTATCATCTTTAGCACATGCTGCGAGACCGGGCCCCCTTCATTGAGCTTAGACTTGAAGAGTTCTATTAGCAACTCATATTCCATTGTCTGGGATTGAGAGTCATATAGACTCTTCAGGTGTTCGAGCATCTCATTGAGCCCCATATTCTCATATTGTCTCTGAAGTTCCATCGACATGGAAGACATCATTACGCATTGTGCCGAAGTAGCATCATCTAGATGTTTCTGGTAAGCATCTTTGTCAAATGAGGCATATTCTTCAGAATCTGTCGCAGGGACTGTTGGGAACACTGTGTCCAACACGTATTCAATTTTCTCCTGTCTCAATACTATTCACAAATTCCTTAACCAGTCAAGGTAGTTCGGTCCAGTAAGTTTATTCATCTCAATCAATATTTTCAATGACAAGCTCGACGTCTTTTATAATATGAAGAATTAGATAGATCGGAAATCAAATTCAAAATCTATTTCCTATTATACATATTTATTTAGGCTAATCAACAAGGCCATTTGTTTAATTAGCTCCCACTATTTTAACATACTTCTACGACCCCATGGTAGAATACAGACCTATATTAATTGAGGTTATACTAGGCCAAGATCCAAGCCTATGCTATCTCCGCGTTTGCTTTGGCTGATAACTTCAATAACATATCTTGGTAGGTTCTAAACCAATTGCAAAACATTATTCGCAACTCTTAGTTGATCAAATTATTACATTTAATCTTGCATCCTTAGATTAGTCTGACACTTTGGCGCCAAGATTTGTCTAAGCAAGTCAACCCCATTACACGACTGCGTTTATGTATCTAAGCAAACTTGGCCTTTGTGAGCAAACACTTTGGTGTAAATACCCATAGAAGTTTATCATTTGTTTTTACGTTAAAACACATCTATGAAAGAGTATGGGTCCTCGTAGACTTAGAACAAATGCTTTGGCATAAATACTCGTATCGCCGAAAAGGATTTTGCACTTAACAATTATAATGGACGACACGTTTAACTTAGACTTGTATTTAAAGTTTTGGGGAACATTTTAATTCAGGGTTCTAACCAAGATCAACACTTTAATGGCACATCCAATATGACATCTTAACATCATGCAAAACTAATAACACATATAGTTTGGGAACCGTCAACCCAATATGCATGATATAAGATGGTTTAATCAAACACTAAGCGCCGCCTGCCTAGACAGTTATAGCGGATGCTATTCTAGTAATGTAAATGACAACATTTTGACATTTAGCACATAAATAATATACTTTTCAAATAATATTTTGTATAATAATAATCTTGGGTTAAACATTCTGAACTCTGATTTTTTTTTGTTTCTGGACAGGTGGGGCCACGACGCTATTGATCAGCGCCGCGGCTCCACTGAGGCAGTAGCCTTTCGGCTTCTGGAAATTTGCATTAGCGTCGCGGCGCTGCAGAGGCAGAAACATTTCTGCTTCTGCAAATGCATTAGTGTCGCGGCGCTTCACCATGGAGTCGCAACGTCTGTTGTCCAGTGATTTTAAATTTTCAAAACAACGTATCAGCACCGCGACGCTCTACCATAGAGCCGCGCCACCGCCTTGAAACCCTAGCCAGCGCCGCGACGCCGACGTCCTGACAAACGTTTCTGTGTTGATTTTCAAAAATCATTCAACCCCTAAATCCAATTTAGGGATCAATTCACAAGTCCTTAATCATCACCCACCATTATCAATAATGCTCATTCGATCATCATCCGTTCTTACTCGTTCTTAACCGTGCACCGTGCACCGTGCAATGAGCCGGATAACGCACTTTAGCTTAGTTCGAGTTAGATTGGAATGACTTCCTCTAGTTAGCGTAGGAGATAACTTAGGATAATATCAAAAGGTCAACATTTGTTCAAGATACATAGGATTTCAAGAAACCTCGTTTTAATCCAATTTTATGTTCAACCCATATTATTATTCTATTCAATTGTTATATAACCATTTAACCAGCCTGAGCTCTTGATACCACTGTTGGTAATTGTTGGGTTCAAAGCATATAAGTAAGGCACAACGGAAGTTTAAAGTTTTGATTCTTACTACCCCAACAATAATTCTGGTATGGTTATACAACAATGGAACTTGTAATATAAAACATATACTTACAAGTTGGAAAATCTAGAGTCTTTTTCTACTGTTAGGTGCACACGTGATTGCCCTTCCAATTGCAAGCTCCAAGCTTCAATGTACTTCTCCTTCGGAAAGCTAGGAAATCCGGCAGAGGTTCGAGAGAATATTTTATTCTAAGTCTCTAAGGCTTAGAATCTTATTCTGAAAATTAGTATATAATAATGAAAGTGAATGCCTCTATTTATAGTTGAAAATTATGTCAAAAATTGAATTAGGATTTGACCTTGGGCCTGGCCCAAAATCGACGCAGATGCGCCGCGACCCTAGGGTATGGGCGACATGGCGCTTGATGAATTTCTGCACTACGTCGCGGCCCTAGGGTATGGGCGTCGCGGCGCTCGACGTGCACTTGCACTGTCTCGATTTAATTTCTGTGCATTCTTAATTAAATCCAAAATCCAATTTTGACTTAATTAATGTAATCATTATTTATTTAAATGTCTCGATTCCAAATCGAACATTTTAATTACTCTCTCAATACATCCTTAGATCGAAACGGACAATCGACATAGTGTGACCCTACATGCCTTCTCATATTGACATTAATCAAATTAAGGTCTACACGAAACTCCTAGACGGCGCTGGAAGACGAACTCAATATGTGAAGTACGTTTACGCGAATCCAGTAAACTTAACCTTTATGTGGTAAGATAAAATCCTTTCATTCACGACACACCCGATCAAGCTTAGGATTTGTCAAGTGTCTATCCAAATGGCTTAATCATTGTATCTCATCTATATTAGTCGACGACTAGACTATATTCCAAATATGTCTATTGTGTTGGCCAACGACTTAGTCAACCTAATATCACTGAGAATCTGAGTGTTCTCTCGAACATACATTCGAGGAATGAATCCTAATCTTGGCTCAACTACCCCCTTCAATCCACATCGTAATGTACCCAATACAAGTCGTATCTCAACTTACAAGGCATTTGAGCTTAGGACAGGATCAAAGTACATTACTTTGTAGATAAGGTGCGTATTGACCTCAAGTCTAAGGACTTCTATCTCTCACATGATGATCGTACATTAGACAAGTATAACAAACAGTATATCAGCAGGGTATACCAATACTTCCAAAGTATCCATGTGTCCATCACGAGTAACTATTACTCGTAGCAGTCGAGACATACTACATCCTCTAAGGATGTGATGCAAACCACATGTCGACCTATCACATATCATCGATATCCCATTCTCGATGATAATTAGTCGAGGCTATTTTAAGAGTTACGCTCTATCATAAAATATCTCACTCTATTAATGACAATGTAAGCTCAAGGGATGCACATTAATGAATAATTACAAACAATCAAATAATAATTCAATAATTGCAAATGCCAAAATATTAATCTCCATTAATAATAATATGAATGTGTATAAAGTACATTTGTCCTAATACAGATTGTCTCTAAGACATAAATATACTTTCAAAAATATTGTGATGCTAATATATTTATATGCAGTGTAAAAATTGGTAAGTTATATGTATTAAAAGATTTTTATTTAACATTGTATGCAAAACACATCTTAGTTAGTAATATTTATAAATAAATGAAAATTCAAGTGAAAATAACACTTGTAATATTTATTGATAGCGGGTATGCACTTGATTTGAGTAATATGTGCAATTTGTAAATAGAAGGAAATATATTAGGAAAGTAAAATACTTTTAAAAAGTCAAACTTAGTTAAAACAAAAAATGAGACATAGGTTATGCAATATTTTCAAGAATGGAGTAATTATTTTTCCTGCTAATAATCGGTGTTAGAAAATAAAATAATGACTTATTATTATTTTTTACTATTGAGTATTCGAAAGTTTGATCTAATTAATGTAAATTTATGACGAATAAGCATGCTTTGAAGTTTATATGGAGTATTTTTTTATATTTTTTATAGAAAAAACTTTATTCTCAAATTTCAACTCAACTCCAATTATTTCATCATACACTTCATAATCATAAAAGAATCGTCTAATTAGTTAATTTAGACATTATACATGTGTTCTCCTAATATTACACCAATTTATAAATTGAAAAGGGGATTATTAAGATTGTAATACGACTTTGCTCTCTTTCGCTCCATCTCAAATGAGAAATTTTACTTTGTGAAACATACAGGTAGTGTAGATTGTATAGGGCTATCTATGGAGTACTTGATAGAGAAAGAAATAGCGCATGCTTGAACTTTATAGATGTCTCCTTATGTCATTACTCTTCTATCCCCCTTAAAATTCGATTCAGATGTGGCACGATAATTGGTATTTGTTAACTTATCCAACCGATCAATATAGTGTAAGAACTACGTACTTCGTATCTATGTACCATGATTCATTTACTTAATGACAATATGTTAACACTAAAAAAAATAATTTTAAGTGTGTAGCCGAATCAACTGGCAGCCGAAGGTGGAAACATCAAAATGAGCAGGCGACAGAATGTTAAGTCGATACCCGAACTAACTCGTAGCCGAATCTACTAGTCTTAGCCTTCGGCTCAAAAAGCTTCATCGGTTATTACAGTAGCCTATCCGAGTCACAATTCCGAGGAATGATTAAGACCCACACATATTTGGACGCCTCGAAGACCAAGTCAAAGAGCATCCTAGACCCCAAGAAACGGTAACAACTACCAGCAGCTAGAAGGAAGTGCCATTAATCGTGCAAGAGGGAATCAATGAGCAAAAATCGGCACCACCTCCTCATAGTTGGCTAGTGGATTTAGTGGGTAATTTAGTGGCTAACATAGGGGGATCACGTTTTATTTCTTGTAGTATAAATATAGGATCATTTGTACAGAAAAAGACACATCCAATCAATCAAAAACTGATTTTTTTTCTCATCTTCATTTTATTTTTATCGCCTTTATTGCAATAGGCAAATACTTTTATGCATACCTCTTCTAGTTGATCCACATCATCCTTTATTCTCGTAAGATGATACAAACTAGCTAACAGCCCGCCAGGCGCTACATCATAGGCACATTGAGGGCGGAGATTATTGTACCCATATACATAAAAAAAATGACAGCAATGGAATGCCAATCCTCGGGCTTTATATGCGGATAAAGATTTTTCTGAAGAAGTCTTAGTAAGACCCCATCGCTAATATTAATTTGTCTAACATTTCTTATCACTTAGTTTACTCAATCACCGTCCTAACGCTTTCTGGAGTAGTTGGAGAACCCATTGCTGGAAGTTAGAGTTCCGCTTTCAGCCGAAATCGCTTAGTTAAGGAATCAATTTGTCATCCGATTTCGTCAGCCAATAGACAACAGACATTTCGGACGGGAACAAATTTGGCACGCCCAGTGGGACCATAAGTGGCCTCATAGCGAAGTTTGATTCTCCAGGTCAGGATCACGGTTGGCGTATGCGCCTAAGGTCTGGTAAGAAGATGAACCCAGAGTCCACTCCACATCCTAAACAGAATCCTCTCAGAATGAACAACGAGCCACCACTTTCCTCGGGTATGCCTACATCGGTTGATACCCATCCACTACCTCTATCAACCCAAACCGTAGGTGAACTTAGTCAACCTGAAGGTCCAACTATCATGACTACATCATTCATCAGACAACAGATTGACTTAGGCATCCATGACATTATGTACCAAGTTTCCAAACAGTTGGCTGACATCGTTAAGCCAATGGTGCATAATGAGGTTCAGCAGGCGAAGGAACTGGAAGCCAACCGACTGCATCCAGGAGAATGTTCGGCTAGTTCTACCATCCCTCTAACGAGTGGCACTGTGCAACATGCAACTGTGACTCCAGGTGTTGTTCCTCAGTCGAATGTGTATCAGTCAGTACCCACTCAAGTATATCCGATAGCACACCTAGGAGCACAAGCCCAGTCACTTGGTAACCAGTGTACTGTATGGTTGCCGCCAAATGCTGGGGGGAAAACTGTGCCACTCGACCAAGCGAGTCTGCAGTATGGGCAGATCAATATGGCTCAGAGACCAGTTCAGGCATCCGGACACCTTGGGTTGCCGCTTGTTATATCGTATGCTCCTGCAAATGACCCCATGTCTATGACCATGCTCGACTATCTGATGACAATGTCTACATCGGGACACCATTCCAACAGTCACAGTCGGTACCCATTCCATACCATCCAGGAAGCGCAAACTTTCCAAGAACGACTGATGTCCGGGGAGAGCAGACATGGAATATTGTTCCACTTTATCCTCAGGCTCCGTCGGCTGTTCCAGGAGCTCAAGTTGTAGGCTTTGGTGGTTATGCCCAACAGCAGCAATGGGGATATAACCCACTTGTTGGTAATTCCCACCAGAACACCTACAACTTTCAAAACCCTGCAGAACAAGGTACATAATTGAGGCCTCTAGTTCAGAACACCAGTCGGTTCCAACTGAGAATCGGCAGGGTACTTCACAGTTGATAAACCCTGAAACTATCGCGAATACCATGAAAAGGTACTTTGGCATCCAACTGAAACCCATTGTACAAGCCCGTTTATAGGAAACCCTACCCCGATTGGGTAGATCGGATAGCACCATTGCTAAGAGGCTTCAAAACGCCCGATTTTGCCACCTTCTAGGGTGATGACGGTAAATCTATCAATGAGCACATCGGCATATTTACCGCCCAATATGGCGAGGTTGGACAGAACGAGTATCACAAGCTGTAGTTGTTCCTTGTTTCTCTAACCGGAATAACATTTGTCTGGTATTCATCCTTGACCCCCGACTCTGTACAGAGCTGGCTGACATGGAGTATTGTTTCCATGATAGATTTTATTGGCCCCAATATCAAGTCACTGTAATCGATTTAATGAATCTCAAGCAATATGTCGATGAGTCGGCTACTGATTATATTGAGAGATTCAGAATGAAGGTTGGGAAATGCATTGTATACTTCTCTGAGTCGGAATGCGCCCACATGATAATCAACAACATGCATCCTCAGCTAAAAGAGAAATTAGTGTGACAATCTTGCTCTGACTTAAAGCCAGTTAACCGAGAAGGCTATCCAAATAGAGCAGTATATCAAGGAGAATGAGAAAAGAAGAGCTAACCGGAACCGAGGCTCCCATTTGGTATCCATTATTGAGGCAGATGAGTCTGACTCAGAGTCAGCCGATTATACGGCAGATGCAATGGTAGCCGAGATTGTCAAGGGTAAGGTTTATTCTTGCCCTGCTTTGAAAGCTATGAAAGGCAAGGAGACGAGTTCAACTAATGACAGGGTCAGTTACTCGTTTGACATTACAAAGGCAGATCAGATCTTTTATCATCTGCTTAAAGATAAACAGATTCGGCTTCTTGATGGCTATAGGATTCCGCCTACCGAAGAGCTCAAGGATAAAAAGTATTGTAAATGGCACAACTCATATAGCCACGCTACTTCTAATTGCGTGGTCTTCATGAAGGCGATTCAAAAGGGCATCAAGGAGGGGAGGTTCAAGCTAGCCGATAAAAGCATAGCCGAAATGTCTGTTGATACTGACCCCTTTACTGCAGTGCCTATATCTATGGTGTCCTTTGCTATGCATGATCAATCAAATGATGTCAATGGGAAGAGGCCGACGAAAAATATATGGGTCCCAAAGAAGCCCATTGGTAAAGAGGAGGTCACAAGGACCTCTGTGTTTGATAGGCTAGGCAGCTTACGTGACATCTATGAGGACATGGACAGACAGCCAAATGGAAATAGTTTTTGCGGCCGCCCTTATAAACCAGAGCACATTGCTCGGGAACCTCACAAACAGTACCCGATATTCAAAATGGACCCAACAGACCCCAGGCGCAGGCTTAGGGGGCAAGCATGGCAACCAGTCAATGAGAAGATGAGCATGCCCCAAATAGACGAGGAACCACTCCTCATATCTAAACATAGGGTGGCTGAGTTCAACATAAAAGAAGGTGTTTCTTCCTTGCGTATCACAATGAGGGATGAAGGTCAGCTGAGACCTCGGAGGATGATCAAGCTAACCGCCAATATAGAGGAAGAAAAGTGGTTCATCAATCAAGCTTCTGAAAAGAAAAAGGCACCACCGAGTGTCGTATCCAGGACTTAGAAAAGAAAGATGCAGCGTGCCAAAGCATTGCGCAAGATGAAGCAAATGTTGCATATCCATCGCTAAGGCGGCCGATAAGCAGGAAATTTCTGAGTATATCGTAGCTGAGGCTATCGAGCGGGCATTCGGCTCAACCTCTTCATAGACAATTATGCATGAAGAAGAAGATGTGGACTAACCAAAGCTGAATATGCAGCGTGATGACAACCCGACAGAGAAACCCCGATAAGAGATCATTACCCTGAAGAAATCCCTAGCCGAGACGGTTCTACAGATCGTGTAGAGGATCCAAGCATTTGAACCTCAGTTGGTTCCTATATGCCTCAAAGAGATGGAAGATATTAACTTCTCATCAACCGAATTGGACGAAGTGGGAGACTTTATCCTTGATTTATTTAAGCATGATTTAGTCGATGAGATTTGGGCAACTATTGAAATGGTCAGCCAGATTCCATGTGAGTTCTGGACGGCCACTCTACGCTGGATAGCCTAGAAGGTGATGTGTGTGTGGAAGACACTAAAGGGGAGACTATAGCCAATACCACAGCTAGGGATTCTTTGAGCATTGTATTTGGTGCACCTACGGAAGAGATGGTTAAACACCATCAAACCCCTTTATGTAAAGGCTTACATTAACATCAAAGCTATCAGTCTAGTGTTCATCGACAATGGGATGTGCTGAATGTGATGTCGCTGCTTACTTTAAAAGGCCTCAACAAAACCATGGAGGATCTCATCCCAACTAACATGAAAATGGCTAGCTTTATGGGAGAGGCCTCTGAAACTTTGGGATTTTAGTAGCAGAAATCACCGTAGGTCTTAAAATGGCCAAATCTGCCTTCTTTGTAATAGATAGAAAACCGTCCTACGCCATTCTGTTGGGCAGATACTAGATTCACATCAGCCGATTCCTTCCTTCTACTATGCATCAAAATGTCATTTTCTAGGAAGGAGACAATATAGAGATCGTCCCAGCCGATGACAACCCATTTCAAGTAGGGGTTAAGAATTTGGAGGCTACCTTATATTCACCCTATGTGGCTCCCATAACTGTCGCGGAGCAATACAAAGAAAGATCTTGGGAATACTACAATATTACTCCACAAGGTATTGAAATAAAATAAATAGTCGAACCACGGCTTACCTTGGAAGAGTTAGATGATTGAGAAAACTCAAATAATACGTGATCTGTGGCATTGACTGACTGCTCTAAGTTCTGAAGGAAGGATAGCCGAGGCATTACTGGTAGGGGACTACAACAGAGAATTAATACTGGCAGCCAATGGAACTTGAATCGCCCATAAAAAGGGCTATGCCTAGTTTTGAGTCCCAGTATCCCTTGGAAGATATCAACTTGGGTACTGAGGAAGTCCCTCGGCTAACACATATTAGTGGTTTGCTAAAGGAGGAGGTTAAACAAAGCATAACGACTCTCCTACTGCAGTATAAGGACTGCTTTGCGTGAGATTATCATGAGATGTCTGGGCTGGCACGTACTTTGGTAGAGCATAGATTGCCAATTAAAGAGGGATTCACACCTCATAAACAACCACCCAGAATATATCACCCTCATTTGATTCCTTAAATCAAAGCTGAGATTGAACGGCTGTTGAAGGTCGGGTTCATCAGAACGGCTAGGTATGTTGAATGGTTGGCAAACACTGTGCCAGTCAAGAAGAAGAATGGAAAGGTTCGGGTATGTATTGATTACAGAAACCTAAATCTAGCCACTCTCAAAGATGAATATGTCATGCTTGTAGCCGATATGTTAGTCGATTCGGCAACCGTTAATGGTGTGCTAACATTCATGGATGGATACTCCGGCTATAATCAGATAGCAGTAGCCGACAAGGACATTTATAAGACCGATTTTAGGTGTCCAGGAGCCTTATGCATTTATGAGTGGGTAGTTATGCTGTTTGCTCTGAAGAATGCTTGTGCTACTTATCAGAGGGCAATAAACACCATCTTCCGTGATCTGATCAGCAAGACTGTGGAGGTCTACATTAATGATGTGGTAGTGAAGTCTAAGGACTTCAAGGATCACTTAGCCGATCTTGAACAAGCACTAAAAAGAATGAGGATTCATAATCTTAAAATGAATCCAACCAAGTCCATGTTCGGAGTGTCGGCTGGCACCTTCCTTGGTTTCTTAGTACATAAGAAAGATATTGAGATTGTCATAACAAAGCCCGGGCAGTAATGGAATCCGCACCATCCAGAACAAAGAAGGAATTACAAAGCATGTTAGGGAAGATTAACTTCCTAATGAGGTTCATATCTAATTCAGCTGGCAAAATGAAGGCTTTTCACCTTTGCTTAAACTTAAAGGGTCAGAAGAGCTAATATGGGGCCCATAACAGCAAGAGGCATTTGACCAAATTAAAAAAGCCCTAGCAACTCTTCATGTGCTGGTGCCTCCCATGCTAGGGAAACCGTTGAAAGTGTACATCTCGGCTGCATATTTGTCTATCGGCTCCCTGTTAGCACAAGATGCCGATGATGGAACCGAAAGGGTAGTTTACTACCTTAGCCGAATGCTCAATGAAGCTGAAACTAGATATACCCCTATAAAGAAGCTTTGTTTGTCCTTATTCTATGCTTGTACAAAACTTGAACATTATCTAATGCCACATGTGGTTCACATTTTGTGCAAGATTGACATCGTCCGGTACTTATTGAATAGACATGTTTTGCAAAGATGACTAATGAAATGGGCAATCGAACTCACTGTATTTTCTCTTGAGTACAGGCCACTCAGGGCTGTTAAAGGTCAGGCGGTAGCTGATTTCTTGGTAGACCACCCTTGTGTAGATGTGGAGGACCCATGTGCCCCCCTACTGCATGTATGGACGTCGTCCCTTGGACGCTAACTTTTGGTGGGTCAAAAATCTAGAAGGGAGTCGGAGCTAGAATAATGATAATTGATCCTAAAGATGAAACGTAGAGGTTCTCTTATCGGTTAGATTCTGACTTGACAAATAACCAAGCTGAATACGATACTCTCATCATAGGACTCAAACTCCTAGTCTCTATGAAAGCAAGGTGCATCAAGATTCGTGGAGACTCTTAGTTGGTTATCAAGCAGTTGGCTGGGGAATATGACTGCAAAAATCCAAATTTGTTGGCCCGTTACTAAATGGCTAGCAGGTTACTTAGTAGGTTCGCATCATCTACGTTAAGTTATGTTTCTAGGGGCATGAATGTTGAGGCTAACGACTTAGCACAAGAAGATTCTGCCTTTAGGAAGTCTCTACTCACTCTACAGTATGATGAGCTGCTAGCCGAAGTGTTAGCCATGGACCATTCGACTCGTGGAAGCAAGTGTTAATCGGCTACTTAAAAGATCATTCCACTTGCAAGGACCTTAATGTTAAGAGGGGAGCCTTGAAGTATGTGCTCATTGATGATGATCTTTACAAAAAGAGCGTAAATGGAGTGCTACTCAAGTGCATTGAGAAGGCAGAGGCCTTAAGAGTCATGGGAGAAGTTCATAAAGGAATATGTGGATCGCACAGAGCCGGGCCAATAATGAAGTGCTTGATTTATCGTCATGGCTATTATTGGCCTACCATCACGACCGATTGCTTTCAATATATGCAAAAGGTTGTGAAGAGTGTCAAAGACATGGACCAATCCAATGTGTACCAGCCGAGTTGTTGCACCCGATCGTGAAGCCCTGGCCTTTCAGATGATGGGCTATAGACCTCATCTGCAAGATTCACCCACAATCGGCTAAAGGACATATTTTCATTATTGTGGCTACCGATTACTTCACTAAATAGGTAGAGGCACAGCCGATGAAAAGGGTTCATCAGACAGATGTCATTCAATTTATCCAACACCAGATCATATATAGATATGGTATCCCTAAGATGATTACAACCGATCAAATGACGATGTTCACAAGTTCTAAGGTGGCAGCCTTTGCTGAGAAATTTGGGATTAAGATGATCACATCCTCACCTTATTATGCACAAGCGAATGGACAAGCCGAGGCAGCTAACAAGCTTATTGTGGACATAATCAGTAAAAATGTGGAGGATAGATCAGCAGTATGACATCTCACTTTGGATGAAGCTATTTGGGCAATCAGAAACTCTAAGTCTACAGCTACTGGAACAACACATTATCAGCTCACCTACTGCTAAGATGCAGTGTTGACCTTGGAGATTAATGTTAAGTCATTACGAGTGGCCAAACTATATTCTTTAAGCTTAGAAGAATATCAGCAAGACATGCTAATGGAGCTAGATCAACTAGATGAAGATCGACTGATGGCCCTAGAGAGAATCGAAGCCAGTTGTTCCCGTCTAAAATGTTTGTTGTTTTATCGGCTGACGAAATCGGATGATAAATTGATTCCTTAACTAAGCGATTTGGGCTGGAAGCGGAACTCTAACTTCCAGCAATTGGTTCCCCAACTACTCCAGAAAGCGTTAGGATGGTGATTGAGTAAACTAAGTGGTAAGAAACATAAATACAGCTAGAGTGCAATAAAGGCGATAAAGATATAATGAAGATATGAAAAAATAGTTTTTTTTATTGATTGGATGTGTTCTTTTCTGTACAAATGATCCTATATTTATACTACAAGGAATAAAATCTGATCCCCCTATGTTAGCCACTAAATTACCCACTAAATCCACTAGCCAACTATGAGGAGGTTGTGCCGATTTTTGCTCCTTGATTCCCTCTTGCACGATTAATGGCACTTCCTTCTAGCTGCTGCTGGTTATTACCGTTTCTTAGGGTCTAGGATGCGCTTTGACTTAGTCTTTGAGGCATCCAAATATGTGTGGGTCTTAATCATTCCACGGAATTGTGACTCGGCTAGGTTACTATAATAACTGATGAAGTTTTTTTAGTCGAAGGCTAGGACTAGTAGATTCGGCTACGAGTCAGTTCGGTTATTAACTTAGCATTCTGTCGCCTGCTCATTTTAATGTTTCCACCTTCAGCTGCCACTTGATTCGGCTACACACTTAAAGGTATTTTTTAGTGTTAACAATTGCCCCCTACATTAACTCGAGTGCAGCTGTTGAGTTAATGTATTAAAAAATAGTCATCGTTTCATGTGGCAGCCACGAGTGTCATTTCAATCACGTTTGCTCTAAATATATCCAATGATGATTTTCTCTGAAAAGTTTCCTTCTTTTAACCGAGACGTCTCGGCTTCCCACTGAGTTTCAGTCGCATATTTGAAAGAAATGAGTCCCAATGCGTGTCAGCCACATCTTTCAAAAAGAAAGGGGATATTTAAGGAAAGACGTCCCCCAAAGATTTCTCACTTAGTCATCAACTGTTCCCAAATTCTCCAAAAAAACCAATTTTTTTTCACAAGAGAACCATGTCTTTATCTTCCTCTCTATCTCAAGGATCAGATAACGCCGATTTGGCTGCTGGTGACCTAACCCATACCTTTGCCTTTATCGATGAGCAGTTGGTTCTTGATCATTATGGTACATCTGAACATGGCGCCCTCCTTCTTTCTCGTTATATTAGCCCGGCAAACTATGACCTTCCAATTTTCTGTGATTGGTTCACCGGTGACCGTTGTCCGGCTAGCCTGCGTACCTGGCCTGCCAAGATTACCATCTATTCTGGTTGGTTGAAATGAGTGAAGTCGGTGAGAGAGGCCGAATGGAGACGCATGGGTCTTTATGACGCCATTGCGCTATCGGAGTTTGACCACCCTGTAACATTGGTCTCATATACACCTTCATTGGTTATTGGTTGACTACTGCCAACGCCTTTATTTTCCCTTGGGGGATGATGACCCCCACACTGCTTGACGTGACGACAATACTTGGCCTTCCGATACTGGGAGCCGAAGCGCATGTCATAGGCGATATAGATGTTCTTGACTTGGGCATCAAGGTCTCAAAGACTTCTTCCGGCTATGGCCACTTCATGGCCAACAACAGCCGAGTATCGCCTCTCCCAGTCGATGATGTCGAGCATCATGCTTTCCTGCTTTTTTGGTTCATTCGATATTTTGTCTACACAAGGTCTTGTGCAGTCGTGAAGGAACTGGAAATTTATGCGGCGTTAGCCGTTTGGGGGAAGATGCTGGCCGGGCATCTCTCTTCCTGTATTATTTTCATATGGCTCTTGACAATGCCCATGCAAGGTTAAAAGACTCCAGAAATCTGGATGCCTTAGTCGGTCCCCTGTGGTTCCTTCAGTTGTGGATCACCCTATATTTCCCGGAGTTTATTCCTGATGATTTTGATGATCGCCGTTTTCCATTAAACCCGCCGGTGCTAGCCTATACTCTTCGGAAAATACTATTCATTCCCCAGGACTCCTTCACTGTAGTCTCCACCCTACATGGTCTGTCTCGAGACCATTACACAAATTGGCAACCGGTCCTCGAGAGATGGGCCACCCCCGATTGGGTCCGCCAAGTAGTCGATGACAACCTTACATTCTCTCATCGAAGAACTATGGCCCTCATATGGAGGCACATTCTTACGGTAAATGATCTGTTGGGTGGCTTGAAGCCCACCTCTAGGAACAATAAATTGATTGCGGAGCCCTATCGGCGAAACTTTGTAGCACGACAATATTGCACATGTAACATCTTCGCATGTTGGCATTCATGGGGAGCGAGTTGCGGAGTCTATTTCCAAGGGGATTCTGACCAGCAAAGAACAGTCCTATGCTTTGAGGGCTTCTCGGTTCCGATTGTCAAAAGAAACAAAGGGTTCCCCAGTTTTGGCAACCGCCTATAATGACACGGCCTTGGCTCTAAATGACTTATTTGCTTTACACAAAATGGACAAAGATAGTCATGATGAGGCAGTTGCTGCTCTGCAGCACTTGGGGTCTCTTCAGCAGGAGAAGAGCCACATTTAGACTTCTTTCAGTGAGGTGAATGTAGAAAGGAAACTGAATGTCAGCCGAATGAATGACTTGCAGGAGTAGTTGTCGAAACTTTGAGCCGATCTGGAGAGGATCCAGACGGAGATAAAGCCTATTACTCCGCCTATAGGTGCCTTGGAGTCGACTATTAAGGCCCAAGATACCTCTCTCTCTTCTTTGTTTCGGCATGGTATTCATTTGGATAACAAGATCCGGGAACTTGGTAATCAACATGTGGTTTGGGAATTGGATCAGAAAGCGGGTAGTGAACGACTGGCCCAACTGGAGAATGAGTGGACTACGTGGAAAAATAGACTTGCTCAAGCAACGCCAACACTTTCTGCTAGTTTTTTTGAAGTGGTATCCGAGGGAACTCATTCTTCGGGTATGACTACTCTTTTGCCAGTTGATTCCGTTGCTCAGTTGTCAGCCGACATCCTCGTGGACTTACAAGCTGAAGCCATTGCTGCTTTTGTAACTCAAGAGGTATTGTCAGAAGTCGATCAACAGCCAGAGGACACTCTAGCGGCCGACACTCAAACTTTTACCGAGATCCCATTAGTGGTGGTGGCTGAGCCTTTGCTAGATGCAGAAAGGGGGTTTCCAAAAGAAGTAGGAGCAGATGAGGTAGTAGCCGTTGGTGCGGCTGAAGATGAGAAATAGATTGCGGCTATCTAGGGTGACCGAGCAGCGGTAGATTCGGCTAATCCTGAGACCCATGTGACTGATAATGTAGCTCAACCTCTAGTTGGTGTCATATCAACCAACTTGCCTTCTTAGTTTTATTGACCCCAAATCGAAGGGTCTTTTTTTGTGACCAAGCAACCGGTCTGTGGCTGTTGTTTACTCCTACCTTCCCCACAAAATGAAAAAATAAATATCACTAAAGGTGGGTTGTAAACCTTATTAGATACCATTGACTCTGGAATCTAATTTAATTCTTCATTTTTACAAAAACTTTACAAAAATAAAAATAAAAATAGGGGAAGTACTTTTCTGCCTTTTTATGTGACTATGACCAGGCCGCCGGTCTATTGCTATCATTCATTAATGTATTCCCCAAATCGAAGGGAATCATGTTCCTTTGTTCAGCCAGACAACCGGTCTGTCACTGTTGTTTACTCATGCATATCCTAAATCGAAGGGTAGTACTTCGTTAAGTATTTGCCGTTTACGTTTCTGTCAAGCTCTTCATCAGAGTTTTATGAGTTTCTCTCAAGAGTGATATAAATATGAGTTTTAATGTTGAAAACGGCAAGTGCGGGATGAAAAGTGGATTTAGAGTCAGGCATTGTTGACATGAAAATGAAAAAAAAAATTGTTTGGTCAGCCGGTTGGTGGGAGGAGGGGAGGGGTCGACGGTGGGGTGTATAATTTTTAGGGTAGGATATTTTTCTCTAATCTCTTGATACCATGTAAGAATATTTTCCTCAATTATCATCTTTCAAAAGCGTGAATAATATACTACAATACAATCTCATTGTAGGCTAGACTTATACTAAGATGATGACATGATTAGGCTAATCTCATGCTATCTAATTTACCTACCATATACATATGATTCTACTATTAATTACACTAATAATTAAATAATTATAATAAATACAACATTAATTATAATTATTCTATCATTCATGTTATCCTTTAGACAATAACTTTCTTTATATTAATTTTTTTTGAAAATGTGAATGTCTTAAAATAAGTCAACTTGGTATAGTGAATTCATGATAGTTGGAGAATTACGTAAGGCCCATTCTGTAAGCAGTAAATAATTTAGATACTTTCTATGTTTCATAATAAGTGGTTATTTAGATATTTTGATTTTTTAAAAAATAAATAGTTATTTAAAATTTCAAAAATATTTTGGAAAGATTCTTTTAAAATTATCCTTATTTAAATAATCAACATTCATTAACTACATTTTTTCTAGGTATTTAATTATGAAGTCTAATATTTTATTAAGTGTTCACTTGAGGTTTTAATGATACCCCCCTCGTTAATGATCACCCATTAATATTCAAATTTCAATACCCAATGTCAACATAGAAAGTGGTAAAAATTAATTAGGGATAAATTAGTAAAAAGTAAAAACACTCCTAATTTTTTAGGATTGAACATTTTCTTAAAGGGTGTGCACAAGCTAAAAAAATCACTTATTATGCAACGGAGAGAGTATAAAACTCGTGTTTAGGAGATTTTAATCGTATTCACTCTTTTTTTATCTACGTAAATTGCCACTTGAAATTCTTGGAAAAAGCTTTTGGAACGTGATGTTAACGTAACACGTCATATTTTCCAAGAATATTTTAATATGACGTTATGAACTCATGGTAGTTCAAGAGTATTTTAATATGAACTCATTGTAGTTTAAGATGTTTTGAAAATTTAATAGTATATTTTTCTAATATATAAACAATGTTATGAAATGAAAGTTTCTTAATGTAAAAGAATGTGAATGAAGTTTGCCTTTTCCTTTTAAAAGTATTGAACAATAACTTACCACTTAACTTATTTTTGGGATGTTATTGAAGTAATGGGATATTTTCTCATAAATGTAATGTATGCCGAAGTAGAGGACTACAATAAATACATGCTTATAACTTTTAAAAAGGTCCAATGAAGCATCATAGATAATAAACAAAATATCGACAACATTAATAATACCCCTTAAAAGTCTTTGCTTATAAGTAACTAAACTTTCCTAAATAGGATTCAATTTATAAAACTTGCGTAATTACTCAATCCTGACCTAACACAAGTGTGTAATTTCAAGTACTCTTTCTGATACTCGTCAATTCATTGTGTTTTACTTGTTGAAGTATTTGACAAACGAAAAGAATAACCAGAAATTAAAAGAACTTAAGGATATTTTAAACTATCATTTTCCCTCAAAACAATTATTTTATTCTCTTTCTAGAAAATATTAAAAAGAAAGAAAAAGCAAAAGGTTAATTTCAACTTCCAAGGCATGAGTAGACTGATAGAATGGAAACTAAAGTACTCCTTCCCTCTAGTACCGTTTAACTAGGCAACTTTTAAAATCTACTTCTATGATCTAAATTAAATTTTATATATTTGTGGGATTATAATTTATTTCATTTATCAAAAATACGTCATACTTTCTTAATTTTTAATTATCTTATTTTAATTTTTAGATGATAAAGTTTATTTTTTTTTTAAAAATAAACTTAAAATCAAATACCGCCGTATAAATTGAAATGGAGGGAATAATATTCTTAACTAGATTACTTTTATATTTTCTTTTAGTGAGTAATTAATGGAAATACGTCTTCTTGGATTAGTAAGGTTGAAATCGAGAAACAAGGTCAATACCTTCTTGATTTTATAAAATAATTATTAGTCTACACTATTTTTTTGGTAAATGTGACAGATAAAAGGGTCGAGAGAATAATTGACATGATCAAACAACCCAGGGAGCTCAAATCTTCCTTTAAAACTTGTGATTTGATCAAAGTAGAAGTGTTGAAATGAAGAAAAAAGAGAGAGTTGATAGGCTAGATTTAAACTTCAATGCAAATTTAGGGGCAATTAGGCCATTCTTTCATTTTTTTCCTTACACACAAAGGATGTCATACTTCATTAGCTTTGTAACTAGCTATTTTATTGTCATATATTTTTTTTTTCACAACTCTGCTTCTAAAACTTCTCTTTTGAGTCAAAGGTCTATCGAAAACAATCTCTTTACCTCTAAAAGATAAGATAAGGTTTTCGTATCCTTCCATACCCCATTTATCCCATACCCCATTTATGGGTTACATATGTTGTTGTCGTGTTTACATAAAGGATTTCATAATTCCACCCTCTTTCTAAAGCTCTACTCTTTTTTTGTCAAATACTCTAGAAGCCAAGCCTTCATCAAAGGTGGGAAGGATTTCTTGGAGAGAAAGAAAGTCAAGAACCAATCTTCACCATTCACAAGTCATCAATAATAGGACAATATGACATAGTTGCACAAATCCATAATACTGATCCAATTCAAGAATTCAACATTGAAGGCCCATACTTGCGAAGAAGCTGCAAAATTTTGTACAATAATAATCCTAGGATTGCAGAGAGTAACAGTAGTGAAGAAGAAACTAAAGTGGTTGTAGCTGAGATCAAAAGGAAAATGGACCCTGACACAAAGGTTGTATTGGGCAAGGATGTTTTCTTGTTGTGTCTTAAGGCTGGCATTGATGGGGCATTCATCATGGCTTTAGTGCTGGTCCTTGATCAAGTTGAGGGACATGACTTTAAAGAGAGTGGTGATATTGGTTAATTTCACTTTTGGACAAACTTTACTTTAATGGTTTTTACCATTGCATTTCTTTCAAATCATTTTTCCAATAAAAATGATTTTCTTGAATTGAAGGTCTACCGAAAATAGTTTTTCTATCCTGCAAATGTAGAAATAAGATCCGCATACACCCATTTTTTCAGATCCCACTTATGAGAATATATTGAGTATGTTATTGTTGTTGTTGTACACTAACCTTTACTTGCTATAATTAAGGAAGGATTTAGAATATGAAATTTATAAGTTTCTACGGGACTCCAAGTTTGAGCACACAATCAATAGTAATAAAAATTTATTCGTATCGAGTGTTTACATCAAATCAATAAATATAAGACATATATTTTGTATATACACTTCTTATCACATAATCATGATTAAGTGATTTACATTTTCACTTTGATTTGTTGCTTCTTAGTGTTATTTGTTAGGTTAGGTATAAGCAACCGGTGTGGATAAGTATTTATCATAAAATATTTAAAAATATTTAGTGAATTTCTTATATATACATAACATATATGTGAAAGTTATTGAGTTTACGTGAAGTCATAGATTACAGAGGTTGGGTCTATAACATTGAAGTCATCTTGATGCACAAGTTTTATTACTATAGCGAGTAAAATTTAGTTACTTTATTGAGACGATAATATTTTCTGATTTAACGCAGTGTTTTAAAAGGCATAGGCGCTAGACGAGGTGTTTTACATATGTCTCGGCGAGGCGTAAGGCCCATGGATGTTTTTTTTGCTGATAAATTAATAAAATAACATATAAATAAATAATATATTAAAATTATAAAAAAATTTAAAAAATTAATAGGTAAATGTATATATATTATTAACATGCTAACATGTGCATGAATCATTAAAAAAAAAGTGAATGACGTAAAGATGCATTATACCAATAACATGATTGTGATGAAACATA
This sequence comes from Anisodus tanguticus, assembly GCA_034509755.1. Taxonomy (NCBI): domain Eukaryota; kingdom Viridiplantae; phylum Streptophyta; class Magnoliopsida; order Solanales; family Solanaceae; genus Anisodus; species Anisodus tanguticus. The sequence goes on along the minus strand of CM067543.1, from coordinate 6,278,392 downwards.
ATTAGAGTTGTGAAAATGAGACGCTATCCTAATAATTCAAAGATAAAAACGACAATAAACATAAAATTATTGTTTTAAAACCTAAAACTAGATAACACATTAATACTCATTATAATATAAATATCCAGAATAGAGTCCTCAAAATATTATCTAAACTAGACCGATAGCAAAAGAAATTCTAAAACTAAAACCTCTCGAAAAAGATAAATTGAAGACTGCTAAAAAAAATCTTGAAGAAGATAATGTTCGGGTTCTCGGGCTCTCGGGCTCTCGGGTTCTCGGGTTCTCGGGTTCTCGGGCGGCGGGCTGCGGGCTGTGGGTTGTGGGTCTTCTGATATTATCTTTTTGGGCCAGAGAACTTTGTCAGATGTACAGTTTGATCCCAGAAGTTTCATATGTACAGTTTGGACCAGAATTCTTTCATATGTACAGTTTGGTCCCTGAAGTTTCAAGATGTACAGTTTGGTCCATGAAATTTCCAGAAAGTCAGATTTGGGCAGAGAGATCAGAAACGCCACAGCACTCAATTCAGCCATTTATTTTGGCTGAATTACTCCTACTATAATGGTCAATCCGTTGCTCTTTTTCACAATTTATTTTGGTGGTATTACTACCTCCATAATGGCCATTACTTGGCCGGTAATGGCACTTATGGAGGCAATTCAACAGCCCCTCCCTCACCTATATAAAGAACCCCTTACACCATTGTTGAGCTACACACAAAACAGAAAAACATAAACGAATTTCAGTTCTTCCTACAACCTTCCAAGCATCATTTCATTACTCAAAATTCTTCACGGTAGCACTTGAGTTTCCTTTGCTCAATTGTTCCATTGCTGTTTTATCTTGGGAGACAATTGTCCAGGACGTATAAAGGATACATACGGGGCAATATTGTCTTAAAGGCAGAGTGCCATACTCGACTCAGCATACACAAAATAATTTCCAGTTTTCTTGTTCAACATAATTGTAATTTCAGTTTTGTTGTTGAATTGTAATTTTTCAGTTCCTGTATTACTTTGCAGTTATTTGTAATTCCCGTTTCCTGCACCCCGTTTCCTGCACCTTTGTAACCAACAGATAAAGCATAAAAAATGCAAGCATGGGAGTATAGTAAGAATGAAGGACAAAACTCTACTTTATAATTTGCACTTTGCATACAAAGATCTAAAGTATCTCTGTTACTCTAGAAACAACAAAGAGAAAAGACTATGAAATTAAGATAAGAAATTAGAAAAAATATTAACTTTTTGAGATTTTTAGGTTTGAGAATTTACTAATATGAATTAATTTTTGAATATTTAACTTATAATAAAAATTTATTAAGCAATTTTGACTCAAATTTAAAAATTTCTCGGGGCTTACGCCTCGAATGAATGCCCAGAATGTTGGGGCTTTCGCTCAGGTGAATGCCTGAAAGGGTGGATTTACGCCTCACGATATCTACGCCCCTCCAATACATCTCGCGGCGTTTTTGATACGCCTCGTCCCGGGGCTCGCCCAGAAAATGCCTTTTAAAATATTGATTTACAACATTACTTTAATATTCAAAAATATTTTTTTTGACTTCACTAGGTAACGTTTAGTTATCACACGTGAAATTAAGTCGGGAGCGGTAGGTTGATCTTCTTGGTTTTATCAATCTTGTGAAGTGTTATGATTGCCATCTTCATGCAAGTACATTTTCTTACATGAAAGACACTCCAACAAAACGCCATATATTAAATTGAAGTGTCTTTCATTTTCTTGTCTATATTTTCTTATATCAATGAGTAATATTGGTAGTTGATGCAGATATAAATGTGGGTGATCATGAGCTGCTACTCATAAATTAAGGAGGATGGGTAATTTTCTTGGTTTTGTCAATCTTTTGTCAAGTTACTTGTTGCCTTCTTCGTGCAAGTAAATTGAATTGTCTTCATTTACTTGTCTATATGTTATTCTTTCACTAAAGAGTGATATTGCTAGTACTTTCATGTGAAAAACTCTTTCATTTTAATGTTTAGTACTATATACAACTATTTTTAGAAAGACTGCCATGAATAAAATTTGTTCTTATGAATTTTTTTTACTCAATTCGTTTCTAAGTGATTTTTTTAGCTTCTTCATACTCTTTAAAAAGTGTTCATTCCTAAAAAATTAAGAATGTTTTTATTAATTTACCCCTAATCAATTTTTACCACTTTCTAAGTTGACATTGGGTGTTGAAATTTGGATATTAATAAGTGATCATTAACGTGGGGTATTATTTAAACCTCAAGTGAAACACTTAACAAAACATTAGACTTCATAATTAAATGTCTAGAAAAAAATGTAGTTAATGAATGTTGATTATTTAAATAAGGAGAATTTTGAAAAAATATGCCTAATGTATTTTTGAAATTCTAAACAATCACTTATTTTGAAAAAATTAAAAAATTTAAATAATCACTTACTGTGGAACGGAGGACTAACTTTTTAGTGTTAAAATCTTTGATGTTTCACTTCTTCATTGTACAATATTTCATTTATGATTTTATTAATGTGACATGTTAACTTATGTATGCTTTGACTATTTTAATCATATACTGTACCTCCTGATATTTCACACCACCATATATTCATATCTAACAGTTTTCGGACAATACCTGCTTTGTCGTGTATAAATGATTTTTATACTCCTTATGTTCCATTTTACTTGTCAGTTTGAATCATGCGCTTTTTAAGAAATTATTAATTACGTGCTATTTATCAAATTATCGTTATTAATGGTACTTTAAAATTTTAAATTTGACTACTGGTGCTCAATTACTCCCTCTGTTTTCTTTTACTTGTCCAATGTGCATTTTGCACTCCCTTTTGAAAAACATATTAATATGTTTTAAAATCTAATTAGACTACTAGTATTTCAATAAGTTTGATAAATAGTTACATAGTGATAAGGGTAGAATTTATAAAAATAAATTAATTCTCTTTTGATTTGTTAAAGTCAACAAGTAAAAGGAAAAATCTACTTATAGTATAATGGATAAATAAAATACTTTCACCGTCTTTTTTTTAGTTTGTCCCAAAAAGAATGTCATTTTTTTATAATTAAAAATAATTTAACTTTAAAATTCAATTTTTGCTATTAATAAAATAATTTATAGCCACACATATGTGTAAGATTTGTTTTAGATTATAAATTTTTACGATAAAAGTAGACTGAAAGAAAAAAATAATTCTTTTTTATTTACTAAAGTTTTAATTTTTTTTTTAAAATTTTAATATATTGGACAAATTAAAAGAAACGAATGATGAAGTATTTAATAGGAAGTGACTTGAATATTGTACAAGATGATATGGAAACGAAATGGGTAAAATGTAGGGAAACAAAAATATATATTGTACTGTTGGGAGACAAAATTATTGTGCAAAAGAAATGCATGTTTCTAAAGATAGATTGAAGTCCTCATTTGGAACTATTTGAAGTTGCATCGCCAACAAAACGCCTTTGATTATGTGGTGCAGTTGATGAAATTGTTCTTTTCTTAATCAGAAGTTTCAGATCGAACTCTGATATAAAAAAATCCTTATTAGGGAGCGCTTCCCCTGAATGAATCTTACGCATCGCGAATCTGATTTAATCGCACTCCATCACGGATATTACACTGAATGAGAAACAAAAAAAGCCTGACAATATTTGTTTACGGGCATTGAATGAATTAAATTAATAATAGTACTATCATGAAAAAGGACAAAAACGTACTTCAAGTTCATTAATTTTTTTTTTGAATGGACCTAAATGTTGGAACGGTTATAGAATAATAATACTAGAATAAGAAATAATAATACTAAAATAAGAATATTGTGGAGAAAGGGAGAAGAGAGGAAAGTTCTTTATTTCTCTTGAAGGATGTGTTTATACGTGGTCAAGGACACGTGGATCTCAAGTGACACGTTAGATAAGAACTATGCTTAAGATAAATAACAATAATTCAAAGTAAACAATAATCAATTTGAGTCTTGAGATAGCTTCTGAGTAAAAGTGACGGTAACTTGTATGTAAGCACAGAAATCAAGAGAATATCAGTAAGTATATTGTGAAAAGCAAGAATCTGATTGGTTACAATGTAATGATATTTCCTATTTATACATGAGCTACATGGGTATAAAGACCACGAAATATGTCATCATAAATGCAGGGGAATGAATGCTGTAATAATTGGACAATCAATCTCTCAATAAATGCTATTAAAAGGATGTTAGAAGTCATGTGACCAGATTAAGTAACTGTCATCCGTTACGATGTAAGCGGCTCTCAGTCTTCATTAATACCGGTACCGGCTCTGCTCACGTCGCACCATGTATCATGCATATCAAACCGGTAGTGCTGTAAACTGACGTGGGTCTGACTTAGCATCATACTCCACGTGTCAGTCCATAATCCGTACAACTATTTTATACGAATTTTACCCTATACAGACAGTCCCCGCACTTTTCGATGGCAACTCTTCGTGCAACCGGAAAGTGGATTTGAATTGTCAACCAATCGAGACTTCGTGTTCTAGTAGGAAATTCTGAGAAATGTTGTATATATTTTGATGATCCAATCGTCACCTTAATGAAACAACGACATCCTCCCACTTTTTTTTCGATTTATGGGAGACCTGCAAAGTAATGTTGAGGCGCACCATCTAATCATCCATGATCTGTCATCTACGTGTTGCCGTCGATTGGCATGTACATATTTTCAAACGAAGCCACCGCTTCTTTACTTATAAATATCCCATCAACTCGAAGGTTCAACCATTCCTCTCTCAATTTTACAAAAAGCCACTTCAACTTTCTGACTACCTTCATCATCTTTATTGCAAACATGACTAATCCTTCAAAGTGCGACAACACTTCTTCTCACAGGAGAAACCCTAGCTCTCAAACAAGGACCCCTTCCCACCAAAATCCTTTGGATTCTTCTATTATGCCGAGGTCATGGTGTTTCACCCATGATCTTCAAAAGACAACCTCCAAGGTCGCAGTAGGGATAACCCTGTTGGTGATTTCAAAACGCGAATCACCGCCAAAATACTACAAAAGGTGAAAATCGATTGCGGCTAGGAAACAATTGAGGTCCTAATCCCTTCTAGTGAAGAAAATGTTATTTCTTACAGAGAAGGGTACTCCTATGTTTATACTTATCCCTTTTCCATGAAACTCTGGAAGGAAATTGATAGCGTCATTGTAGAATTCTACCGTCGGTACAAAGTATGCATAGCCCAAGTGGGTCCTCGGGTCTGGAGAGTAGTTGCGTGCCTTTAGCATTTAGCTCAAGAAGCCCAAGTCGATTTTATGTTAGACCATATAATTCGCCTTTATTCTCCACGCAATTTTCATGATGGAGTCCTTAACATGCACTGTCGAGGAAGCAAGATCATTCTTTCCAGTCTTGATGATGATCGTGACCAAGGTTAGACGAAAATATTCATCCTTATTTAGATTGCCGATCTTCTTCCCCTCGATAACAACCGCCCGATCCCATAGCGATGGAATCACCACCGTAAGTTTGCTTTTATGATGCCTTTTAACTTATACATTTCATTTCTTCTTTTGACCGAGTTGAATTCCTTCCCCAGCCAAACATATGGGATTCTGCAGACATTGACGATATTGGGATCTGGGTTCAGAAGATCCTCAACGTCTCCAGCCCGAACCTCCAGACGTGGAAAAAACTTGATTTCAAGATGAAATGGGCACCTCACAACCACTGTATGCATCGTAACTCGTATTTTGAATTGCTTCCTTGACCTTTTAATAAAATCATTTTTCATTTTTTCTAGGTCTTTCCAAATCAACGGACACCGTTTCTCCTGAAGAAGAAATCACTGACCCGGAAGCAGCTGCTCGCATGATTGAAGAGGCTCGTGAATAGAAAAGATGACGAGGTGAATCCTCTGCTAGCCCCCGGATAGGGCAAAAACATTTAAAGAAGAAGACCCCCAATCATCTCGACCGAACTCCTCATAACTTTCCCGATAGTGCCAATTTGACGGTCGGTTCTCTCCTTGTGGTGGACCTGGATGATGAAGGTCCAGGGGAAGAACAAACTCTAGAAAGAAGGAGGAATGAAACCCCTGTGCTTTTCGCTAAAACAGAAATCACCAGTCATGGCACCGGCTACAGTACTGCCTACTTTGCCGTGGCAAGTTCGGTTGCTCGCCAGCCTTGGCATGCACCTTCCGATACCTCTCTCCCTTTGATTGCTGAAGACCTTGGGTCATCTTTCATGCCGACTATAGTCCTAGAAGAAGATAATGAAATTTTCTCTTCCCCGGACCGGGTTTAGTTTTTACATAGGGATGAGTTGGTAGATGAATAACCAGCCCCGGTAGCTCAGCCTGCAGAATTTTGGAATGTAACCTTCCAACTTTCTGCCGACTACCATCTTTGTTCTAAGCCTATCGGAGTGGCTAACTATATGAAGCACGTGGCGTCGAAAAAAGATAAGTAGAAGGTTCGCCGGGTGTCCTCCGAGTGAGTTATCAATGAAGGGATGCATGTTGTAGCCAATGTATCACTCTTTTCCAACTCGCTCATGCTTTAATTTTTACCGCAAAAACCCCTTTTGACAGATGCATCCAACTTCCAAGAAAACTTTCTTTGCTACTGTCATGACTCGGCCCGACGGGCCGCGACTAACCGTCCTAATGACCTCATTATACTAACCTGTCACACATAATCCAACTAACACTTAATGAGTCTGAAATCCGGCAGCATAACATTGCAACAACAACATAAGCCAGGGTAGGCAAGCCGACAAGGCTGCCTTTACCCAAGAATGTACCTGTCTCCTGAGGAGTCACAACTAGCCAATATAACATAACAAGCAAGCCGACAAGGCTGCCACCAGATAGTAACGTATATACATGGGAACACCCCAACACAGAATACAATAACATGACTGACCAAAACAGAGTCATAACCCTTACATAAGTACAACCCACAACTGTCTACAGAACTCTATAAGAAGGACAACGACATATGACGGGACATGGCCCCGTCGTGCCCCTAAATACAAACATAAGTCTAAAAGAGGTTCGGTACCAAAATGACAAAGCTCTGGATCAAAGGAGCTTCCCAACCTGTTGAGTAGGAACCTAGGCTTGAGGTTCACCAAATTGAAAACATGTACCTGCGGGCATGAAACGCAGCCCCCCGAGGAAAGGGGGTTAGTACGAAATAATGTACTGAGTATGTAAAACATGAAGCTGTAAAAGAGATCATAAGTAGCCAACAGAAAATAGGAGATCAGTATAAAAATCAGGATCCAAATCCAACTGTGCCATAAACCATAAAAGTCAGTTGTGCCTTATAAAAAATGAGAGTCAAGTCAAGAAAACATGAATGCCTGTCCATATACATATATATACCTGTAACATAACCCGGCCCACTAATGCGGGACTCGATGGAATCATATCATAACCCAGCCCATACTGGGACTCGGTGAAGTCATATCATAACCCGGCCCATGCTGGGACTCGATAAAGTCATATCTCATCTATGGATCCATCCTACGTAACCCGGCCCTCTAGTGAGGGTCTCGGTGAAAAATGCAAGGCTGTGCACGAACATAACCCGGCCCGGGACTCGGTGAGGTGAAGTAGTAACACTTAGCACGAGTAGATATCATGAATAACCATATGCAAGTAAAAATTATCATTTGACTCTCAATAAAATCATTATAATAATGTCATAATAAACTCTTTGCTGAAAAATCATAGGCACTTCTCATAACAATCCTCTTTAGGAATTAAACTGTATAAGAATCAAGTACGTCCGCCGTACTTTCATTAAACCATGCCAAAAAGAAAGAAGTAAGGGTTTCACATACCTCTTAGACGAACTAATCAACTCAATATTAGAGTACGTCTCGTTTTAGAACTTCAACCTTGTTGTTGAATTTATCTAAGTTCCACGTGTCCTTGTAACCTCTATAAATGATTATCTACATCATACGGACGAATTACATCACAATCGAATCAACATTTTAAAAACAGATTCTTAGGGACATTCTAACGAACACCTTGAACGCGTAGAACCTATATTCCTTCTACATCGAAATCTAAACATAAAGCGAAATATCCAGTCCCCTTAATCCTCCTTCTTATACTACTACAATCTTCAAAATAGTACAATAATTTCACATGCAATTTCCAGCAACTCTCAATAACGACAGTCCCAACAACACCCAACCCAAATTCGCATTTTCGACAATCGTCTTTAGAACTAGTAGCAAGAAAAGACTTCTGAAAATTGTACAAACTATTAAGAACAAGGAAGGTTACCTCTTTTAAACACAGTGACGAGAATCGTTGGAAAATCACTTGCTCGAATCAGCTTCCGACAAACAGAAATAGAACCCAAAATCAATTCGCGCCCGAATCTTTTCGTACTCAAGGTTCTTGTTTAACTTCTGAGTTTCTAGGCTTGTTCTCGGCTTCGATTCTACTGGAATCAAAGACCAGAATACCTTGAATTTCCCCTTCGCTGGTTATAAGAAAGCTCACAGAAATCCCCAATTTTGGTCAAAAATTTCAGAAAAACCCATCAACTGAGCTTACTCATGTTGCTAGAAATGAATTTGATGGAGGAATTTGGTAGAGATGAAGAGAGCACACTGAAGGATCGATGGTTGTTCATTATAGAGGAGAGAGCGAGTTGGTCGATCGATTTGGGGCTTAGTCACCCCCAAATCGGTTATAAGCGTACACGTACTAAAATCCCACTATAAATATCTCCCCAATTACTTAATCCCACAATTAATTAATTATACACACAATTAAATTCCCGATCTCAAATTATTTAAATCCCGATGATTAATAAAATCCTCTTATGTCAATATCATAATTCCTGTAATAAAATACCAGTCTATACTCTCTTCGGGGATACACAATTATTATTATTACACACCGCCGCCACATTATTAAATCCAGAAATTATTTTAGGGTCACGTCCTTCTATATACTAATCCTCGTATTAATATACAAAAGTACAACGAAAATTTTCCCGAGTCCGGGTCTACTCACCTACGTTATGAGTTCAACCACTACCCGAAAATACGGGGCGTTACAGCTACGATGGGCTCCAACGCATGATTGAAGAAAAAACCGCCTTGAAAACTGAAAGGGACAATGTCGTTCACCAACTAACAGTTGCAAAGGTGAAATTTGACAAGGTTGATGAGCTGCGCGATAAAATTAAGCTCTTGGAGGAAGAAAAAGAGGCTTATAGGCAGCAAGTTACTTTACACGAGGACCAGGCCGGGGATTGGCAGAAAAAGTGGAATGAGGATTCAGACACTATGTCAGATCTAACTATGCGACTTTCCGGCCTTGTAGCTGATATGGGTTCCTTCTTCGATCGTCTCCAAATTAAAGAAAATGTGATAGAAGCTATGAAGAAAGAGATCAAATCCTTGAGGTCTTGTCTTTCTGCTTTAATTGCTCAGAATGAGAGATAATAGGAAGAGATTGTTGAGTTGACTCGAGCCACTGAACTCCTTCATGCCACCGATGTTGAGCTTACTCAGGTCATTCAAACTACAGAGGATGAGGTCCAGGACACCATCGATAAGTACACTCTGTCCATGATCAAGAATGGTTACATGATTCGTCGAAAGGCTTTAGAGGCAGTGAAAATCAAGCTCATAAACATTGACGAGGAAATTGTCAAGGCCCAACAATTAGAATTGGCCTTTGCTGACAGCCCTGATAGCTCCCTGCCCATGGAAGAAGACAATGCTTTATCTAGGGGGTTCTGGAGATGACGAAGTCCTCTCGGAAGCTGAAGATCCTCACTCCCAAGAGTATATGCTTTCTGCCTCTGACAATGTACCCGGTGCATAAGCCTCACTCAGCCTTTATTTCTCAGAATATATTGGAAGTACCAAGAACACCACCAGGAACACTCCCGGTGGACCATAGAGTGGATAGGCCGTAACCTTTGGTGTGAGTTTTTATTACAATCTTTTGTTTTGTTACCGGGTCACTTTTGGGCCCAGTTAGTAACTTTTGAATCCGAACTAGTTTCAGTACGAAAAAACATGAATGAATGATTTCACTTTTTGCAATTTTTTTCCAAGTTTTCATTTATTATTTGTTTTCATAAGCAAGCATTAGTTTCAAACTTTATTACTTTGCTTTATGAACCAAAACCTATTTTTTGATGTTCACCTTATCTGAATAGGTTAGGACTTGAAGCTTAAAAACTTTTCAATAACCTTAACTAAACTCCATAGATGTGTTTTCTTTTCATCCTTGATCGGGGCTTCTTATGGTCTCCTAAGTTAGTTATGGACTTAACTTATTTTCGAACAACTTAAAAATCCCGGTACTTCTTGTACCTAGAGCCTTAACTTTTATGTTAAGGTTCTAATAACAGAGGGCCCTATTTTTAATGGTGTTGTAGAATATGACGTCTCCCGTTCATTATGGTCACAATTTTTTTGATATGTTTAATATAATAACATATGTTTTATGCCCGTGATGGATTGTTAATCATAAAAGGAAATTTTCATTGATTCCTTTGAATTACAAATGTGAAGACAATTGTAACAATAATATGACGGTCATCTTGTGTGGCCAGTCTAGTTACATATATGCTGGATAGCTGAGTGTCTCCAGTATTAAATTTTAATTTTTTACTCAATTTCGGGTGTATGGGCCCCCAGTATTCCAGACATTATGCTATGAAGACTTGAATGCTGAATATACTTCTTCGGTTGTAAGATCAATAACATGCTTATATCATGGTGTTGCCTCATTAAAAACCTTGTCGTAAAAACCCAATTGGGACAAAAATCGGTCGAAGGAAAAAAGAGTGCAACGCATGCTTTGACTTACTACACATAGTACTTCTTCAAGTGACCCACATTCCAATTGCTAGGAAGTATATTCCTTTGTTAGTATACCGACGATGCCGGTTACATTATATGGTCCTTCCCATTTTTCTCCTAGCTTTCCAACATTACGGTCCCGGGTACTCTTGTTGACACTTCGGAGTACCAAGTTCCCAAGTTTGAAGTGTCAGAAGTTTGTGCGCCGGTTGTAGTAACGCTCCATTTTCTGCTTTTGGGTCACCATCCGGACGTATGCCAAATCTCGACATTCCTCAAGCAAATCTAGGTGTAAGGATATTGATTCTTCATTTGAATCTTCCTCAGCTCGGAGGTATCTCAAGCTGGGAGTTCCAACTTGCAGAAGGATCAAGGCTTCTGCACCATAGACCAGGGAAAAATGAGTTTCTCATGTACTCATTTTTATTGTGGTTCGATATGTCCATAAGATCTCCGGTAGCTTGGACGGCCAGTTTCCTTTCGCAGCCTCTAATTTCTTCTTTAAATTCTGGATTATGGTATTGTTTGTTGACTATACTTGTCCGTTTGCACTGGGATGATAGGGAATATAGGTGATCCGCTTGATATTTAATTCATCAATGAAATTTATGACATTGGCACTGATGAAATTCTGGCTATTATGACAAGTTATGTCCTTAGGGATGCCGAAATGACAAATAATATGTTGCCAGATGAAATCCTTCACCTCTTTCTCCTGTGTCTTTACTTAAGCTGCAACTTCAACCCATTTAGAAAAATAGTCAATCATAAAAATAATTTGATATACATGTCCCGGAGCCACTGGTAAGAGTCTGAGGATGTCCACCCCCCACTTCATACACGGCCACGACAATATTATCGGATGCATCTCCTCTCCCTATTGGTGTAACAGTTGTGCATGACACTGACACTTATCACATTTTCGTACGAACGACTTCGTATCCTCCTCGATCTGGGTCTAATAGTAACTGGCCCTTATGAGCTTCCTCATTAGGGATTCCACTCCTGAATGATTTCTACAGATGCCTTTATAGACTTCTATCATCACGTAATCTGCTTTATCGGGGCCCATGCACTGGGCTAAGGGACCATAAAAACACCTACGGTAGAGTTTTCCCATCTACGACTCTGTATCAGGTCGCATTAGCCCTCAAAGCTCTGGATGTTCTCGGGTCCTTTGGAAGCTTTCCGCTCATGAGATAATCTAAGAACTCATTCCTCTAATACCAAGTTAGGCTGGTTGAATTTACTTCGTCATATCCAACAAGATTTAGCACCAAATGCAACAACTGAACAACCAACTTGGTTTTAGAACCTTCGGACTCCGTGCTGGAGCCTAAGTTTAATAGTGCATCGGCCTCTATATTTGTAATGACCAGTTCTGTTGTTACTGATCTTTCGTTTACTTTTCCCAAAAATGGCCCTCTGATAACCTCTTATCTGTGTTTTGGTATTAGAAGTCCCTAAGCTTGTTTTGATTGGTAGTTGACTTCTACGTTATTGTGTCTGGACCAAAATGATAATGATGTTGTTAGGTACGGTAGGTGATTTTAGTCTTGGGAGCGTGGTCGGTTCGATTCCCAAGGACTTAAGGGCATTTCTATCTTTTAGTTGGGTTTTTATGTCTTGGCCGTTGGGGATTAACTTGGTAAACGGGACCTTGTTTGGGAATTATGAGGGCACATGTGGATTCGTACTACCATTTATAGCCAGTTTGCATATTTGGTTTGTGTCCCGAAGGTTCTGGGTGTCAAAACCAAGTTCGAGAAAAACCAGGAAATTTCTGGTGCCAGTTCTGGTTTCCTTCTTCGCAATCGTGAAGAAGGTGGCGCAATCGCGAGAGCGGTGGGGGGTTAGGCCATCACTATCGTGTGGTGACCCCTCGTAGTCGCGAGCGTACGCATGCCGGTGGGTGTGGAGTCACGCTTGATTGCGGTTGCGAGACTCGTTTCGTGATCGCGACTCTCTGCCGGTCAGACCCTCGCGATCACGCGGTCTCAGACCGCGATTGCAAAGAGGAGTCGGGGTCCAATGGGTATTTCTTCCCCAATTTCGATTTGGACTCCATTCTCATCATATCTTAAGTTCTAAAGCTCGGATTGGAGAAATTTCAAGTCCTATTTTCAAGAATCTTCGTGGGGTAAGCCTTTTATCATCCTTTTATGGATTATATTATTAAATTATTGAGTATTTTATGATAGAATCCATGCCTAGGATGGGGGATTTTCATGGGTATGAACCCTAAATAATAGAAGTGGATTTTTCTTGATTAACCAACGCTAAATTATGTAGAATTTTCTTATTTAAATACTTGAGTAAACTATTTCAAACACCACTTTCTAAATTCCATCCAAATTCTAACGATTTGATTTTAGGGTTTTGATAAAGTGAACAATTTTGACTAATTTCTTGAAATTATGGGATTAAGTGGTAATTAAAACCCATGAAACTTTGGGTTATAACTATTAGGGGTATAAGTATTATTTTTCCAACTTAAAGTTCTGATTTTGCCCTTCTAAGCCTGGGGTCACATTTTGGATTGTGTCTTAGTTTTTTTTTCCGTACGTAAAATGGGTACCATTGGGTTCGTATGATTTCCTAGAATAATATTTTGACCTTATTAAACCCAATTTTATTACAAAATGACTATTTTGCCCCTCGAGGTTGGGAATGAGTTTTTGAACTAGCTTTTCTACCCGAAAATTTTCTAAAACTATTATGGGTATCCTTCGAATCTTGTGTTAATGTAAAAATCATAATTGTTAGACCTTCTTATTCTGAGACGCTTCGGAAGAAGAAAGCTCGAGTTGGATAGTTTGTGGCACCTGTTCGGCCTTCCAGATAGGTTACGGCCTACCTTCTGGTTAGACTTCGGTTAACAAAGTGTATGTATAGTTAGGTTCTAATGGAGAAAACATGTAAGCCTTCGGGTATGAAGTTGAGATGAATAACTTAGGTTAGATACTATTGACTGTTTGTGACTTGTTGCCTCTTTGTGATTGCTGGACTTATACGTAGTTTCCATATCGTACTTGTGATATATTTGTATGTCATTCATCTTGGTATTATCATGGATAGAGAAACAAACTTGACTTGATACTAATATTATGATATGTGTCCATGTGTGGCACGATTGGAATTTGATTATGATTTACACTTGAGATTGATACATGCATATCATTCATACACATTCTACATGAATTCTTGTTGTGAACTGTGATTTGATATTAATAATGGTAAGAGGGAAAGTGAAACATCTGAGGCTTCCTATTATGATGTTTGCTACGTGCTTATTTTGCATGGCCTCTCTTACATGTATAATTGTGGTTACTAATATGGTCTAAAGGGAAAGTATTCCGAATGTGGCATTGTACAGATTTGGGAATAATATCAGACTGGTAATTGATTTACGGATGCTATTATGTTATTTATCTCATGATTAGTGCTGAATTTGACATTCATATATGCATTCATACTCATTTCTATGATATATTGATGATATTTGTGATTGGCGTGATGGTGATAAATAAGAAGGAAACAACAATGATTTTTATTATATATTGATTTCGTAACCATTCTCTGTTGAGTGATACAGGATGGCTAGTAGGGTGTTCGGTGAAAAGAGTCATCTCTAGGCTGAGTGATACGGAGCGACTGGTACATGGACTTCGAGGGTCCCCTATGGGTCATGACTGATGGGACGATGATATATTCCGTCCGGAGCATGTATGTACGACAAGAGGTTACATAGGCCATTGCATTTCATTTCATCACATACACATTCATATTACATCCACTTATATCTCCGATTCAGGTTGTTGTTTTCATTGTATTGCGTGATGTGGTTCAACCTTGATTCCTTAATTGTTACCTCATTTGAGATGATGTTTAATTGCTAATCTCTTATTTAGAAGTTTTATGGATTCAAGGAATAGAGATTCCACCTAAGTTATGACTGTAGACTACTGAGATCTAGGGTAATTCACCTTACTGCAAGTCTTATATGTGTGTGCTTAGTAACTACCTCATTTTCATATCTCTTGGATTCTGACTGGATATTCTATACTTGGGCTAATTATATTTGGAATGTGATATTACTTGTACTTGTTTGCGAGCATGTCTATTCTTGAGTTTCTTTCTTATATATAAGTTAGCTAACTATTGTCGGCCTATGATACCTATCAGTACATAGTGTTTGTACTGATACTACTCTTGCTACACCTTTTTTGGGGTGTAGAATTGTTGCAGGATCATGAGTGAGGATTGATTAGATTTCCGGGATCTCATAGAGTTCATCTATACTTTCTGTTTGATTCTCACTCTAAACATAAATAGTATTTAGGTTGTGGTTGTACCTTATTCCTGTTGTATACTTAGAAGCTCTTTTACTATTCAGACCATATCCCTTGGGTAGTATTGTATTTCGTACTTGATATTTATGAGATGAATTAGACTTCTATTTATTCGGCTTTATTTACTCTATTCTGTTGAATTGATGATTAAGGGAAGGGTTCGCCTACCGAGGTGGGAAAAGGTAGGTGCCCGCATGATATAGTAATTTGGGTCGTGATAATATTTTCCACACGAGGTATATGTACCACCGTCCACTCATAGAAAATGGGCAACAACTTCAAAGCTTTTTTGAGATATCACGACATCCGCTCTTCTTTGGCCTCGAATGCTCTATGGATTTGGTTTACTACCAACAATGAGTCACATTTGACTTCGATGATTTGTGAACCCAGTCCCCGAGCTAGTTCTAAACCTGCAATCAAAGCCTCATATTTCGCTTCATTGTTAGTCAACGGAACACTATATATATCTTGTCTTAAAACTTCACCGGTGGGAGTTCGTAATACAACACCCAAGCCGATCCTCTTGACGTTCGAGGCACCATCTGTATAAAGTGTCCGGATCCTGGAAGGAATCCCCGAGATCAGGATGGCCTCTTTTTCTGCTAGTGGGGTTACCTCCGGGCTGAAGTCAGCCACGAAGTGTGCAAGGACTTGCGACTTATTGCAGTCTGGGGTCTATATTCAATATTAAATTCACTTAACTCTACCGCCCATTTAGCCAAGCGGCCGGATAGTTCGGGCTTATGTAACACATTTTTTTAAAGGAAAAGTTACGGAAATCGGGTGGCATTGAAAATAAGGTCGAAGCTTTCGCGACGATATTACTAAGGCAAAAGCCAATCTTTCAAGTAACGGGTACCAGATCTCGGCCCCTGACATTACTCTACTTATATAATAAACATGAAATTGCGTACCTTTTTCCTCCCGTACTAGTAGTGCACCTATCGATACCTCTGAGACTGCTAAGCATATCAATAGTTGTTCTCCGTCATTTGGCTTTGATATGAGCAAAGGACTGGATAAGTAAGTCTTCGGGTCCCTTAGGGCCTGCTGGCACTCGGGTATCCATATAAAGTCATTCTTCTTCTTTAGAAGTGAGAAGAACCTATAGCATTTTTTCGAGGACCAATATATAAATCTGCTTTAAGGCCGCCACACGATCGATCAACCGCTGCACTGCTTTGACATCTTCTAGTACGTCTGGTATATCTTCAATAACCTTTAGTTTGTCAAGCTTTATCTAGATCCGTCTCTAGGAAACCAAAAAACCCAAGAATTTACCGGAACCGACCCCAAAGGCACACTTCTTAGGATTCACCTTCATATTGTACTTCCTCAGTACCTCAAAGGTTTCCTGCAAATGACTTAAATGGTCTTCTGCACGAAGAATTTTAACAAACATATCATCTATATATACTTCCATTATTTTACCTATTTGCTTTTCAAACATTTTATTTACTAACCTTTGATACGCGGCCCCAACATTTTTAGTCCAAAAGGCATAACGTTATAACAATAAGAACCTAAAGTAGTTAAAAAGATGTTTTTCTTGGTCTTTTGGATACATCCTTATTTGGTTATACCCAGAATACGCATTGAAAAACTCATTATCTCATATCCGGCCGTAACATCGATCATTTGATCAATGTTTGGTAGTGAAAATGAGTCTTTAGGGCATGCCTTATTTAAGTCTTTGTAATCAATGCATATTTTAAATTTATTTCCCCTTTTAGGTACCATAACTACGTTTGCTGACCAATCTGGATAGTTTACCTCCCGGATCGATCTTATATTGAGTAACCTAACTACCTCTTCCTTAATAAGCCTGCTACGGAGTTCCGCTATCGACCGTTTCTTCTGTCGTACCGGAGGAAAACTAAGATCCAGGCCCAACTTATGAATTGTCTCTTCGGGAGGAATTCCTGTCATATCTTCAGGAGACCATGCAAAGCAATCACTATTAGATATATGATATTTAAGAATTAAATCCCTGAGCTCTAGGGTTAACGCGGTGCCCATGTATACCTTACTATCGGGAGTTTCTAGATGTAGTGCAATCTGTTCCAACTCCTCTATAGTGGACTTGGTGGCATCCGATTAATCTGGTACCTGAAAGTATTTGGGTACTTGATACCAGTTCGAAAACTCTTCCTCCAGATTAGTTGCTACAGATTCTATTGGCGGGACCTGGTGAACCTTTTCTGGTTCCGGCTCCACTTTTTGTAATTACTATTTGGGGTCTTCTGTCACTTCTGGTTCCTTTATGGAAAATATTTCCCTGGCAGCAGGCAGTTCATTCCAAATTTGTTGAATTCCTTCCGGTGTCAGAAATTTCACCAACAAATGCAAGGTTGATGGGACCGCCTTCATATCATGGATCCACGATCTTCTAAATATTGTGTTGTACCTCATATCCCCATCGAGGATGTAAAACCTTGTCATCTTAACAACCCCCATCATATTCACCGATAGATCTATTTCCCCCTTCGTGGTTTCACTTGACATGTTGAAACCAGAAAGAGTTCTGGCAGCCAAAACTATTTTATCCGCCATATTCATCTCTTCCATCACCTTCAGTCTAATTATGTTAGCTGAGCTTCCAGGATCAATTAGAACCTTTTTGACCTGGAAGCAATCAATAAGCATTGTTACTACCAGTGCATCATTATGAGGAAAGATTACACCAAAAATATCATCTTCAGTGAACGTAATAGTGTGTTCATCGAGTATCTCAGGAAACCACTTTTCCCTGGTCATGGAGATTTTTGTCTTTTTAGCTGATGTGAACGATGAAGCGGCAATCATTGATCCACCATAAATCATTTTATATAACATGAGGCGGCGCAGCCGGGTTAGACTTTCCTTCTGCAGGTGGTCCTCGCTCATAATTGTTCTGAGCTCTCTTACTTAGATACTCCCGGAGGTGGCCCCTGCTTAGCATTCCTACCACCTCCTCTTATAGATGCCTACAATCAACCATTTTATTTCTGTAAGTGCAATGGAAATCGTACTAGACAAACTGATCTCTTTTACTTAGATCCGACTGCAACAACTTCAGAGGTCGAGACGCTGGATGCGTCCTTAATACCGCCACCATCTGATCTTCATCAATACTGAAATTGTATTCGGATAACTTTGGATACCCAGTACCCTTAGATGAGCTATTTTTCTCAGAATTCCTCGATCCTTGATGGTTTCATACGGAACCTCCTTTGCTATTTGATTTGTCAAAAGATCAGAAACCTTGTCCCCCTCCTTACTTTCCAGTGGAAGGATAAAGCTGATATCGGTTCTTTAAGGAATTCCATTTATCCTCTTTTATGAAGATACTACCGGCCTTAGCGCTAAGCATATCATCCTTAATCCGGATCTTGGCCTCATACCGATTGTCCACGTCCTCCCAAGTGGTTACCTGGAACTCCAATAGATTTTCTTTGAGCTTTCGGAAAGCATCTGAGCCCATTGGATTCAACTCTTTCGTGAAAGCCTCTACAGTCCATTCGTCTGGGACCGCTGTCAACAACATTCGCTCCTTTTGGAACAGTGTAATAAAGTCTCTAAGGAGTTCCAATTCTCTTTGGGCAATTCAGAAGATATCCGCCTTACGTGCCTTCACCTTTCGGGCCCCTGCATGAGCCTTTATGAACATATCTACGAGCTGAGCAAACGAACTAATTGAATGCTCAGGGAGCTGCGAATACCATGCCAGCTCTCCCTTAGTGAGTGTCTCAGTAAACTTTTTAATCAAAACAGATTATATCTTGTGCTCTCGTAGATCGTTCCCCTTTACGACCGTAGTATAGGCCATGATATGCTCCTAGGGATCGGTAGTTCTATCATAACTGGCCACAAGAGGCATTTTGATCCTTTTGGGTATTAACTCGGGCGCAACCTCTAGCTTATGCACCAGCTGAATATATTTCTTCGCATCTAGACCGTTATGCACATGTGGGCCCCTTGATATTTGGCTTAACTGCTGCCGAAATTCCTGGCCAGTTTTCTCTACCTTCTCTGCATTGGTATCAACTTTGCTAGTCATATCCTTCATGAATTTCAGGATTTTCTCCTAGAATGAGTTTTTAGGGACCTCTCTCTCTGAGATACCACTTGCAGATATGTCTTGGTTATCAACGATTCTACCTTTACCATCACCGATTTCTTTGTATGTGTTTGGTGGAGGAGTCGGTTCTCCTGTCGGAGTACTGCCAGTATTTCTGGACAAAAACTCTTCTTAAAACCGCTTCATACGCTTCGATTTTGAGATGATTGTAGCAATCTGTGCCCGAAGGTTCTGTATGGATTCTTCGGACATTTCATTAGTGGGATCATCTCCGTGTTGAGTCTGATCGTCCTCGATAGTGACACCATCTATATTCATCGGGTCTCTGGGCATCACACCATCTGGCCCTAGATTGCAGTGTTTCCCCCGATGTCCCGGTGTTTCACCTAGTCATGTCATCTTGTCTGATATGAACAAACAAAAAGACTTAAACAAAAAAGTAAATTAGTAGAAGGGTCACTTGTAACACCATAATTGTCCGGGCCCCACGGTGGGCACTAAACTGTTTACCCGTAAAATGGTACAATTGAATTTGTATACGTGGTCAAGGACACGTGGATCTCAAGTGACACGTTAGATAATAATTATGCTTAAGATAAATAATAATAATAAGACAAAGTAAGCAATAATCAGCCTGAGTTCTGAGATAGCTTCTGAAAAGTGACGTAACTTGTATGTAAGCATAGAAAGCAAGAGAATATCAGTAAGTATATTGTGAAAAGCAAGAATTTGATGGGTTACAATGTAATGATGTGCCCTATTTATACATGAGCTACATGAGTACACAACCCACGAAATACGCCCTTATAAATGCAGGAGAATGAATGCTCCAATAATTGGATAATCAATCTCTCAATAAATGTTATTAAAAGGTTGTTAGAAGTAGTGTGACCGGATTAAGTAACTGTCATCCGTTACAATGTAAACGACTCTCAACATTCTTTAATACCGATAGCGGTAGTGCTGTAAATTGACGTGGGTCTGACTCATCATCATACTCCATGTGTCATGCCACAATTCGTACAATTATTTTATATGAATTTTACCATATACAAGATGTAAATACAATGAAGGGAACCTCTTTATTTATAAGAGAAAACTAACTTGATCCAAAAGTCAGAAACCCTAATTTTCTCCTAAAGATAGACATCCATAATAACAAATATATAATATTTATAACACTCCCCTTGGATATTTATTTGATAGATAATGTGCCTCATTAAAACCTTACTAGAAAAACTTCAGTGAAAAAAATTCTAGTGAAGGAAAAAGAGTACACATGTTTAATAATACGCATCTTGGCTACCTCATTAAAAACCTTGCAAGGAAAATCCTATGGGACAAAACCTTGTAAGGGAAAAAGAGTACATCGCATATTAACTCCCCCTGATGAGAACATTAATCTAAAATTTGAATCTTCGCAATCTAATCTTGTGCACCATCTTCTAAAAAGTTGTAGTTGATAGAGACTTGGTGAACAAATCAACCATATTATTACTTGAATGAATCTGTTGCACGTTGATTTCATTATTCTTTTGGAGATTGTGTGTGAAGAATAAATTTGATAAAATATACTTTGTTATATCCATTTTTATGAATCTTTCATTTAGTTGGGCTATGTATATTGTTGCATCACCCCACCCTCACAACTGTCTGTACAATATGGCTCATCCTTGACTTCAATTTCGGGACCACCTTGGGGAACTAACTAAATGGGATTTTGCCCAACTTTCCTACTCCTCATATTTTTTCTGGTTTCCCTTTCCGTGTTTGATATTCGTATTGAAATTTTAATTAATTTAAATTTATACTTGAGATTTCGACTAATTTGAATTCTCTTCATATAAGGTCGAAAAATGCTTCCTACCATAATTTTTTGCATTGGAGTCTCAGCTATTAAGGAGATAGGTGATTAGATAGGAGATGATGCATTTTCAACTTACCGAAAATATGACCTTAGATATGAGATATGGATGTCGCAGATTAGGATAGAAGGGTAGTAGGTAGTGGAGCGTTGTCTCGCTTTCCTACTAGGCTCAATGTTAGTTTGGAGCACCGTATTAGCATTATTTTTGTAGTTTCTTGCCCTTGAATTTTTGTTACTACATGTTGTTTCTTATACTTCGGTTGTCACACTTTTTTGTTGTTGCTACTGTTCCTTTTTTCCTGAATGCTTTGTAACGTTTTCCCTACTATTTGTTATGTCTTCTTTACTACTTTATTTTATTGTTACATTGCTTTGATATGTTTTTACTTGAGCCGAGGGTCTATCGGAAATAGTCTTTCTATTTTTACGAGGTACGGGTAAGGTCTAGTACATTCTACCCTCTTAAGACCCTATTTGTGGGATTACACTGAATATTTTGTTGTTGTTATTGAAGTGTCGATTAATTCAAATTCACATCGTGTAAGACCAATTTCAAAAGTACTTTATACTAAAATTTTATAGATCCAGAGCTCAAATTTAAAATATCTAATTAAACATGTTTATCCCACCTTGATGGTTCCTACTCCTTTACTCCTCATGTTATTGCTCTTTGTTGTGGGGTGTTATAATGTGGTAGCTATCATCAGAGTTAAAAGATTCAGTTTGGGTAGACAAATTATTTAAGGACAATGTGCCGTGTTCTTCTATCTTTTGCAAGGATGGGGTTTCTTGCTTTTGCACAATATATATTTTTTCTTTTCTGTTTGTTAAATAGAGTACATCTTTGGGGCCAACCCCTCTTTGAGGAAATGATCTAGTTGTGTGTTTTCATTAATTTATGTGACAAGTGAATTGTCATTAATATCAACATAATCCCCATATGAGCCCTACTAGTGTGAACATAAATAGAGACAGAGTTTTTTGGTAATTAAATAGAGACATATTTTAATTTGTTTTGGTAATTAAACAGTACGCTATTACTTTTACGTAAAAACTAATGTGCACGAAATAGTAACATCAAATTAATAGATATATGATATATGTGTTTGAATATAGATTAAAATTATTTAATTATTATTAATTAATATATTATTTCACTTCATTAAATCATTTGACCGTGATAAAATAAAGTGATTTTATATAAATACTCGGTGCAAATAAATATTTACTTTTATTTATTTTCTAACAATAAGGTGTGAACTTAGTATAAGTATATATTTTTCTTAAAACTCCAATTCGAGCTAAGTGAATCAGATAATAACATTTTACTTTAAAATATGAATATTTTAACAATAAAAATATTTTGGGAGGGGTTTGTGGGGCTCTTTTGCGCAATTTCGAGGGGACACGCCATGATATTTCATTCTATCTATAGCTAATAAGCCATTTAAATTACTTTTCCTTAAATTATACGTAGTAGTGTGATTCAACTTGTGCACATTTAAAGTAGTTTCTTTCAATGATTTGTTATAATGTAATTAAAAGGGTTTGTTTGGATATAACTTTTTTCCTATTTTTTGTCAAAATAGTGTTTGGTTATATATTGTACTGATTTTTTTTTTTAAATAATTAAAGATGAGTTTCAAGTTTTAAAAAGTGATTTTGCAGATTTTCAAGTGAACTTTTTTCTACTCACAAAACTTCTACATTTTTTTCAAGTTAAATACATATTCAAATACAATTTCAACTTCGAGATACCTCTTTCAACTTTTTCCGGATGCTACTTTTCTTTTTTTCAAATATCACATTTTTTTATATCCTAATGCCTACTAAGTATCAATTTGTCTATAAACTTAGGGATCGTTTAATTTGTGGAATAAGAGATATTAATCTCGGGATAAAATACAGAATTATTTATCTCGTGTTTGATTGTATTTTTTGTTTTGGGATTAACAGCCCGAGATTAGTCATACCACAATTAGGATATTATTTTGTTATCACCTTTAATACAGGATGACAAGCCTAAAATTACTAATCCCCCGATAAAACATTGAAATGACCAAGATGCCCTCCTTATAGCTTTTCTCCTAAAATCCTTCAAAAAGTCTTAAGGCTAAAATTGAAAATAAAAGCTTATCCCAGCTTATCTTTATATTATACTCATATATCTCACTTTTTATCAAATAAGTCTGATATCCAATCATGTCACTAAATTATTTTCGTAATTATTTAATTGGAAAAATTATGCTATATGTTAATTAGGGTAACAATGCTATAAAAATTGATCCACTTTTTAAAAATCTTACAAAAAATGACTCAGCCTCTTCTCTCTCTGGCGCGCTGCTCCCCCCCTCTTCTCTCTCTGCTACGCCGCTCCCCCGCCACTTCACATCCGCCGTCGCCGCCAGAGAAATCCCTCTCTCTCTCATCCGCCTCATATTGCTACCGAAATCCTAGATCTAGTTCGCCGGTGGTGGCCAAAACACCGGTGAAACCCTAGATCTAGTTCACCTCATCTCACTCCTCCACCTCCGCCTCCTACCGAAACCCTAGATCTATTTCACCGGCGGTGGGCGAGACACTGTTAGCAACATCTCTTTGTTTTCTCTACTGCTCCGACGAACAAGAGCAACCTCTGACCATCACCATATCGCCGACAAACAGCCATTGACGGCGAACGAGAACCACGACGCCACTATCTCCTTCCCCTTTCTACCCTGGAGAAATCACAACCAAACACCATCGCCAACACTCCATCTTCGACCATCCACAACTTTAAGTGAACTAGCGATTCCAAGCGGTGGCGTCGTCGCCGACAATTTTTTTTGTGTATATATGTGTATAAGTGCGTATTTTTGTGTACAATATTGTATAAGTATTTTTTATAATTAATATACTTACACTTATATACACTTATATACATAATATAATTATTTATATATAATTGTATAACATTATATAAAAATGTTTTTGGGCTAAAGACTTACAAGGTAAGTTATGGACTATATTTTTACAATGTAAATCACCAAATTATATATTTATGAAATTTCTCCTATTTAATTCTCCTATTATAATCCCGATATAACTTGTTTTCTCAACTAAATTACCCCTTAACTAAACAACCCCTTATAATTAGAGTTCAAACATGAGATTCATATTTCATACTATTACTTGTATGATTCTACTGCTACTAGGGACTAGGTAGACTTAAAGAAACCCACTATATTATTTCACCCAAACCCCAACAAAACAAGAAAATTACAAAAACAAGCATCTCTCCCCCCAAAAAAGTAAAAAAAAACTTGAAAAAGTTGGGGAAGTTGAAAGAAAGAGCCTAAACAAATACCTAAAGCTAAGAGAAGCTAATTCTTGATTTTTCACTTCATACCCCAAAATACCCATGTACAAAAATTTTGCCTTCTCTCTAAAGTTGTCATCGTGCTTGCATTTTGCTCAAATTTTTGAATTTCACTTCATACCCCAAAATACCCACGTAGAATTTTTTTGCATTTTCTCTCCAAAGTTGTCATCTTTCTTGCATTTTGCTCAAATTCTTGAATTTTGCTTTCAAGATTGATTTTTTTTTGTGGGTAAGGAAAAACTATGCCTAAATAAAGTAGGATCTAGTAGCTCAGTTGATTGACGGTCTGAACTCACCTTGTTGGTCTCTAGTTCGAATCCACCTTGT
Source organism: Anisodus tanguticus (assembly GCA_034509755.1). NCBI lineage: Eukaryota > Viridiplantae > Streptophyta > Magnoliopsida > Solanales > Solanaceae > Anisodus > Anisodus tanguticus. The sequence goes on along the minus strand of CM067543.1, from coordinate 6,253,573 downwards.
AATTCGATATCAGTTTTCCTTCCCCCACCCTGTGTAATGAAAAAAATGCCTAAATAAATACCTAAAGCTAAGAAAGCTAATTCTTGATTTTTAATTCATACCCCAAAATACCCATGTAGGGAAATTTGCTTTTTTCTCTCTAAAGTTGTCATCTTTCTTGCATTTTGCTCAAATTATTGAATTTTGCTATCAAGATTGAATTTTTATTGTGTTATAGAGGAAAAAATATGCCTAGACCAGGACCAAGACCTTATGAGTGTGTTAGAAGAGCTTGGCATAGTGATAGACACCAACCCATGAGAGGTTCTATCATACAACAAATATTCAGGTACTTATGTGGCAATTAATTATACTTTGGTTTCTATGGGATTCTTGATTTTCCTTATTTATAGGCGTTCACCAACTTTTTGATCAGGGTTGTAAGAGAAAGACATAGTGTTGTTACAAAGAAGAATAGAGAATGGCAACAGAAGCTTCCTGTTGTTGTCTTAAAAGCTGAGGAAATTATGTACTCCAAAGCTAATTCTGAGGTTTTTGCTCTTCTTTTTGCTTCAAGGGTTTATAGAATTTCTGGATTGACTTCGATCTTTTGAGCCGAGCGTCTATCGGAAACAACCTCTCTACCCCACAAAGGTAGAGGTAAGGTCTGCATACATCTTACCCTCACAGACCCATCGTGTGAGATTACAATGGGTATGTTGTTGTGTTGGTTTATAGAATTTCAAGAATTTTGATTGTATGTTTTTGTTTTCTTCTTGCAATTAGGTTGAATATATGGATCCTGAAACACTTTGGGATAGGGTAAACGATGCCATTGATACTATCATTAGGAGAGATGAGACTGAGACTGGACAACTCTTGCCTCCTTGTGTTGAAGGTACACCAAAGTTCACAACTTTCTTTTACCTTGCTACCCATTTTTGCATACTCTCTCGGTTTCAATTTGTTTGTTTTAGTTTGACTTAGCACGGAGTTTAAGAAAATAAAGAAGATTTTTTTGAATTTTGTGGTCTTAAACATGTCACGTGGGATCTTGAAATTAAAGAGTTGTCAGATTAGGAAAGAGACATTTTTTGAGAAACAGACTAAAAAGGAAAATAAGAAAAACAAATTGAAATAGGGGGAGTATTAAATTTCAGACTGATTATGTATTTTGTTGTTTAACATGAAATTTTGGTCCTCAGCTGCTCTTAATCTGGGCTGTATACAGGAGAGAGCGTCTAGAAGCCAACGGAACACTAACCCCAGAAGTTACCTCAGCCCAAGAACTCAAGAACCTCATTCTGTACCTCCTAAAGTTTTTAGTAGACTTACCAATGAGCCAAACCAACCACTGTTCCCGAGACCTTCAAATGTCAATACACCAAGATTAGCTTCAGAGTTTGACAGGCCTGTAATGCCTAGCATCAACAATCTAGGTGCTTCTTCAAGTGCAAAAGCCATTATTAATCCGGAAAGTAGTAGTTCATTGGATGTTGGTTCAGTATATCCCTTGTTCTATGGTACTGATCTTCAGCCTGAAGTTTCTCCGCTGGTTCCCCGACAACCTCAACGTAATGTAATTGTTGGAAAACCTATATATCCATCTGCCGTCGAGCCTGCTGAAATCCGCCGCTTCCCGAGGTTGTTTCCTTGCAGGAGAGATGACGTTCAAGAAAAATCATGTCAAGCAGATTATAGGGACAACACTAGGAGGGTGCCTGAATTGGATTGTGATTTGTCCTTAAGGCTGGGCCAAGCTAGTTGCACTGGTTATTTTAGGCCAAGTGACGATTCTCATCAAAGAGACCAGTTCAAGCTTATGTCGAACAGTAAAGGGAAAGAGTTTACTTTCTTTCCTACGGAGTCTGCCAATAGTCCATCAGGATTGCGCAGAGCTCATGGAAATTTGGAGAGTTACGGTCACAATGCAGAAACACTATTTAGGAAGCATAAGATGCCCATTAGGCCAAGTGACGGTAATCAGGAGAGACAAGACAAAGAGTATTCTTTCTTTCTTGCGGAGTCTGCAAGTAGTCCCTCCGGGTTGCAAACAGATCGGGCAAATTTAGAGGGTGAAGGTCAAAATGCGGAAACACTACCTAGGAAACGTAAGATGCCATTCCATAACAATATGGAACTTGGACAATTTTTGTGGCAAGATGAACGAACTTTGAACCGTTTTCCTGGTCAAATGAAAAGGCCAGGTTTGTAGTCTGTAGACAGGTCCCATTGTGTTGTATGATAAAATTTTGAGAAAAGAGAAATTTAGGATGCCTCCTTTGCATTTTATCTTCCAATTTTTGCTTGAATATGATCTTCTTCATTGTTGAAATAGCACTTAAATATGATGTGTAAAAGAGGAATTTAGAACTAACAAAAAGTGCTCAAGTAAACTTGACAGCAATGAGCTCAGATGTGGTATGTTGTTACACTAACCGCCCCTATAAGCTTCAAACATTTGCTCGGTTAGATGAGTATGTAAATGAAGCTTTGGTGATTTAATGAAACAGTTTATGCTAAGACCTTGTAGTGCAAGGTCTCAGGTTAAACACTGTGGTTTGTATGTCCACCATTATGTTGCCTTGGCCTATCATGCTTTGAACTTATTGGCCACTGTTACTGTCATGTGAATATTACTTATTTATTCTCTTTATATATTAATTTTTTAAAACTAAAGTATCATCATGAGTGAAGCGGAATAGGCCAGGATCAGATATTGTCAAAACAGTAGGTTGGTGGATCATGATGTGTATCAGAAACTATGCCAAAGCCCCGTCTTGGTGTTTCCATAACCTAAATGCCCGTTGAAGTAGTTTGCGATTCTGCTTCTTTTTCATCAAGTCTGTTCATATTGAAGCGATCACATTTCCTGTTGAATAACTGTTTTGTTCCCTGGAAATTGTAAATGCTAACTATCATGGCATGTTAATTATGAGGAGTCACATGTTTTATTCTAGAAAGGCTACTTTATACTATCTATATAGTAGTGATAGATATCTGTCAGCGTGTGCGCTTGAATCGATCAATTTCATTCCCCAATCTGTTCCGCATACAAACTAGACAAAAATTATTCTTGCAAAGAAGTTTTTCATGTCTTTTGGGGAAAGTGGTGTCTATCTGTTCTAAGAATTGATCTTTTGTTCTTCATTTTGCCTTGTATTCGATGCACATGTAGAAAGAGATCTGGACTGCTTTGCCAAAACTTTACCTGCACTTGGTGTATATCCAGTGACAGGCAAGTTTTTCATTTCGTTGATCGATCACTTTTAGTCATACAAAAATTGAATTATATCTGTCTCGTATTACATGATTTTCAACTAGTCTAAATAGAAGGAGAGTTGAGAAGGCATCTCTTTTAAGTGGCTGTTTTTGCTAAGTAATAAGAAAAAAATAATCTTGTAGTGTATTGCCTAAACTGCGCTGTAGTGAACACAGCAGAGAATATAAACTGTTCCCTTTTCCCTGTGAAATTTTGGATACTTATGAAACTTTCTAACTAACAAAATTGCTATGCAGTTTGAAGAATTTGGCTTCTGGTTTTGAATCATGATTAGATGCCTGATAAGAATGGCTTCTTGGAATATTTGTAAATATTTATCTAATGCTTGATGAATGTCTTCTTTCAAGTCAAACGGTCCTACAAGAAGTGCATATCATGTGAATTGTGATGATTACCATCAATGATGTTTTGCTTCCTGTTTCCCAAAAGGCATTTTTGTTGAACAGGAAAATCAAGCTTTTGGTAGCTATTCCTTGGATATGCACTGCTTACAGAAAAGGCCTCTGCTGATGTATATGATAAAGGTGGAAACTTTTTTTCATTGGAACTGCCAATACATCCAAGAATGTTGGGCTTAGTTTGTGGTGAGCCTCTTGATTTCTCTTAAAAAAATGTACTGGAGACTTCTCTGGAGAAAGAAAAGGGAAAATGTTTCCAGAACTGTATTTTACTGATAGAAAAAAAGGAAAGAAAAGGTAAAATGTTTCTAAAATTGTTTGTACAAGCATTGGTGGACAGAGTCACATGATACTTGTGTTACTGGGAGGTAGCAGGTACCTCGTGTAATTAGTCGGGATACGCACAAGTTGGCTAAAGTAATGCGGTTATTAAAGAAAAAGTTCCTTAAATTGTTGATATGGCTATTTGCCCTGCATTTAAGAAATTCATGCTCGATTGTTCTATTGAAGTGGAAGCTTGATAGGATATTCTTGGGTAGTCTTACGTCCCTAGGGCTTTAGTCAAGTTGTAAGAGTGATGCGCGTATTGTGCAGGTTTTTCGCACATTACGAGTTTCAATGCAGCCGCAGATAAAAACCAATGGTAGAATGGCGTACCCATTATCCATCTAGTTCTAGTCGTGCGCCACTAGTCGGCGGAGATTTTTTGGTTATCAAAAGTAAAAAAAAAACACGAAAATTTCTTAGGTAGTCTTTAGATTATGGGTCGTTTGATAATGGAAATATTTCTTTTACTCTTTTATCCTTTTTTTAATCATTACTTTTCTTTTACTCTTATCTTTGAGTAAGATGTTTTCACCCTAAATACTGTTCACAGCCCTGGAGAAATATTACTGTGGGAAAGGTAATTTTTTTTGGAGTGTGTAAACTTGACTAGTCAAATTAAAAGAAAAGAGTGGGGAATGCATTTCTTTTGAGTTAAATGTCTCGTTGTGGTAAGCAATTTGCCAATCCTATACTACTTAAAGTGCAAATATTGAATACAATGAAGGGCTTGGCATAACGGTCAATGAAATAGGTGAAAACCATGAGAGATTAGGTCCAAATCCATTATAGATAAAAAACATTACCCGTTACCTATGTTGATAGAAGGTGGTAAGTACCCAATGAAATAGTCGAGCTGTGCGTGAATTGTTCCGAACACTACCTTCATGATAAAAGAACTTCTCACTTCTTGTATGTTGTCGAGTTCTCACTTCTTGTTGTTAAGTTGTCCCCACATTGGTTGAGAGATGAGTTGTTTGTCTCTTTATATGGTGTTGGACAATCTTTATTCATGATCTTTTGGTGTTAAGTTAGGCCGAAGGTCATGGGTATGAACGCTAGACCCATCCTTGTTATTGTGTGTCCCAATGTTGGACCCCCATTGTTGTGTTGTCCATATTTCAGTTGGCGTAGTAATAACACAGGCTAGTCACTTTTCAGCCTTATAATTGAAAGATAGCCACTGTCATAGAATTTCACATGTGATATTTTGAATTCCAAATAACTATTTTTCTATTATAGGGGTTGAAAGGTAGACATTTGTGAATTTTATCCTTAGTTGCAGGTCCGGACGTGCGGGGGTGTTAAATTGTCCCACATTAGTTGAGGGCGAATTGTTTGTCTTTATAATTTTGGGCAATTCTCACATCGTGAGCTAGTTTTTAGGGTTGGGTTATGCCAAATGTCCATTTCTTATCATCCCGTAAAATTGTAAAGATATGTTAATATTGAAGCTTCCTAACAAATAGATTTTGGCATCTTGATTAAATCATCTTCTAATCATGATTAGATGCCTTTTAAGTTGTCTCAATGGATCATTTCCAACTCATAATGATTTACAGGTCTTTATCTGAAGCTACATGAATGTCCTGTCAATTCAAGAGATCCTAAATTTAGCAAATAAATCTGTGAATTGTGATGATTTCCAAAGAATTATCACTGTCTATGTTCCCAAAATGCCTTTTTTGCTGCACAGAAAAATTGAAACTTTTGGCACCTTTTCCTTGGACCTTCATGAGAGAAAAGACCTCTGCTACTGAATATGAAAAAAAGTGGTTAAGTTTGTACAATGTGGCAAAATGTTTTGCCTTTTTTGTTTAAAAAAATGGCAAGTTTGTAGTTTGTACACCAGCAAACTGTATACTCCTTTTTATGGTTTTTTTTTTTTTTTTTTTTTTTTTTTTTTTTGATAATCCAGGTCTCGGGGTGGCCTTAGTACCCCCATATCGCTAGTACCTGCACAAGTACGGTACTAGGCTCCTGGAGGTGATGGGACCGGTCCTTCACACCCCACCACCAGGTAAATCGCGGGATATGCACACATGGTCAGTGTCTGCTTGCGTCCAACGGATCAATGCTACAAGGTTGACCCCCCCACAAGCCCCATCCCTAAAGCTTGGCGGAGACCGAACCCACACGCAACATGCCCGCGCGGCTTTTAGCGCCCCTGTGCTTACCACATGTATGTGCCCCGAGGACGATATCCTTAGGGGGAATCGAACTTGCGACCCTAAGGCCGCAAACTTGACTCCCTGCCAGCAAGCTGACCCCTTTGGATTAAAACTTTGAGGGTAAACTTTTTATACTAGACATTGCAATGTGTTTCCTTTTAACCACTGGTCAAATATTTGCCTATGGTTTTAGTTTCTTGATTACCTTTAAATGTATGTACTATAGCTTTCTGTGGAGAAAGAAGATATAAATTGTTTCCCTTATTGTAGGTATAGTAATCTGCCCTTCAATGCTAAAGTGCTGCTAGATTGCACTTTTTTTTTGGACAGACATGTTGGATTGCATGAAGTGGAGATTTAGGGTGTGTTTGGTATGAATGAAAATAATTTTCCGTAAAATAAGTGATTTTCTCACTTATTTTCTGATGTTGGTAAGTAGACAAAAAATATTATTCCAAAAGTATTTGTATATAATCTATTCAAACACTATAGGGGTGTTGAGGTGGTGGGCATGGGCCTATGGAGAGTGGGTTTGTTGAATGGTGATAGGAGACGGTCAGTGTGAATTGCCGTTTATGTAACTTATTTTTTCTACTTTCGCTAGGAATGTAGTTTTTTTTAAAGGAAATATTTTCCTAAAATTTTAATCAATCAAAATGAGAAAATTGAAAAACCTCCTTATCAAACACACATATTTTTAGGATAGTTGAAAAATCTTCGAAGGTCAATGGCGCACAGTGTTCCACTTAAGTACCAGACTTATGGCGTAAACTTAGATTACGTCGTGTTTATTTTCTTTGATGACGGAATTCTTTCCCTTCCTATTTGTTTTAGTTGGCACCACTAATGATAGATTCAATTCACCTTTTATATATAGGTGTTATAAATATAAATAAGAACCAATAATTTCCGGATATTAGTTATTATTGTTCCACTTACATTAAGGGTGTGTTTGGTACGGAGGAAAAAATATTTTTCAATTTTCCATGTTTGGTTGACCTTAAATTTTGAAAAATATTTTTTCTTGGAAAACAAGTTGTTCAAAAGTGATGAAAATGACTTTCTTAATGAAAGTAGGGAAAACAAGTTACTTAAGTGTCATTTCAAGTGGGAGATTGTTGAGTTGTGGAGCTTAATTCATCGCCGACACTTGTATTATGTTCGCTCTAGTTTTCGCTATATATTCTGAGGCGTCGTTTTTCTTTGTATGAGAGCAAGAGAGAATTGTAAACACAAACTCCCTACTTTGATTATAGTGAAATCTGCAACGGCAAACTGGACGTAGCTCTCGCATTAAGAGTGAACCACTACAAATCTGTGTGTTATTTGTTCTTCGCTTATTTACTATTTTCTGATTATGTCGAATTTGAGACTCAAATCCTAATAGAAATTACAATGTGGGGATTCAAATTCTCACTAACAAGATGAAAGTCCATGTAACCAACCCACTGAGCTATTAGATCCCTACGGCAATACGTACATTTTATAGTGTACATGATGATATTGACATTTTATTGGATTAATATCAAGACAAACACCTTGGATCAATATCAAGATAATCACCCTTCCAAAAAATAATAATACATATTTTGTATTAGCAAACATATAAAATGTGATATTTGAAACAAAAAGTTTTAATCACATGTTCATTAACTCCCTGATTATATATAACAGAGAGGAACTTCAAATCACGTCACAAATATTAAACATTGTATAATGTAAGGGTATTTAGTGGAGGGTATTTTGGAAATTTTGAGCTTGTATTATGTTCGCCCTAGTTTTTGCTATATATAGACTGAGACGTCGTTTTCTTTCTTTGTTGAGCAAGAGAAAAAGTGAGCAAGAGAGAATTGTAAACACAAACTCCTTATTCGATTATAGTGACATCTGCCGCGGTAAAGTAGACGTAGCTTTCGCATTGAGAGTGAACCATTATAAATCTATGTGTTATTTGTTCTTCGCTTATTTACTGTTTTCTGATTAGGTCAGATTTGAGACTCAAATCCTAACACATTGTCACCTCCGCCACCCCCGAACCCCTCTCCCACCGCATCCCACCCTCATAGTGTTTTACTAGATTACATACAAATGCTCTTGGGATAATATTTTTCTTCCTTACCAAACACTAGAAAATAAGTAAGAAATTCACTCATTTTCTAAGAAAATATTTTTTAGGAAAACATTTTCCGTTATACCAAACACACCCTAAGTTTGATATTTGTTAGATGGCTTTTCAGTTTGGTTAGAGATTTGTACGTCAATATTGAGATTAAGTATGAGATTTAGGGAACTTTCAGTTCTATTTTGAGTATCCCTTATTTACCTTAAAGACGAATTATTTAATATTTGACAAAATGCGTTTGAATACAATAAATAGTGGAGTATATACATAACTGTTTCATGCAGTAGGTTCAAGTAATTTCAGATTAAGACGCATTTGATTAATAAGAACCAAAAATTACTTTGATAGGTTTTGGCATCATAAATTGAAAAAAAGTCACCTTCTCAAAAAAAAAAAAAAAATTGAAAAACCTAAGCTAGTTTGAATGTTATTCTTATTTATTTATAAATATATTATACTTTTTAAGTGTTATTTGACAGAAAATGCATTAAATTTAAGACCTTCATACCCTTTTCAGTAAAAACAATAAAGAACATACCTGCCATGAAAAGCTTAAGGGTGTGTTTGGTGTGATAGAAAATGTTTATTTTCATAAAAATAAGTGATTTTCTACTTATTTTCTTGTGTTTGGTACACAAATTGAAAAATATCATTTGCATATATTTAAAGCAAAACATTGAGTTTTTTGAATTCGAAGTGCAACATCGGGTGGTGGAGGTAGACAGGGGGTTAGGTGGTGGGTGGGGGTGGGTAAGATTGCCCCCCCTCCCATTTTTATACAATTTTTATTAAAGTAAAATAAATAATATGAAATAGAAAATTCGAGGTGGGGGCAGGAGGGGGTGAAAGAAATAATTCCTTGATTGTTTTCATTAATTGAAAGAGTATATATACAATCTACATATCTCCATAATAGGAATCTTATTCCTATTCTGTTCCTAAAATCTTACTCTACTTGGATATTAACTATACAATTATGGTAAGTGTACAAGACTAATTAAGGTACAAGACATATACACCTTATATACCAAAAACTACCCAACCGTGGGCTTTGCTACAATAACCCGAGAACCACTATACATACGCTATACACGTGTATATTGTGTATATCGTATGTATATTTAACAAGGGGTTTAGGTAAGATTTTTTTTCTATTTTTTTAAATTTCTTCATAAAAATAAAATAAAATATATAAAATAGAAAATTTGAAGGGTGAGGTAGGGTTGGGGGTGGGGTGATTATGCCTGGTGGGGGTGGAGATGCATTAGGTGTTGTAATTTAATCCAGAAAATGTTTTTCGTTAATTTTTTAAGGAAAATATTTTCTCCTATTTTAAGTAAAACATTTTAAAAAAATATTTAGTACAATCAAGAAAAAATAGAAAAATATTTTTTGAAACATTTTCGGTCATACCAAACACACCCCAAATGTACCCTATTTTCCCATCGCGAGTCATTTCTGGCGTCATATCGACTTTTAGGGAGTATTTCATTCCTCAATCACTTTATTATGTTTCAAAAAGAAAAAAGAGTTAGTTAGTGGCCTATATTTACTTGTCGTTTGGAATTGAGGAAACATATGCGGTAAGCTGATAAAGTGATAGGAATATGACTCACCAAGATGTACTTTAGTCACACCATACAACTTCTAACAAAGTCTAGATTGTCACCTTATTAAAATAGTTAGTGATTTATCACGTGCAATCATTAAGGGAATTCAGTTAGCATTAATTAATATTTTTATTTATATATTAATGATGATAAGGGCATTCATCATAATTTTAATATTTGGCACTTGTGCCAAATATATAACTGATTTGAAGGTTCTAGCCAAAACAATCAACGGTTCAACGTATCATCCATTCGATTAGTTAGTAAAATACATTATTTACTCACCAACCTCTCTTGTATGAAACTTATAATTAGATCATTATCTCCCATCACGCAGACTATGGAATGAAGTTATCCATTCATTACAAATTGTTAATATTTGGTGCAACGAAATCAAAGACTAACATATTAATCATGCTTTGGACTAATGATAAGAGCGTAGTAATTAGTGCATGATAAGTGGATTTAGGCGCATGTCACTTGTTCCAACTAATGAAAATTTGTTTTTTGAGTGAAGAAGGATGATTGATAGTTTCATTATCCATCGAGATTCAAACTATGGCAGCAACAGATAATCTGATGATTATGTTCTTCTGGCCAACAAGTTGGAGTAAGTTAATTTATGGATCCTCACAAACCATGCTTTCTATTTAAGTTCATCTCAAGTAATTAACGTACACAATAAAAATAAAAAATATTAGTTCTTTGTACCTCGTACTAGCATAAGAATCTCCAACAAAGCAGACTTCATTCCAAACACTATAAAATAAATAAGAAACTACTTGTTTTTCAAGAAAATATTTTCTATGAAAACATTTTCCATGGAAACATTTTCCTTCGTACCAAACACACCCTATATCTTGTACTAGCATAAGAATCTCCGATAAGAAAAAAAGACTTCATTACAAATTGTTATTGATTTGGCACAACAAAATCAAAACTAACATTTTAATCACAATTAGAGCAACAACAACATTCAACAAATCTTTTGAGGATTATTACATAGAGATTACATTTCACATGAAAGTGATGGCAATAGACAAGATAACAAAAAATGTAGACAATAAAGCATTGGTGGCTATGGCTGAGGCCGCGGAAGGCGGTCCAGGGGAAGACGGTGCGGAGGAAGATGGTCCGGCGGAAGACGGTCCGACGGTAACGTTGAGTTTCTGGCCAAGGCTGCAGTGTTTGCCAATGGTGCAAATGAAGTAGTGAGGGCCAGTGCCACTGATAGAAATGCTTACTGGGCTTTTGTCTTGAGCATAATGTGTAGTTGAGCATTTTTCAAAATCTTCCTTGCTCACATTAGCCACTGTGTGCATGCCACTCCATGTGAATACTGGACAAATTGTTGGGAGGAGTAAGAAAACAAAATAAAATTAGTCCAATTTACAAACATTGGGTCTTAATGTTGGAGACAAATGACAAAAAATCTGAAATTTTCACCGATTATCCCTTTTTAGGATAACTGATTAGTTACTAAGTACATACTATAGTTTTGATTTCTGTTGAATTCTAGACCACAGTTTGAAGATCCATCTTGAGCAAATTAAAATTTTTATGAGAAAATGTTAGATTAAAGACTAAATTTTACTGTAAGTTATTACAAATGTTAGCTGACAACTAATGTTTTGTGTGTAAGGTGAATAAAATATGAACAAATATTAAACCCGAGTCTATCATTGTCCGGATGGATAACTTCCCAAGAGCTATGATTGCACTACTTTTAAAAATTAAAACAAAATCTAAATGATATCCTAAAAAAGAACATTTGGGTAAATTAACTCAATAAAGCCCATATTTAAAAATTTCGCATCTAATCAAATATCAATAAACTGAGACGTGTTCACGTGTATGTTTGTGTGTGTGGATAAGTTGTAAAGTTGAGGAAACTCCTAATCTTCAGAAAACTTGTGATATAGGTTTGAAATCAGTGTGGGATACAACAATTGCAGGAAACATGAAGTAAGTAACTGCTAACTATTTCAACAAACTGAAATTACAAGAAACTGAAATTTCAACAAACTGAAATTACAACCACTTTGATATTTTGCTGGGTCGAGTGATGACACTCTGTCTTTAAGATAAGATTGTCCCGTATATATCCTTTTACGTTCTGGACAATAGTCTCCCAAGATAAAACAACAACTTAACAAATGAGAAAAGGAAACTCAAGTGTTACTTAGAAGAACTTAGAGTAACGAAATGATGCTGGAGAGTAAGAAGAAGAGTTCTGATTTTTATGTCTCTATTCTGAACAATTGAGCCAAGCCAAATGCTTCAGTTTGTAGTGTAAGGAGGGTGACTTCAAAACCAACCCAAAAGGCAAAAACTTTCTGCCTTCCGTTGTTCCCAATTTTATCTTTCCTGAAACTCCAGGGATCAAACTATAAATATTAAATAATTTGGGTCCAAAAAGATAATATCAGAAGAAGCACAAAGACTAAAGCCCAAGGCCCGAGACGGGACGGGCAGGTGGGCTTAGCCTCGAACCCAAGCACGCCTAGGTCCTCCCTGCTTCAAACACATGAGTTACCCCTTGGGGTCCCAGACCCTTATCGATTTTTGAGACTTATAAAATGAACAAATCTTCCTTTCCCCACCGATGAGGGAGATTGGTTCCACGCTATATTTTCATGCTTCAAACACCTCACTTCGTGGACCAATATCTCTTTCATTTCTTAACGAAATTTGACGATCCTTGGCCCTACGGTCATCTACTCACTTAGTAGATTATGCACGTGTGAAGAACCAAAGTCTCCAATATGCGGAACCCTAGTGTTTAAGTCATTAAAGATGGATAGAAGCAACTCCCACCAAAGGCAAATTTCCAACAATCAGATGCTAGTTAATACCAAGAATTCATATTAATGATCAAAAGTAAATTGGGATAGCGTAGCTGCTAGTCTAGTTAATTATTCTTGATTTAATTATTAGGTATTTTTGTTAAGGATCATTATATCATTATAGATATGATTATCCTTAATTATGTTCATTATATAAAATCATCAATTATGTAATTAAAAAGAATATTATGTAATTAGTGTGATAGGATGATTAGCATAGTTATAGGATATTATTAGGATAGTCTTCCAACATCATAGCCATAGATTGATCTTAAAGGCTTGTATATTATATTGTATTCTTAGTATGAAATAAATCATGGAATGAACTTCTTTCATGGTATCAAGAGCCACATATTAACTTTGCCCACCCCCTACCTATTCGGCCTACCTCCCCCCCGAATTAGTCTTTTTGGCTAACCCTAAACCACTCCTACTTTCGCTTCTTTCTTCCTTTTACTCTAAACCCTAGGTGACAACTTACTCTAAACCACTCTTCCTCTAGACGTCAAACCACTTTCGGTTTAGGGTTCTTCCATCAAATACTTTGTTTCCTTCTTTTATTCTTGTTTTTTGTGGGTAACTATGACCGACAAACAAAAATTCAATCCAGCTCTTGCCGTAAATAACGTTAAGAACTTTATTTCAATTACACTTGAGATAAAAAAAAGGAAATACTCCTCGTGGGCGGAGTTATTCAAAATCCATTGCCGAGCATACGAAGTAATAGACCATATCATTCCTTTCGAATCTTCATCGGACGACACCGGTGTTGACAAAAAGCTATGGTCTCGTTTGGATGCTATAGTCCTTCAATGGATTTACGGCACCATATCTAACGACCTTTTGCATACTATTTTGGAACCGAACTCTACGTCTCAACAAGCGTGAGAGCGTTTGTAAAATATTTTTCAAGATAATAAACTTTCTAGGGCAGTATATCTTGAAAATCAATTCACCAACGTCAAATAGGATGATTTTTTAAACGTTTCCACCTATTTTCAAGAGTTGAAAATGCTTGCCGTCCAACTATCCAACGTTGGTGCGCCGATGACAAATCAAAGGTTGGTGCTTCAATTAATTGCGGGTTTGAATGAACAATATGATGGTGTTGCAACGTTCATTCAACAAAGTAACCCATTACCACCTTTTATGAGGCTCGTTCGAAGTTGATTCTTGAAGAAACCCGAAAGGCTAAACAAGTAGCGACGACGACAAACAATGCCGACACCGCCCTTATTTCCACTAACACGACGGATGAGGTTTTGGACCTCAAAATTCTGGTCCAGCAACGTACCAAAATCGTAACAATAACGGACCAAAAAGGGATCAAAACCGCAACAACAATAAAGGAAAAAATAATGATGGAAAAGGGAGTGGCCGGAACGCTGGAACTGTTTCCGATGGAGGGGCTGGCCGCGGCCAGAACTGTCCCCACTGGGAGCCGCAACAACAGGGAGGCAGCGGGTAGTAGAGCCAGGTCCCGCCGTGGGCTCGGAACCCGCAATAGTGGGCCCACCATACTCCTTTCCGATGAACAAATGGTCTAGGCCTAATAACCAAAACAGGCAGCCCGAAATTTTAGGAAACCTGCCACCGTAAGCCTTTACGGTCCATGGCCCCTCGATGTCAAGTTATGTCCCACGAACATCGAGCATGCCATGAACAACATGAGTCTTAATGTTCCCGATGATTCTTGGTACATGGACACGGGGGCTATGTCACACCTGATGTCATCTCAAGGTAATCTCTCATCTTATTTTAATATGAGCACAAAAAAAAATATTATTGTTGGTAGTGGACAGAAAATTCTAATTCGTGGTATTGACCAATCAAATCTACCACCCCACCCACCCCTACATTTAAAAAATATCCTTCATGCCCATAAACTTATTAAGAATTTGGTATCTGTGCGTTGGTTTACCACTGACAATAATATTTCTGTGAATTTTGATCAGTTTGGGTTTTCTGTGAAGGATTTTCATACGGGGAAGCCACTAATAAGATGTAATAGCATTGGGGATTTGTATCCCATCATCGCTCTCACCAACAACCAAGTCAACTCTCCATCCGCCTTTGCTGATTTTTTTCATGATTTATGGCATAACCGTTTGGGCCACTCGAGTGCACCGGTGTTGAATTTTCTTAAAAGACATAATTTTATTGCTTGTAACCATAGTGTGGACTCACATGTTTGCCGTTCTTGCGTTTTTAGGAAGCATATTAAATTTTCAATTTCTTTATCTACTTCACGAACTATTAAGCCATTTGATATTATGCATTGTGAATGAGAAGGGGTCATTCGGACCTATCTAAATAGATACTATGTTTACATATGAATCCCTACATCGTTACATTCCATTTAGGATTAGGAATACGTAAGAGAGTTGCTTAGAGCTCCTCTCCTTCCTTATAGTAAAGCGAGTGGCTTGGAGCTCTCCAGGACATCCCCGGTTTTGAGTTCGATAGGTCATAAGTATTATATGCTTATCTTGAATGATTATACAAATTTTCTATGGACATTTCCCATTGAAAAAAAATCACAAGTCCCCACTATTTTTAAACAATTTAGTATTTTCATCCAAACCTAATTTGAGAGATCCATAGAATGTTTTCAATGTGACAGTGGGATGGAATTCATAAATAACACTTTCAATGATTTTTGTCAACAAAATGGGGTGTCATTACGTCTCTTATGTCCATATACTTCTCCTCAAAATGAAAAAGCCGAAATAAAAATCCGAACAATCAATAATATGATTCGTACACTACTTGCACACTCGTCAACACCACCGTTTTTTTGGCATCATGCTCTTCAAATGGCCATCTATCTTTTTGGCATTATCTCATCACGTTATTTTTTATGAGTTTACATTCCCGTTTACTACATCTCAAGTGGCGTCCCCACCTTCATATGAATTCTTAGACGTAGGAATATATCCGATTTTGAACCACCATTTAAATACCCAATCTGTTAGTGCCTCGGCTGGGCCGACCCAAAGTGGACAATCACCACAGCCAGCCCAACACCGAGATGGCACTAGACCAGACCGAGTTGGGAGCCCACTGCCCCTTCCTTGGCATCATAGGCCTAGTCCAGTGCTAGTCACTGTCAGGCCCAACATGTTTCACCAAACAGTCCGCCAAGCCCAACTTCACTTGCCACTATTCGGCCCATCCCAATTACCCCACCTCAGCCTAGTTCGTCACCCACCTACCTAGTGACCCAACCCACTGTCCTGGTCCCATATCAAAACATTGAAACCCGAATTTTTGGCCTAAGAATTATTTTAATCTAATTTCTTCGGTTCAACTATTTCCACTTCCAAATAATCCCAAAGCAGCCCTATCCAACCCGAATTGGAAAGCTGACATGCTAGACAAAATTGATGCTCTTATTAAAAATAAGACATGTGAATTAGTGCCTCGTCCATCTAATGTGAACATCATACGATCTATGTGGGTGTTTTGTCATAAAAAGAATTTTGATAGCTCTTTTGCGAGGCACAAAGCTCGTCTTGTAGGTGATGGCAGGTCTCAACAGGTTAGCGTGGATTGCGGTGAAACATTTAGTCCGGTAGTTAAGCCGGTCACTATCAGGACTATTCTGAGTCCGGCCTTGTAAAAATCATGGACCATACATAGTTGGATGTCAAGAATGCATTTTTACATGATCACCTACAGGAAACAGTTTACATGCACCAACCGTTGGGTTTTCTAGCTCTTACCTATCCGAATTATGTTTGCTTGTTGAAAAACTCTTTATATGGTTTGAAACAGGCCCACAGGGCATAGTACAAGAGGTTTGTAGGGTTCATATCCACACCAGGGTTCTCCCACAGCAAGTCCGATCAGTCTTTGTTTATTTACAAGAAGGGACATGACATGACTTATCTTCTTCTATATGTGGATGACATTATTGTCATACCATCATCTGCCTCGCTTTGCCAGTCTATTATGTCCTTCCTTGCGTCCGAATTTGATATGAAGGATTTGAGTCATTTAAATTATTTTTTGGGCATTGCGGTTACTCAATATGCATGTAGTCTGTTTTTCAGTTAAAGGAAATATGCCGAGGAGATCATAGAAAAAGCCGGTATGTCTTCATGCAAATCGTCCCATACGCCGGTTGATACAAAGGCAAAATTGAGTAACACGACAGGTTCCCCATACAATGACTCGACACATTATCGCAGCCTAGCAGGGGCATTGCAATATCTCACCTTCACGAGTCCTGATATCTCCTACGCGGTTCAGCAAGTTTGTTTACATATGCATGATCCGAAAGAAGCACATATGGGGGCTCTGAAATGAATTCTGCGGTATGTTAAGGGTACTCTTAATTTTGGGCTGCACCTGTATAAGTCCACCATCACTGGCATTACATCTTATACATATGCTGATTGGGGTGGCTGGCCAGACACACGACGCTCCACTTCTGACTATTGTATGTTTTTAGGATACAACCTCATTTCCTGGTCGTCAAAACGCCAACCGACATTGTCTCGATCGAGTGCAGAGGTAGAATACAGAGGGGTAGCTAATGTGGTCTTTGAATCATGTTGGCTCTGTAACCTTCTTTTAGAACTACATTGTCCGGTCGAAAAAGCAACCATGATTTATTGTGATAATGTGAGCGCAATATACTTATCATGTAACCTTGTCCAGCATCAGTGCACAAAAAATATAGAGATGGATATCTTGTTTGTCCGTGAAAAGGTTGCACGTAGACAAGTCCGGGTTCTTCATGTTCCGTCTTGTTATCAGATTGTAGACATTTTCACAAAAGGGCTTCCGCGCATACTGTTTGATGATTTCAGGGACAGTCTCAACATCTGCCCACCTATAGCTAAGACTGCGGGGATCTGTTAAGAATCATTATATCATTATGGATATGATTATCCTTAATTATCTTCATTATGTAAAATCATCAATTATGTAATTAGTATGATATGATGATTATTATATTTATAGGATATTATTGCGATAGTCTTCTAACATCATATCTATAGATTAATCTTATAGGCTTATATATATATTGTATTCTTAGTATGAAATAAATCATGGAATGAACTTCCTTCAATTTTGGCCAACATTGTAGCTAGTAAGAAGTACTCGGTCTGTTTCATTTTATTTGACTCTTATACTAAAAATAATTATTTTTTTACTTGTTCATTTTAGTAAATGAAGAAAAAATTATTATTTTCTTTCAATACTACCCTTATCATTAAATACCTATATAAAGTAATAATAGTCAAATTTATTTTTTCAAAGCATAATTAATAAGATTAGATTAGTAAAATAAATCTCAAATAAATACATTCTTAAATAAAGTGCCAAGTCAACATGAATCAAGTGAAATGAAACGGGAAGTATCATAGAGTTTAAGGCATTCGGCCATAGCAACTTTCTAGTCTCAGATATTAGGCCAATAGCTACTTCCTAAATAAGGACTGAGTTTCTAGTTATTGGCACCCTATGTGCAGTTGGTCCCTTAAATGGCACAAAATATGATACTTTTTTCTTATCGACACATTTTTATCCCAACTTGGCAATTTTAATAAAAATAATTGACATCTTATAGTCACTCTCAATTATCCATCCCCTTTATCGACAATCAAAAGTTCGAAAATCGAATTAATTCAAGTTTGAAGCTTATTTGTTATTATAATTATATAGTAGTACTACTATTTATAATGGGAGTTCTCTATTGATTTGGGAAGAAAGAAACTTGAATAAGGACCTAAAAATGAGGGGGGAAATTGGTTTTTGAGGCAGTGTACATTCATGAATTACTGTGTATATCTATGTATATATTTCCTGTATCTCTCTGTATATCCTATTCCTATATATCATGTATATACATGAAAACACACTGTCGCAATATTTTCTAGGTCGATTTCAGCTTAAAATTTTAACTCTAAATAAGTCAAATGACTTTCAATCTTTCCCAAATTTTGTATATAGACTCGCCCAGGTATTTTCAACCAATTTCAACTACACTCATTAAAAAACCAAAAAGTATTTCAATAGAAAAATAGGATCAATTTTGGGCAAATATGTGCCAGAAATGGGACTTTACAACAACCTGCGATTTTTTTCTAGCTATACAGGACTACATTGAGTATTTTATGGGTTATTAAGTGAAATCAAGGTGAGAATATTCAAATCCTAATACTTTTCAATCCGTTTTGGAAAATTTGGCTATCTGCTATCAATTTAATGAGTTTCAATTGCTAAACTTATGATAATTTGATAAGCCAATGATTTTTTTCCTTATTTCAGAATACGGTTAACCAACATGTTAACTAATCGATTACGATAAATTGGATTGAATTTTACTAAATTTTTTTCTGCAGTACCTCGACGTGAAAGGGATTTAAGAATCAGTTTTCTTTTTATAAGGGCTAATGAGAAAATTAAACTGGGTGGCATCTAGTTTGCCAAAATTAACCCAACAATCAACTTCTTACTCCAATTAACCCACCTCGATCCCCACTCCTTCATCAAAACGCGTACATCTTTTCTTTTTCTTATTATTCTTCTTCCTTCTAAAATAAGTGACTATTATCTTTCTTTGTTGTTTGTTTTTTTTTCTTTCTCGACTTTGTTGTTTATGTTCAATGAAAATTTCATTAAAAAGGTATAAGCACGTGTAAAAGTTACAAAAGAAATTGAGCAACCTATACATTAACATATATATTATTTATACACTGTATCTTGAGGTGATTTTATGTATTTATACATGATTATATAACGCATATTATATATACATTATCTATATAGTGGACTATATGACTGCAAACTAAATGCGTGAACTGTATATATGAGGTATTTCTCCAAACTTAATCCTTGGTTAATTCGATACCAATAATTACTATAACTGATATATATGTATATACTCTATTGAACTTATGGGCCTAGAGTACAACCCATAATTGAGCAACTACATGACAAATTACCATATGCTCTACAGCTAGGTGATATCGATCACTATCTAAACAAGAGAATCCTGTTTTCAAAAGTAATGGAGGAATTGAGTAGAAAAAACAACTATTATACAAATAAAACATTAGTAAAATGCAATCTCCAATTTTGAATATTAGTCATTTTGATAAATTAAATTTAATAAAGATTCGATATTTTAGAAAAATAGGATATTTTTACTCCAACTGTTTACGCTCTTACTTTATTTTTTAATCTATTTAAAAAAAAATTCTTTTCATATATTTTGTAAGTAATTATTCCAACGTTCCTATTTTACCCGCAGTAACACTCCCTTATAGGAATGTCATAGCATGTCTAACTAAGAAGATTGATATGTAATACACACCTTTAATTTAAGATCATAAGATTTAAATATCTTTTATTATTTTTAAAATTCATATTCAATCAAACTAAAACACATAAAAATAAAATGGAGGGAGTTTTTTTTAAATAATACTATTTACCTTTACTCTTCCTATTAGTATAGTTTAACTAAGTACAATGTTTAAAAAATATAAAGAATAATTTATACAAATACCCACATGATTAATTAAGGCAACTAATTTTTTTTAAAGGGTGTATAAAAATCTTAAAAGAAAGATAATACATGTTGAAAGGAGTACTAAGACTTCATTTGTTTGTATTTAATTAAGATCTTAATTTTAATTATTCATATTTTAATTATTAAGTGGGTTTATTTTTATCCCTAAATTTTAATCATTCAGATCTAATTATTAAGTACGTTTATCTTTTTATTTAAAAACCACTTAATGTATTTGAATAGACGGTATAAATGATTAAACTCTATTAACAAAATTTTAATATGATAAGATGCTATTCATTCAAAAATTTATATAAAGATGACATTTCGTTGCTACTCTATTCATTTTCATTGTCAACCGCCGTCACCGACAACCATTATCAACTATCATCACTCACTACCCACATAACCACCATCCTCAGCTACAACCACCATCACTATCAATCACCACAATCATCGATTACGACCATTAGCAATTATTTGTAGTTATCACCAATCATCATTACCACAATTATCACGAATCACTACCGAGAATCACCACTATACGCCATCACTTTATATCGTCAACCTCCGCTATCATGATCATCACCAATTCACCACCATATAAGTTATCACTATCATCCACCACAATTATCAGTCACCATCACTGCTACTACCATCAACCACCACTACTAACCATTAATGTCAGTCATCATCACTATTAGCTACTACCACAACTATCACAATTAACTTATCCACCACCCCTAATCAACACCCAAAACCGCCAGCATTAGCATCGCCATCGCTAACCAACTTAAGTCTTTAAGAACACTTCTTATTGATACAGTATTATTAATTAATATTTTATTCAAATATTATATTTATTAATTTTAAAATAAAAACAACTTTTATACATTCGATATTGAAAAAATATCTTAATACGGTGCAAGTTGAGTTAGAGAATTTAGGCATGCTTACATAAAGTATCACCAGACTTGAAGGTTTGGTTAGCAGCCCAAATTTTGTAATCAGCTTCTCCACCAGCAGGAACAGCCCATCCAATACTACCACCAACATTATGTGTTTCTGCTGCAGCACAACTTATAATAACACACACCAAAACAATGATGCAACTAACAAATTCTATCTTTTTTGCCATAATTTCAAATTTCAATTGTGTCTATGTTCCTCAGGTCGTCCCTGCTGATATTTCTCCTTTTTTTCCTTCTAATTTCGCAGGTAAAGAATATAATGAGTATAGTTGGGGGGTTACTTATAGTGAAGAGATAAGGTAGGACATACTATCAAATATCAATGGTTGGAAAAAGGGAACAGAATGGTAATAGATAAAGCCTAGATGAAGACCATTATTGCACAAATTGCAAGTTCAACTTGGAGCTAGTTGATGCTGACTGCCGGGAGGAGCTGGAGATCAACGTATGGGTTCGGTCAATGGCTGAGTCAGAATTTTTATTAAAGGTTAAGAAAGATGAAAAAATAAATATGTGACAACATCTAATATATATATATATATATATATTTAACCTTGTATATACAGTGCAATTTTTTCACCGAAAGGGTTTGATAAACCCCCTTGTAGGGATGGCAACGGATCGGATCTGGACCGGATCCTACTAGATCCAGATCCAGATCCGTTTTTTATATCCGAATCCAGATCCGGATCCAGATCCAGCGGGTCCATAAAAACCATATCCAAATCCGGATCCATCGGATCCGCCGGGTCCACGGATCGGATCTGGATCCACATGTAAAAAAAATTACCTTGCTAAAAATGTAACCTTACTAAGAATTTATTTTGAACTGACAAACGATTTTTACTTAGCTAACAATTTACTGTTTTTCAATTTTGAAATGTTAATATGAGATATTTTGTTCGTTGTCTCGTTTTGATTGTGAGCTATTAATTAAAAATGTTGGACAATGACAATAGTTGTGAAAAATGGTGACTAGTATTTTCACAAATGAGAACTTGCATGTGCTTGGAATCTTCATAAATGAAGTGAATATAATTTTAACTACTTGTCTATGGAGATGTTAGTCATTCACTAATATAACATTGATTTTATTATCGAAGTTACCTCTTTATTTTTTTGTTTTTGAGTTAACGCGGGATAAATTAAACTTGTTTTGAGAATTAAACTTGCAAGGATGTGCTTAGCAATTTTAAGAAAATACTTATAAAATTACATTCTAGATTATGAATATATTTAATAAAAAATGGATCAACGGGTCGGATCGGGCCGGATACGGATCTCAAATACAAGATCCAGATCCGGATCCGATCCGTCGAAACGGATCCGGTCCGATCCGGATCCGTCGGGTCCAAAATTTGAAGATCCATATCCTATAAAACGGATCTGGATACACCGGATCCGGATCGGGTCCAGGATCCATTGCCATCTCTACCCCCTTGCCACTACCTAGCTTCGCCCCTCAGTTTGGCCGTACTCAGTAACCTTAGTTCAAATATTGTATTTGTCTTAAAAATTCATTAATTTCTAAAAAAAATATTAATTTAAAACTCAATAACTTAAAAAGACTAAACTTCAAATATCATTAAACTTCCTGACTCCGCCTCCGTGTTCTATCAATGTCCCCTTTGCTAAAACGAAGGATAGCAACTACATAAATGAATGTGACCTCTCCTATATGGACCATTGTCTAGGAGAGCAGTGTTGGAAATTAGCCTTTGGCGGGAGTTGCGACCGACCAACTTTAACGGCTTAAACACTAGTGTTACGTATGTTGGAGAATTCGGTTCTTCACACATGCATGATCTACTAAGTACGTAGATAACCGTAGGGCCAAGAATCGTCAAATTTCATTGAGAAATGAAAGAGATATTGGTTCACGAAGTAAGGTGTTTGAAGCATGGAAAGTGTGGTATTGTGTTCAATTCTCCCTCATCGGTAGAGGAAGAAAGAATTGTTGTGTATATAAGACTCGAAATTGGTTTGGGGTTTGGGACCCCAAGAGTTATCCCATGTGTTTAAAGGAGGGAGGACCTAGATGTGCTTCGGTTCAAAGAAAGACCACACGCGGGCCGCCGCCGCCCGCTCGTCCCGTCCGGTCCGATTCCGAGTTCCGGGTTCTCGGGTCACGGGCCACGGGCCTTCTGATATTATCTTTTTGGACCAGAGAACTTTTCCGTGCTAGTACGGTTTGATCCCGTGTTTCGAAGTACGGTTTGGACCGAATTCTTTCGGATGTACGCTTTGGTCCCCGAAGTTTTCGAAAATCAAAATTTCGACGGTCAGAACAGAAACGCCAAGCACTCAATTCAGCCATTTATTTTGGCTGAATTACTCCTCCTATAATGGTCAAATCCATTGGTCTTTCACCATTTATGTTGGTGACTTTACTACCTCCATGATGACCATTATTTGGCTATTATGGATGTAGTTTTTTAGTCCCCTCCCTCACCTATATAAACACCCCCTTACACCATTGTTGAGAAAGATATATGACTACGAATAACAGTTCATACAACACATGAAAATACACAACCAAAACAGTTTTCTTCCTACAACTTCCAAGCATCATTTCGTTACTCAATATTCTTCACGGTAACATTTGAGTTTCCTTTGCTCAAGTGTTCCATTGCTGTTTTATCTTGGGAGACAAATTGTCCAGGACGTATAAAGGATACATACGGGGCAATATTGTCTTAAGGACAGAGTGCCACACTCGACTCAGCAAAAACAGTTTCCATTTTTCCGTCTTTAACAAAATTGTAATTTCAATTTTGTGGTTCTATTGTAATTTTCAGATTTCTAGCTGAATTATTGAATCTTTGTTTATCCTTTCGAATACTTGTAATAGTTATATACTTTCCGTACTGCTTTATAAAGTACAATAGAGACAAAACTCCCAACAACTTAAGACAATATTGCATTGTATTACTATTAGTGTTTGAAAGATGTCGGTCAAAAGTTGTGTGACCAAATCTGGATATGGCAATAGTTTTCTGGTAGAAGAGAGTGACGATGATGAACGTGTTCATGGTGTCACCACTACCAAGACTGGTGGGAACAAGCGCTCTCGAGAGCCTGAGGATGTCAACTGGGACAAGAGGAGAAGACTGAAGATGTTATTCTATCTTGCAGCCGAAGGCCTATATCTGTCCCAGACAAAAAAGAATAACGGTGAGAAGGAAATGGACACTCAGTGTGATGAAGTGAGCCAGAATCCGAAATTGGGATAAGTATTTTTCTTACTTGTCGAGAATAAAGGTTAAATGATAAGTATTTGTCTTACTTGTCAAGAATAAAGATTAAATGAGGTCTGATTAAACATGGATTAAAGTAAGGAGGAATATGAAAATAATTTATATTCCTTACGCTTTAACAAATCAGAAGTTTAATCTCATCTTCTTTTCCGTTTAAAGATTGGATTTTGTAAAACGACTTAAGAAGATCCGTTCTTTTAAGTGTAATTATTAAAGTGTGTAAAGTATGTTCGCACATACGAGGGAGAAAGATCCACTGATTGTGCGAAAACTGTTACCACACTTAAGTAAGCGCCAAGAATTATCTGGGCACCAATCATAACGGAAGAAGTCTAAAAGTTAATGACGTTGAGCCGGTCAATTATTTGGCAGAAGATCCTTCATAGGATGATATTGGACACTCAGTCATACAAAGCCTCCGGCGACCGGGGTGGGCCAAAATTCCTTTGATAGGATGATATTGGACACTCGGTCATACAAAGCCTCCGGGGACCGGAGTGGGCCAAAATTCCTTTGATATGATGATATTGGACACTCGGTCATATAAAGCCTCCGGCGGCGGAGTGGGGCCGAAATTCATTTCATTGGAAAAGTAATGGACACCTAGTAAGGTGGGCCAGAGTTTTCAGGTCTTAAATGATCTGTAGGCCTAAACAAAGGCAGAAAAGAAATTGGACACTCAGTCTGCCAAAACAACTGGAGTAGGCCAGAGTATCTAGATCACATATGATCCGGTTACGCCCTAACCACGGGCAAGAGGTTGTTCATGTGAAGCAACGCCACCTCTAAAGTAGAAGGGGTTGGAGAGGTTGTCCTCAATAGGACTTCATGGATTGTGATCACTCTAAGATGAGGTGATACATATTCCTAACTTGGTTTAAGGGACGCTGTTGGTCAAGCTGGTTTGAGATTAGTCCAACAGGGTCGGTAATAACTAAGAATGGTACGGTATGTCGTAGCCAAATGAATGATATATTTGTAATCCGTGCATCTATGCCATCATAGATTAAGACACGTTAAATAGCAAGTCATTCAAAAGCTAACGATGTTGAGATTGTTGCCTACTGTCGACATAAACCCTCAAAATGAATGTGAGGTAGACGAAGAGGCAAAATCACCTTTCCAAATTCTCGTCAAGGGAATAGCGAAAGAAGCACCGCTCCTCTAGAACTTAGTCACACCTACTTGGGTGATTTGAAGTTTATACAAAATAGAGGGGGGAGACAAGTACGTTGTGATCTTTATTGATGATGGTACAACGTATGGAATCCTTTGTTTATTGAAAAGCAAAGATAAAGTTGTTGAAGCGGATAAGCGCTACAAAGCAGAAGTTGAAAATCAACTAAGCCTACGGATTGAGAAATTCGTAGTGATAGAGGGGGAGAATGTGAAGCATCGTTCATTAAACGACTGTTCATTTCTCACCTCAGTCTAACGGTGTTAGCCAAACGCAAACCCGTACGCCCAAAATTATGTGGGGCAAGGCGATCCTTACCACTAATGCGATTCTCAACAGAACTCCGCATAAGGATAAGGATAACTCTCCGTGTGAGACATGGAAAGGATCTCACATACAAAAGTTGTGATGTGGGGTGGCTTGGTAGAAGTTGGACTACCGAAACAGGTCAAGTTCGACCTAAGACTGTAGATTGCATATCCACCGGATCTGTAAATAACAGTAGTACTTATCGCCTCTTGGCGTCAAAGAATGCTGAATTCTTATAAGATAACTTTTCTTGAAAAGGAAAAAGGAGTAATTGCTCAAGGTTAACAAGAACCCGCGAGGGCCTGACTGTCCGGAACTAGACGTTCTGTATCTACAGGACTCGAAAGTTGCTGGATATCCGGAACTTAATATTCCGGATCGCGAGAACTCAGGGATTCTAGATGTTGAACCAAGAAGGAGCAAAGAGGGGACAAAGACTTGTTCCATACCTTCTAGCTTGTATGGTTGAGAACGAACCAAGGACAATTAACAAATAATTGTTATCTCCAAAAGCGCTGCTTTGGAAAGAAGCTAAAGAGAGAAATAGATTCCATATATAGAACCATACTTGTGTAATGGTTAATCTTCCTCCGGAAAAGAACCTTTGGGTTGTAAAAAGTGCTCCCCGTGAGTAGCTTCACATCCGGGCCATTGTAGTCTTACATGGCATGGGTGTTGAAATGACCTTCCCAACCGGAGAGTTGGAAGAAGATGATCGAAATTGGTTTGCTTTGAACTGTTGGGCTTCTTCCCGAACTTTCATTTTGGTCCCCGAAATGTTAACATTTTGGTCCCGAAAGTCTCGGATAAAACGAAACAATGAATCGATCACGAAACATTGACTCGAAGTTAGAAAGCCAACGAGTTGGAAAACCAACGGTCGAGAGTGAAAATCATATTGAAACAAAGTCTCGATATGAAAGATATGTGTATCACAAATGACATCTTAGGAATTGGATTTCTAAGACATCTAACGGACTGGTCGATAGTTGACAGTCTCGTTGAAGCCACCAATGGATATGAATCATAGAACCGATTGGAATCATGGTGCACCCATAGACAAGGAGCGATATGCTCGGGTCACGTGTAGTTCAATGTATTGTATACACTACAACCGACCCAGTATCGTCCAATAAACGAGATCGATTGAACTAAGGTTCACTGATGATCTTAATACATGATCAATAGAAGGCGTTAAGTCGAATATGACGATATCTAAATTATTCGCTTATCTACGGATTATAGTATTCTGGATGTCCAGCGGTTCTAGGAGAACACAATGATGCAAACTGGACATCAGATATGAAGAACACCAAAGTCACAAGTAAATGTGTATGGTGGGTCTTGGAAAATCCTCTAAGCAAACTTGCATCGACCGATTCATGATGGTATCGGAGTTTATCGCTTTATACAAAGCATGAAAGAAGTTGAGTAACTTCACGACTCATTAAAGGACGTCCCTTATTGGGAGAAACCCGTGCCTTCGGCGCTTCTACACCGTGGCTAGCCGGTCGTCTTCAGGAAGGACATGGATGACGGCGTACGGACATATCTGTCGGGATCTGTCGGAGACATAAGACCGTATGTCAGTTGATCATCACGGGTGTCACTTCCTTGTTTACTAACTAAGGGACTACCCGGAGATCAAGTGTTCTTTGTCTAGGGGAATGAGCTTAAAACCCAAAATATACGGACCAATACGGTGGAAACCGAACCTTACGAACCGGAGATCCTAGTAATTTGGTTCAATGGGAAAACTAAGTTGTAAAGGTTCGCCTTGATCGCTTCGGTGGAAGCATGAGCACTTCGGATAGTGATTTCGAAAAGAAACACCAAATCCAAAGCCGTTCCCGCGATAGACGTTAAGTGCTATCTGCAGTATGGGTAAAGGTTAAGTTTTCAAAACCTGTAATGATCCTCAACAGTTGAGGTTAGGTTTTGGGAAACTTGTAATGGTTCCTAACACTTGTGAAGTGGGGTATAGCAGGATACCTTGTAGGAGACCACCTATTTAAGTGCGAGTACAGGCCGCCTCAAATTGAACGCACTTAAGAATCCAAGACGTTGTCCATGGCCAAAACGGACAAAACATTACGAAGAAGAGAGTAAGGGAATTTGTTGTGTTGGTACCATTGACTTGGCTTACACTAAACACTAACGGTACAAGACATCACGTTCACCGCGCAATAAGTAAGTCCGATGGTATTCAACTTTGGAAGGTTCAAAGCTGAGGCTACCTCTCCTTATGCAACATCGGTCCGCTTAAATATTGCTGGAAATGAAAAGACACCATGTGAGTGCGCCAAAATCTCTTTCAAGAGGGGATTGTTGGAAATTAGCCTTTGGCGGGAGTTGCGACCGACCAACTTTAACGGCTTAAACACTAGTGTTATGTTTGTTAGAGAATTCGGTTCTTCACACATGCATGATCTACTAAGTACGTAGATAACCGTAGGGCCAAGAATCGTAAAATTTCATTGAGAAATGAAAGAGATATTGGTTCACGAAGTAAGGTGTTTGAAGCATGGAAAGTGTGGTATTGTGTTCAATTCTCCCTCATCGGTAGAGGAAGAAAGAATTGTTGTGTATTTAAGACTCGAAATTGGTTTGGGGTTTGGGACCCCAAGGGGTATCCCATGTGTTTAAAGGAGGGAGGACCTAGATGTGCTTCGGTTCAAGGAAAGACCACACGCACGCCGCCGCCGCCCGCCCTTCCCGTCCGGTCCGGTTCCGAGTTCCGGGTTCTCGGGTCACGGGTCATGGGTCATGGGCTGTGGGCCTTCTGATATTATCTTTTTGGACCAGAGAACTTTGCCGTGTACGGTTTGATCCCGAAGTTTCGAAGTACGGTTTGGACCAGAATTTTTTCGGATGTACGCTTTGGTCCCCGAAGTTTTCGAAAATCGAATTTCGACGGTCAGAACAGAAACGCTAAGCACTCAATTCAGCCATTTATTTTGGCTGAATTACTCCTCCTATAATGGTCAAATCCGTTGGTCTTTCACCATTTATGTTGGTGACTTTACTACCTCCATAATGTCAATTATTTGGCTATTATGGAGGCAGTTTTTCAGTCACCTCCCTCACCTATATAAACACCCCCTTACACCATTGTTGAGAAAGATATATGACTACGAATAACAGTTCATACAACACACGAAAATACACAACCAAAACAGTTTTCTTCCTACAACTTCCAAGCATCATTTCATTACTCAATATTTTTCACGGTAGCATTTGAGTTTCCTTTGCTCAAGTGTTCCATTGTTGTTTTATCTTGGGAGACAAATTGTCCAGGACGTATAAAGGATACATACGGGGCAATATTGTCTTAAGGACAGAGTGCCACACTCGACTCAGCAAAAACAGTTTCCATTTTTCCGTCTTCAACAAAATTGTAATTTCAATTTTGTGGTTCTATTGTAATTTTCAGATTTCTAGCTGAATTATTGAATCTTTGTTTATCCTTTCGAATACTTGTAATAGTTATATACTTCTCGTACTGCTTTATAAAGTACAATAGAGACAAAACTCCCAACAAGCAGAAATTGGATCTTTAATAGCTGTATAGTTTATGTTATTTGTGTGTCAGTGATGTCTTAATAGCTAGTACGTAATTAACTGTTAATATGAAATAAATTATCTATCCAGACGAATGAATACATGACTTCAATATATTTTTCAGAATTTGAAGTTTATGAGTTTTGACGATCTCTTGATTGTCACCGGATCCGCAGCTTATTTATGCTAACAGGTTCGCATTTTATTATAAATATATATTTAATAAATTTCTCAACACATATAACTATTGAGTTTTGCCAAACTCGTGGTATGTCCACCTCTCTTCATATATACCTTTACTACTGATCATGTTTAATTAACATATACTATCACCTTTAATCTATCACTTAAATATGAGAAATTAATGCAATTTCATGTAACATCATCTGTAAATAAAAATTTTCTGCAGACATTAGGGGTACTTAACAAGTTGACAACTGTCTTGCTAGTACTTTGTGAGGTTGATGATAGATTGGCAAAATGGTTGCCTTAGCTTCCACTTGTTGTGCCATAAATATAGAGGACCCAAAATCATTATCTTCATTAATATTATATTATCCATATATATAGTTGGTGAAAAATACTAAACTGGAAAATGTATGCTGTGTGTTATATTTTATATGAATTTTTATTGCTAAATTAAGTGGGAAATTGTAAAAACTTTAAGTATAGAATAAAAGAATTGAAATTTTATAATAATGATTCATGATCAAGCAAAGGAAAATAAAAAATAAAATATATAGTATAAAAATGACTGTTAACCATACACATAAATAGGAATATATATAAAGAATTATAATATATGAACAAACTTTTACTTAAAATTAAAGCTGATCAAACTGGCTTATATTTATATATATACACAAAAAGCTTTTATAGTTGTCTAATATTACCCATAAAATACTTGTAACTTTTCTCCTGTAAGAAGAGGTTAATTGTTTCAATTTTGGATTCCAAGAGCTTAACACTATGAATTGAGGAATAAAGCTGTGATTTACACAATGTTTTCAGAAAGCCTAGTCATCAGGGATTTAATTGACACTGTATTGTCCAATGATATACATACGGTATACAGATATACATTATGGAAAAACGTGTCGAAAATGGAATTTTCCTGTTACCTGCCACTTTTTTTTCAGATAAAAAAGTATATCTTCCCTGCTATATCGGTGTACCACATGTTTATCATGTATATATGTGTAAGATATACATGATATACGATATATAATATGATATACATTGTTAAAAAATGAGCTGGAACTGAAACTTTAATGCGACCTGCCATTTTCTCCGGCTATGAGGACTATCATTAAGGGGTTGTTGGAGAAGAGATTTGGGATGCGTTGAGAAAATATAAAGAAAAAGAGGCAAAATTATAGGGAGATACATGTAGTCAATTTTTTTGGCTACAAATGCAAATGTTAATTATTGGCTAAACGACTGTCAATTACTATTATAAATGCTAATGTCCCAATATTACGGAGGACACACACCTACTTCTTTTGAATATGAGAAGTCTATTATTTTAATTGTTTTCCGTTTTAGAGAAGAATTTATGAAGGAAAAAATATTTAATTGAAAAAAAATCATTGTATTTGGCAACCTTTTTACTTTTCCCTTTCCTCATTTTTTAATTTACTCTAATTCAGCTAAATTTTTTTAAAAAAAAATTAATTCAACTTTTTAACAGTAGAGTTAGTAGCTTTAACAAAGTCGTAGGAGAAGCTTCCAAGAGATAAATAAAATGTCTAAAACTGTAAAAAGAAACTTGTTAAGCTGCTTCTTAATTATGCCAAGTTGGACTAAAATAACATTTACGCGGTCTAAATAAACAAATATATCAAATCAATATAAACTTTTTTTGTCTCTTCCTAATGGAATTAAAAAATGCATCTTGAGTTTATTTTAACTCTTTTTTGTTTTTATTTGAATTCTTTTTAGTGTCTTTAGTGCCATTTTGTCAATAATATAACAACCAGTAAAATTATTACTCTTGTTAGCGGGACAACAATATTATAGTTCTTTTTCTCAATGATGGCAAATTATTTATTATATTAATTGGCAATACGTACATTCTTAGGGGTAGGGGAGGGAGAAACGGGAAGGGAATTACAATGTGGGAATTCAAACCCTCACCAACAAGATAAAAGTTTAGGTAGTCAACCAATTGAACTACTAGATCCCTACGGCAATACGTACATTTTATATTGTACATGATGATATTGACATTTTATTGGATTAATATCAGGACAAACACCTTGGATCAATAT
Organism: Anisodus tanguticus; assembly: GCA_034509755.1. Taxonomy (NCBI): domain Eukaryota; kingdom Viridiplantae; phylum Streptophyta; class Magnoliopsida; order Solanales; family Solanaceae; genus Anisodus; species Anisodus tanguticus. The sequence goes on along the minus strand of CM067543.1, from coordinate 6,221,770 downwards.
CAAGAAAATCACCCTTCCAAAAAATAATAATACATATTTTGTATTAGCAAACATATAAAATGTGGTATTTGAAACAAAAAGTTTTAATCACATGTTCATTAACTCCCTGATTATATATAACAGAGAGGAACTTGAAATCACGTCACAAATATTAAACATTGTATAATGATTAAGAAAAGTTGCCACAAGAGATTTCGTATCAATTTTAAGAATCGTTTCGTTTAGTTTTGTCTTCAGAAGTAATTCAAACATATAAAGCTTACGAAATGACTCTAAAGGAAGATTATTGCTGCGGTTTGATTTACAAATTCAAGCAACTCTTTTTATCTTTTATATTTTAAATTGATTATAAGAATAAAACTTATGAATTGGTCTATTCTTTAATTGGAAAAGTACCTTGACTACAATTTACACCAAACATAAGGCATAATCACAAGAAAATTGTCATTGACCTTGACTTGATGACATGATTATTTCTTCAACTTTTATTTGGAATGTGTTTAATCACCATTTTAAATTAAGACTAATTTATCTATTAATTTGTCCCTCTCATTGACGTGTTAGGTAGTTTAATTTTATTTAAGTACTCAATAATGACCTTAGCTAAGCAAAAATTAGACTCTAGGTAGTCTCATGAAAATTAATAACTTAGAAGATTTGGTATCACTTTGTCAATTGCTTGGCCCCTCATCAGTGGCGGAGTCAAGATTTTTACTTAGGAGTTCAAAAATATAAAAAAGTAAAAACATATGATGAGTCAAGGGGTTCAACATCTATTTTATAAACATAAAATATAATTTTAATCTTATATATACATTGTAATTTTTCGCCGAAAGAGGTTTGAATAAACCTTCATCTCTTACAAGCTCCGCCCTGCCCCTCATTCTTATTCTTTTACGTTTAGAGGGATTCTTAATTATTTGGTAAGTCCGAGGCACATGTGTCAAATTTTGAAATGTTACTTTGTAATTTTGAGACCCTTCGTTTTAAGAAAATAAAAGAAGAAAAAAAAAGGACCTGAAAGGGATGGTTACATAAAATCTAGCTTTTTGGTTTTTATTTGGACATTTATTTCTTATTTTTTAAAAATATTAAATATTTAAGAACTACTAAGTCACACTGGAAATTTTTAAAAAATGTGATGCGAATATTGTAATCAGGGATGTCTCAACAAGATTAGGGGTCTAAAATCAAACTTCAGTAAGAGGCCCTAAAAAAAAACTCTTTTTTAAAAAGGAAAGATCGAAATAATAGACAAATAGTTATGAAATAAAAATATCAACAACGACAAATTTTTAATAAAAAAAATAAAGTTAGAATAATAAATTTGGCTCAAAAATTTGATAAGTTGATATAATGATATCGAAAATATGTTGCATTACTTCAGTATAATGATTGCTTGTTGCAAAACTTGAAATTTTGAAGAAGATACCAAAAAGAAAATTTTGATCGTTTCGTAAGAAGCAGTGATTTTGTAGCCGTTTGAAAGTTTGAAAATTCAGAATAAAAATAATAAATGGAGAATGAAAAATGTAAATATAAGAATAATAATGTGAGCCCGTGTAGGTTGTTAGGACATGGATGAAGCCATAGGTACCCAATTATCCACAAAAATATTTTTCTAAAAATTATTCCATTCCCCAATTATTACAACGGTCCCATATTAATAGTAAAAAAATATTGTACTTTTTCCTCAAAAACTTTTCTTCAATTTAACATCACAATTTTTTAATAATATATAAAAATACGTTTATTTTTGTGTTTTGTTTTTTAAAGATATGTGAGTGTTCTGTAAGTGGAAAAAGAACCTTTTTTTTTTTTAAGAAAACCATTTCTTCAACCCAAAAAGAAAAACATCTCGCGTAACTTTTTGCAAAATTTAAACAAACACGTTTTGAATATCTTTTGGGCAACATTTCAGTCAAAGAAATAGACATGTAACATTGAGAATTAAATAAACCGACTTATTTGGTTACCTACCTATAAATAATTGAGCTAATCACGACTAGCTTAATTTGTAAAAGTAAGGTCCTTAAATCTTGTAAATATTTCTCTGATGATATATTAATACTCCATTTGAATTAAAAAGACATAAAGATGACGCGTTGTGATATTCAATAGTTCGATTAAATTGATTGTAGGAACATGTAAATCTATGTGAAACAAACTCTTATGCTATAACCTAAACCTAATAGTGCGCGAAACTAGAGTTCTGTCTCTCGTATATTTTAAGGTCAGGTACACTAATATAGGATGAATTAGGATTAACAGTAATTTTAAAATTATCCTAGTGAACTTTTAGAACGCTTTTACCAGTGGACTCGATCATTCGTACAAATAATTTTTGCCCTTTAAATTTGAGTTTTTTAATTTTTGTCCTTTATTATTTTTGGCGCAGCATAATTAGAATTTCCCTCGGCATAATTAGTCTTTATCTTCGGCATATGTATCATACACAATCCACGGATTATGCCGGATAAGGCATAAATGTCAACATTCAACATAATATGAAAAAATGCATAATTTCATATTTCGGCGGACAAAGTTAGCGTTTAATCTAAACATATGTATCATAACATCCACACAAACAATGCCGGATAAGGCATAATTTTCAACACTCAACATAATTTAAGAAATTACTATAAATCTATGCCGCATAACTTAATTCCTACATAATTTATGTCGCGAGAGACAAAAATTCAGTTTTCAAAGAAAAAAAAATTATAGAGATTATACCTTGCGAAGTAAACCAGGATATTTTCATAAAATAAATAATAGGGACGAAAAAATAAAGACCACATATATGAAGGTTAACAATTAAAGACCAGTGCGTTTGAGGTACAATCGGCACAAAAAATGACAACTAAGCAGCTAACCAAAAGAAAAAGAAAAAGAAAAAGAAAAGAAATTTTAATTACCAGCGAGATAAAAACTTTCTCATGGTGAAACAAATTGTGTATTCTCTATAATTAATTCTGAAGAAATAAAAAAAGAAACCAATCTGGATTCCATTTTGGTTTAAAATAGGATTAAGGATGCTTCTCAGACAAAATGGTCAACAAAACTCTTCCTAATACTGTCATGCATGACACATACACAAAAGTAGACAAATCACAAATCATATTGTCACAAAGTGTCAAATTAACTAGGCGGGAAGAACATTGAAATGTCATTACAATAAAAATCAACACCAAAAAAAGAAATTCTAGCTGGAATCCAAAAATTCAGCTTTATTGGTACAACAACAATAATGTCAAATCTGTATATAATTAAAGATAACCACACACAAAAAAAGAACCAATAGAAAAATTAAAAGAAAAGCAAGACTATAGTATTCTCTAATTTATCAACCTAGCTAAGGCAAGGGACAAGAAAGTGACTGGCAAAGCTGCAAGAGTCAAGGATGGAGCTGAGGCACTTGGTGGTGGAGGCGACGTGGCAGGAGAATCGTCCGATGGGACGGTGGAGCCGGATGGCGTGGGGGCCGTGGTCGAGCCGGTGCCAGTGACATTGATGGCTAGCTTTTGACCCATTGAACAGTGGCCAGGGAATGTGCACATGTAGTAATGTTCACCAGAATTTGTGAGAGTAATTCTGGCTGGACCAGTGCTAATTGTGTTGATTGGAGAAGTTGTGTTGCATGAGTCATAAGATGCCTTGCTAATCCTAGCAACATTGTGTGCCCCATTGACAAAATTGAAAACTGCATTGAAGAAAAATATATAAGAAAGATTAGAAATGTTTGATCAACAATGATAAGTAGAGCAATTAATGATCATGATATTATTGCAAGAAAAGTTTTGAATGAGTCAATTTCCGACGGACCTCTGAAATTCGTGTTTTTAGCACTCTTGCCATCTCAAAAGGGTAGTATAGGATTTAATGTACCAGGGTAAAAGCATCCAATTTGCAGGGTGGATTTTATTTTAATTTCTCAAATTTTGAAATGAAATTTACATATTTATAGATTATATAAGAGCTCTAATTAAAGAAAAACTACTCGATTTGTAAAATAACACTAATAATAATGTCATATGATAAGAGTTTAAGGTAAATTAACCGAGTTGTGAAAAATTATATACACAATCGAATTTTATGATAAACATTAATAATTGGTAACCTGATAAAAATCGTAAGAGAGTTAAGTTTTAGTGCTTACCAAGAGTATCTCCAACCTTGAAGGATTTGCCATTAGCCCATCTTTGATAAGAAACTGGGCCACCAGTAGGAACACTCCAGCCCATGTTATCTCCAACCATGTAAGTTTGGGCTGCACTAGCAGGTGCAGGTGCTGTTGCCGGAGCGACCGACATCGATGGGCTTACTGAAGGAGCCATCACGGGTGCAGCGGTGGGAGGAGTTACGGGCCTAGGAGCGGAACGGGAGACATTGATAGCCAATTTCTGGCCCAATGTACAATGGTTTGGGATGGTGCAAAGGTAGTAATGTGATCCAGCAGACCTCAATGTAATGTTTGTTGGCCCATTAGTGGATATTGAAATTGGGCTTGAGGTATTGCATGAATCAAAAGCTGCCTTTGACACCTCAGCCACACTATGCAATCCGGTTGTAAAGTTAAATACTGCATAAAGGGAAAAAAAAAACGAGTCCAAATAAATTTATTAGTTATAGAAGTAAATGTCTAAATACAAACCAAAAAAAAAGCAAATTAATTAATATATACATACAAAAATATTACATTTATTTGTATTCACTAACCTAATGATTTTTAGGTGGTGAGTACGAACCAGTATTACTTTACATAGTATTATTCTTTTGTAGTAAAGAATTCAATCTTTTGTATAGATAAATGTTCTTTTTAAGATTGTTTAACTATATACTTAAAAGTTAATGTAGTGTGTCTGCAGAATATTTAGCTGCCATAATTTTGTACGTATTTGCAACAAGATATGACACGTGGAAAGAAAATATATACTACTCCTAATTGATTAAAAGCAATACAAGTGGGAAGGAATCTAGGTAATAAAAAAGCAGAAGCCAAAAGGTGTATCACCCATTACCCATTAATACTTTATTAGAGTAAACTAACCATAATTAACAAAAAGCAACATAAAGAGGAAATATAAATTGATTTTAAATTCCTACATCGTGATAGTGTAAACAATATTTACATAATCATGTCACTTATTAGATAATTATGGATGAATTTTTATTATATGCGTCCTTAGTGTAACTTTTTTATACTATTAGATTACCTAAAAGATAAATACAGTCAAATTTTCTTAAAAATGAGATTTAGAATCTAGAAAATAAGATATGTTACATGTTATAACACGTAAAGATGACTTGATAATGTAAAAAATTCTTTACATTAATGATGTATATAATTTAAGTTCGAATTTCTATAAGCATGAAGTAATTGGTAACTTGATACATCTCGTGAAAATAGTAATTAACATGATATTTAAAGTTAAAATTTACTTACTAATTAGGTAAAATACTAATGATGTATATAATTTAAGCTCGAATTTCTATAAGCATGAAGTAATTGGTAACTTGATACATCTCGTGAAAATAGTAATTAACATGATATTTTCAAGTTAAAATTTACTTACTAATTATGTAAAATATCTTTATACTATGAGCGTATATAACTTAAAATCAGAAAGGCCTTAGTTGAGATAATTTACTAACCAAGAGTGTCGCCGACGGTGAAGGTTTTCCGGGCATCCCAGGCGGAATAAGCGGCGGCGCCACCACTAGGAACAGTCCAAGCCAAAGCATCACCAACAACATGAGTTTGTTGTGCCATTGAAACATGTTGTAATAAAGCAAATATTGCTGCAAAAGCAACTAAAGTACTCATCTTTCTTGCCATTTTTTGCACTATGTATATGTTCTTTGAGATCAATGTCGCCCCTGTTTCTTGAGCTTTGTGTGTTCTTTTGCTAAAGAAGAGGAAAGTGTTAGAGTTGAGGTATTGGGGTGGCAATGAGGTTTCTATTTATAGAGGCACAATATAGGCAAGAGATGTTTTTCTTTTCTTTTTCCTTTTTGGATTGGGTAAGGTGGACTCGTTCCAAATTAGGATTTAAATTTGATTAAATGAGGAGAACAAAAAATAAAGCAAACTCGTACAACCGACCTTTACTTGTTTGATGTTGAAAAGGATACAACTTTAAATTTAGACGGGTTCAAGTTTTAGGTTATTCAGTAAATCAGTTGTATTAAAATTGATTCTTTTTTAAATACATATATATCTATATTCTATCTCAAAAATATTGAATTTAATTGAATATACTATACACTGAATACGCTAGTAGAGGTGATATTACATATGTCATAAGATTAGGGGCAGCACTATCCTTATCAAAGGAGAGTCATATTGACACACCTTCTCTTTAACACAATATAAGTAGGTCAATTTTGTTTACGTATAGATATTATATGATGAATTCATTTGACGTTTTTGTGTATTTACTTTTTTTATATTTTAAATTTATTTTGTGAAAAAGTTCTGTTTCTACCATTACACGAAACAGTAATATTAATATATAAAAAGATATAAACAATATCTAGTAAGATTGTGACCTTACATTTAAGTAAACTTGTTCATCGATAGATTCAGTTTGATTTTTGATTTTTGATTTTTGCTTCATTATGAATAATCTTACAATTAAGTATTGCAAAGTTCTAAACATTATATTTCGATTTCCAGCAACTTTCTTGAAATTTGACTTTGACCAACTTTTAACCAATTAGAGGATGACCTGAAACATAGGTGAATAATTTAATAATTCTTTAGGTCAAGAAGTTGACCCGTTAAATGTGAAATGGGCTGGCGGGCCAGTAAATGGGCGTGTGTTCTGTAAAATGGACTTTAGCTTTTTTGGGCTGCCGCCGTGCCGCGTTACATTGTGGAAGCTCACCTACCTCTTTGGACTTTTTTGCACCAATTATTGACTAGTCTTTCTTTTTACTTGGTTTTTGGATTTTTTTTTTTATTAAATAAAATTTTTCTTTTGGGATCGTGTCAATTAAACTGTTTTTGTGATAAATAGACGGAAGCATTTGTTGGACTAAGTTTGTCCGATTGGGTGGTTGATATTATTATTATTTTCTTAAAATTTATGTTACATTGTAGAATCGAAAAAGGGGAAAAAGTGGAGTAGAAATAGCGTTCACGTATCACTTTTTGATTTTGTCTTTGAGAAATAATCACTGTCATAGAGTTTTAAGTTCCACAGTTAGAGCTCCATGACAATATACTGGAGTTTCACTTGTGCAATTTGAGGCTCTAGAACATTAGTTATTTTCAATTATAAGAACTAAAAACTGCTATTTTTAATTATAGGGATTGAAACATACTAGCTATTTGTGAATTTTACTTCAAGTGGTAAATGAGAATTAAATCCATACTTATTGGGCTAATAAAAAACTTCTACTGATGTCGCTAGACTGTGGTAGGTCGATATAAGATTTATGATTTAAATACATTAAATGCATATTCTAATATACCATATAAATGTTGTATCTGTAAACACAGAGATAGAGAGAAATAGAAGTAGAGTCTGATAAGTTTGAATAATGGTAAAAATATTTATTATACTAACTATGCATATAATTTAAAATTTTATAATAAATGCACACTTCCAGATTCTAATGATGCTTGTTAAACTTGCATGTCGTATATACCAAATACACAAACAATAGCTCAATTATTAGACATTTGTTCCTTCAAGGACGCGATGGAATAGTTAGGTATTCCATTGTTATTAGAGGTTTTCGAATCTGAAAGTATACCGTGGTATACATGATATACACGGCATATACATGCCTTGTGTATACCGTGTATATCACGGACATACAAGGCAAATCAGTCCGTGATATACATGCCAAGTATATCACGGTTTGGAGTATATTTGGCAACATAGTATTTGAATTGAATTAGTATTGTACAATTACCATAATTATAGAATTCTTGTATTTATAGAATAGGGTTTTGGGAGTAGAATAGGAATAGGATTTTCCATATTATGGATATTGTAAATTGTATATATACTCATTCATTAATGAAAATAATCAAGAGATTATTTCTTTTATCGTATCAGAAGTCTAGGTGCTTCTACCAATTTTCCTCTCTTCCACTGCCTTGGTTTTCATGTCAAATTCTCGGCAACCGTGCATCTTACCTCATCTCTTCCCAAATTTTCTTCCAAATCCCTTATTCACCTATTGTTCTTTCGTTATGTCTACGTCAAAGAACATGTTTCATCATGCCTTACCTGTTTCCAACATCAAGAACCACATCCCTATTGTTCTTGAGATGGAAAACGTCCAATATGCGACGTGGGCAGAGTTGTTCAAAATTCACGCAATCTCTCATTAAGTCCTCCATCACATAATTCCTCCCGCTACCCTTACTCCCGCGGAGGATCCTCAGTTATGGATTACTCTTGATGCTACCGTTCTTCAGTGGATTTATTCCACTATTTCTATCGACCTTTTACAGGCGATCATTGAGCCAGACACTACGGCTATGGCGACATGGAATAGATTGCGTGATATATTCCAAGATAACCAACATTCCCAAGCTGTCACCCTTAAGCAGGAATTCTCACAAGTCAACATGGAAGATTTCCTGAATATTTCAGCTTATTGTAAACGGCTCAAGCAATTGGCGGACCAACTCCGTAACGTTGGAGCGCCTGTTACCAATAATCATCTTATTCTACAAATGGTTGCAGGCCTATCAGAGGCCTATAATGGCGTTGGGACTTTCCACCATCAAAGTAATCCACTTCCACCTTTTTATTAAGCCCGTTCGATGCTCACATTAAAAGAAGCTGGCTTGACCAAAAAGGCAGCTACCGGCACCAGTCCCGTGGTGATAATGACTTCTTCCGATAATTCTCAAGGTTTTGTTGATAATTCGGGCCAAAACCGTACTCACGACGGAGGCAAGAAGAATCGTAAAAATAATGACAAAAATCGCGGTGGCAATCGTGGTGGTACCGACGGTGGTGGGGGAGGCCAAAACAGTGGTGGCGAGCCTCGACATGATGGCAGTGGGTCGCAGGCCAACTGGTCCCAGACATGGGCCCTCTAGCAGTGGGGCGGACCCACTGCCTGCTAGCCCACAACATCCTACTGCCCAGATTGTCCCAGGCCCAGCCATTGGGCCGGTAGTCCAGCCGACTCCATCGCCCTCGCTTCAGCCTCCTTTATTCCCGTCCCGAGTCCAGCTTCCCGTGTTGGGCCGGCGGAGCCTCACCGCCCGCCGGCCGCTTCGTCTCCCATCCGATTTTTTTCCAAAATCCACCTAATTCTCCCCCAAGTCACAGATCGGTCACTCGTAGTCAACGAGGTATTTTTAAACCAAAATGACATTTTAATCTAAATTCTAATGTCCTTAAATCCCCCATACCCCGTAACCTAGTGTCTGCATTAAATGACCCAAATTGAAAATTGGCTATGAACGACGGACATGATGCTCTTATTGAAAATAAGACGTGGGAGTTGGTGCCCCGTCCTTCTGGTGTTAATATTATTCGATCTATGTGGATTTTTACTCGTGAAGATAATTCTGGTGGTTCCTTTGCGTGCATAAGGCTCGTCTTGTAGGTGATGATAAAACTCAGCAGGTTGGTGTGGATTGTGGTGAGAAATTTAGTCTGGTGGTCAAACCGGCTACCATTCGCACTGTTCTCAGCTTGGCTCTTTCGAAAGCATGGCCCATTCATCAGCTAGATGTGAAGAATGTTTTCTTACATGGTGATCTTAAGGAGACAATCTACATGCATCATCCCTTGGGTTTTCGAGACCCCAAATATCCGCATCATGTTTGTTTATTGAAAAAGTCCTTGTATGGGCTTAAGCATGCCCTACGAGCCTGGTATAAGTGATTTGCATACTATGTATCTACTATTGGGTTCTCTCACAACATGTCTGATAATTCTCTGTTTATATATCGTCGTGGTACTTCCTTGGCATATATTCTCTTGTATGTGGACGATATTATTTTGACAGTTTCTTCTGATGATTTACGCAATTCTATCATGACACTACTCAGTTTTGAGTTTGCTATGAAAGACTTGGGGCCCTTGAGTTATTTCTTGGGATTGCTGTCACTCGTCATACATGTGGGTTATTCTTCTCACAAAGGAAGTATGCCACTGAGATCATTGAGCGCGCTGGTATATCCTCGTGCAAACTTCCACTCCAGTTGATACTAAACCCAAGCTGGGTGCTGCGGCTGGTTCACCTTACGAGGATCCAACCCACTATCACAATATTTCAGGGGTTCTTCAGTATCTTACTTGAACGAGACTGAATATTACGTATGCCGTATATCAGGTGTGTTTGTTTATGCATGATCCCAGGGTTGAGCACATGAATGCGCTCAAACGCATTATTCGATACATCTAGGGAACACTTGACTATGGCTTACATTTATATCTATCATCGACGTCTACACTTGTCTCGTATACAGATGCTGATTGGGGTGGCTGTCCAGACACCAGACGCTCAACGTATGGTTATTGTATATTTCTTGGTGATAACTTGGTCTCATGGTCTGCAAAGCGCCAGTCTACATTATCACGCTCCAGTCCAGAGACCGAGTATCGAGGGGTAGCCAATGTGGTATCTGAATCATGTTGGTTACGTAATCTTCTTTTAGAGCTTCATTTCCCATTAAGAAAGCTACCTTGGTTTATTGTGATAATATTAGTGTCGTCTATCTTTCTGGTAATCCTATTCAACATCAGGACACTAAACATATCGAGATGGATATCCACTTTGTTCGAGAAATGGTAGCTCGTGGGCAAGTACGCATCTTACATGTCCCTTCTAGGTATTAAATTGCAGACATATTTACTAAGGGTCTTCCCACAGTTCTATTTGAAGATTTTAGGGACAGTCTTAGCGTACGACGACCGTCCGCTATGACTACGGGGGTGCGAAAGTATACTGTGGTATACACGATATACAAGGCATATACCTGCCTTATGTATATCGTGTATATCACGGACATACAAGGCAAATCAGTCCGTGATATACATGCCAAGTATATCACGGTTTGAAGTATATTTGGCAACATAGTATTTGTATTGAATTAGCATTGTACACTTACCGTAATTGTAGAAATCTTGTATTTATAGTATAGAATTTTGAGAGTAGAATAGGAATAAAATTTTCGATATTATGAAAATTATAAATTGTATATATACTCATTCATTAATGAAAATAATAAAGGATTATTTCTTTCAGAATCGATATTTGAGAATTAAAAATTCTCTTGTTTGAACCAAATGTCTAAAGATTTGTCATTCCAGTAGATTTTTCAAAACCAAATGACTAAAGATAAAATTTAGACGCTCCCTACCAATTTATACTACTATATAGATACTTGATACACTAATCAAGTGATACTTGATACACTAATCAAGTGATATTTCTTTTCATAAAATCATATTTCGTACACACTGATTTGAAAACTAGAACCAACACTTGATAGCTAATGATCATTGACCTGATCTTTCTACCTTTTAGCAATATTAACTTTCTTTTTTATGAGTTGTGAAGGTAACAGTTAATTGACATTATGTTTTTGTTGAGTTCTAAGTAGTAGTTGTATCCTTTAGTTATAACTAAATGACAAAAGGGCTAAAAATGAAAGTGAATTGTAACTAAAATAATAGAGTAACTATTTTTAATTTTGATATTTCATTGTTTTAAATATATCTATATCTGGAAGAGGTTAGGTTAGAGGGTTACCTGCATAGTACTAATGAAGTAGCCCTGTTATCAGGGACTTCACTAGCTTAACAACCTTTGTCCTGCATCTAGCACGTATTGGCTTAAATTAAAACATTTGTCAGCAGCAACATTAATTAATTTTACGTTATGACAAAAGAAAACAAAACTAGCACAAACATGTATTTAATTAATAGCAAAACTATATATCAATATTATATTCCAAGAAAATGTATTCGGTAAGTCTATCGTGTGTTATGTCGATCATATAAAACTTCAACACATAACGTATTACACATTATACTATGATGTTGAAGACACCAGTATTACACATTATACTATAATGTTGAAGACACCATTCCATAACTAATAGTGACTACCTTGCGCAGTCTTTTTCATATTGTCTTTCTGACCCTTTCATTTTATTGAGTTCGCCAAAAAATCTCACATTAAAAGTTGAGTAAGATAATGAAACTACATGGATACTCTCAATGATTTGCATAGTGTATAAGGTGTAATTGGGAATCCTCTCAATGATTTGAGGAAAATCATATAGATTTGATTTAAAGAAAATAAGATTATATATAGAACGAGTACATAGATAGCCTAGAGTAGTTTTCATTAGGGGTGAGCACGGGTACAGGGTACCCAGATACCCGACCGGAACCGACACTAACGGGTAGGTTCCGGATAGATATATTATAATAACGGGTAGGTTCCGGGTAGTAATATTAGGAACCGATCAATGTTAGGTCCGGTTCCAGTTCCGACAAATAGAGACAGGGTACCCGGACCCGAAACCGATACCCGGACCCTATGAACCCACAACCCTTTTGATTTTAAATTATAAAGTTTGGGCTTTGGGCGTTTATTGTTTTTTGGCCCAGTCCGGTTGACCCACCCAGCCCTAAGCCCACTTCTCTTACTAAAATACACTGATGCCCTAGCTTCTGCCATTTAACATCTTCATCACATTTTCCAATTTCCAATTTTCCATTACGCAGCTCGAAGAGAAGCCCTAGCCATTTTCCATTTTTCATTACGCCCAAAGCAAATCGACGCCGCTGCTCCTGCTCCACCTCTCCTCTCTCTTGTTGTCATTGTTCCTCACTCCATAAGCTTGACAAAGGTTGCGCTCTTCCTTTGCTTTTGTTTTTCTACTTTACAAGTAAATGTTATTTAAAAATATGATAATCGATTGAGGTTTTAAAATGAACTTTATAGTCAATAATACTCTATTTAGGCCAGAATGCATAGTTAGAGCAGGGGCATGAAGATGAAAAGAAGCTCATAAATTATTTCCCCATCGATTTTGTTTTCTAATCGATAAACCTTTTGTTGTCTAAATGAATATATGAATCTACATCTCCTTTATATACTAGTGTCGATTTGTGAATATTCATATATTCTCTTAGATCCTTAGTTTGTGTTGATTTCTGTTAGTTTAGATTGCTAAATTAGATCCTCTGTTGTGTGTGATTAGTTTATATTTCTATGGCTAATTGGTTTATCCTTCTTTCTTAGTACGTCATAGTTACTGACAATGTTTTTTTTTGATACTTTTTGGTAGATGGCTGAGGCTAGCATGCCATCCACAACTCATGCAACATCGAAAAAAAAGAAGGCAACAAAATCTGAGGCTTGGGAGCATTTTGTTAAAGCAATAGATGAGAAAACTGGTAATGTTGTTTCTATCTGTAATTATTGCAGTGAAAGTTTGGCTTATAGTGTTAACAATGGTACCTCATCCATGTGGAAACATTTGAGAAGTTGCAAAAAGTATCATCACAATATTGACAAGAAGCAAAAATTGCTTGGTGCTCATTTTAAAGGTAGTATAAATGGGGATAATGAGCATATGCTTAGCATTTGGAAATATGATGAAGATTTTCTAGGCACATGTTGGCTAGGATGATTATTATTGATGAACAACCATTTAGAACGGTTGAACGTGAAGGTTTTAGGGGTTTTGTGTTTGCATTACAACATTTATTTAAGCATATTTCAAGATTCACAGTTGCTAGGGATTGCATGAAACTTTATGTTTGTGAAAACTCATGCTTAAAAGATAAGTTGTCATCTCTTAAATCTAGGATTGCTCTCACCATTGACATTTGGACTTCCATACAAAATTTGAGCTACTTATGTCTTACCGCTCACTTTATTGATGAAAATTGGAATTTGCATAAGAGATTCCTAAACTTTATTGTTATGCCTAGCCATAATTAGAGATCGTATATCAACAATTATAGTTGACAATGCGAGCTCTAATGATGTGGCAGTTGCTTATTTGTAGGACAAGTTAAGAAATACCCTTGTTTTGGGGGGTGAGTTTTTTCATATGAGATGTGCAACTCATATATTGAATTTGATTATGAAAGATGGGTTGAGTGAGGTTCGTGAATCAATTAGTCGAATTCGAGCTGCAGTTAAGTATGTTAGGAGTTCCCCAAGTAGAGCACAACAACTTCAAAGTTGTATAACTGAAGAGGGCATAACTTATAAGGGCTCTGTTTGTTTTGATATTAGGACGAGGTGGAATTCAACATATCTTATGTTAGAAAGTGCTAGTAAGTTCAAACAAGCATTTGTAAGACTTGAAGATGATGATATGGCTTTTGTGACTGAGCTTGATTGTGGTGTCCCGAAAGATGAGGATTGGGAAAATGCATCCTTGTTGTCTTTATTTTTGAAAAATTTCTATGAGACTACTATTAGGATGTCAGAAAGTCTCTATGTGACAACTATCCATTATTTTCATGAAGTTATTAGCATGTTTTCAACATTAACTGAATGTGAATCAAAATAATAATGAAAACCTTAAGGCGATTGCTACGAAAATTAGAGCCAAATTTGACAAGTATTATGGGAGTATTGAGAGAAAAAACATGATGGTGTTGATAGCCGTAGTATTAGATCCTCGATATAAGTTGAGATTTCTGAATTGGAGTTGTCGAAGGATTGGTGTTGATGATGTTAAAATAGAACTGATGGTTAGTAAGGTAATGAATGTATTGGAACGTCTTTTTGCATTCTATGACAAAAATCATTCTTCTATGGTTGATTTCTAGTGCATTGGACGAGTCTCAAGGCTCTATTGACAGTGTTGGTAGAGAAAATTTTGGTTTTTTTCATCCAGCTTCACTTGTCAAAGATTGGTAGCAGGATGACCAAGATGAACTTGGTGGGGATTTAAGATCTGAATTGGAAAGGTACCTTAGTAGTCCTCGTGAGCCCAAAAATGAAGCATTTGATTTATTGATGTGGTGGAATGCTGCGAAGTCGACTTACAAGGTTCTCAGTTTGATGGCTAGAGACATCTTAGCCATCCCCGTATCTACGGTAGCCTCGGAATTGACTTTTAGCACATCTGGTCGAGTGCTTGATCAATTTTGCAGCTCTCTAACTCCTAAATTTGTGGAAGCTTTGATTTGTTGCCAAGATTGGTTGCGCTCATCTTCAAATCCAATTAGTGTTGAGCAATAAATGGAAGATGCAGAAAAATATGAGGAAGGTAAGTCACTAAGTCTTTCTTTATTTTTGTTTTATGGATTTGAGTTATTTAGAATTTTTATTTTTGTGTATTATCTTTTGTCTTGGAATCTCACAATAGTTTCATTTTATTTTTATAGAACTTAGTTGTGTCACGGAAGACATAATGGTGGATAGTATGCAAGTGGACGTGTGTCATTTATGGGCGTTTATTTAATTTTTTTGGCATCTCTTGTTTCTTTAGAAGATGTATTTTTGTTTTATGTTTATTTGAAGTTTTGTAATGTATTCTTCGTTTAGTGATTGTGTTGTATCCTATTCCTCCATTTCAGTCACGGGAGACCCATTTCAGATTTTCAGTCACTGATTTTCTCCATTTTAAGCTCAAAAGCATATCCAAATTTCCAGATTATGCTAACTTTTTGGATTATGCAGAGTAGTTTTGCAATGTATTCTTCATTTAGTAATTGTGTTGTATCCTGTTCCTCCATTTCAGTCACTGATTTCAGTCACGGAAGACACATTTCAGATTTTTTGTCACTGATTTCCTCCATTTTAAGCTCAAAAGCAGATCCAAATTTCCGGATTATGTAAACTTTTTGGATTATGCAGAGTAGTATTTATGACATATAAATGGTTTACAGGGTACCCAGGAACCTACCCGAAGCTGCAGGGTCCGGGTAGGTTCCGGATAATGATTGCTATGGGCAGGTTCCGGATAGTAGATTTGTTGGTACTCTATCGTACTTTATAAAGCAGTACGGGATGTAAATAACTATTACAAATGTTCGAAAGGATAAATAAATGGTCAATCTTCAAAACTGCCGCAAGTGCGTTGTGTCTTGAATCTTGATCACCTTGCAAAGCCAACTTTGAGAACTGCCGCAAGTATGTTGTGTCTTGAATCTTGATATCCTGAAATCAAGAAACAACTAAATCTGGAAGGTTACAACGTTGTGTGTTGAGTCGAGGATAGCCCTCTATCCTTAAGACAAGATTGCCCAGTATATATGCTTTTACGTTAGCGGGCAATAGTCTCCCAAGATAAAACAACACTTTAATCTCAACACTACAAAGCCAATAGGTTGAGCTGTCGAAGAAAACAAATATGACTCGACTTCTTGAAGATATGGAATAGGAAGGAAGAGTTTCTCTTTACTCTTCTCTTTTGTCTCTGTGTATATAGTGTGTCTCGTAGTGTATATCTTGTGTATACGTGAGGGTTTGGTCACTATTTTTGACTGATTTTCAGCCACCGTTTTGCTGATTTTTCAACCACCGGTTTGCTGATTTTTCACCACCGGTTTGCTGATTTTTCGAGTGTCTTTTTCGTCTGTTTTGTGGCCTGTTTTTCGTCTATATTCTGCCACCGAATTGAGCCAAATGAAGCTCAATATATAGCATAGAGAAGGGGCTGTCCAACTGCCAAAACATGGCTGTTAATGGCCATTTAGGAGGGCATTAAAACGCCAAGTAATGGTGTTAATGGCCATTGAAAGGCCGCCCAATCGCCCAAGTAATGGGCTGCTAATGGAGGAGTTAATCAGCCAAGTAATGGCTGATTAATTCCTCAAAAAACAGTCCCAACGGTAGGCGAGAAAAAGTCTCCGAAATTCGGGGACCAAACTCGTAAATATTGAAACTTCGGGGACCAAATCGTACACATATAAAAGAATTCGGTCCAAACCGTACATATGAAACTTCGGGGATCAAACCGTACATCCGGCGAGTTCTCTCGGTCCAAAAAGATAATATCGAAAGGCCCACGGCCCACGGCCCACAACCCACGACCCACGACCCACGCCCCACGCGCCCACGCGGCCCACGAGAGACCGGACCGGACGGGCGGGCGGCGGCGCGCACGTGTGGGCTTAGCCTTGAACCCAAGCACATCTAGGTCTTCCCTCCTTTAAACACATGGGATACCCCTTGGGGATCCAAACCCTTTACCACATTAGAGACTTATATAGAGAGCAATTCTTCCTATTCCCACCGATGTGGTAGATTTGTCCCACACCACATTTCCATGTCTCAAACACCTTACTTCGTGGACCAATATCTCTTTCATTTCTCATCGAAATTAGACGATTCTTGGCCCTACGGTCATCTACTCACTTCGTAGATCATGCATGTGCGAAGAGACAAGGTCTCCAACATGCGAAACACTAGTGTTTAATTCATCAAAGATGGGTGGACGCATCTCCCCGCCAAAGGCTAATTTCCAACAATCCCCTCTATGAAAGAGAGATTGTGGCGCACGCACAAGGTGCCTACATTTCAGCAATCTTTCAAATAAAACGATATTGCATCGGGAGAGGTAGCTTTCGCTTTGAACCTTCCCTAGTTGAAACCATCGGACTTACTTACTTTGCGCGGTGAACGTGATGTCTTGAACCGTCGGTGTTTAGTGTAAGCCAAGACAACGATATCAACACAATAACTCTTCTTATTCATTTTCCTTCTTACGTTTCGTCCGTTGTGGCCATGGACACACTTGGATTCTTAAGTGCGTTCATTTGAGTCGGCCATCCTCGCACTTAAATAGGTGATCTCCTACAAGGTATCTGCTATACCCCACTTCACAAGTGTTAGGAATCATTAAAAGTTCCCCCAACCTTAACCTCAACCGTTTGAGGATCTTTTAAAGGTTTGGAAGCTTAACCTTTACCCACCATGCGAGCAACACTTTAATGTCTATCGCGGGAACGACTTTGGATTCATGTTTCCGTACGAAATCATCATCCGAAGTGCTTCTTGCTTCCACCGAAGCGCTCAACCGAACCTTTTGCCGCTTAGTTTTCCCATTGAACCACATTCTTGGGATCTCCAATCGCATGGTTGGGTTTCCACCGCAAAGGTTCGTATTGTTTGGGTTTTAAGCCAATTCCCCTAGACAGTGCGAACACTTGATCTCCGGGTAGTCCCTTAGTTAGTAAACAAGGATGTGACACCCGTGATGATCAACTGCCATACGGTCTTATGTCTCCGACAGATCCTAAAAGATATGTCCAGACGCCGTCATCCGTGTCCTTCCTGAAGCCGACCGGCTAGCCACAGTGTATAACTGCTGAAGGCACGGGTTTCTCCCAATAAGGGACGTCCTCTAAAGAGTCGTGAAGTTACTCAACTTCTTTCATGCTTTGTATAAAGCGATAAACCCCGATTCCATCATGAATCGGCCGATGCAAGTTTGCTTAGAGGATTTTCCAAGAACCACCATACACATTTACTTGTGGCTTTGGTGTTCTTCATATCTGATGTCCAGTTTGCATCACAGTGTTCTCTCAGAACCGCTGGACATCCAGAATACTATAATCCGTAGATAAGTGAATAATTCAGATATCGTCATATCCGACTTAACGCCTTTCTATTGATCATGTATTGAAATCATCAGTGAACCTTAGTTCAACTGATCTGCTTTGGAAGACGATACCAGGTCGGTTGTAGTGTGTACAATACATTGAACTACACGTGACCTGAGCATATCGCTCCTTGTCTATGGGTGCACCATGATTCCAATCAGTTCTATGATTCATATCCATTGGTGGCTTCAACGAGACTGTCAACTATCGACCAGTCCGTTAGATGTCTTAGAAATCCAATTCCAAAGATGTCATCTGTGATACCCATATATTTCATATCGAGACTTTGTTTCAATATGACTTTTACTTTTAGATTGTTGATTCTCCAACTGTTGGCATTCTAACTTCAGAGTCAATGTTTCTGTGGTCAGATTCATTGTTCTGTTTTATCGAAACTTTCGGGACCAAAATGTAAACATTTCGGGGACCAAAATGAAAGTTCGGAAGAAGCCCAACGTCCCCGCAAACCAAGTCGACTCTCTTCTTCCAACTCTACGGTTGGGAAGGCTAATTCAACATTCATGCCACGCAAGACCGCAATGACCCCGGATGTGAAGCTACTCACGGGGAGCACATCTTACAACCCAAAGGTTCTTTTCCCGGAGGAAGATCAACCATTACGCAAGTATGGTTCTATATGATAGAGTCTATTTCTCTCTTTGTAGCTTTTTTCCAAAGCAGCGCTTTTGGAGATGACAATTATTTATTAATTGTCCATGGTTCGTTCTCAACCATACAAGCTAGAAGGTATGGAACAAGTCTTTGTCCCCTCTTTGCTCCTTCTCGGTTCAACATCTAGAATCCCCGAGTTCTCGGATCCGGAATATTAAGTTTCGGATAGCCAGCAACTTTCGAGTCCTGTAGATACGGAACGTCCAGTTCCGGACAGTCAGGCCCTCGCGGGTTCTTGTTAACCTTGGTCACTGTTTTTGACTGATTTTCAGCCACTGTTTTGCTGATTTTTCAGCCACCGGTTTGCTGATTTTTCGGTGTCTTTTTCGTCCGTTTTGTGGCCTGTTTTTCGTCTATATTCTCGCCACCGAATTGAGCCAAATGAAGCTCAATATATAGCATAGAGAAGGGGCTGTCCAACTCGCCAAAACATGGCTGTTAATGGCCATTTAGGAGGGCATTGAAACAGCCCAAGTAATGCTCGTTAAAGGCCCACGCCCCCACACCCACGGCCCACACCCACGACCCCCACCCCACGGCCCCCACGGCCCACGAGAGACCGGACCGGACGGGCGGGCGGCGGCGGCGCACGTGTGGGCTTAGCCTTGAACCCAAGCACATCTAGGTCTTCCCTCCTTTAAACACATGGGATACCCCTTGGGGATCCAAACCCTTTACCACATTAGAGACTTATATAGAGAGCAATTCTTCCTATTCCCACCGATGTGGTAGATTTGTCCCACACCACATTTCCATGTCTCAAACACCTTACTTCGTGGACCAATATCTCTTTCATTTCTCATCGAAATTAGACGATTCTTGGCCCTACGGTCATCTACTCACTTCGTAGATCATGCATGTGCGAAGAGACAAGGTCTCCAACATGCGAAACACTAGTGTTTAATTCATCAAAGATGGGTGGACGCATCTCCCCGCCAAAGGCTAATTTCCAACAAGATTTAGGAACCGATTATTTACTGGGTAGGGTCCGGATAGTTCAAAAAAGTTAGAGTACCCGGACCCGCTCACCCCTAGTTTTCATGTTACGGTACATGAAGAGCTAAACAACAAGCCCATGTAGACGAGTAAGGGGGGTTGAGAGTAGCTTTTATGCTATGCGACACATGAAGAGCTATGAAATAAGCCCAACAAAGTGATGACGTGTAATAAACTAGTTTATATATAGTTTATTATATATACATTATTATTGCCTTTCTACTGATCGATTTATTGCCTTTGCCCGTAATCAGAGGCACACACAAACAGAAGCCTATAGTGGTCATAAATAACCAAATGATGTTGAAGATGCAAAGTGAATCTCCAAATAATTAACCATGATCTTGAATCTTGATATTGGATCATGTGGTATATATTTTTTCATGAGAAATTGTTGGACATACAAATAAAATCCTAAATTATGATTTTCGGTATAATTCCGAAATGAAAAAATCCAAGTTTGTTGAGACTGATTAATTATGGGTTAGTCAGTGAGTTAGTTAGCCAACTGTAAAGTTAATTTGCTTAGTTGTTATTGAATTAGTTTAAGTCAGTTTGTTAGGATAGATATTTTGCTCTTCATTGTATTGATGTATATATAGTTGACTTGAAAATGGAATGAAGTAATTTTGCATTTCTCCAATTTGAGACTTGATAACTGCTTTCCTCTCCACTCAAATTCGTCTCTCTACGTCTCTGCTCCAAGCTTCACGACCTTCATTAATGGAGTTTTGAGCACAACTCTCGTATCATTCTTAGAGCTTAAGCACTGATTCTCACTCAATTCCGCATTCAATAATAGGGGTGGCAAGTGGGCCGGGCTCGGGACTGGCGGGCCGAGTTTGGCGGGTTCGGGTCGGGGCAGGACGGGAAAAGGGCTGGATCGGGGAGGGTCGGGTCAGGCGGGATCGGGATAGGCAGGATTTATCGAAGTCCCGCCCCGATCCCGATCCCGTTGGAATCGGGTCTGGTCGGAATTGGGATCCCAACAGTTTTTTTTTTTTTGCACTTAATTTTAAAAATAACATATATATAAAAAAAACTCAATAATTAAACAAGATAGTATAATAAAAACATCTCAATGCTGTTTTGTGCCTCTTATATTATTTAATAGACATATGATTTTTTTGTAATACAAATACAATTGTCAAAATTGCAACTTTGTAGTGTTCAAAAGTTGCAAATTACATAGTAAAATTGCAATTAAAAAAATTACATTTTGAAAAAAACCTGTTCTAGTTTCTTGATAATTTCCTGTGGTTCTTCGGTTGGAATTGGTATTTGTTGGTCAAATTGATCCACGTCGCTTCCACCACCTTCAGATAAGATTTCGTTGTAGTTTTCGTCTTCTTCTTCGTTGATCTTCGGTTGACCGCACCTTCTCCGCTCCGCTCGTATCCAATCTCTGAATAATACTACAATCTCCAAGTTGTCTCCGGCTAATGAATGTCTGTGGTCTCCTATTTGATATCTCCAGCAGAAAAAATGCTTTGAAAAAGGTTGATGACGTTTGAATGTTCAAAACATCTCGGGCCATCATTGAAAGTGTTGGAAAGGTCTTCTTATTCCCCCTCCAGTATTTCAGCAAGTCTTCACGTCCTTCTTCATTGAGAACTGCCTGGTACGGTATAGAACTCTGCAAAACAAAAATATCAAACTCGCTAATTTGGTTAGTAGCGGTACGGCCGCACATTCTATTTCTGAGGCTTTCAATACTAGCCGCAGAAACAGCATGTCTTTTGTGAGGTTGTGTTGAAGAAGAAGAAGATGGTATGGAAGCCGGTAGGTTACTAGCACTTTCTTGTTGGTAAAACCTATATACTATTTTGCATTGTTCTTCTACGCTAGACAACACTTCTTGTTTAGTTTGTTCAATAGGTGGTGGTTGATCTGGATTTTTGGGACTTGGAGGTGGTAGTACTTCTATACAATCGTAAATAGTTTCAATAAGTGATTTAGTACCGTCTATTTTAATAGTCGGATTTAATACAACACCAATAATATAAATAGTGGGACTAGTAATAAAATATTTTTTATTTTGATAAACATTTTTTTAATAGCTGCCATATAAGCTGGTTTTTTCATATATTCACTAAGTAATAAAAATATTAGAGCTATATAAAATAACATAGTTGAAATAGTAGGATAATATATACCGAAAAATTCTTTTGTTGCTTGAAAAAATTTCTCTAAAAATACAATAAGTTCGGAAATTTTTACCCAATCGCTATCTACAACCATATCAGCTGAATTTTGATTATGAGAGTTAAAAAATAAAGTTATAAGTTTTCTATAGTCATAAGCAACAAGTAGTTGCTCGTATAAAGAATTCCACCTAGTGGGTACTTCTTCTGGAATTTTTCTATAAGATAGTTGGCAATCGTGACAAGTTTTTTATATTCTTTTCTTCGTTGTATTCTATTATTTTTAAAAATAAAGTTTATAGAAAATTGTATTTTACTAAGAATGTCTTCAAAAAGTGTTAGACCATCCTTTACAATTAAGTTATATATATGGCACACACATTTTATATGAAAATGATCTGGAAAAGATGGAGTTAAACTATTTTTTAAAATTGTAATAGCGTAATTGTTAGAAGAAGCGTTATCTAATGTAATAGTCATAATTTTATCAGTTATTTCGTAATAATCGCACACTTGATAAATATTTTCTGCAATAAAAGTATCAGTGTGCCTATCATCTATATATCTATACGCCAAGATACGTTTTTGCATAGACCATTTATATCTATCCAATGACAAGTTACCGTTGTATAATCATGGCCTACGGCCTATATCAGAAGTGATAGCCACTTTGCCATTAAAATGATATAATGAATAACGTAAATACTGTTGATATTCATGTGCAAATTTAAGTACATCTCTCTTAACAATTGATCTAGGAAAACCGTTAAAAGCAGGATTATACAAATCTCTAATGTAATGAATAAAACCGGGAGATGAAGGAAATGAAAAAGGCAAACCCTCCATAGCAACTAATTTTGCTATTACTTTCATATCTCTATATTTATTGTATTTAGGGCCTACAATTCCCCCCGTCATAGGGTTAATTTGACCCTGTACTTGGTCCGAGACAGTATCAGTATGTGAACATTGTCCTGATGGAGCGGGCGTTTGCGCACCCGATTTTGAAGCCTCGTATTGGGCATACCTAGCTGGATGAGCCCTTACTACGTGTCTCATTAAACCCCCCATCCCACCGTGACCTTTTCCAGTTTTAAATTTTAAAACATCTTTACAAATTTTACATCTAGCTACTTGATTCTCTACGTCCCTATCAAAAAATATCCATGCATCTGATTTTATTGGTCGTTTTGCTGGACCTCGTCTCATACTAGGGGGAATATGAGGCATTTCAGTTGAAGGTGCACTAGTGGGTGTGTTGTCATCAACATTAGTGGGTGTATCATCTAGATCATCGTCTAAATTAAAGTCTTCTTGAGTTTTAGAAAATAGCTCATCGTCTAAATCTAATGGTAATGTAGGAAAATGATCAGTATCAACAAAATCATCCTGTGCAGGATCAAGATTCTGTCTAGAAATAGGACCCTTGCCCTTGTTGCCCCTACTAGAAGAAGCATGACCCCACCCGTAAGCATACATTTAAATCCTTCCATTATAAATTTATAATTATACTAATAAATAACTAAAGTAAATGAAATTAAGTGCGCTAAATAAAATAAACATACAAAAATAATTTAATGAAGGAACAAATGTACCAAACGACGACGTAACGTAGACGTGTAATCGAGAGGTTGAAAATTGAAACTTTGCTCGATGGAAGATCCTCAAGCTAGTTGTCAACTTCACTCCCAATTCCCAAATGAATAAATAAAATTGAATATTTAGTAGACAATGTAGACTTGTAGAGAGATAGATTGAGAGATTGTAGGAAGATTTGTGAGAAAGATGAAGAGAAAATGAGGTATTTATAGTTGGAAAATTGGGTTAAAGTGTAAATATAATAACTTATGGGTTAAAAATAAATATTAAGGGGGTAGGGGGGGTTGGGGGAGGCCAAAAATGGCCGTTGCACAATGGTTAAAATGTAAAATGGCCGTTGGTTCAACGACTATTTTTGCAAAAGGGGAAGTTTGGGGCGGGATCGGGATCGGGCCTGGACTGGCGGGCCTGGGGCAGGACGGGTCGGGATGAGACCTTGTCCTGTCCCGGTTCGAGTCCCGATACCGCAATTTTTTTAAATACTCGGGTTCGGGGCAGGACCGTGGCGGTGTCGGGCCGGGTCCGGTCCGACCCGGCCCATTGGCCAGCCTCACTCAATAATATCATTTTTCTCTTGATTTTACTCCAAAAACCTAATTTCACGGGAACATATTACTCGCGATTTCATTTCTCTTTTAGGTTTGCAAGTTCGTCAAATTTCTCAAAATTCAGCTTGTTATTCGCCTTTCTGTTGTAACCAATGGCTCCAAATACGGATACAAACCACAATCAAACTCAGGAAGTTATGGATTCTACCAGCCCTATGTATGTACACCCGTCAGAGAGCACATGATCTTCGATAATTCCGGTGGTGTTTGACAGATCGAGATACATGTCTTGGAGGCGAAGTGTCCTTAGGGAATTATCGGTGAAGAACAAAATAGGCTTCATTAATGGTAAGATTAAAAGGCCAGATCCTGATTTAGCCAAATCCGCACAGTGGGAGAGGTGCAACAACATGGTAACCTCTTGGATTTTGAACTCATTATCGAAAAATCTGCGAGATAGCTTGCAATACGTCAACAACGCGAGGAACTCAAAGACAAGTATGATCAAACTAATGGTTGTAAACTGTACTAGCTTCAACAGAAGATTAATGAACCCACACAAGGAAATCTCGATGTTACTGGTTATTAGTTATTACACAACAATCAAGAAACTTTGGAAAAAACTCAACACATTAGATATGTATTCTCAGTGCACATGTGTTTGTACTTACGGAGGAAAAACAAAAATGAACAAGGTTGAACAAGATAGAAGGTTAATCCAATTTTTATGGTCTTGAATGAAGTATATACACTGATTAGGGGGAGTATTCTAATGATGAATCTGTTGCCCACAATGGCTCAAGCCTTCTCAATATTAATCCAAAAAGAGAAACAAAGGGAAGTCAAACCAAATAATGGCTTGAACCTTGCATCCACATCTCTGAGTGCAAATGCTGCTAGCAGTAGTACAAATGCCGCAATAAGTAGTTTTAAAACAAATTACTCACAACACCAACATAGGAATAGTGGAAAGAACAATATGTATAGAAATTCACCTGATTATGGTAACTCAAGCAGGAACAGTGGTGTCAACATGAACTCAAACAAGAACTGTGGTGCAACTTATCCTTTTCCAAACATTAATAAGGCTAATTTATTTTGCAACTACTGTAAGAAAATTAGCCATACAGATTGGGATGGCAACGGATCGAATTTGGACCGGATCCTACTAGATCCGGATCCGGATCCATTTTTTATACCCGGATCCAGATCCATCGAGTCCATAAAAATCATATCCAAATCCGAATTCACCCGGTCCACGGATCGGATCTGGATCCACATGTAAAAAAATTTGCCTTGCTAAGAATGTAACCTTGCTAAGATTTTTTTTTTGAATTGACAAACGATTTTTACTTAGCTAACAGTTTACTGTGTTTCAATTTTGAAATGTTCATATGAGATATTTTGTTCGTTGTCTCGTTTTAATTGTGAGCTATTAATTGAAAATGTTGGACAATGACAATAGTTGTGGAAAATGCTGACTAGTATTTCCACAATGTAGAACTTGCATGTGCTTAGAATCTTCACAAATGAAGTGAATATAATTTTAACTACTTGTCTATAGAGATGTTAGTCATTCACTAATATAACATTGATTTTATTATCGAAGTTACCTCTTTATTTTTTGGTTTTTGAGTTAACGCGGGGATAAATTAAACTTGTTTTGAGAATTAAACTTGCAAGGATGTGCTTAGCAATTTTAAGAAAATACTTATAAAATTACATTCTAGGTTATGAATATATTTAATAAAAAATTGATCCACGGGTCGGATACGGATCTCAAATACAAGATCCAGGTCCAGATCCGATCCGTCAGAAACGGATCCGGGTCCGATCCGGATCCGTCGGGTCCAAATTTTGAAGATCCATATCCTATAAAACAGATCTGGATCCACCGAATCCGGACTGGGTCCAAAATCCACTGCCATCTCTACATACAGAGGACAAGTGCTATAGATTACATTGATTCCCTCAAGATTTCAAGTTTACCAAAGATAAGAACTCTGGTTCAGCAGCAAATGTGCATGGTGGATGTGAAAAAATGATAGACAGGAGTCAGGGTAACAACTTGCATAGTCACAGCCTAACAAAGGAACAATATGATAATCTAGTTAGATTATTAGAGAATGCTCGAATCCAAGGATCAAATGGAAACACTAAGGAAGTTGATGATAATGTTGACACTCAATTTTGACTCGGTATACTTGAAAATAACGTCTCAAGACATCCTGATCGTTAAAAAATATATATACAAAATAGCACTTTTTACGCATTTTTGTACTTTTTCGGCAATTTATTGATAATTATCCTTATTTTAGGAATTTTATTCATTTATTATAATTTTTATTTTTTTTCAAGAATAATTATTTTCTGCACATATATAGCATATTAATGAGACTTTTGTGCAGTTAATAATTGTTTCTTAATTTCATAGCAAATACGTTTACACTTTTGTTATACATACATTATTTACGTTTTAATTATATAGTTGTATTTTAGCACAGTCAGTCAACGTAAAAAAAGTTAAATCAGTTAATCTTAAAACACAGAGCGAATATTCGATCAAGTCAAGATCTAGTCAACTTTTTAAAAGGTGACATGTGAGTTGATGGGTTGAGATATTTATCTTTCGGATAATGACTTATTATCTGTTGGTTAAAAGAAGTAATGATTTATTGAACAATAAACTATGGACTTAAACTAGTCTTAAGAGGATAAGGAGTAGGGGTGAGCGGGTCCGGACACCCTAATTTTTTTGAACTATCCGGACCCTACCCAGTAAAAGATCGGTTCATAAATTTACTATCTGGAACCTACCCGTTGCAATCATTACCCGGAATCTACCCGGATCCTACAGTTTCGGGTAGGTTCCCGGGTACCCGATAACAATCAGATGAAATGAACACTTTTACACTGTGTCATTTCTAAAAGTGCTGGACCTGACTTATAGTTCAAAACAATAAGCACAACTGAACATGTTTTCTCATATCAGTTATAATGATCCATCTTTGTTTTCTCTTATCAATTATAAGCTTAACATAAGTATTCTAGACCTTCCGCTAGATTCTAAAATATACAGCAAGTACTATCTGCTAATTAATTGATGAATCTAAAATAAACAGCAAGTACACCTTTGTTTTCTCATATCAATTCTAAAATATGAAATTGCAGAATCCATATTATTGAATAAATTAATGAAGTTGCAGGTCTCTGCTAAAGTTCAGTACATCGCTTAAGATTTTCTTCACAATAAATTTTGGGAATTCTCTTTCGGGATTAACAGAGAAGTGAAGTGCACAAAATTTATCTTTCGGAATTAGCACAATATACACATCGAGATTGATACCCTAAAACAACATAAACCCTAAACTTTGTGCAACCATGCATTAGAATCCATATGCAGCTGATATTGATTTATCACAACCATTAGAATCTACATGCAACTGATATTGACTGAAAAATTGCATTCAATAACAGAAAATAATATATGGAGAAAACCGAAATACTATACAGAAATCTCAAATAAACAGATAAAATTGAAATTAATTACACAAACCTCAAATAACCAGATAAAAAACTTCGATTTTCATAGAGTCGAGCTTGATTCAAAACCTTAAATAAAAATAAAATAAAAATTTTCAAATTGAATCGAGCTTACCGTCAATTCGAGCTTCAATCTTTGATCTTCAATTTTTGCCGAACTGTGTGTGAGAGAGAGTTTAGGGCTTTCTAGAGAATGTTAGAATGAGCACCGCCTTCTAGAGTATATTTAGGGCTTCCTTTTATTAACTAAAAATAATGGAATTTAAAAAGTAAAAATATTTAATATTTCATAGGTTCCGGGTATCGATTTCGGATCCGGATACCATGTCTCTAATTGCCGGAATCGGAACCGGATCCTACATTGATCGGTTCCTAATTTTAGGACCCGAATCCTACCCGTTATTATAATATATCTACCCGAAACCTATCCATTAATGTCGATTACGATCGAATATCTGAATATCCTATACCTGTGCTCATTCCTAATCCTGGAGGTGAGAGCTAATATACTTTTTGGGTAATAAGGAGGGCTATTCTATATTATAAGTAAAGGATGGGGGCTAATTGATTTTTCACGAAAGAGGAGGGAAATTTTAAAATTTAGTCTCATTTGTTTTCCCTAAGCCTTCATCTTCCCCAAGAAACCAATATTCTCTCTCCCTCGTTTGTTCTTCCCTTTTTCAATTTTCCAAATATCACCTTTATAACCAATTGAGCTATCCAAGCGGACTTCGTTTGTTCATCCCTGACAAGCAAAACACCGGAGCTCCGGTGAACGAGCTACCACCACAGCCCAACACCACACCATCATCTTCTTCCTCTATTTCTCACTATTTCGATAACCAACCACCACTGCTTCGAGGCAACACCACCAAACTACCCCATCTTTCCTCTTCTCCACCTCCAGTTCACACCACCCCAATCGCTTTGAACCAAGCAACCCCAGTCCATTGTCACTGTAACGCCAAGGGCCAGATCTATTCGTTTTGAGATTTTTCGACATCTTGTGGTGTCGCTCCGGCAACGTCGTTGAAGTTGTTGGGAGTTTTTGCTCTATGGTACTTTATAAAGCAGTACGGGAAGTATATAACTATTACAAGTATTCAAAAGGATAAACAGAGATTCAATAATTCAACATGAAATCTGAAAATTACAATTGTTACACAAGAAAAATTGGAAATTCCAGTTTTGTAGAAGACGGAAAAATGTAAACTGTTTTTGCTGAGTCGAGTGTAGCACTCTGTCCTTAAGACAATATTGCCCCGTATGTATCCTTTATACGTCCTGGACAATTTGTCTCCCAAGATAAAACAGCAATGGAACCCTTGAGCAAAGGAAACTCAAGAGCTACCGTGAAGAATATTGAGTAACGAAATAATGCTTGGAAGTTGTAGGAAGAAAACTATTTTGGTTGTGTATTTTCGTGCACTGTTTTGCTGCATCTCTTACTGTTAACTCTTTTGCTCAACAATGGTGTAAGGGGGTGTTTATATAGGTGAGGGAGGGGCTGAAAAACTGCCTGAAAACTGCCTCTATAATAGCCAAATAATGGCCATTATGGAGGTAGTAAAGTCACCAACATAAATGGTGAAAGACCAACGGATTTGGCCATTATAGGAGGAGTAATTCAGCCAAAATAAATGGCTGAATTGAGTGCTTGGCTTTTCTGTCTTGACCGTCGAAATTCTGAACTTCAGGGACCACCCGTGACCCGTGACCCGTGACCCGTGACCCGTGACCCGTGACCGGGGCGTGTGGTCTTTCCTCGAACCGAAGCACATCTAGGTCCTCCCTCCTTTAAACACATGGGATACCCCTTGGGGTCCCAAACCCCAAACCAAATTCGAATCTTATATACACAACACTTCTTTCTTCCTCTACCGATGAGGGAGAATTACACACAATACCACACATTCCATGCTTCAAACACCTTACTTCGTGAACCAATATCTCTTTCATTTCTCAATGAAATTTGACGATTCTTGGCCCTACAGTTATCTACGTACTTAGTAGGTCATGCATGTGTGAAGAACCGGATTCTCCAACATACGTTACACTAGTGTTTAAGCCGTTAAAGTTGGTCGGTCGCAACTCCCGCCAAAGGCAAATTTCCAACAATCCCCTCTTGAAAGAGATTTTGGCGCACTCACATGGTGTCTTTTCATTTCCGAATATTTCACGGACCGATGTTGCATAAGGAGAGGTAGCCTCGGCTTTGAACCTTCCATAGTTGAATACCATCGGACTTACTTACTTGCGCGGTGAACGTGATGTCTTGAACCGTCGGTGTTTAGTGTAAGCCAAGACAACGGTACCAACACAACAAATTCCCTTACTCTCTTCTTCGTAATGTTTTGTCCGTTTTGGCCATGGACAACGTCTTGGATTCTTAAGTGCGTTCAATTTGAGGCGGCCCATCCTCGCACTTAAATAGGTGGTCTCCTACAAGGTATCCTGCTATACCCCACTTCACAAGTGTTAGGAACCATTAAAAGTTTTCCAAAGACCTAACCTCAACTGTTGAGGATCATTACAGGTTTTGAAAACTTAACCTTTACCCATACTGCAGATAGCACTTAACGTCTATCGCGGAACGGCTTTGGATTTGGTGTTTCTTTTCGAAATCACTATCCGAAGTGCTCATGCTTCCACCGAAGTGATCAACGAACCTTTACAACTTAGTTTTCCCATTGAACCAAATTACCGGGATCTCCGGTTCGTAAGGTTGGGTTTCCACCGTATTGGTCCGTATATTTTGGGTTTTAAGCCCATTCCCCTAGACAGCAGAACACTTGATCTTTGGGTAGTCCCTTAGTTTGTAAACAAGGAAGTGACACCCGTGATGATCAACGCCATACGGTCTTATGTCTCCGACGATCCCGACAGATATGTCCGTACGCCGTCATCCGTGTCCTTCCTAAAGCCGATCGGCTAGCCACGGTGTATAACTGCTGAAGGCATGGGTTTCTCCCAATAACGGACGTCCTCTAATGAGTCGTGAAGTTACTCAACTTCTTTCATGCTTTGTATAAAGCGATAAACTCCGATACCATCATGAATCGGTCGATGCAAGTTTGCTTAGAGGATTTTCCAAGAACCACCATACACATTTACTTGTGGCTTTGGTGTTCTTCGTATCCGATGTCCGGTTGCATCACCGTGTTCTCTCGAACCGCCGGACATCGAGAATACTATAATCCGTAGATAAGCGAATAATTCGTATATCGTCATATCCGACTTAACGCCTTCTATTGATCATGTATTAAGATCATCGGTGAACCTTAGTTCAACCGATCCGTTTGTTGGACGATACCGAGGTCGGTTGTAGTGTGTACAATACATTGAACTACACGTGACCCGAGCATATCGCTCCTTGTCTATGGGTGCACCATGATTCCAAACAGTTCTATGATTCATATCTATTGGTGGCTTCAACGAGACCGTCAACTATCGACCGGTCCGTTAGATGTCTTAGAAATCCAATTCCTAAGATGTCATCTCGTGATACTCATATCTTTCATATCGAGACTTTGTTTCAATATGATTTTCACTCTAAGACCGTTGGTTTTCCAACTGTTGGCTTTCTAACTTCGAGTCAATGTTTCGTGATCGGATTCATTGTTTCGTTTTATCGAGACTTTCGGGACCAAAATGTTAACATTTCGGGGACCAAAATGAAAGTTCGGAAGAAGCCCAACAGTTCGGCAAACCAATTCTCGATCCTCTTCTTCCAACTCTCCGGTTTGGAAGGCTTTTTCAACACCCATGCCATGTAAGATTGCAATGGCCCTGGATGTGAAGCTACTCACGGGGGAGCACTTTTTACAACCCAAAGGTTCTTTTCCCGAGGAAGATTAACTATTACACGAGTATGGTTCTATATATGGAATCTATTTCTCTCTTTAGCTTCTTTCCAAAGCAGCACTTTTGGAGATGACAATTATTTGTTAATTGTTCATGGTTCATTATTAACCATACAAGCTAGAAGGACTCGAACAAGTCTTTGTCCCCTTCTTTGCTCCGTCTCGGTTCACCATCTAGAATCCCGAGTTCTCTAGATCTGGAGTATTAAGTTCCGGATAGCCAGCAACTTTCGAGTCCTGTAGATACGGAACGTCTAGTTCCGGACAGTCAGGCCCTCGCGGGTTCTTGTTAACCTTGAGTAGTTACTCCTTTTTCCTTTTCCAAGGAAAGTTATCTTCTAAGAATTTAGCATTCTTTGACGCGAAGAGGCGATGAACACTACTATTATTTGCAGATCCAGTGAATATGCAATCTACAGTCTTAGGTATGAAACCACCCCACATCACAACATTTGTATGTGAGATCCTTTCCATGTATCACACGGAGGGTTACCCTTATCCTTATGCAGAGTTCTATTGAGAATCGCATTAGCGGTAAGGATCGACGTGCCCCTCATAATTTGGGCATACGGCTTAGCGCTTCGCTAACACCATTAGACTGAGGTGAGTAATGAGCAGTCGTTTAATGAACGATGCTTTACATTCTCCCCCTCTATCACTACGAATTTCTCAATCCGTAGGCTTAGTTGATATTCAACTTCTGCTTTGTAGCGCTTATCCGCTTCAACAACTTCATCTTTGCTTTTTAACAAACAAAGGATTCCATACGTTGTACCATCATCAATGAAGATCACAACGTACTTGTCTCCCCCCTCTATTTTGTATAAACTTCAAATCACCCAAGTAGGTGTGACTAAGTTCTAGAGGAGCAGTGCTTCTTTCGCTATTCCCTTGATGGAATTTGGAAAGGTGATTTTGCCTCTTCATCTACCTCACATTTATTTTGAGGGTTTATGTCGTCAGAAGGCAACAATCTCAACATCGTTAGCTTTTGAATGACTTGCTATTTAACGTGTCTTAATCTATGATGGCATAGATGCACGGATTACAAATATATCATTCATTTGGCTACAGACATACTGCACCATTCTTAGTTATTACGGACACTGTTGGACTAGTCTCAAACCAAACTTGACCAACAGCGTCCCTTAAACCAAGTTAGGGACATGTATCACATCATCTTAGAGTGATCTCATTCCCTGAAGTCCTATTGAGGACAACCTCTCCAACCCCTTCTACTTTAGAGGTGGTGTTGCTTCACATGAACAACCTCTTGCCCGTGGTTAGGGCGTAACCGGATCATATGTGATCCAGATACTCTGTTCCACTCCAGTTGCTTTGGCAGACTGAGTGTCCAATTTCTTTTCTGCCTTTCTTTAGGCCTTCAGATCATTTAAGACCTGGAAACTGTGGCCCACCTTACTAGGTGTCCATTACTTTTCCTATGAAATGAATTCTGGCACCACTCCAGTCGCCCGGAGGCTTTGTATGACTGAGTGTCCAATATCATCATATCAAAGGAATTTTGGCCCACTCCAGTCGCCCGGAGGCTTTTTATGACTGATTGTCCAATATCATCCTATGAAGGATCTTCTGCCAAGTATGACAGGCTCAACGTCTTTAGCTTTTAAACTCCTTCCGTTAAGATTGGTGCCCAGATAATTCTTGGCGCTTACTTAAAAGTGGTAAGAGTTTTCGCACAGTTAGTGGATCTTTCTCCATTGTATGTGCGACATACTTTACACACTTTAGTAATTACACTTAAAAGAACGGATCTTCTTAAGTCGTTTACAAAATCCAATCTTTAAACGGAAAAGAAGATGAGATTAAACTTCTGATTTGTTAAAGCATAAGGAATATAAATTATTTTCATATTCCTCCTTACTTTAATCCATTTTTAATCAAACATAATTTAATCTTTATTCTTGACAAGTAAGAAAAACTACTTATCCCAATTCCTTCTCACCATTAATCGGATCCTTTGTCTGGGACAGATATAGGCCTTCTGCTACAAGATAGAATAACATCTTCAGTCTTCTCCTCTTGTCCCAGTTGACATCCTCAGGCTTTCGAGAGCGCTTGTTCCCACCAGTCTTGGTAGCGGTGACACCATGAACACGTTCATCATCATCACTCTCTTCTACCAAAAAACCATTGCCATATCCAGATTTGGTCACACAACTTTTGACCGACATCTTTCGAACACTAATAGTAATACTATACAAATATTGTCTTAAGATGTTGGGAGTTTTTGCTCTATGGTACTTTATAAAGCAGTACGGGAAGTATATAACTATTACAAGTATTCAAAAGGATAAACAGAGATTCAATAATTCAACATGAAATCTGAAAATTACAATTGTTACACAAGAAAAACTGGAAATTCCAGTTTTGTAGAAAACGGAAAAATGTAAACTGTTTTTGCTGAGTCGAGTGTAGCACTCTGTCCTTAAGACAATATTGCCCCGTATGTATCCTTTATACGTCCTGGACAATTTGTCTCCCAAGATAAAACAGCAATGGAACCCTTGAGCAAAGGAAACTCAAGAGCTACCGTGAAGAATATTGAGTAACGAAATGATGCTTGGAAGTTGTAGGAAGAAAACTATTTTGGTTGTGTATTTTCGTGCACTGTTTTGCTGCATCTCTTATTGTTAACTCTTTTGCTCAACAATGGTGTAAGGGGGTGTTTATATAGGTGAGGGAGGGGCTGAAAAACTGCCTGAAAACTGCCTTCATAATAGCCAAATAATGGCCATTATGGAGGTAGTAAAGTCACCAACATAAATGGCGAAAGACCAACGGATTTGGCCATTATAGGAGGAGTAATTCAGCCAAAATAAATGGCTGAATTGAGTGCTTGGCTTTTCTGTCTTGACCGTCGAAATTCTGAACTTCAGGGACCACCCGTGACCCGTGACCCGTGACCCGTGACCCGTGACCCGTGACCCGGGCGTGTGGTCTTTCATCGAACCGAAGCACATCTAGGTCCTCCCTCCTTTAAACACATGGGATACCCCTTGGGGTCCCAAACCCCAAACCAAATTCGAATCTTATATACACAACACTTCTTTCTTCCTCTACCGATGAGGGAGAATTACACACAATACCACACTTTCCATGCTTCAAACACCTTACTTCGTGAACCAATATCTCTTTCATTTCTCAATGAAATTTGACGATTCTTGGCCCTACGGTTATCTACATACTTAGTAGGTCATGCATGTGTGAAGAACCGGATTCTCCAACATACGTTACACTAGTGTTTAAGCCGTTAAAGTTGGTCGGTCGCAACTCCCGCCAAAGGCAAATTTCCAACAGAAGTGACATCACCACTACCTTCTCTCCCCCCATTTTATCACTGCCTTTGTTGTTTTGGGTTCTGAGATTTTTTTTCTTTTTATTTGGGTTTAATCTTGAGTTATTTGCACTACAATTGTTCTTCACTGTTGGGTTTATTATGCTCCATTATTGATATCTATGGTGATTGTTTGACGGAGCTTCTAGTTCGGCAACCCGCTCACCCATGTCACAGCTGCTGTGAATTTTTAGGACTACTCTTGATATTGCTTGCTAATTTTGCTCGCTGCTTTTTCTGTTTGTTGCTGATCTGCGTTTGTTCATTTTTCGGCTTTGCCGGTGATTTGCGTTGATCGCTGCTCTGTTTTCGCCACTGGTCACGATCGTTTTTAGCTATTTATTTTGATGTTTTGTTCATTTACGGACTAATTCGAATGGATACTACACTTGATGGCCAATGAAAAAATATCCGTCCATTTTTTAGATCTCCGTACTGAAAAGACGGAAATCACAACAATTTTGTTCTTCGGCGAGGTGACACGGTTAATCAACCGGCTTTTGCAGCCAGAATGGGTTTAGCCTTTAATGTCTTGGTGCCACGGCATACACCTTTCGAGCCTACCATATATCAAAATCATATATATATATACTTTTACTAAGTGTTTATACAGATATTCGGGGATTCATCCCGAAGACGACACTTGGAAGGAACTCAAAAGATCTTCATTGACCGTTATTTGTATTTAGTTTCGCATTATTAAACTATACAAAGCATAAATTCATAGCATAGTGAAAACTTTATTTTCAAAATGTCACACATGAATATTTATTTACTTGTTGTCATGTGTGTTTAATTTAAAACTTGTTGTTTTGCGTTATGGAAGCCTTAGGTCGTAAATACTTTCATAAAATGATTAAATTGACTTGGTTAATTAATTCACATTTTTGGTGTTTAGGTAAAAATATTAGTTTCTCTTTTAATTTGCATTCTTTTTTTACACTCCTTTATACTTATACTTAATACTTAATACTTGATATAAATGCATTTTATATACTATAGATATTGTTCATATCAACATTATTTTTGTACTAGCATCATCTTATTTTATACTAATACATACTTGTATATATAACGATATTTATATTTTGTTAAACAATTATTTTAAAGCATTCTTTCATTTTTTGTAAATAAGTTACACTGTATTTTTTAGTCACAAAATGTTTAAACCCGCTGGTAATTGCATTTGTGGATTTCTTGGGGGTGCCTAACAACTTCCCCGAGGAATCATCAGAACCCTTATCATCTCTCTGATTTTAAAAAATAAGGTTTCGTAATACATTTTTTCAAAATGGTTTCCTAATTCCGTAAATATTAGGTGGCGACTCTGTTTTCAAACAAATTCAAGTTATTGATACATTCTTATCGCAAGGTTAAAACGGGTCGTAACAGATGACGACTCCACTGAGAATATTTTAGGTTCTAACCAAAAGGGTTTTTCTGACATTTTGTGGCTAATTTTTACTTATTTTATTTTTTTAATTATTCTTTATATGTTTATTCATATGAACAATATCATAGTATTCATTGCAATTTTTTCATTCATGATATGTTTATTTATATGTACGCTATCATTGAATTCATGGCATACTATCGCCAAATGGCATCATCACATTTCACACACTCACAAGCAGTTATGCAATTTCGCAACCGTCTTCCACTATAAAACCCTTTTCGGAATACCCTGATGAGTAATTGGTTCACGAGTCATCCAATGATCGTTAATATTTCATCCTAAGTTGTCCGCTCGGATCCCGATCCTTTCAAAGCCCACTCTAGTACCCTAAGATAGAGCAAAGCCAAAATTTATTTTTTTCTTAGGTGCATTGACCTAAGTTGGCCTAATATCAGATGTGTATTCAGTCCATTAGTGGACCACTATGTGTCAAAATGGTCCACGACCTAAAGACAACACATTCTACTATGTGATAAATAGAAGGATGTGTATGCCGAGTTGTACGAACCATTGTCTCCATGGATTAGTTATTTTGTATTCTCATTTGGGATTATTTTTATAAACTTATTCGAGGGCAATGAAATGTCTTACAATGGCATATACATCACTCAAACTCACTACGCTTACCTTTGACATAAAAGATCACACGTATATTAGGACGCATTATTATTTGCATTACTTGATTATTTTTACATCTTGTATCTACTACATGACTTTATTGTCGTTTCTTTATGTTTTCATCTACTAACGTGTTTTTTTTCTTTCATGTCTTTCCTCATTTAAACAATTTAAAAAAAAGACTCGTGTTACAATCGACACTTTTCACAAAACAAGTCAATCATTCTCCCTTTTACAGGAGGGACAACGTCGTTCTCCGAATTCACTAGAGAATAATATCGATCTCCGATCATGAATCAAACACTTATTTTGCCACAACGGCCTGTCTTTAGTTCCTTTCGTCTTACAGTTTTAGAATGACTCACATTTTTTCATCTGTATTTGTCGGATAAATCATTCCTGAACATCACAACTCAAACCTTGCGAAGAGTCAACATTCAGTCGAACAGATCAATCATGAGAGTCTTTGATCATGCTGTCACACACCTTCATTTTATTATTCTTTGTAAATTTTCTACTTTCACTCATTGCTCTTATTTTTGCAGGAAGACTGTCCCCGCAAATAGTCGGGGACGGTCGTAATAAAAAATTGTCCCTAGAGATACTCCAGGAAAGAACAAAATAACAAGTTTCCCTAAAGATGTCTGAGAGATATTTTTGACTGAAAAAAGTCGGCCTACACCAGATTCGACTAGGCATCGCTTTGAATTTGTCTATACTTTCGTATTTTGTACTTATTTGCAAATTCAATTGATATGTTTGGTTTTCGTTACATAATCCTTTATATCATACATTTTACAATATATATTCACGAACTATGCGTGTCTGATTCTCACCACACGGTGTGATACATATGCAACCCTTCTCA
Source organism: Anisodus tanguticus (assembly GCA_034509755.1). NCBI lineage: Eukaryota > Viridiplantae > Streptophyta > Magnoliopsida > Solanales > Solanaceae > Anisodus > Anisodus tanguticus. Next base: position 6,183,533 of record CM067543.1, on the reverse strand, counting down.
GGTTCGGCACCACATAAAAAAATCAACATCAAAATATTTTCCTTCTGCCCTATCCTCATGAACTACGCGTGTCTGATTCTCACCACACGGTTTGATACGTATGCAACCGTTCTCTGGTTTGACACCATAAAATAAAACAAAAAATAAATCAGTCAATAAAATCTAATCCTTACGGAATGCTACCTGCCGAAAGGGACACATCTCTCGTCCACCTTAAAAAGAGACACACTTCCTTGTCTGCCTTTAAATAGACACTTTAGGTAGCCACCCCGTCAAGTAGAGTTAGGTTGTTCACCTTTAAAGAGAGACGTTGGGTAGCCACCCCGTCAAGTGGAGTTAGATCATCCGACTTTAAAGAGACACGTTGGGTAGCCACCCCGTCAAGTGGAGTTAGGTCATCCGCCTTTAAAGAGACACGTTGGGTAGCTACCCCGTCAAGTGGAGTTAGCTTGTATGCCTTTAAAGAGAGACGTTGGGTATCCACCCTGTCAAGTGGATTTAGGTCATCCTCCTTCAAAGAGACACATTGGGTAGCCACTCTGTCAAGTGGAGGTAGGTCATCCACCTTTAGAGAGACACGTTGGGTAGCCACCCGGTCAAGTGGAGTTAGGTCGTCCACCTTTAAAGAGATATGTTGGGCCATCACCTCGCTCAAAGGGACACGTTACATCAGATAGTCAATACAGTTGAATTGGATCATCACCTTTTTCAGCGTGGGCATATTTTTTACATTGCATACGTCCTATTATGAACAATCATCATTCGTCTTATCATGGACAATCATTTATATACCGAGAGGGCCATTGCATTCGTCCTATTGTGGACACATTTTACCTTGCATTTGTCCGTGGACACTATATTTTACTTTGCATTCGTCCTATCGTGGATAGTCATCAGTTATTGTACAATTTTACTTTTTCTATCCTGTCGTGGATGAGTTTTTTTTTTCAATCATACATTTTATAACCTATCTGAAAGAACTACGCGTGCCTGATTCTCTTCTTTGATGAGATACGTAGGCAACCCTTTTGGGTTTGGTACCCCTTATTCAAAAGAAATCCAAAAAATATTTTTAAGAATCATAGTTTGACTTGGTTGGTACCAACACAGTTAGAAGTGTGCCTAGGAAAGAAACAAATAACAATCGATATGATGGAGAGGACTGACTTCTTGGTAAATCATAAAATCTTTTGGTACCTCTGTTCCCACCTTAAGTGACACTTGAAAAATTTTCTTGCATGCATCTAAGACAAGAATAAAACCAACCTCATTGTTTCATCTGCATTGGGTGGTGAGTTTTAGATAGAGTTCAATTGCATTACATTGTCGATCTAGAACTTGGCTTGAATGTCTATTGAGGCAAAATTATGGGTAACAGTTGGTATAGGAAAGGATTGTAGGCCTTCTCTGACCCGTTTGAGATTTCTAGCCTACCAAATGACATTATCCCTAGCATACCCCCATTGAGCCTAAAGCCTATTCTTTGACAACCACATCTTAAGCCTATACCTTTTCTGGGTGCTTACACGCACTATCTGTTTTTTGGCCTAACCTCTCTGAGCGCGCTAGAAACGTGCAACCACGGACAAAGATCCAAGCTGAAGCTGTCAAAGGCAAAAGATACAAAAGTCCTAGAAAAACAAAGATGAAGGACGACCTCCAAAGGAAGAAGGAGCCAAAAAAATATATATCATCAGTCATAATTCGGGATCTCGGACATACAACCCGTTATTTCTCTATATTTTCATAGTCTGTCATACAACTGGATTTAGCATCAGGACTTCTGGCATACAATCCAGGTCCATTATATTAATTCCCAAAGAGTCTCGGGCATACAACCCTAAACTCTTAAAAAATGAAAAAAGGGCTCCAACTTACAAAAGAAGTCGAATAAGTACAAAAGAAAGGGACAACAAAATGAAACATATCAGCATAAGAGCACACAAATACCAACCACAGACATAGCGCGACATTCAGGAAGGATTAGTTACTCCTTACCCAAATGATATCCTACCCTTTTCCCAAGCCTACATTATAACCCGATGACAAGTCTTACATGATCCTATGCCAAGGGTTCTCACGTTAGTGGATACTTACATGATGATCAAGCCTATGGTATCATAATTTCATGCATTGAACATCTTTCTGAGTGTGAGTGTATTTCTCTAGACGTCCCAACATTCAAAAATATCGAATTATGTGTGAAAAAGGAACTTTCTTTCTAGTGAGGGCACTTGAAACGTGAGGATAGGTATAGTTCAAAACCTTTGCTTGAAGCAAGATGAACAAATATTGTCGATACTTAGGTATGTTTGAGGTACCATATGAAGCTATAAAAATTACCTTGAAGTCATCCTCGAATAACTAGGAAGCACAAGAGCGGGAATTCTTTTACACAATACTAATTATTAGTACCAACTGAAGTCAAGATGTGATTCTGTCTTTTTCATTTTTCAAAAATACAAAACAAAAACATCAAAAACCTTTCAGGATATGTTGCATCATACCAAAAACTTTGACCTACTCCACATAGACATGTGGGGACCATATCACACCCCAACTCACGATAATTACAGATATTTTATGACAATTGTTGATGACAACAGCAGCTCCACATAGACTCAACTATTAAGATGCAAGAGCAATGCCCTCTAAACCCTAAAGACCTTTTCATCTCTAGTTGAAAACCAATTCAAAACCATACGAACTAATAATGGATTAGAGTTTGTAAATCAAGAAACCACTTCTTTTCTCCAGCAAAAGGGAATTATTCATCAAAAGATATGTCTATATACATACAACAAAATAGTGTTGTGAAAATAAAAAATAATATCTACTTGAAACTGCTAGAGCCTTGTTGTATCATTCAAAACTAGCCCTGAGATACTGAGAAGAATGTATCTTGACTGCCACATACCTGATTAACAGACTCTCCTCCTCAACCATTCAAAACAAAACTTCATTTGAATTGTTATATCAGAATTCACCCACATATTCACATATATGGTCCTTTGGGTGCCTCTGTTTTTCCAGTACTCTCAAAACCCACAGGAACAAGTTTGGGTCCAGATAAACTCCATATATATTCATTGGATATCCATTCAACACAAAAGTTACAAGGTCCTAGACTTGTACACCAAAAGGATACACATTTCCAGAGATGTACTATTTTATGAAAATGTTTTTTCTTTTGTCATTTCTTCTCCTGATTTCAGTTTTGACTTTGTGATGAAAAGGTTAAATATCTTTTCTAATTTGTTAAAGTGTACAAATAGTATTTTGGATAATGTTCACTTGCTGAATGAAGATGCTACCACAACGGTCAAACCGACTATATATAATGCAACTTTAACAGTCACTTCTTACCAAACATTGTGCCGGGGGGAACACACTATTAATTCTCCAGTAACACCTACATATATACCTCCAATTGAACTCTTTGACCCACCTGAATCACCAACTTAACAATCACCTCAAACATTACCTACATCTCATGAACCTATATCTCATGAAACTTCTCAACAATCTCCTCTCCCTACTACTCACCCAACATGAACACCATTTCCCATCTAGCACCCAGAAGAACCAGTAGAACACATACTCTTCCTTCTTACTTACATAAATACAACTTCACCTTATCAAATCTGCAACCTATTCCTCTTCCATCCAATAGTGTCACACAATAATTTTCACTAACCAATTTTAATCCTGAAAGTCAGCAGTTAGTAAGAAACATCACTCATGAAAATGAACCATCCTCATATGAGGAGAAAGTCATGAGCCTTGCTTGGCAATTAGCAATGACACAAGAGTTTGAAGCACTGTATTCTAATAACACTTGGAGTTTAGTATAATTTCATGTAGGGAAAAGGGCAATAATATGAAAATGGGTATATAAAATAAACCACAAAGATGATAGTACTGTAGAAATATTCAAGGTAAGGCTAGTGGTAAAGAGTTACACTCAACATGCTAGAATTGATTACACTGAGACCTTTTCCCAGTGGTAAAAATGACCAATGTCAGGGATCTGATTAGTTTGGCAGTCAAGAAAGTCTGGAACTTGTATCAGTTAGATGTGAATAATGGTTTCCTGTATGGGGATCTAAATGAAAAAATATACATTGATATTCCACAACGTCTCAAAGTAGATGGCAAATGCCTGGTTTGCAAACTCAACAAATATCTGTATGATTTGAAACAAGCCAACAAACAATGGTATGAAAAACTGGCAGATGCATTATGTTCAAGAGGATATTCTCATTCCACTAGTGATTATTCACTATTTTATAAGAAACATGATTTGACAGTAGTCTTTGTAGCACTGTATGTTGATGATGTTATCTTAACTGGTACTGACTTGGAAGAAATTGCATAGTTGAAGTGCTACTTACATGATCAATTCAAAATCAAAGATTTAGGAAAGATTCATTATTTTTTTGGTCTTGAGGTTCTTTACAAGGAGGATAGTGTGTTGATATCTCAGAGGAAGTTTACTATGGATTTGATTAATGAATTTGATTGTGTCAATTATACCACTACAACATCACCCCTTGATCCTTTGGTGAAGTTGAAGGCATATGAAAGTAAGTTGTTCGATGATCCCACATATTAGAGGAAATTAGTAGGGAAATGAATTTCCTTACCAACACTAGACTAGATATTGCATTTAGTGTTCAACATCTGAGCCAATTTCTACAATCCCTTAGAGAGCCTCATCTCAAGGGAGCCTTTCATGTGTTGATGTAACGACATGTTCTGTCATTACATGTATTTTGACTATTTTACCCCTGTAGACTCGATTCTCGGAACTTTCGGAAAATTCTAGTAGAATTTGTGAAATTAGAATCTTAAAATATGAAAGCATTGACCGAAAGTTAACTTTTGTGTGAATAGATATTTTTCAGAATTCTATCGATTATGTGAGGTACGGAGGGTCGTTTATGACTTGGTGGGATAGTTGGTTCGGTTCTCGAGGCCCTCAGGAGCATTTTCAGCTATTGGTTTGAAAGCTAATTTAGCCCATGGAGGGTTGACTCATATAACTAGAACTCCGATGGAAATTCTGAGGTCACGAGTGAGTCTGTAGTGTGTTTTTACATATGTGTACATATCTGATTTGTGTCGGAGAGCTCTTGGGTGATTATCAGATTTTAGGTTGAAATTACATAAGACTTGATTTTTCTGATTGTTGTTGTACTCGCTGGGGCGAGCTTCAGTGCGCCCTAGCGGATGGAGTCCACCGCAGCGAACGACGATCCGCTAGGGTGAGCTTTTTGATTTTTTTGTAAAGGACCGCATGCAGGGAGAGGGTCCACGAGCGCACGTCCGCTGCAATGGGACTGTGTCATCTGTAGTGGATGACAGAATTCCAGATTGCTTTTAAGTGTAATTAAAACCCTATCTTCCCTCATTTCGAAAATACACTTCCCAAGCACCATTAGGGCGATTTCAAGCATCCATAAGTGATTTCTTCTTGAGGTAACCTTTCTAAATCTTGTATTACCTTTACTTAGCTTCATTATGTTGATTTAATAGTGGTCATGACCTAGAATCTAATGGGGGAAGAAGAGTTCAACAAATTAGGATTTATGAAATTATTAAGCTTAAATGTGTGAATTGATTAGTGGGTTTTGTTAATCTAAGCATGATGAATCATTATTTGATACTTTTAAGCCTATATCATCCATTAATGTTGTTAGATTTGAATATTGAAAACTATGGTTCATACCCAAATTGAGGTTTTTTGCTTATAAGGGAAAATTAGACTAATCTTGAGTTGATTTAGTAATTATTGGGTAGTATTGAACTCATAGAATGTAAGATTCCATAGTTCACCTTTAAAATGACCATTTTACTCCTGTAATGATCTCTTTTTTCAACAAATCAAACGAGGCGGTAAGCACAATGTCATCCACATATAACAATAAATAAGCAATGCTACTACCTCGATGAAAAATAAATAGAGACGTATCACATTTGCTGCAGACGAACCCAATCTGCATAATGTAATGTGCAAAACGATTATACCACGCTCAAGGGGCCTGTTTCAAACCATAAAGTGACTTACGGAGATGACATACATACTAAGGGGCTGCATGATGGACAAAACCAGGCGGCTGATGCATATAAATAATTTCTTTCAGATCACCATGTAAAAATTCATTTTTGACATCAAGTTGATGAATTGGCCACTTCTTACCCATAGAAATGCTCAGAACTGTACGAATGGTAGCCGATTTAACAACCGGACTAAACGTCTCACCATAATCAATACCTTCTTACTGATTAGTGCCATTAGCCACAAGTCTCGCCTTGTACCTCTCTAGATCACCAATGTCTCTGTATTTGTGACAAAAAATCCACATGCGTCAGATCACATTCACCCCCTCCGGTAGAGGAACCAAATCCAAGTGTGTTGTTTTGTTAAAGCATTAAATCCTTCATACATGGCCGCATTCCAATTAGGGTATAGTTTGGCTAATTTTGGGTTTTTGGGAATTTGGGAAATGGTTTGGGTAGACAGGTTTAAATTGGACTTTGGGTTTAAAAATCTCATGTTGGGCACGAGTTTCCATACGGTGAGTGGGGGTGGGGGTAGGGGTACTGTTGATATTTGGGTGTGAGGCTAGGATCAGTTTACTGTTCGACGAGGCAGGGTTCTGATTCCTGGGTTCGATGGGTTAGGGTATTGGTAATGGGGATTTGAGGTTTGACATCTGGTGTGGTGGTGGCGGCGATCGGGTTAGGTCGATGTCATTTGGGTTGTGAATGGTGGGGTTCGACATTGGTGGTGGGGCGGGGCTAGGACGTTGGTTAGGTGGTGTGAGTATGTCGATCAAGGTACCGATGAGATTATATGTGGATGATAGTGGCATCGATGATGGTTTTGGCATCGGTGTAGGTAATCTGGCCGGGGTTGGGGTTACCATGATAGTGGTGGGGGGCTGGGTGACTGGATTGCCGGGAATGGGTGGTGGTGACACTGGGTTTACCGATGGAGACAGCCGGTGGGTGTGAGATGGGAGAATCGGTGGAAGTGGGGCAGCCGACCGACTACCGACGGTGGGAATGACAGTCAGTAGTGGTTGTGACAAAGCAGATGGGCTGCCGGTAGTGGCATACGGTGTCTGACCAGTGGGATTGGCTGCAGACGGTGGCTGACCAGTAGAGTTGGTGGCAGTCGGTAGCTGAACATTGTCGGCTGCTGCCGAAATAGTGGTAGCATGTCGGAGAGTATGGTGGACAAGCGGTGATGTGTCTGAATCATCGAGAAATTGATAACCATTGACTTGGAATTTTTGAATGTTGTTGAATGGTAAAACGTATTCAATAAAGGTGATGTGGCATGAGATTATAATTTTATCGGTGGATAGTTCATATCACAAATACCCCCTATGGTTTGATGGAAAACCTAGGAATGCACACGGAGTGGAATGAAGTGCTAGTTTGGGGGGGGGTGTCATATTTGGGTAACACAAACAATCGAAAATTCGAAGGTGATCATAACTAGGGATCCAACGGTAGAAAATTTCTGTGGGTGTTCTATTTTGAATTGCACGGGTAGTTAAGATGTTAAGAATATGTTCCACCATTTTAATACATATACTCAAAACGTGGAGGGGAGAGACACATGAAACATAAGGGTACAAACCATGTTATTAATGGTACGGAGAATTCTTTCGGCTTTACCATTTTGAGGGGAGGTATATGGGCACGAGAAATGAAAAACTATGCCATTAGCCGCACATAAATTATGAAACATAGAGTTATTGAATTCACGACCATTATCACACTGAAATGATTTGATATCTTTCTCAAATTGTGTTTTGACCATTGTACGAAATTCAACAAATTTGGAGAATACCTGAAATTTGAGTTTAAGCGGATAGACCCAAAGAAATGAGAGAAATCATCCAGAAACACCAAATAGTATTTGTGACCTAGGTTGCTAGTGATAGTAGAAGTCCATACATCGGCATGAATAACATCGAAAGGAGAAAAAGTAATACTAAGAAAAGGCGTAAATGGTAGTCGGACATGTTTCCCTAGGTAACGTAAAGAGCAATGGTGGGGAAGTTTCTCTTTATTACAGTGAATTAAATTTCAGTTTCAGAGAGAATAAAAAACACGAGCACCCGGATGACCAAGTCTACTATACCACGTTGATGAAGATATTGTTGTGAGAGAAGTGGGAGAAGTGAAAAGGGCAGCTAGAGAGTGGGAGATGTAGTACTGACAACGGACGTGGGTATGAAAGGATAGAGGTCCCTTTTACTATTGCACAGTGTCAGAAGATTCCCTGTACGGAGGTCCATTACGGAAAACTCGAATGGGTCAAAATTAATTGAGATAGAATTATCGGTGACAAATTTTCTAACATAGATTAGGTTTTTTATTATGTTCGGGACATAAAATGCGTTTTTAAGAGAGAAGTGGGGATGCGATGGTAGGGTAAAGGTGTGGCCAAATCCTTGAATTGGAATGCGATGATAATTACCGACCATAATAGATTGTGGATTTTGTAACTTGCGCAGTTGAGGAAGATTACCAGAATTGTTGGTGAGATGAGATGTGGCGCCCGTGTCTATATGCTACGCATTATCGGGTTGTTGACTGGGCAAAGTTCCAAAAACCTTACCTAAATTGGCTTGGGCTAGGCCTGGGACGGACGGATGGCCCCCAGGATGTTGGGCCTGTCGGCTGTGGCCTGGTGGTGTCGGTATCATGTTGTTGGCCGATGCGAGGCTACATGCCACTGGGCTTGACAGTTGAGGCCTGTTTGTAAGGTTCCCAGCTCGCTGGGACACAACTGGGTTGTAGGGACATGGGCCGGATAAAGTTGGCCCTGCCTGTGGCCCATCGATTGGGCCTGTGATAGGTTGCTGGGTTGCTGAAGGGGCCACTGGGACACTGGGTCTGGGACGCAGCTGGCAGCCCAGTCCCATGTTGTGCTTTTGTCGCTGCCCGTAAAACCGTCGTGATTAATTTCCGTCATGAATGCTTGCCTGAAAAAATTATCTTGGGGTTCAGGGCGTATATTTGGAGTGTATGTAAGGCAGTAGCAACCGTATACTCAGTGTATATCGGTTTGTTATAGAGATAAAGAGGTTTGGGAGGCTGTATATGTACTGTATATCGGTGTAAACCAGTGGTATACGGCCGGATTCCGGCGCCAGAAAAAGAAGATGGGCGGTCGAAATTGAGGGAATTAGGGTAGGGAGGAAGTTTTGGCTTCTGATACCATGTAGGATTGTATTAATTTCCCTTGGGGAGCCTTTTCTCATTAATACAATATATATATATATATATATATATATATATATATATGGTATATAATGTGGAATCCTTGTACAATAGGGATCCTATATTTACCATAATTACATAAGACTAAATATGACTAAATAGAAGCTTCCCACTTTTAGAATAACTAGTTTTTGAACACGTACGTTGCACGTGTGTATCTCAAGTTATTTAGTACAAAATATTGATAATCATATAAGATTATTAAAACTTGTATTTGAGTAACAAAAATACAAATTACAAAGTAAAAGTTGATGTAATACTTTGTTAGCGACTTGACAGTTAAGCTCAAGATAAGCCAATAATATGACATCAGAAGATAAACAAAAAAAAAATTCAAATCTCATGCTTGTGACATCATGATACCATTACAAGACCCATGATCATATAGAACACAAAAAGAATAAAAGTAACAAAAATGAATTGGAAGTAAAAGTTATATACAAAGTAATGGACATTGTTACTATAGATCGATCAATAATTAGATTGTAGGAGCAATGAAGTGTGGACATGCATATTCACCAATGCAGACAGAACTCCATGCACTACTTGAAGTACTAAAGTTGGCAAAAATACACAACTTAAGTCCATTGGACATGAGACAGACTCCACATAGGTGATCCAATACATTGAGAATGATACGCCTACATATGCTAACTTAAATCTCTGATTGCAGGTTGTTAATGCTCTAGTTGAAGGCCCCGATGATCAGGCACAGTTTCCAACAGGGGAATGAAGTAGCTCATTATTTGGCAAAGGCACCTCCAAATCAGTCCAGAATAAATAAAACTATCTATATGGCCAGACCACCTCCTTTTGTTGAAGACCAACTTGAAGCGGATCGAAGTGGAAGGACTCTTTTTGTTAAGCATATAAATATGAATGTTTGTGATGCTCTAGCTATGTGAACTAAGATGTCTTAAGAGACATGCATGCTACTACTATAAGTACTCATGGTGCATGTTTTGGAAGCACAGGGCGTGTCCTATGGACTGATCCTGGATGATGTAATAGTTGTTAGGTTATTTTTATAAATAAAATCATTTTATCCTTAATATATATATATAGGCGTATCATTCTCAATGTATTGGATCACCTCTGTAGAGTCTGTCTCACGTTATAAGATTTCACTTAAGTATATATATATATATATATATATATATATATATATATATATATAAAAGCACCAACATAAAATGTAGTCTGACATCTAAATTGAAGCATTATACATGGGAAGAAAATGTTGAAAAGAAGAGGAAGTAGGCGGTTACATCAGGTATAAACCTAATAAAACATCTTTTGGCAGCCTTTTAATTCAATTGGAAAGCGGCAGAACATTAGAAACAACCTTAAAGAGATTAAGTTGTAATTTAAAGAAAAAACAATAGATCAATTGCATGAAATTTACTTGAATATAGGAGAATGAATTATGATCACTTGTATAATAGTCACCAATTACCTGCCATCATACATAACAAATCATAGAGCATACAAAGCAAAAAAAGCTTTTATTTGAATCCTAAAGAAAATATTTGCGAGGATAAAAATTATAAAATAATATCAGATACATTTTTGTAGTTTATAATGATAAAGTTCTCGACAAACGTACTCTCAAGGAATGTCTCCAAAATTGGAGAAGAACTTGACGCTCAGTTTATAAATGGTAAGATATGTAATATAAGTCTCGTATATTCCCTTATTATTTAAGGGTTGTTCCTAAAATATATTTATTGATCTCTTCGAGTACATCCAATAAAATTGTAACGATACAAAGAAGATTAGTTGTCATAAATTATAATTATAGTTATTAGCGAATATTTTCTGTATATTTTGTAATTATAATAGATGTATATTTAAGGTAACTTAGGGTTCTAATTGTATTAGGAATCAACCTTTGTAAGGTAAGTTAGGATTCGTACTATATTAGGAATCAACCTTTGTACAACTATATATATTGTGAATAATGAAAGGAATTCCTAAGGAAAATTATTCCATCTTTCACACAGAAAAAAAAATATATAGAGAAAAAGGAAAGGTTGTTTCGTCAAAGGTGACGTGACGGGAGACGATGATTTTACGAGTAGCAATGTCATAGCACAAGTAGCCCGACGACAATTGGTACATGGACACCGGAGCCACATCTCACCTCACCCGATCGTCAGGTAACCTATCTCAACTACGTCGGTTAAAGTGTCCTCAATTTATTACTGTCGGCAATGGTCATCGCATTCCAATTGAAGGTTACGGTAACAACACACCAAACATCCACACCCACCTTTCTCCCTAAACCACGTCCTATACACACCTAACATCATTAAAAACTTAATCTCTGTTAGAAAATTCACTAGCAATAATTCTGTGTCTGTCGAATTTGACCCTTTTGGTTTTTCTATGAAGGAACTCAATACGGGAAAAATTCTTACACGCTGCAATAGTGTGGGAGACCTCTACCCATTCACTCAATCTTCCGCTGTCAGACCGCAAGCACCTCTATCCCTTGCGGCAATCTCTCCCTCCACTTGGCACAACAGACTCGGACACCACGGAGACCCAGTTTTTACTTTTCTTAGGACTTCTAAGCGTATTCAATGTAATAATGGGAAAATTGCCCAACACTATTTTTCTTGTCCACTAGGCAAACATACTCGTCTTCCATTTATGTCATCAAACAATGTTACTTTTTCTCCCTTTGATATTGTTCACGCTGATTTGTGGACATCTCCGATTGTTAGCTCTTTGGGTCATAAATTATATCAAGTATTCTTGGATGATTTTTCACATTTTGTCTAGATTTACCCACTGAAATTCAAATCTGAAGTTTTTACAAAATTCCTCGAGTTTCAAAAATTCATTATAACACAATTTGAAAAATCTATCAAATCATTCCAATGTGATAATGGACGTGAATTTAATAACTCGGCATTTCACAATTTCTGTTCTAAACAAGGCATGGTTTTTCATTTTTCTTGTCCCTATACTTCTTCCCAAAACGGAAAGGCTGAAAGAATTATACGTACCATCAATAACATGGTTCGCACACTTCTGTTTCATGCCTGCCTACCACCGCCTTTTTGGGTCTTTGCTGTCAAAATGGTAGAATCCCTTCTTAATATTTTACCAACTAGCACACTCCAAAACAAGACCCCTACCGAAATCTTATACCGCAGGCTACCATCATATGATCACCTACGTATTTTTGGATGCTTATGCTACCCCAACATGGCCTCCACTGCACCTCACAAACTTGCCCCTCGTACTCTGCCATGTGTCTTCCTTGGTCTATGTCCTAATCATCGGGGCTACTTGTGCTATGACATTGCTACTCACAAAATCACCGTCTCCCGTCACGTCACCTTTGACGAAACAACCTTTCCTTTTTCAAATCTTCGGAAATTTCAGACCAACGATTACATCTTTCTCGATGAACCAAGTCTGTCCCCGGTCATCCAAAATCTATACCAACAATAGCCCACTGTTCTGACAGTCTCGCCACTGTCCGGCACTACCCCAACAGCTCCATGCTCACCCCTACAGCCCCCAGTCGAGTCACCTGCACCACCAGCGACACTGCTGCCCATCACTCCAAAGCAACCGATCCAAAGACACTGTCCGAGAAACCGATCCGACACCTTTGTCCGAAAACCGATCCAGCTGACCGCTGCCCACTGGTCTAGAACCAGTGGACCAGCAACCTCCCAGCCCCAACCCACCGCCACTGCTGTCTCATCGCATGGAGACTCGTGCACAACACGGGATCTTCAAACCCAAGGTTCACTTCAATCTCTCCACAAAAACCTTATCACCCATTCCAAAAAATCCAAAACTAGCAAAACAGGACCCAAATTGGAATGCGGCCATGTGCGAGGAATTTAACGCTTTAACCAAGTAGAACACTTGGGATTTGGTACCTAGACCCGAATGTGTGAATGTTATCCGGTGTATGTGGCTATTTCGGCACAAGTTCAGAGACAGTGGTGACTTAGAGAGGTATAAGGCAAGACTAGTCGCCAATGGCACTAATCAACAGAAGGGTATTGATTGTGGTAAGACATTTAGTCCGGTTGTTAAACCGGCCACTATTCAGACTGTTCTCAGTATTGCTATGGGCATGCATTGGCCGATTCATCAGCTTGATGTCAAGAATGCATTCCTTCATGGGGATTTGAAAGAGATTGTGTACATGCATCAACCTCCTAGCTTTGTTCATCTGGCAGCTCCGCAGTTTGTGTGTCGTCTCAGGAAGTCATTGTATGGATTGAAACAGGCACCCCGCGCTTGGTATGATCGTTTTGCCAGGTATCTTCTGCGATTGGTTTTGTATGTAGCGGGTGATAACTCTCTCTTCACTTTTCACCGAGGTAGCAGCACTGCATATTTGCTATTATATGTCGATGACATTGTTCTTACTGCCTCATCTGACGGTTTGAAGAATGAAATCATTGCTCTATTTAAAACTGAATTTGCTATGACTGACTTGGGCAAGCTAAGTTATTTTTTGGGTATATCGGTAACCAGATCTGCAGCCACTATATTCATGTGTCAGCGTAAGTATGCAGAAGAGATAGTGTACAGGGCCAAGATGGCAAATTGTAAAATTATGCCAACTTCGGTGGACTCCAAATCCAAGCTTAGTGCCAATGACTGTGCGCCAGTTTATGATCCCACTCTATATCGGAGTCTAGCAGATAATCTTCAGTATCTTACATTCACTAGGCCTGATATTGCATATGCCGTTCAACAGGTGTGTCTGTTCATGCACGACCCCTGAGAGTCCCATTTTGCCGCCCTCAAACGTATTATCAGATACGTTAAGGGCACACTAGACTTTGGATTACACCTATACCCCTCTGCCCCAACCAAGTTACTTTCCTACACGGATGTAGATTGGGCAGGATGCCCAGACACACGTCGCTCCACCTCAGGGTACTGTGTATTTCTTGGGGATAATCTTATCTCATGGTCTGCCAAGAGGTAGGCCACACTATTCCGTTCGAGTGCTGAAGCAGAATATCGCGGTGTTGCTAATGTAGTTGCTGAGATCTGTTGGCTCCGAAATCTTCTTTTGGAGCTCCAGTGTCCACTCCGCAAGGCGTCTATAGTCTATTGTGACAACATATCTGCCATCTATATGTCTCATAATCCGGTCCAACATCAGCGGACTAAGCATATTGAGATGGATATCCACTTTGTGCGAGAGAAGGTTGCCCGTGGTCCGGTCAAATTATTACACGGGCCTTCCTCTTATCAGTATGCAGACATCTTCACAAAGGGACTACCGCGACAGCTCTTCACCGACTTCCGATCCAGCCTTAGCATTCGGCCTCCTCCTGCTCCGTCTGAAGGGGAGTAATAACAAATATTCTCCGAATATTCACCGTATATTTTGTAATTATGATAGATGTATATTTAAGGTAACTTATGATTCTAATTGTATTAGGAATCAACCTTTGTAAGGTAAGTTAGAATTCGTACCATATTAGGAATCAACCTTTGTACATCTATATATATTGTGAATAATGAAAGGAATCCCTAAGGAAAATTATTTTATCTTTCAATAGTGACTGTAGTTTTTGTTTTATAACTTAGAGACTTTAGGCCTTACATAAGTCCGCTCACCTTCTATTCCTATTCAATTGTTATTTTTTAAAAATATTTTAAAATAAACAGAAAATAACGGAAAAACAAAAAATGACCCTAAAAAGAAATTTGTTTAAAATGACGTATATAATTTAAACAGTGGAATTTCAAAAATCATAAATCCTCCTTTAACCATGAATGAGATAAATATGCTCATAATTAAGAATTTGGCCAAGGGAATTTCTTGTACGAAAATATTGATGAAAAATGGTAGTATGTATATGATTTACATATGGTTTACTTAAGGGCGTCGCTTTGAAAGAGACTCTATGATCCAAATTCTTGATATTATCCATTGGTTGCCAAATCTCGTATACGTGTTCCGCTATAATATTGAACACAATCACAAAATTTTCTTTTTCTTATAGGGTAAAGTAGCTATCTATTAAAAGCGCTACAGAATTCTTTTGAGATTGAGATGCGTCACAATAGATATTAGATTGAACACTAAAAAGCTAAGGTAAAATTGTTATTGAAATAGAAAATATTGAAACATAAGAGATGACACAAACTTCAATAGAAACTTGAAGTAGTTTGACCCTCCTAGGAAGCACCTTCAAAAGTTTCGCCAATTATATGTGCCGGTAAGTGGTAACTTATAATAGCCTTTCTTTGCTAGGACTGTATTGTACCTATATTCCGCATAATTAGAAAGTAAAGTTAAATATTAACCATTAATATTTTTCAAAAATATACCGTAGCCATAATTAGTGAAATCAAATTTTATCATAGCCTCTTAATCCTAGATCTCTTCGTAGGAAGAGAGATCATCAACTTGAAAGAATAACATAAAAGTTGATGAAATAGATAATTTAGAAAATACCATAGTCGTTGTGAAAGAATTACACAGACTGACGATAGATTATTCCGGGTGAAGAGACAAAATGACATAAAGCATACAATTTCATAAATTGGGACAATATTTTTATGTATGTGAAAGAAAGGGAAATGGGTAATTAAAAGAAAAGGTAAAGAACTTCAAAAATATAATTTACCTTTGTCTGCGTATGAGATGTGGATGACTATACTTAAGTTGAGCAGCTCAACTGGCAGCCAACTTCCTAAAATTATCTAATTTAGCCTCCAGGGGCACAGGCGAGTTGGTAAGTGGCAATGTGATTGTGGTACAACCACTCCGACGTCGCGGGTTCGAATCCATGTAGTGACAGTCTTTGCTGAAATATTGCAAGGGTTGTTGCTGGGTTCATGTCCCGTTGGTCCTCTCCCTTGCAGAGCTGCCACTCGCGCATATCCCTCGATTTACATCCCACCTGGCCAAGGGGCCTCTGATATAGGTGGGGGGTTTCGCCTTCGGGACTTTCCCCTTCACAAAAAAAAAATGAATGGTGGCATCCACAACTCTATAGACTTGTAGTGCTTTGGTAATTGCCTTATTTCTTCTCATG
Organism: Anisodus tanguticus; assembly: GCA_034509755.1. Classification (NCBI taxonomy): domain Eukaryota; kingdom Viridiplantae; phylum Streptophyta; class Magnoliopsida; order Solanales; family Solanaceae; genus Anisodus; species Anisodus tanguticus. The sequence continues at coordinate 6,167,187 of CM067543.1, read as the reverse complement.
ATTTCCTTTCACAGCTTTTCTACATTTATCTTGGGAGTAGAACATTATATTTATCACCAGCATTACTACATCATCAATTAACTACACAAACTTTTGGACACTCTAATAGTAAAAGACAAACAGCCGCTTCTTTTAACATAAACTTTTGGCATAATGTCGGTTTATTAAGAGTAATTCCAATTAAACCTTTTCTTTTTTGTTATTTCTTATTAGAAAGTGTATTTACATTTTTGTACAATGTAAAAGAAAAATAGCTTCTCAAACGCATTATATGATACATACAGGGCATACTTGATTATTGATTGCATTTATATCCATCACCCGTCTCTACTCTCGTGTCGTATACAGATGCTGATTGGGGTGGATGTCCAGATACCAGACGGTCGACATCTGGTTATTGTATGTTTCTTGGTGATAACTTGGTCTCTTGGTCGGTGTTAAATATCCATAGGATATACACGATATACACGTGTATATCCTATGTATATTGGCTCTCGGTTTTGCTGATTTGACCGTGTATATGGTCAAGAGTTTAGGTAATGTTTTAGTCTCCTAGTTTAGGTAATGTTGTGGTGTAATTAGTATTGTACACTTACCATAATATTTGTATTACCATAATTGTATAGTTAGTGTCCAAGTAGAATAAGGTTTTAGGAGTAGAATAGGAATAGGATTCTCGTATTATGGAAATATGTAAATTGTATATATATTCTTTCAATTAATGAAAAGAATCAAGGGATTATTTCTTTCATGGTATCAGAAGTCTAGGTCTTAAAATCCTCTCTCTAAAAATCCTCCAACTTTCGTCGCCTACCTAGAGTTCCGAGCCCCCTTTGTCTCGGATTTCTTACCGATGATTCATCTTTTCTCCCAAGTTTTCTTCCAAATCCATCAATCACATATTGTTCTATTAGTATGTCTACATCAAGGAACACATTTCATCCCGCCCTTACCGTTTCTAACATCAAGAATAACATCCCTCTTGTTCTTGAAATAGAAAACGTCAAATATGCTTCGTGGGCCGAACTGTTCAAAATTCACGCACGCTCGCATCAAGTCATCCATCACATAATCCCCGCGGCTCCTGAGGATACGGAGGTGCCACAACGCGAGGATGATCCTAAGTTATGGACGACTCTTGATGCAACTGTCCTTCAGTGGATATACTCCACAATTTTGACCGACCTTTTAAAAAGAATTATTGAGCTTGACGCTACGGCACATGCAACTTGGGATAGACTACGTGATATATTCTAAGATAATCAAAATTCTAGAGTTGTTACTCTTGAGCAGGAATTCTCCCACGTCAACATGGAAGATTTCCCTAACGTTTCAGCTTATTGCAAAAGATTGAAGGAATTGGCAGACCAACTCCACAACGTTGGCGCGCTGGTTTCGAATGATCGTTTGGTCCTCCAAATGGTTTTGGGCCTCTCCGAGGCCTATAATGGTGTTGGCACAATTTTATCAGGCTCGTTCTATGCTTACACTCGAAGAAGCAGGCATGGCTAAAAAGGCAGCTACCGGTGCTAGTCCCGTAGACATGATGACCGAGTCCACTTTTCATCATATCGGTTCCAACAATTCAGGCCAAAACCACAACAACGGTGGCGGCAAAAAAAGACAAAATAAGAAAAATAATGGCAAGAATCGCAGCGGCAGCCAGAATAGTGGTGGTGGCAATGGTGGTCACCACCAGTAGTAGTTTTGGGCCCCACAGTGGGCCCCTATGCAGTGGCGGTGGGCCTCACAGTCTGGGCCAAACAGTAGAAGCCCAATGTTTCCACCTCAATGGCAATGGGCTGGCCAGCCTCAGTCACGGCCCAACATGTAGTGGCCCAGTTTCAATCAGCCTTCTGGACCGAGGTAACAAGCAGGGGTGTTTGAGCCTCGGCCCCTGCAGACCCATCACGCAGTGGCCCCTACTTCTACCAACATTGAAGCCGCAATGCACACATTTGGATTAAATCCTCCGGACCCAAATTGGTACATGGACACCGGAGCCACTACCCACATGACATCCGACTCAGGTACTCTCTCGTCTTATTCTAATTTGAGCAACCCCCGGGTATAATTGTTGGTAATGGTAATTATATTCCGATTCGTGGTTATGGTCATAAAAATTTGTCTCCCCCCCATGCACCCCTTATCTTAAAAAATACCCTACATGCCCCTAAATTGATTATAAACGTAGTGTATGTCCGTAAATTCACCACTGAAAATTTGTGCCTATTGAATTTGATCCGTTTGATTTTTCTGTGAAGGATTTCAAGATGGGGAGTCATCTCATGAGGTGTGATATTAGGGGAGATCTTTATCTTATCACGCTATGTTCCAGTTTATCGAGTCAAGCCTTGCCGTAAGCATTTGCAGCCCTTGCTCCTTCCTTGTGGCATGCTCGTCTTGGTCATCCGGGGTCGTCTATTTTGTCTTCCTTAGATAAAAATAATTTTATTTCATGAAAGGGTACGCGTAGTACTCTGAATTGTCATTCTTGCTCTTTAGGAGAAATTGTTAGGTTACCGTTTGTAGACTCTAATTCTCATACTTTAATGTCATTTGATATTATTCATAGCGACTTATAGACGTCTCCTGTTCTTAGTTCTTTGTGTCATCGGTATTATGTTCTCTTTTTGGATGATTATTCTAAATTTTTATGGACTTTTCCAATAGCGAAAAAATGTCAAGTTTTTTCCATCTTCTTAAAATTTAGAGCTTTCATTAGAACACAATTCGAATGAGAAATAAAAAATATTCAATGTGATGATGGCAGAGAATATGACAACGGAGTATTTCGGGAATTTTCTGCAACTAATGAGATCAATTTTCATTTTTCTTGCCCTCATACTTCTTCACAGAATGGGAAAGCCGAACGCAAAATTCGTACCATTAATAACATTGTCCGAACTTTATTACTTCATGCTTCTGTACTCACTTCGTTTTGGCATCATGCTTTACAAATGACTACATATCTCCTTAACATTCTTCCTTCCAAAGGTTTGACACATCCTTCCCCTCTTCAAATTTTATATAATAAAACTCCTTCGTATTCACATCTTCGGATCTTTGGTTGTTTATGTTATCCATTATTTATGTCCACCACAATTAACAAACTTCAGACCCGGTCTACTTCGTGTGTGTTTTTGGGGTTTCTTTCTAGTCATCGTGGTTACAAATATTTTGATTTATCCTCTAATAAAATCATCATTAGTCGCCATGTCATTTTTGATGAATCACAATTCCCGTTTGCTAAGGTTAGTACTCCCGTGCCTAGTTTGTATAATTTTTTGGATGATGGTATATCCCCGTATATTATTCACCATTTTTCGGACATCTCCCGCACCGCAGATCCTCCAGCGGGCCCACTGCCCCGTCACGAGCTACAGTACCCGCAACTGGGTCCTGTCCAGTTACTAGGCCAGTAACGATAACTGGTCCAGTGACCTAGACCATTCACGCCACTGGTCCAGTCCATGTGTCCCCACCCCGTTATTGAATTGGGCCAGCAGGCCCACTGTTTGCTGGCCAGTCCGTCCCGAGTTTAGAAAATTCCCAACATCCGCCCAATTCTTCCCCGAGTCATAGACCGGTCACTCGTAGTCAACGGGGTATTTTTAAACCAAAAAGACATTTTAATTTAAATTCTAATGTTCTTAAATCACCCTTACCCCGTAATCCCGTGTTTGCATTAAATGACCCGAATTGGAAAATTGTTATGACCGATGAATATAATGCTCTTATTGATAATAAGACATGTGAGTTTGTGCCCCATCCATCTGGTATTAATATTATTAGGTCTATGTGGATTTTTGCTCATAAGGACAATTCAGACGATTCGTTTGCAAGGCATAAGGCTCGACTTGTGGGTGATGGTAAGACTCAGCAGGTTGATGTGGATTGTGGGGAGACATTTAGTCCGGTGGTCAAGTCGGCTACCATTCGCACGATACTCGGCTCTATCGAAAGCATGGTCAATTCATCAGTTAGATGTAAATAATGCTTTCTTACACGGTGATCTTAAGGAAACAATGTATATACATCAACCCTTGGGGTTTAGGGACCCCAAATATCCTAATCATGTCTGTTTGTTAAAGAAGTCCTTATATGGGCTTAAGCAGTCTCCACGGGCCCTGTATAAGAGGTTTGTCGACTATGTTTCGACTATTGGGTTCACTCACATCAGGTCGGATAATTCCTTGTTCATCTATCGTCGTGGTTCGTCCTGGGCTTATATACTTTTATATGTGGATGATATTATCTTGACTGCCTCTTCTGATGCCTTACGTCATTCTATCATGACAACGCTCAGTTCTGAGTTTGCTATGAAAGACTTGGGGCCCTTGAGTTATTTTTTGGGAATTGTTGTCACTCGTCATGCAGGTGGATTATTCTTGTCACAGAGGAAGTATGCAGCCGAGATCATTGAGAGGGTTGAGATGTAATCCTGTAAGTCCACTTCCACTCTAGTTGATGCTAAACCCAAATTGGGTGTTGCGGCCGGCGCACCATACAAGAACCTGACCCGCTATCGCAGTCTTGCAGGGGCTCTTCGGTAACTCACCTTCACGAGACCAGATATTATATATGCCGTCCAGCAGGTGTGTTTGTTTATGCATGATCCCAGGGTTGAGCACATGAATGCGCTCAAACGCATCATTCGTTATATTCAGGGTACACTTGACTATGGCTTGCATTTATATCCTTTATCGATGTCTATACTTGTCTCGTATACAGATGCTGATTGGGGTGGCTGTCCGGACACCAGACGGTCTACGTCTAACTATTGTATGTTTCTTGGCAATAATTTGGTCTCATGGTCTGCAAAATGTCAGTCGACTTTGTCCCGATCTAGTGCCGATGCCGAGTATAGAGGGGTAGCTAATGTGGTCTCGGAATCTTGTTGGTTACGTAATTTGCTGTTAGAACTTCATTGTCTTATTAAGAAGGCGACATTGGTTTATTGTGATAATGTTAGTGCCATTTACCTTTCTGATAATCCGGTTCAGCACCAACGCACTAAACAAATCGAGATGGACATTCACTTTGTTCGCGAAAAGGTTGCTTGTGGTCAAGTACATGTCTGTCATGTCTCGTCCAATTATCAAATTGCCGACATCTTTACAAAGGGTCTTCCCTCGGTCCTTTTTGAAGATTTTAGGGATAGCCTTAGCGTTCAAAGACCGCCCGCTATGACTGCGGGTGTGTGTTAAATATCCATAGGATATACACGATATACATGTGTATATCCTATGTATATTGGCTCTAGGTTTTTCTGATTTGACCGTGTATATGGTATAGAGTTTAGGTAATGTTTTAGTCTCCCAGTTTAGGTAATGTTGTGGTGTAATTAGTAATGTACACTTACCATAATATTTGTATTACCATAATTATATAGTTAGTGTCCAAGTAGAATAAGGTTTTAGGAGTAGAATAAGAATATGATTCTACTATTATGGAAATATGTAAATTGTATATATACTCTTTCAATTAATGAAAATAATCAATGGATTATTTCTTTCAGTCGGCAAAACGCCAGGCTACATTATCGCGATTCAGTGCTGAGGCCGAGTATCGAGGGGTAGCCAATGTGATGTCTGAGTCATGTTGGCTGCATAATCTACTTTTAGAGCTTCACTTTCCTATTCAGAGAGCTACCTTGGTCTACTGTGATAATGTTAGTGCAGTCTATCTTTCTGGAAATCCGGTCCAACATCAGTGCGCTAAACATATCGAGATGGATATTCACTTTGTTCGCGAAAAGGTAGCTCGTGGACAAGTACGTGTCTTACATATCCCTTCAAGGTACCAAATTGCTGACATATTTACTAAGGGTCTTCCCATGGTTCTGTTTGAAATTTTTAGGGACAGTCTCAGCGTACGACAACCGCCCGCTATGACTGCGGGGGTGTGATAGAAACCAAAACCGTGTATCTCACGGACAACTTATGTATATTTAGGTTACTTACCATATTTTTAGAATCCTTGTACAAGTGTAATTATGATATTAGTATTATAGTAGGAATAAGATTTTTCCATATTTAGAGATTGTATATTGTATATGTAGACCTCTTCATTAATGAAAATAATCAAGAAATAATTTCTTTCAATATATATAGTGACATTTATTTAAATCTAATACCAATAATAACCAATCAGACATGGCCTGGTGTCCTTGCGTATATCACCAAAACTTGACCTAATTTTGTTACATCTTACATGATTTTCACACCTAAGCTTTGAATTTATGAGTTCTGAATTTTAGAAAAGTTAGCTTATTGGATAGTGGAGGAGTCAAATTTTTTACAAAGGGAGTTAAAAAATATAAAAAAGTAAACACACGAAGAAGTGAAGGGAATTCAACTTCTACTATATATACATAAAAATATTTTAATCTTTTTATATATAGTGTAATTGCTCGCCAAAGGGGGTTCGGATGAACCCCTCCACCCATTTGGTTGTGCCACTATTACTTAATTCTGAATAAATTATTTATATATATTAAATATATTTTTTTATAAATATAAAATTTGAGTTAAAACTAGTGAGTTCTTGCCGAATTCTTAAACTGCACTTGCAAAATAAAATGCATGATTGGAAGAGGAATAATCAAAGAGACTGATTCAAAGGGGGTCATCTTAATATCTTATCATGTCTTTGAAGTTTGAAGAACAAATTTTGGTTCACAATGAGCAGCATGACAAATTCCAATTCCTTATCATATTATCCTTGGGAAAATGTTCAAATTTGTACCGTAATATTCGAAATTGTACTTTGAAAAAAAAAATCAATTCTTTATCCCTTTACTTTTGATTGTAGTTTAAAATCACCCTCTAGAGCTACTTTATGGGTCAAGAAATAAGACTTATTCCTAACGACAAGTTTTAAATTATACCCAAAGTATAATAGAGGAAAAAGTTGCAATCACTAATTACTCAATCAACGAACAATAGTACAAGTAAACAATAACAATGTCCTATCATGATATCAACTCATATGTAAAACAAATATACAAACACTCAACATTACTAGGCTCTCCGTGACAGAAAAGTACTCTATATATAAGTACATGAATCTACCACATGATACTAATGGCAATGGACATGAACATGACCAAGGCTGAAGCAAAGACGTTCCTTGTGGCGGAGCTTGGAGCCGGTGGAGGAATTAGACCATCGCTTGGTGTCGCGGGTGAAGGAGTAGTCCCCGGTGTGATCGGTCCAGTGGTTGGTCCGGACGATGGTGAAGTTCCCGCACTACCACTAGGACTAGGAGACGATCCAGATGGTCCCATAGATGGTGACGGACTTGGCGTTGGCGCTGACATTGGGCTCGGGGACGGTGTTGAGGAAGGACTAAGTGTAGGGGTAGGGGTAGGGGTAGGGGTAGGGACGGGTGATGGAACAGGGGTGGTAGCAGGGGATGGTGCAGGAGTAGGAGTGGGACTGGAAGTTCTTGTAACATTGATGGCCAGTTTTTGACCAGCGTTACAATGTTGGCCAAAAGTGCAAATGAAATACTCAGTTCCTGTGGAATTGAGAGTAACATTGGCTGGTCCAACAGTTATAAGAGTAACAGGACCTGTGGAGCTGCAAGAATCAAATGCACTCTTTGTTACTTTGGCTACATCATGTGCTCCAGTTGCAAAGTTGAACACTGCACAATTGAAATTGAAAAATCCAAAGTTAATTCACAGAATTCACGTATTAAGTTACATTCTAGGAGTCAAATTGTCACATTGATGACAATAACAATACCTATCCTTCAATCCTAAGTAAGTTAAGGTTGATTATATGAACTTTCATCACCTATTAATTTAAACTCATTTCAGTCCAATATTATAAAAAGTACTAGAAGTTTTGTGTATTTTCTATTGACATATAAATCTCTGATAGGACTAAAAGACTCTCAGAAGACATTTCAGACATGACATATGAATAATTAATCTTTATGTTTTTTCTCAATGAATTGCATAACATATTAAAGATTGTCTTGGAAATAAAAACTTATTTTGTTTCTCTTGTTGTTCTTTCTACAAGTTTTCAGAAGATCTAATAGCAACTAAGTTTAACTAGGATGTATGATCATGTACCCATAATAGAAAACAGGAGCAATTTTGATCTTATGGACTTTGACATGTTGATGGCTCTAGCATGACAAAAAGTATTTTTAACTCTTCCATTACCAACATAGATAAGTAAGCTCTTTTGACATGAATTTAATGAACTTGTACCTCGACTTAAATAGTATAGATTCAATAAAGAGCCAAATTATAGTCATCTCTATACTATAAACCAACTATCATGGTATCTAAACTTTGAACAAGAAAGGAAAATATATAAAGTGGTTGTAACTCCTTCATCTTAACTGCTAATTCAAGTTAGCTTTCAAACAACAAGATTTCATAGCTACTTATTTCCGAATTAAGACATGGTCGGCCTTACAACTGCTAATTGACACTTAAGGTATAACAGTAATTGTAATAAACGTACTAGCAAATAGTGTGTTAATCGTGTAAGAGAAAGAGGTATCGAATACGTAATAATATACATACCTAAAGTATCACCAACTCTAAATGTACGTTGTGAAGCCCAATTGGCATAAGTTGCAGGTCCACCTGAAGGAATTCTCCAGCCCGTACTATCACCAACTACATGATCAACTGCTACTATGTTCTCCGGCAACGCCGTCAAAATTACAGCCATAAACACTAGTGCAATTTTTGCAATTGTCATCTTTTCTGTGTTTTCAGTTAGCCCCAATTGGATCTTTGTTGCTATAATTTAACTTTCTTCTTTTGTAGCTGTTGTATATAAAGCTGCTAAATCTCAGCGTTTCTGTTTGTACATTTGTTCAATACAAGATTGTATTTATAGAGCTAATTGGTCTATGGTATGGAAGTATCTAGGATGTTTCAATTTGAATATGCTGATAAAGTTTGACCAAAGACAAAAAAATAATTAATATCTTGAGCAGAATTACGAAAGTGGTGGAATTTAGAAAGATTTTTGGTCCAGATAGGTGGCATGAAATTGGAAGTTGAACTGCTCCTTATTGGATGTTGGAATAGTTCCAATAATTCTGCCAAATTCTCAACTTCCTAGAATGAATATAATAGTACTATTAATATCTATGGGTTAAGTCTATCTGCACCAATTAGTCAAAATGATTTTTAAAAAAAAGCTGTTTTTATTTTCCGTTATTGGAGTCCGACTATATTCGTATTTGCGCCGGGTAAGATTCATTTGGGGAAACTCTTCCTATCAAAGATTTTTCCATACCATAGGGTTTAAACTCAAAATTTCTAATTAAGGGAAGAACATCCATATCCACTCTATCATATCCATTAGTGGTTAAAAAAACGTATCATAATGTGATGAATATATATATATATATATATATATATATATATATATATATATATATATATAGTACGTGTTCATTATTATTACTAACAACAATTAAATTAATACGTATTTTTACCTCAACTTATTAGTAAGCTACTATGATAAATTCATATGAGTTAAGCGTTTAAGGATGTGACTTAGTGTCAATAAAACGCGTTGAGTACCGTAAGGTCTTATTCAATGAAGGTAAAAGTACTGTGTAATTTATATACCTCTTAGAATTAGTCGAATATCATGATTATAAAAAAAATTATGTGAATTAATGATAAATATCGAGAGCGGATCTTGGAAAGTCTAATCTACAATTCTACACCAGTTAATCAAAATGAAATGGTCAAGCTCAAGGGTCAACTTCAATACACTTGTCACGATGCAAGTTCAACTTGGTTGACGTATACCTCCCAACTTTGAAATATCCAAGTCCAAGCCATCTTTCTTCTTCTTTTTTGTTTTTTAATTATTAAAATAAAAAATACTTCTTCATACTATGTGGGACAACGTTAAAAATTCACAAAGTTAATTTAGTAAATAAAACAATCATTTTCATAAATGTGGTAGATGCGGTTATTTTTTCTTTAACCAGATTTCTCGGATTCAAGCTCTGAGAGAAAAAAATCTTTGAATAAGAGCACTTCCTCATAAATGAAGTATATCCGGCTCGAATCGAAATATAATCGGGCTTCAATGTGAATACTAGACACCGGGTGAAAAATAAAAAAATCATTTCCATAAGTTATATGTTTTAAAATCATAATATAAATTGTTACATTTAGCTAACTCTTGATACGACCACTTAACCAATCAAATATGGCCTTGTGTATATCACCAAAACATTGACCTATTTTTATTGCATCTTAAATGACTTTTACAATCACACCTAATTATGACGAAACTCACTTGCAAAAAAACGTGGAAGAAGAATAATCAAAGAGACTGAATCAAAAGGAACATCTTAATATCTTATGTCTTTGAAGAACAACTTTTGGACCACAAAGAGCAGCATGAAATATTCCAATTCCTTACTTCATTAATTACCCTTTGGAAAAATGTTCGAATTTGTAATGTACTATTTGAAATTGCTCAATTTTACGTTTTATTACATTTTGGATTTATACATATCATTGGTATTAGCAAATCATCTTGTTTTACCCTTGCCATTAAGCTAGTGAACTTCACGTGTCATAACACTTAGAGAAAGAAGGTCCCAATTTATTCATCTACTTTTGACTATGTTTTAAATTATCGTTAGATTGGAGCTTCTTTAGAAGTCAATAAATGTGACTTTTTCCAAGTTGCTTAATTTCGGTTAATACAAGAGCAAATTTGACAGATTTTAATTTCTCCTATCCTTTTAAACATATTGAATGCAGCTATAGCATTTAGCCAATATTTGATTGAAGCAGGGCAGACCTAGCATAGAAGTTATGGGTTCACATGAACTCTATTGACTGATAACCTAGTCCGCACCTGGATTGAAAATCTAGTCTAACTCTAATAGTTTATGGTAGAATTCTAGTCTAAGTATATTTAGTAAATTGTAATTATGGTAATTTTATTAGAATAATGTTTCCTTGTTAAACTAGCGAAATGAAGAACTTAGCTCTATATAAGGAGGTCATTATGATGAATGAAAAGTAAATATTTTTCTTCTCTCTAAATTTACGTCCCCTCTTGATTTTAATATGGTATTAGAGCCTTGTTAAAAGAACACAAAAAACCTAAATAATGGCGGGTGACGGAGAAACCATCGATAAAAATAAAGGAATCGCTGGTGAAGAACGCAAAATTCAAAGAAAAACAATCTCATCGTATGACATTACGTCAAATGATAATCCCGGAATTGTGGTGACACAAGTCAAATTGAAGAAAGATAATTATGAAGAATGGGCTCGATCCATGAGGACGACCCTAAGAGCAAGGAAGAAATTCAGCTTCATTTATGGTACGATCAAGAAACCGGATGAAGAGTCTCCGAACTTAGAAAATTAGTGGATCATAAACTCTTTATTGGTGTCGTGGATCCGCAACACAATAAAACCAACGCTTCGCTCAACGATCTCGCATAAAGAGAAAGCGGAAGAATTATGGATGAGCATCCATGAGCGGTTCGCCGTTATCAACGGACCTCGGATGCAACAACTGAAGGCAGAACTTGCAGAGTGCAAGCAGAAGGGAAGAATCATAATGGATTACTATGGAATATTGACTAAGTAATGGGAAGAATTGGCAAACTACGATCAGATTCCAACTTGCAAGTGCGGAAAGTGCACGTGCAATTTGGGGATGATCTTGGAAACCAAAACAGAAGAAGAAAAAGTGCATATTTTCCTCGTGGGATTTTATGAGGCAATGTATGAAATGGTGATATTGAACATACTGGTCCACGAACCATTGTCATCATTAAACAAAGCCTATTCAAAGCTAGTGCAGGAAGATCGAGTGAGAGGACTCACACGAAAAACGGAGGAACTGACTGAAACCGTGGCCTTTGCCGTACAAGGAAGAAATTTTTACTGTGATCAAAGTGAAGAGAAGAACGATGGTACATTCTGCACACATTGCAAGAGATCGGGACACGTTATGGAAGGATGTTTTAAACTTATTGGGTATCCGGAATGGTGGTCGAAAAAAAAAAGACAAAAATTCGAAGGAAGAGGACGAGGATAAGCCAATAACAGGATCTTTCATAAGTGGATCAGAATAATAACAGAAGGGAGGCTCGGGATCCGGTCGTGGAAGAGGCAACTATCGGGCTAACGTCATTGTTGTCAAGTACACACAGGCAGAGATATACCGAATGAACACATGCGGTATAGGACCTCACCATCTGAGCGAGGAGATTTGGAAAACGATGACTCACATGTTGAATTCACAAGTAATAAATCCGAATGTCAAGGTGGATGGTGAGACCAAAAACTCATCATGTATTACTAACTCTGGAGCTATCAGTCACGTGACAGGTAATTCGGAGAAACTGAGCAATCAACGGAACATTCATGAGTATCTGATTGGGCTTCCAGATGGAAATAGGTCGATGGCTACGAAAAAAGAAATGACCAGGCTAAATAAAATGGGATTTGGTTAAAGGATGTCCTCTATATTTTGAACTTAACTTGTAATTTAATTTCTGTATCACAACTTATTGATCATTTAGATTGTGAAGTGAACTTTAACAAAACTATGTGTGCTATACAATACCCACCACAAGGAAGCTACTTGGAACGGGTGAGCGACGAGGTGGACTTTACTATTTTCAGAATGTGCCACAGATATGAGCAATGAAGGCGGAGGCAGTTGATTGGTTCAATCTTTGGCACAAACAGTTAGGTCATCCTTATGCACAAATGATAAAGTCTATTACGACGTTATGTTTAAAAGAAAGTAGTGTTAGTTCGAATAAAGAATGTGATGTGTGCCAAAGGGCAAAACAAACAAGAAATATTTTTCGTTTGAGTGATAATATAGCTTCCAATATCTTTGATATGATTCATTGTGATTTATGGAGGCCATATAGAACACCTTGTTCTTGTGGTGCTTCATAGTTTTTTACTATTGTGGATGATCGGTCGCGATCCGTATGGATTTTTCTTTTAGTTGATAAGAAAAAAATGTCCCAAATCTTGAAAATTTTCTTTGTACTGGTGGATAGGCAGTTTGGTAAGAAATTGTTAGAAGTGATAACGGAACTGAGTTCACATGTTTGAAGAGTTACTTCTTCGAACATGAAATTCTTTTCCAAACTTCTTGCACAGGGACGCCGCAGCAGAATGGAAGATTTGAAAAAAAACATTGTACATTCTTAATGTGGCACGAGCATTAAGATTTCAGGGTCATCTTCCGATCAAATTCTGGGGAGAATGTATTTTTACTACGGGATACTTGATCAATAGAACACCATTTTCGATTTTGAATGGGAAAACCCCCTATGAAATTTTATACGGAGAGGCGCCTCATTATGATCACTTAAGGGTGCTAGGTTCACTATGCTATGCACACACGAAGAGAAGAACAAGAGACAAATTTGAGAGTCGGAGTCATAGGTGTGTCTTCTGGGGATACCCTTACGGGCAGAAAGATTGGAGATTGTATGACTTAGAAAATGATGAATATTTAGTCTCAAGATATGTGGACTTCTACAAGACTAAGTTCCTTTTTACCGTAGGAACATCTAACTTGGTTGACAACATAGAAGTGATCCCAGACAAAACAAAGGAAGAAAGGAATCAGTAAAATTTTGAAAAAGAATAGACAGCTAATGTAAGTACGAACAAAGCTCGAATAGAGAAAATCCAGACACCGGGTACCGAACCTACGGATCAACCAGAATTAGACCGGACATATGCTAGTCTGAATAATGAAAGCGTGAAAAAATATAGGCGGAAGGTACACAGGCCAATGAAAATCCATCAGAGGAACAATTAGGTCGGGGTAAACATCCGAAGCATGACTCGGTTCGCTTACGTGACTACGTTACTGAATTTTTTTGGAAAGAAAGTCCATTAACGAGTTCACCCGATCCTCAACAACCCTCAGGTGCACTTTATCCTTTAGCTCACTATATATCCTGTGATAATTTTTTCTCGCAACACCAAAACTTCTTTGCAGCAATTACCACAGGAATTGAACCAAAATCCTTCTCGAAGGCCATGAAAAGGAATGTTAGAGAAAAGTCATGCAACAATAAATCCAAGCATTAGAGGACAATGGCACATGGACATTAGAAATATTTCCACCGGATAAGAAAGCACTCGGATGTAGATGGGTGTACAAGATCAAATACAACTCAGATGGTACAATTGAACGATATAAAACTTAGTTGGTCATCTTCGGTAATAAGTAAAAAGAAGGTGTTGACTATAATGAAACATTTGCTCCGGTTGTGAAGGTAGTGACTGTTCGAACCTTCTTGGCGGTAACAACCGCTCAAAATTGGGAGTTGCATCAAATGGATGTTCATTATGCCTTCTTGCACGACGAATTGGCGGAAGAAGTTTATATGCAATTACTACTAGGTTTCCATGTGTCTGGTCTGGGGCAAGTATGTCGACTCCAAAAATCTTTGTATGGGTTAAAACAAGCCCTACGGTGTTGGTTTGTCAAATTAAGTGCCTTGATGAAATATGGGTTCAAACAGTCATACTTCGATTATTCTCTCTTCACGATGCACCGGGGAAGTATATAGTTTAATGTCTTAGTTTATGTGGATGACTTGATTATCTCCAGAAATGAACATGGTGCCATTGCACGGTTTAAAGACTATCTCTGAACTAGTTTTCACATGAAGGATTTGGACATCCTGAAGTATTTTTTGGGGATTGAAGTTGCGCGTGGACCAACCGGGTTATTCCTTTGTCAATGAAAACATGCCTTAGATATAATCTCTGAGTCTAGGCTACTAGGAGAAAAATCGATTAATACTCCCATAAAACAGAATCACAATTTGGCGTAGGCCAAAGGGGTTAATTTGGAAGACCCAGAACCATACCGACGTTTGGTTGATAGATTAATATACCTTAGTTTTACGCGATCGGAGTTATCATATTGTGTGCATGTTTTGTCCCAATTCATGCACCAACTGAAGAAAACGCACCGGAGAGCTGCTCTCCGAGTGGTAAGATACTTGAAGATGAACCTTGGGTAAGAAATTGTGTTAAGGAAGGATTGTGATCTCCGGTTGTATGTGTGGTGTGATGCGGACTGGCCTGGATGTCCATTGACCCGAAAATCTCTCACCGGATGGCTTATCTCCATCAGAAATTCACTGATATCATGGAAAACCAAGAAGCAACACATTATCTCTAGCTTGTCAGTAGAGGTGAAATACCGTTCAATGGCAATGACGGCTTGTGAATTGAAATGGTTGAAGGGAATCCTACATAGCTTGGGCGTCAAACATAAATCTCCGGTAAAAATGTACTGTGATAGTCAAGCAGCATTGTTTATTGCACGAAATCTGATGTTTCATAAACGGACTAAACATATTGAAGTTGACTGTCATTATGTCTGAGATGCACTTTAATCTGATATAATACTTTCGAGTTATGTGTCAACCAATGAGTAATTGGCCGACGTATTTACAAAGGCTTTAGGCAAATCACAACATGAATATCTGCTTGGCAAGTTGGGCATTCGAGATCCCCATGCTTCAACTTAAGGGGGTATTGACGGACAACCTAGTCCGGACCCGGATTGGAAACCTAGTCTAACTCTAATAGTCTTATGGTAGAATCTTAGTCTAAGTATATTTGGTAAATTGTAATTATGGTAGTTTTATTAGAATAAGATTTCCTTGTTAGATTAGGGAAAGGAAGAACTTAGCTTTATATAAGGAGATCATTATGATGAATGAAAAGCAAGAAACGAATTCTCTCATTATTTTTCTTCTCTCTAAATTTACGTCCCCTCTTGATTTTAACAAACTCAATAATTTTTGCGTAGACCTTGTATATGTATTTAAGAAATCTAATAAATATCTATAAGTATTTGATTATAAATTTAATTATTATTATATATTAATTTGAGATCGTTATAAGAAATCATAAACTACCAATTCTAGATTCGTCTGCCTTGAACTCGAAAAAAAATATTTGAAACTAAAGTGGAAAAGTTTTTGGAAAGGGAAAATGGCCTTTTATAATATTCGAAAGGTGGCCATCTCCATTGTATTGATCCACGCGGTATCTAAAAATAGTGGATTTTTTCAGAAGAATAAAATATAAAAATAAAGGCATTCTCAATCTGTTAGGACTGCAGCAATATTTATTCTCTTGATAGAATGACATGATAATCCTTCAATTCTGAGTTTTAGAATGACAAATTACCTTTACACACTTTAAGATAAGTTAAATTTATGATCATTAAGTCAATTGTCAATTTTAATTAGAACAATAACACTATTTATAATACTATTATATGCAAATACGATACCAACAAGAACGATAAATAACTATACCTCAATCCCGAACTAGTTGAGGAAATACAATACAAAAAAAAGTCTTGTATGCAAATAGATCACTCTACATCTACCAGGTTTACTCAAATTTCAATTATTAGGGGCCTTGCCTTACTTGTAAAGACTAAAGACTTAATCTAAGGTCTGAACATTCAAAAAATGTGAAGTTTGACGAAAAAGTTTTGTACTCAAATCATTTAAAGCCAAGCTTTTTTATGATAAAATTCCAAACCAGTTGCTTTTCAATGAATTTCTAGGCATATTCTTGAGAGGTTTACTTTTCTAAGTTTTGTAGCTCAAACTTGACTATAGAATAGTTCTAGATCACAATTTATTTTAATTTCTTTGTTATCACAGGTGCAGATCAATTATAGTTTTAACAAGTAATTGACTAATTATTATTTGAGAGTTTTCAATCATCACACTTTACATGGTCTCTCTGTATTAGTATTAAATTTTGATTACCAAAATATAATAGACACCATCTCAAGCAAAGTTCCAACAATTATAATGCACAATTGTTCTACCAATAATTAGTCAATACTTTTGTCTGATTAAGAAGAAAATAAATTAAAAGCTTCCTCCATTGATTTTTTTAGCCTTACTATAGAGTACCATAATGGCTAGAACTGCATGAGAAAACTATATATAATAACAAGAGTTTTAAGTTTTATGCACATCAAAAATGTATAAATTCTTTACCCCATCACGTTTAAGTAACCTAAAACAAAGAAGTGTTTTTTCATATCATGCCTAATATGTACCTTAAAGATAAGTAGCATATGGTACCGCTTAAATTGAACCGATGGTGTAATGGTTTTATATGGTACTATCAATGCATATATATAAATAGCGGTAAGAATTTTAACCAACTGCAAGATAAACCAAGAAAGAATTTATTTCATATATACTGATCGTGCATTGCTGAAAATATTCAAAAACGATCAGCAACCTCCATGGTCGACTAGCGATGAAGATCTAAG
Organism: Anisodus tanguticus; assembly: GCA_034509755.1. Classification (NCBI taxonomy): domain Eukaryota; kingdom Viridiplantae; phylum Streptophyta; class Magnoliopsida; order Solanales; family Solanaceae; genus Anisodus; species Anisodus tanguticus. The sequence goes on along the minus strand of CM067543.1, from coordinate 6,149,848 downwards.
ACTGCATTCTAGTGTTGTCGATGTAGTAGTTTCTATAACTAGGAAATTCAAGACGCTAATCTGGTATTTCATATATGATGAGATAAAAAATGTTGTCACAACCTCGACAGCAGAACCGATATTGAAGTTGTGATTGCTATCGCTGACAAATAATACCCTTGAGCTTGAATTCCCTGAAACATTGTATGAATGTAAAACGGGTAAGTTCACAATGATATGTGACAAAATCTGCAGTATATACAGTAGAATAGAACACTATTGGAGTCGTTCGGTACGAGGTATAAGAAAAATAATCATGGTATATAATTTGGTATAGTTTTATCTAATGTTTTGTTGTAATTTGAATCATGTATAACATAATCTTTGTATAACTTAGTACATCAATTGATGTATTATTTTATACCACCAACCTATGTTGCTCGGACTCTTCACTTTCGGTGCCGCACCCGCGTCGACATGACATGGGTGTGGGATCCGTGTCTGATTTGGTCAACCGATTTCGGGTACTTTGACCAAAATCGACGAAGAAATTCCGGACAGATTCAATGATTTCTTTAATCAAAACAAAAGTTAAGGTGAAATAGAAGAAAATGGAATACCTTCTATATAGAAATTTCTATGTCACTCCTTTTTCTTTTAATCTCCTTCCGGAATTCTCCTCTTGATCAATATTTTCTCCTCAATTTTTTCACATAATATCTCATAATTTAGCTTTCACATAATACGATTGTTAAATAGGCTAGTTGAGATATGCTCAAGATTCATTTATCAAGTCCCAAGATTCTCAAAGGTATCTTAACCTATGTTGCTCGGACTCTTCAAAACTATTGTCGCCCCGTAACAGATCCTCAAAAAATACAGCGTTTTCAGAGGATATGACACACATCTGTCGATGTTTTTGAAGAGTTCGAGCAACATAGGTCTTAACAAGAATGAGGTTTCTTCTAGTAAAGTTCAAGTAGTTGCATGTATCGGGTAGCAAAAATATAAAGGGGAAAAGAACCATAGAAAGAAAGAGAAGAACAAAAATGCAGAAGAAATAACTGAGGGGAAAGAGTGATCCACACGCGCATAGCTGCATACTGGACTATTCATCAAATTGAAAAGAAAAGAAAAAGCCAATTAAGGAAAAATCAGCTCAAAACCGGGAGGAATCTAATTTACCATGAAGTGTGTCCTAGTGATCAATGAAGCGGGTTGAGAACCATAAGGTCTCAGGTTCAATTCTCAGTGGATGCAAAAAAATTAGGTGATTACTCCTCATCTGTCTAAGCCTGGGTGGATAGTACATGTGCCGGTGAGAAGTAGCAGGTACCCCGTGAAATTAGAAGAAATGCGTGCAAGCTTGGCCGCGCGCACCTCGATTAATTCCACTACCTGCTACCTCCCACCAGCGATAGGTATCAGGTAACTCTATCTACCCAGGCTTAAACAAATGGGAAGAAATAACTTAGCGTTTTTTGTATTCGCTGGGATTTGAACCTGAGACCTCATGGTTCTTCTCCACTTCATTGACCACTAGGGTGTAGGCCACACCCTTGGGTGAATATTTGTTAGATTGACAAACACTTATGAATGACATGTTTCATACTTCTGCTTCCGCGGCAAATCTATTAATCTATCTCTCATAATGTACATGGATGCATCCCATTCAAAATCACCATGCCTAATTTCCTTAGACTATAGAGTGTTCTTTAAAGACATAAAAGTTCTTTGTTTTTAGCTGTTGATCCACTCAATACGTATTTACCAGTATTTCCAAAAGTTCCAACTCAGGCACCAACAATTTTCTTGGTAATGCCAAGAATAGCATGCTATCCATGCAAAAAATATGCATCTGGATTCCTCATGCTGTTTCATTCTAAAAAGTCGGGAGGTATCTCTCATCTTACCACACTTTGAGTGCCTATGTACCAACTCTCAAAACTAAAACCTTCTCAGGGAGCTTCTAATTTATTATGATCCCATTCGAGGAAAATTAGATATTAGCAGGTGATGTTTGTTCAATGATTTTACGATACTTTCATATTCACCTTTTAAGTTCATTTTGTATATCCACTAATAACAATTAGAGATCACCATAATTGAGAAGTCAGGAATGAGAAAAGAAAAATCTGCTCATATACATTTCTGTATCAAATGTAACACATTTTTATAAGTATGAACCCCTATAATATGCATTAATAAATATTACTCTCTTTTTAATGAACTGGGTGAAAGATCATAATATTGATTGAATTACTTTCCCACAGAGGCATATATCAGGGCACTAAGACGAAACCCCATGAAGTTCCAAAAACATTGATTTTCTTAGTCTTCCTTAGTTTCTTCACCGTTTTGCAAAGGAGCAGTATAAAGTGTAAAAAGAACTTTTACATTTCCGATATTAGCAAGCATGCAACTCAACTCAACTCAATACATTAATGTAGAGGTTTCCAGCATATTTACGAGTTACGACCCGCTACACATTGAACCCTTGCATCTTTTCTATGCTTGAACATGAGGTTAACTTTCCAGTATAACGGACCAACCAACGTATCTTCTCTTCATTTTCTTTTTTAAGTCAGTTAAGAATCTTAAGATCACATTTTTCTGAACTAGGGCTGCAATACAGATGATCCAAAACTATATGAAAACACTAAGGGGTCGTTCGGTTGCTGGTTAGGAGAATTTGTACTATCATGTTTGGTGGTATTTTTTGCTATGTATAAAATTCAACAAACCAACTATGGTGTTTGGTTAGCAATTTAGAATCCGGCATAATTAATAGATGTATAAGTTATGAGGGAATCTATGTACTATTTTATGGAGGAATAACTAAACCCTGCATAACTTATCCCTGCATTACAAATACATGCATAACTCTAACCAGCAACAAAACGACCCCCAAGCTCATAACAATCTGCTCTTTATCCGAAACAGGAAGGATGACCAACACACAGACATGAGGACAATAGAGTGTCATACCTTCAAAGACAAAAGCGAAGATGAAGCTGAAATATCTTGGAGCCCTGAGAAACCAATATCATAAGATATACTCCCGTCAGCTTTGAAGAGTCCGAAGTTCTTCTCCGATGATTGACCTGGCTTTTGATACTCATTGAACAGTGCAAAAATATATGCCTTCAACATTTTTTTCGGCCTCATTGGAGTTCCTTTCCTTTTGGCGAGCCTTTTACGCAGATTATAATTATACGTCCTAGCATTACCTGGCGTGGCAGCAGGTTCATTCTCGTCCCCATTAGATGCCCAGCCCGTTTCAGTAACTATGACTTCCATTTTCCGAAAACCAGCATCCTCAAGAGCTGCATACGCTGCATCAATCTGAGCATCGAGCAAGTTATCATAATGAAGGTTTGTTCTATTGTCAACAATTCCATCATTTGGCTGAAAAAGAGCATAATCTATGTCTATTTTATCTGAGTTGTACGTGTAAGCCAAAAACGGGTAAGCATTTAAACAGAACGGAGATCCGATTTTCGAGAAGAAGTCTAAAAGTGGCTTCATCAACTCAGAAACACCATCTTTAAATACACAAAAGGAAGGAGGGAACGAATCGGCAAAAACAGCCTGCGAGTGTGCGGTCGATATCTGAACGTTACTTATCCCGAGCTTTTTCGTCGCATTATGTACATTCTTTACAGCGTTCAGAAGAGCTACCTCCAGTTCATTGTCGCTGCCCCCCAAAACTTCATTTCCCACGGCGATGCCAACTATGTGGGTATCGGGAAGGAACGCTTTCACATTATCTTTTACCCAAGTCAGAGCATGATCTGCGTTCGCACTCATTTCTTTTACAAGCCCGTTCGGAAGTCCAACCACCAGCTCGAGCCCCGTCCCTTTAAGCGCATTAAGGACACTGGGTTCCGCATCGTAAATTCTAACGTTCTTAATTTTCGCTGCTCGAAGGAGTTTGACCACTTTATCAGGTGAAGGGATGTTATCTGCAATTCTCCCGTAATTAATCCCGTACGTTCCTGTGAACGCTCTTGCAGTCTGTTGAGCTGAAAAGAGAAGGTGAAAAAAGCTGATTAAGTACAAAGCTAAAGAATAAGAAAACTAGTTCAACACGAAATGTAAACATGTCAATGCGTCTGAGAAAGAACGCAGATATAAACACTGAAACTGTTTCTGTTAACTCGGGTCTAATGTCAAGCCACAAGAATCGACTTGATGTGATAAGTGGGAGTTAAAATTAACAGACTTGCAAGAAACTTCTTCAGTCAATTTTTAATGGAATTACAATAAATACATCAAAAAACAACTTTTCTATTCATCAGTTACACAGCTTAATAACCTTATACTACAGAAATATAAAATCACAGAAATCAGCTAAGTACACCAATCCATTCTCATAAGCAAAGAAAAGGCAGCCAACAAATTTCACTGCAGAAAGATGAAACAGAAAATAGCTGATTCCACAACACATACACACACACACACACAAATCAGAAGATCCAATTTTTATTGTTTACTCTTTATTTTAAATATTACTATCAAATGTTGAAATCATACATGATTTATCATAGTTTATTCGTTTCCGTTATTTCTTTTTCATGTTTCTTTAAAATGCTTGTGCTTATACGAGAGTCTATCGGAAACAACCTCTAGCCCCCAAGGTAGAGGTAAAGGTGAGAGTACACTCTACCCTCCCCAAACCCCATTTTGTGGGATTTCACTGGGTATGTTGTTGTTGAAATCATACATGAACAAGTATAATACTAAAGCACATAAGCATACTGATCAAATCTGCAGCTCAAGAAAAACAAACCTGGTTAAAGAAAAAACTTAAAAGTGCCAAGATTGAGAAGAGATAGAAACAACTCAATTAAAGCAAATCAACCAGATTATCACTCAACAACAACAATAACATACCCAGTATAATCCCACAAACTGGGGTGTGGAGAGGGCAGACCTTACCTCTTACCTTTGTCGTAGTCAATGCAAACATTCAAGGAAAATAAGACAGCTAAGATATCACAATAACAAAATAAATGAAAAACGACAACAAACTCATCAAATTACAATAAAAGAAGTTGACAAAAATGAAAATTAAACAGTACCATTAGGAGTGAAGATCACCAATAACATAAAAAGGAATCGAAGAAGAATCAAACGAATCTTCATCACTGCAACACAACCTTCAAAACAACCCCGTTTGCCTTCCAATTATCAAAGAAGACAAAAAAAAAGATCACTCTTTTAGCTTCATCACCCAATACACCCCACTATCAATTTTTCAGCAAAACCCCACTATCACAAAAACGCTAACTTTCAATATTCTTTATTATTTTTTTCTAAAATAATAATAAAGTAAAATTTTGTATTCTTGAATTGGTGGCACACGGTGGTTCCCGGCGGCGGAGGACGGCAGTGATTAGGTGGGGTTGCTGTGGAATTATTTTTCAGACAAATTATAGTCATCGAGTACTAAGTAATGTTTTGAATTCCATGTATTGGATGGTGTTGTTTGGATTTGAATTTTCTTTTAAAGAATTCAACTTGGGAAGTGTGTAAAATATTCTCACTCCCAAACGGGGACTTACTGTTTTGTTCCACGCTCTTATATCTTGCACGGAAAGCATTGCTCAGTTTTCTTTTTGAATTTTAAATATCTTTTTACTTTTTCCTTTTCATGAAGGATTTATTTTTACTAAGGACCCGTTTGAATAACAGTTTTTCCCCTTTTCTCAAAAACATAATTCATAATATGATTTATGATTTTATTAATATTTAAGATGATTTTTTCAAATGTATTATTTTTTAGCACTCAAAAATTTAATTTTTCTTTTTCAAGTGAAATACATGTCTAAACATAATTTTAACTTTTAAATATTATTTTTCAACTACAATTTCAAATATTTTTTATTTTGAAATATTACTCAATTTATGGCCACCTATGAAGAATCGACAACAATGTGAATATGCTTCCTAGTATCAAGGTTTTAATTAAATTTAAAAATTAGGTCAATTTTATGTTATACAACAACAACAACAACATACCCAGTGTAATCTCACAAAGTGGAGTCTAGAAAGGGTAGGATGTACGTAGACATTATCTCTATCTTTGTGGGATAGAGAGGTTGTTCCGATAGATCCTCGGCTCATAAAGAATGTAGTTAATGCGGGATTACAAGAAAAATAAGACAACAAAATATCCAGATAAAGAATATATGGAATAATACACACATAAGAATAATGTTCTATATGATACCTAAATACTACTACTAAGATAAGGAGAAGAGGAGATGGAAAGGCTAGCTTCCACCTCTCTCACACCCATCGCGGCAAAACTCAACTACTCACTAACCTTTTATCCTTATCCTCGACCTCCAAATCTTCCTGTCTACGATCATGTCCTCGGTCAGCTGAAGTTGTGTCATATCCTGTTTAATCACCTCACCTAGTTCTTCTTCATTCTACCTCTACCTCTCCTAACTCCTGCTACCGCCAATATCTCACACCTCCTAACTGATGCATCATCACACCTTCTCTTCACAGTCCAAACTATCTTAGTCGCGCCTCCCTCATCTTGTCCGCTACGGAGGCTACTGCAATCTTATCTCGTATAACTTCATTTCTAATCATGTCTTTCCTATTATGACCAGACATCCATCTGAGCATTCTCATCTCTGCCACTAGTATTTTTTGAACGTATCAGTTCTTAACTGGCCAACATTCTGCCTCATGCAACAATATTAATCTAACCACCACTCTGCAGAACTTATCTTTCAGCCTAGACAACACTTTCTTATCACAAAGCACTCCGGAGGCGAGCCTCCATTTCATCTACCCTATTCCAATACGGTTTGCTACATCATCGTCAATCTCATCGTCTCCTTATATTATGGACCCGAGGTATTTAAAGTTTCCTCTTGTAGGTATAGCTTATTCCTCGATCTTGTCAATTTTATACTATATATAATATATATATATATATATATATATATATATATATATATATATATATATATATATATACCACACTAATCTAAAAATATATTTTTAATGTAATTTGGTGTTCTTTTAGTTAAACAGGTTGAAGTTTCAATTTTTTTTATCTCATATATGAGTACGCGGCATGTACACCCAAAATGATTTTTTGTATTGAAGTAATAGTGACGAAATTATGGAGCTAGTTATTTTATTAGGTTGGTACGTCGTGATTATGTCCAGTTTATCAAGATCTATAAATCATGCTTGCAGAAGCTTTATGATGAGTTGTCAAATATGAAATTCTCAAAAAATTAAAAAGTCGGAAGTTATCGTGATAGAAAATATCACTAAAAGCATATATTCTAAAAGCTACTCCCTCTATTTCATAGCAGAGTCCGCTCTTTGAAGTTAAATTAAATTAAATTAATTAAATATATTAAAATTAAAATTAAAATTAAAATTTAGATATGCAAAACTATACAATAAGTACAATAAGGTGCAAATATTCTCATGGTAATATGTTGTAAAATACATCTTAATGTTGATCAAATAACTCTCGAAAAGCAAAAATGACAAGTATTTTGAGTCGGAAGAAGTAATTATAAGCTACTCCCTACATTCCACTTTACTTGTCTTCCTTAATAAAATAAATGTCTGAAAAAATTATCATTTTAGAAAATCAAGATTTAATTAACTATTATTAGTTTTCACCTTTATTCTTATTGAATAAATGTAGAAAGAGATTAATGTGGTAAAAAAGAATAGTATTAAATTGAGAAAATGAATTAATAAGGATACTTTAATCAGATTATCTCTTTAGTTAATGTTTTTTTACGGGCCGTGCAAAAAAATATGATAAGTAAAATGGACCGGTAAAAGTATTTATCGGGGATATTTCGATAGAGTACTTACAAACAAAAATTTACATAAATCATACTAATGAATTATAAAAAATAATTCCTCCGTCTCAAATTATTTGTCGTGATTACTAAAAATAGTTGTCTCAAGTTATTTGTCGGTTTAGAAGTTCAAGACATAATTAATTATTTTTTCTCCATTTTGCCCTTTGTTATTAATGAAGATGACACATAAATAGAGTAAATATTTAATGGAAAAAGAATTATAATTTAGACATAAATAAGAGTATAGTATATCAAATATTCTTGTCAATTAATATTTTTTAAGAGGCATGTAAATTAAAAAAATAATAAATAATTGGAGACGGACGAAATATCGTAATAATTTAATTGGAGGTCCGGGTAAGCGCGTGGGGCCATTGGATGAGTTAGTGCAACGTCTTTCACTGATGATAAGCCAAGACGTGACTCGTGTATCTTTTTAAATTCCATAAGATTTTTATTTGTCTTTATTCTTGTGGAAAATTCTCAAATTCCATGAGATATTTTTTGAAAAAGTAAACAAAAGCACTAAATTGATACTACAGTATAACCTCGATAAATGAATACCATCAAGATTAGAAAAAAAATTTCATTTAGCGAGGTTATTTATTTATCGATAAATGAATATTTATTCATTTAGATAATATTTTTTTATTTTTTTCTTATGATTAGTATTTTTACATTTAATGTACAAATGTACCTAGAGGGTAATAGTCAATTTTTTTTATAAAAAACTTAATTACATTCATTTTCTTTAGACTCTAGATTATGAATACATGCACTATACGCGTGGACTAATTACAGTGTACTAACATTCATGTACTAATAAGATTGTATGTATAGAATACTTAGAGTCTAAGAAAATATACTTAACCTACACTACAAACTATATATAGTTCTAAAATCTTAGTTCGATAAAGAATCCATACTACTGTATCTTTCTTAATCTTTAATTTAATGGCTTCCAATCATCAGTCAAAATCAATAACAAAAACAACTTTAACCGACCAGATAAGGAGGACCATATGTGAGCATAAGAAGGAACATTCAAGTATTAGCCAAAAAGATATGCAAGCATGGGTGAAACAAAAGTTTGATTTTCTTACTAGCCAAACCACAATATCAAATACTCTCAAAAGATCATCTGAATATTTATCGGAGGAGATGAAAAATAGCGATGTTAAGATGCACAAGTCAACTAAGTACCCCGATTTAGAGAAAGCTTTATATGAATGGTTTCTTCAAAGACAAGAGAAAGGGAATATGTCAGGATAAATGATCCAAAGTAAAGCAAAAGAGTTTTTGCAGAAAATGTATGCTGAAACAAATTCAGAATTCAGCTTTTCTAGTGGATGATTAGAACGTTTCAAGGCAAGATATTCAATCAAGTCTTACCGACGATTCGGTAAAAGTGGTTCTGTTAACATGGAGGACATTGAAAATGCTTTACCCGGAATACGGTCAAAATTAGACCAATTTCAGTTGAAAGATATTTACAATATGGATGAAACTGGATTATTTTACCGGTTGGAAGCTGACCATTCACTTGCCACGAAGCAGTTTGAAGGACGGAAGAAAGACAATGAGAGAATCACTGTTGTTGTTTGCTGTAATGGTGATGGTTCCGACAAAGTATCCCTTTGGGTTATTGGTAAGTATGCAAAACCTAGATGCTTTAAAAATGTGAACATGAACAATCTTAGTTGCGAGTATTGATTCAACAAGAAAGCATGGATGACTGGTTTGCTTTTTCAAGAGAATGAATGACAGAAAGGTTCTCTTGTTAGTAGACAATTGCCCAGCTCATCCAAAGGTTGTTGAAGGCTTGATAAATGTAGAGTTATTTTTCTTGCCTCCTAACACAACGTCTAAAATTCAACCATGTGATGCTGGGATTATTCGAGCATTCAAAGTTCATTATCGGCGTCGTTTTTATTCTAACATCTTGAAGAGTCTTGAAGTTAGCTCACCAAATCTTGAAAAGATTAACATTTTAGATGCTATTAATTTTTCTACCATGGCTTGGAGATTTGATGTGACGACAAAAATAATTGCAAATTATTTCCGGCATTGCAAGATTCGGTATGAAGAAATTGATGTTCCTGAAGTAGAAGTTGGTCAATTAGAAGAAGATATCCAATGATTAACTGATGTCATTTCTAATTTACACTATAGAAATGTGATGGACGTTGAACATCTTTTGAACTATCCTAACGAGAATGATGCAGTTATGGAATTGCCTACAGACGAAGAAATTATTGAGTCCGTACTAAATGATGAGAATGATCCTGAACCAGATGATAGTAGCGTCATACACTAAAGTTGTGCATGCATTACAAAAAATTAAGAATGGGATGCATTTTGGTGGCAGAAAAAAACAAACAACTTTAGATGCATTTTTTTGAGAAGAAACGACTTCTTATATGAACATTGTTGATTGGATGAAATATTTTCGTTTATTATATATACATATTTTTTAATGGAATTTAGTGATTATTCATTTATGTTTACCTGGGGCCTTTAAGGACTCAAAATGTTTTATTCGTTAATGCATTTAGCGAGGTTGTTCATTTAGCCCATTTGTCCAAGTCGGGACTGGGGAAAATTATTTATTTGGCGAGGTTATTCATTTATCGAACATTCATTTATCGAGATTATACTGTAAGTGAAAGGATAAAAACGATCACTAAGAGGTATAATGGAACGGTTAGTCCCTACACATTTAATAAGAGAATTCAAATTCGAGCTCTCAGAAGAGAGAGTTTTATGTAGAAAATATTTAATTTCTTTTAGCGAATTTGCTTGCCTATCTGCGGGCGGAGGGAGAGTGTGGCTACGTGTTAGATTGAATCTAATAATTTTAGTTTAAACTTTGTATTTATCTTAAAAATTTATAAATATGTAATAATTTATTATTAAAAACTCAAAATTTTAAAAAAATTAGAATTAGAACCAATAAAATTTAAATCTTAATATCCCTCTATCTATGTCATACGTATGTAGATTAATTTAACAAGTAAATATTAAATATTGCATGATAAATAAAAAAAAAAAGGACAAACGAAGTAGGAAGTACTAGAAGAGAAAATGGACGTGTGCTTTCTGGTCTTGGTCTTCCAATTCCAAAGTCCGTTTCATTTGAGCCTAAAAAGGACTTGGATCCACATAGAATCACGTCATTTTACATAATATTTAAATTCATTTGACAGATTACTTAATTAAAGCTTTAACTTCTGTTTATAGGATGTCAGTGTTGTCCGTGATGGCAAAGAGGACAGTCTAGTGAGTAGTGAAGACTGAACTTTGCAATTTTACAATGGTGAATAGCTAATAGACATTCGTACTCGTATGAAGTTGTATTTCGGGCTCATTTAGACACTTCATCTCGTTTAATTTACGACAAGTGTTTCAAACCCTTTTAATGATGTGTTTTCCTCATTTATCGTGGATAACACATCAAATCCACATCATTTGTCAAATTTAAAATTCAAAAATTATAATGAAAAGAAAAGTAACAATAAATTTAAAAATTTATTCTAAAAAAATCACCTCCGCCGCTTTTTCTCTTTCTCCCCTCCTCCCTCGTCCTGGCCCCTCGTTTTCATCTCTTCTCTTCCCCCGAACTATGCAAAATGATTTATTGAACTAGGAGTATGTTTTAATTGGTGAATATTCATTTTAATAATAGAACCGTAGTTATTTGACAGGATTCTAGATTGACAAGTTTTTGAAGATGATGTAACTTAGTTGAATCGCACATTGGAATGGGAGAGGAAAATAAAGAGTTTTATAAGGCATGACTCAATAGTTCATATATATAATAGAGGGCTTTTGAGACTATACATATTATAGACTTGTGTCGTGTCATTAAACCTTCCTTTAATCCTTTCTTTACCTCATTCAAAAGTTACAATTGTAATTTATGAGTCCGTACTTAAAGGTAAAATTTCCAACCATTAGTTCGTGTTAAAAAAGCCTTCAAAAAGTTCTAATTCAAGAAAGAAATCAGTTTGATAACTTGAATGGAAATAGAATAAGACATTTATGTAGAGTACACTAATTTTATGACCTGTTGCCTGTAAGGATTAATAATTTTGTTCTCTTTTGGTGTGGGGACTTGAGTTAGGAGCAACTTCCATGCATTGATGAGCTTATCTTTAATTTTAAAAAATAAAACCTATTTCTCTACCTCAAATTTTGTCTTCCAAGTGTTGCTTTCTAAAGATCAACTTTCCAAATAAAAAGGCAAAAATCCTATTAGTTTATTGAATAATCATAGATTTTTTTAGAAAAACATTGCTTAGCTCAATAAACATCCAGAACAAGGCACTGAACTTTTTCTAAAGTCTTCAATAGAAAAAAGCATTTGCAACAAAAGAAAAAGAATTCCAGCCGTAACAACCGATAAAGTGAGTGTTCTAATTGAATCTTTATACCTTTTCCTTTTCAATAAGTTTCATGATCCAATGTTACTATGTATTGAAAAGTTGAATTGAATGTTTTGGAGAATATTCAATAACTTAAGTAAACTTTTACTTTTATCATCCGTAGCATGATTCATACCAAGAATTAATATAATAGAGTTAACATTTTAAGATTTTTTTTATCAGCGTTTTTGTTAAAAAAAGTAATAGAATGATGTCAACTGTTGAAAAGGTTACCGATAATGTTAAATATTTACATCAAATTAAATTTTGGAAAAGTTATGTTACACTTTTGATGCTATATATACATATCCATTTATTTTCACATAAAAGGGTGTGTTTCTCTGGAGAAAAACATTTTCTGGTTGGTTGGTCAAATATTTTGAAAAAATATTTTCTCTAAGAAACAAGTTTTTTAAAATTTAGAAAAATGACTTTTCTAATAAGATTAGGAAAAACAAATTTCATAGGTGGCATTCACGCTGATAGTCTTTTCTCTATCCCCACTATCATTCTTCCCCAACCCTCGCCACCCACTCAGGGGCGAGGCAAAACTTTTGACGAGGGGACTCAATCCTGCAACAATAGTCTAAATATTATGCCCTTCGTTTGTTGAGCTAAAGTTTGTGTTATGTCATGGGGATTCAAAATTTAATATATATACATAAATAAATTGATCTTATATATATAATATAATTTTTCGACGATGTAGTTGAACCTATTAACGTGTACAATATCTACATCATAATTAGAATATATCTCATATATTGTGTAAATATTTAGTGATGTATAATTATGGTAACTATAGGATTCTTATTGTATTAGGGTTCTACATTGTACACTATATATATATATATATATATATATATATAGATATTTGCATTAATGAGAAAGCCTCCTCAAAGGAGATTAATACAATCTTACATGGTATCAAGAGCCAAACCCTAAAACACCTAAACCCCCCCCCCCCTCTATTTTCTTTTTTGGACTTATTTTTCCGACCAGTGGCGGCTACCAAACTCGTTGCTTTCCTCTTCTTTCCAGCAATTACAGTTGGTGGCTAAAATTGTGTTCTTATACCACAATTTCTTTTCTTTGTTTCATGTGTACCTTCTGCGGCAACCATGCCAGCTCCTATCACTCCCAAAGCTTCTGCATCCTCTGCAGTCGTCAATGACAACCCCCTTCATCCCTCTGCCTCTTCTTTCCATCCAGCGTTTACCTTCACAAATATCAAGAATTTCATTTCCTTAATCCTTGGCCAAGAAGATGGTCAGTATTCTTCGTGGGTTGAACTTTTTCATATTCACGCATGCGTGTACAACGTGCTTGACCATATTGACGACTATCTCCCTCGCCCTCTTGACGTTGCAGATTCGACATGACGTTGTCTCGATGCTATTGTCAAATAGTGGATATATGACACCATCTCTAAAGATTTGCTTCACACAATCATGAAAATAGGTGCATCGGCTCGTGAGTTATAGGTACGTTTGGAGGAAATATTTCAGGTAAACAAACATACTCGTGCTGTGTATTTGGAGGAGCAGTTCAACAATACACGTCTCGAGATTTTTGCCATCATGTCTGCAATATTGTAAACAATTGAAGCTAGTTGCGGACCAATTATCTAACGTCGGAACGCCTGTTTCCGAAACCAAAATGGTCTTACAACTTGTTGCGGGCTTACCAAAAGGTGAATATGACACTCTCGCGACTATGATTCAACAAACCGTCCCATTTCAGAGTTTCAACAGGGCACTCTCACAATTACTTTTCGAGGAAACTCGATGCGCAAAATAGGACGAACACAATCAAAAGGCGTTAGCGGTTGAAAATTCAGCGTCAAACGCCGCCCCCACCACCCAGCCACTACCACCAAAAAACCACCAGTCATGGGACAACCGTGGTGGTAGAGGCGGCAGAGGCCGCGGTACTGGCAAAAATAGTAAGGGTCGCGGCAGAGGAGGAAAAACTCAGCAGCAGCCCAATTCCAATTCGATGTGGGGTGGCCCAGGGCAGTGGCCCGACATTGGGCCCTGGGCCTCGGTTCCTTTTCCCTACTGCTAACAGACACCTAGCCCAATTCCAGAACACGGGAATGCCCAGTGTTCTGGGCTAATTCCCAGGCCCAAGGAGAGTTTTCAGTCTGCCCCAACAAGTGAATTTTGTGATGGCCCGGTAGCAGCCCATTTCGGGTCTGGCCCCCACTGACTTGGGCCAGGCCTTCAGCACTCTAAATCTCCAACAACCCGATAAAATTGATACATGGATACGGGTGCCACATCTCACCTCACCCGCTCTGCAGGTAATCTTCTCAAACTGTTTCGTTTAAAGTATCCTCAGTATATTACAGTTGGTAATTGTCATCACATTCCAATTCAGGGTTATGGTACAACCTACACCCAACCGCCTCACCCACCCTTCTCCATAAATAATGTCATGTATGCTCCTAACTTTATTAAAAACCTAATATATGTCTGAAAATTTACTCGTAATAATTTTGTTTCTGTTGATTTTGACCCATTTGATTTTATTGTGAAGGACCTTCGTACGGGGACACTTCTTACGAGATGCAATAACACATGGGATCTCTATCATTTCCCATCCACCTCCGCTGCCAGTCCCCGAACACACACCTCCCTCGCTGCTATCTCTCCGTCAACTTGGCACAATAGGCTTGGACACCCAGGAGCTCCTGTTTTAATTTTCTTAGAAGCAATAACTTTATTCATCGTAATGGGAAACTTGCCCAAAACTGCGTTTCTTGTCAATTAAACAAACATGTTCGCCTTCCATTTAAATCATTTGTTAGTGTTACGTTTGCTCCGTTTGATATTGTTCATGCTGATTTGTGGACATCTCCCATTACTAGCTCTCTGGGTCATAAATATTATCTAGTCTTATTAGATGACTACTCTCACTTTATTTGTATTTACCCACTCAAATTTAAGTCGGAAGTCTTTGCCAAATTTCTTGAATTTTGCATTTTTATCAAAACACAATTTGAAAGAGCTATAAAATCTTTTCAATGTGATAATGACTGTGAGATTAATAATTCTGCATTCCAAAAATTTTGTAAAAATAATGGCATGGTTTTTCGGTTTTCATGTCCTCACACATCCCCTCAAAATGGCAAAGTAAAACAAATCATCCACACTATAAATAACATGGTTTGCACTTTCCTATTTCATGCCTCTCTCCCTCCCTCATTTTGGGTCTATGCAGTCAAGATGGTAGAATACATCCTCAATATTTTACCCACCAGTACTCTTCATAACATGACCCCAACCGAAATATTATACCATCGGATCCCCTTCTATGATCACCTTCGGATATTCAGTCTTCTTTGTTACCCAAATCTCGCTTCCACCGCCCCTCACAAATTAGCATCCCGCAACACTCCGTGCGTGTTCGTAGGATTCCCATCGAATCACAGGGGCTATCTGTACTATGACTTGTCCACTTCACGTCTCTCATCATGTCACATTTGACGAGACCACATTCCCATTTTCAAACATTCAAAAAATCCAAAAACCGGACTATACTTTCCTTGACGAGTCTATACTTTCTCCCATCACCCTCCGTGAACTGTGTCACTCCACCACCACCAACCAATCTCTACTAACTACTGTCGTCGCCACAGCACAAACTTTGGTGCCTCTGCCACTTGCCCACTCTTTGTCACCGTTGATGCCACCACCACCGACAATCGACCCACTATCTCAGTGCTTTTACCAGTCCCCATCCCGCCACTGTATCGTCACTGCAGCACCAATACCACATCGCATCCACACCACCTACGGGTAACCCACCTCCTACACCCAGGTTCCTACCGCCTAACCAGAACACCGGTACCTTCCCACCTCCGACACCATACCCCACACTGCCAACCTCAGCCAGTTTAGATCTACAGAGATTGGCGATACCACCCAACTCAGCCACTATTCTCGGTCTCGACAAACCCAGATCGATGACGACACCAACAACCGCCCTTGTACCTAATGAGCAGACCGACACCCCACCCCCACACCCAATTCTGAGACCACACAATGAACACAACCAGACTTAAAACCAACCCAGAACACTCGACCCGACACCCAGCAACCACACCCTGCCTGCACCCTCACACCGTATAAAAACTCATGCCCAACACAAGATTTTCAAACCCAAAGTTCAATTTAACCTGTCTACATAAACCATTTCCCCAATTCCCAAAAGCCTAAAATTGGCTAAACTAAACCTATATTGGAATGCGGTCATGTGTGAAGAGTTTAATTCTTTAATGAAACATCATACTTGGGATTTGGTTCCTCGATCGGAGGGGGTGAATGTGATCCATTGCATGTGGCTTTTTCGTCACAAGTACATAGACAGTGGTGACTTAGAAAGATATAAGGCATGACTTGTGGCAAATGGTACAAATCAGCAGGAGGGCATTGATTGTGGTGAGACATTCAGTCCGGTTGTTAAACTGGCTACCATTTGTAAAATTCTGAGCATTGATATGGGTAAGCATTGGCCGATTCATCAGCTTGATGTAAATAATGTATTTCTACATGAAGATTTAAAAGAACTATTTACATGCACCAGCCGCCCGATTTCGTCCATCCAGCAGCCCCTTAGTATGTATGTCATCTCCGTAAGTCACTATATGGTTTGAAATAGGTCTCTAGAGCGTGATATGATCGTTTTGAATAGTAAATTATGCGAATTGGATTTACATGCAACAAGTGTGATAATTCTCTATTTATTTTCCATAAAGACAGTAACATTGTTTATTTGTTGTTATATGTGAATGAGATTGTTCTTACTGCTTCTTCCGATGTGTTGAAAAACTAGATAATTGCACTGCTCAAAACCGAATTTGCTATGACTGACTTGGGGAAGTTGAGCTATTTTTTGGGGATCTCAGTGACTAGATCTGCATACACTGTGTTTCTTTGCCGGCATAAGTATGCAGAAGAGATCGTGTATAGGGCTAAGATGGAAAATTACAAAATCATATCTACTCCGGTTGACTCTAAATTAAAACTTAGTGCAGTGGATGGTAATCCGGTGACAAATCCTACTCTTTATAGAAGTCTAGTAGGTGCACTTCAGTATCTCACTTTCACCAGGCCTGATATTGCTTATGTTGTTCAACAGGTATTCTTGTTTATGCATGCCCCAAGGAGCCTCATTTTACTGCTCTTAAACGTATCATTCGATATGTTAAGGGCACACTTGATTATGGATTACACCTATACCCCTCCGCACCGAACATGTTATTATCATATACGGATGTTGATTGAGTAGGTTATCTGGACACGCGACGCTCCACATCCGGCTACTGTGTGTTTTGGGGGGATAATCTCATCTCCTGGTCTGCCAAGGGGCAAGCCACATTATCCCGTTCGAGTGCAGAAGCAAAGTATAAAGGAGTTGATAATGTTGTTGTTGAGATCTGTTGGCTTAAAAACCTTCTTTTGGAGCTTCAGTGTCCATTACGTAAAACATCTCTGGCGTACTGTGATAACATATTCGCTATATACTTATCTCACAATCCGGTTCAAATCAGCGAACCAAGCATATTGAGATAGACATCCACTTTGTTCGTGAGAAGGTTGCTCTCGGTCATGTTAAGGTATTGCATGTGCCCTCTTCCTATAAGTATGTGAAT
Organism: Anisodus tanguticus; assembly: GCA_034509755.1. Lineage (NCBI taxonomy): Eukaryota > Viridiplantae > Streptophyta > Magnoliopsida > Solanales > Solanaceae > Anisodus > Anisodus tanguticus. The sequence continues at coordinate 6,131,927 of CM067543.1, read as the reverse complement.
ATCTTCACGAAGGGTCTTCCGAGACATCTGTTCATTGACTTCAGATCAAGTCTCAGCATCCGGCCTTCTCTCGCTCCGACTGAGGGGGTGTATTAACGTGTACAATCCCTACACCATAATTAGAATATATCTCATATATTGTGTAAATATTTAGTGATGTATAATTATGGTAACTATAGGATTCTTATTGTATTAGGGTTCTACATTGTACACTATATATATTTGTATTAATGAGAAAGCCTTATCAAGGGAGATTAATACAATCTTACAGAACCCTGTAAGTTCCGTCCCTGCACCCACCAACCTGCCACCCGACCCAACTTCCATCCCCCACCTGACCCCCTTCACCCCCACTTTCCATCCCACTCCACCTTTAATATTTGTCTAGATTATATATAAATATTTTTGGGACATTATTTTCTGCTTATTTTGAAGAAACATTTTTCATGGAAATATTTTCCTTTGATACCAAACACACAAAATTTCCTTTTTTAACAATTGGCCATTATGCAAACTTGGGTCAATTAAGTCTTTAGTCACTCTTACAAAGAGTGTCCAAATACCAAAGATAATTTCTAGGAGGTGTGAAGCAATAAAGACTGTGAAGAACAAAAGGAAAACAAAATGACATGAAAAAAGGGGTTTGGAGGAACTTTATTTGGTTGTCCAAAGGGAAAAGTTTGTGTCTGTACTTCTTTGGGTATTAATGCGAGTATCATAGCATTGGAATTGTTCTGTTGAAAGTGATATCAATTCTCTCTACTTTGTGGGAGATAAGTCATCACCTTTTAAAAGAATGAAAGAAAAAATAATTTATATATGTAAGAGAATGAAAGAAAAAATAATTTGTGTCTGTACTTCTTTGGGTATTAATGCGAGTATCATAGCATTGGAATTGTTCTGTTGAAAGTGATATCAATTCTCTCTACTTTGTGGGAGATAAGTCATCACCTTTTAAAAGAATGAAAGAAAAAATCGTAGCATTGGAATTGTCCAAAGTGGTTTTTTTCACTTTAGTGTTGGCTTGGTCTACTTAGGTACTAAGGTGACAAATATGCTTTGCAGGTGTCCCAACACGATTTAATTGAAATTTGAAAGAAAAAGCACGTAAGTTGAAGTAGACGAAAGTTATTTGAAAAAGTTGTGCTTGGACATAAAAATAAAAATAAAATTTTATGAATAAAAAATTTTAAAAATTTGAAAGATTCTTAAAATCTATTTTTTCAAACGTAAAATTTTATATTTCAAATTTGAAGTAAAAATAATTGGTCATTTTAATAAATAATTAATTGTTTAACTTAAGCTTTAAATATTATTTAAATTATAGAACCAAAATCTATGATCAAATGGACCTTAATTGACTCAAGTTTGCATAATGGGGATACCTCTTTTCTCATTACCAACAACTTCCATGCACGTAATGGAATCTACTTTTTACATCTATCCTGGATTGAAATACATTATGTTGACATCAACCTCAGAATGATAAGAAAGTTGCATGAAAGAGACCAGCAAATTGTATTAGTATGCTCGTTCTTTTTTTTCATAACAAAGACTCCGCAGTCGCTATCCTTTGGGTACCCTTTGGGTACGTATAAAGTAAACCCGCTCCTATATAAAGTTTTACAAATCATACATGAGAGATAACCTAAACTAGGCAAGACTCATGCGACAAGCTCGACCTAGAAGGCAAATCCTCTGTTGTTGTAAGCAAGGGGTTTCGAACATGAGATCTCCATTATGAAAGCGCCATGCTCAACCAACTGAGTCACCCTTGCGTTAAAAAGAAAAAAAACAGGTCATCGATGTTTTCTTAGAACCAAGTCATTAAATTTACCTTAAGATGGATTAAATATATGATCATGAAATTAATTAGAGTGTTTTGGAACGTGAACTGATCGGAAAGAACCTCACATGCTAGGTTTTAAGTTAGCATGTGTAAGTATTATGAACTCGTCATTTGTTCATTCAAATATACAAAAATTGAAACTATATAAATGTTAAATATACACGTAATATACATTTACCATAAGGGGGTGTATATCACGTGTATATTCCAGATTTGGTAAGCTTCATCCCCTGATATACACACCGTGTATATCACGGTTTTATGGTAGATTTTAGGTAAATATTGTAGTGTAAATATTGTATTAATTAGTATTGTACACTTACCATAATTATAGGATTTTTGTACTACTAGAATAGGGTTTTGGGAGTAGAATAGGAATAGGATTTTCCTATTATGGAAAATTGTAAATTGTATATATACTCTTTCATTAATGAAAATAATCAAGAGATTATTTCTTTCATGGTATTAGAAGTCTAGGTTAATATTTTCTCTCCAAATTTCCATTACATTTGCATCGATTTCCGAGAACCCTTCTCTCGGTTTCTGTGCCGACAGTGTCTCCCCTCTTCATATTTTTCTTCCAAAAATCCCTACATCACGTCTTTACGTTGCTATTATGGCTAAGAACACGTTTCACCCTGCCCTTGCTGTTTCTAACATCAAGAATCACATCCCTATCATTCTTGAAATAGAAAACGTCCAATACGCGACATGGGCCGAACTGTTCAAAGTTCACGCACGCTCGCATCAAGTCCTCCATCACATTATTCCCCTGGCTCTCGTGGCTACGAGAATTCCTATACCCGAGGATGACGCTCAATTGTGGATGACTCTTGATGCTACCGTTCTTCAGTGGATTTACTCCACTATCTCTACTGACCTATTAGAAACGATTATCGAACCCGATGCTACGGCGATGGAAGCTTGGAATAGAGTTCGTGATATATTCCAAGATAATCAAAATTCTCGTGCTGTTACCCTTGAGCAGGAATTCTCCCACGTCAATATGGAAGATTTCCCCAACGTTTCAGCATATTGCAAAAGGTTGAAAGAATTGACGGACCAACTCCACAACGTTGGTGCGTCCGTTACCAACGACCGTCTTGTCCTTCATATGGTTGCAGGCCTATCTGAGACCTATAATGGCGTAGGTACATTTCTTCGTTAGAGCAGTCCTCTTCCGTAATTTTATCAGGCCCGTTCCATGCTCACGCTTAAAGAAGCCAGATTGGCTAAGAAAGCGGCCACTAGGGCGTTGTCTGTCGTCATGATGACCGAGTCCAATTTCTCTCTTTCCGGTTCCAACAATTCAGGCCAAAACCGCAACAACGGTGGTGGCAAAAAAGATGAGAATGGCAAAAATAATGGTAAAAATCATGGCGGAAACTTAGGTGGCAATAACGGGGGTGCCAATGAGCCTCGGGGCAGTGGACCGCAAGCCAACTGGCCATAGCCCTGGGGCCCATGGGCGTGCAATTAGGCTAGGGCCTAACAACCCCTATTACCCATATGGGCCCAATTTCAGAATTCCAGCAGGCCCAGTCCCTCGGCCCCACCAGGCCCACCATGTCGCGGGACCCACCCCTGCCGACATTGAAGTCGCGATGCACACACTTGGATTAAATCCTTCGGACATAAATTGGTACACGGACACTGAAGCCACTACCCACATGACGTCCGACCAAGGTACTCTCTCGTCTTATTCCAATTTGAGCAGTAATTGTGGTATAATTATTGGTAATGGAAATTCAATTCCGATTTGTGCTTACAGTCATAAAACTTTATCTCCCCCCCTCCATCCACCTATTGTCTTGAAAAATACCCTTCATGCCTCTAAATTAATTTAAAAATTGGTGTATATCCGTAAATTCACCACTGATAATTCCGTTTCTGTTGAATTTGATCCTTTTGGGTTTTTTTGGGAAGGATTTCAAGATGGGGATTCCTCTCATGAGATGTGATAGTTGGGGAGATCTTTATCCTATCACGCCCACCTCCGGTCTCTCAAATCCAACCTTGCCATCATATTTTGTAGCCCTTGCTCCTTCCTTGTGGCGTGCTCGTCTAGGTCATGCAGGGTCGTCTATTTTGTCTTCCTTAGATAAAAACAATTTTATTTCTTGTAAGGGTACATGTAGTACTCCGATTTGTCAATCTTGTTCTTTAGGAAAAATTGTTAGATTGCCGTTTGTAGATTCTAATTTTCATACTTTAATATCGTTTGATATTATTCATAGCGATTTATGGACGTCTCCTGTTCTCAGTTCTTTGGGTCACCATTATTATGTTCTATTTTTGGATGATTATTCTAATTTTTTATGGACTTTTCCTATAGCGAAAAAATCTCACATTTTTCACTTTCTTAAAATTTAGAGCATTCATCAGAACCCAATTCGAACGGGAAATAAAAAATATTCAATGTGATAATGGCAAAGAATACGATAATGGGGTGTTTTGAGAGTTTTGTGCTAATAATGGAATCAATTTTCATTTTTCTTGTCCTCATACGTCCTCACAAAATGGGAAAGCCGAACACAAAATTCGTACCATAAATAACATTGTCCGAACTTTATTGGTTCATGCTTCCGTACCTCATTCGTTTTGGTATCATGCTCTACAAATGGCTACATATCTTCTTAACATTCTTCCTACTAAAGGTTTGGCATATTCGTCCCCCTTTCCAATCTTATATAATAAGACTCATTCGTATTCACATCTTAGGGTCTTTGGGTGATTATGTTATCCATTGTTTTCGTCCACCACAATTAACAATCTGCAGGCCCGTTCTACCCCTTGTGTATTTTTGGGTTATCCGTCTAATCATCGTGGTTACAAATGTTTTGATTTATGCTCTAATAAAATAATCATTAGTCGCCATGTTATTTTTTATGAAACCCAATTTCCCTTTGCTAACGTGAGTAGTCCTGTGCCTAGTTCGTGTAATTTTTTGGACGACACTGTCTCTCCGTATATTATCCGTCATTTTTTGGACCTATCCCGCACCCAAAATCCCCCAACGGGCCCACTGCCCGTTGGACCTACATGTCTGTCTCACCATTCTGTTTCCAGTCCCGTACTTGGGCCAACTTCTGCCCTAGTTTCCGAAATTGGGCTAGTTGCCCAGCCCACTACGGAAATTGGGCCCGTGTCGGCTTCAGTCACTGCTACATTTTCCAGTTCTGGGCCAGCAGGCCCACTACCTGCTGGCCAGTCCGTCACTTGTCCCAAAATTTTCCAAAATCCACCCAATTCTCCCTCGAGTCATAGACCGGTCACTCGTAGTCAACGAGGTATTATTAAATCAGAAAGACCTTTTAATCTAAATTCTAATGTTCTTAAATCACCCCTGCCCCGTAATCCTGTGTCTGCTTTAAATGACCCGAATTGGAAAATTGCTATGACCGATGAATATAATGCTCTTATTGATAATAAGACGTGGGAGTTGGTGCCCCGTCCATCAGGTGTTAATATTATTCGATCTATGTGGATTTTTGCTCATAAAGATAATTCTGACGGTTCTTTTGTGAGACATAAGGCTCGTCTTGTAGGTGATGGTAAGACTCAGTAGGTTGGTGTGTATTGTGGTGAGACATTTAGTCCGGTGGTCAAACCAGCTACCATTCGCACTGTGCTTAGCTTGGCTCTTTCGAAAGCATGTCCCATTTATCAGTTAGATGTAAAGAATACTTTCTTATATAGTGATCTTAAGGAGACAGTCTATATGCATCAGCCTTTGGGGTTTAGGGATCCCAAATATCCTCATCATGTATTTTTATTTAAGAAGTCATTGTATGGGCTTAAGCAGTCCCCACAGGCTTGGTATAAGAGGTTTGCAGACTATGTTTCGACTATTGGGTTTTCTCACAGCAGGTCTGATAATTCATTGTTCATTTATCGTCGTGGTTCTTCCCTGTCTTTTATACTATTATATGTGGATGATATTATCTTGACTGCCTCCTCTGATGCATTACGCCAGTCTATCATGACAATGCTCACTTCTGAGTTTTCTATAAAAGACTTAGGGCCCTTGAGTTACTTTTTGGGGATTGATGTCTCTCGTCATGCAGGTGGGTTGTTTTTATCCCAACGCAACTATGCAGTTGAGATCATTGAGCGAGTTGGTATGTCCTCATGCAAGTCTACTTCCACTCCAGTTGATACTAAACCAAAGTTGGGTGTTGAGGCTGGCTCACCTTACGAGGATCCGACCCACTATCGCAGTCTTGTAGGGGCCCTTCAGTATCATACTTTCACGAGACCCAATATTACGTATGCCGTACAACAGGTGTGTTTGTTTATGCATGATCCCAGGATTGAGCACATGAATGCGCTCAAACGCATTCTTCGATACATCCAGGGGACACTTGACTTTGGCTTACATTTATATCCGTCATCGACGTCTACACTTGTCTCGTATACATATGCTGATTGGGGTGGTTGTTCAGACACCAGACACTCTACGTCTGGCTATTGTATATTTCTTGGTAATAACTTGGTCTCATGGTTTGCAAAGCGCCAGTTGACTTTGTCCAGCTCCTGTATAGAGGCAGAGTATCGAGGGGCAGCCAATGTGGTCTCTGAATCCTGTTAGTTACTTAATCTTCTTTTAGAGCTTTATTGTCCTATTCAGAAAGCTACCTTGGTTTATTGTGATAATGTTAGTGTCATCTACCTTTCTGGTAATCCGGTTCAGCACCAACACACTAAACATATCGAGATGGATATCCACTTTGCTCGCGAAAAGGTAGTTCGTGGACAAGTACGTGTTTGTCATATTCCTTCCAAATATCAAATTGCAGACATCTTTACCAAAGGGATTCCCTCGGTCCTGTTTGAAGATTTTAGGGACAGTCTCAGCGTACGAAGACCGCCCGCTATGACTGCGGGGTTGTGTTAAATATACACGTAATATACACTTACTATAAGGGGTGTATATCACGTGTATATTCTAGATTTGGTAAGCTTCAGCCCGTGATATACACATGTTTTATGGTAGATTTTAGGTAAATATTGTAGTTTAAATATTGTATTAATTAGTATTGTACACTTACCATAATTATAGGATTCTTGTACTACTAGAATGGGATTATGGGAGTAGAATAGGAATATGATTTTCCTATTATGAAAAATTGTAAATTGTATATATACTCTTTTATTAATAAAAATAATCAAGAGATTATTTCTTTCAATAAAGAATTTATAATTGAGTTGGTGGCTCAATGAGTTTTAGAATGCTCGTTTGGTTCTAGAGTTGTTGAATAGGGCAAGTGCACATTGTTTTTTAGGAATCCTATTTAGGGAGTAACCTAAATTTATAAAATCTTTAAAATTTAACCGTCTCAGAGTGAACTTCAGACGTACATGCATGTAGTAGAAATCGAGCCTATGAAGTTTCCAACTTCAAACTAGGCTTTGTCAAAGCCTAATTTCAAAGCCAAATCGATCTTATATATGTTTCAACCTCCTAGATTCATATTCGACTTTTGAGCATTTCAACAATTAATAAATTTTACCTTTTGAATATGTATTAAATATTTAAATTTGTCTGAAATCTTCTCTTATCTTATCTTTGAATTCAGAAGTTCCAGATGAGGACCAAGAAACTACTCGAAGGTATGAAGTTCAAATTGTTAAATCAATTTTTCAAGTTTAATTTCTAAAAATTGTATGATTATATATATATAGATAGGCTTTCTTCCTAACTATTGTAATTGCCATCAATGATAGGATAGTATACACTTGGTTATATGCATATATTTGCTGCTTTATATATCATGCTTTTAGTCGCCATAATAGGAGTTCGCAAGGTACGTTGCTAAGGATGCTAGATCTTTTTTGTGTACTGCTTTTATTGTTTATGAGAAGTAGAAACAAGATCAGTAGCATCTTTCTGCTCAGTGACTGGCTGCCAGTGATCCCTCGATACTTTTGCCACACTGCTGGCTTGATTTTTTTCAGATCTGCTCCACCTCCACACCGGAGCTTTGAGCTTTGGTGAAACCCACCACCACCACATTAATGTCGGAGCTCCGACGTCCGACGAACTTTATTTCCCCCCTATTTTTGCAGGTACCACAATATCTACCACGACGTACACAGGGTTCTATCGCTCTGTTCTCCCGCCTAGCATCCAGGTACAAAAATTTTGGCAGGAAACAATGATTTTAGATAGTGAACAGTGTGTTCCAGCGTGTGAACAATGATTTTCGGCGTGTGAATATGTTCTATTAGCCTGGAGTTGGTACATTCAGTTCCCCATACTCAATATTTGTCCTTATCCTTGTAGTTAAATTCTTGCCTGTTATGTTTTATTGAATCTTGACTTTACATTCTTGTCTTTATTCTTCTTCTCCTTTGCTTTAGCATTTTGGTTTGTAGTACCCTTACTTACCTCTAGATTCTTGCTAACTTGTGATTTAGTATTGGTTCCCGTGTGTGTTAACGTTAACCTTTGACTAATATTTTTTGCTCTAGTGGCTTTAGTGAATGATGGTAGACTAGGGTTATATTCTCGGTCGGGGACGGAGGCGAGGGTTAGAGGGGTAAGGGTAATACAAGGATGAGAATAGGGTCTTGGAATATTGGAACTTTAACGGGGAAGTCCATAGAGCTAGTTAAGATTCTTAAGAAGAGGAGGATTAATATAGCATGTGTCTAGGAGACCAAATGGGTAGGACCCAAGGCTAAGAATGTAGACGAGTATAAACTATGGTTCTCGGGTAGGTCGAAGTATAGAAATGGGGTAGGCATTTTAGTAGACATCGAGCTAAGAGATCATGTGGTAGAGGTTAGGAGGGTCAATGGCAGGATGATGGCGATTAAGTTGGTAGTTGGAGGGTGCACTATGGACATTATTAATGCATATGCACCGCAGGCGGGCTTGAACTAGGAGGAGAAGTTATTTGTATGATAGGATTTCAATGGACATATCGAGGCACTTCCGGGGTATTATGATGACGTGCATGGAGGTTTTGGCCTTGGAGACAGGAATGGGGGAGGCGTCTCACTTTTGGAGTTTGCTAGAGCTTTTGGGATGGTGATAGCCAATTCGATGTTCATGAAGAAGGAGGAGCATTTGGTGACTTTCCGTAGTTTGGTGGCTAAGACTCAGATAAAATTTTTTCTCCTTAGGAAGGTTGGCAAAGGTCTTTGTAAAGACTACAAGGTTATTCCGAAAGAGGATCTTACAACCCGACATAAGATTTTGGTGATGGATTTGGAGATCAAAATGGAGAAGAAGAAGAGGGTTGTGGATGACAGGTTAGGAATCAAATGGGAGAGTTTGACCATGGCCGGTACAAAGGAGATGGGGGAGAGGTTGATGGCCAAGGGGGCTTGGAGGAGTAGTTGATGGCCAATGGGGCTTGGGGGGAGTAGTGGGGATGCGACCGATATATGGGACAAGATGACTGTTGCATTTGGGAGGTTGTTAGAGAAGTGCTAGGGGTCTCGCGGGGTAGCCATGGTAGGCATCGAGGGGACTGGTGGTGGAATGGTAAATTTCAAGAGAAGGTGAAAGCAAAAAAAGTGGCGTATGCGAAATTGGTAGAAAGCAAGGATGAGATGGAGAAGTAGACGAATAGGGAATTATATAAGATGGCGTGGAAAGAGGCATAGCTAGCGGTTATGGCAGCAAAAATGACGGCTTTTGAACATCTATATGTGGAATTAGAGGAAAAAGACAGGGATAAAAAGTTGTACAGACTAGCCAAGGCGAGGGAGAGGAGGGCCCGAGACTTGGATCACGTGAGGTGCATCAAGGAAGAGGACGACAACGTACTGGTGGAGGACGCGTATATTAGGCGGAGGTGGCAGACTTACTTCCATAAACTCTTGAACGAAAAAGAAGATAAAGACATTGTGCTGGGAGATCTGGATCACTCTGGTAGGTACCAGGATTTTGGGTATTGTGAAAACATTAAGATTGAGGAGGTTCAGGGTGTTGTTCGCATGATGCGCAGGGGAGAACAATCGGGCCTGATGAGATCCCAGTTGAATTTTGGAAGAGCGCTGGTAGGGCAGGTTTAAAGTGGCTGACAGAGTTGTTTAACATCATTTTTAAGACGGTGAGGATACCCAAAGAGTGAAGGTGGAGTACAAGATTCCTTTGTACAATAACAAATGTGATATCCATAGTTGCAACAACTATAGAGGTATCAAGCTGCTAAGCCACACTACGAAAGTTTGGGAAAGAGTCGTGGAGATGAGGGTGATAAGAGACATGTCTATCTCTGAGAATCAGTTTAGTTTCATGCCGAGGCGTTCGACTACAGAAGTCATTCATCTTATTAGGAAGTTGGTGGAGCAGTATATGGAGAGGAAGAGAGACCTACATATGGTTTTCATCGACCTAGAGAAGGCATATGACAAAGTCCCTAGGGAGGTTCTATAGAGATGTTTGGAGGTTAGAGGTGTACCTGTGACATACAGTAGGGAAATCAAGAATACGTATGATGGAGCCAAGACCAGGGTACAGACAATAAGAGGAGACTCGGAGTTCTTCCTAGTGATGATAGGATTGCACCAGGGATCAACTCTTAGTCCATTCCTATTTGCATTAGTGATGGATGTACTGATGCAAAAAAACCAAGGGGAGGTGCCATGGTGTATGTTATTCGCAGACGACATAGTCCTAATTGATGAGACTCGCATCGGAGTGAACGCTAAGCTGGAGGTTTGGAGATAGACTCTGGAGTTTAAGGGTTCAGGCTGAATAAGACCAAGAAAGAATACTTAGAGTGCAAGTTCAGTAATGGGAGCGACCTTGAGATAGGCGCGGAGGTGAGGCTTGGTACTCAGGTCATTTCAAATAAATGACGCTTCAAGTACCTCGGGTCTATTATCCAAAGGAATGGAGAGATTGATGATAATGTCACACATTGTATTGGGGCAGAGTGGATGAAATAGAGGCTCACATCTGGAGTTTTGTGCGATAAAAAGGTGCCACCAAAACTTAAAGGCAAGTTCTATAGGGTGGTGGTTAGACCAACTATGTTGTATGGGGCGGTGTGTTGGCCGGTCAAGTCTTCGCACACCCAAAAAATAAAAGTTGCGGAGATGAGGATGCTAAGATGGATGTGTGGGCATACAAGGAGGGATAGAATTAGAAATGATGATATCCGAGATAGAGTGGGAGTGACCTCGGTAGAGGATAAGATGCGGGAAGCTAGGTTTAGATGGTTCGGGCACGTGCAAAGGAGAGACACAAATGTCCAGTGCGGAGGTGTGAGAGGTTGGCTATGGATGAATACAAGAGGGGTAGAGGTATGCTGATAAAGTATTGGGGAGAGGTGATTAGACGAGACATGACGCAAGTGCAACTCACTGAGTACATGACCTTAGATAGAGGGTTATGGAGGACACATATTAGGGTAGAAGGGTAGTAGGTAGCCCAGCGTAGTTCTGTCTATGCTTACAAACTGGTAGTTGTAATATTATTATTGTAGGCTCGCTTAGCCTATCATACTAGTAGGCACAATATTGCCTTATAGTCACTTGTCATTTGATTTATGATGTTATGTGTATTTTGTTTGTCTTATTCACTTGCATTATTTATTGCTTCTTTTTCTCTTTCAGAATTCGGATCATGACTTACTCACTCTGTCTATCTTACTTTGCTTAGGCGTGTGCTTTGTCTTGAGCCAAGGGTCTCTCGGAAACAACCGCTCTACCTACCAAGGTAGAGATAAGGTCTGCGTACACTCTACTCTCCCTAGATCCCACATTGTAGGATTTCACTGGGTATGTTGTTGTTGTTGTTGTTATATATATAACCATACAAGTGTTGCGTGAGGTTGCAAAGAAGAAAAAGAAGCGGAGCAAATAGCAACAACTCAGCTTTCAATTTGACAACACTGCTAAATTTTAAATAGTTTTAAATCCGACTATATTTTAAATAGTGTCATCACAAGTGATTATCTTAGTGTCTTTCCTACTATGCAACTAGCAATGGTCAGCCTATCTCACTGCTATTAACTTTCAAGCCTAGCACTAAGGCGTTCTCGGAACAATGTGACATCTTTTTTTAAAAAAAAATACTTCAACTGATATTTACATCAAACTACATAAATTCAATATATAACCTTCATTTTCGTCGAAAATGAATAGGATATCTGCAATGAAAAATACAAATAGTAGTATTTCATAGCTAATGACAGATGGACTATCGGGCATAAGTAAACATTCACTCGATTATTGTTTCTAGTAAAAAGGAATATGACCAATTGATCGAGTTCGAGATAGGGGAAAACCGAAGAAAATATCAAAATTAAAATTGTGTTGATCCGATCGGAAGAAAAAGAAATAAAGAAATTAGACATGATAATTAAAAACCATTGAAGAAATAAGTCTAAAAATTACATTCACATTTTCTTATTAATTTAAAATATAAAATTAACATAAACTATAGCCTTGAAAATATTAATAAGTTTGAAATCAAGTAAACATAGTGAACATGAATTTGAAACATGAATCATAAACATTCTCGTAACAGATTATAAGCATTTCATGGAACATACATATATGCTAGTTTTAACATTATTTGAACCTAATGGTTAGTTAAAACATGGAATATACACAATATGGTTCATATGATTGAACAAAAGTATCTTTTTAATGAGGATGTGTACTAATTAACCATGGTTATATATTCATTGGATGAATATAAATCGAGTGTAAGTAATTTGTTTCCCACATTCCGCCGAAGAAATTCAAAAAAATAAATAAAAATAGTGATCGGTCTATCATAAAATATGCGATATTTTTATAAGAAAGAGTAGAGTAGACACTTCATTAAATGAAAACATTTTTTCCATTCCTAGCCTTGCATCTTTTTCTTTTTATCCAACACTTGTTTTGTTTTCTTTGGAACGTTTTAGTCCAATAAATGCTAGCTCATGTATCTACACTGATTAAATGTATTTAATAGTGAACCTAATCACATCAACGTGTGATTAACATAACACAAAGCGGTACACATTTATATAATAGACGAACCAAATTCATATGAATCCAGAATCTCTATTATTTAACTTAAGATTCAAATATTATTTTAAATTATAGAACCAAAATCCATGATCAAATGGACCTTAAATGACTCAAGTTTGCATAATGGGGATACCTCTTTTCTCATTACTAACAACTTTCATCCACGTATGGAATCTACTTTATACATCTTATCCTTGATTGAAATACATTATATTGACATCAACCTTAGAATGATAAGAAACTTGCATGAAAGAGACCAGCAAATTGTATTAGTATACTTGTTATTTTTTTTATTATTATTATAAGGAATTTGCAGTTGCTATCCTTCGGATGCACATAGGGTAAACTCCGCTCCTGTATAATAGCCCGCAAACAACACAAAAGAGATAACTCATACTAGACAAGCCTCCGTGTGAGTTCGACCTAAAAAGCAAATCCCCTGCCGTTGTAGGCTGGGGTTTTTGAACATGTGTCCTCCATTATGAAAGCCCCATGTCAATCAACTGAGTCACCCTTGCGCTAAATAAGAAAAGAAACAGTTCGATAATTTCTTAGAACAAAGTCATTAAATTTACCTTAAGATGGATTTAGTATATAATCATGAAATTAATTAAAGTGTTTTGGAAAGTGAACTGATCGGAAAGAACCTGCATGCTACGTTTTAAGTTGGCATGTGTAAGTATTATGAACTCATCATTTGTTAATTCAAATATACAAAAAAATTGCAATTATATAAAAAATTCATAATTGGGTTGGTGGCCCAATGAGTTTTAGAATGCTCGTTTGGTTCTAGAGTTGATGAATAGAGCAAGTGCACATAGTTTTTTAGGACTCCTATTTAAAGAGTAACCTAAATTTATAAAATTTAGTCGTTTGATAGTCAATTTCAGGCGTACAAGCATGAAGTAGAAATCGAGCCTATGAAGTTTCCAACTTCAGACCAGACCTATGCTTTGTCAAAGCCTAATTTCAAACCCGAATCGATCTTATCTATTTCACCTTCCTAAATTCATATTCAACTTTTGAGACTTCAAATATTAATCAATATTACCTTTCAAATATGTATTAAATATTCAAATTCGTTTGAAATCTTCTCTTCTCTTATATTTGAATTCAGAAATACCAGCTGAGGACCAAGAAACTACTTGAAGGCATGAAGTTCAAATTGTTAGATCAATTAAAAATTGATCTAACAATTTTACTTATCCTAGTCGATGCATAGATAATTCAGAAATGTACATCAAAGAAATACATACATATATATATACATACATACATACATACATACATACATACATACATATATATATATATACATACATATATATATATATATATATATATATATATATATATATATCCATACAGACAATCAGTATTTATAATAAACTTCTGATTGTATAAGTCTCCTTGGAATTTTAGGACATTTTTTACAATTGCCAGGATTTCTTTCGCAACTGTAGAGTAATTCTTCTGGCTAGGATTCTATTTGCCAGAGTAAAATTGTATCAAATACTCCTGTTTATCAACTGGAGAGTAATGTTTTAGAATACTTCCATACCCAATATCTGAGGCATCAGTTTCTATAATTTTTGGCCATGTTGGATTTGCAAGAGTGAGAGAAGGAAGGTTATGAACCTTAACCTTGATTCGTTTGACAGCCTGTGTATGATTATCTGTCCATGGTGTAGGAACTTTTTTCAGCCTTTCATATAAGATGGCTGTATCTTTTGCCAAATCCTTTATAAAAGGACTGATATAATTTAAGCTGCCCAAAAATATCTGAAGCTGTGTTTTGTCGGTTATAATATCCGGAAATTTTGAAGCAAATTCAATACTCCTATTAATAGGAATAATCTTTCCTTTTTCAATATTATGGCCTAAAAATCTCACAGTAGTTTGAAAAAGGGCCATTTTTGGTTTTGATATGACTAAAACATTATGAATAATGATTTTTTTGAATAAATCTAAATGCTTGAAATGAGTTTCAATATTATTAGAAAATACTAAAATATCATCTATATAAACTATTATGAAATTGGTATAAGGCATAAAAATATCATTCATAATATTTTGGAACTCTGAAGGGGCATTTTTCAAACCGAATGACATAACATTCCATTCATACTGTCCCATAGGAACATTAAAAGCAGTTTTGTATCTATCTGCTTATCTAATCTGGATTTGCCAGTAACCTGATTTTAAATCGAATTTAGAGAATATAATAGCGCTATTTAGCCTATCAAGTAAATCCTTTTTGTTGGGGATAGGATACCTAATCCACTTGAGAACTTTATTAAGCGGTTTATAATTAATAACAAGTCTGGGAACTCCTCTTTCCTGCTCCGCATGTTTATTAACATAAAAAGTTGTACAAGATCATGGGGATTTTGAGGGCTTTATCAAACCTTTTTGTAATAAAGAGGCAATTTCTTTTTTACATAATTCCAAATATTCAGAATTCATTTGACAAGGTCTAGCTTTCGTGGGGATATTGCCCTCTTTGAAATCATCCTCATAGGGAAGAGAAACAATATGTTTTTTCCTATCCCAGAAAGCATTGGGAAGGTCACTGCAAACCTGTATAGAAAACTGGTTTTGTATAAAGTCAATTTTTTGTCGAAGTTTGGGGTTTCCCAATAATTCTTCAATATTGGAAATATAAATTTTGGTTTTTAAAAAATTAATTTGTTGGTGCTTATGAATCAGCCGATGTTTAAGCTCATTTAAAACTCTGGAGAAAGGTTCGGTTATAAACTGAAAAATAATAGGTTTTCCATCAAAAGTACCTACTATACCCTTTTTGTCAATTTTTGTAATAGGGAAATGTTTTTTTATAAAAGGAGTGCCCAAAATGATTTGGCTGGAGATATCATTTACCAAAATAAAACTTTCAGCTATACAAGTTTTATTATTGCAAATATAAGCTTTTGGCAATTTAAAAGTAATCTGTAATTTCTGACCATTAGCAGATTGAACACTGTGGGTGGTTTTATGAAAATAAGTAGAAGGAACAAGACCTTCTTGTATACAATTAACATCTGCCCCACTATCAACAAGAGCAGTAAAATCTTTTTTGAAATTATAGTCAATTAACAGACTAATTTTAATATAAAACTTCTGAGAAGTGATAAGTTTCAGGGTTTGTAGAAAGTTTCCTGTTTCGTCAGTGGCTCCTGTTATCAGAAGATTATCTAAGTCGGATATATCATCCACTGTCGCTGAATCTATAATCTTATCTTTTCCTTTACCTTCAATATTGGTAATTCGGGCATCGAGGATCATATTACTCCTTTTTAGATCTAAAATTTCTTGTTTGAGATTATTAATCTCTTTCTCCAAATCTCTGGGAGTGCTAGTAATACCTTGTTTCTCCCTCATTTGCTTCTTAAGTTCAGACATAGAATAAGCACTTGATCTCTCTATTGCCTTCTTTCCTTGTGAAGGTTCATGAGTCTCCTGAATTTGATCTATAATCTGAGATCTTATAGCTAGATCTTTGATCAATTTTAATAATTCTA
The DNA here is from genome assembly GCA_034509755.1 of Anisodus tanguticus. Taxonomy (NCBI): domain Eukaryota; kingdom Viridiplantae; phylum Streptophyta; class Magnoliopsida; order Solanales; family Solanaceae; genus Anisodus; species Anisodus tanguticus. The sequence continues at coordinate 6,115,571 of CM067543.1, read as the reverse complement.
CCAGGTTATCATCTTTGAGAACACTAATGTTCATATCCTGGAATTGGGCAAAAATATTATAGAACTCATCGTTCTCCTTATTCTGCTTGCTGGAACAAGGCTGTCCTTTTTGACATGGTTGGCATTCGTCTTCGGAAGGAATATAATCTTCTCTATTAAGAATCTGAATTTCCTCAGCTGAGGAGGAATCCTTTGCTCCGTCGGTTTCGAAACCTGAGTCCTCTGGTTCCGAGTTGAGTAATAACTTGGTTAATGATTCCTTGAGATCATCTCCGATGTTAAGGGCTTTAATCTTTTTCTTAACTTTGCAATCTTTATAATAGTGCCCTGTTCTACCACATTTCCAAAAAGCTTTGGGAATTTTGGATTTTATAAAATCCTTGCGGGTTCTGAATTCTTTCTTTCTTCTCCCCCTTTTTTCCAAGCGTTTCGCTTTCCATTTTTGGAAACTCTCTTGGTTCTTAGTCTTATGTTTATGAGATATTTTGGCTTTGGGTATTTCCATACCAAATTGACCACAGAACTCTCCCAATTGTTGTCTTTCATTGAGGTTCTGGCTCTTAATTTACTGGTTAAGCTTAATCTCATTGCATAAAGCTAACCCTTCTTGGATACAAGTCCCTATTAGGCTGCCATAAGTATATATATCATAATTAATAGTAAGCCCTCCTTTCCTTAGAGTCTTTCTAACTCTTTCTGCAAAAAGGGCGGGAAGTCCATCTATAAACTTAGATTTCCAGTGGGAACTATTACATTCAGGTAGTTCCATGACCCTGCTAAGAAAAACATCCTTATACCATCTAAAAGAGGTGAGGGTTTTGCATCGCAAATTATGGAGTAATGTTCTAAAATTTTCAGAATCATCTGACCATCTTCCAGTAAAGTGCTCTATAATATTAATTCCTAGGGTATAAACCGCATTCTGTGTTGGCTCAATCCCTGGCTCAGTCTTTACTGCCGCAATAATATTATTACGCTGTCCTGGGGTTAGATAATGATCTCACCAACCCTTTAATTGACCTGTAAAACCTGATATGATCATCTCTGCGACCGTCTTATCTGTATTATTGTTGGCTTTACAAATAGTACTATACATGAGCATCCTATGGACCGATGTATAAATCTGTCTTTCCGTATAACCATCTATGTTCCATTCATAGATATTTTTCCCACTATAACTATTGTTATCAACAATTTCTTGTTCTTCAAACAAAACATCTTGGGGAGTGGGTTTTCTGGCCCATTTTTCTAGCTTATTAACTTCATCTGACATTCTCTGCTTATAATCATCTCCAGAGAGGTCCAACTCATAGTCTTTTGTTAAAGGGCTAATTCGCAAACCCTTAAATTTATCATCTAATAATTATTCCAGCTCTGAGTATGCTCTTAACTTAAAATCTTTTATCTTAGGTGGAGGCTGTACACTAGGAGTTGCTGCTGCAGTATGAAGATGAGGAGAAGTGGCAGGAACAGCTCTCATAATTTCAGAAGTTAATTTTTCAATTCTATTATGTATCATAACAATATGCTCACCCAGAACATTCATATAAATATTGGTGTAATTATTCTGCTTAAGCATCATATTAATATTCTCAGTAGTAACTAGAGCGGTATTATTTTCAAGGAGTTTTGAAAAAGGCAGTAAAATTGAGAACTTTGTTCTCTTTTTCAATTTGAAACGGCTATTGGGGAGGGAAGATAGTATGAGTAACTCCTCAACTAGAGAGTTTGTATTCTCTCTCAAGGACAGAGATATAATCTCCTACATATTTGACCATAAACCAAGGAACAAAAGAAATAATTTTGTTAGCTTGAGAAATATCTTTATAAAATTCCTCCTGCAGTGATGTACGCTGACTGCTATCAAAAGTTTCTAAAAACCATTTTTTAAAAGGTTCCCACCTAGGTTTATAAAAATCATTGCTGATCATTTTTCTTGCGGGCGACCCCGACTAAAATCAATTTTTTGACCACTATCCATTAAATACTTGGATAATCCATATCTGACTCAGTTATTTCTGGGTCTTCACTAACACCTCTAGCAATATTATCAGCTCCAATTATAATTCTATTGACTTTATTATTTTCAATATTATCTGAAGTATGGGGATGTATAAAATCTGGAATACGGGATGTAGAAGCTCGTGACGGAGACTTAACTATATAATCCGTAGGAGAAATATAAGAACGGTTCGAATTATCCGATCTATTAGATCTGGAACCCAAATCATTAGTCAAGTAAGCAGGTTTAGAAAATTTTAACTTGACAGCTCCATCAAGGGCTTGATCGATATGAGTAATATCAGTATTATAATCATTTTTGGGAGGTGCTGCTCCCTCGATGACCCATTCCGTGGAAAAATCAATTTCATCCCATTTAATAGGTCTTGTAGTGGTAATTTTTGATTTATCAAAATTAGTTTCTATTAAAATAGTCTCAATTTTAAAGTCCATGATTTTGCACATCGGATAAATAGTATATAAAGGCTTAAAATAGATTCTATAACAAATACATATTACTTAAGTACCAAGCATATAATCATAACCATGTAGCTTAATACTCAAAATTAGAGCATTTAAAGAGTTTTCGTCCTGCAAGGAAACTTGCAAGTTAGGATAAGCATTAAAATAAACCGGACCATAAGCCAGACTAGTCTGTACCATCCCTATCAGGGATTTTTTCCAGTTCTGATTTCTGCCATCCCTTAGAACGGCTATAAAACTTTCAGGTAATCCTCTTAAAGTAAGTGGCTTAAAAGCAATATGTACTAACCCAATATGCATAAAACGGTGGGTTTCCCTATAAGGGGCAATATCACTGTCATTTAATAATTTAAAAGTAGCATGATCGCTATCTACAGTGATAGTTTCTTCCGTAGTTTTAACTACTTGTTTGAATCCTAGTTTTTCAAAAGTACCCATCTGGTATATCAAACGGGGTTGGATTTTTGGAATAGTCCACTTATTAAGTAGATCTAGGTGTTGAGGTATATCATATTCCTCTTTTTTTACTGTTTTTAACAGTAATCTTATTTTTGATGATATTTCATCATTATAAGAGGAAGTGTTGAACTTCTGTCACCTATAACTACTTGTAAACATGGCTCTGATACCAAAACGAAGCAGTGATTGCACAGAGACTCTTTTTTTTACTGTTTTTAACAGTAATCTTATTTTTGATGATATTTCATCATTATAAGAGGAAGTGTTGAACTTCTGTCACCTATAACTACTTGTAAACATGGATCTGATACCAAAACGAAGCAGTGATTGCACAGAGAAGCACTATTAGAGGCATTTTTTACAGGTATAAACAGTCATATCAGGGCCGTCTTAGCTCAGAACATATCCAAAACACCTTAACGCCATCATGGCTCAGCGGGTTACAACAGGATCATCAGCCTGAGTTTCAGACATTCCGCATGGACTGTCCTCTGCCCAACCTTAGTATCTTCTCACATAAATCATTAGCTATATAATAGCATTAGTACCATGATTCCAAGTAGACTAGTATATATATATATATATATATATATTGCGTGAAGTTGCAAAGAAGAAGAAGTGGAGGAAATAACAAGAACTCAGCTTTCAATTTGCCAACACTGCTAAATTTTAAATCGTTATAAATTCGACTATATTTTAAATAGTGTCATCACAAGTGATTATCTTAGTGTCGTTCCTACTATGCAACTAGCAATGGTCAGCCTGTCTCACTGCAATTAAACTTTCAAGCCCCGCACTAATGTGTTCTTTGAACAATGTGACATCTTTTTAAAAAAAAATTATACTTACAAGCGATATTTACATCAAACTACATAAATTCAAGATAATGCCTTGGTTTTCGACGATAATGAATAGAATATCGACAATGGAAAATATAAATAGCGCTATTTTATGGTTAATGATAAATGGACTATTGGGCAGAAGTAACCATTTACTCGATAATTGTTTCAAAAAAAATAAAATATATAACCAATTGATCGAGTTCGAGATGGGGAAAAACTGAAGAAAATATCAAAAAATAGTGTAGATCTAATCGGAAGAAAAAAAAAAGATAAAGGGGAAACAACATAAACTACTCATGAAAAGTAAATTATTTACCCATTCATGCCCCCATAGAATTTAATAACTAAATATAAAGACCAAATTATTAGCTAATCTTTTTAGATTAATAAGAATATAGAAAAATTAAATATTAAAATACAACAAGAAAAAAATTTAAAATACTAAAGCCATTATTTATTTATTAAAATATAAATTATTAGAAAAAAATCTTCTTATAATTTTTTCTTTACAAATAAAAACAAATTTTTTATCTGAATATTACTCTATCTTTTTCATAATTTGTTTTACAAAAATTAACTTGTTAAAAATGATTTAAAATTTAAATACTAAAATTAAGCTTAAACTCTTTGTTGAATTTTTTTATATTTTTTTCTTTTAAAGGAATGAACTTGTCCTTAATTTATGATACCTTATCAATATATTATATCTACCATATGAGTATCATAAAGGACTAAGAAGCTTTTTTTAAGGAATGAATCAGTCCTTTATGATATCTTATCAGTATATAATATATATCATGTGGGTATCATAAAAGTCTGTTTGAGGGATGAACTAGTCTCAATGATATTCTGTCAGTATATGATATATACCATGTGAGTAGCATAAATGACTGAACTCTTTTTTGAAGGAATGAATCAACCCTCTGTGATATTTTGTCAGCATATGCTATATCATGGGTCAATCATTCATGATACTCTGTTAGTATATGATATATATACCATGTGGGTATCATAGATGATTAAGTTGTGTTTTTCTTGAAGGAATGAACCAGCCCTCTATGATACCTTGTCAGTATATATTATATACCATATGGGTATCATAGATGATTGAGTTTTGTTTTCTTGAAGGAATGAACCAATCATTTTTATGCCCTTTGATAAGTCGTGAATTTTAGGATTATTAGCATTCACTCCTTATACTTTTAGATGTCTTTTAAGCAAGTTCCTCTTTATTTATAGTATTTTCGTATGTTTTCAGGTATTTGACGCTCAAGGAATAAAAGGGAATAGAATAGTAGAAAAAGTCCAAAACATCACTTGAATGCGATGGATATGCTGCACCGCATATACTGTATGCAGCCGCAGTCGGACCGCAAACTTTGAGCAGAAAAGTTGACAGAGTCAAGCCTGATGTGATGAGTATGTGACACCGCAATCCCTCAAATGCGGTCGCATACTCTCAAGAAAATAAACTAATGAGCTGAACGAAAAAGACAGTAATGTGACGCAAATGCGGCACCACACACCCCGATCACATACCTAAAGCTCCGACAAAAGAGTGAAAAAGGATAAAATGATGAAAATGCAGTGTCTCCTGAAGTATGCGACCGCATTCCAAAGAATGTTGCACCGCATACTAGCTGCATACCGAGCGGAAAGAAATCTGGGCATGAGAATGCGGCTAGAATGCGACTGCATACTCCTGATACGACCGCATTTTGGTCGGCGCATTATGACCCGTCAGCTACTATTTTGTACTTTTTGTCCCTTTCATATAAATACTTTGCATAGATTTCTGAGCTCATTATTCTAGACACTATTCTCTGAGCATACTTTTAACTTTTAGCATTGGAAAAGAAGCCTTTAGAGTGTAGCTTTCAGAAAATTCCTTTGTCTTCCTCTTCATTAATCATTGTAAGGATATGAATACTTTTACTTTAATGAATGATTTTGTTATTTTATATTGAATATGAGTAGCTAATTTCTTAGCTAGGGTTGTGGGGCAAAAGGGGTTTGGTATCTGATTGGGTTGCATTTAATTCATTGGGTTACTTGATGGTTCTCTAATAACTCTTTTCTTTGTATTTTTTATTAATGGCGGGCAACATTAATAGTGCCTAAATTCTTTAACTAGCTTGGAAAAGTAGGTAAAAATTAGGAAAAGAGTTATTGGCAAGGATTTGAGGCTTTAACCCTTATCTAATAGCTAGAGCTAGGAATAGTATAGTTAACTTGAAATCTAATTGGGTGTTCTTAATTGCACATCTTAGAGCTTGGAAAAGTCTTTGATTAAATTTATCAATTGAGTTGGAAAACCTTTTTATAGCCCGTGATTTAGAACTTGAATGTTTCCTATTTGAATTGAAAAATAGCCTAATTGCACCCTTTCCCCGAAGGCATCACAACCCTAGTCGTCTCAATTTGATAATTAAACTCAATTACTTGATACTTTGCTATTGAATTGTTCTTAAATAAAATATGTGTTACTTTGCGATACAATCATAGTTATAAACAATCAAATATTCATTCCCTTTCCCTTTGAAATATAGGCTAATAGTTGAGGTTTACAATTAAGTTGTACATTTCTCGTCGTATTCCCTGTGGGATTCGACCCCAACCTTCGTTGGGTTCTATATTTGATAATGACTGCTTTACATTCTTTACGGAGGTCTAATTTGTACGTATCAAATTTTGATGCCGTTGCCGGAGAATACGATTTAGAAATTTACAAATTAGTGTAATTCTCTACTTTTAGTCTTTATTTCTCATATCACTCTTTTTGTTATTTTTGTTGTGTAGGTGTTATGGCATCCGATTCCAAATCCGATGATGAATTCGTGGGAGTTCATGGATACGCCACCGCTATCCAACCTCCACCACTTCAAGGAAACACGAGTTTCCACCTCAACACCACTTTGTTGCACCTACTAAACACTAAGGGCCTATTTGGAGGTCTAGCCACCGATGACCCAAATAGGCACCTTAGAAACTTTCTTGGGGTGTGTGTCACCAATTTTCAACCCAATGTCTCAAGTGAAGCTGTCAAGTTGAGGCTCTTCCCGTTCTCTCTCACAGGCGAGGCCACCGCATGGTTAGATGATCTTCCATCCAGTTCTATTACCACATGAGCGAAATTGACCGAGGTATTCCTCTAGAAGTTTTTCCCTCCATCCTGGATGTTACAACTCCGTGACGAAATCAACAACTTTCGTCAACCTCCTAATGAGACCCTTCATGAAGCTTGGACTCGATTCAAGAAGAAAATCAAAAGTTGTCCAAACCATGGGTTGCCCGATAGTGTTCTTCTCCAAATGTTCTATAGGTCACTTGACTCGGTCAACAAGTCGGTGGTTAACAATATTGCAGAGGGACCCATTTTGAAAAATTCTTATGATGTGGTGAGCTCTCTACTTGACAAGCTAACTGAGACAAATGAAGCTTGGCATACTAGAGAGTCGAAGGTAGTTAGAGGAAGTTCTTCCAAAATTCTTGTTGTCTAGAGAGGCGATTAGGAGAGAAGAATAGAGAGATGAAACAATGGCAAAGTTAATCACGCAAATGGATCTTCTTACTAAACATGTCATGGAAGCGGGGTCTAAAAATGTGAATGCGGTTGGGTCTTGTGAAGGGGGCTCTCCAGATGAACAATGCTACCAAGTATATGATGAAAAAGCTCATTTCGTAAACAATTGGGGGGGGGGGGTCCATCCTAACTACCAAGGCCCTAATCAAGGAGCTTGGCGGCAAGGTCAAGGAAATCGAGGTTGGAACAAAGATCAAGGATGCTCGAATTAGAGGGACAACAATCAAGGGGGTTACAACAACAACTATAACAATCACCGAAGCAATAACTCCTATGTTCCACCAAAGGGTAGCTAACAAATTTTGAACCAACCATCAACTAGTGATCCCGCTAGTTCAAAGATTGAACATATGCTCTCGAAGGTGTTGAGAAAAGTTGAGTCAACCAACACCTTTGTCAAAGAGGTGAAGGATGATATGAAGAGTATCAGAGATGGTATGAGCACCATGGGGCAAGTTGTGAGCTCTCACTCAACTTACATTTGGTATAGCTATGATGGATAAATTGAAAATTCATTAAAGCTATGAACATTAATTAAATTAAAAATTTGTAGCAAATGCATATGAATCCAGAAAAAGTTATTCTTTTACCTTCTTTGGTGATTAATGGTGAATGACCCCAGTACCCTCAAATGATGGATACTTGGAAATGGTTATCTTGTAATCTTATCCTCAAATAGACTCAAGCTAGCCATAATGATATATTTTATTGTGTTCTACACTTTATATGCTCAGGATACAACAATAATAACAATAACAACAATATTCTCATAGTAATCCCACAAAATAGGGTATGAGGAGGGTATAGTGTATCAGATTTTACCCCTACCTTGAGAAGTAGAGAGGTTGTTTCACTTTATATGCTCAGGATATGTAACTAAATTATAATGTCTTCTTATACAAATAGTACGATTCAAAACTCAGATTAATAATATGTATGTTCCTCAACTTTTCTCCACTTAAATACCTAGTTTGTACTGGACTCTTAACTGCAAACAACTTAAACAAGAGGAAACACAACCAGAGAATTAAACCAAACATTTTACCCCCTTCACAAATAAATAACCGAACCACGATCTACCTCAGAAACTATCAAAATATAGATCAATTCCACTGGCCAGTACCGGCATAAAACTGCAATTTTTAAAGAAACCAGGAGACATGAATTGTTAAAGACTCAACAACTAACTGAAAATGGACTTATTACAAGCTTAAGTTACCGAGTTCTGTCACAACATGCTACATGGATTTCAGCAACCTACAAATTTCGTCCACTGAAGGTCTAACCTATGATGTACGGTAGTAATGGCACAAGTATCTCTTTCATCTATAAATTCTTCCAGAGGACCAAGGCTGCAATTTTAAGACCTAAAGCTACGATTTTACGTACAAATGTCTCCTGAACAATTAGAGTATCTACCCATTGACAACAACACTACAGTCACTAATGAAAAGAAACAAAGAGTAAAAGGTCAAGCGTTGGCGGCCTCATCAGCCTTGTTTACGTTATCAGTTACTTCTTCATCCACCTTCTTGATTATGTCGCTGTTCATCAAAGCATTTTTACCTTCGGTGCTCTTTGTTGCTGCAACATTTTGCTGCTCATCACTCTGTTCTTGTTCCGGTTGATGCTTTTTTTCCTCAGCTGTTGCAGTAGGTTTCTGTTTCACTTTATCTTGAACCTACACATCCTTAGTAGCTTCAGGAACATCAGCTTCAACCTCTTGTTGGGGTTACAAGGATTTGCAGGAAACAGAAATTACAAGTAACTGCTTATGTAAGAATTGAAATTATAATTCAACTATAAAACTGAAAATTACAATATAACAACAAACTGAAATTACTATTTTATTGATCAAGAAAACTGGAAAGTTGTTTTTGCTGAGTCGAGTGTGGCACTCTGTCCTTAAGACAATATTGCCCCGTATGTATCCTTTATACGTCCTGGACAATTCTTCTCCCAAGATAAAACAGCAATGGAACTATTGAGCAAAGGAAACTCAAAAGCTACCGTGAAGAATATTGAATAACGAAATGATGCTTGGAAGATTAGGAAGAAACTGCTTTGCTTTCTGCTTTGTGTATTTTTCGTGTATATCAAGTGTGCCTCAACAATGGTGTAAGGGGTGTTTATATAGGAGGAAGAGGGACTGTTTGACTGCCTCCATAACAGCCATTATTGGCCAAATAATGACCATTATGGAGGTAGTAAAGCCACCAAATAAATGGAGAAAATTGCCAACGGATTGGCCATTATAGGAGCCAAAATAAATGGCTGAATTGAGTGCTGGACGTTTCTATTCTGGACCGTCGAAATTCTGATTTTCTGAAAACTTCAGGGACCAAACTGTACTTCTGGCCCAAAAAGATAATATCAGAAGGCCCGTGAACCCGTAAACCCGAACCGGACGGGCGGCGGCGCGCGTGTGGTCTTTCCTCGAACCGAAGCACATCTAGGTCTTCCCTCCTTTAAACACATGGGATACCCCTTGGGGTCCCAAACCCCAAACCAATTTCGAGTCTTATATACACAACAATTCTTTCTTCCTCTACCGATGAGGGATAATTGATCACACACCATACTTTTCCATGCTTCAAACACCTTACTTCGTGAACCAATATCTCTTTCATTTCTCAATGAAATTTGACGATTCTTGGCCCTACGGTTATCTACGTACTTAGTACATCATGCATGTGTGAAGAACCGGATTCTCCAACATACGTAACACTAGTGTTTAAGCCGTTAAAGTTGGTCGGTCGCAACTCCCGCCAAAGGCTAATTTCCAACAATCCCCTCTTTGAGATGTTCAACATTATCTGCCATTTTGACATCTTTGTCAATCTCAGCCACTTCGGACGGAGCATCTTCTCCTTTGCCATCTTCTGTTTGGACTTCACTTTGGTTCTCCTTATGCATTTCATCTTTCTTTTCTGCAGCATTATCCGTCATTTTGACATCTTTCTCAACCTCAGCCTCTTTGGAAGGATCATCTTCAGTTTGGCCTTCACTTTTCTTTTCAACTTGGTTCTCCTTCACAGCATCAACATCAGAAGAACGCATTTCATCTTTTTTCTCCGCGTCCTCCTCTATATCCTTGTTTTCATCTTTTCCATCGTCATGTTTCTCTTTGACGTCATTCACAGCTTCCACAACCACAGTATCCTTTTCATGTTTTCAGCTTCTGGCAGCATGTCAACATCATTTTCATCCTTTGCTGCGTCAGTTTCTTCGTTACCTTTCACATCCTTCTTGGAAGCTGAAGATTTTCTGCTCCGTTTTGCTAGAGGCGCACTTTCTACTGCCATTGCCTTTCCACTGATCCTTGTAGATCTTCTAGGAGTTTCGGCAGTTCCCCAGTCAAACTCTGTGATTGCTGGACCACCAGGGTGTGATTTCAGATACTGCTGCAATTATTTCTTTGTAGTGATCTCCTCCCCTGTTGGTGTAGTAAATACAATTTCATTTCTCTTCGGAGTCCATCCTGTCTTAGGCAGAAACTGAAAAATGAAAAACAAAAAAAATGGCCATTAGCTTTTGAAAAATATCCACCATTCTCCTATTTTATTCCTCGTCTTTTATTGGGCTGGCCGCTAAAATGGAGAGTAAACATGGAAAGGAAATAAAAACAAAAACTCAGAAAGACGAGAAACTACTTGAAAGATGGAAAAGGAATCAAAGAGAAATTTCAAGAAAGAAAGGAAGCTACTTCACAACATCAGGAGACGATAATGATGAATTCTTGATAAGTAAGTAAGATATAACTATATGGATCAGCTAATATCCACCATGTTCAAACTATTTTTAGTAAAGAATTTGGAACATGAAAATCCCGTTACAGTTCTGTAAAAAACAAAATCAATCAGAGCGCAACTGTTTTCCACGAGTAGCTCTTCCTGATCAATGGGATACGGAAGAGTTCCAAATTGTATTCATCAACTTGATCCCAAAACAAAGTAATCCTACAAACTACTAGCACTCACTGTAGATATACAAGTAATATAAATTTAACAAAGAAACAGCAACCCAGCCAAAAGCTCCATGAAATTTCCAATAACACATTATTATCTATGGTATATATTAATGGCAACACTAAGAATGAATCCATTAAGAAAATGTAAAACCAAACAGCCAAAATTAAGCTTCCTGAAATCTCCACTAACACATTATTGTCTATGGCATATATAGCACGAAGTATTGTTAAGAAAATGTAAAACCAATAACTTTTTTTTCTTCTTTGAAACGGTGGTGTCTGAGTTAGCTTGTGTGTGTACCTCGACTACTTCACCGGTATCTCCTATACCTTTCCAACGCCGGTACCAGGTAACTTTACCCACCAAAGCATAGGCGGTGTGAAGAAATCACTTAGTAGTTCATATCTCAGCTGGGGTTTAAAACCTGGTCTCTCTAAGGTTTGCACCCACTTTATTGACTACTAGGCCACACCGTCGGGTGCAAACCAAAGCAATAACCTAGTACTACAATAAACACAAGCTTTACAAAAGAGACAGTTCTGTCAAAACTGCTGGTCATAAAGCCTTCCATGTGAATAGATGGCCAGTGAAATAAGCATTAAAGCGAGTAGAACTTTTTATGAAACAAAAAAACACGGGAGGGGAGAGGGGTTAGTATAAACAATCAAGTCAATAAATTGCATTACCACCTACTCAAGAATGACGACAAAACCACTAGCTCCTTTTCATTGCTCTCAGGCATCACACAAGTTGCACCATATAGTTAGAATCTCCTATGGCTCTAGTAAAAAAGTTCCAGTGAAATGACAAATTGTTGTTTTCAGTTGTTTAGATGTCGGATGATTTAGAGGGGAACTCGTTACTATTCCTAGGAAGAAAGCATTATTTTGTGCCACAACCCGAGTGGAATTACGACATTTAATGGAATCTAATTAACAAGATATTTCAATAAGCTTGTAAAGGAATAATAACTTCACCCTACAATTGCATATATATAGTATAGGTAAAACTGAATCCATAGAAAGTCACCAAGAGGATGCTACACCCACACAAATAGTTCATAGAATTGACTTACACAGACTAATAAGATTGTCGTAAAATGTAAAATAAATGGGTTGAACATATTATAGAAATTTTAACAACAAGCATATTGAAATAAGTGATGCTATCATCATTAATGGGCGAGATAGAAGCCAAGGTATTTGAAAGAAATAATCTCTTGATTATTTTCATTAATTGAAAGAGAATATATACAATTTACATAATAGGAAAATCATATTCTTATTCTACTCCTAAAACCTTATTCTATTTGGAGACTAACTATACCATTATGGTAAGTGTACAAGACTAATTAAGGTACAAGACTACTTAAGGTAATACACCTTATTTACAAACTCTTGCCCAACCGTGGGCTTGCTACAGTAATCCAAGAACCAATATACATAAGTATACACATGTATATTATGTATACTTATGTATATTTAACATACCCCCGCAGTCATAGCGGGCGGTTTTCGAACGCTGAGCCTGTCCCTAAAATCTTCAAAAAGGACCGAGGGAAGACCCATTGTAAAGATGTCTATAATTTGATACCTGGAAGGGACATGTCAGACGTGTACTTGTCCACGAGCTACCTTTTCTCGAACAAAGTGAATGTCCATCTCGATATGTTTAGTGCGTTGGTGCTGAACCGGGTTACCAGAAAGGTAGATGGCACTAACATTATCACAATAAACCAATGTAGCTTTCTGAATAGGACAATGAAGCTCTAATAGAAGATTTAGTAACCAACATGATTCAGAGACCACATTGGCTACCCCTCGATACTCGGCCTCTGCACTAGAGCGTGATAAAGTCGACTGACGCTTTGCAGACCAGGAGACCAAGTTATTACCAAGAAACATACAATAGCCCGACGTAGACTGTCTGGTCTCTGGACAGCCACCCCAATCGGCATCTGTATACGAGACAAGTGTAGATGTGGATGAAGGATATAAATGTAAGACATAGTCAAATATCCCTTGGATGTACCGAATAATGCGTCTGAGTGCATTCATGTGCTCAACCCTGGGATCATGCATAAACAAACACACATGTTGTACGACATACGTAATATTTGGTCTCATGAACGTAAGATACTGAAGGGCCTTGCAAGATAGCGAGTCAGATCCTCATAAGGTGAGTCAGTCGCAACACCTAACTTGGGTTTAGTATCAACCGGACTGGAAGTGAACTTACAGGATGACATCACAGCCCTCTCAATGATCTCACCTGCATACTTCCTCTGGGATAAGAACAATCCACCGGCATGACGAGTGATAGCAATCCCCAAAAGGTTACTCAAGGGCCCTAAGTCTTTCATAGCAAACTCAGAACTGAGCATTGTCATGATCGACTGGCGTAATGCATCAGAAGAGGAAGTCAAGATAATATCATCCACATATAATAGTATATAAGCCAAGGAAGAACCACGACGATATATGAACAATAAATTATAAAACATGCTGTGAGAGAACCCAATAGTCAAAACATAGTCTGCAAACCTCTTATACCAAGCCCGTGGAGACTATTTAAGCCCATACAAGGATTTCTTCAACAAACATACATGATGAGGATATTTGGGATTCCTTAACCCCAAGGGCTGATGTATATAGACTGTCTCCTTGAGATCACCATGTAAGAAAGCATTCTTCACATCTAACTGATGAATGTGCCATGCTTTCGAAAGAGCCAAGCTGAGCACAGTGCGAATGGTAGTCGGCTTGACCACCGGACTAAATGTCTCACCATAATCTACACCAACCTGCTGAGTCTTACCATCATCTACAAGACGAGCCTTGCCTCACAAAAGAACTGTCAAAAATTTCCTTATGAGCAAAAATCCACATAGACCGAATAATATTAACACCAGAAGGACGGGGCACCAACTCCCACGTCTTATTATCAATAAGAGCATTATATTCGTCAGTCATAGCAATTTTCCAATTTGGGTCATTTAATGCAGACACATGATTGTGGGGTAGCGGTGATTTAAGAACATTAGAATTTAAATTAAAATGTCTTTTTGGTTTAAAAATATCCGTTGACTACGAGTGACTGATCGATGACTCGGGGGAGACTTGGGTGAATTTTGGGAAATTTCGGGACAAGGTACGGGCAGGCCAGCAGGCAGTGGGCCTACTGGCCCAGAACGGTAAATTGGAGCAGTCGACGATACATGAACTGGACCAGTTTCAATATTGGGCTGGACTGGCCCAATTGCTGAAACTGGCCCAGTGACGAGACTGGGAACAATGGGTATCAGTGGTGTAGTGGGGCCAGCGGGCAGTGGGGCCGCTAGTGGATTTGGGGTGCGGGATGCGTCCGAAAAATAGTGAATAGTATACGGGGATATCCCATCATTCAAAAAATTATACGAACGAGGCACTGGATTATTTACCTTAGAAAATGGAAATTGGGATTCATCAAAAAGAACGTGGCGACTAATGATGATTTTATTAGATGATAAATCAAAATATTTGTAAACACGATGATTTGACGGATAACCCAAAAACACACAAGGGGTAGACCGGTCCTGAAGTTTGTTAATTGTGGTGGACGGAAATAGTGGATAACACAAGCACCCAAAGACCCTAAGATGTGAATATGAATGAGTCTTATTATATAAACTTTGAAGAGGGGACGAATATGTCAAACCTTTGGAAGGAAGAATGTTAAGAAGGTATGTAGCCATTTGTAGAGCATGATGCCAAAACGAAGGGGGCACGGAAGCATGAATCAATAAAGTTCGGACAATGTTATTAATGGTACGAATTTTGAGTTCGACTTTCCCATTTTGTGAAGACGTATGAGGGCAAGAAAAATGAAAATTGATCCCATTATGAGCACAAAACCCCCCGAAACACCCCATTATCATATTCTTTGCCATTATCACACTAAATATTTTTAATTTTCCATTCGAATTGGGTTATAATGAATGCTCTAAATTTTAAGAAAGTGGAAAAAACTTTGATATTTTTTCGCTATCGGAAAAGTACATAAAAAATTAGAATAATCATCTAGAAATATAACATAATAGCGATGACCCAAAGAACTGAGAACGGGAGATGTCCATAAATCACTATGAATAATATCAAATGACATTAAAGTATGAGAATTAGAGTCTACAAATGGCAATCTAACAATTTTCCCTAAAGAACAAGATTGACAATTCGGAGTACTACGCGTACCCTTACATGAAATAAAATTATTTTGATCTAAGAAAGACAAAATAGACAACCCCGGATGACCTAGACGAGCATGCCACAAGGAAGGAGCAAGGGTTGCAAACGTGGATGGCAAGGCTTGACTCGAGGGACCGAAACGTGGTGTGATAGGATACAAATATCCTCTACTATCACACCTCATGAGATGACTCCCGTCTTGAAATCCTTCACAGAAAACCCAAATGGATCAAATTCAATAGAAATGAAATTATCTGTGGTGAATTTACGAACAGACACCAAAATTTTAATCAATTTAGGAGCGTGAAAGATATTTTTCAAAACAAGGAGTGGATGGGGGGAGACAACGTTTTATGACCGTAACTACGAATTGGAATTGAATTACCATTACCAACAATTATACCATGATTGTTGCTCAAATTGGGATAAGATGAGAGAGTACCTGAGTCATACGTCATGTGAGTAGTGGCGCCGGTGTCCATGTACCAATTTGGGTCCGAAAAATTTATTCAAAGCGTGTGCATCGCGGCTTCAATGTCGGTAGGAGTGGGGCCCGCTTCATGATGGGCCTTATGGGGCCCAGGCCTACCTCCCTGCTGACCCGGAACCCCACTGGATCGCTGGACAGAAACTGGGCTAGGATAGCTGGGCCGAAAGGGGGGCTGAAATTGGGCCCAATTGTCGTGGGCTAAAGGGGCTGGAAAATTGGGACTGTTGGCCCATCGCCCATAGCCAGGGGGCCCAAGGCTAGGACCAGCTGGGCTGTGGCCCACTGCTATTATGGTGGAACCCACTGCCGCCGTTACTGCCGATGTTACCACCGCGTTTGCCACCACGACTTTTTCCATTATTTTTCCTAGTATTCTTGCCACCACCATGAGCACGATTTTGGCCTGAATTATCAATACAACCTGGAGAATTGGTGGAGGACATCATCATGACTACGGGACTGGCCCCGGTAGCCGCTTTCTTAGCCAAACCGGCTTATTCCAAAGTAAGCATGGAGTGGGCTTTATAGAACTTTAGGAGAGGGTTACTTTGACGTAGTAGAGTCCCAATACCACTATAGGCCTTGGAGAGGACGGCAACCATCTGTAAAATAAGACGATTTTCATTAACGGGCGTACCAACATTGCGGAGTTGGTCTGCCAATTCCTTTAACCTTTTGCAATAAGCCGAAACATTCGGGAAATTTTCCATGTTGACGTGGGAAAATTCCTACTCAAGTGTAACAGCTCTGGAATTCTGATTATCTTGGAATATGTCACACATCCTATCCTAAGCAGCTATCGCCGTAGCGTCTGGCTCAATAATCATCTGCAACATGTCAATAGAGATAGTGGAATAAATCCACTGAAGTATGGTGTCATCAAGCGTTGTCCATAACTTAGGATTATCCTCGCGTTTAGGCACCTCCGTATCCTCTGGAGCCGCGAAGATTATGTGATAGATGACTTGATGCGAGCGAGCGTGAATTTTGAACAACTCGGCCCACATCGCGTATTGACCGTTTTCTATTTCAAGAATAAGATGTATGTGATTCTTGATGTTAGAAACAACAAGGGCAGGGTGAAACGTGTTCTTGGTCGTCGACATAACGAAAGAACAATAGGTGATTTGAGGAGAAAAAAATAAAAGAAAACCATCGACGATCAAGGAATCTGAGAAAGGGGGTGGAATCCGATCACAAGGTAGATGGAAAAAAATTGGAAATTAGGCACGGAAATCGAGGTATGTTCTCGGGAATATTGCACAGAAACTAGGAATTTTGGGAGAGGAAAATTTAACCTAGACTTCTGATACCATGAAAGAAATAATCCCTTGATTATTTTCATTAATTGAAAGAGAATATATACAATTTACATATTTCCATAATAGGAAAATCCTATTACTATTCTACTCCTAAAACCTTATCCTATTTGAAGACTAACTATACAATTATGTTAAGTGTACAAGACTAATTAAAGTACAAGACTACTTAAGGTAATACACCTTATTTAAAAACTCTTGCCCAACTGTGGGCTTGCTACAGTAATCCGAGAACCAATATACATAAGTATACACATGTATATTGTGTATACTTATGTATATTTAACAGTATTGAATGAGAAAACGGATCGGTATTACAAAATCGGTCTCAGATTCTGAAAATACCTTCATACAAGGGAGCTTCATTAAGAGAAATGCCTCCATACACGGAAGGCAAATCATAGATGCCTCATTCATTGCAAGAATGTTGGGACCAAAGATGGGGACTTAAAAAGGGCATTGAGCCGATGGTCCATCGGAAACAGTCTCTCTACCTTCTCAAGGTGCGTATCCAAGTATGGATACATGTGTGGGTATTCGGTTAACAAAATTCAAAATTATAAAAAATAGACCACGTCTTCGATCTTCCTTCAAAAGAGAAAACTAAAGTCATTCAAGGCATTCCAACAACTGTCCATCTATATCTCTGCGACTAGTTACCATCCGAACTCAGAACACGACCTTGAATTTTTGGTTTCTCTGAAACACGAAGCAGCAAAAATGAGACAAAAGTACTATTATAGTGAAGGTATGCCATTTTTCTTATCTTAAATCCGTTTTATCTTTAATTTTGAGAAATCAAAATCTCAATTTTCCCCTCAAATTTGTCGATGGACTCCCGTCAAAGTATCCGAAGTTGGTTAACTGTATCCCGGACGTATCCCGCTCCCGCACCCGTATCGAGATGGGAACAACACCAAAAACGAAAAGTCCACGCAACTCAGGGGTAAGGTCTACGTACACACAACCCTCCCAAAAACCCACTTGTGGAATTACACTGAGTTTGTTGTTGTTGTAGAGTGAATGTATGGTTTGACTAAAAAAAATTCGAACCAGACTTTGGGTTTTGTTAATGGGTAGATTAAATGAATTAAATTATGCATCTCCTGTTAGGTACTACATCATAATCAAAGTAGGGATGATACAGGAAATAATGTGACGGTATCCAACATTTTGTATGCTGATGACACATAAATTTTCTGTGAGGTAAAAGAGGAATAATATCACTCATGTTGTTTCCTTTATCGAACTCCTTTGAAATGCTTTTACTTTAAACGAGGGTCCATCAGAAACAACCTTTCTACCTCCGAAGATAGGGGTAAGGTCTACGCACACACTGCCCTCCCGAGACCCCACTTATGGGATTACACTGGGTATGTTGTTGTTGTTGTGGCTAAAGAGGAATAATTATGGTCTACACGAGTTGTGTAGCTGAAGTTGTTTCTTGGTAGCACATAAATCTTTTTTTTGACAATGGTAACATAGGGTAGCATATAAATCTAGCTGAAATGGAACATGATGATTTATAGGACACGATAATGTGTATAAATCATCATGATAAAGGTTGCTGATAGGAAGAAATTAAAATGTGGCAAAATGCATGGATACAAGACATTTTTTACAAGATGTTTTGCTGACCTACATTGCATTATTACAGAAAATGGGACTAAAACGATAATTGCAAGATAGGTGACAGATGTGAAGTCATATTCAGGAGAAAATTCTATGATTAGGAAGCAGATAGAGTAGCTCAGTTTCTCGGTGAGAAGGTATTAGAGAGCTATCCCACATCCAGATACTTCAATCATGAAACTAGAGAAGCATGGATGTATCTCTTTTACATCTTGCTAAAAGCTTTTGGTTGAATTTGGAAAAAAAGCAATTAATAGCCTTGGAGAATTTATGGAAAAACAAGGCATCTTAAATTGCTATGTACGGCATGCATTACTCAAAAAAGCTTCAAAAGAAAGGGAATATCATGACCAGCAATAGATGTCATATGTGTGAGAAAACAGTGGAAAACTAATGTCACCTATTGCTGCATTAATACCTGTTGAAGAATGAAAAAGGCCCACATATGTGGTTAATGAGATCGGTGGTCTCCTTATATGAACTTGGACAATCCTCCCTCGTGAACTAATTTTTGGAGTAGAGTTAGGTCCAAAATTCATTTCTTTACATGGTATCATAGCAGAACCCATCTCACCCGATGTTAGGCCCCCAAATTAAATTGGTCACGTTCCAGATGTCCAGGCCTGGGCATGAGGTGAGATGTTGAAGAATGAAAAAGTCCCACATTGGTAGTTAATGAGATGGGTGGTCTCCTTATATGGACTTGGACAATCTTCCCCATTGAACTATCAGAAATGACGCATTTATCCACTCTTAGTTTGGCTCATTTATGCCATCGTCATTATCAAAATGGCTTATCCATGTCATTTTTCATTAACGCCGGTTTTACATCATTTTTCATTAACGACGGCGTCAATGAAAAATGACATGGATGAACCATTTTGGTAACGACAATGACATAAATGAGCCAAACTATTAACGAGTGACATAAATAAGTAATTTCCGATAGTTCGATGACATATGTGAACTTTACCATTTTTGCCATCCATTAGCAAGAGTTCATAATGTATTTACAATGTCTTCATTTGCATCTTTCTTCATTAAACTCTCATTTTATTTGTGTTTTGCGCTTATAACTCCAAAAGAACTTGGCGCTTTTTAGCACTTTTCACCTATAATCTATGTTCAAATTTCTGCCGCACCCGTGACGACACGACATGGGTGTGGTTGTGGAATCCATACTGGATTTTGTCAACTTACCTCGGGTACTTTGACCATATTCTATGATGAGAAGTATATATATAGTTATATAGTTATATAAAGTAGGATAATGCTTTTCTATTATGCGCGGTAAGGATAAAATATTGGTGTTTATAAACTAAGTTGCTCAAACTCGGGTGACATATTGGTGTTTACAAACTAAGTTGCTCGGACTCGGGTGCAGGTGTCCGATACAGGTGCAGATCTATAGGTCAGGTCCTTCATAAATTTTAAAATTCGGGGGTACGAATCTGAGTATGGATACGGGGGTGGGGATTCGGCTAAAAATAATTCAAATATCTAAAAATAGAGTTATATATCTAAATTATGAGATATTATGTGAAAAACTTACAATATTCTGAGGAGAAAATATTGATCAAGAGAAGAATCCCAGAAGGACATAAAAGAAAAAAGGACTAACATAGAAATTCCTATATACAATGTATTCAATTTTCTTCAATTTCACCTTAGCTTCTGTTTTGATTGCATAACTCATTATATCTGTCCCGAATTTCTCCGTTCATTTTGGTCAAAGTACCCAAACTTTATTGACCAAATTCGGTACGGATCCCATACCCACACCTACACCTAGAGGTGTCAAATAGGTGGGTCGGGCTGAATTTGGACGGGTCAAAATGGGTTGAGTTAATAAATGAGTGGGTTATTGACCAGCTCAAAAGTTACTTGGGTTGAAATGGGCTAAAATGTGGGTCATAACCCAACCCGCAAAAATCATACTAAATTTTAATTGCTTTATTTCAAGTTTTATAATTTTTTAGTACTTTATAAAATTATTATTTTTCTTTATTATGGCTATATATAACATATCAAATAAAAAAATATTTTTTGAAAATATTTTGACAAGAATTCTCATGAGTCAATTTAGGCTACATATCAACCCAATGTTTGATGGGCTGAAAGGAGTTAGGCTGAAATGAGCTGATTTAATATGGGTAGGTTATGTTTTCATGGGCTCATTTTGCCACCTCTACCTACACCCACATCCACGTCGCGTCGACACGGGTGCGGCACTGGAAGTGAAGAGTCCGAGCAACTTAGTTTATAAAGAACATCATTTTTAGGTTTAGTTCAATAACTTTAATCAATCTGAATATATACTTTATATGTCATAATATACATTTATTTGTCGTATCCCAACACCCATATCCAGACTCGTATCCACATTCGGATCGAATATTTGCGACCGAGTCCGAGCAATATAGCCTATAATAACACTGCTCTTATGATTGTGTTATCAAAAGGATCTAGGTGAGAATCCTTAAGGGTTCATCGGCTACTTTTTTCAGTCTTTTCATTTCTTTGGGTTTTTCAATAATGGTGGTACCTGCATCAGTCAGTGCGCTCCTAAACCAATCCATCAAGTATTTGCTACCTTCTAACTGCAGAAGTTTTGGATAACTTTACCAACACTTAAAATTGTTAATACAGATTTTAATGATGACTTAATATTTTGCGCAGATACAAAAAGGAAAAGTGGAGTGTTAAATTACAAAAGACAAAGATCTAATACCAAACTAGATCACACAGCCACATGGAAGTAATAATACGCAGAAGTTCAAAAAGAAAAATTCCCTACTTTCGGAAAATATAAATATATGTCAAGAGATCCAGAACCAAGAAGAGAAATATATTCCCCAAAACTTATCAAGGGAATATATTCATTAGTCAAAGGAAAGATGGATGTTGCATTAATGACATAATCTCGGTTCAAGATTTATACAAGTATCAAGCAAGGCTCCATCAAGGAAAGGAGATTACGACATTAATGTTGCAATCTCAAACCAATATCACTACGAGTACCAAGCACGGATTCAACAAAGGAAAAGAGATTTTTATGTCAATTAAATTTAAAGATTGATTGTCGCGCAAAGCACAACTGAAAGGTAATAAATAAGCTCTACCCTTATTCTTGGTAAACAGGATCCTCAAAAGCTCTACCCTGGTGTTGGTTGAGATTTCTGGGCCATTGGTGTATTGAAGTAATAACTCTATAAGTTTTGCTCGATTGAGAAGATCTTTGGTATAGTTTCCTTGTGATAGAGTAATGCTTCCCGGAAAATATTGTACTTCGACCCCAAGAAAGTAATGTAATTTTCCCAAGTCCTTCAGTGCAAATTCCGAGCTAAGTTCAATTATTAATCCCTGTATAAATTCTTTATTATTTCCTGTAAGAACAATTTCATCGACATAAATTAGCATGAGCACAATAATATCCTTTTTACTCAAGATAAATAAGAAAGAGTCTACCCTGCTACAGACAAATCCCATGTGAATTAAAAATTCAGACAATTTATCAAACCAAGCACGAGGTGCTTGTTTCAGTCTATAGAGTGATTTGTTTAGTTTGCACACGTAATCAGGGAGTTTTGGATCCATAAATCCCGGTGGTTGTTCCATGTGTACTGTTTCTTTTAGAACACCATGAAGGAAGACATTTTTGACGTCCAATTACCTTAATTTCCAGCTTGATGAGACTGCAATATCTAGAACAAATCTTATGATAGTAGCTCTTACAACTGGACTGTAGGTTTCTTCATAGTCTACGCCTTCCACTTGTGTGTACCCTTGTGCAACCAAGCCGGATTTGTATCATTCAGTTGATCCATATTCCTTGAATTTGATTCGAAAGATCCATTTTGAACCAACTATATTAGTGTTTGTTGGTCTGGGCACAAGGGTCCTTGTGTGGTTTTCATGTAATGCTTCTATCTCTTGTTCCACTGCTTCTTTACAGTGGGAGTAAGCAAGAGCATCTATGTATGATTTTGGGGTTGTAATGTTGCTAGTTGTGATTAAGGTGTGGTGATGCAATTTGCCTCGTCGCTGATATTTTTTGTCTCGAATCTGCTGAGTTTCATTTTCTAGGTTAGGATCTAGTTCTGAATTGTTCCTCAGCTTCATTCAAGAAATCATGAGTGTCTTTTGAGGCTTGCATTGGACCTGCACCAAAATCATTAGAACTAGAAGTTAGTTTGTCATTCGAATTTGGTGACTCGTGAGGAGATTGAGGTTCGATTGTTTGGGACTCGTTGTAGTCAGATGTTGTATGTCCACTACTCAAGGATTCTGCTTCTTTATTGTTGACAAGGGGTTGTTCATTTTCCATTGGATGAGTTTCTACATTTTCTGTTACATTCTCTACGAGCATGGTGTTATTTTCGGACTCCCAATCATATGGCTGAGTTGACTTCTCATTTTCTTTTTGAGATATGGCAACGTAGTCTTCGTCACATAAAGTGCACGGTCCCCCTTTTTGAATTTGAACATCTGTTTCTTTAATGGCTTTCGATCGCTGTACACTCCCTTTTTGAATCAGTCAAGCTCTTTCTTTCTCCATGCATCTGAATCTGGAAATGTTATGACTTCTAGATTTTCCGTATAGACATTGCTTTAGGAGGAGCCTAAGAAAAAAGCATTTTCATCAAAAACAACATGTTGTGAGATCCAAACCTTATCAGTTGAGGGATTAAGACATCTATAACCCTTGTGAATAGGACTGTATCCAAGGAAAACACAAGGATACGTTTTCTTTGCAAATTTATTTTCGTCGTAGTAGTCTCTTAAATATGGAAAGCACCTACATCCAAAAATCTTCAGACTCCCATAGTCAGAATGACGATTAAAACATTTTAAAGAAAAGAATTTCCATTTACAATGTTGTGGAAGGCATGCGATTTATCAGAAAACATGACGTTAGAAAAGCATCAACCCAATATTTGGAAGGAAGGTTTGCTTGAAACAATAAAGTGAGGACTGTTTCAACAATATGATGATGCTTCCTTTCAGCCACACCGTTTTGTCCTGGGGTGTATGGACAAGAAAATTGATGATGGATGCCACATTGAGATAAATGATTTTCAAATTCAGTTGATGTGAATTCATCTCCTCCATCACTTTGAAAAAACTTTATTTTCCTTTTGAGTTGATTTTCAATTTGTCTTTGAAATTTAAGAAAGTTCTCAAAGAAATCAGATTTCTTCTTTAAAGGAAAAAGCCATGAGTAACGTGTATAATCGTCAATAATAATTGTTTAATATTTATATTGTTGGCAAGATAAAATTGGAGCAGGACCCCACAAATCACAATGCAATTTATCTAGAAGAGATTCAGAAATATTGTTGGATGAAGAAAAAGGAATTCTGCAATTCTTTCCCATTTGCCAACTAATACAAAGAGATTTTTCTTTTTCCCAACTAGAAACATTGATTAAATTTCTTGAGTGCAGGAGCTTCAAAAGTTTTGGATGAGGGTGGCCCATTCTCTTGTGCCAAACATTTTCTGAGGCATGATTTTTGAAAACATAAAGGGCTTGATGCTTTATTTCAACTAGTGCATACAACCCTCCGTTTTTGAGTCCTTTAGCAAGAAGTTTGCCTTCCTGTGACTTAGCAAAAAAATTGTGAGCATTAAACACAATGGAACATGCATTATCCTCAGCTAATTGTCTCACAGATATCAGGTTCTTTTTAATGTGTGGAACAACCAGAACATTTTTAAGGTTAAAAGTACCATTTTGAGTCTTAATTTTTCCTTCACCAATATGGGAAATATTCAAACTTTCTCCATTACCGACAAGAATTGTATCATTACCTCTATAACACTTCACTTTAGAGAGTTCACCTGTGTCATTTAAAATGTGTGTTGTTGCGCCCGAGTTTGCATACAGATTTGGATCTTCTTTAGCTTTCAAACTCATCGCAGCTAGTGCCTTCGGCAGATTGTCCTCTGATTGGAATGAGTGATCGAACCGATTCCAACATGCTTTCTTTTTCCTCATTGTTGCTATTAAGCGTCTATTCATAGGCTTGCAAGGATAAACCAAACTGATGATAAGTCGGATAAGGTGATTTGGTTAGCATAGCAGTTCAGAAGTCCTGGTATTTTGGTCCGAGACGTCTAGCCAACTGAAACACCTTCTTTGTTTCATTCACTGGTTTCTTGATTGCTGCGAGACTTTCACAAACACTCTTGAATTTTTTAAGATATTCATCAAGTGAGAGGCTTCCCTTTTTTGAACTCATCAAGGTATTGTCAAGCATCATTTCTTCTCCTACATTATGAGGAAGAATATGTTCTTCAATCAATTTCCATACCTTGTGAGCCGAGGTTATATTTTCAAGGGAGATCAATACCTCTGTTTCAATGTTCCTCAGCAGCCAGGCCTTTAACAGACCATCATTCTTCGCTCAGAGAATATAATTTGTATTTGGCTCAGTTTTTTCGTCATTCTTGGTAATCTCCTTTGCTGTCCTTCGATCAAATGATGTGCCATGTCTAAACTTTGATTCAATGGTTCCATTTGTGATTACCATAGCAGGTAATTGAAGCTGTCAAGTTTCAGAGAGATAAGGCTGGAACACTAATGAAGAACTTGTAGAGTTCAGGTTCAGTGATGAGGAGAGCGAAAGAGGACATGTCGTTAATCTCTCGTGAGGCTCCGATACCAAGTTTTTTTTTTTTAAGAATTGTGATTCAAACTTTGTATTTCTTTAACCGTGTTCTGTAAATTACAATGGAATCTGTATATATACAAAAGCACACGAGAGATAAAATAGGCAATAAAAGATTACATAGCATCTTCCTGATTTGGTTCTAACAGTCAAGAGGAGATTGTGGAGATATTAAGGAATAAATCTTGATTAAGGAAATCCCTGTGATATGGCAGCATATTCATTGAGATTTGATATCAAGTGATTGGCTCTTTCCCTGTGTGAGTCATGAACCATAGATGTACCTTCCATATCTTTCTTTTCAGTGGAGTCCACAACATTCGCCATCGGTAAATCCTTCTATCTCACAGATGGCGAGGCAGTTCTTGCTCAAACATTCCCTCAGGAAATATGGCGTCTCGGGGAATGGCAAGTTCTTGCCTCTGCAATTTTCATTGGTCCCATCTCTGTAAAAACACATACATGTTAGTGAAAAGGCGAGATCCAAGATTTTAAGTTAATAAATCAAGAGAAAAGGGTCAAATATTGTTCTTGAACTATTTCAGTAGATTAATTTTATCCTCCGTTAGTTTTTGGCTCAAAAATGTCCCGCCGTTATATTTTTAGCTAAAAAATATAGTGCAACTAACTCAAAGATATCATTTCTACTAACGGTTGCTTCAAAACAAGAACAAAATATCCTTCCTACTAAAGGACAACTTTTATAGCTAAATAACAAAGATATGTTTGCTTATAGTATTAACAATGTATTAGTGATTGATTCTCAAATATTATATTAGCTATGAGTTATTTAGCGACAGATTAGCGATGAACTTCATAGCTAATTCATATTTTTATTTTAAAGTAGTGGATGTGAAATGTATAGTGTATATTATATTATTCTAGCAAAGTATACATGTATACTTCCTCTCTTGCAATTTATGTGTCTTACTCTTCTTTTTCGTTTGTTACGAGAAAAATATTAATTTATATAGACTGGGTTCTTAATTTCAAAATCCTCCTATTACCCTTAACAAAACAACTTCTTAAAAATGACATAACATGTGTAACAACAAAGGATTCAAACGGTATTTTTAATATAATTATATTCTTAATTAATTTAAATGTACAAAATTCAAAAACAATTCTGTTAAGAGTCCATATCGGATATGGAATGGGAACATGGACTACTTATATGGACTTGAACAATCCTCACCCTACAAGCTAATTTTTATAGTTGAGTTAGACCCAAGATCCATTATTTATACTTTCTTACATTCTTAAATATTCAACCCAATCAAAGACATAAAAAAGAAACGGAGGGAGTATTTAAATATGCGCTGCCCCTGCTAAAAATATATATATAATGGTATAACAATATTAACTTTAACACGGAACCACCAAAGAATGTAGTGAGATGGTCATAAACTTTTCCATCAGCACTCTTAACGAAAGGTCTAAGATTTAGGCCATTTGAATAATGAATCTCTTGGTAGAAAGCGTTTTATATTCCCGAATAGCCTTATCAACGCGATATCAAAAGAATCAGGCCAATTAATTTCAAATTTAGAATGCTTAAATTAAAACATTGATAAGGAAGAAGAAGACGAACCAATAGTCATCACAAGCACTGCTAGAAGCAACATGGTAGCAAAGAAACGCATGGAGTTTGTCATTTTAGAGAGAAGCATCTAAGAAATTTATATGTATATTGTAAACGTGTAAATATATCATAATTAGAATATTTCCATATATTGTGTAAATATAATTATGGTAAGACTAGGATTCCTCTTTTGTATAGGCTTAGGATTCCTATTGTATAAGGGATGAATATTGTACTCTATATATACCTTGATATTAATGAAAGACTCCTCAAGGGAGATTAATATCATCTTACATGGTATCAAGAGCCAAATAAACAAAACCCTAAAAACCTTTCTCTTCCACAGCCGTCGGCTGCCTCTCCTACGCCGCGGCCCTCCCGGATTTTCTTCTTGTTTTTCGGGTTTTGTTCTTCCTTTCTTCTCTTCTCTAAATGGCTATCCCTGATTCTTCCACACTTTCTTACGCCTCTACCTCCACAAATCCCACCACAAAGTCATCACCTCCGTTTCATCCCGCCCTTACTGTTTCCAATATCAAGAACCATATTCCCATTATTCTTGATCAAGAAAACAACCAGTATTCTCCCTGGGTTGAACTTTTTCGCAATCATGCATGTCTCTATAACGTGCTTGACCATATTGATGACACTATTCCGCGCCCTACGGAAGTTGATGATTCTATCTGGCATCGTCTCGACGCCGGCGTCAAACAATGGATATATGGTAGTATCTCTCAGGATTTGCTCCTTACTAGCATGAAATCTGAATATAATTATATAAATTGCATGCTATATAGATAAATAATAGTGTTAACTATTTTTGGGGCCCCAAGTTCTTGGGACCTAAAGCAAGTGCTTGACTTGCTTTAGAGTCTAGCCAACCCTGACTAGCTTGCCTATACTTTCCATCAAATTGTCTCATAGATATATGTCATGCCCAATGTGTCAATTATACAAACCCGTTTTCATAAATAACTTTTGCAAAGTATATCGGCCACATGATCTTCAAACTTGATAAATGAAAAATGTATAATTTTTTAATTTAATTTTTGTTTAATGAAATGGCAATCAACTTCAAACTATACATATATATATATAAACCTAAAGATCTAAGTTTACTATTTTCAACACATTTACCATCCTTCTTTTTTAATGAGAACAAAACAAGAATCAAGATCTGCCCCGAATGACTATACACAAATCATCCATAATGTTGCCGAAATAAGAAATACACCACATGAGTTACGAGTCTACTGCACCAAAACTGCATACAATCAAAGATCACGGCTAGCTTTAGAAACAAAACTAGCACAAACTTTGAACAATCATAGTGTTCTTTATTCAAGAGTTTCTCTCAATCTTCTTCTTTACATATATGAATAATACTCTTAATTAGCATGGCTTAGTGCAAATGCAACGGTTGTGGAGTCCACGACATTCTCCATCGGTAAATCCTTCTATCTCACAGATGGCGAGGCAGTTCTCGCTCAGACAGTCCGTCAGGATATGACGGCTCGGGGACTGGCAAGTTCTTGCCTCTGCAATTTTCATTGGTCCCATCTCTGTAAAAACACATACATGTTAGAGAAAAGGTGAGTTCCAAGATTTCAAGTTAATAAATCAAAGGAAAAGGGTTAAAAATGTTCCTGAACTATTTTAATAGATTAATTGTCCTCCGTTAGTTTTGGCTCAAAAATGTCCCGTCGTTATGTTTTTAGCTCAAATATATCATCCAACTAACAAAATAACTTTAAAATACCATTTCTACTAACGGTTGCTTCAAAAAAAGAAAAAATATTCTTCCTACTAACGGACAACTTTTATAGCTAAATAACAAAGATATGTTTGCTGATAGTATTTAACAATGTATTAGCGATTGATTCTCAACGATTATATTTGCTATGAGTTATTTAACGACAGATTAGCGATAAATTTCATAGCTAATTCTTGTTTTTATTTTAAAGTAGTGGGTGCCAAATGTATTGTGTATATTATTATGGAAAACTAACTGAAATACCCCCAAAAAACAAAATAATTACCCGCCCCATGCCCCTTTTAAACTTATTATCCGTCGTACCCCTCGCACAAAACTATTTACCCGACATATCCCTCACCCAAACCCCTTCCTCCGTGATACCATCGCAGCACCATAATGGTATCATGAAGGACTAAGAGAAGGACTGAAGCAGTCCTCTATGATATCATTTCAGTATATTTATATACCACGATTGTATCATGGTACTGAGGAGTGTCTCATTGAAGGACTGAACCAACCCTTCATGATACCCATCACAGTATATGTATTTAAGACAATGATATCATAGAGTTTATTTTAGAAAAGTGTGTCTTTTTTGAATAAACAAACATGATCATCCATGATATACTATCTCAGTATATTTATATATCATGTATCATGGAGGACTAAGAGAACGATTGAAGTTTGAAGCAGTCTCTCATGATACCATCTCAGTATATTTATATACCATGTTGGTATCATAAATTGGGAGGGAGGGGCATCTCGAGTAAATTATTTCAATTTTCTCTGGAGGTACAAAAATAATGGGGGTATGTGCGGATAATTAATTTGGTTTGAGGGGGCATGGACATCCTTTCCCCTATTATTATTCTCACAAAGTATAAATATTTATTTCCCCCCTTGCAACTTAATTATGTGTCTTACTCTTCTTTGTAGTGTGTTTCGAGAAGAATATTTAATTTATATTAAGTAGGTTCTTAATTTCAAAATTCTCCTATTACGCTTAACAAAGCCACCTCTTAAAAATGACAATATGGGTAACAACAAAAGATTCAAACGGTATTTTAATATATTACACATATTTTAATTAATTTAAATTTATAAAATTCAAAAATATTTCTTCCGTTCTTAAATATTTAGCCCAGTCAAAGACATAAAATGAAACGGAGGGAGTATTTAAATATGCGCTGCCCCTGCTTAAATTAAGAATGTAGTGAGATGGTCAAAACCTTTTTTATCAGTACTCTTAACGAAAGGTCTAAGATTTAGGCCATTTGAATAATGAATCTTTTGGTAGAAAGTGTTTTATTCCCTGAATATCCTTATCAACGCGATATCAAGAGAATCAGGCAAATTAATTTCAAATATAGAATGCTTAAATTAAAACATTGATAAGGAAGAAGAAGACGAACCAATAGTCATCACAAGCATTGCTAGAAGTAACATGGTAGCAAAGAAACGCATGGAGTTTGCCATTTTAGAGAGAAGCACTAATTTATATGTATATATATATATATATGTGAGAGTGTCAAACAATGATATCCAAGAAATAATTTTGGTTAGTATATTTCTTCTACAATTGGAGTCAATTTATAGACAGACTGTTTAGCTTAAACTAGGAAACCATGAGTCATAACGAAGAAGGAAACAAAATTAAAAGACCATATACAGAGAATCAACTAACCCACTAAGGTACTTACCTAAATATTCTATCTACAAAGTAGGAAAATAAATATAAGATCCAACGGTATAAGGAAATAAATTAATTACAAGGAAATTGATTTATTTCCTTAACTTGATTTCCTATATTTTCCATCAAATTGGCGCATAGATTTATGTGATGCCCAACGTGTCAATTATACAAATCCCTTTTCAGAAGTAACTTTGGTAAGTATATCAGCTCTTGGGTTTTCGAGACCCCAAATATCCCCATCATGTCTGTTTATTAAAGAAGTTCTTGTATGGGCTTGAGAAAGCTCCACGGGCTTGGTATAAGAGGTTTGCGGACTATGTTTCGTCTATTGAGTTTACTCACAGCAGGTCTGATAATTCATTGTTCATTTATTGTCGTGGTACTTCCCTAGCTTATATTCTATTATATATGGATGATATTATCTTGACTGCCTCTTCTGATGCTTTGCGCAAGTCTATCATGACAATGCTCAGTTCTGAGTTTGCTATGAAAGACTTGGGGGCCTTGAGTTACTTTTTGGGGATTGTTGTCACTCGTCATGCAGGTGGGTTATTCTTATCACAACAGAAGTATGCCACTGAGATCATTGAGCGTGCTGGTATGTCCTCGTGTAAGTCTATTTCCACTTCAGTTGATACCAAGCTCAAGTTAGGAGCTGCGACTGGCTCACCTTACGAGGATCTCACTCACTATCGCAGTCTTGTTGGAGCTCTTCAGTATCTTACTTTCACGAGACCGGATATTACGTATGCCGTGCAGCAGGTGTGTTTGTTTATGCATGATCCCAGGGTTGAGCACATGAATGCGCTCAAACGCATTATTCGCTACATCCAGGGAACACTTGACTATGGCTTACATTTATATCCATCATCGACATCTACACTTGTCTCGTATACGGATGTTGATTAGGGTGGTTATCCAGATACTAGACGCTCCACGTCTGGCTATTGTATGTTTCTTGGTAATAACTTGGTCTCATGGTCCGCCAAGCGACAGTCTACATTATCACGCTCCAGTGCGGAGGCTGAGTATCGAGGTGTAGCCAATGTGGTCTCTGAATCATGTTGGTTACGTAACCTTCTCTTAGAACTTCATTGCCCCATTCTGAAAGCTACCTTGGTTTATTGTGATAATGTTAGTGTCATCTAACTATCTGGTAATCCGGTTCAACACCAGCACACTAAACAAATCGAGATGGATATCCACTTTGTTCGTGAAAAGGTAGCTCGTGGATAAGTACGCGTCTGCCATATCCCTTTCAGGTATCAAATTGCAGACATCTTTACAAAGGGTCTTCCCTCGGTTCTATTTGAAGATTTTAGGGACAATTTCAACGTACAAAGACTGCCCGCTATGACTGTGGGGGTGTGATAAATATACACATGGGGTATACAAGGTACACATTGTCCAGCTGTGTATACCATGTATACCAGCTCTCGGTTTCCCTCCTTTCCTCCTACCATATTTGTTATACACTTTTAAAGCGGCACATACCAGGGGGGTAACGACTGTTTATTAAAAACACAAGAGCATTCATTCCTCTTTTTAACCAGTTTTCCCAAACCAGGATATCCTGCCTATTCCGAAAAAGGGACTCTCTCCAAAGAGGAGCATCCTAGCAAGAGTGAAGAAGTTAGCAAGATTCACCTATCTTCTCATGTATAAATATATAGCTCCAAGATAAGTTAGCAAGATAACCTTTTCTTCTCATTCATATTTGCACTTATCTTTCTCTAGTGAGTTGACCCCCAGACTTGCTTTGTTTTCTCCTAAGTTATCTAATGCTCATTATGGACGCCCTCCCAAATAATTCTCCACTTTTGATCCTTTGTTGTCAAGATAAAAGTAACGATAGCTAGGATATCACACACTCAATGTCTCTAAAGAGTTAATTACTTGTAAGTTTCATGAGAAACGTTTTGGTGGTACATGAATTCCATTCATTTCTTCCTCTTTCCTATGCCCCTCTAGTCTCTTCTTATCTTTTGAGAAGAAATTGTATGAGTACAAGTTTTTCTAGCTATTATTTTCACTTTGATGTGAACTTGAAAGAGATCATTTAGATGCTACATTTTGTTACTTTTTTCTTTACTCGAAATGGGAGCAAGTTTGAAAAAGGATCTTAGAGTGTCTAGGGTTGGGCCAGGAGGGTCTCTTAACGCCTTCTTTTTTCTTCTCATCGGAGTTATTTCACAAAGACTTGTCAGGGTAAGGAAGAAAAGGAAGAAGGGGGAACAAGCACACTTGGAGGAAGTCACCCTCTTGGACTTTCCAGAAGCATTCAGAGAGAAGAGCGTCAAGGGATCCACACTTGATATATTATCATTGCAAGTGTAGATCCCTTGACGCGGCTTTTCTCTCTGAATGTTTTTGGAAGTGCAAGAGGGTGACTTCTAATGTTGTAGAAACAAGAAATACACCACATGAATTACGTGTCTACTGCACCATAATTGCATACAATCAAACATCATGACTAGCTTTAGAAACAAAACTAGCACCACCTTTGAACAATCATAGTGTGCTTTATTCAATAGTTTCTCTCTCAAACTTCTTTTTTACATATTACATATGGAATAATAGCCTTAATTAGCATGGCCTAGTGCAGAAGCAACGGCGGCGGAGTCCACGGCAGTCGCCACCTGAAGATCCTTCGGTTTCACAGACGGAGGCACAGTTGTGCTCGCTCACACACGTCCCCTTGAAAAGGTGGCTTTGGGACTCACAAGTTCTTGCCTCTGCAATTGTCATTGTCCCATCTCTGTAAAAAAAATCCCTCAACGTTAGTATTAAGTTCATATAATTTTTGTATACTTTTCCTTTCAATTTATGTGTCTTGTTTTCTGAATTAGTTTCTATTTAGAAAAGAATGTCAGAGTACCCTTAATAAAACCACCTTATAATTCAGAAAGACATGACATTCATTGTGTAAGATCATAAGATTAAAGTGATATCTTTGGCATGCTATATACACCTTTTTGAAGTCGCAAGATTTCAAAGTATTCTTTACATTTTTAACTTTCGAGTCCAGTCGAAAATACGTAATAGTATTATTATGGTAGGATAACACTGTCCGTTTTGATACGGAACTACCGAGGAATGTGGTTAGACGGTCGAATTTTTTTCTCTTGCTCTTAATTAGAGATCTCGATTCAGACAATGTGAATCATTAAAAATCTCTTGGTAGATAGTGTTTTACCCCAAATTGCCTTACCGGCACATTGCTAATATTTTTATTTTTTTGAAGGTGTGTTATATATATATATATGCGCTTTATAAGGACTTAACTTGTGGAAACAAGACACACAATAGATAAAAGTTTGATGAAATGAGTGTCACGTGAGCGGTAGGAAAAGTTTCTTGGAATAATTGGTCATGCAGATCTTGCTTTTCTTTGTTTGCTCTCTATTAATAATAATACGGAGAAGCAGATTTCATACTTTCAAATATATATATAGATAGAGTAGCACTATACCTATACTATTTTGTAGCTTTAGTAAGAACAAATATTTAAAAAAAAATTCAACTACATCTAGGTGTCATGATATCACTTCAATTGTTGTTGGTAGGCTAAAACAATTTAAAAATACTCTTAACATAGTGTTTTATTGTCCACTTTAGTCAAGTCCATAAGAAGTTTCCCATAAAAATTATTTTATTAAGAGTATCCAAGACCTCACTTACTACTACTAGTTTTTTTCTTTTTTACTTTTCATTTTGGATTTTGTTCACACCCCTTCAAATTTTCCCTTAAACTAAGTTTCACATGACTCACCACCACTCATAATTTATTTTATATATTAATTGTGTGTCACCCACATCAATCGAGATTTTCTAGCCACTAGAGCGCATTGGCTTCTTTTTTGAGTATTTTCTTCAAAGCTAGGGGTAAAGGTAGTAAACTAGTCGTAGACAGACAAATGCACTAAGTCCGGCTCCATGCCATCATTTCGACAACTCCATACTTGTCTAGCCAAATAATTGGTTCTGATACCAATTGTTGGGCTAAAACAACACGAAAATACTCTTAACATTGTATGATATTATCCGCTTTGGGCCAATTCTAGTAGAATTCCCCAAAAATTCTCACACCATTAAGAGTATTCAGCACCTTAAACATAACTTCTTATACTAAAATTAGTAGCGACACTTGTTTGAGTTTGAGTTAGTAATATGTTGAATTACTGAAATTGACAGTAATAACCAACTACTCTATAAGTTGTAACTAAGCACTTTAATTTGACATATTTTGAGAACGTGTAATGTTAAATTGGTGAAACAGAAAAGAACAAGATGAAAGTTGAATAAAAGTTATACATCTTTCTCTTACTGGAAGTTTTGCAGCTACAAGCAGCTGGAGTACATGGTCCTTTTGTGCAGATACAACAAGTTGTGGTTCAATGGTGGAAATCAGCTTGTGCTCCAAAACTCAAACCAATATTTTAAGCAACCCCATCACTGATTTGTTGGCAGTTGTGGAAAAGAAAGAATACTATAGTCCATGAACATTTTCTATCTAATAAATTTTGTTGGAAATTTGCCTTTGGCGGGGAGGTGCGTCCACCCATATTTAATGAATTAAACACTAGTGTTCCGCATGTTGGAGGCTTTGTCTCTTCTCACATGCATAATCTACTAAGTGAGTAGATGACCGTAGGGTCAAGAATCATCAAATTTCGTTGAGAAATGAAAGAGATATTGGTCCACGAAGTAAGGTGTTTGAGGCATGGAAATATGGTGTGGGACAAATCTACCACATCGGTGGGAAAATGAAGAATTGCTATCTTTATAAGTTTCTAAAGTGGTAAAGGGTTTGGGACCCCAAGGGGGTATCCCATGTGTTTAAAGGAGGGAAGACCTAGATGTGCTTGAGTTCAAGGCTAAGTCCACACGCGGGCCGTGGGAACTTTCTGATATTATCTTTTTGGACCCCAAATTGCTTAATAGTTACAGTTTGGTCCCTAGAGTTTCTGGAAAGTTGATTTTGGGAGTGACGGAAGGCAGAAACTTTCTACCTACCGTTTGGGCTGTTTTCTGGAGCATTAACCAGCCATTACTTGGCTGTTAACTCCTCCATAAACAACCCTCCTTCAATGCCATGAACAGCCTCACTAATGACATTAAACCTGCCATTAACAACCCTCTCTTATGCCATTAACAGCCTTGTTTGGCAGTTGAGGAGTCTCTCCTCCATGTTATATATTGATGCCTCCTTTGGCTCAATAACGTGACATAAAAACAGCACAAACATACACGAAACAGTGACGAAAATAGCACCAAAAACAGGGACGAACAAACACACATATACACAAGATATACACAACAGAGACACACTATATACACATAGACAAAACAGAAGAGAAAACAGAAACTCTTCCTTCCTTTTTCATTTCTTCAGCAAGTCGATTCGTATTTGTTTTCTTCGTCAGACTCAACCTATTTGCTTTGTAGCGTTGAGATTAAAGTGTTGTTTTATCTTGAGAGACTATTGCCCGCTAACGTAAAAGAATATATACGGGGCAATCTTGTCTTAAGGACAGAGTGCAATCACTCGACTCAACACACAACGTTGTAACCATCCAGATTTAGTTATTTCTTGATTTCTGGTTATCAAGATTCAAGACACAACAAGCTTGCGGCAGTTATCAACATTGGCCTATTAGTTTATCCTTTCGAACACTTATAATATTTATTTTACTTCCATTACTGCTTTATACAATAGTAACCAACAAATTTCAGGTATCCTTGTTACATCTATACCATCCTTTATTAGATAGAAAATGTTCATGTATCACTCTACCCCAGGACATTGTACCTCCATGGACTATAGTTTTCTATCTAATAAAGAATGGTATAGATGCAACCCCATCACTGATTTGTTGGCAGTTGTGGAAAAGAAGGAATACCACAAGTATTGTGCAAGCTAGTGCAATGGGAATTTCCAGAAGAAGGATGGTATAGATGTAACACATATGGGGCCTCCAGAGGTAACCCTGGCCTTAGTTCTATTGTTTTCTGCATAAGGAATACAGGAGATTTTGTGTACGCATATGCCAATCAAATCCCAGATACTATCAGTTTATGTGCTGAGGCTAAAGCAATACAGCAGGGGATTAAGTTTTGTGTGAGCAGGTAGATGGTGCCTTTACTAATTGAAACCGATTCACTTACAATGCAGAAAGTGCTAGATGGCATTTGGGAAGTACCTTGGAACATTAGCATGGAAGTAGCTTCTATAAATCAATGGAGAAGAAATGGTCACATTAACATTGGCCATGTACTGAGGGAAGAGAATGCAGTAGCAGATTTTTTTTACTAACATGGCTTTTGATTTCGCAGGTACAATTCAATTTACATCTTTTCAGGAGTTGTCAGTTGCTGCTAAAAGATTGATCAATGTTGATAAATCTCAAATACCAAATCTGAGGCACATGACCATCAAGAGAAGGAAACCAGACTAGCATCAAGGGATTGATAATACGATTGTCCTAACTAAAGTTGCTATTACCATAAGAAGTCAGGCATCAAACAGTTCAAACACAGGTTCAGAAAATACTTAAACTAAAAAGGGCAGTCCGGTGCACTAATGTCCCGTTATGTACGGGGTTCGGGGAAGGGCCGGACCACAAGGGTCTAAGACTACATAATAAGATGTCCTCTGTGTAGTACATATTCTTAACTACTGAGATATATTCTACTTTCCTTCTATCCAATGTGTGGTATTAACCTTGTGTTCAATCTATTAGAAACAGATTAATAGAGGATGATCACAGCCCGAGGAACCACTACCGATGCCACCAGATATTCCCGTCACCACCAACGGCTACTGACAGTACCCTAGTCACCATTAATGAAACATCAACAACAGATTTCTCTGAACACCTATCTCCCTCCCATGAACACCCATTTGATAATACAGAATCCCCAACTGGGGAATCGGAATCGGAGGGTTCTATCCCTGCTGAAAAAACTTCTCTTAATCCCAATCC
Organism: Anisodus tanguticus; assembly: GCA_034509755.1. Taxonomy (NCBI): domain Eukaryota; kingdom Viridiplantae; phylum Streptophyta; class Magnoliopsida; order Solanales; family Solanaceae; genus Anisodus; species Anisodus tanguticus. The sequence goes on along the minus strand of CM067543.1, from coordinate 6,077,880 downwards.
TCCTTTGGTTCAGTCGGAGAAGACGATCTCAACCTCCAATCAACCTGCGCAGCCAACTAACCCCAATGCTAGAATCGACTCGTTTCCAAAAATTTCTTCTAATTTCGACAAATCCAAAACCCCCAATGTCTAGTACACACCTAATATCGAAAGCTCTAAAGCTACTGCTGACAAACCTTCATCCTCTGTTTATATGCATATGCTAGTTTCTAAATGTGGATATAAGCCATTGTCATTAGTTGTGATGCACGAGCATGCTCAATAGTTGTTCTTTTCCATGATTTTAATTTTTAAACTTGCTCGAGGACGAGCAAGAGTCTAAAATGCATATATTTAGTCATTATTTTGCCTCACTTCGTTCTACTTTTATCGTCGTTTGAGTACAAATTATATTGCTTTGAGTTTATTACGTGTTTTGTATGTGTAGGAAGATTGTTGGACGAAAACAATTGAAAAGGAACTTATTTGATGCAAGTTTGGATAAGAAAAGAAAGATCGGAGAATGCACGAGCTCGCCTATCATGTTCGCCTTGGGAGTAGCTTGACGAGTCAAGAAGTTTAATCATTTGCACAAAACAGCGAAGCGAAAGAAAAGGCAAGGAAGTTGACGAGCCAAGCTAAAAACATGCCTGAGAGGGCTCGTCAACATCCTCGCCACGTGAGCTCATAGACGAGCCAAGAAACAAGAGAAAATTTAGAGTTGGCTGGGCTCGCCTGTGGTCCTCGCGAAGTGAGAGTTCAGGCGAGCTAAGAAAAGTATGTTCAGTGGGCTGGGTCGGCCCGATCCCGACCTGGCCCGTCCCACCACGATCGGGTAAAGTAAAAAAAAAATTATCGGGGTCGGGGTTCGAACTCGGGACGGGGCTTGGGTTCGTCCCACCCATCCCAATCCTGACCCGACCCGCCCCATCCCGACTCCGGCCCCTCCCGACCCGTTCCCCTCCCCCTTTGCAAAAATAACCGTTGCAACAACGACCAAATTTCAATTTTGGCCGTTGTACAATGGCTATAACGGTCATTTTTGGCCCCCCACCCCATAAACCCCCCTACCCCCCTTAATATTTATTTTAACCCCTAAGTTAATATATTTACACTTTAACCCTATTTCTTAACTATAAATAACTCATTTTCCTCTTCATTTTTCTCACAAATCTTCCTACCATCTCTCTAATCTCTCAATTTATCTCTCTACAATTCTACGAATCTTCCTACTATTAAATATTATATCAAAGTTAAAAAATTGAGAGTGAAGTTGGCAACTAGCTTGAGGATCATCCATCGAGCAAAGTTTCAATTTTTAACCTCGATTACACGTCGACGTTACGTCGGCGTTTGATACCTTCGTTCCTTCTTTAAATTATTATTGTTACTTAATTTTAATTCATGCACTTAATTTCATTTATTTAATTATTTACTTATATAATTAAAATGGAAGGATTTAAACGTTTGATTACTGGTAAGGGTACTTCTTCAAGTAGGGGTAATAATAGTAAGGGTACTTCTAGTAATCATATTCCTAGTCCCGATGATTTGATTGATTCAGTAATATATTAATGAAACTGCTTTTTTTAATGATATACCAGTAGATGATGAAGTAGATGAATTAGAATTTAATTTAGACGATAATATAAATGACACACTCACTAGTGCACATCAACCTCAGGCTCAGACTGAGACTCAGCCTGAAACTGCAACTGGAATGCCTCCTATTGCCCCTAGTATGAATCGAGGCCCCACAAAAACGAAAACTAAAATCAAATGCATGAATTTTTTTTTATATGGACCAAGAGAATCAACTAGCTAAATGTAAAATTTGTAAAAATGTTTATAAATTTAAAATCGGAAAAGGTCTTGGAACGGGAGGTTTATTGAGACATGTACAAGACGAGCACACAACTAGGTGGAATCAATACCTGGCTAAAAAATTGGGTGTGCCAATGCCATCTGAGTCGGGACAAGGTTCACATAGTATCCCCGACCTAGTACAGGGTCAAATTAACCCGACGACGGGGGGATTTTTGGTCCCAAATATGATAAAAACAAAGATAGGGAAAATATGGCAAAATTAATTGCGGTGGAGGGTTTGCCTTTTTCATTTCCTTCCTCTCCTGGTTTTATTCATTACATTTGAGAAACATATAATCCTGCTTTTAATGGTTTTCCTAGATCAACTGTTAGAAGGAATGTGTTTTAAATTTGCAAGTGAATATCAACAGTATTTACGTTATGCATTGTTTCATTTTAATGGAAAAGTGGCTATCACTTCTGACATAGGCCGTAGTACTAACGGTAATGATTATTTAACGGTAACATGTCATTGGATAGATAAAAATTGGTATATGCAAAAACGTATTGTAGCATATAGATATATAGATGATAGGCACACTGGTAGTTTTATTACAGATAATATTAATGAAATTTGTGAATACTATGGAATAAATGACAAAATTATGACTATTAAATTAGATAATGCTTCTTCTAATGATTATGCTATAAGACTTTTAAAACTTAGATTAACTCCATATTTTCCTGATCATATTCGTATAAGATGTGCGTGCCATATTTATAACTTAGTTGTAAGGATGACCTAAAACTTTTTGAAAGCATTCTTGATAAAATACAATTTGCTATAAACTTTATTTTTAAAGGTAAAAAAATACAAAGACGCAAAGAGTATAAAAAAATATGTCATGATTGTGGATTATCATATAGAAAAACTCCTGAAAAAGTTTCGACTAGGTGGAATTCTCTGTATGAGCAACTACTTGTTGCTTACGATTATAGACAACCTATTACTTTATTATTTAACGCCCATAATAAAAATCCAAGGGATATGCTTGTAGATAGTGATTGGGGTAAAATTTTAGAACTTGATGGATTTTTAGAGAAATTTTATCAAGCTACTAAAGAATTTTCTGGTATTTATTATCCTACTATTTCAAATATGTTATTTTATATAGCTCTAATATTTTTGTTACTTAATGAATATATGCAAAAACCAACTTATAAGGCAGCTATTGAAAAAATATTTAAAAAATTTTAAAAATACTTTTTTCCTATCCCCACTATTTATATTGTTGGTGCTGTATTAAATCCAACTATTAAAGTAGGCGGTTATAAAACACTTGTAGAAACGATTTATGATTGTGTAGAAGTACTTCCAACAGACCTAACTGAAGAACCAACTGATACACCAACTAAAGAAGCAGTTACGTCTAGCATACAAACCGAATGCAAAAAATATATACGTATTACCAACAACAAAGTGCAAATAATCAACCGGCTTTTGTGCCATCTTCTACTACTTCGCTGCAACCTTATAAAAGCATGTGGTTTCTGCTGCTAGTATTCAAGACCTTAGAAATAAAATGAATTTGACAAAGTTGAATCCGAGGGAGCAGGAAGCGACGTTGAAAAAATTGACAAACAAATTACAATTCCAACATAAGATCATCAAGACATTGTGAGGAAATTCGAAAGAGTATGGTTGAATATGTAATTTTTTTAATTGCAATTTTAGTATTTTACTATGTCATTTGCAACTTTTGAATAACACTACTAAGTTGTAATTTTGAAATTGTATTACTTTGTCATATTTCTATTAAATAATATAAGAGCCACAAAAACAGCCTTGGAATATTTTTATTACACTATCTTGTTCAATTATTGGAGTGTTTGTGTATAACTACATATTACTTTTTAAAATTAAGTGGCAAAAAAAATAAAAAATAATCCTGAGTCCCGACCAGGGCCTGACCCTGTTCCGGCGGGATGTGGGACTGGACGGGACCTCCCACCGTCCCGCTGGAACCCGAGTCCCGACCCTCCCGGCCCTCCCCATTGGACACCCTTAGTTTTTATTGGTTTATTTGATTCCCTACACATTCTAGGTCATATAAATACATCTTAAGACACATTATTTTAGGTGATTCACTCTAAGGAGAGCAAGGAGCCGCCGTGGAGCAACACGAAAGATTCGGCAACGAGTTCTTTCTCTCTTCTTCCTATTTTCCATTATTGGTTATGAATTTTAGTATTGTGTTTTCACATACTTTTATGAATATATAATTCTATATCTAGGGTTATGGTGGAACCAATTATCGGATGAATTCTTGTTACGTTTTAATATAATTAAGCCTTTGAATTTCTCTACTTGTTAAACTATGTGCTTATTTCAGTTGATTGAATGACCATCGATTAATTGCTCCTATTTATTATGTGTTGCTGGAGAGAGAATACATATTTAGGTTTTTGTTGAACAACGTCACTCCCTAGGTATATGAGAGATCAATACGGCAGGTTTAAAAGCAGGATTAGAGATAACGAAGCTTTGACGTGGTCATAGTGAGCGGTGAGAAATTGCTAGCTAGAGTAGTTCGAGAGAATACGCCTAGTAAATTATTGTGATTGCTCGAGAGAGATTTACGATAAGTTGAGTGCTCACGATCCATAGAGAAAATATCGGCGAACGTAGCGAGAATAATTATGATAATTGGGAAAATCATAACTCTAGACCTCCTTAATCTTGTTTTCAACTTCATCCTCTTTAGTTAATAATTTTTACTTCTTTATTATTTTTTAGTTAATTAGTTAGAAATAAAAATCTTAATTTTTATAATCCAAAATATTATTCAAACTTATTTTCTTAGTAATATTGAACAGTTATAGCTAATGTTAGTTCTGTTGGAAATTTGTCTTTGGTGGGGAGGTGCGTCCACCCTTATTTAATGAATTAAACACTAGGATTCCGCATGTTGAAGGCTTTGTCTCTTCTCATGTGCATAATCTACTAAGTGAGTAGATGACCGTAGAGCCAAGAATTGTCAAATTTCGTTGAGAAATGAAAGAGATATTGGTCCACGAAGTAAGGTGTTTGAGGCATGGAAATATGGTGTGGGACAAATCTACCACATCGGTGGGAAAAGGAAGAATTGCTCTCTTTATAAGTCTCTAAATTGGCTAAGGGTTTGGGACCCCAAGGGGTATCCCATGTGTTTAAAGGAGGGAGGACCTAGATGTGCTTGGGTTCAAGGCTAAGCCCACACGCGCGCCACCGCCCGTTCGGTCCGGTCTCGGGCTCGGGCTCGGGTCATGGGACTTTATGATATTATCTATTTGGACCCCCAAATTGCTTAATATTTATATTTTTGTCCCTAGAGTTTCTGGAAAGTTGAATTTGGGAACGACCGTTGGAGTTGATTTTTGGGGACGTTAGTGTGCATTAACCAGCCATTACTTGGCTGATTAACTCCTCCATAATCAGCCCTCCTTCAATGACCATAAACAACCTCACTAATGGCCATAAACCTGCCATTAGCAGCCCTCCCTAATGGCCATTAACAACCATGTTTTGGCAGTTGAGGAGTAGCCATGTTTTGGCAGTTGAGGAGTCCCTCTCTCATGCTATATATTGATGCCTTTTGACTCAATTGTGTAACACGAAAACACACAGATACAGAAAGTATACACAAAAATGAGACAGAAATATATACACAGAGACAAACAGAAGAGTAAAACACAATCCAAAATGTGAGCAGTAACGTTGGGACGAAAAACAGAAAATCTTCCTTCCTTTTCCATTTCTTCAGCAAGTCGATTCATATTTGTTTTCTTCGTCAGGGTCAACCTATTTGCTTTGTAGTGTTGATTAAAGTGTTGTTTTATCTTGGGAGACTATTGCCCGTTTAACGTAAAAGCATATATACGGGGCAATCTTGTCTTAAGGACAGAGTGCCATCACTCGACTCAGCACACAATTGTAACAATCCAGATTTAGTGTTTCTTGATTTCAGGTTATCAAGATTCAAGACTCAACAAGCTTGCGGCAGTTCTGAACATTGGACTATTTGTATATCCTTTCGAACACTTGTAATATTTATTTACTTCCCGTACTGCTTTACAATATCCAACAATTTAAGACAAGATTTGTATTAGTGTTCGAAAGATGTCGGTCAAAAGTTGTGTGACCAAATATAGATATGGCTGTGGTTTTCTGGTAGAAGAGAGTGATGATTATGCTGTTGAAGGTCAACGTGTTCATGGTGTCACCGCTCCCGAGAGTGGTAGGAACAAGCGCCCACGAGAGGCTGGGGATGTCAACTGGGACAAGAGGAGAAGAATGAAGATGTGGTTCTATCTTGTAGCAGAAGGCCTATATTTGTCCCAGACAAAGGATACGAATTATGGTAAAGAGGAAATGGACACTCAGTCCGATGAAGTGACTGAAGTGGGCCAAAATCCGAAATTGGGATAAGTAATTTTTCCTTCCTTGTCAAAAATAAGATTAAATTATGTCTGATTAAAAAGGGCTTAAAGTAAGGAGGAATATGAAAATGTTTTCCAAAATAATTTATATTCCTTACGCTTTAAAATCAGAAGTTTAATCTATTCTTCCTTCCCGTTTAAAGATTGGATTTTGTAAACGACTTAAAAAGATCCGTTCTTTTAAGTGTAATTATTAAAAGTGTGTAAAGTATGTTCGCACATACGAGGGAGAAATATCCACTGACAGTGCGAAAACTGTTACCACTCTTAAGTAAGCGCCAAGAATTGTCTGGGCACCAATCATAAGGGAAGAAGACTAAAAGCTAAAGACGTTGAGCCTATCACACTATTTGGCAGAAGATCCTTCATAGGATGATATTGGACACTCAGTCATACAAAGCCCCGGGCGACTGGAGTGGGGCCAAAATTCCTTTGATAGGTTGATATTGGACACTCGGTCATTCAAAGCCTCCGAGCGACTGGAGTGGGGCCAAAATTCCTTTGATAGGTTGATATTGGACACTCAGTCATTCAAATCCTCCGAGCAATTGGAGTGAGGCCAAAATTCCTTTGATATGATGATATTAGACACTCAGTCATACAAAGCCTACGGGCGATTGGAGTGGGGCCAGAATTTATTTCATAGGAAAAGTAATGGACACCTAGTGAGGTGGGCCAGAGTATCCAGGTCTTAAATGATCTGAAGGCCTAAAGATAGGCAGAAAGGAAATTGGACACTCAGTCTGCCAAAGCAACTGGAGTGGGCCAGAGTATCCAGATCACATATGATCCGGTTACGCCCTAACTACGGGCAAGAGGTTGTTCATGTGAAGCAACACCACCTCTAAAGTAGAAGGGGTTGGAGAGGTTGTCCTTAATAGGACTTCAGGGAATGGGATCACTCCAGAAGGAGGTGATACATATCCCAAAACTTGGTTAAGGGACGTTGTTAGTCAAGCTGGTTTGAGACTAGTCCAACAGGTCTGTAATAACTAAGAATGATACAGTATGTCTGTAACTAAATTAATGATGTATTTGTAATCTGTGCATCTATGTCATCATAGATTAAGACACGTTAAATAGGTAGTCATTCAAAAGCTAACGAAGTTGAGATTGTTGCCTTCTGTCGACATAAACCCTCAAAATAAATATGAGGTAGGCGAAGAGGCAAAATCACCTTTCCAAATTCCGTCAAAGGAATAGCGAAAGAAGCACCGCTCCTCTAGAACTTAGTCACACCTACATGGGTGATTTGAAGTTTATACAAAATAGAGGGGGGTTACAAGTACATTGTGACCTTCATTGATGATGGTACAACGTATTGTATCCTTTGTTTGTTAAAAAGCAAAGATGAAGTTGTTGAAGTGGATAAGCGCTTCAAAGCAGAAGTTGAACATCAACTAAGCCTACGGATTGAGGAATTCATAGTAATAGAGGGGGAGAATGTGAAGCATCGTTCATCAAACGATTGCTCATTACTCACCTCAATCTAACGGTGCTAACAAGCGCAAATCCGTATGCCCAAATTATGTGGGGCAAGGCGATCCTTACCGCTAATGCGATTCTCTACAGAACTCAGCATAAGGATAAAGATCACTCTCCGTGTGAAACATGGAAAGGATCTCACATACAAATGTTGTGATGTGGGGTGGCTTGATAGAAGTTGGACTACCAAAACAGGTCAAGTTGGACCTAATACAGTAGATTGCATATCCACTGGATCTGCAAATAACAGTAGTGCTTATCGCCTCTTGGTGTCAAAGAATGTTGAATTCTTTGAAGATAACTTTTCTTGAAAAGGAAAAAGGAGTAATTGCTCGAGGTTGACAAGAACCCGTGAGGGCCTGACTGTCCAGAACTAAACGTTCCGTATCTACAGAACTCGGAAGTTGCTGTCTATCCGAAACTTAATAATCCAGATCTACAGAACTCAGGGATTCTAGATGTTGAACTGAGACAGAGCGAAGAGGGGACAAAGACTTGTTCTAGGCTTCTAGCTTGTATGGTTGAGAACGAACCATGGACAATTAACAAAGAATTGTCATCTCCAAAAGCGCTGCTTCGGAAAGAAGCTAAAGAGAGAAATAGATTCCATCATATAGAACCATACTTGTGTAATGGTTGATCTTCCTCCGGGAAAAGAACCTTTAGGTTGTAAAAGTGTTCTCCTGTGAGTAGCTTAACATCCAGGGCCATTGCAGTCTTGCGTGGCATGGATGTTGAAACAATCTTCCTAATCGGAGAGTTGGAAGAGGAGAATCAGAGTTGGTTTGCTGGACTGTTGGGCTTCTTCCTGAACTTTCATTTTGGTCCCTGAAATGTTTACATTTTGGTCCTGGAAGTTTCAGATAAAACAGAAATAATGAATCTGACCACAGAAACATTGACTCTGAAGTTAGAAAGCCAACAGTTGGAAAACCAACAGTCTGAGAATGGAAGTCATATTGAAACAAAGTCTTGATATGAAAGATATGGGTATCACATATGACATCTTAGGAATTGGATTTCTAAGACATCTAACGGACTGGTCAATAGTTGACAGTCTCGTTGAAGCCACCAATGGATATGAATCATATAACTGATTGAAATCATGGTGCACCCACATACAAGGAGAGATATGCGCAGGTCACATGTAGTTCAATGTATGTTACACACTACAACCAACCTGGTATCGGCCTACAAAGCAGATCAGTTGAACTAAGGTTCACTGATAATTCTAAAAATGATTGGTAGAAGGCGTTAAGTCGGATATGACGATATCTGAAATATTCGCTTATCTATGAATTATAGTATTCTGGATGTCCAGCGGTTCTGGGAGAACACAGTGATGCAAACTGGACATCAGATGTGAAGAACACCAAAGCCACAAGTAAATGTGTATGGTGGGTCTTGGAAAAACCTCTAAACAAACTTGCATCGGCTGATTCATGATGTAATCAGAGTTTATCGCTTTATACAAAGCATGAAAGAAGTTGAGTAACTTCACGACTCCTTAGAGGACGTCCCTTATTGGGAGAAACCCGTGCCTTCAGCAGTTATACACTGTGGCTAGCCGGTCGGCTTCAGGAAGGACACGGATGATGGCGTCTGGACATATCTGTCATGATTTGTCGGGGACATAAGATCGTATGGCAGTTGATCCTCACGGGTGCCACTTCATTGATTACTAATCAAAGGATATAACAGACCCTTTTAACTAAGGGACTACCCGAAGATCAAGTGTTCTTCCTGTCTACGGGAATGGGCGTAAAACCCAAACAATACGAACCTTTGCGGTGGTAACACAACCATACTGATTGGAGATCCCAAGAATTTGGTTCAATGGGAAAACTAAGCTGTGAAAAGGTTCAGTTGAGCGCTTCGGTGGAAGCAAGAGCACCTCAGATGATGATTTCTGTAGGGAAACATGAATCCAAAGTTGTTCCCGCGATAGACATTAAAGTTCTACCTGCATGGGGGGTAAAGGTTAAGCTTCCAAACCCTTAAACGATCCTCACACGGTTGAGGTTAAGGTTGGGGAAACTTTTAATGATTCCTAACACTTGTGAAGTGGGGTATAGCAGGATACCTTGTAGGAGATCACCTATTTAAGTGCGAGGACAGGCCGCCTCAAATGAACGCACTTAAGAATCCAAGTGTGTCCACGGCCACAACGGACAAAACCATAAGAAGAAAATGAATAAGGAGAGTTATTGTGTTGGTATCATTGTCTTGGCTTACACTAAACACTGACGGTTCAACACATCACGTTCACCGCGCAGTAAGTAAGTCCGGTGGTATTCAACTAGGGAAGGTTTAAAACGGAAGCTACCTCTCCTGATGCAATAAGTTCTCTGTGGGATTCGACTCAGGACTTTTAGACAGGATTATATTTGCAGCGGCCGCTTATACTTTTTAGGACTAGAGTTGGGCGTGATCAAATTTTGGCGTCGTTGCCGGGGAAATAACGGTTTAGTTGTAGTTGTAAATATTGCTAGGTTTTAAGTTTGAATATTTTTCTTTATTTTTTAATTGTTAATTTGAAAAAAATATGGCATCTTGGAACTGTAGGAGTTTTGGTGTTGGTAATTCTACTTTTGATCTTCCTTGTGCATATTGTGGAGGAAACCACCCGTGCCAATATTGTCATAATATTTTCGGGAGTCAATTATGTGCACCAACTCAATTTTATGTGTGAAAAGTGTGTGATATGTGTGGTGGTCAGATGGTCACTTTTATAGTTGTGCTTATGTTTCGTACACTCCCCCAACCCCTTATTATGACGGTTCTATTTTTTCTTGTGAAGCTAATAGGAACAAAGAACCAAGGGATGTTGACCTGAAAGAGATTAAGGATATGTTAAAGCGCATTGTAGATCAAGATGATGAAAACAACTGCAAATACAAAGGCAAGAGGAAACTATTCGCAACTTAAAGCTCAAGTGACACATCTAGTTGAAGCCTTAAATGCTCAACAAACTAATATTGTGGATAGTAGCCAAGAAAAGAGTGAATTAGAAGAAGAACTTGAGGTGCTAACGCAGGAGTTTAGAGTGGAATACCAACAACTTAACCAACTAGAATTTGAGGATGCCGATGTTGAAAAATTAATACTAGAGCCAACCAAGGACATTGAGGATACAAATTTAGATGACTCTAGTGTGATTGATGTTGAGGATGTTGAAAGTCTTGAACTTTATGTATTTGAGTGCATTGGACTTCATTCCAAACACTTCTCTACATTGTTTTCGGATGGTGAAATGAGAATGGATCCATATGAACATAAAAATGTGTCAATGGAAGAGGTAGATAAGCCTTATATACTGAAATTTTCGAGGCCATCTAGGCAAGAGGACACTTCTCTATTGAAAGACAAAAAGTGCATAAGAAATTATTTGATTTTTGGCTCGCAACAATTTGTACTGCCCAAAAAAAACATAGTCATAAAGCAGAATCAAAACTGGGGTACAATTCATAAGTTCGAAATGGAGGCAAAAAGTGATTTTAGTCGTGCTGCGATGTTAAATCAGGCGCTTGTTGGGAGGCAACCCAATTGTAATATTTTTATTTATCATATTTTTTTGTAGTGTTATTTTTAATTTTGTAGGAGTTTGAGCATGGAAACAACCATTGGAATGATGCAAAAGCAAGCCACAAAGTTGGAACTAAGTGTGAGGTACCTGCACAAAGAACCATATGTTATTGGGTGAAGTCTGGTACCCCGGACGCTGCTATTCTACGACCTTTGGCCTACCAGGGAATCTCTTTTACCATCTTCTATTTTAAATTGTTCATTGGGGACAATGCACAATTTTAAGTGTAGGGTGGGGGATTGGTTGGTGGTTTCTTGTGCTAATTTAGTTAGGGGAATAGTCTTTAGGATGAACAAGAAAGTAAGGAAAGGAAGAGCTCTAGTATCATAAACTGTGTGACATATTTTATGTTGGGGTTTAGGGCTGAGCATGTGTATTGTATGCCTTCTTTAGATGCCTTGAGATTTTTGTGATTTTTTTTATGTTTGAGGCTCATTTTTTGACTTTTTTATTACCTCCTATTCTTGAATTATATTTATTAATTATGCCCCCTATTGCTTTAGCTTGAGAGTCATGACTGAACTATCTAGAGTGGATCATGTTCATTGTGTGAAGTGAGATTTGGATGATAATCTGTGGTATCCCTTGTTAGTCTTGAACTTGCCCTGTGTATGGTCAAAGCGAAATAAATAAGTCATGACAAATTTAGGAGATGACATAGGCATTTCTTTGATTAGTCCTTTTATCCTTTTTTCGTACCCGTGTTAACAATATCCCTCGTCAGCCCTTTTGAACCTATAAGTCTTTTTGTTGGCACCCACATTACAAACATATGTCCTTTTGTTCTTAAATGATCTTTTTGAACCTTTACCTCTGAAAGCACTTAATTTGCAAGAATAAGCGCTAGAAAAAAATAAGTAGGGAACATGGATAGCTTTTGAGTGGAACTAAATAAAGGAGTGAAGAAAAGAATATTTTCATTAGTTGGAAAAATATTGATTGAAAAAAATAAAAATAAAATAATAATGAAGTAAAAAAAAAAGAAAAAAAGAATTACAATTTTGTTCTAAGCTAGTTAAATTGTTTATATGTGTCGGACAGAAAACAAAGGGATTCGTGTGATGCATTTTGTTAGATATACACAATATACACACAATATACATGTGTATATTGATCCTCTCGGTTTTCTCCCCATTACCGTAATTAGTGTATATGAATTAGGTAATGTTTAGTCTCCTAGTTTAGGCAATATTGTAATATAATTAGTATTGTACACTTACCATAATTATTGTATTACCATAAATGTAATCCAAGTAGAATAAGGTTTTATGAGTAGAATAGAAATAGAATTCTCCTATTATGTAACTTGTATAAATAGACTTTCAATTAATGAAAATAATCAAGGGATTATTTATTTCATTATCAATTATTTATTAACCCAGTTACCACTATCAGAAGTCTAGGTCTTAAATTCCTCTCTCAAAATTTCCGTCCAAACAGCCGGAATCTGAGCTCCGTTCTCTCATTTTTCGTGCCCCAATGGTGTCCTCCTCTTCCCAATTTTGTTCTTCCAAATCCCTCAATCACGTATTGTTCTGTCGTTATGTCTACGTCAAAGAACACGTTTCCCCATGCCCTTACTGTTTCTAACATCAAGAATCATATCCCTATCATTCTTGAAATAGAAAATATCAAATACGCGACGTGGGTTGAACTGTTCAAAGTCCACGCACGCTCGCATTAAGTTATCCATCACATAATCACCGCGGCTCCTGAGGATACGGATGTGCCAAAATGCGAGGATGATCCTAAGTTGTGGACGACTCTTGATGCTACCGTCCTTCAGTGGATATATCCCACTATATCTACCGACCTTTTGCAAACAATTATTGAGCATGACGCTACGACACAGGTGACTTGGGATAGACTACATGATATATTCCAAGATAATCAAAATTCTAGAGCCGTTACCCTTGAGCAGGATTTCTCCCACGTCAATATGGAAGATTTCCCTAATGTTTTGGCTTATTGCAAAAGATTAAAGGAATTGGTGGACCAACTTCACAACGTTGGCGCGCCGGTTTCGAATGATCGTTTGGTCCTCCAAATGGTTTCCGGCCTCTACGAGGCCTATAATGGAGTTGGAACGCTTCTTCGGCAAAGCAATCCGCTTCCGCAATTTTATCAGGCTCGTTCTATGCTTACACTAGAAGAAGCAGGCATGGCAAAACTAGCGGCTACCAGTACTAGTCCACGGTGTATACTACCGGTTCAATAACAATAATGTCGCTACCACCATATCATACGACCATGAAGTGCAAGACACAACCAATAATAAAATAAATCAGAAGAACAGAGACTCCAGAGTCGCCCTTGCGATGCACTGCTGCACGACCCCGACGCACCCCACCAGTTCATATTTAATTTTAACTCTGAATCATTCTTTGGTTTTGATTTAATCATTTTTTTCTTAGTTTGAGGTAAACTCAATATTTTTAATTGATTAAGCTAAAATATTTACAAAACTATATTCTAACCTTGGTTCAATCTCGCAGACCAAATCATGTTGCACATGTACTATAGTCTTGTTTTCTCCTCCTTTTGCCATGCACTTGGTGGTATCCTTTTAAGTTGGGAAGTAGTACTGTGCATAGTTTTGTGAGTGAAGAGTGATATTCTGTTTGTATGTAATTTTCTTTTGATCTGGTGTCAATGGAGATATCTTCTCGACCATGGACTGTTCTTTTCAATTTCAAAGGTTTCCAGATTTTATTGACAATTTGACACCATGTCCAAATAGTTCATCAAGTCATGATCTGCCAATATACTAATTTCTTGTTGGCAGAAGAAATAGTTTTAGCAGCTATATCAAGAAGTACACAACAAAAATGACAGTATTAGCTTTTGCTCCATTGTTTCTTTAGGTACAAAATGGTGCATATGAAACATGGAATTCTCAAACCTACAAGAATCCCACATTGAAATATAACAAAAGCCAAAAGGAGACAAGTAGCATAAAATAAGCGGTAGTGTGAACTAGGACAGTCATACCTTTCTCGGCCTTTTGGCTAAGATCAAGTGTAGTATCTGTTCTTATCAGTTTAATATCTGAGATGTAGGTTATCGGCCTACACGATATTAACTCAATTTTTTAAGGGGGAGAGTCCGTTAAGGTAGCTTGCTACTTGGGCTCTCGAGCATCGCCCATGCATTGCACTATTGCGTGTGCCTGGCGCACCCCACCAAGTCTAGTCAAATTTTGTTGTGCCTTTCTCTATATTTAGCATTATGGTTTCGGTTTGGCGGACGAAATTTGTAATTAAGTTAGTGAAAAAAAGAGTTGATATGAAACGTTTTATAAATCTAGAATAATGATTACTGTGAGTTGGATACTATCTAATTTTCATTGACAAAGTAGGGTACATTTAGTGTTTTTTTATTAAAATGGGGCAAAATAAAAAGAGAGAACGAGGAACGTTTGGTTCTCTTCCAAACTATATCGATACCGAATAAAATTGAGATGATTGGAACGATTTTGAAAAGTCAAATCTTGATTATACATTAAATAAAATAATCAAAAAAAGTGGTGCCATATGTATACATTTTAAAAAAATAATTGGACAAAGCGAATCATTATATATATATATATATATATATATATATATATATATATATATATATATATATATATATATATATATCATCTTGCAACCAATTGTGTAATTGTTGCACTTTGTCAACTTCTTGTCTTTCCTACACATATTTCGATTGTCACTTTTTTCATCATCTCTTACAGAAAATGCAGGCCTCTTGGGGAAATTAATTTGCCATATTCTTTAACATATTAGAAACCTCCAACATTGTAGGTCTGTCCAATGGATCTTTTTGGTCACATAATAGTGCAATTTGCATGCATTTCAATAATTTGCAAGATGATATTGTATCATCAAGTGAATCATCCATAAACTCCAGGCCTTTACCATCTCTCCACATCTCAAATGCCTGGATCATTATTATTTTTTAACATAGCAGAAAAGAAAGAAAAGTTAAATCAAAGTTTTGCATATGTATACCCTATTTACTATTCTTAAGAAATAAGAGAAAATCTTATAAAAAGAATAACGATAAACTCATTATATTTATTTATTGCATTGTTCCTTGCATTAAATCATGTAAAGATATGGTCCATATGCATAAATCAACTCGAAAAGCTTAGCTAACGAGGGAAGGATTGTCCAAGCTCATATAAGGAGACCTACTCTAACAATCCTCTTTCCTCCTCCCCCCACAAGCACGCTCAGACTGCCAATTGGAGAGTGGATAATATAATATGAGGGTTCGATTAGGGTAGAGTCTAGTAGGCAGTAGAGCATTGTCTCGTGTATCCTTCCATAATAGTAGGGTAGTATTTTCTTTGTAGTTGATCGTCCTTTGATTTCTCTTATTGTCTGTTGTCTCTTATGCTTCGATTATTGTATTAGTTTATGCATTTAATCTTTTTCATAATGCTTTTCTACAGCAGTTTTCCATAATTTCTATAGTTTTTCGAAACAATAATTAATATTTAATTTTTTTCCAGTAAACAACATCATTTTATTACTTCATCATATGTTTCAATTGTTCGTAAGACGCCATTGCATCCTTTACAACCCAACATGGGAAAGCAGAATTCCACGAAAGCTTATCTATGTTTTCTCTTACCTTGTAATTCCGCTTCCTCTTCCAGATTTTGTAGATTGTTTGTAGTTCCTGCGACTTTTCTCTTCACTACCATTTCTAAGCTTAGATTTCTCCCATAGGATATTTATCAATAGTGTTTATCCCTTGGCGCCTTTGAAATTCCGATGAAAGAACTTGATTATCTGCTTTTAACCATGTCCCAAATTGATCACTTTTTAACATGCATATTCGTATATCCTTGTCTCTTTAGGATGTTATTCTCCTTCACGTTACAATACTATCTTATTATTTCATCATAAAACATAGTTAAGTGTTAACGGGAACATTAATTAGAAGAGAGTTTGCACATATTTTTTTTTGAAGAAAATACATCTTGAAATAAAAAAAAAACTGACAGATAAAAAAACTCTTATACTTAGGATTTTCGTTTGATCTATCTATGATTTGGATGAAATTGTAAAATCTTATTGCTTTTAAATTCTGAAAATGCAAGTGACAAACAAAGTGTTTTCTCTTTGGATCCCATACCGGCCAATACAAACAAATGATGAGCAAATGTTGTGGTATAAATTTTGGGCTGGGCTGACATGTTAACATACTTACCTGGACAGGGTCAATGGGTGATCAATAAGGCCTATGGCCTAGGCTGGTGACCTCTATTGCACTTTGGAGGGGTGCCTGCCTAAGGTCGGCCCAAGTGGTCGAGCCTACGTCATAATTTGTGATAGTGGGGGCCTGCGTTCGCGCGGCCCCTTCCAATTCTGAGTCCAAACTTTTGGGCCTCTGGCCCTATTTCAGTCTTAATGTCTCGGCCCAAGCGAACAATGACTTCCACCATTCGTTAGAATCCAAATAGAGCCTGAATTGATCAATTTTAATCTTGTATGCAAGAAGTTTTCAAAAAAAAAAATACTCTTTCCCAACTTGATAAACTTCATGATATTGTACTGTTGGATTTTTTTACTGTTTGAGGAAATAAGTTTACTATTCTCGGCAATTTAATTTTAGATTTTCCTATTTCCCTTTAATGAAAAACTTATGTCCTATGTGAAATTATTACTTTTTGAGAAGTCAAATAGTTTTTTAAAACTATAATTTTCTCATATTTTAAATTATTTAGCTATATTGACTTGTAGAATTATTCGTGTCAGTTTTAAATAGTAATTATATTTTAAGAAATGGAAGAATCAATAAATGAAATTGCAGTCAAATTAAGTGTTTTGACTTTCGTATTCCGAACCTTTCTACATAAATTAGGATAGAAAGAATAAGCGTTATGTATATTTAAGATCACAAGTTTCAAAGCTTTTCATATCTTTTTTAAACTTCGTAACGAGTTAAACTATATCACATAACTAAAACAGAATACTCTTTTATTTTTACCGCTTCTTTAACCCAAAGCAAGAGACCTTGGTCTTTGAAATATTAGCTCTTTTTACCGCTCTCCATCCTAATTTATGTGACTTTTTTTTTGAAAAATGTAAAATTTCAAAATTAAATTATATTTTAAATATAGAAAAATTATACTACTACTATTCTTTTTGGTACAGTAAACAAGTAAAATGTACTTATATAAATAGGAACAGAAGGAGTACTTTTTATTTTGAAGATGTACCCGACATGTGTACTATATAAACAAAATTATTTTAGCTTTAATATAGTCATAAGATGAATATTTACTTAATTTCTATTTTACAATCCTGAATGAAATTTAAGCACTCGATGTCATTCATGATATGCGTTCTCACTTTATTTTATTAACTGCTATGGTAAAATTACTTGATTTGGTGTAAACAACATTGACATACTTTTTTTTTGGCTGAAATTTCATCCTTGTCCGTTAATTCAATGTGAAACTCCTTTAGTAAGCCGAGAAAAGAGTTACTTTGTAATATTCATTTTTCCCCCTCTTGAGTCTCGGGCAAAAGATGGTGCATATGAAGCATGAAATTCTCAAGCCTACAATTATCCCACATCGAGAACTAAGAAAATCCGGAAAGGAGAGAAGTAGTATAAAAGCAAAGACGTAGAGCACTTGAAAAAGCATACCTTTCTCGGCCTTTTGGCTAAGATCAAGTGTAGTATCTGTTCTTATCGGTTTAATATCGATATGTGAGCCATCGGCTCACACGATATTAACTCAATTTTATAAGGGGGAAGGTCCATAAATGTAGCTTGCTACTTGGGCCTTTGCTCGTCGCCCATGTGTTGCACCGCTTCTTTGCATAGGCACAGCGTACCCCACCAATTCAAGTTTAATTTTCAATTACGAACTCGTTTGCGTGGTTTGTATTTTTTTGTAGCCCTAATGGAAATCCTTGGTTTAGTCTTTACTGCATTTCTTTACTTCTATCTTTTGTCCAGTCTAACTAAACTCTTTAATTTAATACTTCATTTGAGATGAGCTTGCTTCTAGTTTAAAAAGCATCGGTAAGGCCCTTACAACAACAAGATACCGAGTGTATTCCCACAAGTTTCGATAGACCCTCGGCTCGGCTCGGCTCAAAAGAAGGCACTTAAATTATTATATAAAACAATTGGCGTTAAACACTTGTGCATGTTGCAACTTCCTATGAAGTCATCTTAAAGCTATTTTGGCTGTCATTATTATGTCCCTAGCATGCCCTTTTTATTTGAGTTATGGATTTTTCTATGCTCCAGTCATGTCAAAGCTACTTTCGTGATGGTCTCTTGTTGATATCGATTATGGCAAAGATGACCCTTCTCAAAGGAGAGAAAAAAATACTTGTGAATTGATTGGGACTAATTATGTTTTATCAAAGCAAGTCATATTCTTTTCTTCTTGTGTATAGCTCTTGTTCGTTATAACACTTCCGCAATTGGCTTGTATGTTATTCCTTCAATATATGCACATGAAAACGCCCCCGTGGCTTTGTTTCAACGAAAATGGTAAGAACACGATGCATCACGAGCTTGAATTGTGATATAAGCAAAAGCTTGGGATTTAAATAGCGGGGGTAAACTTTCGGACTCATTATCCATCGAGTTTTGAACTGTGCGTTAGCTGACCCTCTAGAAGGAGAACCTTTTCTTTCTTTTTTTATGTAAGTTGTCCATTAAATTCAACGTGAAACTTATAAACTTTGCATAAGGTGAGAAAATGAGTTACATAACTCTCTTTTTCCCCTCGTTGTCTTCTCGCCATGAACATGGCTTATAATACAACAACAACAACAACAACATACCCGATAATCTCATCGGGTGGGGTCCGGAGAGGGTAGAGTGTACGCAGACCTTACCTTTACCTTTTGACGGATAGATAGGTTGTTTCTGAAGACCCCGGTTCAAGTAGAAATGAAAATGCAACAATAATAATAAATAGTAATAGCAGCAAGAAAATATGATAACAAAGTGAAAGCAACAAGCACGCATCGAACCAAAAAGCAATCCGCAAAAGGAAGAACTATAAGTAACGAAGCCAAGACCAAAATACTAAATAAAGAATGGCAAAATAATCTTAAAAAAATAACAATAACGTCGCTACCACCATATCATACGACCATGAAGTGCAAGACACAACCAATAATAAAATAAATCAGAAGAACAGAGACTCCAGCGTCGCCCTTGCGATGCACTGCTGCACGAGCCCGCGCACCCCACCAGTTCATTTTTAATCTTAACACTGAATCATTCTTTGGTTTTGATTTAATCATTTTTTTCTTAGTTTGAGGTAAACTCAATTTTTTAAATGATTAAGCTAAAAGATTTGCAAAACTATATTCTAACCTTGGTTCAATCTCGCAGACCAAATCATGTTGCACATGTACTATAGTCTTGTTTTCTCCTCCTTTTGCCATGCACTTGGTGGTATCCTTTTAAGTTGGGAAGTAGTACTGTGCATAGTTTTGTGAGTGAAGAGTGATATTCTGTTTGTATGTAATTTTCTTTTGATCTGGTGTCAATGGAGATATCTTCTCGACCATGGACTGTTCTTTTCAATTTCAAAGGTTTCTAGATTTTATTGACAATTTGACACCATGTCCAAATAGTTCATCAAGTCATGATCTGCCAATATACTAATTTCTTGTTGGCAGAAGAAATAGTTTTAGCAGCTATATCAAGAAGTACACAACAAAAATGACAGTATTAGCTTTTGCTCCATTGTTTCTTTAGGTACAAAATGGTGCATATGAAACATGGAATTCTCAAACCTACAAGAATCCCACATTGAAATATAACAAAAGCCAAAAGGAGACAAGTAGCATAAAATAAGCGGTAGTGAACTAGGACAACATACCTTTCTCGGCCTTTTGGCTAAGATCAAGTGTAGTATCTGTTCTTATCAGTTTAATATCTGATATGTAGGTTATCGGCCTACACGATATTAACTCAATTTTTTAAGGGGGAGAGTCCGTTAAGGTAGCTTGCTACTTGGGCTCTCGAGCATCGCCCATGCATTGCACTATTGCGTGTGCACAGCGCACGCACCCCACCAAGTCTAGTCAAATTTTGTTGTGCCTTTCTCTATATTTAGCGTTATGGTTTCGGTTTGGCGGACGAAATTTGTAATTAAGTTAGTGAAAAAAAGAGTTGATATGAAACGTTTTATAAATCTAGAATAATGATTACTGTGAGTTGGATACTATCTAATTTTCATTGACAAAGTAGGGTACATTTAGTGTTTTTTTATGAAAATGGGGCAAAATAAAAAGAGAGAACGAGGAACGTTTGGTTCTCTTCCAAACTATATCGATACCGAATAAAATTGAGATGATTGGAACGATTTTGAAAAGTCAAATCTTGATTATACATTAAATAAAATAATCAAAAAAAGTGGTGCCATATGTATACATTTTAAAAAAATAATTGGACAAAGCGAATCATTATATATATATATATATATCATCTTGCAACCAATTGTGTAATTGTTGCAGTGTCAACTTCTTGTCTTTCCTACACATATTTCAGATTGTTACTTCTTTCATCATCTCTTACAGAAAATGCAGGCCTCTTGGGGAAATTAATTTGCCATATTCTTTAACATATTAGAAACCTCCAACATTGTAGGTCTGTCCAATGGATCTTTTTGGTCACATAATAGTGCAATTTGCATGCATTTCAATAATTTGCAATATGATATTGTATCATCAAGTGAATCATCCATAAACTCCAGGCCTTTACCATCTCTCCACATCTCAAATGCCTGGATCATTATTATTTTTTAACATAGCAGAAAAGAAAGAAAAGTTAAATCAAAGTTTTGCATATGTATACCCTATTTACTATTCTTAAGAAATAAGAAAAAATCTTATAAAAAGAATAACGATAAACTCATTATATTTATTTATTGCATTGTTCCTTGCATTAAATCATGTAAAGATATGGTCCATATGCATAAATCAACTCGAAAAGCTTAGCTAACGAGGGAAGGATTGTCCAAGTTCATATAAGGAGACCTACTCTAACAATCCTCTTTCCTCCTCCCCCCACAAGCACGCTCAGACTGCCAATTGGAGAGTGGATAATATAATATGAGGGTTCGATTAGGGTAGAGTCTAGTAGGCAGTAGAGCATTGTCTCGTGTATCCTTCCATAATAGTAGGGTAGTATTTTCTTTGTAGTTGATCGTCCTTTGATTTCTCTTATTGTCGTTGTCTCTTATGCTTCGATTATTGTATTAGTTTATGCATTTAATCTTTTTCATAATGCTTTTCACGAGCGAGTTTTCCATAATTTCTATAGTTTTTCGAAACAATAATTAATATTTAATTTTTTTCCAGTAAACAACATCATTTTATTACTTCATCATATGTTTCAATTGTTCGTAAGACGCCATTGCATCCTTTACAACCCAACATGGGAAAGCAGAATTCCACGAAAGCTTATCTATGTTTTCTCTTACCTTGTAATTCCGCTTCCTCTTCCGATTTTGTAGATTGTTTGTAGTTCTGCGACTTTTCTCTTCACTACCATTTCTAAGCTTAGATTTCTCCCATAGGATATTTATCAATAGTGTTTATCCCTTGGCGCCTTTGAAATTCCGATGAAAGAACTTGATTATCTGCTTTTAACCATGTCCCAAATTGATCACTTTTTAACATGCATATTCGTATATCCTTGTCTCTTTAGGATGTTATTCTCCTTCACGTTACAATACTATCTTATTATTTCATCATAAAACATAGTTAAGTGTTAACGGGAACATTAATTAGAAGAGAGTTTGCACATATTTTTTTTTGAAGAAAATACTGTTGGAAATTTGCCTTTGGCGGGAGTTGCGACCGACCAACTTTAACGGCTTAAACACTAGTGTAACGTATGTTGGAGAATCCGGTTCTTCACACATGCATGATCTACTAAGTACGTAGATAACCGTAGGGCCAAGTATCGTCAAATTTCATTGAGAAATGAAAGAGATATTGGTTCACGAAGTAAGGTGTTTGAAGCATGGAAAGTGTGGTATTGTGTGTAATTCTCCCTCATCGGTAGAGGAAGAAAGAATTGTTGTGTATATAAGATTCGAAATTGGTTTGGGGTTTGGGACCCCAAGGGGTATCCCATGTGTTTAAAGGAGGGAGGACCTAGATGTCCTTCGGTTCGAGGAAAGACCACACGCGCGCGCCGCCGCCGCCCGCCCGTCCCGTCCGGCTCGGCTCCGGCTCACGGCCGTGGGTCGTGGGGCCGTGGGCCTTCGGCCGAAAACTTTGCCGAAGTACAGTTTGAACCAGAATTCTTTCGGATGTCTTGTTTGGTCCCGAAGTTTCAAGATGTACGCTTTGGTCCCGAAGTTTCAAGATGTACGCTTTGGTCCCCGAAGTTCGAATTTTGATGGTCAAAACAAACGTCAAGCACTCAATTCACCATTTATTTTGGCTGAATTACTCCTCCTATAATGGCCAAATCCGTTGGTTCTTTCACCATTTATGTTGGTGACTTTACTACCTCCATAATGGCCATTATTTGGCTATTATGGAGGCGATTTTCAGCCCCTCCCTCACCTATATAAACACACCCTTACACCATTGTTGAGCACCACAAAGAACGAGAAAAATAACGAGTTCATAAAGCTCACGAAAATACACAACAAAAACAGTTTTCTTCCTACAACTTCCAAGCATCATTTCGTTACTCAATATTCTTCACGGTAGCTCTTGAGTTTCCTTTGCTCAAGGGTTCCATTGCTGTTTTATCTTGGGAGACAAATTGTCCAGGACGTATAAAGGATACATACGGGGCAATATTGTCTTAAGGACAGAGTGCCACACTCGACTCGGCAAAACCGCTTTCCATTTTTTCGTTTTCAACAAAATTGTAATTTCGAGTTTTGTGGTTATCTTGTAATTTTCAGATTACTAGTTGAACTATTGAATCTTTGTTTATCCTTTCGAATACTTGTAATAGTTATATACTTCCCGTACTGCTTTATAAAGTACCATAGAGAAAAAACTCCCAACAAATACATCTTGAAATAAAAAAAAAACTGACAGATAAAAAAACTCTTATACTTAGGATTTTCGTTTGATCTATCTATGATTTGGATGAAATTGTAAAATCTTATTGCTTTTAAATTCTGAAAATGCAAGTGACAAACAAAGTGTTTTCTCTTTGGATCCCATACCGGCCAATACAAACAAATGATGAGCAAATGTTGTGGTATAAATTTTGGGCTGGGCTGACATGTTAACATACTTACCTGGACAGGGTCAATGGGTGATCAATAAGGCCTATGGCCTAGGCTGGTGACCTCTATTGCACTTTGGAGGGGTGCCTGCCTAAGGTCGGCCCAAGTGGTCGAGCCTACGTCATAATTTGTGATAGTGGGGGCCTGCGTTCGCGCGGCCCCTTCCAATTCTGAGTCCAAACTTTTGGGCCTCTAGCCCTATTTCAGTCTTAATGTCTCGGCCCAAGCGAACAATGACTTCCACCATTCGTTAGAATCCAAATAGAGCCTGAATTGATCAATTTTAATCTTGTATGCAAGAAGTTTTCAAAAAAAAAAATACACTTTCCCAACTTGATAAACTTCATGATATTATACTGTTGGATTTTTTTAGTGTTTGAGGAAATAAGTTTACTGTTCTCGGCAATTTAATTTTAGATTTTCCTATTTCCCTTTAATGAAAAACTTATGTCCTATGTGAAATTATTACTTTTTGAGAAGTCAAATAGTTTTTTTAAACTATAATTTTCTCATATTTTAAATTATTTAGCTATATTGACTTGTAGAATTATTCGTGTCAGTTTTAAATAGTAATTATATTTTAAGAAATTGAAGAATCAATAAATGAAATTGCAGTCCAATTAAGTGTTTTGACTTTCGTATTCCGAACCTTTCTACATAAATTAGGATAGAAAGAATAAGCGTTATGTATATTTAAGATCACAAGTTTCAAAGCTTTTCATATCTTTTTTAAACTTCATAACGAGTTAAACTATATCACATAACTAAAACAGAATACTCTTTTATTTTTACCGCTTCTTTAACCCAAAGCAAGAGACCTTGGTCTTTGAAATATTAGCTCTTTTTACCGCTCTCCATCCTAATTTATGTGACTTTTTTTTTTGAAAAATGTAAAATTTCAAAATTAAATTATATTTTAAATATAGAAAAATTATACTACTACTATTCTTTTTGGTACAGTAAACAAGTAAAATGTACTTATATAAATAGGAACAGAAGGAGTACTTTTTATTTTGAAGATGTACCCGACATGTGTACTATATAAACAAAATTATTTTAGCTTTAATATCGTCATAAGATGAATATTTACTTAATTTCTATTTTACAATCCTGAATGAAATTTAAGCACTCGATGTCATTCATGATATGCGTTCTCACTTTATTTTATTAACTGCTATGGTAAAATTACTTGATTTGGTGTAAACAACATTGACATACTTTTTTTTTGGCTGAAATTTCATCCTTGTCCGTTAATTCAATGTGAAACTCCTTTAGTAAGCGAGAAAAAAGAGTTACTTGTAATATTCATTTTTCCCCTCTTGAGTCTCGGGCAAAAGATGGTGCATATGAAGCATGAAATTCTCAAGCCTACAATTATCCCACATCGAGAACTAAGAAAATCCGAAAGGAGAGAAGTAGTATAAAAGCAAAGAGTAGCCGAGCACTTGAAAAAGCATACCTTTCTCGGCCTTTTGGCTAAGATCAAGTGTAGTATCTGTTCTTATCGGTTTAATATCGATATGTGAGCCATCGGCTCACACGATATTAACTCAATTTTATAAGGGGAAGGTCCATAAATGTAGCTTGCTACTTGGGCCTTTGCTCGTCGCCCATGTGTTGCACCGCTTTGCATAGGCTGGCGTACCCCACCAATTCAAGTTTAATTTTCAATTCTGAACTGTTTGCGTGGTTTGTATTTTTTTGTAGCCCTAATGGAAATCCTTGGTTTAGTCTTTACTGCATTTCTTTACTTCTATCTTTTGTCCAGTCTAACTAAACTCTTTAATTTAATACTTCATTTGAGATGAGCTTGCTTCTAGTTTAAAAAGCATCGGTAAGGCCCTTACAACAACAAGATACCGAGTGTATTCCCACAAGTTTCGATAGACCCTCGGCTCGGCTCGGCTCAAAAGAAGGCACTTAAATTATTATATAAAACAATTGGCGTTAAACACTTGTGCATGTTGCAACTTCCTATGAAGTCAGCTTAAAGCTATTTTGGTGTCATTATTATGTCCCTAGCTTGCCCTTTTTATTTGAGTTATGGATTTTTCTATGCTCCGGTCATGTCAAAGCTACTTTCGTGATGGTCTCTTGTTGATATCAGATTATGGCAAAGATGACCCTTCTCAAAGGAGAGAAAAAAAATACTTGTGAATTGATTGGGACTAATTATGTTTTATCAAAGCAAGTCATATTCTGTTTCTTGCTGTGTATAGCTCTTGTTCGTTAAAGCACTTCCGCAATTGGCTTGTATGTTATTCCTTCAATATATGCACATGAAAACGCCCCCAGGCTTTGTTTCAACAGAAATGGTAAGAACACGATGCATCACGAGCTTGAATTGTGATATAAGCAAAAGCTTGGGATTTAAATAGCGGGGGTAAACTTTCAGACACATTATCCATCGAGTTTTGAACTGTGCGTTAGCTGACCCTCTAGAAGGAGAACCTTTTCTTTTTTTTTATGTAAGTTGTCCATTAAATTCAACGTGAAACTATTAAACTTTGCATAAGGTGAGAAAATGAGTTACATAACTCTCTTTTTCCCCTGTTGTCTTCTGCCATGAACATGGCTTATAATACAACAACAACAACAACAACATACCCAGTATAATCTCATCAGGTGGGGTCTGGGGAGGGTAGAGTGTACGCAGACCTTACCTTTACCTTTTGACGGATAGATAGGTTGTTTCCGAAGACCCCGGTTCAAGTAGAAATGAAAATGCAACAATAATAATAAATAGTAATAGCAGCAAGAAAATATGATAACAAAGTGAAAGCAACAAGCACGCATCGAACCAAAAAGCAATCCGCAAAAGGAAGAACTATAAGTAACGAAGCCAAGACCAAAATACTAAATAAAGAATGGCAAAATAATCTTAAAAAAATAACAATAACGTCGCTACCACCATATCATACGACCATGAAGTGCAAGACACAACCAATAATAAAATAAATCAGAAGAACAGAGACTCCAGCGTCGCCCTTGCGATGCACCGTCTTTGCACGAGCTTGCGCACCCCACCAGTTCATTTTTAATCTTAACTCTGAATCATTCTTTGGTTTTGATTTAATCATTTTTTTCTTAGTTTGAGGTAAACTAAATTTTTTTTAACTGATTAAGCTAAAAGATTTGCAAAACTATATTCTAACCTTGGTTCAATCTCGCGACCAAATCATGTTGCACATGTACTATAGTCTTGTTTTCTCCTCCTTTTGCCATGCACTTGGTGGTATCCTTTTAAGTTGGGAAGTAGTACTGTGCATAGTTTTGTGAGTGAAGAGTGATATTCTGTTTGTATGTAATTTTCTTTTGATCTGGTGTCAATGGAGATATCTTCTCGACCATGGACTGTTCTTTTCAATTTCAAAGGTTTCCAGATTTTATTGACAATTTGACACCATGTCCAAATAGTTCATCAAGTCATGATCTGCCAATATACTAATTTCTTGTTGGCAGAAGAAATAGTTTTAGCAGCTATATCAAGAAGTACACAACAAAAATGACAGTATTAGCTTTTGCTCTATTGTTTCTTTAGGTACAAAATGGTGCATATGAAACATGGAATTCTCAAACCTACAAGAATCCCACATTGAAATATAACAAAAGCCAAAAGGAGACAAGTAGCATAAAATAAGCAGGCCGTGAACTAGGACAGTCATACCTTTCTCGGCCTTTTGGCTAAGATCAAGTGTAGTATCTGTTCTTATCAGTTTAATAACTGATATGTAGGTTATCGGCCTACACGATATTAACTCAATTTTTTAAGGGGGAGAGTCCGTTAAGGTAGCTTGTTACTTGGGCTCTCGAGCATCGCCCATGCATTGCACTATTGCGTGTGCCTGGCGCACCCCACCAAGTCTAGTCAAATTTTGTTGTGCCTTTCTCTATATTTAGCGTTATGGTTTCGGTTTGGCGGACGAAATTTGTAATTAAGTTAGTGAAAAAAAGAGTTGATATGAAACGTTTTATAAATCTAGAATAATGATTACTGTGAGTTGGATACTATCTAATTTTCATTGACAAAGTAGGGTACATTTAGTGTTTTTTTTATGAAAATGGGGCAAAATAAAAAGAGAGAACGAGGAACGTTTGGTTCTCTTCCAAACTATATCGATACCGAATAAAATTGAGATGATTGGAACGATTTTGAAAAGTCAAATCTTGATTATACATTAAATAAAATAATCAAAAAAAGTGGTGCCATATGTATACATTTTAAAAAAATAATTGGACAAAACGAATCATTATATATATATATATATATATCATCTTGCAACCAATTGTGTAATTGTTGCAGTGTCAACTTCTTGTCTTTCCTACACATATTTCAGATTGTTACTTCTTTCATCATCTCTTACAGAAAATGCAGGCCTCTTGGGGAAATTAATTTGACATATTCTTTAACATATTAGAAACCTCCAACATTGTATGTCTGTCCAATGGATCTTTTTGGTCACATAATAGTGCAATTTGCATGCATTTCAATAATTTGCAAGATGATATTGTATCATCAAGTGAATCATCCATAAACTCCAGGCCTTTACCATCTCTCCACATCTCAAATGCCTGGATCATTATTATTTTTTAACATAGCAGAAAAGAAAGAAAAGTTAAATCAAAGTTTTGCATATGTTTACCCTATTTACTATTCTTAAGAAATAAGAGAAAATCTTATAAAAAGAATAACGATAAACTCATTATATTTGTCGCGCCCGATTTTGACCTGCGGGTTCCGCGACGCGATGGGTCGATCGCCTCTGGATTGGAAAAAAATGTTTGCTTGAGGAGTCGCCACCTAATTATTCTAAGGTGAATTAGGGCACCTGAATGCTAACTAAATGCTGCAAAATAACTCCGATTTTATGGTCTACGAAACTAATGAGATTCTAGGTAAGGGTTCTTTATTATCCTAAAGGAAAGGGGTTAGGCATCCTTTAAGATCCGCTAACTTGTGGTTATCCGATCAAATTCAGGTTAATTGTTATGCTAAGAAAAAATACATGTTTTTACAAATATAAAAAAATAATGTTACAAGATGTTAATAAAATGATGCATTTTGTACAAGTATGCATTTGTATGGCATTAATATACATGTAAAGCTGAAAAAAGTATAAATATGCATTTGTATGAAAATTGATAGAAATACATGCAATGTAAATTGTATGGGTGACGAGCCTAAAAATAGATAACCTAGCGATGGGTTTCCAATTTTAGACTACCCTATCAATTAATTCTATCTATTCTAAATATTTCAATAATTTCACGAGTACAATAATATTACAATACATAATGAAATAGAGCTGAATTAAAGAATGTAAAAAAAAAAAAAAGCAACAATAAAATAAATAATCTCCAAGGGGTATTCGCCTTCTTTGACTTTATCCCTTGCAAGCTGTCAAGAATAAACGGTTAGAAACAATTGAATATACATAACTTCGAATCCGTATCCAAAACAATAAATGTTTTGATTACGGAGGGCTCGACTTAAATTTTGAAAAGATCATTCCAATCTCGTCGTGGTCTGCGAACATATGACTCGTTGGTCATTTTAGTTGCCTTGCCTATCGAACATGTTGGTCTCTCGGGTGAAAAAGATTTAAGTTTCATCCTTGCCCGTAAGTTTTATTTTCCGTCTTTACAACTCGTGGAGGCCTCAAAAATCGACGGATATTTTTTCATCGGCCAAAATGCGGTATTTAATTCAAAAACAAGAAACTAAACCAAAACAAGAAAAAACTAAAATCGAGAAGCAATTCTCGAAAAGACGCGATATTTAGTTTAAAACAAGAAGACAATAAAACAAGAAATATCCGTTGCACGGATGTTTAAATGCCAAAAGAGTAATCGAAACGAAATGAAAAAAAAAAGCGCGGCCTCGAATTCAATTTCATCGGCCTAAAAGCGGAAAGTAGTAAAGCGAGAAGATATCCGTGCACGGATGTTTAAATGCCAAAATAAACCAACAATTTGCAATTAAAATATGCGACCCGAATTCTGAAATTTCAAACCGAAACGGGGTTTGGAATGTTTTTGAAAATCGACCGGTTCGAATAGCGACCCGACCCAGAATAAAACATTTTTTATTTATTTATTTTCAGATAACCAACAACAAAGATATGAAAAAATAAAATCTGGAAATTTATCCAAACCGGGTCGACCCGACCCGACCCGACCCCGAATCGATGACCCGACCCGAACAGTCACGACCCGAATCAATTCTTTCCAAATTTTCAGGTAAACAACAACACAATAAAAACACGCAAAAATCTGGAAATTAACCGAATCGGATGTTTTCAACCCGAATCGATTTTCTTCCAAATTACAGATAACCAACAACACAATATAAACGTACAACAATCTGGAAATTATACAAACCGGCGACCCGACCCGGCAGACAAAGGTTCGACCCGAATCGGATTTTTCAACCCGGATCGATTCCTTTCCCAAATTTCGGATAACCCAACAACAAGATATAAAAATAAAAAATAAAATCTGGAAATTTATCAAATCGGGTCGACCCGACCCGAACGATCTTGACCCGACCCGGACTCAAAAACAATGAAGAATAGCAAAAATTTCAGATTATTCACTACCAAAACCCCAATAATTTTAACTTATATTTTCGGACTTTTTAAGACGATGAACAACACAAAAAGAAAACAATACCAACCTTAGGAGAATCTCAGATTTGCATTTTGGATTTCAAAACTTGAACTCGATTTTCGGACCTCCAAATTCCCCCCTCAAAAATGAAGAACAACATGGGGTATTTATAGATGGCTTAACCCCCAAGAACGAGTTTGAAACTCGAATAAAAGGTTTAAAAAAATCTGATTTTGGAAGCGGATTTTTGGGGTATGGGTTGCGGATTTTAGGGGATAGGGGTATGGGATGTGTCGGGTGAGGTGACCGGCGACGTGGGGTCGCCGGTATGGGGGTGTGGGGTCGCGGCTGATGGAGGTTTAAGAGAGAAATGAGGGTTAGATTTTTAGGGTTGTGTTTGGTGTGGTGTAGAATAAAAGGGATGTGGGGTTGGGCCGATTTAGGGGGGCTGGCCGGTTGGGCTTGGGGAAATAAAGGGGAAGGGAATCGGGTGTATTGGGCTTGACCGGTTGGGCTTGGGGGTTGGTTTGGTTAGGAAATTAGGAAATAAGAAATTAGGGTGTTGGGTTGGGGCGAAAATAAGAGAGAGGGAGTTGGGGTCATTGCGGTGGGCACCGGGCTTGACCGGTTGGGCCCTTCGTGGGCTGGCCGGTTGGGCCCTATTTTTTGGGATTTGGGTTGGAGTATTGGGTAGAAATTATTTTGGGTAGGGAAATAAAAAGTGGGTTGTGAGTTTAAAAATATAAAAGGGGATTTTATTATATAAAAAGAAAGCTTTGCAAAATTTATAAATTGTAAAGATGATAATATGATAAAATATAATATTTGCGAAATGCTTGGTGCTAAAAATAAAAAATAAAAATGCGATGCCGTTTTGTTAAAATAAAATAACATATAATATTAGGATAAAAGTATTATTATGATATAAAAATGCAAATGACAATAAAAAATGCAACTAATAATAATAATAATGATATATATACATATATATGCCTATATTTTAAAATTGTTTTAAAGTGTCAAAAATATTAAAAATTGCAAATAAAATCATAAAAGATGGGACAAAATTGGGTGTCAACAATATTTATTTATTGCATTGTTCCTTGCATTAAATCATGTAAAGATATGGTCCATATGCATAAATCAACTCGAAAAGCTTAGCTAACGAGGGAAGGATTGTCCAAGTTCATATAAGGAGACCTACTCTAACAATCCTCTTTCCTCCTCCCCCCACAAGCACGCTCAGACTGCCAATTGGAGAGTGGATAATATAATATGAGGGTTCGATTAGGGTAGAGTCTAGTAGGCGGTAGAGCATTGTCTCGTGTATCCTTCCATAATAGTAGGGTAGTATTTTCTTTGTAGTTGATCGTCCTTTGATTTCTCTTATTGTCTGTTGTCTCTTATGCTTCGATTATTGTATTAGTTTATGCATTTAATCTTTTTAATAATGCTTTTCTACAGCAGTTTTCCATAATTTCTATAGTTTTTCAAAACAATAATTAATATTTAATTTTTTTCCAGTAAGCAACATCATTTTATTACTTCATCATATGTTTCAATTGTTCGTAAGACGCCATTGCATCCTTTACAACCCAACATGGGAAAGCAGAATTCCACGAAAGCTTATCTATGTTTTCTCTTACCTTGTAATTCCGCTTCCTCTTCCAGATTTTGTAGATTGTTTGTATTCCTGCGACTTTTCTCTTCACTACCATTTCTAAGCTTAGATTTCTCCCATAGGATATTTATCAATAGTGTTTATCCCTTGGCGCCTTTGAAATTCCGATGAAAGAACATGATTATCTGCTTTTAACCATGTCCCAAATTGATCACTTTTTAACATGCATATTCGTATATCCTTGTCTCTTTAGGATGTTATTCTCCTTCACGTTACAATACTATCTTATTATTTCATCATAAAACATAGTTAAGTGTTAACGGGAACATTAATTAGAAGAGAGTTTGCACATATTTTTTTTTGAAGAAAATACATCTTGAAATAAAAAAAAACCGACGATAAAAAAACTCTTATACTTAGGATTTTCCTTTGATCTATCTATGATTTGGATGAAATTGTAAAATCTTATTGCTTTTAAATTACGAAAATGCAAGTGACAAACAAAGTGTTTTCTCTTTGGATCCCATACCGGCCAATACAAACAAATGATGAGCAAATGTTGTGGTATAAATTTTGGGTCAATGGGCCGACATGTTAACATACTTACCGGACAGGGTCAATGGGTGATCAATAAGGCCTATGGCCTAGGCCGGTGACCTCTATTGCACTTTGGAGGGGTGCTCCGCCTAAGGTCGGCCCAAGTGGTCGAGCCTACGTCATAATTTGTGATAGTGGGGGGCTGCGTTCGCGCGGCCCCTTCCAATTCGAGTCCAAACTTTTGGGCCTCTCGGCCCTATTTCGATCTTAATGTCTCGGCCCAAGCGAACAATGACTTCCACCATTCGTTAGAATCCAAATAGAGCTCCGAATTGATCAATTTTAATCTTGTATGCAAGAAGTTTTCAAAAAAAAAATACTCTTTCCCAACTTGATAAACTTCATGATATTGTACTGTTGGATTTTTTTATTGTTTGAGGAAATAAGTTTACTGTTCTCGGCAATTTAATTTTAGATTTTCCTATTTCCCTTTAATGAAAAACTTATGTCCTATGTGAAATTATTACATTTTGAGAAGTCAAATAGTTTTTTTAAACTATAATTTTCTCATATTTTAAATTATTTAGCTATATTGACTTGTAGAATTATTCGTGTCAGTTTTAAATAGTAATTATATTTTAAGAAATGGAAGAATCAATAAATGAAATTGCAGTCCAATTAAGTGTTTTGACTTTCGTATTCCGAACCTTTCTACATAAATTAGGATAGAAAGAATAAGCGTTATGTATATTTAAGATCACAAGTTTCAAAGCTTTTCATATCTTTTTTAAACTTCGTAACGAGTTAAACTATATCACATAACTAAAACAGAATACTCTTTTATTTTTACCGCTTCTTTAACCCAAAGCAAGAGACCTTGGTCTTTGAAATATTAGCTCTTTTTACCGCTCTCCATCCTAATTTATGTGACTTTTTTTTTGAAAAATGTAAAATTTCAAAATTAAATTATATTTTAAATATAGAAAAATTATACTACTACTATTCTTTTTGGTACAGTAAACAAGTAAAATGTACTTATATAAATAGGAACAGAAGGAGTACTTTTTATTTTGAAGATGTACCCGACATGTGTACTATATAAACAAAATTATTTTAGCTTTAATATAGTCATAAGATTAATATTTACTTAATTTCTATTTTACAATCCTGAATGAAATTTAAGCACTCGATGTCATTCATGATATGCGTTCTCACTTTATTTTATTAACTGCTATGGTAAAATTACTTGATTTGGTGTAAACAACATTGACATACTTTTTTTTTGGCTGAAATTTCATCCTTGTCCGTTAATTCAATGTGAAACTCCTTTAGTAAGCTGAGAAAAGAGTTACTGTAATATTCATTTTTTCCCCTCTTGAGTCTAAGGCAAAAGATGGTGCATATGAAGCATGAAATTCTCAAGCCTACAATTATCCCACATCGAGAACTAAGAAAATCCAGAAAGGAGAGAAGTAGTATAAAAGCAGCAGGCCGAGCACTTGAAAAAGCATACCTTTCTCGGCCTTTTGGCTAAGATCAAGTGTAGTATCTGTTCTTATCAGTTTAATATCTGATATGTGAGCCATCTCACACGATATTAACTCAATTTTATAAGGGGGAAGGTCCATAAATGTAGCTTGCTACTTGGGCCTTTGCTCGTCGCCCATGTGTTGCACTGCTGCATAGGCCTGGCGTACCCCACCAATTCAAGTTTAATTTTCAATTCTGAACTGTTTGCGTGGTTTGTATTTTTTTGTAGCCCTAATGGAAATCCTTGGTTTAGTCTTTACTGCATTTCTTTACTTCTATCTTTTGTCCAGTCTAACTGAACTCTTTAATTTAATACTTCATTTGAGATGAGCTTGCTTCTAGTTTAAAAAGCACCGGTAAGGCCCTTACAACAACAAGATACCGAGTGTATTCCCACAAGTTTCGGCTCGGCTCGGCTCAAAAGAAGGCACTTAAATTATTATATAAAACAATTGGCGTTAAACACTTGTGCATGTTGCAACTTCCTATGAAGTCATCTTAAAGCTATTTTGGCTGTCATTATTATGTCCCTAGCTTGCCCTTTTTATTTGAGTTATGGATTTTTCTATGCTCCAGTCATGTCAAAGCTACTTTCGTGATGGTCTCTTGTTGATATCAGATTATGGCAAAGATGACCCTTCTCAAAGGAGAGAAAAAAATACTTGTGAATTGATTGGGACTAATTATGTTTTATCAAAGCAAGTCATATTCTGTTTCTTGCTTGTGTATAGCTCTTGTTCGTTAAAGCACTTCCGCAATTGGCTTGTATGTTATTCCTTCAATATATGCACATGAAAACGCCCCCGTGCTTTGTTTCAACAGAAATGGTAAGAACACGATGCATCACGAGCTTGAATTGTGATATAAGCAAAAGCTTGGGATTTAAATAGCGGGGGTAAACTTTCGGACTCATTATCCATCGAGTTTTGAACTCGTGCGTTAGTGACCCTCTAGAAGGAGAACTTTTTTTTTTTTTTTATGTAAGTTGTCCATTAAATTCAACGTGAAACTTATAAACTTTGCATAAGGTGAGAAAATGAGTTACATAACTCTCTTTTTCCCCTGTTTTCTTCGCCATGAACATGGCTTATAATACAACAACAACAACAAGAACATACCCGGTATAATCTCATCGGGTGGGGTCCGGGGAGGGTAGAGTGTACGCAGAGACCCTTACCTTTACCTTTTGACGGATAGATAGGTTGTTTCCGAAGACCCCGGTTCAAGTAGAAATGAAAATGCAACAATAATAATAAATAGTAATAGCAACAAAGAAAATATGATAACAAAGTGAAAGCAACAAGCACGCATCGAACCAAAAAGCAATCCGCAAAAGGAAGAACTATAAGTAACGAAGCCAAGACCAAAATACTAAATAAAGAATGGCAAAATAATCTTAAAAAAATAACAATAACGTCGCTACCACCATATCATACGACCATGAAGTGCAAGACACAACCAATAATAAAATAAATCAGAAGAACAGAGACTCCAGCGTCGCCCTTGCGATGCACTCGCTTTGAGCCCGCGCACCCCACCAGTTCATTTTTAATCTTAACTCTGAATCATTCTTTGGTTTTGATTTAATCATTTTTTTCTTAGTTTGAGGTAAACTCAATTTTTTTAACTGATTAAGCTAAAAGATTTGCAAAACTATATTCTAACCTTGGTTCAATCTCGCAGACCAAATCATGTTGCACATGTACTATAGTCTTGTTTTCTCCTCCTTTTGCCATGCACTTGGTGGTATCCTTTTAAGTTGGGAAGTAGTACTGTGCATAGTTTTGTGAGTGAAGAGTGATATTCTGTTTGTATGTAATTTTCTTTTGATCTGGTGTCAATGGAGATATCTTCTCGACCATGGACTGTTCTTTTCAATTTCAAAGGTTTCCGTTTTTATTGACAATTTGACACCATGTCCAAATAGTTCATCAAGTCATGATCTGCCAATATACTAATTTCTTGTTGGCGAAGAAATAGTTTTAGCAAACTATATCAAGAAGTACACAACAAAAATGACAAGATTAGCTTTTGCTCCATTGTTTCTTTAGGTACAAAATGGTGCATATGAAACATGGAATTCTCAAACCTACAAGAATCCCACATCGAAATATAACAAAAGCCAAAAGGAGACAAGTAGCATAAAATAAGCGGCCGTGAACTAGGACAACATACCTTTCTCGGCCTTTTGGCTAAGATCAAGTGTAGTATCTCGTTCTTATCGGTTTAATATCCGATATGTAGGTTATCGGCCTACACGATATTAACTCAATTTTTTAAGGGGGAGAGTCCGTTAAGGTAGCTTGCTACTTGGGCTCTCGAGCATCGCCCATGCATTGCACTATTGCGTGTGCACAGGCGCACCCCACCAAGTCTAGTCAAATTTTGTTGTGCCTTTCTCTATATTTAGCGTTATGGTTTCGGTTTGGCGGACGAAATTTGTAATTAAGTTAGTGAAAAAAAGAGTTGATATGAAACGTTTTATAAATCTAGAATAATGATTACTTGTGAGTTGGATACTATCTAATTTTCATTGACAAAGTAGGGTACATTTAGTGTTTTTTTTATGAAAATGGGGCAAAATAAAAAGAGAGAACGAGGAACGTTTGGTTCTCTTCCAAACTATATCGATACCGAATAAAATTGAGATTATTGGAACGATTTTGAAAAGTCAAATCTTGATTATACATTAAATAAAATAATCAAAAAAAGTGGTGCCATATGTATACATTTTAAAAAAATAATTGGACAAAGCGAATCATTATATATATATATATATATATCATCTTGCAACCAATTGTGTAATTGTTGCAGTGTCAACTTCTTGTCTTTCCTACACATATTTCAGATTGTCACTTTTTTCATCATCTCTTACAGAAAATGCAGGCCTCTTGGGAAATTAATTTGCCATATTCTTTAACATATTAGAAACCTCCAACATTGTAGGTCTGTCCAATGGATCTTTTTGGTCACATAATAGTGCAATTTGCATGCATTTCAATAATTTGCAAGATGATATTGTATCATCAAGTGAATCATCCATAAACTCCAGGCCTTTACCATCTCTCCACATCTCAAATGCCTGGATCATTATTATTTTTTAACATAGCGAGAAAAGAAAGAAAAGTTAAATCAAAGTTTTGCATATGTATATCCTATTTACTATTCTTAAGAAATAAGAGAAAATCTTATAAAAAGAATAACGATAAACTCATTATATTTATTTATTGCATTGTTCCTTGCATTAAATCATGTAAAGATATGGTCCATATGCATAAATCAACTCGAAAAGCTTAGCTAACGAGGGAAGGATTGTCCAAGTTCATATAAGGAGACCTACTCTAACAATCCTCTTTCCTCCTCCCCCCACAAGCACGCTCAGACTGCCAATTGGAGAGTGGATAATATAATATGAGGGTTCGATTAGGGTAGAGTCTAGTAGGCAGTAGAGCATTGTCTCGTGTATCCTTCCATAATAGTAGGGTAGTATTTTCTTTGTAGTTGATCGTCCTTTGATTTCTCTTATTGTCTTTGTCTCTTATGCTTCGATTATTGTATTAGTTTATGCATTTAATCTTTTTCATAATGCTTTTCTACAGCAGTTTTCCATAATTTCTATAGTTTTTCGAAACAATAATTAATATTTAATTTTTTTCCAGTAAACAACATCATTTTATTACTTCATCATATGTTTCAATTGTTCGTAAGACGCCATTGCATCCTTTACAACCCAACATGGGAAAGCAGAATTCCACGAAAGCTTATCTATGTTTTCTCTTACCTTGTAATTCCGCTTCCTCTTCCAGATTTTGTAGATTGTTTGTAGTTCCTGCGACTTTTCTCTTCACTACCATTTCTAAGCTTAGATTTCTCCCATAGGATATTTATCAATAGTGTTTATCCCTTGGCGCCTTTGAAATTCCGATGAAAGAACATGATTATCTGCTTTTAACCATGTCCCAAATTGATCACTTTTTAACATGCATATTCGTATATCCTTGTCTCTTTAGGATGTTATTCTCCTTCACGTTACAATACTATCTTATTATTTCATCATAAAACATAGTTAAGTGTTAACAGGAACATTAATTAGAAGAGAGTTTGCACATATTTTTTTTTTGAAGAAAATACATCTTGAAATAAAAAAAAACTGACAGATAAAAAAACTCTTATACTTAGGATTTTCGTTTGATCTATCTATGATTTGGATGAAATTGTAAAATCTTATTGCTTTTAAATTCTGAAAATGCAAGTGACAAACAAAGTGTTTTCTCTTTGGATCCCATACCGGCCAATACAAACAAATGATGAGCAAATGTTGTGGTATAAATTTTGGGTCAAGGTGACATGTTAACATACTTACCCTGGACGGGGGTCAATGGGTGATCAATAAGGCCTATGGCCTAGGCTGGTGACCTCTTTTGCACTTTGGAGGGGTGCCTGCCTAAGGTCGGCCCAAGTGGTCGAGCCTACGTCATAATTTGTGATAGTGGGGGCCTGCGTTCGCGCGGCCCCTTCCAATTCTTAGTCCAAACTTTTGGGCCTCTAGCCCTATTTCAGTCTTAATGTCTCGGCCCAAGCGAACAATGACTTCCACCATTCGTTAGAATCCAAATAGAGCCTGAATTGATCAATTTTAATCTTGTATGCAAGAAGTTTTCAAAAAAAAAATACTCTTTACCAACTTGATAAACTTCATGATATTGTACTGTTGGATTTTTTTACTGTTTGAGGAAATAAGTTTACTGTTCTCGGCAATTTAATTTTAGATTTTCCTATTTCCCTTTAATGAAAAACTTATGTCCTATGTGAAATTATTACTTTTTGAGAAGTCAAATAGTTTTTTTAAACTATAATTTTCTCATATTTTAAATTATTTAGCTATATTGACTTGTAGAATTATTTGTGTCGATTTTAAATAGTAATTATATTTTAAGAAATTGAAGAATCAATAAATGAAATTGCAGTCCAATTAAGTGTTTTGACTTTCGTATTCCGAACCTTTCTACATAAATTAGGATAGAAAGAATAAGCGTTATGTATATTTAAGATCACAAGTTTCAAAGCTTTTCATATCTTTTTTAAACTTCGTAACGAGTTAAACTATATCACATAACTAAAACAGAATACTCTTTTATTTTTACCGCTTCTTTAACCCAAAGCAAGAGACCTTGGTCTTTGAAATATTAGCTCTTTTTACCGCTCTCCATCCTAATTTATGTGACTTTTTTTTTGAAAAATGTAAAATTTCAAAATTAAATTATATTTTAAATATAGAAAAATTATACTACTACTATTCTTTTTGGTACAAAAACAAGTAAAATGTACTTATATAAATAGGAACAGAAGGAGTACTTTTTATTTTGAAGATGTACCCGACATGTGTACTATATAAACAAAATTATTTTAGCTTTAATATAGTCATAAGATGAATATTTACTTAATTTCTATTTTACAATCCTGAATGAAATTTAAGCACTCGATGTCATTCATGATATGCGTTCTCACTTTATTTTATTAACTGCTATGGTAAAATTACTTGATTTGGTGTAAACAACATTGACATACTGTTTTTTTGGCTGAAATTTCATCCTTGTCCGTTAATTCAATGTGAAACTCCTTTAGTAAGCTGAGAAAAGAGTTACTGTAATATTCATTTTTTCCCCTCTTGAGTCTCAGGCAAAAGATGGTGCATATGAAGCATGAAATTCTCAAGCCTACAATTATCCCACATCGAGAACTAAGAAAATCCAGAAAGGAGAGAAGTAGTATAAAAGCAGCAGGCCGAGCACTTGAAAAAGCATACCTTTCTCGGCCTTTTGGCTAAGATCAAGTGTAGTATCTGTTCTTATCAGTTTAATATCTGATATGTGAGCCATCTCACACGATATTAACTCAATTTTATAAGGGGGAAGGTCCATAAATGTAGCTTGCTACTTGGGCCTTTGCTCGTCGCCCATGTGTTGCACTGCTGCATAGGCCTGGCGTACCCCACCAATTCAAGTTTAATTTTCAATTCTGAACTGTTTGCGTGGTTTGTATTTTTTTGTAGCCCTAATGGAAATCCTTGGTTTAGTCTTTACTGCATTTCTTTACTTCTATCTTTTGTCCAGTCTAACTGAACTCTTTAATTTAATACTTCATTTGAGATGAGCTTGCTTCTAGTTTAAAAAGCACCGGTAAGGCCCTTACAACAACAAGATACCGAGTGTATTCCCACAAGTTTCGGCTCGGCTCGGCTCAAAAGAAGGCACTTAAATTATTATATAAAACAATTGGCGTTAAACACTTGTGCATGTTGCAACTTCCTATGAAGTCATCTTAAAGCTATTTTGGCTGTCATTATTATGTCCCTAGCTTGCCCTTTTTATTTGAGTTATGGATTTTTCTATGCTCCAGTCATGTCAAAGCTACTTTCGTGATGGTCTCTTGTTGATATCAGATTATGGCAAAGATGACCCTTCTCAAAGGAGAGAAAAAAAATACTTGTGAATTGATTGGGACTAATTATGTTTTATCAAAGCAAGTCATATTCTGTTTCTTGCTGTGTATAGCTCTTGTTCGTTATAGCACTTCCGCAATTGGCTTGTATGTTATTCCTTCAATATATGCACATGAAAACGCCCCCGTGGCTTTGTTTCAACGAAAATGGTAAGAACACGATGCATCACGAGCTTGAATTGTGATATAAGCAAAAGCTTGGGATTTAAATAGCGGGGGTAAACTTTCAGACTCATTATCCATCGAGTTTTGAACTGTGCGTTAGCTGACCCTCTAGAAGGAGAACCTTTTCTTTTTTTTTTATGTAAGTTGTCCATTAAATTCAACGTGAAACTTATAAACTTTGCATAAGGTGAGAAAATGAGTTACATAACTCTCTTTTTCCCCTGTTTTCTTCTGCCATGAACATGGCTTATAATACAACAACAACAACAACAACATACCCAGTATAATCTCATCAGGTGGGGTGCGGGAGGGTAGAGTGTACGTGAGACCTTACCTTTACCTTTTGACGGATAGATAGGTTGTTTCCGAAGACCCCGGTTCAAGTAGAAATGAAAATGCAACAATAATAATAAATAGTAATAGCAGCAAGAAAATATGATAACAAAGTGAAAGCAACAAGCACGCATCGAACCAAAAAGCAATCCGCAAAAGGAAGAACTATAAGTAACGAAGCCAAGACCAAAATACTAAATAAAGAATGGCAAAATAATCTTAAAAAAATAACAATAACGTCGCTACCACCATATCATACGACCATGAAGTGCAAGACACAACCAATAATAAAATAAATCAGAAGAACAGAGACTCCAGCGTCGCCCTTGCGATGCAACTCTTTGCACGAGCCGGCGCACCCTACCGCTTCATTTTTAATCTTAACTCGAATCATTCTTTGGTTTTGATTTAATCATTTTTTTCTTAGTTTGAGGTAAACTCAATTTTTTTAACTGATTAAGCTAAAAGATTTGCAAAACTATATTCTAACCTTGGTTCAATCTCGCAGACCAAATCATGTTGCACATGTACTATAGTATTTTTTTCTCCTCCTTTTGCCATGCACTTGGTG
Source organism: Anisodus tanguticus (assembly GCA_034509755.1). NCBI lineage: Eukaryota > Viridiplantae > Streptophyta > Magnoliopsida > Solanales > Solanaceae > Anisodus > Anisodus tanguticus. The sequence goes on along the minus strand of CM067543.1, from coordinate 6,036,416 downwards.
GTATCCTTTTAAGTTGGGAAGTAGTACTGTGCATAGTTTTGTGAGTGAAGAGTGATAATCTGTTTGTATGTAATTTTCTTTTGATCTGGTGTCAATGGAGATATCTTCTCGACCATGGACTGTTCTTTTCAATTTCAAAGGTTTCCAGATTTTATTGACAATTTGACACCATGTCCAAATAGTTCATCAAGTCATGATCTGCCAATATACTAATTTCTTGTTGGCAGAAGAAATAGTTTTAGCAGCTACATCAAGAAGTACACAACAAAAATGACAGTATTAGCTTTTGCTCTATTGTTTCTTTAGGTACAAAATGGTGCATATGAAACATGGAATTCTCAAACCTACAAGAATCCCACATTGAAATATAACAAAAGCCAAAAGGAGACAAGTAGCATAAAATAAGCAGGCCGTGAACTAGGACAGTCATACCTTTCTCGGCCTTTTGGCTAAGATCAAGTGTAGTATCTGTTCTTATCAGTTTAATAACTGATATGTAGGTTATCGGCCTACACGATATTAACTCAATTTTTTAAGGGGGAGAGTCCGTTAAGGTAGCTTGTTACTTGGGCTCTCGAGCATCGCCCATGCATTGCACTATTGCGTGTGCCTGGCGCACCCCACCAAGTCTAGTCAAATTTTGTTGTGCCTTTCTCTATATTTAGCGTTATGGTTTCGGTTTGGCGGACGAAATTTGTAATTAAGTTAGTGAAACAAAGAGTTGATATGAAACGTTTTATAAATCTAGAATAATGATTACTGTGAGTTGGATACTATCTAATTTTCATTGACAAAGTAGGGTACATTTAGTGTTTTTTTTATGAAAATGGGGCAAAATAAAAAGAGAGAACGAGGAACGTTTGGTTCTCTTCCAAACTATATCGATACCGAATAAAATTGAGATGATTGGAACGATTTTGAAAAGTCAAATCTTGATTATACATTAAATAAAATAATCAAAAAAAGTGGTGCCATATGTATACATTTTAAAAAAATAATTGGACAAAACGAATCATTATATATATATATATATCATCTTGCAACCAATTGTGTAATTGTTGCAGTGTCAACTTCTTGTCTTTCCTACACATATTTCAGATTGTTACTTCTTTCATCATCTCTTACAGAAAATGCAGGCCTCTTGGGGAAATTAATTTGCCATATTCTTTAACATATTAGAAACCTCCAACATTGTATGTCTGTCCAATGGATCTTTTTGGTCACATAATAGTGCAATTTGCATGCATTTCAATAATTTGCAAGATGATATTGTATCATCAAGTGAATCATCCATAAACTCCAGGCCTTTACCATCTCTCCACATCTCAAATGCCTGGATCATTATTATTTTTTAACATAGCAGAAAAGAAAGAAAAGTTAAATCAAAGTTTTTGCATATGTATACCCTATTTACTATTCTTAAGAAATAAGAGAAAATCTTATAAAAAGAATAACGATAAACTCATTATATTTGTCGCGCCCGATTTTGACTCATGTTCCGCGACGCGATGGGTCGATCGCCTCTGGATTGGAAAAAAATGTTTGCTTGAGGAGTCGCCACCTAATTATTCTAAGGTGAATTAGGGCACCTGAATGCTAACTAAATGCTGCAAAATAACTCCGATTTTATGGTCTACGAAACTAATGAGATTCTAGGTAAGGGTTCTTTATTATCCTAAAGGGAAGGGGTTAGGCATCCTTTAAGATCCGCTAACTTGTGGTTATCCGATCAAATTCAGGTTAATTGTTATGCTAAGAAAAAATACATGTTTTTACAAATATAAAAAAATAATGTTACAAGATGTTAATAAAATGATGCATTTTTTACAAGTATGCATTTGTATGGCATTAATATACATGTAAAGCTGAAAAAAGTATAAATATGCATTTGTATGAAAATTGATAGAAATACATGCAATGTAAATTGTATGGGTGACGAGCCTAAAAATAGATAACCTAGCGATGGGTTTCCAATTTTAGACTACCCTATCAATTAATTCTATCTATTCTAAATATTTCAATAATTTCACGAGTACAATAATATTACAATACATAATGAAATAGAGCTGAATTAAAGAATGTAAAAAAAAAAAAGCAACAATAAAATAAATAATCTCCAAGGGGTATTCGCCTTCTTTGACTTTATCCCTTGCAATCTGTCAAGAATAAACGGTTAGAAACAATTGAATATACATAACTTCGAATCCGTATCCAAAACAATAAATGTTTTGATTACGGAGGGCTCAGACTTAAATTTTGAAAAGATCATTCCAATCACGTCGTGGCTGCGAACATATGACTCGTTGGTCATTTTAGTTGCCTTGCCTATCGAACATGTTGGTCTCTCGGGTGAAAAAGATTTAAGTTTCATCCTTGCCCAGAAGTTTTATTTTCCGTCTTTACAACTGTGGAGGCCTCAAAAATCGACGGATATTTTTTCATCGGCCAAAATGCGGTATTTAATTCAAAAACATAAAACTAAACCAAAACAAGTAAAAACTAAAATCGAGAAGCAATTCTCGAAAAGATGCGATATTTAGTTTAAAACAAGTAAGATAATAAAACAAGAAATATCCGTTGCACGGATGTTTAAATGCCAAAAGAGTAACCGAAACGAAATGAAAAAAAAAGCGCGGCCTCGAATTCAATTTCATCGGCCTAAAAGCGATAAAGTAGTAAAGCGATAGAAGATATCCGTGCACGGATGTTTAAATGCCAAAATAAACCAACAATTTGCAATTAAAATATGCGACCCGAATTCTGAAATTTCAAACCGAAACGGGGTTTGGAATGTTTTTGAAAATCGACCCGGTTCGGAATAGCGACCCGACCTTAATAAAACATTTTTTATTTATTTATTTTCGGATAACCAACAACAAAGATATGAAAAAATAAAATCTGAAATTTATCCAAACCGGGTCGACCCGACCCGACCCGACCCCGAATCGATGACCCGACCCGGAACAGTCCACGACCCGAATCAATTCTTTCCAAATTTTCGGGTAAACAACAACACAATAAAAACACGCAAAAATCTGGAAATTAACCGAATCGGATGTTTTCAACCCGAATCGATTTTCTTCCAAATTACAGATAACCAACAACACAATATAAACGTACAACAATCTGGAAATTATACAAACCGGGTCGACCCGACCCGTACATACAAGGCCCGACCCGAATCGGATTTTTCAACCCGGATCGATTCCTTTCCCAAATTTCGGATAACCAACAACAAGATATAAAAATAAAAAATAAAATCGGAAATTTATCAAATCGGGTCGACCCGACCCGAATTAAGGCCGACCCGACCCGACTCCGAAACAAGTGAAGAATAGCAAAAATTTCAGATTATTCACTACCAAAACCCCAATAATTTTAACTTATATTTTCGGAATTTTTAAGACGATGAACAACACAAAAAGAAAACAATACCAACCTTAGGAGAATCTCAGATTTGCATTTTGGATTTCAAAACTTGAACTCGATTTTCGGACCTCCAAATTCCCCCCTCAAAAATGAAGAACAACATGGGGTATTTATAGATGGCTTAACCCCCAAGAACGAGTTTGAAACTCGAATAAAAGGTTAAAAAAAATCTGATTTTGGAAGCGGATTTTTGGGGTATGGGTTGCGGATTTTAGGGGATAGGGGTATGGGATGTGTCGGGTGAGGTGACCGGCGACGTGGGGTAGCCGGTATGGGGGTGTGGGGTCGCGGCTGATGGAGGTTTAAGAGAGAAATGAGGGTTAGATTTTTAGGGTTGTGTTTGGTGTGGTGTAGAATAAAAGGGATGTGGGGTTGGGCCGATTTAGGGGGTGGCCGGTTGGGCTTGGGGAAATAAAGGGGAAGGGAATCAGGTGTATTGGGCTTGACCGGTTGGGCTTGGGGGTTGGTTTGGTTAGGAAATTAGGAAATAAGAAATTAGGGTGTTGGGTTGGGGCGAAAATAAGAGAGAGGGAGTTGGGGTACATTGCGGTGGGCACGGGGCTTGACCGGTTGGGCCCTTTCGTGGGCTGGCCGGTTGGGCCCTATTTTTGGGATTTGGGTTGGAGTATTGGGTAGAAATTATTTTGGGTAGGGAAATAAAAAGTGGGTTGTGAGTTTAAAAATATAAAAGGGGATTTTATTATATAAAAAGAAAGCTTTGCAAAATTTATAAATTGTAAAGATGATAATATGATAAAATATAATATTTGCGAAATGCTTGGTGCTAAAAATAAAAAATAAAAATGCGATGCCGTTTTGTCAAAATAAAATAACATATAATATTAGGATAAAAGTATGATTATGATATAAAAATGCAAATGACAATAAAAAATGCAACTAATAATAATAATAATGATATATATACATATATATGCCTATATTTTAAAATTGTTTTAAAGTGTCAAAAATATTAAAAATTTCAAATAAAATCATAAAAGATGGGACAAAATTGGGTGTCAACAATATTTATTTATTGCATTGTTCCTTGCATTAAATCATGTAAAGATATGGTCCATATGCATAAATCAACTCGAAAAGCTTAGCTAACGAGGGAAGGATTGTCCAAGTTCATATAAGGAGACCTACTCTAACAATCCTCTTTCCTCCTCCCCCCACAAGCACGCTCAGACTGCCAATTGGAGAGTGGATAATATAATATGAGGGTTCGATTAGGGTAGAGTCTAGTAGGCAGTAGAGCATTGTCTCGTGTATCCTTCCATAATAGTAGGGTAGTATTTTCTTTGTAGTTGATCGTCCTTTGATTTCTCTTATTGTCTGTTGTCTCTTATGCTTCGATTATTGTATTAGTTTATGCATTTAATCTTTTTAATAATGCTTTTCTACAGCAGTTTTCCATAATTTCTATAGTTTTTCAAAACAATAATTAATATTTAATTTTTTTCCAGTAAGCAACATCATTTTATTACTTCATCATATGTTTCAATTGTTCGTAAGACGCCATTGCATCCTTTACAACCCAACATGGGAAAGCGAAATTCCACGAAAGCTTATCTATGTTTTCTCTTACCTTGTAATTCCGCTTCCTCTTCCAGATTTTGTAGATTGTTTGTATTCCTGCGACTTTTCTCTTCACTACCATTTCTAAGCTTAGATTTCTCCCATAGGATATTTATCAATAGTGTTTATCCCTTGGCGCCTTTGAAATTCCGATGAAAGAACATGATTATCTGCTTTTAACCATGTCCCAAATTGATCACTTTTTAACATGCATATTCGTATATCCTTGTCTCTTTAGGATGTTATTCTCCTTCACGTTACAATACTATCTTATTATTTCATCATAAAACATAGTTAAGTGTTAACGGGAACATTAATTAGAAGAGAGTTTGCACATATTTTTTTTTGAAGAAAATACATCTTGAAATAAAAAAAAAACTGACAGATAAAAAAACTCTTATACTTAGGATTTTCCTTTGATCTATCTATGATTTGGATGAAATTGTAAAATCTTATTGCTTTTAAATTCTGAAAATGCAAGTGACAAACAAAGTGTTTTCTCTTTGGATCCCATACCGGCCAATACAAACAAATGATGAGCAAATGTTGTGGTATAAATTTTGGGTCAATGACATGTTAACATACTTACCTGGACAGGGTCAATGGGTGATCAATAAGGCCTATGGCCTAGGTGGTGACCTCTATTGCACTTTGGAGGGGTGCCTGCCTAAGGTCGGCCCAAGTGGTCGAGCCTACGTCATAATTTGTGATAGTGGGGGCTGCGTTCGCGCGGCCCCTTCCAATTCTCGAGTCCAAACTTTTGGGCCTCTCGGCCCTATTTCGATCTTAATGTCTCGGCCCAAGCGAACAATGACTTCCACCATTCGTTAGAATCCAAATAGAGCTCGAATTGATCAATTTTAATCTTGTATGCAAGAAGTTTTCAAAAAAAAAAAACTCTTTCCCAACTTGATAAACTTCATGATATTGTACTTGTTGGATTTTTTTATTGTTTGAGGAAATAAGTTTATCTTTTTCTCGGCAATTTAATTTTAGATTTTCCTATTTCCCTTTAATGAAAAACTTATGTCCTATGTGAAATTATTACATTTTGAGAAGTCAAATAGTTTTTTTAAACTATAATTTTCTCATATTTTAAATTATTTAGCTATATTGACTTGTAGAATTATTCGTGTCGAGTTTTAAATAGTAATTATATTTTAAGAAATGGAAGAATCAATAAATGAAATTGCGGTCAATTAAGTGTTTTGACTTTCGTATTCCGAACCTTTCTACATAAATTAGGATAGAAAGAATAAGCGTTATGTATATTTAAGATCACAAGTTTCAAAGCTTTTCATATCTTTTTTAAACTTCGTAACGAGTTAAACTATATCACATAACTAAAACAGAATACTCTTTTATTTTTACCGCTTCTTTAACCCAAAGCAAGAGACCTTGGTCTTTGAAATATTAGCTCTTTTTACCGCTCTCCATCCTAATTTATGTGACTTTTTTTTTGAAAAATGTAAAATTTCAAAATTAAATTATATTTTAAATATAGAAAAATTATACTACTACTATTCTTTTTGGTACGAGTAAACAAGTAAAATGTACTTATATAAATAGGAACGAAGGAGTACTTTTTATTTTGAAGATGTACCCGACATGTGTACTATAAAAACAAAATTATTTTAGCTTTAATATAGTCATAAGATTAATATTTACTTAATTTCTATTTTACAATCCTGAATGAAATTTAAGCACTCGATGTCATTCATGATATGCGTTCTCACTTTATTTTATTAACTCGCTATGGTAAAATTACTTGATTTGGTGTAAACAACATTGACATACTTTTTTTTTTGGCTGAAATTTCATCCTTGTCCGTTAATTCAATGTGAAACTCCTTTAGTAAGCTGAGAAAAGAGTTACTGTAATATTCATTTTTTCCCCTCTTGAGTCTAAGGCAAAAGATGGTGCATATGAAGCATGAAATTCTCAAGCCTACAATTATCCCACATCGAGAACTAAGAAAATCCAGAAAGGAGAGAAGTAGTATAAAAGCAGCAGGCCGAGCACTTGAAAAAGCATACCTTTCTCGGCCTTTTGGCTAAGATCAAGTGTAGTATCTGTTCTTATCAGTTTAATATCTGATATGTGAGCCATCGGCTCACACGATATTAACTCAATTTTATAAGGGGGAAGGTCCATAAATGTAGCTTGCTACTTGGGCCTTTGCTCGTCGCCCATGTGTTGCACTGCTGCATAGGCCTGGCGTACCCCACCAATTCAAGTTTAATTTTCAATTCTGAACTGTTTGCGTGGTTTGTATTTTTTTGTAGCCCTAATGGAAATCCTTGGTTTAGTCTTTACTGCATTTCTTTACTTCTATCTTTTGTCCAGTCTAACTGAACTCTTTAATTTAATACTTCATTTGAGATGAGCTTGCTTCTAGTTTAAAAAGCACCGGTAAGGCCCTTACAACAACAAGATACCGAGTGTATTCCCACAAGTTTCGGCTCGGCTCGGCTCAAAAGAAGGCACTTAAATTATTATATAAAACAATTGGCGTTAAACACTTGTGCATGTTGCAACTTCCTATGAAGTCATCTTAAAGCTATTTTGGCTGTCATTATTATGTCCCTAGCTTGCCCTTTTTATTTGAGTTATGGATTTTTCTATGCTCCAGTCATGTCAAAGCTACTTTCGTGATGGTCTCTTGTTGATATCAGATTATGGCAAAGATGACCCTTCTCAAAGGAGAGAAAAAAAATACTTGTGAATTGATTGGGACTAATTATGTTTTATCAAAGCAAGTCATATCCTGTTTCTTGCTGTGTATAGCTCTTGTTCGTTAAAGCACTTCCGCAATTGGCTTGTATGTTATTCCTTCAATATATGCACATGAAAACGCCCCCAGGCTTTGTTTCAACAGAAATGGTAAGAACACGATGCATCACGAGCTTGAATTGTGATATAAGCAAAAGCTTGGGATTTAAATAGCGGGGGTAAACTTTCAGACTCATTATCCATCGAGTTTTGAACTGTGCGTTAGCTGACCCTCTAGAAGGAGAACTTTTTTTTTTTTTTTATGTAAGTTGTCCATTAAATTCAACGTGAAACTTATAAACTTTGCATAAGGTGAGAAAATGAGTTACATAACTCTCTTTTTCCCCTGTTTTCTTCTGCCATGAACATGGCTTATAATACAACAACAACAACAGCAACATACCCAGTATAATCTCATCAGGTGGGGTCTGGGGAGGGTAGAGTGTACGCAGACCTTACCTTTACCTTTTGACGGATAGATAGGTTGTTTCCGAAGACCCCGGTTCAAGTAGAAATGAAAATGCAACAATAATAATAAATAGTAATAGCAGCAAGAAAATATGATAACAAAGTGAAAGCAACAAGCACGCATCGAACCAAAAAGCAATCCGCAAAAGGAAGAACTATAAGTAACGAAGCCAAGACCAAAATACTAAATAAAGAATGGCAAAATAATCTTAAAAAAATAACAATAACGTCGCTACCACCATATCATACGACCATGAAGTGCAAGACACAACCAATAATAAAATAAATCGGAAGAACAGACTCTCAAATACGCCACTTGCGATGCATCGCACGCACGAGCCCGGCGCACCCCACCGCTTCATTTTTAATCTTAACTCGAATCATTCTTTGGTTTTGATTTAATCATTTTTTTCTTAGTTTGAGGTAAACTCAATTTTTTTAACTGATTAAGCTAAAAGATTTGCAAAACTATATTCTAACCTTGGTTCAATCTCGCAGACCAAATCATGTTGCACATGTACTATAGTCTTGTTTTCTCCTCCTTTTGCCATGCACTTGGTGGTATCCTTTTAAGTTGGGAAGTAGTACTTGTGCATAGTTTTGTGAGTGAAGAGTGATATTCTGTTTGTATGTAATTTTCTTTTGATCTGGTGTCAATGGAGATATCTTCTCGACCATGGACTGTTCTTTTCAATTTCAAAGGTTTCCAGATTTTATTGACAATTTGACACCATGTCCAAATAGTTCATCAAGTCATGATCTGCCAATATACTAATTTCTTGTTGGCAGAAGAAATAGTTTTAGCAGCTATATCAAGAAGTACACAACAAAAATGACAGTATTAGCTTTTGCTCCATTGTTTCTTTAGGTACAAAATGGTGCATATGAAACATGGAATTCTCAAACCTACAAGAATCCCACATCGAAATATAACAAAAGCCAAAAGGAGACAAGTAGCATAAAATAAGCGGTAGTGAACTAGGACAAATCATACCTTTCTCGGCCTTTTGGCTAAGATCAAGTGTAGTATCTGTTCTTATCAGTTTAATATCTGATATGTAGGTTATCGGCCTACACGATATTAACTCAATTTTTTAAGGGGGAGAGTCCGTTAAGGTAGCTTGCTACTTGGGCTCTCGAGCATCGCCCATGCATTGCACTATTGCGTGTGCCTGGCGCACCCCACCAAGTCTAGTCAAATTTTGTTGTGCCTTTCTCTATATTTAGCGTTATGGTTTCGGTTTGGCGGACGAAATTTGTAATTAAGTTAGTGAAAAAAAGAGTTGATATGAAACGTTTTATAAATCTAGAATAATGATTACTGTGAGTTGGATACTATCTAATTTTCATTGACAAAGTAGGGTACATTTAGTGTTTTTTTTATGAAAATGGGGCAAAATAAAAAGAGAGAACGAGGAACGTTTGGTTCTCTTCCAAACTATATCGATACCGAATAAAATTGAGATTATTGGAACGATTTTGAAAAGTCAAATCTTGATTATACATTAAATAAAATAATCAAAAAAAGTGGTGCCATATGTATACATTTTAAAAAAATAATTGGACAAAGCGAATCATTATATATATATATATATATATCATCTTGCAACCAATTGTGTAATTGTTGCAGTGTCAACTTCTTGTCTTTCCTACACATATTTCAGATTGTCACTTTTTTCATCATCTCTTACAGAAAATGCAGGCCTCTTGGGGAAATTAATTTGCCATATTCTTTAACATATTAGAAACCTCCAACATTGTAGGTCTGTCCAATGGATCTTTTTGGTCACATAATAGTGCAATTTGCATGCATTTCAATAATTTGCAAGATGATATTGTATCATCAAGTGAATCATCCATAAACTCCAGGCCTTTACCATCTCTCCACATCTCAAATGCCTGGATCATTATTATTTTTTAACATAGCAGAAAAGAAAGAAAAGTTAAATCAAAGTTTTGCATATGTATATCCTATTTACTATTCTTAAGAAATAAGAGAAAATCTTATAAAAAGAATAACGATAAACTCATTATATTTATTTATTGCATTGTTCCTTGCATTAAATCATGTAAAGATATGGTCCATATGCATAAATCAACTCGAAAAGCTTAGCTAACGAGGGAAGGATTGTCCAAGTTCATATAAGGAGACCTACTCTAACAATCCTCTTTCCTCCTCCCCCCACAAGCACGCTCAGACTGCCAATTGGAGAGTGGATAATATAATATGAGGGTTCGATTAGGGTAGAGTCTAGTAGGCAGTAGAGCATTGTCTCGTGTATCCTTCCATAATAGTAGGGTAGTATTTTCTTTGTAGTTGATCGTCCTTTGATTTCTCTTATTGTCTCGTTGTCTCTTATGCTTCGATTATTGTATTAGTTTATGCATTTAATCTTTTTCATAATGCTTTTCTACAAATAGCTTTTCCATAATTTCTATAGTTTTTCGAAACAATAATTAATATTTAATTTTTTTCCAAAGAAACAACATCATTTTATTACTTCATCATATGTTTCAATTGTTCGTAAGACGCCATTGCATCCTTTACAACCCAACATGGGAAAGCGAAATTCCACGAAAGCTTATCTATGTTTTCTCTTACCTTGTAATTCCGCTTCCTCTTCCGATTTTGTAGATTGTTTGTAGTTCCTGCGACTTTTCTCTTCACTACCATTTCTAAGCTTAGATTTCTCCCATAGGATATTTATCAATAGTGTTTATCCCTTGGCGCCTTTGAAATTCCGATGAAAGAACATGATTATCTCGCTTTTAACCATGTCCCAAATTGATCACTTTTTAACATGCATATTCGTATATCCTTGTCTCTTTAGGATGTTATTCTCCTTCACGTTACAATACTATCTTATTATTTCATCATAAAACATAGTTAAGTGTTAACAGGAACATTAATTAGAAGAGAGTTTGCACATATTTTTTTTTTGAAGAAAATACATCTTGAAATAAAAAAAAACTGACAGATAAAAAAACTCTTATACTTAGGATTTTCGTTTGATCTATCTATGATTTGGATGAAATTGTAAAATCTTATTGCTTTTAAATTCTGAAAATGCAAGTGACAAACAAAGTGTTTTCTCTTTGGATCCCATACCGGCCAATACAAACAAATGATGAGCAAATGTTGTGGTATAAATTTTGGGTTGGGCTGACATGTTAACATACTTACCTGGACAGGGTCAATGGGTGATCAATAAGGCCTATGGCCTAGGCTGGTGACCTCTTTTGCACTTTGGAGGGGTGCCTGCCTAAGGTCGGCCCAAGTGGTCGAGCCTACGTCATAATTTGTGATAGTGGGGGCCTGCGTTCGCGCGGCCCCTTCCAATTCTTAGTCCAAACTTTTGGGCCTCTAGCCCTATTTCAGTCTTAATGTCTCGGCCCAAGCGAACAATGACTTCCACCATTCGTTAGAATCCAAATAGAGCCTGAATTGATCAATTTTAATCTTGTATGCAAGAAGTTTTCAAAAAAAAAATACTCTTTACCAACTTGATAAACTTCATGATATTGTACTGTTGGATTTTTTTACTGTTTGAGGAAATAAGTTTACTGTTCTCGGCAATTTAATTTTAGATTTTCCTATTTCCCTTTAATGAAAAACTTATGTCCTATGTGAAATTATTACTTTTTGAGAAGTCAAATAGTTTTTTTAAACTATAATTTTCTCATATTTTAAATTATTTAGCTATATTGACTTGTAGAATTATTTGTGTCAGTTTTAAATAGTAATTATATTTTAAGAAATTGAAGAATCAATAAATGAAATTGCAGTCCAATTAAGTGTTTTGACTTTCGTATTCCGAACCTTTCTACATAAATTAGGATAGAAAGAATAAGCGTTATGTATATTTAAGATCACAAGTTTCAAAGCTTTTCATATCTTTTTTAAACTTCGTAACGAGTTAAACTATATCACATAACTAAAACAGAATACTCTTTTATTTTTACCGCTTCTTTAACCCAAAGCAAGAGACCTTGGTCTTTGAAATATTAGCTCTTTTTACCGCTCTCCATCCTAATTTATGTGACTTTTTTTTTGAAAAATGTAAAATTTCAAAATTAAATTATATTTTAAATATAGAAAAATTATACTACTACTATTCTTTTTGGTACAGTAAACAAGTAAAATGTACTTATATAAATAGGAACAGAAGGAGTACTTTTTATTTTGAAGATGTACCCGACATGTGTACTATATAAACAAAATTATTTTAGCTTTAATATAGTCATAAGATGAATATTTACTTAATTTCTATTTTACAATCCTGAATGAAATTTAAGCACTCGATGTCATTCATGATATGCGTTCTCACTTTATTTTATTAACTGCTATGGTAAAATTACTTGATTTGGTGTAAACAACATTGACATACTGTTTTTTTGGCTGAAATTTCATCCTTGTCCGTTAATTCAATGTGAAACTCCTTTAGTAAGCTGAGAAAAGAGTTACTGTAATATTCATTTTTTCCCCTCTTGAGTCTCAGGCAAAAGATGGTGCATATGAAGCATGAAATTCTCAAGCCTACAATTATCCCACATCGAGAACTAAGAAAATCCAGAAAGGAGAGAAGTAGTATAAAAGCAGCAGGCCGAGCACTTGAAAAAGCATACCTTTCTCGGCCTTTTGGCTAAGATCAAGTGTAGTATCTGTTCTTATCGGTTTAATATCTGATATGTGAGCCATCTCACACGATATTAACTCAATTTTATAAGGGGAAGGTCCATAAATGTAGCTTGCTACTTGGGCCTTTGCTCGTCGCCCATGTGTTGCACTGCTGCATAGGCCTGGCGTACCCCACCAATTCAAGTTTAATTTTCAATTCTGAACTGTTTGCGTGGTTTGTATTTTTTTGTAGCCCTAATGGAAATCCTTGGTTTAGTCTTTACTGCATTTCTTTACTTCTATCTTTTGTCCAGTCTAACTGAACTCTTTAATTTAATACTTCATTTGAGATGAGCTTGCTTCTAGTTTAAAAAGCACCGGTAAGGCCCTTACAACAACAAGATACCGAGTGTATTCCCACAAGTTTCGGCTCGGCTCGGCTCAAAAGAAGGCACTTAAATTATTATATAAAACAATTGGCGTTAAACACTTGTGCATGTTGCAACTTCCTATGAAGTCATCTTAAAGCTATTTTGGCTGTCATTATTATGTCCCTAGCTTGCCCTTTTTATTTGAGTTATGGATTTTTCTATGCTCCAGTCATGTCAAAGCTACTTTCGTGATGGTCTCTTGTTGATATCAGATTATGGCAAAGATGACCCTTCTCAAAGGAGAGAAAAAAAATACTTGTGAATTGATTGGGACTAATTATGTTTTATCAAAGCAAGTCATATTCTGTTTCTTGCTGTGTATAGCTCTTGTTCGTTATAGCACTTCCGCAATTGGCTTGTATGTTATTCCTTCAATATATGCACATGAAAACGCCCCCAGGCTTTGTTTCAACAGAAATGGTAAGAACACGATGCATCACGAGCTTGAATTGTGATATAAGCAAAAGCTTGGGATTTAAATAGCGGGGGTAAACTTTCAGACTCATTATCCATCGAGTTTTGAACTGTGCGTTAGCTGACCCTCTAGAAGGAGAACCTTTTTTTTTTTTTTTTATGTAAGTTGTCCATTAAATTCAACGTGAAACTTATAAACTTTGCATAAGGTGAGAAAATGAGTTACATAACTCTCTTTTTCCCCTGTTGTCTTCTGCCATGAACATGGCTTATAATACAACAACAACAACAACATACCCAGTATAATCTCATCAGGTGGGGTCTGGGGAGGGTAGAGTGTACGCAGACCTTACCTTTACCTTTTGACGGATAGATAGGTTGTTTCCGAAGACCCCGGTTCAAGTAGAAATGAAAATGCAACAATAATAATAAATAGTAATAGCAGCAAGAAAATATGATAACAAAGTGAAAGCAACAAGCACGCATCGAACCAAAAAGCAATCCGCAAAAGGAAGAACTATAAGTAACGAAGCCAAGACCAAAATACTAAATAAAGAATGGCAAAATAATCTTAAAAAAATAACAATAACGTCGCTACCACCATATCATACGACCATGAAGTGCAAGACACAACCAATAATAAAATAAATCAGAAGAACAGAGACTCCAGCGTCGCCCTTGCGATGCACTGCTGCACGAGCCCGGCGCACCCCACCAGTTCATTTTTAATCTTAACTCTGAATCATTCTTTGGTTTTGATTTAATCATTTTTTTCTTAGTTTGAGGTAAACTCAATTTTTTTAACTGATTAAGCTAAAAGATTTGCAAAACTATATTCTAACCTTGGTTCAATCTCGCAGACCAAATCATGTTGCACATGTACTATAGTCTTGTTTTCTCCTCCTTTTGCCATGCACTTGGTGGTATCCTTTTAAGTTGGGAAGTAGTACTGTGCATAGTTTTGTGAGTGAAGAGTGATATTCTGTTTGTATGTAATTTTCTTTTGATCTGGTGTCAATGGAGATATCTTCTCGACCATGGACTATTCTTTTCAATTTCAAAGGTTTCCAGATTTTATTGACAATTTGACACCATGTCCAAATAGTTCATCAAGTCATGATCTGCCAATATACTAATTTCTTGTTGGCAGAAGAAATAGTTTTAGCAGCTATATCAAGAAGTACACAACAAAAATGACAGTATTAGCTTTTGCTCCATTGTTTCTTTAGGTACAAAATGGTGCATATGAAACATGGAATTCTCAAACCTACAAGAATCCCACATTGAAATATAACAAAAGCCAAAAGGAGACAAGTAGCATAAAATAAGCAGGCCGTGAACTAGGACAAGTCATACCTTTCTCGGCCTTTTGGCTAAGATCAAGTGTAGTATCTGTTCTTATCAGTTTAATATCTGATATGTAGGTTATCGGCCTACACGATATTAACTCAATTTTTTAAGGGGGAGAGTCCGTTAAGGTAGCTTGCTACTTGGGCTCTCGAGCATCGCCCATGCATTGCACTATTGCGTGTGCCTGGCGCACCCCACCAAGTCTAGTCAAATTTTGTTGTGCCTTTCTCTATATTTAGCGTTATGGTTTCGGTTTGGCGGACGAAATTTGTAATTAAGTTAGTGAAAATAAGAGTTTATATGAAACGTTTTATAAAAATCTAGAATAATGATTACTGTGAGTTGGATACTATCTAATTTTCATTGACAAAGTAGGGTACATTTAGTGTTTTTTTATGAAAATGGGGCAAAATAAAAAGAGAGAACGAGGAACGTTTGGTTCTCTTCCAAACTATATCGATACCGAATAAAATTGAGATGATTGGAACGATTTTGAAAAGTCAAATCTTGATTATACATTAAATAAAATAATCAAAAAAAAGTGGCGCCATATGTATACATTTTAAAAAAATAATTGGACAAAGCGAATCATTATATATATATATATATATATATATATATATATATATATATATATATATATATCATCTTGCAACCAATTGTGTAATTGTTGCGTGTCAACTTCTTGTCTTTCCTACACATATTTCGATTGTCACTTTTTTCATCATCTCTTACGTAAAATGCAGCAGGCCTCTTGGGGAAATTAATTTGCCATATTCTTTAACATATTAGAAACCTCCAACATTGTAGGTCTGTCCAATGGATCTTTTTGGTCACATAATAGTGCAATTTGCATGCATTTCAATAATTTGCAAGATGATATTGTATCATCAAGTGAATCATCCATAAACTCCAGGCCTTTACCATCTCTCCACATCTCAAATGCCTGGATCATTATTATTTTTTAACATAGCGAAAAAAAAGAAAAGTTAAATCAAAGTTTTGCATATGTATACCCTATTTACTATTCTTAAGAAATCAGAGAAAATCTTATAAAAAGAATAACGATAAACTCATTATATTTATTTATTGCATTAAATCATGTAAAGATATGGTCCATATGCATAAATCAACTCGAAAAGCTTAGCTAACGAGGGAAGGATTGTCCAAGTTCATATAAGGAGACCTACTCTAACAATCCTCTTTCCTCCTCCCCCCACGAGCACGCTCAGACTGCCAATTGGAGAGTGGATAATATAATATGAGGGTTCGATTAGGGTAGAGTCTAGTAGGCGAGAGCATTGTCTCGTGTATCCTTCCATAATAGTAGGGTAGTATTTTCTTTGTAGTTGATCGTCCTTTGATTTCTCTTATTGTCTGTTGTCTCTTATGCTTCGATTATTGTATTAGTTTATGCATTTAATCTTTTTCATAGTGCTTTTCTACAGCAGTTTTCCATAATTTCTATAGTTTTTCGAAACAATAATTAATATTTAATTTTTTTCCAGTAAACAACATCATTTTATTACTTCATCATATGTTTCAATTGTTCGTAAGACGCCATTGCATCCTTTACAACCCAACATGGGAAAGCAGAATTCCACGAAAGCTTATCTATGTTTTCTCTTACCTTGTAATTCCGCTTCCTCTTCCAGATTTTGTAGATTGTTTGTAGTTCCTGCGACTTTTCTCTTCACTACCATTTCTAAGCTTAGATTTCTCCCATAGGCTATTTATCAATAGTGTTTATCCCTTGGCGCCTTTGAAATTCCGATGAAAGAACATGATTATCTGCTTTTAACCATGTCCCAAATTGATCACTTTTTAACATGCATATTCGTATATCCTTGTCTCTTTAGGATGTTATTCTCCTTCACGTTACAATACTATCTTATTATTTCATCATAAAACATAGTTAAGTGTTAACAGGAACATTAATTAGAAGAGAGTTTGCACATATTTTTTTTTTTTGAAGAAAATACATCTTGAAATAAAAAAAAAAACTGACAGATAAAAAAACTCTTATACTTAGGATTTTCGTTTGATCTATCTATGATTTGGATGAAATTGTAAAATCTTATTGCTTTTAAATTCTGAAAATGCAAGTGACAAACAAAGTGTTTTCTCTTTGGATCCCATACCGGCCAATACAAACAAATGATGAGCAAATGTTGTGGTATAAATTTTGGGCTGGGCTGACATGTTAACATACTTACCTGGACAGGGTCAATGGGTGATCAATAAGGCCTATGGCCTAGGCTGGTGACCTCTATTGCACTTTGGAGGGGTGCACCTAAGGTCGGCCCAAGTGGTCGAGCCTACGTCATAATTTGTGATAGTGGGGGCTGCGTTCGCGCGGCCCCTTCCAATCCGAGTCCAAACTTTTGGGCCTCGGCCCTATTTCGATCTTAATGTCTCGGCCCAAGCGAACAATGACTTCCACCATTCGTTAGAATCCAAATAGAGCTTTGAATTGATCAATTTTAATCTTGTATGCAAGAAGTTTTCAAAAAAAAAAATACTCTTTCCCAACTTGATAAACTTCATGATATTGTACTGTTGGATTTTTTTACTGTTTGAGGAAATAAGTTTACTGTTCTCGGCAATTTAATTTTAGATTTTCCTATTTCCCTTTAATGAAAAACTTATGTCCTATGTGAAATTATTACTTTTTGAGATGTCAAATAGTTTTTTTAAACTATAATTTTCTCATATTTTAAATTATTTAGCTATATTGACTTGTAGAATTATTCGTGTCAGTTTTAAATAGTAATTATATTTTAAGAAATTGAAGAATCAATAAATGAAATTGCAGTCAAATTAAGTGTTTTGACTTTCGTATTCCGAACCTTTCTACATAAATTAGGATAGAAAGAATAAGCGTTATGTATATTTAAGATCACAAGTTTCAAAGCTTTTCATATCTTTTTTAAACTTCGTAACGAGTTAAACTATATCACATAACTAAAACAGAATACTCTTTTATTTTTACCGCTTCTTTAACCCAAAGCAAGAGACCTTGGTCTTTGAAATATTAGCTCTTTTTACCGCTCTCCATCCTAATTTATGTGACTTTTTTTTTGAAAAATGTAAAATTTCAAAATTAAATTATATTTTAAATATAGAAAAATTATACTACTACTATTCTTTTTGGTACAGTAAACAAGTAAAATGTACTTATATAAATAGGAACAGCAGGAGTACTTTTTATTTTGAAGATGTACCCGACATGTGTACTATATAAACAAAATTATTTTAGCTTTAATATAGTCATAAGATGAATATTTACTTAATTTCTATTTTACAATCCTGAATGAAATTTAAGCACTCGATGTCATTCATGATATGCGTTCTCACTTTATTTTATTAACTGCTATGGTAAAATTACTTGATTTGGTGTAAACAACATTGACATACTTTTTTTTTGGCTGAAATTTATCCTTGTCCGTTAATTCAATGTGAAACTCCTTTAGTAAGCTGAGAAAAGAGTTACTGTAATATTCATTTTTTCCCCTCTTGAGTCTCAGGCAAAAGATGGTGCATATGAAGCATGAAATTCTCAAGCCTACAATTATCCCACATCGAGAACTAAGAAAATCCAGAAAGGAGAGAAGTAGTATAAAAGCAGCAGGCCGAGCACTTGAAAAAGCATACCTTTCTCGGCCTTTTGGCTAAGATCAAGTGTAGTATCTGTTCTTATCAGTTTAATATCTGATATGTGAGCCATCGGCTCACACGATATTAACTCAATTTTTTAAGGGGGAAGGTCCATAAAGGTAGCTTGCTACTTGGGCCTTTGCTCGTCGCCCATGTGTTGCACTGCTGCATAGGCCTGGCGTACCCCACCAATTCAAGTTTAATTTTCAATTCTGAACTGTTTGCGTGGTTTGTATTTTTTTGTAGCCCTAATGGAAATCCTTGGTTTAGTCTTTACTGCATTTCTTTACTTCTATCTTTTGTCCAGTCTAACTGAACTCTTTAATTTAATACTTCATTTGAGATGAGCTTGCTTCTAGTTTAAAAAGCACCGGTAAGGCCCTTACAACAACAAGATACCGAGTGTATTCCCACAAGTTTCGGCTCGGCTCGGCTCAAAAAAGGCACTTAAATTATTATATAAAACAATTGGCGTTAAACACTTGTGCATGTTGCAACTTCCTATGAAGTCATCTTAAAGCTATTTTGGCTGTCATTATTATGTCCCTAGCTTGCCCTTTTTATTTGAGTTATGGATTTTTCTATGCTCCAGTCATGTCAAAGCTACTTTCGTGATGGTCTCTTGTTGATATCAGATTATGGCAAAGATGACCCTTCTCAAAGGAGAGAAAAAAATACTTGTGAATTGATTGGGACTAATTATGTTTTATCAAAGCAAGTCATATTCTCGTTTCTTGCCGTGTGTATAGCTCTTGTTCGTTATAGCACTTCCGCAATTGGCTTGTATGTTATTCCTTCAATATATGCACATGAAAACGCCCCCAGGCTTTGTTTCAACAGAAATGGTAAGAACACGATGCATCACGAGCTTGAATTGTGATATAAGCAAAAGCTTGGGATTTAAATAGCGGGGGTAAACTTTCAGACTCATTATCCATCGAGTTTTGAACTGTGCGTTAGCTGACCCTCTAGAAGGAGAACCTTTTTTTTTTTTTTTTTTTGTAAGTTGTCCATTAAATTCAACGTGAAACTTATAAACTTTGCATAAGGTGAGAAAATGAGTTACATAACTCTCTTTTTCCCCTGTTGTCTTCTGCCATGAACATGGCTTATAATACAACAACAACAACAACAACATACCCAGTATAATCTCATCAGGTGGGGTCTGGGGAGGGTAGAGTGTACGCAGACCTTACCTTTACCTTTTGACGGATAGATAGGTTGTTTCCGAAGACCCCGGTTCAAGTAGAAATGAAAATGCAACAATAATAATAAATAGTAACAGCAAAGAAAAAATATGATAACAAAGTGAAAGCAACAAGCACGCATCGAACCAAAAAGCAATCCGCAAAAGGAAGAACTATAAGTAACGAAGCCAAGACCAAAATACTAAATAAAGAATGGCAAAATAATCTTAAAAAAATAACAATAACGTCGCTACCACCATATCATACGACCATGAAGTGCAAGACACAACCAATAATAAAATAAATCAGAAGAACAGAGACTCCAAATACGCCCTTGCGATGCACCGCTTTTTGCGAGCCCGCGCACCCCACCGCTTCATTTTTAATCTTAACTCTGAATCATTCTTTGGTTTTGATTTAATCATTTTTTTCTTAGTTTGAGGTAAACTCAATTTTTTTAACTGATTAAGCTAAAAGATTTGCAAAACTATATTCTAACCTTGGTTCAATCTCGCAGACCAAATCATGTTGCACATGTACTATAGTCTTGTTTTCTCCTCCTTTTGCCATGCACTTGGTGGTATCCTTTTAAGTTGGGAAGTAGTATTGTGCATAGTTTTGTGAGTGAAGAGTGATATTCTGTTTGTATGTAATTTTCTTTTGATCTGGTGTCAATGGAGATATCTTCTCGACCATGGACTGTTCTTTTCAATTTCAAAGGTTTCCAGATTTTATTGACAATTTGACACCATGTCCAAATAGTTCATCAAGTCATGATCTCGCAATATACTAATTTCTTGTTGGCGAAGAAATAGTTTTAGCAGCTATATCAAGAAGTACACAACAAAAATGACAGTATTAGCTTTTGCTCTATTGTTTCTTTAGGTACAAAATGGTGCATATGAAACATGGAATTCTCAAACCTACAAGAATCCCACATTGAAATATAACAAAAGCCAAAAGGAGACAAGTAGCATAAAATAAGCAGGTAGTGAACTAGGACAACATCATACCTTTCTCGGCCTTTTGGCTAAGATCAAGTGTAGTATCTGTTCTTATCAGTTTAATATCTGATATGTAGGTTATCGGCCTACACGATATTAACTCAATTTTTTAAGGGGGAGAGTCCGTTAAGGTAGCTTGCTACTTGGGCTCTCGAGCATCGCCCATGCATTGCACTATTGCGTGTGCCTGGCGCACCCCACCAAGTCTAGTCAAATTTTGTTGTGCCTTTCTCTATATTTAGCGTTATGGTTTCGGTTTGGCGGACGAAATTTGTAATTAAGTTAGTGAAAAAAAGAGTTTATATGAAACGTTTTATAAATCTAGAATAATGATTACTGTGAGTTGGATACTATCTAATTTTCATTGACAAAGTAGGGTACATTTAGTGTTTTTTTATGAAAATGGGGCAAAATAAAAAGAGAGAACGAGGAACGTTTGGTTCTCTTCCAAACTATATCGATACCGAATAAAATTGAGATGATTGGAACGATTTTGAAAAGTCAAATCTTGATTATACATTAAATAAAATAATCAAAAAAAAGTGGCGCCATATGTATACATTTTAAAAAAATAATTGGACAAAGCGAATCATTATATATATATATATATATATATATATATATATCATCTTGCAACCAATTGTGTAATTGTTGCAGTGTCAACTTCTTGTCTTTCCTACACATATTTCAGATTGTCACTTTTTTCATCATCTCTTACAGAAAATGCAGGCCTCTTGGGGAAATTAATTTGCCATATTCTTTAACATATTAGAAACCTCCAACATTGTAGGTCTGTCCAATGGATCTTTTTGGTCACATAATAGTGCAATTTGCATGCATTTCAATAATTTGCAAGATGATATTGTATCATCAAGTGAATCATCCATAAACTCCAGGCCTTTACCATCTCTCCACATCTCAAATGCCTGGATCATTATTATTTTTTAACATAGCAGAAAAGAAAGAAAAGTTAAATCAAAGTTTTGCATATGTATACCCTATTTACTATTCTTAAGAAATCAGAGAAAATCTTATAAAAAGAATAACGATAAACTCATTATATTTATTTATTGCATTAAATCATGTAAAGATATGGTCCATATGCATAAATCAACTCGAAAAGCTTAGCTAACGAGGGAAGGATTGTCCAAGTTCATATAAGGAGACCTACTCTAACAATCCTCTTTCCTCCTCCCCCCACGAGCACGCTCAGACTGCCAATTGGAGAGTGGATAATATAATATGAGGGTTCGATTAGGGTAGAGTCTAGTAGGCAGTAGAGCATTGTCTCGTGTATCCTTCCATAATAGTAGGGTAGTATTTTCTTTGTAGTTGATCGTCCTTTGATTTCTCTTATTGTCTGTTGTCTCTTATGCTTCGATTATTGTATTAGTTTATGCATTTAATCTTTTTCATAGTGCTTTTCTACAGCAGTTTTCCATAATTTCTATAGTTTTTCGAAACAATAATTAATATTTAATTTTTTTCCAGTAAACAACATCATTTTATTACTTCATCATATGTTTCAATTGTTCGTAAGACGCCATTGCATCCTTTACAACCCAACATGGGAAAGCAGAATTCCACGAAAGCTTATCTATGTTTTCTCTTACCTTGTAATTCCGCTTCCTCTTCCGATTTTGTAGATTGTTTGTAGTTCCTGCGACTTTTCTCTTCACTACCATTTCTAAGCTTAGATTTCTCCCATAGGCTATTTATCAATAGTGTTTATCCCTTGGCGCCTTTGAAATTCCGATGAAAGAACATGATTATCTGCTTTTAACCATGTCCCAAATTGATCACTTTTTAACATGCATATTCGTATATCCTTGTCTCTTTAGGATGTTATTCTCCTTCACGTTACAATACTATCTTATTATTTCATCATAAAACACAGTTAAGTGTTAACAGGAACATTAATTAGAAGAGAGTTTGCACATATTTTTTTTTTTTGAAGAAAATACATCTTGAAATAAAAAAAAAAACTGACAGATAAAAAAACTCTTATACTTAGGATTTTCGTTTGATCTATCTATGATTTGGATGAAATTGTAAAATCTTATTGCTTTTAAATTCTGAAAATGCAAGTGACAAACAAAGTGTTTTCTCTTTGGATCCCATACCGGCCAATACAAACAAATGATGAGCAAATGTTGTGGTATAAATTTTGGGTCAAGGTGACATGTTAACATACTTACGGACAGGGTCAATGGGTGATCAATAAGGCCTATGGCCTAGGCTGGTGACCTCTATTGCACTTTGGAGGGGTGCCTGCCTAAGGTCGGCCCAAGTGGTCGAGCCTACGTCATAATTTGTGATAGTGGGGGCCTGCGTTCGCGCGGCCCCTTCCAATTCTGAGTCCAAACTTTTGGGCCTCTGGCCCTATTTCAGTCTTAATGTCTCGGCCCAAGCGAACAATGACTTCCACCATTCGTTAGAATCCAAATAGAGCCTGAATTGATCAATTTTAATCTTGTATGCAAGAAGTTTTCAAAAAAAAAAATACTCTTTCCCAACTTGATAAACTTCATGATATTGTACTGTTGGATTTTTTTACTGTTTGAGGAAATAAGTTTACTGTTCTCGGCAATTTAATTTTAGATTTTCCTATTTCCCTTTAATGAAAAACTTATGTCCTATGTGAAATTATTACTTTTTGAGATGTCAAATAGTTTTTTTAAACTATAATTTTCTCATATTTTAAATTATTTAGCTATATTGACTTGTAGAATTATTCGTGTCAGTTTTAAATAGTAATTATATTTTAAGAAATTGAAGAATCAATAAATGAAATTGCAGTCAAATTAAGTGTTTTGACTTTCGTATTCCGAACCTTTCTACATAAATTAGGATAGAAAGAATAAGCGTTATGTATATTTAAGATCACAAGTTTCAAAGCTTTTCATATCTTTTTTAAACTTCGTAACGAGTTAAACTATATCACATAACTAAAACAGAATACTCTTTTATTTTTACCGCTTCTTTAACCCAAAGCAAGAGACCTTGGTCTTTGAAATATTAGCTCTTTTTACCGCTCTCCATCCTAATTTATGTGACTTTTTTTTTGAAAAATGTAAAATTTCAAAATTAAATTATATTTTAAATATAGAAAAATTATACTACTACTATTCTTTTTGGTACAGTAAACAAGTAAAATGTACTTATATAAATAGGAACAGAAGGAGTACTTTTTATTTTGAAGATGTACCCGACATGTGTACTATATAAACAAAATTATTTTAGCTTTAATATAGTCATAAGATGAATATTTACTTAATTTCTATTTTACAATCCTGAATGAAATTTAAGCACTCGATGTGATTCATGATATGCGTTCTCACTTTATTTTATTAACTGCTATGGTAAAATTACTTGATTTGGTGTAAACAACATTGACATACTTTTTTTTTGGCTGAAATTTATCCTTGTCCGTTAATTCAATGTGAAACTCCTTTAGTAAGCCGAGAAAAAAAGAGTTACCGTAATATTCATTTTTTCCCCTCTTGAGTCTCGGGCAAAAGATGGTGCATATGAAGCATGAAATTCTCAAGCCTACAATTATCCCACATCGAGAACTAAGAAAATCCGAAAGGAGAGAAGTAGTATAAAAGCAAAGAGGCCGAGCACTTGAAAAAGCATACCTTTCTCGGCCTTTTGGCTAAGATCAAGTGTAGTATCTGTTCTTATCGCTTTAATATCTGATATGTGAGCCATCGGCTCACACGATATTAACTCAATTTTTTAAGGGGGAAGGTCCATAAAGGTAGCTTGCTACTTGGGCCTTTGCTCGTCGCCCATGTGTTGCACTTCTTTGCATAGGCACAGGCGTACCCCACCAATTCAAGTTTAATTTTCAATTACGAACTGTTTGCGTGGTTTGTATTTTTTTGTAGCCCTAATGGAAATCCTTGGTTTAGTCTTTACTGCATTTCTTTACTTCTATCTTTTGTCCAGTCTAACCGAACTCTTTAATTTAATACTTCATTTGAGATGAGCTTGCTTCTAGTTTAAAAAGCACCGGTAAGGCCCTTACAACAACAAGATACCGAGTGTATTCCCACAAGTTTCGGCTCGGCTCGGCTCAAAAAAGGCACTTAAATTATTATATAAAACAATTGGCGTTAAACACTTGTGCATGTTGCAACTTCCTATGAAGTCATCTTAAAGCTATTTTGGCGTCATTATTATGTCCCTAGCTTGCCCTTTTTATTTGAGTTATGGATTTTTCTATGCTCCGGTCATGTCAAAGCTACTTTCGTGATGGTCTCTTGTTGATATCGAGATTATGGCAAAGATGACCCTTCTCAAAGGAGAGAAAAAAATACTTGTGAATTGATTGGGACTAATTATGTTTTATCAAAGCAAGTCATATTCTGTTTCTTGCTTGTGTATAGCTCTTGTTCGTTATAGCACTTCCGCAATTGGCTTGTATGTTATTCCTTCAATATATGCACATGAAAACGCCCCCAGGCTTTGTTTCAACGAAATGGTAAGAACACGATGCATCACGAGCTTGAATTGTGATATAAGCAAAAGCTTGGGATTTAAATAGCGGGGGTAAACTTTCGGACTCATTATCCATCGAGTTTTGAACGTGCGTTAGTGACCCTCTAGAAGGAGAACCTTTTTTTTTTTTTTTTTTATGTAAGTTGTCCATTAAATTCAACGTGAAACTTATAAACTTTGCATAAGGTGAGAAAATGAGTTACATAACTCTCTTTTTCCCCTGTTGTCTTCTCGCCATGAACATGGCTTATAATACAACAACAACAACAACAACAACATACCCGATAATCTCATCGTGTGGGGTCCGGGGGGGTAGAGTGTACGCACCTTACCTTTACCTTTTGACGGATAGATAGGTTGTTTCCGAAGACCCCGGTTCAAGTAGAAATGAAAATGCAACAATAATAATAAATAGTAACAGACAGAAAGAAAATATGATAACAAAGTGAAAGCAACAAGCACGCATCGAACCAAAAAGCAATCCGCAAAAGGAAGAACTATAAGTAACGAAGCCAAGACCAAAATACTAAATAAAGAATGGCAAAATAATCTTAAAAAAATAACAATAACGTCGCTACCACCATATCATACGACCATGAAGTGCAAGACACAACCAATAATAAAATAAATCGAAGAACAGAGACTCCAAATCGCCCTTGCGATGCACTCGCTTGCGACGACCCGCCCGCGCACCCCACCGCTTCATTTTTAATCTTAACTCTGAATCATTCTTTGGTTTTGATTTAATCATTTTTTTCTTAGTTTGAGGTAAACTCAATTTTTTTAACTGATTAAGCTAAAAGATTTGCAAAACTATATTCTAACCTTGGTTCAATCTCGCAGACCAAATCATGTTGCACATGTACTATAGTCTTGTTTTCTCCTCCTTTTGCCATGCACTTGGTGGTATCCTTTTAAGTTGGGAAGTAGTATTGTGCATAGTTTTGTGAGTGAAGAGTGATATTCTGTTTGTATGTAATTTTCTTTTGATCTGGTGTCAATGGAGATATCTTCTCGACCATGGACCGTTCTTTTCAATTTCAAAGGTTTCCGATTTTATTGACAATTTGACACCATGTCCAAATAGTTCATCAAGTCATGATCTCGCAATATACTAATTTCTTGTTGGCGAAAGAAATAGTTTTAGCACTATATCAAGAAGTACACAACAAAAATGACGATTAGCTTTTGCTCTATTGTTTCTTTAGGTACAAAATGGTGCATATGAAACATGGAATTCTCAAACCTACAAGAATCCCACATTGAAATATAACAAAAGCCAAAAGGAGACAAGTAGCATAAAATAAGCGGTAGTGAACTAGGACAACATACCTTTCTCGGCCTTTTGGCTAAGATCAAGTGTAGTATCTGTTCTTATCGCTTTAATATCTGATATGTAGGTTATCGGCCTACACGATATTAACTCAATTTTTTAAGGGGGAGAGTCCGTTAAGGTAGCTTGCTACTTGGGCTCTCGAGCATCGCCCATGCATTGCACTATTGCGTGTGCACAGCGCACCCCACCAAGTCTAGTCAAATTTTGTTGTGCCTTTCTCTATATTTAGCGTTATGGTTTCGGTTTGGCGGACGAAATTTGTAATTAAGTTAGTGAAAAAAAGAGTTTATATGAAACGTTTTATAAATCTAGAATAATGATTACTGTGAGTTGGATACTATCTAATTTTCATTGACAAAGTAGGGTACATTTAGTGTTTTTTTATGAAAATGGGGCAAAATAAAAAGAGAGAACGAGGAACGTTTGGTTCTCTTCCAAACTATATCGATACCGAATAAAATTGAGATGATTGGAACGATTTTGAAAAGTCAAATCTTGATTATACATTAAATAAAATAATCAAAAAAAAGTGGCGCCATATGTATACATTTTAAAAAAATAATTGGACAAAGCGAATCATTATATATATATATATATATATATATATATCATCTTGCAACCAATTGTGTAATTGTTGCAGTGTCAACTTCTTGTCTTTCCTACACATATTTCAGATTGTCACTTTTTTCATCATCTCTTACGAGAAAATGCGGGCCTCTTGGGGAAATTAATTTGCCATATTCTTTAACATATTAGAAACCTCCAACATTGTAGGTCTGTCCAATGGATCTTTTTGGTCACATAATAGTGCAATTTGCATGCATTTCAATAATTTGCAAGATGATATTGTATCATCAAGTGAATCATCCATAAACTCCAGGCCTTTACCATCTCTCCACATCTCAAATGCCTGGATCATTATTATTTTTTAACATAGCAGAAAAGAAAGAAAAGTTAAATCAAAGTTTTGCATATGTATACCCTACTTACTATTCTTAAGAAATCAGAGAAAATCTTATAAAAAGAATAACGATAAACTCATTATATTTATTTATTGCATTAAATCATGTAAAGATATGGTCCATATGCATAAATCAACTCGAAAAGCTTAGCTAACGAGGGAAGGATTGTCCAAGTTCATATAAGGAGACCTACTCTAACAATCCTCTTTCCTCCTCCCCCACGAGCACGCTCGGACGCCAATTGGAGAGTGGATAATATAATATGAGGGTTCGATTAGGGTAGAGTCTAGTAGGCGAGAGAGCATTGTCTCGTGTATCCTTCCATAATAGTAGGGTAGTATTTTCTTTGTAGTTGATCGTCCTTTGATTTCTCTTATTGTCTGTTGTCTCTTATGCTTCGATTATTGTATTAGTTTATGCATTTAATCTTTTTCATAGTGCTTTTCTACAAAGTAGTTTTCCATAATTTCTATAGTTTTTCGAAACAATAATTAATATTTAATTTTTTTCCAAGAAACAACATCATTTTATTACTTCATCATATGTTTCAATTGTTCGTAAGACGCCATTGCATCCTTTACAACCCAACATGGGAAAGCGAATTCCACGAAAGCTTATCTATGTTTTCTCTTACCTTGTAATTCCGCTTCCTCTTCCGTATTTTGTAGATTGTTTGTAGTTCCCGCGACTTTTCTCTTCACTACCATTTCTAAGCTTAGATTTCTCCCATAGGCTATTTATCAATAGTGTTTATCCCTTGGCGCCTTTGAAATTCCGATGAAAGAACATGATTATCGCTTTTAACCATGTCCCAAATTGATCACTTTTTAACATGCATATTCGTATATCCTTGTCTCTTTAGGATGTTATTCTCCTTCACGTTACAATACTATCTTATTATTTCATCATAAAACATAGTTAAGTGTTAACAGGAACATTAATTAGAAGAGAGTTTGCACATATTTTTTTTTTTTGAAGAAAATACATCTTGAAATAAAAAAAAAAAATGACAGATAAAAAAACTCTTATACTTAGGATTTTCGTTTGATCTATCTATGATTTGGATGAAATTGTAAAATCTTATTGCTTTTAAATTCTGAAAATGCAAGTGACAAACAAAGTGTTTTCTCTTTGGATCCCATACCGGCCAATACAAACAAATGATGAGCAAATGTTGTGGTATAAATTTTGGGCTGGGCTGACATGTTAACATACTTACCTGGACAGGGTCAATGGGTGATCAATAAGGCCTATGGCCTAGGCTGGTGACCTCTATTGCACTTTGGAGGGGTGCCTGCCTAAGGTCGGCCCAAGTGGTCGAGCCTACGTCATAATTTGTGATAGTGGGGGCCTGCGTTCGCGCGGCCCCTTCCAATTCTGAGTCCAAACTTTTGGGCCTCGGCCCTATTTCGCCTTAATGTCTCGGCCCAAGCGAACAATGACTTCCACCATTCGTTAGAATCCAAATAGAGCCTGAATTGATCAATTTTAATCTTGTATGCAAGAAGTTTTCAAAAAAAAAATACTCTTTCCCAACTTGATAAACTTCATGATATTGTACTGTTGGATTTTTTTACTGTTTGAGGAAATAAGTTTACTGTTCTCGGCAATTTAATTTTAGATTTTCCTATTTCCCTTTAATGAAAAACTTATGTCCTATGTGAAATTATTACTTTTTGAGATGTCAAATAGTTTTTTTAAACTATAATTTTCTCATATTTTAAATTATTTAGCTATATTGACTTGTAGAATTATTCGTGTCAGTTTTAAATAGTAATTATATTTTAAGAAATTGAAGAATCAATAAATGAAATTGCAAATAAATTAAGTGTTTTGACTTTCGTATTCGAACCTTTCTACATAAATTAGGATAGAAAGAATAAGCGTTATGTATATTTAAGATCACAAGTTTCAAAGCTTTTCATATCTTTTTTAAACTTCGTAACGAGTTAAACTATATCACATAACTAAAACAGAATACTCTTTTATTTTTACCGCTTCTTTAACCCAAAGCAAGAGACCTTGGTCTTTGAAATATTAGCTCTTTTTACCGCTCTCCATCCTAATTTATGTGACTTTTTTTTTGAAAAATGTAAAATTTCAAAATTAAATTATATTTTAAATATAGAAAAATTATACTACTACTATTCTTTTTGGTACAAGTAAACAAGTAAAATGTACTTATATAAATAGGAACGAAGGAGTACTTTTTATTTTGAAGATGTACCCGACATGTGTACTATATAAACAAAATTATTTTAGCTTTAATATAGTCATAAGATGAATATTTACTTAATTTCTATTTTACAATCCTGAATGAAATTTAAGCACTCGATGTCATTCATGATATGCGTTCTCACTTTATTTTATTAACTCGCTATGGTAAAATTACTTGATTTGGTGTAAACAACATTGACATACTTTTTTTTTGGCTGAAATTTATCCTTGTCCGTTAATTCAATGTGAAACTCCTTTAGTAAGCCGAGAAAAGAGTTACTTGTAATATTCATTTTTTCCCCTCTTGAGTCTCGGGCAAAAGATGGTGCATATGAAGCATGAAATTCTCAAGCCTACAATTATCCCACATCGAGAACTAAGAAAATCCGAAAGGAGAGAAGTAGTATAAAAGCAAGCAGGCCGAGCACTTGAAAAAGCATACCTTTCTCGGCCTTTTGGCTAAGATCAAGTGTAGTATCTGTTCTTATCGGTTTAATATCGATATGTGAGCCATCGGCTCACATGATATTAACTCAATTTTTTAAGGGGGAAGGTCCATAAAGGTAGCTTGCTACTTGGGCCTTTGCTCGTCGCCCATGTGTTGCACCGCTGCATAGGCACAGGCGTACCCCACCAATTCAAGTTTAATTTTCAATTCTGAACTGTTTGCGTGGTTTGTATTTTTTTGTAGCCCTAATGGAAATCCTTGGTTTAGTCTTTACTGCATTTCTTTACTTCTATCTTTTGTCCAAATTTCTAACCGAACTCTTTAATTTAATACTTCATTTGAGATGAGCTTGCTTCTAGTTTAAAAAGCACCGGTAAGGCCCTTACAACAACAAGATACCGAGTGTATTCCCACAAGTTTCGGCTCGGCTCGGCTCAAAAAAGGCACTTAAATTATTATATAAAACAATTGGCGTTAAACACTTGTGCATGTTGCAACTTCCTATGAAGTCATCTTAAAGCTATTTTGGCTGTCATTATTATGTCCCTAGCTTGCCCTTTTTATTTGAGTTATGGATTTTTCTATGCTCCAAATCATGTCAAAGCTACTTTCGTGATGGTCTCTTGTTGATATCGATTATGGCAAAGATGACCCTTCTCAAAGGAGAGAAAAAAAATACTTGTGAATTG
The DNA here is from genome assembly GCA_034509755.1 of Anisodus tanguticus. NCBI lineage: Eukaryota > Viridiplantae > Streptophyta > Magnoliopsida > Solanales > Solanaceae > Anisodus > Anisodus tanguticus. The sequence continues at coordinate 6,005,350 of CM067543.1, read as the reverse complement.
ATTGGGACTAATTATGTTTTATCAAAGCAAGTCATATTCTCGTTTCTTGCTTGTGTATAGCTCTTGTTCGTTATAGCACTTCCGCAATTGGCTTGTATGTTATTCCTTCAATATATGCACATGAAAACGCCCCCGAGGCTTTGTTTCAACGAAATGGTAAGAACACGATGCATCACGAGCTTGAATTGTGATATAAGCAAAAGCTTGGGATTTAAATAGCGGGGGTAAACTTTCAGACTCATTATCCATCGAGTTTTGAACTGTGCGTTAGCTGACCCTCTAGAAGGAGAACCTTTTTTTTTTTTTTTTATGTAAGTTGTCCATTAAATTCAACGTGAAACTTATAAACTTTGCATAAGGTGAGAAAATGAGTTACATAACTCTCTTTTTCCCCTGTTGTCTTCTGCCATGAACATGGCTTATAATACAACAACAACAACAACAACAACATACCCAGTATAATCTCATCAGGTGGGGTCTGGGGAGGGTAGAGTGTACGCAGACCTTACCTTTACCTTTTGACGGATAGATAGGTTGTTTCCGAAGACCCCGGTTCAAGTAGAAATGAAAATGCAACAATAATAATAAATAGTAACAAAGAAGAAGAAAATATGATAACAAAGTGAAAGCAACAAGCACGCATCGAACCAAAAAGCAATCCGCAAAAGGAAGAACTATAAGTAACGAAGCCAAGACCAAAATACTAAATAAAGAATGGCAAAATAATCTTAAAAAAATAACAATAACGTCGCTACCACCATATCATACGACCATGAAGTGCAAGACACAACCAATAATAAAATAAATCGAAGAACAGACTCCAAATACGCCCTTGCGATGCATCGTCGCACGAGCCCGGCGCACCCCACCAGTTCATTTTTAATCTTAACTCTGAATCATTCTTTGGTTTTGATTTAATCATTTTTTTCTTAGTTTGAGGTAAACTCAATTTTTTTAACTGATTAAGCTAAAAGATTTGCAAAACTATATTCTAACCTTGGTTCAATCTCGCAGAGACCAAATCATGTGCACATGTACTATAGTCTTGTTTTCTCCTCCTTTTGCCATGCACTTGGTGGTATCCTTTTAAGTTGGGAAGTAGTACTGTGCATAGTTTTGTGAGTGAAGAGTGATATTCTGTTTGTATGTAATTTTCTTTTGATCTGGTGTCAATGGAGATATCTTCTCGACCATGGACTGTTCTTTTCAATTTCAAAGGTTTCCAGATTTTATTGACAATTTGACACCATGTCCAAATAGTTCATCAAGTCATGATCTCGCCAATATACTAATTTCTTGTTGGCGAAAGAAATAGTTTTAGCAAGACTATATCAAGAAGTACACAACAAAAATGACGTATTAGCTTTTGCTCTATTGTTTCTTTAGGTACAAAATGGTGCATATGAAACATGGAATTCTCAAACCTACAAGAATCCCACATTGAAATATAACAAAAGCCAAAAGGAGACAAGTAGCATAAAATAAGCAAAGCCGTGAACTAGGACAACATACCTTTCTCGGCCTTTGGCTAAGATCAAGTGTAGTATCTCGTTCTTATCGCTTAATATCCGATATGTAGGTTATCGGCCTACACGATATTAACTCATTTTTTTAAGGGGGAGAGTCCGTTAAGGTAGCTTGCTACTTGGGCTCTCGAGCATCGCCCATGCATTGCACTATTGCGTGTGCCTGGCGCACCCCACCAAGTCTAGTCAAATTTTGTTGTGCCTTTCTCTATATTTAGCGTTATGGTTTCGGTTTGGCGGACGAAATTTGTAATTAAGTTAGTGAAAAAAAGAGTTTATATGAAACGTTTTATAAATCTAGAATAATGATTACTTGTGAGTTGGATACTATCTAATTTTCATTGACAAAGTAGGGTACATTTAGTGTTTTTTTATGAAAATGGGGCAAAATAAAAAGAGAGAACGAGGAACGTTTGGTTCTCTTCCAAACTATATCGATACCGAATAAAATTGAGATGATTGGAACGATTTTGAAAAGTCAAATCTTGATTATACATTAAATAAAATAATCAAAAAAAAGTGGCGCCATATGTATACATTTTAAAAAAATAATTGGACAAAGCGAATCATTATATATATATATATATATATATATATATATATATATATATATCATCTTGCAACCAATTGTGTAATTGTTGCGTGTCAACTTCTTGTCTTTCCTACACATATTTCGATTGTCACTTTTTTCATCATCTCTTACGCGTAAAATGCGTGCCTCTTGGGGAAATTAATTTGCCATATTCTTTAACATATTAGAAACCTCCAACATTGTAGGTCTGTCCAATGGATCTTTTTGGTCACATAATAGTGCAATTTGCATGCATTTCAATAATTTGCAAGATGATATTGTATCATCAAGTGAATCATCCATAAACTCCAGGCCTTTACCATCTCTCCACATCTCAAATGCCTGGATCATTATTATTTTTTAACATAGCGAAAAAGAAAGAAAAGTTAAATCAAAGTTTTGCATATGTATACCCTATTTACTATTCTTAAGAAATCGAGAAAATCTTATAAAAAGAATAACGATAAACTCATTATATTTATTTATTGCATTAAATCATGTAAAGATATGGTCCATATGCATAAATCAACTCGAAAAGCTTAGCTAACGAGGGAAGGATTGTCCAAGTTCATATAAGGAGACCTACTCTAACAATCCTCTTTCCTCCTCCCCCCACGAGCACGCTCGTACGCCAATTGGAGAGTGGATAATATAATATGAGGGTTCGATTAGGGTAGAGTCTAGTAGGCAGTAGAGCATTGTCTCGTGTATCCTTCCATAATAGTAGGGTAGTATTTTCTTTGTAGTTGATCGTCCTTTGATTTCTCTTATTGTCTCGTTGTCTCTTATGCTTCGATTATTGTATTAGTTTATGCATTTAATCTTTTTCATAGTGCTTTTCTACAAATAGCTTTTCCATAATTTCTATAGTTTTTCGAAACAATAATTAATATTTAATTTTTTTCCAAGTAAACAACATCATTTTATTACTTCATCATATGTTTCAATTGTTCGTAAGACGCCATTGCATCCTTTACAACCCAACATGGGAAAGCAGAATTCCACGAAAGCTTATCTATGTTTTCTCTTACCTTGTAATTCCGCTTCCTCTTCCAGATTTTGTAGATTGTTTGTAGTTCCTGCGACTTTTCTCTTCACTACCATTTCTAAGCTTAGATTTCTCCCATAGGATATTTATCAATAGTGTTTATCCCTTGGCGCCTTTGAAATTCCGATGAAAGAACATGATTATCTGCTTTTAACCATGTCCCAAATTGATCACTTTTTAACATGCATATTCGTATATCCTTGTCTCTTTAGGATGTTATTCTCCTTCACGTTACAATACTATCTTATTATTTCATCATAAAACACAGTTAAGTGTTAACAGGAACATTAATTAGAAGAGAGTTTGCACATATTTTTTTTTTTTGAAGAAAATACATCTTGAAATAAAAAAAAAAACTGACAGATAAAAAAACTCTTATACTTAGGATTTTCGTTTGATCTATCTATGATTTGGATGAAATTGTAAAATCTTATTGCTTTTAAATTCTGAAAATGCAAGTGACAAACAAAGTGTTTTCTCTTTGGATCCCATACCGGCCAATACAAACAAATGATGAGCAAATGTTGTGGTATAAATTTTGGGTCAAGGTGACATGTTAACATACTTACCGGACAGGGGTCAATGGGTGATCAATAAGGCCTATGGCCTAGGTGGTGACCTCTATTGCACTTTGGAGGGGTGCACCGCCTAAGGTCGGCCCAAGTGGTCGAGCCTACGTCATAATTTGTGATAGTGGGGGCTGCGTTCGCGCGGCCCTTCCAATTCCGAGTCCAAACTTTTGGGCCTCGGCCCTATTTCAGTCTTAATGTCTCGGCCCAAGCGAACAATGACTTCCACCATTCGTTAGAATCCAAATAGAGCCTGAATTGATCAATTTTAATCTTGTATGCAAGAAGTTTTCAAAAAAAAAAATACTCTTTCCCAACTTGATAAACTTCATGATATTGTACTGTTGGATTTTTTTACTGTTTGAGGAAATAAGTTTACTGTTCTCGGCAATTTAATTTTAGATTTTCCGATTTCCCTTTAATGAAAAACTTATGTCCTATGTGAAATTATTACTTTTTGAGAAGTCAAATAGTTTTTTTAAACTATAATTTTCTCATATTTTAAATTATTTAGCTATATTGACTTGTAGAATTATTCGTGTCAGTTTTAAATAGTAATTATATTTTAAGAAATTGAAGAATCAATAAATGAAATTGCAGTCAAATTAAGTGTTTTGACTTTCGTATTCCGAACCTTTCTACATAAATTAGGATAGAAAGAATAAGCGTTATGTATATTTAAGAACACAAGTTTCAAAGCTTTTCATATCTTTTTTAAACTTCGTAACGAGTTAAACTATATCACATAACTAAAACAGAATACTCTTTTATTTTTACCGCTTCTTTAACCCAAAGCAAGAGACCTTGGTCTTTGAAATATTAGCTCTTTTTACCGCTCTCCATCCTAATTTATGTGACTTTTTTTTTGAAAAATGTAAAATTTCAAAATTAAATTATATTTTAAATATAGAAAAATTATACTACTACTATTCTTTTTGGTACAGTAAACAAGTAAAATGTACTTATATAAATAGGAACGAATGAAGGAGTACTTTTTATTTTGAAGATGTACCCGACATGTGTACTATATAAACAAAATTATTTTAGCTTTAATATAGTCATAAGATGAATATTTACTTAATTTCTATTTTACAATCCTGAATGAAATTTAAGCACTCGATGTCATTCATGATATGCTTTCTCACTTTATTTTATTAACTGCTATGGTAAAATTACTTGATTTGGTGTAAACAACATTGACATACTTTTTTTTTGGCTGAAATTTCATCCTTGTCCGTTAATTCAATGTGAAACTCCTTTAGTAAGCTGAGAAAAGAGTTACTGTAATATTCATTTTTTCCCCTCTTGAGTCTCAGGCAAAAGATGGTGCATATGAAGCATGAAATTCTCAAGCCTACAATTATCCCACATCGAGAACTAAGAAAATCCAGAAAGGAGAGAAGTAGTATAAAAGCAGCAGGCCGAGCACTTGAAAAAGCATACCTTTCTCGGCCTTTTGGCTAAGATCAAGTGTAGTATCTGTTCTTATCAGTTTAATATCTGATATGTGAGCCATCGGCTCACACGATATTAACTCAATTTTTTAAGGGGGAAGGTCCATAAAGGTAGCTTGCTACTTGGGCCTCTGCTCGTCGCCCATGTGTTGCACTGCTGCATAGGCCTGGCGTACCCCACCAATTCAAGTTTAATTTTCAATTCTGAACTGTTTGCGTGGTTTGTATTTTTTTGTAGCCCTAATGGAAATCCTTGGTTTAGTCTTTACTGCATTTCTTTACTTCTATCTTTTGTGCAGTCTAACTAAACACTTTAATTTAATACTTCATTTGAGATGAGCTTGCTTCTAGTTTAAAAAGCATCTGTAAGGCCCTCACAACAACAAGATACCGAGTGTATTCCCACAACTTTCGATAGACCCTCGGCTCGGCTCAAAAGAAGGCACTTAAATTATTATATAAAACAATTGGCGTTAAACACTTGTGCATGTTGCAACTTCCTATGAAGTCATCTTAAAGCTATTTTGGCTGTCATTATTATGTCCCTAGCTTGCCCTTTTTATTTGAGTTATGGATTTTTCTATGCTCTCCATGTCAAAGCTACTTTCGTGATGGTCTCTTGTTGATATCGATTATGGCAAAGATGACCCTTCTCAAAGGAGAGAAAAAAATACTTGTGAATTGATTGGGACTAATTATGTTTTATCAAAGCAAGTCATATTCTCGTTTCTTGTTTGTGTATAGCTCTTGTTCGTTATAGCACTTCCGCAATTGGCTTGTATGTTATTCCTTCAATATATGCACATGAAAACGCCCCCGTGCTTTGTTTCAACGAAATGGTAAGAACACGATGCATCACGAGCTTGAATTGTGATATAAGCAAAAGCTTGGGATTTAAATAGCGGGGGTAAACTTTCGGACTCATTATCCATCGAGTTTTGAACCGTGCGTTAGTGACCCTCTAGAAGGAGAACCTTTTTTTTTTTTTTTTTTTTTTTTTATGTAAGTTGTCCATTAAATTCAACGTGAAACTTATAAACTTTGCATAAGGTGAGAAAATGAGTTACATAACTCTCTTTTTCCCCTGTTGTCTTCTCGCCATGAACATGGCTTATAATACAACAACAACAACAACATACCCAAGTATAATCTCATCGGGTGGGGTCCGGGGAGGGGGTAGAGTGTACGCAGACCTTACCTTTACCTTTTGACGGATAGATAGGTTGTTTCCGAAGACCCCGGTTCAAGTAGAAATGAAAATGCAACAATAATAATAAATAGTAATAGCAAAGCAAGAAAATATGATAACAAAGTGAAAGCAACAAGCACGCATCGAACCAAAAAGCAATCCGCAAAAGGAAGAACTATAAGTAACGAAGCCAAGACCAAAATACTAAATAAAGAATGGCAAAATAATCTTAAAAAAATAACAATAACGTCGCTACCACCATATCATACGACCATGAAGTGCAAGACACAACCAATAATAAAATAAATCGGAAGAACAGAGACTCCAAATACGCCACTTGCGATGCACCGTCGCACGAGCCCGCGCACCCCACCGCTTCATTTTTAATCTTAACTCTCGAATCATTCTTTGGTTTTGATTTAATCATTTTTTTCTTAGTTTGAGGTAAACTCAATTTTTTTAACGATTAAGCTAAAAGATTTGCAAAACTATATTCTAACCTTGGTTCAATCTCGCAGACCAAATCATGTTGCACATGTACTATAGTCTTGTTTTCTCCTCCTTTTGCCATGCACTTGGTGGTATCCTTTTAAGTTGGGAAGTAGTACTGTGCATAGTTTTGTGAGTGAAGAGTGATATTCTGTTTGTATGTAATTTTCTTTTGATCCGGTGTCAATGGAGATATCTTCTCGACCATGGACCGTTCTTTTCAATTTCAAAGGTTTCCAGATTTTATTGACAATTTGACACCATGTCCAAATAGTTCATCAAGTCATGATCTGCCAATATACTAATTTCTTGTTGGCGAAAGAAATAGTTTTAGCAAATATATCAAGAAGTACACAACAAAAATGACAAGATTAGCTTTTGCTCCATTGTTTCTTTAGGTACAAAATGGTGCATATGGAACATGGAATTCTCAAACCTACAAGAATCCCACATTGAAATATAACAAAAGCCAAAAGGAGACAAGTAGCATAAAATAAGCAGTAGTGAACTAGGACAATCATACCTTTCTTGGCCTTTTGGCTAAGATCAAGTGTAGTATCTGTTCTTATCAGTTTAATATCTGATATGTAGGTTATCGGCCTACACGATATTAACTCAATTTTTTAAGGGGGAGAGTCCGTTAAGGTAGCTTGCTACTTGGGCTCTCGAGCATCGCCCATGCATTGCACTATTGCGTGTGCCTGGCGCACCCCACCAAGTCTAGTCAAATTTTGTTGTGCCTTTCTCTATATTTAGCGTTATGGTTTCGGTTTGGCGGACGAAATTTGTAATTAAGTTAGTGAAAAAAAGAGTTGATATGAAACGTTTTATAAATCTAGAATAATGATTACCGTGAGTTGGATACTATCTAATTTTCATTGACAAAGTAGGGTACATTTAGTGTTTTTTTTATGAAAATGGGGCAAAATAAAAAGAGAGAACGAGGAACGTTTGGTTCTCTTCCAAACTATATCGATACCGAATAAAATTGAGATGATTGGAACGATTTTGAAAAGTCAAATCTTGATTATACATTAAATAAAATAATCAAAAAAAGTGGTGCCATATGTATACATTTTAAAAAAATAATTGGACAAAGCGAATCATTATATATATATATATATATATATATATATATATATATATATATATATATATATCATCTTGCAACCAATTGTGTAATTGTTGCGGTGTCAACTTCTTGTCTTTCCTACACATATTTCAGATTGTTACTTCTTTCATCATCTCTTACAGAAAATGCAGGCCTCTTGGGGAAATTAATTTGCGATATTCTTTAACATATTAGAAACCTCCAACATTGTAGGTCTGTCCAATGGATCTTTTTGGTCACATAATAGTGCAATTTGCATGCATTTCAATAATTTGCAAGATGATATTGTATCATCAAGTGAATCATCCATAAACTCCAGGCCTTTACCATCTCTCCACATCTCAAATGCCTGGATCATTATTATTTTTTAACATAGCAGAAAAGAAAGAAAAGTTAAATCAAAGTTTTGCATATGTATACCCTATTTACTATTCTTAAGAAATCAGAGAAAATCTTATAAAAAGAATAACGATAAACTCATTATATTTATTTATTGCATTAAATCATGTAAAGATATGGTCCATATGCATAAATCAACTCGAAAAGCTTAGCTAACGAGGGAAGGATTGTCCAAGTTCATATAAGGAGACCTACTCTAACAATCCTCTTTCCTCCTCCCCCCACGAGCACGCTCAGACTGCCAATTGGAGAGTGGATAATATAATATGAGGGTTCGATTAGGGTAGAGTCTAGTAGGCAGTAGAGCATTGTCTCGTGTATCCTTCCATAATAGTAGGGTAGTATTTTCTTTGTAGTTGATCGTCCTTTGATTTCTCTTATTGTCTGTTGTCTCTTATGCTTCGATTATTGTATTAGTTTATGCATTTAATCTTTTTCATAGTGCTTTTCTACAGCAGTTTTCCATAATTTCTATAGTTTTTCGAAACAATAATTAATATTTAATTTTTTTCCAGTAAACAACATCATTTTATTACTTCATCATATGTTTCAATTGTTCGTAAGACGCCATTGCATCCTTTACAACCCAACATGGGAAAGCAGAATTCCACGAAAGCTTATCTATGTTTTCTCTTACCTTGTAATTCCGCTTCCTCTTCCGATTTTGTAGATTGTTTGTAGTTCCCGCGACTTTTCTCTTCACTACCATTTCTAAGCTTAGATTTCTCCCATAGGATATTTATCAATAGTGTTTATCCCTTGGCGCCTTTGAAATTCCGATGAAAGAACATGATTATCTGCTTTTAACCATGTCCCAAATTGATCACTTTTTAACATGCATATTCGTATATCCTTGTCTCTTTAGGATGTTATTCTCCTTCACGTTACAATACTATCTTATTATTTCATCATAAAACACAGTTAAGTGTTAACAAGAACATTAATTAGAAGAGAGTTTGCACATATTTTTTTTTTTTGAAGAAAATACATCTTGAAATAAAAAAAAAAACTGACAGATAAAAAAACTCTTATACTTAGGATTTTCGTTTGATCTATCTATGATTTGGATGAAATTGTAAAATCTTATTGCTTTTAAATTCTGAAAATGCAAGTGACAAACAAAGTGTTTTCTCTTTGGATCCCATACCGGCCAATACAAACAAATGATGAGCAAATGTTGTGGTATAAATTTTGGGTCAATGACATGTTAACATACTTACCGGACAGGGTCAATGGGTGATCAATAAGGCCTATGGCCTAGGTGCCGTGACCTCTATTGCACTTTGGAGGGGTGCTCGCCTAAGGTCGGCCCAAGTGGTCGAGCCTACGTCATAATTTGTGATAGTGGGGGCTGCGTTCGCGCGGCCCCTTCCAATTCCGAGTCCAAACTTTTGGGCCTCCGGCCCTATTTCGCCTTAATGTCTCGGCCCAAGCGAACAATGACTTCCACCATTCGTTAGAATCCAAATAGAGCTCGAATTGATCAATTTTAATCTTGTATGCAAGAAGTTTTCAAAAAAAAAAAAATACTCTTTCCCAACTTGATAAACTTCATGATATTGTACTTGTTGGATTTTTTTTACCGTTTGAGGAAATAAGTTTATCTTTTCTCGGCAATTTAATTTTAGATTTTCCTATTTCCCTTTAATGAAAAACTTATGTCCTATGTGAAATTATTACTTTTTGAGAAGTCAAATAGTTTTTTTAAACTATAATTTTCTCATATTTTAAATTATTTAGCTATATTGACTTGTAGAATTATTCGTGTCAGTTTTAAATAGTAATTATATTTTAAGAAATTGAAGAATCAATAAATGAAATTGCAGTCAAATTAAGTGTTTTGACTTTCGTATTCCGAACATTTCTACATAAATTAGGATAGAAAGAATAAGCGTTATGTATATTTAAGATCACAAGTTTCAAAGCTTTTCATAACTTTTTTAAACTTCGTAACGAGTTAAACTATATCACATAACTAAAACAGAATACTCTTTTATTTTTACCGCTTCTTTAACCCAAAGCAAGAGACCTTGGTCTTTGAAATATTAGCTCTTTTTACCGCTCTCCATCCTAATTTATGTGACTTTTTTTTTTGAAAAATGTAAAATTTCATAATTAAATTATATTTTAAATATAGAAAAATTATACTACTACTATTCTTTTTGGTACAGTAAACAAGTAAAATGTACTTATATAAATAGGAACAGAAGGAGTACTTTTTATTTTGAAGATGTACCCGACATGTGTACTATATAAACAAAATTATTTTAGCTTTAATATAGTCATAAGATGAATATTTACTTAATTTCTATTTTACAATCCTGAATGAAATTTAAGCACTCGATGTCATTCATGATATGCGTTCTCACTTTATTTTATTAACTGCTATGGTAAAATTACTTGATTTGGTGTAAACAACATTGACATACTTTTTTTTTGGCTGAAATTTCATCCTTGTCCGTTAATTCAATGTGAAACTCCTTTAGTAAGCTGAGAAAAGAGTTACTGTAATATTCATTTTTTCCCCTCTTGAGTCTCAGGCAAAAGATGGTGCATATGAAGCATGAAATTCTCAAGCCTACAATTATCCCACATCGAGAACTAAGAAAATCCAGAAAGGAGAGAAGCAGTATAAAAGCAGCAGGCCGAGCACTTGAAAAAGCATACCTTTCTCGGCCTTTTGGCTAAGATCAAGTGTAGTATCTGTTCTTATCAGTTTAATATCTGATATGTGAGCCATCGGCTCACACGATATTAACTCAATTTTTTAAGGGGGAAGGTCCATAAAGGTAGCTTGCTACTTGGGCCTTTGCTCGTCGCCCATGTGTTGCACTGCTGCATAGGCCTGGCGTACCCCACCAATTCAAGTTTAATTTTCAATTCTGAACTGTTTGCGTGGTTTGTATTTTTTTGTAGCCCTAATGGAAATCCTTGGTTTAGTCTCTACTGCATTTCTTTACTTCTATCTTTTGTCCAGTCTAACTAAACTCTTTAATTTAATACTTCATTTGAGATGAGCTTGCTTCTAGTTTAAAAAGCATCTGTAAGGCCCTTACAACAACAAGATACCGAGTGTATTCCCACAAGTTTCGATAGACCCTCGGCTCGGCTCAAAAGAAGGCACTTAAATTATTATATAAAACAATTGGCGTTAAACACTTGTGCATGTTGCAACTTCCTATGAAGTCATCTTAAAGCTATTTTGGCTGTCATTATTATGTCCCTAGCTTGCCCTTTTTATTTGAGTTATGGATTTTTCTATGCTCCAGTCATGTCAAAGCTACTTTCGTGATGGTCTCTTGTTGATATCCTTCATTCTTTTTTGACGATTTTAGGGACAGTCTCAGCGTTCGAAGACCGCCCGCTATGACTGCGGGGGTGTGTTAGATATACACAATATACATGTGTATATTGTGTATATACACACTATACACACAATATACATGTGTATATTGTGTATATTGATCCTCTTGGTTTTCTCCCCATTACCGTAATTAGTGTATATGAATTAGGTAATGTTTAGTCTCCTAGTTTAGGCAATATTATAATATAATTAGTATTGTACACTTACCATAATTATTGTATTATCATAAATGTAATCCAAGTAGAATATGGTTTTAGGAGTAGAATAGGAATAGGATTCTCCTATTATATAACTTGTATAAATAGTCTTTCAATTAATGAAAATAATCAAGGGATTATTTCTTTCACATTTGTATAATGAGCAACTGAATGGGGACTATGATAAGTATGCGCTCGAAAGTGAAAAAAAATTCTTGTATAAAAGTGCTTAGGAGGGTGGATTTACTAATTTTCTAAATATATCCTAGATGTCCCTTAGCCTACATTACAACCTATGAAAGTCCTATATCCTAGATTTGACAGGCTTAGATTAGTGGAGTTTTAAACTACGGGCAAGCCTATGGTACGACCTTGGGAGACACGTGATTTTTTTTCTTTGTGAGAGAGAGTGAATTCTTTCTATATGAGAGTCCTTATAATACATTTAAATTTTATTTGAGTGTGTGGACTGATTTCTATCTTGATTTGATTGGTGAGGGCACATGATTCACAAAACATTGGTGAGATACTTGGTTCTTAAGTTGGCATAGAAAAGAAGGTCACGAATTAGATAGGAGAAAAGTCAATTTTCGAGGCTAGGATGTTAGAAGAGATCATTTGAAAATTTTAAATAGTCTTGGCGTGAAAAGATTAAAGAAAGGTGTTTATATGCATATGCTAGTTTCTAAATGTCGATATAAGCCAATGTCATTAGTTGTGATGCACGAGCATGCTCAAGAGTTGTTCTTTTTCATGATGTGAATTTTTGAACTTGCTCGAGGACGAGCAAGAGTCTAAGTGTGGGGTAGTGATGTTCGGCCAAAAATGCATATATTTAGTCATTATTTTGCCTCACTTCTTAGTATTTTTATCGTCGTTTGAGTACAAATCATATTGCTTTGAGTTATTATGTGTTTTGTATGTGTAGAAAGATTGTTGGACGAAAATGATTGGAAAAGAGCTTATTTGATGAAAGTTTGGATAAGAAAAGAAAGATCAGAGAATCCCCGAGCTCCCCTATCATGCTCGTCTTGCGAGTAGCTTGACGAGTCAAGAAGTTTAATTACTTGCACAAAACATCGAAGCAAAGGAAAAGGCAAGAAAGCTGACGAACCAGGCAAAAAACATGCCTGAAAGGGCTCGTCAACATCCTTGCCACGCGAGCCCATAGACGAGCCAAGAAACAAGAAAAAAATTAGAGTTGGCCGGGCTCGCCTGTGGTCCTCGCGAAGCAAGAGTTCAGGCGAGCCAAGAAAAGTTTTCCAAATGAGTTTTGATTGGTTTATTTGATTCCCTACACATTCTAGGTCATATAAATACATCTTAAGACACATTATTTTGGGTGATTCAACCTAAGGAGAGCAAGGAGCCGTCGTGGAGAAAGACGAAAGAATTGGCAACGAGTTCTTTCTCTCTTCCTATTTTCCATTATTGGTTATGACTTTTAGTATCGTGTTTTCACATACTTTTATGAGTAGCTAATTTTGTATTTAGGGTTTTGGTGGAACCAATTGTTGGATGAATTCTTGTTACGTTTTAATATAATTAAGCCTTTGAATTTCTCTACTTATTCAACTATATGCTTATTTCAGTTGGTTGAATGACCATCGATTGATTGTTCCTATTTATTATGTGTTGCTCAAGAGAGAATACATATTTAGGTTGTTGTTGAACAACGTCACTCCCTAGGTAGCGGGTTTAAAAGCGGGATTAGAGATAACGAAGCTTTGACGTGGTCATAGTTAGCGGTGAGAAATTGCTAGCTAGAATAGTTCGAGAGAATACGTGTAGTAAATTATTGTGATTGCTCTTGAGAGATTTACGATAAGTTGAGTGATCACGATCCGTAGAGAAAAAATCGGTGAAGTTATGGATAACGTAGCGAGAAGGATTCTGATAATTGTGAAAATCATAACCCTAGACCTCCTTAATCTTCTTTTCAACTTCATCCTCTTTAGTTAATAATTTTTAATTCTTTATTATTTTTTAGTTAATTAGTTAGAAATAAAAATCTTAATCTTTATAATCCAAAATATTGTTTGAACTTATTTTTTTTTAGTAATATTGAACCGTTATAGCTAACGTTAGTTCTCTGAGGGATTCTACTCCGGACTTTTAGATCGGATTATATTTGCAGCGATGCTTATCCTTTTTAGGACTAGAGTTGGGTGTGATCATATTACAACCACATCTTTTTCAAGAATTGGATACATATTGGCGGATCACCCATGAAAGTTCTCAAATGGTCACCTGATTTCAAACCGGAAGTTGAAACATCCATTGCCCGTGTGGATCCTTATTTATAAGCTCTCTTGGCATTTGTTTAGGTGAGATATAGTTTCTAAGATCTTATGTTAGGTTGGTACTGCTGTTACTCCGGATCAAGCTACATACTCTAAGTCTAGAGGCAATGTGGCCAAGATTAATGTTGAAATTGACCTTTTAAAATCCAGATTGGATCAAATATGACTTGATTATACAAGGTTAGATGGCACTGAAGATGGGGTTTGATTAAATATTGAATATGAAAATGCTCCCAATTACTGTCTTTACTGTAAATTTCAAGGTCATTTAGAAAGCCAATGCAGCAACAAAGCCAGAGATGAAAGGATAAAAATTCAAAAACAAGAGGCCATGAATCAACAAAATAAGCAATCGGAGGACAAGCAGGATCGGGATGATGGTTTTACAAATGTTACAAGAAAGGTTAAGAACTGTTGAAAATATAATCAAATATTAAAAGTGTGTTCTATCTAACAGCTTAATTAAGAGTTCCACATCAGATATGAAATGGGAACATTGACTCCTTATATGGACTTGGACAATCCTTACCCTACAAGCTAGTTTTTGGGGTTGAGTTAGGCCTAAGATTCATTATTTACATGGTATCAGAGTCAGACTCATTCCAATTATTTATTCACCGATGTTGGGCCCCATATTATATTATCTACGCTCCAGTTAACAAGGTCTGGGCATGCGGGGAATGTTAAGAGTCCCACATCGGATATGGAATGGGAACATTGACTCTTTATATGGACTTGGACAATCCTTACGCTACAAGCTAGCTTTTGGGGTTGAGTTAGACCCAAGATTCATTCTTTACAGAATATAATCAAATATTAAAAGTGTGTTCTATCTAACAACTTAAGTTTTTAGATCAGATGGTCACACACTTCAATATGGTATCAGAGTAGGTCAAAGGTCCTGAGATCGAACCTCACCACCGCCACCCATTATCAAAAAAAAAATCCACGTGCTTGGACCATGAAAAAAAAATTAGGCCAGCACGTGAGGCGTGTTGAAAATATAATCAACTATTAAAAGTGTATTCTATCTAACAACTTAAGCTTTTAGATCAGATGGTCACACACTTCAATAAGAACAACTCTCAAAGGAACATGAACCATGATCCTAATCCAAAGGAACAAATTCCTTCTTTCTCTGAAACTTCAAATGAGCAAATTCCCGCCAAACAAATTATTGCAGCATCAAATACTAGCACCAATACCAACCAGGGTGATGCTAATAATGTTCCTCTCAATAATGTTTTCCCACAGAAGATGAACAAAGAGAAGGCCAGAAACAAGGACATTAACAAACAACACAATGGCCAACATCACAATTCCAAGAAGCAGGTTATTCAAAAGCAAGGAGAACAAAGACACGGTGAGAAACAAATTAGAAAGGCTAACCATGGGAACCAAAACAAGCCGAGGCTACTACAAGCAACAACAAATTCATTGAAAATCAAGAGCAGCTACAGAACCAAAAGTCTCCAACAAGTTCACTGGAAATCAAGAACTGAATAAAAAAATCGAAGTTTCTATTGGGATATTGAAAAAGAGTTCTACTACTCAAACAACCATTACTCAGCCTCAAGTTAATCAAAATTTACAAAGGAAGGAAAATAACACACTTCCCTCCAAACATGTGCCTGTTCAGCCCAAAGAAAAGCTCAACCCCAACCTATCTCCACAACAACAACCTCTTTTTAATTCAAAAGATGCTCAGGTTCAGAAACAACACAAGCCTGAAACTATCAAACAACCTCAACCTGCTGAAAATGTTAGCAACAAGAAACTGCAAAATCAAGCTCATTAGCTGGACACTCAAAAGCAAAAAAATCAAGCTATGCTAATATAAGAAAGCTCTGATTCAGAGCCAGCTGATGATGACATTTTAGCTAGAGCTAAACCTATAGTTAAAAAAAAAACTTGAATCAACCTCTTCTAAGCAGCTAACCAATGGAGAAGATTCTGACTCTGAAGAGGAAGAAGATGATGATGCTTCAGAAAGTGAAGATGACTATGAAAGCTTAGAAAAAGATAGCTCCAGTTCTGAAGTCAGTGATGAAATTGTTGAAAATCTCATTAGTACTTTTGCTCCTTCTATGGAAATTGAGGTCCAACAGGCTTTTGGGGGAAATAATTGACAGCACAAATCTATCCCCGAGAGGGAATGACAGAATCACCAGAAGATACAGAAAAGGCAGAGGGGGCAACTCCAATACCAGCTCAACTGTGACGAGGTCACAGGCAAAAGTCACTTCTTAATCCTCTTTTTCAATGATTAAGTCTCTTATTTGGAATGTCTGGGCCATCAACACTAAAGGTGCCATTGAGAGACTAAAAATTATCAAATCTACTCAACATATCACATTTCTTGCTCTCTTAGAGCCTTTCACGAGAGTTTCAAAGATTCATAGATACAGTAGACTTCTTGGCTTTGACTTTTGCTATGCCAATAACAATAACAAAATTTGGATCTTTTGTGACTCTCAACACAATTATGACATCAATGGTGATAAAGAGCAACTTTTTACCTGTGAGATTGTTTGTGATGATATCAAAACGATGGTTTCCATTGTATATGCCAAATGCAATGATCACCTTAGAGTTGACTTATGGGAGAGGCTGAGGGACTAGTCCTCCATTATCACCTCCTCTTGGTGTGTCGCTGGAGATTTTAACTGCATCATTGGTCCTGATGAGAAAAAGGGCGGCAATCTTCATAGGATGGCCAAAAGCTTACCCCTAATTGAATGTATGATGGATTGCAATCTGATCGATATGGTTTTTAGGGGTTCCAGTTATACTTGGTGCAATGGTAGATGTCCTGATTTGGAAAAGACTGGATAGGGTTCTAGCCAATAATGAATGGCTTAGGACCTTTCCTGACTCCAATATCTCCCATCTGATTAGAACTGGCTCAAATCATTCACCTTTGTTTTTTTCCTTTTCTGCAGGTACCAAGCAAAGGATCAGATATTTCAAGTTTCTAGACTTTTGGACAGAACAACCTGACTTCAAAAAAATTGTGCAGAATGCTTGGATCATTCAAGTTCAAGGCAATCCAATGTGGAAGATGCATTTAAAACTCAAGAATGTGTGCAACCAACTTTCTTGGTGGTCTAAAAATTGCATTGGAGACATTTTTTAAAATACTAAGAAATTGGAAGAAAAAGTGGCTGAACTGGAAGCTGAAATGGAGAACAACAACTCCAGCACTATTAGAAAAGAATACAATAAGGCAAATGTTGAGCTTATCAAACATCTAAAAACTGAAGACTCTTATTTTTAGACAGAAAGCTAGACTTTAATGGTTCAAGGAAGGAGATTGTAACACAAAATTCTTTCATTCAGTGATCAATAGCAAGAGAAGAAGACTTATGCTCAAAACTACCAAAAATGATGAAGGGAATTGAATTGAAGGAGATGCAAAAAATTCCTCTGAGGCAGTCAGATTCTTCCAAAGACAATTCACTCAAGAACATCATCAGGTGGATTGGAGCATTCTGAATTACATTCCCAAGAAAGTTAATGTTGTTGACAATGATCACTTAACCTCATTGCCCACCATAGAAGAGGTTAAACAGGTAGTCTTTTCCATGAACTCTGACTCAGCACCTGGTCCTGATGGCCTCTCAGGTAAGTTTTTTCACTTTTGTTGGGATATTATTGCCTCTGACCTATTTGACATGGTTCTAGATTTTTTCCATGGAAATAATATGCCTAGATCCTTTGCTCATACTTGTCTATTCTTCTTCCTAAAACTGCTAGTCCTAAGACTTTCTCTGAATTTAGATCAATTAGTTTGAGTAACTTCTCTAATAAAATTGTGTCTAAGCTTTTAAATGATAGGCTGTCTAAGCTCATGAATTTTATTATTTCTCCTAACCAAGCTGGTTTCATTAAAGGTAGAGTCATCACTGATAATGTGATGCTTACTCAAGAGCTTGTTCACAACATTAATAAAGGTAATCGTAACATTGTCTTAAAATTAGATATGGCCAAGGCTTTTGACAGGGTTTCTTGGACTTACCTCTCCAAAGTAATGAAACGTTTTGGCTTCTCTGACAAATGGATTCACATGATCTGGAGACTCCTTGCCAACAACTGGTATTTCATTAATATTAATGTCACTAGACATTATTTTTTTAACTCCAGCAGAGGTGTCAAACAAGGTGATCCCCTTTCTCCTTCTCTTTTTGCTATTGGTGCTGAACTTTTATCTATTCTCATGGACCAGTTAACTAGAGAAGGTTTCATCCCTTTCTATGTTGACAATAATTCCCTAAAATCACTCATTTATGTTATGCTGATGACACCATTTTATTTTGCTCTAATGATCCTATTTCTCTTTCTGCCATGATGCACAAGCTTAACATTTATGAGTTGATTTCAGGGCAAAAGATCAATAAGGATAAATCTTATTTTTATACTAGTTCTTCTATTTCTGAAATTGATATCCAGAATTACAAGAATATCATTGGTTTTAATCACTCCAATCTTCCTATGATATATCTTGGCTGCCCTATTTATTCTGCTAGGAAATAATTTTTCTTGTTTAGTGATATGGTCTCCAAAATTGCCAAGGTAAGATGCTTTTCATTAGTGGAAAAGCTATTCTCATTAAATTTGTTCTACAATCTGTTCCTATACATTTTCTTTCTGTTTTATATCCCCCTAAAGGGGTGATAGAACAAATTGAAATGATCTTTGTCAATATTTTTGGGGGGGAGCACAGTGGTAAAAACAAATATCATTGAATTTCTTGGGATAAAATGTGCTTCCCCACTTGCGAAGGAGATGCTGATTTTAGATCTCTGAAAGATATCTGTAAAACCTTCTCTGCTAAACTTTGGTGGAACTTCAGATCTCATAATAATATCTGGAGCTCCTTCCTTACTTTCAAATACTGTAAAAAAAAATCCATCCTTGTGCTCAGAAGAAAAACTATCTCCAGTCCCATGCTTGGAGAAGGATGCTTGACATTACAGACAATATTGAGCATCATATTCTTTGGAAAGTTGGCTATGGTGACATATCTTTTTGGTGGGATTATTGGACTGGCCTTGGTCCTCTGGCCAGTTTAGTTAACTCATGCCCTAGATCCATTAAGGTCAAAGTCTCGGACTTTTACTATTTTGATGGATGGGATGTGATCAGATTGCAACAACTTCTTCCTATCCAGATCATTCCGCATATTACTAAGCTTCCTATTAACAGAAATGAAAAGGATCTTGGCATCTGAACTTCAGCTCAATCAGGCAAATTCACTTGCAGATCTACCTGCGAGACTCTGAGAAAGCATCACACCTCTTCCCTCACTGATAGCAAGATCTGGCACAGGAAGCTTTCCTTTAAAGTATCTTTTTTTATTTTATGAGGATGCTCAATAATAAGCTTTCCACTGATGACAAAATGGGAAGATTTGGCATTAATGGCCCCTCCATTTGCAGTTGTTGTGCTCAGAATAAATCTGAAACTGTTCAACACCTTTTTATTCAAAGTGATATAGCCATGAACATCTGGAAATATCTCTCTGACTCTTGTGGAATTTTATTTGTGCAGGATAATCTCAGACATAACATTATGCAATGGTGGCTTATGAATACCAAAAATAGTATTCACACTGTTTTAATTCAATGTTTGCCTACTATCATCTGTTGGGAACTTTGGAAAAGCAGACGTGCTTATAGATTTGATGGAACCAAAATCTGTAAGTGGTTTTTGATTCAACAAATAAGTCAGTTAATGATTTTAGTTCTTCAATGTGAATTTCCATATCTCAACTCATACGAGACTTGGCTTGATTTGTGTGCAGCTATTGATACATGCAAGCCCAAGCTTATTATCAAAGTTGTCCAGTGGCTGAAACCAAGCTCCAATCTCTTCAAGCTTAATGTGGATGGATGCTCCAAGGGAAATACATGCAAAGCTGGAGGATGTGGAATTCTAAGAGATCATAGGGGGCAATTGGTGATGGCTTTCTCTGAATTCTATGGACAAGAAAGTAATATTATGGCTGAAGCTAAAGCTATTCTCACTGGGACTAGATGGTGTTTCTGGAACAATTACTCAAATGCCATCATTGAATCTGATTCTCTGGTCCTTATTAAGATGATCAAGAAAGAAATACAACCTTCTTGGCACCTTTTGGACATCATGCATCAAATATGGGACATGAATAGCTCTGGAAACTTTCAATTTCAACGTTGCTTAAGAGAAGGCACTATGATGGCTGACAAACTTGTTAACTAGGGTGAAACTAATGAGAGGACACTCAGGTAACACCTAGTTTAGTGTAGCACCTGGGTTCCGCCTTCTCCTTGCCGTAAGAAAATGACTGACTACAAGTCCAGGTATACCAATTTGGAGAAAACCTGCTTGGCCCATTCCTATGGTCATTCCTTTAATACTTCTGGCTCTCGGGAGTCTCTTTGTAGGATACTTGGCCAACGTCAAAACAAAAAGAGAAGTTTTTTAGTGAATCATCATTTTCTCACGATTGGGTGGGTGTGAAGTGTACTGAGGTTAAGGTAAAATACCGAGCTCGAGATGTTAGAAGGTGCCCTGCCTGATGGGTCTACATCCAACCCTGAATGTCGTCGGGTACTGTTAACTTTCCCGCCATTCTTGTAATTGTCACCTCTTCGTCACTCAAGTTGTTTCTTTACCTTCAGAAGTTAGAGCTCTATTGAAGAACAACCAAATTGGTCTTCCATGCCTCAGAGTTAGACATGTCAAAATTCACTACATTTTTTTACAAAATCCCAAATGATTAACAACATTTTTTAGTCATTTGGTACATTAATGTCCTTACTGCTTGTCTTAGTATAGGCCATCTTCTTCACAAGTGCAAGAAATAATCCCTTGATTATTTTCATTGATAATGAGAGGTATATATACAAATATACAATTCCTAAATATGGACAATATAGAAAAATAATTCTACCTTTTCATATTCTAATTCTAATACATTTTCCTAGTACAAGACTAATACCATATTACAATTATACATGAATCACAACTTGTTGAGTCCAAATCGGACCATGATACACACGGTCCTTTACACCCCCGCAGTCATAGCGGGCGGTTGTCGTACACTGAGACTGTCCCTAAAATCTTCAAATAGAACTGAGGGAAGGTCCTTCATAAAGATTACAACTAGAAGTCGATCTGGTACCTTCCTCATAAAGATGTCAGCAATTTGGTATCTGGAGGGCACATGTAAAACGCGTACTTGTCCACGAGCTACCTTTTCACGAACAAAGTGAATATCAATCTCGATATGTTTAGTGCGCTGTTGTTGGACCGGATTGCCAGAAAGATAGACTGCACTAACATTATCACAATAGACCAAGGTAGCTTTCTGAATAGGAAAGTGTAATTCTAATAGAAGATTACGCAGCCAACATGATTCAGATACCACATTAGTCATGCCTCGATACTCAGCCTCTGCACTGGATCGCGATAATGTAGCCTGTTGTTTTGCAGACCACGAGACCAAGTTATCCTCAAGAAATATACAATAACCAGATGTCGAGCGTCTGGTATCAGGACAGTCACCCCAATCAACATCTGTATATGACACAAGAGTAGAGACGGAAGAAGGATATAAATGTAATCCATAATCAAGTGTGCCTTAGATGTACTGTATAATGCGTTTGAGCGCATGCATGTGCTCAATCCGCGGGTCATGCATGAATAAACACACCTACTGAACTGCAAAAGTAATATCAAGTCTCGTGAAAGTAAGATACTGAAGTGCCCCTGCAAGACTGCGATAGTGGGTGGGATCCTCATATGGTGTGCCTGACGTAGTACTCAACTTCGGTTTGGTATCTACCGGAGTGGAAGTAGACTTACAAGATGACATACCAGCTCTCTCAATAATCTCCGCAGCATACTTCCTTTGAGATAAAAATAGACCACCTGAATGACGAGTGACAGCAATGCCCAAAAAATAACTCAAGGGTCCCAAGTCTTTCATTGCAAATTCAGAACTGAGAAGTGACATGATAAACTTGCGCAGATTATCAGATGAAGAATCAATATAATATCATCTACATACAATAAAATTTATGCCAGAGAAGTACCACAACGATATACAAATAGAGAATGATCAGACTGACTGTGAGAAAACCTAATAGTAGATACATAATCTGCAAACCTCTTATACCAAGCCTGCGGGGCCTGCTTAAGCCCATACAAGGACTTCTTCAGCAAACAGATATGATGAGGATGATTGGGATCTCGAAAACCCAAGGGCTGATGCATATAGACTGTCTCCTTAAGATCACCGTGTAACAAAGAATTCTTTACATCCAACTGATGAATAAGCCATGTTTTTTAGAGAGCTAAACTAAGAACAGTCTGAATGGTAGCCGGTTTGACCACCGGACTAAACGTCTCACCACAATCTATGTCAACCTGTTGAGTTTTACCATCACCTACAAGACGAGCCTTATGCCTCTCAAAAGAACCGTCAGAATTTTCTTTATGAGTAAAAATCCACATAACCGAATAATATTAACACCAGATGGATGAGGTACTAACTCCCACGTCTTATTTTCAATAAGAGCATTATATTCGTCAGTCATAGCCAATTTCCAATTTGGGTCATGTAATGTAGACACATGGTTACGTGGTAGTGGGGATTTAGAGACATTAGCATTGAGATTAAAATGTCGTTTTGATTTAAAAATATCCCTTTGACTATGAGTAACGGGCCCTTGACTCGTGGTAGAATTGGGTGGATTTTGGGAAGTGGGTGGGCTGGTGACGGACTGGCCAACAGGCAGTGGACCTGCTGGCCCAATAACTGAAACAGGGGAGGAAACCAATAATGGAGTGGGATGGAACACTAGAACAGTACCGAGATCGATACTAGGCCGTGTTTCTGGCCCACTGGGCAAAATCGGCGGAACAGTGGTAACGGGATTGTGTGGGCCAGCAGGCAGTGGGCCATTTTGGTCACGGGACAAGTCCGATAAATGGTGGATAATATATGGTGAGACCTCGTCATCTAAAAAATTATACGAACTAGGCACAGGACTACTCACTTTAGCAAATGGAAATTGGGTTTCATAAAAAGTAACATGGCGACTAATTAAGATTTTATTAGACGATAAATCAAAACATTTGTAACCACGTTGATTAGATGAATAACCCAAAAACACACAAGCGGTAGAACGGGCTTGAAGTTTATTAATTGTAGTTGACGGAAAAAGTGGATAGCATAAACACCCGAAAACCCTAAGATGTGAATACGAAGGATTTGTATTATAGAGAATTTTAAGGGGAGATTCATATGCTAACACTTTGGTAGAAAGTACGTTAAGGAGGTAAGTAGCCATTTGTAGAGCATGATGCCAAAAGGAAGGGGGTACGGAAACATGGACTAATAAAGTTCAGACAATATTATTAATGGTACGAATTTTCCGTTCACCTTTTCCATTTTGTGAGGACGTATGAGGACAAGAAAAAAAACTATGCCATTAGCATCACAAAATTCCTGAAACAACCCATTATCGTATTCCTTGCCATTATCACATTGAGTAGTTTAAATTTTCCGTTCGAATTGGGTGCGGATGAATGCTCTAAATTTTAAGAAAGTGGAAAAAATTTGAGACTTTTTGGATAACGGAAAGGTCCACAAAAAATTAGAATAATCATCCAAAAATAAGACATAATAACAATGGCCCAAAGAACTTAAAAAGGGAGATGTCCATAAATTACTGTGAATAACGTCAAAAGACATCAAAGTACGAGAAGTAGAGGATACAAATGGTAATCGAACATGTTTCCCTAACGGACAAGAAGGACAAAGTGGAGTAGAAAAGAGAAGGTCGGTCCCATCCCACGGGTTAGGTGCTTAGCTGAAGGTGGAAGTCCAAAGCTTAATAAGGCAGCTTTGTTGGCGAAGCCGAGGAAAGAGCAAGGATACACACGGTCCTTTAACAAGGATGAACTCTTCATCCTTCATGTACTTCAGGGAGGTTTGGACAAAAAGACACCTCTTGTAATTGTTCTTTTGGATGTGAAATCAACAGATTGGGGTCGATACCTAATCCCCCACCAATAGGTGGTCTAAAAAGAAATACAGACCATTTGATTTTCTTTAATAAATATGCCATTTAGCTCAGGCTAAACGGTTCTTTGCCTAAAAACAAAAAAAGTTGGTGCAAATTATTGTTATCTATCATGATTTATGAGCCATCACCAATAACTGAATTACTATCCGACATATATTATGATTGTCCTTATCTATAGGACTTTAACCAATATCTTGAGCAATGAAAAATTGAATCAAAGAAAAAAATCAATATTGTTTTGGTTTATTTTAATTTTTAATTTTTTATTTTAAAAACTATTATTCGCTCTGTCCCAATTTATATGATACACTTTTCTATTTAGTCTGTCCCAAAAAGAATGATACATATCCTTATTTGACAATAATTTAACTTTAAACTTTATCGTTTACGATTAACGAGATGATTTATAGTCATACAAATATATTTGGCTTGTTTAGACCACAAGATTCAAAAGTCTTTCTTTATTTCTTAAATTTTGTGCTCAGTCAACCTATATCACATAAATTGAGACGGAGGGAGTAATAAAATTTGATTAGATTTTGGTTTTAAGCATTAAATAATCGGAAAAAGAACCAAACCAACTATATAAAGAAATTTTAATTAATTGTAAATTTAATCAGATATCTTTATAAATGATCGACTGAAAGACCGAAGGACAAAAACTTGCCTAACGCCTTACATATTCTTAGAAGTATATTTTTGCATTTTTATTGTGATCAGACACATCTCCGTTTAGACAAAATTTTAACATGATCCTTTTTATACCGTATGTCCTATCTTGAAGAATGTATTTCTCGGCTGAGACAGGTTAACAATCGTGGAACGCATAGGATGGTCGATATAACATCTTTTTCAGTACGATAATAAGTTCCAACGATAAATATAACATGAAATACAAATTATGTGCCTTAAGCGACATCCGTCTGGTGGTACTAGATGTAGCCTTTCCCGAGAAAGATGCCGAATATTCATAAAATGACTAAAATTAAAATTTAGCAATAACTGTGGAATCAAAACTGCTATTATCCCTAAATATTTTGTTGAAAATATAAGGCAGACCCTTCATAATATAATAGGGCACAAAGAGGATGGAAGAGACAGAGAGACATTAAGCTTAATCATATCATTTTGAGGAACTCCTCTCTTGCATAATAATATCACAAGAGAATTTATATAGGTGCTAAATGATAAATCTAAACATAAAATTACTAAATAGTTTCACACACATGTGCTATGAAACTTGCCCACATTAAAATCATCAGATTCATGCATCTAGATTTTCTAATAGTTACTATGGATAACACGAAGCATATAACCCTAGAAATTTAAACATTTAGGTTTACTAGTTTCAATATCCCCTCTTAAACTTACATTGTCATTTCATATTCTTCAATTAATCTTTAATTTCATCATTGTTTTCAACATCCTCTTTGTATACGCCTTCATAACTATAGGCAATTCATTCTCCATCACCTTCTATTATGGTTATTGCAAACACAAACTTAGGGAAGACTTCTCTCATCTTCTCTTCCTATCTTTTGAAGTCCTTTAAGACTTACATCTTCTCGACAGGTTGTTCTTCTATTCATGCACAAATCCGGAGAATTCATTCTTCTTTTGTAAATAGCCGACATCTCAACAAATCCTCAACCTGGAGAGACACCTTTAATGGAGAATTCAAAATATTCACATTTACACCTTCCTGTCAGGATCGAACCAATGTTGTGATATCACTTGTTGAAAGTATAATGCAGACCCTTGATAATATCATAGGGCATAAAAAGGATAAAAGAGAGAAATAAATAACAAAAGCTCACTTCATAGTATATTAAAATCTCACTCTTACATAATGACATTTTAAGGGGGTTTATATAGGTTCTAAAAGATAATTCTATACATAAAATTATTAAATAATTTCACACACAAACTATGAATTTGCCCACATTGAAATAATCAAATCCATGCATCTCGGTTTTATAATAGTCATAAGAATAACACCAAACATATGAACCTAAATATTTAAATTTTTAAGTTTGCTATTTTCAACACATTTACCATCCCTTTTTTAATCAGAACAAAACAAGAATCAAGATTTGCCCCGCATGCACACACTACAACAAACAAAAATTAGAGGACTATACACAAATTATCCATAATTTTACCGAATTAAGAAATACACCACATGAATTACGAGTCTAGTGCACCATTATTGCATACAATCAAAGAACACGACTAGCTTTAGAAACAAACTAGCACAAACTTTGAACCATCATAGTGTGCTTTATTCAAGAGTTTCTCTCAAACTTCTTTCTTTACATTTATGAATAATACTCTTAATTAGCATGGCTTAGTGCAAATGCAACGGTTGTGGAGTCCACGACATTCTCCATCGGTAAATCCTTCTATCTCACAGATGGCGAGGCAGTTCTCGCTCAAGCACTCCCTCAGGATATGGCGGCTCGGGGACTGGCAAGTTCTTGCCTCTGCAATTTTCATTGGTCCCATATCTGTAATGATAGAATATACACAATATATTCTTTTGATATCATTAGTAATCTTGTATATTTGTAATTATGGTAGTAATCTTTCGTATTAGTTAAGTGTATATTTGATTTCCGTAATTATAGCCTAGGATGACTATTGTATATCATGTATATAAACTAATTACATTAATGAAATCAGCAATGGATTATTGTCTTTCATGGTATCAGCAGTCTAGGGCAAATATTTTCCTTCTCCATACTACTTCCACCGCCCTCTCTTCTCTCTCGGTTGTCCCTTCGAATTTTTCCGCCACCCTAATTCTCCTCTTATTCCTCCATCATGTCTAACACAAAGAATACCTTTCATCATGTTCTTGCAGTCTCCAAAATCCATAAAAACATCCCTGTCGTCCTTGAAATGGAGAACGTCCAATACGCGATGTGGGCAGAACTTTTTAAAATTCACGCAATGTTTCATAGAGTCCTGCATCACATCGACAAATCGGAAAAAGGCAAGGAGAAGGTGTCTTCCACCGATGATGAAATAGAGTTATGGAAAACTCTTGATGCTACGGACCTCTTACACACAATTATCGAACCTGACGCCACGGCAATGGAAGCTTGGAATAGGTTGCGTGATATATTCCAAGATAACTAAAATTCTCGTGTCGTAACCCTTGAACAAGAATTCTCTCACACAACTATGGAGGATTTTCCAAATGCCTCCGCCTATTGTCAAAGGCTCAAGCAATTACCGGATCAACTCAAGAACGTCGGCGCACAGGTCACAAATGACCGTCTCATCCTTAAGATGGTTGCAGGCCTCTTCGAAGCGTATAATGGGGTTGGCACTCTCCTTCTCCAAAGCAATCCAATCATAATTTTCTACCAAGCACGTTCCGTGCTCACCCTAGAAGAAGTAGGGTTGGCTAAAAAGGCCACAACCGGAACACATTCCACCATGATGGTTGTCACGTCCCAAGACACCGGTGACTCTTAATCATTCTCTGAAAATTATAGCCAAAACTGCAACAACGGTGGTGGCAAAAAGGGTCAAAACCAGAAAAATGGTAGCAAAAACCGTGGTGACGGCGGTGGCGACAGTGTCGGACGTGGTGGAAGCCAACAGGGGCCTGCGCCACAGCACCACTGACAGCAGCCTTGGGCCAGTGAGTAGTGGCCGTGAGGCTGGGTCAATGGGAAGTGGCCCATTCCACCCTGTCTTTTTCCCACATAAATTGGGCCTTGCCCAGTGGTAACCAACACCAGGCTCGACAACAACAGGCCTGACAGCAGCATGTCCTTCTTGGGCCTCGACCACATCAAGCCTTTACTTCTACGGGCCCAATAGTCTCCCCAACCAACACGAATATCGAGGAAGCGATGCATACACTTGGGCTAAATCCTCTGGATGTGAATTGGTACTTGGACACTGGTGCTACTTCTCATATGACATCCGCGTAAGGTAATCTCTCGTCTTATTTCAATTTGAGAAACAATCATGGCATAATTGTTGGTAATGGTCATTCAATTCCAATTCATAGTTATTGTCACACAAATTTGTGTCCCCCAAACCAACCTTTAGCCTTGAAAAATGTCCTTCATGCTCCTCAATTAATTAAGAATTTGGTGTTTGTTCAAAAATTTACAACTGATAACTCGGTTTCTGTTGAATTTGATCCATTTGGATTGTTTGTGAAGGATTTATGGACGGGGATACATCTAATGAGATGTGATAGTCGGGGCGAGCTCTATCCCATCACCACCACCATCACCACAAAATAAGCCACACCGCCAACGTTTGTCTCTTTAGCACATTCCTTATGACATTCACGTTTGGGCCATCCAGAAGCGTCTGTTGTTGCTTCCCTTAAAAACAATAAATTTATTGAGTGTACAAACACTCGTAGTGCTAATGTTTGTCCTTCTTTTCCGCTTGGGAAATATATTAAATTTCCTTTTATTGCCTCTACTTCAAGTACTATGTTGCCTTTTGATATTATTTATAGTGATCTTTGGACGTCTCCCGTTTTGAGCTCTTAGAGCCACCATTGTTATGTTTTGTTGTTGGATGAATACTCAAATTTTTTGTGGACATTTTCTTTATCTAAAAAGTCTTAAGTTTTTTCCACATTTCTTTCATTCAGAGCATTCATCTGTACTCAATTTGAACGGAAAGTTAAGAACATTCAATGTAATAAAGGAAGGGAATTTGATAATGGGTCATTTAGAGAATTTTGTCGAATTAATGGTATATCTTTTCGGTTCTCATGTCTTCATACGTCATCACAAAATGAGAAAGCCGAAAGAAAAATCCGCACCATTAATAATATTGTTCGTACTTTACTAGCCCATGCATCATTACCACCCTCTTTTTGGCATCATGCATTACAAATGACAACTTACATTCTCAACATACTCCCTAGCAAAGGATTAGCCTACCAATCTCCACTTAAAATTCTTTACCAAAAAGACCTTTCATATTCTCATCTTCGGGTATTTGAGTGTTTATGTTATCCTCTATTTCCCTCCACTACCATTAACAAACTTCAAGCTCGTTCTATCGCATATATTTTTTGGGGTACCCATCTAATCATCGTGGTTACAAATTTTATGATTTATCCTTTAATAAAGTCATCATTAGTTGTCATGTAATTTTTTATGAAACCCATTTTCTGTTTGCTAAGTTGCATACTTTCGTGTCTAATACCTATGATTTTTTAGATGATGGGCTCTCATTGTATATGGTCCACCATTTGACCCAACTCACACCTCGGAACATAGACCAACAGGCGCGGTCAGATCCACTGCCTGCTGGCCCAAGTCTCCCGAGCCCACATATTCTACCAGCAGGCCCACTGCCTGCTGGCCCAAATACATTTGGTCCATCATCTCTGCCAGTAGGCCCACTGCCTGCTGGCATAAATGTCTCCGTCCTGAGTCTGTCAATTGACCCACTGTCTGCTGGCCTAATAAATCCCAGCTACCACACAGTCCAGGCCCAAACAATCCAAGTCCAACCCAGCTCCAATCTTCAGAACTGGGCCAACCCACAGTTTTATCCCAAATCCAGCCCACTTCGGTCCAAGGATCAGGGCTCGTTACTCGTAGACAACGAGGTATTTTTAGATCAAAATGACAATTTAATTTCAACTATAATTGCACTAAATACTATCTGCCACGTAACCCCGTGTCTGCCCTTCATGACCCGAATTGGAAAATAGCTATGGATGATGAATATAATGCTCTTATTGAAAAATAAAACATGGGAGTTGGTGCCCCGTCCACCTAGTGTTAATGTGATTCATTCTATGTGGATTTTTACTCATAAGAAAAATCTGATGCTTGTTTTGAGAGGCATAAGACCCGTCTTGTAGGTGATGGCAAAACTCAGCAGGATGACATGGATTGTGGAGAGATATTTAGTCCAGTGGTCAAACCGGCAACTATTCACACTATTCTCAGTCTTGCTCTCTCCAAAGCATGGACTATTCATCAATTGGATGTGAAAAATGCATTCTTACACGGGGAACTCAAGGAAACAGTATACATGCATCAGCCCTTGGGTTTCAGGGACCCCATTTATCCTAATCATGTGTTCTTGCTGAAGAAATCCTTGTATGGACTAAAACAATCTCCTCGGGCCTGGTACAAGAGATTCGCAGATTATGTGTCTTCTATTGGGTTTTCTCACAGCAAGTCTGATCATTCAATAGTCATCTACCATCACGGTACTTCTATGCCCTACATTCTGTTATATGTGGATGATATTATATTAACTTCTTCCTCTGATAAACTTTGCAAGCCTATCATATCTCTTCTCAACTCAGAATTTGCTATAAAAGACTTGGGGCCATTGAGTTATTTTTTGGGTATAGCTGTCACTCGTCATGTAGGTGGTCTATTTCTATCTTAGAGGAAATATGTAGCAGAGATTATTGAACGGACTGGCATGTCAACCTGTAAGTCATCTCCTACTCCGGTTGACACTAAACCGAAGTTGCGTGCTACTTCTAGCACACCATATGAGGATCCCTCCCACTATCGTAGTCTTGCGGGTTCTTCAATATCTCACATTTACGAGGTACGATATTACTATGTAATGCAACATGTGTGTTTATTCATGCATGATCCGAGGGAAGAACACATGCACGCCCTCAAACGCATTGTGCGCTACATTTAGGGCACTCTTGACTATGGTTTACACTTATATCCATCATCGGTATCTACGCTCATGTCGTATACAAATGTTGATTGGGGTGGATGTCCAAACACCAGGCGTTCAACATCTGGTTATTGTATGTTTCTTGGTGATAACTTGGTCTCTTGGTAGGCTAAACGCCAGGCTACTTTGTAGTGCTCTAGCGCAGAGGCCAAATATCGAGGGATCGCCAATGTGGTATCTGAGTCCTGTTGGTTGTGTAACCTCCTCTTAGAGCTTCATTTTCCTATTCGAAAAGCTACCTTGGTCTACTGCGATAATGTTAGTGCGATATATCTCTCGGGGAATCCTGTACAACATCAGCGCACTAAACATATCGAGATGGATATTCACTTTGTTCGCGAAAAGGTAGCTCGTGGACAAGTACGTGTCTTGCATGTACCTTCATGTTATCAAATTGCTGGCATCTTTACTGAGGGTCTTCCCTTAGTTCTGTTTGAAGATTTTAGGGACAGTCTCAGCGTACGACAACCGGCCGCTATGACTACGGGGGTGTGATAGAATATACACAATATATTCTTTTGATATCATTAGTGATCTTGTATATCTGTAATTATGATAGTAATCTTTTATATTAGTTAAGTGTATATTTGATTTCCGTAATTATAGCCTAAGATGACTATTGTATATCATGTATATAAACCAATTATATTAATGAAATCAACAGGGATTATTCTCCTTCATGTAAAAAATACCTCAACGTCAGCCATTTATTAGGTTCATATCATACATTTTACAGAAAAGGCTAATTCAATATTTAATGTTAATAGATCACTACAGATTTTTTTTAAAAAAAACAGGAGTTAACGACGTATAACTTCTTTAGCTAATAGTCAAAATCACCATTAATTCTATTTTATAACGTATTGACAAATGATTATCAAAAACCTTGTTAGCTATGAGTTATAACGATATGTGTAAGATCAAAAGTTTCAAAAAGGTATTTTTGATACGTTACGCACACTTTTAATTTAAAACAGCCACAAGATTTAGAAGTTCTTTTTACTGTTTTTAAATTTCGAGCCTAGTGAAAGATACATAAAAATGACAAGGATGGATCAGAGTATTTAAAAGTTGTGGCCCTACTTAGAAAACATAATATAGTAATATTATGGTAGAACAACAGTCCGTTTTGATAGAGAACCACCGAGGAATGTGGTGAGATGGTCGAAATCTTTTCGCGCGCTTCTAATCAGAGATCTCAATTCATGTCATGTGAATAACTAAAAATCTCTTGGAAGATAGTGTTTTATCCCCCGAATGGTCTTACCGGCGCAGCGTTGAAAGAGTCAGGCCATTGATTTCGAATAACGGATTAATGCTTAAATTAAAAACAAAAAAACAAAAAAAAATTGATGGGAAGAAGTAGACGGACCAATGGCCATGACAAGCATTGTTAGAAGTAACACGGTAGCAAAGAGATGCATGGAGTGTGCCATTCTCGCATACATATTTTTGAGAGAGAAGCACCTTAGAATTACACTATATAATTTTTTTGATGTATGTGAAAGCTAATGCTCCTAGCTTTTAAAATAAATTTTGATAATGAGATGAATGAAAGAAACATTAGGCTCTCTTATATAAGATTAATAGATCTAGTATAATTTAATGAAGATTTTATCCTTTCATCTAGACTAGATATTGTGGAAAAGACGATTAGAAAGAAAAGAAAAAGGAAAAAGATAGGACATGAAACAATTATTCCATTTTGCCTTTGTATAAATAATTACTTCTTTTTTTCATTTTACATATACCGCCAATTTCTTTTGGGATAATAAAGAAGATATGGAGATGAGATTATGAGGATTAGGATAATCCACTACATTAGTGAGGGGATTGGGCCTTGAGTTTAAAAAGATATGGGCAAAAAAGAGAACGGACAGCCGAACAATCAGCCCATAGCAGACTTTTATTAGGACAGTATGTCCGAACATCAAAATGATTAAACTAAAAAAGTACAAAGTGTTGGTTCATGCAAAAGCAATTATAATGTCATTAGACTGAGGGTGTATTTAGTATAAAAGGAATTATTTTTTGATTTTTTCACGTTTGGTTGGATTCAAAATATTTTATCTTGAAAATAAATTTCTTAAAAAACATGAAAATAATTTCACCGATAGAAAATGGGTAAACAAGTTTCATAAGTAACATTCTATAATCTATATATACTTGCTTATCTCACCCACTCCCAAAAACTCCACCTGCCCCTACTCCCCACCTCGACCCCCCCCCCCCACACACACACACTCACAGTCCCAGCCATCCCCTCTACCCCCACCGACCCCATCTCCACCCTCATTAGTGTGTAGAGGAAATGACAAGATTGCGAATATAGTTAGATAAAATAAACTTTAGTCACTTCGTGAGTTTAAAGGTGGGACAAATTTTGTGGTAACAAATTTGAAGTTAGCAAGATTCACCGTTCTTCTCATAGCACAAATATACATAACTTCAAGATGAGATATAGAACAATTTCAAGTATCAAACATGAGTTATTTCAAGAACAACAATCTTTTCTTCCAATTATTTATCATTTACACTTAATTTTGCTCCAGTGAGAAGTTAAGATTGACCCCCCATAGTCAAGAAAAATTAACAATCTAGGATATCACAGAGTCTATCTGAAGAAGATCATCTAGTTGCTACATTTAATTATCACGAGTTTTTTTTTCAAATGAATTGCATATTGGCGTCATCCAGAATAAGTGAAAGTTGACAATATCACCCTACTACTTTATACGTTATTATAGCTAAACAATTTAATTTGTCAAATTTCAAGAATGTGTGATGTTGAATTGGTGAAACAGAAAAGCAAAAGACGAAAGTTGAATAGGAGTAATAAGCTAGTAATAGTACAAATTATTATTATTATCTGTCGTGATTCATGAGCCATGGCCATTGATAATTGAATTACTATCCGATATATATGTTATGAATGTCCCAATCTTTAAGACTTTAACCAATATCATGAGTAAGTCACAAAAAAACTGAAAAATCAAATCAAAAATTAAATTATATAAAGAAAAAATTCATACATTTTTGTAGTTTGGTTTTAGTTTTAAACGTGATAAAATTTGATTTGATGTTAGATTTAAAAAAAAAATCGAACCAAACCGACTATGTAAAGGAATTTCAACTAATTGAAGATTAAATATAATTAAAAAGGGCAGTTTCTACAATTTGAACCCGTAACCTCCTGATTACATAGCAACAAACTTTACCAGTTATACCAAGGATCCCCTTCAAAATTAAATATAATTAATCAGCTATTATTATGATCATTGACTGAAAAAGAAGGATAGATACTTTCCTAGCTACTTGTCTTATATATTCACAAAAGTCTTTTGTTTTATTACCGTCTTGCTTTAGTAAAGACACATCTCATCCAAGATCCATCGATGATACCTTATGTTATGTCTCGATGAATGTATTCCTCGGTCCGATATATGTCAACAATCGTGAAAGGTCCAGGATGGTCGCTATAGCGTTTTTTTCAGCACGGTAACAAGGTACAACGATGAATCTAACATGAAAGACGATTACTGTGCCTTAAATAACATCGGTCTGGTATTAGATGTAGCCTTTCCCGCCCAAGATGCCGAATATTTATAAAAGAACTATAATATCTACCAATAACTGAAGGAACAAAGTTGTTAAGTAATATCCCTAAACATTTATCATCCCTTCTTTTAATCAGAACAAAACACACACTACATACAAAAATTAGAGGACAGAGGAAAAATTATCCATACTGTTGCAGAAAAACAAGAAATACACCACATGAATTACAAGTCTACCACGCCATAATTGCATACAATCAAAGGTCATGACTAGCTTTAGAAACAAAACTGCACCACCTTTGAACAATCATAGTGTGCCTTATTCAAGAATTCCTCTCAAACTTCTTCTTTACATATCAAATAGTAGTCTTAATTAACATGGCCTAGTGCAGAAGCAACGGCGGCGGAATCCACGGCAATCACCACCGGGAAATCCTTCGGACTCACAGACGGAGGCACAGTTTTTCTCGCTCACACATGGTCCCTTGAAACGTTGGCTTTGCGACTCACAGTGCCTTGCCTCTGCAATTCTCATTGGTCCCATCTCTGTAAAAAATACCTCAATATTAGTAATACTTATTAAGTTCACACATGGATATCCATGTTAGAAGACGTTATTCAAGATTTAAAGTTAATGAATATCAACGGTATATTGTACAAAGGGGGTGGAGATAGGATTTTTTGATCATCAAAGAAATTTAATATTTATTATAATAACATAAAAAAAACCTTATATGTACAATATGAATTTCCGGCAAAGGGGATCGGACCACCCCGGACTAGATATCAATATTCTCGTAAAGCATAAATGTATATATAATATCTCTGTTTCAATTGATGCGTCTTACTTTTTCCTAATCTGTTTTGAAAATAATTTGACATTTTTATATTTAGTACTAAGTTTGTTATTTCAATATTCTCCAATTACTCTTAATAAAAAACCCTTATAAGAATGACATAACGTGTGTAAAGATCACTCAAAGGATATTTTTGATATGTACACACTCATTTAATCTAAAATTATTCAAAAGTTTCCTTTATATCAAATGCTTAAATTTTAAAAAAAGCGATAAGGAAGAAGAAGACGAACCAGTAGCCATGACAAGCATTGCTAGAAGTAAGACAGTAGCAAAGAAACGCATGGAGTGTGCCATTTTCACAGACAGATTTTTGAGAGAGAAGCACTTAAGAGTTTTATGTATTTTTGATATATGTGAGAGCTACTGAGGCTAGTATGTGGTTTTTATAAGGGCTTATCTTGTGGAAGATAGCACAATAAATATTTGTTTTCTTTTTCTTTTTTATTGATCATTTGAACTACTAGAGTCCTACTTTACTTTTTAGTTTATTTTGAAAAGGATATTATTTTTATATTTAATAATGTAACTCTTTAATTTTAACATCTTACGTGACAGTTTTAATTAAGAGTTAAGACCGTAGACTATAAAAAACATTTTGATACATTATATATATCTTTAATTTAGGACTGTAAAATTTAAAAGTTGCTCGCTAAGTTTTGATTCTCAATCAAACTGTGCAATAGCGGAGCCATATATAGTGCAAGCTATGAGTTCAACGGAATCCAATATCTTTTGATCAGACCTATTATTTTTGTTATATATATATATATATATATAAATTCAATAAACAAAAGAAATTGAAATTAAGAATTCATATAAATTAAATTTTTTGATTCCGCCATCAAGTAAAATAGATGGAGTGATAAATGTTCTTTTTCTTTCTTTCAACGTTAATCTTATGACTTTATGAGTTCATATCACAAAAAAAGTGATAATATTGTTTTATCAAAATAATATGGAAAAGTTAAATTGATGCAAAACGACAATATAGCTTTTCACATTTCAAACGAAACTAAATGAACGGTATATAAGAAATGAAAAGGTTGTTGGAATATTGTGTCCATATATGGTTAGCAATTCAGGTCAGTATTTATTACCCATTTCCTTTTAATTAAAGTGGTGTAATTTAAATTGGTATAGAATTTAAAAGTAAAATGATTTTTTGAAACTTATTCTTTTAAATATTACAGTTTAGAAAAAATGAAGTTGTGACATATGTTGTTAGAATATATATTATTCATAAAATTTCAATATTTTGATACATTAACCATATTTCTTTAATTTAAAATCAACAAAATTTAAATTTTTCTCTTAATTTCTTAAATCCATTTTCAATTAAATTAAAGCACATAAAATAAAAGAAATGAAGTACTAATAAATGTTCCTTTCGTTTTCTTTCAACATTAATCTGATCACTTGAGTTGATCTACAGAAGGTGTGACATTTTCCGTTAAATATGGGCAAAAGTTAAATTAATTGTCGTAGTGCAAGACATGTGTCTACGTGAACGGTGAAATGAAAAGGTTCTTGGAATATTTGGTCACTCAAATTATCTTTTTATGTTCCTCCTTAATCTGTCGATAATAAGATTAGTGAATGATTTTATTATTTAGCTATAAAATTTATTCATTACTAATTTTTATAGTGTATTCGTTAGATAATTTAATAGTGTAATTTTTTTACACTAATAGTATATAACTTAAACCCATGAAAAAAATTCAACTTTCAACTATATATAGACAAATCTAGATAAAGACTCTGTGATTATATCACAAGTTTAAACTTTGCTGTATTGACCGTTGGAAGATCTTTAATATCATCAAGTTAAAATGATAGATAGAAAATAATGTTACAAAATAATAAATAACATGTAGCAATAGATACTGAATAATTATCAAAAGTTTTTAAATTAGGCATTGGGCATAACTCACACCTCAAAAGTTAGCTCAAGGGGAGGAGGATTGCCCAAACCTTATAAGGAGTCAGGGTTCTCATCCGTCACCGATATTGGTATGTTCTCTTCACCTCCCCCTCCCCTCTCACCCCTCTCACGCCCAGATCCATATAATCTTTTTATCTGGGGTCCACTATCAAGTCTGGAGCGTGCACTTTCATGGATCGGGGATATTTTCACCCCTATCAGTTTGGGACCGGTCAATTGGTCCAAGAAGTATCCCCCCCTTCGGGGGCCCACATCGAATCAGGCATGGATTTGGCTCTGATACCATGTTAAAATTGAGACAGTGACGAGAATTTAGAGAGATAACAATAATGGGAGAATTCTTTCTACTTTATATTCATCATAATGACCTCCTTATATAGAAGTAAGGTTCTCCTTCTCCCAGTCTTATAAGGTAACCCTATTCCAATAGGACTACAAATCCTATATTTACCATAATTGCAATTGTACCATAAATAGACTAAACTATTATAACTAGACTAGAATAGGATCTTCAACACCAAAAGTTCCTTGTAGCAATTACCACAGGAACCGAACCAAAAACCTTCTTGGAGGCAGTGAAAAAGGAATATTGGAAAATAGACATGCAGCAAGAGATTCAAGTGTTGGAGGATAATGGAATATGGACGCTAGAAATGTTGTCATAAGATAAGAAAGCACTCGGATGTAGATGGATGTACAAAATCAAGTACAACTCTGACGGGACAATCAAGCGTTATAAAGCTCGTTTGGTCATCTTCGAAAATAAACATGAGGAAGGAGTTAACTACAATGAAACTTTTTCTCTGGTTGCTAAGGTAGTACCTGTTCGGACCTTCCTGGCAGTTGCGGCTGCGCGGAATTAGGAGTTGCATCAGATGGATGTGCATAATGCTTTCTTACATGGCGAGCTTACCGAGGAAGTTTATATGAAATTGCCACCGGGATTCCGTGTTCCTAATCCGGGGAAAGTATGTCGACTCTGAATGTCTTTGTATGGTTTGAAGCAAGCTCCAAGGTGTTGGTTTGTGAAATTATCAAGTGCTCTGATGAAATATGGGTTCAAACAGTCGTACACAAACTATTCTCTAATTACTATGCATTGGGGAGGTATGCAACTTAACGTCTTAGTCTATGTGGATAACTTGATTATCTCATAAAATGACCATAGTGCCATTAAATTATTCAAAGACTATCTCCAAACTTGTTTTCACATGAAGAATTTGGGCCCTCTGAAGTATTTTCTAAGAGTTGAAGTTGCACGTGGACCAACCGGGTTATTTCTCTGTCAACAAAAATATGCCCTGGATATAATATCTGAGTCCGGATTATTGGGAGTTAAACCAATCAATACTCCCATGGAACATAATCATGGTTTGGTGTTGGCCGGAGGAGCCAATTTGAGTGATCAAGAACCATTCCGGCATTTGGTCGGTCGATTGATATACCTAAATTTTACGCGATCAAAGTTGTCATATTATGTGCATGTTCTATCCCAATTCATGCAGCAACCGAAGGAAGTACACTGGAATGCGGCTATCCGTATGGTGCGTTGCTTGAAGACGAACCCAGGACAAGGCATAGTGATGAGAAAATATTGTGATCTTCAGTTGTATGGATTGTGTGATTCGGACTAGGCCGGATGTTCGTTGACTCAGAAATTACTTACAGGTTGGTTTATCTCCCTCAGGAATTCTCATGTCATGGAAAACCAAGAAGCAACATATTGTCTCTCGCTCGTCAGCGGAGGCTGAATACATATCAATGGCAATGACCATTTGTGAAATGAAATGGTTAAAAAGAATTTTGCATAGTTTTAGCGTTGAACATAAGTCTTTGGTTAAAATGTATTGTGACAATCAAACAACTTTGTATATTACCCGAAATCCTATGTTTCATGGCTGAACTAAACACATTGAAGTGGACTGTCACTATGTCCAGGATGCAATCCAATCAGGTACAACATTGTCACACCCCAACCTAGCGGGTGGCCGTCACCCATCACCTAAAGGCCCGAATGAACCAATCATGACATTTGTAACATGTGACATAATATTGGGCCGGCAAGGCTACTAAGTGACAATAATAATAACCAGACATGGCCACCTACAAGTAGAAGAAGCCTAACAACCTATATATACATATGCAAGACCGACAAGGCCATAAAAATGATATCAACTATCGAGAAGGCCGACAAGGCCATACAAAACACATATATACACTAATTGTAAGTCTGCAAGCCTCTAAGAGTATTGTACAACGTCTACTGATTGGGACAGGGTCCTACCATACCCAAAACCATATATATACATATGCATATGTACCTATAGACTCAAAACCAGTAACTCTGGAAAAGTGGAGTGCGACACCCAACTGTTGATCTCGATATCCTACTGAAGAGGCACGCCGACCTGTCTATCTGCACATGTGGGCATGAACACAGCGCATAAAAAGGGGCGTCAGTACAAAATATGTATAGTGTATGTAAGGTAATAAGCATAAGCATAAAGAATGCAATAACATGAGAAAGAGGTATAGAGACAACCTGAAACTTAGAATAAGGCCATTGCGGGCATCCAGAGAACACAATATGACCATAAATGCATGAATGTAAAATCATTCCTCACTATGGAGGCATACATCATATCATATAATAATAAATATCTATGTGGGGTGAGCTCATCATAACTGTCCGGCCATATAGGACGCGGTAAATATCTGTCCAACTGATCAGTGGTATGCACAACTACGTGCCTGCCTGGACGTTTATGACATGGCACGATAGTGAAAGAATTACCTCTAGGTGCACATCTACGTGCCTGCCCAACCGACTATAGTGCAACGCGGTAATAAAAATAGATATATATATATATATATATATATATATATAATTTCAATACAAGACCAACCTCAAAGGGGATATCATAGAAAAAGTTTGATTGACCTATCGCCATTATCCTCCAAGTTTCGTTATTGTCTCTACGTTCATCATCTTTCAATTGGTAGCTAAATGAAATAACCGATATAGAGAACATGAAAGAAATTTAATATATATTACACATAAGTAAGGTTCAGCTCAATCGGGTAAACCATTATCAACTCAAGTTTATTGGCGACGTTCCAATTGATAACCAAAAGGAATATGAAAACATCTTTGAGTAATGGACAAGAGAGATAAGGATACGAGAATATACTTTAATATCGGCCGTTCATGAGAAGAGGTAAGCTTAACCATTTTGGAATATGATTCAAGTTTAACGGAAACGTTTCAATCAATAACCAAAGAAACATGGAAGTATGGGCAACACTTAAGTATAAATCATATATGAAGTAGAGGGCAACTCAAGCATAAGAATATGATCGACTTATGTTTTCACGGAATGAATGTATCAATGAAACATTCAACGAGTTCTAATCATGCCACAAAAAAAGAAGAAAATGTCCTACATACCTCATCGATAGAGTTATACAGGCTTTCTGAGCCCTCAAACGTCTTACGAATGATCTCCTATATAATAAGAACAATTTGAGACCAAATTCAAGTTCATATCTTATAGGAATCTTCACTTAGACATTTAACCGAACAACTCATGGGCGTGAGTTTAACGACTATTTTGTAACTTAATTCTCCCGAAGAATGCTACCATATTTTACTTTTCTACTTATCCCCTTCAATACGATCCCACTCATACCACCACAACTCCAAACAACACGTTAAAACTATATAAAATAGCCCAACAATCAAGCCAAGTCCATAAGAGTTCACAAGAATTGCAAAAGCTTATTCTATGGGATTTTCCACCAAATTTCTAGGTTTAGTTACTTGTAAAGCTCAAAGAGGTGAAGAAAAGGTTAAATTATACCTCAAAAGATGAAGAATACTCTACAACTCAAGTTATTTCAAGACAGAGCTTTCTTACGAAAAGCGAAACAACAAGCAATCGACGATTCTATGGTTGCCACGTTATTCCTTATGTTAGAGTTGTGTGATTAACTCTTGGATTGGATTGGATTGTGATTGATGGAGGGATGTTTGAGAGAGTAACCTAGGTTTTTTTCAGGTATTTGAAGGGGAAGAAATGAGGAGAAAATCATTTATTGGGTCCTATATATACTTGGCTTAAGTTGAGCCACCGACCAAAGTTTCTGTCCGGAGGCAGTTTGCATCCTTGGACGGAAATACGAGTATCTCTCTACTCTGACGTCGTATCGAGAAACGATTTGTTGCGTTGGATAGAAGACACTATGAATTGAACTTATATACGTTATTCACCCTATAACTACTCATATAACGTCAGACATCCCCATGCTAAGTTGGGCCAAAAATCTTGTTCGAAATTCGGCCTGCCCTTCCCCGAGTTTCGACGAACTTAATTTTCTTTGATTTGTTTGACCCGAACTCTTACGAAACTTTCATAACACCTGTTTGAACTTATTTTCATCCAAATATGAGATCTTTGACTCACTGAGCTTTACGTTACTTTACTTACGACGCATATGAGTGTGAAAATACGGGGTGTAACAAATATTCCCAAGTCATGTGTCAACCAGTGAGCAGTTGGCTGATGTGTTTACAAAGGCTTTGGGAAATTTGCAACATCAATATTTACTTGACAAGTTGGGCATTCGAGACCTTCATGCTCCAACTTGAGAGGGGTATTGAGACCCCATTTTAGTCTAATTATAATAGTTTAATCTATTTATGGTACAATTATAATTATGGTAAATATAGAATTTGTACTTCTATTGGGATAGGATTGCATTATAAACTAGGAGAAGGAAAATCTTACTTCTATATAAGGAGATCATTATGATGAATAAAAAATAGAAAGTCTTCTCCATTATTCTTGTCTCTCTAAATTCTCGTCTCTATGTCCATTTTAACAAAAACTTATCTCACTTTGCCTATCTTCATCCCCTATTACCTTTCACTTTTTTCTTATTTTTCTTCTTCTTTTTGAATTCTATTTAAGTATAACTTTTAGCTTGATGAGTTATTAAGTTAATTTTTCTATGTCACTTACGTGTACACTTTATGAGACACTAGATGATTTGTGTATTCTCATGTAACATTAGTCAAATATATATATATAAATATATATATATATATATATATATATATATATATATATATATATATATATATATATATATATATATATATATATATATATATATATATATATATATATATATATATATATATGAGATGATTATATGATTCAATGTAATATTAGTGCAGTGTCATTCGCTCATAATTTTCATACGCTTAGGTCATAAAAAATCAGACTCGCATAATAAAGAACGTGTTAAGAAGATAATTAGATAAATAAAAGTATAAAAACTAAAAAAAATTAGTCAATTGAATTTTTTATTAAAAAATAACTTGATAATGGAGACCTGTTATACTAAGATGTCGTAGCTAAACTGCTAAACACACTTGTCTGAGTTTGAGTTAGCAATATATATTTAATTAAAGTTGACAGTAACACCCTACTACTTTTTAAGTTAGCTAAACACTTCAATTTGTCAGATTTCGAGAACGTGTGATGTTGAATTGGTGAAACTTTTGAAAAGCAAAAGATGAAAGTACCGTTGGAAATTTGTCTTTGACGGGGAGATGCGTCCACCCATCTTTGATGAATTAAACACTAGTGTTCCGCATGTTGGAGACTTTGTCTCTTCGCACATGCATGATCTACGAAGTGAGTAGATGACCGTAGGGCCAAGAATCATCAAATTTCATTGAGAAATGAAAGAGATATTGGTCCACGAAGTAAGGTGTTTGAGGCATGAAAATGTGGTGTGGGA
Organism: Anisodus tanguticus; assembly: GCA_034509755.1. NCBI lineage: Eukaryota > Viridiplantae > Streptophyta > Magnoliopsida > Solanales > Solanaceae > Anisodus > Anisodus tanguticus. Next base: position 5,962,179 of record CM067543.1, on the reverse strand, counting down.
CAAATCTACCACATCGGTGGGAATAAGAAGAATTGCTCTCTATATAAGTCTCTAATTGGTAAAGGGTTTGGGACCCCAAGGGGTGTTCCATTTGTTTAAAGGAGGGAGGACCTAGATGTGCTTGGGTTCAAGGCTAAGCCCACACGCGCGCCGCCGCCCGCCCGTCTTGGGCTCCGGGCTATGGGGACTTTTTGTTATTATCTTTTTGGACCAGAGAACTTTTCCAGATGTACAGTTTGGTCCCTGAAGTTTAATATTTTACAGTTTGTCCCCAGAGTTTCTGGAAGGTGACGGAAGGCAGAAAACTCCGTTGGGACTGCTTTTTTGAGGCATTAATCAGCCAAGTAATGGCTGATTAACTCCTCCATTATCACCCTCCTTCATGTCCATAATTCAGCCCCTTTTGATGGCCATTTATAACCATTACTTGGCTGTTTAATGCTCTCCTAATGGCCATTAATAGCCATGTTTTGGGCAGTTGTTTAGCCCCTCCTCCATGCTATATATTGAGCCTCCTTTGGCTCAATTCAGTCACTGGAAAGACACAGAAAAATAGTACATACGTGACTGAAATTCAGCACAAAACAGTGAGCAAAACAGCCAGAAAATAGCACAAAACACAGCTCAAAACAGTGAGCAAAACTGTGATGAAAAACAGTGAGTTAAGACCCTCAGATACACAAGATATACACAACAGAGACACACTATATACACAGAGACAAAAGAGAAGAGTAAACAGAAAGTCTTCCTTCCTTTTCCATATCTTCAGCAAGTCGATTCATATTTGTTTTCTTCGTCAGGCTCAACCTATTGGCTTTGTAGCGTTGAGATTAAAGTGTTGTTTTATCTTGGGAGACTATTGCCCGCTAACGTAAAAGCATATATACGGGGCAATCTTGTCTTAAGGACAGAGGAAAATCACTCGACTCAACACACAACGTTGTAACCATCCAGATTTAGTTGTTTCTTGATTTCAGGTTATCAAGATTCAAGACACAACAAGCTTGCGGCAGTTTTGAAGATTGACATATTTCTTCAACAAGATTCAATTTCTGAATATTGAATATTTGTTTATCCTTTCGAATACTTGTAATAGTTATTTATTTTCCGTACTGCTTTATAAAGTACAATAGAGTACCAACAAGTAGAAAATTATTACCTGTCATGATAATGATATTCATGGAGCCATGACCAATAATTGAATTACTGTCAGACATATGTGATGTACTGTCCTTATCTTTAAAGACTTTTAACCTATATCCTGAGATAGCAATATTGTCGGCAGCACTGATTTCTTACCATCTAATTGGGTTAGTAACACTGATTAGTTAAATCAAAGTAGGAGTTAGGATTTTAAATTTATGTATTTTAAATTTTAGAAAGAAAGAAAAATAATTGATTTTTTGATAACTTTTTTTATATATTAAATGTATTTACAACATAAATATATTTTTTTTGCTAAAATTATTAGATCTTAACCGTACGCAAAGAAAATAACTCCACCCCTGATTAAAACTGTTTTCTTATGTTTAAAAAATCTTTGCAAGTCTTGCACGTAAATAAGTGTTAAAGCGCTATTCGGCTGGTACTTGTAGCTCTCGTTTAGACCATATTTAATTAGCATTTATAGCTATAATCGTCTATTTATTTAACAAAGGCCTATGGTGGTTGATCCGTGATCAATTTTTTACTGACATTTTTAAACTTTATTTTTTAAAAATAACTAAGTATTATTTTATGAAATGATAAAACAACTTTGTGGCAACTTGCTCTGAAACACAAAGGGGGACCATATAAATCAAAGAAAGTGATGAGATAAAAGATATTGGGGACCAACATTTATATCTCCACAATTCAGAAATTGACATCTCAAAGATCATTTATATGACTCGACCAAACACCTACAGGAGAATAATTAATTCAGCACTACTGCACTAGGCACTAGGAAGTCGCATTTTGGGGGCGTAAATGATTTCTATCAAAAGGCGATTCCACTTCCACGCTTCCGATCCGAAATATCTGATTGATTAAGAATGAAAAAGTATTTATCGTTAATTATAATTTTGATGGTATAATTAATTTAGATCAACACTTGTAGCTAGTGTTCGTATGCAAAATTTTGTACAAGCAATGCTGCTGACTGTTAGAATTTGGCTTATATATGAATTAATTTTTCATATGTAGAAGTTTTAAGAATTCATTTTTTTTTTCAAAATTGATGTTTATTTCACGATATTTATGTGTAATGTTTGTCTAATATTTCGAGTTCGAATTAATTAAGCTTTAAAATAGATACCGGTCACAAAGTGGGAAAAAAACAACTATGTAACTTGTGGCCACTAGCAATAGGTAAAAGTTTCAAGTAAAAAGAAGTTAACTTCTACTCCTATGTGGAAAGCATATATTTGGAAAAAGAAAACAAAACTAGGACAGTGACCAGTCTGTTCATGACTTAATTGCAACTTGTGAAAATTATTGCACTTCCATATTGTTGTTACTTGTCCAAAAGGGCGTCACCATTCACGGGTCTGAAATTCAAAAATATTTAGGCATTGTTCACATTGTACTTGCTACGAAGTAATTAAAAAACACTTGAGAAAAAGAAGTTGAAAACAAATACTACTACGTACTTAGAAAAAGTCTGTTGAAAAAAAAAACGTACTTGGTAAATTCTTGGTTCTTGTTTTGAAATTTCTCAATAAACGAAAGTGTTCACTAGAATCAAATGAAACTGTCTAATAAGTCATGAACCGTGAAGTATTAATATTCAAAATCACATATCATATATGCAATTAAAATGCGAAGTACTAAAAAAATGTGTAATAATATTGACCCCTCCTTTGGTTTATTTGTGTCTCAAATTTAGTTTTGAGCATATTAGATTGTTTATGTTACTATTTGTAACACTCCTTAAATCAGGATTAGGTGCGAATGTCTTAAATGAGTATTAATGTGACATTTTAGACATGTGAAGTGATATTGGAATGAGTTTGAGTGGAAATAGTTGTTTTGAAATCAAAACAAGTAGTTAGGTGCTTAAGATTCGATAGAATCGGCTAATTTTACGGTGCATCTGTCTTTCAACCCGATTTCGTGAAAATACGTTGAGAATTTGAGAAATATTAAAACATAAAAATTGTAGATCTTTGAAATACCTTTCCAACGGTATATGGTGAAGGCCGAACTGAGCTTATTACAAAAAAATATACACATCACAAAAATACGGCGCAGAAGCCAACACAGACCACCCGCGATGGCCATGCGTCGCGCGTGGGGGCACGTGTGATGGTCCTGCATCATGAGCCGAGCATAAGAAATCACCATCTCTGAACGTTTGACCTGTAGGGGTCCCGCGATGGCCCTGCGTCATGGGCACTTCGCGGATTGGCTGGGTTTCGGGTCATAACTTCAGATTTTCGTATTTTAAGTTATATTTAAGCTTGGGGTTAAAGCTCGAAAAGTACCCTAGAGATAGAGAGAACAAGTCCCAAGTCTCAAAAACCCTCCAAGGTAAGTTCTTCAATGATTCTAGCATGAATTCAAGTCCTTAGTACCCTTCTAACTTGAGTAAACCCTTCTAATCCATAGTAGGGTTGTGCAAATTAACGGTTAAATCAATAACCCGAATCGATTATTGGGTTATTGGGTTAATGATTCATATTAATGGGTTATTGGTTCAGGTATCGGGTGGTGTTTTATGGTTATTGGGGTATCGGTTCGGGTCTTGGTTTGACAACTTTTATTAATGGGTGAACCGATAACCTGATAACTATTTATTTAATTATAATTATAACCTGATATATGAGTAAGCTGGATGAACATCACAATCACAAGCAAATTGGTTGTTTGTTGTTTTGTTTTTCCATTTAGATAAATACGAGTTGACACATCTGGAAGTTTTTTGTTGTTTGCTATTGTCTCTATCTTTTTGTTTGTGTTTCTTATTTTCTTAATGCAGTTGGTGTTTGGCTGTTTGCAGTGAGTCATATGATAAAATCAAAAGTCTTTCTGTTGTGTTTGTGAGTGACAAGTTTTGATAATTTTGGTCCTAATTTATTTACGTCCTTCCTATTTCAATTGGATAATTTTGTTCGAAGCTATTTTCAGTTTTGAAAATGGGTTCTTTGTTCTTGAAAAAATTTCGTGTGAATTCTTAACGGTTAAACCAAAACTTTCAAACCACAATTGAACCACCCGATACGCAGCCTTAATCCATAGAACCTTGATTGAGACTTCATCGTGGGACATGGAAACCCTAGCATTCAAATTCAAAAAGATAGAACTTCAAAAAGGTAATTCTTTTCCCTCTTCTAATCATTGGTAGTTGTGAATTAATGAGTTCTTGGGAGACAAGTTAATGAGTTTGTTATAGGAAAGCACATGAACTTAGTAGGGTTTTGGGATTGTTGGTTTAGCATTGGTGTAATCATATGGTGATGAAAAATGGTGTTAATTCTAGCTAATTGAGATTGTAGAATCACCTAGAAGTAATAGAATGAAAATTGGGTGAAAAATACCCCATAATGGAAGTTGTGGAGATTTATGCCCACCAAGTGTTTGATAAAATGCTTAGATGATCAAAGCATGAGTTTTGTTGTTAATATGAAACCCTTTTTACTTGTATTGCTTTAGATTAAAGTTGAAAGGGACGAAGGACATTGTATTAAGCTCAAGAGCAGAGAATTAAGGTATTTAAGGCTAACTCTCTATGTTTGGTAATGTTAATGATTCTCCCTACGCTATGTTCTTTTACAACGTTACAAATTGCCTCAGAAATATAGTTATGCCTTCGTTCCCTGAATAGTTGCAGAACTTCTATTCTCTAGTTTCGTAATTCGTTCATGATTGTCATTCTAAATGTCATGAACTCGGTACGTAATCAGTATAGACTTGTGTTTGATATCCCATGAGTCTCAGTCATGAAAATTCAGTAGGTTTATGAACAGTGGGTGCTCTAAACTCCATAATCAGTTCATGAATACATGTATCAACATACTAATGTTCAGTTTTCCAGTGTTATGCATTACAATATGATTCTCAGTTCTTTAATGTAATTTGTTGGATGTTGAACACCTGTATTTTGGGCCCGAGGCCACAGACTTTTATCTTTGCCAATGGAGCAATCTCATGTATCGTATACCTGACCAAGGTCATAGACTGACGCACTTACATGGACAAGGCCACTATTTATGCATTTATATTGGGTCAAGGCCCCACATGTTATTAATTCAGCTAAAACAAGTGATTTCATACTCAGAACAGGGAGTACCTATTACTTTACTTCCCTTATTCAGTTCAACTATTAGCATCCTATGGCTGTTTTTTTGCCTCTTATATTATTTAATAGAAATATGATTTTTTTTGTAATACAATTTCAAAATTGCAACTTTATTTCGTAGTTCAAAAGTTACAAATTACATAGTATAATTTCCATTAAAAAATTACATATTAAACCATACTTTTTTTAATTTCCTCGCAATCTCTTGAGGATCTTCTGTTGGAATTGGAAGTTGTTGGTTAAATTGTCTGACGTCGCTTCCTTCTCCCTCGGATAAGATTTCGTTGTAGTTGTAGTCGTCTTCTTTGTTGTGGTTTACCGCACCTTCTATGCTCCGCTCTAATTCAATCTCTAAATAAAACTGTAATCTCCAAGCTATCTCCCGCCAATGAGTGTTTGTGCTCTCCTATTTGAAACCTTCCAGCAGAAAAAGCGCTTTCAAAAGCTGTTGATGACGTTTGAATGTTCAACACATCTCAGACCATCTTTGATAGAGTCAGAAGTGTCTTCTCATTCTCCCTCCAGTATTTCAGCAAGTCTTCACATCCATTTTCGTTGGCAATTGATTCAAACGGTACAACACCGTGCAAAATATAAACATCAAACTCGCTAATTTGTGAATAACTTGAACCACTATACATTCTGTTTCGAAGGCCTTGAATACTTGAAGCAGAAAGACCATGTCTTTTATTAGGTTGAAGTTAAGTAGAAGAAGATGGTACAGAATCCGGTTGATTATTTACACTTTGCTGTTGGTAATACATATATATATATATATATATATTTGCATTATGTTTGTATGCTAGACATAACTTCTTCTTCTTCTTTTTTTATAATCCATTTTTCCAGGCTTGCGCCTGACTATTTCACTGGTATTACCCAGACGTCCTGGAGGTAATAGCACCGGTCCTTCAACACTATTACCAGGTAAATCGCGGGATGTGCTCCGGTGGCCAGTTTTTCTGGGAGCGTACAACTGATCAATGAGACAAGGTCAAATTCCCCAACATGCAGAGTTTCTTCGTGCTTGCGGGGAATCGAACCCACGATGTCCCATGCCAGAGCGCCTTATAGCGCCCAGGCTTTGCCACTGGACTATGCCCCGGAGGACGACACAACTTCTTCTTTAGTTGGTTCTTCAGTTAGGTCTGTTGGAAGTATTTCTAAGTATCCATAAATCGTTTCAATAAGGGCATTACAATCGTCTACTTTAATAGTAGGATTTAATTCAACACCAATAAAATAAATAGTGGGAATATGAAAAATATTTTTTAAATTTTACAAACATAATAGCTCTCTCGTAAGTTGGTTTTCTCATATAGTCATTAAACAACAAAAATATTATAGCTATATAAAATAACATAGATGAAATAATATGATAATAAATACCAGAAAATTCCTTGGTAGCTAGAAAAAATTTCTCTAAGAATATAATAAGTTCCATAATTTTTTTGCAATCATCATCTACAAGCATATCCGAAGGATTTTGATTATGGGTGTTAAATAATAAAGTTATAGGTCTTCTATACTCGTGAGCAACAACTAATTGTTCATACAAAGAATTCCACCTAGTGCAACTTCTTCTGGAATTTTCCTATAAGGTAATCCACAATCATGACATGTTTTTATACTCTTTGCGTCTTTGTATTTTATTACATTTAAAAATAAAGTTGATAGCAAATTGTACTTTATCAAGGATTTCTTTAAAAAGTTTTAGGCCATCCTTTACAACTAAGTTCTAATTATGACATGCACATCTAACATGAATAATATCGGAAAAGATGGAGTAAATCAAGTTTTTAAAATGTTTACAGCAGAATCATTAGAAGAAGCATTATCTAATGTAATAGTCATAATTTTATCAGTAATTCTATAGTATTCACTAATTTCATGAATATTTCTTGAAATAAAAGCTCCAGTGTGCCTATCATCAATATATCTATATGCTAATATACGTTTTTGCATAGACCAATTCTGATCTATCCAATGATATGTAACAGTTAAATAATCATTACCATTAGTACTACGGCCTATGTCAGAAGTGATATCCACTTTGCCATTAAAATGATACAATGCATAACGTAATTATTGTTGATATTCATGCGCAAATTTAAAAACATCTCTTCTAACCGTTGATCTAGGAATGCCATTAAAAGCAGGATTATATGTTTATCGAATGTAATGAATAAAATCAGGAGAGGAAGGAAATGAAAAAGGCAAACCCTCCATAACAACTAATTTTGCTATATTTTCCTTATCTTTGTGTTTATCATATTTCTGACCTATGACTCCCCCGTCAACGGGTTAATTCGACCATGTACTTGGTCGGGGACACTATGTGAACCTTGTCCCGACTCATAAGGCATTTGAACACCCGGTTTTTGCAGCCAAGTATTGATTATACCTTGCTTTGTGAGAGTTTTCCACATGTCTCATTAAACCTCATGTCCCACCTTGACCTTTTCCAGTTTTAAATTTATAAACTTCGCGATAAATTTTACAAATAGCTAGTTGATTAGGAATGTCCCTATCAAAAAAAAATTCATGCAGGTGATTTTAATTTTCGTTGTTTTTGGCCTCTACTTATACTAGGGGGAATAGAAGACATTCCAATTTCAGTTTCAGCCTGAGACTCAGTTTGAGCCTGGGGTAGATGTGCACTAGTGAGTGTGCTATCTAAATTATCTTCTAATTCATTTTCTAAATTAAAGTCTGGTTCAGATGCAGAATATACCTCATGATCTAATGTTATATTAATATTAACATTAAAAAGATCATTTTCATCTACATGAGTGAAATCATCGAAATTAGGATTACTAGAAGATGCACCCTTACCCCTGTTACCCCTAGTACCTCTCCCATAAAAACGCCCACTTCGTTCTATTATAATTATGCAAATAAATAATTAAAGTTAATGCAATTAAGTATAATAATTAAAATTAAGTAACAATAACAATTTAAAGAAGGAACGAAGGTACCAAACGCAGACGTAACGTCGACGTGTAATCGAGGTTGAAAATTGAAACTTTGCTCGACGATCCTGAAGCTAGTTTCCAACTTCACTCCCAATTTTTGAACTTTGACATAAATTAGCAAATAAAATATAATATTTAGTGTGCAATTTAGATTTGTAGAGAAAGAGATTAAAGAGATGGTAGAAAGATTTATGATAAAAATAAAGAGGAAAATGAGGTATTTATAGTTGAGAAATAGGGTTAAAGTATAGATATACTAACTTAGGGGTTAAAAATAAATATTAAGGAGGTAGGGGGGTTTATGGGGTGTAGGGGGGCAAAATTGCCGTTATTAGCCGTTGCCAACGGTTAGTTCTGCAAAGGGTGGAGGGGGGGGGGGGGGACGGGGATATAAACATTTGAAAGCTTTCTTCTGAAGACGATGTGCTAACTAGATAGTTGGAATTCAACAGGACTCTTGAGTTTCTAGGCTAACAAATTTAATAATAAGCGACGTCGGCCGTGACGAAGTAATGGTGTCGATCACCAGCTAGTTTGTGATGGACCGGGTGAATTTTAGGCCAATTAGAGACCGTCGATCGGATTCTAGAAAATTTGTGTGCTAATATCCACCGAAAGTGCAAATAATCATGAATTTGAGTTTCTGGGTTTAGAAATGCAATAATAATCGACGTCGGTCATGATGAAGTAATGGGTGTCAATCACTAGCCTATTTTCATGGACCGGGTGAATTTTAGGCTAATCAGAGATCGTCGACCGGATTCTAGAAAATTTGTGTGCTAATAGCCACCGAAAGTGCAAAAAATCACGAATTTGAGTTTCTGGGATTAGAAATGCAATAATACGCGATGCCGGCCATGATGAATTAATGCGTGTTCATCACAAGCCTATTTTTCATGAATTGGGTGAATTTTAGGCCAATCAGATACCGTCGACCGATTCTAGAAAATCTATGTTCTAATATCCACTGAAAGTGGGGAAAAAATCACGAATTTGAGTTTATTGGCTTAGAAATGTAATAATACGCAACGTCGGCCATGACGAAGTAATGGGTGTTGATCACCAGCCTGTTTGTGATGCACCAAGTGAATTTTAAGCCTATTAGAGACAGTCGATCGGATTCTAGAAAATATGTGTGCTAATACCCACCGAAAGTGTAAAAAATAATGAATTTGAGTTTCTGGGCTTAGAAATGCAATAATAGGCGACACCAGCCATGACGAAATATTGGTGTCAATCAGCAGCCAGTTTGTGATGGACCGGGTGAATTTCGGGCCAATTAGAGATCGTCGACTGTATTTTAGAAATTATGTATGCTAATACCCACCGAAAGTGCAAAAAATCATGAAATTTAGTTTCTGGGCTTCGAAATGCAATAATACGTGACGTCGGCCATGACGAAGTAATGGATGTCGATCACAAGCATGTGTTTTCATGGACATGGTAAATTTCAGGCCAATGAGAGACCGTTGACTGGATTCTAGAAAATCAGTGTGCAATACCCAACGAAAGTGCAAAAAATCACGAATTTAAGTTTTTGGGCTTAGAAATGCAATAATACGCGACATCGGCCATGACGAAGTAATGAGTGTTGATCACCAGCCTGTTTTTGATGGACCATGTGAGTTTTAGGCCAATCAGAGACCGTCAATCAGATTGTAGAAAATATGTTTGCTAATACCCACTGAAAGTGCAAAAAATCAGGAATTTGAGTTTATGGACTTAGAGATGCAATAATACGCGACGTTGGCCATGACAAAGTAATGAGTGTTGATCACCAGCCTATTTATTATGGACCATCTGTATTTTAGGCCAATCAGAGATCGATGACTTGATTTTAAAATTTCATGTGCTAATACCCACCGAAAGTGCAACAAATCATGAATTTGAGTTTCTCAGCTTAGATATGCAATAAAATATGGCATCGGCCATGATGAAGTAATGTGTGTCGATCAGTAGCTTGTTTGTGACTAAACGGGTGAATTTCAGGCCAAACAGAGACTGTCGGCCGGATTCTATAAAATTTGTTTGCTAATACCCAGTGAAAGTGCAAAAAATCATGAATTTATCATGAATTTGAGTTTCTGGGCTTACAAATGCAATAATAAGCGAAGTCGGCCATGACGAATTAATGAGTGTCGATCACCAACCTGTTTGTGATAGACCAGGTGAGTTTTATTCCAATTAGAGACTATCAACCAGATTCTAGAAATTATGTGTGCATACACACCGAAAGTGAAAAAAATCACGAATTTGAGTTTATGGGCATAGAAATGCAATACGCAACATCGGCCATGATGAAGTAATGGGTGTCGATCACCAGGTAGTTTGTGATGGACCGGGTGAGTTTTAGGCCAATTAGAGACCGTCGATCGGATTCTAGAAAATTTGTGTGCTAATAGCCACCGAAAGTGCAAAAAATTATGAATTTATGTTTCTTGGCTTAGAAATGCAATAGTAAGTGACGTCGGCCATGATGAAGTAATGTGAGTTAATCACTAGCCTGTTTTTCATGGATCGGGTGAATTTTTGGCTAATCAGAGACCGTCGACCGGATTCTAGAAAATTTGTGTGCTAATAGCCACCGAATGTGCAAAAAATCACGAATTTGAGTTTCTGGGCTTAGATATGCAATAAAATGTGGCATCGGCCATGACAAAGTAATGGGTGTCGATCACCAGCCTATTTGTGATGGAACAGGTGAATTTCAAGCCAATCAGAGACTATCGACCGGATTCTAGAAAATTTGTGTGCTAAAAGCCAGCGAAAGTGCAAAGAATCATGAATTTATCATGAATTTGAGTTTCTGGGCTTACAAATGCAATAATAAGCAACGTCGGCCATGACAACGTAAAGGGTGTCGATCACCAGCCTGTTTGTGATAGACCAGGTGAGTTTTAGGCCAATTAGAGACTATCAACTGGATTCTAGAAATTATGTGTGCTAATAATATCCACCGAAAGTGAAAAAATCACAAATTTGAGTTTATGGGCGTAGAAATGCAATACGCGACGTCGGCCATGACGAAGTAATGGGTGTCGATCACCAGCCAGTTTGTGATGGACCGAGTGAATTTTAGGCCAATTAGCGACCGTCGATCGGATTCTAGAAAATATGTGTGCTAATACCCACCGAAAGTGCAAACAATTACGAATTTGAGTTTCTTGGCTTAAAAATGCAGCAATAACCGACGTAGGTCATGATGAAGTAATGGGTGTGAATCACTACCCTATTTTTCATGGACCGAGTGATTTTTAGGCCAATCAGAGACTGTCAACCGGTTATTAGAAAATATGTGTGCTAATACCCACTGAAAGTGCAAAAAATCATGAATTTGAGTTTATGGGCTTAGAGATGCAATAATATGCGACGTCGGCCATGACGAAGTAATGGGTGATGATCACCAGCTTGTTTGTGATGGACCGGGTGTATTTCAGGCCTAATACCCATCGTAAGTGCAAAAAATCACGAATTTGGGTTTCTTGGATTAGAAATGCAATTATAAGCGACGTCGGTCATGACGAAGTAATGGTTGTTGATCACAAGCCTAGTTTTTATGGACCGGCTGAATTTCAGGCCAATCAGATACCGACGACAGAATTCTAGAAAATCTATGTGCTAATATCCACCGAAAGTGCAAAAAAATATGAATTTGAGTTGCTACGCTTAGAAATGCAATAATACGCAGTATCGGTCAGGACGAAGTAATAGGTGTTGATCACAAGATTGTTTTTCATGGATCGAGTGAAATTTAGGACAAACAGAAATCGTCGACCGAATTCTAGAAATGTCGTGTGCTAATACCCACGATAGTGCAAAAAATCATGATTTTGAGTTTCTTGGCTTAGAAATGCAATAACAAGCGACGTCGGTCATGACGAAGTAATGGGTGTCGATCATAACCTATTGTTCATGGATCGGGTGAATTTCAGGCCATTCAGAGACCGGTGACAGGGTTCTAGAAAATCTATGTGCTAATACCCACCGAAAGTGCGAAAATATGCCTCGTCGGCCAGGATGAATTAATAGGTGTTGATCACAAGATTGTTTTTCATGGATCGGGTGAATTGCAGGCCAATCAAAGACCGTCGACCTACCCATCAAAAGTGCAAAAAATCACGAATTTGAGTTTCTTGGATTAGAAATGCAATTATAAGCGACGCCGGTCATGACGAAGTTATGGCTGTTTATCACAAGCCTATTTATTATGGACCGGGTGAATTTCAGGCCAATCTGATACCGACGACAGAATTCTATAAAATCTTTGTGCTAATAACCACCGAAAGTGCAAAAAAACACAAATTTGAGTTTTTAGGCTTAGAAATGCAATAACAAGCGACGTCAGTCATGACGAAGCAATGGTTGTCGATCACAAGCCTATTTTTCATGGATCGGGTGAATTTCAGGTCAATCAGAGACACGCGACAAGATACTAGAAAATCTATGTGCTAATACCCATCGAAAGTGCAAAAAATCATGAATTTGAGATTCTAGGCTTAGAAATGCAAAAATACGCAACGTCGACCACGACGAAGTAATAGGTGTCGATCACAAGATTGTTTTTCATGGATCGGGTGCATTTCAGCCCAATTAGAGATCGTCGACCGGATTCTAGAAACTCTGTGTGCATTAACCATCTGAAAGTGCAAAAAATCACGAATTTGAGTTTCGTGGTTTAGAAATATAATAATAAGTGACATCGGCCATGACGAAGTAATAGGTGTCGATCACAAGATTATTTTCACGAATCATGTGAATTTCAGGCCAATTAGAGATCGTCGACCGGATTCTAGAAAATGTGTGTGCATTATCCCACCGAAAGTGCCAAAAATCACGAATTTGAGTTTCTAGGCGTAGAAATGTAATAATACGCGATGTCGGCTATGATGAAGTAATGGGTGTCGATCACAAGCCTATTTTTCATCGACCAGGTGAATTTTAGGCCAATTAGAGATCGTCGATTGGATTCTAGAAATTACGTGTGGTAATAACCACCGAAAGTGCAAAAAATCATGAATTTTTGTTTCTCGACTTAGAAATGCAATAATACGCGACGTCGGACATTACGAAGTAATGGGTGTCGATCATAAGCCTGATTTTCATCGACAGTGTGAATTTTAGGCAAATCAGAGACCATAAACGACGTCGGTCATAATGAAGTTATGGTTGTTTATCACAAGCCTATTTATTATCGACCGGGTGAATTTCAGGCCAATCAGATACCGACGACAGAATTCTAGAAAATATTTGTGCTAATACCCACCGAAAGTGGAAAAAATCACGAATTTGAGTTTTTAGGCTTAGAAATTCAATAACACGCAACGTCGGCCAGGACGAAGTAATGGGTGTCAATCAACATCCATTTTGTGATGGACTAGGTGAATTTCAGGCCAAACAGAGATCATTGACCGAATTCTAGAAATGCCGTGTGTTAATACCCACTGAAAGTGCAAACATTCATGAATTTGAGTTCGTTGGCTTAGAAATGCAATAACAAGCGACGTTAGTCATGACGAAGTAATGGGTGTCGATCACAAGCCTATTTTTGATGGATCGAGTGAATTTTAGGCCAATCAGAGACCGGCGACAGGATTCTAGAAAATCTATGTGCTAATACCCACCGAAAGTGCAAAAAATCACGAATTTGAGATTCTAGGCTTAGAAATGCAATAATACGCAACGTCGGCAGGACGAAGTAAGAAGTGTCGATCACAAGATTGTTGGATCGGGTGAATTTGAGGCCAATTAGACACCGGTGACTGGATTCTAGAAAATCTATGTGTTAATATAACCCACCGAAAGTGCAACAAAATCACTAATTTGAGATTCTAGGCTTAGAAATGCAATAATAAGCAACGTCGGCCAGGACGAAGTAATAGGTGTCGATCACAAGATTGTTTTTCATGGATCGGGTGAATTTCAGGCCAATCAGAGACCGTCGACCGGATTCTAGAAAATATGTGTGCATTAACCCACTGAAAGTGCAAAAAACACTAATTTGAATTTCTGGGCTTAGGAATGTAATAATAAGCGGCGCCGGCCATGACGAAGTAATGGTGTCGATCACCAGCATGTTTGTGATGGACCTAGTGAATTTTAGGCTAATTAGAGACCATCGATCGGATTCAAGAAAATTTGTGTGCTTAACCCACCGAAATTGCAATAAATTACAAATTTTAGTTTCTTGGCTTAGAAATGCCTTAATAAGCGACTTCGGCCATGACGAAGCAATGGGTGTCAATCAAGAGCCAGTTTGTGATGGACTGGGTGAATTTCAGGTCAAACAGAGATCGTCGATCGAATTCTAGAAATGTCGTGTGCTAATTATACCTACCGAAAGTGCAAAAAATCATGAATTTGAGTTTCTTGGCTTAGAAATGCAATAACAAGCGACGTCGGTCATGTCGAAGTAATGGGTGTAGATCACAAGCATATTTTTTATGGATTGGCTGAATTTCAGACTAATCAGAGATCGGCGACAGGATTCTAGAAAATCTATGTGCTAATACCCACCGAAAGTGCAAAAAATCACGAATTTGAGATTCTAGGCTTAGAAATGCAATAATATGCAACGTCGGCCAGAACGAAGTAATAAGTGTCGATCACAAGATTGTTTTTCATGGATCGAGTGAATTTCAGGCCAATCAGAGACCGTCGACCGGATTCTAGAAAATATGTGTGCATTAACCCACCGAAAGTGCCAAAAATCACGAATTTGAGTTTTTGGGCGTAGAAATGCAAATATAAGCAACGTCAGTCATGACGACGTTATAGTTGCTTATCACAAGCCTATTTATTATGGACCGGGTGAATTTCAGGCCAATCAGATACCGACGACAGAATTCTAGAAAATGTGTGTGCTAATACCCACCGAAAGTGCAAAAAATCACGACTTTGAGTTTCTAGGCTTAGAAATGCAATAATACATAATGTCGGTCAGGACGAAGTAATGGGTGTCAATCAGCAGCCAGTTTGTGATGGACTTGGTGAATTTCATGCGAAACAGAGATCCTCGACCGAATTCTAGAGATGTCGTGTGCTAATACCCACTGAAAGTGCAAAAAAAACGTGAATTTGAGTTTCTTGGCTTAGAAATGCAATAACAAGCGACGTCAGTCATTACGAAGTAATGGGTGTCGATCATAAGCCTATATTTCATGGATCGGGTGAATTTCAGGCCAATCAGAGACCGGCGACAGGATTCTAGAAAATCTATGTGCTAATACCCACCGAAAGTGCAAAAAATCACGAATTTGAGATTCTAGGCTTAGAAATGCAATTATACGCAACATCGGCCAGGGCGAAGTAATAGGTGTCGATCACAAGATTGTTTTTCATGGATCGGGTGAATTTCATGCCAATCACAGACCGTCGACCGGATTCTAGAAAATATGTGTGCATTAACACACTGAAAGTGCAAAAAAATACGAATTTGAATTTCTAGGCTTAGAAATGTAATAATAAGCGACGTCGGCCATGACGAAGTAATGGTGTCGATCAACAGCCTGTTTGTGATGGACCTAGTGAATTTTAGGCCACTTGGAGACCGTCGATCGGATTCAAGAAAATTTGTGTGCTAATACCCACCGAAATTGCAATAAATTACAAATTTTAGTTTCTTGGCTTAGAAATGCCATAATAATCACTTCGTCCATGACAAAATAATGGGTGTCAATCAAGAGCCAATTTGTGATGGATGGGGTGAATTTCAGGTCAAACAGAGATCGTCGACCGAATTCTAGAAATGTCGTGTGCTAATACCCACCGAAAGTGCAAAAAATCATGAATTTGTGTTTCTTGGCTTAGAAATGCAATAACAAGCGACGTCGGTCATGTCGAAGTAATGGGTGTAGATCACAAGCCTATTTTTTATGGATCGGGTGAATTTCAAGCCAATCAGAGACCGGCGACAGGATTCTAGAAAATCTATATGCTAATACCCACCGAAAGTACAAAAAATCACGAATTTGAGATTCTAGGCTTAGAAATGCAATAATACGCAACGTCGGCCAGGACGGAGTTATAGGTGTCGATCACAAGCCTGTTTTTCATGGACCGGGTGAATTTTAGGCCAATCAGAGACCGTCTACCGGATTCTAGAAAATATGTGTGCTAATATCCACCGAAAGTGTAAAAAATCACGAATTTGAGTTTCTGGGCTTAGAAATGCAATAATAAGAAACATCTGTCGTTTGAAAAAATCAATATGTTAAATAAAACAAAATGGCTATGTAAAGAACTAAGGCATCTGCTGATAAAAAATAGAAAACAAAATGAATTGATAATAAAATATCAAGAAGAATTATTATTAAAAAGAAAAGAATCATTATCGTTAGAAGAATTAAATGACTTGGTAAATGATAACATAAAAGCTTATAGAAAATGGCTACATTTAAACAGTGAAATATACATGCAAAACCATTTAATAGCATATTTAAACAGAGATTTATGGATGTTTACAAAACAATATGGATGAAAATAAGTTAAGAGATCTTCAAATAATAGCTGAAAAATTGTTTACACATAATAGAAATATAAACCATCATATAGTAAGTTGTAGAATGAGTATAGATCTTATAAGAGATAGAGATCAACATTTACAAGAAAATTCCCAACAAATAAGTAAACAAGAAAATACTATTACAACTTTAAGAAACATGATAGCACTAAAAGATGAAAGATTAAGACAAAAAGAGGAAGAAAATATGAAACTAAGAGAAGAAAAATTAAGAGAAATAATCAGGAGAGATAATGAATTAAAAGACCTAAATGATGTTATAGAAGAACAGTATAAGTACATTAACATATTAAGAAATGGATAAGGGAAAAGAAATAGTAGATAACTCAAATGAAACATATTACCAAATAAAAGCATATGAAGGAGAAATAACACAAACTCTAAGACTTAAGCCAGAAATATATAAAAAAAAATACAAGATGAAAAAGAAGAATTATCAACTAAGAAATTATTTAAACCCAAATGGTTTGAAAGGAATAAAGAAGTAAGATATATAGCACAAAAACATGAGAATATAATAGACACAACCAATATAAATGGTAGAGAAAAAATAAATCTAATAACTGATGAAATAATAAAAAGAGAATTAGCGAAATTATCTACTAAAGAAGCTAAAAAATATAGAAATATATACTTTGGAGGAGTAGAATTTACTATAAAAATATGTTTTCAGAAAAATATAGATACACCTATACAAATATACATAATGGATGATAGGATATAAGGAAATCTACAAGATGCTTTAATATCTGTAATAAAAGGAAATTTAATATATCAAAAACTAAAATTCACAGTACAACCAGACTTTAGTATATCATTAAAATATGAACATAAAGACTTAGCTTTAACATTATATTATAAACTAGATGGAATAAATATGTCACTAGGTAGTAAAGTAATAAGTATAGAAACAAAAATGATATATACCCTAACAGGAAATCACCATGTAAAGAAACAACATTAAATAAATATCTTAGTACAAAAAATGTATCAAGAAATATTAGAACAAATAGAACACAAAGAAAATTCTAAAATAATCATACCATAAGAAATATATATATATATATATATATATATATATATATATATATATATATATATATATATATATATATATATATGATTTTAGTACTAGAACTCTAACACCATTAAAAAGATTAATACCACAAATAGAAGGATCTAGATTGAGTATTAAAAAAGAATCAACATCAAGACTGTTGATGTTGGATGGATGTTGTGACAACATTTGTAAAATATCAGGACAACATCTTATGAAAATAAGAATGTTGCCTGCGATGTTGTGACAACAATCCTGACAACATTTCTGTAACGATTTTGCCTATTCTTTCGGCCAAAATAGGTTGTGTTACTGTGAGTAAAAAATGACCTAGGAAAGCTAACAATGATGTTATGTTTAAAACGTGGTAAAAGAAACAATCAAAGCTTGGAGAGGAAGCAGCGTGAAGACCAAGTCCAGAACGTTGAGCTTTTTAAGGAGCAAGAATCGGTCCAAGCTGAAGCCTTCTTTTACTCAGCCTCCGCAACCAACCAATGAGAATTTCAAGGGAAGTTCCACACTATAAATAGAGGGGAACTTCAGAGTATCGATATCCAGATTTAAACGAGAAGAATTACCAAGAGAGCTCTTGCATATTCACCTTAGAAACTGGATCAACACACTTAGCCTAAAGTAGTATAACAACATCTAGTTGTACGTTACTATTGTTGCCCAGATTCTAGATCAAGCTTATATTTCAAGCAATAGTAATTAAGATGTTGTATTTGTCTTTTTAGATCTTTTAACTTTAAGTTGAAGTCATTTGCAACTTCACTTTTGTTTATAATTTCTTTTTCGCATTTATTGTTCAACTTTGTAAAAAGAAATTCATTTGTAATTGTATATAATTTATACAATTCTTTGGTCAGTGACCATCAAGGGATATATTAATAAATACCCTTGAAAATATAAACCTTGTGTCTCTTTACTTTTCCGTTGCATTTACTCTATAAAGGTTTATAACTATTTTATCACAATGTTGCCTCAGATGTTGATACAACATTGAAGGCAACATCCAGAAACTGTTTTAATTGTTCTAGCTGTTACGGTTTTATTCTTGCTTATCTGTAGCCCCTGACCCAACAAGTGGTATCAGAGCCAACACTTGATACAATAAGTGTTTGATTCTGAATATTACGGCTATGGACTCAGCTATACAAAACGTTGGTAGACTTCCAATTCTTGACGGAACTAACTATTCATATTGGAAAATCCGACTACGTTCGCACATCAAATCCATTGATGTTCGAGCTTGGAGATCATTTTCCGAAGGCTATGTGATTCCCAAGTACCCAGCAGACGAGGATGGTGATGTACTTACCAAACCCGAATCTGAATGGACCGCGGAAGAGATCAACAGTGCGAGCTTCAATGAAAAGGCCCTAAATGCTATATTTGGATGGGTAGATCTCTATATGTTTAAACTTATCCAGAATTGTACTACGGCCAAGGACGCTTGGGAGACCTTACAAACTCATTGTGAAGGTACCTCAAGTGTACGACGTACAAAGCTTCGCATGATTTTGAGCCAATACGAATGCTTAAAGATGGAAGAATCTGAAGACATAAAATCCTATTTTGAAAAGTTAATTGACATTGCTAATCAGTGTCAAGTGCTTGGTTCTCCTTTGACCAACACACAACTTGTGGATAAAGCTCTCAGATCTCTTCCTGAAAGGTTTAATACTAAGACTTGTGTTATTGAAGAGGCCCATAATGTTGCTACTATGGATCTACATGCCTTGATGAGCATCTTTCAAACATATGAGATGAACATGAAGAGACAAAGAGATCTGTATAAAGACAAAACTTTGGCACTCCAAGGACAAACCTCGGAAACTGAATTGGAAAACGAGGAAGAAAACTTGGAGGAACTGGGAAATGGTGCAATTGTTGCCTTACTTACTCGTCGATTCAATTCGATGGTGAGAAAGATCAACAATGATCGCAATAAATCCAAATACAAACAGCATCAAAACCCACTCTTTAATAAACAGCCGAATATGTCACCTTCTGATCAAAGTAATCACAATCCACTGAGGAAATCTAACTCCGACAGTACCAATTTCAATCCCAAACAACTCGATGGAGTGCAATGTCATGCATGCTCGGGTTGGGGACACTACGCTAATGAGTGTACAAACACCCTTAGAAAAATTGGTAAGGTCATGTGAGTAACTCTTAGCGATGATGAGAACGAATAGGAGGAAGGAGATCAAGAAGAAGAACCACAGGCAATGCTGGCATCCATGTTTGAACACTCACTATTCGACGATGAAGATGTTGTTGACAATGTTTCGACAACATCAGACTCAACATCTGGAATGTCTTCAACATCAGAGAGGTATGCATACTTTGACTATTCTGATGTAAATTGTTTTAGTGGATTAAATTCTTCATCTGAGGCTGTAAATTTGGATCTAGTTGACTCCAAAGACGACGTAATAAAGGAATTACAAAGTCTTTGTAAAGCCTTAATTACTGAATATGAGCAACTAGACTCAAAAGCAAAATTATTGACTCTTGAGAATAGAAATCTGAAAGGCACAATCAACCGATTAGTGGTGGCACTTACCAAGAAGGACCTAGAGCTTGGTAAGATTCGTGCACGATTGAACGTAGCTGAGACCACCTTTCAAAGGCTCAACATGGGAACCTCCAAACTGGATGAAATATTGAACTTCAATAAACCTACAAGGGTTGGGCTTGGGTACCAATCTCCTAGCAAAACAAATACTTCCAGAATCCATAGTCAAACTGAGAAGATAAAATTTGTCAAAGAAAATCCGAGTAATTCTCATATCACTGAGATTGGATCGAAGTTTGTATGTAGCTTCTGTAAAAAGTCAGGACATCTTATGCCCTACTGCTACAAACTTCAAAACTCTGCACTCAGAATATTACCTAAAATGTCGTCAGCAATATTGCCCAACATCACTGACAACATTCAAAGAAACCAGGCTGAAAGCAGAAGGAATAAAAAGGAATGGGTACCCAAACTGAATCTGAAATGTAATGTGTGCATAACTGCTTTGCGTACTAACATTACAGGTTCTTGGTATTTCGATAGTGGCTGCTCACATCATATGACAGGTACCAAATGTCTATTGAAGGAGTATGGAGCATTCAATGAAGGATACGTGACCTTTGGAGGAGGAAGTAAGAGTAAGATAATTGGTAAAGGAACTCTTAATGTTCCGGATGTACCAGCCTTGAAAAATGGTCTTCATGTGGAAAGTTTGTTTGCTAATCTTCTTAGCATAAGCCAGCTATGTGATGATGATCTCGAGATGAAATTCAACAAGCTTGGATGCAAGGTTATAGATTCTGCGGATAAATGTGTCATGTCAGGAACCCGAACAGGAGATAATTGCTATCTAGTCGGTAGACAAGAGTTGTGCAACTCCGCAAAGGTAGGTGACTTGACACTAGGGATCAAAAGTTGGGACATGTCAACTACGGCACCTTGGAGAAGCTGATCTCATTTGAAGCTGTCAGAGGCATTCCCAAACTAGATCCAAAAGAAAAAACACTATGCGAAGATTGTTTGAAAGGAAAGCAGACCCGAGTCTCTCACAATGTTGTCCAACATAACGGACAACATTCAGGTACGTCTCATTGTTTCTAATTATTGCATATGGATCTTATGGGTCCAATCGAAGGAGATAGCCTAGGAGGGATGAGATATTCTTATGTGATAGTAGATGATTTTTCCAGATTCACTTGGATCTATTTTTAAAGGAAAAATCACAAACCTTTGAGATGTTTAGAACACTTTACTCTAGGATTAAGAACCTGTTTTGTTCTTCGATTTTTAGAATTAGATCTGATCATGGAAAGGAGTTTGAAAATCAAACCTTTGCAAAATTTTGTGAAAAGAAAGACATATTCCATGAATTTTCGGCACCAAAAACACCACAACAAAATGGGGTTTCTGAGAGAAAGAACATAACTTTACAAGAAATGGCGAGAGTTATGTTAAGTTCTAAGCAATTGTCAAAGAGGTTTTGGGCAGAATCCTTGAACACGGCATGTCACATAACTAATAGAATCTATATAAGGCCAGGGACCAAGATGACACCCTATGAACTGTTAAATGGAAAGAAACCTACAGTGCGGTACTTTCATGTCTTTGGGTGTGTGTGCTATATTCTTAATGACAGGGATAAACTGGCCAAATTTGACTCTAAGAGTGACAAGGGAATATTCGTTGGCTACTCTCAGAATAGCCATACTTATCGAATATACAATCTTCGGACAAACACCATATAAGAATCAGTCAATGTTATTTTTGATGACCTGCTGGATATATCTGGTAGATCTTCAGAAAATAACATTGTGGTTGCAGTTGAAGAGGAGCAACCCACTGAAGAAACAGATGTAGTCCCAGATGTTGTCTCAACATCAGAAGAAACATCTGAACCTTAAAGAGAGAACATAGGGGACGAAATCGAGGAGGAGTCTGCTACTGAACTGAATGATCAAGTGAGAAGAGACCCTCCATCGATGATTAGAAGGAACCATCCACCCGACCAGGTGATAGGGGGAGTTTTTGAGAAGAGGCGTACAAGATGGAAAGAGCCAGTGAATTACTGAGAAATGGTAAGGTATGTGTGCATGTCCACCATATACCAACATGTAAGTCTTTCTTGTCTTACATCTACTTTGGAACCCAAAAATATTGGGGAAGCATTAAAAGATAATTTTTGGATTCAAGCCATGCAATAGGAGCTTGAACAATTTGCCTGAAATGAGGTTTGGGACTTGGTACCACGACCCAACAACACAAATGTTATTGGGACCAAGTGGATATTCAAAAACAAATCAAATGAGTTAGGGAAGATTGTCAGAAACAAAGCTCGACTTGTTGCTCAAGGATATACACAAGTAGAAGGTATCGACTATGATGAGGCCTTCGCTCCTGTGGCTAGAATTGAGTCAATAAGACTTCTTGATATTGCTTGCTATCTAAAGATTACCTTGCACCAAATGGACGTTAAAGGTATCATCCTCAATGGATACCTGGACAAAGAAGTATATGTTGAACAAACAAAGGGATTTGAGGATCCTCACCATCCACATCATGTGTACAAACTCAAGAAAGCTTTGTATGGACTAAAACAAGCCCCACGTACATGGTATGGTCGTCTAACTAACTTCCTTGTTGAGTTTGGTTTCACCCGTGAGAAGTTGACAGAACATTATTTATTAAAAGATACGGTGTAGATGTAATAATAGCTCAAATCTATGTTGATGATATTGTTTTTGGTTCGACTATAGAATCTTTCTTGAAGTCGTTTGTCGAAGCAATGTCGACAACATTTGAGATGAGCATGATTGGAGAACTAACATTTTTCTTAGGCTTGCAGATTAAACAGAATGAAGATGGGATCTTTGTATCTCAAAGCAAGTATGCCAAGAATCTTGTTAGGAGATTTGGTCTGGAAAATGCTAAACACATGAAGACTCCAATGGGCTCTACGCAACAGGTATGTAAAGACGGTGTTGGACAAGATGTTGACCCAACATTGTACCGATCTATGATAGGTAGCCTTTTATACCTTACTACCAGTCGCCCCGATATCATGTTTAGCGTATGTGTTTGCATTAGGTTCCAAGCCAGTCCCAAGGTATCTCATTTTAATGCTGTAAAACGTATCATTCGATATATTGCCGGTACAAGTGACTTGGGAATTTAGTACTCCAAAGACACTAATCCTAATCTAATAGGATATAGTGACTCGGATTTGGCCGGTGATGTAGACGATAGGAAAAGCACTAGTGGTGGGTGTTTCTATCTTGGCAATAATCTTGTCTCATGGTACAGTCGTAAACAAAATTGTGTATCACTCTCGACTGCCGAATCTGAATATGTGGCAGCCGAAAGTTGTTGTGCTCAACTGATTTGGTTACGACATATGCTAGATGACTATGGCATATCTAATAACTCCATGATTTTGTACTGTGATAATCTGAGTGCTATTAATATTTCCAAAAATCCTGTTCAGCATTCACGTACAAAGCACATAGATATAAGACATCATTTTCTAAGAGCCTTAGTGGAAAAATAGCTAGTTCAAATCAAACATGTTGATACTTTTTGTCAACTGACTGACATTTTTACCAAACCTTTAGATCATGAGAGATTTTCTAGCTTGAAAAAATCTTTTGGTCTCTGTTTCCTTTGAAAATAAGACAGGCTAGGTAGATGTTGTCCGAAATGTTGTCCCAACATTCTGGATAACATTTACTGTTGAGTCAATATACAGGATAAGTATTGTAGTGATGTTGCAATGTTTTTTTCAAAAGATTCAAGCATGACTCTAAAAGGACAAAATAAGAAGGCAAAGCCTCTACTAAAAGATTTGGTTGTATACAAAAAGAGCAAAGCTCTAAGATCGATATCGTTCCTATTCTATAGGAGTACCACGTAAGGTTGAAAATTCCTCAATATTATTTAAACTGTATGTGTTCAACTAAGTTGAATAAGGACAATGGTAAAATGTTACATCAGTCCAGCGATCAGTCTCATAGGGAACATATACGGAAGTATCATCTGCCAAATCAGAAAATCTTTTGAGTCTCATAATGCTAGTTTACCTTTGTAAATGTTGCCAACATCATTAACAACATCGTGTTCCAGTACATTGATCAATCTGGTTTATATTTTTTTCCCTGTTTTTGGTATTTAACACGTCTCTGTTTTTAACTAGAAGTCCAAAACTTCTGGAGGACCATTTTTTTTAAAATGATGATATGTGCTATGAAAATCCTTATTTTAGGTGTGTAAAGAGTTTTTATTCTTCTATACAATCTAAATTTAAGGAAAAGGAGTTTGAGTGTAAGTATACTTTGCCATAATAAAACCTCCCATTTTTGTCTTGGAATTGTCACATCAACCGACTATCAATCCATCAAACCATGGCAGCCCAAACAACACCGTCATTTCTCAAAACCCAAAGCTTCTCCAACATGCCCAATCCTTCAAAAGCCTCTCCCATGTCCGTGTCCCCAAAATCCACAAACACCAAAGATTATTCTCCAATGTCGACTAGTCCAACAAATAACAACAAGGTTTACAAGCATTATACTTCCATCAATGACTTGAAACCGGTCGAAGAGGACTGCACACAGGCTATGATCCTGCTTGGTTCAGATAAGCCATTACAGGTGAGCTACCCATGCGATAATGAAAACCCAATCGATGTTGATGCAACATCTGATTTCTCGAACCTTGCCTCAAGACAGTCAAAATCGACATTTCCGACGCAAAGGTCAAAGAGGGTTTTCGAAAACCAAGTCGGTGAATACCAGTCTGCCAAAAGATCCAGGGAAGAGTCGACTTTCCCTGTTGATACTACCACAAGCGCAAAGACGACACCAATTTCACTGTGCCCAGTTCTTCTAGAACTCCATCAACTTCCACTCCACAAGCAGAAACTGAGAAGGAAAAAGAAGAAGAAGAAGAAGAGATATCAGATGACACACCTCTACGAAACTTCATTCCTAAAGGGGTCCGTAGAACATACTGGAATTTTGATAAAAATGTTGCCTCAATATCAAAGGCAACAGCCGAGAAAATGGACCCAGACTATGTTGCCCCAACATCCGAGGCAACACCTGCAGCCACCTCATCCGAACAAGAAAACACAGAATCTGAAACAGATTCTGAGGTAATTCCCTACTCTTCCATATTTCAAACTAAATCATGCTCCAATAACTGGAATTGGTTTAAAAATAGAAGAGTTAGAGGGGAGAAGGTGATTGACCTAAGTTCATTCTCCAAAAATGGTTTAGTTGATTTCTTAAGTAGTCGAAAGATCTTAAGCTCTGTATCTGGTAAGAATCCTTATTGTGAGAAGGTGATTAGGGTGTTCTATGCTAATCTGACGCTTGCTATTAAGGACACAACCTCAAAGAAATTTGGGAAAGTGTACCTATACAACAAGGTATACAATTTTACACCTAATATCATCAACTCCACTCTTGGGATAATTATTAGTGAAAAAGAACCTCAACAAAACCCCACTGTGGAGGAACTCAATTCGATGATCAAGTACCTTACAGGGAATTTGATCATTGTTTGGGCTCCTCGCAGCCCTGTGTCAAAACTCACTGCCTTGTTTGCCACTTTGCACAAACTTGCTATATACAACTGGCTACCCTCCATCAATGAGACAGTAGTGACCCTTGATCGAGCATCACTGCTTTTCAAGATTGGAAGGAATCAGAAAGTTGACTTAGGAACACTTATATTCAACCATGTTGTCAACTTGGCAGAAAGACAAAGCAACTCTGCCCTTCCATACCCCTCCTTGATTTTTCAAATCCTGCTCAACCAAGGTTTTAAGACTCCAAAAGGAGAAAAGCCGAGTCCACCTTAGAGGTTTACTCGATACGTGAGCGATTGTTAACGACAGCAGGGACGGGGTTATTGACCTTACCCTGGAAGAAAGATGAATGGGACACTGACACATCAAAGGATGTTGCCGATATTCCTGGCAACATTGCTCAAGGAAAGGTCCCAATGTCCAAAGACTGGCTTCGAGAGCACATTGCTGAACTTGACAGGCAAATTCAAGACCTAGTGCGAGCCAGGAACTATTATGTGGGCTTACTTTCTTCATAAAAAGGGGGAGATGATGATGTTGATGTTGCTGCTGGAAGCAGACAGACAGGAAGAGCTGCTACTGATAAGGATGCAGGCCATGATGCAGGGGGAGAGGAGTTGAGATGATTGACTGCTGACTACTTCTGATGCTATAAAGATGAATATGGTCATGCACAGAGTGATCGATCACAGAAAGTGGCTGGAAGCTACTGTGACTCGATGACTCTAGTCAAGGATCATCATGCTAATGGAGTTGTTGATTCAATGATGAATGTTTATTTGAATATTGGATATACTGACATTTGGAATATTATTTGTGTTTGTAATATTTTACTTTGGGATATTTGGTCTATTCTTGCAGACATTGTGACTGCTTTCTAAAGTTGTTTATCTATGGCTGCCTGATGTGGATTGGTATGAATGGTTACTGTAGACTGATTACACAATTGCTGTAAGTAAGTCTACAGTAACATAACATAACTCCTATCTAATCAAATCATTGATACTACACTGCTTGGAATTTAACACTGCAGGTTAAGGGGGAGCATAACACTGATCCTACTGATTCTTGGAATATAAGGACTACATCGGGAATCAGTATCCTAGTCATTTTCGCTTCGTATGGAGTTTTTTGAAGAAAGGCAAAAAGGGGGAGATTGTTGATGTTGGATGGATGTTGTGACAACATCTATAAATGCTCAGAACAATATCTTATTAAAATAAGAATGTTGCCTGCAATGTTGTGACAACATTCCTGACAACATTTCTGTAACGATTTTGCCTATTCTTCCGGCCAAAACAGGTTGTGTTACTGTGAGTAAAAAAATGACCTAGGCAAGCTAACAATGATGGTGTATTTAAAATGTGGTAAAAGAAATAGTCAAAGCTTGGAGAGGAAGCAGCGTGAAGACCAAGTCCAGAACGTTGAGCTTTTTAAGGAGAAAGAACCGGTCCAAGCTGAAGCCTTCTTTTACTCAAACCTCAAACCAACCAAAGTGAGGATTTCAAGGGAAGTTCCACACTATAAATAGAGGGGAACTTCAGAGTATCGATATCCAGATTTAAACGAGAAGAATTACCAAGAGAGCTCTCGCATATTCACCTTAGAAACTGGATCAACACACTTAGCCTAAAGTAGTATAACAACATCTAGTCCCACGTTACTATTGCTTCCCAGATTCTAGATCAAGCTTATATTTCA
The DNA here is from genome assembly GCA_034509755.1 of Anisodus tanguticus. Lineage (NCBI taxonomy): Eukaryota > Viridiplantae > Streptophyta > Magnoliopsida > Solanales > Solanaceae > Anisodus > Anisodus tanguticus. The sequence continues at coordinate 5,934,539 of CM067543.1, read as the reverse complement.
AGCAATAGTAATGAAGATGTTGTATTTGTCTTTTTAGATCTTTTAACTTTAGGTTGAAGTCATCTGCGACTTCACTTTTGTTTGTAATTTCTTTTTCGCATTTATTGTTCAACCTTGTAAAAAGAAATTCATTTGTAATTGTATATAATTTATACAATTCTTTGGTCAGTGACCATCAAGGGATATATTAATATATATCCTTGAAAATATAAACATTGTGTCTCTTTATTTTTCCGTTGCATTTACTCTATAAAGGTTTATAACTGTTTTATCACAATGTTGCCTCAGATGTTGACACAACATTGAAGGCAACATCCAGAAACTGGTTTAATTGTTCTAGTTGTTACGGTTTTATTCTTACATATTTTTGCTTATCCGTAGCCCCGGACCCAACAAAGACAAACTAGCCTTAAGAACTATGCAACCAAGAATATTAGATTTAATAAATATACCGAGTAATAGGTTAAGGATTAAAGTAATAATATTCAATGGTATAATAACAACTGATTGTGTAGCTGAAATAAATACAGGAGCTATTAAAAGTTTTATACATATAAGTAAAATAAACGAAAAAGACTGTAACTTAATAGAACCACAAACTTGTAATTATCCTGAAAATGAAAGAGAAATAATAATAACCAAAAGTATTAACTTAAAATTCAAAATCCAAGATTTACAATATAAAATAAATATAGGAGTAATAGAATATGATAGTTTTAATGGATTATTATTAGAAAGTGACTTTTTAACCGTGATAGATTACAAAATTAATAATAAAGGATTGAAGTAAATGACCAAGGAAAAACAAGATTTATAAATAAGATATGAATATACAGAGAAAAATAATAAAGAAAAAACAAAAATTAAAAATAATAAAAACAGTTTTATCAGAAGAAATATTTTCTCAACTTAAATACCTAGAATACAGTGCAAAAGAAATGAAATTAGAAAATGATATAAAACAACTGGAATAACAATGTGATAAATTTGATAAAATATGGATAGATATGGAAAACGGATGGAAGAAGAAAATAAATAATCCTGAGTAACCCTAAAGAAAAAATTGATGTAATATGGAAAGAAGTAATAGTAAAAGAACAGATAAAAAATACTCTAGTAATAATGGATGAAATAAAAGAAAACCAGACACAAATGCAACAAGTAATAAGAGAAGAATTAACAAAATTATGAAATGTATCTGAAGTACCAACGTTTAAAATAATATTAGAACAACTCAATATATTAGTAGCACATATAAATAAAGGAAAGGAAGTGATAGAAGACGAAGTACCTAGTACCAGCCAAGAAGGAATAGTTCAAAAAATAGTTAATACCACAACAAAACAATCGAAATTAGTACCAATAGATGCAAGGAGAAGAAGTAAAGAACCTATAATGGTAGATATTAGTAAAATAAAACTCAAATTACTAGAATCAGTAGAAAAGACATTAAATAGCCTAACAATATTAAATAAAAAAAGGACAATTTTAATGGAAAATCAAGAACATAGTGTAATTACGTTTCTTAAAAACCATGGGAAGGATATAAAAGAAGGGTACAAGTATGAACCAATGAGAAATAAAGACCTTAAAACTACACCAAATAATAGTAATCACACTTCAAAAAGTGAAAACATCTATTTAAATGATACAGAAAAAACCGAATACTTATACCTAAAATTAGATAAACATGAACAACAAATATGTGAATTAAAGATAGAAAATATAAAACTAAGATCACATAATAATGAAGAATGGTACAATAAATATAAAAAAATATAAACATAAGTTTAAGGATACAAAGAAAATACTAAAAGAAACAAAGGTAGAATTAAAACAAACAAGAGAAGAATTAAATGAAGTTAAACAAGAACCGGAAGAATTACATATCCTAAAAGAACAAATGACAAGGTTAAAAGGGAAAAAGAAGGTAAAGAAAACATATAAATCAAGTGATGAAAGTACCACTAGTAATGAAAAACTGATAGCAATACAGGCAAAGATAGTAATATTGAATTAGCTAACCAAGAGATACAAGTAGTAGAATTCATAGAAGAAGTTGAAGAAGAAGAAAACTCATAAATAGTAAAAGAAAATAATGAGATAATAAAAGATTTACAAAAAATGAAAAATGTAAAAGCAATCATAGAAGAAGAACCTGAAAGCGACGTAGAAGATGAATTTAACAGACCTATAGAAACAGAAATAGAGACATATGGTATAGTAAATGAAGATACTAATGATTATCCTGAAGAAGAACTAATAGACACCAATTTAGAAATAATAACAAGAAAACATACTAGATTACCAAAACATATACCAGTAGGACAACAAGTTGAATTTAAATGATTTATAGGATCAATGACACAAGGTGTAAATCTTAACGGATACTTCCTAGATTTAGATAATGTTTATGATGAACAAGAAATAGGTAGAAGAATAAATGATTGGAATCTTGGAATGTACATAGCACTAATGAACTCTACACACACAGATAACCTAGATTACATTTATGACTTAATATCTAAAACATTATTTGGAAAAGTAGCATATTGGATGGAATCTATAGCGTACCAACTAAAAGGAGAAGTATTTAGTCAGGCAATAGATTGAAAATCTATGCTAATGATATTTGATATTGTGCTAAAAAGAGAATTTTTAGGAGAAAGGGGTTAGTAGCACGAGAAACGTATTTGCAGAAAGAAAAACTGAAATAATAATGAATCTAAATAACATGAAATGTTCTAAGATTAGTAAATTACCAGAATATACAATAAGTTTTAGTAAATTATTTTATGAAGCAAGATTCTTACCACAATAAGGTTTAACATATCAATAACCTTACTATGATCATTTACCAACACCATATAATACTGAAGTATCAAAAGATTATAGCAACTTAGACCCAAGAGAAAATACTCTAGGAGAAAGGATAAGAGTACTAAGAGTATATTTAATGCGAAAATGTGAAGAATATATAATGCAACAAAAATCAAAAAAGATAAGAAATTAGGATTAAGAGAAATATGTGGATTTACGGAAAGAAGACTAGTATTTGGATGTGATGATAAACGAAAAGAAAGGAGACATAAGAAAGGTCATAGAAATAAAAAAAATCAAAGAAAAAGATATCAAAAATATAATAATTACAATAAACAATACTACATACCTTATAGGAAAGGGAGATTTAAAAGATATAGAAATATTCCTGAGACTAGAAAGAAATTTAAACATAAAAAGAAATTTAGAAAAAGAAAATATATAAAACCCTTAGAAGAAAACCCTAAAGAATGTAAATGTTGGAATTGTAATGAAAAATGACATTATGCTAATAAATGACCAAAGGTAAAGAAAAAAGGTGTAAAATATATAAATACAACACAATTTATAATGAGCCTACAACAGATAAAAGAAGATAATTAAATGGTATGAATATGAAAACTTTTATGTTAGCCAAACTGATGAAGAAAGCGAAACAGAACCAGAAAATATAAATTTTATTAACCAATACTCAGATAGTGAATATAATTCAGAATTAAATGGAAGAAATAAATAAATTAGAAGAAGAAAAAACCTATTGGAAAATGTGAAAAGGACTATGCAAATAAACTTAACACATTTACTAATGAAACGGGATATAAATACTACCATGATATATATAAAAAGTAGCTAAAAATCTTTGTAAAATAAGAAAAAGGCAATTAGAAATAATAAGACAAGGAATTGAAAACAATACAATCTAATGGTAGCAATCTATATTGAAGCACATATAGAATATAAGCCTAATAAAATGATAAAACAAAAGATATTTATAGATAGTGGAGCAGACTTATGTCTAGCAAGAAAAGAAGTATTAGAATCACACAGATGGAAAAGATCTAAAACACATAGAATAAAAGTATAAGGATTTATTGAACAAATAAAAGAACTAGATATAATAGCAAAAAATATGAGAATAGTGTTGGATAAAACAATATTTTGACTACCAATTATATATCAACTAGATCATATGAAATAACAAGTATTATTAGGAAATAATTTCTTAGATTACTTTAAAACACAAGTTATAAATAATAATACTTTTAGTTTACAAACACCTTGTAATAAATGGATAGTATTAAAGAGAGTATTACCAATACAAACATTACGATTGTGTAACATAAGATCAGATAGGAATAAATAACCTACTACTATTAAAAGAAAAATATCTCAATATATTGAAAATGGATTTTGGAGGAAATCCAATACAACTATGGGAAAAAGAAAAAATATATGTTGAAATCAAATTAATAAATCCCAATGATACAATTAGATCTAATCCTATTAGATTTAGTCCAACAGATCAAAAAGAGATTAAAATCCAGATAAAAGAATTATTAGAATTAAAAATGATACAAGAAAGTAAAAGTCCACATAGTAGCCCAGCCTTTTTAGTAACAAAACATAGTGAACAAAAGAGAGGAAATGTTAGAATGGTAATCGATTATAGAGAATTAAATAAAAAGACAATATTTGATGGGTATTTTTTACCATACAAAAGGAACCTTATTAATAGATTAAATAGATTAGGAATAAAAAATGGTTTAGTAAATTTGATTGTAAAAGTGGATTTTGGCAGATAAAATTAACAAATGAGTCAAAACCTTTAACAGCCTTTAGTGCCCCTCAAGGACACTATGAATGGAATGTACTACCCTTTGGATTAAAAAATGCACCACAAATATTTCAAAGAAGAATGGACCAAGTGTTCAAAAAATTAACAGAATATTGTATAGTATATGTTGATGACATATTAATATATAGTGATAGTCTAGAAGACCAGATAAAACATCTAGAAGAATTTATAAGAACTGTGAAACAACATTGAATATTGTTATCTGAGAAAAAATCTGAAATTTTCAAAAATTGTATAGAATACTTAGGATATATTATAGATAACGAATGATTACAATTACAAGAACATATTGTAACAAAAATAACAAATTTTAAAGAAAAGTTAGAAAATAAAAAAGAAGTACAACAATTTCTAGGAATAATAAATTATGTTTCAGACCATATAAAAGATTTACCGCTATTAAGAAAACCATTGCGAGAATTAACTAGGAAAAATATAGCATTTGAATGGAAAGAAGAGCATACTAAAGCTATAAGCGAAATCAAAGAAAAAGTAAAGGCCTTGCCAAAACATAGAATACCAATGGAACAAGATCAACTAGAACTTTTTAATGATGCTAGTGATATAGGATGGGGAGAAGTCATTATAGCTTATGATAAAGATGATATAGATAAAGAAAAACCACAAATATGTGGATATGGAGGTGGAACATGGAAGCCAAATGAGAAAATTTATCATATTAATGAAAAAGAACTATTAGCTGTAAAATTTGGAATAAAAAGATTTCATTATCACCTATTACCAGTAAAATTCGTTGTTAGAACTGATAACACCCAAGTAAGAGCTTTTATTACTAATAAAATAGATCCTTTATCATAATTAAATAAACGGAGAAAATGGAAATCATTCTTTTGTTGTTATGATTTTATTGTTAAAAATCTCTGGAACTAAGAATATTTTAGTTGATTTTCTTAGCAGGTACAACGATATCAGTCACTAGTGACAATTTTGAAGAATATATTACTAATGTTGTAGAAATCATCAAACAAAACCATGAAACTATTACAACCAAATTACAAGAAAATACACATCTAGTAAACCAGCTTACGGAAGCTTTACGAGACTTTCAAAAACTACAAGCCTTAAAATCTCCTCAATCTACTACAGAAAAACCAAACATTCCTACACTCCCAAAAACTTTTATATCCAAGCTTGCAACCATGCCATCCACTATACCATCCTCCATAACAGTCTCATCTTCCCATATATCAACAGCAGTATCAATGAGTGATAAAATGAAATTTGCACCTAACATTATTACTGCATATGAAAAGATAAATAAATTTTATGATTATAAATCTAACCCACGTATTTTGAGAAGAGCAAAACTAAGCAAACATCCTAGATTTTTATGTAGTGAAAATGCTAACCCTGATATAGTGTCAAAATTATTTACTTATAGTTTTATTGACAAAACAATAGTAGATGATACTTTTTATAAAATTTCTAAACTACCTAGTGTTATAATAGAATCTGCTCAAGCAATGATGGAATCTTTTGGAAAAGGTATATACGGAATACAACTATTTGATGCCTCAACGGATCTAACCGGAAAACCCATTGTAATATGTCAATTATTTAAAACTGGTAAAAATAGAAATATCAGTGGTGATGATGAAGATCTAAAAATGAAGATACCATGTACATTGGAAAATTTTCAAGAATGGCTAAGTGCTAAAAGAGCTATTGGACTATTAACTTTGAAATCAAAGATAGAAGATATATTGAAGGCTAGGGAGGCCAGCATAATTGGAACAACCAAAGGTGGAGAAGTTGAAGAAATTATTACCCTTTACTATAATAATGATGTACTATCTCAAGACACTATGGAACTTACCAACACGCATGATCAGATCATAAACATGAAACACAGACATGCCAAGGAAACTATGGAGCAATATCAGTTGTTAACAGGCCAGAGAAAAAGGCCTGTAATCAGTACTAAAAATGTTACCAATACTACCCATACTATTAAAAAAGAAGGATCCTCTAATCCTTTTGCATGAAATGGCCCAATGTAGTTTAACTACGGGAAGCCACAATGTAACAATTTGATATGGCCCAATGTAGTCTAACTACAACAAGCCCATATATTACCATACCACTATCATACTAGTCAACGAAAACAAGGAGAATGAAGAAACCAAGAAACAAGACGTATCAGAAAAGAAGATGACACAAATAAAGACAACAAACAAATGGAAGACAGCTTGCAAAACATTTGTGGAATAAAGCAGTCGGCCTCAACAATTGTAAAAGTTGTTGGACCCACGAAGAATCAAGGACAAAGATGATAGCTGACAACTTTGAAAAAATTGCAACAAAGAAGACAAACAACTTTAGAAAAATCTGAAATTATGGCAGACAAGATAATGTACACTTTTAGACTTTTTTGAAAAGTAGTACTTATCTTTTTAGACTTTTGTCATTTTGCAATCATGTAATCAGCCAAGGTTATCTATATAAGGAGCCTCAATGTAACATTTGAATCCCTCTTTCGAAATACAACAACTTCAATCTTCTGAATATCTTTCTCTCATGTTTAGCTAAATCCCATCTTAGTCTATAATCAATATCAATAACAATATCATAATACCAGAGAAAAAAAACTTTGGAAGTTTATACTTAGTATTGGTCTATAAACCTACATCTTAAAAGAATTTTAGAAAGAGTCTACTGAGTCTCCTAGCACCTAGGCCATTTATCCCGTCGAATTCAGTGAAGAAAAAAGGGAGTCAAGTGCCAGGGTGGGTGAGCATTCTGATGATCTGAAATTCTGCTAAGAGGTATGATTTTTAGACTATATATTTTAATTATAATCTTGATAAATGTAGGCTCTGCAATTATGATGTTAATATTGGTTGAAGATTATACACTTTTATTTTAAAAAATAAATTTTAAGTTAATAATAATCGCTTCCATGCTACACCTTTGTTATTTGATAGGCTTTATTAATAACTTGAATTATACTACCATCTATGTTCCTATCCTCTTTAGGGTTATTAGATGATGAAAAGATCCGCCTAGAAATTGGATTTTAGTTTCTTGGCTTAGAAATTTCATAATAAGCGACGTCGGCCATGACGAAGTAATGGGTGTCGCTCTTAAGCCTATTTTTCAAGGATCGGGTGAATTTCAGGCTAATCAGAGACCGTTGACTAGATTCAAGAAACTTTGTGTGCTAATACCCACCGAAAGTGCAAAAAATGACAAATTTGAGTTTTTTGGCTTAGAAATGCAATAATAAGCAATGTCAGCCATGACGAAGTAATGTGTGTCAATCAGCAGTGAGTTCATGATGGATCGGGTGAATTTCAGGCCAATTAGAGATCGTCAACCGGATTCTAGAAATGTCGTGTTCCAATGCCCACTGAACGTGCAAAAAATCACGAATTTGAGTTTCTGGGCTTCGAAATGCAATAATAAGCGACGTTGGCCATGACAAAGTGATGGGTGTCGATCACCAGCCTGTTTTTGATGGACTGGCTGAATTTAGGCCAATCAGAGACCGTCGACCAGATTCTAGAAAATCAATGTGCTGATACCCACCAAAAGTGCAAAAAATCACGAATTTGAGTTTCTGGGTTAGAAATGCAATAATACGCGACGTCGGCCACGATGAAGTAATGAGTGTTGATCACAAGCTTGTTTTTCATGGACTGGGTGAATTCCAGGACAATCAGAGTTCGGCGACATGATTCTATAAAATCTATGTGCTAATATCTATCGAAAGTACAAAAAAATCACGAATTTGAATTTTTGGGCTTAGAAATGCAATAATATGCGACATCAGCCATGACGAAGTAATGGGTGTCGATCACAAGCTTGTTTTTCATAGACCGGATGAATTTCAGGCCAATCAAAGACCGTCAACCGGATTTTAGAAAATCTAGGTGCTAATACCCACCGAAAGTGCAGAAAATCATGAATTTGCATTTCTGGGCTTAGAAATGCAATAATAAGCGACGTCGGCCATGAATGGGTGTCAATCACTAGCCTATTTTTCATGGATCGGGTGAATTTTAGGCCAATCGGAGACTGTCGACCGAATTCTAGAAAATTTGTGTGCTAATACCCACCAAAAGTGCAAAAAATCACGAATTTGACTTTTTGGGCTTAGAAATGCAATAATAAGCGACGTCGGCAATGAAGAAGTAGTGGGTGTCAATCACCAACCAGTTTGTGATGGACCGGGTGAATTTCAGGCCAATTAGAGACCGTCGACCGGATTCTAGAAAATATGTGTGCTAATACCAACCAAAAGTGCAAAAAATTACGAATTTGAGTTTCTAGACATAGAAATACAATAATACGCGACGTTAGCCATGACAAAGTAGTAGGTGTCGATCACCAGTCTATTTTTTATGGACCGAGTGAATTCTAGGCCAATTGGATACCGTCGATCGGATTCTAGAAGATATGTGTGCTAGTATCCACCGAAAGTGCAAAAAATTACGCATTTGAGTTTCTTGGCTTAGAAATGCAATAATACACGATGTCAGCAATGATGAAGTAATGGGTGTCGATCACAAGCCTGTTTTTCATGGACTGGTGAACTTTAGGCCAATCAGAGACCATCGACCAGATTCTAGAAAATATGTGTGCTAATTGCTCCTATTTTCGTCATCTTGTCAGACGTACATGGTGTTACAAATGCAGTGATACGTCCACAACTTAGCCAGACGATGATGTAAAAATACAAGTATGTAAATAGATATGGTTACAAGCCCAAAGCCAATAATAAAACCTTCATGAAAAATACACCTCAATATATTTGTGAGAAATGACAATCCCGTTAATCCTTTGGCTGAAATGGATGATATAATTATTGCGGTCATTTCATAAATAAATATTGAGGACAATGTGAGAAACTGGATGATAGACTCTGGTGTTACTAGGCACATTTGTGTAAATAAAAATAATTTTGTGTCATACACCCAAGTTGAGAAAGGATAAGAAATTATTTGTCTTGGTGACTCAAGGACAACTCAAGTTCTTGGAAAAGGAAAAGTTCTTCTCAAACTCATATCTGGTAAAATCCTATCATTGAGTGATGTATTGCATGTTCCTAATATTCTAATCAATTTGATTTTTGTGGGATTATTAGGAAAAGTTGGGGTGAAGGTTTCTTTTGAAAATGATGAGGTCATATTGACCAAAAATAATATTTTGGTGGGCAAAGGATCTTGTAACCATGGATTGTTTGTGCTTAATGTTTCTAATAATATCAGTGAAAGTGCATCTATTTATGCTTATATGGTTGAGTCTATTTCTTTATGGCATGCTGATTCGGACATGTTAATACCGGATATATAAAGAAAATGCAGTCACTTGGTTTAATATATGGTTTAGACTCAAATAATTTTGATAAGTGTGAAATATGTGTTGAACCTGAAATTACTAAAACGTCATGTTTTTCAGTAAATAGAGAAACTGAAATATTATCTTTGATTCACACTGATTTAGGTGATTTGAAACAGACCATGACTAGAGGTATAAGAGATATTATGTGATTTTTATTGATAATTTTCTAGATTTACTAAATTATATTTACTAAAGATGATGCTTTTGATGCCTTTATTTCTTATAAAACTGAGGTTGAAAATCATCTTAGTAGGAAAAATAAAAATAATTAGATCTGACAGATGTGAAGAATATCTATCTTTAAATGCTTTTTGTGAGAAAGAAGGTATTATTTATGAAATAACTCCACCTTATTCACTCGAGTCTAATGGAGTAGCTAAAAGAAAAAATAAAACACTGAAAGAAATGATGAACTCCATATTAGTTAGTTCTAATACACCTGATAATTTGTGGGGTGAAGTTATATTATCTGCATGTCACTTACAATATAAAATTCATTATAAAAGAACTAGCAAAACTCCTTATGAATTGTGGAAAGGTTACAAAACTAATTTGAAATATTTAAAAGTGCGGGGGTGCCTATCTTAAGTTCTTTTGCCTGAACCTAAAAAGAGAAAAATAGGTTCTAAAATTGTTGATTGCATGCTTATTGGATATGCTGAACATAATGTTGCATACAGATTTCTTGTTTTGAAAAATGATGTGCTTGATTGCAAGAGACAAAGAATGCTGAATTTTTAGAACATATTTTTCCATTGTCTGATAAAAAATTTCATGCACCTGTTGAAAGAGATAATGAGCTAACCTCTAATGTGGAACTGAGAAGGAGCAAAAGGCCTAGGAAATAATATTTTTCTATGGAAATGATTTCAAACTTTTCATGTCGATAATGAACCATCAAATTATCTTCTTCTGATGCTAAATATTGGAAAGAGGCAATAAAAGTTGAAATTGATTCTTTTATGAAAAATAATTTATGAATTTTGACTGATTTACCTCCTGGTGCAAAACCTACTGATTGTAAATGAATTTTTAAAAAGAAGTTTAATCCTGATGGCTCTATAGATAAATATAAAGCTCGTTTAGTAGCAAAAGATTTTTTTTCGAAAACAAATTATTGATTATTTTGATACATTTGCACCAGTGACTATAATTTCTTCTATTCGAGTTTTAATTGTCTTAGCCTTATTCATAAACTTTTTATTCATCAAATGGATGTTAAAACATCTTTTTAAATGGTGAGAATACAATCACCCCAGTATTTTCTGGTAAGATTGGACTAAAAAAGTAAATCCCTAGTTGTTTCAAGTAAGTGTTTGTGTTTTCTCTCAACCACACATTTTTTTAGGAGCATGTGAGATAGTGGTTTGATTAAAAATCCCATTTTCTGATAAAAGGGTGTTAGTTTCAGGACTGCTGCCCAGTTCAAATGCATTATCAAATCTGAGGACCTGAACAGATGCCTTGAACTGGACTTGTACCATGGCTATAAAGGACTCAATGACGAAAAAGGCATTTGCCTTGGAAGAAAGGAGATGAGTCCATGTTGCTCTAGAAAAATCATCTATCAAGGTAAGAAAATATCTAAATCCATTGTAGATATGAGTATTGTAAGGGTCACATACATCAACATGGACTAGCTAAAAAGGAATTGTAGAATGTATGTGGTTGTGGGGAAAAGACAACCTTTGCTGCCTGGCCATAGGACAAATTTGACATTCAAAAGTTTGTTTAGAATATATTTGAGATGCAATGAAAGGAATGGATTTTATTTTGTGGAAAGGCATGTGGCCTAACCTTTGATGCCATAAAAGATCCATTTTATTCATAATATAAGAAGAATTACAAGTGGACACACTACAGGTAGGGACATTACAAGCAAATACTAGAGGAAATATCACAAGATGAAACAAAAGGGAAATTACAGGAAATAGAATCAGAAATTTAAAAACTAGTACAACTGGCAACAGAAGGAACATTGTTGGCAAGATGATAGTAGTAAAGTCCATTAGCTGCTCTACCAATTTCCATAGGCCTCTTTAGAGAAAGGTCCTGCAAATAACAAGCAAATATGGAAAAGAGTGCTAAGCAATGAAGTTGATTAAGGAGTTGATAAACATATATAAAATTAAAATGGAAAGAAGGGACTAGGAGAACATTGTGTAAAGTAATATCCTCTCTAAGATGTAATGAATCAGTGGATTTAACTTTGACTTTATATCCATTTGGTTAAGTAATAAGAAAAAGAGTATGAAGGGGTTGTATGTTATGCAATAATTTTTTGTGAGGTGTCATGTGGTTTGTGGCACCTGAATCTAGTATCCACGGGTTCAGACCTGACTGGGAAGATGCACAAATTATACAACCAACAAAACTAAAAACAGAACCACAACATATACCTGCAAAATTTACAAAGCCGGAATTGTCATCTGGTCCTCTGGCAAAATGAGCAAAACCAGATGCCTCATTAATAGGATAACCAAAAGCTTGAGCATGTTGGAATAAGGTCATGAGACGGTGGTATTGGTCCTGACTGAAACTATGAAGAGAATGACCAAAAGAATCAGAACATTCTCCAGATACATGGGCAATATGAGCAAAGCCAGAAAGACTAGGAGATAACTGACTCAGTTTCTGAAATTAATTCATGATATGATTGTACTATTTCTTGGTAAAACCATAGGGAGAATGATCATAGGTCAGAGGAGGGACAGGCATCCGATGAGACATAGAATCAGGAAACTATTCTTTGTGAAGGGGAAAGTTCCGAAGGCGAAACCCCCTCACCTGTAGACCTCTTGGTCAGTTGGGATGTAAATCGAGGGATATGCGTGAGTGGCAGCCCTGCAAAGGAGAGGACCAACGGGACACGAACCCAGCAACAGCCCTTGCAATATTTCAGCAAAGACTGTCATCACACGGATTCGAACCCGCGACGTCGGAGTGGTTGTACCCCAATCACCTTGCCACTTACCAACTCGTCTGTGCCCTGGGGCCAATCAGGAAACTATTCTACTTGTACACAAGATGTAGACCTCTTTCCCTTTGTGAATTTGAAATCATAGGGATATCCATGAAGTCTATGGCAAGTCTCTATAGTGTGCTCTCCTCTCTTGCAATATTCTCAGTATTTTTCATCAAAAAAAGTTAGATGGACTAGAAGACTTTTTAGGATCAAAAAAATACTCTTTGTTGGAAACCTTTAGAGCTAGATGAAGTTGAAAAGGATGCTGAATCTCCAGAGAAGCTAGGAAAATCAGATTTGGTCTCCTTTTGGCTCTCATCCTGTTGTAACAAAGAGTAAACCTTGCTAAAAGGAGGCAGTGGAGACATCATGAGAGTGTTACTCTTGACAGTAGAGTAGGAATCATTTAATCCACTGAGGAATTGGAAAAGTTATTGGTCTTGGATGAATTTGGCTAGAGCACCACAAGTGCAAGTAGGTCCAACATAGGCAAAATTTAATTCATCCCAAAGACTTCTCACCTTGATGAAGTAACCAGCTATGTCAGAAGCACCTTGGAAAGATGAGGCAATTTCTCTTTGGATCTGATTGTATTTGGACCCATTAAATTGACCAAATATGTCATTGATATTCTTCCATATATTTTTTTACAGTGGGAAGACACATTACACTTATGGCTATCTCTCTAGAAAGAGAATTTGTAATCCAGGATTTCACCATATGATTACATCTCTCCCAAAATTAATAAAGAGGTGAGTTATCCTCAGGTTTAGGGTTTCTACCAACCCATAACCCTAAAAAATCAGTCCCAAATCGTAATTTTTAACCCTCTATTTTCAAATTTCAAAGCTTTTTTCATCTATAAAAGGATCCTCTTGTTCTTCACGCAAGGGGACGGGAAAAATCGAAAAGAAAGAGTCTGAAAAAAGGGGCCGAAAATTTGGGTTTAATTTTGAAGTCTGAAATTCTCTTGAGGGTTGTAGTGCTTTCTTTTGTGTTGTTCTTCATCTTACGAATCCGAAAATACAAGTTGAAATTATTGGGTTTTTTTTAGTCCGAAATTTACACCTATGGTTCAGTGGTTTTGATGTTGAAAAATCCGAAATTTTGTTGGTTTCTTCGTTGTTTCTGATCGGGTCGGGTCACGTTCCGGGTCAGGTTTTAATTCGGGTCGGGTTCGAAGACTATAAAATCCGGTTGTTTGTTCTTAATTTTTGGTTTATAAATTACCTCTCTTGTTTCTTAATTTCAATCCGAAAACACACCACTTTATTCTTAATTTTTCAAATCCGGAAATACTCCTCTTAGTCTTTAATTTTGCAATCTGAAAATCCCATTTCGTTCTTCACATTTTCATTCGATTAGGGTCTGTTTTGGTTTCGGGTAGGGTCGGGTCAGCCCGGGTTGGGTGAAATTTCCAGAAATTGGTTTTGATATTTTGTTGTTGGTTATCTGAAAATCTGAGAAAAACTGATTCGGGTCGGGACTTCTGATTCGGGTCATCGATCCGAGTCGGGTCGGGTCGGGTCAGCCCGGGTTGGGTAAAATTTCCAGATTTTTGTGTTCAATATTTTGTTGTCGGTTATCTAAAATTTCAAAAAAAAATGTTCAATTCCGGGTCGGGTCACTGTTCCGTCTCGGGTTGGATTTTTCAGAAGCAGATTCCAATTCTGTTTCAGTTCAAAAAATTCAGAATTCGGGTCGGTGTTTTAATCGCGGACTGTTGATTTATTATGGTATTTGAACATCCACTACGCGGCTATTTTGTTGTTTTCATATTTGAACAAATACTATACTTTGGCCAATGAAATTGAATTTGAGGTCGTGTCCCTTCGGAAAATGGTTCTCGATTTCGGTTTTTACAGTTTTGGTATTATTTTTGCTGATTTGAACATGATACTACACTGGCCGATGAAAAAATATTCATCGATTTTTTAGGCCTCCACAGTTGGAAAGACGGAAATAAAACTTCTGGGCAAGGATGAAACTTAAATCTTTTTTTTATCCGAGAGACCAACATATTCGGTAGGCAAGGCAACTAAAATGACCAACGAGTCATATGTTCGCAACCACGACGTGATTGGAATGATCTTTTCAAAATTTAAGTCTGGGCCCTCCATAATCAAAACACTTACTGTTTTGGATACGGATCTGAAGTTATTTATATTCAATTGTTTCTAACTGTTTGTTATTGACAGCTTGCAAGGAACGCTTACGAAAGTTAAAGAAGACAAGATGCCCCACGGAGATTATTTATTTTATTGCTATTTTTTTTCTTTAATTTAGCTTTATTTTATTTTGTATTGTAATATTATTGATTGTACTTGTGTAATTATTGAAATGTGTAGAATAGATAGACTTAGAATTAATAATCTAGAAAGAGTATATTTAAAATCGGAAACCGCTAGTTTATCTATTTTAAGTCTGCCACCCATACTTTCAAAACGTTAGTTTATTTATTTTAGGTTCGTCGTTCATACCTTCAAAACGCTAGCTTATTTTTGAACTGTTCAAATTTTTCAAAACTATTGGTCACCTTTTATTTACACTATTAATCATACAAAATAGAGTCTTATTTTTATCCAATTCGTTATTTAAATGACTTCCAAAATATCATTTTTTTTGCATTACAAATAAGTTGTTTTTCTTCTTACAAAAATCACTTATGCATATATTTGTAAATAATGCAATCTAAAGTGTATTTTTTTAATAAATTACTTTGCATGTATTTTTGTAAATAATACAATACAAATATATGTTTCACCCAAAAAAATCACCTTGTATATATTTTTATCAACTTTCATACAAATGCATACTTTTATCCAAAATCAATTTTACATGTATTTTTTTTAATGTCATACAAATGCATACTTGTACAAAATGCATCCTTTTACTAAATACTTGCAACATCATTTTTAACTTTATATTTTTAAACATGTATTTTCTTAGTACAATAATTAAACCTGAGTTTGACCGAATAACCGCAAGTTAGCGGATCTTAAAAGATGTCTAACATCTTCCCTTTAGGATAATAAAGAACCCTTATCTAGAATCTCATTAGTTTCGCAGACCATAAAACCGAAGTTTTTTTGCAGCATTTAGTTAACATTTAGCTGCCTAATTCACCTTAGAATAATTAGGTGGCGACTCCTCAACAAAGCAATATTTAATCAATCCAGAGGGAATCGATGCCATTACGTCGCGAGCCGCGGTAAAAAATGGGTGCTACAGCATGGCGACTCCACTGGGGATTTCAGGTTCTTAATCATAACAAACTCAGGTTAATTATTATTACATTTTATTTTGCTCCTTATTTGATTTACTGCTTTAAATTGTTTCCTTTTTTTAAACTTTGTATGTTTAACTGCTTTAATTGCTACTTTCTTTACTACTTTTCTTAAATTGGCATTCCGCTCATATTTCTTCCACTTCGGAAAATTGACACTATCACACATAACACGCGAGGTGTGTTTCGCACACCCGTAAAATTTTCTTTCAAATTTCCGTTTTTTAAAAGAGTTGGCGTATGCGCGGAGTGTCCGGACCATCCGGTGGCCGCGTAGCCTTCTCACTCATGCAGTCCACTCGGGAACCTTGAGTCTAGTAAGCCAAATCTTAGAAAATTTAGGATAGAATTATACCACCTTTTATTTTAAGTCATGCATGCATACACCATAGGTGGGTCGATCATTGGCATCGACTCCACAATTAAGAAATCCACCAAATTGTCGACGGGTCTCACGACCCATCAGCATATTATGTGTAGCGTGATAATGATAGACGAATCCAAGCCTAATCATAACATGCCGAAATTAGAAAATGTACATTCATTTTGTCTTCATTTCCGACAAAAGCATTGCAGTTTAACAGCTTAGATTAATTTGTCATAATCTCGCATATTTGGCGTTTAAGCTCACCTCTGGCATAGGAGCAGCCCCATGCATGTTAGGACGCGCATTTAATTTCCGCACAACTTGTTTGCTATTTTTCTGCTTTTCACTCTATACATATTATTTAATGCAATAATTACCCGCTTCAACTCTGTACATATCATGACATGTCGCTTGCAACTCTGGTCATGAACATTTGCCCTTTGCACTTTTGGGCTATCGTACTACAATCAAGACTTCTACTGGGAGAACGCCATATCTTTTGGTCCACGGGACAGAAACTGTGTCACCACTCGAGGATAAATCGTTCTTGAACATCACGACTCGGACCTTGTGAAGCGTTAACTTCCAGTCCGAACAAACCAATCACGGGAGCCTTCGACTATACTGTCACATTCCCACATTTTATTATTATTATTTCCTTGACTTTCCTCCTTTCACCAATTTCTCTTATTTTTGCAGGAAGACCGTCCTCGCAAACAGTCAGGGGCGGTCGTTCTAAAACATAATCCCTGGAGATATTCCAGGAAAGAACAAAACAAAAGTGTTCACAAAGATGACCGGGAGATATTTTCGACTGAAAGAAGTCAGCCAACCTCCAGTCCGAACAAACCAATCAGGGGAGTCTTTGACTATACTGTCACACTCTTACATTTATTATTCGTGACTTTCCTACTTTCACCCAGTGCTCTTATTTTTTGTAGGAAGACCGTCCTCGCAAACAGTCAGGAGCGGTCGTTATAAAACATTGTCCCTGGAGATACTCCAGGAAAGAACAAAGCAAAAAGTTTTCACAAAGATGACCGGGAGATATTTTGACTGGAAGAAGTCAGCCAACACCAGATTCAACGAGGCATCACTCTAAGTTTGTCTATACTTTTTTTTTTTTACATATTTGCAAATTCAATTGATATGCTTAATTTTCGTTACATAATTACTTTATATCATATATTTTACAACATATCCTCACGAACAACGTGTGTCTGATTCTCACCATACGGTGTGATACCTAGGTAATCCTTCTCGGGTTCGACACCGCTAAAAATGTAAATCTAGTCCTTGCGGAACGCTACCCAATGAAAGTGGAACGAACCTGCCAAAGGAACGCACTTCCTTGTCCACCTGAAAAAGGGACGCACTTTTTTGTCCACCTTAGAAAGGGACATACTTCCGCATCCACCTTAACAATGGATGTACTCGCCTTGTCCACCTTAGAAAGGGACATATCTGGCTTACCCATCTTTTCATTCATCCTGTCATGGACAGTCATTTTTTCATTACATTCATCCTATTGTGGACAATCATTTTTTCATTGTATTCATCCTATCGTGGACAGTCATTTAACTTTGCATTCGTCCCATAGTGGACAATCATATATTTTATACAGTTTTTACTCTTACTATCCTATCGTGGATGAATTTTTTTTCAGGCATACATTTTTATAACCTACCTGAACGAACTACGCGCACCTGATTCTCGTCAAAGATGAGATACATAGGTAGCCCTACTTGGGTTCGGCACCCTTTATTCAAAAAAAATATATATATATATTTTAAGTATCATTGGTTGACTTAATTGATACCAACACAGTTAGGAGCGTGCATAGGAAAGAATAAGTAACAATCGATATGGTGGAGAAGACTAACTTCGTGGTAAACTATAGATTCTTTTGGTACCTCTCATTCACGTCTGTGGTGACACTTGAAAAATTGTCTTGCATGCTTCTAAGATATGAACAAAACCAACCTCATCGTTTCATGTGCATTGTGTGGTGAGTTTTAGAATAAGTTCAATTGCATTGCATTGTGATCTAGAACTTGGCTCGAATGTTTGTTGAGGCGAAATCCTGAGTAACACTTGGTATAGGAAATTACCGTAGGCTTTCTTTGATCCGTTTGAGCCTTTACAGCGTACCAAATAACATTATCCGTAGCACTTTCCCTGTGACCCTAAAGTCTATTCTTTTAACAACCACATCTTATGCCTATACCCTTTCTGAGTGCATACACGCAATATCCCTCTCTTGGCCCGACCTCCTTGAGCGCTTCAGAAATGTGCAAATTGCTAAAAAGATCCGAGTTGAAGTTGCAAAGTCCCGAAAGAGAAAAAGAAAACAAAACAAAAGGACGACTTCACACAAAGAAAAAGTCAAAAGCCTCGATAATATTAAGAAAAAAAATGAGGAAATAACTCTGAAAAGGGGAAAAAGCTCCAAACGAAATATTCAAAAAAAGTCTGTACAAAAGAACAAAAAAAGAGCAGATCGGCATCAAGGCACACAAATACCAAGCGCGGACATATTCCAACGCTCAAGGAATGATTAGTCACTCCTTACACAAATGATATACTTTCCTTTCCCAAGCCTATATTACAAACTCATAACAATCCCTACATGATCCTATAATCCTATACAGAGAGCTCTCACATTAGTGGATACTCACATGACGGTCAAGTTTATGGTATCACAGTTAAATGCATTGAACATCTTTCTGAGGGTTTCTGAGGGTGAGTATACTTCTCTAAACGTCTCAAAGTTCAAAACACTGAAATATATCTGAGGAAGGGACTTTCTTTTAGTGAGGCCATTTGAAACATGAGGATACGTATAGGTCGAAACATTGGCTTAAAACAAGTATCGATATTCAGATGTGTCTGATGTAGCATCTGAAGCTATAGGAATTATCCTGGAGTTAATCTCAGTTAGACAGAAAGCAAATAACGAAAACCCCTAAGCACAATACTAATTGTTGATATCAACTGAAGTCAAGACGTGATTCTGTAAATAATACAATACAAATATATGTTTCACCCAAAAAATCACTTTGTATATATTTTTATCAACTTTAATACAAATGCATATTTTTATCCAAAATCAACTTTACATCATATTTTTTTAATGCCATATAAATGCATACTTGTACAAAATACATCATTTTACTAAATACTTGCAATATCATTTTTAACTTTATATTTTTAAATATGCATTTCATTAGTACAATAATTAAACATAAGTTTGACCGAATAACTGCAAGTTAGCAGATCTTAAAAGATATCAACCCTTCCCTTTAAAATAAGGAAGAACCATTACCTAAAATTTCATTAGTTTCACAAACCATAAAACCAAAATTATTTTACAGCATTTAGTTAACATTTAGATGTTTAATTCACCTTAGAATAATTAGATAACAACTCCTCAACAAAATAACATTTAATAAATCCAGAGGAAATCAACGTCATTACGTCGCGAGCCATGGTAAAAAACAAGTGCAACAATGTACAGGAACAAAAGTCAACAAAAGCGAGCACAAAAATAAAGATAATTTGATAAACATATCAAAATATTTCTTTATTTCTTAAATTTTATATCCAATTAAATGATATCACATAAATTGAAAAAAAAAATATTAAACTGTGAATTGTAATATGAAAACATCATGTTTCAAAAGCACCTCTAAAGAATTCCATGCCCTGGAAAACATTTGAGTGAATTAAGTTAAAAATCTCCGAAAATATCACTGTTTAACAAATTTCATACCTAAAAAATTTAGTGAATAGAAATCCCCTAAACTATCATCACTTTATAAATTTCATACCTTTTAACTATTTCAGTGTTTACACAATCCCTAAATTTATCGCGCTGGGTAAACTCATTTCTAAAAGTTTTCGCTCAACAAGTTGTCTCAATTAGTTATTATGTTTTATAACACCGAATAATTAGTATGAAATTCAAAATATGGTGGCAATGTAGGGGAGTTTTTAACCTATTTAATCAAAAAATGCTTATGCAATTATTTACCATCACATGACATTTTCACTGCGTCCTTGTCCTTAAAAATTATGAAAATAATTGAAAAGAATAGATGTGGGGAAAATGATTGTTGAAAATTTCGAATGAATAGATGAAACACAACTGCCCATCTTCCCCAATTAATTAATTTTGCAGAGAACACTTTCGAGCAAAGCGCATTTATAATTGCACAACGTCGATACACACAATCCCTGCTTTTTTTTTTTCAAATCTAAAAACTCTATAAGAATAAGAACATTTATTCACATAAATTTTGAAGACAAAAAATAATTATAGAGGAAAATTAAGCTCAGATCATTACTGATTTGGGAGAGGTGAACTGTTGGTTTGATGAAGAGGCTAAGGCGTGTTTATATAGCAAAGAAGGGGAAAAGTATTAGGGTTTTGACCACAATATGATATTACTGAATTACCCTTATAATTGGGCTTTTCCGTGTTTACTTAAATGGGAAAATAACACAAACTAACCCTTGTAAGTAAATTAATTACCGGAAGATGCCCCCTCCTTAATCTAATTTCACTATTACCCATTCGGCCGAAAATTATTACCCGAGTACCCCCTTTTCAAACCTTTATCTTTTAATAGCTACCTTGTGTTCTTCGCGCGAAAACGGTGGAAGAAACTAATTAAAGCATTCATTAATTACTTATCTTCTTCTTACTTAATTTGTCATTTAGCCTATTTTGTCTTTCTTTTTTATTTTAAAAAAATAAAAATAAAATATTAAGAAAAAATATTAGCTAACTATTTTTAAATTAATAAAAATACAGAAAAATTAATTAGTCACCAAAAAGTAATTAAAAATATAAAAATTACTAGCTTATTTATTAAGTATAAACTAATAAAAAATTGTTTCACAAATAAATAAAAAATGCAAATGAAAACAAAATTTATATCTAAAATATTATAATATGATTCTATTTTTTTTTTAAAATTATAATAATTAACTGGATAATTTGATATAAAAATTAAAATATTAAATTTAGGCTTAAACTCTTTTTTTGTATTTTCTTTCTAATCTTTTTTAAGAAATGAACATATCTTTTATGATACTCCGTCAGTATATGATATATACCATGTGAGTGTGATAAATGATTGAGTTCCTTTTTAAGGAATGTATCATATCATGTCTTTCATAATATTATCTCAGTATATGTGTATATCATGATGGCATCATGGAGGACTGAAGAGTGTTTTATTGAATGACTGAATCAGTCCTCCATGATACCATCTCAGTGTACGTATGTACCATGATGGTATCATGGAGAACTGTTGAGGAGTGTCTCATTCTTGACTCCTCAATAGTCCTTCATAATATCATCTTAGTATATGTATATATCGTGATGATATCATAGAGAACTAAGCTCTTTTTTAAGGAATGAACGAATCCACTATGATACCCTGTCTATTGATGATATATACCATGTAAGTATCATAGATGACTTAAGAGTGTTTTCTTTTGAATGAATGAACAAGTCTGTTATGATACAGTGTAAATATATGATATATACCATATAGAAATTATTGAGGACTGAGTAGTATTTTATTAAAGAAATAAATCTGTGATACCCCATCGGTATATGATATGTACCAAGTTGGTATCATAGAGGACTGAGTATTTTGCTTGAAGGAATGAACTGTCAATCCTCTATAATACCATGTCAATATATGATATATCATTTGAGTATCATAAAGGATTGAGTAGTATTTTTGTGAAGGAATGAATCTATCATCTATGATACATTTTCAGTATATGATATATACCATGTGGGTATCATAGATGATTGATGAGTGTTTTCCTTGAAGAAGTGGACTAGTCATCTATGATACCTCATTAGTATATGATATATATCATGTGGGCATCATAGAAGACTGAGTAATAATATGTCATTTATGATATTCACAAATTATTGTCTGAATGAATCAATATATATACATAAACCAAGAGGCAGATCTTGTGTCACTCCACCTGGTCATATGAAACTAGCATGCATCCTGGCTCTCGAGACTCTTTCATAGAATTCCAACAATTTCTCATGATATATACCAGGATGGTATCATAGAGTACTAATTATTTTTCTTGAAGAAATGGACTAGTCATCTATGATACTTAATTAGTATGTGATATATATCATGTGGGCATCATAGAGGACTGAGTAATATTGTAACAATCTGTCATTTATGATATTCTATCGGTATATAATATATATCAGGATGGTATTATAGATTACTGAGCGTTTTTCTTGAAAAACTGAACTGCTAGTCCTTGAGGATACCATGTCAGTATATGATATACCATGTGGGTATCCTAGAAGACTGATTAATATTTCTTGAAAGAATGAACCAACTTCTATGATACCTTGTCAATATATGATATATATATATCATGTGAGTATCATAGAGGATTGAGTTGTGTTTTTATTGAAGGACTGTATCAATCCTCTATGATACTCCGTCAGTATATGATATATATCAGGTTGGTATCATGAAAGACTGAGTGTTTTTCTTGAGGGACTAGTCATGTATGATACCCTGTCAGTATATGATATATACCATGTGGGTATCATAGTTAACGCTATAACACACTTCAATTGCTATTGATTTGATATACTCTATGATATAATAGATTATTTTTGAGATGTAGAAAAAATAAAATAAAAAAACATATATCAGTTATTCTTTTTATTGATATAAAAAGGGGGGAAAGAGAGAAAAAAAGAGTCAAAAGGGTTGTAAAATTAAATTATGAAAATAAAAAAAATCAAAAAAATAAAATTAGAAAAGCAGGAAAAAAAATGAAATTCAAAAAGGAACAAGTGATAGAGAATAAATGAAATTAAAAAAGGAACAAGTTCTAAAAAATAAAAATAAAAATAAAAAATGAAAAAAAGAAGTTAAAATTAAATGTGGATTCAAATCACCGCTGAAAAAGAAAATAAAATATAGTATTTAAAAAATAAATGAATAAAAAAGGCGAAAAAGAAAAGAATAAAAGAAAGAAAAGAAGATAAAATGAAATTAGAAAACGAGAAAAAAATAAATGAAAATCTCCCAAAATTTAAAAAGAAAAATAAATAAAAATAGCAAAAAGGTGAATGAAATTAGTTACAACAACATACCAAGTGAAATTTCACAACGTGGGTATAGGGAGGGTAGAGTGTACGCAAACCTTATATCTACCTTGTTAGGTAGAGCGTCTGTTTTCGAAAGACTCTCGGCTCAAGACAAAGCATAGATAAAAAGATAAAAAGAAATAAATGAAATTAAAAGAGAAACAAGTAATAAAGAAATAAAGAAATAAAATAAAGTAAGAAAAAATTATGAACAAAAACGATAAAAAAAGAATAAAAGAAATAGAAGAAGATAAGAAGTGAAAGAAAAGAAGAAAAAAGAGACAAGACCTACAAAAACTATAATGGGATTAAGGGTAAATAGTTTTGAGGGTATAAATATAAAGGGGGTATGAAAGGATAATTATTTTGTATTTAGTGAGCATGAGTGTTCTTCCCCTACTAAAAGTTATTTTGGATGGTTAATTGGGATGTTCTTAAATTGATTCACCAATAAATCTTTTTTGCGCAGATTTCCCTTTAAAGGCATTGGTCTTCAATTTTTGTCCTTTCCCTAAAAATATTTTGAGATTCTGGGTTAGAACCCCTACTCAGTTAAAAATGAAAAAAAATTTCAAGGTAGAGTTTGGATTCGAAAGACAAAATTAGTCTTATGCCTGAAGGAAAACTCTGCTTTAAAATAGATTTTGCGTGCAAACTCTGCCTCAAAAGTAGAGTTTGCTGCCTTAAGACAAACGTTGCCTCAAAGTAGAGTTTGAAACTATGCCTGCAGAGTTTGAAATTCTGTCTTACGAATTCAAACTATGCCTTGCGATTTCTTTTTTGATTATTGACTGAGCGAGAGTTCAAATCCGGAATTCAGAAGTTTTAGGCAAAGGGACAAAAATGAAAGATTTTCAATTTGAGGGGCAAAAATTAAGGACCAGCCCACAATAATTGCCTCCAATAAATACATTGTCAACTCAAACCATCCAACTTTAAATAAGTTTTAGTGGTGTCAAAATAATTTAAAAAATCGACTGAATTGAATCATACAAAACTAATTTCTAGGTCACCCCCCCCCCCACTAAAACGGTAGTTTTGGTGTGAAACTATAACCGTATCGAATAGTTAGAAATTTAATTTTATAAAAAAATGGAGAACTCCGGAACTGATATATATATATGTATATATATAATTTCTTACATGTTAAATTTAAAAGAGCAAGTATTAAAAAAATTATCTTTGATCTTGTGGTAAATTTTATTGAAAGGGAGTACAATATCAAATCAAAAACCTATTGTCACTGCTACAACAACTCAAGTACTCAACACTACTTTGTTCTTCATGATTATTTTAAATTTTAAGTTTCAGCATACGGCAAATGACACGCTCAATTCATCGACGATATTTGTAGGTTACTAGACTTTGAGGTAAGATGTTCACAATATTTGTTTTGAATATTCAATTATAGTTTTTTTTGTTTTGAAACCGTTATGGTCAGCTACATATAATGAAACATTTCCTTGATAGAATAATTATCATGTACAACCAAAATAGACTATCCACCTCACTATGTACCATCGGCTTCACAATGTCAGCCAGCTATTTAGAAACTTGATACATAATATCGTGGATGTCCAAGTTGATCTGTTGTCTATTAAAAGACGTGGTCATTATGATTGGACCTTCAGATTGGCTAGATTCTTCCACATCTTGAGTTGATGGAGGAAGTAGGGGGGGGGGGGTATCAACCGTAGGCATACCCGATGAGGATGCTGGTTCGTTATTCCTTCTGGGAGGATTTTGTTTAGGATGTGGACTGGACTCGGGGTTCATTTTCTTACCGAACCTTAGGCGCATACGCCAAGAATGATCATGACCTGGAGAATCAAACTTTGCTATTAATTCACCTATGGTCCCACTGGGCGTGCCAAAATTATTTCCCTCCGAAGTGTTTACCGTTTTATCGGTTGACGAAATCGGATGATAAATTGATTCCTTTAACTTAAGCGATTTGGGCTGAAAACGGAACTCTAATTTCTAGCAATAGGTTCCCCAACTACTCTAGAAAGCGTTAGGACGGTGGTATGAGTAAACTAAGAGGTAAGAAATATGAATGCAGCTGAGTATTGTAAAGTAAAGGATAAATAAAGTAAAGGATAAAGATAGATAAAATTGAGTTGTTTGATTGATTGTGTGTTCATATACAAAGAATAATCCTATTTATAGTACAAAAAAGAAAGAAATTTTTTACAACGTGACCCCCTCCCCCCCATGTCATCCATCAAGTAACCCACTAAGTTCAACAACCGACTATGGGGGAGGTGGTGCCGATTTTCTTGCCCTCTACTCCTCTTGCTCGGATAATGACCCTTTCTTTTAGCTATTATTGGTCGTTACTGCTTCTAGGGGTCCGGAAACCCTTTTGACTTGGTCGTTGAGACGTCTGCATCTGAGTGGGTCCCAGTTGTACGTCTAACTAACAACTCGGCTAAGATGCCTTAGTAGCCGATACAGTTCTTGTAGTGGAGGGCTAGGAGTAAATTCGGCTCTGGAACAGTTCAGCAGTCACTGAATTCGGCTAAACACTTAAATCACTTTTGAGTGTTAACAGAAAGTGTTGTTTATCAATTTAATTTTGGTAGCCTTTGAATGATGATTTTTTATTTTTTCTTCAATTTGGAGCTCTGAAATTGTTTAATGGTGGAAGTATGTTGGAAAGAATAATAATTAGGAAAATTTTTTTTAATGAAAAAAAGACGCGTGTTAAACGCTGGTTGACGCGTGTATTTTACTGCATACTTGATATTTGGGTATAGCATTTCAGGGAGCAAATTATTCCACTTTTAAAATGACCGAGGGGTCATAGAACTCCCCAAAAGGTTTGATATGTAGTTGAAATTTCGGTCAAACGTTGGATGCTCATTTAGCTATTTTCTCAACATTCATATGAAATCCACTCCCCTTGTCATTAGCAAAATGAAATGATAAACTATTCTCATTTTCCTTGTATTTTTTACTCTACATTCTTCTACATTTCTTGATGTAAACCTTATTTTATACTGGTTGATGAATTTGGTATATTTAAATAATCATGTCAGAATATAATATTAATACCATATATCAAATGTTATCGTTTTGGTTTACCTATATATTTATATCAATTAACACTTTTATATACATTTCAGTTTCTTTTAAATAAAAACATTAAGAAATTTAATTAAAATTCTTCATAACAATATTCAAATAATAATTTTAAAATGAACCTTGACATTATTCTCATTTTTTGCAGAAATCGATAAAACACAATTTATTTGTCGAACATTAAAAAAAAAAAATTCAAACGAACTGGTGATTACACAAATTATTGTCCTTACTATTTCAAAGTAAAATAATCTCATTTATTTCGAAGTTATTAACCCTTATTATTTAACCAAACAACCCCTAAGGTAACAACAAAAATCAACCGGAAAGATATGATAAAAGACCGAAAGTATCTCCGTAATATCTACAATTTCGTTCAGTCAACACGTCAACCTCCGGAAATAATCTGCTGCAGAAGAGGACCACTGAACCTCACTGCTCATAAACCCCATATTGGTACCCAATGAAAAACTAACACGATCACAGATCAAATTAGCGTACTATACAAAGTGTGTTCCTTCAACGTACTTAATAAACGTAGTGCACTAACCTCCGCCTGAGGTCCAGAGAAGGGCGAATTACAAATATCTATTGTACACGGTCTTACCTCAATCAGCAACCTCTTAAAAGAGTGCGTTAATATGGGTAATAGCTCACTGATCGAGTCGCTCTTGCTCTAAAGATAAACGGGACTAAGCATTGTGACAGAGGCGGCACGACTTCGACCGCTTGAAACCATAACCTCCTTCCATAAACGTATAACCTCCTTCCATAAACGTACTTGATAAGACAAAAATATCGGTCTCTCTAAAACCCGAAATAGTTGAATACTTAGATAGTAAGTATGTTAGGGTTTTGGAATTAGTGAGAATTTTGTGGGAAAATTGAAATTGCAATGGAATCAATAAGGTATTTTGAATTACTCAAAAAAAAATCATTTTTTGTTTTAATTATTTGAGTGATTCGTTCTTAATTACGTTTGATTTTCCTTGGAATTGATCTCTTTATAATTCGATTTTTGGTTCGGTTGTTAATCGTTATTGAAGGGAGGTTGATCATCAGAGTTTTGTGTATAATCGATCAGTTTTTGCGCTTAAGTTTCGAGCTTTATTACGTGTTGCATTATTAGCGTTTTTGGCCTAGGATTGTTCGTATTATGTGGCTAGGTATAGTTTTTCTGTAAAATTGATCAGTTTTTGCTTTTAAGTTTCGAGCTTTTTTACGAGTTGCATTGTTAGTGTTTTTGGCTTAGGGTTGCTGGTATCATGTGGTTAGATGTGTTGTGTGAGTATTAAAGTATGATCATCGAAGAATTATAATTGTGTGTGTGTTGAATTAGCAGTATAGAATGAGGAAATTGTTGAATAAAGTAAATGATATTGAAAAGAATTTTGAAATTGCTGTCCATAAGAGAGTTTTCTCAGTGGTAAGAGCAATCCACCTCCAATCAGGATGTTGGGAATTGGGGTCAGCAATGGAGCAAACTGGGAATGGGCAGTGAATGACTCCTGGGCAGGGGGCTTAGGGTTCAAAAAGGAACAAAAAAAAAGGAATCTTGAAATTGTGCATGCAGCCGTGGATTTTTATGCTTGTGAATTTTACTGTACTTGAGTAGCATACAATACTGTAATTTTACAGTTTCTACCATGCATAAATTAGTTTACTGTTCAAATATTGAATCAGCGATTTCCCTTTTGCCTTACCTATTTTGTTTGTTCACTTACAGGAGGCTTTGACTAAGGATAATTCACATACTGTAGCTGGTTCCACCTCCGCATCTCTTGACTGGCAATAACAACAGTTCCAATTCAGACCTCTCGTTTCATGAAGATCAGAATGATCAGAATGAGGGAGACGATGGGATGGATGATTGCGATGATGTGTCAAACTATGCTGATGACTACATGTATTACGACAATAATGATGATGAGTGTGATTACCTGAGTATGCAGGCACAATTTGATAATGTTGATTTGCCTGCTGGTGTTGAGGCATCAGTTTCTTGGTTAAATGAACCTGCTCCCAGTTCAAAAGCGCCTCCCCAGGTTAGCTCTTCGAGTCATCTAGCAGGTGCTGAGACATCGCATCCCACACTTCCTAAGCATGCAAGTAGTAGCTTTACCCAGGTCTCTGCTTCAAGCAGTTCTCTGGTGTCTGGAGGGTCAAATTCTCGTGGAAAGGAAGAGGCAACTGAAGATGAACTCATGAATAAGTATCAAATTTTTAAGCATTTTGATGTGGTAGAAGGTTTTCAGATCACCATTACAGTAACTTGGGCTTCCAGGGCCAACAGGTAACTTGTAAAGGATTTTCTTGTGCTTTGCAGATCATTTTCTGATATTTTAGTCGTCTGTGTTAAACCGTGAATGTGACTGTACTGACCTCTGCTGTTACTTTTTTTACAGCCGCCTAAGGCCTGGAGTAAGAAAGTTCAGGAAGAGTGGAAAATATTAGAAAATGATTTACCTTGTGAGTCTGATACTGTTAGTTAGTGACTCATCATTTGTTTTTCTTTTGGTTTTGTATTTTTTATTTCGTCTTGGTTAATGTATCAATGTTGGTTTTCTGCTGTAGAGGTCTTGTGAAATCGATATGCTTGCTCCAGCTAACCATCTTAATCTTTTTTTGATGGCTGTAATGGTAAATGCATCAATTGGCTCAACATTTACCTTATAAAAATAGAACGCATCAATTGGCTCATGTGATATTTGTGGTTCCTGAAAACATGTGTGGTTTCTAATGGCATCCATTCCAATTTATATTTTGACGCATAGATTTGCTACAAGAATGGCTATCCTTGCTTTCCCCGCTGGTTTCCCCTCCTAAACTTCGTTCTCTGCTGCTAAATTTAGGACTTTGTCCCCTCTGTGGCATGATGCACTGTCTGTTTTATCTGAAGTAATAGAAATTTTGTGTGAATTAACTTTGTGGGATGTCCTATCTGATTTATTTGAGGATTTATGTTGAACTCATACCCTCTCTCACTTTCAGATACAATATATGTAAGGGTCTACGAAGAAAGAATGGATCTCCTCAGGTCTGTCATCATTGGACCACAAGGCACTCCATACCATGATGGTCTCTGTCTTTGATGTCCTGTTCCCTCAAACTTACCCTGATGTGCCACCAGTATGTATTTGGGTGTTCTTGTTCTTTTTTCTTGATTTTGTAGCATGAAAATATAAGGATATTTATTTACTTATTTTCCCTTTTCATTAGATGGTTTACTACTATTCTGGCGGTTTGAGACTGAATCCCAACTTGTATGACTGTGGAAAAGTCTGTCTCAGTCTTCTGAACACTTGGACTGGTAAAGGCAACGAAAGGTGGTTGCCCAACTCGTCGACCATGCTGCAAGTATTGGTTTCAATACAAGCTCTAGTTTTGAATGCAAAGCCTTTCTTTAATGAGCCTGGATATGAAGCTTCATATCCTGGACCTGAGGGAGAGAGGAGATCTCAAGCTTATAATAAAGATGTTTTTGTTCTATCTTTGAAAACAATGACATACACATTGAGGAGGCCACCAAAGGTATGATCATGGATCGTTTTTGTCAACTTCTACTTCAATATTCTGTCAAAAGTAACATCCAATTGTATTTCCAGTGTAGGCAAATAATATCTTTTCCCTTTGAATTTCCTTGATCCCCTGAGATTTCGCCGACTTTTAATCACCAGTGCAATTGGTTATTGCAAATTAATGCCGTCTTTTTCATTCTTTTCGCTAAATGGTGTCATGTTTAATCGGGCCGCTATTGTAACTTAGGTTTATCCGGGAAGAAGTGGTATATAACCTAGTTCATCCTTAAAATGAGTTTTCATCTTATGTTGTTCGGTGTCTTGGAATTTGGTTGCTTAGTAATTTTGAAAGAAGGGAAGGTCAGGTTCACAGTGTTCGATAAATACGGGTAAAAAAAGTTATATTTGAAAGCTAAACTAGCTAGGTGGTTGGCATCTTAATATAAGTGACGTGTCAATTTGCTTTTGAAAGTTGATTTTTTTTTTTGCTTAGGTTCCTCAACTTTGGGGACCGAGTGCAGACAGTATCTGGTTTTGGAAACAAGGTTGGGCGTGGTTTACTTTCGACTACTTAATTGGCTATATTCCATGGGAAACGCTATAAAATTGAAAACAAGTATTCAAACAGACATTTACACATTTTCAAACAAATGGACAATCAAAAGTTTTACTCAGTACATTAATTTTTAACTAATTCTGTATAGTGGGTGGTAATGAATATATATAGATGTAAATGTTGCAATTTTTTTATCTTTGTTATTGGGGAGAGAACTATAAGTACTCATCTTCTTGAGGTTACTTGTGCGGTAGTGTCCTAGAAAATTTCAAGTATTTCTTTTTCTCGAGGCTACTTGTGAAGTACTAGTATTCTTCCTAATGATATATTAATATTATGTGGCATGCTCTAATTATTTATTTGCATGCAGCATTTTGAAGAGCTTGTTATCGGTCATTTCCATTGCGATGCTGCAGATATTCTCTGCATGCAAAGCATAAGTGGAAGGAGCTCCAGTTGGTTCTGTGGTCAAGGGGGTGCCTACTCACAATTTCGTGTACATAAAAACTCTAATTTTTGAATGTAGATAAAACCGGGTACCTTGGTTCTACTGTAGGATATTGGCTTATTGTCAAGCCATTCTAGGTGGAAGTTAATTGTAGATGAGATATATAGCTC
This sequence comes from Anisodus tanguticus, assembly GCA_034509755.1. Classification (NCBI taxonomy): domain Eukaryota; kingdom Viridiplantae; phylum Streptophyta; class Magnoliopsida; order Solanales; family Solanaceae; genus Anisodus; species Anisodus tanguticus. Next base: position 5,902,947 of record CM067543.1, on the reverse strand, counting down.
ATTAATATTTCAGAAAACATAACTCTATTCCCTTCCGAATGACTTGGGAAACGTTATGCAGCATCTCTCGTCTTTCCTGGTGGAGATGATGGTAGTGACAAGCACAAGAGACACGGTTTATTCCAGTTTGTCTATGTAGGGCACTACCGATATGACTCAAATTCGATAAATTTAAAATAGAATTTATGTAGAGACCTTCATTATCAGAATTCAAGGGTTGATATTTCCCATGGGCTGCACATTACTGGAATGATGAAGAACTCAAGGCAACGATTCTTTTCTTCTCATGTTTTTGCACATCTGACTTTGACAGGATACTTTTAAGCACAGCCATAAAGGATTCGAGTGCCTTGCCAAGATTACTTATTAGAATTGATCATCAAGAAGTTGCTTTTACGATCAGGTTTAACAATCATATTCAGGAGATGAGCAAAATCAAGAGAGAGAGAGATTCGAGTGCCTTGCCAAGATTACTTATTAGAGTTTCATCAAGAAGTTGCTTTTACGATCAGGTTTAACAATCATATTCAGGAGATGAGCAAAATCAAGAGAGAGAGAGATTCGAGTGCCTTGCCAAGATTACTTATTAGAATTTATCATCAAGAAGTTGCTTTTACGATCAGGTTTAACAATCATTATAAGGAGATGAGCAAAATCAAGAGAGAGAGAGAGAGATTTGAGTGCCTTGCCAAGATTACTTATTAGAATTTATCATCAAGAAGTTGCTTTTACGATCAGGTTTAACAATCATATTAAGGAGATGAGCAAAATCAAGAGAGAGAGAGAGTGCCTTGCCAAGATTACTTATTAGAATTGATCATCAAGAAGTTGCTTTTACGACCAGGTTTAACAATCATATTCAAGAGATGAGCAAAATCAAGAGAGAGAGAGAGAGATTCGAGTGCCTTGCCAAGATTACTTTATTAGAATTTATCATCAAGAAGTTGCTTTTATGATCAGGTTTAACAATCATATTCAGGAGATGAGCAAAATCAAGAGAGAGAGAGAGATTCGAGTGCCTTGCCAAGATTACTTATTAGAATTGATCATCAAGAAGTTGCTTTTACGACCAGGTTTAACAATCATATTAAGGAGATGAGCAAAATCAAGAGAGAGAGAGAGAGATTTGAGTGCCTTGCCAAGATTACTTATTAGAATTTATCATCAAGAAGTTGCTTTTACGACCAGGTTTAACAATCATATTCATGAGATGAGCAAAATCAAGAGAGAGAGAGAGAGAGTGCCTTGCCAAGATTACTTATTAGAATTTATCATCAAGAAGTTGCTTTTACGATCAGGTTTAACAATCATATTCAGGAGATGAGCAAAATCAAAAGAGAGAGAGAGAGCACAAAATTGAGAATTGCTGAAATTCATCTTGTTTCAACTCGAATATTTGAAATACAGAGCACAAAATTACAGTCAGCAATGCACGTCTTTGGAGACATAATGGCCCCTGAAAAGTGCAGAAAAATGAAGCTTCACTCAACCATTATATATTTGCATGGAGAAGTGAAAATATTGCAATTGGCTCGATGAAAATTTACATTGGGAGTATAGGAGTACCCCACAATTCACAACTATATACAAGTAGGTCGTCAACTGTGATTTTTATCGACCACTGGGTCCAAAATTACTCAACGTCTGAAGCTCACCAGTATCGCATAAAGCCAAAAATTAAGAGAGAAAAATTGTTACGACTGAATAGATTGTCTCAGAACATGCAAGAATGTCCTTTTCCATTTCAAATTTACAACTATAGAACGTTTATGAAAACATTAGAGAACCTCCAAATAATCTTAAAAGGGTTGCAATGTCAAATAAGCTTTTTGGGGAAAAAGAACAATGCCTGAATAAACAAAGAAAATTAAACAAGTTACCAGCCTGGAAAATTCACAAATTTATGGATTGGAGCGCTGTGTTCGATCAGACCAAGACATGCGACGGTGAAGATCATCTAATTTGTGTCTCCGAGTCTTAGCACTGTGCAATGAGAGTAGTTGCCAATCAGAAATTATGTTAAATCTTGAAAATTTCTCTTACTTTAACATCATTAAATCACACATACCCAACAGGACGTCGCTGCTCTCTTCTTTCTTCCTGGATTACAAAACAGAATTCAGGTCACAAGACAAGACTACTTCAGCAATAAACTCTATAAACAATTACTTATAATTTAGCAGAGACAGTATAATGTTATGATATAAGAGATAGAAATCTCCAAGTTAGTACACTGGCTATTCAAGGATAAAGGAGTTAACCACAGGGTAGGCTAGTAAAAAGACATAAAAGTCTAGTACTGTTTGAGGGTTATATGGTGACTATAGTAAGAAAACAAAAGAAAAGAAAAAGACTAGTATACTCTGTAACAAGAAGTGAAGGAGTAAATTTAGAGAATCAGGGTTTAAGTTGCACAAGCTAAATATGGATTGAAGTTTGAGTTTGTCCTAGATGCTCTTTGTTGTCATTTCCATGTACTACTAAATTCAGCAGTGATTTTTTAAAATCATGATTTGACAAAAGCTTCAATTTTCTATCTTTTTACGAGTGACCTACCAGGTAAATCATGAGGGAATAATTCTCTTTCTAAACTTCGACTGACAATTTTCATGAGTGTAATTTGTAACAAAGCATTTCTATGATGAGTCGAGAAGTCCAAAAAACATGCTAGAATTTATCAAGATGTTCCTGCCCAAAGGAATAACTAGTAATAATAGTTTCGCTCCATGAGAACTAGCTGATGCAGGTTCATAAACTAACCTTGTCATTGCCATCCACACTTCTTGTTGAAGCTTCTAGATTCATTTCTGCTTGAAAAGCTTCCAAGACAAATACTACAATCTGAACGAGAACCAAGCAAAGGTAAAGTGTCAGTACTGTTTAAGCATTGGCACATGCTATAGGGCTATACACAGGATAAATTCCTAGGAAACAAGAAGGTGTTTAGAATACAAAGAGAAAGTAAATGAGAAAAATTGTCAAAAAGAAAAATAGAAAGAAGAAGAAAGTTAAAGTTTCTCAAAAACTTAAAGATGCAACGTCAACTTCTGAAATATTCGACAGTAATAGGATATTTAAGCTATCTTGCCTTAGACCCTTGGTAAAGAATATAGTCATATACACACATCCCAAAAATGTTATCAAGAAACAACTTGTTTGACCCTTAACTTCATTCATTTCTTCTTATTGATATCATTATTATTACATCTTTAACTACGTTTCTAAGACCATTTGACTAGCCATTTAAAACTAATCTAGCAACTTTGAATTAAGCAGAGGCCTCGTCATTCAGATCATTCTATTATATCCCCACCGCTGGATACTAATATGGATTTTTTTTGATTGGCCCCTAAGAATGGTTGCTGAGACTGAAAGCCGAAGAGGCAAATAATGCGAACACGGCTGAGGAGGGCCATGAAATCTCCACAGTTCTTAAGGTCATCCAAGAATATGGTAAGTTGAGTCGTGAATGAATTATCAATGGTGGTTAAGAAAAAGTCCAAATTCCCATTAATAATGGCTCCCAATAGCCAAACTATATTAAATTTTAATAACTATATGTATTAAAAATAATGTGAGTACTTCGGAAAACATTTTCCCTTTTATGAAAATTTTAGACCAACCATACACAACAAGGAAATATAAGATCTAGAAACTACCAGCAAGAAAGCACGCTGGTTAGCTTGAAGAGGAATTGGAATATATATGATGTCACATGTCTTATACAGGTGGGGAAACATTTATTCCTCTGCTCCAATTTATATGATACAATTCAAATTTCGAGAGCCAACTTCTTAGTTTTGACCGCGAATTCGGGTATAGAATCTTTAAGTTTTAAAAAATAAAAATTTACATATTTAGAAATTACATAAAAGTACTATAAGTCACAATAATTAACAATTCATAATATTTAAAAGACATGAAAGTTCATGGTGTAAGAAAAACTCATTTGACTCTCGAAATCCGAACTGTATCATACAAATTGTGATGGAGGGAGTAAATGATATCTGAGTGCATGCTTCATACTCTAAGGAACTAAAGCATTATATTATTAGGTATAGGAAGACTTCATTTTAGGACATGGAATAAGTCAACTCATGAAAATAAATAATTCTTAGAAGTAAGGAACTTCTAACCTTAAAAGCACACAAATGTGACATCACTTCTTTTGAGAATATGTTAAAGCAAGAATAAGTCAATCTTACAGTATGCTCTATGCATTAGGAGAAGAGGAAGGATACACAAGGCTGGCACATAAACCATAGAAAACAACTGGATATTACAACTGTACAAGTACCTAGGATCTAAAAGGTAGTACCCAACGGAATAAGCAACCTCGTTTTACCCATATGGACATTGCCCATGTGATTATGTTGTCTGATATAATGCGCTTATAAATACTTATCTCTACATGAGAAGTTGACTTCTACATCATCTGGCTTTCGTCTGTCTACAAATCTTCAGTGGAGGTCTAGAGACCAATTTGCAAAGAGTACACATGGATACTTACCAAATTTAAAAGCCATAAAACGGCAATAAGATAGAAGCTGAAGAAGTAGACATAAGTCCAGGAGGTCCCTGTCAGTTCCTTGTAGCTCTGAAATGTTAAAGCATATTATCAGCACTTGGACCACACATGATAATAAGATAAAACCTACTTAAAAAGTCGTTACTTCTAAGAATTATTTATTTTGTGTAGACTCACTTTAAAGATATAACCTACTTTAATAAGATATAACTAGGAATTGGGAGTCAATAACGTGTAGTCTGCCTACACATTCTTCATGTACATGTGTGTATATATATCAGAAAATATTTACACAAGGAAATAAAATAAAGTACTATGGACAATCGACCCATACATCAACTATGTTATATTTAACACATCTCAATGCTCAAAGTAAATTTTTGCTTCCGAAGATAATCATTTTACGCTCTACATTGTTTTATCAGAGCACTGAGAAAAGTAACAACACTAGAATGCAGTCACTTCAGGAGTTGGCTGCTCCATGACCAAAATCATCATTCCTCAGACCTATTTGAAAGTGCCTGTTCATTAAAGTTTGCCATTACAAACGCGATCATTTTGTGTTGAATATGCATTACAAAGGACGGGCCCTTATGTGCAAATAGCTCTTCTAAGCAGATATAATGGTAATTGAGGAAACCCTAAGATCAGGATACCTGCATCAACGGTGACCAGATTCCCATCACCAATAAATTGAAAAGTGTCACCATGCCATTTGGATAGTCATTGAAGTTAAAAAGCAAATAGCTTGGATTGTCAAGGAAACAAAGTCGACCAATAGATTTCCAAGTAGAAACACTACAAGAATATTTGAAAATAAAATAGGATCTTGATATTTTATGATAAAGTAGATTGTTCCTTTTTTTTTTTTTACTTTAGTAGATTGTTTCTTTCTTCAAATGATAATATAGATTGTTCTAAGAAGATAGTCATGACACGAGAAAAAATTGTCTCCTCGTTGTTTGTCAAAAATAAAAAATGACGTGTAAAATACTTTGCAAGGAATTTCACAATTGACAAAAGGATACTCATAACCAGCAAGATCAGTCTGGTGTAACTTGGGGTTTCCAATATTGACAATCCCCCCAAAGATCTGCACAAGGTAAAAACAGAACTAAGGGTAAAAGGGCAGAAGAAAGCTAGAAAAAGGTTAGGCACACAATAGTGCAATATCGATTAAAAATGATGAGGAAAAGACACATGAGTTTCTTCTATGATGCCATATTTACTATGCTCTGCAGCCAAAGGAATTCTAACTGAGAGATAGATCAATTTTTGAGGATATACTTTACGAAGATTTTAAAAACATACAGGGTTCACTACTGCTTCAGACAAAAACTTTGAAAGCTTTTACGCGTAACAAGCAGAGATAAATGAACTCCAAGATGGAGTGATTAGCAAAGTGATAGCAGCAAAGAATCAAATATACCTGTAAACCAAGAGAGCAGTAAATGCATAAGATACAGAATATGGTCCCCAAGTATGGCAGCAGACAATGTATGAGGGTCAAAAATGTGGTAACAAAAGCATGAAATCGCTCAATGTGCATCAAGAGTCGTATGAAACGTAACATTCTTCCGATAAGAAGATAGCGAATCCTGTAAACACCAGCAAACAGAAGCAATTACTATCACAGGAGCTCTAAATTGTAAAGCATCTGAAAGAAAAGACTGCACATTGTGCAGCCCTGCTCCTGACCACTGTATGTAGTCAACAATACATTTTTCATTCTTTTATGGTTACATATTTCTCAGGCAGTTACATGAAAATGTTGAATTTACTAATATATTAGGACAGAAGATATAGCCTTTTGAATTGCATCCAGCTAATATGCCATACTCTTGAACTAGATGTTGAATTTCAATCTTCATTCATAAGAGGTAAGCTAAGTTACCATTATTCTGTAGCAATATAGTCTACATGATCAGTCCACTCTTCATCTTTCCGGAGATTATACAATGTAGATGATATTATGCCCAATGCAGGTTCACTATCTCTAAAGCAAAGAGATACAAGCCACAAAAGGAAAACTGGGAATTTTCTCATCAGTCTCTACCTTCTAATTCTTAACAACAACAACAGGGTAGAGTTATGCAGACCTTGACCTTACCCCTACCTTGAGAAGGTAGAGAGGTTATTTCCGATAGACCCTCGGCCAAGAAAAAAACAAAAAACAAAAACAAATCCATCATATTGAGGAGTAAAAACCGAAATGAAATCATTAACACAAGGTTCTATTTCGTATTATCGTATTCCTCTATTTTAGTACTGCCTCAAAATCAGTCTCACTACTATTGTGCTAGTACTATCGTATTCCTCTATTTTAGTACTGTTCCTTTTTACTTTGGTTATCTCTACTAATTTTTGTTGTCAATACTTTTCTCCTCTTCAATTTTTTTCGACACAGCTTTTCACTCGTGTTTTTCAAACCTGTTCTGAAAATGTTTTTCTCGAGTCGAGGGTCTTATCAAAAACAACCGATCTACCTTACCTATCGTACAGGTAAGGTCTGCGTACACCCCACCCATACCCCATTTATGGGATCACACTGGGTATGTTGTTGTCTATAATAACATACTCTGGGAAAATTAAACTACTCAAGAAAAGCAAAGAGCATGAATTCTTAGTCACTGCAAAATAAGCTATTAAGGCCTTTACCATGTTCCGTTGGACATGAAAGTCAGACCATGAGGGCCTACCAGAGTAGTTATTTCCTCAGTAACTGAAAATTGGAATCATCCATAAAATGAGTTAACATCAGTAACATCCGAGAAATGTTTTAGCAATCTCACTATGTTCACAACTTCACATAAGTAAGAAGTTAAAATTTAAGTTAAGAACTTGACAAACAGCAGTGCTGTTGAATTGATTCAAATAATTATACGTTATTCATCAGAGAACAACAACAACAACAACATACCCAGTGAAATCCCACAACGTGGGGTCTGGGGAGGGTAGAGTGTACGCAGACCTTACCTCTACCTTGGTAGGTAGAGCGTCTGTTTCCGAGAGACCATCGGCTCAAGACATAAAAAATTATATATTACAGAAAATAATCCACTATATTTTGCAAAAGAACAAGCAATCACCTCCAGTAAATGAAGTAAAATCATTGGAAGTTCACATATCTTTCACGTGAGCACTGTAGTTCACATAAACTACCATTTTGCAACACAATATCCTATTTTTCCTTTGTGTTTTCCAAATCCAACTACTTTTATTTGTTCCTAGTAATTTAAGAGCCTTAGGGGATTTCTTATCTCTCCCCTTTGTCCATATTTACATACCATGATTACTTTTACCACCCACGCTAAAAACTACAAAAAAGGACATAAAGTATGTTGTTAGTAAACATGCAAAGATAAATCACCTGAGTGTTTGTTTAATTTAAGAACAACTCTAATTTGAGAGGATGTAAAAAGGAGAGGTTAGTAAAAGTCATCAAATAAATCAATGCATAACAGAGATCCAAAATAAAGAAAACATGCAATCTTTCTAGGTAGACAAAGGACTCAAATATATCCCTCAACGAAGCTAAATAAGACCAATGTATCCCAAGCAAATCAATGGATGTACTCTAGAGTTCTTTCTCCTTCCTAGAGAAACGTATATTACAAAAATCAGTGGAGGAAAACTTCACTTGACAAAGAAATAATTGCACTTATACAATAGGGCATGGAAGATCGTTCCACTAGCTATAATGTGGGTGGTGTGGAGAGAGAGAAATAAAAGAGCTTTTGAGGGGGTGGAGTCGAGCTTTTCTAATTTGAGGAGTAGCTTCCAATCCCTATTTTCTTTTGGTGCACCCATAGAATTCCCAATTGTATAGAAGATCGGGTGGAGTTTGTAGAAAATCATTCCTTTTTGTAGATTCTTTACCTTTTGATATACCCCTTGTTACAACCAGTCTTTTGGCCATTATTATGAATGAAAATATGTTTACTTGATTAAAAAAAACAATAAATCAAAGACAATAGCAATTACAGCTTTAATATATAAAGGCATCGTGTTCTTAAAATCCACGTATTAGAGAAAAGAGGAAAGGTTAATCAACTATCTATTTTTGGGATTAAAGAAGACAAGTTGAAAACTCAACTGTCTTGGAAAAAGGAAATTAACAGATTTGAAAGTACATATTTAGCAGAAAAAAACAAGAGCTAAAATCAATAATGAAAACATCCAACAAAGGCGTACTGATATAGCCGCATTTAAAACGACACCTTCAAATAAAACCTCACTTTAGTTATAGATAAGTACGAAGAAAGATACTTCTAAGAAATTCAAGTAGGCGCAAAACAATTTGGGGTAAATAAGAAACATCAATCTAAGTGCTAATGCAGTAATTTTGATACACAATTTAATAAGAGAGATCAATCAGGTTTAAAACCTCTGCAACCTACCAATGATGCAAGTGATGCAGAAATCAAATTGATTTTTGCCATCCCTCCAATAGTTCTCAAAGCCATATGTGTACACTTTTAGTGCCATCTCGATGACATACACCCAGCCTGTGCAACAAATTAGAAAATGGTAATAAGCTTAACTCGAAGAATTAAGCATGATACAACTATTTTAAGATGAGGGTCTGTGAAGCACAATGCTCAATTTTAAAGTGAGAGCACCAAAGCATAAGGATAGCAAAAGAAATTCTCAAATATTCTTATTAATTTCTCCAAACTCGAGTTCCTGATGTCTTAAGGAGTAAATTGACTGTAGAGGACAACATATAACCAGTCTGGAGAGAAAACATGAACCGATCCACTAAAGAAAATGAGAGGAATAGCTCTAACTGGGATGAAGAAAAAATAAACAAATAGAATAGAGTTTCAATGCAGAGAGGAATCAGGTTTCTTGCACTTGTCGATGGAAACTATGGAGAGTTTGTCCTAGTGTACACAATTAGAAATAAAAATAGCAGGGTTGAGTAGGCCTTTAGGGAGTGTATGACTGGATAGGGAGGGGTCAAAGGAAAGCTTTTGAGAGGAGTTGTCTACTACCTTCCCATTGGTAATGAGGCGGCGGCTTTAATACTACCTGATTCATATAGGAAAGAGCAGGGTGTAGAACAATCTTAAGGGAAATGGAGAAGTTCTCGGAGTTTATCATATCTATTTTCTTATTTATCTTCCTGGATGCACTTTGTAGAGAACCATAACTTTTTTGCAGGATCTCTACTTTTTGTGTTTGGTATACGAATTTTCATTCATGTTAATAAAATTATTTTGTGCTTATGCTTTGTCTTGAGCAGAGGGTCTTTCGGAAACAACCGCTCTACCTACCAAGGTAGAGGTAAGGTCTGCGTACACTCTATCCTCCCCGACCCCACGTTGTGGGATTTCACCGGGTATATTGTTGTTAATAAAATTATTTTACTTTATAAAAGAAGAAAATAACTTCTAGCAATTGTGGTCAAACTACAACCAGACTTTGATTAATCAAAAAGGACAAAAAAATTTAAAAAAATAATTGGTGCCAGGGCCTGAAATTTATGATGCAACTTACCAAAGATATTCTCTGCCTTCTGCCAAAAGATTTGAGCTGAGTTATTCTGCACATCAAGCTAGAATTCACCACCAGTAAATTAGTGAGATTCATGCTGACCTCAGGAAAGATGTAGATAAAGATAGTGGAAGAAAGAATAGGATATTTCTTGAAGCGTAGAAGTCTTTGTTTCATTGCATGGACGCACGTAACTCATTGCAAAGGAAAGGTTCTTCTTTGACATCCATTAAAAAATTAAAAAGAGAGAGAAATCGGTGGATAATATCATGTCTATTTTCTTTCTTTTTTACTGTGAGAATGTTGATTAGATCTTTTCTTCAACGTCAAATGATCAGAAAAAATGGTACTGTCCTTTCAAAAACAAAAGATCTGGAAGAGATGGTTTATATTGGTAGTTAAATGGAAGCTTCCACGGTGGCTCTATGTTATACTTATAAGACATAGATCCTACATTCTTGACATTGCACCCACACAGTACGAAAGCACTAGACAGTAAAAAAAAAGCAGAAGAGAAAATTTCCTTCATTGTCAGAAAGTCGATGTTCAGGTGTGTATATACACAAGAATGCGGAGGAATTTCCTTGAAGTATGATTTCCAAGAATGAAAGTTATTTATACATGTACAAGTGGATCTATCCAAGGAACAAAGTCAGAAAAATCCCTAAATATCTCTGCCTATAATTGTGCTACGTATATCATATACTATATGAGAAGATGTCTATGTACATTCCATAACAATGTGCAATGGGGTTTTGTTGGTGGAACTTCTTATCACAAAGGGGAGGATGCCAAACTTAACCTTGATCTGAGATAACAATTGCAACAATCAGGCAGTTGGTAGTTAATACCAGGTTGAGGGTCAGTGATCGGTGCCTGGAGAGGAATGTATTCTGTCCATCATTTTACTTTTTTTTTTGATGAAGCAAGATGTTCCATTAGAAAAGCATCAAGTAGATGCATAATTACAGGGGTATTTTATAGACATGATTGTAAACAATTAACAGATATCATTTTCACATGTTCAAACAAGAGAATCCTCTTATAGTCCTACAGGCTGGGACTAGTCACTGAATTATAATTAACTTGCATCCGAAGTTCAATCAAAGATTGTACATGGCTTAGATCCATACCGTAGTTTCAACAATAACAGCAACAAAATTGGCAAGGAGAATGAACACTATTATGTACTCAAACGTAGGGCTTCGGATGAAGTCTCTCAACTTCTTTGATGCTGGTGAATGATAGAATTTTGGACACTTCTCAAAGATTGACAGCTGCAACAGAAAGCAGCATATGAAGGATTTACCCTTACAACCATCAAAGTTGTAATTGAAAGGGGAGAAATGGACTCACTGAATCTTTCTCTTCAAATTTTAGTGCAATGACATTGCATAGTCTAGCAAATTCATCCAAATTTATCTGCACTTCAAACAAAGGAATTCATGAGACGAGTAGAACAACAAAATTGGAAGACGATGCAAGCAAGTTCATGATTGAGAACAGACTTCCTTCACAGAAAGGATGTGATTCCTATTCTTCAAAAGCCATCTGGTTCTATGTTAAAATATGAGAAACTTAAAGTTCTTTGACTTAGGCAGATTTGACACCTTGAAAAGATATGGCATTAGAGGGACTTGCTTACTGCACCACATAAAGCCCTAGGGATTAGTAATTCATCACCCATTTCCACAACACGTGAAGTACAGGTAGGATTAAAAAATCAAGATTGAGAAGCAAATGGAAAACACTAAATCAATAGTTCAAATCTATACCATTATTTCCCAAATCTAAAGGTAAAATTCAAATTTGACACATGGAACTGTGGAAGTACGACTAAACAAGCTAAATTTCAAGGATCAAAAAGTTAAATCTACCATATATAGAGGTAGTTAGTAGCCTAAAAGTTTATGTACATTTCATTATAAACATAAAATCCGCTTCTTGGTGTTATTGTGTTGACACTATTCACAAGATAAACACTAGGTGATCTAATCCCATCTTTCTAAACAAGCTAAATTTCAAGGATCAAAAAGTTAAATCTACCATATATAGAGGTAGTTAGTAGCCTAAAAGTTTATGTACATTTCATTATAAACATAAAATCCGCTTCTTGGTGTTATTGTGTTGACACTATTCACAAGATAAACACTAGGTGATCTAATCCCATCTTTCTAAGCAATGGTCCCAGACCCCACTTTGTGGGAATTACACTGGGTTTGTTGTTGTTTCTACGCCATGGTCAGCAGAGTTACTCGGTAACTTGTGTTGGTGGGAGTGGGGGTAGCAGGAACATGGTGGAATAGTCGAGGTGGGGGCAAGCTGGTTCGGACACCACCGTTGTAAAAAAAGAATAATCCACAAGATAAACTATAAACAAAGAAGACAGAGCTAAAGCATAATAGCAAGACAAGAACCATAGTTGCTATTATGTGTTGGAAAAGAAGAAAATTTCTGCTAGAGCCTTTACAAATATAATGGGGACATCATTGTGATGGTCACTATCCAATCTATATAAACAGATAGAGCAAAGGTAGTAAATATTCAATAATGACAACAACTCAAATGTGTACAAATCAAAACCGAATGGAGAATAAAACATGAAATCACCTCACTGCATCAGTTAATTGAAAGATTCATAAGTACCTTAGAGTCACAAGTAACGTCCAGCTTATTGAATACGAACTCAAAATCATCTCTGGGAATTTCTGGTATCGTCCTAAAGATATTTAAAACATAATGTATTTTAACATCTACTGCTAGATGTACAACCATGACAGATACACATGAAACGAAAAGTCGATGACCTGAGGAAAATCAATGTATCAAAGAGAAGATAAAATAAGTTAATTCAAACACATGAAGTTTTGAAAATAGGTAGAGAAGGAACTTCGATAATATTTTCCCCAAAGAAACAATCAATGATAACTAGTATTATCTAAAGCATAAGACTATTAATGTTATATGTAGACATGTAGTCCTAAGTACACTCGTTACTCACATAAAAACTTTCTTAACTTTCCCTTCCTTTTCCAGTTAGTAGTAAACTGGCCCTAGAGAAAATTGAAACCTGAAGGAACTGAACCCATACTGGTTTTGTATATAGCCAATTTCCCATAGATGTATATTTTTATCTTTTTGAGAAAGATTTTTGTAAACTTACAAGGAAAGCAAATAACATAAGAAACTCTAAAATTCTCCAGCCATGGTAACTTGGAAGAATTAGCTGAGACGACCCCCATAGATGTATATTTTTATTAGGTGTACTTAACCACAAAATAATTACAGTACTACACATTAAATTTGAATCTAAGTCCCCAAAGAAATGCAAATCAAATAAAGAAAACAAAAAAATTAGAGGGGGGTCAAACTTCTTGAATTTGTCTTTTAAAGTCCTTGAAATTAGCTAAATTAAACCATAGGAGTTCCCTTCTTGTCATGAAACTATATGCATAATCTTAGATATTGCTGAAGTGACTTCAAGTTGAAGGGAATTTATATAAAACTCCAAAGTGATCATACCCCACTCCACAGCTGATTATGAAATCACAATGAGTCAATGACCTGTGAGCAGCTTTAAATAGCCAAAAGGTATGAAATGAATCTTATTTAGAAGAGACTAGGAGCTAATTAACTGCCCTCTTCGTTATCACTCTGCTAGCTCATAACCAGGTTCAGCTTCCACTATTCAGATCAGACACTTCTGTTTCAGTGTATCCCCTTCATTAGTAAGTCAGGCATGAGATGCATCTTGAATCCAATGGGTATCATTACACAGTTGAGCCAATTCGCCTACTATAACAGATCTGAACTAGCTATGTCAGAAGCCTAATTCTGTGAAACAAACTGACACCTGTAGTTGCACGTAATTAATACATGAACCACCAACAGTTTACAGGTAAACCATAAAATACAAGTGTTGGAAATGTCTCCTATATCATTACGTCAATTGTTACTTTTATAGCATATCACTATCAAAACTAAATTATTCTGTTCTCTCAGATAAATGGATGGTATTCTTTCTTCTTAAGAAAGCTAAAGGCAAAAGGTAACTATGTTTTTCTTGCACAATTGGCCTCTTAACAGAAAAATGTAGAAGGTTCACACACGTACCACTTCTTAGAAGCAAGTAATTGGCTTTTGAAAATCCAATTTTGAAGCCATTAAGGATATATTTAGTTTTTTGATGAATGGGGTCATTAAGGATGGCCTATGCAGGAATGCAGCTATGACAGTGTGTGTAACCTGGTCAATATTATAACTGAACCCATAAAGAAATAAAAGGTTCTTAGCTATATAATTTCCATGGCAACATTGTTCGCATGTCAGTATTGGAAAACCCATGTCCCAAAACACAGTTTCACTAAGTTGTCATCTAGAAAGCTTATAACATTGAATATAGCACAACATGCTGATCTAGATTTTGTCAAATAGCCTTATCTAGTTGCAACTGTTAGGTTAATTCAGTTTAAGGAATGGCAATATGCCAAAAGTACAAAAAGAATACAATGAATGAGAAGAAGCCAAATTATAGCAGCATAACTCCTATATGTCCAAAATGCATCGGGAGGTCACATGGAGAATGAATTTTACCTGTATTTGTTAAGTTCCTCAAACAGAAGGATACATTGCTTTTTGTTGATGAACCCATTGTTCTGCCAATATTGAAAGAAACAACTTTATTAGGAGTGGGAGCAAAAAAGATTTAAGGTCACACATGAAATCAGTTTGTGAACTTGTTCCATAAGCTCTAAGATGAAATTTGGTGGAGTTCCATAAGGAGAGGGGAACAGTATCTTCATAACATTATATCTCTAGATAGAGAGATAGGTTTATAAATCAGAAAATGTTTGCCAATTAAGTTTTTGTATAAAACAAAATCTGTGGCAGTATGTTCTCCTTTACTATTGCTTCTTTCTGCCTTCACCTTCTCTCTCTATCTCACTAACGTTGCACACTTATGTAGGTACATATATACATAAACCGACCTGTTTGTAATTATTGTTGGAAATTTACTAAATGTGGAAATAAGTATATCCCATTAATTTATGACTCGAACAATTGGGCCCGCACGTCAGAAACGTCGTTTCCACACACGTGCACACGTAGTGCCAAGTATCGCAAATTTCATTAGTGAAAGAGATATTGGTACGTATTTAATACGTTTGAGACATAGAATTATGGACGGTTATTGGCCAAATGACAAAGTATTCCACGTTGGTAAATGAAGGAAGAAGTGTACAAAATGTAAAATGAAACGAGTCGAAAATCGCCGCGGAGCCATGAAGGGTCGCGGCGCCACACCGTCGGAGCCGCGGCGCCTCCGCGGCGCAGCCTGGTCAGTTACTGGAGCCACGGCGCTACTTCACAGCGCCGCGGCGCTTCGGAGGCAGAAAGCTGCAACCGGAAGTTGGAAAAATCTGACCTTTGGGATGGTTTTGGAGCATTGACACTCCATTACTTGGCACATGAATTCAGCCAAATATTGGCTGAATGTAACCTCTCAATTAAGTGCAATTACATGGCTATTGAAGGCCATTAGTTGGCTAGTTGAGGGGTCTTCTACTTACACTATAAATTGAGGCCTTTGGCTCAATTGAAACACTACACTCAACACTTAGAAAATTCTCCAGATTTTCTGATTTCATATTCTTCCTCTCTAGCAAAGTCACTATACTCAAAGTTCTTCAAGAGTAACAATTGAGTTTCCTTTGCTCATTTCTTAAAGTTGTTGTTGTATATTGGGAGACTATTGCTCAACACCGTAAAAGGAGATATACGGGGCAATCTTGTCTTAAAGAAAGAGCGTCATCACTCGACTCAGCGAATCACACAAGCAATCAGTTAAGTTCTTGATTTCCAGTTTATTATAATAGTTAGTTTATCCTTTCTATTATTGTAATAGTTACTTACTTCCTGTTCCCTACAACAATTGTATCCCAACTATTTTAAGACAAGATTTTGTTGTAAGTAACTAAGTTAGAAAGATGACTGGCATAAATCAAATTGCTTCTGATTCTGCTGCTGCTGCTCAAGGCAATCCCTCTGCCTTCCCCACTGCTCAAGGCACTCCTAATGCCTTTCCGGTTGTTCAAGGCTCATCCAACGCCTTAGCTGCCACTCAAGGAAATGTTGCCATTCCTCCACCCGCTGGATTTCACCATGAATGCCCTGAAAAGTTCATGGGGTCAAACTTCAAAAGATAGCAACAAAATATGCTATTCTATCTGACTGTTATGGGAATGACACGTTTCCTAACAGAAGATCCTTCACAAGCTGGAGATGAAATGGACTCTTCGCCTTCTGAAACGGGTGAAGGGGGCCTAGGTATCCATGTCATTAATGACATGAAGATGGTTATTGATGCATGGAGTCATAGTGATTTCATGTGTAAGAATTACATATTGAACTGCTTGTCAGACCCTCTCTACACGGTGTATTGCACCGTTGGCACTGCCAAAGAGTTATGGGAGAAGCTACAAAAGAAGTACAACATAGAAATTCATTGTTGGGAAATTTCTGAAATTTCAAATGGTGGATAGTAAGAAAGTGATGTCCCAAGTCCAGGAATTCCAAATGATTTTACATCACCTGGATTTGGAAGGTATGAAGCCAAACAAGCAGTTTTTTGTTGCAGCACTGACTAAAAAGTTACCTCCTTCATGGAATGAGTTTATGAGCTACTTAAAGCTCAAGACAAAGGAGATGACCTTTGAAGAACTTATTATCAAACTCCAAATTCGGAAGATAATAAGAAGGCCTTGCCTAGGGGTAAACAACCCGCCGAGGCAAAGGCAAATCTGGCCGAGGCCAAAGGGAACCTAAGCAAGAAGCGCAAGTTCCAGAAAAGACGGCAAGACCTAAGCAGCGGAGAAGTTCAAAGGAAACTGTCACCACTGTGGGAAACCTGGTCATATGATCAAGGACTGCCGCAAGCTCAAGACTGAGCAACAAGAGAAGGCCAAAGCTAAGGGCAAGGCTCAGGTTAACGTTGTCAAGGACTAGTTTCTGGATGACATGATTGAGGAGTTCTTAGCGGTGGTGCTAGAAGCAAACCTGGTTGAGAATCCTATACAATGGTGGATGGACACAGGTGTTACAAGACACATTTGTTCCAACTGAGATGCCTTCTCCATTTATACACCGGTTACAAACAAAAAGTTGTTCATGGGCAACAACGCTTCCTCTGACGTGCTGGGGGTAGGAAAAGTAGTCCTGAAGATGACTTCTGGAAAGGAGCTCACTCTGAAGGAAGTGATGCATGTTCCTGAGATTAGAAGAAATTTAATTTCAGGTCCTTTATCGGTTAATGCTGGTTTTAGGCTAGTGTTTGAGTCCAATAAATTTGTAGTCACTAAGAATGGAACGTTTGTGGGAAGAGGATTCGTCTGTGAAGGCCTCTTCAAAGTGAACACCATGTCTGTATTACGTAAAAGCAATAATATTGAAGCCTCTTCATCTTACTTGCTTGAGTCCTCTAATTTATGGCATCATAGATTAGGACATGTCAACTACAAGTCCATCCAAAGGTTGGTAAAGTTGGAGTTGTTGCCGTCTATCGAAGTAAACCCTCAACATAAGTATGAGGTGTGCGTAGAGGCAAAACTCATAAAGCTTCCTTTTCGATCCGTCGAAAGGAATACCGCTCCTCTAGAACTTATTTACACAGATATATGTGATTTGAAGTTTGCACAAACTAGAAGGGGGAACAAGTACTTTGTGACATTCATTGATGATAGCATAAGGTATTGTTACCTTTACTTGTTGAAAAGTAAGGATGAAACCTTTGAAGCGTTCCGACGTTACAAAGCAGAACCAACTAAGCATGCAGATTAAATCCATTCGTAGCGATAGAGGGGGAGAATACGTAGCGCCTTTTGAGGAATATTGTGCCCAAGAAGGCATTGTTCATTAAACGACGGCTCCATACTCACCTCAATCGAACGGTGTGGCGGAACGTAAGAACCGCACATTGAAGGAAATGATGAATGCCTTGCTCATCAATTCCGGTCTTCCCCAAAACATTTGGGGAGAAGCTGTCCTTACCGCTAATACGATTCTTAACAGAGTCCCACATAAGGGTAAGGACAAAACTCCTTATGAATCATGGAAGGGAAAAAAACCCACCTATAAATATTTAAAGGTATGGGGTTGTCTGGCAAAGGTTGAAGTACCCGAGCCAAAGCAGGTCAAGATTGGGCCTAAGACTGTAGATTGCATATTCATTGGATATGCAAATAACAGTAGTGCTTATCGCTTCTTAGTGCATAAGTCAGATGCTCCAGATATCCACGGGGTACAATCATGGAATCAAGGAATGCTCAATTCTTTGAAGGTATCTTTCCTAGAAAGGAAAAAGACATAACCTCTCGCAAACGAAGTTATGAACAAAGCTCTCAGGAACCGGGAGTCGTTGACGGCCCAGATCTAGATGGTTCAGATCTAGTGGATCTCGAAGTGGCTGAATATCCAGAATCTAGTGTTCCGGATTCTCAGAACTTGGAGACTCCAGAGATGGAACTAAGGCGAAATAAAAGGGTCAGGAAGGATAAATCCTTCGGTCCTGACTTTGTAGCTTATATGGTTGATGATGAACCAAGGACAATTGTTGAAGCATTGTCA
This sequence comes from Anisodus tanguticus, assembly GCA_034509755.1. Lineage (NCBI taxonomy): Eukaryota > Viridiplantae > Streptophyta > Magnoliopsida > Solanales > Solanaceae > Anisodus > Anisodus tanguticus. The sequence goes on along the minus strand of CM067543.1, from coordinate 5,884,298 downwards.
ACTCCAGAGACACCGCTCTGGAAAGAAGCTATTGAGAGTGAAATAGGCTCCATTATGCATAACCATACTTGGGAGTTGGTTGATCTTCCTCCGGGAAATAAATCGTTGGGTTGTAAGTGGATACTCAAACGGAAGTATAATGCAGATGGGTCTATAGATAAGTACAAGGCCAGGTTGGTAGTCAAGGGCTATCGGCAGAAAGAAGGTCTTGACTACTTTGACACATACTCCCCGGTATCTCGGATGACGTCCATACGGGTATTCATTGTGATCGCAACTTTGCGTGACCTTGAGATACATCAAATGGATGTCAAGACAGCCTTCCTAAATGGTGACTTGGAAGAAGAAATTTATATGGACCAACCCGAGGGGTATGTGGTTCAAGGGCAAGAGAAGAAAGTATGTCGGCTTGTCAAATCTCTGTACGGGCTGAAACAAGCCCCGAAGCAATGGCACGAAAAATTTGATAGTACTCTACTATTGAAGGGTTTCGCCATTAATGAGTGTGACAAATGTGTCTACATGAAAGGTAACTCTGACTCGTTTGTTATGATATGCATGTATGTAGACGACATGTTGATCACATGGAGCAGTCCTATCATAATTCTAGAGACTAAGAACATGTTGAAACAATGCTTCGACATGAAGGATATGGGTATCGCAGATGTCATCTTAGGGATAAAAATCTCTAAGACGTCTGACGGACTGGTCTTATCTCAGTCTCATTACATCGAGGATGTTTTGAGAAAGTTCGAGATGTTAGACAGTTCGCCTATAAAGTCACCAATGGATAGAAATCAAAAACTTGATAAAAATCGTGGTGCACCCATATGCCAGGAGCAATATACCCAGGTGATCGGTAGTTTGATGTACATAACAAACTGCACCCAACCTGATATTGCTTATGCAGTCAACAAGTTGGCTAGGTTTACCCGTAATCCGAGTGATGATCACTGGAAGGCGTTGAATCGGGTACTTCAATACCTGAAATACACGCTAACTTACGGGTTACATTATTCGAGATATCCAGCTGTACTAGAGGGGTACAGTGATGCAAACTGGATATCTGCTATATAGAACACCAAGTCCACCATTGGGTATGTATTTACAATTGGTGGTGGGGCTGTGTCTTGGAAATCCTCTAAGCAAACTTGCATCGCCCGATCCACGATGAAATCAAAGTTTATCGCTTTAGACAAAGCAGGAGAAGAAGCTGAGTGGCTTCATGACTTCTTAGAGGATGTTCCTTGTTGGAACAAACCCGTACCTTCTGTAATGATCCACTGCGACAGCTAGTCGGCTCTAAGAAGGGCACGGAATGTTATGTACAACGGCAAGTCTCGTCATATTCGACGGAGGCATAAGACCATTAGGCAGCTGATCACCACGGGTATAATATCCATTGATTACATAAAGTCAAAGGATAATATAGCAGACCCGCTGACAAAGGGCTTACCCAAGGATCAGATGTTCTGCCTGTCTAGGGGAATGGACTTAAAACCCAAAGTATAAGGACCGATACGGTGGTAACCCAACCTTACTGACTGGAGATCCCAGGAATTAGGTTCAATGGGAAAACTAAGTTGTAAAGGTTCAGTTGATCGCTTCGGTGGAAGCATGAGCACTTCAGATAGTGATTTCTACAAAGAAACACCAAATCCAAAGCCATTCCCGCGATAGACTATAAGTGTTATCTGCAGTGTGGGTGAAAGTTAAGTTTCCAAAACCTTTAATGATCCTCACCGGTTGAGGTTAGGTTTGGGGAAATTTTTAATAGTTCCTAACACTTGTAAAGTGGGGTATAGCAGGATACCTCATAGGAGACCACCTATTTAAGTGCGAGGACAGGCCGCCTCAAATGAACGCACTTAAGAATCCAAGAAGTGTCCACAGCCACAACGGACAAAACATTACGAAGAACTGAGTAGAGGAAGTTGTTGTGTTGGTACCGTTGACTTGGCTTACACTAAACACTGACGGTTCAAGACATCACGTTCACCGTGCAGTAAGTAAGTCCGATGTTATTCAACTATAGAAGGTTCAAAGCGTATGCTACCTATCCAGATGCAACATGGGTCCGCTGAAAGATTGCTAGAAAAGGCACCATGTGTGTGCGCCAAAATCTCTTTCAAGAGGGGATTGTTGGAAATTTACTAAATGTGAAAATAAGTATATCCCATTAATTTATGACTCGAACAATTGGGCCCGCACGTCGGAAACATCGTTTCCACACACGTGCACACGTAGTGCCAAGTATCGCAAATTTCATTAATGAAAGAGATATTGGTACGTATGTAATACGTTTGAGACATAGAATTATGGACGGTTATTGGCCAAATGACAAAGTATTCCACGTTGGTAAATGAAGGAAGAAGTGTACAAAGTGTAAAATGAAACGAGTCGAAAATCGCCGCGGAGCCGTGAAGGGCCGCGACGCAAATTGGCTGGTCAGTTACTGGAGTCGCGGCGCTACTTCACAGCGCCGCAGCGCTTCGGAGGCAGAAAGCTACGACCGAAAGTTGGAAAAATCTGACCTTTGGGCTGGTTTTGGAGCATTGATTCTCCATTACTTGGCACATGAATTCAGCCATTATTTGGCTGAATGTAACCTCTCAATTAAGTGCAATTACATGGCTACTGAAGGCCATTAGTTGGCTAGTTGAGGGGTCTTCTACTTACACTATCAATTGAGGCCTTTGGCTCAATTGAAACACTACACTCAACACTTAGAAAATTCTCCAGATTTTCTGATTTCATATTCTTCCTCTCTAGCAAAGTCACTATACTCAAAGTTCTTCAAGAGTAACACTTGAGTTTCCTTTGCTCATTTCTTAAAGTTGTTGTTGTATCTTGGGAGACTATTGCTCAACACCGTAAAAGGAGATATACGGGGCAATCTTGTCTTAAAGAAAGAGTGTCATCACTCGACTCAGCGAATCACACAAGCAATCGGTTAAGTTCTTGATTTCCAGTTTATTGTAATAGTTAGTTTATCCTTTCTATTATTGTAATAGTTACTTACTTCCCATTCCCTACAACAATTGTATCCCAACAATTATTCAGGGAAGGGGAGCAAGGAAGCGAGTACTTTTAAAGTTGTATTATGTATTTCAACAACTAAGCCATTTCATCTACCTGTTTCTGCATATGATAATACAAATAGAGTCACATGGAACTGCATACAATGCCTCTTTCTAGTTTTCAATAAAATATGTCATCTTATACCGGGACTTTTTCCATCACTTTTACTTTGTTAAAAAACATAATCTCTCTACATTTTGGTGCTAGATTATATTTCTCTCTAAATTTCATCTATGAACATACTAAGGCAATAACATGTGACTTACAGGGTGCCTAATTGAGATAAGAGAGATTTCTTTAACAGCTGTTACTGCCGTATCTCTTCTAGAAAAAGGAAACAACAACTATATAAGCTTCTCTTCCCTGTTTAGAAGGAAGAGAAGCATATTCTGCATGGAAACAATAGAAGCTTAACTGGAGAACAGGTTGTCAAGTGTCCAACTCACGGAATTATCGATCACGCTAAATGCTTTTTCCAAAATCCTTAGCCTCATTTGATCCTTTGCAGCTACTTGTTTTTCAAGCTACAACCAGAAAAGAATAAATAAGTTAATAAAATAAATATGCAGGTGCAAAATCTACAGAAAATATCAGTGCTATGGTAAATATAATAAAATGGTAGTAATACTTTCAGGTAGCTTGTAGCTAAAAATAGAAATTGTTACCTCACTCATGAAGCTATCATATACACCGGCGAGAACTAAGTTGGTGACAACGTAAATGCTCAATAGCACATAGAGAATAAAAAACAAGCAATACCAACGTGAGTCCCTGAAAGGAAAAATACACAATGCAGATTTCAACCGGACTTGAAAGAATCAGAAAAAGAAAAGGCAAGTCAGACCAACATTCAAGAGAATTTATACAGAAAAAAATTCGAAGTTCAACATTAAGATTAATAACAGCAAAGGCCTGAAAGAAAGCTTGGCAATGAGAAAAGATGTACCTTTGCTCATGATTAAGAAATGAATCTTGGGCCTAACTCAACCCTAAAAGTTAGCTCATGCGGTGAGGATTACCGTATAAAGAGACCAATTTCCAATCCCTTAACGATGTGGGAACTCAACATCCCCTCGTATGCTCAAGACTGGACATATGGAGCGTGAACAACATAAGATAGGGCCTCAATATCGAGTAACCCATGAATTGGGATGGATCATGTTAGGATAATTAGGGACATAATCCCTAATTATCTCCATCATATCCCATTATATCAATTAAGTTGTAATTAGAATCATATAATTAGGATGATTAGATCAATTGTATTGATAAGCATATCCTTAGAGATAGCCTAAATTGATTAGGTAGAATTGTATATATTTGTATACTTGGGATGAAATAAATCATGGAATTCATTTCCTTCATGGTATCAAGAGCCACAAATTAATTTAGCCCACCCCCCCCCCCCTACTCGGCCTTACCCTTCCGATTTTTTTTTCTTTCTTTCTCTTCCTTTTCCGGTTTGTTCCGGCGGAACCCTAAGGGGTTCCCTCAAACACCCTAAACCGCCCTTCCACACAAACCCTAAACTAACCCTAACCCTAACACCAACTTCGGCTAACCCTAAACAACAACCCTAATACCGCCCTCCCTTCCATTATTTCCTAACCGACAACCTATTCCGGGTTAAGGCTCCTCCTCCACTCACATTATTTTTCTTATTTTATTCTTCTCCTACCTTTATTCTACTATTTTAGTGGGTATCAATGCCCGACAAACAAAAATTTCATCCCGCTCTTACCGTAAACAACGTCAAGAATTTTATTTCAATTACACTTGAGATGGAAAAAGGGCAATACTCCTTGCGGACGGAGTTATTCAAAATTCATTGCCGCGCATATGAAGTAATAGACCATATCATTCCTTCCGAGTCTTCATCGGACACCACCGGTGTTGACAAAAAGTTATGGCCTCGCTTAGATGTCATAGTCCTTCAATGGATTTACGGCACCATCTCCAATGATCTTTTGGATACTATTTTGGAGCCGGACTCTACGGCTCAACAAGCGTGGGAATGATTACAAAACATTTTTCAAAATAATAAACTTTCTAGGGCGGTATATCTTGAAAATCAATTCACCAACGTCAAGTTGGATGATTTTTCAAACGTTTCCACCTATTGTCAAGAGTTGAAAATGTTCGCCGACCAACTATCCAACGTTGGCGCGCCAGTGACAAATCAACGATTGGTTCTTCAATTAATTGCGGGATTGAATGAACATTATGATGGGGTTGCTACGTTTATTCAAAAAAGTAATTTGTTGCCTCAATTTTATGAGGCTCGTTCGCGATTAATTCATAAAGAAACCCGCAAGGCAAAACAACCAGCCTCGGGGGCCGCCACTGCTGAAACTGCCCTCGTATCCACCAATTCATTTTCCACGGATTTTCAGACCCAAAATTCTGGTTCGGGTGGAACTGGAAATCGCAACAACAATGGTTAAAAACGGGGGTCAAATCATAACAATAACAAATGAACAAATAATGATGGAAAGGGACGGAGTAGGGGCGGCAGCCAACCAGCCGGCAGCAACAACCACTAGGGGCAGTGGCGCCCAGCCAGTGGCAGCAGCAAGCCCAGTCCGGCAGGAACCAGTGGGGGCAGTACCGCCGTGGGCATGAGCCCCACAATGGGCTACCCCTCCGTGCCCATACCCCACTACGTCGTGGGCCAAGCCCTCCTCTTCAAACCGACAGCCCGGACTTCTAGGATCTCGTCCACAACAAGCATTTGCAGCCCATGCATCATATTCCGCAAGTTATGCTCCAACTGATATCGAACAGGCCATAAACAACATGAATCTGAATGTTCCAGATGATTCGTGGTACATGGACACAGGGGCTACGTCACACATGACGGCATCTCAAGGTAATCTCTCGTCTTATTTTAATATGAGCAGTAATAAAAATATTATTGTCAGCAGTAGGCAGAAAATTCCAATTCGTGGTATTGATCAGGTAAAAATTCCCCCTCCTCACCCACCGCTATACTTAAAAAAAGTCTTACATACACCAAAACGGATTAAAAACTTGGTATATGTACGGCGTTTTACAACTGACAACAATGTTTCTGTGAATTTTGATCCGTTTGGGTTTTCTGTGAAGGATTTTTTCAGACGGGGATGCCACTTATGAGATGTAATAGCATGGGGGACTTGTATCCCATCACTACTATTTTCAACAACCACGTGACACAACCATCAACCTTTGCAACTATTTCCCCTATCGTATGACACAATCGGTTGGAACACCCGAGAGCACTGGTGTTCAATACTCTTAGGAAGAATAATTTTGTTGCTTGTAACAAACTTTTGGACTCTTCTGTTTGCCAAACTTGTGTGTTTGGGAAGCATGTTAAACTTCCTTTTCATCATCTACTTCACATACGCTTATGTCATTTGATCTTATGCATTGTGATTTGTGGACATCACCAGTTTTGAGTTCTGCAGGTCATAAATATTATATGCTTATTTTGGATGATTATTCGAATATTCTGTGGACATTTTCCTTAGGGCAGAAATCACAAGCCTTCACCGCTTTTAAACAATTTAGTGCTTTTATCAAAATACAATTTGACAAATTCATTAAATGTTTTCAACGTGACAATGGGAGGAAATTCCTAAATGCTCAATTTAATGATTTTTGTCACCAAATTGGGATGTCTTTACGTCTTTCATGTCCACATACACATCCTCACAATGGGAAAGCCGAAAGAAAAAATTAGAACAATTAACAATATGATTCGCACACTTCTTGTGCATTCATCCACACCACCAATGTTTTGGCATCATGCACTTCAAATGGCCACATATCTTTTAAATATTCTTCCTAGCAAACTACTTTCCAACGTGTCACCTACATAAAGGTTGTACTATCGTCTCCCATCTTTTACACATTTAAGGGTTTTTGGATGTTTGTGTTATCCCTTGTTTCCATCCACAATCATTAACAAACTTCAGGCTTGTTCCACTCCTTGTTTTTTTTTAGGATACCTACAAAATAATGTTATGATATGACGAACGGGAAAATCATTATCTCTCGTCATGTATTTTTGATGAGTCTACATTCCCGTTTGCTAATTCTCATGTGGCATTCCCACCTTCATATGATTTTCTGGACGACGGAATACATCCAATTTTACAACACCATCTCAATACCCAAAATCAGATGGGACAACCCAAAATACTCCCCACACTGTACCGGCCCAACCACAAAATGAGACTGGGCCAGTCCGCGGTGTGGAGGTCACTGCCTCTTTACCGTCGGTCTCGGCCCAGTCCACATATCGTGGCTAGCAGGCCCAAATGAGGGAGCCCACTGCTCCCTCTCCCGTGTCCACAAATCGGCACCCAAACCCTTCACTTCAGGCCCAAACCCTTGACCCGAGTCGGCCCAATCACCAAGCGGTAATTGGACCGTCAATTTTGGCTCAAACCTCCCCTCGGCCCGATAACCTACCTGACAGCCCAACTCCCCCACCACGGACTATTGAAACTCGTACCATGCACGAAATGTTTCGGCCCAAACGTCATTTTAACCTAACGTCCTCAGTCCAACCATCACCTCTTCCAAAAAATCTCAAAGCAGCCCTATCAGACCCGAATTGAAAAGCTGTCATGTTAGACGAAATTGATGCTCTTATTAAAAATAAGACTTGGAGTTAGTGCCCCATCCATCTAATGTGAACATTATCAGGTCTGTGGGTTTTCTATCATAAAAGGAATTCTGATGGCTCATTTGCGAGATACAAAACTCGTCTTGTTGGTGATGGCAGGTCTCAGCAGGTTGGCGTGAATTGTGGTGAAACATTCAGTCCGGTGGTTAAGCCAACAACTATCAGGACTTTCTTAGCCTGGCACTGTCAAAGTCCTGGTCATTCATCAGTTGGATGTCAAAAATGCATTCTTACATGACCATTTACCGGAGACAGTTTACATATACCAGCCTTTGGGTTTCCGAGACTCTACACACCCAGATTATGTTTGCCTATTGAGAAAATATTTATATGGTTTGAAACAGGCTCCTCGGGCATGGTATAACAGGTTTGCAGGGTTTGTATCCACATTGGGTTTCTCACACAGCAAGTCCGATCAGTCCTTGTTCATTTATAAGAAGGGAAGCGACATGGCATATATCCTCCTATATGTAGATGACATCATTCTCACGGCCTCATCTACATCACTTCGGCGGTCTATTATGTCCCTTCTTGCAGCAGAATTTGCAATGAAGGATTTGGGTCCTCTATATTATTTTTTGGGGATTGATGTATCCCAATATACAGGTGGTCTGTTTCTCAGTCAAAAGAAATATGCCGAGGAGATCATTGACAAAGTCGGTATGTCCTCCTGCAAACCATCACACACCGGTTGATACTAAGGCCAAATTGAGTAACTCTGCAGGTACTCCATACAGTGACCCAACACATTACCGCAGCCTAGCAGGGGCCTTGCAGTATCTTACTTTCACGAGACTTGATATCTCCTATGCGGTTTAGCAAGTGTGTTTACATATGCATGAACCGAAAGAAGAACATATGGGGGCTCTCAAGCGGATTCTGCGGTATGTTAAGGGTACTCTTTATTTTGGATTGCATCTATATAAGTCCTCTATTTCGAGTCTCTCATCTTATACAGATGTTGATTGGGGTGGCTGCCCGGACACACGTCGTTCAACCTCTGGTTATTGTGTGTTTTTTGGAGACAAACTCATTTCATGGTCCTCGAAACGACAACCGACGATGTCTCAGTCAAGTGCTGAAGCAGAATAACGAGGGGTGGCTAATGTGGTCGCTGAATCATGTTGGCTCCGTAATCTACTATTAGAATTCCATTGTCCGATTGCAAAAGCAATCGTGGTTTATTGTGATAATGTGAGTGCGATTTACTTATCAGGTAACCTTGTCCAGCATCAATGCACCAAACACATTAAAATGAATATCTTGTTTGTCCGATAAAAGGTTGCACGTGGACATGTCCGTGTTCTCCATGTACCGTCTCGTTATCGGATTGCCGACATCTTCACCAAAGGTCTTCCGTGCGTACTGTTTGATGATTTCATGGATAGTCTCAGCATACGAGAACCTCCCGCTAAGACTGCGGGGGACTGTTAGGATAATTAGGGACATAATTCCTAATTATCTCCATCATATCCCGTTATATCAATTAAGTTGTAATTAGAATCATATAATTAGGATGATTAGATCAATTGTATTGATTAGCATATCCTTAGAGATAGCCTAAATTGATTAGGTAGAATTGTATATATCTGTATACTTGGGTTGAAATAAATCATGGAATTCATTTCCTTCATATCGATTCTCTAATACCATGATAAAGAAATGGACATTGGGCCTAATTCAAATCTCAAAACCTAGATCAAGAGGTGAGTGTTAAAGAGTCCCACATCGAAAATAGAATGAGAACATGGACTCCTTATGTGGACTTGAGTCCCACATCGGAAATAGAATGGGAACATGGACTCCTTATGTGGACTTGGACAATCCTCACCCTACAAGCTAGCTTTTGGGGTTGAGTTAGGCCCAAGATCCATTCTTTACATGGTATCAGAGTCAGACTCATTCCAATTCTTTGTTCACTAATGTTGGGCCCCCAAATTATATTATCCACACTCCAATTAACAAGGTCTGGGCGTGCGGGGGAGTGTTAAGAGTCCCACATCGGAAATAGAATGGGAATATGGACTCCTTATGTGGACTTGGACAATCCTCACCTTACAAGCTAGCTTTTGGGGTTGAGTTAGGCCCAAGATTCATTCTATACAATGAGGATTGTCAAAAACCGTATAAAGAGACCATCCACCCCTAAAGCACTATGTGGAACTTAACATCTACCCCACCTAAGGATTGGACATCTAGAGTATGGACAATATAAGATGAGGGCCAAATCTTGGGCAAACAATGAATTGGGATGGACCCGACTCTAATACCATGTTAAAGAAATGGACATTGAGCCTAACTCAAAACCAAAAGCTAACTCATTAGGTGAGGATTGCTCAAGACCGTATAACGAGAGCAATTTCCCATCCCCATACCGATGTGGGGACTAAACACCCCCTCCACGCTCAGGACATGATCTATGAAGCGTTCAGAATATAAGATAGGGGCTCAACATCGGGTAAACCATGAATTGGGATTGATCTGGCTATGATACCATTTTGAAATGAATCTTGGGTCTAACTCAAACCCAAAAGCTAGATCATGAGGTGAGGATTGCCCAAGACCGTATAAAGAGACCAATTTCCATCCCCATACCGATGTGGGAACTCAACAACTCAGATTGAGCTCTTCTTTCGATAATGGTAACAACTCAGATTGTGCTCCTATTATGTTATTATGGCTTTTTCAAGATTATGAAGGTGGGGTGCACTATGTTCTATTGTAGCTATAGGTATAACCAAAACTCAGAATTTTTAATGCAAAATTGCTAGTTTACCTGCTATAAATTATAGATCTTGTCAAACTGCAATGGTATTATAGAGGGTAAAAGGGAGACTAAAGACAGTTTTTTAAGGCCACTTACTTGTATGCAGGGATCCAGACATCTGGATGGTTTGATGCAGTAAATAAAAGAAACATTTGGTATAACGTCGCACCATATGAAGTAAACGTAGTTTCTCCCTGCTGTGTGTCCTTAAAGAAGGCGTATGCTAACCAACTCGAGAATAGAAGAAATAAAGAAGATAAAGCCTGCAACGGTAGATAAAAAAGTCAAAGGCTTAGGTCAGCAAGATGATATGAATTCAGGTGTGAAATTAAGTTTATCATATCAAATTGCATAAAATGTTTGTTATACACTACAAAATTAAACTATTAAACCCCGAAGATAATGATGACTAACCACAACATTAAGGTATGTACCAAGCATTCCTGCAAGGAGGAGGAAGCCATCTCGTAATTCCCTGTTGTCAGAAAAATGGAATTAGGATCATATTAGCAACCACAGCTAAGAAAGCACGTCATCGAGAAAATTTCTATAAAATGATTATTTGACCAACATGATTATATAAAGTGAATGTTAGGTCTCAGATGAGTGTCGTAAGAATGCAGTTATTGAGATAGATATGCGATCATACAAGATTGGACAAGAACTGATTATTATTATGCACCATCAGATATCCTTGACTTCACATGCATTGTTAAAATAATACAGAAAACAGTTGAATAGACTACACAGACGCATCAGCATACGAACCTTCATAGTTTCATCAATTGAATTTATCTATAATTAAAACACACTATATCTCAGAGGTTCATTCATATTATCAGAGAAAAATTTGTGATTACTAGGACCGTACAATCAAACTTAGGCGGACAGTAAAATTACATTCATCAGGCTACTGGCATGTCCATTGTCCACGACATGCTTTACAGAATCACAGCTCTATCTCTTTCTTTTTTGCTTTGATAAGTCACAATTGAAGCTCATTCAAGAAGTAGAAGTGAGATAGTGGACTCAGAGAGAGACAGAGGACAGAGAGATTAAAATCATATTTGAACACCTCCATTCCTTTCAAAAGTTGTAAGGCAGTAATTTCACAGAACCACAGAAGATCAGGTCCACCTTCCTTCCTCGGTGGGGTGGGGGAGGGTGGGAATGAGAGCATTATGGACAATGAAAATATATACTCATGAAACTCTCATTTCTAAAACAGTAGAACAATATCACATTTGCTTGATATTTTGGAAAACAACACTAAAAGTCCACTTCTCTAAAAACCTTCAGAAGTCGGCTATTGTGCATAATAATCATAGTCCTATTTCTGATTATACTTCATATACTTGAGTAAAAGGAAAGAGACTACTAAAAAGTAAAATGTGAGACACTTGGAGGGAGAAGTTTGGGTAAGTTATAACATAAACATGAACAAAGATATCGTGACTAAACTTGGAAAGTAAAAGAGTAGGAATCCTACTATGGCATACCTATTGTTCAAAATAAAGAACACCACGCGAAGATAGGGTGCAATACGGAATGGCAGATAATAGAAGTTTATGGGGAAAAGAATGTAGACGACAATATCTGCAACCAAGATTAACAGCAAAATGACCTGAAAAAATCAAGCCAAAAGGAAAGAAACGGTTACTAAAGAAAATTAACTATAGTTTTTGCGAAAGTTTTAAGAAAATTGATTCACCAACTCCAGTAAACCTTCCAGCAATTATTTTCACAAGATGCTTCATGGAAAATCCAATTATAGGTAAGTTTTCTACATAAAACTAATTCAAGCAGAATACCAAGAGTGGCTTAGAATTGACTTCTGGGTTTATCAGAGAAAGAACTTTTATGTGAAACTTACTCTCTGATTGTGAATGGAAGGGAAAATAGAAAGAGGGCAGACAGAATGATGTTGATGTTCGAACCTTGCCATAGACAAAAGTTTGATATTTAGGCGGAGAAGGGTAGAGGGGAGGTCCCCACTGTCCACCAAGTTTCCAGCCTTGAGTCACTAGCCCTCGAGGATTTCTTGGTTATCAAACGAAAATTATCTTCACAAACTAGTTATACATTTACTAGGAACTGCAATGATTGACGTAAAAGCAAATACCAAAATGTCATAAGGAGAACACATAGAAGCCTGGTTCCAAATACCTTCACTCTATTAAGAAGACTTTTCCAGTAGAGATGGAAACCTTCATATGATAGTGGAAATAATATGTGTATCATAAGAATCAGAAGAGTAACTCCCTGTAGAAGACAGTTTGAAAGGAAAAAGTTAGTAAAGCCAGGAAGAATAAGGTAAGCTAGCCAGCTATACACAGACTCTAGCTAATGTTTTCACATTTTCCACCAGTCTCTTATAGCCCAATAAGTCATCAAAGAAGTTCCCCTTCATAAGCGACCTACCCAAGTACATTTTCATCCAGAGAAGGCCCCGATATTACTTAATGATGGACCAAAGATTTTTCCTCTTCTAACTTCTCTGGGGAAAACAGTAAGCAACAAGAACAAGAATTGAAAAAAAAATAAAAGAACTCATGGGGCATAATAGAATTGTCTTTACTTCTCGTGTAATGATAATTGAGCCATGGCTTTAAGTATGAAAGGGAAGCCCTAGATTTCACATTTTCAGCTTCCTATAGCAAAGTGATTTCAGTTTCCATGCAGCAAGAAATAAGAACTCATGCATCATGCCTCAATAAAATTCAGCTTCCTAAATGAGGCTAGCTCTTACAGTAATCAAATCTTTTCGATAGTTGAATCAATAAAATTCACCATAGATTAGGAAATATTCAGAACCATCACAGTTCTGGTTAAAAGATTAGCTTCTAGCTTTAGATATCAAAGACTCTAAATATAACAAATAAATCAGCTTCCAAACCTTACCTCATATATAAGGGACTCGGTACGAGTCAAGTATGGCAGCTCTCCTAGATAATAATAGTCTCTGCTAATACAAGACTCAGCTAAATGCTTAGAATACCACAGTGGTCTCTGAGAAAAGTGAAACAGGAAATCAATGAAACTAAGACTGTTAGATTTTACATTCAAAGAACAAGTGGGAAGTAAATTTAAAATGCGTGCAAAAAAATTGAAGCAGGAATAGGCAGTAAGGGAACTGTACAAACCTCAAGGAAGTTCAGAATGACGAGCGCAAGGGAATTAAATCTCCCGATCACTAAGTTAAAATCTGTAAACATGAAGTACAAAGGTGCTGCCTTCTCAAAGCTCGACCCCTCAAGAATTTCCTCTGGTAAACCAACGCCATCTTCAGCCTGGCAGAATTAATATCTTACCAAACATTACTAGACAATAAACATCAACATTTTCTGTACCAGTAGAGTAGAACTTGAACCTAATTTAACCCAAAAGCTGCCTCATGAACTGTAAATTGTCAAATGCAGATGCAGTGATGTAACCGGAGTTCAATTAACCCAGTACTTTTTACAGAGAGAATAAATATATATGAAAAATTACTAAAATTTTAACAAATACTAAGTTCTTAAGCTATAATTACCAAAACAAATGCAATAGAGACAGTGGTGAGAACATAAATGCTGAACTCACTAAATTTAAACCACGGATCCACCTCTATAGATTGTCCAAGACACCATTTAAAGAGACAAACACATTCCCTCTACTAATTAATGTGGGACACTCTGACACGCTCAGGGATGGATATTTAGAGCATGGATAACATAACACGAGGTCCAACATTGAGAAGCACAATAACAAGGATGAATCTGGATACTGACAAATCATGTTAAAATTACAAGTAGGATTCCAGTGAAAGGAGAAGTTTGATATTGAAGCTGTGAAAACTGAAATATGGTTCTCTCCAAAAGACACCCAGTCCTCTATACAAACAGGAAATACATGGGTGCATCAAAAGAAAATAAGGGATCGGAGACTACTTCTCAATTGAGCAAAGCTCTCTATACAAACAGGAAATACATGGGTGCATCAAAAGAAAATAAGGGATCGGAGACTACTTCTCAATTGAGCAAAGCTCATCTCCACCCTTTCTCTCTTTCAAAATGACACACATTAGAGAAAGAAGAGTAACATTCGACCCCTTGTGCCTTCTTCTCCTAGCTCCACTCTTCCAGCTGAACATCAACTCCTTCACGGATCTTGGCATTACCCAAGAAACACCAAACCATCTGAATATATCTCCCATAACCTCGTGGCTAATTTGCTATGTAACAGAATATGATCCACGTCCTCATCATCCTCCTTGCAAAGGAAACACCAGCTCAAGCAAAACAACCTTTCCCCGTCAAAATCAACCCTCTAGTAGCTAAACCACGTAAAGAAGCACACCTTCCTCGGCAGACAGTGTGACTATGTTATGAGCCTAATTGAGGAAAGTGTTGGAGTTACTTAAAAGTTAGGTTCTTATAAATAACTTCCACTCATGAACTCTCTCTCTCTGCTTTCTCTTATCCCCCCCCCCCCCCCCCCCCCCAAATCCCTCTCTATTGTTTCAGGAGACATTCCTTGACATGTTGACTAAATTTCATTTACTAGTTGAATCAGTATCCTTTTATAAATGAAACTACAAAATTGAGTTCTCAATAAGACTAAATAAAGTCTTGCTTAAACCAAACTAAACATCATGAAGATATATAGGCATGGTTCAATTCATGCATGCGTGCTGCACTAACTAAGTAATATAATTTCTCAGTGACTTACAAGATCAACGAAAGCAGCAGCTTTCTGATAAGTTGATCCAGAAGCAATAGCCTCTGATCTGCGGTTAAACCTCGAACCACCACCACCACTACTCTTTTTATTCACTTCAGCTGAGTACTCTTCTTCCATCCTCATTAATTCTCTTTGCTCTACCAGTTGAATGTGAAGATCAAAGAGAAGAAGACTTAAGTTGGTCAGCTTCGCACTAACTATTTTTGAAGATTCAACCAGTGATGTCTTGTCTTTTGTTTCTATCCGATATGTAACGTGAACATAAGGTTCAATTTATACAATTTTCACCGTACATGCTAGCTTTTAAGATTTAATCGAAAGTAAGGTTTTTTTCAAAAGCCAGAACCATTTTACTAGGATGACTAGTTTGAAACTAAATTATATGTTTCTCCAACCTTTATTTCATTTCTTTATTCAAAAAGCTGCAACGTGAAAAATATTCCTTTTTAGTGAAAAGATATTTAAATGAACCGCACTAGTACTTGTTTATACTGCCTCCGTGTCACTAAGCAAAAAACAAATGTCTAAAATACAAATTGATGTGTTTTCAATTATGCATTTAGCATTACAGAAATATTCTTTCTTAATATTGCTCAATTCACACAATATCTATCTATATAAGGGTAATTTAGTAAACTTCACATTATATTTATTGATTTTTTTATAGATATAATTTTTGTTAAGATGACACTTATTTTAAAACGAAGGAGGTACTCACAGACAAGTAATGTACTAATCTCCGTAAAATGTTGTATTTAGTTCAAAGTTATTTCTCTCTTTTGTTTACTAATAATATATGATTCTCTTAAATCATTTTCGTTCCTCTATTTCTTCTCCTATGTTCACTTAGATAGAATTGGAAAGAAATGAAAGTAGAAAATGACATAAATTTTCCTTCAATCTTTAAACACTTCTTATAATTAATTAACTACATTTGTTGGGTCAATAACGTCCATGCCCAAGTATAAAATAAAACTAGTGAACCAGCACTAAAGGAACCATTTTATATTTTAGGTGGGCTTCACCTAAATAGTTGGTCCACTATATATGACTAGCTATATGACCATTGTTTAAGTCATAAATAGAGCTCACATATTTAATATAATTGTATATAAATTGCTATTAATTTAAAATTATCAATTGCCAGAGTGCAATGACGACAAAATTTTAAATAAATTGATATAAATAGCCGTCCGTCAAAATAATAGGCAACAAATGTATAATTTATATATATATTTGATACATAATATATGTTTTTTGTATATTTGGCTAGCCAATGTAATAATCTTTAACCAACCAACCAAATATGTAACATGTACTAAAATTTAACTATGCGTGTCAACATTATTATTTAGTGTTCACTTTTCCCTTTTTTACGCTTAATCATGATTAGTTAACTATATGTGATAAATTATTTTTTGGACCTACTCTTTTCCGCCATCACCTTGATTTATCAATGATAAATTGATGTACGTCATGTGTGAACATTAGCATATGTAAAGTATCTTATGCAACAATGACCAATACACAACATTTATTTAACAATAAAAGCTGCTATCCTGTTTCACTTTATATGACAATTTATAAAACTACTTAATTTTCCATGTGAATTTGAATATAGATTCTTTGAATTTTTAAAATAAACTTGACATAAAACTACTAAAAATTATTAAAGCCAAAAAAAAAATATTTATGAAAAACGTAATAAAAGAATAATTCATTTGACTTTTCAAATAGTATTATAATGACCAGTTCTTTTTGCTGAATCTTGGATTTTCAAAATTCATTTTCTTGTTCTTTATGAAAAAACTGTTTTTTATAGATATCTTTAGTGCTGCAATGTCATAGTCCCCCTTTCACTTTATATGGTTTGTTGAAAATGATAAATAAATACCCAGTAAATGGTACAAGCATTTTAGCTATACTCTCCAACAACAATATAAACGTGTAAATATGTTTCCTACCCATAATTAGAATATTTTCATATATTGTGTAAATATAATTATGGTAAGACTAGAATTCCTCTTTTGTATAGGCTTAGGATTCCTATTGTATAAGGGATGATTATTGTACTCTATATATACCTTGATATTAATGAAAGACTCCCCAAGGGAGATTAATATCATCTCACATGGTATCAAGAGCCAAATAAACAAAACCCTAAAAACCTCTCTCTTCCACAGCCGCCGGCTGCCTCTCCTACGTCGCGGCCCTCCCGGATTTTCTTCTTGTTTTTCGGGTTTTGTTCTTCCTTTCTTCTCTTCTCTAAATGGCTATCCCTGATTCTTCTACACTTTCTGACGCCTCTACCTCCACAAATCCCACCACAAAGTCATCACCCCCGTTTCATCCCGCCCTTACTGTTTCCAACATCAAGAACCATATTTCCATTATTCTTGATCAAGAAAACAACCAGATTCTCCCCAGGTTGAACTTTTTCGCAATCATGCATGTCTCTATAACGTGCTTGACCATATTGATGACACTATTCCGCGCCCTACGGAGGTTGATGATTCTATCTGGCATCGTCTCGACGCCGGCGTCAAACAATGGATATATGGTAGTATCTCTCAGGATTTGCTCCTTACTATCATGAAATCTGACTCTACAGCCCTTGACTTGTGGAATCGTTTGGAGGAAATTTTTCAGGACAACAAGCACACTCGTGCCGTGTATTTGGAAGAACAGTTCAACAAAACACGTCTTGAAAACTTCTCCAATGTCTCCGAGTACGCAAGCAGCTTAAACTTATAGCGGATCAACTCTCCAACATCGGCACGCCTGTCACTGACGATAAAATAGTGCTACAAATGATTTCTGGCCTTACTAAGGGCGAATATGATACTTTGGCCACCATAATTCAACAGGCAGATCCGCTACCGAGTTTTAACAAAGCTCGCTCACAATTGTTGCTCGAAGAAACCCGTCGTGCTAAGCAGGATGAGCACGCCCAGCAGGTGTTAGCTGTCGACATGCAACCCCAAGATCAGACGCCACCAGACAACTCCCAACAGCGGCAAGGCCGCGGCGGCAAGAGTGGAAAAGGCCGCAGCGGTAGAGGAGGCCGTGGTCGTGGCAAGGGTCGCGGTCAACAGAACCAACAGCAGCAACAGCAACAGAGATCGCAGAACAACTGGGCCGCGGCTCCTCAGCAGTTCGTCTACAGCGCCGCGGCACCCCAGTTCAGAGTCGCGGCGCCCCAGTTCAGAGCCGCAACGCCAAGTCCATTCTAGTACCAGCAGCTATACAATCCGTATTCTTACCCCGGTTTGTTAGGCCCCGTTCCATCCCCACAGCAGGCCCACCTCATGCAAGGTCAGGTCCCGCAGCCCTCCTCCGGCATGACACCCACTGAGTTGGGTCAAGCGTTCAGCACCCTCTCTATGCAACAGCCTGACAATACTTGGTACATGGACTCAGGCGCCACATCTCACGTCACCCAGACTGTAGGTACTATTCCTAAACTATTTAGTTTAAAGCATCCTCAATATGTTACAGTTGGTAGTGGACAACGCATTCCAGTTATGGGTTATGGTACCTCATACACACAACCTCCTCATCCACCCTTCTCCCTCAACAACACTCTATATGCCCCACACATGATTAAGAACCTCATATCTGTTCGCCAATTTACTCGTAATAATTCTCTCTGTGGATTTTGACCCTTTCGGTTTTACTGTGAAGGATCTTCATACGGGGACACCTCTTACGAGATGCAATAGCACGGGGGATCTCTATCCATTCACTTCCACCTCCGCTGCCAGATCTTGCTATCCCGTCACTCTAGCGGTTGTTTCTTCTTCAACTTGGCATAATAGGCTTGGTCATCCAGGAGTCCCAGTTTTTAATTTTCTTAGAGGCAACAATTTCATTGCTTGTAATGGGAAACTTGCCCAAAATTGTGTTTCTTGCTCTTTAGGCAAACATATTCGTCTTCCGTTTAAATCATCACTAGTGTTACATTTGCTCCTTTTGATATCATACATGCCGATTTATGGACATCTCCTATCTCTTGTTCTCTCGGTCATAAATACTATCTTGTGTTGCTTGATGATTTTTCACACTACGTTTGGTTATACCCTCTTAAATCTAAATCGGAAGTGTTTGTCAAATTTCTTGAGTTTCGCAAGTTCATTCAAACACAATTTGGAAAAGGCATAAAATCATTTCAGTGCGATAATGGTCGTGAATTCAATAACTCTATGTTTCACCGCTTTTGTACCAATAATGGCATGGTCTTTCGCTTCTCCTGCCCTCACACCTCACCACAAAACGGTAAAGCTGAAAGAATTATCCGCACCATTAACAATATGATTCGCACCCTATTGATTCATGCCTCCCTCCCTCCACCCTTCTGGGTCTATCTTGGCTAAAATGTCAGAATACACTCTAAATATTCTCCCTACTAGCACTCTTCACAATATGACCCCTACCGAAATCCTCTACCATAGAATCCCCTCTTATGATCATCTACGGATTTTTGGTTGTCTGTGCTATCCCAACCTTAGCTCCACCTGTTGACACCCAATTTTGTCCCATCTTTTTCGATTTATTTGCAATTTTAAATGTTTTCGACACCTCAAAAAATATTTTTTATATATATACATATAGGCATATATATACATATATATTATTATTCCCATTATTATTATTCGTATTTTCTACAATCATTTGCCTTTTTTTAAAGTCGTAATCATAATTCCCCGAATATATGTTATGTTATTTTCGCAAAATTGCATCGCATTCCACTTTTTATCAAGCATTAAACATCTCGCAAATATTGTGTTTTATTATTATCACATCGTTATATCTTATTTTTAATAATTTACATTTTTTCTTCAATGCTTTTTTTATTTATTTTTAAACCCCTTTTATATTTTTAAACCCATAACCCATTTTATTTCCCCAACCCAAAATACCCAAAATAATTTCTACTCAACCCAAAACAAAACAACTCCCCCTCTTTATTTTCGGCCCACCCGCAACAGCCCAAACTCCCCCTTCTTTTATTTTTTAACCAACTCCCCATTCATTCCCCATCATCCAAAACACAACCAAAACACCCACCAGCCCAAGTCTCCCCCAAACCGAACCGGCCCAAACCCAACTAAAACCCCTAAATCCCAATCGTCCAAAACAAAACCAAAAAAATCCCCAAATCAATCCCAAAACCAGACGACCCTGTCAAAACCGGCAGCCCTTCACCCGAAACACCCTTCGAACCGCCGGATAAACACCAACACCACTGCCACCATCGAGCCCTCACATCGCCCAGTCCCTTTTTCCCTCTTTCTGCAAACCCCAGAGCCTTGAATAGCTCGTCCAATCAAATCGTCCTGAAAGTTCAAAGCATGCATGAATCGTTGGGCCTCTAGGAAGAACATTCAAGGATTCGGTGGGTAATAGCATAAACCCGTACCCCTTTCATTATCATCTCAGTTTTCAAAATCTGGAAAAAAAAAATTGTCACATTTCAATCTTTGTATATATATGAATTTTTATACTTATCTTAATATGCTGGTTGAAAGCCAAGACAAGCTTCGGGTTTGGTTTAGCCTTCTTCGATAGCTTGCCATGCCTAAGGTTCTAGAAACCTTTTAAATCTGGATACATGCCATCTTTAAATAGTTCTCGTTATGGGTTTGTTCCTTTTGGTCGCCGATTCTCGAGACTTGCCATTCTTTGCAATACTTGGGCCGATTATCGCACTTTTGAGCCATTATTCGATGTTGCGTTTGCCGCGCATAACTGCTGCAATCTCGACCATTTACACTTCTTTTCGGAAATATTTTACTGCTACATTTTGAGCATATTTGATGTCTTATCACTGCTGTATTTTAGCCCAAATTGCTGCTGTTTTCTTGGCTGAAAAATAGCTGCTTTAAGGCTGCTTTGGACAGCCCACTGCTGCTTTTCAACTCCACTGCTTCTGTGTTTCAAGCCCACTACTGCGTTATTTATTAAAACCCAATTGCTGCTGTTTTTTCTCGGCTGAAAACAGCTGGTTTAAAACTGATTTGGACAACTGCAATATTTTGGTTTTACTGTTTTGGTATTATTTTACTGATTTGAACAAATACTACATTTAGGCCGATGAAATTGAATTCAAGGCCGCGCTTTTTTTCGTTTCTCTGTTTTCAGTTTACTGTTTTAAGCATTCGTTCAACGGATATCTTACTGTTTTACTGTTTTACTAATTTGAACCAAATACCGCATTTAGGCCAATGAAATTGAATTCGAGGCCGCACCTTTCGGGCATTGCTTTCCTGTTTCAGTCCACTGTTTCAGCATTTAAATATTTGTGCAACGGATATTTACTGATTTACTGTTTTAAACTAAACATCGCGTCTTTTCAAAAATTTCCTCTCTATTTTTTTTTTGCTTACTGCTTTGATTTAATTTTGCTGATTTGAACATGATACTACACTGGCCGATGAAAATATCCGTCGATTTTGAGGCCTCCACCGTTTGAATGACGGAAATATAACTTCTGGACAAGGATGAGACTTAAACCTTTTTATTTCATCCGAGATCAACATGTTTAGTAGGCGAGGCGATTAAAATAACCAACAAGTTATATGTTCGCAGCCACGATGTGATTATAGTGATCTTTTCTTTTTCATCCGAGAGACCAACACGTTTAGTAGGCGAGGCAATTAAAATAACTATTGAGTCATACGTTTGCAGCCACGACGTGATTGGAATGGTCTTTTCAAAATTTAAGTCTGAGCCCTCCGTGATCAAAACACTCGTTGTTTTGGATACGGACCCGAAGTTATTTGTATTTAATTGTTTCTAACCGTTTGTTCTTGACAGCTTGCAAGGAACAAAGTCAACGAAGGCAGATATTCCTCGGAGATTATTTATTTTGTTGTTTTTACTTTCTTTAAATTCAGCTTCATCTCGCTTTGTATTGTAATATTATTTATTGTACTTATGTAATTATTGAAATGCTTAGAATAGGTATACTTAGAATTAATTCATAGGATAGTCTAAGATTGGAAACCCGCCACTAGCTTATTTACTTGTAGGCTCGGTTAATTCAAACTTAGAAACCCTCCGCTAGTTTATTTATTTTTAGGCTCGTCATGCATATTTAGAATTTTCAAAACGAACTTTGATCATCTTCTGTTTACTTTATTAATTGTACAACTCAAAATGATTTCCAAAAATTACTTCTTTGGCATTATAAGTAATTCGTTTTTCTCCTTGCTATTTATTGTCACAAATGAATACTTTTTCAACTTTATATGTATTTTTTGTTTTATACCATGCAAATGCATACATGTACAAAATGCATCTCTTTCATTAATTATTTGCAAACATCTTTTTAACTTCATACTTTAAACATGCATTTTTCTTAGTATAATTAATTAACCTGAGTTTGACCGGATAACCGCAAGTTAGCGAATCTTAAAGGTTGCCTAACCCTTCCCTTTAGGATAATAAAGAACCCTTACCTAGAACCTTATTAGTTTCGTAGACCATTAAAATCGGAGTTTACATTGCAACATTTAGTTAATATTTAGGTGTCCTAATTCACCATAAATAATTAGGTGGTGACTCCTTAATCATACCCAAGAATCACCGATACGTTGTGCTCCGCTTTGACCCGAGCAGGTCAAAATAGGGCGCGACACCACCACCCATCACAAGCTCGCTCCTAGGTCCACTCCATGTGTCTTTCTAGGATTCCCGCCGAACCATAGGGGCTATCTATGCTATGACTTGTCGACTCGTCAGATCCATATATCTCGTCACGTCATATTCGACGAGACCACCTTCCCGTTTTCGAATCTTCCAAAATTCCAAAAACAGGACTACTCATTTCTTGACGAGTCTGCCATCTCTCCCCTCATAATCGAACAACTCACATCATCTGTTCCGTCGTCAGAGCCGCGGCCTCGAGGGGAGGCGCCGCGACGCCTCATTTCCAGAGAGCAATCTTTTGAAACACCGTCGACAGCGCCGCGGCGCCCAAACTTCAGAGAAGCCTGTCAACCTTCTAGCGCCGTGACTCTCGATCCAGGAGCCGCGGCGCCTCCGACGGCTTCGCCCCCACCTTCTCCTTATCCGACTTTACCCCCCGTCTCAGACACCACTCCGCCACCCACTGTCCCTACCCATCCAATGGAAACTCGTTCAAAGCATGGAATCTTCAAATCCAAAGTCAATTTCAACTTGTCTGCCCAAACCATCTCTCCACTTCCAAATAACCCAAAATTGGCCAAACAAGACCCTAATTGGAATGCGGCTATGTATGAGGAATTCAATGCTTTAACTAAACAGCACACGTGGGATCTAGTACCTAGACCTGAGGGGGTGAATGTCATTCGTTGTATGTGGCTATTTCGTCACAAGTTCGAGACAATGGGGATCTTGAGAGGTATAAGGCCCGTCTTGTGGCTAATGGCACAAATCAGCAGGAGGGCATTGATTGTGGTGATACCTTCAGCCCGGTTGTCAAACCGGCTACCATCCGCACAGTTTTGAGCATTACCATGGGCAAACACTGGCCGATCCATCAGTTTGATGTGAAGAATGCATTCTTACATGGGGATTTGAGAGAGACAGTCTACATGCATCAGCCACCAGGGTTCACCCATTCAGCAGTTCCTCACTATGTGTGATGTCTCCGTAAGTCACTATATGGCCTGAAGCAGGCCCCCCGTGCGTGGTATGATCGTTTTGCTAGGTATATCTTGCAAATTGGGTTTGTACGCAGCAAGAGTGATACATCACTTTTCATTTTTCATCGAGGTAGTAGCACTGCTTACTTATTACTTTACGTGGATGATATTGTTCTTACCGCCTCCTTCGACGGATTGAAAAATGAGATTATTGTCTTGCTCAAGTCCGAATTTGCAATGACTGATTTGGGGAAGCTGAGTTACTTTTTAGGGATATCAGTGACCAGGTCTTCCAATCATATGTTCTTGTGTCAGCGTAAGTATGCAGAAGAGATTGTGTACAGGGCTAAGATGGCGAACTGCAAAGAGGTGCCTACTCCAGTTGATTCCAAATCTAAGCTCAGTGCTATGGATGGTGCTCCGGTCTCTGATCCTACTATGTATAGGAGTCTTGCAGGTGCACTTCAGTATCTCACATTCACCAGGCCAGACATAGCTTATGTTGTTCAGCAGGTGTGCTTATTCATGCATGCCCCCAGGGAGTCTCATTTCACTGTTCTTAAGCGTATCATTCGATACATTAAGGGCACTCTTGATTATGGTTTGCACCTATACTCCTCTGCACCAGACAGGTTGCTTTCATATACAGATGCAAATTGGGCAGAGTGTCAGGACACGCGACGCTCCACCTCCGGCTTTTGTGTTTTCTTAGGGGATAATCTGATTTCTTGGTCTGCCAAGCGACATGCTACCCTATCTCGCTCCGGTCTTAGGTTTGAGTATAGAGGCGTTGCAAATGTAGTAGCTGAGATTTGTTGGCTCAGAAATTTACTGTTAGAACTTCAGTGTCCTTTGCGTCAGGCATCTATTGTGTATTGTGATAACATCTCTGCCATCTATCTTTCTCATAATCTGGTTCAACATGAGCGAACCAAGCATATTGAGATAGACCTACACTTCGTTCGTGAGAAAGTTGCGTTAGGCCATGTCAGAGTGTTACATGTTCCATCATCCTATCAGTATGCAGACATATTTACCAAAGGACTTCCCAGACAGTTATTTCTTGACTTCAGATCCAGTCTCAGCGTCCGGCCTCCTCCCGCTCCGACTGAGGGGGTGTATAAACGTGTAAATATGTTTCCTACCCATAATTAGAATATTTTCATATATTGTGTAAATATAATTATGGTAAGACTATGATTCTTCTTTTGTATAGGCTTAGGATTCCTATTGATGAAAGACTCCCCAAGGGAGATTAATATCATCTCACAAACAATATAAAAACATTTTGGCTATATATATTTTGGGTGCTCTGCCAAGATTCCTCGCCAAGGATTTACTCTCTGAAAAGTTGCTATTCCAACAGAATTAACAATCATATCTAGGAGATATAGAGCAGAAATCTTCAGATCCTATAAACTGTAAATGAAAAATTGTTTAAATTTATTCATCATGTTTTAACTTGAATGTTTGACAAGCAGAGTGAAAAACTACAAGAAATCAACGAACAATATTGAGTTATGTGCCACAAAAATGTGCTCACTTTGGCAATTACATCTATGAGCGGAGTGGAACAGTTACAATGTTGTCGAAGGCTCGATGGAATTTATACTACGAACACAACACACGACATTTCACAATACATACACATAATTAGTTGGAAATGTACATTGCAATTTCTCTTCACCACCAACATAACTCAATTTCTGCTGTTCACAGGACTGCAGAAAGCTGAAATTAACGGAAAAGATAATAGTTAAGAGTCAAAAGATTGACACCTAGCATGCAAGCATTTATATCAAATTTACAATCAGAAATGTTGATGAAGGATGCAGTGTTAAAAAGGGTTTACTGAAAAAAACAATAAGATCCAAATTTTATGACACATACCCAACAATAACATTACGTCGCCGCTCACTTCTTTCTTCCTGAATTATACAAAGAGAATTTGCCCTCACATGAGTAATAAATAGTTATTATTAGCGAAGACAGCACTGTTAAGTAACAAAATAACAAATGAATAGCTAGTAATAATAGCTTCGCTCCATTAGAACCAGCTGATGCAGGTTCATAACTAACCTTGTCTTCACCATCCGCACAGCTTGCTGAAGCTTCAAGATCCATTTCTGCTTGAAATGCTTCCAAGACAAATGCTACAATCTGAAAGAGTCCAAGCAAAGGTTAAGTGCTCGTTTATCCAATTTTTTTTTATTGCTGAAGTGTTTGTTTGTCGTTTCAGCACTGACACATGCTATAAGGCTATACATAGGTAAGAAGAAAGTGTCCTAAAAAAAAGTAAATGATAAGATCAATTAAAAAGATGTAGTTACAACTTCTGTAATCTATTGAACAGGAATAGAACAATTAAGCTACCTTGCATTGATATAGAATATAGTAGTACACACATACCAGTATTACTACAACAACAATAACAATTATGCCTCAACCCTAAACTAGTTGGGATCAGCTATATGAACCCTCACTTTTCATTTTGCTCCATTTGGACCCATTTAATTCCAATATTCAAATGTATCAAGTCCATGCATCACTTCTTATTTATATCATAATCTGAACGTCCTTAACTAAGATTCTGAGACCAATTTGACAGCCATGAGAACAAATCTAGCCTTATCATTAAGCTCATTCTATTATATCCTACTGGGAGTTTTCTGATTCACTCTTCAGGGAAGTTGCTGAACCGGAATGGCAAGTGATGCGAGAACATGTCCGGGCAAAGCCTCTGCAGATGTTAAGGTCATCAAGAAAATGGCAAGTCTCGAGTGGTGGTAAAGAAAATGTCCAACTTCCCAGTTAATGGCTCCAAATGGGCAGTCAACTTTATAAAATTCTTTAATTAATGTGTTAAAAGAATTGGTACCTATCTGTTCAAACATTTTCTCATTTATGAAATGTTAAATTGAATCAATACAACATCAATATGCAAGATGGTGTTAGCTTGAATAAGACTACTTGAATACATACATACATATATATATACACACATATAATATGGGTGGGTAAACATATATAAATGATATATTCTTAGATGATCCATACTCTAAAGGAACTAAATCCCTTCCACTTCTCAGGTAAGAGGAATCCTCCAGTATCGGATTTGAAACATTTTGAGGTCAGCTTTGAGCGGTTTAGTTTTTCCATCTTCTATATCAATTACGGAGAGAGAGAGAGATCAAAGGTCTTAGGAAAACATCAATTTGGAACACAGAATATGTCTAGTCATCAAAATATTAGCTCTCAGAGGTAACGGAATTTAAAGACACATAAATTTATCAGACAACATCTCATAAACATATTAAATCACGAAAAAAGCAATATACAGTTTGTTTTGTGCATTAGGAGAAGAGGAAGGATCAAGATCTGGCACATAAAACACAGATAACAAACTGGATATTGATGTAGTATACCTATAAGTACCTAGAGATAAAAAATTTGGTAAACACTGGAGTAAGTGTTGGAAATTAGCCTTTGGCGGGAGTTGCGACCGACCAACTTTAACAGCTTAAACACTAGTGTTACGTATGTTGGAGAATCCGGTTCTTCACACATGCATGATCTACTAAGTACGTAGATAACCGTAGGGCCAAGAATCGTCAAATTTCATTGAGAAATGAAAGAGATATTGGTTCACGAAGTAAGGTGTTTGAAGCATGGAAAGTGTGGTATTGTGTGTAATTCTCCCTCATCGGTAGAGGAAGAAAGAATTGTTGTGTATATAAGACTCGAAATTGGTTTGGGGTTTGGGACCCCAAGGGTTATCTCATGTGTTTAAAGGAGGGAGGACCTAGATGTGCTTCGGTTCGAGGAAAGACCACATGCGCGCCGCCCGCCGCCCGCCCGTCCGGTCCGGTTCCGGGTTCACGGGTCGTGGGCTGTGGGCTGTGGGTCTTCTGATATTATCTTTTTGGGCCAGAGAACTTTGCCGGAAGTACGATTTGATCCCGAAGTTTCCGGATGTACAGTTCGGACCAGAATTCTTTCAGATGTACAGTTTGGTCCCTGAAGTTTCAAGATATACAGTTTGGTCCCTCAAGTTTCCAGAATCTGGACAGTCAAAGGAGTTGCCAAGCACTCAATTCAGCCATTTATTTTGGCTGAATTACTCCTCCTATAATGGCCAAATCCGTTGGTCTTTTCTCCATTTATGTTGGTGGCTTTACTACCTTCATAATGGCCATTATTTGGCTGTTGTGGAGGGCAGTAATCAGCCCCTCCCTCACCTATATAAACACCTCCTTACACCATTGTTGAGCACCAAGGAGAACACCAAAAACAATGCACGAAAATACACAACCGAAAACAGTTTTCTTCCTACAACTTCCAAGCATCATTTCGTTACTCAATATTCTTCACGGTAGCTCTTGAGTTTCATTTGCTCAAGGGTTCCATTGCTGTTTTATCTTGGGAGACAAATTGTCCAGGACGTATAAAGGATACATACGGGGCAATATTGTCTTAAGGACAGAGTGCTACACTCGACTCAGCAAAAACAATTTCTATTTTTCCATCTTCTACAAAACTGGAATTTCCAGTTTTCTTGTGTAACTATTGTAATTTTCAGATTTCTAGTTGAATTATTGAATCTTTGTTTATCCTTTTGAATACTTGTAATAGTTATATACTTCCCGTACTGTATTATAAAGTACCATAGAGCAAAAACTCCCAACAGTAAGTACCCTCATTTTATGCACACACACATTATCAATGTGAGTATGTTATCTGGTACAATGAACTCATGAGAACTTGTCTAAACATCAGAAGTTGACTTTTTGGTTTACCTTTATGTTTATGGAGAGATTCAGAGGAGGTCTAGAGACCAGATTTTGCAAAGAATAGACATGGATACTTACCAAATTTAACAGCCACAGAACTGAGATAAGATAGAAGCTGACGAAGTAGACATAAGTCCAGGCAGTCCCCGTTAGTTCCTTGTAGCTCTGAAATGTTAGGTAACTATTATCAGCTACTATTGTAATAAGATATACCTGTTAAAGCTAGTTAATGAATAAAACTAGCCAAGTTGGTGTGAATGAGAAATGGAAGGCAACCTTTCCGAACAGTCACCAACCTATTCCGAAGAGGCACCTTCAAGGCTATATAAACTAAGGCAATGCCTCATTTTAAAGATACCAAAACCAAAAATTTCTGCATCGAAATTCTGCATTCTTTTTTCACAAATAAAACTATCGAGTCTTCTTGTGTTTCGTTGCCAACTTTGAGTTCGTCGAAGTCGAAGGCGTTTGACGTACCGCTACTCCTGCGACAGGTATATCCGTTTTATCCTGGGAGGAAGTAATTCATAACCTCGGGTACGGTGAGGGGATTAAATTCCTTAAGGACACACGGTGAATTACGTGGTCTCGGATATTTTCTTACTTCGTATTATTTTTCCGGTTTGTTTTTTTTCGGTTTTTGTCTTTCCGTTTGGTTTCTGTTTTTCCTGATTTTTGAACACAGGCACAACAACAAGCTTAAGGAATTTAATCATTATTTCTGTGTTCATTTGTTCTTGTTTAACAATTACAGAACGTTGTCGGAAAAAAAAAGTGTATGTTGTTTGGAGACTAAAATCTTCGGATTTTCTACTCCGGTTGAGATTAAAGTTTCCATAACTTTCTACTCCGTTGGGTACTTGATTTGAAGATATAAAAACTTCATCAAGTATACAACATACAATTCTTGGAAAAAAAAAAAAGGTGTATGTTTGTTGTTTCGATGTAACGAACTTGTATGTTGTTTGGAGACTAAAATCTTCGGATTTTCTACTCTGGTTGAGATTAAAGTTTTCATAACTTTCTACTCCGTTGGGTACTTGATTTGAAGATATAAAAACTTCATCAAGTATACAACATACAATTCTTGGGGAAAAAAAAAAAGGTGTATGTTTGTTGTTTCGATGTAACGAACTTGTATGTTGTTTGGAGACTAAAATCTTCGGATTTTCTACTCCGGTTGAGATTAAAGTTTCCATAACTTTCTACTCCGTTGGGTACTTGATTTGAAGATATAAAAACTTCATCAAGTATACAACATACAATTTACTGGAAAAAGAAAAAAAAGGTGTTTGTTGTTTCGGTGTAACGAACTTATATGTTGTTTGGAGACTAAAATCTTCGGATTTTCTACTCCGGTTGAGATTAAAGTTTTCATAACTTTCTACTCATTTGGGTACTTGATTTGAAGATATAAAAACTTCATCAAGTATACAACATACAATTTATGCGCATTTCGTTTCAAGTATTTTAAATCTGTTTGTGTAACCTTGATTCGGTTTGAAGAAATAAAATCTTCACCGTTGTGTATTATAATTGTTCTTTGTCAAAAGCTGATTCGATTCGATAATTTATGGCATTCACGTTTAGGGCATGTCAATTATAGAACCTTGCGAAAAATGATTAGTTTGGAAGTATTGCCTAAGTTTGAATGCAATCAATCAAAATGTCAAATATGTGTTGAGTCTAAGTATGTTAAACATCCTTATAAGTCGGTTGAAAGGAATTCAAGTCCTTTAGACTTAATCCATACGAGATATTTGTGACATGAAGTCAATCCCATCTCGTGGTGGGAAGAAGTATTTCATAACTTTTATTGACGATAGTACGCGGTATTGCTACGTTTGTTTACTTAATAGTAAAGATGAAGCAATTGAAGCATTCGGGCAATACAAAAGTGAAGTTGAGACTCAACTTAACAAAAAGATTAAAATGATAAGGAGTGATAGGGGCGGTGAATATGAATCTCCTTTTGAACAAATATGTTTGGAATATGGCATTATTCATCAAACAACGCCCCTTACTCGCCACAATCAAACGGAATTGCGGAAAGGAAAAATAGAACCATGAAAGAAATGATGAATGCCACATGTTAATAAGTTCGGTTTACCCCGAACTTGTGGAGGGAAGCCATTCTAACACTAGCCGAATACTCAATCGAGTGCCCCATAGCAAAACAAAATCTATTCCATACGAAAAGTGGAAAGGAAGGAAGCCCAATTTGGGATACTTCAAAGTGTGGGGGTGTTTGGCCAAGGTGCAAATTCCTAAACCCAAAAGGGTAAAAATAGGACCTAAAACCATTGATTGTGTTTTCATAGGATATGCCACAAATAGTAAGGCATATCGATTTACGTTCACAAATCGAGAAAATCCCGACATTCGAGTAAATACGGTAATTGAATCGGATAATGCGACTTCTTTGAAACCATATATCCATATAAAAAGGAATGTGAGTCGTCTAGCAAAGAATCTAAACGACCTCGGGAAGAAACAAAGGAAAATATTCACGATGAGGAAAAACCGAGACGCAAAGAAACGTCAAAGGACGTCTACTTCATTTGGACCGAATTTCTAACATTTTTGTTGGAGAATGAGCCTCGAACCTTCAACGAAGCTATGTCTTCATCGGAAGCTCAATTTTGGAAAGATTCAATCAATAGTGAGATAGAATCCATCTTAAACAACCATACTTGGGAATTGGTTGACCTTCCTCCGGGGAATAAACCTTTAGGTTCCAAATGGATTTTCAAGCGAGAAAATGAAAGTTTGATGGTACTATTGATAAATATAAGGCAAGACTAGTTGTTAAAGGGTTTAGACAACGAGAAGGTCTTGATTACTTTGATACATACTCGCCGGTAACGAGGATTACATCTATTCGGGTGTTAGTAGCGTTAGCCGCCGTGTACGGTCTTGAAATCCATCAAATGGATGTGAAAACAGCCTTCTTAAATGGAGAGTTAGAGGAAGAAATTTACATGGAACAACTTTGAGGGGTTTGTAGTTCCGGGGAAAGAGAAGAAGGTGTGTCGACTTGTTAAGTCTCTTTACGGACTAAAACAAGCACCCAAACGGTGGCATGCAAAATTTGACCATACAATGCTTTGTCAAATGGATTCAAGATAAATGAGTGTGGATAAATGTGTCTACATTAAGAACACTCCAAACCACGTAGTCATTGTTTGTTTGTACGTGGATGATATGTTGATAATGAGTAACGACATTGCTAACATAAATGCTACTAAGCGCATGCTTGCTAGTAAGTTTGATATGAAAGACTTAGGAGTTGCCGATTTAATTACGGGAATTAAAATCCATAAGACTCCTCAAGGTCTAGCATTGTCTCAATCTCATTATATTGAAACGGTACTTGAAAAGTTCAAGTATTTGGACTTTAAAGTTGCAAAGACGCCAATTGATATGAACCTTGCTCTTGCAAAGAATAAAGGTGAAAGTCATTCTCAATTGGATTATGCCGAGTGTTGGGAAGTTTGATGTATATCATGAACTGTACGCGACACGATATTGCATGTGCTATAAGTAAACTAAGTCGCTACACTAGTAATCCCGACCAAAAACATTGGTGGCGATGAAACGAGTTTTGGGGGTATTTAAAACATACTCAAAACTTTGCTTTGCATTATAACGGGTATCCTGCGAGTTATTGAAGGATACGGTGATGCAAATTGGATCACCGGTTCAATCGAAACTAAATCCACAAGTGGATATGTTTTTACCATAGGTGGAGGAGCGAGTGTCTTGGAAGTCATCCAAACGGACATGTATCGCCCGCTCTACAATGGAATCTCGAGTTCATAGCTTTAGACAAAGCCGGTGAAGAAGGCTGAATGGCTCCGGAATTTCTTAGAAGATATTCCATTTTGGCCCAAACCGTTGGCTCCTATATGCATACATTGCGATAGCCAAGCGGCAATAGGAAGAGCGGGAGCCTTATGTACAACGGAAAGTCTCGTCACATACGACGAAGACATAATACCGTTAGACAACTACTCTCTAGTGGAATTATCACAATTGACTATGTTAAGTCAAGAGATAATGTGTCGGATCCACTAACTAAAGGCCTAACTAGAGAGGTAGTTGAAAGATCATCAAGGGGAATGGGACTATGGCCGAGGACAAGTCATCGTGACGGTAACTCTACCTAGAAGACCGGAGATCCCAAGATCTAGGTTCAAAGAGATCAAACAAAGTCATTAATGACGGTTCAACATTGTCACAATAACTCTTTAGTCCATTCTCGTGATGAGACAATGTTCGATACCGGGATAAAGCATTGCGGCTTTTTAATGGTTCCTAAGTTTGGTACGGGGTATATCAAATAGTGTATCTACGGGATGACACATTTAGGAATCACCTATGTAAGTGTGAAGTGTAAGCCGCTTCAAGGAGAATTATGTAAGGCCAATTCTCTACGCACTTATGAACCGAGCGGTGTTCATGGCTGAAACGAACAAAACAATGAGAACCAAAGACGGTTAAAGGGTTAATTGTGTGACATGTGGTTGTCTAGGTATACACCAAAGCTCGACGGTTCAAGGATATCACATCTACCGATTGACCGAGTATATCCGACATATGTTCACTACGGAAAGTTCAAAGAGAAATCTACTTATCCGGATGCGATTAATCCTTGCTTACGAATCACACGTTTTTTGTCATGCATGTTTTTCATCATATAACCATTCCCCATTCATGTGGGGGATTGTTAAAGCTAGTTAATGAATAAAACTAGCCAAGTTGGTGTGAATGAGAAATGGAAGGCAACCTTTCCGAACAGATCACCAACCTATTCCGAAGAGGCACCTTCAAGGCTATATAAACTAAGGCAATGCCTCATTTTAAAGATACCAAAACCAAAAATTTCTGCATCTGAAATTCTGCATTCTTTTTTCACAAATAAAACTATCGAGTCTTACTGTGTTTCGTTGCCAACTTTGAGTTCGTCGAAGTCGAAGGCGTTTGACGTACCGCTACTCCTGCGACAGGTATATCCGTTTTATCCTGGGAGGAAGTAATCCATAACCTCGGGTACAGTGAGGGGATTAAATTCCTTAAGGACACACAGTGAATTCTGTGGTCTCGGATATTTTCTTACTTCTGTATTATTTTTTCAGTTTCTGTTTTTTCTGGTTTTTGTCTTTCCGTTTGGTTTCTGTTTTTCCTGATTTTTGAACACAGGCAC
The DNA here is from genome assembly GCA_034509755.1 of Anisodus tanguticus. Taxonomy (NCBI): domain Eukaryota; kingdom Viridiplantae; phylum Streptophyta; class Magnoliopsida; order Solanales; family Solanaceae; genus Anisodus; species Anisodus tanguticus. The sequence continues at coordinate 5,850,427 of CM067543.1, read as the reverse complement.
AACAACAATACCTACTTAAATTTATCAAGTTAGGAAAGCAGCTAGGTCAAATCTGTCAAAACGGCATTAATCATCTCGAAACTCTTTACATTAGCACATTAAAGCAGAATGCATGAAAGATGCAAAAACTGTAACAACTTGTAACAACTAAGATCTTACTACAGGTTAATCAAAGTTAATAAGTTCCCAAGGTTCATTGAATCCTCAAATACATAATTTATACTTTGTAAAGAAAGTCCACTTTGTTCACATACAGGCCAATACTCAAAAAGGCACTAAGAAACCAAACCTATGACTTACTGAAAACAAAACAAAAAAAGAAACAACATTTGTGATATTGATATAATTTTGATCTTTTAAACCACATACAGAAGGATAAGCAATAGTATTGGCTTGTTACAAACCACTCAAACATCAGAAATTTTCCAAGTGTCTTCGACTTCCATACGTTTGGTGTGTACTCATTAAGCTCTCAAAATTATTAATTACCTCGTGCATAATAATTACCATCTCAAAGCTGAGGAAATGTTCCTGAATAACAGAAATGCCTCCAGTATATGTCCTTGTCAATATAAACATTATGAAAGAATCCAAGCATCAGCCTAATTGTGGAATAGTCTTAGATCAGTGTATAACATTTAAGAGCCCTTGTATAGTCGTCTAGGATATTGTATATCTACAACATCCTCCCGCATGTGCAACCTGATTATAGAGTTCATAAAGCAGACGTGCAAGTGTCTGTACAGCTCTACCAAAAGTCGACATGCTAAAATATTTGAGCATCCAACCCAAAATTTTGAAGTAATGGGTGTGGTAAGAAACGGGGCATTGAGCCTAATTCAACCCAAAAAGCTAGCTCATGAGATGAGGATCGCCCAAAACCTTATAAGAAGGGGAAGCAACAGCTCATTCACAATGTGGGATACTTAACACCCTCGTATCCCGCACGCCTAGGACCGGGAATTGGTGCTTGGACAATATAAATTTGGGACCCAAAAGTTGGGTCAGATACATTCTGAAATATTTGCGCATCCAACCCCAAAACTTTAAAGTAACAGGTACGGTTAAAAAAATGGACACTGGGCTTAATTCGACCCAAAATGCTCTCATGAGGTGAGGAACACCCAAAAGGCAATGCGTGGAGTAGTTCAGGACCACTTGAGCTCCTTTGGAAACCCTTACGCAGCCAATGAGGGATAAAGGGTATTATTTTCTAACAGGTGCAGTAGTCTCTACCATTATACTCTTTAGGAAACCCTAATCCAAATGATATGAGCACTGCAAACCTCTTACAAATAATTTTTTTCTCTATTACTGAATGCACATTGATGTTACTATTTGGACTATAGGATTATCATTTTCATAAAACCACAAGACTAGCTTTCATCTCAGTTTTCCAGGTGAATCTTTACTCCAAAAGAATTCATTTTACACTCTGTATAGACATAAATTTATGATTTATCACAGCACTGAGGGAACACATCAAAGTTAGAATGCAGCCACTTAAAGATTGGGCTAGGCTCCAGTCATCAAAGTCATCATCCATCATTCCTATTTTGAAGGTGGCCCGTTGGTTCATTAAAGTTTTCCTTTAAAGGTAAGAAAAATACACGGCTAATCTATGGAGAATATGCATCATAAAAGATGATGGTATAAATACAAAGATAGTTCTTCTAAGCAGATATAATGGTAATTGAGGAAATCCTAAAATCGGGATACCTGCATCCACACTTGCCAGTTTCCCATCACCAATATATTGAAAAGTGTGACCATGCCACTTGGATAGTCATTGAAGTTAAAAAGCAAATAGCTTAGATTGTAGACCAATGTTCCAGTAGTAGACTTGGACTTGGATTCTACATTGTTCCAGTTTGAATCGTTGTATCCTTCCAATACAGCGGGATAACCCTGGAAATGTAAACCATAATCTATGGTTCCTTTCAAGTAAGCCAACACTCTTGAAATTGCTTTCCAATTTTCAACTCCTGGGTTACTTGAGAAACGACATAGTACTCCCACCGCTTGGGCTATATCTGGTCTTGTGCAATGCATAGCATACATAAGACTTCCGATAATACTAGAATACTCAAGTTGTCCATGAGTCCTTCCAGTATTCTTCATTTATTTAATACTAGGATCTAAAGGAGTGGGGGCTGGTTTGTCATTGAAATGACTATACTTTTTGAGAAATTTTCCAATATAATGAGATTGGGTTAAAGCCAACTCATCTCCCTTTCTTAGGATTTTAATTCCTAAGATCACATCAACCTCTCCTAGATCTTTCATATCAAAGTTAGAACTGAGAAAATTCTTAGTTTCTTCCACACAAGATATGTCAGACCCAAAAATAAGCATATCATCAACATATAAACAGAGAATTACACATCCAGATTTATCATTCTTACTATAGAGACATTTATCAGCATCATTAACAACAAATCATATGCCAAAGCTACTTTGTCAAACTTCTCATGCCATTGCATGGGAGCTTGCTTCAAACCATAGAGGAATTTCACTAACTTGCAAACTTTCTTCTCTTGGCTTGGTACTATAAAACCTTCAGATTGTTCCATATATATTTCTTCTTCTAAATCACCATTTAGAAAAGCAGTTTTGACATCCATTTGATGTATAACTAGCTTGTGAATAGAAGCAAGTGCTATCAAACAACGAATAGATGTGATGCGAGCAACATGAGCATATGTATCAAAGTAATCAATTCCATGTTTTTGTTTATAACCTTTAGCAACCAATCTGGCTTTAAACTTATCAATTGTACCATCAACATTCAATTTTCTCTTGAATATCCATTTGCATCCTATAGGTTTAGCACCAGGAGGTAAATCAGATAGCACCCAAGTTTCGCTAGACAAAAGTGAATGCTTTTCATCATTGATAGTGTCTTTCCAGAAATTAGCATCTCTGAAACTCATAGCTTCAGAATAAGTTTTAGGATCATCATCAACATGCATATCATACTTGTTAATGTTAAGAACTTCATTATTATTACCCTCTACAAGATATTGTATAAAATTTGGATAATTTTTCTCTATTCTTGCTCTCTTACTTCTTCTAGGTTCGATATCTTTAGTAAAAATAAAATATCATTGTTGTGAGTAGGAGCATAAAGTTCAACATTGTCATTAGTCTCTACAGGTTCTAGACTAGGTAACAATGAGTTTTTAGTAGGTTGTGGTTGAGAACTAGACCTTGTCAAGTTTTCAAAAAAATCTACATCTATAGATTCTATAATTTTGAATGTGTCAAGGATTAAAAATCTGTAAGTAATACTGTTAAGTGAATAACCTACAAAAACACATTTATAAGCCTTATTTCCTAACTTTGGTCTCTTAGGGTCAGGCTTTCTGACATATGCCAAACAACCCCATGCTTTGAGTCTTTTCAAGTTAGGTTTTCTCTTAAACCACAATTCACAAAGAGAGATATTCTTCTTTTTAAAAGGAACTCTATTCAAAATATAGAGTGCAGACAAAATAGTTTCACCCCATAAAAAAATTTGGCAAACCATAGCTAATGAGCATAGCGTTAACCATATCTATCAAAGTTCTATTTTTTCTTTCAGCAACACCATTTTGTTGGGATGTATATGGAGCAGTGAATTGATGTACTAAACCATGTTCTTGACAAAATAAAGTAAATTCAGAAGGATAGTATTCACCACCACAATCAGAACGTAAAACCTTAATTTTCTGTCCTAATTGTGTCTCTACTTCTGCTTTGTAAATTCTAAATTTATCAAAGACTTCATCCTTAGATTTCATCAAGTAAATTTAGGCATATCTAGTACTATCTTCAATAAAAGTGACATAGTATTTGTTTCCACCACGAGTCATATGACTTTTCAGATCACCAACATCACTATGTACTAATTCAAGCAATGCAGAATTTCTTATTACAGATTTAAAAGATGTTCTAGTTATCTTTGCTTACACATATATTTCACATTTAGAAGCATTATCAAAATTGCAATCAGAAATCAATCATAATCTTTTCATAATTCTAAGAGAACCATAATTCACATATCCTAATCTAGCATGTCATAAATCAATAGACTCAACAATATAAGTAGAACCATTATTTATTAAATTAAGCTTAACTATCTCATTACAAGAGTATCCCTGTCCAACAAACATTCCGTTATTGGACAATACAAACTTATCAGACTCATATGTAACCTTGAATCCAGCCTTGTTAACAAGAACTCCATAAACAAGGATTTTAAAAATGTCAGGGATATGTAAAACATTAGTAAGAGTAACAATCTTTCCTGAAGTAAACGGGAGATCAACAGTGCCTTTGCCAACCACTTTGTTGTTTTGGTTGTTCGCTGAAGTAACTTCGTTTCCTTCTTCACTAACCGGTTCGTATGTCTTGTAAAGATTTCTATCTTTACAGATATGAATGGTTGCACCAGTATCGTACCACCATCCAGTTTTTTTTTTTTTCCAACAAAAGTATAGCAATTCTATTGAATTTTTTATATCATTTATTAGGTTTACTGGGACCCTTTATCTCTATGGTTAGTTTTATTTTAGCTTTAAAGTAGATAGATGGCTCACTATCCAAGTGTCAAAAAGATAATGGAGCCTCACACACCTTTGTTGGTTGTTCCTCGCTCATAGTAAACTTTTTCTACCAACCACAAATTTATGAAGAAGAAATTAAAGAAAAGAAAAAAATAAGGAAAAAGGTTAGAATAGCAAGAAATATAGGAAATACAATTTATAAAGTAAAAAAATTGTACAAATAAAAATAAATCATATTTTTTGGGTTCTCATATTTGTTAAGAAAGTGTATGCACTCTCTAAGTCGGGTGGTAAAGAAAAAAGATAATAATAACAGTTTAAAGTTATTTAGAGAAGTAACACTCCCACACGTTTAGATCTTGTTGAAAAATAGATCTCACTTCAAAAATAATGATGTATTTTCTCATAACAACCATTTTCTGTAAATAAGTAAAAATTCAGCTGACATTTAATATAGGAGCTGTAATAAATCTAGAAAAAAGGTCAACACCATTAAAAAGTTCAGAAAACTTGGAGCAGAGAACGAGAAAGAGCAAATGACGACAATTTCATTCTCATTTGCTTCTCCTTCCAAGCCCTTAAACCCATCCATAAACCCTACCATCTTCAATCTATGTAATCCACAGCTCAAAAGAGTATCCCCACAACTCCACTTTCTCAAATCCACTCCTCCCATTTCTCATCTCTTTATCACCACCCCTCTAATAACCCATCAACAATGTCGTCCTATCTCTTCCACCCCAATCACTTCCCTTTTTACCGGCATAGTTGAAGAAATTGGTCGAATCAAACAACTGGGTTGCGATAAAGCCGACAGTTTCACCATGATAATCCAAGCTAAACTCATTCTTGATGACATCAACCTCGGTGACAGCATTTCCGTCAACGGAACTTGTCTAACGGTTGCAGATTTCGATACCCAGTTGTCTGAATTCAGTGTCGGATTGGCTCCGGAAACACTGAGGAAGACTTCTTTGATCGAATTGGAAAAAGGGTCTTTGGTTAATTTGGAGAGGGCTTTAAGGCCTAGTACTAGAATGGGTGGTCACTTTGTGCAAGGACATGTTGATGGGACTGGAGAGATTGTTGAACTTAAGCCTGAAGGGGATTCTTTATGGGTGAAGGTCAAGACTGGGAAAGAAATTTTGAGGTATATTGTGCCTAAAGGATTCATTGCGGTGGATGGGACCAGTTTAACTGTAGTTGATGTGTTTGATGAAGAAGAATATTTTAACTTCATGTTGGTTGCTTACACGCAGCAGAATGTCGTGATTCCAATGAAGAAAGTGGGGCAGAAGGTTAATCTTGAAGTGGATATATTAGGAAAGTATGTAGAGAGGCTTCTTAGTAGTGGTTTTGTGGATGCTATCAAATCTTCATGAAAAAGGTTGTTTCTTTGTGCTTCGTTCTATCTTTGTAACTTGTTTTGGCAAAATTTGTATCTTGAATTTCGGAGATGTTTCAACAATCAAAAGAAAAATGTCGGAGATGTTTCTTACCCGACTTTCTCATGGTGTATTCTGAATAGTGTCAGTGAAATAAAAATAAACCATATCACTTGGCTCGGACTTTGGTCAAAGCAAAAATATCTGAACCTTTATATCTGAATTTAGTTATTTTAGTAGCAGACTATCAATGTAGGAAAAACATAAACAGAACGTAAAGATAGTCTCATATACTGATTGGACTGTTAATCTGCCATTGGATGGAGGACACAACTTTTAATTCCTAACGAAGATGTCACTAGTCATTAGAGTATGAATGAGTTGTGAAATCACATTTCGGATTGAGATCGCAGTAATAGCTGATTTTAGCTTTGAATTGAGCAATTATTGATTGCATCGCTATATGGAAAGCTATTCTCTGGTAATTGTTTGATTATCAAGATTGTTACCCTATGGCTTTTGCTCATTTGTATGCTAGAATTTGCTTACTAGTTGTAAAAGCTTGTATAGCTGAAAGGTTTAACCCTCTAGCGTTGGGGTATCCCTTTTCAGTGACCCCCAATCTTCACTGTTTGACAGATAAGTTTTGAGATGATTCTCCAAACTAACCATTCATCATTGTCCTCTTTTAGCCTAAGTATGTGTAATTTGATACACTGAATGTCCTCAAATTATCCGACTGAACTTTTTTGTGCTGATCTACCCATCTGTAAGAGTTCTTAGGGTGAAACAGTATTTGGAACGGTCCCTTTAGATAAATTGGAGGATGTGGCCACATGTTCCCAAGCATTTTAGTAAAAAACTATGCAGGTGTCAGATAAGTTCAATGCCTCTCCTACACCGGTACTTAGCATTCACAATAGGTCAGATGACACATTCATGTCAATTCTGCTGGAATGTACCCTTCAGAAACTGTAATTTAAGTTTTGTCGCCTAAGCATACTCTGTAAAATCCTGCAATTCGATATGTAAAATATTTTCATGTTTGCATTTAGTGTCCAGAATATAATACTTCGTACTCCATCTCTTTATTGATGGAGAAAGCAATTTACTTTATCTAGGGATTTAAAAAAACACAGAAACCTGAACTTCTCTACTCGTTTTACAAGACATGCACAATGTAGCTCGTGTAATTTCTGATACATGACTTACAATGTGTCTGTTTGTCGATCCATTATCAATAGCTCTCTTAGTGTGCCATTTCATGGAGGGGTGAATGACCTGTTGAGGCTTGAACCGATGGTCGTGCCTTGATTTTGCAGATGTAGTAGTCATGAGAGGATCAATCCTACTTAATCAAGAAGACCTGAAAATAACAGAAGTGCAAGAAGAAGTTCTAGTTGGTGTTTTGAGCAGAATTTCAGTTCTGGGTAGCTTAGCAGGTGGAAGAACATCAAATACCATTGGTAGAAAGTGGACAATTGGATGAGATGCTATTGTTTTCCAAATAGGTGCAGCAGTAATGACTGTTGCTCCTTCATTTTGAAGTACTAATGATAGGAAGTCTCTTAGCTGCTCTTGGAATAGGTTTTGGTGTCATGATTGCACCAATTTATATAGCCGAGATATTACCAATTGTTGCCTGAGGCTCGCTCACCTCATTTCCTGAAATTTTCATAGATGTAGGAATCCTACTTGGTTATGTATCTAACTATGCATTCTCCGGTCTTCCAGAACATATAAACTGGTGGATATGACTATATGTTTGTTTGGCGTAGGGGCCTCTCTCATCATACTGAAAGGAGGATCAGTCGGGATTGGACTAGCAATACTATTTGATTGTGTCAATGTAGCTTTCTTCTCGGTTGGAATGAGTCCAGTGTGTTGGGTTTTGACATCAGAAACATTTCCATTAAGGCTTCGTGCTCAAGCATCAGCCCTCGGGGCAGTAGGTAATAGAATGTGCAGCCGTCTAGTCGCAATGTCTTTTCTATCTGTTTCCCGTGCAGTTACTGTTGGTGGAACCATCCTAATATTTTCGGACATCTCCACAGTTTCTATTGCATTTTTCTATACACATGTTCCAGAAACAAAGGCAAATCATTGGAACAGATAGAGTTGTTGTTCCTAGGGGAGACTACTTTCAAGGAGGTGAGGTGTAGTGAAACTTGGAGATGTTGAAAAGCTTGTGCAGTGGTATTGATCTTGAGGAATTTGGTTTAGGGATGGTGTTGGTCCATATAATGAAGCGATTAGTATGGTAATCAGTGATTACTTATTATTCTTTACAGAGATTCTATTGCTTGAATTGGAGGATTTCGAGGAGGCTGGTTCATGCATCCATCTACAACTGCTGATACAGTCTACAATCTACAATCTACACAGTTCCCATTTGGTCAATTTTAATCTCCTGTTTATTGTGAGAAGCACAGAAAAAATCAGTGTCCGAGACAGGGCATGTGTCTTCTTTAAAGGAAAGAATCACATGTAGAAGCCCCAACCTGAATTGATTCAGGTAAGGATATTAGTTCACAAAATAAAATGAACTGTGTTTTGTTCTTTGACATCTTCCCAGATGTAAACGTAGTGTTAGTAGATGAGGTTCTGATTTCTCAAGTAAGATTACCTGTTTCTTTTGTTTTCCCTGATCATCTTAGCTTCAAGATTCTTTCCTTTTTCAATTATCTACTTTGTTTTCAGGACCCTTTTTCCATCCTCCTGCCTCAATTTGTGTAATATGGTAATAAAGTGATGGGAAGAAAATCATAGTGCATCTGGTAATTCTAGGGATTAGAATAAAGAAATTTCAATCTTGTTTCCGCGCAAAAGATGGTACATGGGGATTCATTCTTCCACTCATTCTGCTACCAACTCTGTAAATGTTCTTTCAATGACAAGGAGAAAAAAGTACTCCAATTCTATTAGGAGAAGAACATGAACTCATGTTTGAAAGCAGAAGTATACAAGCAAGTGGACAGATGCTTCATTTAGACTTTTTCCACATTGCGCCGCTCTTTTCGTTTCATCCCAATCTCAACCAACATGAATTTCCATTTCCATTTCCATAAACAATACACAAACACATTAATTCACTGAGAACCTTATCAAATACCTTGCAACAAAATGGAGAATTTCGAACAAACCTACAACGACGATGAAGAGATCCCGTCGACAACAAGTCCCTTCGACGATCACTACTACGACCATTCCCAGCATTATGAGTTCGACATTCCCTCCGTCGATGACGGCGGTGTTCATCCACCGATACCGTCCGATATAGACGATTTCTCCGCCGGGGAACAACAACATTACTACCATGATAACATGCAGTCGCCGGAGGAGAATAGTGGATTTGCTTCATCTCCTAATTGTGAGTATCATGGTTCACCTTTTGAGGCATCGGACGGTCATCATCAAGGATCTGATGTGCAATCTAAGTCGTACGATCTCAGAGCTGATACGGATGGGATATTCTCATCTGGTACTGATGGACCGTTGCTTCCTGATCCTGCAGAGATGCTTGAGAAAGGTGCTTCTTTTCGCGAATGGCGTCGGTAAGTTCAATCCTCGGGTTATATATGTCATTTAACCAATTACAACGTGTATGCTTAATTATGTTTATTTTGGTCAAATATGCTGAATTATGGTTGAGCTTTTTTCATTTGAATTTGTGCTTGTATGGACTATCGGATAATGAAGATGTCGTATACAATGTTGTATCAGATGCCATGACGTTTGCTCCAATATCAGCAACGACATCAACATCCTCAGCGACATCCGAAAGGTATGAATTCTTTAACTATTCTGATGTTAATTGCTTTAGTGAGACTGATTGTATGAATCAAGTTGAATGCAAAGATGATATGATTAATGAATTATAAAGTATTTGTAAAGCCTTAATCATAGAATCCAAGCAACTTGACAAAAAAGTAAAATCTTTAACTCTATGAGAATTTAGTATTAAAAGGCACGATAACCCGACTTGAGGTTGCACTTACCAAAAAGGATATTGAATTTGGTAAGATCCGTGCAAAATTGGATTTAGTCGAAGCAACCTTCTGTAAGCTCAACACGGGGACTTCGAAATTGAATGAGATACTCAACTTTAGTAAACCTTCACATGCAGGAATTGGGTACGAAAACTCTCTTAAAACCATATGCTCTAATCTCTTTGATAAAAATGAGAAAATATGCTTTGTAAAAGAAAAATGGATGAATAATAGGTTCTCATATATGTCAAAGAATATGAAGTTTGTGTGTCATCACTGTAACTCCCCTGGACACTTAAAACCATAATGTTTCAAACTTCAAAATTCTGTGAGCAAAATGTTTCCTAAAATGTTGTCCAACATTCTGGATAACAATCGAAGCAACATTTCTGAGCGAAAAGGTAAAAAATGTTTTAAGAGAGTTTGGGTTCCTAAAAAGGATGTAACATGTAATGTTGCTATAACTGCATTAAGAACTAAAATTTCAGGTTCGTGGTACTTTGATAGTGGATGTTCTCACCACATGACAGGTACAAAAGGTTTTCTAAAGAACTATGAGTCATTCAATGGAGGAAATGTGACTTATAGAGGTGGCAGTAAAAGAAAAATAATTGAAAAATGGATCTTGGATGTTTCTGGATTTCCAACCTTAAGAAATGTCTTACACGTTGAGTGCTTAATGTCTAATTTGAATTAGTATTAGTCAACTATGTGATGACGATCTTGAGGTAAAATTTAATAAGAATGCCTGTAAAGTTACGAATGAAGCAAATATATGTGTCATGACAAGTACAAGAACATGTGATAATTGCTATCTTGTTGTAAGACAAGAAACATGCAATAATGCTAAGGTCGATAACACAACACTATGACATCAAAAGTTGGGGCATGTCAACTACCGTAATTTAGAAAAATTCATATGAAGCGGTTAGAGGCATACCCAAACTTAGCCATAAAGGTAAAATTGCGAAGATTGTTTGAAAGGTAAGCAAACCCGTGTCTCTCATAATGTTGTCCAACACGACGGACAACATTCAAGTACGTCTCACTGTTTTCAATTGCTACATATGGATTTAATGGGTCCAGTTGAAGTAGACAGTCTAGGAGGCATGAGGTATTCCTTTGTGATAGTAGATGATTTTTCTAGATATTCTTCGATATATTTTTTGAAAGAAAAATCACAAACGTTTGACATGTTTAAAATCGTGCACTCTAAAATTAGAAATTTATTCTATTCTCCTATTTTTTGGATTAGATCCGACCATGGAAAAAAATTGAAAATAGTTCATTTACAATTTTTTGTGAGAAAAAGGGAATTTTCCATGAGTTTTCTGCCCCCAAAACTTCTCAACAAAATGGTGTTGCAGAACGGAAGAATAGGACATTGTAAGAAATGGCTATAGTGATGCTTAGTTCTACACATTTGTCAAAACTTTTATGGGCAGAAGCCTTGAATACTATTAATCACATCGCTAATAGAGTCTATTTGTGGTTAGGAACAAAGATGACACCCTATGAGATTATAAATGGAAAGAAACCAAACTTGCATTACTTTCATGTTTTTGGGTGTATTTGTTATATTTTAAATGACAAGGATCATTTGGCAAAATTTGACAATAAAAGAATTTTTGTTGGCTATTCACAAAATAGTCATGCTTATCGAGTATACAATCTGAGATCCAGAACTATACAAGAGTCTGTAAATGTTATCTTTGATGGTCTTTCTGATGTTTCAGGAAAAACTATTGAAAATAACATTATAGATACAGTGAAAAGTCCATAGAGTGTAGAAGAATTGGATGTTGGCACACCTGAAGCAACATCCGAAACAGCAATAGAGACCACAGAGGCCATATATGGGGAGTCAAGTGCTGAATTGTTAGACCAAGTTCGTAGGGAACCCTCATCAAGGATTAAGAAGAGTCATCCAACGAGCCAAGTGATAGGGGGAGTTTTTGAAGAAATTAGAACAAGAGGCAAAGAACCACTGGTAAGGTATGTGTGTATGCCAACCATATACCAAGAGGTTAGGACTTCTTGTTTTGTATCTACATTAGAACCAAAGAATGTTGTAGATACACTTAAAGATAATTTCTGGATACAAGTAATGCAAGAAGAACTTGAACAATTTTCTCGAAATGAAGTCTGGGACTTAGTTCCACGTCCAAATAATACAAATGTAATTGGAACTAAGTGGATTTTAAAAAATAAATCAGACGAATCGGGAACAGTTGTTAGAAACAAAGCACGTCTAGTTGCACAAGGTTATACTCAGGTCGAAGGAATTGATTTTGATGAAACCTTCGCACTTGTAGCTAGAATCGAGTCGATTAGATTTTTACTTGCTATTGCTTGTTGTATGAAAATTACTTTACACCAAATGGATGTAAAATGTGCATTCTTAAATGGTTATCTAGACAAGGAGGTATATGTTGAACAACCAAAAGGATTTGAAGATCCTTAACATCCACACTATGTGTACAAGCTTAAAAAGGCTTTGTATGAGTTGAAGCAAGCCCCTCGTGCATGGTATGGTCGTTTAACTAACTTTTTTCTTGAATTTGGTTTTAACCGTGGCGAAGCTGATCATACTTTGTTTATTAAACGACACGGTGTAGATATTATAATGGCTCAAATCTACGTGGATGACAGTCTTTGGATCGACTTCACAGTTGTACCTAAATTCATTTGTTGAAGCTATGTCATTGACATTTGAAATGAGCATGATTAGGGAATTAACGTTTTTCTTAGGCTTGCAGATAAAGCAAAGTGAAGATGGAATTTTCATCTCACAGAGTAAATATGCCAAGAATCTAGTCAAAAGATTTGATTTGGAGAACACTAAACAGATGAAAACGCCAATGAGTTCATCGCAGAAGGTATGTAAGGAAAATGTTGGTGAAAATGTCGACCCAACATTATATCGATCTATGATAGGTAGCCTTCTTTATCTTACTGCTAGTCGCCCAGATATGATGTTTAGTGTTTGTGTTTGTGCACGTTTTCAATCCTGTCCCAAAATGTCCCTCTTAAATGCCGTGAAACGTATTATTCGATATGTTGCTGGCACATGTGAGTTGGGAATCTGGTATTCCAAAGACACTACTAATTTAATAGGATTTAGTGACTCAAATTGGGCTGGAGATGTGGATGATAGAAAAAGTACAAGTGAATGATGTTTTTATCTTGACAATAACCTTGTTTCATGGTATAGTCGTAAACAAAATTGTGTCTCACTTTCAACTGCTGAATCTGAATATGTAGCAGCTGGAAGTTGTTGTTCTCAATTAATATGGCTACGACACATGTTAGACGACTATGGATTTATTAGCAACATTTTGATTTTGTACTGTTATAATTTGAGTGTTATAAATATATTCAAAAATCCAGTTCAGCCCTCATGTACAAAACATTTTGATATTAGACATCACCTTTTAAGATATTTAGTTAAAAAACAGCTAGTTCAAATTGAACATGTTGACACTCTTCATCAACTAGCTGATATTTTTACAAAAGCTTTGGACCATGAGAGATTTTCCAGTTTAAAGAAATCTCTTGGTCTTTGTAATCTCTAAAAAGGCATTTTTGGTGAATGTCGGCTGAAATGTTATCTAACATTTACCTATGTTATATCACTAATTGATTATTGTTGTTGTATGGTGCATAACTTTTGGACACACACGCATGATTCTTCAATAAGAATATGTTATCAAAGTGATACCGTTCTCTGCGATGATATAAAAAAAATATACATATATATCATAAAAATAGAGTATCAAAATAAGCAAAGGCTTTACAAATATTTGGCAACTGTGAAAAAAGGGCAAAGCCCGTGAAAAGATACTGTTCCTATTCTATAGGAGTATCGAGTGATTCAAAAGAGAGTTGAGAATACCATAAAAGTATTCTTATTTTTGACACAAATTCTTTTATATGTGTTATATGATTAGACCAAGGACACGATGAAAAAATATTACATTGGTCTAGTGGTCAAACTCATAAAGTGCATATAAAACGTGTCTTGGTTTGTTGTCCAATCTGAAAATTCTTGTGGGATCAAAATACATGTGTCATCCAAAATGTTGCTAACATTGTTGTTGACATTTTCAGTGTGATATGTGTTGGGATGTTGTTCTTATCTAATTTTTGAAATATCAGATTTTACTCCCTATTATATGTCTTGTTTAATGGAATTTCAAAATTTAAAATGATAAGATTAAATTTTATTCCTACCGTGATGTTTATCTCAATATTTTAGGTGTAAGTTATTGTGTAAAATTGAAACACCTAAAAATAAGGGATTTTTGTTGCTAAGAAAAGGTTTGTCATGTATACAAATATTCCTCTCATTTGCTATTATTTTATCATTTCCGATTTTCCCATAAAAATATAAAAAAAGGGAGGGAAAATCACATCGGGTATACATCTGCCTACCTAACCGATGGAATCACCAAACCAAACCCCAATCTCTATCAGAAACCCTAACTTTTCAAAACCCTCTCTCAAATTTTCACCAATGGAAACATCACCAATGTCAGAACAAATGTCATCCAACATCCACTCCAACACTCCAATGAGCATAAGCCCTCCAATGAATACGGAGGCTTTCGAGCACAATGATCCCCAACAAACAGAACAACCATCCTCTTCCTCCAATCTCCCAGAAGACCCATGTACAACAATAGTGTTTAAAAGTTTTGATGAACTTTTAGATATTAGCTATGCTGGAGATAATGTTAGAGAAGCAGAATAGGTCATAGACAATAGGGATGAAGTGATTGAATATCTCACCGGAGGTATGATGAAGAAGTGGATCCCTAGATGTCCAGCTTCCAAACTAACAACCCTGTTTTCCACCCTCCACAAAATTGCTATTCACAATTGGCTTCCTTCACTGAATGAGTCAAGTGTGACATCTGAACAAGCCACCCTGTTGTATAAAATTGGGAAAGGTTTGAAAGTTGATTTGAGAAAAATGATATTTCATCAAATTGCCAACTTGGCTGAGAAAGAATCAACTTCAATCCGTCATTTTTCCTCTCTGATCTACAAAATATTAACCACCCAAGGCTTTAAGCCTAAAAGAGAAGACACTTTAGGGAAGGCTCCTGAGCTTTACACTGTAAACAAAACAATTTTGAAAAGCAAGGACAAAGTCATCGACTTGCCCTGGAAGAAGGAAGCTGAAAGTGAAAATGTTGTCCGAAATGTCACCAACATTCTGGGCAACACTGGTCCAGGACAGTCTACACTGTCTACAGAATGGCTTGTGGATCAAATTGGAAAAATCAACCAACAGATTTCGGAGGTTGATGCTGCAAGAAATGCCCTGATACAAGCTAGAGACCATTTCATGATGCTACTTTCTTCACAAAAAGGGGGAGATGATGCTGATGCAGGGGGAAGCTAAAGGCTGCTGTGCAGAGGAAGTTGAAGCTGTTATGCAGGAGTAGAAAGCTGCTGATGCTGTATGATGAGCAATGAGGGAGTTGTTGCTGTTGTCGATGCTGTATGAGGATCTTTAGTGGATTGATATTGATATTTGTTGACAATGAATATTTCTATTTGTGGTTTGTATATATTGGATGATATGTGATGTGTGCTCCTATTTTTTTCTTTTCTAATCCTATGAATTGGTATACACATGTTTGCTTGTATGCCATCACAGGTTAAGGGGGAGCATGACCTTGAAAGTGTTGATCACAGATGTCGGACAACATTTGTGACAACATCCCAAGTCAACTTTACATTTTAATGAGTTTTGTGAAGAAAGGAAAAAAGGGGAGATTGTTAATGTTGGATTTGGTGTTGTGACATTTGACCCAACATATATCCTCAAGTATTGATATGAATGTGTAAGTATGTTGGGACAAATGTTGCACAACATTCGGACTAATATTTTCTGAACAAATTTTGCCTTACTTCACGTGATGCAGTAATATTTGTGTAAATATTACTATGAGGTAAAAACGATTTGGCAAGGTAAAAAGGAGCTGGTAAAAGATGAGTGAGGACTAAGTCAAAAGCTGTTGCTTGTCGTGAGGATCAAGCCAAAGTTGGTGAGATTATTACTCCATGATCTTCTCCAACCAATCCCACCAGCAGTCCACCTTTCCCTCAACTTTCACAACTGATCGATGTGCAATTCAAGGAAGACTTTCTACTATAAATAGAGAGGCTACTGCAGAGAATCGATATCCAAAACCAGAAAGTAAAATACCAAGAGAGCTCTCGGAATCTCTCGGAATTTCATCTCAGAAATCTGGATCACCAGTGTTGCCTGTGTGTGTTAACAACATTCTGTCAAACATTACAATTGTTGTTTAGGTTCTAGATTAGTTTTGTATAGAGCGATTGTAATGAGAGATTGTCTATGTCTACTTGGTTAGATTTTTCAGGCAGAGGTCATCTGCGACTTCAACTTTTAATTTATTTCCGTTTTATCTTGTAAATCTGTAAAGAAAGGAATTTGTATATTTGTATATAATATATATACATTACATTTGGTCATTGACCATCATAAGTTATATTATATATATAGGGCAGCCCGATACACTAAGCTCCCGCTATGCGCGGGGTCCGGGGAAGCGCTGGACCACAAGGGTCTATTGTACGCATCCTTACCTCACATTTCTGCAAGAGTATATAACTTGTGAAAATTTAAAACTTTTGTGTTCTTTAAATTTCCGCTGCATTTACTCTTCAAAGTTTTTTGTTTTGCTAAAGTATTGTCACTGGTGTTGGACGACATAATTTCCGACATTCGGAAACAGAATTGGCATTCGAGTTTATTTCATTTTTGTTTTTATTGTTCCATAGCCCCTTCAGTTATGAAGAGACTCTTTCTGAACATACGTATCTAATCCAATGGAGGAAAATGACTCCAGAATTTGCAGTTGACTAGAGTAACTCCTCAGCAAGTGCTCAAAACTTGCCCAGATACGAGTCAATGAAACACGATTTCCAATTGAAGCACAATAATGCTGTAGTTTATTTTCAGCTACCTAAGTAAGGTTGTGGCGTTGTCTCTGCATTTTGATTTCCTTCATGGCTGTTATTTCGCGAGGGCTACAAACTTGTCTTAGGTGGAACTGAATTATCACTGAGTTTTGATGAAGCGAAAAGTTACATAATCTAAAAGTTTGCAACCTTTTAAGGACTAGGATCAGAGATAACAAATAAGTTTAACTGATTCTCGCAAAATGGACCTTACAATGAGCGGATTTTGGGCAGACCACTAGGTTAGATTCTCTCTCCATTTATCTTTTTCCCTCCTTTGAAGGTCAATTTATTCTGAAGCCCTACCTTTCTTTGATCTGGCTCAACCTGTGCATAGCTTCCTCAATTTCTCTCTTCAAACAACCGATCGTATTGTCCTAATTTTATTTGATTAAATGATTCTAACATCTCTTTTGCTTATACATCTCCTCTTCATATTAGAAGCTTTTTCATTAACTTCCTTTAACTTATAGGGTGACAAACTCTGTTTGGTACATATCTCATATTCTAGCAGAAATAGTATGGATTAGCATCTTCATTAATTTCCAATGTGAAAAATACTTCAGCAATTTGACAGAACCAGACGGAGGTGACTCTAATTGAGTCATCTTGAACTTTATCCATACTGAGGGCTGATAACCGTTTTATGGTGTAGACTTTCTAAGCTTACGCTGCATGATGTTTTACATTTCGGATAATCATATCATTTGCAATTGAAATTATGTGGAAGGTGGCGCTGTGGCTGAATCATATTTTGCACTTCTCTTGGCCAAAACTTCAGCTGCTGGTAGGTTAGTGCTACCCTGTTCAGGTTTTAGTAAATGAGTAACTGTGCTAAGTTAATTGGTAAGTCGAAAAGATTATCTTTTTTCTTGTATTTGGTTACTGTTCTTCTTTTCACTGTTAGCAACTAGCTGATTTTATCTACCTCTAAGGTCATGGCATTCCTAATAGCTTTGTGTTTATCTTGACAAAAACTATGAATAAAAATTGGTTCGCATGGAGAATTGGTTACTGATTATTCTATATGCTTACTGCAGTGAAAATTTCTGTTTTGATCCTGGAAGTATAGAATGGTAATTTTTTGTGCTGCTTATATAATACAAGGTGAACATGTTCTGAATGATTCATATTATAGAGATAATGTTGTATGCAATGCTTACTGTTACAGTGAACTTTCACCTTGATCCTGAACTTATATAGTGGTCATTTTTCTGCTGCTTATATAAGAACACAGTGAAGATGTTAGTTCTCTATGATTCAATATTTTCGTTATATGGAGTTAATATATATTCAGTGTTTTCAGCTTCTTTCATTTATCATCAACCGTTCTTCAAAGTTTGGTTTTTGGTAGTTTGGATTCTAGTCATGCCTAGAAATGGGTGCCACAGACCTACAAATGTAAGAACCATAGAACTTGGTTAGAAGAAAATTAAAGGCTGTTATTGGAAGAGAATAAAGGATGTGGTTGCATGGCTTTGCCTGCTGAGTAATTGCAATGTAAGTTTCTATTCTTCAAATAAGACGGATTGCGTTATATTTTTGTATTAGGATATATCTAGTAACTTGAGGTTTTCATTCAATTCTTTAGCAGTTCAGGTTGGACCTGGGTCCTGGGAATTGATGATATTTTGAACTGTGATAGGGGAATAGTTTACACTGTATGTAGTAGGCCAGTTGGTGTAGAGATTGGAATTTTTCTCATGCATTCTGTATCACATCACTGACTGACATATCAGAAATGTTCGTGTCAATTTGGTAGTGTATTTTCGTACGTAAATTATTTGTTCATTGATTTATTCATTTGTAGTGCTACATTCATTCATCTGAGAAAAGAAAAAGGATGCAAATGAAAATTCTGAATAGTAACAAGTAGCATGTTTAGCTCTTTAATGGATAATGGATATTTACCAGTCTTCTTATATTAATTTGGCAAATAACATGATGGATCATATTCTCTTTGTTTGATCAATTCTAGGCAGGTACCTCCAGTTTTAGAGTTACTGGACCAACATTAGAAAATGTTATGCATATGGTCTTGAGATGTTTATATATCATTACAAGAACTTGCTGCCTACCTACCTGAAAACTCTATATGTTAGTGAAATTAATCAAACAACAAATACCAAGAATATTTCAATGAAGAACTTTGGTGATCTCATATATACATCTTCTCCTGACTTGGATGGGAAAACAAGCCACATTTAAGCCAGTCCAACAAGCTTCTCACTGACCTCCCATAGCTTGCGTGCCTTCTCTGCATCACTGGCTTCTTTTGACAGCTGGTTCTCAAATGAGGAGGAGGTACTGTTCCAACTCCAGTAGACACCAGATTTTCCAAGGTTTGGATCACGTACTACCTGAATTTAGCACAGATGATTCAGTGGTATTCTTCATGCGCTAATTGATGATACATAGCCTGTTTGGCCAAGCTTTTGAGAGGCCAAAACGTGCTTATTTTGAAAAAGTGAGGTGGTTGGTCAAACTTTTAGGCGAAATAAGTGCTTTTAGGGAGTAGTGAAACTGTTTTTAAGAATTTAAAGAAAAATAGCTTTTCTCCCAAAGTACTTTTTTGAAAAGCACTTTTGAGAAGATAAGCTTAGAAGCACTTTTTTAAAGGTTGGCAAAACATTAATTGCTGTTCAAAAATGCTTTTCAAAAATGCTTTTCAAAGTCAAACATTGCTTCTCACCAAAAGTACTTTTTGAAAGGAAAAAAAGCATTTTTCAAGATAAGTTGATTTTAAAAGCTTGGCCAAACATGCTATCTGTCTGTAAAAATGCTACAGATAAAGGTGTCCAAGTTTGCTAATTTTGACTAACCTGTGCAAGTCTCTTTCCTGCTTCTGCTTCTGCTTCTGCTTCAGATACATAGCCTTTGGTAATGTACTTCTGAAATGGTGGGAAGAGAGCCCTGAACAAGGGAATGTGATTCCTAAATAAACCAGTTTCAGCAATGCAGCTGGGATAGAGGGAAGCAAAGGCAATCCCAGTCTCCTCATGGAAACGCCTATGAAACTCTTGCATGGTAAGCATGTTACAGACTTTGCTGTCTTTGTAGGCTTTGGCGCCATCAAATTGTCCTCCATCAATCATGGGCGAGCAGTTTAAACTATTCAACCCTCCTGAAAGTCCTCGTAGATCTCCAAGATTAGCCTTTGGTGGCACGTTTCCAGCCAAAGTGTTTGTGTTTCCTGATTCAGAAAATTATAGTATTAGATTTCAATCATCTTGGGTTTCCCTTAATAAGACAATTCATAAGGAGCAGCACATGCTGTCCCACAATTTTTTTGAGAGGATAATTTGTGTTAAAATAGCACTAGAAAGGTCTAAAAAGTATGTAGTACATCAGAAGGCCAAAGAGCACAAGTGTTTGTCCCTATCCTATTCCTGTAGGGCATCTATGAAATTGATCATACATTTTACTTTACTTTATGAATCATGAAATATGTGTAATTTCTCAATTCTCTATCCTGTGTCTCATGCAATATTACTTACCAAAAAAGAATATTAATATGCTAATTTGTAGAATTCTAGCTGCAAAGCTTTGATACTCTTTTCCTAGCTTACGGAAGGTGCCCTCAAATTAGTTGCCCAATCAAGTGGAGTATGCTGGACATGGGAGAATAAGCTTTGAGTTTCAGTTTCAGACCAGTACCTGTAATGGAGCCAACAATTATAAGGCGCTTTTGTGGGTGATCTGATTGCTTGAGGTCATCTAGCAGCAACCTCGAAAGTAGGAAATGTCCAAGATGGTTGGTGCCCACGCTAAGCTCAAACCCATCAGCAGTAAAAATTGGTTCTTTAGCAGTTGGCAAGTATACGGCAGCATTGCAGACTAGCGCATCAAGTGGCCTGCCTGAACGTCGGAAAGTATCCACAAATTGGCGGACGCTTTCAAGGGAAGCGAGGTCCAGATGCATGACAGTGTAGTTTTCCTTTGGAATGCCTACTGATTTTGCTGCTTTCTCAGCTTTGAGGAAGTCCCTACAGGCCATTATAACGTGCCACTCTCCTGATTCACCTATAGCCTTTGCTGTAGCTAGTCCTAAACCAGAGGAGGCTCCGGTAATTATCACATTGCCTTTCCTGAGGGTTTTCTTCTGTCTTGAGGTGGACTGGGTGATTGCGGGAGTTGTAGCAGCTGTTTGTGCTCTAATAGGTACAACTGCTACTCTCTTTGCTAATTCCTATTACATGATATGCAAAATGTAGCATGTCATCAGAATATTAGTTTATTTCATTCTCTATATAGGATTCAAGTGAGAAATGTCAAAGAAATGCAACGAAAGAATGTTCGGTTAAAAAAACTTGGCCTTTATTTATTGAAAGACAGGTATTTGCACGTCAAGGCGATATGTTATTTTCTTGCTCTAGTGAGGTGTTCTTTTTATTTATGATTTGATGAACCAGCAGTCAAGCAACAAAAGAGGTGAATCAAGAGAAAGGTCATAAATATGTTTTTGCTTGAATGGAGTAACCAAGACATTAAAATTCATCAATTGTATATTGTGCTGTTTGATACTCTCAGATAGTTGTGCTGTTTTGCAGCTTGAAATATATTGTGCTTTTCTTACTCTGGTATGTAATTTGACTTCCTAAAATAGCTTTTCATGAAGAGAAGAGACTCTAATTGTGCTTCTTGGGCTATAATTTACTTTTTCATTCAGCATAAAGTTATTTAACACCTTGCACACTAAGGACCCGTTTGGACATATTTTCAACTTTTCCTTTCTTCACAAAACTGTTTGGTCATACATTGTAGTCATTTTTTTCACTTGTCCAAGTTTGAGAAATTGGTTTAAACCACTTTTTCAAGTAAATTTTGTCCCCTCACAATATTTCAACATTTGCATGTTCAAACACAATTTCAACTTCTAAATATCCTTTTCAACTTAACCTATAAATGCTAGTTAGAACTTAGAACTAGACAGTGGTTTTGAGATATTTGGGCTTTTGTAAAGGAAATGAAGGATAATGGGTTTTCAGCAAGGATAAGGTGCTAATGGGAGTAATCTGGAGATGCCATGTCAGCTTATCAATGTTTGAGTTTGGATTCTCCTTGATATTTAGTATTTACTACCAGCATGGGCTGGGCCTAAAATATTCAGAGGCCTACATTTGTTGTATATGGAGGCCCAACTAACACATGAACTTCAACGCCAGAAGTTTTTGCTGGTTCCCATTTTGGAACAAATGTTAAAGTAAATGGACTCTCTTTTTATTTCTTTTGTAATTTATGAACTTTTTAGATCACGATCTAAAGATCCCTTGAACAAATTGAAAATCTTATGTGAAACATTAAACCGCGTTCTAAACTTTATAGCTGTGAGATGATAGTCTTTGAAAATCTTTTGTGAAACATTAGACCGCGTTCTAAATTTTATAACTGTTAGATCATAGTCTAATATTTGTTAGTTCCAAGAGCTTTGTTTTCACAATATATTTAAAGACAGATTAATATTTGAATGATGACCTATAAAGAGGTTATTTGTGTAAATCGACCCTTGAAGGCCGCTGGATATAACCAATCATAGAATGGGAAAGCCTTCTTGGGCATGTACAAACTCTTTTAAATTTAGGAAACTAACTGAAATATCCTTCAAAAACAAATTAATTGTCCGTCCCATGCCCCTTTTAAACTAATTAACCGTTGTACCCCTCGTCAAAAATTATTTACCCGACATACTCCCTCGCCCAAATTTTTTTATTTGTGATACCATCGCAGTATATTTATATATCAGGATGATATCATGAATGACCAAGAGAAGGACTGAAGCAGTCTTCCATGCTATCATTTCAATATATTTATATACCACGATATCATGGTCCTGAGAAGTGTCTCATTGAAGGACTGAAACATCCCTCCATGATACCATCACAGTATATGTATATTAGACAATGGTATCATATAATTTTTTTTAGAGAAAAGTGTGTCTTTTTTGAATTACGAATATGATCGTCCATGATATACCATCTCAGTATATTCATATACCACGATGTATCATGCAGGACTAAGAAAAGGACTGAAACAATCTTTCATGATACCATCTGAATATATTTATTATTAAGCTGGTATCATAATTGGGGAGGGAGGGGGGCCATATCGGGTAAATAATTTTAATTTTTTAGGGGGCATGAATAGTAAGAGGGGTAGAGGAGGGTAAATAATTTGGTTTATGAAGTATAAGTGATGTTTTCCTTATATATATACACTAATTCACATACCTCGTAAAGTAGAAACCTTCAAACTATGCCTAAAAGGGTATACATATGAATGATAATATGAAGAGTTCAAGCAAGTAATTTTACTAAAAGTTTTGATCTTTAATACATAAAAGAGTTAATTTTGAGCAGGAATGGGCAAAATGGTACCTAAAACTTAACAGCTTATTGAAAGTTATACCAAAGAGGATGAACGAATAGAAGGAAAATACATCAAGAAAATGCTTACAATTTGGAAAAGAGAAATTTAAAGGGAAAACATCACATATACCCCATAAATCAAACTATTTACCCGTCTCTATCCCTTTTATTTTCTATGTCCCCCTAAAAAAATTAAAACTATTTATCCAAGATGCCCCTTCCCTCCCTAGTTATGATACCAACATGGTATATAAATATACTCAGATGATATCTTGAAAGACCGCTTCAGTCATTTTCTTAGTATTGCATAGGGATGACAACGAATCAGATCCGGATCGGATCCTACTAGATCCAGATCCAGATCCATTTTTATACTTGGATCCAGATCCGAATTCAGATCCATCGGATCCATAAAAATCAGATCCAAATTTGGGTCCACGGATCGGATCTGGATCTACATGTAAATTTTTTTGGCTTGAATAATGTTCTACATGTTGAAACTTTTATGACAAAATGAAACGCAATCTGATTGAAAAAAATGATTGAGTTCATTCAATCAACCTACACAAACATAGACACCATTCTTCCAAAATATTAAACAAAGTTTTAGCATCACAAGAAAATAAAGACGATTGACTTCATTAGTGATGCTGAATAGGTTGCAACTTTGAGCTAATTTTTGGAGGCTTTAGTGATGCTCCACTTGTAGTTCTACTGATTGACTTCATTAAACAACATAAAACAATGTCAGTCATATATCAAAAGTCCCAGTTTTTATTTTGCTGATCAAACAAATGAGAGAAAGATACTTAAAGCTTACGGCTAGCAGATTCAAGAAAGGAAAATTTAAAGAAGAGTGGTAATTTTTTCTTTTTATAGAAATAAAAATATGAAAAACTGCAGAGAGCATATAGGTAAAAGAAATGAAACTTCAAAGACAAATTACATGGCTGTGTGACTTGTGCCTTATCCTGGTTCAACCCTTTACCCAATACATAAATTATAAAAAATATTTATAAAATTATATTCTAGGTTATGGATATATTTAATAAAAAATGGATTTACGGATCGGATCTGGACCAGATACGGATCTCAAATACAAGATCCAGATCCGATCCGTCAGAAACGGATCCGGGTCCGATCCGGATCCGTCAGGTCCAAATTTTGATGATCCATATCCTATAAAACGGATCTGGATCCACCGGATCCAGACCGAGTTCAAGATCCATTGCCATCTCTATCCTGCATGATACCATCGTGGTATATGAGTATACTAAGATAGTATATCATGGATGATTAGTTCGTTTATTAAAAAAATACACACTTTTCTAAAAAAAAAACTCTATGAAACTATTGTCTTATATACATATACTTTGATGGTATTATGGAGGGCTGCTTCAGTCCTTCAATAAGACACTCTTTAGGATCATGATACCATCGTGGTATATAAATATACTGAGATGGTATCATGGAAGACTACTTTAGTCCTTCTCTTGGTCCTTCATGATACCATCCTGAAATACAAAATATACTGCGATGGTATCACAAAGAAAGAATTTTGAGCGAAGAGATATGTCGGGTAAATAGTTTTTAGCGAGAAGTACAACGGGTAATTAGTTTGTTTTGGGGTATTTCAGTTAGCTTCCCCCATATACAAAGGCAGAACAACTACCACTAGTATGTAAACAAAGGGAGAAAAGAAAAGGATAGAGATACACGAAGTGTAACCATACGATGAGGACATCACTGGTGAACCTTTCAGCCCGTTATGTATTAGCCCCTAATCTAATATAAGCTTTGTATTTGTCCTTCCATTTATTTTAATTTTCACTGTTCATTTTATCCTCTTTTATATTGGTATTAAGTATAGTATTTTTTGGAGTTTGAAAGAGAATAATTCCTTAATGATTTCATTAATGTGAATGGTTTATATACATGATATACAATAGTTATCCTAGGCTATAATTACGAAAATCAAATATACACTTACCTAATACAAAATATTACTACCATAATTACATATGTATAAGATCACTAATGATATGACAAGAATATACAGTGTATATTCTATCACACCCCCGCAATCATAGCGGACGATTGTCGTACGCTGAGACCGTCTCTAAAATCTTCAAACAAAATTAAGGGAAGACCCTTAGTAAAGATGTCA
Source organism: Anisodus tanguticus (assembly GCA_034509755.1). NCBI lineage: Eukaryota > Viridiplantae > Streptophyta > Magnoliopsida > Solanales > Solanaceae > Anisodus > Anisodus tanguticus. The sequence continues at coordinate 5,824,975 of CM067543.1, read as the reverse complement.
GCAATTTGATAACGTGAATGGACATGCAAGACACAAACTTATCCACAAGCTACCTTTTCTCGAACAAAGTGAATATCCATCTCGATATGTTTAGTGCGTTGATGTTGTACAGGATTCCCCGAGAGATATATCACACTAACATTATCGCAGTAGACCAAGGCATCTTCCCGAATAGGAAAATGAAGCTCTAAGAGGAGATTACGCAACCAACAGGACTCAGACACCACATTTGCGACTGCTCGATATCCGGCCTCCGCGCTAGAGCGCGACAGTGTAGCCTAGCGTTTAGCCGACCAACACACCAAGTTATCACCACGAAACATACAATAACCAGATGTTGAACGTTTGGTGTCTGGATATTCACCCCAAATCAGCATCTGTATACGACATGAGAGTAGATACTGATGATGGATATAAGTGTAAACCATAATCAAGAGTGCCCTGAATGTAGCGCACAATGCGTCCATGTTCCCATTTCATTTTCAATGAGAGACTCTTAACACTCCTCCGCACGCGCAGACCCCGTTAACTGGAGCGTGGATAACACAATTTGGGGATCCAACATCGGTGAACATAGAACTGGAATGTGTCTGGCTCTGATACCATGAAAGATAATAATCCCTTTATGATTTCATTAATGTAAATAATTTATATACATGATATACAATAGTCATCCTAGGTTATAATTACGGAAATCAAATATACAATTACCTAATACAAAATATTACTATCATAATTATAGATGTACAAGATCATTAATGATATCAAAATTCTATCAGAGAATGACTTCTCTGATGACATATTATTCCCTTGCAGAACAAGTTCTTTGAACACTATTTTTCTATCACAATATTGTGGACTTTGGATGGATGTTTTTATTTGGTTCCTCTCGACGTTTTTCTTATCAAATGCAATAATTATATTTAAAACTAATCACTACGAAAACAAAGTCAAACATCTCAATGAATATAGTCCTATGTTTATGGATGATTAATTGCCGAATAAATTCGAAGCTTGTTAACATCAAATCATATTGAACTACCCGGATCAATGGATTAACAACTTAATTGAGGACTAAAAAGGAGGGGTGAGTGGGTCCGGATACCCTAACTTTTTTGAACTACCCGGATCCTATCCAGTAAATGACCGGTTCTTAAATCTACTACCCGGAACCTACCCATAGCAATCATTACCCGGAACCTACCCGGACCCTGCGGTTCCGGGTAGGTTCCCTGGTACCCTGTAAATCATTTATGTCATAAATACTACTCTGCATAATCAGTGACTGAAATGGAGGGAATAAGTGACTGAAATGGAGGAAATCAGTGACGGAAAATCTAAAATGTGTCTTCCGTGACTGAAATCAGTGACAAATGGAGGAACATGATACAACACAATCACTAAATGAAGAAAACATTGCAAAACTACTATGCATAATCCAAAAAGTTAGCATAATCTGGAAATTTAGTGACTGAAATTGCAGATCTGCTTTTGAGCCTAAAATGGAGGAAATCAGTGACTGAAAATCTGAAATGGGTCTCCCGTGACTGAAATCAGTGACTGAAATGGAGGAACACGATACAACACAATTACTAAATGAATAATACATTACAAAACTCCAAATAAACATAAAACAAAAATATATCTTCTAAAGAAACAAGAGATGCCAAAAAAATTAAATAAGCGCCCATAAATGCCACACGTCCACTTGCATACTAATCCTCCATTATGTCTTCCGTGACACAAGTAAGCTCTACAAAAATAAAATGAAACTATGGTGAGATTCCAAGACAAAAGGTAATACACAGAAATAAAAATTCTAAATAACCCAAATCCATAAAACAAAAATAAAGAAAGACCTAGTGACTTACCTTCCTCATATTTTTCTACATCTTCCATATATTGCACAACACTAATGAATTTTGAAGATGAGCGCAACCAATCTTGGCAACAAATCAAAGCTTCCACAAATTTAGGAGTTAGAGAGCTGCGGAATTGATCAAGCACTCGACCAGATGTGCTAAAAGCCGATTCTGAGGCTACCGTGGATACGGGGATGGCTAAGATGTCTCTAGCCATCAAACTGAGAACCTTGTAAGTCGACTTAGCAACATTCCACCACATCAATAAATCAAATGTTTCATTTTTGGACTCACGAGGACTACTAAGGTACCTTTTCAATTCAGATCTTAAATCCCCTCCAAGTTCATCTTGGTCATCCTGGTACCAATCTTTGACAAGTGAAGCTGGATCAACAAAACCAAAATTTTCTCCACCAACACTGTCAATAGAGCCTTGAGACTCATCCAATGCACTAGAATCAACCATAGAAGAATGATTTTTGTCATAGAATGCAAAAAGACGTTCCAATACATTCATTACCTTACTAACGATCAATTCTATTTTAGCATCAACACCAATCCTTCTACAACTCCAATTCAGAAATCTCAACTTATATCGAGGATCTAGTACTACGGCTATCAACACCATCATGTCTGTTCTCTCAATACTCCCATAATACTTGTCAAATTTGGCTCTCATTTTTGTAGCCATCGCCTTAAGGTTTTCATTATTATTTTGGCTTTCACATTCAGTTAATGTTGAAAACATGCTAATAACTTCATAAAAATAATGGTTAGTTGTCACATAGAGACTTCCTGACATCCTAATAGTAAGGGTGGCCAGTGGGCCGGAAAGGCCCGACCCCGACCCGAGCCCGCCCCGGTCCCGCCCCGACCCCGCGTAAAAAAAAATAAAAAAAATGGTGGCGGGACTCGAACTCGGGACTGGACAATGTCTCATCCCGCCAGACCCAAGCCCGCCCCAGGCCCGCCTGACCCGAGCTCGCCCCGAGCCCGTCCCGACACCGACCCCGACCCCGCCCGATTTCTCCCCCTTTGCAAATATAACCGTTGCACCAACGACCATTTTAGATTTTGGCCGTTAGGCAACGACCATTTTAGGCCTCCCCCCCTCCCCCAACCCCCTACCCCTTAATATTTATTTTAACCCATAAGTTATTATATTTACACTTTAACCCAATTTTCCAACTACAAATAACTCATTTTCTCTTCATCTTTCTCACAAATCTTCCTACAATCTCTCTAATCTCTCAATATCTCTCTCTACAAGTCTACATTGTTTGCTAAATATTCAATTTTATTTATTCATTTGGGAATTGGGAGTGAAGTTGGCAACTAGCTTGAGGATCTTCCATCGAGCAAAGTTTCAATTTTCAACCTCTCGATTACACGTCGACGTTACGTCGGCGTTTGGTACATTCGTTCCTTCATTAAATTATTATTGTCTGTTTATTTTATTTAGCGCACTTAATTTCATTTACTTTAATTATTTGTTAGCATATAATTAAAATGGAAGGAATTAGAGGTATGTTTAAGGGTAAGGATAAGACTTCTTCTAGTAGGGGAAACCAGGGCAAGGGTACTTCTTCTAGTCATCTTATTCCTACACAGGATGATTTTGTTGATACTCAACATTTTCCTACAATACCATTAGATTTAGACGAGGAACTATTTTCTGGAACTCAAGAAGACTTTAATTTAGACGATGATCTAGATGATACACCCACTAATGTTGATGACAACACACCCACTAGTGCACCTTCAACTGAAATACATCATATTCCCCCTAGTATGAGACGAGGTCCAACAAAACGACCATTAAAATCAGATGCATGGACATTTTTGATAGGGACGTAGAGAATCAAGTAGCTATATGTAAAATTTGTAAAAATGTTTTAAAATTTAAAACTGGAAAAGGTCACGGTGGGACGGGGGGGGGGGGGGGGGGGGGGGGGAGGGGTTTAATTAGACATGTAGTAAGTGTTCATCCAAATTAGGTATGCCCAATACCAGGCTTCAAAACCGGTGCGCAAACACCCGCTCCATCGGGACAAGGTTCACATACCGATACCGTCCCGGGACCAAGTACAGGGTCAAATTAACCATATGACGGGGGAATTGTAGGCTCTAAATACAATAAACATAGAGATAGGGAAGCAATATCAAAATTAGTTGTGGAGGGTTTGCCTTTTTCATTTCCTTCATCTCCCGGTTTTATTCATTACATTAGAGATATATATAATGCTGCTTTTAACAGTTTTTCTAGATCAACTGTTAAGAGAGATGTATTTAAATTCGCGCATGAATATCAACAATATTTACGTTTTTCATTATATCATTTTAATGGCAAAGTATCTATCACGTCTGATATAGGTCGTAGTACTAACGGCCATGATTATTTAACTGTAACTTGTCATTGGATAGATTATAAATGGTCTATGCAAACACGTATTTTAGCGTATAGATATATAGATGATAGGCACACTGGTACTTTTATTGCAAATAATATTTATCAAGTGTGCCATTATTACGGAATAACCGATAAAATTATGACTATTACATTAGATAAATATTATATTATGACTATTACATTACAATTACGCAATTACAATTTAAAAAAATAGTTTAACTCCATCTTTTCCAGATCATTTTCATATAAAATGCGCGTGCAATATATATATAACTTAATTGTAAAGGATGGTCTATCACTTTTTGAAGACATTCTTAGTAAAATACAATTTGCTATAAACTTTATTTTTAAAAGTAATAAAGTACAACGTAGAAAAGAATATAAAAAAACTTGTCACGATTGTGGACTACCTTATAGAAAAATTCCACAACAAGTATCCACTAGGTGGAATTCTTTATACGAGCAACTACTTGTTGCTTATGACTATAGAATACCTATAACTTTATTTTTTAACTCTCATAATAAAAATCCAGCTGATATGATTTTAGATAGTGATTGAGTAAAAATTTCCGAACTTATTGTATTTTTAGAGAAATTTTTTCAAGCAACAAAAGAATTTTCCGGTATATATTATCCTACTATTTCAACTTTGTTGTTTTATATAACTCTAATATTTTTATTACTTAGTGAATATATGAAAAAACCAGCTTATAAGGCAGCTATTAAAAAAATATTTGTCAAAATAAAAAAATATTTTATTCCTATTCCCTCTATTTATATTATTGGTTCTGTATTAAATCCTACTATTAAAATAGACGGTACTAAATCACTAATTGAAACTATTTACGATTGTATAGAAGTACTACCACCTCCAAGTCCCAAAAATCTAAATCACCCACCACCTATTGAACAAACTAAAGAAGAAGTGTTGTCTAGCGTAGAACACCAATGCAAAAAAATATATAGATTTTATCAACAAGAAAATGCTAGTAACTTACCGGCTTCCATACCATCTTCTTCATCTTCAACACAACCTCACAAAAGACATGTCTTGTTTCGCGCTAGTATTGAAAGCCTCGAAATAGAATGTGCGGCCGTACCTTTACTACTAACCAAATTAGCGAGTTGGATATTTTTGTTTTGCAGGGTTCTGTACCGTATCAAGAAGTTATCAATGAAGATAGACATGAAGACTTGCTGAAATACTGGAGGGGGAATGAGAAGACCTTTCCGACACTTTCATTGATGGCTCGAGATGTTTTGAACATTCAAGCCTCATCAACTGCGTCTGAAAGCGCTTTTTCTGCTGGCAGATATCAAATAGGAGACCATAGACACTCATTAGCCGAAAATAGCTTGGAAATTGCAGTATTATTCAGAGACTGGATACGAGCGGAGCGGAGAAGGTGCGGTCAACTGGAGATCAACGAAGAAGAAGATGAAAACTACAACGAAATCTTAACCGAAGGTAGTGGAAGCGACGTGGATCAATTTGACCAATAAATACCAATTCCAACCGAAGAACCATAGAAAATCATCAAGCAATTAGAACAGGTTTTTTTGAGAATGTAATTTTTTTAATTGCAATTTTATTATGTAATTTGCAACTTCTGGACAACACCACAAAGTTGCAATTTAAATTTTAGACAATTGTATTTGTATTATAAAAAAATCATGTCTATTAATATAAGAGGCACAAAACAGCCTTGAGATGTTTTTATTACACTATCTTATCTTGTTTATTGAGTTTTTTTTATACATATGTTATTTTTTTTTTTAAAAAAGGAAAACCCGCCGGACCCCACCCCGACCCCTACCCGACCCGACCCCGACCCCTACTCGACCCGACCCCGCCCTGACCCGATACCGACGGGATCGGGATCGGGATCGGGACGGGACTGGAGCAAGTCCCGCCGACCCCTCCAGACCCGACCCCGACCCCTTAGCCCGTCCCGTCCCGCCCCAACCCCGACCCCGACCCCGCTAGACCTAATAGTAGCCTCATAGAATTTTTTCAAAAATAAAGACAACAAGGATACATTTTCCCAATCCTCATCTTTCAGGACACCACAATTAGAGATGGCAATGGATCTTGGACCCGGTTCAGATCCGGTGGATCCATATCCGTTTTATAGAATATGGATCTTCAAAATTTGGACCCGACGGATCTGGATCGGACTCTGATCCATTTCTGACGGATCGGATCTGGATCTGGATCTTGTATTTGAGATCCGTATCCGGTCTAGATCCGATCCGTGAATCCATTTTTTATTAAATATATTCATAACCTAGAATGTAATTTTATAAGTATTTTCTTAATTTTTTTTCATAATTTATGTATTGGGTAAAGGGTTGAACCAGGATAAGGCACAAGTCACACAGCCATGTAATTTATCTTTGAAGTTTCATTTCTTTTATCTATATGCTCTCTGCAGTTTTTCATATTTTTATTTCTATAAAAAGAAAAAATTACCACTCTTCTTTAAATTTTCCTTTCTTGAATCTGCTAGCCGTAAGCTTTAAGTATCTTTCTCTCATTTGTTTGATCAACAAAATAAAAACTGGGACTTTTGATATATGACTGACATTGTTTTATGTTGTTTAATGAAGTCAATCAGTAGAACTACAAGTGAAGCATCACTAAAGCCTCCAAAAATTAGCTCAAAGTTGCAACCTGTTCAGCATCACTAATGAAGTCAATCGTCTTTATTTTCTTGTGATGCTAAAACTTTGTTCGGTATTTTGGAAAAATGGTGTCATGTTTGTGTAGGTTGATTGAATGAACTCAATCATTTTTTCAATCAGATTGCGTTTCAGTTTTTCTTAAAAGTTTCAACATGTGGGAATATTATTCAAGCCAAAAAATGTACATGTCGATCAAGATCCGATCCGTGGACCCGGTGGATCCGGATTTGAATATGATTTTTATGGACCCGATGGATCTGGATCTGGATCTAGTAGGATCCGATCCAGATCCGATCCGTTGCCATCCCTAACCACAATCAAGCTCAGTCACAAAAGCCATATCATCGTCTTCAAGTCTTACAAATGCTTGTTTGAACTTACTAGCACTTTCTAACATAAGATATGTAGAATTCCACCTCGTACTAATATCAAGACAAACAGAGCCCTTATAAGTTATGCCCTTTTCAGTTATACAACTTTGGAATTGTTGTGCTCTACTTGGGGAACTCCTAACATACTTAACTGCAACTCGAATTCGACTAATTGATTCACGAACCTCACTCAACCCATCTTTCACAATCAAATTCAATATATGAGCTGCACATCTCATATGAAAAAACTCACCCCCAAAACAAGGGTATTTCTTAACTTGTCCTTCAAATAAGCAATTGCCACATCATTAGAGCTCGCATTATCAACTGTAATTGTTGATACGCGATCTATAATTCTCCACTCATTTATACATTTTTCTACCATCTTACCAATATCCCTACCTTTATGGCTAGGCATAACAACAAAGTTTAGCAATCTCTTATGCAAATTCCAATTTTCATCAATAAAGTGAGCGGTAAGACATAAGTAGCTCAAATTTTGAATGGAAGTCCAAATGTCAGTGGTGAGAGCAATCCTAGATTTAAGAGATGACAACTTATCTTTTAAGCATGAGTTTTCACAAACATAAAGTTTCATGCAATCCCTAACATTTGTGAATCTTAAAATATGCTTAAATAAAGGTTGTAATGTAGACACAAAACCCCTAAAACCTTCACGTTCAACCATTCTAAATGGTTGTTCATCAATAATAATCATCCTAGCCAACATGTGCCTACAAAAATCTTTATCATATTTCCAAGTGCTAAGCATATGCTCATTATCCCCATTTATACTACCTTTAAAATGAGCACCAATCAATTTTTGCTTCTTGTCAATATTGTGAGGATGTTTTTTACAACTTCTCAAGTGTTTCCACATGGATGAGGTACCATTGTTAACACTATAAGCTAAACTTTCATTGCAATAATTACAGATAGAAACAACATTACCAGTTTTCTCATCTATTGCTTTAACACAATGCTCCCAAGCCTCAGATTTTATTGCATTCTTTTTTTTCCGATGGTGCACGAGTTGTGGATGCCGTGCTAGCCTCAGCCATCTACCAAAAAATGTATCAAAAAAAACATTGTCAGTAACTATGATGTACTAAGAAAGAAGGATAAACCAATTAGCCATAGAAATATAAACTAATTTATCCATAGAAATATAAACTAATCACACTCAACAGAGGATCTAATTTAGCAATCTAAACTAACAAAAATCAACTCAAACTAATTCAATCTAAACTAACATAAATCAACCCAAACTACTTCAAACTAAACAAACAGAAATCAAGCCAAACTAACAGAAATCAACCCAAATACTAGCTTTTTCAATTTTTAAAATATCAAAATATTATGAGAGGAGAAAATAAAACAACAACTCCAATATATTGAGCATAACAACAAACAATAAAAGGGAAATATCAACTTTTAAATTGGAAATATTATCATAAGAGAGCCTATCAAGGATGCCAAAGAATATCAAAAAAAGAAACTTGGAGACAAACCCATATAAAGAGAATCATAAATTTGACATATCATCAGTCAAAGACCATTGAAATAATTTTTCAGTTCTCTAAAATATCAAAATATATTAAGAGAAAAAAGAACATAATTTCAATAGAATTGAGCATAACTAAGAAACAATAAGAGTGAAAAAACAATTTTTAAAATGAAATATTACCATAAGAGCCTATTAAGGAAGCCAGAGCACATAAAAATAGCAACTTGGAGACAAATCCACAACAAACCCACTCAGATTTCTGATGATTCAATAGAGAATCCTCAATTTTCACTCTTATTGTTTCTTGTTATGCTCAATTTAACTGGAGTTACTGATTTTTTTATTTATCATAATGTTTTGACTCAAAATATTATGATAAAGAAAAAAACAGTAACTCTAATTAAATTGAGCATAACAAGAAACAATAAGAGTGAAAAAATCAATTTTTAAAATGCAATATTACCAAAAGAGCCTATCAAGCAAACCAGAGCACATAAAAATAGCAACTTGAATACAAACCCATATCAAGATAGGCAATATTACCATAAGAGTCTATCAAGCAAACTAGACCATCAAAATAGCTCTTTTTACTTTTCGAAACATCAAAATATTATGATGAAGAAGAAAAGCAGTAACATTATGATGAAGAAGAAATCAACCCAAACTACTTCAGACTAAACTAACAGAAATCAAGCCAAACTAATTTAATCTAAACTAACATAAATCAATCCAAACTACTTCAGACTAAACTAACAGAAATCAAGCCAAACTACTTCAGACTAAACTAACATAAATCAACCTAAACTAATTCAATCTAAACTAATAGAAATCAACCCAAACTAATTCAATCTAAACTAACAGAAATCAACCCAAACTAATTCAGATTATTCTCTATTGAATAATCAGAAATCTGAACTATTTAACACACACACGACCAGATCTATCTCATGCAGTTTTGATATTAAGCCAATACATGCAAAAACCTAATGTTCTTCACTATGCAACAAATTTAAGGGTTATTCATTATCTTTAACAAGATCGAGAGGAATTCGAGCGCAATGCCGCAACCTTTGTCAAGCTTCTGGAGTGAGAAACAATGACAACAAGAGAGATGAGAGGCTGCGAGTGTGAGGCTACTGCGAGCTGCGTAATGGGTGTGAGCTGCGTAATGGTGACTGGCGAGGCTGCGAGCTGCGCCTGCGAGCTGCCTCTAAATGAAATGAAAAATATGAAAATTAGGGCGACCTCACAGTGTGCGTACTGTATTTGTGTTTTAGACTTTTAGTTTAGACTTTAAAAAGAGAAATGAGCTTAGGGGTTAGACCTAATCAACCGGACTGGGCCAAAAAATTAAACGCCCCAAAACCCAAAACTAATTGTTGCTGGTAAAGAAACCGGTAATACCAGCAAAGGAATTGTTGGTGAAGAAAATAAAACCCAAAGAAAAATAATATCTCCCTACGACATTACGTCGAATGATAACCTTGAAATTGTGGTGTGACACAAGTCCAATTGAAGGGGAAAAATTATAAAGAATGAGCTAGATCAATGAGGACAACCCTAAGAGCAAGAAAGAAGTTCGACTTCGTTGACAGTACAATAAAAAAACTGGATTAAGAGTTGCCGGACTTGGAAGATTGGTGGACTATAAACTCATTGTTAGTGTCGTGGATTCACAACACCATGGAATCGACGTTTCGCTCAACAATTACACATAAAGAGGAAGCGGAAGAATTATGGAAGAGCATCCGAGAGTGGTTCGCTATTAGTAATGGCCCGCGGATGCAATAACTAAAGGTGGAACTATCAGAGTGAGAGAAAAAAGGAAGGACCATAGTGGATTACTATGAAAAATTCACTAAGTTGTGGGTGGAATTGGTAAATTATGAATAGATCCCAACTTGTACATGCGAAAAGTGCATGTGCAATCTAGGAACGGTCCTAGAAGCCAAAAGAGAAGAAGAAAAAGTCCATATTTTCTTCATGGGATTAGATGAGGTAATGTATGAAATGGTGAGGTCGAACATACTGGCCCAGGAACCATTGCCATCATTAAACAAGATCTATTCAAAATTGATGCAAGAACAACGTGTGAGATGAGTCATACAGAAACAGAAGACCGGAGTAAAACCATGGCTTTTGCCATACAGGAAAGAAACCCTTACCGTGATCAATGTAGAGAAAAAAATGGTGGTGCATTCTATACACATCGCAAAAGATCCGGACACATTGTAGACATATGTTTTCGATTCATTTGGTTATTCGGATTGGTGGCCAAGAAATAAAAAAAGGAGACGAGAAAACTAGAGAAAGAAGACGTCGACAACAACAATAACAGATAGGTGGATCGGGATCCGATTGTGGAAGAGGCAACTACCGGGCTAACACCGTGGTTGTCAAATAATGAACTCAGACGGAGATAGAATTGGTGAACACATGTGGCACATGACTTCACCATTTCAGTGATGAGATACGGAAAACTGTGATTCACATGTTGAATTCTCAAAGAATAAACCCGAAGGGAAAGATGCATGGTAAGAACAAAAATTCATTCTGGATCATAGACTCTGGAACTACCAAGTATGTGATAGGTAATTCAGAGGAACTGAGCAATAAGCGAGATATTTCTAAGTGTCCAGTTGGTCTTCCGAATGGAAGTAGCTCGGTGGCTACAAAGAAGGAACAACTAGACTGAATGACAAAATATGAATGAAGAATGTTCTTTATATTCCGGATTTGACATGAAATTTTATTTCTGTATCACAATTAGTTGATTATTTAGATTGTGATGTGACATTTAATAGAATTATGTGTGTTATACTGGAATCCACCATGAGGAAGCTGATTGAAAAGGGTGAGCGTTGAGGTGGACTTTACAATTTTCGAAATGTGCCGTTGATACATACTATGAAGGCAGAGGAAGTTGATTGGTTTGATCTTTGGCACAAACGGTTGGGTCATCCTTCAGCACAAGTAATAGAGTCTATCACGACAATAGGCTTAAATGAGAGTGGTGATAGATTGGATTGATAATGTGATATATGCCAACAAGCAAAGCAAACGAGAAACATTTTTTCCTTTAAGTGATAATATTGCTTCAGATACGTTTAGGATGATCTATTGCAATTTATGAGGATCATATAGAACTCATTTCACTTGTGATGCTTCATATTTTTTACTATTGTGGATGATCGTTCACGAGCCGTGTGGATCTTTCTCTTAGTTGATAAGAAAGAAGTATCTTAAACCTTGAAGAATTTCTTCGCTCTTGTGGAGAGGCAATTCAGAAAAAGGGTGAAGATAGTTAGAAGTGATAACGGAAGCGAGTTCACATGTATGAAGACGTACTTCTTCGAACATGAAATTCTATTTAAAACATCTTGCACAGGGACACCTCAGCAGAATGAAAAAGTAAAAAGAAAACACCGTCACATTCTTAATGTGACGCGAGCATTGAGATTTCAGGGCTATCTTCTGATTAAATTCTGGGGAGAATATGTTTTGACTGCAGGATATTTGATCAATACAACACCGTCTTCAGTTTTGAATGGAAAAACCCCCTATAAAATTTTGTACATGAATGCGCCTCGATATGATCACTTAAAGGTGATAGTCACTATACTACGCATACACAAAGGGAAGAACGAGGGACAAGTTTGAGGATCGTAGTCGTAGGTGTGTCTTCTTGAAATACCCCTACAGAAAGAAGGGTTGGAGATTGTTTGACTTAGAGAGCGGCAAATATTTGATCTCAAGCTATGTGAGTTTCTATGAGACTAAGTTCCCCTTCATTGTAAGACCGAGCATCTTAACCGATATCATATAAGCAATATCGAACGGAGGAGAATCTTTAGAACAAAGTTGTGTCAACGTGGACGAACGGAGGGAGGAATAAACCAACACAATTTTGAAGAAGACGTGTTTGATAATATAAATACGAACGAAACTCAGATGGACGGAGTATAGATACCAAATGCTGAACCTACAGATCAGTAGGATTTAGACTGGATAAATGCCAGTTTGGATAGAGATAACACGGAGGAAGTACAACTGCAAGGTATCCGTACCAACGAAATGCACCCAAATGAACAACTGGATCGAGGTAACTATCAAAAGCATGAATCGATCTGGCTACGCGATTACATCACTAAACCTTTCCAGAAACAAAGTCTATCAACTCATCTTGCCGATCCTCGGCAATCTTTCGGTGCACCTTATCCTTTAGCTAACTATATGTCATGTGATATTTTCTTCCCGCAACACCAAAGGTTTTGTTGCAGCAATTACCACAGGAACCGAACCAAAAATATTTTCGGAGGTAATGGAAAAGGAATATTGGAAAGTAGCTATGCGGTAAGAGATCCAAGAATTAGAGGATAATGGAACACGAATACAAGAAACTTTGCCACCCGATAAGAAAGCACTCGAATGTAGATGAGTGTATAAAATCAAGTACAACTCTGATGGTACCATCGAGCGATATAAAGCTCATTTGGTCATCTTCAGAAATAAACAAGAGGAAGGAATTTGACTACAATGAAATTTTTGCTCCGGCTGATAAGGTAGTAATTGTTCGGACCTTATCTATTGTGGCTACACAGAATTAGAAGTTGCATCAAATGGATGTGTATAATGCTTTCTTACAAGGTGAGCTTACGGAGGAAGTGTATATGAAATTGCCATCGGAATTTCGTATTCCTAATCTGGGCCAAGTATGTCGACTCCAAAAATTTTCATATGATTTGAAGCAAGCTTCAAGGTGCTAGTTTGTGAAATTGTCAAGTGCTTTGATAAAATATAGGTTCAAACAGACGTACTCTGAGTATTCTCTATTCACTATGCACAGGGGAGGTATGCGACTTAACGTCTAAGTCTATGTAGATGACTTGATTATCTCTGGAAATGACCATAGTGTCATTGAACGATTCAAAGACTATCTCCGCACCTATTTTACATGAAGGATTTGAGCCCTCTAAAGTACTTTCTAGGAATTGAAGTTGCACGTGGAACAACTGGGTTATTTCTCCGTCAACAAAAATATGCCTTGGATATAATCTCTGAGTTCGGTTTACTGGGAGCTAAACCAATTAATACTCCTATGGAACATAATCACGGTTTGGCATTGGCCAAAGGAGCTACTTTAGGAGATCCGAAACCATACCAAAGTCTGGTCGGTAGACTAATATACCTCAATATAACGAGACCTGAGTTGGCGCATTGAGTGCATGTTCTATCCCAATTCATGCAACAGCTAAAGAAAGCACACTGAAATACGGCTCTCCGTGTGGTGCGATACTTAAAGAAGAACCCAGGACAATGCATTGTGATGAGAAAAGATTGTGATCTCCAGGTATATTGATAGTGTGATTTGAACTGGGCCGAATGTCCGTTGACTCGAAAATCACTTACCGATTGATTTATATACCTAAAAAATTCACCTGTATCATAAAAATGATCGTCTCGACTCTTTTTCCTGCCCCCGGCCTCTCACTTTGTTTCGTTCTTCTTCGGTCTCTGTCTTCCTCGGCCATCTTGATCTGGTTATATCAATAGAAAGCATCCATAAAGGTCAACATCCCAATCAAGAAACAACACATTGTCTCTCGCTCATCAGGAGAGGCGAAATATCGGTCAATGGCAATGACAGTCTGTGAGTTGAAATGGTTAAAGGAAATTTTACATAGTTTGGGTGTTGAGCATAAATTTCCGGTAAAAATGTATTGAGGTAGTCAAGAAACAATGTATATTGTGCGAAATCCGGTGTTTCATGAACGGACTAAACACATTGAAGTCGACTGTCACTATGTCCGGGACGCGCTCCAATCCGAAATAATACTTCCCATTCATGTGTCAACCAGTGAGCAATTGACCGATGTATTTACAAAGGCTTTAGGCAAATCACAACATGGCTATTTAATTGGCAAGTTGGGCATTCGAGACCCTCATGCTCCAACTTGAGGGGGTATTAGAATAGGTTAGGTCTATTTATGGTAATATAGGATTTGATAATTATGGTAATATATGATTTGTAGTCCTATTAGAATAGGGTTACCCTTTACCTTATTAGACTAAAAAAAGAAGATTTTACTTATATATAAGGAGGTCATTATGATGAATGAAAAACATAAAGAATTCTCCCATTGTTATTGTCTCTCTAAATTCTCGTCCATATCTCGATTTTATCAAAATGGGACGAGGGTCCAACCTTATTGCTCGGAATGAGCGAGGTCAGATGTGGATTCAGAATCTTAAGTTTATGAGTTCTAGATAACAAACCTTTTGCTTATTAGGTTATTCACAAATACAAAATTTAGGTCAAAGTTACTCTAGATTCCTGCAAGTCCATATCAAACTACCATAATTTTTTTGGCAAAAGAAAGAAAGGCATCTAAAAATGTTTGGAGTAAAGTACAAAATCTGTCGAGGAAGAGCCACGTTGTTAGTTTAAGACAGGCTACTAACCATTCATCACATATACTAATGATATTGCTCGTGAAAAAACGTGGTGAGTAGAATTTGCTTTAGCATATTTGAAGGTGTGTCCATCACCATCATTAATTCAGAGTATCCATAATTTTGAGTCGTAGGTTTTGAATTCTAAAAAGACAATTTATTAGATTTTGAATAAATTATTTATTCATATTAAGTGAATTTCTTAATACAAATACAAAATTTTAGCCGAATTACTGGATTCTGCTGAACCCGTAGCTAAAACTCTAGCTACATGCCGATCATTATTTATAGAGGAACAAGAAAGGAAACGAAACACTAAAAGTGAATGTTTTGCTAATGCCATGTATGAATCTAGACTGTTATGGCCATTTATTGAATGTCGAGCAAATCATTACTTAACACCCTTTTACAGGACGAGCCTGTTTTGCTTTGTGGCTATGCTTGTTACAAATTACGTACTTTTTCTTGCACACTACATTCCAAACAAGGACAAATATATCAACTTCAAAAGAGTAACAAAATGCTGCTGCATTAATATCTGCCATAAAAACAACAACAACAACAAACAAATTACAACATATAGATATGAAGTGAAGATTCGTGATTTTTTGCACTTTCGGTGTGTATTAGCACACATATTTTCTAGAATCCGATCGACGGTCTCTGATTTGCCTAAAATTCACTCGATCCGTCACAAACAGACTAGTGATCGACACTCATTACTTTGTTGTGGTCAATATCACGTATTATTGCATTTCTAAGTCCAGAAACTCAAATTCGTGATTTTTTTAACTTTCAGTGGGTAGCAAATATATTTTCTAGAATACTGTCGCCGGTCTCTGATTGGCCTAAAATTAATCTGATCCATCACAAATAGCCTGGTGATTGACACTTATTACTTCTTCATGGCCGATGTCACGTATTATTGCATTTCTAAGTCCAGAAACTCAAATTCGTGATGTTTTAAACTTTCAATGGATAGCTCACAGATTTTTTAGAATCTTGTCGCCGGTCTCTGATTGGCCTAAAATTCACCTGATCCATCACAAATAGGCTGGCAATCGACACTCATAACTTTTCCATGACCGACGTCGCGTATTATTGCATTTCTAAGCCCAAAAACACAAATTTGTGATTTTTTGCACTTTCGGTGTGTATTAACACAGATTTTCTATAATACGGTCGACAGTCTCTGATTGGCCTAAAATTCACCCGGTCCGTCGCAAAGAGGCTGGTGATCGACACCCATTACTTTGTCGTGGCCGATGTCACGTATTATTGCATTTCTAAGTCCAGAAACTCAAATTCGTGCTTTTTTGCACTTTCTTTGGGTAGCTCATGGGTTTTCTAGAATCATGTCGCCGGTCTCTGATTGGCCTAAAATTTACCTGATCCATCACAAATAGGGTGGTGATTGACACTCATAACTTCTTCATTGCCGACATCGCGTATTATTGCATTTCTAAGCCTAGAAACACAGATTTTCGCGTATTATTGCATTTCTAGAATCCGGTCGAAGGTCTCTAATCAGCCTGAAATTCACCCGGTCCATGAAAAATAAGCTTGTGATTGATACCCATTACTTCATCATGCCCGACATCGCTTATTATTGCATTTCTAAGTCCACAAACTCAAATTCATGATTTTTTGCACTTTCGGTGGGTTAGCACACAGATTTTCTAGAATCATGTCACCGGTCTCTGATTGGCCTGAAATTCACCCGGTCTATGAAAAATTGGCTTGTGATTGACACCCATTACTTCATCATGTACGACGTCTCTTATTATTGCATTTCTAAGTCATGAAACTCAAATTCGTGATTTTTTGCACTTTCGGTGGGTATTAGCACTCAGTTTTTTGTAGAATCCGGTCGTCAGTCTCTGACTGGCCTAAAATTCAACCGGTCCGTCACAAACAGGCTGGTGATCGACACCCATTACTTTGTCGTGGCCGACGTTGCTTATAAATGCATTTCTAAGCCAAGAAATTCAAATTCATGATTTTTTGCACTTTCGATGGGTATTAACACACAAATTTTCTAAAATCCGGTCGACGGTCTCTAATTGGCCTAAGATTCAACCGGTCCATCACAAACAGGCTGGTGATCGACATCCATTACTTTGCCTTGACCGATGTCACGTATTATTGCATTTCTAAGTCCAGAAACTCAAATTCGTGATTTTTTGCACTTTTGGTGGGTTAGCACACATATTTTCTAGAATCATGTCACCGGTTTCTGATTGGCCTGAAATTTACCCGGTCCATGAAAAATAGGCTTGTGATTGACACCCATTACTTCATCATGTACGACGTCTCTTATTATTGCATTTCTAAGCCCACAAACTCAAATTCATAATTTTTTGCACTTTCAATGAGTATTTGCACACAAATTTTCTAGAATCATATCGACGGTCTCTGATTGGCTTGAAATTCACCCGGTCCATGAAAAATAGGCTTGTGATCGACACCCATTTCGGAAAGGCAATTATTTTTTGAAAAGACACACCTAATTTCTTAACAGACACTTATTATTGGCTGTAAATATCTAGCTATCCCTTCATATTTCAAATACGAAAATTCTGATAATCTTCTTCCTTCTTTCTGCAATTCAAATATATTCTGTAATTTGTTGTCGTCTGTTGCGCTTTTCGTTCGTTAGGATTTTGGTACCGCTACACTGGTGGGTTAATTCATTCTATCTTGAGAGGATGTATTCCATAATCTCGGATAAATTAAAGGAAATAATTTTCTTAAGGAAACTCTGTGAATTCAGTGGGCTCGAATTATTCTTTTTATATTTATTTTTCAGCTTCTGTTTAAGTGATTATCGAATACATATTGATAATAGTTATTACCCTCCAATTTATTGCCATGGCAACATTTACATCAGTTGTGATGTATTGGGTGTGGCTCTTAAATAACCACTGACAGTTTGTGACGATTATAAGGTGGCTCAATATTTTCAAGTGAATCAGTTTCGTTATGGTGAAGTTCATAAATATTCAATTTTTGGACTGTCATTTAAATTGTACTCGAAGTTAATTTTTTGGTAAATATATCCACTTGGGAACCACTTCAGTCATACAAAACTAAAATTATACAAATTTCTTTCTGAAATTTGACATACTTCAATTTTTTTTTTTGCCTAAAGTATGTCCTTGTCAAAGCCAAACATTAGACTTGTTTATCTGAAGTTTGGTTTGGCTTGCCAGGACCAACTTCAGAAATTGTTTACACCCAAATCTACCTAAAATGTACTTAAATTTGAAACATATATAAGTTACATAAATAAAACTAATCTCAATCATCAATTTGCAAAATAACAACGTATCTAATTAACAAATTCATTTTTCAATAATAGTGATTTGCCATTATTTATAAGGGCCTTCAACAACACCTATTAATTTTAAATTTTGTTTTCATATACGAAATTGAAAACCATTTTCTTCAAAAACATTATACTTCAATTCTTAAGTTCGAAAATATTATAGTACAATAGCTAAGGAGGAGGAGGAAAGCAAAGCAGAAAAAATTTAGTCTGAAGTTACCTATAATATGGATACCAGATAAACTTTTTTGAAAAAAAAGTAATTTTTATATTAAATGAGAGCGACCAAATAAACCCGATAAAATTCTTACCTCATTCACCACTTCTAACCCACATACCCTTACATAGTCAGCTTGGTTCACAACATAATTACTGTACAAATATCTTGGGTAAGAAATGCAAATGTTGTTCTTATTTTGAGGGAGGAAAAATTACGTTTTGGCAAAATGAGTTTTAATTTTATGCACCGTCGACTGCAGCTAGGGGTGGAAAAATTAGCTCAAATCCAAATGACCGCCCCAAGGTTTTATGGGTTTGGGCTAGAGTAATTTTTTGATGATGTGTTGATTTGGGCTAAGCCTAAGTTGACCCATCATAAATCAACAACCCAAATAAATCTATTATGATGCTCAAACTTAATCCATGAAAATGTTCAATCTTAACGATTATAGCTCCACTCTAGATTAAGATTTTTATTTATAAATAATTATTTAAAAAAAATCTTTATTATTTCGGAACAATAAAAATACACCAACGCACCTTAACCACCCACCGCACTATCCATCTACCCTACCCTCTCCCCTACACCAAACCCCACCCAAGCACTGACCCACCCTCACATCTTTGTCCCCCTACCTTGCCTACTCCACTCCCCTACCTCCCTACCACCCCTACCCACATCTACCACACATACCCCATCTACCCCCACCTCCGGCCCTACCCCATTCTCAAATTTTTATTTTATATTTATTTTACTTTTATAAAAAAATATGATTTTTTTTCTTACCTTCCCCCCTCCCTCGTCCTATCCACACCTACCCCCTCCACCACAACCCCATTGCCCTACCCCATCCTCAAATTTCTATTTCATATTTTTTTTTACTTTTATAAAAAATATGAATTTTTTCTTACCTCTCGCCCTACCTCCCTAACCCCCACGTACCCCTCCACCCCACCCCATCCTCAAATTTCTATTTCATATTTTTTGTTACTTTTATAAAAAAAATTATTAAAAATATGAATTTTTTTCATACCTCCCCCCTACCACCCTAACCCCCAACCTACCCACCTCCACCCCCACCCCCTCCACCCCTCACCCCATGCCCTACCCATCCTCAAATTTCTATTTCATATTCTTTTTACTTTTATAAAAAACTTATAAAAAATATGAATTTTTTTCTTACCTCCTCCCCCTACCCCATCCTCAAATTTCTATTTCATATTTTTTTTATTTTATAAAAAAATTATTAAAAATATAAAAAAATTCTTACCTCCTCCCCCTACCCCCTCCACCCCCATTCCCTACCCCAATCACCCAACCTCTCCCTCCCCCCACTACCCCCGCCCTCCCACCCCACTCCAAATTTTCTATTTTATATATTTATTTTAATTTTATAAAAAATGTATAAAAAATGAGAAAAAATTGATTACCCCATCCCCACCCCCGAATTTTTTAATTTATATATTTATTTTACTTATAATTTTTTTTTATAAAAAATGAGAAACTTTTCTTAGCCCAGTACCCAGCCCCCCACTACCCCCTGCCCTCCCATTCATTATTTTATATATTTATTTTGCTTTTATAAAAGATAAAAAATTCTTTAAAATATTATTCTTATTTTAGAAATAAAGATATGAAAAAATCAAATATCATACAAAATAAAATAACATCATAGAAGGTAAGTTTGATATTTGTAAAAATAATGAATCAAGTTGGGCAAATTGAGTTATGACCCATCATTTATCCATCTTGTCCCGCCCATCTTAGCCCATATAATCAATTAAATTACACTAAGTTAAATATTCTTTAATCGCGCCCGTGTTATAAGATGGGCAACTATATACATTACATCCATACTTTAATTTTCAAGAAAGAAGACGTGTCAAAGAAGTTAAGAGGCTGGACAATAATGCATGCCTAACTTCAGAATTGGGCAAGACAACCCAAAGTTTTTATATGGATTTTGACTTATAACAATTTTTACAACTTTATAAAGGAAAGCACTCCTCTCGTTTCTTTTTTTGTTAGGCATAACATGTGTAATAGAGCGTGGCAGAGGAATCCAGTTTCCTCATCCTCACTCTGTAAAACATATGGATCGAGAAATTAATCATATATTTGGTGTCCTTAGATTACGAGTAATCGGAAAATTAGGTCACCAAATTATCCTAAAGTAGTTTTGGAGTATAATTAAGTTAGCTAAAATTAAAGTTATGTTGAGACTTTGACCTCTAAAAATACTTTTTTTTTCTAAAATTTAAACATGCTAGCTAGTTAAAAACTATAATATCATCTCGGGAGACATTATGTATACGAACAGACGAAACGTATATATGGGTACTGAACAGTATTTGGATTTGTGATTATAGCTAGAATCTGTGTATTTTGTGTATTATCTAATACATGCCTATGTTATAAGAGTATGTGCATTCTGTTGGACCTCATAATAAACATGAACCTGCGGCCCAGTTAGTAAAAAGCCCATGATGATCCGATTTTTAGTTCAATATATTTATTTTAGGGACTTCTTTGTGTTATTAGAAAGTTGTGGAGGTTTTCATTATATGAAGTAGGACTTAGAGTTCATTTGTATAAATAGGATTGTATAGTCTAGAAATTTCCCTTGAATTCATTTTCTTCTTGGGTACGAAATGTAAAAGGTTCTGAGATATTTTTCTCCCAAAATTTATCTCCCTAGTTTTTCATTTCAATTCGATCATTTTCTTCTGCATTCATTAAATTTGATCTGTTGATATGGTATCAGAGCAAAGATCCTGCTTCCTTGCGTGATTCCTGTTCGATCGGTCCTACCATTACTCTTTTCTGTTGAATTTTTCTCTTAGTCGGAGTTCAGTTGAAGTTCGTCGGAGTTTGGTTGAAGTTCATCAGAGTTTGCTTGGTTGTTGGTATTCTGAAGGTTTCTGATCTGAGTACGGTGTGTTTTCACTACGATCTCTTGGTTCGCTGAAAACTAGTATTTCTTGGGGTTAGGGTTCCGTCGAAGCTAGGGTTTCGTCGCAGCTAGGGTTCCGTCGAACTTAGGGTTTTCTTTTCTCTTGAAGACCGTATTCTTCCAGTTGTTAGAGGAAATCTAGTACTCTCGTTCCCTGATCTCATTATACTGTGTGTATATTGCTTCCAAAGTTTTCTCGATTACTTTAATCTTATCTTACTATGGGAACTACTGCACATGCGAACTTTTCTACGTCTAGTACTACTATGTCCACACCTGATCATTCGAGTCCATTGTATTTTTAATCTTCTGATGTACCTGGGATTTCGCTTGTCCCTGTGGGTTTCTCTTGGAATTGGTTTGGGGTTGGAGGAGAAACATGGGGTTTTCTCTTTCTAATAGGAACAAAATTGCGTTCATTGATGGGAGTTGCCCCAAACCTGCTGAAAATGCACCTCAACTCAAACAATGGAATAGAGTAAACAACATGGTTATTTCCTGGATTACTCACTCTCTTTCTCCTGAGATAGCTGAGAGTGTTCAATACTCTGAAACTGTAGAGAGTATTTGGTCTCAACTAAACAAAATGTAGGACATTTTGAATGGAATTAGGGTTTTCAAGCTTAAAAAGGAAATAACCTCTACTAGTCAGGGTTATCTAGACATTCCTTCGTATTTTAATAAACTGAAGAAACTCTGCGATGAGTAGATTTCATGTGTAGTACTAATGCCAGTATGTGCACTTGTGAAGCTAGAACTACTCTTCTTGGGAAAGAAGATAAGACTAAACTTTAATCAATTTCTCATGGGACTTAATGAGGGATATATGTGAGTTATAAGTAACATTCTTATGATGAATTCACTTCTTTCACTAGACTCTACCTACATCATCCTTATACAAGATGAGAGGCAGAGACAAGTGAGTCTAAATTCCCAGTTCTCTCCTGATCCAACTTCTTTTACTACAATCCTCACCCATCCAAATAGGCAGTTTGTTTAAAGAGTCAATTATGCTCCAATCAACAATCAGTATCATCCTAATGCTTTCGTCAATAATCAGTATCATTCTAACTCCACACTTATGTGCAAATATTGCAAGAAGCCAGAGCATACAATTGATAAATGCTACAAATTACATGGGTTTCCCCCCAATTTCAAATTCACAAAAGGGACCAAAACTGCAGTAAATCTGGGGGTTCCTTTGATAATGCTTCTTCTTTTGAGCAATCTTCTGAGTATGGGTCGTCAATTCTTTGTCTGAGCAAAGAGCAGTACAATCAGTTGATGATCATGTTGCAGAGTACCCAAATTTCATACTCGCAGCCCTATCTCATGGTACCTGTAAATTTTGTTGGTATACTCTCTTTAGCTGATAAGATACATTCTGGCTCTAGTGTTTGCATGTTAGTTAGTGTGTCTGATTGTGTATGGATTATAGATTCTGGGGCCACACATCACATGACCTATAATAAAGATCTTTTGTTTGACATCAAACCTTTAGTTATTCCCTATCTTGTCACCCTACCTAATGGTTTCAAAGTTAAGGTGACTTGTACTGGATCACTTCACTTTATTTCTTTCACCTTACACAATGTACTCTATCTTCCTTCTTTTCACTATAATATGATCTCTGTTAGCAATTTAGTTTGGGAGTTAGATTGCATTGTCCTGTTTACTAAGTATGTTTGTCTTCTACATGTCCCTTCAATGAAGAGGCCACTGAAAGTTGGTAAACTTGCTAATGGGCTCTACAAGCTTAGTCTACTTTTGCCATAACTATTTGTGGCATTGGTTCTTCTGATGTTTCTATTTCTCCTGTTTTAGATTGTAATATTGTTTCTCAAGTTTCTCCATATTACATTTCAGTTTCTACTGGTTTTGATTGTAATTCTAATTGTCATTTACCTGATATCATTTCAACCCATTCTACAAATCATTTTGATTCTAATAAAATGGAGATTTTGTAGCACAATCGCTTAGGTCATATGACTTTTGCTAAAATGAAGGACATCTCTTCCATTCCTTGTCAATTTTCTTCTAAGCAATCTTTTGTATGTTCTATTTGCCCCATGGCTAGACAGCCCATGCTTTCCTTTCCTGTTAGATCTATCAAAACTACATCTCCTTTTCAATTTGTGCATGTTGATACATGGGGTCCTTACAACAGCCCCACCTATGGTGGATACAAATATTTTATCACAATTGTTGATAATTTTACTAGAGCTACTTGGACCCACTTCATGGGTTCTAAGAGCAATGTATTTCCTTTGCTAAAAGCTTTTTTTGCTATTGTCAAAACTCAATTTAATGCTTCAGTCAAATCTATCATGAGTGACAATGCTCTAGAGCTTGGGTCTGGCACCTTTTATAGTCAGTTTCTCTTTGACAATGGTATCTCTCATCAAACGTTTTGTCTCCACACACCTCAACAAAATGGTGGGGTGGAGAGGAGACATAGATACATGTTAGAAACCTCCAGAGCTTTGCTTTTCCAGTCTAAGTTGTCTATTAGGTTTTGGGGTGACTGTCTTTTTATTGCTACCTATCTACTTAATAGATTTTCTTCTACGTTGCTTTACAATAAATCTCCTTATGAACTTCTCTATGGGCATCCTCCTTCTTTCTCATATCTAATAATTTTTGGATGTCTTTGTTTTGCAACTGTCCCAAAGGTCCAAAGAGACAAGTTCCAACCTATAGCTAATCCTTTCTGTTTCTTGAGTATCCCTTAGGGAAGAAAGGGTATAAGCTTTATAATCTGACTACTAAGACTACTCTTGTGTCTAGATCTATGGTGTTTCATAAGTCCATTTTTCCTTTTACACTTTCCACCAATATTGTCCTTCATCCATCTTCTATTGTCCCTCCTTCTTATCATGATCCTGGTAACCCTACTCCCTATCCTCCTTTTTCCCCTACTCCTACTATTTCATTTACTCCGCCTACTCTCAGAAGGTCTGCTGGACCTCACCATCTTCCCACTCATCTCCAGCCTTTTGTCTGCAACCTTTCCCTTCTTTATGTGGTTCCAGTTCTGTTTCCTTTTGCTTTCAGTCCTTAGCTAACACTACTGCATTTGAGCTTACTTCTTATCACCAAGCAACTTCTATTATAGCTTGGCAGGAAGTCATGAACAAGGAATTTGAAGCTCATGAGGCCAATCACACTTGGTCTATTGTACCCTTACCTTCAGGTAAGAAACCTATAGGGTGCAAATGGGTATACAAAGTGAAATTCAACGCTGATGGTTCTGTGAAAAGGTGCAAGGCAAGACTAGTATGTAGGGGTGATATTCAAGTTGAATGTATTTATTTCACTGAGACCTTTTCCACTGTCCTCAAGTTTTCCACTGTTATATGTTTGATCTATGTGGCTGTTAAGAAAAATGGTCTCTTTTTCAACTAGATGTGAATAATTCCTTCCTCCATAGTGACTTGGAGGAAGAGGTCTACATGAAGTTACCACCTGGTCTTACTATTTCCTCTTCTGATTGTACTTCCGTACCTGTTAGTCTACTTCAAAAATCTCTTTATAGGTTGAGACAAGCTTCTAAGAAATGGTATGCCAAACTCTCTCAAGTCTTGTGCTCTAGAGGATATACTCACTCCCTAAATAATTATTCTTTGTTCATTTGACAGTCTTTCTCTTCTATTGTAATTCTTGCAGTTTATGTAGATGATATCATTTTAATTATGATAATTTGGATGAAATTACTAGTCTTAAGTTGTTTATGGATAATCAGTTCAAAATCAAGGATCTAGGGATGCTAAATTACTTCTTAGGGATTGAAGTTGCCTACTGTCCATCTTGACTCATATTGCATTAAAAGATATTCATTTAGGACCTTCTTCATGAGTTTGATTGTGCTTCTGTTTCTGTTGTAACCTATCCACTAGACCTCAATGTTAAATTGAAGGTTGTTGATGGTGAATTATTTCCTTTTCCTGAGTCTTACTGTCACGACCCCAAATCCCACTGTGTCGTGAGGGCACCTACCCTAACCCGTAGGCGAACCCAACATATATCATACAATAATGCATAATTAAATATGGAAAATAAAGAGATAAAGAAGAAGTAGTTTAACAAGTCTCAATAGTAAATACATAGTCTGAAAGGAAAACCCCAACTAGATTCGATAGTCATGAGTACAAGCTCTAATAATATCTGAATACAAGTCTGAGTGGGAAATACATAAGCTGTCTGAATATGAAAAAGACAATAATCATAAAGGAAGATACATAAGAGTTTCAGTGTACTATGCTCTGACAGTTGGACTATCCAAGCGATCACCAACGTACTATGACCTGTCAGCTGCTCTGCCGTCTCTTGGCTCGGTACCTGCACATAGAGTGTAGCAAGCATAGAGTGAGTACGAGAAATATGTGTACTCAGCAGCATCGTCGACCAACCCTAGCTGTAACAATGGCGAGGGTTGATAATTTCTGATACTTTTCTACTAGTCAGTTAATTAAACAAGATAAGAAACAGTTAACCAACCTAATAGTAAGTCTACAGTTCAATAGTGTATAAGCTCTCTCACATTCTCAGGTTCAAACAATGTTCGGCCTATACTCCATTCAGGGCGTCCAGATCCATCAAGATACTCCACTCAAGTTTCACAGTAAGGTTAAGCATAAACTACTAGCATTCCTTCTATCGGTCCAAAGATCATAAGTATAGCAGAATTCGACACCGAGCACATACAACAACAATCACATATCATGATATAAATGAATCCAATGCAGGATGATATATATGAATGCTAGTGGTGATATGTACCCAGTATACACACGGTGATACAATAGCTATCACGTGACGCATGGAGGACTCATGAGGTCCATATACCCATCTGATCCCATCAGATACCAGCTCGAGGACTGAAGTGTCAGAATCAATCATCGCTCTTGTATCATTTACCATATCCCATAACCGACTTCCCAACCCGTGCTCAGCAATATATCAGTAATCCAATGCCAATTATAGAATGTATGAATTATATGGATATGTGTACACCATGCAATCAACATAACCAGTTTAGTCAGTATTTATCAATTTATAATCAAGGGTTCAAACGAGAAATGGAGTGATGAATGCATAACAAGTCAAATCAGAATATCATATCAATGTCTACAAGCCCAAGTAAACAGCAATCATACCAACCTAAGCGGATTTATGCACCGCGCCCGTGGCCCGAAAGCTAAACATATAAACTCATTCACATGCATCATACTAGTTCATTAATTACCCAATTAATTTCACTGGTACCAATATTAGTGCTCGTCACTTCTGTAATACAGGACCCTCAAGTTCGCATTACTCCCCTAAGTTAATTACATAGCATACCAACACATATACCCTACACTAGAGTCTAGAAAGTCCCAATTGGCCTGAATAGAGCCGAAGAACTCACGCAGTCGCTTTCCCTTTCCGCTGACCCTCATCACGAGCCCACTCTAATCAATCACATCAAGTATATGAGATCACAAACTAATATCACCCATAATCCCCCAAGCTAGGTTACAAAGGAACCTCGGGCCCACATTATTAAAATACAAACTTTTCTACCCAGTTAGTACCAAACATGCTAAATAGTCATAATCTCAAGTTAATTTAACAGCAAAGCCCATATGCATCCTCGATTTCATAAATTAATAAAAGCCCCAATTTTAACCCTAGAATTTCCCCCAATTCGTAAAAAGGGTTTAAACATGAAATTTGTCAAATAATAATCATCTACTAGTCTAATATATCACTAGTTTATAATATTAGCATCAATAACCAACCGTAATTCCCAATTACAAATCTCTTATTCTCAATAAGATATTTCTACCATTTCCCCCCATTTAAGAAACATATTTAAGACGGAAGCGACCTTCGCTTCATTGGGGCGGAAACGACCTTCGCAGAGGTGCACACGCCCCGAATAGGAACCCATATACTAAGGCGGATTCTCAGCCTATGGAAGAACCTCGCTTCGGCAAACTAGGCCTACACTAAAGCGGAAATAAAGGCGCTGGGGCAGACACCCGCAATGCCCAAACTCTACATTAATCACTTGAAACACTCGCGGACCACCCAGACACAACCCAAACATGCATTATTATCAAAAAACACATTTCAGGCCTGCTCGCACACTCGGATTTCTAGGAAAAGGTCTCTAAGGATCGGGTTTGACTAAAGTCAACTCTTAAATTTTTGTTCCACAATTTTACAACATAACCCCCAAAACACACCGGGCTGCCTCAAGTCCTGAACCAAAGGCTCGACTAAGTCATAAATATCATACCGGAGCTAATGGAAATAACAAAACTATGAACAGAGCATGTTTATCCAAAAGTCAACTATGTGTTAAACTCTTCTATTCTCTTAACTTGGAATTTCTCAACGTAACCAAAATAGGTCTAAAACCTACTTGATCACCTCGGGAGTCGTACTTCCCATCCCTGCAAGTCACACACAAGTAAATAAGGACTCGGGAAGGGTAATTTAGGGGTTTCTAGGCAAAATAAGCAAAATGACTTTTCGAGTCATTACATCAGGTACCACTTAAATAAACGTTTGTCATCGAGCGGTAAAGAGAAGGAAATACCTTGGCTCTCAAATAGCTCGGGGTAGTTAGCTCGCATATCTTACTCAGTCTCCCATGTAGCCTCCTCCACATGGCAATTTCTCTATTGCACTTTCACGGAGGTTATTTCTTTGGATCTCAACTTTCTCGCCTGTCTGTCTGAAATAGCTACAGGCCCTTCCACATAGACTAGATTCTTATTGAGCATCACTGAATCCCATCTGAACATATATGAACCATCAACAACATACTTCTTCATCATCAACACATGAAACACACGGTGTATGCCGGATAACCCAGGAGGTAAAACTAACTCATAGACTACCTTACCAACTTCGTCCATAATCTCAAAAGGACCAACAAATCTCGGGCTAAGCTTGCCTTTCTCCGAATCTCATCACACCCTTCATAGGTGACACTCTCAGCAAAATACACTCAACAACCATAAACTCCAGCGGATGAACCCCCCGATCTGTATAACTCTTCTATCTGCTCTGGGTTGTAAGGAGTCATTTCTTCATCAACTTAACCTTGTCCAATGAGTCCCTCAAAAGATTGGTACACTAAGGTCGTACCTCAAAAGTGTCAAACCACCCGACTGGTGAGCGACACCTCCTACCATACAAGGCCTCAAATGGTGCCATCTCAATACTCGAATGGTAACTGTTGCTGTAAGCAAACTTCACCAAGGGTTGAAACTGATCTGAATGACCACCAAGTCAATCACACAAGCTCACAGCATGTTCTCGAGAACCTAAATAGTCCGCTCAGACTGACCATTAGTCTGAGGATGAAAGGTTATACTAAGCTCCACTCTAGTATCTAACTCCTTCTGCATAGACCGCCAAAAGTGAGAAGTGAATTGCGTACCCTGGTCAGAAATAATAGAGATGGGCACCCCGTGCAATTGGACTATCTTTCGAATGTAAATCCTAGCCAACTTCTCAGAATTATACGTAGTCTGAACTGGAATGAAATGGGTAGATTTAGTCAGTCTGTCCACAATGACCCATATAGCATCAAACTTGCCCAAAATACGGGCCAATACTACCACAAAATCCATGGCAATCTGTTCCCACTTCCACTCAGGAATGGGCATCCTCTAAAGCTCACCACCAGGCCTCTGGTACTGGTATTTCACTTGCTGGCAATTCAAACATCGAGACACGAACTCTACTATGTCCCTTTTCATCATGCACCACCAGTAATGTTGTCTCAAGTCACGGTACATCTTCGTAGCCCGTAGATGGATGGAGTACTTCGAACTATGGGCCTTCTCCAAGATCAATCTAATCAAGTCACCCACCCTAGGAACATAAATCTGACCCTTGATCCTCAAAACACTATCACTGTCAATCATAGCCTCCTTTGTTTCACCTCGCAACACCTTGTCAAGGATTTTTCCCAACTGTTGGGATCGAATCTGATATAATAAGGAAGACCGCACCTCCACACAGGCTAAAACCATACCAGGCTTTGAAATGTCAAGCCTAACAAACTGATTTGCCAAATACTGAACATACATAGCCATAAGATTCTCCCCCACTTGTAACATAGCCAAGCTACCCATGCTCACTGCCTTGCGACTCAAGGCATCCGCTACAACATTCGCTTTGCCCAGGTGATACTAGATAGTCATAACATAATCCTTCAAAAGCTCCAACCACCATCGCTGCCTCAAATTAAGATCCTTCTGTTTGAATAAGTACTGAAGACTACGATGGTCGGTGTAAACCTCATAATACAGACTATAAAAATAATGCCTCCAAAGCTTCAAGGAAAACATGATCGTCGTTAACTCTAAGTCATGGGTGGGATAATTCTTTTCATGAACCTCCAATTTCCTCAAAACATAGGCTATGGATTTCCCTTCTATGTCAATACACACCCAAAACCTATTCTAGAAGTGTCACAGTACATGGTAAAGCTTTCTCCCTCGACTGACAATGTCAAAATAGGAGCGGTAGTCAATAAGGCCTTGAGCTTTTGAAAGCTCGCTTAACAAGCGTCATACCACTCAAAAGCCTCTTCCTTATAAGTCAATCTAGTTTACGGAGCTGCAATAGATGAAAATCCCTATACGAATCACCGATAATATCCTACAAGTCTAATAAAACTGCAAACCTCGGTAACCGAAGTAGGCCGAATCTAATCTCGAACTGCCTCGATGTTCTTGGGATCCACCATAATACCATCCTTGGTCACCACATGACCAGGAAAGCTACCGAACTAAGCCAAAACTCATATTTCAAAAAATTTACATAGAGTTGCTTCTCCTTCAAAATACCAAGCATGATCCTCAAATGTTGTCTATGCTCCTCCTCGCTCTGCGAGTATATCAAGATATCATCAATAAAAACAATTATGAAAAAATCCAAGTAGGGTCTGAACACCACATTCATCAACTCTATAAAGGCTACGGCTGAATTGGTCAACCCAAACGACATCACCAAAAACTCATAATGCCCATATCTGTTCCGGAAGGCTGTCTTTGAAACATTCTCCGCCCTGATATTCAGCTGATGATAGTTGGACCTCAAATCAATCTTAGAAAAGACTAAGGAACCCTATAGCTGATCAAATAAGTCATCAATGTGCGGTATCGAATACTTGTTCTTAATAGTCACCTTGTTCAGCTGCATGTAATCGATACACATGAGCATAAACCCCTCTTTCTTCTTTACTAACAAAACTGGAGCACCTTAAGGAGAAATCTGGGCCGAATAAATCCCTTACTCAACAAATCTTGCAATTGTTCTTTCAACTCTCTCAACTCGGTCGACGTCATCCGATATGGAGCCATAGAAATGGGTTGAGTGCCCTGCTCTAGATCAATACAAAAGTTGATATCACGATCCGTGAAATGTCGGGAAGGTCTGTAGGAAAACACCCCTTCTCTACCATCTTCTACTCTTGCAGAAATGAGATCACCTTTTTCGGATACTGACTAAGAGTACCCTTCTAAACTAACTAAGGAATACCATGCATGGCTAAGGGAACAGTCTTGGCATAACAATCCAAAATAGCATTATACGGAGAAAACCGATTCATACCCAAAATAGCATCAAAATCTACCATATGCAAAACTTTCAAATCTACCTGAGTGTCATACTCCATCAACGTAACTACACAACCCAAATAAGCCCGATCTACCACTATAGAATCCTCAACAGGTGTAGAAACCTAAACATGCATGACTAGAGACTCACACATCAAATCCAAACTCAAATCAAAGTAGACAGACACATAAGATTAGGTAGACTCTAGATCGAACAAAACTATAGTAGGTCGATGGCAAACTGAAAGAGTACTCATGATCACGGCATCGGAGGCCTCTGCCTGGAAAAGAATAAAAATGACCACGATCACCCCCACATCTATGACCTTAGCCGGACTGAGCACTGTCTCGACTTGTCTGAGGGCCACCTCTACCGCCTGAGCACCACCCCTAGCACTCTGGGACCCGCCTTTAGCGGGCTGCCTTACTGCCCTAGACCCAAAACCCTGAGACTGACCTCCACGCCTAAGTTTGGGATAGTCTTTCTTCAAGTGCCCAAGATACTCACACTCAAAGCGGACTCTAGGAACTGTTGACTGTTGAGAAGAAGAGCTAGCGCCAGAATGAGCACCACAACTAGAGGGACGATAAGAGCTCGGGGTCACATGCCCTGATCTATGAGAAGTACGCAAAGACTGATCTCCCTTTGATATAGGCATAGCAACAACAACTGGCCTTACATTCGAACGGTGATCACCTCCACTATAATGTCCCCAGCCTCTAGATGAGGCAACTACATGAGTGCTAAAACGAGGCCTCTTGACCACTCTATCCTCATAATCCTCTCTTCGAGTAAACTCGGCCTCTCTCATGACATCAACTATCTGCTGGAAGGTGAACCTGTGGCAGCCATCTGTGATGCGATCAAACGAAGAGGACATATCAACCCATTGGTGAACCTCCTCACCCTCTCAGCCTCATCAGGAAAAATCATCAAGGCATGGCGAGACAAACTGTGGAAACGTGTCTTATACTCGGTCACAGACATACGCCCCTGGCGAAACCCCTCAAACTGATAATGTCTCCTCTCTCTGACACTACGAGTCATGAACTTCTCTAAGAAGATCTGGGTAAATAAAACTCAGGTCATAGGAGGGGACCTTGTTGGTCTGGACTCAAGATAAGACCTCTACACTGCTTGGAAAATCCAACCATCTAGAAAACAGTATAATAAACACCACGGGACTCCACTAATCTGAGGTTGCGAACCTCTCATGACAGTTAATCAAGAACTAATATGCATCTTCCTCAGGATCTCCATCAAATTTGGGAGGATCCAACTTTTTAAACCTCTCGAATATCTTCTACTCTTCAATAGACATAGCAGGTTATGCAACTGGAGGTATAGCAAGACCAGGTATAGTCACACCAATAAACTGAGGAACCGCAGCAAGTTTTGGATGAACCCAGGTGTTTGAAATACGGGCATAACAGCATGGTCAGGGGTATGTCTTTCGACCCTAGTATGAGATCCGTCAGAAGTACCCGGATGGACACCCTGAGCTATAGACTCCAAGAATCACATCATTCGAATAAAGGTAGCATGAAGTATTAGCGTAGTAATGTAACTCGGGGGCATCTGATCTTTTCTGTCCCTGTCAGCCTAACCCTGCTCATCCTTCTCAACCTGTACCTCGTCATCATCTGGAATAGCCTCGAGCCTTGTAGAATCTTCTTATTCATGAGCCCGAGCAACTAGATCCGCTAGTCAAGAGTACAAGCTCTAATAATATTTAGATAAAAGTTTGAATGGAAAATACATAAGTTGTATGAATATAACAAAGACAAAAATCATAATTGAAGGTAAATAAGAGTTTTAGTATCGGGAATGCATCAGCGGCTCACCCTAGACTATCCAAGTGATCACCAACGTACTATGCTCTGTCAGTTGCTCCGTCGTCTCCTGGCACGGTATCTGCACATAGAGTACAACAAGCATAGAGTGAGTATGGGAAACACGTGTACTCAGCGGTATCATCGACCGACCCTAGCTGTAAAGGTGGCGAGGGTTGGTACTTTCCGATACCTCTCTACTAGTCAGTTAATTAAACAAGATAAGACCAACCTAATAGTAAGTCTACAGTTCAATAGTGTATAAGCTCTCTCACATTCTCAGGTTCAAACAAGGTTCGGTCTATTCTCCATTCAGGGCGTCCAGACCCATCAAGATACTCCACTCAAGTTTCACAGTAAGGTTAAGCATAAACTACTAGCATTCCTTCTATCGGTCCAAAGATCATAAGTATAGCAGAATCTAACATCGAGCCCATACAACAACAATCACATATCATGATATAACTAAATGCAATGTAGGATGATATATATGAATGCTAGTGGTGATATGTATGTTGACACCCAATTTTGTCCCATCTTTTATGATTTTATTTGCAATTTTAAATATTTTTGACACCTTAAAACAATTTTAAAATATAGGCATATATGTATACATATTATTTGCATATTTATTGTCATTTGCATTTTTATATCAAAATCATACTTTTTATCCTAATATTATATGTTATTTTATTAGTTTCACAAAACGACATCGCATTTTTTTTAGCACCAAGCATTTTGCAAATATTATATTCTTATCATATTGTCATCTTTACAATTCATAAATTTTGCAAAGCTTTCTTTTTATATAATAAAACCCCCTTTTATATTTTTTAAACCCATAACCCATTTTATATCTTAACCCAAACAAAATTCACCCAAAACCCATTTTTCGTCCAAGCCCAATACCCCTTATTCCCTAACCCAAGCCCCAACCCAAGCCCAACTCCCCTTTTCTTATTCCCCATCGCCCCAGCCCAAAATTCCCCTTTCATCCCCCTAACCAAAACATAACCCACAAAACAAAAATCCCTAAAAAACCCAAACCCAACCGGCCAGCCCAAAACCGAAGCCCAACAACCATTTTTTTTATTTCCCTAACCAAAACTCAACCCCAAAAACAATTTCCCCCAAGCCCAACCGATACAAACCCGAGCCCACTCAACCCGTCGGCCCAACTCCCACTTGACCCGCCCATTTTTATTCCCTTATACCCAAAACCAAACGCCCCCCACCCAATACGAAAAAAATAAAAACCCTAATACCCTTTCTCCCAAATCGCCGCACACCCCATACCCCCGACCCCACACGCCTGTCACCTCGCCCACTGCTACCACCAACTCCCCTGCCACCAACTCCCTGCCACCAACCCTTCGACCCATACCCCTAAAATCCGCAACCCATACCCCTCAAATGAACGATTTTTTTTTGTTCCTTTATTTGAAATTCGAACTCATCCTTGAACGTTGAAGGGTGAGAATCGACCTATAAGCCCTCCTTGTCATTCAAGAATTAAGGTCGAAAACAAAAATCCAAAATCGGAAGAAGAGGTTTGTTCTCTACTGTCTTTGTTTCTCTGATTCGGGCCGAGTCACTAACTTGGGTCGGGTCGACCCGGTTTGGATTTTTCCGGATTTCTTGCATATCATATCTTGTTGTTATTGGTTATCTGAAAGTGGTGAATAATTTAATTTCGGGTTGAATCTCTGATTCGGGTCGGGTCACTGACCCGGGTCAAGTCGACCCGATTTGGATTTTCCAGATTTCTTGCATTTCATATCTTGTTGTTATTGATTATCTGCATTTGCTGAAAAATTCGATTCGGATTGTTCTTCACTGATTTCGGGTCGGGTCGACCCGGTTTGAATATATTTCCAGAATTCTTGCATTTCACATCTTGCATATTGATTATCTGAATTTGCTGAAAAATTCGATCCGGATTGTTCTTCACTGATTTCGGGTCGACCCGGTTTGAATATTTTCCCGAATTTTACATTGTTATATCTTATTCGATGGTTATCTGAAAATCTGATTCGGGTTTGACATCTAATTCCGGTCGGGTCGACCCAGTTTGGGTATATTTCCAGATTATGACATTTTTTTTATATCTTGTTGCTGGTTATCTGAAAAATCTGAATTTTGATTTCGATTCTGGTTCTGTTTTATAGAACTGGTTCACTGTTTCATTCGACTCACTGTTCATGATCCGGGTTGGACATTTAATTACTTACTATTGTATGCGGTTATGTTGTTTATTTTACTGCTTTGAATAAATATCGCATTTAGGCCGATGAAAATTGAATTCGAGGCCGCCCTTTTTTGTTTTCAGTTCACTGTTTTTTTTAACATCCGTGCAATGGATATCTTACTGTTTTACTATTTTTACTGTTTTGAACAAATACCGCGTCCGTTCGTGCACTTTCTTTCTTTTCGCCACCGTTCGGTTCCAGATTATTGTTTTACTGTTTTAAACTAAACACCGCGTCTTTTCGGAAATTGACTCTCTGTTTACTGCTTACTGCCTCCTGCCTACTGCTGTTGCTTACTGTTCCAATTTAATTTTGTTGATTTTGAACACGATACTACACTGGCCGATGAAAAATATCCGTCGATTTTTGAGGCCTCCACAGTTGTAAAGACGGAAAATAAAACTTCTGGGCAATGATGAAACTTAAATCTTTTTCACCTGAGTGACCAACATGTTTGGTAGGTAAGGCAACTAAAATGACCAACGAGTCATATGCTCGCAGCCACGACGTGATTGGAATGATCTTTTCAAAATTTAAGTCAGAGTCCTCCGTAATCAAAACATTTATTGTTTTGGATACGGATCCGAAGTTATGTATATTCAATTGTTTCAAACTGTTTATTCTTGACAGCTTGCAAAGATAAAGTCAAAGAAGGCAAATACCCCTCGGAGATTACTTATTTTTGTTGTTGTCTTTTACTTTCTTTAATTCAGCTTTATTTCATTCTATATTGTAATATTACTGTACTCGTGAAATTATTGAAATGTTTAGAATAGGTAGACATAGAATTAATTGATAGGGTAGTCTAAAATTGGAAACCCATCGCTAGTTTATTTATTTTAGGCTCGGTTAGTTTTAAAATTGAAAATTGCTAGTTTATTTATTTTTGGGCCCGTCACCCATAATAATCACTTTGCATACATTCTTATCAATTTTCATACAAATGCATACTTATATTTTTTTTTCCAGCTTTACATGTATATTAATGTCATACAAATGCATACTTGTACAAAATGCATCATTTTATTGACACCTTGCAATATTATTTTTTATATGTATAAAAACATTTATTTTTCTTAGCATAACAATTAACCTGAATTTGATCGGATAACCGCAAGTTAGCGGATCTTAAAGGATGCCTAACCCCTTCCCTTTAGGATAATAAAGAACCCTTACCCTGAATTTCATTAGTTTCGTAGACCACAAAATTGGAGTTATTTTGCAGCTTTTAGTTAACATTCAGGTGCCCTAATTCACCTTAGAATAATTAGGTGGCGACTCCTCAAAGTAAGCATTTTTAATCGATCCAGAGGGAATCGACGCCATCCCGTCGCGAAGCCCGCAGGTCAAAAACGGGTGCGACAATGTACCCAGTATAAACACGGTGTTGCAGTAGCTATCACGTGACCCATAGAGGACTCATGAGGTCCATATACCCATCCAATCCCATCGGATACTAGCTCGAGGACTGAAGTGTCAGAATCAATCATCGCTCTCATATCATTTACCATATCCCATAACCGACTTCCCAACCCGTGCTCAGTAATATATCAGTAATCCAATGCCAATTATAGAATGTATAAATTATATGGATGTGTACACCATGCAACCAGCATAACCAGTTTAGTCAGTATTTAGCAGTTTATAATCAAGTGTTCAGACGAGAGATGGAGTGATGAATGCATAACAAGTTAAATCAGAATATCATATCAATAGCTATAAGCCCAAGTAAATAGCAATCATACCAACCTAAGCGGATTTATGCACTGCGCATGTGGCCCAAAGGCTAAACATATAAACTCCTTCACATGCATCATACTAGTTCATTAATTACCCAATTAAGTTTACTAGTACCAGTATTAGTGCTCGTCACCTCACTAATACAGGACCCCCAAGTTTCCATTACTCCCCTTAGTTAATTACATAGCATACCATCACATATACCCTACACTAGAGTCTAGAAAGTCCTAACTGGCCTGAATAGAGCCGAAGAACTCACGTAGTCACTTTCCCTTTCTGCTGAGCCTCCTTACGAGTCTACTTTGATCAATCACATCAAGTATATAAGATTACAAACTAACATCACTCATAATCCCACAAGCTAGGTTACAAAGGAACTCCAGGACCACATTATCAAAATACAAACTTTTCTACCCAATTAGTACCAAATCATGCTCTATAGCAATAATCTCAAGTTAATTTAACAGTAAAGCTCAAATGGATCCTCGATTTCATAAATTAGTAAAATCCTCAATTCTAACTCTAGAATTTCCCTCAATTCCCAAAAATGGTTTAAACATGAAATTGGTCAAGTAATCATCATCTACTAGTCTAATATATCACTAGTTTATAATATTAGCATCAATGAATCAATAACCAACCCTACTCCCCACAACTCTCTTACTATCAATAAGACATTTCTACCATTTCTCTCCATTTAAGAAACATATTTAAGATGGAAACTTAACTAATACACAATAATTACAAGGGCAGGGTGAGATTATACCTCTATTGATGAACTTTCTCTTGAAACTCTCAAGAACACCCTACTGGTCAAGGAGAATATTTTGGGGAATGAGAATAATTTCTAGGTCATTAAACATTTATAACCTGAACAGTGATTCTGCCCCAGCAGAATCGACTTCGCTGAAGCGAACTCGCTTCAGTGGAAAACACATCTGTTAAGGTGAGGTCACTTAAATCTTGAACCTTCATTGGGGCGGAAGCGACCTTCGCAGAGGTGCACACGCCCCGGCTAGGAATCCATCCGATAAGGCAGATTCTCGGCCTATGGAAGAACCTCACTTTGGCGAGCCAGGCCTCTACTGAGGCAGACCCGCTAAAGTGGAAATAAAGGTGTTGGGGCGGACATCAGACACCAGCAGTGCCCAAACTCTCTGTCAATCACCTGAAACACTTTCAAGAGCTCCCGGATACAAACCAAATATACATTTCTATCAAAAAACACATTCCAAACCTGCTCGCGAACTCCCATTTCCCAAAAAATATCTCTAAGGCTCGGGTTTGACTAAAGCAACTCTTAAGTTCTAGTTTTATAATTTTACAACCTAACCCCCAAAACACATCGGGCTATCTTGGGACCCGAACCAAAGGCTCGAACTAAGTCATAAATGTCATTTCGGAGCTAATGGAACCGAAAAAACTACAAATAGAGCATGTTTACCCAAAAGTCAGCTATGGATCAAACTCTTCTTTTCTCTTAACTTGAAAATTTTCAACTTAACCAAAATAGATCCAAAACCTACCCGATCACCTAGGGAGTCGTACCACCCATCCCCGCAAGTCACACACAATCAAATAAAGACTCAGAAAGGGTAATTTAGGAGTTTCTAGGTAAAATAAGGAAAATGACTTTTCGAGTCGTTACACTTACAAAAGTTTGGTTGGAAAGTTGAACTTTTTGACACATACAAGGCCTAACATATGCTTTGTTGTTCAACTCTGAGTCAAATTCTTCAGGCTCCTCGCACGTTTCATATGCATGCTACTTTGCATATTCTTTGGTACCTCAAGGGATCCTCCGAGTCTAGTATTTTTTATAATGTATCTCTTAGTTTGCCTCTTTCTGCCTATTGTGATAGTGATTGGGTAGCATGCCCTGATACGCGTAGGCCAGTCTCTGGTTTCTGGATTTTTCTTGGTAATTCGTCGGTGAGTTGGAAGGCTAAGAAGCAGTCTGTGGTGTCTTTTTCATCTACTGAGGCTGAGCACTAGGCTATTAGCAAGGTTGTTGCTGAATTGAAATGGATTGTCCGCTTATTATCTGATCTTGGTGTTTCTGTTTCTAGTGATGTTCCTGTTTTTTGTGACACTCAGGCGGCCATACACATTGCTCGCAACACGGTTTTCCACGAGCGTACTAAAC
This sequence comes from Anisodus tanguticus, assembly GCA_034509755.1. Classification (NCBI taxonomy): domain Eukaryota; kingdom Viridiplantae; phylum Streptophyta; class Magnoliopsida; order Solanales; family Solanaceae; genus Anisodus; species Anisodus tanguticus. Next base: position 5,785,592 of record CM067543.1, on the reverse strand, counting down.
ATATTGAAGTGGACTGTCATTTCATTCACACCAAGATTCAAGATGGTTTTGTGTCTCTTCATCATGTCTCCACAAAGGCTCAGCTGGCTGACATTTTCACAAAGCTTCTTACTAGAATTCTTCATCACTCTCTTCTGCTAGAGTTTGGAGTTTTATCACCTTCAACTTGAAGGGGGGTGTTGGGCCTCATAATAAAAATGAACCTGCGGCCCAGTTAGTATAAAGCCCAAGCTGATCCGGTTTTTAGTTCAATATATTTATTTTAGGGACTTCTTTGTATTATTAGGAAGTTGTGGGATTTTTCATTGTATGAAGTAGGACTTAGAGCTCATCTGTATAAATAGGATTGTATAGTTTAGAAATTTCCGGTAAATTCATTTTCTTCTTGGGTACGAAATGTAAAAGGTTCTGAGATATTTTTCACCCAAAATTTGTTTCTCTAGTTTTTTATTTCAATTCGATCATTTTCTTCCGCATTCATTAAATTCGATCTGTTGATACATTCTCATATATTTTATGAAAATATGATTTAATTATCATGTCACAAAATTTGCTAGAATAGATTTCTTCGCATATTACACTTGTATGCTATAATTAATGCTAAAACAGTTAGAGCTGAATTAATGGCTTATTTGACAATCTCAGAGTAGAGCTAAATACATTGATGGCTTAATTGACCATCTCATAATAGAGTTAAATACTTTAATGGCATAAAATTGACCATTATAGAGTAGAGTTCAATCACAATAAGACACTTAGAAGACTTTTTTGGGTCATGATTACTTCTTTTATTGAGCTAACTAATCGGACTAACATTCATCATCTTTAGGAATTTACACTTTTTTTATAACTCGAATGCATTATTATTTAATACTCCTTCCATCTCAATTTATTCGACAATTTTTTAGTATGTCCCAAAAAGAATGACATTTTTAAATTTAGTAACAAGTTAACTTCAAACTTTTCATTTTATCTTTACTAAAATGATTTATAGTCATAGAAATTTCTATACTTATTTTATATCACAAGTTTTAAAAAAATTATCTTTTTTCTTAAATTTTGTATCCAGTCAAATACTTTCACATAAATTGAGACGAAGAAAGTAATATTTATGTGATTAAAATACCCAATAACAAAAGATTTACACATTAGTACTCGAGGGATGTAACTTAAATCATTTTATGATATCTTCTTTTTACATTAGTATACTACTACCTCCGTCTCAATTTATATGACACTCATTCTTTATTAATCTGTTTAAAAATAATGATTTGTTCTATATTTAGTACTTAACAATTTAACTTTAAACTTCTCATTTTACTCTTAATAAAATATTCCCTTCATTCACTTTTACTTGTCCGCTATGCTAAAAATAAAATTTCACTTTTACTTGTCCACTTTAGCATATATCATGAGAAAAATGATTTTTTTTCTTAATATTAACTATCCATTCCCCAAATCATTTCACAAAATTTTTGACATGCTAGATGCTAATAGTCATGGATAATATAATAAAACAAACAATTTATTTTGGAGCATAAATTTCAAAAGTCTTATTTTTTTATTAAACTTAATCAGTGCGTGCCTAGTCAAATAATCACATAAATTGGGACAAAAAAATTAGTATATAGGAAAACTTATGTAAATGTACCCTTCAGCCAACTAGTTTACCAACATGGCCGAAGTATACACTATCTATATACTTCAGTTGTATATGTTGTGTATATTATATGTATATTTAGGGTAAAGTATACACTACCATATATATATATATACCTAAAAAATTCCCTAGTAAATATGCATCTATAAATGCCCCCTGCCACTTCTAATCTCAACCAGTACTCAACCTTATCAAATCACATTTCCTCTCTCTCTGGGTGTGAAGATGGGACACTCCATGCGTTTGTTTGCGACTTTCTTCCTTGTAGCAATGCTGCTTTTGGCCACTGGTTTGTCTTCTTCCTTCATAAATATTTTACTATAAACTAGTTTTCTAACAGCCCTGTTATTATTTGAAACATTCTCTTTAATTTTGCTGCAAGAGGAAGATGCACTAAATATAATAGTCGATTGAGTTTAATATTTATGTACTGATATTGTATAATTATTTTTACCACATTAGATATCTAAAGAATAACTATACTATCAAGTCATTTAAATAATTTTTAATTTATATATACTGTGAGTATAAGAAGTATTTTCTGCTTTCATATCATCCAAAGAATATCCCTCCTTAAAATGTTGGATTTGTATAAGATGGCTTACCTGATAACAGGTATAAAACTGACTGATGGTATAAAAGAAATTTATACTGACAATATATACAATTTGAATTCATTTTGAAAATAAAATAAACTAATTATAACTAGTATAAAAGTGACTTGATCATATAAAATCATTTTATACTAACGATGTATAAATCTGAATGGATTTTAGTGTTTATTATGGGTAGTATATATGTTGGGTTTATGTGGTGTACAATATGAATTGAAGAGTGCTTTTCCGAAATGACACAAAAGGAAGGATGTAATTTGAACAACTTTCGTCATTGAATAGGTTGTAACTTTTTCGATAAGGAACAATAACACATGTTCACTATCCTTCTTTCGCTATAAATTCAGAGGACTGCATTGAATTTTCGCACTCCTGCATCTTTTTTATAAATAAAAATCAAGTCTTTGTGTGGTTCATTACTATCTTCGAGTTCGGCAAGTTGTTGGTATTGACCGCTACTCCAAGAACATGTATATCCATTTTATCCTGAGAGGAAGTAATTCAACATCTCGAATATAGTGAGGGGATTAAATTTCTTAAAGACACACAAAAAAATTGTGGACTCGAATAACTATTTAACGTTTCAATTTTATGAATACATATATTTTGTATAATGTTTTGAACACAGATTACTAACAATAAATGTTATGAATATGTATAAAAAAATTTGGTTATCTTTAAAAGTTATATAATTCTTGATTTTTGATGTTTGACTACAATTGATAGAAATGGGACCAATGAGGATTGTAGAGGCAAGGACCTGCGAGTCACAGAGCCACAGTTTCAAGGGGACATGTATTAGCGATACCAATTGTGCCTCCGTCTGCAAGACCGAAGGCTTCACGGGCGGCAAATGCCGTGGCCTCCGCCGTCGTTGTTTCTGCACCAGAAACTGTTAAAAAAAATGAAGAACAAAGTTTCAACATATCTATAGTGTATAGAAATGATCTTTTCATGTTAAAGTATCCATGAATAAATAATGATGTTTATCAATAAAAAAGACAAGCTAATCTTATTTATATAAAATGCACAAACACGTGCGATGCGCGGTTAATAGTTAAGAAAAAGAATCAGAGTATAATTAATTGCGAGCTACAACAACAATGAACCACAAAAAATAGTTGCAAGATAAATGTGTAAGAGAATAACATTGAAGTTCTTCAAATTGATACAGTTTAAAATCCCGCTTGAAACAAATCAATGCACTTAAAATATGTGCCACTAAACACACGTCAAATCTATCATTCAATAGGTACTAAGATAATTGTATGCAATTTATACTGGAAATAGACCTGTCCAAAGCCCGGGTTGGGCCGGGTCAGGGCCGAGTAAGGTGACCTTTTTTTTTATGCTTGCCCGACCCTGACCCTATTTTTTTAAAAAAAATCGGCCCTGACCCGTCGGAAGAGGGACGGGATTTGGCAGGCCGGGCCAGGTTGGGTCGAGGAATTTTTTTTTAAAAAAAAAAAAAAATTGAATTTCTAAAACTTAAATTGACATTCACACCTACACTATCATGAAATTTCGACGTTGAAATTTATTGTGTATCGTAAGATGTTTACTAAAGAAAAAGAAAAAGAAAAATTAGAAATCGATTGGGGGAAAACACAAATTGATTGGGAAAATGGACGTTTTTCTAAAAACTGACTGCGCCAATGCGGTTTGGCCCCCATCTCAAAAAAATACGCAAAATAAAAAAAAATCGAGTAAAACGGACATCCGAGCGCAGAGTTATGACCATTTAAAGTTTCACCAATTTACAACTATTTTCTCTCCCTACATTATGCTTCCGTGATATTAACAGAACGACTAATAATATAAACATATAATTAATAATCAGCTACCATTTTTATATCTTATTTTATGTCGAGCTCAATGTAGATTAGTCATACATATATTATAAAAACATGTATTATATCACTTAAATATTAATGGCAAAAATATATATAAGTACAAAATAAATATTAATGAAGGAAAAATAATATAAATTATATTAAAAAATACGCGGGTCGGTGTCGGGCCGAATCAGACGGGTAAAATATTCCGACCTTGATCCGACCCTACATAAGATCGGGTCCCTGCTTTTTCGGGTCAGGTGACTCGCGGATCAGCTATAAGCCGACCCTGGCCCTGATTTTTTCGGGCCGGGTGGATCCCCGACCCGTTGGACAGGTCTAACTTGAAATAATGCAGCACAAATATGGCTGGGATATATAAGTGACATAGATCGAATAGCACAATATCGTGAAGGAAGATACATGAATAGGAAAGTGGCATATCCAGCTTTCCTGTACTCATATGCCTCTTAATAGAAAAAGTGAAGGTAGGAGCATAAATATCTCTGCATAATATCTAACCTGTCATAAAAAAATTCAAAAATGAACGAGACAAACATGTAGTTACAGTAGAGGCAATATATATATAGACAAAATATATAATTAAAGGCTCAGTCTTATAGCTAAAACTTCAAGGCGGACATACTTATATGTAAGGCTGGCCACAAGTAATCTAGATATTAGCCCATTCTCTGCAATGGAAAAGCAAATCAAGAAGTTTTCATCAATGTTGAAAATGGAATAATGCAAAGCTATCCACATCGGAAACAATAAAGACTTTGGGTATTTTGTGATGTATGGACCGTCGTTAAAGTGATTTTTCTATGTGCATACTTTGGTATCTTCCTCTCCTTCCAATCAAATTTAACCTGCACTTACCATAGCAAATTTAAGAAGTATTGTCCTTTATCTTAACAATATTTAAACTGTTTTATGACAGTCATAATCAATTTCTCCATGTTAAAATAATTCACCTAGTGAAAAATCTCAACTTTTTTGTATAAAACTGAACAATGTAGCTAGACTCAACTGTATTGCATTTAGATTATTATAAGAAGTTTGAAACATGTTATTCACCATCAAGATCTCATATTGATTTTGAGAAAAGATAAATTAATCCTTTGAGTGATTTGAAGAAGTAAGACTAATACTTTGGTGCAATTAAAAGATGATGTTGTGCTTCCATAAAAAATCATTCATACAAACAGATTTATGTTTTAATACTCATAGAAATCACACCAATTACTTCACTACACCGACGCATACACACACATTTCCTTTTAGTACTTTAAAAACGTAGTGTTAGAGATTAGTGTAAAAGTAGAATACTAACCTTTTAGTCTTGTAGAACCACTAAAGTGAAATGATTTTCTGATCTTTCCCAATCCAGAAGTTTTCCAAGTCATGTTGGAAATTTACTAATGTGGAATTAAGTTTATCCCATTATTTATGACTCAAACAATTGGGGCCCCGCACATTGAAAATGTCGTTTTCACACGTGCAATCTTAGTGTCGAGTATCGTAAATTTCGTTAATGAAAGAGATATTGGTACGTAAGTGAAATGTTTGAGACATAGAATGATGGACAGTTATTGGCTAAATAACAAGTGTTCCACGTTGGTAAACGAAGGAGGATTGTGCGAAGTGTAAGATGGTACGGGTTGGAAAAGGGCCGCAGCGCCGTCCGGACTGGGCCGCGGCGTCGGAGAGCCGCGGCCCCCCCCCCAAGCAGGGCCGTGGCGCCTGGTCGACAGTAAGCTGTCTGGCTAATTCGAGTCGCGGCGCTAATGCTGCAGCGCCGCGGCGCTTCCCAGGCAGTGACTGTTCGTCAGAATCCCAAAGGTTTGGCTGTTGAGGTGGTTTCAATGGCATTGAATCCACCCAATAATGACCATCACTTGGACCATTATGTTGCTGCATTATTCGGGGGTTAAATGTCATCCATTACATGGCAATTGAATGCCATTATGGGGCATTTGAAAGGTCATCTTGCACACCTATAAATTGAGGCCTTTGGCTCAATTCTATAGATGATCATAAATGAGCACACAATATACATACAAGTATACAACACCACAAAGAGATCAGTTTTCCTGATAAGCAATCCTTCTCTTAGCAATCTTCATTGTTCGTGTTCTTCGCTGAGGTCATTTGTGTAGGCTTTGCACATTTGATAGTTTGTTGTTTTATCTTGGGAAACTATTGTCCACACTTCCGTAAAGCCTATATACGGGGGCAATCTTGTCTTAAAGACAGAGAGTCATCTCTCGACTCAGCCGGTGGTGTTGTGATTATCTAATTGGTTGCTAAGTGTTTCAGGTGTGAACTTGAATCTCAAAGGACTCTAACCGTTCGGATTCTCAGCGGTTCTACAAGCCACAAGTGTAGCAGTTCATGTTCTTGTATTTCTGAATACAAGATCCAGATTTGGAGTTCCAATTCAAGATCAAGAGATTGACAACTTGTTGTTGTGATCTTTGTTGTTTATCATTTCGATCACTGTAATAGTTTACTATTCTCGTACGTGCTTTACATATCCAACAAGTCACACCACACGAACCTTTAAGTTCCTTTGACAAATAGTAGTTCCAACAGTAAATTGTAAGTTTAGCAATGAAATATTACATCAAAATCGTATTCCTAAGTAACCAAAAAGAAGAGAAAAAAAAGAAATTCTTAATAAGAGTAAACAAGACTATCTTCTCCACTAGCTTGTTCAACCCAAAAATTGGCCAAACTTTCTTATGCAGCAGTACAGGTGATACCCTCCCTTTGTATATCTCATATTCTCAAAAACTTTTTAAATGGTTATGATTTCCTATCGTCATAATACACACACTCAAGAACACCATATCTATTGAGAAACGTGAAAGAAATAATCCCCTTGATTATTTTCATTGATTGAATAGGTATATATACAAGTTACATCTTTCCATAATACTACAAATCCTTTTCCTATTCTACTTCTAAATCCTTATTCTACCATAATTCTAACTATACAATTATGGTAGGTGTATAACACTAATTAAGGTATCCTTTTTATTACAATATACTACAAATATATATACCATATATACACCTATTATTTCTGGCCGAGAGGCCAAGAGGCCCAATTCTGGTCTGTTTAACACACCCCCGCAGTCATAGCGGGCGGTTTTCGAACGCTGAGACTGTCCCTAAAATCTTCAAAGAGAACCGCTGGTAGACCCTTTGTAAAGATGTCTGCAATTTGATAACGAGACGGGACATGGCATACGCGAACTTGACCCTTTGCAACCTTTTCCCGGACAAAGTGAATGTCCATTTCGATATGCTTGGTGCGTTGGTGTTGAACGGGGTTACCTGAGAGGTAGATGGCACTAATGTTATCGCAATATACCAAGGTTGCCTTCTGAATGGGACAATGAAGCTCCAAAAGCAAATTACGTAGCCAACAGGACTCGGAGACCACATTCGCTACCCCTCGATATTCTGCCTCTGCACTGGAGCGTGACAGAGTTGCTTGACGTTTTGCCGACCATGAGACCAAGTTGTTGCCAAGGAACATACAGTAGCCGGAAGTCGACCGTCTGGTGTCGGGACAACCACCCCAATCAGCATCCGTGTAAGAGACAAGTGTGGATGTAGATGAAGGATACAAGTGCAACCCATAGTCCAGTGTCCCTTGAATATACCGAATGATGCGTTTGATTGCATTCATGTGCTCAACCCTGGGATCATGCATGAATAAACACACCTGCCGAACCGCATATGTAATATCTCGGTCCGGTAAAGGTAAGATCTTTGGAGGGCCCCTGCAAGACTGCGATAGCGGGTCGGGTCCTCGTATGGTGCACCTGCTGCGGCACTCAGCTTTGGGTTTGCATCAACCGGTGTGGAAGTGGACTTACAGGATGACATCCCCGCCCTCTCGATGATCTCAGCAGCATACTTCCGTTGAGATAGAAATAAGCCACATGAATGACGCTTGACGGCAATCCCCAAAAAATAACTCAACGGCCCCAAGTCCTTCATAGCAAACTCAGAACTGAGCATGGTCATGATAGATTGGCGCAAGGCATCGGAAGAGGCGGTCAAGATGATATCATCCACATACAACAGAATGTAGGCCAAAGAAGAACCACGGCGGTAGATGAACAAGGAATTGTCTGACCGGCTATGAGTGAATCCAATAGTTGAAACAAAGTCAGCAAACCTCGTGTACCAGGCCCTCGGAGACTGCTTAAGCCCATATAAGGACTTCTTCAACAAACATACATGATGAGGACGGTTTGGATCCCTGAAACCCAAAGGCTGATGCATATAGACTGTTTCCTTGAGATCACCGTGTAGGAAAGCATTTTTGACATCCAACTGATGAATTGGCCAAGTCTTTGATAGAGCCAAGCTAAGCACAGTGCGAATGGTAGCCGGTTTGACCACCGGACTAAACGTCTCCCCACAATCAATTCCAACCTGCTGAGTCTTACCATCACCAACAAGTCGTGCCTTATGTCGAGCAAAGGACCCATCTGAATTCTCCTTATGAGCAAAAATCCACATAGACCGATAATATTAATACCATATGGACGGGGCACCAACTCCCACGTCTTATTATCAATAAGAGCATTATATTCATCAGTCATAGCAATTTTCCAATTAGGGTCATTTAATGCGGACACAGGATTGCGGGGCAAGGGGGATTTAGGGACATCAGAATGTAAATTAAAATGTCTTTTAGGTGTAAAAATACCCCGCTGACTCCGAGTGACCGGTCTATGACTCGATGAAGAATTGAGGGAATTTTGGGAATTTTCTGGGCTCGGACGGACGGCCAAGGGCAGGGGCTGCGCTGGCCCAAATCGGTAAAGGCGGACTCGGTTTTGGACCGGTTCCGAATTGGGCCGAGCAGCCCCAATTGCTTTGGAACTGTTCCATGGCGGCTTCTTTGGATGTGGCGTTATCTTTGTGGGGCCGGCGGGCGGTGGGCCCGCCGGAGGATTTTGGGTACGGGAGATGTCCGAAAAATTCCGAATAATATATGGGGATATTTGGTCATCCAAAAAATTATATGACTTAGGTTCGGGAGTATGAACTTTCGTAAATGGGAATTGAGTTTCATCAAAAATGACATGGCGATTGATTATGATTTTCTTGGAGGATAAATCAAAACACTTATAACCACGATGATTTGACGGATAACCCAAAAACATACACGGGGTAGACCGAGCTCGAAGTTTGTTAATTGTGGTGGATGGGAATAACGGATAACACAAGCACCCAAAAATCCGAAGATGAGAATAAGATGGGTTCTTATTATATAGTATTTTTAGGGGGAAGAATATGTCGACCCTTAGAAGGAATTATGTTGAGAAGATATGTGGCCATTTGTAGAGCATGATGCCAAAAATATGGAGGTATGGAGGCATGTAACAGAGAGTTCGGACAATGTTATTTATGGAACGAATTTTGCGTTCGGCTTTCCCATTTTGTGAAGATGTATGAGGACATGAAAAACGAAAATTTATCCCATGAGTAGCACAAAACTCCCGAAACTCCCTATTGTCATATTCTTTCCCATTATCACATTGAATATTTTTTATTTCTCTTTCGAATTGAGTACGAATGAACGCTCTAAATTTTATGAAGACGGAAAACACTTGTGATTTATTCGCAATTGGAAACGTCCACAAAAATCTAGAATAATCATCTAAAAAGAGAACATAATAACGATGACCCATTGAACTAAGAACAGGAGATGTCCATAAGTCGCTATGAATAATGTCAAATGGCATAGAAGTATGAGAATTGGAGTCTACAAAGGGCAACTTAACAATTTTTCCTAATGAACAAGATCGACAAATTGGAGTACTATTTGTACCCTTACAAGAAATAAAGCTATTTTTATCTAAAGTGATAAAATAGAAGATCCCGGATGACCCGACGAGCATGCCATATGGAAGGAGAGATGGGCGCAAAAGTCGATGGCAAGGTGGACTCGATGGATCGAAATCGGGCATGATAGGATACGATCCCCCTACTATCACACCTCATGAGATGACTCCCCGTCTTGAAATCCTTCACGAGAGAAACCGAAAGGATCAAATTCAACGAAAACAGAAATTGTCATTTGTGAATTTTCGGACGGACACTAAATTTTTAATCAATTTAGGAGCATGCAAAGTATTTTTCAAGAGGAGTGGTGGATTAGGAGGAGACAATGTTTTCGACCATACCCTAGAATTGGAATAGAACTGCCATTACCAACAATTATCCCCAGAGGGTGCTCAAATTGGAATAAGATGAGAGAGTACCGATTCGGAAGTCATGTGAGTAGTGGCCCCGGTGTCCATGTACCAATTTGGGTCCGGTTGAGTCAACCCCAACGTGTGCATCGCGGCCTCGATATCGGTCCGAGTGGGGCCGCCGCATGATGGGCTTGCGGAGGACGGGGCCCAAGGACGCCCGGCCGTGCTTTGGGCCGGGCCGTTACCGCCGTGGGGGCCGTTCTTTGGGCCACCGGCCGCCGGGGGCGCCAATGCCGGGTATTGGGCTCGCTGGATCGGCCAGACCGGCCGCCGGAAGAAATCGCTGGAGGGTGCGGGTGCCACTGCCACTGGCCCCACTGCTGGGCCCACGGTGGTGGTGGCCCACTGTACCCCGAATGGGACCCACCGCCTGCTTGTTGCTCACCGGAACCGCCACCAGAACCACCTCGTTTGCCCCCGCGGTTTTTGTTATTTTTGCGATTATTCTTGCCGCCACCATTATTATGGTTTTGGCCCGAATTATTAACAAAACCCGAAGAACTAGGAGAGGATGCCACCATGACAATCGGGCTTGCTCCGTAGCCGCCTTTTAGCCAAACCGCTTCTTCCAACGTCGCATGGAGCGGGCTTGATGAAAGTCGGGAAGAGGGTTGCTTTGGCGAAGGAGAGTTCCAACACCATTATAGGCCTCCGAAAGCCCGGCAACCAACTGTAGAACTAGACGATTATTTGTCACTGGTGCGCCAACATTACGGAGTTGATCCGCCAATTCCTTTAGTTTCTTGCAATATGCAGAAACGTTCGGAAATACGTCCATTCGAACGAGAGAGAATTCCTGCTCGAGTGTGACGATACGGGAATGTTGGTTGTCTTGGAATATGTCACGCAATCTATTCCATGCAGCCATAGCCGTGGTATCGGGCTCCATAATCGTCTCAGAAGGTCCACCGAAATAGTGGCGTATATCCACCGAAGAACGGTAGCATCAAGTGTAATCCACACCTCGGGATCCTCCGCGGGGAAGGGGTCTAGCGGGAGGAATTATGTGATGAAGAACTTGATAAGAGATAGCGTGAATTTTAAACAACTCCGCCCACGTTGCATATTGAACGTTTTCCATCTCAAGGACAATAGGGACACTGAGCTTGATATTGGAAACCGTGAGGGCAGGGTGAAAATTGTTCTTAGACATATTTGAAAGAACAAAGAAGGAGGATAAATTTAAGAGAGGTTTTTTTGAGAGCGGAAGACGAGATATTTGGAGAGAAAAACCCGAGGGAGGGGGGGGGGGGTTCTCGGCCAAAGAGGCAAAAGTTTGAGAGAAGAAAACTTTTGGTTAGACCTAGTCTCTTGATACCATGAAAGAAATAATCCCCTTGATTATTTTCATTGATTGAATAGGTATATATACAAGTTACATCTTTCCATAATACTACAAATCATTTTCCTATTCTACTTCTAAATCCTTATTCTACCATAATTCTAACTATACAATTATGGTAGGTGTATAACACTAATTAAGGTATCCTTTTTATTACAATATACTACAAATATATATACACCTATTATTTCTGGCCGAGAGGCCAAGAGGCCCAATTCTGGTCTGTTTAACAAAACGGTCTGCTGCAAGATTCCTTACTGCATGGTTGTACATAGAACTACACTATATGAGTAATTTGTTTTAGATAAATGTGATTTGTGATTGATCTAAGCACTTCTCTGACATGTTTCTAATCAGCCAGAACGTTTTCTTAAAGCCACTAACCAAATCTTATCTTTTAATCTGAATTAATATCTAAAATAGCTACTGGATGCAAAGAAAAGTAGACATTTCAAGACTATTGGAAGAGATTAGACGGGATGTTATATGTAAAAGTAGAATTAATTCATGTTTTTTGGGTCGCTAGGATGATGTTTATAGTCAACTTAAATCTAAACAGAGATACCTTTGATATTCTCTTTAACTGTGCCTATTTAATTGCTTGGTTCAAAGTTACTCCAATCTTTTGGGAAGCGCATGTGATTTCTGCATATTTAAAGTAATGAAATTAAATTGAAAAAGCTACATTGACTTATAATAGCAGTTTGTGAAGTTGCTTTTTCCTGAAATCATATCATGACTTGTAGAAACTAAGGCTCGATAAAGTGTTGCCAGGTTTATACTCATTTGAAATATAGAGTATCAATAGCTCAGTTAAGAAGCATTGAACCTAAAAATCGAACCTCCCATGGAGATATGCCATAAATTTGTGCATTTAGGTTCAAATTTTCTTTGTTTTCTAGTTACCCTTAAATGAATATTAAACAACCATCCAAATCTGGAATATAAACTCATCTTTCATCCAGTCCGGACATAGTTTCCAATTATCAAGGCGGCCGAGGGGGTTATGGTTTGCGATGGTAACTTGTGCCAAGTAATTTGAATCATATGTTCTTTGAATCATACATAATTTGCAATTGAAATGCTTATCAGTGAACATCCTTACTGCAAGTACAGTAATTACTATAAATTAAAGTTAGGAAAATTACAAATGTAAATGATTAAATCAGACATCATAAATGCATGCAAGTGCAAAAGATGAAAACCCATGGGAAGTGTTCAACCACTGTTTACCTCAATGGTTGAACGTAAAAGGTCAGCATCAACATACAAATTACCACACTCATTTATTAAGCTAATATGTAAATCATCTTCTAGCCAGAAGCAGATTAAAAAGAAGTTAAGAATAAAAATGAATCTAACCTCACAAGGAGAGAGTGCAAATTTATGATATAGAATCTCATTCCTTCAGATGTCCCTCTATAGATATGCCTAACACATCATTATTTCATTTCGACTTCCCGAGCCTAAGCATATTCCAAATCCGCTCAGCCATATAGATATGTGATAGAATATATACAAATATATTCTTTTGATATAATTAGTGATTTTGTATATTTGTAATTATTATAGTAATATTTTATATTAGTTAAGTGAATATTTAATTTCCGTAATTATAACCTAGAATTACTATTATATATCATGTATATAAACCATTTACATTAACGAAATCAGCAAGGGATTATTCTCTTTCATGGTATCAGTAGTATAGGGCAAATTTTTTTCCTTCTCCACACAGCTTCCGCCCCCCTTGATCTCTCATCCATCCCTTCCCTTTTTTCCCCGAAACCCTAATTCTCCTCTCGTTCCTCAATTATGTCTACCACAAAGAATATCTTTCATCCTGCCCTTGCAGTCTCCAACATCAAGAACAACATCCCTATCATCCTTAAAATGGAGAACGTCCAATATGCGACGTGGGCAGAACTTTTTAAAATTCACGCAAGGTCTCATAGAGTCCTCCATCACATCGTCAAACCGGACAAAGGCAATGAGAAGGTGCCTTCCACCAATGATGAAATAGAGTTGTGGGCAACTCTTGATGCTACGGTCCTCCAATGGATTTATTCAACTATCTCTACGGACCTCTTACAGACAATTATCGAACCCGACACCACAACAATGGAAGCTTGCATTGGTTGAGTGATATATTCTAAGATAACAATTCTCGTGCTGTGACCCTTGAGCAAGAAATCTCTCACATAAATATGAAGAATTTTCCAAATGCCTCAACCTATTGTCAAAGGCTCAAGCAGTTGTCGAATCAACTCAAGAATGTCGGCGCACCTGTCACAAATGATCGTCTCATTCTTCAGATGGTTGCAGGCCTCTCCGAGGCATATAATGGGGTTGGAACTCTTCTTCGGCAAAGAAACACTCTCCCGCCGGCAATCGGAGCCAATTCCGCTATGGTGGCCACATCCCACGAAACCGATGACTCTCAATCATTCTCCAAAAATTATGGTCAAAACCGTAACAACGGGGTAACAAAAAGGGTCATGGGAAAAATCACGGTGGCGAATGTGGCGGTGGCAAGGGTGGTGGCCGCGGTGGCAACAGTGGCGTTAGTGGCGGACGTGGAGGCGGCAGTGGCGGTCAGCAGAGAGCCAGGACACAGCACTCCTAGCAGCAGGCATGGGACTCGGGGCAGTGTCCACGGGGCCTACCTTGGGCCAATGGGCATGGGCCTCGAAGTCACTCGGCCTGGCAGCAGCCTGGCCTGCTTGGGCCTCATGCACAATAGTCTTTGGCTGCTACAAGCACATCCGTATCTCCGACCCACACGGATATCGAGGCGGCAATGCATACACTTGGGCTAAATCCTCCAGATGTAAATTGGTACATAGACACTGGTGCTACTTCTCATATGACATCCGTGCTAGGTAATCTCTCAATCTTATTTCAATTTGAGAAAAAATTGTGGCATAATTATAGGTAATGGTAATTCAACTCCAATTCGGGTAATGGTAATTCAACTCCAATTCGTGGTTATGGTCACACAAATTTTTCTCCCCCGAACCCACCTTTAACCTTGAAAATGTCCTTCATTCTCCTCACTTAATTAAAAATTTGGTGTCTGTTCGGAAATTTACAACTGATAACTCAGTTTCTGTTGACTTTGACCCTTTTGGATTTTCTGTGAAGGATTTCTGGATAGGGATACCTCTAATGAGATGTGATAGGCGGGGCGAGCTCTATCCCATCACCACCACCACCACTAAACAAACCACACTATCAATGTTTGCCTCTTTAGCACCTTCTTTATGGAATGCGCGTTTGGGTCATCCAGGAGCGTCTATTTTTTCCTGCTTTATAAAAAAATAAATTTATTGAGTGTAATAGTGCTTGTAATACTAGCGTTTCTCCTTCTTGTCCATTTGGGAAACATGTTAAATTGTCGTTTGGTGCCTCAAATTCTAGTACTTTATTGCCATTTGATATTATTCATAGTGATCTTTGGACATCTCCCGTTTTGAGCTCTTTGGGCCAGCGTTATTATGTGTATTTTTTCATGATTATTCTAATTTTTTGTGGATATTTCCGTTATCTAAAAAGTCTCAAGTTTATTCCACATTCTTATCATTTAGAGCATTCATCCGTACTCAATTTGAACGGGAAATTAAGAACATTCAATGTGATAATGGATGGGATTTGATAATAGGCCATTTAGAGAATTTTATAAGGTTAATGATATATCTTTTCGGTTTTTCTGTCCACATACATCATCACAAAATGGGAAAGCCGGGAGAAAAATCTGCACCATTAATAATATTGTTCGGACATTACTAGCACATGCTTCATTACCACCTTCATTTTGGCATCATGTATTACAAATGGCTACTTACCTTCTTAACATACTCCCTAGCAAATGATTAGCATACCAATCTCCACTCAAAATTCTTTATCACAAATATCCTTCGTATTCTCATCTTAGGGTGTTTGGGTGTTTATGCTATCATCTCTTCCCCTCCACTACAATAAACAAACTTCAAGCCCGATCTACCGCTTGTGTGTTCTTGGGTTACCCGTCTAATCATTGTGGTTATAAATTTTATGATTTATCCTCTAATAAAATCATAATTAGTCATCATGTCATTTTTTATAAAACCCATTTTCCTTTTGCTAAGTTGCATAATTTCGTGTCCAACTCTTATAATTTTTTGGATGATGAGCTCTCACCGTATGTGGTCCAGCCCACACCTCAGCTTCCGGACCAGCAGACACCAGCAGGTAGTGGGCCTGTTGGCCCAGACACCCCCCGTCCTCAAAATCTGCCACCAGGCCCACTACCTGTTGGCCCAATTCCCTCTGTTCGTGAGTTTCCGCCAATAGGCCCACTGTCTGCTTGCCCAATTTCCGCCAACTCGCCACTTTTACCAACAGCCCCACTGCCTGCTGGCCCAACCCAGTCCAGTTGTCACCCAGCCCAGGTCCTCCCAACTTCTATCCATCCTACTTCTATTTCGGGATAAGGGCTCGTTACTCATAGCCAACGGGATATTATTAGACCAAACTGACATTTTAATGTCAACTCTAATGGCACTAAATCCCCCTACCACATAACTATGTGTCTGCCCTTCGTGACCCGAATTGGAAAATGGACATGGATGATGAATATAATGCTCTAATTGAAAATAATACATAGGAGTTGGTGCCCCATCCGCCTGGTGTCAATGTGATTTGTTCTATGTGGATTTTTACTCATAAGGAGAAATCTGATGGTTGTTTTGAGAGGCATAAGGCTCGTCTTGTAGGTGATGGCAAAATTCAACAGGTTGACGTGTATTGTGGAGAGACATTTAGCTTGGTAGTCAAACTGGCAACTATTTGCATTGTTCTCAGTCTAGCTCTCTCAAAAGCATGTCCCATTCATCAGTTGGACGTGAAAAAATGCATTCTTACACGACGAACTCAAGAAAACTGTATACATGTATCAGCCCTTGGGTTTCAGGGACCCCGATCATCCTAACCATGTGTGCTTGCCGAAGAAGTCCTTATATGGGCTCAAACAGGCTCCTCGGGCCTGGTACAAAATATTTGCAGATTATGTGTCTACTCTTGAGTTTTCTCACAGCAGGTGTGATCATTCTCTGTTTATCTACCATCGCGGTACTTCTATGGCATACATTCTGTTATATGTGGATGATATTATATTGATTGATTCCTCTGATAAAATGCGCAAGTCTATCACATCTCTTCTCAGCTCCAAATTTGCTATGAAAGACTTGGGGCTTTTGAGTTATTTTTTTGGTATAGCTATAACTCGTCGTGCATGTGGTCTATTTCTATCCTATAGGAAGTATGCAGCCGAGATTATTGAATGGGCCGGCATATCATCCTGTAAGTCATCTCCTACTCCGGTTGACACTAAACCGAAGTTGAGTGCTACTTCTAGCACACCTTACGAGGATCCCTCCCACTATCGTAGTCTTGCGGGAGCTCTTCAGTATCTTACGTTTACGAGGCTTGATATTACTTATGTGTTGCAGCAGGTGTGTTTATTTATGCATGATCCGAGGGAAGAACACATCCACGCTCTCAAACGCATTATGTGTTACATTCAGGGCACTCTTGATTATGGTTTACACTTATATCCATCATTAGTATCTACTCTCATGTCTTACACAGATGTTGATTGGGGTGGATGTCCATATTCCAAACGTTCGACATTTGGTTATTGTATATTTCTTGGTGATAACTGTCTCTTGGTCGGCCAAACTCCAGGCTACTTTATCGCATTCCAGCGTGGAGGCCGAATATCGAGGGGTAGCTAATGTGGTGTCTGAGTCCTGTTAGTTGCGTAACCTCCTTTTAGAGCTTCATTTTCTTATTCGGAAAGCTACATTGGTCTACTGCAATAATGTTAATGCAATATATCTCTCCGGGAATCATATCCAACATCAGCGCACTAAACATATCGAGATGGATATTCACTTTGTTCGCAAAAAGGTAGCTCGTGGACAAGTACGTGTCTTGCATGTCCCTTTCCGGTATCAAATTGCTGACATATTTACTAAGGGCCTTCCCTTAGGTCTGTTTGATGATTTTAGGGACAGTCTCAGTTTCCGTAGACCGCCTGCTACAACTGCGGGGGTGTGATAGAATATATGCAAATATATTCTTTTGATATAATTAGTGATTTTGTATATCTGTAATTATTGTAGCAATATTTTATATTAGTTCGGTGAATATTTAATTTCCGTAATTATAACCTAGAATTACTATTGTATATCATGTATATAAAACATTTACATTAATGAAATCAGCAAAGGATTATTCTCTTTCAATATGCATAACACATCAATGTACATAGTTAAGGATATACCGGTAAGTTAATGGCAGTAACTCTTTTATGTGAATAAACTTGCTCCCATCGTCGAACATAAGGCATACAACAAATTCAACATAAGATGTTGCTCTACACTGATGAACACAACGAGTCAGCAAGTAGAAACGAAAAGCCTATATTGTAGAGCAACTGTCAGAAGACTTGGACATCGAATTACAAAGAAAAATATCGATAAGATTAAATCCCCTTATAATTCATCACTTACAAAATCAGTCGTCACCATCACCGGCAACCGGACCCATCACCGCAGTCTCCAGGCGGGCTGTCCACCCAGCCTCGCAATGGGAGCCTCAGCTCAACCCTTATCGACCTTCCGTCTCGGCTGCCTCTCGGCTAGCCCCCCTCTTCCCGACACCACTGCCCCATCTCGGCCCCACCTCCTCACTCCCAGGCCTATTCCCAATCCCGCTGCCACGTCTCGGTCATCCCTTCCCGATCCCGTTCAACCCTCAGCAGCACCCCGATGGACAATGGAAACCCGTGCTATGCACGATATTTCCAAACCCAAACGGCTATTTAACTTGTCCACATCGATTGCCCCTTCCCCTGTTCCTCGTAATCCGAAAGATGCATTGTTCAATCCTAATTGGAAAAATACAATGATTGACGACTATAATGCTCTTATTGAAAATAAGAGGTGGGATCTAGTACCTCGTCCTCCTAATGCTAATATTATTCATTCTATGTAGATTTTTCGACACAAAAAGAAATCTGATGATTCTTTTTAGAGGCACAAGGACTGTCTTATAGGTGATAGCAGGTCTCAATAGGTGGGAGTGGATTGTGATGAAAACTTCAGCCCGGTGGTGAAACCGGCGACTATTCGTACTGTTCTCAGTATTGCTTTATCCAAATCTTGGCCTATTAATCAGCTTCACATCAAAAATGTTTTCTTGCATGGGGACTTTCATGAACATCAGCTCACTAATTACATTGAAATACATATTCACTTTGTATGTGAAAAAGTGGCTCGTGGACAAGTTCGTGTCCTTCATGTTCCTTCCAGGTATCAGATTGTTGATATGTTTACTAAAGGACTTCCTCGCATACTTTTTGATGATTTTCGAGCCAGTCTCAGCGTACAAGAACCTCCCGCTTTGACTGCAGGGGTGTGATAGAATATTTCCAGAATACTCCTGTATCTTTATATATTTTTTATATTAGGTAAATTTATATTCCGATTGTAATTAGGAAGATTAGTTACCTAGTTTTTAACCATGTAAATAATTATGTAACACTATATATATTGTACACAATAATCAATGAAAGGCAAGGGAATATATTCCTTTAGTAACAACAATTTTCATAAAATATTTATACAAAAATCACGATAAGTAATTTGAGGATTTTTGTGGGCATGATTGCTTCCTTAATTGAGCTAGCTAAATGGGATCAACATTCATTATTTTCGTAAACTTACATTTTTTCTTTTAGTTTCTATTTTATAGCTTTAATACAACAACAGACTTAGTGAAATCCCACAACGTGGGGTCTGGAAAGGGTAAAGTGTACGCAGACTTTACCTCCACCTTAGTAGGTAGAGCGGTTTTTCCGGGAGACCATCAGCTCAAGATAAAGAATAATCACAAGCAAAGCAAAGCAAGAGAAACAATCAGACTCTGACAAGAAATTAAATAGTATAAACATGCTGATAATTGAATCGAATTCGCCATGGTAGCGCATTCGAAAAAAAAGAAGCAGTAGCTAACATAGCTAAATAAGATAAACAAAGTGTACTAAAGAACACAACAGCAGAAATCAAACTACAAGTGACTATAAAGCAATACGACGCCTACTAGTATGATAGGATAAGCAGGGCTACAATAATAACATTCCAACTACCAGTATGTAAGTGTAAGTAGGACTACACTCAACTACCTACTACCCTTCTATCCTAATATGTGTCCTCCACAACCCCCTATCTAAGGTCATGTCCTCGGTAAGTTGCACCTACGCCATATCCCGTCTAATCACCTCTCCCAAATACTTCTTCGGCCTACCTCTACCCCTCATGAACCCGTCCATAGACAACCTCCGCACTGGGGAATTTTTGCCTCTCCTATGCACATGCCCGAACCATCTCAACCTCACTTCCCGCATCTTATCATCCACCGAGGTCACTCCAACTCTGTCCCGGATATCATCATTTTTAATCATATACCTTATTGTATGCCTACATATCTATCTCAACATCCTCATCTCCACAACTTTTATCTTTTGGATGTACGAAGTCTTAACTGGCCAACACACCGCCCCATACAACACAGTCGATCTAACCACCACCCTATAGAACTTGCCTTTAAGTTTTGATGGCACATTTTTATCGCACAAGACTCCAGATGCGAGCCTCCATTTCATCCACCCTGCACCAATACGATATATGACATTTTCATCAATCTCTCCATTCCCTTGGATAATAGATTCGAGATACTTGAAGTTTCCTTTCTTTAGAAAGAGCTGAGTACCAATCCTCACCTCCACGCCTATCTCATGGTCGCTCCCGTTACTGAACTTGCACTCCAAGTATTCTATTTTGGGCCTACTCAGCCTGAACCCTTTAGACTCCAAAGTTTGTCTCCAAACCTCTTGCTTGGCATTCACTCCGCTACGAGTCTCATCAATCAGGACTATGTCATCTGCGAATAACATACACCATAGTACCTCCCATTGGTTTATCGCGTCAGTCCGTCCATCACCAAGACAAATAGGATTGGGCTAAGAGTCGATCCCTGGTGCAGCCTCATCATCACTGGAAAGTGCTCCGAGTCTCCTCCTACTGTCTGTACCCTAGTCTTGGCTCCATCATACATATCATTGATCGCCCTAGTGTATGCCACAGGTACACCTCTAACCTCCAAACATCTCCATAGAACCTCCCTAGGGACTTTGTCGTATGTCTTCTCGAGGTCAATGAAAACCATATGTAGGTCTTTCTTCCTCTCCCTATACTGCCCCACTAACCTCCTAATAACATGAATGGCTTCAGTAGTCGAACGTCTCGGCATAAACCCAAACTGATTATCAGAAATAGACACGTCTCTCATCACCCTTATCTACACGACTCTCTCCCAAACTTTCATAGTGTGGCTCAGCAGCTTGATACCCCTATAGTTGTTGCAACTCTAGATATCACCTCATTATACTCCACATCCATTCTTCGGGCATTCTTGTCGTCTTAAAAATGACGTTAAACAACTTAGTCAGCCACTCCAAACCTGTCTTGCCTGCACTCTTCAAAAATTCAACTGGGATTTCATCAGGCCTGGTCGTTCGTCCCCTACTCATCCTGTGAACATCATCCTTAACCTCATCAACCTTAATGCTTCTACAATACCCAAAATCCCGGTACCTACCAGAATGTTCCAGATCTCCCAGCACAATGCCTCAATCTCTTTTTTCATTCAAGAGTTTATAGAAGTAGGACTGCCATCTTCGCCTAATATGTGTTTCTTCCACCGGTACTTTGTCATCCTCGTCCTTGATGCACCTCACGTGATCCAAGTCACGGGTCCTCCTCTCCCTTGTCTTGGCTAGTCTGTACAACTTCTTATCCCCGTCTTTCTCCTCTATTTCCACATACATGAGTTCAAAAGCCGCAGTATTCTCCGCCGTAACCGCTAGATTTGCCTCCTTCCTCGCCATCTTATATAGTTTCCTATTCGTCCACTTCTCCCCCTCATCTTTGCTTTCCACCACTTTCGTATACACATCTTTTTTCTCTTATACCGTCTCTTGAACTTTACCATTCCACCACCAGTCCACTCGATGCCCACCACGGTTACCCCGCGAGGCCCCTAGCACTTCTCTAGCTACCTCCCGAATGCAACTGGCCGTCCTGTCCCACATATCGGTCGCATCTCCACTACTCCCTCAAGCCCCCTTAGCCATCAACCTCTCCCCCATCTTATTTGCACTAGCCATGGTCAAACTCCCCTATTTGATTCTTAGCTTGTCTTCCACAACCCTGCTCTTCTTCTCAATCTTGATCTCTAAATCCATCACCAAAAGATTATGTCGAGTTGTAAGATACTCACTCAGAATAACCTTGCAGTCTTTACAAAGACTGTTGTCAACCTTTTTGAAGGAGGAAAAATTCTATCTGAGTCTTAGCCACCGAACTACGAAAGTCACCAAGTGCTCCTCCTTTTTCAGGAACCTCGAATTGGCTATCACCATCCCAAAAGCTTTACTGAACTCCAAAAGTGAGACGTCTCCCCCATTCCTGTCTCCGAGGCCAAAGCCTTCATACACGTCGTCATGACCCCCCGGAAGTGACCCGATATGTCCATTGAAATCTCCTCCTACAAATAACTTCTCAGTGGGTGGTATACCTCCCACAACCTCGTCCAAATCCTCCCAAAAGCGTCTCTTCTCCTCCTCGTCCAAGCCCGCCT
Organism: Anisodus tanguticus; assembly: GCA_034509755.1. Taxonomy (NCBI): domain Eukaryota; kingdom Viridiplantae; phylum Streptophyta; class Magnoliopsida; order Solanales; family Solanaceae; genus Anisodus; species Anisodus tanguticus. The sequence continues at coordinate 5,763,111 of CM067543.1, read as the reverse complement.
ATGACGCATAAGCACTAATAATGTTCATAGTGAACCCTCCAACTACCAACTTAATCGTCATCATCCTGTCATTGACCCTCCTCACCTCTACCACCTGATCCCTTAGCTCGCTGTCTACCAAAATGCCTACCCCATTCCTATACTTCGACCTACCTGAGAACCATAACTTATACCCGTCTACATCCTTAGCCTTAGGTCCTACCCATTTGGTTTCCTGGACACATGCTATATTAATTCTCCTCTTTTTAAGAATCTTAACTAGCTCTATGAACTTTCCCGTTATAGCTTTAATATATTATTTAAAGTTATAATATATAAGATCATAACTAAGATTATTGCCAACAGACTTAAGAATCGATCAGCTTTCATCCCTGGAAGAATAATAGCTGATAACATTCTACTGAGCCATGAGCTAGTAAAGGACTACACTAAAAATCAATTATCTCCAAGGTGCATGATTAAAGTTGATATTCATAAGGTATATGATTCACTACAATGGTGCTTTCTTGAACAAGTACTAAGGGTTTGGGATTTCCGAGGAAGATGATCACTTGAATTATGCTATATGCGACAACAGTTAGCTACAATTTTCAAATTAATGGGATGACTTCTTATACTATGCAAGCTAAAATAGGACTCAGGCAAGGGAATCCTATGTTCTCTTGCCTATTTATGCTGTCAATAGAATATCTTAATAGGTGCCTCAATACACTCAGTGATAACCTTGAGTTCAATTATCATCCAAGATGCCAAAGACTGAGGATCACTTACCTTTGCTTTGCAGATGATCTATTGATGTTTATCAGGTGTGACTTGAAATTTGTGCAACTTCTCAGAGATATGTTTAATATGTTCTCTGAAGCTTTTGGCTTACAGGCTAACTTGACCAAAAGTCAAATTTATTTTGCATGGTGGAGTGGACAGACCCACTAAAGGGGACATCTTACAGTTTATGGGCTATGAGATTGGTGAGTTGCCCTTTAAATACTTAGGGGTGTCCTTGTCAACTAAAAGGCTAACTGTGGCACAATGCACAAGCCATCTGATAAAATAACAAATAGAATTACACCATGTTAAGGGATTATCCTATGCTGGAAGATTACAACTAATCAAGGCAATATTTGTGGAAATTCAAGCTTATTGGTCCAATTGTTTCTTATGCCTCAGAAGACTATTACGCTCATAGAAGCAACTTGCAGGAGTTATCTGTGAACTGGGGAAGCTAAAATCTCTAGGAAAGATTTGATTGCATGAGACAAAGTGTGTATGCCTAAGGGAGCCGGAGGTCTCAACATGATAAATCTGAAGTTATAGAATCAAGCGGCCATTTACAAATTGTTATGGGCTAGTCAACGGAAAGTTGTAGATTACAATATGGGTGCACTCATATTATATAAAACAGAATCATTGACTTGCTATGGAAGTGCCAAAGCAAGCCTGTTGGATGGTGAGGAAGATTTTCAACAGGAGGAAATACTGACAAAAACCTAGATATTATTCTATTCCAAAGGCGAATCCTAACTGAAGTAAATTATCCCCATTTTTCTCTTTAGTGCTGGCATATCAAGCATGCATTGACCAGTTTAGTTTCTGAGATTGGTATACTCTGCAATTTTAGTAAAAGCCAAAAATGTAGAAGTACTCTTGCTTCGTGTATATAATGCAATTTTGAAACAAGTCTTTGAAAAGGCTGAGAAATAAAATACGGAGAGGGGCAGCTAGATCGAGTAGGGGTTCGAATCTATCTCTTCGAAAGGCTTGTATTCTGATTGGATTTCGAACATCGTTCCCATGCCCAAGAAGGATGGACGTGTTCGCGTATGCATCTATTTTGAAAATCTCGATAAAGCATGTTCACGGTGATGATTTTCCGCTGTCGAACATTGATGTAACGAAGTCATAGGCACATAGGTTCAAGGCTTGACCGACTAGTTACTGATACAAATAACATAAAAAATGTATCTGACATTTATTAAAAAAAGCAACCCCAAAGATTTGAGATCAAAGGCATCGAGTTGTGCCCTACCCTTCCCACCTGGCCATGTGTGGGCCACACTTCTGAAAGATTTTCTAAGTGGGAGAACCCACATGTACAGAACAAAGTGATCAAGAGTGGCAAATTCCAGATCAGTGTTGCATACAAACTTCTAAGAGGTGAGATTCTTAATGTACCTTGGAGGGGTCTGGTCAGTCATAATATAGCATGTCCTAAACACGCTTTCATACTATGACTAAGTCTACTGGGAAAGCTGAGAACTAAAGATATTCTGCTCCAACGGGGTATGACTATCAATGGAATGTGTGTTCTGTGTGGCACTCAAGCTGAAACATTGCATCACTTACTATTTGAATGTGACTACTCTAATTGTGTTTGGAGGGATATTTTACTCTAGCTTCACTGGCATCGAACTATATTGCAATGGAACCAGAATGGAGATAGGTGATGAAGACTAGCAGAAAACATGTCCTGTTGGTGTACTACTCAAAGCGACATTTGCAGTAGTGATATATGAATTATGGGGGGAGTGGAACCAGGGGAGGCTCGATAAATTGAGTGGTCTAAAGCCAAACTTCGTCAAGAGGCCTTGAATCTTCAAAAAGAATTTTTCATGTATATTTCATTAAAAAATTATTTTCTAGCTTTTTGAGATGTGAAGTTATTATTAATATTTTTTATAATAGATATCTTCTAACAATTCCTTTTTAAATGGAACGTCTAACTGATGTATTTTAATTTTTCTTGAGACAATGGATAGATAGCTCCTCCTTGATATTGTATTAAATTAAAATTTCAACTTTTTTTGTGTGTGTTGAGTAGCTTGATTCGTATTTTATACTTTTGACGTATTTAATTTGAGTTCTAATATATACTAATTAAAAAGTAATATACACCTATGAACTAAATATATGAAAAATAACAAATTTGAATTACAAAAAAAATACTCGTTGTGTCTCTATTTATGTGACACTTTCATTTATTCAAAGTTAGTTTGATTAATCTTCAAAGCTAAATTGGATGATATCAACTCAATATTTTAAAATTTAATGTTAGATATTCTATATAAAAAGTATTATAAATTGCACTGGGTATGTTGTTGTTGTATTATAAATTGCAATTCTTTCACGTTAATATGATGGAAAAAAATATTTTTTAAAATGTTGATCAAAGTTTACATAGTTTGAATTTTGAAAAACAAAAATATTACATAAATTGGGAAGGAGGTGTAAAATTCGAATAATAGAACATGATTCTAGAAGCTAATATTGATTAAAAAAAAATCACTACCTCATTTTGCTTGATATAATGCTAGATAACTTGAAAATTAATGAAAAAAAATGTGAAATTTAATTTATTCAATGCTCTTTCTCTTGAATATATTTTATTTCTTTGCCTTAAAATATTCAATTTCTTTAAAGAAAATTAACACAATAATTTAAAACCTACTATTAATAGAAAATGGGGCCTCACGGGTTGAGGGGCCTTAAGATTCCGCTTTTGGCCCTTCGGCAGGCCCCGGGTGGAATTCAAGAATTAGGGATGGCAACGGATTGGATCTGGACTGGATCCTACTAGATCCAGATCCAGATCCGTTTTTCATACCTGAATCCAGATTCAGATCCGGATCCATCATGTCCATAAAAATCATATCCAAATCCGGATCTATCGGATCCACCGGGTCCACGGATCGGATCTGGATCCACATGTAAAAAAAATTGTCTTGCTAAGAATGTAACCTTGCTAAGAATTTTCTTTGAACTGACAAACGATTTTTACTTAGCTAACAATTTACTGTGTTTCAATTTTGAAATGTTCATATGAGATATTTTGTTCGTTGTCTCATTTTGATTGTGAGCTATTAATTGAAAATGTTGGACACTGACAATAGTTGTGGAAAATGCTGACTAGTATTTCCACAATGAAGAACTTGCATGTGCTTGAAATCTTCACAAATGAAGTGAATATAATTTTAACTACTTGTCTATGGAGATGTTAGTCATTCACTAATATAACATTGATTTTATTATCGAAGTTACCTCTTTATTTTTTTGTTTTTGAGTTAAAACGGGGATAAATTAAACTTGTTTTGAGAATTAAACTTGCAAGGATATGCTTAGCAATTTTAAGAAAATACTTATAAAATTACATTCTAGGTTATGAATATATTTAATAAAAAATGGATCCACGGGTCGAATCTGGACCGGATACGGATCTCAAATACAAGATCCAAATCCGATCCGTCAGAAACGGATCCGGGTCCGATCCGGATCCGTCGGGTCCAAATTTTGAAGATCCATATCCTATAAAACGAATCTGGATCTACCGAATCCGGATCGGGTCCAGAATCCACTGCCATCTCTATCAAGAATCTTAAATAACAAGAGCACAAGCAGGGACAAACTGGTCCATAGCATACAGACAACATTGTGCATTAGAGTACGGCTATTTGAGTATATATGTGAGCTATAGTGTGTTTTTGGTCTTGTAGAAGGAGATAGATTAGCTTAGATGAGCAGATAGGATTGTTTGCTCTGAATTTGTAACGAGTTACTTGATGATTAATAAAATATGACAGTTAATTGCCAAAAAAAAAAAATTATTTGTACAATTTTAAAAGAACTCATTGATTAGGGTTGTCCAAAGCGCCTAATGAGAGACTAATTGATTAAAATACAATCATACATAGAAAGGATTATTTACACACTTAGAGTGTGTTCGATGTGAGAAAAAAATACTTTTCATAAAAAATATTATTACGTATTTCAAAAAAATAAGTGAATTTCTTATTTATTTCTTGTCTTCGATATGTAAGCAAAAATATTATTTTAAAAATATTTATATATAATCTAGATAAATATTATATATGAGAGGTGGTGAGTTATGACGTGGGGGGATGGGACTAAAGGGGTGGGTTGAAGATGGGGTGTTGGAGGGTGGCGATAACACAATTAATATGAAATGCCACGAAATTTATTTTCTTGAAAGTCATTTTCTCCATTTATTAAAAATTTATTTTTTCTAAAAGATTTTTTTTTTTAAAATAACCATTTCCTACGTATCAAAAGCACCCTTAGTATTATGTGTGTAAAGAATTGATTTCGGGCCTAACTCAACCCAAAAGCTAGCTTGTAGGGTGAGGATTGTCCAAGTCCATTATAAAAAGTTCATGTTTCCATTTCATATTCGATTTGGGACTCTTAACACTCCCCGCATACCCAAACTTTGTTAACTCGTGGATAATATAATTTGAGGTCCCAACATTGGTGAACAAAGAATTTGAATGAATCTGGCTCTGATACCACGTAAAGAATTGATCTTGAGTCTAACTCAACCTCAAAAATTAGCTTGTAGGGTGAGGATTATCCAAGTCCATATAAGGAATTCATGTTTTCATTCAATATCTGATGTAGGACTCTTTTAACACCGTGAATATCACTTAAATCGTTTTATGACATCTACTTAGGTGTCAAAGTCTTGATTTTTACACTACTCTATATACAATTAAATAAGCATCTATAAATAAAACCATGCTAGTCTAAACTTCTCAAATTGCATCCCCCTTTCTCTCTCTAGTTATTCTCTCTCTCTTTTTGTGTGTGAAGATGGGTCACTCTATGCGTTTGTTTACAACTTTTTTCTTTGTAGCAATGCTGTTCTCAGCCACTGGTTCGTCTTCTTCCTCTGTTATTCAATTTGTATTATATAGTTCTCTAACACCGCACGTAGATTTTCAAGAATCCTATTAATTGTTGAAAGATTTTCTTTCTAATTTTGTTGCAAGTCAAAGATGCACCAAGGGTGTGTTTGATATGAAGAAAAATAATTACTGTAGCTTTTTGCGAAATAAGTAGTCGATTGACTTATTTTTGTGCGTCCGGCACATAAACATAAAAATTAAACTCATCCTACATGAAAATTTATACGTATGGTGAAGATTGTCCAAGTCCATATAAGAAATTCATGTTCCCGTTCCATTTCCAATGTGACTCTTAACACTCCCCGCACGTTCAAATTTTGTTAACGGAAACGTGGATAATATAATTTGAAGACTCAATATCGGTGAACAAAGAATTGGAATGATCCTGACTCCGATATCATGTAAAGAATGAATCTTAGGCTTAACTCAACCTCAAACTAACTTGTAGGATGAGGATTGTCCAAATCCATATAAGGAGTCTATGTTTCCCTTCATTTTTTTTTATGTGGGACTCTTAATTCCTAAAAAAAAACTACATAGTATATTACTATATACTATCACGTCAGATATTTACAGGTAAGTTTTATAATTACATAATATATTATATACTATCACGTTATTCAAAAATATTTATAGGTAAGTTTTTTTAAAATTCTTTCAAATGTAAGATTTATAATTTTGAAAGAATTTAAGTTAATTATTGATATTAATTACTAATACCTTTCGAAATTCGAAAGTGAAGCGAATTCTTTTTATTGTAATTTTTTCACATGTCTTATTATTATTTCTAATTGTCAATTATCGTTATGTTTGATAGAAATGGGACCAATGAAGAGTGTAGAGGCAAGGACCTGCGAGTCGAAGAGCCACCGTTTCAAGGGGTCATGTGTTAGCGATACCAACTGCGGCTCCGTTTGCCAGACCGAAGGCTTCACGGGCGGCAACTGCCGTGGCCTCCGCCGCCGTTGCTTCTGCACCAGAAATTGTTAAGAAAATTGAAGAAGAAAGTTATTATGTATTGAAACGTATCTAGAGAAATGATCTAATCGTTTCTTGTTTCCATTATAGATAATGCTAGTAAGTAACTATCAATAAAAAGAGACTAGATAGTCTCATATATGGTGTTTTACTCATGGCCTGCTTCACCTGTTCTGCTATTTCATGCAGATTTGTTTATTTTCTGAGTTCGATTAATTTAAATTCGCATTTAGTGATGAATTGATGAATTTCATTAAGAGGATCTGTAAATGCACAGTATATGATATTTCGTCAAATATTCAACAGACGGCTTAAAATATTTACTACAGATTAAGTGATTATAAATTAAAATCAAACATCATAAAGTAGTTATTCTTAATTTATGACTTTTAAACTTATGTAAAAACTTTTACTCGAATTAGTTTTTACCATTTTATCGTTCATATCTATTAAAATTTTAAAAGTATATTTTCAAAATAAAACCCTTAACTTTCTCTTTATTACGCATTAATATTTATAAGTTTAAGTAATTATTGTTTTCACGACAATAATCTCCTCAATTATCTATTAAGGAGAGGCGTGAAAGCCACTTGCTTGACTATAAAGTTGGAAGGGGGAAAAAGTCAGTTCCGTGCCTATAGTCATTCCTCTCTCTGCTAGCAATTCGGTCTCCAGTCGATGATACTGCCGTGTCGTCTAGCGCACTCTTAAAATAAGACCGAAAATTGCATGAAAAACAATTCTACTTATCTTTCCAAAGTGACAAGTATCACTTTTAGCAAAGACACAAGTAAAACGGATGCATGGATTATTAATTGTGCATGCATTCTATCCTCTTGCCAAATGTTGACCAACATTTAACACCTGTAGTCAACACGAACACGTGTTAGTCAGAGAAAACACTGAAAGTTTTATAAGAATTTGAAAATTTATTTTTAAACGGGTGAATTACTGTTTTTTAGACCAAACAAGATATTAAAAAAGATAAAATTCATATGAACTTTTAGCTCCCATATTTAACTCCGCATTGATTCCAAATTTTATGATTTTCATCAGTTTATATTTCTTTCTAGGAACTTATATTATATGGTACAAACTCCCTTTTATATATACGTAAAAATAAATTAAAACCCTGCTAGAATCTTTTCCTCTCTGCATTTCATCTTTATTAGGGGTGTGGTTGAGCAAAAAATTCTAACACAGCGTAAAACTATTAAAAACTGCAAGAATATATATAAAGAATGGCGTCTTAACCATTAGGCCATTGCCTTAGACCCCATGATTTGGGGTCCCATTTTTTGCGATATATATAGGCTATTTTTTCGATATATATAGGCCAAAGATTAAAATATATTTTTTAACTTTGCTAATTTATAGTAGATATATCTCTCATTAAAAAGTGGTGAAAATATAATTCTTCCGTTATAAAATGGTGCAAATATACCTCTAGCGTTATACAAATGGTGTAAATATGCCCTTTTTGCTGACAGTGTTTTTCTAAAAAAATTGTTTAGCTTATTTTTTAAATTAAAGGTGTCTCGTTGCTTTAAAAAAAGTATACCTATTTTTTTAGCAGACATATTTTTCTAAAGCCAAGTGATTTTTTCTGATGGATCGGGCTGATTTATTTTAAAAAATATCTCTATAATTTAAAAAAAATAAGTCACTCATTTTTGTAAATGAACCAGACCCGATCCACTAAGGTAAAAAATAACCATATGACTTTAAAAAATATGTCTACTAAAAAAAATGAGTAGATTATTTTAAAGCCTCATGGCATTTTTTTAAATTAAAAAATAAGCTAACTAATTTTTTTTTAAAATATCATATTTGCACCATTTTGTAACAGTAGGGGTATATATCCATAATTTTTGTAACGATGAATATATCTGCTCTAAAATCACAAAGTTAAGCGGTATATTTACACCTTTGAGAGGTATGTATATTATTTTCAATTTCAAATATTTTAAAAAAAATACTAGCCTTATGAAAAAGGAATTGATAGGATTATGACAACTTTCGTTAATGATTCAATCCCTTATTGTGTATAGATTAATGGCAATTTTTTTTATTAAAGGCAAAAGTAGTAATTACCATATAAAAATTATTACTCTACTGAAAACCTTTGGTCTCTCTAGGCGCACGATATCCTAGGCAAACTAACGTTTCGCTCCGGCGACCTCGAAAAATGAAGGAACAAGTTCCACAAAAGACGATGATGAAGGAAGCTATTCTCTCGCAATCAGCGAGTGCGAAGCAACAACTGAGAGCTGACAATTCCAATGGGACAGTAACTCCATTGGTATCGCCACTGCGAATGATACACCGATGACTGACTCGGGACCACGACCAGTACTAGGTGTTACTTGGTGGGGGCAATGGAATCGGAGCTATCTTACAACAAGGTGGGAGCTTAGACAACAACAGATCTGAACAAAGGCGAGGGCAATGTGTGGATAGGTTTGTTTCAAAACACTAAATTGGGGGGAAGGAGTATAGATTTGGAGTATGTTGGCCCAATTATCCAAGATAGTAAACCAGTTGTGCAATTAACCGAGACAGATGTTGAAACAGGATGTGAAATTTGAAAATCAGTTGTAATTTTGTATGTTGTGGGTAACACACCATCCCTATGAGCTATGATTAGATTCATTTCAAATGAATAGAACTTTGTCTCTAAACCTAAAGTTTACGATCATAATGTTGGATTCTTTATAGTGAAGTTAAACAACCTTTGAGGATAAGAACTCAGTCCTGATCTCCGGACCATATACGATCAATAATAGACCTATTATATTGAAAAGCTAATCTGCTGAGTTTGATTTTGATGAAGAGGTGTTGAGGACCATACCATTATATGAGTGCAGTTAGCCAAAGGAAAATCCGCATCAAAGAATACTCAAACAGAACCTTCTATGGTATGACAATTCAAAACTCAAAATGATTTTGCTCCTATTCAATCGGGACAGAAAAGTAATTATGAAAATGGTAATGTAGTGTGTCAAGGAGTAAGGGTGGTACTAATCCTCCTACCCAATACACATGATGAATATAGTAGCTTGGAATGTTAGAGGGTTGAATAAAGTGTATAAACACAATGACTTAAGAGTGTCTATACAAGAGAATAAAGTAGGTTTAATAGCTGTTACTGAGACTAGAGTTAGAGAAAGGAATGCATCTCAGATTGTAAAGAAAAATGGTTAATAGGTTGGGTTGGAATGGTGCAACAATTATGTGGATGATCCAGGAGGCAGAATATATATACTATGAAATTTTGCAAAAGTAAACTTCCACATCCTTGGTACACACAAACAGCTCATACATGAACATATTACTATTAGTTAAGCAACATAAAATTTAATGTAAGTATGGTGTATGACTGCAGACTATAATTTATAGACATGAATTATGGGAGGAAATAAAGAGGTTTGTTATGGGATGCACTCAACCCTAACTAATAATGGGTGACTTTAATGCTATGCTACATACATAGGATAAGCTGGTGGGATCACAAGTACAGTAGGCAGAAACAAGAGACTTCAAACAATGCTTGCTAGATGCTGGCATCACTGAATTGAGGGTAGTAGGCAGAAAATTTACATGGACAAATGGGCATACATTTAGCAAGATTGACAGAGCCTTGGTGGATGCTTCATGGCTACTGAAATGGATACATATGGAATGTCGGGCCTTGAACCCTGATTTTTATGATCACAGTCCATTACAAATTAGAATTGAAGGATGGGAAGCAAATGGTCCAGAACCTTTTAGATTCTTCAACTATATGGATTATCATCCTGATTTCTTGAGCAATGTAAAAAGAAACTAGGTGAATGAAATGGTACAAAATCAAAGCATTAAAGAACCCTATGAGAAATATGAGGACTCAAGAATTTCAAGGCATGCATATCAAGGTCCAACTCATAAAATCTCAGCTTCAGGAATTGCAAGAGCTCATGAGAAACAATCATATTAATGGTGATGCTAACCAATTTAATGAGGAGAAAGAACTTAAAGCACAATTAGAGAAGTTGGGCACAATTGAGGAAAGCATCATCAAATAAAAAGCTAGAGTTCACTGGCTCAGGGAAGGGGATACCAACACCTCTTAATTTTTTGCATACTTAAAAATGGGCAAGCACAAAACCAGATAACAAGTCTTATAAATGCTTCTGGTGTGGTGATACAAGATGAACAGGGGATCAAAGAGGAGATAATAACCTTCTACAAGAGCTTGCTAGGATCTGCAGCTAGTCAACTTTCTGTTGTCCAGCCTTATATTATGGAACTTGATCCTGTGTTGAATAGAGAGCAACAATTGCATCTCATAAGAGAGGTAACACCTGAAGAAGTCATGGGAGAACTTAATGAAATCAATTACCATAAGGCTCCTAGCTGTGATGGCTTCAATGCTTTGTTCTATAAAAATACATGGCTCATACTAGGAGGTGACATCACACAAGCAGTGCTTGATTTCTTTGCAACTGGCACCATGTATAAGGCTGTATTTGCTCCTCAATCACACTTATCCCAAAAGTTAAACATCCATCCTCAATCAGAGAATATAGATAAATAGCTTGTTGCACTATCCTATACAAGATCATCTCAAAGATACTAAGTGCAAGAATACAAATTGTTATTGGCAATCTAGTGGATGCTAGCCAAGCAACATTTGTGACATGAAGGGTCATAATTGATAATATATTACTCAGTTATGAAATGGGGAAGGGGTATATAAGGAAAGAGGTATCACCTAGATGCAAGATGAAAGTGGATATGCAAAAGGCTTATGACTCCATTGAATGGCCTTTTGTAGAACAAATCTTGAGGTACCTCAACTTCCCAGTTATCTTTACAAATTGAATTATGACCTGTCTTAAGACTGTTTCCTATTCTATATTGATTAATGAAGTTCCTACCAATCCATTTAAGGCAAAGAAAGGTTTGATACAGGGGGATCCTCTATCCCCCTATTTATTTGTACTGTGTATGGAGTATCTGGAAAGATTATTGCAAACTTTGAAGACAAATAGAGAGTTCAAGCACTATCCAAAATGTGTAAAGCTGAACATATTTCAATTGGAATTTGCAGATGAGCTCCTCTTGTTCTGTAGAGGAGACATCACATCTGCTCAAGCTTTATTTGATGCTTTCACAACATTCTCTACAACTTCTGGTTTGATAGAAAACGGGAGCAAAAGTGGCATCTATTTTGGTGGGGTGAATCAAGTGATACAGGATCAAATTCTAGACTACACAGACTTCACAAAAAGGAGAGATGTCATTCAGATATTTAGGTGTACCTCTTAGTACTAAGAGACTCTCTATTGCTCAATGTGAGCTCTTACTTTAGAAAATGTTTGGTAATATGTTCTCTTGGACTTCTAAATTCCTCTCATATGCTGGAAAGACTCAATTATCAAAAGTTTACTATTTTTAATGCAAACTTATTGGTCTCAGATTTTTATACTTCCTAAAAAGATTATTGGACCGATTGAACAAATATGCAGAAGATTCTTGTGGACATGTAAAGCTGAGTTCTCAAAGAAGGTTTTAGTGGCATTGATTAGATTATGTCAACCAAAGTCAGATGGTGACCTGAATTTCATTGATATAGCAGCATGGAATCAAGCTGCAATATGTAGCTATTGTGGAATATGTGTATAAAGAAAAGACAAGTTTGGGGTAAAATGAATTCATGTGTACTATGTGAAAGGTGAAAGTATGTGCGATATTGAGCCAAAACAGGCATTTTGGATAGTTCAGAAAATTTTTAAGGTAAAGAAATACCTAGATGAAGCTAGATATAACAGGGATGAACTACAAACAGTTTCTGGCTTGACAATCAAAAGTATCTATTTGAAGCTACATGGACAGTATCATACGTGGCAATCAAATATCTCTAAAGTGTACATTCATATTGAGACTAACTGCATTAAGGAGACTCTATACATGTGACAAATTAATAAAATGGAGAATGGATGTGAGTGATCTATTCCAGTTATGCAGAAGTGCATCAAAGACTATTAACCATTAGTTTTTTGCTTGTCCATACTCAGGCAGCTTATGGTTAAGGCTACTGCTTTGGCTTAAGACCAACAGAGGCAATATGGAATGGGATAATGAGCTGAAATTGGCAGAAACATGGTGCAGAGGCAAGAGCAGCAGGGCTGAGATCTACAAAATTATGTTAGTTGATGTTGTGTATTATGTGTGAAAGGAAAGAAATTATAGGTTCTTTCAAAAGAAATCCAGAAACATTGAAGAGATACTCAAACAAGTTGCACAAGAAGTGCTCTACAGAGCACACATGAAGCCACAAAACATATCATTATTATAAAGTTTAAATCCTGCTCCTCAAAGCTTAAAAATAAAATAAAGAGAGAAACTTTAATACAATCCCAAAAAGGAGCTCTTGATAAATATTTAGTGAACAATAAAAATCTTGACTATGAAAATAGGGAAGCACGTTCTTTCGAAATAATACAAGTAGAAGATAATTAATACTCTAATCAATATACTTTATCAAATTAAACGACATGATTCTTTTTCAAATGTCTATATTGCTTATAGAATAATATTAACAGTTCTTGTAATCGTTGCCTCAACGTAGAGAATTTTTCAAAATTAAAACTCATAAAATCAACAATGTCTTAATATATATATATATATATATATATATATATATATATATATATATATATATATATATATATATATATATATATATCGTTGAGACCACCAATATCGTTGACACGTCCCTGTTCGAATTTGCTACCCAAAACAATTTTAAGTCACTTTTGATTGATGATATACCAGGAATATATCTTATGTTATTCAACTAAATATATTTAATATATATACAAATTATTATTATTCTATTTCGACAATACAAATTTTTGGACAATTCAGAAGAACACGCTCAAACCTCTTTTTTACCGTTCACTTGTCATTTTTAATTTGATTTTATTTTGAATAGTTGCTGTTATGAAATTTCAAAATTTACAGATGAAACTTTCTGATATTGTCCTTGAATTTTACTTGTTAACTATAAAATTTTATAATAATATCTTGAAATTTCACATATAGAGTTTAAACATTCATAAAAGATTACTCCCTCCATCTGTAGTTACTTATTCATGTTTGATTTGATGACACATTCCTTAAAAACAATAAATAAAATAAAATTTTACTATATTATTTCTAATTATTATTTATTAGAAAATGAATTTTGAAAATAATTAATAGTGATAAGAATAAAATAGTTGTAAACATTAAACTAACTCTTAATTAATTTTCTAAAAAATATATAGTGTAATTTTTTATTGGGGAAGTGCGATGAACACTTGTCTCCTAGCTAGATCCACCGCCGTGTAACACTTGTCAGCTAGCTAGCTAGCATGTTTGTCACCGGCAAGCTTCGTACTTGCAGTCTCATGGGAAATGTGAGGCATGCATGTTCCAGCTGTATGTATTTGAACCGAATGCATGCCTTGCTTGTAAGAAGAGGTTGCACGAAAACCATACTTAATACTTGCAAAGTCTCGTCCTCCGGGGCATAGTCCAGTGGCAAAGCCTGGGTGCTATAAGGCGCTCTGGCATGGACAGCGTGGGTTCGATTCCCCGCAAGCACGAAGAAACTCTGCATGTTGGGGAATTTGACCTTGTCTCATTGATCAGTTGTACGCTCCCAGAAAACTGGCCACCGGAGCATATCCCGCGATTTACCTAGTAATAGTGTTGAAGGACCGGTGCTATTACCTCCAGGACGTCTGGATAATACCAGTGAAGTAGTCAGGCGCAAGCCTGGAAACCTGGATTATCAACAAAAAAAAAAAAAAAAAAAAAAAAAAAAAAAAAATACTTGCAAAGTCTCATGATACTGCCAACATATTTTCTTGGATTTTGTGATTGCTTCATTTCCCATTAATATATCAATTGGTATACTATAAAAGGAGCAAATTAATGCATGGATAAGACCATACTTGTTGCCATTGATCTCCTTTTTCTTTTCCTTAGTTTTTGTGTACTATTGTAGTGGCTGATCAATTTTAAATTTCTGGGTTTTAAATTCAATATTATTTGATTATTGAATTTTAAATAGATTATTTATAAATAAAAGAATGAAATACAATAATATACTCAGTGAAGTCCCACAACGTGGGGTCTAGGGAGGGTATAGTGTACGCATACCTTACCTCCCTTGGTAAGTAGAGAGGTTGTTTCCGAAAGACCATCGGCTCAATACAAAGCATAAGCACAAGCAAAGCAAAAGAAACGGTCAGACCCGGACAAGAAATTTAAAGCAGTATGAAAATGATGGTAACAAAAGCAAATAAGTCATGATAAAGCATTCTGAAAAAAGAAGCAGTAACTAACGCATGTAAATACGATAAACAAGTGCACGAAAGAATATACAGCAGCAGAAATCAAATGGCATGGGACTATACAATAATATTGCGCCTACTAGTATGATAGGCTAAGCATGGCTACAATAATAACACTACAACTATTAGTATGTAAGCGTAAGTAGGACTACACTCAACTACCTACTACCCTTCTACCCTAATATGTGTCCTCCACAACCCCCTATCTAAGGTCATGTCATCAGTAAGTTGCACCTACGCCATATCCCGTCTAATCACCTCTCCTCAATACTTCTTCGGCCTACCTCTACCCCTCATGAACCCGTCCATAAACAACCTCTCACACCTCCGCACTGGGGCATTTGTGCCTCTCCTATGCACATGTTCGAACCATCTCAACCACGCTTCCCGCATCTTATCCTCCACCGAGGACATTCCCACTCTGTCCCCGATATCATCATTTCTAATCATATACCTTCTTGTATGACCACACATCTATCTCAACATCCTCATCTCTGCAGCTTTCATCTTTTGGATGTACGAAGTCTTGACTGGCCAACACACCGCCCCATACAACACAGTCGATCTAACCACCACCCTATAGAACTTGCCTTTAAGTTTTAGTGGCACCTTTTTTATCGCACAAGAATCCATATGCGAGCCTCTATTTCATCCACCATGCACCAATACGATGTGTGACATTGTCATCAATCTCTCCATTCCCTTGAATAATAGACTCGAGATATTTGAAGCTTCCTTTCTTTGGATTGACCTGAGTACCAATCCTCACCTCAACGCATGTCTCATGGTCTCTCCCGTTACTGAACTTGCACTCCAAGTATTCTGTCTTGGTCCTACTCAGCCTGAACCCTTAGACTCCAAAGTCTGTCTCCATTCTTCCTGCTTGGCGTTCACTCCGCTACGAGTCTCATCAATCAAGACTATGTCGTCTGTGAATAACATATACCATGGTACCTCCCCTTGATTTATCGCGTCAGTCCGTCCATCACCAAGTCAAATAAGAATGGGCTAAGAGTCGATCCCTGGTGCAGCCCCATCATAACTGGGAAGTGCTCCGAGTCTCCTCCTACTGTCTGTACCCTAGTCTTGGCTCCATCATACATATCCTTGATCGCCCTAGTGTACGCCACAAGTACACCTCTAACCTCCAAACATCTCCATAGAACCTCCCTAGGGACTATGTCGTATGCCTTCTAAAGGTCGATGAAAACCATATGTAGGTCTTTTTTCCTCTCCCTATACTTCTCCACCAATCTCCTAATAAGATTAATGGATTCAGTAGTCGAACGCCCCAACATGAACCCAAACTGATTCTCAGAAATAGACACATCTCTCCTCACCCTCATCTCCAGGACTCTCTCCCAAACTTTCATAATGTGGCTCAGCAGCTTGATACCCCTATAGTTGTTGCAACTCTAGATATCACCTTTGTTTTTGTACAAGGGAATCATTGTACTCCACTTCCATTCTTCAAGCATTCTTGCCGTCTTAAAAATGATGTTAAACAACTTAGTCAGCCACTCTAAAACTGCCCTGCATGCCTTCTTCCAAAATTTAACTATGATCTCATCAGGCTCGGTCGCTCGTCCCCTGCTCATCCTGCGAATAACATCCTTAACCTCCTCAACCTTAATGCTTCTACAATACCCAAAATCCCGGTACCTACTAGAATGCTCTAGATTTCCCGGCACAATGTCTCCATCTCCTTTTTCGTTCAAGAGTTTATGGAAGTAAGACTGCCACCTCCATCTAATACGCGCGTCCTCCACCAGTACTTTGTCATCCTCATCCTTGATGCACCTCACGTGATCCAATTCAAAGGTCCTCATCTCCCTCACATTGGCTAGTATGTACAACTTTTTATCCCCATTTTTTTCCTCTAATTCCACATACATGCGTTCAAAAGACGTCATTTTTGCCGATGTAACCGCTAGCTTTGCCTCCTTCCTCACCATCTTATATAATTCCCTATTCGTCCACTTCTCCACCTCATCCTTAATTTCTACTAATTTCGTATACGTTACTTTGTATGCTTCCACCTTCTCTTGAACTTTACCATTCTACCACTAGTCCCCTCGATGCCCACCACGGCTACCCTGCGAGACCCCTAGCACTTCTCTAGCTACCTCTCGAATGCAACTCGTCGTCTTGTCTCACATACCGGTCGCATCCCCACTACTCTCCTAAGCCCCCTGGCCATCAACCTCTCCTCCATCTCATTTGCACTAGCCATGGTCAAACTCCCCCATTTGATTCTTAGCCTGTCATCCACAACCCTGCTCTTCTTCTCCATCTTGATCTCCAAATTCATCACCAAAAACTTATGTCGGGTTGTAAGATACTCACTCAGAATAACCTTGCAGTCTTTACAAAGACCGTTGTCAACCTTTTTGAAAGAGCAAAAATTTTATCTGAGTCTTAGCCACCGAACTACGAAAAGTCACCAAGTGCTCCTCTTTTTTCAGGAACCTCAAATTGGCTATCACCATCCCAAAAGCTTTAGCGAACTCCAAAAGTGATACGCCTCCCCCGTTCCTGTCTCCGAGGCCAAAGCCTCCATGCACGTCTTCATGACCCTCCGGAAGTGACCCGATATGTCCATTGAAATCTCCTCCTACAAATAACTTCTCGGTGGGTGGTGTACCTCCCACAACCTCGTCCAAATCCTCCTAAAAGCGCGTATTCTCCTCCTCGTCCAAGCCCGTTTGCGGCGCGTAAGCACTAATAATGATCAGAGTGAACTCTCCAACTACCAACTTAATCGTCATCATCCTGTCATTGACCCTCCTAACCTCTACCACCTGATCCCTTAGCTCACTATCTACCAAAATGCCTACCTCATTCCTATACCTCGACCTACCCGAGAACCATAACTTATACCCGTCCACATCCTTAGCCTTGGGTCCTACCCATTTGGTCTCCTGGACACATGTTATATTAATCCTCATCTTCTTAAGAATCTTAACTAGCTCTATGGACTTCTCCGTTAAAGTCCCAATGTTCAAGACCCTATTCTCATCCTAGCATCTCTCTTACCCCACTTACCCTCTCTAACCCTCGCCCTCATACCCGACCGAGAACATGACCCTAGTCTACCATCAGTCACCAAAGCCATAAAGTGGATATAAACTAATAGACTAATCAAATGTTTACACCTAAAACAGGAACGCCAAGAATGATATAACTAAAGGCAAGAAGAGTAAATGTAAGAACCAATATAGTGAAGCGTCAAAATTTAAATACATAGATAAGAACAAAGAATAGATATAAGCAATCAGAGGTACCAACTCCAGTTGAACCGAACTTGTTTTCCGTTGAAAGTCACTATTCAACGCCGGGAGTTACTGTTCACTGCCGAAATTTACTGCTCACCACCGAAAGTTACCCGAAAACTCAATTATCTGCATATACATAGTCGTCTGTCAACGGTCGCCGGTCCCCGGTGGAGGCTGGCCGCTATGTGCCGGTGGGGGATGGTCGTCGGTGGGTCACCGGCGGGGATGGGGGGAGGGCCTAGGAGTTACCGTTGGAATAAGAAAGGAGAGAGGAGAGAGAAATTTTTTCCAAACCCATAAATTAAATTAAAAAAGAGAAGTGCTGTGCACTAAGCTCCCGCTATGTGTGGAATTCGGGGAACTAAATACTTAAAAAAAATTAAACCCAAAAATTAAATACTTAAAAAATTACCTTCCATAGGCTGAGGTCCTTCAAATACCAAATCTGAACGGGGAACAAGCATCTCCTTGTCTTCTTGATGGCTAGGAGGAGTCATTAAGGTCATTTGATGAATAAATTGATGTTAATTTTGCTGAAATTATTTAAGAGAAGAATGAAATAGTGATTAATAAAAATGTGTGGTCTCTTTATATGAATTTGGACAATCATCTCCTCACGAGTTGATTTTTGGGTTGAGTTAAGCCCAAAACTTATTCTTTACCTATTTCACCCGACACTATGCCTCAAATTAAATTACCCACGCTTCAGATTTCATGAGCTTAGATTAAATCTCGGACGTTTAAATTAAATCTATGTGATACATCCGCCGACCACAAACAACCTTTTATACACATAATCTTTCTTTAGTATAGTTAAGACACCAGTTTGGTCAAACCCAATAAGTGTAAAATTCCACCATATAAGCGTGTGAAAGCTTTTGTTAAACTTTCCGTCACAAAAATTAACGGTTTAAAATAGATCTTAGAGACTTTCTTTATTTAGTTGAAAATGGTCCAACCCATTTAACCAAAATTTGACCCCTTTTTATTAAGATAGGTGGTCTAAATCACATCTTTTCGGTACGGCTCTTCCCGAACTCAGTTAATATGGGATGTTTTATTCATCAGATTGCTTTTTTTTTTTCCCATTTCCTTTCCTTCCATGGCTTCAAGCTTCCATTTTTTTTTCTTTAGTAGGCTTTTGGGCATAGAATTTGGGGCTCAAATACCAATTTTTATTTTGAAATCAGCTTTGTTTATGTAATGTAAACAAAATTTCAATTTCAAATCATGATTTGAAATCTCAAATTCTCCAAAAAGTAGGATTTTAAATTTCAGGTTGTGATCAACTTTTTAAAATGTAAAATTTGACTCATAAATTTATATTTTGCAAACAAAGACCCATCATTTTAAATTTTGCAAAAAATAAAAAGGATCATGCTCAACGTGAAGGTCTATACCATGTGGAAGGTTTACATTAAAGAAATGCTAGTTACTATTAATGTTGATTTATTTGACCAGCGAATTTTGTAAAATTATATGTATTTGAAAGTTTATATAAATAACATTTAATCACAAGCATTTATTTACAAGATGGTCATAAAGATATGTGATTTATTAATGCGACGCCTTAGGATATTCTAGGGATGGCCAGTGGGCCGGGTTGAGGCGGGACGGAGCGGGATCCGACGGGACTGGCTATGGCGTGACGGGGGTGGCCGGGATCGGGATCCGACGGGACTGGCGGGCCGAGATAGGCGGGACGGGAAGAGGTCCCGTCCCGTACCACATCCCGCCGAAAGAGAGGCCGGGATTTGGGGGTGGGACGGGTCGGGTCGGATTGCAGGATTTGGGTGATTTCTTTTAGATACTTAATTTTAAAAAATATATATTTAAATAATTGAACAAGATAGTAAATAAAAATATCTCAATGTTGTTTTTGTGTCTCTTATTATTTAATAGAAATATAATTTTTTTTGTAATACAATTTCAAATTGCAATTTTGTTTCGTAGTTCAAAAGTTGCAAATCACATAGTAAAATTGACATTAAAAAGTTACATAGTCAACCATACTCTTTCTAATTTCCTCACAATCTCTTAAGGATCTTCTGTCGGAATTGGAAGTTGTTGGTCAAATTGTTCGACGTCGCTTCTTGCTCCCTCAGATAAGATTTCGTTATAGTTGTAATCGTCTTCTTCGTTGATCTCTGCTTGACCGCACCTTCTACGCTCCGCTCTAATCCAATCTCTGAATAAAAATGCAATCTCCAAGCTATATCCCGCCAATGAGTATCTATGCTCTCTTATTTGAAACCTTCCAACAGAAAAAACGTTTTCTGAAGCTGTTGATGACGCTTGATTATTCAACACATTTCGAGTCATCTTTGCTAGTGTCAGAAATTTCTTCTCATTCTCCCTCTAGTATCTTAGCAAGTCTTCACATCCACCTTCATTGACAATTGCTTCTTACGGTACAGCACCATGCAAGACATAAACATCAAACTCGCTAATTTGTGAAGAAGTTGAACCACTATACATTCTATTTCTAAAAGCTTGAATACTTGAGGCAGAAACAACGTCTTTTATAAGGTTGCATCGAAGTAGAAGAAGATGGTACAGAAGTCGGTTGATTATTTGCACTTCGTTGGTAATATATATATATATATATATATATATATATATATATATATATTGCATTCAGTGTGTATGCTAGACGTAACTTCTTCTCTAGTTGGTTCATGAGTTTGTTCTTTATTTGGGTCTATTGGACTTGGAAGTGGAAGTATTTCTATACTTTCTAAATCGTTTCAACAAGTGTTTTACAACCGTCTACTTTAATAGTCGAATTTAATACAGCACCAATAATATAAATAGTGAAAATAGGAAAAAAATATTTTTTAAATTTTATAAACATTTTTAATAGATGGAGCGTAAGATGGTTTTTGCATATATTCACAAAGTAACAAAAATATTATAGCTATATAAAATAACATAGTTGAAATAGTAGGATAATAAATATCAGAAAATTCTTTAGTAACTAGAAAAAAAATCTCTAAAAATCCAATAAGTTCTAAAAAAAAATTCTCAATCATTATTTACAAGCATATCCCTTGAATTTTGATTATGGGCGTTAAATAATAAAGTTATAGGTCTTCTATACTCGTGAGCAACAAGTAGTTGTTCATACAGAGAATTTCACCTAGTCGCTACTTCTTCTGGATTTTTTCTATAAGGTAATCCACAATCATGACAAGTTTTTTTATACTCTTTGCATCATTATATTTTATTACCTTTAAAAATAAAGTTTATAGCAAATTGTACTTTATTAAGAATGTTTTCAAAAAAAATTAGGTCATCCTTTACAACTAGGTTATAAATATGACATGCACATCTTATATGAAAATTATCGGGAAAAGATGGAGTTAATCGAGTTTAAATGGTTTACATCATAATCATTAGAAGTAGCATTATCTAATGTAACAGTCATAATTTTATCAGTTATTCCATAATATTCACAAATTTCATGAATATTTTTTGCAATAAATAATCCAGTGTGTCTATCATCAATATATCTATATGCTAAAATACGTTTTTGCATAGACCAAGTCTGATCTATCCAATGACATGTTATAGTTAAATAATCATTACCGTTAATACTACGGCCTATATCAGAAGTGATCCACTTTGCCATTAAAATGATATAATGCATAACGTAAATACTGTTGATATTCATGTGCAAATTTAAAAACGTCTCTTCTAACACTTGATCTAGGGAAACCGTTAAAGCAGGATTATACGTTTCTCTAATGTAATGAATAAAATCAGGACAGGAAGAAAGTGAAAAAGGCAAACCCTCCACCGTAATGAATAACGTTTCTCTATATCATTTTCTAAATTAAAGTCTGATTCAGATGCAGAATATACCTCATGATCTAATGGTATATTTAACATCAAAAAATCAGTTTCATCTATATAAGTGAAATCATCGTAATTAGGATTACAAGAAGATGCACCCTTACCTAGGGCTGGCCAGTGGGCCGGGACGGCCCGACCCCGACCCAGCTTTAAAAAAAAAAAAAAAAACGGGGGCGGGACTCGAACTCGGGACGGGACGATGTCTCGTCCCGCCAGACCCGAGCCCGCCCCAGGCCCGCCTGACCCGTCCCCGCCCCGAGCCCGCCCCGACCCCGCCCTTTTCCCCCCTTTGCAAAAATGGTCGTTGCACCAACGACCATTTTAGATTATGGCCATTGGCCAACGGCCATTTTAGGCCCCCCCCCCTCCCCCAACCCCCCACCCCTTAATATTTATTTTTAACCCACAAGTTATTATATTTACACTTTAACCCAATTTTTCAACTATAAATAACTCATTTTCTCTTCATCTTTCTCACAAATCTTCCTACAATCTCTCTAATTTCTCAATATATCTCTCTACATTGTTTGCTAAATATTCAATTTTATTAATTCATTTGGGAATTGGGAGTGAAGTTGGCAACTAGCTTGAGGATCTTCCATCGAGCAAAGTTTCAATTTTCAACCTCTCGATTACACGTCGACGTTACGTCGGCGTTTGGTACATTCGTTCCTTCATTAAATTATTATTGTCTCGTTTATTTTATATTTTTATTTAGCGCACTTAATTTCATTGTCTTTAATTATTTATTATCATAATTAAAATGGAAGGATTAAAAGGTATGTTTAAGGGTAAGGGTAAGAGTGCTTCTTCTAGTAGGGCAACCAGGGCAAGGGTACTTCTTCTAGTCATCTTATTCCTACACAGGATGATTTTGTTGATACTCAACATTTTCCTACAATACCATTAGATTTAGACCAGGAGCTATTTTCGGAACTCAAGAAGACTTTAATTTAGACGATGATCTAGATGATATACCCACTAATGTTGATGACAACACACCCACTAGTGCACCTTCAACCGAAATACCTCCTATTCCCCCTAGTATGAGACGAGGTCCAACAAAACGACCATTAAAATCGATGCATGGACATTTTTTGATAGGGACGTAGAGAATCAAGTAGCCATATGTAAAATTTGTAAAAATGTTTTAAAATTTAAAACTGGAAAAGGTCACGGTGGGACGGGGGTTTAATTAGACACGTAGTAAGTGCTCATCCAAATAGGTATGCCCAATACCGGGCTTCAAAACCGGGTGCGCAAACGCCCGCTCCATCGGGACAAGGGTCACATACGATACTTGTCCCGAACCAAGTACAGGGTCAAATTAACCCTATGACGGGGGGAATTGTAGGCTCTAAATACAATAAACATAGAGATAGGGAAGCAATATCAAAATTAGTTGTTGTGGAGGGTTTGCCTTTTTCATTTCCTTCATCTCCCGGTTTTATTCATTACATTAGAGATATATATAATCCTGCTTTTAACGGTTTTCCTAGATCAACTGTTAAGAGAGATGTATTTAAATTCGCACATGAATATCAACAATATTTACGTTTTTCATTATATCATTTTAATGGCAAAGTATCTATCACGTCTGATATAGGTCGTAGTACTAACGGCCATGATTATTTAACTGTAACTTGTCATTGGATAGATTATAAATGGTCTATGCAAAAACGTATTTTAGTGTATAGATATATAGATGATAGGCACACTTTGTACTTTTATTGCAGAAAATATTTATCAAGTGTGCGATTATTACGGAATTACCGATAAAATTATGACTATTACATTAGATAACGCTTCTAATAACAATTACGCAATTACAGTGTTAAAAAATAGTTTAACTCCATCTTTTTCAGACCATTTTCATATAAAATGTGCGTGCCATATATATAACTTAATTGTAAAGGATGGTCTATCACTTTTTGAAGACATTCTTAGTAAAATAAAATTTGCTATAAACTTTATTTTTAAAAGTAATAAAGTACAACGTAGAAAAGAATATAAAAAAACTTGTCACGATTGTGGACTACCTTATAGAAGAATTCCACAAGAAGTATCCACTAGGTGGAATTCTTTATACGAGCAACTACTTGTTGCTTATGACTATAAATTACCTATAACTTTATTTTTTAACTCTCATAATAAAAAGCCAAATTTGATATGATTTTAGATAGTGATTGGGTAAAAATTTCCGAACTTATTGTATTTTTAGAGAAATTTTTTCAAGCAACAAAAGAATTTTCCGGTATATATTATCCTACTATTTCAACTATGTTATTTTATATAACTCTAATATTTTTATTACTTAGTGAATATATGGAAAAATCAGCTTATAAGGCACTATTAAAAAAATGTTTGTCAAAATTAAAAAATATTTTATTCCTATTCCCTCTATTTATATTATTGGTTCTGTATTAAATCCTACTATTAAAATAGACGGTACTAAATCACTAATTGAAACTATTTACGATTGTATAGAAGTACTACCACCTCCAAGTCCCAAAAATCTAAATCACCCACCACCTATTGAACAAACTAAAGAAGAAGCGGTGTCTAGCGTAGAACACCAATGCAAATATATATATAAATTTTATCAACAAGAAAATGCTAGTAACTTACCGGCTTCCATACCATCTTCTTCATCTTCAACACAACCTCACAAAAGACATGTTGTTTCTGCGGCTAGTATTGAAAGCCTCAGAAATAGAATGTGCGGCCGTACCTCTACTACTAACCAAATTAGCGAGTTGGATATTTTTATTTTGGAGGGTTATGTACCGTATCAAGAAGTTATCAATGAAGATGGACAAGAAGACTTGCTGAAATACTGGAGGGGGAATGAGAAGACCTTTCCGACACTTTCATTGATGGCTCGAGATGTTTTGAACATTCAAGCGTCATCAATCTGCGTCGGAAAGCGCTTTTTCTGCAGTGCGGATATCAAATAGGAGACCACGGACACTCATTGGCCGAGACAAATTGGAAATTGCGGTATTATTCGAGAGATTGGATACGAGCGGAGCGGAGAAGGTGCGATCAACCGGAGATCAACGAAGAAGATGATGAAAACTACAACGAAATCTTAACCGAAGGTAGTGGAAGCGACGTGGATCAATTTGACCAACAAATACCAATTCCAACCGAAGAACCACATGAAATCATCAAGCAATTAGAACAGGTTTTTTTGAAAATGTAATTTTTTTAATTGCAATTTTATTATGTAATTTGCAACTTTTGGACAACACCACAAAGTTGCAATTTAGATTTTAGACAATTGTATTTGTATTACAAAAAAATCATATGTCTATTAAATAATATAAGAGGCACAAAAACAGCCTTGGGATGTTTTTATTACACTATCTTGTTTTGTTTATTGAGTTTTTTTTATACATATGTTATTTAAAAATAAAAAAAAATAAAAAAAAGGAAAACCTGACCGTACCCCGCCCCGAGCCCGAGCCGCCCGACCCCGCCCCCCCCGATACCGACGGGATCGGGATCGGGACGGGACCGGAGCAGTCCCGCCCGGACCCGACCCCACTAGGCCCGCTAGACCCGACCCCGACCCCATGGCTCGTCCCGCCCCGACCCCGACCCCGCCAGACCCGAGCCCGGCCCACTGACCACCCCTACCCTTACCCATGTTACCCCTAGTACCTCTACCAGAAATAAAATGCTCAATTCGTTCTATTATAATTATGCAAATAAATAATTTAAGATAATGAAATTAAGTAGGATAATTAAAATTAAGTAACAATAATAATTAAAGAAGAAGCGAAAGTACCAAATGCCGACGTAACATCGATGTGTAATCGAGGTTGAAAATTGAAACTTTGCTCGATGGATGATCCTCAAGCTAGTTGTCAACTTCACTCCCAATTTTTAAACTTTTATATAAGTAAGCAAATAAAATAAAATATTTATTAGGCAATGTAGACTTGTAGAGAGATGGTATGAAGATTTGTGAGAAAATGAAGAGGAAAATGAGGTATTTATAGTTGAGAAATAGGGTTAAAGTGTAAATATACTAACTTAGGGATTAAAATAATTATTAAGGAGGTATGGGGGTTTTTGGGGTAGGGGGCCAAAATGACCGTTATAGACGTTGCACAACGACCAAAATCTAAATTTGGTCGTTGTGCAACAACTATTTTTGCAAAAGGGGGGGGGGGGGGGGGGGGGTTTGGGACGAGGAACGGGGCGGGTCGGGATGGGGGGCGAGATGGGCGGGATCAGGACGGGCGGGACGAGCCCTAGTCCCGTCCTGATTTCAAATCCCGCTACCATTTTTTAAGGGGATCGGGGCGGGGCGGGGCGGGGCGGGATCGAGCCGACCCGGCCCACTGAACAGCCCTAGGATATTCTGATACCTTATTTACAAATAATGATTTACTTATTTGGTAAGATTCTATAAGAACTGAAATTTTTTGATCGTTTTCACAAATTGTTGAATTTTCATGTTTATAAGAAAAATACAACTTACGAAATATAAATTGCATGTCCAAACAAAATTTCAACTTCAAATCAACCTAATTTTAAATCAATATCCAAACGGGCCTTAAATTTCTATTAATAAACTTTTTTGACCATTTTCTTCTTCCTAATTCGCACGATTATTCCAGAAAAACTCACCTATTACAAGGTAATAAAAATTTATCAGCATTAGATGTTTACACAAAATTAATGAATGCTTGACATTTGTTTTGTTGTTCACACATTTATTGTGTATCATTTTGCGATCAAATGCATCAGATCTCCATTGATTTGCTCACTATAGTCTTGTTTACTCTATCTTGAATGTTTTATCAGCTTTGGTTCAAACATTGCGCAAGCGTGAATAGACAACAGGGAGCCTGTTTTGACAAATTGGAACTGCTCTAATACACACACACATAATATATATATATAATGTGTGTATTTGCGAAATGCATAATGCAGTCTACATGACATAAAAAGAACAATTTTTTAACATATAGCAGAAGCACTGTAAAGTGTTAGCTGTTCCCACAAAAATTGAGATAAGCCTCTTCACCATTTAGTCAGGATCTTATAGTGGAAACACCGTTATAATAGGGATGACATACGGGATGGGATGACCTACGGCTTGTAGGCCCATGACAGAGGGCGACTCGGAGAGAAGAACTGAATGACTTCTAGGTTGGCAAGCTTCCGGAAAAGGGGTGCATTTACACCTTAGGCGAATCCCACATCGAAATGGGAGAGGAAAGTGGAGAGCGTTATAAGGTGTAATACAAGTTCACATGGTATGCACACTTTTCGGCTCAATGACGGCATAGTCCGAGGGACAAATCTGTGACGTCTGTTGGGAGGAAGCGGACGTACATGCCATGGCCTTGGGTCGTGACGGGTGGTGAAGCCTTGTCCCACAAAAAAATTAATTTGCCCTGCCCCCTTCTCTACTTAGCATTCTTCTCTCTATTTTCAACAGATTGTTAAATCTGCCATCCGGGCAAGTTCAAAGAAAAATACGGAACATCAAAACTCAAATTTTGGAACTTCACAGCTCCGTTTGCAAAATTGTGAACCAAAAGGAGAAAGAGAATGGCGAAAATAAAGATATTCACAAGAACGGAGCAGCTATAACCGACTTGATTGATTGAGGTTAAATAAATACAAAATCCATCTCAAGAAGGCCCTTAGGGTCTTTGAATTTGACAAGGTAATTAGGGAAGAATAAGCTTACTACTTACCTAGCATATGGCAGCCATGTTGTACAGCTCTATTCACATACCTCAGTAGGACTATTTTTAGAACGTCCATGTAGTCTCTAAAAGAATTTAATCCCGCGAGGTAACTTGAACCTTAATCTTTTCCACTTGCTCTTAGCCAAAGATGGATGCAAGCTTAGCACATGTTCGGGCATGAAATCATGCCTTGTAATTATCCCCACAACAGGTATCATCTGCAAACAAGAGAACAACAAGTTCTAAATGTAGTTGAAGAAGCTAAAGAAACATTCATTTGAATAAAAAAAGTTACAGGCTCCTCAATAAAATGCATTTGCTTCCGACTTGTGAAAAAGAATGTATTTGGTTCAAACAAGTAACAGTTTCATAATCCACGCGATGGATGAGCGAGAGAAAAGTAAAATTTACCAGTGAGGGAAATGTTAGTACTTAATCCAATCAGAGGACGATGGGAATGTTGATCAGTTGATGCAACCATGAAGATAAAGAAAATGTAAAAAGCAACAAGACAGCGGGAACTCAAGGATCAGAAGCACATCAAATACCTTAAAAGCACAAGATTTTGGTGAAAGATTATGCATTCATGAACGAATATAAACAGTTCGCGAGGTCATAAACTAAAGCACTAAAGTATGCATGCAGGAAGCTGGGGAATCTGTCCTTCAGGTTATGCTAATGTATCTTTTATGGACTGTTGAATTATCTTTAGGGATAAAATACAGCTTCCGAGAAGATTATTGAAAAAGAACTCGCAACAAAAAGACTAGGAAACAGCTCTTACCCCATAAACCTTGGGTATTACCAGGAGGTGCCTTAAAGCAACTTCTCGGAAGAGCATCAGAGCCTTTGCCAAGGACATAGTCTCTAAGACAGTGTACGGTGAAGCGTTACAAAAAGGATGCAGATCTACAAACATATCCATCTCTTCGTCTGTCAGTTGTATATTTTCCACTCTATCTCCGTAGTCTAAACCCTTCTTTGCAAACTCATCAGCTGAAAACTGGTTAAAGGCGTCATATCCAGCAGGTACAGGATTTTGAAGAAATGCTTTCTTCTTTAGCAATGTAACAAGATGCGCGCGGAGTATCAAACCAAATAGAATTGGTGCTTCGGAAAGTGGGGGTTCATCCACCACCGGAAAGCCATTATGCCCTGTGGTTTTGAGGATATGAACTATGTTACTAACTTTCTCAATGCCGTTAAAGAGCTGGAGTGGACCTGTGACCACATCACTCACTGACAGTTGTCTCAAGTAAGGTTCAGCATGACCTTCCAAGTAAGGAAAACCCTTCGCCTTCATTATGAGGTCATATATATTCCCATTAAATGCATCAGCTACAGTTTTGGAGATAAGAAGAACTAGCATCATTAGAGGTAGCAAGAGGAGGTCATTAGTCAATTCTAGGATAATTACGCATAAGGAAACTGTCATTCTCATAGAACCCCCAAGAAGGGAAGCTGAACCTAATACAGCAAACAGGCCATGGTTAAGAGTCGAGTGTGAACCAAACAACATCCCGATAAATCGACCATAAGCCGCACCTGTCACAATGACAGGCACAAAGAGACCTGCTGGTGCGACTATCCCATAACTAAAGATGCTCAGGAAAAAACAGGTGATAAAGAAAATTAGCATTGAGAGATGGTGAAACTCGTTATCAGTGTCCTTGCTGAAAAGGTTTTTAATTGCATCATCATTCGTGTTGAAAAATAAACTGGCAAGATCATTGTAGTGACCTGGAGGACATTGGAACTTCTTAAAGTTACCATTCCGTCCAATTGTAGGGCAAGGTTCTGATGTATCTGAAGGGCAAGGGCGGCAAGGTGCCAACCATGGTAATCCAAAAAGAAGACAAGACGTGAAAATGGAGACCGTAAGAGCCAGAACTATTTTGTAAACAGCTCCTCTCCTGAAAAAAAAAAAAAAAAAAAAAAGGAGCCACAAAAATATTTTTAATTTATCATGCCTTGAACAAAAATAAAGATATGAAAATCTAAAAGCCATGTAAGATCATACTCGTTAATTCGGTTATAAATCCGCAGAACCCAATCCTGTAAGAAGTTGTACAAGCTTCCCCATAGGCCTCCAATAACTGCTAGAAAAAGAACAGGAGGCACATCCCTGATCTGATATGCGCTATTAGCTGATGTGACATCGAACACTATGAGACCTCCTTTACCGAAGAGTCCACATTTTCCACTCAAACAAAGATCAATCAAAGCTCGAAGCACAATTGCAACCACAGCCGTAGTGAAAAAGGCTCTCCACAATAGAGCACTTCTCCACCTGCATCACAAACGAAATGTTTACAATGTCAAAACAGTAGGGAAAATACTACAGCATCCTTTTAAATCTAATCACACCAAATATCAACATCCATATTTCAGTATCCATCAAACCAATCTATTATTTGTATGGGCAAAGAGATGAGAGACCTGATAAAGAGAACTTAAGTTGTTCAATGAATCTCAAAAAGCTGACTTGACAAAACCGCATATTCCATGGGAAGAAAAGTTTACTCACTTAAGTCCACACATAACTACTTACGAGTAAACTTCCCGTGATGGAACTTTCCTTTACCCATGACGACTTAACTTTACAGGAAGTTCATGTCCAGCAAAATCAGCTCAGGCATAACTATCTCCTCTAAGTGTGCTGAACAAAGTACGACTCAAGAAAATCAAAGCAAGTTTGGACTATCCCCATTGGCTTAATCATCTTTCACAGATCATTACTATCTCCATTTGGGAGCTGAAAATAAGACTTCACAACTTATGGTCAAAATACATTCAATGACAATATAAATCACTTCAACAGTATACTGTTGGCCTTGGATTTAAGGTACCACTTTATACCTAAATATCTAAAGCCACAGAAGATGAAGGTGATATAAATAAAAGGAGCATAGTTCAAGTACCGGAAGTAACCTTACATTTATTTCCAAAGGAAGCTTCAAGAACAAATTCTACAGGCCTCTAAATATGTAAAATATATGCCCAAAAGGAGGATCATATTGACTTGCTCATGCAAAGGTTGGTGACAGAAGATTCCCATCTCAAAAGTACATTGAAAAAGGAGATTATGAAATGAAAGCATACAGAATACCGAAGGAGAGGAGAAAGCACCTTATGGAGCCTCAAACATTTTACAGTGGCAATGTTATGGAAGTATCAACCAAATATTTGTATCATGTAAAGAAACCTTAACAAGAAGTTCAATTGCCCTTGATGACAGATGAAGACTGCTAAATGAGTCCTCTCAAATATAATTAGAAGTTGATGAAATTGAACCCTAACACAATACTAATGCCTTTTACTAGTCAATTATTTACTTGTCTATATTACATCAATGATGTTCTGGCAAATAGTTGCCACTATAATACCGAAGTTCTACAAGCTGATTATATCTCATAATTAATAAAAACCTACAGCCACACTGACTTCTCAAAAAGTAAAGTATATTAAATACTACAGCTACACTTCTTTCCTAGTTGAAGATCTATACTTGTATTAATTTAATCGATGTCAAGGAAGTTAATAAAATACTAGAAAATATTTAGCTCTTAAAAGAGAATCAACACAGGTGTGGTAATCAACCTTGGCTACTATCAGGTAATACACATTTGTGCCAAGTAAAATCTAAGTATATTCAAAGTCCCCTATAAGACCGTTGTTTATCACATAGGAAAGAAATGCAGCGTCTTTGAGGTGTACTGCAGAGTCTTATATTATAAAGGAAAAAATAAGTAGATATTCAGATAAAACAAATAAAACTAAAGTAAAATAATTAAGACTTCTCTCTCTCATAATTGGCAATCATCAACAGTCAACATATAGCCTATTTTGTAAGTCCAGATCCTCTCCCAAGGAATCAGAAGTCCATGCACCACATATTTTGTTGAAGGGCTCGAATAACTGCTTTAGGTATTTTATTCTTTAGAGGCAAATTATAACTTAAAGAGAAAGTGCAAAGCCACCAACTATAAGGCAATCTAAAAAGTCCTTGTTGGGCAGTGAAGTCAATTTCAATATAGACGTTGTGCATAATATCAACCATCTAAAAGAGAGAGAACATCCTACTTTAATCTTTTTTTAATTATTTCATTTTATTTTATTTTTTATATTTTTTTATTTATACTTTCACTTAGCACCATAAAATATCCTACTTTAATCTTACTATCAAATATAGAGATAAGGACTATTATCTCCCAGAAACTTGTTGGTTTACCAAGAATCAGCCTAAAGCATGTTCATTTTTTTAGATATACCAAGATGCCATTTCTTCAAGAGCAAACAACAAACCACCAACAGGAGCTCGGAAAGCAGCAGCCATCCCAGCAGCTGATCCACATGTTACAAGATCTCGTCGATCTCTATCATTTTTAAAATACTTCAGCCATTTCCAAGTTAATCCGTACTTCTTTGACCCGCCTTGACCCATTAGTGCTGCAATGCAGGCGCCGGTATGAACCATGGGACCTGCTTTTCCAATTACCAGAGATCCTGATACGGCCGAAATGCTCCCAACAATCTGTTCATTAAAGATTCAAGTAAGGCCTCTTATTCTAACATGTTGCACTAGGGCTTCAAAACAAAGGAATAGAGGGAAGACAGACAGAAAATACGACACAAAACTCAAAAGTTCTTTATCAACTAGTCACATGACGTAAGATAATAATAAAAACTATGGAAGATTTAAATATCCATGCACAAACTGTAGATAAGCCCATGGTTAAATTGAAAAGCAAGTATCTTCTATAAGAAACAAATAGTTAAATGATTGACTTTGCAGATTTAAAAGTTCATAAACTATAACTTTGTCAGTGCAAGGTTATAGACTGGGACAACCCCAGGTAGAACACCTCCCAAATGGTAATGACAGTTTAAAACCACACTATTAGCTGCAGTTTAAGCCTGTTAAGGACAATATTTCTGGCAGGAGACAACTTTCAGAAGTTAGTTGAAACTAAAGATCCAAGTACAAAATGTTTTTATATGGAACAAATATAAGAATAAGCATGTCGAGGTTAGAGATCAAGCTGCTTCCCAGCATTGGCCAGTGAACATTTATGAAGCACTAGGATGAGGAGAAAAAATATATGTATCACTAGGCCTAAGCATGACCAGGATTCTCCTACAAATAACAAACAGGTCTAGCTTGACCTGATGTAACTGATGGAAAATAATATCAAATCCTAGGTACTTCTTACGGAGCTCTACATTTTTCACATTACAAAGAAGGTGCTTTGTGTCCAAACTAGTTGATCTTCTATCTGAACCTCGTAAAACGTCAAGCTTATCCAAAATCACTAAAGAGCGTTCATGAACAAAAGTAATTGCCCCCCCCCCCCCCCAAACAAAAAAAAAAAAAAAAATCCTCTATGAGCTCACTTATGTAGTATAAAAGGTCACATTAATTAATCAACTACACAATTACATAATCCTGAATTCATGATCGTTCCCAAACACATAATCCACCACCAACACTAGAAGTCTAGAACTGAACATTAGTAAATAAAATGTAAAATTGGATAAGGAAAAATTGGCATCCAAATGAAAAGGCAATTCAAGGTCACTTTACCTTCACAAACAGAGTTCTCAGAGAAAATATTGCTGGTGCATCTACGCCATTCAAGTAAGCCTTAACTTCAGGTATACCTGAACCAGCAGCCTCTGGTGCGATAAAAGCCGTAATTAGACTGGCAAATAATGTCAGTCCGAAATTGGAAGATGCAAATACAAGAAAAGCCGCTGTATACCTGTTGTATAACATGTCACAAGTTATTCACCTCAAAAACATATTTATACAAGTAAATCAAATACTTTTTATTTATATATATAGAAGAAATCATAAATATTCCACTCCACAAACTTGAGCACAGGATTATTTCCATATCCCATAGTTCAGTTACCTCAGACACACATGCATAACATATACATGTATTTATATGACCATAACATTCCAGTCAATAACCTAAAAGAATAACGGCTAATAGTAGGATTGTGCAAGCAACTGATTATATCTTTTAAGTATAAGAACTCCAAACCAAAAATAGATGAAATAGCAGCAGATATCAGTTTGTATTATACAATTCAAGTAATCTCAACATAACATAACAATCAAAGCCATACGTGGGTATTACATGAAAAGTTATGAATGAACAGAAGTGTATACCTTCTCGCAAGCATCATATCAGAGGTCACCACAAATTTCATTCCAGCAATGTTCTCAACAGCAAGATTGTTACAGAAACCAACAAGGCCGACAAGCAATCCAATGAAAAAGCACATCATCCATTTCATAGATACATACTGCAGTATCTGAATCTTCTCTCCACGCCTCCAGTCTTGCTTAAAATAATCATTCTCCATGATTCTTCAATCAAGCAAGCACCATTATTAGGTCTTCATTTATTTTGCCAATCTAATCAGAGAAAGGGAAAGAAAAAAGAAACATTTTCCACCAAAATATGTACCCAGCTCAAAACCAAAATCTTCTTCAAGGAACTTCAAAATAAAAGAAAAGAGAATTGGAAACACTCTTTATCAAATTTAGCTCCATGCATATCTTCGATCGATATCCAATTTCCTTTTTGCTTTTAGCTTTACCCCTCATGCTTTAACGTAAACACTCTTATTAATTTGCTCAAATACAATAATAATCACAAAAAAGATCAAAATTGTGATTTCATTTTCCTACTAGACATAATATGGATGAGTCTTCAGCTAAATCATGCACTTATTTGGGTAAAATGTGATCTTTTCCTTTTTCTTTTTTGTCAATTCTCTAGTGTTCTTTCCCATCTTTCACATTCTCTCCAAAATCCTAGAAACATCACAAAACTCCAATCGACAAAGCACCAGATGATCACATAAATCTCGAGATTCTCTAAGCACAGAACTCTCGACCCCTACAGACTAAAAAACTGAATTTTCCACAATATTGTCAGTAGAACTGTAGATACAAACATAGTAGAACAGCTATTATCATAAATTATATGCTTCTGTATAGAAATAACCGAATTCTTCCTTAGAGTATTAAGAAAAAATTCCATAATCGAGACCAAATAACTAAGTACTTCAACATCTCACCCTGAAGCCCTGAACTCTGTTATATTTAATTTATATATCTTTTTAACACAAATGAATTTTAGAGCAAACTAAGGGCCCGTTTGGCTATGGATAATTTTCGCTTTTTTTCCGAAATACATGTTTAGACATAGAATTGTTATAATTTTTCCGGAATATTTCAGAAATGAAAAAAAAATCAAATACCTGTTTTAACATTTTTTTACCCCAAATCACTCACAAAAATTCAACATTTTCCCAAGTTATATTCATGTCCAAACACAACTCCAATTGCCAAATATCATTTTTCAACTTTTTTTCAAATTTCACATTTTTTATGTTCAAACGCCCTCTAAATTCACGAACGAACATACTTTGTGTGTGATGCTATTGCAAATTACACATATATTACAACACACACACACACACATATATATACACACACAAATTCAACACGAAGGAGTTCTAAGAACAACTAATTTCAGGAATGAAGACCCACGAACAAACATACTTCGTGTATGCTATTTGCAAATTACACATACATTACAACATATACACACACACATATATATAGAATAGAGAGGTAATTTTAACACGAAGGAGTTGTACAAACAACTAATACACGAATGAAGAGCGAACATAGTTCGTTTTATTCTATTTTCAAATTACACATACATTACACAACATATACACTACAAACATAATATATAATTACACATACTCGTAGTCAAGGCTTTCAATAGGGCAAACACTAGACCCGACGATGGCGACCTGAGAAGTATTGTTCGATGCTGATCGACTGAGCCTATTGAGCAGTGGATGAGTTAGCGACTCCTCATCTGCCTCCTCCGGCGCCGTCTCCGGCGGAGAAAAACCGTTGGGAAGTGCAGGAGTGATTAGTACGGCCATTGGTAGGGGTAGGGGTGGGGTTAGGGTGGGGGTGGTTCAGGTAGGGAGCATGAAAGAAGTTGTGTATTGGATGGCAGTTACAACTTACATATTGCTGAGGAAGAAGAAGAGGAAGAGATGGGGAGTTATAGGATTGAATATGTGAGTTCACAAAATGACTACTTGGAGTTTATATTTGTCTCCTACTAGTATTTGAACAAATATTTGAAGTGGCAAGGTGATTGGTACCACCATTTGGATGTCGCGGATTTAAATTCGTATGGTGACAGCATTTGCTGAAATATTGTAATGTTGTTGTTGGATTCGTGTCCCGTTGATCCTCTTCCTGCACTTGCAGGGCTGTCATTCGCGCATATCCTCAATTTACATCCCACCTTACCAAAAGGCTTCTAGTACATGTGGGGTTTCTCCTTACCCTTCACAAAGTATTTGAACAAATATTTAGTTTGAGACCCACCCAAAAAACCCCTCCACCCACCCAACCCCCCCTCACAAAAAAAAATGAATAATTACACTTTATGAAAAAATTTATGTCACGTAGCTTATATTTTAAGTTGTTACTTAGTTTAATTTATATATGTTTATAAACACCTTTTATACGTCAGAAAAATTATGCTTTATGTCTTTTTTTGAAAATATTTACCTCACGTAACCTATATTTTATGTATCAACACCCGATTTTTAACATATTTGTGTATAAACATATTTTATTCACTATTATACACTTTTATATAAGGTTGCTACATTATGTCTATTATTTTTCCTCAAATATAATATTGTATAATATTATATATTGGGTACGTGACATAAAATACTTTCAAAAAATGTATATTTTTAAAAAATTTGCCAAAAAATAGTATTTGAAAAGTTAGAAGTTTGAAAATTTTATATATAGAAGTTCAATATTTTTTAGTTTTCACCCAATGTTTTGTATCTATGATGGCCTCACTTAAAGAATTGCATCACGTAAGGTTATTAAATTGACTTGCTTTGATATGCTTTTATTGAGCAGAGGATATATCAGAAACATCTTCTTTACCTTCCAAGACAGAGTAAGGTCTGAGTACACTCTATTCTCTCTCTTCTCAGACTTCACTTGTGAAATTACACTGGATATATTGTTGTCGTTGTAGTAGGAAAGAAAGGGACATCTCACTCAATTCAATAACATGTTCTAGTGCATCTTTTTCTAATAATAATGATCGCAGTTAGCTCGATCTATTCTAGATGTCTTTTTTACATCAATGGCATCAGCTGGAGCTTGCACTGAATATTACAAATAAAAATACAATTCTCCCCTTAAATATGAATACTAGATTGGAGTTTTACAAAGCCCTTTATCGGATTTGAACCGATAACTTACGCATTACCATGGTGTTACTCTCCCACTGAGTTAAAATGGCATTTTTTATTTAATTTCGAAGTTATTATTGTTATAAGGTCATTAAATGAAAGATGCTAATTTTTCTTATATTTATAGCTAAAGTTTGAGTCTTTTGAGTAAGGATGTAAGTTAAGTTGTAATTAAACATGAATTTCATTCTATTCTTCATGGTGTTGGTCAAAGATTTAGCGCACAATAATATATGAGTATTTTAGGAAGTATCTCAGAAAGATATCAAGTATCAGTAGTTTAGCTCATGTTAAGGCATACAAGAGAATCATGATGAAAGAAGTTCATTGTTTAGAAAACCTAGGAGTTCAACTTTTAGACCCCGAAAATGGTAGAATGGTTGTGCATAATAGAGACAAATCCTCCTTAGTAGTTGAGCAAAAGAGGAAAACAGTTTCATGACCTCTATCTATTGCAACTAAAGGAAGGGATTCACAGACATAAATCCATGACTTTTGAACAAGGGGGAGATGATGGTACTCCAAGGTACCAAGGAAAATTTTACGTCTCAGATGTAGATAGACGCAAATAGAGAAGTATGGTAGAGGCGCACAATTTTAGATATTCTATCTATCCAAGCTCTACGAAAATGTATCATGCCCTCGAGGGAATTTATTGGTGGAATGACATGAAGAATAATGTAGCTAATTTTGTGGCTAAGTTTTCAAATTGGTAGCAAGAGAAAGCCGATTCAACAGAAGATTATACTAAGTTATATATTCAGGAAAGTTCCAGATTACATGGGGCTCCAATGTCCATTGGATTAGATTGAGGTGCCTAGTTCAAAGCCAAAAAATTTTGAAGTCTTTTTAAAAGGGATTGGATACCATCTCAATACCATTTTTCATCCTCAAATAGATGTCATGCTGAGCGTATTATCCAGATACTCGAAGATATGTTGAGCGCATGTGTCCTAGACTTTAAAGGTAATTGAGATGATCATTTTCCTCTCATTGAGTTGTTTATATATATATATATATATATATATATATATATATATATATATATATATATCATGCTAGTATCAAGATGACACCGTTTAAAACATTGTATGGTGAAGGTGTAGATGACTTATTAGTTGGTTCGAAGTTGGTGAAGTAAAGTTTTTAGGACCATACTTGGTCCATCAGGCTATGGAGAAAGTCAAGTTAATTCATGAGCATTTGAAAATGGCTAAGAATTGCAAGAGTCCTATGTGAATGTATGTCGCAGAAAATTAGAGTTTCATGTTAACAATTGGGTGTTTCTATAAAGTTTTGCCTATGAAAGACATCATGTGATTTAAGAAGAAAGAAAAGTTAGTCCCAAATATATAAGACCATACATGATCTTATGAAAGATCATCCATTTCGCAAGTTGAGGACTAAGGAAATCGCTCCAGTAAAAGTGTTGTAAAGGAACCAAAATGTGAAGGAGGCTACATGGTAAGCCAAAGAGAACATGAAGCCTAAATATCCGCATTTATTGATGGACAAGCAGAAAAGGTATAAGGTAACTATCTCAAGTATTCAGACCTCGTGTCAGTTAAGTGTCCAGATCGTACCTCTGCTCAGCATTCAGATATCTTGCTGTAACATTCATATTTTTAGCATTCAAATTCCATGTTATGATATCCATGTTTCATATCTTATATCATGTATTCATGTCAGCCAATATTCATGTATTCATGTCCCATATCATGCTCCTCATGTCCATGTAATCATATCATGCCTATGCTTATGATACAATACCCATGTCATTCATGCCTACGAATTCTTTTCCAAATCACATGTATAGTATTCATGTATTCATTCAGTCAATATCCATCTGTTCATGTCAGATCGGTATTCATGACAGATAGTATTCATGTATTCATGTCATCTCAGTATTCTTGTTAGACACATCCATGTTTTAATTACCAAGTTATGCCATGTCATACATATTAAGATGCCTTGTGAGGCTTGTGTTGTGCTCTGGTTAGCTGGCATGTGTTTTGAAAAATATTGGGATAGTCCTATTTACAGAGGAAACCCTGTCAAAAATTTTGAAAATTCCATAAATTAGTCCCACTTCTAGACACGACCATCATTTGAGAACAAAAATCTCATAATTCACGTTCATGTATTCAGTACTCATGTCCCCACGTTCATGTTTCCATGTAATCATGTCAGTTCAGTCCCCATGCTTTATGCCATGTTTCTTCACATTCATGTACTCATGCCATGTCTAATCTTATTCTTAACCATAACCCATCATTCGAGGACGAATGATCCCAAGGGGGAGATATTATAACACTTCGTACCTTCAAACTAAACCATGTTTATGATTTAGGAGTTTAGAAAACCAAGGCGGGGAAGTCAAAATTAAAAACCAGTTTCAGTTCTGCAATCTCATAATTACGCCGGAGAAAGATGGACCGTCAAAGTGAACCGTAAAATCTGTTTTTGAATTTAACGGAAAGAAAAAATTTCTATAGACCGTATAAAATTATACGACCTGTCTTTTATTGCCGTAAAACTTCCCCTAGCTTTTGGAAGTCACTGGAAATTAGCACTTGGGTAACGATCCAATTTTACGGACCATACAAAATTATACTGTCCCTTCTCAGACCGTAGAAAATTCGACGGACCGTCGATTTCAATCGTAAAACTCCCGACGGGCTGAACAATATAAATACACACATTTAGTTCCAAAAATCAGATTTTCACTTCTTCCAAACCTTAGAACGAAGTTCCTCTCCTCTCAACATTCTCCAACATCAAGGTAGGTCTATTTCATGCAATTCTAAGTAATTCTAATATCATTCTCATGAATTTCTAAGTGAAATCATTGATTCTTAACCTAGGGTTTTTAAGAAAATTCAACTCAAGGAATTAAAGTGCAAGCTTTAGAATTCTTCTTCAAAGTTCAGATTTTTATTACAAGTTTTGGAACGATTAAGGTATGTAAAAGTTGCTATCCACATGTGGAAACATCATTGTTCTTCCTCACACTACATTCAATCCACGAAGCATGATTTCCTCAGACCTAGGGTTTTGCTATAATTCATGATAACCCTACGACCTCTGCCGCCACGACCTCCGCCACAGGCCTGCTGCTGCTGCTGGACCTACTGCAGCTGCTGGTTGTTGTTGGCCGCAGGTGTTGTCATCCCGTCAACGGCTAAGGCCTTTTGATTGTGTTCCTCTTATTTAGCACGTCTAGTTTCTTCCAACAATAGTTGTGAGTGTGCCTTGTTGAAACTTGGGAGAGGGTCGGCTTGTTGAATCATTGTTGCGAGTGTGTCATATTCACCTTTTGGTAAACCCGCAACAAGTTGAAGCACCATCTTGGTTTCTGAAACAGAAGTCCCGACGTTGGATAGTTGATCGGTTATGAGTTTCAGTTCCTTACAATATTAGGACATGTTGTTAAAATTCTCGAGGCGGGTATTATTGAATTGCTCTTCCAAATGTTCGGTCCGAATATTTTTATTGTCG
Source organism: Anisodus tanguticus (assembly GCA_034509755.1). Taxonomy (NCBI): domain Eukaryota; kingdom Viridiplantae; phylum Streptophyta; class Magnoliopsida; order Solanales; family Solanaceae; genus Anisodus; species Anisodus tanguticus. The sequence goes on along the minus strand of CM067543.1, from coordinate 5,722,375 downwards.
TGAAAGATTTCTTCTAGCCGGACCCAAAGTTCACGTGCCGTAGCACCTGTTTTCATGATAGTGCACAATAGGTCTTTGGAGATGGTGCCGTAGATCCATTGTTTGACGATGGCGTCAAGACGACGCCAGATTGAGTCTGTAACATCGGTGGGACGAGGAAGCATTCGTCAATATGATCGAGCACGTTGTATGCACATGCATGAATGTAGAATAGTTCCATCCACATGGAATATTGACATCTTCTTGGTCAAGAATTATAGGGATAAAATTCTTGATGTTGTTAACGGCGAATGCCGGATGAAAAGAAGATACTGAACGTTGAGAGGGGTTGTCAAGTGTGCCAGTGGATGAATCGAAATTTGTGGGGGAAGACATGGTTGCCGCCTGCCGAGGGAAGGGAATTTTCTGGTTTGGCCGAGAAAGGGAGGAAGAAACCAGATTTTTTTTTCTGTGAAATCCGAAGAAAAATGCTGATTTCGGCTGAGAATGAGGAAGAGAAGGGTTTTAGGTTCTTGATACCATGAAAGATAGAATAATTTCCCTTGGGGATTCCTTTCATTATTCACAATATTTATAGCTGTACAAGGTTGATTCCTAATATGGTACGAATTCTAACTTACCTTACAAATGTTGATTCCTAATACAATTAGAATCCTAAGTTACCTTAAATATATATCTATCGTAATTACAAAATATACGGAGAATATTCTGAGAATATTATTTTCTGGGGATATGTATTTTCTTAATGATGTATCAAAGATCAAAATGTCACTTATTTTAAATCAGAGAAAGTAATAATATGAAGTATTGTTTTGAGGCCTTTAAGAATTTGCTGCCTAAGGCAATGGCTTGAGCACCCGAACCCTTAAGCCGCCCTAGCACAAGAATATGTCAACTTGCTCCTTAAGGTACAAAATAGTAGAGTACAAGAGTTCATGTATTCAATGTTATTTGAGATTGAATTAATTTAAGATATAAGTTAAAATTTGGGAACTTCCGTCACCAAGTGAGATGGTTGAAATAATTATCGACCGCTTCGCCAGCAAAGAGAAAGAGCTCAGCCTTCCCGCATTGGCCCTACACCTCTTTAGTCAGAAGTTCTCCCGGTAGAACCCTATTTCGCCCAAGTTATTTCGGAACCGGAAAAAAGTTCTATAATTATGAAAATTAAGTATGCTTTGGAGATATGCAAAAGAAAAGGTCGCATTTGAAAAAAAAAATATGATATTGAAAATGTAAGTTGCAGAATATGAGACAAACATTTTAAAACAGAGAAATTAGATTAGTCTTTTAAATGGATATCCTAAATTCCCTCACTTTGAATTGAAAAGAAAATATAGGGGAAAGAATCATCACAGATCTAGAGAGAGGACTGAACTTAACACAAGATATTCATTCAGTAGTCCCACAACATTTGGACGAGTTCATAGAATAGATCACCAATCACATCTTGCCACGTAACACACTTCCCTCCTGACATTTCTTCATTTTTAAGCCATTAAACTAAACTACCTAACCAACCAAACACTCCCACAACTGATAGACACACTGTTCCCACGTTTTCTCTGCTGATACAAAAATATCAAAGATTTGCTGGTTCACTTCCTTCAAAGGTACAACAATACCCCTTATCACTTTCTTGATGTTCTAATCACATTCATTTTTATGAAAGATTGTATGTTGATGTAGTTGGGTGTATCGGAAATAATCTCTCTATCCCTGTAAAGAAAGGTAGGGGTAAGGTGGGCCTACATCCTATCCTCTTCAAGACCACTTGTGGGATTACACTGGATTTGTTGTTGTTGTTGTATTTTGACATAGTTAAGAACTATATATTATTTCAATTAGAGTGAATTTCATACATTTTATGTTAGGTTGGTGATAATTCTAGTACACCCACATAAAAGTAAGAGTGAATTTCATACATTTTTGTTAGGTTTGTGATGATTCTAGTACACCCAATTCAAAAAGATTGCATCTTGATGTAGACAATTGATATGATCTTCATTTTCTTCATTGTTCCCAAGTTTTAAAAACTATTACTAAATAATATAGTTGATCCTGATTTGTTTGGGATTGAGTCATAGTTGTTGTTTATGTTTAGCTGTACTATATATGAGCCAAGATACACTTATTAGATTTGTAAGGATTCTAGTATGCCCAGCTCAAAAAGATACATGGTTTGGACATATTTAGTGGACTTCTTGATACAGATACATGGTTTGGACATATTTAGTGGACTTCTTGATACAGATACATGGTTTGGACTAAAGCTACTTAGTTCTTGCCGAACCCGTAGGTATTCTTCTAGCTCCGCCCCTAGTTTGAGACTGAGGCATAGTTGTTGTTTATATTTAATTGTAATATAAATGAGCGACGATACACCTATTAGATTTTGGTAAGGATTCTACTATTCCCAGTTCAAAAGTTGGCATCTTTTTATGTATAAAACTGTGCTGATACCAACCCCCATATAGATCCACTGGTTCACTCCCCCTATAGATCTGAACAGGAATGAGTCTTGGAGAGAAGTGATATCGAGTTAAAAATCTCTGGTTCTTCATTTATTTTGCATATACTTCGTTGATATTATAAAGATATTGTTGGGTGATGCTGAATTATTGCTTGATATTGTAATTTAAATCACACCGGTGCCTTCAAAAGTAGTTAAAACCAAAAGATCGGCGAAAAGGAGTTAGATGATTTCCTTAGGTGATTGGCCTTTGCGCTAATCATTTGTCATTGTGGCATTTATGATGATATTTCTGTTGGGATTTTTGTCACTATTGTACTTTATAAAGCAGTACGGGAAGTATATCACTATTACAAGTATTCGAAAGGATAAACAAAGATTCAATAATTTAACTAGAAATCTGAAATTACAATTGTAGAACGAGAAAAAGTCGAAACTGTTTTGTTATTGCTGAGTCGAGTGTGGCACTCTGTCCTTAAGACAATATTGTCCCGTATGTATCCTTTATACGTCCCGGACAATTTGTCTCCCAAGATAAAACAGCAATGGAACACTTGAGCAAAGGAAACTCAAGAGCTACCGTGAAGAATATTGAGTAACGAAATGATGTTTGGAAGTTGTAGGAAGAACTGTTTTTGCTTGTGTATGCTTCTGTATTTTCGTGTATCATATATGTGTTGCTCAACAATGGTGTAAGGGGGTGTTTATATAGGTGAGGGAGGGGACTGAAAACTGCCTCCATAATAGCCAAATAATGGCCATTATGGAGGTAGTAAAGTCACCAACATAAATGGTGAAAGACCAACGGATTGACCATTATAGGAGGAGTAATTCAGCCAAAATAAATGGCTGAATTGAGTGCTTGGCGTTTCTGTTCTCTTCTACCCAATTCTGACTGTACATCTGAAACTTTTGGGATTAAACTGTACTTCTGGCAAAGTTCTCTGGTCCAAAAAGATAATATCAGAAGGCACACAGTCCACAGTCCACAGTCCACAGTCCACAGTCCACAGTCCACAGTCCACAGTCCGTGAACCCGGAACTCGGAACTCGGAACCGGACGGGACGGGCGGGCGGCGGCGGCGCGCGTGTGGTCTTTCCTTGAACCGAAGCACATCTAAGTCCTCCCTCCTTTAAACACATGGGATACCCCTTGGGGTCCCAAACCCCAAACCAATTTCGAGTCTTATATACACAACAATTCTTTCTTCCTCTACCGATGAGGGAGAATTGAACACAATACCACACTTTTCATGCTTCAAACACCTTACTTCGTGGACCAATATCTCTTTCATTTCTCAATGAAATTTGACGATTCTTGGCACTACGGTTATCTACGTACTTAGTAGATCATGCATGTGTGAAGAACCGGATTCTCCAACATACGTAACACTAGTGTTTAAGCCGTTAAAGTTGGTCGGTCGCAACTCCCGCCAGAGGCTAATTTCCAACAATTTCTCAGCATGTGTTTCTAATGTTTACATTTTACTTCTATGTTATTTTGTCTTTTTTATTTTTATCTTCCTGTTTACTTGTTTCAAGGAGAAGGGGTAAGAGATCTTATGCTTTGAGTTTGTTTCTTAATTGTAATTTGATGGATTAGGTGATATACGTGCAAAAGTGGAATCTATTTTTGAGATGGAATCAGATGAATATTCTCATAGATATGTATTATGTCATTTCTTTAACCTTCTGATCATTGTGTTGGTTCTTCTTTGATGCAGCCAGTTATAACGGTGTTGCCTGAACTCTCTCTAATTGAGCAGTGCTCATCTCGGAAGTTAGTGGAGAGGAGCCAATGTTGCTTCATCTCTTCTTTTTGTTATCTCTCTTTTTGACATTTATAGACAATGGGAGTGCTGGTATAACAAGCACATTCGTTCGAACTAAGTTTCCGGCTGTGGATATTCCCCTTGAAAATGAAGTACTTGCAGTTCCAAAGGGTTATAACGCTCCACAGCAAGTAAGTTTGCAGCGTTAAGACTTAATCACTCCGTCCCAATTTATGTGAAAGTGTTTGACTGGGCACGGAGTTTAAGAATGAAATGAAGACTTTTGAAACTTGTGGTCTAAAATAAACCATATATATTTGTGTGGGTAGAAATCATCTCATCAAGGGTAAAATAGAAAGTTTAAAGTTAAATTGTTACTAATATATCTGAAAGGTGTCATTCTTTTCAGGACTGACTAAAAAGGAAAGAGTGTCACATAAATTGGGACCGAGGGAGTACTTATTTGTTGGGTCAGTCAGAGATTTCTTAACAGGTTATTTGTTTGGCTACAGTCCTTTCTTAGTCAATTCTCGTTCGATTGCTTTAAATCCAAGTCTTAGTTCAATGCATAATATTCAATCTTCCGATTGCAAAGTTCTCTACAACTGCTTTCCGGAGAAATGAGAAAATTGTGGTATTAAAGAACAGTATAATTATTGCTACTCCCTCCGTTTCAGTTTATGCATCTTAGTTTGATTGGGCACGAGTTCAAGACTTTTTAATTTGTGGTCTTAAATTAGTGATGTCTGTAATGTACCAAAATGCTCTTAAATCTTGTGGTCTTAAATATGTCCATGTAAAATGTTGGAATTAAAGAGTTACTAAATATAGAAAGTGGCAATCTTTTTGAAATAGACTAAGAAGAAAAGTAAGACACATAAATTGAAAGGCATTTCACTCACTTTTTATAGTAACTCTAAAGTGCTAACTACTTTGGTCATTCTTCTAGGTGCATATCACACAGGGCGACTATGATGGGAAAGCTGTCATAATCTCATGGGTAACTACTGACGAACCGGGGTCTAGCCAAGTGCAATATGGCTTATCTGAAGGGAAATATGATTTTACTGTTGAGGGGACTCTAACAAACTACACATTCTACAAGTACAAGTCCGGTTACATTCATCAGTGCCTTGTAACTGGTATTCAGGTAGTCAAGAGCAACATTTTGTTATCCTTCTTAAAAAAAGAATGAAAAAGTCATCCTTTTTATATTGTTGGTTATGGGCTAGTATACATCATGCAAAAGTGAATTTTCACGTAGCGTATAGGAAAGCATTCTCATATACTTTTCTCAACCAATTAAGTACTGCTTAATTAGTTTTATGTTTGTGGGAGAACGGTATTGAAAGTGCAAGGGGGGGGGGGGGGATTATAATATTTTGTTTCTTAGTCGACTACCTCAAGTTGCTAGTCGACTATTATCAGATATAGTGCATAAATTAAATGCTGAAAGTAAATAACACCAGATGATTTTATACTGGTTCGGATTCAATGTGAATTCTAATCCAGTCCCCTTGGGTTGCAAGGGTGTTCTCTATAGCTCTTTTGAAGTTTGGTTTGGTACAAGGATAGTTTGAATGGAGCTCCTACGTCTACACTCAAACACTCGTAATCTTTTGATACAACGCCTCACCAACTATACTATATCTCTTCTCACTTTCTTTGTATACACTATAAATCACTCAGAATTGCAATGCTTATTAAAATTAAAGTAGAGAGCTTGAGAAGTTGAGACGAAAGTATATTTTCTTTCGTCTTTGAAGCCGTTCTTTTATAGCTGTAGAGTGGTCTTTTTGGCTCAGCGAGTCTCGCTGGCAACCCAAGAGATTTGATCCTTGGAAAAAGGACTAGGGAATCCTATTTTCCAAGAATAAGGGTAGAGCTTTTCCAACGGACTGATCTTCTTTCCATGTGAGCTATGCGACTGAATCTTCAAGGTGCTTGTCCGTAATTATTCCCTTGAGACTTGGTACTTGTTTCCTTGTTGAAGTAGGCGAGATATGCTTGATTGATGCGTCCAGATTTTGTAGATGTTTGATTTGATTCTTTCCAACTCTGGTTTATTTGTCTCTATAAATAAGTCCTTATTTATTTCGCTTGACTTTGTTACTTTGGGCTTCGTTAGTCAGCTGGACTGCCGTCTTTCATTGGGCCTTGCGAGTTAGCTGGGTCTTTCCTTTCTTTGTGAGTTAACCTGCACGGTAGAGTTTGTCATCATTAAAACTTGAACACTAACAGGTATTTCATTTCTCTAGCAGTAAAATTGGTAATCCATGAGGCAAAGACGGGCACAAAGACTAAGAACCACGGGCCTTATTAGGAAAAAGAAGATTAAGAAGGATAGGTCGACTTATAGCATTTGAAGAAAGTATAAGCTATCAAAAACGAAACAATAAAGTATGGTGTAATTACAAGAGTTTGGATATAAGCTTGGATTGACCGGAAAACATCAAGTTCTGGTTTACATCTGGCTTATTTGATGATTTAAATTTTTTGTTTCTCAGATTAATTTTAAATAATCTCTTTGCATGGTGATGATGGCATATCGATGTTTTAAATGTTCCACCTCCCCCTTTTCAATCCGTTTGACCAATTTGTTTTACCTTCTGGTTTAGCATGACACAAAGTACTACTATGAAATTGGAAACGGCGATTCTGCTCGGAAGTTTTGGTTTGAAACTCCTCCAAAAGTTGATCCAGATGCTTCTTACAAATTTGGTATCATAGGTAAATATTTTAAATTTCTATTTGATAAGTTAGCTAAGTAAATTTGCTATAAGATGGGATATACACCATGACATCACATAACTTTGTTATGACGGGAATGTAGTTTATTTGTTTTCACAATATAGAACTGAAAGAAAATGGATAAAACGCTAGAGATTAAAAAGAACATCAGTTTCTAACTTTTTCTTTCATGTAAACGTGATGGATCTTTTCTGTCCAACATAGACAAATCACAACCATTCTTGGGAAGCAAAATTTAAAACCTTGGACTCTCTATCTTTCATAAAGTATGAATTGAGTTAATGACATTATCGTGGCGGGATTCTTATACAGTTTGTGCAACGTCCTTTGCAGGTGATCTTGGTCAAACATATAATTCTCTTTCAACTATTCAGCATTATATGCAAAGTGGAGCAAAGAGTGTCTTGTTTGTTGGAGACCTCTCTTATGCTGACAGATATCAGTATAACGATGTTGGAGTCCGTTGGGATACATTTGGCCGCCTCATTGAACAAAGTGCAGCATACCAGCCATGGATTTGGTCCGCTGGGAATCACGAAATAGATTACTTCCCATATATGGTAATGTACTGTACACAAGACCGTGATGACTAGATTTGGCCAAGCATGAACCCTAATTCTACATGTCGCAAAATTTCCATATTTATCTCTAACTCAGACCCCCATGTGTTCATGTCTTTTAGAGTGTACAGACTTAATTAACATAAATAAAACTCCTCCAGTGAGTCGTATAAAAATTTCTCCCATCTGAAGGACCTTTGAACTATGTTCATTTAAATTGTTTGATGCCCCCATTGACTATATTTCTCTTTCTGTACAGGGGGAAGTAGTTCCATTCAGATCATTTCTAAATAGATACCCCACACCTTATAAAGCTTCAAAAAGCAGTAATCCCCTTTGGTATGCCATCAGAAGGGCATCTGCTCACATAATTGTCCTATCAAGCTATTCCCCATTTGGTAAGTAATGTTCCCTCTTATGTCTTGTTTCTTTTGTTTCTCTAACTAACTACTTTAGCCTTACTAATAGCCTGTTTGCCAAGCTTCTGGGAAGTCAAAAGTGTGTTGTTTTTCCTTTCGAAAATGCTTATTTTAGAGAGTTGAGGTGTTTGGACAAGCTTTTAGAAAGAAAAAAAAAGTGTTTTTGAATAGTAGCAGAAGTTTTTCAGTAGCTAAAAGAAGTAGCTTTTCTCCATAAGCACTTTTGGAACTGACCAAGCACAATTTGTTGCTCTAATATTGGCAAAAGTGCTTTTGAAATTGATTAGTCGAACACAAACTGTTACTTTCTGAAAGTACTTTTTTGAAAAGCACCTTTAATGAAAGTACTTCTCAATATAAGCAAATTTTGGAAGTTTGGCCAAATAGGCTATAAGTGGAGATAGTCAGGTAAAAGTGTTATATATCATACATCTGTCCCTTTTCTCTTGCTTGTGTAAGTGCTATGCTATATTCTGATACATTTGCCATTAAACACAAATTTTTTGGATTGGAACACAGAAGTTCTATTTGGTGCATTTAGCTGGGGAATTTTTAAAAAAGATTTCTTCACGTGCAAGTCTCGTCAAGTTTAGCCTAGTAGTTTTCATGGTCATTTTAGATTCAAAGAACAAGCCTTACGGCCTGTTTTATTTTTATAGTAACCTGAAAATGCTTTCTTCTTGTTGTATTACTATACCTTTAGGCATCATTTCCTATAAATATGGAACTTTTGACGGGATAGCTACTGAGCCACTGCGTCTCTTGTCATGCAGTAAAATATACACCTCAATGGCATTGGCTGAAACAGGAATTTAAAAAAGTGAATAGAGAGAAAACTCCTTGGCTTATAGTCCTTATGCATGTCCCTATCTACAACAGTAATGAAGCCCATTTCATGGAAGGGGAAAGCATGAGATCTGCCTACGAAAGATGGTTTGTCAAGTACAAAGTTGATGTAATATTTGCTGGCCATGTCCATGCTTATGAAAGATCAGTAAGTTGTCTTATCTCATCATCTATGTTGCTCGGACCCTTCCAAATCCCTGCCGTACCCGTGTTGATCTGACACTAATGGGTGTGGGTGTAGAATCCACATCAGATTTGGTCAACTTACCTTGGTGCATAGTATGAGAACGGTTTGCTATACACGAAATATCTTACTAATAAAATATGAGGTGTTTATAAGGAATTAATATTAGTTTTATTCAATAACTTTGATTACTCAAATATATACTTATATTTGTTGTAAGATACCGTATCCAAGCACCCGTACCCGCACCAGGATCCATACCCCCGAATCCTAAAATATTTGTGATGAAGAATCCGACCTCTAGATCCGCAGCCGAGTCCGAGCAATTCGCTGCTTGACCCTCACAGAAAATATTGCATTTTGAGATATATTCAAATCACTGAATCAGTTAGCATTTTCTATGCCTATTTAGCTGTGGCTTAGGTCATAGCCAAACTCAACTCTGGAAAAAAACAGAACTCAGCTAGAACTAACAAAGATCACAAGAGGAAGCTAGGAATATACTAACAAAGTTCAACCCATGACGCTCTATATCTTAAATTGCGGTCTTCTCCACGTAACAGTGTCAAACAAAAAGACTGGAGCATCTTAATAGACAAATAGAAGCGCATACAGAATAGCAAAAGTAGAGATTTTAGGGACAATAGAAAAGAATGCTGATTTACTTGAAAAATTGAGCCTAATTTGCAGTAATGTGAGGGTATCAGGATATAGGCTAGAGAGGCATAAATGCTTTCTTTACTTTTATTGAAGACGAAGATTTGTAAGTCACTGTATGTGAGGTACTGTTGCCTTAAGAGAGAATTAGTTGCAGATATCATTTGTACATTACTTCCGTCTTTTCTAATTTCAGTTTCAACTCTATATGTTTAGTAATTATTAAGACGTAACTTTAAGACTTAATTTTTTTTATCATTTTCAGTATCGCATATCAAATATACACTACAATGTCTCGGGTGGTGATGCTTATCCTGTACCAGACAAAAGAGCTCCTATTTACATAACTGTTGGTGATGGAGGAAATTCAGAAGGTCTTGCTTCAAGGTAAGTCATATGTTTTTCTTTTTGTCCTTTTTTTTTTCTTTTTATCCCCAAAATGTCTTCAACACCACAATGTGCACACTGGATCCTGTCCAAGAACCTTTACTGATTTTTACATGTAATCGGTTTATATGACTGCATCTGTTGACAGCCTGAGATTACGGAATTTTATGACAGTAGTTCATTTTGTGCTATCCAACTAGTATGGCTTTCTATTTGCTGTTGAACTACATTATCATTTGCCTTTCTCTGCAGATTTAGGGATCCCCAGCCAGAATATTCTGCTTTCCGTGAAGCCAGTTATGGTCATTCGACGCTAGAGATCAAGAATAGAACACATGCATTCTACCACTGGAACCGAAATGACGATGGAAATAAAGTTACAACTGATTCATTCACATTACAAAACCAGTATTGGTGAGTATCCCTTTCTAGCTTTCCGATAACATTCTTTTCATCTCTCCCATATTAACTTTTTTAATTGGATTTCCCATCTAGTTGGAACTTGATAACATTGAAGAACTTCCAACTCATACAGCTTGCAGTTTTTAGATCCATGCCATAAAATAGAATGTAGGCGGTGATTCTTCTTTTTTTTGTAAACAAGTCTGCTGCTTGAAATCTTTCTCAATGCTAAAAGTTGCTTTTGTTGACATCTGTTTCTATTTCCTATTTGAAATGCATTAAGTTTCTATCAGAGTTCTACTCTCACAAGTGAAAGAGTCATCTTTTACTGATAAATCTTGAGTAGTACTTGTATCTCAGCTATATGCATTCACCACTTGTTGATTCTTGCATGGTTGCACTTGTCACATTTGTTACAATGTCTTAGTTCTAGTTCTTACAACCATTTTGTTACTTGAAATACAAACTGGTTTATAACCATTCTTATATAACGGCGGTGTCCAGGCCGTCTTTCGTGCACCGCGTACCTACAACCTCCAATAAGTACGGGTATCGTGTAACCCTGTCCATCAAGGCTTAAACAAACTAGATTAGATCACCTAGCGTTTTGTTTCTATTGGGATTTGAACCCTGACTCCGATAGTTTTTGACCGGCCACACTCTTGTGTGCTACGAAGCAGTAAATGATTCCCATTTTTGTTTACTGTCGATATCACCCATTGACTGATGAGTGCAACTCATGGTTATGCAGGGGAAGTGGTCGTCGCAGGAGAAAGTTGAACAAGAATCATCTAAACTCTGTCATTTCGGAAAGGCCCTCCACTGTGTGGTTCTGAGACAGTTTCTCAAACATATTCTCAAACTATGGGTAATTTTATGCAATGATCCTACTATGCAGTTTGAAAAGTCTATATCTCCTTTGTTGGAGATTGGATCTAGCTTCCTTACTATTAGCTATTTTCCCAATGTATTGGTCGTGTAAAATTAGAGTTTGTGCGATTATTGCAGCATTATGTCATTATGGATGTATCAAGCCCTTATAAATTTGAAATAGCTAAATATTAGATTTTCATTGTTGTGTTATTTGATTGACAACTCTGTCAAGTGTTTTGCTAAGTATAGCCGTATGTGCAAAATATAAGCAAAATATAAGGCCCTTAATTCTAGACTTTATGACGAAAGGGCGACTTGGCATAAAGTGAAGGTTGGGGGGAGTAGAAAAAAGATACCCTTGTGGGTATTCTGGTGTAACCTAGGCAATGAAAAAGGAGCTCAATACTTACAATTAGAGGAGGACCGGTTGGTTCACCAAACCCAACCCAGCCTTACACATTCTTCTGTTTCGAAGGGATCTAATGCCCAACGACCGACGTTATCGGAGCTGAGCCAAAATGGCCGTTAGTGGAGGTTGCAGTACGTCGATGAACAACATAAAAATTGTCCAACTGCGATAAGTTGAGATGTAGATGATTGAATTGATATGGAAAGATCAAGAAAAAAAACAGGATGCATTATAGCCTAATTGACCACTAGTTGAAAAAAGACGAAAAGGAACAAAAGAAATTCTGCAGCCTTATGCCACCTCTCTATATTAATTCTAATAAGACATTTAACCAAACAAACGCCTTACTCTATAGTCTATATATGTAAACCTCTACATTTTTATTGTTTTCCAGCTCCAGCTTCACTTAGAAGTTTTGCAGCTTTACATTTTATCTCAACTCTGCATTAATGAAACAATTATCTAAAAAAATGTATAATTCTACAATATCGTCATAGCCTACGACGTACAGAATCAATGTAACTTCTGTCTGTACAGATCTTACAAGAACAAAAACAATTCTATGATTTTTATCATCAGGAGTCCCTGTATATGGGCTGTGGTGCCCATTTGAGATGCAAGTTCAGTTTCCCTGACTTAGCTCCATCTAGTTCAAAGGTTTCTTTATATTCACCTTCCATTAGTACTCTTGTCAATGTCAATATGCATCTTCCCATGTAATCCTGCCAAATAAAGAAATTGTAAGCATTGGAATGAATAACTAAAACAGGATGATTTTAAGATTGATGTAGCGGTGGTACTTCCAAAATTTCGCAAGAACACCATCGTATATCTTAATTTATAGGTTACATGGATCTCTTTTGACAATTCAATTTACTATTATAACAAATAACCCTAATGTTCAATGCTAAGGGAGAAGTACTAAATCCTTGAAATGGAGAAGCTTTTGGTGGTGAGTGCTTTACCCCCTTAGTTGGCCCACCCAGCGTGAATCTGAGTTAGTCAAGCTAGTGGATTTAGGATATAACAAAGGCCTAACCAAGAATATATCCTAGTGGTCAATAACTGAATAAAGTGGGAGGAGAACCATTGGGTTATGGTTCAAATCCCAGCAGAGGCCAAAAAACAGTAGGTGGTTTTTCAAATCTGCCTAAGCCTTGGACTGAAAATCATATATATTTGAGTTCAAGAGGCACAACACCTTCGATCAACCATAAGCCTTGGTGGGCCAAGTTACTCGGTACCTGTGTTGGTGGGGAGGTAGCAGGTATCCAGTGGAATAGTCGAGGTGTGCACAAGCTGGTCAATATGCCGATGAACACATTTTTAATATCTAGGGCTAACTTTTTAATGCTTCAATTGCTTAGGTTGTTGGCATTCTTTAAATCTATCAGAACTAGCCTTTAGATTTTCCAAAAATATTCTAGAATGTCCAAAATCATCTAACTCAAAAATAAGGCATCTCAAGGTAGGAAACTTAACCTGTTCTAAATTTAAGAAGAAATTAGTATGGATTAATGGGATTTATTTCAGCTAAAGAAAATCTCACGTTGGAAACATTGGTGTCTGAATAGATATAATAAGTACTGGTTTATAACATTAGTTTTGTACTAAGACCGTACTAAGACCAATAGTAATAGGATAAGTATTTGGAATTGATTAAAGGGACAGATACTCTTACCTTTCCAAAGGTGTCATGGTCCCACACTTCTATAATTAGCATATCATGCAATCCATCCTCAACGACAAAGTCAAACGTCTGATTCCACACCGGATTTAAACTTTCCGGTACAACCTAAAAACGAAAAGAATATAAAATCAGGATTATACCTAGTTATTGATTATGAGTTTTAAGGCAAACTACTTTAGAAAAGGATATTTTTGTTCGATATATTGGATGGAAAATCCAAGAAGAGTATCACAGCTCAAAAAGCCCTTTTCTTTACTTACTAAAAAAGAAAGCAACAGAAGAACACTTCTAACTCTTAACTAAACATTAAAATAATAAGAAATGTTACCCTGGTTTTGTTCTTGGTTTCGTTCTTCTTCATAGTAACCACAACATAAGGATCGGCTTTCCCCATTAGATCAGTTGGGGCCAGATCATCAGCTGATATCACGGTTACAGAAAGTACCCCTCGTACTATTACGTCCTTCCGCCTGTTGATTTCACCTCCATTTGGTGCAGCTTCTTTTCCTTCTGCTCCACTTATAAGAACCTTCTCCAGTGAAGTCATTGACACATCAGGGGCAAAAGGGTTAGTAAACCCATTCTTCATGCCATAAGGACAATACAGTAGCTCCAAGTGCACCTAAATCAAAGATGAAGAGAATAGTTCAGACAGAGAGCTAAAAAATATGAGTATTGCAATAATTTGTTTGCTCTCCTACACGAAAATTATCTGCAGATCTTTTTTTTGGTAAACTCTGCAGGATCAAACTCAATAAAATTCACCTAGATTATATATGGCACTCAATCTACAACAGTTCTATGCAGTTTGATCTGATTATTGTTGAAAAAACTTGTTGTCAATTAGTACTCAACTTGCATATATATGTTCCATCAAAATTGAAGTTGTATGTACAATAAATGGATAGTGCCAAATTCCAATATAGAGAAGGGTAACAAAAAACAAAAGGGGATGAAATTGTCACCTGGCCCCTATTCTTTTGGTCTCTCTGGATCTCCAAATCTTTCACCAACTTCAACCAGACATCCTTCACTTTACCAGGCTCAAGCTCATTCAAACGGACATGTGCACATCCAATTAGTTCAGCAGCCTGAAGCCCTTCATCATCATAGATCTTTACCACTAAGTGTTGTGTCAATGGATCTTCAACTACAAACTCGAAATGCTCATTCCAGACTGGGTTCAATTGGTTGTTCTGAAAAGAATAATGGTCGCTTAAATGTTAACTTGATTGGTGTATTGTCAAAACTCTTCCATAATAAGCATATGAAAAACTTACAATTGTTTTGCTCTTCTTCATTCTATCTCGTACAGGGCGGACACATAACTCAGCAAAAGGATCGGATTTACCAATGAGGTCTTTGTTTGTTAACTCCTTTGCTTGAACTAGTTTCACCTCCAATACTCCAGTAGGCTTCAGTTCAAGGTCACTAATAACAATAAAATAGAATGTCAAATACAAAACGGTGCCTCTGACCAGCAAGGTTAGATAATTAGAGAAGAATGTCAAAGAATACATGCTTTTTTCTTGATTCAGAGAAGTACAAAATTCCACTAGTTTCGGTTAAAGGTAAGAATTATAGTGTAGCCTTGACCTACACAGGATCCAATTGAAACAGGTTGCTATATATTTCTAATAAATAGTTTCCCATGACAGGTTGACTTCCATAGGACTTTCAAAAATGCAGTCGAAGCCCAAGTTTTGCATAAAAAAGTAAAACATTTAATTTGTCTTTTTACTGTCAATATTCAGATAAACATCTAGTACAAAGTATAACTTTTACAGCTTCCACGAAGATATGAGGTCATCATGAAATTAAACCTATTTAACTTTTCCAAGTCGATAACCCAATGGAAAAATGGAAGAAAGTCATCTCGATTACTCTCCCAAATTTTGGGAGCTTCTCCCAAAATCCAGATCCATCTACTGACATCTTTATATTGAAGAATTTTCTCATAAGATTTAATAAGAAAGTAATTGTCCTAAACCGGAACCAAAATTGGGACTGAAAATGACAATGTTTGAAGTTCCCTAATTAAAAGGAATACCTATAATCCCCAGGCAAAATGGGAATAATTTTTCGAACTGGCCATGTGATAGAGTCCTCAATGGCATCGCGGATGGTGCCCTGTAGAGAGAAATTCAGTTAGTACACCTGAGTGGTGCCAAACCACAAGAAGCATTTTTAGAACTTTCTGAAACATTCGGTGCAAAATTGCACACATGAGAAAACAATTCAAACAAACAAAATGGTTTGCCCTCTCTAATCTTACCAATGTGGACAATCTAATGAAATGCACCAAGGGAATAAAGAGTTATTTTTGCTTGACAAGTTTTCATCTTCACTCTCATTACATACTTAATTGTCATTAATGTGCCATAGCTACACTATGAAACCCGTTTTGGAAAGAGAATCTGATGACACTTCTTTATTTATTATTTTTTGGCTACCTGTCTAAATCAGTAAAGATGAAGTAATGTTGTTGGGACGCTTGCTTTAAAAGGAAGACATGGGACCACTTTATAAAACCTTACAAAAAGTAAGGAGCTCCGTGGTATATGGAATATAATTACGAATAATAGTATGTAAATCAATTCCCGTGGACCTAAAAAAATCAATTACGTTGGGGTGTGTTTGGTATGAAGGAAAATGTTTTCCCGGAAAATAAGTGGTTTTCTTATTTATTTTCTGATGTTTGGTAAGTAAGCTGAAAAACATTTATATATAATCTAGGGAAACACTACGGACGGTGGGTTGGGGGCCGGGGAGTCAGGGTGAGGGCGGGGTGATGGGTGGTGAGTAGGAGACGAGGAACTTGTTTTCCCTACTCCGGAAAGTCATCTTCCTAAAACTAGTTTTCCTAGAGAAAGTATTTTCCAAAACATTTTGACCAACAAGCACGGGAAAAATGGAAAAAATGTTTTTCTCCATACCAAACACACCCTTAATTTATAACATTATCTATATGGAAATACAGATGTATTATTGCTCACTGCATTATGCAAGATGTTTATAACAGAAACACGAGCATAACAGAAACATGAGAAATACTTTTATCTTGTTCCAGAATTAGTGCCAAAAGTGGGCAGGAAAACCGAGAGCCCAATTTCCTTGAGAATGATGAAAAAGGCTATTTGTAAACAGATAAGATACCATAGTATTAATCACATATGTACTAATCACATAGATAATTAGTATTCATTCAGGTTTCCACCCTTTCCCAGAAAGGAAAGAGGGAAAACAAGATGAGGCTTGGACCGCACCAGGATTATCCACTTCCAGTACTAAGAACATCTATGGGCCTTTGTGATATTTATTCAAGCTACATCAGAGGTTATTGTGACAACAAGATGCGTAACAAAATTAAATGGTAAAATTTTGGGCAAACCTCAATTGCATCAGAAATGCCAGGTATTGCTGT
The DNA here is from genome assembly GCA_034509755.1 of Anisodus tanguticus. NCBI lineage: Eukaryota > Viridiplantae > Streptophyta > Magnoliopsida > Solanales > Solanaceae > Anisodus > Anisodus tanguticus. The sequence goes on along the minus strand of CM067543.1, from coordinate 5,705,528 downwards.
CATGTCACCACCAACCACTTTAAGCGTAAAATCCAGCTTTTTCTGCAGATCAGAAAAGATTTTATTGTCATTCTTTTCCTTACATAAGTTAGGAGTGGTGTTAGGTGTGTGTGTGCGTGTGGCTGACCAGGTGAGCTTGTATCTTTTTTTTTTTTTGGGGATAAGTTAAGTTTTAAACCAATTACAGGATGATTAATTTGGATATGTTGGTGTCATGCATGTCCATCAAGATACAGATTTGTCGTTAATTCTCCTTTTGAAGAAAAAAAACTTAATTTTGAAACATCAGCCTCATAATCCACAAATCAGTTGGCAAACAAATCCATGAGCTATTGACCAAGCTGGTGTTAGATAATCATCCAAATCCATAATTTTAACTCTAAACCCAAGCTTTACTTATAGAAGTGTCTCCTTTTGTATTGTTGCACGTGTATGTCCACATGCGATCACACACACTTGTACAAATTATTCAGTGTGATCAATAACCTTAGAAGGATACAAGTGAACTTAGAAATATATAATACCTTTTTCCTTAGAGAATAACAAACAGCTCCAAAGCAGGGAAACTCATCAACAAGTGGCCTGAAGATCAGCCTGAAAATCCCAGTAAACCCAATGTTTTTCACCTAAAACAGGAGACATTAATCACAATGTGAAATCAAATTCTCTGAGAAATGCTAGAAATAATAATGGAATACATTGGAAACAAATAGAAAGCCACAAGATAGGTGGAAAAATGAACATATTATAATGAACAAGTCGATAAGTGAAAATCAAAGGCAAGCCATCTTCCTAAGATGGAGTCCTTGAACAAGTACGACTCTATAGGGGAAAACGAAAAAAAAAAGAAAAAAACTATACCAGAGAACTCTAGCATAATAGAATGTCTAGTGGATAGTTAAGAAGACTTGTTAGTGGACTTATCTGTGAAGCCGACCCACAACCATGTAACAAGAGCACCATAAACTGGCAAAAGCTAATCCTGAATACTTGACACAATACAAATATTGTTGCTGTAGCAAGTAACTACAACAAATTGAATTCATACGTTACACAACAAAAAGAATGAAAGGGTTCAGAATACAAAGGTCGGCCTCAATTTGGATATCGATTTCTTAATCTTTTTAAATAATATGTAGATAGATAAAACTACATGAAATAATATATTATAACTTTTGTTAACTAAAAATATTCAAATAAATATAAAAAAGCTGTAGTCCAAGAGAAAGTTGTTTGCTCTCCAAATGATATATGATTGTATATTTTTCATTCTAGTTCATGAACAAAACATTATATACATTCTAAGATAAGTTTTTAATTCATGATCCAAGTTTGGATTGTGACAATTACAAATGCAGACTCAAAATATCAACAAATAACTCAAGTCACATTATAAAGTTGAGTTATTTACAACGGAAACAAATTGATATCTCAGAAACAATTAGCATGTCAGCTCGAATTTAAGATCATATCAGGCCCTTCCCCGGACCCCGCGCATAGAGGCAGCTTAGTACACCAGGCTGCCCTTTTATCAAGTGTGGCAATGAAACAAAAATGTCACGACTCTGAGGAGCAGAAGCTATTTAACGTAATGTTTAAGCTGCAAGTACCAACTAAATTACCTGCACTGGTAATGCAACACCAATATATGTTTTGATATCGAGCACAATGTTTGGGTTCCCATCCCAATTCATCTCTAATTCCATGGTAATACCTTCACTTCCATCTTCAAGAATGGAAACTCCTGAAAGATAAAGATCAGTATGAGCACCAAGAATTTGTCGAATATAATTGTCTTCTTCATCCTTTGTCTATCCCAATCATTCACATTTTGACTTCTCAAAGAGACTACAGTACTGTTCATCATGACTACTACAACGGTGAGGTTAGGGGTAATGAGTATCAGTGTTTTCAAAGGTGTTTTCTGGCGATGCCCCGGGGTGAGGTGGGCTAAAAACGCACCGATGCGGACTGGTTGGGCGCAAGTTTCGTGGGGTGTAAGTCTCAATCTTTCCGGGCGTTCGATTAGGGTAAGTCCCAACCTTCTGAGCGTTCATTTGAGGCATAAGCCCAGAGAACTTTTCTAAATTGGAATTAAAATTGCTAAATAAGTCCTTATTTTAATACTTAAATACTCTTTTTTTTGGTAAACTAATACTTAAATACTCAAGGTCAATTCATTATAAATTTTCAAACCAAAAAAAAAACTCAAAAGTCGAAGGACTTTTTAAATTGTTACCCCTGATTATAATCCTCTCTCTGTCATTTACAAAGTAACCATATACCCTTTGGCTCTTTGTTTGCAAAGTGCAAGGTGCAAAAGTAAGAGTTTTGCCTTCCAAACACTTGCTCTGCTCCCATGCTTCCCGCTTGCAGGTTCATTCATCGTGCTTCATATTCTTCAAGCATTCCTATTTTGTCTTTTTACTCTTTGCAAGTTAAGATCTGTTTGGAAAGCCACCTCATAGTTGGATTAATTACTTGGGTAGTAATTACATAGTATAGTAAGTACAAGGACTTGTTTGTTTGTCATAACGTAATTACAAACGTAATGTTTGGTTGCACAAGTGCAATTACACAGTTAAATCTTTTAAATTTTAAAATAAAAGTTACTTATCGCTGAAGAATGTCAATACCGGCCATCATCTAACCTGTGAATTGAGGAGCAACAGTACCAAGAGTGAACTTTGAAAATTTCAATGATGCCAAAATCATAGGCCTATATTGTTCCAAAATTGGCTCCACACTTGATCTGACCAGTTCTGATGCTGCCTGAATTACAATTACCACAACAAACTGAATTAACCAAAAAAAGAAAAGAAGGGGAAATACCCTAAAGTTAGAAATTTAATAAATAAAGAGTTGTTGACACTCAAAAAAGATGCTCCCTCCGTCCCTATTTATGTGACACATTTTGAATTTCGAGATTGACGTATAGTACTTTTTACCTAGTTTCCAAATATGTAAATGGTCGAATTTACTGTCAAAATTAAACGGTTTGACTCGAAATTTGAAATGTGACACATAGTTTGGGACAGAGGGAGTATGAATAAACCAATGGAAATTCAAATATAACATTTAGACTAACCTCATCCACATAAGGCCAGATCTTTTCAAGATGAGAATTAAGCCAATTCAACTGTAAGTGTTCAACATAAAAAAAAACACTTCCTTTCTTACAAAACATTAATCATAAGTATCATAAAATAAAGGCATAATACATAAATAGACACCTCAGCTCGTCTCCACTGTATCAGTTGAACACTCCAACTTACAAAATAATCCTCTACACACCTCCAAAATTTATGTGCCACGTCAGCGTCGTGTGTCCACGAGACATAGTGAGAATGAGTTGAGGTGTCTTATATGTGCATTCTCAAAGTCGGAGAGTATAGTTGCTAGTTAAGGCCAAATTAAGGTATCTATCTATGCATAATCCTTAAACTAAACATTAAAGAAAAGTTCAAATAAAAATTAACCTTTTGCTGATTGGAGAAAACAATCCAAGGAGGATACTGTCGTGGTGTAAAAATCTTTCTAGAATCTTCCACTGTCATTCTAGCAAACGCCGCAATTGTACTAGCCTGACACACAGTTCATAAATCCAACAAAAATGCAACCAAAAAATAAAACTAAAAGACCAATTTTGACTAACCAGTTCAGAGCGGCGTTTGGATCGAGCATTATCGGATTTAACAAAGCCAACTATTAAAACAACTCCAACTAAAACCCCAAGTACAATACCCAAAACAAACGACATCGTTTAGCTCCTCTTCTTCTTCTTCTTCTTTGTTCAACTACAAAGTGTTTTTGTTGTGTTGTTTGCTAGTAGTTAGTGTAACACTTTTTAAGGCATGAAAAAGGTGGTGGGAGATTAAGATTAGAGTTTCTCTTAAGTCTTAAGATTTGATTTTGGTTACACTCATTTTGAAGTTAAATAGCTTTCTATACTCCCTCCTTTTAGTGAATTTAGTCTCTGCTAAAGAAATTTAAGAAATAAAAAAGAAATTATTTATTTTATTTTAAATATAATATATTTTTTCGGATTAAAAAGAGTGTTCATTTAACTTTTTTTCCCCAAGAAGTGTGTATATTTATCAAATTAAAAATGACTTATAGGTTCAAATCGTGAAAACAACCTCTTACAGATCTGTGAGGTAAGACTGCGTACAATAGATTCTTGCGGTCCGGCCCTTTCCCAGACTCTGCGCATAGCGGAAGCTTAGTGCACCGGACTGCCCTTTTAGATTTGGTCTTATTAAGTGTTAAGTGATCAACTCCCAACACATAATTAATAAGGGATAATTTAGTCAAATTACCTATTTTTAACTAGGAATTCATATTTTCGTAAGGGGTGTGTAAATGACTAAATGAATACTCTTTTTTATCCAAAGGGAGTACTTTATTTATTTATTTTTACTTGTTCAATATACTAAAAATTAGATATTCATTTTTATTTGTCTAGTTTGAAAATTAAGAGATATTTTACTATTTTATACCTATTTTACCCTTATTCTTAAGTACTAGTAATTATTTTCATTCAATTCCTAATGAGTGAGATGACTTATAATAATTAGGGTAGATATAGTAAAACTGTCATTGTTTTATTGTTTCTTAAGAGGTGTGCCACGTTAAACATGGACAAGTAAAGATAGACGGAGGAAATAATATTTTTGTAATTATAAGTGGCTATTTGGTTATAGGAATTAGAGTTATCCCATAATAAGATTCAAAATTGAATTTGGTCAGAGAATTTTTTATTTTTTTTACTTCTACGTCTCTTTTTGAAAATATAGACTTTAAGAAGCTTCTATTTATAGGCTTTGAAGGCGATTGTCGATATTAGCTAAAATCACGATAAAGCTTATATCAAAATTAGGATAATCTTATTTTGAACTAGACGAGTCCTAAGATTTTTTAAATTTGAAATATTAGACATACTATAACATTTATGTGTTTATAGAAATTCTAAAATAAAAAAAATTATGATTTTTTTCAAATTTAGAAAAGAATTATTTTTTAAATGGATAAGAATAAGATACAATCCATAAATGAAAACAAAGGTAATAACATATATATTATTCTGAGATATTAATATTAATGTACTTCAAACATAGTCAATAATTATTTTTGCTATTTTATTTATTTTGTTTTATTCATTCTGCTTTCCAAAGTATTAGCCACGTATAATGTAACATATTTATCATATTTAGTGTTATGTAATTATGGTAGAATTAGGATTCCACATTGTACATCTATATATAGTTTGTATTAATGAGAAAGGTTCACCAAGGGATATAAATACAATTCTACATGGTATCAGAAGCCTAAACCACAAAATCTAACTTTCTTCTTCCGCCGCCTTGCCCCTGCCCTCGGGAATCCCGCCGCCGGATTTTTGTGTTTTCCGTCCCTCTTTTTTCCCTCTCTTTCACGGTTGTTTCCTCCGGTTTGTGGATACCATGTCTGCTCCCACCTCACCTACAGCTTCCGCATCTTCTACGGTTGTCTTTGACGACCACCCTCCCTCCTCAAATTCCTCATTCCATCCGACGTTTACCATCACTAATATCAAGAATTTTGTCCATTTAATTCTTGATCACCAGGAGGGTCAATATTCTTCTTGGGTTGAACTGTTTTATATTCATGCTTTCGCGTACAACGTGCTTGGCCACATTGATGAGTCTGTTCCTCGCCCTCTTGACATCCCCGACACGACATGGCATCGTCTTGATGCTATTGTAAAACAATGGATTTATGGTACTATCTCTGAAGATTTGCTTTATACGATTATGAAGTCTGGTGCCTCGGCACGTGAACTTTGGGTTCGTTTGGATGAGATCTTTCAAGATAACAAGCATACACGTGTCGTATATCTAGAAGAACAGTTCAACAACACACGTCTAGAAAACTTCACCACCATGTCCGAGTATTGCAAACAATTACAAATTGTTGCAGACCAATTATCCAACGTGGGGACACCAGTTTCTGAGACAAAAATGGTTTTCCAACTTGTTACAGGATTACCGAAAGGTGAATATGACACTCTCAACAATGATCCAACATGCCGACCCTCTTCCAGTTTCAACAAGGCTCGATCGCAATTATTGTTGGAAGAAACACGACGTGCAAAACAAGACGAACACAACCAAAAAGCATTAACGGTTGACGCTCCCGCCAATTCCGCCGCCCCCTCAACCGGCCAACTACCGTCGGATAGCCACCAGCAGCAGGGTGGTCGCGGTGGCGGCAGAGGTGGAAAGGGGCGGGGCAGTGGCAAAGAGGGGCGGGGCCGAGGGCGTGGCAGCAAGGCCAGCCCCCAGCAGCAATCACAAACTTCAGCAAATTGGGCCGGCCCAGTGTAATGGCCCAACACTGGCCCCTGGGCCTCGGTCCAGCCGTATTTCAGCCAGCAGCAGATGGGCCAAACACACTTTCAGTTTCAACAGCAACCCAACCTACTAGGCCCAGTTCCCATGGCCCGCCAGATGGTCCCTCATGCCCATTACATCCAAGCCCAGTCGACGTCATCATACAGTGGCTTGGCTCCATCCGAATTGGGTCAGCAGCATGACCATGCAACAACCCGATGAAAATTGGTACATGGACACCGGGGCTACATCTCACCTCACCCGGACTGCATGTAATCTTCCCAAACTGTTTCCACTAAAGTATCCTCAATATATCATTGTGGGTAGTGGCCATCGCATTCCAATTCAGGGGTAGGGTACCACCTACACCCAACCACCTCACCCACCCTTCTCCCTAAATAACATCATATATGCCCCCAACATTATTAAAAATCTTATATCTGTCTGAAAATTTACTCGTAACAATTTCGTCTCTGTTCCCTTTTGGTTTTACTGTGAAGGATCTTCATACAGGGACACCTCTCACGAGATGCAATAGCACGGGGGACCTATATCCCTTTCCATCCACCTCCGCTGCCAGCTCGTGCTCTCCTATATCTCTTGTTGCTATATCTCTGTCAACTTGGCATAATAGGCTTGGACACCCAGGAGTTCATGTCTTTAATTTTCTTAGTAGCAATAATTTTATTCATTGTAATGGGAAACTTGCCCAAAATTATGTTTCTTGTCAATTAGGCAAACATATTCGTCTTTTGTTTAAATCGTCTCTTTCTGTTATGTTTGCTCTGTTTGATATCATTCATGCTGACTTATGGACATCTCCTATTACTAGCTCTCTTGATCATAAATATTATCTCGTCTTATTAGATGACTGATCTCACTTTATCTGGATTTATCCTCTTAAATTTAAATCAGAAGTCTTTGCCAAATTTCTTGAGTTTCATATTTTCATCCACACATAATTTGAAAAAGCCATTAATTTTTTCAATGTGATAATGGTCGTGAATTTGATAATTCCACATTTCACAAAATTTGCAAAAATAACGGCATGGTGTTTCATTTTTTGTGTCCCCACACCTCCCCTCAAAATGGCAAAGTCGAGCGAATCATCCGCACTATAATCTTATATTACTATATATATTGTACATTATTGATAAATACAATCAAGGAACATATTCATTTATGGTATCAGTAGCCTAAAAATACCTCCACCGCCGCTGGCCATAGCTCTCGGCCGCCACCCCCATGGAACCCTAATGTATTTTTCAGCCATTCTCTCTCCCTTCTCCTCCTAAATTTCATCTTCCAATGCTGACAAAACCAAATTCCATCTTGCACTTGCAGTAAACAACATCAAAAATTTCATCCATATCACCCTTGAGATGGAAAAGGATCAATACTCCTCGTGGGCGGAGCATTTTAAGATCCATTGTTGTGTTTACGAAGTTATCAACCACGTCATCCCTCCTACACCGAAGTCCACAGACCTACTCTCGGCATCGACTTCTGACGATGCACTCTGGTCTCGTTTGGACATAGCCGTCCTTCAGTGGATATACGACACAATCTCTAATGATCTATTGCACACCATCATTGAGAGTGATGCCAGTGCCTGCCAAACGTGGGAATGTTTGAAAAGTATTTTTCATGACAACATAACTCAACGAGCGTTATACCTTGAAAATTAGTTCAAGTACGTTCATCAGGACGATTTCCCAAACGTGTCTGCATATTGTCAAGAACTCAAGATGCTTGTTACACCTACTAGATGAAGCACACTTACCCTTACCCTTAAACACACCTCTTAATTCTTCCATTTTAATTATGCAAATAAATAGTTAAAGATAATGAAATTAAGTACGATAATTAAGATAAAGTAACAATAATAATTTAAAGAAGGAACGAAGGTACCAAACGCCGACGTAACGTCGACTTGTAATCGAGGTTGAAAATTGAAACTTTGCTCGATGGATGATCTTCAAGCTAGTTGCCAACTTCACTCCCAATTTTTTAACTTTGATATAAATGAGCAAAAAAATATAATATTTAGTAGGCAATGTAGAATTGTAGAGAGATAAATTGAGAGATTAGAGAGATTGTTGGAAGATTTGTGAGAAAGATGAAGAGAAAATGAGGTATTTATAGTTGAAAAATGGGTTAAAGTGTAAATATATTAACTAAGAGGTTAAAAATAAATATTGAGGGGGTAGGGGGAGGCTAAAAATGGTTGTTGCACAACGGCCAAAATATAAAATGGATGTTGTGCAACTACCATTTTTGCAAAGGGGATCGGGGCGAGACCGGGGTAGGGTCAGGCCTGGGGCGGGATGAGCTCAGGTCCGGTCCCGTTCCAATTTTTTCTTTTTGGCGAGATCGGGGCGAGGTCTGGACCGACCCGGCCCGACCCGGCCCACTGATCAGCCATGTCATCTGTTTTGTTTGAGAGAATTTGAAGTACGACTGGAGTGAATTATGTTTAAGCGGCACAAATGTCAATTACTTCTAACAAGAATTATTTATTAATTAAAACTATATACCTTCTATATCCCTTTATACCAATTGTTTGTGACACATTTAAAAAGGAATGAGCTAGGAACAACATTTATTAATTTAGTATAAAATAATTAAATTAATCATGGAGCATTGAAAGCTTCTTCTCTGTTTACTAAAGTTCTTATAATTTAGATTTCTATTTTATAGGAAAAATTGAACCCACTGAATTAACTTTAATAAAATTAAAGAGTGGTCTAGAAAACAGCATAAGGTGCAAAAACAATTAAATGATGAAAAGAAAATAATAATTGAACATAGTGTTATTGGGCCGGTGCTCTGCACAGCTATTCATAACTAGTCATAAGAGAGGAAATTCTTCCAAGTAAAAGGGGTATCAAAATTAGCTACTACTTATTAGATAAAAATTGAAAATTGTCTGCTTTTTTCCTGTTATAGTTATAAGGTAACATGGTCTTTCGGAAAACCTCTTTATCTTCTAAGATAGAGGTAATATCTGAGTATATTTTATCCTTTTCAGATCCCACTTTGTGGGATTACACTCGATACGTTGGTATTGTTATAATTATAAGGTAACGTCTAAATTTTTAACTTTCGAAAGTATGATTTTGCACACAAATCTATACACACCACAATATCTACAAACAAAGAAAAATTATTTCTTTTTGACAGAAATACAGCGACAAATCCTTAGATTAAATGATTGCTTTCTACTTTTCTTTTTCTATCTCATCCCCTTCTTCTTCACTCAAAAAAAAAAAAAGATTTTGCTCTATAACTTGACAATATAATTTATTTTACACAATCAGATCAATCTATTAATGGTAACTAAATATAATTACTCATCAAATAAAAATTAAAAAAACATAAAAATTAAGGCTTTCTACAACATGTTGTTACAGATTGTGTAAAAATTCATTTATAGTGTGATAAAAACTAAGAGTCCACCAAATAGTATAGAGAACCTTGTTCCCTCAAGCAAATAGAAAGTAAACAACACACGATATTTACGTGGAAAACTCCTTGCTCAAGGGATTAAAATTCATGACCTACCAAGTAGGATTTCCAATTTCATTAAATGAGCAACTTTAGATTACAACCTATTGTAACCTATGAATTAAACTCTTAATCCCTCACCTCTTACAATACATCTATTGTAAACCCTTTTACAATAACTCTATTGCAAAGCTACAAACTTTGACTAACTCTAGCCAAGAACATAAAACACCTTTATAACAACTCTATTGCAAAGCATAAGACTTGCCTAACTCTAGACAAGTTATAAGAGACAAAGGTTGAAATATGTCCTACTTTAATACTTCTTAAAAGCAATGTAGGAAAATTAGTTTGAGAACAAAATACAAAGACTCAACAAACTTAGGGACTTAAAATGTCTTCAATGATCTGGATCTGGTCTCTCTGTTTGTTGTAGCTTTGTTCTTGGAAGCACTTGGAGAAACTTGTGGCGGCTACACTTGTGTAGTGGTTTTAGGCTTTCAAGTCTCACCCAAAACCTTGTAACATGTTGCTTACATATTAGGAGGCATGTGGGATGAGATAGGGACTACTCATCCCTTGGTTTGACCATAAGCACACTACAACATGGTTGTTGTACTTCTACAGTGAATAGTACAACTTTACAGCTGTAACTGTTGACTGTACGTTAACCAATGGAACAGATAGTAGACCAGGTCCCTATCTGGTTCTTTGAAAATTTGATAAATCATCAAAACACAAAATGATATAACTTATCAATTTTCTCCTATTTGATGATGACAAACACATAATTGATATTTCCCATGAGAATCAGATTCCTTACTTGTTACCCCTGCGGATCAGACCTATCTTTCAGTCATAACAACATGTTAATCAAGACAAAAGTAATTTATCCCCTTAACTTCCCCCTCAGTCACAACAAGCATGTCATATTCCCAATTCCTGTCATATTCCCAATTCCCCCTTATTTCCCCCCTTTTGGCATCATTGAAAAGAGTAATCAAAGCAGTCCTGGCGAAAAGAAGTTCAATAACATTAACTCGGAGCCACTGGGGAATACAACACGAGCAAAAACATGAACAAACAAGCTAAAATTAATGCATAAAATAGAGTAATTTCCCAAATATAGATCATCATTTATAAAAATATAATAGCCAACACAGTGCAAAATATGATAATCAAACTGCCAGTAGTGCCAAAGTCATTAGGGAAAATAAAAACAGGGATCAAAAGAATAGGACTTAAAGATGATGAAGAACCAGGTCTTAAGAACAAGGTCTTAAGAACAAGGTCTTAATAGGCTAGAAGGGAAATTAAAGGGCTAGAGCTTTGAGGATTTTGTCCACGCGCTCACTGTTAGTACGCTGGTACTGGAGCATCTAAGCATGAAGCTCATCAACCTTTTCCCTCAACTTTTCATTCTCAGCCCGCAGTTTTCATTTTTAGCATTTGAAGTCTCCAAATCACCACATAAACTATGTTCCAGTACTTTCTCAACCAGTTGGACTCTGATGAGAGCATTCTCAGCCTTAAGCCACTGAATCTCAGTAGTTGCCATCTCTTGAGCCTCAATCAGAGTCAAAATGGTAGACGTGCTGCCAACACCACCTTTCTTTAGCACGCATTCACATTCTTCAAAAGTCGTCATGGTGAACATATATTTTTCGGTGCCCGTGGTAGCCTTTCCAGTTTTGACTTTAAAGTGTTCAAGTACCTTGGTCAAGAGAAACTCATATGGAACCCATGTATGTCATCCCTAACATTTACCACTTTCATCATATGCTCAATCATAATGGTTGGTAGACCGATGGGCTTAAAAGTTGACAGGGCCTTGAGGAGGACCAGGTCTGCCACTGAGGCAATAGAACGGCCGTCGGCCCTTGGTAGCACCACCTTATTGACGAGGGCAAAAACAAATTGGTACTCTGATTTAAGCTCTTTCTTGAAGAGCCTTACTTTAGTAGTAGACTCCTCCTTCTTTGCAATCACATTCTTAAAGACATCATAGGCCTCTCCAGACACAGTCTTCATCCCATCAGTCAGAACCTTCAAAATTTCTCCAAGTTGCAACTCATCCAACGTACACGTTAATGTTGTGTTTGATGGTTTGACATTCTACTCAACATATCATTTTAAGTACTAATTTGAATTTAAGAAATGTTTGAATAAATGTCATAACATTCGGACCAATATTTTATAAAAAAACAGTTTTATCTTATTTCACGGAATGAAGCAATATTCGTGGAAATATTATTACGAAGTAAAAAGTGACTTGGCAAGGTAAATAGGAGCTGATGAAAAACGTGGGAAGAGCAAGTCAAAGTAATTTCTATAATTGAGGAACAACTTCAAGAAGTTAGAGGATTTTGCTCCATGATATTTTTCAACAAACACACCGGCTGCCCACATTTCCCTCAACCCTCACAACAAATCGATGAGCTTTTCAAGGAAGACTCTCTACTATAAATAGAGAGGATGCTGAACTGAATCGATATCCAGAAACAGATTGCAAAAATATCAAGAGAGCTTTCGAGAATTCATCTCAGAAAATTGGATCACAAGTGTTGCCTGAGTGTGTTGACAACATTCTGTCCAACATTACAATTACACTTTAGATTCTAGATTAGCTTTGTATTGAGAAATTGTAATGAGAAGTTGTCTATGTCTATTTAGGTAGATTTTTCAGCCAGAAGTCATCTGTGACTTCAACATTTAATTCCTTTCCGTTTCATCTTGTAAATTTGTAAAGAAAGAAATTTATAATTTTTGTATATAATAAATATATACAATACTTTCGGTCATTGACCGTCATAGGTTATATATATTATATGACCTATGTAAATTTTAAACTTTTGTGTTCTTTATTTTTCCGCTGCATTTACTCTTTAAAGTTTCTGTTTTATCGAAATGTTGTCACTGGTGTCGGACGACATTGTCGCCAACATTCGAAAACTGAATTGGCATTCGAGTTAGTTTATTTCCAGTTTTTTTATTGTGACATGGCATACCCGGACCTAACAATACTCAACTTGGTTAAAAGGAGTATGGTTGCATAAATGTGTATTCACGTTGTTGTCATAATCAACATTGGATTTGCTTTGTTTCATTAGATGGAGTATACTATTATACAATTAATGTAACATCCCATACTTTCGGGTCACAGTTTGAATCACTAGGCTTATGTAAAATCGCTAGGCGTGTGTAAGTAGACCCGAGCCTTAGAAAATTTATGTTATATTTATGTATGCTAATAAAGAGCTTAGCATATAAAAGGATAAAGCCCCGAAATAATTTTGGACGTAACAATTGTGACGATGGGGATTGATAATAATAGTTGTATATCCCCAAAGAGGTCATGGACTAGCATCATATTACAAAATTATGACATCGAGGATATGAAGGTTTTATAAGTCATCAAGATTTAAGTGAATTGGAATCACGGAATTAATTATATGTGTGATTGATAAATTATACTGAGGCAAGTCACTTAATTAATAAAGTGGGTGGCACGTTGGTGTGTAGGTGGCATCAAATGGGATGACTCCACCGCCAAAGATTGGTTAGGTGGAAGACATCATGATGAGGGTTCAATTTGTTTTCAATGTGGGAGGTTATATATTTGCTTTGAGACTTTTTTGAAGACCACATATGCCCACTGGTATATAGCAGTACCAACCCAACATCCGCATAACTTTTGCTTTGGGAATTCCTTAAGACCAAAAGAATTAAATCAGCAACATGCACTTCATTTTCGATTAGGAAAAGAAAACGTTGCAACTTTGCAACTTTTACTTCGTGTATAATTGTAAGGAATTGCTTACGGATTGTGGTCCATTCGGGAGTTCTCAGTCCACTTCTCATTTCAACGGGAATTTTAGGAATCTTAATGTATAAACGAAGGTACGTTAAGGTAAATTATTTCTTTATTTTGGCATGTTTCATGTAACGAAATATAAACGTGATATTATTCCATAAATTATTCTACTCCTAGTAGTTAAGAATATTCAGGTTATTGATTCCTATGTTAAAAACATGTCTAAATATGTTCCTAAATTCTTATTGAAGTATCTGGGAAAGATGTTGATATTCCCAAATGTTAGCCGAAGGTACATATTAATATTTCCAATGTTAGCCGAAGGGGCAAGGATATTATGTCATCCAATAAGTTTAGAAAATGTTTTAATGTCATTCATGCATTTTCATTTGCATTATATTCATATATTACCCTAGACCCACATGTGCTATGCACACTACTATATGGTAAATATTGTATATATGTAGGGGATATGGGGAAAGGAAAGGGGTTATATACGCACACCACATGCAACTGGTACAAACTATCACGAAAGAGCCCGAAGAGGCCAATATCGATGCCCTTGTGTGGCCGATATAACCTGATGCCCACAGAGGCGGTTATGGGAAGGAAAATGCCCTTGTGTGGCCAATATTTATATGTATACTGCATTTGCATTGTGCATAACATTTAGGCATGTGTATTAGGGCCCTCAAAGGTATTTACTTCTGGTTGGCTGTTTCTGTTTCAGTTATTGTTATATCCCTGTTATGCTGTTATTTATGCCTGACATACTCAGTACATCAGTCGTACTGACGTCCCTTTTGTCAGGGGACACTGCGTTTCATGCCCGCAGGTTCAATTAAAGAGGGCGACGATCCACATTAGTTGGTTGCTAATTTAACGGATTTTGGAGCACTCCCTTTGTTTCGGAGTGTCGGTCTGTCTTGGTACGGTAATTTTTGCTTGTATATATGGGTATGGCGCGGCCCTGTCCCGACCTTTTGATATCACATACTCTTTAAAGGCTTATAGACAGGGTGTCCTGTGTATATTTGTCATGTATGGCCTTGTCGGCCTTGGTATATATATAAGTTGAGGTTCTAGTTTATTGTTTCTATGTTTATATATGTCAGTAGAGTATTGGGTGACGGCCCTTGAGGCCCGTGTTTGATTATGATTAAATGTTGATTGGATGCATAGCGGTACCCGACGGGTAGGGTTCGGGTGCTCGTCGCGGCCCTCCGGTTTGAATCGTGACAATTAATTACTATCTCATTCTCAAATTAATTGAAGCAATGTATATAAGAATTACATATCTCAATTCATAGAGAAACCATTCGTCTTAATTTTATTATCTTTAGAGTAAATTCCACCTTACCCTCTTAATTTTTTAGGATAGAGAAATAATATCTCCCCACACACACACCACCTTTTGAATGGGAAAGGAAACCACCTTTAACCTAAATTACAAAAATCCAAAACTCATCACCGGAATTTACAAAATAACGTCACTATGCCTTGTTTGAGGAAAAAGTTTTCATATTGTATAGGACAACAACATTCTAAGTGTAATCCCACGAGTGGGATTTGAGATAATGTTTCATTCAATATTTACCGATGGTGGATATTATGTATGTAACATATTTAATTTTGCAAGGTTCAACCATCAAGACTATTGTTTTTTAATTTAATGGAGTCAGGAGACTAATGGAACAAATGATTTTAAGATTATAGGGCCATAATGGCTGAATATGGATGGTCCAAAAGGTGGCCCATCTAGGCTGTGTCCAGTTATCGTACCTTTAAAGGATCCATGAGAATTTGAATTCTACTCGATATAAAACCCACTTTTCCTGCTACACCACCACAGGGATATTATTTTTTTTCAAATAAAAGAATAGCACAACGAAATTTATAACAGCTTGAAAGCAGTTTGACACTCCAGAGTTTGGTAGTTCACATGTATACCATGATATATTTCAATTTCACCTTTTTTTTTGTTTCTTACTTCATATTCGGTATTTTCATTGAAGCCTCGATTAATTTTGATTCAGACCGCATATGATACTTTCTATAAAGAATTCTTCTATACTCAAGACTCGAATTCGAGACATCTGATTAAGAATGAAAAAATCAATTGGTGATTATTTCAGTTTCACGGCAAAATAATGATCCATCGTCATTTTTGCTGTATGTTTTTCGAGTAAAGCAAGCGCATGTCACAGAGACCATGATTAAAATGTATACGTGAGTCAACCTATAAATTCCTCGCAGATTTCTTTGATAAAATGAGTATTTGACTTCAACAAAAAAATGGAAAAACATTAGTATTAATTTTTAAATAAGATTCACACTGCATACTACACCTATGTTCGATGTGGAAACAAAAATTCTGGTCGGAAATCTGAAACAAGAAAATTAGAAAAATGGCCGACACTGCCTGCCATTAATTAAAACATACCAACCTTTAGTTGTAGGGAAATAAATGGTGTCGTCTTTATGAAGTCCACGCAAAGAGAGGTTGCTCGATATTAATTGCTCTATCTAACATTTCAAATTCAAAATAAATAGTACAACAATGATATTTTCTATTCAAAATTAATATAGGTACGAAATCTAATTTCTAGATTATAGTAATTAGTTGCAGATAGTGCTAGTTTTGAATGTGCATATTGCAGACGTCTGCTAAACAACTAAACATTCTATGTTTCGGCGAATTATAGTCAAGAAATGACTCTAGAAGACTCAAGATGTTGGAGAAGGTTTTATATCATAGGTAGGTTGGTAAAATTAGTTTATGAAAATATGACATATTTTATTAATTTATGTTTGGAAGGTTAATGATTCATCAATTTATTAACTCAACTTATTTTGTCCTGCCAAATTAATTCAATTTTAGATGTTGATTTGGTCTAAATATGCATTTTGTCAAAATATTTTTGTTTGTTTGATATATAACCATAAAAAAAGTTAAACAAATTATGAGAAAGAAAAAAAACTTGATAAGAATTGGACGGATTAATCTATGATTCATTATTTAATTCATCTCAGTGCAAAGAATCGTTGAACGGATTAATGACTAACCATTTATTAACTCAACGACTATACCGGCCAAAATCAGCCCAACCATCAATTTAACATCCATAATCATATCAATTGGTAAAGTTGATGCCATGTAACAAGGAGGTCACATGTTCGAGTTGTGAAAACTTCTTGTAAAAATATAGAATAAGACATATAATAGACTTTTGTGGTTCAGCTCTTTTTCAAACCCCATAGTAAAAGATTAGTGCAGAGAGCTGCCCTTTTAATAGTACATTAAAATGTGACTAGTACAAAAGGACACATTATTGGATACAAGAGCATCTAAAATATGCCCTCCCATTTATTCATATCATAGCCCATGTGTTAGAATCCTTGGTCGAGGTGTAAGTAATATTTGGCCCCGAACGCAAACGCATTCATAACTCAAACTTTATATATATAAAAAAAACTTATTATCAAGTATGTTTTTAAATTAAATTTGTGTGTATTGCAAGAGCAGAAGCAAATGTAGAAGATAATTTATGAATTCATCGGGATTTAGTAATTTTAACTCGAATCTTATATATATATATATATATATACTAAGTAAAATATAAATGATCAATTTCGAATCCAATTAATTGAATAAATTATTATTCCTCCATTCCATAATAAGTGGTTTATTTGGCTCATGCACATTCCTTAAGAAATTGCTTACTCCTAGAAAATTGAGAGTGTTTTTACTAGGTGTGACAGATGAGCAGTTTGGTTGAAGTTGGGCGGGTCAAGATGGACTGAATCAATAGATGAGTCAATGTCATCTATTGATGGATAAACAAAATTTGTATAAGTAAAATAAATATATAAAGTAAAAACTTCGGGGGGGGGGGGGGGGGGGGGGTAAGCAAAATTTTCTCATTTTTTAATAAAAAGTTTATAAAATTAAAATAAATATATAAAATAGAAAATTTGGGGTGGGGTGGGAGGGCGGGGTAGTGGGGGGAAGGGGTAGTGGGGGGGAGGGGGAGGTTGGGTGATGGGGTACGAAAAATTTCTCATTTTTCAATAAAAATTTATATATAAGTAAAATAAATATATAAAATAAAAACTTTGGGGGTAGTGTGGGAGGAAGGGGGGGGGGGTTGGGGATAAGAAAAAATTTCATATTTTTAATAATATTTTTATAAAAGTAAAAAATATGAAATAGAAATTGGAGGATAGGGGTAGGGCATGGGGTGGAAGGGGTAGGAGGGAGGAGGTAAGAAAAAAATTCATATTTTTAATAATATTTTTATAAAAGTAAAAAAATATGAAATAGAAATTTGAGGATGTGGAAGGCCATGGGGTGGGGGGTAGAGGGGGAGGTGAGAAAAAATTTCATATTTTTAATAATTTTTTTTATAAAAAGTAAAAAAATATGAAATAAAAATTTGAGGATGGGGTAGGGCATGGGTGGAGGGGGTAGGGGGAGGAGGTAAGAAAAAATTTCATATTTTTAATAATTTTTTATAAATGTAAAAAAATATGAAATGGAAATTTGAGGATGGGGGTAGGCATGGGGTGGAGGGGGAGGAGGTAAGAAAAAATTTCATATTTTTTATAATTTTTTATAAAAGTAAAAAGAATATGAAATAGAAATTTGAGGATGGGGTAGGGCATGGGGTTGGGGGTGGAGGGGGGTAGGGGAGGTAAGAAGAAATTTTATATTTTAATATTTTTTTTAAAAGTAACAAAAAATATGAAATTGAAAATTGAGGATGGGGTGGGGCGGGAGGGGGTAAGAAAAAATTTCATATTTTTTATAAACGTAAAAAAATATGAAATAGAAATTTGAGGATGGGTAGGGCAAATGGGGGATAGGTGTGGGTAGGACGGGGGGTGGGGGTGGGGAGGAGGGTAAGATTTTTTTTTTTTAATAAATTGTTTATAAAAGTAAAAAAATATAAAATAGAAATTTGAGAATGTGGTAGGGCGTGGGGTTGGGCGGGAGGTGGTGTAGATGGGGTAAAGGTGGGTAGGGGTGGTAGGGGAGGGGTGGAGTAGGCAAGTTAGGGGGCAGAGATGTGAGGGTGGTTCAGTGCTTGGGTGGGGGTTGGTGTAGGGGAGGGGAGGGGTAGGGTGGATGGATAGTGTGGTGGGTGATTGGGGTGCATTGGTGTATTTTTATTGTTCCGAAATAATAAAGGAATTTTTTAAATAATTATTTATAAATAAAAATCTTAATCTAGAGTGGAGCTCTAATCCTTAAAATTAAGCATTTTCGTGGGTCATGTTTGAGCATCATCATGAGTTCATTTGGGCTGTTGATTTATGATGGGTCAACTTGAGTTAGCCGAAATCAACTCATCATCAAAATCACTCTTGCCCAAACTCATGAAATTTTGGGTGGGTTGGGCGGGTCATTTGGGTTTAGGCTAATTTTGTCACCCATAATTTTTACTAACTTACCCCTAATTAACTTTTACTATTTTTAGGGGAAAAAAAGATAGTTAATGAATCTTGACTATTTAAATAAGGGTAATCTTGAAAGAATCTGTTCAAAGTTTTTTTGAAATTCTAAAACTTATTTTAAAAAATAATTAAAAAACCTAAAAAATCACTTATTTTGAAACGGATTACGTATAAAATTTGGAATTCGAACCTACCATAGTCTTTTGATTTGAGGAAAAAATGAGGGCACACAGACCCAACCATTACTACCTCCTTGATAATAATAATAAAGAACACCCCAAAGCGTCATTGCTTATATTTATTGAATAAAAATTTACAAACACCCTGCACAAGGTTAAAAGAACACTCAATTCTCGAAACCGATTTATTTTTTCACACATTTTAGAACTTTGGAAGCAAATTAGAGTTGTTCTTAAAATTTACAACATCCTATTACATTATTATTATTAATTTATTACAAATGACTACTATTATATTAATTAATAATATACTTTATTGGTCTCTAGAGGCAGTGTACCTCGTGCCCAACGGCATCATCGCCTGATTGAGTACCTGCAAAACAAGAATTATTTTGAAATCAGTCCCAAGGATTTTTTAAAAATAAATTTACATTGTCGATCTAAATCTAAATAAAGGAGGAGAATTGCAATAGACTGACGGTTAAGATAATAATTATCAACTCCTGATGAATCCTTATAATATAGTTTTAACTTATCTTTCACTTTTATTTAATTTAGTATGATGATGACATGAGTTGAACTTAAATAAAGTAGTGAAGATTTATACAGCCTAATTTAACTTATTTGTGACTGAGATGTAGACTCGGTTTTGCTACGGCTTCGGTGGATTCTCTTGACCAAGTCACTTCCTATGAATACATGCATGCGGTCAGAGCTCTGCCACCTTTCACTACTTGGAAGCTTACTATTTCATGTTCTATTTCACTCCTTGATGGGATTCTTTTCACCCTTTCCTTAAGGTACTACTTCGCTATTTATTACTAGGAGCATTTAGCCAGTTATTATTGTTATTTCTAATCCAAAGATTAAAATGTTACCGAGTAAACTGTTTCATAAGAATAATCTATTATAAACACGATCCGTGATTTATTACATTTTGTCTCCAATCCAACTAATAAATCACTTTCTTCAAAAGTGATTTTTATAGCTTGAACTTTTGAATATTTTCAATGGTTCAAAATTTAAAATTTAGTATGAGCAAAATTGTCAAAAGTTGTAAACACTACGCAAATGTTGATGGTGGAGAATTTCCGAACAAACATAACATTACTACTTAAGAGAGAATTTCCACTTTCCCTTTTTGGTTGGCACTTGACATGTGGTTGGGACCATCTGCCTAATTTCTTTCATTTTCTTTGATCAGCTTCTAATCACAAATTAGAAGTCTACCAAATTCGATAAAGAACAAACAAAAGAAAGTGTACTACTTAATTACTGATTGGAGCGCCACTAAATCTTAATTTTATTTTAAAGCAAAGGTCACAAGTTCTCCTCTATCTCTAGCTCTGCCTAGTGTCTATGTTTAGTCCATTTCCTTTCATCTTAATTGATCTGCCAATATGTAGGAAAATCCGATAATGTAGAGGCGGATCTACTCATTGATGTCTATCTCAGACTCGAATTAGTATATAAAAGATGCAAAAATTTGAAGCGTATGTACATGTATTGATAGGGGTATAATTTTATCCGCATTCGGTGTTTTTACTAAATTATACTAATTTACTGTAAGTCGTAAATTAAGTCATACTATATTGGAGTATATGTAAAGACATGTATCAAATATCCGTTGGGTTGATACAAACATCGGGTGCAAATAAAAGTTATGTGAATATATTTTCACCAGATAAGATCGAAGTCTATCACATTCACAAACAAGATCATAGTACAGTCATCAATATAGCATAAGTTGGCATAGAGTTCAACCATCTCTACTTCATACACACAAGGTGCTATTTCTGGAAATCAACTAGCTCAATCAGTTTCTTCATGCCAAAATTATCAGCAAGATCAGAATCAAACACTCTTCCCATCATAACCTTTCCTTCCTCCCCTTCTCATTTAGCATAACTTTTTTGTCTTTTTAAGGAATATGGTTCCTCACTGGTACTACTTTTCCTCTTCCTTTGAGGGAGAGGTCTAGTTTAACACTCCTCTTTGTGTGACTCTTCCCCATCATCCCTCACCATCATCAGACATCGAAAGATAAGTCTTTCTTCTTTTAGTCTCGTTCCCTTTTCTTGAATTTTTTCTTACAAGTAGATTTTTCTCTTCATCTACATCGTCTTATCAACCAGCCTACTCTTTCCAGGTTGACTACGCATCCTTTTTTATCGTTTCTCCTTACTTGCCTGCAAGGCTGATTTAGGTGATTTCACCGTCGCCCTTTTAGCTTGTCTAGTTCTAGGAGGGTTTGGGGTAATGTATTTTCTGACTTTGTACCCACCCTTTTTATTCTCCCCATTTTCCTTCTATTTCTTACTACCAGTGGCCTGTTTACGCATGAAACTAAGTACAATATTGCCATCTGAATCAAAAGTCTAAGTAGGACTAGAAGAACCCAGTTCATTCGCAGGAGAATGATATTCTAGTGGCACAACGATGGTAGATATTACTTGAGAATCAACATCAACTCCTATATTTACCCGTGAGGAACCTGTTGTGTCATTCCAAATAGGAGCTTTCATGAGTGTAGGTGACTCAGACTCTCATTGGGGTGAAGGATCAGGTCCCTCCCTTTGTTCCCCTTTTTCTCCTTCATTTTTTTATTGAACTTCCTCAACCTTCTCACCATATTTCATAGCCCGTAAGGTATCAACAAAACCAACAGTAATCTCAGACTCACTCTCCAAGATGTTAGACCTATCCTGACATATAAACTCAACAAACTCCATAAAAGACACATTTCCCCCTTTATCACTATTAGGTGGAATAGGGTTACCTGATTTTGCAGTGGTGTCCTCAACAATGTTCTTGTCGACAACTTCAACATGTTTCTCTATAATACTAGCAACTCCACTCTCTTGCATGTCACCAGAGACCAGATTTTTGTTCACTTGGCCTTGTACCCTTGTTTCCTGAACTGGTTGGCTTGTAACCTCGATTTCATCATCATTTTCTTCTAGTTCCTCTTATTGTGAAGGAATTTTGAGACAGATATAGTTTTTCCACTTCCCACTAAGTCTGGCTTTTCAATCCGACCGAAAATAGAGGACGATGATACGAATTTCTTTGGGGTTTGGTTCTTGCGAGTCCTAGGAAGACCAGAAATGGGGGGTTTTAAGGATGTGACAGTGGGGGCATCGATTCAGTGGATGATGGAGCATTGGAAGGTGATGGAGTGGGGTTCGTTTTAGCTAAGTTCGGAAAGGAAGATTCTTCGTGAGACATGGTTGAATTTTCGTCAGAGAAAGAAGAGACAAGGAATGTAGAAGGATTGAGATAACTGTTATTCTTAGGAAAGAAGGAGGGCATAATGAAGGTTTAAGAATTTAAGAGAGGAGACACGTAAGAAAAGTTGTATTTAAAATGAAAAAGGCGACAGTTTTAATTGGGTGTAAGAAGAGGTATCGGGTCGGTTAAAAATGATGCAACGATTTGATAGGAAAATTATTTTGAATTTGAAAGAGGGAACACATAACTGACTTGACACCTTAAGCAGTTCAAAAACATATAACCATTGAAGAGACTATTAACCTGAGTCATACGGACCAGGTCCTCTGGACAATTTTCTCAAAAATTTCAAGCAAAAACTCTCGAGTGTGCAATGTCACTTATGCTTGTGTTGTCCTGAATTGCCATGCATGTATACCTGTAACAGTACAAGAGTGAGTTAGATGTCACCAAAAAATACTTTTTAGCATTAAACCTTTCTCTCTTATCATAGTCAATCATTGGGGGATATGTGAGGGACCACCTAGTTGAGCTTGATCAAGCCCAAATCTAAGCGATTTCTTTCAAAGTGCTCCCTCCTCAGAGCCTTCATAAAGATACATGCTACCTGGTCCTCCGTTTTGCATAACTTTATACAACTCAATCCCTTTTCAATATTGTCTCATATGAAGTGGTGCCTAACATTCTCTTGTGTTGCACAATATTCTTTGCCATATTGAGTGCACATGTATTGTCACACAACGAGGGCACATACTCAGTAAACACATAAAAAATCTTCAAATTATTGCTTGATCCAGAGCAGTTGGGCATATCAAGAGGCAACGACTACATTCAGCTTCCCAGAATTCTTATTGCAACCTTTAGTTGGGATTCCTTTGGACTGATTGAAATCTTGCATGTAGACCACACTAAAACACAATATCAGGTCTTCTTGCAATCAAATAAAGGAATGGACCAATAATACCTATTTACATGGTTTAATTTACAGGAGAACCAGGTTCATCCATGTCCAGCCAAGTAGCAGTGGTTATAGGAGTATCAATGGTTTTAGCATTCTCTATTTCAAACCTTTTCAGAAGCTCCATGATGTACTTGTGTTGACTGATCATAGTGCCTTTTGGAGTTTGCTTTACCTAGTTCCTATGATAGTTCTGTCTCAAGGTATAGGTATCAGGTGTCATACTTGGTTCCTCTCGAACTGATGAAGCTCTTCTTACATAGCTCAGGTTGACCAGTAATTTAAGAATCTGATGGACCAGGTTCAGCAGAATGTATTACATCATTGTCTTCACCATAGGCTGAATCTTCATGATTAGTTTGTCCATAACCCGGGGTACTTGACACTGCTTCAATAACCTGATGTTCATGTAAAATTTCAATGGCCTAATCAAGAACCTTTGAAAATTCCCCATATTCAGCATCATCATTTTGCATCCCTTTGTCACCCAAATAATTAAATTAATCAAAAATCATAGGCACACATTCAAAGATCACATGCACATTGAGTTTTCTTTGTTGAAGACTTTGTAGGCGTTGCTGTGTGAAGAGTATCCAAGAGAAATACCCTCATTACCTTTCAGCATCAAATTTTCCCAAAGTCTCCTTACCAGAGTTGAGAACATAGCATTTGCATCTAAAAGCTCTTAGGTAAGTTAACTTGGGTTTTCTTTCATTGAATAGTTCATAGGGAGTTTTCTCAAGCAAGGACCTGATCATACACCACCTTATTTGGATTGAAGGAATTTCTGACATGTTTTCCTTCAACACAAGGATCACACACCTAGTTAACTGAGAACTTGGTCTGTGACATCCTGAGAACCAGGTCCTTCATCACCAGTTTGTTTGAAGGCGAAAGTTTTCAAGCTTGAGCCATTTGTGTCATAGCTTAGTGTCATCATCCAAATCGTTCATTTGTGACAGTACACGAACCGGATGTGAATTTTACTTCATTTCCTTTTCTTCATTTCCTCAATCTTGTTGATTATGAGATTGTGTCCTTTCTTCCCATTACCAAAAGACACACTTCCTCTTTAAAAGGCTTTGAGTGAGAGAGAATCCTCCATTTTTTCAGTCATATGCTTGGAGCAGCCATTATACATATACCATCTTTGACTACCTACTCTTACCCCAGCCTATAAGCAAGATCACTAATTAGATTTGGGAACCCAAACCAGCTTGGGTCCCTTATAATTGTAGAATGGATGAATCAGACTTCTTATGATTCAGGCAAGCAAGGAATTTTTCTCTTTCGAGGACCAGGCCCTTCTATTCTGACTCCATTCT
This sequence comes from Anisodus tanguticus, assembly GCA_034509755.1. Classification (NCBI taxonomy): domain Eukaryota; kingdom Viridiplantae; phylum Streptophyta; class Magnoliopsida; order Solanales; family Solanaceae; genus Anisodus; species Anisodus tanguticus. The sequence goes on along the minus strand of CM067543.1, from coordinate 5,680,686 downwards.
TAACAAAATTCTCATTTTTCTGAAGTGACTGAATTCTGACTTTGCATGTATTCTTATAATGGTCACTCTGACAACAATGAGTGCATATCTAATTTTTAATTGTAAAGACATATTTGCTGTATGGATTGTAAGGAGTCTTTTCCTTTTCAAAACCAAGCCCTTGTCTACCCCATACTTTACTCTCGTGCATGGAGGTAATTACATCAGAGGACCAGGTCCAGTGAAGTGCCTTATCAAGATTAAATTTTACCCTTTCTAAATCTTTCTTTAGTTGTTTGTTCTTTTCCATCTCGGTTGTAAGACCCGGTTTCATTTTCTTAAGCTCCTTCTCAACCTCCAATTGAGTCTCACTAGCTACACATTTTCCTTTAGAGGGAGTTCCCATACTCTTTTTCATTTGATTTTCTAACAAGATGTTTTGTTGAGTTACCTCATCAACCTGTTCTTTCAGATCTACAATGGAAACTATCAAATCATCCCTCTCTTGTTCTAAATCACCAATTTCATCATTTAGAGGAATTTTTTCTTTGACAAGACCACGATAAGCATCAATTAACAAATTTGCTAACAATATGAGTTTCTTTTTAGGGTAAACTTTTAAGTTTTTCTGAACATTAAGAAAATTTACCTCTTCTTGCTCATCATCATCATCCACATCAGATTTGGCCATGAGTGCAAAGATTGACTCATAGTCAGAAGGTTCATTATCGATGGCCATCATTGATGTGTCACCATGTTCATCATCATCTTCAGATTCACTTGAGGAGTCTCCCCAAGTAGTAAGAGCTTGCATCACCAGGCCATCAACCCCATCTTTCTTCCGGAACTTCTTATCAGGGACCTGGTTCCTCTTAGCAATCATGTATTTCTGATTGTCCTTCTTGTGAAGAGGACACTCTTTAACGAAATTACCAGATTTCCCACACTTATGGCAACAATTTTCATTTCCTTTAAAGTTGGAGCTTCATATTCTTGAGACCCCATCAATTTCCGAACCATCTTTTGAAACCTGTGAGTGAGGTATGCCATATTAGTTTCATCACTGCTTGTATCACTTTTGGCAGCCTTGAGAATTAGGTTCTTCTATTTCTTTGCCTCACTCTTTTCCTGTTTCTTTCTGGCTTTCTTCATCTTATATGTCTTGAGATTTCCAATCAACTCATTAATGATCAGTGTCTTTAAGTTCTTGGCTTTATATATAGCATTCACATTGCTATTCTATGAGTCTGGCAGGACAACAAGTTGCTTTTTGACCAATTTACTGGTCCTAATGACTTCTCCAAGAGAGTTAAGCTCATTGATGATAGAGGTGAAACTGGCATGCATGTCTTATATGGATTCATCCTCTCTCATCTTAAACAGCTCATACTCTGTTGTGAGCATATCTATCTTAGACTCTTTTACTTGAGTGGTTCATTCATGAGTTGTTTAGAGAGCTTCCCAGATCTCCTTAGCAGATACACAAGATGAGAGACGATTGTACTCATCTGGTCCAATACAGCATACACGGATCTTCTTGGCCTTGAAGTTCTTTTCTACTGCCTTTCTATCTGCATAGTGTACTACTTTATTGATTTTGGGGTAGTTGTGAGACCTGCTAGATCTGTGTTCATGGAAACATGAGGACCATCACATATGATGTCCCACAACTCAGAATATTCATCCATGATGACATTGTGCATCCTTGTCTTCCACTACTCATAGTACTTCCGTTGAACCTTGGTGGTCTGGTAGTCGATTGCCCTTCCTCTAAGTTTGGTGGAGCAGTCATTAGAGAGATTCTTTCTAGGTGTTAACCTTTTAGAAAGCACCTACTATGATACCAATTGATAAAACTAAGAGTCCACTAAACAATATAGAGAACCAGGTTCTCTATGTGTTCCCTCAAGCAAACAGAAAGTAAATAACACACGATATTTACGTGGAAAACGCTTTGCTCAAGGGATTAAGAATAATGACCTACCAAGTAGGATTTTCAACTTTACTAATTGAGCAACTTTAGATTACAACCTATTGCAACCTAGGAATTAAACTCTTAATTCCTCACCCCTTACAATACATCTATTTAAACCCTTTTACAATAACTCTATTGCAAAGCTACAAACATTGACTAACTCTAGCCAAGAACATAAAACACCTTTAGAACAACTCTATTGCAAAGCATAAGACTTGCCTAACTCTGGACAAGTTATAAGAGACAAAGGTTGAAATTTGTCCTACGTTAATACTTCTTGAAAGCAATGTAGGAAAACTAGTTTGAGAACAAAATACAAAGACTCAACAAACCTAGGGACTTAAATTGTCTTCAGTGATCTGGATCTGGTCCCTCTGTTTGTTATAGCTTTGTTCTTGGAAGCACTTGGAGAAACTTGTGGCGGCTACACTTGTGTAGTGATTTTAGGTTTTCAAGTCTCACCCAAAACCTTGTAACATGTTGCTTATATACTAGGGGGCATGTGGGATGAGATAGGGACTACTCATCCCTTGGTTTGACCATAAGCACACTACAGCAGGGTTGCTGTACTTCTGTTGTGAATAATATAATTTTACAATTATAACTGTTGATTGTACGATAACCAAGGGAACAGATAGCAAACCAGGTCCCTATCTGATTCTTCGAAAGTTTGACAAATCATCAAAACATAATATGATATAACTTATCATAGTGCTAATCGATAAATAATAAATTGACAAAATAAAACGGTAGGAAAAAAGAAAACACCTGCATGTCTTCACGTCACTAATAAGAAGAAATTGATATGGGAGGAAGCTACCTGTGCAAATATAATAATAGAAAACACCAAGACTTGCTGAATCATTTTTAAAATATCATGATTTCTAGTGACTATTGGGAAGAGAGTTTTGGTTTTAATTTTTGAGACTGATTTATAACGAATTATTATAAATTTACATAATTAAAAAATCAAGTAAAAACATAAAATCAACCATTGATATTTGGATTAGGATAGACGGTCACTCCTTGAGGTGATCTCCAAACTTCACATAAACACATGATACTTTGTGCATCAGACTAGTCAGTTTGGCATGCCCAAATATTCTCTCCTATCCCGTTTTTCTCTCTTTGATTTGATGATTGTCCATCAATTATAACAGCAAGCATAAACTGCACAAATTTCATATGTACTTTATTTGAATACTATTATTTAATTTGTATGTAGTTTTCTAAAATTATTTTATATGTACCCAGTGTGTTGATAAATATGTCTGAAATTAGGTTTGACAAAGCCTAAGTTTAATTAAAATGTTTAAAATTTTATATAGTTGAAGTTCAAATATTTCTGCTTGAATTCATTACCGCATATCTGAAATTTCAGTTATCGCATATCTGAAATTGTTTCGAAGTGGATAGACATGGCCAAAATTTTATAAATTTAGGGCATAGTTTAAAGCGCAACTTCCACATGTAAACTAAGCTTCAATTAGCATACATATTTTTTCATCCCGAACAATACCGCCTACGTCCATATTATATGTCCTTAGAGGTTTTTCCCCTCTTTATTTAATAGTCCTAATAATGAGAGTATTTGTTTAAATTATCATTTTTTTCTTAATTAAAAAGCTTCACTCATTTTAACAGCAACAACTTACTTCGAGGAAAAACCGAAAAAGTAATAAATGCTTCTAAGTTCTAACAACTCCCTCCGTTTTATTTTACTTGTTATATTTCTTACTTATATTCTTGTGGTCAATACGTAATAAAAAAATATTAAACATTTTTATATAATGTAGACAAATACTATGCTGGTGGGAGTGAAGGAGTAGGGGTGTGGGGTGGGGGATGAGGGTGAAAATGAGGTGTGTTTGAGGGTGAGGAGGACACAGTCTATGGAATGCTACTTGTGGCTCTTATTTTGACTACTTCCACAGGAGAAGTCATATTCCTCATTTTGAAGAAACTTGTTTTCCAAAAAATTTGACCAACCAAACATGAAAAAATTAGAAAATATTTTCACCGAACACAACCTACATCTTTGATTGAATAAGACTTAAAACGTCATGGAAGGAGAAAAATTGATGTTATTGCCCAAAAGAACAACAATAAATCATCTGATACTTAGAAATGCATCAAAGATTCATCCTTCTGCCATCAAAGGTTATCCTGCTAGCTTTTCCAAGCTAATTATTACAAGAACCGCAGAAAAGTTTTGTATGCTCTTCTAAGTTACTACTATACAGTTTATTACTCGGATACAAAACTACAGCCATCTCAACTTTTACCTGACACCAAAAGGTGTCTTTTTACCTACCCTGGATTTGATAACATTGATCTAACAACAATGAAAACATAGCAACCTTGCTCATCGCTGAACTGCTTCATGAAAAACACTACTAAAAATATGTAGATCATTTTCTTCAGCAGATCCAATGCTTCTTGGTTGAAGACTAGAAGTAGGGAAAGTACTTCCGCACCTAGAAGCCCTAGAGACGGCGTCTAAAGAAAAATTTATAGGCCCCTTTGAACTCAAAGGAAACATTCATCCCGCTTCCAGGGGATCTTCAACAAGTTGGTCGTTTCTCTTTCTGCACAATAGGGCTCTCGCGATGGAGAAAAGTGCGAGAAAAGCAATTTCCATTCGCTCAGAACTGCTTGTCTTGATAGAAACCTGGCCCATCTTCCGGTTATTAAGGTTTGCGCTCACTGACATGTTTGTACCTCGGCTTACTCTGAAGTCAGTTTGCACGTTTCCACTCAACACCGTTTCTTTGTTAAGAGATAGAACTGTCATTGAGAGGCTCAGACTTTCATTTCTGACTGGATAATCTCTACCTCTTAAAGTAGCTACAAAGCTCCCGCCATAAGCTGCTTGCCCAGCACCCCCCATCCGACCAGCGTTCACATTAAACTTCAATCTCTTTCCGATTGTAAAACTATCTTCGCACTTGGCACCAAGAAAATACTTATCCCCAAACGGTATTACAGAAATACTGCATTCGGTGACATTATTTCTTAAATTTCTTACCTTTGCGTTACTGTGAATAGTGCAGATCAGCTCTTTATTAGCAGATTGAACGTCAACACCTACTGCGTAAGTGGGCCCACCTGGATTGGTAAAAGCTGCAGCAAATTCGGATTGAATACTGAAGTCTTGTTTGTCCTTGCTCATTTGTCCGTTAACCGAGGCGAACATGTTTTTTCGCATTTCTACACTGCTCTCCAGGTTAATGCCATCGAAGCTCACATCATGGTCCCACCCATGGGGATCGAGGACGGGTCTTGTGAGCCACTGTTCACTGGTGACGAGACACCTGTATCTGTGGATAGGACAATCGGAATCGAAGCTTGGAGGAATAGCCATATCTGGCAGCAGAACTGGCTCTGGTGGGCCCTCCTCAGACTCATCATCCGGGGATTTATTCTCACTCGAAAAAGATCTCTTTTCTCTTTGTCTACGAGCTTCTTCTATCAGTTGTTTCTTCAAATAGAGGGTTTCCCGGTAGTCTAATTCATCAAGATAATCCTTCTTTTGGGAACCACTCAACCTTTCAAACTGAGACTTGGTCAGTATCCGAATAGGAGGCAATTGATCATACTCTTCATCATCCGAGTCTAAAAGAGAAGCCTCGTCAATTTCATTCTCAGTTCCGCCATGCCTTATCTGAGCACGATGCTTTAGAAAGGATGAGAGAAGATGTGGAAGAGAAGGCAATCGTCCGACATTTGATGGTCCCACCTTTAGGCTGTCTTCAAAGTCCAATAGGGTATTAACGTCACTTAGAACTTTCGTGCATATGCACAGCAACAATAACTGTGACTTCCACACCTGCCCATTAGGGAGAATTTTCTCTCCAGTATTATTGGTCTTACAATTGGGATCGTTCTCCACCAAAATTACAGGATTTTCAAGCTTCGTGTCAGAGACTGCCTGGTGAATATAATGTTGCACCAAATCCGTGCATGTGGTGACAAAAGATTCATACTTAACAGGATATCCGTTTGTTCCTTCGGGAAGATTGAAGGAAGAATGAGTCATGACAAGGATGGTATTAAACCAAATCGCTGGACCAAACACTTCCGTTATAAGCTTCAACAAAGGGAAATCACTGTATCCCGTGTTGATCAAATCCAGGCGCTCAAAATACAGCACCATGTCGGGCTTAGATTTCCTTAAAAATCGTTTCACATAATGCAATATCTTCTTGTTTTTCCGGACATTACTGGGTGAGGGAGGCAATAAACCAGGAGTGTCTATAAAAGATACTCGGATTCCATTTACTGTTCCAACGATCTCTTGAATACGGTCGGTACCAGGCTTGAACGAGTTTGTCGTTGCTCTTGATTGGTTAAAAATGGAATTTATAGTTGAACTCTTGCCAACTCCAGTTCTACCCAGTACAAGGATCTTAAATGAGAAATCCAATTGTGGTCGACCAGCAGCTTCTTGTTCTGCTGCTATTACTCGAGCTCTCTCGATTTTAAGATTTGCCCTTTTTAAATCTGATTCTCTTGCCCGTATCAGTGATGCCAGCTGGATCCGGTACAGGACCTTTGATACCAGAAGGTTGTCCTCGGACAGGCCAAAACGTTTAAGAAGGCGCAAGAACTTAATCTGAAGGGCTTCAATCTTTACCACTGGACTAGGCTTTTCGTCAACCCTAAAATCCGATTGAAAAGAATCTTCACCCATCCGTTGTTGTGAAGGGAAATTATTTGTATTCACCTGATTATCATTGGAAGATTGGATTGTATTGGATAATGTTGTTGTTGTAACCAAATCAGCAGTATGAGCTGAACCAAAAGAAGAAAAGAATGCCATCAACAATTTGAGAAAACAGTGATAGATGTGGAGATCAACAGTCGATTAATAGTAAAGTGCATATGAGCCAGCATTATTCTATAACATTCAGAAGATTCTTCCAAAACTATAAACTATCCAGTTAACTAGAATGATAAAGTCAAAAGGGATACGCCAGAGTAAGATGCTATTTCAGTTGGCACTAACTAGGGAGCCCAACATAACAACCTTTACTATATAACAGGTTGTGCAGGATATGCATTGCTCTTATCAACAGATAAAACATTGATACATGGTTTTATTTGCTGTCATTATCTTTTACACACGTCAACAATAATTCTGCTCTCTTTGTGCTTCTTTTCATTTTCAAATCACTTGAAATTCTAGGGAACTACAGATCTTCTAGATATTTAAAAGCTTTGACGCAGTAATGGCATGTAATTTAATACTTATCAGAACAAAAGAAAGTGCCTAGTCTATTGAACAAGTGAAATGTGCCTTAAGAACAAAGTTTTGGAATTATAGCAGTTACAGAGTACCACCGCAATGAGCCGTTGCACTTCGGATGCACACACATTAGTGGTCTACATAAATCATTTTGATGAAAGGTTTACATAAATAATAAACACACAACCACATATGGATGACAAACAAGGAAAGTAGGAGACTGTTCTTTGATAAAAAATAGAAAAAAACAATGATTGTGATGACTCTCTCTCTCTTCTGCCTTCAACCACTCCCTCTGTAAAAATACAAATGCTTACATAAATAAGCTACTTTGCCTCGAGAGTTGAATAAATCCCCTATGTCCACAAGTTCATAAATCTTAATTATCTTTTTTCTTTCTAATCTTATCTGTTTCCAAAACTGTAGATCCTGTTTTCAAAAAATGAACTACTTCCTCCGTCCCAATTTATATGGCACATTCTATTTTGGGATTCCACAAAATGTTTCACAGAATTCTGTTACTGCACAACTCTCACAAATTTCAAAACTTAAAATTCATTAAACAATTCAAAATTTTAACTTCGACGTGATCTTTTCTCTATAAACTATATTTTCCACAATTTTTTATTTTCTTTTACTATCACTAATATAATATATATATATGTCACATTTTATATCTTAAACTCTAGGACTCAAGTACTATCATATAAAATAGATTGCAGAGGGGTGCCAGGTATCTGGAATCGGGATTCAAACAGAATATTAACTGGTTTTACCTCGTACTCCAAAATGGGAAGCATGTATTAATTGTTAAGTTGGACACAACATTTGTGATCAGCAAAAGCCAAAACTTGACTTTTATATATACTAATCAACATAGTAGTAGAAATGTACAGTAAACTAATGAAATAGAAGAGTCGTTTTAAATCACCTGTCTAAATTGTAGCCGCAATTTGCCCATGACTGATTTGCAGTGCTCAATGATATTAACTATGATTATATAGAGTATATATTAATATATTGCTCTCCTCTTTCAGCCAAACAAGAATTCATTATCTCACCAATTTGAAGCCTAGGACCATTTGTATTTATTTCCTTCTATTTTGTAACAAAACCTATAAAGTCTATAAAGCCTAAAGTAAAATGGCATTACCTTACTAGGAAACAGTTTAATAATTTTAACAGATTAGCTATTCGAAAGAGGTATTCCCATACTCCTTGTTGCATGAGAAGGCAAGATTTGGAGTCAGTTTCAGAAAGCATAAGATGGGACAATGTAGGACATCAATAACAAAACTGAGAAAAATCTCAATTTCTTTTGCGTGTTTTAGAGAAAAGATCTCATACTTCCATTGAGTTTCTTTTAAATGGCTGTAGATCTAACTTCTAACATCTGAAAAAGCAAACCATCTAAGCAAATAACAATTAATCTAGCATAACCCAACTTGAATCCCAAATACAGGAAAAGTAATTAAGTGGTTCCGTTTTTATTTTAAGATAATCTTCAGCGGCCTTTTCTTCCTTTCAACTTTGAACTGATCCTAAATAGGGAATTACTTTGTGCCATGAAATTTCTGCAACTTCCAATTGAAGCTAGAAGACGATCAAAAACACCGTTTCCAGGCTAACATACAATCATATTCCAAAGAAATAGCAAAATTTTGCAGGTGAACAATTTATTATCATAGTAGACGAAGGAGAATTACCTGGGCGATCAAACTCTTGATCAGGATGTTCCTCTGATAAAAAGCTATCTGATGATAAAAGTGGTCTTGACGAGGCTACTGACTTAGTTATCAACTGTGATAGGACCCAATCCTTGAAGCTCATCATGTTTTCTGCACAGAAGGACAAAGATTCTCACTATAAGCTCAGCTTGCCAATTGTAGTATAAAACGTTAGGTGACAACACCTACTGAAGATGTACATAGAATTGGATCATCGAAAGAAAGTAATAGCATGCACCAATAAATAGACTACAGAGAAATTCTTATACTCCCTCCATCCCAATTTATATGACACTCTTTCCTTTTTAGTCAGTCCCGAAAAGAATAACATCTTTCTATATTTAGCAACAATTTAACTTTAAACTTCTCATTCTACCCTTAATGAGATGATTTATAGCCACACAAATATCTATGGCTTATTTAAGGCCACAAGTTTCAAAAGTCTTCCTTTCATTCTTAAAACTTTGTGCCCAGTCAAACACCTTCCGATAAATTGGGATGGAGGCAGTATATAAGATCGTGATTGAACCTATTTGGTAAAGAGCGTTCGAGAATATTATAAAATGGGCAATGTTCAATTGTAATGTGAACATGTGACTAAGTTAGTCTTAGTTATTTTTTGGGGCGAAGTGAAGCAGGGACTCTCGAACTGCTTGAATTAGAACACTACCACCAAATAATTCCAGGATATTATAACCAAATTATTGGACCAAATATGGTGATTCACCATCGCTTTATCCTATCGATCAGTATCCTTCATACTATCAGTATCTCAATTTCACTCTAATGTTTCACAGTTGCATAAATGCAAATTAAGTCTCTGTACAGTAAGCTCAATGTGCTCCTACCCTTTCCCCGACCCCGCACATAGAGGGAGTGATTTAGTGCACAGAGCTACCCTTTCAATAGTTAAGACTTGCCATTTATTTAATGAGTGATATTTCCTGCATAAACCATACTTACGCGGTAATCGCGAAATATCAACCAAGAAACAAACAAGAGTACCTAGTTTAATTTCAGATGCCAAAACAAAAAATCCACAGTACTAATCAAGCCTTTTCCACCATCAAGCCAAGTATGCTTTTCCACAGCTTTTTGAAATGAACTTACAAGTAACAGAAACAACAATAACTATGTCTCAACCCTAAACTAGTTGGGGTTAGCTTTATGAATCTTTAGATCCATTTTAACCATTTAATTGCATGGTTAGAGCCGTGAAGCAACCGCTAATGCTTGCATTAAGGTAGACTGATGTATCACCCCGGCCCTTCCCTGTACCTGCTAACGCGGGATGCTTTGTGCACCCGGCTGCCCCTTTAAACGAGAAAGTTCACAAAAATCATCAATTTCCTTCTGCATTTTAACATCCAAGAAACCAGGAAACAGTAAAGAACACGTGCTCAAATACATACCTGGTTAATACTTAAGTTCCAATCACCATTGAACAAGAACTTCAAAACTACAAAAATGACCCAAAACTTAGCAATTGCAGCTACACATGAAACCCAAAATCCTAGACCAAGAATCTAACTTTTTCTTGTTTATATACTGATTCAAGCAAAACCCATTTCATAAAATCAAAGATAAAACAGAACTATATGCTAAAAACTAACAAAAAAATCAAATTACAATTCAAAATGAAATGAAATCAAAGGGTACTGAAACTGGAAATTAAATGGGTATTTTAATACCAAGAATCTATTTTTTTCTGGTTTATATACTGAATTAAGCAAAACCCATTTCAGAAAATCAAGATAAAACAAAACCCATATGCTAAAAACTGACAAAAACTCAAATTCAAATTCCAAATGGAAGGAAATCAAAGGGTATTGTTGAAATTGAAAATGAAAGGGTATTTAAAAAAAGAGAGAGAAAGTGGGAAAAGGGAATATAAATAGTACCAAACTTATGAGAGAGTTTTAGAATTTTGGTTTGGTGGATCGAAATTGATTTGAGGGTTTTGATTTATCAGATAAGACACAATAACCATGTCCTTGTAGTCATTCTCCGCCCTAAATAATTGTCTTTTGTTTTCTTTGTTTTTCATTTTCATTTTCAGTTTTTCCACCTTGAAGAAAAAAAAAGGGGTCTAAATTTGTCTTTCTTTTTTTTTTATAATTTAGACCTGATTATTTTATCAAGGATGTTTTCATACCCAAAACTCAAAATTAAGACATCTGATTAAGTAAGAAATTGTCTCATCAGATACACAACATTCTTTGGCGAAAAATTTCTCTTTGAATTATGATATAATGATTCAGATTCGAAGTTAAATTTACTTTTGTCTTTATAAAATAGGCTAGGTTGTTTCCATAACAAATGTAAAAGCTTAATATCTAATTACATTGCTTAGCATCGGTCGTGTCAAGTGTCCAACATGGTCTATTTCATCAAGAATAAAAAAAGGGCAGTCTGGTGTATTAAGCTTTCGCCATGCGCGGGATTCGGGATAAATTCATAAATGATTAAATTTATGGCATAATGCATAAACATGTCCTTAAATTTAGTTCAACGGACAATTATGTTCTCCAACTTTGAGTTTTCACAAACTCAAAATTAAGACATATGATTAAGTAAGAAATCGTCTCATCCGATACACTAACATTCTTTGGCGATAAATTTCTCTTTGAATTATGATAGAATGATTCAGATTTGGAGTTAAATTTACTTTTGTCTTTACAAAATAGGCTAGGTTGTTTCCATAACAAATGTTAAAAGCTTAATATCTAATTACATTACTTAGCATCGGTCGTGTCAAGTGTCCAACATGGTCTATTTTATCGGGAATAAAAAAAGGCAGTCTGATGTACTAAGCTCCTGCTATGCGCGAATTCGGGATAAATGGTTAAATTTATGGCATAATGCATAAACATGTCCTTAAATTTTGTTCAACTGACAATTATGTTCTCCAACTTTGAGTTTGCACAAATAGGCACCTCACATTGTATAAAATTGAACACGTAAACATAAATGTTGACATGATACTGGCAGGGGCGGCTCAACAAAGGTTGCGGCCTATAGCCAGATCTTAAAAGAGGCCTTAATTTTTGTTTTGTATTTTATTTTTAGAAAAAAATTATATATATAAAAAGGGAAGCCTGGTCGGTGCACAAAGCATCCGCGTTAGTAGAATTCGGGGAAAGACCGCACAAAAAGTTATTATCTATATATACATGTGTGTATAAGATCTCTCGAGATATTGTTAATCTTAGGTAAAAGCTTGTCAATTTTTAATTTTTTAAAATTTCTTTCCGCAAATTCAATTGTTTTAGAAATTGTTAACATTATTCTATAAATAATATAGACATTTAATAAAGAATCGTATTTTTTAATCTGATTAAGTATGCCAATTAAAGGTTATCAAAAGGTATATCAATTAGATTATATTGTTTTGTAATACTTTAAACTCAAAATTAAATATAACCATTAATATCAAAGTGATTACTATATTTTAAGAAATTTTTGAGATTAAAAAAAAATGTATTCTCATCCTCTAACGATCTCAAAATTTTACCACTAAATAGAAAAACAAACATTCGAATTATTCAAATCTCAAAGGTCAGCATGAGTAACAAAGAAATTTTTTCTATCCTTTCTTATTTTAAAATTATATTTTTTTAGTTTAAGATATTTAATATTTTTTTAAAAAGTAACTCATAAACAAAATACTACTAAAAATGAGGCCCCAAAATATTGGGGGCGTAAAGCCCTTACTTCAACCGCCTTACTCTTTGGGCGGCGCTGAGTACTGGCGCGGAACATAGAGGTGTCTAGATAATCATTTTATAAGTTAGAGTGTTCTGTTCAACTGATAAAGTGAAAATAAGTTGAGGTGACTACTTATGCACACTCAAAATTGAAGAACATACTTGTCAGTTAAGTCCAAACTTAAGAATCTATTTATGCATTATATACATTATGCATTACTTATTACACATAATTATATCTTACTTCGTGTCGAAAATATGTAGGAATTAGTTGAATTAATTAACTATATTCTACATTGTCTAGTGCTACTAGTTTAATATAGACATTTGGTTTAAGTATATAAAAGTTTACGGCGATAAAGTAGAATAAAAATTTCAACCTGCCAAATTTGGATTTGGAAAAATGCTTAAAATATACCTTAATCTTTGCTCGAATTTGTTGTAACACACGTAATCTTTACGGAGTCTTATTACCCCTTGGATATATTTTTAAGGAATTTCTTAGGCATTTGTCAAGTGAGCTGGATAACAATTCAAACACGTGCCGGAGAAAAGGTCAAAAACAAAGGAGTCCAGTCATTTTCAGGTCATTTAACTCTTCCAACAAAATAAAAAATTAGAATTCTCTCCTATATTCTTAGTTTTTTTTATCGAAAAATCAGTTGATTCTCTTGGAGTTTGATCTTGTGAATAACTATATTCTTTCTAATCGAGTCTTGGCTTGTGTCGCGTTGAATTATGATTCGATTTTTCCAGATAAATGCCAAAAAATACTTTAAAATATATTTAGAGTAACAGGACCACCGTAAAAGTTAGGTGTGTTACAACAAATCTGAGTAAAAAATTAAAAATTAGGGTGTATTTTAGACATTTTCCTTTTGAATTTTTATAGAATAGACCAAACAAAGAAAGACAGAAAAAATAAAAGTATCATCGGGCTCAATTATTTTTTAAAAAGGAAGGAAAATATAACAAGACTAGTATGAATTTGAACCGGCGATTTCACTTATAAAGATGCATCCAATAATTATTGCACCATAAGACACATTAAACTTGGACACGCGCGCGCGCGCACACATATATATATATATAGATGTTGTTGACAAAGGAATCTGCAACCGCTACTTTTGGGTGTGCAATGATAAATCTCAGTCCTGTGCAATAGTCCGCAAATCACACAAGAGAGTTAAACCGCACTAGACAAGCCTCATACGACAAGTTCAACCCAGAATGCAAACCCTGAAAAGTCTCGTGCTAGCAACTGAGTCACCACATATATATTGAAGTAGTCTTGTAAGAATATAATATTGCTATACATGGTCTTACAAAGAGGAGCATGAGTTCACGTGAACTCATACCTCTTCATCTAGAAACGCCCATGAATACATGTATCATATCATATTTTATACCGATAAATAGTTACCAAGTTAAATTCACTAAATCACAATAGTTTGGACCAAAACTCAAAATAGCAAAAATAAGTAGAGTATTTTTATCCCCGTAATACATATCCATTCCAAATATAAACTCGTCTACATTTGCCTTATGCAATATGAACCAAATGTTTTACTTATGGATCAAAGATAGTTATCATTGTATTTGGATGTATTTCAAATTTTCAACCCATACAAATAGTTGTAAGCTAAAAGAAGGCCGAATACATCGATGGACCTTACACTTATCAGTATATTTCATTTAAATGTTTGAATTATAGTATGTTTTGATTAAGCATCTAAACACATAATAAATTATTTCTATTAGACACTTTCGATTAAAATTTTAAAAAAAATCTACGCGTATTTTCTGTCGCCTATGACGCAATTGTTGTTGTACTTCTATACCCATGCCACATATTTTAGGTGTTTTTAACAGTTTTAAGCACTTTTATAGTGTTTAGATAAAATAAAAAAATGCTTTTAAACACTTATTTTAAAGTTAAAATAACAAAAATAAGTCAAAAACTAAAATTCCTAACTTATAGTTTTTAACTTATAAGTCAAAAGTCATAAGCCCATCCGTTTCTCATATTAGCTATGGGAAGATTAAACTATGTAAGGAAAAAAATAATGTTTTAAAGTAAATAATTCATTTATGAAAATCCCATCATTATTAATCACATCATAATACCTTATAATCGCCACCCCACATAACTAATAAGGGAACTAATCAACTTCTTAGGTGCAACAAGTTAAATTCGATCTCTAGCAAGTTGGATTCAATCACTTAACCTTCAGGAATTAAACCCAATCAGTGCACCACTATTTCTTTTGACTATAGGTTCCTACATATAATATTAGCTATATTTTAAGAATTATATACATAATATACCAAGCTTGGACGGATAACCATGAGTTCATGTAACTCAATTTTAACACTTAAATTCGCCCCTGGTTTGGTTGGTGCATAGGAAGTAAATTATCCATATATGAAAACCAACATAAGTAATACTCTATCACGTTTGGTAGTTTTTTAGTTGCTTTGTATAAAATTCAACACCAAGCATAACTCTAACCAAAAACCAAACACCCCCTTAGTGATTTAACATTGCCAAACTGACCTTTTAGAGGTCATTTGGTTGCTGGTTTAAGAGCTAAGTTGTTCATGTATTTAGTCCGCATAAGTAATACTATGTTTGGTGCATTCTTTTGCTATGTATAAAATTCAACACATCTAATACGGTGTTTGGTTTGCAATTTAAAAACTCCCATATAACTAATACTTTACTTGCATAACTCTAACCAGCAACCAAACAACCCCTTCGCTATATTGCAGATCTATTCGTAATCCATTGCTCGTTGAATGGAAGGCAAAGTTCAAAATATCACTCACCAGGAGCTCAATATAGCATAGAGATGCCAGAGGGCCTGGACAAGAACTAGAACTACAACTGTGTGCAAAAAGATTGAAACTTGAATATCCAAGAAAAGGCATGAAAGGTAACAGGTTTCTTCTTGAAGTTACTATTATTGCTTTTCGATGGTTAGCCACAAAAAATAGAAAGGTTACACTAATTATCTCTTTTGCAAGGAATAATATTTTCTGTTGCCAAAATTTCCTGAATGCAGGAGAGCGTGCCTTTAAAATTCAGGCTAAGATTACACTCCAACTGAGAATTGAAAACTCAAACAGCAGCAATCAGGAACAAAAATATCAGCTCAATCCCTTTTTTCCAGCAAAAACTGTCTACATACCGCGAGCTTATGGGTGATTTCAATCTGGTGTTGCTGCATTGGTACTTTGCGAGTAGCACGCTACTGCAAGTTGCGAGTTTCCTTCTAGCTAACCTGTTTTTCACTAGCCTTGTAGTACAACATTTTCTGCACATAGAACATCATATATCCTTGTGCAGCTCTCACGATGTTCTCACTCACCTGAGTGATCCAAGCATCATCACATTTGTACCATTGATTACTTAATCTCAGATATGTTATGTAATGACCAGCATCAAGTTTACCGGTATGGGTGATGACAGCAAACAACTCAAATTCCGAGGACGATTCACAGGACGTGTCTTGCTCGTCCCCGTCAAAGGAGAAGATTCTATTTCCAAACCGACTCCTCAAGATCGATGAAGAGAGGTAAGGCGACATGTCCAGGGAAAAAGGAAACTGTAGGTAGTGATCAACCTTCCTTGACATTTTCTTAATCACGGAATGCTCAAACCTTTTGATATGGAAGCAAGAAACCAAAGGAAGTTTTCTTATGGACATCTGTTTAAGAGATTCCTGTCTCACTTGACAATGTTGGCAGAAGAACTTCTGATCAGAACCCAATTTCTCAGGTCTTGTAAAATGATCTAAACATCCCCTGAGCGTAGAAAGTCGACCGTTTTGGCTAGACTTTCCCGCCGGTTCTGCTTCTTTTTTGGGAGTATTATGAGACTTCTTTTTTGATGTCATCTTTGCTGAACTCCCCTGGCTTAGTTCCAAGTCCAAGGAGATGTCTATACATGGATCATATGTAGTAGATGTGAAGCCACAAGCTGTACACATGACATCAGACCTCAAGATTCCAGAAAATACTCTATGAGCGATGCAACAGTCTCCGCTACCTGAGCCAAAGAAAAAGATCCGATAAAATAAGATCACAGATGACAAAAGGCAATGAGTAATCCAAATAAGTTACATACAGTAACACACTTGATATACACTGCTTAAAATGATCAGCACACATCATTAAAGGCAAAGGCCCTAGTCATGTCATAAAGTTTTCTGAGCTATTGCAAAACAAAACAGCAATGGTCTAATGGGGAAGGGCAATCAACACAATGAGTAGCTAAAATTAATGGAGTACAATTGACATTAAGGATAAATAATCAAAAGAAATGTATTGTCTTGCAAGGCACATTTATTGCTTTGAAAGATCTGTTATTTTGTTTACACAAACCGACCTTAATTCTGTGAACTGAGGACAGACTATCTATTATCTCAGTTCTAGCTCTGCACTAATCTTAATCCTCTAATTAAGAGGAATGAGTATAGGTCTGAATTTTCTAAATCGATGTACATGTGACTTAAGTGAAATTAAAGCACCAAATTGACCATATCACAAATGAATTGCTGCTAAAGAGTCACCCCTCTAATTTTTGCTCTTCTAAAGAAATGCAAGGTACCAAGACGACCCACAAGAACAATATGACATGGGGCTTTAGACAAAATGAAAAAGAATAGTTGTCAACCTAGTAAATACTTCAAGCTTTCTTGAAGGTTGTGATCAGCTCTCTCGAGAGTAAGACCCTAAAACATGATAAAAGTGCGAGTTAATAAGAGAATTATTGTAGTAAAAGAAAGGTCCTATGCTGAAATCAAAAAGACTAACCAAACTGAGACTTACTCGGGAGAGTGGGAGGAAATCTTTTCTCTTTTGTGAAACATCCTAAGCCTGATAGCAAATATCAACTGGTATATTGCCTATGGCAAAGGAAGGACCTAACCACAACCTGCAGTCAAATATCACTATCCTTTTTCAGTGACGAAGGAAGTATGGATCGCCATGAGAGATGAGATTCTAGAACAACAAAGATAAGATCCTAAGTTCCTATCAAGATGCTTGAATACATTATTCTACTTATGATAGAAATTGCTCCTTCCACCCTCTCCCCCCACTCAAAGGAAAATTTCAACAATTTCACCTGCTGAGGTACCTGACCTTTGCAAGTAAAAAAAAGGGCAGCCCGGTGCACTAAGCTCCCGCTATGCGCGGGGTCCGGGGAAGGGCCGAACCACAAGGGTCTATTGCATGCAGCCTTACCCTGCATTTCTGCAAGTAACTCCTAAAATTTCAGTAATTCACTTATTTAGTTATTTGAGGCTTTTAGATTTACATCACTTTCTTACATTACACAGAGACAACATTTTCAAGATTTTACCTCTACAACACAAAAATTGAGTTCTCAATGATTGGTCTAATTCGGAAGACAAGGAACAAAAGATCAAGAAACTAGTATAACCAACTGGTTAATTCAGGCCAATTTTGAAACAATGAAGTTTGAGTGTAAAGTGTAGAAACTTTGCAACTAACAAACAAAGTACATGAAACATAAGGCTAGAAAGCCCAAAGCAACTTTCCATCTATGGTATCATGACAAAAATTGAAGACTTCTCATATTTAACTTTATTAATCAAGCACATTACAGTGAGTTTTTTTTTTCTGAAAAAAGGAGAATTTGCAAATATTGTGTTTTGGTGATCTACTAATACGAAACTCAGGAAGCCTTGAAATGATTAAATACTTAAAACAATTAGATGTCTGGTGGTTTAGCTACTTTTTTTTTGGGGGGGGGGGGGGGGGGGGGGGGGGGGGGTTGTCACACTCTTTTTGATATATATTACTTAATATATTAGGTGTTATGTTTCTCACAGCAGATATTTAATTGTTGCAGCATAATTCATTGAAAAAAGTCTTTTTACAGCACAGCATTGCTTATCACAATTGAAAATAGTGTCATAAGCATTGTGTACAAGGACTCATGTCAAGTTCAGATATGCATACAACAACAAAAAAAGGGCTTCCACGATACACTTGTAAAGAAACAGGTTTATTGGGTGATGAGGGAGAAAAGATGGGCAACTAACAGATAATCTAACGGAACAAACAAATTTACCTGGAGTCCGGGCCTTTCCCTTATCATTCTGCATTCTTTCATGAATCCCATCAAGCACGGAAATGAAAAACTCATGAGCATCCTGCTGTTCATAACTTGCAAGATTTGATGCATGCTTCCACCAGCTGTTCAAGCAAAAATTTCACATCCATCAAAATCAGATACATCATAGACTGCAACTAGATACTCAAAAAACATCTACCTCCAATTAAACAAAATACAACTGCATTATATCACAACCAAGCTACACACCACAGGCAAATCTCACTTTTATTAACGGAAAAAGGTGATAGGTACAACCTTTTCTTTTTGATGAAGCAAAAAAGGGTGAAAATGATTTTCTTGGGCAGAGTGTCTATCAGAAATAGCCTCTCTACCCCACTAGGGTAGGGGTAAGCTCTGCTTACACCCCACCATCCCCAGACCCCACTTGTAGGATCACACGGGGTATGTTGTTGTTGTTGTTTAAGTATAAGGGTGATATATACAACTCCAACAATAAAAATTTAATCGTGTCCCTATATTATTTGTAATGAAGAGCACAACCAAGCTAAACTAATGAACCCTTTGACTAAATATCACTCTCTATGCTAGAGGTGGATCCAAAATCTAGAGTCAGTCAATTATATATACATTATTCTATGCAATCATACAATAGTTCCTACGACAAAGCCAAACATGATCTGAACAAACTAACAAAATACGACCAAATGCAGACCTGTAGAGGAACTTTGCAGGACTAATCGGGGTCCGATTGCCAGAGAAAACCGCGGAAAACATTGCATCCAAATCACAAGCCAAACACAACATAGAGTTGTTCTTGTTAGTATTATCACCACTACTACTACTACTCCTTGTTACCACACTACTATTCTTTCTTTGGCAAAAATATCTATTATGCTTATCACTTAAAAAGTAATTCCTCAATGGTGGTGTATGTAGCAATGCTTGTAGTACTGAATTCATAAAACAAGTATTTCCAAGATTATTAAGTCCTCTTAAACCCCATTGTACTTTTTGCGTCGTTGAGTTGTCATTGCTTATTTGACTTGGAAATGGACTTGAATTTCCAACAATTAATACTTGCTCTTTCACATCAGGTGTCCATGGTTTGTACTCCACCCTCCGCCTTTTCGGCAGAGGAGGAGGAGGAGGCAGCGGCTGCTGTATCGATCCAGCAGCCTCCGTCTGCGCCAGTACTACTGCTGCGTCGAAATCACGGTCGTAGACCTGATCCCGACACGCGCAGCAGAAAAGCTCGGCGCGGTCTATATCCACCGCAATGCGGTGTAGCGAAGCATCGGAATCGGATACGTCCGCCGGATGCGACGGCGCGTGCACATTGCAGATTACCACACCGCATGTGACACAAGCGTACAAACGCGGCGGCGCGTGAATACACGCGCCGCAACGGATCAGCTCCTTTTGTGGCGGATCTACGCGGCGGATGGATGCGCGTCCTAATGGCTTAACCTTAACGCAGTCAGGGAAATTGCGAAACGGGTTTGACCCGAGTTTAGATCGGAGCTCCGACAAATGCTCGCATGTACCGGTGTGAGCAACAACCGGAGGTCCGTTTTCGGGTTCGGATCCGGGTTGGATGTTAGGGATTGATGATGAATGGATTATTAGATGATTGTTGTTGTTAGACATTGGTGAGATGGAACTGAAAGGGAAAAATGGGAAAAAAGGAAACAAATATTATTAGAGAGTGAAGGTTGTAAATGTGAATAGGAAACTTCATAAGGATCAAATTAAACAACTAAGTTCAGATCTGTGAATAATTTTGCAGTCATAACAATGGAGGAGGAGATTTTTTTTTGGGGGGGTGGGGGGGTGTAAGGGAGGTGAAGGGTTGATTTATTACTTTTTGGTGGTATTTGTGAAGAGTTTTGATCCAAAAAGGAAGGAGGGTGTTTGGGGAAAACATTTTACTACTATTTCTAGAATTGGATTTAGACAATTTTACTTTTGCTTTTTTTTTTTGGGGTTGTTTTTTCTCTTTTCTTTTACTAATTTATTTTACTTTTTCTTTTCTTTATATAAAAGTTTTAAGTATTTAATTGACCAAATATATTGACAATTTTAAAAAGTTGTTTATGAAATTTTGGCTAGAGGAGAAGAAAAGAAATTATATTTTAATATTCACACACTCAATTCTAAGTGAAAATCACTTTTTGTGTGCTTGTACAAGGTGTTTATTAGACAGATTATGAATATACGTTAAGTGTCAATAAAAATTAATGTCAATTGATGTGTCTAAAGGAAAGACATAGCGACTTTAGGAGGTTGTTTATGTATTTAGCTAGAAATAAAAGAAGAAAATTATATTTCAGTATTCACGCACTCAACTTCAAGTGAAAATTACACCTATGTCACGTTGAATATACACATTTTGAGGATCCGTTGGATGTCTATAAAAAAAAATCTCAATTGAGGTACTAGAATGAAATGATGTGGTAACTTTAAATTGGATTTGTTAGTGTAGATTAGGTTTAAGATTATATAGATTGCTATAATTTGTAGGCAAATTTGTTTTATGGTTTCTTAAGTATTAAGAAAAGCAACTCTTGTTTGCATATGCCTAGAGAACTAATACTACGTTTGACAATCCCTAGGTCAATATAACTCCATGAACCTTTTTATCTTCCTTTTTCCATGTAGTTGTTTGCTTGAAATGTGAATTATTATGACAAATTATCAATGACAATTTTAGTGAAGGGCAATGTTGCAGGTTTCATTTTTATTAACTTTTTTCCTCTAAAGCGGAGGAGAAAAGATTTTTCTTTTTTCAATTAATCATCAATGTATATGGTGAAAACCGACACGACATGTGCCAGGATTTAGGCATGGAGTTTGAGGGAGGCGACTGAGTTCCACATCGGATGCAAGTGACACCGGAGGAAGTCGGATGTCGTTACAAGACCGGATAGCAGTTGAGCCAGTTGACACCGGATGAAGAACTGAAAATACCCAACGTGTATCTGTTCCGGATATGACGCCAGTCGTTACTCCTCCATCATTAAGAGGCTTTAATTGATATTTATTGCATTTAATTGGAGAGAAAATCTGGATCATTAACGCTTTATTTCTTAGCTATAAAAGGGGCCCAACCTTCATGTTGGAAGGACTTCTCATTCTCATTATTCACACTTGTACGATTTTATGCATTGCAATTATAATCATTAAGCTCTTATTGTTGGCTCGAAACCGAAGCAATTAAGCTAAGGCCCGGACCAATCTAGCTAAGAAGTTTCGAGAGGATGGGGAATTTACCTCATTTTGAGATATGGACGATCCCGCCACGGAAGAGTCTTGGAACGTATAACCGAATCAGATGATCCAGGATAAAAATTTCATTGACCTTGTTGGCCAGAAATCGGAGGCAGGTTACGACCTTTCATACGGACGGACCAATTTGTGCAAGACATAAATTGTAAATCCTGCACATCTCTAAGATCAAGTTGTCGATCGGGGGGTCCAACTTGAATGTGAAAGGATAAGTGTAGACATTAGAGTACCCGGGCCTATAGGTAGTAATATCCTCATCCGGGCCGGGTATAATGATCCCGGAGAGATCGGTCCAACTACAGTCTTTACGAACTGTGTCAAGGACGGAATGACTTATGGAGGTCGGCCAATTTTTAACCTCTTCATCTCAGTCGAATTTCGAAGTGACACAAATGGCGAACTTGTTGTCAAAATGAAAGATAGATAGGATCAGGTCGAAAGATCTAGGCTTAGCGACAACCTGAACCTCAAGGGTCTCACCGGCGCCGGTGGCGTCATCAATGGCCGGAGGTGGTGAAGTTGCCAAAGAAGATTGTCTTGAAGAAGAGCGGGTGGTTTTAGCCATGATAAAGAAGGTATGAAGGTTTGAAGATTTAAAGGTATGGAGATCTGATGTTTTGAAGATTTGAAGAATTTAGGACAAATGCGTGGATTTGAGATAGGGATTTGCATAACTGGAGAATGAAAGAGAAGGTGAAGTTTTTATAGGGTTTTTAGTCATCATTGCGAAACATTTCGGTATACCAACTGAATGGACGGTGCAATTAGAAGACGACATGTGTCCGGTTTAGCAGAGTGATAAGGCGTGAGTAGGAGTTTTGGAGAAAAGGAAATGTTCCGTTTCCCGCCTCTTTCGGAGTAATTTGAAAAGAAGCTTGCTAAAGAAGACAACGAGGAAGTCATTTCCGGTATCCGTTACTTCGGTAAACTTTGGTTCGGAAAGTGTAGGGACTATCTGTATATGGTGAAGACCGGCATGACATGTGAAAAGGTTTAGGTATGAAGTTCAAGGGAGGTGGCTAAGTTCCACATCGGATGCAAGTGACATCGGAGGAGGTCGGATGTCGAGACAAGACTGGATAACAGTCGAGCCAGTTGACACCATATGAAGAATCGGAGGTGCCCAACGTGTATCCGTTATGGATATGTCGTCAGCCGTTACTCCTCCATCATTAAGAGGCTTTAATTGACATTTATTGCCTTTAATTGGAGAGAAAATCTCAGTCATTAACACTTTGTTTCTTAGCTATAAAAGGAGCCCAACCTTCACGTTGAAGGGGCATCACATTCTCATTGTTCACATTTGTACGATTTTATGCATTGCAATTATAATCATTAAGTTCTCATTGTTGGCTCAAAACCGAAGCAATTAAGCTAAGGCCCGGGCCAATCTAGCTAAGAAGTTTCATCCTGGTTTATGACATTACAAACTAACTTTCTTACTTATCATTTTCCATTTGTTGCTTACTGTTAATTGCTTATCATTTGCTTAGTACAAGTCAATCCACGTATCTTTAAAACCACTTACAAATTCAACTGTACCTTTTTGGGGGTAAATAATCGATATAAAAGTTCACTAGCATAACTATAATTCGAATTTATGTTGGATAGACTCACTCAGGGGATAAAGTACTTCCTATCGAAAAATAAAAGATTTTCAAATTTTAAAACTTAATTCGAAACATCTAATTAATGACAAAAGAATTTCAATTATCTCACCACATTCGTTGGCAAGAAGAAAAATGACTTGCTTTTCTTTGAGCAAATAGCTCCATAGTTTAGGGGACCAAAAAAGGACCTACCAATCGAAAGAAATGAATGAAAGTAGATGGTCCTATCAATGGATCCTTATCTTAAGGCTCCATTATGATGAAAAGGTCTTCTCCAACTTGTTCAATGACCCCAAAAGCTATTCATCTGTTCAACTTTCCTAGTGCAATACTTTCTAAAATTATCAATGACACCCTTTGTTTTATTTTAAATGATAGTGTTTGGTTAAATACGAAATGTAAAAGAAAAAAAAGGACTTTTCAGAAGTACATTTTAGAATTTCTGGTTTGAAATATGCTATAACAACTTTGCATAGTTTTATTTGACTCTACAGCATCATAAAGCACCATATTCATTGTTTTTAATGACTTGATAGAAAAAAAACTCACCTCTGATTTTATCTAAGCTTTGGTGAATAGAGTATAAATTGGCATGAACACTACTATAATTTTAAAAAAAGAGAGAGAGAGAACTCCAAGTTGGACCACTTATAGTACCTTTTTATTCTTTTCATGCTTGCTGATTCAAGTTAAGATCAACTTCCTTAAAAGATCAAATCTGGAATAACGAGGTTTACCAACTACCCACAATAAAGAGATTTACCAACTAAAGACTGGACAAATCAAGTGTGACCCCCCCCCCCCTCCCCACCAACCACCAACAATACAGAACTAACAGTATTTTTTCAGTTATAAGTTACCCCATGTGACTTTTAAACTCGCGGGGTTTAAGTAAACCTCTTCTCATGTTGGGTGTACATGTTCTAGGATTAGGACAAATAACAGTGATCTGTTACTATGTTTAGTTCTCTCATAAACTCTAAACAAGACTTCACCAAAAATCTCATAGCTAAAACAGACCACATATAAGGACTTTCTTCTTCTTCAGATCTCCTGCAACGTAAACTAATCGGAGCAATGGAAAGAACTCTAAAAACCATACAAGATAAATATGACAACAGTGCAATTGGAAACTGCAAATTGGGTCATTTTGGTACACACTTCTTTCACACATTTACACTAATAACATTTGTAGCTTGAGCAATTACAAGTACAACAACAACTATGCCTCAATCCCAAACAAGTTGGGGTTGGCTCTTTGAATCTCCACTACTTGAGCAATTACAAGTAGAGCGAGTAATTTACAACGTGCAGAAAGTAGGTAATCTTGTGTGCTCTCAGTTCGAATTATTCATTGATTACACATAAAATGAGAGGCAAAAACAATTGTTTTGGTAAGCATATTACATGATCCTGTAGAAAGTCTTGTTCTGCCAAAATTTGTGCATCACCAGTCATCGCTCATCACAAACCGACCTTACTAGGTAGTCTAAGAATTCCACAGCATCCAAATCACCCTCTGCAGAAGTTGAACCTCTGGTCATCACTAGATCCTTATTCAAGGAAGAACCATGTTCATAAACTTTCTCTTGGAAAATGCTGACCACCATTTGTTAGGAGTTCCATTAGGTCGATAAGCAACACTTAATAATCTCCCGCTAGTTTCCTCCCTTATTTGCTTCAGATAATTCCTGAATAGTTCTGAGTTCAAATGTGACAGCCAGAACAAAAAGATTCAAATCCATTAGTGTGAGAGCTATACAACTACAAAAGGAAAGAAGAAAAGAACCAAGACAACAAAAAGAGGGTAAAAGTTGTCTAATATTTGACATATACAGTTTTCTGAGGAGATAGAACAAATGCAAAATGGCATCTTGATGTCAACTAAAACAAAAGAGTAATTATGTCACAGTCCATATAAGAACAAGTATTCTTTTGGAAGTCAGTTGCCAAATACTGCAAGGTGTCACAAAGAGAAGAGCTATACCATTTCAATATATCCCAACAGGAGAAAAAGTACAGAATTTGATGATAAAGGACGTGCTCAATAATACCAAAATACAATCAAACTATACTTCAAAACAGGCGTGACAACATAAACGGGCAATATCACACACCAATTTTCACATAAGAGCGTAAAATAAATCGCTTTCCAGTTATACTAACAAGAATATTACAGTTACAATTAGGTGATAAGAGGATGAAAACGGGGGAAAAGAGGTTGACTATAAATTTCATCTCTCTCTGGACCGGGAGTTTTTCCAGAGCTGAATTGCGCGTGCACTTCTGCCAGAGCAGAATCATGTGTGTACTTGGTGTATAACCTCAGCAGTATCTAGATATATGGGAAAAGAGTTACTTTCTAAATCCGATCACTCTGTCAACTTCAGACACCCTAAGCTGGAATCCATTTTCTAGACTCACACACAACAACCCTTTCCTCCCGTCAGATTCCTCCAAAATAACATCCGTTCATATACTTTTGGAACAATTTGAGGCCATAGGAGGTGATTAAAAAGATTGGACACGGATGCATGGAACAATCCAGGGGATTTCCAAATTGTAAGCCTCAATTTTCTGTCCCACTGCTCATGATCAGCTCATAAGATTACAACCACCCACTGTCTCCTCGGATCACAATGGTTGTTGGCAAGTATATTTCAGTCAGGTGTTCCTTCTTTTTTCCAAAAGAAGCCATTGAGGGGCTCAGAGTTGACACTAACAACCATACTTAGGTTCTCCTAATTTCTCCAAAGTACTTTTTCAAATAACGCCACAGTTGACAAGCTCTGGACCAACACAACTACACAGTTTATGTAATGATAATCAAGTTTTACTTCTATAACAGAATACAACTTCTACTGACAATCCTAGCATGGAGAACAGAGACGTTCATACAAGGTCATAACTCTCGAATAGTGGTTGTACAAAAACTAACAAACCCTTCATCAGAGAATGGAACCTTGTGAGACTTGGAGAGTTCAGATGAGAGGGATTTAAAATGGTTTAGAGAAGATTGACAGGAGAGATAAAACACAAGGTACTGCTGAGTGTTTTTCGATGAGAGGATGCACAATTTAGGAAAAAGAGGACAATGGATAAAATAAAAGTTGCAGTTTTGACAGGGTCTGGCTATCCATTACACGGCAAAAGTGATAAAACACATCAAATTCAGTCAAGATAATGGAGTTCACAAAAGTCTTCTGTTTTTCCCTTTCATTTTTCTTGGAAATTGGCATCAGGAAGTTTTCAAACCATCAACCGACATTGACTCATCCCAATCTTTATTCCAACTTCTTTTATCCTATTAAGAAAAGTCTTCCAGCTCATATAATCATTCTCCACTTAGAACCAGATGCAATGTTGTAGAATGTCAAAGAGGATTCAAGCCATACAAATGTAGAGTACTTGAAAATTCCAGAAGAATTAAATTGGCATAACTAGACTAGGATATTATGATCGAATAATTATAAACTGTGAACTTGTTTGTTTTCATTTTAGAATCTCAAGAAAAAAGGCTAGCAAAACAGCAAACTCAAAATCAACCGAAATCATTTACTGGTGGTTCATTCGTATAGAACAAAAAGGGTTGCTTAGTTCATATAACAATCTACCTGCTTCCTTTTGGGATTGGGCAGGAGAAAACAAGCCTGGGAATGGGAAACCTGACTCTCCAGGTACAGGAACATTTTCCAGACCTAGGTTGATGATAGCCTTGGTTCCTTCAGCTAAAGTTCTGCAGCCTTCAAGCCTCTTTAGAGCGATATTGATATACAATGTCAAGTAGATAAGTAGCTTGTCAGATGAGCTTTTAATATCAAAGTTTTTGAAGAAGACGTTTGCTCGGAAGAATGTGATTGCTTCATCGACAATATCGGTTGTATCTGCTAAAAAATATGATAAGCATCACCATAAGAATGTAGAGACATTGTCGTCGGAAAGATAAGATTTGCAAGACCAACCTTGTTCTGAAACTGGAGCAGGTCCCCTTATATGGCTTTTCAGAGGTAATAAAGGGCATCCACAAGCTTTACTAATTCCTTCCTCATCAACAAAACTGGAGTGATAAACCTGCAATTGAATCAAAATCAGGTTTCAGCAAAAAGCAGGCTAACTATTTTGGTAAAGAAACCCTGTAAAACAAAAAGAATACAACAACAACAACATACCCAGTGAAATCCCACAATGTGGGGTCTGGGGAGGATAGAGTGTACGCAGACCTTACCTCTACCTTGGTAGGTAGAGTGGCTGTTTTCGAGAGACCCTCGGCTCAAGACAAAACACAAGCACAAGAAAAGCAAGAGAAACGGTCAGACCCGGACCGAAAATTTAAACAACAACATACCCAGTGAAATCCCACAACGTGGGGTCTAGGGAGGGTAGAATGTACGCCTCTACCTTGATAGGTAGAGCGGTTGTTTCCGAGAGACCCTCGGCTCAGGACAAGCAAAACAAAAAACAATCAAACCCAGTAAAAAAATTAAAGCAGTAAGCAGTAAGAAAATGTTGATAGAAAACGCGAATACGCCATGATATCACATCCTGAAAGAAAAGCAGTAACTAACGCAGATAAATGAGATAAACCAAGTACATTAAAGAACGCATAGCAGAAGAAATAAAACTAGAGAAGACTATAAAGCAATACTACGCCTATTCGTATGATATGCTAAGCATGACTACAGTAATAACACCGCAACTACCAATTTGTAAGTGTAAGTAGGACTATTCTCGACTACCTACTACCATTCTACTCTAATCTGTGTCCTCTACAACCCCCTATTTAAGGTCATATTCTCAGTAAGTTGCGCCTGCTCCATATCACGTCTAATCACCTCTCTTCCTCTCCCTATACAGCTCCACCAACCTCCTAATAAGATGAATTGTTTCTGTAGTCGAACGCCATGGCATGAATGGACCGAGAATTTAAAGCAGTATGCAAATGCTAGTATCAAAAGAGAGTAAACCATGATAGCGCATTCTGAAAAAGAAGCAGTAACTAACTCAGGTAAATAAGATAAACAAAGTACACTAGAGAACACATAGCAGCAGAAATCAAATGACAGGCGACTATAAAGCAATAATGTGCATGCTAGTCTGATAGGCTAAGTGGGCCTATAATAATAACACTACAACTACCAGTTTGTAAGCGTAAGTAGGACTATGCTGGACTACCTACTACCCTTCTACCTTAATCCGTGTCCTCCATATCCCTCTATCTAAGGTCATGTCCTCAGTAAATTGCGCCTGCTTCATATCCCGTTTAATCACCTCTCCCCAATATTTCTTTTGCCTACCTTTACCCCTCCTGAACCCGTCCATAGCCAACCTCTCACACCTCCGCACTGGGACATTTGTGTCTCCTCTGCACATGTCCAAACCATCTCAACCTCACTTCCCGCATCTTGTCATCAACCGAGGCTACTCCCACTCTGCTCCCGATATCATCATTTCTAATCATGTCCCTCGTATGCCCACACATCCATCTGAGCATCCTCATCTCCGCCTCTCATCCTTTGAGTGTGTGACGTCTTGACCGGCCAACACTCCGCTCCATAAAACATATTCGGTCTAACCACCATACTATAAAACTTGTCTTTTAGTTTTGGTGGCACTTTTTGTCACATAAGACTCCAGATACAAGCCTCTATTTCATCCACCTACCCCAATACGATGTGTGACATCGTCAACAATCTCTCCATTCCCTTGGATGATAGACCCGAGGTACTTGAAGCTTCCTTTATTTGGAATGACCTGAGTCTCAAGCTTCCCCTCCACGCCTGTCTCACGGTCGCTCCCGTTGCTGAACTTGCACTCCAAGTATTCTGTCTTGGTCCTACTCAGCCTGAACCCATTAGATTCCAAAGTCTGTTTGTGGACCTTCAAAACTTAGCGTTTACTTCCTTGTGAGCCTCATCAATCAAGACTATGTCGTCTGTAAATAACATACACCATGGCACATCCCCTTGAATTTGTCACGTCAGTCCATCTATCACAAGTCAAATAGGAATGGGCTAAGAGCTGATCCCTAGTGCAACCCCATTATCACTGGAAAGTGGTCCAAGTCTCCCCCTACTGTCCGTACCCTGGTCTTAACTCCATCATACATATCCTTAATTGCCCTAGTGTACGCCACAAGTACACCTCTAACCTCCAAACATCTCTATAGAACCTCCCTAAGGACTTTGTCGTATACCTTCTCGAGGTCGATGGAAACCATATGTAAGTCTCTCTTCCTCTCTCTATGCTGCTCCACCAACCTTCTAATAAGATGAATAGCTTCTATAGTCGAACACCCCGACATGAATCCAAATTGGTTCTCGAAAATAGACACGCCTCTTCTTACCCTCATCTCCACAACTCTTTTCCAAACTTTCATAGTGTGGCTTAGCAGCTTGATACCCCTATAGTTGTTGCAACTCTGGATATCACCTTTGTTCTTGTACAAAGGAATCATTGTACTCCACCTCCATTCTTCGAGCATTTTCGCGGTCTTAAAAATGACGTTAAACAACTCCGTCATCCACTCCAAACCTGCCCAGCCTGCGCTCTTCCAAAATTCAACTACAATCTCATCAAGCCCGGTCGCTCATCCCCTGCGCATCCTGCGAACAACACCCTAAACCTCCTCAACCTTAATGCTTTTACAATACCCAAAATCTCGGTACCTACCAGATTGCTCCATATCTCCCAATACAATGTCTCTATCGTTTTTTTCGTTCAAAAGTTTATGGAAGTAAGACTGACACCTCCACCTAATATGCGCGTCCTCCACCAGTACTTTGTCATCCTCGACCTTGATGCACCTCACGTGATCCAAGACCCGACCCTCCTCTTACTCGCCTTGGCTAGTCTGTACAACTTCTTATCCCCGCCTTTTTCCTCTAATTCCACATACAGGCATTTAAAAACTGCTGTTTTCGCTGCTGTAACCGCTAGCTTTGCTTCCTTCCACGCCATCTTATACAATTCCCTATTCGTTCGCTTCTCCACCTCATTCTTTCTTTCTACCAATTTCGCATACACTACTTTCTTCGCTTCCACCTTCTCTTGGACTTTACCATTCTATCACCAATCCCCTCGATACCCAACACGGCTACCCCGTGAGACCCCTAGCACTTCTCTAGTAATCTCTCGAATGCAACTAGCCGTCCTATCCCACATACCGGTCGCATCCCCATTACTCCCCAAGCCCCTTTGTCCATCAACCTCTCCCTCATTTCCTTTGCACTAGCCATGGTCAAACTCCCCCATTTGATTCTTAACCTGTCATCCACAACCCTCCTCTTCTTCTCCATCCTGATTTTCAAATCCATCACCAAAAACTAAGATATACTTTCGGAATAACCTTACAGTCTTTACAAAGACCATTGTCAACCGAGTCTTAGCCACCGAACTACGGATAGTCACAGAATGCTCCTCCTTCCTCAGGAACCTCGAATTGGCTATCACCATCCCAAAAGGTCTAGCAAACTCAAAAGTGAGACGCCTCCACCATTTCTGTCCCCGAGGCCAAAACTTCCATGCACGTCGTCATAACCCCCGGAAGTGCCCCGATATGTCCATTGAAATCCCCTCATACAAATAACTTCTCAGTGGGTGGTATACCTCCCACCACTTCGTCCAAATCCTCTTAAAAGCGCCTCTTCTCCTCCTCGTTGAAGCCCGTCTGCGGCGCTTAAGCACTAATAATGTTCATAGTGAATCCCTCAACTACCAACTTAATCGTCATCATCCTGTCATTGACCCATCTAACCTCTACCACTTGATCCCTTAGCTCGTTGTCTACCAAAATGCCTACCCCATTCCTATACTTTGACTACCCGAGAACCATAACTTATACTAGCCTTAGGTCCTACCCATTTGGTCTCCTGGACACATGCTATATTATTCTTCATTTTCTTAAGAATCTTAACTAGCTCTATGGACTTCCCCGTTAAAGTCCCAATGTCCCAAGACCCTATTCTCAACCTAGCATCTCCCTTACCCCACTTACCCCCCTAAAACAAAAAGAATAGAGTGAATAACATAGAGAGGAGAAATTCATTGGAGTTGAATACAAAAATTCATCGTGAAGACAAATAGAGTCCTCATACGACCCTGGATAGCACGATGCACATTACGGATGATCCAGAACTATCAAAAGGACTGTCTACTCGTTCCAAGATCAAGAGCATCCAAGGATTGCACATCAACGAGTTACACGATCTTCAAGAGATAGTTAGAAGATGCATGGAGAGCCATTTTGAAGATCGTGCAAAGAATATCATGTTAGCGGCTCGTCAACGGCTTGGAAGAGGCTGAAAACGAAGCTGTTGAAAAATGAAGTCCAGCATGCCGCGCAGTCATTGGTTACATCGATGGTTCAGTGGAGGACACATAAGGAGGTAAGGCTGGACGTCTTGCACAGATACATAAGTTAAGTGTGCTGGAAATTACGACTCTGTACGACGCCTCTTAAATTGAGGAATTGGTCCAGTGCGACACACTGGTCTGACAAATTGGGGGGCTTTTCAGTTTTGGGCAATTTTGTCTTTTCTCAAACTTAGGTATTAGCTACATATACGGTTGAACTCTTTGTTTAGAGGTTTTGACACATTTTGAGATTGATAAATATCTTTGTGGTGTTTCAATCGGCTTTGTTAGGACTGAGCTTCAGAATTACTTTCAAGCTTGAATCTTGATGTCATTCTTTTTTCTTTTACATCTTTATATTTTTGGTTGTTTCTTGTCGTTCTACGGGGATGATTGATTTCATATGCCAATTGTTATCATAGACGTTAAGTTAGACCTAAGATTATTTATGTGCTTCAATTTCGCTTGGAATTTTTGTCCTTTCAATTCAGTGGGAATTTCGGTCGTGTTATTTCCAATAATAAATTTATAATCTATTATTCTGCTTGCATGTATCCAAATCGTATCTAAGTCCCATTACTGTGTTGTTTATCGCCATTTGACTTTAGACATTTTGAAGTGAGTACAAATCAAAGAAAAGATAGCAATCCATCCCATATTGTCAATAACAGATCCTTATTGCCACGACGTGTTGAAAACAGAACATAGTCAACATACCATTTTTCATTTATTTATTTATTTCTCTTCAAAGAAACCAAAGTGTAACTCCAAAATAGTGGAATGATGAACATATGAAATGTAAGCCTTGTAACTCACTTAGTGCACCAAACCATGAAAAAGGTCCATGTTTAATTACCAAAAGTAAAAAAAGCATTGTTTTCATCATGTGTGGAAGTTATCACACTATCAAGTCAGAGAGAGATAATTGCCACTAAAGTAATGAAGATATATAAGAAAATTTGCTTTCCTTACCATTTTTCTTGCCGAAAAATTTGTTTCGTAGCACCAGATGGGAAATTACACTTTCCAGCCAAAGAGGCTAAAACACCAATCTGCAAATGCACTCATCAAGCATCAGATAACTAATAATTGCAATACAACTAACATGACTCCAACATAAAAGATGTGCATCAAAAGTTATGATTCACTTCAACTACATCAGATAACTAGCTATGCATCTAAGTAATATTCAGATAATCTGCCATCTAGTCCTACATATTCCCTCTCGCCCCTTGTTCCTTTTATTTTTCAAGTTTCCAAGTCATCCTCGCCCTTTCATTTCCAACCCTTCATATCTTACTAGAAATCATCCATTAAACACAAGGGCGGAGCTACAGCTTCGCCAGCTTTGGCCCAAATCTTGTATTGGTGTTTAAAAATCCACTTAATATGCATAAACAATGTATCAAGAACCCAATAAGTTGTGTTTTCTAGAATCTAGAACCCATAAACTCAAAATCCTACCTCTACCTCTGATTATTTAAACATGCTTTAGCAAATCATATAATTAAGTTGCTAAACTTATATTTCGCATAACATCAATTATAGTGGCAGCCTTGCCCTCTTTCACGGGAACCAAGTAGATTTTATCTCAACCATGTATATGTATTTAACAAAATCTACTAAATATTTGACTGGGTAGCTGGTTATTATTGTATATTAACTTAAGGTCGTTTCATAAACTTTAAATCCTGAGATCAGTCTCTATTTGTCACACATTAAGATGTTCCATATGTCACCATAAAAACACAAATGTAGCATCATCATTATTTCCAATTTTAATTTTTTTTATCCAATCAAATTCCATAAGCAAGAGCTCTGAACTAGCATTTTCCCCTAATTTCCAATCGGAATATTTTAACTGAATTATGCAATCAATTGAACAATTTCCACAGTAAAATATGAAATTACCATCATAAGAGTACCAAAAGCAACACTAAAAATGAAGAGAAAACGAGCTTGTAGGGCATAATCGTAATTTTACTCACTGGATTTTTTGGGAGAAGAGAGAGATAATTTGACCAGCGAAATAGTGAAAGCTTTTGTTTCCGGTGAAGAAGTGAAAGGAAATTGGGTATTAATGGTGACGGACGGTAGTTGAAGATGGGCTATTGGGCTTTCTCATTGAACTGGACTCAATAGGATCGATGGAGAAAAGGACCAAAATAGTACATTATCTTTGGTTTGGACCTAAAACCATACACGTTCTTATTTTAGTGAGTCAAAGAGCATAAATGAATCAAAAGTTTTAAACTGAGGGATATTTTTAGATCTTTTCTAATAGTTCTGGAGCATTTTTGCCCTAGGAAAGCAACCCGATTGAGTGTTAGAGGATCCATAGTACCTGCAGCCTTCCGTTAAATTTTTAACTTAGTATTTGGGAGTTGACTAAAAGTGCACCACTTATGCAAACATAATGGACTATTAATGTTCCATATAAAAGAACATGTATGCTTTTGGGAAAATGCCTAAAATACACTCTAATTTTTGTCTGAATTTGTCGTAACACGCCTAACCTTTATGGGGGAGGGGCCCTATTACCCCCTGGATATATTCTTAAGAAATTTCTTTGACATTTATCGAGTGAGTTGGATGACAATTCAAACACACGTTGAACAAAATATTAAAAAAATAAAGGAGTCTGGTCATATTCAGGTCATTTCACTTTTCGAACAAAACAAAAAATTAGAATTCTCTCATATGTTCTTAATTTTTTTTGTTAAAGAAAGCAGTTGATTCTCTTGAAATTTAATCTTGTGAATTACTATATTATTTCATAATCGAGTTCAACTTGTGTCGCACTGAGTTTTGATTGGATTTTTATAGATAAATGGCAAAAAAATGCCTTAAAAATATATTTAGGAGATAATATGACCATTGTAAAGGTTATGTGTTTTGCAACAAATCTGGGTAAATATTAGGGTGTATTTTAGATATTTTTCATATGATTTTAGGTCCAAACCCAAACATAATGTACTATTTTGGTCCTTTTCTCAGTATCGATGTATGTTCATTGGTCACTTCTCGTAACCAACTTCCTTTTTTTTTTATAATCCAGGTCTCGGGGTGGCCTTAGTACCCCCATATCGCTAGTACCTGCACAAGTACTGGTACTAGGCTCCTGGAGGTGATGGGACCGGTCCTTCAGCACCCACCACCAGGTAAATCGCGGGATGTGCACACATAGTCAGTGTCTGCTTGCGTCCAACGGATCAATGCTACAAGGTTGACCCCCCCACAGGCCCCATCCACAAGGCTTGGCGGGGACCGAACCCACACTGCAACATGCCCGCGCGGCTTTTAGCGCCCAGGCTTTACCACATGTATGTGCCCCGGAGGACGATATCCGGAGGGGAGAATCGAACTTGCGACCCTAAGGCCGCAAAGTTGACTCTCTGCCAGCAAGCTGACCCCTCTAGATTCCTTTTCTTTTTTTGGTGGGTCATTTTCACTTTTGTCTCTATTTTGTGTTGGTCTTTAATTTTTTTCCTTTCAAAATTGAATTTATATTTATAAGGGAATAAATTACGCATCATAATATCCACAAGTTATGTAAAAAACTTATACCCTTACAGGAATAAATTCAAATTTGAAAGGAAAAAATTAAATACCAGCCCATTTGAAGGGAAAAAATTAAAGACCGATCCATTTGAAGAGAACATCGTGCAATTACTTATTTTTTGCGCGGATTTCCTTCATACGGACTAGTCTTCAATTTTTGCCCCTCAAATCTCTAGTCTTTAATTTTTGTCCATGCTTCTCATTTAATGAAAAATTGTGGGTTAATGTATCCTTATTCGCTGGTGTACGAAATCAGGGATTCTGAATTTGATCCCCAACACGTAAGTTCGGTAGAAATGAAGTTACCCGACATAAGTTGTGTAGTAACTAATTCGCCGTGCATAAGTTTATAAAAAATTTGCCTTGTCCGACATAAGTTCTGCCTTGTTCAGCATAAATTCTGTAAAAATGAAGTTATGCCCGATAACTTAATTCCTACAGAACGTATGTCGGACAAGTAAAATTTTTATGTGAAGTTAGGTCATAGATAATGATACGTCGATTTTTTCTATACCAGGGATATTCTCGGCCACTTTTTTGTTACTTAAAGTGCTAAAAGGCAAAAATTAAAGACTAGCGATTTGAGGGGCAAAAAATTAAAGACCACTCAAGATAGGGGCATTCGTTCGAATTGCCCAACAACTTGCACTTGGGGTCATTTCAACTTTTTCATATTTTGTGTAGGTCTTTAATATTTGCCTTCCATAACAAATAACTTTTTCGTAGAGAATAAATTTATATTTTCGCATCATAATATTTCATATGTTATGCCCACATGACTAAAGAATTTATGTTTAGCAGCATAAAATCGATTGCTAAAAGGAAAACATTAAAGACCAGACCATTTGAAGGTCAAAATATGCATTTTCCACTCTAAATTGGTGTTCATGTGCTGCTT
Organism: Anisodus tanguticus; assembly: GCA_034509755.1. Lineage (NCBI taxonomy): Eukaryota > Viridiplantae > Streptophyta > Magnoliopsida > Solanales > Solanaceae > Anisodus > Anisodus tanguticus. The sequence goes on along the minus strand of CM067543.1, from coordinate 5,644,235 downwards.
CTTGTAACAAACTTGCACTGGACCAATGATTGGCCCTTTATCTATTGTTTTCAAGTTTATAACAACACTAGATAGAGGGCGCCCGTGCTGAGCACGGGCCCAATGTAGTGATTACAAATTTTATTTGATATGTGAGGTAAGACGGCGTATAATAGACTCTTGTGGTTCGGCCCTTTCCCAGACCCCGTACATAGCGGGAGCTTAGTGCACCGGGTTACCTTTTTTATATTGACATTGAAGCATAGTACACAATCTTGCATAAAAATAGAGAATGAGTGTAATATGAGGCTCATAGGAAATAGTAATGAGCTACGATCTCTAAACAATTATTAGTGAGGCACCAAAGGTAATCCCCAGCTGTTAAACAAAAATATATTAAGGAAAAGAAGAAATAACAGAAAGTAGGAAAGGAAGCAAGCTATGGTAGCTCAAAATGTTGTAATTGGACAAATTTCTAGCACTGTGGCGAGTTTGAGGTCAATCTTGTCCGAGTTTTTGTCAGAGGCCAACTTTCTCCGAGTTTCCCTTAGGGATTCCTTTCATTATTCACAATATATATAGTTGTACAAAGGTTGATTCCTAATACAGTACGAATCCTAACTTACCTTAAATGGTTGATTCCTAATACAATAAGAATCCTAAGCTACCTTACATATGCATCTATCATAATTACAAAATATACGGTGAATATTCACTAATACTCCCCCTCAGACGGAGTGGGAGGAGGCCGAACGCTAAGGTTGGATCGGAAGTCGGTGAAGAGCTGTCTCGGTAGTCCCTTTGTGAAAATGATAGCATACTGATAAGAGGAAGGCACGTGTAATATTTTGACCTGACCACGGGCAACTTTCTCTCGCACAAAGTGGATATCCATCTCAATATGCTTCGTCCGCTGATGTTGGACCGAATTATGAGACATATAGATGGTAGATAGATATGTTGTCACAATAGACTATAAACGCCTTTCGTAGTGGACACCGAAGCTCCAAAAGAAGATTTCGAAGCTAACAGATCTCAACAACGACATTAGCAACTCCGCGATATTCTGTTTCAGCACTCGATCGGGATAGCGTGGCCTGCCGCTTGGCGGACCATGAGATAAGATTATCCCCAAGAAATACACAGTACCCTGAGGTAGAGCAACGTGTGTCGGGGCATCCTGCCCAATCTGCATCCGTGTAGGCGAGTAACTTGGTTGGGGTAGAGAGGTAGAGATGTAATCCAAAGTCTAGTGTGCCCTTAACGTATCTGATAATACGTTTGAAGGCGGAAAAATGGGACTCTCGGGGGTCGTGCATAAACAAACACACCTGCTGAACGGCATATGCAATATCAGGCCTAGTGAATGTAAGATACTGAAGGGCACCTGCAAGACTCCAATATAGAGTAGGATTAGAAACTGGTGCACCGTCATTGACACTAAGCTTGGATTTGGAGTCCACCGGAGTTGGCATAATTTTATAATTTGCCATCTTAGCCCTGTACACTATCTCTTCTGCATACTTACGCTGACACAGGAACATAGTGGTTGCAGATCTGGTCACTGATATACCCAAAAAATAACTCAGCTTGCCCAAGTCAGTCATAGCAAATTCAATTTTGAGTAGAGCAATGATTTCATTCTTCAAACCGTCAGATGACGCAGTAAGAACAATGCCATCGACATATAATAGCAAATAAGCAGTGCTGCTACCTCGGTGAAAAGTGAAGAGAGAGTTATCACACCTGCTACATATAAAACCAATCTGCAAGAAGATACCTGGCAAAACGATCATACCAAGCGCGGGGTGCTGTTTCAAGCCATACAATGACTTCCCGAGATGACAAACAAGGCTGCGGGAACTGCCGGATGAACAAAGCCGGGGGCTGATGCATGTACACGGTTTCTTTCAAATCCCCATGAAGAAATGCATTCTTGACATCAAGTGATGAATCGGTCAATACATGCCCATAGCAATACTCAGAACAGTCTGAATAGTGGCCGGTTTAACAATCGGACTGAATGTCTCACCACAATCAACATCCTCCTGCTGATTAGTGCCATTTGCAACTAGTCTTGCCTTATACCTCTCCAAGTCACCACTGTCTCTGAACTTGTGACGAAATAACCACATACACCGGATAACATTCACACCGTCTGGTCTAGGTACCAAATCCCAAGTGTTCTGCTTGGTTAAAGCGTTAAACTCCTCACACATGGCCGCATTCCAATTAGGGTTCAGTTTTGCTAGTTTTAGATTTTTTGAAATGGGTGATAAGGTTTGTGTGGAGAGATTGAAGTGAACCTTGGGTTTGAAGATCCTGTGTTGTGCACGAGTCTCCATGCGATGGGAGGGTAGCAGTGGGAGGTCGTGACTGGGAGGTTGCAGGTCTACTAGTTCGGGATCGGTAGGCGCGATCTTTGCGGGGGACTGGTAGGCTGCGGGCTTATGGTGTCTAGACTGGGGGCAGCAGTGCTGCTGGGCGTGGAGGAGACACGACTGGATGCAGCAGGGGTGTTGTTGGGGTGTTTTACTGAGAGCAGGAATCTGGTTGGGTGGTGCCGGACAGTGTCGGGGACTGGACTGTCAGAACAGTGGGATGCTATTGGTATAGAGTTTGGATAGCCGGGGACAGACTCGGTTCATCGAGAAAGATGTAATCGGTGGTCTGAAATTTTTAGAGATTTGAAAAAGGAAAGGTTATCTTGTCAAATGTGACGTGACGGGAGATGATGATTTTGCGAGTGGCAATGTCATAGCACAGGTAGCCCCGATGAGTAGGAGATAGACCAACGAAGACACAGGGCAGAGTGCGATGGGCAAGTTTGTGAGGTGCATTGGAGGCTATGTTGGGGTAGCATAAGCATCCGAAAATACGTAGGTGATCATATGATGGTAGCCTACGGTATAAGATTTCGGTAGGGGTCATGTTTTGGAGAGTGCTAGTTGGTAAAATATTAAGAAGGGATTCTACCATTTTAACAGCATAGACCCAAAAAGGCAGTGGTAGACAGGCATGAAACAGAAGGGTGCGAACAATGTTATTGATGGTCCGTATAATTCGTTCAGCCTTTCCGTTTTGGGAGGAAGTATAGGGACAGGAAAAATGGAAAACCATACCTTGTTTAGAACAGAAATTGTGAAATGCCGAGTTATTAAATTCACGTCCATTATCACATTGGAATGATTTGATAGATTTTTCAAATTGTGTTTTAATGAATTTTTGAAACTCAAGGAATTTGGCAAAAACTTCAGATTTGAATTTCAGTGGGTAAATACAGACAAAATGTGAAAAATCATCTAAGAATACTAGATAGAATTTGTGACCCAAAGAGCTAACAATCGGAGATGTCCATAAATCAGCATGAACAATATCAAAAGTAGAAAAAGTAAAACTGTTTGATGACATAAATGGAAGACGAGTATGCTTGCCTAGTGGGCAAGAAAAACAGTGTTGGGCAATTTTCCCATTATTACATTGAATACGCTTAGAAATCCTAAAAAATTAAAAACTGGGTCTCCCGGGTGTCCGAGTCGGTTGTGCCAAGTTGAGGGAGAGATCGCCGCAAGGGATAGAGGTGCTTGCGGTCTGACAGCGGAAGATTGAGTAAAGGGGTAGAGGTCTCCCACACTATTGCAGCGCATAAGAATTTTCCCCGTATTGAGTTCCTTCACAGAAAAAAACCGAAAGGGTCAAATTCGACAGACACAGAATTATTGCGAGTGAATTTTCTAACAGAGATTAAATTTTTAATGATGTTAGGGGTGTATAGGACGTGGTTTAGGGAGAAAGGCGGGTGTGGATGTTTGGTGTGTGTGTTACCGTAACCTTCAATTGGAATGTGATGACCATTGCCGATAGTAATAAATTGAGGACACTTTAACCGAAGTAGTTGAGATAAGTTACCTAACGATCGGGTGAGGTGAGATGTGGCTCCGGTGTTCATGTACCAATTTTCATCGGGTTGTTGAAGGTTCATGGTGTTGTAGGCCTGGCCCAAATCAGTGGGGGCCAGGCTGCTGCTGGACCGAGACACAGTGGGCCTGCTGCTGCTGCTGGCTGGTGGGCTGCACGGTGGGCTGGGCGAGCCCAATAGGCCAGTCGACCACGCAGGTTGCTGGAACTGGGCCCCTGCAGTTGGGTATGGGCATGCAGGCGAGGCCCAGTTCTACTGGTTGGGCCATACTGGCTGCTGTCTTGTCCACTGGAAATAGGCAGGATTTGGGCATGGCTGTTGATTGCGTTGGCCCTTGCTTGTTGTTGCCGCGGCCTCTACCGCCACGACCTCCGCCGTGGGACTGCTGCTGCTGGTGGTCTTACGGTGGTGGCGGGGTGGTGTTGGTTGTCGGTGATGCCATCCCTTCAACGGCTAACGCCTTTTGATTATGCTCATCTTGTTTAGCACGTCGGTCTTCCAACAATAGTTGTGAACGTGCCTTGGTGAAACTAGGTAGTGGGTCGGCCTGTTGAATCATCGTTGCAAGTGTATCGTATTCACCTTTCGGTAGACCAGCAACTAATTGAAGTACCATCTTGGTTTCAGAAACAGATGTCCCGACGTTGGAAAGTTGGTCGGCTATGAGTTTCAGTTGTTTGCAATATTCTGACATATTGTTAAAATTCTCGAGGCGCGTATTGTTGAATTGTTCTTCCAAATACACGGCCCAAGTATTTTTGTTGTCCTGAAAGATTTCTTCCAACCGTACCCAAAGGTCACGTGCCGTGGCACCTGTTTTCATGATAGTACACAACAAGTCTTTTGAGATGGTGTCATATATCTACTGTTTGACGATGGCGTCAAGGCGATGCCATGTTGATTCGGCAATATCGGTGGGACGAGGAACAAAGTCATCAATATGGTCGAGCACGTTGTACGCACATGCATGAATATAGAACAGTTCTGTCTACATGGAATATTGACAGTCTTCTTGATCAAGAATTATAGGGATAGAGTTCTTGATGTTTGTAACGGCGAAAGCCGGGTGAAAAAAAGACGATGATCGTTGAGATGAGTTGTCAAAAGTGCCAGTGGAGGAACCAAAATTTGTGGGCATGGTGGTTGTTGGTCTTGCCGTCGACCGAAGGGAAACTCGAGGGGGGGGGTGTCGGCGGGTGTTTTGAGAGAGAGGAGAGTAGGGATTAGGTTTAGGCTCTTGATACCATGTAAGATAGAATAATTTCCCTTAGAGTTTCTTTCATTATTCACAATATATATAGTTGTACAAAAGTTGATTCCTAATACAGTACGAATCCTAACTTACCTTAAATGGTTGATTCCTAATACAATAAGAATCCTAAGTTACCTTATATATACATCTATCATAATTACAAAATATACGGTGAATATTCGGAGAATATTCGCTAATACTGTCAAATGTTTAGATTTAAATTATAAAATCAACTAAAATTTCAACTGTATTTGTTTTACCTTTTATTTCATGCGGGATGACATAGCAATGGTGAATCTTGGCTGCTGAACTTACATGTGATAGAATACTGTCACCAACATAGGTTAGCTAAAATTCAGATCCTAAGATAGTGATGGCTTAGATCAGCTAAAATTGGGAGTGCCGAAAGCATACCGAATGATGATCGGCCCATGCAATTGTGTATATTTACTTACTATAATTAGTAGAATTCTCGTATATGTATAATTATGATAGTAGTTTTATATTAGGAAAATATAGTAATCTTGTATTAAGAAAAGATAGATTTATTTTCCATATTTACATATTATATATCATGTATATACTAGATACATCATCTTTCACATACCTTATAAATGGATTGTACCATCACTGAATAATTTCCAATACTTCAGCTAAATGTCTATCACTTGTATTCAAATTAGAATTCATATAGCTAAATGTCAACATAGAATTCATATAGCTTAGCCAACTAATTTCCAATACTTCAGCTGATGAAGGAAACGTGGTTAATGAAGTTCTGACTTGGAATTTTCATATGTTAGCATCAGTGGGCTTCTATTAATTTGTAACCAAGGTAGTATCTATATCTATAAATACATATAAAGGACCTCTAAGTTCTTATATGCTGGAAACCAACCTAAGCCAAGTCCATCTACAATCTGCTGATGATATTTAAGTTGATTGAGGACTTGTGAATAGATAATTATAAGCCCATGAAGTAATATATATTTTTAGTGGTTTTATGCTAATCTAATGCCTTAAATTCGATAACACTGGCAAGAGACTGAAATTCTATCTAGATTCTAATTGTGACAAGGAAAACTAAATGTTCCCATGATGGTAATGTCAAAGGAAATTATAAGAAATCCAAAGTGTTTGGCCCAGTGGCCAATACATTAGGGTTTGCTGTCTGAGGTTCCGTGTTCGAGTCATCTGATCAGCGAGAGTGGAACTGTGTTCCCCAAAAAAATCCCTCCATACGCGTAGGGCCAAGCGGTGTATACTAATCCGTAGGGCCAGGTCGGAGGTGGGGTTTTCTGGGGTATGGGGCCGTAATGCGGTGGGACCAGTCACTTTAAAAAGTTTACCCTACCACAGTTTTTGACCCACAAGGGTAGCCAAGTTGGTGTAGCAGTAGAGCGCGGGACCGCAAGGTCACGAGTTCGATCCCCTGCATAAACCTTCTTGGTTGAGCCTGTCACACATGGCTTGTCAAGTGTGGTTAATCGGCTGACGTGGTTTGCAGGCTATTGCGTCAGTCCGGGGTTTACCCTGTGCGCACTCGAGAAAGTAGCGGCTGCGGGTTCCTTCGTAAAAAAAAAAAAGAAGAAAATTATAAGAAGTTTGCTTTCTGATTCATTTCTTTCCTCCTTTCCTGAAAGAAGCTTCCGACCTTTATATTTCCTTCATTATCCATGTTACTCACTTCTTTTCTCCAAGAGTATCACATCTTTGATATCACAACCGTCTTCTAGTGTTTCTAATAAAATATTTCTTCAATATTCTTTCATTAATTGTATATCTCTTATTTTATGTAAAATTGTATTCCTATTGTAATTAGATCTCCTATTTTAGGTAGAATTATATTTACTATTGTAATTAGGTTGATTAGTTAGCTAGCTTAAATATTCTTGTCCTACTATATATATTGTACATTATTGATGAATACAATCAAGGAATATATTCCTTTATTGTATCAATAGCCTAAAAATACATCCACCGCCGCCGACCATAGCTCTCGACCGCCACCCACACGGAACCCTAGTATTTTGTTTTCAACCATTCTCTCTCCCTTCTCCTCCTAAATTTCATCTTCCATAACTGACAAAACCAAATTCCATCCTACACTTGCAGTAAACAACATCAAAAACTTCATCCCTATCACCCTTGAGATGGAAAATGGTCAATACTCCTCGTGGGCGGAGCTTTTTAAGATCCATTGTCGTGTCTACGAAGTTATCGACCACATCATCCCTCCTACACCAAAGTCCACAGACCTACCCTCGGCTTCGACTTCTGATGATGCACTTTGGTCTCGTTTGGACGTAGCCGTCCTCCAGTGGATATACGACACAATCTCTAATGATCTGTTGCACACCATCATTGAGACCGATGCCACTGCCCGCCAAATGTGGAAACGTTTGGAAAGTATTTTCCACGACAACAAAACTCAACGAGCGTTACACCTTGAAAATCAGTTCAATGACGTTCATCAGGATGATTTCCCAAACGTGTCTGCATATTGTCAAGAACTCAAGATGCTTGCCGACCAACGCTCCAACGTCGGCGCACCAATCACTAATCAGCGATTGGTCATGCAACTTATTGAAGGCTTGAACGAATCCTATGACGGCGTTGCCACCATCCTTCGGCAATGCACATCGTTACCTCTATTTTATGAGGCCCGTTCGAAGCTTATTTTTGAGGAAATCCAGAAAATCAAGCGGAACACCACTCAGGCCAGCATTGCTGACGCCGCCCTCACCACCACCGTCAGGTCCTCCACCGACGGTAGGGCCTTCAAATTTGAAAACCAAAACTGTCGGCCCGAGGACCCGCAACATCCCACAACTACCGTCGGAACAGGTAGTACGTCAATGGCCGCGACAAACGAAATTCCAACAACATCGGCGGTGGGAAGGGGCAGTCCCCGCCAACAGGAAATAGCCAGCAACGACCGCGGCAGTGGTAGCAGCCTTTGCCGTAGGCTGCCTATCCGTTGTGGGTCGTGTGGGCCCCACCGTCATGGGTCTCTCCTCCTAGCCCGTATCCGACATCCTCGTGGACTCCACCTCAGAACCGACAGACCCATCCTGGCATACTCGACCCACGTCCCCAACATGCCTACACAACACATGCCCCCCTCAACTTATGTACCGACTGACATTGAGACAACTATGAACACAATGTCATTCAACACTCTAGACAAAAATTGGTATATGGACACAGGTGTCACATCTCACATGATGACATCACAAGGTACTCTCTCGTTTTATTCCAATTTGAGTAATTTAAATTGGAATATTATTGTTAGTAGTGGACAAGACATTCCCATTCGCGTTTTTTGTCATTCATCTTTATCCCACCACATCCATCGCTAATCTTAAAATATCTCCTCCATGCCCCTAAACTCATTAAGAATCTGATCTCCGTGAGACATTTTACAACTGATAATAATGTTTCCCCTGATTTTGATCATTTTGGTTTTTCTGTGAAGGATTTTACGACAGGGAGACGAATAATGAGATGTGACAGCACCAAAGATCTCTACCATATTTCAAACGCCGTCAACAATCCAGCCTTAGTTCCATTAACATTTGCTGCTCTTTTGTCTTCCTTATAGCACTCAAGATTAGGACATTCGGGAGATTCTGTTTTACGCGCCCTCAGGAAAAATAATTTTATTAATTGCAACCGTATTTCTAGGACTCCTATATGTGAATCCTGCGTTTTTGGAAAATATGTTAAATTATCATTTTCTGCATCCACAAATTATACTTTACTACCTTTCGATATCATACATAGTGATTTGTGGTCGTCCCCTATTTTAAGTACGGTTGGCCATCGATATTATATGTTGTTTTTGGACGATTATTCCAACTTTCTATTGACTTTTCCAATTGGCAATAAATCTCAGGTCTACCCCATTTTTTTCTCATTTAATGCTCTCGTAAAAAACATAATTTGAAAAGAGTATTAAATATTTTCAATGTGACAATGGTAGAGAATTCAATAATAATCGATTCAAACAGTTTTTCTCCAAAACGGTCTTACCTTTCATTTTTCCTGCCATCACACCTCCTCCCAAAATGGTAAGACCGAACGGAAAATTCGAACCATAAACAATCTAATTCGTGCCCTACTTGTTCACGCCTCAATTCCTCCTTAATTATGGCATTACACACTCTCCATGACCACCTATCTCCTAAACATAATCTCAAACAATTCTCTAGCTCAATGGTCGCCCATTCAAGTTATGTTCCATAGGAACTCCTCCTGCCAACACTTGCGTATCTTTGGATGTCTCTGTTATCCTCTTCATCTGACCACTCACAAACTCCAACTCTGGTCTTCCCCGTGTGTATTTCTGGGTTACCCCGCCAATCATCGTGGTTACTTATGCTATGACTTGTCAAGTCATAAAATTATTATTTCACGCCATGTCCTATTTAATGAGTCTCAATTCCCCTTTACCTCCCTAAACTCGCCACCTCGGCATTCCTATGACTTTCTAGATGATGGCATGAACCCTCTTCTAATTCATCATTTACATAGTCTGTCGTCCCAGACCCTGGCACCCGCCCCCACCTCGGACAGTCTGGGACACACTGCCCACCCGGTTATGCCGATGGTGGCCTAGAACAGCTCGCCTCAGGGTGATTCTGCAGTCACCTCTCGACAAACTGAGCATCGGTCAGCCGATCCTGCCACCCATGCCCTTTCTTCTCTTCCCGACAGTCCCGCGACACACCCCTCTCCCATACCGCATCTTGAGATACGCTCTCGGAACTTGGAAACCCCTGCCATGCACGGAATTTATAAACCTAAACGACTGTTTAACATATCCATTTCAGTTGTCCCTTCCCCTGTCCCTCGAAATCCGAAGGATGCCTTGTTCCACTTCCACCCTAACTGGAAAGTCACAATGATTGAGGAATATAATGCTCTTATTGATAATAAGACGTGGGACCTAGTACCCCGTCCATATGATGCTAACATTATTCATTCTATGTGGATTTTTAGAAATAAAAAGAAATCTGATCGTTCTTTTGAGAGGTACAAGGCTCGTCTTGTAGGTGATGACATGTCTCAACAGGTGGGAGTGGACTGTGATGAAATGTTTAGCCCGGTCGTAAAGACCGCAACCATCCGAACTGTCCTTAGCATTGCTCTATCCAAGTCTTGGCCCATTCATCAGCTTGATGTCAAGAATGCCTTCTTACGCGGGGATCTTCATGAAATGATATATATGCATCAGTATATGGGTTTCAGGGATCCTATTCATTCGGATTATGTGTGTCTGTTGCGGAAATCGCTCTATGGACTGAAACAGGCTCCTCGAGCATGCTACCAGCGGTGTTGACACCCAATTTTGTCCCATCTTTTTCGATTTATTTACAATTTTAAATGTTTTCGACACCTCAAAAAATATTTTTTATATATATACATATAGGCATATATATACATATATATTATTATTCCCATTATTATTATTCGTATTTTCTACAATCATTTGCCTCTTTTTTTTAAATTCGTAATCATAATTCCCCTAATATTCTATGTTATGTTATTTTCGCAAAATTGCATCGCATTTCACTTTTTATCAAGCATTAAACATCTTGCAAATATTGTGTTTTATTATTATCACATCGTTATATCTTATTTTTAATAATTTACATTTTTTCTTCAATGCTTTTTTTTATTTTTAAACCCCTTTTATTTTTTAACCAACTCCCCACTTATTCCCCCTCACCCAAAACAATATCAACCCACCATAAAATCACAGCCCAAACAAACCCACCAAAGTCCAACCCTAATCGGCCCAACACCCAAGCCGAAAGTTCCCCAATTAAATTCCCATTCCTTTTCCCCCCAAACCCGACACCCATTCAAGCCCAACCGGCCACCCTCTACTAAGCCCAAAACCCCAACCAACCCAACCGAAATCCCAATTGGCCCAACACCCTAATCGGCCCATCACCCAATCGCACAACCCTTTAAACCAACCAAAACCCTAAACAAAACAAAAAATATCTCACACCCCCCCAACCCCTCAAATCGCCGCACACCCCCTACACCCCTGCCCCTACGTCGCCACCCTACCCTGACACCGCCGAACCCTCACCATTTTTTTCTCTCACCCTTCCCAAAAAAAAACAAAGCAGCAGCAGCTCCCCTTTCCTCTTCTAGACAAAGCTTGTATCTCAACCATGGAACAGAGGGTGTTTGCTCCATTTTCGTGCTATGAATCACGTGAAGCCTGCAAAGCCATCAAACGTTCGGATTTTGAAGGATTTCGTTTGACCAATTTCAAAATCTAAAGCCTAAAAATCCCGCCCAAAGGAGCCCTAGCAAACCCTAAGTTCATCTTATAAATATTAGCATGTGGAGTCCATTTGGGAGAGGCTTTTTTTGGACGAAAAACTCTCGGTTCTTCAAAAGCCAAACCAAAAAAATTGACTTTTCGGTAGGTTTTTTTTTACTCCCATTTCTGGTTCGACAAAGACATAAAACATTTAGGCCCTTGTCCCTTTCAATCGCATAAACAAACTTCTCCGAGCGGGTCGACGATTCGAAACACTTATCGGTTCGCTGCCCGGAGAAGGTCAGTAAACCTGAATTCCCCTCAGTCCTTACTTTATTTTGCTTTGTGCTATGTTTTTTTTCTAACTGTTAGTTTAGTTGCTCGATTATTTTTAGTATGATAACCTGTTCTAATTTAATTAAGCAGAATTTAATTAGTTTAAGTTGCATGTTTTATTAAAGTACGCCTTCATGTATAGACTAGATAAGTAATAATGAACTTGTTATGTCTTGATCTGAGTAGAATAGTTGTTGGGTTATCCATATTTAGCATATTGTATTTAGAAGTTTATTAGACTTTGACCATGATTAGTAGTTCATTATATGGGCACCCTTTGATGTCGCATTTAAGTTTTAAAATATCAGATTCTGTTTAAGACCCAACAATATGCATATGGTATAGTGTTCCTATCTAGCTTGGAATTTCAGCAATTTCTTCATTTTAGAAGGGTTGTGGTATGCTAAGGGTTAACTCTTGATATTTGGTTTATTTTTTTGGTAGATTAGTTATGATCAATGATGTGTTAGGGTCCAAACTTAGCTTTGTATGAACATGTGTCTGTGTTTAGCAGAATCTGTAGTATGAAGTTTGCTTTTCTTGAAAGACTACATTATGCAAATGCCATGTCTTGTATACCATTTTTTCTGAATTTTTACATACCTGAGCTTCTTATTGAGTGATGTTTAGGGTCTAGTTGCTCCATAAATTCTAGATATTCTGCTAGTTTGAACTGTTTACATAATTTAAAGGAATCATGAAGTGTGATAGTTTTGAGGGTTCATTAGCATGCTTGGAATTGTATGAAGAGTAATCTGAGGTAACCTAAGTGAGTCTTGTGTATATCTATTGATTCTTGAACTTGATTAACTAGGGATGTGCTAGGTTAGTCTTTCAAACATGATTGTCCCTATTATAATCTCGTACCTAGTTTACCATGTCCCGGATGTGTTTTGCTTTAGTATGAAGGTGTGTTAATTCAGAGCCTATCTAATTGACATGTCAACTATGTCATGTCTAATACCATCTAAAGCGTGATTACACTGCCTAAACTGGTATCTGAAGTCTTGTATATTTGGGATATTGCTCCCTCCTAAATGATTACTTCACTATGTTTGTTTTGTCCCCATGTCTGATTGGGATAGTGGCATCTTAGCTCTTGCTTGCCTTAGTCTCTCAATTATATGCAAAACATGTACTCATCCTACTTTAATTCTTAGAAAAGTCTATGTAAGCATGTATGTTCTCCTTCCTTCTCAACAACAAGCACGCATGTTCAATTTAGACCGTACAGTTATATCCTACAAGAAATGCACCTCTGGTTAGTTAATCTTATTCATGTGAGTCTGGCCTCTTCATTATGTGTAGTTTCCCTGCTAGTTTAAGTTTCAGAAATGTTCATGCTAATGTAAGAGGTCTTTCTGAGTCATTCTGTGTAACACTATGCATACATCTGAGTTGTTAGATAGTACTAGTGCCTCGTCGTACCTGCTATGGTCATGAAATAGTTGTCTGCGTATAGTATTTTACAATTTGGCTGAGTTTCAGTTTGAGTGTTAACCATAAGTCCCTGTTTTCTTGCATTATGGTCTATAAGTCTGTTTTCATGAGAGCATAGATAAGTGTAGATTAAGATAACTGAAATTGCTAACTAGTTTACTGCCTGGTCAATATATCCATCCTTTTGCTCTTGATAATGTGAGAATTTGTCCTTAATTGGGTATCTTTCTCCTTCTTAATTTCTTCAAGACCGGAATGGTATATCTTAATAGTATACAAGGGATATAGATCTGAGTACACACCTAATGTATACCCAAGTCACAATACTCTATATACTTTCGAGTGTACCATATCAATGAAATTTTTGTATGTCATTCATGCATATAAATATGGACCTACATGATAGTTGAGCATTGGTTTAATGTTTGTATTGGCCTGCATCTTCTCCTTTTCTTTAATTCTGAGTTATTGGGTTTGCTTGTAGGGTTTGTCTAAGCCCAAATAGGAATGAAGTTGTTGTGAATGATTATTCCGTGGCATGCTACTAATCTAATTTTCGATTGATTAAATATGTTAGCTTTGTAGTTAATTATAACCGATATAATTTAGATACTTTCTAATTAAGTCATACGTTTCTCTTCCTTTTGCATGACCATGGGCCCATGGGGCCCACTCCCCTCTGTCTTTGCGCATTATCAGAGCTTTTGGGTTTGAGTCCCAACAACATATTACTTTCATGAATTATTTATTTACATTATATATATATATATATATATATATATATATATATATATATATATATATATATATATATATATTCATGTTCCGTCACTAATCCTTTTCTTTTCTTTTCCTTACTTACATGAAATGCATCGGGAGCAACGAAGAGTCTCATTATGAGACTCATCATGATCATTGCCGAACGAAGATCCGCATTCACACTCTTTGCATTCTCCAAACTCGGGATTTCCAAACCAATGGGGCGAGATGACATCATCATCCGCTTTAGTTCCCTTTCATTGTTATTCTTTAATTTCGTTATTTCTATTTGGGTCTGTAATAATTATTTAATGCTTGTGTGATTGTTAGGATATTTAGAATAATTAGGCCATGAATGGATAATTAGTAGGGTAGTTAAATCCCGTCGCTAGCTTATTTGCTTATAGGCTCGGTTAATTTAAACATAGAAACCCTCCGCCAGTTATTTATTTTTAGGCTCGTCATGCATATTTAAAATTTTCAAAACAAACTTTGATCATCTTCTGTTCACTTTATTAATTGTACAACTCAAAATGATTTCCAAAAATTACTTATTTGGCTTGATAAGTAATTCGTTTTTCTCCTTGCTATTAATTGTCCCAAATGCATACTTTTCAACTTTACATGTATTTTTCTTTAAATACCATACAGATGCATACTTGTAAAAATGCATTCCTTTACTAAATACTTGCAACATTATTTTAGCTTTCTATTTTTAAAACATGCATTTTCCTTAGCACAATAATTAACCTGAGTTTTGATCGGATAACCGCAAGTTAGCAGATCTTAAAGGATGCATAACCCCTTCCCTTTAGGATAATAAAGAACCCTTACTTAGAATCTCATTAGTTTCGCAGACCTTAGAATTGGAGTTATAATGCAGCATTTAGTTAATATTCGGGTGTCCTAATTCACCGTAGAATAATTAGGTGGCGACTCCTTAATCATACCCAGGAATCACCGGATACGTTGTGCTCCGCTTTGACCCTGCAGGTTAAAATAGGGCGCGACAAGCGGTTCACTGATTGTGTCTCCTCTATCGTTTTTTCACACAGCAGATCCGATCATTCCTTGTTAATCTACAACAAGGGTACATACATGGCTTACCTATTATTATATGTTGATGACATCATCCTCACCATATCATCTGACGCTCTCCGTCGATCCATTATGTCTCTCATTTCCTCTGAGTTTACTATGAAAGATCTGGGGGCCCTGAGTTATTTCTTAGGCATCTTTGTCACTCAACATTCTGGCGGACTATTTCTCTGTCAGAAGAAGTACGCCGAAGAAATCCTTGATGTGCAAGCATGACATCTTGCAAACCATCTCACACGCCAGTATACACCAATTTCAAGCTCGGCACTGATTCCGGCCCCCCATATTCAGACCCGAATCACTATCGTAGCCTGGCTGAGGCCCTGCTGTACCTTACATTCACAAGACCTGACATATACTATGCCGTGCAACAAATCTGCCTATACATACACAATCTGACAGAAGCACACATGCATGCCCTCAAACGTATTTTACGATACGTCCAAGGTACACTTCACTTCGGATTACATCTATACATGTCCTCACTCACTGGTGTCATTGCTTATTCTGATACTGTCTGGGGTGGATGTCTTGACACTCGATGCTCCACGTTTGGTTACTGTGTTTTCCTCGAAGATAACCTATTGTCTTGGTCTTCCAAAAGGCAACCTACACTATCCCGATCCAGTGCCGAAGCAAAGTATAGAGGTGTCGCCAATGCCGTCTTTGAGTCTTGTTGGATCCATAACCTTCTACTTGAGCTTCACTGCCTGATTCAAAAGGCAACACTGGTCTACTGCGATAATATTAGTGCGATATATCTTTCCGGCAATCCCGTTCAACATCAGCGCACTAAACACATTGAGAACATTCATTTTGTTCGCGAAAAAGTGGCTCGTGGTCAAGTTCGTGTCCTTCATGTTTCTTCCAGGTATCAGATTGACTATATCTTCACCAAAGGACTTTCGCGTATACTATTTGATGATTTTTGAGCCAGTCTCAGTGTTCGTGAACCTCCCGCTTCGACTGCGGGGTGTAATAGAATATTTTCCGAATATTCTTTTATTAATTATATATCTCTTATTTTATGTAGAATTGTATTCCTATTATAATTAGATCTCCTATTTTATGTAGAATTATATTTCTTATTGATGAATACAATCAACTCAACTTCACGGGGAGAACTCATAGACCTGACCACCCATCTACCAAGCTAGCTGCAAGCAACCATAAAAGGAAAAAAAAGAATAATTTAATAGAATATTATTCAATTTCTATGGAATCAATATTATGTTTATTTCAGAGAAAGACAATGATGATTACACTTTATATATCATCCACATCGGGGATTAAAGCTTGTCGACCACAAAGCAGTTCATGTTTTTATTCCTAAAGAATGTATGTTGGGTCTAACTCAACCCAAAAGCTAGTTTATAGGGTGAGAATTGTTCAAGTTTATTTAAGGAATCCATGTTTCCATTCCATATGCGATGTGGGACTCTTAATACTCTACCGCACGCCCAGACATTGTTAACTGGAACGTGAATAATATAATTTGGTGGCCCAACATCAGTGAACAAATAATTGAAATGAGTCTGACTCTGATACCATGTAAAGAATGGATCCTGAATCTAACTCAACCTCAAAAGCTAGCTTGTAGAGTGATGATTGTTCAAGTCCATATAAGGAGTCCATGTTCCATTCCATATCCGATGTGGGACTCTTAATACTTACGATTCAGTTCCTCTATAGAGCTGGAATTTTGCCAACTTCAGATATTCAGGTCGAAAGTTTAGGTTTGGTTGTTCGAACTTTAGACATACACTCTGAAATTAGGGACGGTCAAGCTGAACTTCAGATCTCAATGTCTGAAGTTTGAATTGCACAAATAATATGTAACTTCAGACATGCAGGTCTTGAGTTAGCAAGCCCAACTTGAGCGCATGTCCAAAGTTTTTAAATTTAGACTCATATGTTTGAAATATATAACTTCATACTCTAATTTTACAACTTCAACCAGTAGGTCTGAGTTAATTCTAAAGTTATTACAAATGTTATATCTTATAATGTTGCGCTAGATCATGAATAGCGGTCCTCCAGCGGCCACTTGTGCCCCCATATCATTACCAATTTCTTCACCTCCGATAGAATAGAGATTTTGAAACTTTACTTTTAAAGGATACTCGTCCAACTTATCATGTCTCCCTATATAATTTTTACTCATCCTTAACCTATGATAGAATATAAAATTTTCTCCAATCTTTACGTACAACAATTAATATATAATATAAAGTTAGAAATATATAATTCTATGTGAAATCTCTCTATGGCCAAAGATTGTATTTATTTATTTATTTATTTCTTCTTTTTTGGCTTTTTATATTATTTTTAATTATTTTATTTTAATTTAAAAATAAATCTCCATAACTCACACTCCTTCATCTTCACAACTTCTACTCTTAATTAGTATTAGTAATTAATTTCATAATTATATACAAGTCATGACACCTAATTAAAATCACACCAACATAGTATTATCATTCCAATATATGGAAAGCATTGTAGAATAGATGAGGAGATTATCTTTTTTCTCTTTTTTCGACTTTTTATATAATTTTATATCATTTTATTTTAATTTAAAGAGTCTTCTCCATAACTCACACCCCTTCATTTTCATAACTTCTACTCTTAATTAGTATTAGTAATTAATTTCATAATTCCTAATTTAGTGTACAAGTTATGACACCTAATTAAAATCACACCAACATGATATTCTCATTCCAATAAATGGAGAGTATTATAGAATAAATGAGGAGATCAAAAGTACAAATTATAGAATCAAGGAGGAGATCAAAAGCACAAAAATGAAGAAGATGGAGAAGGAACTATTCCCATGTTAGGTACTCAAATATTTATTTTAGTAAGTGAGTGAGTGATACTTTTTTTTGGTTTCCCACCCGGTGTCTGGTACCCGCATTTGAGCCCGACTATATCCGGATTCGCGCTACGTAGGGCCCCATTCAGGGGGAAGCGCTCCCTACCAAGAATTTTTCCATACCTAGGGCTCGAACCTGAGACCTCTGGTTAAGGGAGAAGCAACCCCATCCGCTGCACCACATCCTTTGGTGGTAGTGTCTTGATACTTTTATTATATGAATATCATTTAGAATGTTTAATTTTTTTCACCCTTTAAATTATTATGCTATAGATTTCTATTGTTGATCTTCCTTTTCCATTTGTTCGTTGTAGAATGGACGAGGAGATCAAAAAACACAAAATTGTAGAACTGAGGAGGAGATCATCAGTACAAAATGAAGAAAATATTGATAGAGAATGAACTATTCTCATGTCAGGTACTAAGATATTGATCTTATTTTTCAGTTTGTTCGTGACATAAAATCATTGACAATGGTCATCATACCTTTTAGTTTAGTCTAGAATTTTTATATTTATACTCCTTAATATATGAAAATTAAAATATATAAACTTTGTTGCTTAGATAATTTTGATTGGCGAGCTAAATAATTCTAGCAAAATCTACTACCATCTATATCCATATATATTATAAAGCTAGGCAAAAGAGAGTGACATGACACTTTTCTAGGTGATGTTTTTGGGAAGATGATATGACACCATTAATTGATCAAAAATTTGATTTTTTTCCTTAGATTTTATAATTTTACCTTCAAAATTCTCAATTTAGGTGCTCCACAAAAAAAATCACGTTATCTCTTGCACCAAGCCTCTGCTTCTTCATCGAAAATGACATTTAATACAAGGTTGTTGCTTTTTGGTTCTCCTTCATACTCTTTATAATACTCTTTAATTTATTTAGAAATTTCTAGAATATTACTGATTTATGAAACAATTATTTTTTCCCTTCATTTTATTGGCATTTATTCTATTTCCCCCCCATTTATATATGTGCTATGTTAAAAAAACTCAAAAGCCACTTCTTAAGTTTTTTAATTATAATTAATTGTGTTATATTTAAAAAATATTAAATGAGGAAGACGTTTAGGAAAATGAATGATCAGAAGGTCTTCTTTCCCTATTTAAGGTGTTTACACACAATAACTTTCAAAATCAACATGGAAAAAGATAAATTAAACGTTACATATTTTCTAACTTTTTGTCTTCTTTTAGTTCATTCATATTTAATTCTATATGTGAAGAAGGTGAACACATAATTGCATAACAACTACAAAGTATTTGAAAATAGATTCTACTTGGCAATTGACAAACATGAAAAAAGAAGATCGACTTCCTCATCTTTTAAATGTGTTCCATGATTATTCATCTTGCAAGTTTGGAAGTTCAGCTAAAAAGAAAGTCATTATTTTACAATAGTTATATTGTATCATATAGAATTCGGTGTCGTAGCATAGTCATTTAAGTGCTCTAATGTTCTAATTTTAATTATATATAATTGAGAGTCAACAACACTAAACTTAACATCATATGTTTGTATGTAATTAAAGAGAATACTACTTAGATTTCAGAATTATAAAAGGGTTACCATTTTCAACTATTTTTTCTCATCTTTTATGAAATTGTATTTTCCTTCTTTACTTGGCACAATCAATCCAAAAAGATCATTATTTGTATGTATACCTGTTGGGATACAATTGTTGAAGGGAACGGGAAGTAAGTAAATATTACAAGAGTAGAAAAGATAAACAAACTATTACAATAGAACTGGAAATCAAAACCTTACAAATTGCTTCTGTGATTTGCTGAGTCGAGTGATGACACTCTGTCTTTAAGACAAGATTGCCCCGTATATCTCCTTTTACGGTATTGAGCAATAGTCTTCCAAGATACAACAATAACTTTAACAAGTGAGCAAAGGAAACTCAAGTGTTACTCTTGAAGAACTTTGAGTATAGTGACTTTGCTAGAGAGGAAGAATATGAAATCAGAAAATTCTGGAGTATTTTCTAAGTGTTGAGTGTAGTGTGTTTCAATTGAGCCAAAGACCTCAATTTATAGTGTAAGTAGAAGACTCATCAACTAGCCAACTAAAGGCCTTCAATAGCCATGTAATTGCACTTGATTGAGGGGTTACATTCAGCCAAATAATGGCTGAATTCATGTGTCAAGTAATGGAGAATCAATGCTCCAAAACTAGCCCAAATGTCAGATTTTTCCAACTTCCAGTAACTGACCAGCCAATTTGAGCCGCGGTGCAGCCTGGGAGGCGCCGCAGCTCCGAAAGTTGTGGCGTCGCGACCCTTCACGGCTTCTCGGCGATTTCCGACTCGTTTCATTTTACACTTTGTACACTTCTTCCTTCATTTACCAATGTGGAATACTTTGTCATTTGGACAATAACCGTCCATAATTCTGTCTCAAACGTATTACATATGTACCAATATCTCTTTCACTAATGAAATTTGCGATACTTGGCACTACGTGTGCACGTGTATGTATCGACGTTTTCGACGTGCAGGCCCAATAGTTCGAGTCATAAATTAATGGGATATACTTATTTCCACATTTAGTAAATTTCTAACAATCCCCTATTGAAAGATTTTGGCGCACACACATGGTGTCTTTTCTAGCAATCTTTCAGCGGACCGATGTTGCATCTGGATAGGTAGCATACACTTTGAACCTTCCATAGTTGAATACCATCGGACTTACTTACTGCGCGGTGAACGTGATGTCTTGAACCGTCAGTATTTAGTGTAGGCCAAGTCAACAGTACCAACACAACAACTTCCTCTACTCAGTTCTTCGTAATGTTTTGTCCGTTGTGGCCATTGACACTTTTTGGATTCTTAAGTGCGTTCATTTGAGGCGGCCTGTCCTCGCACTTAAATAGGTGGTCTCCTACAAGGTATCCTGCTATACCCCACTTTACAAGTGTTAGGAACCATTAAAAATTTCCCCAAACCTAACCACAACCGATGAGGATCATTAAAGGTTTTTGGAAACTTAGCCTTCACCCATACTGCAGATAGCACTTATAGTCTATCGCGAGAATGACTTTGGATTTGGTATTTCTCTACAGAAATCACTATCCGAAGTGCTCATGCTTCCACCGAAGCGATCAACTGAATTTTTACAGCTTAGTTTTCCTATTGAACCTAATTCCTGGGATCTCCAGTCAGTAAGGTTGGGTTACCACCGTATTGGTCCTTATACTTTGGGTTTTAAGCCCATTCCCCTAGACAGGCAGAACATTTGATCCTTGGGTAAGCTCTTTGTCAGCGGGTCAACTATGTTATCCTTTGATTTTATGTAATCAATGGATATTATACCCGTGGTGATCAGCTGCCTAACGGTCTTATGTCTCCGTCGAATATGATGAGACTTTCTGTTGTACATAGAATTATGTGCCCTTCCTAGAGCCGACTGGCAGTCGCAGTGGATCATTACAGAAGGTACGAGTTTGTTCCAAGAAGGAACATCCTCGAAGAAGTCGTGAAGTCACTCAGCTTCTTCTCCTGCTTTGTCTAAAGCAATAAACTCTGATTCCGTCGTGGATCGGGCGATGCAAGTTTGCTTAGAGGATTTCCTAGACACAGCCCCATCACCAATTGTAATTACATACCCAATAGTGGACTTGGTGTTCTATATAGCAGATATCTAGTTTGCATCGCTGTACCCCTATAGTACAACTAGATATCTCGATTAATGCAACCCATAAGTTAGCGTGTATTTCAATTGAAGTACTCGATTCAACGCCTTCCAGTGATCATCACTCGGATTACGGGTAAACCTAGCCAACTTGTTGACTGCATAAGCAATATCAGGTCGGGTGCAATTTGTTATGTACATCAAACTACCGATCAGCTGTGCATATCGCTCCTGGCATATGGGTGCACCACGATTTTTATCAAGTTTTTTATTTCTATCCATTGGTGACTTTATAGGCGAACTGTCCAACATCTCAAACTTTCTCAAAACATCCTCGATGTAGTGAGACTGATATAAGACCAGTCCGTTAGACGTCTTAGATATTTTTATCCCTAAGATGACATCTGCGATACCCATATCCTTCATATCGAAGCATTATTTCAATATGTTCTTAGTCTCTAGAATTATGCTAGGACTGCTCCATGTGATCAACATGTCGTCTACATACAAGTATATCATAACAAACGAGTCAGAGTTACCTTTCATGTAGACACATTTGTCACACTCATTAATGGGGAAAATCTTCGATAGTAGAGTATTATCAAATTTTTTATGCCATTGCTTCGGGGCTTGTTTCAGCCCGTACATAGATTTGACAAGCCGACATACTTTCTTCTCTTGCCCTTGAAGCACATACCCCTCGGGTTGGTCCATATAAATTTCTTCTTCTAAATAACCATTTAGGAAGGCTGTCTTCACATCCATTTGATGTATCTCAAGGTCACGCAAAGCTACGATTGCAATGAATACCCGTATGGACGTCATCCGAGATACCGGGGAGTACATGTCAAAGTAGTCAAGACCTTCTTTCTGCCGATAGCCCTTGACTACCAACCTGGCCGTGTACTTATCTATAGACCTATCTGCATAATACTTCTATTTGAGTATCCACTTACAACCCAACTGTTTATTTTCCGAAGGAAGATCAACCAACTCCCAAGTATGGTTATGCAGAATGGAGCCTATTTCACTCTCAATAGCTTCTTTCCAGAGCGGTGCCTCTAGAGTTGACAATGCTTCAGCAATTGTCCTTGGTTCATCATCAACCATATAAGCTACAAAGTCAGGACCGAAGGATTTATCATTCATGGCCCTTTTACTTCGCCTTAGTTCCATCTCTGGAGTCTCCAAGTTCTGAGAATCTGGAACACTAGATTCCGGATATTCAGCCACCTCGAGATCCACTAGATCTGAACCATTTAGATCCGGGCCGTCAATGACTCTCGGTTCCTGAGAGCTTTGTTCATAACTTCGTTTGCGAGAGGTTATGTCTTTTTCCTTTCTAGGAAAGGTACCTTCAAAGAATTGAGCATTCATTGATTCCATGATTGTACTCCCGTGGATATCTGGAATATCTGACTTATGCACTAAGAAGCGATAAGCACTACTGTTATTTGCATATCCGATGAATATGCAATCTACAGTCTTAGGCCCAATCTTGACCTGTTTTGGCTTGGGTACTTCAACATTTGCCAGACAATCTCACACCTTTAAATATTTATAGGTGGGTTTCTTACCCTTATGTGGGACTCTGTTAAGAATCGTATTAGCGGTAAGGACAGCTTCTCCCCACATGTTTTGGGAAAGACCGGAATTGATGAGCAAGACATTCATCATTTCCTTCAATGTGCGGTTCTTACGTTTCGCCACACCGTTCGATTGAGGTGAGTATCGAGCCGTTGTTTGATGAACAATGCCTTCTTGGGCACAATATTCCTCAAATGTCGCTACGTATTCTCCCCCTATATCGCTACGAATGGATTTAATCTGCATGCTTAGTTGGTTCTCAACTTCTGCTTTGTAACATCGGAACGCTTAAAAGGCTTCATCCTTACTTTTCAACAAGTAAAGGTAACAATACCTTGTGCTATCATCAATGAATGTCACAAAGTACTTATTCCCCCTCTAGTTTGTGCAAACTTTAAATCACATATATTTGTGTGAATAAGTTCTAGAGAAGCGGTATTCCTTTCGACGGATCGAAAAGGAAGCTCTGAGTTTTGCCTCTACGCACATCTCACACTTATGTTGAGGGTTTACGTCGATAGACGAAAACATCTCCAATTTTACCAACCTTTGGACGGACTTGTAGTTGATATGTCCTAATCTATAATGCCATAAATTAGAGGACTCAAGCAAGTAAGATGAAGAGGCTTCAATATTATTGCTTTTACGTAATACAGACATGGTGTTCACTTTGAAGAGGCCTTCACAGACGAATCCTCTTCCCACAAACGTTCCATTCTTAGTGACTACAAATTTATTGGACTCAAACACTAGCCTAAAACCAGCATTAACCAATAAAGGACCTGAAATTAAATTTCTTCTAATATCATGAACATGCATCACTTCCTTCAGAATGAGCTCCTTTCCATAAATCATCTTCAGGACTACCTTTCCTACCCCCAGCACGTCAGAGGAAGCATTGTTGCCCATGAACAACTTCTTGTTTGTAATCGGTGTATAAGTGGAGAAGGCATCTCTATTGGAACAGATGTGTCTTGTAGCGCCTGTGTCCATCCACCATTGCATAAGATTCTCAACCAGGTTTGCTTCTAGCACCACCGCTGAGAACCCCTCAATCATGTCATCCAGAAACTGGTCCTTGACAACGTTAACCTAAGTCTTGCCCTTAGCCTTGGCCTTCTCGTGTTGCTCAGTCTTGAGCTTGCGACAGTCCTTGATCCTATGACCAGGTTTCCCACAGTGGTGACAGTTTCCTTTGAACTTTTCCGTTGCATGGGTCTTGCCGTCGTTTTGGAACTTGCACTTCTTGCTTAGGTTCCCTTTGGCCTCAACCAGATTTGCCTTTGCCTCAGCAGGTTGTTTACCCTTAGGCAAGACCTTCTTATTATCTTCCTGAATTTGAAGTTTGATAATAAGTTCTTCAAAGGTCATCTCCTTTGTCTTGAGCTTTAAGTAGCTCATAAACTCATTTCACGAAGGAGGTAACTTTTCAATCAGTGATGCAATCAAAAACTGCTCGTTTGGCTTCATACCTTCCAAATCCAGGTGATGTAAAATCATTTGGAATTCATGGACTTGGGACATCACTGTCTTACTATCCACCATTTGAAATTTCAGAAATTTCCCAACGATGAATTTCTTAGTACCTGCATCTTGTATGTTGTACTTCTTTTGTAAGTTCTCCCACAACTCGTTGGCAGTGCCAACGGTGTAATACACCGTGTAGAGAGGGTCTGACAAGCAGTTCAATATGTAATTCTTACACATGAAATCACTATGACTCCATGCATCAAGAACCATCTTCATGCCATTAATGACATGGATACCTAGGCTCCCTTCACCCATTTCAGAAGGCGAAGAGTCCATTTCATCTCCAGTTTGTGGAGGATCTTCTTTTAGGAAACGTGTCATTCCCATAACAGTCAGATAGAAGAGCGTCTTTTGCTGCCATCTTTTGAAGTTTGACCCCATGAACTTTTCAGGGCGTTCATGGTGAAATCCAGCGGGTGGAGGAGCGACAACATTCCCTTGAGCAGCAACAAAGGTGTTGGATGAGCCTTGAGCATCCGGAAAGGCATTAGGAGTGTCTTGAGCAGTGGAGAAGGCAGAGGTATTGCCTTGAGCAGCAACAACAGAATCAAAAGCAGTTTGATTTATACCAATCATCTTTCTAACTTAGTTACTTACAACAAAATCTTGTCTTAAAATTATTGGGATACAATTGTTGTAGGGAACAGGAAGTAAGTAAATATTACAAGAGTAGAAAAGATAAACAAATTATTACAATAGAACTGGAAATCAAAACCTTACAAACTATTGCTGAGTCGAGTGATGACACTCTGTCTTTAAGACAAGATTGTCCCGTATATCTCCTTTTACGGTATTGAGCAATAGTCTCCCAAGATACAACAACAACTTTAACAAGTGAGCAAAGGAAACTCAAGTGTTACTCTTGAAGAACTTTGAGTATAGTGACTTTGCTAGAGAGGAAGAATATGAAATCAGAAAATTCTGGAGTATTTTCTAAGTGTTGAGTGTAGTGTGTTTCAATTGAGCCAAAGGCCTCAATTTATAGTGTAAGTAGAAGACCCATCAACTAGCCAACTAAATGCCTTCAATAGCCATGTAATTGCACTTGATTGAGGGGTTACATTCAGCCAAATAATGGTTGAATTCATGTGGTAAGTAATGGAGAATCAATGCTCCAAAACCAGTCCAAACGTCAGATTTTTCCAACTTTCCGTTGCAGCATTCTGCCTCCGAAGAGCGCGCTGCTCCAGTAGCTGACCAACCAATTTGCTCCGCGGCGCTTCAGCGCGCGCGGCTCCGACTCGTTTCATTTTACACTTTGTACACTTCTTCCTTCATTTACCAACGTAGAATACTTTGTCATTTGGCCAATAACCATCCATAATTCTGTCTTAAACGTATTACATATGTACCAATATCTCTTTCACTAATGAAATTTGCGATACTTGGCACTACGTGTGCACGTGTGTGGAAACGACGACGTGCGGGCCCAATAGTTTGAGTCATAAATTAACGGGATATACTTATTTTCACATTTAGTAAATTTCCAACAATACCTTTCTTTCTGATCGTTTTCAATCGCGTTGCATCTTATAATTATATAATTTGTTAATAAGGAAAATAAATTTGGGTCTAAGCAAAACAAATTATCTCATTTATCTCAACGTAATTTGTAAAAGATCATTTTAAATTTACTAAAATACCGCACAGAGCGCGATCAAACTCACTAGTCTACACGAATAATATTGAAACTTTACCTTTAATAGATACTCTTTCATCTTTCAACTTTACCTTTAAATATCCTACTTTATAATTCACCAACAATGATGATAATATCCTAATATCGAAGGAGGAATAATTCCAGGAATGATGCTAGTAAGAAAACCTTTGACAATTACATTATCTTGGAAAAATATGTCTCTACTTTTCTCTTTTAATTTATGGTCCTCGTTGTCTTTAGAGTAATCCATCATAAAGTTATTTGGCTCCAATCAGTCCAACTTGCTAAGAATTTGGAGTCCGGAGCCTATAGGACACTATTTTGAAGCTAAAAAACTAAAGGAGGTTGTGACATTTGGAATAAATCAAAAGAGGTGTGTCACATATCCCTCTACGACTTGCATCAACTTTAACGACCCACACCAAATTATGTTTGATCCGTGAGCCCCATTTTTTTCCTTCTAAATTATCTTTATAACTCGTGGACCACTCCACGAGTTACAACTTTTTTTTTTGGATTGGTATTCTTTTTTTAAGAAATTAATTAATAACCCGTGGGGACCAACACGAGTTACAACTTAATTATAACTCATGTCTTCATCATTCTTTTGCTCTTTGCTCTCTCTATTTTCTTTTTTTATTTAAAAAGGAAAAAATCTTCCCCGTATTTCATATGTGGAAATATGTACTCTACTACTCTAGTTGTTAGAAATTTCAAATAGTTTAGAAAAAGAAAGTAAATATTGTGTTTTAAAAATACAAGTATCTATTTTAATAGCTTATGAGTCGTGTACAAGCCTACGAGTTGCAATTACTTTTTTAAGGGAAAATGTGTAAATATTTCCTTCAACTTTGCGATTGACAACAGATTTACTCATCGTCAAAAAAGTGGTGCATATATACTCTTGTCTTTACACAAAATATATTCTTTTCGCTGAAGAAAACTTTTTTAAAAAAATTATTTAACTTATGTTTAATTAAAAATTATCACGTGACTTTAAAAAAATAAGTCTATTCATTTTTTTTAACTATTTCAAATTTCTAATTGGAGTTTTTTTTTTAATCTGATTAAAGAACAAGCGGACAGAGTAAGGTCGGCATAGTCGGTAGAAGATAGTGTAGTCATATACTACTACAACAATATTATTGCAAGGTGAACTCAACAAATCAATAGTTAATGAGTAAATATAAACATGGCACTAAATACTAATCACTACTACATCAACGTATTGAACTCAACATGTGAGGGTTTAGGGTTTAGGATTTAGGGTTTAGAATTTATGGTTTAGGGTTTACAAATTTCGGAAAGGGTCCATGAACGTACACGTAAATAAGACTACTACCTCTAATCAATAACTCATCTTATGAACCAAATTTACTTTCTTTTTTTAATCTATTTGAAATTTCTAACAACTAGAGTAGAGTACATGTTTCCACATATGAAATACGGGGAAGATTTTTTCCTTTTTAAATAAAAAAAGAAAATAGGGAGAACAAAGACCAAAAGAATGAAAAAGATAAGAGTTATAATTAAGTTGTAACTCGTGTTGGTCTCCACGAGCTATTAATTAATTTTTTTTTAAAAAGAACTGTAGCAAGTAGTATACCAATCCAAAAAATAAGTTGTAACTAGTGGAGTGGTCTACGAGTTATAAAAATAATATAGAAAAAAAAAATTGGGACCCACAGATCAAATGTCGTTTGATGTGGGTCGTTAAAGTTGCTGCAAGTCATAGAGGGGTATGCGATAAACCCCTTTGATTTTTTGGCTTCAAAATAGTGCCTTTAAGCTCCGGACTATAAGAATTTGGGTCTTTTTCGAATCACTTGGTTGATTTTGAATTAAAACAGAGATATATTCCAACAAATTTAATAATCCAAAGGAGATTTTTCTTTTGTTTTTCTAAAATTCTATTATTAAGATAAGAGGATTACATAAAATTAGTTAGAGCGCGGTTCAAATAAGATGTAATAACAAGGAAATTATTTAAAATGTACATTAGTATTACACTTCATTGATATTTTTCTTTCTCAACTTTTTTGTTGTAGTGGCATTTTTCTTCTTCTAGTAAATTGAAACATTTAAGGTGAGTAAAATCGACTTATATAAGATCTTTAGACCAAATTTATGTGAATCAAAGTAGAAATTACAACTAATCAGTCAAATTGAATATGGAATAACATATGTGGTTTTCGGAATGACCTACCGAAATATTGGAGGTTTAGTGTAATTCTACAAACTACTGTGATATAGCTGTGTATTAACAAACTTTAGGGCAAAATAAACATAATTAACGAAGAAGACTAATTTGGAGAATTTTATTCTAATGATAGTGAAAACCAATTCTTGAAAATATCTCAGGTATTACATTCCAGCACTAAGTGGTCGACAACGCCAGCAAATTTGTTAATGACCCACCTTCCATGTGCCCAACAATAAAGATGACCACTAAATTTTTTTTGATTTTTTTTATTCTCACCTGGTGAAAGATATCCGCGCTCTCATTAATTCGAATTCGTATTAGGTAAGATATTTAAAGGAGAAAACATTTAGGGAAAAAAGATAAAACTAAATAAACGGATTATTCATCCAAATTTAAGTTTGAAACTCATGTAATTAACTTATTTTTCTTTTGGTTAACCCTAAAAATGGGATAGATCCATGAGAAATCTCATTAGATTTTATTAGATATGGTATAGATCAAAAAATTTCCTTTTAGGATTTTTTATTTTAATATTTAAAACCCAAAATCACTGATTAAATCAGAAGTAGAGAAATCCCGTTCATTCTACCAAAATTATAATTTTTTACTAATAAAAGAATTGAAAATGACTCCTAAGTTAAACAAAGTCCAACCTAGTTGATAACATGAACCACCTGGTCCCTCCACGTGGCACCATTACATTTTAACACAGCTTGGCACATATAATATTAATAATGTTTTCTAAAATAATTTATTCGCAACTTGACTAATTTATAAGTATTACTATCTCCCACCAATATAACAATTCAGTAACTCTATTGACCAAAATTTCGCTAAAAATGAAAAAGCTCCATCAATACTAAATATTTCCCCTTATTTTATATGCATGATACGCCCCTAAGGACAAATTAATAGCCAAAATATTACAATTTTAATTTATGTGTTTTAAATTCGAATTTCATCTAGTTATATTTTTGAACTTCTTTGTTGAGATATGCAAAAGAATTCAGAAAAAACAATATTTATTCTAATTAATATGCTACTTGCTTCATATAATGATGTAATAGATCTTCCTTGTAGAGTATCTTACAAAAAAAAATGAATAATTTAATACAAGGAAGAACATGTATAAAATTAGTAGAGTTCCACCAACAAAACCAACAAGGAAGACATCAATTGTGTCATATACTTGAAGCATATTCAATCAACCCCCAACCCCCAAAAATTAAAACTTCAAGTTATTGCAATTTCACTAACGAAACTTCAAAAATTATCGTCTGCTCCCTCGTTGTGACACTCGATACATAAGTAATTTGCACATTACAGCCTAAGTGAAAACGTTCATATTTGTCCTTATACATTGTGAAAAAAGTTTTAACTTTATCTTCCGTCAAAAGTTTGGTTCATCCATATTCTCGACATTATAATTTTTATTTTTGAAATTGCCCTCCATACGAATTTTCATTTGAAATTGTCCCTAATATGAATGAATTAATGAGATGATTATATAATTCAATATAATATCGAAATATACCAAGGTCTTAAATTTATGTGTCACCGCCATCCATTTTCAGTTTTTTTTAAACGTACTTAGCCTAAGAAAAAGAGTCTAGCTTGCACGTGAGCAATTATAAAACAAATTAACAAGCATGTTCCCCACATCACTAAGAAGTGTGGTGAGATGGATGCGATCTCTCCACATTGAATCAAATGTTTCAAGTTCGAGCACCGAAAATGAAGGAACTTCTGATAGCAAGCGCTTTCCCCTTAAGTGGGACTCAACGCGAGGCAATTTGAATAAGTCAGGCCAGTAAATTATTGAATGCTAAATGCACAAAACAAAATAAAATAAAAGGTAAAGGTCACACAATTCTAAACTTTCTTAGTATCTAAGTGAGAAAATATCCAGTCTTGTTGGGAGTTTGCTGGACAAATGAAATCTTTCTATAGTATAGGAAGCAACCTCTTCACAGAGATCCTCTAACACAACAACCTTTATTGTGACAATGACACTGTCACCAGTTGCAAGAAACTAAGAAGCCACACAAGAATATATACAAAAAAAAACATGAAAATAGACTCAAAAATCATAATCACACTTCTCTATTTCCACACAAAACTCCAAGAAAAATGCACCTTCACTTTTCTTTTCTTCTATTTTTCTTGGCAATCCTCCATCTCTTATATTCTTTACTCATTGGATCACAATTTGACTAGTAAAATAATTACTTCTTACAATGAGCACCAAGCCTTTGTGGCCAAAGAATGAACCTACTCTCTACATAATATGCTAAGCAAGTAAACTTCAATCTATTATGCTAAATTAGGCTTGAAAATGAAGATGTCAACATATAAGGAATGTTGGCAAGAGGACCTCTCTGGCATGCCAGTTCATGTATATCCTTAACAATATCAAAGACTGCATTAGGTTGTGCAAGTTTCAGCGCGTTCTCTGACATCCTTTTCAGCTTGTCGCTTTTGGTGGTAAACCATTCTGCAACAATCCGAGCTGTGTCCTTGGGGCGTCGCGTGAAAACACCCGCTCCATTGTCGACTACGAATGGAACATTTCCCTTCTCCTGCAAACACAAAAGAAATGATGAATCAATAACAAGATTAAGTAAAGCCACCAGACTCGAAGTGAAGAGTCGACTTCTCAAATTTACTAACTTGTCCGGGGATGTAGTCGTTCAGAATAATCGGAAGTCCTCTGATTAATGCTTCTGCAATTGTACCAGGTCCAGCCTATGACGTGCAGAAACAGAACTGTTAGTCCCTTTATTTCACCAGTTGCCAAAAAGGCGAGATAGTCGTCGTAAATTTAGGCGACAGCTTGACATACCTTTGTGATAATACAATCACAAGCACCCATCCACTTCTCCATTTCTCTCTGAAATCCTTTGATCTGAACATTAACGTATATAAGATACCGTCAGACCTCTCTATAATAACATTTCACAATAACGGCCTAATTTACTTTGGAACCGACTTTCATATTATGTTATATGTATGTTATCTATAACAGCACCTTCACTATAGCATCCAAAAAATATCAGAACAAACGGCATTGGTATAGAGAGGTTTGACTGTACTTGCCATCGTCAAGCCAACACAACGTGTATGAACAGAGTTTTGTTAATGCTG
This sequence comes from Anisodus tanguticus, assembly GCA_034509755.1. NCBI lineage: Eukaryota > Viridiplantae > Streptophyta > Magnoliopsida > Solanales > Solanaceae > Anisodus > Anisodus tanguticus. Next base: position 5,612,517 of record CM067543.1, on the reverse strand, counting down.
TATTTCATTTACCTGAACAGGGATGTTCCATTTGAGTGATCGTAATGTGGATGCTAGGGCTTCATTGCGTCCACATATGACAATCATTTGACCGATAGGTTTGCCAAGTTCCTTATCGAAGAGTGCTTCTCCAAGAGCCTTTGCAGTTTTTTTCACGGGACCCATCCCTTCACCGCCACCCATCAGTAAAACCGCTGGCAATGTGGGATCCATCTCAAGTTCTACTCTAAGGTCATCCTACCGAAAGCATTGAGGGAAAACAAAAAGAAGACTAAAACTTAACTTTTCATCTCAAAAATGGAAAGAGGAAAGAAAGAGGCATGACATTCACCTTGGAAAGAACTGCCCGGCAAAAAGAAGGTCGGATAGGCAAACCAAAAACACGTATTTGAGATTCTTCCAAGCGATCTAGTGAGGCTCTCTTTGCTACCTCCTCCGAGGGGCAGTACAAACGATTGACTCCTGGATGAAACCTGAAATAGAAAGTTTTCATATGTCGGATTGTTTTATGAGATGAATGCATTAAAACTCATAGAGTTCGTCAAAAATTTACCATGTGCGATGACAGGTGTTGAGATCTGTAATGACTGTTACAAAGATTACTTTTTTCTGTAGGCCTTGCCATTTAAGAACCCATAAAGGAATGTGCTGCATAAGAGGATGAACACTAATGATTATGTCTGGCTTGTACTCCATCAGGCCAGCTTCTACCTCTCTATAAATTCAACAAAGCAAACGGAAATTAGTAAACCCCTTATGAAGTAGGATGCTAAAAGTTTATACATTACTTAAAAGAAGATTCATCTCCTATTTTCTTTTGATGAGTACCGAATTGATCCCACATCTTTGCAAAAGGTAAAAAGAAAAAGATGATTTTTCTGATAATTTATGCAACCATGTCAGTAAATCGTTTTTAACATCCTAGCAATGATTTATTGAGGCACAAGTGGTTGTTAACAAAGGGGAAACAATATGAAGCATTCAGTACCAAAAAACTGGAATTAGCTACGAACTTTGTTGCTAAGCCGTTAGTAAATTGCTAATATCTAAAAGTTTTTTTTGGTAATCCATCGCTAAATAGGATTAACGACATATTTTACTGTTTAGCTACAAAATTCGTCCGTAGCTAATTCTTGTTTTTTAGCAGTGATTATTGACATGATTTTGAAAACAAGTGTGTAATTAAACATGGACAAATATATAGGTGTGACCTAACTACAGTACAAAAATAATCTAGAAAGAAATATAACTCAATGAGCATTCCCCTAGAAAAGAGCATTGGACATATAACAACAAACAAAAATATCTAACAAGGCAGAAAAAGTTAAAGCAGAGGAGACGGCAACGTACTTGGCATAGAAGGCGGCAATAGCAGCGAGATAGACGGAGTGTATCCACCGAGGCGACGTGCCATGAAATGCGACGCTCCAAAGGCCAACATGTTTAACCATGAACTTGTATTGTTGCTCCATGTTGTTCAATGGCCAGCCAGTGTATTCCTTCCAAACATCCTTGACAAAAATCTGCATGTATAGTCCACATTAGGCAAGACCTATTTGAAGTCATGGTAGGTACAATACAGCAAAGACTTTACAAGGCATGAGATTCCATTGATCACAATCACAAATACAAAATTTCATGCTCAAAAAGTGGTCAAGCTAGAATACAAAGGGGAGACTTGAGGAAAGTGGATCTCCATAGACTCTGAAAATCTATGTTGCTCGGACTTCCCAAAAATGTTGTTGTACCCCTTTGGATCCTTCAAAAATGCATTACTTTTGGAGGATCCGACACACACATCACCATTTTTGAAGAGTCCAGCTGAGAATCATATCAAATAACAATATGACAGAGTTTATAAGGCATTTTATTTAAAAGTAAATCATTATGTCATCAAAAATAATGTTTTGAACATTTTTTAATAAAAAGGGGAGAAAGAGGCTAGGTAGAGTGTACGCAGACCTTACCTCTACCTTGGTAGGTAGAGCGGCTGTTTCCGAGAGACCCTTGGCTCAAGACAAAGCGTAAGCACAAGCAAAAACAAGAGCAAAGCAAGAGAAACAATCAGACCCAGTCAGAAAAAAATTTAAAGCAGTATGAAAATGTTGGTATCAAAAATGAATAAGCCATAATAGCGCATTCCGAAAAAGTAAGCAGTAACTAGTGTAGGTAAATAAGCTAAACAAAGTACACTAAATGACACATAGCAGCAGACATCAAAGTACAGGGGACTATAAAGTAATAGTGCGCCTATTAGTATTGTAAAGAATGAATTTTGGGCATAATTCAACCCCAAAAGCTAGCTTGTAGGGTGAGAATTGTCAAAGTCCATATAAGGAGTCCATGTTCCCATTCCATTTTCGATGTGAGACTCTTAACACTTTCCCGCACGCCCAGATCTCGCTAACTGGAGCGTGGACAATATAATTGGGGGTCCAACATCGACAATGTCCAGACCCCGTTAACTGGAGCGTGGATGACATAATTTGGGGACCCAACATCGGTGAACATAGAATTGGAATGGGTCTGGCTCTGATACCAGGTAAAGAATGGATCTTGGGTCTAACTCAACCCCAAAAGCTAGCTTGTAGGGTGAGGATTGTCTAAGTCCATATAAGGAGTTCATGTTCCCATTCTATTTCCGATGTGGACTCTTAACAAGTATGATAGGCTAAGAGGGTCTACGATAATAATACTACAATTATCAGTTTGCAAGCGTAAGTAGGACTACGCTCGACTACCTACTACCCTAATCCGTGTAACTATGATTTTGCTTAATAACGTCATTATTAATATCAAACACGCAATCTGAATATCCAAAACAAGGTTTATGTAAAGAATGGATCTTGGGTCTAACTCGGGTTCTTTACATAGTATCAGAGTCAGACCCATTTCAATTCTATGTTCACCGATGTTGGGTCCCCAAATTATGTCATTCACGCTCCAGTTAACGGGGTCTAGGCGTGCGGGAGAGTGTTAAGAGTCCCACATCGGTAATGGAATGGGAATGCGGACTCCTTATATGAACTTGGACAATCCTCACCCTACAAGCTAGCTTTTGGGGTTGAGTTAGGCCCATTACCTTTTACATTAACAACTACTCAATTTTCAAATCAAAATCAAACTTTTCCAATTTAGAGAATAAAAAATTTGACCTCATTAGTTCCCCATGGGACCACACGCCATTGACATGTACTTAACGACTAAGCAAAACAGATCACAGAAACTCAAAAGATTCCAAGAACCAAAACCAAGCTGGTAAAAAACAATAAAAAGATCAAGGGTAAAAACAATTATGTAAGGCTAATTCTCTACGCACTTACGAGACCAGGCCAGTTCATGGCTGAAACGAACACACCAATGAGGACCAAAGCAGGTAAAAAACAATAAAAGGATCAAAATTTTGCAAGTAATTTAAAAAAAGCTTACCCTATATTCATCACCAAATTCTAAGTTGAAAGCATCTCGAATTGCCTCAGCTGAAGCTCTATGGCCACCACCAGTATCACTCATCAAAATAAGCACATTTTTAGTCCTTTCAGCACCAATTTGCACCATTTCCATAGTGTCATGATCTTCATCTTCTTGAAAATCATACTTTAATCTCTTCTGGCTACTACCTCCAACAAATCCATAAACACCAACTCTCTCCAACACTGTGTGTATTGATTTCCTAGGAGAAGTCACCTTAGTCACCATAATTTTGAACCTCTTTTTCCACCAACTATGTAATATATAAATTGGTTTAAAAAGGGTTACTTTAAAATGTACACCAAAGGGTGAAATACCAACCAGTAAAAGAAAGTAACAATTCAACAAAAGGGTTTAAGAAAAATCAAGATTTGGATACCCTTTAAGACCCTTTTTCAAGAAGATGAAGTTTAGTTGGTAACTTTCTATTTCAGGCAAACATCAAAAAAGAAGTATGAGTAAAGTTACAATAACACAGTAAGTCTTAGTAACAATTTTTAAAGAAAAATTCAAGATTTGGACACCCTTTAAGACCTTTTTGCAGAAAATGGAGGAAATGGTATGATTTAAAAAAATTCAAGATTTTGACACCCTTTAAGACCCTTTTGCAGAAAATGGAGGAAATAGTGTGGAATTAACAAATTTCAAGAAAATTCAAGATTTGGATACCCTTTAAGACCCTTTTGCAGAAAATGGAGGAAATGGAGTGGTTTAACAAATTTTAAGAAAAAATCGAGATTTAGACACCCTTTAAGACCCTTTTGCAGAAAATGGAAGAAATGGTGTGGTTTTAACAAATTTTAAGAAAAAAGTCAAGATTTGGACACCCTTTAAGACCCTTTTTTAAGAGAATGGAGATTGTAGAGCTAGACAATACAAGTATGGAGGAAATGAGATGGTTTACCAAAATTCAAGATTTGGATATCCTTATGCAAAAAATGGAGGAATTGGTGTGGTTTATCAAATTTAAAGAAAGTTCAAGATTTGGACACCCTTTAAGACCCTTTTTCAGGAAATGGAGCTAGACAGTACAATTATGGAAGAAATGGGGTGGTTTTTTTCTGTTATAATAAGAGAGAGAGAGAGAGAGAGAGAAGGAGGGAAGGTGCTGTTTAAGAAAAAGAAATGATGCTTTCAGGGGAATTATAGCCGTCGGATTCATCGTGCCTAGTAATTTTGCGGTATTGGGTTGGAAACTTCGAATGTTCGAATAGGCAGATTCGAATCTTTTTCTCTCACTGAACTATTATTTCCAGTGGTAATTTGTGGTATTTTAGTTGGGGGGCTGGGTTGCCCGGGAGAGAATTTTCATAATCTCTTCCACTCTTGAATCTAATTCTGTGTGCAATTGTAAAATTATTTTCTCTCATTTTATTTAATCTTATTTAAGTGAACACAAATTTTTTTTTTTTTTTAAAATTCTTAAAATTTATAATATAGAACATGTTATAGATATTTCTGTCGCTATAGTTCTATTAGGTGAATTCATATATTTTCAAAATTATTGATTCCGGTAATCTTCTTATTGAGGACATGATAGGAGAGTATGGAGGATACTGATTTAGGTAGAAAGCTAGTAGATAGTTGGTCGTTGTCTAGCTTATCCTTTCATATTAGTAGTTGTAGTATTATGCGTGTAGCTTCTTGTTCTTGGATTTCTATTACTATCTATAATTTCTTGCACTTCGATTGACATATTATTTTATTGTAGTTACTGTCCTTTTTTCAAAATGCTTTGTCATTCTATTCCTTCCATTATCAGCTTTGAAATATTTTTTCTTGAGCACATGATTTATCAAAAATAACCTCTCTATCTTCCAAGATAAGAATAAGACGTGCGTAAACACTATACCCTCCCAGGGCCGGCTTTAGCTATAGGCCAGTAAGGCATAGGCCTTAGGCCTCAAATTTTACCAAATTCAAGTTATGTGTTAAATTTTGATTTAAAGAAAATTAATTATTTATGATAAAAAGTACATTTTTTTTTATAAATTCATATTATTATATTCTCATTAACCTTTTTAGAATATAAGAAATAAAAAAAATGTTGTTTTGCTTATTTACATTCTGTCCGCTAACACTCACATTATTTTGTTATTTGTAACTTTTTTTGGACTCTCTTTCTTTAAATCTCTGATAAGTAGAGTAATACTCTCCAAAAAATAAGAGTCAATAATGGTAAAGTGTTTAACAAAGTGATCTAATTGCAAATTCTCCTTTTGTTTCTTCTTAGATTTTCAAGCATTGCAAAAAGCATATTAAAGTGGGGTATATCAAGTTATCAACTTTTTAAATCAGATTCTTTCATTCTAACTCTATTATTTTTGTCTAAAATTTGTCAAGTTATTGCTTATAGAATTATGTTAACAGTTCCTGTATTGTAGAAGAATGTTTTTCAATATTGAAATTGATAAAATTTTAACAATGTAATTGAAAAATAAAATTTTATTAAAAGGAATTGATTATAAAAAATAATTTAATAATAATTTTACATCTAAAAAAGGTTAGAAAGCAAAATTTCAAATAATATATATATAAAATTTGTTTAAGGTTTAGGCTTCCAATTAAAGTTTCGCTTTAGGCCTCTAATTCTATCGGGCCGCCCTCCCCTCCCCATACACCACTTGTATGGGTATATTGTTCTTGTTGTTGATGGTGATGGTAGTGATTTAGGTAATTTTGTTATTTTAGTGAGTTGATGATCTTACTAGATTGAGCACTAATTTAAGAAAAGAAAAAAAATGAAATTTTTATTATTCGACATGCTCTAGATATTTATGTCCCTATAAATCATTAAAGTAAAACTAACAATTTAAAATTTAAATTATTTTAAAAAATTAAAAAAATTCCTTTTTTAGGAGATAGTAAAAGAAAGTGTAGCACATGACAAAATCTGTCAAATAAAAGAAAGTACGCTATTCCGTTTCATTTTGTTTGATAGGAGTATTATTTTCTTATTAGTTTATTTTAAAAAGAGTGATAATTTTTTTTTAATGAGAAGTTTTTATAGCTATATAAATATTATTACATTTTTAAAATCACCAGTTCAAAGTCTTTTATAATCACAATTTTATGAAATGTTTAAAATAATAAGTTAAAATATTTTTATTAAATTTTATGTCAAGTCAAACTACGATAAAAAAAGAAACATAGGGGTAATTGTTATCTTTTTACTGTCTTGGCCTTCCTTCTTGGGGAATTTTGTCTTTTTTATTGTCAACTGTTCGAGTTTACTGTTTATTTCCTTTTGTCATTGTCTATTACAGTTGTTATGTTAAGCACATGAGTGTTGGCGTCCACTCTTTGTTTTATAATTGTGGCCTTCCTTTTATTAATGCATAATTATAGTTTTTCTCATGCATAGCTTTCATGGGTCATGACTAAGTTTTCATTAGTTGGACAATTATGACAAGATATATTTGGTAGTATTTTAAACTTTTAATAATATTGTAGTGTTTTTCAACATTCGAAGGAAACAATTCAAATAAGTATGAAAATTTCAAGTTTAGGAGTCTTTAAATTCCTAACATTCTAAATCTAGGTAAATAGCTTAGTCATTTTTGATAAGTTAGTGTAATACGTATCTAGTTTATGCAAGAAACATGAAGTGTGACTTCCTAATAAAGTCATTTGCTATAGGAATACTTTATACTCTACAAAATGTGTACTTACTACTTATCGAATTATCACGTCTTTTTGTAACGGTATTACATTAACTCTTATGTAGATTGAAATGTGTTATTTAGCTCTTCTCAAAATGCTAGCAATTGAAATATGCACATACTATTGATCTATGCAAAATGTGTGCAACTTAACGTTTCTTTTATGTAACAACATCCATAAATTCTTCTTTAGAATTGAAATGAAATTTGTTATTTAACTCATCTTAAAATACTAGCGATTGAAATATCTACATACTATTCACCTCTGCATAATGTGTGAAACATAATGTTGCTTTTCTGTAACAACATACATGAACTTTTATGTTGTAGAGACTTGAGACAAAAATCTTATTCGTTTAAAGTGTGACTGTTAACAAATTGTCATTTTAGCCCATGTAAGATAGAATTGAAATTGTTGATTTAACTCATTCTAAAAATGCTAGCAATTGAACTCCATATTGTATTGACCATAAGATAATACAAATTTTCAAAGGAGTCTATTTTGTTTGAATATTTAACTATGGGGCAATGATACCCCTCACATCTAATTGTGACTAATGATTTGACTATTGGGAAACAAACTGAGCTAGTTGGTGGAAGTTATTGTTAAATATCCATAGGATATACACGTGTATATCCTATGTATATTGGGCTTTAGTTTTGTATATATGATCGTGTATATGGTCTAGATTTTAGGTAATATTTTAGTCTTATAGTTTATGTAATGTTGTGCTATAATTAGTATTGTATATTTACCATAATATTTGTATTACCATAATTGTATAGTTAGTGTCCAAGTAGAATAATGTTTTAGGAGTAGAATATGAATAGGATTTTCCTATTATGAAAATATGTAAATTGTATATATACTCTTTCAATTAATGAAAATAATCAAGGGATTATTTCTTTTATGGTATCAGAAGTATAGGTCAAACAAAAATTTTCTTCCAAAAATTTCTTGTTCCTCGGCCAAGCAGAATCCAAGAGCCCATCCTCAGTTTCCGCGTCTGTTTTCTGCTCTCCAATTCTCTCTTCCAAATCCCTCTATCACTTATTGTTCTTTCGTTATGTCTACGTCAAAGAACACGTTTCACCCTGCCCTTGTTGTTTCTAACATCAAGAAGCATATCCCTATAATTCTTGAAATAGAAAACATCCAATACGCGACGTTGGCCGAGTTGTTCAAAATTCACGCTCGTTCGCATCAAGTCATCCATCACATAATCCCCGTGGCTCCTAAAGATACGGAGGTGCCTTACGCGAGGATGATCCTAAATTATGGACCACACTTGATGTCACCGTTCTTCAGTGGATTTATTCTATGATCTCTACCGACCTATTGCAGACGATTATTGAGCTAGAAGCTACGGTGATGGCTGCGTGGGATAGGCTGCGTGACATATTCCAGGATAATCAAAATTCCAGAGTTGTTACCCTTGAACATGAATTTTTCCACGTCAACATGCAAGATTTCTCAAACATTTCAGCTTATTGCAAAAGGTTGAAAGAATTGGCGGACCAACTCCGCAACGTTGGTGCGCCAGTTAGTGAAGATCGTCTTGTTCTACAGATGGTTGCTGGCCTATCCGAGGCCTATAGTGGCGTTGGAACTCTCATTCGTCAAAGTAATCCTCTTCCGAAGTTCTATCATGCCCATTCCATGCTTACCTTGAAAGAAGCAGACTTGGCTAAAAAGGCTGCTACTAGTGCTAGTCCCCTGGTCATGATGACATCCTCCACTAATCCTCAAATTTTTTGTGACAATTCAAACCAAAACCGGTCTCATGGTAGCAGCAAAAATAGTCAGAAAAATAATGGCAAAAATCGCGGGGGCAAACGCGGAGGTTCCGACAATGATAACGGTGGTCGAAACGGTAGCAGAGGATAATATCCCGGATACAATGGGTCACCGACCCACTGGTCCCAGCCTTGGGCCACTGGGCCGTGGGCCTGGAACAGTGGGCAGTGGCCCAACAACCCAGTTTCACCGTCAGCTCCTGCCCAGTTCCAGTGGGCGTTCCAACAGCCTCCTCGGCCCAATACCAATTGGGCCAGTGGTTCTTCCCGAAGCAGCATTGGGCCAGGGCAGCACGCATGGGTCCTTGGGCCCCAGCCTCCATAAGCCCACCATGCAGTAGGCCCCACTCAGACCGATATTGAGGCCGCGATGCACACACTTAGTTTGACTCCACCGAACCCGAATTGGTATATGGACACCGGCGCCACTACCCACATGACATCCGATTCAGTTAATCTCTCGTCTTATTCCAATTTGAGCAACCCTCGTGGCATAATTGTTGGTAATGATAATTCTATTCCAATTCGTGGTTATGTCCATAAAACTTTGTCTCACCCCCATCCACCCCTTATCTTGAAAAATACCCTACATGCCCCCAAATTGATTAAAAACTTAGTGTATGTCCGTAAATTCACCACTGACAATTCAGTGTCTATTGAATTTAATCCGTTTGGTTTCTCTGTGAAGGATTTCAAGACGGGGAGTCCTCTCATATGGTGTGACTTAGTGTCTGTCCGTAAATTCACCACTGACAATTCAGTGTCTATTGAATTTAATCCGTTTGGTTTCTCTGTGAAGGATTTCAAGACGGGGAGTCCTCTCATGTGGTATGATAGTAAGGGAGATCTTTATCCTATCACACCATGTTCCGTTCTATCGAGTCAGGCCTTACCGTCAGCATTTGCAGCCCTTGCCCCTTCCTTCTGGCATGCTCGTCTTGGTCATCCGAGGTCATCCATTTTGTCTTCTTTAGATAAAAATAATTTTATTTCATGTAAGGCTGCGCATAGTACTCTGAATTGTCATTCTTGTTCTTTTGGAAAAATTGTTAGGTTGCCATTTGTAGAATCTAAGTCTCATACTTTAATGTCATTTGATATTATTCATAGCGACTTATGGACATCTCATGTTCTTAGTTCTTTGGGTCATCGGTATTATGTTCTCTTTTTGGATGATTATTCGAAATTTTTATGGACTTTTCCGATAGCGAAAAAATCTCAAATTTTTTCCATCTTCTTAAAATTTAGAGCTTTCATTAGACCTCAATTCGAACGAGAAATAAAAAAAATATTCAATGTGATAATGGCAAAGAATATGACAACGGGGTGTTTCAGGAATTTTGTGCAACTAATGGGATCAATTTTTATTTTTCTTGCCCTCATACGTCTTCACAAAATGGGAAAGCCGAACACAAAATTCGTACCATTAATAACATTGTCCAAACTCTATTGATTCATGCTTCCGTACCCCCTTATTTTTGGCATCATGCTCTATAAATGGCTACATATCTTCTTAACGTTCTTCCTTCCAAAGGTTTGACATATTCGTCCCCTCTTCAAATTTTATATAATAAGACTCCTTCGTATTCTCATCTTAGGGTCTTTGGGTGCTTGTGTTTTCCACTCTTTCCATCCACCACAATTAACAAACTTCAGGCCCGGTCTACCCCTTTTGTGTTTTTGAGTTTTCCGTCAAATTACCGTGGTTACAAATGTTTTGACTTATCATCTACTAAAATCATCATTAGTCGCCATGTAATTTTTGATGAATCTCAATTTCCGTTTGCTACGGTTAGTAATCCCGCGCCTAATTTGTATAATTTTTAGATGATGATATATCTCTGTATATTATTCACCATTTTTCAGACGTGTCCCACACCCCAAATCCACCAGCGGGCCCACTACCCACTGGACCTATAGTCCCGTCTCCCACCACTATTTCCAGTACTGTATTTGGGCCATCATCTATTCCAGTTTTCGTAATTGGGCCAGTTGTCCAGCCCAATCCAAAAACTGGTCCAGTTTCGACTTTAGGCAGTGCTACCGTTCCCATTTCTGGGGCCAGCAGGCCCACTGCCTGCTGGCCCGTCTGTCACGTGTCCCGATATTTCTCAAAATTCACTCAATTCTCCCCCGAGTCATAGACCGGTCACTCGTAGTCAACGGGGTGTTTTGAAACCAAAAAGACATTTTAATTTAAATTATAATGTTCTTAAATCACCCTTACCCCGTAATCTTGTGTCTGTGTTAAATGACCCGAATTGAAAAATTGCTATGATCGATGAATATAATGCTCTTATTGATAATAAGACGTGGGAGTTGGTGCCCCGTCCATCTGGTGTTAATATTATTAGGTCTGTGTGGACTTTTGCTCATAAGGACAATTCAGATGGTTCGTCTGCAAGGCATAAGGCTCGGTTTGTGAGTGACGGTAAGACTCAGTAGGTTGGTGTGGATTGTGGTGAGACGTTTAGTCCGGTGGTCAAGCCGGCTACCATTCGCATTGTGATCAGCTTGGCTCTTTTGAAAGCATGGCCCGTTCATCAGTTAGATGTGAAGAATGCTTTCTTACATGGTGATCTCAATGAAACAATCTATATGCATCAGCCCTTGGAGTTTTAGGGATCCCAAATATCCTCATCATGTATGTTTGTTGAAAAAGTCCTTATATGGGCTTAAGCAGTCTCCACGGGCCTGGTATAAGAGGTTTGTCGACTATGTTTCGACTATTGGGTTCACTCACAACATGTCGGATAATTCCTTGTTCATATATCGTCGTGGTTCTTCCTTGGCTTATATACTCTTATATGTTGATGATATTATCTTGACTTCCTCTTTCGATGTTTTATGCCAGTCTATCATGACAATGCTCAGTTCTGAGTTTGCTATGAAAGACTTGGGGCCCTTGAGTTATTTTTTGGGAAGCTGTCACTTGCCATGCAGGTGGGTTGTTCTTATCCCAAAGGAAGTATGCAGCTGAGATCATTGAGAGGGCTGGGATGTCATCATGTAAGTCCACTTTCACTCCAGTTGATACTAAGCCCAAGCTTGGTGCTGCGGCCGGCGCACTATACGAGGATCCGACCCGCTATCGCAGTCTTGCAAGGGCCCTTTAGTATCTTATATTCACGAGACCAGATATTACGTATGCCGTACAATATGTGTGTTTGTTTATGCATGATCCCAGGGTTGAGCACATGAATGCGCTCAAACGCATCATTTGGTATATTCAGGGGACACTTGACTATGACTTGCATTTATATCCTTCATCGACGTCCACACTTGTCTCGTATACAAATGCTGATTGAGGTGGTTGTCCGGACACCAGACGGTCTACGTCTGACTATTATATATTTCTTAGTCTCATGGTCTGCGAAATGTCAGTCGACATTGTCCCTCTCCAGTGCAGAGGTCGAGTATCGAGGGGTAGCTAACGTGGTCTCTGAATCATGTTGGTTACTTAATATGTTGTTGGAGCTTCATTGTCCTATTCAGAAAGCGACATTTGTTTATTGTGATAATGTTAGTGTCATCTACCTTTCTGGTAATCCGGTTCAGCACCACCGCACTAAACATATCGAGATGGACATTCACTTTGTTCGCGAAAAGGTAGCTCGTGGACAAGTACGCGTATGCCATGTCCCTTCCAGGTATCAAATTGCAGACATCTTTACAAAGGGTCTTCCCTCAGTCATTTTTGAAGATTTTAAGGACATTCTCAGCGTACGAAGACCGCCCGCTATGACTGCGGGCGTGTGTTAAATATCGATAGGATATACACGATATACATGTGTATATCCTATGTATATTGGGCCTCGGTTTTGTATATATGACCGTATATATGGTCTAGATTTTAGGTAATGTTTTAGTCTCCTAGTGTTGGTAATGTTGTGGTATAATTAATATTTTTTACTTACCATAATATTTGTATTACCATAATTGTATAGTTAGTGTCCAAGTAGAATAAGGTAATAGGAGTAGAATATGATAAGATTTCTCTATTATGAAAATATGTAAATTGTATATATACTCTTTCAATTAATGAAAATAATGAAGAGATTATTTCTTTGAGTTATGACACTCACATAATCAACATGGGCCTTGTAATTCAATGCCTCTTCACGTGTAAAAATGGGGTGAAATGATTAGTTTTGGAGCCAACAATTAAAGTTTAGTCACTATTTTAATGTAATTAAAAGTAATAACATTTAGTAGAAAATAAACTTTTAATAAAAAAGTCTTTAGTTAAAGCACGGAACAATTACTTCGAAGCTTTGACAAGTCTAGGGTTGGGCATACAGTTTTGGCAAAACTGAATCCAAATCAAAATCGAACTTTTTGGAATTTCAGTTTGGATTTTTGAATTATGGATTTAAATTATAAAAAATCTGAATTTTGGATTTGGGACTTTGAATTTTGGGATCCGAAAATTCAAAAAAATTATATTTTATATTTTAGATTTATTCCTACATATTAATTGATGTTTAAATTGCATAGAGTTTCTAAGGGTAAGTAGTGATTGAGTTGAATATGAACTATTAGTAGTACAATTTACTTAGACACGATTTACTTTGTTTAGATTGGAAATTTCCTTGATGATGATTTCATTGCTTGAATGAACATTTTATTTGGATGATTGTAGTGAGAATGAAAAATTATTAAGGCTATTTAACATGAATACTTTATTAGGATATTCATTTTTTGTAAGAAGAAGAATCTTAATTTATAGGCTCAAAACTAAAAATTCAAAATAACCAAACTGACTAATCATAAATCGTTCTTAAGAAAACCGATCTAATCCAAACTTATTTGGTTTTAATTTCTTTAATCCAAAAAATTGGAAATTCAAATTAAAGTTTTATATCCAACTGTCTGAACGCCTACTCCTTAGTAGAACCACGATACAATTTGCTTGAACTCAAAAATTTGTTGAAATTTCAAACTCCATAAACGATTCATAGAGTTCAAACTCTAGAACGATTTATGAAGTCCAAACATATAAATATTTTTTAAATTTTACGTGTTTTGACTAGGATATTTTTATTAAAATTTTATTTTATAAATAAAAAATACATAACTAAATACTGAATAATTTTGAAATGATGGTTAAAACGTAATTAGGCGTCCAAAAGATAGATATTGGCCAATTTCTCCCGTTTTACTTGTCATTAAGCTGGAATATGACAGATATCAATTAATTATAATGTAAGTATGTAATGACCATATACACCCTTAGAAGATAGTATTACAATAAATGATATTTTAGATGTGAAGCTGTTTCTTTATGGGTAGTAGGGTCAAAATGGATCACTTGATTAAATTCATATGTATGATTTGATCCATCTCCATAGTATAAATTGTAATTGGTCCAAGTGATGGATAATGTTCATTCATTTAGCTACTGATTTTAATAATTAAGAGGGAGGAAAAAGTCAATAATGTAGTTATTTCTATTTAATTCATGCCACTCTTCTCCATGTCGTGTTTCACACTTTATTTATGACAATTCATTGAGTGAAAATAAATAAATTTGGAACTAGTAGTTACTTATATTTTACACATGTAGCTGGATTTTTCTTCAAAAAATGTTTTGCATGTGGAATAAATAGATGGAAATATAAAATTAAAGCCCCTTGATTAAACTATCTTAGGACAAATTAAGCTTTGATCATTTAAGGGATTGCCGCTTCCTTTTCATTGATACATCTATTTAATATAAGAAACAAAATTACGTTACAAAGTACAAACATCGATAAAATTGAGTCTTGTGGTTAGGGGTGTTCATGGTCCAGTTGGACTCGGTTTTAGAGTAAAATCAAATAAAACCAAATCAATTAAATTATTTTTTGTAATATTCAAACAAAATCAAATCAGTATAGTATAAATGTTATCGATTCCGGTTTTATCGATTTTATTGGTTTGATTCAATTTTTGCAGGTTTAAGAATGTATCTTATATTACAAAGAATCTTTGAATTAAAGGGTAACTAAATATGTTTTTGACCATGATCCATTTAAATTTAAGAATCTTCTTATTTAATTCATTAATTTTATTCATGTATCGGCCAATGACTAAGGGTATATGAATTACATAAACATAACATCTACTTTTTGTGATTCCAGTTACCTCCCTACATATAGCCTTTTTGATATTATGCAGCCCCTCCGGAGTTTTTATCAATCTAGACTTATCGTGTTTATGAAGTACTGAGAAGAAAACACATAAGTTATAACTGTAAACGATAAACAGAAAGACAAAGTCATCAACCAAATCTTTTTTAATTCTACTTTGCCATTTTCTTTCCTTTAATTTGTTATAGATAAAATGCTAACTTAGTAATTCAGATGACGTGTCTTAATAATTAGAGGAAAATACTAACAACAGATAGGAGCTTGTTATGTCAAAATTTACATTAAAAAATAACTTTCGTAATACCAAACACACTTAAATTTATAATCTGGAACTCTGCCTGAAGGACAATATTCCAATGTATGAATCAAACGGTCTAATGGATCACAGAATTAAGAGTAGATCTTGCCGTTCACACAACTATTGTAGTAGTTAGAATAACGCCGTTAAGGGTTTGGGAGAAAAAAATGAGGGAATCGTAAAACTAAATGAGGAAAAAATTCTATTTTACCTTAAATTTAAATGGGCCAGACATTTCTTTCTAATTATTTGAATTTGTATCGGACTTGGAGTGACCCATTTTTTTTTTGGTTTAACACCAAATCAAATCAAATGTTATTGATTTTTTAAAATTTAAAACCAAACCAAATTGGTTTTCGGTTTATTAAGTCGGTTTAACTCGATTTAATGGTTCAGATCAGTTCTTCGATCTCATTTGAACACCCCTACTTGTGGTATAGAAACACAAGAGACCATTTTTATGGTATCTTAATTACATTAATCCTACTAATTCAAATTCATGTTGCGTAAGGTTAATCAATGGGGAAATGTTCCTACCATAAGTATCTTTATGTCCAAGGTTCAAATTAGAAACTCTAATTAAAAGTGGACGGATCTCGTCCATTATGTTGATTAATTCGTATTCATGCTTGTAAATTTCACTAAAATGGAAGTGCTCCCTACCAAAAGTTTCTCTAGCTCCATATAGAAATTTATTAGAATCGAACTTTCTTTCAATATCTAAAAATGAAAGCTTACAATCTAACTCTTCTTCCTTATATACCGGCATGGGCATCGAGCCGAGCCCGAACCGAGTCTGAGCTGAGTCCAACCGAGCCTAGTATAAACTAAGTCGAGCCGAGTTTGAGTCAAACCTAACCAAGCTTTAAAAAGTACCGAGTCCGAATCGGGCTCAACGAGCTTTTCTACATTTTGACCGAGCCCGAGCTGAGCTGACTCTTTTATATTAAATCAAAAATATAATTTAAGTAAGTCTATAATCGTAATTGAACAAGCTATCATAAAAAAGAATATTTACATTATTAAGTCAAGAATATAATAATTTTAGTTGTAATGAATTGTTAAAAATAATATTCCTATTAAATAAAAAATATGATTTACGAAAGTGTGGTTGTGATTAAACAAGCTTTATATTACATAATCCAAGAAAATTATAACCACCATAATAAAAAGATAGTAAAGGATTACAAATTGGCAGAGGATGAAATATTCTTTTCTAATTGTATGAAGAAAAATAAGAGACTAAATACCATTAGATTTCTTAATAACCGAACCAAACTGACAACAACTAAATATATAAATATGTATATTGGTTTGATTTGATTTTAATAATTGACAAACCGATTGAATTGGTTTGATTTTGATTTTAACAAAAATCTACCAAACTAATATAGTTCGCTTAAGTTGCATTATAATTAGAATTTTACTTACATCAAATAAAAATATTAATTATATAATTGTTAGATTAACATAGTATGTTAAGTTAAATTTCTAATGTACTTCGTAATTGATCATAATGAATGAATATTAATTCTTAAATCGAGCCAACTGAGCCGAGCCAGCTCAATCGAGCCCGAGCTTTGACCGAGCCGAGCTTGATCGAGCTTTGACCGAGTCGAGCCGAGCTAAAATTTAACTAAAATCGAGCGAGCCGGGTCGAGCTTTTTCTCGAAATGAGCAGAGTCGAGCCGAGCTAAGTCCAATCGAGCCGAGCCCCGAGCCAACCCGACTCTTTGCCCAGTTCTATAATAAATACATGTGTACTTCTCCCAACTAGTAAACTATAGTTGACTAAATAAGCTAATTAATCTAAGAGTTACATAAGGTTATCAACAATGAAATTGATTAACTTAACTAATTAAAATTAGGTCACAACACAACTCTCATTACTTCCCTCAAGCTGTTTTTTTATGGGTAGTAGTGTTAAAATGTATCACTAATTCACTATAAATCAATGATCCTATGTAGGGTTTGATCTATTTCCATAATGTAAATTGTATATTGATCCAAGTAATGGACAATATTCATTCATTTAGATACTGATTTAATTAAGAGTTGGTGGGGGGTTTACCCTCCTCAACTTTGCTTTAAAAATCAAACTCCTCTCTCAATTATGAACAAAAGACATTCTTTCCCCCTTATCCTATATAATATCTATCTTACTCTTGATATTTTCAATCTCCATATATATAATATATTTTTATACTATACATAATATTTATTTTTCTTAACCTAGATATTTATGTAGTTTTATTTAAGTTAACAATATAAGTAGAATAATTTTTTTATGAATTTGTCACAAATCTAATGCTTTTTTTTATGATTTTATTTTAATATTGCATGAATTAAGTATGTTATATGTATATAAATGCATGTTTCAATTCTCTCTTATTCTCTATTGTCTATATAGATAAGTGAATTTTGTTTGTTAATAATGAAATATTTTATAAATTATAATTTAAAATCCATTTTCAATATAAATAGATTATCTTTTAGGTATTTATTATAAAATATACCTCTATTTCTATTAATTATTTTTTTATTACGTGCATTGAAATATGTATAAATTTTTTATTATCTGTTATTTTCACTGGTATAAATAGATATTAGAGTTTTGATTGTTATTAATAAAATTAATTTTCTTACTCTGCTAATTTATTTCATTATAGATCATCATTAATTTATATACTCAATTAGTATTTCTCACTTTTCTTTTTTGGTCAGAAAAAAATAAGTATTTATTTTTTCATAAAAAAAATGTTACATAAATTAAAAAATAAAAATCATGATTTTTAAAAAGTAAAATAAAAAGATAGGTTGATAATGTAAGGGTAAAATAGACATATTATAAAGTCAATAAGGATAAAGGGGGGAGAATGTCTATTGTTCAAAATTGAGGAGGGAGTTTGATTTTTAAGGCAAAATTGGGAGGATAAATGATTTTTACTCATATGATTTTATAGGATTAATTAAATAGAAGGTACAAGGACATAAGTAGGGGTGTGCATTATTCATATTAAACCGAAATAATCAAATCGAATCAAATTTTAAATTAGATTGGTTTTTCGGATTTTTGGTTTGATTTCGAATTGAGAACTTAATTTTTTTGGTCTTTTGGCTTTTTGGATTTAGGAAAATAAAAATTTAAAAACCCGATATATATATTATTTAACATATAGTACCATTTAATGGAGTTTGAGTTTGAGTGTTTTACCACTTTCAACCTTTCCTACTTAGTGATCTATTTGTATATTAGAGTATAAAATAACGCATTCTCAATAGTTAGGTTATGGACATGTATTTATATACTTTTAATTATTGTATTTTAAAATTTTTACCCGTGACGTATATTAGAAATATATTTAAGAGATTTGGCATGATTACACAGAACTATAGACCAGTCTGCTACAACTCCTTCTCTACAGTCGAAGAAGCATGACCAATCAACAGGTAAAAAGAGTGGGGAAGGTGTCTTCTGAGAATGATCTGCAGCTGGGACTTGGTGATGCTACTCGATTCTGAGTCCCATATTAATCGGCATGGAATGCATGGTGCTGCTTGCAAATTCTAGTGTGCAACCTGATGGTATAGTATCTAAGTTTCTCAAATGGTATAATATTTCTTATTTTTCGTCATTCAAATATGTCTATTCGACATGTTAATTATCTTATATGATGAAACCGAAAAAACCGAATCGAAAAGAGAAAAACTAAACCAAATTAATTTTGGTTCGGATTGGATTGTGATTTTAAAAATCGAACACCAAAAAACCGAAACCGAATACTGTAAAACCGAATCGAAAAACCGAATGCACACCCCTGAACATAAGTAGTCATCTGGTGAAAATATCGATAACCGGATGATCATAAAAGTCAAAAGAGATTTTGTAGTCAAAATGTATATTATTATACACTATATATACATTTATTATACACTTCATATATACACTTTTTATACAATATATATACACATCATATACATTTTCATGTATGATTAGTGTATAATAAATATATAATCAGTGTAAATATATACACTAATTATACTCATATTATACACTATGTACACAATATATAATGACCAACATATTTGAAAAAGTCACCGAAGACGTGAAAAATCAACACATCTTAAAGATTTTAAGGTCAAAGATTATTGAGAAAATAAATAAATAATGCTAGTGTACCAAACAATCATAAATCGACGTGAACCAGTAAAATCAAGGTCGTGGGGGGGGGGGGGGGGGTTAGAATAGAGGACCCATGGCATTGCTTTCATAGCGAAAATGCCGGAGCAACACTAGAAAACATAAACCCAATCAAATCTAGAAAAACAAACAAGGATATTGGATGAATGACGCCGAAGGATTAGCATGGCAACGGATCGGATCTGGACCGAATCCTACTAGATCCAGATCCGTTTTTCATACCTGAATTAAGATCCGGATCCAGATCCGTCGGGTCCATAAAAATCAGATTCAAATCCGGATCCATCGGATCCACGGATCTGGATCCATATGTAAAAAATATTGTCTTGCTAAGATATTTTTTTTGAACTGACAAACGATTTTTACTCAGCTAACAGTTTCCTGTGTTACAATTTTGAAATGTTCATATGAGATATTTTGTTCGTTGTCTCGTTTTGATTGTGAGCTATTAATTGAAAATGTTGGATAATGACAATAGTTGTGGAAAATGCTGACTAATATTTTCACAATGCAGAACTTGTATGTGATTGGAATCTTCACAAATAAAGTGAATATAATTTTAACTACTTGTCTATGGAAATGTTAGTCATTCACTAATATAACATTGATTTTATTATCGAAGTTACCTCTTTATTTTTTGGTTTTTGAGTTAACGCGGGGATAAATTAAACTTGTTTTGAGAATTAAACTTGCAAGGATATGCTAAACAATTTTAAGAAAATACTTATAAAATTACATTATAGGTTATGAATATATTTAATAAAAAATGGATTCACGGGTCAGATCTGGACCGGATACGGATCTCAAATACAAGATCCAGATCCATATCTGATCCATCAGAAACGGATCCGGATCCGTCGGGTCCAAATTCTGAAGATCCATATCCTATGAAACGGATATGGATCCACCGGATCCGGATCAGGTCCAGGATCCATTGCCATCTCTACGAAGGATATTCCAGTTGGCCGCATCTGATGATTTCATGGTGACAACTGAAAAGAACAGGAAAACATAAGAGAAACGGAAAAAGGGAGAAGGGAGTAGTGTGGCGATGTCGTGATCGTCAATGTCGGTTCTTCGACGTTGGAGTGTGTCGTAGCGGCGTGGCTGCGTTGTGGTCATAGTTGGAAGAGGAAGAAGGAAATTCTCGGTGGTTGGCGGAGGAAGAAAGGACAATGGCGGTGAAGTCAAAAGAAGGAGAGAGAGTGTGTTGCTAGCGATTATGAGGATTTTTTTTGGCTATAGGGATCTAGTGGTTAAATTTATCTTTATTTTGGGAGGAAGTGTATTTCAGATACTTTATATAAACAAGGGCTAAAATTTGTCTTATTTATTTTTAAGGTATCAAGTAATGTCCTTTTTCCTAAATTGAACAAGTTTTTGAACCCAGACATCAGATAATTAAGGTACATATACTAGACCGGATACATGTTAGCAAAAAAACCTACAAATATCTATGTAATTTAACCATTTTAAGTAAGTCAGGGCAAGAAGTAAAGAAGAATAGTTTCTCCACTTATCTTCAAAGAGAAAATTAGAGATTGAGAATGCCCTTCTACTCAAATTTCCAACATAGCCATCTCAATTATAATTCAATTAAATTATCCATGCAATTTTCAAATTCAGAAGAACCTAAAAATCAGGTTACCATGATAGAAAAAGTTAGAATTATATATTTAACAATCAAATAGTGATAATATCCATAAACTTTGCAACCAAATGATTTGAGTCAACTTGTCAAGTGTTGAAGTGTGTGACCGTATCATCTAAAAGTTTAAGTTGTTAAATAGAGCACACTTTTAATACTTAATTATATTCTCAACACGTCCCCTCACGTGCATGTTTGTTATTTCCATGGGTCAAGCATGTTGAATTTCTTTTTTATTATGGGTGGCGGTGAGATTCAATCCCAAGACCTTTGTATGCTCTGATACCATGTTAAATAATGGATTTTGGACCTAACTCAACCCCAAAAGCTAGCTAATGAGGGGAGAATTATCCAAGTCCACATAACGAGATCTCTCATCTCATTAATCACAAATGTGAGATTTTTTTCATTCTTCAACACCCCACCTCATGCCCAGGGGGATATCCGGAGGGTGGACAATTAAATTTGAGGGCCCAACATTGGATGAGATGGGTCATGCTCTGATACTATATTGAATTGTGTGACTATCTCATCTAAAAACTCAAACTATTAGATAGATCACATTTTTAATAATTAATTATATTCTCAACATGTCCTTTCATGTGTGGACCTGATATTTTTCATGGACCAAACATTTGGAAGTTCTTTGTTAATATTGGGTGACGGTGAAATTCGATCTCAGAACCTTTGTCTGCCCTGATACCATATTGAAGTGTGTGACCGTCTCATCTAAAAGCTTAAGTTGCTAGAGAGATAACACTTTTAATACTTAATTGTATTATCAACATATTGAAGTGTGTGACCGTCTTATCTAAAACTTTAAGATGCTAGAGAGCATACTTTTAATGTTTAATTATATTCTCAACACGCATCTCACATGTGATCCTAATTTTTTTCATGAAACAAGAATGTTGGCACGACCCCAAAATCACTAAGTCGTGCAGGCACCTACCATTTCCACCTTCGGTAGGCGATCCCTTCCCTTAACCAATAATCCATCAATACATAAAGTAAATAAACGAAATAAATAGAAGTCCAAGTCATATCATAATATAAAGTGTGGAAGTACAATACTAAAAACACCCCAAGGAAATGGTCTGTACAAGAGCCACTAATCAATACATGTCTGAATAATACATAACTCTCAAAAGTAGGAATACTGTCTCAGAATCAAAGTAAGACGAGTGATAGAGAAGGAGTCTACGGGCAGCGGATCCATCCTGTATGCTCACCCTAGAAGACTCAGCAGGTAGCCTCGGGATCAGTCTCGAGGAGTCGATAGAACTGCTCATGTACTATGCATTCAGAAAAGAATGCAATAAGGTAGTATCAGTACAAATATTGTGTACCGGTAGATATCATAAGCCGACAATAGTTAGCTAACATATGTATAAGAAAGAAACTGAAAAATAGACATGCTCACAATCAGGTACAAGTAATATCACAGTCTAAGAATAACCGGCCAAGTGTAGAGAATCAAGTCAGGATTTAAGTATATGAATGAAATGATGAGTAAATATGTAAGGCAATTCGTCCCAACATTCATGACCCATGGGGGACCCGCAAAGTCTATGTACCGGTAACTTCATATCACATAGCCTAGAGATGACTCTTCCACCGAACACCCCGCTAGCCACTCCGTATCACTCAGCTTATAGATGGCTACGTAATATAATGTCATATAAATCACAAATATTTCCTTCTCACTTATCACCATCACGCCAATAACAGGTCATATCAATATATCATGGAAATGAGGATGAATGCAATGCAATGACAATATCAAGTGTATCATATCAAATCTCCAACCGTGCCACACATGGACATATATCATAATATCGGTATCAAGTCAAGTCCTTTCCCCTATCGATGATAATACCAAGATAAGTGAGAGACAGTTCTATCACAAGTACGGTATGACAACTACGAATAAGTCTAGTAATCACAAAGAGGCAACAAGTCACATTCAGTTAACAATAACCAACCTAAGTAATTCATGCTTTCTCCAACAGTATCTAACTATACATATGCTTCGCTAACCGAAGTCTAACCAGAAAGTAAGTCATAACCTACCTGGATGCCAAGCGGGAGTCACAACGAATCACACTTGCGCCTTGCCCTTCTGAGGATCACGGTCGTACTCGAAGTCTAATATTATCGAAGTCTGAGTTAGAGCATCAAATTAACAACATCCATAACATTAAACTATCATTCGAACCTAACCCAACTATGGAAGAAAGAAGGAAACGAGCTTATATGGGTATAAAGCATAGGACTACTCTCGGGTCCTCCGAAAGGAAACCCGGCCCCTCACTTAGAAAGACATACGAAATGGACTGGTTACGGAATATCAGACTAGACGGAATAGAGAGCTTTTAATGTAGTTTTTCCTGTAGTAAACTTCTTTCTTTTTCGTCATTTCAAAAGTGAAATATGAAATTCAACATTCCAGGAGTTCAATCCTACTAATCACTTGCTTAAGCAACTTAAGATTAGGCCAATTTTATCAATTACTATCAAACTTCGAATTTAGATATAAATCCTAATTTTCCAACAATCAAATTCATCAAGAATAAGGGAAGATTCAAGCCTATAAACCATGAACTAATCAATTTCTACCATTATAATAGTTAAATCCTCCAACAATTTCCATTTAGAAAAACTAGAACCCTTTTCATGAAGTTTTCATCAACACCCATATTTCCTCCTAGATTCTAATGTATTTCTAACATGGAATCAAGCTTAGGAATGTTGAAATAGTAAATACTAGGTTAGCGGACTTACCACAAAGAGAAATCCTCCTAGAAGTGCTTGGGTTCGCCCTAGAATTGACTTGGAGAAATATTTGGGAAGATGAGAAATGAAGGATTTATTTCACACTTAAAAGGCTATTGTTTTCCCACCGTCTACTACAGCGGACCCGCGCCCGCGATCGACCACCTGCGTCCGCGTCAAGCATAAAATCCAATCCTTCGTTGCAGCGGTCTCGGTCAGCTGGGGCACACTGAGGCTCGCCCCAGCGAGTACACCAGAAAATCAGTAAAACAATTTTTCTACAATTCCAACCCGAAATCTGACAATCACCCAAGACCTCCTAGACACAAACCAGATATGTACACATATGTAAAAATACGCTACAGACTCGCTCACGGTCTCGGAATTTTCATCTGAAGTCTTTTTTTATTGGGTCAACTCTCAATGGCCTAAACTAAATTCCAACCAATAGCCAAAAATGCTTGTGAGGGCCTCGAGAACTGAACCAACTATTCCACCAAGTCATAAACGATCCTCCGGATCTCACGGAATCGACGAAATTCCGAAAAAGGTCCATTTATACAAAAATCAGCTATCGGTCAACACTCTCACTCTTTAAGGTTCTAATTTCTTAACTTCCACTAGAATCGTTCGATAACTTCGGGAATCGAGTGAACGAGGGTAAAATAGTCAAAATACACAAAGCAATGGAACAGGTCGGTACATACGTGAAATTTATTTTTTAATAATGGATGGCGGTGAAATTCGATCTTAGAGTCTTTACCTGCTCTGATACCATATTAAAGCGTGTGACCGTCTCATCTAAAGCTTAGATGGTCACACACTTCGATACTAAGCAAACGTCTTTGCTGGCGGCGAGATAAAAGGATTTTCAAGAATTACCAGGAAAGCAAAGGAAACTATAGATAGTCATCAAACAATCAAAGTAATACCCAAAAACTAAGATTCTAGTGTTTTAGAGGATTTAGTGTTATATGGGTGGAAAATTCATAATGGAGGGTGGTGTGTGGTGGTGGTATCTGAAGGTTATACAAATATGAGTGTTGAAGTTTCGCTGACAAGTCCATTAAATCTCCTCGACCCTGACAAATGCTTGTCCTTTCTCTAATTTCCAATTGTATTTGTTTCACTATCTGCTCTCTATTTACGGTTTGGTTTCTAAAGATTTTCAATTCTTAACTTCTCATGTATGGTAAATTAAAGCTCCTATTGCAGCAGTCATAATCTCTGAATGAAATAATCATCTTTCTTATTTTCATTAATTGAAATGTATATATATATACAAGTTACATATTTTCATAATAGAAGAATCCTATTCCTAAAACTTTATTCTACCATAATTCTAACTATACAATTATGGTAAGTGTATAAGACTAATTAAGGTAACAATATTACAACAATATATACCATATATACACTAATGTAAAATCCCCAACTGAGATGGGTTGTGCTGCCGATATGGGCTGACTTCCGAGATGGGTTGTGCTGCCGATATGGGCTGACTTCCGAGATGGGCTGATTCGCTGTGTTTACCTGTGATACACTGCGGTATATCAAGTGTATATCACGTGTATATCACCTTGTTTAACAATCTCCTTCTTCAATTTCCTCCAATGTCTCCTTTTGTTCAGCTGCATATTTGTCAATATGGCCCTTAGCTGAAACTTTTGGCTCATCCAGCTAGTTATAACTTCCCATAATCTAGAGCTTCTTTGATCTTGTTAAGTTTCCTCCAATACCAACTACAATCTACAGGAGGATTTTTATTTGAACCAAATGCTAGGTATCTCATCGCATTTGTCAATTTGCCACATCATCCGCGTGTACATTACATGCATCTTCTTTTTTTTTTGACTGGTTGTCAGTGACATATTCAATAGAGATGTCTAAAGGAAATAATCTTAGTTGAAGTGTTTTGTTAAAATAGATAGTCAATTTTAGAGGGTTACCTATGTATCTGGCATTTAGAAAAATCTAAAACATTACCTTTCAAACCACCAATTACAAAAGTAGCTTCATATGAAGAAAAACTCAATATTACAATATAATTTCTGCTAGTTTATTTTGACTTTGTTATTAGAAGAATCTGGTAAATTTCATGCTTGATGAAATTGAAAAGTGCCCCGAAAGGAAATAATTAAATAAAGACCATGCCACTAAACAAGGCATTGAAAATTGGGAGAATCAAATCTATTTGATGTTTCATTTATGATAGAGAATATATTAATATTCTTCATATATTCTGTAATTATGATTATGATGTAATTATGTAAATTAAATATTCTCATATAATTAGGTTTGTACTTATAGACACACACACTACCCTCCTCCAAAACCCTAAATCCCCCCCCCCCTTTTCTTTCTCACGCCGCCGGCAGCCCTTGTCCATGGCTTCTCCTGCACCTTCCTCCTCCACCCACGACACACATCCTACTCCTTCCCCTTCCTAACATCTTTCATCCGGCCTTTGCCATGACGAACATCAAGAACTTTATCCCTTTGATTCTTGATCAAGAGGATGGTCAATACTCATCGTGGGTTGAACTATTTCAAATACATGTTTGTCCTTACAACGTCCTTGACCACATCGATGCCATCACCACCCGTCCACCCGACGTCGACAACCCAACGTGGAAGCGCCTCGATGCAATCTTCAAACTGGATATATGGAACCATATCCAAGGATTTAATTCATACCATTATGAAGACAGGTTCTTCAACTCACGAATTATGGACGAGACTAGAAAAAATCTTTCAAGACAACAAACATACACGTGCCATATATCTGGAGGAACAATTTAACAAAATCCATCTTGAGAACTTTGCTAAGATGTCAAACGAGTGTAAACAACTAAAACTAGTTGCTGATCAATTGTCTTATGTTGACAGTTCGATTTCTGAAACAAAGATGATTTGGCAACTCATTAATGGGTTGCCGAAAGGTGAGTACGATACATTTGTGACGATGATCCAATAAGTTGATCCCCTCTCTATCTTTAATAAGGCCCGATCATAATTGCTATTGGAAGAGACTAGACGTGCCAAACAAGATGAACATAATCAGAAGGCGTTGGTAGTAGATGCACCACCGACCACCCCTACACCTGTCGGACCACCGCAATCCGCGGACCACTAAAATCAGTACGGTGGTCGAAGTGGTGGCAGAGGGCGACGCAACGGACGTGGCGGCAGAGGAAGGGGCCGATGGGCCGGTCCAATTTCTGTGGACAGCCAAGACAGTCCCATTCCCCATATCCGTGGGCCAGCCCAATGCCGTGGCCAACCTCCAAAAATTGGGCTTCCCCCTTGCACTTACGCAACCATCTCGACACGACACTCGAGTTTGCCATTTGTAGACTCTACTTCTCATACTTTAATGTCATTTGATATTATTCATAGCGACTTATGGACATCTCCCGTTTTAAGTTCCATGGGTCATCGTTATTATGTTATATTTTTGGATGATTATTCTAATTTTTATGCACTTTTCCGTTAGCGAAAAAATCTCAAGTTTTTTCTACCTTCTTGAAATTTAGAGCATTCATCCGTACCCAATTCGAACGTAAAATTAAGAACATTCAATGTGACAATGGCAAGGAATATGATAATGGGATGTTTTGGGAATTTTGTGCAAATAATGGCATTGTTTTTCATTTTTCTTGTCCTCATACGTCTTCACAAAATGGGAAAGCCGAACGAAAAATTCATACCATTAATAATATTGTTCGAACTCTAATGGTCCATGCTTCCGTACCCCCTTCCTTTTGGCATCATGCTCTACAAATGACTACTTATCTTCTTAACATACTTCCTACCAAAGGTTTGGCATATTCCTCCCCTTTTCAAATCTTAT
This sequence comes from Anisodus tanguticus, assembly GCA_034509755.1. Lineage (NCBI taxonomy): Eukaryota > Viridiplantae > Streptophyta > Magnoliopsida > Solanales > Solanaceae > Anisodus > Anisodus tanguticus. The sequence goes on along the minus strand of CM067543.1, from coordinate 5,584,681 downwards.
ATAATAAGACTCCTTCGTAATCCCATCTTAGGGTCTTTGGGTGCTTATGTTATCTGCTCTTTTCATCAACTACAATTAACAAACTTCAAGTCCGTTCTACTCCTTGTGTGTTTTTGGGTTATCCCTCTAATCATCGTGGTTACAAATGTTTTGATTTGTGGTCTAATAAAATCATCATTAGTCGCCATGTTATTTTTGGTGAAACCCAATTTTCGTTTGCAAAGGTACATAGTCTCGGGTCTAGTTCGTATAATTTTTTAGATGACGATGTCTCCCCATATATTATCCACCATTTATCGGACCTGTCCCGCACCCAAAATCCGCTAGCGGCCCCACTGCCTGCTAGTCCTCCAGTACCATCACAGTCTACAGTTATTGGGCCGGCAACTGGGCCGCCTATCCAGCCCAGTTCTGCCACTATTTCTATTTCCGATGTCGGTCCCAGTTCCAGTATTAGGCTAGCAGGCTTCCTGCCTGCTGGCCAGTCCATCACATGTTCCGATATTTTCCAAAATCCACTCAATTCTCCCCCGAGTCACCGCCCGGTCACTCGTCGTCAGCGGGATATTTTTAAATCAAAAAGACATTTTAATTTAAATTCTAATATTCTTAAATCCTCTCTACCACGTAACCCAGTGTCCGCATTAAATGACTCGAATTGGAAATTGGCTATGACCGATGAATATGATGCTTTTATTGCAAATAAGACGTGGGAGTTGGTACCCCATCCTTCTGGTGTTAATATTATTCGTTCTATGTGGATTTTTACTTATAAGGATAATTCTGACGGTTCTTTTGCAAGGCATAAGGCTCGTCTTGTAGGTCATGGTAAGACTCAGCAAGTTGGCATGGATTGTGGTGAGACGTTTAGTCCGGTGGTCAAACCGGCTACCATTCGCACTGTTCTCAGTCTGGCACTTTCGAAAACTTGGCCTATCCATCAGCTAGATGTGAACTTTCTTACATAGTGATCTTAAGGAGACCATTTACATGCATCAACCCTTGGGTTTTCGAGACCCCAAATATCCTCATCATGTATGTTTATTGAAGAAGTCTTTGTATGGGCTTAAGTAGGCCCCATGGCCTTGGTATAAGCGGTTTGCAGACTATGTTTTATCTATTGGGTTTTCACACAACAAGTCTGATAATTCATTGTTCATATATCGTCGTGGTCCTTCCCTGGCTTCTATACTATTATATGTTGATGTTATTATCTTGACTGCCTCTTCTGATGTTTTGCGAAAGTCTATCATGACAATGCTCAGTTCTGAGTTTGCTATGAAAGACTTGGGGTCCTTGAGTTACTTTTTGGGGATTACTGTCTCTCGTTATGAATATGGGTTGTTCTTATCGCAACGAAAGTATGCTGCTGAGATCATTTGGCATACTGGTATGTCCTCTTGCAAGTCTAATTCCACTCCGGTTGATACTAAGCCCAAGCTGGGTGCTGCGTCTGGCTCACCGTACGAGGATCCGACTCACTATCGTAGTCTTGTAGGGGCTCTTCAGTAACTTACTTTCACGAGATCAGATATTACGTATGCCGTACAGTAAGTGTGCTTATTTATGCATGATCCCCGGGTTAAGCACATGAACGCGCTCAAACGCATTATTCGATACATTCATGAGACACTTGACTATGACTTACATTTATATCCTTCATCGACATCTACACTTGTCTCATATACTGATGCTTGATTGGGGTGGTTGTCCAGATACATGACGTTCCACGTCCGGGTATTGTATGTTTCTTGGTAATAACTTGTGGTCTCTTGGTCTGCGAAGCGCTAGTCTACATTTTCTTGCTCTAGTGCAGAGGCCGAGTATCGAGGGGTAGCCAATGTGGTCTCTGAATCCTGTTGGTTACGTAATCTTCTTTTAGAGCTTCATTGTCCTATTCAGAAAGCTACCTTGGTTTATTGTGATAATATTAGTGTCATATACCTTTCTGGTAATCCGGTTCAACACCAGCGCACTAAACACATCGATATGGATATTCACTTTGTTCGCAAAAAAGGTAGCGCGTGGACAAGTACGCGTCTGCCATGTCCCTTCCAGGTATCAAATTGCAGACATCTTTACCAAAGGTCTTCCGTCAGTACTCTTTGAAGATTTTAGGGACAGTCTCGGTGTACGAAGACCGTCTGCTATGACTGCGGGTGTGTGTTAGTTATACCCGTGATATACATGGGTTTGTATACCATGTATATCACGGTTTCACAAGGTAAAATACCATATGTGAAACCGTGGTGTACACGGTATACAAACCCGTGTATATCACGTTTTTTGGTAAGTTTAATTAGTGTAAATATTGTATTAAATTAGTCTTGTACACTTATCATAATTATAGGATTATTGTATAACTAGAATAGGGTTTTGAGAGTAGAATAGGAATAAGATTTTCCTATTATGAAAAATTGTAAATTATATATATATACTCTTTCATTAATGAAAATAATGAAGGGATTATTTCTTTCAGTATCTTGCCATTTTGGTAGCGCCCCCTTAGCGAATATAGCTAGTACGCCCTCTATATGAACTTGTAAACCTTGTTTTGGCCTCGGCATTCTCTCCCTTGAGATTGTGTTGTTCTTCGTGAACCTGGAAGATATCAATAAGAATACTCTCTCCTTTCTTTCTATTTATCAGTATCTGCAATTTCAACATTGTTCGCCTTTATATTACGTGCCTCACTATAGCCTAATCGGTCCTAGAGCAGATTTTTGCCATTACCGTGTCAACTTTAGAAGTCACCTATATATGTATTTGGCCTTCTTAAATATCTTATTTTAACTCTCTATAACATTGAGTAATTTGTACTTTCTCAGAAATGGAAATATAAGTTCCCTATCCATATATAATTACTCCATGGTCAATGTGCTTGATATACTTTAGACCATGGGCTGTATAATTCTATGGTAGTCGGATGCAATACATTCCCACTAAATAATTGGTCGTCAGAGATATAGTTAGTGCAAGTGTCCATCCAAATGAAGAGAACTTATTCCTTTTTGGGAAATCAGATAATGCAGCTGAGAAACCAAAAGTCAAAGCAATAAAAGGAAAACATAAAGCAACTATCCCTGAGATGCTTATTCACCATTGATCATTTGTTGTGACTATAAATACATGCCATATAGCAATCGCATCTCAATAAAAAGAAGAGTTGTCTTACATGAAGAGGAGAGTCATATTGTTTAGTAGCCAAGGATGACTTGCCTGCTCCATTATTTTAAAGGTATTTACACCATCAATGGTGGCCTTTTTGTTTGGTTTCAGGCAGTCTCCTTGGCTACCTTGACATGTTCTCCTCTTTCATGCAAGAATTTTTCTTCTGTTATTTTCTCTGTTTCACTTTATGTGACACACTTAATGAGAAGTTTCTACAACTATACAAATATTATGTCATGTTTAAGGTCATAAGTTTCAAAGATTTTATAATCACACAAATGTTATAGCATGTCGAAGACTATATGTATCAGAAGTCTTCATTTTTTTCTTAAATTATGTGTCGAGTCAAATTATATCACAACTTGAAAAGTAACTTAAGAAGGAGTTGAAAGAGGAGAAGTCTAGCATGATGAGAGGTGTCTTATTTGGTAGCCAAGGATGACTTGCCTGCACCACTTGTAAAGGTCTTTCATGTCCTTTCTTAGTTGGTTTCAAGCAGGTCATCTTTAGCTAACTTGGCAATCTCCTCTTTCATGCAAGGCTTTCTATTCTTTCAATATCAAGAGAGCAAGAGATAAAGGAAGTCTAAGATCCAAAGAAGAGTCTTATTGATACCCAAGGATGACTTGCCTGGACCATTTTCTTGGGCTTATTTAATTAGCCAGATAAGCCATTTCAAAATAGAGTTTGAAATTTATACATCGTATAAAAAAAAAATGTTATATTATGTTTACCTATTGTAGTATGTAGCAGGTAAGCGATTTTTTTATTTTAAAATTACAAATCTCATATATCAAAAAGAGGTTTATCTATAAATATCTTTTAAATAATCGAATAATATATAAAAAATATTCTAAACTGACGACTTATATTATAACTTAAAACTCTTCTAATTATAAGAGAGAGGAACCTTTTTACATGGTATGTTGCAGGCAGTCATCTTTGGCTGTGTGATATGCTTTTAGCCCTCATTCTAGGCATTCTCTTTCTTTATTATCATTTCCCTCTTGGAGTAAAACAACTTGCACACGATGTAGTATAACATAAGTACGTATTGGTACATATATAATTCAGTGTATATCGAAGTAGTCAAATGTTGCATAAAGCTTTTACTCTATTTGTGGAATAACACATTCCGTCAACGAATAAAAATATTACCCTTTTTTCTGCCCATAAGGGAAAAATAGCAAGAACACACCAGGAGAGTGAATCAGGTCATCAGATATGTGTTATCATAGAAAGACATGATCTATCTCAGAAATAGAGAACATATCGATCAGAAGTATGTGAGAGCAAACACACATGGTAAGACAATGAAAAATGAACCAGATCTATAAACATGTTCCTTACTAGACACATGTGTGAGACAAAGTTGAATGGAACAAATGCAAGGAACATGTCCAAGAACGTGTTCCTGCTCAGAGTCCGACCATGAGTAGAATTTGTGATTTTTAGTAAAGACTTGGTGTATAAGATTGCAGGATTAGTTGTCATACTTATCAAGATATTTCAGAGTCCTACATGGAAACTGAAGCTGCGTGAAGATGCAAGAATCTCAAACCAACATAAATCCTATTTTCTATGATGGGTCGTGTCATGTAGGGTTTACGGTGAGCCTACGTATTGAAGACTAAAAGCTATATATATCCAAGTCTTTCCGTTAGGAAATTACGCACTCGCAAAGAGAAAAAATCATAATATTGAGCAAACTATGCTAAGTATATTTGAGAGAATCCTGATTTCACCAGTGCGACCTAATACAATGAGGCAGATTGAAGAAGATGTGTTACAGATCGAGTTTTTGGTTACAGTTCTTAAGTCTAGATTCTTGTATTATGATTGATCATCGAGTTGTACCTTTATCATCTTTCATAGAAGTATATTGTTAGGTATAAACGTTAGTCAAATTCAACTTCAAGTTGGGATAACTTGGAGTGGGCTTACTAGTCTAAAGAGATTAGTGAAATATGAATTAGTGTTTAGTTCCTAGGTTACACAATTTGTAACTTGAATTTGCATAGGGTCACATTGTAGTGGAGTTTAGGGTTAATCCTACATAGATGTAGGTCTTGGCTTTTTTATCCTTGTGAGTCGGGTGCTTTCCACGTAAAAATTCTTGTGTCCTTGCTTTACTGTTCTTTACTATTCCGTAGACGCTTTGCTTAGAAGAGGTGGAGTAACATGTTCCATCCTATAGGTAAGTATTAGGTATCGCGTTTAGATATTTGGTTGTGCAGAATATCAATTGGTATCAGAGCCAGGTTATCTTCAAAGAGGTTAACACTTTAAGAGTAGATCCTGATGAATGTTGCACCACCTAAATGACTTATTGAAGGAAAATCAATTCACAGGCCACCATGATTAAATACAGAGCACTTTGCTTTACGGAAGAAAAATATACGGAGACTTACCTGATGGCTGTGGACTATGACCTTTGGTTAATTACAACAAGAGGACCACTTGTTCCCATGAAGATTCGATCCGACGACACAAGAATACCTAAAATTGAAAATGAATTATCTGGTGAAGACTTTAGGTTGTTCAAACTAAATAAAAGGCAATTCATATTCTATATTGTAGTCTGGAAATAGAAGAGTGTGACATAATCGCAGGATTTTCCTGTGCTAACGAAATCTAATACTTGCTAATACAAGCATATGGAGCTATGTCTCAAGAAGAGTGACCCAACTAGGTTCTTCAGTGTTATCACTCAAATCAAAAAATTTTAGGCAAAGGGAGGTAAAACTGGGAAAGGCTAAAATGAGTAAGGAGCAACTAGAAGATGAATCTGAACTTAAAAAAATTAAAAATGAGTTGTACTCTAAGAAAGAAAAATCCAAAAAACTAGGGGGAACATGTCAAAAAGGAAGGATAAGTTCAGAAAAGGGCAAGAAAGATGAACCCGGCAAAGAATCTTGCTCACGAATTGGCACTTACACAGGGGGAACATGAGGTGAAATTCCTGATAGACATCAAAACTTCAAAGGCAACTCTGGGTGTACTCAAGGCTTTGAAAAGAGAAATGAGTAGGAAGGAATCAAAGGGTGACATATAAGCAAAAGTATATCAAGAAGTTGTACAATAAAGGGACATATGGGCAATATAAATAAGAGCAACTCAGGTTAATACTCTAGGAGTAACCGTTGAGTATTGATGAAACAGGTTGCAGAACCTATTTGCACAAGTGAGTGAATACCACCAATAAAACAAGTACTTCAAATTGGTCATGGGCTAGCAACTGATAAATGAGACTAACCTGGAAATTGTGTGGGGAACATTAAAATGATATCCTATTGACCAACAGTACCACTTGAGATCTATGCTACAAATTGAGTTGTTGATGTGTTCAAAATTGGGTAAGTCAACACTATATTAGAATTCCTCAATGTCTGGCTAGAATATATGTTTCAAATTAACTAAGTATCATAAATTGAACAATATATTACTCAGTCTCATACATTCGGTTGTATGTCCTATACCATAAATAAGCTCATGATCTCTTAATGTCAAATTGTTTGTCACACAACAATTGGTTTGAAAATCAAGATTGCACATGGTTAGTAATCATACACTTCATGTATGCATTCTTTTCTTTTGAAGTCAACGATACAGTCAGATAATGAAAGAACTAAAAACAGCTTGGTCTCTCTGTCCCAGTTTGATTCAACCGTCATTAAAAGTGCATTGAGAAGAGAGAAAGATCATGTCATGATGACCATTGTAAAAAATGGTGAAGATCAAATCACACCCTTTCCAAAACGATTTCAAATGTACTATTCACACTACTTTCCCCTTCATGTTCCTCTTCACTTCAACTTAAACTTTGTGAAGGGGAAAGTCCTGAAGGCGAAACCCCCACCTGTACCAGAGGCCCCTTTCAGGTGGGATGTAAATCGAGGGATATGCGCGAGTGGCAGCCTTGCAAGGGAAAGGACCAACGGGACACGAACCCAGCAACATCCCTTGCAATATTTCAACAAAGACTGTCACCACACGAATTTGAACCCGCGACGTCGGAGTGGTTATACCCCAATCACCTTGCCACTTACCAACTCGCCTGTGCTCCTGGGGGCCACTTCAACTTAAACTAACCACACCTCTATACTTTTAATCTCAAATCACGTTCTCTCTCTCGCTTGCTTTGATCCTGGAAATTAGAATAGAAAATGTTCAATTTCTCTTCCTATTCCGATTATTCATTCTCTCCCATACACTCTCATGACTCCACCAACCCCAACTATAAGCTCCATTTCACTCTCATTAACCCATCATTTTCTCCCATACGGATCTATACACCTTCTGAAATGGCAAAAGTGGAAAGAAAATTGGTTGGGGCACATCGAAAGGTGGAATACAATAAAGGCAGGGGCTAGTTCGGGAGAAAACAGTGACAGAACAACTCCTCAAGAAAATAAGTTATTGGACACTACTAGCTCGGGTTCGTATGGTGTAGTGAAAATGGAGAAAATGAGCAATGAAAATATAATGGTGCTTGGTGAAATAAGGAAGGATAATAAGGAAAGGAACCCTCCATAAACTGGCGTTGAAATGCAGTCAGTGTCAGTATGAGGAAAAATCCTCATCAATCTGAAAATGGAGGTTCATGGTCTGCCTAGGAAGAAAAAGGTCAAGGAAGCTGACAGTAATCCTCAGTAACATGGGAAAGAAGGGCAGACAGGATCTTGGTCCTCTTAGAAAAAATTGGTGAAAAAGAACGGTGGGCCTTCTTGGGTAAAAAAAAAAGTGGACAAAGAGGATGGCTCTTTCTAGGGGCAAGGGATTGATCCATATGGTGACTCGGGAAAGCAAACAAAGAAAGATATATACTTTCCTTATAGTCAAGTCACTCCAAAACCTCCTAGTTAGGACTCCCTAGAAATTAGCCCTAGATTCTACTATCCACCTTGATCACAATCCCTACGAAGGTGATCAAGTTCTCCCTAGTTTTTTCCAAGTCTTGACCTTTAGAAGTGTCTAAGTATTGTGAAAATTATCTGTTTTGTACTGTTGTAACTAAGGGACTGAAATTGTACTTTATGAAGTTAATGAAAACCATTGCATATCTTACAAATCTTTGCCTTATTTGTGTGATTTGAATATTTCTAATAGACTTCCTTGAGTGATTGTTTTTGTTATGTGTATATGTGATAGCCTCAGTGGCCATCAGTTCTATATTGTAAAACGTGATTAATCTGATATGACTTTTTAATGATGTCAAAACGGGAAAGAAATTGTGTAATTATGTAATATAACTCATAACATGGATCAGTTGCATCACATGTCTATCTAAGTGGTGTTATGTTGTTTTATTCATTTTCAAGCCTAAGTGATGTTTAGAACAGGTTATACAATGTTATTTGTCATCATAAAAGGGCGAATTTGTTGACATTGGCAAGAACTGCAGAGATTCGTTTTGATTATTAACAAAGTAAATAAACATATTCAGTATGTCTGGCTTAATGAAATATTTTAGAAGTTTGGCTGTGAGGATTGAGAAAGTAAATAAACATCCCAAATGTGTCTACAACAACATATCAAATGTAACTGACTTAATGAAATAAATTGAATGAACTAAGCCCTACAGAGTGAGTGCTTAGCAAGAACGCAAAAGGAGAGTGAATCAGGTCAGCAGATATGCATAGAAAGACATGATCTATCTCAGAAACAGAGAACACATCGATCAAAAGTATGTGAGATAAAACACACAAGGTAATGCAATGAAAAATGAACTAGGTCTACAAACATGTTCCTTATAAGACACAAGTGCGAGACAAAGTTAAATAGAATAAATGCTAGGACTAGGTCCAAGAATGTGTTCCTGCTCAAAGTCCTACCACGAGTAGGATTTGTGGTTTTTTATAAAGACTTAGCGTACAATGCTGCATGATTTCTTGTCATACTCATCAAGATATTTCCGAGTCCTACAAGAAAACTGAAGTTGTGTGACGATGCGAGAATCCCAAACCAACACAAATCCTATTTTCCATGATGGGTCGTGTCATGTAGGATTTAGGGTCAGCCGGTGTATTGAAGACTAAAAGCTATATATATCCAAGTCTTGCCGTGAAGAAATTTACGCACTCACAAAGAGAGAAAATAAGAATATTGAGCAAACTCTGCCAAGCATATTTGAGAGAGTTTTGATATGCGACCTAATACGACGAGGCAGATTGAAGAAGTTGTGTTACATAATTTATGTTTACACTTCTTGAGTCTAGATTTTTGTATTAGGATTGATCATCGAGTTGTACCTTTATTAACTTTCATAGAAGCATATTGTTAGGTATAAACGTTAGTCAAATTCAACTTCAAGTTGGGATAACTTGGAGTGGGTTTACTAGTCTAGTGAGATTAGTGAGATAGGAATTAGAGTTTAGTTCCTAGGTTACAGAGTTTGTAACTTGAATTTGCATAGGCTCACATTGTAGTAGAGTTTGGGGTAAATCCTATAGAGGTGTATGTCGTAGTTTTTTCTAATCTTTGAGTCGGGTGGTTTCCGCGTAAAAATTATTGTGTCCTTGTTTTACTGTTCTTTACTATTCCGCAGATGCTATGCTTAGAACATGTAGAGTAACGTGTTCCATCCTATAGGCGAAAATTAGGTATTGCGTAGGATAGATATTTGATCGTGCAGAATATCAGTTATTAATTAACCATTCATGTCTAAAGTACTCCCTCCGTCCAAAATAAGTGTCGTTTTAGCAAAAAATTATTTGTCCAAAAATAACAGTCGCTTTAGGATTTCAAGATAAAATTTAGTAATTACTTTCAACTATACCTTAATTCTTCTTAATAATGCTCAATTCTCAAAAAACATCTAATAAATATATAAGGATAACTTAGTAAACTAAATATTATTTTTATTAATTTCTTATTGGACGTGACATGAGCTAAAGCGAAACTTATTTCGGGACGGGGGAGTACCATTATAACTGTGGAGATCTCATTATCCCTTTTCTCATTTACTAAGAAATGTCATCAAATGTATCGTCGTGTTATCTCTGATTGCAGGTACTTGCTGCTCAAGTTGGGGAACCCGGAGATCCAACAAGCTTTCGGGAACAAAATCAAGTGGCAGATGTATTAACTAAAGCAGGAACAAAGCAAGCTCTTTTTATCCTTTTGTGTATTTTTTAATTCCTCATTTATGTGCACTACCATCATTCGACGCAAATAAATTAGGAATTTCTTTACTAGTTTATTATCGAGATAGTCTTCAATTCAGTATGAACAATCTTTGGACAACTACTCTAGTGTCCACGCAAGTTCTTAGTTTTGTAATGATGTGTATTAAGCTTATATAAATTAATCTTTCCAACTCAAAAAGTAATATCAAGATGAGCTCGAGTTTGCTTGAAGGTTTAGCTATGATTAGTGTTAATTAGTTGTGGGCTTTTAAGTAGTTAGGAATTAGTCTCTTAGGTTATGAAGAATGTAATTGAAAATGTTCACTGTTTTAGTTAAGTTTTGAGAGAGAAATCCCTGAAAAGGTCGTGATTTTTACTCTCTTGAGCAACAAAAATGTTTACATAAACTTTTTATGTTAATTATTTCCACACTTTGTTTGCTACAAGAGTTTGTTGGACCAGTATGAAAAACTTGTCCCTTGTACTTAAGTTCAACATGTTAGGTATTTTCATAAATAGGTAAATTTTAATAGGTCAAAATTATCAAGACACAATTCGTCCTCGTTCTAGTGTCTTAAGTGGTGTACTAAACTAACAACTCTAAAATGAATCTAATTGTCAACAAGATATCTCTTACCTTAAATATCACAATGGTAAAGTTCACTGATAATACATGAAATTAATTACCTTAAAAATAGTAACAATCATAGTTCAGTGAAATTTTACTGTTATTATAGATAAAATTTAGTTACTTAAATAAGATCATGACACAACTCATCCTCCCTATAGTGTCTAAGTGGTGTACCAAACTAACAACTCTGAATGAATCCAGTTGTCAACAAGGCATCTCTTACCTTAAATGTTACAATGGTAAAGTTCAGTGACAATATATGAAATTAATTACTTTAAATTTTAAAATAGTAGTAACAATCATAATTTAGTTGTTACAATAGTAAAGTTCAATAACGATACATGGAATTACCTCAAGATAGTACAATCATACAACTATATAAAGTACAAGTGTCAAATTGTTGCAAGATTAGAAGCATTTCATGATCAGCCGCCTATTCCCAACTACTATCATTTAATCCTCCAGCACTCAACCAAACTAGTTATATATAATGTTCAGAAATAACATTAACATTGTAATTATCATCTAGTTAAAGTATCTAAAGTTAATGACTTTTTGGTCTTAGATCATAGCCTAAACATCTTATCTTGAATTTGACCTTTCTATGTCTGAAAAGCTATCTTGCTTTCTCCATTAACAAACATAGCTTTTCTTAAAATAAAAATATAGAAAGTGACAGACTGATCCATATTGAATTATGATTGACATTATTTTGAAGTGGGGTGACAAATGGATTTGATTCTCCAAGTCTCATGTTAAAAGGGTTTGACACAAGACTACTTTAACCATATGCTTTACCTAAAGTCCAATATTCCAACTTTAGTTATGGTTTACTATTTGAGCCGAGGGTCCCCAACTAATTTTTTTTTATTTTTTCCACTTAATTTTTTCACTAAAAAATGTTCAGCGGCTATTTACTACTAAATGTCGATGGAAAAAATTTAACCATGAAAAAATTAGAAAGTTTTTCAGCGTTTCAATGGGAACATGTTTTCCATCATACGTTTTCCGAGTGAGTTGGTTAGGTGGAAATGGAGTAAGAAAATCGTGTTTTGTAGCATAAATTTCCCACTGAATATCCGTAGGAAAAACCTTTATTTTTAGATGTGATAAAAAAACATTCTCTCTACCTCACAAAAGTAAAATTAAGAGTTGCGTATATTCTATCCTCCCTAGACCCCACTTATGAAATTACACTAAAAATATATTTGTTTGTTGTTAGGTGTGAATTTGAGTCATACAATGTCATGCATTTGAATTATTGAACAAAACATAGACACTCAAATAAGTGAAAGTTGTCAATGTGGATGCCTTGATATATAGTTACTCCGTTTCAGTTTATGTGACACTATTTATTATTCTGATAAAAATGACACATTTATATATTAGAGAAAACTATAACGTTAATATTTCATTTCACCTTAGTGAAAAGATTATATAGATCTTATCCATTGCACCTTGGGAATTTCTTTTAAGAAATAAATCACTCGCAAAGCGTGAGAATTGAGATAATACAATTCCCTAGCTAGTATGATGCAGAACTTGCTAGAATTCTTTGTTCTAGTATGATCAATTTCTTTACATGGTATCAGAGTCAGACTCATTCAAATTCTTTGTTTACTGATGTTGGACCCCCAAATTATATTGTTCACGCTCCAGTTAACGAGGTCTAGGCGTGAGGGGGAGTGTTAAGAGTCCCTCATCGGAAATGAAATGGGAACATGAACTCCTTATATGGACTTGGACAATCCTCACCCTACAAGCTAGCTTTTGGGGTTGAGTTAGGTTCAAGATCCATTCTTAACACAATTCCCTAGCTAGTATGATGAGAACTTGCTAGAATATGTATCGAATATATAACAGATTTCTTCCAATTCTCATCCAAAATCAAGAAGAGAATATATTCCAGACATGAAGAATGTCAAATATATAGGAAGAACAAAATTATATGGTGAAAAGATAAAAGATAAAAGATAAAAGATAAAAAGAAGATGATGATCGTCACAATTATTTTCCACTTTTGAAGTTATATATAGAGGCTTGACCACCTAAGTACACTATCACATAAACTCACGAGGAGAGGTTTTACATGATTTTAAGAGTATTGTTTAGTAGCCAAGGATGACTTGCCTACTCCATTTGATGACACTTCAAAAATAATTAATGATCCTTTTCATTTGGTTGTAGGCAAGTTATCCTGGCTAACTTGACATGCTCTTAATCTTTCATTTATGGCCTTCTCCTGATCTATTAAAGTACTTTTCTTGACATGATTTTATGTCAATTTTTCATGTGGGAAAATTGTGCAAAGAGGTCTAACATAATTTTTACGTATGATTATCTGGTATTTGGATTTCACTAGCCTGAATAATCCAAAAAAGTCATCGGTCATCACTATGATACGAGATAAGTAGCAACATATATGCAGAAAATGATTTATGAACGCATGCTTGTAATTCTTTGTATCCTTGTTTGTTGGTGTTTGTATTTGTTTCTTTCCTATAATTTGCTGAACAAAAGCAACTTTTATTTAGTTGAACAATTATTTTATTTGCAACATGTCTCTTCTTCGAACTCATTATTTAGGATGGTGGAATTTAAGCCTAAATATTTTTGGACGTTAATCGATATAACGTTATATAGTCCTCCTTTTATGACAAAATTCACACGTAACATATCCTCGGGCTTAAGTATGATTAATAAGGAGGAAAACAATACTTTTCTCCGATGAAATTATTTTCTAGTGTTTAGTTTTCGCAAAGTATTCACCAAAATCAGAAAAATGACTTCTTCTACTCATGCATGAAAGTCATATTTTATTTTTCCTTTTAATACTCAAAAGTATTAGCAAAATACTTTGTCATGCCCTATCATCCATCTTATCCAACAAAACACAGCGAATAATTTCAGAAAATAAATTTTCAGGGTAAAATTCTATTTAAAAAATGGAAAGGATTTCTATATATGCGAAAATAGACCTATATTTATCAAATGTAGCAGTATTTTCCAGTTTACTAAACAAATTTCCCTTCATATGTGTCAAACGTCGAGGGTTTCTCGGAAACAACCGCTCTACCTATCAAGGTAGAGGTAAGGTCTGCGTACACTCTATCCTCCCCAGATCACACGTTGTGGGATTTCACTGGATATGTTGTTGTATATGTCAAAGGCACCTTCAAATGACAACCAATTGGACTGCTAAATTTGGAAGTTTTTGCACGGATTTCCGTATAAACGCACTGGTCTTTAATGTTTGTCCCTCATAGATGTGGTCTTTAAGTTTTGCCCTTAGTGCTCATTTAATGAAAATATTCAAACCAGTTTTACTCGGCATAAGTTCTGTAACTTTTTTATCTTCGGAAATTGAACTTTTGCCTTGCTCACACGAATTATGTAGGAATTAAATTATGTGACATAAGTTGTGTAGTATTTTTCAGATTATGTTGAGTGTTAAAAAAAAAAATCGGGTCCAACATAACTTGTATGGATGCTATGATACATATGTATGCTAAAGGTAAAACTTTGCCAAGTGAAATCTAAACTTATGTCATTTTTTCAGATTATGTTGAGTGTTGAAATTTTGTCGTGCCCGACATAATTTGTGTGGATGTTATGATACATATGCCGAACTAAAGGTAAAACTTTGCCGAGCAAAATCTAAAGTTAGGCCACCCCAAAAGTGTTGAAGGGAAAAAATTAAAGACCATCCCGAAATAGGAACATTTGTGCGAATGACCCCTAGATTGGCTAGTCAATAACATTAAATTGATCTGGGCTCTTTTAACACTGTAATCCCAATCTCGACAGAAACAAGCCAAAGTGTGTGATGGGCCAATTATCCATCTTTTCATTGGTAAGATTTGCATTAGCTGGCAAGTTTTACATGTTTTATTTAAGTTGTAACCAGTTTTTTCAAAGTATTTAACTTGTAATTAGTATTGGCAAACCTCAAACAGAAACATTGCCTACTCCTCCCATGTTGCCTGAAAACTTCAATTATTGTATGACCAACTGAATATCATCGCTTATTCTCCAGAAATTGTGTAATTCAAATAAATCGAATTGCAATGCATTGTGAAGCATTGGTTCTGGAGTAATTAAGCAAAAAATTGGTATAAGTGTGTTTGGTTTGAAGAAAATGTAGGATACAACAATTGCAGGAAACGGGATGTAAGTAAATATTACAATTTGCTAGAAAGGATAACTAAATATTACAACAAACTGGAATCAAGAACAAAACAAACTCCTTGTGTTATTTGCTGAGTCGAGTGATGACACTCTGTCTTTAAGACAAGATTGGCCCGTAGATATCCTTTTACGTTGTCGGGCAATAATCTCCCAAGATACAACAACAACTTAACAAATGAGCAAAGGAAACTCAAGTGTTACTCTTGAAGAACTTTGAGTATAGTAAACTTGCTAGAGAGGAAGAAGAAGATGTCAGAAAATTATGTAGTGTTTTTCTTGGTGTGTTGAA
Source organism: Anisodus tanguticus (assembly GCA_034509755.1). NCBI lineage: Eukaryota > Viridiplantae > Streptophyta > Magnoliopsida > Solanales > Solanaceae > Anisodus > Anisodus tanguticus. The sequence continues at coordinate 5,569,275 of CM067543.1, read as the reverse complement.
CAATTGAGCCAAAGGCCTCAATTTATAATGTAATGAGATGACCCCTCAACTAGCCAACTAATGGCCTTCAATAGCCATGTAATGACACTTATTGAGGGGTTACATTCAGCCAACTAATGGTTGAATTCATGTGCCAAATAATGGAGATTCAATGCTCCAAAACCAGCCTAAAAGTCAGAACTTTCTATCTTTCCGTCGCAGAATTCTGCATTCGAAGCGTCGCGGCTCCAGTGACTGGACACCCAATTGTACACTTCTTCCTTCGTTTACCAACATGGAATACTTTGTCATTTGGCCAATAACCGTCCATCATTCTATGTCTTAAACGTATTACTTACGTACCAATATCTCTTTCACTAATGAAATTTGCGATACTTGACACTACGTGTGCACGTGTGTGGAAAAGATGTTTCCGACTTGCGGAGCCCCAATTGTTCGAGTCATAAATAATAGGATAAACTTAATTCCACATTAGTAAATTTTCAACAATTCCCTCTTGAAAGAGATTTTGGCGCACTCATATGGTACCTTTTCCAGCAATCTTTCAGCGGACCGATGTTGCATCTGGATAGGTAGCTTCCGCTTTGAACCTTCCAGAGTTGAATATCATCGGACTTACTTACTGCGCGGTGAACGTGATGTCTTGAACCGTCAGTGTTTAGTGTAAGCCAAGTCAATGGTACCAACATAACAACCTCCCTTACTCTGTTCTTCGTAATGTTTTGTCCGTTGTGGCCGTGAACACTTCTTGGATTCTTAAGTGCGTTCATTTGAGGCGGTCTGTCCTCGCACTTAAATAGGTGGTCTCCTACAATGTATCATGCTATACCCCATTTTGCAAGTGTTAAGAACCATTAAAAGTTTTCCCAAACCTAACCTCAACCGTTGAGGATCATTAAAGGTTTTGGAAACTTAACCTTTACCCACATTGTAGATAGCACTTAATGTCTATCGCGGGAACGGCTTTGGATTTGGTGTTTCTCTACAAAAATCACTATCTGAAGTGCTCATGCTTCCACCGAAGCGCTCAACTAAACCTTTACAGCTTAGTTTTTCCATTAAACCTAATTCTTGGGATCTCCAGTCAGTAAGGTTGGGTTACCACCGTATTGGTCCTTATAGATTGGGTTTTAAGCCCATTCCCCTAGACAGGCAGAACATCTGATCTTTGGGTAAACCCTTTGTCAATGGATCCGCTATGTTATCCTTTGATTTTATATAATCAATGGATATTATACCATTGGTGATCAGCTGCCTAACGGTCTTATGCCTCCGTTGAATGTGATGAGACTTTCCATTGTACATAGAATTTCGTGCCCTTTCTAGAGCCGACTGACTGTCACAGTGGATCATTACAGAAGATACGGGTTTGTCCCAACACGGGATATCATCTAAGAAGTCGTAAAGCCACTCAGCTTCTTCTCCAGCTTTGTCTAAAGCGATAAACTTCGATTTTATCGTGGATCGGGTGATGCAAGTTTGCTTAGAGGATTTCCAAGACACAGGTCCACCACCAATTGTAAATATATACCCACTGGTGGACTTGGTGTTCTCTATATCAGATATCTAGTTTGCATCACTGTACTCCTCTAGTACAACTGGATATCTTGAATAATGCAACCTGTAAGTTAGCGTGTATTTCAGGTATCGCAGTACCCAATTCAACGCCTTCCAATGATCATTACTCGGATTACGGGTAAACCTAGCCAACTTGTTAACTGCATAAGTAATATCAGGTCGGGTGCAGTTTGTTATGTACATCAAAGTACCAATCACCTGTGCATATTGCTCCTGGCATACGGGTGCACCACGATTTTTATCAAGCTTTTGATTTCTATCCATTGGTGACTTCATAGGCGAACTGTCAAACATCTCGAACTTTCTCAACACATCCTCGATGTGGTGAGACTGATAAGACCAGTCCGTTAGACGTCTTAGAGATCTTTATCCCTAAGATGACATCTGTGATACCCATATCCTTCATGTCGAAGCATTGTTTCAACATGTTCTTAGTCTCTAGGATCAAGCTAGGACTACTTCCTATGATCAACATGTCGACTACGTACAGGCATATCATGACGAACGAGTCAGAGTTACCTTTCGCGTAAACACATTTGTCACATTCCTTAATGGAGAAACCCTTCGATAGTAGAGTACTATCAAATTTTTCGTGCCATTGTTTCAGCCCGTACAGAGATTTGACAAGTCGACAGTCTTTCTTCTTTGCCCTGGAACCACATACCCCTCGGGTTGTTCTATATAGATTTCTTATTCTAAATCACCATTTAGGAAGGTTGTCTTGACATCCATTTGATGTATCTCAAGGTCACGCAATGCTGCGATCGCAATGAATACTCGTATGGACGTCATCCGAGACACATGGGAGTACGTGTCAAAATAGTCAAGGCCTTCCTTCTGCCGATAACCCTTGACTACCAACCTGGCCTTGTACTTATCTATAGACCCATTTGCTTTATACTTCCGTTTGAGTATCCATTTACAGCCCAATGGTTTATTTCCCGGAGGAAGATCAACCAACTCCCAAGTATGGTTATGCAGGATGGAGTCTATTTCACTCTCAATAGCTTCTTTCCAGAGTGGTGCCTCAGGAATTGACAATGCTTCAGCAATTGTCTTTGGTTCGTCATCAACCATATAAGATACAAAGTCAGGACCGAAGGATTTATCCTTCATGGCCCTTTTACTTCACCTTGGTTCCATCTTTGGAGTTTCCAAGTTCTAATAATCTGGAACACTAGATTCCGGATATTCAACCACTTCGAAGTCCACTAGATCTGAACCATCTAGATCCGGGCAATCAACGACTCCCAGTTCCTGAGAGTTTTGTTCATAACTTCATTTGCGAGAGGTTATGTCTTTTTCCTTTCTAGGAAAAGTATCCTCAAAGAATTGAGCATTCATTGATTCCATAATTGTACCCCCTTGGATATCTGAAACATCTGACTTATGCACTAAGAAGCGATAAGCACTACTGTTATTTGCATATCCGATGAAAATACAATCTACAGTCTTAGGCCCAATCTTGACCTGCTTTGGCTTGGGTACTTTGACCTTTGCTAAACAACCCCACACCTTTAAATATTTATAGATGTTTCTTTTCTTTCTATGATTCATATGGAGTTTTGTCCTTACCCTTATGTGGGACTCTGTTAAGAATCGTATTAGCGGTAAGGACGGCTTCTCCCCATTTGTTTTGGGAAAGATCGAAATTGATGAGCAAGACATTCATCATTTTCTTCAATGTGCAGTTCTTGCGTTTCGCAACACCGTTCGACTGAGGTGAGTATGGAGCCGTCATTTGATGAACAATGCCCAATTCGGCACAATATTCCTCAAACGACGCTACGTATTCTCCCCCTCTATCGCTACGAATGGATTTAATCCGCATGCTAAGTTGGTTTTCAACTTCTGCTTTGTAACGTCGGAATGCTTCAAAGGCTTCATCTTTACTTTTCAACATGTAAAGTAACAATACCTTGTGCTATCATCAATGAATGTCACAAAGTACTTGTTTCCTCCCCTAGTTTGTGCAAACTTCAAATCACATATATATGTGTGAATAAGTTCTAGAGGAGCGGTATTCCATTCGACGGATCGAAAAGAAAACTTTGTGAGTTTTGCCTCTACGCACACCTCACACTTATGTTGAGGGTTTACGTCGATAGACAGCAACAACTCCAACTTAACCAACCTTTGGATCTACTTATAGTTAACATGTCATAATATATGATGCCATAAATTAGATGACTCAAGCAAGTAAGAAGAAACTTCAATATTATTGCTTGCACGTATTACAGACATGGCGTTAACTTTGAAGAGGCCTTCACAGACGAAGCCTCTTCCCACAAAAGTTCCATTCTTGGTGATTACAAACTTATTGGACTCAAATACTAGCCTAAAACCAACATTAACCAATAAATTACCTGAAATTAAATTCCTCCTAATCTCAGAGACATGTATCACCTCCTTCAGAGTGAGCTCCTTTCCAGAAGTCATCTTCAGGACTACCTTTCCTACCCCCAGCACGTCAGAGGAAGCGTTGTTACCCATGAACAAGTTCTTATTTGTAACTGGTGTATATGTGGAGAAGGCATCTCTATTGGAACAAATGTGTCTGGTAGCACCCGTGTCCATCCACCATTGCATGGATTCTCAACAAGGTTTGCTTCAAGCACCACCGCCGAGAACTCCTCAATCATGTCGTCAAGAAGTCTGTCTTTGACGATGTTAGCATGAGCCTTGACTTTGGATTTGGCCTTCTCTTGTTGCTCAGTCTTGAGCTTGCGGCAGTCCTTGATTATGTGACCAGGTTTCCCACAGTGGTGACAGTTTTCCTTGAACTTCTCCGCCGCTTGGGTCTTGCCATTTTTCTGGAACTTACATTTCTTGCTTGGGTTCCCTTTGGCCTCAGCCAGATTTGCCTTTGCCTCAGCGGGTTGTTTTTCCCTAGGCAAGGCCTTCTTATTATCTTCCTGAATATGGAGTTTGATAATAAGTTCTTCAAAGGTCATCTCTTTTGTCTTGAGTTTTAAGTAACTCATAAACTCATTCCAAGAGGGAGGTAACTTTTCAATCAGTGATGCAACCAAAAACTGCTCATTTGGTTTCATACCTTCCAAATCCAGGTGATGTAGAATCATTTGGAATTCCTGGACTTGGGACATCACTGTTTTACTATCCACCATTTGAAATTTCAGGAATTTTCCAACTATGAATTTCTTTGTACCAACATCTTGTGTGTTGTACTTCTTCTGCAGCTTCTCCCATAACTCTTTAGCGGTGACTACGGTGCAATACACCGTGTAGAGTGGGTCAGACATGCAGTTCAAATTATAGTTCTTACACATGAAATCACTATAACTCCATGCATCAAGAACCATCTTCATGCCATTAATAATATGGATACCTTGGCCCCGTTCCGCCGTTTCAGTAAGCGAAGGATCCACTTCATCTCCAGTTTGTGGAGGATCTTCTGTTAGGAAATGAGTCATTCACATAACAGTCAGATAAAATAGCATCTTCTGCTGCCATCTCTTGAAATTGGAGCCCATGAACTTTTCTGGGCGTTCATGGTGGAATCCAGCGGGTGGAGGAACTGTAACGTTCCCTTGAGCAGTGGGGAAGGCAGAGGGGTTGCCTTGAGAAGCAGCAGCAACAGAATAATAAGCGAGTTGTTCTCTTCCAGTCATCTTTCTAAGTACTTATAACAAGCATATCTTAAAATTGTGGGATACAACAGTTACAGAAAATGAGATGTAAGTAAATATTACAATTTGCTAGAAAGGATAACTAAATATTACAACAAACTGGAATCAAGAACAATACAAACTCCTTTTGTGATTTGCTGAGTCGAGTGATGACACTCTGTCTTTAAGACAAGATTGGCCCGTAGATGTCCTTTTACGTTGTCGGGCAATGGTCTGTCAAGATACAACAACAACTTAACAAATGAGCAAAAGAAACTCAAGTGTTACTCTTGAAGAACTTTGAGTATAGTAAACTTGCTAGAGAGAAGGAAGAAAAAGATGTTAGAAAATTCTGTAGGGTTTTTCTTGGTGTGTTGAACAATTGAGTCAAATGCCTCAATTTATAGTGCAATTAGATGACCCCTCAACTAGCCAACTAATGGCCTTCAATAACCACGTAATGACACTTATCGAGGGGTTACATTCAGCCAAATAATGGTTGAATTCATGTGTCAAATAATGGAGATTCAATGCTCCAAAACCAGCCCAAAAGTTAGAACTATTCATCTTCCCATCGCAGTATTCTGCCTCCAAAGCGCCGCGGCTTTGCGAATTAGCGTCGCGGTGCCGCGACTCCAGTGACTGGACACCCAATTAGCACCGCGGCCCTTTGCGGCTCCGCGGCGATTTCCGACTCGTTTCATCTTACACTTCTTCCTTCGTTTACCAACGTGGAATACTTTGTCATTTGGCCAATAACCGTCCATCGTTTTATGTCTCAAACATATTACTTATGTACCAATATTTCTTTCACTAATGAAATTTGCGATACTTAGCACTACGTGTGCACGTGTGTGAAAACGACGTTTCCGACGTGCGGGGTCTAATTGTTCGAGTCATAAATAATGAGATAAACTTAATTCCACATTAGTAAATTTCAACAGAAAAATACTTAATGTTTACAAAAAATGAGTCAGATTTTGTAACCAAACACCAAAGAAATATTATTACCATTAAAAGATTAAAAAAATGGCTTTCTTTATTAGTAATAGTTTTCTCCAATAGTCTAATTGAAATTGTTTCTAAACTTTTGACAGTGTTAGATAACGAGACTCGAAAAACATTTTCCATCATAACGAACACACACAAGCACTTAAATTCGTCATCATTAGTGCAATACTGTAATGCACAGTCTTTTGTTTTGCTTTTTTTTTTTTTTCTTCTTGGAGTTGAATTGTGTTAAAAAAAAAAGCTGAGTAAAATGAACTTATCTAGATCCCTCAAAGATACCCTATCCAAAATTCAAACCAAGATTTTTTATTTTTTTTTTAAAATGAGATGTGATATTAGGATTCAAAACTCGACTAAATAATAAAACCTCCCATACTTGGATACGTAATTGACTGGTCACCTCTAACTTTAAGTAAATCACAAGATAATAAACGACTACTCACTTTTGTATCAAAACCCAAAAAAAAAATACTAACAGTATTGTATTGGGTAAAAACACTCCGGGAAGACTATTGTATCCGAGAAGTCTAACGTTCCCGGGCTTCTACACAGCTGTTACTACTCCCAACAACTTATGTCACATCAGCTCTCCTAGATGAGAGCGTTGCGGCGCGTGTGGGTACGATGATATCAGCACGCTCACGTCGTCACAACTTTAGAGGGCATAATAGTCTAGTTTTATCTTATATATACAAGACTTAGATGAGAAGGAATGACACATTGTATTCTAAAAGCTTACACTTGTAACCAATATTCTCTCTCTCAGATCAATATACCAAAGCACTTGTTCATTATTCATTCTGGATCTAGCACATTTATTCATTTTATTTGCTTATAATTTTACTTATCGTATCTCGTATTCTTTACTCTTATAGCTTAGCTCGTGATACCGGACTCATTAAGGAGTTCTCTGGATCGGATACAACATACTTGTCTTTAAACCCTAAAATATAAATCTCTAACTGTGTTTTTGGTTAGAATCAGTTTCACCAAAAAATAGTTTGCCATCGTCTGTGGGGATAGACAATTGTGGTGTTGTCCCAATCTGTAGCTGATCTCCTTGGAAAAACCGAACGGAATCGCTACACTCAGAAAGAGAGAAACATGTCAGGACAAAACAACAACGCTCACGGATCACGGGGACTCAGAGAGGAACAAGTATCCATTGAACATTGGGACTTGACGGATCGTTCAAAAACACTACGCACAGAGTTAGAGGAGCGACCCGAACAAGAGCAGCAAAGTAGTGAGAAGGGATCCCTAACAAAACAACCTGGAAAATAGCGGAGCAAGGGAATCCCGAATAATGAGAAGGCTGGAAAAGCCCAGAAGAAGGCGCCCGAAGGAAGGAGCTCGGCTAAGTCTCAAACTAGCAAACCCATACCTGCTGATAAGGGAGGATCTTTCACCAAGAAAATGATCGCAGCTGTCCTAGAAGTGCAAAATGAGATGATGATGCGCATGGAAATGGTAGTGGCTGCTAAAGCTACTCATTCCAAAATAGGGACTCCAGCGTCAAACTAAAATGCCGAAAAGACCTCGGCTTCACTTGAAGCCAGTAAGAAGATGGATGAGGGCGGAAAGGAATGGATGGACGCATTCACAAAGGGACTACGTTGGGTGAAAAAAAGAAATGAACGAGTGAATGAGCCAGATACCCGGAGCACCACCGATTATAAAGGGCGCAAGAGCCAGGAGATACGGTGTCTTACCATATCTGGAAAGTGCGGCACCCGTCCTTATCCCAAAGAAGTTCAAGATGCTTGACATACCGAAGTACGACGGCACCACAGATCCAGAAGAGCACATCATGACCTTCGAGGCAGTTGTCACCGGGAACGATCTCAAAAAACACGAAATCGAATCTGTCATGCTGAAGAAGTTCAGCCAAATGCTCATGAAGGGATCACTCTATTGGAATACACATTTGCCCAAAAACTCCATTGATTCATTTGCTACTCTTGCAGATACTTTTGTCAAGGCTCACGTAGGAGCCCGAAGGGTAGAAACACATAGCAGAACGTGTTTATGATAAAGTAGCGGGGAAATGAATTGATGTGAGGATTTGTAGACAGATTCCAGAGGGAGAGAATGTTGTTGTTTGCCATCCCGGAAGATTAGGCACTAGTCGCGTTTGCAGATGGGTTAACCTGAATAATTCAAATGCTTCCAGAAAGCTAAAGGAGTTCCCGACAAAAATATAAAGCGAAATAAACCTCAGGAACACAGCCAAGATGTGGATCGAGGAAGACCACCGAGTGATGACATCAGCATACATGGGCGGCCACCCCCAAAAAAGGTCGGGTCAAGGATACAATACTAATACTGCGAATGGAGGATGGTACGAGTCGTATGATGCCAGGAGATTCTCGGGCGCAGGGACTAATCAGGGAAACATACGGAATCATAAAAGCCTCATTGAACGAGCCCCTTAGAGATCTAAAGAGTCCACATCAAAAGGGACTGCCCCCCAAAGCTATTTGATAATAATTTCAACATAAATGCGACGGATTTAGTAGCGGTAATGTAGACCATGAAAGAAGCTAGGTTCCCGGATGATGTGCGCATCAATCCCGGATGATGTGCGAGGATTGCGCCAACTTAATAATCGAAGTGGCACAACTATTGCGCACAAGGCACTTGAGAGAGTACATCAGCGATCGAGTGAAGCTCAATCTAAGCATAAATGATGGACAGAGACCAGACCAAGTGCCTTCACCTACTCACACTATCAACATGATATTTGGGACAGAAGTGGTCAACAAGATCAGATATACATCAGTGAAAAAAATCCAAGATCTCAACCACGAGCCACAGACAGAAACCCGTGGAGAGTCAATATATCACATTCTCTAGCGAGGACTTCGCTTTACCTCATAATGAGGCCCTGGTAATATCTTTTCAAATTAATAAATCTTTTACTAAACATGTTTTGGTTGATCCAGGGAGTTCAATGAATATTATCTAGCTGCGGGTCCTGAAAGAAATACAAATGGACGAGTCAATCACCCCTGTAACAAAGGTGTTGGCGGGCTTCAACATGTCCAGCGAGCTAACGGGGGGAGAAGTTAAATTGACGATTCACGCCGATGGCATGAAGCTAGTTACGACCTTTGATGTCGTATCCGGAGATATGGCGTACAACGTAATACTGAGACAGTTATGGTTCCATGCAATGCATGAGGTTCCTTCAACTTATCATCAGAAGGTCAAATTTCTTACACCTTGGGGGATTGGAGAAATTAGATGAAGTAATAGTTGTTCCTGGTCGGAGGGCGAATTCACGATGACTGTTCAACAAGAATAAAAGGTGGATAAATAGTAGTTATCGACACCGGGCCTAGAAGAGATGCTCGGAGGAATGAGAGAACATCTTACAAAGGGAGGGTGCTCGGATCTAGGAATCCCGAAAGGATTCATCTTGCCATCAAATAAGGACCCCGCAGACTCAACTATCGAGGAGTTAGAAAGCATGGCATTTTTTTAGAAACATCCTAAAAAGAAGGTATACCTAGGCTCGGAGCTCTCGCCCGGGATAAGGAGTGCATTTTTATATTATTTAAAGACTTATTTCGATTGCTTTGGTTGGTCTCACCTTAACATAACAGGGATCCCCCCGGAGATAGCTATTCACCGGCTGAGTGCTGATCCCAATCATACCCAAGTGAGACAAAAGAAATGGCCTATATCTGTTGTCAGGGATTAATTCATAAAGGAAGAGATGACACACCTACTTAATATAGAGTCGGTACGGAGGGTCGAGGACCCCGCATGGCTGACTAACGTGGTAGTGGTCCCTAAAAAGCTCAACAAATTCAGAATATGTGTGGACTTTAAGGATTTAAATGAGGCATTCCCTAAGGATTCATTTCCTTTGCCACACATTGATCAAATAATTGATGCCATAGTCGGGCATGAACTGCTCAGTTTTTTATATGCATACACCAGATACTATCAAATCAACAACTTCTTTCATGACCAATCACGATAATTTTTGTTACAATGTAGTGCCTTTTGGTCTCAAGAATGCAGGGGCAACTTACGAGAGATTGGTTAATAAAATGTTTGAAAAACAAATTAGCCATACAATAAAAGTCTACATCGACGACATGCTGGCCAAATCTCGAGAAGCTGAAACCCACATGGCCTCCTTAACCGAAACCTTCGATGTCTTGAGTCGCCACGACATAAAGCTAAACCTGGAGAAATATGCCTTCGGAGTCAGGTCTGGAAAGTTCTTGAGTTTCTTCATCTCCAATCACGATATCGAGATGAACCCTGACAAGTTTAAGGCCATCCAAAAGATAACATGTGCGTTGAATAGCGTCAAAATGGTTCAAAGATTGACGGAAATATTGTGGCCTTGGGAAGATTCATATCACGATCAACAGATCAGTGTCATGAATTTTTCAAACTCATGAAAAAGGATCGTCATTTCCAATGGACGCAGGAGTGCAGCCAGAGCCTCCAGGACCTCAAAGCTTACTTGGCTAACCCTCATCTGATGGACAAACCTGAAAAAAGAGAAAGACTGCTCACCTATATGACTGTCTCGGTTGTGTCAATTAGTGTTGCTCTAGTGCAAAAAGAAGGAGAGGCACAGCTCACCATTCATTACGCAAGCAAGACATTAACCAGGGCCGAGTCACGGTACCCCGATGCAGAAAAGCTGGCCTAGGCCCTCGTCACGGCTACGCGAAAGCTATAACCATACTTCCAATGCCATTCGGTAACAGTCGTGACAAATGCCCCTCTGCAGACCCTATTTGCAAGGGAAAATTCTCACAAGGCGGCTATCAAAATGGTCAGTCGCGATAAGAAAATACGATCTGACATATCAACCTCGACCAGCGATACAAACGATGAGCTTGCCAAAATTCGCGAAAAATACCAATGATGTGCTTAGATGACGTCAAAATGAAGATCGAAAAATACATGTTGCACTCTTTTTCTTGATCGACTTTTTTTCTGAATGGGTTTTTGCCGACAAGATTTTAAATTAGGCAACAACTGTAAAGCATATTACTTAAAAGATCTCTTTGTGGAAATGCAAACACAAGGGACGAAGATTTGCTCCTAGCTAAAGGGGACAGTGGCCTTCGCCTTTTTGTATTTTATAAATTTTGTCATAAACATACATGTACTCGAGTCTACATACCGAACGCAATGAATAAAAATAGGCTTGCTTTGTGCTTCCTACACTAAAAATTATTGGTATCAATGTGTCCTCCCGGACTCAATAATATCCACCACGAACACACGACACGACAATACGTCTCAAAGCGTGAAGGAAACATAACCTTATGCCAATATAAGATGAGGTCAAGACATCATCCTCATCGACACCGAATAAAGGAGGGCCCACTTTTTATTATGAAATGTATGATTTAAATTCTCAATCATAAAATACGCGGCCAAAGTAGCATTCCCGGATTGAGGGAAGCGATTGCTCGGAATCCCGCACATATTGCGAAGAAATAAAAATGCAATCGTGGAACTTAAAAACAAACGTTCGAATTCTCCATAAAGCATAGTCCCGATGATGGGGTCCTTGGGTGAAAGGATCCCTATGGTTGAACTGCTCCACTTCAAAAGACTGGGTAATTCCTACACCTGACCATAAAGTATACCAACATAACTAGAGTTACAAGAAATAAATAATTCCTCCCACACGGGACTTAGGCAATTTAACGCAAAAATCTTTAATTCAGGAAGCAAACAAATACGAGATCACTAAAAGGCATTCAACAAAAAGGCCGAAAATATGGGCAACATTAGCAAACAGTACAAAAAGTCTTCCAAAAGCAAGAAAATATATCCAAAACATTAAAAAATCCATGCAAGAAGTACTAAAATCAAGCATCAATGACTGGGTTTTTGAGGTTCCAGTAGGGGCATGCATCTCCGGAGCCGATGTGGCCGGTGGGTCCTTCGGGAGTGACTATTGCATCATTTTCCCTTGCCTATGGAGCCTTGGAAGGGTTTTCAGGGTGGGTCTCCTCCTTTTTACCTTTCTCATTTCCACTCTCAGCCATAGGGACCTCTGAAGAATGCTCATCGCATCCGGTCGGGGCTTCCCCTTCATCCTCATAAGACCAGTTTTCGCTGTTAGAAGATTGAATAAGGTCTGCGGATGGGGAACGCACATGCAGAGCCTTATGGGTCATATCTTTCATATTTAAAGCAGCAGCTATGGAGGTCAAAGTTCCATTGCTTTGGGATGGGCGCCTCCGATGGCTTGACTAGATCACTGGTCGCAATAATGACGTATCTCTCTGTCCACCCTCAATCAGAGTCATCATCAATACTGGTAATTAAAGCCTTTTGTCCACGACGGGATAATTGAATGACTCTTGCCTTGAAGATTTTGGGGGAATAGAGGCGGATTAAGTAGGCAAGGGTAAAATCCTCCCCCACTTGTGAAGAGAGGTATCGGAGGCATGCGACCGTCCTCCACGCCACCAGACCATTCTAAGCCAGGTATACCTTGTATTTTTTGCTTTCCAAAATTACGGGATCAATGAGTTTGCTCACCCTCAACGAAAAGTGATATGTATATACGAAGGAATATCCCTGCGAGTAGAAACTGATGTTCTCCCTTCTCGAGGGAGGAACACCTCGATGTCAGTCCAGCCGCAGCCTATTTTTACCCAGCTCAAATAACAAACGCTAATAGAAGATTTATATTTACTAGCTGGCCAAGATCGCTCGGACTCAGGATCCATGGAAGTCGAGTGCATCGTGAGGTCTTTTAAAGAAGACCATGTGCTGGGGATATAAGCGTTAGCTTGTAGATTGGAGGAAGAAGCTGATGATTTTTTTTCTCGACGTCCTACTAACCAACGACAGACAATCTACGATGGGCACCTGGTGAATAGAGACGTCAGTATCACCACGAGTGAGGTTCTGAGCCTGGATAGTAATGCCGCCGACTACTAAAGAATCTGAAGACATGATAGAGATATTGGAGGGAAAAGGGATAGAAAACTATTTCTTTTTTTCAAAAGGGCAGAAAAAAGCGCTAAAAGATAGGGGAAGCAAATGAGAGTCCTAGAACGAGAGAGGATATGTATAAGATAAGGGAAGAGGTGACATTTTGTTTAAAATGAAGGAAATCAGATCGTCATTACGATACCTACTCCTGAGGGAATCATGTGGATGACCATGCGACACATGTAAAGTAGATCTCATAGAGGCCGCAGAACATTTGATGAAAAAGGTCGGCGTGCAGAGAAGGACAACCGGTCAAATTAGAGTGCAAGTTTCGAGAAATATCATGACATGGCGAGAATTGACGGTAGGATAAACTCTTCCATTTCCTAATCTCATGGGTTCAAAGGCCCTGGAAAGTGGGGCACTATCTGTATTGGGTAAAAACGCCCCCGGAAAGACTAGTGTATACTAGAAGTCTAACATCCCCGAGCTTTCACACAAATGTTTACCACTCCTAACAACTTATGTCACATCAGCTCTCCTAGATCAAAGCACCACGGCGCGCATGGGTATGATGACATTAGCATGCTCACGTCGTCATAACTTTAGGGGGCATAATAGTCTAGTTTTGTCTTATATATACAAGACTTAGAAGAGAATGAATGACACATTGTATTCTAAAAGCTTACACTTGTAACCAATATTCTCTCTCTCAGATTAATATACTAAAGCACTTGTTCATTATTCATTCCGGATCTAGCACATTTATTCATTTTATTTTCTTATTATTTTACTTATCAAATCTCGTATTCTTTACTCTTATAGCTTAGCTCGTTATACCGAACTCATTAAGAAATTCTCCGAATCGAATTACAACTTACTTATCTTTAAACCCTAAAATACAAACCTATAACTATATTTTTGGTTAAAATCAGTTTCACCGGAAAACAAGTATATTAACACCTCGACTTCTTGACATCCATCCATAAACTAATAGACAATTAAATTGGTATACAAATAGTGATGGTAGACAAGAAGTTAATTAAAAATCTCTATTATCCCCTAATAATAGTAGTAATAATCCTAATGATATAAAAAGTTACTTATCCAATGCCAATGGTATTTTTTAAAATCCACTAGTAGGTGACGATGTCTATAGACTAGGGCTGGCCAGTGGGCCGGGTCGGCCCGGTCCCGCCTCGAACCTGACCAGTTAAAAAAAAAATTTCAGTATCGGGACTCGAACCTGGACGGGACAATGTCTCGTCCCGACCTGACCCAGTCCCGTCTGTCCCGGCCCGATCGCGATCCCACCCCGATCTCGCCCGACACCCCCCTTTTGCAAAAATAACCGTTGCACCAACGGTCATTTTACATTTTGGCCGTTGTGCAATGACCATTTTTGGCGTCCCCCCCGAACCCCCTACCCCCTTAATATTTATTTTTAACCTATAAGTTATTATATTTACACTTTAACCCAATTTTCCAACTATAAATACCTCATTTTTTCTCTTCATCTTTCTCACAAATCTTCCTACAATCTCTCTAATCTCTCAATCTATCTCTCTACAAGTCTACATTGTCTACTAAATATTCAATTTTATTTATTCATTTGGGAATTGGGAGTGAAGTTGGCAACTAGCTTGAGGATCTTCCATCGAGCAAAGTTTCAATTTTCAACCTCTCGATTACGCGTCGACGTTACGTCGGCATTTGGTACATTCGTTCCTTCACTAAATTATTATTGTCTGTTTATTTTATTTAGCGCACTTAATTTCATTTACTTTAATTATTTATTAGTATAATTATAAATTTATAATGGAAGGATTTAAACGTATGCTTACGGGTAGGGGTCAGGCTTCTTCTAGTAGGGGCAACAAGGGCAAGGGTACTTCTTCTAGTCATCCTATTCCTGCATAGGATGATTTTGTTGATACTGAATATTTTCCTACAATACTATTAGATTTAGACGAGGAGCTATTTTCTGAAACTCAAGAAGACTTTAGTTTAGACGATAATCTAGATGATACACCCACTAATGTTGATGACAACACACCCACTAGTGCACCTTCAACTGAAATGCCTCATATTCCCCCTAGTATGAGATTAGGTCCAGCAAAACGACCATTAAAATCATATGCATGGATATTTTTTGATAGGAACGTAGAGAATCAAGTAGCTAGATGTAAATTTTGTAAATATGTTTTAAAATTTAAAACTGAAAAAGGTCACGGTGGGACGGGGGGTTTAATGAGACACGTAGTAAGGGCTCATCCAGCTAGGTATGCCCAATACGAGGCTTCAAAACCGGGTGCATAAACGCCCGCTCCATCGGGACAAGGTTCACATCCTGATACTGTCCCGGACCAAGTACAAGATCAAATTAACCCTATGATGGAGGAATTGTAGGTCCTAAATACAATAAACATAGAGATAGGGAAGCAATAGCAAAATTTGTTGATGTGGAGGGTTTGCCTTTTTCATTTCCTTCATCTCCCGGTTTTATTCATTACATTAGAGATTTGTATAATCCTGCTTTTAACGGTTTTCCTAGATCAACTGTTAAGAGAGATGTATTTAAATTTGCACATGAATATCAACAATATTTACGTTATTCATTATATCATTTTAATGGCAAAGTGGCTATCACTTCTGATATAGGCTGTAGTACTAACGGCCATGATTATTTAACGGTAACTTGTCATTGGATAAATTATAAATGGTCTATGCAAAAACGTATCTTAGCGTATAGATATATAGATGATAGGCACACTGGTAATTTTATTGCAGAAAATATTTATCAAGTGTGCAATTATTACGGAATAACCGATAAAATTATGACTATTACAGTAGATAACGCTTCTTCTAACAATTACGTTATTACAATTTTAAAAAATAGTTTAACTCCATATTTTCCAGATCATTTTCATATAAAATGTGTGTGCCATATATATAACTTAATTGTAAAGGATGATCTATTACTTTTTGAAGACATTCTTAGTAAAATACAATTTGCTATAAACTTTATTTTAAAAAATAATAGAATACAACGAAGAAAAGAATATAAAAAAACTTGTCACGATTGCCAACTACCTTATAGAAAAATCCAGAAGAAGTACCCACTAGGTGGAATTCTTTATACGAGCAACTACTTGTTGCTTATGACTATAGAAAACCTATAACTTTATTTTTTAACTCTCATAATCAAAATCCAGCTTATATGGTTGTAGATAGCGATTGGGTAAAAAATTCCGAACTTATTGTATTTTTAGAAAAAAAAGTTTCAAGCAACAAAAGAATTTTCCGGTATATATTATCCTATTATTTCAACTATGTTGTTTTATATAACTCTAATATTTTTATTACTTACTGAATATATGGAAAACCCAGCTTAAATGACAGCTATTAAAAAAATGTTTATCAAAATTAAAAAATATTTTATTCTTATTCCCACTATTTATATTATTGGTGTTGTATTAAATCCTACTATTAAAATAGACGGTACTAAATCACTTATTGAAACTATTTACGATTGTATAGAAGTACTATCACCTCCAAGTCTCAAAAATCCAAATCACCCACCACCTATTGAACAAACTAAAGAAGAAGTGTTGTCTAGCGTAGAAAACCAATGCAAAAAAGTATATAGTTTTTACCAACAAGAAAGTGCTAGTAACCTACCGGCTTCCATACCATCTTCTTCTTCTTCAACACAACCTCACAAAAGACATGTTGTTTCTGCGGCTAGTATTGAAAGCCTCAGAAATAGAATGTGCGGTCGTACCGCTACTAACCAAATTAGTGAGTTTGATATTTTTGTTTTGCAGGGTTATGTACCGTACCAAGCAGTTCTTAATGAAGAAGGACGTGAAGACTTGCAGAAATACTGGAGGGGGAACGAGAAGACATTTCCGACACTTTCAATGATGGCCCGAGATGTTTTGAACATTCAAGCGTCATCAACTGCGTCTGAAAGAGCTTTTTCTGCCGGCAGTTATCAAATAGGAGACCACAGATACTCATTAGTTGGAGACAGCTTGGAGATTGTAGTATTATTCAGAGATTGGATACGAGTGGAGCGGAGAAGGTGCGGTCAACCGGAGATCAACGAAGAAAAAGACGAAAACTACAACGAAATCTTATCCGAAGGTGGTGGAAGCGACGTGGATCAATTTGACCAACAAATACCAATTCCAACCGAAGAACCACATGAAGTTATCAAGAAACTAGAACAGGTTTTTTTAAGAATGTAATTTTTTTAATTGCAATTTTATTATGTAATTTGCAACTTTTGGACAACACCACAAAGTTGCAATTTCGACAATTGTATTTGTATTACAAAAAGTTCATATGTCTATTAAATAATATAAGAGGCACAAAAACAGTCTTGGGATGTTTTTATTACACTATCTTGTCTTGTTTAATTATTGAGTTTTTTATACATATGTTATTAAAAAAAAATAGGAAAAACCGCCCGGATGCCGATCCCGCCCCCGCCCCGACCCCGCCCCGACCCGATCTCGACCCAATCCCGACGGGATCGGGATTAGGACGGGACTTTGGCAAATCCCGCCTGACCCGCCAGCCCCGACCCCGCCAAACTCGGCCCGCCAGTCCCGAGCCTGGCCCACTGGCCAGCTCTACTATAGACTAGCCCGTGTAATTTTGAACCATAGATCATAAGTGGTCAGTCACTTTGAACAATTTCTCGGGTCATTGGCACTCATGACCCTATTTTGTGATTGTCTTTAATTTTTGCCTCCAATAATAAATACAGTAATTTTTTTGCGACACATAAATTAATATTTTCTTATTATAATATTCATAAATTTTGTTGCGCCATTTTTTTATCATGATATTTTTATATCATACTTCAAATCATTCTCTTTTCTTTTGAGCCGATAGTCTATTGGAAACAACCTCTTTACACCATAAATGTAGGTCTGCATATATCCTATCCTTTGCAGACCTTACATGTGAAATTATATTGAGTATGTTATTATTGTTATAATATCCACAAATTATATCACGCATGACTTTTACCCTTAAAAACTTATTCCCATTGCAAACAAAAACAAGAACATATCGAGTGTAATCCCGCAAGATGGGATCTGGGGAAAAAAGATTGTTTTTGATAGACCATCGACTCAAAAGGAAAGTAATAGATGCAGAAGGAAAAATAAGACAGTAAAATATCTTAATATAAAGCAAATAGAGCAACACATAATAATACACATATATAATAGTAAGGAACTACGACGCTACCTATACAATAACACTAAGAAAAACTTATGTCCATTGCTAAAGGCAAATATTAAAGAGCAAGTCTATTTGAAGTACAATTCTTGCAATTTCTTCTATTTTCTCTTTGTACACTTTGCCCCCAACAAAATGACAAACTTTGTATTCACACCCACAAAAACCTAACACCCTTTGCCAAAAACCCTCACAATCTTTTTTCCCATTTTTCTTTCCCCCAACCCCCACCTACCCCACCCCACCCCTCAAATGTGGGGTCAGTACACTCAAAGCCAACCCTAGCCTAGAAAAACTCTCATTTCTCTCTCCTAATCTCTCTGTCTCTCTCCCTCTCCAAATCTTTCAACTACTCTTTTCAAAAGTGTTATTGTCTCTCTGTTTCTAGGCATTTATTTTTTTAAAAAAAATTGGGGTAATTTTTTTGGTAGGAGTAAAAATGGAGGTGAATAGTTTCAGCTCTGATGTAGCTGTTTTTGGGAAAATAGTGGTGAACTCTGTTCTTGAAGCTGTTGTTGCTGAGACACTTATGCTTGCTCAAAGATCTGTTGCTTCTCTGCTTATAATGGTATATATAACACACTTTTTCAACTTACACTTTCTTGATTTCTTGTAAGGTTTTGATTTTTATGTTATGGGGTTTGAATTTCTTGCTCTCTTTTTGCTTCTCTGCTCATGTTAGTAGGCGTTTGACCATGAAAATTAAATATTTTCACTTTTTCTGGAATTTTGAAGTTGGAGTTGAAGATGGATTGTTGCCATGGTTTATTCATTTCTGTTTTTTCTTTTTTCATACTGCTTTGAATTGCTTGTCTTATGTGGAGGGTCTATTGGAAACAACATCTCTGCCTTCCAAGGTAGAAGTGTAGAAGTAATGACTGTGTACCCTCTATCCTCTGCAGACCCCACTTTGTGGGATTTCATTGGCTATGTTGTTGTTGTTGAGTTGAAGATGGAGTTGTGTTTGATTATAGTTGTTGCAAAAAATATTTGGTGGAAGTGAAAAAAGTGAAAATAAGTTTCAGTTATTTTTTAAATTCCAAATACAACTTAAAAGTGAAAAGTTAGTGCGGAAAAAAGTGAAAAATTCTCATGGCCAAATGGGTCAAGTAGGCGTTTGGCCATGAAAATTAAATTTTTTTCACGTTCTTTGGAATTTTTGGAGTTGGAGTTGAAGATGGAGTTGTGTTTAGTTATAGTTCTTGCAAAGAATATTTGGTTGTTTGAATGTACTGGAAGTGAAAAAAGTGGAAACAAGTTTTAGGTGTTTTTCAAATTCCAAATATAACTTTAAAGTGAAAAACATTCCGGAAAAAGTGAGAAATTCTCATGGCCAAATGGGTCCCATCGATGGAAAATAGAAGGTAGACGAGAAGATAGGGGGTGAAGGATCTTGGAAATTGATTTGGTAAACTTTCTTGTGTTCTTGTAAAGTTTTGATTTTTATGTTGTGGGGTTTTAATTTCTTGCTCTCTTTTTACTTCTCTGCTCATGGTAGTATATAACACACTTTTCCCAACTTTAAGTACTTTCTTGTTTTCGTGTAAAGTTTTGATTTTTATGTTGTGGGCATTGGATTTCTTGCTCTCTTTTTGGCTCCTGTTGTTGAACAAGTCATTTGTGAGTGTGGTTTTGTCTGTGAGTCCAAACCCCAAGTCAATTTCTTTCGAAGTCTTTTATAGGGTAATTGAGGCTTGATAATTTAGCTGCTTCATTTGAATTTCTTGTTCTCTAGTTTTCCCAACTTACACTTTTTTGTTTTCTTGAAAAAGTTTTGATTTTTATGCTGTGGGTTTTAGATTTCTTGTTCTCTTTTTTGCTTCTGTTTAGTGTGGTTTTGTATGTGAGTCCACACCCACTAACCAAATATGTTCTTGTTCTTTGGGGTCAATTCTTGTTGTTCTTTATAGGGTAATTGAGGCTTCATTGTGTGTTATATGGACTATGTTCTTTTTCAACTGTTTACTGGAGAACTGTGTGTATGGATTTGATGGTTATGACATTGTAGTTTTTCAGGCCTTCACCTTTAGCTTGTCTAGATTTAGTTAATTTGGTTTAGAAAACTTTTGCTTAGACACTTAGTACTCAGATCTTGCAACTCGTTTGACTCTTATTATCAAAAGAAGAACTTGTAAAACCAGAATTTTTTCCAATACATAAATGTTGAAACTGCTTCATTAACAAAACTGTTACTTGAATTTCATTTAGTAGACTAATAAATGTTTCAAACATTAAGTAACCTATTCCAACTTCAAGCAATTGTAACTACTCCCCCTTGTTTACGTGAATCTTGTGTATTTAAGCCCCATAGGGAAAAATGTCTTTCAGTAGTTCTATTAGTGAAAATGGTGCCAAAATACAACATGTCCCTGCTCTTCTCCTTCGTGATAGCATGTATGGCCATTTTAGTACGAGGGGAGCTTACAAAAGTTCCATTAAGGCCTTATCTTAGAGGTAATCCAGGGCTATTACCACAAACAATTTCATCTCGTGATGATTCTTCAGTGGTAAAAAGAGTAGAGGATTGCAAAGGACAGGTAAGTGAAGCTATTAACAAAAGGCTAATCCCATGTAGAGTCGTGTGAATCTTTCTTGTTGCTAGGCAACAGTGTTACGAAAACTTCTAGTCTTGCTGGTCTACAATGTTTGGAGATGAAATGTTGGCTGAAGATTTGAACATGGGTTTTGTTTGATTTGTAATGAACTACTGAAACAAGAGTTCTTTAAAGTAATAATTCAAGAACTATCATCATATTTAGGAAGACAACGCAAGAAGTAGCATAGAGAATGTTTGTGCTAGAATTGCTGCTCATATATTTGAAAATATGCATAGATCAGACTAACAATTGGAACATCGAAATGCGCTGTCATAATATGGTTTTCTAGTTCAATTTTCTGCTATTTGTGTCATATTTTAATTGATCTTGTTCTCCTATTCCTAATTATTCTGGCTTGGAACTGTTTCTTTGAAGAGAGCTTCTGGTTTTATTGTGATGAGTCATCTTCTTTCCCCAATATTTGTCATGGCCGTAAATGCACTCACAACCATTGAAGATTTAATTTACTTTTGGCTTTTACCCTTGAATTCCGGTTGTTCTGCCTCATTTAACGTAATTGCATTTGTTTTTTTCATTTAATGCTGTGAAATTTCGTGTTCTTTGTTACATGTCATTAAGATTATGCAGTTCACTTTACTTGTTTTTTTCTGATATTCATTGACCTTTAATGTGCACTGATTGGGGACTTGTTCTTCCTCAAATTTTTGCCTAGATTCGCTTATGAAATTTTTTGGATTTCAGACAGGATGTTTGCTAAAGGATGGTGCTCCGTTGCCACAGTTGATAAGCTCTGCTCCAGTGTCAGAGTTCGAAAGCATTGCTCCATTGTCGGAGTTTGTAAGCATCGATAAAAGGTAATATTCGTCTCTCCTGTCTGTGTCGCTGAACTGGAAGGGGTAGTTTGGTAGGGTGTATTAGGTAGAATAATGCTGGTACTAAATTTTAGGACAATGTTTGGTTGCAAATTAAGTCTGGTATATAACTAATACCAGTATTACTTATACACCCTATTCAGTACTATTCTTATAATAGTAAACCATGGCATTAACAATACCAACACTATTCCTCTTCTAATACACCATATTCAATACTATTTAGAAATTATGCAATGCATGTTATTTAATACGACAAAGCAAACAGTCCATGTCAGCATAACTAATCCCGGCATTACTAATACACCCCTTTAGTACTATTCTTATACACCGTACCAAACGACCCCTTAGAGTCACTGAAGTGGAAGTTCCATGTAACAAGCTTCAACAAGTCTGCTGATGTCAATTTCAGGTTTCCCTTTGAGGCGCTGCTTGATCAAAAGAATGAAGCTTGCCCTGAGAACAAAGATGGCAGTGATACAGAGGATGATGATGAAGACGATGGTGGAGAAGAAGGGGGAGATGATGACGACGATGAAGATTTCTCCGGTGAAGAAGGGGGTGAAGAAGAAGGGGGAGATGATGATGATGATGAAGGAGATCCCGAGGAGGATCCAGCGGCTAATGGAAATGAAGGGAGTGATGATGATGACGAGGATGGTGATGAGGAGTGTGATGACGATGATGACGAAGACGAGGAAGAAGAAGACGAGGAAGAAGAGGATCAACCACCTGCTAAGAAGAGAAAGTGAACCGTCTATTAGATGTTTATTAAGTATCTAGTGGAAAGAGGAGGAAGGTTTAACTTTTCTGTCTTTGCAAGTGTAGGAAATTAACCATCCTTGTTCAGAACAAAAACAACTGCTTTTATCATGTGGATTGTTACTTATGCTACATGTTCCATTTATTTAGATTGATATTCTGCATACTTGGTAAAGGTATCTATCAGTTGTCTAAAATCTTGAATAGCTATTATACAAGAAGGGTAAAGTTTAAATTTTATGAATCTCTAGAATTTATGCATTTCTAGCTGATAAAGAACAAGGTACTAAATTCTTAAGCCTTAGTTATGCTTCACCACTTTAGGAAGTCAGAAATTATTGTTATAATGGAAAAGGGCCAAAAATGCCGTTGACGTATTAGAAATGGTTTTAAAATGTCCTCATTCCACCTATTGGATCAAATTTGTCCCTCATTCTATCTATTGGGATAAAAAATGTCTTTAATGTATTAGAAATGGCTAAAAAATGTTCCTCCTTCCACCTATTGGATTAAATTTGCTCCTAACACTATTTTCAAGCTTAAAATTTTCCTCCATTAAAAGCACAATTATATGATTTATTAAATTTTAATTAAACATGTGGCCTTTATTTGGGCCACATAAAATTCTAACATAACCCAAAATGAACCGACCTATTCACAACATAACCTAACACAAAATCTATGTCAAATTAACGCATCTAAACCTAACAAGATTCTTCTTGTTAAGCCCCTCCATTAAGTGATTGAGATAACAAAATAGCAAAGTGTTTCTTGTAATATCTAACTACTAAGAAGGTACATTCGATTGAAATGTCTTGCTGAAACAAAGAATTATCAATAGTAGTTGCTTATAATTAATTGAATTCCCTATATATAATAGCTAAATCAAGAAGAGACATTCCTAAAGGCAATATTTTAACATGAATTAATTCAATTATTTAGAATCTATCATTTAAACAGATATATTCATAATAATAAGAGCACTATTTTTTTATAATTAGGAAATAGACTATTTAAGTAGGATTATGCACACATAAGTCATAAAACTCACCAAGTTAACCAAAATCTAATGTACTAGTTTTTTTTACAATAAATTAAGTTTCATCATATATCAATTGATAAATAAGATCATATATCATATTGTTTTTCGTTTATAAACTGGATTAACTTATATGTACTTTAAATGATAAGTAAATCAAGAAAATAATTATGTTGAACAAGTACTAGTTGACATTTCCTTTTTGTAATGACAAGGAGGGTAAAAGAGAAAGTTGAGTTTGGATAACAATTCATCAATCTTATATTCCAGCTCTCTTCTTGAACGTTTTTAATACAATAACAATTTGGTATATGAGACTCCTTTTTAAATAAAGGGCACATGCTTAATTAAAATGTAATAAATGTCATATAATTGTGCTCTTAATGAAGAAAAAATTTTAAGCTTGAAAATAATGTTAGGGGCAAATTTTACCCAATAGGTGGAAGGAGGGGGCATTTTTGAGCTATTTCTAACACTTTAAGGGCATTTTTTATCCTAATAGGTGGAAGGAGGGGCAAATTTGATCCAATAGGTAAAAAGAGGACATTTTTGAATCATTTCTAATACGTTAAGGGTATTTTTGACCCTTTTCCGTTGTTATAATTAGGAACTTTAAAATATATGGAACAACAACATATCTAATGTAATTCCACAAGTGTGGTCTGAGAATGATAGAGTGAACGCAGACATTACTCATACATTGAGAGGTAGAGAGACTATTTCAATAAACCGTCAGCTCAAGAATTAAAATATATGGAGATCTGATAAAGTTTAGAAAAAACTAACATGCAAGAAAGGGGAAGTTTTGATAGTAAACTTATGAATGTCTTAATATTTGGAGCCGGAATGGAGTTACATGGTCCAAATGGGGACTCAATCAAATATCCCGAAAAATTATACTATATAAATAGAGTGAAAATAATTATTTTTTTAAAATATAAATTATTAAATCCCCTTGAAAAACAAGAAGCTTTTAGATAGTCCAGATCATTCTTCTATGATTGTTGAAGGTAATGAAAGTTGTTGATTAATATACTCGGTATAACAATAATTTCACCTTGATGGGTAGGTTTTATCGTTGTAGAAGGTAAGTTTTAGTGACTTTAATGTTATAGCCAAATTTGTATATTAAAACTATAGTAGTGGACGACGTAGCATATAGTCAATGAATTTAACTGATCCCAACATCTTCGACACGAAGTATAACTATATATGTAATAAATAATTTTTTCTTAATTTTATACCTATAATTTCAAAATCGTAATGAATTTAATGGAAAGAACATAAAGGTTAGAATGGGTTAAATTTAAGCGATGATGATGAAGGGCTCTTGCAGATATTGGGCATACAATGTTGAAAGTTGAGTTTTTGGTGTTTGAAGAAATGGAATATTTATGCTCTTAATTTGCTTTCCTAACACAGCTTGTGGAGAAGTATTAAACCAAAGATCAAAATGAACTACGCTTAATCAACTCCACAATTTTTAATCATCATGTATTAAACTATTGCATTGACTTTTGAGTTGCATATATCAAATTACAACCCAACAACCAAAACAAATAAAGAATGTCAAAGGAAACGTTCTCTGCAAGCTCAATCTTTGCAGAAAAACAGCTTTAAAATTGGCCATTTCGATTCCAAAATTCTACACAGATAACAAAATGCCAAATAGCAAAAAGAAGATCATAACATTTTCTGCAAATGTAGTGTTTTCTAATGAAGGACTATTGACGGAGATCCTCCTTCGTGTGCCTGAAAAATCCCTCATCCGATGTAAATGTGTATCGAAAAAATGGCGTTCTTTAATCTCTAGTCCTCACTTTAGGCGCCTCAAAACCCCCCGTTTCAGCCCTGCAAGTGGCATCTTTTTGTACCATTGTTCATTTTTAACCAACCCTTTTCACAAGTTTGTGCCTTTTAGCTTGGAAAATCCAATTCAAGCACCATTACAAAAGTTCCCTTTTCTACCACATGACTCTCCTAAAATCTCTATCTTGCAAGGGACTTTTGCTCTGCTGCATATTTCATAATCCTTTCACATTTAACGAAAACTACTACATATTCAACCCGACTACTCAACAATTCATCACACTTCCTAAGCCATCAGGGGATGTTATCGGGATGAGTTTAGCCTTTGATCCGTGGAAATCACCTCATTACAAAGTTATCTGCCTCCAAATATCTGATCTGGAAGATGAGAACAACCAGATTGAGATTTACTCATCTGAAACTAAGAAATGGAGAGTTTCTGGTCCACCTTTTCATATACGTCACGATATACGTTTCAGATACGGACTAGTTTACTGGAACGGAGCCATTTATGTGTCATGTACCGATGAAAAGTTTCTCATGCTTGATTTCATTAATGGACAAGAAGTCCAGGATCATGAAGAGGATCATAGGATTGTCTATTTCGGGGAGTCTTATGGCCATTTGCACCTAATACAAGTGAATCGCCAGAAACTAGCTTTGTACAATATCTATCAGATGAAACATGACGGTACAGGGTGGTTCTTGAATTACGAGGTGAATGTTGAAGACGTTGTGTTGGCATTTCCTCGTATAATTCGACGTTACCTTCAGACAACAGATTTTCATTACTATGACATGGCTGTGCTTGATGTTGTAAGGGGAGAGAAAGAGGAGGATTCATTCTTGGTCTTGCATATTCCTGAAATGGCCATACTACGTTACAACCTGGTGGATAAGTCATTCAACAAGCTCTGTGATTTTGACAATGGCATTCATGAGGAATTTGATGGAGAACTTGCTGTATGTCTGCATTTTCATAGCTCAAGTGCTTTCCAGTACATTGAATCTACCTATTGTTGGTAAGTAGATTTTGTTGGGATTTCGGTATGAATGGGGTTTGATCTCATAACCTTTGGATTAGGTTGGAAATGGGAATGAAGGGACTTTTGTCCCATGGGAACAAGGACAGGAATGTGTTGGGTATAAATAATAACAGCTTTGTCTCTTCATGTGAGAAATATAGTTCTCTTTTATCTTGTTAATGAAATATTTGGATAGAACCAGCTTATAAGTACTTTTTAACTAATTATTTTAAATCTTATCAATGACTTTATAGTGTTGGGATTGAAATAACCAGGCACCTCACAAATTCTCACTTTTGAAGGAAAGTCTTCTTCAGAATTATCTCAAACTTTTAATTTCATTTCACTGCTTACTATTATCAATCTTTAATACTCAAAACTTTCATCAAAACATCACCACTGCTAATATCATTATCAGTCTTTAATAAATGTTTTTATCTGACAAATATTTTCCATTCTATAACCAAATACCAGTAAAAACGTTTCCAGGAAAATAATTTTCAGAAAGTCATTTTCCGGAAAATGACTTTCATACCAAACATACCCTACATTTATTAGTTGAGACTTTGAGCTGAAAGGAGCATTGGTGATCCACATAAAAGATCAGACACACACAGGTAAGAAACGTAAAGTCCAAAGTTTAGCATCGTACTCCATTTTCACAAATAGAAGATGTTGATGTTCTAAGTACAAAAACAACAACATACCCAGTGAAATCCCACAACGTGGTGTCTGGGGAGGGTAGAGTGTACGCAGACCTTACCTCTACCTTGGTAGGTAGAGCGGTTGTTTCCTAGAGACCCTCGGCTCAAGACAAAGCACAAGCACAAGTTGATGTTCTAAGTAGTACCCAAAAATAAAACAAGCTAATATTCGGAGGATATGAATGAGAGGTTTAAATGAAACTCTTATCAGCAGGAGGGTAAATGATTAGGAAACCACAAAATATTATTTCATGCCTGTCAAGTCTTCCCAATTATATGCCAAATGGTAAGCAAAACTGCAAAATATTGAGGAAATGAACACTTCAAGCCTTCGAGATATGGTACCATCCACGATGTAAACCTGCAATGCAACAGAAATTTAGCTGCTTAGTCACCTAAATTGACATCCCACAAGAAATAGTGATATGAAGTGATGCCTAATATAATGTCTACAAAAGATTTTTGCTCGGATTTCACTTTCTTTGTTCACAAAACATGGAAAACACCAAAGAAAATGCAGGAAATCCATGGAGTATGATTGGAGAAACTAATCATTCTGACCACTAAAATATCAGAACACTTGGCACAGTACTACTGCAATTTCCATAGGTCTTTCCTAAAACCCATAATGTGTGCTTGACGATAATAATTAACACCTTTAGAAAATTGAGAAGTGAATAGCAAGCCCATTACTATCATCATACCATTTAGACACAGACGGAACCTCCAAGAGCTCAATCACTAGTAATTGCAAGCACTCTATAATGTTTGCTCGTGTATCAAAAATAAAAATGAGTACACATGGGTGAATCCACCTTTATAACAGCAGGTGTGCTTTAAATCAAACTAATATATATGTGTAAAAAATAGAGTTGAAAATTTCTTATAATGGGCCCCAGGCAACCGATCCTGCATATGATGCAGGTGACGGAGGACCATCTGGGCTCCATCACAATGTTTCTTGACCCAAGGATTTTGGTTCAGGTAAGCCTACTAGGTTTACCACCTGGACCATGTTATTACTTATAAGCTCACAAGTGAAATCTTCAGCTGCTATGCAGATGTTCTAATCAAATGTCCATCTAATCCTTTATTTTACACATACAATTTCCG
The DNA here is from genome assembly GCA_034509755.1 of Anisodus tanguticus. Taxonomy (NCBI): domain Eukaryota; kingdom Viridiplantae; phylum Streptophyta; class Magnoliopsida; order Solanales; family Solanaceae; genus Anisodus; species Anisodus tanguticus. Next base: position 5,540,986 of record CM067543.1, on the reverse strand, counting down.
ACCAGAAACTTTGATATATCAACTGCCTCTCATTAAAGAGAATAGACTAAATTCATCAATTATAAATTTTAAAAACTTAAACTATTAATTAGTAATACAAAATAATAAATTAATAACAATCTCATGTCAGAAACTCATGGTTTTTAAAAACTCGGCCAATGTGCTACACTACCAAGAATTTCAAATTAACACTCAGAAGTGGTAAAGCAGCTAAATGATTTTTTCCTTTTATTCATCCCAGGCAAGAAAAATTGCATCGATGTAAAACAGTTACCCCTATACTTCTATACTAAACTTATTAATAACTCCATGATGTTTTCGGGATTGCATTAGTAAATCCATAGTAATCGTCTATGTCTTAGTTTATTTGACATATTCCGCTCATTGGGTAATCCAAATTTACTTGGCACCTCTCAAGTTTTGAGGCTCAGTAAAACTATTTTGACCATGTAACATCATTTTCAAAAAGATTTGAACTACTATTAATACACATATTTGAACTTTTTCACTTGGTCTCACAGTTGGGTAAACAAGGTCATTTACAATGATAGTCAACAATAGTCATTTTACTATAGTTCTATTAGGTGATTTTCCTAATCTGGATAGTGTAAAATCCTAATTAATCCATCACTTAAAAAACATGGATAAGGTGGTGCTGGATTAAACTAATTCCAAACCATCCATTCATAAGTGAAGGAGATATTAATCTTGCCCCTTCAGTTCCAAACCAAATAGCTTTTTTTCCTTTTCAATCCATTACATACTTCCTATCACTTGTCATATATAAGAATGAAGTCGTGATAAAAAATTTAAGCACATTTCTATCAGCAAGCAATGATCATAGTCTAGCTACACATGCTTCCCTCCTATGTTTAAGAAACAAGAAATAATGCATTGTACACTTAATTGAGGTTAGCTCATTACATATGAAAATTGAAATCGACGAAATACTTCCTAACACTAATCATGGGCAACACTTAACAAATTTCATTTCATTTGCCAATTTATCAAACATAACATCAAATTACCTCGGAGTATTAGTATTATTCTTGTTTTTCCTATTTTTAGTTTTCTATTACTATATGTTGTTCCTTTAGCCTCGGTCATTTTTAGTTTTCTATTATCTTGTTGTTGTCTTTGCTTGTTGCTATTACCTCTTTCTCACTGTTCTTTTGAGCCGAGGTTCTTTTAGAAATAGTCTCTCTACCTTCTCAAGGCAGGGGTAAGGTTTGCATAAGGGATTACATAGGGTTGTGTTGTAACATCAAATCATGCTTGTCCAAGATGACTTTACACAAATGCACACATACACCGCTAGAATACATGTGATCACTACAAATTTCATTTCTTTCGCCAATTTATCAAACATAACATCAAATCATGCTTATCCAAGACAACTATAACAAATGCACACATACACACACCATTCGAATACAAGTAATCATAATGGACACATAGAAGATGCAGCAATATCGGATAACTAATCAAGTACTATAATATTCACTTACTAAGGCAACTTTCCGGCCCGGAAAGTAGCAAACTTTGACACTTCGGAATAGCTGTAATCAATACCATTGTCCTTCAACAATGTTTCAATCATAGCTTTAACTTTCTCTGGCTCCAAGCTTTCACATTCAATCTCATAACAAGTCCCAAAATCAAACATAGTCTCATCTACCTCTAACTCCACACCATTCCACTCAAACACATTCCTTACATTCTTAAACCCACCCAATCCAACAAACCCTTCCTCACCAACCTGAAATTCCTCTTTTGCCCTCTGCAAAACCCTAGAATAATCTAGGCACACCGCCTCCATCAATTTACTAGGGTTAGCAACACATTCGTATCCAATTTTCGGATCTAATTCCTCCTCGTCCTCTTCTACTCTGCTAACACCGTCGATAATTGTGGCCTTACCCTTGAGACACATCATGCACTTCACGTTTTCCGAATTCTCGTAGAATCGGAGACGTAGAACGGCGCGGCGAGTGCTCAGCTCGCCGCACGCGCCGTCGAAGAAAGTGTTGCGCTGATTGTGTGTTTTTGTGTGGTACAGTGAGAGAAGTGAGAGAACTTTCTCATGTGCGGTTGAATCCGGCAATCGGAGCTTCACTTCAACCTCCATATTGACGATCAACTTTGCAAAATAACTGTAAAACGGCGACGCGTGAGATCAATTGAGGACGATCAACTTTGCATAATAATAGTAAGGAAATGAACTGTAAAACGGCGGCGCGTGAGATCAATTAAGGCCGATATCACAGAACTGCAAAACGGAGGCGCGTGAGATTGATTGAGGACGATCAACTTCGCAAAATAACAGTAAGCAAATGAACTGTAAAACGGCAGCGCGTGAGATAAATTGAGGACGATCAACTTTTGTAAAGTAACAGTAACGACATGTCAGAGGAAGGGCGTTGTATGGTGTGCGATTGAGTTGTTTTAATTGAGGCCGATGCGGTTGTTTTTGGTGGTGGAGGGATCGATAGTAGAGCGATCGAAGTGTTGGAGAAGGGAGGTGGGGCCGGTAGTGGTGGTTGTGGTTGTGGTGGTATTGGAGGACGAAGATGTGGCGGCGATTAGGGCCGCGCGTTTGCGAGCTTCTTCGAGTTCTTCTTTGTCTTCGATTTTGACTTCGATTTTGCTTGGCTTTCTTCTCAGCATTTCTCGCTTTCGTGTATTTCACGCAGACCCAGGGGACTTGAGGAAAAGTCAGAGTGATTTTTTATCAGAAAATTGAGGGTTTTAATTTTCACAATGACACCCTCAAAACACTCCAAATTACAACATATTTAGTGTAATCCTATAAGGTGGGTGTGAAGTAGGGATGAGCACGGATACAGAATATTCAGATATCCGATCGAAACTGATACTATCGGGTAGGTTTCGGATAGATATATTATAATAACGGATAGCTTTTGGGTATTAAAATTAGGACCCGATCAATATCGGGTCCGATTTCGATTCCGGTAAATAGAAACCGGGTATCCGGATCTGGAACCGATACCCGGACCCTATGAACCTACCCCCATTTAAATTATTTAGTTTTGGGCTTTGGGGCGTTTAAGTTTTTGGCCCAGTCCGATTAAAAGGTCATATACGGATATACACTAACACTACGCACTACGCAAGGTCGCCCTAATTTACTTTCTCTTACTTTCCAATTTTTTCATTTAGAGGCAGAGGCACTGAGGCGCAACTCGCAGGTTCGCACTACTACGCAGCTTGCAGCCTCGCCATCGCCATCGCTAGTCGCCATTACGTAGCTCACGCCTCGCAGTAGCCTCGCACTCGCAGCATCTCCTCTCTCTTGTTGTCACTGTTTCTCACTCCATAAGCTTGACAAAGGTTGCGGCATTGCGCTTGAATTCCTCTCGGTTTTGTTAAAGGTAATGAATAACTCTTAAAGTTGTTGCATAGTGAAGAACATTAGATTTTTGCATGTATTGGCTTATTCAAAACTGCATGAGATAGATATGGTCTTGTGTGTGTTAAATAGTTCAGATTTCTGATGAATCAATAGAGAATATTCTGAATTAGTTTGGGTTGATTTTTGTTAGTTTAGATTGAATTAGTTTGGGTTGATTTCTATAGTTTAGATTAAATTAGTTTGGCCTGATTTCTGTTAGTTTAGTCTGAAGTAGTTTGGCTTGATTTCTTCTTCATCATAATGTTACTGTTTTTTATTGTTTGTTGTTAGTATTTGGGTTGATTTATGTTAGAAAAGCTAGTATTTGGGTTGATATTTCCTTTTTTATTGTTTGTTGTTATGCTCAATTTATTGGAGTTGCTGTTTTGTTCTCTCAAATTTAATTGAGACGGAATTATCTATAGCAAATTTTCCAACGAAAATTAGGTTCTTGATAATGTGAGGGGAATAGAGAACGTTATTTGGGGAGAAGTGGGGATGCGGTGGTGGGGTGAGAGTGTGGTCAAAACCTTGAATTGATAGAAGATGGACACATTAGACGAAAATGGTAGACGTACTTCCATAAGCTTTTGAATGAAAAATGAGATAGGGATGTCATGCAGGGGGAGTTAGAACATTCCGAGAGTCGTAGATACTTTGGGTATTATAGGTGCATTAAGGTTGCGGAGGTTAGAGGGGTTATTCGTAAGATGAGGCAAGGAAAAGCGATCGGGCCAGATGAGATCTTTGTGGACTTTTAGAAGAATGCAGGGGAGGCATGTATGGAGTGGTTGACTAGATTGTTTAAAGTCATATTTAAGATGGCTAGGATGCCAAAGGAATGGAGGTGGAGTACAATGGTCCCGTTTTACAAGAACAAAAGCGATATACAAAATTACAATAACTATAGGGATATCAAGATGCTACGCCACACTATGAAAGTCTAAGATAGGGTAGTCAAGATGAGGATGAGGAGGGATGCATCGATATTTGAGAACTAGTTTGGATTCATGCATGAGCGATTGACCATCGAAACTATTCATCTTGTCAGGAGATTGGTGGAGCAATATAGGGACAAGAAGAGAGACCTACACATAATGTTCACTGATTTAGAGAAGACATATGATAAAGTCCCTAAAAAGGTTCTTTGGAGTCTAGAGGTGTGTTTGTGGCCTACATTAGGGCAATTAAGGACATGTATGAGAGAGTCAAGACCCGGGTTAGGACAATATGGGTGATTCTGAGCACTTTTCGATTGTGATGTGTTTAAACAGAGATCAACCCTTAGCCCATTTTTCTTTGCCTTAGTGATGGATGAATTGACATGGTATATTCAGGAGGACGTGCTGTGGTGTATGTTATTTGCAGATGATATAGTTTTGATTGACGATATGTGTAGTGGGGTTAACGATAGGTTGGAAATTTGGATAATGGCCTTAGAGCCTAAAGGTTTTAGGTTAAGTAGGACTAAGACGAAGTATATGGAGTGCAAGTTCAGTGACGTGTCACAAGAGGAAACAGATGTGGAAGTGAGGATTGAGGCACAAGCTATACCTAGAAGAGGAAGCTCTAAGTATCTTGAGTCCATAATTCAAAGAGACGGGGAAATTGATGATGATGTCGCACACCGTATTGGAGCAGGGGGATGAAATGGAGGCTCGCCTATGAGGTGCTTTGTGATAAGAAGTTATAGTCTAGGCTGAAAGGTAAGTTCTATAGAGCAGTGGTTAGACTAACGTTGTTGTATGGAACAGAATGTCAGGCTGTCAAGAAAGTCCACGTCAGAAGATGCAGGCAGCGGAGATGAGGATGCTCATATGGATGTGTGGTCATATTAGGATAGACATGATTAGAAATAAAATTATACGGGACAAGGTCAGAGTGGCCTCCGTGGCGGAGAAGATGAGAGAAGCGAGACTGTAGTGGTTCGGACATGTGAAAGGAGGTGTGATGATACGTCAGTTAGGAGGTGTGAGAGATTGGCGATAGCAGGAGTTGTGAGAGGTAGGGGTAGGCCAAAGAAGAACTTCGGGGAGGTTATTAGACAGGACATGGCACAACTCCAGCTGACTGAGGACATGACCCTAGATAGGAAGATTTGAAGGTCGATAATTAGAATAGAATGTTAGTATGTAGTTGAGTTTTGTCGCACTGTGTGAGAGGGTTAGAGGGATAGCTCTCCTTCTTCTCTTCTCCCTTTCTTTGTAGTAATTATATAGGTTTCGCGTAGATCCATTCTCTTATGTGTGTATTCCTAGGTGTTGCTTTATTTGTTTTGTTATTGTGATATCTTGTTGTCTTATTTCCATTGAATTTCTACATTGAGTACGTTTTTATGAGTCAATGGTCTATCGGAAACAACCTCTCTACCCCACACAGGTAGAGGTAAGGTCTACGTATACGTTACCCTCTCAGACCCCACTGTGTGGGATTACATTGGGTATGTTGTTGTTGTTGTATGAATTGTTCTTTTCTATTGCAATTTGATGTTCAAGATGCATGAATCTATGTGGTGTGTTTTGAATTTTATATTCAATGATTACATAAACATGTTGATTTTCATAAAACAGTACTGAGATTATGTAAATATATTTTAAAAAATTATTTTTTGTTCTTGATTCATGTATATTGTTACGATATGTTTTTAACCTTGCGGTAAGAACGTACCAATAGCTTGGCTATTTGTGTGATAACAGAGTCGCCACCTAATTTTTACGGAATTAGGAAATCATTTTGAAAAAAAAGGTTATTTACGAAAAACCTTTATTTTAAAATCAGAGAAAGGGTAAGGGTTCTGATGATTCCTCGGAGAAGGTGTTAAGCACCCCAAAAAATCTACAAATGCGATTACGGCGAATTTAAATATTTTTTGGCTAAAACAGTATAATTTATAGCATAATTTATTTACAAATGAAAATTTGAAATTTAAACTGAAATTTGGTATAATTTATTTACAAAATGGGAATTTGAAATTTAAACTAAAATTTGTTATAATTTATTTACAAAATGGGAATTTGAGATTTAAACTAAAATTTGATTATCACTTAAATCAATGTTTGAATTAAGTAAATTATATTATAAACTTTTCTTAATACTTTAACTATTTATATTATTTTACTATGTGAAATATTTCAAACATTCAAATATTCAAGTAAACCTTTTAATATGATATTAATTATGCTTATTCAGATAAATTTTTGAATTAAGTGGTAAATTCAACTTCAAAATCAGATTAATATAATTATTTTAGACTCTTATTTAATAACTTAAAAATAAATAAATAGTCTCCGTTTTCTCAAATTCATAATTACTCATGGTATAAAGAATTACCACCACCGAAATAAGACATAAAAATATAATGGGGTATAACGAATTATCACCACTTGAAGTAAATGCATAAAAATATAATGGGGTATAAAATTACCACCGCTTAAAATAAATGTTAAAACATTAAAAGAGGAGGGGTATAAATAATTACTTTAGCGAAAAGTAAAGAATTATGTTAGTAAATTATAATATTAGCATATGATAAAGTTGTAGGAATTTTGTTGGGTTCAAAACACATAAGTAAGACACATCGGAAGTTTAAAATTTTGTTCTTACTTACCCCAACAATTACTTCTGGTATGGTTATATGACAATCAAAACCTGTAACATAAAGCATAAACACTTACAGGTTGTATTATCTGAAATCTTTACTAAAGGGTGGACACGCGACAACCCTTTCGATTGCAAGCTCCAAGCTTCAATGTACTTCTCCTTCGGAAAGCTAGGAAATCCGGCAGAGGTTCGAGAGTGTTTAGATTCTAAGTCTCTAAGAATGATAATCTGAAAATTAAGTGTGTTGAATAATGAAATGAATGTCTGTATTTATAGGTGAAAATTAGGTCAAACCGGATTAGGGTTTGACCTTGGGCCTGACCCATAAATCGAGATAGATTAGGTCATTAGCGCCGCGGCCCTATGGTGTGGGCGCCGCGGCGCTTGACGTCACAACTTAATTTGTGCAGATGGTCCATTCATTCATATTTAATCTCAAACCATTCAAAAGGATGACATTTGCATGCCAAGAGGGCCATTCACATTTATTTTCAAACCATCTGCACAACTTATAGATTCGTAGTTGCAGTCACAACTTAACTTTTCTTGATTTAATGTGGAAAATTTGAAAATGTGGTTATATAGAATTGCACAATATTTCTCTGTGGATGATACTCCTGTTAATTATAGAATGAAGTTAGTAGCTATGAATTTGGAGGATGAGGCATTATCTTAGCATCAGTCGTACTTGAAGTGTAGAGACACTCCTGTGTTACCTAGTTAGGATGAATATTTGCTAGCACTAACTGAAACATTTGGAGATGATTTTGCCAATTAAATGATGGAGCTTAAACAGTTGAGACAGACTAGAGCGGTGAGGGAGTTTGAGTTTGCATTTGACAGGTTACTATCACAATGTAATCTATCTAATGAGCAAGTTATCTCTTATTTTCTAAGGGGGTTAAAGGAAGAATTGATTGGTACTATTTTGATGCATGAGTCTCAGACATTGTCTAAGGTGTATAGGCTTGCTAGATTAGTTAAAGCAACTATGAATGTTAATGCTAGAAGTGATAAGTTAACTGGTGTGCGTAGTGGAGTTGTGAAAAAGGATAATACAATTCCTAGATCTGCTAATTTCAACTACTAACAGAATTCTAGATTAGCCCTACCTGCTGCTAATCACCCTTTCACACATGCTAAAGGCACTTTCCGAAGCCACGGAAGAGACGGGAATTGCAAGAATGTCCTTAGCAATTTTCTGTAAAGTAGGATACACATTTTCCACCAATTAAGTACATCAAATCATCATTCTTGGGTATAGGATCATCCTCCAAGAAATTCTAAAAAAATTTAAGAAAATACTTATCAAATTACATTCTAGGTTATGGATATATTTAATAAAAATGGATCAAAGGGTCGGATTTGGACCGGATACGGATCTCAAATACAAGATTCAAATCCAGATTCGATCCGTCAGAAATGGATCCGGGTCCGATTCAGATTCGTCGGGTCCAAATTTTAAAGATCAATATCCTATAAAACGGATTTGGATCCACCGGATTCGGACCGGGTCCAAGATCCACTAACATCTCTAATAAGAACTTACCAAAATGCTGAAAAGGCCTTATCTTAGAGGTAATCCTGGGATATTGCCACAAGGAATTGTATTTCATAAAAGCAAAGGGCGTATTGTAAACCACGATGGAGATGACATTGACCCTATAATTGGCGAGAGTACTTCTAATCCTTACTTTATAAATTTGAAGCATAACTTGATCGCGCTTAAAAGGCCTTATCTTAGAGGCAATCCAGTTGGGCTATTGCCACGAGGTGTTACGTTTCATAAAGCTATTAGTACAAGGAATTCTGCTAATCTAGATAAACTTGGTGCTAGTCCAAATTCTAATACTAATTTTGGAGATTTGAAGAAAAACTCAATTGTGCTTAAGAGACCTTATCTTAGAGGTAATCCTGGACTATTGCCACAAGGTGTTACATTTCATAAAGCTATTAGCCCAAGGCTTTCTGAAAATTACGGTGAAGCAGTTAGTCCTGCCACTAGAAAGATTTCTAATACTAATTAGAAAAACTCGATTGTGCTTAAGAGATCTTTTCTTAGAGGTAATACTGGACTATTGCCACAACGTGTTACATTTCACAAAGCTATTAGCCCAAGGCTTTCTGAAATTAACGGTGAAGTAGTTAGTCCTGCCACTAGAAAGATTTCTAATACTAATTTTGGAGATTTGAAGAAAAACTCGATTGTGCTTAAGAGACCTTATCTTAGAGGTAATCCTAGACTATTGCCACAACGTGTTACATTTCATAAAGCTATTAGCCCAAGTCTTTCTGAAACTAACGGTGAAGCAGTTAGTCCTGCCACTAGAAAGATTTCTAATACTAATTTTGGAGATTTGAAGAAAAACTCGATTGTACTTAAGAGACCTTATCTTAGAGGTAATCCTGGACTATTGCCACAAGGTGTTACATTTCATAAAGCTATTAGCCCAAGGCTTTCTGAAAATTACGGTGAAGCAGTTAGTCCTACCACTAGAAAGATTTCTAATACTAATTTTGGAGATTTGAAGAAAAATTCGATTGTGCTTAAGAGACCTTATCTTAGAGGTAATCCTGGACTATTGCCACAAAGTGTTACATTTCATAAAGCTATTAGCCCAAGGCTTTCTGAAAATTACGGTGAAGCAGTTAGTCCTGCCACTAGAAAGATTTCTAATACTAATTTTGGAGATTTGAAGAAAAACTCGAATGTGCTTAAGAGATCTTTTCTTAGAGGTAATATTGGACTATTGCCACAACGTGTTACATTTCACAAAGCTATAGCCCAAGGGTTTCTGAAATTAACGGTGAAGCAGTTAGTCCTGCCACTAGAAAGATTTCTAATACTAATTTTGGATATTTGAAGAAAAACTCGATTGTGCTTAAGAGACCTTATCTTAGAGGTAATCCTAGACTATTGCCACAACGTGTTACATTTCATAAAGCTATTAGCCCAAGACTTTCTGAAAATTACGGTGAAGCAGTTAGTCCTGCCACTAGAAAGATTTCTAATACTAATTTTGGAGATTTGAAGAAAAACTCAATTGTGCTTAAGAGACCTTATCTTAGAGGTAATCCAGTTGGGCTATTGTCACGTGGTGTTATGTTTCATAAAGCTATTAGCCTAAGACTTTCGATAAATTACGGTGAAGTGCTATCAGTCCTGCCATTAGCAAGAATTAAAACTCCTCAAGAATAATGTGTCCTTAGAGATAGGGATAGTAGAAGCTAAGATTTTAATATCCAATTGGAGCCACCTATGGTTCATTTTCAAGAGAATTGTCTTGTTGCCATATATATATTTTTAATAGAAATGGAGTTTCTTTCAAATATCAGTCCACCCAAAAATTTTAATTCAATAAAACACCTCATATGGATTTAATTTGTCGCTCCTCTTGATTCTGTTGTTCTAGAAATAAAAATTAAGATTTGAACTAAGTTATCAATTACTAAACAAAGAAAAAAAGTGGTGCAATTTTTTCCTTTGTGCTACGTCTCTTTTTACCTCTAACGACTTGGAAAATAAAATGGCGGACCTACATTGAGGCTACTGGGTACTCAAGCAGTCATTATGTTTTATCCAAAAAATATATATTCATATTATAATGGAAAACTATTTCCAAATTAAAATATATTTTCTATTTTAAATAAGATTCAGTTGAATTTAATAATTATAAATCACACAATATTGCAAAACAGAGGCTGTTAATATAATTTTAGATTTCCCATAATTCTTTATAAATATAACTAAAAAGAAGAAACACGTGGTATGCCCAATAAGCAAATGCCCAAAATAGTAAGATCGTAGAAATAGCATCCATTAATCACTTTCTTTTCATACTTTAAAAAAAATATTGTCATAAAGTATTAAATTTCACAAGTAAAATTGTATTATAATGTCCTAAAATTCTTATATTTAGAATTTGAAACTCCATAATATTAACTGATTTTTATTTACAGAAATTGAAAAGTAAATTGTTTGTGAGTTATACCCGTTAAGATCTTGCCATCTTCGGATAATAACTCAGGCCCAGACCTTATGGTAAAATATGTGGTGTTTGCAAGGGGAATGAAATGTATGATTTGAATTTTTTTTATTCATATTCGATATTTATATTAAATCATGAATGCTTAATCATTTATTTACTTTATCTTACTACTTCTTCGTATTTAATTAGTAGTATATCTTTTTAAATTATTGATTTATATTTAATTACATTAAATTCATGTAATTTGATGTAAACATAAAGTGTGAATGAATTTCTTTGACTACTTGTCCATTGCTCAGAGTCAATATTTGAATAGCATAATTAGCATGCATGTTTCAAAATTTGACTGAAATCTGAAAAAATTTGTCACTATATGTAGCTGTTACAATCATGTGACTGTAAAATTAAATTTACACTATGCACAACATAAAAAATGTGACATGTAAAACAATTGAGAATCAATTTATGCTCATCCTTTAGTTCATAAACTTCATAGATATAATCTATTAAATATTACACCTAAGTTCATAAATTCCTATTTAAGGAGAGAATGTTTCAAAAGTCACTTCACAACCTCATAATTTAAGTTTACATTTCCATCCACTCTTCTAATTAAGTTTTCAAGAATCCAATTCACTATACGATTTCCCACAAAAAATGGCTTCAGTATTATTTTCATTTCGATACCTTTTTTTGGTTTTGGTATCGTCTTTTTCAATGTTGATTCAACCAGGGCTTTCCTGGCATGTTTCATCTGCTGACCTTTCTGAATTTTACTCGATGCCACAGTGTTGGGCTGCCATGGAAGAAATGATGGTGTGTGGTTATAAGATCTCTCAGATTCTTGGAGGAAACTCGGGAGGTGGTTCTATGGTCATCAACAATAATAACATACCGGATGTGATCCAACAAGTGGGGTCTGAAGGTGATTCTATGAACCTTGGTGCCATAGGTGATGGTTGTTGCAAGGCTATTAATGAAGTGTCAAGTAAATGTGCCTTTGATGGTGTTAATCCACTAAACTTGTTTATTCCTGCATTTGTTAAGGATATGTGCTTTGGAAATAATGGAGACCTTTTTACACCTAATTATCCCTTTGTAGATGATCCATACGGCCCCTTGAAAAACGCCAAGCTCAAGAAAAAACATGTGTCAACCCGCAAGCATCATCGTACCCTACCTACTCGTCGTGGTCTATTTGTACCCAACTACAATTTATTCCCTTAATAATTTCTTCTTGGAATCATTGTTTTTCTTGTTCAATTATAGGATTAATACCGGGACTTTGGTTGTTACGAACATAAATGATTTATATCGCCGGCCTCAACTTTCTTGAAATTTAGATGTCAGTAGTATTTGTTGTCGTGGGATTTATATGTTGATATGTTGTTCTTTAGAGTTGTTGAAGAAATGTGTTGTGAAGCTAGTTTTGTCACTTATCATTATTCATTATCTAGTGAATGTATCCGCGTTTCGCGCGGTCCTTAAAGTAAATACTATTAAAAGATATTGGTTGTATTTAAAAAAATTGGATGAGAAAAAAAATTAGTAGTAATTATTGTTGACACCCAATTTTGTCCCGTCTTTTCCAATTTATTTGCAATTTTAAATATTTTTAACACCTCAAAATAATTTTAATCTATATATATATATATATATATATATATATATATATATATATATATATATATATATATATATATATATATTATTATTATTATTATTATTATTATTATTATTATTATTATTATTCGCATTTTTTACCGTCATTTGCATTTTTTTCCATAAGTTTTATCCCTAATACTCTACGTTATTCTATTTTTCGCACAAATGGCATCACATTTCTATTTTTTATCAAGCATTAAGCACTTCACAAATATTATATATTATATATTATCACATCGTTATGTTTTTATCAAAATAATTTACATTTTTTTTCAATGCATTTTTAATATTAAACCCCTTTTTATATTTTTAAACCCATAACACATTTTATTTTCCAACCCAAAACAATTTCTACCCAAACTAAAACTCATTTCACCAAAGCCCAACCCATCACCCATTTAATCCTACTCAACCCAAAACAATTCAACTCCCTCTTCCCTTATTTCGGCCCACCCGAAAATCCCAAACTCCTAAGCCCAACAAACCCTTATTCCCTTCCCCTTTATTTGCCCCAATTCCCACAGCCCACATCCGAGGCCCAATCGGCCACCCCCTAACAATACCCCAAACCCATTCCCCTTTTATTTCCCTTACCACCAAAGCCCAACCCGAAAATCCCCTAAACCGGCCCAACCCCCACACCCCTTTATTCAACTCCCAAACCCCCAAAACCCAAAAAAACAAAAATAAAAAAAAAGAAAACCCTAACTCCCTTCAGCCGCCACCCTACGCCCCTACCCCCCACGTCGCACCCTACCCCCTGCCACACCTACATCGCACCCTACACCCCTACGCCTGACACCACCAATCTACCCCCATCACCTTTCTGCAACACATGCCCCGAGAACACGCCCCAAAATTCAGATTTTTTTTGCCTTTAATTCAAATTTCAAACTCGTTCTTGGGGGGGGGGGGGGGGGGGGGGGGAAATCCACCTATAAATATCCCCCCTTGTTCTTCATTTTTGGGAGGTGGAAAATCTGAATTTTAGAGGGGGAAAATCTGAATTTTGGAGATCCGAAAATCGAATTCAAGTGTTGAAATCCGAAATTTAAAATCTAAGATTCTCCTAAGGTTGGTATTGTTTCTTTTCTTTTGTGTGTTGTTCATCATCTTAAAGAGTCCGAAAATATAAGTTTAAATAATTGGGATTTTGGTAGTGAATAATCTGAAATTTTGCTATTTTTTCACTGTTTTCGGATTCCGGGTCGGGTCGGGGTACTGTTCCGGGTCGGGTCGGGGGTACTGTTCCGGGTCGGGTCGACCCGGTTCGGATAATTTCCAGAGTTCTGCATTTTACATCTTGTTGTTGGTTATCTGAAATTTGGAAAGAAATCGATCCGGGTTGAAAAACCCGATTCGGGTCAGGTCGACCCGGTTCTGATAAATTTCCAGATTTTGCATTTTTCATATATGTTGCTGGTTATCAAAAAATCTGAATTTCTGATTTCATTCGGGTCACCGTTCATAATCCGGGTCTGTTAATTGAAATTACACTCTCTCTCTGCGTGACAACAAATCAAGAACGGAGCCCAAAAATTGGAAAGATAAACCAGACTTCAACTTTTTGTCTATTTTGGTTAGCAAAATTTATATTTCTTCGTCCCTTTTTACTTGTCATATATTGACTTGGCACATCTATTAAGGAGCCAAAAATAGAATGATAATTTTATTATTACACTTCTAATTATTGCTAAGTAACCTAATGATTGAAATCAATAAAACATACTTTAAAAGTTGTGCAACCACAAAAATTTTCTTGAACTTGGCAATCTAATAATAATACTAAAGATAAAATAGGGACAAAATAGTAAATTATCTCTTGATTTTTTTAAAATGAACAAGTAAAATTGGATAACTATTTTTACTATAGTAAATAAATAAAACTGAACGGATGGAGTACTATATATTTCTAATCAGTTAGCAATATCGCGGAACACCTATTAAATTATGTTCCCACAATAACTTATACAGACTAATTTTATATTAAAAAATTACACTATTTGTGTATTTTAATCTAACTACCTATAACACGTAACATGTCTTGTTTTGTAGGCTACTAAATTCCACTTTTTATGCATAGTTACTTCTATTAATTTTTTTTGTGTGTAAATATCCAGTGCAGGTAAAATATTATTTATATTATATAGTTAATTGTCTTAAATAGTTTCCTTATAAATAATATTCAAAAACGTGCATGAATCAACAAAGTGTGTCGAAATTCAGTGTGTAACTCCCACTTTGTCAAACACATTCTTTTCAAAAAATTTAGTTTCTGGCCTTTATAAAACCTCTGTAATTCTGAATTAATTATCTAGTGAGGTAGTATTATCTTTAGAATTCACTTCTATTTGAACATATCAAGAAGCAGAGGGGAACAAGTTCCAACAGTTAAAGACTCATATAATTATATTGAGTTTAGCTTAAAAATTAAATCTTTGAATTAAGGGATTCAGCTAGAAAATCGAATTTTTCGATTGATTTATCTGTGTAAATGGGTTTATCTAACAGACTAAAAATTTGAATAAATTTTCTTCATGTTAGAAATGAGTTAAGCTCAAAAATTATTTCTTTGAATTGAAAGGTTCAACCCTCATGGCTACTCATCGTTGCTTATGAGCAATTTTAGTTAGTTCACATTGCATTAAATTATTAATGAGATTAATATTTTAATTTTTCACTAATTGCATTATATTGTTACTCTGATTATTTCTTTCAGCATGGATTTCAAATCAATAAAAGAAATATTATGTTTATGGCATACATCTTATGTAGAGTACAGTAGTGAAAAAGTCATATCTGCTCCGCTTGACCAACTGTTAGTATTTTTGTACCAGAAAACAAACGAACGGCATAATTGCTCTATTTCAATAGTTTAGGAGCATATTTCCCCCCTTGACTAATGATAAACGTATTTTTGTGTCAAAAAATAACGGATGACATAATTGTTCTATTTTCAATTGTTCAAAATTATTTTTGGGAATTTTCTGTTTATTAATTGAGAAGGAGAGCCTTAGAGTAACTAGTAAAGTTGATGTCATGTGACCTGGAGGTCACGGGTTCAATCTGTAGAAACAATCTCTTGCAGAAATGCAATGTAAGGCAGCGTACAATAGACCCTTATGGTCCGGCCCTTCCCCAGACCCCGCGCATAGCGGAAGTTTAGTTCACCGGGCTGCCCTTTCTGTTTTTTAATTGAATAGACTCTTGAAACTAAAAAGTGATAGATACAAAATTAACTGGAAATAGAGTGATTATCCGCTTAGGTGAATATTAAATTAAAAGAAACGTGTATTGGGTAAAATAGCATCCGGGAGCATCAGGCCTAAAGGTGTTTGGGTAAAAAGGCATCCGGGGGCATCAAGCATAAGTAATAAGCTTCGTGGCTCCGGAGGCCTCATCGGGTCTTCACAGCTGTCTCTCACTCCCAACAACTCCCATCATATCAACCACCCTTGAGCAGAACGCTGCAGCGCGCGTGGGCGTGGTAACATCAGGATGCATACGTCATCTAAGGATACGATAGTCTAAGCTTTATCTATATAAGCAAGACTTAGAGGAGAAGAAAATGACACATTGTATTCTCTCTAAGTTCACACGTCTTGTAACTCAGATATCTCTCGAGCTAATATAGAACTCTCAGCTTCAATCCATAATTATTTTTCATATAAAATTTATTAATTTCTCATTACTTCCATGTTCTCATTTATATTTATAATATTAACCTATCTGTTATCTAAATCTCAATCATGTACTCAATCAAGAGGGTCTCCGGATCGGATACGACCTACTTGTCTTTAAACCCTTGAAATACAAATCGCTAACTGCGTTTTTGGTAGAAATCATTTTTACCGAAAAAGAGTTTGGCGCCGTCTGTGGAATAGACAGTTGTGGAGTTGTCTCGATCCGTAGCTGGTTTTCTTGAGAACCTTAAAGCCAACACATCACCAAAAAAGAAGCATGACAGGTGAAAGCAACGCCGCTTGTGGAGCACAGGGACTTGGAGTAGTGCCAATACCAAATGAACATCAAGCTCCGATGAACCATTCTGAAGCCTTGCGAGTAGGAGATGAATCCAAAACAGAATGGCGAAGCAGCGAAAGCGGGTCTTCGATAAAACCTTCCAGGGAAGAAAATGTTGAGAAAGACTCGGAAAGAGCAAAAGCGAAAGAGACTCGAAAAGAAGCACCCGGGGGAAGGACAGCTAAGTCCTGATCTGGCAAGCCACGAACAACTGACAAAGAAGGATCTCTCACTAAGGAAACGATTGTGGTTGTCCTAAAAGGGCAGAGCGGGATGATGTTGCGCATGGAAGCAACAATGACTACCATAGCCACTCACTCAAGGACTGGGAATCCGGCGTCGAATCAAAATGTCGCAAAGGCCCCGGTTTCCCCAGCAACCGGTAAAAAGAGATACGAAGGTGAAAATGACCATTTGGATGCATTCACATAAGGATTGTGATGAGTGGAAAAGGAAATGAACGATCGGATGAGCCAAATACCTGGGGCACCGCCTATAATCAAAGGCACGAGAGCCAAAAGATATGGGATTCTGCCATATCTGGAGAGTGCAGCCCCCATCCCTATCCCAAAAAAATTCAAGATGCCTGATATATCAAAATACGATGGCATCACAGACCCGAAAAAGCACATCACGACGTTTGAGGCAGCCATCACCAGTCACGACCTCAAGCAGCAAGAAATTGAATCAGTCATGCTCAATAAATTCATCTAGACACTCATAAAGGGAGCACTCTCATGTTATATTCATTTACCTGAAAATTATATTGATTGATTTGCTTCTCTTGTGGATATTTTTGCTAAGGCTCACGCAGGTATCCGGAGGGTAGAAACTCACAAACAAGATGTGTTCACGATAAAGCAGTGAGGGGATGAGTTGTTGTGAGGTTTTGTGGACAGATTCCAGAGAGAAATAATGTTGCTGTGAGGTTTTGTGGACAGATTCCAGAGAGAAATAATGTTGCTGCCATCTATCGTAGAAGACGGAGCGGCAACCGCATTCCTAGACGGGTTAAACCCGAAAAGCTCAAACGCCTCTAGAAAGCTAAAGAGAGGCTTGAAAGAATTCATGGTGAAGACGTGGAGCGAAATAAATCTTAGGTACACAACTAAGACGCAGATTGAGAAAAATCACTGGGTGATAATATCAACACGCACGGGAAGTCTCCCCCCGAGGTGGCCAAGACAAGGATATAATGCAAATAGGGAAGACAACGGGACTTTTGAACCATATGACGATAGGAGGTTCTTGGGCACAGGCACAAACCGATGTAGCACTAGGAACAATCAGGGCCTCATTGATCGAGGCCCTCGGCGAACGGAAGGATCTGTGTCAAAAGGGACTGCCCTCCAAAGCTATCTGACTATAACTTCAGCATCAGCGCGACGGAGATAATGTTCGTAATGAAAACTATGAAAGAAGCTAAGTTCTCCGATGATGTACACTCTAACCCAGAAAAAGGAATACTGGGTTGTGGTGCCATTACCATAACACGCACTGTCATACTGCGGAGGATTGTAGCAACCTTAGAAAAGAGGTAGTGCAACTACTGCGCACTGAACATTTGAGGGAATACATCAATGACTGAGCAAAGCTCAACTTGAGCAGAAATAATGGACACAGACCAAGCTAGACACCCCCACTCATATTATTTATATGATCTTCGACATAAAGGTGGTCAATAAGATCACATATACATCAGTGAAAAAGTCCAAGATCTCGGTCATAACCACAATCCATGGGCAGGGACCCACGGAGAGCCAAGACATAGTCTTCTCTGACAGCAATTGTGGAAACTTTCCCTCGCCTTACAACGAGGCCCTGGTAATATCCTTGAAAATTAATAAATCTTTCACTAAGCGTGTTTTGATTGATCCATGAAGCTCAGCGAACATTATCCAACTGCGGGTCCTGAAATAAATAAAGATGGAAAAATCAATTATCCCCATGACAAATGTGCTGGCGGGATTTAACATATCCAGTGAGCTGACAAAAGAGGAAGCTGAATTGGTTGTTTGTGTTGATAGTGTGAAATAAGTAACGACCTTTGATGTCGTGTCCGAAAACATGATGTACAACGCAATACTCGGGAGGCTGTGGTTGCATGTAATACCGACGGTCCCCTCAACCAATAGGTCAAGTATCCCACACCTTGGGGGATCGGAGAACTTAAATGGAGTAGCAATTGTTCTCGAATAAAGGCTACACTGGCAATGGTTGTTCCTCATAAATCGGTAGCAGACCAATAACAATTACCATCGTTGGGCTCAAACAAGAATCTCGGGGGAAGGAAGGAGCAACTTGCAGAGGAAGAATGCCCGAGTCAGACCCTCCCGAAAGGATTCATTTAGCAACTAGACAAGGATTCTGCGAATTTGACTATTGAGTAGCTGGAGAGTGTGTCACTTTTCAAAAGACATCCTGAAAAGAAGGTACACCTAGGCTCGGGGCTTTCGCCCTGGCTCAGGAATGCATTTTAAAATTACTGAACAGTTAACTCAGATTGCTTTGCTTGGTCTCACCTTGATATAACAGGGATTCCTCCAAAAATTAGTATTCACCGATTAAGTGTTGATCCTAACCATACTCCAGTAAGGCAAAGTAAGCATCCGACTTCGGAAATGAGGAACCAATTTGTCAGGAAGAGGTGACTCGCTTGCTCAACATAGGGTCCATATAGAGGGTTGATAATCTCGCATGGTTGGCCAACGTGGTAGTGGTCCCTAAAAAGTTTAACAAATTCAGAATGTGTGTCGACTTCAAGGACTTAAATGAGGCATGCCCCAAAAATTCATTTGCTCTGCCATATATTGATCAAATGATAGGTGTTATGGCCAAACATGAGTTGCTATATTTCTTGGATGCATACTCTAGATATAATCAAATCAGCCTTCACCCGGATGACCATGAAAAAACCTCTTTTATGACTAATCATGGAAACTTTTGTTACAATGTAATGCCTTTTGGTCTTAAAAATACAGGAGCCACTTATCAGAGGCTGGTGAACAAAATGTTTGAAAAACAAATCGGCCACAATATGGAGATTTACATCAATGACATGCTGGTTAAATCCTAAAAAGCGGAGACTCACTTGGATTCCCTAACCGAAACCTTCGACATCTTACGATGCCAAATGAAACTAAATCCAGAGAAATGCACTTTCAGAATCAAATCAGGGAAGTTTTTGGGTTTCCTCATTTCCAATCACGGCTTCGAGATGAACCCTGATAAGGTGAAACCTATCCAAGCAATGCCGGATGCGCTGGATAATGTTAAAATGGTATAAAGATTGACTGGAAAAGTGGCAGCCCTAGGAAGATTCATATCGCGATTAACATATCGATGTCATGAGTTTTTCAAACTCACAAAAAAGGATTGTAGCTTCCTGTGGACACGAGAATGCGATCAAATCTTGCGCGACCTCAAGGACTACTTGGCTAGCCCTCACATAATGGCCAAACCTAAAGAGAAAGAGAGACTGCTTACCTATGTGACTATTTCGGCTGTGTTAATTAGTGTCGCCCTCGTATGAGAAAAAGGTGAAAAGCAGCTCCCCATATATTATACTGGTAAGATGCTAACCGGGGCTGAGTCACGATATTCGATCCCAGAAAAGCTAGCCCTGGCCTTTGTCATCGCCACCCGAAAGCTGCGACCGTATTTCCAGTGTCATCCAGAAACCTTCGTAACCGACGCTTCGATGGAGGAACTATTGCATAGAGAAAGCCTTATGAGTCAATTGTCAAAATAGTCTGTTGAAATAAGTGAATACGACATGACTTATAAATCCCGATCGGCGACACAAACGTCAAGCCTGCCAGAGTTCGAGGTCGATTTCACCCCATGATACGGCCCTGAAAAGTCTTGAGGTATGAATATTTTTCTTTTTTTAATTATGTTTTCATAACCCTTTGTGATCGAAGGACTGAGACTGGCATCAAGACTGGGACTAACCCAAAAGTAATTGGAAGAAAGATAATTGAACATCATATTACTTAAACAAACTCACCTCGGAGGATCAAATGAAAAGAAAAACAATATCCTCCTAGCTACCAAGGACCGAGGGCCATCGCCTTTACTTTGTATCTTTTCTTTTCTTTTCTTTTTAAGTTTTGTCAAGAGTAAGCATGTACTCAAGTTTGAATATCAAATGAAATGTATCAAAACAGGTTTGCTTTGAAAGATTCCTACGCTCTAACATTGTTGGTACAAATGCGTCCTCACGGACCCAATAATATCCACCTTGAACACACGACACAACCTATTAGTCTCAGAGCGTGAAGGAATCATAACCTTATGCCAATATAAGGCGAAGTCGCGACGTCCTCCTTGTCGGCACCGAACAAAGGGGCCCATCCTATTATTATGAAATAGATGATTTAAATTCCCAATCATAAAATATATGCTCGGAAGTTATATTCTCGAATTGGGGGAAGCGATTGCTCAAAATCCCACATACGATGCGAATAAATAAAAATGCACATTGTGGAACCTAAACACAAGCGTTCGAATTCACCATATAGCATAGTCTCGATGAGGGGATCTTTGGGTAGAAGGGTCCCTATGGTTGAACTACTCCACTTCAAAGGACCAGGTAATTAACGCACCAGACCACAAATCATACCAACATAACCAGAGTGACAACTAGATAAATAATGAGCCTCCTATATGAGATTCGGGGCGATTGGATGCAAGAAACTCGAAAGCTAAAAACGAGCAGAAAAAACACTGTCACAAAGATACAAAAGAAGCCCAGAAATCATGGGCAATACCAACAAGCACCAATTAAAAATTGTCTGGAAAAAGCAGTCACCAAAAAACATATGCAAAATACCAAAAAAACTCCGCGCAGGGAGGTCAACTTTGGTAACTCATCAGGATTGCTGGCAGAGGCATGTGTCTTTGGGGGCACAGCTGCTGAAGGGTCCTTTGGGAGGGTCGTCTCAGCGTCATATCTTTACGCTTTCGGGGCTGCAGAAAGGCTCTCGAGATAGGTCACCAACCCTTTGCATTTTCTTCTCACAACCTTAACCATAGGAACCTTGGGGGAATTTTTTCTCGTACTCATACGGGGTCTCCTTTTCACCCTCATACAGATGGGGCACGTACATGCAGAGCTTCGTAAGCCTTATCCTCCACCCTCAAAGCAGCATCCAAGGTAGAATCTATATTTATCGAGCCATCTTGAACCTCCTAGAGAGCTTGCCTGTGATCTTGGTACACGACATAAGTTTTCTTAAGAATAAAATCCATCTTTAGCTGCTGAATTCTAGCATCCGTATAAGTCCTATTGGCCTTCTGCAAAGCCTCCCGAAGCAAATCATTGCTCGTGGATAGGCGCTCATTACACTTGACTTGCCTATCATAGCAGGTCCTCAGGGCCTCGTGCCTCTCTTCCAAAACTCGTAAATCTCATTCAACAGAAGTCGTGTCCCTCTGACAGGCCTCGAGCTCAATCTCCATAATCCAGAGACGCACTGTCATATCCATCTCCCTATTGACTATGCTGGTGAAATGTTCCTGGTGCTCAGCCCACTTCCCTTGAAGGGCCTGGAGCTCCTTGTGAAATCCCACAGATCCTCATTGTAAACCTTCATGTCCTGCTCCGACTAAGCCAGTTTGGCTTCTAAATCCTCGACAGTTATCGATTGGCTCTCTAAAACCGGGACCCTCTCCTGCAGCGCCTGATACTATAGTATCCTTTCTCTTTCTTTCGACAGGATTCCACTGAAAGCCCTCCATTGTGAGAAGGCTCACCTAAGGAAATAACAAATCCAGAAAACAGAGTGTTACAACACAAAAGACATATGGACCCAAACAAAAAGTATAAAGAAATCAAACTTGCGCAGCCGCATGAGCCCCAACATTCAACAAACAATCACCGAAGACCCTATCCATCTTCTCATGATTCCTTCTGCTCGCCAAAGACCGGAAATAACTAGCCATACCTATTAGCCTCGAAAAAAGATTGCATTCTCGGGGCATGGTTATAGTGACTTGCTGACGAAATGCGAGATTATAAATTAGAGTCGTGTAAGTGTCCACTAGTTAGGATTCACAGGTGCCCCGCGAGCCCACGATACATGTATTTGCATTTCGACCCTCAAAATGACCCTGGGCATGGTACCTTGAGGGGTGTGGACTTGTCCCTGGTGAGCTGATGCGGGAGAAACACGCGATGATGGTGGATCGCAGGGGGTACGGGTCGATCCCGGAGCCACACCATTAATCCAGGCAAGAGCAAGAGAGAGAGAGAGGAGTGTCAGAGCTCATCTGGTCAACCAAATCAATCTCTCTAAAAAGGCCAACAGCAGCGGCATCAGATCTATCAGCCCCTCGAGGGGCAAGCCCTGAAGAATGATCTTCTCTTTTGCTATTATCAGACGCCAAGTCAATGGCCACTAGAGAATCAGTCTAAGCAGTAGGGGAAGCATATTGAACATCGCGTTCCCCAACAGCCGGCCTAATTTTTTTGATCGGAGGAAGAGGCAAATGAGACAATTGTGTTTTGGCCCTGGTGGAATTCTCAACCTCTAAGCCCCAACCCAGTTTGGAAACAACATTTTCAATTTGTTGGAAGGTCACCTCCGGATCCTCCAGAACCTCTACGTGTGTTCGAATGGATGCCCCCTTCGAAATGCCGTGATTTTCCCCCTTCCAATTATGCTTCAAGGCAATTTCCTGCCACGTCCGGAGAGAAGATGGAGGCATAATCCAAGATTTTTTGGACCCACCTAGCCAAACCCGACACAGGTTCCACAGTCCATACTGCGGCTGACATGGAAATAAGGTAGATAGTTAAATACACAGATAAAAAAAAAGCAAGTATAAACGACAGATGTGATTAAAACACTTACGATCAAAATTTCATTGCTCTGAGATGGGAGCCTCCGGGGGTTTGACCAGATCACACATTGCAACAACGACATATCTCTCTATACATCCCTAGTCAGAGTCATCGTCAATACAATCAATCAGTGCATTCTAGCCACGACGGGATAACTGAATGACCCCCGCTCTGAAAATCTCGGGGGAGTAAATATGAATAAGATAGGCAAGAGTGAAATCATCATCCACCTGAGTGTAAAGGTACTGGAGGCACGCAACCGTGATCCAAACGGCAGGACCAATTTGAGCCAAACAAACTCTATACTTCTGACAAAACTCTAGAATCACCGAGTCAATATGCTCACCTAGTTGCTGCACTGGTGTATTGGTCCAATCACAGTCCAACTTAACCATGCTCAGATATAGGGCAATCACAATGGATTTATACGAGCTCGCCAGTCGAGACCGTTCTGTTTTCATGGAGATCGGTCACTTTTTGAGATCCTTCAAAGAGAATCAACTGCTAGGGATGTAAGTGTCGGTCTGAGAAGCGGAAGAGGAAGCCTTTGATCTCTTCCTGGATGAACCAATAGTTACCGAAAAAGAGTCTAGGATCGGGACTTTGTGGATGGGGATATCTGAATCGCCCCTTACTAGTCTCCGAGCCCGTGTGGTAGCACCGCCGACGACCAAGGAATCAGAAGACATGGTGATGGAGGATAAGTCAAGAAAGAGAATGAGAAAATGGTTGTTTCTGAGGAGCAAAGTGTTAGAGGTTTGAAATGAATAAAAATATTTTTTTTGTGAAAGAGGCGAAGGTAAAGAAGGGATAGCAATGGAAAATCATCATTACGATGCTCGTTCCTAGGCAAAGTGTCAGCGGATGCTTGGCACATGTAAAGAAGGAGCCCCACGGGAAGTAGAGCATTAAATGTTGAGTGATGGCATGGGAAAAGGAGATGGATAACTGAATCAACGCATAATTCCCTAAGATCATCATGTAGTGAAATTGACAGTTGACGGGTTCTTCCACTTCCCGATCCCTCGAAGCTCAAAAAGCCCAGGAAGTGGGGGACTATATGTAATGGGTAAAATAGCATTCGGAAGCATCAGGCCTAAATGTGTTGGGTAAAAGGCATCCGGGGTCATCAAGCGTAAGCAATAAGCTTCGTGGCTCCGGAGGCCTCAACGGGTCTTCACATCTGTCTCTCACTCCCAACAACTCCCATCATATCAACCACCCTTGAGCAGAACGCTGCAGCACGCGTGGGCGTGGTAACGTCAGGATACTTACGTCATCTAGGGCTACGATAGTCTAAGCTTTATCTATATAAGAAAGACTTAGAGGAGAAGAAAATGACACATTGTATTCTCTCTAAGCTCACACATCTTGTAACTCAGATCTCTCTCGGGCTAATATAGAACTCTCAGCTTCAATCCATAATTATTTTTCATATCGAATTTATTAAGTTCTCATTACTTGCTTGTTCTCATTTATATTTGTAATATTAACCTATCCGTTATCTAAATATCAATTCCGGACTCGATCAAGAGGGTCTCCAGATCGGATACGACCTACTTGTCTTTAAACTCTTGAAATACAAATCTCTAACTGCGTTTTTGGTAGAAATTTTTTTACCGGAAAACAAAACGTACAACAATCAACACATTAAGATACAAAGTGCAAATGTAGAAACTGCTTCTGCAATAAACTCTATATATTATTAAATTAATGTTCTGAACATATAGCAAGTTTAATTTAATGCGTTATGAAATGCTTATTTACATTAAACAAGAAAAAATGAAACTGATTAGACAGTTTCAAAAGACAAAATTTATAGTGCCACATATATAAATACCAAACTCCCACATCCAAATATCACTCACATTTGCAAATCCACTCCAAAATCCCTCTAAGAAAACTATTAGCAAAAACCAATACCCATACTTCTCTAATATAACAATGGCAGGCCCTAAAGTTTTTAATTCAGCTATGCTAGTAACTATTTTATGCATAATAACAGTGGCGATTGCGCCTATCTTTGCTCATGAAGAATTTACTGGATCATCAGGGCTTATACCAGGGTTATTCCCATTTAATCCTGAAGAAATCAGAAAATGCTTTCAATCAGTGATAACTGTTCCTCGTTGTGTTGAAGAAATTTTAACATCTTTCTTGAGTATTCAATTTAGTTTGCTTGGTCCTCAATGTTGTAAGGCTGCTATGGAAATTGATGATAGTTGTTGGCCAAAGATTTTGCCTTTTGATCCTTTCTTTCCTCCCGACCTTAAGAGTTTTTGCTCCACTCAACCAGAAATTGCAGTACCTCCGCCAGTACTTTGAGCCTTCAAAAACTCGTTGTTTCATTAGTCGAGTCAATAAGTTTCAAATGTTAGATGCCTAAAGAAAATAAAATAAATGTGAGAAGCTGATATTCTTGACATGTTCGTGAAGTGGAGTGTTTTGATGTGAAATGTTTTATTGGCCCGAAGTACTTTTATAGTTTTTTTTAATATTTTATTAAGTGTCAAAACAATGAAATCTTTCTCCAACATAAGGGGAGAGACATAGGGAATAGGGGGGTTCATTGTTACTTATTGTTGTTCTTTTTCTTGTTTTCTTTCTTTAAGGTAAGGAGTATTTACTAGTCTTCTAAGTTTAGCAACCACTTTTATTAATAAAAATTGTTTTTAGCTATTTGACTTATAAAAGTTGCAAATATCCAATTTGTTCAAATTTAAGTTAGATGAATTGGATTATAACACGTTGTTCCAGTTAACTTGCCTTGACTAATTTGATTCAAGTAAGTCGCGGCAAATTGATTACGGTCAGTCTATTAATGTGTGCGACCTCTTTGAAACGGGTAGAGGGCATAATTTTGGTGAACAAATCTGCTAGTTATTCAAAGGTATGAACATGAGAGACCACCAAGTCACCATGACTAATCTTTTCGTGAACAAAATGATAATCCAAAGCAACATGTTTGGTACGAGAGTGAAAGAATGGATTATGCGCTAGGTGGATGGCTCCAATGTTGTCACATTTTGCGGAGACGGGAGAAGTAAGAAAAATACAAAGATCATGAAGAATATATTGGAGCCATGTAGCCTCAGCAGTAGCAACAACAGGAGCTCTATACTCAGCTTCAGTACTAGAGCGTGCAACTGTAGGTTGTTTCTTAGCCGACCAAGATATGAGATTTGAGCCAAAAAAATGCAAAAACCAATTGTTGAACGTCGTGTGGCAGAGCAACCAGCCCAATCAGAATCATAATAATAGTAAGCGCCAAAAGAGAATTTTTGTACAGTTGTAGGCCCCAATCAATTGTTCCACTTAGGCACGTGAAGATGCGCTTTACTATCCGAAGATGTATTTCTCTCGGCTGATGAAGGAATTGAGAAGCAAGGTTGACAGCAAATTGAATGTCTGGCCGAGTGAAAGACAAGTATTGTAGACTCCCAACCATTTGACGATATGAAGAAGCATCTTCAATCAATGGAGAAGAAGTGGAATTCCAGTCAAGCTTGCTGTGGAGTGGAGTAAGTACAGATTTACACGTCTCTAGTTTAAACCGATGAAGGATACAAGTAATATAACCCTGCTGCACCAACAGAAGCCCCAAGGAATTATACTTCAATTCTATGCCAAGTAGTTAAGAAGGCCTAAGTCCTTCATTGAAAATTCCGTACTCATGGAAGATATGATCTGAGATATCAATGACTTCGAAGAGCTGAAAACTGTTATATCGTCCACATAAATGAAAAGAATTATGCAATCACTCCCTGAGTGAAAAATGAACATGATATGGTCCGACATACATTGCTTAAAACCAAGATCAAGAAGAAAACGGGCAAGACGATGGAACCAAGCATGCGGTGATTGTTTAAGACCATATATAGCACGTTGCAACTTGTATACATAATGAGGATAATGTGGATGTACGAAGCCTTTTGGTTGATGCATATAAACTGTCTCAGATAACTCACCATGTAAGAATGCATTTGACACAACAAGTTGACGCATGAACAAGTTTCGTTGAAGGGCCAAAGATAAGACCAAACGAACCGTGCTAGGATTGACAACAGGAACAAAGGTCTCAAAATAATATACTCCGGGCTGCTGCGAAAAACTTTGAGCCACTAACCGAGCTTTAAATCTTTCAACAGAGCCATTTGCGCAAAACGTAATTAGAAACACCCATTTGTTGACAACAATATTTGCATTTGTAGGAGGAGGTACCAAAGTCTTAGTTTTATTTTGGACAAGAGCATCAAATTCGGCATTCATTTCTTACATCCAACGAGGATCTTTAGAAGCTTGAGCAAAGGAGGTAGGTTCAGATAAAATGGGACTAGTCGAAGATGTTAAAGAAGGAAGGATGCGTGACTTGAGCGACCCCGTTTTAGAACGAGTAATCATATGATAAGTTTGAATTTTTTCGGTGGGTTATTGAGAGGGGAGATATTTGAAGATTATTGGATGGAGAAAGGGTCTGCGTGGAAGGGGCAGGCGATGAAATATCTCATTCAAAAGGAGCGGCAGATGAGGGATTGAAGTGGAGATTACGGTAAGACTTTGAAAATATTTTCCTCAATTGTATTCATCCATTAAGGGAATAATATATACACAATATATAATTAATTGAGAAGAGTAAATCATGCCTCTAATCTTCCTAATCAAATCAATCTACTTCCTAATTAACATAATTCTAATAATCATTTTACTACCTACCATACATAAAATGATACTATCATTAATTATAATAATTATTCTAATTATTTTATTATAACACTCCCCCGCAGTCGAAGCTGGAGGGCGGCGAATGCTGAGACTGTCCCAAAAATCTTCAAATAATATCAGCGGAAGTCCTTTTGTGAAAATATCTGCGATTTGATGACATGTCGGGACATGTAGCACTCGTACTTGTCCGTGAGCCACCTTCTCACGAACAAAATGAATATCTAACTCAATATGTTTAGTGCGTTGATGATTGATTGGATTACCTGATAGATAGATTGCACTAATGTTATCACAGTATACCAGTGTGGCTTTAGGAGTTGGGAAATGAAGTTCAAGTAGCAGATTCCTAATCCAACATGATTCGGACACAACATTGGCAACATTAAGGTATTCTGCTTCAGCACTTGAATGTGATACCGTGGCTTGTCTTTTTGATGACCATGAGATCAAATTGTCACCGAGAAAGACACAATAACCTAAGGTAGAGCGTTTGGTATTTGTACAACCTTCCCAGTCGGCATCTGTGTAAGTGACAAGTTTAGAACCGGAGGATGAGTAGAGATGTAGTCCATACTTCAAGGTGCCCTGAATATATCGCACAATGCATTTTAGAGCGTGCATATGTTCATCCATTGGATTATGCATAAATAAGCACACTTGTTGCACTGCATAAGTAATATCCGGCCCGGTGAATGTGAGATACTGCAAAGCTCATGCGAGGCTGCGGTATAATATGGGATCGGCAAATGGTTTGCTTGAGGTGGCACTCAATTTAGACTTAGTGTCGACCGGAGTTGCTGAAGGTTTGCATGATGACATTCCAGCTCGTTCAACAATCTCAAATGCATACTTCTTCTGGGAGAAGAATAATCCACCTGCATGGCGTGTCACAACAATCCCGAGAAAGTAGTGGAGTGGACTAAGATTTTTTATAGCAAATTCGAAACTGAGTTGTGACATAATATTCTTGCAAAGAGAGTCTGATGATGTCGTTAGAATAATATCATCCACATATAAAAGAAGATAAGCAATATTATTGCCCTGACGATAAATAAATAGAGAATTATCTGAACGGCTGTGAGAAAAACCAATTAGTGACACGAAGTCTGCAAACCGCTTATAACATGCCCTGGGGGCCTCCTTCAGTCCATATAATGATTTGTTGAACAACAGACATGATTGGGATATTTAGAATCTCTGTATCCCAATGGTTGGTGCATGTAGACAGTTTTATTGAGGTGCCCATGGAGGAAGACATTTTTGACATCCAATTGATTAAGGGGTCATCCTTTTGATAGAGCCAGGCTGAGAACTGTTCGGATAGTTTCCGGTTTGACCACTGGACTGAACGTCTCCCCACAATCTACACCAACCTGTTGTGTCTTCCCATCACCTACAAGACGGGTCTTATGCCGCTCAAAAGTTCCATCAAATTTTTCTTTATAACTAAAAATCCACATAGACCAAATTATATTAGCCTTAGATGGACGAGGTACTAAATCCCACGTCCTATTTTTAATTAGAGCGTGATATTCATCATCAATGACCATTTTCCAATTCGGGTCTTTTAGAGCAGACACAGGGTTATGAGGCAAATGTGATTTCGAGACCTGGGTGTGTAGGCTATATTTGGTATTGGATTTGACAATTTCATGTTGACTACGGATGACCGAACGATTTCTTGGGGCAGTAGACTGGACGCCACTGACCGAGGGGTGAGAAGCCGACGGTCCAGTGGGCCGGCTGTTTGGTGTGCCTGGAATTGGGCCTGCTACGGTATCTTGGCCCAAACTGCTGGACCGGGCAAATTGTGAGGCATTAGGACTGGGCCTCGGAACCAAAGGCCCAAGTTGCTGCATTGAAATGTTAGTCAGTTAGGCCATCAATCTTTGGTCCAATGGGCTGGAATTCTGGTTTCCAACACTAACCGTGGGTACCGAGCTGTGAAAAAAATATGTTAGATACGGGAGCTTATCATCATCCAAAAAATCATAAGTGTGTCCCTGTTTCATATATCTTGGTAAATGGAAACATAGTTTCATAAAAAATTACGTGACGACTTATAATTATTCTTTTGGAAGAAATGTCGTAACATTGGTAACCGCAATGATGAGTAGGATATCCCAAAAAACACATGGAGTAGACCGGGCTTGAAGTTTTGTGATTGTGGTGGATGGTAAGAGGGGGTAGCAAAGACAACCAAACACTCTTAAGTGATGATATGAGGGCTCTCGTAAATAAAGCATTTTTAGAGGAGCTTGGTAAGACAGGTTTTTATGAGGAAGGATATTCAACAGGTAAGTGACCATTTGGAGTGCATGATGCCAAAATAGAGGGGGAAGTGAAGCATGAGAAAGAGATGTTCTAACAATATTGTTTATGGTTCTAATTGTGCGTTCCGCCTTCCCATTTTGTGATGAAGTATGAGGACAAGACAGACAAAAATTAAGATCATTTGTTTTGAAAAAATCTCAAAACTGTTTATTGTCAAACTCCATCCCATTGTCACATTGAATATTTTTTATATCACGTTCAAATTGAGTTCGGATGAATGCTCTAAATGTGAGAAAAGTGGAAAACACTTGTGATTTTTTCGACAAAGGGAATGTCCACAAATAATTAGAGTAGTCATCAAGTATGAGCAAATAATATCTATGATCGGAAGAACTCAAAATGGGTGATGTCCAAATATCACAATGTAAAATATCAAATGGCAAAAGGGTGCATGAAGTAGAGGAAATAAATGGCAATTTAACATGTTTACCAAGTGTGCAAGAATGACACTTATTTAGAGTCTGTGTTTGGGTACAAGAAATAAAATTATTTTATTTAAGAGAGGCCAAAACAGCCTCTCCCGGATGTCCCAAACGTTGGTGCCATAAAGATGGTGCCAAGGCTGCAAAAACAGATGAAAACTTGGATTGTTGCGTTGACGGATTTATTGGATAGAGCTCCCCCTTGCTATCACATCTCATGAGAAGCTTCCCCGTCTGAAAATCATGCACGAAAAATCCAAAGGGGTCAAAACGAACAGATACCCAATTATCAGTGGTAAACTTTCTAACAGAAACTAAGTTTTTGATTAATTTGGGAGCATGAAGGACATTCTTTAAAATTAGTGGTCGGTTTGGGGGTGATAATTTGCTAGAACCATACCCTTTTATTGGAATTGAATGGCCATTTCCGACAATTATTCCATTATCATTGCTCAAATTAAAATAGGATGAGAGATTACCTTGGGAGGACGTCATATGAGACGTCGCTCCGGAGCCCATATACCAATTTGAATCCGGTGGATTTAGGTCAAGGGTGTGCATGGCGGACTCAATATCCGTAGGGTGGGCTCTAGTTGAATGGGCCTCATGCCACTGGTCGGCTGAGGCCCACTGCCACTGCCTGTGTTAATAGACCCAGCGAAATTGGCCTGATGGGCCTGTTGCTGCTGCTGCCAATTATTTAGGAAATATGGGGTGGGCTGAGGCTGGCCAGTGGACCGTTGGGGCTGGGCTGGGTGGTAGAGCCCAAGGCCACTGCCAGCCGTTGGCCTGCTGCCACTGTCCACCCCCCTGCCGCCATGCTGCTGCCACTGTCCACCACCTCTGCCACCATGTTGCAGCCACTGTCCGCCACCGGAGTTGGTTGCCGTCATTTCCGCCGCCACCGAAATTTTGGTGGCCTCCACCTTTGTGATTTCCGAGATTTCCACCCTTATTTTTTTTATTACGTTCTTTTTGTCCTTTATTTTGTTGAGAAGGGTCAAAAAAATTACCATCACTTGAAGAAGTGGCAATCATGGCGGAATTTGAAGTAGTTGAGGCCTTTTTCACCAAGCTCGACTCTTCAAGCACAAGCATGGACCTTTCTTGATAAAATTTTGGTAGAGGATTACTTTGACGGATTAGAGTTCCCACACTGCTATACGCATCAGTGAGTCCGGAGACCAATTGCAAGACTAACCGGTTATTAGTAGCCGGTGAACCAACGTTTCTTAATTGATCTGCCAACACTTTGAGTCGTTGATAATATGTAGAAACATTAGAAAAATTCGCCATGTCAATGGTTGAGAACTCCTGTTCTAATGTAACAGCGCGAGAGTTTTGGTTATCTTGAAAGATGTCTCGCAAGCGTTCCCAAGCCGCCATGACTGTTGAATCCGGTTTCATTATCGTATGCAACAAGTCAGTGGAGATTGTTGCATAAATCCAACCAAGGACTGTGGCATCAAGTGTATCCCACAATTCCTTGTCTGCATCGGTTGTTACGTCCTTCCCCTTTCCATTGTTGGAGGAATTATATGATGAAGAACTTTGTGAGCGCGACAACATATTTTGAATAATTCCGCCCAAGTCGCATAATGAACAGTTTCTATTTCTAGTTTGATGGAAACATGTGTTTTGATGTTTGAGACAACAAGGATAGGGTGAAATGATGATTTGAATTCAGACATAATTGGTTGTGATGGAGGATAATCAACAATGGAGTAAAAAAAATGAACAAAATTTTCGGCCAATTAGGGTTCTAGAGAGGAAGAGGACCGAAAAATTGGAAGGAAATAAAATTATTTTGGATCTTTCCTTAAGCTCTTGATACCATGTAAGACTTTGAAAATATTTTCCTCAATTATATTCATCCATTAAGGGAATAATATATACACAATATACAATTAATTGAGAAGAGTAAATCATGCCTATAATCTTCCTAATCAAATCAATCTACTTCCTAATTAACATAATTCTAATAATCATTTTACTACCTATCATACATAAAATGGTACTCTCATTAATTATAATAATTATTCTAATTATTATATTCTAACAATTACAGGTCGTTGGGTGGGAGTTACCTGATCCGAAAGTGACGCAGAGTTGGAAGGAGAAACGTTACCAGTTGAAGGAAGAGAAAATGACGCAGAGTTGGAAGGAGAAACATTACCAGTTGAAGGAAGAGAACTGGTAGATATATGGACGGGAGAGGTAAAAGGCTTAGAGTTATCAAAAACAGTTGGGAATGAGATAGGTTTGGGTGAAGAAATTGGCGTAAGAGTAGGAAACATATTCTGTAGTTTTGATCGAGGTTGGAACTTAGAACACTGATTAAATTCCACAAAGGGATAACATAGACATCCAAACACACGTACATGACCATAGAGTAGTTTAAATGGAGATTTGTAACGCAACACTTGAAGATGAGTTATGTTAATAAGAATGACAGTATATAAACAAGCATCAGCCCAAAATTGAAAAGGCATAGATGCTTGAAAAATCAGACAATGAAGGACATTAGCATGTGTCTATGTTTTCTCTCGGCCTTACCATTTTGAGCAGAGGTGTAAGGACAAGAAAAATGATGGACTATGCCATTTTTTTGGAAGAAGGATTCAAAATTTTGGTTAACATACTCTCCACCCCCATCAGATTGGAAATAAGAAATAGAGGTGTGATAAAATATTTTTGACCATCTCATGAAACTCTTTGAATTTTTCAAAGGATTCAAATTTTTCACGCATCGAATTAATCTAAGAGAATTTAGTGTAATCATCAAGAAACAAAATATAATAACGATAGCCAGAATTTGAGTCAATATGATCATGCCAAACATCCTAATGAACTAAAACAAATGGAGAATTTGCATTTCTACTGGATAACGAAAACAACAATCTGGTTTATTTGCCTAAATGGCAAACATTACAAGAATTATTGCTAAAGGAAGAAGTACTACTAATCAATTTTCTAGAAACTAAAGAACTTAAGAGATTGTTGACCAGGATGTCCCAAACGTTGATGTCAAATGAAAGCAGGCACGACATTAGCGAAGAGACCAATGTTGGAGGATCCAGATGGAACGATGCGAAGAGGATAAAGAGACCCAATATTGTTACAACAGAGCAATATTGGGTGAATCTCCTCCAAGTTCATTACAGCAAATGATTGAGGAATATTGTTAGCCACAAAGGAGTGATTGAACCTGTTTTTGCACTCCAAGACAGTGTGATTATAGTGAAAACATATTTGGCATTGTTTAGCCGGAACAAATGAGGGTCTTCCCAAAATACCATTAGCGGGAGAAGGATTTTAAATATCATGTTGAAAATTCGACCATGGAGAGTTATTGTATCCATAACCCCTACCATATTGGCCTTTGTTGTTCCTGCCACGACCTCGACCATGTGAGTGTCCTTTCGCAGCCTGATGTACTTGAGGAGATGATGCATTAAAATTGGTTTGTGCTTGAGTTGTCACAAGAAAAGCAGATTGAGGATTTGATTCTTCTGAAGAAATTGTAGTAATCGGGGCTTCTTCTGTAAGAAGAAGTGGTCGTAACGCAATAAAAGAAGGAAGTGAACCAATGGCATTTAAGCCAGACACAAAGGTACGATAAGATGAAAGAAGTCCTCGCAAAGCCTGAGTGACTAGATCATCATCAGTCAGAGGCTTACTAATTGCCCCGAGAGAGAAAGCAATGGAATGAAGTTGTTGAAGATAATCCTCCATAGAAAGAGAACCTTTATTGAAATATTGAAATTTTGACTTAAGGTGAATGGCTGAGGAAGAAACTGTTGGAAATTTGCCTTTGGCGGGAGTTGCGTCCAACCAACTTTAATGGCTTAAACACTAGTGTTCCGCATGTTGAAGAATCCGGTTCTTCACACGTGCATAATCTACTAAGTAAGTAGATGACCGTAGGGCCAAGGATCGTCAAATTTCGTTGAGAAATGAAAGAGATATTGGTCCACGAAGTGAGTTGTTTGAAGCATGGAAAGTGTGGTATTTAGACCATCCTCCCTCATCGGTGGGGGAAGAAAAATTTGTTTAGTTTATAAGTCTCAAAGTTGGCTTGGGGTTTGGGACCCCAAGGGGTATCCCATGTGTTTAAAGGAGGGAGACGCGCCGCCGCCCACCCGTCTGGTCTCGGGTCGTGGGCTGTGATATTATCTTTTTGGACCAGAATTGTTTCATATTTACAGTTTGGTCCCTCAAGTTTCAAGTAAGTCAAAATTGGGCAGAGAACTTTGTGGTTTCTAGAAACGTCAACCAGCACTCAATTTAGTCATTTATTTTGGCTGAATTACTCTTCCTAAATGTCAATCTGTTGCACATCAATTCACCATTTATTTTGGTGAATTACTACCTCCATAATTGTCATTACTTGGCCAGTAACAGCAAATATGTGGGCAGTTGGTAAGTCCCCTCCTTAAACTATATAAAGGACCCATTGCACAATTGTTGAGACACACAGAAACATACAAACGAATCATATTCTTCCCACTATCTTCCAGCATCATTTCGTTACTCAAAATTTCTCAACGTAGCACTTGAGTTTCCTTTGCTCATTTGTTCATTTGCTGTTTTATCTTAGGAGACAATTGTTCAGGATGTAGAAAAGATACATACGGGGCAATCTTGTCTTAAAGACAGAGTGCAATCACTCGACTCAGCATACCAAAAATTGTTCCAGTTTCTTGTTCAAGTTTATTGTAATTTCAGTTTGTTGTAATACTTAGCAATTACTTATTTCTGTTTCCTACACCATTGTAACCGACAGAAACTTGATCCAAATATAGCGAGGCTAAGATATCCCAAGCTTGTTTAGATGTCTCACAAGCATAGTTCAAAAGTGCGTCAAGAACGGTCGCAGAAAGTGTTGCATTAATCCAACTCAATGCAATAGTATCACAGTGGATCCATAATTTGTAATCTTTGTGATCTGGTGAAGGACACGAAAGAGAATAATCCCTTGATTATTTTTATTAATGTAAAGGGTTTATATACATGATATACAATAGTAATTCTAGACTATAATTACGAAAATTAAATATTTTCCTAACTAATATAAAATATTGCTACAATAATTACAGATATACAAAATCACTAATTATACCAAAAGAATATATTTCCATATATTCTATCACACCCCCGCAATTATAGCGGACGGTGGTCGTACGCTGAGACTGTCCATAAAATCTTCAAACAGAACTAAGGGAAGGCCCTTAATAAATATGTCAGCAATTTGATAATGTGAGGGGACATGCAAGACATGTACTTGTCCACGAGCTACCTTTTCGCGAACAAAGTGAAAATCCATCTCGATATGTTTAGTGCGCTGATGTTGGACAGGATTCCACGAGAGATATATCGCACTAACATTATCGCAGTAGACCAAGGTAGCTTTCTCAATAGGAAAATGAAGCTCTAAGAAGAAGTTACGCAACCAACGCGACTCAGATACCACATTGGCTACCCCTCGATATTCGCCCCCCGCGCTGGAATGTGACAAAGTGGTCTGGCGTTTAGCCGACCAAGAGACAAAGTTATCACTAAGAAACATAAAATAACCAGATGTCGAACACCTGATATTTGGACATCCACCCCAATCAGCATATGTATAAGACATGAGAGTAGATGTCGAGGATGGATATAAGTGTAAACCATAATCAAGAGTGCCCTGAATGTAACGCACAATGCGTTTAAGAGCGTGCATGTGTTCTTCCATCGGATCATGCATAAATAAATACACCTACTGCATTGTAATAGTAATATCGGGCCTCGTAAACGTAAGATACTGAAGAGCCCCCGCAAGACTACGATAGTGGGAGGGATCATTGTAAGGTGTGCTAAAAGTAGCACTCAGCTTCGGTTTAGTGTCAACCGGAGTAGGAGATGACTTACATGATGACATTTCAGCCCGTTCAATAATCTCTAATGCATACTTCCTCTAGAATAGAAAAAGAGACCACTTGCATGACAAGTGAGAGCTATACCCAGAAAATAGCTCAATGGCCCCAAGTCTTTCATAGTAAATTCTGAGCTGAGAAGAGATATGATAGACTTGCGCAGTTTGTCAGACAAAGCAGTCAATATAATATCATCCACATATAACAAAATGTATGTCGTAGACTACTACCAGGCCGATGTATTTCGTGGCCCAGGCTGGCCTTGCTGCTGACTCTGCTGTCCACTAGGCCTGGCCCAGGTTGGTGCTGGGAACGGGCACGGCTACATGGGTCACTGCCCACTGGCCGAAGGCAGGCCCAAAGGCCACTGCCTAGCGGCCCAAGATTGCTACCAGGGGTTCTGTGGCCCGGTCCCCTACTGACCGTTATTGCCGCCTCCTCGTGCGCCATATCCACGTCCGCCAGCGATATTTTCCATGATTTTGACCCTTTTTGTCACCCCATTGTTACGGTTTTGACCATAATTTTTGGAGAAAGATTGAGAGTCATCGGTTTCGCGGGATGTCGCCACCATCATGGCAGAATTGGCTCTGGTAGCCGCTTTTTAGCTAATCCTGCTTCTTCTAAGGTGAGCATGGAACGTGTTTGGTAGAAGGGTAGGAGATGATTGCTTTGGCGAAAAAGAGTTCCAATGCCATTATATGCCTCAGAGAGGTCTGCAACCATCTGAAGAATGAGATGATCATTCGTGACGGGCGTGCCAACGTTCTTGAGTTGATCTTATAACTCCTTGAGCCTTTGACAATAGGCTGAGACATTCGGAAAATCCTCCATATTTATGTGGGAGAATTCTTGCTCAAGGGTCACGATACGAGAATTTTTGTTTTCTTGGAATATATCACGCAACCTATTCCAAGCTTCCATTGACGTGGCGTCGTGTTCGATAATTATCTGTAAGAGGTCCGTAGAGATGGTGGAATAAATCCATTGGAGCACCGTAGCATCAAGAGTTGCCCACAACTCTATTTCATCATCGGTGGAAGGCACCTTCTCCTTGCCTTTTCCTGTTTGACGATGTGATGGGGGACTCTATGAGACCTTGCGTGAATTTTAAAGAGTTCTGCCCACGTTTTGTACTGGACGTTCTCCATTTCAAGAACAATAGGGATGTTGTTCTTGATGTTGGAGACTGCAAGGGCAGTATGAAAAGTATTCTTTGTGTTAGACATGATTGAGGAACAAGAGGAGAATTAGGGTTTCAAAAAAAAATAAGGGAGGTGCACGGCCGAAGGAGAGTATGGCGGCGGAAGATTTTGTGGAGTTGGAAATTTTTTGCCCTAGACTGCTGATACCATGAAAGAGAATAATATCTCAATTATTTTCATTAATGTAATTGATTTATATACATGATATACAATAGTAATTCTAGGCTATAATTTTGAAAATTAAATATTTTTTCTAACTAATATAAAATATAGTTACAATAATTACAGATATATAAAATCACTAATTATACCAAAATAATATATTTTTGTATATTCTATCAGGACATGGTATTTTTCCCTCTATTATTGACAGAAGTCTGTGATTTTCAGAACTGTGACAAAAATCGTGTTGGGAATTTGCCTTTGGTGGGGAGGTGCGTTCACCCATATTTAATGACTTAAACACTAGGGTTCCATATGTTGGAGGCTTTGTCTCTTCACACGTGCATAATCTACTAAGTGAGTAGATGACCGTAGGGCCAAGAATCGTCAAATTTCGTTGAGAAATGAAAGAGATATTGGTCCACGAAGTAAGGTATTTGAGGCATAGAAATATGGTGTGGGACAAATCTACCACATCGGTGGGAAAAGGAAGAATTGCTCTCTTTATAAGTCTCAAAATTGGCTAAGGGTTTGGGACCCCAAGGGGTAACCCATGTGTTTGAAGGAGGGAGGACCTAGATGTGCTTGGATTCAAGGCTAAGCCCACACGCGCGCCACCGC
The DNA here is from genome assembly GCA_034509755.1 of Anisodus tanguticus. Taxonomy (NCBI): domain Eukaryota; kingdom Viridiplantae; phylum Streptophyta; class Magnoliopsida; order Solanales; family Solanaceae; genus Anisodus; species Anisodus tanguticus. The sequence goes on along the minus strand of CM067543.1, from coordinate 5,502,069 downwards.
TGCCCGTCCCGTCCGGTCCGTTCCGAGCTTGGGTCTCGGGGCGCGGGTCATGGGTCTTGGGCTTTGGGCTCCTTCTGATAGACCCCAAATTGTTTAATATTTACAGTTTAGTCCCTGAAGTTTCTGGAAAGGTGAATTTGGGAACGTCGGAAGGCAGAAAGTTTCTGCCTACCGTTTGGGTTGATTTTTGGAGCATTAACCAACCATTATTTGGCTTATTAACTCCTCCATAAACAACCCTCCTTCAATGGCCTTAAACAGCCATTACTTGGCTGAATTACTCCCTCCTTCAATGGCCATTAACAGCCATTATTGTGGTAGTTGAGGAGTCCCTCCCTTATGCTATATATTGATGTCTTTTGGCTCAATTGTGGGAAAACAGAATATGACACAGAAAAACGAGACAGAAATATATACACAGAGACAAACAGAAGAGTAAAACACAGTCCAAAACGTGAGCGGTAACGTTGGGATGAAAACAGAAAACTCTTCCTTCATTTTCCATTCTTCAGCAAGTCGTTTCGTGTTTGTTTTCTTCGTCAGAATCAGCCTATTTGCTTTGTAGAGTTTATTAGTTGTTGTTTTACCTTGGGAGACTATTGCCCGTTAACGTAAAAGCATATATACGGGGCAATATTGTCTTAAAGACATAGAGCCATCTCTCGACTCAGCACACATTTGTAACAATCCAGATTTAGTGTTTCTTGATTTCAGGTTATCAAGATCCAACGCTCAACAAGCTTGCGGTAGTTCTGAATATTGGCTACTTGTTTATCCTTTCGAACACTTGTAATATTTATTTACTTCTCGTACTGCTTTACATATCCAACAAACTGTCTTCCAAGTAAGGTAATTGACATATGTCTTTATCTGCATATTAGATAAGTACAAGAGTAAATTCAAAGTATAGTCCTACTACAAGTAATATATCAAAAGATAACATAACTCTAGCAGATGTAACGTGATAGTTATGTTAAATATATTTCATCATATGTCATAACGGGATAATAGCACTTTTTTTTCCCTTAGTGGCTTAGTTATTGTTAAATTTTAATTTCGGTCCTTGTGACATATGATGAAATATATTTAATTTTTAATTAATTTAATGTATGTTTTTTTATTACTTTATATAAAAAATATATGTTATATTTAATCTGATTTTAAAACTTTATTACCTTCAAATATAGAGTTAAAATATAAGTTTTGAGATATCACATGAGTAATTAGGTAATATAATAGTTAATAAATATGGTAAGTTTGCGAATATTCACATGCATATGTAAAATTATACGTAGATGTAAAGGCATCATTTAATGTTTGACTAAATATATTTTTCCCATTTGACTAAAGGTGGTGCATTGATGATTGAACAAATAAAATATGTATTGGGTTGTTTCACTTAATTAATTAAATTTATGACAACAGTTAATAGTTGATTTCGAACAATTAAACATGCCATAAAGTTCCTTAAAATTAAACTGCAAGTTGATATAAACCATTTAAAATGTCATTAAATTCCTTAAATTAAACTGCAATCTTAAAATCTAGGCAATTAATGAAAAGTTAATTGTAACACTTTTTTCACATCTTATAAAGAGAAACAAAACCATAAAAAAGCTTGCCCTAGAGGCAAAAATACTCCTAGAAAAAAATGTCTCTACTTACTTTCATAAACATGAAAGTATTATTCGGCGTCCAAGGTTCTGGGCCGGCCTTCTCATCTGGGCTGAATAATGGTAGGCCATTTTTTTTGGAGTTTTAATGGGCCTGAGGCTGATTAGTGTCTAGCAACTCTTAGAGATACTCCAAATTGTGTCCAAGAAATATTTGGGTCTTTATTCAAGATCCCATTTCACTTTATTGGGCCTCAATCTCACTTTATTGGACCTCAATGTTGCAAAGCTGTTACAGATATTGAAGATAATTGTTGGCCCAAGATTTTTCTGATAAGCCCGCTTTTTCCTCTCAAACTCAAAAATATTTGTAACACACCGGGTGAGGCTCCGTCTGCTCAACAATCACCACCTCCGCCGCCACCTTCGTATTCGTATTCGGATCCACTTCCGCCAACACCAACTTCATCACCGCCTCCGCCTCAACCATACTCATACTCATTTTCATTTAATAATAAAGGAAAAAATTAAGAATGAGATTGTTGGAGAACAGGCCCACATTTGAGGTTTGGGCCTATAGTACCCAGTCCTTGAAATACACTATTGGGCCCTTGATCCATGAAGAATTGAAGATTTTGTCAAGGAAGTGGTTTTCACCATTAGTTTCCTATGTAATTACTAATTAGTATGAAAATAAGATCCTATTGTTGTTAAGCAATTCTTCGTAGTAAGTAATAAAATGCTTTGTTCCAGTTTATGAATTATTGATAAGACAGCCAAAAAACAAGAAAGAAAGAAAAAACATTCTCTTTATTTTGAAATGTTTGCCAAGTTTTCGTACACAACTAAATGAAATTTGACTGACATCTTAAATAACTGCATGTAGAGCAGGTAGTACGAGATCAACCGAAATATTGATCTCGGCCTGACATATGCAATAAAATTTAAAATATATATGTATAATAAGATAACACTCATTCTGATGGTCTCTTTACAAAAAATAGACGGCTAAATTCACAGTTTGCTTTTCCTAGCCGGTATACATAGATTATTCACTAATTTTACATGGATACATATATTGTACATGGATCATATATTATACCTTCGCTGGCTAATTTTCAATTTAAGCAATTGTATAGACGACTATTAAGATTAATTCTTCTATTCTGTATTCAATAACTGTAAATCCTGAATTCGCGATACGCGGATTCACAAATCAATTGTATATAGGCAAAACATAAATGAGAAATACTCTCTTTTTCTATTTTCTTGGAGAAATTCTTTTAGGATGAATATGTAAGCAAAAATTAAACAACTAGAAGGACAAAAGTAGGTGCAACAAATATAATAACAAATGAAAATTGACAATATAGTCAATAAACAACCTGCTACGTACTGCTATCAAATGCCTAATAAACCAAAAAATAAAAGTTCAATCTTTGAGACACCCACTTTGTTTTTCATAGTGTTTTTTTCTCTCGTGAAGCATTCAAAAGAGAAAACAAATTAAAGTCACAAACCATAGGATGGAGACTTTCCACTTGCTCCTTAATTTTCATAAAGTTTAATTTTATATATTTGACAATTTAAAAAGTTTTACATAATCACGTCATTTTTATTTATTTATTTTTTGTTGATTATCCATTTAGTGTTCGGTATCCATATCCAGTGCTCGAACCCGAAATTTCTATTTAAGGGGAAAATAGTCTCATTCACTGCATCACATTTTTTTATGATCGTTTTTTTTTTTATAGTAGGTAAACAATCTTATTTTTAGGATTACGAATCTCATTTCTTATAAATATCTATTGAATTTACACTCTCAATGTATATAGGTTCTTTCTTATGAAGTAAACCTTACGACCTTTCTGTTAAGCGAACTTCTTCCAATTATGACATAGAAATATTTGCATGCACACGCAAATATGGTGGTGAACAAATAAGAATTAAGCTAATGATATAAGTACATTTTGACCCAAAAGAATAAGTGACGTTAATTTTCTCAAACGTTTAGTTAGGTTTTGTCTGTTAGTTTCGTCATTTAATATTTTTTTTCTCCATATATACAAAAAACTTTAGTAAACGTCATGATATACGTTGATTTGGACAAAAATTTCAACGATTCTTTCAGAATTAACTTTTGAGCGAGTTTAAATTAATTATTTTTTTACCAGAATCACTTATACTTGATGCCAAATATATTTACAAACGTACATATATAATCATAGCACGGTCTGATTAATATTCGCTTGTATCAACTAAATAACTGTTGTGCCTTATCGTTTGAAGTATCTAACCATTTTTTACGGTAAATAAAAAACTTTCTATATCAAGGAAAATATGTACAAACAAAGCAAACACCCATAAGTTGGACAAGACTAGTTAAGTTTGTGGGTCATATGGCATGCATCAAGAATTTTAAGAGGATGAGTGTATCATTGTATTTAAGATAAGATTAAAAAAATTATAGTACAACAAGTCGGGTTTGATCTCTCAACCTTCAGGAATTAAACCCAACACCTTAACCAATTCACCACTTAATCTTTTGACCATGAGTTCCTTCAGATAATATTAGACACATTTTAAAAATTATAACTACAATATACCGAGTTTAGTCGGGTGACCATCAGTGGCGGAGCCAGGATTTTACCAAAGAGTGTTCAAACTTCAAAGAGGTGAATACAAAAAAAGAAAAAATCAATGATTTCGTGCTAGTCAAACTACATAATATTTACCCAAGTCATAAAAGCACTTGTTATAGTAATAACAATTGTATAAATTAAAACTAAACGTAAAAGAAGAAAAAAAGAAATTCTTCGGCTGAAAGCATAATCCAAATATATTATTGAATCTTACTTGAGAAGATTATATGTTGGACTATTTGTTTAATGGACTCATTAAAAATAGTACGAAATATCTCTTCTTTACATTAGGCACTACAAAATCACCTAAAATTTCATCATTTATTGTAGAGCATTTTAATTATAAGACATGCTTCTTCTTCTTTTTTGTATTTAAGATATTTCTCGAAACTTCAAATTGTATTAAAAGGCATTAAATTAGAAAAATAATTACAAGACACAATATAATAATCCAAACAAAAATATGCTAAACATAGCTAAGACATTATGTAATTCTCACCAAAATATTACGAATAATGAAAAAGATGCCTACGTTTTGTGATTCCAATAAACTAGTACTCCATTCATTTCAATTTATGTGATACTTTTTGGTTCTCGAAGTTGACTAATTTTTAAAGTAAATTAAATTAAATCAATTCAATATTTTAAAATTAAAATATAGATATATAAAAATTAATATCGCAATTCTTTTCATGTTAATATGATTTAAAAATATTGATGAAAATTTGAATTTCGAAAAGTAAAAATATCATATAAATTAAAGCACAATTTTCTTTTCCCTTATTTAGATAGCAATAAAATATTTCTCCTTTGCATTTTTGAAATAACAACACAAGAAACGTTCACAAGAATATACCCTTAACAAGAGTACTTTATTATTTGTTCTATTTTGCATAGAAAAAAACAAATAGACATAAAATGGCCTCTTATACGAATTCAAACCAGCACGCCTTAAGAAGATCTAACCACCCTTGACCGCTAAGCTATCGGTGCTGGATGTGTTAAAGAGGTTCCGTATTAGATACTTATAAATTTAAAATGATATTTGACCTAAACATAAGGCAGAATTTTCTGGCGAAGGGTGTTCATCTGACCACCATTCATAGGCTGTAACTCCTATCCTGATGACCATAGGTTCACGTGACCCAATTTTAACACTTAAATCCGCCCCTGGTTGCAGGGGCAGCCCCTTAAGATGGACAAAGCAAGGGGCAGCAGCCACGACGAATTTTCGAAAGTAGTCAGGATTTTACCTGAAAAATAGCTTGGAAGACACCCTAATTACTCTAGGATTAGGAGTCTTGGCAGCCTATATAAACTTGATTTTTCCGTTGTAATTTATATCATCTTTCATTGAGAAATATTGGTCGTGAGTTTTTTTCCCCTTGATGATTTCCCAAGTAAAATTGGGTGTTCTTTCTTTTCGTTTTTATTATTTTCATATAGTGGTGTCTCATACCGGGACTAACCATTATTTTCACCAATTATCACTTTAATTATAAATTAATGTGGCATTAATGTAAAATTTCTACTAATTTGATTATTTTCTCAAAATCCTTAGAAACGTTTGTCGACGTATTCTTAATCACATAAAATTTTACTACTTAGCACCTATAAAGTTCGTACAATAAGAGGAAATTAATTAGTTTATTTGTCATCATGCCTCATCTTGCACCAACAAAACCCATAGCAAGGTCTTCTCATTTAGTAATATATACTTTTACTTTTTGCCGAATTTAAAACTTGTTAATTTAATTTGACCCAATTGTCTGTAAAGTCAATAATATCTTTCTGTATCAGAATTTTTTGAAATTGCAACGAGGGAAAGAACAATTAATTGATCATGAATCTTTCCCTGGAATATATATATTTTTCAAAAAACAAAAAGGCAACTTATCAATTCATTGGGAGACTATTATTATCTGTCTTTTCCTTTACATGTTGTCTTGAAAAGGGTTTTTTTCTTCTCCTCAACTTTTTCCCTTTTTCTTTCTTTAATAGATAAAAAAAGATATGTGGATATTGTTTATTCATATATGTAGGTATGTACCTGCTGTGACCGTGAGAGATGCTCTTCTGAAAGAAAAATAAGAACTCAAAAATCTTTAAATGATCTTCACAATTCTTCACTATAAGAAAATACGAATACACTTACAAATATTAAATTTAACCTATAAATATAAAGATTATAGGATAGAAGGTTAGTAGGTCATTAATTTTTGTTATGTGTGAGAGAGATAGGGGCTAGCCTCTTCACCTTCCCTTTTTTTTTGTAGCATATATATTATTTAGGTTTTGTGTAAATTCATACTCGTATGAGTGTCTTGCTATGTGTTGCTTCTTTGTTTAGTATAGTAATATCTTGTTGTCTTATTTTATTTGAATTTCTGCATTTATTATGTTTTTTCGAGCCGAAGGTCTATCAGAAATAATATCTCTATCCCACAAATGTAAAGATAAGATCTGCGTACATCATACCCTCCCAAAACCCACTTATAGAATATATTACACTGAGTATGTTGTTGTTGTAACCTATAAATGTAAAACACGTATTAAAATATAATTTTGGGAAATTTTTTATTACTTAATTATGGTTGAGTAATGTGTAATACCACTTTAAGTTATGATTCTCATGATTAAAATGCTTGCTTTTACAAACACTGAATGTGTGTATAGTACGTTACCTCAACTTATTGCTTTTGGCTTAAAAGTATTTGTGTTTGACCAAGTAAATTACAATATTATCCCTTATGTTTTTTAATAATTTCGAAAATACCTATCCTTAGATCTAACTAAGGCTGGCCAGTGGGCCAGATCGGGACCCGACCCATTCCGATACCCGACCCGATCGCTCAAAAAAAAGAACCGGTGTCGGGGTTCGAAGTCGGGACTGAATCTGGGCTCGTCTCGCCCGTACCGATCCCGATAGGACCCGCCCAAACCTGACCCCATCCCGCCCCGCCATCCCCCTCCCCCTTTGCAAAAATAATCGTTGCAACAACGGTCGAATTTCGAGTTGGCCGTTGTGCAACGGCTATAACAACCATTTTTGCCGCCCCACCCCATAAACCCCCCTACCCCCTTAATATTTATTTTAACCCCTAAGTTAGTATATTTATACTTTAACCCTATTTCTCAACTATAAATACCTCATTTTTCTCTTCATTTTTCTCACAAATCTTCCTACCATCTCTCTAATCTCTCAGTTTATTTCTCTATAATTTTACATTGCCTACTAAATATTATATTTTTTTTGCTCATTTATATCAAAGTTCAAAAATTGGGAGTGAAGTTGACAACTAACTTGAGGATCATCCATCGAGCAAAGTTTCAATTTTCTACCTCGATTACATGTCGATGTTACGTCGGCGTTTGGTACCTTCGTTCCTTCTTTAAATTATTATTGTTACATAATTTTAATTATCGCACTTAATTTCATTTACTTTAATTATTTATTTACATAATTATAATGGAACGCCTTGGACGTATGATTAAGCGTAGGAGTAAGGTGCTTCTTCTAGTAGGGGTAACAAGGGTAAGAGTACTTATTCTGGCAATCCTATTCCTAGTCCCGATGATTTGATTGATTTTATGCATATAGATGAAATTGGTTTTATTAATGATATACCATTAGATGATGATGTATATTCTGCATCTGAACCAAACTTTAATTTTGAAGATAATGTAGATGACACACCCACTAGTGCACCTCAACCTCAAGCTCAGATTGAGTCTCAGCCTTAAACTGAAATTGGAATGTCTCATATTTCCCTTAGTATGAGTCGAGGCTCCACACAACGAAAATTAAAATCAGTTGCATGAGATCTTTTTGATAGGGACAAAGAGAATTAAGTAGTTAGATGTAAAATTTGTAAAAATGTTTATAAATTTAAAATCGAAAAAGATCAAGGTGGGACGAGAGATTTATCGAGACATGTACAAGGCGAGCAGACATCTAGGTGGAATCAATACCAAGCTAAAAATTTGGTGTGCTAGTTGAGTCGGGACAAGGTTCACATAGTGTTCCCGATCAAGTACATGGTCAAATTAACCCGACGAGGGGGGAAATTTTTTATTCTAAATATGATAAACATAAAGATAGGGAAAATATGACAACATTAGTTGCGGTGGAGGGTTTGACTTTTGCATTTCCTTCCTCTCCTGATTTTATTCATTACATTAGAGAAATGTATAATCCTGATTTTAACGGCTTTCCTAGATCAACTATTAGAAGGGATGTTTTTAAATTTGCAAGTGAATATCAACAATATTTACGTTATGCATTGTATCATTTTAATGGCAAAGTGGCCATCACTTCTGACATAGGCCGTAGTACTAACGGTAATGATTATTTAACGGTAACATGTCATTGGATAGATCAAAATTGGTCTATGCAAAAACATATTTTAGCATATAGATATATTGATGATAGGCACACTGGAAGTTTTATTACACAAAATATTAATGAAGAAGATGTATTCTTATTGTTGCTTAATGAATATATTGAAAAAACAAACGTATAAGGCATCTATTGAAAAAATGTTTAAAAAAATAAAAAAATACTTTTTTCTATTCCCACTATTTATATTATTGGAGTTGTATTAAATCGGACTATTAAAGTAGACGGTTGTAAAACACTTGTTGAAACGATTTATGATTGTATAGAAGTACTTCCAATAGACCCAACTAAAGAACCAACTCACGAACCAACTAAAGAAGAAGTTATGTCTATCATACACAATGAATGCCAAAAAAATATATGTATTACCAACAAGAAAGTGTAAATAATCAACCGGCTTATGTACCATCTTCTACTACTTCGCTGCAACCTTATAAAACACATGTGGTTTCTGCTGCTAGTATTCAAGGCCTTAGAAATAAAATGTTTAGTGGTTCAACTTCTTCACAAGTTAGCAAATTTGATGTTTATGTTTTGCAGGGTGTTTTACCGTACAAATTAATTATCAATGATGAAGCACATGAAGACTTGCTGAAATACTGGAGGGACAATGAGAAGACATTTTCGACACTAGAAAAGATGGCCCGAGATGTGTTGAACATTCAAGCGTCATCAACAGCGTCTGAAAATGCTTTTTCTGCGGAAAGATTTCTAATAGGAGAGCACAGACATTCATTGGCGGGAGACACATTAGAGAATGCAGTTCTTTCTGAGATTGGATTCGAGCGGAGCATAGAAGGTGCGGTCAACCGGAGATCAACGAAGAAGAAGACTACAACTACAACGAAATCTTGTCCGAGGAAACAGGAAGCGATGTCGAACAATTTGACCAACAACTTCCAATTCCAACCGAAGATCCTCAAGACATTGTGAGGAAATTATAAAAAGTATGGTTAACTATGTAATTTTTTAAATTGCTATTTTACTATGTGATTTGCAACTTTTGAACAACACCACAAAGTTGCAATTTTGAAATTATATTACAAAAAAATCATATTTCTATTAAATAATATAATATGCACAAAAACAGCTTTGGGATGTTTTTATTACACTATCTTTTTCAATTATTGAAGTGTTTATATATATTATTTTTTAAAATTAAATGTCTAAAAAAAACCTAAATCTCCCTACCGACCCGACCTCGCCCCGTCCCCCAGCAAAGGTCCCCTTTTCCGACAGGATATGGGACGGGACGGGACATCTGCCTGTCCCGCTAATCCCGCCGGAGCCCCGGTCCGACCTTTCCCCCGTCCTGCCGAGTCCCATCCCGTCGGGACCCGTCCCGTCCCGGCCTCCTGGCTACCCTAAATCTAACCCCATTTATGTTTTTTCTCTTCTACTCGTTACCTTGCTGCCTCTCACCATCCTCAAAGAAAATATCTTTTCTTGGTCTGGGATGAGTGTATAAGTCTTTCTTTTCCACAAGCAATTTTAAATTTGAAGAAAATAAGGACTAGTTTTGTTAGGTAAGTACAACAAAGTGAGATTCTTCGATTTTGGTCCAAAAAAGAAAAACAATTCAACATTGGACATTTCCTGGGAATGAACATCGACATGATGAAATCTTTCACAGAAAATCCAAAAGAATCAACATCAACAAAAACCCAATTATCAGTGGTGAATTTACGGACATACACTAAATTTTTAATTAAGTTAGGGGCATGAAGGATATTTTTTAAGACAAGAAGTGGACGGGGGGAGACAAAGTTTTATGACTGTAACCACGAATTGGAATTGAGTTGCCATTACCAACAATTATGCCACGACTTTTGCTCAAATTGAAGTAAGACAAGAGAGTACCTTGGTCGGACGTTATGTGAGAAGTGGCGCCAGAGTCCATGTACCAATTCGCGTCTGGAGGATTCAATCCAAGTGTATGCGCGCTTCAATGTCTGTAGGTGTCGGAATCAGATTGGGGCCCGTAGCATGGAAAGCCTGCGGGGGCCGAGGCCCAAGCAGGCCTCCTTGTTGTTCAGGCCCAGAACTGTGTCGGAACCCACTGGATGGATGAGATCAATTGGGCCTGAAGGGCTGCTGGGCGGCCTACTGTCCAGGGACTGGAGAAGTTGGAAAATAGGGGGTCGTTGGGCCACTGGCCACCGGCCCAGCCCCACTGCTAAGGGGCCATGGCTGGGACCAGTTGGCCTGCAGCTCACTGCCACCGTACCGGAGCCCACTGTCATTGTTTTGGCCACCCCCACCACCGCCGGAACCACCACGATTTCCACCGCGATTTTTGCCATTATTTTTTCAATTTTTCTTGCATCCACCGTGAGCACGATTTTGGCCCGAATTATCAACAAAACCTTAAGAATTATCGGATGAAGTCATCATGACCACGGGACTAGCACCGGTAGCCGCCTTTTTGGCCAAACCGGCTTCTTCTAACGTGAGCATCGAACGGGCTTGATAAAAAGGTGGAAGTGATTTACTTTGACGAAGGAGAGTCTCCACGCCATTATAGACCTCAGATAGTCCTGCAACCATTTGGAGAACAAGACGATTATTGGTAAGGGGTGCACCAACGTTACGGAGTTGGTCCGCCAATTCCTTGAGCCGTTTACAATAAGTCAAAACATTCGGGAAATCGTCTATGCTGACTTGGGAAAATTTCTGCTCAAAGGTGACAATGCGGGAATGTTGGTTGTCCTGGAATATATCACGCAATCTATTCCAGATAGCCATAGCCTTAGTGTCTGGTTCAATGATCGTCTGTAAAAGGTCGGTAGAAATAGTGGAGTAAATCCACTAAAGGACGGTAGCATCAAGAGTGATCCATAACTGAGGATCCTCCACAGGAGGAGGGATAGCGGGAGGAATTATGTGATGGAGGACTTGATGTGAGATAGCATGAATTTTAAACAACTCTACCCACGTCGCATATTGAACGTTTTCCATCTCAAGAACAATAGGGATGTTGTTCTTGATGTTAGAAACAGTAAGGGCAGAATGAAACAGACTCTTTGACGTCGACATAACGAAAGACCAAAGGGTGATTGAGGGATTTGGAAGAAAATTTGGGAAGAGAGGAGGTAAAAAAATGGCTCAGAAAACGAGGAAGGGCTCGGAATTCGAATCAGCTGAGAGAAGCGAAAGCTTTTGGAGAAGGAGGTATGTGAGGCCTAGACTTCTGATACCATGAAAGGAATAATCTCCTTCATTATTTTCATTAATGAATGAGTATATATACAATTTACAATGTTCCATAATATGAAAAATTCTATTCCTATTCTACTCCCAAAACCCTATTCTATTTGTACAAGAATTCTACAATTATGGTAAGTGTACAATGCTAATTAATTACAAATAATATGGTACAAAACATTGTCCAAACTGTGATATACTTACCATGTATATCATGGACAATTTGGTAAGTATATCATGGACATTGGCCTTGTGTTTCCGTGATATACACGGTATACACAAGGCATTGTATATGCCGTGTATACCACAGTATACTTTCAGTTTTGAAGATGCAACGTTGAGAAGAATCAAATTTGATTTTTGGAAATTTTTTTTAGCATGTGAATTGGAGTAAGCGGGAAACCAACATGTGAAGAGTAGTTGCAGAAGAGAAAAACAACTAGTTTAATTATATTTATCAAAAATAATTTTTATTAATTTACAACTTAAAGTGAATTATGACATAAGTTAAGCTGTGTTTGGGTATTAATTCAATAAAATGTTGCAGCAATTTGCTCATTTTTTTTTGCGTTAACATTATTAAGGACTTTTAAGAGCTGCGATGCTTCGGAGGCAGAATATTGCGACGAGAAGATGGAAAGTTCTGACTTTTGAGCTGGTTTTGGAGCATTGAATCTCCATTATTTGGCACATGAATTCAGCCATTATTTGGCTGAATGTAACCCCTCAATCAAGTGTTATTACATGGCTATTGAAAGTCATTAGTTGGCTAGTTGAGGGGTCATCTCCTTACACTATAAATTGAGGCATTTGGCTCAATTGTTCTACACACTTAGAAAAATACTACAAAATTTCTGAATTCATCTTCTTCCTCTCTAGCAAGTTTACTATACTCAAAGTTTTTCAAGAGTAACATTTGAGTTTCCTTTGCTCAATTGTTAAGTTGTTGTTATATCTTGGGAGACTATTGCCCGACAACGTAAAAGGAGATATACGGGGCAATCTTGTCTTAAAGACAAAGTGTCATCACTCGACTCAACAAATCATACAAGGAGTTTGTTTCATTCTTGATTTCCAGTTTTGTTGTAATCTTTAGACTATCCTTTTTAGCAATTGTAATATTTACTTACTTTCCATTTTCTGCAATTGTTGTATCCAACACTTATCAATCACGGCAAGGAGAGGACAACTAGGAAGAAAATGTTGGCTAATAGGATGAGTTTTACGTCAATGCATTGGGAGACTGTTATCTTTTTCTTTTCCTTTACATGTTGCCTTGAAACGGTTTTTTTTCTTCTCCTCAACTTGCACCTTAAAGTACGAACTTTATTACACACGGGCGGATCTAGTGTCGGGAACTCACGCCCAATAGCCCAAATCCTGTATTTATATTGAGAGTCTGTTAATTATATAAGAAATTGCTAGTTGGGAACCATTTACTAAAAGGTGTTGTTGGCTCAGTGGCAATGAAGAAATCTTGTTTCAGCGCTTGTGTCCTTGATGAGGAGGGATAGAGTTCGCTAAGAGATTACGACTGCGAAAAGGATAGTAGGATTGACCTCGTAATTTCCCATGGAGTCTTTTTGTTCGATTATTATTGCATATTAATTTATTTTACTGAAAATTCACAAATTTAAAATTATGAATTCGCCTCTAATCATACATTATTTTTATTTATTGTAATAGGTATTTAACTTATTTACAAAATTATGAATCTCACACTTTTTAAGAGGGGTTATCTATAAATATTTTCGGCTGATCTTATAATGTAATTTTTTTTACGTTATCGATATATCTGATATAAGTACTTTGAGATTAAATAAACCTTATTATGACCTTTCTGTCCATAACTTCTTCCAATTGTAACAGACAAATATTTGCATTCACGCAAACATATAATGTATGGAGGTTAACAAATGGAGTAAGAATTAAGTTAATGATCCCAAAAAGAAAATACATCTTTTCATCCTTAAACTTATACCAAAAATTCAATTTAACAATTAAATTTTACGAACGTTTATATATCCCCTATTCTAGTTTAAATTAAAATTAATACCTCCTTAACCAGTGACGTGTAGAGATGGCAATGGATCTTGGACCCGGTCCGGATCCGGTGGATCCAGATCCGTTTTATAGGATATGGATCTTCTAAATTTGGACCCGACGGATCCGGATCGGACCCGGATCCATTTCTGACGGATCGGATCTGGATCTGGATCTTGTATTTGAGATCCGTATCCGGTCCAGATCCGACTCGTGGATCCGTTTTTTATTAAATGTATTCATAACCTAGAATGTAATTTTATAAGTATTTTCTTAAAATTGCTAAGCACATCTTTGCAAGTTTAATTCTCAAAACAAGTTTAATTTATCCACGCGTTAACTCAAAAACCCAAAAATAAATAGGTAACTTCGATAATAAAATCAATGTTATATTAGTGAATGACTAACATCTCCATAGACAAGTAGTTAAAATTATATTCACTTCATTTGTGAAGATTCCAAGCACATGCAAGTTCTGCATTGTGGAAATACTAGTCAGCATTTTCCACAACTATTGTCATTGTCCAACATTTTTAATTAATAGCTCATAATCAAAACGAGAAAACGAACAAAATATCTCATATGAACATTTCAAAATTGAAACACAGTAAACTGTTAGCTAAGTAAAAATCGTTTGTCAGTTTAAAAAAAAAAAAATTAGCAAGGCAAATTATTTTACATATGGATCCAGATCCGATCCGTGGACCCGGTGGATCCGATGGATTCGGATTTGGATCTGATTTTTATGGACCCGACAGATCTGGATCCGGATCTGGATTCATGTATGAAAACCGGATCTGGATCTGGATCTAGTAGGATCCGGTCCAGATCCGATCCGTTGCCATCCCTAGTGACGTGACAAGAAAATGTTATCACTTTGTGAAAAGCGAGTGGAGGAAAGAAATAATACTAAAAATAATATCCAACTGTACATATGTCATCTTCTAATTGGATGACTATTTATTATATTTAATATTTTGTTTTCCTTTTAGATTTCTTTTTCATTCTCTGTCTTCTTCTTCCTACCATGACTGTCTTTCTTTCTGTAAAATTTTCCAATGCCTCTTTCTCCGGATGGGTTTTTTTTTTTGGCATTTTTCTCCTTCTATGAAGGCGAACTGATGAAAAACTTGTTGGAAATTTGCCTTTGGTGGGAGTTGCGTCCACCCATCTTTAATGACTTAAACACTAGGGTTCCGCATGTTGGAGACTCTGATTCTTCACACGTGCATAATCTACTAAGTGAGTAGATGACCGTAGGGCCAAGGATCGTCAAATTTCGTTGAGAAATGAAAGATATATTGATCCACGAAGTGAGGTGTTTGAAGCATGAAAATGTGGTATAGACCAATTCTCCCTCATCGGTGGGGGAAGGAAGATTTGTTTAGTTTATAAGTCTCAAAATTGGCTAAGGATTTGGGACCCCAAGGGGTAACTCACGTGTTTGAAGGAGGGAGGACCTAGATGTGCTTTGGTTCGAGGCTAAATCCACACGCGTGCAGCCTGTCCGGTCTCGGGTCTCGGGCTTCTTCTGATATTACCTTTTTGGACCCAAATTACTTCATATTTACAGTAGGGTCCCCGAAGTTTCAGAAGAGAACTTGTGCCTTTTGGATTGGTTTTTGGAACGTTAAACCTCCATTAATCTGTACATCAATTCAGTCATTTACTTGGCTGAATAACTCCTCACTAAAGCTCCAATACGTTGCACATTAATTCAGTCATTTACTTGGCTGAATTACTCCCCACTAATTGCCATTACATGGCCATTAACAGCAATTAGTTGAGCAGTTGACAAGTCCCCCCATGCACTATATATTGAAGCATTTGGCTCAATTGTTGACACTACACACAAATGAAAAAACAGAAATCTTCCTACTACTTTCCAGCATCATTTCATTACACTAAGTTCTTCAAAGTAACACTTGAGTTTCCTTTGCTCATTTGTTGAGTTGTTGTTTTATCTTGGAAGACTATTGTCCAGAACGTAAAAGGATATATATGGGGCAATCTTGTCTTAAAGACAAAGTGTCATCACTCGACCCAGAAAATCAAAGTGTTTGTAATCTCAGTTTCCTGTTCCAGTTTATTGAAATTTCAGTTTGTTGTAATTTCATTTTGTTGTAATACTTAGCAGTTACTCATTTCCTGCTTCCTGCAATCATTGTTATCTACAGAAAACGATGATAACGGACGCCCAGAATTGGAAAAAAATGCAAAGTTTTTAAAACCAAAACCTTTTACATACGAATCCAACTAGTCTACGATTTCGATTTTCATCATACCCACCTCGCCGGAAAATTTTCCGGCCACCTGCACTGAATTTTAAAAAATTAATTTGGTTATAAATATTGCTAGAGATCTCAATCCTCCATGTAAAAGGAAACGAAATTGAGGAGATCTCGAATTTTGAGTTTCTTCCTTTCTTTCCTTTTGTCGTTTTTCTAATTTCGTTGTAATTAACTTGTTCTTGCTTGGCTTCGCTGGATTTGGAGGGGACGAAGTAAGTACCATTTGTAAGTTAGTTTCCATGAATTTTTTAAAAAAATAATTAAATGACGTGGACCAATTCACCCATCTCTCAACTGGTCAGAGTAAAATAAGGTTGATTTTAATTCACACATAAGTTGTTTAGGGGTAAAGAATTACTTTAAAGTTTAATTGCTAAAGTGAATTTTCAGCTTAAATTTAGAGGTGTGAAAATATATATTTTCTCAAAGTCCAATTTTGATCAAAAAGATTTAAGTCATGACTTGACAAGTACGTTAGTTTCTCAAATATTTTTAAGGTAACGGAATAACTAATTAATAAGAATATGTTACTCACTAATTTCTCGTGCATAGCGGGAGCTTAGTGTACCGAATTGCTTTTATGTTACTCACTAATTCCGTTATATATTTTTTTTCGTTTTGCCGCATATATACAAAAATATTTAGTAAACTCCATTGATATATGTGATTTGAATAAGAGTTTCGACGATTGTCATTTAGAAGAAATTTTTAGCGTTTAACTGAATTTCACTCGAATATTTTATACTATCCCAAATAAATTTACAAACCTAAATACATAATCAAATGCAAAATAAAATTAATAATTGCTTGCGGAATCTTACCAGTATAGTATTCTCCAATTACTAATTTAATTTGTCAAATGTAAAATTTCAACGATTCTTTTCTTAAAATCCTTAAAAAAACATTCATAGACATATTCTTATTACATAAAATTTACTGGCACGTATATATTTATCGTGAAACATGCAAACGAGAGAACAAACCATGGGATGGAGACTTTCCACTTGCTCCTTTTTATGATAACGTATAAAGCTTGATTATTCACATTTCTGTTCATAAATTCTTCCAATTATAACAGACAAATATTTGCATGCATGTAAACATATTTGGAGGTGAATAAATAAGAATTAAGCTATTGATATAATGTCCAATTTAATTTGACCAAGGAAATTAAGTCATGAAAGGATATAATGACGTTAATTTCTCAAACGTTTTGTCTCGTCTTGTCTGTCAGTTTGTTACAGTTACAAAATTATTAAAACCTGTGGTAGGATAATTGGAATTCTTTCACTTTTATGTAGAGGTTTCAACTTTGAATGATGAATTTCTCGGGCACAAACTTTTCCCCTCTAGCTTAGTGGGTCTACCCAACAATGTGAATTAGTCAGAGGCGGAGTTTGTGTACAATATACGGATTTACGGGAATCAAGTATAGCTTTTGCATAAATCTTGTATATATGTTAAAATTACTAAATATTTATAAATATTTGATTGTGCACCCATACCAATTATTAATGTATATTAACTTAAAATTTGTTATAGGAACCTATAAATATTAAATATTAAATTCGCCTCTTGAATTAGTTGGACCAATGAATTCAAGTTACAAACTATCTACACAACAACAACAACAACAAAACACTCCATATTTTTGTTATTTTAATCTTATTTTCTGCATATATGCAAATATCTTTAGTACTCCATTAATATCTTTTTGATTTGGACAAGATTCACGATTGTCATTGTGTTGCGTTAGAATGGACCAGAAAGTGTATTGCCTTACTTTCATGCCGCATCTTTGTATAGAGGAATTTAAAATTTGAAGTTTATTGATTCATAAAATAATTTTAAGTTTATATACAATAATAACTTGGTTTATAGTCATATTATTTAAATTTAATGACATTGTATATTAATACTATTAAAATTGACCACCTTTTCAAATCTTACAAAAAATGACACAGTCTCCTCTCTATCTCCCTTTCTTTCTCTCTATCTATCTCCTTCCCCAATTAATCTAGTACCTTTACTCCGTCGATCTCCTTCCCCAATTAACAAGGTCCAAACATAATCTAGTACCCACAAAATCTAGTACCAAATTAAACAGATCTGACCAGCCTTATTCGAATCTGGAACAACAGAAGCAAAAAACAAACAGACAAGTTGGAACCCCCTGTTCCAACTTGTCTGTTTTCCGGCGAAGCTCACACAGTCGTCACTCTACCACGTCGTCACTCTTTCCGAACTCGCCGCTATTCTCTTTCATTGTATACAATATTATATATTATTATATAATATTGTATAATAGTGTATATGATCTTATACATTATTATAATGGCAAAAAACTTGGTTACCTAACTCGTTATTGGTCGTATTTTTAATCAAAGAAAAGATAAGAGGATAACAAGATTACATTTTAAGTTACTTTAGAAAATTTCATTGAGACGTGACATTGGTCAAACAAAGGCAATTTTCAATGATATTATTTTGACCTATAAAGGATATTGTGGTCCTCAAGGAGTAAAGTAAAGTAGAATGGATTTGGTTTTTTTGGTAGTTACGTCTGGGTGGGGATTCAACCACTCTTATGAATAGCAAGATAGAGTTGTTAGATTGCTTAAAACTAGCACACAAAAAATTAAACAAGAATGCACCTTAGGAGAAAGATATATTATGCTGTCAGATTCTTATTTCATAATCATATATTGAGTAAACTAAACACTAGGACGAATCTAAGATTTCAAGAGGATGCACACTATTATAAAGAGGTAGATTCAAAATTTATATTTGACGGGTTCAACATTTAGGTTCTTACTGTAAACTTATTACAACTTTTAAAATGATAGGTTCAAGATTAAATTCTCTTTGAAATTTTAGTGATTTTCCAAAATAATGGGATAGTTAAACCCCTTAACTATATGCTACATCGATCACTACTACTAGTTTTAGGTATAGATATTGGTTTAATTGTATAGAAGTTTACAATGCCAAAAGAAAAATAGAATTTTCAATATGTTAAACTTAGTATTAGCGAATATTCTCCGAATATTCACAGTATATTTTATAATTATGATATATGTATATTTAAGGTAACTTATGATTCTTATTGTATTAGGAATCAACCATTTAAGTTAAGTTAAGATTCTTATTGTAGTAGGAATCAACCTCTGTACAACTATATATATTGTGAATAATGAAATGAATCCCTAAGGAAAATTATTCCAATCTTAAATGGTATTAAGAGCCAAACCCTAATCCCCTCTCTATTTTTTCTCACGGTCGAACCCCTCTCCCCCCATCTTCCCTTCCTCTCGGCCGGCGGCAACAACGTTGCCACCATGTCTTCCCCCACCAATTCTGGTTTATCCACTAGCACACTTGACAACCCCTCTCAACGTTCATTGTCTTCTTTTCATCCGGCATTCGCCGTTAACAACATCAAGAATTTTATCCCTCTAATTCTTGACCAAGAAGACTGTCAATATTCCATGTGGATGGAACTATACTATATTCATGCATGTGCATACAATGTGCTCGACCATATTGATGATTCTGTTCCTCGTCCCACTGACGTTGCAGACTCAACCTGGCATCGCCTTAACGCCATCGTCAAACAATGGATCTACGGCACCATTTCTAAAGACTTGTTGTGCACTATCATGAAAACAGGTGCTACGCCACGTGAACTTTGGGTCCGGCTAGAAGAAAATTTTCAGGATAATAAAAATACTCGGGCCGTGTATTAGGAAGAGCAATTCAACAATACACGTCTCGATAATTTTAACAACATGTCCGAATATTGTAAGCAACTGAAACTCATAACCGATGAACTGTCCAACGTAGGGACTTCTGTGTCAGAAACCAAGATGGTGCTTCAACTAATTGTTGGTTTACCGAAAGGTGAATATGATACAGTAGCAACGATGATTCAACAAGCCGACCCCCTCCCAAGTTTCAACAAAGCACGTTCACAACTTTTGTTAGAAGAAACACGCCGTAGCAAACAAGACGAGCACAATCACAAGGCATTAGCCATTGACGGTATGACTCCACCGGCGGCCAACACCACCCAGCCACCACCGCAGGACCACCACCAACAGCAGTCCCGCGGCGGAGGGCGTGGCGGCAGAGGTCGCGGTAACAACAATAAAGGGAAGGGCCGCGGCAAAGGCAAAGGCAACCGCAACCAGCAGCCAGGCCCAAATATTGCCTATCTACCGTGGCCTGGACAACAGCCAATATGGCCCAATCAAGCGAACTGGGCCTCACCTGCATGCCCATACCCAACTGTAGGGGCCCAATTTTAGCAGCCTGCTTTTTCGCCTGGCTTATTGGGCTCTGCCCCAACCAACAGGCAGGCCCACCCGCAGCAGCAACATGCCTACATGGTCTCGGTCCAGCAGCAACCGCAAGGCAGTAGCCTGGCCCCCACCGACATGGGTCAGTCCTTCAGCACCGTGAATCTTCAACAACCCAATGAAAATTGGTACATGGATACCGGAGCCACATCTCACCTCACCCGGTCGTCAGGTAACTTATCTCAACTACTTCAGCTAAAGTGTCCTCAATTTATTACTGTCGGCAATGGTCATCGCATTTCAATTGAAGGTTACGGTAACACACATACCAAACATCCCCACCCGCCTTTCTCCCTAAGTCACGTCCTCTATACCCCTAACATCATTAAAAACTTAATCTCTATTAGAAAATTCACTAGCAATAATTATGTGTCTGTCGAATTTGACCCTTTTGGTTTTTCTGTGAATGATCTCACTATGGGGAAAATTCTTACGCGCTGCAATAGTGTGGGAGACCTCTACCCCTTCACTCAATCTTCCGCTGTCAGACCGCAATCACATCTATCCCTTGCGGCTATCTCTCCCTCAATTTGGCACAACAGACTCGGACACCCCGGAGACCCAGTTTTGACTTTTCTTAGGACTACTAAGCATATTCACTATAATAATAATGGGACACTTGCCCAACACTGTCTTTCTTGCCCGCTCGGCAAGCATACTCGTCTTTTATTTATGTTATCAAACAATGTTACTTTTTCTTCTTTTGATATTGTTCATGCTGATTTGTGGACATCTCCAATTGTTAGCTCTTTGGGTCACAAATTTTATCTAGTATTCTTAGATGATTTTTCACATTTTGTCTAGATTTACCCACTGAAATTCAAATCTGAAGTTTCTGCCAAATTCCTTGAATTTCATAAATTCATTAAACCACAGTTTGAAAAATATGTCAAATCATTCCAATGTGATAATGGACGTGAATATAATAACTCGGTATTTCACAATTTCTGCTCTAAACAAGGCATGATTTTCCATTTTTCCTGTCCCTATACTTCCTCCCAAAATGGAAAGGCTGAACGAATTATACGTACCATCAATAACATGTTTCGCACCCTTCTGTTTCATGTCTGTCTTCCACCGCCTTTTTGGGTCTATGCTGTTAAAATGGTAGAATTCTTTATTAATATTTTACCAACTAGCACTCTCCAAAATAAGACCCCTACCAAAATCTTATACCGTAGGTTCCCATCCTATGACCATCTCCGTATTTTCGGCTGCTTATGCTACCCCAACATAGCCTCCACTACACCTCAGAAATTTGCCCCTCGCACCTTACCTTGTGTCTTCGTTGGTCTCTCTCCTACTCATCAGGGCTACATGTGCTATGACATTGCCACTCGCAAAATCATCGTCTCCCGTCACGTCACCTTTGACGAGACGACCTTTTCTTTTTCAAATCTCCAAAAATTTCAGACCATCGATTACACCTTTCTCGATGAACTGAGTCTATCCCTGGCTATCCAATATCTATACCAACAGCAGCCCACTGTTCCGACAGAGCATATAGCCCCATCACCGCCACTATCCGGCACCAACCAAACAAATCCATGCTCTCGGTCGAATACCCCACCAATACCCTTGCTGCCTTCAGTCGTGTCTCCCCCCCCCGCGATCGATCGCGCCTCCAAGTCCAGAACCCGTAAGCCTGCAGCCTCCCAGTCCGGCATCACTGCTGCCTCCCAGTCCAGAACCCGTAAGTTTTCAGCCTCCTAGTCCAAACCCCCCACTGCTGCCTACCCATCGCATGGAGACTCGTGCACAACACAGGATCTTCAAACCCAAGGTTCACTTCAACCTTTCCACACAAACCTTATCACCCATTCCAAAAAATCCAAAACTAGCAAAACTGGACCCCAATTGGAATGCGGCCATGTTCGAGGAGTTTAACGCTTTAACCAAGCAGAACACTTGAGATTTGGTACCTAGACCAGACGGTGTGAATGTTATCCGGTGTATGTGGCTATTTCGTCACAAGTTCAGAGATAGTGGTGACTTGGAGCGGTATAAGGCAAGACTAGTTGCCAATGACACTAATCAGTAGGAGGGTATTGATTGTGGTGAGACATTCAGTCCGGTTGTTAAACTGGCCACTATTCGGACTGTTCTCAGTATTGCTATGGGCATACATTGGCCGATTCATCAGCTTGATGTCAAGAATGCATTTCTTCATGTGGATTTGAAAGAAACTATGTACATGTATCAACCCCATAGCTTTGTTCATCCGGCAGTTCCGCAGTTCGTATGTCGTCTTAGAAAGTCATTGTATGGCTTGAAATAGGCACCTCGCGCTTGGTATGATCGCTTTGCCAAATATCTTATGCAGATCGATTTTATATGTAACAGGTGTGATAACTCTCTCTTCACTTTTCATCGAGGTAGCAGCACTGCTTATTTTCTATTATATGTGGATGACATTATTCTTACTGCCTCATTTGATGGTTTGAAGAATGAAATCATTGCTCTACTCAAAACTGAATTTGCTATGACTGACTTGGGCAAACTGAGTTATTTTTTGGGTAGATCAGTGACCAGATCTGCAGCTACTATGGTTTTGTGTCAGCGTAAATATGCAAAAGAGATAGTATATAGGGCTAAGATGGCAAGTTGTAAAATTATGCCAACTTCGGTTGACTTGAAATCCAAGCTCAGTGCCAATGACGGTGCGCCAGTTTCTGATCCCACTCTATATCGGAGTCTTGCAGGTGCCCTTCGGTATCTTACATTCACTAGGCCAGATATTGCATATGTCGTTCATCAGGTGTGTCTGTTTATGCACGACCCTCGAGAGTCCCATTTTGCGGCCCTCAAACGTATTATCAGATACGTTAAGGGCACACTGGACTTTGGACTACATCTCTACCCCTTTGCCCCAAACAAGTTGCTCTCTTACACGGATGCAGATTGGGCAGGATGCCCAGACACACGTCGCTCCACCTCAGGCTACTGTGTGTTTATTGGGGATAATCTTATTTCATGGTCCGCCAAACGGCAGGCCACACTATCCCGTTCGAGTGCTGAAGCAGTGTATCGCGGAGTTGCTAATGTCGTTGCTGAGATCTGTTGGCTTCGAAATCTTCTTTTGGAGCTCCAGTGTCCACTGCGAAAGACGTCTATAGTCTATTGTGACAACATATCTGCCATCTACATGTCTCACAATCCGGTCCAACATCAGCGGACTAAGCATATTGAGATGAATATCCACTTTGTACGAGAGAAGGTCGCTCTTGGTCAGGTCAAAATATTACACGTACCTTCCTCCTATCAGTATGCAGATATTTTCACAAAGGGACTACTGAGAGCTCTTCACCAACTTCCGATCCAGCCTTAGCGTTCGGCCTCCTCCCGCTCCGTCTGAGGGGGAGTATTAGCGAATATTCTCCAAATATTCACAGTATATTTTGTAATTATGATAGATGTATATTTAAGGTAACTTAGGATTCTTATTGTATTAGGAATCAACCATTTAAGGTAAGTTAGGATTCTTATTGTATTAGGAATCAACCTCTGTACAACTATATATATTGTGAATAATGAATGGAATTTCTAAAAGAAATTATTCCAATCTTACCCTTAGGGATTTTGAATAATAAATCAAACAAAAAATGCTTAATTAAAATGCAAGAGTGGACGTCAAACATAATCAATCCCATCGAGGGAGCCAATTCTAGAAAAGAAAGGAAACAAAACACGACAAGATAGATGTGAGGTTTGAATCATCGGGCTCAATTCTAGAAAAAAAAAAAGAAGGAAAAACTAACAAGAAAAACATGAAATTACATTTTGGTATGCACATATCTATTTAGTAATCTTGAAAAAATATAACATTGCTATATAAAGAGAGGAACATTAGTCCCCATGAAAAAACTACTACACCTAAATACGACCCTTCATACAAATGAGATGTGCAAACAAAATTAATGGACACCGAGTTCAAATACGTTATGCATTGATGGAGCAAAGCACAATTACTCAATTACGTCATTTATTAGATAATTATAATTTTTTATAGAAATATCAATTAATTAGTCATTTTATAAAAATTAGGACGAATCTGACATTAATTATTTTTATACAGTTCAAATACTTCCTTTGTTCACTTTTACTTGTCAACTATATTAAAAATAGATTTTTACTTTTACTTGTCACTTTTAGCATATCAAGAGAATACAATTTCTTTTTTCCTGTTTTACTCATTGTATTAATTATTTTTAAAATTATTTTTCAAGTCCATTAAAATTATGCACCAATTAATATGAATATCATGATAAATTATACACTTCATTTATTATTTTTAAGGGGTGTATAAAATTAATAATTGATAAGTAAAAGTGAACGGAGTGAGTATATAACTGAAACCTATTACAGTAAAATTTATGAGAACGAGGGACGTATCTAGAGAAGTGGTGATCTCGTCTTACTTGCTGGGAGAGAGGAACCTTCCGGACCATCTTTTTCAGCCACATAGCGAGCGATCACTCAACAATGAACACTAACTGAAAGTGGCCGGGAATGAGTACCTATCCCTTATGGGAATCGAACTAGATGCATGAAAGGAAGTTGACTTTCCAATTAAGTACTTTCTCTGTTCTAATTTAATTGTGCTATTTTTCTTTTTGATATGTCCTAAAAGAGTGTTTCTTTCTATATTTAGTATTTTTTTCAATTTCAAGACAAATTTAACTTACCACAAGATTTAAAAATATCCACACATATTTAATTTAATATCACAAGATTCAAAAGTATCCCTTTATTTTTTAAATTCCGTATCAAGTCAAACTAAGAAACTTAAATTGGGACGGAGGGAGTAAATAAAAACAATCAATCATGAGAATCAGCGAGGAACACACTTAAAAGTTTAAAACCAGAACCAGAAGTTTACATAATTTCAAGAGAATATTAGGTCTAATCCCCAGCTACTATCGTTTATGATATGATTGACATGCGACAACAGTTCAAAAAAATTAGTAGTATTATTTAAGTAAAATCTTGAGAAGGTTCAACGATCTTTCTAACAACATTAAGTCAAAGAAAAACAAAATATTTACGGCAATTTTTTTTTTTGATTTCTAATCCGATGTCCAGTACTCGTATTGAAATCCGACTAAATTCAAGTTCGCGCTATGAAGTTCCACATCGGAGGGTAAATCACTCCCTAACAAAAGCGACTCTATACCTAGAGGGACTCAAGCTCGAATGCTCTGAATAAGGATAAAAGAGTATTTATCAC
Source organism: Anisodus tanguticus (assembly GCA_034509755.1). Classification (NCBI taxonomy): domain Eukaryota; kingdom Viridiplantae; phylum Streptophyta; class Magnoliopsida; order Solanales; family Solanaceae; genus Anisodus; species Anisodus tanguticus. Next base: position 5,476,292 of record CM067543.1, on the reverse strand, counting down.
CTCACCACAATTCTTGTTGGTCGCAGAAAAATCTTATCTTGATCTCATAATATCTTTTATTAATTAAATATAACAATTATTTATACGTCAGTAATAATGATGCTTTATACAATATAGAAAAAGAAAAAGAAATTTGGAGGTAGATTTTTTTATACGAATTTTTTTATTGTGTCTTACACAATTAACACGGGGGTTATGAGATATTACAAAGTAAAATTTTCTTTTAATACCAAGTCATTTACACTTTTTTTTATTTTGGTCAAAGTCATTTAGACTGTTAAATGAACGTCCCATCAGCTTTAATATAGGTAGTTCGTTATACTTGTCAAAATGACCTTTGTGCACTCACCAAATTCACCTGAATTTGAAATGTCACCAACTGCTTTTTTTTTTCTTTCTAATCACATTATCCCTGCATTTGCAAGATATAGTGAAGGTCTTTTCTCTTTGGTCCAGCCAGGCTTTATTCAGTTCAAATGTTCACCAACCCTCCACCATCGCCCTTTTCCCTAGTAGAATTTGGATCTTAGTGGGTAACATGAACTAAGGCAAAAAATTTATAGAAAACGGTTCAATATCTAGTATATATACATAAAAATATTAATCTTATATATTATAGTGTTATTAGCAGAAATTCATTTATTTTTTATTGTCAGATCAATCGGAATATATAGTCGGAAATTGCTTATTTTCCGACATCGTTCATATGGTTTCACGTCCGTCGAAAATCAGCTGGTCGGGAAGGGCTTCCAATAGATATGGTCGCTAATTTCGGACTAATGCTATAGAAAAATGGAAAAGAGAAATGACCATTAATAGTATTGAAGATCCTATTCTAGTTTAGTTATAATAGTTTAGTCTATTTATGGTACAATTATAATTATGGTAAATATAGAATTTATAGTCCTATTGGAATAAAGTTACCTTATAAGACTAGGGGAATAAGAACCTTACTTCTATATAAACATGTCATTATGATGAATACAAACTAGAAAGAATTGTCCCATTATTTTTGTCTCTCTAAATTCTTGTCATTGTCTCGATTTTAACGTGGTATTAGTGCCACGTTAGAAAGAACACAAAAACATAGAATAATGGCAGGTGACGGTAAAGAAACCGGCGATAACAACAAAGGAATCGTTGGTGAAGAAAACAAAAACCCAAAGAAAAACAAGATCTCCTACGACATTACATCGAATGATAACCCAAGAATTATGGTGACACATGTCCAATTGAAGGACAAAAATTATGAAGAATGGGCTAGATCTATGAGGACAACCCTAAGAGCAAGAAAGAAGTTTGGCTTCGTCGACCGTACAATAAAAAACCGGACGAAGAGTCGCCGGACTTGGATGATTGGCGGACTATAAAGTATAAACTCACTATCGGTGTCGTGGATTCACAACACCATAGAATCGACGCTTCGCTCAACGATTGCACATAAAGAGAAAGTGGAAGAATTATGAACGAGCATCCGAGAGCGGTTCGCCGTTATTAACGGCCCTCGAATGCAACAACTAAAGGCGGAACTAGCAGAGTGCCAGCAAAAGGGAAGGACCATAGTTGATTACTATAAAAAAACTCACTAAGCTGGGGGAGGAATATACGAAAACGAAATATCTGATGATAGTTTTCAAACGACCACTTTCTTTAATGACTATCCATGTTCAAATGTGAATTGGACTAATAAAGCAATAATTAAATGATCTAGTTTGAGATTACAAAGATTCGTTTATAATTCAATAAATTCTAAAAGTACTTTAGATCGCATACTTTTTGTACTATAGTATTAATCTTGTTTGGTGATAGCCTAATAATTGTCTTCCATCATGAATCTGTACCACATGCACAAGTAAGTTGTTGAAAATTTACTAATATGGAATTAAGTTTGTCCCATTATTTATGACTCGAACAATTGGGATCCCGCACGTCGAAAACGTTGTTTTCACACACGTGCACACGTAGTGCCAAATATCGCAAATCTCATTAGTGAAAGAGATATTGGTACGTAAGTAATACGTTTAAGACATAGAATGATGGACGGTTATTGGCCAAATGACAAGTATTCCACATTGGTAAACGAAGGAAGACGTGTACGAAGTGTAAGATGAAACGAGTCGGAAATCGTCGTGGAGCCGTGAAGGGCCGTGACGCAACACCGTAGGAGCAGCGGCACCCCCATGGCAGCGCCACGACGCTAATTGGTGGTTGGGCTACTGGAGCCGAGGCGCCGCGGAGCTAATTCGCAGAGCCGCGACGCTTCGGAGGCAGAATGCTGCGACGGAAAGATGGAAAGTTCTGACTTTTGGGTTGGTTTTGGAGCATTGAATCTCCATTATTTGGCACATGAATCCAACCATTATTTGGCTGAATGTAATCCCTCAATAAGTGTCATTACATGGCTATTGAAGGTCATTAGTTGGCTAGTTAAGAGGTCATTTCCTTACACTATAAATTGAGGCATTTGGCTCAATTGTTCAAGACTAAGAAATTTTCTGAAATCTTCTTCTGACTCTCTAGCAAGTTTTCTATATTCAAAGTTCTTCAAGAGTAACACTTGAGTTTCCTTTTCTCATTTGTTAAGTTGTTGTTGTATCTTGGGAGACTATTGCCCGACAACGTAAAAGGATATATACAGGGCAATCTTGTCTTAAAGACAGAGTGTCATCACTCGACTCAAGAAATCACAAGGAGTTTGTAATCGTTCTTATTTTCAGTTTTTTGTTGTAATCTTTAGTTTATCCTTTCTATCAATTTGTAATATTTACTTACTTTCCATTTTCTGCAATTGTTGTATCCCACAATTTTAAGACAAGATTGTTGTAAGTGCTTAGAAAGATGACTGGAAGAGAACAACTCGCTTCTGATACTACTGCTGCTACTCAAGGAAACCCCTCTGCCTTCCCCACTGCTGCTCAAGGCATACTTAATGCCTTTACTACTGCTCAAGGCACATCCAACGCCTTTCCTACTGCTAAAGGGAACGTTACATTTCCTCCACCCTCTGGATTCCACCATGAACGCCCAGAAAAGTTCATGGGCTGCAACTTCAAGAAATGGCAGCAGAAGATGTTATTTTATCTGACTGTTGTGGGACTGGCTCGTTTCCTAACAGAAGATCCTCCACAAACTGGAGATGAAATGGACCCTCAGCCTAATGAAACGGCTGAAGGGGGCCAAGGTATCCATGTCATTAATGACATGAAGATGGTTCTTGATGCATGTAGTCATAGTGACTTCATGTGTAAGAACTATATTTGAACTATCTGTCAGACCCACTCTACACGGTGTATTGTACCGTAGGCACCACCAAAGAGTTATGGGAAAAACTGCAGAAGAAGTACAACACACGAGATGCTGGTACGAAGAAATTCATCATTGGGAAATTCCTGAAATTTCAAATGGTGGATAGCAAAATTGTGATGTCCCAAGTCTAGGAATTCCAAATGATTCTACATCACCTGGATTTGAAAGGTATGAAACCAAATAAACAGTTTTTGGTTGCATCACTAATTGAGAAGTTACCTCCCTCGTGGAATGAGTTTATGAGTTACTTAAAACTCAAGACAAAGGAAATGACATTTGAGGAACTTATTATCAAACTCCAATTTCAGGAAGATAATAAGAAGGCCTTGCCTAGGGGAAAACAACTCATCGAGGCAAAGGCAAATTTGGCTGAGGCCAAAGGGAACCCAAGCAAGAAGCGCAAGTTCTAGAAAGACGGAAAGACCCAGGCGGCGAAGAAGTTCAAGGGGAATTGTCACCACTGTGGGAAACCTGGTCATATGATCAAAGACTGCCGTAAGATCAAGATTGAGCAACAAGAGAAGGCCAAGACCAAAGGCAAGGCACAGGCTAACGTCGTCAAAGACACATTTCTTGACGATATGATTAAGGAGTTCTCGGCGGTGGTGCTCGAAGCAAACTTTGTTGAGAATCCCATGCAATGGTGGATGGACACGGGTGCTACCAGACACATCTGTTCCAATAGAGATGCCTTCTCCACATATACGCCAGTTACAGACAAGAAGCTGTTCATGGGTAACAACGCTTCCTCTAACGTGCTGGGGGGTAGGAAAGGTAGTCATAAAGAGGACTTCTGGAAATGAGCTCACTCTGAAGGAGGTGATGCATGTCCTTGATATTATGAGGAATTTAATTTCAGGTCACTTATTGGTTAATACTGGTTTAGGCTAGTATTTGAGTCCAATAAATTTGTAATCACTGAGAATGGAACTTTTGTAGGAAGAGGCTTCGTCTGTGAAGGCCTCTTCAAAGTTAACACCATGTCTGTAATAAGTCCAAGCAATAAAATTGAATCTTCTTCTTACTTTCTTGAGTCTTTTAATTTATGGTATCATAGATTAGGACATGTTAACTACAAGTCCATCCAAAGGTTGGTGAAGTTGGAGCTGTTGCCGTCTATTGACGTAAACCCTCAACATAAGTGTGAGGTGTGCGTGGAGGCAAAACTCACAAAGATTCATTTTCGATCCGTTGAAAGGAATACCGCTCCTCTAGAACTTATTCACACAGATATATGTGATTTGAAGTTTGCACAAACTATGGGGGAACAAGTACTTTGTGACATTCATTGATGATAGCACAAGGTATTGTTACCTTTACTTGTTGAAAAGTAAAGATGAAGCCTTTGAAGCGTTTCGACGTTACAAAGTAGAAGTTGAAAACCAACTAAACATGCAGATTAAATCCATTCGTAGCGATAGAGGGGGAGAATATGTAGCGTCATTTGAGAAATATTGTGCCGAATCGGGCATTGTTCATCAAACAACGGCTCCATACTCACCTCAGTTGAACGGTGTGGTTGAACGTAAGAATCGCACGTTGAAGGAAATGATGAATGCCTTGCTCATGAATTCCGGTCTTCCCCAAAATATGTGGGGAGAAGCCGTCCTTACTACTAATACGATTCTTAATAGAGTCCCACATAAGGGTAAGGATAATTCCATATGAATCGTGGAAGGGAAAGAAACCCACCTATAAATATTTAAAGGTGTGGGGTTGTCTGGCAAAGGTTGAAGTACCCAAGCCAAAACATGTCAAGATTGGGCCTAAGACTATAGATTGCATATTCATCGGATATGCAAATAACAGTAGTGCTTATTGCTTCTTAGTACATAAGTCAGATATTTCAGATATCCACGGGGGTACAATCATGGAATCAAGGAATGCTCAATTCTTTGAAGGTACCTTTCCTAGACAGGAAAAAGACATAACCTCTCGCAAATGAAGTTATGAACAAAGCTCTCAGAAACTGGGAGTCGTTAACAGCCCAGATATAGATGGTTTAGATTTAGTGGATCTTAAAGTGGCTGAATATCCGGAATCTAGTGTTCCGGATTATCAGAACTTGGAGACTTCAGAGATGGAACTAAGGCGAAGTAAAAGGGCCAGGAAGGATAAATCCTTCGGTTCTGACTTTGTAGCTTATATGATTGATGATGAACCAAGGACAATTGTTGAAGCATTGTCTACTCTAGAGGCACCGCTCTGGAAAGAAGCTATTGAGAGTGAAATAGGCTCCATTCTGCATAACCATACTTGGGAGTTGGTTGATCTTCCTCCGGGAAATAAACCGTTGGGTTGTAAATGGATACACAAATGGAAGTATAAAGTAGATGGGTCTATAGATAAGTACAAGGCAAGGTTAGTAGTCAAAGGCTATCGGCAGAAGGAATGCCTTGACTATTTTGACACGTACTCCCCGGTGTCTAGGATGACGTTCATATGAGTGTTCAACCTTGAGATACATCAAATGGAAGTCAAGACAACCTTCCTAAATTGTGATTTGGAAGAAGAAATTTATATGGAACAACCCGAGGGGTATGTGGTTCCAGGGCAAGAGAAGAAAGTCTGTCGACTCGTCAAATCTCTGTACGGAATGAAACAGGCCCCGAAGCAATGACACGAAAATTTTGATAGTACTCTACTATCGAAGGGTTTCTCCATTAATGAGTGTGACAAATATGTCTACACGAAAGGTAACTCTGACTCGTTCGTCATGATATGCTTGTACGTAGATGACATGTTGATCATATGGAGCAGTCATAGCTTGATCCTAGAGACTAAGAACATGTTGAAACAATGCTTCGGCATGAAGGATATGGGTATCACAGATGTCATCTTAGGGATAAAGATCTCTAAGACGTCGACGACTGGTCTTATCTCAGTCTCACTACATCGAGGATGTGTTGAGAAAGTTTGAGATATTTGACAGTTCGCATATGAAGTCACCATTGGATAGAAATCAAAAGCTTGATAAAAATCATGGTGCACCCGTATGCCAGGAGCAATATGCACATGTGATTGGGAGTTTGATGTACATAACAAACTGCACCCGACCTGATAATGCTTATGCAATCAACAAGTTGTCTAGGTTTACCCGTAATCCGAGTAATGATCATTGGAAGGCATTGAATCGGGTACTACGATATCTGAAATACACGCTAACTTACGGGTTGCATTACTCGAGATATCCAACTGTACTAGAGGGGTACAGTGATGCAAATTGAATATCTGATATAGAGAACACCAAGTCCACCAGTGGGTATATATTTACAATTGGTGGTGGGGCTGTGTCTTGGAAATCCTCTAAGCAAACTTGTATCGCCCAATCCACGATGGAATAAGAGTTTATCGCTTTAGATAACGTAGGAAAAGAAGTTGAGTGGCTTCACGACTTCTTAGAGGATGTCCCTTGTTGGGACAAACCCGTACCTTCTGTAATGATCCACTGCGACAGTCAGTCGGCTCTAGGAAGGGCACAGAGTTCTATGTACAATGACAAGTCTCGTCATATTCGACAGAGACATAAGATCGTTAGGCAACTGATCACTACGGTATAATATCCATTGATTACATAAAATCAAAGGATAATATAGCAGACTCACTGACAAAGGGCTTATCCAAAGATCAGATATTCTGCTTATCTAGGAAAATGGGCTTAAAACCCAAGCTTTAAGGACCAATACGGTGGTAACCCAACCTTACTGACTGGAGATCCCAAGAATTTGGTTCAATGGGAAAACTAAGTTGTAAAGGTTCAGTTGAGCGCTTCGGTGGAAGCAAGAGCACTTCGGGTTATGATCCCTGTAAGGAACATAAACCCAAATCCGTTTCCGCGATAGACGTTAAGTGCTATCTGCAGTGTGGGTAAAGGTTAAGTTTCCAAAATCTTTAATGATCCTCAACGGTTGAGGTTAGGTTTGGGGAAACTTTTAATGGTCCCTAAGACTTGTAAAGTGGGGTATATCAGGATACCTTGTAGGATACCACCTATTTAAGTTCAAGGACAGGCCGCCTCAAATGAACGCACTTAAGAATCCAAGAAGTGTCCACGGCCACAACGGACAAAATATTACGAAGAACAGAGTAAGAGAAATTGTTGTGTTGGTACCGTTGACTTGGCTTACACTAAACACTGACGGTTCAAGACATCACGTTCACCGCGCAGTAAGTAAGTCCGATGGTATTCAACTATGGAAGGTTCAAAGAAGAAGCTACCTATCCAGATGCAACATCTGTCCGCTGATAGATTGTTGGAAAAGGCACCATGTGAGTGCGCCAAAATCTCTTTCAAGAGGAGATTGTTGAAAATTTACTAATGTGGAATTAAGTTTATCCTATTATTTATGACTCGAACAATTGGGGCCCCGCACGTCGAAAACGTCATTTCCACACCCGTGCACACGTAGTGCCAAGTATCGCAAATTTTATTAGTGAAAGAGATATTGGTACGTAAGTAATACGTTTGAGACATAGAATGATGGACGGTTATTGGCGAAATGACAAGTATTCCACGTTGGTAAACGAAGGAAGAAGTGTAAGATGAAACGAGTCAGAAATCACTGCGGAGCCGTGAAGGGCCGCGACGCAACACCGTCGGAGCCGTGGCGCCCCTATGGCAGTGCCACGACGCTAATTGGTAGTTGGGCTACTGGAGCCGAGGCGCCGCGACGCTAATTCGCAGAGCCGCGACGCTTCGGAGGCAGAATGTTGCGACGGAAAGATGGAAAGTTCTGACTTTTGGGATGGTTTTGGAGCATTGAATCTCCATTATTTGGCACATGAATTCAGCCATTATTTGGCTGAATGTAATCCCTCAATAAGTGTTATTACATGGCTATTGAAGGCCATTAGTTGGCTAGTTGAGAGGTCATTTCCTTACACTATAAATTGAGGCATTTGACTCAATTGTTCAAGACTAAGAAATTTTCTGAAATCTTCTTCCGACTCTCTAGCAAGTTTTCTATATTCAAAGTTCTTCAAGAGTAACACTTGAGTTTCCTTTGCTCATTTGTTAAGTTGCTGTTGTATCTTGGGAGACTATTGCCCGACAACATAAAAGGATATATACGGGACAATCTTGTCTTAAAGACATAGTGCCCTCACTCGACTCAGCAAATCACAAGGAGTTTGTAATCGTTCTTATTTCCAAGTTGTAATTTTGAGTAGTTTATCCTTTCTAGCATTTGTAATATTTACTTACTTTCAGTTTCTTGCATTGTTGTATCCACATAAGTTACTTATTATACAAATTCTCAAACTTCTCATATGTCCAACTCTAAATCTAGTTATCATACCTAATTCTCAAACATCTCATGATATGTGACTAGAAAAAGGGTTGAAAAATTCGTTCATAACTTGTCATTATAAACAAAGTTATTCTATATTTATATTGATAAAAAATAATAATGTATTGAATGAAATAATCGAATACACACAAACTTAATCAGAACACAAGGTTATAAAAAAATCACATAGTTAGAATGATATCTTCATTGCTATTGTCATTGTGTTAAATCAATACCTTACCCACTTTCATAATCACCATTTTTATTAAAAATAACTATCACGTAACAGTCATACACAAATTAATATCGATGATATATTTTACAATAGATGTCAGCCTACCACAAGCTCTTCCTTCATTTGAAATTGAAACCGATAATGTAACCAAATTCACACGACGGAGTTGCCCCACCCCCTTCACAATTTTACCATAACACAAAAAATTACATTACTTATTTTGGAATGCTAGCTAGAGTAATTTCACCCTATATTGTTTTATAAAAGATGCATTGGTTAGAGGGCAATGGTCCCACAAACATTACTTATCTTTTCCCCTGTTGTTGAGCAATCTTTTTTCCACTTTCCTCAAGCAAAGAACCCCATAAATAATGGCCCACTGCCAACTTGAAGTTTACAAAATGTATCTTTTATATTTTTTTATTTTACGTTCCATATTGAAGTCGATTATATTTGAAATTTTACCACGTAACTCAGGACTCGAACCTGTCACCTATGGTTATGAGAGGAATAGTCATTTGTTGCACAACCTTTGGTGGTTTCTTTTATATTTCCTAAATACAACATTACCCACCAAATCTTTAAATTTCTTTCCAAACTTTACATTAAAAAATCATTTCTTGATCCAATCTTGAGCCATAATGCCTTTTTTGTCTTGTCACCCTTACTCTACCTTTATATACTCTTGTTAATAGCCTCCAATGAAGTGTTCCATAGCGACCCATTACTTTCTTTCAATATAGATCTCGATATTTAGCTTAAGTTTCTTTTTTATTTTATTTTTTGCTTTTTTCTAATATTTTCAAGAATGGTTTGTTTATTTTTGCAAAAGGGAGTGTTGGTGTGGATTTGTTTGTTTAGTTTAAGATTCATTTGTGGGTACTCAGACACAGCTCAAGGCACTGTGTTTATAGATGGGAAATATGCCATTGGAAAAATAGATAAACATTTTATATGTGCTACTTTGGATTGGTGGCCACCTGAGAAATGTGATTATGGAACTTGTGCTTGGGACCATACTTCTTTCTTGAATCTGGTATTGTTTTCTTGAATTCATTTTCAGTTTTATTGGGTAGAAATGCATTTATGGTATAGTTTTCTTGAATGTATTTGCCTTTTCTGCAAGCTTTTTTTTCAGTTCTATTGTGTTGAAATGCTCTTATGATGTACAACGACAACATACCCGGTATAATCCCACCAGATGGTGTGTGGGGTGGGTAGAGTGTATGCAAAACTTATCCCTACCTTAGAATGATGGGTGAGAGAAGCTCTTATATGGTGTAGTTCTATTAAATTATGGTGCTATAGTGTTAGTTGTTAATCCTCTGTTTTAAATACATGGTTGTTAAATGTTGATATCTTTGCTAGAGGCGAAGCTAGTATTTTGAGTTTATGGGTTCTGGATTTTAGAAAAGATAGCTTACTGGTCCTGAATAAATTATTTATACATATTAAGTAAATTTTTAAATATAAATACAAGAGTCGGGGCAATCTGTCGAACGCATAGACATGCTTATAGCTCCGCCCGTGCAGTTTGCCACCCATGAAAATGAATTTTCCTTCTAATTCTTTTTGAATTTTAACCTAAGGGAACATATACAGCTGCAAACAGCTGCAAAAGTTTACATTTAGCTCTGGACTTTTAGAGCAATTTGGTCTTTTAGCCAATATGTAGTGTGAATATGCGATGTTGGAATGGAAAGAATTGCAGGGTAATCATAAAAATTGTATAGTGCTAGTCTTGTTTAATGCTAGTTTCAGCTTAAGCCAAGTAGTAAATATAGGTAACTTCTGGTACTTAATATTTTTAGTTTAGTTTGTTCTTATATATAATATTGTCTGACATGAGTTTAAATGGAACGACATGATCCATGAATATCCATATAGCCGATCCAAACATGCTTGAAATTGAGGCGTAGTTGGTATTATTGTTTGCTAGTTTCAGCTTTTCCTTGTAAAAGATTGACTTACTAAATTGAAGATCTGTGAGATTCCCCTACCCAACCCACCCAAAGAAAAGGAAAGAATTCAAAAGAAAAAAAAAAGTTGGCTGATAGTTGTTGGAGTTAATTTGTTCTGCTTTCTTCTTTTCTACTCTTGTTGTTTGTTTGGTATGATTTCATTCATCTTTTAAAAAAAACAAAAGCCAAAAGGGAAAAAAATGACTTGATTCACCGTGGACAATAAGATGTCAGATGAAACCTATGTTGCTCGCACTCTTCAGTATGAAGACAGGGGCGTGTAGGAGGCATTTTTGGAGAGTCCGAGCAATATAGATTTTACCATTTAATACTTGCATGTGACATTACTCAAAGTAATTATGTTGATCTTGTGATGCATTAGTAAATGGTGTTCATCTTTGTGCAGGATCTTAACAACATTATTTTTCTCAATGCAATCAAAGGTATGATGATCATATAGCTAACTCCTAAATCTTGAGAGCTTTCTTCACATATCTATATGTTTCTGTAACAAACTAGAGGCCCTTAATGTTCATCATAATAATATCTTGCAGCCTTCTCACCATTAAAGATTCGGTTGGGTGGGACTTTGCAAGACAAAGTTATATACCAAACTGAAGATCATAAACAGCCCTGTGTTTCATTTGTTAAAAACACTACAGAGATGTTTGGTTTTACTCCAGGGTGCCTTCCCTTGTCTAGATGGGATGAACTCAATGCGTTCTTTAATAAATCTGGGTAAATATCACGTCTTTAGTTTCCTTTTTTATTTTTGGACTTTGTCGTTTATCTTTATAAAACTGAAAAACTTAATCAACTGTGTGTTTTCCATTCAGGGCTAGTATAGTTTTTGGATTGAATGCTCTCTATGGAAGATTTGTACACCCTGATGGTTTATCTGTGGGAGCTTGGGATCCAAGCAATGCTGAATCGCTTATACATTATACTGTCAAAAAGGGATATGATATCCATGGTTGGGAACTCGGTAAGGACTATAGCATTCTTCATTTTGTCTACTTCGACAAAATCTTTGTGAAACATGAGTTTTTATGCAAAAACATGTCTGTAAAACTATGCTACAAGGGGTAGTTTGGTTGCTGGTTAGGAAGTTAATTATCCATATATTAAAACCAACATAACTAGCACCATGTTTGGTAGCATTTAGTTGCTATGTATAAAGTTCAGCACACCAAGTATAGTGTTTGATTACCAGTTTATAATAAGTTATGAGGAAATCTATGTATTATTGTATGCAGGGTAAGAAGATGAAATAACTAATAAATGAATAACGAAATACTGCATAACTCTAACCAGCAACCAAACAACCCCGGTATAATATATCGTTAAAGCGTTACCAGAATTGAACAACTTATGTTCTCGATTTCCTTTCTAGGGAATGAATTGAGTGGAAGTGGAGTTGGAACCAGAGTTGCAGCAAATCAATATGCATCTGATACTACTGCCTTGTACAAAATAGTTCAAGATGCTTACAAGAATTTCGAAACTAAACCGTTGGTCCTGGCACCAGGAGGTTTTTTTGATGAAGGCTGGTTCAAGGAACTAATAAATAAAGCCGGGACATCATTTGATGTGGCTACTCACCACATATATAACCTCGGTCCAGGTATGTTAGCAAAACCTAAATATGATCTGGTTTTGTAGTCTAACATAATCTCTAAGTTGTTTATGGCTTTTCTCATTATTGGCCCGTCGGCCGAAATTAATTACGGGCGCTAGCCAAAATATACAAAACCTATACACTGATAATGTATATTTTCTGTATATTTTCTGTATATTTTCTGTATACAATTAAGTATTTTATACTTAATATACAAAACACGTGCATTTGCTGGCTATTATTCTTTTGAGTGATCCAAAAATGTAATTATCCCAGATGTTAACATGGGATTTTGCTTTTGATTTTTAGGAAGAGATGAACACCTTCTTGAAAAAATCCTCGATCCATCTTATCTCGATGGAGAGGCCGACACATTTAGCAAACTCAAGAATGTCCTCAAGACCTCTGGCAGTTCAGTGGTTGCCTGGGTTGGTGAGGCTGGAGGGGCTTACAACAGCGGTCGCAACCATGTCACAAATGCCTTTGCTTTTAGCTTCTGGTAAACAAGCTCAAACTTATAATATTCAACTCTGTGGTTGTATATACATGATCCTGAGTAGTGTTGGGTTTGGAATTTGAAAAATAATAGGTATTTGGACCAGCTCGGGATGTCAGCTGCCTATGATACCAAGACATACTGTCGACAAACACTGATTGGTGGGAATTATGGTTTACTGAATACAACTACCTTTGTACCAAATCCAGATTACTACAGGTAAACATGCAATGTCATTTATATGGTTATAAGAGCATGTCATTAAGGGTAAATGGAAAGTTTAAAGTTAAAGCTTCCCAATTAAAGAAAGGAGTCATTCGTATTAGAACTCTCGATAGAAAAGAGAAAATCGGAAATACCCCTTATCTCATACTAATCTCTCCATACACAATCTAATGTTTGAAAAAGAAAACAATATGAAAATTTCTCATATCGAATTCGAAGCACCATGCTATTATTACTTAGTATTCATATGGCAATGACAGTCTTCTTTTTCTTGTCAAATAAAGACCTCATTGCCCCCAAGCATGAGAGAATGCCAAACGTTTGGTAATTCTCCTCCGACCAGGATAAAGATCCCATTGAAGCGGCTAATCCCATGCAGTGGCAGATCTAGGATTTTCATTGAGGGGGTTTGAAAAATAAAAATGTAGTGCCTGAGATTTGAACTTAGACCTCAAGGTTAATTTTGAACCTACTAAACCACTGAACCAACCTCTTCTCTTATGTTCAGGGTATTCAAAATCTATTTATGTACGTAAAAAATAAAAAAATACTTTATATATACGGTGAAACTTTTTGCCACGGGTGTTCGGGTGAACACCCTCTGCGGGCCCTAGAACCTCCCCTGATCCATGCATATTGTATGGACATCTTGTCTCACACAAAATGCGTAGTATCATAAATAGCTAACCCAAACTAAAAAAGAAAAAATGTCATATAAAATGGAACAAATGGAGTAACTCTTATTATTACATGGCATGAACAGATAACAATATCTGTTATCATCTTTAGTTATTGTTTAACGAATACAACTTTCCTTACTGCAGTGCTCTTCTTTGGCACCGATTGATGGGAAGGAACGTTTTATCAACAAGTTTCTCAGGGACAAAGAAAATACGTGCCTACGCTCATTGCGCAAAACAATCTGTAAGTTGGAACCAATATATTCTTTATTTGCATAGACACTAGCTATATTGTATATTTGACCTGAAAAGAGCAACTTTTATTTGCAGCAAGGTATCACCTTATTGTTGATCAACCTTGACGGAAACACCACCATCCATGCCAAAGTTGATTTTAACGGTACTATATTACATCGGCGAAAACACAGACATCATATCCACAGAAAGAGTTCAATTAAGCTGTCTACAAGTAACAAAATAGCATCAAATACAAGAGAAGAATACCATTTAACAGCAAAAGATGGAGATTTACAAAGCCAGACAATGCTGCTAAATGGAAATGCACTAACTGTAGATTCATATGGGAATATACCTTCATTGGAGCCTATATTTGTCAATTCAACAGAGCCGATATCGGTCGGGCCATTCTCTATTGTATTTGTACACATACCATATATTCTTTTGCCTGCTTGTAGCTGAGTTATGTATGGAACCAAATATGGTTCCATTTTTATGATTTCAGAGGTGTATGGATCCAAAAGGGATTCCATTTGATTATCGAACCAATAAGATAGGCATAGAATATGTAGAAAAGGATACATGTATTATTATTTTTCTTTAAGAGAAAAATATGAGCATTTCATTCTTGCTACTAACCCCGCGAGGATGAATTTATCTCTGTTGTGTTAAATCAAAAGAGAGAATGAATGATAATTCATTGCATTAAATCAAATAGAAGATACATCGTTTAAAGGTAAGGAAAGTATATTTTTTTCCTTATAGATTCTAAACTAAAAGAGAATAATACTGCAGTATATGATTACATAAGAATATTTCTAAACTAAAATGAAAATGAATATTAAAGAAGTAATGTAGTTTCTAAATTAGAAGGAAAGTAATATTATAGAATATCTCTAAATATATTTTAACAATCCCCACCAAGTTGAGTTTGAATGCTTAATTGTTCTCCTCTTCTACTTCTTGAACTCAATTTCCTTGCCTTTTTCTATCACATAGTTCAAGTATTTTTAGAAATAATTTCTTTGCACCTTTGATGAAAAGTAATTGTATAAACTTTCTTTTCAAATGGAAGAGAATTAGGCCCTTTTGCCTTGTATAATCTCTTATGAACGTTCCCTTATGAGAGCACCAGCAGAATTTAGCACATTCAAATTCATCAATAATTTCTTTTCCTTGAGAATTTTGCATACTTATTGACTGATTTAGTACCCAAATAAGAATTGATTTAGTTGTAAATTTGTTGCTTTTACTACTGGAGATTCCATCAGTGGTAATTTACACAAAAGGTAGTTTGCGGAAAATAGTTGTAAAGGTCTATCTTGCAACATCCATAGATCATAAATCGCAAGATAAAACTTCATCTTTGCTGGCCAAATTTGATGCTTTTGGTGAAGGTTTGTGGGGAATTCAAATAGATATTGATACTTGTCATTGTTGAAAAATAAGGTTTTTCGATGAACTCAAAGGTCCATGAAATCAAGAACTCGCATCGAGTGTTTACACCTGTTAGTTATACAGTGTATATACATGTGATATACACGTAATATACATCAGTGTATATCACGGTTTATACATGGTATTTAAGTGAATTTGGACCGTGATATACACGGCTTATACAATGAAAATAAGGAAGGGATTATTTCTTTCAAAACCAAACTAATGCAATTTATCATAGTTAATTGATTTAATGAAGTAAAATTATATATTAATTAATTATGGTTATGTAATTTAATGAAGTAAGATTATACATTAATAAATCATGGGTAAGTGATAGTTATGTATGTTCCAACATATATCATGCATTCATTGATTTAATATAAATATACAAAACGGATAAAATTTTATCGCTTTGATACCATTGTTAAATTAAGAGAAACTAGAGAGAAATCAATGAATGATAATTCCGTTGTTTCCCATGATTCATTATTGTATTATTTTCATTGATATCATGTTTGTTTCCATTGTTCTTAAAATTATATTGTATTGTGTTGTAAATCCGTTGTAACTCTGTTGTTATATAATCATGAAAAAACTTAATTTTTGTAACAGTGATTTTTGCATGGTTACTTATTTCATTTACTCATTATACCCCCTACTTATTTTTTAAATTTCCCATTTTATCCTTTATTCTAATTTTATTAGTATATATAAACTAGTGTGTTCAATTTTGCCTCCTTCTAATTCTTTCTAATGTCAGAATTCAGAGTAGTCGGTCCGTTCCTCCATTGATGAACTAGCGGCGAATTTAGTTGTAGCTAGGGGTGTCAATGGTCTTTTAAAAGCCGACTTAACCGACTGAGCCAAACAGTACCGAACCAATTTTTAGGTTTCTTTTTATAGAGGACTTTTATATAAATTTATAAGTGTACCAAATAATTTGGTAGATTTTTTATTTTATAAAAATAATTGAAAAAATACCGAATCGTATCGTATAAACTTATATGTGTAAAATATATTTTATATATTAAGTACAAAAATAATGAACCATTAAAATTTTCACGTTGGGCTCGGGGTGATGGAATCGACTACAAGCTGGCAACATAATTACACTCAAAGTCCCAACTCCGAAACCTATTGTACTACTGATATTGAAACTAAATTAGTTCTAGCATCTCGAATAGTAACTAATAAGTTGCAAGGCATTTCAACGATCTTGGATAGCAAGCTACAAGATATTAGATAAATTTTCTCTCATATGATTTAAGTTTTTCGTATTCAATACTTAATCTTAGTAGACTCAACTATTGAGTCTCATCTAAATTGATTTCTTTCAGTTTTTGTTATCTAAATTATATTTTTTGTCTTTGCTTAACACTGTACACTACCTTAAATAGTGGGGTGAATCTCTATATAAAATTCTCACATTGCATAGCGCATAAATTTGTTGCGTTATGTAACTTCTTTATTATTAATTTTTTTAAAAAATGGGTTACAAATTTTAATGGGAGGCGTTAGTCAAGTCCAGTATAGCGTAAAAGAATACGTTAAAGGTACTTTGATCACTTTCCTCCTTTTTGGGTCATTTAGGTTCCGAACTCCAAGATAACTTCATTTTCACTGAATAAATGTGATGATTTCTATCCGCAAATATTTGTGGGTATTCAGAGAGTTATTGACATTTGTATGATTGAAAAATAAGGTTAAAAGTGATTATTCTCAATGAACTCACATATTCATTAAAATTAAGAACTCTGATACTACTGTTAGAATAAGAAAAATCAATTAATGATAGCTCATTGCATTAATTCAAAATAAAAGAGTACTTCCCTACGTATAGGCAACTAAAAGAGATTAAAATAAGAAAAAAATATATATTTGCTTATACATCCTAAACTTACAGAAAAAATATTATAATTATTATAAAATATTTCTGAACTACAAAACAAATAAATATTCTACAACTAACGTAGAAGGAAAATAATTATTATAAATATCTGTAAATATATTTAACAGTTTACCCTTAATTCTTCTTCATTTTTAATTCAATTTTTATAACTTTTTTAATCACATATTCAAGTACTTTCAAGTAAAAAATTCTCTATAATTCATCAATTGTAATTCGGACAGAAAGAATAGTTTACAAGAAGTAATTGCAGGGGTCTATCTTCTATTACAACATCCTATACGTCATAGGTCGCATGAAAAAGCTTCATCTTTATTGACCAAATCTTGATTATTTTCATTAGTGAAGAATTTTGTGTCATTCAGAGATTTTGATGTTTGTCATGGATGAAAAATTTACTTAAAATATGTATGACTTGAAAATGATTTTAAATCAAAGGCTCTAATACCTTCATTAAGACATTAGATAAATCAAAATAGAATGAATGATAACTCATTACATTAATTTTAAAATTGAAAAGTACATAACTCTTTAAAAAAACTAAAGGGAATAAAATAGTAAATCATTAACTAAAAAAAGGTAAATATTTTACAATTACTACAGAATATTTATAAATTTTAAATATAAATATTCTACAATTAAACATAGATCCTAAAGTGTTCGGTGGCTAAGACTCAGATAGACTTTTTGCTCCTTAGAAAGTTTGACATCGGTCTTTGTAAAGACTGCAAGGTTTTTTCTAGGGAGTATCTTACAATCCGACATAAGCTTTTGGTGATGGATTTGAAGATCAAGATGGAGAAGAAGAGGAGGGTTGTGGATGACATGTTAAGAATTAAATGGGGGAGCTTGACCATGGCTAGTGCAAATGAGATGGGGGAGAAGTTGATGGCCAAGGGGGATTGGGGGAGTAGTGGGGATGTGACCGGTATGTGGGACATGACGGCCAGTTGCATTCGAGAGGTAGATAGAGAAGTGCTAGGGGTCTCGTGGGGTAGCAGTGGTGGACATCGAGGGGACTGATGGTGGAATGGTAAAGTTCAAGAGAAGGTGGAAGCGAAAAAAATGGCGTATGCTAAATTGGTAGAAAGCAAGGATTGGGTGGAGAAGTAGACGAATAGGAAATTGTATAAGACGGAGAGGAAGGAGGCAAAGCTAGCGGTTATGGCGGCGAAAACGACGGCTTTTGAATTCATGTATGTGGAATTAGAGGAAAAGGGTGGGGATAAGAAGTTGTACAGACTAGCCAAGGCAAGGGAAATGAGGGTGAGAAGAGGCGTATCTATTTTCGAGAATCAGTTTGGATTCATGCCGGGACGTTTGACTACAGAAGTCATTCATCTTATTAGGAGGTTGGTGGAGCAATATAAGGAGAGGAAGAGAGACTTACATATGGTTTTCATCGACCTCGAGAAGGCATACGACAAAGTCCATAGGGAGGTTCTATGGAGATGTTTGGAGGTTAGAGGTGTACATGTGGCGTACACTAGGACGATCAAGGATATGTATGATGGAGCCAAGACCAGGGTATGTACAGTAAGAGGGGACTCAGAGCACTTCCTAGTGACGATGGGGCTGCACCAGGGATCAACTCTTAGTTCATTTTTATTTGCATTGGTGATGGATGGACTGACGCGACAAATCCAAGGGGAGGTGCCATGGTGTATTTTATTCGCAGATGACATAGTCCTGATTGCTGATACTAGCAGTGGAGTGAACGCTAAGCTGGAGGTTTGGAGACAGACTCTGGAGTCTAAAAGGTTCAGGCTGAGTAGGACCAAGACATAATACTTGGAGTGCAAGTTCGGTAACGGGAGCTACCTTAAGACATGCGTGGAGGTGAGGCTTGGTACTCAATTCATTCCGAAGAAAGAAAGCTTCAAGTACCTCAGGTCTATTATCCAAGGGAATGAAGAGATTGATGACGATGTCACACATCGTATTGGGGCAGGGTGGATGAAATTGAGGCTCACATCTGGAGTCTTGTGTTATAAAAAAGTGCAACCAAAACTTAGAGGCAAGTTCTATAGGGTGGTGATTAGACCGACTATGTTGTATGAGGCGGAATGTTGGCCAGCCAATACTTCGCACATCCAAAAGATAAAAGTAGTGGAGATGGGGATGCTGAGATGGATGTATGGGCATAGAAGGAGGGATATTATTAGAAATGATGTTATCCAAGACAGAGTGGGAGTGGCCTAGATGGAGGATAAGATGCGGGAAGCGAGGTTGAGATGGTTCAGGCATGTGCAGAGGAGAGACACAAATGCCCAGTGTGGAGGTGTGAGAGGTTGGTTATGGACGGGTTCATGAGGGGTAGAGGTAGGCCGAAGAAGTATTGTGAAGATGTGATTAGACGGGATATGGTGCATGTGCAACTTACTGAGGACATGACCTTAGATAGGGGGTGTTGGAGGATACGAATTAGGGTAGTAGGTAGTTGAGCGTAGTCTTACTTACGCTTACAAACTAGTAGTTGTAGTGTTATTATTATAGGTTTGTTTAGCCTATCATACTAGTAGGTGCATTATTGTTTTATAGTAGCGTTTGATTTCTGCTGTTATTTGTTTATCTTCTGTATCTGCATTAGTTACTGCTTTTTTTTTCCAGAATGCGCTAGCATGGCTTATTCGCTTTTTATACCAGCATTTTCATACTGCTTTAAATTTCTTGTCCGGGTCTAATCGTTTCTCTTGCTTTGCTTGTGCGTATGGTTTGTCTTGAGCCGAGGGTCTCTCAGAAACAATCACTCTACCTACTAAGGTAGAGGTAAGGTCTGCGTACACTCTACCCTCTCAGACCCCACATTGTGAGATTTCACTAGGTATATTGTTGTTGTAAACATAGATCCTAAAGTACAAGAAAAGTAATATTACAGAATATCTCTAAAATATATTTTAACATGCTAAACTCCTTTGTAGAATCAACCTTTGCACTTTGCAGGAGAAACAATTAGTAATTTTCTATGGAAGGCCTTAACAATATGATCAAAGTAGCCAACTTGAATGGGTGAATAAAAAGTTTTGATGTGGCTAGAAATGACAATGACAGTCTAGAGGTGACTCATCTACAATATACTAATGATACATTAATTTTTTCTGATGTTGAAGAAGATCAATTAAAATAATTTAGAGTGTTTCTGGTTCTCTTTGAAGGAATATCTGGCGTACACATCAACTGGAGGTAAAAATTTATGTATCCCATTAATGATGTTACAAATATGGATTTGTTGGAAGCTGATTTGGGTGGTGAAGTAGAGACTCTACCAACTATTTATCTGGGAATGCCTTTGGGAGCTGAATCAAAATCTGTTGAGATTTGGAACAATGTTATTCAGAGATGTGAAAAAAACTGGCTCGATGAAAAACTCAATATCTGACTATGGGTGGTAGATTGACTTTAATCAAGTCAGTTCTTGATGCACTTCCAACATACATGATGTCCCTGTTCTTCATCCCAACTGAAAATATATTTATGTCCTAGAGACAATTTGTATTAGGACAAATGTACTTTATACACATTCATATTATTATTAATGGAGATTAATATTTTGGCATTTGCAATTATTGAATTATTACTTGATTGTTTGTGATTATTCATTAATGCGCATCCCTTGAGCTTACATTGTCATTAATAGAATGAGATATTTTATGATAGAGCGTAACTCTTAAAGTAGCCTCGACTGATGATCATCGAGAATGGGATATCGATGATATATGATAAGTCGACATGTGGCCTGCATCACATACAAACACTATTTTTGGATATTTGCGAATTGGAAGATTGCTTCGTCAAACATGATGTGACGTGAGACAATGATTTTGCGGGAAGACAAGTCATAGAACAGATACCCCTATGATTGGGCGAAAAACATAAGAACACACAAGGGGTGGTGCGGGGTGCAAGTTTATGCGGGGCCGGGGAGGCAAGATTCGGGTAGCACAGGCAATCGAAAATTCGTAAGTGCTCATAAGTTGGGATCCTACGAAATATAATTTCGGTGGGTGTTCTATTTTGGAGAGTATGAGTGGCAAAATATTTAGAATATATTCGACCATTTTCACAGCATAGACCCAAAAGGGAGGGGGGAGGGAGACATGAAATAGGATCGTACGAACCATGTTATTAATAGTGCGAATGGTTTATTCGGCCTTGCCATTTTGGGAGGAGGTGTGGGGACACGAGAACCGGAAAATCATGTCATTAGTAGACCAAAAATTGTGAAACACAGAATTATTTAACTCACGACTGTTATCACATTGAAGTGATTTTATGTCTTTCTCAAATTGTGTTTTGACATAGAAACGGAATGCAAGAAACTTGGAAAACACTTCAGACTTGAATTTAAGCGGATAGACCTAGACAAAGTGAGAAAAGTCATCTAATAAGATGAGATAAAATTTATGACCCAGTGAGCTAGTAATGAGAGATGTCCATTAATCTGCATGAACAATGTCAAATGGAGAATACGTAACACTTGAAGAAGATTGAAACGGAAGGCGAACATGTTTGCTTAAAGGACAAGAAAGACATTGTTGGGCAAATTTTCCATTATGACAACGAATTAAATTATTGTTTCTAGAAAAATTAAAAACAGGGGTTCCTGGGTGTCCAAGTCTATTGTGCCAGGTTGACGGAGAAACTATTGCTAAAGCGGTGGGAGGTGTGACATGGGCAGTTAGAGATGTGGGAGGGTTGACACTAGCAGCGGACGTGGATAGAAAAGGATATAGATCACCCTCACTATTGCATCTCGTAAGGAGTTTTCCGGTACGGAGGTCCGTTACAGAAAATCCAAGCGGATAAATTAATTGATACAGATTTATCAATGGCAAATTTCCTAACGGAGATTAGATTTTTGATAATGTTAGGAGCATATAAGACATTATTCAGGGAGAAATGGGCATGGGATGGTGGGGGTTTTGTGTGGTCAAACCCTTGAATTGGAATGTGATGACCGCCTCCAACCATAAAAGATTGTGGAGTATTTAAACTTCGCAGTTGAGGAAAATTATCAGAATTATTGGTGAGGTGAGACGTAGCGCCTGTATCCATATACCACGCATTATCGAGCTGCCGATGAGTCAATGTGACGAAAGCCGATCCCAAATTGGATTAGGATAGGCTTGGAGTGGACTTCGGGACTCCAGGAAATAGGGCCGGATTAACGTGGCTCATTTACTGACCTGGGCAGACTGGTAGGCTGCCTGAAATTGGTCCAAAAATTGGTTTCCAGAACTTGGGTTGTTAGGCTGCCAGAGGTTGGGTCGCGGCTGTAGCCCCAACTGTTGCTGGGTCACGACTGTTGACTGCATGTCCCTGAATGCTGGGCAGTGTTGTGTCGACGCTGCCATAATTTTTTTTTCGGGCAAGAGGTGAAACAAATCAGAGTACTATTTCTTTGATCTTGGGAACATGAAAAAAAAAGAACATCCGAATGAAAAAAAATCAGAATTCTTGGGAAAAAATAAACAACACGGCCGCTGGTTTTGAGGAAACCGAGGAAGAAGAAAAAAATAGGGTTTAAAAGAAATTAGATTTTTTCCGACACAACACCTCGGTTTTGAAAGATCAAGAAATCAGAAATTTTATTTTGGGAACAGTGAGGTAGAGAAATCAGACTTTTGTCTCTTAGGAACAGAGAGGCAGAGAAATCAGAGATTTGTTCTTCGGAACAAAGGGGCAGCTGACGGTTTGTGGAGGAAGAAGGAAAATAGGGTTTAGGTTTTGGCTCTTGATACCATGTAAGATTGTATTAATCTCCCTTGGGGAGCCTTTCTCATTAATACAAATATATATACTTTGTACAATATGAAATCCTAATACAATAAGGATCCTATATCTACCATAATTATACAACACTAAACATTACAAAATATATGGAGTATATTTAATAATATACGTTAATACTCGTGAGAGACGTTTTATATACTATTCCATGTGTTCCAATTTATGTGGCATAGTTCGAATTTCGAGAGTCAAATAGTTTAATTTTGATGGTAAATTCGGGCATGAAATCTTTAATTTTTAAAAAATAAAATTTACATATTTGAAAACTATGTAAAAAATATTGTAAGTCACAATAATTGATAATTCAAAATATTTAGAAAATATATGAAAAAATTATGGTAAAAATAAAACTTGTTTGAATATGAGAATTTGATAAGTTCCACATAAATTGAACAGGAGAGATTAAATTCTTTTCAAATTGTATTTAGTACACTCCACTTTCACTAGAATTGAGGTGTATTAGACATGATTTGTGAGGAAAAGACTCCTCGTGAAGGAGGGGAGTGTACTAGGCATTTAGCTACGAGCTCGAGGGGTGAACCATGTATTTAAATAGTAAGTAGTATAAGGAGTCGTTTGGACATGATTTGAAATCATGAGATGAAATCATGATTATTTGAAGTTGAAATTTTGTTTGGACATACAATTTGAATTTCTTAAGTTTTTTTTATAGACATAAAACCCCACAAGTTGTGAAAACCATCAAAACTTTCTCAATTCTTTTACAATCTTACCAAATGAGCAAGTCATAGTTCATAATAAAATTAATATGCTACTAGAAGACATTTTTTTAAAAATACAACATCAATTGATCAAACTTAAGTTAAAAAAAAAAAAATTAACGTGAATAGTAATGTAACTACTCTTAAATATAATCCTCCCACGTGGTGAGAGTAACCGTTAAAAATATCCTATCAACTTGCAGATTAATTTTATATAAATGATTGGTAAACATTGTTGATAAATATATCTACCAACTTATGGGTCTTTTTTTTACAAAATATAAACTTATGAGTCAAATTTTACATTTAAAAATTTTGAAATCATGATTTGAAATCCCAAATCATGTCTTTTTGAACAATTTGGGATTTAAAATCATGATATGAAGTTGAAGTTGAAGTTGAAGTTGAAATTTTGTGCAAAAAACATAAACAAACTCTAATTTAATATCATGATTTCATATCGCATGTCCAAAAGTCTACTAAATATACGTAACTTTTATCCAAAGTGTTTGGCCTAATGGCCAATACATTAGGGTATTGTTGTCTGAGGTTCCGTGTTCGAATCTTCTGATCAGCGAGAGTGGAACTGTTTCCCCCAAAAAAATCCCTCCATACGCGTAGGGCCAAGCGGTGTATACTAATCCGTAGGGCCAGGCCGGAGGTGGGGTTTTCTGGGGTATGGGGCCGTAATGTGGTGGGACCGATCACTTTAAAAAGTTTACCCTACCACGCTTTTATCCAAAGTGTTTGGCCCGGTGGCCAATACATTAGGGTATTCTTTGTCGAGGTTCCGTGTTCGAGTCCTTTGATCAGCGAGAGTGGAACTGTGTTCCCCCAAAAAAATCCCTCCATACGCGTAGGGCCAAGCGGTGTATACTAATCCGTAGGGCCAGGCCGGAGGTGGGGTTTTATGGGGTATGGGGCCGTAATGCGGTGGGACCGGTCACTTTAAAAAGTTTACCCTACCACGAGTTTGAATCCAAAGTGTTTGGCCCGATGGCCAATACATTAGGGTATTGTTGTCTGAGGTTCCGTGTTCGAGTCCTCTGATCAGCGAGAGTGAAACTGTGTTCCCCAAAAAAATCCCTCCATACGCGTAGGGCCAAGCGGTGTATACTAATCCGTAGGGCAAGGCCGGAGGTGGAGTTTTCTGGGGGTATGGGGCCGTAATGCGGTGGGACCAGTCACTTTAAAAAGTTTATCCTACCACAGTTTGTCCTCCGGGGCATAGTCCAGTGGCAAAGCCTGGGTGCTAGAAGGCGCTCTGGCATGGGACAGCGTGGGTTCGATTCCCCGCAAGCACGAAGAAACTCTGCATGTTGGGAAATTTGACCTTGTCTCATTGATCAGTTGTACGCTCCCCCAAAACTGGCCACCGGAGCACATCCCGCGATTTACCTGGTAATAGTGTTGAAGGACCGGTGCTATTACCTCCAGGACGTCTGGGTAATACCAGTGAAGTAGTCAGGCGCAAGCCTGGAAACCTGGATTATCAAAAAAAAAAAAAAAAAAAAAAAAAAAAAAAATATACGTAACTTTTACATTATTGAGATAGTCTAGTGGTTGTAGTACGTCACTTGTCCTTTTTATTTTAAATTTCTTTTCAGTTTTTCATCATGGGTTCGATATTTACTTTAAAACCCAACTAATTTGAATTTGTGCCAAGAAGTTGATTCAACATTCATGCTTATCTTAGAAACTTAGTTGATTTTTAAGCAATATCATAGTGTATACAATCTTTATCATGTATAAGTATAAAAAATGTTAGATATCTGAGTTTGATGTCTTTAAATTTTAAAACGTGTGCGAAATTTAGACTCCAGGAATGCTCCCCTCTCGCTTTTCAGGATTATTTGCATGAAATATCATTGTTATTGTTTGCATGTATCATATAAAGTTTTGAGTCTTTTTGCGCCAGTGAGGATCTTGTGCTTTTAGTGCTACTAATGTTTGCCGGTATTTCAGTAAGCTGTAACATTTTCTTTTGCTGATACTGGAATTTTTGCACGAGGAACGAAGATATTGAGCAAATCACACAAAAAGGTTGGATTTGCCAATTCTTCGACTATAACAGCTCAACCCGCTAGTGATATTATCCGAGTTGGGCCTAAGCCCACACGGCTTTAAAACACGTCACTAGGGTCTAAGGTCTTCTTACTTATATACTCAACATCTCTCATGTGTTTTGCTGACGTGAGCTTTCCTCCTGAGCTATGGTGTCACATCGACTTCTTTGGACATGCTTAGAGCAGCCAAGTATTACAAATTGCATCAGAGTGTTATGTGTGTTGTTTAACTGATTTTAATTTTCCATTTTCTTACTTTTGGGAGGGTGTGGATACTAGAGAACTTATGACTGCAGAATTCTCTTCTTCATCTAGTTAAAGTTCATTTTATGGAGTAATCTATTACAATCAGTACATTTGCCTATGCTATTTATTTGATTGATCACTAAGACTGTTATTTGCCGATAATGAGTAAGAGCCTGGTGCATAGGGCCTTTGTGAACTCAAAAAACGATAGGTAGGTTTTATCAGGCCAGCGCCAGACCAAGAGGGTTTATGAAATAGATTATACTGGAATTTATATCCTACTACTACTAAGGTATAATGGGGTGAGATAAATGAGATTCCTCCATTCTCAATCAGAAATCTCTGACTCGAACCCGAAAAAACCATCCTTTAATGGACATAATGCGAATCTTGATTTGATTAGTTCACCCAATAAATTCCAGTGAATTCCGGATATCAGATGGTTAAACAAAAGAAAACTTACATTTTAGTCTACACTTTTTGATAACAAGTGTTTTGCTTACTACAACTATACATTGCATAGTTGTCAGAGTTCACCTATATTAGAATATTACTAAAACTTACAAAACCTAAGGCTGGGACAACTCCTATATCAATCAATCAACTGCGCCTTGATCCCAATTGGGATTGACTATATGAATTCTCAGTATCCATCCTACTCCATCAAGGTCAAAGTGGTCATTCAAAAGTTATATACCCCTCAAATTTCACACCATTTAGCCAGAAGCATGTATTTTTTGCCTGTAGCACTTGTGCAGAAGCCTGATACACCTCCTCCCAAGATATATATCCACTGGATAAGTTTAGCAGCTGATGCACATACTGCCATATTTGGCAACCTAGCATGTGAACTTCTTCCTTGATGTGGCAGTTCATATAATGAGTTTAAACATTTAGAAATAAGAAAGTGAACAAACAAGATGTACATCTCAACTTTATGACATGAGCTCATTAATATAAAACAAGATAACACAGAATTCTGATAACAATCAATATCATTGCTAGACACTATCTTCAGAAACTCTTGTTATTATATTATAAGGCTGGCCAGTGGGCCGGGTCGGCCTGATCCCGGCCCGATACCCCCAAAAAATAAAATAATTGATGTCGGGGTTCGAACTCGGGACGGGACCTAGGCTCGTCCCGCCCGTCCCGATCCCGATATGACCTGCCCCAACCCTACCCCGTCCCGCCCCATCCCAATCCCGATCCGCCCCGCCTCGCCAACCTCCCTCCCCCTTTGCAAAAATAACCGTTGCAACAACGATCAAATTTTGATTTTGGCCGTTGTGCAATGGCTATAACGGTCATTTTTTGCCCCCAACCCCACCCCATAAACCCCCTACCCCCTTAATATTTATTTTTAACCCCTAAGTTAATATATTTACACTTTAATCATATTTCTCAACTATAAATACCTCATTTTCCTCACAAATCTTTCTATCATCTCTCTAATCTCTCAATTTATCTCTCTACAATTCTACATTGCCTACTAAATATTATATTTTTTTTGCTCATTTATATCAATGTTTAAAAATTGGGAGTGAAGTTGGCAACTAGCTTGAGGATCATCCATCGAGCAAAGTTTCAATTTTCAATCTTGATTATATAGTTGCCAAAGACTTCACTTCTTCCCTGTGTCACAAACAGGCAACAAACGGTAAGGTCAGACAAGTTACCCGTTCTCTCTTCGTTCATCTTGAAATGTGAACCCTGCTATAAAGAATATCTCAGTCCAAAATATAGGTCTTAGGAGTGAGACAAACCAAAATTTCACCCTATCTCACTTCATACACTGAGCAAATAAATCCTCTGAAGTTGGGATAACAGTGGTGTGTGGACCAACTTGCACGCACCTCAACTATTTCACGAAGTACCCGCTATCTTACACCAGCACAAGTACCAAGTAACTGGACCCACCATGGCTTAGGCAGATAGGAAGAAATCACTGAACATTTTTTGCCTCTACTAAGATTTGAGCCTTGACCTCCCATTGTTTTCATTCCACTTTATATCTAGACCACACCCATTGGAGAAGGATCTCCAAAATCTGAAAATAAAAAAAACTGAAGGATTCTCACTAATACAAGTTTATACAATCATCTGTACACATCCACAATTTCTTCATCATCAAATGTCCTCTTGGCAAGATAAAGCATCTTAAAAATCTAAATAAACACATCATTTTGCAGATTACTTTTAGTATAAAAGAAATTTCAGTCCAACATAAAATAAATCAAACAATAAAATACATTGAACTACATAACTGCTCACACAATGATTTAGTTTAATATTAGAACTCCCATTCTCCAACTCCTTCCTACCTCCTCCCCCAACCCCCTAGACAAGATATTCCATTTTTTCCCTTGTTCTTTTACATATGATTCAAGAAAAGGAAAAAATAAAGAAACTGAACATGCATTTTGGAGTGACAGTCATGGGCGTAGCCACCTTAGGTGAAGGGTGGTCCGGTGCACACCCTTCGCCGGAAAATTATGAGGTGTTTATATGTTAGCTATTATGAGTATATATTTAATTTTGTATACTCTTAACACAAGTGAAAAGAAAATTTGCATACCCTTCGCTAAATTCCTGGCTCCGCCATTGGTGACAGTGTTCTGGTAAAGCTTCCGATCTTGTCCATGTGCCAGTTCCAAGTCACATGCAACAGATGCAACATTTATTAACACTATTCACTATTATATATACAACTTGACAAAATATTTAATTCCATGTCACAAGCTATAGTAAAATCAAGGAAATATGGTGAATTGACCAAAATGTCTCATAGCTGATGTATACATAATAAAGTTTACTAAAGCCAAGATGAGAGTACCCATTAAGTAATCACATCTGGTGGGACAAAACTATACTGTACTGCTAATGCGCGGCAAATCTCTAGCCCAGTGTTTCTGGAGTAGAAATAAAATGGCAAGGAAAAGAATGCTCAAACCCAGTATCCTTGACTTTCCATTCTAGTTCACTCCATTATTTTGAACTTCTATAAAAGTAGGACTAGGTCTTTTTATTTTATGACATAGGAACCCGCAATCGCTACCCTTTTGGGTGCGCACAGGGTAAATCCAGCTCATGTGCAATAGGTCGCAAACCACACGGAGAGATAACCCTCACTAGGCAAGCTCCGTGCAACGAGCTCGACGCAGAAAGCAAAATCCCTTATTGTCGTAGGCAGAGAGTTTCGAACCTGAGACCTCCATTATGAAAGTCTGATACTCAACCAACTGAGCCACCCTTGCGGGTGCAGGACTAGGTCTTTATGATAGGATATATGAAACAGGCCCCAAAGATTTGTCTAGTTAATTCCAAAGCCACTATGACAGGCCCTTTTTTATGAAGTAAGTTGTGTCATTGGTCGTGCTTTCTCTTGAGCCGAGGGTCTTTCGGAAACAGCCTCTCTACCTCCCAAGGTAAGGGTAAGGATTGCGTCCACTCTACACTCCCGAGACCCCATTTGTGGGATTACACTGGGTATGTTGTTGTTGTTGTTAAGTTGTGTCATTGAAAGAGAAGCATCAAGCAGATGCATAATTACAGGGAATAATTACAAATAGACACAAACAAAAGCGATTTTTAAGCCCCTATACATTGGCTCCCTCTAAAACTAGGGTGCTAATGAAATCCAAAAACTAATCAGTATGGGGACAACATTGTCCAGCAATAAAGGTTTAGTAGGCACCTGGCTTTAAGTGCATAATGAAAGGCCCTTTTTCTCTCCAGATATATGAGAGCAAGTTAATAAGAAAGGTAAGAACTCGTCGAAGATTTATTAGCGAAGGTCTTTTAACACAGCATCACTTTCACCAAGTATCTCTAAAACTCAAGTTTCAGAGATTGATATGGAACCCTTCAAACATCTCGGACGTTGCAAATACAGCTCCACCCAATATTAATGGCAAGTATGACAATTGAATGAGTTATATATTACCAGTAATAACTCTCTAAATCTTATACCAGTAGCCAAAAATTGATAAAGGAGCATGTGTGGCCTTCATTCTCCCTTAATAGCGCTATTACTTGATTGAAAACTATTCAACATCCAAAAGAATTATCAACAAGGGATGAGATTTTGACAATATTGTCATAACCATCAGCCAAGTTATGCAATTTACCCGGAGGTGAAGTTCTGAAATCTCGAATTTCACATAAAGTATAGAAAACACTTTTTTTGTGGAGTGGTGCTCGGGCCATCTTGGCGCACATCAAGTGACGTAGCTGGACTCAAACTTGGGATCTCTAATTGTAATCATATATCTCAGCCGCTTCACTGCAGCATAAGGTGTAAAAACACTTTTTTTCGCACGAGCAAAATAGGAAACTTTGATTCCTTTTTTCTGGGAAGATGGGATTTAGACTTTGTATGAAATGAGATGAACAGCATTAAGCTCTCTTTTAGCTGACAAAACAAAGATTGACATATCAACTCAGGAAGCATTACTAGATGCCTAACATTAACTCTTAGTAGATCCAATGTGACTGTAAATGATGAAATATATCTCAGTATCATCTACTAGATCATTGACAAGTATCATAAGGTTGCCTCCGACAATTTGAAGAAGACAAAAGGTAATTTGGCAGCTTAAAAAGGAAATGAACAATATATGATTACGATAAACAGTTTTTCATCTAATCAACTTCTGATCTTTTTATTGAGAAACCAACAAAACATCATGCAGCAACTACCAGAAGCATGCTATCTCAATTGCTTGCAGCCAGTATAGATCGAGAAAGCTTTTAGCTTTTGCATCATTTTTTCAGTTGAGAAAGGGGAAACCCCTGGAACAAGAGCAGATCAGTTTTCCCACTCTGCTCTTATTAGGAAAGGAAACATCTATTAACTCTATGACATGCTTGCTGCAAAGAGTACCTTCAAACACAACTAATTTAGAAACAAATCGACAAACTTAGACGAGAAAATGTCACATGGGGAATGCATAAGATGATTAAAATTGTGTGAGTGTTAAGCGTTAATGTTAGAAGTGGTAAGTTCCAAATTTAGATACCATATTTGAAGAATGCAAGTGTATTGTATTTGATACGTATAAATCAGCTGTTGCAGTGGTATGCATCATTTTTTTACTGATGATAGTGGTGTCTGAGTCAGCTTGCGCACAACTTGATATTCCAAGGCTTAGGCAAACAGGAAGAATCCGCTGGAATTTGAACCTGAGACTTCAGTTGTATGCATCAAATTATGAAGACTGCATCATTTTACTAGCAAAGATGAGGATGCAAAATGTGAATTCTCCTTTTCAGTTTCCACTTTATAAGTACATCAATGAGCTCGGACATTATAACAATGGTTTATCATTGTTAACTATTTCGTCCAATGTGTAGCTCATCTACTTAAAGTTGACTAGTATGTGCAGAAAACAATGCCATATGGAAACTCATGCGATATAAGAGAACATCATGGTAATCAAGTATCGTACATCAAGTATTCATGACTAATAGAAAAAGCTTCATGCTAAAGAAAAAGAAATTCATATTCACAGATTCTGTAACTCTCATCTTCAAACATAAGTACATGACATACAGAATAGCTTATCCAGTGACAAACAGATAAATGCTAACTTCCTTTTCCACCCCTAAACTACATTCTTCAACATCCGATATGTAATCACATTAAAAGTCACTCTCCTGCCACAAATCTTCCTAAAATACAGCTGACATTACAGGTCAAAATATTTATGGTTCTTTTGATGGTCTTACAACTCAACACATTAAACAACACAATGAGCATGTCCTTGTAAGCATAGTTACATTGCTAACAGCCTAGCATTGAATTGTTACAAAGATTGTGTTAATAATATATCCTATGAATCCCAAAGATGTAGACATACCAAGATTCAGAATTCCCCTTAATTATTGTTCTGGGATTTAACGGCATCCGATGAAGGAGCTGGCAATGCATACCCATTCTTGGGCAATTTCGCTAATACACGCCTTTGTCCTGCTTCCTCCACTTTCCCAAACAATTGCCTCCTCAACACTTCATGTAAATTCCCAAACAACTCCTTCTTCAAAGCTTCAAAAGCCAAGTCAAGTCTTTCCAACTGCTCCATAGCATTTTTATTGTACATAAACAACCCATAGTACAAATCAAAACTATCACTAGCAGTATTCTCCACCAAATTCAACAAAGTCTCATACCCTTTAGTATTAATAGGAGTTGTGTCCAAATCCAACTTCTCTAATACCCTCCCCATTGTATGTGTAATAAACTGTGAACCAGCTGCATATCTATCATGTTCAGCACATGTCATAGGCACCATCCTACAACCTTCTTTCTCAAATATATCAAGAAACTTATCGACCCTCGATTTTCTTGATTCCCCTTCACCAATCCTAACCTTATCAAACACGAACGCCAAATCTTTCCAACTATCTTTACCACTTTCAGGACCAAACATAGGATGAGTACATAGTATATCAAAATGGGTAGGCAAAACTTGTAAAAATATGTTTTTTGGAAACTCCTTAACAGACAAAACATCAACAAACAATGTGTTTCTTTTCAACCTTTGAATAGGCAATTTCTTAAGTACAGGTTCAGTTGATATAATTGAAGTACAAAGTACAATAACATCAGGGTGTTGCTCACATAAATCATGTGGATCTTGGAAAAATGAAACACCTAATGTATTAGCAATATGAGAGTAATCTGTTTTTGAATGAGCATAAACAATATGACCTTGGCGTATAAAAGCTTTAGCTAAGAACTGACCAAAGTTACCAAACCCCACTATAGCAATTTTAAGTCTATTTGATTGAGCATATTGATTTGATACTAATGCTTCATAATCAAATGGTTGTGCTGCATCAATGGCAGTGATGCTAAGGCGGTGGTTGTTGTGGTTGAGTTGGGTTGGTGAAGAGATATGGAAGTGGCGGCGGGGGTGGGTGAAATGAGTAAAAAGGGAGGTGGGGGTGAGTGGTTTTGGATTAGATTGAAGTGGGGTGAAAGACAACATGGTATTATTGGTAAATACAATGTTGTCTTGTCTACTACACACAAAGGTTCTTGATTCTTGATTTTTTGGGTTGTTGATTGTTGAAATGTGAAGGGGGGAATGGGGGCAATGGGAGAAGAGGGGAAAGGTGAGGGATTTATATGGGGGTGGGGGAAATGGGGGAAGGTGAAGAAGAAATGGACAAGTGGTGGACTTTTTCCACGATGTATATAGAGAGGTTGTAAAGTTGAAAACTTGGAAAAAATGTGCTGTGGTGTGGTGGACTACTTTTTTGTTTGGGTTGGGGAGGGGTAGGTGGTTCAAGAATCTTTTGGCTAAATACTTTGGTGAGTGCTTGTAAATAAATTTTATTTATATACTCAAATTAAGATTCATGCATTTTAACATAAGATAAATAAAGTGTTTGTATTACATAAGTTAGGCTTAAATTTTAAAAAAAGTTTTGTATGTGTTTTTATACGTCTGTTATGTGATCACCTCTTTTAATTATATATATCAACATCAACTAAAATAGATCCGAAGCTTTAGGCTGATTGAGACTAATCTGTATAATTAAAAGATGAGACATACTTTAAATGATTAATTTATTATATAATGACGTTCGACATGCACAAGAAACTTTTTAAAATTTTAATCAAAAATATCTAATAGAAACACTTCATTATGTATTTGGATGCTCAATCGGAACCGGTCCTAACTCAATTATCGGAATGAAATTCCTTAGGAGGTTATCAATATATTTGATCAATTCTTTTTTTTTTATTTCTCATCTAATTAATATACAAGTGCATTGAGATCTGAATTTACTGTCAAAAAGTCCCATTGGAGTAAATTTCTTAACAAAAATAATTTCATATTCGAAGTTCAAATTTAAAATCTTTGAATAATAGAGTTAATAGTAAAAGAGAAACATGAAATATCACTTGTTCGCGAGTTGCACACACTAATTATTAGTTGTTTCTTTAATCTATTTGAACTATCAGTATTTATGTATTAAAATCACATCTTGAAGTAAAATAGGTCAATTATCAGTTGTTTTCTTTTCCTACCTGAACTCATAACGAGGTGTGTTTTAGTATATAGATAGTGATAGTTCAAATTAAAAAAACAACTAATAGTTAGGGCGTGAAACTCGTAAAAAATAAATAATTCGAATATGTTTTGGATTACTTAACGTTGTATTAAAACTCTGATTGGTTGGACTGCTAAATTCTTGAATGATCTTAGGAACCGTTTGGACATGATTTGAAATCATATGGTTTGAAGTTGAAGTTTTGTTTTGATGTGAAATTTGGGCTTCTTAAATTGTATCTTTTCCTCATTGACATAAAAACCCCACAAATTGTGAAAACTATCAAAACTTTCTTAATTCTTATGCAATATTACCAAATGAGCAAGTCATAGTTCATAACAAAATTAATACGCGGCTCAAAATTATATGTTTTTAAGTCATGACATAGTCATACCTTTGTATATATCTACAATATAAATTATGTATTGGACAATTATATCCAATATAATATAAAGTCGATCAATTGGTATATATCTACTAATTTATGTATTTTTTTATAAAATATAATTATGTATTAGACAGTTATATCCAATACAATATAAAGTCAATTAATTGGTATATATCTACTAATTTATAAAAAAAATTGTACAAAATATAAACTTATAAGTCAGATTTTATATTTAAAAAATTTTGAAATCATAATTTAAAATCCCAAATCACACATTTTGAATGATTTAGAATTTCAAATTATGAAATTTAAGTTAAATTCAAATTACATAAATAAATATAATTTGAAATCAAATTATGAAACTATAATTTAAAAACGCATGGTCAAACTCGTACTAATTACATATAGTATGTAGTTTTTTGAATGAATAGAAGAGATCCAAAATAGAGGAGTGTGGTTTACAGGTCGACGTGTCGGCTATAGGATTAAGGTTGATGAAAAAAACCAAAGTACAAGTGTACAACTAGTTCTATACTGACATCACTTTAGGTTATAAATGTGTCCTGCAAGATTCGATTTTATGTTACAATTAAAATGTTATATTAGGACCGGCTTGTTCATAGTAGATGTTTTTTAAAAATTATTTTAGATAATACTTTCTTCGGATCAAAAAATTATTTGCATGCCTTTAAAAATATTAATTTCTAGACAAAAATAGGTAATGTGACTAAACTATTCTTAATTAAATAAATATTGAATTTTTATTACATAATTAGGGGTGTTCATGAGTTGGTTTGGGTAAATTTTTAGTTAAAATCAAAACTAAATCAATGTAGTCAGTTTTTTAATTATAAAATCAAATCAAACCAAATATAATACATATCTATCGATTTATTGTTGTCGGTTTGGTACGATTTTTTAATTTTTAAGAAACTTAATGGTATTTGTCTCTTTCATTTTTTCCTATAATTAAGAAAGACTTTTTCATTTTTTTCAACTTATAATTTGTTATTATTACTTTTTTATTGTGAAATCTATAATTTTCTTGAATTATGCTTTAATCAAGTGAACGAAGTTTATAAGAAACACAATCTTTTTAGGTAAGTCTCATAAATGTTTCTTTGAATTAATAAGATTTGATTTCATGGATCTCTTTTAGTTAGAAATGAGCTTAAAGTGTAAAGTTCATTACCCTATTAGAGATAAAGAAAATTTAATAAAAAAGTAAATAAAATATTTAAAATTACCTGTAAAATTTAATATATATTATATATATAATTATAAAAATTATGTATATGATATGTCGGTTCGGTTTGATTTGATTTTTTCTTATTTTTTTTTCTAATAAAACCAAAATCAAATCAAATACTATCGATTTTTAAAAATTTAAAACCAAACTCAAACAACTATCAGTTTATTTGATCGGTTTGATTCGGTTTACCGTTTGGATCAGTTTCTAACCAAACCATGAAGTGTTATAAAAGACAAGGTTTACTAATTGTTTTTGAAAGTACCGTTTTTTTCTACTATTGGAGATTAACAATTGTGATGCTTCATGTTAAATCCAAAAGTCTCTTTGTTTCAAAACATAGAAGCACCTGTTGAGTAACAACATAAGTTTGCCTATAAAAAGACATTTGGCAGAAGCCAAAGTTTTTACGAAGTAGAAGAATAAAACACTTTTTACTTCATCTCCACTCTGCAATATCAATAAGAAATTATTCTATTATTTCCCTTTTCAAATTCTTCGTTTCTTTGGATTGAATTCTTAGGGCAGGAGAAATCAAAGAGTGGAACTTTGAATTTCATAGCAGACATTATATTTTGGGGTAGACTTCCTTTTAATCACTTGTGTATAATAGTGTAAATTTTCTGGATGGAGTTCTTTTATTAATGTAATATATATAGAGTATACAAGTATAGTCCTAATAGAATTAAGATTTCTATTATACATTAATTACACTAAATATTAATTACATAATATATTATGAATATATATGGAATTAATCACTATCACACCTCGTAAGTCGGAGCGGGAGGAGGCCGGACGATGAGACTGAATCTGAAGTCAAGGAACAATTGTTGAGGAAGCCCATTTGTGAAGATATTTGCGTACTGATACGAAGAAGGAACATGCAACACCCTAATGTGACTCATTGCACATTCTCACGAACAAAGTGAATATCCATCTCAATATGCTTGGTTCGTTGATGCTAAACCGGGTTATGAGACAAGTAGACAACATATATGTTATCACAGTAGACCAAAAATGCCTTACATATGGGACAATGAAGCTCAAGAAAGAGATTTCAGAGCCAACATAGATCGGCAACAACGTTCGCAACGCCTCGATATTCTGTTTCTGTACTCAAACGGGAAAACGTGGCTTGCCGCTTGGCAGACCACGATATAATATTATCCCCCAAAAATACACAATAGCCGAAAGTAGAGCGAAGGATATCCGGACAGCCTGGCCAATCTGCGTCGGTGTAAGAGAGCAATCTAGTTGGTGCAGAGGGATATAAATGAAGTCCATAGTCAAGAGTGCCCGTAACGTACCGAATGATACGCTTAAGATATGTAAAGTGAGGCTCCCTATGAGCGTGCATGAACAAACATACCTACTGAACCGCATATGCAATATCTGGTCGAGTGAAGGTGAAATACTAAAGAGCACCTACGAAACTCCTATAAAGAGAGGGATCGCTGACCGGATCCCCGTCATCTGCACTGAGTTTGGACTTGGAGTCGACGGGAGTGGGCATGATCTTGTAATTTGCCATTTTAGCCCTATAGACGATCTCATCTGCATACTTACACTGACATAAGAACATGGCATGTGCGGATCTGGTCACTGATATCTTCAAGAAATAACTAAACTTACCCAAGTCAGTCATAGCAAATTCGGACTTTAGTAGAGCAATGATCTGGTGCTTCATGCCATCTGAAGAAGTTGTCAGTACAATATCATCCACATATAACAGTAGGTAAGTTGTGTCAGTACCTCAATGAAAAATGAACAATGAATGATCACTCTTGATGCACACAAAGCCGATTTGTATGATGTAAGTGGAAAACCGCTCATACCAAGCCCCGAGGGATTGTTTTAACCCATATAGCGACTTACGAAGACGACAAACATGTTGAGGAGCCTCCGGATGCACAAAACCTGGCGGTTGATGTTGTTGACACCCATTTTTGTCCCATCTTTTCTGAATTTGTTTGCAATTTTAAATATTTTTAAACACCTCAAAACATTTTTTATCTATATACATACATGATATATATATATATATATATATATTATTCTCAATATTATTATTATTATTCGCATTCTTTACTGACATTTGCATTTTTTATCATAATCATTGTTTTATCCGAAATTTCTATGATTTTTTTTATTTTCGCAAAACGGCATCGCATTTTTCATTTTAAGCATTTTAAAAAACATTTCGCAAATATTGAGTTTTATTATTATCACATCATTATATCTTATTTTTAATAATTTACATTTTTTCTTCACTGCATTTTTTAAATATTAAACCTCTTTTATATTTTTAAACTCATAACCAATTTTATTTCCCAACCCAAAACAAGCAACACCCAATTTAAAAGAGGGCAGCCCAATTGACCACCCCCATTCTCAGCCCAAACGCACACCCCAAATCGTGGCCCAAAACCAATTCGCCCACCCATTTAACCCCCATTTCATCAGGCCCAATCTGCTAAACCCGAGCCCAAAGCCCAATACCTTAACCCCCCACCCCCCAAATCGTCTAAATACCTTCAAACCAGCCACACACCCATCGGCCCAAAACCACAACCGAATCCCAAGCCCAATCGTTCCACTAAACCGGCCCAATCCCACATCCATTTTATTCTACACCACATAAAAAATAACTCCAAAACATTTCCCTCTTTCGGTCCCATCGTCGCACACCCCTACACCCCTACCCCCACGTCGCCGCACCCTACGACTGACACCACCAACCTACCCCATTACCTCACCGACCCATATCCCCCAAAATTCGCGACCCATACCCCTAAAATCCGTTCCAAAATCGTCACTTTACCCTTTTATTTTGAAATTTAAACTCGGTTTTGGAGGGGTATGGGATGAACGTTAGGGGGAAAACCTTCTATAAATACCCCCTTTTTGTTCACGGTTAAGGGGGAGTTTTGGGGGAGGTCCGATTCCATCAATAAAAATATCTGTTGTGTTCTTGATTTTGAGTTTTTCACCTTCATTGTTATTCAAGAAATAAGTCCGAAAACAAGTCCAAAACCGGAAGAAAAGGGGTGAGTTTCATTTTTTAAACTTTGGTTTTAGATACTTCTATTGGGTCACGTAAACCCCAATTCGAAAAAAATCTGTTTTTGTGGTTTGTTCTTCACTGTTTTCGGGTCTCCAATTTGGGCCACTGTTCGAGTCGGGTCGACCCGATTTGCGGCAAGAACCAGACTTATGTGTTGTATATCATGTTGGTTATCTAAAATTGGTGATTTTTTTTTGATTCGGGTCGAGACCCCGTGATTCGGGCCAGGTCATCGATCCGGGTCGGGTTCACCCGGTTCAAAAATTTCCAGATTTTGTATTTTATATCATGTTGGTTACATGAAATCGGTGAAAAATTAATTCAGGTTGAGACCTCTGATTCAGGTCGAGTTAACCAGGTTTGGATATATTTCCATATTTTGTGTTTTACATCTTATTGGTTGGTTATCTAAAAAAATCAAAAAAAAAATTGATTCCAATTCCGGTCACTGCTTCGGGTTGCATTTCTTAGGTCGGATTGACCCGAAATGCGGGTCCTCTATCTGTATCTGTTTTTAGCCCCGGGTCAGGTCGTTGTTTCCTGATTCGGGTCACTGTCTAGAATCTAGGTCGGGTTTTCATAAACGTTCTGAATCATATTTCGGTTCGAAAATTTCAGAATTTGGGTCGGATATTTTAATTGCCTACTGTTGGTTTACTTTGGCACTTGAACATCCGTTATGCGACTATGTTGTTATTTTGTTGATTTGAACTAATACTGCATTCTCTTCGGAAGTCGCTTCTCTGTTTCAGTTTGGTTTTTGGCATTTAAACATCCATGCACGGATATCTTACTGTTTTACTGAATACTGCATTTAGGCCAATGAAATTGAATTCGAGGCCGCGTTCCTTCGAAAATCATTTCTCTATTTCAGTTTATTGCTAGGTTGTTTATTTTACTGTTTTGAATAGATATTGCATTTAGGCCAATGAAATTGAATTTGAGGTCGCGCCCCTTCGGAAATTGCCTCTCGGTTTCAATTTACTATTTTTGGCATTTAAACATCCGTATACGGATATCTTACTGTTTTACTGATCTGAAAAAATACTGCATTTAAGCCAATGAAATTGAATTCGAGGCTGCGTCCCTTCGGAAATCATTTCTCGGTTTCAGTTTACTGTTTTCGGTTTATTTTACTGATTTGAACAAATATTGCATTTAGACCAATGAAATTGAATTCGAGGTTGCGTCCCTTCGAAAATCGTTTCTCTATTTCAGTTATTGCTATGTTGTTTATTTTACTGGTTTGAATAGATATACTACATTTAGGCCAATGAAATTGAATTGGAAGTCGCGCCCCTTCGGAAATTGCCTCTCGGTTTCAGTTCACTGGTTTTGGCATTTAAACATCCGTATACGGATATCTTACTGTTTTACTGATTTGAATAAATACTACATTTAGGCCAATGAAATTGAATTTGAGGCCGCGTCTTTTCGGGAATTGCTTCTCGGTTTCAGTTTGCTGTTTTTGGTTTGTTTTACTGATTTGAACAAATACTACACTTAGGCCAATGAAATTGAATTTGAGATCGCGTTCCTTAGAAAATTGCCTCTCGGTTTCGGCCGTGCTGCTCTGGTATAATTTACTGATTTGAACATGATACTACACTGGCCGATGAAAATATCCATTGATTTTTTAGGCCTCCACAATTGGAAAGACGGAAATATAACTTCTGGGCAAAGATGAAACTTAAATCTTTTTCTTATTTCATCCGAGAGATCAACATGTTTAGTAGGCGAGGCAATTAAAATGACCGTCGAGTTATATGTTTGCAGCCACGACGTGATTGGAAGGGTCTATTTCAAAATTTAAGTCTGAGCCCTCCGTAATCAAAACATTTACTGTTTTGGATACGGATCTGAAGTTATTTATATTCAACTGTTTTTAATCATTTGTTCTTGACAGCTTGCAAGGAACAAAGTCAACGAAGGCAAATACTCATCGGAGATTATTTATTTTGTTGTTGTTTTACT
Organism: Anisodus tanguticus; assembly: GCA_034509755.1. NCBI lineage: Eukaryota > Viridiplantae > Streptophyta > Magnoliopsida > Solanales > Solanaceae > Anisodus > Anisodus tanguticus. The sequence goes on along the minus strand of CM067543.1, from coordinate 5,435,334 downwards.
TTTTTTAATTTAGCTTTATCTCGTTCTGTATTGTAATATTATTTACTGTACTTGTAATTATTGAAATGCTTAGAATAGGTAGAATTAGAATTAATTAATAGGGTAGTCTAAAACTGGACGTCACTAGCTTATTTACTTGTAGGCTTGGTTAGTTCAAACTTAGAAACCCTCCGCTAGTTATTTATTTTTAGGCTCGTCATGCATATTTAAGATTTTCAAAACAACTTTGGTCATCTTTTATTCGCTTTATTAATCTTACAAATAAGTTAATCTTTTTTTCAATTTGCAACTCAATGATTTTCAAAAAAAATTACTTCTTTGGCATTATAAATAATTCGTTTTTTCTCCTTACTATTAATTGTTATAAATGCATTTTTTTTCAACTTTACATGTATTTTTCTTTAATATCATACAAATGCATACTTGTAGAAAATGCATCCTTTACTAAATATTTGCAAACATCTGTTTAACTTTATATACTTTTAAACATGCATTTTTTCGTTGCAATACTTAACCTGAGTTTGATCGGATAACCGCAAGTTAGCGAATCTTAAAGGATGCCTAACCCCTTCCCTTTAGGATAATAAAGAACCCTTACCTAGAACCTCATTAGTTTCGCAGACCTTAAAATTGGAGTTATTTTGCAGCATTTATAGTCAACATTTAGGTGTCCTAATTCGCCTTAGAATAATTAGGTGGCGACTCCTTAATCCAATACCTAGGAATCACCGATATGTTGCACTCCGCTTTGACCCGCATAGTTAAAAACGGGTGCGACAACATGTCGACTCCACTGGGGACATTTCAGGTTCTTAACCATAGCAAAATTAGGTTAATTATTATTGCGCTTTACTTTTTGCTCATTATTTGATTTAATGCTTTGATATGTTTCATTTGTGAAATTTTGCATAACTGCTTTAATTGCGTTATACGCAGCCTTACCTTGCATTTCTGCAGAGGCTGTTTCCACGGCTTGAACTCATGACCTCCTGGTCACATGGCATCAACTTTACCAGTTACTCCAAGACTCCCCTTCAATTAAAGAATGAATGATAGATAAGTTTTCTTGATGTTGTAAGACACCCTCGCCTCCCTTCTCCCAACTGAGAATTGGGCCAGATGCACAATAGGATCCACATTAGAAAATTGGGTTCTAGCATCAAAGATCTTTTTCGCAAGCCAACATGTTGTTGAGGAGTTTCAAGGCTAACTAATGCTCTAGACTTGATGTAAAAACTGTGTATTCACTACACCCATAGTGTATCTTTTTTGTGAGATAGTGTCTGACATCTTGCAAATAGCAGCTTTGTTGTAGTTTTCAAAATCAATAATGTTGAGACCTCCACCTGACTTTGGTAGACACATAGTATGACAAGCTACTAGTGTTTTTTTGAGCACTCATTATCGCATGTTCAAAAGATCCTGCACACATTAGTAATCATAACACTCTTGATGAGCTGCAGTCTGTCGCTATAAGATAACAACTTTGAAGACCAACAACTGATTCTGACATAATTTTCTCAATTAGTGGCAAACACTACTGGACAGTCAGCTTTGTGGAGAACAAAGGCACACCTAATATTTGAATGGTATTTCTCCCATAGTGAACTGCATCTTTGTCAAATTATATTCCTTAAAAGCCTCTGGTACACCAGCTACATAGAAGGAGCTCTTATCAAGATTAACTTGCAATCATGAAATAGCTAAAATATATTCAAAGCCCCTAACTAGCATCAGCTTAATGGATACTCTATCTGCTCTACAACACATAATCAGGTCATTAGCAAAGTAAATGTGCACCAGTTGTTAACTAGAGAATCTGGAGAGGTAATTGAAGTTTGGATCATGTCTCAACAATTTGGGAGTTCAGATATTTCATTACCAACACAAATAAATAAGGGGATATGAGGTCTCTTCTTAGCTTGAAACACATCTGTTATGCTGTCATTAATCAATAAGGAGTAACTCACAATAGTCACACATGTCATAATCTAGCCAACCATTTTAGCTTGGAGCCCAAACTCTAGTAAAACCATCCTTAGAAATTCTCATTTTATAGAATTATAAGCTCTCCCAACATCAATCTTCATGAAGCATCTTGGTGACATATGTATCAGCCCATACCTTTTAATTAGTTCACGTGCAACTATAACATGGTCAACTATACTTCTACCCTCAATGAAAGCTGATTGAGATGGACCCACTAGATAGTCTACCATTGATTTTAATTCAGAGGTTAAGATCTTAGCAATCAGTTTGTAGATAGTGGAGCAACAAGGAATATGCCTAAATGAAAGAAATAATTCATTGATTATTTTCATTAATGAATGAGTATATATACAATTTACAATTTTCATAATATGGAAAATCTTATTCCTATTCTACTCACAAAACCTTATTTTATTTGTACAAGACTTCTTCAATTATGGTAAGTGTATAATGCTAATTAATTACAAATAATATGGTACAAAACTAGTCTCCAAACCGTGATATACTTTCCATGTATATCACGGTAATATGGTTTATCACACCCCCGCAGTCATAGCAGGCGGTATTCGCACGCTGAGACTGTCCCTAAAATCTTCAAATAGAACCGAGGGAAGACCCTTCGTAAAGATGTCTGCAATTTGATACCTGGAAGGGACATGACAGACGCGTATTTGTCTTCGAGCTACATTTTCTTGAACAAAGTGTATATCCATCTCGATGTGTTTAGTGAGCTGGTGTTGAACCGGATTACCAGAAAGATAGATAGCACTAACATTATCACAATAAACTAAGGTAGCTTTCTGAATGGGACAATGAAGTTCTAAGAGAAGATTACGTAACCAACATAATTCAGAGACCATATTGGTTACCCCTCGATACTCGGCCTCTGCACTAGAGCGTGACAAGGTAGATTGTCGCTTCGCAGACCACGAGACCAAGTTAGTACCAAGAAACATGCAATAGCCAGGCGTGGAGCGTCTGGTATCTGGACAACCACCCCAATCAACATCTATACGAGACAAGTGTAGAAGCCGACGACGGATAAAGATGCAAGCCATAGTCAAGTGTTCCCTGGATGTAGCGGATAATGCGTTTGAGCGCATTCATGTGCTCAACCCTGGGATCATGCATAAATAAACAGACCTGATGTATGGCATATGTAATATTCAGTCTAGTGAAAGTAAGATACTGAAGAGCTCCGGCCAGACTGCAATAGTGGGTAGGATCCTCGTAAGGTGAGTCAGCCGCAGCACCCAGCTTGGGTTTAGTATCAACTGGAGTGGAAGTAGACATGCACGAGGACATACCAGCTCTCTCAATGATCTCAGCAGCATACTTCCTTTGTGATAAGAATAACTCACATGCATGACGAGGGACAACAATCCCCAAAAAGTAACTCAAGGACTCAAGTCTTTCATAGCAAACTCATAACTGAGCATTGTCATAATAGACTTGCGCAAAGCATCAGAAGAGGCAGTCAAGATAATATCATCCACATATAATAGAATATAAGCTAGGGAAGTACCACGATGATATATGAACAATGGATTATCAGACCTGCTGTGAGAAAATCCAATAGATGAAACATAGTGTGCAAATCTCTTATACCAAGCCCGAGGGGCCTGCTTAAGGTCATACAAGGACTTCTTCAATAAACAGACATGATGAGGACATTTGGGGTCTCGAAAACCCAAGGGCTGATGCATGTAAATGGTCTCCTTAAGATCACCATGTAATAAAACATTCTTCACATCTAACTGATGAATGAGCTAGGCTTTTGAAAGAGCCAGATTGAGAACAGTGAGAATGGTAGCCGATTTGACCACCGGACTAAATGTCTAACCACAATCCACTCCAACCTGCTGAGTCTTACCATCACCTACAAGACGAGCCTTATGCCTCGCAAAAGAACCATCAAAATTTTCTTTATGAGTAAAAATCCACATAGATCGAATAATATTAACACCAGAAGGACGGGGCACCAACTCCCACGTCTTATTTTCAATAAGAGCATCATATTCATCGGTCATAGCCAATTTCCAATTTGGGTCATTTAACGTAGACACTGGGTTACGGGGTAGGCGGATTTAAGAATATTAGAATTAAGATGAAAATGTCTTTTTGGTTTAAAAAAACTCTGTTGACTACGAGTTACCAGTTTGTGACTCGGGGGAGAATTGAGTGGATTTTAGAAAAATGGTGGATGGGTGACGGACTGGCCAGCAGGCAGTGGGTCTGTTGGCCCAACACGGAAAGCTGGAGTAGTACAGAAAACAGACTCAGGGGCAGAACTAGGCTGGAAATTTGGCCCAGTTGATGGACCCGAGACTGGAGTGACTGGCCCACTGGGCAGATTAATCGAGACTGGAGGTCCAGTGGGCAGTGGGCCCGCTGGCGGATTTTTTGTGCGGGATAAGTTCGAGAGATGGTGGATAATATATGGGGAGACATCGTCATCTAAAAAATTATACGAACTAGGCCCGAGACCACTTACTTTAGCAAACGGAAATTGGGATTCATAAAAAATAACGTGGTCACTAATTATAATTTTATTAGAGGTTAAATCAAAACATTTGTAACCACGATGATTGGATGGATAACCCAAAAACACACAAGGGGTAGAACGGGCTTGAAGTTTGTTAATTGTAGTTGACGGAAATAACGGATAACATAAGCACCCAAAGACCCTGAGATGTGAATACGAAGGAGTCTTGTTATGTAGACATTAAAGAGGGGATGAATATGCCAACCCTTAGGTAGGAAGTATGTTAAGAAGATATGTAGTCATTTTTAGAGCATGATGCCAAAAGGAATGGGGTACGGAAGTATGGACCAATAAGGTTCAGACAATATTATTAATAGTACGAATTTTTCGTTCGGCTTTCCCATTTTGAGAGGATGTATGCGGACAAGAGAAATGAAAAACTATGCCATTATTTTTACAAAATTCCCGAAACACCCCATTATCAAATTCTTTGCCATTATCACATTGAATATTTTTTATTTCCCGATCGAATTGGGTACGGATGAATGCTCAAAATTGTAAGAAAGTGGAAAAAACTTGACATTTTTTCGCTAACGGAAAGGTCCACAAAAATTAGAATAATCATCCAAATATATAACATAATAACGAAGGCCCACATAACTTAAAACGGGAGATGTCCATAAATTGCTATGAATAATACCAAATGACATTATAGTACTAGAAGTAGAGGCTATAAATGGTAATCTAACATATTTTTCTAGAGGACAAGATTGACAATTTGGAGTACTACACGTACCCTTACAGGAAATAAAATTATTTTTATGTAAGGAAGAAACAATAGACGACCCAGGGTGATCCAAACGTGCATGCCACAAGGAAGAAGCTACAGACCGGATGCGGGCGTGATAGGATAAAGATCTCCCCTACTATCACATCTCATGAGAGGAATCCCTGTCTTGAAATTCTTCACCGAAGACTCAAAAGGATCAAAATCAACAGAAACCCAATTATCAATGGTGAATTTACGGACAGACACCAAATTTTTAATTAAGTTAGGGGCATGAAGGGCATTTTTCAAGACAAGAGGTGGATTGGGGGGGGGACAAAGTTTTATGACCGTAACCACGAATTGGAATTGAGTTGCCATTACCAATAATTATGCCATGATTGGTGCTCAAATTGGAATAAGACGAGAGAGTACCTTGGTCGAACGTCATGTGAGAAGTGGCACCAGTGTCCATGTACCAATTCACGTCTGGAGGAGTCAATCCAAGTGTATACATGACGGCTTCAATATCTGTAAGTGTCAGAATTTGAGTGGGGTCCGCTGCATGATGGGCCTGTGGGGGACGAGGCCCAAGAACACCTGCTTGCTGCCTCGGCCCAGCAAAGTTGCGGAAGCCACTGTTCTGGATTGAATTGGGCCTAAAGAACTGCTAGTTGGCCCACTGTCTAGGGGCGGAAGATGCAGGAAATAAGGGCCGTTAGGCCGATGGCCACCAGCCATGGGCCCCTTGACCAGTTGGCCTGAGGCCCACCGCCACCATACCGAGGCCCACTGCCACTATTCTAGCCGCCCCCACCACTGCCGGAACCATCACGATTGCCACCATGATTTTTGCCATTATTTTTCCAATTTTTCTTACCTCTACCGTGAGCACGGTTTTGGCCCGAATTATCATTAAAACCTTGAGAATTAGCGGAGGACGTCATCATGACCACGGGACTAGCGCCGGTAGCCACCTTTGTTGCCAAACCGGCTTCTTCTAAAGTGAGCATCGAACGGGATTGATAAAAAAGTGGAAGCAGATTACTTTGATGGAGGAGAGTCCCCACGCCATTATAGGCCTCATATAGGCCTGCAACCATTTGTAGAACAAGACGATTATTGGTAACAGGCGCTCCAACGTTATGGAGTTGGTCTGCCAATTCTTTGAGCCGTTTACAATAAGCGGAAACATTCAGGAAATCTTCCATGCGGACCTGGGAAAATTCCTGCTCAAGGGTGAAAACGCGGGAATGTTGGTTATCTTGGAATATATCACACAATCCATTCCATGTAGCCATAGCCGTAGTGTCCGGCTCAATAATCGTTTATAAAAGGTAGGTAGAAATAGTGGAATAAATCCACTGAAGGACGGTAGCATCAAGAGTAATCCATAACTGTGGATCCTCCGCGGGAGTAGGGGTAGCAGGAGGAATTATATGATGGAGAACTTGATGGGAGGTAGCGTGAATTTTGAACAACTCCGCCCACGTTGCGTATTGGACGTTTTCCATCTCAAGAACAATAGGGATGTGGTTCTTGATGTTGGAAACAGTAATGGTAGGATGAAATACATTCTTTGACGTAGACATAACGAAAGAACAATAGGTGATTTGAGGGATTTGGGAATATAGGATGAAGACGCGGCACGAAAACTGAGAAAAAGGCTCGAAAATTGAGGCAGCCGGAAGTTTGGGAGAGAATGAGGTATTGGAAACCTAGACTTATGATACCATGAAAGAAATAATCCCTTGATTATTTTCATTAATGAATGAGTATATATATAATTTACAATTTCCATAATATGAAAAATCCTATTCCTATTCTACTCACAAAACCATATTATATTTGTACAAGACTTCTTCAATTATGGTAAGTGTACAATGCTAATTAATTACAAATAATATGGTATAAAACTAGTCTCCAAACCATGATATACTTTCCATGTATATCACAGACGTATATCACGATAATATGGTTTTGTGGGAGTTTTGGCCTTAAGGCATGTATATCACAGACGTTTCTAGCTTGTTTGGCCTTAAGTTGAGGTCGGGTTTTGGGGATTTTTGGTCGATTTTTAGGTTCGAAATTTAGGTTCAAGTTTTGGAAATCCGAAATCTTCTTAAAGGTTGTATTGTATTTTGTTTGTGTTGTTCTTCACTAAAAATTCGAAATCTTCTTAAGAGCATTTCTTCTTTCTTTTGCATGTGTTCTTCAACTTAAAGATTCCGAAAATATAGGTCGAAATTATTAGTTTCTGGTGTTGAAGAATCTAAAATTTTGCCATTTGTTCACTGGTTCCATGCTGGGTCGGTTGGGTCAAGTCGAAAACCGGGTAAAAAAATCAGACTTCCAGTTTGGGTTTGAAGATTATAAATTCAAGTTTCTTTGTTCTTAATTTTGGTTAAGAATCACCCCTTTTGTTTCTTAATTCCCAAATCCGAAAATACCCCTTTCTTTCTTAGATTTCCGAAACACTACTTTTTGCCTTTAATTTTGCAATCTGAAAATTCCATTTTATTCCTCATATTTTCGCTCAATTTGGGTTTGATTTGATTCTGGGCCGGGTCACTGCCGGGTCTAAACATTCTCGAGCGGATTTGAGGATTCGAAAAACGCCTCGGCTCGCTGCCCGGAGAAGATCAAATAACCTTTTGATGCTTCAACGAGCTTGTTGTATCTACTGCTGTGCTTGGTTGTTAGGCTCGCTGGATATATTTGTCTGTTATATTGGACTGTTGCTACTTGTTGTTGGTGCACTGCAAAGCAGATGAATGTTGGCATTTTGAGATCATCCCTGCACCTGCACAGCCAATTGTTGTTGCACTTGAGACTTCAAAACTGTTGCTACGTTTGTTGCTACGTTTGGCTTGCTATCGCTATCTTTTGGTCTGCTGGTTACTGTATTTTTGGGATTAAATTTGCTGCATTCTGAGGCAGATGGCCGCTGCATCTTGAACCAATTGTTGTTGCTCTTTGGTGCCCCTTTCTGGGGCAATACAGTTGTTGCTTCTGAAGCTTTTAAAAGGGCTTAATTGTTGCCATGTTTTGAGCCAATTATTACAACATTCAGGTCAAATTATTGCTGCACTTTTAAGCATATTTGATGTTTATCATTGTTGTATTTTAGCCCAAATTGCTGCTATTTTCTTAGCTGAAAACAGTTGCTTTAAGATTGTTTCGGACAGCCCACTGCTGTGTTTCAAGCCACTGCTGTTGTTTTCTCAGCTAAAAACAGTTGCTTTAAGACTACTTCGGATAGCCGTAATATTTCTGAAAAGTCTACTGACCTGAACAGAATACTACACTTGGGCCAATGAAAATTGAATTTAAGGTCGTGTCCCTTCGCAAATTGGCTCGGTTTCGGTTTTAATGTTTTGGTATTATTTTACTGATTTGAATAAATACTACACTTAGGCCGATGAAAATATCCATCGATTTTGAGGCCTCCACAGTTGAAAAGACGGAAATAAAACTTCTGGGCAACGATGAAACTTAAATTTTTTTCTTATTTCATCCGAGAGATCAACATGTTTAGTAGGCGAGGCAACTAAAATGACCGACGAGTTATATGTTCGCAGCCACGACGTGATTGGAATGATCTTTCTTTTTCATCCGAGAGACCAACATGTTTAGTAGGCGAGGCAATTAAAATGACCACCGAGTCATATGTTTGCAGCCACGACGTGATTGGAATGGTCTTTTTAAAATTTAAGTCTGAGCCCTCCGTGATCAAAACATTCATTGTTTTGGATACGGATCCGAAGTTATTTATATTTAATTGTTTCTAACCGTTTGTTCTTGACAGCTTGCAAGGAACAAAGTCAGCGAAGGCAGATACTCCTCGGAGATTATTTATTTTGTTTTGTTTTACTTTCTTTAATTCAGCTTTATCTCGCTCTGTATTGTAATATTATTTATTGCACTTATGTAATTATTGAAATGCTTAGAATAGGTAGACTTAGAATTAATTAATAGGGTAGTCTAAAAATGGACGTCGCTAGCTTATTTACTTGTAGGCTTGGTTAGTTCAAACTTAGAAACCCTCCGCTAGTTATTTATTTTTAGGCTCGTCATGCATATTCAAGATTTTCAAAACAACTTTGGTCATCTTTTATTCGCTTTATTAATCTTACAAATAAGTTTATCTTCTTTCAATTTGCAACTCAATGATTTCCAAAAAAATTACTCCTTTGACATTATAAATAATTTTTTTTTTCTCCTTACTATTAATTGTTACAAATGCATATTTTTCAACTTTACATGTATTTTTCTTTAATATCATACAAATGCATACTTGTACAAAAATGCATCCTTTTACTAAATACTTGCGACATCATTTCAACTTTCTATTTTTAAACATGCATTTTTCCTTAGCACAATAATTAACCTGAGTTTGATAGGATAACCGCAAGTTAGCGGATCTTAAAGGATGCCTAACCCCTTCCCTTTAGGATAATAAAGAACTCTTACCTAGAATCTCATTAGTTTCACGGACCTTAAAATTGGAGTTACATTGCAGCATTTATAGTCAACATTTAGGTGCCCTAATTCACCGTAGAATAATTAGGTGGCGACTCCTTAATCCAATATCCAGGAATCACCAATATGTCGCACTCCGCTTTGACCCGCATGGTTAAAAACGGGCGCGACAATGATTATCTAAATCCATAAAAGGAGTCCATGTTCCCAATCCATATCCGGTGTGAGACTACATGTGTAATGAGTTTTCTTTCTGATCTGATAAAAAATCATCAAACAAATTAGCTTTCAATTATTCTGTACTTCTTATAATTGGCCATATCACCAGTCTAGAGTCAAAACGTCATTATTAGTAATCCCTCCGTTTCGAAAAAGAGAATTATTTAACTTTTAAGAATAAAAATCGATTTTATGACACTTTACAATGCAATTAAAATTATAGCGATACATAATGCAGGGATTGTAATATCCTGACTTTATACTAAATATTTAGAAAATTTAGCTTTGGAAGTGTTAGAATTGCCTCCCTCAACAAAAAAGATAGAGTTTATATCTCTTTATAAATAATTTTTTATTTATACGAGTCGATAAATCGATAGCGATCTCTTTAAAGAGGTATGGATTGTAATCTCCAACCTTTATACCTCTTTAAATATTGATTTTATCTATTCAATTCGTAACTGGTCGTAAAATATCATTTTCTCGAATGCCTTTGACAGCTAGGAAAGTAGTATTAAGTTAGCCTATATATAATACACTACCTGCCTTATTTTTAATTAAGGCATGTTTCTTATTCATACAAGATTTCTAGTTTGCTTCCTAATCTTCCATGACTTTTTCATAAACTTCATTTAAAAGAATGTTAATTTTTCACAGTAAGTATTGACTTCTCTCCTCCCCCCTTGACTTTAGTTGCTTCAAGTTTATTTAATTTCTTTTAAAATAATATCTAGAGATTCTACACTAATCATATTATTTATCCAACAAACACATAGGCCATAATTAAAGAATATAGTGTTTGCTCCTTAATTTTTTAAAGAGGTCTATATAATTTCTTAAACAAAATTAGATCTCTCCACCAAGTCCATAAACACATCGTATATTTTCTTCAATGTCGCGTTTTTAGCGCATTTTTTTGTTAATGCTACCCTTTTGTTCCATTGGCTACTCGAACCAACCTCAAAGTCGGAATAGAGGTGAAGCTCGTTTTATGATTCCTTTTAAATATTTTTTAGTTATACGGTCCTTTTTATAGGAGATCAATAAAATATAACACAAAATTTTGGTAAATAAAATACAAGAAATTATCGTAAGGTCATATTTTTCATATTCAGACTAGGGGTGGCCAGTGGGCTGGGCTCGGGACCGTCGAGCCGGGTATGGCGGGTCGGATCGGATCGGATCGGGGCGGACCGGGGGCGGGGCGGGTCAGGCGGGATTGGGATAGGCGGGATTTGCCGAAGTCCCGCCCCTAACCCGATCCTGTCGGAATCGGGTCGGGATCGGGATTCGGGGCGGTTCTTTTTATTTTTATTTTTTTGCACTTAATTTAAAAAATAACATATATATAAAAAACTCAACAATTAAACAAGACAAGATAGTGTAATAAAAACATCTCAAGGTTGTTTTTGTGCCTCTTATATTATTTAATAGACATTATTTTTTTTGTAATACAAATACAATTGTCAAAATTGCAACTTTGTGGTGTTGTTCAAAAGTTGCAAATTACATAGTAAAATTGCAATTAAAAAAATTACTTTCTGAAAAAAACCTGTTCTAGTTTCTTGATAATTTCCTGTGGTTCTTCGGTTGAAATTGGTATTTGTTGGTCAAATTAATCCACGTCGCTTCCACCACCTTCGGATAAGATTTCGTTGTAGTTTTCGTCTTCTTCTTCGTTGATCTCCGGTTGACCGCACCTTCTCCGTTCCCTCATATCCAATCTCTGAATAATACTACAATCTCCAAGCTGTCTCCGGCTAATGAGTGTCTGTGCTCTCCTATTTGATATCTGCCGGCAGAAAAAATGCTTTCAGACGCCGTTAATGACGCGGGAATGTTCAAAACATCTCGGGCCATCATTGAAAGTGTCGGAAATGTCTTCTCATTCCCCCTCCAGTATTTCAGCAAGTCTTCACGTCGTTCTTCATTGAGAACTGCTTGGTACGGTACAAAACCCTGCAAAACAAAAATATCAAACTAGCTAATTTGGTTAGTAGCGATACGACCGCACATTCTATTTCTGAGGCTTTCAATACTAGCCGCAGAAACAACATGTCTTTTGTGAGGTTGTGTTGAAGAAGATGAAGATGGTATGGAAGCCGTTAGGTTGCTAGAACTTTCTTGTTGGTAAAACCTATATACTTTTTTGCATTCGTCTTGTACGCTAGACAACACTTCTTCTTTAGTTTGTTCAATAGGTGGTGGGTGATTTGGATTTTTGGGACTTGGAGGTGGTAGTACTTCTATACAATCATAAATAGTTTCAATAAGTGATTTAGTACCATCTATTTTAATAGTCGGATTTAATACAACACCAATAATATAAATAGTGGGAATAGGAATAAAATATTTTTTTATTTTGATAAACATTTTTTAATAGCAGCCTTATAAGCTAGTTTTTCATATATTCACTAAGTAATAAAAATATTACAGCTATATAAAACAACATAGTTGAAATAGTAGGATAATATATACTGGAAAATTCTTTTGTTGTTTGATTTTTTTTTCTAAAATACAATAAGTTCGGAAATTTTTACCCAATCTCTATCTACAACCATATCAGCTGGATTTTGATTATGAGAGTTAAAAAATAAAGTTATAGGTTTTCTATAGTCATAAGCAACAAGTAGTTGCTCGTATAAAGAATTCCACCTAGTGGGTACTTCTTCTGGAATTTTTCTATAAGGTAGTTGGCAATCGTGACAAGTTTTTTTATATTCTTTTCTTTGTTGTATTCTATTATTTTTAAAAATAAAGTTTATAGCAAATTGTATTTTACTAAGAATGTCTTCAAAAAGTGATAGACCATCATTTACAATTAAGTTATATTTATGGAACACACATTTTATATGAAAATGATATGGAAAATATGGAGTTAAACTATTTTTTAAAATTGTAATAGCGTAATTGTTAGAAGAAGCGTTATCTAATGTAATAGTCATAATTTTATCAATTATTCCGTAATAATCGCACACTTGATAATTATTTTCTGCAATAAAAGTACCAGTGTGCCTATCATCTATATATCTATACGCAAAGATACGTTTTTGCATAGACCGTTTATAATCTATCCAATGACAGGTTATCATTAAATAATCATGGTCGTTAGTACTACGGCCTATATCAGAAGTTATAGCCACTTTTCCATTAAAATGTTATAATGAATAACATAAATACTGTTGATATTATGTGCGAATTTAAATACATCTCTCTTAACAGTTGATCTAGGAAAACAGTTAAAAGCAGGTTTATACATATCTCTAATGTAATGAATAAAACCGGGAGATGAAGGAAATGAAAAGGGCAAACCCTCCACAGCAACTAATTTTGTTATTGCTTCTCTATCTCTATGTTTATTGTATTTAGGGCATACAATCCCCCCCGTCATAGGGTCAATTTGACCCTGTACTTGGTCCGGGACAGTATCAATATGTGAACATTGTCCCGATGGAGCGGACGTTTGCGCACCCGGTTTTGAAGCCTCGTATTAGGCATACCTAGCTGGACGAGTCCTTGCTGCGTGTCTTATTAAATCCCCCCATCCCACCGTGACCTTTTCCAGTTTTAAATTTTAAAACATCTTTACAAATTTTACATCTAGCTACTTGATTTTCTATGTCCCTATCAAAAAATGTTCATGCATCTGATTTTAATGGTCGTTTTGCTAGACCTCGTCTCATACTAGGGGGAATAAAAGGCATTTTAGTTGAAGGTGCACTAGTGGGTGTGTTGTCATCTACATTAGTGGGTGTATCATCTAGATCATCGTCTAAATTAAAGTCTTCTTGAGTTCCAGAAAATAGCTCCTCGTCTAAATCTAATGGTTTTGTAGGAAAATGTTCAGTATCAATAAAATAATCCTGTGTAGGAATATGATTCTGTCTAGAAATAGGACCATTGCCCTTGTTGCCCCTACTAGAAGAAACATGACCCCTACCCGTAAGCATACGTTTAAATCCTTCCAATATAAATTTATACTTATACTAATAAATAATTAAAGTAAACGAAATTAAGTGCGCTAAATAAAATAAATAGACAATAATAATTTAATGAAGGAACGAATGTACCAAACGCCGACGTAACGTCGACGTGTATTCGAGAGGTTGAAAATTGAAACTTTGCTCGATGGAAGATCCTCAAGCTAGTTGCCAACTTCACTCCCAATTCCCAAATGAATAAATAAAATTGAATATTTAGTAGACAATGTAGACTTGTAGAGAAATAGATTGTCGAGAGATTAAAGAGATTGTAGGAAGATTTGTGAGAAAGATGAAGAGAAAATGAGATATTTATAGTTGGGAAATTGGATTAAAGTGGATATATAATAATTTATGGGTTAAAAATAAATATTAAGGGGGTAGGGGGTTGGGGGAGGGGGAGGCCAAAAATGGTCGTTGCACAACGATCAAAATGTAAAATGATCGTTGGTGCAATGGTTATTTTTGCAAAAGGGAGGTTTCGGGCGGGATCGGGGCGGGACCTGGATCGGGTCGGGCCTGGGGGGGGCGGGGCGGGACGAGACCATGTCCCATCCGGGTTGGAGTCCCGATACCATTTTTTTTTTTTAAAAAGTCGGATTCGGGACGGGACCGGACCGACCCGGCCTACTGGCCAGCCTTAATTCAGACTATAATTGATCATAGAAAATCAATTCCTCGTCACGCCTGTGTGTTTTTCAATGCATTGTCAATTTATCATTACAGATTTACTTTTGTGTGCAATAAAGTGTAATAATTCACGTTTATATGTTACAAGAAGAACGACACTTGTACAGTAGTCTACTACATGATTAAAATGTTATAGTACATAGTTGGCTTTAAATGAAATACGTATATTTTCACCAAGGCTGTTGTGGAGTGGTAAGTACTCTTTCATCCTTAATCAAAGGTCTCGTGTTCGAGTCTCCCTGTGTACGGAGTCATCTTTGTTAGGAAGTGTTGTACCCCCCCCCCCAATGTAGGACTTTTCGACACGAATTCAAATTTAGTTGGCCCCAATACGAATACCGGACGCCAAATGAAGAACCAAAAAAAGAAATAGGTAAAATTTCACCGCAGATCAATTTAATTTTGAATACACCAATAACCTAACTCTTTTTATATTTTCAATTTATTTTTACTTGTTATAATAGGTAACTTGTTTTATATAATTTCGAGATTATAAATCTCACTTTTTATGAAAAGTTACATTCTATAAATGTCTTTTGCACAACATGATACAACAACAACTACTACTACTACAATTACTATCACCACTACGCCTTACTCCCAAACAAGTTGGGGTTAATCCTTATTTTTTTCATTTAAGCTCATATCATATATGATCATAATTATTGAAGAAGGCTTAGTCTAGGGACTCAATTGTATATATTACAAGTTGTAGGTGATATGTGTATTTAATGAAAGTGATTAGTTTAGGTGGTTAGTTTGTTAGACTGTTAGTTGTCATTATCAGTGCATATATATACACTGCACTGCTGTACATATATCATTTCAATTAAGTTTTTAAATTCTCCAAAATATCTTCTCTGTTCTTAGCTTACCCTCTCCATCTCCACACGTACTTCAACCTTGTTCTCATGGAGATCATTAACATGGTATCAAAGCATTACGATCACTAGTGTGATAAGCCTTTACAATCGATCCTAATTGCTAAGATACAATGAAGATTTATCTGACCAGAAGCACGATCAAGGCGGTTGTCGATAATGAATTGCTAGAGAAGCTAGGTCATAATCATCCAGTATTTCTGAATTCAATTGATAACTCAGGTGTGGTGTTGATTTCAATGCAATTAACAGGAGCTGAAAATTATTCAGTTTGGAGTCGAGCAATTCAAATTGCGATTCTAGGGAGTAATAAATTAGGGTTTATTGACAGTACATGTAAGAAGGATAACTTTGGGCCAAATCTCTCAGACCTATGGGAGAGGTGCAATGTAATAGTGTTGTCATGGATAATGAATTGTGTCTCGAAGGAGTTGTTTGGAGAATTGTTTACTCGAGTGATTCGACTACTGTGTGGAGTGATTTGCGAGAGAGAGATTAGACAAAATCGATGAATCTAGGGTATTTCAGCTTCACAAAGAAATCGCAAGAATTAATCAAGGTACTAGCTCAATTTTTGTTTACTTCTCTACGCTTAGGATACTTTGGTGGAATTTGATAGTATAGCACCAGTTCCTGGTTGTGACGGTGAGAAGTCAAGTGATTTTATAGTGTTTATGCGTAATCTGAAGTTACTACAATTTCTAATCGGGCTTAATGAGTCATATGAACAAGCTAGGGCACATATATTGATGATGGTACCTCTTCCCTCTATAAAAAAAGCCTACTCAATGTTAATTGAACGAGAAAGTCAGAGATCCATGACTCAAAACACAGTTCCTTCTAGTGGATCACGCACTAATGCACTACTAGTTAGTAGGAATTGTATGGTTTTGTTGGGTACAAAGCATATAAGTAAGGCACAACGGAAGTTTAAAATTTTTTATTCTTACTTACCCCAACAATAATTCTGGTATGGTTATACAACAATGGAACTTGTAATATAAAACATATACTTACAAGTTGGAAAATCTGGAGTCTTTTTCTACTGTTAGGTGCACACTCGATTTTCCTTCCAATTGCAAGTTCCAAAATTCAATGTACTTCTCCTTCGGAAAGCTAGGAAATCCGGCAGAGGTTCGAGAGAGTATTTTATTCTAAGTCTCTAAGGCTTAGAATGTTATTCTGAAAATTAGTGTAGTATAATGAAAGTGAATGCCTCTATTTATAGTTAAAAATTAGGTCAAAAAACCGAATTAGGGTTTGACCTTGGGCCTGGCCCAAAATCGACGCAGAGGCGTCGCGGCCCTAGGGTATGGCGCCGCGGCGCTTGATGAATTTCGGCACTGCGTCGCGGCCCTAGGGTATGGGCGTCGCGGCGCTCGACGTACAGTTACACTGTCTCGATTTAATTTCCGTGCATTCTTAATTAAATCCTAAATCCAATTTTGACTTAATTAATGTAATCATTATTCATCTAAATGTCTCAATTCCAAATCGAACATTTTAATTACTCTCTCAATATAACCTTAGATCGAAATGGACAATAGACATAGTGTGACCCTACATGCCTTCTCATATTGACATTAATCAAATTAAGGTCTACGCGGAACTCCTAGACGGCACCGGAAGACGAACTCAATATGTGAAGTACGTTTACGCGAATGCAGTAAACTTAACCTTTATGTGGTAAGATAAAATCATTTCATTCATGACACACCCGATCAAGCTTAGGATTTGTCAAATGTCTATCCAAATGGCTTAATCAATGTATCTCATCTAAATTAGTTGACGACTAGACCATATTCTAAATATGTCTATTGCGTTGGATAACGACTTAGTCAACCTAATATCACTAAGAATCCGAGTGTTCTCTCAAACATACATTCGAGGAATGAATCCTAATCTTGGCTCAACTACCACCTTCAATCCACATCGTAATGTACCCAATACAAGCCGTATCTCAACCTACAAGGCATTTGAGCTTAGGACAGGATCAAAGTACATTAGTTTGTAGATAAGGCGCGTTTTGACCTCAAGTCTAAGGACTTCTATCTCCCACACGCGGATCATACGTTAGACAAGTATAACAAACAGTATATCAGTAGGGTATACAAATACTTCCAAAGTATCCATGTGTCAATCACGAGAAGCAATTACTCGTAGCAGGTGAGACATACTACATCCTCTAAAGGTGTGATGCAGATCACATGTCGACTTATCACACATCATCGATATCCCATTCTCGATGATCATTAGTCGAGGCTATTTTAAGAGTTACGCTCTATCATAAAATATCTCACTATATTAATGGCAATGTAAGCTCAAGGGATGAACATTAATGAATAATTACAAACAATCAAATAATAATTCAATAATTGCAAATGCCAAATTAATCTCCATTAATAATAATATGAATGTGTATAAAGTACATTTGTCCTAATACAGATTGTCTCTTGGACATAAATATACTTTCAATCTCCCATTTGGCCTAGAGCCAATCTCCAACATATCTAATGCCTATATTCTCAAAATGACTATTATGCTTGACTAAGCTTAATGGTTTAGTGAATGGGTCAACTAGATTATCGTATGTGGGAACATAGTCTAATATAATCTCTTCAGTCTCCACCATCTCTCTGAGTATGTGGTACTTCCTTGGTACATGCTTGTTTCTATTGGTTGATCTTGGTTCCTTAGCTTGCGCAATCACACCAATGTTATCGCAATAAATCGTTATTGGACAAATATCACTTGGAACAACCCCTAGTTCCTTCAGAAACTCAGATATCGTGACAGCTTCTTTACCAGCTTCTGATCCAGCAATGTACTCAGCTTCTGTTGTCGAGTCAGTAATTGTAGCTTGTTTGGAACTTTTCCAACTTACTGCTCCACCATTGAAAATGTATGTGTAACCTGATTGAGATTTGTAATCATCAACATCTGTCTAGAAGCTAGCATCAGTGTACCCAGTACATACCAGCTTCTCTTGTCCACCATAGACTAAGAAATATTCTTTAGTTCGTCTAAGATACTTAATAATACTCTGGACTGCTTTCCAGTGTTCTTCCCTAGGATTCTGTTATAACTTGCAAGTCATACTAAGTGCAAAGGCCACATCTGGCCTAGTACAGGTCATGGCATACATGATCGATCCTATAGCCGAAGCATATGTGATCATTTTCATGCGTTCAAGTTCTATAGAATTAGAAGGACTATCCGTCTTAGATAACTTGATGTCTTGTTCCATAGGTAGACCGCCTTTCTTGGAATTTTCCATAAAAAAATGTCTAAGCACTTTGTCTATGTAAACTGACTGTGATAACCCCAACAATCTGTTAGGTCTATCTCTATAGATCCTAATCCCCATAATGTAGCAGGCTTCACCTAAATCCTTGATCATGAAGGTACTGGACAACCACTCTTTGACTGACTGTAGGAGAGTCTTACTGTCTCCAACTATTAATATGTCATCTACATATATGATAATGAAGACAATACTCCCATCTTTGCGTTTACTATAAACACATGGATCCTCTTTGCTTCTGACGAAATCAAATGTCTTGATAGCCTTGTCAAAGCAAATGTTCCAACTCCTTGAGGCTTGCTTAAGCCCATAAATGGACTTTTGTAGCTTGCATACAATATTTGGTTTGGACTCAATTGAAAAACCCTCAGATTATTTCATATACACTTCCTCAACTAGATTACCATTGAGGAAAACAGTCTTAACATCCATTTGCCAAATGTCATAGTCACAATGTGCAGCTATTGCAAGCAAAATTCAAATGGACTTAATCTTAGCAACAGGTGAAAAAGTTTCATCATAATCGACCCCAGGCCGTTGATTATAACCTTTAGCCACCAGTCTTGCTTTATAGGTCTGTACCTTGCCATATGCATCAATCTTCTTCTTGAAGACCCATTTGCATCCTATGGGTCTAACCCCTGTTGACAAATCAACCAAGTTCCAAACTTGATTTATGTACATCGAGTCCATCTCAAATTTTATGGCTTCTTGCCATCTCTGTGAATAAATGTCTAACATAGTTTCGTTGTAGGTTCATCGTCATCAGGAATATCTATCTCATTGTGTGTTTCAACAAGGAGATTAAGTCTTTCAGGGTGGACGATGAGTCCTAGTGGTCCTACTGAGTTGAGTATTCTGCGTTTCGGTGTTTGTTTCATTCGATTGTGAGAAGGTATTTGTGTGTTGGACAATCCATCACCTTGAGAGTTTTCAGGAATGTCATTTTCATGTTTTTTCTAAATGGGATGATGTACAACCATTGCATCATCTTCCATTGGTTGTGTATGAGAGCCTTACATTACTGTACTATCACTCACAACACTACTACTAGCTGAAGGGCGTACTCTAAGTACCCAAATCTTCACCAGATACTCCCACTGAATCCTTGTTTAGGTCATTCAACAAGGGTTCATTTTCTGTGTTATCTTGTGGTTCTTGAATTTCTTCAAGTTCTATCTCTGTGCAGCTATGTTCCTTGTAGACATATTTTTCTTCAAGGAAAGTTGCGTTCCTAAAAACAATGACCTTATGTTCTCCAGGAAGATAGAAGTAGTATCCCTTAGTTTCCTTTGGATACCCCACGAAGTAACATTTCTCACTTTTAGATTCTAACTTGTCAATGAGCATCTTCTTAACATATGCAGGGCACCCCAGTGTCTCATCAGTTTAAGAGCTGGTTTTTTGCCACACCATATCTGATAGGGTGTCTTTTCTACCGACTTGGAAGGAACCCTGTTCAGAATGTATATAGAGGTTTGTATAGCATGTCCCCAAAGGTATGTCGGTAGAGCTGAGGAGCTCATCATGGATCGAACCATATCCAATAAGGTTCGGTTTCTCCTTTCAGCAACATCGTTCATCTGTGGCATTCCTGGAGGTGTCTATTCAGATTGGACTCCATGTAGCTTTAAGTAATCTAGAAAATCCTTGCTTAAGTATTCACCTCCTCGATCCGATCGAATGGTCTTGATACTTGTTACAAGTTTCTTGTCTACTTCCGACTTGTACTCCTTGAACTTCTCAAAGCCTCGGATTTGTGTCTCATAAGATAAACATATCCATACCTTGTGAAGTCGTCAGTAAAAGTGATGAAGTATGGGAAGCCTCCTTTAGCTTGAGTCGATAATTCCCCGCATACATCAGTATGGACCAACTCAAGCACCTCCTTGGCTCGCACACCTTTCCCAGAAAGTGGTTTATTGGTCATCTTTCCTCTCAAACAAAATTCACAGTTACCATAAGACTCCAAGTCAAATGGTTCGAGGTAGTCTAACTTCCTCAATCTTGCTATCCTTGATTCGTTGATATGACCAAGTCTGCAGTGCCATAGGTAGGTGGAGTTTCTATTACTTGTCTTGGCTCATTTATTTTGTACATTGAATATCTCTCGACTACAGTTCAGTGTATATAATTCATCCACAAGAGGAGCAGTTCCATATATAACATTATTAAAAGACAGTACGTGACTGCCATTAAAAATATACGAGGAAAAGCCCTTCATGTCCAACACTAGGATAGAAATAATAATCCTCGTTAACGAGGGAACATAAAAACAATCATTCAACACTAAACAATAGTCGGAAGGTAAATTTAATCTATAAGTCCCTACGCGCTCAGCATCCACTCGTGCTCCATTTCTAACGCGTAGGTCTACCTCTCTCGGTCCAACTTTCCTGCTATCAGTTAGCCTCTGCATATTTGTACAAATGTGTGAGCCACAAGCGGTATCCAATACCCAGGAATGAGAGTTGTTTATAGACATATTTATTTTAATGACGTACATACCTTGTCCACCAAAGGCAGGAGCACCTGGTGCTTTTCCTCCTCCTGGTGTCGTGTAGTCCTTTTAACAACACCCCTTCCTATGGCAGTTGAGGCATTCATCCTTAGCCGCGTTCACCTTCTTCTTCACACCTCCCCTGGGCTTCATAGCTGCGGGCGCAGCGATTGCCTTGCCCTTCTTCTTCTGCCAATCCTTGCCTTTCGGCTTGGGTCGGCTAGAAGAGCTCACCATGAGCACAACTTTGCCTTTGGAAGTGGAGGACTCAAAGGTCTTGCGCATGTTGTGCAGCTCCAGCAAAGTCGCCTTCGTTCCATTCATGTTGAAGTTCACTATGAAGTTCTCAAAGGAACGAGGGAGAGAGTTTAGGATGAGAGTGGTAGCGATATTCTTTTCAAGCTTCGTTCCAATTGAAGCAAGCCTCTCTATCAACCCTATCATCTTTAGCACATGCTACGAGACCGGGCCCCCTTCATTAAGCTTACACTTGAAGAGATCTATTAGCAACTCATATTCCATTATCTGGGATTGAGAGTCATAGAGACTCTTCAGGTGTTCGAGCATTTCATTGGGCCTCATGTTCTCATACTGTCTCTGAAGTTCCATCGACATGGAAGACATTATTACGCATTACGCCGAAGTGGCATCATCTAGATGTTTCTGGTAAGCATCTTTATCAAATGAGGCATATTATTCATAATCTGTCGCAGGGACTGTTAGAAACACTGTGTCCAACACGTATTCAATTTTCTCATGTCTCAATACTATTCCAAATTCCTTAACCAATCAAGGTAGTTCGGTCCAGTAGGTTTATTCATCTCAATCAACATTTTCAACGACAATCTCGACATCTTTTATAATCTGAAGAATTAGATAGATCGGAAATCAAATTCAAAATCTATTTCCTGTTATACACATTCATTTAAGATAATCAACAAGGTCTTTTGTTTAATTAGCTCCCACTATTTTAACATACTTCTACGACCCCATGGTAGAATACAGACCTATATTAATTGAGGTCATAATGGGCCAAGATCCAAGCCTATGATATCTCCGCGTTTGCTTTGCCTGATAACTTCAATAACATATCTTGGTAGGTTCTAAACCAATTGTAAAACTTTATTTGCAACTCTTGGTTAATCAAATTATTACATTTAATCTTGCATCCTTAGATTAGTCCGACGTCTAAGCAAGTCAACCCCATTACACGACTGCGTTTATGTATCTAAGCAAACTTGGCCTTTGTGAGCAAACACTTTGGTGTAAATACCCACAAAAGTTTATCATTTGCTTTTACGTTAAAACACATCTATGAAAGAGTTTTGATCCTCGTAAACTTAGAGTAAATGCTTTGGCATAAATACTCGTATCACCGAATAGGATTTTGCACTCTAACAATTATAATGGACGACGCGTTTAATTTAGACTTGTATTTAAAGTTTTGGGAAATATTTTAATTCAGGATTGTAACCAAGATCAACACTTTAATGCCACATCCAATATGACATCTTAACATCATGCAAAACTAATAACACATATAGTTTGGAAACTGTCAACCCAATATGCATGATAGAAGAATGTTTAATCAAACACTGGGCGCCGCCTGCCCAGACAGTTATAGCGGACACTATTCTAGAAATGTAAATGACAACATTTTGACATTTAGCACATAAACAGTATACTTATCAAATAATATATTGTATAATAATAATCTTGGGTTAAACATTCTGAACTCTGAAAAAAAAAATTGTTTCTGGACATGTGGGGTCGCGGCGCCACTAAGGCAGTAGCCTTTCGGCTTCTGGAAATTTGCATTAGCGTCGCGGCGCTGCAGAGGCAGAAACATTTCTGTTTCTGCAAATGCATTAGCGTTGAGGCGCCTGTTATCCAGTGAGTTCATAATTTCAAAATGACGTATCAGCGTCGCGGCGCCGCCTTGAAACCCTATCCAGCGCCACGTCGCCCTATCATAGGGCCGCGACACCGACGTCCTGACAAATGTTTCTGTGTTGATTTTCAAAAATCATTCAACCCCTAAATCCAATTTAGGGATCAATTCACAGGTCCTTAATCATCACCCACCATTATCAATAACGCCCATTAGACCATCATCTGTTCTTACTCATTCTTAGCCGTGCATTGAGCCGGACAACGCACTTTGGCTTAGTTCGAGTTAGATTGGAATGACTTCCTCGAGTTAGCGTAGGAGATAATTTAGGGTAATATCAAAATGTCAACATTTGTTCAAGATACGTGGGATTTCAAGAAACCTCGTTTTAATCCAATTTTATGTTTAACCCATATTATTATTTTATTCATTGTTGTATAACCATTTAACTAGTCTGACCTCTGATACCACTGTAGGGTTTTGTTGGGTACAAAGCATATAAGTAAGGCACAACGGAAGTTTAAAGTTTTTTATTCTTACTTACCCCAACAATAATTCTGATATGGTTATACAACAATGAAGCTTGTAATATAAAACATATACTTACAAGTTGGAAAATCTGGAGTCTTTTTCTATTGTTAGGTGCACACGCGATTTCCCTTCCAATTGCAAGCTCCAAGCTTCAATGTACTTCTCATTCAGAAAGCTAGGAAATCCGGCAGAGGTTCGAGAGAGTATTTTATTCTAAGTCTCTAAGGCTTAGAATGTTATTCTGAAAATTAGTGTAGTATAATGAAAGTGAATGCCTCTATTTATAGTTGAAAATTAGGTCAAAAAACTAGATTAGGGTTTGACCTTGGGCCTGACCCAAAATCGATGCAGAGGCGCCACGGCCCTAGGATATGGGCGCCGCAGCGCTCGACGTGCAGTTACACTGTCTCGATTTAATTTCCGTGCTTTCATAATTAAATATAAAATCCAATTTTAACTTAATTAATGTAATCATTATTCATCTAAATGTCTCGATTCCAAATCGAACATTTTAATTACTCTCTCAATACATCCTTAGATCGAAATGGACAATCGACATAGTGTAACCCTACATGAAACTTAATATGTGAAGTACTTTTACGTGAATCCAGTAAACTTAACCTTTATGTAGTAAGATAACATTCTTTCCTTCACGACACACCCGATCAAGCTTAGGATTTGTCAAATGTCTATCCAAATGGCTTAATCAATGTATCTCATCTTTATTAGTCGACGACTAGACCATATTCTAAATATGTCTATTGCGTTGGCCAACGACTTATTCAACCTAATATCACTAAGAATCCGAGTGTTCTCTCGAACATACATTCGAGGAATGAATCCTAATCTTGGCTCAACTACCACCTTCAATCCACATCGTAATGTACCCAATATAAGCCGTATCTCAACCTACAAGGCATTTGAGCTTAGGACGGGATCAAAGTACATTACTTTGTAGATAAGGCGTGTATTGACCTCAAGTCTAAGGACTTCTATCTCCCACACGTTGATCATACGTTAGACAAGTATAACAAACAGTATATCAGCAGGGTATACCAATACTTCCAAAGTATCCATGTGTCCATCATGAGTAACCATTACTTGTAGCAGGTGAGACATAGTACATCCTCTAAGGGTGTGATGCAGACCACATGTCGACTTATCACACATCATCGATATCCCATTCTCGATGATCATTAGTCGAGACTATTTTAAGAGTTACGCTCTATCATAAAATATATCACTCTGTTAATGACAACGTAAGCTCAAGGGATGCACATTAATGAATAATTACAAACAATCAAATAATAATTCAATAATTGCAAATGCCAAAATATTAATCTCCATTAATAATAATATGAATTTGTATAAAGTACATTTGTCCTAATACAGATTGTCTCTAGGACATAAATATACTTTCAGGAATGTGATGAACAATTCAATGAACATGTCAAAGCCTAGAAAAACTTTCAGAAATTAGAACAACCTATTTTGTGACTACTGCATAATGAAAGGTCTTACTAAGAAAGTTTGTTACAAGCTAGTAGGATATCCTAATGATTTTAAGTCAAAGAAAAAAGGAAACTATCCATCACATGGGGCTCATAATGTGGTTGCTGATGATAACAACTATAGTACAAGACAAAGTTATTCTGAGTATGTAGAAGATGGATTTCATAGTTATGATAGAGGAGTACTATCTTATTATGAAAGATCAGGATATGAGAGGAGTGGTCCTTCCAACTATGAGAGGTCTGGTTATCAGAGTGGTGGTCCTTCTAACTATGAAAGAGGTGGAATTCTAATTCACAAAGGTTGGCAATGATGGGGCTTTCTAGAGAACAGTACCATCATATACTTCAATTGCTTGGCAAGACATCTGTGCAAGGAAATAGAGATGCATCAGTTAAAGCAATCACCACCAACAGGATTAGTTCCACCACTAACCCTACTACACCTGACAATGGTAACAACTCTGCAGGTATCATTACTGCACTTTCAGTAGATGATAGATGAGATGAGTGGATTCTAGACTCAAGAGCCACAAATCATATGACTCCTAATGCTGAAATTCTTATTGATAAACAACAATTAGCACCATCTAAATAGAATAAAGTACACTTGCCAAATGGAGATACCACCAGAGTCACACATAATCGGTATTTCTGTCATGGCTATCAGAACTGACAATGATATAGAGTTTGTTAATACTGAGTGTACTATATTACTCACAGCTCCAGGGATCATACATAAAAAAATATGCATTTACACACCTCAGCAAAATGGTATTGCTGAGAGAAAATTTAAACATATCCTTGAAGTTGCAAGAGCACTGAAATTTCAAGGTTCTATTCCCACAAAGTTCTGGGGTCACTGTATTCTTGTTGCAGTATAATCTCATTAACAGATTACCTTCACTTGTAACCAATGTCAAGTCACCCTATGAGCTATTTCATCACAAGAAACCCTCAATGCCAAGAACATGCACATTGAGGATACATTTCAGCCCAGGAGTTGCCATGCAGTGCACATGGGATACAGTGAACATACTAAAGGCTATATTCTATACAACCTCTTTGAAAAATAGCTTTTTATTAGTAGGGATATCATATTTAAGAAAGATATTTTTCTTTTCTCACTTCCTTCTACTACAGATTGGAGAATATTTCCTCCTTCTAATATCACTATTGATCATGCTACACCTAGAGTCCCTACATAGATAGTTCCTCACTCAGCTTACGGTAAGGCTGGTCAGTGGGCCGGGTCGGTCCGGTCTCGCCCCAAACCCGGTTTTTTTAAAAACAAAAATTTGCGGTATCAGGACTCGAACCGGGACGGGACATGGTCTCGTCCCGACCCATTCCTGCCCGCCCCAATCCCTCCAGGCCCGACCCGGTCCCACCCCGATCCCGCCCGAAGCTCCCCCCTTTGCAAAAATTACCGTTGCACCAACGGTCATTTTACATTTTGGCCATTGTGCAACGGCCATTTTGGCCTCCCCCTCCCCCAACCCCCCTACCCCCTTAATATTTATTTTTAACCCATAAGTTATTATATTTACACTTTAATCCAATTTCTCAACTATAAATACCTCATTTTCTCTTCATCTTTCTCACAAATCTTCCTACAATCTCTCAATCTATCTCTCTACAAGTCTACATTGTCTACTAAATATTCAATTTTATTTATTCATTTGGGAGTGAAGTTGGCAACTAGCTTGAGGATCTTCCATCGAGCAAAGTTTCAATTTTCAACATCTCGATTACACGTCGACGTTACGTCGGCGTTTGGTACATTTGTTCCTTCATTAAATTATTATTGTCTGTTTATTTTATTTAGCGCACTTAATTTTATTTACTTTAATTATTTATTAGTATAAGTATAAATTTATAATGGAAGGATTTAAATGTATGCTTACGGGTAGGGGTCATTCTTCTTCTAGTAGGGGCAACAAGGGCAAAGGTCCTATTTCTAGACAGAATCATATTCCTACACAGGATGATTTTGTTGTTACTGAACATTTTCCTACAATACCATTAGATTTAGACGATGAGCTATTTTATGGAACTCAAAAGACTTTAATTAAGACGATGATCTAGATGATACACCTACTAATGTAGATGACAACACACCCACTAGTGCACCTTCAACTGAAATATCTCCTATTCCCCCTAGTATGAGACGAGGTCCAACAAAACGAACATTAAAATCAGATGCATGGACATTTTTTGATAGGGACGTAGAGAATCAAGTAGCTAGATGTAAAATTTGTAAAGATGTTTTAAAATTTAAAACTGGAAAAGGTCACGGTGGGACATGGGGTTTAATGAGACATGTAGCAAGGGCTCATCCATCTAGATATGCCCAATAATAGGCTTCAAAACCGGGTGTACAAACGTCCGCTCCATCGGGACAAGGTTCACATACTGTCCCGGACCAAATACAGGGTCAAATTAACCCTATGACGGGGGGAATTGTAGGCCCTAAATACGATAAACATAGAGATAGGGAAGCAATAGCAAAATTAGTTGTTGTGGAGGGTTTGCCTTTTTCATTTCCTTCATCTCCCGATTTTATTCATTACATTAGAGATACGTATAATCCTGCTTTTAACAATTTTCCTAGATCAACTGTTAAGAGAGATGTATTTAAATTTGCACATGAATATCAACAGTATTTACGTTATTCATTATATCATTTTAATGGAAAAGTGGCTATCACTTCTGATATAGGTCATAGTACTAACGACCATGATTATCTAACGGTAACCTGTCATTGGATAGATTATAAACGGTCTATGCAAAAACGTATCTTAGCATATAGATATATAGATGATAGGCACACTAGTACTTTTATTGCAGAAAATATTTATCAAGTGTGCGATTATTACGGAATAACTGATAAAATTATGACTATTACATTAGATAACATTTCTTCTAACATTTACGCTATTACAATTTTAAAAAATAGTTTAGCTCCATCTTTTCCAGATCAGTTTCATATAAAAATGTGTGTGTCATATATATAACTTAATTGTAAAGGATGATCTATCACTTTTTGAAGACATTCTTAGTAAAATACAATTTGCTATAAACTTTATTTTAAAAAATAATAGAATACAACGAAGAAAAGAATATAAAAAAACTTGTCACGATTGTCAACTACCTTATAGAAAAATTCCAGAAGAAGTACCCACTAGGTGGAATTCTTTATTCGAGCAACTACTTGTTGCTTATGACTATAACTATAGAAAATCTATAACTTTATTTTTTAACTCTCATAATCAAAATCCAGCTGATATGGTTGTAGATAGCGATTGGGAAAAAATTTCAGAACTTATTGTATTTTTAGAGAAATTTTATCAAGCAACAAAAGAATTTTCCGGTATATATTATCCTACTATTTCAACTATGTTGTTTTATATAGCTCTAATATTTTTACTGCTTAATGAATATATGGATAAACCATCTTATAAGGCATCTATTAAAAAAATGTTTATCAAAATAAAAAAATATTTTAATCCCATTCCCACTATTTATATTATTGGTGTTGTATTAAATCCGACTATTAAAATAGATGGTACTAAATCACTAATTGAAAATATTTACGATTGTATAGCAGTACTACCACATCCAAGTCCGAAAAATCCAAATCACCCACCACCTATTGAACAAACTAAAGAAGAAGTGTTGTCTAGCGTAGAAGACGAATGCAAAAAAGTATATAGGTTTTACCAACAAGAAAGTACTAGCAACCTACCGGCTTCCATACGATCTTCTTCTTCTTCAACACAACCTCACAAAAGACATGCTGTTTCTGCGGCTAGTATTGAAAGCCTCAGAAATAGAATGTACGGCCGTACCGCTACTAACCAAATTAGCGAGTTTGATATTTTTGTTTTGCAGGGTTTTGTACCGTACCAAGCAGTTCTCAATGAAGAAGGACGTGAAGTCTTGCTGAAATACCGGAGGGGGGATAAGAAGACCTTTCCGATACTTTCAATGATGGCCCGAGATGTTTTGAACATTCAAGCGTCAACGGCGTCTGAAAGCGCTTTTCTGCCGGCAGATATCAAATAGGAGAGCAGAAACACTTATTAGCCGGAGAACTTGGAGATTGTAGTGTTATTCAGAGATTGGATACGAGCGGAGCGGAAGGTGCGGTCTACCGGAGATCAACGAAGAAGAAGACAAAAACTACAACGAAATCTTATCCGAATGTGATGGAAGCGACGTGGAGCAATTTGACCAACAAATACCAATTTCAACCGAAAAACTACAGGAAATTATCAAAAAACTAGAATAGGTTTTTTTCAAAATGTAATTTTTTTAATTGCAATTTTATTATGTAATTTGCAACTTTTGAACAACACTACAAAGTTGCAATTTTGACAATTGTATTTGTATTACAAAAAAAATCATATGTCTATTAAATAATATAAGAGGCACAAAAATAGTCTTGGGATGTTTTTATTACACTATTTGTTTAATTTTTGAGTTTTTTATATATATGTTATTCTTTAAATTAAGTGGAAAAAAACCGGTCCCGATCCCGCCCCGACCCGACTTTGACTGAATCGGAAACGGGATGGGACGGCGGCGAATCCCGCCTGTCCCGATCCCGCCGGTCCCGACCCGACAAACCCAATCCCGGTCCACTGGCCACGCCTAGTTTACTGATATTCCTGACCTGGAGGTTGACAATATACCACATGTTATTGATCTTATTAAGGAGGGCCATGCACCAGCTATTGTTGATCCAGTATTGCCTATACCAGTTCCTCTTGTTGATGTTAATCAAAGGGCATCTAGTAGGGGAAGAAAGGCCTCTATATGGATGAAGGACTATGTAGCAAATGTTCAAGAGAATCCCAAATACTCCATTGCAAACTTCATGTCCTATCAGTCTATCAAGCCTTTTTATCAAGTATATCTATCAGCATTTAGTGCAGAAGTGGAGCCAGCATCCTTCACAGAAGCTTGTCAAGACCTAAGATAGGTAGAGGCTATGTAAACTAAGATATCTACTTTAGAAGCCAATAATACTTAAAAAGTAGTATCTCTTCCTCCTAGCAAGTCTGTTATTGATTGCAAATGGGTCTTGAAGATCAAATATAAAGCTAATGGAGAAGTGGAGAGATTTAAAGCTAGACTAGTGGAAAAGGGATTCAATCAAAGAGAAGGCTTGGACTATCAGGAGATATTTTCTCCAGTTATCAAAATTGTGATTGTTAGATCAGTCTTGGCACTTGCTACAGCTGAGAATTGACATGTACACCAAATGGATATGTACGATGTCTTTCTTCAAGGTGATTAATTTGATGAAGTCTACATAACTCTGCCTCAGGGGTTCCAATGTCCTAAAGGATTTGATGTGCAGGGAGAGAAACATGTATGTAGGCTCATCAAATCTCTTTATGAGCTAAAGTAGGCCCCAAGACAATGGAATGTGAAACTCACTGAAGCTTTGGGGTTTGTTCAAAGCCACTTGGACTACCCATTGTTCACCAAGAAGTCTGGATCACAGTTGGTGATCATACTTGTGTATGTTGATGACCTTATAGTTACAGGGAATGATCTGAACTTAATCATGGAGACAAAACAAGTTTTTCACAAGACATTCAAGACTAAAGATCTAGGTGAGCTCAAATATTTCTTAGGTATTGAGTTTGCTAGGTCTAGTACAGGGATTGTTATGCATCAGAGAAAGTACACACTGGAAATCATCTCTGAAGCTGGCCTAAGTGCAGCTAAGCCAACTTCAACCCCTATAGATCCTAATGTGAAGCTTACTACCAAAGAATATGATGATACAGTCAAAGAATGTGATGATACAGTTGGAAGAAGGGTTGATGATCCATTACTTGAGGATGTAGGAAGGTATAAGAGACTAATAAGGAAATTTTTGTACCTAACTGTAACAAGATTATCTATAGCTTTTGCCATACAAACCTTGAGTCAATTCTTGCATCAACTAAAGCAATCTCATCTTGTTACAACTCTCAAAGTGATAAGATATGTCAAAGGACAAGTGGGGTTATGAGTTCTTCTAGCTAGCAAAAGATCTAGAAATATTGAAGTATTTTGTGACTCTGACTGGGCAGCATGCCAGAAAATTTAGGATATCTATTAAAGGGTTCTTTGTAAAATATGGTGATTCACTCATTTCATGGAAGTCAAAGAAGCAAGGAATTGTGTCCAGAAGCTCAGCAGAATTTGAGTATAGAAGCATGGCAAGTTCAGTAGCTGAAGTTGTTTGGATTCCATGATTGTTTAAAGAGTTAAAGGCTGATATAGCAACATCAGATCTCATTCATTGTGATAGCAAATCAGCAATTCAAATTGTTGCAAATTCAGTGTTCCATGAAATAACAAAGCATATAGAGCTTGATTGTCACTTCATTAGAGAGAAGATTCAACAAGGTTTGTTTGAGACTAGGTACTTGCACACTAAAGAACAGAGACAGATATACTGACAAAAAAGACTTTTCAGAACACAGCATGAGTACTTACTGTTGGAAATTTGCCTTTGGCGGGGAGGTGCGTCCACCCATATTTAATGAATTAAACACTAGTGTTCCGCATGTTGGAGGCTTTGTCTCTTCTCACATGCATAATCTACTAAGTGAGTAGATGACCGTAGGGCCAAGAATCGTCAAATTTCGTTGAGAAATGAAAGAGATATTGGTCCACGAAGTAAGGTGCTTGAGGCATGAAAATATGGTGTGGGACAAATCTACCACATCGGTGGGAAAAGGAAGAAGTGCTCTCTTTATAAGTCTCTAAAGTGGTAAAGGGTTTGGGACCCCAAGGGGTATCCCATGTGTTTAAAGGAGGGAGGACATAGATGTGCTTGGGTTCAAGGCTAAGCCCACACGCGCGCTGCCGCCGCCCGCCCGTCATGTCCGGTTTGATCTCGGGTCACGGGTCACGGGTTGTGGGCTGTGGGGACTTTCTGATATTATCTTTTTGGACTTACAGTTTGGTCCCTAGAGTTTCTAGAAAGTTGATTTTGGGAATGACGGAAGGCAGAAACTTTCTGCCTACCGTTGGACTGTTTTTTGGAGCATTAACCAGCCATTACTTGGATGATTAACTCCTCCATAATCACCCTCACTTATAGCCTTAAATCTTTCATACTAATGGCCTTAAACCTGCCATTAATAGCCCTCACTAATGGCTATTAACAGCTTTGTTTGTGGCAGTTGAGGAGTACCTCCTCCATGCTATATATTGATGCCTCCTTTGGCTAAAAAAATGTGACAGAAAAAAAAGCATATACATCACGAAATAGTCACCAAAACACAGCAAAAACAGTGGCAAAAAACAGTGAGGAAAGACACTCATATACACAAGATATACATAACAGAGACACATTATATACACAGAGACAAAACAGAAGAGAAAACAGAAACTCTTCCTTCCTTTTCCATTTCTTCAGCAAGTCGATTCGTATTTGTTTTCTTCATCAGACTCAACCTATTGGCTTTGTAGCATTGAGATTAAAGTGTTGTTTTATCTTGGGAGACTATTATCCGCTAACGTAAAAGCATATATACGGGACAATATTGTCTTAAGGACAGAGTGCAATCACTCTACTCAACACACAACGTTGTAACCATCTAGATTTAGTTATTTCTTGATTTCAGGTTATCTTAAGGACAGAGTGCAATCACTCTACTCAACACACAACGTTGTAACCATCTAGATTTAGTTATTTCTTTATTTCAGGTTATTAAGATTCAAGACACAATAAGCTTGCGGCAGTTTTGAAGATTGATCATTTATTTATCCTTTCGAACACTTGTAATATTTATTTACTTTCCGTACTGCTTTACAATAGTAACCAACAATTTAAGACAAGATTGGATTGTATTAGTATTAGTGTTCGAAAGATGTCGGTCAAAAGTTGTGTGACCAAATCTGGATATGGCTGTGGTTTTCTGGTAGAAGAGAGTGATGATGATGCCGTTGAAGGTCAACGTGTTCATGGTGTCACCGCTCCGGACAGTGGTGGGAACAAGCGCTCACGAGAGGTTGAGGATGTCAACTGGGACAAGAGGAGAAGGCTGAAGATGTGCTTTTATCTTGCAACAGAAGGCCTATATCTGTCCCAGACAAAGGATCCGAATAATGGTAAAGAGGAAATGAACACTCAATCCGATGAAGTGACTGAAGTGGGCCAGAATCCAAAATTGGGATAAGTAGTTTTTCTTACTTGTCAAGAATAAAAATTAAATGATGTCTGATTAAAAATGGCTTAAAGTAAGGAGGAATATGAAAATATTTTCACGAAATAATTTATATTCCTTTCGCTTTAAAATCAAAAGTTTAATCTCATCTTCATTCCCGTTTAAAGATTGAACTTTGTAAACGACTTAAAAAGATCCGTTCTTTTAAGTGTAATTATTAAAAGTGTGTAAAGTATGTTCGCACATACGAGGGAGAAAGATCCACTGACTGTGCGAAAACGGTTACCACTCTTAAGTAAGCGCCAAGAATTGTCTGGGCACCAATCATAATGGAAGAAGACTAAAAGCTAAAGACGTTGAGCCTGTCACACTATTTGGCAGAAGATCCTTCATAGGATGATATTGGATACTCAGTCATACAAAGCCTCCGGGCGACTGGAGTGGGCCAAAACTCCTTTGATATGATGATATTGGACACTCAGTCATACAAAGCCTACGGGCGACTGGAGTGGGGCCAGGATTCATTTCATATGAATAGTAATGGACACCTAGTAAGGTGGGCCAGAGTTTCCAGGTCTCAAATGATTGAAGGCCTAAAGAAAGGCAGAAAAGAAATTGGACACTCAGTCGGCCAAAGCAACTGGAGTGGGCCAGAGTATCCAGATCACATATGATCTGGTTACGCCCTAACCACGGGCAAGAGGTTGTTCATGTGAAGCAACGCCACCTCTAAAGTCTAAGGGTTGGAGAGGTTGTCCTCAATAGGACTTCAGGGAATGAGATCACTCTAAAATGAGGTGATACATGTTCCAAACTTAGTTTAAGGGACGCTGTTGGTCAAGCTGGTCTGAGACTAGTCCAACATGTCTGTAATAACTAAGAATGGTACAGTATGTCTGTAGCCAAATGAATGATATATTTGTAATCCGTGCATCTATGCCATTATAGATTAAGACACGTTAAACAGAAAGTCATTCAAAAGCTAGCGAAGTTGAGATTGTTGCCTTCTGTTGACATAAACCCTCAAAATGAATATGAGGTAGGCGAAGAGGCAAAATCACATTTCCAAATTCCATCAAAGGAATAGTGAAAGAAGCGCCGCTCCTCTAGAACTTAGTCACACCTTTATGGGTGATTTAAAGTTTATACAAAATAGAGGGGGGAGACAAGTACTTTGTGACCTTCATTGATGATGGTACAACGTATGTAATCCTTTGTTTGTTGAAAAGCAAAGATGAAGTTGTTGAAGCGGATAAGCGCTACAAAACAGAAGTTGAAAATCAACTAAGCCTATGGATTGAGAAATTCGTAGCGATAGAGGGGGGAAATGTGAAGCATCGTTCATTAAACAACTGTTCATTACTCACCTCAGTCCAACGGTGTTAGCCAAGCATAAATCCGTACGCCCATATTATGTGGGGCAAGGCGATCCTTACCTCTAATGCGATTCTCAACAGAACTACGCATAAGGATAAGGATGACTCTCCGTGTGAAACATGGAAAGGATCTCACATACAAATGTTGTGATGTGGGGTGGTTTCGTAAAAGTTAGAATACCGAAATAGGTCAAATTGTACCTAAGACTGTAGATTGCATATCCACTGGATCTGCAAATAACAGTAGTGCTTATCGCCTCTGGGTGTCAAAGAATGCTGAATTCTTTGAAGATAACTTTCCTTGAAAAGGAAAAAGAAGTAATTGCTCGAGGTTAGCAAGAACCCGCAAGGGTCTGACTGTCCGGAACTAGACGTTCCGTATCTACAGGACTCGAAAGTTGCTGGCTATCAGGAACTTAAATTTCCAGATCTGCAGAACACATGGATTCTAGATGTTGAACTCAGACAGAGCAAAGAAGGGGACAAAGACTTGTTCCAGTCCTTCTAGCGTGTATGGTTGAGAATGAACCATGAACAATTAACAAATAATTGTCATCTCCAAAAGCGTTGCTTTGGAAAGAAGCTACAAAGAGATAAATAGATTTTATCATATAGAACCATACTTGCGTAATGGTTGATCTTCCTCCGGGAAAATAACCTTTAGGTTGTGAAAATGGATACTCAAATGTGAGTACAAAGTAGATGGATCTACTGTCGAGTATAAGGACTCGGCTACTTGTACATGTGCTCCCATGTGAGTAACTTAACATCCTGGGCCATTGCAGCCTTGCGTGGCATGGTTGTTGAAACAGCCTTCCTAACCGGAGAGTTGGAAGAAGAGGATCAGAGTTGGTTTGCTGGACTGTTGGGCTTCTTCCTGAACTTTCATTTTGGTCCCTGAAATATTTACATTTTGGTCCTGGAAGTTTCAGATAAAACAGAAATAATGAATCTGACCACACAAACATTGACTCTGAAGTTAGAAAGCCAACAGTTGGAAAACCAACAGTCTGAGAGTGGAAATTATATTGAAATAAAAGATATGGGTATCACAGATGACATCTTAGGAATTGAATTTCTAAGACATCTAACGGACTGGTTTAACTCCAAACTCAGTTGTGAGATAATTGACAGTCTCGTTGAAGCCACCAATGGATATGAATCATAGAACTGATTGGAATCATGGTGCACCTATAGACAAGGAGCGATATGCACGGGTCACGTGTAGTTCAATACACACTACAACCGACCTGGTATCGGCCTACAAATAGATCAGTTGAACTCAGGTTCACTGATGATCTGAATAAATTATCAATAGAGGGTGTTAAGTCGGATATGACGATATCTGAATTATTCGTTTACCTACGGATTATAGTATTCTGGATGTCCAGCGATTCTGGGAGAACACAATTATGCAAACTGGACATCAGATATGAAGAACACCAAAGCCACAAGTAAATGTGTATGGTGGGTCTTTGAAAATCCTCTAAGCAAACTTGCATCGACCGATTCATGATGGGATCGGAGTTTATCGCATTATACAAAGCATGAAAGAAGTTGAGTAACTTCATGACTCCTTAGAGGACGTCCCTTATTGGGAGAAACCCGTGCCTTCAGCATTTATACATTGTGGCTAGCCGATCGGCTTCAGGAAGGACACGGATGACGGCGTCTGGACATATCTGTCAGGAGAAATAAGACCGTATGGCAGTTGATCATCACGGGTGTCACTTCCTTACTAACTAAGGGACTACCCGGAAATCAAGTGGTCTGTCTGTCTAGGGGAATGAGCTTAAAACCCAAACAATATGAACCTTTACGGTGGTAACCCAACCATACTGATTGGAGATCCCAAGAATTTGGTTCAATGGGAAAAATAAGCTGCAAAAGGTTCAGTTGAGCGCTTCGGTGGAAGCAAGAAGCAGTTCGGATGATGATTTCTGTAAGGAAACATAAATCCAAAGTTGTTCCCGCGATAGACATTAAGTGCTACCTGTATGATGGGTAAAGGTTAAGCTTCCAAACCTTTAAATGATCCTCAAACGGTTGAGGTTAAGGCTGGGAAAACTTTTAATGATTCCTAACACTTGTGAAGTGGGGTATAGCAGGTTACCTTGTAGGAGATCACCTATTTAAGTGCGAGGAAGGCCGCCTCAAATGAACGTACTTAAGAATCCAAGTGTGTCCACGGCCACAACGGACAGAAACGTAAGAATGAAAACGAATAAAGAGAGTTATTCTGTTGGTATCATTGTCTTGGCTTACACTAAACACTGACGGTTCAAGACATCACGTTCACCGCGCAGTAAGTAAGTCCGGTGGTATTCAACTAGGGAAGGTTCAAAGCGGAAGCTTCCTCTCTTAATGCAATATCTTTTCGCTGAAAGATTGCTGAAAGTAGGCACCTTGTGTGTGCGCCACAATCTCTCTTTCATAGAGGGGATTGTTGGAAATTTACCTTTGGCTGGGAGGTGCATCCACCCATATTTAATGAATTAAACACTAGTGTTCCGCATGTTGGAGGTTTAAGGCCATTAGTGTGGCAGGTTTAAACCTAGATGTGCTTGGGTTCAAGGCTAAGCCCACACGCGCGCCGCCGCAGCCCGCCCGTCCCATCCGGTCCGGTCTCGAGCTCGGGCTCGGGTCACGAGTCACGGGTCGTGGGCTGTGGGGACTTTCTGATATTATCTTTTTGGACCCCAAATTGCTTAATATTTCCAGTTTGGTCCCTAGAGTTTCTGGAAAGTTGATTTTGGGAATGACGGAAGGCAGAAACTTTCTGCCTTCCGTTGGACTGTTTTTTGGAGCATTAACCAGCCATTACTTGGCTGATTAACTCCTCCATAATCACCCTCCTTCAATGGCTATGAACAGCCTCACTTATAGCCTTAAATCTGCCACACTAATGGCCTTAAACTTGAGTTTAACAGCCCTCACTAATGGCTATTAACAGCCTTGTTTGTGGCAGTTGAGGAGTCTCTCATCCATGCTATATATTGATGCCTCCTTTGGCTAAAAACGTGACAGAAAAAAAAGCATACACATCATGAAACAGTCACCAAAACACAGCAAAAACAATGATGAAAAACAGTGAGGAAAGACACTCATATACACAAGATATACACAACAGAGACAAAACAGAAGAGAAAACAGAAACTCTTCCTTCCTTTTCCATTTCTTCAGCAAATCGATTCGTATTTGCTTTCTTCGTCAGACTCAACCTATTGGTTTTGTAGCGTTGAGATTAAAGTGTTGTTTTATCTTGGGAGACTATTGTCCGCTAACGTAAAAGCATATATACGGGGCAATCTTGTCTTAAGGACAGAGTGCAATCACTCTACTCAACACACAACGTTGTAACCATCCAGATTTAGTTATTTCTTGATTTCATGTTATCAAGATTCAAGACACAACAAGCTTGCGGCAGTTTTGAAGATTGACCATTTATTTATCCTTTCGAACACTTATAATATTTATTTACTTCCCGTCCTGCTTTACAACAGTAACCAACACTTACTCTCCAAGTTGGGAGTGCTTAATCTGTTTGCACCCTCCAACTTGAGGGGATTATTGAAGAAGGCAAGTACTCAATTGTATATATTACAAGTTGTAGGTGAATGTGTATTTGATGAAAGTGATTAGTTTAGGCGATTAGTTTGTTAGACTGTTCGTTGTCATTATCAGTGCATATATATACATTGCACTGCTGTACAGATATCAATTCAATTCAGTTTTCTAATTCTCCAAAATATCTTCTATGTTCTTAGCTTACCCTCTCCTTCTCCTCACATACTTCAACCTTGTTCTCATGGAGATCATTAACAATAATAAATAAAATAAAAGTAAAAACTACATTAAAGCTTTTGCAAAACCTGATAATATAATTTGTTTTACACCATCGGTATATATAAATAAACTCAATTGAACAATAGTGATCTCATATTAAACTTGTGACATTGCAATTATACCGTATTTGGTCACCATATAGTCTTTTGTTTAGAAACAAACAAGAGCTCAATTCGAAAAAAGGTCATTGAGTTATGGAGAATTTTAATAAATTTAATAGGACTATCTAAATTTTTACTTTATTGATGAGAGTTCGATTTTCCAGCTTGTTCCAATTTCTCCTTCCCTTTCCCATGTGTATAATAAAAGTAAAAATAAAAAGGTCATTGAGTTGTCTCCTTTGGGGATT
This sequence comes from Anisodus tanguticus, assembly GCA_034509755.1. Taxonomy (NCBI): domain Eukaryota; kingdom Viridiplantae; phylum Streptophyta; class Magnoliopsida; order Solanales; family Solanaceae; genus Anisodus; species Anisodus tanguticus. The sequence goes on along the minus strand of CM067543.1, from coordinate 5,396,354 downwards.
GGAGACAACAAACTGAATAGTTGAAAATTAGTGAGATTTCAAGAAGTCAACACCTTTTGCCAAAACTCTCAATTTTCCTCCTTGAAAATACTTTTTCCAAACTTTAACCTTACGGCTCTTGTTTGTGCACGTGTTAGTGTATAATTAATTATATGTAAACCTATCTTTAGCGGGTTGATCACATTTTGACTTATTTAAATATGAGTCTGGTAAAGTTATTGTCATGTGACCAGAATGGCATGTGTTTAAGTCATGAAAACAGTCTCTTGCAGAAATGTGAGGTAAGACAACATACAATAGATATTTGTGGTCCAGCACTTCCCCGAATCTCGCGCACAGCGGGAGCTTAGTGCACCGAATTTCCCTTTCATTTTTTTTAAGTATGAAATGAAAATCAAATTATGTAATCAATCAACCCCACAAAATACAATGTTGAAAAAAGAGATGGTTGAAAAGTCAAGATTGGTTGGAGTTGGATGTTAAATTTCATTGAGAAACTTGATCTTTATAAGACTAATGTAAGCATGATATCATAATCTGTTGGGACATAAATTGACACGCTTTTATGAAAAGACCTTTAAATATTAGTAGAAAAAAGCAAATATCTTCAAACTTCAGCGTATTTTAATTAAGAAGGATGTTATAAAGAATTTAACTTTTATGCAAAAAGTATATATTTAAGTCAAGTATTAGATAATTACAAATTAATTTTCATGATAAATGTAACTGATAATCTATCTAATAAAAATAATAACTAATCTACTATCACAAAGTAATATTTATTAATAATATTAAACGAAGCGTTACATAATCAACGTATATAACTTAACTCCTCGGAGGAGCCAATATCTTTAAATGTATGTGTAGTTAGACCTATCCTACTCTCTAGGCTCTCGTGATCTTTTATTTTTATTTTATTATAGAACTTTGTGTTTAATTAGGGATCAATCAGTATTAATGTTTTATTACATTTTCCTTTATGAAAATAATATTAACGTCTGACTGACTCATGATGAAGTATTCTCCAACAAATTCATTCTATTTTTAAAAAAAAACAAATTTATATAGCTTTAATGAGTTTCAACGATTAACAACCTTTTAATCTTTTATACATGAACCTAACTTTTAAATTATTTCTTTAATATTTTCTTTCACTATTTACTTCCTCTGTTTCTAAAACATAGACTTAGCACTGACCAGACTATTGCATAAGTATAAAAACAAATTGTCTAAAAATAATGGTTTGTAATAAAATATTTTCCAATATTCTTTCATTAATTGTATTAATTGTATATCTCCTATTTTGTAGAATTATAATCATTTGGTAATTAGGTTAATTAGTTACCTAGTTTGTATCAAAGTAAATATTTTTGTAACCTTATATATATTGTAAATTATTCATCAATGAACATATTCTTTTATGGTATCAGTAGCCTAAAAGTACAAATCTACCCTAGCCGCCGATACACCTTCTCGGCCGCCACCTTTTTTTTTCACGTCGACAACTAGCCCACGTCGGAACCCTAGCCGTCGACATCTCTCGGCCGCCCACCCCCTCTTTTCCCCACAACGGAACCCTAGTTTTTCCGGTCATTCTCCCTCCCTCCCTCTTCCTCCTAAATTCCCTCTTCCATGGCTGACAAATCCAAATTTCATCATGCACTTGCCGTAAACAACATTAAAAACTTCATCCATGTGACTCTTGAGATGGAAAAGGGTCAATACTTCTCGTGGGCGGAGCTTTTTAAGATCCATTATCGTGTTTACAAAGTTAGCGACCACATCATCCCACCCACGCCGAAGTCCACGGACATTCCATCGGCTTTGACTTCTGATAATGCACTCTGGTCTCGTTTGAACGCAACTGTCCTCCAATGGATATACGGCACGATATCTAATGATCTGTTGCACAACATCATTGAGACCAATGTCACTGCTCGCCAAACGTGGGAACATTTGGAAAGTATTTTCCATGACAACAAAACTCACGAGCATTATACCTTGAAAATCAGTTCAAGGACGTTCATCAAGACGATTTACCAAACGTGTCTGCTTATTGTGAAGAAATCAAGATGCTTGCCGACCAACTCTCCAACGTCGGCGCACCAATCACTAATCAGCGGTTGGTCATGCAACTTATTGCAGGTTTGAACGAATCATATGACGGCATTGCCACCATCCTTCGGCAATGCATGTCGTTACCTCCGTTTTATGAGGCCCGTTCAAAGCTCATCCTTGAGGAAACACGGAAAATCAAGCGCAGCACCACTCGGGCCATCATTGCCTACGCCACCCTCACCACCACCGTCGGGCCCTCCACCTACTGCAGGGCCTCAGTTCCATCAACCTTTGTTGAACAACAATATATTTATAATCAATGCAAATGTATATTATGCATATATACAATTTTGTATTAGCTGCTTCTCAATAATGTGCTTGTCTGCAAATCAAATTATAAAGATTCTTAAAAAATTATTTAATTTGATTTTCTGAATTTTTTTTATATTTAAATTGTAAACTCCTCAGCTATATATAGGGATGGAACGTGAGTACAACTTTGCGGATTTCGCACCACATCCACCCCAGTTGGGGCGAGTATGGGTATAACTTTGGCGGGTAGTAGGTGGGTATGGGTATAACTTTGGCGGGTAGTAGGCGGGTATGGGTAGGTGGTGGATTTGCATTTATACCCTCCTCATACCCGCCTGCCCCGCGCCGCATCCAACCGCCCAAATCCACTCACCCGCCTAATACCCGCTAACTATAATTTTATTTGTACAACTTTATATTTATCTAAAGCTCAAATAATTTGGTACAGTATAGTAGTACTAGATAATTTTCATGTATTGGCAGGTTGACAAAACGACAAATGAATTGATTACAAAATATGGTTGGCGGGTACAGGCGGGTATTGACGGGTGGTGGAGCGGGTGTGAATTTAGGAATATACTCACCTAGGCGGATATGGATGTTGAAAATGTACCCCGCCACCCGTGGTGGGTATAAAATTTTCTGACGGGTACGGGTGCGGGGGAGGGGTTATCCGCACCCGCCCTGCCCAATTGTCATCCCTAGCTATCTATCTTGAATATTGTGTATTCAAATAAAACTTAAAAGAATTTATTTCTTTATTTTATTTTTTTCATAAGTCTTTATTAAATTTTGAAACTATATACTCCCTCTGTTTTAATTTAACCATTTACTATTTGAAAGTCTACAATGTGGTTCTTTGATCACATTTTTCATATATTTTTTTCTAAATTATTTGAATTATAAATTATCATGACTTATAGTACTTCTAATTTAGTTTCTAAATATATAAATTTTATTTTTATAAACCTAAAAATTTTATTTTAAAATTTAAGATCAAAATTATAAAATTTGACCCTCATATTCTAAAAAGATTCACATAAATTAAAACAACATTACTTTGATTTGATTTGACAAGTAAAAAACAAGAGATATGTATCACAGTGACATCAGCAACTTGGGGTGAAACGAAAAAGAACAAATTGTATCTAGAGGGGTCATCTTGCTGGCAGGGAGTCAACTTTGCGGCCTTAGGGTCGCAAGTTCGATTCTCCCTTCCGAATATCGTCCTCTGGGGCACATACATGTGGTAAAGCCTGGGCGCTAAAAGCCGCGCGGGCATGTTGCAGTGTGGGTTCGGTCTCCGCCAAGCCTTGTGGATGGGGCCTGTGGGGGGGTCAACCTTGTAGCATTGATCCGTTGGACGCAAACAGACACTGACCATGTGTGCACATCCCGCGATTTACCTGGTGGTGGGGTGCTGAAGGACCGGTCCCGTCATCTCCAGGACGTCTGGGCAATACCAGTGAAGTAGTCAGGCGCAAGCCTGAAAACCTGGATTATCAAAAAAAAAAAAAAAAAAGAACAAATTGTGAGCCCACCATAACATGCAACTATGTGTACTTTCGACGTAGCACACTAAAACACTAAAAATCAACCGGAACAACTTTTTCAGTAAAAAAAACACTGCTAAATGACGAAAATGTCCTCCGAAAAAGCAGGCATGTCAACGAAGTGGTGTGTGCTTTATAGACCTGTCCAACGGGTCGGGACCCGCCCGGCCCGAAAAATCAGGGTCAGGATCGGCTTATAGCTGACCCGCGAGCCACCCGATCTGAAAAGGCGGGGACCCGATCTTATGTAGGGACGGACCAGGGTTAGAATATTTTATCCGCCTGACCCGAACCGGCCCAGCCCGACCCGACCCCGACCCACGTATTTTTTAATATAATTTATATTATTTTTCTTTATTAATATTTATTTTGTACTTATATATATATTTGTCATTAATATTTAAGTGATATAAGGCATATTTTTATAATATATGTATTGCTCTAATCTACATTGAGCTCGACATCAAATAAGATATAAAAACGGTAGCTGATTATTAATTATATGTTTATATTATTAGTCGTTCTGTTAATATCACGGAAGCATAATGTAGGGAGAGAAAGTTGTTGTAAATTGGTAAAACTTTAAATGGTCATAACTCTGCGCTCGGATGTCCGTTTTACCCGGTTTTTTTTTTGCGTATTTTTTCGAGATGGGCCGGCCAAACTACCACAAGGTGGTTTGGCGCAGCCAATTTTTAGAAAACGTCTGTTTTTCCAATCAATTTGTGTTTTCTCCCAAATCGATTTCTAATTTTCCTTTTTCATTAGTAAACATCTCATGATACACAATAGATTTCAACGTCGAAATTTCATGATAATGTAGGTGTGAATGTCAATTTCAATTTTATAAATTTAATTTTTTTTTAAAATAAAAAATTCTTCGACCCGACCCGGCCCGCCAAATCTCGTCCCTCTTCCGACGGGTCAGGGCCAGGGTCGGAATTTTTTTAAAAAAATAGGATCAGGGTCGAACAAGCACAAAAAAAAAGTCACTCGCATTGGCCTTGTCCCGGCCCGACCCGAGCTTTGGACAGGTCTGCTTCAGCTCACTCCCACTTCTTATATAGGAAAAATATTAATCACTATTTTAAAAATTATTAGTATTTAATTATTTTTTTGACATAAAGAAAAAATTGGACAAAAATATCCTCAACTAAAAGTAGAAACAACTCCAGAAAATGTTGCTGGAATTTGAAGATTTAACAAGGAGAATCCGAGAATCCAAGGTACGATTCATGGGGTTAAAAAATTAATTTAGTTTCAAACTCCATGGTTCAAAATAAAGAAATGATTCAGGGTTCAAGTCTTTATAAATTTTTTCATGTCTCAAGTCTTAACTAAAGGTATTTTTATCTAAATTTTATTTCGCATTAAAGTGTGACTATTTCTTATTATTTTTTAAGCAGTAGCTAAAAACTCATATTAGAGTATTAGACCCAAATCTGATCTCCACCTAATTTTTACCATATTTAACCAAATGGAGTTAATATATGGGCTGGTTTCTAGTTTCTTCAAAAAAGAATAGCAATATTTGAATTGCGAGTCTACACATCAAACTTCGTGTGAGGATTAGATATCAACTTCCAATTGATTTTATTAGTCTAAAAAAAACTGAAAGAAATGATTCACCCAAATGTAAATAGCAAAAAATATACTTTCGCCGTCTCAATTTATATTAGGGTTGATCAGTTTGGGAGTCAAACAATTCTTTTTTTACTAAAAAAAATTTCAATTCTTTTCATATATTGTGAATTATTAATTATGCAGACTTATAATACTTTTTATGTAGTTTTCAAATATATAAATTTTATTATAAAACATAAAGAATCTATATTCAAATGGAGTGCTCTTTATGGATGGGCAAGATTCGTACATCAGAATCTAAACTTTGCTTGGATGGGCAAGATATACTACCTTTTTTCTTTGTTAATAATAAGTTTTACTTCTTGCTTTACAGTTTACAGTAAATAGAGCTGAATTGATTAAACAAATGGAGTAGCAAGTTTTGGATTTGGTAAATCCTTTGAGAAAATATTTATGTAATAATTTGTGTTTTTATCAATATTTTCGAAAAGTAATTTTAAGTTCAAATTACAAACAAAAAATTACTAATATAATCTTTATAAAAACGAACACATTCATTCTTTAAAATAAGTGGTTATTCTTTAAATAAACATTTCTACCTTTGAAAAGTTGGGCCAAACTGGCTATTAGAAGCCTCGGGCCATGAAGGGATTGTTGGCCTTTAAGAAGCTAGGCCCATTAGGCTATTTAATGTTGCCTCTCACTTATGTTACTTGTAGATTGTGGAGAAGAAATGACAAAATGCACATAAAGCTCGAAGTATTCAAAAATTTAACACCCGCAAAGGGAAAGACAATAAGGTATTTTTGACAAAAAAGTGATATAATTACTCTAGGAAAGAACATTTGATGTTTCTTCTGAACTCTGCAAAAAACATTCAACGCGCATTCTCGCAAATACCTCCCTCCACAGCCTACACCATATGCTAATTCCCACATTCTAGCTACTAAAAACACGAAAAATGCTTGAAAGGAAGTTGAATGAAATAGGGGAGAGAAAGAGGAACGATAGATTCGTGATACAGTCCATGTGACATAGGAGTTGCATTTGTCTTAAAATAACTTGAAGAGAAGACCACCGTGGGTGGCGAAGAACGGAGCGAACACGAGGGACTCGACAGCCATCAGCTTGATAAGAATGTTCAATGATGGTCCAGATGTGTCCTTGAGAGGGTCACCAACAGTGTCACCAATTACAGCAGCTTTGTGTGCATCAGATCCCTTGGGACCAAGAGTTCTTGCATGTTCCGAGGCTCCAGCCTATCATTCAAAGACCAACACAAATCATTAGAGTTGAAACATAATTACTATAGCATGGTCCAAGTTTAAGTCAAACTTAAATATTTTACCTCAATATACTTCTTAGCATTATCCCAGGCACCACCAGTGTTAGATGCAGAGATGGCAATCTACGAGAACAAAGTTCATCCAGGATTAGAGATTTAGACCATTTGAAGTAGTTTAAAACACATTCTCAATCTTCGATTACGTTTACCTGTACACCGGAAACAAGAGATCCTGCAAGCACACCAGAAAGTGTTTCGACGCCAAACAAGATCCCAACAATCAATGGAGTGAGCATGACAAGACAACCAGGTGGGATCATCTCCTTGATTGATGCATCCGTGGAGATCTTGACACAGGTGGCATAGTCAGGCTTGGCAGTTCCTTCCATGAGACCAGGGATGGTGTTGAATTGCCTGCGCACTTCCTCAACCATCTTAAGAGCAGCGCTTCCGACACTCTTCATTGTCATGGCGGAGAACCAATAAGGAAGCATTGCACCGACTAGCAAACCGATGAATACTTTAGGTGTCAAGACATCTACAGTGGAAATTGCTGCCCGGCTGACAAATGCCCCAAAGAGAGCCAGAGACACGAGAGCAGCAGAACCAATGGCAAATCCCTGCCATCATTATAGGTACAAAAGAAGTTTGTCATCACAAGGTAATATAGCAACTTCCAACAAAACCTTTCAATGCTTAGTGTAGGGTAAAATAAATTTAATTTACCTTTCCAATAGCGGCAGTGGTGTTTCCTGCAGCATCAAGTGCATCCGTTCTCTCTCTGATTCTGTGGCTCATTCCAGCCATCTCAGCAATACCTCCTGCATTATCACTAATGGGACCATATGCATCAATTGCCAAACCAGTGGCGATGGTGCTCAGCATTCCAAGGGCAGCAACTGCAATGCCGTACATTGCAGCAAAGCTGAAGCTAACAAATATACTGATTGCTATGGCAAAAATGGGGATGATAACTGATTTGTAACCCAAGGCAAGGCCAAAAATAACATTTGTGGCAGCACCAGTGCGGCATGAATCAGCAACATCTTGCACAGGGCTGGGAAAGGAGAAAAACAGAACAAAACTTCAATCTCTGATATACAAGAGCCAAAGAAGCTAAGCAAATGACTACAAAAAAACAGGTACCCACCTGTAAGCATTGCTGGTATAGTACTCAGTGACAAACCCAATAACAAGTCCGGCCCACAAACCAACAGCGACACACAAGAACAACTGCCTGCAAGTTTAAATCAGATTCAGATACCTGTGAGCCTCAGTATTAAATATTTTAAAAGACGGGGAAAGGAAGATCAAAAGTGCAGCTTTTTCATCCATTCAAGTGGAAAACGTTGTTGTCCAATTTTCTGTGAGGGATTCTTCTATCTTTCAACTCACTTCATGCTTACAACCTTCCGTCTTTCACAACCAAATCCCAGATAATGTGACCAATATATAGACATAGACAATACACTGGTGTCACAAGACCAAGTTATAAAAGTAACAGACAGACTTTAGACTTACCAGCTTTTTACTTCTTTCTGAACTCCGAAATTGAATATTGTGAAGGTTGATGGAAGGGCAACCCAACTAACAACAGCAATTCCAACAGTCATGAGAGCAGTTGAGATAATGAGTTGCTTCTTCAATGCTGGCTCAATTTCCTTAACAGCCTTGACTTCAAAGAAATCAGTTGCAAATAAGGTGGTAATCAAACAGACAAGGATGCCGACAGAACTGATGAGAAGGGGATATAGCATAGCAGTAAGCTCATGATTGACACCGAAGGAGGAGATAGAAGCAACAACAAGAGCTGCACAGGATGATTCTGCATAAGATCCAAACAGATCTGATCCCATACCAGCAATATCTCCGACATTGTCACCAACATTGTCAGCAATCACCTGAGAGACTATTTACACTTTAGAACTAACTAGAAAACAAGTTTTTAATAAGGCTAACTAGAAAATAAGTTTTACGTAGATATTTACATTCTAATAGATAAATAACCACCATACCGCTGGGTTTCTAGGATCATCTTCAGGGATGTTCCTCTCTACCTTGCCCACAAGATCAGCTCCAACATCTGCTGCTTTAGTATAAATCCCTCCACCAACTCTACCAAAGAGGGCCATTGAAGATCCACCCAAACCATAACCAGTTATAGCCTCAAATAAACCTTCCCAGTCCTCACCGTAGTACATCTTAAATAGAAGGATGGTTATGAACAAAACTAAAAGACCATTTGCAGCAAGAAGGAAACCCATCACAGCACCAGATCTGAATGCAACAATAAAAGCCTTGTCGACACCTTTTCTAGCCTCCAAGGTAGTTCTGGCATTGGCGTAGGTAGCAATTTTCATTCCAAGGAACCCGGACACCACAGAGGTAACAGCACCAAGCAGAAAGGATATGGTGCTGAAAACAGCAGTGGCAAGAGCTGGCTTGCAACTTTTGGTGCTGTCATATGTACAAGGCTGGTTCTTTGTGCTGAAACCCTCAACAGAGCCGAGGAAAACAAAGATCAAAATTGCAAAAGCAACCATGAAAACACCAACATATTGGTACATCGTAAAGAGAAATGAGGTTGCTCCTGCAGTATAAATATATTCAACAGTTAAGATCACGAAGAGCCTATTGCAAAAGTTAATAGTCAGGTAAGAATTCCTTGTCTACGCTAACTGACCACGCAGAAATAACTAACCAAGAAGTATCTAGCTTTTCAATTTCCCATCAAATATGGTCCAAATAAATGGTCAGGAAAACAAATAAGAAAATTTAAAAGCAGATGAAACTTAAACAAAATCTAGGAATTGAAACAAGTAACTCTGTATGTTGTTGTTGAAACAAATAACTGTTCAACTTTTCACACCTATATTAGTTTTATGAAATTCTTTATTTGGCATCCGTTTGAAGTAAATCATCCTTGTTGCTGAGGTCAAATTCCCTATATTTTCCCCTTCATTTTTTCCTTTTTCTCTTTCCATGTTAGTGAAGGTAGCAATGGCTTATAACCCTATACCAATCAGGGCATTTTGATCACTCTGAACACAATATTTACCTTTTCCTATGAAGTTATTAGACAATGTTCAGATCAAATACTTAGAAAGGGAGTCTTGGAGCAACAATAAAGTTGTTTCCATGTGACCTATAAAGCGTGGGAGTAGTCACTAATGCTTGCATTAGAATAGGTTGTCTACATCACAGGGTTGCGGCCCTTACTCAGACCTTGCTAACGCAGAATGCTTTGTGCACCGACTGTCCTTTTTTGTTTAGATCTATTACTTTAAATCCATTAGATAATCAAAAAAAAATTAATCTTAATCACTAATGTTTGCATTAGAATAGGTCGTCTACATCACAGGGTTGCGGCCCTTACTCAGACCTTGCTAACGCAGAATGCTTTGTGCACCGGCTGTCCTTTTTTGTTTAGACCTATTACTTTAAATCCATTAGATAATCAAAAAAAATTAATCTTAATCTATAATTAGCAAAAAGACTTTAAACAATAAGTATCTCAAAATCAGCAGCCTTGACACTAAGGTGGCCTTCTATATTATAGAGTTGACACGTGATAGCGACGATAGCTAATTATACCAACCTAACACGGCATCTTAGATCTACTAGTCTCAAAATAACACCGACAAGCAAGTGTTAAACAGCAACTAGGAATTATTTATTTAGGTATGAAAGGTTGCTTGGAATATTACCTAAATTGCAATTAATTATTCCCTTCATAATCACAACCACCAAAGAAAAATTCCACAATAATTAAAGACCAAAAGTAAAGTCTAAGTCTACAAAAACGTGTCACAAAAGCAAAGAAAATACTTACTACTACTAATTTACAACAAAAATCAGCATATTCCATCTCAAATTACCAGACAAACGAAACCAAACTATGAAATTAACAAAATTATAAAGAAATTACTCCATTTAAACTCACAGTAAGCACAGAAACAATACTAATTAGCATTAAAATGCTAGATTCACTCGTACAGAACACAAGTATCAGTTCACAAAATTTACCAGTCAAACCTCGTTATGACAACCATTCGATACAATAATATTTCACTATACTATAAATGTCTGATTTTCTCTGGAACCGATTTTTAATGTTATATTTTACTTCTCTAATTAATAAAATATGAAAAATCAACGATTTTAAATTTAACAAATATTTTGTTTTTGTTTACAACATAAAAAGAATAAAAAAAATTACCAATATAACTTTAGCACTTTTTTATTTTTAACTTTTTTTTATAAATTGGACCGACAAAGGACGGGATCTCAGTGTATCATGAGAGCAAGGTCAATCTGACACTTACAACTTTAGCACTAGATTCATATTAAAGGAAAAAAGTACCTAACCACATAAATGAGTCCATTTTAAAAAAAAAAAAACAGCAAAAGCAAGATGCGGTGTGGTAATTTTAATAAGTATAATAAGCATTTAATTTAATAAACCAGTAAACTAGATCTGTATCAGCAAGACCACTCTGCCACTTCTAATATTTAAACAATGAGCTTAATTTTATTTTTTCTGAAACAAATGTAAAACCAAGGTGCGGCGTGGTAATTAATGGGCGGTGTGATAATTTGAATAAGTGTAACAAACATTTGATTGAATAAACCAGTAAAACTGTATCTGCATCAGTAAAGTCACTCTGCCACTTATAATACCTCATCGCGTATTTAAACAATTTTTTTGAAACAATAGTAAAAGCAAGGTGTGGCGTGGTAATTAATGGGCGGTATGGAAATTTGAATAAGTATAATAAACATTTGATTTAATAAACCAGTAAACTGCATCAGTAAGGCCACTCTGTCACTTACAATATACTATCGCATATTTTTTCTGAAACAAAAGTAAAAAAGCAAGGTGCGGTGTGGTAACTAATTTTATTATTACCTTCAGAGATGGCGTTTTGAATTTCAGCACATTTAGTAACTACGTTATGGTCATTAATCCCTTCTTCTTCTTCTTCAATTAACGATTCAGCATATCCATTCTTATCATCACCTGAAGCATGAGACGTCGCCGCCTTATCGTTACTAACGGTAACTTTAGATACAAGAAACCACTGGAAAAGAGAGAACACAATTCCAATAACGGCACATAACGGAATCAAAATCTCCATTCCGAGATCTGTTAAAATAGTAGCTCCCATTTTTTCCGGTGGATTACCGGAGCTCCGGCGAATAAATGAAGGAAATAGTAGAGAGAGAAGAAGAAGAAGAGGTGTGTGAAGTGGTTTCACTGAGGAAGTGATAAAAGATAGATATGTTTGTGTATTTATAGGATAAATGAATATTTATTTTTAATTTTAAGTGATTTTTGTTAGATTATACAAAAATAAAAAACTATGGACTTTCTATTTTTCTTTTTTGGTATGTTGAATATTGCTAGGCTATTAAAGAAAATTAGGTGGGGATTAAAGTTTCTCGAAACTTGAGTTTTTTTTTCTTCCACTTTTTGAGTCCTTGAAGAAAAGGTTTATTTGAGTTTGAAGGAATATAGTACTAATTTAATTAAAAAAATAATTTGTTCATAATCTCGTACTTAACAATTCCAAATTTTCCACACAGAAAATAGCTAGTAACACCTATATTTACATATTTTAACTAGAAACGGAAAAGCATACTGCAATATAATTTGACTACGAATCTTATAATATCAAATCCTAGATATTTTGATTTCTGCTATTTCAGCTTTAAATTAATCTTCAACAGAGTTTTTCTTAAATAAAGGTTTAATTAATTTAAAATATTAAAAAACATTATTCAAATATTTCAAAAAGAATCCTTTTGAATTTTGAAAGATTTGAAAAAATATAAAAACAAAAAAAGTTAACTTTTTTTTTTGCAAAGGAAGTCATACAAATTTTATTTTAAAAATAAAAAATTCAAAGCTTGAGTTTGCAAAATTTTGGTTGACTTCAAACGTATGTCACTTAACCTTGAGTTTCGTCAAGAAAAAATAATTAACACTAAAATAATTGATTTGTTAAATGTTAATCTCGAGTCGTACCTACTTAACTGATAGTTTAGGATATGAGTTATATAGATCTAGAGAGAGTTGATCAGGAGAACTAAATAGGTAGAACTATGGGTTTATTTATTATAAAATGTTTTATCCAATTTTTTTTACATGAAACAACTGAGTTAAGTGTATGGGGTAAAATACAGATAGGACGGTTGTGCGAATCAAAGATCGACGCGTGAAAGATAAAAACAAACCAGACGTGACTCAACGAAGACAAACCAGAAGTGACTCAACGAAGACAAACCAGAAGTGACTCAACGAAGACAACTCCAAAGGTTGCCTCTGTCCAAGGGAGGTTCGGAGCTATAATTCAGAGATAAGTCTCAGAGATAACTAACCCCGAGAAATTCGGAATTCTCCACAGAAGAATCTCAATTATATGAGAGACGTGTAGAAACTGTTTAACAGGATGTGTCGTTAAGTACAGAAGAACGTTGCTTAGGATTAGGCTATAAGAACACCCTTCCCCTCATTTGTATCCATCTGATTTTCAATCACATAATATAATTATACTTTCGTTCCATTGTCATCGTTTAGGTCTCCAATTCCAAAGCTCTCTTAACCATCGTAACCCGAAGACGTTGCCAGTCAACAACCCCAGATTCATTTCAATAAGTATCCTTTACTTTGTTTTATTCGATTATTTTGCTTATTGTTACATACATATTATTCAATATTGCTTTTCATATAGTAAATTAGCATTGTCTATTTTTTCTTTGGTCGACCTTAACCTACCTGTCCTAAATCCACTAAACAAATTAAATTGTTACTCTGAATTATAAATTTAGGAGTAAACTATATAAGGTGAAAACCGGCGTGACATGTGGCAAAATTCGGATGTGATTTTTGAGGTGGACGGTTGAGTTCTGAGATGGATACAGGTGACATCGAGATGAGGCAGTAATTGGGAGAGTCCGGATGCGGCCGAATTAGTTGACACCAGGTGAAGTACCGGAGGCTTTTGGTGTATATATGTTTCGGATATGGCGTCAGTCGTTACTCCTTGTTTATTAAGAAACCTTAATTAGCATTTATGTCATTTAATTATAGAGAGATTCTCGGGCATCAATGCCCTACTTTCATGACGGAGCCCAACCTTCATGTTGGAAGGGCATCCAATTCTCATTACTTACACTGCTACGCTCAATCTTACTAAGAATATAATCATTAGCTCTCATTTTTGGCTCATAACCGAAGCAACTTAGCTGAGGCTCGGACCAATCTTGCTAAGAAGATTCATTCAAGTTCACAGCTTTTCCAGGCTAATTTTCTTACTTGTTTCTTTCATTTGCTTGCTTATTATATTTTATATCACAAATTAATCCACGTATTCCTAAAACTATTATCTTTTTTTTGGGTAAACATAAACATTAAGAATGGTAAATAAGTGAACAATTGATTAGTTTATTAATTATTGGTACGATTATTACGCCAAAACTTTCGATTAGATCAACAAGCTAATTTCGGTGACGATTCATTGATTTATTTATGAAAAAAAAAAAAGTTTACCTCGCTTTGAATTGCTAGTTTTCTGAACTTTTAAGGTTTTTTCATTAGGTCACTTAGTTAAATCTTGCCTTGTGCATCAAAGACAAATAATCAAGAGGGGGAGAAAGAACAAATTCTCTTAATTCATCTCATATGACACTATTATTATTTAAACAATTATAAAAAAAATTCTTAAGTTTAATTCTCTTAAATGTTTTATTAGCTTATTTGTCCATGCTCTAAGAAGTTAAAAGTGTTTTATTTTAGATAGTTAAGATATTCCATCAAATGTTTAGGAAAAAAATAAATGCTTTTGAATATCATTAGAAACTATTTTTTCAGAAGTTGAAAAAAATAATTTTTTTATAAGCACTTTTAGAATCTTGTCAAACACAAATTGTTGTTTTAATATTGACAAAAATATTTTTCAAATTGATTAACTAAACACAAATCCTTACCCTCCAACAATAATTTTTATTAAAGTACTTCTACAAAAAGTACAACATATCCGGTATAATTCCATAAGTAGGATTTGAGATAAAGTGTACGCAAATCTTATATCTACTTTAGAAGATAAATAAGTTGTTTCTGATAGACCCTCGATATTAAAATACTTTTGATAAAAAAAAATAAAAAAAAATAATCTAAATTACCTGGAGTATCTTTGTATAGAATAGGAAATAAGTACAAAACCATCCAAAGAGCTCCAGCTTGCTGGTGAAAGGTTCTTGCTTGTACTCTAGGATCGCAGGTTCGAATCTCCTCAATGGATATCGTCCTCCGGGGCATATACCTTATGGTAAAGCCTGGGCGCTAAAAGCCGCGCGGGCATGTTGCAGTGTGGGTTCGATCCCCGCCAAGCCGAAAGAGGGATCAACCTTGTAGCATTGATCCGTTGGACGCAAACAGACACTGACCACAGGGTGCACATCCCGCGATTTACCTGGTGGTGGGGTGCTGAAGGACCGGTCCCATCATCCCCAGGAGTCTAGTACCAGTACTTGTGCAGGTACTAGCGATATGGAGGCACAAGTCGCCTCGAGACCTGGGTTAACAAAAAAAAAAAAAAAAGGAAATAAGTACAAAACCAATAGACTCGCCTGGGCGCTAAAAGCCGCGCGGGCATGTTGCAGTGTGGGTTCGATCCCCGCCAAGCCGAAAGAGGGGATCAACCTTGTAGCATTGATCCGTTGGACGCAAACAGACACTGACCACAGGGTGCACATCCTGCGATTTACCTGGTGGTGGGGTGCTGAAGGACCGGTCCCATCATCCCCAGGAGTCTAGTACCAGTACTTGTGCAGGTACTAGCGATATGGAGGCACAAGTCGCCTCGAGACCTGAGTTAACAAAAAAAAAAAAGGAAATAAGTACAAAACCAATAAGTATCTATATTATCCAAGCAATTAATGTTTTTTATGTTTTTTGTTTTAAGTAAGATGAGAAGTACAAAAAAAGGTGAGAAAATTTATTGTTAGTGTGAATAACACGCTAAGTAATATAACCAGTACGGATATAACTATAGATGAGACATCCACGGCAGAGATGAGAAAGACAGAGAGAGAGCTTCAACGGACAGAAAAACGAATATATTGTAAAAAAGGAATGTAGTCATTAATTAAGAAAGTAATAAATAAAACGTCTTAACTACCCTCTGAAAATATCTTGCATAAAATGGATAAACTCTTACCTATTTTATCGTGACTAAGGCGTCATTTATTTTTATTAAAATTAAGATGTATTAACTTAAATATATATTTAAATATTAAATATGTATTAAAATTTAAATGTTTGAATCTAAATGCATATTTGAATATTAAGATAAAAATTAAATAATTAAGACGGCTTGTTTCCACAACATCTAAATATACAAAACTTGTTGTGATTTTACAAGTGGGATATGGAGAGGATAAGTGTACACAGATATTACCCTTACCTCGTGTAAGGTAGAGAGGTTAGTGAGATTGATCTGATAGACCCTCGACTCAAAAATTATGTTTATTTTAAAATATGTTTGACAAATACAAGAGTAAAATCTATATTGAAAATATCGTAGAAAGTAATATTAAGAAAATCTATTGAATACAATAACAACAAACTCACTGTATTTCCACAAAAAGGGTCTAGGGAGGGCAGGATGTACGCGGACTTTACCTCTAGAATGACACAACAATACTCACAAGTGATACGTTAGGATACATAACGGCTAATCGTCATCTAGACTAGCACAACTTGCCCATACAGACCCAAACACAAACAAGTACAACTCATGGCATGTTAGTCGAATTCATTTGTCAAGTCATCTTCTCAGTAGAAGTATTTCAAATCTTAGGTCAATTTAGAAACCTTGTTCAAATAACTTATTCAATTTCAAATTCAAAAAAGTTCATTCAGCGGCGAAACATGTTTGAACCTTTAACCTTTAGAAAATACTTTCAATCATCCCAAAATTGGGCAAAACAAGTTCAATCAAAGTAGTATGTTATGTACAATGTTCGATGCGGGCTTGACCCTACACACGCATGACCTTGTCTAAAATTCATCTTCAAACCGAAAATAAGTTCACCAAAGAACAACCACCAAACAAGGGTTTCACGTGTACAGAAAATCAAATAAGATATTTGAAATCTAGACATACTTCATTTCCCGCTAAAATGAATTCCTCCTAATTCAACGATCGTTCAATAATTAATTAGGATAATAAATATTATAACTTTAAACTTTTTTCCTAGAATCCCCACCCTTTTTGAAAACTAGGATTTTTAAGCTAACATTCATACACACCATCAAAACAACAATAGTATGATGAGTACTGGATACTTAGTGTCTAAGGGGCAATAGTTAACAAAACCAAAATAAGATAGTAGAATCTGTAAAAACAGTATTAATGAAAACAATTCAAAATCCAAAAATAGAGTATGACATCAAGCTTAGTAAAATTCAACAAAAGAAACCAATAACGAAAAGTACATCAAGTCAATCAAAGAATTAACACATGCCAACTCACGAGCGAAAAACCATTTGATACACTGAGGATTTGTCCCACAAAGGCTAATCGTCCTCTAGACTAGCACAATAATAGATACACCGGGCTACACACCTCAGAGGTTAATTATTCTCTGGACGGACACGGAAATACTTACAAGGGATACGTTAGGATCCATAACGGCTAATCGTCCTCTGGACTAGCACAACTTACCCATACATGCCTAAACACAAATAAGTACAACTCATGGCATGTTAGTCGAATTCACTTCTCAAGTCATCTTCTCAATAATAGAGGTATTTCACGTCTTATATTAATTTAGAAATCTTGTTCAAAGAACTTATTCAATTTCAAATTCAAGAAAGCTTATTCAATGGCAAAACATGTTTGAAACTTTAACCTTTAGAAATTACTTTTAATCAACCCAAAATGGGGCAAAACAAGGTCAATCAAAGTAGTATGTTACGTATAAGGTTCGATGCGGGCTTGACCCTACACACGCATGACCTTGCCTAAAAATCATCTTCAAACCGAAAATAAGTTCAACAAAGAACAACCACCAAACAAGGGTTTCACATGTACAAACAATCAAAGAAGATTTTTAAAATCTTGACATACCTCAATTCCTGCTCAAATGAATTCCTCTAAATTCAACAATCGTTCTATAATTAATTAGGATAATAAAAATTAGAACTTTAAACCTTTTTCCTAGAATTAGGGTTTTTAAGCTAACATTCATGCTCTTTATTTCATAAGATTTACTCATTGACTCTACTCACTTGTAATAGCTCACACTAGTCTCAATCCATTTATTAAATACCATTAGAGGTCAAAGATCTTACCTTTATTGAGATTCTCTCAAAATCCCTATTCAATTGTTCTCCCTTTGATTCTTAAGAATCTATGGATTGGAATGATAATCTAGTGTTAATCCTTATTATTTTTATGTGGTTTAATCATAAGATGGTTAGGAACCCACCTTGTTAGATTTCAAGAAATTCTAGGGTATTTTCTCTTCAAAAAGTCAGCCAAGAATGAAGTTGGGAATGCTACGTAGCATATGCGGTCGCATTTTGAGTTTGCAGTTGCATTATGGTCCTATACGCAAACCAGAAACATTATAAAATTGGCTTGAAATGCGGAGTAACTTTGCGGCGTCGCATTCTAAGTTTGTGATCGCATTCTGAGTATGCAGTCGTATTCCAGCCGACGTCCTAGACAAACTTCAGTAAAATAGGCATAACCTTTTTGTCACAGCTTTGATTGAGCTCTACCTTATTTTGTTGATAGGTATTTCAAAGGGATACAACTTTCATGTTGTAAGTTTTCTCAAAATCTTAACGTATCATCATGTAAACAAGTTGGCAGTCAGGAGGACTACTGAAAATTTAGTTGATTATTTCGAATCTTACGCACCCCGCTATTCGTGTTGATCTTAAAACAAGTATTTTCATCCAAATCATCTTGATAGGATTTCATATGTCTAAAATGTCATATTAACACTCATTTAACACATTCACACCTAATTCAGATTTAAGGAGTATTACACTTATGCTCTAAAAATAAATCTTTTACAATTTTTAGCATTAAGTTCTTGAAATTCTTAAAACTATAAATTGAGATATACTATTTATTATATATAAATTAATATTTTGTTAGAAAGTATTAAATTTAGATGGACCATTTATGAAACATTATATTCATTTTTAAGGAAAAGGCTGCATATTCGGATAAACTCTTACATATTTCATCGTGACTAAAAGATTAAAGGATCAACGCTCTCAATTAAACTACCAAAACTTATAAAATGTAATTATATCGATATAGACTTTAGTAAAATATGTCTTATTTTGATTCACATTTTGTATTGGGAAAAATTCATAGACTATAAATGAACAAATTAAATAATGTGATGTGTCATTAATTACATGTCAGACTTGAGTCAACAGGGGAGGCTCCAGAGATACTTGTGTGTCCCCGGTAAGGTAATGTAGCTTCCTGTCTCCGGAAGCCAAAGTTTGAAAGAGCTCCGAGAAAAGATGTTATGTTGCACCGGCTACATGAAGATCAACGGTTACACGTTACAAAAAGACCTCAAGTCTTTAAATGAGTATTATTGTCCTTTTTATTACTCATTATTATTTTATCATTAATATTTGATATTAAAGGAGGGCATGATTCATGAAATATGTGCCCATAGATCATGTATAAATAGGTATTCTCATACATTGTAATGGCATCTACAAATTTCATATAATCAAAGCACAATGATTTTGTTTCGAGCAATCTTCTGTGACTACATTTTTAAGGTTAAAGAGTTTCAAGCTCGTAGCTTCTCCAAGGCTTAATCTATTACTTACTTTCATTCTAGTTATCCTGATTATTATTGCATATTATCTTGCTATTTTGGTTATATTGATTCACGTGTTCTAGATCACGTATACAAATTCAACTATACTGATTTACTGGAAAGAGGTAATTATAAAAGACATGGCTCAATTGAAGCTGACCGAGGACATGACCTTAGATAGGAGGTTGTACAGGACACAGAAAATCGTAGAAGGTTAGTAGGTATTAGAGTGTTGTTTCGTTTGCTCTTCTATATAGTAGTCGTAGTATTTATTCTGTAGTTTATTGCTCTTTGATTTCAATTACTATATGTTGTTTTTTATACTTCAATGATCGTATTATTTTGTTGTAGTTATTGTTCTTTTTTCGGAATGTTTTATCATGTTTTCTATTGTTCTTTGTCATGATTGCGTCACTGTCGTTATTTCTTTTTCTGATCTATTTTGATATGGTTTTACTTGAGCCGAGAGTTTATCGTAAACAATCTCTCTACCTTTCAAAATCTATGTATACTCTACCCTCCCAAACTCCACTTGTGGGGATTACACTGGCTATGTTGTTGTTATTGTTGTTCCTCTTCCTATTCTCCATTTGATATAAGAAATTAATCAAACAATATTTTTCTAAAATATAAAAAAATTAACTTTACGTCAATATAATATTTTTATTTAGAATTAAGAAACTTGATGCCCGAATTCACAACATGTGTAATGTTTCATTAATAGAAACTAATTTCCAGAGGATACATATCACTTTATTAACACTGTTGTATCTTTGTATCCCTATTCCCTACCAAACAGGTCTTTGAATCGGAGTGGTTGGTGCACAATATTCGCATATATAGTACTTAGTAACGATATATATATATTGATATAATTAGCACGTGCTACATTCTTTTTCGTGTTTTCAAAATGTTTTCATAATTTTATTTTCTAGATTACCATATTAGGCGTAATATGAAAAGTCATCTAAATGTGTACGTCAACTTCACTTGATATTGTAGAAATACACATACCACCAACACACAACATAAGAAAATTTTTTCTCGCATGTGTGTAACATTCTGAACTTACCTATATCCGACATTTACTCGCCAATCAAGTGTGTTTACTCCAAGCCAATGAATATAATATGTTTTGCATATGTATTTTTTAACACTTAACCATGTTTAAGTAGTTTGCATTTTCTGTTTGACTTGTTGATTCTTAAGGTTAATTACTAAATTACCAGGTGTAAACACCCTTTGTGTGTGACTATTTACCTGTGTGTGACTATTTACCTGTGTGTAACCTAATAATTATTTCTAAATAGTTTAAGATATTATTTCTATATATATGTGGTTCAGCCCTTCTTCGGACCCCACGCATAGCGCGAGCTTAATGCATCGGGCTACCCTTTTAGTATTTCTATACATGGTTTTTTGGTAATGGTAATATTCGAGCCAACTTATGAGTACCTTGATTAATCGGTTAGGTACTTGCTACCTTCTGCCATCAATATAAGTACGGTCAAGTAACTATGTCTATTAAATTTTAGAAATATAAAAAGAAATTATGAATTGTTTATTTTTTTGTGTGCCAATATGATGATTTAAAATTTGATCTCCTTTAACTCATTTTAGCTTTATTTACCTCTAGGCGACATCCTTTTGTGCAATTTTAGTAAATAATATGAGATGTACATTAGTCCAATTAGGATTAAGTATCCTTTGATTATGTTACAATAGTAGAGTGACATGTATTGTTCATTTTGACCCGATAAACCTTATATATTTGTCCTCTGAGCTACGTCATCATTGAGCTCAAAAGTGTGTGATACGATATCGGGGGGCACCAACCACTCAAAATCATTCAACCAAGAACAAGTCAAGGAACTCCAAGCTTTGCAAGCCATGTTGATGCATAGAGGGGTTTTGGAGACCCTTGAGGACCCACATAAGAGGACACACGACATTTGAATGATCGCTTGGAGTGAATACAAAGTCGAAGGAAGAGCTACCCCAATCTGCGACTCACGTTGCGAGCCGCAAAACTATTCTGCGAGCCACATTTCAACCATGTGAGCCGCACAATTGGATAGTGATGAGATTCGACTGCTTTTGTTCTGCGACTCACTCTGCAAGCCGCGAAACCACTCTACGAGCCGCAAATCTGTTCTGCGAGCCACACATCATGTCCGTGGATTGGAAGAAGGCCATTATGGTCACATTTGCAATTTGAAGACTATTGTCACTTTTGGACCTAGTTTGTAATAATGTCTTATACTATAAATAGTACTTCTCAAGGCTTAGAATAAGACTTTTGATCATTGATGAATTGAGAGGAAATCTCTTGATAGCTACTTTGTAGTGTTAGCTTAGTGATAACTAGATTAGTGTTAGGTAAGTAGAGTGATAGCACAATTATGGTGGATTCCTTGGTTGTCTATTGAACTTGTTCATGATTCTCACATGAGTTATCTCACTTGTGGAATCATTCAATCATTTATAGATTATGTGCTTTTGTAGTTCATGTCCTTGAGGTCTTTGATTTAATATATCATTGGTTGGTTGGAATAACTGCTCTTGTGTTTAATCTCCTATCCCTCTTTTTCTCCTCCCAATTTCTTCAATCCTCATCTCCAATTTCTGTTTATTTTAGTTTTTTGCGTTTTTGTTGTTTGAATCCGTTTCTTCCACAAGCCGTATCGTATCATTTGGTATCAGATCTTAGGCTAGAGTTTTGCTTCTACAATTCTCAATCCTAGGTTCTTCTTATTTAGAAAATCACAAACTAAGAAAAAATCTCAAAAAATTGATTTGTTGTTTGATTTAAGAGTTTCTACTGATAGATTTGAGTTTCTAGAGGTTGGATCTATCACATATCAACTTTTCAAGCCATTTCGAGTTGTGTTGGATGAATCACCATTGAAGACATTCAAGCTATGAAGAACACTCAAATGGGTCTTGTGGTTTGAAGAAGTAATTGGATCCAAAATTGCTTGGGCTTTATTCTCTATATCAAGGAGAAGCTAGATCTGAAATTTAAAGCATTCGGAGTTGATTTGAGTATAGTTGGAATTTTGAATGTTCTTCATTGTTTGTAAAGTTCTTGTTGAAGAAGAAAGTCAAAAGTAATGTTTGATCCAAAATTCCAAGCGCAAATTTGGGAAAAGTGTGTGTTGGCCCAAAAGAAGTAAAATATATATTAAGTGGTCCCAAAAGGATCCAAGAATTCAGAAATATCAAAAAAAATTGAAGTGCACGAATCCCAAAGCGATTTGACATCATCAACTTATTATTGTGTTTTCCCATTCTGTGAGTTGCGCATTGCATCGTAGAACAGGCTTTGCGGTCGCAAAATAGTCCTCCACTTCGCAGATTTCCACAGTAAGTTGGTGTTCTAAGTCACCTATCTGTGATCCAAACTATGAGGCGCAAACCAGTTCTGCGGATCGCAGAACAACTCTGTGGACCGCAGAATAGTCCTAGGATTTGCAGGTTTCTCCGGTGTTGTGGCTACTTGAAGTTACCATCTCTGAGCTGCAGAATTGCTCGCAGAATAAGACTGCGAGTCGCAGATTGGACCTCAGTCTCGCAGCATCAAACTGATCTAGGTTTGATGTCCAAACTCATCTGATTCCATTCCGTTTCACTTCATTGATTCTATAAACTATTTAACATCAAGTAATCGACCTATTTGATTGTTAATTAGTTCTTGAGTCCCATTTTCATTCGTGTTAATTCCTCTTAAGTTTTTTACTTTTATTTAATTAAATTTCTTTGGCATCATCCATTAGCTTTATTGATCGTCCGTCTTTCGATTTGACAAGAATTTATTCCTCCACGTAGGCTAAGAGATCTTGTGAATTAATTGGACAAAGTTCTTTACCAACCTTGGAAGACACTAGAGTGTGGTAAGGCTTGAGTGTAAATACGAGTGATGTGGGGAGCTTTTATTTCTAATTTGTTTTCTCGTTTTGTAGGTATAAAAAAGATGAGTCATAAAGAAAGGGGATATAAGGAATCATGTCGTCCATAGCCTCGGATTCTTGTGGGGATGACATGGAGGGCTATGACTCTAGAAATAGAGAATATGGATATGATAGTGATGAAGACTATGGAGGCGATGGTGGTCACTATGATCATGAACCATGTGATGGTGCAGAGTACTACTCTGGAGGCGAATATGAGGCAAATGGGTCTTAAAGAGCTTATGAAGAAGATGAAGGAGTAGAAGAGCCTAATGAAGAGTCCTATGGTGAAGATGAGAGTTATGACGATTTTCATACCCCGTACCATGGGCATAGAGGTGATTTGAGGTATAGTTATTTCTCACACATGCCTTATGAGTCATTTCATGAAAGACCCTCATACAATAGGAAGTTGTTATGAACATGAACCTTGTGGTTATGCGCTTTGTGGTGAATATGACAGTGAAGATAGTTGTTTTGAACAAATAACTTGTGGAGAATCTTCTAGAGGATATTCACGTGGATTCTTTTATGATACTTCCTATACTAAGAGAGAAGGTATAAGTGTGTGGGTTGGAGGAGGTAGAAGTCATCATAGGAGGAAAATAGGATATACATTTCCTACTTTGAGAAATATAATGAATCGTGCTTCTTATCCTAGAACAAGTATGCCATATTCTCAATATGGCTATGATGTTGGAGGTAGGAGGAAGCATTAATAGGCAATGTAAGTAAAGTAAATACAATGTTTCAAGGAAGAAATGACCCGAAGAGGTGAAATTTTGAAATGAAGGTAAGTGTCTTTAGGTGTACGGGATGCTTTCTTGTGCATGATGATGGTAGTCATGGCAACTACATTACACCTCAAGCGGTTGAATGGTTGAGGATACCTTGGGTGATGAGACATGATCCTTGGTATGATCAAAGAGGGTACTTGATTGATAGGAGTGTAAAGGTATTTATTACACATGTTGAGTACCAAGAGGAGGTTTGGTGTGATGTGCTTTCCATGGATACTTGTCACATATATTTGGGATATCCTTGGTTCTAAGAACATGGGATTCCATATGAGCAAGAGTGGTACAAGTGCATAGTGGATGCTAGAGGGAAACTTCTATTTCCACCCATGCATCTTAGTCCCGAGACAAATGCAAGTAAGGAACATTCCAACATAGAGTGGCCAACTTTGTGTACAAAATCTAGTGAAGAAGATTTACTTCGAATGGGAACATAAGTTGGATGAGATCTTTAAAGTAAACAACTACTTAGAAGAGAAGAAAGTGGAGCTAGTTTCTAGCACCCTAAAATGAGCCCTTATTAAACATTGGAAGCATGAAAAGGTAAAGGGCACCCAATTGAGACTTGGAGTGCCTTGAAGGAATTTTGGAGGTATTGCTTTCTCAATCCATATGAAAAGAAGGACAGAACCAAACACATTCTGAAAAGGCAAGAACCACTACAAGAAAATAAGGATATTCCAAGTAAAGCCAAAGGAAAAGATAAAGTGAAGGGTTCATCAAATCCTTCTCACGAAATTCTTAGCACTTGTCCCAACTCCCATGAAATTGAGAGAGAAAATATTGAGAGAAGTAAGGGAGATAAAAGTGACAACTCTAGAGAGGAAAAATGAGAGATTGTGGGAGTGATGTGAGAGTGTTGTCACAAGCCCATTCTAACTCATGTAACTTTTCTTTCTTTTCTAGATGTCTTGATAATGGAGCAGTTATTCTTAGAAGCAAACCGAATGAGGAACCTCAAACTTTGAAAGTTCATGAGGTAGTTAAAGGCTTCCTGAATGAGCAAATGCGCTCCAAAGTTAAAAAACACGATAAAGAATATACTTTGTGTGAATTTCAAGGTAAAATAGCTAATCTCTACTCTCCAAATATTGTTAATGAGCATGTTGACTTGAGTATGAGTGATGACTTGCACTTATGTGAGCTTAATGAGTCTTTACCATGTGTTGAGATTAGTTCTTTAATGATAGTTGACAATGTTGTTGATGTTGGTGTTCCAACACTAGTTGATACTTTTGATGATCGGGTTAATTCTTCTTGCAAGGTCAATTTGTGTCCACCTAGTGTTGACACTTATGATACAAATGTTCGTGCATTGTCATGTGATGAGATAGCTCACGCACTAGTTGATCCTATTGATGATCAAATTATTTTTTCTAGTGAGATCGATTTGCATCCAACTAGTGTGGATATTTGTTTTGGTCAACTTGTTTGTGATGGTAGTCCACTAATTGAGGATTTTTGTGATGTGCTTAATGAACCTCAAGTTGGTGATAATATTGATGAAGTTGATCATGTTGATAGTCATGAAAAGATAAGTGCTTCAAAAATGACATTTGTCTTTATGAGAGTGAAATTACATGTTTCCAATCTTCATCATTCATTGATTTTTCTCTCTTTAAAGATAATGTCTTATTTGATGATGACATGACTAGTGAAAATGAGGTACCTAGTGGTACGTGTTGTCATGTTGAAAGTGTAGCCACTTTTGGGGACTACATGGTTTTTCAAAATCCACTATGGGAGGATGATTCCCTTTCTAATGAAGGAATTTTCTTCTTGAGGGATTGTGAGTTGATGCTTAGTCATGATGACAAGCATGGGATGGGTGAGGTTATTGATGCCCTTTCCTACGACGGAAAGTCTTTCTTGAGGGTTTGTGGCCCACTTGATGGACCTACGTTGCATTTGAAAAAGGCTTCCGTAAGTGAAGATTGCTCTTTAAAGAAAAGGAGTGACATAAAAAATGAGCATACACTTTGGAGGGACTATGCTAGATCTTCTAACCCAATAGGTGAGGAGATGCTACTTAAAGCTTGACATAGGATCGATGAGCTTAAAGGTAAAACTCTCTCTCTCTTGATGAACTTGATTATTTTATTGACTTGTTTGTGAAGTTCCATCAAATGAGGAGTCATGAAGAGGAGAACCATTGGAGGGAATCTCATCAAGAAACAACTTGGTATGATGTCACATCTTGTACTTCCTTCACGAACGGTATGTATTCGTGGCTCATGCTTATTCTTGGGCTTTCTAAAGTCATGTAGGTAACTTCTTTATGTGATGAGCATGGTAGTAATACTTCTAGTCGTTCATGTGATTCTTTACTAGTGTTATTACTTAATTTTATGTTGGGCTTGCATGGGAAATGTGAGCAAAATAGTGTGGGGAATACCTTTGTATTTGACCCCGGTGTTGACTTGATGATGGATCCTTCATTGAGGTGGACTAGTGTAAAGATTAGACTCGTGACTTGGGTTGGTTTTGTTTGTGATGTTACATTTAACTGTGAGAGAGTTCACTTATTTCCTGACTTAAGGGGAGATAGGTGATTATTGATTGATAGGACCAACGAGAACTTGCATGCTTGTTTTCCTAAATGCAATCGGTTCCTTAATTTACCCTTTTGTCAACATGTCTTGAATAGTCAAGTGTCTTGGGAATTATTTGGATACATAGTCTTTCTAGATCCTTATGATGCTTGGTTATATCATAAGAGTGCTCCATTTAGTGTGTTGGTTGCATGTTATGCTTACTATAAGTATTTCCATTTGCCTTATGATGATTACCTTGTTTGTTTTGTGAGAGGATGTGTACTCATTCTCTTCTATGTCTTGTAAGGTACGGATTCAAGGAGGAATCCTTTTCAAAAAGGGGAGAATGATACTATATTGGGGGCACCAACCACTCAAAATCATTCAACCAAGAACAAGCCAAGGAACTCCAAGCTTTACAAGTCATGCTGATGTAAAAAGGGGTTTTGAATACCCTTGAGGACCCACATAAGAGGGCACACGACATTAATTTGAATGATCGCTTAGAGTAAATACAAAGCTGAAGGAAGAGCTGCCTCAATCTGCGACTCACTTTGCAAGCCGCATAACTATTCTGCGAGCCATATTTCTACCATGCGAGCCGCACAATTGGACAATAATGAGATTCGACTGTTGCTGTTCTACGACTCACTCTGCAAGCCGCGAAACCACTCTATGAGCCGCGAAACCACTCTACGAGCCACATATATGTTCTACGAGCCGCACATCATGTCCGCGGATTGGAAGAAGGCCATTGTGACCACTTTTTCAATTTGAAAACTATGGTCACTTTTGGACCTAGTTTGTAATAATGCCTTATACTATAAATAGTACTTCTCAAGGCTTAGAATAGGACTTTTGATCATTGATGAATTGAGAGAAAATCGGTTGGTAGCTACTTTATAGTGTTAGCTTAGTGATAGCTAGATTAGTGTTAGGTAATTAGAGTGATAGCACAATTAGGGTGGATTCCTTTGTTATCTATTGAACTTGTTCATGATTCTCACATAAGTTATCTCCCTTGTGGAATCATTCAATCCTTTATAGATTAGGTGATTTTGTAGTTTATGTTCTTGAGGTCTTTGATTTAATATATCATTGGTTGGTTGGAATAACTGCTCTTGTGTTTAATCTCATATACCTCTATTTCTCATCCCAATTTCTTGAATCCTCATCCTCAATTTCTTGTTATTTTAGTTTCCGCATTTTTGTTGTTTGAATCTGTGTCTTCCACAAGCCGAATTGTATCAATGTGTGCGTATCATGAGAACTTGTGTTGTGCATGTATTAAAAAACTCTTCACGTTTATGTCCTACTTTAGACTCGTCTAAGGTGTCATGTGCCTCATTCTTTATAAAATTTGCTAGCCTAGAAATTTATAAGTCCTTCTCTTTGACCCGTCCTCGTCGGGCTATCCTTTGTCATGGACACAGCAGTCACTCAAGTCTACATGATTCTACAAAAAAAGAATTTGTGCTGTTTTATACAAATCTCATGTATTATTATTTACTGATTTCTTATAAAAATGTCGTATAATTAAACTAACATTCATAATTGACCACAAAACCAGATCTCTATGTTAACTCACACACCATCCCATAATTCTTTGGAGAGAAGAGAAGAAATTTGTTTGCTTGATATGTCTCATGATTCCACATTTGTCAAAAGCTTGCCAGATTCATGTGGTTTCAATAATTTGTGCTTTTTCTAATTTCTAAAGTTGTACCAACCTGGGTGGTAGTGGGATGGTTAACGTTCCTCCATCCTTAACTAGAGGTTTGGAATTTGAACTTTGAAAACGAAAAAAATCTTGTTGGGAGCGCTGCTCCCAAAATGGGCCCTGCAACACGCTATCTGGATATAGTCGACCTCCAATGTGAATACCATACACGAGTGGAAAATAAAAATAAAAAAACCTTCTAAAGTTTTATGAGTATAAGAACCAGATCCAAGAATTTCCCTACAACATTTTCTTTTGGCTTTTAATTCACATCCTTTAGAAAAGCTAAAAAGAGGGGGTAAAAAGAGAACAATAAAAGGGAAAGGAAAGGAAACAGGAAAAAGTAGTAAAAGGGTTCAAATTCTGTTAAAAGGAACAATTTTTTCTCTCTCTTTATTTCTGTAATGCCACTTATAACTTATTTAGAGTCGGTTTAGGTTGACTTAGTTTAAGTGTTTTTAAGTTAGAATACCTATTAAGCTTTTTGTAGTGTTTGGGTAAAATAGAAAAATATTTTTAAGCACTTGTTTTTAAGTTAAAATAGAAAAAATAAGTTAAAAGCCATAAGTTCATCCAAACGGGCTCTTAGTCGAACTTTTAAAATATAATTTTTATCAGGAGTGTTTTTGAAAAATATATTTTGAAGAATACTAATCTGTGTTAGACTAATCAATTTGAGACACTTTTATCAACATTAATACATAATTTTTACTTGATCAATGTTTTAAAAAGTGCTTTATGAGATAAACTATTTTTTCAAGTTCTAAAAAACACTTTTGGCACTACTCAAAAAGTAGTTAAGTTTTCCTAAAAAAACTTAATCAAACACTTTAATTCTCTAAAAAAAAAATCTAAACGACTTTTGACTTATTAAAAGCGTGATCAAACATGCTATTAATGACCGATCAATACACTATGTATCTCGGGTTTTCTATTTTACTTCTCAAATTAGGCCGATCATTAAGAAATACTAGACATACGCCGTACGGTAATCCTCTTCTTGCATAAAGTCGATCAAAATTCAAATACACCCAATTTCTAATTAAATTAATCCCTAAATAGATAATGTTCATTCATTTTGAGATAGGATAAGTGAATGGAATAGGAATATTGTAACTGCTCAATTTAATGAAATATTGAGTAGTTCGAGAGATTTAGTTGACGAGTAGATCTTGAGAATTTCACCATATTGTTCGTTCGAAAATAATTTTAAGAAAAGACACTATTTGAATGTGAAGTGAAAGGAAATATTTTACTCACATATGAAGATTACGTTATGATATGTATCAATTGAACACGTAATAAAGTGTTTTTACTATATATATTTGACTCATATTTAAAAAAAATTCCCAGTGTGTTTACAAGTGTGGTACATAGATAAGTTAATCTAATAACATATACTCCTTCTTTAATTATATACATCAATATTAATTAAAAATATATGAGATTTTACGATTTATTGAGGTTAATGTGTATAATTAAAGGATGTAATATATATTTTATATGATTCATGTATCTACGTAATGAACGCTTGTGTCACGACCCAAACCGGAGGGCCGCGACGGGCACCCGGATCCCACCCGCCGGGTACCACCATTCTTACCATGAACATCTAATCATCATTAATTACAGACTAAGCCGAAAGAAAACTATGAACAACCAGTTAACCAACTTATATATGTATACATACCAGGGTCGGCAAGGCTACACATGACACCTATCTACAAGCCTCTAAGAGTAGCAACATCAAAGGCCGGGACAAGGCCCCGCCATACCCATATAGACACGCAAAACTGTATCATACCAAAATCGGATCGACACCCCGGAAAGAGAGGAGTGCTTCCAAAATCCACTGAAAACTGCAATCTATACACGTGGGATGTCGCCTTGCCTATGCGAACCTGCGGGCATGAAACGCAGCGTCCCCCGACAAAAGGGACGTCAGTACGACTGATGTACTGAGAATGTCAGGCATATATAACAGCATAACAGGAATATACCAATGACTGAAACAAAAACAACGGATCAACAGGAACTGCCTCTGAGGGCCCTAATACACTTGCCTACATGTTATGCACAATGCAGTGTCCATATTTATTGGCCTCATCGGGAAATTTCTTTACCATGACAGCCTCTGTGGCATCATACCGTGTAATGGTTAATTAACATATGCATGATGCAAGTGCGGTATAAATACATATATTTATAAATACATACATATATATATATATATATATATATATATATATATATATATATATATATATATATCGTGTTGGGGATCGTGCAACCCGTACCAATATATGTTAGTGTTGCGGATCGTGCAACCCGTCCCAATAAGCCATATAGGCATCACATCATCACATCATATCACATCACATCATCACATCATATTGGCCTCTTTGGGCTCTTTTGTGATAGTATGTACCAGCTGCAGGTGGTGTGCGTATATAACGCATTTTCCTCTTTTCCCATATCCCCTACATATATATAATATTTACCATATAGTAGTGTGCATAACACCAGTGGTCCAGGGTAATATATGAATTCAATGCAAGTGAAAATGCATGAACGATAATAAAATACCCCGGGTGACATAATATCCTTGCACCTTTGGCTAACACTGTGAATGTCAACACATCTTCCGTATGCCTCAATAAGGATTTAGAAATATATTTAGATATGCTTTCAGCATAGGGATCAATAACATGAATATTCGTAACTACTAGGAGTAGAATAAATTATGGAACAATATCACGGTTAGATTTTGTTATATGAAACATGTCAAAAGAAAGAAATAATTTGTCTTAACATACCTGAACTTGCTAGGAACAATTCTTAAGTGCAGTGTTCGTCCTTATACTGTTTACTGCTGGTCTTATAAAATATAGAAAATAGAATCTAGATAAGCAAGGATAAAATTTAATTCTACTCCTTAATCAACAAACTTTTTCCCTTCTTGGTCTTATTCTCTATCACGAGGAAATAATTGAAAATGGTGTATTAAAGATATGAAATGTTCTACTAAAGGAATGTTGAAGGCTTGTTGATAGTCTTAACATATACCCCCACCACGAATCATTATTCTCCACTTTCTCACAACTTGCCACCTAGTAATGATTTAGCTTTGTCACTTAAGAGAATTAATTCTAAGGCTACACGTGCCTATCCCACTTGGACTTGTCCCTCATAATTAATTAATCAATCCCACAATTAATCAATTACACACATAATTAATTCTAAATCCTACTTCATTTAAATCTTAATAACTCATAAGACCTTCGTATACTTAATGTCATAATTTCCTAATATGACACTAGTCCACAACCTCTTCTTGCACATACCAAATTATTTCTGATCCCCGTCGTCACACTTGTTGTGTCCAAAATTATTTCGGGGTCTAATTCTTTTATATACTAATCTCATTATTAGCATACATAAATAACATAAATTTCAAAGTTCGTGTCTTCTTGCACACGCTTAGCGATTTAAATCGTAATACGAAAGTACGGAACGTTACAGCTTGAAATACGTGCAAACGCTTTTCCAAAATTTTGAGCCGAAAGTGTCTAATAGGACTTTAACATATGTTTAAGTGCATAATTGAAACATAAGGTGGGTCCCTTGCGTGTCAAAAAAAGTGATGGTTGTTTTTCCTTGGCGTATCGATCCATCGTATGCTCATTCCTCCTTTGATGACTTTCAATGTTGTAGTTTAAATGCCTAAATTAAATTTACTTAGAAATTTAAGGGTTATCAATTATCAATGAGTTATGCCTAAATAATACTAGTATATATTTACTTTATAATTTGTCACTGAATTATTATAAATTAATATGATTCAACGTAAACATCAAGTGTAGATAATTTGTTACATAAACTTGTTAATCAATGAATCCCACTCCTATACGTAATAGAAAACCACAATTCACACAGACCACCCAATTTAATTGTGTACATAATTAAGATAATCCACTCAGTTGATGGATATTCTTATTCTGTCTTTCCCATTTACGTACCCATTTTATATCTTGTCTATTTTATTTTCTTTATAAATTAATCTACCTTCTATCCCCAAGTGGAAGGAATAATTAATTAGGGTCAATAAAAATTAATTATGCACGTAGACTTCTTAGGTAAACGTGGCACTTAGATTAATAAACCAATGACCAAGTCTTTATATTATAGGTTAGTTTATTTATGTATCTATATTTGACTTTGAGTAAAAAAATATATTTTATTCTTCTTTTGGTAACAAATATTTTCCATATGACGCTATTATAATCAGCATCATCCTCGCTCCAAATTTGAAAATTAGGAGTAATTTTGACATTTTGGGTTTTCACATTAATTCATCTTCTAGAGAAAATAAGAAAAATAAATAAATAATACTCAAGGAGTAATTTTGACTTTGTTATGATTCCCGTTAATCTCACAATTTTTCTAAACTTATTACGTCAAAGGTATCGAGAAGGACATATATCACGTATCTATCCGGTTTTTTGTTGTTGAAATATTTGATACTTGAAATTCAATGAGTCAATTGATTTAAATTCACGTCAAATAAGTCCATTACAATATTACGCTAAAATAACTTAAAAGATATTCTTAAGAGTTAGTACGATGTGGTATTATATACTCAACAATCTGTCCTCGAACTAAATTCCATATGACCCATCACGAACTGAGTTCTATATGACACCTCACTTTATGAGCTTATCTATGAGATTAAACTATGGATAAACATAGTAAATTGGCCCACAAACAGGCAAATGTACTAAGTGGGTCTCGTCTCACCACTCTATCATCTTCATACTCGTCTCATCAAACTACAACAACATTTTCAGTGTAATTCCACAAGTGGGGTAGGATGTATGCAGACCTTACTTCTACCTTTTGCGGGATAGAGAGGTTGTTTCCAATAAACCCTCAGCTAAAAAAACGTAGTCAATGCAGGATTATATAAAAAATGAGACAACAAAATATCAAGATACAAAATAAATGGCGCAACATAGTAATACACACATAAAGACAATGATCTACGCGCTACCAAAATAATACAACTAAGAAAAGGAGAAGAGAAGATGAAAATAATAGAATATTTTCCAATATTCTTTCATTAATTGTATATCTCCTATTTTAGGTAGAATTGTAATCCTTTTGTAACTAGGTTAATTAGTTACCTATTTGTATCAAAGTAAATATTCTTGTAACCTTATATATATTGTAAATCATTCATCAATAAACATCAAGGAACATATTCCTTTATAGTATCAGTAGTCTAAATCTACAAACCCTACCCTAGCCGCCGATACACCTTCTCGGTCGCCACATTTTTTTCCATGTCGGCACCTAGCCCACGTCGGAACCCTAGCCACCGACCTCTCTCGGCCGCCGACCTCTTTTCCCCACAATGGAAACCTAGTTTTCCCGGTTATTCTCCCTTACTCTTCCTCCTAAATTTCCTCTTCCATGGCTGACAATACCAAATTCCATCTGGCACTTGCCGTAAAAAATATCAAAAACTTCATCCCTGTGACTCTTGAGATGGAAAAGGGTCAATACTCCTCGTGGGCGGAGCTTTTTAAGATCCATTGTCGTGTTTACGAAGTTATCGACCACATCATCCCTCTCACGCCGAAGTCCACAGAGTACCATCAGCTTCGACTTCTGATGATGCACTCTGGTCTCGTTTGGACGCAGCCGTCCTCTAGTGGATATACGACACGATATCTAATGATCTGTTGCACACCATCATTGAGACCGATGCCACTGCCCGCCAAACGTGGCAACATTTGAACATTATTTTCCACGATAACAAAATTCAATGAGCGTTATACCTTGAAAATCAGTTCAAGGACGTTCATCAGGACGATTTTCCAAACGTGTCTGCCTATTGTAAAGAACTCAAGATGTTTGCCGACCAACTTTCCAACGTCGGCGCACCAGTCACTATTCAACTATTGGTCAGGTAACTCATTGCAGATTTGAATGAATCCTATGATTGTGTTGCCACCATCCTTCAGTAATGCACGTCGTTACCTCCGTTTCATAAGGCCCGTTCGAAGCTCATCCTTGAGGAAACCCGGAAAATCAAGCGCAGCATCACTCGGGCCAGCATTGCCGACGCCGCCCTTACCACTACCGTCAGGACCTCCGCCGATGGCAGGGCCTTCCGGTCCGGCAACCAAAACCATCGGCCAAAGGACCCGCAATAGTACATTTTCTCCCGTAACAACCGCCGGAGCAGGCAGTCTGGCAAGGGCTGTGGAGGAAGAAATTCTGGCAACAACGGCAGCGTGAAGCGGAAGTCCCCACCTGCCGAAAATAACCAGCAGCGACCGCGGTAGTGGCAGCAGCCTCCGCCATGGGCTGCCTAACTGTCGTGGGCCCCACCGTCATAGGCCTCTCCTCCTTACTCGTATACGACATCCTCGTGGACTCCACCTCATAACCGACAGGCCCAACCTGGCATACTTGGTCCACGTCCATAACATGCCTACACAGCACAGGCCCTCCTGCCATAGACTTATACACCGACTGACATTGAGGCAGCTATGAGCACAATGTCACTCAACACTCCAGACGAAAATTGGTATATGGACACAGGCGCCACATCTCACATGACGACATCATAAGGTACTCTCTCATCTTATTTCAATTTGAGTAATTTAAATCAGAATATTATTATTGGTAGTGGACAAGACATTCTTATCTGTGGTTATGGCCATCGCTCCCTATCCCCACCATATCCACCACTAATCTTAACAAATGTCCTTCATGCCCTTAAACTCATTAAGAATCTAATCTTCATGCGACGTTTCACAACTGACAATTGAGTTTCCCTTGACTTTGATCTTTTTGGTTTTATTGTAAAGGATTTTACGACAGGGAGACGAATAATGAGACGTGACAGCACCGGAGATCTCTACCCTATTTCAAACGCCGTCAACAATCCAACCTCAGTTCCCTCAACTTTTGCTGCTATTTCATCTTACTTATGCCATTCTAGATTAGGACATCCGGGAGACTCTGTTTTACGCTCCCTTAGGAAAAATAGTTTTATTAATAGCAACCGTATTTCTATGACTCATATATGTGAATCTTGCATTTTAGTGAAACATGTCAAATTATCATTTTCTGCATTCATGAATTGTACTTTAATGCCTTTCGATATCATACATAGTGATTTTTGGACATCCCCTATTTTGAGTACGGCTGACCATCAATATTATGTGTTGTTTTTGGACGATTATTCCAACTTTCTATAGACTTTTCCAATTGGAAATAAATCCCAGGTCTACCCCATTTTTCCTTCATTTAGTGCTTTCGTAAAAACACAATTTGAAAAGAGCATTAAATGTTTTTAATGTGGCAATGGTAGGAAATTCGATAATAACCAATTCAAACAGTATTGCTCCAAAAATGATCTTATCTTTCATTTTTCCTACCCTCACATATCCTTCCAAATTGGTAAAGCCGAACGGGAAATCTAAACCATAAACAACCTCATTTGTGCCCTACTTGCTCACGCCTCAATTCCCCCTCATTTCTGGCATTATGCACTCTCCATGGCCACCTATATCCTAAACATAATTCCAAACAAGTCTCTAGCTTAATGGTCGCCCACCCAAGTTCTGTTTTGTAGGAACCCCTCCTACCAACACTTGCGTATTTTTGGATGTCTTTGTTACCCTCTACATCCGACCACTCACAAACTTCAACCCGGTCTTCCCCGTGTGTGTTTATGAGTTACCCTGCTAATCATCGTGGTTACTCGTGCTATAACTTGTCGAGCTGTAAAATTATTATTTCATGTCATGTCCTATTTGATGAGTCTCAATTCCCCTTTGCCTCTCTACACTCGCCACTTCGACATTCCTACAACTTCCTAGATAATGGCCTAAATCCTATTCTAATTCACCATTTATATAATCCATCGTCCTAGACCCCGGCACCCGCCACCACCTCGGCAAGTTCAGGATTATCTGCCCACCCGGTTCTGCCGACGGTGTCCCAGAACAGGCTGTCTCAGGGTGATTTCGTAGCCACCTCTCGGCAAACCGAGGTTCGGCCAGCTAGTACTGTCACCCCTGCACTTCCTCCTCTTCCCGACAGTCCCGTAGCAAACCCCCCTCCTCTCATCCCGCATCCCGAGACACACTCTCGGACCATGGAAACACGTGCCATGCATAAAATTCATAAATATAAATGGTTGTTTAACCTTTCCGTTTCAGTTGTCCCTTCATCTGTCCTTCGTAACCCGAAAGATGCCTTGTCCGACCCTAATTGGAAATCCGCAATGATTGACGAATATAATGCTCTTATTGATAGTAAGATGTGGGACCTAGTACCCCGTCCACCTAATGCTAACATTATTCGTGCTATGTGAATTTTTAGACATAAAAAGGAAATCTGATGGTTCTTTTGAGAGGTATAAGGCTCGTCTTGTAGGTGATGGTAGGTCTCAACAGATGAGAGTAGACTGTGATGAAACGTTCAGCTCGGTCGTAAAGCCCGCAACCATCCGGACCGTCCTCAGCATTGCCACATCCAAGTCTTGGCCCATTCATCAGCTTGATGTCAATATGCCTTCTTACATGGGGATCTTCATGAAACAATATATATGCATCAGCCTATGGGTTTCAGGGATCCTATTCATCCGGGTTGTGTGTGTCTGTTGCGAAAATCGTTCTATGGACTAAAACAGGCTCCTCGATCATGTTACCAGCAGTTCACCGATTATGTTTCCTCTATCAGTTTTTCACACAGCAGATCTGATCATTCCCTGTTCATCTATAATAAGGGTACAAACATGGCTTACCTATTATATGTTAATGACAATCTAATGCTCTCCGTCGGTGCATTATATCTCTCATTTTCTTTGAGTTTGCTATGAAGGATCTGGGGGGCCTAAGTTATTTCTTAGGCATCTCTATCACTCGACATTCTAGCGGCCTATTTCTGTGTTAGAAGAAGTACGCCGAAGAGATCCTTGACCGTGCAAGAATGACATCTTGCAAACCATCCCACACGCCAATAAACACCAATTCCAAGCTCAGCGCTGATTCCGGCCCTTCATATTCAGACCTGACTCAGTATCGTAGCCTAGTTGGGGCCCTGTAGTACCTCACATTCATGAGACTAGACATATCATATACCGTGCAACAAATCTGCTTGCACATGCACAATATGACGGAAGTATACATGCATGCCCTCAAATGTATACGTCCAAGGTACACTTCACTTCATATTACATCTATACATATCTTCGCTCACTTGTCTCACTACCTATTCTGATATTGACTGGGGTGGATGTCCTGACACCCGATGCTCCACGTCTGGTTATTGCGTTTTCCTCGGAGATAACCTATTATCTTGGTCTTCCAAAAGGCAACCAACACTATCCCGATCCAGTGCAGAAGAAGAATACAGAGGTGTTGCCAACGTCGTATCTGAGTCTTGTTGGATCTGTAACCTTCTACTTGAGCTTCACTACCCGATTCGAAAGGCAACACTAGTCTACTGCGATAATATTAGTGCGATATATCTTTTCGGCAATCCCGTCCAACATCAGCGCACTAAACACATTGAGATAGACATTCATTTCGTTTGCGAAAAAGTGATTTGTGGTCAAGTTCGTGTCCTTCATGGTCCTTCCAAATATCAGATTGCCGACATCTCCACCAAAGGACTTCCGCGCATACTATTTGATGATTTTTGAGCCAGTCTCAGTGTTTGAGACCTCCCGCTTCGACTGCGGGGGTGTAATAGAATATTTCTCAATATTCTTTCATTAATTGTATTAATTGTATATCTCCTATTTTAGGTAGAATTATAATCTTTTGTAATTAGGTTAATTAGTTACCTAGTTTGTATCAAAGTAAAATATTCTTATATACCTTATATATATTGTAAGTCATTCATCAATAAAATCAAGGAACATATTCCTTTAGGAAAGACTAGCCTCCCCCCTCCCACCTCTCTCACACACAACGCGACAAAACTCAAATACCTAATAACCTTCTATCATAATCCTCGACCTCCAAACTATTGACTTTAATACTCATCGTTCCGTCTAAATATACTCTTAACATGATGTGATATATATAATCATCTATTGGTCAAGGTCGCACAATTTCCCCGAAAAACCTCATGCCATTAAGAGTATGCTTACACCTTATATGTAACTTTTTTTTTCTTTTTAGCTATCAATGTGAAACTTTGTTCCTCCCAACATAAGAGTGATAAAAATATTGTTTATAAAAAAAATTCGATTTTCAAAGCTAAAACTTAAAACTTCTTAGTATTAAGTATCAAAGAATATCCGATCATACTTTATTTTAGTTTAACTTGTAAATTCTTTTATTTTAAATTGGTATCCGATGTACTCGGAGCAAGAAACAAATATGGGCACCATACTTAAATGCAGTAGTAAGGACAGCAGGCGACAACTATTTTAGGAATCAGCATATTCTTCACTATTCACAACTATATATGCAGAGTATGTTAATTATGTATCCACAATTTTTTTTATTTACTTTATTTCCCATAGCTTGAAAGATTCTCCCTTTGTTTTTGGTTAGTCAAAAACATTTTTGTAACTAATTTAATTAAAAACACATTTGATAACAAATGCGAAAGAATAATCTGACCTGAAATTGGTAACACGGTATCATAATATGTTATATGTATTAGGTTCACTACAAAACAACTTTCAATAAATTTGAAAAGAGCAATTTTTAAGGGAAGAAAATGATGTCAAAGAGATGAATTGTTAATTTTGAGAGGCTGCTGACATTTGATGTATCCAACTGGAGGTGTGTAAACCTCCAAACTGGATAATAGTATTAAGTACTAGTATAAAATATAACAATACTTTCTTCGATAACGGTGGTGTGCCTATTAATTTGCAAGTATCTCGATAATTTCATGGATATTTGATTCCTACCAATATAATGGCGAAATCAAATATTTTACTAAGAATATTAATGATTTAATATATATCTAAAAACATATTATTTAAACTATATACGCAATATCATTTTATATATACGTTGCCCGCTCTCCTACCAATAAGCCATATTAGTGAAATCAAAATTTCATTACGGGTGCTCAAGATTTAATATATATTTATAAAATGTAATCTTTCAGCTATGTATACAATATAACTTTTTGACAAGAATGTTCAACTGACCACCCTTTCAATCTGTGTAGCTACCCCACTGAACATAGATATAGCGTAATACTGCATACCAAAGCTTAGCAGTGGGAAGTAATCGCGCAACATTCTTTTTTGTTTCAGTTGCTAATATTGGAACCCTAATCCCCATAATTTTCTCACACTTCATAGGTCGTTATGCCACACTTTTTTTCTCATGCATCAAGGGTGTAATCTAGTGGTCAATAAAGTGGGTTGAGAATCATGAGGCCTGAGGTTCAAAATCCAATCGAGGCAAAAAACTATAGGTGATTTTCTCTCCATTTGTTCAAGTTTTGATATACAAAGTTACTCGATATCTATCTATCGGGAGGTAACAGACATGTCAGATTTATAGCCTATTTTATGGTGCATATGAATCCAAGATCCCTCCGCCAAATCAGAAATTTTATGTCCATATTATTTAGAGTTAATCTAATATTATCTGCATTCACTCATGCTCTAAAAGGTTAAATGGTGCATTTAATTGAATGCTGAGTTATTTACTTGGAGGAATAACGAATATTTCTCACTACAGACTTTCTAATTTCTTCTTCTTTTTATTGGTGTGTCCATGTTATAGAAACCTTAGGTATGTTTTGGAATTAACAGATACCTTATAGAATTAATTAGGATTCGTGACGAATTAGCCCAAATATCATGATTATTAAAAAAAATCTCTCATTTTAATTTCTAAATTTGTAGAAACATGAAGTTGACACAAATTTTTTGTACGTTGTAGTGTGGTTTTGTAGTCACATTCATATGTTGAAGGAACACAATTTTATTGTACGTTGTAGTGTGGTTTTGTTGTCACATTCATATGTTGAACGAAAAGACATTAGACTAGTTGGGAGAGTGACAAGGTTAGACATGTGGTCATCAATGACTGGTCGCTAGTCATAGTAATAGCTTGATAGGGTCCCATATGCCCATCTGTTGCTGATCTGGCTTTTGTGTAAGCTCCTCTCACTGTCCACACCCTCATAACTCGTAATGATTTTTTTTGTTTTTCGCTTGACTGTTGATATTTTATATTTATATTAGGGTCCCAATAAATTTGAATTCACAATGAAATTTTTTATATTAATAGTAAAGTGCTCCGTAACAAAGATGATTTTATACCCAACAAGACTCGAAAGTGAAATATCTGATTAAGATTGAAAAAATACTTAGAAGACAATCACAACCCTTTTATTGATCCATAACTCTTAATTACTTTCTCTCTATATCTCACTCACCTCCTTAATTTTGATGTTGTTAAGACAAGGGGTAAAGATGGCAGTGGATTCTGGATCCGATCCGGATCCAATGGATTCAGATCCGTTTTATAGGATATGGATCTTCAAAATTTGGACCCGACGGATCCGGATCGGATCTGGATCTTGTATTTGAGATCCGTATCCGGTCCAGATCCGACCCGTGGATTCATTTTTTATTAAATATATTCATAACCTAGAATGTAATTTTATAAGTATTTTCTTAAAATTGCTAAGCACATCATTGCAAGTTTAATTCTCAAAACAAGTTTACTTTATCCCCTCGTTAACTCAAAAACTAAAAAATAAAGAGGTAACTTCGATAATAAAATCAATGTTATATTAGTGAATGACTAACATCTCCATAGACAAGTAGTTAAAATTATATTCACTTCATTTGTGAAGATTCCAAGCACATGCAAGTTCTGCATTGTGGAAATACTAGTCAAGATTTTCCACAACTATTGTCATTGTCCAACATTTTCAATTAATAGCTCACAATCAAAACGAGACAACGAACAAAATATCTCATATGAACATTTCAAAATTGAAACACAGTAAACTGTTAGCTAAGTAAAAATCGTTTGTCAGTTCAAAAAAAAATTCTTAGCAAGGTTACATTCTTAGCAGGGCAATTTTTTTTACATGTGGATCCAGATCCGATCCGTGGACCCGGTGAATCCTATGGATCCGGATTTGGATATGATTTTTATGGACCCGACGGATCTGGATCCGAATCTGAATTCATGTATGAAAAACGGATCTAGATCTGAATCTGGATCTAGTAGGATACGATCCAGATCCGATCCGTTGCCATCCCTACCAAGGGACAGCACATTCAATTATTTTAGATTTGCCAATTTGGTGAACCTATAATATATATCTATATAATTAATAAATTGGGGATTTGAGTTTGGTGAGTGTCTTGGGCGGCTGGTACAATTTAACTGTCAGATCAAACTCTAAAAGAGGCCATGAGTTCGGTACAAAATCGGAGGTAAATTTATAATGAAACATTTATACGATTAAGCTATTTTTAAGTGCTAATTATATTTAAGATACTTATAC
Organism: Anisodus tanguticus; assembly: GCA_034509755.1. NCBI lineage: Eukaryota > Viridiplantae > Streptophyta > Magnoliopsida > Solanales > Solanaceae > Anisodus > Anisodus tanguticus. The sequence continues at coordinate 5,354,167 of CM067543.1, read as the reverse complement.
TTAATTATGAAATATAATAATATACTATCAATTAGAATGATAATAGAAAAAGTAAGGAATTAGACTTCAATATTCTTTTCCGTTTTAAATTCTGATATTCTCTATTTTTTCTCCCTCTTTCTTTCTTTTCACCGTACACACTCAAAGTTGTAAACTCCATTGAAAGTCATTAAAAAACTAAGCTTTAAATTTTCAAATTGGATTTTGCAAAATTGTTATTTATTTGAATTGTAGTTGTTGCAAACAATTGAGATTTATAGGGATGTCAACGGATCGGATCTGGACCGGATCCTACTAGATCCAGATTCAGATCTGTTTTCATACCTGGATCCAGATCCGAATCCAGATTCATCGGGTCCATAAAAATCAAATTCAAATTCGGATCCATCGGATCGGGATCCACATGTAAAAAAAATTGTCTTGCTAAGATTATTTTTTTTAACTGACAAGATTTTTACTTAGCTAACAGTTTACTATGCTTCAATTTTGAAATGTTCATATGAGATATTTTGTTCGTTGTCTCGTTTTGATTGTGAGCTATTAATTGAAAATGTTGGACAATGACAATAGTTGTGGAAAATGTTGACTAGTATTTTCACAATGCAGAACTTGCATGTGCTTGGAATCTTCACAAATGAAGTGAATATAATTTTAACTACTTGTCTATGGGGATGTTAGTCATTCACTAATATAACATTGATTTTATTATCGAAGTTACCTCTTTATTTTTTGGTTTTTGAGTTAACGCGTGGATAAATTAAACTTGTTTTGAGAATTAAACTTGCAAGGATGTGCTTAGCAATTTTAAGAAAATACTTATAAAATTACATTCTAGGTTATGAATATATATAATAAAAAAATGGATCCACGGGTCGGATCTGGACCGGATACGGATCTCAAATACAAGATCCAGATCCGATCCCTCAGAAATGGATCCGGGTCCGATCCGGATCTGTCGGGTCCAAATTTTGAAGATCCATATCCTATAAAATGAATCTGGATCCATCGGATCCGGACCGGATCTATGATCCACTGCCATCTCTAGTTGAGAATATCCTTTAGAGTTGATATGTCAATTTTGAGAGAATTTGATGAACACAACAGTATGGATGTTTATCGGGCGTTTCGGTTCAGTTTCATGTATTGTTGGTTCGATTTATCAGTTTTCTGTAAATACGCTAAATTAATGACCAAACCGATAAGATATTCGTTATCGGTTTTCGATTTATAGTTTTTTGGTCCTTAACGGTTCGGTTTTCGATTTAAGCAATAAGAAAATGCTCCGCTATTTTTTTTTTTTTTCTTTCTCTTGTTTTCATTTGTTCAGATATACATTGTCGTTATGTATAAAAGTCTACACAAATTACAAGTCAAAAACTATAAAATGCATTGTAGCAATCAAACAACAAATCATCAATTGATAATGATTTTCAAATTGTTTAATGCATTCTAAACTGCGAAAGTACAAATGATAAGCGAATTGCGAATTGAGAGAATAAGCGTGTCTGCGGTAATAATTTAGAAATAGAATTTGTATTTAAAAAATAAAATTTAAAGCCACTATTATATAATTAGGGATGAAAAGATAATTATAATATAAGTTTATTGGGTTATTGGTTTGACAATTAACTAAATCCTTAAAATTGGAAACCGAACCGATAATCCAATTAAAAAATTACAAAATCGTTTACAAACTGTTAACCTAATAACCCGATATCAATAAATCAATTGTGTTTTATTGATTTAGTTTATCAGTCAAATCAATTTTTGCACCCCTACACAACAGTGTAATTTTCTATCCCTTGTTTTTTGATTTCCTAGTCATTGTCAAGGTGTTAACAGAAAATCTAGGTTTATGTGGTTGAGTATTCTTAGATACCATTTACGTTTATGTGAGTGATGACAACTTAATTTAGATCCTACCAACTATGTTATTCACTTATTCAGTTATTTGTCATGTAGGATTCTAGAAGCTCGGAATTACATTTCAAACCCAAAAAATGTGAAGTAGTGGTAAATGATATAAGTTAAAGAATTATAAGTTCTCATATTTAAATCTTAACAGAGACATAAAAATAGCTAGGTGATATTTTTTTTCTCTTTATCGAAGTTTTATGGATAGAATTATCTGGTTCATGTGCTGGTAGGTGATAGATGATTTTTTGAAAAACTAGTTTAGTGTACGTGTGGCGCATTAATAATAAAACATGTATATATAAAAATATTGTAAAATAGTAAGAATTAATGCTAAAATAAATATAACCTTTTTTAAATAATAAAAAATAAATGTTATTATATTGACAGAATAACTAAATTCAATATCTTTTTGACATACAAATATAATGAATGTAGTTACATTACTTATATGGTATTAAATATATTTTATTATATCAAATTCAAATATTCTACAATTAGCTACTATTTAAAATTTTAATTGATTTTAAAGCCCTATATATTAGAATATTTTTAGTTGATTGCAAATTCTTGAATATTAGGAAAATTATTAAATGTCTATTCCTAAATATTAGAAAATAATTAAATTACAATTTTGTCTAATGTGAAATTTATTTTTAAATGATAAGGCGAACGACGTCATAACAAACTTTTAACAACATAACTATTTTAAAACATTTAATTAAGATATGAAATAAGACTCAAAGCTTTGTAACAACACTTATTTGAAAATAGTGTGATTAATTAACGTAAGACATATCAATACTTGTAAACGAAAAAGTGTTACTTATAGTTTTGATTATATCGAATTTATGCTAAATATAGTTTAAAAAAATACTATAGCTAGCTAGCACGCTCAATTTTATGCAATTTCGTTATTAGCACATAACCTTCACTTGGGATAGGCCTGATAGTCACATTATAAACCTGTTCTATTTCATGATATTTCCAAACAAATCTTTATAATTACATAGTAATTACCTGATTTGTGTACACCCAGGGATAAAAGGACGTTCTCTAATACTTTTTCTTTTGCCTCCAATAGGTGACCAACATATAAGAGTATATAATATCAGCATAAAATTACAATTTCAACTATGGATTACGAGATTCTTTTGTATTGCTATTCTAACAATACAAGATGAATGCACCAACTGAAATAAAAAAATATGTTTACCTGCTTACTGTTATTTCAAAGAGTCTAATATTAGGAATAAAACTTTATTTTTGAAGAACCGCCGAATGCCATAGTTTTACTGTGCAATCAGTTTTCTAAATATACGGAAAATAATAAATTGATATTGGACATTATTTACTCTCTCCAAAGTATGTTGAAGAATTATGACGATGAATTGCAATGCGAACATAAACCAAAATCACCTTATTAGAAAATAAATGATTTCCTATAAATATAAAAACACGTTAATATATATTGAAAAACATATAATAAAGAGGTAAAAGCTCAATATCATTAGCAGAATTGTATAGAAATTCTAAAAGGTTAAACTAAGTAACATTAACTGGTAAAAGAATTCTAAAAGTAAAGTGATACTTATTCCGTAATCTAAACGTAATTTTTTTTCTTTTGTACGTAGTCATAGGACAATTTTGGTAAAAGGATCCTAAGCCTAAAATAAACTCTAAACCTAAACTATGAAGGACACAATGTAAATAACAATAATTGGTATAAAATAATTCTAATCCTAAACCTAAAGAGAATTGAAGGGTTATGTCCTATTCATACACGTAAAAAGAGTATAGAAAAGATTGAAAGTTATTGTTCACTGAAATATTACCCAAATATCGTCAGAGTACATGTATGTGTTTGAAAACCATTGAAAAGTAGATTTATAGGAAGTAAATTTTACTTGTATTTAAAGTCCTAAATCTTAGGACTTCTTATATAGTTCAAATAAAGAAATTTTTACTTTATTTTATTAGAAAAATAGTAAATGATAATTTTGTATATTGCAGAGTCTTTTAATGAAGGATAAAAAGTTCAATTAACATTTTTAAGGTCATTCACGCTTTAATATAATATAGACTAATCGAAATGTGTGCAAACTGACACATAAACCACATTTATAACAAAAAATTACATTTTCTTTTAAAACTATGGACATTATGTCAATTAGTCACACAAGATTTGATTTATAATGCCATGAGAACAGAGAATTGGTGTTGTTTTCTGTCATTCACTTAGTATCAATTTTGGATAGACTGGTAATCCATCTTTTCGTGATATTTCACTTCACGTACAAATATCTTGAATCATAATATATTATATATTTCTATTACCATGGGCTACCTTTTAAAACAATGTTCCCAAATTTCAAATCATCTAGAAGATAAATGGTGAATTAAAGAAATTTATAAATAAATAGTTGGCCAAATTGAATTCACCCTTTTAGTCGGTATGTATAAATTATAAACTAATAATCTCCATGTTAAGAAGCTATATAAGTTAATTATTTAAAAAAAATGAAAGTGATCAAATAGTGAATTTATAAAATCACATAGATTATAAGATAATTATTGGAATTTTTATAGTAAAATTAATTAATAACCTGACAAAAATAATAAATAACATGCTATTATAAATTAAATTGTAGTGATAGCATAAACAATATTCTCACAACCAGTATATATAACTTTAAAAAAATGTGGCGGTCAGATATAGGGTAAGTCACCCCAATATTAGGACATGGTGATTATATTTTTAAAAAAAATATCTGCCAAATAGATAATCTGGGTAATTGACAAGTCTGCCAAATAAAGAGCAAAAAAGAAAAAAGTAATTGTTTAAGCAAAATTCTCAATATTTTACCAAATTAAAGAGTTGGAAAATAATGTCTTGATAAGAACAATTTAGTTGTCAAAAGACGCTAATTAAATTGATATTTTCTCAGTTTAAGTTTTAGTAATTTCTTGCTCATTATTTTTTTCCACATTGAGCATCTATAATATATCCTGTTAATAAATAATAACTAGGTGAAAAAAAGGAGAAAATATGTAATAAAATATACATCAATATTTAACTTGGAAAAATTAGATATTTTTATCACATAGGAAATACACTTGATTTGATAGAGGAAGGTCATAATTGGGAGCCCCAACTTTGGGAAAAATGGAAAATGTCCTATGCAAATGACAAGAAAGTGATAATCCAAGAAGGGAATAATAATATAAAATTGTGAAAGTGACAATAAAAGAATCTTCTTTTTTCATTCAAAAGCACATACTTCCTCCGTTAAAAAAATTGAACAAATTTGATTTGACACGAAATTTAAGAAATAAAAGAAGACTTTTGAAATTTGTAGTCCAATATAAATTTTAGATATTTGTGTGGCTGTAAATGATTTCATAAAATTAAATTATTTTTAAATATAGAAAAGTGTCAATCTTTTTAGGACAAACTAATAAGGAAAGTAAGCTAATCTTTTTGGGACAAAGAAAGTATTATTTAAAATTTAAAAAACAATGTCCAAGCGAGACATTCCATGTTGTCTTATATTTTTATGCAAATAAAACAATTACGAGAATAAGCCAGCATTTTGTTAAGTAATTGTTATTTAAAATTGTCTTAAAAGTAAGTAAATTTTCACTCTAATCTTCACAATTTCTACTTCCTTTGTTCTTTAAAAAAAACTTTTTGTAATGTTTAGAGTATGTGGACTAATGCATCTAATATTTTATGTGAATTCGGACATCAACGTAGTCTAAGTTAATACGAATTCAAACATCGACTTTTAATTTCCCTTTCAAAAAATCATTTAGAAATTACAAAAAAATTGCGACGAAGATCATAATACAACTTGAAATGTAATAATTATTTGATAAAAAATCACAATTAAAAAATACACTAAACAAAGGGCATTCCGAGGCATAAAACATCCTGCGTTAGCAGGGTCCGGGGAAGGACCATACCCAAAAGGTGTGATGCAATCATTAGTGGCTGCTTCCACGGATCGAACCCGAAATTTATAGATTACACAGAGATAACTTTACCGTTACTTCAAAATTCTCTATTCGCTGACAAAAGTGGGCCATGAGATCTTGATAGAGTTTTTGTCAAAAGAAAAAAGATCTTGTGAGAGTTATGAATTTTTAAAAAATATATAAGTAATTGAATCATGTGCTTCCACTTTGCAACCATAACCCATTGTTATGAAGATTCTAATATATAAATCAAAGGAATATTGGTGCTGCTAGGATACTATTTTTAAGTATTCCTTAATAGCTTAAACTAAAGAAAATAAATTTTGATTCTATGTGTTGGCCTTGATCACCCTCCCCGCCACCACCTCCCTGAAAAACACAAAAACAAAAAGATAACAATAATAAACATTAATCTAAATTATATTTAATTCAATAGTATATTAATTAATTTGGTGTAAACGCTCGATCCGAGTAAATTTTGTCTAACAGATTAAAGTTATTCTTTAGCTATTCTGAACTGAGACACTTCTGAATTGTTTATTAGTTTATGTAAACGGTAATTTACAAAGAATGATTTTTATTGTCATTTCACGAGTTCAATTATATTTAATTTAAGAAGAATTAATCTAAATTTCCGCTTACCGAATCACCTAAAATAAAAATTATTGACAGATATAATATATGTATAATACATGTCTAATATATGAATATGTGTGTATAATCTATGTGTACCGACTAAAAAAGTAAATAGTGAATCTATCCGACTATTTGACTAAAATCCCGAAAGGAATGATATCTTTGATTTTACTCAAACTGGTGCCCGATTACACTGCAAATGCCATGCAAAATTAAAATAAACCACATTCGCAGTTATCAAAATATATATGGCTATCAAAATTAATTGAAGAGAAAGGAAATCTATGGACATGCAAGTTGGTTAGATGAATGGGCTTCATTTGGCGCTGTGTAAAGCCCACTTTCCCAAAATGAAGCATTAAGACACACCCTTCTCTTTGACTACTGGGTTGGGCCATTCAAATCTGTTAAGCAAAACACGCTTTTTCAAAAGATGTTGGGCCAATCATCAAAACAAACTTTTCCAAAATATGTGACTTCACATGGCCATCAGATATTATTTTAGTAAGTATTTTAAATAATTATCGAACTGCAATATTTGAGGCGAGAATCTATCGAAAACAATCTTTCTACCTCACACAAGTTGCCTACGGTCTGCGTATAATCTACCTTCCTCAGACCCCACTTGTGGGAGAATCGGGTATGTTAGTGTTGCTTTATTAAAATGCAATATTTAATTATAGGTATTTGCAAGTAATGAACTTTTGTATTTGAATTTCAAGTAAAATAATGAAATTGTGATTTGAATTATGTACTTCAAGGTTGGATTACTTGTGCATTCGAGCGAAATTCACAATTCAATTTTCACAAATTTTCTTTTTTCCAAATGAAGTTTATATGCAAAGACAACTTCAACGTCCAATTTTTTTTTCTTTTCAATCAACTACATATTTTTCTAATTTCAACTCTGATAATCTCCAAACGCCTACTTAATGCGATAAGACATGTTCAAGTGTCAATGATTTAATTAAAACGCGTTCAAGTATCAAAATATAATTAATTTTAAATTGTACATAAACAAGTATTAACCCTAAAATTTATCAGGCACTAAAAATATTTTAAAACGTGGTCCCACTTTATTAGACCTCACTTGTTTGCTTATGATTAATATATTTGGATGTGAATACACGTCTGAATGATTAATGTGTTGTCTCTAGATCTAAACATTGAATGTTTAAGACTGTTTGTTTTCCAACATATGTGCATAATTTATTTATTTTAAAATATAATAAATATACAATTCAAATACAAAAGTAATTAAATATTAGAAAGAAATAAATATAAAATAAAATTATTATTTGATAAAAATTCATATTCGATAGTGATGGCGGAGATGATTTGTAGTGTGGTAGTGATGGCTTGTGCTAGTGACTACTAATGGTGGTGGTGATAATTGAAATGGTGGAGATGATTGATGTTGTAGTGATTGGCGCGATGGTGACAGTTGATAGTTGATACGATCTGACTTGTGGAAGACACGGATTCAAACAACAAAAACGCAAAAAAATAATAAGAAAATTGAGGATGAGAATTGAAGAAAATGGGATGAGAATAGAGGGATAGAAGCAAGACCCAATTGATAATGAATTTATAGACAAACTTGGATATATGAAATCTAAACTCCCAATTGAATTCAACCAAAAGAACCTATACTATTCAATTTCAACAAAAGAGATGATTCAAATGAATACACAAATGAACAACTCAATTATGAAATTGATGGAATTTGGTTCAATAACCAACTAAGGAATCCACCTTAATTATCTATCACTAAACACTAATTAACTCTACAAACTATCCTAAGATAATACTAGCATTACAAACTATCCTCGAGCAGAAATTACAAACTATCATATGAGTTCAATATTCATCTTCAAGCTTAGGATGAAAATAAGGCTAAGAGTTCCTTATATAATATCCCTATTACAATAAAGATCCAAAAGTAGAATTTGCACAAATAACCCAACATGGACCATTCTCCTCTTGAATTGCAATCCTACCCTCGAATTTGCACTCCTAACCAAGAATTGCATGAATTGCATTCCTAGCAATGAATTGCACTCTTTTACCATCAATTGCACTTCTAACCATATTGTGTGGCTTCCATCAATTGACCCTCATCTCTATGATTCTTCCAAGCAATCATCCACACAATATATGCCTTTATGACTTGTCCTTCCATGGCCTCCAAAGGTCCTGTCTCCATCACCAAAATGCATGTGGCATGAGAATGCATGTCCGAAGCTCTATCACGGGTTTTAGCCTTCATAGTCGCCCATGAGCTTCATAGGATCATATCATCCTCCCATTCTTCAAAAGGATTCGTCCTCGAATCCGTACCTTGAAAGACATAGAAGAGTATGAGTGCATATCCTCGCACACAACAAACAAGGTAATCGTTATAAGGCAAATGATACCAAATGAGAATACCTAAAGTAAGCAAAACATGCAACCAACACACTAAATGGCTCACTTTTATGATACAACCAGGCATCATAAGGGTCTAAAAAAACTATGTATCCTAATAATGCCCAAGACATTTGGTTATTCAAGACATGTTGGCAAAAGGTATTAAGGAACCCAATGCATTTTGGAAAACATACATGCAAGTTCACATTGATCCTAGCATTCAAGAAACCCATATCTTTCCTTAAGTCAAGAAACAAGTGATCTCCCTCACGGCTAACTGTAACATCACAAATAAAACCAACCCAAGTCAAGAGTCTAATTATTACACTAGCCCATTTCAAGAAAGAATTTACTATCAAGTCAACATCGGGGTCAAATACAAAGGTATCCCCCACACTATTTTGCTCACATTCTCCATACAAGCCCAACATAAAATTAAGTAATAACACTAGTAAAGAATCACATGAACGACTAGAATTGTTACTACCATATTCATCACACAAAAAAGTTACCTCCATGACTTTAGAAAGCCCAAGAATAAGCATGAGCCACAAATACATACCGTCCTCGAAGGAAGTATAAGATGTGACATCATACCAAGTTGTTGGCCAATGAGGTTTGTCGCACCCGTTTTTAACACCCACTCCGCGAAGTGGGGAGATCCAACACGATCGTGACGTATGGATGATTCCTAAATTAATTAAGGCTTAAGAAGTCGCCACCTAATTATTTTACGATGAATTAGGGCACCTAAATATTAACATAAATGCTGTAAAATGAACTCCGATTAATTGTCTACTAAACTATGAGATTCTGAGTAAGGGTTCTCTATTATCCTAAAGGGAAGGAGTTATGCATCCTTTAAGATCCGCTAACTTACGATTATCTGATCAAACTTAGGTTAATTATTATGCTAAGAAAAATGCATGTTTTAAAAGTATAAAGTCAAAAGGATGTTTGCAAATAGTTAATTAAAGAAATGCATTTTGACAACGTAAAAGATTTCTTGCAAAGGTGATTATGATTTCCGAGAAATAAATTCCCAGTGTAAAAAATCCAAAAAAGTAGGCATGACATTGTTTATAAAAATACTTGTAAAGTTGATTTTTGAATAAAAGTAGGCATTTGTATGGCATTGTTTATAAAATACATGTAAAGTTGATTTTTTTTTTGGATAAAAGCATTCATTTGTATGACATTTCCATAGAATACCTATTTTGGCAATTGATAGTAAAAAGTAAATTATTTATAATGCAAAGAAATGATTTATATGGAAGTCATTTTTTAAATCGCAAATTGAATAAAACAAAACCTTATTAGTATGATTAATAATGTGAATAAAAGATGACCAAGTTATTTTGAAAGTTTAAACATGCATGACGAGCCTAAAAATAAATAAACTAGCGGGGCACTTCCAAGTTTAAATTACCCGAGCCTAAAATAAATAAGCCAGCGGCGAGTTTCTAATTTTAACTACCCTATTAATTATCCGTTCTAGGCCTAATTATTCTAAGTCTTCTAATGATCGCGCAAACTGAATAATTAAATTACAACAAAAATAAAATGGCGGAATTAAGGAATAATAATAAAAAGCGACTAGGGCGGATGACGATGTCATCCCGCCCCATTTGTTTAGAAATCCCGAGACGGAGAATGCAAGGAACGTGGATGCGGATCTTCGTTTGACAATAGTCATGATGAGTCTCATAACGAGACTCTTCGTTGCTCCCAATGCATTTCATGTAAACAAAAAAAAGAAAAGGATTAGGAGACGGAACATGACAATATATATATAAGAAATGTAAATATATATATATATATATATATATATATATATATTGTTGGGACTCAGGATATAGGCAGGTGCAAAAAGAATATAGAACAGGCCCAAATCATGAAGCAACCCACAACAAATCCACTCTTCTTGTAAACGAGCCCAATTACCATGCATTTATAGATATGCCAGCCCATATTGGACACTCATTTAGCCACATAAAACTGATATATACACAAAAAATTCAAAATATATATGATATACTTGGAGATATACAAGGATATACAGTCTTGATATACACCTGGTGTATACCTAAGTCTTCATACCTTGTATACCTTGAGGTATATCATTGCGTACTTAACAAAGCAGGCAGAAGAGCTAAACGAAGCTGGCCCAAACATAAACATGTTTTCAATATCACCATGAAGGGTAAAGGCCTACATGTTTGGGTCCAGATAACACCAAGAGAAACACATACATGCACATTCAATTTAATCAGGACAAGAAACAATGTACTGCACATCTTTCCCAACACCCAAAATAGACATGCCACACACTTACATGCATAATAGACAGTACATATAAAAGGACAAGCATGCATAAGGATTTTCAATATGAAACTTCAACATGTACTATATGCATGCTCATATGCAAGGCACTATGGCCACGAATAATCATACTCTCTTTATGGATACATATAGGCCTGGGGTCTTCTACATTAGTTCAGAGGCATGCTTAATAGGGTAAGTATAGGAGACCAGATTACATTTGAACAGGCAGCAAAACATCAAAAGACATAGGCATTTTTTATCCATACAAAGGACCTGGTTAACTGAGCAGTATACTAGGGTTAAGTCATTTCAAACACACAAAGTGGTTATCATGGACGCAGACATGCTTACATAAACCAATCTAAAGACTTAGGCAAAATGAATACATGCTCTTTGCATGCATCTTGGATAACTAAAGCAGACAATATATATCCTAACAGAGAGTGTATATGCAGGTGTATTTTTAATTTATTTAGTCTACAAGTTTTCATATCAAACATGAATCTTAAGACATGTGCATACTTGCAGAAAATAAACTTGTAACCCAAGTAGACAAGCATAAACTTCAAGACTTATCATGACATAATCATTTTCATTGAATACTTATCGCTAATCCAGATATCATTTTAAAATCTTAACATGTAAGGCACATACCACATAACTATATGATGACATAGGCTAACGTGATGCATTCTCCTCTCTAAATATGAAAGAAAAATATATAAACAGTCCAGCAGACATATGAGGGAAAGTGATGAACAAGTGATTATTTTAGAATAGCATTTTGAAAGGCACATAATCACTAGATTAGGCAGCACACACACAAGGCCCTATTCATGCTATATAACCAGATATAATGACCTTAAAGCAAATAAACAGATGCACAATTAGGCTAATAGACATATAGACACTTGATAAACCAATCTACAGACAACATACTATAGTTGTGGGACTGTCTAAGTTAGCTGAACATTCGTACTATTGAGCTAATCAAAACATGATCTAACATGATTCAGAAGACTTTCAGGCTAACATATAGGTATTTTCTGCACTGAACAAGTAAAGTTGAATATGCAATTGGTTCAAACAGACATGGTTGATCAACCTTTGGAACACTATCTTAACCAAGCCATCAGAAACTAGTTTCAACATCCAGGTCATACTAGACATTTGTGACAATTGGTATTAGACATGGCATGGTTGGCATAACACTTGGAAATAGTTTATATACTAAAGCAAACAAGTCCAAACATGATAATCCAATATAAGGCCAAGATAAGAACAAGCATTTCCCAATACCACTCAACACATCCTTAACTAATCATGTTCAGGAACATCCACAGACATAACACAAAGTTTATGCTGAACATTCCGCCCCCCCCCCTTTTTTTTTTACACAGATTCATGCTGTTAAATACTCAAAAGCAAGACAACTCATCCCCTATTACTTCTAAGCCATAAAAGACATGAAAGTCAGTTCTTATTACATACTAAAGCTCACATGGGATTTAGCAACTAACTATTTCAGGGCAAATTACAGGGAAGTTTATTATCACCGCATATCGTAATCCCTCATATAACTAAATTAAGTTACAATAACAAAATTAAACAGACTAAACTAATTTAAGACAAACTAAATTATCAGTAAACACGCACATCACATAAAAAGGAAAATAGGCGGAATTTGAGTTTACTGACCTTCGCCGGGCAGCGAACCGAGGCGTTGTCTCGAATCGTCGAACACGCTCGAAGAAGTTGTATTTCGATCAGTAAAGAACGAAGCGTGAATATCTTTTGATAGTGAAAAGCAAGGTTTAAAAAAATATTGATAGCCAACAACTTAGAATAAAGAGGGAAATTTTCAAAGAATCGGAACTTGCGTTTACAGGGGGGGGGGGGTTTCAGATTCTGGAACCTTCGTGAAAACAGCAAGAAAAGATGAACATTTTTTGTTGATAGTCTTTGGAAAAAAAACCCGAAAGCTTTTTGTTGTTCTCCGGAAAAAACCTCCTCCAAACACAACCCAAAGGGCTGTATTTATAGCCAAAAATTGAGGGGGTTCAACAGCCTCTTCAAGAAGCTTTTAGTTTGAAATTCGAATTCAAAAGAGGGGGAAAGTGTGTGTGACGTTTTCAACGGACAAGGTGATGAAAAATGGTGAAAAATCTCACATTTTCAGTCCGATTTGAAAGGGAAGGAGTCGTTTGGTTTGGATTTATGCCTTTGGCCATCGGATTGAACATATGACAAGCTTCAAACCAGAAGTTTTTTGAGTTTCCTCTTTCGCGGACACCAAGGTTATGGCTACTTTTCAATGTCTTAAAAGGGGGAAGATGACAGGGGATGTGATGGGAGAGGTCGATTACACTGTTGGGTGACGAAGGCGATTATCCGGCGGGTTTGAAGGGTTGTCGATGAAGGGCTGCTGGTTTTTGGAGAGTGTCGTTGGTTTTGGACGATGGGTTTTGGGTGAAGGGTTTAGTTTTGTTTTGGGATTGGGCTCGGGTAACTGGGCTGACTGAGGGATTAGGGCGATTCGGTTGGGTTTTGGGTTTGTAGGATTAGGGGTTTTATGGTTTTGGGCCACGATTTGGAGAAGACTTGGTAGCCCAATTCATGAACTTTCGTAGCTAATCTAATTCTCTACTTTAATTAATTGCAATATGCTTCTTTGTCCTAATTAATTTTCAAAAGTGCATACATATATAAATTACGATACAAGTGATTTAATATATGTATCCAGTTTGAGAAAAAGTAGAATATTCATATAATAATTAAAACATGATTAATTTAGTAATTGGTGAAATATTATAAGAGAAAATCGATCATCAGCACCGACGTAGGAATATTAAAATAATTTTGTGGTTATTATAAAAACATAATACCTTGAATTTTTAAAATCATGTGGTAATTGGTGAAAATATTCAAAATTTACTTTGGAGAATTTTCAAGACTGAGAAGCATAATGAAATTAATTAAAGATAAAAGAATGGCCAAAATGAGGTGTCAAAATATTTTAAACTGCAAACCAAATAATCGGAAGAGAGGGGACAAAATTGGGTGTCAACAGCTTGCCCCTCTTTGGCCGGAAACTATGAAAGAGTTTTCGAACAAAGAAGTTAACTAATTAGCCAATTTTGTCCTGATCATCGGGACTTGAATGAAGATTAGGGATACATGGGTGGAGATAGAATTTCGAGGGAGAAAAAATTGCGATATCAGTAAATCGAGAAGCAAAAGTTGGTGTGGATTCAAGAAATATTGTCCCAGTATCGGGTTATGATGACACCGGTTGCAGATGTGGCAAAATATTGGGAAAGAGCGGAATGACGTTCGAAGTAGGTGGCTGACCTTTGTTGGGAAGTCCAGCTCTCCAACAAATTGTCTTGGTTTGATGTAAGAGATAGTTCCACGTTGTGCTGAAGCTCCTACCAATTCAAACTCTTGTGGATTAGAGCTAAGATAAAAATTAGTGCATAACTGTTGAATACAATGGGTATATGCGAATACGACCTTGTGAATTGAAACGACGTCCTTGCACAGACGTAACGCGATGAGACGTCCTTGCACAGACGTGATGAATGGCGTCCTTGCACAGACGTAATGTAAAAGGACGTCTTTGCACAGACGTAATGTAAGACGTGATGAATGACGTCCTTGCACGGATGTGGTTCTTGATGTTGGAGACATTAAGGGTAGGATGAAACATGTTCTTTGAGGTAGACATAACGAAAGAATAAGAGGAGAATAAGGGATTTGGATGAAAAAATATGAGAGAAAATGGAAAAATAATTATTGGCCGGCGGCCAGACTCTCGGTTACCGAGAAGGAAGAGGGCAGCGAAAGGTTTTGGGAGAAGGTATTTTTTCCCTAGACGTCTGATACCATTAAAGAATATAATCCCTTGATTATTTTTATTAATGAAAGAGGTATATATACAAATATACAATATCTAAATATGTAAAATAAATCTACTTTTTCCTACTATAATTCTAATAGCTTTTCCTAATACAAGACTAATACCATAATTACACTTGTATAAGAATTCTACAATTACAATAATTTACACACTTTGTTCCTTTGATATACATGGCTTTGTCCGTGTATATCACGATTAAAGCCAGTGAGGATTGACCACAATGATAGTAGTGGAGGAGGTGGCAGCGGAGGTGACGACAGTCATAGTGGAGAGGTGGCGGCGGAGGTGACGACAATCATAGTTGATATAATTATAATGACGGAGATGGTAGGCATGGTAGCGATATTGGTTGTCAGTGGTGGTTGTGATGACAATAGTGGTTGGTGGTGGTGGCTGTAAGTTGGTGACAATGGTGGTTATGATGACAGAAATGATTGTGATGACAGAGATGGTTATTGGTGGTGTTGCTAGTAGTATTTGTAATAACATAGATGGTTACAGGTGGTATTGCCAGTGGTGTTTGTGATGACAGAGGTGATTTGTGAACAGAGTGGTAATGAAAAATATCCACATAAAATACATCTTAATAATATTAAGACTTTGTTCAACACTTTTTAATGTTTAAGATCTATTCAGACCCAATAAATACTTAAATCTTAATATAAATATTAATGACCTAAAGTCTTAACATTCAAATTCAAATCTCCATTACACGAAAACAAATGAGATATTTTACTTATGAAAAAAATGTAAAAAAGTAGAGGTGAAAAAAAAAGTAAAGAAAAAGAAAAAAAGGTAAGAAAACTAGGGGTGGGCAAAAAATTCGGAGAACCGAATAAAACCGAACCGGCTGTTTGATTCGGTTTTTATTCATTTTTTTTTAAAACCGATTTTTTGAAAAACCGAACCGAATCAGGATTTAGTGATTCGGTTCGGTTTTTTAATTTTGGATACGAACCGAACCGAAAAATCGAATTAAATATGTTATTAATCTTATTTTTTATTTTAGGCTATTACTATCTCTTGAATCATAGCCATTGAAGTCAATATATGAAGCTTTTATGGAAGTCGAATGCGGCATGAACTTGATTAACATACCACGAAAGCATTGACATAAAATATAGGGAGAGAAAGTAGTTGTAAATTGCTAAAACTTTAAATGGTCATAATTCTGCGTTCAGATGTTCGTTTTACCCGATTTGTTTTTTGTTTTTTGCGTATTTTTTCGAGATGGGGCCGGACCAAACTGCCACAAGGTGGTTTGGCGCAGCCAATTTTTAGAAAAACGTATGTTTTCCCAATCAATTTGTGTTTTCCCCCAAATCGATTTCTAATTTTCTTTTTTCTTTAGTAAGCATCTCACGATACACAATAGATTTCAACGTCAAAATTTCGTGGTAGTGTAGGTGTGAATGTCAATTTCAGTTTTGAAAATTCAATTTTTTAAAAACAATAAAAAATTTCCCAACCCGGCCCATTAGAAAAAATCCGATATAATCCAATACGTTCGGCAATATAAACCGAACATATCGGGTTTTTTTATAAAAAAAGTTGAATTCATTTTTTTTTTTTTAAAATGATTTTTATTCGATTCATATTTTTCGAATACAAAACAATATGAACCGCTACGCCACCCTGCACAAAACTTAACAGTCGTTTCTTTAGTTTAGACTAGGGCTGGCCAGTGGGCCGGGACGGCCCGACCCCGTCCCGAGCCCGCCCCGGTCCCGCCACGACCCCGCTTAAAAAAAAAAATAACGGGGGCGGGACTCGAACTCGGGACGGGACGATGTCTCGTCCCGCCTGACCCGACCCCACCCCGAGCCCATCCCGACCCTGACCCCGCCCTTTTGCCCCCTTTGCAAAAATGACCGTTGCACCAACGACCATTTTAGATTATGGCCGTTGGCCAACGGCCATTTTAGCCCCCCCCCCCCCCCCCAACCCCCCTACCCCTTAATATTTATTTTTAACCCATAAGTTATTATATTAACACTTTAACCCAATTTTTCAACTATAAATAACTCATTTTCTCTTCATCTTTCTCACAAATCTTCCTACAATATCTCTAATTTCTCAATATATCTCTCTACAAGTCTACATTGTTTGCTAAATATTCAATTTTATTAATTCATTTGGGAATTGGGAGTGAAGTTGGCAACTAGCTTGAGGATCTTCTATCGAGCAAAGTTTCAATTTTCAACCTCTCGATTACACGTCGACGTTACGTCGGCGTTTGGTACATTCGTTCCTTCATTAAATTATTATTGTCTGTTTATTTTATATTTTTATTTAGCGCACTTAATTTTATTGTCTTTAATTATTTATTATCATAATTAAAATGGAAGGATTAAAAGGCATGTTTAAGGGTAAGGGTGTTTCTTCTAGTAGGGGCAACCAGGGCAAGGGTACTTCTTCTAGTCATCTTATTCCTACACAGGATGATTTTGTTGATACTCAACATTTTCTACAATACCATTAGATTTAGACGAGGAGTTGTTTTCTGGAACTCAAGAAGACTTTAATTTAGACGATGATCTAGACGATACACCCACTAATGTTGATGACAACACACCCACTAGTGCACATTCAACTGAAATACCTCCTATTCCCCCTAGTATGAGACGAGGTCCAAAGAAAACGACCATTAAAATCGAGCATGGACATTTTTTGATAGGGACGTAGAGAATCAAGTAGCTATATGTAAAATTTGTAAAAATGTTTTAAAATTTAAAACATGAAAAGGTCACGGTGGGACGGGGGTTTAATTAGACACGTAGTAAGTGCTCATCCAGCTAGGTATGCCCAATACCAGGCTTCAAAACCGGGTGCGCAAACGCCCGCTCCATCGGGACAAGGTTCACATACTGATACTGTCCCGGACCAAGTACAGGGTCAAATTAACCCTATGACGGGGGGAATTGTAGGCTCTAAATACAATAAACATAGAGATAGGGAAGCAATATCAAAATTAGTTGCTGTGGAGTGTTTGCCCTTTTCATTTCCTTCATCTCCCGATTTTATTCATTACATTAGAGATATATATAATCCTGCTTTTAACGGTTTTTCTAGATCAACTGTTAAGAGAGATGTATTTAAATTCGCGCATGAATATCAACAATATTTACATTTTTCATTATATCATTTTAATGGTAAAGTATCTATCACGTCTGATATAGGTCGTAGTACTAACGGCCATGATTATTTAACTGTAACTTGTCATTGGATATATTATAAATGGTCTATGCAAAAACGTATTTTAGCGTATAGATATATAGATGATAGGCACACTGGTACTTTTATTGCAGATAATATTTATCAAGTGTGCGATTATTACGGAATAACCGATAAAATTATGACTATTACATTAGATAACGCTTCTAATAACAATTACGCAATTACAATGTTAAAAAATAGTTTAACTCCATCTTTTCCAGACCATTTTCATATAAAATGCGCGTGCCATATTTATAACTTAATTGTAAAGGATGGTCTATCACTTTTTGAAGACATTCTTAGTAAAATACAATTTGCTATAAACTTTATTTTTAAAAGTAATAAAGTACAACGTAGAAAAGAATATAAAAAAACTTGTCACGATTGTGGACTACCTTATAGAAAAATTCCATAAGAAGTATCCACTAGGTGGAATTCTTTATACGAGCAACTACTTGTTGCTTATGACTATAAATTACCTATAACTTTATTTTTTAACTCTCATAATAAAAAGCCATCTGATATGATTTTAGATAGTGATTGGGTAAAAATTTCCGAACTTATTGTATTTTTAGAGAAATTTTTTCAAGCAACAAAAGAATTTTCCGGTATATATTATCCTACTATTTCAACTATGTTGTTTTATATAACTCTAATATTTTTATTACTTAGTGAATATATGGAAAACCAGCTTATAAGGCAGATATTAAAAAAATGTTTGTCAAAATAAAAAAATATTTTATTCCTATTCCCTCTATTTATATTATTGGTTATGTATTAAATCCTACTATTAAAATAGACGGTACTAAATCACTAATTGAAACTATTTATGATTGTATAGAAGTACTACCACCTCCAAGTCCCAAAAATCTAAATCACCCACCACCTATTGAACAAACTAAAGAAGAAGCGTTGTCTAGCGTAGAACACCAATGCAAAAAAATATATAGATTTTATCAACAAGAAAATGCTAGTAACTTACCGGCTTCCATACCATCTTCTTCATCTTCAACACAACCTCACAAAAGACATGCTGTTTCTGCGGCTAGTATTGAAAGCCTCAGAAATAGAATGTGCGGCCGTACCTCTATTACTAACCAAATTAGCGAGTTGGATATTTTTGTTTTGCAGGGTTCTGTACCGTATCAAGAAGTTATCAATGAAGATGGACAAGAAGACTTGCTGAAATACTGGAGGGGGAATGAGAAGACCTTTCCGACACTTTCATTGATGGCTCGAGATGTTTTGAACATTCAAGCGTCATCAACTGCGTCGAAAGCGCTTTTTCTCGCAGCGGATATCTAATAGGAGACCATAGACACTCATTGGCGGAGACACTTGGAAATTGCAAAGTATTATTCGAGAGATTGGATACGAGCGGAGCGGAGAAGGTGCGGTCAACCGAGATCAACGAAGAAGATGATGAAAACTACAACGAAATCTTAACCGAAGGTAGTGGAAGCGACGTGGATCAATTTGACCAACAAATACCAATTCCAACCGAAGAGCCACATGAAATCATCAAGCAATTAGAACAAGTTTTTTTGAGAATGTAATTTTTTTAATTGCAATTTTATTATGTAATTTGCAACTTTTGGACAACACCACAAAGTTGCAATTTAGATTTTAGACAATTGTATTTGTATTACAAAAAAATCATATGTCTATTAAATAATATAAGAGGCACAAAAACAGTCTAGGGATGTTTTTATTACACTATCTTGTTTTGTTTATTGCGTTTTTTTTATACATATGTTATTTAAAAAAAAAAAAAAAAAGGAAAACCCGACCGTACCCTGCCCCGATACCGACGGGATCGGGATCGGGACGGACCGGAGCAGGTCCCGCCAGACCCGACCCCGCTAGGCCCCGCTAGACCCGACCCCGACCCCCTGGCTCGTCCCGCCCCGACCCCGACCCCGCCAGACCCGAGCCCGGCCCACTGGCCACCCTTAGTTTAGACACGTTTCATTTTCTTTTTCATCAAAAAAACCAATAAAAACAAACAAAGAGAGAATCAAACAAATGTAAGTGCAAAACACAAAGTGGTGAGTGGTGACACATTTCTCAAATTTTCTTGATCGTACCGCTCTACTCCATCTTCCCTATTTCAAGCCGTAAATTTTGTTGGGTATTTTTTATTTTTCACCATTAATTTTTTCCCGAAAAATAATTTGTTTAATCCTTGTACATTCTTGTTTGAACAGATTATTTTTGTGGGCATATTTATCATATATATATAAAGTTGGTTATGGGAAAAAGAAAAAGAAAAGCTGACCTCAACAAGACTCCTCCTCCTGCAGGTAATGATTTTAAATGCTTCTTATTTATAGTCTTTATTTTAATTTTAATTTATTTTTTGATTGTTTATAACCCTTACATGGTGTTTATCAAGAAACAATTTAATTGATCCTACAAAATGAGGGGATGATTTTTTTTTTTTTTATATATATATATATATAATTTATCATGTTATAGTTTTTGTTGCTTTTTGTTTTTTTTGGGTGCTAGAAGTGTTGGGGATTGTTGTGGACCAAAGTTTGATGGTGGATAGTTTGGTGAAAAATGGAGATTGTTTTTTGTTTTTGTTAGAAAAAAATATTACTTTCTTCAAACCTTATGTGGCATTTTTTGCCGAGGGTCTATCAGGAATACCTCTTTGAAACTTTCAAGGTAGGGTTAAGGTATGTGTACACTCTACCCTCCCCAAACCCCCACCGTGTGTATATGTTGTTGTTTTACTTTTGAAAATTTTATAACCATATTACTTATGTACAGCGACAAAGCAAGAATTTTGAGTTTATGGGTTCTGAATTCTAAAAAAGGCAACTTACTTGATTTTGGATAAATTATTAATACATATCGAGTGAATTTCTTAACACAAATAAAAGGTTTTGACCCGAACGCGTACCTTTTTCTGTAGCTCCGCCCCTGCTTCTGGAAAATATCTTGGTTCAGTCTTATGAATCACCTTTTTGGTTGAAGGTTTAACTTTGATCAAACTTTAGTGTCTTGAGTTTGGGAATGGAATGTTAGTAGAAGGTTATGTTTCCCGAAGTTCGAGGAGTTGGCTTTTGATGATTTTTTTATAAAGGCGGTGTTCCAGGCTTGACCTTGTCCTCTTGATGATTTTATTGGCTCGAACGTTTGAAAGTTGATAAACATTGTTGAGACATATGATTTAACTGTAAAATTATTTGAAAAAAAAAATGTCAAACAACTCGTAGTTTAAAGCCCAAAAAGCGTCTGATCATTGGAAGTTCTTGCTTTCAATATCACGACATAAGCCGTTTAGAAGTTACTCACTGCTAAAACTCATTGGTCGCCTGTTCATGACCTTTCCAACTGATGTGCATATTATATTTCTGTACATCTTGATCCTACTGGCTGCTAAATTATATAACAAAATGTGGGTCTTGCTTAGATCACTAAATTTTTTTCTGTATTCATTAATCGATATTTAAGGTTACATGTAGCCATGTTTGAGATCCTCTCTGTTTCTTGAAAATCGAAATACTTTATACTGCTTTATGATAGTATGTATCTAGATTCATTTCTATATTTAGGAATCCATCAATTAGGAAAGCCACTTTATTTCATATGCTCTTATCCTCCTCATGTCCGGATCAGCTTGTGTACACCATGACTGGCAAACAGTCGGGTCGGATCGGATATGAGTGGGTTGAAAATGGGTTAAACAAAAACAGATAAAATATCTGACTCACCCATATTTAACACGGATAATAAATGGTTTAACTGACAAATAATATGAATATTCACATTATTCATGATTCCAGAACTAGTCAGGTGAGAACTCAAGCTAAAAGCTAAAATAAGCTTAGACTCCCGGAAAGCATGAACTCATGAAAAATAACAAGCCGACAAATGGGTATTGATAATATGGATATCCATTTTTAGTGGATAATATATATAATATCCATTTTTAAATGGTCAGTTACCCATGTTTAATGGGTTGGATTGGATGGTCACTTGTTTTTTAAAACATTTTTCCAGCCCTAACCATGACTAATATATCAATTTGTTTGCTATAGCCAGCAAGCACATGTCGAGTAAATCTGCCTTTCAAAGTTGAGGTAGATGGGCTGACACTGAGTGTTGTAGCTGGAATTCGAACCTGGGATCTCCAGTTTGGAAATTGCTATGCCTTAACCATTAGGTCATCTCTTTAGGAACTTATATATAAGGAGCTCTCTATGTATCATCCACAACTCAATTCAATAAGGGGTTTCACGATTCTTTTTTGTTTTCACAGTTTCTAACTGTCAATGGCTCATTTATCTGTACCGAAATCTGATATTTAACATGCATCATGTGCATGCCTTCTCCTGTACTTGCTCTTAAAAACTTTGGTTCTACTGAGATTGGTCTTTAGCTTGTTATATTGCATGTGTTCAAGCCTAAAGTTGCCTACTTTATGTGAGATAGTACTACAACAACAACATACCCAGTGAAATCCCACAACGTGGGGTCTGGGGAGGGTAGAGTGTACGCAAACCTAGACCCTCGGCTTAAGACAAAGCATAAGTACAAGAAAAGCAAGAGACACGGTCAGACCCGAACAAGAAATTTAAAGCAGTATGAAAATGCTGGTAACAAAAGCGAATAAGCCGTGATAGCGCATTCTGAAAAAAGAAGCAGTAACTAACGCAGGTAAATAAGATAAACAAAGTACACTAAAGAACACATAGCAGCAGAAATCAAACGACAGGAGACTATAAAGCAATACTGCACCTACTAGTATGATAGGCTAAGCAGACCTACAATAATAACACTACAACTACCAGTTTGTAAACGTAGGTAGGACTACACTCAACTACCTACTACCCTTCTACCCTAATCCGTGTCCTCCACAACCCCCTATCTAAGGTCATGTTCTCAGTAAGTTGCACCTGCGCCATATCCCATATAATCACCCCTCTCCAATACTTTTTCGGCCTACCTCTATCCCTCCTAAACCCGTCCATAGCCAATCTCTCACACCTCCGTACTGGGGCATTTGTGTCTCTCCTCTACACATGCCCGAACCATCTCAACCTCGCTTCCCGCATTTGATCCTCCACCGAGGCCACTCCCATTCTGTTCCGGATATCATCATTTCTAAACCTATTCCTTCTTGTATGTCCATACATCCATCTCAACATCCTTATCTCCACAACTTTTATCTTTTGGATGTGTGAAGTTTTTATTGGCCAACACTCCACCCTATACAACATAGTCGGTGTAACCACCGCTCTATAGAACTTGCCTTTAAGTTTTGGTGGTACCTTTTTATCGCACAATACTCCAGATGCGAGCCTCCATTTCATCCACCCTGCCCTAATACGATGTGTGACATCGTTATCAATCTCTACATTCCCTTGGATAATAGACCCGAGATACTTGAATCTTCCTTTCTTTGGAAGGACCTGAGTAACAAGCCTCACCTCCACGCATGTCTCATGGTCGCTCCCTTTACTGAACTTGCACTCCAAATATTCTGTCTTGATCCTACTCAGCCTGAACCCTAAGACTCCAGAGTCTGTCTCCAAACCTTCAGTTTAGCATTCACTCTGCTGCGAGTCTCATCAATCAGGACTATGTCGTCTGCAAATAACATACACCATGGCACCTCCCCTTGGATTTGTCGCGTCAGTCCATCCATCAGCAAGGCAAATAAGAAAGGGCTAAGAGCTGATCCCTGATGCAGCCCCATCATCACTGGGAAGTGCTCTGAGTCTCCTCCTACTGTTTGTACCCTAGTTTTGGCTCTATCATACATATCCTTGATTGCCTAGTGTACGCTACAGGTACACATCTAACCTCCAAACATCTTCATAGAACCGCCCTAGAGACTTTGTCGTATGCCTTCTCGAGGTCGATGAAAACCATATGTAAGTCTCTCATCCTCTCCCTATACTGCTCCACCAACCTCCTAATAAGATGAATGTCTTCTGTAGTCGAATGCCCCGGCATGAATCAAAACTGGTTCTCGAAAATAGACACGCCTCTTCTCACCCTCATCTCCACGACCCTTTTCCAAACTTTCATAGTGTGGCTTAGCATATTGATACCCCTATAGTTGTTGCAACTGGATGTCACCTTTGTTCTTGTACAAAAGAATCATTGTACTCCACCTCCATTCTTCGGCCATTTTTGCCGTCTTAAAAATGACATTAAACAAGTCAGTCAGCCACTCCTAACTGCCCTGCCTACGCTCTTCCAAAATTCAACTGAGATCTCATCATGTCCGGTCGCTCTTCCCCCGCGCATCCTGCCAACAACACCCTTAACCTCCTCAACCTTAATGCTTTTATAATACCCAAAATCCCGGTACCTTCCAGATTGCTCCAAATCTCCCAACACAATGTCTTTATCTCCTTTTTTGTTCAAGAGTTTATGAAGTAAAACTGTCACCTCCGTCTAATATGCGCGTCCTCCACCAGTACTTTGCCGTCCTTGTCCTTGATGCACCTCACGTGATCCAAGTCACGGGCCCTCTTCTCCCTCACCTTGGCTAGTCTGTACAACTTCTCAAAAGCCGCCGTTTTCGCCGCCGTAACCGCTAGCTTTGCCTCCTTCCTCGCCATCTTATGTGAGATAGTAGCATGACATAAAATTTTTACGAGTGATTTTTGTTCTTTTTGTATTCTATCCCTCCATTTATTCGTTAGATACTAACATCAATTAAGATTTAGTAACCCCTCTTCTAAATTAAGTTTCGTATAGAAATGACAAGTGAATCATGATTCAAACTTTAATATCATTGCAGACCTGATGCCACCCTCACCCGGAATGGATGCATTATCAAAACAGGTTATCTTCTTTCTCCATCTCATAATGGAATTAAATAATTTCTTTGGGTATTCCTTTTAGCATTGATACGCAAAATCTGCTTGCTAGTATTTGTTTCATTCTTTGCTATGCATAAATGACAGAGAGAAAATAAATGTTAACCTTTTTTAACAGCTGATACCCCATTCACTACAAAGGTTCATGAAATAGGATTAACTGTTGGCCTAGATTTTTGAGGTTGTGAAGTCGGCCTCTGTTTCAATTTGTTTGTCTTTTCTTTTTAGTCCGTTTAAAAAGAATGTGTCTTTCCTAATTTGGAAACTCTTTAATTTCAACATCTTACATGACATGTTTAAGACCACAAGATTAAAGGGCATTTTGGTACATTATACATATCTTTAGTTTAAGACCATAAGATTCAAAAATCATCTTTACTTTCTTAAACTTTGTGTCAAGTCAAACTAAGACAAACAAATTGAAACGGAGGGAGTAATTATAAAGTTGCACAAATAGATTGGGAAGTAAAATAATGCCGGAGATACTTCAAGCACAAATGCACAAATAGTTTGCATGAATTGTGCTCGTCTTCTTTCTAATAGTCTTATTTTTTTTTTGTTTCATTGTTGAGCAGAAGTTCTCTCATCAAGTGGACAGCAGCGGAATAAAGTCTTTTTTAACCATTGCGGGGGATATGATGGATGGTCCTGTGAAGGTAACACAAGGCCAACAGTCATCTATTGTTCATCGTCGAAATATTGACCTTCTAAAGTCTCTGAGGCATCCACGTCACTATGGCCGCCATTATTCTCGACGGAGGTCTGCTTGTAATGCTGAGGCATCAACTTCCCATGGCGGTTATATGCCTTCTTATGATGAGAAGTTGTCCTTAAAGATGGCAAGCAAATGCTATACAGATTCTGGACATGACACAGGTGCGCCTTATGTCCTTTACTTCAGACTCTTTATTTAATCAAAATCATTCTCCCTCCGTTTCAATTTGTTTGTCTTTTTAGTCTGTTTAAAAAAGAATGTCACTTTTTATATTTAGTAACTTTTACACCCAACATCTTACATGACATATTTAAGACCACAAGATTCAAAGGGCATTTTGATAAATTACACACATCGTAGACGGGCCCGTTTGACCATGAGAATTGTTCACTTTTTTTTCGGAAAGTTTTTCACTTTATTTCAGAATTAGTGTTTTGGTTATTATAATTTCAAATCCAACTTGGAGTTAGATTCCAAATTTAGAAAACTGCTCCAGGCCTGTTTTCCAACTCCATCTTCAACTCCAAGTTGGAAAAGTGCTCCAACTATGAAAAAAGTGTTCTCTTCTCTCCTTTGCAAAAAGTAAAACCAAACACAACTCCATCTTCAATTCCAACTTCATAAATTCCAAATAAAGTGAAAAATATTTGGAATCTATGGCCAAACGCCTACAGTTTAAGACCACAAGTTTCAAAAGTCTTCTTTATTTTAGCTCCGTGCCGAGTCAAACTAGGACAAAAAAATTGAAACGGAGAGAGTATAAAACTAAGTACTTTCACATTGACCTTTGTGCTTTTGGAGGTCGAGTCCTTGCCATGATATAAGCCAAGCAGTAATTCTGATAGAAACTACTCAATGCGACATCATAGTGAGAATTTCTCGTCCTTTTTATATTGTTCTAGCATGATTCTCGTGCTGTTTAATCTACTTTAAAGTTAGAGGTTGAAGCACATCTAACTTGACTTTATTTGCATTCTCCGGTCAGAGAATAGGCAAAAAGCAGTTCACAAAACAGGAGTTCCATCCACGATTATGATATCATCCGATACCGGGAAACTCTTTTGTGTATTATGCCAAAAGTTTTTGAAGAAGGAACCCTACATCGTCCTTGAAAACAGTTTGCCTATAGGAGAGACCTCTGTGGTGGCAGTCTTAGCTTGCGGTCATCTTTACCATGCTGATTGTTTGGAACAGAGAACGAACCGTGAAGATAGACAGGATCCGCCTTGTCCAATTTGTCTTGGCTTGGTTTCTCAGGTCGACGCTTCAGTAGAACTGGATTGAGTAGGTCAGCTTTTGTGCCTGGATACTGCTAATCTTTTTGGAGACTAGATGTATTTAGAAAGAAATGTAGCTGGTTGAGGGATTACGAATCATCTAGAGTTCTTGTACATGATTTTGAATGTTTTTCTATCTGCAAATATTGTATAGGAGGAAGCTGAAATGATAAATGGGCATCATGTATGGGAGCTTTTAAATGCTGTATGATACTTGTGGTTAGTTCATGCCCTACTAGATCAATGTATATATTTTCCAGTTATTTGGGTGGATCTACAATCAAACCTCTCTATAACAACGTCGTTTGTTTCGATATTTTTGGGTTGCTATAACGAAATGTTTTTATAGAGAATATATAGTATAACATAACATGAAAGATCGGTTTCACAAAAAAACATGGTTGTTATAATGAAATGTTGTTATAGATGGTGACTGTTATAGAGAAGTTTGATTGTATTTGATTATGCATGCAAATTAGTATGTTTCTAAACGTCTAAAAGGCTTTGGTTTAGTGGTAAGAGCGCAACACATGATGTGTGGTTAATACATACAGCACGAGTTCGAACTCTTCCGATAACAAAAGCTCATTATTTATGTGAAGTATACAGTGGCAAAGCCATTATCTGTCGAGTTTTGAACTGTTCGTTCCTCGGGGGATTTCATTGGTTATAAAAGACCTATTTTTTCTAGCATTGTTCTCCTTGCTTAAAATATCTAACAGCTTAAATATAGCATCAATGAAGGAGATATAGCAAAAATAGTTAACTATAGATCAGTGAATTAGAAAGAACCACTTTCTGCTATTTCTCTTTTTCCGCATTAAAAATGTGCTTTGAGTCCCTACTGATATCTCCTTAATGCTGGTCAAAGGGCACACATTGGTTCTTTTGGGTAAGTCCAAAGTTTAAGGAAGCATAACTAAGATTTCTTTCAAGGTAATCCCAGTTTCATCTTTCTAAAAAAAAGAATAAGAAAACTGATATTTATACAATAAATCCAGATAAATTTGCTTATTGCAGTTTAAAATAGAGTTAAGCTCTTTGACCAGTAATCAATGGAGTATTATTGTTCCATTGTGAAGACAAGTATTGTATTTATTTCACTTGAAACGGGCCTTCTTACCACTGATTCTGTCTTTTTATTGACGTTAGCTTGCTTTAGTAGCCATGTGATGGTTCAAGTTGGTTATTGGTGTCAGACGGGTCGATAGCAAAGCTCATGTAATAATGCAAGTGCACAGTAAGCGTAGTAGCCCCTCGGGCATTGCTCTTCATACAAACAAGCAATAATTAGGTTAAATAGTTCTCAAAATTAACCCAAGTACTGCCAAGTAGACAAATTTCCTTGAGGATCAACATTTTGTCGAAGAAAATTACAAAGATTATGTTACCTTATAATAAAATTCTAATGGGATATCCTAGGATTAAGTTTGAAACAAAATTTATACCTTGATTGGTTGAAGGTATAAATTTATCCTCGACCATCTCCTAGGTGGGATAAATTAGTCCAGAGATTATAATCACAAGATCATAATCCTGAGATAACCTAGTTTGCGTACCAAACGACTCCTAAAAGGATCATATATCCGATTGACAGTTAGACTTGCACTCTCTTCACAGTGATTGCAAAATGTATTGATAAGGAGTCTATGCCTTTTCTCATAACGGTCTAGTCTTTCGATTAGATTTTCATGTTTAATTTAGGGTTACTTACGCATATGTAGTACTCAAACAAACAGTTTACAATGAACATAGCCCAATAAATTTCTTCATATAAAATAGCCAATATGTGTTTACATTAAATTTCATAAAGCTAACTCTATTTTAATATTATTTTGTTGGAGAAGGAGAACCATCATCTCATCTCCATAAATATGGGTGGAAGGTTGAAGAAGAAGAATCAAGGAAGAAAGGACAGGAGAATCTAAGTGTTGCTAAGGTAGATTTGGTTTTGTCGGATTTGTCAAATGAAAGAGATCAAAATGGAATTTTATTCAATCAATGCACAAATAGGACTATTGTGCCAGATCTGCAATATGGGCCAAATTCACAACTCTGGGCTTCGAAATCATCAGCAGAGACAGGACAAAGAAAAGCCCATCTATAAAATATGAAGTTGGAATATAGAGATACAAGTATATGTAAATAGAATCCAATGTTTATATTTCTAGAATAGTACAGGTATACTACTCTATTTATTTGCATTTACATAGTCCCTAGTATAGGTTTGTATATATACATGTAAAGATTAAGCTTAATAGAATCAGAGAAAATGTTGCAATTGTTATTCTTCAAATTTTCAATATGGTATCAGAGCATGTCAAAGGTCCTGGATCAAATCTCGCCGTTATCTATTATCAAAAAGAATTTTCACGTGCTTGAACCATGAAACAAATCAGGCCAGCATGTGAGGGGGCGGGTTAAGAAAAAAAAGGCAGCCCGGTGCATTAAGCTCCCGCTATGCGCGGGGTCCGGGGAAGAGCCGGACCACAAGAGTTTATTGTACGCAGCCTTACCTCACATTTCTGTAAGAGGCGTGTTGAGAATATAATTAAATATTAAAAGTGTGTTCTCTCACAACAACTTAAGCTTTTAGATGATATGATCACACACTTCAATATGATATCAGAGTAGTGAGCTCGAACCAAAAGTTTCTCTTCACCATCAAAATCAAATTCTCTTTATATCTCAATTGTCGATCAATAGAGATGGTTGATCTAACTGAAAACACCATTGTTACGCAGAAATGCAACTCCAGTAGCCCCTATCACCCTCACCCTTCAGATACTCCTGGAATGACCCTTATGACTGTTGTTTTTGATAGAAAAGGATTCATAGCTTGGAGAAAATCTGTGGTGATTTCTCTTTCAGCAAAGAAAAAAATTAGGTTTCATCAATGGGGTCATTAAGGCTCCATATTTGAACTCCTCTGATTTTTATCAATGGAGTTGTTGCAATGACATGGTCACTACTTGGCTGGTGAACTCACTATCCAAAGATATTAAGGACCATGTGATTTTCTCAAAAAAAAACCAAAGAACTTTGGGAAATCAAATAGTGTTAACATGTTTCACCTGCAGACGGAACTGAGCATGTTAGTGCAAGGTTCTACAGAGGTTCTTCCCCGAGCTATCATAGAACCCTTTTTATTTTTCTATTTTTTGTTTTCAAAATCTGTATAACATGACTTTTATACATTACATATATATTACATACACACCCTTGTACTCTCTTATACATTGCATATACACTATAGATAATGTATAATAGTCATATACATCCTTATACACTATTATACATTATATATATAATGCATAAATAATATATATGATTTGTATAATCATATAGAAATATTGTATAACAATGTATTTGCACTAGTTCTACAAGCTTTGGGCAAGCTATCAACGTCCAGCATTCATTCCAGAAGGGTAATTGAGCTTCTCGGCACTAATCCACTCACATCTCCGAACAACTTTTAGGAATGGATAGACCTTACAAGGCCCAGAAGAAGAAGCCCTTCTTGCTTGTATATCCCATGGTTAAATACAATTGAAGTAGCTCGTTAAATGTTAAAATAAGACTAAATTGGGTAATAAACTAATAGTGGGGCTAGAATTGGTTAACTAAATCACTGAATGACACCTCCCGGTAATTATCTCTTTAATTTATAGTAATTGGTGTCAAATCAGGTTGATAACTACTTTGAAGGCACGACTCAAAATATTAGCTTAGTGGAGTGCTATGGTTATATAAGGTTGTTCATGGTTCGGTTTCTGTCGGTTTTTAGTTAAAATCAAAATTAAACCAAGCTAGTCGATTTTTAAATAATTAGAACCATACCAAATCAAATATAATACACAACCATCAGTTTGGTTGTAGTCGGTTTGATTTGGTTTTTCAAATTTTTAAGAAATTTAATGCTATTTTTCACTTTTTTCTT
Organism: Anisodus tanguticus; assembly: GCA_034509755.1. Lineage (NCBI taxonomy): Eukaryota > Viridiplantae > Streptophyta > Magnoliopsida > Solanales > Solanaceae > Anisodus > Anisodus tanguticus. The sequence goes on along the minus strand of CM067543.1, from coordinate 5,322,990 downwards.
CTCTACAATTAGGAAAGAATTTTTCAACTTAAAATCCGTTGTTACCCTTCTATTGTGGTGGCTATAATTTTTTTAGATTATGAAGAAAATAATCAAGTGAATAGAGTTTATAAAAATATAAAAGAATTTTAGGTAAATTTCATGGTTGTTCTTTAAATAAATGGGTATGGATCCATGACTTTCTTTTAAGAAATGAGTTTAATTAAGGTGTAAGTTCATTAGACTGTTAGAAATAAAAAAAATTGATGAAGAAGTATACAAAGTATTTGAAATTATTTATAAAAATTAATATATTGTATATATATAATTATAAAAAATATGTATAAAATTTATCGGTTTGGTTTATTTTTTTCTTTAATTTTATTTTAGTAAAATCAAACCAAACCAAAATCAAATAAATATCGGTTTATTTAATTGATTTGATTTGTTTTTCGATTCGGATCGATTTATAATCAAATCGTGAACACCCCTAATTATAGCGGTGCCGAAAGTAGGTGGTCTAGATCCAAGATGATGCTTTCAACGATGACTAAAAAAGGTCGTTGATCCTCAAGCGAAAAATATATTGTCCATTGAATTATTTTTGGTGGCCTCTTCCAAATGAAATTGGTAAATACACAATCTAGGATCTCCATATTCAAATCTCTTGTTCGACGAGACTTGGAAATGGTTGCTAATAGAAGTGAACGATAAAGAGTTTTTTTGCAATGTATAAGCACGCATCAAAATAATAGTCGATAAATATATATTTTTGTATATTAACTCATATATACATATTTTATATGTAAATAGTGCATATTTGTAATAAAATTAGGTTAGCGGTGGCATTTATTTCCGACGAGCGGCCAAATATGTAACTTTCCCAAATATGATAAAACAAGAGTGGAGAGGGAAAAGAAAAAACGTGATGTGAAGAACAAGCCAATAATTAGTTCAATAGATGCAACCAAATTAATTTAGGAGTGATTTCCTTAAATCATCGCTCAAGTTATAAAAATGATTATAAAGAAAAGTTACTTTACTTTGTTTTATCATAACAAAATCACACAAGTTAAGAAAATTATGCAATAAAGTCATTTTGCTTTGTTTTATTTCGATATAAAGTCACTCAATTTATGTTTAATATTTATAGTATTTAATCAAAAATAATAGTTAGGAGACTTAAAATATTTCCTTAGCGGAAGGGAATCAGCAGCAACCATCTTCGATCGTCGATCATAAAAAATTCTCATAAGACGGATGTATTCTCTTGTTTCCATCGCCTAAAACTCCTCTCTATAAAGATGCAGAGAATTTTCTCTTTGTATATAGAATAATCTATTTTTTAACACTTCATAATGACGTATTTATATGTTATAAATAGAGTTTAGGAGAGGAACAAGTTAATGAACTAACAAACTAATTAACATTCCTTATGAATAAAACCGACGCAATAGCTATTTTAGGAAATAAGGACAGCCGAATTGTGTAGGAATACTATTTTTCACCGAAAATTCTTGTTGGCATTTTAAATTACTTATTTAAACTCCATATGGCAGCCAAAATCCAAGTTATAATCTGTTGGGGCAAATTATCAATAATTGTACTAGAATCGCATAGCCAATCATCATTCAGAACATAGATGGGTCCTGCAATCTTTGATGTAAAAAAAATCAAATGATTTTGGTCCTTTTATTTTAGAGTATTTCAGTATATGCCCCAATTGTTATTCTATTTTCTCTATTGACCCCTCTACATGCAAGTTCCTGCTCAGATTCATCCTTCTTCTTTCCACGTTATCTTAAAACGATGATACAACGTGCAATCTGTTTAATTCACCATAATTGAATTCAAATTCAATTCCAACAAATAAAATAGAAAATTCTTGAGTAGTCTACTTCTCTTTAAATGATAAATCCTTTAACTCTTACTTTCTAATATTGATCAAGAATCGTCCCTTTTCCCTCAAAAATCTATGAGAAAACAGAACTTATTGTGGGTGGGTCGGTCGGCTTTAATGTCGGTCTTCTTTATTTTTGTTTTCTTTGTGGGCTTCATATCTACATGACATAAAAAAATAATTTTATTTTATCACGTTAAATTCTTTTGATGACAAATTTGATTGAGTGAATTTATAAAAGAAAAACTTAATGTGAATGATTTTAGTGATACAAAATAAAATTAGCACTGAGATAGTATTAAATATTGAGAGGGATCATAGACTATATACATTTTACATCTAGAAAAATTATGACAACTCGATGAAATTGAAGTGTAGTGAGAGATATAATCTACATCAAGGAGGATGAAGTCGAATTTTCATGAGTTCAACAATCATGGATGAAAATTATTTACCTTCCTCAACTTTGCTTTAAAAATCAAGCTCCCCCTCAACTATAAATAATAGACATTCTTCTCCCCTTATCCTATATAATATCTATCTTACCCTTTATATTTTCAATCTCCATCTATATAATATCTTTTTATACTATACACAATATTTAATTTTTTTAACCTATGTATTTATATAATTTTATTTAAGTTAACAATATAAGTAGAATAATACTTTTATGAATTTATCACAAATTATAATGCCATTTTTATGATTGTTATTTTAATATTTCATGCATTAAGTATGTTATATGTATATAGATCAATGTTTCAGTTCTCTATTGTCCAATCGAAGCCTTAGTTTGCTATGATTGTTGGGTGAAAATCATTTATCCTCCCCAACTTTGCCTTAAAAATCAAACTCCCTCCTCAACTTTGAACAATAGACATTCTCCCTCATTTATCCTTATTGACTTTCTAATATGCCTATTTTACCCTTACTATATCAACCTATTATTTTATTTTATTTTTTAAAAATCATGATGACTATTTTTTATATTTATGTAACAATTTTTTATGAAAAAATAAATACTTATTATTTTTCTGAATAAAAAAGAAAAGTGAGAAATACTAATTGAGTATATAAATTAATGATGATCTATAATGAATAAATGAGCAGAATAAGAAAATTAATTTTATTAATAACAATCAAAACTCTAATATCTATTTATATCAATGAAAATAATAGATAATAATAACTTTATACATATTTCAATGCACGTAATACAAAAATAATTAATAGAAATAGAGGTATATTTTATAACAAATTCCTAAAAGATTATCTATTTATATTGAAAATGGATTTTGAATTATAATTTAGAAAATATCTCATTATTAACAAACAAAATTCGTTTATCTATATAGACAATAGAGAATAAGAGAGAATTGAAACATGCATTTATATACATATAACATACTTAATGCACGCAATATTAAAATAACAATCATAAAAAAATAGCGTTAGATTTTGTGATAAATTCATAAAAAAATTATTCTACTTATATTTGTAAGAATAATTATGAGACAATCTCATAATTATTTTCAATCACTACTGATTAAGATGTAATCTTGTAATTATCACTGTAAATCAATTTGTCATCAATTAGGTAGATTAGCATCTTATAATTTAGGTAAACTTAGATTAGTACTACATTGTAATATTGCATATATTTGCTATCATTGGAATGAAATACTCAAGAGATTAATTCTCCTACATGGTATCAATAGCCAAAGATTCTTTGCCCTAAACTCCTTTTTTTTCCTTAGCCGATTTCTCCCTCTCTTTTCTATTGTTTTCGGCCACCTACTAGGTTTAATACTCCTAAACCCTAAACCTAAATACTTCCTCAAAACCTAAACACTCAACTAAACCCTAGCCGATTACTACAACCCCTACCCCCTGGCTAGACTTCCCCAAAATTGAGGTTTCTTCCATCCACTTCCATCAAAACACCACTTCCTTCTCCTCTTCCTTTGATTCTAAGTGGAACCTATGGCCAAAAACAAACATTTCATTCCGCTCTTGCCATTAATAACGTCAAGAACTTTATCTCCATAACTCTTAAAATGGAGAAAGGGCAGTATACCTCATGGGCAGAACTATTCAAAATTCACTGCCGTGCTTATGAGGTGATTGACCATATCCTTCCGTTCGAGTCTCCGTCGGATACCACTACGGTGGACAAGAAATTATGGTCTCGGTTAGATGCTATAGTCCTTCAATGGATTTATGGCACAATTTCAAATGATCTTCTCCATACCATCTTGGAACCCAATTCTACGGCTCAACAGGCATGAAAACGGTTGCAAAACATTTTTCAAGAAAACAAAATTTCTAGGGCCGTTTATCTTCAACACCAATTTACGAATGTTAAATTGGATGACTTTTCCAACATCTGAGCCTATTGTCAAGAATTAAAGATGCTTATGGACCAATTGTCCAACGTTGGGTCACCCATGACAAATCAACGGTTAGTCCTTCAGTTGATTGTGGATTGAATGAACAATATGCCGGGGTTGCTACGTTCATTCAACAAAGTAATCCATTGTCTCCTTTCTATGAGGCCTGTTCTAGGTTAATTCTCGAGGAAATAAGGAAGGCAAAACAGGCATCTTTTGGAGCATCCACTGCCGGCACTGCTCTCGTCTCCACCAACTCATTTTACACGGATTCAGAGCCCCAAAATTCTGGTTCGGGGGGCAATAATAATCGTCAAAATAATAGCCAAAAATGGGGTTCAAACTGTAACAATAACAAAGGGAAAAATAATGGTGGAAAGGGACGAGGCCGTGGCGGTGGCCAACCCGCCGGCGGCAGCGGGCAGTGGCGTCCAAGCAGCAACGATGATAATCAGTGGGGGCAGTACCCATCATGGGTCTGGGCCCCATAGTGGGCTGCCCCGCCATGTTCGTACCCTACTTCTTCATGGGCCAGGCCTCCACCTTCAACTCGCCAACCCGAAATTCTAGGGTCTCATCTCCAACATGCGTTTGAGGCTCAGGCACCATCTTCGGTCAGCTATGCGCCCACTGACATCGAACAAGACATGAACCATATGAATCTAAATGTTCCATACGAGTCATGGTACATGAATACAGGGGCTACGTCACACATGACATCATCTCAAGGTAATCTCTAGTCTTATTTCAATATGAACAATAATAAAAATATTATTATCGGCAGTGGTCAGAAAATTCCAATTTGTGGTATTGGTCAGGTAACACTACCCTCTCCACACCCTCCATTATACTTGAAAAATGCCCTACATGCACCAAAATTAATTAAGAACTTGATATTTATTTGACGTTTTACAATTGACAACAATGTTTCTGTGAATTTTAATCCGTTTGGCTTTTCTGTGAAGGATTTTCAGACGGGGATGCCACTCATGAGATGTAATAGCACTGGGGACCTGTATCCTATTACCTTTATTTCCAACAACCGCATAACCAAACCATCCACCTTTGTTGTCATTTCTTTTATTGTCTGACACAATCGATTGGGTCACCCAGGAGCTCCAGTTTTTAGTTCTCTTAGGAAGAATAATTTGTTTGCTTGTAACAGAACTTTGGACTCTTCTGTTTGCCAATCTTGTGTTATTGGTAAACATGTTAGGCTCCCTTTTGCGTCCTCTACTTCTCATACTTTTATGACAATTGATATTTTGCATTGTAATTTGTGGACATCACCTGTTTTGAGTTCTGCAGGTCATAAGTACTATCTGCTAATTCTAGATGATTATTCAATTTTTTTGTAGACCTTTCCCTTAGGACATAAATCACAAACCTAAACCATTTTTAAACAATTTAGTTTTTTTTTTTTATCAAAACTCAATTTGACAAATCCATTAAATGTTTTCAGTGTGACAATGGGGGGATTCATAAATACCAATTTTAAAGATTTTTGTCACCAAAATGGGATGTCTTCATGTATTTCGTGTCCACATACATCACTACAAAATGGGAAAGCTGAAAGAAAAATTCGAACAATTAATAATATGATTCGCACCATCCTTGTGCATTCTTCCACACCACCGATTTTTTTGCACAATGCACTTCAAATGACAACATATTGCGTATTTTTGGGATATCCATTAAATCATAGGGGATATAAATGTTTTGATATGGCGACGGGGAAAATTATTATCTCTCGTCACGTAGTTTTTGATGAGTCTAAATTCCCGTTTGCTAAGTCTCATATGACATCCTCACCTTCATATGATATTTTGGACAACGGAATACATCCCATTTTACACCATCATCTCAATAATCAACCACCAGTTGACCCGCCACAACCCAATAACCTAATTAACCCCGCCCCACCACTTCACGGGACTGGACCAATAGTCTAGGCCCAATTGAATCCCCGTAACAACCAGGCCCATATGGGGGAACCCACTGCTCCCTCACCAATAAAATGAGCCAGCCCATTACCGCGGCCCAATAATCACTTAGTGAATCCCTCTCCCACACCTTCAAACTTGGACTCCACTCTACCCCCTAAGATTCCTACCACCCAACCGATGACAGTACAACCTCGGACCATTGAAACCCATGCCATGCACAGGATTTTTCAACCCAAACGTTAGTTTAACTTACTATCTTTGGTTCAACCATCACCCATACCAAAAAATCACAAAGCAAACTTATCAGACCCGAATTGGAAAGCTGTCATGTTAGACGAAATTAATGCTCTTATTGAAAATAAGACGTGGGAATTAGTGCCCCATCCATCTACTGTGAACATTATTAGGTCTATGTGGGTTTTCTGTCACAAAATGAATTCTGATGGCTCTTTTGCGAGATACAAAGCTCGTCTTGTTGGTGATGGCAGGTCTCAGCAGGTTGGAGTAGATTGTGGAGAAACTTTTAGTCCGGTGGTTAAGCCAACAACTATACGGACATTTCTTAGCCTGACACTGTCCAAATCGTGGACTATTCATCAGTTAGATGTCAAAAATGCATTTTTGCATGGCCATCTACATGAAACAGTTTACATACACCAACCACTGGATTTCCGAGACTCTACATATCCAGATTATGTGTGCCTTCTGAAAAAGTCCCTATATGATTTGAAACAAGCTCCACGGGCTTGGTATAACAGGTTTTGTATCCACTATTGGTTTCTCTCACAGCAAGTCCGATCAATCATTATTCATTTATAAGAAGGGCAGTGTCATGGCATATATCCTCCTATATATAGATGACATCATTCTCACTACACCATCTACCGCCATTCGCTAGTCTATTATGTCCCTTCTCGCAACATTTTTGCGATGAAGCATTTGGGTCCTTTAATTTTTTTTTGGGCATTGTTGTCACTCAATATGCAGGTGGTCTGTTTCTAAGTAAGAATAAATACGCCGAGGAGATACTTGAAAAAGCCGGTATGTCATCCTGCAAGCCATCACATACTCTAGTAGATACAAAATCCAAATTAAGTAATACTTCAGGGGCTTCATACAGTGATACTACACACTACCGCAGCCTCGTAGGGGCCTTGCAGTACCTCACTTTCACGAGACCTGATATCTCCTATGCTGTTCGGCATGTGTGTTTGCATAGACATGATCCGAAAGAGGAACATATGGGGGCAGTCAAACGGATTATGCGGTACATCCAGGGTACTATTCAGTTTGGATTACATTTGTATAAATCCTCCATTTGGACTCTATCATCTTATACTGATGCGGATTGGGGTGGCTGCCCGGATACACGACGTTCAACCTTGGGTTATTGTGTATTTTTGGGGGATAATCTGATTTCATGGTCATCCAAACACCAGACAACTTTGTATCGGTCAAGCGCTGAGGCAGAATATCGGGGGGTGGCCAATGTGGTCACTGAATCGTGTTGGCTCCGTAATTTTCTCTTAGAGCTCCAATGTCCGATTGAGAAGGCAACCATTGTTTATTGTGACAATGTGACTACGATATACTTATCCGGTAATCCAGTTCAACATCAACACACAAAGCATATTGAAATGGATATCTTATTCGTCCGAGAAAAGGTTTCCCGTGGACAAGTCCGGGTTCTCCATGTACCGTCCGTTATCAGATTGCAGACATCTTCACGAAAGGTCTTCCGCGCGTACTTTTTGATGATTTCAGGGACAGTCTCAGCATTCGAGAACCTCCCGCTAAGACTGCGGGGGATTGTAAGAATAATTATGGGATAATAATCTTGTAATTATCATTGTAAATAAATTTGTCATCAATTAGGTAGATTAGCATCTTATAATTTAGGTAAACTTAGATTATTACTACATTGTAATATTGTATATATTTGCTATCATTGGAATGAAATACTCAAGAGATTAATTCTCCTACAATATTGTTAACTTAAATCAAACTATATAAATACCTAGGTTAAGAAAAATAAATATTATGTATAGTATAAAAAGATATTATATAGATAGAGATTTAAAATACCAAGGGTAAGATAGATATTATAGGGGGGAAGAATGTCTATTGTTTATAATTGAGGGGGGAGTTTAATTTTTAAAGCGAAGTTAAGGATGGTAAATGATTTTCATCCGTATTAAAATTCATAAAGTACTAGTAAATGATGAAAGAAAGAAAAACTCAAGCTGTTAGTGCTCCCAAGATACTTAAGTCGTGTCCTTGCCTTCAAACTGTTGAATTTTCCTAAATAGGATTAGGTTTTTAGGCTTTTGCATGCATTGGACAAGTCTAGGACAAAATTGTGCTTTTCCTGAAGAAGTTGAAAATTTCCTTCGCGGACCGAAGGGTGTGTGGCGCGCACTAATGCATAGGCCACAACCCTGCATAGGAGCGCTCTGGGCGCCTGACGCCCTCCTGTGACAACCAAAATGAAACAAGAAAATATAAGTTATGGCAAAAGAAAAGGGGTTGCATGAAAGAGAAGAGCTTATCAAGTTAGCCATGGTGACCTGCCTGAAACCAAGAATGGAAGGACACACCATCAATATGTATGGTATAAATTAAAGACCTTTCCAAATGGTTTCAGGCAAGTCATCCTTGGCTACTAAGTAAGACTCCTCTCATCATCCTACACCTCTCTTCTATCTTCTTCTTCTCTCTCGATCCCTTCCTAAATTAACATATAAACAACATTAACATTTTAGTGTACTCTATTGTACTTTATAAAGCAGTACGGGAAGTAATAACTATTACAAATGTTCGAAAGGATAAATAAATGGTCAATCTTCAAAACTGCCGCAAGTGTGTTGTGTCTTGAATCTTGATCACCTTGCAAAGCCAATGTTGAGAACTGCCGCAAGCTTGTTGTGTCTTGAATCTTGATATCCTGAAATCAAGAAACAACAGATTTAGATGGTTACAACGTTGTGTGTTGAGTCGAGGATAGCCCTCTATCCTTAAGACAAGATTTCCCCGTATATATGCTTTTACGTTAGCGGGCAATAGTCTCCCAAGATAAAAAAATACTATAATCTCAACACTACAAAGCCAATAGGTTGAGCCTGTCGAAGAAAACAAATATGACTCGACTTGCTGAAGATATGGAATGGGAAGGAAGAGTTTCTCAATACTCTTCTCTTTTGTCTCTGTGTATATAGTGTGTCTCTGTAGTGTATATCTTGTGTATATGTGTGGGTTTGCTCACTGATTTTCGTCACAATTTGCTCACTGTTTTCAGCCTTCTGTTTTGTATTTCCGTCATTGTTTTCAGTGTGTTTTCTGCCTATTTGCTGCTCACGAATTGAGCCAAAAGAGGCTCAATATATAGCATGGAGGAGGGGCTGATCAACTGCCCAAACATGGCTGTTAATGGCCATTAGGAGGGCTGTAAATGGCATGTTAAATGCCATTAGTGAGGCTGATTTAAGGTCTTGAAGGAGGCTGCTCAATTGCCCAAGTAATGGGCTGTTAATGGAGAGTTAATCAGCCAAGTAATGGCTGTTTAATGCTCCAAAATGCAGTCCAACCTTTCCGTCACCTTCCCAGAAACTCTGGGGATCAAACTGTAAATATTGAAACTTCAGAGACCAAATTGTACATATGAAAGAATTCTGGTCCAAACTGTACATATGAAACTTCAGGGATCAAACTGTACATCTGGCAGAGTTCTCTGGTCCAAAAGGATAATATCAGAAAGCCTGTGGCCCGTGGCCCGAGAACCCGAGAACCCGAAACCCGGAACCGGACCGGACGGGCGGGCGGCGGCGGCGCGCGTGTGGGCTTAGCCTTGAACCCAAGCACATCTAGGTCTTCCCTCCTTTAAACACATGTGATACCCCTTGGGGTCCCAAACCCTTTACCAATTTGAGACATATATAGAGAGGAATTCTTCCTATTCCCATCGATGTGGTTGATTTGTCCCACACCACATTTTCATGCCTTAAACACCTTACTTCGTGGACCAATATCTCTTTCATTTCTCAACGAAATTTAACGATTCTTGGCCCTACGGTCATCTACTCACTTCGTAGATCATGCATGTGCGAAGAGACAAGGTCTCCAACATGCGGAACACTAGTGTTTAATTCATCAAAGATGGGTGGACGCATCTCCCCGCCAAAGGCAAATTTCCAACATAACATACCCAGTGTAATCCCACAAGTGCAGTCAGGAGAGGGTTGGATGTACGCAGACCTTATCCCTACCTTTTGGGGCAGAGAGGCTATTTCTGATAAACCCCCGGCTCAAACACTACAAGAAAGTATAGAATTGACAACAAAACTTTAGCAACAATAAATATATTGTTGCTAAAAAACATAAATGACAACAACTTATTGTTGCAAAAATATTTCACATCGTAGGTTGTTGCAGCGGCATGCAACAATTTTTGTTATTGCGAAAAGTACTTTTGGCAACAACATTGACAACAAAAAATGTTGTTGACAAATGTCTTTCTTGTTATATGAAAAGAATGAAAAAGTGTTGCATGAAATAGGAGAGCATGTCAAGGTAGCCAAGGAGGCTGTCTGAAACCAAGAAAGAAAGGTCAACAACCATTAATGGTGTCAACACCTTTTAAATAATGGAGCAGGCAAGTCATCCTTGGCTACTAAACAATAATATTACTCTCCTCTTCATGTAAGACCTCTCTTCTTTTTATTGAGATGATTGCCATATGACAAGCTAGCAATCTATTTATAGTCACAATAAATTAGTAACAATGGAGAAATAAGCATCTTTTTTCATATATATAGTTGCTTTATGTTATCCTTTTATTGCATTGACTTTGGTTTCTCTCAGCTACATTATCTTGATTTCCGATAGGAATAAGTTCTCTTCATTTGCAAGGACACTTTAACGATCACTTTATCTCCAATCATTTCTTTTAGGGGGAATGTATTGCATCCAAATACCATATAATTAACTACACTCTCAGTAGTTAAAGTATATCAAGCACAATTGACCATGAAGTATTTTTTTGGTTTCTCATCCGATGTTTGTCATCTACATTGAAATTTAATTATATCCGGATTCATATTGCGTAGATTCGGGGAAATCGCTTCCTAACAAGGTTTTTTTCATATCAGGGTTCGAAGGAGCAACCCCATCAAATGTACCACGTCCTTTGGCGGTGACCATGGAGTAATTTATGGATAGGAAGTTTCTTATTCCGTTTCTGAGAAGTAGAAATTATTTTACTCCCTCCGTCCCAATTTAAGTGTCTTAATTTGACTTGGTACAATGTTTAAAAAATAAAAAGAAATTTTTGAATCTTGTGGTTCTAAATTAAAGATGTGTATAATGTACTAAAATGTCGTTTGAATCTTGTGGTTAGAAACTTATCATGTACGATGTTTAAATTGTCAAGTTACTATATAAAGAAAGAGACACTTTTTTTTGGGATAGACCAAAAAGAAAAGTAAGACACTTAAATTGAAATGAAGGGAGTACAATTTTTATAGCCATCTGATATTCGGAACTCGTTGACCCGACTAATTCAAATTCGCGTTGCATAGAGCCCACTACTAGGAATTTCTTCATTTCCAACTCCAAGTAATCATCCATCCTACCACAACACTTGGACTTGGTGGTCAAAATTACTCAATGTTACAGACAGTAAACATGAGATATTTAAGAAATCTACAAAATTATATGTACCAAACCCACCAATTACAAAGTTACCTTCATATGAAGAACTTCCTTTGAATTTACAGTAAGCAAAAAATTATCCAAGAGGACTCGTAAGCTCAATTAAAGAAAAAATGGTAAAGTTGCAAATTCCAATCACAAAGAATACTGCAATAAATTGTTTGATTAATTTCCAGATATAGAAAGAGGAAAACGATAATAATAGAAAGTAAAAGAGCTTGGCTGTATCAGTGTTTTATGACATTAGGAATTTTGACTAATTTGTTCTTATAGAATCTGACAAATTCGCGTCTTTATCAAATCTTTGAAAGAAAGTCCATGCCACTAAATGAGGTATTAGGACTGACACATCTATCTGATGTTACCTCTATTATTTATATTCATCTTGATTATAGGAGGCACATATTTATAGAATATTAATCTGATTGGATAATTTGACCCCCTAAAAAATTATGCTTTAATTTCAAGTTTAGTTGGGGTCGATTTTATGATTCGTATGTAATAGTGTATCTATTATCTTCCCTTTAATCATATTTCCTCAATGAATAGTCAAACTATTACAATTGCTCCATTTTTGAAGAAGTGATTTTAGAGAAGATATTTTTGGGTAAAATGAATTTTGGGTAAAATGAATTGCTTAATCGATAATTGCTACATTAGTAGTTTATATGTACAACAAATGCTAATGACTAACTAACTCAACATAATTAAATACAAGTTAGTCCTACAAGTTAAGTCTAATTACATATAGATCCCTAGTCATGTTCTTCTCGTAGCCACCGGCGGCAACCATGCTGACCCGAGAGGCTCGACTCCCGCCCCATCCCATAGGCAAGCCAACGATCCGCGTGGCTCACGTTCCCGAAATAACGAAAGAGGAAGAAATTTCGGGAACAACGGAAACAACGACGGCAACAGAAGCAGCGCCAGAAACAATGGCAGCGGCGGTAGGAGGTAGCCCTCGCCGGCTGGCAGCCACCAACAGCGGTAGCAACCTCCGTCGTGGGCTGCCTACCCGCCACGGGCTTCGTGGACCCCACCGGCATAGCCTGCTCCACCTTTCCCCTACCCGACGTCCTCCTGGGCCCAACTTTCGGCCCGACAAGCCCAGTCTGGCATCCTCGGCACACATCCACAGCAGGCATACAGTGCACATATTTATCCTCCTTCAACCTACACACCAACGGATATTGAGGCAGCTATGAACATGATGTCTCTCAATGTTCCTGACAATAGTTGATACATGGACACTGGCGCCACATCTCATATGACGACATCCTAAGGTATTCTCTCGTCTTATTTTAATATGAGCAATTTAAATCGTAATATTATTGTTGGTAGTGGACAAGGCATTCCCATTCGAGGTTATGGACAATCATCTCTTCCCCCCCGTTATCCTTAAAAATGTCCTTCATGCCCCGAAACTTATAAAAAATATAATCTCTATGTGTTGTTTCCCAACCGACAATAATGTTTCCCTTTAATTTGATCCTTTTGGTTTTTCTGTGAAGGACCTTATGACAGGGATGTGAATACTGAGATGTGATAGCACCGAGGATCTTTATCTTATCACCACCTCCGTCAGCCATCCAGCCTCCTCTTTATCAACCTTTGCATCAATTTTGTCTCATTTATGACATAATAGATTAAGACATCCGAGAGACTATGTTTTATGCTCCCGTAGCAAAAATAAATTTATTGCTTACAAACATGTCCCTTCTCCTCCTGTTTGTGAATCTTGTATTTTTGAAAAACATGTCAATTTGCCATTTTATTCTTCATCCACTTGTACTTTAATGCCTTTTGATATAATACACAGTGACTTATGGACTTCTCCTATCTTAAGAATGGCCGGACATCGATACTATATGTTGCTTTTAGATGATTATTCAAACTTCCTATGGACGTTTCCCATTGGTAATATGTCTCAAGTCTATTCTATTTTTTCGTCATTCAACACTTTCATTAAGACACAATTTGAAAAAAATATTAAATGTTTCCAATGTGAAAATGGGAGAAAATTTGATAATTATCGATTCAAACTTTTCTGCGCCACACACGACCTTGTTTTTCATTTTTTCTGTCCCCACACCTCTCCACAAAATGGCAAAGCCGAATGAAAAATTAGAGCCATAAACAACTTAGTTCGTGCCCTCCTTGCTCACGCATTTATCTCCCCTCCTCCCATTTTTGACATTACGCTCTATCAATGGCAACCTATCTCTTGAACATTCTCCCAAAAAAGTCTTTCAAAGACAAGTATCCCACTCAATTTCTCTATCTTCGGGATCCTTCCTATAAGCATTTACAAATTTTTAGATGTATGTGCTACCCCCTCCATCCCTCCACCCCTCCACACAAATCAACAAGCTTAAACCTCGTTCATCCCCATGCGTCTTTCTTGGCTACCCCCCAAATCATCGAGATTATAATTGTTACGACTTGTCAAACTGAAAAATAATAATTTCTCGGCATGTCATATTCGATGAGTCTCAATTCCCCTTTGCCAAACTCAATTCTCCATCCCCAAATTCCTAAATTATGGCCTAAATCCCCTTCTAATTCATCACTTGTAAAATTAGTCATCACTGACACTGGCAGCCGTCCCCACCATTATCGTCCCTAGGCGGGCAATCCACCCACTCCCACAACTGGAGCCTCGGAACAGCCCTTCACGGCCTTTCGTCTCGATTGTATCTCGGCCAACCCCCCTCTCTCGGATGCCACTGCATCTTCTCAACCCCCTACTCCCGGCAGACTACCTAGTTCCGCCTCCACTTCTCGGCCACCCCATCCCAATCCTGTCCAACCTCCTGCGGCACACCCACAACAATGGAAACCCGTGCTATGCATGACATTTCCAAACCCAAACAACTATTTAACTTGTCCACTTCGATTGCCCCTTCCCATGTTCCTCGTAATTCGAAAGATGTCTTATTTGATCCTAATTGAAAAAATGCAATGATTGATGAATATAATGCTCTTATTGAAAATAAGACGTGGGATCTAGTACCCCGTTCTCATGATGCTAATATTATTCATTCTATATGGATTTTTCGACATAAAAAAAATATGATGGTTCTTTTGAGAGGCACAAGACCCGTCTTGTAGGTGATAGCAGGTCTCAACAGATGGGAGTGGATTGTGATGAAACTTTCAGCCCGGTGGTGAAACCAGCGACTATTAAGACCGTTCTCAGTATTGCCTTGTCCAAGTCTTGGCCTATTCATCAACTTGATGCCAAAAATGCTTTCTTGCATGAAAACCTTCATGAAACGATATATATGCATCAACCTATGGGATTCAGGGATCCGATTCATCCATATTATGTGTCTTTTGAAGAAATCACTCTATGGACTGAAACATGCTCCTCGTGCAATGTACCAACGGTTTGCTAATTTTGTATCCTTTATCAGGTTTTCACATAGCAAATCTGACCATTCAATGTTCATCTATAGAAAGGGTAATTACATTGCATACATCCTACTATATGTTGATGATATCATCCTCACCACATCTTCTGATGCACTTCGCTGATCCATAATGTCACTTCTTGCCTCTGAGTTTGCTATGAAGGATTTGGACCCCCTAAGCTATTTTTTTTGGCATTGTTGTTATGAGACATGCATGTGACTTATTTCTTTGTCAAAGGAAGTACGTCGAAGAGATCCTTGACCGAGCAGGCATGACGTCTTGCAATCGGCCCACACACTGGTGGATACAAATTCCAAACTCAGTGCCTCTTCGGGTTTTCTGTATGCCAACCCGACTCACTATCGCAGTTTAGCAGGAGCATTACAATATCTCACTTTCACGAGACCAGATATATCCTATGCCGTGCAACAAATATGCTTACATATGCACTGCCCGACAGATGAACATATGAATTCTCTCAAACGCATTTTGCGATATGTACAAGGTACTCTTCATTTCGGCTTACACCTGTACAAATCCTCACTCTCTGGTCTCACATCTTATTCTGATGTTGATTGGGGTGGATGTCTTGACACTCGTCGATCCACACCGGGTTACTGTGTTCCTCGGAGATAACTTGCTTTCTTGGTCTTCTAAAAGACAACCCACTCTGTCTCGATCCAGTGTCGAAGTTGAGTACAGAGGTGTAGCGAATGTTGTTTCTGAGTCTTGTTGGATACACAACCTTCTACTTGAGCTTCACTGCCCACTCAATAAGGCTACAATGGTTTACTGTGATAATGTAAGTGTGATATGTCTTTCCGGCAATCCCGTTCAACATCAGTGCACTAAACACATTGAAATGAATATTCACTTTGTACGTGAGAAAGTTGCTCGTGGACAAGTTTGTATTCTTCATGTTCCTTCACGATATCAGATTGCTGACATATTCACTAAAGGACTTCCGCGCATACTCTTTGATGACTTCCGAGCCAGTCTCAGCGTACGAGAACCTCCCGCTTCAACTGCGGGGGTGTGATAGAATATTATCATATCTTGTATACCATTGATATAATATTACCATATTTTGTATATCTTTTATATTAGGTAAATTTATGTTTTAATTGTAATTATGATTATTTAGTTACCTAATTTATAATTATGTAACACTATATATATTGTACACAATAATCAATGAAAGGAAATGTATATATTCCTACACTATCCTCTTTCATGTTTCCAAAATGCACAAGTCATAATTTGGTTTCTATGATTTTTCGACTAGTGCAGACACGAAAATAACAGTTCAAATTGGCAAAGTTTGATCACAAAAATAGATGGCGACCGTTAGAAAAGTTTCACTGGCCTCATCATGAGACTTCGCCACATTCTTCGTTTGCAATTTCTTAATGAGAGATTCTTTTGAAATCTATACTCAGATTCCGTCAAAGACCATTTGGAATCTTCATTTCTCTCCACTTCAGAATTTTACTTTGAATTCTATCTAGTTGTCGTCTTTCTGTTCCTTAATCAGATTTTAATAATACGTTAAAGTTTTTATATCTTCAAAACGAATATAAAAGAAATGAATTTACTTAGTGAAGTTTTTATATCTTCAAACTAACTAAATCGAGTATAAAGTTATAAGGACTTTAATCTCAATAACGGAGTAGAAAACCCATAGATTTTAATCTCCAAAACGGGAATAGAAATCACTAAGATGAAGAAACCAGTACCACATTGACTGCTCCTCCACACAACATTGCCTCTCATCCGCAATATTGTCATTGAATAATTGTTTTATCCTCCACAGAAGTCCACCCCACTTGTTAATTTTAATATTATTGGAAAAACACCATTGAAAATAGAGGAACAAATTCAGTCCATCTTTGTTATGATAATCTCTTCCCCGAAGAGATCACCCAATCATTAATTAAGTCTAAGTCCACCCTTTAATGATCTTTTCTTCTTATATCACTGATTTTCCAACATAATGTCAGTTGTTCCTTTAGCAAACTGAGTGTATTAGTTAAAAATATTAAGAATGAAACGGTGCCTTGATGATAATAAATTAATCACTTCCTCTTTGAATTTCATCTGAACAGTATTCCAAAGAGATAATGTGTCGGGCAGACCTGTGTTGTTCTATACTTCAATATTGCAACCGCCACTATAGCCATATTGTGTAAACTCATGTTCGCATCCAACTTTCTGTTGATTCTCTAATAAACAGATTTTAAGATGAACTCACTAAATAAAATTGTAAAAGCATTAAATTTCTTAAGATTGTTATCCAAACCTGTGTTCAAAATTAAAAAACAAAAACCAAAAACTGGAAACGAAAAGTCATGAGTAAACCAGAAACTCAAAAAACTATTAAAAAAATGCAGAAACTAAATATCCGAGTCCACAGAATTCACTGTGTGTCTTTAAGGAATTTAATCCCTTCACTGTACCCGAGATTATGGATTACTTCATCCCAGGATAAAACAGATATACATGTTGATGGCGTAGCGATACCTCAAACCCCACCAACTTCGTCGAACGCAAATTCGGCAAAAATCACACGACTCTACTATAATTTTATTTTGAAAACTAATGCAGAGAAAAGCTTAGGGGAAGAAAGAATTCAGATTTCTTTTTATATAAAATCTGAGGCTAGGCCTCTGAATTTATAGGCAATGAAAGAGTGAGATGGAGAGGTATAATCCGCAAACTATGTATTTAATTTAATTCTGTAAAGAATGGATCTTGGGCCTAACTCAACCCCAAAAGCTAGCTTGTAGGGTGATGATTGTTCAAGTTCATATAAGGAGTCCATGTTTTCATTTCATATCCGATGTGAGACTCTTAACACTCCCCGCACGCCCGGACCTTGTTAACTGGAGCGTGAATAATAAAATTTGCGGGCCCAACATCGGTGAACAAATAATTGGAATGAGCATGACTCTGATACCATATAAAGAATGATTTTTTTGCCTAACTCAACCCCAAAAGCTAGCTTTTGATATAAAGAATGAATCTTGGGCCTAACTCAACCCCAAAAGCTAACTTGTAGGGTAATGATTATTCAAATTCATATAAGGAGTCCATATTTCCGTTCCATATCCGATGTAACACTCTTAACAAATTCTTCAACCTCTATCTACCGCCATCTTCTCATGTCCTGCATTGTGAAGTGTCAGCATAAACCAAGAGCGGAACAATAATAATAATGAAAGAGAAGGGCATAGATGAGAGAGAAGATCATATCACATAGCCAAAGACGACTGCCTGCAACCCATGCAAAAAGGCTTCTCTCACACACACACTCATACATATATAAACGACTTACCTAATTATTAACCTGGAATTTTTTACATCAGATCCTCGTTATCTGTTATATCAGATAATCTGTTTTATATATTTTTAAGATTATAAATCTCATATTTTAAAAAGAGATATTTACACTAGATAGCCCCCCCCCCTCCACACCAAAATAATGGTTCATTAAATGTATATTTTTTGTATATTAACTATTCCCTCTGTCTCAAAAAAATGACTCACTTTCCTTTTAGTCCGTCCTAAGTAGAATGACATATTTACTTATTTGACAATAATTTAACTTTAAACTTTAACTTTTACGTAAAATGAGATGATCTATAACCACACAATTTTTTTAAACTTATTTAGACCATAAGATTCAAAAGTCTTCCTTTATTTCTAAGGTGCATGCCAAATGAAATTACATCACATAAATTGAGACGGAATGAGTATAATATACAAGGAATATACATATTTTATACAAAACTGATGTATATTTTTTTTATATCGACTAACAACTGTGATTACTTTTGGCCGAATGCCCAAATGTGTTAAAAGACATTTCGAAAAAGCTTACGATATTCTTCGGATAACCTGATAATAAAAAATTCTTTAGGCTGATAATCTTACTTAAATTCTATTTCAAATTTCCCGTTAAAGCACATGAAAATGGTCCAGGCAAGTCATCCTTGGCTATCAAATTAGGCTCTTCTTTTCATCTTAGACCCCCTTGCAATTATCTTCATCCTTTACTGTCGTCATCTCTCCATATTATACGATATTGGAAGAAGAGAAAGCCTCGCGTGAAAGAGAAGAGCTTGTCAAGTTAGCTAAAGATGACCTGCTTGAAACCAAGAAAGGAAGGACATATGAAAGACCTTTCCCAAGTGGTGGCAGGCAAGTCATCCTTGGCTACCAAATAAGACTCTTCTCATCATGCTAGACTTCTCTTCTCTTTCAACTCTTTCGTACGTTACATTCTGTTTCAATTTATATGATATAGTTTGACTCAGCACAAAATTAAGAAAGAAAAATGAAGACTTTTAAAACTTATAGTATAGACAGAGTAACAAAAGAGAGATTCTTGCATGAAAGAGAAGAGCATGTCAAGGTAGCCAAGGAGACTGCCTGAAACCAAACAAAAAGGCCACCATTGTATTAATGGTGTAAATAAACACCTTTTTATCAAAATGGAGCAGGCAAGTCATCCTTGGCTACTAAACAATATTATGACTCTCCTCTTCATGTAAGACTACTCGTCTTTTCTTTGAGATGATTACTAGATGGCAAGCTAGCCATGTATTTATAGCCACAACAAATTAGGAGTCCATGAAGAACTATATAAGCATCTGTGACTTAATTCTTTATGTTACTTTTATTTTCCTTTTATAATTGCTTTGACTTAATTTGGTGCTCGGCTAGCTACATTACCTGACTTTCCAAATAGGAATAAGTTCTTTTTATTTCCAATTACACTTGTATTCACTTTATCTCCAAGCAATTCTTTTACTATAGAAGTTAAGCGGAGGCAAAAATACTAGGTAACTTTTTGATATGTCTAAGCTTTGATGAATAGAGTTATTCGATACCTATATTGATCGAAGGTAACATGTGGCCCACGAAATTATTCGATGTATGCACAAACTGGCCAACACCATATATACAAATACACCTAGTGGCCAATCTAAAGTATGTCATGCATATGCACATTCATTTACTCCTTTGTTAGTTATCTGTAGAACCACAAAATTCGAGCTGTTATGAATTATGATTGACCTTGATTATTTAGTGGGGCTGAAAAATGGATTTGATGCCCAATTGTCATGTTTAAAGGGTACGACGTTTATTCCTTTAACAATATGCTTTCCCGAAAGTCCATTATATTGATGATCCAAACTTTAGTCAATGTGGCATAATTTACGGCTTTTTCTATAGGCAAAAGAAATAGATTGACCCTTAAATTATATTTGAAATCTCAATATCAAATTCAAATTACTCTATTACACCCTTAACAATCATAAAAGTGAACTTAATATCACCTTATGTGCTGATGTGGCACAACAAATAGTTATGATTAAATAATAGGAGAGTGAGGTCAAAATTAAATTTAATTTTAATAAAAAACTGACTTAAACACCCCCTCTTCTCCTCCACCTCCACCTCCACTTCCACACCACCACCACCACCCTCTTCTCCTCCATCTCCATTTCCACGCCACGCCACCCTCTATCCACCTCCACCTTCACGCCACCCCCACCTCGACGCCCCAAACCCTTCTTCTTCATTTCAAATTCACAAACAAAAATTCAAAAATTTTGAAATTAAAAAAAAAGTAGTTCTCTTTTATTGCACCATTTTTTATCTATTAATTAATGGATCAAGAACCCATTTCAGATTCAAGAATTTGAATTCAAGTGCACAACCAAAGTCCACTCCAAGAAACTTTAATTCCACCATTTTTTATCTTCTCTACTAAGGCAAAGCCAACTCGGATGACCACCAGAAATCACACTACTGGAATCACCATTGAGGACACATCCAATTTCACGACACCATCAGTCTACCCATTTAAACATTCTTTTAAAAAATGAATGCCAACTTGATTCCTTATACCTCAGGAACAAAAGAAAATTCACACTCTAAATTCAGCTGCTGCTTTGCGGTGGCAAGGAAAGAGGTCAAAAAATTCAAGTCCATGGAGAAATAAGAAAAGAGTAGAAGAATGGGTTTGAGCTGAAAATGATGAATAATGCAAGAGAGGAAAAAAAGAAATTTATTTTTCTTATTTTTTAAAATTTAAAAGATTTCTGACGTGACGCTAATGTGGCGGCGGCGAATGTGTAACACCTTCTCTTCTGCAACTGATTATGTGTATCAAGGAGTAAATGAATTCATTTTTAAATTTGTCAAGTGTGTAATATATCGTCTTAATAATTTGAGTGTGATATCGAAATTTCGGTTATAATTTAGGAGTTAATCTATTCCTTTTCCCTTTTCTTTGTGAAGGGGAAAGTCCTGAAGGCGAACCCCCCACCTGTACCAGAGGCCCCTTAGCCAGGTGGGATGTGAATCGATGGATATGCGCGAGTGGCGCCCCCCGCAAGGGAGAAGACCAACGGGACACGAACCCAGCAACAACCCTTGCAATATTTCAGCAAAGACTGTCACCACACGGATTCGAACCCGCGACGTCGGTGTGGTTGTACCCCAGTCACCTTGCCGCTATATTCCCTACTTGCACATGCATGTGCACATTTTTAATTAATTTAACTTTAAGTTTAATGATTGAACAAAGTAGATAGATATACTTGATCTACGTAATAATATGTATTTTCTCTATCCAAAAATACTTATCGCATTACGCATTTTAAAAGTCAAATTATATGAACTTTGATCAATAATTTAAGTTATATTTTTTCATCATATTAATAGGAGAAGAATTGCAACTTATAGTATTTTTCGTATAGTTTCCGAATATCTAAATTTTAATTTTAAAATATTGAATTAATTTAACTGTAAAATGTAGTCAAATTAACTTTTAAAAAGAAAAATATGACAAATATTTTGGGACGGAGGGAGTATGTTTCATACATGAAGATTAAATTAAAGCTAGTTAATTGTTTGTACCGATCCTTATTAAATTAATAAAAGAAAGATTTATATCTCAAAAATTAAAACTACATAGAAATTATAGAAAATTATGAAGTTAGTGGAAAATGTGTATAATTATTTAAACATGCTGGCATGTTCACGTATAATACATAAAAAATTCATTGCATCCCTATACCATACAATTGGCTGAAAAACTTACATGTACCCCATATTTACATCAAATGAGACTAATTTACTATCGTTAATCATCAATTAATTAAGATAGAAATGTGTTTAATTAACTCGATACGAATGTATGATCAGAAGACATGTATAACGTCATTATTAGGTTGGCATAACACCGCGGGTGGGGTAAGTTTTTATCTAGACAATCTAAAGTATACCATGCACATCCACACTTGGTAAATTAGTGCTTTTATGTTCTTCTCCTTTGTAGTTCTCAGAAGAACAGAAAATTCAACCAGTTATATATGCATTATTGCTGATTACGGAAGAATTTTAATGATAATTAATAAACAAAATATCAGCTTGTATCATGACAACTGATGGTGTGTTGGTCCAAACATAATTCCTGTGATTGGGCTGGTAAGCTCGTTGTTTTTTCTTTCCCTATAATTTAATTGAAGCCGCAGCCCTATCCATTTATACCCATCTAGGAACAATGAAATTTGTAAGAACTTTACGTTGAAATGACATGCTATTTTTATCATTCATTCCCTTTAGGATCAGTCATGATCTTTCAAACTTTACAGTATGGACGAATCCCTAATATAATTAAGAAATAGGTACTTAGAGAAGTGTCCTTGTCCTAGTAGAAAAAGATTGGACTTCATAGACATGCAATATGAATGGACACGTGAGCTTGTAAATAGGAAAGAATATTTATGTGTATGAATAAGGCATAATTTAACTTATAACTAATCACCAGAAGATTTTTCTTGTCACTTAAATGTACTAGAATTAGAATGGAACTCAAGTTAAGGGAATTAAGTTGTGTACTTTATTTTGAAAAAAATGTAGGACGGCTAGATAGTCCTTATTGTTAGATGATATTAATCTTCCTTGGGAGTCTTTCATTAATATCAAGGTATATATAGAGTACAATATTCATCCCTAATACAATAGGAATCCTAAGCCTATACAAAAGATGAATCCTAATCTTACCATAATTATATTTACACAATATATGGAAATATTCTAATTATGGGTAGGGAATATATTATTTCCTATATTTACACGTTTACACACCCCCTCAGTTGGAGCGGGAGGAGGCCGGACGCTGAGACCGGATCCGAAGTCAAGAAATAACTCGTCCGGGAAGTCCTTTGGTAAATATGTCTGCATACTGATAGGATGATGGAACATGTAACACTCTGACATGGCCTAACGCAACTTTCTCACGAATGAAGTGTAGGTCTATCTCAATATGCTTGGTTCGCTGATGTTGAACCGGATTATGAGAAAGATAGATGGCAGAGATGTTATCACAATACACAATAGATGCCTGACGCAAAGGACACTGAAGTTCTAACAGTAAATTTCTGAGCCAACAAATCTCGCTACTACATTTGCAACGCCTCTCGTACTCGGCCTCGGCACTTTGGAGCGAGATAGGGTAGCCTGTCGCTTGGCAGACCAAGAAATCAGATTATCCCCTAAGAAAACACAAAAGCCGGAGGTGGAACGGCGCGTGTCCGAACACCCTGCCCAATCTGCATCCGTATATGAAAGCAACTTGTCTGGTGAAGAGGGGTATAGGTGCAAACCATAATCAAGAGTGCCCTTAATGTATCGAATGATACGCTTAAGAGCAGTGAAATGAGACTCCCTGGGGGCATGCATGAATAAGCACACCCGCCGAACAACATAAGCTATGTCCGGCTCGGTGAATGTGAGATACTGAAGTGCACCTGCAAGGCTCCTATACAGAGTAGGATCAGAGACTGGAGCACCATCCATAGCACTGAGCTTAGATTTGGAATCAACTGGAGTAGGCACCTTTTTGCAGTTTGCCATCTTAGCCCTGTACACAATCTCTTCTGCATACTTACGCTGACACAAGAACATATGATTGGCAGACCTGGTCACTGATATCCCCAAAAAGTAACTCAGCTTCCCCAAATCAGTCATTGCAAATTCGGACTTGAGCAAGACAATAATCTTATTTTTCAATCCGTCGGAGGAGGCAGTAAGAACAATATCATCCACGTAAAGTAATAAGTAAGCAGTGCTACTACCTCGATGAAAAATGAAAAGTGATGTATCACTCTTGCTGCATACAAACCCAATCTGCAAGATATACCTTGCAAAACGATCATACCATGCACAGGGGGCCTGCTTCAGGCCATATAGTGACTTACGGAGATGGCACACATAGTGAGGAACTGCTGGATGGGTGAACCCTGGTGGTTGATGCATGTAGACTGTCTCTCGCAGATCCCTATGTAAGAATGCATTCTTCACGTCAAGCTGATGGATCGGCCAGTGTTTGCCCATGGCTATGCTCAAAACTGTGCGGATGGTAGCCGGTTTGACAACCGGGCTGAAGGTCTCACCACAATCAATGCCCTCCTGCTGATTTGTGCCATTAGCCACAAGACGGGCCTTATACCTCTCAAGATCCCCATTGTCTCTGAACTTGTGATGAAATAGCCACATATAACGAATGACATTCACCCCCTCAGGTCTAGGTACTAGATCCCACGTGTGCTATTTAGTTAAAGCATTGAATTCCTCATACATAGCCGCATTCCAATTAGGGTCTTGTTTGGCCAATTTTGGGTTCTTTGGAAGTAGAGAGATGGTTTGGACAGACAAGTTGAAATGGACTTTAGGTTTGAAGATTCCATGCTTTGAACGAGTTTCCATTGGATGGGTAGGGACAGTGGGTGGCGGAGTGGTGTCTGAGACGGGGGGTAAAGTCGGATAAGAGAAGGTGGGGGCAAAGCTGTCGGAGGCGCCGCGGCTCCTGGATCGAGAGTCGCGGCGCTAGAAGGTTGACAAGCTTCTTTGAAGTTTGGGCGTCGCGGCGCTTCAACACAGGGCCGCGGCGCTGTCGACGGTGTTTCAAAAGATTGCTCTCTAGAAATCAGGCGTCGCGGCGCCTCCCCTCGAGGCCGCGGTTCTGACGACGGAACAGAGGATGTGAGTTGTTCGATTATGAGGGGAGAGATGGCAGACTCGTCAAGAAATGAGTAGTCCTGTTTTTGGAATTTTGGAAGATTCAAAAATGGGAATGTGGTCTCGTTGAATGTGACGTGACGAGATATGTGGATCTGACGAGTCGATAAGTCATAGCATAGATAGCCCCTATGGTTCGGCGGGAATCCTAGAAAGACGTATGGAGTGGACCTAGGAGCGAGCTTGTGAGATTGTGAGGGGCGGTGGAGCTAAGGTTGGGATAGCACAGACAACCAAAAATCCGTAGATGATCATAAGAGGGGATTCTATGGTAGAGGATTTCGGTAGGGGTCATATTGTGAAGAGTGCTAGTAGGGAGAATATTTAGAGTGTATTCTGACATTTTAGCAGCATGGACCCAGAAGGGTGGAGGGAGGGAGGCATGAATCAATAGGGTGCGAATCATATTGTTAATGGTGCGGATGATTCTTTCAGCTTTACCGTTTTGTGGTGAGGTGTGAGGGCAGGTGAAGCGAAAGACCATGCCATTATTGGTACAAAAGCGGTGAAACATAGAGTTATTGAATTCACGACCATTATCGCACTGAAATGATTTTATGCCTTTTCCAAATTGTGTTTGAATGAACTTGCGAAACTCAAGAAATTTGACAAACACTTCCGATTTAAATTTAAGAGGGTATAACCAAACGTAGTGTGAAAAATCATCAAGCAACACAAGATATTATTTATGACCGAGAGAACTAGAGATAGGAGATGTCCATAAATCGACATGTATGATATCAAAAGGAGCAAATGTAACACTAGTAGATGATTTAAACGGAAGACGAATATGTTTGCCTAAAGAGCAATAAACACAATTTTGGGCAAGTTTCCCATTACAAGCAATGAAATTGTTGCCTTTAAGAAAATAAAAAACTGGGGCTCCTGGATGACTAAGCCTATTATGCCAAGTTGAAGAAGAAACGACCGCTAGAGTGTCGGGAGAGCAAGATCTGGTAGCGGAGGTGGAAGTGAATGGATAGAGATCCCCCGTGCTATTGCATCTCGTAAGAGGTGTCCCCGTATGAAGATCCTTCACAGTAAAACCAAAAGGGTCAAAATCCACGGAGACAGAATTATTATGAGTAAATTGGCGGACAGATATGAGGTTCTTAATCATGTGTGGGGCATATAGGGTGTTTTTGAGGGAGAATGGTGGATGAGGAGGTTGTGTGTATGAGGTACCATAACCCTTAACTGGAATGCGTTGTCCACTACCAACTGTAACATATTGAGGATGCTTTAAACGAAACAGTTTAGGAATAATACCTGCAGACTGGGTGACGTGAGATGTGGCACCCCATATACCAAGTATTGTCAGGCTGTTGCATAGAGAGGGTGCTGAACGCCTGACCCAACTCAGTGGGTGTCATGCCGGAGGAGGGCTGCGGGACCTAAACTTGCATGAAGTGGGCCTGCTGTGGGGCTGGAGCGGGGCCTAACAAACTGGGGTAAGAATACGGATTATATGGCTGCTGGTACTGGCATGGACTTGGCGCCGCGGCTCTAAACTGGGGCGCCGCGGCGCTGTAGACGAACTGCTGAGGAGCCGCGGCCCAGTTGTTCTGCGATCTCTGTTGCTGTTGCTTCTGTTGGTTCTGTGACCGCGACCCTTGCTTCGACCACGGCCTCTTCTACCTCCGCGGCCTTTTCCACCCTTACCGCCGCGGCCCTGCTGCTGTTGGGAGTTTTCTGGTGGCGTATGATCTTGGGGTTGCGTGTCGACAACTAACACCTGCTGGGCGTGCTCATCCTGCTTAGCACGACGGGTTTCTTCGAGAAACAATTGTGAGCGAGCTTTGTTAAAACTCGGTAGAGGATCTGCTTGTTGAATAATGGTGGCCAAAGTATCATATTCGCCCTTAGTAAGGCCAGAAATCATTTGTAGCACCATTTTATCATCAGTGACAGGCGTGCCGATGTTGGAGAGTTGATCCTCTAGAAGTTTAAGCTGCTTGCAGTATTCAGAGACATTGGAGAAGTTTTCAAGACGTGTTTTGTTGAACTGTTCTTCCAAATACACGGCACGAGTGTGCTTGTTGTCCTGAAAAATTTCCTCCAAACGATTCCACAAGTCAAGGGCTGTTGAGTCAGATTTCATGATAGTAAAGAGCAAATCCTGAGAGATACTACCATATATCCATTGTTTGACGCCGGCGTCGAGATGATGCCAGATAAAATCATCAACCTCCGTAGGGCGCGTAATAGTGTCATCAATATGGTCAAGCACGTTATATGGACATGCATGATTGCGAAAAAGTACAACCCAGGGAGAATACTGGTTGTTTTCTTGATCAAGAATAATGGGAATATGGTTCTTGATGTTTGAAACAGTAAGGGCGGGATGAAACGGGGGTAATGACTTTGTGGTGGGATTTGTAGAGGTAGAGGCGTCAGAAAGTGTGAAAGAATCAGGGATAGCCATTTAGAGAAGAGAAGAAAGGAAGAACAAAACCCGAAAAACAAGAAGAAAATTCGGGAGGGCCGCGGCGTAGGAGAGGCAGCCGACGGCTGTGGAAGAGAAAGGTTTTTAGGGTTTTGTTTATTTGGCTCTTGATACCATGTTAGATGATATTAATCTCCCTTGGGGAGTCTTTCATTAATATCAAGGTATATATAGAGTACAATATCCATCCCTTATACAATAGGAATCCTAAGCCTATACAAAAGAGGAATCCTAGTCTTACCATAATTATATTTACACAATATATGGAAATATTCTAATTATGGGTAGGAAATATATTGTTTCCTATAATTACACGTTTACACTTATTCGCGTGTAATTCTAACTAATTTCATTTCGAAGTGTTACTAGAACTATTAAAAAGTTACTATTTTCCCATTGGAAAATGTTTAGGGGTTATTTCCACAAATATTTTTATTGAATCTGTGAGAAAAGAAAAAATAATATGTTTGCACACGGAAAAATTAAGAAGTTTTCCAACGTTTCAATGTGAACCTATTTCCTACCATGCATTTTTTCACTAAGCTGATTTAGTGGAATGAGATGAAAAAATCATATTTTATAACATAAATTTTTCACTAATTATCGGTGAAAACCTTTGTTTCCAGTAAATATTAGCGTAACAAGTTTTTGTTATATACAGTGCTAGTGATATTTTGCAGGACACACACGCTATTGAGAGATCTTCCCGTAGTTGAGAGCAATTGAGAAATTAAAGTCTTATAGTTCGAAATTATTTTCAAGCAGTGTGACGAACCAAGCTGAATAATTGGTCCTTGTTTGTTTTCTGATTCATTGGCTTCCGTCCTAACCCAATTGTATTAGTTTTGAGTAGTAACCAATTTGTTTACATAGGAACACTGATAGGTCGCTCTTTTCAAGTTAGAGTAGACTTGAAGGGGATGTAGCAATTGAGTGATTGTTGGGGCAAATGTTCGCGGTAAGTCTTGCGTGGCAAGAGTTGTAATCACGTTATTTTGCTCATTTATTTTAGTAAAGTTTGAAGTTAAATTTTGACACGGTAGGTCATGAAGTTTAAACCTTTCGAATCGGGTCATATATCATCTTGTGTTTTTACCCTGTTCGCATACACTTTACAGTTTTCTGATTGTAACAACAACAATATATTCAATAAAATTTTATACTGTGGGGTCTGAAGAGGATAGAGTATACACAGATCTTATCTCCATCTTGGTAGGTAGAGCGGCTGTTTTTGAGAGACACTCGGCTCAAGAAAAAACATAATCACAAGCAAGACAATCAAAACAAAGCAAGAGTAAAGAGTAAAGCAAAAGAAACGGTCAGACTCAGATAATAAATTAAAGCAGTATAAAGTGGATTCGAACAAAAAGGAACAGTAGCTAACACAACTAAATAAGTTAAGTAAAATACACAAAATACACTAAAGAACACATATCAACAGAAATCAAACTATATGATGAACCGGGTTTCTCTAAGTTGAATGTAGGCAATTTTAAAAAATCACAAATATTTGGTATGACGCAATTCACCTATCCCGAATTGTGTAAGTACACGAAATAATAATTATTATTAACATTAAATGGTTTGTTAGTGGGGACCAGAAAATGGATTTGATGCCCAAATCTTATTCCTTCTACCATGCTTTTTTTAAAGGTCAATTGATCCATCTTTAGTCAAAATGGTATACATAGTTTGCAGCTTTATCCAGATTCTTCACAAGGGGCAGGATTCATCTTCTCTTATCTAAAATTTGGGTTGGGGATGCCTCCTGGATTAGGGAAAGGAAAAATAAACAGCTCTTTTTTTTAATAATTATGCATGCTCAATCTAAACACGTAAGTCGTTTCATAGTAAAGTGTTTAATTCTTTTTTCTGCCTGCTGGTATTATTCGATTTGTTGGGGATTGAATGTATTATGCGAAATAACTATTCTACTAATGAGCTATTATTCAATAACATACTCAATGTAATTCCATAGATAGGGTCTGAGGAGAGTCGAGTGTATGCCGACCTACCTTAGAGAGGTTTTTCAATAGACCCTCGACTTCAAGAAAAGCATTTCAAAGCAGTTTAAAAAAAGGAAATACGAAAATGAACAAGATATGACAAACAAAAAGGAAAGCAGTACATAGCCTACAGAAAAAAAGAATAGTAATTAAGAGTTAAATAATGTGATGACTGAAGCATAAAAAAGGGTAACAGAATAATGAGCTCATTAAAATATTAAAAACAAAGGTAAGAGTAGCATTTATGTTTTTGATAGAATATATGCAAATATATTATTTTGATATAATTAGTGATTTTGTATATATGTAATTATTGTAGAAATATTTTGTATTAGTTAGATGAATATTTGATTTCCGTAATTATAGCCTAGGATTACGACTGTATATCATGTATATAAGCTAATTACATTAACAAAAATCATCAAGAGATTATTCTCTTTCATGGTATCGGCAGTTTAGGACAAATTTTTCCTTCTCCCTACTACATCCGCCACCCTTTCTCGGTCGTTACTCCCTTCAAAAAATTTTCCGCGACCCTAATTCTCCTCTTATTCCTCCATCATGTCTAACACAAATAATACATTTCATCTTGCTCTTGCAGTCACCAACATCAAGAACAACATCCTCATCGTCCTTGAAATGGAGAACGTCCAATACGCAACGTGGACGAAGCTTTTTAAAATTTACGCAAGGTCTCATAGAGTCCTCCATCACATCGTCAAACTGGAAA
Source organism: Anisodus tanguticus (assembly GCA_034509755.1). Lineage (NCBI taxonomy): Eukaryota > Viridiplantae > Streptophyta > Magnoliopsida > Solanales > Solanaceae > Anisodus > Anisodus tanguticus. The sequence continues at coordinate 5,292,378 of CM067543.1, read as the reverse complement.
AAGGTAAGGAGAAGATGCCTTCCACTGATGATGAAATAGAGTTATGGGCAACTCTTGATGCTACGGTCCTCTAATTGATTTATTCCACCATCTTTACGAACCTCTTACAGACAATTATCGAACCCGACGCCACGACAATAGAAGCTTGAAATAGGTTGCGTGATATATTCTTAGATAACAAAAGTTCTCGTGTCGTAACCCTTGAGCAAGAATTCTCTCACATAAATATGGAGGATTTTCCGAATGCCTCCGCCTATTGTCAAAGGCTCAAGGAATTATCAGATTAACTCAAGAACGTCGGTGTGCTCGTCACAAATGATCGTCTCGTTCTTCAGATGGTTGCAGGCCTCTCTGAGGCGTATAATGGGGTTGGAACTCTTCTTCGCATAAGCAATCCTCTTCCACCGTTCTACCAAGAACGTTCCATGCTCAATCTAGAAGAAATAGAATTGGCTAAAAAGGCCACAATCGGAGCCCATTCCGCCATAATGATGGCCACGTCCAGAGAAACTGATGACTCTCAATCATTTTTCGAAAATTATGGTCAAAACGGGGTGGCAAAAAAGGTAAAAAATTGTGGAAAAAATCGCGGTGGCGGCTAGCAGGGGGCTGGGCCATAACACCCTTGGCAGCAGGCTTGGGCCAGTGGGCAGTGGCCATGGGGCCTGCCTTGGGCTAGTGGGTAGTGGCCTATGCCGCCCCGCCCATACTCTACACCAAACTGGGAAAGGCCCAACGAAAAGCAGCAGCAGTAGCAGAATGCCCCAGTTGGGCCTCGGCAATATTCGGCCTGGCAGCAGCCTGGCCTGCTTGGGTCTAGGCCACAACAGGCTTTCGCTGCAGCGGGCCCAACTTCTTCCCCAACCCACATGGATATTGAGGCAGCGATGCATACACTTGGGCTAAATCCTCCAGATGCAAATTGGTACATGAATACGGGTGCTACTTCTCATATGACATCCGCGCAAGGTAATCGCTCGTCTTATTTCAATTTGAGCAAAACTTATGGCATAATTGTTAGTAATGGTCATTCAATTCTAATTCGTGGTTATGGTCACACAAATTTGTATCCCCAAAACCCGCCTTTAGCCTTGAAAAATATCCTTCATGCTCCTCAATTAATTAAAATTTTGGTGTCTGTTCGGAAATTTACAACTGATAACTCAATTTTTTTTGAATTTGATCCTTTTGGATTTTCTGTGAAGGATTTCTGGACGGGGATACATCTAATGAGATGTGATATTCGGGGCGAACTCTATTCCATCACCACCACTATCACCATAAAATAATTCACACCGTCAACGTTTACCGCTTTAGCACATTCCTTATGGCTTGGGTCATCAAGGAGCGTCTATTGTTTCCTCCCTTAAGAATAATAAATTTGTTGCGTATAATAACGCTCGTAGTTCTAATGTTTGTCCTTCTTATCCGTTTGAAAAATATGTTAAATTGTTGTTTGTTGCCTCAAATTCTAGTACTATGTTGCTATTAGATATTATTCATAGTGATCTTTGGATGTCTCTCGTTTTGAGCTCTTCGGGCCACCACTATTATGTTTTGTTATTGGATTATTATTTTAATTTTTGTGGACATTTCCGTTATCTAAAAAGTCTCAGGTTTATTCCACATTCCTATCATTTAGAGCATTCATCCGTACTCAATTTGAACGAGAAATAAAGAACATTCAATGTAATAATGGAAGGGAATTTGATAATGAGCCATTTAGAGAATTTTATAGGGTTAATGATATATCTTTTCGGTTTTCATGTCCATATACATTACAAAATAGGAAAGCCGAGAGAAAAATCTGCACCATTAATAATACATTACTAGTCCATGCATCATTAGCACCTTTATTCTGACATCATACATTACAAATGGCGACTTACCTTCTTAACATACTCCCTAGCAAAGGATTAGCATACCAATCTCCACTCAAAATTCTTTATCAAAAAGACCATTTGTATTCTCATCTTAGGATGTTTAGGTATTTATGTTATCATTTATTCCCTTCCACTACCATTAATAAACTTTAAGCCTGTTCTACCACTTGTGTGTTTTTGGGTTACCCATCTAATTATCGTAGTTACAAATGTTTTGATTTATCCTCTAATAAAATCATCATTAGTCGCCATGTCATTTTTTATGAAACCTAATTTCCTTTTGCTAAGTTGCATAATTCCGCGTCCAAGTCTTATGAATTTTTGGATGATGGGCTATCACCGTATGTGGTCCACCATTTGGCGCAGTCAGGCCCACTACCTACTGGCCTAATTCCCTCGATCCACATTTTCTGCCAGTAAGCCCACTGCATGCTGGCCCAAATTATCATTGCCCGAAGCCTCTGCCAGCAGGCCCACTTCCTGCTAGCCTAAATACTCTCTGCCCGCAGCCTCATCTAGTAGACCCACTGCCTGCTAGCACACATCCTTCCCATCCACGGCTTCTTCTAGCAGGCCCACTGCCTGCTAGCACACATCCTTCCCATCCACGACTTCTTCTAGCAGGCCCACTGCCTGCTGGCCCAACAACTTCTGAACAAAACCAAGCCACCCCTGACCCTCAGCCCACATTCCTCTCCAACCCGAATCCGACACAACTCATCCCACTTCGATTCTGGGACCATGTCCAGTTACTCGCTGTCAATGGGGTATTTTTAGACTAAAGCGATAATTTAATCTCAACTCTATTGGTACTAAATCTCCTCTACCCCGTAACCTCATGTCTGTCCTTCGTGACCCGAATTGGAAAATGACTATGAACGATTAATATAATGCTCTTATTGAAAATAAGACGTGGGAGTTGGTACTCCGTCCACCTGGTGTTAATGTGATTCGTTCTATGTGGATTTTTACTTATAAGGAAAAATCTGATAGTTGTTTTGAGAGGCATAAGACCCGTCTTGTAGGTGATGGTAAAACTCAACAGGTTGACATGGATTGTGGAGAGACTTTTAGTCTGGTGGTCAAACCGGAAATTATTCACACTGTTCTCAGTCTAGATCTCTCAAAAGCATGTCCCATTCATCAGCTGGACGTGAAAAACACGTTCTTACACGACGAACTCAAGAAAACTGTATACATGCATCATCCCTTGGTTTTCAGGGGGCCCACTCATCATAATCATGTGTGCTTGCTGAAGAAATCCTTGTATGGCCTAAAACAGGCTCCTCGGGCCTGGTATAAAATATTTGTAGATTATGTGTCTACTCTTAGGTTTTCTCATAGCAGGTCTGATCATTCTCTGTTCATCTACCGTCACGGTACTTCTATGGCCTACATTCGGTTATATGTGGATGATATTATATAGACTGATTCCTATGATAAATTGTGCAAGTCTATCATATCTCTTCTCAGCTCAGAATTTGCTATGAAAGACTTGGGGCCATTGAGTTATTTTCTTGGTATAGCTGTCACTCGTCATGCAGGTGGTCTATTTCTATCTCATAGGAAGTATGCCACAGAGATCATTGAATGGGCTGGCATGTCAGCCTGTAAGTCATCTCCTACTCTGGTTGACACTAAACTGAACTTGAGTGCTACTTCCAGCACACCATACGAGGATCCATCCCACTATCGTAGTTTTGCAGAGACTCTTCAATATCTCACATTTACGAGGCCTGATATTACTTATACAGTGCAGCAGATGTGGTTATTCATTCATGATCCGAGGAAGAACATATGCACGCTCTCAAACGCATTGTGCGCTACATCCAGGGCACTCTTGATTATGATTTACACTTATATCCATTATCGGTATCTACTCTCATGTCGTATACATATGCTGATTGGGGTGGATGTCCAGATACCAGGCGTTCGACATCTGGGTATTGTATATTTCTTGGTGATAACTTGGTCTCTTGGTCGTCCAAACGCCAAGCTACTTTATCGCACTCTAGCGCGGAGGCCGAATATCGAGGGATCGCCAATGTGGTGTCTGATAAATAGTATACCCGTGATATACTTACCATAAGTATATCACGGTTTGGGGCATTGATTTTAGGACAATTTTGTATATAATTAGAATTGTACACTTACCATAATTGTATAATTATTGTACAAGTAGAATAAGATTTTGGAAGTAGACTAGGAATAAGATTTTCCTATTATGGAAATTGTAAATTGTATATATACTCTTTCATTAATAAAAATAATCAAGTGATTATTTATTTCATGGTATCAAAAGTCTAGGTTGAGAATTTTTCTCCCCAAAATTGCAGTCGGTTCCGAGCTTTCTTCCTCGATTTTCGTGCAAAAATTTTAATCCCTAAAATTCTTTCTTCCCAATTCCTCAATCACCTATTATTCTTTCGTTATGTCTACCTCCAAGAACACGTTTCACCCTGCCCTTATTTTTTGTAATATCAAGAATCACATCCCTCTTATTCTTGAAATAGAAAACGTCCAATATGCGACGTGGGCCGAACTGTTTAAAATTCACGCACGGTCGCATCAAGTCATCCATCACATAATCCCTGCGGCTCTTGAGGACACGGAGGTGCCTAAACGTGAGGATGATACAAAGTTGTAGACCACTCTTGATGCCACTATCCTTTAGTGGATTTACTCCACTATCTCTACCGACCTGTTGTAAACGATTATTGAGCAGGACGCTACGACGATGACTGCTTGGGATAGGCTGTGTGACATATTCCAAGATAATCGCAATTCCAGAGCTGTTACACTTGAGCAGGAATTTTCCCACGTTCATATGGAAATTTTTTGAAACGTTTCAGCATATTACAAAAGGTTGAAAGAATTGGCGGACCAATTTTGCAACGTTGGTACACCTGTTAGCGACGACCGTCTTGTTCTCTAGATGGTTGCTGGCCTCTCTGAGGCCTATAGTGGTGTCAGTACTCTCATTCGTCAAAGTAATCCTCTCCCAAAGTTCTATCAAGCCCGCTCCATGCTTACTTTGAAAGAAGCCGGCTTGGCTAAAAAGGCGGCTACTAGTGCTAGTCCCGTGGTCATGATGATGTCCTCCTCTCCTTCTCATAATTTTGGTGACAATTCGTCCCTAAACCGGTCTCAAGGGGGCGGCAAAAATAGTCGGAAAAATAATGGCAAAAATTGCGGGGGAAAATATGGCGGTTTCGGCAGTGGTAACGGTGGCCAAATTAGTGGCGGTGGGCCCCATCCCGGCTACAGTGGACCACCGACCCACTAGTTCCAGCCTTGGGCTCCTTGGCCATGGGCTTGGGCTAGTGGACAGTGGCCCAACGACCCACATTCCTCCAGCGTTCCAGCCACTGGCCAGTGGGCCTCACAACAGCCCTATCGACCCAATACCAACTGGCCAGTGGCTCCCGACACGTTACTGGACCAGGGCAACATGCAGGTATTCTTGGGCCCCGGCCTCCGCAGGCCCATCTCGCAGCGGGCCCCACCCCGACCAACATTAAAGCCACTATGCACACACATGGTTTAACTCCACAGGACTCGAATTGGTACATGGACACCAGAGCCACTACCAACATGACATCCGATCAAGGTACTCTCTCGTCTTATTCTAATTTGAGCAACCCTCGTGGCATACTTATTGGTAATGGTAATTTCAGTTCCAATTCGCGGTTATGGTCATAAAACTTTATCTCCCCCCCATCCACCTCTTATCTTAAAATATAGCATTCATGCCCCTAAATTGATTAAAAATTTGGTGTCTGTCCGTAAATTCACCACTAATAATTTCGTTTATGTTGAATTTGATTCGTTTGGGTTTTCTGTGAAGTATTTCAAGACGGGGAGTCCTCTCATGAGGTGTGATAGTAGGGGAGATCTTTATCCTATCACGCCAAGTTTCGGTTTCTCGAGTCAAGTCTTGCCATCAACCTCCTTCCTTGTGGCATGGTCGTCTAGGTAATTCGGGGGCGTATATTTTGTCTTCTTTAGATAAAAACAATTTTATTTCATGTAAGGGTACGCGTAGTACTTCGAATTATCAATCTTGTTCTTTAGTAAAAATTGTTAGATTGCCGTTTGTAGACTCCAATTCTCATACTTTAATGTCATTTGATATTATTCATAGCGATTTATGGACATCTCCTGTTCTCAGTTCTTTGGATCATCGTTATTATGTTCTATTTCTAGATGATTATTCTAATTTTTTATGGACTTTTCCGATAGCGAAAAAATCTCAAGTTTTTTCCACTTTTTAAAAATTTAGAGCATTCATTAGAACCCAATTAGAACTGGAGATTAAAAGTATTTAATGTGATAATGGAAAAGACTGTGATAATGGGGTATTTCGGGAGTTTTGTGCTAATCATAAGATCAATTTTCATTTTTCTTGTCTTCATACGTCTTCACAAAATGGGAAAGCCGGACGAAAAATTTGTACCATTAATAACATTGTCCGAACTTTATTGATTCATGCTTCCGTACCACCCTCTTTTTGGCATCATGCTCTACAAATGGCTACATATATTCTTAACATTCTTCCTACCAAATGTTTGGCATATTCGTCCCCCTTCAAATTTTATATAATAAGACTCCTTCATATTCCCATCTTAGGGTCTTTGGGTGCTTATGTTATCCGTTGTTTCCGTCCACCATTATTAACAAATATCATACCCGTTCTACCCCTTGTGTGTTTTTGGGTTATCTGTCTAATCATCGTGGTTACAAATGCTTTGATTTATCATCTAAAAAAATCATAGTTAGTCGCCATGTTTTTTTTTATGAATCCCAATTTTCGTTTGCTAAGGTGACTAGTCCTGTGCCTAGTTCGTATAAATTTTAGATGAGGTATCTCCCCATATATTATCCACTATTTATCGGACATGTCCCGCACCCCGAATCCATCAGCGGGCCCACTGCCCGCTAGACATGCCATCTTCTTGTCACCGTATATCTTGTTCCAGCTTCGTGTCCGCCGACCGTGCACGCCCCGGTTACCACGGCCCCCCCCGTGATTGGGCCAATCTTGGTAATTGGGTCAGTGACCCAGCCCAATTCCGAAACTGGTCCAGTCTCGATTTCTACATCAAGTGCCACTTACCGTGTTGGGCCAGCAGGCCCACTGCTTGTTGGCCAGTCCGTCATGTGTCCCAATGTTTCCCAAAATCCGCTCAATTCTCCCCCGAGTCATAGACCGGTCACTCGTAGTCAATGGGATATTTTTAAACCAAAAAGACATTTTAATTTAAATTCTAATGTTCTTAAATCCCCTCTACCTCGTAACCCAATGTCTGCTTTAAATGACCCAAATTGGAAAATTGCTATGACCGACGAATATAATGCTCTTATTGATAATAAGATGTGGGAGTTAGTTCCCCGTCCATTTGGTGTTAATATTATTCGGTCTATGTGGAATTTTGCTCATAAGGATAATACTGACGGTTCTTTTGCGAGGCATAAGGCTCGTCTTGTAGGTGATGGTAAGACTCAGCAGGTGGGTGTCGATTGTGGTGAGACATTTAGTCTGGTGGTCATGCCGGCTACCATTCGCACTGTGCTCCGCTTGGCTCTTTCGAAAGCATGGCCCATTCATCAATTAGATGTGAAGAATGATTTCTTACATGGTAATCTTAAGGATACAGTCTATATGCATCAGCCCTTGGGGTTTAGGGATCTTGAATTTCCTCATCATGTCTGTTTGTTGAAGAAATCCTTGTATGGGCTTAAGCAGTCCCCACGGGCTTGGTATAAGAGGTTTGTAGACTATGTTTTGACTATTGGGTTCACTCACAGTAGGTCTGATAATTTATTGTTCATATATCATCGTGGTTCTTCCTTGGCTTATATACTGTTATATGTGGATGATATTATCTTGACTGCCTCTTCTGATGCATTACGCCAGTCTATCATTACAATGCTCAGTTCTGAGTTTGCTATGAAAGACTTGGGGCCCTTGAGTTACTTTTTGGGGATTGTTGTCACACGTCATGCAAGTGGGTTGTTCTTGTCCCAACGGAAGTATGCAGCTGAGATCATTGAGCGAGTTGGTATGTCATCATGTAAGTCCACTTCCACTCCAGTTGATACTAAAACCAAGGTAGGGCCTGCAGCTGGATTTCCGTATGAGGATTCAACCCGATATCGTAGTCTTGCAGGGGCCCTTCACTATCTTAGTTTCACGAGACCAGATATTACGTATGTCGTACAATATGTGTGCTTGTTTATGCATGATCCCAGGGTTGAACATATGAATGCGCTCAAACGCATTATTCGATACATCCAGGGGACACTTGACTATGGCTTACATTTATATCCTTCGTCGATGTCTACATTTGTCTCGTATACATATGTTGATTGGGGTGGCTGTCCGGATACCAGACGGTCTACGTCTGGATATTGTATGTTTTTTGGTAACAACTTGGTCTCCTGGTCTGCAAAACGCCAGTCGACTTTGTCGCTCCAGTATAGAGGCCGAGTATCGAGGGGTTGCCAATGTGGTATTTGAATCATGTTGGTTACGTAATCTTCTTTTAGAGCTTTATTTTCCTATTCAGAAAGCTACATTGGTTTATTGTGATAATGTTAGTGCCATCTACCTTTCTGGTAATCCGGTTCAGCACCAGCGCACTAAATATATCGAAATGGACATTCACTTTGTTCGCGAAAAGGTAGCTCGTGGACAAGTACGCGTCTGCCATGTCCCTTCCATGTATCAAATTGCAGACATCTTTACAAAGGGTCTTCCCTCGGTCCTTTTTGAATATTTTAGGGACAGTCTCAGCGTACGACGACCGCCCGCTATGACTGCGGGGGTTTGATAAATAGTATACCCGTGATATACTTACCATAAGTATATCACGGTTTGGGGCATTGATTTTAGGAAAATTTTGTATATAAGTAGAATTGTACACTTACCATAATTGTATAATTATGGTACAAGTAGAATAAGGTTTTGGAAGTAGACTAGGAATAGGATTTTCCTATTATAAAAATTGTAAATTGTATATATACTCTTTCATTAATGAAAATAATCAAGGGATTATTTCTTTCAGTTTCTAAGTCCTGTTGGTTGCGGAACCTCCTCTTTATGCTTCATTTTCCTATTCGGAAAGCTACCTTGGTCTACTGCGATAATATTAGTGCGATATATCTCTCGGGGAATCATGTACAACATCAGTGCACTAAACATATCTAGATGGATATTCACTTTGTTCGCGAAAAGGTAGCTCGTGAACAAGTACGTGTCTTGCATGTCACCTCACGTTATCAAACTGCTCACATCTTTACTAAGAGCCTTCCCTTAGTTCTGTTTAAAGATTTTAGGGACAGTTTCAGTGTACGACAACCGCCACTATGATTGCGGGTGTGATAGAATATATGTAAATATATTCTTTTGATATAATTAGTGATTTTGTATATCTATAATTATTGTAGCAATATTTTATATTAGTTAGGTGAATATTTGATTTTTGTAATTATAGCCTAAAATTATTATTATATATCATGTATATAAGTTAATTACATAAATGAAAATCATGAAGGGATTATTCTCTTTCAATTTTCCGTATCAAGAAAACAGTTCTTCTATAAGGTTGACAATTCAGATTGCAAAAATTATATATGATGGAGAACCAGCTAGAATAATTGATCCATCAGAGAACAGTATTCACTCAATTCTAATCCAAAATCATAAAGAATATATTCCATATAGGAAGTGGAAGAATGTCAAATAGGGAAAATTTAAAAAAATTTAAAAAAAATAAAAAATGAAGATCATCACCAGGCCAATTACGTTCATTTTTTTTCCTTCTTGAAGCTATAAATAGAGGCATTGACACCAGCAAAGTGCATCACATACTTGTAGGACTTAAAATAAGAAGAGGGGTCTTACATGAAGTTAAGAGTATTGTTTAGTAGTCAAGGATGGCTTGCCTACTCCATTTGATAGTTCAAAATAATTAATTAATGATCCTTTTCATTTGGTTGTAGGCAAGTTATCCTGCTCTTAATCTTTCATGTATGACCTACTCTTCTAATGTTTTCCTCTCTTTTTTTCTTTTAAAGGTAGGGATAGGTTTGAGTACACCCACCTTTCTCAAACCTCACGTGTGGATTATATTGTGTAGGTGATTGTTGTTGGTGAAGAAGAAAAATTTGGACCATTTCTATAATTGTTCATGTCATCTCCCCATAGAGGTCACGTTAATCTTTTTTGCCTGTATATATTGTTTTCTTTGAACCTCATTTTATGTTAATTTTCATGTGCGGAAATGATACAAAATATATTTCAAGAAGAGGGGAGATTTGGTTTTGTAGTACATTTCAAATGTTATTTTAGTTACATGATCATTAATTTTCGTAAGATATCTATAAATAAAATATAAAAGCTTTATATAGAATCATTTTATTCTATTCAAAAGTAGACACGGGTAATCATTTCCTCAAAGAGGAGAGTAGTGAAGAAGTCATTTATTATTATATAATGCATCACAATAATAATATCACCTCAAATATGTAGAAAATAATGAGTAAATGATGTGTTTAATTACTTTTCTTGTTTAAAAGTCAGCTATACAAAAACAAAATAAATTCATTGAAATTATGCAATGTTACTCTACTTCGCTATTTCTGTATGTTGCATCTTCACAGCTTCTAAGTACTTGTTTGATTCAATTAACACGGTTTCTAAATATCTAAATGTTAAATAATGAAGTTATCTTCATTAAAGTTCATAAAATAACACAAATATTATGGTAATAAATGCTCGATCAGTAAATTTAATGACTATTAAATAGGATTAGTACAATTTATAAAGGATTTGAATTTTTTAAAGGACCCTTATGTAACGTAATATTTCTTTTGCTATTAGAAAATGGAAGGAGCCCCTAGGGGCACAGGCGAGTTGGTAAGTGCAAGGTGATTGGGGTTCAACCACTCCGACGTCGCGAGTTCGAATCCGTATGGTGACAGTCTTTGCTGAAATATTGCAAGGGTTGTTGCTGGGTTCGTGTCCCGTTGGTCCTCTCCCTTGCAGGACTGCCACTCGCGCATATTCCTGAATTTACATCCACCTGACCAAGGGGCCTATGATACAGATGGGGGGTTTCGCCTTCGAACTTTCCCCTTCACAAAGAAAATGGAAGGAATGTAGTCTATCTCTGACACATTACTTTACTTTTGCGTTGTCTGTATTATAATAATTATAATTATTATGATCTTCTGATAAAAACCGCAACTTTTGTAATCAGTAGATTTGATCCGTACAATTGTTTTAAAAAGTAAAGAAATTTTGCACTTTGCTAACTGATATATTATTTTATAGACCATGGTACAATATTGTCCCTAACAAGTTAATTAACAGGAAATTGAATAGATGATCAAGGTAAATCTTGTAAATCTGGTTCCATAATAACCAGAAATAACCATCCGAGATGTAAATTTCTTGATCTTAATGGAATATAATTAATTCTACAAGCCATGGCGTGAATTACCATCATAATAATCCCCTAAAGGCCACAAGTTGATGAAGGGGAAAATTAAATTATAAACAACCCTACTAATTGAAACATTCAATAATTACATTAAGAGCAGAAAACGTACTATGACTAGTATTTTACTCCGTATACTATAAATGTTTTTTCATACGCAGCAAATCACAAGATTAAGAGGAATTAATTCTTTTACAAAGAAATTGTACTTTGACTTCTTTAGTTACTTCACAATGTTGACCTGCTGTTGTTGAGCTTTCACAATCTTGGTGCTGAATTGTCCTGAAACTGCAAAGTCATAGAGCAATTTCATTCCAATTAAATATCCAAGCTAATCAAAATAATCAACAGATTCAGATCAAGAAATAAAGCAATATTTCATGTGTAGAACAAAGTTTTTAAAAAGTGTACATGTAATATAAATATAAAATATGACGACTCTAACATGAAAGAAAATATAGGTATGTATGTTGTTTATAGCATTTAAATTTTGTGCACGGATAGTGCGTAGATATTTTTATAAGTATGTTATACTATCACATAAGATTGACCTACACCAATATGTAACTCTTTAATATTTTTTCATAATCGAGAAATCTCGAAAGGCAATTGGCTCACGATTCAATTGCCCGTCCCTCTACTCTTCTCCACTTGAATACTAAGCTTTTGTCAGCAATAAGAATTGAACATGCAATGTGCTCCTAAATTATACATCACATGTCACGTTGTTACTAGTTACCACTAGACTAAAGCTCTAGAAACAACAATACGTAACTCTTCGTATTAAGCTAGATACATAATATAAATAATTATATAACTTTTGCACAATCACATTTGTTTTACCTTGTGTAACTTTATTTGAGCAATGTGCTGCAACTATAATAATTATATTCATACATATACATTTTCAGAAATAGGCTTGGGAGGATATTTTGAATACTGCTTTGAAGGAAATGATGTCAATACCTGTTGTAACATTGTGCTAAGGTCATCATCATCAATGGAATTATTCTCATGGACATTTCTTTTTCCCTCTGAATCATCATTATGTGGCTGCAAAAATCTATTCCGGCCATCTATTTGAACACCGCAAAAGTTAATTGGAGAACCATTGGCTCCTACACCAAATTCTGGAATCCCTCTTCCATTAAAACTAACTAAATCCCCTCCTTCAAGTTGTCCTGCAATAGGAAAAATAAAATGGGAAATGAACATGTTGTAACAATCAACACTTTGTGTTCACCAGTAAATCACTACTAGAAAAGGGCAACCCAGTTCACGAAGTATCTCGTATTCATGCAGTATTAGGAAAGGACCATGTTTAAGAGGATCTGATGTAGACAGCCTACCATATGCAAGCAGCAATGACTGATTCTACAGTTTGAACCCATGACCTATAGGTCATAGAGCAAACTTTAACGTTTCTTCAAGGCTCCCTTTGGTTTATACACTTCTAGAAATACGTGTTTTTCGGATGGAGTCAGGAAATATGGGATTTGTGACAGTTTTCAACAAGCACATTTCCAACAGAACTACGTCCAATAAACGCATGTTTCTAGTAGTGAATATTTCAAAATCGAGTTACTTATAAGGTCGTAAAAAGTTACAACTAAAATGCTATCACATGTTAAACTACAGTGATAGTATAAAAAATCCTTAAACTTCCCGTGTATGTAACTTAAATCCAGATAATCATAAAGTAACAGATAAGAATCTTGAAATAGCAATGTAAATGAAAGTAATAATAGATAAGAGTTACCTACCTGGTGTGGAACTTACAACAAGGCCAGTTGGATCAAATGGACTAACAGGTGTCATTTGATGTGAAACTGAAACATCTCCAAACATTTGACGATAAGGTGCACCAACATAATTCAATGGAACATGACCACTTGAATATGGGCTAATGGAAATAACTGGCTGAATTTCACCTGAAACAGGATCTTGATAACCAAAAAATGCAGAATGATGAGGCATATTGTTCATGATCTCATCGTCCATATTTCTCCGCGAACGATAATTATGATCACGATATTGAAGACCATTTAAATCAGGCTGAGAAATTGCATTAGCAGCCAACACAGGACGAGAAACGCGATTATCAACCATGGAGTAGGAGCTTATTGGCGCAAAATTCACTGCATTTTGCTGAAACAAAACTTGTTCGTGCGCGTTTCGAGGCACGAGATAGGGCTGCTGATTTGCAAACATGTTTGATATCTCAGGTTTTGTAACAGAGTGACCTGTAAATGACAAGTTTGGGGAATTGCAACTTGTGGATATTGTACTATCTTGGTTCACAATTGCATTTTGCTTCTTTAAGCCATTCCTAAACTTCTATAATTCAAAAAACAAAGTTACACCTGTTACAAATCTAAAAATAAAGACAGACGGAGAATAAAGGGGAAATTTTTAATTAAATATATCGTCTAGCTAGTGTTTTACCTGAAGATGACTTGCTACTTTTTCTCTACTGACTCCAGGTTCATTCATGATTTCAAGAATTCTCTTGGGAACAACCTCTGCAATCAATGACATAGCAATTCTAAGCACTATTTTTATCTAATTAATCAAGTATAATACACAGAGGCGTATGTAGCATATAATCAACGGGTTCAACGCTGAGCATAGATATCATGTAGTGTTCTGATTATGTATAGGTATATATTTTAAAAGCTACTAAAAATATTTTAAAAAATAAGTTCTGAACCCACATAATTTTAATGATTCAATGAGTTAAGTGGTAGACCAGATTCATGATAGATATGAATGTAAAAAATAGCTAACTTTCAACAAATATTAAATTAGAAAGTTATATATCAATCAAGTTAGAGGGTTTTATTTAAAAAAGTAATGGAACTTACTATCAAGATTATCAACTTCAAGTTGATAATAAGCATCCAAGAACTTGTGGTGCAATTCTTTAGACCAACGCATTCTATTTTTCTTTCGAGGAGGACAAGATTCTCCACTTGATTGATCAGTATTTGTTTCTTCATCTTGATCCTGTAGTAAGCTATTCTTGCTTTTTCTTTTGAGAGACAATGATGAGCTTGATTCTTGAACCCCTAATTCATTTGTGTCATTGCATGATATTGGAGTACTATGATCATCTTCTATAGTTTTATTACTAGTAGTAACATGTTGAAAGATATTCTTGACTTCCTCCATTTTTATAGGCTTCACCAAGTAGTCACTTGCTCCATGCTTGATTCCCTCCACAATTGTTTTAGTCTCACCATTTGCAGATGTCACTGAAAATTTAATTCAATCAATCAACATATAAAAGTTATAAATTTTGATACAACAAAAAGGGTACAAAGAAAAGAAAAAATGGGACCAATAAATGAATGTGGTGGGACACATGTGATCTTCCAACTTAACTAGAAATCTCTATTTCGAGTCCAGAGAATGGATAAACTTCCTGTAAAAAAACTTCTCTTAGAAGACCCAAAGCCGTATGCGGCTCGAATTATGGATGGATAAAGTAAGGCAGCCATACCGCGGCCCTAAGTGGTTGGACAAGTGGATTCTGAATTCCGGATGCATAAAGTAAAGAGAGAGAGAGAACCGAAACCTACTAGCAGCGCGGTCGGGCAGTAGATTACGAATTTTGGATGTATTGAGTAAAAGGAGAAGAGAAATTAGAGTTCTATCTTTCTTTCTATTTAAGCATCTGGTATAGGAAAACTACTAGTTCAACTACAAATTTCTCCATTCCCAACCGTACTCGAGACATCCGATTAAGGGTGAAAAGATCATTTATTTGTCCCACTATACCTCTTAATGGTGAAATTGGGATTATATATATATATTTTTTTTTGGTTCAATACTTACTTATTACTGGAATATCCATCTCAAGGCCAATAGCTTCCAAAAGCTTGAAACCATCCATATCATCTCTAACAACGTCAGTTATGACAATGTCAAAGCTCTCTTTGTTCTTCCTCAGCATATCAAGTGCTTCATTCGCATTTCTTGTCGTTGTAACTGCATCAACACAATTTGGCTCCTTAGTAAAATAAAACTGTCCATAATTTTAATTTAAGTTTTGTTCACCGACAAGTGAACAATATTTTTACACCATCAGTGTTATCTGATAGTATAAAAATTCTAATTGTATAAAACTTGAACCTTTTAGGTTTTGGGCGATAAAATTGCTACACATAAACTAAATTTTAGGAGTTTGTAATGCAAGAGGGAATTAATTTAGATAGTGTTCTAGAATTTTTAATCAAATATAAAAGAGATTGAGTTACTTTTAGATTGTACTTATCGAAAATCTTGATACAACAAATCCTCATCTCTCAGGTAAACAAATTTAAAAATCAGGTAAATATAAAATTGACTAACTAAGAAAGAAAATATTTAAATAAAGAGAACTGATAATTATTACTTCAATATCAAACTTTATCCCTTATTTCTTTCCTTTATACCCTGTAACTCCTTTTCTTTTTTTTCGTTCTGTAAAAACTACAAAAAGTACAGTGCTATTTTTTTGCGATTTTCTAACTACTTTGTTTCCTTCTGAAAACTTAACAAAAATACAATACTGTTTCTTGAAGTAAACATCAAGTTGTGATACGAACTAATCTAAGAACCATCTTCATGTACAAGTCAAATTGAACATAGGCAGATAAATATTATTTAAAATCCTTCGTACACCACATAATAGTTCAACATTACTTAAGAATTAATATATCGTAAACGTCAACTTGAGTTTTGAATAAAGAAGCGCGTGAACTTTTAGTGTAAGGCATGTGTTTTTCTCGGTGGATGGATGGGATAAATGCCTATATTGCTTTAGTTTGTTATTGTTATGTTGATGTTATATTAAAGAATGAAATCTAAAAAAGTTGCTTAGTCCCATTCTTTAGTTTTGTCTTTCTCATACTGTGTAAACGAACTTCAAGGAAATTAAATCTTAGAACCCCATAACCCTAGATCCAAAGTCGTGTACTAGTAGAACTGTGACAACAGGCTGACACCTTCTACATACATGCACCCCATACCCCAAATACAAGTCAAATTATTATGAAAATAGACCGATATATAGTTATTAAAAATTCTGCATACGTTGCTAGTTGTGACTAACCTGTATAGCCACATTTTTGGAGGAGGGAACCAAGAACTTTAAGACAAACCACATTGTCATCAATAGCAAGAACTTTTAAGCCTTTTGGAGACTCTGATTTTTCCTTCTCCTTCACTAGTAATTGATTTAACAACTCCTCATTGGTAGCAGTACGAGACATGGTAAATAACCCTAAAAAATCTCTGTTAAGAATCTATATAGTAGATTTTGATATCTCCAATTATAAGCTAATGGATGTTTCAACTGGGAGATCAATAATTACAAGCTTGGTAAAGAGATTTTATAAAATTCGGTTCATAATTATTGTATTAATTAAACAACTATTTAAGGAATGGAATTTAATTAATAGTGATGCTTTGGTTCATAATTACCATATATAGCTGAACTAGAGAATAATGGATTCTACTTCGGGTTCGGAAACTATGAGAAGTTTAAAAAAGGAAATATTGTGCTTCCATTTTGGATCGGAGTTATATTTATTTTGTTCTTTGCTTCTTCTTCTTCTTTTTTATTCGAAATCCACTACTCCGATTAATTCAAATATGTGATGTGTGTGGCCATTCAAGGAATTTCTTGAAGTTTTTGCACGGATTTCCCTTCAAACACATTGGTCTTTAATTTTTGTCCCTCATTTTTGTGGTGTTTAATTTTTGTTGTTGCTGTCAGTGGCGGAAGCAAAAATTTTATCGAGGGGGTTTATACATGGAATAGTAAATACAAAAATATTTCATGATGATAAACGGGGTGGGACAACGAAAGACATGACTAACCTTAACCTGCCAAAATTTGAACTCGGCTAGTCATGTTCTTTTTTATATTCTTCCTACTTTTGCCCTGCTCCATCAAGCTTTTTTAAAAAAAGTTACTGTGCTTTTTAGATAAAGATTTTTTAAAAAAAATAATACCTTCTTGATTTCTTACGAAATCACTTATTTTGGAAAACATTTAAAACGTTTGAAAATCACTTAAAAAGGAACGGAGGGGGTATCAGATTTCATCTTCAGAAAATGAAGTTTTCATAGCTTTAATCCTATGCATGAAAGCAGATAATTTTTCATTGAAATTCTTTCATCTTTTCATGAATATCTATAGTAATATCTATAGCCTTTACATAAAATTCGTTAAATATGAGGAAGAACGCATAAATCTAAAAGGAAGAAATAAATTCATAACAGTGTTCTATCTTTCGAAATTGAGTTCGAAAGCTAACGGTAGATTATAAGGGATTTTAAATATTGATGAAATCATATCTACGTTCGGAATGTCCAAAGTACATTGTTGAATCGAAAGACGCCATGTATTTAAAATTTATTAGTCAAGCAACCGGGAAGCTAATAAAAGCACATTACAATTTTAGGATATTAGTAGGCTGTATAATAACAATGAATTTTAATTGATAGAAAAAAATTAATTTTTTATTTGATTTGACTTTAAAAAAATTGAATTGATATTTTTGAAAAAGATAAAATATCATAATCAACTTTTAGAATGGTTTCTGTTATTACTCAAAACACTTATTTTTTTCGTACAAGTTTGAACAAATATCTCAATTTTGACAAGTGAGGATTGCTCAGTTGGTAAATCACCTTCACCCACGACTAGTAGGTCCAGTGTTCGAGTCACGCTGGAAAAGAAGTATGGAAACACTATAGATCCTTCAAAATTGGAGTAAAAAAATATCTCAATTTCTTAAAATAAATATTTATTAAAAATACATTTTTAACTTCCTGAAAATTCAACCAAAAGTCTACACGTGTCCATTTTTAACCAAAATACATTTTTAAGCTTTAAATGTAATGGGCCTTGCCTTTATTAATGCTGGGAAAGAAACTGGAAAAGGAGAATTTAAAGCTCTTAAAGAAAACAGCTTAAAACAATACGCAGAAAAGCCAGTTTAGAACTCGCGACAGTGGGGATATTATTTAAGACCACTAACCCCTTCGTAATCCCTTGACCACTGAGCTATACTTTTAAGATATGTCAAAGGGGTTCAATAAATGGTATCTATGCGATAAATATCAAATTTAACCTTATATACAACAACATACTCAGTGTAATCCCACAAAGTGGGACCTGAGAAGGGTAGGATGTACGCAGACCTTACATCTACTTTTGTGGGGGTAGAGAGCTTGTTTCTGATAGATCATCACCTCAAAAAGAATGTAGAAATTTAACCTTATATACGTGGTGTGATTTTCTTGCGAAGGGTGCTCTAATGAACCCACTCAGCTCCACCTAGATCCTCCACTGGTTGCTGCTCATTTAATGAAAATATTCAGACATGTTTCACTCATTATAAGTTCTGTAACATTTTTATCTTCGGAAACTGGACTTTTGCTTCACTCACACAAGTTGTATGAATTAAGTTATGCCGCATATGTTGTGTAGTATTTTCAGATTAAGTTAATTGTTGAAAGTCTTGTCTTGTCCAGCATGACTTGTATAGATGTTATGATACATAATTAAAGGTAAATTGTTGATGGAAATCTAAACTTATGTCGTTTTTTCATATTATGTTGTGTTGAAAGTTTGTCGTGTCTGACATAACTTGTGTAGATGTTATGATACATATGCTGAGCTAAAAGTAAAACTTTGCCAAGAAAAATGTAAAGTTATGCCACGTCAAAATTGTTCCAAGGGAAAAATTAATGACAACAAATTTGAGGGGCAAACTGTAGTGTTCGTAACTAACAATGAGAGAAATGGCGCGAAAGAACTGGAATTTTATTGAAATCGAATCAAATGTTACTGTTACAATAGCTAAAATGGACGATTACAATAGACAATTTAGTACGAAAGAGAAATAGAAGCTAATCCGCTATTAATGGACTCGAATTGACCTTGAATTCCTGTGAAAATCATAGAAGAAGAAGATAAGAGAGATCGGATAGAGTAAGAATGAAGAGAGAAGAAGATATTTTTGGGAGATTGAGAAAGTACCAAATCGTTCAATAATCACCTCTGTTGAGTTGTTCATGTATTTAACAACTAACTACCATGCGAGCTGGATGACTTAATCACAATCGTAGGATCTCATTTAGCTACTTCTAATATGGGCCGATCTTAACCCATGTGCCAGTCACGTGGGTCTCCGTTTCCACCGTTTATTCTAATATCCCCAAATTCACTAAATCCCTAATTCCACAATCAATTCACAATTTATACTTCAACGACATAACAAATTCCACCCACAAAGGTGAAATAGTTAGGTCATATATTTTGTCATGACCCAAATGGAGGGTCATGACGGAAACCCGAACCTTACTTGTCGAGTACCACTAATCATATATTTACCACATAATCGTAATTAAGCATGGGCCACGAGGGCCGTCACGAGGTAACTTGCTGTCACATAGAAATAATAAACTGGAAAGGTGCTAAGTAAACTCGTACAAACAGAAGAACCCAACCGATGCATATATACATACTAAGGCCGATAAGGCCATACATGACTATTATACAGAGGACACCTATCTGCAAGCCTCTAATGAGAGCGTGACATCATAAAGTCAGGATAGGGCCCCGCCATACCCATATGCATATGCAAAAATACCGTACCAAGATTAGATTGCAACTCCGGGACAAGTGGAGTGCTCCGACATCAGCTGAACCATCAACCTACTAGTGCGAACCGTCAGCCTGTCTACCTGACACTACAGGCATGAAACGCAGCGTCCCCCGACAAAGGGACGTCAATACGAATAATGTCCTGAGTATGTGAAGCATGAATAATAATATGAATCTATAAACTATAAGGAAAGACACAAACACAATATGAAGCGATAAGCTGTAAATGAAAGCATGAGCAACCTGAATGATATATGATCTGAATAATGAAACTCAAATACAACCTGTCCGGATATGCCTTCACTTTATAAACTATCCTTGTCTTATAGTGAGAGGTGTATAACATATCACTACCCCTAGGTATTCTTTAAGGTGTATGTGTGGATATGCAATGCAAGGTAAGTACCGACTTATGCATGTGTTGCGGAACGCGCAACTCGATCCATTTATATGTATATATATTGCGAAACATGCAACACAATCCAATATATTTATATAACTAAGATATAAACAGGCCTTTCATTTTGAGTCAATACGATAAGATATACATGAATCAATAAGCTTCTTCAATAGAATGAAGGGCATCTATATTTCTAGCTTTCAGGAGTAGAGTTACTTTGGACAGACAATCATTTACATTCGTTTCATTACGGGTCATGCCAAAAGAAGGAAGAGTTAGCCTTAACATACCTTTAATGTTGAATCCCTGCTAGTGGCATCGGAATCAGCTGCCTCTACACCTTAATCTTCAATGTCAAGAACTACTCTTCTTTCACCTTACTTCACTTCAAAGAAATCCTTGATTTGCTATCATTCGGAGGAAATTGTTGTGGGTATAACCTTTACTGCATTATTCGTGATTATGCTAAGCAAAAGGGAATTTCCCCTCTCCACATGTTGCTGCCCCTTTCTTCACACATTAAGAAGGGAATATATACATATATATTCTCGTAATAACCAAGAGTTTTTGGTCGTTTTTCACTCCTGAAATATTGCTTCTTCAAACACACAACTTAAAATAATGTTGCTAGAATGTTTTGTCCATTTCAAGATGACTTTCTCCTATTGGAATAAAGTAATGTAGCTGTTGGTTGGTTTTTTTTTTCTAAGGATCTAAGATCAAGGGTCTAAAATTAGAAGGAAAATATTTCATCCTTTCTTTCTCGTACCCAAAAAACCACATAATGAAAATGAAGAACAGATGCATATTAATGAATATGCTGCCACCTATCATGGGCACGTGTACTATGTCCATATAATATTTATCCAATAATCTTAAACAATTTCTTGTCTTCCACTATAATTTGCTCATTTACCCAATTACACACATAATTTCTTGATCTCAATTCACTGAAATATTGAACTCTCTCAGATACTTCATATACTCATTATTATGATCATGTGATATAGCACAAGTCCATAGCCTCTTTTGGCGCACACAAAATATTATTTCTAGTCATCGTTGTCACACTTTTAAAATCTTAAATTATTTTGGGACCGCATCATTTTATATACTAAGCTCTTCATTTGCGTATGTGAATATGACATAAATCCTCCAAGACTCGGGTCTACTTGCATATGCCTAGCTGCTCAAACCATCGCCCGAAAGTACGGGGTGTTACATATTTACTAGAGAAGGAGTGTCTACTGACCCTAAGAAGATCGGAGCAATGATTTATTGGTTGATTATCACCAAATCGTTCAATAATCGCCTCTGTTAAGCTGCGTCGTATTTAACAACTAACTACCATGCAAGCTGGATGACTTAATCACAATTGTAGGATCTCATTTAGCTACTTCTAATATGGGCCGTCAGATCTTAGCCCATGTGCGAGTCACGAGCATCTCCACTTCCACCGTTTATTCTAATATCCCAAATCCACTAAATCCTTAATTCCACACTCAATTCCCAATTCATACTTCAATAACATAACACAAAAGTTAAAGACCACCCCAAAAAAAGGAACAAAGAAAAGAGAAAGTTGAATCACTAATGAATGTGGTGGGACAGATGTGGTATTTCAGCTTAACCAAAAGTCTCAATTTCGAGACATAGGAATGGATAAACTTCTTGTGAGGAAAGCTTCTCTTAGTGGACCCGAAGCATCCATATGCATCTCAAAATAATCTGACCGGTGGGTTCCAAATTCTGAATGCATAAAGTAAGGCAGTCATGCATATGCGGCCCGAAGTAGTCGGACAGGTGGATTCTGAATTCTAGATGCATAAAGTAAAAATAATAATAATAATAATAATTTAGAGCTAACTTTTTTTTATTCTTACATACTACTTGTTTTTAGTATATTATTCTTAAAATACATAAAATATTTAACTTCACATAGTAATATTGATTATTTATAAAAGTATGTATTAATTTCTAGTTAATAAGATGTTAGCCATTTATTGTGCAATACATTGCTTGGATGTTGTTGTAAAAACTTTATTTATTAATATGAAGATTTGATTAATTTAATTCAAAGTTCTAGAATATTTTTAGTAAAAAGTGAAAAAAAATTTCTTTCTTTTAAAATAATTTTGTAGCTTTATTTTCATAATATTCAATATTATTTTAAGTGAAAATAAAATTATAAAATTCGCTATTAAATTTTTTTGGGCTTTATCAGCCTTATCTTTGAGCCACCCATGACTAAGGGAAAAAAATATATAGCTACTGCTAAATATTCTTTCCTTTTTACCCTGTAGCATTTTTTTATCTTTTTTTGTTCTGTGGAAATTTCACAAAGTACAATGCTATTTATTTTTTTTGGCGAATAACCTTTGTAACCACTTGGTTTCCTGTAAAAACTTCAAAAATTACAATACTGTTCTTGTGATAATGGTGTCATCAGACATACCATTTCGTCAAAAAGTATAATTAAATGTTCATGTTTAAATTAAATTAAATTAAATAATACAAAAATAACCGTCACTTTGTGATAGAAATTACCCATAAACCTAAATCCACATCCGTGTACTAGTCGAATTGTGACAATATGTTGAGATCTCTTACTCAAAACTCTATGTACACACCAAACCCTAAATTCAAACCAATATAAAAGTAGAATTGTGAAAATAAACCAATATATATATTGTTTAAATCCTGCGTACACCACAAAATAGGCCAACACTAGTTAAAAAATTACGAGTACAAAACAAACATCAATTTGTGATAGGAATTAAATCTTAGAACCCATAACCCTAAATCCGAGCTCGGGATTAGTCGAATTGTGACAACACGCTGATACTACACCCCACACCCCAAATTTAAATCGGTACGGTGAACAAGTGACATTGACATGTATTGATCAAAACTCGTGTAGAAGTCAAATTGTGAAAATATATTTTTTAAGAATTTTCATTTTATTGTAATTAGAAATCCAAAAAAAGGGGGACAATTACATAATAACCACCCTGCTAACATCGACAAGCGAATATTGCACAGATAGAGGGGTTTCCTCTCTATAATATAAGCTCAGAAAAACTAATTTAGAACAAATGTTGAATCTGCTACTATAAACACATTCACCATTTGTTCAATACAAGTTAGCCAATGCCTACTTTCTTTTTCTAATCCTGAAATTGGGCATGCCATACTTGTCCAGTCTGAAAGCACCACCAGCAGTCTTGAGAAGGTTTTCATAGTCTTGAAAAACACTATTCAAACCCTGAAACGATCCTTGTTTTGACATAATATCTGCTACAGAGTGTTGTACAAACCCTTCCAGTTTGCAAAGCCAATCTTGAATCTCTGCTATCGTCTGTTGAATCTCTATGATGTCTTGTTAATGCCTTTGATCATGTCCATTATCAGCTTAGAATCCATCTCCAGTATGATGTTTCTTCAGTCCTATGCTTGAGCAATATTGATGCCCCAGTAGAGCAGTCTTGATTTATGTTACATTGTTGCTGTAGAATTCAAGGGATTTAGAATAAGATAGCATCATATCCTCTGATAATTCCTCTTGCTCCAGCTTTCTTCATATCTGTTAAATATACACAATATACATGTGTATATTGTGTATATTACTCTCGAGTTCCTTGTATTTGTATTACCGTGTATGTACAAGATAGATTAGGTAAGGTGTTGTGGTGTAATTAGGATTATACACTTACCATAATTGTATAGTTAGGATCTAAGTAGAATAAAGTTTTAGGAGTAGAATAGGAATAAGATTCTCCTATTATGGAAATATGTAACGTGTATAGATATTCTTTCAATCAATGAAAATAATCAAGGGATTATTTCTTTCAATATCACTCATAGAGCTTCCATCAGTGTTGATTTTGAATTGATGTTATTGTGGCCTCTTCCAATAGAATGGAAAGCTGATGATGGGATTTGAGTAGTTATCTGCAAGCACACACATATCTTGCCAGCAAATCATCAAGAAGAAGCTTCGTTTTAAGCATTCTCCAATTAAGAAAGGCCACCTGAAATGGAACCCCTTTATGCCAAAGGTTCCTATAAGTATTTTGTTTTTCCTTTCTCTGGTGAGATCCCTGGCAGAAGCAGTGGTGAAGTTTTCATCACTGTTGATAGTTCAATTACAAGTATCCGGGGAATATTTCTCAGCAATATGAATCTTTTCAATGAGACACTGAATATTAGGATTGACAGTAACTTCAAGCTTACTATAATTCCAACTTCTATTTGTGATGAACTCCTTAACAAGTGTGTTGCCTGGCTTGAGACCAGGTTCCAGACTAGTCTAGTTGTCCCACTTAAACAATGAAAAACCAGAGTCGATTTTTCAGAACATATGACGCTCAACAATATCTCTACAGTTAAGAAGTTTTTTCCAACTCTGAGATTGACCAGATCTCCAACATCTAGCAACAGACAGTTCTAATGCAATATTTAGATCTTAAATATTCAGCCTAAAGACTTTTTTGTGTCCTAAATCTCCACCATCTTTTTAAAATAAAAGAACTTTGAATATTCTTCAAAGCTTTGAATCTCAAGCCTTTTTCATCTTTAGGGTAACAAAGGTTATGCCAAGCACTCCAATGATACTTGTTTTTTCCTTCATTATATCCCCATAAAAAGTTGGTTAGGTATTTCTCAATTTGTTTCATAACAGTTTTAGGTGGGGTTAAGGCAGCTAAAAGATGCAAAGTTTGGGATTGTAAAACTTGTTGAATGATAACAAGCTACCTTGCCATCCTCCAATTCTTCAAAGGATTTTAGAGGAGATTTCAATAAAATAAGAAATTCTTTTTCTAGTAATATAAATAGGACAACCAAGATAATTAAAAGAAAAACTACCTGATTTGAAATCTATCATTTTGGTAATTCTTCAGATGCATGATCTGCTTTGAAGAACATACTCTTTCCATTGTTGATCTTTTACCATGTCACCTCTTCATATCTTGAGTGAATAATGTCCCAAGATGTGAAGAGAATGACAAGTGATTGATTTTTGGACCATTTGAGTTCCTACAGTAACCTATATACTTGTCCTTATCATGCAATTTGTTAAGAAATTTAATAAGCAATTCAACAACTAATATAAAAAGTGAAGGAGAAAGGATACTCTCTCATAAGCTTTTTCCATGGCTAATTTAAAAATAAGGTTAGAATTATTACCCTTATTAATACCATGAACAATTTCTTCAGTGAGTATGATATTATCAGTAATGAGTCTCCACTTATATACCCAGACTGGTTTTCTGATACTAATTTAGGCAACAATACATTATGTCTAGAAGACATGATTTTAGAAATAATTTTGTTGGAAAAATTAGTTAAACTGATAGGTCTAAGATGTGAGTAACTAGATGGATCTTCCACCTTAGGAATTAAGACTAAACAATTAATTCCTCTATCCCAAAAAGATTGACATATTTTTCTTATTAGTTTGTCCTTAAAAGATTGACTCATTTCTATAATTAAAAATAATTTAACTTTATGAGATTATTTACTGCCACACAAATATCTAAGATTTATTTTGGATCATACATTTCAAAAATCTTCCTTTATTTCTTAAATTTTATGTCAAGTCAAATTAGGCCAATTTTTTTGGGATTAAGGAAATATTAGTATAATACTTAGTCAATCTCTTACTACAATAGAAACTATGCACAAAATTTACTAGATGGGCACATATTGCTTAGAATCCTGCATACACCACTAGCTATTTGTGACTAACCTGTATAGCCACATCTTTGGAGGGTGGAACCTAGAAGTTTAAGACAAACCACATCGTCATCAATGGCAAGAACTTTTTACCTTTCAAATAGTACTAAATTAACTATTCTAATCAATGTACAAAATGGATTTTTGAATAATTATTTTTTGTTTTAAAGATAAATTTTTGATTGAAAATTATAAATGTAGGATTAGTACTTTGAATGCTTTAGACACTCAATTCAGTGAATCCAGTGAGGAGTGCAGCATTCATTTTCTCCTTTCATTTATTCCTATGACTTTTCACATTCTTATCATGGAGAAATTACGGGTTGTCTTTGCTCCAATTTCATTTTTAAAAAATTGTCCATGGTATCATTTCATCACTCTAATTTACTATGATTATGTATTATATACATTCTGAATTTAAATTTAAATAAAGTTACTTCTTGCTTTAAATTAGTTTAAAATCTTGCATGATATTTAATCTGGAACTTATTGTGTAACTGTTAATAATATAGCATTCATGCCATAATAATTTAAATCATTACTTTTATAACTATTCACCCACATCAATTTGTAAAAAAGTTAAACTTGATGTAAATTGAGAGCAAATAAAACAAGAAATAGATTAGACAAGGAGAAGATTTTCTTCTTATTTCAAGTATGTTCAACTTTCTTCAAGTGTATACAAGTGTTTTTAAGTGTGTCTTACATAATGTGAGAACATTTCTATTTATAGAATGTTTTGATCATCCTAAGAGTTACAAGACTTAAGTACACAATTTAATAGATACATGAATTAGGTTGGTTCATAGAATGAGAAGGGCATCCATACAACTAAATGGATTCATAACATATTTGAAAATTTGAAAAACTAAATGGGCAGCCAGATAACGTAATATATTCATCACCATAACATAATGTATTCGTAACACTCTCCCTTGGATGTCCATTTGAGAGATAGCATGCCTCATTAAAACCTTACTAGGAAAAATCAAGTGGGAAAAATTCATAGTCAAGGAAAAAGAGTACACACATCTTGTAATACACATTGAGTGCTGCCTCATTAAAAACCTTACCATGAAAACCCAATTGGGACAAAACCTTGGTTAAGGAAAAAAGAGTACATCGTGTATTTTGCTCCCCCTGATGGAAACGTTACTTGATATCTCGTAGACGACGCATTCCAATTTTATATCTCAACTTCTCAAAGGTTGATGGTGGTAATGCCTTTGTAATATCTCGTAATTTTGGGCGATGGTTGAGTATCTAAACGTATGCAAGTAGACCCGAGTCTCGGAGAATTTATTTTATATTTACGTATGCTAGTAAAGAGATTAGTACGTAAAAGGATAAGACCCTGAAATAATTTTGGATGTAGCAAGTGTGACAATGAGGATTAATAATAATAGTTGTATATCCCCAAAGAGGTTATGGACTAGCGTCATATTACAAATTATGACATTAAGTATATGAAGGTTTTATAAGTTATTAAGATTTAAGTGAATTGAGATCACGAAATTATGTGTTTGTGATTGATTAATTATGGGATAAGTTTAATTGGTGGGAACTTAGTACGTGTAATTTTAGGTGGCAAGTTAACGTCAAGGACTAAGTTAAGTGGGAGACAAAATTATGGGAATCTATTAATGATGTTTGGAATGACTCAAGGGATGTTTTAATGGGGAGGTTACACGTAAAGCCCTCAAGTTTATTTGGAGAAGTGACAAACGTAATTCTAACTATTAATAAGGAATCAAGTAGGCTATAGACTAGTACGTTACAACAACTTCTTAAACTTGGAAAAATTCTTTTAGAAAGCAAACACTTCACTTTGTGATTTGGGAAAAGGAAACGTACGAAGCAGTAGTAATATTAGGATACAAAGAGCATCAAACAATTCCAATACTTCTGTATTTCAAGAAACGTACCAAATTTTATCCATTTCTCGTTCCAGTACGAAACATAAGAAAGGTTGCTCCTTTCTAATTGGTCTTGATTAACTTTTAAGTGGAATCGAGGTATGTTAAGGCAAATTATTTCTTTCTTTTGGCATGTTCCATGTAACGAAAGATAACTGTGATATTGCTCCATAAATTAGTCTACTCCTAGTGGTTAAGAATATTCATGTTATTGATTCCTATGTTAAAAGCATGTCTAAAAATATTCCTAAGTCCTTATTGAGGTATACGGAAAAGAGGGTGATATTCACAGTGTTAGCCAAAGGGGCAAGGATATTATGCCATCCGATAAGTTCGGAATGTTTCATCATCATTCATGCATATATACATATAATGAATCGGGTTGCACGTTCCGCAACACTAACATATAATAGATCGGGTTGCACGTTCCACAACACAAACATATAATGGATCGGGTTGCACGTTCCGCAATATTAACATATAATGGATCGGGTTGCACATTCCGCAACACTAATATATATTGGATCGGGTTGCACGTTCCGCAACACTGACATATACTAGACCGGGTTGCACGTTACACAATATATATATATAAAATTGAGATATGCAGAAAATAAATAAAGATTAACTTACAATTTAAGGTTCCAGTTATGGAAACCATAAATCAAAGGTTCTGCAGAAATTTAAATCAAATAGGCGGTTGAACCGGCCAAGTATTTAAAGAATTTAAAAGCATGAAGTATTTAAAAGATTAGGAGGTAGTACCGTCCATAATCATATTCATTTAAAATAGAAATTTACAAAGTATTTTATCAAGGAGATATACCTTGGGAATTTCTAAGGTATTTTGGATCATATGATATGAGTCATATGAACTGAATCATATGGGTATTTGAGGGGGTATTTAGGAATTTTTTATTCTAACCTAATGGAGAATTTCTGTAAGAGCTCTCAACTTCTCTCTAGTTTAGAAAGAGAAAGACTTACTAAGAAATGAACTTCCTAAAATTGAACTTATTCAATTAAGGGAGAGGGAGTCTCCTTTTATAGGAGTTTTACATGGTATTTCAGTAATTAAAAAGGAATCTAACTATTCATCCGAGTGGAGAATGGCTATTCATCATTTTGGCATTTTCTTGAATTATTGCTGGAATCTTTGCTTTTGCTCTTTGCTTTTTGCTTTTTGCTTTTTTGAAAGTAGCTTTTTCGAGCACTTTCTTTTGTCGAAATTTTGTCTAACTTCTACTCCGGGTATTTTGAATTCTTTTGGCAACTTTCTTCATAATCCACTGTTGCAAAAAACCGGACTATCTTCAATATCAATTTCTGGTTCTTCTTCTTCTGACGAAGAGCCTTGTTTTGATGAAGACGGTGCAAATTTTAGAATTATGGCTTGCATTTCTGCTGGATTTTTGGCCGATGCAAGCATTGAGGCCATCTGTGATTTCTGTGAAAGGAACTGGGTGTGCTCCTTTGTTTGTAGTGGTGCCGGTGGTGTTTGTGGAGGCGCCTGTAAAGGAATGGGTTTTTGGTTATCTAACCATTCCTAGACTTTTTGTGGTGCGAGGCTTTTTGGTATTTTAAAGATATCCCACCATCAGATTTTGAATCTTCTTCGGATAATTGGGATTTTATCGTCCGAATAATCTGCGAACCATGTAAATACCCATGGTAAGTGGAATTTTGTGTGAAAAAGGTGTAGGGGCATAAATCTTTTTTCTTCCTCAGAGGGTTTGAATTGGGATTTTAAGAGGCTGAAAGATTTAGTGACTTCTGGTTTTTGTATGTCTAGGGTGGATCCGAATTGATCCCACTATGAATTCCACCATGTTGAAAATTGTGATGGATTACATGAGGTATCAAAATGGAAAAGCCAAGTGTGGCTTTGGCTGGTATTTTGAATAAAGAAAGAATTGAACCAAGCTTGTTGGTAATCCCAGTAATTAAAAGGAATATAAAAAAATGGTTCATTTTTGTGGGTATCTGGGAAATTTAGGAGTTGTGACAGGTCATTCCCCCAATCAATAGGAGCAATTACGCTAAGTATTTTGCAAATTGAATAAGAGGGATCTGGGTTATTTTTGTGAAAATTAATTTTAATGGTCGTTGATCCTGACATTTCAAGGATAGCTTGATAAAAATATGGGATTTTTAAAATATCCCATGATTTATAAAACCATTTTTGTCCAAAATAATTTTGTAGTGCCAAAAAAGGGTCTTTATTAAAAAATCATTTTTCAAGAGTAGTAATATTTTGAAAAATCGATTTTATGAAAAATTTTGGAGCTGATTTTTTGGGGACTTGTGGTACCACAAGTTGATTTTTTGAAAATTGTTTTTGAGAAAGGGTTTTTGAAGACTCTTCTTTCTCAAGTTGGAGTTTTGAAAATTGTTTTTGAGAAAGGGTTTTTGAAGATTCTCCTTTCTCGATTTTTGTAAAATTTTGAGAGGTTTTTTCCTCTCCTGAGCTTTGAACAACTTCTTGTTTGGGATTTTGAAGTTGTATCAATGCCTGTTGTAATTCTGGAGATTTCGCCAGGAGTTGCAGAAGATTTTCGGCAATTATCTCCTGTGCTGGTGTTTGTTGCACAGATGCAACAGTATTTTCATGTTCTTCTTTTACTACCGCATCATACCATGTCAGGGGTTTTTTAGTGGGAGATTTGGCAGGGAATTTTTCTTTTTCTTCTTTTGTGGGTTTTTGGGGGCCATGGAATTTGTTTGTTGTTGTGGTGCAACAACATGTGTATTTATTGGCGGAGATATCTCATCTTTTCTTTTTTGGAGCAAGGCCCCGCACATTGCGTGGACACGGTATTGTCCGGATTCTCGCATGTCCTTTCTGGATATTTTTTCCTGGTAGCCCAGACAGTGGGGCAAAGGCCAGTGATAGGACATCTCTGCGTTGTAGCCGGTATCAGAAGTTTGCGGGTTTTTATAGGATATTTCTGTGTTGTAACTGGTATTAGAAATCTGTGGGTTTTTTCTCCTATTTTTGAGTAAACAAGTGGTGAAAAGATTTTTAAAGCAAAAAATGTCGGGAATTAATTTGCAAAAAATATCTTTTAATACAATGTTTAGAAAATGTTTTTGATATTGTAAATCATATTTAATATATTTTGTGTATGCAAAAAAATCAATTAATTTGATGAAACGGGTATCACAGTTTCTAGGGGACTCAGAATTCTGATCTAAAAAACTATTCCTTAATTCGCCTAGATGACAAGAATAAGTTTTAATCAGATTGTGGTCTCTAGCTTTTGGTTTTGTCAGAAAAGGGAATTTTAAATTCTTGTTATTGGAATCAAAATAGATGAAATCACTATCTACCTTATAAGGAGTGATAAGATTAATAAATGGTGTTCCTAAGATAACGGAATTGTGAATGTCTTTTACTAAGACAAACGACGTCGCGATAGAAACTTTATTAATAATAACGGACGCATTGGTCTGGGAATTGATTTCTAGCTTTGTGTTATTGGTCGCCGCTAGAATTTCCTGGATATTTTCATAAAATTTATTGGGTATTAGACCTGTTTTTATGCAATTCAGATCTGCACCGATGTCAAAAAGAGCAATAGTAGTAATTCTAAAATTGCTTGAGAATTTAAGGGTTATTTGAACAAGGTATTTCTTGGACGTGATCTATCGTAAGACAGTAAGGAATTCTTGTGGGACCTCTTCAAGAAAAGGGTTGTCAGGAGGTTCTCCTGGATCTTCAGAGTCGGAATTGTCGGACTCAGAACTGAATTCAGAATTATCCTGGGTTTTTGAAAGGACTGTTTTCAGTAGAAGAGAGTCTTGTTCCTGTTTTTCTCGTAGAGCCTTGATCTCTACTTTGATTTGTTTCACCTCCCTCTGGAGTTCTAGAATTGGGGTTTCTTTGGATCCTTTCATCCCTTTACCATTTTTCAGGATTTTGGTCAAATCGTAGGTATTTTTGGAGGTATTTGGCAAGATCGTATTTTTGAAATCTTTTTTCTCATCGGTGAAAGATTTGAGGAGTTTATTCAAATAGTCTTTTTGGTGTTCGACATCTATGTGTTGAACCATTTCTAACATGAATTCTTGATCCTTGGTTAAAACACAAACAAGTTTTCCCTTATCCTTATCAGAATTTTCAGAAGAACTGGTTGTAAGCAATTCATCTATTTGAAGGGCTTTGTTGTCTTCAGAAGACAGAGAGAAGTAGTCAGGTTCTGACTCGGCATTTGAATCGGAGGAATCAACGAGAAGATTGGAGATTTTTTGGGTGACCTCATCATCGAGTTTCAACTCTTGTAATTTTTTGTTCATTTTGCAGTATTTCGATGTATGACCCTTTTTGTGACATTTGTAACACGTAATGTCCTTGTATTTGAAAACAACTTTTTTGGTATTTGGTTTTTTAAAACGATGAGTATTTTTGTAAGGGTTTTTGTAATATTCTTCGTTGGTTTTGCTGAAATCTCTTCTTTTGTAACCTCTCGAAGTACTCTTAAGGGATTTATGAGTATTGCTACAGTTTTCTGTACAACTAGAAGAGAGTTTTGAGAAATTCGTATCAAATTGTTTGCAAAAGGTTCCAAGTTCACACTTAGTTCTCCTTAGCTCTAGCTTGAGGTATTTTTGCAATTTCAGGTCTTGACAGATTTTTAGACCTTCATGTTGAGTTATACTGACAAGCTGTCCGTATGTAAACTCATTGTAGGGTATAATCTGTTTACCGCAATTCTCTTTGATTTTGTTCCTAACCTTTTCTCCTAAAGGGTAGGTAATCCGGCCAGGAATTTCTCTTTCCAAAATGGCTGGTTGGAATCTTCCCTGAGCATATCTCTGGCCCCCAAAAAACCCACAAAAGAAGAAAAAGAAAAATTTCCTGCCAAATCTCCCACTAAAAAACCCCTGACATGGTATGATGCGGTAGTAAAAGAAGAACATGAAAATACTGTTGCATCTGTGCAACAAACACCAGCACAGGAGATAATTGCCGAAAATCTTCTGCAACTCCTGGCGAAATCTCCAGAATTACAACAGGCATTGATACAACTTCAAAATCCCAAACAAGAAGTTGTTCAAAGCTCAGGAGAGGAAAAAACCTCTCAAAATTTTACAAAAATCGAGAAAGGAGAATCTTCAAAAACCCTTTCTCAAAAATAATTTTCAAAACTCCAACTTGAGAAAGAAGAGTCTTCAAAAACCCTTTCTCAAAAACAATTTTCAAAAAATCAACTTGTGGTACCACAAGTCCCCAAAAAATCAGCTCCAAAATTTTTCATAAAATCGATTTTTCAAAATATTACTACTCTTGAAAAATGATTTTTTAATAAAGATCCTTTTTTGGCACTACAAAATTATTTTGGACAAAAATGGTTTTATAAATCATGGGATATTTTAAAAATCCCATATTTTTATCAAGCTATCCTTGAAATGTCAGGATCAACGACCATTAAAATTAATTTTCACAAAAATAACCCAGATCCCTCTTATTCAATTTGCAAAATACTTAGCGTAATTGCTCCTATTGATTGGGGGAATGACCTGTCACAACTCCTAAATTTCCCAGATACCCACAAAAATGAACCATTTTTTTATATTCCTTTTAATTACTGGGATTACCAACAAGCTTGGTTCAATTCTTTCTTTATTCAAAATACCAGCCAAAGCCACACTTGGCTTTTCCATTTTGATACCTCATGTAATCCATCACAATTTTCAACATGGTGGAATTCATAGTGGGATCAATTCGGATCCACCCTAGACATACAAAAACCAGAAGTCACTAAATCTTTCAGCCTCTTAAAATCCCAATTCAAACCCTCTGAGGAAGAAAAAAGATTTATTCCCCTACACCTTTTTCACACAAAATTCCACTTACCATGGGTATTTACATGGTTCGCAGATTATTCGGACGATAAAATCCCAATTATCCGAAGAAGATTCAAAATCTGATGGTGGGATATCTTTAAAATACCAAAAAGCCTCGCACCACAAAAAGTCTAGGAATGGTTAGATAACCAAAAACCCATTCCTTTACAGGCGCCTCCACAAACACCACCGGCACCACTACAAACAAAGGAGCACACCCAGTTCCTTTCACAGAAATCACAGATGGCCTCAATGCTTGCATCGGCCAAAAATCCAGCAGAAATGCAAGCCATAATTCTAAAATTTGCACCGTCTTCATCAAAACAAGGCTCTTCGTCAGAAGAAGAAGAACCAGAAATTGATATTGAAGATAGTCCGGTTTTTTGCAACAGTGGATTATGAAGAAAGTTGCCAAAAGAATTCAAAATACCCGGAGTAGAAGTTAGACAAAATTTTGACAAAAGAAAGTGCTCGAAAAAGCTACTTTCAAAAAAGCAAAAAGCAAAAAGCAAAGAGCAAAAGCAAAGATTCCAGCAATAATTCAAGAAAATGCCAAAATGATGAATAGCCATTCTCCACTCGGATGAATAGTTAGATTCCTTTTTAATTACTGAAATACCATGTAAAACTCCTATAAAAGGAGACTCCCTCTCCCTTAATTGAATAAGTTCAATTTTAGGAAGTTCATTTCTTAGTAAGTCTTTCTCTTTCTAAACTAGAGAGAAGTTGAGAGCTCTTACAGAAATTCTCCTTTAGGTTAGAATAAAAACGTCCTAAATACCCCCTCAAATACCCATATGATTCAGTTCATATGACTCATATCATATGATCCAAAATACCTTAGAAATTCCCAAGGTATATCTCCTTGATAAAATACTTTGTAAATTTCTATTTTAAATGAATATGATTATGGATGGTATTACCTCCTAATCTTTTAAATACTTTATGCTTTTAAATTCTTTAAATTCATGCATTAAATACTTGGCCGGTTCAGCCGCCTATTTGATTTAAATTCCTGCAGAACCTTTGATTTATGGTTTCCATAACTGGAACCTTAAATTGTAAGTCAATCTTTATTTACTTTCTGCATATCTCAATTATCTTTTAATTTTTTAATCCCTTATATATATATATATATATATCACATTTGCATTGTGCATAACATTTAGGCATATGTATTTGGGCCCTCTGAGGCATTTACTGCTAGCCAACTATTTATGTTTCAGTTATTATTATACCCCTGTTATGCTATTATTCATGTCTAACATACTCAGTACATCAGTCATACTGACGTCCCTTTTGTCGGGGGACGCTGCGTTTCATGCCCGTAGGTTCACGTAGGCAAGGCGATGATTAGCGTTAGTAGGTTGCTGACTCAGCATATTTTGGAGCACTCCTTTGTTTTTGAGTGTCAGTCTATCTTGGTACGATAATTTTTGCATATGTATATGGGTATGGCGGAGCCCTGTCCTGACCTTTTGATGTCGTATACTCTTTTAAAGGCTTGTAGACATGTGCCTTATGTGTAGTACTCTTGTATGGCCTTGTCGGCCTTTGGGATGTATATATATATAAGTTGGTTATCTGATTTAGATTTTACATACTCATTATTTTCATATGTCGGGGGATAACCCTTGTGGCCGTGATTAGTTAATTGTCACTAGATGTGGACTGTACGATTAGTGGTACCCGACGGGTGGGGTCCGGGTGCCCGTCGTGGCCCTCCGGATTGGGTCATGACAAATTTGGTATCAGAGCATGTCTGTCCCAGGGAGTCTACAAGCCGTGTCTAGTAGAGTCTTGTTTATGGGTATGTTGTGCACCTTACTTATAAACAGGAGGATCTATGATATTTGGGGATGATTTTCATTCTTTCATCTCATAAATCGTGTGGTAGAGCTAGTTATAAGTATTTTATTCCTAATCTGTCTCGTAGTTATGATTCCAGTGATGCCTACCGCAATGAAGAAGTTCAATAGTATGAGCGTTGGATATGGTCGCAGGCGAAGGTGCTAGCCGATTGCCACCCGCTAGCGAGGGCCAGAGTGAGACCCTCGGTGCGACTTCTTCGTATGACTTCCCCAGTGCACCACCAGCGGAGGAGATTAGTGGAGCTGCAGTACCCCCAGTTCCTCTACTTGATACTCTAGCCGAGGATCTTGATATGCATAGTGTGGTGCAGTTATTGACTCTGTTAGTGGCTGTTCAGGCCCAACGTCAGATTCCTAGTCCTTTTGATAGAGCTGCCAGTGTGAGAGCTCGAGATTTCATTAATCTAGACCCTCTGGTATTCACGGGATTAGATTTGAATGCGGACCCATAGAATTTTCTAGATCAGGTACAGCGTACCTTGCGGGTACCAATACTGAGTCAGTAAAGTTTACTTTTTATAGACTGAGAGATGTCGCAGTAACCTGGGATGAAACATGGGAGCAATCTAGGGGACCTCGTGTTCCACCAGCAGGATGTACAGAGTTTTCAGAGGCCTTCTTACGACATTTTCTGCTAGTCGAGCTTCGAGGGGCCAGGCAGGACAAGTTCCTACGTCTTGAGCAGGGCAGCATAAGTGTTTGAGAATATAGCTTGCAGTTTAATTCATTGGTCAGATATGCTCCTATGGTTATAGCAGAGATGAGTGATCGGGTACATAAGTTTGTTACTGGCTTGGGGCCGCACTTGATCGACGAGTGTACTACGGCTTCTCTGAACCCGGATATAGATATTGCTCGTATTCAGGCTTATGCACATAATCTGGAGGATTGTAAAAGGCAACAGCAGGTAGATTGAGAATGTGATAAGGGCTAGCATAAGAGGGCTCGATCCGTAGGTGACGTGATGAGTTCAGAGGTGGGCCCATGCCACAGCTTTATAGACGATCATCTTACCCAACAGTCAGTGCATCATTGCCATTTTCAGGGTCAAGGGTTGATCGATATCTTCAGTCAAGACCAGGTCAGAGTTCACGAGTGTCAGGATCTTATTATAGAGGAGATTTTATTTCGATGAGACCGTCTTTGGCTCGATGCAGGCAGTGTGGTAAGACCCATGTAGGGTCGTGCCAATAAGGAGCCAGGGTGTGTTATTCTTATGGTGAACATGGTCATCTTATGCGAGAATGCCCGACAGGAGGCGGAGGTGTTAGAGTCCAGCCGGTCGGATCTGTAGCAGCTTCATCACATTCAGTACGCCTGTCATGGTAGAGTCAGCAAACATCATCCGGTCGAGGCAGAGGTAGGGGCTAGAACCACACTTATGCTTTGATGGGACGACAGGATCAGGAGTCCTCACCTGATGTTATTATTATCGGTCATTTCACATAATGTGTATGC
Source organism: Anisodus tanguticus (assembly GCA_034509755.1). Taxonomy (NCBI): domain Eukaryota; kingdom Viridiplantae; phylum Streptophyta; class Magnoliopsida; order Solanales; family Solanaceae; genus Anisodus; species Anisodus tanguticus. The sequence continues at coordinate 5,255,102 of CM067543.1, read as the reverse complement.
GTTGTTAGATCTAGGCTCCAATCTATCATATATTACTCCTTTTATTGCCTGTAAATTTGTTATGAAGCCTGAGTTGATAAGAGATCTATTTGTGGTATCTACACCAGTTGGTGAATTGGTAGTCTCTAGACGGGTCTATCAGAATTGTGCATCATTGGTTTATAGCCGTCAGACCCTAGCGGATTCCGTTGAATTAGAAATGGTTTACTTCGATGTTATTATGGGTTGGATTGGCTAGCATCATGCTACGATAATGTTGATTGCCGAACAAAGATTGTTAAATTTCAGTTCCCAAGCGAGCCAGTTCTTGAGTGGAAGGGTAATACGGTGTCGCCAAAATATAGGTTTATTTCATACCTTAAGGCAAGAAAGATGATCTCCAAATGTTGCATATACCATCTTGTTCGGGCTAGAGATGTCAATGCCGAACCACCTACTTCTCAATCAATTTCGGTGGTTAATGAGTTTCTTGATGTATTTCCAGATGAACTTCCAGGCCTTCCTCTTGAAAGGAAAATTGAGTTCGGTATAGATGTATTGCCAGACACTCAACCGATATTTATTCCTCCTTATAGAATGGCTCCAGCTGAATTGAAAGAATTAAAGGAGCAATTAAAAGATCTACTTGAAAAAGACTTTATTAGGCCTAACATATTTCCTTGGGTTGCGCTGGTATTATTTGTACGAAAGAAAGATGGCTCGTTACGGATGTGTATCGACTATCGGCAACTGAATAAAGTCACTATCAAGAACAAGTACCCTCTTCCCAGAATTAATGATATGTTTGACCAGTTACAAGGTGCAAAATGTTTCTCAAAGATCGACCTAAGGTCAGGGTATCATCAACTAAGGGTTAAGGAGAAATACATTCCGAAGACGGCTTTCAGAACAAGGTATGGGCACTTCGAGTTCTAAGTAATGTCATTTGGACTCACAAATGCATCAGCCGCATTTATGGATCTAATGAACAACGTGTTTCGCCTATTTCTGGATGTATTTGTGATAGTATTTATAGATGATATTTTGGTTTACTCTCACTCGGAAGCAGAGCATATGGATCATTTGCGAATAGTACTACAGACGTTCTAGGACCATAAGTTGTATGCAAAGCTCTCCAAGTGTGAATTTTGGTTGAATTCAGTGGCTTTTCTTGGTCATATAGTGTCAGACGAGGGCATAAGAGTTGACACTCAGAAGATTGAAGTAGTGAAGAATTGGCCGAGGCCTACGACTCCATCAGAGGTTCGCAACTTTCTGGGCTTAGCTGGCTATTATAGAAGGTTTGTAAAAGGGTTTTCTACCATATCAACACCATTAACAAAGTTGACACAAAAGGCCATAAAGTTTCAGTGGTCTAATATTTGTGAGCGGAGTTTCCAAGAATTAAAGGATAGACTAACATTGGCTCCAGTCCTTACTTTTCCAGAGGGTCCCGAAGGCTATGTTGTCTATTGTGATACCTCGGGAGCATGTTTAGGATGTGTGTTCATGCAGCATGGTAAAGTGATTGCCTATGCTTCAAGGCAATTGAGGAAATATGAGAAAAACTATCTGACACACGATTTAGAGTTGGCTGCAGTGGTCTATGCACTAAAGATTTGGCAGCATTACTTGTATGGTGTTCATGTAGACATTTTCATGGGATAATGAAAGTCTGCAATACATATTCAAACAAAAGGAGTTGAACTTGAGACAGAGAAGGTGGCTTGGGTTATTGAAGGATTATGATGTGGACATCTTATATCATTCCAGTAAAGTTAATGTTGTAGCAGACGCGCTCAGTCGTAAGTCGATGGTTAGCTCGATGCCGATGCAAGTCAGAAGAAGGGAATTAGTAAGGGAGCTTCATTAGTTAACAAGATTAGGAGTCCGACTAATGGATGCGGAGGACGGTGGTGTTGTGATTCGGAATATGTTAGAATCGTCCCTTATATCGAAAGTTAAGGAACGTCAATGGGAATACCCCAGTTTGAGAAAAATCAGAGAATGCATTCAACAAAGAAAGACCATAACCTTTGAGATTGACGAACATAGAACTCTCAGGCACCAGGGTCGTCTATGTGTTCCAAAGGTAGTAGGATTATAAGATAGAATTATGATGGAGGTCCATTGCTCACGATATTCTATTCATCCTGGATCTACTAAGATGTTTCATGATCTCAAGAGCGTTTCTTGGTGGAACGACATGAAGAAGAGCGTGGCGGAATTCGTAGCTCAGTGTCCTAATTGTCAGCAAGTAAAAATAGAGCACCAAAAGCCTGGTGGCTTGACGTAGAACATTGAGATTCCGATGTGGAAATGGGAAATGATTAATATGGACTTCATTACGGGTTTGCCTTGCTCCTATCATAAGTTTGATTCATTTGGGTAATTATTGACAGATTAACCAAATTAGCTCATTTCTTGCCGGTCAAAACTACCTACACAGCCGAGGATTACGTAAAGTTGTACGTTAAGGAGATTGTTCACCTTCATGGTATGCCTATTTCCATTATATCTGGCCGAGGTGCTCAGTTTATAGCTAACTTCTGGAAGTATTTTCATAAAGGTTTAGGCACCCAAGTTAATCTTAGCACAACTTTTCATCCTCAGACAAACGGGCAGGCCGAGCGTACGATTTAGACGCTCGAGAACATGCTACGAGCTTGTGTACTGGACTTTAAGGGAAGTTGGAATGATCATTTACCTCTTATTGAGTTCTCGTACAATAACATCTATCATGCTAGTATTAAAATGGCTCCATACGAGGCTTTGTACGGATGTAAGTGTAGATCTCCTATCGGATGGTTTGAGGTAGGCGAGTCAGAGTTATTTGGGCCTGACTTAGTGCACCAAGCCATAGAGAAGGTGAAGCTTATCCAAGGACGGTTGTTAACCGCTCAGAGTCATTAGAAGTCATACACTGATGTGCGACATCGAGACTTAGAGTTTCAGGTAGGCGATTGGGTCTTTTTGAAGATTTTGCCTATGAAGGTGTGATGAGATTCGGGAAGAAAGGAAATCTTAGTCCAAGATACATTGGACCATATCGCATAATTCGATGAATTAGTCAAGTATCTTATGAATTGGCCTTACCTTCAGAGTTGGAGTTTGTTCATCCGGTTTTCCATGTTTCTATGTTGAGAGCATGTATTGGAGATCATTCTCGGATTGTACCGATTGATGATGTGCATATTACAGAGGATCTATCATATGAAAAGGTTCCTGTTGCTATCCTAGATTGACAACTCCGCAAGTTGAGGACTAAAGAAGTAGCCTCCATGAAAATTCTGTGGAGAAATAAGAACATGGAAGAAATGACATGGGAGGCGGAAGAGGAAATGATGCACAAGTATCCACACCTATTCCAGACTAATGCCGTGGTTCCAAGAGAAGCATAAGGTAAATTCCAATTCCTGATATTATAAGTAATGCTTGCGTACCATGTGAGGTCTAATGTAGTAATGTATGTTACCTTATATGGCCGTGAAAAAAAAGATAGTTGTATTTTTGGGCTACATAACGGGTGATTAGATATGTCACCCCAATATTCGAGGACGAATATTTCTAAGGGGGGAAGGATGTAACATCCCATAATTTTGGGCGATGGTTGAGCATCTAAACGTATGCAAGTAGACCCTAGCCTCGGGGAATTTATGTTATATTTAAATATGCTAATAAAGAGATTAGTACGTAAAAGGATAATACCCCAAAATAATTTTGGACGTAGCAAGTGTGACGATGAGGATTAATAATAATAATTGTATATCCCTAAAGAGGTTATGGACTAGCGTCATATTACAAAATTATGACATTAAGTATATGAATGTTTTATAAGTTATTAATATTTAAGTGAATTGGGATCACAAAATAATTGTGTGTGATTGATTAATTATGGGATACGTTTAATTAGTGGGAACTTAGTACGTGTAATTCTAGGTGGTAAATTAACATCAAGGACTAAGTTAAGTGGGAGACAAAATTATGGGAATCTATTAATGATGTTTGGAATGACTCAAGGCATGTTTTAGGGGAGGTTACACGTAAAGCCCTCAAGTCTATTTGGAGAAGTGACAAACGTAATTCTAACTATTAATAAGGAATCAAGTAGGCTATAGACTAGTACGTTATAGCAACTTCTTAAACTTAAATAAATTCTTTTAGAAAGTAAACACTTCACTTGGTGATTTGGGAAAAGGAAACGTATGAAGCAGTAGTAATATTAGGATACAAAGAGCATCAAACAATTCCAATACTTTTACATTTCAAGAAACGTACCAAATTTTATCCATTTCTCATTCCAGTACGAAACATAAGAAAGGCTGCTCCTTTCTAATTGGTCATGATCAACTTTTAAGTGGAATCGAGGTATGTTAAGGCAAATTATTTCTTTCTTTTGACATGTCCCATGTAACGAAATATAATCGTGCTATTGCTTCATAAATTATTCTACTCCTAGTGGTTAAGAATATTCATGTTATTTATTCCTATGATCAGAGCATGTCTAAAAATATTCTAAGTCCTTATTGAGGTATATAGAAAATAGGGTGATATTCACAGTGTTATCCAAAGGGGCAAATATATTATGTCATCTATTAAGTTCGGAATGTTTCATTGTCATTCATGCATATATACATATAACGGATCGGGTTGCACGTTCCGCAACACTAACATATAATGGATCGGGTTGCACGTTCCGCAACACTAACATATAATGGATCGGGTTGCACGTTCCACAACACTGACATATACTGGATTGGGTTGCACGTTCCACAACATATATATATATATATATATATATATATATATACATATCGCATTTGCATTGTGCATAACATTTAGGCATATGTATTTGGGCCCTCAGAGGCATTTACTGCTGGTCGACTGTTTCTGTTTCAGTTATTGTTATACCCCTATTATGCTATTATTCATGCCTGACATACTCAGTACATCAGTCGTACTGACATCCCTTTTGTCGGGGGACGATGCGTTTCATGCTCGCAGGTTCACGTAGGCAAATCGACGATTCACGTTAGTAGGTTGCTGACTCAGCGGATTTTGAAGCACTCCTCTTATTTCGGAGTGTCGATCTATCTTGGTACGGTAATTTTTGTGTATGTATATGGGTATGGCGGGGCCTTGTCCCGACCTTTTGATGTCGTATACTCTTTTAGAAGCTTGTAGACAGGTGTCCTGTGTGTAGTAGTCTTGTATGACCTTATCGGCCTTTGGGATGTATATATATATAAGTTGGTTCTCTGATTAAGATTTTACATACTTACTATTTTCATATGTCGGGGGACAACCCTTGTGGCTGTGATTAGTTAATTGTGACTAGATGTAGACTGCACGATTAGTGGTACCCGATGGGTGGGGTCCGGGTGCCCATCGCGGCCCTCCGGTTTGGGTCGTGACAGCCTTAGTGAATAAATCTACAAGATTATCACTTGAACGAATCTATTGAACATTTATCTCACCATTCTGTTGAAGATCGTGTGTGAAAAAGAAATTTGGTAAAATGTGCCTTGTTCTGTCTCCTTTGATGTATCATCCCTTCAATTGAGCTATACATGCAACATTATCTTCATATAATATTGTTGGAATCTTCGTTTCCATTGAAAGACCACATAATTGCAAAATTTATTGAGTCATTGATCTCAATCATATACACTCTCGACTGGATTCATGAATGACTATTATCTCAGCATGATTTGAAGATGTAGCTGATAGGGATTATTTCATTGAACGCCATGATATAGTTGTATCTCCATAAGTAAATAGGCAGCCTATTTGAGATCGGGCTTTATGTGGATCAGACAAATAACTTACATCTGCATAACCAATCATCTCTGATTTGGATTTATTAGAATAAAATAATCCCATATAAATGGTTCCTCGGAGGTATCTAAAAATATGCTTAACACCATTCCAGTGTCTTTTTATTGGTGAGGAACTGAATCAATTCAATAAGCCTACTGCAAAAATTATATCTGGTTGAGTATTATTAGAAAGATACATTAGTGCCCCAATTGCACTAAGATACGGAGTTTCATCTCTAAAGAGTTCTTCATTATCTTCTTGAGATCGGAATGGATCTTTATTTATATCAATTGACCTTACAATCATCGGGGTGCTCAATTGATGTTCTATATCCATGTAAAATCACTTTAGTATATTTTCAGTGTATGTATATTGATGAACAAATATACCATTCTTTAAATGCTCAATCTGTAGGCCAAGACAAAAAAAATTTCTTCCCAAGATCCTTCATTTTAAACTCTTTATTCAAGTATTCTACTGCCTTTGAATGTTCTCCAGGAGTTCCAAAGATATTCAAATCATCAACATAGACGACTATTATAACGAATTCAGATTCAGACCTTCTCACAAAAACACAAGGAGTAATATGATCATTTTTGTATCCTTCTTTTAGCAAATACTTGCTAAGACGATTATACCACATTTGTCCTGATTATTTCAATCTGTATAAGGATTTCTGAAGCTTTATTAAACAAGTTTCTCGAGAGCCTTTGTATGCTTCAGGAAATTTGAGTCCTTCAGGAATCTTCATAAAAGTTTTGTTGTCTAGTGAGCCATATAAATAGGCTATGACAATATCCATTAGAAGCATATCAAGTTTTTCATGCACTGCCAGACTTATCAGATATCTGAGAGTGATTGCATCCACAACAGGAGAGTGTGTCTCCACATAATCAATATCAGGTCTTTGTAAAAACCCTTGTGCCACAAGTCGTGCTTTATATCTGACGACTTCACCTTTTTCACTTTGTTTTCGCATAAACACCTATCTGTACCCTATTGATTTGACATCATCTTGTGTTCAGACTATTGGTCCGAAAACCTCACATTTTTTAAGTAAAGTTAATTCCGCTTGAATTGTGTCCTTCCATTTTGGCCAGTCTCTTCTCTGTCTACATTCCTCACCAGATTTTGGCTCAATATCCTCATCTTGTTGCATTATTTCAATAGCAACATTATAAGCAAAAACTTTATCGACGATAGTATCATTTTGGTTCCACCTTTTTCCTTTCGATGCATATCTTATTGAGATATCTTTATTCTCAATGTTTTCAGGTACCTGGACCTCTTCTGTGGTATTATCATTTATTATGTCTCGGGGCTCTTCTTGAGAAATTGCTTCCATATTATGATCATTTACTCATTTTCTTTTTTGAGGATTTTTATCCTTGGAACCGATTGGTCTACCACATTTCAGATGTGGCCTAGACTCATTTGCATTAACCGTTTGTCTTGTCGGGACATTAACTCGAATTGGAGCATTTATAGTTGGAATATGAGATTTAGTAACCCTTGAAGATTAGTAAATGCATATGGCAGTTGATTTGCAACATTTTGCAAATAAATTATCTTTTGAACCTCTTGCTCACATTGATTTATTCGAGGATCTAAATGAGATTGTGATAAATCTATCTCTTTTTTCAGCTGTTTATTCCCCCCCTGATATTGGGTATACTGATTCATCAAAATGATAATCAACAAACCTTACCGTAAATAAATTTCCAGTATTCAGTTCCAAATATTTAATAATAGAAAGAGATTCATACCCAACATATACCCCTAATCTTCTTTGGGGATTCATCTTTGTGCGTTGTAGTGGAGCAATGGGAACATATACAACACACTCAAATATCCTAAGATGGAAAATATTTGGCTCTTGGCCAAAAGTCAATTGTAATGGGAAGAATTCATGATAACTGGTTGGCCTTATGTGCACAAGTGCTGCTGCATGCAAAATAACATGCCCCCATACTGAAAGAGGAATTTTGTCCTCATCAGTAATGGTTTGGCTATCAACTGGAGCCGTTTAATTAATGATTCTGCTAGACCATTTTGAGTATGAACATGAGAAACCAGATGTTCAACCACTATTTCAGTGGACATACAATAATCATTACATGTCATGCCCCAAAATTCACCCTGGATGCAACAGGCATCCGATGCTATGAACAACACCGAAAGCACCTTATAAATTCAGTAAACATCTAATCTCTTTTAATAAATTTTTAACATTTATTTAATACAAGACATTTAAGACTAACTGAAATCGTACTCACACTTATAAAATAAAATCAGTGGAAGTCTAATATAGATAATGAGTCATGAACGTGGCAACAACCAACAAGTCATATGAGACTTTCAACATCTATCCACAATTTTGACAACTATATGTGGATCTTCTAAGAAATATAAATAGAGTAACACATCGGGACGCAGCCCGAAAACTAAAACAATAAACCTAGATAGATGGGGTGACCAACGAACAAGGGTGTGGGCTCACCAATAACTCTGGAAAGCAAAGAGTTTTCCTACTCTGTATGCGTACCACGAATCTGCTTTTCTTTGCTACCTAACACACCATAAAAGTAATAATGGTATGCCTGAGTACTAGATACTTAGTGAGTGTCTCCGGGACAATGAATAATATAAAATAATATAATATTAAGTAGTGAAATAATATATGTAAAGTCGTTCGAAATCCAGAGATAAAACCGTTCACCAACTTAGAAATCATTAGTAGAAACCATTAAGAGAGAATTCAATCACTTTCAATCTATTATGCCATTTCTCAAGATTAAGTCTTTTCAATCATGAACTAAAGATCATCAACAAGTCATTCACAGGCAACCAACATAACAACACATGCCCAAATAAATGTAACAAAGAGATAACTATTAAGGTTCCCTAAAAATACATAAAAGCACCACATCAGGATTATGAACTATTGATGGCCACTCTTCCTCCCGAATGGCTAGGCAAACCAAACCGAGGCTATTGGCCTTAGATGGCTATCCTTCCTCCTGAATATCTAGGCAAAATTACATCGGTATTATGAACCCACGATGTCCACTCTTCCTCCCGAATGGCTAGGCAAACCACACCGAGACTATTGGACTTTCATGGCTTTCCTTCCTCCCGAATAGCTAGGATAACCCCACTAGGATCCATAGTGACTACCCTTCCTTCCAAGTAGTTAGGACAAATACAAACAATAGAAATCATGGCGAATTATCCGAATCACAATCACAACATAGAAGACGAATCACTTATTATGAATTTTGTTCATCATCTCGTTATTAGGAGTACGCCAAATCATTTATGGATTTAGAAACCAAGTTCAAGTCATTAAATAAGTTTCAGGTTCAACAAACCCGTTCATAAAGAAAACACATGAAAGATCCCAACTTCCAAAAATCAAATTCAACGTGTCTCTTACCGGGGTAAATCACGTTCAAAGTTTTATTGCTTTATACACAAGTTTTAATAACCCTTTGATAAGAGAAATGATGAATACATATATAGATTATAATACACCAAAGGCTCCATGAGGACTTGTCCCTCACGCTTGTGAAACCTTACCCAAAAACTATTTTTTAAATCTTAAAATGTATGTTCAAAAAGAGACATACAAATCACTTTTATAGTAAAAAGGATTTAAAAAAAAGACATACCTCAATTCCCACTAAAACGCTACCAAACGGATTTTCCGAGATTCAATAATCGCTCTAAAATTGATTTAGATGATAAAGATTAGATTTTTAACCAAATTCTAAGAGTCCCTACCCTTATAAAAAAAACTAGGGCTTTTCGTGCCAAAAAACATGCTCTTGAATCCTCCATGAATCACCCATGGATTCTTATTGTTTCCAATACCTTACACTAGTCCCATCCCTCTTAATAATCTCAGTAAAGTTCAAAGAACTTCCCTTCAAGAAGTTTCCCAAAGTCTCCTTCAACTTCTTTTTTTCGGTTTCAAGAATCTAAGGGTTGGAGAGATAAACTAGGCTTAATTTGATATTAAATTGATGTAATAATGATGGGGATTGATCAAGAACTTACCTTAGATATTTTGGGGAAGTTTCAGGGTTCTTTCCTCTCAAAAGGTTGGGCAAAACGAAGTGGGAATGAATATAATGAAATGAGAAACTTAATAAATTTGGAACCAGAAAAATAATGGGCCGTGGCACCTTCTCGTCATGGGTTCATCGTATATGGGACCACCTATGGCACCCCTATGATGCGGTGATACCGCACAAGAAAAAATATTTTCCTGGGCGGCGTTCTGTCCGCGACACCCTTGCGACGTGACTGTCGACCTTAGCTTAGTAAAACAATCATAACATTTAGTACGTATATTAGTTTTCACTGGGAGACCTATAGTTAGAAAGATATTTCAAATAGTTACAACTTTCATATTTTGTGTTTTCTCATATTCGCAACGTAACTATCTGTAAATTGGAAAATATTAAGAAATCCTCCAGACTTAGACGAATTTAAGAACTTTTATGAACTCCCTTATTTGGGTGTTACTTCAAAACGACTATCTATTACCAAAATTCATCCCGAAGGGATTCACCTAACTAAAAATGACACGTCAGTACTAATTCAATTCATTTACATCTAACCCGAATTTATGGAGTGTTACATTAAATGCCTGAGATGTAAACTAACCAGCACTATCAAGACGAATTTTCTTTATTGCATAATCTGAAAATTGTGCTCTTAACCTTATTATTTGAACCAAAAATCTCACAAAGGCCATATTGCGAGGTGATAATAAGCACACATGTGACCATCTTGTAGATGAATCTATCAAGATCATATAATATTTGAACGGTCCACATGGAGGATGAATTGACCCACATATATCACCCTGTATACGTTTCAGAAATGCAGGGGATTCAATCCTAACCTTAGTTGCAGATGATTTAATAAACAATTTTTCTTGAGAACAAGCAACACAAGAGAATTCCTTTGATTGAAGAATTTTTTGGTTCTTCAAAGTATACCCACGTGAATTCTCAATTATTTTGTATATCATATTAGAACCGAAATGGCCTCATGCCAAATGATAAAATCATTAGAACCATTAAATCTTTTGTTTACCACAACATGTATTTCAATGACACCAATGCTTGTATGGTACAACCTAGAAGAAATTGCGGGTAACTTTTCTTACACAAACTTTTCTCCTGCTCTTATTGTAGTAATATAAAGATATTCAACTTTTTCTTCATTCGCAGTCTCAACATGATAGCCATTTTGGCGAATAAACTTGAAACATAATAAGTTTCTTTGAGACTTACTACAATATAGTGCATTATTAATGGTCAATATTGTTCCTCCAGGTAGTAACAAGGCTGCTCTTGTAGAGCCCTCGATTAATTTTGTACTATCGGATATTGTATCAACATAGGCTTTTTTCACAACCAAATGAGAGAAATATTTCTTTTCTCTTAGTATCGTGTGCGTTGTAGCACTATTCAGAAGGCACGTCTCTCCACTACTCATCTTGGATCCAATTGAAGATTGAGGAATTTTATTTATCTTCATAAAAATAAATACATATAATAGATATTGAAACTAACAATAGAAAACTTAAGTACTTCTTGAAGAAAAACATGATAATTAAAAACACATAACTAAGAACAACAACATAATTGATTTTCCCCAATAAATTATTCAATTTTAATTTTGATCTCCAAAGAAGTATTCAACTTCCAAATGAGTAATACCATCGAGGCCATCAAACATCATCTTTCAAAGTCAAATTTGCTTCAACATTCTCATTATATTTTTGTGAGGGCCTTGCCTCAACATCATTTTTTAAGAGTCAAATGTGACTCCACTTAGGCATTAGTAGAAGAGGTTCCACCTCTATTTCCCTTTTTTTTTAAAAAGAATTTTGATAAAGCCTAGCAAAATGTTTAGGCGCCCGACATTTACTTTTTTCAGCGACCTTTCATACCACAATGATGACAATTGCTATTTGAAGGATTTCCTTGAGAATTTAGATTGTTCTCTCTTTTATTATGACCATCATCATGACGATTATTATATCGTTCCTTGCCTTTGCCATTACCCTTGCCACACCCATGTACATTATTATGGTCCTGATTATGATATCTCGCTAGCACATTATTCACTTCAGGGAGTGGAGCAGATCCAATGGGATGAGCTTCATGATTTTTCATCAAAAAAGCATTATTCCTTAACCACCAGAAGGCATGAGATCAAATCAGAATACTTCTGAAAATCTTTCTCACGGTATTGCTGTTGTAACACAATATTTGAGACATGAAAAGCAGTAAGTGTCTTTTCCATCATGTCCTCATCATTTATAGTTTCCCCACATAATATTAACCGGGAAGTGATCCTGTGTACAACAGAATTATACTCAATTACGATCTTAAAATCTTGAAACCGTAAGTGCATCCACTCATAACGAGCTCTTGGCAATATCGTGGCCTTTAGATGGTCATACCGTCCCTTCAAACTAGTCCATAATTCAAACAGATTTTTTAAAGTTAAATATTAACATTTTAAACCTTCATCAAGATGATGGCGAAGGAAAATCAAAGCTTTTGCTTTATCCTGACTTGATGCTTCATTTTCTTTCGACTATAGTATCACCAAGCTCCTTAGCGGCAAGGTGTATTTCAGCATCAAGTACCCATGACAAACAGTTCTTTTCAGAGATATCAAGTTTCACAAATTCAAGCTTTGATAAATTTGACATAGTGAAAACTATCATAAAATAAATAAATTAGAAATGATAAGAACTTTTATCAGTGAAATGTTTCAAAATCATATGGCAGTATATTAACTCATGAAAAAAAAAGTTTACATCTACTATTACTTTATCATGTATCATAATAAATTAATGCTTAATATTCAATTACACCATGTATATTAAATGCAATTGTGTAATTAGATAACCTCAATAAGTTTATTAATAAAGCATAATTTATGTCAATTACTTAGTCTATTGTTACCTTTTATGATCGTTCAGAAGATTAAATAATTATAAATCATTATAAGGTGTTAACACTAGATAAACATCCTATCATACATAATCATGGTTGCATGAAAATAAATTATTATTATTTTTCTTCTAAACTAATATGCTAACCTTTGGTATTAAACATGTAACAGATGATTACATACATTATATTTATCAAAAGCTAAATTAGGATCCGATAGAAGCTAGTGAAAATTATATTAAACATATATTTAAAATTGAAACTAGTGTAAAATCAAAGTTAAAAGCCTTCTGCCATATAGTTTATTAATATTGGTAAGAATAAAACTTTAAACACATATCGGATGAAGAAGTAGGACCAACTTCAAAAAAAAACAGGAGTGAAATTAGAGCCTTGTGGAGGATGTTAGCGACTATGATTTGAGCAATTCGTGTTGATAACGTGTTGTAAATTGAGAGCAAATAAGACAATACGAAACAAGAAATAGATGAGACAAGGAGAAGACTTTCTTCTTATTAATGTATACATGTGTTTTCAACTATGTCTTATATAATGTGGGAACACTTCTATTTATAGGATGTTGTGATCATCCTAAGAGTTACAAGACTTAAGTACATAATTTAATAGATATATGAATTAGGTTGGTTCATAGAATGATAAGGGCATCCATATAACTAAATTGATTCATAACATATTTGAAAATTTGAGAAACTAAATAGACAGCCACAAAACGTATTAGTATTTATTTGTAACAAAACTCTTTTTAATTACTCTTTTCTTTATTAATTGTGGACGTTTCAAGTCCTCCGATCCTAATGATTCATTACACATCATTACACACAACGCACGTCCCAGATTGTATTATTCCAAAGTAAATTAATGGTAAAATATATTATTGATCAATAAATAATGTAATAAATGATAATATGAATCTTTTTGCTTTCACGTTCCTCGAGCGTTATTTTTGAGTAAAAAAAATTACTCCATCCATTCACTTTTATTTGTTCACTATTGATATTGCACACCACTTAAGAAATAATAAATGAATTGCATAATTTAGCATGATACTCATATTAATTGATGCATAGTTTTAATGGACTTGAAAAATAATTGAAATGAGTAATTAATACTATAGGAAAAAATTTGAAAAAAAATTATATTTTTATTATATGATAAAAGTGACAAGTAAAAATGAAAATATATTGTTAATATAGTGCACCAGTAAAAGTCGAACGGCGGAGTAACAATCAAAGCTCTTTCACCACCTTTCTCCTCCAGAGTAGCATAAATGATATACAATGAAAGGGGACTAACAATCTGAACGAGGAAAAAATATAATTGACTACCACTTTGTAAAAGAGAGATTTTTAGATAGCAGTTATAGCGATGTTTCATACAGAGGCGGAGCTAGTGTACTACTTTCGAGTTCAGATCAACCCAGTAGTATTTTATTAGCCCTGTAATTATAGTAGGAAATTTAATACAAGTAGAAATATTTTATTGTGAATTTAGTTACTAAAACGAGCTATGAGTGCAATGACACGTTCAGAATCTATAAATTTGACATCTTGGCTCCACCTCTGATGTCAGAGTTAATCAAGAGGTGATACATAAGGCGTAGCGATCAAGTAAAGATCATTCTCTCTTCTAGCAGTTATTCCATTTGATTCAGTCATGTCCAAATTCGCTGCATTAATTCCTTTAGGAAGTTTCCAATCAAACTTGTAAAGCAAATGGGCTAACGGCAGAGTAACAAGAACTAAGCCAAATTGTATTCCCGGACAAATTCGTCTTCCTGCGCCGAACGGAAGAAACTGGAAGTGATTTCCGGTAAATTCAATAGAGCTGTTTTCGAATCTTTCTGGTATGAAACATTCAGGATTTTCCCAACTCTCGGGATCCCTTCCAATGGCCCATACATTAACCAAGATTTTGCTTTTCAGTGGTATAGTGAATCCATCTATGTCTGTTTCCTCCCTGCATTCTCGCGGGACCAACAAGGGAGTTGGAGGGTGTAACCTGAGTGTCTCTTTGATCACTAGCTTTAAGTAATTAAGCTTTTCAAGGTCAGTATCATTATTTCCATTAAAGACTTGTCTCACTTCAGCTTGTGCTTTGGCCATGACACTTGGACTCTTCATCATTTCTAATAATGCCCAAATAACAGTTGAAGATGATGTATCTGATCCTGCTACAAACATGTCCTACACCATATATGATCATCAATCAGGTCAAACATGTTAGTAACTATACTTCCATGGACCACCCAAAATTGTGTTTTACCTTTTTAAAATCGCCTTATAAGCTTCTTCATATAAAGTTAGATATTCTGAAACAAGTTCAGTATGTTTACGGAAAACTTAAATTTATTGCCTGAAGTTTTGAAACGACGATATAGTAACACTTAATATTAAAAAGACCATAAGCTAAGAGAAAAAAAAAAAAGTCTGGTGTTAGTCTTAACAAATTGTAGCAAGCAATAATAGATACACTTACAAGAATAACTGCTTTGATATTGTCATTTGTTAGAGGAAATTGAAATTCGCCGTTCTCCATGAGTCTTAAAAAAACATCGATCATATCTTCAGTTCCGGACTCACTATTACAATAATTTCCATTTACCCGATTCTCTCTATGCACATTGATAATGTTGTCCAAGACTGTGTCTACCTTATTCCGAGCTTTCATTAGTTTAGATTTCATCCCGCTTATCCCATGTAGAAACTTTTTCGAAGGGAACAAATCAGCCAGCTCAAATCCACTAGATAATGATTGTGCGCGATGAATCAATGTTATCAACTCATTTTGATCTTTACACACTTTCCCAAATGCTGACCTACATGTCACAGCATTCATAAACCAAAAAAGTTTTTCTGCTAAGTTGATTGGTGAATCTATCATTGACCCGATGGATGATAGAAGATTTGAGAGCTCATCTTGTTGAATTGGGCTGAAGGACTTGACCATCTTGGCACTAAGTAGCTCCAAGACACTCAATTTACGCATCTGCCTCCAGTAATCACCATATGGGGAAAAGGCAATGTCCGTACAATTGTAACAAATGATTTTTCCCAACATGGTTTGTGGCCTAGATGCAAAGGCGAGGTCATGAGTTTTTAGAATTTGTTTGGCCATGTGAGGCGAGGATACAACTATGGTAGGAACTTCACCGAGTTGTAAGTACATAATGGGTCCATATTTTTGTGTTAAGTTGTTGAGAACTCGATGTGGTACACCCCTTGTCAAGTGATGTACACTTCCAATAATAGGTAACCTCCACGGGCCAGGAGGCAGCTTTTTCTTAAGGGTTTTCAACTTCCTCCAATTTTGAATCAGAAGAAAGAGGAAGGAGATGAATAGTAAAAATGAAATGAAGTGTTGAAACTCCATTTCAGTACAAGAAAAGAAAGGTAAAACTCAACTTGATTAATTTTGCGTTGTGAGATGGTTACTTATAGATGTGATCAGTTTGAATAAAACCACAAGGGATGTTGATTTTTCTCGTGGAGGTTGCTTCTTTATTGAATTCTTCTTCATCTTCCTCCACACATTTATTGTCTACCTTAATATATGACCTACCAATAATAACTCAGCCTTTCATTTTGGTCTTTGGAGCTCCATTATTATTATTATTATTATATTAATATGGGAAAAGGGTCATATTTATCATCCGTTAAAGTATGGGGTCAAATATGCCATTTTCGTTAGCAAAGTTGTTATATTTGACCTCTGGTGGACAGAAATCCTATGTGGACGCTACATTGGATCCACGTGAACGCCACGTTGGATCCACGTGGAGGGTGAGACCCATCTTCGTCTTCTCCACCATGCTTCATCCATTGCTCGCCTCCCCTTCTCTCTCCTTTTCCTTGTTCTTCAACCACGACCCCCATCTCCGATAGAACACCACCATTGCGACGTCAGAAATAGCTCCAACCAAACCAACCATAAACAACCGAGAGAGAAAGGAGCGGGGTCACGGTTGTTTGTGGTTGTTGGGGTTGGTTTGGTTGGAGCTATTTCTAACGTCGCAATGGTGGTGTTCTACCAGAGATGGGGTCGTGGTTGAAGAACAGGGAAAAAGAGGGAGAAGGGGAGGCGAGCAGTGGGTGAAGCGTGGTGGAGAAGATGAAGGTGGGTCCCACCCTCGACGTGGATCCAATGTGGCATCCACGTGGAATTTCCATCCACCGGGGGCAAATATAATAATTTTGTTAATGGAAGGGCATATTTGACCCCATACTTTAACGGAAGACAAATATGACCCTTTTCCAAAAGTTAGATGACATATGTACAATGTATGTGTTAGCTTGTAAAATATATATACCATTTTGGCATTTAATGGTGAAGAAATCTAATAGTCACTTTTGCTGACTTTCCTCTCCCTAATTAATGTTATATTGTTTATTTCCACTCCCTAATTTGTTGTATTAATAAGCTTCGTTGAACCACAGATCCACAACGGCGGATTATTTGAAGGCTAAAGTTGGATGAAGCAATTGTGGGGTTTTAACCATAATTCCGATTACCATAGATGAGGCAAATATACTTGCCTTCCTTTTCTCTGTTCATAGATGGTTAGAGATTTTTAGATAGCAGTTAAAAAATTTCACGTCAGTAAAATTAATATAATTTAACTCAAAAGTTTTCAAGTATATATATTTGATAATTATAATACTGATAAGAGACAAACGTGCAACACATGTTTCCAAAAACTAATCACTATTAAATGAACAAAGACTAATCACCAATTTCTTCTTGATCTTCTATCAAATAAACAAGTGTCATGATCTCTTTTTCATCAATGCACTAAAATGAAATGAACATAAATTATCGTATATGAATGACACAGCTCATTTTAGACGAAGACCACTAATCGAAAAGCCCGCTTAATAAATGTATGCCGCTAGACTTGTTTTCTAAGGTACATCATTAGTAGATAGTTGAGCATTGTCTAATTTTCGTATCAATATTGGAAATAATGGCTCCGTAAAGTAGAGACTCTTAGAAGGTTGTTATATTAATCTTTTACTATCTTATAATTCTTCGATTTTAGTATTACGTGTTCTTTTGCTTTAGTTATCATATTATTTATTGTTGCTACTGTTCTTTATTGTTTTCAGTATGACTCCTTCACTACTGTATTTGCTTTACCTACTTAATTTTTTATATGTGTCACTTGAGTCGATGGTTTATCTAAAATAACATTTCTATCTTTACAAGACAGTGATAAGGTTGCGTACACATCACCTTCTTCAGACTCCACTTGAGAGATTTATTCTTCTTTCTTCACATGTAGAAAAGAAAAAGATAATTAATAACACAGCATTTTGTTGCATCACATATTCAATTTAGTTGACTAAACAAGAAGGTTTTAAATCAGCCTTTCCTATTTACATCATTAATGACGCATGCATAAGAAGACCACATAATTTCAAAAAACGAAATCAAAATCAATGGAAAATCTCTTCCGGATTTGAATATATGTCATTTTGTTTTCATCATTGCTGATGTACTAGCGCCAATGTTGGAAACAGTTTTAATAAGGAAAACACTAGCGGTGGGTTCGGTACGAAGTAAAATATTTTCATGAAAAATATTTTCTTTAAAAATATTATCAGTAAAATAAGTGATCGTCTTCTTACTTATTTTCTTGTGTTCGATATGTAATCAAAAAATACTATTCTAAAAGCATTTATATATAATTTAGATAAATATTTTTGGGGTGCGATGGGGCTGGGGTGAGGCTGAGGCGGGAGAGTGAGGGAGTGGGGGTGGGGTGGGTGGTGAGTGGTGAGTGGGGGTGGATGGTTGGGTGGGAGTGAAGATGAGGTGAGTTCGAGGGGCGGGAGGAGTCAATCAATGTGGAATTTTACTTGTGAACATTTTTTCCCTAATTCCATTGAAGAAGTTATTTTCTTCATTTTTTAAAAAAATATTTTCCTGAAGAATATTTTTTTTCAAAAAATTTTTACTAAAAAAAAATTAAAAAATATTTTCCTCCATTCCAAACACACATTAGGTGTCATTTGGTTCAAAGAATAAGTGATTAACAATTTCGGATCCGTGTTTGGTTGAATTTATCTAGAATTTTAAGTTTATCTATTCTCATGAATCTCAAATTAAAAAAAAAATTGTTATTATATGTGTCCTAGGGTAATCGAACACTCATCCATGAGTCCAGGAAAGCCTAACCATGTTCAATTTCTATCATTGGACCAAGAGCCAACTTTGTTTATGGATTCCCAATAAATATGTTTTATATATTTAATAGATTTTTCAATATAAGTATAGTATCAGCGTAAAAGTTACTGGTTCCAGGAACTCACACCCAATTACCTAGATTCGCCCATGATTATATACACTATAATTGTGGTATTCTTTTTATATTATACTCAATGTTTGATAACAATCCCAAAATTGCTAATCACGGGATAAGATAACAAAATGATAAAAATAGCTTTTTCCAAAACTCTTCTCCTAAAGTCTTTTAGAAAAATTGTATTGACAAAATATACCAAAACCAAAGACCATTTGACCAGACACGTGACAAATATAGAGAGAACTATAGTTGACCATCGAGTCAGTCAATCAAACTAAAGACTTATTTAACTCTCCGAGAATAAACTCTCGGACCCGCTTTACTCACATCCGATGATAGAGGTCCAGAACAATCTGTCTGGAAGGGTTCACCCCAGAGGATAATGCCTACAACGGCAATATTTCATTTAATCTCATTTAATGCCGACAATTTCAGCCACGTAATAGTTGAAAAGGACCAAAATCACGAAAACAGTTATCACTAACTTATTCCATAAATTCTCCCCACTTCACTATAGACAACTGAATACACTTAAATACACACGTTATTATACTTATTTTCTATTTAAATTGTTTAAGTTATTATTGTTTTTAATCGTTGCTTCACTATCATTGTAGACAACTGAATACACTTAAATACACACGTTATTATACTTATTTTCTATTTAAATTGTTCCAGTTATTATTGTTTTTAATCGTTGCTTCACTATCATTGTAGACAACTGAATACACTTAAATACACACGTTATTATACTTATTTTCTATTTAAATTGTTCCAGTTATTATTGTTTTTAATCGTTGCTTCACTATCATTGTAGACAATCGAATACACTTAAATACACACGTTATTATACTTATTTTCTATTTAAATTGTTCCGAGTTATTATTGTTTTTAATCGTTGCTTCACTATCATTGTAGACAATCGAATACACTTAAATACACACGTTATTATACTTATTTTCTATTTAAATTGTTCCATTATTATTGTTTTTAATCGTTGCTTCACTATCATTGTAGACAATCGAATACACTTAAATACACACGTTATTATACTTATTTTCTATTTAAATTGTTCCATTATTATTGTTTTTAATCGTTGCTTCACTATCATTGTAGACAATCGAATACACTTAAATACACACGTTATTATACTTATTTTCTATTTAAATTGTTCCAGATTATTATTGTTTTTAATCGTTGCTTCACTATCATTGTAGACAATCGAATACACTTAAATACACACGTTATTATACTTATTTTCTATTTAAATTGTTCCGTTATTATTGTTTTTAATCGTTGCTTCACTATCATTGTAGACAATCGAATACACTTAAATACACACGTTATTATACTTATTTTCTATTTAAATTGTTCCATTATTATTGTTTTTAATCGTTGCTTCACTATCATTGTAGACAATGAATACACTTAAATACACACGTTATTATACTTATTTTCTATTTAAATTGTTCCGATTATTATTGTTTTTAATCGTTGCTTCACTATCATTGTAGACAACTGAATACACTTAAATACACACGTTATTATACTTATTTTCTATTTAAATTGTTCCAGTTATTATTGTTTTTAATCGTTGCTTCACTATCATTGTAGACAACTGAATACACTTAAATACACACGTTATTATACTTATTTTCTATTTAAATTGTTCCGATTATTATTGTTTTTAATCGTTGTTTCACTATCATTGTAGACAATCAATACACTTAAATACACACGTTATTATACTTATTTTCTATTTAAATTGTTCCAGTTATTATTGTTTTTAATCGTTGCTTCACTATCATTGTAGACAACTGAATACACTTAAATACACACGTTATTATACTTATTTTCTATTTAAATTGTTCCAGTTATTATTGTTTTTAATCGTTGCTTCACTATCATTGTAGACAATGAATACACTTAAATACACACGTTATTATACTTATTTTCTATTTAAATTGTTCCGATTATTATTGTTTTTAATCGTTGCTTCACTATCATTGTAGACAATCGAATACACTTAAATACACACGTTATTATACTTATTTTCTATTTAAATTGTTCCGATTATTATTGTTTTTAATCGTTGCTTCACTATCATTGTAGACAATCCGAATACACTTAAATACACACGTTATTATACTTATTTTCTATTTAAATTGTTCCATTATTATTGTTTTTAATCGTTGCTTCACTATCATTGTAGACAACTGAATACACTTAAATACACACGTTATTATACTTATTTTCTATTTAAATTGTTCCAGTTATTATTGTTTTTAATCGTTGCTTCACTATCATTGTAGACAATCCGAATACACTTAAATACACACGTTATTATACTTATTTTCTATTTAAATTGTTCCGAGTTATTATTGTTTTTAATCGTTGCTTCACTATCATTGTAGACAACTGAATACACTTAAATACACACGTTATTATACTTATTTTCTATTTAAATTGTTCCAGTTATTATTGTTTTTAATCGTTGCTTCACTATCATTGTAGACAACTGAATACACTTAAATACACACGTTATTATACTTATTTTCTATTTAAATTGTTCCAGTTATTATTGTTTTTAATCGTTGCTTCACTATCATTGTAGACAATCGAATACACTTAAATACACACGTTATTATACTTATTTTCTATTTAAATTGTTCCAGTTATTATTGTTTTTAATCGTTGCTTCACTATCATTGTAGACAACTGAATACACTTAAATACACACGTTATTATACTTATTTTCTATTTAAATTGTTCCAGTTATTATTGTTTTTAATCGTTGCTTCACTATCATTGTAGACAACTGAATACACTTAAATACACACGTTATTATACTTATTTTCTATTTAAATTGTTCCAGTTATTATTGTTTTTAATCGTTGCTTCACTATCATTGTAGACAACTGAATACACTTAAATACACACGTTATTATACTTATTTTCTATTTAAATTGTTCCAGTTATTATTGTTTTTAATCGTTGTTTCACTATCATTGTAGACAACTGAATACACTTAAATACACACGTTATTATACTTATTTTCTATTTAAATTGTTCCGATTATTATTGTTTTTAATCGTTGCTTCACTATCATTGTAGACAATCGAATACACTTAAATACACACGTTATTATACTTATTTTCTATTTAAATTGTTCCAGTTATTATTGTTTTTAATCGTTGCTTCACTATCATTGTAGACAACTGAATACACTTAAATACACACGTTATTATACTTATTTTCTATTTAAATTGTTCCAGTTATTATTGTTTTTAATCGTTGCTTCGCGTCCATCGGCCAAAAATTCAATAAGATTCTCTCTCCTTTTACAATATTTCTAATTAAAATATTTCCCTGTTTATGATCATCAACGACGCATGCATAAGAAGACCACATAATTTCCAAAACGAAATCAAAATCAAAAGGGAAAACTCTGCGGGATTTGAAATGTAATGCTATTTTGTTGCATCATTGCTGATGTACCAGCGCCATTGTTGGAAGTCATTTGGTTACAAAAATAAGCGATAACAATTATACGGAATAAATGTGAGATTATTTTATATCGTGTTTAGTTGAATTTTTATTTCAGTGCAACTAAACTCGAGATTATTATATATACCAAACCATACTTAATGTGTGATAATAATTCTGAAATTACTAATTACGGGATAAAATAACAAAATGACAAAGATGTCCTTCTCCAAAATTCTTCTCCTAAAATCCTTTAGAAAAACCAAGGTTAAAATTGAAAATGAAAAATTGTTCAAGTTTATTTAGTATAAAATCAAACACATTTTATATTACTATATATCATATATCACATTGTAGCCCACTAAACATCATCAAAAAAAGGTATATTCAGCGAATAATCCCGTCACAATTCAATTAACTTATTACAGTCCTTTTTTTGGTAATTAACTAACTGTATATTACCAAAGTGAAATTATACAGCGCAAGTAAAAAACAGGCAGTTTGGAAAAATCAGCCCCAAACTTGCCTCACATAGCCAACAACGTTTCACCTATACTACTGCTATCTACTATCAAAGGATAAAAATTTAAGTGCAACATAGTTTTGGTCTCCTCACAGCTCTGTAGTGCACTTCCTGAACTTGCTCAGGGGATCTATGTTCTTCCTTGAAAACTCTTGCATTCCTCTCCTTCCACGCATGGTATACAAGCTCAGCCAAGATCATTCGATAAACTTCATGGGTAGTGTAAGATAAAATAATTTTCCTTAGGGATTCCTTTCATTATTCACAATATATATAGTTATACAAAGATTGATTCCTAATATGGTACGAATCATAACTTACCTTACAAAGGTTGATTCCTAATACAATTAGAATCCTAAGTTACCTTAAATATACATCTATCATAATTACAAAATATACGGAGAATATTCGCTAATACTCCCCTTCAGACGGAGCGGGAGGAGGCCGAACGCTAAGGCTGGATCGAAAGTCGGTGAAGAGTTGTCGCAGTAGTCCCTTTGTGAAGATGTCTGCATACTAATAAGAGGAAGGCACGTGTAATATTTTGACCTGACCACGGACAACCTTCTCTCGCACAAAGTGGATATCCATCTCAATATGCTTAGTCCGCTGATGTTGGACCGGATTATGAGACATATAGATGGCAGATATGTTGTCACAATAGACAATAGACGCCTTGCGGAGTGGACACTGGAGCTCCAAAACAAGATTTCAGATCCAACAGATCTCAGCAACTACATTAGCAACACCGCGATATTCTGCTTCAGCACTCGAACAGGATAGTGTGGCCTGCCTCTTGGCGGACCATGAGATAAGATTATCCCCAAGAAATACACAGTACCCTGAGGTGGAGCGACGTGTTTCGGGGCATCCTGCCCAATCTACATCCGTGTAGGCAAGTAGCTTGGTTGGGGCAGATGGGTATAGGTGTAATCCAAAGTCTAGTGTGCCCTTAACGTATCTGATAATACGTTTGAGGGCGGCAAAATGGGACTCTCGGGGTCGTGCATGAACAGACACACCTGCTGAACGGTATATGCAATATCAGGCCTAGTGAATATAAGATACTGAAGAGCACCTGCTAGACTCCGATATAGAGTGGGATCAGAAACGGGCGCACCATCATTGGCACTAAACTTGGATTTTGAGTCCACCGGAGTTGGCATAATTTTACAATTTGCCATATTGGCCCTGTACACTATCTCTTCTGCATACTTACGCTGACACATGAACATAGTGGCTGCAAATCTGGTTACCGATATACCCAAAAAATAACTTAGTTTTGCCCAAGTCAGTCATAGCAAATTCAGTTTTGAGTAGAGCAATGATTTCATTCTTCAAACCGTCAGATGAGGCAATAAAAACAATGTCATTGACATATAATAGCAAATATGCCGTGCTGCTACTTCGGTGAAAAGTGAAGAGAGAGTTATCACACCTGCTACATACAAAACCAATCTGCAGAAGATACTTGGCAAAACGATCATACCAAGCACGAGGTGCCTGTTTCAATCCATACAATGACTTCCTGAGATGACATACAAACTGCAGAACTGCCGGATGAACAAAGCCAGGAGGCTGATGCATGTACACAGTCTCTTTCAAATCCCCACGAAGAAATACATTCTTGACATCAAGCTGATGAATCGGCCAATGCATGCCCATAGCAATACTGAGAACAGTCCGAATAGTGACTGGTTTAACAACCGGACTGAATGTCTCACCACAATCAATACCCTCATGCTGATTAGTGCCATTGGCAACTAGTCTTGCCTTATACCTCTCTAAGTCACCACTGTCTCTGAACTTGTGCCGAAATAGCCACATACATCGGATAACATTCACACCTTCTGGTCTAGGTAACAAATCCCAAGTGTTCTGCTTGGTTAAAGCGTTAAATTCCTCGCACATGGCCGCATTCCAATTTCGGTCCAGTTTTGCTAGTTTTGGATTTTTTGGAATGGGTGATAAGATTTATATGGAGAGATTGAAGTGAACCTTGGGTTTGAAGATCCCGTGTTGTGCACAAGTCTCCATCTGATGAGAAGGCAATGGTGGTGGGTCGGGGCTGTGAGGTTGCTGGTCCACTAGTTCTGGACCAGTGGGCAGCAGTTCACTGGTTTCTGGACTGTGGGACTGGGAGGCTGCGGGACTGGCTGCTGTGGATGCAGGAGATACTGCCGGGGTTGCAGTAGATTGATAGCAGGGAACTGGAGGCAGCAGTGGTGGGGACAGGCGGTGTCCACCGCCGAACGATGGCGTGGTGGTACGTCCTTTGCCGGAGACACATCGACTGGAGTAGAGGAGACATAGGAGACTCATCGAGAAATGTGTAATCCGTTGTTTGGAATTTTCGAAGGTTTGAAAAAGGAAAGGTGTGTCATTAAAGGTGACGTGACGGGAGACGATGATTTTGCAAGTGGCAATGTCATAGCACAAGTAGCCCCGATGATTAGGAGACAGACCAAGGAAGACACATGGCAGAGTGCGAGGGGCAAGTTTGTGAGGTGCAGTAAAGGCTATGTTGGGGTAGCATAAACATCCAAAAATATGTAGGTGATCATATGATGGTAGCCTACGATATAAGATTTCGGTAGGGGTCTTGTTTTGGAGTGTGCTAGTTGGTAAAATATTAAGAAGGGATTCTACCATTTTGACAGCATAGACCCAAAAAGGCGGTGGTAGGCAGGCATGAAACAAAAGTGTGCGGACCATGTTATTGATGGTACGTATAATTCTTTCAGCCTTTCCGTTTTGGGAAGAAGTATAGGGATAAGAAAAATGGAAAACCATGCCTTGTTTAGAACAGAAATTGTGAAATGCCGAGTTATTAAATTTACGTCCATTATCACATTGGAATGATTTGATAGATTTATCAAATTGATTTTTAATGAATTTTTGAACTCGAGGAATTTTGCAAAAACTTCATATTTGAATTTCAGTGGGTAAATCCAAACAAAATGTGAAAAATCATCCAAGAATACTAGATAGAATTTATGACCCAAAGAGCTAACAATCGGAGATGTCCACAAATCAGCATGAACAATATCAAAGGGAGAAAAAGTAACACTGTTTGATGCCATAAATGAAAGACGAGTATGTTTGCCTAGTGGACAAGAAAAACAGTGGTGGGCAATTTTCCCATTACTACATTGAATACGCTTAGCAGTCCTAAGAAAATAAAAAAAGGGGTCTCCGGGCTGTCCGAGTCTGTTGTGCCAAGTTAAGGGAGAGATTGCCGCAAGGGATAGAGGTGCTTGCGGTCTGACAGCGGAATATTGAGTGAATGGGTAGAGATCTCCCAACTATTGCAGTGTGTAAGAATTTTCCCCGTATTGAGTTCCTTCACAGAAAAACCAAAAGGGTCAAATTCGACGGATTACGTAATTATTGCTAGTGAATTTTCTAACAGAGATTAAGTTTTTAATGATGATAGGTGTGTATAGGACGTTGTTTAGGGAGAAAGGCGGGTGTGGATGTTTGGTGTGTGTGTTACTGTAACCTTCAATTAGAATGCGATGACCATTGCCGACGGTAATAAATTGAGGACACTTTAACTGACATAGTTGAGATAGGTTACCTGAAGACTGGGTGAGGTGAGATGTGGCTCCGGTGTCCATGTACCAATTGTCGTCGGGCTGTTGAAGGTTCACGGTGGCGTAGGCCTGGCCCAAATCAGTTGAGGCCGTGGCCGCCGGGTGTGCTTCTTTGTTCTTCTTTGGAACGCAACCAGCGGGCTTGCTTCGCCGTTGTCGGTGGGCCTACACGGTGGCTGGGGCAGGGCCCAAGAGGCCAGTCGACCAAGGTTGCTATAATCGCGGACCGCAGCTTGGGTATGGGGGGCGGCGAGGCCCGGTTCTACTGCGGTTGGGCCATGCTGGCTGTTGTCCAGCCCACTGGATAGGCTGCTATCCAGCCCACTGGTTGCCTTGGCCCTTTCCGCAGCCCTTGCCTTTGTTTCCGCGACCTCTACCGACACGGCCTCCGCCGCGGGACTGCTGCTGCTGATTGTCTTGCAGTTGCTGCTAGTTGTTACTGCCGCAGGAGTTGCCATCCCGTCAACGGCTAACGCCTTTTGATTATGTTCATCTTATTTAGCACGACGGGCTTCTTCCAACAAGAGTTGTGACCGAGACTTGGTAAAATTGGGTAGTGGGTCGGCCTGTTGAATCATCATTGCAAGTGTATCGTATTCACCTTTCGGTAAACCTACAACCAATTGGAGTACCATCTTGGTTTCAGAAACAGAATTTCCGACGTTGGATAATTGGTCGGCTATGAGTTTCAGTTGTTTGCAATATTCGGATATGTTGTTAAAATTCTCGAGACGCGTATTGTTGAATTGCTCCTCCAAATACACTGCCCAAATATTTTTATTATCCTGAAAATTTTCTTCCAACCGCACCCACAGGTCGCGTGCCGTAGCACCTGTTTTCATGATGGTACACAATAAGTCTTTGGAGATGGTGCTGTATATCCACTGTTTGACGATGGCGTCAAGGTGACGCCATGTCGATTCGGCAATGTCGGTGGGACGAGGAACATAGTCATCAATATGGTCGAGCACGTTGTACGAACATGCATGAATATAGAACAGTTCAGTCCACATGGAATATTGACAGTCTTCTTGATCAAAAATTATAGGGATAGAGTTCTTGATGTTTGTAACGGCGAAAGCCGGGTGAAAAGAAGACA
Organism: Anisodus tanguticus; assembly: GCA_034509755.1. NCBI lineage: Eukaryota > Viridiplantae > Streptophyta > Magnoliopsida > Solanales > Solanaceae > Anisodus > Anisodus tanguticus. The sequence continues at coordinate 5,227,294 of CM067543.1, read as the reverse complement.
ATGAATGTTGAGAGGGGTTGTCAAAAGTGCCAGTGGAGGAACCGAAATTTGTAAGGGAAGACATGGTGGCTGCCTTGTTGAAATTCTGTTTGGCCGAGACAGATTTCTGGTTTTGGCTGAGACATGAGAGATTTTCTGGTTTTTGGCCGAGAAAGAGAGAGAGAAGGGAGAAGAGTAGGGTTTAGGTTTTAGGCTCTTGATACCATGTAAGATAGAATAATTTCCCTTAGGGATTCCTTTCATTATTCACAATATATATAGTTATACAAAGGTTGATTCCTAATATGGTACGAATCCTAACTTACCTTACAAAGGTTGATTCCTAGTACAATTAAAATCCTAAGTTACCTTAAATATACATCTATCATAATTACAAAATATACGGAGAATATTCGGAGAATATTCGCTAATAGGTAGGAGCTTTGCCATTTGCATGTTCCACATCCCAAATGTAGGGATTTGTTGGGTTCAAAACACATAAGTAAGGCACAGCGGAAGTTTAAAATTTTGTTCTTACTTACCCCAACAATTACTTCTGCTTTGGTTATATGACAATAAAAACCTGTAACATAAAGCATAAACACATACAGGTTGTATTAACTGGAATCTTTACTAAAGGGTGGACATACGATAGCCCTTTCGATTGCAAGCTCCAAGCTTCAATGTACTTCTCCTTTGGAAATCTAGGAAATCCGGCAGAGGTTCGAGAGAGTGTTATAATCTGAAAATTAGTGTATAGAATAATGAAGCGAATGCCTGTATATATAGGTGAAAATTAGGTCAAACCAGATTAGGGTTTGACCTTGCGCCTGATCCAAATATTGAGAAATATTAGGTCATTAGCGTCGCGGCCCTAGGGTATGGGCGCCGCGGCGCTTGACGTGTTCCTGCACTGTCTCAATTTATTTTCTGCATATTCTTAATTAAATAAAAAAATCCAATTTTGACTTAATTAAAATAATCATTATTTATTTAAATATCTCAATTCTAAATTGAATATTTAATACTCTCTGAATACATCCTTAGATCGAAAGGACAATCGACATAGTGTGACCCTACAGGCCTTCACATATAGACATTAATCAAATTAAGGTCTACGCGGAACTCTTAGACGACGACGCAAAACGAACTCAATATGTGAAATACGTTTACACGAATCCAGTAAACTTAACCTCTATGTGGTAAGATAAAATCCTTTCATTCACGACACACCCAATAAAGCTTAGGATTTGTCAAGTGGCTATCCAAATGGCTCAATCATTGTATCTCGTCTATATTAGTTGACAACTAGACCATATTCTAAATATGTCTATTGCGTTGGCCAACGACTTAGTCAACCTAATATCTCTGAGAATCTTAGCGTTCTCTCGAATATACATTCGAGGAATGAATCCTAATCTTGGCTCAGCTACCACCTTTAATCCACATCGTAATGTACCCAATACAAGCCGTATCTCAACCTATAAGGCATTTGAGCTTAGGACATGATCAAAGTACATTACTTTGTAGACAAGGTGCGTATTGACCTCAAGTCTAAGGACTTCTATCTCCCACACGCTGATCATACTTTAGACAAGTATAACAAACAGTATATCAGCAGGTATACCAATACTTCCAAAGTATCCATGTGTCAATCACGAGTAGTCATTACTCGTAGCAGGTGAGACATACTACATCCTCTAAGGATGTGATGCAGACCACATGTCGACTTATCATATATCATCGATATCTCATTCTCGATGATCATTAGTCGAGGCTATTTTAAGAGTTACGTTATAATATTAATATTTCACACTATTAATAACAATGTAACCTCCAGGGATGCATATTGTAGAATATTATAAACAATCAATTAATAATTCAATAATTGCAAATGCCAAAATATTAATCTCCATTAATAATAATACGAATGTGTATAAAATACATTTGTCCTAATAAAAATCGTCTCTAGGACATAAATATACCTTCACCAAATCACTTCATCCTTCCAGGTTAGTACTGGTCTTGTAAGGCCTTGCCACATTAGCAGCTTCCTCTAGACCCTAGCAGCATATGCACAGCTAAACAGTACATGGTTAATATCTTCAGTTTCCACGTTACACAAGGGGCATAAGGGATCATCAACATTAGCCCAACAAGCAATCCTATCTTTAGTCTGAAGTCTCATGTTTAAAGCTAAATACAATATGAATAACCACTTAGGAAGTCCAGAGTTAATGCATACCAATCTTCTCCATTCCACTTAGGAACCTTTAAATAGAGTAGAACTCCATGCCAGCCACCATTTCCTCTGAACAACTAGTATGATCAAACATCCAAGTTGCCTTCAATATTTTTTTGACCAGCCATGATGCATGTGTTAAGTCCAAACAACACCAGTTTTAACATAATAGTTATGAATCCACTTCACCTAGAGGGTGTCCTTATATATTCCATAGCATCTTTCCAATAGCAAGCTTGATTCCATATATATATATATAATGTTGAGTCCTCCAGCATCCTTAGGTAAACATAATATTTCCCAAGCTATGAGTGCTTTCTTAGACACATTTGTATCCCCTGTTCACATAAAAGTTCTGCAGGTTGACTCTACCAGTTTACTCACCTTCTTGGGTAGCACAAATACTTGGGACCAAAAGACTTGAATAGAGAACAATACAGATTTAACCAGTTGTACCCTTCCAACATAAGATAAAAAACTTTGTAGTCCAGTATTGAATTCTTGCCAACATCTTGTCAAGCAATGATTTGCATTGGAGGATAGACAACCTCTTTGTACTCAAAGGAATGCCTAGGTACCTGAATGGCAGTTCCCCTTTGCTAAACCCCAAGCACTGTAATATAGACTGTTGTAACTCAGGTTTTACCCCTCCAAAATAAATGGAGCTTTTTTAAATGTTTGCCACAAGACCAAAGGATCTAGAGAACTGTTGGAAGCAGTTGAAAAGCAATTGTATGGACTGTAAGTCCCCTTTGCAAAACAACAATAGGTCATCAGCAAAACCTAGCTGAATGACCTGTAGATTCTTACACCTGGGATGAAATAATAATTGAGGCTGATGGTTCATATCCTTAAGAATTCTAATCAGATACTCTACAGCAAGAACAAACAGGAAAGGGGACAAATGATCCCCTTGCCTAAGCCCTCTCTTTGCAGAGAGTGATATCATTGGACTACCATTTATAATTACTGAATAGGTGAATGTGGTTAAGCAGCTCATGACTATTACTGTTCACTTTTACGGGAGTCATAAAAGTTATTAAGAGATTGTGATGGTGCTCTAAGTCTGATAATTAATTTTAGAGTCGTCACCTAATTTATAGGTAAATTAGGAAAATCGAGTTGAAAAGAATTATTCAAAAATATTGAAAAATTCTATCTAAACCAGAGTCAAGGTAAAGATTCGGGAGATCCCCGGGGAAGGTATTAGACACCACAATATTAAAGATCCTTAGAATACAGTTAACCTTCAGGTTCTACATCATGCTTTAAATGATTTGAATTTCTTTAAAAGTGTTTAAAAATTCGCAAAGTCCTTGTCATTCATTTATTCAAAAATTCAAAGGTTTTTGAAAACAAAAGAGTTAGACTTTCGCGAAAGTGGTTTGCATAGGGGTAATTTAGTCAACTTATTTTTCGGACTAAGAATACCCACGAATTAACTTGAGTCCAAGATGGATGTTTTTTGGGTTTTTTCAAATCCATTTGAGTTGAACTTGGCCTGAAAATTTAACTTTTGGAAAATGTCTCTTTGGTCCAAGTTAATCCAAAACAGTATCAGCAATCCATGACTTGATTTAAATCTTCAAAATCAACATTTGGTCAAGCTCAATAAAACGGCAGTTTAATTTGTACATTGCAAGAAAGTCCCGTTTTAATTTCAATAGGTCCGAAAACAATATTTTTTGAACCCCTTTGGAAATTCATCTTTTGATTTCCAGATTTTTTTAAGTGAAAACAGTCCGTTTTCTTTCAAATTCGGAATTTAACCAAGTTTTGAAATTCATTTTAAGGCGATCCTAACTAAACGATGTACGAATCGTTTGCCTATCCTAGATTCATGATCATAATAAAGATTCCAATATTTATACAAAAATATTTTTGTTACAAGCATATATTCATACATATAATACATACAATAGCTCATCTCTATCCTCAGAACAAGTAAACATTGTTACGAAGTATCCGTCATTATGATAATAGATTCGGGGTTTAGCTGCGAAATTCCACTGACTTGCAATAAATCTGTCCAGAGCCCCAATAGTTGGGGAATCACCCACCACATAAAGGATTATTGCATTCGACCACTGAATTGGAGCATCATGCACCCCATCTGGAACAATTAGATTTATTAGCTAATATTATAAAATATTCTTCATATATTTTATAATATTTAGTATTGTATAATTATGGTAGATTTAGGATCCTTATTGCATATGATTTCATATTGTACTATTAATAAAAAAAACTCTCCAAGAGAGATTAATACAATCTTACGTATCAGACGTCAAAACATAAACCTTATTTTCCTCCACTCGCATCCCGCCTCGGCAACTGTCTCTTTGTTCCATCAAACAACGAAAATTTCTAACTTTTTTTCCTTTCTCTTGACGGCTGCTCTCTGTTCCAGCAAACAAAGAAATTTTCTGACTCCTTTTCCTTTCTTTTGACGGTGGACTCTCTGTTCCAGCAAACAAGAAAAGTTCTAACACCTTTTTCCTACCTTCAGCCCCTATCGGTTGTATCAAAAATCGGAGGCTGCCTCTCCGTTCCCGAGAACAGAATTTTTGTCTTTTTTTTCCTTCACTAAAAATCCTTTCCTACCTAAATTTTCACGGCAGTGTCGAAACTGCACTGCCCAGCACACAGGGACACGCAGTCAGCAGCCGCGGCCCAACTTCTGACAGTCTAACAACTCAAGTTCTGGAAACAAATTTTGGGCCCAATTTCAGGCAGCCTACCAGTTCGCCCCAGGCTAGTCAATGGGCCACAACAATCCGGCCCTATTTCCTGGAGCCTACCAGTCCGTTCCATGCATCTCCCAATTCAATTTGGGCCCGACTTTCGTCACATTGACTCCTCGGCAGCCCGATAATGCGTGGTATATGGATACGTGCGTCACGTCTCACCTCACCAATAATTCTGGTAATTTTTCTCAATTGCGAAGTTTAAATACTCCATAATCTATTATGGTTGGAAGCGGTCGTCGCATTACAATTCAAGGGTTTGGCCACACACTAACACCACCATCGCATCCCCATTTCTCCCTATATAACGTCCTATATGCTCCTAACATAATCAAAAACCTAATCTCCGTTAGAAAATTTGGCACTGATAATTCTGTATCAACTAATTTTGACTCGTTTGGATTTTTCGTAACGGACCTCCGTACCGGGAAACTCCTTACGAGATGCAATAGTGAGGTGATCTCTATCCTTTCCTATCCACGTCCGTTGCTGGTGTCAACCCTCCCACATCTCTAACTGCCCATGTCACTCCTCCCACCGCTTTAGCAACAATTTCTCTGTCAATCTAGCATAATAGACTTGGACACCCAGGAGCCCCTGTTTTTAATTTTGTTAGAAACAATAATTTAATTCGTTGTAATAATGAAAAATTACCCAACAGTGTCTTTCTTGTCCTTTAGGCAAACATGTTCGCCTTCCGTTTTAGTCTTCTTCAAGTGTTAAGTATTCTCCCTTTGACATTGTTCATGCAGATTTATGGACATCTCCTATTATTAGCTCACTGGGTCATAAATTTTATCTCGTCTTATTAGATGACTATTCTCACTTTGTCTGGGTCTATCCGCTTAAATTCAAACCTGAAGTGTTTGCCAAGTTTCTTGCATTCCGTGTCTATGTCAAAACACAATTTGAAAAAGACATAAAATCGTTTCAGTGTGATAACGGTTGTGAGTTCAATAATTTCGCATTTTATAATTTTTTCTCTACTAACGGCATTGTTTTCCGATTCTCGTGTCCCCACACCTCCTCCCATAATGGCAAGGCCGAACGAATCATTCGCACTATCAATAACATGGTTCATACGACTCTGTTTCATGCCTCTCTCCCCCCTCTTTTTGGGTCTATACTGTTAAAATGACCGAATATATTCTAAATAGTTTGCCCACCCAAACTTTTTAAATAGAACACCCACCGAAATTTTATTCCGTAGGATAATATTTTATAATATTCGCTAATAAAATTCACCACCAGTTGACTTGGATCTAGACTCCTATGGTTCACTGCATCTGCCGCTATGTTCCCCTGTGTCACAGTAGGGTTTGGACTGCTAGCACCTGGGTGACTCCCCACCACCGTCTTTGCATTTGAAGCCCTCAATGGAGGCCAGTTCTCAGTTCCCCGAGGCATCTGACCCATTGGATTCTTTATTGGAGTGCTTTGTATTAGTCCTAGTATAACTTATTCACGAATTACCTAATAATTATAGGACGAATAACATTTTTTATTTGAATGTTTTTTATTTAGTCTAATGTTGATTAGTTAACAACATGAGCGCATTTTGTGTGTCAAATACTCAAATCTTGATGGCCTTACAAATTTACCCTTTTATTTCAACTTTTGGCATTTAGTATATATATCATATATCATATATGTTGTTTGCGGATGACGTAGTGCTGATTGACGAGTCCAGAGAGAGTTAACGCTAAGTTGGAGGCTTGGAGACAGACCCTGGAGCTTAAAGGGTTCAAGTTGAGCAGGACCAAGACAGAGTACTTGGAGTGTAATTTTAGTAGTGTCACGCGGGAGGCAGACGTGGAAGTAAGTCTTAACACTCATGTCATTCCAAAGAAAAGAAGTTTCAAGTATCTGGGGTCTTTTATCCAAGGGGATAAAGAGATCGATGATGACGTCATACATCGTATTGATGCGGGATGAATGAAGTGGTGGCTCGCATCCGGAGTTTGTGTGATAAGAAAGTGCCACAAAATCTCAAAGGCAAGTTCTACAGAATGGTGGTTAGACATGCTCTGTTGTATGGGGTAGAGTGTTGGCCAGTCAAGAAATCCCACGTTCAGAAGATGAGAGTTGCAGAAGTGAGGATGCTGCTATGGATCTGTTGACATACTAGGAGTGATAGGATTAGAAATAAAGTTATACGAGACAAGGTAGGAGTGACCTCGATAAAGGACAAGATGCGGGAAGCGAAACTGAGATGGTTCGGACCTGTGAAGAGGAGAAGTGTGGATGCCCCAGTGCGGAGATATGAGAGATTGGCTATGAATGGCTTTAGGAGAGATAGGGTAGGCCAAAGAAGTATTGGGGAGAGGTGATTAGACAGAACATGGTGCAGTTGCAGCTTACCGAGGACAAAATCTTAGATATGAGGTTGTGGAAGACACAGATTAGGGTAGTAGAGTAGTAGGAGTAGAGAGTTCCATACTAGTAGGCGTAGTTATTCTGTTGTAGTTTCTTGTCCTTCGATTTCGTTTATAGTTTACTGGTTTTCGTTCCTGCGTAGCATATTATTTTGTTATAGTTAATGTTCCTTTCTTATTTGTATTGCTCTGTTATTGCTTTACTGCCTTATTGTTATTGCTATATTGCTCTGTAGCCGAGGGTCTATAGGAAATAACATCTCTAGCTCTCAAGGTAGAGGTATGGTTTGCGTACAATCTACCCTCTCCAGACTCTACTTGTGTGTCACACCCCAAACCCGACCCTGGACATAACAAGCACCTGATTTTATGCACAACACCGGAAACACCTTATAAGACACTAAATGTTTACCTCTTTTAATAAGATTTCATTATTTAATCAAACAAGGTATAAATAGCTAAATGGAACCATGATCACCATTTACGAAATAAAAATCAATGGAAGTCTATAATAAATAAGTTATCACAACATAGCAACGCCTATGAGAGTCGAATAACAACCTCAACCAAATACCCATAAATAAGTTGTCACAACATAGCAACGCCTATGAGAGTCGAATAACAACCTCAACCAAATACCCACAAAACAACGTCTATCTATGGAGCCTCTAAGATGATAAAAGGAAATAGTCTAACTTCAGAACGCGGTCTGGAAACTAATGGTAATAAAATAAAGATAGAATGGTGCCCCACGAACAATCATGTGAGCTCACTGAATAATTTTGAAAGCAGTAAGTTCTTCTAAGTCGTAGGCATATCACGAACATGCTCTTCTTCATTACCTGACACACCATAAAAAATAGCAATGGTATGCCTGAGTACTAGATACTCAGTGTGTGTCCGAAATAATGATTAATCACAAAATATATAAGTAATAAGTGCAATTAAAACAATGTTGAGAAATCATTCAAAACAAATGATAACATCTCATAAACATCCAGTAAAAGTCAATGATGAAGATATAATCACTTTGAATCCTTAAGTCATTCTCATTACCTTAAGTTCTTTCAAAACAGTTCGAAATCCCAAAGTAGAGTAAGCCAGTAAACTTAGTGAAATCATCAAGGAAGAAACCAATAACAAAGAACATAACAAGCTTAGCTCATTTACCCTTTATCATATTAAATCTTCACTTACGAACCCAGAATCATCAACAAGACAACTTATGACAATCAAAGAATCAACACATGGCAACTCACGGGCGAACAATCAATTGATGCACCGGGGTTACCATCCCTCGGAGGTTAATCGTCCTTTGGACTAGCACAACAATAGATACATTGGGGTTAGTTTTCCACAGAGGATAATCATCCTCTGGACTGGCACATCAATAGATGTACCGAGATACACGCCTCGGAGGTCAATCGTCCTCTGGACTGACACATCAATACTTGTATCGATACGTTAGGATCCATAACGGCAAATCATCCTATGGACTAGCACATCTTGCCCATACATGCCAAAACACAAACAAACACAAGTCGTGGTATATCAATCGAGTCATCAATCATGGCTTATAGCCGAATTCACAAATCATGGCATGGAAGCCGAATCTCAAATCATAAATGATAGTCAAATTGTTCATTATGAATTATATTCAGCATCCCGTTAATAGACTATATCATGTCATTAAACTGTTTAGAAACCATGTTCAATCATTAATCAAATTTCAACTTATCAAAACTCGTTCATAGGGTAAAACACATTAAAGACCCAAGTTTTTGAAAACAAGTTTAAACCATCCCTTATAGGGGAAAAGCATATTCAACAGTTAAATCTCTATAATTCACTTTTGATACTCCGTTGATAGGAAAAAAACATGAATATATATATATAGTATGATGCACCTTAGGTTCCATGAGGGTTTGTCCCTCACACACATGAAACCTTGCCCAAAATTATTTTTTAAAGGTTGAAAAAGTATATTCGAAAAGAGACATACCTTGATTTCCGCTAAAAGCTAGAAAACATATTCTTCCACGTTCAATAATCGCTCTACAACTGATAAGAATATGGGATAAGAATACTACATAAAGATTCCACCGGTGATATTAAAAAAAATATATCAATTGGTCCAGTTCTTAACAAAACTTTCGAGCCCAAGCCAGACTTTTGTGAGAATTCCAGTCTTATTATCGGTGACTGTGCACTTCCTTTGGTTATTGAGTATGGAGAAGGTAATGTCATAGCATACGAAGATGAAGAGAACTCCAACACTTATGTGAGAAGGGTTTTTGATAGTTTTTCTCACGGAACTGGGCAACCTTTGGTTGAACATGCGGTAACCGAATCACTCTGGGAAAGGAATAACCTCTTAATTTTGGTTGGCATCAGTTTGATGCATGATCATATATCCATACATCTTCCGTTTGATCCCGATGAGTATATTCCTCCACCAATTTCACTCGAGTGTGGCCTTAGGCAATTTGGTATGCTTCGTAAATATGCAGGTACTCCATTATATCCAGTATAGACTATGCCACAAGTGTGTTTACACAAATAGCTCATCCAAATGTTGGTTTATTCAATGTTTTTAATAGCTACTTGTCTGAGGATGAAGCGGACTCGGCAATGTTCTATTGTTTTTTCCAGAAACATCTAGTTGTGTGGTTTTTTAACGACATGACCAAACTGAAGGTTAACATGAACACTAATTGTACCGAAACTATGCTTGGAAAAGAAGTTGTCAAGCGCATGATGACGAAACTTTCTCCACTTCAGTGGGTGTCTTACTACAATTGTAGCCGAAATTTGCCTCATGTGAGTTTAGGTTCTTGGGAGGAACTTGTTACATTTACAAGAGCACTTGAGCATACAACAGATTTGATATTCAATGTTTATGAAGTTGTTCTAATTGAGTCCTCGTTTATTGGCGCAACTAGAATCACTGACATTGAACTAAACAATCCTAAGTGGAATGATTCCTGTCACATCTACTGTGCCCATATCAATTCAAATGTGACATCTTCAATCAGAGATGACAATTTCATTGGTACAACTTTAATTGATGGCTCGCTTGTTGATTCGGACCAACTTGGATCAAGATGGTTCCAGCAAATGCTTGAGCTATTCTTATCTGGATTAGACTTTCCCTATGACCCTGGTTCGAGTCTGCTTACTCTAGCCTGTCGTACTTGCCCGCATGGTGCCTACTGTTGGGCGAGCTGGATTTCCAAGTTCATCAGGTCAACCATGTGGAATGCTAGCCTTGCATCCTTGTCTACTCTAAGCCGTAAGAAGTCGTTCTGGATCAACTTAAGCTTATCCAACGAATCTCTCAATTGATCGGTACCCCAAGTTGAACCTCAAAAGCATCCAACCACCCGATCGATGAGCGACACCTCCTACCATACAAGGCCTCAAATGGTGTCATCTCAATACTCCAATAATAATAGTTGTTGTAAGCAAACTTCGCCAAGGGTAGAAACTGATCACAATGACCATCAAAGTCAATCACACAGGCTTGCAGCATGTCCTTGAGAACATGAATAGTCCGCTCAGAAATAATAGAATTGGGAACCCTGTGCAATCGGACTATCTCACGAATGTAAATTCTGGCCAACTTCTCCAAATTATAAGTAGTCTGAATTGGAATGAAATGGGCAGATTTGATCAACCTGTCCACAATGACCCATATAGCATCAAACTTGCCCAAGGTACGGGGCAATCCTACCACAAAATCCATGGCAATCCGCTCCCATTTCCACTCAAGAATAGGCATCCTCTATAGCACACCATCAGGCCGCTGGTGCTCATATTTCACTTACTAGCAATTCAAACATCGAGACACTAACTCTACTATTGTCCCTCTTCATCCTGCACCACCAGTAATGTTGTCTCAAGCCACGGTACATCTTCGTAGCCCCTAAGAATAAAATAGAAAATTTTTACTTAATTATATCTTAATTTTGTAAATTGACAAATATTTTGGAATAATTTTTTAAATAATTTTGACAACTAATATGGGACGAAGAGAGTACATACATGTAGAGTAATAAATATTTACGCTAGGTTCTAACTCATATTCGGAAGGAAAAAAATTAGTAGTATTTTGTAGATTTTTATAGTTTAATCTAATTCAAAATTTACTGGCGACTAATCCCAATTTAATGAGATAAATTGCTATCTACCAATAAGTCTTATTGCTCTCTATCAATAAATATTAAGGACCTGTTTGGTCATGAGTCACTTTTTTCTGATTTTTTTTCATTTTATTTGTAAATCTTTGAAAAACACCAAAAATACTGTTTCATGTTTTTCACTTTCATTATATTTAAATAATTAAATATTCTTTGCAAAAACTATACTCAAATACAACTGCGTCTTCACCTCCAACATTAAAATTTCAACTTCAAATTTTCAAATAAAATGAAAAACATGTGATTTTCATGGCCAAACGCCTACTTATATTCTTGAAGCTCAAACATGAAATGTTTAATTAAAATGTATTGGGTTGTCAAAGTCTCAACTATCACACTTCATGCACCCCCTTAATGATGAAGTAATTTGTATTCATTTGGCTCAAAAAATTCTGCATTTTGACAGATATTTTGTACTACTGCCTCATAATTCTGCATCAGTCTAGCATTGAATGCAAACAGTGAGAAATGTGATCACTTATGTAACTCCCTCTGGTATAAAATAGGGCTGGCCAGTGGGCCGGGCTCGGGTCTGGCGGTGTCGGGGTCGGGGCGGGACGGGAGAAGGGGCGGGGTCGGGTCTGGCGGGGTCGGGTCTGGCGGGACTGGAGCAAGTCCCGTCCCGATCCCGATCCCGTCGGGCTCGGGTCGGGGCGGGCTCGGGGCGGGGTCGGGCTCGGGTCGGGATATGGCGGGTTTTTTTTTTTTTTTTAAAAAAAAAAAAATAACATATGTATAAAAAAAACTCAATAAACAAAACAAGATAGTGTAATAAAAACATCCCAAGGCCGTTTTTTGTACCTCTTATATTATTTAATAGACATATGATTTTTTTGTAATACAAATACAATTGTCTAAAATCTAAATTGCAACTTTGTGGTGTTGTCCAAAAGTTACAAATTACATAATAAAATTACAATTAAAAAAATTACATTCTCAAAAAAACCTGTTCTAATTGCTTGATGATTTCATGTGGTTCTTCGGTTGGAATTGGTATTTGTTGGTCAAATTGATCCACGTCGCTTCCACTACCTTCGGTTAAGATTTCGTTGTAGTTTTCATCATCTTCTTCGTTGATCTCCGGTTGACCGCACCTTCTCCGCTCCGCTCGTATCCAATCTCTCGAATAATACCGCAATTTCCAAAGCCGTCTCCGGCTAATGAGTGTCTCGTGGTCTCCTATTTGATATCTCGCTCGCGAAAAAACGCTTTCGTACGCAGCTTGACGACGCTTGAATGTTCAAAACATCTCGAGCCATCAATGAAAGTGTCGGAAAGGTCTTCTCATTCCCCCTCCAAGATTTCAAAGCAAGTCTTCATGTCCATCTTCATTGATAACTTCTTGATACGGTACGTAACCCCGCAAAACAAAAATATCCAACTCGCTAATTTGGTTAGTAGTAGAGGTACGGCCGCACATTCTATTTCGAGGCTTTCAATACTAGCCGCGAAACAAAGATGTCTTTTGTGAGGTTGTGTTGAAGATGAAGAAGATGGTATGGAAGCCGGTAAGTTACTAGCATTTTCTTGTTGATAAAATCTATATATATTTTTGCATTGGTGTTCTACGCTAGACAATACTTCTTCTTTAGTTTGTTCAATAGGTGGTGGGTGATTTAGATTTTTGGGACTTGGAGGTGGTAGTACTTCTATACAATCGTAAATAGTTTCAATTAGTGATTTTGTACCGTCTATTTTAATAGTAGGATTTAATACAGAACCAATAATATAAATAGAGGGAATAGGAATAAAATATTTTTTTATTTTGAGAAACATTTTTTTAATAGTCGCCTTATAAGTTTGGTTTTTCCATATATTCACTAAGTAATAAAAATATTAGAGTTATATAAAATAACATAGTTGAAATAGTAGGATAATATATACCGGAAAATTCTTTTGTTGCTTGAAAAAATTTCTCTAAAAATACAATAAGTTCGGAAATTTTTTCCCAATCACTATCTAAAATCATATCACCGGCTTTTTATTATGAGAGTTAAAAAATAAAGTTATAGGTAATTTATAGTCATAAGCAACAAGTAGTTGCTCGTATAAAGAATTCCACCTAGTGGATACTTCTTGTGGAATTTTTCTAAAAGGTAGTTGGCAATCATGACAAATTTTTTTATATTCTTTTCTACGTTGTACTTTATTACTTTTAAAAATAAAGTTTATAGCAAATTGTATTTTACTAAGAATGTCTTCAAAAAGTGATAGACCATCCTTTACAATTAAGTTATATATATGGCACGCGCATTTTATATGAAAATGGTCTGGAAAAGACGGAGTTAAACTATTTTTTAAAATTGTAATGGCGTAATTGTTACTAGAAGCGTTATCTAATGTAATAGTCATAATTTTATCGGTAATTCCGTAATAATCGCACACTTGATAAATATTTTCTCGCAATAAAAGTACCAAAGTGTGCCTATCATCTATATATCTATACGCTAAAATACGTTTTTGCATAGACCATTTATAATCTATCCAATGACAAGTTACGATTAAATAATCATGGCCGTTAGTACTACGACCTATATCGTACGTGATGGATACTTTGCCATTAAAATGATATAATGAAAAACGTAAATATTGTTGATATTCATGCGCGAATTTAAATACATCTCTCTTAACAGTTGATCTAGGAAAACCGTTAAAAGCAGGATTATATATATCTCTAATGTAATGAATAAAACCGGGAGATGAAGGAAATGAAAAAGGCAAACCCTCCACAAAAACTAATTTTGATATTGCTTCCCTATCTCTATGTTTATTGTATTTAGAGCCTACAATTCCCCCCGTCATAGGGTTAATTTGACCCCAGTACTTGGTCCGGACGATATCGGTATGTGAACCTTGTCCCGATGGAGCGGGCGTTTGCGCACCCGGTTTTGAAGCCTGGTATTGGGCATACCTAGCTGGATGAGCACTTACTACGTGTCTAATTAAACCCCCGTCCCACCGTGACCTTTTCCAGTTTTAAATTTTAAAACATTTTTACAAATTTTACATATGGCTACTTGATTCTCTACGTCCCTATCAAAAAATGTCCATGCATCTGATTTTAATGGTCGTTTTGCTGGACCTCATCTCATACTAGGGGGAATAGGAGGTATTTCAGTTGAAGGTGCACTAGTGGGTGTGTTGTCATCAACATTAGTGGGTATATCATCTAGATCATCGTCTAAATTAAAGTCTTCTTGAGTTCCGAAAATAGCTCCCGGTCTAAATCTAATGGTATTGTAGGAAAATGTTGAGTATCAACAAAATCATCATGTGTAGGAATAAGATGACTAGAAGAAGTACCCTTGCCCTGGTTGCCCCTACTAGAAGAAGCACCCTTACCCTTACCCTTAAACATACCTTTTAATCCTTCCATTTTAATTATGATAATAAATAAATAATTAAAGACAATAAAATTAAGTGATCTAAACTAAATAAACAGACAATAATAATTTAATGAAGGAACGAATGTACCAAACGCCGACGTAACGTCGACGTGTAATCGAGAGGTTGAAAATTGAAACTTTGCTCGATGGAAGATCCTCAAGCTAGTTGCCAACTTCACTACCAATTCCCAAATGAATAAATAAAATTGAATATTTAGCAAACAATGTAGAATTGTAGAGAGATATATTGAGAAATTAGAGAGATTGTAGGAAGATTTGTGAGAAAGATGAAGAGAAAATGAGTTATTTATAGTTGAAAAATTGGGTTAAAGTGTAAATATAATAACTTATGGGTTAAAAATAAATATTAAGGGGTAGGGGGTTGGGGGAGGGGGGGGGGGGGCTAAAATGGCCGTTGCCAACGGCCATAATCTAAAATGGCCGTTGGTGCAACGGCCATTTTTGCAAAGGGCCAGGGCGGGGTCGGGGCGGGCTCGGGTCTCGCGGGCCTGGGGCGGGCTCGGGTCTCGCGGGCCTGGGGCGGGCTCGGGTCTCGCGGGACGAGACATCGTCCCGTCCCGAGTTCGAGTCCCGCCCCCGTAAATTTTTTTTTTTTTTTTTTTTTTTTTTTTTTTTGGCGGGGGCGGGCTCGGGACGGGCTCGGGTCGGGGTCGGGCTGTCCCGGCCCACTGGCCAGCCCTAGTTTAAAATAACTTCAAATGACAGCTTTTGTAAAATTGTCACATTCCAAAATGATACTCATACAACCCTCTGGTTAGTTTTGTACTACCTAAACTTTCACAGAAGTAGAAATCCGCAAAAGTTGAAAACTTGTGCTACTACTTTTACAACACTTCTTTTTTATACAACTATTTAGGTGCCTTCTGATTCATCTTTCGATGGAATTAATCAATGTTTATAACCAGTATAATAGTTAGTGTTTTAAGGAGAATCAATTTTAATAGAAATTCAACATAGTTAATACTATAATATTTGGTAAACTTTTCTTTTCTCTTTACATAATATCCTTATAAAGAGAAAATCTATGTATTATTTTATGCCAGATAAAATGAAATAACATTTTCTACTAAAAAGTATTCAAATATTTTGAATTATATGCTATATATGCTCCATATGTTTCAATTTGTATGGAGCGGAGTGTCAGCATGTCAAGAACTCTCACGTTATAAAGATCAAAGTTGATGGATGTGTAGGTATACTAGGGAAGATAAGATAAGAAATGAAGATATCTGGGACAAGGTGGGAGTAGCCTCGATGGAGGACAAGATGCGGAAAATGAAGCTGAGATGATTCAAACATGTGAAGAGGATATGCATGGATGCTCTCGTACGGAGGTGTGAGAGGTTGACTATGAATGATTTTAGGAGAAGTAGAGGCAGACCGAAGAAGTATTGGGGAGAGGTGATTAGGCAGAACATGACGCTTCTTTAGCTTACTGAGGACATGACCTTAGATAGAAGGTTATGGAGGACACGAATTAGGAGATAGTTGAGTGTTGTCTCTTAATCTATTGTTCGCTTACTATCGATGTTTGATGCACTGCGGTTACTGTATTCGTTTGTTGTTAATATTGTCGCTTTTGCAAGATGCTTTATCATGCTTTCCTTATTATTTGTCATGCCTTTTCTTTTTATCTGTCATGCTTTTCAAACTATTTTGATTATCTTTCTTTGAGCCAAGGGTCTATTGGAACATTCTTTCTACCTAGTAAGGTCTGCGTACACACAATCCTCCCAGACCCCACTTGTGGGACTACACTTGGTATTATGTTGTTGTTGTTTTAATTTGCATGTCTTGCTTTCCTTTTTGTTATGTTTAAAAAAGAATGTCACTTTTTATATTTAGTAACTCCTTTAATCTATCCTACATGACATATTTAAGACCACAAATTCAAAGTACTTTGGTACATTTACACATCTCCTACTTTAAAATTATAAGATTCAAAAATCTTCTTTAAATTCTTAAACTGTGTGCATAATCAAATTAAGATACCTAATTTGAAATGGAGGGAGTACTAATTTATAGTAGTGAAAATTTCACAAATAGCTATAGTTTAAGGGTTTAAAATGTCGCCTAGCTATACTTTGCATAATTACCAAGCGTAGCTACTTTTTTTGTAGATACAACGAGATTCCTGACACTGTATTCATAATATATCTCGATGTATTCATGAATACAATAAGTAAAATTAGCTGAAATCGTGGGATGTGCTCTGTTAAACATGGAAAATAAAATAAATCTTTTCTTGAACCACGCGTAACGTATTTCCTTCCATATTTCACACGACTCTTTATTCATCCATAAGTTCAATTTGAAATTCAAATTTCTTCCATCATTATCCTCAAAACAGAGCACATCAGTAACAAAAAATTATTTCACCTTCACACAATTTTAGTATTACGATTATCTCAAATCATTCTCGATTCGATTTTGTTGATGTATAGTACAGCTCTGTTTTTTTCTTACGAGGTTCTACATAATTTGATTTTATTGGCGTATAACGATATGGTTCAATTGTTTCCATATCAATTACAATATGAAGATCAAACATAAATACAACATTCAACGACTTTGCTTGTCCTGAGCCGAGGGTCTCTCGGAAACATCCGCTCTACCTACCAAGGTAGAGGTAAGGTCTGCATACATTCTACCCTCCCCAGACCCCACGTTGTGGAATTTCACTGGGTATGTTGTTGTTACTTTTTTTGTCAAATTGAACTAGTTAAATTGATTAATTGTTCCTGTATATTCGTGAATTTTGAAGTTTCTGATTTACAGTATTGAATTCGAATATAAAAATATCGAACATAACGACATTAATTCGACATTCTGGTATTTAGAACGATCAGAATTGTTTTGTGAATTACACTATTGATGTAATTATTTTCAAAGAGTATGCGTTGTATGTGGAGTTGGTTGCTACAACATCGAATCAAGTACGAATAGGTGCAAGTTTAAAAACATCTAATATCAAGTACATGATCGAAGATAATTCTATGACATGAGAAATACACAACGACATGAGTGTCAGGGTGTGTGTTGAACTCAAGAAAAAAATATACAATTCAGCATGTATCAATTGTGTGTCAGTGCAACGAATAAGATTAATGAATACAGTGCGTCAGGTGAAAGTGCTATTCAAACTGACCAAACGCAAATCGAATACGGGCTTATCATACAAGCTATGGATACGAATGATTTGATGGCACTGGCGATAATAAATTTTGGTTAGCCAGTAGTTGTATTTGGAAGGGTCAAATACTTGATCATTACATATCATAATCACAAAGAGGTCATGGTAGATCAGGTATACACTAATAAAGAAACTTTAAAGTCTATGATGGCGAAGTATGCAATAAGAAACATGTTTTAATTTCGAACGTAGCGATCAAATTCTATAAAGTTAGTTGTATTCATAATTTAAATGGTGTAGTTGTTTATGTATATAAAGTGATTGCTATTATACCTATACAGCCTGTTTTGCAATTATAGTGTGTATATATATTGATTTTGAATATTCAACTAATTGTATATGTATACGAATTTGCATTTGTAGCTATACATTTGTATGCATATCAAAACAATGTGAGTGGACATTCAAGGCGTCGAGTATTAACAGATCATCCATGTTCAAAATGAGGGAGTGTGTGGATGAAAATACATGTCCATTGAAGGATAAGGTTTATTCGCAAAACCAAGCTAGTAGTGGATTTATAGCTGGTGTTATCAAACCCATAATTTTAAATTACAAAAGAAAGTATACTCCATGTGATATAATAGACGATGTGAGAAATAAATTTGGTGTGAAAGTGTCATACATGACAGCCTGGCGTGCTAAGGAAAAGGCTATGATGGACTTGAGAAGCGATCCAGCAGATTCTTACAAAACATTACCGGGATATGTATACATTTTGGATAAATCATATCCAAATTCACATATAAGAATGTATAAATCAACTGAAAATGAGTTCTTGTATCTATTTGTAGCACTGCATGCCTTTATCAAAAGGTTCGACTGTTGTCGACCTATCGTTGTTGTAGATGGCATCCACCTTAAAATAGCGTACAATGGTACATTCATTTCAACCAGCACGTTGGATGGTGCAGTTATGTTGGATGCAAGCTAATATATTACTGAATACATGTATACAAATTCAAAAAAAATATTAAAAATTCTTAAATTTTTACATGTATTCATTTATTTCTGTAGGGAATATACTGCCTCTGGCATATGAAGTGATTGATTCTGAAAATGACAAGTCTTAGATATGGTTTTTTGAATGTTTCAAGGAAGCTTATGGTGAACGGGAGAACATATGTGTTGTATCTGATAGACATGAAAGCATCATAAAGGCTGTATCTAGAGTATGTCCTAATGTTCCACATTTTGCATGCATTTGGCATCTTTGGAAAAATGTATGGAAGAAATACAAGAAGAGCCACAAAGTGTTGGGTGGGGTGTTATATTCAATGATAAAAGTGTATACACGGGATGAATTTTATATGCTAATGAAAAAGTTGAGCACATGGATATTTGTGTCAAAAGGTATTTGGAATAAGTGAGAAGAGAAAAGTGGGCTAGGTTGTATGCTACTGTTAACCGAGGATGGACAATGACTTCAAATATTACTGAGTCAATTAACAAGGCATTATTACTTGCGCGGGAATTGCCTATCTTTAATTTTCTTGAAGCAGTTTGGATGATGTTTGAAAGATGGAATTGCACCAACCGAAATAATGGTTAATATACATTCACAACTCTTGAGAAAAAGTTCCAAGAGTTGCTCTCCATCAATCGGTATCAGTCAACGTGTATGACATATTATTTTGTTAATATTTGTTTATGTTATTAATTGATTTGAATAAATAGCAGAGTCTATTTTTCTTGCTGTATCTGTTTTTGTTAAACAGAGGTAATCCAGCAGATTCCAGCAGGCCCATCTCGGCCAAAAAAGTCCAAATTGTATATTTGTAGTATATTATGAATAGGATACCTTAATTAGAGTTATACACCTACCATAATTGTATAGTTAGAATTATGGTAGAATAAGGATTTAGAAGTAGAATAGGAAAAGGATTTTCCTATTATGAAAATATGTAACTTGTATAAATAGCCTTTCAATTAATGAAAATAATCAAGGGGATTATTTCTTTCATGGTATCAAGAGACTAGGTCTAAACCAAAAGTTTTCTTCTCTCAAACTTTTGCCTCTTTGGCCGAGAACCCCCCCCTCCCTCGGGTTTTTCTCTCTCCAAATATCTCGTCTTCCGCTCTCAAAAACCTCTCTTAAATTTATCCTCCTTCTTTGTTCTTTCAAATATGTCTAAGAACAATTTTCACCCTGCCCTCACAGTTTCCAATATCAAGCTCAGTGTCCCTATTGTTCTTGAGATGGAAAACGTTCAATATGCAACGTGGGCGGAGTTGTTTAAAATTCACGCTATCTCTTATCAAGTTCTTCATCACATAATTCCTCCCGCTAGACCCCGTCCTGCGGAGGATCCTGAGGTGTGGATTACACTTGATGCTACCGTTCTTCGGTGGATATACGCCACTATTTCAGTGGACCTTCTACGACGATTATGGAGCCCGATACCACGGCTATGGCTGCATGGAATAGATTGCGTGACATATTCCAAGACAACCAAAGCATTCCCGTATCGTCACACTCGAGCAGAATTCTCTCTCGTTCGAATGGACGTATTTCCGAACGTTTCGCATATTGCAAGAAACTAAAGGAATTGGCGGATCAACTCCGTAACGTTGGCGCACCAAAGAACAAATAATCGTCTAGTTCTACGGTTGGTTGCCGGTCTTTCGGAGGCCTATAATGGTGTTGGCACTCTCCTTCGCCAAAGCAACCCTCTTCCCGACTTCCATCAAGCCCGCTCCATGCTTACGTTGGAAGAAGCCGGTTTGGCTAAAAAGGCGGCTACGGAGCGAGTTCGGTTGTCATGATGGCATCCTCTCCGAATCCGTCGCTTTTGTTAATAATTCGGGCCAAAACCATAATAATGGTGGAGGCAAGAATAATCGCAAGAATAATAAAAACCGCGGAGGCAAACGCGGTAGTAATGGTGGAGGTTCCGTAGTCGGCAAAACATCGGTGGGTCCCATCCGATGAACAAGGCCCACCACCCCCATGGGCCCAGCGGTGGGGCCCATGGCGAGGAGCGATGGCAGTGGACCGTGGGCCGTGGGCCAATGCCCATACCAAGCGGCGGGAAATTCCACGGCGGCCGGTGGGGCGGCCAACAATCCGGGCCCAATGCCCGGCGGTGGCGGCCCACCGGCCGCGGCCCAACAACAGCAGCGGTAGTAGCGATTACGGGCCGGGTCCAAGCACGGCCGAGTTCTTGGGCCCCGACCTCCGCAAGCCTATCATGCGGCGACAGCCCTACTCGGACCGATATCGAGGCCGCAATGCACACGTTGGGATTAACTCAACCGGACCAAAATTGGTACATGGACACCGGGCCACTACTCACATGACTTCCGAATCGGGTACTCTCTCATCTTATTACAATTTGAGCACCCCTCGGGAATAATTGTTGGTAATGGCGCTTCTATTCCAATTCTAGGGTATGGTCGAAAAACGTTATCTCCTCCCAATCCACCTCTCCTCTTGAAAGATACTTTACATGCTCCTAAATTGATTAAAAATTTAGTGTCCGTCCGAAAATTCACAAATGACAATTCTGTTTCGTTGAATTTGATCCTTTCGGTTTCTCTGTGAAGGATTTCAAGACGGGGAGTCATCTCATGAGGTGTGATAGTAGGGGAGATCTCGTATCCTATCATGCCCGCCGATCCATCGAGTCCACCTTGCCATCGCCTTTTGCGCCATCTCTCCTTCCATGTGGCATGCTCGTTTGGGTCATCCGGATCTTCTATTTTATCGCTTTTAGATAAAAATAGCTTTATTTCTTGTAAGGGTACGAGTCGTACTCCAATTTGTCGATCTTGTTCATTAGGAAAAATTGTTAAGTTACCATTTGTAGACTCCAATTCTCATACTTCTATGCCATTTGACATTATTCATAGCGACTTATGGACATCTCCTGTTCTTAGTTCAATGGGTCATCGATATTATGTTCTCTTCTTAGATGATTATTCTAGATTTTTGTGGACGTTTCCAATTGCGAATAAATCACAAGTGTTTTCCGTCTTCATAAAATTTAGAGCGCTCATTCGTACTCAATTCGAAAGAGAAATAAAAAATATTCAATGTGATAATGGGAAGGAGTATGACAATAGGGAGTTTCGAGAATTTTGTGCTACTCATGGGATAAATTTTCGGTTTTCATGTCCTCATACATCTTCACAAAATGGGAAAGCCGAACGCAAAATTCGTTCCATCAATAACATTGTCCGAACTCTCCTAATTCATGCCTCCATACCTCCGTATTTTTGGCATCATGCTCTACAAATGGCCACTTACCTTCTTAACATAATTCCGTCTAAAGGTCGACATATTCTTCCCCTCTCAAAATCTTATATAATAAAAACCCGTCTTATTCTCATCTTCGGATTTTTGGGTGCTTGTGTTATCCATTATTCCCATCCACCACAATTAACAAACTTCGTGCTCGGTCTACTCCATGTGTATTTATGGGTTATCCGTCGAATCATCGTGGGTATAAGTGTTTTGATTTATCCTCCAAGAAAATCATTATAAATCGTCATGTCATTTTTGATGAAACCCAATTCCCTTTTACAAAAGTTCATACTCCCGAGCCTAAGTCGTATAATTTTTTGGATGACCAAATATCCCCGTATATTATTCGAATTTTTCGGACAACTCCCGTGCCCAAAATCCTCCGGCGGGCCCACCGCCCGCCGGTCCCACAAGATCGTCGCCCCCTCGCTGTTCCAGGCCATGGAAACAGCTCCACTATTGGGCCGGTCCAGCCCAATTTCGGAACCGGTCCAGAAACCGAGCCCAAAGATCTACCGATTTGGGCCGGCCAGCCCACCGCCCGCCGGCCATCCGTCCCGAGCCCGTAAAATTCCCAAAATTCCATTAATTCTTCCTCGAGTCATAGACCGGTCACTCGTAGTCAGCGGGCCATTTTTACACCTAAAAGACATTTTAATTTACATTCTAATGTCTCTAAATCCCCCTTGCCCCGCAATCCTGTGTCCGCATTAAATGACCCTAATTGGAAAATTGCTATGACTGATGAATATAATGCTCTTATTGATAATAAGACGTGGGAGTTGGTGCCCCGTCCATATGGTACTAATATTATCAGGTCTATGTGGATTTTTGCTCATAAGGAGAATTCAGATGGGTCCTTTGCTCGACATAAGGCGCGACTTGTTGGTGATGGTAAGACTCAGCAGGTTGGAATTGATTGTGGTGAGACGTTTAGTCCGGTGGTCAAACCGGCTACCATACGCACTGTGCTTAGCTTGGCTCTTTCAAAGACTTGGCCAATCCATCAGTTGGATGTCAAGAATGCCTTTCTACATGGTGACCTCAAGGAAACAGTCTATATGCATCAGCCGTTGGGTTTCAGGGATCCCAACCGCCCTCATCATGTCTGTTTGTTGAAGAAGTCATTATATGGGCTTAAGCAATCCCCACGTGCCTGGTATACACGATTTGCTGATTTTGTTTCGACTATTGGGTTCACACACAGCAGGTCAGACAATTCTTTGTTCATCTACCGCCGTGGTTCGTCATTGGCCTATATTCTGTTATATGTGGATGATATCATCTTAACTGCCTCCTCCGATGCTTTGCGTCGGCTATCATCGGGCCATGCTCGGTTCCCGAATTTGCTATGAAGGACTTAGGGCCGTTGAGTTATTTTTTGGGGATTGCCGTCAAACGTCATTCAGGTGGCTTGTTTCTGTCTCAACGGAAGTATGCTGCTGAGATCATAGAGAGGGCTGGGATGTCATCCTGTAAGTCCACTTCCACACCGGTTGATGCAAACCCAAAGCTGAGTGCCGCAACAGGTGCACCATACGAGGACCCGACCCGGTATCGCGCCTTGCAGAGAGCCCTCCAGTATCTTACATTTACCAGACCAGATATTACGTATGCGGTTCAACAGGTGTGTTTATTCATGCATGATCCTAGAGTTGAGCACATGAATGCAATCAAACGCATCATTCGGTATATTCAGGGGACACTAGACTATGGGTTGCACTTGTATCCTTCATCTACATCCACACTTGTCTCTTACACGGATGCGATTGGGGTGGTTGTCCCGACACCGGACGGTCGACTTCGCTCTTGTATGTTCCTTGGCAACAACTTGGTCTCCGGTCACCAAACGTCAAGCAACTCTATCCCGCTCAAGTGCCGAGGCGAATATCGAGGGTAGCGAATGTGGTCTCCGAATCATGTTGGATACGTAATTTGCTTTTGGAGCTTCATTGTCCAATTCAGAAGGCAACCTTGGTATATTGCGATAACATTAGTGCAATCTACCTGTCAGGTAATCCAGTTCAGCACCAACGCACCAAGCATATCGAAATGGACATTCACTTTGTCCGTGAAAAGGTTGCAAAGGGTCAAGTTCGTGTATGTCATGTCCCGTCTCGTTATCAAATTGCAGACATCTTTACAAAGGGTCTACCAAATGGTTCTCTTTGAAGATTTTAGGGACAGTCTCAGCGTTCGGAAACCGCCCGCTATGACTGCGGGGGTGTGTTAAACAGAGGTAATCCAGCAGATTCCAGCAGGCCCATCTCGGCCAAAAAAGTCCAAATTGTATATTTGTAGTATATTATGAATAGGATACCTTAATTAGAGTTATACACCTACCATAATTGTATAGTTAGAATTATGGTAGAATAAGGATTTAGAAGTAGAATAGGAAAAGGATTTTCCTATTATGAAAATATGTAACTTGTATAAATAGCCTTTCAATTAATGAAAATAATCAAGGGGATTATTTCTTTCAGTTTTTATAAAAGTGATACATTTGAATTTTTTGAATACAGTGTATTCATAAATGTATATGAATTGTGATGAATACACAGTGTATTTAACTAGATATTATTTTCTCATGATTAGGTAATACCAGCAACAAAGTACTTGCACACGGTAATGGAAGAAGGACGACGTTTCATTGTGTGTATTGAAAACAAAACTTGTAGCTGTAAAAGGTTCCAAATGGAAGAGATATCATGCCCACATGCTTATGCAGTTCATAAAAGCAAGAATCTACCACCGAACAACTACAACTCATACTTATACAAACCGAAAACTGTGATGCAGACTTATGATGTCCCGGTTATTTCTATCCCAGATCCGAGTGAATGGAAAATACCCTTACACATATCTGAAGAGAAAGTTTTGCCACCAAGATACAAGAGACCTTCTGGAAGGTCAAAGAAGAAGCGCGATAAGCCTTTATCTGGAATGCTACTTGGTAAATGATCAAATTCGTGCGGTAGATATGTATATCTACTTACTGGACACAATACGCATTTTTGCAGGAATGAACCTAAAAAGAAAGTAGTTTCTATTTTTTATGTAGTTAATAATGGATGAATACTTCTAGTATTGGACCAAGACGCTTATCAATTGACATGAATGTTTTCAGATTTTGTTCTTCTATACAAATTTTTTATGTAGTTAATAATGGATGAATACTTTTTGTATATGTTGCAATATATTGTATTAACTATATACATTTTGATGGATTCAAAAAATGAATACATTACAACACTAATGCACATTGAGGTTATATCCTGAGTATAGAATACAAACAGTGATTACAATAAAAAATTAAATACATTATGATAATGAATACATTTACTATATATAATGTCTTCATTTTTTCCTGCATTGATTACCTATAAGACCTGAATATATTGAAAATCATGAACTATATTGATAAGAAACTAACTGATAATCATGTAATTAAAATACAAAAGGTGGCATTCAAAAAATGAATACCTTAAATACTGAATACATAATAGTTTTGATAACCAACAATTTAAATACATTAATGTATAAGAAAGTCTGGTATTCAATAATTTGTGTATTCAGATAAATTACGACCTAAAATATGAATACACAAATATGAACTATATTCATATTTGGTATTCAATGAAAAAATAAATTGTATTCATAATATACTTACAAGACAATAGTTCACCAGGAAAAAAAAGAAATCTAAAAACTGAATAAATTGAATAAAATACATTGTATTCATGAGAAAGTGACCACAAAAGATATTCAATATCAAAACGTTTGCATCATCCATGAAAAATGCGATGAAAAAGATATACAAAATCCATAACAATCTGTTCTGAAAATTAACATACAAACAACTAATTAACTACGATTTTTTCAACTTGATCAAAATCTATGATTGGTCTGATTGGCTTTGGTGGTGCCTCGTCATCGCTGAGTGCTTCTGAATCTGACTTCTGCTTAGCATAGTCCCATAAAAGTGCACCATATCTTGTACACAGTAATTCATCATTAAAGTCTTCGCCTGAAATACCTTCTCCCAAACTCAAATACTTATCAAATGCTGCAACATATATCCCACAATCCCTACATATAAGAAAATAACTGAAATAAAAAATAATGAAAGTTGTATGCGTATGTAAACATGAAGAATCTGAAGCTAACTTACATGTTTCCGGGTTTTTGCCGGGACAAACCAAAAACATACTTGAAAACAAATTGTTTCGACAAGGCTTTGTCTTTGTATGCTGGGTGATGAGTCCAGTCAATGCCTTGCTTGTCACGGTAGAAATTGGTCATTTCTAAATACAGCGGCAATAGTGAAGTAAGCACGTCAATCTCAGAATTCACAGCTTCAACATGGCCTGCTGACTGGTATGAGTTATAAACATAAAGACATCTGTCCATGAATGATAAGAACGCCAACAACCAATGATTTATATTCTTCATGTTTTTGGGATAAAAACATAATCCACCATATTCTACGAGACAACGCAAAATATACAATGGCCATTCACGTATTCACACATAATTCATTTATGTGTTGCTATGTTAGTGATAGAACTCGGGTCCGCATAAGATTGGTGAATGACAACAATCTTTGTTTTTATAACACAGCCGACGATGGTAAATTTATATCTGTCATTTGGTTCATACTTGGCTTTCTTCCGTAGGTAGTAAAAGATGACATCAACGTGCTACAAAAAAATAGCGAAAAAAAGTTATAATTCATAAACACAACACTGTAAAAATGGTAAAATACAATCCAAATATACTGCATCGAACCTCGTCATGCCACGACTGTCCATCCATTGCCATTAGGTAGAACCAATTTTTGTCATTAATTTTTTGAATACCACACTCCATGAACACCGGCAATGCTGTCTTACCCTTCTTGTGATGGTCATTATATTGTTTTCTATATTAAAAATACAAGATACATAATGATCAGTTTATGATTGTATCTATATAATCTCAGTACTTAATATGAAATAACTTACTTGGCTTTGTTTATAAAAAGCAGATCATCTCTAATCCATTTTGAGAATTGATTGAAAAGCGCCATATTATGTTGCCCAGTGATACAATTGTTCTCAAATAGATATTTCTTGTTAAATATCTCAGTAATTTCTATTGAGCTACCTACATGAATACAATGAAATTACATTAAGTACGAGTACATTATAATAATCAGAAGGTATGTAATATGTTATAATACTAACTTGATGTCGAACCAAACTTCGTCCAAAATGGGAATATCTGGGTCGGGTCAAGACGTCTCTCCTTGCACAGTGTCGTCACAATTCTTGTTGGTGGTACTTGAGAAGGAAGTATTTCATCGGGCAACTCAAACTGAGAGTATGGAACCAGTTCTTGAGATGTCTGCAAGTCATCACACTTTTCGACTTCATCACTCACCGCAACAGCATCAACAGGTACAGAAGAAAAACCAGCATCGGAGCACTTTCGAATTTTTCATCTACTGGCACATGAGTTCCTTCATGGCTAGGTATTTCATAATTGATAGACGTATTTTGAAATGACTCGGTTAGGATCTGAGAACTAAAACCCTATAAAAATACATGGACAGTTATTAATTACCAAAAGAATACATAAGTTGTATTGTAAAAATAAAAATAAGTTAATTAATGTACCCCTACATCAACAATTACATAATCCTGCTGATTTACATTATCTTGTTCGTTTTCTAAGATCGATTCCTTAATAAGTATTCAGTCATGCTGATGATCTCCAATATTCTATTAAATAATAACATAATATAAATATTTTAAAGTGACCTAATGTTTGAATACACAGTTGGATTACTTGTTAAATAAAGTTGAATACATATGATTCAATTAGTTCTCCCGAAAGATCACCACCTTCTTGTATCTCTTCTGTTGAGGCCCTTAAGGTATGGCCACTCAAGTTTTCCTTGTTAATTCCAACATCACCCATTGAGACATGTAATGATGTTGTAATTCCCTACAATTTTTAAATATAGTATTAGAAAGTTGTAACGAGATCGACAAGATAAAAATGAATACAATGTAGATATATGTATGTCGTAGAGTTTACTATATTTATCAATACATCAAATATATGGATACATTTTACATCAAAATATTTCATTTAACATGACATCAAAACATGAATACATTATACTTGAATTCATGTATATAGTTATATCAAACACATGAATACATTATGGATATATGTATACAACTTCTAATTTACATTTATATTGACACAACAAGTATATTTGTGTGGAGTCTGTATTCATTTTTTATGTAAGTCTGTATTCATCAACTAACCATATAAAAAATGAATACAGTAAAATTATTGATACAGTCTTACATGAAAAGTAAATACAAACTCAAAATGTAACAACAACATGAAAGTGAATGCAGTGCTCATCAGATAAAATACAAGCAACTGAATACATTGTGAATATCAACAAAATGTATCTACAAACAACAAATAGTATTCACATGTATTCATCTACTCAATTGAATCAAACACATGAATATGAATACAATAAACATCAATTTAATTTTTATGACATTACCTCATTTTCAACATGAACTGTGTCATGATATGTTTGAATTGGTGAATTAGCGTGTAAGTTTTCTTCTACTATTCGCTGAATTTCAGTATCATGTTGTTGAAGTGGAGCTTCGCTGCCAGCATGCTATACAACAATAATATGTTAATGTACATTATAATTGAATTTGGATATTAAAGAACTGATAATTGACTTGAATTACCATTTCAGAATCATTGCTGCCTTTAATTTCTTGAAGAATCTTTCTAAAGTTGTCGTTCATGTGTTTGCGAAGATCCTTGAACCCTTCCTTCACTTAAAAATTCAATTAGATTTTAATATAGTATAAATATCATAAAATTTTAAAAAAATGTCAAATCAACTAAAGTGATAAATATGACACTTATAAAATTCTTAAAAACATTCAGTTCTTGCCTCATGAGAGACACCTCATCTTGTTTGCTGGTTGCCGGAGCGTCAGACGGGACAAATGAGGGGTCCTGTTGGACTTGTTCATTGGGATTTGGAGAAACTAACAGTCCTCTTATTTATTTTCTTTCCATGGGGAGTACTCATATAAGTTGAAACTGTATCATGAAGGGAATTTTCTTCTTTTTTGATGAAGTTCCAATAGACAACTGCTTACGCTTCTTTTGCGGTGGAGATTATGAACCTATAACTCCCTTTTGATATGTGTCTTTAGACATTGATGGTGGGGTAGAGCTAAAATCATCATCTAGATTTTCTTGGACAACGGCGACAATAGGTTTCAGAGCAAGGGTGACAGTACTTTTTTCGACAGTGTTTGTATTTGAATTCGGATCAGTGATTTTATTTCTTTCTACCGGAGTGAAAATAGGTGGAAATTGAAGTGAAGCAATCTCATTGGTTGTCGGTAATATATTAGCAAATATATGCATATCCTAATAAACAAAATAAAATTGCCAGACCTTGTATACAACATTTAAATACAAAGTGAGATATATATTTTCATTCAATTAGATTCAAAAAAATAGAAAATAAAAATATATATATATCCAAAAATATGAATACAAGAAAATTTCATAGCTTCTATCAGGTCAGGAGTGAACGAAGGAAATGGATCGTCGCCTTCTTTAAACATGTCGTCCATCAGATATTCAATTGCTGGCTGACTTTTGATTGTCATCCAATTGAACATTCTGGGAATGTATTCACTATTGCTTCTGACTGCAATAGTGTTATCAACTAATGAACAACACTCATACAACCATACTTGCATGGCAAGAGGCATTCTGTGAAGCCTATAATTTTTTTTTAATGAATCCATCTTCTGTCGGATATCTCTCATCAAATCACGAAATGCATTTATGTCTCATAGGTATTCACTATATCTTTCAGTTTCCACCAAATCAAAATGTTGTTTTGGAACGTTAATTATGCTCATCTCATCGGACAAAATATACTGGTGGATGAAATATAAAATTGTTATCTTAACAGCATCGCCATCATTTTGGCCCCAATTTTTGTGTTTAAATCATTTAAACAAAGCTGCCTTGTGGGCCATTTTCTCGACCCCCCAAAATACATTTTCTCTATCCTTATTTTCTTTTTTGGTGCAACTTTGAAATCACTCAAATTCCCGGTACACTTTAAACTCATTATAGTAGAAAACTCCCTAATGGTAAACCTCAATTCCCTACCATTTATCTTCATCAAGAAGGCATCTTCGGTACTTATCGTCAGATCTTTCATCAAAAAGTACCGGCACATTTGTGCTTGAACTTCGCAATGTTGTATTTGGAGAAATACACCAAAAAAAAAATCCAAATAATCCGTATTATCATTCAGTAAGTGTGTCTTTCAGTTCTTTAAACACATCAGTGTTTGTGTAACAACTCATGTGCAGATGATGCGTAGGAGGATATCTCACAAAGAATTTGTTATCATGTATATAGTTAAACAAACATTGTGTTAACAAAAAAATAACACGACAATCGTGATAGTGTTAATTAAAGAACATAAAGCCATGATGTGTATACAACAAATATAAATACATTTTATGCATATACAAAGTTCATGAAAAATAAATTTGTATTCCTCAAGGAAAAAAAAGAAACTTATACACTGTTAAAAATATATATACTACACTATACATGAACAACATAATCAACAATGTATACATAAATTTCATATATAGTGTATATATAATATACTATATGAATTATCTACACTAATCATGTATCTCACAAAATACAATGTGTTCACTGTTAAAAATATAAATACACAATATACATGAACAACATAATCAACAGTGTATACATAAATTCCATTATATAGTGTATATATAATACACTATATGCATTGTTTACACTAGTCAATGTATATCACAAAATACAATTTATTCACTGTTAACGATATGTATACACAATATACACGGACAACATAATCAGCTCTGTATACATAAATTCCATTATATAGTGTGTATATAACACTATATGCATTATTTACATTAATCAGTGTATATAAAACTACAATGTATTCACTGTTAAAAAATATAAATACACAATATACATGAAAAAATAATTATATTCATGTTACAAAAATTAAAATACAATATCCATATGAAGTTCAAAAATATAGAATAATGAATACATAGTATTCAACAAATAGACTGAAATTATAGTACCCGTGATTTTACCGGCACTGATTTCGGATGTTCTTCCTCAACATCATTTTTAGGCTCACTATCTGATGCATCCGCATCTCCATTTTTAGGCTTACTCGATGAAGCGGCATGAACGACTTTTTCCACTTTTTTGTATTTGATACTGAGGTTTTGGATTTCGATGGAGTTTGAACAACCTCCTTTCACTTGGGAGATTTTGCGACGTCCGTTCATGGCGCATAGTAGACATTTTAGCAATAGAGCTTGTAATTTTAATTTCTTCTTGAGTGATACACAAATCAAAAGAAGAAGCATCCTCAATTGAGTATACTTCTAGTAACTCTAGTTGGAGTACTTCAATCCTGCCATTAACATGCAGTTCTAAGTTTTTTTCGGTGAAAGCCCTAACAATGGCATAAAATTGAGGATTATAATAAGAAAAATTAAAGAATGTATGAACAAAATCCAGTGGAAAATAACCTAATCCAATAACTTATCTATTAGTGGGTTGCAATGATTTAGGAGAAGATGATTGTGTGTGTAACGTGCATAAGGAAAATGAAAAAAAAAATAGGAGAAGATTGAAGTTGAAAGAGAGAGATTGGTCTGAATATGGGTGCATTGGGGAAACCGCGGTACATTGCGGTTGGGTAATAACTTTTACCATTTATCTTTATTAATAGATATTAATTATATTAACACATTACTCGTAGCTATAGGATGTAATAAATCTAAACTATAGCTACTAAATATAAATATGAACTGGTAGTTAATTATGCCATGTAAATTTTCCTTTATAGTATAATCAAATTAAATTAAACATCCAACAATAAATAATCTTGCATTATAATCTCTGCATTATTATTCTCTGCCTAACAACCTCTGCATAACAATTCCTAATATATATTACAATTAACTTGTCATTTAATTAAATGAGTATTTGAAATATACCGACCTGATTAATCTAAATTGGTATTGCATAAGACTTGTCAAAAAAAAATTACTCCTATTTCAATTTATATGACACTCTTTCCTTTTTAGTCAGTCCCAAAAAGAATGACACATTTCCTTATTTGATAATAATTTAACTTTAAATTTTACCTTTTACACTTCACGAGATGATTTATAACAACACAAATATTTTTGGCTTATTAATGGCCACAAGATTCAAAATTTTCTTTATTTCTTAAATTTCATGTTGAGTCAAACTACATTATATAAACGGAAAAGGCTCAAATATGCCATCAAAATATTGGAAATGACTCATTTATGCCACTGGTCAATAGTTTGGCTCATTTATGTCATTGTCGTTACTAAAATGGCTCATCCATGCCATTTTTCATTAACGTCAGTTTTACAATACCAGATATAGCACGTGACCTCTAAAACGACGATGGCATAAATGAGCCAAACTATTTACAAGTAACATAAATAAGTCATTTTCAATAGTTCAATGGAATATTTAAACATTTTCCGTTATATAAATTGAGACGGGGGACTAATTATATATTAGGGGTGGCCAGTGGGATGGGACAGAATTTGGGGGGACGGGGTGGGGGGTCGGGATAGGAACATGGCTGGCCTAGATATGGGGGACGGGAAGAGGTCTCGTCCAGTCCCACATCCCGCCAGCAGAGGGGAAGGGATTTGGGGGGACGGGTCGTGTCGGGTAGGGGGATTTTTGGGGACTTCAATATATTTTTTCAAGACACTTAATTTTAAATATATATATATATATAAACACTTAAATAATTGAACAAGATAGTGAAAAAATATCTCAAGGCATTGCCTCTTATATTATTTAATAGAAATATGATTTTTTTGTAATACAATTTCAAAATTGTAACTTTGTTTTGTAGTTCAAAAGTTGCAAATCACATGATAAATTGTCATTAAAAAAATTACATATTCAACCATACTTTTTCTAATTTTCTCACAACCTCTTGAGGATCTTCTGTTGGAATTGGAAGTTATTGGTCAAATTGTTTGACGTCGCATCCCGCTCCCTCGGATAAGATTTCATTGTAGTTGTAGTCGTCTTCTTCGTTGATCTCTGGTTGACCGCACTTCTACGCTCCGCTCTAATCCAAGTTCTGAATAAAAGTGTAATCTCCAAGCTGTCTCCCGCCAATGAGTGTCTGTGCTCTCCTATTTGAAATCTTCCAGCAGAAAAAGTACTTTCAGAAGATATTGATAACGCTTGAATATTCAACACATCTCGGGCCATCTTTGATAGTGTCGAAAATGTGTTCTCATTCTCCCTCTAGTATTTCAGCAAGTCTTCACGTCTATTTTCATTGGCGATTGATTCGAACGGTATAACACCCTGCAAAATATAAATATCAAACTCGCTAATTTATGAAGAATTTGAAC
This sequence comes from Anisodus tanguticus, assembly GCA_034509755.1. Taxonomy (NCBI): domain Eukaryota; kingdom Viridiplantae; phylum Streptophyta; class Magnoliopsida; order Solanales; family Solanaceae; genus Anisodus; species Anisodus tanguticus. Next base: position 5,193,339 of record CM067543.1, on the reverse strand, counting down.
CACTATACATTCTATTTCTAAGGCATTGAATACTTAAAGTAGAAATCACATGTTTTTTATAAGGTTGCATTGAAGTTGAAGAAGATGGTACAGAAACCGATTGATTATTAGCACTTTGTTGTTGGTAATACATATACATATATTTACATTCTGTTTGTATGCTAGACATAACTTCTTCTTTAGTTGGTTCTTCAGTTGGGTCTGTTGGAAGTATTTGTAAGCATTCATAAATCGTTTCATTAAGGGCATTACAATCGTCTACTTTAATAGTAGGATTTAATACAACACCACTAAAATAAATAGTGGGAATAAGATTTTTTTTAAAATTTTACAAACATTTTTGCAATAGCTGGAGCGTGAGTTGGGTTTTTCATATATTCATTAAATAACAAAAATATTAGAGTTATATAAAATAACATAGATGAAATAGTAGGATAATAAATACCAGAAAATTCCTTAGAAGCTAGAAAAATTTCTCTAAAAATACAATAAGTTCCAAAATTTTATCCCAATCATCATCTACAAGCATATCCGTTGAATTTTGATTATGGGCGTTAAATAATAAAATTATAGGTCTTCTATACTCGTGAGCAACAAGTAATTGTTCATACAAAGAATTTCACATAGTCGCAACTTCTTCTGGAATTTTCCTATAAGGTAAACCACAATCATGACAAGTTTTTTTATACTCTTTGTGTCTTTGTATTTTATTAACTTTAAAAATAAAGTTGATAGCATATTGTATTTTATTAAGGATATTTTTAAAAAGTTTTAGATCATCATTTACAACTAAATTATAAATATGACATGGACATCTAAATAAAAGAAAGAACGATGGTACCAAACGCCTACGTGTAATCGAGGTTAAAAATTGAAACTTTACTCGATGATCCTCAAGCTAGTTGCCAACTTCACTCCTAATTTTTGAACTTTGATAGAAATTAGCAAATGAAATATAATATTTAGTTTGCAATTTAGACTTGTAGAGAGAAAGTAATTAAAGAGATGGTATGAAGATTTGAGAGGAAAATGAAGAGGAGAATGATGTAAGTATAGTTGAGAAATAAAATTAATGTGTATATATACTAACTTAAGGGTTAAAAATAAATATTAAGGGGGTAGGGGAGTTTATGAGGTGTGGGGGGACAAAATGGCCGTTACTAACAGTTGCCAACAGCTAAAATCGAAAGTGATCCATTGTGTAATGGTTAGTTCTGCAAGGGGGGATGGGGCGGGGCGGGTCATGTCGTTGGCAGGATGGGGCGAGATCGGGCCGGGCGGGACGAGCCCTAGTCTCATTCCGAGTTCGAATCCCGCTACCGACATTGTACATCCCAATTTTTTTTTACAGGTTGGAACGGTAACCAGGACAGGCCGGGGCGATATCTGACCGTCCCGACCCAGTAAACAACCTTACTATATATTCAAAATTCACTAATCCAACTAATTCAATCAAGCCGTTTAAACAGAATCATCCTTACCAAAACTTTTCTATTTCCAACAAGTACCACTTTTTTCTACTAACTAAAGTACAAAACTACTACTATTACAATATGATTTCATCATTCTTTTTGTAATCTACTCATCTTATCATGAAAGAGATGCCTCAACAAAAGTTGCAGAATTAGTAGAAGAAGAAGCTGGCACAGTCACAGACACAGGCAAATTCTTATTTTTTTGTGATTGAGAAATCCAAGCCAACCACCTATTTACTGCTCCATTCTTTTGTCTTTTTCTCTCTTCTTCATTATTATTACTCCTAAACCTACTCATTCCTGTCATATCCGACACACTTCTCTCATTTATTACCCTTCTGCCACTACTCCCAACAATCTCCCCCGTCCGTTTCATCGACCCCGAAGATCTACGGCTCTCACTTAATATCATCTCTGACCGCAAATACAACATATCACATGCCTCCACGTCACTCCACCTGTATTGGGCCCCACTTGCCGACGTGGCTCCAGACGCCACCGGCTCTTCACCGGATATTATTATCCGATGCTCCAACCGCCGTTCTTCTGCCCCTTGCACCACCACCTCCTTTTTGGTTAATAGCATTCCGTCTTTTCTTGTTAATAATGTGGAATTAGTAGGCGATTCTTCTGATGATCCTGTTAACACTGGATGCTTTGTACATCGTGCTGGTGTCAATGTTGAATTAGTGGACTTACATTTTTTCCTGTAAAAATTCCAACTATCCAACGACATTCTCTTATTCAAGAACGTTGATGTTTGTTGTTCTTCCATTTTTGGAGTTTCCACAATTATCTGCAACGTTCCGGTTCCTCTTTCTCCGGCGGAAGAGTGTCTTCCGGACGACGATGAATGAATTCTCTGTTTTTCTTTGACCGGCGATGATGAAACCGACGAAATGGAATTGGACTTGGAATTCGATTTTCTGTCCAATTGGGGACCATTATTATTATTATTATTATTATTATTTTCGTGTGATATGAGAAGAATATCTTCCGGGTCAACTTTGTAACGACAAAGAGGGCAAGTTGAATGAGCGTCAAGCCAAGTATCCACACACTCCACGTGAAACGCGTGTTTGCATTTGGGTAATAACCGAAGTATCTCACTCGGTTCGAATTTGTTTAAGCAAACTGCGCATTCTAAACCATCTGCTTTAGGCCCCCTAAGAGATCCGAATCGGAAAACCGGTAATGATTCAATTACCGTACGGTCAATACCGGAGTTTTTCCGGAAGCTCGACGAACGCAGCGGAACCGCGGTGGTGGTGGTGGTGGTGGTTCCGAAAGGACCTCGCTTACAGTGTTTTGCGTATAAGAGTAACAAAAATGTGATGGAGAAAATTGTTGTGAGTACTCCTATTACTATCGCTATGCTTGGCCGAAATGGTGATTTTCTAGATCTATATGGCAGTGGTGGTGGTGGGTATGTTAATAATGGTGTAGAAGAATATGGAGTTTGAACAATTTGTGCATAACTTGTAGTTATAGAAGTAATCAAAAAAATTATCAAGAAGAAGAGCAAAAGAAAATCAACATTGAAAATGCTCATATTTTTTGCTCTCCTCTCTGATGAGGAAGAAGAAGTGAAATGATTATATAAGACTTTGAGTTTGAATTTTTAATGGGTTTTAGGAGATGGGGTTTAGTGAAAAAAAGAATGAAATTGAAAGATAAAGAGAACAAGAAAGACAAGACAAAGAGGGATTAAAAGTTAACCAAAAAAATAATGGAAATGTTAACTTGAAATGGAACATATGGGGCAGAAATTGAGGGATGGTGGGGAGACAAATGCACATGAAATTGTTTGTTTATAAATAAAGAAAACACAAACAAGGAGGAGGAGCTTTATTAATCTTAATTAATGAAAAAGGAATGAAGAATAATTGGTCTAGATTAATGTTAATGGCGACATAATTAGGCAATAAACAGATAAAAAGAAAGAGAAGAAAAAGGTTGAAGAAGAAGATGTTGATTGATCAGAGCCACAACAGAGATACCGTAACTGAAGCACTGTGTAGTAACCAAACTTGTGACACATGGTTGGTGTCCTCCAGCCAAAACTAGTTTCCTCTCCTTTTTTATATGCAAAAGATATTTAATCCTATGATATTTTTATGATTAATTTGAATTCGCGCTAAATAAGCTCGTTACATAGAGCAAAGTGCTTGGGAAATATCACAAATAGCTAATTTCCAGCCTTTATCATTAAAAGTAATCCCTGTTATGAAATTTTCAAATTCTATCGATAAAATTTTAGAATGTTATCTTCTCATGAGTTTCATACGTGAAATTTGAAACTCTAGCTCAAATTCAAGATTTTATTTAATGCTGGGGCAACAATTCTACTTATAGATCAGACAGAATTTAGTAACTCTAACCTGATTTTATATTTATATTTTAAAAAATCATATAGATAAATAATTTACTCATAAACATTAAACTATTTAAAAAAAAAATCAACTCATAAACTTACAATATTTTACCCCGCCTCTATTAAAGATAAAGAAATTACAACTATACCACCTTATTTTATACTCTTAAAAGGGTCATTTGGTACAAGGTATAAGGTGGGATAAGAATATGGGATTAGATTTATCTCATGTTTGGTTTGGGGTATAAATTAAACCCGTATAAAATTACAAAAATTCATGGGATTAAATTATTTCATCCCCCAGGTGGGATAACTAATACTAGGATTAGTTATCCTGGGATAATATTATAAAATGACCATCTTACCCATGAACCTTTTCATTGATTAGATTGTGTTTATGTTTTTACTGATTTTAGTTTTAGTCTAAGGCCTACTGTTTTTTCTCCAGCCCCAGCCCAACGCTACAGTGGCAGTTCTAGTCATCAGGGAGGCACCTTTGGGTCCCACCAGGCCCATTATGCAGCTAGCCCCACACCTACCGACATTGAAGTCGCGATGCACACGCTTGGAATAAATCCTTCGGACCCAAATTGGTACATGGACACCGGCGTCACTATTAACATGACGTCCGACTCAGGTACTCTCTCGTCTTATTCCAATTTGAGCAACAATCGTGGTATAATTGTTGGGAATGGTAATTCAATTCCAATTCGTGGGTATTGTCAGAAAACATTGTCTCTCTCCCCCCCCCCCCCCCCCATTCACCCCTTATTTTGAAAAATACCCTTCACGCTCCAAAATTGGTTTTTCTGTGAAGGATTTCAAAATGGGGAGTCCTCTCATGAGGTGTGATAGTAGGGGTGATCTTTATCCTATCACGCCACGTTCCGGTTTCTCGAGTCACGCAATGCCATCCACTTTTGCCGCTTTGGCTCCTTCCTTGTGGCATGCTCGTCTAGGTCATCCGGGATCATCTATTTTGTCTTCCTTAAATAAAAATATTTTTATTTATTGTAAGAGTGTGCGTAGTACTCCGAATTGTCAATCTTGCTCTTTAGGAAAAATAGTTAAGTTGTCATTTGTAGACTCCAATTTTCAGACTTTAATGTCATTTGATATTATTCATAATGATTTATGGACGTCTCCTGTTCTTAGTTCTTTGGGTCATCCGTATTATGTTCTCTTTTTGGATGATTATTCTAAATTTTTATGGACTTTTCCGATAGCGAAAAAATCCCAAGTTTTTTCCGTCTTCTTAAATTTAGAGCATTCATTAGAACCCAATTCGAACGGGAAATTAAAAATATTCAATGTGATAATGGCAAATAGTATGATAATGGGGGTGTTTCGGGAATTCTGTGCTAATAATGGGATCAATTTTTATTTTTCGTGTCCTCATACTTCTTCAAAAAATGGGAAAGCCGAACGCAAAATTCGTACTATTAATAACATTGTCCGAACTTTATTGATTCATGCTTCCGTACCCCCGTCTTTTTGGTATCATGCTCTACAAATGTCTACATATCTCTTTGACATAATTCCTTCGAAATGTTTGACATACTCTTCCCCCCTTCACATTCTATATTATAAAACCCCTTCGTATTCACATCTTAGGGTCTTTGGGTGTTTGTGTTATCGGCGATTTTCATCCACCACAATTAACAAACTTCAGGCCCGGTCTACTCCATGTGTGTTTTTGGGTTTTCCGCCTAATCATCGTGGTTACAAATATTTTGATTTATCCTCTAATAAATTCATCATTAGTCGCCATGTCATTTTTTATGAATCCCAATTTCCGTTTGCTAAAGTGAGTAATTCAGTGCCTAGTTCGTATAATTTTTTAGATGATGGTATATCCCCGTATATTATTCACCATTTTTCGGACATGTCCCGCACACAAAATTCTCCAGCGGGCCCACTGCCCGCTGGTCCATCACAGCCCTCTCTGCCCAGTTTTGTCACTGGGCCAGTTTTAGGAATTGGGCCAGTCCAACCCAATACTGGAACTGGTCCAGTTCCTGCATCCCCCACTGTTTCAGCTTCCGAAATGGGCCAACAGGCCCACTACCTGCTGGACAGTCCATACCGAGTCCAACAACTTCCCAAATTCCGCCTAATCCTTCCCCGAGTCATACACCAGTCACTCGTAGTCAACATGGTATTTTTAAACCTAAAAGACATTTTAATTTACATTTTAATGCTCTTAAATCACCCTTACCCCGTAATCATGTGTCTGCATTAAACGACCTGAATTGGAAAATTGATATGACCGATGAATATAATGCTCTTATTGATAATAAGACGTGGGAGTTGGTGTTCCGTCCATCTGGTATTAATATTATTAGGTCTATGTGAATTTTTTTCTCATCAGTACAATTCAGACAGTTCATTTGCACGACATAAGGCTCGGCTTGTGGGTGATGGTAAGACTCAGCAAGTTGGTGTGGACTGTGGTAAGACGTTTAGTCCGGTGGTTAAACCGGCTACCATTCGCTCTGTGCTCAGCTTGGCTCTTTCGAAAGCATGGCTCATTCATCAGTTAGATGTGAAGAATGCTTTCTTACACAGTGATCTCAAGGAGACATTCTATATGCATTAGCCCTTGGGGTTTAGGGATCACAAATATCAGCACCATGTCTGTTTATTGAAGAAATCATTGTATAGGCTTAAGTAGTCTCCACGGGCCTGGTATAAGAGGTTTGCTGACTATGTTTTGATTATTAGGTTCACTCACAGCAGGTCAGATAATCCTTTGTTCATATATCGTCGTGGTTCGTCTTTGGATTATATACTTCTATATGTGGATGCTATTATCTTGACTGCCTCTTCCGATGTCTTACGCCAGTCTATCATGACAATGCCCATCTCTGAGTTTGCTATGAAAGACTTGGGGACCTTGAGTTATTTTTTGGGGCTTGTTGTCACTCGTCATACAGGTGGATTGTTCTTGTCACAGAGAAAGTATGCCGCCGAGATCATTGAGAGGGTTGGGATGTCATCCTGTAAGTCCACTTCCATTCCTGTTGATACTTAACCCAAATTGGGTGTTGCGGTCGGTGCACCATACGAGGATCCCACCAGGGGCCCTTCAGTATCTTACATTCACGAGACCCGATATTATGTATGTCGTACAGCAGGTGTGTTTGTTTATGCATGATCCCAGAGTTGAGCACATGAATGCACTCAAACGCATCCTTCGGTATATTCAGGGTACACTTGACTATGGCTTGCATCTATATCTTTCATCAACGAAAACACTTGTCTCGTATACAGATGTTGATTGGGATGGCTGTCCGGACACCAGACGGTCTACATCTGACTATTGTATATTTCTTGGTAATAACTTGGTCTCATGGTCTGCGAAGCATCAGTCGACTTTATCCCGTTCCAGTGCAGAGGCCGAATATCGAGGGGTAGCTAATGTGGTATCTGAATCATGTTGGTTACGGAATTTGCTGTTAGAACTTTATTGTCATATTCAGAAAGCGACCTTGGTTTATTGTGATAATATCAGTGACATCTACCTTTCTGGTAATCCGGTTCAGCACCAGCGCACTAAACATATCGAGATGGACATTCACTTTGTTCGTGAAAAGGTTGCTCGTGGGCACGTTCGCGTCTGCCATGTCTCATCCAGGTATCAAATTGCCGACAACTTTACGAAGAGTCTTCCCTCAGTCCTTTTTGAAGATTTTAGGGACAGTCTCGGCGTTCGAAGACCACCCGCTCAGACTGCGGGGGTGTGTTAGATATACATAATATACACAATATACTCTATGTATATTGTGTATATTATGTATCCCGAAATTACCAAGTGCACTGCCCACCCGTGGGCTCTCCTCCTTCTCCTCTACTTTGTACAATTATGTAATGTAATATTGTAGCGTAATTAGTATTGTACACTTACCATAATTGTATAGTTAGTCTCCAAATAGAATAAGGTTTTAGGAATAGAATAGGAATATGATTCTCTTATTATAAAAATATGTAACTTGTATAAATATTCTTTCAATTAATGAAAATAATCAAGGGATTATTTCTTTCAGATTCAATTATATCTATGTCATTGGAAAATCAAGGTTAAAATTGGAAATAAGAAATTTATTTAGTTTTATCCAATTTCAAACCAAACACATGTTTTGATTTATACTTGGTATATCCCACTTTTAATCCAATAAACCAAACAAAGAACTAGTACTAATCAAGATTCTAATCCCAGAATTATAATTTCGAAATAACTTTGTCCGCGAACCAAACGAGCACTTACTTTTTTATGAACAGTTGTGTTCTACTATATTGTAAGTAGTTTGATGAACAGTTGTGTTCTACTAAATTGTGAGTAGTTCACGAACTAACTACAATAGATTCAATTTGAGGCTAGGCTTTTAATAGCTAAAATTTCCACTGTATATAGGCCATGATTCAAAAGGTAACCATCATCTTTGGTTCCAAGACTGCCATGATTGATCAAATAAGGATGAGTATACCTTTTCATCAAAGGTTATATTGGGTTAGTTATTCCTCGCCAATTTGAATTTTTGATTTCCAATCTCAAATTAATCTAAAAGGTAAAATCTCAATTTTAAGTTTGTGATTTTTTTTTAAAAAAATTAAAACTTTATCCATAAATTTATATTTCATATTAAAAAAAGACTCGTAATTTTAAATTTTACAAAAAAGAATCATGCTCGACGTGAGGAGAATGTTCGTATCATGTGGAAGGATTATATTAAAGAACATCTAGTTACTATTATTGTTGATTATTGGACCAATGAATCTTTGTAAAATTATGTATATTTTAAAGTTTGTAATCACATATAATCGCAAACACTTATTTATTAAAAAAATATGGAAATATGTGATTTATTAATGAGGCGCCTCAAGATATTATGTTATCTTGTTTATGAAGTATGGTTTGCTCCATTTGGTAAGATTGTATAAGAGTTGGGGAAGTGTAGTTTTCACAAATTGTGAGGTTTTAATGTTTATAAAAAAAAATACTACTTTTCAAATCCAAATTGCATGTCCAAATAAAGTTTCAACTTCAAATCCACCTCTACCTAAATCAATAATTTAAAATTCATGCCCAAACGCCTACATCATTAAAAATTTATGAGTCTCGGAAATAGAATAGTCCGTGATAGAAAGTGTTTCATCCCCAAAATAAAACTATTCGGTGCAAATTTAAATTAAATAAATTCCAAAACAGATAGCGAACACCCAATCGTGAAAAAAAGAGTAAATGTAGAATAAAATACATCGAGGGTAATTTAGTCATTTTTATTCTTCAGAATCAGTTAGTAAAGTAGTTAGTGGTTAGAAGTTAGTTAGCCTTCCTAATGACAGTTATTAGCTTAACAGTGTATATAAGCTTGTACTGTACACATTTTTATTCACAACTTGAATACACGAATTACTCTTATTCTTCTCTCTACTCTGTATACTCTCTCAAACTCTATTAACATCATGGTATCAGAGCCCTCAACAATCGAGTTGAAAATCTGATAATCGATTACTCAAATTCCGCTGTAATTATAAAAAATTTTGCAGTTCTTAAAATCGAAAAAGAAATATGGAGAACAATGGCGTCAATCTTGGTGTTAACGGTGTTCAATTAGGTGAATCTACTGCAACTGGGAGCATTCACAGCCTCAAAACCCAGGAAATAGAAACAGTCAGGCCAATTAAATCGATTACACACATTCACTATTCTTGTCACCTCAGATGTAAGTGAAACTCAGATCGTTTCTTTTCAATTAACTGGAATTAAAAACTATTCAATCTGGTATCAATCTATGAGAGTTGCACTATTAGGGAGAAACAAATTAGGCCTAGCAGATGGCAATAGCAAGAAAGAAAATTTCCTAAAAGGTTTGGCTAATCAATGGGAAAAGGTTAATGCAATAGACTTGTCATGGATTATGAATGCAGTGTCTAAAAGTCTATTCAGTGGTATTATGTATGCTTCCAATTCTCAAAATGTGTGAAAAGATCTGGCTAAAATATTTAATAAAACTAATGGGTCAAGAACCTTCAATCTGCACAAAGAGATGGTAACACTCACCCAAGAAACTTCACCTGTATCTGTGTACTTCTCAAGATTGAAAAATCTTTGGGAAGAGTTTGAAGTCCTGGTTCCAGCACTTGATTGTGAATGTGAAAGGTTTAGAAATTTTGTAGCATATCTACAAAAATTAAAGTTGTTTCAATTTTTAATGGGGCTGAATGATATCTATTCACAAGTTAGAAATCAAATCTTGTTAAGAAGCCCTTTACCTACTGTGAATCAAGCCTACTCTATGATTAGAAGTGATGAAAGTCAGAAGGGAGTAGCTGATACATCAGGAGTGTTGGGTAGTAATCAGTATCATCAAGGGTCTTCTAGTGGTATGCAGGATATGGCTATGAACACTAGGTCTAACAGTGATCAAAGTCAGTCTCAGTATTAATACGAATCGTCTAGTAATCAGTATAATTTAGCAATGTATTATAGGAATAATGGTGGACAAAGTCAAATATTCAAAAAAACTCTAATGTTCAATGTGAAGTATGTAAGAAGAAGGGACATATCAAGAAAAACTGCTATAGAGTTGTAGGATACCTTGCTGAATCTCAAAGAAATGATGCTGGGAACAATGATGCTTATAATGCAAAAATGCTGCAAGAACACGGTGGATCCACTCAGTTCACTCCTGAATATGGGCATAATATATACATATCAACTGTTAATCCTGGAGGAGAAGTGTATAGTCAAGGCTCAGGAAATCAGGCAGCTGGAGGTGAATTTTCTCTGTCTTTTGGTCTCTATGTGTCTGTGTTCTGATTATCTGAATTTCTGGTACCAGGGTTGGCCATATCCAATAGATGCCTATCCAGAAAACAGCTTGAGGTCACTTGTGCCAAAGATGGCATAGCTATTGAAAGTTGAGGTATGTGTCCTATTTGTTAGATAATCGCTAATTATCTCCATCATATATTATAATTAGAATTGTAATCAATTAGGATGATTGTAAGTAATTAACATCTTATATTTTAGGTAACTTAGATTAGTACTACATCCTATGATTGTATATATCTTCCTATGATTGGAATAAAATACTCAAGGAATCAATTTCTATTATGGTATCAAAAGCCTAAAAATCCTTTGCCCTAAAATTCTTACATTCTCTCGGTTTTCTCTTCCTTCAACCGAAAACCAATTTTTCCCCTTCTTCTATTCCTTTTGTTACACGGCCAGAGTAGGGTTTTGTATTAAACAAACCCTAAACATAAAACAACTTCACAAAACCCTAGCCGAAAACAAAACCCCCTACACTCGGCTACCCCCTTCTTCTCTCCAAAAATTAGGGTTCATTAGTCTACTTCCATCAAACACAAAACATTTTCTCTCCTTTCTTGTTTGTTCTAGTAGAAACTATGGCCGGAAAATAAACTTTTCATCATGCTCTTGCCGTAAATAACGTCAAGAACTTTATCTCTATAACACTTGAAATGGAAAAAGGGCAATACACCTCTTGGGCAGAATTGTTCAAAATTAATTACCGCGCCTGTGAGGTAATAAACCATATCATCCCGTCTGAGTCATCATCGGACACCACTACGGTTGACAAAAATTTATGGTCCCGGTTAGATGCTATAGTCCTTCAATGGATTTATGACACAATATCAAATGATCTTTTACATACCATATTAGAGCCAAATTTTATGGCTCAATAGGTGTGGAACATTTACAAAATATATTTCAAGATAACAAACTTTTTAGGGCTATATATCTTGAACACCAATTTACAAATGTTAAATTGGATGACTTCTCTAACGTTTCCGCCTATTGGCAGGAATTGAAGGTTCTTGCAGATCAACTATCCAACATTGGTTCGCTGGTCACAATTCAAAGACTGGTCCTTCAACTAATTGCCGGATTGAATGAACAATATGATGGAGTCGCTACGTTCATTCAACAGAGAAATCAATTTCCTCCATTCTATGAGGCTCGATCGAGGTTAATTCTTGAAGAAACACGGAAAGCCAAATAGGCATCCTCCGGAGCAGTCAACGCCGAAACCTCCCTCGTTTCCATCAATTCTTTTTCCACAGATTTTAAACAACAAAATTTTGATTCGGGTAGTGGCGAAACCGAAACAATAACGGTCATAAACGTGGCTCAAACCGCAATATAAAAAAGGAAAAAATAATGGTGGAGAGGGACGGGGAAGGAGTGGCGGGCAGCCAGCCGCCGGAAGCAACCAAATCGAGCAGTGGCGGCCCAACCATTGGCATCCCACTGCCTAGTCCACCGGAAATCAGTGTGTGCAGTACCCACCGCGGGCCTGGGCCCCACAATACCCGAACCCGACCTCAAATTGGGCCAGGCCTTCTTCTTCAATCCACCAGTCCGGAGTTCTCGGGCTTCGTCCCCAACATGCATTTGCAACCCAAGCATCATCATCTATTGGCTATGCTCCCACGGACATCGAACAGGCCCTGAACAATATGAATCTTAATATTCCTGATGAATCGTGGTATATGGACACAGGAGCTACGTCTCACATGACGACATCTCAAGGTAATCTCTCATCTTATTTTAATATAACACTAATAAAAATATTATTGTCGGCAGTGGGCAGAAATTCAAATTCATGGTATTGGTCAGGTAAATCTACCACCTCCATACCTACCATTGAAATTGAAAAACGTCTTACACATACCAAAACTAATTAAAAATTTGATATATGTGAGACGTTTTACAATTGATAATAATGTTTCTGTGAATTTTGATCCGTTTGATTTTTCTGTGAAGGATTTTCAGATGGGGATGCCACTAATGAGATGCAATAGCATGGGGGAGTTGTATCCCCTCACGAATGTTTCCAAAAATTGCATGACCAATCCATCTACTTTTGCAGCCATTTCTCCTACTTTATGGCAAAACCGTTGGGACACCCGGGAGCACCAGTTTTTGATAATCTTAGGAAGAATAAATTTATTTCTTGTAACAAACATTTGGGCCCTTTTGTTTACCAAACATGTGTGTTTGGTAAACATGTTAAACTTCCATTTGCATCTTCTACTTCCAGTACTCTTATGCCATTTGATTTGTTGCATTATGATTTGTGCACATCACATGTTTTGAGTTCTACAATTCATAAATATTATCTACTTATTTTAGATGATTATTCAAATTTTCTTTGGATATTTCCACTAGGGGGGAAATCGCAAACCTATACCATTTTGAAAATGGAATGTCTTTGCGTATTTCCTGTCCACATACATCTCCACAAAATGGGAAAGCCGAAAGAATGATTCGAACAATTAACAATATGATTCGCACTCTCCTTGTGCATTCATCCACACCATCAAATTTTGACACCATGCTCTTCAAATGGCCACATATCTTTTAAATATTCTTCCTAGTAAACTACTCTCCAGTGTGTCATCCACACAAATGTTGTACCACCGTCTCGCATCATTTACACATTTACGGGTTTTTGGGTGTTTGTGTTATCCTTCATTTTCATCCACCACAATTAATAAACTTCAGGCCTGTTCTACTCCTTGTGTGTTTTTGGGATACCCACAAAATCATAGGGGATATAAGTGTTATGATATGACAAATGGGAAAATCATTATTTCTCGTCACGTCATTTTTAATGAATCAACATTCCCATTTTCAACATCTAAAGTGGCATCCTCACCTTCATATGATTTTCTGGACAATGGACTATATCAAATTTTGAGGTATCATCTAAACTCTCAAAACAATATGAGGCTTTCCCAAAACCCCCTCACCCAAGCCCAAAATGTGAATGGGCAGGACCGATGAGCAGAGGTCACTCTTCCCTCTGCCTCAACCCAATCCATTGTTGGAATCGGGCGGGCTACACAAAGGGAAAACTCTACAACAATACCCGTGACGCAACCCGATACACAAGCCCAAACCCACAGCCAAACCGAGCCCACCACTTTGGCCTGTAATCGGTCAACCATCGAACATCCTCACATACCCAACAGCACAACTGCACAATTTTTGACCTAAGAACTATTTTAACCTAACCACCTCCGTTCAACCGTCACCAATACCAAAAAATTCCAAAGTTGCCTTATCCGACCAGAATTGGAAAGATACCATGTTAGACAAATTTAATGCTCTTATTAAAAATAAGTTATGGGATTTAGTACCACGTCCATCTAATGTAAACATAATTCGGTCTATGTGGGTTTTTTGTCATAAAAATAATTCTGATGGTTCTTTTGCGAGATACAAAGCTCGTCTTGTTGGTGATGGCAGGTCTCAGCAGGTTGGCATGGATTGTGAGGAAACATTCAATCCGGTGATTAAGCCAGCAACTATCAGGACTGTTCTCGGCCTGACGCTTTCCAATTTTGGTCCATTTATCAATTGGATGTCAAAAATGCATTCTTACATAGCCACTTACAGGAAACAATGTACATGCATGAACTATTGGGTTTCCGAGACTATACCCGTCCAAATCATGTTTGCTTGTTAAAAAATCCTTATATGGTTTGAAACAAGCTCTTCGGGCATGGTATATCATGTTTGCAGGTTTTGTTTCCAAATTGGATTTCTCTCACAGCAAGTCTGATCAGTCATTGTTCATTTATCGGAAGGGCGCTGACATGGCATACATACTTCTATATGTCGATAACATTATTCTCACAACATCATCGATTTCACTTCGCCAGTCTGTTATGTCCCTTCTTGCGGCTGAATTTGCAATGAAGGATTTGGGTGCATTGAATTATTTTCTTGGCATTGATGTACCTCAATATGTAGGTGGTCTGTAACTTAGTCAAAAGAAATATGTCAAGGAAATAATTGACGAAGCAGGGATGTCTTCCTGAAAACCATCATATACTCCGGTTGACATAAAGGCGAAATTGAGTAACGCTGCCAGTACTTCATACATCGATCAGACACATTACTGCAGTCTTGCGGTAACTGATTTTTACAAGACTTGATATTTTTTATGCGGTTCAACAAGTTTATTTACACATGCATGATCCGAAGAAAGAACATATGGGGGATCTCAAAAGAATTCTGTGGTATGTTAAGGGTACTCTTCATTTCGTGTTGCATCTATTTAAGTCCTTCATCCCGAGTCTCTCCTTGTATACAGATGCGGATTGGGGTGGCTGCCCGGACACACTCGATATCGTATGGTTGGTATCTCACCGCATAAGTGTTAGGGATGGCGTAGTTCATTAGTGCTTTCCCGAGGATGTCTGTGCGTGTTCTCCCGTCTTTAGTCTTTCTCGGCGTCAACTGGTTCCTATACCTTACCTTATTGCGCCGTGCACTCTTCGCCTTCACCTCTAGCAAGCCAAAGTAAGGGAGAGATGGAGCTTAAAGACATACTGAGGGCAAGAATGACAAATGAGACAAGGAAGCAAAAATTAATGAGAAAAACGGAAGAAGCCAAGATTACTCTCGAATAAAGAAGGAAAGAGGGTTGTGACTCAAAAATGCATCCCAGTCTTTAAGGAAGAGACCGACGATCCCAAGTTCTTTTACCCCATTCAGAAAGTACTTATTCTGAAATTGACAGCCCTATCCCGGTGCGGGCGTGGGATCCATTCTCTTTATGGTGAATTTGGCTCTTAATAGGTGGGTAAATCTAGTTCAATCGGTAAATCTATGCCCAGTAACCCATGTGTGGTATTTAAAACGTCTTCCTAGTTATATTGTGAATTTTTTAGATAAACCTCTTAAAAAATTAGAAGGCCTAGTATACTGCGATGTGTGATTTGATCAAAATTCTGATTTTACCGGCTCGAAAGGAGAAACTGGCATCCCAGTCAATCCAATTTGGATGCCCTGGACCTGACATGTCACTTGGAAAGAGTAACATGAAGCTTAGAATTGGGGTGTAGTTAATACTCCCAAATAAAAAGAGAATTGATCTATGGTCGATTTCGTAACAAATCAAATAAAGAGGAATTTCTATTTGTACCTCATAAAAAAGCTTTTTATTTTATGGAATGAACCATTTCCTTTCTTTTCGTGGAAAGCAATTATGTTCAAGTAAGCAAATATGTCATGGTTCCAGGAGTCTATCTATTGCGTATAGACTTTAAGGGCGTGGTGGCCTAACCATCGAGGTGAAGTCGTGACCTAAAAGATCGAATGGAATAATATATAGACAAGTAAATCCCTTATGGGTTCCAAGGTATTCCTTTAATTAGTAAGAGTTAAGGGATTTATCATTCAAAGGGAAGTAGACTACTCAAGAATTTTCTATTTTATTTGTTGGAATTGAATTTGACTAAAGAATTAATAAAAGACGGAATCACTCAAATCTTGTTTCGTCTTCACTGGAAACTTGAGTAAGGAGTAGAACTTTTTATTTTGTTTAAATTATATTGTCCCAGTTGGAGTTAGCCCCAGCTGGGTACTGACCAGACCAGGCTAGGGCATTTACAACACGACCCAAATAAGCCTCACTCACGGGTATCTGAGTAATTCTTCCCGTTGCTTTTACAGAACTTCCTTCTTATATCAATAAATCGTTCCACTTCCGGTTATTGTGTGTTCTTGGGAGACAATCTCATTCATGGTCATCAAAATGATAATCTACATTATCTCGGTCAAGTGCTGAGGCAGAATACCTAGGGGTAGCCAATGTGGTTGCTGAATCATGTTGGCTTCATAATATTCTGTTAGAGCTACATTATCCGATTGAAAAGGCAATCATGATTTATTGTGATAATGTGAGTGTGATATACTTATTAGGTAATCATGTCCAACATCAATGCACAAAACACATAGAAATGGATATACTATTTGTCCGAGAAAAGGTTTCACGTGGACAAGTTTGTGTTCTCCATGTACCGTCCCATTATCAGATTGCAGTTATCTTCACAACAGGACTTCCACGCGTACTTTTTGATGATTTCAGGGACAGTCTCAGCATATGAGAACCTCCCGCTAAGACTGCGGGGGACTATTAGATAATTAGGGACACAATCCCTAATTATCTCCATCATATATTGTAATTAGAATTGTAATCAATTAGGATGATTGTAAGCAATTAGCATTTTATATTTTAGGTAACTTAGATCAGTACTACATCATATGATTGTATATATCTTCCTATGGTTGGAATGAAATACTCAAGGAATCAATTTCTATTACTATTCTGATATCCTTATTGTCATTGTTTCTTCTAGGGCTGTCTAAAGAGGCTGGTGTAACTCCAAATTTACCCACAGGTCATGATGGCAGATGATTGCATTGGTATACACATTAAGAACTTAGTGAATGAATTACTAAACGGGGGAGTTATGCTTCTAGAAAATTTGATGTTCTATGAAAAAGAAGAGATGTGCGGTCACGATGAATTTGCAGAGCACTTAGGGTCTCTTGTAGATTTGTTTGTCAATGAAACCTTTGGAACTGCACACAGACGATATGCTTCCACAACAGATATAACTTCTTGTAGGGTCCATCCCATATGCATAGCATGTGAAAGGAGAATCTTCAAATTGGTAAAAGTTTGCATCATTTTTTACCAAATGTTGCTAGAGTAAAAAAGGGTTGCACATTTGTTTTTCCATTGAACAATGATGTCATCAATGACATATACATTGGGATTTATTTGCCTATAAAAGATGAGCCTTTCAGCTCAATTTTTGCACACTAAAAAGAGAGAAAATTGCAAGTTCATTTTAAGAGAAGAAAATGTAAGAAAAATAGTGAGAATTTTTCTCTCTCTCTTAAAATAGATATTGAGTGTTTTCAGGTTATTAAACTTGAAATATTTGTATATCCCCTATTTTTTTAGGGAGAGTTGTGTAAGCCTACTATATACATAGTGGAAGATTTCTAGATTAAGGTCTAGACCCGTGGTTTTTCCCGATTTGGGTTTTCCATGTAAAAATCTCATCCTCATTTTTGTTATATTCTTGCATCATATTTGGATTTCTTGGTTTGGTCCTATTTTTAATCAAGTGTCCTAATTTTGTTGTGCAAGTGTTATTCATTTTGACACTACTCTTTTTTTCAAACGAGTGTATTTTTTTCCTACCAGTGGTATCAGAGCCACTTGGTTACGGAGGCAGATTGAAAATGGAGGAATTATCATCGCTTGGCGGTATGTTCAAATTAAATGGATCGAATTACACAATTTGGAAACCAAGCATGTTGGATCTTCTCTACTGTAAATATCTCTATTTCCCCTTACATGGTGATGATTCTAAACCAAAATATACGAGTGATGTTTAATGGAAGATCATGCACAGAAAAACTGTTGGTTACATCCGGCGCTTCATTGAGCACAATATCTTCCATCATTTTGCTAATGAGGAAAAGACTGATGTTCTTTGGAAGAAAATGGAGGCTATGTTTGAGAGGAAAAATGCCTTAAACAAAGCTTCTATCATCAGAAGAATTGTTCAATTGCGATATGTGGAGGGTGCCAACATGACGGAGCACCTAAATGCATATCAGGATCTGATCAATCAATCCATCAACCTGAAGATTTCTATTGATGATGAAGTTGTAGCTTTATTGCTACTCAATTCGTTGCCAGATAGTTGGGACACTCTTGTGGTGTCAATCAGTAACTCGACTCCAGATGGATCACTGACCTTGAAAATGGTCAAAGATTGTCTTCTTAATGAAGAGCCTAGAAGAAAATAGCAAAATCATTCTTCTGAGTCAAAGGCGATGGTTGCTGGAAATAATGATCAAGGGAAAAGTAAAAATAAAAGTTGGTAACATACGAGAGATAAATCCAGGGGGAAGTCTAAGCCTAGAAAAGGCTTCAAATGTCATTATTGCGGTGGTCCAAACCACTATGAGAGAGACTGCAGAAAGAAGAAAAGATATCAAAAGCGTGGATATAATGAAAATACAGAAAAGGACATGACAACGGTTGCAGATGATGTCGATATCATCATGGTTTGCGATGATGCTCTTATGAGTATGTCATTCTAACAAACGGACTAGATCGTGGATTCTGGTGCATCCTATCACATTACACCATATCGTGATATGTTTGCATCCTATATTGGTGGTAGCTTTGGCAAAGTCAGAATGGCCAATCAAGGTGTGACTGAAGTTGCTGGTGTAGGAGACATTGTCCTGCTTATTGATACAAGATGTAAGCTTATCTTGAAAGATGTTTGACATGTTCCTAATATCAAACTCAACATTATTTTCGTTGGCAAGCTTGACGATGATGGGTACATCAACCACTTCGGCTAAGGAAAGTGGAAGCTCATCAAAGTCTCCCTTATTGCAGCAACAGGTAAAAAAAAATTCTCTACTTGATGCATGCAAAGTTGTCCAATTGAGAGGTGAATACAGCCGTTAAAAATTCCTTCTTTGAGTTATAAAACTGAAAAGCTGAGTATCCTACTAAATCAACTATTAGACTTCTCCTACAATTAAATAACTAATTATTCTAGAAAACTATAGCAGTAACAATTATGAAAGGGAAAAATATGACCTACATTTAATTTTGATAATACTAGATCATGCAAGTCCTATGGATAGGTCATAATTAGTTTCCTATTCGTTCTTTCATACGTTATTTAGGTCCCTTCTAACAAGCAACAACAATTATGAAAGGGGAAAATATGACCTACATTTAATTTTGATAATACTAGATCATGTAAATCCTATGGATAGGTCATAATTACTTTCCTATTCGTTCTTACTAAAATTAGGATTTCACGCAATAGATAATTTTTATTACCTAACGGAATTCAAGAGTAGTCCTTCATACACATACATATACATATTATCAACTAGTAGTAGAAAAATGCAAACATGATAAACATATACTCATTGCACTAGATCACTATACATAGCGTTTATAGGGTAGATTGCCTTTATAACCTAACGACATTAATTCATGAATTATAAATTTGTTATGTTGTCTTGGTCCCTCTAGTAACAATATAAACAACTATTACCAAAAAAAGAAAAGTGGTAATTTTCTTTATGGAACATGCTACTATATCAAAATGCAAATTATTTTGGAAATTGTTACTTACTTTTCTCGTCCATTCTTACTATAATAGTATTTCACACAATATAGTCATTCATATATGTAATCTTATTATTAATGGAAGTCTTTGAGGTGCTGATTCTTTATGCGTTCATTAACGGATATTAGATAAGGAGAAGAAATTAATCATATCAAATTAAACATTGTAAAGCAAGTAGAATTTAGAATGGGCTGGGATTTATAGGCCAAGAATATTAATTAATATAGAATATATTATCCATCTTTTTAAGACAGAAAAAGAGGACGAGGAGGATATATATCTTATCCTGATACACAGATTATTTAATTTGGACTCATTGTCAGTGGTATTCTCGACTCCTTTCATGACTTAATCTTTTAACTGATGTGCTTTCCGTGTAAACAATATACGTATTAGTTATATATTATACGTACTTAGTAAGGATATGAGGTAAATACAATTGGAGCGACGTTTCTTAAGCCAGTAAAGACTTGTCTAAGTTGATTGGAAATTTACACAAATTAGTAGCATATAATAAGTGTATAATCAGTATATATACATGCAGATTATACAATAGTTATATACTGTTGATTATATATTGTATACTGACTAAAATTTTGTAGAAAACAAATTTAAAGTTATTTTGTTATTGTGAGCTTTGTTGAGCTATCTATCCTTAGCCTAGAAGAGAGTTCAGAGGGGTGAGGGAGATGTTGGGCTTTAAAAACACTAAGTGATGGACACTAAATGATGAGTTTTAAAGATAAAATGAGAATTGAGAAATGAATAGAAATGAAAATTGAAAATTACTTTTTTTCAAGTGAGTTTTCTCCCACATTGGTGGTAAAAAGTAATATTTGTGTGTTTATACGTAGAAGCACGTCTTCTAGTTAATAGAGAGTGAGAAGAGGATCACCCTTCGCGTTGTTGTCGTCTCTCGGCTTCGACAAATGATATTGATTAATAATCTTTTTACGGAATAAATTAAATCCCAAGTTCGATTTTACTTGATTACATAATTATAGGGGAATGAGTTCAAGTTCAACCACATGGCCTAAAATGTAAAGTCAATAAGCATTTATGCAGAAAAAGTATATGCTCTGAGAAAATTCGACCTTATCTTTATTGCTTGTAGTCTACCTATTATGTTTATTTTTTTTATATCCAACTTCCTAACTTACGTCAGACTATTCCTGCAGATAGTAGTGTCGGTCCATCAACACTACTACCAGTAAATCGCGGTATGTGTCTGAATGACTAGAGTTTGAGAACAGAGCAATTGATATCACCTACAAGGTCCTATCCCAAAAGAGAGCAAAGTGCTCCCACCAGAATTCGAACTCACGCTGTAGGCCTCCAACTGAATTTTAATTCACCTCATTTGCTATCCAGCTATGTCCGGATACTAATCTACTTATTCTTCTTTTTACTTAATATGGCCTTATGGTCCATTTCAAAGTCAAATCATACAAATTGTACTAAGAAAATTACACTATTACATTGTCAAATATAGTTTTCAAATACAGTCATATTTCGGCACATCATAACATAGATTTTTGTCACTATTAACTTGTGGAATATAGTAAAGTTGGTCCTTGGTACGCTATAGCCTATAGGCAACATTAAAAAGCGTGGGGGTATGTGAGATTTATCACAAGATGAATTGACTTTTTCAGCTGATAACCAGACATCATTGATGACAAGTGCCATTAAATTTTATATAAATTCTTATAACGAATTAAATAAAAATAATAGAATTTAAAATAATATTAAAATCTACACTTTAGAATTTATAGTAAGAGAATCTATGATTCATGAATAAAAATAAATTAAATGAATGTTAAATCATAACTTATATATAGATATATTAGATTGTTTTCATAAAATAGCTTTCAACAAATTATGACAACGGGGTTACTTTCATACGAGAGAAATATTCCTAGTTTTTTTACGTTGTGATTCTAATAAGCTTTAACTTTTCGCATAGAATTTAACTATGTAAACTATAGTTAAAAGTCTTCCTTTTAAAATATGAAATTAATCTTAAAAATAAGATAAATTATCTATTATAACAAATAAGTATATGACATAACAACAACAATAATATATCCAGTGAAATCCCACAACGTGGGGTCTGGGGAGGGTAGATTGTACGCAGACCTTACCTCTACCTTGGTAGGTAGAGCGGTTGTCTCCGAAAGACCCTCGGCTCAAGACACAGCATAAACACAAGCAAAACAAGAGAAATGGTCAGACCCGAACAAGAAATTTAAAGCAGTATCACAATGATGGTAATAAAAGCAGATAAGTCATGATAAAACATTCTGAAAAAAAACAAACAATAACTAACGCATGTAGATAAGATAAATAAAGAACACACAACATCGGGAATCAAACGACAGGAGACTATAAAGCAATATTGCGCCTACTAGTACGATAGGCTAAGCAGGTCTACAATAATACCACTACAACTACCAGTATGTAAGCGTAGGTAGAACTACGCTCAACTATCTACTACCCTTCCAACATAATACATGTCCTCCATAATCCTTTATCTAAAATCATGTACTCAATAAATTACACTTATGTCATATCCCGTGTAATATACAAAAATTTTGAACCATCCGTGGATATTAGTTAAACTTTTTCGCATAAAGGTAGAATTGACAATATCTTAGATATTCTCATTATGGACAAAGGAGAAGAACTTTACGGGACATACTTGTTTTTAGAGAACTTTATACAAAATAATTGACGAGCATTATCCTAAATGGATGAGAGCCTGCCCTGTTGTCGATATCAATCAAACCTAATTATGGAGGGAGATTGATTGCATGATTTATTTTATTTTCATAGTCAAATATATATACAAATATACAATGCTAATATTAAAAAAGACTAATCTAATTATCCTAAGTTAAGTTATACTAATTTACAATCAAATTCTAATCATAATAAATTATGCAATTACACAATATATAATTTGAGATAATTATGGGATATCCCCATAATTATCCTAACAGTCTTCCGCAGTCTTAGCGGGAGGTTCTTGTATGCTGAGACTGTCCGCGAAACCATAAAAAAATACTCGCGGAAGACCTTTTATGAAGATGTCGGCAATCTGATAACGGGATGGTACATGGAGAACACAGACTTGTCCACGGGCAACCTTTTCTCGAACAAATAGTATATCCATTTATATGTGTTTTGTGCGTTGATGCTGGACATGATTATCGGATAAGTATATCGCACTCACATTATCACAATAAACCACTGTTGCCTTTTTAATCGGACAATGTATATCTAACAGAAGATTACGAAGGCAACATGATTCAGCAACCACATTGGCTACCCTTCGGTATTCTGCCTCAGCGCTCGACCAAGAATACGCAATATCCAGAGGTGGAACGTCGTGTCTCCGTACAGCCACCCCAATTCGCATCTGTATAGGATGAGAGACTCGAAATTGAGGACTTATACAGATGCAAACCAAAATGAAGAGTACCCTTAACATGCCACAGAATTTGCTTGAGGGCCCCCATATGCTCTTCATTTGGATCATGCATGTGTAAACAGACTTGCTTGAACACATAGGAAATATTGGGCCTTGTAAGAGCCAAATGCTGCAAGGCCCCTGCTAGGTTGCAGTAATGTGTTGGATCGTTGTATGGAGTACCTGTAGAGTTACTCAATTTGGCCTTAGTATCAACCGGCGTATGTGATGGTTTGCAGGAAGACATCCCCGACTTTTTCAATTATTTTCGCAGCATATTTCTTTTGACTGATAAACAGACCACCTGCATATTGAGTTACAACAATGCCTAGAAAATAATTTAAAGGACCCAAGTCCTTCATTACAAACTCTGCCGCAAGAATGAACATAATAGATTGGCGAAGTGATGCAAATGATGTTGTGAGAATAATGTCATCTACATATAGAAGTATATATGCCATGTCATTTTTCTTCCTATAAATGAACAAATACTGATCCGACTTGCTGTGAGAGAAACCCAATTTGGAGACAAACCCTGCACACCTGTTATATCATGCCCTGGGAGCATATTTCAAACCATATAAAGATTTTTTTAAAAGACAAATATAATCCGGATGAGTAGAATCTCGAAAATCCAAAGGCTGGTGCATGTACATCGTTTCATGTAAATGGCCATGTAAGAATGCATTTTTGACATCCAACTGATGAATCAACCAGGATTTTGAAAGTGTCAGGCTAAGAACAATCATGATAGTTGCTGGCTTAACCACCAGACTGAATGTTTCACCACAATCCACGTCAACATGCTGAAACCTGCCATCACCAATAAGACGACCTTTGTATCTTGCAAAGGAGCCATCAGAATTATTTTTATGACAAAAGACCCACATAGATCGAATTATGTTTGTATTAGATGGACGTGACACTAAGTCCCACATCTTATTTTTAATAAGAGCATCAAATTCGTCTAACATGGCAGCTTTCAAATTTTGGTCTGATAAGGCTGCTTTGGGATTTTTTGGAAGTGGTGACGGTTGGACTGAAGTTGTTATGTTAAAATGACGCTTAGGTTGAAATTTTTCGTGCATTACACGAGTTTCAATGGTCCAAGGTTGCGGAGTTGGGCTGTCGGGTATGCTAGTGGGCTAAGTAGCTGACCGAGGTTAGGCCAAAACAATGGCCTGGGTGAGTGTCACGGGTAGGGGGCAGAGGTCTCCCTTCGTTGGGCCTGCCCGCCACTAAATGTGGATTGGGCCAAGACCAAAGGAAGAGAGGAAGTGAGCTCTGCTCCTTGGGCTGGCCCAATCACATTTTGTGGTTGGGCTGGGACATTAGGCAGTGGTGTTTGGGCTGGTCCGACACTGTTTTGGGTGTTTAAATGGTGATTCAAAATCGGATGTATTCCGTCCAAAAAATTATATGAAGGTGAGGATGCCACGTGAGATTTAGCAAACGGGAATGTAGTCTCATAAAAAATGACGTGATGAGAAATAATGATTTTCCTATTTTCATATCATAACACTTATATTTCTCTATGATTTTGTGGGTATCCCAAAAACACACAAGGAGTGAAACGGACCTGAAGTTTGTTAATAGTTGTGGATGGAAACAAAGGATAACACAAACACCCAAAAACCCTCAAATGTGTAAAAGATGGGAGACGGCGGTACAACATTTGTATAGGGGACACATTGGAGAGCAGTTTACTATGAAGAATATTTAAAAGATATGTAGTCACTTGAAGTGCATGGTGCCAAAATTTTGGTGGTGTGGACGAATGCACAAGGAGAGTGTGAACCATATTGTTAATTGTTTAATTTTTTATTTTGACTTTCCCATATTTTGGTGATGTATGTGGACATGAAAGACGCAAAGAAATCCCATTTTGGTAACAAAAATCATTAAATTTGGCATTTATAAATTCCCACCCCCCTCATTGTCACATTGAAAATACAGTTTTAGGATTCAACTAGAATCTATTATATAATAATTGGAATCATAGAGCCAAAAAAATGGCAAAACAAAAAGGACAATGCAGATTGACGATAGAGAAAGGTTGACGTCCACTGATGAAAGGTACCCTGATGATAGATCCTATGACACATAGATCTCTCCCCCAATCAATATTTTGAATCGCTACGCTACATTTTATTAAATAGAAACCTCACTTCTTTTATTACATCTATGATGTCTCTTGGAAGTCAGTATCGACGCTTGACGCTATGAATTGAATAGTCATTGAGAATTATCTTTGTTTGTTCAAACTTTTCCTATAGTACCTTCTCCTTTAGATGTTCTAACGGCTGACCCCTTTTTTCCAAGGAAGGATTTAGCTTTGGTGAAGGGACAGGAAAGTAGTTCTCCATACGTAGTTTCTGAACTTACTCTTGTTGCTACAGTGTCGTTCCATCATCTACCACTACTCGATGAGCAAGAGACATAGGCGGTGCTTTGTCAGCTTTGGACTATCAAACTGGAGCCTATGGGGTCGCTTCTGTAACTGGGATAACTAGCACCGAAAACTTCCTTCTTGCAGAGCAATCAACCGAATGATTGTTAACAGTTAATGGATTTATCAAATTGAGTTTTGATAAAAACACTAAATTATTTAAAAATGGTGTAGCTTTGTGATTTATTTCCTAAGGGAATTGTCCACAGAAAATTTGAATAATCATCTAAAATGAGAATATAATATTTATGACCTGCAAAACTCAAAATTGGTGATGTCCACAAATCACAATGCAAAAGATCAAATGGCATAAGGGTATATGAAGTAGATGATGTAAAAGGAAGCTTAACATGTTTTCCAAACACAAAAGTTTGGCAAACAGAAGAGTCCAAAAGTTTGTTACAAGAAATCAATTTATTCTTCCTAAGATTATTGAAAACTAGTGCTCTTGGGTGTTCCAACCGATTGTGCCATATAATAGGAGAAATAGCAGCAAAGGTTGATGAGTTGGTCATGCAATTTTTGGAAATAGTGGTGATGGGATATAAGTCCCCCGTGTTATTACATCTCATTAGTGACATTCCCATCTGAAAATCCTTCACAGAAAAGCCAAACAGATCAAAATTCACAAAAATATTATTGTCAATTGTAAAACGTTGAACATATTTCAAGTTTTAATCAGTTTTGGTGCATGTAAAATGTTTTTCAAATATAATGGTGGGTGTGGATGGGGTAGTTTTACCTGACCAATACCACAAATTGGAATTTTCTGCCCACTGCCGACAATAATATTTTTATTATTGCTCATATTAAAATAAGACGAGAGTTTACCTTGAGATGTCGTCATGTGAGATGTAGCACATGTGTCCATATACCACGACTCATATGGAATATTCATATTCATGTTGTTAATGGCTTGTTCAATATCAGTAGGAGCATAACCTATAGAAGATGGTGCCCGGACTGCAAATGCATGTTATGGATGAGAACCTGGAATTCTGGGTTGTCGGTCTGAAGATGAGGGGCTGGACCACGATGAAGTTGGGTATGGGCATGGCGGGGCAGCCCACTGCGGGGCCCAGGCCCATGGTAGGTACTGCCCCCACCGGTTTTCCTGGGCAAGCGGCTGCCACTGTTGAGCCGATACTTCCCAGACTGGTTGTTGCCGCCGGCTGGTTGGTCGCGTCCCCTACCTCATCTCTTTCCACCATTATTTTTTTCTTTGTTATTGTTAAGGTTTGAACCCCTTTTTTTTTTATCATTATTGTTGTAATTTCCATTTCCACCCGAACCAGAATTTTGTGGCTTAAAATCCGCAAAAAATGAATTGGTGAAGACGAGCGCAGTTCCGGCGGTGGCTACTCTAGAAGATGTATGTTTTGCTTTCCGTGTTTCCTCAAGAATCAACATCAAACTGGCCTCATAGAAATGAGGCAACGGATTACTCTGCTGAATGAATGTAGCAACTCCATCATATTGTTCATTCAACCCTGCAATCAATTGAAGAACCAACCATTGATTTGTTATCGGCGAACCAACGTTTGATAGTTGGTCTGCGAGCACCTTCAATTCTTGACAATAGGCGGAAACGTTGGAGAAATCATCCAATTTAACATTAGTAAATTTGTGTTCAAGATATACATCCCTAGAAAGTTTGTTATCTTAAAATATGTTTTGTAAGCGTTCCCACGCCTATTTAACCGTAGAGTTCAGCTCTAGTATGGTATGTATAAGATCGTTTGATATAGTGTCATAAATCAATTGAAGGACTATAGCATCTAAACGGGACCATAGCTTTTTGTCCACAGCAGGGGTGTTCGATGATGACTAGGAAGGAATGATATGGTCTATTACCTCATAAGCGCGGCAATGAATTTTGAAAAATTCCTCCCAAGAGGTGTATTGCCCTTTTTCCATTTCAAGTGTTATGAAAATAAAGTTCTTGACGTTATTTACGGCAAGAGCAGGATGAAAATTTTGTTTTTCGGCCATAGTTTCTCCACGCAACAAACAAAACAAGACCAAAAGAAGAAGAGAATAGTGTTTGGTGGAATTAACTTGGAGAACCCTATGTGTCCGCTAGGGTTTGTAATACGAGAGAAAGAGAAAATACTAGGGCCGACGGGTGGGGGGGGGGGGTTTGTAGTTTAGGGTTTGGGTTGAAGTGGTTTAGTATTAAGGTTTTTTTGTATAAAACCCTAGGGTTTGGTTATGTGTTGGCCGAGAAAACAATAGAGAAGAAAGAAAGAAAAAATCGACGAAGAGATATGGGCCGACGGGTGAAGTGAGGGACAAGTTTTTATGGCAAAATATTTTTGGCTCTTGATACCATGAGGGAAATTGATTTCTTGATTTATTTCATTCACATAGTCAAATATATATACAAGTATATAATGCTAACATTAAGGAAGACTAATCTAATCATTCTAAATTAAGTTATACTAATTTACAATCAAATTCTAATCATAATAAATTTTGAGATAATTATGGGATAGCCCCATAATTATCCTAACAATTCTTACGTGATTATGGAGAATTTCTCATTAAAATAAAAGATAATGATCATAAAATATTCTAATGGGAAGGGGAATATAAAATATGAGAAGTGTTAAGCTTTTGGAGATATCATGTCTCTTAACCTGTGATTTAGTTGTATGCTAATCATTCCTTGCAAAATAAATAACATGCATAGACAGAAGAGGAAATTAAAGAATTCATGCATTAAAGATGAGTTCATGTAAATTTCTCAACCTTATTTTATTCAGAAAGATAAAGATGAGTTAATGAAGCATAATCAATACTTAGCCTCTTAGAATCCATACAAGTTCAATCTCATGAAATGAAGTAGCACAAGTCAAAAAGCATTCCCCTCTTTGATGCATTTCCAGTTTTGTTCTTCATATAACTAATGTTTATCAATTGATTTCAGTTTGTCCTTTTCAATTTAATCCATTCTGCTTTCTCAGATTTTGTTTTATTGGAGTTCTGCTTATTAATTTATGTTCTATTTTATGTATTTTAATTTGGTTCTTGATAGTATTTTGTTTATCCAATTTAATGCTTTAAAATTTATTGGTATTATTTGTTTCTAAAAGCTAAGTTTTTTTCTGGTACATGTTTCTAACAGCTAATTGCATAAATGTTTCACCTAACTACAATAGGCTAATGACGCCCGACAGTATTTGCATGAATATAATGGGATGTAAGTTAGAGTTATTCAAATATTAATAATATCTAAATTAATAATGAAGGAATATATAGATTATTTTATGCAGGAATTGGGTATGCAGGATTTAGTTATTCAATCATACATGAAATAATACATAAATTTTTAGCATAACTTATATAATAGTATAAATTTCCTTGAGGGAGTTATCTTATTAATGTAATATATATATATATATATATAGTATACAATTGTAGTCCTAATAGAATTAAGATCTCTATTTTACATTAATTTCCTTAATTACAAAAATATTAATTACCATAGCTATGCTCAACACTGTGCGAATGATGACTGGTTTGACCATCGGACTAAACGTATCACCACACTCAACATGATTGACTAAATCCACATGTAGTGTCATTTCAATTTCCAATTTGAGTCATAGGTCCTCTTAATGCATAAATTAGTTTTTATCTTAATGGAAAGATTTTGAGAAGAACAAACTGTAGGCCTCTTTAAGAATACTGTGACAAGAAATTGCACGGTTTGCCGTTCAAATGGGCTGGTCTTTCGTTTTGGGGAAAGATTACGCTGTTTATTGGAGGTAAAATATTTACCCACTCCTGACTCCATTATTTTTGTAAATATTAATATTATTTATTTGAAATGCTCTCAAAACTATGATATCAATATAATATAAATATGCTGCAAAAGTATCATAGAGGAATAGTTTTGGACGAGAGGATACTTGGATAGATATTTTTGGCCAGTCGGGGCAGAAGTGAAACTACTTTAGAAGGGGACATGGGCGGGTAAATGTTTTATATTTTAGGGGTATTTGATGTTGTTTTCCCTTTATTTTTTGCCTTTCAAATGTAACTTATGCCTAGCGCATAATTTTTTTAAGGAACATGGTATAATTTGTGTCGGATACTTAAAGAGCTTATGTCCCGCTAGGCATAAGTTCTATTTGAATGACAAAAATTAAAGACCAACACGAAATATGGACAAAAGTGCAAATGACCCTATTGTGAAAATGAATACAATTTGAGCAAGAAAATATGAACCTGCAAAAGTCTCTTATGTGTAAAAAATAAAAATATCACGTAAAATACATAAAACTAAGAATAAACTAGTAAAGATTAACAACAAAATATGAAATGCTAAAATAAATTCTCTAAGTTAAATTTTAGACGATCAAAATAAAGGGAGGAAAAGTTAATGACAGACAAATAATTGAATTTCTTTAAGTTGGTTTCAGTCTCCTTTTCGAGGAAATAATGTGACTTAATGATTTTCATCCAATGGTAGTCTTTTTAGGTGAGCAATATTAATGATTTCATGCATGCAAGTGGTATTATTTTGTCAATGCGCAGCCCATGTTACATAATTTATAAGGTTGTCTTTTTCGATCCTTTTTGCAAATTGATCAAACTATTACTTAATTTTCAGTCAAACAATTGAAAGAAAAACTTCTAAATTAAACCATTATAATATTTTCTTTGACTGAAAATTATTGTTGGTCTTCGTATACGTCAAGGAATTTTTTCCCAGCCCTATATGTTCTAAACACCAGGGCAAATTATTAGTGGTAGACGTAAATAAAAGCAATTTTTAGTTAAAAGGCAGAAAAAACGTAAAACTATTGTGTACATTATTAATTTTATAGAAACGAGCAGAAGTCAACTTGGTTCACGACTTTCAAAATTCTTGGGTAATTTAAATGTTATCTTACTAAATGTAAGACTGAGTGTAAGAAACCAAATTTGAATCTAATTGAGCTTATAGTATTTAGTAAAATAAAAAAAATACAAGACATTTTCAAGTTTGATTAACTTCGATAGTGAATATATTTTCATATATTCATCATATATTCTGTAATTAATATTTCAGTGTAATAATGTAAAGTAAATATTCTTATTCCATTAGAATTACAATTGTCACACTATATATATTGTATTAATGAAAGGACTTCACTCAAGGAGATTTACATTACTCTACACGGTATCAGAGCCAAAAATTCCCTCCAACCGTGTCCATAACTCGTGAGCCGAAGCTCTGGTCTTCATAATGGTATGAAGCAAATCCTTGGAGATAGTGTCGTAGATCCACTGCTTGACGATGGCGTCAAGCCTTTTCCACATCGTGTCGTCGACGTCAGGTGGGTGGGGATAGGTGGTATCAAACTATCTCACATATTCCTAAAAACTCAAAATTAGCCAAACTTGACCCAAATTGGAATGCGGCCATGCGTGCGGAGTTTAATACATTAACCAATCAACACACTTGGGATCTTGTCCCGAAACCAGAGGGGGTGAATGTGATTCGTTGTATGTGGCTCTATCATCACAAGTTCAGAGACAATGGTGAGCTTGAACGTCATAATGCTAGACTTGTGGCTAATGGTACAAGGCAACATAAGGGAGTTGATTGTGGTGATACATTTAGTCCGGCGGTCAAATCAGCCACCATTCACACCGTGTTGAGCATAGCTATGGGAAGAATTGGCATATTCACCAGCTTGATGTAAAAAATGTTTTCTGACATGTTGATTTGAAAGAAATCGTTTATATGCATCAACTGCCTGACTTTGGGCATCCTAAATTTCCTCAGTATGTATGTCGTCTTCATAAGTCATTATATGAATTAAAACAAGCCCCAGGGCTTGGTATGAGGGGTTTGCTACATACATCATACAGATCGGGTTCGTGTGCAGCAAAAGTGATCATTCGCTCTTTATTTTTCATCGAGGTACTGACACGGCTTACCTTATTTTATATGTGGATGATATTGTTTTGACAACTTCTTCTGATACACTAAAATACGAGATCATTGCCCTGCTCAAGTCCGAATTTGCTATGACAGATTTAGGTAAGTTGAGTTATTTTTTTGGGATATAAGTGACCAGATCTGCACATGCCATGTTCTTATGTCAGCGTAAGTATGCAGAAGAGATTGTCTACCGGGCTAAAATGACAAACTGCAAGATCATGTCCATTCATGTCGACTCCAAGTCAAAACTCAATGCAAATGACGGGGATCCGATCAGCGATCCCTCTCTTTATAGGAGTCTCACAGGTGCTCTTCAGTATCTCACCTTCACTCGGCCTGATATCGCATATGTTATTCAGCAGGTGTGCTTGTTCATGAACGCTCCTAAGGAGCCTCACTTTACAGCTCTTAAACGTATCATTTGGTACGTTAAGGGCACTCTTGACTATGGACTACATCTATATCCCTCCACACCGATTAGATTGCTCTCTTATACGAACGCCCAAACTGAGGGTCCAGCTCTTTCTATCTACCTTTTCCGAGCGGTCCCCGCGAACGGAACTGAAGGAGAGGAATAAATACCTGGTCTATAATTTTGACAAAAGGAGGACCGCTATTGGGAAATATCTTCTTGTCAAAGCGAGGGATTCGTTTCAGGCGAAATCACCGATTGGGCAGGCTGTCCGGACACTCGTCGCTCTATGTCGAGCTATTGTGTATTTTTGGGGGATAATATTATTTCATGGTCGGCCCGGCAAGTCATGCTTTCACGCTTGAGTGTAGAAGTAGAATATCGACGCATTGCAAACGTTGTTGTCGAGCTATGTTGGCTCCATAATATCCTTCTTGAGCTTCATTATCCCTTACTTAAGACATCTTTGGTTTACTGTGACTGTGATAACATATCTACAATCTACTTGTCTCATAATCCGGTTTAGCATCAGCGAACCAAGCATATTGAGATGGATATTCACTTTGTTCGCGAAAAGGTTGCAATGGGTCACGTTAGGGTGTTACATGTTCCTTTTTCATATCAGTACACATGTATCTTCACTAAGGGGCTTCCTTGGCAACGTTCCTTGACTTTAGATCCAGTCTCAAAGTCCGGCCTCCTCCCGTTCCGACTGATGGGGTGTGATAGTGAATATAATTTAATATATTCACCATATATTCTGCAATATTATATAATTAATTTTTTAGTGTAATTATGTACAATAGAGATCTTTATTCCATTAGAATTACAATTGTACACACAATATATATATATATATATATATATATATATATATATATATATATATAATTTAATATATTCACCATATATTCTCGCAATATTATATAATTAATTTTTTAGTGTAATTATGTAAAATAGAGATCTTTATTCCATTAGAATTACAATTGTACACAATATATATATATATATATTAATGAAAAAACTTTACTCAAGGAGATTTACACTACTCTACGTTTGGTAAGACGGTAACTATGAAATATGAATGTCAACAACATTTTAGCAATAGTTATTGTGGGTACGCTCTATAGCATTAGGTAACTATGACATAATAGAACTGAAACAATAAAGAGAATTCGGAATTATATAGTAAAATCTCTAAAATATTTTATTCAATTTGATGCACGATATTGGTTTTATTATGAATTCCATCAAAATCTTTTTGAATTAAAACATCAACCTTGAACAAAAACAATCAAAATGTATGAATAAGTTCAAGTTCAAAAACTGTTGTGCACTAATCTACTAGTAGTAGTTGTACAAACAAAAATAGAAACATCTCATTTTCGTTATAAGTAAATACGGATCTCTTGTTTATAATACAAGAGAACCGAAACACCTATTACCTTAGAGATCCACCACCATTAATCATTATCACCACCAACTACCTTGTAATTATTTCAAATATAATTTATTGATATAGTATTATATTAATTAGTATTTTATTCTTATTATTTTTTAAATAAAAATAAATTTTATGCACAACTTCAACTCCAAAAAATTTTAAAAAAAATTAATTTCTATAGCCAAACGCCTACTTAATAAAAATAAATGAGATCTTAATAAATTTCTATTTGAAAGCCGCTTAAAGAGTATTCAAAACACAAGGTCATAAGTAAGTGCAAAATTTCAAAAAACAAAAAAGAATTAAATGAAAATAATTTCTTATCTTACAAAATGATTAGTCGAAACAAATTAGAGTTGGGCTGGGATTGATAACTCGAGAAATTCTTATTTTAGGGAGCGCTTCCGCTGCGCCAAACTCTAGTTAGCGGGGGCTATAATGTGGTTTCTCCTTCAAAAGACAGCGCGGTGCACTAAGTTAAGTTCGGAAAAAAGTCGAACACAAAAGTACCCAATCTTGACTCACAATTCTGTAGGGGTGAGCGGGTCCGGGTACCCGGACCCTACCCAGTAAAATATCGGTTCCTAAATTTACTATTTGGAACCTACCCGTAGCAATCATTACCCGAAACCTGTTCCGGGTAGGTTCCCGGTACCCTGTAAATTTTTTCTCCAATGTGCAGAAAAACTCAACAGTTACACCTTATGAAGAAGTTGACATTAAAAAGAAAAGTATCATACATATTCAAACTTCCAAATACAGTTTTTCAACTTCAATTAATTACTATTTTTTCTCAAACATCACTCAATTCATGTCCAAACAACTACTAAAAGAAATGAACTCACTGAAAGGAAAAAAAAAGAACTTACATGTTAAAGCAACCATGGCACTTCACATCCTACAGAACAAAAAAATCCAATAAATCGCACATCAATTTCAATAATGCAAAACACAAATTCATGATTTCAAAGTACATAAATACATTGAAGATTCGATTTTACCATGAAGAAAGAGTTAAGAGATTGAACCAAACGCTTGAATTTGTGCTTTCTCTTCTCATGCTCGACTGAAGGGTTCAACAAGTCGACATCATTTGGAAGAACCTTCAAAATCCAATCATAACAGATAATGTTAAAGCAAAATTTGATATTAATTTGAATAGCAAAGAATGAAAATTCAAGTTGAATATACATTAGAATGAAAATTTTGGTTAATCTTTTGGAGTGAGGAAAAGTGACAACAAGAGATGAGAGATTGAAAAGGGGTGTGGGTAATGGAAAATGGCGTAAAGAAAAATGACGTAATGAAAAATTGCCAGGGCTTCTGGAGGTGGAGCGGCAGCAGTGCAAACAACAAAATGGCCTAATGGATGGGAAATGCCAAAATGGCTAGGGCTTATGCCCTTTTGCTTTGTTTAAAGCTTAGTGGGCTGGATTGGGTGATTGGGTCGACATGATTCGGCCAAAAAATAAAGAAATGCCCAAAGTCCAAACCTAATAATTTAAAAAGGGTGTGAGTTCATAGGTTTCGGATATCAATTTCAGTTCCGGTACTCTGTCGCTATTTACTGAAATCATAACTAGACACGATATCCAAAACTTATATATTATTATAATATATTTAACAGAAACTTACTCGTTAGTGTCATTTACGTGGAGTGTAGCTTGTAACCGTGCTCACCCCTACAATTCTGTAAGGGTGGCATCAATTCTACCGGTGAGTCCAACCCCTAAATGTATACCTAACAAAAAAACAAAAAAAACCTACTCAACCCTCTCCTTCTCCTTCCCAGAAACCCTAACATCATCCCCCCATTCCTTCACACGTTCAAAATTTGTATTTCAATATAATTAGTCAAATTCATACAATTCCATATTGATTCATTTTAATAAATTTAAAATGGCATCGGAGATTGAGGAGGATGTTGTTGAGTCATCATCATTGAGAAATGATGTGTATACGGCATCGGCGTATGGGGATATGGAGAAACTACAGAGATTGGTGGAAAGCGAGGGTTGTTCTGTATCTGAACCTGATGGTCTTGGTTATTATGCTCTTCACTGGGCCGCTCTTAATAATCGCACGGCAGCTGCTCAATATATTATGGAGGTTTGATTCAAATTTGGAGCTTTATATTTGTGCTCGGATTTCTTGAATTTTGAGGTTTAGGGTGTGTTTGGTACCAAGGGAAATGTTTTCCATGGAAAACAAGTGTCGTTCGGTAAGTAAACCAAAAAATATTATTTCAAAAAAAACTATATATAATCTAGCAAAACACTATGGGATGGGGTGGAGTGGGGGTGGGGAGGAGGTAATGAATTTGGAACGTCACTTATGAAGTTTTTCTAATTCCATTAGGGAAGTAATTTTTCTCATTTCTTATGAACTTATATTTCTAGGGAAAATGGTTTTCAAAACATTTGGCCAACAAAACATGAAAAACTGAAATACACTTAGATTTGAGCTTTGTGTTAAAATTAAGCCATAAAATATTTTCTTTAGTTGCCACGGGGAAGAAAGGGGGGGGGGGGGGTATCAGTTGGGTCAAATAGATGGAGTACCCCACGTGTGCGAATATACTGGGTATGTTGATGTTGTTGTCGAATAGATGGAGTTGGGGTGGGGGATATGGTTGGGTCAAATAGATGGAGTACCCCACTTGTGCGAATATACTGGGTATGTTGATGTTGTTGTCGAATAGACGGAGTGACAATCATTGGAACCAAGGATATCATTCCAGTAGGTGAATTATTTCCTTTTATTTAAGTTTGATAGGCAAAGTTACCTGATACCTGTGCTAGCAGGTATCCGATAGCTTAGTTAGGTGGGTGCAAGCTTACCAAAACATCACGTTTTAAGAAAAGAGATTGTCTTTGGTTTATGAAACTGTGAAAGTGGAGTGCTAACTATGTTGTGGGTAATCAAGGAGTTGAATTGTAAACAAGAAAAAGTAAAAGAAATTTAGCACCGATAACTAACTACGCTATTATAAAATAGAGCTCATTGTACTTTCTATACCTACGAATTCCATTGTACCCAGAAATGAAACATTGGAAGAATCCGTTGGGTCTTCCAATATCAATAGGCAGAATAGCAGGGCAAGTGTTAGTAGCATAACCAAAAAGCCTTTTGATCAAGTAAGTAACAGTCAATCATTCATTCAACTTACCCTCAATTCCAAACCTTGTTGGATCAGCTATATGAATTCACTTCACTCTGTCCAGCTCTATATAATTCTAATACAGGAATTAAGTAGTATGAATAATATGGAACTATCGACTTTATGTTGATTGCTATTCCCTGTTTGTATGTGTGTATTATTATTCCTTATCTTTTTGGTTGGCTGGGAACTGATGGCTAGTGGGGGTGATGCAATTGGCAGCATGGAGGAGATGTAAATGCTGCAGATCATACGGGGCAAACAGCATTGCACTGGAGTGCTGTTCGAGGTGCAGTGCAGGTAGCTGAGCTCTTACTACAAGAGGGTGCTCGTGTAAATGCAGCTGATATGTATGGCTATCAGGTATGCTTTTGTTTGTATGTTTTTAGTTGTCATTGCATTACTAGAAAAAAATTTTATGTTTATTTTGCCGCTTAAATCTCTGAAGTTGGATCTTCCAATCTCCATGTAATTCTAGATACTCCATCCTAGGGCCTCATGAGCTGAGGTCATCATCATTTTGATGCATGTGTGATTCGGGTTTTGTTGGACAGCATAGGTTTAGGAGCGAGGCCTGGTGATGAGGATGCAAGGAAAGTGGAATTTTGCCTGAATAAAAATATAACTAGTTGGGCCTACCATTTATGGATAACGAAGAAAACATAGGGAAGTTGTACCTAAACTCCAAAGTGGATTTCACTTTTGAGTGTGATCCCCCTT
Source organism: Anisodus tanguticus (assembly GCA_034509755.1). Lineage (NCBI taxonomy): Eukaryota > Viridiplantae > Streptophyta > Magnoliopsida > Solanales > Solanaceae > Anisodus > Anisodus tanguticus. The sequence goes on along the minus strand of CM067543.1, from coordinate 5,155,884 downwards.
TTCTCTTCGCGAAGAAAACATAGGGAAATTGTACCTATACCGACAGTTTCTCTCTAAGTAAATAGGGTTAACTGTGATCCCCTTTTTCTCCTACATTTTGTTGGAAAAGGAGCGTTACGAGCTCTTATAATAGTGGTGTTTAATGTGGATGATTAACTAGGTTAACCATATAAGTTATAGCAACTTAAACATATATGCAAAATTCATGTGTCAAATCAGAGTGCAGAAATTGGCAATGGGGGTAGTCATCAAAGGTTGAGGACATGAAAAATGTAAAAATGGAAACAATTGTTGGAAGCTGGCAAGGGAGTTGGAAGAAGACAAGCAGAGTAAAGAACCCATATCCTGGAAGCTCCAAAGTAAACAGTATACAATATTTAGGGATTGTGCAAGCTTGAAGAGAGATGCATGATAACATCATTCACTTGTCTAAAAGAAAAATCAAAGTTGCATTTATCTCTTTATTTTTCTTTTCCTTATTTTGTTGGCTAGTTATTCTGTTCTTCTTTTCATCCAAAGTAAATTGATCATGTCTGCTGCAGCAAGCATATTAATTCTCCCGCAAATACCTTAACTACCCAGGAGCTATGCCTTCTGTGATTTGGAAGCACTAATCATTCTCCAGATGGCATTAAAAATCCAGACCTAAAGATCTAGTGCTCATAAATACTCGTCCATCCTTATAAAAAAATAAATGCTCTTCCATCACTGCATTTACACACTAACATTTTTCTACATTCTCTCATTTTAAAAACTTATTAATGTGTACTCAACCGATAGGCAAGTCATAGAAATTAGAACAAGAGTGCTTTCAAATTCAACTTTCTGAACAATGCCAAAGTTTTGCATAAAACTGGACTAGGGTCATTAAACTGTCCAGAGGCTGTTCTACATTATTTGATGCTCTCTGACCAAAATAAGGCAGCTAAAAACTTGAGCTCTCTTAACTTTAAATGGGATCTTTTGCCTAAAGTCCGCATCATCACTTTACTAATAGAAGTGACCTTACCATGTGAAGCCTGCGACTTGTTTTATGCAAGGGGAAATTCATGTGAACCTTATTTTTGTACTACATCTTCTTTAAATGCTTGTCCACTTTGATTTGATACGATCATTCAGAGGAGTTAAAACTATGTTTAGTCTAATATTGTTGTGAAACATACTGGGAATATATGGAATTGTCTAAGAGAAAAATAGATGAAAAAGTTGAACAGAGATGAGCAAAAGTGGGGCCTTAAAGAGCTTTTGCGGTACTTTTGTCGAAGAATTTTGCTGTGGGATTTGCCTCGACTCCAGTCGCTGCACGGGCTCGGAAGTTTCCGGGATGTGTGCCCGCCCGCTGTCTACCCTCTTTTCCAACTTAAATACCAGGCTTTGTCCACAATAGGATTCAAATGTGTCATGTGTCTAACTCACATCACGTGCTGCAAAATGCGTTTGAGCTTTCCAGCTAAGAATGGTTAACAACAATCAGGAACAACTCAAAAAGAAAGTAGGACTGATGCAACATCCAGAAGGTTGAAAATATGATCAAATAGCCACTTGAAAACAGAAAGTCTACAAAATGAATATTCAAAAACCTAAAATATCTAAACAAAAATTTTGATTTAAACAAAGTAGTAGATGGCTCTTACAACTAAACAACTAATTATTCGTGCAAATTAGTGGTAACAGATGCAATATTCAAAAGCTTCAGTTGCTGCAATCTAAAAAAGTTGCTCCTCAATTTATGCTTCTACCATTTATCTTTGTGGATTATTTTGAGCGTCTTTGAACTTGCAAACTTTTATAGCATGGCCTTTTTTATGGTGTTGTGCGTAAAAAAGCTCCCTCAATAACAACTTTGTCTTGTGCTCTTCTGAATGAGCTTTAATTTGGGTACCTTATAAAAAATGAGCTTTAATTTGGGTGAGGGTAGGATTTGCGAGGAGTGGTTGTAAGGGTCTATCTTCCAATAAGACTTCCCTAAGATCATAGGTTTCAAGATGAGACTTCATTTTCACTAATTAAATCTGATGTTTTTCCCCAATAAGGTTTGTGGGACATTCAAAGATAGACGGTTGCCTTCCATGTTTGAAAAATCAGGTTACAAAGGTATGGTTTAAAAATGGTTTGTTAGTGAACTCAGATCCTGTAAGACCAGTTGAGGCTCTAATACCATGGTTGAGTTTTTTTTTTCGGGTTAAAAAGATGCAACAACAAGTATGTTGAAATATGACTGAAAATTGTCTCTTCAAAGTTTATTAACCACAAGCCTTTAAATAGCCAGTTGAAAACAAAGCACCTGCAAAACAAATACAAAAAAAAAAAAACTTAAAATCTAACATATATTTAAACAAAGTTGTAGACTGCTCCGACAATTATTTTAATAATTATTCTAGCAAATCAACAGCTACGCAATATTCGACAAGAACAAAGTTCCTTGTTTTAAAAAAAAGAAAGTAGGACAAAGTTCTGGAAGATGAGGAATGTTAATGGCCTTTTCGTGATCTCATTAAGGCTTTGTCACTAGTTACGTGGATAATAAGTGCAGAGACGAACACTTTACAAGTTATATCAGTTACACTATTTTTAGAGTATTTTACCTCTGCAATAGATGATCTTTTTTCTTTTATGATAAGCACGTCAGCAATAGATGATCTTATTGTCCAAGTATTTGAAGGCACATCCTATTTTTCTTTATATTCATTTCCACTGTACTTCCTCTTCTTTCCTCACACTGTTGTTGTAAATAAATACAAATGATTAAGATCTTAGTATCTAAATCTGTGAAGACTTGCCTATTACTCATACTATGTGATTCAACTGCAGCCAACACATGTTGCTGCACAGTATGGTCAGACAGCTTTCCTCTATTACGTTGTTATAAAGTGGAATGCTGATCCTGATGTACCCGACAGTGACGGGAGAAGCCCTTTACACTGGTAGTACCCTTTTTCTGAATAACAAGCTTAGGGACATAGCATTTTTAGTCCCTCAATCATTGCTAAATTCTAATTTTGGTCCTTGTGATATCTGACTTAACACATTTAACCTTGAATTGACAAAAATGTCTATTTTTATCCGTTTATGTAGGAAATTTATTATACTTGGACTATTTTTAGAACTATATTACCCTCAAGTATTGAGTAATAAAACAAAAATAATATTACACATGGATAATTAAGTGATATAAGAATTGATAATTTAGTAATTTTGGATAGTCGCAAGTAGAAGGACTAAAAATCCATCACTGCAATTAATTGAAGGTTCAATATTGTTAACCAGAAATCACAAGGATCATAATCATAATTTATCAATAATTGAGAGGACTAAAAGTGCTATTATCCCATTGAGGTGTTAGAAGCATGCAATAGCCTTTTTTTGTTGCAGCAAGTGCTGCCTATACTTTTGGAACTTCTTTATCCTGTTGTCTAAACATTCTTGTTTTGAAACACTGAAAATTTGTGAACTGGATATTTATTGGGTTCTTGATGCCATTTTGTTTTTAAAGCTGAATTTCAGGAGAAATTCCTATAAAATCTAACAATGTGATTCTTATTTAAGGAACCAGGAGAAACTGACTGTGTAGAAAAAGTAACAAATCCAACCCTTGATCTGGCATTGGAATATCTAATGAATCTTCATATTGATTTTATAATCACTATTTTTGTCAGAAGCTGAATATGGAAAAGAGAGTAGCTACCTACACCTACAAGCATGAAATAGTCAGCAATTGAATATGGACAGAATTTTCTCTTATTTCTTTCTTTAACAATCTCTAGCCATGTTTTTTATGGTATACATCGATTAGAAGTTTACTTGCATTGTCCATCTTTTGCCATATATTAATGATATATGCATTGCTCTTTAGATATGAAAAGATTGTTTAGGTTTAGTCATTTATTCATCCAGAAATGGAAATATTTTTGGTCACACTTGCTTTTGATGCTTCTTTCCCACGAGTCTCCTTCGCCCCACCCCCGGCGGGTGGATATTCTCTTTTGTTGCTTAGATCATCATCATTGTCGTTACTCTATTCATGGACCGAGTAGTAGGGTTATCCTTGCACTTCTATTTTAGCTTATTTGATAAATACTTATTTACTTGTGAATTTATTTCCCGGAAAACTTAGGGCTGCATACAAGGGTTTTGCTGACTGTATACGCCTTTTACTCTTTCTTGATGCATATCATGGACGTCAGGATAAAGAGGGTAAACCAATTATTTTCCTCCAACTCTTTTTTTTTTTTTGTGATGCACTACTTGAAATCAAATGTATTCTGACATTTCATTCTACTTTAGGTTGTACTCCTCTTCATTGGGCTGCTATTAGGGGTCATCTAGAAGCATGTACGGTGTTGGTGCAGGCAGGGAAGAAGGAAGACCTTATCGTGACAGATTACACTGGCCTTACACCTGCTCAGTTTGCTTCTGACAAGAATCACAGACAAGTTGCTTTTTTCCTTGTAGGTGTTGCTTAATGGGCTTTTTTCATTTTTGACCCGTTGGCCGAAATTTATTACGGCTGCTAGCCAAAATATGCAAAATCTATACACCGATTATGTATATTATATGTATGTTTATGTATAAAATATGTATATATTTATACTTAATGTACATAACCTATACATTTGCTGGCTATTTTGTAAATAAGATCACCGAAAGACATTAGACTGTAATTATCTTTTGCTTAATTTCGGTGTCCCTAACTTGAGATTAAGTCGTTTTGGAGTTGGTATCCAAGTTCAAAGTCCTCGAGAAACAGTGTTTGTTACATTAAAGTGTGTCCGTCTTTTCTCTGGAATGCAGCATTTTATGCATTATTCGTTTATCATAGAATGTTAAATGGTTCTGCAGGGAAATGCTAGGCGGTTGTATGACAAACGCTGTGATGGAAGTACCCGGCTTGGCAAACTTTCAAAGCTTGGTCTTGCTCCTGTTCTTTGTTGTACAATATTTGTTCTACTTACCACTTACATTCATGCAGTAATCATGGGTACTTCCCCTAATCCTTTGTTTGCAATCAACTTTGTCTCATTGGTTTTACTATGGTCAATGTGGAATGACCTGTAAGTTTCTGTTTGATTCAGCTTCAACTTTGCCAAAATTAACTGCTGCTGGCGCTCTATTTGCATGGTCGGGAGTCCTCCTTGCTACAGTTGGACTAGTTACGTTTTACCGGTGCAGCAGGTATTCTTCATGCTCGCAAGGTTTTCAAAAAGTTATGTTTTTTCGTTTGGCCTTCTTTAGGTGGATATTTTAGAATCACTTACTCCTTAGACCTTGCTATCATTGGCTATGTCAGAAATTCCTATGTGCTAAACTTGCTTCTACTCGTCAAATTTGAATCTGTCTTGGTTTTTCTGTCACAGAAAAGACCCAGGTTTCATCCGGAGGAGTCAACATGATTCACAAAATACCAAAGATGATGTAAGTTCCAAACCAAAAAAAATGAAAACAAAAAGAGGAAAAAAACTAGATTTAATAGTGAAAAGAGGCTCTTCAAAATAGTACTCATTGTTTCTTATATACTTCTGTTTATTGAAATTTCTCTCTTTGCTTGCATAATTCACAAGAAATTTATAATTTCGTCATCATATTTCAGGAACCTTTGCTGAAAATGGAAATGAATCATCCTGCTTTGCTTGCTGGGAATTGGTCTCAGCTTTGTTCCACGTGCAAGGTACTGACTACATCTGATTGTTCATACTTTTACTGATAGAGACTTATCTCTTTGGGGGTTTATGTACATTATTGTTTTCCTTTTGCCAGATTGTTCGTCCTCTTCGTGCAAAGCACTGTTCAACCTGTGATCGCTGTGTCGAACAATTTGATCATCATTGTCCTTGGGTGTCTAATTGCATTGGCAAGGTCAATGATTCTTGATTCTTTTTTTTTCTCCTTTTTTTCCTACTGTCAACTTGTACATTTGAGATATATCAGCAATGAATTGTGATGCTTAGTGTATATATAAAAAAGAACAAGTGTTGAAAAAAGGGACACGTTTTATATAGCTGTTAGCTCATTGGGTGATGGTTATAGTATGATATAAGTCTTGAATCACGGTTTTTCTGATAATTCACTATGTGGTCGATTTTTATGTTTGCCTACTACTAGTTCTTAGTTTCATCCTCTGAAGAGCTAATTTTCCACATTTTTGTTCAGAAAAACAAGTGGGACTTTTTCATCTTTCTTGTTCTCGAAGTATTGGCAATGGTCTTAACTGGTGCAGTTACTCTTACAAGTAAATACTCTTTCCTTTAACTCAAATAAAATATTTGTTCATCATAAAAAAAAATCTTCTGCTAAATAAAATGTTTTCTTTGTGATATCAGGAGTCTTGACTGATCCAGCAGCTCCATCCTCTTTTGGGGCTTGGCTTAGTCATGCTGGTACTCACCACATTGGTGCTTTAGCATTTTTATTTGCGGATTTCTTCATCTTCATTGTGGTGGCAGTCTTAACTGGGGTACAAGCTTCTCAGGTATGTTTCTTCGTTTTCCTGTTTACTTTTTATGAGCTCTTCAGCATACTCCGTGAAATTATATGCATTTGTATGCCTGTAAAGATATAAATATTATTGGTGAAACATACAACAAGAAACACTTGTATCCGGTATTACTTTGAATGTAAGTAGGGCTGGCAAAGTGGTTAAAAAACAACCATCCAATCTGACTCATTAGATATGGGTTGGATAACCGACTTTTTAAAAATGGATCAATTATGGATATTATCCACTAAGAAAATGGATATCCAATATGGATATTCATATTATCAATACTCATTTGTCTACTTGTTATTTTTCATGAGATCTTGCTTTCTGGGAGTCAGCTTATATTGGCTTTTAGCTTGTGTTTTCACCTAACTATTCATGAAACCATGGATAATATGGATATCTGTATTTATCCGTTTGTTAGCTCAATTTTTATCCATATTAAATATGGGCTGGTCGAATATTTTATCAATTTTGTTTAACCCATATTCGACTGCCCATATCCGATCTAACCCGCCCGTTTTGTCACTTCTAAGTGTAAGCAACACATGTCAAAGCATGAACATAAACTGTTGACCGGTCATTGGTATTCAGAGGCGATTCTTTCACCATCTGCTGCAAACAATAAAAACACGTGAAATATATCATGACCTTTCTATTTTCCCTTTTGCAACAGATATCACACAACATTACAACAAACGAAATGGCCAATATGATGCGTTACAGTTACCTTAGAGGACCAGGTGGTCAATTCCGGAATCCATATGATCATGGGTGTAAGAAGAACTGTTCAGATTTCTTGATAAACGGTTACAATGAAGACATCGAGTACGTCGAAGAATCGGTTCAGTCCGAAGGGATCGAAATGATGCAAAATCCTCACAGTTCAAGTATGCAAAATGGAAATGGCCATCATGTTATCAATATTAACAACAATAGCCAGAACTCGCACACGAGTCATGTTCATTCTGCCCATTGTAGTCATAATGTGGAGAGCAAAACTGATTCTGTACCTGTGGGTTTAGGTGTTGGGTTAGGAAGAAATGCTGCACATACCGCGCTACCTTCATAACTAGTGTGGCATTGGCTTATGGGTTCTTAGAATCCCTTCTTTTTGACCTTTTTTTTTTGTTTATATAAAGCACACACTCATTTAGAGCTCAAGTAATTCAATTGTTTACCATTTGTTCCTCCCCCCAAAAAGTCCTCCTTGATGCTATGTAACCTCTTCATGAGTTCATAGTTACTTTGTACAAAGTTGTGATTCTTTTGCAGAAGCGCAGATGCTACTGAATTTGCAGCTGTTAGTAATCGATTTTGAGAAATTGGTTTGTCCAAGAAAACCTTGCCTTATATAATGAAGCAACTTCATCTTTCTTTGTTATTTCTTTCTCATGTCAATGTGCAATATCTAACTAGTGTTCGGCACTCATTGGCCTGACTAATTCGGATTTTCTCTGTGTAGGACCTATTAAAGGGAAACCATACTCTACCTTTAGTTCTGTCTATTCTTAGGGTGTGACCTAGGCAAATTTCATGTCGACAACAATATACTTTTCTTTTCTTTATCGTCAAGGGTCTATCGAAAATATTTTCTCTACCCCACAAAGGTAGGGTTAAGGTTTGCGTACATCTTACTCTCTCCAGACCCACTTGTGGTACTACACTGGTCATGTTGTTTGTTGTTGTAAGCCTTACAACTCTTGATGCGTCGTAAAGCCGTGCAACGACTAGGTTGTTATAACCACATCTTTAAGAGGTGGGGCAAAAGCCGTGCAATGACTGGGTTGTTATAACCACATCTTTAAGAGGGGGCAAACTTTTAATAAAGATGCTGAGTCCCGAGGGATGTATGCCGCACTTTAGGCAAATTTCACATCAACAAAACATGAGAGAGATGTTGGTTATATAAGGAAATAAGTGTCTGACACTAGTGATAAGTTTTAAAGTTGTGCGGGCTGAGATTTAAAGCGGATAATATCACAAGTGTACTGAATTGTTAGACATCACTCGAAACTAAGATTTCTAGTTAAAGATGGAGGGCCATCTATTTCACCACGTCCCGTGGTAATTAACCAATGCCTCTCCTTCTACTTTAATCTAAACAGTGGAAATAATTAATAATATTCCCACTTGTACCGTTGCAAAAATCATAGTGTTTAGAAAAAAATTATTTTTCAAATAGTAATAATGTCTTTAACGGTGAACTGTTCAAGTAGTATATGCCAATAAATATGGAGCTAAATTAAAGAGTTGTATATGAAAACAAATGTTTTGAACGTGACATTTATTCACACAGAGTAAAATTCCACGAGGAATTTGTTCTCCCAATAATTTTTAAAAAAAAAAAAAAGATTTTGCCCACTGATTTGTTACAACATATAGAATTACTACATACAAAATGAAGTGACAAGGAAATTAACATATAAAAAACGAGCACATGACAATAATAATTATTCGAATAATAAGTTCCATACTACAGGCAATAGAAATTATTTTCAAAGCGATAATAAGATGCTGAAACGGGATCAAGGTATTCTATGGGATAATAGAACTTTTAATCCTCAATTAATTGAAAATTAAATGTCTTTAGTCAAGATATCACAAGGATCAAAATTAAAATTTACCCATAATTGATATAAACCTAATCTTAATCTCTATTTATATACTATACCAAATTGGAAAAATATAAAAAGAGGAACAAAACTTTAGTTAGGGAGAATTCCACTTAAATACCACCCAAAGAATCATATCAGTGTGAACTTAATCTCAATTGTCAATTAATGACTATTTATAAGCATCATTTATGGCAAAAGATGAATGCATAAGCATCTTACTCGCAACTTTAATCAAATTAGGGATTAGTGTTATTAAGGTGGAATCCTCAAGTACTAATTGCAAGTTTATATTTTTAATAATTTTTTTCTCAAAAATCCGAATTTAGAGCTATTTCTCGCCAATGATACAACAACAACAACATACTCAGTATAATTTTATAAGTGCGTCTGGGCCCTAAGGAGGGTAGAATATACGCAGACCTTAACCCTATCTTTGTGGGATAGAGATATTATTTCCGGTAGACCCTAGGCTCAAAGCAGGATTGAAAGAAAAATAATGACAACAAAATAGCAAAATGAACAAAATTTAAAATTATCGCAATGATATATAAGATAAATTTCTTGAAAATCCACCTTTTTAACAATTACACAAGGGCTCGTTTGGAAGTGAGGCAAATGCTTTTAGCAAGACACAAAATAAGTGCAAGTTTTAGTTTGGCAGACAAATTTAAAGAACTCTTGAACTGTAATAAAAATTTATGCAGAAAAATACTAGGTATTAACGTCTTTTACTCCAATATTTGATATTTTATTAAATTTTTATTTAACTGAACTAGATAAAAAATAATGTAGAAATTATAATGCATATTATGTAGTGTCTGCTAATTTGATGGATGTAATGAATTGAATGAATGTGAAAGAACATTATCACATATGTGAAAAAATATAAGATTATATTCTAGATTAGGACATCCGAGAGATTCTATTTTACACTCCCTTAGAAAAAATAATTTTATTAATTATAACCGTATTTCTAGGACTCTTATATGTGAATCCCGCGTTTTTGGAAAACATGTTAAATTATCATTTTCTGTATCCACAAATTATACTTTACTACCTTTCGATATCATACATAGTGATTTGTGGACGTCCCCTGACTATCGATATTATGTGTTATTTTTGAACGATTATTCCAACTTTCTATGGACTTTTCCAATTGGCAATAAATTCCAGGTCTACCCCATTTTTTTACTCATTTAGTGCTCTCGTAAAAACACAATTTAAAAAGAGCATTAAATATTTTCAATGTGACAATGACAAGGAATTCAATAATAATCAATTCAAATTGTTTTGCTCCAATAACGATCTTACCTTTCTTTTTTCCTGCCCTCTCACCTCCTCCCAAAATGGTAAGGCCGAACAGAAAATCCGAACCATAAACAACCTAATTCGTACCCTACTTGCTCACGCCTCAATTCCCTATCAATTCTGGCAATACGCACTCTCCATGACCACATATCTCCTAAACATAATCCCAAACAACTCTCTAGCTCAACATTCGCCCACTCAAGTTCTGCTTCGTAGGAACTCCTCCTACCAACACTTACGTATCTCTGGATGTCTCTGTTATCCTCTCCACCCGACCACTCACAAACTCCAACCTCGGTCTTCACCGTGTGTGTTTCTAGGTTACCTCGTCAATCATCGTGGTTACTCGTGTTATGACTTGTCAAGCCGTAAAATTATTATTTCACGTCATGTCCTATTTGATGAGTCTCAATTCCCCTTTGCCTCCCTAAACTCGTCACCTCGGCATTCCTACGACTTCTTAGATGATGTCCTGAACCATATTCTAATTCATCATTTACATAGTCCGCCGTCCTAGACCCCGACACCCGCCCCCACCTCGGATAGTCCAGGACACACTGCCCACCCGATTCTGCCGACGGTGGCCCAAAATAGCCCGCCTCAGAGTGATTCTGCAGACACCTCTCGGCAAACCGAGCATCGGCCAGCCAGTTCCTCCACCCCTGCCATTCTTCCTCTTCCCGGCAGTCCCGCGGCACACCTCCTCCCATCCTGCATCCCGAGATACGCTCTCGGACCATGGAAACACGTGTCATGCACGAAATTCATAAACCTAAACGATTGTTTAACCTATCACTTTCAGTAATGATTGATGAATATAATGCTCTTATTGATAATAAGACGTGAGACTTAGTACCCCATCCACCTGAGGCTAACATTATTTGTTCTATGTGGATTTTTAGACATAAAAAGAAATCTAATGGATCTTTTGAGAGGTACAAGGATCATCTTGTAGGTGATGGTAGATCTCAATAGGTGGGAGTGGACTGTGATGAAACGTTCAGCCCGGTCGTAAAGCCCGCAACCATCCGGACCGTCCTCAACATCGCTCTGTCCAAGTCTTGGCCTTTTCATCAACTTAATGTCAAGAATGCCTTCTTACATGGAGATCTTCATGAAACGGTATATATGCATCAACCTATGGGTTTCAGGATTCATCCAGATTATGTGTGTCTGTTGCGAAAATCACTCTATGGACTGAAATAGGCTCCTCGAGTATGGTACCAGCGGTTCGCCGATTATGTCTCCTCTGTCGATTTTTCACACAGTAGATCCGATCATTCCCTGTTCATCTAGAACAAAGGTACATACATGGCTTACCTATTATTATATATTGATGACATCATCCTCACCACATCATCTGATACTCTTCGCTGATCCATTATGTCTCTCATTTCCTCTGAGTTTGATATGAAGGATTTGGGCCCCCTGAGTTATTTCTTGGGCATCTCTGTCACTCGACATTCGGGCGGCCTATTTCTGTGTGAAGTATGCCGAAGAGACCGTGCATGCATGACATCTTGCAAACCATCTCACACGCCAATAGACACCAATTCCAAGCTCAACATTGATTTCGGCCCCCCATATTCAAACCCGAGTCACTATCGTAGCCTGGCTGGGGCACTGCAGTACCTCACATTCATGAGACCTGACATATCATATGACGTGCAACAAATCTGCCTACACATGCACAATCCGACGGAAGCACATATGCATGCCCTCAAATGTATTTTACGATACGTCCAAGGTACACTTCATTTCGGATTATATCTATACAGGTCCTCGCTCACTGGTCTCACTGCTTATTCTGATGTTGATTGGGGTGGATGTCCTGACACCCGAAACTCCACGTCTGGTTACTGCGTTTTCCTTGGAGATAACCTATTATCTTGGTCTTCCAAAAGGCAACCTACACTATCCCGATCCAGTGCTGAAGCAGAGTACAAAGGTGCCGTTAACGTCGTCTCTGAGTCTTGTTGGATCCGTAACCTTTTACATTAGCTTCACTGCCCGATTCAAAAGACAACACTGGTCTACTACGATAATATTAGTGCGATATGTCTTTCCGGTTCTGGAAATCCCGTCCAACATCAGCGCACTAAACACATTGAGATGGTTATTCATTTCGTTCGCGAAAAAGTGGCTCGTGGTCAAGTTCGTGTCCTTCATGTTCCTTCCAGATTTCAGATTGCCGACATCTTCACCAAAGGACTTCCGCGCATACTATTTGATGATTTTCGAGTCAGTCTCAGTGTTCATGAACCTCCCGCTTCGACTGCGGGGGTGTAATAGAATATTTCTCGAATATTCTTTCATTAATTGTATATCTCTTATTTTAGGTAGAATTGTATTTCTATTGTAATTAGATATCCTATTTTATGTAGAATTATATTTTCTATTATAATTAGATTAATTAGTTATCTGGCTTAAATATTTTTATACTACTATATATATATATATATATATATATATGGTATATTATTGATAAATATAATCCATGCCACATATTCCTTTACTGATATCAGTTTTATCAACTTTAATTACTCCTGTTACAAATCCAATGGCGCCCTCCTTTTTTCGAGTTAAAAGAGTCCAATGGTTTCTTAAAATCTTTGAGATAAGGCGGGTCCCTGAAGTTATAAGCCAAAAGGATATACTCCAACAAAGATGATAACTTTTGATATTGAAATTTGAAAATAGAGAATGATGTCAACTAGAGTTTTCATTTTGAATCATTTCTTTCAAAATGACATAAATAATCGTCCTTAAAAAGTAAAATTGACGAAAAATAACGTAATTTGGTGCGAGAAGCATTTTTTGTTCATGCATGATCGAAGAAAAAGTCGTATCTCAAGAAAATATAATACTCCATTGTTTTAATTTATGTGAACCTTTTACTATTTGGAAGTCTACGAGGTGGTTCTTTGACCGTGTTTTCCTTACATTTTCTTTAAATTATTTGAATTATAAATTATCATAACTTATAGTATTCTTAATATAGTTTTTAAATATATAAATTTTAGTTTTCTAAATTTAAAAAATTTATATTAAAATTTAAGGTCAAAGTTATAAAATTTGACCTTCATACTCTGAAAAAGTTCACATAAATTAATACGGAGGGAATATAAGCGATCTATTATGATACAAATATTAATAATTGATTCCACGACTCGAAAGTCGCATGAAACCAGTTTTACCGTTGTGCCACTGACTACTAAATATAAGGTGTTACTATTAATCAGTGTACTTTAATATTTCATATTTAAAAATCTTCTAATTGAAACTAAGTCGTGAGTGCGTTTTACGGGCCATATGAGTCAATTTAATCTAATGACATGACATGTATAAATACTACTTCCTCCGATTTATTTTAGTTGTCATCTTTATTAAAAATAGCTGATTCAAACTAATAATTATTTTAAAAACTTAAGATATAATCAACTTTTAATTTTCACCTAACTCTTAACAAATGTAGAGAGATTTTAATATGGTGAAAAAAGAAAGTACTATTAAATTAAAAAATAAATATTAATAGAATTACTTTTTAAATTAATATTTTCTTAAATGTATCAAAGTAAAACATGACAAATAAAATGAATAGGAAGGAATAATCGTGCATAAATATTTTATTGTGTTTATATGTAAAAATTTAAACCTAAATATAATGATAGGAGTAGTATATTATTGTGATAGGATGACAAATCATACGACTCCACGAATGACATAAACAAACAACACAGTACTAGGAATAAAACGTTACATCACTTTTTTTATAATACAAAAGTTTCTCTTATCTTCTTGCTACTATACTATATATATATGTATAATAATCAAATCAAGTCATATAAATGACTCATCAAAAAATGCCAAGATATGGACAAGTGGCACATACCCAAATAGTACTTCCCCTCTTCTTGCCACCACCTTTTGGCTCCTTCTTTGCCTCTTCTATGATTGTTCTCATCATAACTGACATTAAAAATCAAATTTTTGTACTTATCCTCTGAAAGTAGATAAATGGTCTTTTTGTGAAGTATTTTGGGTATTTGAGGTATGAAAATTTAGTGCAAAAAGTACACACTGAGAGTTTGCTAATATAACTCTTTTGTGTTGCATTTATGTGTTTGAGGGTTCATTTTTTATTGGCAATATGATGTTTCTTTAAGTTTCTTTTTCCTACCCTTTATTTATTATGCCTCAAAGTTTCAAACTTTACATGTATTTTGTGTACTTCGAGTAGTAGAAAGAAAGAAACTCTTAGCCCTCTCCTTACTTTGGGTCTTTGAGGTATGAAACTTTTAGTGGAAAATGCACACTGAATGTTTGCTAAAATGTAATTTTTTGAGTGGAGTCTTTCTTTCCCTTTGCATGCATTTATTGGCAATATGATGTTCTTTAAGTGTCTTTTACCTCCCCTTTACTTAATATGCTTTAAAGTTTCAAACTTTACATGTATTTTTGTAGTTTGAGTGAAGAAACTCGGACAAGTGGCACATACCCAAATAGTTCCAATTTGTTTGAGATTGAATCGTACATAGTTATAGTTGTTATTGTTGTTATGTTCTTCAATCATTGGACAAGTGGCACATACCCAAATAGTTCCCCTGTTCTTGCCACCTCTTTGGCTCCTTCTATGATTGTTCCCATCATACTGACATTAAAAAACAATTTTTTGTATTTATCCCTGAAATCAGATCAAGGTTCTTTTTGTGGAGTATTTTGGGCATTTGAGGTATGAAAATTTAGTGCAAAAAGTACCAACTGAAAGTTTGCTCTTGTAACTGTTTTGAGTGAGTCTTTCTATCTCTTTTTCGTGCATTTAAGTTTGTTGTATGTTTTCCCCCCATCCATTATTTATTATGCTTTAATGTTTCAAACTTTACATGTATTTTGTGTACTTGAGTAGCATACAGGAAAAAATTCTTAGCCCTCTCCTTTTGTAAATTATTAGTATATGAGCATACTTCTGTGAATGTTGAGGAAGTAGAGTTTTAGGGTTGTTTTCTTGTTTGATAGAATGAAATGGGGTTTAGTATCTGCATAGTGTGTTTTACTTGTTAGGAGAAATATCACTGAAACATTAGTCTAGACAATCTTGAAAATAATTGAAGAGAAGAAAGGGTTATTATTCTATTATATGATAGAGGGGGGGGGGGGGGCTTGGAGCCTTTTTGTTATTGTATATGGTCAATTCATGGAGGGTGATTGTTTTGTACCTCTTCTTTTTCTATGTTGTTAATTCATTGGGTTTGATTGTCATTTTGAAATTTTCATTAAGTTGATATATATACTTCTGCTACACATTTTACATTTGGATTGTCTTGAAATGATGGAACTTTTTCTACTATTGGCATGTAAATTTATGTTGATAGTTTTGTTTTCTTACGAGTAGTTTCGTATAATGTTAATTTCATTTCTTTAATAAAGTATTAATCAGTGGCAGAGCCACCCTTGTCAAGGTCCTAGAATATTACACTGTCTAGATAGGTAATTTTTTATAAGTATATATACCATATGTTAAATCCCCTTGTTTTCGTGTGTTTACTTTTTTTATATTTTGACTCCTCTTAGTAAAAATCTAGGCTACCAATTATATGTGGAATTTTGATGTGTTATGTCTTCGTGTTGCACGACTGCTTTTGAATGCTTATGTAAAATTGCTACCAGACAAAATTTACTCATAACTGAATCACAACACCATCTTTTGGAGCATTTAATGATAGGGAATTCCTTGATGGGGGATGTTTGTTCATGTAAAAGGGACTACTATGCTGATGAGAACATAACTAGAAGAGGATTCTCAGGTCGATACTTCAAATTTGGGAGCTCGAAATGGCTAGAGTCCTCCCTTTTTCTGCCCGCCGCCTGTTGTCAATTTCAACGAAGCAGTTGTCCCTCCCTCATGGAATTATGCATTCGTAAAATATGCGAGGTGACTAAATATCTCTGCTAAATTGCAAAATCTGTCACTAATCCTATTTAGTGACGGATTTTCACAAAATTCTGTTAACTACGAGGAATTTAGCGACTGATTAGCTACGAAGTTCGTAGCTAATTCCAGTTTCTTTTGCAGTGTGTGTTTGTTCAGGAAGTCTTATGATCTCTGTATTAACAGGACATTGACAAATATCGTTCATTTACGATGCTCCCGAGGGATATAAGCCAGTTGATATTCAACCATCTGGTGGACTCATGCAGCCTTTCCGATAACTGTATTGAGTCTTTCAGACATTGCGCCCTGCATGTAAACACTCGGCTTATGCTGAAAGCTTGAAATCTGAATTGTTGTTTCAGTGCAGGATCTGGTTGTTTTATTGGGCAAGTTACACATTTGGGTGGTCGACCATTAATAATCACATTGGCTAGCAAAATATACAAAAAATATACACTATTTTGTATCAAAAATGTATATTTATGTATTATACATTAATATACAAAAATATACATTTGCTGGCTACAACTATTATTTTGGTGGATGGCTATTTATGTCAATTTCTCTATTTTCATTTGATGGTTTTATTTTTGTTGATAGGATATGTGCATGGGAGAATGTACGAGAGTTAAAGATAAATGGATGGACGTCATATCTTCACAAGGATCATCATTACTGTCTGCATATATCTCTAGCACTGAGGTTACAGATTTTGGTTTAAGCCTCCTAAGTAATTGCTCAAACCTCCAAGCTTTAGGTTTGGATTGCTGCGACAGAATTTCTGCCTGTGGCATAAAGCACATCAGCGGTAATTATAGCTACTCCCTCTGATGATATATCACATGCTAATCCATATTTCTCTCTTGCAACTAATTTAACATTGAACGATAGTCTCTTTTGAAGGGAATATGATTATTTTTATCACCCCCTCCCCTCTTAAGTTTGTGCTAGAGTTTCTGGTGATGACAATCCATTATATGTAACTCAGGTTTTACAAATTTGACATACTTGGGTTTTAGAAAATGCTGTGGGCTTAGTGCTGAAGCAATGAAAAGTTTATCCAGCTTAATGAAACTAGTCAAGTTGGATTTTGAGCGATGCCCACTAATTCATGGAGGTTTTATTCATCTTGAAGGTTTGTTGTTTTCCCTTATTTACCTATATAGAGGAAACATTATGTCGTCTTTAATGTTTGGCCATTTTCATCGCTTCTGGTCATATATCCCTCTTTCCTTGGTTGTGTGCTTCCCTTTATGCATTTAGCTCCTACCTGTTGATGCATTAGCAATGCAAAAGAGAAGACAAAAAGAGGGGCGGGTTAGAGGTGGATCCAAGATTTAAAATTTATGGGCTCAACTTTTAAGGTTCTCACCATTGAACATATATTTTTAAAATTATGGGTGCAAACGTACTATTTGTCACAATTTTAGTGGATATTTACATATAAAATTATAAGCCACATTGAAAGTATCGGATTCAGATGGACCCGGTGCACTAAGGCTGCATCCGCCTCTCGGTGTGGTGATAATGAAAGAATTGCATTGGAGAACAATGAGACCTTCTGCTTATTGGAATTACAAGCTGACCAAGAACGCAAGCAAATTTTACTTTTTCTTTATCAAGCTTTGTAGCACATATTTTTTTCACTCTCTATTTGAGTAGTTAAATGTTTGTTGCATCACGCTGTCTCATGGTCCTCTTTTCTTGTTGAATCAACATTAGTTTCACACTTTGAAGATATGGTAATGAAAAGTACTGATGCAGTTATCATTTCAAACTTACTATCAGAAAACTTGGATTATCTGATAGAGTTACTAAAACACTTGCCCCTTGTTGTATATCACAAAGTTTACTTTCCTTAAAATGTACTTCAAACAAGACGAGAGGTAACAATTAATACAAATTAGCATAGCTGGAATAATCATGTGTTGGAGTAAATTGGTTAAAAGTGGAGGTAGTAGATTTTTCTTGTTAAAGAGTAGGAGTTAGTGGATGAGAGAATCTGTCACTGGTCATGTAAGAGGGATAGTGAACCTATTTAAACAACTTATTAATGAATTAGGTTTGTACTTTTTATCTTTGACTAGTTATGCTTTTAATTGGTCTTCACTATGTCAAGATAGTTTTATGATTTAAGTTTATCCTTGTTTTTGTCGACTTATTATGCGTTTACTTGGTTTTCAGCTCGTATGATAATTGTGTTTTTTTTAACTTTCAGGTTTAACGAATCTTGAATCTCTCACTATAAGAAGCTGCAAGTGTATTACGGATTCAGACTTGAAGCCTCTTGAAGGTATATTCTCGATGGATATAGTCTTCGTATACGTCTCCTAGGTTGTTTGATATATTTGCTACTTAATCGTTTGCCTATATTCACGCAATGTATTTCAGGGCTTTTGAATTTAAAGGAACTTCAGATTTCATGTAACGACATAACAAATGCTGGAGCGTCTTATTTGAGAGGTATCACTTGCATTGTGGTGTTATAACTTTTGCAATGTCCTCAAGTTGATTGCACTTTTTCTAGTTTCGCTGGTTTTACTATAGCGGATATTTGTGTTAAAACATTTAAATATGTGCTTTCATTTGTTTGATATCTTCATTTATCAATTTTATTAATTTGTTTATTTTACCGGTTTTAGCCTTTTGAGATTGATAAATTGCAAACGTTTATGTATAGCTCAACTAATAGTCCACCTTACTTTGTGGCTCTCTATGGATTTTCCACCTACTGCTCTGACTGCTTTTCACAATGTTTATATTTTTTCTTTTTTTTTGTCTGTGATTAAGATGTAATCTGGCTTTCATAATATCGAATCTTTAACAGATTTGGACAAACTCGTCGTGCTAAATTTGGAAGGGTCTGATGTTACTGCTTCATGTTTGGATTACCTCACAGGTCTGCTGCTTTTATTGTGCTTATTTCCATGTTCACTTATAAAGCCTAGTTTGAGGGGACAAATTTTATGAAGTTCCATGGATTTACTTTTCTATTCTGGGAACTTTTTTCCTTCACGTTATTGAAGTTTCTGATAGTTCCTTCTATTGTAACGCAGCTTTCACTTCGCTTAAATCGCTAAATCTCAATAGATGTCACCTAACAGATGATGGCTGTGAGAAGTTTTCAGGCAAGTGGAAGACATTTGTTATCTGCCATAAAAAACTGAATAAAGCAATACCATTTCACATCTTTAGCTAAATGTTTTACATCTGCAGCACTCAGCAATTTGAAAGAGTTGAATTTGGGATTTAACAATATCACGGATACATGCTTGGGACATTTAAAACGTCTGTAATTTCTTCTTTAATTGACTACCTTTTTAGTACATGATATTTCAGCTTTAATTTCTCTAATTATTCAAATCTCTCTCCTTTATGATTTTCATGGTAAAGAATGGATCTTGGGCCTAACTCAACCCCAAAAGCTAGCTTGTAGGGTGAGGATTGTCCAAGTCCATATAAGGAGTCCATGTTCCCATTCCATTTCCGATGTGAGACTCTTAACATTTCCCTGCATGCCCATACCCGTTAACTGGAGCGTGTACAATATAATTTGGGGGCCCAACATCGATGAACAAAGATTTGGAATGGGCCCGACTCTGATACCATGTAAAGAATTGATCTTGGGCCTAAATCAATCCCAAAAGCTAGCTTGTAGGGTGAGGATTGTCCAAGTCCATAAAAGGAGTCTATGTTCCCATTCCATATCCGATTGAGACTCTTAGCACTCCCCCGCACGCCCTTAACACTCATTAACTGGAGCGAACTCGTTAACTGGAGCGTGGACAATATAATTTGGGGGTCCAACATCGACGAACAAAGAATTGGAATGGGCATGGCTCTGATACCATATAAAGGATGGATCTTGGGCCTAACTCAACCCCAAAAGCTAGCTTGTAGGGGGAGGATTGTTCAACTCTATATAAGGAGTCTATGTTCCCATTCCATTTCCGATGTGGGACTCTTAACATTCATGCTATAGTACTAAAGGTCTTAAAGCTTTCAGTTTAACGAATCAACTTATTTCACCAAAAGAGTGTTTTCCTTTGAAATATAAAGCATAACCTGTCTTTCTTTTATGAAATATGTCATTTATTGCACCTCTTTGTTGGTTGTTGTTATCTAATTGATCATGTTGAGTCTTGACACTTCCATTATGGGATCAAAACTCGAATACTTGGCAATATTATGACCTTCCTCTTTACTTAATGCTCTCATGCTGAAACTTTTTGTTTTCATCTTAAACGAACTGCTGGTATATTTAGAGTTGATATTTATCTCGCGGCCACCTACTTTATGTTGAGTTTTGAGATGCTTTCAGAATAGAGTTTAGGGTTTATAGCCTGGAGCTCCGATCTTTTCCCTTACCAGTATTATTAACATTATGCTAGCATTATCAATAATTTTATTGCTAATGCTGTTTCTTTTACTTTGGTTAACTTTACTATTTTTGTTGTCGGTACTTTTTCTGCCTTCAAAATTTTCATCATAGCTTTTTTACTCTTGCATTTTTTTTCCTAAACTTGTTCTGGAAATAGTTTTTGTTGAGCCAAGGGTCTATCAGAAACATCTTCTCTACCCCACAAAGGTAAGGGGAAGGTCTGGGTACACCCCACCTTCCCAAGTCCCCAGACCCCACTTGTGGAAACACACTGGATATGTTGTTGTTTTAGGATAGGTAGAACTGATGTTCCTTTACCTGATCTCTCGGTGTGAGAATTTCAGTGTTTAGTTAAGGTGGTTACTTCTATCCGTTTCACCTTTCTCCCACAATTTTTGGTTATTTATTTCCTTTAGTTTCACCTACATTACAGGGCTGACAAAATTGGAAAGCCTCTACTTGGATTCTTGTAGGATTAGCAATGACGGTCTTGCTCATTTAGCTGGTATATGCCATATAATTTGGTTAAAATCCGTCCACCAGGAAGAGAGGTCTTTTACTCTTATAGATTTATGTCATTGTCTTCTTCAGGTCTTTCAAACTTGAAAGCTCTGGAGCTGTCTGATACTGAAGTCGGAAGCAACGGAATTCTTCAACTCTCTGGTTGGACTGTTTACCCTACTTAGCAACAACTTTTCTATTATATTCTGGGGCTTTTGGCATCACATTAGCTAATAGCTTTGGTAAACCGTGAGTTGATATCTAGTAGAATATGTACATCCTGTTTAAATTATCTTTTAGTTCTTTGACTGTTTTGAAATAAGTACTCCCTATGTCTCCATTTATGTGGTATTGTTTGACTTGGCGCGGAGTTCTAAAAAAAGAAAGATTTTCAAACTTGTGGTCTAAAATAAACCATTTACGGTAAATCTCTTACTATGGGAAAATGAGAAATTTTGAAGTTAATTTGGTTTTGAGTAAAGAAAGGTCGCATTCTTTTTGGGACATATTAAAAGGAGGGAATTATTATTATCAAACATCTCCATGTGTGTCATGTGTTTGTCCCCCCCCCCCCCCCCCTCGCCCCTCCTTTTCCCTGTTTAATGAGTTCTAATGTTCTTGTTATTTTTTTACTAGAAATGACGTCTTAACTTGCTTGATATAGTCAATTATAAATTAAAAATATATAAAGCTCTTATGGAAGTAAATTCTGAATTATTATCTTGTGAATATGATGATGTGCTGATTTGAGCGATGGATATGTTTTAGGGTTGAAAAAGTTGGAGGATCTCAATCTCTCATTCACCTCAGTAACTGACAGTGGTTTGACAAAGTTATCTGGATTGACTTCTCTTAGGTCACTTAACCTTGATACTCGTCAAATCACAGACTCAGGGCTTGCAGTTCTCACCGGTAAGCCCTGTAATCTCTTGTTGCTTTAATTTGAGCTATGTGAACAGTTAATAGTTAATACTGTGATTAATTATAGTGACCCTTCATAGGAATAACCAGAATTTAAAGCCTCGCGATTACTGTTCATTTTGGTTTTTGTTATATTTTTGTTTGTTACGTAATTCATTTCACCTTTCTTGGATAACTCTCATTGTAGTCGAAGCTAGAACTTTTGAATTTCATCGTCATTCTCTACAATATTTTCTAGTGGATCTAGTAGTTCGGTTTCGAGATTTCTTTGCCCTATCGGTTGCTATAATATGTATGAGCCATTTACATCATCCTTTTCTGGTTTATGCTAGAAACATTAACATGTTGTTTTTTCTGCCATATGGGAGCAGGTTTAACTGGATTGACTCACCTTGATCTATTCGGTGCTCAGATCACAGATTCCGGGACCAAGTATCTGTCATGTAAGTTAAAGCAGCCATCTATTCTTTCCAAGTACCTGTCTAAAATTTTCCTCTTTTCCGAGTATGAAGCGACCCGTTTAATGAGAGGAACATCAAACAATTTTCTTGGTGTTTAATTTTGGCAAGCCAATCTTCTGCTCTACTACATTTGTATTCGGACACGTTGATGTTTTCAATTTTTTTGCTCATTTCCAAATTCTCAAGTGTGCATGTCTCATCAGTTTTCAGAAACCTCCAATCACTTGATCTCTGTGGCGGTCAGTTGACTGATGCTGGCGTCAGGAACATAAAGGATCTTACTTCTCTGATGTTGCTGAACCTGTCACAAAACTTGAAGCTAACAGATACAGCCTTGGAGTTTCTATCAGGTACTTTCGATTTCTTTTGGTACATAAAACACCCAACAGTTTGAATGCTTGTCAAAGCTGCTGCTATGGATGATTGATTTGGAACTACAATGGACATTGAAGACTTCAGACATAGTTCATAAAAAAATAAAACTCTTAATATGCTAAGTTTCTCTCGACATACTGCTATACCATGTTTTCAATCAAAGCTTAAACCAAAGACCACAATGGTGATTGCTTTCTGAAACAGTAATAGTGAATTAGTGTTGGTGCATGCTTCAATGCGCACCTGCTCTCTTTTGGAAGGGGGCTTAAGAAAGGGACGGAGTACTCTGGCCACTGCAGGAATATGCTAGAATAGAAATCTATGTCGGGCTTTTTGACTTCTTTTTTTTCATCATTGTGGCGTTCGGACTGGTTTGGGCGCATCTCGGCTATTCCACTTAGTACATGTTACTTCTTACCGGTACAGGAGTAGGTGTTGGATAGCTCTCTCCACTAACGCTTACACAGACCGGAAAAAACTGCATAGTGTTTTCTTTCTTTTTTCTTTGCTGGGCTTGAATCCAAAATTTTCATAGGTTATCCTACTTCATTAACAAACATGTCTTTTGAAAATGCAGGATTGACATCATTGGTTTCTTTAAATGTCTCGAACTCTAGTATCACCAACGATGGCTTGCAGCACCTGAAGCCTCTTAAGAATTTACGCTCGCTGTACCTGGAATTTTGTGGTGTGACAGCATGTGAAATCAAGAAACTTCAAGCTACAGGGCTTCCAAATCTTGCGCGATACCGCCCTAATCAATGATATCCTAGATATGAACTTATAGATGGACAGTCTTTGGTGTGTAAATAGACAGAATAACACCAACTAGTTATTATGTCTATATATCGATAGAGCAAAGATACTTGTTTTTCATGTGTTGCCAATAGCTCCCTATTTTAGCTATTTCTTGTTAGTTATGTATGTGCTTTTGGTGTTTGATTACTCTGTTAAATCAGGGGCTGACCTCTCATGCCTACTCTGCCTGTAGTTTCTCTGTTTATAGTTTGATTCAACACTTTTATATCCATATAATAACAATTTGGTCTTGCACACGCTCATCTTAAACCGGTCTCGAGAAGTACTTTTCCAGCATGATTCTGTAGTTAAAAGGAACTTCGTCGGTCATTTTCGTGCACCTATTGAACTTTCAGGGATTGATCAGCAGTAGCACTTTCTGGGATTTCTTACGGATTGATCAGATACGCTTATATTGATGGAAAGTAGGAAAATGAAACTATTACAAGTTCTCAGTTGGTGGATCGATTTGTCTCATTAATTCCGTTAACAAATGAGACCTCTAACTAGCTATGTCTGTTAACGAATGAGACCTCAGTCTGCTAATAGTTATGTGGAGGTGTACCTTCGCGGCTTTGTCCATGTCCAGACCTCAGCCTGCTAACTAGTTATGTGGAGGTGTACCTTTGCGGCCAGATGAATATGGCCTAATGGCTTCGAGCTTAACCTGTGTTCAATGATTTACGAAATCATGTAATTCACACCAAGTATCCCATTTCATTACCCTGTTCATCGATACATGACATTTGCAAAACACATAAAACAAAATTAATGTTAATACCATCAACATTCTACTTGATTGGTAACTAACTGTGCAGTTTTAATACAACGGAGGTTTCTACCAAGAGTAGTATTACATCCTAACCAACAATCTGGAACATCATACAAACAAGTTACATAATATAACTTACATAATGTTACATCAATACGATGCAAGAACTCTATCTAAGACCCTACTTGAGAAACTTTAGAAACACAGAAGGCTAACTGACACAAAATAGTAGAGACCATGAAAGAAAATCTTGTGACAACAAAAAGTGTCCTAGTAAAGAAATTCCTATAAGAAAAGAATGCCTTTAGGACCCTTCCATGAGCCAAAAAGGAGAATAACTGAAAACTACTGTCTTTGAGGAACCGCTGCACCGGTCAAGACAACGACAATTGGGCAAAAACAACGAAAAAGAGATTTGTGCCTCTTTTTTTGCGTGTGATACTGTAAAAATCAATGTAACGAAAACAGGTAATGCACAATCCAAGTGTCAAAAGGTCCAAACTCCAAAACATGTATTAACAGCTGATGCACATAAGTCCCTGCAGAACAAATAGTTGCAACACCTCTCAGATAAAGCAGGGAAAAGGAGAAAAATAATGTTCCTGTTCTTCTAAAAAATGAATCACTAAATATAGTTTGGTGACTGCATGACAAATCGCCTGGATGTGCTTCTGTACAGTACACTTGCACATACGAAAATCGAAAATCATTTATAAGCTATTGACAGTCATTGATTATTGATTTGTCTTGTTCACTTTGAAATAGATTATCATCTAATCGTCCAGGCACACCGACCAATTTTCCTTACAAACTACAAAGATAAGTATTATTTCCTAAGTAAGTCTTTTACCCCTATTATATGTAATTGCATAACAAGTCACAGAATTCGGAAAGATCTGAACCTGTAAACACTAGGCTACTTCCAGCAATATGTGAAAACTCGATGAAAAGGAAAAATATTAAAGTTATAAAAGTTATGTCTTTCTGGCTACAGGAATATATGTCAGGAAATCATTATTCAATCTCTCTACCACTTGAAGAAGCTTTTGCAGGCATACACCATACTTCTTGCACATATGTGTGAAGTGCTAATTCATATGATTAAGTATTATCGCAGCCTGACCACTTCTAATAATAAAGTACGAAACTTCAAAACACACCCGCAAAGAACTAAATGAGCAAAACAAGGGTCTAGCACTAAACTTAGAGATGTTGAGATCAAACATCAGTTGCCACATCCACTTGGGAAAAAATTATAAACCTACCTAGGGAATATAACAGATAACAATGATCTGATAAAAATGAGGGAAAAGGAGAAGTGGCAACAGAGTCCAAGAGTCAAATACAAACTCAAAACAGAAGCTGTCAAGCAATAGCAACAGGAGTCGAAGGATCCACTACCCAACAGCAGAATGGGACTTCTATGTTTGTCAGTCACTATGATTTTAGATACTAATATAGGCCTTCATACCGGAGATGAAAGCTCCGACAATAATAGAGCTAGGAAAGATAACTACAGCTTTCCATGGTACTAACCTTCCTTGCTATTACGACAAATAATTTCGGTCTGAAGCATTAAAATTTCGCCCTTGGTTAAGCACAGATACTAGCCTAGGAAACTCAGAACCTCAGAGTCTAAGTCCTCTTTTCTTTCCCTTTTTCTCATAAGGTAATATTTTGTTGATATACCAAGAAATACGGAATATACACAAAAACTCAGAATCTAAATCTTAAAGGATCATCCAATATCCTTTATTTCCAAAAGAAGAGACAAGTACGAATTTCAGGTTTTGTTGAAACATTAATTTGCATTACAGAATCCTAACAAGAACATAAATTCAAAAGTGCATCCAAAAATATTTTGTGATGCATCTCTTACCACTGACTCCAATTATATCTGTGTATTTTAGAATTGGTACCAACGAATAAGTATTGAAAGACGGGATATTTACCTTCCCAGTGAGCATAAGCATAGACTCGGTGCAACAACGGTAATAGCGAGTTTCTTTCTTGATTCCTCTGACACCATAACAAGAACTCATGCTAAGTCAAGGGCATGATACAGCTTGGAAACTCGTCGCCGAAGCAATGGTTCCAACCTGAAAGAAGGGACCCCTCTTTCCCACCTTTTTGCTTCATACATCTCGTTCTGTGCCTGTACTATCTCGTCAATATTGAATCCCAGCCCTACAAACATAATGAATGTCAGAAACATTTCAAATGATCTTAAAAGAGTCGCTCAATAGTACTCCCTCATTCCCAATTTATGTGGCACTTTTCGCTTTTCGAGATCCAAACTATGTAAACTTTAACTAACGTTTTAAATTATATATTTTTTTAATATTGACATGAGAATAAATGCAACTTATAGTACTATTCGTATAGTTTTTGACTATCTAAATTTTAATTTTAAAATATTGAGTTGATCTAATCCAATCTAGCTTCAAAGATTAGTCAAATTGATTCTTGGGAAGCGAAAAGCTATGTTGCTCGGACTCACCAAAAATGTTGTTGCACCCGTGTCTAATCCTCCATAAATGCACCATCTTTGGAGGATCAGACATGCACCCATCAACATTTTTGAAGAGTCCGAGCAACATGGGCAAAAAGTGCCACATAAACTGGGACAGAGGAAGTAAATAAGTTTAAGGCAATATATTCCAGTTTCACCTTCTGTTGCAGTACTGTTGGAACAGTGATTCTTTATCATAACAGCAATATCTGTCGGAGAAGCTCCGGCTAATTCGAATTTTTCAACAGCAACCTCCAAAGATTCTTGCCAATGTGGAAGCCCAAGTTTGAACTCCATAAGTGAACGCTCGTATAGCATCGTACCCCATAGTAAATTTATCTGGGACCTCATGTTTGCAGCTTGCTCAGCAGCTTCATCTGCAGATATTCCTTTGAACAAATTCTCCGACTTCATCTTCTGCAAATGTGTTTTTGATAGTTCGTTCAGACGCTGCTCCTCTGCCTCCTCCCACATCTGCATACCTTTTTCCATATTTTCCTCAGAACTGTTGTAAAGCAGCACAACTTCAGTAGAAAGCCAAGAATCCAAAACGACACCAGCGCTAATCGCGTAATACCAAGAAAGTTTTGCCTGCTCAAACTGTTGCTGCCCCAGAGCAAGGATACCTTCTTTTAAGTAGACCCTTTTCTGTGCCCTGGACATATGAACATTGCCGCAGTTGAACAATGCCAAAGCAGCCATCTCCTGAAATGTTTCTCCAGCTGTGCTGAAAAGGCATTGAGCTTCTTCACTTGTGATTGCCTCTTCCATAGCCTCGGAGTATAGCTTCATTCCGACTTCATGGAGATCCAGATAAGCATCGGATTCAAACCCAACATAGTTCTTGAACAAATTAGAAAACTGGAAGATCCAATCATTAATACAAACTGGTCCATTATGCAATTCCTTGCTTCTTTCAACATTTCCATTCTCAACAATTTTATTATGATCGCCTTCGACCCTTTTGATCTTCTCATAGAAAGGATCCTGCTCTGGATTAACTTCCACGATATAGAATCTTATAGAACCGTGTTCAACAGAAGCTTCAGCCCACCTTAACTCCTCGTTTGTTGTCACTGTAACGAGGTCACCTTCTTGGTCCCTATACTTGATTAGTACCGCTTTTAAGCTTGGGAAACGATGCTGCAGTTCAGAGGAACTTGGGCCCATCTTATATCTTCCCCATAAACTAATTTCACTGATCTTTTTGGCTCCTCTTCTGTCGTACGACTGATAACTTCCTCCACCACCAATTTATCTTCAGTTTTCCGCTCCTCATTGTCCTCATCTTTGTTCTCCTCCTGTCGATCCTTGGCCTTATTAACCTCGATCTTTTCCTTAGTCTTGTCCTTAGCTTTCTTTCTCTTCATCTTGTCGTCAACCTTTTCTTCCCGAGTATGGTCTCTATCCTTATTTTCATCAATCCTAATCTCAAGTTTCATCTCCTCAACTTTCTGGTCCCCAGTATTCTTTTTCTCATTTCTGTTATCATCTTGCTTTAAATCGATTCCGTTGTCAAATTTCTTCTCGTCCACCTTCCCGTTAATCATCTTCTCCTCTACTTTCGTGCTTTTCTTCTTTAGAGCCTTACTTAAAGAGAAAGGCGGTTCAACATATTCAGGCACCGGAATCAAATCTACCGGAACGTCATTCGCCCCGACGCCTTTTTGTTCGATGGTTGTTTTCACCCTCTCTGCAATCTCGGTTGCCATGATGTTATTCGGCTCCATCTCAAGCACCGTATTAACATCTCTCTACGCCAAATCAAGCCTATTCAGAGCCTCATAACACCTAGCTCTCTTCAAAAGTGCCTTACTATATTTCGGCGTGACTTCAAGAGCCAAATTGCACTAGTGAATCGCCCTAGGGTATTCACTAAGTCCCATCTGCATATAGCAAGCAGCAATGTTACTACGGAGGTAGGATACATCTATGTGGCTCCACGGAAGCAATTTGATAGCTTTGTCATACTTCAACATTGTCCCTTCATAGTCCCTTTTCTGAAATAACTTATTTCCCTCATCCTTAAGTTCCTTTGACAGGGCAATGAAAACTGCTGTGTCTTTATCAAATCCTCTAGGACTACTACTATTTTCACCAGATTTACCTCCTATCTTTTTCGCCTTTTTCCAACTTTCCTTCCCCATTCTAAGCTCAACAAGTCCAACTTTCCCAAATTTTGTAGCTTAAAAAGAACAACCTAAACTAATTTCTAATCCAAATCACTAAACAGATGAAAGTAACAGGACCTAACTGGCACAAAAATTGAGTCTTTGCACCAGATTAAGAATCAAGAACCAAACCCCAAGACTATTAAAATTATTAATCAAGAAAAATACCCAAATAAGGAAATTTTCACCAACCAAACAGAAACTTACAATCAGGACAAATCCACCAGAACCAACAAGCCAAGAACTCAAAAAAATCCAATCTTTTTACCAAAATATCAAGAAATAACTTAAAGAACTGAGATTTAACACCCTAAATCCAAAAGGGTCTTCTTTAAAATTACAAAAAAAATAAATATAACAGTATAAAACAAAAAAAATGTAATTTTTTTTCACAAAATACCAAGAAATAACTTAAATAACAGAGATTCAACACCTTAAATCCAAAAGGGTCTTCTTCAAAATTACAAAATAACACATATATATCAAGAATACTTCCTCTTCCAATTATAGCAGCTCACCAAACAATTCTTGATAAAAAAAATACCCCTTTATTCAGCTGTAAACAATTCTTCTCCCCAACCAAGATTCTTTTTTTTTCTATTTTATTGAAGAGATAATTAGAGATAACTTATCTGTAAATATTCAGCTTGTTTTTTAACACCCTTCAAAACAATTTTGCAGATTTTCCGGGAATTTCAAGAAAACTAATGTTTTTGCACAGGGAATATATGTATGTTATTTAGAAATAGAAAAAAAAAACAGCACAAATACCATTACCTGCTATTTAATTTGAAAAAAGACCAGCAAAATTAAATATTCAAAAAATAAAAAAGGGTGTCTTGTACCTTTACGTAAACGCCACAAAAAACAATATCAAAATAACAGCTACTCTCCGTCTCAATTTCTGTAACATAAGCATCAAATAACTTAAATTTACATAGTTAAAAATTATGTAACAAGTATTATAAATAATTAATAGTTACAAATATATAAAAAATTATGGTAAAAAAATTATTTGAATAGTGACACAAATTTAGATAGGAGTAAATATTTTACTATTTAGATTGTGTTGGGTTTTTTTTTTTTTTTTAAATGAAGGAGAAGAACAAAAAAAAAGATAATATTGATTTTGTGCTTGTTATTCTAGATTTCTTTAAATTATTAATATTCTATATTCCGACAACTAAACATGGGACCCACTACGTTTCTGGAGAGTCCAAATGAAGGCAACTCTCTCTTCTGATTCTCTTATTTTTCCTTCTTTTTTCCACCCGAAGTTTCATCAAAAACGAATAAAGTGTTTTTTTTTTTTGTTCAAAACATAAACGCAATTTAGTTTTTATAAAAGTATTTCACTATAACAGTTAAATAGATTTTAGAATCATTCATCATTATACCGTAAATATTTTGTGAAATTACCTCTCAATATTAGTCTTAGAGGCTGTCTGAATTGACTTATTTTAGATGTTTTTAAGCAGAATAGCTTTTAAATACTTTTGTAGTGTTTGAATAAATAAAAAAGTGCTTTTAAGTACTATTTGTTTTTAAGTCAAAATAATAAAAATAAGTCAAAAGTCATAAGTTAGAATTAAGCTTTTGACTTATAAGTTAAAAGTCATAAGTTCATTTAAATTAGCTCTTACTCAAAAGTAATCAATAAATTATAGTATTTTTGTTGGAAGTATCATTTTAATAAACTTTATAAGTCCCAACAAGAAGTATGAAACATAAAATCTCTTATGAATTTGGAACTTAAGAAATTAAAAGTTGAATTTAGGGACTTTTTGTATTCTATCAATTTTTCATATATTCCACCTTCAACCTTCTTTTTTTGCATTATCATTCATGTTATTTTGGGCTTTTTTCCCTATAAAAGTTAAATTAAATTTAAATGTCAAATATGTTTATATGTCATAGATGTACTACGATCAATCACTACAACAGGCAAACAAGTAAGATAATTATAATTAGGTTTAACTGTATTATTAATAATATGTATATCATCACGTTCATAGTCTCTCGAGTATAACAAGTATCAAATAATATATTTTTTTGGTCATAAGTATTTGTTATATCTTCTCATTTTGATGGTAAATTCCCATCTTGTACCTCCAAAAGACCAAAATTAATAATGTTTCTACTTATATTATATTTGTAAGAAACAAAAGAGGATTAAAATAAGGAAAGGTATCTAAATAGGACTTGTATAGCTCCATATATTTTATCTTAGTCCCCTTGATATACAAGTGTAACATAATAATATTATAGTAAGAAAAACTAGCTTAAAATACGAGTAGTAGTATTATCCGATCTAAATCATGTTGATCCGTAGGTTCGACATTCGCTGTATGTACTACGTCTATTTGAGTTTCGTTTGTACCTATATTATCAATCATGTCTTCTTCGAAGTAGTGTTGGTTTATTCCTCCATCCATTTCGCCCACGTTAACACAACTTTGTCCCGGAGATTCTCCTCCGTTCGGTATTACTTCTATGATATCGGTTAAGTTGCCCGGTCTTACAGCGAAGGGGAACTTAATCTCGTAGAAATACACATCTCTTGAGATCAAATATTTGTCGTTCTCTAAGTCATACAATTTCCGACCCTTCTTTCTGTGGGGATATTCCAAGAAGACACACATACGACTCCGACTCTCAAACTTGTCCTTCGTTCTTCTCTTTGTGTGTGCGTAGCTTAGTGACCCTACCACCCTAAGTAATCATATCGTGGCGCATTCCCGTATAAAATTTCATAGGGGTTTTTTCCATTTAAAATCAAATACGGTGTTCTATTGATTAAATACCCCACAGTCAAAACACATTCTCCCAAGAATTTAATCGGAAGATGGCCCTGAAATTTCAATGTTCGCGCCACATTAAGAATGTGACGGTGTTTTCTTTCAACTCTTTCATTCTACTGAGGTGTTTTTGTGCAATATGTTTGAAATAAAATTCCATGTTTGAAGAAAGTAAGTCTTCATACGTGTGAACTAGTTCCGTTATCACTTCTAACTATCTTCACCTTTTTTCCAAACTAGCTCTCCACAAGAGCGAAGAAATTCTTTAAGGTTTGGGACACTTCTTTCTTATCAACTAATATAAAGATCCACATGGCTCGTGAATGATCATCCACAATAATAAAAAAATATGAAGCACCACAAGAGGAAGGGGTTCTATGTGGTCCCCATAAATCGGACTGGATCATATAAAAAGTATCTGAAGCAATATTGTCACTTAAAGGAAAAACACTTCTCGTTTGTTTTGCTCATTGACACACATCACATTCTCTATCCAATCTATCACCACTCTCTTTTAGGCCTAATGTCGTAATAGAATTCATTATTTGTGCTAAAGGATGACCCAACCGTTTGTGTCAAAGATCAAACCAATCAACTCCTCTGCCTTCATAGCCCGTATCAGTGGCACATTCCAAAAATAGTAAAGTCCACCTTGACGCTCACCCTTTCCAATCAATTTTTTTGTGGTGGAGTCCAATATAGCACACATAATTTTATTAAATGTCACATCATAATCTACATAATCAACTAGTTGTGATATAGTAATTAAATTGCATGTCAAATCCTAAACATAAAAACATTCTTCAATCATATCATGTCATTCAACCTGCTTGTTCTTTTTTTATAGCCACCGAGCTACTTCCGTCCGGAAGACCAATCGAACACTTAGAAATGTCTCACCTATTGCTCATTTCCTCAGGATTACATGTCATATGGTTAGTAGCTCTATAGTCTATGATCCAGGATAAGTTTCGGTCTTACTAACCATCTTCTCATTCGGGTTTATTCTCTGGGAATTCAACATGTGAATCATAGTCTTCCAGATCTCATCACTCAAATTGTGAAGTCTTGTGCCACATGTGTTCACCGATCATGTCTCTGCTTGAGTTCCTTCTTTGACAACCACAGTGTTAGCCAGGTAGTTATCTCTTCCACATCTGGATCTCGGTCCATCCCTCTATTGTTGTTGTTGTCCTCATCTTCTTCCTCCATTTTCTCGTCTCCTTTTATATTTACTGGCCACCAATACGGATAACCAATGAATCAACAATATCCGTATATAATGTGTCAGGATCTCTTGCAATGTTTGCAGAATGCACCATCATTTTTTTCTTTACTTTAATCACGGTAAGGGGTTTTTCCTGTACAGCAAAATCCATGATTTCACTCCGGTCCTCTGTTTTTCGTGTGACTTCTCTCACACACTTTTTTTGTACCAACTTCTAATAGACCTTATTTAATGATGGCAACGGTTCCTGGTCTAGTATTTTCGACCTCATCATTCCATATTTCACTCATCCAACCCCATGAGGAAAAGATGCACTTTTTTTCTTTTCTTTTGGCTTCTAGGATCGTTCCTAGATTGCATGTGCACTTTCCGCACGTACAAGTTGGGATCTGTTCGTAATTCGCCAATTTATCCCACAACTTAGTGAGTTTTCCATAGTAATCCACTATGGTCCTTTCCTTTTGCTTGCACTCCGCAAACTCCGCCTTTAGTTGTTGCATCCGTGGATCGTTTATAACGGCGAACTGCTCTCAGATGCTCGTCCATAATTCTTTCTATTCCTATTTATGTGTAATTGTTGAGCGAAGCGTCGATTCTATGGTGTTTTCAAATCCACGACACCAACAGTGAGATTATAGTTCACCAATCTTCCAAGTCCGGCGACTCTTTGTTCGGTTTTTTTATTGTACCATCGATTGAAGCCGAATTCTTTCTTGCTCTTAGGGCTGTCCTCATGGATCTACCCCATTCTTCATAATTTTGCTCCTTCAATTGGACTTGTGTCACCATAATTCCAGGGTTATCATTCGACGTAATGTGGTAGGGAGAGATTGTTTTTCTTTGGGTTTTGTATTCTTCACTGACAATTCCTTTGCTAGTATCGCCGGTCTTTACCGTCATCTGTCATTGTTTTAGGATTCTTATGTTCTTTTTAACATGGCTGTGATGCCATGTTAAAATCAAGATAGGGACGGAAATTTAGATAGACAAAAATAATGGGAGAATTCTTTCTACTTCTCATTCATCATAATGACCTCTTTATATAGAGTAATATCCTTCTTTTCCTAGTCTAGTAAGGTAAATGGTAATTCAATTCTAATAGGACTACAAATCATATATTACCATAATTATCAAATCCTAGATTACCCTAATTAGACCTAACATATTCTAATAAAAGTTTCAAACTTGTAAATTTAACTACTCTAGTTGTCCCACAAATTCCAAACTTAAAACAAGTACATAGAGGAGCAATATCTTGTTTACAAATTAATATACCGTCTTGTTTTCTAATGATTTCCGTGCAAGTTATTAATTAGTACGAGTCCAAAAAAAATATATTGGTAAAATGCTAGTCCATTTCTAAAATCTTGTGAGTATACCAAACTACATATATTAATTGATCATAGCTAATTGATATAAATTTTATGTACAAATACGTATAATATAATAGTATCTATTATTTTAATGTAAGCACTAATCCGGGTAAACTTTTACAATAACAAAGAAACGTCTACCGGGAATCTTAGCTTTACGCAACTGTCAAGAAATTTCGTAATAAGTTGGCTTTTCTTCTTCTTCTTCTTTTTTATCATTAGAGAACAAAAAAAGAAAGGAAAAGTCTTCATATAACAGAGAATCAAAATAGAAAGACAAATTTATCAATTCTTACTAATTAATATACAAAGTTTACCGTCTAAAAGAAGTTAACCAAATATAATTTAGTTAATGTTTATTGTATGTGTAAAAGAATTTTTGCAGTATTGGGTATAAACGAGCTTCCTCTCGTTTGACCCCCCCCCCAATGGAGGTGGCTTATTTAATAGAGCCCAAAATCGTAGTAGGCAATGCGATTTCATCTCATGACAACGTTTGGACATGGGATTTCATCCCATAAGATGAAATCTAAATCATAATTTTAATTTTTTAAAATGTAAAAGTTGACTCCTAAATTTATATTTTGTAAAAATAGATTCATAAGTTGGTAGATATATTTACCAATAATTTATATCAAATATTAAAAGATCTACAAGTTGATAATATATCTATAACAAATTTACTCTTACCAACCATGTGAGAGGATTATATTAAAGAGTAGTTAGACTACAACTCATGTTCAATTTTCCATTTTATTAAACTAAAGTTTGATCAATTGATGTTGTATTTTTAGAAAGTCCTTCTAGCAGGGTATTAATTTTGTTATGAATTATGACTTGCTCATTCGGTAAGATTGTATAAGAATTCAAAAGGTTTTGATGGTTTTTACAACTTATGAAATTTTTATATCTATACGAAAAAATACAACCTAATAAATCCAAATTGCATGTCCAAACAAAACTTCAACTTCAAATCATCATGATTTTATCATATCCAAACAACTCCTTAGTACGTGCCAAGCTGCAATAGTTCACGAGGCTGCAGTGCAATGAAGTGAAGCAGTCGCGATATGAATTTTCTTACCTTCGCTGAATTTTGTTGGTGCCACCTAAACGGTAGGTAGGTGACGAATATGTGACATTTGGACTTGTTGTCCCAATTTAGTTTCAACTAGGAGTGGACGTTCGGTATTCAGTGTGGTAGTTTTAAAGTTCGATTTTGCTAATTCGGTAATCGGTTATTGAAAGTAGATATTGTAAAGAAATGCATCAAGGGACTAACTCAACCTCAAAAGCTAGCTTATGAGGAGAGGTTGTCCAAATTCATATAAGGAGATCACCCTTCTCATTAACCACTGATGTTGCACTTTTTTCATTCTTCAACATATACTACTAAATACCGAACAAACTGAGGTACGGTGATTCGACAATTACGTATTGAAGAAAAAGTATTTTGACTGGATATGTTCATAATTTGTCTAACATTTGACATGTTAGCTTTTAGAGAAATCACATATAGAGGAACGATCTCCACTCACAAGCCCTAACATTATAAATTTGGCATCACAAGTCAATCAAGACATCCAAATCACTCGTTAATGTTACCCATAAATATGATAAACAATTCATTAGGGGTGGGCATTCGCTATTTTCAAGTTCGATTTTGATAATTGATAATTAAAAATGAATATCAAATACCAAACTTTTAAAGTTCTGTCCAATACGATAAATCCCGGTTCGTTTGGTAATTTAGTTTTCAGTGATTTGTGCCCACTCCTAGTTCCAACAACGCATTTTATGTAGCGAAAAAAATGAATTATTTGATGTTGCATATTAAAACTCGATCCGCATCAGTAAGTACGATAAAAGAAATGAGAAAAACTCGAATACCACTATACCAAAAAAAATACTAGAATATCCCACATCAAATATTTAAATAAACGAAATATATAAAGTATTTATTTTCTCCAAAAAAATAATTATATATTAATACGGGGATTTAATGACAGGCCGAAAAAGTTAATGGTGAGAGAAACAAAGAGAGCAGAGGAAGTGATGTATAGTGGAGTATGAAATATGTTGGACCTTAAAAGGGAAGTGCACGTTATCTACAACTATCAATAGTGTAGAAGAGTGTAAACGTACTGAAATTTTTTCAATAATACAATATATATAGGGTATACAATTATAATTTTAATGGAATAAAAATTTCTATTTTATATAATTACACTCAAATATTAATTACAGAATATACAGTGAATATATGAAAATATATTCACTATCACACCCCCTCAGTCGGAGCGAGAGAAGGCCGGACGCTGAGACTGAATCTGAAGTCAAGGAACATTTGCCGAGGAAGCCCCTTAGTGAAGATATATGCGTACTGATATGAAGAAGGAACATATAGCATCCTAACGTGACCCATTGCAACATTCTCGCGAACAAAGTGAATATCCATCTCAATATGTTTGGTTCGCTGATGCTAAACCGGGTTATGAGACAAATAGACAGCAGATATGTTGTCACACTAAACCAAAGATGTTTTATGTAAGGGACAATGAAGCTCAAGAAGGAGATTTCGGAGCCAACACAACTCTGCAACAACTCAATATTATGCTTCTACACTTGAGCGGGAAAGCGTGGATTGCCGCTTGGCAGACCACGAAATAATATTATCCCCCAAAATATAAAATAGCCGGACGTAGAGCGGCGGGTGTCCGGATAGCCTGCCCAATCGGCGTCCGAGTAAGAGAGCAACCTAGTCGATGCAGAGGGATATAGATGTAGTCCATAGTCAATAGTGCCCTTAATGTACCGAATGATACGGTTAAGAGCTGGAAAGTGAGGATCCATATGAGCGTGTATGAACAAGCACACTTGCTGAACAACATACGCAATATCGGGCCGAGTGAAGGTGAGATACTGAAGAGCACCTGCAAGACTTCTATAAAGAGAGGAATCGCTGACTAGATCCCCGTCATCTGCGCTGAGTTTGGACTTTGAGTCGACAGGAGTGGGCATGATCTTGCAATTTGCCATTTTAGCCCGGTTGACAATTTCCTCTGCATACTTACACTGACATAAGAACATGGCATGTGATGATCTGGTCACGGATATCCCCAAAAAATAACTCAACTTGCCCAAATCTATCATAGCGGATTCAGACTTGAGCAGGGCAACAATCTCGTGTTTCAGTGCATCAGAAGAATCTAATCTATGTTATAAAATTTGTCACTGATAATTCTGTATCTATTGATTTTGATACCATGTAGAAGAGTGTAAATCTCCTTGACTAGAATCCTTTCATTAATACAATATATATAGAGTGTACAATTGTAATTCTAATGGAATGAGGATCTCTACTTTACATAATTACACTCAAATATTAATTACAGAATATTGCAGAATGTATGGTGAATATATGAAAATATATTCACTATCAAATAGAACAGACAAAGTGAAAGTAAGGGTACTTATCAGGTGGTTCGGTTCGATTCGGTGTTTGCACTTAATAATTTGGCCTATCGGTTATAGATTTTTATATGTGCTAAACCGTTATATCGGTTGCTTCAATTCGGCTTAATGGTTATTCATCGATTATCGGTCGGGTTATCGGTTAATCAACTCACTTTAACAATTGCATTACAAACACGATTTACAAATGGAGACACACATGTAAAAAGTAAAGAAATTATGAACATGCAGCAGATCAAGGCCAAAAGGAGAATTTTTAATGAATGATCTATTAGAGTTATTTCGATAGATTTGAAAAATGATATCTACTAATCAAAATAATTGATCATAAGATCACTAACAGATAACAATTCAATTTACGACAGCATAAAAATAACTTCAAACTATTGTAAATTCAATCTCCTCGAGAGGCTTAAATGTTGTAAACGTCACAAAAAAAGAAATTATATGGTTTCACAAAAATCAGAATATGGCTTTGGGTAAAAAAATCATATTGCAGCAACCAAGCAATAAAACAAATAGAAGACAAATGAGTCCACGTAGCCAATTGCCAAAACTGAACAAACCACATAAAGTGCTCTCTTGTGTCTTTTCAAAATTGGCTCATGTGATTTTCAAATATTATTGACGATAATTTGTTCTGAGTAATTTATAATCCCTACAATCTATTTCAAATTGGTATGCACAATTTCTTTAATATGTAGTACAAAATTGTCTTATTAATAGACAAGAAGTAGTTAAAGTATGATAGATTTAGTTAAAGTATGATAGAAGCATGTACAGACAAGAAAAACATAAAGGATGTGTTCGGTACGGAGTATAATATTTTCAATGAAAAATATTTTTACTAACCAACCGAATATGAGAAAAAAAAAAAAAGGAGGAGAACTTACCGGAGATTGATAGGTTTGGTCAGAATTTGATCGGAAATCGCCGAAGAGCTTGTTCTGAAAATTGGAACGGTTGAAGAGGAGAAGAGCGGTTTGCACTCTGATTTAGGCTTTTAGGGTAAACTGATTAGGGTAATTCTATTACTAATGCCCAAGATGACTTTATAATTTATATAGTCAAGGCCTCAAGGGTGCTTTTTTAAATATGCACGAATTAATGAGTTAAACGAGTTATTGTTCCCGATATAAAAATTAGACAATGCGATTCCCAAACCGATAACCCGTAATTTATAAAATTTTAAATCACTCTCAAACCGTTAATTTAATAACATGATACCAATAATCCAATAACACTTTTTTAATTTGAGTTATCAATTATCGTTAGATTTTGAAAACCCCTGATTGAAAGACATTATTATGTGATTAGGAAAAAAACAACCAAACTCTCCACATCTGTTAAGATTCCACAAACTACCAACCAACCGTCTTAATCCCCCCAAAAAACAACAAAATTGTAGGCAAAAGTTGTCTTTAATGTAGTAGGAGTTGTATTTTAATGTAGAGTTAAGTTGTCAACTTGACTTCCCCCTACGCTCCCTAGTGGAAGTCCTTTAACTTTGTGGTTGGTATTTCTCTTTTTTTTTTTGTTGTTAGTTCCCTTATTTTGTACACGATACATCAATTATAAATTGTACTTCTTTCAATTCAAATTAAGTGTCCACTTCTAAATCATAGTTCATTAGTTCATAAAAGTAAATACGAAACTAATCAAAGATACCGAGAACACAAATATGTTGATAAAAAGAATTTTGATGAATTCGTTTTGCAACCTCAAATTTTTTTCTTTATTTTCTTAAATTTTGTCCGAAGTCATAACCACACAAACAAATTGAAACGGAGGGGGCATTTAATAAAGCCATTATACATGCGATAATTGTTACAAAAATTGAATTTTGAATTTTAAGCATATTGTTAATGAAGCATGATTGGCAAGGGACATAATAGGTGCGATAATTGTAACAAAAATCGAATTTTGGAATCTGTAGCCTCATTATTTGGTTAATTTAGAGAGATCAGTAAATATTTACAATCTGTAATGTACTCAAGAATTGGGCGGAAAAGGGGATTTTTATTACTTAAAAGAATTCGATACAACTACAATTCAACTGTGCGAACGAAGGGTAAAGAATGAATCTTGGACGTAACTCAACCCAAAAGCTAGTTTGTAAGGTGAGTATTGTTCAAGTTCATGTAAGGAGTTCATGTTCCCATTCCATTTTCGATGTGACACTCTTAACATTCCCCCGTTTCCGATGTGGGACTTTTAACACTCTCCTGCACGCCCAGACCTCGATGTGGGACTCTTAACACTCCTCCATATAAAGAGTCCATGTTCACATTCCATTTTTGATGTGGGACTCTTAACACTCCCCCGCACGCCCATACCAGCCTAACTCTAATATCATGTAAATAATGAATTTTGGGTCTAACTCAACCCAAAAGTTAGCTTGTAGGGTGAGTATTGTCGATGTCCATATAAGGAATCCATGTTTCCATTCCATTTCCGATGTGAGACTCTTAAGTAAGTAACTACACTATAAACTCCATAGCTAGCTTGAGCTTCAGCAATGGATTCCCAGTAACAATGAATAGGAATTAGGAAAGGAAGAAGAAATCGAGAGAGAGAATTGGAAATGAGAAAATATCCATAAAATGTCTAACTGTTATACCTCCCAATCTGTTGGAGTATTTAGTTGAGCTAGAGTAAATCCTGAACGTTGATCTCTTCTAATCTTCACCGTCCAGATGTACCGAATTAACTAACTCATTAAACATCTGTCCTCTCATACTGTCCCCCCAATACCGAACCCGACATAACAGAATCTTAAGCGTGTGGTTGATGAAGCATGATTGGAAAGGGAAATAATGAGCCAACAATACTTGGATAATAATCTTTTTTACTGTTTGTTTACCTTTGATTTTTAGGCTTATTTGTTCTTTTTTGTGTTATGGAATTATTATTTTAACTGCAATGGTTAATAGAATTACAAAAACAATAAAAAGGAGGAAGCTTTAACTGATTGATGCTTTTTGGAGGCTAAATATTTACTACTTACTAGAAGCTTTAACTAATAAAAAAAGGGCAACCCGGTGTACTAAGTTCCCGCTATGTGCGGGATCCGGGAAAGGGCCGGACCACAAGTGTCTATTGTACACAACCTTACCTTGCATTTCTTCAAGTGGCTGTTTCCATGGCTTACCGTGACCTCCAGGTCACATGTCAGCAACTTTATCAGTTACTTCAAGTCTCCCTCCAGAAGCTTTAACTAATAGTTGGGAAAATTAGCTTGAGCTGACCAGGGAGGTAGGCTTACCCGGGCACCAAGTTCTCCCCAGCTAGTGTTGGGGTAGGGAAAGAGTAGGTGTATCTGGTTGAAAGCCTTCGCCTTACATTTCCAAAAAGAGGCTGTTTTGACGGGTCAAAATGTGAACCAAAAGAGAAACTCTATCGTTGCGCCAATGCTTGCCTTCACTAGCTTGAGCTGACTATTTTGAATGTAACTTCCAACAAATTCTGGATTTTTGTGTTGTAGAACCTACTCTTGGAAAAATGAAGTTTGGTACACAATAACCTTTTCGATATTGCTGTAGTGAAGTTTAAGTAAGATACTCAAGCTCTATGTATGTCAGTTTTCTTGAAAATGGTCATAGTTTCAGGAGCTAGATGCAGCCTGTGCATTTGGGTACATGTGTCCTATTTTTGCAGTTGTTTAAGTAAGTTTTTTTTGAAGTCATAGAAAATCAATTTGAAAATAGCTCACTCATCTCGCAAAAGAGCCGTCATAATAAGAAGCAAGAGAAGCAGATAGAAGAATTGGTTCACACCCTTAAATTATTGTTCTTGAATGAAATAAGAAGGCCAACAACCTTTCTGCTTACTTGACTGCACTAGTGCTGACAAAGTTTCCATCTTGCTTAAAATAGAATACTTTCCAGAATAATTATTATTTACTACTATTAGGTTGTAATTCTCGTGTTCATGAATCTGTTTGTATCAGGCGCATCATACAGTCGAAGTTCTAAAGAACCAAAATATAAGGTAAGAGTTTTATTCAGAAGACACACCTTTCCACCAGGTAAGTTATTTGTCATGTCTATCACTATTTTACATATCCATAGGCATACCTTGCACTTTAAAAACATTATATGCTTGCAAATATAAGGCTATCATTAAGTATAAAGGAGAAACATGATCAGTAAGGATTCATATAGCTGACCACAACTTGTTAGGACTGAGTTGTAGTTGTTTCTTCATTCTTACCCCTGTTTATTAAAATTTGATTTCTAGAAGTTGAGATGTTAAGAGGTGGTTGAGGACATAAATGTAGACTGCTTTATCATTCACATTTTCGTTTAGGATAATATTTTGTTGCAAACTTGGCCGGTGCTACTACCTTTGATCCACAAAAAAGAACAAAATTTTATCGCTAACACTATGTATCCAGACTACCCATACCTATCATTTGAAACTAAGTACTGTTGGAAATTTGTCTTTGGCGGGGAGATGCGTCCACCCATCTTTGATGAATTAAACACTAGTGTTCCGCATGTTGGAGACCTTGTCTCTTCGCACATGCATGATCTACGAAGTGAGTAGATGACCGTAGGGCCAAGAATCGTCAAATTTCGTTGAGAAATGAAAGAGATATTGGTCCACGAAGTAAGGTGTTTGAGGCATGAAAATGTGGTGTGGGACAAATCTACCACATCGGTGGGAATAGGAAGAATTGCTCTCTATATAAGTCTCTAATGTGGTAAAGGGTTTGGGACCCCAAGGGGTATCCCATGTGTTTAAAGGAGGGAAGACCTAGATGTGCTTGGGTTCAAGGCTAAGCCCACACGCGCGCCGCGCGCCCGTCTGGTCTCGGGCTGCGGGGACTTTCTGATATTATCTTTTTGGACCAGAGAACTTTGCCAGATGTACAGTTTGATCCCTGATTTACAGTTTGGTCCCCAGAGTTTCTGGGAAGGTGACGGAAGGCAGAAAGCCTACCGTTGGGACTGTTTTTTGAGGCATTAATCAGTCATTACTTGGCTGATTAACTCCTCCATTATCATCCTCTTTCATGTCCATAATTCAGCCCCTCTTGATGGCCATTTACAACTATTACTTGGCTGTTTTAATACCCTCCTAATGGCCATTAACAGCCATGTTTTGGGCAGTTGTTTAGCCCCTCCTCCATGTTATATATTGAGCCTCTTTTGGCTCAATTCGTAGAGACAAAACAGTGAGGAATATGCACTGCAAAACATCACTGAAAACACACGAAAATAGCGGCATTTTTCAGTCCCAAAAGAGCACAAAACAGTGGCCGAAATCTGTCCAAAACAGTGGCCAAAATCAGTGCAATTCGTGACTGAAAAACAGTGAGTAAACCCTCATATATACACAAGATATACACTACAGAGACACTATATACACAAAGACAAAACGAGAAGAGTAGATGAAAACTCTTCCTTCCTTTTCCATATCTTCAGCAAGTCGATTCATATTTGTTTTATTCGGCAGGCTCAACCTATTGGCTTTGTAGTGTTAAGACTAAAGTGTTGTTTTATCTTGGGAGACTATTGCCCGCTAACGTAAAAGCATATATACGGGGCAATCTTGTCTTAAGGACAGAGTGCAATCACTCGACTCAACACACAACGTTGTAACCCTTCTTTCGAACACTTGTAATAGTTATTACTTTCCGTACTGCTTTATAAAGTACAATAGAGTACCAATAATTTAAGACAAGATAGTATTGTATTACTATTAGTGTTCGAAAGATGTCGGTCAAAAGTTGTGTGACCAAATCTGGATATGGCAATAGTTTTCTGGTAGAAGAGAGTGATGATGATGAACGTGTTCATGGTGTCACCGCTACCAAGACTGGTGGGAACAAGCGCTCACGAGAGCTTGAGGAT
Organism: Anisodus tanguticus; assembly: GCA_034509755.1. Taxonomy (NCBI): domain Eukaryota; kingdom Viridiplantae; phylum Streptophyta; class Magnoliopsida; order Solanales; family Solanaceae; genus Anisodus; species Anisodus tanguticus. Next base: position 5,111,928 of record CM067543.1, on the reverse strand, counting down.
GTCAACTAGGACAAGAGGAGAAGGCTGAAGATGTTATTCTATCTTGCAGCAGAAGGCCTATATCTGTCCCAGACAAAGATCCGAATAATGGTAAGAAGGAACTGGACACTCAGTTTGATGAAGTGACTGAAGTGAGCCAGAATCCGAAATTGGGATAAGTAATTTTTCTTACTTGTCAAGAATAACGATTAAATGATGTCTGATTAAAAATGGATTAAAGTAAGGAGGAATATGAAAATAATTTATATTCCTTACGCTCTAAAAATCAGAAGTTTAATCCCATCTTCTTTCCCATTTAAAGATTGGATTTTGTAAACGACTTAAAAAGATCCGTTCTTTTAAGTGTAATTATTAAAGTGTGTAAAGTATGTTCGCACATACGAGGGAGAAAGATCCACTAACTGTGCGAAAACTGTTACCACTCTTAAGTAAGCGCCAAGAATTATCTGGGGCACCAATCTTAACGGAAGGAGTCTAAAACTAAAGACGTTGAACCTGTCATACTATTTGGCAGAAGATCCTTCATAGGATGATATTGGACACTCGGTCATATAAAGCCTCCGGCGACCGGAGGGGCCAAAATTCCTTTGATATGATGATATTGGACACTCAGTCATACAAAGCCTCCGGGCGACTGGAGTGGGGCCAGAATTCATTTCATAGGAAAAGTAATGGACACCTAGTGTGGTGGGCCAGAGTTTCCAGGTCTTAAATGATCTGAAGGCCTAAAGAAAGACAGAAAAGAAATTGGACACTCAATATGCAAAGCAACTGCAGTGGGCCAGAGCATCCAGATCACATATGATCCGGTTACGCCCTAACCACGGGCAAGAGGTTGTTCATGTGAAGCAACGCCACCTCTTAAATCAAAGGGGCTGGAGAGGTTGTCCTCAATAGGACTTCAGGGAATGGGATCACTCTAAGATGAGGTGATACATGTCCCAAACTTGGTTAAGGGACGTTGTTGGTCAAGCTGGTTTGAGACTAGTCCAACAGGTCTGTAATAACTAAGAATGGTACAGTATGTCTGTAGCCAAATGAATAATATATTTGTAATCCGTGCATCTATGCCATCATAGATTAAGACACGTTAAATAGCAAGTCATTCAAAAGCTAACGATGTTGAGATTGTTGCCTTCTGTCGACATAAACCCTCAAAATGAATGTGAGGTAGGCGAAGAGGCAAAATCACCTTTCCATAATTCCGTCAAGGGAATAGCGAAAGAAGCACCGCTCCTCTAGAACTTAGTCACACCTACTTGGGTGATTTGAAGTTTATACAAAATAGAGGGGGGAGACAAGTATGTTGTGATCTTCATTGATGATGGTACAACGTATGGAATCCTTTGTTTGTTGAAAAGCAAAGATGAAGTTGTTGAAGTGGATAAGCGCTACAAAGCATAAGTTGGAAATCAACTAAGCCTATGTATTGCGAAATTCGTAGTGATAGAGGGGGAGAATGTGAAGCATCGTTCATTAAACGACTGTTCATTTCTCACCTCAGTCCAACGGTGTTAGCCAAGCGCAAAGTCATACGCCCAAATTATGTGGGGTGGCTTGGTAAAAGTTGGAATACCGAAACAGGTCAAGTTGTACCTAAGACTGTAGATTGCATATCCACTGGATCTGCAAATAACAGTAGTGATTATCGCCTCTTGGCGTCAAAGAATGTTGAATTCTTAGAAGATAACTTTCCTTGAAAAGGAAAAAGGAGTAATTGCTCAAGGTTAACAAGAACCCGCGAGGGCCTGACTGTCCGGAACTAGATGTTCTGTATCTACAGGACTCGAAAGTTGCTGGCTATCCGGAACTTAATATTCCAGATCTGCAGAACTCAGGGATTCTAGATGTTGAACCGAGACGGAGCAAAGAAGGGGACAAAGACTTGTTCCAGTCCTTCTAGCTTGTATGGTTAAGAATGAACCATGGACAATTAACAAATAATTGTCATCTCCAAACCGCTGCTTTGGAAAGAAGCTACAAAGAGAGAAATAGATTCCCTCATATAGAACCATACTTGCGTAATGGTTGATCTTCCTCCGGGAAAAGAACCTTTGGGTTGTGAAAAAGGATACTCAAAAGTGGGTACAAAGTAGATGGATCTACTGACGAGTTCAAAGCCTTGGCTACTTGTACAAGTGCTCCCCTGGGAGTAGCTTAACATCATGGGCCATTGCAGTCTTGCGTGGCATGGATGTTGAAACAGCCTTCCCAACCGGAGAGTTGGAAGAAGAGAATCAGAGTTGGTTTGCTGGACTGTTGGGCTTCTTCCTGAACTTTCATTTTGGTCCCTGAAATGTTTACATTTTGGTCTTGAAAGTTTCAGATAAAACAGAAATAATGAATCTGACCACAGAAATATTGACTCTGAAGTTAGAAAGCCAACAGTTGGAAAACCAACAGTTTGAGAGTGGAAATTATATTGAAACAAAAGATATGGGTATCACAAATGACCTCTTAGGAATTGAATTTCTAAGACATCTAACGGACTGGTCTAACTCCAAACTCAGTTGTGAGATAATTGACAGTCTCGTTGAAGCCACCAATGGATATGAATCACAGAACTGATTGGAATCATGGTGCACCCATAGACAAGGAGCGATATGTACAGGTCACGTGTAGTTCAATGTATTGTACACACTACAACCGACATGGTATCGTCCTACAAACAGATCAGTTGAACTAAGGTTCACTGATGATCTTAATACATGATCAATAGAAGGCGTTAAGTCGGATATGACGATATACGAATTAATCGCTTATCTACGGATTATAGTATTCTGGATGTCCAGCGGTTCTGGGAGAACACAGTGATGCAAACTGGACATCAGATCTGAAGAACACCAAAGCCACAAGAAAATGTGGGTGGTGGGTCTTGGAAAAACCTCTAAGCAAACTTGCATAGGCCGATTCATGATGGAATCAGAGTTTATCGCTTTATACAAAGCATGAAAGAAGTTGAGTAACTTCATGACTCTTTAGAGGACGTTCCTTATTGGGAGAAACCCGTGCCTTCAACAGTTATACACTGTGGCTAGCCGGTCGGCTTCAGGAAGGACACGGATGACGGCGTCTGGACATATCTGTCAGGATCTGTCGGAGACATAAGACCGTATGGCAGTTGATCATCACTGGTGTCACTACCTTATTTACTAACTAAGGGATACCGAAGATCAAATATTCTTCCTGTCTAGGGGAATGGGCTTAAAACCCAAACAAGACGAACCTTTGCGGTGGAAACCCAATCATACTAAATGGAGATCCCAAGAATTTAGTTCAATGGGAAAACTAAGCGGCAAAAGGTTCAGTTGAGCGCTTCGCTGGAAGCAAGAATCACTTCAGATGATGATTTCTGTACAAAAACATGAATCCAAAGTTGTTCCCGCGATAGACATTAAAGTGCTACCTGCATGGTAGGTAAATGTTAAGCTTCCAAACCTTTAAACGATCCTCAAACGGTTGAGGTTAAGGTTGGGAAACTTTTAATGATTCCTAGCACTTGTGAAGTGGGGTATATCAGGATACCTTGTAAGAGATCACCTATTTAAGTGCGAGGATGTCCGCCTCAAATAAACGCACTTAAGAATCCAAGTGTGTCCACGGCCACAACGGACAAAAACGTAAGAATAAAAACGAATAAGAAGAGTTATTGTGTTGTTATCATTGTCTTAGCTTACACTAAACACTGACGGTTCAAGACATCACGTTCACCGCGCAGTAAGTAAGTCCGATGGTTTCAACTAGGGAAGGTTCAAAGCGAAATCTACCTCTCGTGATGAAATATCTTTTCGCTGAAAGATTGCTGAAATGTAGGCACCTTGTGCGTGCGCCACAATCTCTCTTTCATAGAGGGGATTGTTGGAAATTTGCCTTTGGCGGGGAGATGCGTCCACCCATCTTTGATGAATTAAACACTAGTGTTCCGCATGTTGGAGACCTTGTCTCTTCGCACATGCATGATCTACGAAGTGAGTAGATGACCGTAGGGCCAAGAATCGTCAAATTTCGTTGAGAAATGAAAGAGATATTGGTCCACGAAGTAAGGTGTTTGAGGCATTGAAATGTGGTATGGGACAAATCTACCACATCGATGGGAATATAAAGAATTTCTCTCTATATAAGTCTCTAATGTGGTAAAGGGTTTGGGACCCCAAGGGGTATCCCATGTGTTTAAAGGAGGGAAGACCTAGATGTGCTTGGGTTCAAGGCTAAGCCCACACGCGCACCGCCGCCGCCCGCCCGTCCGTCCGGTCTCGGGCTGCGGGGACTTTCTGATATTATCTTTTTGGACCAGAGAACTTTGCCAGATGTACAGTTTGATCCCCGAAGTTTCTTATGTACAGTTTGGTCCATAAAGTTTAATATTTTACAGTTTGGTCCCCAGAGTTTCTGGGAAGGTGACGGAAGGCAGAAAATCACCCTCCTTCATGTCCATAATTCAGCCCCTCTTGATGGCCATTTACAACCATTACTTGGCTGTTTTAATGCCCTCCTAATGGCTATTAACAGCCATGTTTTGGCAGTTGTTTAGCCCCTCCTCCATGCTATATATTGAGCCTTTTTTGGCTCAATTCGTAGAGACAAAACAGTGAGGAATATGCACTGCAAAACAGCACTGAAAACACACGAAAATAGCAGCATTTTTCAGTCCCAAAAGAGCACAAAACAGTGGCCGAAATCTATCCAAAACAATGGCCAAAATCAGTGCAATTCGTGACTGAAAAACAGTGAGTAAACCCTCATATATACACAAGATATACACTACAGAGACACTATATACACAGAGACAAAACGAGAAGAGTAGATGAAAACTCTTCCTTCCTTTTCCATATCTTCAACAAGTCGATGCATATTTGTTTTATTCGGCAGGCTCAACCTATTGGCTTTGTAGTGTTGAGACTAAAGTGTTGTTTTATCTTGGGAGACTATTGCCCGCTAACGTAAAAGCATATATACGGGGCAATCTTGTCTTAAGGACAGAGTGCAATCACTCGACTCAACACACAACGTTGTAACCATCCAGATTTAGTTGTTTCTTGATTTCAAGATATCAAGATTCAAGACACAACAAGCTTGCGGCAGTTCTCAACATTGGCCTTGCAAGGTTATCAAGATTCAAGACACAACACGCTTGCGGCAGTTTTGAAGATTGACCATTTATTTATCCTTTCGAACACTTGTAATAGTTATTACTTCCCGTACTGCTTTATAAAGTACAATAGAGTACCAACAAGTACGATGCGGTAAAAACACATGAATAATTTTAGAGTCTATTGTTCTTGAAACTACAATTTAACAATTTGCATCTATGTTAGTCATATGTATAAGGGATTACAAGGGGAAGCATGTTTGAAGCAATGTATTGAAGAAATATAGTGTCACCTTTAGGATCCTTCAGTGGTGAGCCTGGTAACATGAGGGTTATGAACTATGGGATAAATTTGAGAATATTTAGGATTCTTTGGTGCCTGAGGGAAGAGTGCAACTGATATTTTAATTAGTTTACTATGCAACCTATAGGTTTACGGGAAAGTGAATACAGAAATTTGACCCGATATTCGAATAATGAAAGAGATGGAGAGTAAATTTACATGTATTATCAGTCAGAAATCTCATGTACTGATGTCGCTGTTTTGCAGGATGATGACCAGGAAAGCATTCTTAAGAACAACAAAAATGGAGAGAAGTTCCTCTGTTATTTGCCTAAAGTCGATAACCAAAGATTGCTAAATCAGTGACACCCAATATAAGCAGTTTGGTCGTGGACACTGAGAAACACATCAAGTGGAAGACACCAGATGAACTACTTGAAGTACTGAAGGTTCGATGCCTTATCAGGGTGAGAAGCCATCTAGTTCCTCCCTTGCTGCCTGATATTAGATAAGTTAAATATACACAAACCTTCTTCTAAGTACATAAAGGAAATTTATTCAACTATAAGTTTTTACGATCCGCTCTATCTGATGTGTTGGGAAAGAAGTAGTCTAATTTTGTGTATCTGTTATCTTGCATTATCAAACTTTTCTACAGCAAGAAGGATGGTGGTCATATGAATTCTTTTAAGAGAACAAGTTAAGGAAAGTCCATTTGGAGGATGAAAAGGTATGTTTTACTTCACTTTTAAGTATGTGTTCTTCAGGCATGATATCTCAGAATAACCTTTTGCTTTTCCACCAAGAATATTTTAAATATTTAATAGGCTGAGCTTTGTTGCCTTGCTAAAGCTCCTGTAATGTGATTGGTGGTGAGTTGGTTTCAGAAAATTCAATGGATCAAATGCCGACATTGGATAAAAAATTTGCTGTAGGACTCATTTTGACTTTCACAGTGTTGAAGTTGAATGAGCCATTATATTTGAATTTGAAATAGCCAAGAAGATCTAGTATAGATTTCTGACTGTATCCAGGTCCAGTGGGTGATGCCAATAACTTTGACGCAAGCCGCAACATTTTCTGAGCTGGAAGTGGAGGAATGAAAAAAAGAACTAATAGTGTATCTCTTACATGTTATGAAAAGTTCTTGTTCTTTTGACATATTGGTAATTCCCGTCTATAGAAGACAGATGGTTTACTGGACTCTAACGATTGCCTGTACGTATGCAAACGGAACTAAACGTTTGTTCTGTAATATCTTTATTCATCATCTAACTGATAAAGTTGATGTCATGTGATCAGGAGGTCATGCGTTTAAGTCATAGAAATAGCCTCTTGCAGAAATTCTCACTTTACCCTCAATGACACTCCCTTACAAAATGACATGGCATGCTAAGACCACAAAATTCAAAGGGTATTGCTGGTATGTTATACACACCTTTACTCTAAGACCATAAGACTCAAAAATTTCTTTACATTCTTAAATTCCGTGTCTAGTCAAACTAACGTTAATAAAATGAAATGGAGGAAGTATACGTATTATTGATCAATTATTTACCTTATAAAAATGTAGTCTTTGATCAAAGAAAATATTTGTGATGAGTTTTCAGTTGGTTCAATAATTTATCTTGGGTTATTATGATGCCGAGGCTACCACAGCTTATCATCAGTGGATAAATATTGTATATTATGAAAATATGTAACTTGTATATATAGCCTTTCAATTAATGAAAATAATCAAGGGGATTATTTCTTTCATGGTATCAAGAGACTAGGTCTACACAAAAGTTTTCTCTCAACTTTTGCCTTGTGGCCGAGAACCCCCCCCCCCCTCGGGTTTTCTCTCCAAAATTTTGTCTTCCGCTCTCAAAAATCTCTCTTAAATTTAACCTCCTCCTTTGTTCTTTCAAATATGTCTAAGAACAATTTTCACCCTGCCCTCACGGTTTCCAATATCAAGCTAAGTGTCCCTATTGTCCTTGAGATGGAAAACGTTCAATATGCAACGTGGGCGGAGTTGTTTAAAATTCACACTATATCTTATCAAGTTCTTCATCACATCATTCCTCCCGCTAGACCCCTTCCTGCGGAGGATCCTGAGTTATGGATTACACTTGATGCTACCGTTCTTCGGTGGATATACACCACTATTTCAGTGGACCTTCTACAGACGATTATGGAGCCAGATACCACGGCTATGGCTGCATGGAATAGATTGCGTGACATATTCCAGACAACCAACATTCCCGTGTCGTCACACTCGAGCAGGAATTCTCTCTCGTTCGAATGGACGTATTTCCGAACGTTTCTGCATATTGCAAAAAACTAAAGGAGTTGGCGGATCAACTCCGTAATGTTGGCGCACCATTAACAAATAATCGTCTAGTTCTACAGTTGGTTGCCGGTCTTTCGGAGGCCTATAATGGTGTTGGAACTCTCCTTCGCCAAAGCAACCCTCTTCCCGACTTTCATCAAGCCCGCTCCATGCTGACGTTGGAAGAAGCCGGTTTGGCTAAAAAGGCGGCTACCGGAGCAAGCCCAGTTGTCACGGTGGCATCCTCTCCTAGTTCTTCGGGTTTTGTTAATAATTCGGGACAAAACCATAATAATGGTGGCGGCGAGAATAATCGCAAAAATAACAAAAACCGCGGGGGAAAACGAGGCGGTTCTGGTGGCGGTTCCGGTGATCAACAAGCAGGCGGTGGGTCCCATCCAGGGTACAGTGGGCCACCACCACCGTGGGCCCAGCAGTGGGGCCATTGGCAGTGGAACCCGCACCTTCCAACAACAGTTTCCAGCGGCCAGTGGGCTGGCCAACAGTCCAGGCCCAATACCCAACATTGGCGGCCCACTGGCCAGTGGCCCAGCAACGGCACCCACAACAGTTACGGCCCAGTTCCAGCACGGCCAGGAGTCCTTGGGCCCAGACCTCCGCAAGCCCATCATGCAGCAGGCCCCACTCAGACCGATATCGAGGCCGCGATGCACACGTTGGGATTGACTCAACCGGACCCAAATTGGTACATGGACACCGGGGCCACTATTCACATGACTTCCGAATCAGGTACTCTCTCATCTTATTCCAATTTGAGCACCCCTCGGGGGATAATTGTTGGTAATGGCAGTTCTATTCCAATTCTAGAGTATGGTCAGAAAACATTGTCTCCTCCCAATCCACCACTCCTCTTGAAAAATACTTTACATGCTCCTAAATTGATTAAAAATTTAGTATCTGTCCGAAAGTTCACAAATGACAATTCTGTTTCTGTTGAATTTGATCCTTTCGGTTTCTCTGTAAAGGATTTCAAGACGGGGAGTCATCTCATGAGGTGTGATAGTAGGGGGGATCTATATCCTATCATGCCCGATTTCAGTCCATCGAGTCCAGCCTTGCCATCAGCTTTTGCAGCCATCTCTCCTTCCATGTGGCATGCTCGTCTAGGTCATCCGGGATCTTCTATTTTATCAGCTTTAGATAAAAATAGTTTTATTTCTTGTAAGGGTACGAGTCGTACTCCAATTTGTCAGTCTTGTTCATTAGGAAAAATTGTTAAGTTTCCATTTGTAGACTCCAATTCTCATACTTCTATGCCATTTCACATTATTCATAGCGACTTATGGACATCTCATGTTCTTAGTTCAATGGGTCATCGATATTATGTTCTCTTTTTAGATGATTATTCTAGATTTTTGTGAACGTTTCCAATTGCGAATAAATCACAAGTGTTTTCCATCTTCATAAAATTTAGAGCGTTCATTCGTACTCAATTCGAAAGAGAAATAAAAAATATTCAATGTGATAATGGGAAAGAGTATGACAATAGGGAGTTTCGAGAATTTTGTGCTACTCATGGGATAAATTTTCGTTTTTCATGTCCTCATACATCTTCACAAAATGGGAAAGCCGAACGCAAAATTCGTTCCATAAATAACATTGTCCGAACTCTCTTAATACATGCCTCCATACCTCCATATTTTTGGCATCATGCTCTACAAATGGCCACTTACCTTCTTAACATAATTCCGTCTAAAGGTCTGACATATTCTTCCCCCTCAAAATCCTATATAATAAGAACCCTTCTTATTCTCACCTTCGGATTTTTGGGTGCTTGTGTTATCCGTTATTCCCATCCACCACAATTAACAAACTTCAGGCTCGGTCTACCCCGTGTGTGTTTTTGGGTTATCCGTCAAATCATCGTGGTTATAAGTGTTTTGATTTATCCTCCAAGAAAATCATAATCAATCGCCATGTTATTTTTGATGAAACTCAATTCCCATTTACGAAAGTTCATACTCCCGAACCTAAGTCATATAATTTTTTGGATAACCAAATATCCCCGTATATTATTCGGAATTTTTCGGACATCTCCCGTACCCAAAAATCCTCCAGCGGGCCCACCGCCCGCCGGACCAACAAGATCGCCACACTCACGTAATCCAGCCACCGGAACAGTTCCAAGAATCGGGCTGCCCGGCCCACTCTGGAACTGCTCCGGAGATCCGATTCCGGCTTTTTACCGATTTGGGCCGGCAGCCCGCCGCCCGCCGGCAGCGGTCCGTCCCGAGCCCGTAAAAATTCCCAAAATTCCATCAATTCTTCCTCGAGTCATAGACCGGTCACTCGTAGTCAGCGTGGTATTTTTACACCTAAAAGACATTTTAATTTACATTCTGGTGTCTCTAAATCCCCCTTGCCCCGCAATCCTGTGTCCGCATTAAATGACCCTAATTGGAAAGTTGCTATGACTGATGAATATAATGCTCTTATTGATAATAAGACGTGGGAGTTGGTGCCCCGTCCATATGGTATTAATATTATCAGGTCTATGTGGATTTTTGCTCATAAGGAGAATTCAGATGGGTCTTTTGCTCGACATAAGGCGCGACTTGTTGGTGATGGTAAGACTCAGCAGGTTGGAATTGATTGTGGTGAGACGTTTAGTCCGGTGGTCAAACCGGCTACCATTCGCACTGTGCTTAGCTTGGCTCTTTCAAAGACTTAGCCAATTCATCAGTTGGATGTCAAGAATGCTTTACTACATGGGATCAATTTTAGGTTTTCGTGTCCTCATACATCTCCACAAAATGGTAAGGCCGAACGCAAAATTCGTTCCATCAATAACATTGTCCGAACTCTCTTAATTCATGCCTCCATACCTCCATATTTTTGGCATCATGCTCTACAAATTGTCACATATCTTCTTAACATACTTCCTTCTAAAGGTCTGACATATTTCTCCCCCCTCAAAATCCTATATAATAAGGACCCTTCGTACTCTCATCTTCGGATTTTTGGGTGCTTGTGTTATCCGTTATTCCCATCCACCACAATTAACAAACTTCAGGCTCGGTCTACCCCGTGTGTGTTTTTGGGTTATCCATCGAATCATCGTGGCTATAAGTGTTTTGATTTATCCTCCAAGAAAATCATAATCAATCGCCATGTCATTTTTGATGAAACTCAATTCCCGTTTATGAAAGTTCATACTCCCGAACCTAAGTCGTATAATTTTTTGGATGACTAAATATCCCCGTATATTATTCGGAATTTTCGGACATCTCCCGTACCCAAAATCCTCCAACGGGCCCACTGCCCGCTGGCCCCACAAAGATCTGCGTCACGCCCGGAAAATACGACCGGAACAGTTCCGGCTATTGGGCCGGTCCGCCCAATTCGGGCCGGTCCGTGCCGATTCCAACATTTACCGATTTGGGCCAGCAGGCCCACTGCCTGCTGGCCAGTCCGTCCCGAGCCCAGAAAATTCCCAAAATTCCCTTAATTCTTCCTCGAGTCATAGACCGGTCACTCGTAGTCATCGGGGTATTTTTACACCTAAAAGACATTTTAATTTACATTCGGATGTCTCTAAATCCCCCTTGCCCCGCAATCCTGTGACCCCTTTAAATGACCCTAATTGGAAAATTGCTATGACTGATGAATATAATGCTCTTATTGCTAATAAGACGTGGGAGTTGGTGCCCCGTCCATATGGTATTAATGTTATCAGGTCTATGTGGATTTTTGCTCATAAGGAGAATTCAGATGGGTCCTTTGCTCGACATAAGGCGCGACTTGTGGGTGATGGTAAGACTCAGCAGGTTGGAATTGATTGTGGTGAGACGTTTAGTCCGGTGGTCAATCCGGCTACCATTCGCACTGTGCTTAGCTTGGCTCTTTCAAAGGCTTGGCCAATTCATCAGTTGGATGTCAAGAATGCTTTTCTACATGGTGACCTCAAGAAAACAGTCTATATGCATCAGCCGTTGGGTTTCAGGGATCCCAACCGCCCTAATCATGTCTGTTTGTTGAAGAAATCATTATATGGGCTTAAGAAGTCTCCACGGGCCTGGTATACACGATTTGCTGACTTTGTTTCGACTATTGGGTTCACTCACAGCAGGTCAGATAATTCCTTGTTCATCTACCGCCGTGGTTCGTCATTGGCCTATATTCTTTGTATGTGGATGATATCATCTTGACTGCCTCCTCCGATGCTTTGCGTCAGTCTATCATGGCCATGCTCACTTCTGAGTTTGCTATGAAAGACTTAGGGCCTTTGAGTTATTTTTTGGGGATTGCCGTCAAGCGTCATTCAGGTGGGTTGTTTCTGTCTCAACGGAAGTATGCTGCTGAGATCATCGAGAGGGCTGGGATGTCATCCTGTAAGTCCACTTCCACGCCAGTTGATGCAAACCCAAAGCTAAGTGCCGCCGCAGGTGCACCATACGAGGACCCGACCCGCTATCGCAGTCTTGCAGGGGCCCTTCAGTATCTTACCTGTACCATACCGGATATTACATATGCGGTTCAGCAGGTGTGTTTATTCATGCATGATCCCAGAGTTGAGCACATGAATGCAATCAAACGCATCATTCGATATATTCAGGGGACACTAGACTATGGGTTGCACTTGTATCCGTCATCTACATCTACACTTGTGTCCTACACGGATGCTGATTGGGGTGGTTGTCCCGACACCAGACGGTCGACTTCTGGCTACTGTATGTTCCTTGGCAACAACTTGGTCTCATGGTCGGCAAAGCGTCAAGCAACGCTATCAAGATCCAGTGCATAGGCAGAATATCGAGGGGTAGTGAATGTGGTCTCCGAGTCATGTTGGCTACGGAATTTGCTTTTGGAGCTTCATTGTCCCATTCAGAAGGCAACCTTGGTGTATTGCGATAACATTAGTGCCATCTACCTGTCGGTAACCCGATTCAACACCGGCGCACCAAGCATATCGAAATGGACATTCACTTTGTCCGTGAAAAGGTTGCAAAGGGTCAAGTTCGCGTATGCCATGTCCCGTCTCGTTATCAAATTGCAGACATCTTTACAAAGGGTCTACCAGCGGTTCTCTTTGAAGATTTTAGGGACAATCTCAGTGTTCGAAAACCGCCCGCTATGACTGCGGGTGTATGTTAAACATAGAAATATACATGTGATATACACTGAATATACAGCAGTGTATATCATGTATATATCGATGGACTAAAAGCGATCGAAACATCGGTGATGTTGGGCCTCTCGGCTGAGGCCAGGCAGCAGCCCATCACGGGATTGAGGGCAGTAAATCAGTGGATAAATATTGTATATTATGGAAATATGTAACTTGTATATATAGCCTTTCAATTAATGAAAATAATCAAGGGGATTATTTCTTTCACTAAGATAATTCAGTACTAAAGGATCCCCGTTCGAAAGATGCATCACAAAGGTATGGATATCAAACTGTGAGTAACTAACTGGCTTGGAAAGAGCTTCTAGTAGACACCTTAGGCATGTAGCGAGTCTGCTAACTACCATTAAAAGAAAAAGCTTCTCAGTTTCAAGTTTCACGGGAGTTCTTGACTACAGAAAATAACTATTATTGTAACATTTATCAATTTTATGCAATTCTTGGATTAATTTCTCCAACTCTTTGACTTATGTAGATATCATGCTCATATCTATACAAATGGAACCGTATGTGATTTAACAAATGAGCCACGACAAACAGAGATATGATTGTATGAAGCTATTCTTTTGCTTTTTGTCTTTTTTATTCCAAAATTCTATATTTCGCATGGACTCAATTCCAGGTGAGGTTTGTTTGTTCAGAGCCTAGAGCTATGATAAGCTCTATAACTGAATTATCCACATGCAAGTACGCTCTCACTGTACACTGCAAACACCCGTAAGTTATTAAAGTTACTCCTCTTGATTTTTTGTTCAATTCTTCTCTCTTATGGCTGATGACGGTAAAGAATGGATCTTGGGCCTAACTCAACCCCAAAAGCTAGCTTGTAGGGTGAGGATTGTCCAAGTCCATATAAGGAGTCCATGTTCCCATTCCATTTTCGATGTGGGACTCTTAACACTGACAAATGACAGTAAGTCATCCTTTCTCTTTTGGGCTGACTGTTAATTCTGGTAGCTGTTTATATCTATTTCAGTACTTGCTTTCATTAGTTACTGCTGCTGAGGTTTTGAGAAATAAGAGACTTCTCTAGGTAGGAAGTGGCAATCCAGTTTTTTTCATGTTAGGGGTCAACTGCTGGTCAAAAGCATTCATCAAGAAGTGCCATTACCTGAAAACACAAGCTTATTATATGTCTCAGTCAAAAATCAGCAGACCACCACATTAATCATGTCGTGATGGTGTAGGAATAAGATAGTTTTTCTTAGTTGCCTTGGCATTTTCTGATAGTCGGATGGCCAACTTATTGTGAGAGAATCTACACTTGTAGGATTTCATGCTTGGTTGTGCAGTCTAGATGGGTAAAAACTTACCCCAACCCAGTTTTTACCCCAAATTATATTACTAATTTACAGTGATTAAGTGATAAATTAAGGTGATAATGTATGTTAATTAACTTTGATTTAGTGATAAAAATGTATGTGAAGACGTGTGTCATGTATTCATTAGACCAAACACCAAGTGCGGATAAGTTTTTACCGTCTAGATGTCCAATTAAAAATTAAGATTCAATGATGATGACATGACCATTCAGTTGATATTTTCATACCCAAGATTTGTATATATTGGAAAATGAATAAAGTTCCCTCTTCACTCTGATGCATTATGCTATTTCTTCAAAGCTATATCTTCGATCTTCCTATTTATTTATTTTTAAAAAAATATTTAAATAGGAGGAATTCACTGATAACTCCGTTGAACACTTAATAACTACTCTTAATTAGTTTTGGAATATTAGTGTATTTGCTATGCAATCATTTAGGTGTATGGTTGACATTTGTAGCTTGTTCTCCATATAAGTATATAGCGCATTGTCGCGTGTATTCTGGTCGTCAGCATTTGCTCTGATTGTTAATTGTTCTATGCAGGCTCTTTCAGGAAGAAAGGCCAGTGTGGCATACCATTAACTGTAATAAACTTCCAAAAGATTACAGAGAAACAAAAGTCGAAGAAGACAATTGGTGACAGACCTAGAGTATCAGCCTTCGAGTGATTTAGACGAGCACGTGAAAGTAGAGGAAGAACCTAAAAGTTAGCTTGTAGGGTAAGGATTGTCTTAGTTCATATAAGGAGTCCATGTTTCAATTCCATATCCGATGTGAGATTCTTAACGGAGACAATTTAGAAGATGAAAATATGACCATAGCAACATAATACAGATATGACCTATGCAGGGAATATCAAGCTGCTCAGCTTCAACTCTTTTTCTATTTGTTTATCTGATTCAGTATAGAACTTTTAGGAAAGGGAAAACCCCATTTTTCTTAAGGTACAGGGATAATAGAAGTCATATTTGTTGAGGAAACGTGACCCTAATGGCAATCAAGAAAATACTGTTACAAAGAGTATTGTTTCTTTTGTTCAAGAATGGGTATGTAACATAAGGTGGCATTTTAGCTCAAGCATTCTCAAAGATTGTGCATAACTCCCTCCGGATAAAAAAGAGTGTCCACTTAGCCATTTGCACACCTCTTAAGAAAATACTAACTTCTAGGCAAAAATAGGAAATTTGACTAAAATGCTCCTAATTAAATAGGTATTAGGATTTGATCACATAACACTTAATAAGGGCAAATCTAAGGTTAATTTTTTCTTGATTTGGTAAGTAAACACTTTTTTTTATTCAAAAAAAAATAAAGGATAAGTGAACACTATTTTTTATCCGGAGGGAGTAATTTTTAAGATCCTGGATGATATGCTTAATTGTTGGCGAGATTAATTCCATTGTATTTTATCTTAATATATTATATGGAGAACGTAATTACACAGTTTTCCTGGTTTGTTATAGACCAAAGTCCTCAACCCTAAGAGAGGAGCCAAATTTAAATTTAAAAGGAGGAAAGCAAGAAACAAAAGCAGTTTCTTGAAACTCTTTGCAGTTTGTTTTTGTAGTAAAGTGAGATTAAGAAAACCTCTAGTAGGCAGCTATTTCAGAATACAATAGATCGGGAGGTCACAATTCATGTTTCAATTTTCACTAGTGAATGAGAGATGTTAAGCTTTTTATCATCCTGTCGTCTAGTTATTTTTCCAAGTCTTGTGTATCTCCAACTTTTGTTTTGTCTTTTAAATACAAATTATTGAGCATCAGGAAATGAATCCAAATATAGCGAGATAACAAATAGTAAATCTGAACCCATAATTTAAAAAATACATCGGTATATCACTAAGAACCTTAAATATTGAACTCATTTTTTTTATAAGGTTCTTAAATATTGAACTCATAGAGCTTAAATCCTGAATCGTCTGGATTAGGACCCGAGGAAGTTGATACGGTGAACTGAGTAATAAAACTCTTTATCATAAACGTTAAATAATTTAACAAAAAGGGAACACAAGGCATCAATTTCCAAAAGCAATTTCATTCAAGGATTAGGTTAAGATAATTTATGCTTATGCTATACACAGCAAACTATTCAAGTCTGTCAAAATGTACTGTACTTTTTAACTACGAAGACGGACAATTCTCAACATGTACTGTACTTCCAACTATGAGGATGAACCTATCTCTACATTATCTCCTACAGTTACTAAAGCTAAGTATTCGTTTATAGCTTCACCTTCTTCCGTAACCTCGAGGTCGTAGTCAGAGTAAGCATCTCCTTTTAGTAATTCGCCAGTAATCTCATCTTCCATTTCCACATCGCGCATCGCAACTTTGTCATGACTTGGACCTCCATCACTACTTGAGCCTGTGTTAGTACCCAATCCATCTTCACTTTGGTTGTTAGTTAGAGGATCATTTGCATTTCCATCTTCCCCTTCATTGTTATCATTTACATTGTGATCTACTGTTGCTGAAGTATTAATTGATCCTCCAAGTAGATGATCTATAGCTGCTTGACTCGTGCCAAAACTGCGAACAGCTGCAACCACTGCCAAAACAAAAACATTTAGGGGTTGCTGGTTAGAGTTATGCAGGTATTAATGTTTCTTCTGCTTTATCACTCAATGCAGATTTCTTGGAACCTATTCTTCTACCCATCATGTTACAAAATCAACACTTAAAATTAATCACTTTTATGGAAGCATGGTATGGTTATAAGTCAAAAAGTGGTTTCTGTAAATAATAAGCAAATGCTAATAGAATATTATTGAAATCAGTTTAGTGTCAAAATTCAAAAAACCAGGCAGCTACTAGAAACAATGACCATGGAACAGAACTTAAATCAGGATAGATTAACTAATAGTACTAAATACCTGCTTCTCTGGGGAAACCCATGGATATAAGTTCTTCGATTGAGGCATTAGCTGCTTGACGCAATCTTTTCTTCTTCATCGACTCAATATGTATCTGCATTACGAAAAGAGGAGGTACATAACCAGAGATAGTCTTCAATAAATGAGCACTACGAGTCAGACCACTCGCCAATATATTTTTCAATAAGTCAGATTTCCATTAGTAAACACCAAGTATCAAAAGTATTTACAAAGGTGTCTATATGACTAGTAAACACCACGTTGGTGTCAAACGTATTTATGAGTTGACCACTGACACTCATCAATTTTCCCAGTTGTCTATTTTGAGTTCGACTAAATCATAAGAGCAAGAGACCCCGACCCATCTATTCTGATACTTTGAGAAAAATATTAATTCTTCACATAGAAAGTAGGAAGTAGAACTACTAGAGATTTCTTTTGGTATACTTCTGATCGTAATAATTACCAACAATTTGTAATATTTGATCACTATTTTGACAAGCATTTGCTACCGCTGATCATGCAAGCCTAAATCTACTTATAAATTATAATCAAATTTGACCAGTAACTAATACCTGGTTAACTACTCGACTAATAGCTTCACTTGGACAAATTTTCATGCCAGAAAATTACCTGTATCGAAGAATTAGCTTCTGGATTTGTCAAGTCATCCAAAGCCTTTTGTGTGTCATTTTCATTTCGTCGAAGTGCTTCTGCAGCAAGCTCTTTCTCAAACCTGGCATTCAGGAATATGTATGAGTTTTATACAAATATCAGGCCACTCAAGACTTAACATAAGCATTGACTTAAGATAAAAGAAGCTCCGTCATTCTGGTTTATCAACCAAATGCACTGTTTGATAGTCGAAAAAGTTCTTCAGATTTTTTAATGGGATAATTACATCTTGGACCGCTCAAAATAATAATAGCCACCAAATGTATACATTGTATATACACAAAATACAAAATATGCATATAATAATAGGTTTTGTATATTTTAGCTAGCGCCGGTAATTAATTTCGGCCTACGGGTCAAAATGATAAAAACCCTCATCCGGTGTTAGGTATGACCATAAAAAGTAGTTTCAGTCAAATAGCACAAAACCACTGAGAGAATTGCTTAAGTTAGTAGCTTTTCTATGTAAGGGATACAGGAATGTCTCCACTTGAAAGATCCTGTGATACAACTCTTACTAACCCAATTGACACCAATTCATTCAGTCTCTCGATATCAACACCTTTTGCAAGGGGAGTCGTTCCATAACGCTTTTGCTCCCTACAGTTAATCACGTAGAGAAAGCTTAGCGATGTATCTAATTTTAAAGAAAATAGATAAAGGAATTATATCTTAAACAAAGATGAATTCACATGATCTCCTTCTGCCGCTTGATGTTGTCCTCCCTTCTCGTTGCTTTCTTTTCTTTCTCCTCAACAAGAAAATCAACAGCACTTTCTACTACTTGATTGTTCATGCGAAGCGCTCTCTTGGCATCCCGTTCTTTGTAGCCCATACCCAAAAGTAAAGACAAAGCTTCATCTGGAATTTGAAGCTGTTTTTTTCAAGAAAGACAAAAAAATGGATTAACTGTTTATGATTACTGAGAAAATAAGTAGGAAGAATTAACCCCGAGAGAAGGAACAATAGCTGATATCTCAAAGAAGAGAAGCAATAGATGTGTATGTAAACCCTATAGACTAATAATAGCTTGTTGGTCAAGCTACTAAAATCAGCTTGTTTTGAAAAAGTGTTTTTCAAAAAAGTACTTGTGGTGAGAAGCAGTATGTGTTTGGCTAATCAATTTGAAAAGCACCTTTAAGCAGCAATTAGTGTTTAGCCAATAACCTTTTCAAAAGTGCTTCCAAGTGTATTTTCTCAAACGTGCTTTCCGAAAAAGGGTCTTGGAACATTGGGACCTTAACGGGAAAGTCCATAGAGCTAGTTAAGATTCTTAAGAAGAGGAGGATTAATATAGCTTGTGTTCAGGAGACAAAATGGGTAGGACCTAAGGCTAAGGATGTGGACGGGTATAAGTTATGGTTCTCGAGTAGGTCGAGGTATAGGAATGGGGTAGGCATTTTAGTAGACAGCGAGCTAAGGGATCAGGTGGTAGAGGTTAGGAGGGTCAATGACAAGATAAAGGCGATTAAGTTGGTAGTTGGAGGACTTACTATGAATATTATTAGTGCTTACACGCCTCAGCCGGGCTTGGACGAGGAGAAAAGGCGCTTTTGGGAGAATTTGGACGAGGTGGTGGTTATTTGTAGGAGGGGACTTCAATGGACATATTGGGTCACTTCCGGGGGTTGTGACGACGTGCATGGAGTCTTTGGGTTCGGGGATAGAAACGAGGGAGGCGTCTCACTTTTGGAATTCGCTAGAGCTTGTAGGATAGTGATAACCAATTCGAGGTTCCTGAAGAAGGAGGAACACTTGGTAACTTTCCGTAGTTCGGTGGCTAAGACTCAACTAGATTTTTTACTCCTTCGGAAGGTTGACAAAGGTCTTTGTAAAGACTGCAAGATTATTTCGAGGGAGGATCTTACGACCCGACATAAGCTTCTGGTGATGGATTTGGAGATCAAGATAGAGAAAAAAGAGGAGGGTTGCGGATGACAGGTTAAGAATCAAATGGGGGAGTTTGACCATGGCTAGTGCAAAGGAGATGGGAGACAGGTTGATGGCCAAGGGGGCTTGGGGGAGTAGTGAGGATGCGACCGGTATGTGGGACAGGACAGCTAGTTGCATTTGAGAGGTAGCTAGAGAAGTGCTTGGGGTCTCGAGAGGTAGCCGTGGTGGGCATCAAGGGGACTGGTGGTGGAATGGTAAAGTTCAAGAGAAGGTGGAAGCAAAGAAAGTGGCATATGCGAAATTGGTAGAAAGCAATGATGAGGTAGAGAAGTGGACAAATAGGGAGTTGTATAAAATGGCGAGGAAGGAGGCAAAGCTTGCTGTTACGGCGGCAAAAACGATGGCTTTTGAACACATGTACGTGGAATTAGAGGAGAAAGCCGGGGATAGGAAGTTGTACAGTCTAGCCAAGGCGAGGGAGAAGAGGGTTTGTGACTTGGATCAAGTGAGGTGTATCAAGGACGAGGACGGCAAAGTACTGGTGGAGGACGCGTATATGAGGCGGAGGTGTCAGTCTTACTTTCATAAACTCTTAAACGAAGAATGAGATAGAGACATTGTGCTGGAAGACCTGAGCAATCTGGTAGGTACCAAAATTTTGGGTATTGTAGAAACATTAAAGTAGAGGAGATTAAGGGTGATATTAGCAGGATGCGCAGGGGACGAGCGACTGGGCCTGATGAGATCCCAGTCGAATTTTGGAAGAGCGTAGACAGGGCAGGTTTGGAGTGACTGACTGAATTGTTTAACGTTATTTTTAAGACGGCAAGAATGCTCGAAAAATGGAGGTGGAGTACAATGATCCATTTGTACAAGGTGATATCCAGAGTTATAACTATAGGGGTATCAAGCAGCTAAGCCACACTATGAAAGTGTGGGAGAGGTCGTGGAGATAAGGGTGAGAAGAGGCGTATCTATTTTCGAGAACTAGTTTGGATTAATGCTGAGGCGTTCGACCACAGAAATCATTCATCTTATTAGGAGGTTGGTGGAGCGGTATATGGAGAGGAAGATAGACTTACATATGGTTTTCATCGACCTCGAGAAGGCATACGACAAAGTCCGCATACGACAAAGTCCCTAGGGAGGTTCTATGGAGATGTTTAGAGGTTAGAGGTGTACCTGTGGCGTACACTAGGGCGATAAATATGTGTGATGGAGCCAAGACTAGGGTACGGACAGTAGGAGGAGACTCGGAGCACTTCCTAGTGATGATGGGGTTGCACCAGAGATCAGCTCTAGCCCATTCCTATTTTCCTTGATAATGGATGGACTGACGCGACAAATCCAAAGAGAGGTGCCATGGTGTATGTTATTCGCAGGCGACATAGTCCTGATTGATGAGACTCGCAGCGGAGTGAATGCTAAGCTGAAGGTTTGGAGACATACTCTGGAATCCAGGATTCAGGCTGAGTAGGACCAAGACAAAATACTTGGAGTGCAAGTTCGGTAACGGGAGCGACCCTGAGACAGGCGTGGAGGTGAGGCTTGGTACTCAGGTCATTCTAAAGAAAGGAAGCTTAAAGTACCTCGGCTCTATTATCTAAGAGAATGGAGAGATTGATTACGATGTCACGCATCGTATTGGAGCAGGGTGGATGAAATAAAGGCTCGCATCTGGAGTCTTGTGCAATAAAAATGTGTCACCAAAACTTAAAGGCAAGTTCTATAGGACGGTGGTTAGACCGACTATGTTGTATGAGGCGGAGTGTTGATCAGTCAAGACTGCGCACATCCAAAAGATTAAAGTTGCAGAGACGAGGATGCTGAGATGGATGTGCGGGCATACAAGGAGGGATATGATTAGAAATGATGATATTCGGGACAGAGTGGGAGTGGCCTCGGTGGAGGATAAGATGCGGAAAGCGAGGTTGAGATGGTTTAGGCATGTACAGAGGAGAGACACAAATTCCCCAGTGCGGAGGTGTGAGAGGTTGGCTATGGACTGGTTCAGGAGGGGTAGAGGTAGGCCAAAGAAGTATTGGGGAGAGGTGATTAGACGGGATATGGCACAGGTGCAACTTACTGAGGACATGACCTTAGATAGGGGGTTGTGGAAGACACAGATTAGGTGGCAGGTAGTCGAGCGTAGTCCTACTCACGCTTGCAAACTGGTAGGGGTAGTGTTTTTATTGCTGGTCTGCTTATCCTATCATACAAATAGGCACAATATTGCTTTATAGTCACATGTAGCTTGTTTTCTGCTGATGTGTCCTTTAGTATACCTTGTTTAGCTTATTTACATGCGCTAGTTAATGCATACTTTTTTCGGAATTCGCTATCATAGCTTATTCGCTTTTGATACCAGCAATTTTCATACTGCTTTAAATTTTTCCTAATCGTTGCTCTTGCTTTGGTTTTGCTTTGCTTGTGCTTATGCTCTATCTTGAGCCGAGGGTCTCTCGAAAACAGTCGCTCTACCTACCAAGGTAGAGGTAAGGTCTGCGTACACTCTACCCTCCCGAGACCCCACGTTGTGGGATTTCACTGGGTATGTTGTTGTTGTTGTGCTTTCCGAAAAAGCAATTTTGGGGAGAAGCTACTTTTTTCAGCTTCTCAAAAATAGCTCTTGCTTTTACTCAAAAGTATTTTTTCTTCTCCTAAAAGCTTGACCAAACACCTTTGAAAAAAAGCACTTTTTTAAGAAAAAAAAGGAAGCAATTTTCGCCTTGAAGAAGCTTGGCCAAGCAAGCTCTAAGTCAGCATCACAAGCAGGGCTAATCAAACAACACCAAAAGCGAGTGAACACATTTACACATGCATGAAAACAAAAGAGAAATTGAAGCAAATATAGACATAGTGTGAGTATATTATCTCCTACAAGAACTGAAAACAATGGTCCAAATATCTGTCTATTAGCGAAATGGGCAAGAGCCAACCATCATCAGCTTTACCAAAAACAAAAAAAGGACGGGCTAACCTGCAAAAACTTGGCTTGAGCAGATGTCAAGGACTTTCTAGATTTTTCAATCTGACTGATATGATATGCCACTACTCCTTCTAGCAGCTCCAGCCTCAAATGTCTAGAAAGAAGATATGGAAGCAACAAATTTCAAATAATGTTGCAAGGCGCCTTTTTCCTGCATTATACACAAGCACAGAGTTTACTCACAGGGCAATCTCCGGATAATGTCCTTTTTGAAGCAGTCTGAGACGACTCGCTTCTTTCCCATGAGAACGCTCGAGCCCTTCCCTAGCTTTTACAAGGCGGACCCCTGCAACTGAAAGCCAGCTGATATCTCGGAGCATAAAGTAGCACCACACCATGTCTATTTGCAGAATGGGCACATTGTCAACCATCTGAAAAAAACAAAGAGGAAGGCTGGAGTCATCAGATAACAGCTATGGCAAATCTCTGCAGATCAGTGAATATAGAGTTCTTCACAAAAACGAGTTGTATCAGTTGTGACAAAATAATTAAAAAAAAACAAGTAACCATCAAATCCGACCCATTAAACATGGGTTGGATAGCTGACCATTTAAAAGGGATCAAATATGGATATTATCCAACAAAAAATGGATATATGGATATCCATATTATCAATATCATTTCTCTGCTTGTTACTTTTCATGAGTTCTTTCTTTCTGGGGTCTTTAAGTTTATTTTCACTTTTAGCTTGTGTTCTCCTGACACAATGGATAATATGGATATGCATCGGTTAACCCATTTTTTATCCGTGTTAAATATGGGCGGGTGGATTTTTTATCCATTTTTGTTTAACCCGTTTTCAACCCACCCATATCCGATCCAACCCGCCCGTTTGCCACTCCTAGTTGCCTGTAACTTATCCGCCTACATATACATTTTATAACTACTGAAACGCTAAGCACTATTCATAAGATAAGCTAGCCATTCAAGGACTGACAACAAAGACACAGATAAAGCCATAAAACGACCATATGAGAAGAGTAAGGAGGACATGTTCTGTTACTTTATCGCAATAAATAAACTATATCATATTATTTTCTTCTATTTCTTTCTTTTCCATATATATCACTCAAAAGGTCCAAGGTTACTTTTTTTTAATTATTGCAGAAATCCAAGTTCACTTTTACATCAATTCACGCAAGGATTCACATTTAGAAATTGCGATCCACTTCCCAGTTAAACATGAAATAATACACATTCACTGCTCTCGTCTTAATAACAACATCGCTTAAACTAACAAGCACTCAACTTTTGGAAGAAAGAAACCTAATTCACCTCGATGAGTTTCTGGTCACAGAGAGAGAAGGCATCCTGCAAAAGAGAACCCACTGCCTTATGAGCATTCAACCAGATATTCAAATATACACAGGAAATAGCAAGAAAAAGATTAGGCACTAACCTCTCCCATGGTCAGAACTTCTAGTGCTTCCTTATATTTTTTCTTCCTCATTAAGGCTTTTGCATTTGCATGAAGCATGAGGCCCATCATTATTGCCCTAAAAATTAAAAGGAAAGGATAAAAATAGATTGTGTTTCATTCATAGTCAACATGAACCTATTTGACTAAATAGGTAAAGAAAATAATTTTGCATACCGCTGATCAGTCTCAGATCCCAGTTGAACCTTTTGTCCACTCTGATTTTCGAGCTCCAGATTGAAATCTTCAACAGGTAATGATCCATCCGCATGTCTCTCTGACAAAGAAATAGCAGCTGCCCTGTAATTCCAATCATACCAGAAGTTAGCTAGAAAAGAACAAATTTAAGCAAGATGCCACATAAATAGTTTCTTCCACCAGAATAATATCATTAAGTGAAACAACAAGAGCGTGTTATAAATCACTCCTCCAGAGAGAGACAAAAAGCAACATATCTTGTTATATTACAGATTCGATCATTTACAAGTTTAATTTACAAAATGCAATCATCACTTGAGGTGCATGTTACTGATTCTAAATTTACATGGGCGTTTCCCTTTTTTAAAAGGATTCCAATGGAACTTCTACTGAATCTCTATTACAGGTAAATATCAACTACACTTATCAAAAAGAAGCGAATATAAGTACAATGACATGCTCTACCCATTCAAACCTAAAGCTACTCACTGTTTTATTTCTTTTTAGTGTGTCCTGCCCAGCATAAACTTTCTCCTTCATATCGTTGTGAAAGGGCTAGCAACATCAGAGCAAGTAAGAAAAATGAAAATCACTATTCCAATCTCCGTCCTCCCTAAATAAATCATAGCTACTATAAGCAAAACACATGGATAGACACTTGAAGTTGGCACCAACAGTCAGATAGATACCTCTGCTCGACACAGGTATATCTCGTAACCCAGGTCCCGCAGACCTCACGTGTGACTTACAATCGCGGATAACGTGGAGAATTTACAAACAATAAAAATGACACGTGTAATTTGGAAAAAAGGGACAAAAGAGATATTTGACATAAACAAAAAGAAAAACATTTAGCAAACCCCTCTCACCCCCTCCCCCTTATTCTTTATTTTTTTCATCTAAAATAATCGCCCCATTTTCTTCTTCTTCATCAATCCTCCACCAAAAAGCATACAGCATAATCCAAACCCTCCTGCCCCCTCTTCTTCCACTACCTTCTCTCCATTCCATCCAAACTCCATCTCCACTCACATTCTTCTTCACTGTCATGTTGAACTCATATACCCTATTCCCAAACCAAACGTCTCCTACCCCCTTCTCTGTTTCTTCTCCTCCGGCAAGTCAGTGACCTCCCCTATTTTTCACATCTTCTTTTTCTTTAACTCATAGCAAAACCAGTTTTCTTTTCCCAAAAATCTTCTATGAGGAGAACACCAAACAAGCGAAGAGGTGGAAGATTTGATAACGGATTCCAGTGAGTCACCATTGGAGTAAGGCTATCTTTTGGAGGCTTCAGAAATATTTCAATGGCACTTATAGACTCTACTAAAGGTAAATATCAACTACACTTATCAAAAAAAGGTAAACATAAGTACATCAGTATGCTCTACTCGTCAAGACGTAGAGCTACTCTCAATTTTATTCTTTTTAGTCTGTCCTCTCTGGCATAATTTCTCCTTTATGTCATTGTGAAAGAGCTAGCAACCTCAGCTCAGATAAGTAGAAATCAAAATCTATATCCATTTATTTACATGTACCAAGATACCAGCTAAATCAAACACTACTTTCACTCTGATTACAATATTTAAAAACAGAACTCACAATCCATAGCAAATAAAATCCCAAGGCAGACACAGTAGAGACATACAACAAATAAAGAAGAGAAGAACAACAACAACAACGCCCCCCACCCCACCCCACCCCGCCCCCCACACACAAGACAAAAATGATCCCAATCAAAATCAATTTTGTCTACCAATATAAAAGCTAAACAAACCACTAATTTCACTCTGATCACCTTTAGAAACAAAACTCACATAGTCTAACACAGTGGAGACATATAACAAATAAAGAAGAGGAACAACAACCAACCCCAACCCTCCCCCAACACCACCACCACACACACCAAAAAAAAAATGATCACAACCAAAATTTGAGATGCACAAACCTGAAAAGTGAATAATCACAATCCATAGAAAATATAATTCCAAGTCAAACTCAGTGGAGACATACAACAAACAAAGAACAAGATGAACAACAACAAAAACTTCTATTACACCACTCCATGCCCCTCCTATCTTCAATTTTGCTAACCCCATGTGCTTATTTTTGCAGAGAAATAGGAAAAAGTTGTATTCTTGAAGTCTTAAACTACTTTCACTCTGATCACACTATCTAAAACATAACTCACAACCCATAGCAAATAGAATTCTAAGTCAACCTCAGTGGAGACATACAACCCCCCCCCCCCCCACACACACACAAAAAAAAAAAAAAAAAAGAGAAACAATGATCACAAACCAAAAATTGAGATGCACAAACCTGAAAAGTGAATAATCACAACCTATAGCAAATATATTTCCAAGTCAAACTCAGTGGAGACATACAACAAACAAAGAAGATGAACAACAACAACCACACACACACACACACACCCCAAACCCCAACACACACAAATATACAAAAATAATCACAATCAACTCAATTTTATGTACCAAGATAATAGCTAAATAAGCCACTATTTTCACTATGATCACACACCTTTAAGAACAAAACTCATATAGTTTAATACAATCAAGAAAACAACACCAGAAGAACATAAAGAAAGACAAAAAGATATTGACTTTAGCCCACACAAGAAAACACATGATCACAATAAAAAAAAAAACTCACATAGTTTAATACTCTATAAAACCCAAAACCCAAAACCTACCAAGCAAATCAAGAAAACAACACTAGAATAACATAAAGAAAGACAAAAAGATACTAACTTTAGTCTTGAAAGCCTAGTGGAACGTTCTTCCTCAGCCAAAGACACTTCTTTTACAGACATTCCTTGATCAACATTAACCCTTGAAGCCAAAATCTTTGCATTGTTTCTAACACCCAATTGGCTCAACTTTTTAAATTCCATCACCATCTTTCAGAAATTTACCAGCACATACAAGGTTAATTGTTTCTGGTCCTCCATCATGACCTGATCTTTTTGCAACTTCTTCTCTTAACATTGGTACTGCCCATTCTTCCAATTCTATTTCAAGAACACCACTCCATGTCCCTCCTATCTTCAATTTTGCTAACCCCATATGCTTATTTTTTGCAGAGAAATAGTAAAAGTTGTATTCTTGAAGCCTATTTCAACTAGAACCCCACCACCACCACCACCACCACCACCACACACAAAAAAAAGTGATCACAATCAAAATTAATTTTTATGTACCAACATAAAAAGCTAAATAAGCCACTATTTTCACTCTGATCACTCCTCCCCCCCCCCCACCCTCCCACCCCAAACACACACACACACAAAAGAAAAACATGATCACAATCAAAATCAATTTTATGTACCAACATAAAAAGCTAAATAAGCCACTATTTTCACTCCTGCCTCCCCCCCCCCCCTCCCCGCCCCAACCCCAAACACACACACACAAGAAAAACATGATCACAATCAAAATCAACATATAAAAGCTAAACAAGAACACTATTTTCACTCTGATCAACAAAAGTCACATAGTTTAATACAATCAAGACATAAAGAATGACAAAAAATAGCCAAAAAAATTACAAACCTTAGCCTTGAAAGCCTAGTGGAACGTTCTTCCTCAGCCAAAGACTCTTCTTTTACAGACTTGCCTTGATCAACATTAGCCCTTGAAGCCAAAATTTTTGCATTGTTTCTAACACCCAATTGGCTCAACTTTTTAATTCCATCACCATCTTTCAACAATTTTCCAGCACATATAAGGCTAATTGTTTCAGGTCCTCCACCATGACCTGATCTTTTTGCAACCTCTTCTCTTAACATTGGTACTGTCCATTCATCCAATTCTACTTCAAGAACACCACTCCATGCCCCTCCTATCTTCAGTTTTGACAACTCCATGTGATTATTTTTTGCAAAGAAATAGTAAAAGTTGTGTTCTTGAAAGTCTTTTTGTGTGTTGTTATGCTAGGTGAAGAGAGACTTTGAAGAGGTCACCTTTGTTATTGTTTGTTTTGGAGACTCGGGAATCTTGTTTATATATCTTCTTAAGTCCTACGTTTTCAATATATAGACTAGGAAACTGTATAGGTTTTTTACTATGTCATGTTTGGAAGTTACACTTGAAGCCCTACAAGTTCTTTTGAGGATTACTTAGATGTAGGTTGGTTCAATATTTATTCTGAAATTATAATGAGGCTTATAATTCTGGAAATATAATTTTAAAAATGTGATTTTTTTATTGAAGGTAGGAGTAGTTAAAGTTGCATGTGTTTGGAATTGAAGAAGTTTTCTTCTTAATAAATAAAAAGGGAAACAAATTAAACTTTAAAAATAAATTATCGCTCAATTAATTGATGATAAAAGACTACGATAAATAATGAAAAATTACATAAAGCCTCTCAAGTTTTGACTTGTAAAGCATGTAACTTTATTACATAAAACTCACGCTCTTTTATGTATTTATATTATAAAATTATGTTATTTTATAAAGATAGACAAATTCATTTGTTGTATTTTGATTTTAATCTTTTGTGTAATAATATTATATTTTCAAATTTTATTTGATTATGATTTTGATCTTATTGTCCTCCATTCGACTAACTCAAATGTTTTTTGCTTACTTAAGATGATAAATCAAAATTAAGCTAAATAAGAAATTGTATACTTGAAGTCTCTAAACATATGTGTTTTTATACAGAAACTAGGAGAAGAGACTTGGAAGAGAAGGTCACGTTTTTATTGTTTGTTTGGACTCTGTCCTTTTTGGATAGTTCCACTTGAGGTCCTATAAGTTCTTTCGATAGTTATTATTATTTTTTTAATAAAAGTTTCTTATTACATATACATATTGTTTGCACTAGTGTCATAGCCATCTCTTTTAACATATCTTCCGACGTCTTCCTTTATGCTTCCCTCAAATCAGTACTCCCTCGGTCGTCCCTTTATTCAATATCCGTCATGCTAAGAATAGGGGGTTTAGGAAGAATACAAACTTTGTTTCGGTCAGATATCGAACTCTTTTATCTTTGTCAAGATGCTTTCTCAACGATCTTTTTTCATCCTGAAGTTGATCTCATGTCCTCTACTGACCCATCCCAATCAGCATTACTAACGATTTCAACTCTCCCATGGCCATGATTA
The DNA here is from genome assembly GCA_034509755.1 of Anisodus tanguticus. Lineage (NCBI taxonomy): Eukaryota > Viridiplantae > Streptophyta > Magnoliopsida > Solanales > Solanaceae > Anisodus > Anisodus tanguticus. The sequence continues at coordinate 5,082,593 of CM067543.1, read as the reverse complement.
GTATAGATCATACCAAGATAACCTTTGAGGTACCTCAAGATCCTGTATACTACATGTAGGTGTGCTTGACAAGGAGCATGCATATACTGGCTTACCAACTCCACAACATAAGTAATGTCAGGTCTAGTGATAGTAAGATATATAAATTTTCCCACCGGCCATCATCCAAGGGTTCTTTTCTCTCTTCTTCAAGCTTATGATTTTCTTCTATTGGGCTAATATGGGGTAGGGAGAGGGGAAATTGGAAGGGATTATAATGTGGGATTCGAACTCTCACCAACAAGATAAAAATTTAGATCGTCAACCAACTGAACTACTAGATCCCTACCTTTCGATAATTACACTTGAAGCCCTACATGTTCTTTTATTGTAAAAAAGTTGCATGTGTTTGGAATTAGGGAAGGATGGGAAAATAGCATTTCCCTCTCAATAAAGGGAGACAAATTAAACTTACAAAAGATCTTCCGTCCAATTAATTGATGAGAAAAGGCTAGGACAAAAATAAGGGAGAATTACATTTACATAAATCCTCTCAGGTTTTGATTTGTAAGTCACATTACTTATAAGTTTGTAGTTTCAGATATTGTAGCACCGCGAAATTTTTTAGAATGTCAAGATTCAACACTTGCTAAATAATATCTCTTTTTTACATGTTAAAGATGATAATGGGCGAGTATAGCCCCCAGAGACACAGACGAGTTGGTAAGTGGCAAGGTGATTGGGGGACAATCACTCCGACGTCGCGGGTTCGAATTCGTGTGGTGACGTCTTTGCTGAAATATTGCAAGGGTTGTTCTTTGGATTCGTGTCCCGTTGGTCCTCTCCCCTTGGTGCCACTCGCGCATATCCCTCGATTTACATCTCACCTGGCCAAGGGGCCTCTGGTACAGGTGGGGGGTTTCGCCTTCGGGACTTTCCCCTTCACAAAGATAATGGGCGAGTATAATATTATTTAAATATAATAATAAATTTATAAAAGTGCATTGGAAGTGATGTATAGTTGGTGATTTACGTACAAAATAATTTATGTTTATCCTCCGTTTAAAGTTAGCATCAATTATACCTTGTCGTTATAAAATAGGCATACATTTTTCTTATTTGCCAACTCAACTAACATAATTATTATTATAAGATAATAAAAAAAAATCCCCTATGATTTGTGAAAATGTGCAAATTTTCCTCTTGTTGTTTGGTTAATGAGTTATTTTGTCTTACTTATATTTATGACATTTATTTGATATGAATCTATATATATATATATATATATATATATATATATATATTTAATTGTAACTGATTCAATTGGAAAGATTATGAAAATTCCTCCGCTATAATTCAGAGAGAAATATATTTCTGAATATATTAGTCATGTCAGTATGCGAGAATACTATATTACAAATGATAATTCAAATAAAGAATTAAAAAAAAAGTGATACTTGAAGTGTTTTTTCCCGTTATCTCTATTACCATTATATTAAGATTGACATTAGAAATATGGGTTCATAGAACTAGGGCAGAGTTAAATTTATGTAAAATTTAAAAGCCTTAAAATATCTGAAAAGAGCAAAAACGATGACTCAACAAGTCATTATTATTTGAAACTTTTGCATGAGCACAAAGACATTGACATGGACTAATAGTAAAAAAAAAATTAACTCTCACCTTTAAAGTGTGTGTTGCTTTAAGACAACTTTAGGGATGTCAATTGGGCGGGACGGGTGCAGGTACTCCCTCACCTGCATTCGTATTCGTCAAAAAAATTTATATCTGTCACTACTCGTCACCCGTGGCGTGTATATTTTCAACATCCATATCCGTCTAGACGGGTATATTCCTAAATCCACACCCTCTCCTCCACCCAAGTGGATATCCACCGCCCGCCAATACCCGTCTGTATCCGCCAGCCATATTTTGTAATCAATTCATTTGTCATTTTGTCAACTTGCCAATACATGAGAATTACCTACTACTACTATACCGTATCTACTACTACTATATTGTACCAATATAGCAAATTGGCAACAAAGCCAACATACTTCTCAATTAGTGATCAAACTCAAAATAAAATAGTCTTATAAATTAAATTAGTACATTATATAAACAAGACAAACTACATAAAAAATTATGTGTGCCAAATTATTTGGGCTTTAGATAAATATAAAGTTATACAAATAAAATTATAGTTGGCGGGTATATAAGGCGGGCGGTTGGATGCGGGGCGGGGCGGGGCAGGCGAGCATAACTGCAAATCCACCACCTACCCATACCCGCCAAAGTTATACTCATACCCGCCAAAGTTATACTCATATCTGCCCCAACTGAGACGGGTGGGATGCGAAATCCGCAAAATTGTACTCACCTACCATCCCTAAACTTCAGATTTTTCCAAAATTTCAAAGTTGCAAAGCCAAGCTTTCATCTGACTTATTGCTCAAGAGAATTACTATTCCTATTAAAAGGGTAAAAGGGACATATTCCCAACTCCTAAAAGTTCAAGGAGGTAAAATGAAATTTATTCTAATTTCAACATTGAGAACTTTCAAAATCTTTCTTTATTTGAGCCGATAGTCTATGGAATCAGTATTTCTACCTTCATAAGATAATGATAAGATTGCGTGTATCATCTTCTCATACCCCACTTATCAAATTACATTGAGTATATTATGTTATTGTAACTTTCATTCTTTGAGAATCCAAAAGAGAAGAGGTAATAGTGTTTTTATCTTTCAATTATTGCTAGATAATTTTGATCATTGTGATATATGAGTCAACATGTTTAATTTTTTAATTAATTAAGATGTATACTTTTTATCCCTTTATGTAGAAAATATATAATATTACAATAGCATATTACTCAATTATAGAGTATCAATAAAAGAATAACATGATATGTGAATATTAAATAGTGAAATGCTTAATAATTCTAATAAAAAAAGGACAGTCCGGTGCACAAATATTCATAAGTAATTTTATAAATATTCACAAGTAAATAGTTTAAAGTATATATTTCAAATAATGTAAGATTAAATATACCTAATCATTTTCAGATTGTTATTTCTTAATTCTTGTTTACTTGTAAACTAGTACAATTGAATTTGTACACATGATCAAGGATACCTGGATCTCAAGTGACCAAATTAGTAAGATAATTAGCAAATAAATCTGATAGAAATTGAATCTAAAAGAAAGGTTAAGATCTAATTAGCCTGAGCCTAAAAGAAGTTTTATGTTGTGACTTCTGGGTTGTGTTATATTTCTTGAATATGATGTCCCTTACAATGAAGTGATTGGTCATATTTATACTTTGACTCATGAGTACACATTCCACGAATTATGCCCTTATTAATATCAGTATATAAATGTAGTAATAATCATATAATTAGTATTTTCATAAATGCCTTTAATGCTTTCTTGGAATGAATTTATGTTGATGCAAGTGGAGCTCCATCGAAAAAATTCATTAAAATGTAGATAAATATAAATAAAAAATAAAGAAAATACATTTTTTCATCCCTAATCTTGCACCGAAAATTTACTTTAATAATTAAACTTTACACGTAATTATTTACCCCCTATTTTTATCGATAGTGTATTAAATATCCCCCTAAATAGAGAAAAGTGTACTCACCTTGAAGCTAGTGAGACTGAGAAGGAAAAAAAATAAAAACTGATATAATAATACACATGTCCTTTTTTAAATGACCAATATATAATTAATACTCTTAATATTTTTTTAATATATTAATATATATTTTTTAAATTATAGAATTTTTTTATTTTGAGATAAATAAAATTTGTGAGTCCCATTTTTTCTTTTAATTTTTTTATTTCTCTTCTCTTTATTTATTGTCTTCTCTAAAAGATCTTCTCCTTCATTTTCACCACCCATCTATTCCATCATTTTCATGGCCACCATTGTTGAACTAAATGTTGGAGAGAAATAAATTAATAAATTGACTATAAATCTTTCCTTTTTATACATTTAATAGGAGAATTTTAAAGAAGATACCTTTAAGCAATGCGTAAGAAATTTTTAAATTTTAAATTTGTGACAATCAAAGATTACAACTTAATTTATATTAATTGAGTTGTTCCATATAATAAACGTATTTAAATCTCATTATCTTTTGTCTCACTTCCTCTTCCTAATGTAATTTAAGAAAACTTTTAGAGAGAAAAACTCGACTCGTGTTAATTCAATTATAATTGTGATATCTTGACACGTTTGTGTAATTTGTAAAGTTTAAGATACATGAAGAAGAAGGTTGGTTGTGCGGGGGGTGGGTGGGGGGAGCAGAAACAAGAAGATGGGTTGTGGGGTGGCGGGTGGCGGGTGGAGGGGTAGGAAGATGAAGGTGGATTTGGTTTTTTTGGTTGGGGGTTGGGGGGGGGGGGGGGGGGGGGGGGTGTACGGAAGAAGAAGGAATGAAGAAGGTGGGTTTGGTTGGGGTGGGGTGTGTGAAGAAGAAGGAATTGGTACTGTTAAAAAAGAAATAAGATGAATGAAAATATAAAAAATAGAAAAAAGAGTAAAAAATTAATCAATCGATGACATGGAGCTGATGCGGCGAAGAGTGTTCTACGCAGTCCATTATAAGATTGGTTTAGGCAACGTAAGATTGAGTTTAATTCATGTATAAGTTGTTTAGGGGGTAAATAATTATAAGTAAAGTTTAATTGCTAAAGTGAGTTTTCGGTCCAAATTTAAGGATAAAAAGATATATTTTCTCTGAAAAGGAAATAAATGATACATATAATGATATAATGCTACTTAGACTAACAGACCAAAATTGGAAAAAGTTGGGGGGAGATATACATATTTTTTCCAGGTTTTTTTAAAATTTTAAATCATCAATTAATTAAAATATATTTTTGATCTTCTTATATATAATTGAAAGAGAATAATCCCTTGCTGATTTCATTAATGTAAATGGTTTATATACATGATATACAATACTCATCATAAGCTATAATTACGGAAATCAAATATACACTTACCTAATACAAATATTACTACCATAATTACAGATGTACAAGATCACTAATGATATCACAAGAATATACAATGTATATTCTATCACACCCCGCAGTCATAGCGGGCGGTTGTCGTATGCTGAGACTATCCCTAAAATCTTCAAACAAAACTAAGAGAAGACCCTTAGTAAATATGTCAGCAATTTGATAACGTGAAGGGACATGCAAGACACAGACTTGTCCACAAGCCACCTTTTCGCGAGCAAAGTGAATATCCATCTCGATATGTTTAGTGCGCTGATGTTGTACAGGATTCCCTGAGAGATATATCGTACTAACATTATCGCAGTAGACCAATGTAGCTTTCCGAATATGAAAATGAATCTCTAAGAAGACGTTACACAACTAACAAGACTCAGACACCGTATCGGCGATCCCTCGATATTCGATCTCCGTGCTAGAGCGCGACAGTGTAGCCTAGCGTTTATCTGACCAAGACACTAAGTTATCACGAAGAAACATACAATAACCAGATGTCGAACGCCTGGTGTCTGAACATCCACCCCAATCAACATCTGTATACGACATGAGAGTAAATACTGATGATGGATATAAGTGTAAACCATAATTAAGAATGCCCTGAATGTAGCACACAATGCGTTTAAGAGCGTACATGTGTTCTTCTCTTGGATCATGTATGAATAAACACACATGTTGCACTGCATATGTAATATCGGGCCTCGTAAATGTGAGATATTGAAGAGCCCCCGCAAGACTACGATAGTGGGAGCGATCCTCGTATGGTATGCTAGAAGTAGCACTCAGGTTCGGTTTAGTGTCAACTGGAGTAGGAGATGACTTACAGGCTGACATGCAAGCCCGTTTAATAATCTCTGCTTCATACTTCCTCTAAGATAGAAATAGACCACATGCATGACGAGTGACAGCTATATAAAAAAAATAGCTCAATGGCCCCAAGTCTTTCATAGCAATTATGAGATGAGAAGAGATATGATAGACTTGCGCAGTTTGTAAGAGGAAGCAGTCAATATAATATCATTCACATATAACAGATGTATGCCGTAGAAGTATCGTGACGATAGATGAATAAATAATGATCAGACCTGTTGTGAGAAACCCAAGAGTAGACACATAATCTGTAAATATTTTGTACCAGGCCCGAGGAGCCTGTTTTAGCCCATACAAGGACTTATTCAGCAAGCACACATGATTAGGATGAGTGAGGTTCCTGAAACCCAAGGGTTGATGCATGTATACAGTTTTCTTGAGTTCGCCGTGTAAGAACGCATTTTCACTTCCAGCTGATGAATGAGCCATGATTTTGAGAGAGCTAGACTGAGAACAGTGTGAATAGTTACCGATTTGACCACCAGACTAAATGTCTCTCCACAATCCACGCCAACTTGTTGAGTTTTTCCATCATCTACAAGACGGTCCTTATGTCTCTCAAAAGAACCATCAGATTATTCCTTATGAGTAAAAACTCACATAGAATGAATCACATTAACATCGGGTGCACGCGGCACCAACTCCCACATATTATTTTTAATAAGAGCATTATATTTATCATCCATGACCATTTTCAAATTTGGGTCATGAAGGGCATGTTGACACCCAATTTTGTCCCATCTTTTATGATTTTATTCGCAATTTTTAATATTTTTGACACTTTAAAACAATTTTAAAATATAGGCATATATATGTATATATATCATTATTATTAGTATTATTTGCATCTTTTATTTGTCATTTGCATTTTTATATCACAAGCATACTTTTATCCTAATATTATATGTTATTTTATTTTCGCAAAACGGCGTTGCATTTTTATTTTTATTTAAGCATCAAGCATTTCACAAATATTATATTTTATCATATTATCATCTTTATAATTTATAAATCTTGCAAAGCTTTCTTTTTATATAATAAAACCTCTTTTTTATATTTTAAACCCATAACCACTTCATTTCCCCCAAAACAATTTCTACTCAACCCATTACAATAAAAACAACCCATTTTCGGACCCAACTGACCAGGCCCAACCGAAGCCCCAACCCAAAAACCTCCCACCCACCCGATCGGCCCAATACCCAACTACCCATCCCTTTATTTCCCCCCTTTAAACCAAACCAAACCCTAAAACATTTTCATTCCACACACCCACACCCCATCAGCCGCAACACCCCTAACCCCATCTCTCTCTCTTTCTCCTATCGGTCGCAAACCCCCACACCGGCGACCCCACGTCGCCGGTCACCTCGCCGCCACCCCACACCACTACCCCACCTACGCCGGACACCCTACACCACCCACACCACCATCGATTTTAGGGGTTTTTGAGGTCCTAAGTCCGAAAATGAGGGTTCCGGTTTACTCTTGTTGGTGGTTTCCGTTTTGCTTTTGTTGGTGGTTTTGGTACTTTTGTTGGTGGTTTTCCGGTTTGTTTTGTTGGTGGTTTCGGGTTTGATTTGTTGGTGGTTTCCGATCTGTTTTTGGTGGTTTTATTTCCGGTCGGTTTTTGGTGATACTGCTTTCTCGGGTCACAATTCGGGTCGGGTCACTTTTCGGTCGGGCCGGCAACCGGGTCGGTAAGTTACCGATTTGTGTTTAATATTTAGTTGTTGGTTATCCGGAATTTGGAGAAAATCGATTCGGGTTGAAAAACACCTGATTCGGGTCGGGTCACTGACCCAGGTCGGGTCGACCCGGTTCGGTTAATTTCCAGATTTTTGTATGTTTATATTGTGTTGTTGGTTATCCGTAATTTGGAAGAAAATCCATTCGGGTTGAAAACACCCGATTCGGTCGGAAACATCGACCTGACGGGTCGGGTCGACCGGTTCGGTTAATTTCCGATTTTTGTATGTTTATATTGTGTTGTTGGTTATCCGTAATTTGGAAGAAAATCGATTCGGGTTGAAAACACCCGATTCGGTCGAGTCACCGACCCGTGTCGGGTCGACCGGTTCGGTTAAATTCCGATTTTTTTGTGTTTATATTGTGTTGTTGGTTACCCGAAAATTTGGAAAGAATTTGATTCGGGTTGAAATATCCGATTCGGGTCGAAACATCGTTCCGGTCGGGTCGACCGGTTCGAATAAATTTCCGATTTGTGTGTTTTAATATCTTGTTGTTTATTATCGAAAATAAATAAATAAATAAAATGTTTGATTCCGGGTCGGGTCGACCCGAAATCGAAGTCGGGTAACTATTCCGAACCCGGTCGATTTTCGAAACATTCCAAATCCTTTTTAGTTTGAAATTTCAAATTCCGGTCTTACGTTTTAATTGCAAACCGTGTTTATTTTCGCATTTAAACATCCGTACACGGATATCTTACTTTTTTAGTGATTTAAAGAAATACGCACTTAGGCCGATGAAATTAAATTCGAGGCCGCGCTTTTTTTTCTTTCTTTCGTTTCGTTTTCTCTCTTTTCTGTTTTCTGTTTTAAACATCCATGCAACGGAATACTGTTTTATTTGTTTTAACTAATACTACACTTAGGCCGATGAAATTAAATTCGAGGCCGCGCTTTTTTTTTTCGTTTCTCTGTTTTTTTATTTACAGTTTTAAACATCCGTGCATGGATTGTCTTACTGTTTTACTGTTTTGAATTAAATACTGCATTTAGGCCGATGAAATTGAATTCGAGGCCACGTTTTTTTGTCTATCTGTTCAATTTGTTGTTTTGGCATTTAAACATCCGTGCACGGATTGTCTTACTGATTTAATGATTTGAATATTATACTACACTGGCCGATGAAAAAATATCCGTCGATTTTTGAGGCCTCCACAGTTGTAAAGACGGAAAATAAAACTTCTGGGCAAGGATGAAACTTAAATCTTTTTCACCCGAGAGACCAATATGTTCGGTGGGCAAGGCAACTAAAATGACCAACGAGTCATATGTTCGCAGCCACGACATGATTGGAATGATCTTTTCAAAATTTAAGTCTGAGCCTTCCGTAATCAAAACATTTATTGTTTTGGATACGGATCCGAAGTTATGTATATTCAATTGTTTCTAACCGTTTATTCTTGACAGTTTGCAAAGATAAAGTCAAAGAAGGCAAATACCCCTCGGAGATTATTTATTTTTGATGTTGTCTTTTACTTTCTTTAATTCAGCTTTATTTTCATTCTGCATTGTAATATTATTGTACTCGTGAAATTATTGAAATATTTAGAATAGGTAGGCATAGAATTAATTAATAGGGTAGTCTAAAACTGGAAACCCATCGTTAGTTTATCTAATTTTAGGCCCGTTGCCCATAATAATCACTTTGCATACATTCTTATCAATTTTCATACAAATGCATACTTATATTTTTTTTCCAGCTTTACATGTATATTAATGCCATACAAATGCATACTTGTACAAAATGCATCATTTTATTAACACCTTGTAATATTATTTTTTATATGTATAAAAACATGCATTTTTATTAGCATAACAATTAACCTGAATTTGATCGGATAACCGCAAGTTAGCGGATCTTAAAGGATGCCTAACCCCTTCCCTTTAAGATAATAAAGAACCCTTACCTAGAATCTCATTAGTTTCGCAGACTACAAAATTGGAGTTATTTTGCAGCTTTTAGTTAACATTCAGGTGTCCTAATTCACCTTAGAATAATTAGGTGGCGACTCCTCAAGCAAGCATTTTTGTCCAATCCGGAGGCGATCGACCCATCGCGTCGCGGAACCCGCAGTCAAAATCGGGCGCGACAAAGATGGCGACTCCACCGGGGAACTTTCAGGTTCTTAACCATAGCAAATTCAGGTTAATTATTATTGTGCTTTATATTGCTCTTTATTTGATCTATTGTTTTTAATTGTTTCCTTTTTGAAATTTTGTATGTTTAACTGCTTTAATCGATACTTTCTTTTATTGCTTTTCTTAAATTGGCATTTCGCTCATATTTCTTCTACTCTGGAAAATTGACACTATCACACATTACACGCGAGGTGTGTTTTGCGCACCCGCAGACTTCTTTCAAATTTCCAAAATTTTAGGAGAGTTGGTATATGCGCGGAGTGTCCGGACCATCCGGTTGGCCGCGTAGCCTTCTCACTCGAGTAGTCCGCTCGGGAACCTTGAGTCTAGTTAGCCAAATCTTAGAAAATTTAGGATACAGCTATACCACATTTTATTTTAAGTCATGCATACATACACCTTAGATGGGTCGATACTTGGCATTGACTCCACAATTAAGAAATCCACCAAAATTGTCGACGGGTCTCGCTCCCCCAACGACCATCAGCATATTATTTTAGCGTGATAATGATGGACTAATCCAAGCCTAATCATGACATGCCGATATTGGAAAATGTACATACGTTTTGTCTTCATTTCCAACAAAAGCATTGCAGTTTGACTTGGATTATTCTCATCATTATCTCTAATATTTGGCGTTTAGGCTCACCTCTAGCATAAGAGAGGCTTCATGCATGTTAGGACGCACACTTAATTCCCGCACAATTTGTTTGCTATTTTTCTTCTTTTAACTCGTACATATTATTTAATGCAATAATTAGCTGCTTCAATTCTGTACATATCATACCATATAGTTTGCAACTCTGGGACATAAATTGTGTCACTGTCCTAGGATAAAGCGTTCCTGAACATCAAGACTCGGACCTCGTGCAGCAATCAGGAGAGTTTTTGGCTATACTGTCACTTTCCTACATTTTATTATTCTTTTAGTGACTTTCCTACTTTAACCCGGTGCTCTTATTTTTGCAGGAAGATCGTCCTCGCGAACAGTTGGGGGCGGTCGTTCTAAAACATTATTCCTGGATATACTCCAGGAAAGAACAAAGCCAAAGGCTTTCACAAAGATGACCGGAAGATATTTTGACTGGAAAAAGTCAGCCAACACCAGAGTCAACGAGGCGTCACTTTAGTTGTCTATACTTGTTTTTTATATATATTTTGCAAATTCAGTTGAGATGCTTAATTTTGTTACATAATTTTTTTTATATCATACATTTTTACAACATATCCTTACGAACTACGAGTGTCTGATTCTCACCATACGGTGTGATACGTAGGTAACCCCTTTCGGGTGCGACACCCCTAAAAAAAAAAAAAAAATCAAATCAAAAAAAAAAATTGAAAAAAATGCTTCTGGTTTATCAAAAAAAAAAATTCATTGCACCCTAATGGACAATCTTTTTTCATTACATCCTATTGTGGATAATTTTTTTTTTCATTACATTATCCTAGTATGGACAATCACTTTTTTAGTGCATACAATTTTACTTACTATCCTATTTTGGATGAATTTTTTTTTACATTTTATATATACTTTCTGCACGAACTACGCACACCTGATTCTCGTCAAAGATGAGATACGTAGGCAACCCTATTTGGGGGTTCGGTACCCTTTATTCAAAAAAAAAAAAAAAAAAAAAAAAAAAAAAAAAAAAAAAAAAAAAATACAAAATATATATATATATTTTCTAAGAATCATTGATGGACTTGGTTGATACCAACACAGTTAAGAGTGTGCATAGGAAAGAACAAGCGGAGAAGACTGACTTCGTGGTAAACCATAGATTCTTCTGGTACCTCTTATTCACGCCTGTGTTGACGCTTAGAAATCGTTTTTCATGCTTCCAAGGTATGAACGAAGCAAACCTCATCGTTTCATATGCATTGTGTGGTGAGTTTTAGAATAAGTTCAATTGCATTGCATTGTGATCTAGAACTTGGCTCGAATGTTTGTTGAGGCGAAATCCTGAGTAACACTTGGTATAGGAAAGGATCGTAGGCTTTCTTTGATCCGTTTGAGCCTTTCCAGCTTACCAAATAACATTATCCATAGTACTCCCCCTTTGAGCCTGAAGCCTATTTTTTTTAACAACCACATATTATGCCTATCCCCTTTCTGATTGCGTACACGCACTATCCCTCTCTTGGCCCGACTTCCTTGAGCGCATCAGAAATATGCAAATTGCTGAAAATGATCCGAGTTGAAGTTGCAATGTTCCCAACAGAGGAAAAGAAAACAAAACAAAAGGACGACTTCACACAAAGAGGAAGTCAAAAGCCCCGACAATATTAAAAAAAAAAGGGGGGAAATAACTCCAAAAAGGGGAAAGAGCTCCAAAAAAAAAAAAAAAAAAAAAAAAAAGCTTAAAACGATATTCAAAAGAAGTCGGTACAAAACAAATGGGGGCAAAAAAAGAAGCAAATCGGCATCAAGGCACGCAAGCGCAGACATATTCCAACGCTCAAGGAAGGATTAGTCACTCCTTACCCAAATGATATCATTTCCTTTCCCCAAGCCTACATTACAAACCCATAACAAGCCCTACATGATCCTATACCAAGGGTTCTCACATTAGTGGATACTTACATGACGGCCGAGCCTATGGTATCACAATTGAATGCATTGAACATCTTTCTGAGGGTGAGTGTACTTCTCTAGACGTCCCAAAGTTCAAAATATTGAAATACATGTGAGAAGGGGACTTTCTTTCAGTGAGAGCATTTGAAACATGAGGTTGCATATGTCAAAACCTTGGCTTGAAGCAAGTGTAGATACTCAGGTATGTCTGAGGTAGCATCTGAAGCTGTAGGAATTACCCTGAAGTCAGCCTCGGTTATACAGAGAGCAGTAACGTGAACCCTAAGCACATTACTAATTGTTGGTACCAACTGAAGTCAAAATATGATTCTGTCTTTTTCATATTTTCAAAAAAAAAAAAAAAAGACAAAAAAAAAAAAAAAACCTTGCAAAATATATTGCATCATTTTTCACACTCTAGTCACTATTTTAAAAAAAAAAAAAAACATTCTACAAATACAAATCTCTTTTGCCTCATGAACTACGTTATGACCTGATTCCCTCGGCGGGATACGTAGGCGGGATACGTAGGCGGCCACATCGGCTTCGGTCCCATTTTTAGAAAATCCTTACAAATTTCTTTTGCCGCATGAACTACGTTATGACCTGATTCCCTCGGCGGGATACGTAGGCGGCCACATCAGCTTCGGTCTCATTTTTAGAAAACCCTTACAGAATTCTTTTTACTTGCATGAACTACGTTATGACCTGATTCCCTCGGCGGGATACGTAGGCGGCCACATCAGCTTCGGTCTCATTTTTAGAAAACCCATACAAAATCCTTTTGTCATGAACTACGTTATGACCTGATTCCCTCGGCGGGATACGTAGGCAGCCACATCGGCTTCGGTCCCATTTTTGAAAAATCTTCACAATCTCTTTTGCCACATGAACTACGTTATGACCTGATTCCCTCGGCGGGGTACGTAGGCGGCCACATTGGCTTCGGTCCCATGAAAAAAAAATACTTCACAATCACTTTTGCCATATGAACTACGTTATGACCTGATTCCCTCGGCGGGATACGTAGGCGGCCACATCGGCTTCGGTCCCATTTTTAGAAAATCCTTACAAAATTCTTTTGCCACATGAACTACGTTATGACCTGATTCCCTCGGCGGGATACGTAGGCAGCCACATCGGCTTCGGTCCCATTTTGGAAAACTTCATAATTCCTTTTTACTTGCAGCGAACTACGTTATGACCTGATTTTCCTTTGTCGGAATACGTAGGCGGCCTATATCGGCTTCGGTCACACCATTGGAAATTTTCTTCCATTATCTTGCACACAACGCAATGTGCTTACATGATTGCCTTAACAGGACAAGCAAGTGGCCCGCACAAACTCGGCTTTATCCAGTTGGAAGTTCATCATCTTCATATATACCAGAAACTGGGGCATTTTTAAGGGGTTCACTGCAAGCATATGCCAATGGACCTGGAAAATGCCAGACAACTAAGTCTTCAATCTAAACCAGTATGAGCTTGCAAGCGTAAAAAAAAAAAAAAAACAAACTACAAAGTCAATGCGAATCAACCACCCCTGCCACCCAAACTCACAACTTTCTTTGAGTGCAGGTCTTCAGGTTGACAAAGGCAGAGAACCGCAACGTGTGTGCTCAATTTGGCAAAGACGTCGCATCACATTTGTCGTCCATGCAAGGACGACATTTCAATTCACAGTCCACAGGAGTTTGAATCGGCAGAAGATTCAACACAACGTGGAATCATATTACAGCAAACCGACGGCAATGACGTCATTTACATCTTTCACAGCATTACAACATCAACAACACGCCCATACAACGGTGTCATCAGCAACACGCCTATGCAACGGTGTCATCTGCACAACACGTCTACACAATGACGTCTTCAACGCACCACGTCTATGCAACGACGTCATTTCAACCCATGCGGGTCACAAACGCATCACGTCAATACAACGATGTCATTTCAGGCGCCCACCTCCTAATGCGGGTATTTAAATTTCAGTCAGGCGCCCACCTCCTAATGCGGGTATTTCATTTCTGTCAGGCACCCACCTCCTAATGCGGGTATTTCATTTCTGTTAGGCGCCCACCTCCTAATGCGGGTATTTGAATTCCAGTCAGGCACCCACCTCCTAATGCGGGTATTTCAATTTCAATCAGGCGCCCACCTCCTAATGCGGGTATTTTAATTTCAGTCAGGCGCCCACCTCCTAATGCGGATTTTTTAATTTCTGTCAGGCGCCCACCTCCTAATGCGGGTATTTCATTTCAGTTAGGCGCCCACCTCCTAATGCGGGTATTTCATTTTCAGTCAGGCACCCACCTCCTAATGCGGGTATTTAAATTTCAGTTAGGCGCCCACCTCCTAATGCGGGTATTTAAATTTCAGTCAGGCGCCCACCTCCTAATGCGGGTATTTCATTTTCAGTCAAGCGCCCACCTTCTAATGCGGGTATTTCATTTTCAGTCAGGCGCCCACCTTCTAATGCGGGTATTTAAATTTCAGTCTGGCGCCCACCTCCAAATGCGGGTATTTCAATATCTGTCAGGCGCCCACCTCCTAATGCGGGTATTTAAATTTTAGTCAGGCGCCCACCTCCTAATGCGGGTATTTAAATTTCAGTTAGGCGCCCACCTCCTAATGCGGGTATTTCATTTTCAGTGAGGCGCCCACCTTCTAATGCTGGTATTTCAATTTCAGTCAGGCGCCCACCTCCTAATGCGGGTATTTCAATTTCAGTCAGGCGCCCACCTCCTAATGCGGGAATTTTATTTTCAGTCAGGTGCCCACCTCCTAATGCGGGTATTTCAATTTCAGTCAGGCACCCACCTCCTAATGCGGGTATTTAATTTTCAGTCAGGCGCCCACCTCCTAATGCGGGTATTTCAATTTCAGTCAGGCACCCACCTCCTAATGCGGGTATTTCATTTTCAGTCAGGCGCCCACCTCCTAATGCGGGTATTTCAATTTCAGCCAGACGCCCACCTCCTAATGTGGGTATTTTATTTTCAGTCAGGCGCCCACCTCCTAATGCGGGTATTTCAATTTCTGTGAGGCGCCCACCTCCTAATGCGGGTATTTTATTTTCAGTCAGGCGCCCACCTCCTAATGCGGGTATTTGATTTCAGTCAGGCGCCCACCTTCTAATGCGGGTATTTCAATTCCAGTCAGGCACCTACCTCCTAATGCGGGTATTTCATTTTCAGTCAGGCGCCCACCTCCTAATGCGGGTATTTTATTTTCAGTCAGGCGCCCACCTCCTAATGCGGGTATTTCAATTTCTGTTAGGCGCCCACCTTCTAATGCGGGTATTTTAATTTCAATCGCGCCTATGCGACGTCGCCATCTGCATAATGTCTAAGCAACGACGACATCTCATCACGCCTATGCAACAACGTCATCTACATTGGGAAGTACTTCGAACATCGTTCAGCCCTTCCCCCAGTATCTCGCCGCATCTGCAACCAGTCTCATCGTAAGTCGACGCTGGGGCATTGATTCTTGAATCTGCACCATCTTTTACAACTTCTCTCCCCCTCGGGATTCTATTTCTTACCATACATCTCTAATCTTCCCTCGAGTCCCGATGATCAGGACAAAATTGGCTACTCAATCAACTTCTTTGTCCGAAAACTCTTTCATCGTCTCCGGCCAAAGAGGGGCATCTGTTGACACCCAATTTTGTCCCATCTTTTATGATTTTATTCGCAATTTTTAATATTTTTGACACTTTAAAACAATTTTAAAATATAGGCATATATATGTATATATATCATTATTATTAGTATTATTTGCATCTTTTATTTGTCATTTGCATTTTTATATCACAAGCATACTTTTATCCTAATATTATATGTTATTTTATTTTCGCAAAACGGCGTTGCATTTTTATTTTTATTTAAGCATCAAGCATTTCACAAATATTATATTTTATCATATTATCATCTTTATAATTTATAAATCTTGCAAAGCTTTCTTTTTATATAATAAAACCTCTTTTTTATATTTTAAACCCATAACCACTTCATTTCCCCCAAAACAATTTCTACTCAACCCATTACAATAAAAACAACCCATTTTTCGGACCCAACCGACCGTGCCCAACCGAAGCCCCACCCAAAAACCTCCCGGCCCACCGGATCGGCCCAATACCCAACTACCCATCCCTTTATTTCCCCCCTTTAAACCAAACCAAACCCTAAAACATTTTCATTCCACACACCCACACCCCATCAGCCGCAACACCCCTAACCCCATCTCTCTCTCTTTCTCCTATCGGTCGCAAACCCCCACACCGGCGACCCCACGTCGCCGGTCACCTCGCCGCCACCCCACACCACTACCCCACCTACGCCGGACACCCTACACCACCCACACCACCATCGATTTTGGGGGTTTTTGAGGTCCTAAGTCCGAAAATGAGGGTTCCGGTTTACTCTTGTTGGTGGTTTCCGTTTTGCTTTTGTTGGTGGTTTTGGTACTTTTGTTGGTGGTTTTCCGGTTTGTTTTGTTGGTGGTTTCGGGTTTGATTTGTTGGTGGTTTCCGATATGTTTTTGGTGGTTTTATTTCCGGTCGGTTTTTGGTGATACTGCTTTCTCGGGTCACAATCCGGGTCGGGTCACTGTTCGGTCGGGCCGAACCGGGTCGGGTAAGTTTCCGGTTTGTGTTTAATATTTAGTTGTTGGTTATCCGGAATTTGGAGAAAATCGATTCGGGTTGAAAAACACCTGATTCGGGTCGGGTCACTGACCCAGGTCGGGTCGACCCGGTTCGGTTAATTTCCAGATTTTTGTATGTTTATATTGTGTTGTTGGTTATCCGTAATTTGGAAGAAAATCCATTCGGGTTGAAAACACCCGATTCGGGTCGGGTCATCGACCGCCTGGTCGAATCGACCGATTCGGTTAATTTCGTATTTTTGTATGTTTATATTGTGTTGTTGGTTATCTCGTAATTTGGAAGAAAATCGATTCGGGTTGAAAACACCCGATTCGGGTCGGGTCATCGACCGTGTCGGGTCGACCCGGTTCGGTTAAATTCCGATTTTTTTGTGTTTATATTGTGTTGTTGGTTACCTGAAAATTTGGAAAGAATTTGATTCGGGTTGAAATATCCGATTCGGGTCGGGTCAACATCGTTCGGGTCGGGTCGACCGGTTCGAATAAATTTCCGATTTGTGTGTTTTAATATCTTGTTGTTTATTATCTGAAAATAAATAAATAAATAAAATGTTTGATTCCGGGTCGGGTCGACCCAAAATCCGAGTCGGGTCGACCCGAAATCCGAGTCGGGTAACTATTCCGAACCCGGGTCAGATTTTCAGAAACATTCCAAATCCTATTTTAGTTTGAAATTTCAGAATTCCGGTCTTACGTTTTAATTGCAAACTGTGTTTATTTTCGCATTTAAACATCCGTACACGGATATCTTCTTGTTTTAGTGATTTAAAGAAATATACGCACTTAGGCCGATGAAATTAAATTCGAGGCCGCGCTTTTTTTTCTTTCTTTCGTTTCGTTTTCTCTCTTTTCTGTTTTATGTTTTAAACATCCGTGCAACGGAATACTGTTTTATTTGTTTTAACTAATACTACACTTAGGCCGATGAAATTAAATTCGAGGCCGCGCTTTTTTTTTTCGTTTCTCTTTTTTTTTTATTTACGAGTTTTAAACATCCGTGCATGGATTGTCTTACTTTTTTTCTTGTTTTGAATTAAATACGCATTTAGGCCGATGAAATTGAATTCGAGGCCACGTTTTTTTGTCTCTCTGTTCAGTTTGTTGTTTTGGCATTTAAACATCCGTGCACGGATTGTCTTACGATTTAATGATTTGAATATTATACTACACTTGGCCGATGAAAAAATATCCGTCGATTTTTGAGGCCTCCACAGTTGTAAAGACGGAAAATAAAACTTCGGGCAAGGATGAAACTTAAATCTTTTTCACCCGAGAGACCAATATGTTCGGTGGGCAAGGCAACTAAAATGACCAACGAGTCATATGTTCGCAGCCACGACATGATTGGAATGATCTTTTCAAAATTTAAGTCTGAGCCCTCCGTAATCAAAACATTTATTGTTTTGGATACGGATCCGAAGTTATGTATATTCAATTGTTTCTAACCGTTTATTCTTGACGGTTTGCAAAGATAAAGTCAAAGAAGGCAAATACCCCTCGGAGATTATTTATTTTTGATGTTGTCTTTTACTTTCTTTAATTCACTTTATTTTCATTACTGCATTGTAATATTATTGTACTCGTGAAATTATTGAAATATTTAGAATAGGTAGGCATAGAATTAATTAATAGGGTAGTCTAAAACTGAAACCCATCGTTAGTTTATCTAATTTTAGGCCCGTTGCCCATAATAATCACTTTGCATACATTCTTATCAATTTTCATACAAATGCATACTTATATTTTTTTCCACTTTACATGTATATTAATGCCATACAAATGCATACTTGTACAAAATGCATCATTTTATTAACACCTTGTAATATTATTTTTTATATGTATAAAAACATGCATTTTTATTAGCATAACAATTAACCTGAATTTGATCGGATAACCGCAAGTTAGCGGATCTTAAAGGATGCCTAACCCCTTCCCTTTAAGATAATAAAGAACCCTTACCTAGAATCTCATTAGTTTCGCAGACTACAAAATTGGAGTTATTTTGCAGCTTTTAGTTAACATTCAGGTGTCCTAATTCACCTTAGAATAATTAGGTGGCGACTCCTCAAGCAAGCATTTTTGTCCAATCCAGAGGCGATCGACCCATCGCGTCGCGGAACCCGCAGGTCAAAATCGGGCGCGACAGGGCAGACACGGGATTACGTGGTAGGGGGATTTAGTGCCATTCGAATTGAGATTAAACAGTCACTTTGATTTAAAAATGCCCCGTTGGCTATGAGTAACAGACCCTTATCCCAGAATAGAAGTGGGCTGGCCCAGCAGAAAGTGCGGTGTTAGACTGGATTCAGGTTGGGAGAACAGTGGTTAGGTGATGGCTGGACTGGCTTGGGTTAGCAGGTAGTGGGCCTCGCGTAAAGGCGCGGACCGGAGGTATTTGGGCCAAGCGGGCGGTGGGCTGTTCGCCGGCGCTTTTGAGAATGAAGGGTGTTTTGGCTAGCAAGCAGTGAGCCGACTGGTGTCTGATAGTCCAGATGCCGAGGTGTGGGCTGAACCAAATGGTGGACCACATACGGTGAGAGGCCATCATAATTTTTTTTTATAGGAATTGGACACAAAATTATGCAACTTAGCTAACAGAAATTGGGTTTCATCAAAGATGACATGACGACTAATTATGATTTTATTAGAGGATAAATCATAATATTTGTAACTCCGATGATTAGACGGATAACAAAAAAAAACACACAAGCGGTAGAGCGGGCTTGAAGTTTGTTTATTGTAGTGGAGGAGAAGAGAAGATAGTATAAACACCAAAACGCCCGAAGATAAGAATACGAAGGGTCTTTGTGATAAGTATTTTGAGTGGAGATTGGTATGCTAATCATTTGCTAGGGAGTATGTTAAGAAGGTAAGTCGCCATTTGTAATACATGATGCCAAAATGAAGGTGGTAATGAAGCATGGGCTAGTAATGTACGGACAATATTATTAATGGCGCGCTTTTTTCTCTCGGCTTTCCCATTTTGTGATGACGTATGTGGACATGAAAATCGAAAAGATATACAATTAACCTTACAAAATTCTCTAAATGGCCCATTATAAAATTTCCTTCCATTATCACATTGAATGTTCTTAATTTCCAGTTCAAATTGAGTACAAATGAATGCTCTAAATGATAGGAATGTGGAATAAACTTGAGACTTTTCAGATAACGAAAATGTCCACAAAAAATTAGAATAATCATCCAAAAATAACACATAATAACGATGGTCCGAAGAGCTCAAAACGGGAGATTTCAAAGATCACTATGAATATTATCAAATGGCAACAAAGTACTAGAATTTGAGGCAACAAACGACAATTTAACATGTTTCCCAAGCGGACAAGAATGACAAACATTAGTATTACGAGTACTATTAAACTCAATAAATTTATTATTTTTAAGGGAGGAAAAAACAGACGCTCTCGGATGACCCAAACACGCATGCCATAAGGAAGGTGCTAAAGCGGCAAACGTTGACGGTGTGCCTTGTTTAGTGGTGATGGGATAGAGCTCGCCTCGACTATCACGTCTTATTAGATGTATCACCGTCCAGAAATCCTTCACAGAAAATCCAAAATGATCAAATTCAACAGAAACCACGTTATCAGTTGTAAATTTCTGAACAGACACCAAAATTTTAATTAATTGAGGAGCATGAAGGACAAGGCTAAATGTGGGTTCGGGGGAGAGAAATTTGTGTACCATAACCATGAATTAGAATTAAATTACCATTACCAATAATTATGCCATGATTTTTGCTCAAATTGAAATAAGACAAGAGATTACCTTGTGCGGATGTCATGTGAGAAGTAGCACCGATGTCCATGTACCAAATTACATCCGGAGGATTTAGCCCAATTGTATACATCGAGGTATTGATATCCGTGTGGGTCGGGGAGACTGTTGGGCCCGCAACAGCGAAGGCTGCTGTGGCTGAGGCCCAAGCAGGCCAGGCTGCTGCCAGGCCTGGTTATGTCGAGCCTGCTGCTGTTGTTTACCATTGGGCCTGGCCCAATATTGAGTGGGAAATGGGCAAGGTGCAATGGGCCACTACCCACTGGCCCAGCCCCACAACCACTGCTCATTGGCCCAAGGCTGCTGCTAGTGTTGCTGTGGCCCAGGCCCCTGCTGGCCGCCACTACGTCCGCCACTGCTGCCATCGCGATTTTTGCGGAACTCTATTGAGAATTGTATTAGCGGTAAGAATTGCTTCGCCCCACATGTTTTGGGCTAAACCGGAATTGATAAGTAAAGCATTCATTATTTCCTTTAACGTACGGTTTTTGCGCTCGACAATATTGTTAGACTGAAGCGAGTAAGGAGCGGTCGTTTGATGAACAATGTCGAATTAAGCACAGTATTCTTCAAACGGTGCTACGTATTCTCCCCCTCTATCACTACGAATTGCCTTAATCCGTCTGTTTAGTTAATTTTCAACTTCTGCTTTGTAACGTTTAAATACTTCAAACGTTTCATCTTACTTTTCAACAAGTAAACATAACAATACCTTGTACTATCATCAATGAAAGTCACAAAGTACTTGTTCCCCCTCTAGTTTGCATAAATTTTAAATCACATATGTGGGTGTGAATAAGTTCAAGAGGAATGGTGTTTCTTTCGACTGAATGGAAAGATGATTTGGTTAATTTTGCCTCTACGCACGCCTCACATTTATGTCGAGGGAAGGCAACAATTCCAACTTTACTAACTTTTGAATGAATTTGTAGTTAACGTGCCCTAATCTATGATGCCATAAATTAGAGGATTCACGCAAGTAGGTAGAAGGGTTTATTTCATTAGATGAACGGATTACAGACATATCATTCATTTTTAAGAGGACGTCACACGCAAAGCCCCTTCCTATAAATATACCATTCGTTAACTGTGGTATTAGCAAAGAAGAAATAAATAGGTTAAAGTCTAGAAATGAGCTTCTACTTTTTGTCTGGCTATGAGTTCGTGTAAAGACACCCAAATTGCTAGTAGAGGCTTGACTGTTATCAAAGCACCAAGGACTCACAATGTACAAAAGAAAAGTGAAATTGGTGGACCTCTTGTTACAGAAAGATAAAGTAGATCAGTAAGATACTGCACAGCTAAACTAATCAAACTAGTTTCCATCGTCTCTGCACATATACTCTGAAACTCCCTAGCCTTCCAAATCACCAAAAGTCACGTTGGGGATACAGTATCTCAAATAAAAATAGCTATTGTTTTTCAACTCAAGAGACATTATTATATCTCCTTATGTGATTAATGCTTTCCTTTGTAACTATATCTAAAATTATTTTTCTCTTTTGAGAAAGGTAACAATGCATTTACTTGAACCCTTTGGCTACAACTTTTTGTTTTAAGTTTTCATACAAATGATAGTTCCTGGTTCTCACACCCCAAATGCCAAAATGAGGTTATATAAGATTGCTCTTTCTACTCACAATTTTGCCTTAGAAACTAAAGTATTTAACAAGTTATGCAATCAATGAATGTGCAGATACATACATGTCAATTAGGATCAAATTGTGACTACAGCATGCAGTGAAAATGTGAAAGAAGATTCATGATCTCAAGATTCTTCATGGTAGTATGCATTGCTATTGCTAACCTCTCACTCCCTGTATGCACAAAAAAACTTCATCTATCTCCATCTCGAATTCAGTTTCCAGAAATGTCCCTCTAAACATCTTTCGAACACTTAGAAATTTTTTGTCTTAAATTGTAGGTAAAATTGGTGTCTGAAAGGTTAAACAGAATGAAAGCTGAGTCGAGAGACGACTCTCTGTCTTTAAGATAAAATTGCTCCGTATAAATGCTTTTAGGGTAATAGACAATAGTCTCCCAATATAAAACAACAACAATCAACAATACAAAGCAAGTAAGGTTGATTCTAGCGAAGAAAATAAATATATAACAGACTGTTGAAGAGGAGAGGATTTATGTGTTTCTGTTTCTGTATTTCGAACAGAACATAACTATGTTTCTGTTTGAGTTTTTGTGTTGTTTCTGTAAATAGAAGAGTTTTTCAAACCGTTGCAATGTTTCTGAGATCTTCCGAACCGTTGCAACATTTCCGAAATCTTCAGGGACCAAAGTGTAAATAAGAAATACTTCAGAGACCAAAAAGAAAATTATGGAAAAGAGACCGTGACCCGACGTTACTAAAAAATAGAGCTTATATATTGCTCAATCCTTCCATCTTATACCTATGTGGGAGATTTGTTATTTGGCGAAAAAATCATCCATCTATTCATGTCTCAAACACCTTACTTTGTGTACCAATATCTCTTTCATTTCTTAGCGAAATTGACGATACTTGACACTAATATCATCTACTCATTTAGTAGATTAGGCATGTGCGAAGGAACGATGTTTCCTACCTGCGGGGCCCATGTGTTTAAGTCACTAAAGACGAGAAGAACTCAATTCCACATAAATTTCCAACAATTCCATATGAAAGTAAATTTTGTAGTGATAGAGAACGAGGAGATTGTTGTAGGCTTATAGCAGAATGCAGGAAAAGAGAAGGCTGGAATATAGGAATGAGAAACAATCTTTTCGATTAGGAGATAGATGAGATGGCTCAGTTGAACATTCGAGATAGAAGAACTGTAACTTTTACCCGATAAACCTGATTCACTATGGTGGAAAAAAGGTGTTTTTTAGTAAAATCTTGTATGCAGAAGTTTTCTTCTCCCTCCATCAACCATTCTTTTTGACAAGGCCAACATCAATTTATTTACTTCATCAGAGAAGCACACAATTTGAACACTGTTCCTTTTATGTATTTTTTGGTCCTTGTGGAATGAGAGAAATTGTAGCTGTTTTGAGGATACACACACAGCTGCTCATTTTGTTAAAAATAGCACATTGCAGCTTTAATTTTGTATCTCCTGTGTAACTTGAAGAATGTATATGTTGTAAATACTTTTGCTGACCTTTTGGATTTCCTACATATTTAAGGGAACCAAAAGTCTTTTTGTGTACATATTATAACCTTCTTGGTGCAATTAATGAAATTTTACTTATCCAAAAAACCAAAACAGTTGAACTTAGGCGGACCTTACGACTTGAACTAACTTTTGTAATAGAGTTAAATCTAAGGTCCATTTCTTAACATGACGTTAAAGCATGCTTTTGCATTGTTGATGGTAATTTAGATTCACTGCAACCCTAAAGTGGAGGCCCAGAAAGAAAAGGGTTTCCCTCATAAGAGGCTTTGTTAAAGGTGCCAAATTGAGGTTTTGGTTGTGGAACTTCTTTTGATAAATTGTTGTGTGGTACACTGGAAACTGTCGGGAAGGTCAATGCTAAAGTAGTGATAAATCTTAATAAAATGGTCCTATAGATCCTAATCTTCAACGGAAATAAAATAAGTTGATCCAAATGCTGGCATTCAAGTTGTCATATGAAACATCCAAACTTCCTATCTTACTCAGGTTTGAGAATGTTGTTGGAATTAATCCAGTTAGATTATTATGATACAGTCCGCTTAGTATATTGTTTTGTTGTAGTTACTGTTTCCTTTTTCCTATTTGACCTGCTTTGTTATTGCTTTATTATGAGCCGAGGGTCTATTGATAACAATCTCTCTACATCCCAAGGTAGGGGTAAGGTTTGTGTACACTACCTTCCCCAGACCCCACTTGTGGGATTACACTGGGTATGTTGTTGAGATTATTATGGTACAGGTTCAGTGCTCGAACCTCGTGGAAATATCCCATATTTTTTTTAATATCCAAGTTCTTGTTTGTTACGAGTGAGCTGGTTGCATTGGTTGCATGAAATTGATTAGCTTCTAAGAGAAAAATGGTTATCTTTGTAAGTTTCTAATCCTTGTGGAAAAGTAATTATCTCTCAGATCCAACATCTCAAAAGTAAAGCTCAGGTAGAAAGCTCGTGTAATATTGACCAGCCAAGTTTGTTGCTCTAAAGATAAGCATGCTTTATGTTGAAGGAATTGCTGCAAACGAGGAAAATTTTGTTGTTCTTCTTTTTAATTAACAAAAAAACTTATAACAGACTCCTAAAATTTTCACCTACTGCATCACTGGGTGAACTGACCGTACACGAAACCAACACGGCACTTGAAAGAATCATGTCGAAGGAACATGGCAAAATTACCCAATAACTTCGGGAGAAGGGATGCTCTCCTATCATACATATTAGGGATAGTGATTGTTTATTAACAATACAAGACTTTGCTAAGTGGCAACATTGTGTAGAGGCTAACACTCGTCCAGTGCTAGAAAGTTGGAAGGAGAAGTGTTATAAGTTTGAATAAAAATCTCGGTAAACAGCGGCGATAACTCTAACTATTCTAACGTAGCAATAAATCGATATGACCACTACTGTGATTCCTTTTTTCGATCACAAAGAGATCATCTTTGTATGTATTTAGAGAACACATTTAGGTGGTCTAGCATTATTTTTTGGGGTCTAGGGATTTTTATACTCTAATCACTATCTCTGCTCTCCAAATCGTAGTAATAACTAGACGTTATATATATATATATGGAAGACAATGTATACGGGTGGTTAACAAACAACTTCTCTAAATTAGCACAACACTCGTTCCTCATATTAATATCCAAATAATATTCAATGAAAACCTCATATATAGTTTGAAATCCAAATAATATTAAATGGATATTTTTTTCGTTAGTTAACCTAAGCAAACACCTTTATTAAAATATTGTTCTTACTTGAGATTAGTTTAGCTTAGCGACTGCAAATTTGTAATCACAACAATAATAACTACTACGTCTCAATCTCAAATAAACGGGTATATGATTCTAAATGATCATGTTTCTTTATTTGAGTTTATTTAGTATGAATTTATTACTAGTTTTACTATAGTATACCGCAACTTTCCTCCTTCATTCGGATTAAAGGACCGGCACTATGAAGAAGCTCATACGGAAAGAGATCAAAACTACTAAAGGCCTTTTTTCTTTTCCTTTCTTTCCTTGTCCATGGTCCCCCAAACTAAAATTAGAAAATGACAAAAGGGGTGCCCAAGTTGAAAAGTTGAATTTAAGAGCTATTTTGGGAGCGTATTTGGTCGTCTTACATTTTTGTATACCAAATAAATCATTAATGTTAGTATAATTATTCTTCGAAATAGCACGCCCTCACCTTAAAAGCTCTTCGAAAATGTTCTAATGGACCCATAACTGACCCAAAAATTATCAACAATAGGTCGGCTGAAGTACAGGGACATCCGGTTATGACATTGTTATTTAACTTGTACTTGCTTTTAAATATTTTTGTATGTGTACTCATTTAAGATAACTTTAGACATTCGTGTCAAATTAGACATTGAGTTTAACTCATACACCAAGGGATCTCGTACCGATGTGGTATATTTCTCTTCGACATCCCCCCTCATGTCTATATCCGAACATTCTTTTATTTGCGGTTTCACTGTCCGATCTGGAGCGTGCACATTTAATTAGTCCGGGGGCGTTTTACCCCTTCATACGGAGCCCACATCGAATGGGCATGGCTCTGATACTGTGTCAAATTAGGCATTGGGCCTAATTCACAGTTCAAAAGCTAAGCTCAAATGGAGGAGGATTGCCCAAGCCTTATAGGGAGTACAAGGATCTCGTACTGATGTGGTATATTTCTCTTCAACATGTGTCTGAAGTTAGTCTTGAAAAAGTCTAACTTCAGACATAATATCTGAAGTTTCATATGGTTGAAATTTAGGCACATATGACTAGGTCTAATTATTTTTATTTGAACTTCAGCCAAATATAATTTAATTATTTTTACTTGAACTTTAGTCAAATATAGTTTAATTATTTTTGCTTGAACTTCAGCCAAATGAGTTGACATTCAATTATTTTCGCCTCATTTTAGCCATTTTTCTTGAATTTCAGTCATTTTTGCCTGGCTTCAGCCATTTTTTGCTCAAATTATGGTTGAAGTTCATTCGTTTTTGCCTGACTTCAACCATTTTTAGTTCAAATCTTATATTTTTCTTAAGAAAATCATTAAATATGTACAAATATTTCGTTTAGAACCCAGTAACTTAAAATAACTAAAATTTGAAACGCATAAGCTTTAAATTCTGACTCCGTCTCTGTCAATGAGTGATGTAGAATCATTACCTCCATGATTTGGGTTCAAAACTGAATCACCTAGGAGCTCTCCTTTTCCAGAATTGATGAAGTTTGTCCTGAATTTCATCACTATTCATTTTATACTGGTCAAGCCTTCTTCATGATCGTGGACAAGCTATTGCGATCGCGGGAGTCAATATCTTGGTCGATCGCATCTCCTTCTCTACAATCGCGAATCATCACACGTGTTCGCGAAGGTCAAAATCATCGACCCTTCACTTTCTTGACAAGTCTCACACGATCGCAATGACTTTTCAGCTTAGACCAGTCAACTCAGCTTCCTCTTCGCGATCAGACCATTTGAATCACGATTGCGTGCACCAAAAAATTCAGCATCATTTGAGTTTTCAACTTGTGCGAATAATTCTGAGCGTCCCGGATTCAACCTGAATCATTCTTACAAGTCACGAATAATTGATGGCATTGAATTGGAAGATAGCTTGTCTAAGAGAAGAAGAAATAGCAAGTGTTTGAGAAGAAAAGAAGTTCTGAGGAAATGCACGGATGTCATTCAGACAATCTCATTCTTAATGTCCTAGGAATAATTGCCCAATAACATAAATTTGAACACAAACGTTCAAAATGAGAAGTCTAATTGTTACAATCTCAAGCGGAAATAAACAATTTTATGAGTTCTAAATGATCATGTTTTTACATTTAAATTCATTTATTATGACTATATACTAATTTTATGTTGATAGACTATAGAAAATCTCCTCTTTTATTGGGGTTAGGTGACTCCGTGACTACAAGTCTACAACTACTAAAGGCTTTTTCTATCCTTTCCCCCCCATTTCCTTTCCTTGTCCATGATCCCACATTCAAGTCGCCCAAAATAAAATTAGAAAATGACAAGGAGTGCCATGTTGAAAAGTTGAATTCAAGTGCTATTTTATAAACGTTTTTGGTCCCCTAACATTTATGTATACCAAATAAATCATCAATACAACAACAATAACATACCCAGTGAAATCCCACAACGTGGGGTGTGAGGAGGGTAGAGTGTACGCAGACCTTACCTTTACCTTGGTAGGTAGAGCAGCTGTTTCTGAGAGACCCTCGGCTCAAGACAGAGCATAAGCACAAACAAAGCAAGAGAAACGGTTAGGCCCGGACAAGAAATTTAAAGCGGTATGAAATGCTGGTATCAAAAGTGAATAAGTCATGCTAGCGCATTCGGAAAAAAGAAGCAGTAACTAACGCAGGTACATAAGATAAACAAAGTATACTAATGAACACATAGCAACAAAAATCAAACACTACTATAAAGTCATATTGCACCTACTAGTATGATAGGCTAAGCGGGCCTACAATAAAAACACTACAACTACCAGTTTGTAAGCGTAAGTAGGACTACGCTCGACTACCTATTACCCTAATCCATGTCCTCCACAACCCCCTATCTAAGTTCATGTCCTCAGTAAGTTGCACCTGCGCCATATCTCGTCTAATCACCTCTCCCAAATACTTCTTCGGCCTACCTCTACCCCTCCTGAATCCGTCCATAGCCTCACACCTCCGCACTGGGGCATTTGTGTCTCTCCTTTGCACATGCCCGAACCATCTCAACCTCGCTTCTCGCATCTTATCCTCCACCGAGGCCACTCCCACTCTGTCCCAGATATCATCATTTCTAATCACATCCTTCCTTGTATGCCTACATATCCATCTCAGCATCCTCATCTCCGCAACTTTCATCTTTTGAATGTGTGAAGTCTTGACTGGCCAACACTCCGCCCCATACAACATAGTCGGTCTAACCACCACCCTATAGAACCTGCCTTTAAGTTTTTGTGACACCTTTTTGTCGCACAAGACTCCAGACGCGAGCCTCCATTTCATCCACCCTGCCCTAATACGATGTGTGACATCGACATCAATCTTTCCATTCCCTTAGAATATAATTATTCTTTGAAATAGCAAGCTCTCACTTTAAAAGCTCTTAGAAAAAGTTTTAATGGACCCATAACTGACCCAACAAAAGTAATCAACAAAATAGGTCAGCCATCGGGCTCAAAAGCATTATGGTTAGAAGTCGAACTCAAACACTAGCTCCTATTAGGTCTATGATTCTTTATAGTAAAAGTTTTATGGGCAACCTGTTTCAACACCGCCATTTAATTTGTACTTACCTTTTTATGTTTTTATATATATATATATCTAGTGGCGGATTCAAAATTTATAAGTGGTGGGTGCTTCACTGATTTTGGTATAGTATTATAATGATCATAAAAATTAAACATGGGTGCTAAAGCACCCATACCTCTCAATGTAAATCCGCCATTGTATATATTCACTCCAGATATGAGGTGTTTAAAGTTAAGCTTGACAAAATCAAAATTTTGATAAAATGTCTGAAGTTACACCTGAGTGAAGTTCATGCATTTCTACATAACGTTCAAGCAAAAATGTTGGACTCCAGTCATTTTAACTTGAACTTTAGCCGTAAATGACTGAAGTTCAATTATTTTTGCTGATTTGAACCATTTTTGCTTGAACTTGAAACATATGTGCATGAACTTCGAACAAAATTGACTGAAGTTAGACAAAAATGACTGAACATTGTTGACACCCAATTTTGTCCCATCTTTTATGATTTTATTCGTAATTTTTAATATTTTGACACTTTTAAAATAATTTAAAATATAGGCATATATGTGTGTATCTTCGTATTATTATTATTATTCGCATATTTTATATCATTTGCATTTTATAATAATCATAAGTTATCCGAAAATTCTATGTTATTTTATTCTCGCAAAATTGCACGGCATTTCCCTTTTATTAAGCATTAAACATTTCGCAAATATTATATTTTTATTATTATCACATTGGTATGTTATTTTAAATAATTCACATCTTTTACAAAAAATATATTTTAATGTTAAACTCCTTTTTATTTTAACCAACTCCCCATTTTTCATTTTTTCAACCCAATGCAATTTCTACCCAACCTAAACTAAAACCCATTTTTCGTCCAAGCCCAATCCCCAAATTAAATTCCCACAAGCCCAATCCCAAAATAAATTCCCCAATCCCCAAACCCGTCGGCCCACAACCCCCGAACCCATTCGACCTCTCCCCCTTTTAATAACCCAATACCCGTCGGCCCCGCATCCATTCGACGTCGCCCCGGCCCCAAACCCGTGGCCCATAACCCATCCCCCCATTTTTTAATCCCCCAAACCAAATCAAAAACCCCAAAAAAAAAAAAAAAAAACCCAAAAACCCAAACCCCCCCTCACAAATCGCCGCTGCCCCCGTACCCCCCATCCGACCGGTCACCTCGCCCACTGCCACCACCCACTCCCTGCCACCAACCCTGACACCACCACACCCCTCCCGTCACTTCGACCCACGCCCCTACCCCCTAAAATCCGCTTCCAAAATTCAGAAATCTTTACCTTTAATTCGAATTTCAAACTCGTTCTTGGGGGGGAAATCCACCTATAAATACCCCATGTTGTTCTTCATTTTGGGGGAGGAGATTTTTCGTGGATAAAAACAGATTTTCGAAGGATTTTTCGGAAGACTATTCCATATATACATAAAATATTTGTTGTGTTCTAGATTTTAAATCATTTGCTGTCTTTGTTGTTCAAGATACAAGTCCGAAATAGGTCCAAGATTCGAAAGAAAGGAGGTGAGTTTTGTTCTTGAACTTGAGTCCGAAAATCTGTTTGCATTTTTTGTTGTTCTTCACTGATTTCGGGTCGGGTCGATCCGACCCGGGTCGACCCGGTTTGGGTATTATTTTCAGAATTCTTGCATGCTTATATTTCTGTATGTTGGTTATCTGAATTTGGTGTTAAAATCTGTTTCGGGTTTGGACCACTGATTCGGGTCGGGTCGACCCGGTTTGGGTAACATTTTTCAGAATTCTTGCATTTCATATTCTTGTTATTGGTTATCTGAATTTGGTGTTGAAATCTGATTCGAGTTTGGATCAACGATCCGGTCGGGTCGACCCCGATTTGAATATTTTTAGAATTCTTGCATTTCATATTCTTGTTCTTGGTTATCCGAAATTGGTCTTTGAAATCGATTTCGGGTTTGAATCATCGACCGGGTCCGGGCGACCCGATTTGAATATTTCCGAATTTCGAAACTCGGGTCGGATACTTTAATTGCTCACTTTGCTCGTTGCTTTTACTTGTTTTATTCTTTTATTAATATTGCATTAAGGCCGACGAAATTGAATTCAAGGTCGCGCTTTTCTTTCGTTTCATTTCTCTGTTTTTCAAAGCATTGTTTTAAGTATCCGGACAACAGATATTTTATCGTTTTTTACTTGTTTTGAATAAATACCGCGTCTTTTCGGGTCTTGCTTTCTATTTCAGTTCATCGCTTCGGTTCAAAATTACCGTTCTCTTGTTTTATCTTGTTTTAAACTAGACACCGCATCATTTTCGGAAACGTTTTTTCGCCTCTGTTTTTCTCGCTTCGCTTTGCCGCTTATCGCCTCGCCTTTGCCTCGCCTACGCCTCGCTATCGCTTCATTTTAATTTTACTTGATTTGAATACGATACTACACTCGGCCAATGAAAAATATCCGTCGATTTTGAGGCCTCCACGGTTGAAAAGACGGAAATATAACTTCGGGCAATGATGAAGACTTAAACCTTTTATTTCATCCGAGATCAACATGTTTAGTAGGCGAGGTGAATTATATATTCGCAGCCACGATGTGATTATAGTGATCTTTTCTATTTCACCCGAGAGACCAACACGTTTAGTAGGCGAGGCAATCAAAATAAACCACATTAGTCATATGTTTGCACCACGACGTGATTGGAATGTTCTTTTCAAAATTTAAGTTCGAGCCCTCCGTGATCAAAACATTCACCGTTTTGAATACGGATATGAAGTTATTTGTATTTAATCTGTTTCTAACCGTTTGTTCTTGACGACTTGCGGGATTAAAGTAAATAAAGGCGATTATTCCTCGGTGTTTATTTATTTTATTTCTTCTCTTTAATTCAACTTTTATCCCGCTTTGTATTGTAATATTATTTATCGCACTTATGTAACTATTGAAATGCTTAGAATAGGCAAACTTAGGATTAATTCATAGGGTAGTTTAAGATTTGAAACCCGTCGCTAGCTTATTTATTTGTAGGCTCGGTTAAATTCAAACTTAGAAATCCTTCGTTAGTTTATTTATTTTAGGCTCGTCACGCGTATTCAAGATTTTCAAAACAACTTTTGTCATCTTTTATTTGCTTTATTAAATCATACCGAATAAGTTTATCTTTTGTCAATTTACAATTCATTGATTCCCCAAACAAATGCATATTTAAAAAATCTCTACATGTATCTTTTTTTTTAAAATGCATCATTTACTAATTATTTGCAAACATCTTTAAATCAGTTATACTTGTAAAAACATATATTTTTCTAGTAATAATTAACCTGACTTTGACCGGATAACCGCAAGTTAGCGGATCTTAAAGGATGCCTAACCCCTTCCCTTTAGGATAATAAAGAACCCTTACCTAGAATCTCGCTAGTTTTGCAGACCTTAAAATTGGAGTTACATTGCAGCATTTAGTTTAAATATTTAGGTGTCCTAATTCACCATAAAAAATAATTAGGTGGCGACTCCTCAATTCTTTACACAGGAATCACCGAACACGTCCGTGCTCCGCTTTTGACCTGCAAAGCGGGTCGAAAATAGGGCGCGACAAACATCACTGATATGAAACTTCAGAGATTATCTTTGAAGCTAGAGTTTGTCAAGAACTAACTTCAGACACCATATGTCTGAAGTTATCCGAAATGGATACACGTGAAAAACAATATTTTAAAAACGGCCACAAATTAAATGGTGGCTTCAAAATACGGTATGCTTGCACTTGTCCTTTTTTATAAAATATGCTATTTTTTCTTGTTAACCATATGGAAGGAGAAAATTCTAAAAACTTATTGGCCAAACTTTAAATGACTTGTCTTAAACTTTAGATCATTGGGAAGTTTAAACCCGATGGTCTAAAGTTGTAGAGCTATAAAAATCCGAAAACGGTAACGTAAATTTTCCATCCTTTCCTGCTTTTTAAAACAAGAACAAAATATAAACAATGACCTCAAAAGGGGTTATTTGTGCACTTCAACCATGATTCATTCTCGATTCACCTTATACGAGATAATCGAAGTTTTCTTCTTTTCTTAGTAATCAATTCTCTCAGTATCATGAATAAAAGATTCATATTAAACCAAAAATTGGGAAAAAGATGAAATATTTGTAAGATGATATTAATCTCCCTTGAGGAGTCTTTCATTAATATCAAGATATATATAGAGTACAATATTCATCCCTTAAACAATAGGAATCCTAAGCCTATACAAAAGAGGAATCCTAAGCCTATACAAAAGAGGAATCCTAAGTCTATACAAAAGAGGAATCCTAGTCTTACCATAATTATATTTACACAATATATGAAAATATTCTAATTATGGGTAGGGAATATATTTACACGTTTACACATCCCCTCAGTCGGAGCGGGAGGAGGCCGGACGCTGAGACTGGCTCTGAAGTCAAGAAATAACTGTCTGGGAAGTCCTTTGGTAAATATGTCTGCATACTGATAGGATGATGGAACATGTAACACTCTGACATGGCCTAACGCAACTTTCTCACGAACGAAGTGTAGGTCTATCTCAATATGCTTGGTTCGCTGATGTTGAACCGGATTATGAGAAAGATAGATGGCAGAGATGTTATCACAATACACAATAGATGCCTGACGCAAAGGACACCGAAGTTCTAACAAGAATTTACGAGCCAACAAATCTCGGCTACTACATTTGCAACGCCTCGTACTCGGCCTCGGACCGGAGCGAGATAGGGTAGCATGTCGCTTGCGTACCAAGAAATCGGATTATCCCCTAAGAAAACACAAAAGCCGGAGGTGGAGCGTCGCGTGTCCGGACACCCTGCCCAATCTGCATCCGTATATGAAAGCAACCTGTCTGGTGCAGAAGGGTTTAGGTGCAAACCATAATCAAGAGTGCCCTTAATGTATCGAATGATACGCTTAAGATCAGTGAAATGAGACTCCCTGGGGGCATGCATGAATAAGCACACCTGCTGAACATCATAAGTTATGTCTGGCCTGGTGAATGTGAGATACTGAAGTGCACCTGGAAGGCTCCTATATAGAGTAGGATCAGAGACTGGAGCATCATCCATAGCACTGAGCTTAGATTTGGAATCAACTAGAGTAGGCACCTCTTTGCAGTTCGCCATCTTAGCCCTGTACACAATCTCTTCTGCATACTTACGCTGACACAAGAACATATGATTGCGGACACTGGTCACCGATATCCCCAAAAAGTAACTCAGCTTTCCCAAATCAGTCATTGCAAATTCGGACTTGAGCAAGGCAATAATCTCATTTTTCAATCCGTCGGAGGAGGCAGTAAGAACAATATCATCCACGTAAAGTAATAAGTAAGCCGTGCTACTACCTCGATGAAAAATGAAAAGTGATGTATCACTCTTGCTGCATACAAACCCAATCTGCAAGATATACCCGGCAAAGCGATCATACCACGCACGGGGGCCCGCTTCGGCCATATAGTGACTTACGGAGACGGCACACATAGTGAGGAACTGCCGGATGGGTGAACCCCGGTAGGCGATGCATGTAGACTGTCTCTCTCAGATCCCCATGTAAGAATGCATTCTTCACATCAAGCTGATGGATCGGCCAGTGTTTGCCCATGGCTATGCTCAAAACTGGTGCGGATGGTAGCCGGTTTGACAACTGGGCTGAAGGTCTCACCACAATCAATGCCCTCCTGCTGATTTGTGCCATTAGCCACAAGACGAGCCTTATACCTCTCAAGATCCCCATTGTCGCTGAACTTGTGACGAAATAGCCATATACAACGAATGACATTCACCCCCTCATGTCTAGGTACTAGATCCCACGTGTGTTGTTTAGTTAAAGCATTGAATTCCTCATACATAGCCGCATTCCAATTAGGGTCTTGTTTGGCCAATTTTGGGTTATTTGGAAGTGGAGAGATGGTTTGGGCAGACAAGTTGAAATGGACTTTGGGTTTGAAGATTCCATGCTTTGAACGAGTTTCCATTGGATGGGTAGGGACAGTAGGTGGCGGAGTGGTGTCTGAGACGGGGGGTAAAGTCGGATAAGGAGAGGGTGGGGGCGAAGCCGTCGGAGGTGTCGCGGCTCCTGGATCGAGAGTCGCGGTGCTAGAAGGTTGACAGGCTTCTCTGAAGTTTGGGTGCCGCGGCTCTGACGATGGAACAAAGGATGTGAGTTGTTCGATTATGAGGGGAGAGATGGCAGACTCGTCAAGAAATGAGTAGTCTTATTTTTGGAATTTTGGAAGATTCGAAAACGGGAATGTGGTCTCGTCGAATGTGACGTGACGAGATATGTGGATCGACGAGTCGACAAGTCATAGCATAGATAGCCCCTATGGTTCGGCGGAAATCCTAGAAAAGACACATGGAGTGGACCTAGGAGCAAGCTTGTGAGGGGCGGTGGAGCTAAGGTTGGGATAGCACAGACAACCAAAAATCCGTAGATGATCATAAGAGGGGATTCTATGGTAGAGGATTTCGGTAGGGGTCATATTGTGAAGAGTGCTAGTAGGGAGAATATTTAGAGTGTATTCTGACATTTTAGCAGCATAGACCCAGAAGGGTGGAGGGAGGGAGGCATGAATCAATAGGGTGCGAATCATATTGTTAATGGTGCGGATGATTCTTGCAGCTTTACCATTTTATGGTGATGTGTGAGGGTAGGAGAAGCGAAAGACCATGCCATTATTGGTACAAAAGCGGTGAAACATAGAGTTATTGAATTCACGACCATTATCGCACTGAAATGATTTTATGCCTTTTCCAAATTGTGTTTGAATGAAATTGCGAAACTCAAGAAATTTGACAAACACTTTCGATTTAAATTTAAGAGGGTATAACCAAACGTAGTGTGAAAAATCATCAAGCAACACAAGATAGTATTTATGACCGAGAGAACTAGGGATAGGAGATGTCCATAAATCGGCATGTATGATATCAAAAGGAGCAAATGTAACACTAGTAGATGATTTAAACGGAAGACGAATATGTTTGCCTAAAGAGCAAGAAACACAATTTTGGGCAAGTTTTCCATTACAAGCAATGAAATTGTTGCCTCTAAGAAAATTAAAAACTGGACTCCTGGATGACCAAGCCTATTATGCCAGGTTGAAGAAGAAACAGCCGCTAGAGTGACGGGAGAGCAAGATCTGGCAGCGGAGGTGGAAGTGAATGGATAGAGATCCCCCATGCTATTGCATCTCGTAAGAGGTGTCCCCGTATGAAGATCTTTTACAGTAAAACCAAAAGGGTCAAAATCCACAGAGAGACGAATTATTACGAGTAAATTGGCGGACGCTATGAGGTTCTTAATCATGTGTGGGGCATATAGGGTGTTTTTGAGGGTGAAGGGTGGATGAGGAGGTTGTGTGTATGAGGTACCATAACCCTTAACTCGGAATGCGTTGTCCACTACCAACTCGTAACATATTGAGGATGCTTTAAACAAAACAGTTTAGGAATAGTACTGCAGATCGGGTGACGTGAGATGTGGCGCCCGAGTCCATGTACCAAGTATTGTCGTTGTTGCATAGATAGGGTGCTTGAACGCCCGACCCAACTCGGTGGGTGTCATGGCGGAGGAGGGTCGCGGACC
Organism: Anisodus tanguticus; assembly: GCA_034509755.1. Classification (NCBI taxonomy): domain Eukaryota; kingdom Viridiplantae; phylum Streptophyta; class Magnoliopsida; order Solanales; family Solanaceae; genus Anisodus; species Anisodus tanguticus. Next base: position 5,045,737 of record CM067543.1, on the reverse strand, counting down.
TGACCTTGCATGAAGTGGGCCTCGCCGTGGGATCGGAGCGGGGCCTAACAAACCGGGGTAAGAATACGGATTGTATGGTGCCGGTACCGGAATGGACTTGGCGCCGCGGCTCGAACCGGGTGCCGCGGCTCAGATCGGGCGCCGCGCGCTGTAGACGAACCGCCGAGCGAGTCGCGGCCCGCTTGTTCTGCGCGATCTCTGTTCGCTGTTCTTCTGTTGGTTCTGTTGACCGTGACCCTTGCCACGACCACGACCTCCTTTACCGCCGTGGCCTTTTCCGCCCTTGCCGCCGCGGCCCTGCCGCTGTTGGGAGTTGTCTGGTGGCGTCTGATCTTGGGGTTGCGTGTCGACAGCTAACACCGGCTGGGCGTGCTCATCCTGCTTAGCACGACGGGTTTCTTCGAGCAACAATTGTGAGCGAGCTTTGTTAAAACTCGGTAGCGGATCTGCCTGTTGAATAATGGTGGCCAAAGTATCATATTTGCCCTTAGTAAGGCCGAAAATCATTTGTAGCACCATTTTATCGTCGTGACAAAGCGTGCCGATGTTGGAGAGTTGATCCGCTAGAAGTTTAAGTCGCTTGCGGTACTCGGAGACATTAGAGAAGTTTTCAAGACGTGTTTTGTTGAACTGTTCTTCCAAATACACGGCACGAGTGTGCTTGTTGTCCCGAAAAATTTCCTCCAAACGATTCCACAAGTCAAGGGTCATGGAGTCGATTTCATGATAGTAAGGAGCAAATCCCGAGAGATACTACCATATATCCATTGTTTGACGCCGGCGTCGAGACGATGCCGATAGAATCATCAACCTCCGTTGGGCGCGGAATAGTGTCATCAATATGGTCAAGCACGTTATAGAGACATGCATGATTGCGAAAAAGTTCAACCCGGGGAGAATAATGGTTGTTTTCTTGATCAAGAATAATGGGAATATGGTTCTTGATGTTGGAAACATGTAGGGCGGGATGAAACGGGGGTGATGACTTTGTGGTGGGATTTGTGGAGGTAGAGGCGTCGAAAAGTGTGGAAGAATCGGGGATAGCCATTTAGAGAAGAGAAGAAAGGAAGAACAAAACCCGAAAAACAAGAAGAAAATCCGGGAGGGCCGCAACAGTAGAGAGAGGCGGCTGCGGGGCTGTGGAAGAGAAAGGTTTTTAGGGTTTTGTTTATTTGGCTCTTGATACCATGTAAGATGATATTAATCTCCCTTGAGGAGTCTTTCATTAATATCAAGATATATATAGAGTACAATATTCATCCCTTAAACAATAGGAATCCTAAGCCTATACAAAAGAGGAATCCTAAGCCTATACAAAAGAGGAATCCTAGTCTTACCATAATTATATTTACACAATATATGAAAATATTCTAATTATGGGTAGGAAATATATTTACACGTTTACAATATTCTCGAAAAGAAGAAGAAAAAGGTCTTCAATGTCTTAACCAAACTAATGGATTTTGTTCTTTCCACAAAAATCCCTATTCTACTCTCCAAATTGTAGTAGAAATTATAAAGAAGACAATGTACTTACACAAGTGGTGAATGAAAAACCTTTCTAAATTTGCACACATATTATTTTGTTAACGAACCATATTATTTTGTTTGGAACCCAAATAATAGTCAACGAACCATATTATTTTGCTAATTAACCTAAGCCACACTCTTATTGATGTAGTATGTCTTGACCTTCGGAAAGGTACAAGAAACTACTTTAGCTTAGTATTCAGTGGCGGATTCAGAATTTTCACTCAGGGTGTTCGAAAAAAATAACAAAAGTTAAATATAAAACTAATGTTATCCCTAAGAATTGAACCTAGGACTTTGAAGACAATTTTGAACACCCTGGACAACTTGAGCTAACTTTTTGTGTTTGTTCAGGATGTTCAAAAGTTAATATATATACATAAACACATAAAATCTACCATATATATACACTGTAATTTTTTACCTTCAGCTCCATGTAAATTCGCCCATGTTAGTACCTACAGTTACTAAAGGCTTTTTTAGCTTATCCATTATAAATTCAACCGAACTCAATATTTTAGCACTGAACACAAATATATATGTGAAAGTCAATGAATTTTAATAAATATTAATTTTGAATTATCATTGCTAGCGATTTCGACTTCATGCAGGCAAGTAGCAACCTGTAATTTGAATTGAAAACGGATTTTTGGAGTTAGCTTATCCTCACGGGATAGATCATTTGTTCAGCCATTATAACATGTGTGTTGCCTAAGACATAAGGGGCATGATGACTTGATGTTATCCTCACCTTCTTCCAGCTTATTACCGACCGTCTGTTTATGATTCCAAAATCAATGATGACAACTAAACATGTGGAGTGTGGTTGTTGTGGGACTTAACCCAAAACTTTAACTCATAATTCAAAAGTACAATAAATTCAATATAAGTCTGTCAAGTGGGCCGGTCCGGCACGGGCCTGGCCCGATAAACCTTGCCCGGTCCGGTGCGGACCTGTCTAAGAGGGTAGGGGGCTGGGCCGGACAAGGTGAACAACCTGGTAGCCCCGGCCACCAGTGGACCGGTTGATGGCCCGGCCAGACCCTATCCACTTCGAATATTGTCCATATTCTGAAAAATATTACAACTTGGAGACGCAGGGGTTCAAACCCCATACCTCTCGCATGTAAAGCATGCTCTCAACCATTGAGCTACAACCTTATTTGTTACCTAAAATAATTAGCAATCATATATGACCATTATAAATAAATTTATTTTTTAAAAAAAATTCAGCAGTTGGGAGTGGGCCCACCAACGGTCCAATTAATCTCTGAACGACTATATAGCCGTTTTTACCACTCCCCCACCCCAAAAACAGTCCCTACCCTCCCAAATTTATTTTTAACCCTTAACTTTAATATATTACAGTTTGACTCTATCTTTAAACTATAAATATCCCTTTATCCTTCTTCATTCTTAAAGTTAAATATGTAATTTGGAAATTATTTACCTTTATGTAATGATTTATAGCCACACAAAATACATGTGCTCATTTAACACCACAATTTAAAGTTTTCTCTTCTTTCTTAAACTTCGTGTCCAGTCAAATAGACATAACAACAACTACATAAATAATTTAAAATAAAACTTAAATTGATAACATTGCAAATTTCAACACACACAAACTTGAACGGCGAAATATTGCAAATCAAAAGTTTAAAATATACAAATTAAACGACTAACATCAATTGAAAATTTTTAAGAAGAGATAAACTTTAAAGTTCAACTTCATGCACTTTCACCAAGTGCCTACGCAACACACCGGTTCCCCCCAACACCCGACGCTATGAAGTTATGGAGATATATGTCACCACAATGTTGACATTTAACATGTTCCTCGTCTACTCGCTCAAAATGCATCTACACCGCACCTAAAGTTGTTCTTCGAACTCGAGGAGAAGGTGGAGGATTATCCGTGGAAGTTGAAAGTAGAAATGTACACTAGTTGAACATAAAATTTATATAAAGAGAGAATTGTGTGAAAATGAAGAAGAATGTAGGGGTATTTATAGTTTGGAAATAGAGTCAAAGTGTAGTTTATTCATAAATTTAGGGGTTCAAATAAAATTGACACCGACTAGTTTTTAAAATTTACAACGGTTAGTGCATTGGGCAACCACTATTTTTTTGTTTAGCAATTTTATCATTAGATGTAAATGTTAATTTTATTTTTATTAGTAAATGTAAATGTCTATTTTAGTATTAAATCCGGCCTAACCCACTAACTAAAATCCAGCCCGAACCAGTAACTAAAACCCGACCCGGTAAGCCACTATGTACCCCTATCCGGTAGGGGCTGGGCCGGACACCATTTTCTCTCCCCAAGCCCGTCCCCAAATCAGCCCGCTGTGGCCCATGCTAAAATGGCTCGGCCCGACTCGGACCACTTGACATGCTTAATTCAATACTAAAAACTTTATCATCTGAACCCGTCAAGTATAAATTTTGAAGTCGACTTAATTTCTTCTTCTTTTTCTTTCCCTTGTCCACTGTCCTCACTCGTGTCAATTTTTTTAGAAAATGACAAAAGGGAGTGCCCATGTGAAAAGGTTGAAATTAAGTGCTATTTTGTGAGTATGTATACCAAATAAATCATAAATGTTGTTTAAATATTCTTGAATAGCGTGCGATCACTTCAAATGCTCTTAGAAAAAGTTTTATTGGATTAATCAACAATAGGCCATCCATCAGTCTCAAGTTAAGAGCATTATTCTTAGAAGTCAAATTCAAACACTAGCTCCTCTTAGGTCTATGATATTTTTAATGTAACATTTTTTCATGTTAACCACGAAAGGTTTCCCCAAGTTCATTAAAAGGGAAGCCCGGTGCACTAAACTCTCGCTATGCGTGGGGTTCGGAGAAGGACCGGATCATAAGGGTTTATTATTCACAACTTTACCCCACATTTCTGCAAGAGGTTGTTTCCACGGCTTGACCTGTGACCTCCTGATCACATGACAACAACTTTACTAGTTTCTCCCAAGTTCATTGGGAACTTTAAATTATAATATTTTTATTATCAAACTTTAGATAACTTGATTTAAAGTTATCTGACACCGTAGTTCATAGCCACGTGCTCTAATTCTATGAACTACGAACCTCACCCCGTCTCCACAGGATTTGTTCCCGGGAGTATCCTAAAAAAAGGAACCTTTGTAAATTTTCCATTCTTTTCTGTTGTGTGCATGCTATGTTTGCAAAACTTTTTAAAACATGGACAAAATATAAACAGTGGCCTCAAAAGGGGTCAACAACCTTTAGACTAAACTCCAATTCAAGGTACATGCTCATTCTCGACTCACCTTATAAAAGATGATCGAAGTTTTCTTCTTTTCTTGGTTGTTTTGTTTTATTAGATTTATTTGTTAAAAAATATAAAAAGGAAATCAATTTGCTAAGTTCTCAAAAAGAGATAAACTTTGCTGGAAAAGAAGAAGAAAAGGCCATAATCAAGCTAGTGAATTTTGTTGTTGCCTGCCTTTGAGATATATTGAATGTGGCTTGTGAGGACAATGTTGAGGGTTGGCCATGTGAGATGTATTTACTTACCCCTTGAATAAAACATCTCCTCTGTAGGTATGGAGGGGCATGTGGTTGTTAGCCCTTAGCAATTTCCAATCAATACACTATAGTACAATTCTAGAAATGTCCAATTGGTACATTTTCCATTTCATGATGTTAGTGTTTAGTTTGGACGTACCTGAACTATATTACATGACACTTGTTAATTTTCATCAACATACGTATTCGAATAATTTTGCCCATCAAAACTTGGAATGGATCAGAAGAAATTACATAGAATCTTTCTATTGGGATTTGAAAACTGGTCTCTGTAATTTTTATCACTAAATGACACCCTTGATTTTCTTCATCTAATTCTTTTTCAATAAATTAATTCTAATAAGCATACATGTAGAAATTTCAATCGCTTACAGTGTTCCATTTGTAATTCATTTTTTATAACAGTTATATCCGGATTAGAGTACTTACTATCTCGCACAGACACGAGAACCAAGATGCTATGATTTAGAACCTTGATCTTCAGTAATTTTCAACTCACATCATTAATCATAGATGACACCCTTAATTTTCTCTATGTAATTCTTTTTCTTAGAGATAAAAAAAAATTAACCTTGTTTTCAGAATAGGTCTAATTGCATGTAAAGAGTTCAACCCCCTAAAATACTCAATTTGTACATGCCAAGTTTTCCTTGATTGTCTAAGTTTTGGCAAGTTTATGCTACTTGTTTATGCAATGTAAGTAACAAGTAGATGAGATTGGATATGTGAATTAAATGGGTGATTAATTGAATTCAAAACGATACACTAACATGACAATTAAAATCCATTATAAAGAGGTCATAATGCCTTTATTTCAAGCTAACCAACAACCTATTGAATTTTATGAGAAATTATTTAGCTACCTATCATCTTACCCACCACCACATTTTGGTTTCCTTTTCAAGCTCATTTACTTACTCTTGACCTCTTCCACCTTCCTGCTCCCATCTTTTTTAGTGGGGATGGACAAGTGAGCTTTTATTTTCCCTTTTTCAATTGGTGGGGGCTGGAGGGTGGGGTAAGGGGTAGGTTGGGGGGGGGGGGGGAGTTCAAGATGCATCATATATGTAATATGTCTCATTAGCCACATCACTTACTAGCAAACATAAAAAAACATGGATTGGTATTCTTGGTTATCCAAGACTAGCCTTGATCAAACACTTATCTATGAGTATCGTCTTGTTTTCAGCAGAAATGAGCTTCAAAAAGAGGACTTGATTTACTTCGACCATGAATTCCTTCAAAGCATGGGTATAATGGTAGCCAAACACAGGCTAGAGATTCTCAAATTGGCAAAAAGGGAAGGAGGAACAACCTCGTCATCAAATGGCCTTTCAAGACTTGTTTTGGCAATCAACAAAACCAAGAAACTCCTTGCCAAGAACTTCAACAAGCTCAGTTTCCACCGAGGTTCAACTCATCTGGCTCTCTCCGAGCTCAAACCTTACCAAACACAGTGGACCGGAGCACTGAAGAAGCTCAACAACAACAACATATCCAGTGTGATCCCACTAGTGGGGTCCGGAGCACTGAAGAAGCTCGAGAGCTCGAAAGCCATAGTCACAACAAGAAGAATGATGATGAAGTCAGGACCACTAGACAGAAGAATGCAAGACAACAAATTGATGGTCACCAGTAGGAATTTGAGTGTCTCAGGGCCTTTGGATGGGAAAGTTCAAGAAAGGTTGATGATGTACCCTAATAGGAGCCCAATGAAGTCTGGTCCATTGGACAGAAGATACAAAGAAAGTGCTGTTTACCCAAGCAGAAGCAATAAATCTGGACCATTGGATGCAAAGGGCTTTAGCCCAAGGCTTAATCACTACAATCAAGAAATGATACCAGCTGATGATGGAGGGGTCTACTCACAATGGTCTTTAATGTTTCAAGATATGAAGCCCACTTGACAACTCATATGAAGCTATCATCTTTGTAAGACTCTGCAGATTACAGAATCCTAGGTTAGTATGTTTTTTCTTGATAATCGTGTTGTCGGGGACCGCTTGCGTGCATCTCGACTAATTCTATGGGATACCTGTCTGCTAAAGCTCAGACAGATAGGACGAATCACCTAATGTTTTTTGTCTCCACTGGATTTGAACCCGAGACCTCATAGTTCTCCTCCCACTTCATTGACCACTAGGCCACACCCTTGGGTGCTCTTAGGTTAGTATGATTTTGGTAGATATCTGTTTGGTTTTTAGTAGCAAAAAGGCAAAATGCACTTTTAAGGTATGACACAGGCATGTGGGTTGCTGCTCAACATTCCTTGTTCTGTTGTAACCTTTTTTTCTGCATTTGTGTACTTGGAAGTCTTGAATTAATGTATCAAATATGTATGATGGCTGGTTCATATTGAACATAAAATGAAATTTTAAGAAAATGTGATCTACTTCCCAAGAGTTCACCGCATAGCTACCAAATAGAAAGCTCAATCAGCTACAGTTATATATGCAATAAAAGACCAGCAACAATGATTCTAATGCATCAGCACATAAAAGATCAATTTTCGCCTATGTTGCTCGGACTCTTCAAATATGCCGCCAGGTGCGTGTTGGATCCTCCAAACACTTTTGGAGAGTCCAAGCAACATAGGTTTTAGCAGCATCGGTTGGTATTTTCCGTGTTTTTAGTAATGTTTTTTGGTAGTCGCCGACAGTTTTTAAGTCCATTCTGTTAGTTGGACCAAAGGTACTCCACTTCAACAAACTTAAAGGACTAAAGATGCTCAGGGTGATATTTAAGGGACCAAAATAGACCTACTCCCATAGATAAGGGACAATTTTGGCTAAGAACTTTGATGTTTAGCAAATGCATATAAGATCAAGATCGAGTTTTCCAATCGATGAAAGGTATTAAAGATAAATTGCAGGACCCCTGAAGCAATATGATTTTGGGTTAAACTATATGCATAACGAAAGGATCTTCCTGGGAGTTTATTCTGCAAGATTGACATGATGGTGGTACTTGATAATGACCTTCACATGCAATACTTTTTTGATACTGAAAAAGACAGGTTTCATGTCATTCCAAAGGCACCAAAAACTTAACACAATTGACCCTATCCACAAGGATAGGCCATTAGAATGTGGTAATCACAAAGACAAGACTAGAAATTGTTCTATCTCAACGCTCAATGGCAGCTCAGAATTAATGTCAGATAATCCAATACCAATTCAACTCATCAGCATAACTATAGCTTTCTGGAATTAACAATAGAACAGGGTATAAGCAGGGGCGGAGGTAGAACCATTAACTTTTACTTAAACCACGTATTTGTATTAGAAAATTCATTAAGTATGTATAAACATTTAATTGCGAACCCAATAACTAAGACAAGCTATGAATTCAGTAGCAATTCTGAACCCATAAACTTCAAATCCTGGTTCCGCCTCTGGGTATAAGATCCTACATAATTGTAATGGTTCAGGTCTTCTGTTGATAGGCAAACCTCAGGGCCCTGATAACTGTAGTCTGTAGTAGTATACACTTCCATTGTCAGTTAACCTAGTTCCATGTTTTTGTCAGCTATCAAGAACTACATAAACTATTCTCCCTTCTTCCTTTGAAGTTTCTGAGAGTACGCGTGATGCGTGTGGGAGTTCTTAGGAATAACCATACACTTAATTATAATGTGTTGTATCATCAAAACAGTTTTCATAGCATTTAGATGTCAGCCTTAAGGAGGCAATGACACAGTATCTAATAATAAACACTACTAACAAACAAGAATTCGCAACAGATAAATTCTGTAGCTAAACAACAAAACCCGTCGGTAATCCTATTTAGCAACGGATTAGCGACGGATTATCATAAAATTCAGTTAGCTACGAGCAATTTAGCGACGGAGATTGAAGTTAATTCCAGTTTCTTTTATAGTGAAAATGCTCATAATACTACCAATATTGTATATCCATTTGGGGATGGTTTGGACACAAAGTAGATGAGAGGACATTATTTCTTACTATACCTTGATGTATCAAGTGTTACAGCTCAGCAAGTAGTTACATTAAGTAGTTTAAGCATCTATGTGCAAGATGCTTCATTGTGGACTCACCCTAAAATTCTCAAACATATCATACAAATCACACAATTTTCAAAAATATCAGACTATCCGAAATTTGAACTCACAGGCAATCAGGTACTGGTCAATGTGCTTTCCTTTAGAATATTAGCACATGATGTTGGTCAGGCTTTTCCAAGATACCTCAATGATTTGAACTTTGAGGTAGTCGAAAGGATCCTCCAGCATAAAGCATTTGATAAACTGGTTTTATTCTCATGGTAAGAACGATACTAAGCATGGTGCCCAGACCACACACTCCAGCCAGAATCAGGAAGGTGACTCTAAAGCAATTAGGACCCAAGCAAGTGGAAGTATGCTGCTTGGCTGCCTCATTATCATAGAGGAACCCGGCAAGGAGACCGGAGAAGAGGTAAGCACCTAAGGGGTTCCCAAGTGACATAAAATTGAAAATTATACCAAAATGCTTGAGACCAAACAGCTCAGAGGCTGTTGGGACCATTGTTGTAAATTGAACACCATAGCAGATTCCGAGTAATGCTGTCGCTGCATATAAGGTGCCATTAAGTGCAGAAGCAAACAGAAGGTAGGTAATGATCATTACTACTTGTGTGCATGTCATCCAAACTGTTCTAGGTAATGCTTTTAACCTGCATTGCAAATCGAACAACAAGCAATTAGATCAGGTTATTATTACGACAGTGAAACACTATAACAAAAACAAGCAGTCTACTTATTCATTTGAAGCATCTTTAGCCTCTTCAACAAGTTATCTCATCCATAAATTGCTTTTGACTATCCTTAAGCAGATACATACATAGAAACCACCTATCATAATGTTTTTTCCTATTTTATTTTTCCATTGGTTGACAATAATTAAGTCAAACAAGAGGGGATTAACTTTTTATTTTCTGAGACCAAGAAATCCATTTGGGGCCAACCCTTGGGACCAACCGCAGCTCTTGAAACTCGGGTCTACCCTTCTTCACTTAAATCCCAAGCTTAATTCGCATGGCGCAGGGCTCGTACCTGTGAGCTAAGTCACAAATCCCTCGATCTTTGTCGCTCGAATTAAGCCCCAGGGAAACAAGAGGGGATTAACAAATACGCCGTCTGCTTCAATTTGTGTGTCTTACTTTCCTTTTTAGTCTGTTTAAAAAAGAATGCCTCTTTCCTAATTTGGAACTCTTTAATTTCAACATCTCACACGACATGTTTAAGACCACAAGATTAAAGGGCACTTTGGTACATTATGCATATCTTTAGTTTAAGACCACAAAATTCAAAAGTCTTCTTTACTTTATTAAACTCCGTGCCAAGTCAAACTTCTTTTTTTTTTGACAAGGACTCCATGCCAAGTCAAACTAAGACAAACAAATTGAAACGAAGGGAATGGTAGCTAAGAGGTTAAAGGATCACACCTGACAAAATATTCTGAAAGAACTCCTCCACCAAGACGACCAACAAAGTTCCAGAAGCTGAACAGTGATAATAGAATCTTTGTATCATGAAGACCTTGAGCAATTCCGATCTGTGCCAGATTATTGAGAACAGTAACCCCAGAACCCACACCGAAAAAATACACCAAAAACAAAAGCCAGAAATCTGCCTTGACCAAAGCTTCAGTGAACTTGAAATCTTCACCTCTTCTTGGCCTCCTCTTTTTCTTTACTGCACCTTCCCCCTCAGCCAGAAGCATATCCACTTCAGATATCTCATCCCCCTCTTGAAAACTTCCTAGGTTTGTTGCTGATGATGACGGTGTTAACAAGGGTTCTGATTTTTCTGATGCATCGGAAACGCCTGACTTCCCTTTGTTTGAGGGATAAAAAGTCATCTTCACAGGAATGGCTAGCGGAGCCATTAGAAGGACCACCATGATAACGAGAAAAGTGTAAGAAACATAGACATTTAAAGAAAATACGTCATCCAAAATTGTTGTTGTTAATACATAGACACCCAGCACAATACTAGCTACTTGGACGAACAAAAAGTGGTACGACTCTGAAGAATCTTCTCCTAAAGACGGAGTACAAGGCCTAATAAAGTACATCATTAACAAACTTAAAGTAGGAACCCCTAGTGCAAGGAACAGTACGAGTTTAGAAGAAGAATTACGAAGCAAAGCACTGTAAACTTCTGTATATACTGCAGCACTGAGCCCTCCATAGCCTTTAAGAATCCCAGCAACCGTGCCCCGACTTAGGGGAAAGTTTCTCATATTAGTTACAAGCACAGTTGTGCTGAACCAAGCACTGCTATTCGTGGCCACACAAAGTGCAATCCATAACTGCCAAACCATAAAGAAGAAATGAGAAAATGACAATTACATTAACTCTTGGAGCCATAATGAATGGAAACATTAGGAAACTTTAAAGGGCTTTTTTCATTTTTGGCCCGTCGGCCAAAATTAACTACGGTCTCTAGCCAAATTATACAAAACCTATACACTGATTATGTATATTTATACTTAATATACAAAACCTATACATTTGCTGCCTATTTTGTAAATTAGACACTGGAAGGCATTGGACTGTAATTATCTCAATTATTTTTAAAGCGAAAACGATTAATGAGCATCAGAGGGTACGACTTCACCAAGCAGCAGTGAACAACTTAAAGGACAACATGGAACATTTCTATGAATTAAGCCATGGTAATCGGTGTTAATGGATGAGCCTCTGTGCCGATCCAAGCAGAAAAAGCAAGATTGAAAGAAAGCGATTCGGCTTCTAAGAAGAAAAAACAAAAGATTACCAGCTGGGACATTTTTTAACTGTTAGCAGTGCTCAAGCACCATTTGTTTCATGAAATGTTATAACAAATGGAGTTATTCAGCCATGCAACCTAAGTTTAGCTTGTCACTTTAAGGCCATCAAAGACTCACAAATTCAACAATCAATGCTTCTTAGCATTAAGTTGCATGAATGAACACTTCTCAGTCAGAAACTTAAGCTAATTTGTTTCATGTCAGCATAATTGCAATAGATGAACTGAGAATGAAGAGGATTTACTCTCAGAAAGCTAATTATAGGTGGGTGGGCAGTTACTAAGATTTCACAAAATTCTAGCACACCGACTGTAGCATTCTCAGCTGTGAAATCACTTTAAACCGCATAAAATAAATTATGCAGCCAAGAAATTCTTCACTTACCCCTACATGCATCAATTTTGGAGAATTCATTACTCATAAAGCTGATCTTTCTGAATTTTTTATACTCCCTCCGTACCAATTTGTTTGACTTACTTTCCTTTTTAGTTTGTCTAAAAAGGAATGTCTCTTTCCTAATTTGGCAACTCTTTCATTTCAAAGAGTAGACCCCACGTTGTGGGATTTCACTCGGTATGTTGTTGTTGTTTAATTTCAAAGAGCTGATCTTCTGAAATTCACATGGCATGTTTAAGATCATAAGATTAAAGGATATTTTGGTACATTATACATCTCATTAGTTTAAGATCACAAGATTCAAAATTTTCTTTACTTTCTTAAACTTCATGTCAAGTCAAACTAAGACAAACAAATTGAAATGGAGGGAATATTTAAATTGCAATTATAAATATACCACTTGATCAACAATCAATCCTTTACTCATAAAATTGGATTTCATTAAGGCACATAAATCAGCTCATAACAAAGAAACAACATTGCAATTGCAAACAAGAACAAACAGCAAGTTATATCCTAGAAATGAAAGTTTCAAGAACATCAATCAAAGGTTAGATCTTCATTAAGGCAACAAAAGGGAATAATAAAAAGCAAAAAAGGAAGGATTTTTACCAGCCAATAAGGCAAGTTCTGAACAATTTGACTAAGTGAAAGCCAAAGAACTCCATAACCAAAGAAACAAGAGAAAGAACCAATCAATAACACAACCCAAGGTGGGAACTTATTGCATACAAGTCCAGGAATAAGCCCAACATTTTCACCTATATCATTTGCCACCGCAAGCATAGTAAGTTGTTGCTGATTAAAACCAAGAACTGATTTCAATGAGTGAGAATAAAGTGGAAAATTGTATGCATTCCCAGATGCTATTTGTAACCAAACTGCAGCGCCTAATCCTACCCATGGTGGTCTTGTTCCTCCCTTCACATTCACCATATTCTTGGACCCTTTTGAATCTTTAAGATTTCAAATTTGTTTGTCTTACTTCCTTTTTAGTCAGTTTAATAAAGAATACCTCTTTCCTAATTTGGCAACTCTTTTATTTCAACATCCCACTCGCACATTTAAGACTACAAAATTTAAGAGCATTTTGGACATTATGCATATCTTTAGTTTAAGACCACAAGATTCAACAATCTTCTTTACTTTCTTAAACTCCGTGTCTATTTAAACTAAGACAATCAAATTGAAACAGAGGGAGTAGTAAGTACCAAAGCTAATCCAATCATCTCATAACAAAGAAACAAGATTGCAATTGCAAATAAAAAGAATAAACATCAATCAAAGATTAGATCTTCAGCATAGATAAACAACAACCACCATAATATATCAAGTGTAACCCTACAGGTACAGGTGGGGTCTGGGAAGGGTAGAGTGTACGCAGATCTTACCCCTACCTTGGGAGGTAGAGATGTTGTTTCTTATAGACCCTCCGCTTAGAATAAAGCAATAACAAAGTAGGTCAAATAGGAAAATGGAACAGTAACTACACCGAAACAGTATACAACAACAACAACATACCCAGTGAAATCCCACAACGTGGGGTCTGGGGAGGGTAGAGTGTACGCAGACCTTACCTCTACCTTGGTAGGTAGAGTGGTTGTTTCCGAAAGACTCTCGGCTCAAGATAAAGGATATACCGAAACAGTATGCTAAGCGAAAAACAAGAGACAATAAATAATAGTAGCAGAAATCGAAGGACAAGAAACTACTAGATAAACACAAAACAAGACAAAAAAAACAGAAGGGGCTAATAAAAAGCAATACAGGAAGAGTCTTTACCAGCCAATAAGGCAAGTTCTGAACAGTTTGACTAAGTGAAAGCCAAAGAACACCATAACCAAAGAAACATGAGAAAGAACCAATTAATAACACAACCCAAGGTGGGAACTTATTGCAAACAAGTCCAGGAATAAGCCCGACATTTTCCCCTATATCATTTGCCACCCCAAGCATAGTAAGTTGTTGCTGATTAAAACCAAGAACTGATTTCAATGAATGAGAATAAAGTGGGAATTGTATGCATTCCCAGATGCTATCTGTAACCAAACTGCAGTTCCTAATCCTACCCATGGTGGTCTTGTACCTCCCTTCACATTCACCATATTTTTTGGGACCCTTTTGGTGGTTCTTTAAGGTTTCAATATGTTTGTCTTCCTTTCCTTTTTAGTCAGTTTAAGAAAGAATACATCTTTCCTAATTTGGCAACTCTTTAGTTTCAACATCCCACCGGGCACGTTTAAGACCACAAAATTTAAGGGCATTTTGGACATTATGCATATCTTTAGTTTAACACCACAAAATTCAAAAGTTTTCTTACTTTCTTAAACTCTGTGTCCAGACAAACTAAAACAAACAAATTGAAACAGAGAGTATTAAGTACCAAAGCTAATCCAATCATCTCATAACAAAGAAACAAGATTGCAATTGCAAATAAAAAGAATAAACATCAATCAAAGATTAGATCTTCAGCATAGATAAACAACAACAACAACAACAACCATAACATATCAAGTGTCATCCTACATGTGGTGTCTGTGGAGGGTAGAGTGTACGCAAACCTTGTCCCTCCCAAAGAGGTAGAGAGGTTGCTTCTGATAGACCGTCTGCTTAGAATAAAGCAATAACAAAATAGGTCCAATAGGAAAAAGGAACAGTAACTACACTTAGTGTATGAGACAATAAATAATAATAGCAGAAATCAAAAGACAAAGAAACTACTAGATAAACACAAAGCAAGACAAAGAAAGTAAAAGGGGCTAATAAAAAGCAATAAGGAAGAGTCTTTACCAGCCAATAAGGCAAGTTCTGAACAGTTTGACTAAGTGAGAGCCAAAGAACACCATAACCAAAGAAACAAGAGAAAGAACCAATCAATAGAACAACCCAAGGTGGGAACTTATTGCATACAAGTCCAGGAATAAGCCCAACATTTTCACCTATATCATTTGCCACCCCAAGCATAGTTAGCTGTTGCTGATTAAAACCAAGAACTGATTTCAATGAATGAGAATAAAGTGGGAAATTGTATGCATTCCCAGATGCTATCTGTAACCATACTGCAGCTCCTAGTCCTACCCATGGTGGTCTTGTTCCTCCTTTTACATTCACCATTTTCTTGGACCCTTTTGGTGGTTCTTTAAGGTTTCAAGATTCTTGATTTTTTTATCATAAAGAAGAGTTTTTTGTGTGTATTTACATGAATTTGGAGGTGGAGTGTTAGGGAAAGAGAGAAAAAGGAAAGGGAAAGATGGAATATTTATATTGTATTGATGTTAGATGCGATCTTGGAGTTGTGGGGTGGGGTAGGGGTAAGGGGGGGGGGATGGATCTTGCAGGTTGTAGGGTGTGTTTTGTCGGAACGATGGACTCGGGCGAATTTAGCAGAGATAAATGTTCGGTAAAAAATTATAATATATATATATAATAATTTTTTTTATGTATGTTTATATATTAATTTTTGAACATTTTAAATAAATATAAAAAATTAACTCAAAGTGGTTCGACATATTTAAAATTGTCTTTAACCTCCACGATTTTGAACAGTTGGACCCTTTTGGTGGATCTTTAAGGTTTCAGGATTCTTGATTTTCATCATAAAGAAGAGTTCTTTTTGTTTATATGTACATGATTTTGGAGGTGGAGTGTTAGGGGAAGAAACTAGTCAGGTCGGGGCGGGACGGGAGAGGGGCGGGATCGGGATAGGCGGGATTCGGGATCGAGTCTGGGAGGGATCGGGTCTGGGCGGGATCGGGATAGGGCGGGGCGTTTTTTTATTTTTTTTATACTTAATTTAAAAATAACATATATATTAAAAAAAACTCAATAATTAAACAAGATAATGTAATAAAAACATTCCAAGGTTATTTTTGTGTTTCTTATATTATTTAATAGACATATGATTTTTTTTGTAATTCAAATACAATTGTCAAAATTGCAACTTTGTGGTGTTCAAAAGTTGCAAATTACATAATAAAATTGCAATTAAAAAAATTACATTTAGAAAAAAACTTGTTCTAGTTTCTTGATAATTTTCTGTGGTTCTTCGGTTGGAATTGGTATTTGTTGGTCAAATTGCTCCACGTCGCTTCCACCACCTTCGGATAAGATTTCGTTGTAGTTTTCGTCTTCTTCTTCGTTGATCTCCGGTTGACCGCACCTTATCCGCTCCGCTCGTATCTAATCTATGAATAATACTACATTCTCCAAGCTGTCTCCGGCTAATGAGTGTCTGTGCTCTCCTATTTGATATCTGCTGGCAGAAAAAACGCTTTCAGACCCCGTTGATGACGCTTGAATGTTCAAAACATCTCGGTCATCATTGAAAGTGTCGGAAAGGTCTTCTCATTGCCCCTCCAGTATTTCAGCAAGTCTTCACGTCCTTCTTCATTGAGAACTGCTTGGTAAGGTACAGAACCCTGCAAAATAAAAATATCAAACTAAGGAACCAAGATCAACAAACAGAAACAAGCATGTACCGAGGAAATACCACATACTCAGGGAGATGGTGGAAACTGAAGAAATAAGATTAAACTATGTTCCCACGGATGATAATCTAGCTGACCCGTTTACTAAACCATTAAGCTTAGTTAAGCATAATGGTCATTTTAAAAACATGGGTATTAGATACATCGGAGATTGGCTCTAAGCCAAGTGGGAGATTGAAAGTATGTATGTCTTAGAGACAATCATTATTAGGAACAAATGTACTTGAACACATTCGTATTATTAATAAGATTAATATTTATGGCATTTGTGATTATTGAATTATTATTTGATTATTTATAAATATTCATTAATGTGCATCCCAAGAGCTTACGTTGTCATTAATAGAGTGAGTTATTGATAATAGAGTGTAACTCTAAAATAGCCTCGACTAATTATCATCGAGAATGGGATATCGATGATATGTTATAAGTCGACATGTGATCTACATCACATTTTTAGAGAATGTAGTATATCTCACCTGCTACTAGTAGTGATTACTAGTGATGGACACGTGGATACTTTTGAAAAGTATTGGTATACCCTGCTAATGTACTATTTGTTATACTTGTCTAAAGTATGATCAACGTGTGGGAGATGGAAGTCCTTAGACTTGAGGTCAATGCGCACATTGTCTACAAAGTAATATACTTTGATCCTGTCCTAAGCTCAAATGTCTTATAGGTTGAGATACGGCTTGTATTGGGTACATTACGATGTGGATTAAAGGTGGCAGTTGAGCCAAGATTAGGATCCATTCCTCGAATGTATATTCGAGAGAACACTCAACTTATCAGTGATATTAGGTCGACCAAGTCATTGACCAATGCAAGAAACATATTTAGAATATGATCTAGTTGTCGACTAATATAGATGAGATAAAGTGATCAAGTCATTTGGATAGACACGTGACAAATCCTAAGCTTGATCGAGTGTGTCGCGAATGAAAGGAATTCATCATCTCACATAAACGTTATGTTTGCTGGACTCATGTAAACGTACTTCACATAATGAGTTCGTCATACGTCGCAATCTAGGAGTTCCGCATGGACCTTAATTGGATTATTGTCGATATGTGAAGGCATATAGGGTCACACTATGTCGATTGTCTTTTCGATCTAAGGGTGTATTGAGAAAATATTAAATATTCGATTTGAAATCGAGATATTTAAATTGATAATAACTATGGGATAATTTCTATTAGATGGAAATTATTTAATTAAATCAAAATTGGATTTTGGATTTAATGTGCTGAATATTTGTATATATTAAAAACGGAAACGGATTTTACGTAGGGTGCCGCAGCGCGTGCTAGGTTTCGCCGCGGTGCCGACCAGGCAGTGGGCCCAGTCAGACTAGTCACTGCACCTCGGTTTTTGGGCCAGGCTTGGAGCCCAATCCTAATCTGATTTGTTGTCCTAATTTCAACTATAAATACAACACTAACCATAGTTATTAACACACACAAGAATTACACTAATTCTCATAAACAATTCTAGACTTAGAGTCTAGGATAATACTCTCTCAAACCTCTGTCGAGATTTCCTGGCTTTCTTGACAGAGGAATACACCATAGCATAGTGCTTGCAGTCGAAGGGACAGTCGCGTATAATCCCTAAGTAAAGACTCCAGATTTTATAACCTGTAAGTGTTCTAGTTTTACGTTACAGGTTTTGATTGTCATATAATCATACCAGAAGAATTTGTTGGGGTAAGTAAGAACAAAATTTTAAACTTCTGTTGTGCCTTACTTATGTGTTTTGAACCCAACAAAATCCTACACCCTATCCGATGTTGGACTCTTAACACTCCCCGCACGCCCAAACTTTGTTAACTGGAGCGTGGATAATATAATTTGGGGGTACAACATCGGTGAACAAAGAGTTGGAATGGATCTGACTCTGATACCATGTAAAGAATAGATCTTGAGCCTAACTCAACCCACGAAGATCCATTCTTTACAAAGACATATAATTAAAAGTGAAACGATCTCATCTATCCATTGTTAGCAAAGATTTACTTACATTTGGTGCATTTAATCAAAGCAAATCTTGTTAAATTCACTTACATATTAACACTAGAGTTGCGTGGTCAGTCTTGGGTGCATACATGAAGACCCAAGTGTACCGTCTTAATTTAAAACAAGAATAAATCCAATTGAATGTGCTGTGTCAAAATTGTTTTTCTCTGAATGTGCTGTAGAGTATTAAGAAAGCAGACCATTTACACTTTTTTACAAGCCCTGAATCAATCTGTATGGAATTCAAATAATAATCAATTGCACAGCTAAATTAAGTTTCAATATGTCGGAAGTCAGAACTGATCAATCAACACAACTTATTTACCAATCCTTCTCAAATCACCAATATTAATGCTAGAGTTCTATAGCAACCTTCTGATACTAAAACAAATTTACTAAAAACATCATTCAACTCCTAAATCATTTGTAATGGTATCATGGCAGTTAAGGTGAGGTTATTGTTGGGAGATTTTTCTCTTTATGGTACTTTATAAAGCAGTACGGGAAGTATTTAACTATTACAAGTATTCGAAAGGATAAATAAAGATTTCAATAATTCAACATGGAATCTGAAATTACAATCGTTACACAAGTAAAAACTGGAAATTCCAGTTTTGTAGAAGACGGAAAAATGTAAAATGTTTTTGCTGAGTCGAGTGTAGCACTCTGTCCTTAAGACAATATTGCCCCGTATGTATCCTTTATACGTCCCGGACAATTTGTCTCCCAAGATAAAACAAAGCAATGGAACCCTTGAGCAAAGGAAACTCAAGAGCTACCGTGAAGAATATTGAGTAACGAAATGATGCTTGGAAGTTGTAGGAAGAAAACTATTTCGGTTGTGTATTTTCGTGCACTTTTTTTTAAATCTGTTTATGTATTTTCGTGCATATGTCTTAGTGCTCAACAATGGTGTAATTGGGTGTTTATATAGGAGAGGGAGGGGCTGTTTCTTGCTGAAAAGCTGCCTCCATAATAGCCAAATAATGGCCATTATGGAGGTAGTAAAGTCACCAACATAAATGGGAGAAAGACCAACTGTTTTGGCCATTATAGGAGGAGTAATTCAGCCAAAATAAATGGCTGAATTGAGTGCTTGGCATTTCTATTTTTGACCGTCGAAATTCTGATTTTCTCGGAAACTTCGGGGACCAAACTGTACATCTTGAAACTTCGGGGATCAAACGCACATCCGAAAGAATTCGGTCCAAATCGTATATCTGAAACTTCGGGATCAAACTGTACTTCGGCAAAGTTTTCTCGGCCCAAAAAGATAATATCGAAGACCCACGACCCACGACCCGCGCCCCACGCCCACGACCCGTGAACCCGAACTCGGAGCCGGACGGGACGGGACGGGCGGGCGGCGGCGCGCGCGTGTGGTCTTTCCTCGAACCGAAGCACATCTAGGTCCTCCCTCCTTTAAACACATGGGATACCCCTTGGGGTCCCAAACCCCAAACCAATTTCGAATCTTATATACACAACAATTCTTTCTTCCTCTACCGATGAGGGAGAATTACACACAATACCACACTTTCCATGCTTCAAACACCTTACTTCGTGAACCAATATCTCTTTCATTTCTCAATGAAATTTGACGATTCTTGGCCCTACGGTTATCTACGTACTTAGTAGATCATGCATGTGTGAAGAACCGGATTCTCCAACATACGTTACACTAGTGTTTAAGCCGTTAAAGTTGGTCGGTCGCAACTCCCGCCAAAGGCAAATTTCCAACAATCCCCTCTTGAAAGAGATTTTGGCGCACTCACATGGTGTCTTTTCATTTCCAAGAATATTTCAAATGGACCGATGTTGCATAAGGAGAGGTAGCCTCGCTTTGAACCTTCCATAGTTGAATACCATCGGACTTACTTACTTGCGCGGTGAACGTGATGTCTTGAACCGTCGTGTTTAGTGTAAGCCAAGACAACGGTACCAACACAACAAATTCTCTTACTCTCTTCTTCGTAATGTTTTGTCCGTTTTGGCCATTGACAACGTCTTGGATTCTTAAGTGCGTTCAATTTGAGGCGGCCCGTCCTCGCACTTAAATAGGTGGTCTCCTACAAGGTATCCTGCTATACCCCACTTCACAAGTGTTAGGAACCATTAAAAGTTTCCCAAAGACATAACCTCAACTCGTTGAGGATCATTACGAGTTTTGAAAACTTAACCTTTACCCATACCGCAGATAGCACTTAACGTCTATCGCGGGAACGGCTTTGGATTTGGTGTTTCTTTTCGAAATCACTATCCGAAGTGCTCATGCTTCGACCGAAGCGATCAACCGAACCTTTACAACTTAGTTTTCCCATTGAACCAAATTACCGGGATCTCCGGTTCGTAAGGTTGGGTTTCCACCGTATTGGTTCGTATATTTTGGGTTTTAAGCCCATTCCCCTAGACAGGCGAACACTTGATCTCCGGGTAGTCCCTTAGTTAGTAAATAAGGAAGTGACACCCGTGATGATCAACTGCGCCATACGGTCTTATGTCTCCGACGGATCGTGACGAGATATGTCCGACGCCGTCATCCGTGTCCTTCCTAAAGCCGACCGGCTAGCCACGATGTAGAACTGCTGAAGGCACGGGTTTCTCCCAATAAGGGACGTCCTCTAATGAGTCGTGAAGTTACTCAACTTCTTTCATGCTTTGTATAAAGCGATAAACTCCGATACCATCATGAATCGGTCGATGCAAGTTTGCTTAGAGGATTTTCCAAGACCCACCATACACATTTACTTGTGACTTTGGTGTTCTTCGATCGATGTCCGGTTTGCATCACCGTGTTCTCTCGTAACCGCCGGACATCCGAATACTATAATCCGTAGATAAGCGAATAACTCGGATATCGTCATATCCGACTTAACGCCTTCTATTGATCATGTATTAAGATCATCGGTGAACCTTAGTTCAACTCGATCTGTTTGTTGGACGATACCGTGTCGGTTGTAGTGTGTACAATACATTGAACTACACGTGACCCGAGCATATCGCTCCTTGTCTATGGGTGCACCATGATTCCAATCGCTTCTATGATTCATATCTATTGGTGGCTTCAACGAGACATCAACTATCGACCGATCCGTTAGATGTCTTAGAAATCCAATTCCTAAGATGTCATCTCAGTGATACTCATATCTTTCATATCGAGACTTTGTTTCAATATGATTTTCACTCTAAGACCGTTGGTTTTCCAACTGTTGGCTTTCTAACTTCGAGTCAATGTTTCGTGATCGATTCATTGTTTCTGTTTTATCTCGAGACTTTCGGGACCAAAATGTTAACATTTCGGGGACCAAAATGAAAGTTCGGAAGAAGCCCAACAGTTCAAAGAACCAATTCGATCCTCTTCTTCCAACTCTCCAGCTTTGGAAGGTCGTTTCAACACCCATGCCATGTAAGATTACAATGGCCCTGGATGTGAAGCTACTCACAGGGGAGCACTTTTTACAACCCAAAGGTTCTTTTCCGGAGGAAGATTAACTATTACACGAGTATGGTTCTATATATGGAATCTATTTCTCTCTTTAGCTTCTTTCCAAAGCGGCGCTTTTGGAGATGACAATTATTTGTTAATTGTTCATGGTTCATTATTAACCATACAAGCTAGAAGGACTCGAACAAGTCTTTGTCCCCTTCTTTGCTCCGTCTCGGTTCAACATCTAGAATCCCCGAGTTCGTAGATCCGGAGTATTAAGTTTCGGATAGCCGGCAAACTTTCGAGTCTCGTAGATACGGAACGTCTAGTTCCGGACATCGGGCCCTCGCGGGTTCTTGTTAACCTTGAGCAATTACTCCTTTTTCCTATTTCAAGGAAAGTTATCTTCAATGAATTCAAAGATTCTTTGACGCCAAGAGGCGATCAACACTCTTCGTTATTTGCGGATCCGGTGGATATGCAATCTACGATCTTAGGTCGAACTTGACTGTTTCGGTAGCCCATCTTTTACCAAGCTACCCCACATAATTTGGGCGTACGACTTCGCGTTGGCTAACACGGTTGGACCGAAGTGAGAAATGAACGGTCGTTTAATGAACGATGCTTCACATTCTCCCCTCTATTGCTACGAATTTTGCAATCCATAGGCATAGTTGATTTTCAACTTCACTTTGTAGCGCTTATCCGCTTCAACAACTTCATCTTTGCTTTTCAACAAACAAAGGATTCCATACGTTGTAGCATCATCAATGAAGATCACAACGTACTTGTCTCCCCCTCTATTTTGTATAAACTTCAAATCACCCAATTAGGTGTGACTAAGTTCTAGAGGAGCGGTGCTTTTCTTTCGCTATTCCCTTGACGGAATTTGGAAAGGTGATTTTGCCTCTTCGTCTACCTCACATTCACTTTGAGGGTTTATGTCGACGATAGGCAACAATCTCAACATCGTTAGCTTTTGAATGACTTGCTATTTAACGTGTCTTAATCTATGATGGCATAGATGCACGGATTACAAAAATATCATTCATTTGGCTACAGACATACTGTACCATTCTTAGTTATTACAGACCTGTTGGACTAATCTCAAACCAGCTTGACCAACGGCGTCCCTTAAACCAAGTGAGGAATATGTATCACCTCATCTTAGAGTGATCACAATCCATGAAGTCCTATTGAGGACAACCTCTCCAACCCCTTCTACTTTAGAGGTGGCGTTGCTTCACATGAACAACTTTTTGCCCGTGGTTAGGGCGTAACCGGATCATATGTGATCTCGATACTCGGGTCCACTCTAGTTGCTTTGGCAGACTGAGTGTCCAATTTCTTTATTGCCTTTATTTAGGCCTTCAGATCATTTAGGACCTGGAAACTCTGGCCCACCTTACTAGGTGTCCATTACTTTTCCTATGAAATGAATTCTGGCACCACTCCGATCGCCCGGAGGCTTTATATGACTGAGTGTCCAATATCATCATATCAAAGGAATTTTGGCCCACTCCAGTCGCCCGGAGGCTTTATATGACTGAGTGTCCAATGTCATCCTATCAAAGGAATTTTGGCCCACTCCAGTCGCCCGGAGGCTTTATGTGACTGAGTGTCCAATATCATCCTATGAAGGATCTTCTGCCAAGTAGTATGACAGGCTCAACGTCTTTAGCTTTTAGACTCCTTCCGTTAAGATTGGTGCCCAGATAATTCTTGGCGCTTACTTAAGAGTGGTAACAGTTTTCGCACAGTCAGTGGATCTTACCCCTCGTATGTGCGAACATACTTTACACACTTTAATAATTACACTTAAAAGAACGGATCTTCTTAAGTCGTTTACAAAATCCAATCTTTAAACGAAAAAAAAAGAAGAGATTAAACTTCTGATTTGTTAAAGTGTAAGGAATATAAATTATTTTCATATTCCTCCTTACTTTAATCCATTTTTAATCAGACATCATTTAATCTTTATTTTTTTTTGACAAGTAAGAAACATACTTATCATTTAATCTTTATTCTTGACAAGTAAGAAAAATACTTATCCCAATTTCGGATTCTGGCTCACTTCAGTCACTTCATTAGACTGAGTGTCCATTTCCTTCTCACCATTATTCGGTTCTTTTGTCCGGGACGAGATATAGGCCTTCGCTATAAGATAGAATAACATCTTCGATCTTTCTCCTCTTGTCCCAGTTGACATCCTCAGGCTCTCGTGAGCGCTTGTTCCCACCAGTCTTGGTAGCGGTGACACCATGAACACGTTCATCATCATCACTCTCTTCTATCAAAAAACCATTGCCATATCCAGATTTGGTCACACAACTTTTGACCGACATCTTTCGAACACTAATAGTAATACTATACAGATATTGTCTTAAGTTGTTGGGAGATTTTTCTCTTTATGGTACTTTATAAAGCAGTACGGGAAGTATTTAACTATTACAAGTATTCGAAAGGATAAATAAAGATTTCAATAATTCAACATGGAATCTGAAATTACAATCGTTACACAAGTAAAAACTGAAATTCCAGTTTTGTAGAAGACGGAAAAATGTAAAATGTTTTTGCTTTGAGTCGAGTGTAGCACTCATCCTTAAGACAATATTGCCCCGTATGTATCCTTTATACGTCCCGGACAATTTGTCTCCCAAGATAAAACAGAAATGGAACCCTTGAGCAAAGGAAACTCAAGAGCTACCGTGAAGAATATTGAGTAACGAAATGATGCTTGGAAGTTGTAGGAAGAAAACTATTTCGGTTGTGTATTTTCGTGCACTTTTTTCTGCATCTGTTTATGTATTTTCGTGCATATGTCTTAGTGCTCAACAATGGTGTAATGAGGTGTTTATATAGGAGAGGGAGGGGCTGTTTATTGCTGAAAACGCCTCCATAATAGCCAAATAATGGTCATTATGGAGGTAGTAAAGTCACCAACATAAATGGGAGAAAGACCAACTGTTTTGGCCATTATAGGAGGAGTAATTCAGCCAAAATAAATGGCTGAATTGAGTGCTTGGCATTTCTGTTTTTGACCGTCGAAATTCTGATTTTCTCGGAAACTTCGGGGACCAAACCGTACATCTTGAAACTTCAGGGACCAAACCGCACATCCGAAAGAATTCTGGTCCAAACCGTATATCTGAAACTTCGGGATCAAACTGTACTTCTGGCAAAGTTTTCTGGCCCAAAAAGATAATATCAGAAGACCCACAGCCCACGACCCGTGAACCGGAACCCGAACTCGGAACCGGACGGGCGGGCGGCGGCGGCGCGCGTGTGGTCTTTCCTCGAACCGAAGCACATCTAGGTCCTCCCTCCTTTAAACACATGGGATACCCCTTGGGGTCCCAAACCCCAAACCAATTTCGAATCTTATATACACAACAATTCTTTCTTCCTCTACCGATGAGGGAGAATTACACACAATACCACACTTTCCATGCTTCAAACACCTTACTTCGTGAACCAATATCTCTTTCATTTCTCAATGAAATTTGACGATTCTTGGCCCTACGGTTATCTACGTACTTAGTAGATCATGCATGTGTGAAGAACCGGATTCTCCAACATACGTTACACTAGTGTTTAAGCCGTTAAAGTTGGTCGGTCGCAACTCCCGCCAAAGGCAAATTTCCAACAGTTATAATGGTTGAGAATCCATGATCTTTTAAATGAGGTTAATCGATTAGGAAAAGTGATAAATATGAAGATATAAGAGAGATGCTTGATCAAAGGGGTGGTTTCTTTGCGGAACTTTCTCGGAGTGTCATGGGTGTGAAGTGATGGTGTAGTAACTATAATTTTCAAGTGACGTTTTTTAGAGTGAAATGAATCAATTATTATGGTAGTGATCAATTTAGAGTGATGAAGGTTGGTGACCGAGAAAACAAAATCTAGACCATTTCATAAATTTCAGGGACATATCTGAATCTTTTTTTTTTTTAGTTTAAGGGGAAAACTAGCTCATTTTTATAACAATAATGGTAGATCTGACTCAACTATTTGCAAAAGGAAAATCTAGATCAATTCGTGAAGGTCAGGAGCAAATTTGGACATATTCCCTTTTCTTAATGACGATGCCACAATGGTGTTGATCTACATCTAGTTTGCTCTCACCTTAGTCTAGTAAGTACTTGTTATTTTCGATCAACATAGGTAACAAATAATCTATCTAGTGAGACTTCAACAAATGCAAAACTATTCTAATCAATTTGGCAAACAATATGATGCAAAATGTATACATATGATTTATGTGTACTCTGTAACAGCTGTTTAGACATGATTTGAAATTATATGGTTTGAAGTTAAAATTTTATTTGGACATGTAATTTGGGTTTTTTAAGTTGTATTTTTTCTCATTGACATAAAAGCCCAATAAGTTATGAAAACCGTAAAAAAAACTCTAATTCTTATGCAATTTTACCAAATGAGCAAGTCATAATTCATAATAAAATTAATACGCGACTCAAAATTGTACACTTTTAAGTCATGACATAGTCATACCTTTGTATATATATACAATATAAATTATGTAATTATATCCGATACAATATAAAGTCGATCAATTGGTATATATCTACTAATTTATGGATCTTTTTATACAAAATATAAATTTATGGACCAAATTTTATATTTTAAAAAAATTGAAATCTCAAATCACATATTTTTGGATGATTTGAGATTTCAAACCATGACATGAAGTTGAAGTTCAAGTTATGTCCGAATTGCATAAATAAACATGATTTGAAATCAAATTATGAAATTATGATTTGCAAACGCATGACCAAACGCCTACTTACATTTTCTATATCAAATTCAACGAGCAAACTAAAAATTCTATGAGAAAAAGTTAGGTCACAATCTAAAAATTCATAAACGTTAGATGACAATTTAATATTTTGTCAATTTCAAAGGCTATATATTTGCATGGTTTTTTAAAATAGAATAAAATCTAAATGATGGGTTAAAAAGAAATATTTTGCACAAATCATCCGTCTAATCCAGATTTGGCTACATAAGACCCACTAAAAGGGAAAATCGTATACTATCTGAATTTATTTCACTATTAAAATTCAAACGCGAGATATCTAATTAAGAATGAAGGGATCTTATTCATTTATTTCGGTAAAGGTTAAAGGGTTAATCACACAATTGTTATCTTATCTGTAAAGTCGTCCTGGTTTTCTAGGTATTGCCTACTGCCTAGTAGGCAAGAAAGTCTTGTTAAGAGGTTAACAGCAACTTTTGTGATTTTTTTTTGTTTTTTTTTTTTTTTTTTTTTTTTTTTTTTTTTTTTTTTTTTGATAATTCAGGTTTCTAGGCTTGCGCCTGACTACTTCACTGGTATTACCCAGACGTCCTGGAGATGATGGGACCGGTCCTTCAGCACCCCACCACCAGATAAATCGCGGGATGTGCACACATGGTCAGTGTCTGTTTGCGTCCAACGGATCAATGCTACAAGGTTGACCCCCCCCCACAGGCCCTATCCACAAGGCTTGGCGGAGACCGAACTCACACTGCAACATGCCCGCGCGGCTTTTAGCGCCCAGGCTTTACCACATGTATGTGCTCCGAAGGAATCGAACTTGCGACCCTAAGGCCGCAAAGTTGACTCCCTGCCATCAATTGGTAACTTTGGTAGCTGCCTATGTGTAAATTCAGAAATCGTACACTGTAGAAAGCAAAAGGCAAAGAAAAAAAAAAGGCTTGTCAAAGCTAGAAAAGGGGTCGAAAGAAACTGTGATATTTTAGTTATAAAAAAAAGATTGTTTCTAATAACACTTTTTAACATTTTTAGTCAGTCACCTAAAATAAATTTCACCTGTTCAACCGTAATAATTTGTAAACATCATCGATGTATATATTGATTATACACTATTGTATACTGATTATATCCTTATTATGCACCAAAATATACTACTACATGTACTAGTTAGAGTTTGTAAAAAACAAAAATAAAAAATACATATATATTTTGATCTTTATTAGTAAAATTTTGTAGTGTAAAATTCCTATAATGAAGCATGTGCACTGCTGCACTTTTCCCATTAATTGATCATAACGATATCGTGGAAATGCTGCACGGACCCATATATATAGGAACGGAAAAAGAATCACCTTGATACTAAACCAGATCAAGTCAAGTTCCTTCGGTTGCATTGCTCAGGCAGTCCCCCGGTTCTCTATGCTCGGTTCCACAATCAATCCCAGACCTATCTATTTGAGGGAGGTCCAATTCCGCGCTCGAGTCAGAAATCTATGACCGTATCAAAATCCTAGAGAACCTTCAATATTATAATATACCTCCGCAAAACACTCCAGGGGACTATGCTGCACTTGTTCGCGAAAATTTCGATTCTGCTATTAATGTTCCTCATTTTACACTAGACTGCTTTCCCTCACATTCTACTCTTCATTCTAATTATAGATTGACGAAGGTTCTTTATTCCCAATACTGGTCTTCATTCAATGCTAGTATCTCTCTCAGATGAAAGAAGATCAACTCTCACCCCTTTTTCGCTTTAGTCGGAAGAGCCTCTCTCCTCCTCGAGTTCTAAAGATCGAAGCGATTGCAGCGAAGAATTGATCTGAAATGAAGCACTTCGTCTATAGGCATTGTAGAATGGATAGAATATGCGCCTAATCGTTCTTCTCGAATCGCTCCAGTACGATGGACCGGGGGGGGGGAGCTTTTCCAAAGGAACCTTTTGGGGCCCGTTCTTCCTTATCATTGTGCTCAATCTGTATTCAGGAGAGGCCCTTGGCTGCCTCGTTGCCGCGTGCGACGCGGGAAGGAGTTCCTCATCTGGCCCTCTTTATCTGCATTTCATACTTTCCCGCGCTACTTCTCAGTCCAATAGAGGTCTTTCCAATAAAAGGAGGTCCAGTTAGGGGTAGGTATAACCCTTCATTCATCTTCTTCGATCTTCTTGGAATATCTATCATCTTGGTCTCGACCTTGTTGAGCTCTTCCTGATCGAAAGTTCCTATTTTGCTGCCTCTTCGATCGTCTATGACTCCCAGCTTAATCTTTCCTAGGAGCGATTCCTACAATTATCCCACATCCCTTGTCTTTATTGTTCTAGCAGCAGTCAGTACGGTAACCCTCTCTTCCGCTACCGGTGGACTGTTGCACAGAAAGAGCGACAGAAGTAACCTTTCTTAGCGCATTTTTCAAGCGCTTAGCTTCTGCTAGTGGCGGGGTAGCAAGGCCATGTTGTTCAGTTGGAAGCCTAAGCCAAGAAGGTATGAACGAAGTGACGGGCCCCTTTAGAAGATAGGATGCGGCTTTCTTGTGATAGTAATTACGAACATCTCTCCTCTTCTCTTAACGTGCACAGTTTGCTATATATATATATATATATATAACATTCGACTTATTAAATTATGTTTCCAAAACCTAAAAGGAAAGAGAACGCACAAACTTTTCCGCGGGCGCATTTTAAGTCAACATACAAAATATATTCTCGATTTTTTTTTTTCAAAACTGTTGTCTGTCCAATTGACTAGTAAATGTCCATGCTGTGTACGGGCCCAACTACAAAGATTTCTAAGCTAGCGTTTAGCCGTAGATTTTGGATTAGATTTTCAAAATTTATCTTTTAAAAAATCAAGTTTTAAAAACTGATTTGGGACTTTCATTCACAAAATTTTAAATTTTTTCAAAGTAAAATGTATGTCTAAACACAACTTCGAGTTCCAAAATTCGCAACTTCAAAAACTCAAATTTTCAAATTTTAAGTTTCAACTTCAAAGCCAAACGGGAGCTAAGTTGTATATTGTTTATTCATAATTAAAATTATTTGTTTATTCAATTCGTAACCTTTACACATAAGATTGAATCTCATTTATGTTTTAAAATTTAGGACAAATGTGCAAATATATCCCTCAATTTTGTGATTTAGAGCAGTTATACTCCCCGTTATAAAGTGATGGTTATATACCCCGGCCGTTACAAAATGGTGCAAATATACCCTTTTTGCTAACTGATTTTTTTTGTAAAATTATTTATCTTATTTTTGAATTAAAAGAAATGCCACGGGGCTTTAGAAAAAGTCCACCCATGTTATTTGAGTAGACATATTTCTCTAAAGCCACATGATAAAAAATAATTACTGGTGGATCATGTCTGATTCGTTTAAAAAATGGGTAGACTTATTTTTTAAAGCCACGGAAATATTTTTATAAACAAATCAAACCCGATCCATCAGAAAAAATTACCACGTGGCTTTAGAAAAATGTCTACTAAAAGAAAACGGGTAGACATTTTTTTAAAGTGGCGAGATACTTTTTAAATTAAAAAATAAGCTAAATGATTTTTTAGAAAATTTCCGTCAACGAAAAGGGTATATTTGCACTATTTGTGTGACGGCAGGGGTATATTTGCACCATTTTGTAACTACGGGGATATATATATCCATCACTTTTATAACGGGGGTATATCTGCTCTAAATTACAAAGTTGAGGGGTATATTTACACATTTGCCCTATATTTATAATATAATAATACACTTTCTACTATTAACTCAAAGTTATTAGATTTGTCTAAAATAAAATGCATTTTAATATAGTCAGACCTTTCTATAATAATATCTTCATATAACAATACATTTCTATAATAATAAAGTTTTTCCGGAATTATATTTTATGTTATATTTTACCTCTTTATGATAGTTTTTTACCTGCAACAACAACAATCGTATTTATAACGATACACTCTTTATAATATTACCCTTCTATAAAAGCTATCTTTTTTTGGTAATATAGTGCTTAACCATTATTATAGAAATAGAATCTTTATGATTATCAATAATACGTAAAAATATTGATAAAATATTTTAATACTTTAATATATTACTTATGACAAAGAATATTATATGAATATATATTTTCATCATTAAAGGATTTTTCTTCGTTATACAAAGTGTGATTGAGCTTAGGATTTGATAATTAAAAATAAAAATTAGGTTTTATGCATCTTTTTTTCCTATAACAACAAATAATTATTTAAATATCAATATTGGTATAGGTGTATAACAGTCATTCGGTATAGCAGTCGAATTTTTTTGGACCCAACGGTGTTGTAACCGTAATAGCTAATTCAAACTTCATCTAAATTTCCTAAAATATAGCTTATAGTATAGTATAGTATAGTATTTCGTCTTAAAAAAAGTACTAAACATAGAAAATAGAAGTCCAATAACATCTTTGATTTTCTTAAGAATAAAATTTACTAATGTTGTTTAAAAGAGTGAAAAGTTGCTCTATTATTTTAATAAATAAAAAAGACATCCTTGATTTTTTTAAAAACTTTTTAGTTGGTTGATATTATTATTATTGAATTAAGACTAAAATGGAGAATGGGCATACACAGAAGTATCACAACAGTATTGTCTCAAAACGCATTCATGTGAGCCCCATGAGATAAGCAAAAGGGTAATTAGGTCAAGGCGTACAAATGTTTACACTATAGCTACAGTAACAGTCCTTTTAAATCATCTACAATGCTCCATAATTCATTTACTTTAATACCCTTCTGGCCCCATACTGCAAAGGTGCGACCCACATGGCATTTGAGTAAAACCTTTTTGGCTTTTTCGTCACTTTTGATCCATAAAAAACAAAGCTGCCTTTTGTACAAGCACAAAGCAACAGTAAGCACTATAAAAAATGACTAAATTGACCTCCACTCACATTAGAATTCCATGAACCACACATGTTGACGGAGAGGAGCTTAACTCCCTCTTATATACTAAGAGAAAAAAATTATCACTGGTTCTTATGTCAACTTGCTGGCAGGGAGTCAACTTTGCGGCCTTAGGGTCGCAAGTTCGATTCTCCCCTCCGGATATCGTCCTCCGGGGCACATACATGTGGTAAAGCCTGGGCGCTAAAAGCCGCGCGGGCATGTTGCGATGTGGGTTCGGTCTCCGCCAAGCCTTGTGGATGGGGCCGTGGGGGGGTCAACCTTGTAGCATTGATCCGTTGGACGCAAGCGGACACCGACCATGTGTGCACATCCCGCGATTTACCCGGTGGTGGGGTCTTTGAAGGACCGGTCCCATCATCTCCAGGACGTCTGGGTAATACCAGTGAAGTAGTCAGGCGCAAGCCTGGAAACCTGGATTATCAAAAAAAAAAAAAAAGAATGGTATTCAACCAATATTGTTGGTTGAAAAGTTTTGGTTTCTATTAGTGTAAATTATTTTTCTAATACTAAAATGGAAAGAAAGTTTTCAACTATACTTGTATCAGATGCGGATCATGTAACCTTTACAGAATCGAGTGCGAGAGAGATAAACAGTACTCGAAGCTTTGGGAGAGAAAAGATATTTTCTACTCAGATTAGAAAATTGCAGAATGAATTGATTACAAAATATCTACCATCTATTTATAGCTAATACACAAGCTCTAATCTATCTCACTAAATTGTACAATAAAATTAGTTATCTAACCGACTCACCAATGCCAGTTGTCTATAACTAATGTCGGTTGGATTAGCCAACTTAACAATCTCTAACTGATTAATTGCATTAAGGAACTACCGTGCAGTTCATGATCTGTTTAACATCGCACTTCAAGCTAGGAGTAATGAAGATGTTCTTCATTCCTAGTTTGGAAACTAGATAAGTCTGTTGAATTCGAGTGAGTCCTTTGGTGAGAAGATTTACAGGTTGCTCGCAGTGGACAAATATACAGTTACCAGTCAACTGATCAGTCCCAGCTGATGACATTAGAATACCCAATCCTGATGATTGTTTGACATACTTGACTACCTTGATAGCTGCTTTCATATGAGACACTTTTGGATTATGCATATACTGGCTAAGGTTCTGAACTGCAAAGGCAATGTCAGGCCTAGTAATTGTCAAGTAAACCCTTCCCACCAAATTTTGGTAAGCAGTAGGATCTTCAAGTAAGCTATCAGTAGAAGTTTCATCAGAAAAATGCAAGTCATATTCTGCACTAGTGAGCTTTTGACTCAATTCAATGGGTGCGCCAATTGTCTTAGTTCCAGAAAGTCCTATGTATACAATCAACTCCAATGAATACTTCCTCTAATTCATGAGAATTTCAGCTTTACTTCTAGCAAACTCTATCCCAAGGAAGTACCTTAGCTTACCTAGATCCTTGATCTTAAAATTATCCTTCAGAATCCTTTTAGCATCTTCAATCAGTTGTTGACCATTCCCAGTGATGAGAAGATCATCAACATACACAAAGACAATCACCATGCTCTTCCCTTAACACTTAATGAACAATGAATAGTCTGAATGACTTCGCTGAAAACCAGATTCAATCAAGGCTGATGAAAGTTTAATGTTCCGTTTGAGTCTATAGAAGGACTTAAGCAGTCCACATACTTGACCCTTTCCTGTTTGATGAGTGAATCCCTGAGGCATCATCATATATACTTCTCTATTAAGATCCCCTTGAAGGAATGCATTAAAGATATCCATCTGGTGAATAGTCCATCCTCGAGCAGAAACTAAAGAAATCACAACTCTAACTGTCACCATTTTCACTATTGGTGAAAATGTTTCTTGATAATCTGATCCTTTCCTTTGATTGTATCTCTTTCTGCTAACCTTGCTTTGAACCTATCCACCTCTTTATTTTTATTATACTTGATTTTGTACACCCACTTGCACCCTATGGATTTCTCACCCATAAGTAGTGATGTGACCTCCGAAGTGTGATTTTCCTTCAGGGTTTTGATCTCATTTTGCATTGCCTCAATCCACCTTTTACCTTTTATTGCCTCATAATAGCTTACATGTTCTTGTTTAAGTGAGAACTTCGTTACAAAAATCTTATAAGATGATGAAATGCTATCATAGTTCATCACATCTCCTATAGAATGCAGACATGTAGCTTTCCCTTGAATAATATAATCAGTATGCCATATAGGTGGCTTAACTGATCTACATGACTTGGTATGAATTATGTGTGACACAGCAGGTACAACATGTGGTGCAACACTACCACCCGTATGTGTAACACCATGATTGTCATATGCTCCATGTTCTGGAAGTAGTATCTGTGAAGTGGTAGCATCAATTTCAGATGTCTCTGATGAAGCATGTAACTCAGCTGCAACTTCAGGTGACTCTATAGGGACATGCACTTCTGCATTGTCTGTAGAATGTAGCACCTCAGTCTTCTCTCTTCATGATCTTCAACAATAGGTAAAACTAGAACTTCCTCAAAAGTGGAGGAAGAAACAGCATTAGCAGGTGTAATTGGTGGTATGTCTGAAACAAATGGATGTAGATATAGATCATATGTGTCAATATCCTCCGTTGATCCTTGGAAAGGGTACACCAACTCATGAAAAACAACATCCATACTTATAAAGAAAGTCTTTTATCCCACATCATATAACTTGTACCCCTTCTGAGTGACTGCATACCAAAATAGAACAACATTCCTTGCCTTGGGTGCAAATTTATCTCCCCTTGACAGATTAGTGGCAAAACAAATGCAGCCTATGACTCTAAAATGAGATAAAAATGGTTGTTTACCATATAATACTTCATAAAGAGTCGTGTTATTAAATGCAGACAATGAAATTCTATCGATGATATAAACTGCAGCCTCTATATACTCACCCCAAAACCTAATAGGCAAATGACCTTGAAACTTGATTGCGCTTGCAGTCTCTAATATATGTCTATGTTTTCTCTCCACAATTTGATTCTGTTATGGAGTGTAAGTACATGAACTCTGATGGATAATACCATTCAGTTTAAATAATTCACTACAACTACCATTAAAGAATTCTTCTCCATTATCAGACATTAACAGTTTAACAGTCTTGTCAAACTGAGTTTTGATCATTGCAAGAAATTGTTTGAGAACAACAATTACATCAAACTTCAAAACAAGTAAAAACACCCATGTCCATCTAGAACAATCATCTATTGAAGTGAGGAAGTATTTCTTTCCATTGTAAGTAGATATTTTGTAGGGTCTTCAAACATTCATGTGAATTAGCTCAAAAACTGCACTAGCTCTATTTTGACTACTGGGAAAAGAAATTCTGATTTGCTTAGCTAGAGGGAAAACATAACATTGTGCAACAACAAAATGTTTACATTTATTGAACTCTTTTATTCTCCTAAGTACTCCTATTGGAATATGCCCCATCCTCCTATGCCATAGATCATGATCAACTTTTCTAACAACTGCCATTGACTTGACTACATTTGTAGATTCATTTTCCTGCCTTATTGGTGACTTCCAAATATACAAATCACTTTCAAGCTCACCAATCTCCTTCACCTTTTCAGAGAAGAGGTCCTGAAAGACACAACATGTGGAAAAAAATGTGAAACAACAATTCAACTCCCTTGTCATATTTGAAACAAATAAAATGTTAAATTTCAATGTTGGTACACATAACACATCTCTAATTACCGCACCTTCATCCAATTGGCAACTTTTAACATGAGAAACAAATGTTGAATCTCCTATTGGCAATTAGACTTTTCCTGCATCCCCTACTATTAACAGATCTTGTAAATGTCTCTTATCACATATCATATGATTTGTGGCTCCAGAATTCACAATCCATTAAACTATAGCATCATGTAAGGAAATACCTGCCATGTTTGCACTTACTTTTGTTCCATGCACATTGTTCTTCCTTAATATATGAAGAATTTGTCCAAGTTGCTCATATGAAGCCCCTCTTAAGACTTGCAAGATCTGCTCTGGTGTAAACATGTCGCCTTCAATTGCTACATTCACTTTCTTCATTGATTTGAAATCTTTAGGATAACCTATCAACTTATATCAGATGTCCTGAATATGCCTTCTACCATGACAGAAGTCACACTTCATTAGTTGATAGCAACATTCCCTTGAATGTCCTTTCATATGGCAGTAATCATAATAAAGATTATTGTAATTGTAGTTGTAATTCTTCTTATGAAATTGCTTTTGTGCTCCAATACTCTTTGAAGTATACAAATCAGTTGTTTCTAGCCCTTCATGAACAACTCTTGCAATCCCTTTCTGGCTTTCATCTCGTATAACCATAGCATAAGCTTGATTAACATTTGGTAGATACTATTCATTAGAATTTGTTCCTTTGCTTGAGAATAACTCTCATTTAATCCCATTAGAAATTGTAGTAATCTCTGTTATTGCAACTGTTCCACATACTTCTTAGCACTTGGTGGAGGTAAAATTGAATCATACTCGTTCCACAAATTCTTAAGTTTTGTGTAGTAAGTAGAAACTGTTGACACTCTTTGTGTCAATGTGAATATTCCTCGATGCATTTGATACAATCTCGATCGATGTACCTTGTCAAAGCGTTCCTTCAGATCGAACCAAATTGCACATGCACTAGTTGAGAACAAAATTCCACTCAACAAATCCTTTCTCACATTGCATTTTAACAACGAGATTAAGATCGCATTACATCGATCCCAAATTTTCTTAAGATCTCCTTCATAATCATCTCTATATACATATCCATCCACGAACCTTATTTTATTCCTTTCAAGAAATGCCAATTCCATTGCTCGACTCTAGAGTGAATAATTTTTCGTACCAGTCAATTGGATCCCAATTGATACTGCTCTAGGTACATCCAAAGCACTCAAATAGAGTGGATGATTGGTATCTCTTCTAGTAGCTCCATTCCTCGCACTGCCATTCGACATCTTTGTTGTTTCATCTTCAATTGCCATATCTCCAATTGCGAAGCTAGATCTCTCGAGTTCCTCTTACAATTCCTGAGAAAAGTTCTTAGATCATCTCATAACCGCTTTGATACCATGTAATCTTTGCATAATTGAGTGCAAGAGAGATAAATAGTACTCGAAGCTTTGGGAGAAAAAATATATTTTCTACTAAGATTAGAAATTTGCAGAATGAATTGATTATAAAATATCTACAATCTATTTATAGTAATACTCAAGCTCTAATCTATCTCACTAAATTGTACAATAAAATTAGTTATTTAACTGACTCACCAATGCCAGTTGTCTCTAACTAATACCAGCTGAATTAACAATCTTAACAACCTCTAATTGATTAACTGCATTAAGGAACTGCCATGCATTTCATGATCTATTTATCAGATCAAAACTTAAATTTGATGGGTTCAACTTCTAAAATACTTAGCATTGAAGTCATCGTACTTTTGATAATATAGGTTCAGTTGTTCATATTTCTTGAAACTTAAGGTTATATATGTGTGTGGGTGTGTATTTTGAATAAAAATACAGGATCCATTTTAACTCATTATAACACACGAGCTACATCCGTCTCTGTTTCGTGGTAATTATAGTTTAACTTGTATACTTAATTAAAAAGTGTAAATTCTTTTACATTATCAAATTATTAAAAAGATATCTATAGGACATCCTTCACAAAAGATAGAATTTGTAATTTTGAAAAGAAAGGAGACAACATGTTAGAATAGGTAAAGATAATAAACGTGATATACCATATATAAGTTAAACTCATTAACTATTTCAATTGTGATAAATGGAATAGAAACGAAAAACTATAGCTCTGTTATTTTCTTCGTTGTAGTAGTATATGTAGCGGTGTCAAAATTAGCTCATGAAAATATGATCCGCCCAATAGTTCAGGTTTGGGCGGATTATGAATCATATTGGCTTAGCCCATCTATAAATTGAGCTGATATATGTAGCCCAAATGGATCTATGAGACAACAACAACAAAAACAACAAAAACAACAATAACATACCCAGTAAGATCTTACATTGTGGGGTCTGAGGAGGGTAGAGTGAACACATACCTTACCTCCATATTTGTAGGTAGAGCGGATGTTTCCGGGAGACCCTCGGCTCAAGACAAAGCGTAATCACAAGCAAGACAATCAAAATAAAGCAATAGTAAAGAGTAAAACAAGAGAAACAGTCAGACTCAGATAAGGAATTAAAGCAGTATAAAATGCATTCGAACAAAATAGAGCAGTAGCTAACACAATAAGCTAAACCAAATACACAAAAGAACAAATAGCAGTAGAAATCAAACTACATTGGATTATAAAGCAATAATATGCCTATAAGTATGATAGGCTAATCGGGCCTACAGTAATAACACTACAACTATCAATTTGTACGCATAAGTAGGACTACGCTCATGTCTGCGGTAAGTTGCACATGCGCCATATCCCGTCTAATCACCTATCCCCAATACTTCTTCGGCCTACCTCTACCCCTATTGAACCCGTCCATAGCCAACCTCTCACACCTCCGCACTAGGGCAACTTTGTCTCTCCTCTGCACATGCCCGAACCATCTCAACTCACTTCCCGCATCTTATCATCCATCGAGGTCACTCTCACTTTCTCCCGGATATCATCATTTCTAATCCTATCTCTCCTTGTATGCCCACACATCCATCTCAGCATCCTCATCTCTGCAACTTTCATCTTTTGTATGTGTGAAGTCTTGACTGGACAACACTTTGTCCCATACAACATAGTCGGTCTAACAACCACCCTATAGAACTTGCCTTTAAGTTTTTGTGGCACCTTTTTATCGCATAAGACTCTAGATGCGAGCCTCAATTTTATCCACCTTTCCCCAATACGATGTGTGACATCGTCATCAATTTCTCCATTCTATTGGATAATAGACCCTAGGTACTTGAAGCTTTCTTTCTTTGGAATGACCTGAGTACCAAGCCTCACTTCCACGCTTGTCTTAGGGTGGCTCCCGTTGCTGAACTTGCACTCCAAATATTCTGTCTTGGTCCTACGTAACCTGAACCCTTTAGACTCCAGAGTCTGTCTCCAAACCTCCAGCTTCGCGTTCACTCCGTTGCGAGTCTCATCAATCATGACTATGTCGTCTGCGAATAACATACACCATAGTACCTTCAATTGGATTTGTCTCGTCAGTCCGTCCATCACTATGGCAAATAGGAATGGGCTAAGATTTGATCCCTGGTGCAGCCCTATCATCACTGGAAAGTGCTCCGAGTCTCCTCCTACTAACTGTACCCTAGTCCTGGCTCCATCATACATATTCTTGATCACCCTAGTGTACGCCACAGGTACACCTTTAACCTCCAAATATCTCCATAGAACCTCCCTAGGGACTTTGTCGTATGACTTCTCGAGGTCAATGAAAATCATATGTAAGTCTTTCTTCCTCTCTTAATAAGATAAATGACTTCGGTAGTCGAACTCCCTGATATGAATCCAAATTGGTTCTCGGAAATAGACACGCCTCTCCTCACCCTCGTCTCCACGACTCTTTCCCAAACTTTCATAGAGTGGCTCAGCAGCTTGATACCCCTATAGTTGTTGCAACTATGAATATCACCTTTGTTTTTGTACAAGGGAATCATTGTACTCCACTTCCATTCTTCGGGCATTCTTGCCGTCTTAAAATATTCTCAAAAGGTATTTTTTATTTGATATGTTATATACAGTGATAATAAAGAAATATCTTTTATTAGTACTTAAATTTATAAAATAACAATTAAAAAAATTAAACCTTAATAAGAATTGAACGGGTTGGGTTACGTCCTGCTTTTTAGCCTATCTTAGCCAACCCAATTATTTCAGTCAAAGTAACTTTGGGCAGATCATTTATTAACACAATTCATTTGACCCGCTCAATTCAATTCAACCCGCTCATTTGGTACCTTTAAATACTTTTCCATTATTTCTTTATTGCTTACCATGTGTCTCCTTCATGCCTTTCTCCTTTTACCTCAAGAAACTTGGTGCGGAGGATGAGGACACTATTGTTAAGAATATTTTGTTGATTATAACATACTTTTAATAATTCTATATGTTTTTCTAGCAATAAATTAGGAGCGAAAACTGTTGGAAATTTGCTTTTGGCGGGGAGATGCGTCTACCCATCTTTGATGAATTAAACACTAGTGTTCCGCATGTTGGAGACCTTGTCTCTTCGCACATGCATGATCTACGAAGTGAGTAGATGACCGTAGGGCCAAGAATCGTCAAATTTCGTTGAGAAATGAAAGAGATATTGGTCCACGAAGTAAGGTGTTTGAGGCATGGAAATGTGGTGTGGGACAAATCTACCATATCGGTGGGAATAGGAAGAATTGCTCTCTATATTAGTCTCTAATGTGGTAAAGGGTTTGGGACCCCAAGGGGTATCCCATGTGTTTAAAGGAGGGAGGACCTAGATGTGCTCGGGTCGTGGGCTGTGGGGACTTTCTGATATTATCTTTTTGGACCAGAGAATTTTGCCAGATGTACAGTTTGATCCCTGAAGTTTCTTATGTACAGTTTGGACCTGAATTCTTTCATATGTACAGTTTGGTCCCTGAAGTTTTAATATTTACAGTTTGGTCCCAAGAGTTTCTGGAAAGTTGATTTTGTGGTGACGGAACTTTCTGCCTTCTGTTGGACAGTTTTCTGGAGCATTAACCAGCCATTATTTGGCTGATTAACTCCTCCTTTTTCACCCCATTCATGTCCATTAAGCAGCCTCCTTCAATGGCCATTAACAACCATTACTTGGTTGTTTTAATGACCTCCTAATATCCATTAACAGCCATGTTTTGGGCAGTTGTACAGCCCCTCCTCCTTGCTATATATTGAGCCTTCTTTGGCTCAATTCAGTGACGGAAAAGACAACATTTGAACAATGGAAAAATAGAAAAATAGTCACGAAACAGTGCACTTTCAGTGACTGAAATTCAGCAAAACAGTGGCTGAAAAACAGTGACCAAACCCTCACATATACACAAGATATACACTACAGAGACACACTATATACACAGAGACAAAAGAGAAGAGTAAAGAGAAACTCTTCCTTCCTATTCCATATCTTCAGCAAGTCGATTCATATTTGTTTTCTTCGCCAGGCTCAACCTATTGGCTTTGTAGCGTTGAGATTAAAGTGTTGTTTTATCTTGGGAGACTATTGTCCGCTAACGTAAAAACATATATACGGGGAAATCTTGTCTGAAGGACAGAGGGATATCACTCGACTCAACACATAACGTTGTAACCATCCAGATTTAGTTGTTTCTTGATTTCAGGTTATCAAGATTCTAGACACAACAAGCTTGCGGCAGTTTTGAAGATTGGGTTATTTGTTCAACAAGATTCAATTCCTGAAGATTGAATATTTGTTCATCCTTTCGAATACTTGTAATAGTTATTTACTTCATGTACTGCTTTATAAAGTACAATAGAGTACCAACAACTTAAGACAAGATTGTATTGTATTACTATTAGTGTTCGAAAGATGTCGGTCAAAAGTTGTGTGACCAAATCTGGATATGGCTGTGGTTTTCTGGTAGAAGAAAGTAATGATGATGCCGTTGAAAGTCAACGTCTTCGTGGTGTCACCGCTCCCAAGAGTGGTAGGAGCAAGCGCTCACGAGAGCCTGAGGATGTCAACTGGGACAAGAGGAGAAGGTTGAAGATGTGGTTCTATCTTGCAGCAAAAGGCCTATATCTGTCCCAGACAAAGAATCCGAAATTGGGATAAGTATTTTTCTTACTTGTCAAATGATGTCTGATTAAAAATGGATTAAAGTAAGATTCCTTACACTTTAAAATCAGAAGTTTAATCTTTTCTTCTTTCCCGTTTAAAGATTGGACTTTGTAAATGACTTAAAAAGATCCGTTCTTTTAAGTGTAATTATTAAAAGTGTGTAAAGTATGTTCGCACATACGATGGAGAAAGATCCACTAACTGTACGAAAACTCTTACCACTCTTAAGTAAGCGCCAAGAATTGTCTGGGCACCAATCATAACGGAAGAAGTCTAAAAGCTAAAGACGTTGAGCCTATCACACTATTTGGCAGAAGATCCTTCATAGGATGATACTGGACACTCAGTCATATAAAGTCTCTGGGCGACTGGAGTGGGCCAAAATTCCTTTGATATGATGATATTGGACACTCAGTCATATAAAGCCTCCGGTCGACTGGAGTGGGGCCAGAATTCATTTCATAGGAAAAGTAATGGACACCTAGTGTGGTGGGCCAGAGTTTCCAGGTCTTAAATGATCTGAAGGCCTAAAGAAAGGCGTAAAAAGAAATTGGACACTCAGTCTTACCAAAGCAACTGGAGTGGGCCGGAGTATCCGGATCACATATGATCCGGTTACGCCCTAACCACGGGCAAGAGGTTGTTCATGTGAAGCAACGCCACCTTTAAAGTAGAAGGGGTTGGAGAGGTTGTCCTCAATAGGACTTCAGGGAATGAGATCACTCTAAAATGAAGTGATACATGTCCCAAACTTGGTTAAAGGAACGTTGTTGGTCAAGCTGGTTTGAGACTAGTCCAACAGGTCTGTAATAACTAAGAATGGTACATTATGTCTGTAGCCAAACGAATGATATATTTGTAATCCGTGCATCTATGCAATCATAGATTAAGACACGTTAAATAGCAAGTCATTCAAAAGCTAACGATGTTGAGATTGTTGCATTCTATCGACATAAACCCTCAAAATAAATGTGAGGTAGATGAAGAGGCAAAATCACCTTTCCAAATTCCGTCAAGGGAATAGCGAAAGAAACACCGCTCCTCTTGAACTTAGTCACACCTACTTGGGTGATTTAAAGTTTATACAAAATAGAAGGGGGAGACAAGTACGTTGTGACCTTCATTGATGATGGTACAACATATTGTATCTTCTGTTTGTTGAAAAGCAAAGATGAAGTTGTTGAAGCGGATAAGCGCTACAAAGCAGAAGTTGGAAATCAACTATGCCTATGGATTGTGAAATTCGTAGCGATAGAGGGGGAGAATGTGAAGCATCGTTCATTAAACGACTATTCATTACTTACTTCAGTCCAACGGTGTTAGCCAAGCGCAAAGTCGTACGCCCAAATTATATGGGGTGGCTTGGTAAAAGTTGGAATACTGAAACAGGTCAAGTTGTACCTAAGACTGTAGATTGCATATCCACTGGATCTGCAAATAACAGTAGTGTTGATCGCCTATTGGTGTCAAAGAATGCTGAATTCTTTGAAGATAACTTTCCTTGAAAAGGAAAAAGTAGTAATTGCTCAAGGTTAACAAGAACCCGCGAGGGCCTGACTATCCGGAACTAGACGTTCCGTATCTACAGGACTCAAAAGTTGCTGGCTATCCGAAACTTAATATTCTAGATCTGCAGAACTCAGGGATTCTAGATGTTGAACCGAGAAGGAGCAAAAAAGGGGACAAAGACTTGTTCCAGTCCTTCTAGCTTGTATGGTTGAGAACGAACCATGGACAATTGACAAATAATTGTCTTCTCCAGAAGCGCTGCTTTGGAAAGAAGCTAAAGAGAGAAATAGATTCCATCATATAGAACCATACGTGTGTAATGGTTGATCTTCCTCCGAGAAAAGAACCTTTGGGTTTTAAAATGTGCTCCCCTGTGAGTAGCTTAACATCCAGGGCCATTGCAGTCTTGCGTGGCATGTATGTTGAAACAGCCTTCCCAACCGGAGAGTTGGAAGAAGAGAATCAGAGTTGGTTTGCTCTGTTGGGCTTCTTCCTGAACTTTCATTTTGGTCCCTGAAATGTTTACATTTTGGTCCTGAAAGTTTCAGATAAAACAGAAATAATGAATCTGACCACAGAAACATTGACTCATAAGTTAGAATGCCAACAATTGGAGAATCAACAGTCTGAAAGTAAAAGTCATATTGAAACAAAGTCTCGATATGAAAGAAATGGGTATCACAGATGACATCTTAGGAATTGGATTTCTAAGACATCTAACGGACTGGTCGATAGTTGACAGCCTCGTTGAAGCCACAAATGGATATGAATCATAGAACTGATTGGAATCATGGTGCACCCATAGACAATGAGCGATATGCTCAGGTCACGTGTAGTTCAATGTATTGTACACACTACAACCGACCTGGTATCGTCCTACAAAGCAGATCAGTTGAACTAAGGGTCACTGATGATCTTAATACATGATCAATAGAAGGTGTTAAGTCGGATATGACGATATCTCGAATTATTCGCTTATCTACGGATTATAGTATTCTCGGATGTCCAATGGTTCGGGAGAACACCGTGATGCAAACCGGACATCGGATCGAAGAACACCAAAGCCACAAGTAAATGTGTATGGTGGGTCTTAGAAAAACCTCTAAGCAAACTTGCAT
The DNA here is from genome assembly GCA_034509755.1 of Anisodus tanguticus. Taxonomy (NCBI): domain Eukaryota; kingdom Viridiplantae; phylum Streptophyta; class Magnoliopsida; order Solanales; family Solanaceae; genus Anisodus; species Anisodus tanguticus. The sequence goes on along the minus strand of CM067543.1, from coordinate 5,001,404 downwards.
CGGCCGATTCATGATCGGAGTTTATCGCTTTATACAAAGCATGAAAGAAGTTGAGTAACTTCATGACTCCTTAGAGGACGTCCCTTATTGGGAGAAACCCGTGCCTTCAGCAGTTATACACTGTGGCTAGCCGGTCGGCTTCAGGAAGGACACGGATGACGGCGTCTGGACATATCTATCAGGATCTGTCGGAGACATAAGACCGTATGGCAGTTGATCATCACGGGTGTCACTTCCTTGTTTACTAACTAAGGGACTACCCGGAGATCAAGTGTTCTGCCTGTCTAGGAGAATGGGCTTAAAACCCAAACAATACGAACCTTTGCGGTGGAAACCCAACCATACTGATTGGAGATCCCAAGAATTTGGTTCAATGGGAAAACTAAGCGATAAAAGGTTCAGTTGAGCGCTTCGGTGGAAGCAAGAAGCACTTCGGATGATGATTTCTGTACGGAAACATGAATCCAAAGCAATTCCCGCGATAGACATTAAAGTGCTACATGCATGGTGGGTAAAGGTTAAGCTTCCAAACCTTTAAACGATCCTCAAACGGTTAAGGTTAAGGTTGGGGAAACTTTTAATGATTCCTAACACTTGTGAAGTGGGGTATAGCAGGATACCTTGTAGGAGATCACCTATTAAAGTGCGAGGATGGCCGCCTCTAATGAACGCACTTAAGAATCCAAGTGTGTCCACGGCCACAATGGACAAAAATGTAAAAAGGAAAAAGAATAAGAAGAGTTATTGTGTTGATATCGTTGTCTTGGCTTACACTAAACACTGACGGTTCAAGACATCACGTTCACCGCGCAGTAAGTAAGTCCGATGGTATTCAACTAGGGAAGGTTTAAAGCGAAAGATACCTTTCCTGATGCAATATCTTTTCGCTGAAAGATTGCTGAAATGTAGGCACATTGTGTGTGCGCCATAGTCTCTCTTTCATAGAGGGGATTGTTGGAAATTTGCCTTTGGCGGGGAGATGCGTCCACCCATCTTTGATGAATTAAACACTAGTGTTCCGCATGTTGGAAACCTTGTCTGTTCGCACATGCATGATCTACGAAGTGAGTAGATGACCGTAGGGCCAAGAATCGTCAAATTTCATTGAGAAATGAAAGAGATATTGGTCCACGAAGTAAGGTGTTTGAGGCATGGAAATGTGGTGTGGGAAAAATCTACCACATCGGTGGGAATAGAAAGAATTGCTCTCTATATTAGTCTCTAATGTGGTAAAGAGTTTGGGACCCCAAGGGGTATCCCATGTGTTTAAAGGAGGGAGGACCTAGATGTGCTTGGGTTCAAGGCTAAGCCCACACGCGCGCCGCCGCCGCCGCGCGCCAGTCCCGTCCGGTCTCGGGCTCGGGTTCGGGTCGTGGGCTGTGGGGACTTTCTGATATTATCTTTTTGGATCAGAGAATTTTTCCAGATGTACAGTTTGATCCCTGAAGTTTCTTATGTACAGCTTGGTCCCTGAAGTTTTAATATTTACAGTTTGGTCCCCAGAGTTTCTGGAAATTTGATTTTGGGGTGACGGAAGGCAGAAAACTTTAACCAGCCATTATTTGGTTGATTAACTCCTCCTTTTCACCCCATTCATGTCCATTAAGCAGCCTCCTTCAATGGCCATTAACAGCCATTACTTGACTGTTTTAATGCCCTCCTAATGGTCATTAACATCCATGTTTTGGGCAGTTGTACAGCCCCTCCTTCTTGCTATATATTGAGCCTTGAGCCTTCTTTGGCTCAATTCAGTGACGGAAAAGACAGCATTTGAACACTGGAAAAATAGAAAAACAGTCACGAAACAGTGCACTTTCAGTGACTGAAATTCAGCCAAACAATGGCTGAAAAACAGTGACCAAACCCTCACATATACACAAGATATACACTACAGAGACACACTATATACACAGAGACAAAAGAGAAGAGTAAAGAGAAACTCTTCCTTCATATTCTATATCTTCAGCAAGTCGATTCATATTTGTTTTCTTCGCCAGGCTCAACCTATTGGCTTTGTAGCGTTGAGATTAAAGTGTTGTTTTATCTTGGGAGACTATTGCCCGCTAACGTAAAAGCATATATACGGGGCAATCTTGTCTTAAGGACAGAGGTCTATCACTCGATTCAACACACAACGTTGTAACCATCCAGATTTAGTTATTTCTTGATTTCAGGTTATCAAGATTCAAGACACAAAAGCTTACGGCAGTTTTGAAGATTGGCCTATTTGTTCAACAAGATTCAATTCCTGAAGATTGAATATTTGTTCATCCTTTCGAATACTTGTAATAGTTATTTACTTCCCGTACTGCTTTATAAAGTACAATAGAGTACCAACAAAAACAAAAAAAATCGATTAGATAAAATCAACAGCGAAGCAGAAGCATGATTTTCGGGTGTCTTTACAAAGGAGCAAATGTTTGTATTTTAAAAAATATTTTTCATGAAAAATGACTTCCGTCAAATTAATTACACTCAAAAGAGGTTCCTTTTCTTTAGTTCCTTTAAAAATATAAGAACAAATGGTTGCTATCTCCTTCAAGTTTAAGGGAGCTGAAGAATTGAAAATAATTAATAAAGAAAACATTGCAGAATCAAAAGTACATTTTAGTTAAACCGTTAAGCACCACTAATTAACGATTGCAAATGATGATCACCATGATGGTTAAATCGTTAAGCAAGGTTTTTAATAGTATAACTTCTCATGCCCACTCCCTGCTCAGATTGTTAACCAATCCTTAAGCTAATGCCACATTTTTGTCTTTAGAATTCAGTTAACCTTTCAAACATATATTTTTGAACTTTCAAAAGAAGATTAAAAATGATACACTAGATTATTATCTAAATTGTACGGCAGCGGTAATACAGTCAGATATTTCTATAACGGATACTTTTTATAATAACGTTTCACTATAACAATCAAGTTTTCTTTGGAACAAATTTTTCATGTTATGTTATGTTATATGTTTTCCATAAGAACATTTCACTATAGTAGCATGGGCGGAGCTAGGGTGGCGAACGTTGCCGAAAAATTACACATTATATAAAGTTAAATTTTTATATAATAGATGTTGAATTTTCTTATCTTCTTTCCGTGATTACCTTTTAAACTTTTGAATTTCCTTGGGGTGAATTCCGACTCTTGCCCCTGTATGGCAGCCAAGAAAATTCCCGACAAACAATAACACTTTGATTGTACATGTAAGGCTTTACCAATCACCGTCTTAATCAGAGACAAATACCTAAAAATAGGCTAATGTACCAATTTCAATATTATAAGGGTGTTTTTGTTTTATTTTGGGTCAAAGTTTTTTCAAATTCCAAGATCACCTATGGGTTAAAGCATAAGGGTGCAAGAAACAAGGGCTTTCCTCAAAACTAGCAAAGTGAGAGTACACATTAATTAACAGGTCATTAATTTGCTATAGTGCTTAATGAGTTGTCCTTTATCTGCCCAACAAAATCCCTAATTAAGCCCATAATTTGCTTTAAAAAAATCAATTAGTTTTTCCTTATTTTATTTATATTTTAATTTCTATTTTCATAAAGTGGAGTAGTTAAGGATTGTTGTTTGCCATGTTTTTAGTTTCCCAGAATTCCAGTTTCCTCGTACATGTCTAATGTCTTGTCTTAGCTTTATTAGTGTTAAAGATGTACTCTGTTTATTTTTACTTATCCACTATATTAAAAGTAAATTTTTATTTTTACTTATCTCTTTTATCGCATGAAGGGAAGACAATTTCTTTTTTTTTTCTGTTTTACCCATAGTATTAATTACTCATTTCAAATTATTTTTCAAGTTCAATAAAACTATGTAGTACTAATTAATATGGTATTATGATAAATTATGCACTTCATTTATTATTTCTTAAGAGGTGTGCAAAATCAATAGTGGCCAAGTAAAAGTGAAAGATAGAAGTATTAAAGTCAAGAAATAGACGAGGCAAAACCATTAATAAAATTTGAGTGAAACAATTTTGAAGTAATTTTAGGGTAAAGTTTGTTATGATCCCCGTAATGATTATTCCCTTCATTCAATTTTACTTGTACACTGTATTAAAAATAATTGTCTAATTTTATTTGTTCATTTTAGAAAATTAAGAGATAATTTATCATTTTTTTTATCTTACTCTTAATATTAAAAAGTCAAAATTTTCAAATTTTTTTTCAAACGCTACTTTTTGTGGGGAATATGTGAATTGTTGGAAGTCATTACTTAATTAGTTGGTTTCACATTTTTTTGATAATCTTTAATTAATTTCAATCATTAGGTAATTAGCAATAACTATGGGTAATATGGTAAACTTTTCATTTTATTTTTGGCTTACTAATAGGCGTGTCAAGTTAATATATGACAAGTAAAATTGAACGGAGGGAATACATTGTTTCTTTTCATGTCATCTTAAATGGTAATTTATTACTTTCTTCGTTCTATTTTACTTGTTCAGTATACTAAAAATAATTTTTCTTACTTGTCCAATTTAGTAAATCAAGATTAAAATAATTATTTATGTCAATGCTACCATTTATCATAAATTAATAATTTCTGAAACTTTTGTGGTGCTAATGTCCACTTTAAATTTTTAAAGCACAATTAATAAGAATAATTCAGTAAAATAAATGTTGGAAATTTGCCTTTGGCGGGAGTTGCGACCGACCAACTTTAACGGCTTAAACACTAGTGTAACGTATGTTGGAGAATCCGGTTCTTCACACATGCATGATCTACTAAGTACGTAGATAACCGTAGGGCCAAGAATCGTCAAATTTCATTGAGAAATGAAAGAGATATTGGTTCACGAAGTAAGGTGTTTGAAGCATGGAAAGTGTGGTATTGTGTGTAATTCTCCCTCATCGGTAGAGGAAGAAAGAATTGTTGTGTATATAAGATTCGAAATTGGTTTGGGGTTTGGGACCCCAAGGGGTATCCCATGTGTTTAAAGGAGGGAGGACCTAGATGTGCTTCGGTTCGAGGAAAGACCACACGCGCGCCGCCGCCGCGCGCCCGTCCCGTCCCGTCCGGCTCCGAGTTTCGGGTTCTCGGGTTCTCGGGTCACGGGCCACGGGCCACGGGCCACGGGCCACGGGTTGTGGGTTGTGGGTCTTCTAATATTATCTTTGCCAGAAGTACAGTTCGAACTAGAATTCTTTCAGATTTACAGTTTGGTCCCCGAAGTTTCCAGAATCTGGACAATCAAAGCAGTTGCCAAGCACTCAATTCCATTTATTTTGGCTGAATTACTCCTCTTATAATGGCCAAATCCGTTGGTCTTTCACCATTTATGTTGGTGGCTTTACTACCTCCATAATGGCCATTATTTGGTTATTATGGAGGCAGTTTTTCAGCCCCTCCCTCACCTATATAAACACCCCCTTACACCATTGTTGAGCACTAAGACATATGCACGAAAATACGAAACAGATGCGGTAAAAACAAAGTGCACGAAAATACACAACCGAAATAGTTTTCTTCCTACAACTTTCAAGCATCATTTCGTTACTCAATATTCTTCACGGTAGCTCTTGAGTTTCCTTTGCTCAAGGGTTCCATTGCTGTTTTATCTTGGGAGACAAATTGTCCAGGACGTATAAAGGATACATACGGGGCAATATTGTCTTAAGGACAGAGTGCTACACTCGACTCAACAAAAACCAATTTATATTTTTCCGTCTTCTATAAAACTGGAATTTCCAGTTTTTACTTGTGTAACTATTGTAATTTTCAGATTCCAGGTCTTAAATGATCTGAAGGCCTAAAGAAAGGCAGTAAATAAATTGGACACTCAGTCTGCCAAAGCAACTAGAGTGGGCCCGAGTATCGAGATCACATATGATCCGGTTACGCCCTAACCACGGGCAAAAGGTTGTTCATGTGAAGCAACGCCACCTCTAAAATCAAAGGGGCTGGAGAGGTTGTCCTCAATAGGACTTCAAGGAATGAGATCACTCTAAAAGAGGTGATACATGTTCCTAACTTGGTTAAAGGACGTTGTTGGTCAAATCTGATTTGAGACTAGTCCAACAGGTCCGTAATAACTAAGAGTGGTACAACAAGTTTATAGCCAAATGAATGATATATTGTAATCCGTGCATCTATGACATCATAGATTAAGACACGTTAAATAGCAAGTCATTCAAAAGGTAACGATGTTGAGATTGTTGCCTACTGTCGACATAAACCCTCAAAATGAATATGAGGTAGACGAAGAGGCAAAATCACCTTTCCAAATTTCGTTAAGGGAATAGCGAAAGAAGCACCGCTCCTCTAGAACTTAGTCACACCTACTTGGGTGATTTGAAGTTTATACAAAATAGAGGGGGGAGACAAGTACGTTGTGATCTTCATTGATGATGGTACAACGTATGGAATCTTTTGTTTATTGAAAAGCAAAGATGAAGTTGTTGAAGCCTACAAAGCAGAAGTTGAAAATCAACTAAGCCTACGGATTGAGAAATTCGTAGTGATAGAGGGGAGAATGTGAAGCATCGTTCATTAAACGAATGTTCATTTCTCACCTCAGTCTAACGGTGTTAGCCAAGCGCGAAGTCGTACGCCCAAATTATGAGGGGTAGCTTGGTAAAAGATAGGCTACCGAAACAGGTCAAGTTCGACCTAAGATCGTAGATTGCATATCCACCGGATCCGCAAATAACGAGGTGTTGATCGCCTCTTGGCGTCAAAGAATGCTTTGAATTCTTTGGAGATAACTTTCCTTGGAAAAGGAAAAATGAGTAATTGCTCAAGGTTAACAAGAACCCGCGAGGGCCTGACTGTCCGGAACTAGACGTTTCGTATCTTCATGACTCGAAAGTTGCTGTCTATCCGGAACTTAATATTCCAGATCTGCAGAACTCAGGGATTCTAGATGTTGAACCAAGACGGAGCAAAGAGGGGACAAAGACTTGTTCCAGTCCTTCTAGCTTGTATGGTTGAGAACGAACCATGGACAATTAACAAATAATTGTGATCTCCAAAAGCGCTGCTTTGGAAAGAAGCTAAAGGGATAAATAGATTCCATATATAGAACCATACGTGTGTAATAGTTAATCTTCCTCCGGGAAAAGAATATTTGGGTTGTAAAAAGTGCTCCCCTGTGAGTAGCGTCACATCCAGGGCCATTGTAATCTTACATGGCATGGGTGTTGAAACGACCTTCCAAACCGGAGAGTTGGAAGAAGAGGATCGAATTGGTTTGTTTGAATGTTGGGCTTCTTCCCGAACTTTCATTTTGGTCCCCGAAATGTTAACATTTTGGTCCCGAAAGTCTCGGATAAAACGAAACAATGAATCGATCACGAAACATTGACTCGAAGTTAGAAAGCCAACAGTTGGAAAATCAACGGTCTTAGAGTGAAAATCATATTAAAACAAAGTCTCGATATGAAAGATATGAGTATCACGTATGACATCTTAGGAATTGGATTTCTAAGACATCTAACGGACTCGGTCGATAGTTGACGAGTCTCGTTGAAGCCACCAATGGATATGAATCATAGAACTGATTGGAATCATGGTGCACCCATAGACAAGGAGCGATATGCTCGGGTCACGTGTAGTTCAATGTATTGTACACACTACAACCGACTCTGGTATCGTCCAACAAACAGATTAGTTGAAATAAGGTTCACGATGATCTTAATACATGATCAATAGAAGGCGTTAAGTCGGATATGGCGATATCTGAATTATTCGCTTATCTACGGATTATAGTATTCTCGGATGTCCAATGGTTCGAGAGAACACAAAGTGATGCAAACTGGACATCGATCGAAGAACACCAAAGCCACAAGTAAATGTGTATGGTGGTTCTTGGAAAATCCTCTAAGCAAACTTGCATCGACCGATTCATGATGGTATCGGAGTTTATCGCTTTATACAAAGCATGAATGAAGTTGAGTAACTTCACGACTCATTAGAGGACGTCCCTTATTGGGAGAAACCCGTGCCTTCGCAGCTTCTACACCGTGGCTAGCCGGTCGGCTTTAGGAAGGACACGGATGACGGCGTCTGGACATATCTGTCGGGATCTGTCGGAGATATAAGACCGTATGGCGCTTGATCATCACGGGTGTCACTTCCTTGTTCACAAACTAAGGGACTACCCGGAGATCAAGTGTTCTCGCCCGTCTAGGGGAATGAGCTTAAAACCCAAAATATACGGACCAATACAAATGGAAACCCAACCTTACGAACCGGAGATCCCGGTAATTTGGTTCAATGGGAAAACTAAGTTGTAAAGGTTCGCCGATCACTTCGGTGGAAGCATGCGCACTTCGGATAGTGATTTCGAAAAGAAACACCAAATCCAAAGCCGTTCCCGCGATAGACGTTAAGTGCTATCTCAGTATGGGTAAAGGTTAAGTTTTCAAAACTCGTAATGATCCTCAACAGTTGAGGTTAGGTCTTTGGGAAACTTTTAATGGTTCCTAACACTTGTGAAGTAGGGTATAGCAGGATACCTTGTAGGAGACCACCTATTTAAGTGCGAGGACGGGCCGCCTCAAATTGAACGCACTTAAGAATCCAAGACGTTGTCTATGGCCAAAACGGACAAAACATTACGAAGAAGAGAGTAAGGGAATTTGTTGTGTTGGTACCGTTGTCTTGGCTTACACTAAACACCGACGGTTCAAGACATCACGTTCACCGCGCAAGTAAGTAAGTCCGATGGTATTCAACTATGGAAGGTTCAAAGCCGAGGCTACCTCTCCTTATGCAACATCGGTCCGCCGAAATATTGCTTGGAAATGAAAAGACACCATGTGAGTGCGCCAAAATCTCTTTCAAGAGGGGATTGTTGGAAATTTGCCTTTGGCGGGAGTTGCGACCGACCGACTTTAACGGCTTAAACACTAGTGTAACGTATGTTGGAGAATCCGGTTCTTCACACATGCATGATCTACTAAGTACGTAGATAACCGTAGGGCCAAGAATCGTCAAATTTCATTGAGAAATGAAAGAGATATTGGTTCACGAAGTAAGGTGTTTGAAGCATGGAAAGTGTGGTATTGTGTGTAATTCTCCCTCATCGGTAGAGGAAGAAAGAATTGTTGTGTATATAAGATTCGAAATTGGTTTGGGGTTTGGGACCCCAAGGGGTATCCCATGTGTTTAAAGGAGGGAGGACCTAGATGTGCTTCGGTTCGAGGAAAGACCACACGCGCGCCGCCGCCGCCCGCCCGTCCCGTCCGGTCCGGTTCCGAGTTCCGGGTTTCGGGTTCTCGAGTCACGGGTCAAGGGTCGTGGGTCGTGGGCTGTGGGCTGTGGGTTGTGGGTTGTGGGTCTTCTGATATTATCTTTTTGGGCCAGAAAACTTTGCCAGAAGTACAGTTTGATCCCAGAAGTTTCCGGATGTACGATTCGGACCGAGAATTCTTTCGGATATACGGTTTGGTCCCCGAAGTTTCAAGATGTACGAGTTTGGTCCCTCAAGTTTCCGAATCTGGACAATCAAAGCGAGTTGCCAAGCACTCAATTCAAAGAATTTATTTTGGCTGAATTACTCCTCCTATAATGGCCAAATCCGTTGGTCTTTCACCATTTATGTTGGTGGCTTTACTACCTCCATAATGGCCATTATTTGGCTATTATGGAGGCAGTTTTTCAGCCCCTCCCTCACCTATATAAACACCCCCTTACACCATTGTTGAGCACTAAGACATATGCACGAAAATACGAGAAACAGATGCGAGAAAAACAAGGTGCACGAAAATACACAACCGAAATAGTTTTCTTCCTACAACTTCCAAGCATCATTTCGTTACTCAATATTCTTCACGGTAGCTCTTGAGTTTCCTTTGCTCAAGGGTTCCATTGCTGTTTTATCTTGGGAGACAAATTGTCCAGGACGTATAAAGGATACATACGGGGCAATATTGTCTTAAGGACAGAGTGCTACACTCGACTCAGCAAAAACCAGTAGCACTCGACTCAACAAAAACCAATTTATATTTTTCCGTCTTCTATAAAACTGGAATTTCCAGTTTTTACTTGTGTAACTATTGTAATTTTCAGATTCCATGTTGAATTATTGAATCTTTGTTTATCCTTTCGAATACTTGTAATAGTTAAATACTTCCCGTACTGCTTTATAAAGTACCATAGAGCAAAATCTCCCAACAATAAACACTTAATTAGTACTACTTTTTAAAGTGAAGGACAAAATGCATACCGGACATCAAAAGAGAAGGAAAAGAGTATTTTTATAACTTTAACGATATACTGAATACAATAATAGTAATTATGCGTCTTGAATTCCAATTAACAAGTTAATAGTATTAACTATATAAATTCTCATTGTCTAAACAAGTTAATGCGTCATCTTCTTGAATTTTTGTCTTGATAGTGTTACAAATTTTCATGTGCTAAAAATAATTATTCATCATAATCATAGAGTAGAAGATTCCAAAGCATAAAAGTATGTAAACCGAAAATAGAAAGAAAGAGAGTACATTGAATTAATAACATGTCTAGATTTTTTGGATGAACACTTAAAAGTTAAAACTGACGGAACTCAAAATTTTAGAAGTCTAAAGCAAAGTCTTTACTAGTCATCCTCGAGCCACCCCTGATAGCATTGTGTTTTCCTCAGGCTTAAGTTAATTACTTCCACTTATTCTGGGTATTTACTTATAGTTATTTTCTTATTATTATTGTATAGAATTTAAACTCTTATTTGTAAGTGTTAATCCTGCTTTTAATGAATAATTTTTCTTATTTATTTTTTAGGTGATACGATAATTTAAAGAAAGTTTACATTGTTAGTGTTAGGATTTGAGTTCCAAATCTTACATAATCAGAAAACAGTAAATAAGCGAAGAACAAATAAGACGCATAGATTTATAGTGGTTCACCCTCAATGCGAGAGCTACGTCCACTTTGCCGCTGCAGATTTTACTATAATCAAATAGGGAGTTTGAATTTACAACTCCCTCTTACTCACTTTTTCTCTTGCTCGACCTCAAAGAAAGAAAACGACGCACTAGTCTATATATAGCGAAAACTAGGGCGAACATAATACAATCCTGAAATTTTCAAAATACCATCCACTAAATAACCTTACATTATAATCATAATACATAATAAAGGTCGATCAGCATTCCATACTCTGTGTAGGGTCTTCATAATATCGGCGATGAATTAGGCTCCACAACTCAACAATTAGTAAAATTATTAGTAACTTTTTTCGTGGATGCTATGACTCCACCACAATTGCACAATGTATGCGCAAATAAACAACCATGAAATTGTTAGTCAGTTGACGGCTAAAGTTCTTGACCTTGTACTTGTATTAGTCAAAAATAGTACTATGAACCAACAGCTGTGAATTGGGATTATACAAAAAATGAGCAAGTAAAAGAAAAAACAAAAGAATAAGATTTAATAAAGTTCAGTAAATTAGACAAATATATGTTTCTTGACTTGCCTAGTTGAAGACAAGAAAATAGCTAGCTCCAACCTAATTTACTGAGATATGAGAATCAAAAAGCATAGTAAAAATAATAAAATTACACATCGATATTGTAGTGAACATTTTACATCATTCGCACAATTTAGCATGTTATAACATGTTATTTATTATTTATAGAGGTTATTCATAACATTATTATATGCAATTACCTTTTAAGTGACACAAAATCATTAATATAGAACTTAAACTAAAGTAAAAAAAAAATGGTAAACAAATTTATTAAGTCATCTTGTTCGAGAAGAGCTCCTTTTGTTTAGGGTTTAAGCTCTAAACACAAGGAGATAGAGAAAATTAGTTTATGTGGGAAGAAAATGATATGGGAGACATGGGAACAGTGCCCACGTTCTCCTCATATCTTACCCTTTTCTCTTTATCTAATTTCTCTCCTCTCTCTCCATATATGTTTTTTTATACTATACTCTATGTATGATTACTGATAGATTATATCACGGTATCATGCTCAAATAAAATTAGGATTGTAATTAAACTAGTGTACAAACTTATCATAGTTATAGAATTTTTGTAAAAGTATGATTAGTATTTCGAAGTATAGTATGAATATAATTTTTCATATTTGGAGATTGTAACTTGTATATATACCCCATTCATTAATGAAAATAATCAAGGGATTATTTCTTTTATGGTATAAGAAGTCTAGGTCTGAAATACCTTCTCCCAAAAAAACTTCCGCTCTTCTCGATTTCTGCTCGGTTTTCGTGAACCCTTCCTCAGTTTCCGTGCTCTTTTCCTCCTCTATTCCCAAAATTTCTTCCTAGTCCCTAGTTCACCTATTGTTCTTTCGTTATGTCTACGTCAAAGAACATATTTCATCCAGCCCTTACAGTTTCCAACATCAAGAACCACATCTCTATTGCTCTTGAGATGGAAAACGTCCAATACGCAACGTGGGTGAAATTATTCAAAGTTCACGCATACTCGCGTCAAGTCCTCCATCACATAATCCCTTCGGTAACTGGCAAGGAGAAGGTGCCTACCCCCGAGGATAATCCTACGTCATGGACAACCCTTGATGCTACCGTTCTCCAGTGGATTTATTTCACAATCTCTACAGAACTCTTGGAGACGATTATTGAACCCGACGCTACGGAAATGACTACTTGAATAGGGTGCGTGGTATATTCCAAGAAAACAAAAATTCTCGTGTTGTCACTCTTGAGTAGAAATTTTTCCATGTCAACATGGAAGATTTTCCTAACGTCTCGGCCTATTGTAAAAGGTTGAAAGAATTGGCGGACCAACTCCGCAACGTTGGTGCACCTATTACCAATAATTGTCTTGTTCTTCAAATGGTTGCAGGCCTTTCTGAGGCCTATAGTGGCGTTGGAATACTACTTCGTCAGAGTAATCCTCTGCCACCATTTTATCAAGCATGTTCCATGCTCACGTTAGAAGAGGCCCATTTGGCTAAAAAGGCGGCTACTGGAGCACATTCTGTCGTAATGATGACCCGTCAGACGATCCTCGCTCATTCTCTGAAAATTCGGGCTAAAACCGTAACCGCGGTGGCGGCAAAAAAGGTCAAAATCATAAAAATAATGGCAAAAATAGCAGTGGCAATCGCGATGGTAACGACGACGGAGGACGGAACAATGGCGCCTTCCGCCCCTGCTGTCCAGTCTGTCACCGTCTGGCATATTGCCCCAAATTCACCAAACTCTACCTCGAGTCAAGGGCCCGTTACTCATAGTCAAAGGGGTAGCATTTTAATCTCAATTCTAATGTCTCTAAATCCCCACTACCACATAACTCTGTGTCTGCACTACAGGACCCGAATTAGAAATTGGCTATGACTAACAAATATAATGCTCTTATTGAAAATGGGAGTTAGTACCCCGTCCATTTGGTGTTAATATTATTCAGTCAATGTAGATTTTTACTTATAAAGAAAATTCTGACGGTTCTTTTGAAAGGAATAAGGCTCGTCTCGTAAGTGATGATAAAACTCAACAGGTTGGTGTGGATTGTGGTGAGACGTTTAGTCTGGTGGTCAAACTGGCTACCATTCGCACTGTTCTTAGTTTGGCTCTCTCAAAAGCATGGCATATTCATAAGTTGGATGTAAAGAATGATTTCTTACACGGTGATCTTAAGGAGACAATCTAGATGCATCAGCCCTTGGGTTTTTGAGATCCCAATCATTCTCATCATGTCTGTTTGGTGAAGAAGTCCTTGTATGGGCTTAAGCAGGCCCCGCGAGCTTGGTATAAGAGGTTTGCAGATTATGTATATACTATTGGATTTTCTCACAACCGGTCTGATCATTCTCTATTTATATATCGTCGTGGTACTTCTCTGTCATACATTTTATTGTACGTATATGATATTATATTGACTACTTCATCTGATAATTTGTGCAAGTCTATCATGTCACTTCTCAGTTCTGAATTTGCAATGAAAGACTTGGAACCCTTGAGTTATTTCTTGGGCATTGCTGTCACGCGTCATTCATGTGGTCTATTTTTATCTAAAAGGAAGTATGTTGCAGAGATTATTGAGAGAGCTAGTATGTCATCTTGTAAGTCTACTTTTACTCCGGTTGATACCAAACTGAAGCTGAGTACTACGTCAGGCACACCATACGAGGATCCTACCCATTATCACAGTCTTGCAGGGGCACTTCAGTAACTTACTTTCACGAGACTTGATATTACTTATGCAGTTCAGCAGGTGTGTTTATTCATGCATGACCCGTGGTTGAGCACATACATGCGCTCAAATGCATTATACAGTACATCCAGGGCACACTTGATTATGGATTGCATTTATATCCTTCTTTCATCTCTACTCTTGTGTCATATACAGATGCTGATTGGGGTGGCTGTCCTGATACCAGACGCTCGACATCTGGTTATTGTATGTTTCTTGGGGATAACTTGGTCTCGTGGTCTGCGAGACGCCAGGCTACATTATCGCGATCCAATGCAGAGGCTGAGTATCGAGGCGTGGCTAATGTGGTATCTGAATCATGTTGGCTGCGTAATCTTTTATTAGAATTACACTTTCCTATTCAGAAAGCTACCTTGATCTATTGTGATGATGTTAGTGCAATCTATCTTTCTGGAAATCCGGTCCAACATCAGCGCACTAAACATATCGAGATGGATATTCACTTTGTTCGCGAAAAGGTAGCTCGTGGACAAGTACACATTTTACATGTGCCCTCCAGTGACCAAATTGTTGACATCTTTACGAAGGGTCTTCCCTCAGTTTTATTTGAAGATTTTAGGGACAGTCTCAGCGTACGAAAACCGTCCGCTATGACTACGGGGGTGTGATAGAATATAGCACGGTAACGTGCTCAAATAGGATTAGGATTGTAATTAAACTAGTGTACAAACTTACCATAATTGTAGAATTCTTGTACAAGTATGATTAGGATTTAGAAGTATAGTATGAATATGATTTTCCATATTAATAGATTATAACTTGTATATATACCCCATTCATTAATGAAAATAATCAATGGATTATTTCTTTCAATTACATATATATAATGGCGAAGCTAGAGAGAAAATTACGGGCTCGGCAGAATTCAGTCGTTATGTTTAAAATTTTATATTAGCATTAAAAAAATCACTTAATATGTATAAATAATTTCTTCAAAACCCATAATCTCAAAACGGGATCGACTGAACCCAATAATTTTGGTTAAAATCCTATATTTATGTTATAGAATTTCACTTAATATGTATAAACAGTTTATTCAGAACCCAACAAACTGCTAGAATTAAGAACCTATAAACTCACATCTCCTCTAATTATATATCTATATATAGTATATTGCAAGTGAGCCTCTTGACAAAATGTTTTGTGTATGTACCCGAGGATTAAATATATCCTTTCCTCTCTTGTGATTCTCCATAAATACACTAACATCCATACCCTAGTCCCTCTCTTTCTACAATCAAGCCATTGTCTCATTGCTTAGCTTCTTTAGTACTTTGTGAGTCTTGAGGGTAGTATTTTTATGTGATCATGGTAAGTTTTTCTTCTATTTCATTCATCAAGTCCACTTTCATCATGTCTCTTGTCACTGTAATTGAAATCCTTCTAGAAAAAATTAGAGTTTTAATTACACACTAACCTATTATAGCATACTAGTTATCTTTCTGCTTTCTCTTTCTCTTATAATAAGGTAGCTTCAACCAAAGAAGAAATTAGACAATTCTATATCGGTCAAGCAAGAATTGCCCAGTTATTATTAAGTTACTAATTAATAATTATCATCGATATTTAGGTGTAATTAAGTTCATAGCTAGTTATTAATGAATGTTTTAACATAGAAATTTAAGTGCTATTACCTTAAATAGGATCAGCTGATCATTGTATAAATATCTTTTATACAGTCAGTGAATAAAACTTAAACCTCTCATTGTATGTTGATTTTTAGGGAATTCAGAAGCCAGCATGGTTGGAAGCTCTATTCAGAGAGAAATTCTTTGCTCCATGCTCAATTCATGAGAGTGCAAAGAAGAACGAGAAGAATATTTGTTGTTTGGATTGTTGCATAAGTATTTGCCCTCACTGTGTGATGGCTCATCGTTTTCACAGACTTATTCAAATTCGACGTTATGTTTACCATGATGTTGTTCGACTTGAAGACCTAGAGAAGCTCATAGATTGCTCAAACATTCAGGTAATTAATTATTCAGCAATATTGAAGTGTGTGATCATCTAATCTATTTAGTTGTATCTTTGACGAGCAAGAAATATATGCAATCATTTATTTAAATGGCTTTGCTCCATAATCTTCTTGATCTTTGAAGTTTTTCTGATAATTTGATCCATAATCAATTAGGCCTACACAATAAACAGTGCTAAGGTGATTTTCATCAAGAAAAGACCTCAAAACAGGAAATTCAAAGGATCTGGAAACTATTGCACTTCTTGTGATAGAAGTCTTCAAGAACCCTTTATCCATTGCTCTCTAGGGTGCAAGGTAATTAATTTCTCTCTGAACTTGTAACATGTTTTACATATATATTTATTTTTTTATCTCCAACCATAATTCTTATCTTCTTCACCTTAAGTTAGCATAATTCAGTTAATGTACAATAAGCCTTAAAATGCTCTATTTAGTCAATCAAGTGAAAAAGTGTTTATTAATTACTATCTCTAGAATATTAAGTAAATTAAAATTTCATGAAGTTTCTTAAGAAAGAAGCATCATAGGAATTAAACCATGTAAAATTAATCAAAGAAATAATATAAATTTGTAGAGTGACGATAATTCTCCTGTAGAATGACAATATTTATTTAAATTTTATTGATGATCAGGTGGATTTTGTATTGAAGCACTATCAAGACGTTTCTCCATTCCTAAGGAGATGCACAACTTTACAACTTAGTCCAGACTTCTTTATCCCTCAGGACATGGCCGACGACGAAACGGCCCACTCGACGATCGTGGACAGCGACGAGCCGTGGGGCTCATCGATGTCCGGCTCGTCGGGATCGGAGAACAACATGATGAGTGCTTTCCCGTGCACAGAGTTTGTGAGGAAGAAGAGAAGTGGATTATATGTGTGTGGAAGAATTACACTCAATAGTTATAAAAACATAACGGATGAAGACATGGCTACTAGCATGAGTAGAAGAAAAGGCATTCCGCATAGGTCTCCTTTGTGTTAGAATTAATTTAGTAGAATTATTCACATTTTACTTTGACCACTTTCAATTAGAATTTTTTAATATTCTTGGCTCACTGCTCATGACCACCCCCTCTTTCACACACACAATTTTTGGGATAAATTAATTACTTGGTCGGGGTGTTTTGTCTTAATGGCATCACGTGACTCTAGGTCATTATGTGGTTTTTTTTATTTTGTACAAGATGATTTCAAATTTCTACCATGACATAATAATAGTTGCAAGTTTAGGAATTCGAATGGATTCTTTTTTTGTCTAGCTTGATTTTTTTACATGCAAGTTGTTGTAATAGTACCACTTAAAGTTTCCATTTAAATAGTTTTTATTCTGTCAAGAAATAAAAAAGAAAGGGAAGGAACAAAATATCTTTCTTTTTTCAAATGATCAAATTTGCTTGAGTTTTGTCACCTCATACATGACTTAATAGTACTAATTTTTGTTAGACAGTTAGTAGTGATAATTGTTTAAGAATTAAACAGAAAACATATAAGTTAAAAGTGTTGCATTTAAACCATTTATTTAGATAATCACAAACGCTCACTTAATCATACTAAGATATGTCATTAGCATATTATAATATAATCAGACTTTTTTTATTCAACACCTTGCACAATTAGAAATATTTGGTATTGAGAAAGATTTAAACATGGAAGAGCACTTTAAACATTGTAAAATTCTCACGTCTAAGTATCATCTTGTCACCCTCTCGTGCTAAAGATTGAAAATTGGACCATGTATTGTGTATTCTAGTAGCATTTCTTTGACTTTAACCCTAACAAACAGAAAATCATCAATATATAATATAAAGCTAGGCATAAATAAAGTGATGTGATAATTTTCTATGGTCTCCATTAACATTTATCTTTTTTCTCCTTTTTTTGACCATTTTCTCTTCATTTCTCTATTTTTCTAAATAAAATAAAATATTAAAGTTTTTATCCCTCTGCCAATAATAAAAATCCACTCACCATTTAATAGCATGTCATCACATGTATTTCATATTATGTAACAATTTTCTCTAATGAATCATCATATTTGTAATTGTTTTTCAATTTTCGTAACCTCTAGCTACTTACAATAATATATATATAATAAAGCTAGAAATTAGAAAATCAAGAAATCTATTTATCTTTTTTCTCCTTTTTTTACTTTGTTTTTTATTTTATTTTCATTTATGTGCTATATTAAAAAAACTCAAAAATTACTCATTTAACCCTCTTAATTATTCTACCAAAAAATATCTTTTAATTATGTTAAACTACTCTAACTTGTCCGCGCTTCGCACGGGATATGACATTACAAATAAAATTAAATCATACATCAATATCATGACTTCCCTTGTTACTCCAAATTAAGCTGCTTCCAAATACGTAAAGTTATCAACAAAAGAAATAAATTTGGAAGGCGAGACACACATAAGAAGAACAACAAAATGTTACAAATTAATTAAGTTTACATTTTGTCTTTCTCATGAATTCCACCTTGAAATTATGCAATAGCACATACAACAATCATCGCATTCCCAGTGTAATCCCACAAGTGAATCTACAAAATGAGCAAAAGCAAAAAAAATGACCAAATTATATTTCATCAAGAAATTTTTCCGAAGAGTCAAATACAAACATAACTACCTAAGATAAAGAGCAAAAACCATATGCATTGCTCGTAGAGAAACCCAAAAAAAAAAAAAAAAAACTCTGAGAATTTGATTTTTCAATCGAGATCTAATAGTAACAAAATTGACATTATTATTTGCTATGACATTCTCCACCAATGAACCGTCTTGGAAAATTCTTAAACACTTGGTATTACCTTGTTAAAAAGAATCCTTAAACACCTACTGGATATGTGAAGTAACCTCAACAGTATGAATTTCTTTTGCTAAACCGCTAAAGGAAGTCTCATGACTCATAATCCAGTAGATGTCCTGTAGTTCTATAATTAAAATCCATAATAACAAACCGGAATCAGCAATTAATCCAAAAATCGTATTAGTAATTTCTTTTTAGATTTTCATTGGACGATAGGAACAAATTTCTTCTGAAATTCTTTCGGGGAAAAAAATTACTTTCATAACTATCTCAACAATTTATTAATATTTGTAACGGTAGAATTGTATTAATCTTCCTTGGAGATCTCATTAATACAAATATATATAGGGTATACAATGTGGAATCATAATACAATAAGGATCTTATATCTACCATAATTGTACACCACTAAATATTACAAAATATATACTGAATATTTTATAATATTGCTAATACACCCCCTCAGTCGAAGCGGGAGTAGGCCAAACACTGAGATTAGATCTGAAGTCGAGGAATAGTTGTGTAGGAAGGCCTTTCGTGAAGATATCCGCATACTGGTAGGAAGAAGGCACATGCAACACCTTAACGTGACCGATAGCAACCTTCTCACGAGAAAGTGTATATCCATCTCAATGTGCTTGGTTCGCTGATGCTGAACCGGATTATGAGATAAATATATGGAGGAGATGTTGTCACATTAAACCAAAGACTCCTTATGCAAAGGACATTGGAGCTCCAAAAGAAGGTTTCGGAGCCAGCAGATCTCAGCAACAACATTAGCAACCCCTCTATATTCTTCTTCTGCACTCAAGCGGGATATGGTGACTTGCCTCTTGGTAGACCAGAAAATTAGATTATCCCCTAAGAACACACAGTAGTCAGAAGTGGAGCGTCGCGTGTCCGGACAGCCTGCCCAATCTACATCCGTATATGATAGCAATCTGGTCAGTGTAGAGGGGTATAGATGCAATCCATAATCAAGTGTTCCCTTAACATATCGAATGATACGCTTACGGGCAGTAAAGTGAGGCTCCCTGGGGGCATGCATGAATAATCACACCTGCTGAACAGCATAAGCAATATCAGGCCTGGTGAACGTAGGATATTGTAGTGCACCTGCAAGACTCCTATAAAGTGTGGGATCAGACACTGGATTACCATCAACAACATTGAACGTTGATTTAGAATCAACTGGAGTGAACATTATCGTGCAGTTTGTCATCTTAGCCTTGTGCACTATCTCCTTTGCATACTTACGCTGACACAAAAACATAGAGTCTGCAGATCTAGTCACTGATATCGCCAAAAAATAACTCAACTTCCCCAAGTCACTCATGATAAATTCGATTTTAAGTAATGCAATGATCTCATTTTTCAACAAATCAGAGGAGGCAGTAAGCATAATGTCATCCACTATTACATTAGATAATACTTCTTCTAATGATTATGCTATAAAAATTTTAAAACTTAGATAACTCCATCTTTTCCTGATCATTTTTATATAAGATGTGTTTGCCATATTTATAACTTAGTTGCAAAGGATGGCCTAAAACTTTTTGAAAACATTCTTGATAAAATACAATTTGCTATAAATTTTATTTTTAAAGGTAAAAAAATACAAAGACGCAAAGAGTATAAAAAAACATGTCATGATTGTGGATTACCTTATAGAAAAAATTCCACAAGAAGTTTCGACTAAATGAAATTCTCTGTATGAGCAACTACTTGTTGCTTACGATTATAGACAACATATAACTTTATTATTTAACGCCCATAATAAAAATTCAAGGGATATGCTTGTAGATAATGATTGTAAATTTTTTTTAGAACTTAATGGATTTTTAGAGAAATTTTATCAAGCTACTAAAGAATTTTTCGATATTTATTATCCTACTATTTCAAATATGTTATTTTATATAACACTAGTATTTTTGTTACTTAATGAATATATGCAAAAACCAACTTATAAGACATCTATTGAAAAAATGTTTTAAAAAATATTTTTTTCCTATCCCCACTATTTCTATTGTTGGTGTTGTATTAAATTCAACTATAAAAGTAGAGGGTTGTAAAACAGTTGAAGAAATGATTTATGATTGTATAGAAGTACTTCCAACAGACCCAACTCAAGAACCAACTCACAAACCAATTAAAGAAAAGTTACGTCTAGCATGCACACTGAATGCAAAGAAGTATATACGTATTACCAACAACAAAGTGCAAATAATCAATCGGCTTCTGTATCATCTTCTACTACTTCACTGCAACCTTATAAAAAATATGCGGTTTCTGCTGCTAGTATTCAAGGCCTTAGAAATAAAATGTGTAGTAGTTCAATTTCTTCACAAGTTAGCGAATTTGATGTTTATGTTTTGCAGGGTGTTGTACTGTACGAATTAATTGCCAATAATGAAGGACAAAAAGACTTGCTGAAATACTGGAGGGAGAATGAGAAGACATTTTCGACACTAATAAAGATAGCCCGATATGTGTTGAACATTCAAGCATCATCAACAACGTCTGAAAGCGCTTTTTCTGCGGAAAGATTTCAAATAGGAGAGTACAAACATTCATTGGCGGGAGACACATTAGAGATTGCAGTTCTATTCAGAGACTATTTTCGTGCGGAGAGTAGAAGTTGCGGTCAACCGGAGACCAACGAAGAAGAAGACTACAACTACAACTACAACAAAATCTTGTCCGATGGAGCAGGAAGAGACGTTGAAGAATTTGACAAACAAATTACAATTCCAACAGAAGATCCTCAAGACATTGTGAGGAAATTCGAAAAAATATGGTTGAATATGTAATTTTTAATTGCAATTTTACTATGTGATTTGCAACTTTTGAACAACACCACAAAGTTGCAATTTTGAAATTGTATTACAAAAAAAATTATATTTCTATTAAATAATATAAGAGGCACAAAAGCAGTGTTGAGACGTTTTTATTACATTATCTTGTTCAATTATTGAAGTGTTTGTATATATTATTTTTTAAAAATTAAGTGGGAAAAAAAATACCAATCCCGACCCGACACCGTTCCAACCATACCCGACCCGCCCAACCCGACCCCGTTCCGGAGAGATGTGGGACGGGACGAGACCTCTTTCCGTCCGCCTATCCCAGCCCGCCGGAAGCCGGGTCCCAACCCTCCCCCAACCCGCCCTGCCCTATTGGACACCCCTAGTTTAAAGTAAAATGAACGAACAAGAAGAAAGGGGAAAAGTTAAAAAATGAAAGGGGTATGGAGGTGTGAAAAGTTAAAAAATGAAAGGGGTATGGAGGTGTGGGAGTATGGGTTTTTAATTGTTTACATTAGTGTTTATTATTGACCAGTCAACTGAACAATAACTATTTCTACAGTCCAATCGTCTAATCGAGTTTAATTAAGTTTTATAGATATAATTTTCAGTATATATAAAATAATGTCATTGTATAAGGTAATTATATATAGATAAATTTTATAGTCAATGATAATTAATAATTCGGAAAAAATGTACTCCCACTCTCTCATTTTAAATGATCTTTGATTTGACATAAAAAATTTTAAAAAAAAGTGCTCTAAAACAACTCCTAGAAATCTGTGTGGTTAGACATCATTTCATTACGGGCACAAAGGTAAATTTAAAATTGAATTGTTATTAAATATAAAAAAATATCATTTTTTTAGATTTATTTAAAAAAAGTGTATCATATAAATTGGGACGGAAGGAGTAGTAACTTAATATCACATATTAAAATGGGAAAAGACATATTTTGCACCTTGAGTATATCTGAAAAGTCGAGTTCACACTCTAACTATTCAGATGACTTATTTCTCCCTTATCTTTATATTTTGTGAAACTAATACCGGTCTAACACACATATGACTAGTCACATTATGTGAGGTGTTTTACATCATCGCCACATCATATACTATGTCAAATTTTGGGAAAAAGAATGCCATGTCATACGGAACCCTCTTACATTTATTTGCTGAAACCCTTGCCCTTTCCAGAACCTTTAGAAAGATGAAATCTTTTTGTATTTGTACAAATAAATTGGAACGGAGGGAGTATTAGTATTTTTACTACTGCTGCTGCTATCAACGTTACATCAATGGAAACGGATTTATTATTATTGTTATTATTATTATTATGTGAAAAATTTTCACAAGTATACCAATGGCGGGTTGTTGCTTTGATTGGTTGGAGAAATCATTGGCCAAGCAGAGAGGGTTCCGTATGGACCGAGGAGGTGCCGGTGAACGTGGTGGTTTGGAGCGGTTGGTGGTGGAGTTGGCGGTGTCTTTTGTCCTTATTTTTAGTTATTTTTGGCCTTATATTTTAACTCCCACTCGCCCTATTTTTCATTTTTATTTATTTTGATGCCACATCAATCGCTAGGGTGGTATTAGTTCCACAAAAAATAAAGATAAAGGGGAATAGGTCATTTAAATAATTAGAGTGTGAACTCGACTTTTGGAATATAGTTCAAGATACAAACTATGTCTTTTGCCTATTAAAATACATTGATAGTATCACATAGTATTAAAATATGTTGATAGAATAAGAAAACTTTTATTACACCCCAAAGAAAACATAAGGCGCGGCTAATACCCGACTCTAACTGATCATCAAGCTAACCCTTAATCTGGTAGCTGATAGATAACTGAACTGAACATTACAACTTTTAAATATACACGTGATATACACTTACCATAAGTAGTGTATATCACGGTTTTTGTAGCTATATAGTACCCGTGATATACACTTACCATAATTAGTGTATATCACGGTTTTGTGGCTGATTTGTAGTGTAAATAATTGTATTAATTAGTATTGTACACTTACCATAATTATAGGATTCTTACCATGAAAGAATATAATCCCTTGATTATAAGCCTTTTAGTATCTGTCAGCAACCATGGGACCGGTAATTACTGACGAGTAAAGTTGTACAAATTGATTTACTCCACTATCTCTACTAATCTGTTGCAAACGATTATCGAACCAGACGCTACGACGATGGAAGCTTGGAATAGAGTACGTGATATATTTCAAGATAATCAAAATTCTCGTGTTGTTACCCTTGAGAAGGAATTCTCCCACGTCAATATGGAAGATTTCCCCAACGTTTCAGCATACTGCAAAAGGTTGAAAGAATTGGCGGACCAACTCCGCAATGTTGGTGCGCCCGTTACCAACGACCGTCTTATCCTTCATATGGTTGCAGGCCTATCTGAGGCCTATAGTGGCGTCGATACGCTTCTTCGTTAAAGCAGTCCTCTTCCGCAGTTTTATCAAGCCCGTTCCATGCTCACGCTAGAAGAAGCCGGCTTGGCTAAGAAATCGGCAATTGGGACCCCTCATGTCGTCATGATGACCGAGTCCAATTTTTTTCCATCCGGTTCCAACAATTTCGGCCAAAACCGCAACAACGGTAGCGGCAAAAAGGGTCAGAATTGCAAAATAATGGTAAAAATCATGGTGGAAACCGAGGTGGCAACAACGGGGGTGGCAATGGGCCTCGGGGCAGTGGGCCGTAAGCCAACTGGCCACAGCCCTGGGGCCTATGGACTTGGAACTGGGCCAGTGGGCCTGGGCCCAACAACCCCTATTTTTCATCGAATTTTTCCCACCTGAACTGGGCCTAGTTTCAGCAGCCAAGCAGGCCCAATCATTCCAGCCTACAGTGGAACCCGAGAGCAGCTACTGGCCGGGGCAGCTAGCCGGCGTGATTGGGCCTCGGCCCCACCAGGCCCACTATGCAGCAGGTCCCTCTCCTACCGACATTGAAGCCGCCATGCATACACTTGGATTAAATGCCCCGGACGGAAATTGGTACATGGACACCGAAACCACCTCCCACATGACGTCCGACCAAGGTACTCTCTCGTTTTATTTCAGTTTGAGCAACACTCGTGGCATAATTGTTGGTAATGAAAATTCAATTTCAATTCGTGATTATGGTCATAAAACTTTGTCTCCACCTCTTGTCTTGAAAAATACCCTTCATGCTCCTAACTTAATTAAAAATTTGGTGTTTGTCCGTAAATTCACCACTGATAATTTCGTTTCTGTTGTTTTTTATCCTTTTGGGTTTTCTGTGAAGGATTTCAAGACGGGGATTCCTCTCATTAGATATGATAGTAGGGGAGCTCTTTATCCCATCACGCCCACATCCGGTCTCTCGAGTCAAGCCTTGCCTTCTACTTTTGCAGCTCTCGCTCCTTCCTTATGGCATGCACGTTTGGGTCACCTTGGGTAGTCTATTATTTATTCCTTTCATAAAAATAATTTTATTTCATGTAAGGGTACGCGTAGTACTCCGCTTTGTTAATCGTGTTCTCTAGGAAAATTTGTTAGATTACCGTTTGTAGACTCTAATTCTCATACTTTAATGCTATTTGATATTATTCATGGCGATTTATGGACATCTCCTGTTCTCAGTTCTTTGGGCCATCGTTATTATGTTCTTTTTTGGATGATTATCGTAATTTTATAACTTTCTGTTAGAGAAAAAATCTCACGCTTTTTTCACCTTTTTAAAATTTAGAGCATTCAACCTCGGATCTTGATGACAAGATTGTGGATTTCTCGGCAGTGGTGTTGAAGGCAAATCTGGTGGAGAATTCAAGGCAATGGTGGATAGACATGGGTGCAATCCATCACATCTGCTCTAACAAAAATGCATTCTCCTCATACGCCCCAGTCACGGGCAAGAAGTTGTTCATAGGTAACGGCGCCACCTCTAAAGTGCAAGGGGTTGGAAAGGTTGTCCTCAAAATGACTTCAGGCAAAGAGCTTACTCTGAAAGAAGTGATGCACGTCCCTGACATCCGCAAGAACTTGGTTTCAGGGCCACTGTTGGTCCAGGCTGGTTTTAGACTAGTATTTGAGTCCAACAAATTTGTAATAACTAAGAATGATATATTTGTAGGAAGAGGCTTCACGTGTGACGGCCTCTTCAAAATGAATGTTATGTATGTAATCCGCTCATCTAATGAAACAAAGCATTCTACCTACTTGCTTGAGTCTTCTAATATATGACATCATTGATTAGGACACGTTAACTTCAAATCTATTCAAAAGTTAGTAAAGTTGGAATTGTTGCCTTCCTTCGACATAAATCCTCAACATAAATGTGAGGTTGCATAGAGGCAAAATTAACCAACTCATCTTTCCATTCTGTCGAAAGAAACACCACTCCTCTAGAACTTATTCACACCGACATATGTGATTTAAAGTTTGTGCAAACTAGAATGAGGAACAAGTACTTTGTGATTTTCATTGATAATAGTACAAGGTATTGTTATGTTTACTTGTTGGAAAGTAAAGATGAAGCGTTTGAAGTATTTAAACGTTATAAAGCAGAAGTTGCAAAACAATTAAACCTGCAAATTAAGGAAATTCATAGTGATAGAGGGGGAGAATACGTAGCACCGTTTGAAGAATACTGTGCTCAATTCAGCATTGTTCATGAAACGACCGCTCCTTACTCGCCTCAGTCTAACGGTGTTGCCAAACGCAAAAACCATACATTAAAGAAAATGATGAATGCTTTACTTATCAATTCCGGTTTAGCCCAAAACATGTGGGGCGAAGCGATTCTTACCGCTAATACAATTCTCAATAGAGTTCCGCATAAGGGTAAGGATAAAACTCCATATGAATCATGGAAAGGAAAGAAACCCACTTACAAATATTTGAAAGTGTGGGGCTGTTTGTCAAAGGTCGAAGTACCTAAACCAAAACAGGTCAAAATTGGACCTAAGACTGTTGCTTTCATATTCATGGAATCAAGGAATGCTGAATTCTTTGAACATATCTTTCCTAGAAAGGAAAAAGAAATAATTTCGCGCAAACGAAGTTATGAACAAAATGCTCAAAACGAGCAAGACCGGGAGTCTCTGATTATCTGGAACTAGACATTCCAGATCTACAGGACTCAGAAGTTACTGACTATCAGAAACTTAATGTTCTAGATCTACAGAACTTAGGGGTTCCAGAGGTGGAACCAAGACGGAGCAAAAGGGCCAAAAAGGACAAAACCTTTGGTCTAGAATTTCTAACCTATATGGTTAAAAATGAACCGAGGATAATTAAAGAAGCATTGTCAACTGCAGAAGCACCGCTTTGGAAAGAAGCTATAGAAAGCAAAATAGATTCTATCATGCAGAACCATACTTGGGAAATGGTTGATTTTCCACCGGGAAGCAAACCTTTGAGTTGTAAGTGGATACTCAAAAGAAAGTACAAAGCAGATGGAACTATTGACAAGTATAAGGCCAGATTAGTAGTCAAAGGCTACAGACAAAAGAAAGGCCTCAATTACTTTGACACATACTCCCTTGTGTCTAGATTAACATCCATAAGGATATTCATAGCCATTGCAGCTTTGAGTGACCTTGAGATACATCAAATGGATGTTAAGACATCCTTCATACACGGAGAGTTGGAAGAGGAAATATATATGGAACAACCATAGGGGTATGTTATTCCAGGTCAAGAAAAGAAAGTATGTCGACTTGTTAAGCCTCTATACAGACTCAAACAAGCCCCGAAATAATGGCATGAAAAGTTTGATAATACTTTATTATCAAAAGGTTTCTCCAGAAATGAATGTGATAAATATATTTATATCAAAGGGAACTCTGACTCTTTTGTCATGATATGCCTTTACGTATATGACATGCTCATCACCGAAAGTAGTCTTAACTTGATCATGGAAACCAAGAATATGTTGAAACAATGTTTCGACATGAAAGATATGGGTATTGTAGATGTAATCTTAGGAATTAAGATTTCTAAGACACATGACGGGCTGGTCTTATCTCAATCTCATTACATTGAAGATGTTTTGAGGAAATTTGATGTATTTGACAATCCCCCTATGAAGTCACCAATGGATATGAATCATAGAATTAATAAAAATCATGGTGCACCCGTATCTCAAGGGCGATATACACAGGTCATTGGCAGTTTAATGTACATTACAAACTGTACCTAACCCGACATCGCTTATCTAGTCAATAAGTTGGCTAGGTTCACTCGTAATCCTGGAAATGATCACTGAAAGGCGTTAAATCGAAGACTACGATATCTAAAATTTTTGCTGACTTACTGATTACACTATTCATAGTACGAGTCGTACTAGAATGATACAGTGATGCAAATTGGATATTGGACATAAAGAACACCAAATCCACCAATGGGTATGTTTTTACAATTGGTGTTGGGGTTGTGTCTTGGAAATCCTCTAAGCAAATATGCATCGCCCGATCAACGATGGAATCAGAGTTTATCGCTTTGGACAAAGTAAGAGAAGAAGCAGAGTGGCTTCACGACTTCTTAGAGGATATCCCTTATTGGGATAAACCCGTACCTTCGGTGATGATTCACTGTGACAACTAATCGACTTTAGGAAGGGCACAGAGTAATATGTACAATGGCAAGTCTAGACACATTCGTCGGAGGCATAAGACCGTTAGCCAGTTGATCACTACGGGTGTCATTTCCATTGATTACGTTAAATCAAAGGATAACTTAGCAGATCCATTAACTAAAGGCTTACCCTAAGATCAAATATTTTGCCTATCTAAGGGAATAGGCTTAAAACTCAAACAATAAGAATCTTTATGGTGGTAACCCAACCTTACTGACTAGAGATCCCAGGAATTTGGAAAACTAAACTATAGAGGTTCAGTTTAGCGCTTCACTCGAAGTAAGAGCACTTTGGATTATCATTCTTTAAAGAATGATAACTCCAAAGCCTTTCCCGCGATAGACGTTAAGTGCTACCTACATAATGGGTAAATGATAAGTTTCTGAAACTTTTAATGATTCCTAACACTTGCGAGTAGGGTAGAGAAATATACCTTATAGGAGATCACCTATTTAAGTGCGAAGACAGGCCGCTTCAAATGTACGCACTTAAGAATCCAAGTGTTGTCATTGTCACAACGGACAAACCAATAAGAAGAAATGAATAAGGAGAGTTATTGTGTTGATATCATTGTCTTGGTTTACACTAAACACTGACGGTTCAAGACATCGCGTTCACCACGCAGTAAGTAAATTTGATGTTAATCGACTAAGGAAGGTTCAAAGCCGAAAGCTACCTTTCCTGATGCAATATCTTTCCGCTAAAAGATTGTTGAACTTTGGCACCCTGTGTGCACCAATTCTCTTTCAAGAGGGGATTGTTAGAAATTTACTAATGTGGAATTGAGTTTATCCCATCTTTAATGACTTAAACACGCGGGGCCCGTATATTGGAAACATCATTTTCTTCGCACATGCCTAATATACTAAGTGAGTAGATAATGTTAGTGCCATGTATCGTCAAATTTCATTAAGAAATGAAAGAGATATTGGTACACAAAGTAAGGTGTTTGAGACATAAAAATATGAAGGGTCTTTGGCCAAAAATGACAAATCTCCCTCATTGGTAAAAGATGGAGAGTTTATGCAATATATAAACTCTAAGTTTGAGTAAGGGTTTGGGACCCCAAGGGGTAACCCATGTGTTTAGAAGGGAGAGGATCTAGGTGAGCTTGGGTTCGGGGCTAAGCCCCACACGCGCGTCGCCCGTCCGGTCCGGGCTCGGGCTGTTGCTTTCTTCCGAAACTTTCTTTTTGGTCCCTGAAATATTAACTATTTACATTTTGGTCCTTGAAGTTTTCGGAACACTACAACAGTTCCAAAAGACTCCAACGAACGTGACTGTTCAAGAGAACAGAGCGTTATAGACACCAACAAACATGACTATTTGCCTTCCTTTCTACTCTTATAAATTGAACGTTCCTATTCAATTCGAAGCAGAAAAACACACTCGACATAAATCAGAAACTCAAACAAGCAATCTGTTCGTATTCTTTTTCTTCGCTGGAATCAACTGTATTTGTTTTGTACAGTTGATTAGTTGTTGGTTTGTCTTGGGATACTATTGCCCAGTACCGTAAAAGCATCTATATGGGGCAATATTGTCTTAAAGACAGAGAGCCATCTCTCGACTCATCGTTTCTTTTGTTTAACCTTTCGAATACACTTTACCCCGATTTTTACCTACAAAATCCCACATCAACATTTTACAATATTGATGTGGGACTTAAGTCCCATACCTTGCTATGGAACATAAGCTAAATATGATCACAAAAAAATATTCAGTAAATTTCATAGATTAGCTCCTATAAAGGTAGGGCTACACTTTCTTAAAAAGCTCACACTATAAGAGAAAGAAAGATCACAAGGAATCATATGATTCATTTGAAGTCTTAAAACATGTAATAAGATCACAAGAAATCATATGTCTTATGTTGCGCATAGGTGATGTGCGACACACAATCATAAGGCCAGGTTAATCGAGATTTGTTTCAAGGTCTACATGGTTGCCGGTCTTGTGACATTCTATTTATTTTGTCAGTTTTAAGTATTTTTAATTTATTCTATTTTTCTGTTTAAGTTCCATATTGAAACGTACGTCCATAAACACATTCCAAATATGTTATCCTAAAATGACTCTTAACTAGCTACAGAAGATTACGGAGTGTTACATTATTCTTCCTTATCTGACATTCGTCCTCGAATGTCGAATTCAATCGTTCTTGAGTTTCAAAAGATTTATTAGGCCTTATGCATAATTCTCCAATTTTTAAAAAAATTTGGCAGTGTTTCCTATATTGGGGGTTCAAAATTCTTAACCTACTTCGACAATACAACAATGATTGTCTCGTACAACGACCATTCATTCGCTCAATATGCAACATCAAGATGCACTAATAGATTTTATAGTTATTCCACATTAAACACAATATATTAAACATAACTTTTGAGTAACTGCAACTCCCGTTAATTACTTTATTTCGTTAGTTTATAGCTTTTGAGTAACGGAAGTGTAAAAATGTATTAATCTCCCTTGGGGAGTCTTTCTCATTAATACAAATATATATAGTATGTACATCGCTGAATCCTAATTGAATAAGAATCCTATTTTTACCATAATTATACACTACTATTAATTACAAAATATATGGTGAATATATTGTAATATTCACTTATACACCCCCTCAGTCGGAGCGAGAGGAGGCCAGACACTGAGACTGGATCTGAAGTCGACGGATAGCTACCGAGGAAGCCCCTTTGTGAAAATATCTGCATATTGATACGAAGAAGTCACATGCAACACCTTAACATGACCTATAGCAACCTTCTCACGAACAAAATGTATATCCATCTCAATGTGTTTGGTTCTCTGATGCTGAACCGGGTTATGAGATAAGTATACCGCACATATGTTATCACAGTAAACCATAACAGCCTTACGTAAGGAAGACTGAAGCTCTAGGAGGAGGTTTCGAAGCCAGCAGATCTCAGCTATAACGTTTGCAACGCCTCTATACTCTACTTCTGCACTCGATCGGGAGAGTATGGCTTCACTCTTAGCAGACCACAAGATAAGATTGTCACCTAAGAACACACAGTAATTGGATGTGTAACACCGCGTGTCTGGACAGCCTGCCCAATCGGTGTCCATATATGATATCAGCCTGGTCGGTGCAGAGCGGTAGAGATGTAATCTATAATCAAGAGTGTCCTTAACGTATCGAATAATACGTTTAAGAGTTGTAAAGTGAGGCTCCCTAGGGGCATGCATGAATAAACAAACCTGTTGAACAACATATGCAATGTCAGGCCTGGTGAATGTAAGATACTGAAGTGCACCTGCAAGACTCCTATAGAGAGTGAGATCGGACACCGAATCACCATCGGCAACGCTGAGTTTCGACTTCGAGTCGACTGGAGTAGGCATGATTTTGTAATTCGCCATTTTAGCCCTATACATAATTTCTTCTGCATACTTACGCTGGCATAAGAACATGTTATATGCAGATCTAGTCACAGAAATCCCGAAGAAGTAACTCAGCTTCCCTAAGTCAGTCATAGAGAATTCGGATTTAAGCAGCCGAATGATCTCATTTTTCAACACATCAGAAGAGGCAGTCAAAACAATATCATCCACATATAATAACAAGTATGCAATATCACTACCTCAATGAAAAATGAATAATGAATGGTCACATTTGTTGCATACGAACCCAATCTGCATATAGTAAGTAGCGAAACGCTCATACAAGCCCTGAAGGCCTATTTCAAACCATATATGGACTTACGGAGATGACAAACATGATGAGGAGCCTCTGGATGTACAAAGCCCGACAATTGGTGCATGTAAACTGTTTCTTTCAAATCCTTATGTAAGAACGCATTTTTCACATCAAGATGATGAATCGGCCAGTTCTTACCTATAGCTATGCTCAAAACAATGCAAATAGTAGCCAGTTTGACCGCCGGAATGAAAGTCTCACCACAATCAATACTCTTCTATTGCCCTGTGCCATTTGCCACAAGTATGTCTTTGTGGCATTCAAGATCACTAATATCTCTGAACTTATGACGAAAGAGCCACATACAATGAATCACATTCACCCCCACTGGCCTCGGAACAAGATCCCACGTGCGATGAGTGGTAAGCTCATCAAACTCCTCACGCATGGCCGCATTCCAATTCGGGTCAAGTTTGGTTAGTTTTGGATTTTTAGGTATTGGTGATATGGATTGTGTGGATAGGTTAAAGTGGACTTTGGACTTGAAAATCCCGTATTTGGCATGAGTTTCCATTTGATGTATGGGTACGGGGGAGGGGCAGTAGGTCTCGGGTCATGGGGCAGTGACAGTGGCAGTGGGTGGGGATGGGTTTGACAAGATTTGGCAGTGTAGTGTGGGGCTGGACAGTGGGTGGCGGGATGTTTTAGGGGAATGCGGGTCGGGGGTGGTGGCAGACGGTGGCGGGTTATGTAGTGTGGTGGTGGTGGTACTGGTTGGGCAATGGGTTGTTTCAGGATGTTATGGGACCAGAGGTGGGGAAGAACCATTTTACAGGATGGGTGAGTATGCCGGGGGGGTGGCAGGCAGTGGGTTTCGTAGTGCATTTTGGACTAGATGTGAGGTGTCCGAATTATCAATGAATCTGTAATTAGTGACTCAAAATTTTTGGATGTTGTCAAACGGGAAAACGCACTCAACATACGTGACGTGGCGTGAGACTATGATTTTGTTTATGGATAACTCATAACACAAGTAGTCCATATGATTCGATGGGAAACCTAGGAAGGCACACGGAGTGGAGCGAGGTGCTATTTTGTGAGGGACCGTGGAAGTCAGATTTGGGTAACAAAGACAACTGAAAATTCGAAGGTGATCATAGGTAGGGATCCGACGGTAGAGAATTCCGGTGGGTGTCCTTTTTTGAATCGCACGGGTAGGTAAGATGTTAAGAATGTGTTCTACCATTTTTAATGCATATACCCAAAAGGTAGGGGGGAGACGCATGAATAATAAGGGTACGAATCATATTATTAATGGTGCGGAGAATTCTTTCGGCTTTACCATTTTGAGGGGAGGTATGTGGGAAGGAGAAATGAAAAATCATGCCATTAGCCGCACAAAAATTAAAAAAAATGGAGTTATTGAACTCACAACCATTATCACATTGAAACGTTTTGATGTCTTTTTCAAATTGAGTTTTAACCAATGTACGAAATTCAAGAAATTTGGGAGAACACTTGAGACTTGAGTTTAAGCGGATAGACCCAAAAGAAGTGAGAGAAATCATCCAAAAATACCAAATAATATTTATGGCCTAGGTTGCTAGTTATATGGGATGTCCTTAAATCCGCATGAATAATGTCAAAGGGAGAGAAAGTAATACTTAGAGAAGACGTAAATGGAAGTCTAACATGTTTCCCTAGATGACAAGAAGAGCAATTATGGGGAAGTTTCCCTTTATTACATTGGATTAAATTTCGGTTTCTAAGGGAATAAAAAACATGAGCTCCCGGATGACCAGGTCTACTATGCCACGTTGATGGAGATATTGCAGCTAAAGCGGTGGAAGGAGTGACATGGGCAGTGGGCGTGGATAGGAAAGGATAGAGGTCCCCCTCACTATTGCATCTTGTAAGAAGTTTTCCCGTACGTAGGTAAGTTATAGAAAAATCAAATGGGTCGAAATTGATGGATACACAATTATCGGTGGAAGATTTTCTAACAGAGATTAGGTTCTTGATAATATTAGGGGCATATAAGACATTTTTAAGGGAGAATTGGGGATGCGGTGGTGGGGTTAGTGTGTGGCCAAACTCTTACCATTTCCGACCATAATAGATTGAGGAGTATTTAAATTGTGCAGTTGAGGAAGATATCAGAATTGTTGGTGAGGTGAGACGTGGCACATATATCCATATACCACGCATCAGTAGGCCACTGCAATTTTAAAGAACCAAAAGTAAGGCCCAAATCCTTTGGATTAAGGCTGGACGGTTGCTGCTGGGCCACTGTGTAGTGGGCCTGCCTGGCGAGCTGGATGGGCTGCCAGGATACTGGGCCACAATTTAGCCCACTGAGAGTGTTATTTCTGGGCCACTAGAGTGCTGCTGGAAGGGCATACCCAGTTCGAATTGGCCTATTGTTGCTGAAATGTTGCCGCAACGCAGCTGGGTTGTTGTTGATGGGCCACTAGAGTGCTGCTGAAAGTGCAGGCCCAGTTCGAATTGGCCCACTGTTAGCCCAATTTCCATGAGGGGGATTTTTGACATCGGGAGTTGATGAAGCGGAAGCGGGAGAATCCATGAGGATTACCGTAAATTTGTGAAAGAATATCGATTGAGAAGCTGCCGTATATCAGCTGTATACATGGATGCTTATGTGATAAGTGTATTGGGTGGTGTATACTTGATGTATAGGGGCTATAAAATAGGGAATATGGGGGCTGGGTACTGAGTATATCGTTGTATATCAGTAGTATACTGATTGGTATACATGGAGTATACATGTTTGTAGGTAGAGGAGAGGCATTATATCACTGAGGAGCAGGGTATACGTACTGTATATCAGTAAGGAACTGTGGTATACGGGGCAATACACTGTTGTTTTTCTGCCGGAAGAGGAAGGAGGAGGGGAGGGATAAGGCGGCCAAAGTACGGTTTAGGGTAGGGAGGAATTTTTGTCTCTTGATACCATGTAAGAATGTATTAATCTCCCTTGGAGAGTCTTTCTCATTAATACAAATACATATAGTGTGTATAATGTCGAATCCTAATTGAATAAGAATCCTATTTTAATATACACTACTATTAATTACAAAATATATGGTGAATATATTGTAATATTCACTAATAGGAAGGATGCAACTTGTTAATTCTAGGACTAATAATCATTTTGCATTATTGCAATGCTTTTTCTGGATTCAAATCAAATTGGCCCTTTTTCACAAAATTGTTGGTTTGATTTGAGGTGTAAAGTTTGGGGTTGAGTTAGGCCCAAGATCCATTATTTACATAGTATCATAGTCATGCCCATTTCAATTCTTTGTTCAGCGATGTTGGGCCCCCAAATTATATTATCCACGCTCCAGTTAACAAGGTCTGGGCGTGCGGGGGAGTGTTAAGAGTCCCACATCGGATATGGAATGGGAACATGGACTCCTTATATGGACTTGGATAATCCTCACCCTGCAAGCTAACTTTTGTGGTTAAGTTAGGCCCAAGATTCATTCTTTACATGAGACATTCAGGCTCCTTTTCAGTGGACCTTAAGAATGGGCCACATTCTAAAGCAGGTCCAGCATAAGCGATGGTAAGCTCATAGATAAAGTAGCCCATTTACACGCGTGGCATTCACATAAACATTATAGAGGCTAGCCACTTTTCGAACCGATTTTTGAAAAATAGCATCTATTTGAGAACTCCTTTGGAGCACCGTGTCTAGTTTTTATTTCATACTAGTAGTACTAGTATTATCCTCATAGTTTATTTGTTTTTCGATTTCCGTTACTATCTGTTATTTCTTGTACTTCGGTATCGTATTATTTAGTTGGTGTTACCGTTCCTTTCTTTCAGCATGTTATATAATGCTTTCCTTAGGCAGGCCAACAATCTTTTTCTTTTATTAGGAACCGAATCCGAAAGAGACGCAGCAGCAAGAGGTCCTGAATCAAATAGAGCAAGCAAGTCCGTATTCTGTTCGGCTATTGTTTGACATGGCTTCTTCATTTTCGTATTTTTTGTCTAAAAATGCTTTGAATTTCTTTTCTTTTCTTTATTTGAGTCGATGGCGTATCGGAAACAACCTCTCTATCTTCACAAAGGTAGGTGTAAGATCTGCGTACACACTACCCTCTCCGGATTCCATGTATGAAATGACACTGAATTTGTTGTTAGCCTGTATTTGAGAACTCGTCAAAAAGTAATCACTTTTAATGCAGAAATGCAACGATAACGTTATGAATTTCAAACTTACAAGAATTAAACAATTCAGGAGACTATCGTGGATTTTGAAATCCATGACACTAGCATGGATTTTGAACTATAAAAAGTAAAATTCCACATCACCGTATCATAGATTCATATTTTCCTTCATAATATCTCCTCAATAGCTGTCATGTCACAACACCAAATGGAACTTAATTATTAGTCATGAAGCTGGAAATGTATATAATAGAGGATAAACCACAAAGTAAAATACTGTTCCATGAAGGAATGGCCTGCACGTTAAATAAATTACTCGTATAAATAATTGAGAATAGGATATGGTGTGTGGTCACCACAAAAAAGAAAAGCCCAAAAAAAATTTATTTTGGGTTAAATACCCGAGCTGATCATTCTACCCATTTTAATCTCAGGCGCTAGCCCAATCCAGCCCACTACAAAAAAAAATGGACTTCTTGTGACGACTAAAGATCGCCACAAAAGGTTCGCTACAAAAGAACAGACTATTTGGACGACTTTAATCGCCACAAAAGATCGAAACAGGACTACTTGTGGCAACTTTAGTTGCCATTAAAGATCAACGAAATCATATTGAGCCTTTAAAAAAATTCAAAACATGTATAATGTGTGTATAATTAGTAAATATACGTTAATTGAGCCTTCAAGAAATATCTCAAAACATGTATAATTAGTAAGAATACATTAAATATATATTTATCGAAACAAAAATTATATGTTGATGTACATTTATTATACACAAATTATACAATAATGATATATTTTCTATACAAATACTTTTTGGATACATAACTTATATGATATTTATACTATTTTTATATGTCGATATTTACTTATATAGTTATAATACGTCGAATGTTACTTATATAGTGTATAATTAGTAAG
This sequence comes from Anisodus tanguticus, assembly GCA_034509755.1. NCBI lineage: Eukaryota > Viridiplantae > Streptophyta > Magnoliopsida > Solanales > Solanaceae > Anisodus > Anisodus tanguticus. The sequence continues at coordinate 4,964,238 of CM067543.1, read as the reverse complement.
TATACATTAAATATACATTTATGAAAACAGAAATTATACATTGATATATATTTGTTATACACAAATTGTACAATAATGTATCATTTTTTCCATATATATACAGTAATGATACATGTTGTATACAACAATGATACATTTTCTGTAGTGATACATATACAAAAATGATACAGTTTATATATTGCTGGAATAAGTTGAAAATGGCTAGAAAATAGAATTATTTTAAAAAGACTAAAAATGACTTTTAAAATTCTTGAGCTACCGGATGTCAATAATTTCACCGGATTGGCCATTTGTGTCCATGGCCCTAAATAATTCTCTGAGTACAATAAAACCCAATGCAAACTTCTACATTTTTGTCAATCTTACTTAAGTATATAATTTGGCATATATAATATGTTTTTTGGTATTAAAGAGTAACTTTTTTCTTTCCATTTTCCCCAAAAAGGTGTGTTTTATGCAACAACAAAAAAATAATGCAACATCAGTTAAACCTCTTCCATAGTAGTTGTCATATTTCGCTTCTCGAGAGTTAAATATGTAAATTTTGACTAACATTTTAAATATATTTTCTAATCAAATTAACATGAGAAATGTTGCAACTTATAGTACTTTTCGTATAATTTTTAAATATTTAAATTCTAAATATTAATCTAAACCAATTAAGCTTCGAAAATGAGTTAAATTGGCTTTTTAAAAAAGGAAAATATGACAACTAATTTGGATGGAGGGAGTACAATCTTAAACTCTTATGTCTTAAAGTAATATTGAATTTTAAGGCACTTTTATCACTAACCTTATCAATTGCCATAATTAAAGTTTAGAAAAGAGATAAATAAAGCAATTCCACATCGAATTCTCAACCTTAGTTTGTCATATCATCATAATAAAGACATCTTCTTAACTTATACGATACTTCAAGGTTAATCGTGTTATTGTAGTGGCTTATGGACTAATGAGAAATTAATTAAAGTCCCTATCACTAGTCAAAATCAATTCATTTTGATCAACTAATTAAACTCCAACTTAATTACCTTATCTTACTCTACAAGGACACTTGGTACATCTACTAGTGAATATGTATTGGGAGATAGAAATCTAAAAGGGATATTTTTTGGTCACTCGATTTTAATAAATTTTGATTTTAATCCTTATAATATTTGAGTAAGCGAAGTTTAACCTTTAATAATTTAAATGTGTCTTTTTAGTCTATTTATGTAAGAAGCATGGTATGTTTGTATTGTTTTAAGAACCATATTACCGTAAACAAAAAAAAGGAGTAACAATATATGCTTAACATAACACATATGTAATTAAGTGGTGAAATGGTTAGTAATTATGATAAATATGTGTTCTTTTACAAGCAAAAGGATAAAAAAATATACATTTTAATTATTGAAGTTTGAATATGCTTATTCAAATATCACAAGGACAAAGATAAGAATTTACCAATAAACGAGAGGCCAAATGCTATTAGCCCAATTTATTTTGAATATTTAGATTACCGTTAATGCCATAGTCATTTTCATAAAGTTTTAAATTAGCATTAATTAATTTACTGCCCTTTCCAACTATGAGATCAATTACTGACACGTAATTCAAGCAAATAATAATTCTGAAGAAACTTTCGAAAATAATACTCTCTAAAACTAAACCTATACCAAATTAAAATTGAGAATTTTCGAAATTTACAGCAATCTGTATATATACTTGTATAACTTTATAACTTATACTCCCTACTTGAAATACTTTTCATTCTTATTAAAAATATCTCCTCTCAAAATACTTCTCATTTTAAAAAAAAAAAATCCATTTTACCCTTTGTATTAATTATAACTAGAGCTGGACATAAATCACCGAAAATCAAATTACCGAACCGAATCGAAAATTTCGGTAATTCAATATTCGGGAGTGATTTTTATAATTTCTATTTTCGGGATCGATATTCGTAAACATAAATATATTGTTCGGTAATTCGGTAAATATCGAATAGGAGAAAACGACCTAATAATACTACTTAGGACTCTATATTGCAAAACATAAAAGATACTTTTGCTTATTTACAAAACATACCAACAAAATTACAAAATATACGAGATTTGGACTTAATGGGATATTCATGATTTTAGGCTTAAATTTAGTAACATGATTTGTTCCATAGTTAAACCCCATGATTTTTTAGGCTTAATTTTTGGAACTTGATTTGTTCTCTCCATCAGTTACCGTTCTTCTTTTGATTTCCTTTTCTATTTCTACACCATCATTTTTAGGCATTATTTCATTCAAAATTGGTTTGCTCCTTCACTCAAACTCAACTCAGAATACATCTTCATCAACCCCGTGTTTTTTTCATTGTTATGGAGTTACTAGTTACTGGATTATTACTCGATTTCATCTATTTAATTTATTTGTGCTTTTGTGTTTCATTATTATTTATTATTAAAAAATAATGAGTAAAAAAAACTTCTATGAACTCTCTCCCTCATAAAAGCCTTAGAATTGTGGTTTATTGTCCGTTTTCAATTTAGCAAGAAGTTCGTCCTTTTTCTTTTTTGGATATGAAGATAATGGAGAAAAAGAGATTGCCAAAACACTTGTGTATTAAATATTTATGAAAACTGGTCTGTATCATTTTGAGATAAAATTAAACATATAATATCTTTAAAAAATATTGAAAACTGATATGTGTATGAAATTTTGTATGAAATCAGGTCTATATCATTTTTGAAATATGGTTGTCACCATGTGTATGAAATGTGTATAAATTCTATATAAAATAGTCTTAAAAATGTTAAAAAGTGATCTTTATGAAATGTGTATGGAATCTGATTTGTATCAATTGAGATGTGTGTGATTATTGTGGGTATGAAATGTGTATAAATTACCTATAGTTAAGCGATTTTTAAACCTAACTATGTATAATTTCTGAAATTTATTCGAGCAAAAAATGAAGAAAAACAAGGGGAGTAGATCTCGGCCATAAATTAGGGAAGAAGATTTCATCCATAAATTAGGGGAGAAGTGTTGGAATATGTGTAAGGCACGTACGGGATTAGTAGATAACTATTACAGTGATTGAAAAGATAAACAACAAAGAGGACAACAACAAGTTGTCAATATCTTGATCTTTAATTGGAACGTCAAATATGGAACTTGTATTCGGAAATACAAGAACATGAACTGCTACTCTTGTGGCTGGTAGATCCGCTGAGAATACGAACGGTTAGAGTACTTCGTATGATAAGTTAACACCCAAAACACTTAGCAACCAGGTAAATAAACCACAACACCACCGGCTGAGTAGAGAGATGACTCTCTGTCTTTAAGACAAGATTTTCCCCGTATATAGGCTTTACGGAAGTGTGGACAATAGTCTCCCAAGATGAAACAACAAACTATCAAGTGTGCAAAGCCTACACAAATGATCTCAGCGAAGAACACGAATAATGAAGATTGCTAAGAGAAGGATTGCTATCAGGAAAATTTGATCTCTTTGTGGTGTTGTGAACTTGTTTTTTCTGTTTATATATGTTATTCTATAGAATTGAGCCAAAGGCCTCAATTTACAGGTGTGCAAGATGGCCTCTTAAAGTGCCCAAGTAATGGTCATTTAAATGCCATGTAATGGCCCTTTAAACCGCCAACTAATGCAGCCAAATAATGGTTGAGTTATGGAGGAAAAACTGCCAAGGTAATGCTCCAAAACCTCTCCATAATCAGCCAAACTTTTGGACTTCCGTCGAGCACTCCCTGCTTGGGAAGCATCGCGGCGCTGCAACATTAGAGTCGCGGCGTCGCGGCTCCAGTGGCCAACAATTGGAATTAGCGCCGCGATGCTACAAGGGAGCGCCGCGGCGCTCCGGCCCTGCTGCCCAGTCCGCGAGGCACCGCGGCACTTCTCGGCTCCGCGGCCCTTTTCGACCCGTTCCATCTTACGCCTCACACAATCCTTCATTCGTTTACCAACATGGAATACTTGTTATTTATCCAATAACCATCCATCATTCTATGTCTCAAACATTTCACTTAAGTACCAATATCTCTTTCATTAACAAAATTTACAATACTTGGCACTAAGATTGCACGTGTGTGGAAATGATATTTCTGACGTGTGGGGCCCAATTGTTCGAGTCATAAATAATGGGATAAACTTAATTCCACATTAATAAATTTTCAACAATCCCCTCTTGAAAGAGATTTTAGCGCGCACACAAAGTGCCTACTTTTAGCAATCTTTCAGCGAAAAGATATTGCATCAGGAGAGGTAGCTTCCGCTTTGAACCTTCCCTAGTTGAATACCATCGGACTTACTTACTGCGCGGTGAACGTGATATCTTGAACCGTCAGTGTTTAATGTTAGCAAAGACAATGGTACCAACACAATACCTCTCATTTATTCGTTTCTTCTTTTGTTCTGTCCGTTTTGGCCGTGGACACACTTGGATTCTTAAGTGGGTTCCTTTGAGGCGGTCTGTCCTTGCACTTAAATAGGTGATCTCCTATAAGGTATCCTGCTATACCCCACTTCACAAGTGTTAGGAATCATTAAAAGTTTCTCCAACCTTAACCTTAACCTCAACCTCAACCGTTTGGGGATCGTTAAAGGTTTGGAAGCTTAACCTTACCCACCATGCAGGTAGCACTTTAATGTCTATCGCGAGAATGGATTTAGATTTATGTTTCTTGAACAGAAATCATAATCTGAAGTGCTCTTGCTTCCACCGAAGCGCTCAACTGAACCTTTTGCAGCTTAGTTTTCCCATTGAACCAAATTCTTGGGATCTCCAGTCAGTATGGTTGGGTTACCACCGCAAAGGTTTGTATTATTTGGGTTTTAAGCCCATTCCCCTAGACATGCAAAATACTTGATCTTCGGGTAGTTCCTTAGTTAAGGGTCCGCTATATCCTTTGATTAATAATCAAGGAAGTGACAACCGTGATAATCAACTGTCATATGGTCTTATGTCTCCGACAGATCCGACAGATATGTCCAGACACCATCATTCGTGCCCTTCCTGAAGCCAACTGGCTAGCCACGGTGTATAACTGCTAAAGGCACGGGTTTCTCTCAATAAGGGATGTCCTCTAAGGAGTCGTGAAGTTACTCAACTTCCTTCATGCTTTGTTTAAACCGATAAACTCCGATTGCATCATGAATCGGCTGATGCAAGTTTGCTTAAAGGATTCCAAGACCCACCATACACATTTATCTGTGGCTTTGGTGTTCTTCATAACTGATGTCCAGTTTGCATCACTGTGTTCTCCCAGAACCGTTGAACATCCAAAATACCATAATCCGTAGATAAGCGAATATTTCAGATATCGTCATATCCGAATTAACGCCTTCTATCGATCATTTTCAGAATCACGAGTGAACCTTAATTCAACTGATCTGCTTTGTAGGCAGATACAAGGTCGGTTGTAGTGTGTACAATACATTGAACTACATGTGACCTGCACATATGACTCATTATATATGGGTGCACCATGATTCCACTAAGTTCATTGATTCATATCCATTGGTGGCTTCAACGAGACTATCACAATTGAGTTTGGAGTTAGACCAGTCTGTTAGATGTCTTAGAAATCCCAATTCCTAAGATGTTATCTGTGATACCCATATATTTCATATCGAGACTTTTGTTTCAATATGACTTCCACTTTCAGACTGTTGGTTTTTCCAACTGTTGGCTTTCTAACTTCAGATTCAATGTTTCTGTTGTCAGATTCATTGTTTCTGTTTTAACTGAAACTTCCATGACCAAAATGTAAAAGTTTTAGGGACCAAAATGAAAGTTCAGGAAGAAGCCCAACAGTCCAGCAAACCAACTCTGATCCTTCCATTTCAACTCTCCAGTTAGGAAGGCTGTTTCAACATTCATGCCACGCAAGGCTGTAATGGCCCTGGATGTTAAGCTATTCATAGTGGAGCACATGTTCAAGTAGCTGAGGTCTTATACTCGTCGGTAGATCCATCTACATTGTACTCACTTTTGAGTATCCACTTTTACAACCCAAAGGTTCTTTGTTTTCCTGGAGGAAGATCAACCATTACACAAGTATGATTCTATATGATGGAATCTATTTCTCTATTTGTAGCTTCTTTCCAAAGCAGCGCTTTTGGAGATGACAATTATTTGTTAATTGTCCATGGTTCATTGTCAACCATACAAGCTAGAAGGCCTGGAATAAGTCTTTGTCCCCTCTTTGCTCCATCTCGGTTCAACATCTAGAATCCCTGACTTCTGTAGATTTGGAATATTAAGTTCCGGATAGTCATCAACTTTCGAGTCCTGTAGATACGGAACGTCTAGTTCCGGACAGTCAATCCCTCGCGAGTTTTTGTTAACCTCGAGCAATTACTTTTTTCCCTTCTCAAGGAAAGTTATCTTAAAAGAATTCAGCATTCTTTGACACCAAGAGGCGATAAGTACTACTGTTATTTGCAGATCTAGTGGATATGCAATCTATAGTCTTAGGTCCAACTTGACCTGTTTCGTTATTCCAACTTCTACCAAGTCACCCCACATCACATCATTTGTATGTGACATCCTATCCATGCTTCACACGGAGGGTTATCCTTATCCTTATGTGTATTTCTGTTGAGAATCGCATTAGCGGTAAGGATCGCCTTGCCCCACATAATTTGGGTGTACGGCTTTACGCTTGGCAAACATCGTTAGACTGAGATGAGTAATGAGCAGTCATTTGATGAACGATGATTCACATTCTCCCCCCTCTATCACTACGAATTCCTCAATCCGTAGGCTTAGTTGATCTTCAACTTCTGCTTTGTAGCGCTTATCCACTTCAACAACTTCATCTTTTATTTTCAACAAACAAAGGATACAATACGTTGTACCATCATCAATGAAGGTCATAAAGTACTTGTCTTCCCCCTCTATTTTGTACAAACTTCAAATCACCCATGTCGGTGTGACTAAGTTCTAGAGGAGTGGTGTTTCTTTCGCTATTCCTTTGACTGAATGGAAAGGTGATTTTGCCTCTTCGCCTACCTCACATTCATTTTAAGGGTTTATGTTGACATAAGGCAACAATCTCAACTTCGTTATCTTTTGAATGACTTTCTATTTAACGTGTCTTAATCTATGATGGTGTAGATGCACAGATTACAAATATATCATTCATTTAGCTACAGACATACTGTACCATTCTTAGTTATTACAGACTTGTTGGACTAGTCTCAAACCAACTTGACCAATAGCGTCCTTTAAACCAAGTGTGGGACATGTATCACCTCCTTTTAGAGTGATCCCATTCCCTGAAGTCCTGATGAGGACAACCTCTCCAACCCCTTCTACTTTAGAGGTGGCGTTTCTTCACATGAATAACCTCTTGCCCGTGGTTAGGACGTAATCGGATCATATGTGATCTGAATACTCTGGCCCACTCTAGTTGCTTTGGCAAACTGAGTGTCCAATTTTTTTTCTGCCTTTCTTTTGGCCTTCAAATCATTAAAGACCTGGAAATTCTGGCCCACCTCACTAGGTGTCCATTAATTTTCCTATCAAATGAATTTTGGCCCCACTCCAGTCGCCCGTAGGCTTTGTACTACTGAGTGTCTAATATCATCTTATCAACTTAATTCGGGCCCACTCCAGTCACCCGTAGGCTTTGTACGACTGAGTGTCCAATATCATCCTATCAAATGAATGATCTTCTGTCAGATAGTGTGACAGGTTCAACGTCTTAAGATAAGCCATTATCTTTTAGTCTTCTTCCATTATGATTGGTGCCCAGGGAAATACGTGGCGCTTACTTAAGAGTGGTAACAATTTTCGCACAGTCAGTGGATCTCTCTCTTTCGTATGTGCGAACATACTTTACATAATTTTAATAATTACACCCAAAAGAACGGATCTTTTAAGTTTTGTTTACAATAGTCGAATCTTTAATCGGGAAGGAATGAGATTCAATATCTGATTTTAAAGTGTAGGGAATGTAAGTTTTTAATGAAAACACTTTCATATTCCCAGTCTTGCTTTACACAGTTTTATTCAGATATTAACTAAACATATTATTGATAAGGAAGGATTAACTTTGACCTTTTGGATTCTGGCTCACTTCAGTTAGTCTGAGTGTCCATATCCTCCTTACCATAATTCGGATCCTCTGTCTGGGACATATATAGGACTTTTGCTATATGATAGAACATCATCTTCAGCCTTCTCCTCTTGTCCCAGTTGACAACCTCAGGCTCTCGTGGGTGCTTGTTTCCACCACCCTCGGGAGCTGTGACACCAACTCATCCTTGATCTTTTAGCCGTACTAGCATGACTATCAGCAGTATCTAGAAGCTCAGTATCAGATCCAGAGATCCCTCCTTTGACGAAAACAGATTTGTAACTATCGTCAAAGAGAGAACCATAACTAGGACCAGTTTTGAAAGCACGATTGTTGTTTGAACTGTTAGCAAAACTGTCAACAGAACTGTTTTCAAGAAGAAAACACAGCCATATTTGGTCACACACTTGTCGACCAACATCTTTCAAATCACTAATACAAATATTGTCTTAGAATTGTTGTAATATGTGTAAAGCACGTACGGTAATAGTAAATAACTATTATAGTGATCGAATGGATAAACAACAAAGAGGACAACAACAAGTTGACAATATCTTGATCTTTAATTGGAACTTCAAATATGGAACTTGTATTCGGAATTACAAGAACATGAACTGCTACTCTTGTGGCTGGTAGATCCGCTGAGAATACAAACGGTTAGAGTCCTTCGTCTAATAAGTTAACACCTGAAACACTTAGCAACCAATTAAATAAACCACAACACCACCGGCTGAGTCGAGAGATAGCTCTATGTCTTTAAGACAAGATTGCACCCGTATATAGGCTTTACGGAAGTGTGGACAATAGTCTCCCAAGATGAAAGAACAAACTATCAAGTGTGCAAAGCCTACACAAATGATCTCAGCGAAGAACACGAATAATGAAGATTGCTAAGAGAAGGATTGTTATCAGAAAAATCTGATCTCTTTGTGGTGTTGTAAACTTGTTTTCTATTCATATTTTCATATATGTTCTTCTATAGAATTGAGCCAAAGACCTCAATTTATAGGTGTGCAAGATGGCCTCTTCAAGTGCCCAAGTAATGGTCATTTAAATGCCATGTAATGGCCCTTTAAACCACCAACTAATGCAGCCAAATAATGGTTGAGTTATGGAGGAAAAACTGCCAAGTTAATGCTCCAAAACCTCTCTATAATCAGCCAAATTGTTGGACTTCCGTCGAGCACTCACTGCTTGGGAAGCATCGCGGCACTGCAACATTAGAGTCACGGTGCCGCGGCTCCAGTGGCCAACAATTGGAATTAGCTCCGCGACGCTACAAGGGGGCGCCACGGCGCTCCTGCGCTGCGGCCCAATCCGCGAGGCACCACGGCCCTTCTCGGCTCCGTGACCCTTTCCAACCCGTTCCATCTTACACGTCGCACAATCCTTCCTTCGTTTACCAACGTGGAACACTTGTTATTTATCCAATAACCATCCATCATTCTATGTCTCAAACATTTCACTTACGTACCAATATCTCTTTCATTAACGAAATTTATGATACTTTGCACTAAGATTGCACGTGTGTGGAAACGATATTTCCGACGTGCGGGGCCCAATTGTTCGAGTCATAAATAATGGGATAAACTTAATTCCACATTAGTAAATTTCCAACAAGAAGATCTCGGTCATAAATTAGGAAAGAAAATCATTGATTTTCAGTCTTAATTGGGGTTTTCATTGCTTTTGTATATGTTTTGTAAGAAATCTATTGGTACGTTTTGTAAAGTGAAAAGTATCGTCATATTCGGTAAATATTTCCTCTTATTATGTACATATACATAATAGGAGGAAGTCTTGAAGTAACTGGTAAAATTGTTGTCATGTGATCAGGAGGTCATGAGTACAAGCCGTGGAAACAGTCTCTAGCAGAAATGCAAGGTAAAGTTGCGTACAACAGATCCTTGTGGTCCGACCCTTTTTCAGACCCCGCACATCGCGAGAGCTTAGTGCACCGGACTGTCATTTTTTTTTTAATTATGTACATGTACGTTTTATCCCCGAATAGAGATATTCTTATTAATGCTTTCTTTATAGGCTGAAAAAGAAAAACACGACTATTGAGATGGAGGAAGTATTAACAATATTCTTCCTTTTCCAGCAAAATTTAACATCGTATTGAATGAGCATAACCACTCCACTAGATTGAGTCAATGACTTGATGAGCATTACATTTATATACTTCAAAAAAATTGGAATATGTCAAATTTTAGAAAAAAAGAAAATTGTCAATGTTCAAAGGACCACAACGATTAAGTCATTACTCTTTAATTAATTGGGTCGAATTTCAAACTTTAAGCATTTTCTAAGAAGTATCTCCTACTTCATGAGGTCCTCACATTTCCAAACTTCAATCTTCTTGAATTAGTGTCAAGATTATATTACTATATTCCGTCAATTTTAAATGTTGTTTTAATTAGTGATTCATTTATTAATTTTTTAATCATATTGGTTGTTTAACTAATTACTTTTAATCTTCTCTCAGAACAAGTAATCAATATATAATATAAAGCTAGGCATAGACAAGGTGATGCGGCACCTCTCTATGGCCTAGAATACCATTTATCTTTTTTCTCAATTTTTTGACATTTTTCTCAATTTTTCCTATTTTTCCTATTTATATGATTTATTAGAAAACCTAAAATTCATTTCTTCTTAATTACATTCTCTTAATTATCCATCTTTAACTTTTTCAGTTTAGAAAGCCCAAAAGTCACTGTTATATAATTTAATAATTATAGTGATCATTTATGCAATAAAATAAATTCTCCTTTGTAGGAGTAAATTTCATCAACTTGCAATGAAAAATATTGTCCAATAAAATAAATTCTCCAATCAATTAGCCAAAAGAACTCATTTATCTTCATTCTCCAGTTTTTTAATCTTTTTTCTTTAAACTTCCTCTTATGTTTTCTTGAGTTGTTTATTCTTCCCACAAAAAAAAATCCACATTTCAATTTCAGTAATTACGTTTGTGATAAAGTGGCCCTTAATGCACTTAATACTAATTAATAATTATATTGCAATCACTGATCACTATACGTTACTCAATTCTATTGGATGATCTCATAAGTTACAAATTGTATTGCTTACTATAAATAGCTAAGTACATTTCTTCATTGCATACTCAAGGTAAGACTTCGTACCATAGATCCTTGTGGTTCGGTCTTTTCCCGGATTCCGCGTATATCGGGAGCTTAGTGCACCCGACTGCCTTTTTTTATTTTATTTGTCATTTCCCTGTTATTGGTATATTTGCGATATTGTACCATTTTTTTATTTGTATATTATAATTGTCTTTTTCATATACTAATTGATTCTGTTTTTAAAAATACAAATTTTACGTACTTCTTATGTGATTGAAAATGGTTGTAGGTTGAGCCGGAAGGTGAATCACAAGAGATAGTGAAAATTTGGCACAGGCAACAACTGAAAGGAAGGGGTCCATGTAGCTGCTGTGTCCGCCCCCTTCAGAAGGTAATTTTTCCGAAGCATATAGTGGTAGATTTTTTTAATTTCTTTTATAGTGTTTGATTTTAAAATGATCGTGAGTTTCTAATAGGTGGTGACAGACGGAAAGGAATCAACGCCTGAAGATCTTGAAACAAAACAGATATATGTATATTTTTTTTGTAGTCGATATATATGTGTTACTCTTTTAGTTTGTTGCAGGAAATTATAGTGCTATTCAAATGTAATAAATTTGCCTTTTGTTAGGCGTAAAATATCTATTTTGAACTGTAGGAGTAATTGTACTAAATTCACATGTAATTTTAGTTATTTTTTTCATTGTTTACAATTCACAAAAGGAGAGAGAAATGAGAAAGTATAATTATCTCTACGTACTTCCAAACAAAACAAGTGATATTGCTCTAACTTTTCATATCTCTAGGAAATGTGTGTGTGTATATATATATAATATTTATCTTCTCATTTGTATTTTATCATTTCTTTTATAAATTTACTCCTTTTTATTTCCTGCAAAACTTAGTGAATGTATCTAAGTGGCGGTGTATATTAACCGTAAGACTACCTTCACAAGATAATTTAAAGTGTTTAGGACCAAAGTGAGAGAATAAATTTTTAGATCCGAATAGTTGATTTCTTATTGTCGTTTAAGATCAATTTAATATCTATATATGTAGATGCTACTAATATTTTTATATAACTTAATGACAAAAATATATATTATAGATGTATAATGTGATTCGGAAGGTATTGTACTTTACATATATCAAAAACAAATATTTCTACGATATATATACAAGAGTTACTACAACACTTCCAAAATTTAAAGCTTACTAAACTTTTACTTTTAGATATGCCTGTATTTAATGGGAAATTAATAAAGTAATGTGAGAACATACATATATAACAAAGTATGAGTCCAATTATATTATTTATAATTGCGGGAAGCGCGGACAAAATTTCTAGTAACAATATAATTATAAATTTTATTAGAAAATTGTATAGATCATTTATTGGAGGAACTGATTCATTTTTATGGGCCAAACATGTGAATATTCTTTCTAATAATAGATGATAGTGAGACTTAAAATTGAGGCCCATGCCTCCCGCCATGTTAAAATATATGTGATCGTTTCAGAGAGAACACATTTCTATTTACTTAGTATTCACTCCGTATAAAAAAGAGTGTTCACTCACCCTTTTTTTGGGTAAAAAAGAGTGTCCACTTATCAAATCAAGAAAGAATTAACCTTGTTTATCTAGATTTTTCCCTATTAAGTGTTATGTGATCAAATTTCAATACATATTTAATTTGGTAGTTTAATTAAATTACTTATATTTACCTAAAAGTTAGTATTTTCTTAAGTGGTGTGCAAATAACTAAGTGAACATTCTTTTTTATCTGTATGGAGTAATATCTTCTCAAAGTAATCAAATCTTGAAAAATAAGCAGTCATAATTGTAATAATAAACACAACAAAGGTTACTACTGTAATTAACCAAACCAAAAACAATTCTATATAAGCAACACCTTAGAATTCTTAAAAGTTGGTTTGCTTGACAAAATAGAGCAAACCACCACCTCTTTTTTACTCTTCATCTTCATTTTCACATTAAAAAAAAAAATCCTTTAAACCATTTATTTTTATTTTCTTCATATATTAATCCATGGCTTCATCAAAATCTCAACCACCAAAAAGAATTTGCTATTGTTCTCCCACTACTCATCCAGGTTCTTTCAGATGCAAGCTACACAAAAATGGGCAAAAATCATATTCAAGAAGATCAACATCAAGTTATTGGGAACTGGCTAAGATTGCAAAGACTAATTCATTAAAAGCTTTTCTTCTTCAAATTATCAAGCCTTCAAGTCATGATCTTCAAAGGAGAAGGAATTTTCAACCAAAGCCATCCAGGTTTTTTTGGATCAATAATATTAATCAAGAACATGAGGTGTTTGTTTCTTGAATTTTTTATTATTTGTTATTATTAGTGATGGAAAAACTCTACATGTCTTCTACATAAATTTTAATTGTGGTTGGCTTTTGGAACAGTGGCACATGGACATTGTCACTAATATGTAAATATGAGGATCTCTTTTTAATTTTTAAAACTATTTTTGAGTACTATTAATTATGAGCCTGTTTAGGATAGCTAGTTGTAAGAACCTGATAAGTTTTAGTATTAAAAATATTTTTAAGTACTAATTTGATTTTATAAATAAGAAGTTACGTGTTTAGAAAATAGTATTGAGACTAATAAATGTTGGATATGCAAAGCACGTACGAGAATAGCAAATAACTATTACAGTGATCAAAAGGATAAACAACAAAGATTACAACAACAAGTTGTCAATATCTTGATCTTGAATTGGAACTTCAAATATGGATCTTGTATTTGGAAATACAAGAACATGAACTGCTACACTTGTGGCTTGTAGATCCGCTGAGAATCCGAACGGTTAGAGTCCTTTGAGATTCTAGTTCACACCTGAAACAGTTAGCAACCAATTAGATAATCACAACACCACCGATTGAGTCGAGAGATGGCTCTCTGTCTTTAAGACAAGATTGCCCCCGTAAATAGGCTTTACGGAAGTGTGGACAATAGTCTCCCAAGATGAAACAACAAACTACCAAATGTGCAAAGCCTACACAAATGATTCCAGCGAAGAACACGAATAATGAAGATTGCTAAGAGAAGGATTGCTATCAGGAAAATCTGATCTCTTTGTGGTGTTGTTAACTTGTGTGTCTTTTTTTTTCTTCATCTATAGAATTGAGCCAAATGCCTCAATTTATAGGTGTGCAAGATGGTCTTTCAAATTCCCCATAATGGCATTCAATTGCCATGTAATGGATGACATTTAACCCCCCAAGTAATGCAGCAATATAATGGTCCAAGTAATGGCCATTATTGGGTGGATTCAATGCCATTGAAACCACCTCAACAGCCAAACCTTTGAGATTCCGTCGAGCAAACACTGCCTGAGAAGTGCCGCGACGCTGTAGCATTTAGCGTCGCGGCTCCAGAATGCCAAACAAGCAATTAGCGCCGCGGCCCAGTCTGAGAGGCGTCGCGGCCCTTTTCGGCTCCGCGACCCTTTTTCGACCCGTACCATCTTACACTTCGCACAATCCTTCCTTCGTTTACCAACGTGGAACAGTTGTTATTTAGCCAATAACCGTCCATCATTCTATGTCTCAAACATTTCACTTACGTACCAATATTTCTTATATTAACGAAATTTACGATACTTGGCACTAAGATTGCACATGTGTGGAAACGACATTTCTGACGTGCGGGGCTCCAATTGTTCGAGTCATAAATAATGGGATAAACTTAATTCCACATTAGTAAATTTCCAACAATAAATAAGTAATTGACGTGTTTAGTCAAAAAATGCTGATAAGCTATTTTTAATTAAATGACTAAAATACTCTTAAAATTTGTTTAAAGTATTTCTAATCCAAAAGTTTTTTCTAAATAAAGGGAGAAACAAACAATATAGAACGGACAAAAAAGTTGGAGGTTTTGTTTTGAAAAATATATTAAGAACTAAAAAATATATGAGGATAAACTAATAAAAATCTTGATCATCGAAAAGCATTTGACTTATAAGTACCCTATGTTTATTAGATATGTCGATAAGCTAAAAATGTTTATGAATCAATTCAATCAGGACAGCTTGGATCTTAATTGTGTTTGGCGGAAAAGGGGAACAAGAAAAAAAGGACAGCTTGGATCTTAATTATTTTGTGTTTAGAATTTGCTCCTTAATTATGAGGATTATTATGATAAGGGTCATGGTGGGTTGGTTTGTGCTTTTTTCCTTTTTTTTTTGTTGTTCTTTTTCTTTTTCTATCCGCCCTACTCTCCCCTCCACGTTCTTGTCAATTAAATGTATGGAATAATTAGATTCTTTTTTTGTTTTGTTTGTGTAATTTAAGATTTAGTATTGCAAATAATTTATTATTTTCCTAATATTCTTTCATTAATTGTATATCTCTTAATTTAGGTAGAATTGTATTCCTATTGTAATTAGGTCTCCTATTTTAGGTAGAATTATATTTCTATTGTAATTAGGTTGATTAGTTACCTAGTTTAAATATTCTTGTACTGCTATATATATTGTACATTATTGATGAATACTATCATAGCTCTCGGTCGCCACCCCCACGGAACCCTAGTGTTTTTTTCAGTCATTCTCTCTCCATTCTCCTCCTAAATTTCATTTTTCATGGCTGACAAAACTAAATTTCATCCTGCACTTGTAGTAAACAACATCAAAAACTTCATCCCTATCATCCTTGAGATGGAAAAGGGTCAATACTCCTCGTGGGTGGAGCTTTTTAAGATCCATTGTCATGTTTACGAAGTTATCGACCACATCATCTCTCCTACACCGAAGTCCACATACCTACCCTCGACTTCGACTTCTGATGATGCACTCTGGTCTCCTTTGAACGCAGCCGTCCTCCAGTGGATATACGACACAATCTCTAATGATCTATTGCACACCATCATTGAGACTGATGTCACTTCCCGCCAAACATGGGAATGTTTGAAAAGTATTTCCACGACAACAAAACTCAACGAGCGTTATATCTTGAAAATTAGTTCAAGGACGTTCATCAAGACGATTTCCCAAACATGTCTGCATATTATCAAGAACTCAAGATGCTTGCCGACCAACTCTCCAACGTCGACGCACCAGTTACTAATCAATGATTGGTCATGCAACTTATTGCAGGCTTGAACGAATCCTATGACGGCATTGCCACCATCCTTCAGCAATGCATGCCGTTACCTCCGTTTTATGAGGCCCATTCGAAGCTTATTCTTGAGAAAACTCGAAATGTCAAGCGCATCACCACTCAGGCCAGCATTGCCGACGCCACCCTCGCTACCATCGTCGGGCCCTCCACCGACGGCAAGGGCCTCTAACTCTGGAAACCAAAACCGCCAGCCCGAGGACCCGCATCAGCCCGCAACAACTGCCAAAGCAGGCAGTCCAGCAAGGGCCGCGGTGGATGGAATTCCGGCAACAAAGACGGCGGGAAGGGCAGGAAACAGCCAACAGCAAGCGCGACAGTGGCAGTAGCCTCCGTCGTGGGCTGCTTACCCGCCGTGGGACACGTGGGCCTTTCCTCCTAGCCCGTATCCGACATCCTCGTGGATTGCACCTCAGAACCGACAGGCTCACCCTAGCATATTCAGTCCACGTCCCCAACATGCCTACACAACACAGACCCTCCCGCCCTCAACTTATGCACCGACTAACATTGAAGCAACTATGAACACAATGTCACTCAACGCTCCAGACGAAAACTGTTATATGGATACAAGCGCCACATCTCACATGACGGCATCACAAGGTACTCTCTCGTCTTATTCCAATTTGAATAATTTAAATCGAAATATTATTGTTGGTAGTAGACAAGGCATTCCCATTCGCGGTTTTGGTCATTCATATTTATCCCCAACACATCCACCACTAATCTTAAAAAATGTCCTCCATGCCCCTAAACTCATTAAGAATCTAATCTTTGTGCGACGTGTCACAGCTGATAATAATATTTCCCTTGACTTTGATCCTTTTGATTTTTCTGTGAAATTTTTTACGATAGGGAGACGAATAATGAGACGTCACAGAACCGAAGATCTCTACCCTATTACAAACGCCATCAATAGTCCAGCCTCAGTTCCATAAACCTTTGTTGATCTTTCATCTTCCTTATGGCACTCTAGATTAGGACATCCGGGATATTCTGTTTTACGCCCTTTGGAAAAATAATTTTATTAATTGCAACCGTATTTCTAGAACTCCTATATATGAATCCTGCATTTTTTAGAAACATGTTAAATTATCATTTTCTGCATCCACAAATTATACTTTACTACCTTCCGATATCATACATAGTGATTTGTGGAAGTCCCCAATTTTAAGTACGGCTGGCCATCGATATTATGTGTTGTTTTTGAACGATTATTCTAACTTTCTATGGACTTTTCCAATTGACAATAAATCACAGGTCTATCTCATTTTTTCACATTTAGTGCTCTCATAAAAACACAATTTGAAAAGAGCATTAAATATTTTTAATGTGACAATGGCAAGGAATTTAATAATAATCAATTCAAACAGTTTTGCTCCAATAACGGTCTTACCTTTTATTTTTCCTGCCCTCACACCTCCTCCCAAAATTGTAAGGTCGAACGTAAAATCTGAATCATAAACAACCTAATTCGTGCCCTACTTTCTCACGCCTCAATTCCCCCTTAATTCTGGCATTATGCACTCTCCATGGCCACATATCTCCTAAACATAATCCCAAACAAGTCTCTACTCAACGGTCGCCCACTCAAGTTCTGTTTCATAGGAACCCCTCCTACCAACACTTATGTATCTTTAAATGTCTCTGTTATCCTCTACATTCGATCACTCACAAACTCCAACCCCGGTCTACCCCATGTGTATTTCTGGGTTACCCCGTCAATTATCGTCGTTACTTGTGCTATGAGTTGTCAAGCCGTAAAATTATTATTTAACGTCATATTTTATGAGTCTCAATTCCCCTTTGTCTCCCTTAACTCGCCACATCGGCATTTCTACGACTTCTTAGATGATGGCCTGGACCCTCTTCTGATTCATCATTTACATAGTCCGCCATCCCCGACCCATGCACCCGCCCCCACCTCGGATAGTCCGGGACACACTGCCCACCCGTTTCATCCGACAATGGCCCAGAACAGCCCGTCTCAGGGTGATTCCGCAGCCACCTCTCAACAAACTGAGCATCGGCCAGTCTGTCCCGCCAGCCCTGTCCTTTCTCCTCTTCCCGACAGTCCCGGAGCACACACCTCTCATATCTCGCGTATCGAGACACGCTTTCGAACCATGGAAACCTGTGTCATGCACGTAATTCATAAACCTAAATGACTATTTAACCTATCTGTTTTAGTTCTCCCTTCCTCTGTCCCTCAAAATCTGAAGGATGTCTTATACGACCCTAATTGGAAAGCCACAATGATTGACGAATATAATGCTCTTATTGATAATAAGACGTGGGACCTAGTACCCCATCCACCTGATGCTAACATTATTCGTTCTATGTGGATTTATAGATATAAAAATAAATTTGATAGTTCTTTTGAGAGGTACAATACTCGTCTTGTAGGTGATAGCATGTCTCAACATGTAGGAGTGTACTGTGATGAAACGTTCAGCCAGGTCGTAAAGCCTGCAACCATCCAGACCGTCCTCAATATTGCTCTATTCAAGTCTTGGCTCATTCATCAGCTTGATGTCAAGAATACATTCTTACATGGGGATCTTTATGAAACCGTGTATATGCATCAGCCTATATGGGTTTCAGGGATCCTATTCATCCGAAATATGTGTGTCTGTTGCGGAAATCGCCTTATGGATTGAAACAAGCTCCTTGAGCATGGTACCAACGATTCACCGATTATGTCTCATCTATCATTTTTTTCACACAGCAGATCCGATCATTCCCTGTTCATCTATAACAAGGGTATATCGATGGCTTACCTATTATTATATATTGATGAAATCATCCTCACCACATCATCTAATGCTCTCCGCCGGTCCATTATGTCTCTCATTTTCTCTGATTTTGCTATGAAGGATCTGGGTCCCCTGAGTTATTTTTTGGAAATCTATGTCACTCGACATTCTGGCAGCCTATTTCTGTGTCAGAAGAAGTACACCGAAGAGATCCTTGACCGTGCAGGCATGACATCTTGCAAACCCTCCCACACACCAGTAGACACCAATTCCAAGCTCATCGCTGATATCGGCCCCCCATATTCAGACCCGACTCACTATCATAGCCTGGTTGGGCCCCTGCAATACCTCACATTCACGAGACCTGACATATATTATGTCGTACAACAAATCTGCCTACACATGCACAATCCGACGGAAGCACACATGCATGTCCTCAAACGTATTTTACAATACGTCCAAGATACACTTCACTTCGAATTACATCTATACAGGTCCTCGCTCAGTGGTCTCACTGCTTATTCTGATGCTGACTGGGCTGGATGTCGTGACACCCGACGCTCCACGTCTGGTCATTGCATTTTCCTCAGAGATAACCTATTGCCTTAGTCTTTCAAAAGGCAACCTACACTATCCCGATCCAGTGCTGAAGCAGAGTACATAGGTGTCATCAACGTCGTCTCTGAGTCTTGTTGGATTCGTAACCTTCTACTTGAGCTTCACTGCCCGATTCAAAAGGCAACACTGGTCTACTGTGATAATATTAGTGCGATATATCTTTCCGGCAAGCCCGTCCAACATCATTGCACTAAACACATTGAGATGGACATTCATTTCGTTCGGAAAAAAGTTGCTCGTGGTCAAGTTCGTGTCCTTCATGTTCCTTCCAGATATCAAATTGCTGACATCTTCACCAAAGGACTTCCGCGCATAATATTTGATGATTTTCGAGCCAGTCTCAGTGTTCGTGAACCTCCCGCTTTGACTGCGAGGGCGTAATAGAATATTTCCTGAATATTCTTTCATTAATTGTATATCTCTTATTTTAGGTAGAATTGTATTCTTATTGTAATTAGGTCTCCTATTTTAGATAGAATTATATATACTATTGTAATTATGTTGATTAGTTATCTAGTTTAAATATTCTTGTACTACTATATATATTGTACGATATTGATGAATACAATCAAGCCACATATTAAGAAAGGAGAAAAGGAAGAAATAGGATTAAGTTTAAGGCGAGATTGTTTGTCAATTAAATGCTGGGGTTACTAATGTGAGAATATTCATTCTAGACTAAATTTCCAATTCCAGCTAATAATTATATTGAATATCCTCTCGTGATGAATGGTACAAATGTAGAATTTACTTGTTGCTCTACACAGAATTTTCTAATATCTACAGTATTTTTTGTAATGAAATATCCTCAATTTTATCTAAGTTTATAAAATTCATTAAATTATTTTTATAACCAAAATATCAGTCAACTTTTGTCTAAATATTGCATAAAGTCATTCGGATGAAACAGAGCATACATTTTATGACATTTAGACATAGCTGAATGATTTATTTTGTTACAAAACACATAGTTTAGTGACTTTTTGTGATATTTGAGCAAAGTCAAATAACTTTTTATGTTATGAAACATTGTCTAATGAATTCGATACGATAAAATAAAAGTTTTGTTATTTCATCTATGAAATTAACTTTATTTCATCCACCTTGCATACTCCATTTGAGTCTCATTTTCAAAATTGAACCTATTTAAATTGAAATTATTCGACTAAAGCTTTACTAGTTGGCAAGAAAAGAGTGCAGCCCACATATACCTTTCTTATTAACAAAAGGTAGATATTTTTATAAGTTCATAACTCATATTTTTCTTTTTTAAGAAACAAGTTATTTCTTCAAATTCAACAAAGAACTTATAAACTCAGAGTTGATTTCTTATATGGTCACTCAACTAATAATTATTATCTGAGAAAGTCACGTTTCTTCTTGATTCTAATTTCATTCAACAAAAAAATAAATTTCTGAGATAATAACTATTAGTTGAGTGACTATCCAAGAAATCAATCTATAAAGTAGTGGAACTGTTGTAGTCCATCTAATAAATC
Source organism: Anisodus tanguticus (assembly GCA_034509755.1). Taxonomy (NCBI): domain Eukaryota; kingdom Viridiplantae; phylum Streptophyta; class Magnoliopsida; order Solanales; family Solanaceae; genus Anisodus; species Anisodus tanguticus. The sequence continues at coordinate 4,943,037 of CM067543.1, read as the reverse complement.
AAGAAATTAACCGGGTCAAAATTCAAACTCTTTAAGTTCATATAGGAGAAAATAAAAATAAAATTACAAACAAATTATCATTTTAAAAAATTCAAAAAGCAAAAAAATCCAAGAAATTAGTGACTTGATAAAGAGGATTGTGAGTTGCGCAACTGTACATTGAATGCTTGGAAGCTCCAAAACAATGGGTTCCCACTAAGTTGAATGATATATGTACAAATAATAACAACATAATAATTAATTTTCAAATTGCTGCAATGTTCTTTTCTACTTTTGGTTTTGACCAAGGACAAAAAAAACAGCAGGATGCATTTCTATGGGCCTTGTTAATTAACCTAATTTATCCTTTTATTAGAAGAGATAGAGATGGTGATACAAGATAATTAAGTCGTTCTAATTATTTGAAAACTTAGAAGCATAAACAAACCTTTAGGTGATTATACAAGACAATAAAATTGGATCATGAGATAATTGAGTACATTGGAACCAATATGTGCATGTGCAACATGCTTTATGTCATGAGATGTCTTCTTGAGGGGGACGTGAGGCAAAATAACCGATTTTCATGTGATTACTTTCCGCCAACTGAAGGCCCCCTCCATAAGCTAGACTAGACTATGAGTGTCATACAGAAAATGCAATATCAAGATCACAATGAGAGAATAATCCCCTCATTATTTTCATTAATAAAAGGGTTTATATACATAATATATAATATGTTATTATAGAAATTAAATATATATTTTTCTAATACAATACTACTACATTTTTCTAGTACAAGATTACAACCATAATTATACATGTACAAAAAATCTAATAATATGGTAAGTAAATATAGGTCATATACACGGTCTTTGAAACCCCCGCAGTCATAGAGGGCGGTTGTCGTACGCTGAGACTGTCCCTAAAATCTTCAAACAAAACCAAGAGAAGACCCTTAGTAAAGATGTCAGTAATTTGGTACCGTGAAGGGACATACAAGACACGTACTTGTCCACGAGCTACATTTTCGCTAACAAAGTGAATATCCATCTCAATATGTTTAGTGCGCTGATGTTGGACCGGATTCCCAGAGAGATAGACCGCACTAACATTATCACAGGTAGCTTTCTGAATAGGAAAGTGAAGCTCTAATAGGATATTACGCCGCCAACAAGACTCAAACACCACATTGGCTACCCCTCGAAACTCGGCCTCGGCACTGAATCTCGATAAAGTAGCCTGGCGTTTAGCCGACCAAGAAACATACAATAAGCAGACATCGAACGTCTGGTATCTGGACATCCACCCCAATCAGCATATGTATAGGACATGAGAGTACATACGGAGGATGGATATAAGTGCAAACCATAATCAAGAGTGCCCTGGATGAAACACACAATGCGTTTAAGAGCGTGCATGTGTTTGTCCATCTGATCATTCAAAAATAAACACACTTGTTTTACTGCATAAGTAATATCGGGCCTCGTGAATGTAAGATACTGAAGAGCCCCTGCAAAAATTTGATACTGGGAGGGATCCTCGTAAGGTGTGCTAGAATTAACACTTAGCTTCAGTTTAGTGTCAACCGGAGTAAGAGATGACTTACAGGATGACATGTCAGCTCGGTCAATAATATCAGCTTCATACTTCATCTAGGATAGAAATAGACCACCTGCATGACGAGTTACAACTATACCAAAAAAATAACTCAAAGGCCCTAAGTCTTTCATAGCAAATTCGAAGCTGAGAAGAGACATGATAGACTGGCGCAGTTTATCAGATGAAGTAGCCAATATAATATCATCCATATATAACATGATGTATTCCAGAGAAGTACCACGATGATAGATGAACAAAGAATGATCAGACCTGTTGTGAGAAAACCCAATAGTAGACATATAATCTGCAAACCTTTTGTACCAGGCCCGAGGGGCCTGCTTTAGCCCATATAAGGACTTCTTCAGCAAACATACATAGTTAGGATGATCGGGGTCCCTGAAACTCAAGGGCTGATGCATGTATACTGTTTCCTTGAGATCACCGTGTAAGAAAGAATTATTCACATCCAGTTGATGAATAGGCCATGCTTTCGAGAGAGCCAGACTGAGAACAGTGCGAATGGTAGCCGGTTTGACCACCAGACTAAATGTCTCTTCACAATCCATGTCAACCTGTTGAGTTTCGTCATCACCTACAAGACGGTCCTTATGCCTCTCAAAACAACCGTCATATTTTTCCTTTTGAGTAAAATCAACATAGAACAAATCACATTAACACCAGGCGGATGGGGCACCAACTCCTACATCTTATTTTCAATAGGAGCATTATATTAATCGTCTATGGCCTTTTTCCAATTCGGGTCATGAAGGGCAGACACGGACTTACGTGGAAGAAGTGATTTAGTGTCAGTAGAACTTAGATTAAAATGTCGTTTCGGTTTAAAGATACCTCGTTGGCTACGAGTAATGGGCCTTTGACTCGGAATGGAAGGTGTTGGAATGTCACGGGATTGGACTGGACTGACGGAGGTGGATCGAGGCAGCGGGCCAGCAGGCAATAGGCCTACTGGCCGAGAGGAAGGCGATGTAGAAACTGGGCCAGCAAGAAGTAGGCCTGCTAGCCAAGATACTCTAGGAGACGGAATTGAGCCAGCAGGTAGTGGGCCTGTTGGCGGAATTGTGGAAGAGCAGTGGGCCTGTCGGTGTCAGCTGGACCAGAGGATTGTGTGTGGACCGAGCCCAATAGTGGACCACATACAGTGAGAACCCATCATCCAAAAAATTATAAGAATTAGACATGGAATTATACAATTTAGCAAACGGAAATTAGGTTTCATCAAAAATGACATGGGGACTAATTATGATTTTATTAGAGGATACATTAAAATATTTGTAACTACGATGATTAGACGGATAACCCAAAAACACACAAGCAGTAGAACGGACTTGAAGTTTGTTAATTGTAGTGGATGGGAAGAGAGGATAGCACAAATACCCAAGCACCCTAAGATGAGAATACATATGATCTTTATGATAAATAAGTTTTAGTAGAGATTGGTATGCTAATCCTTTGCTAGGGAGTATGTTAAGAAGGTAAGAAGTCATTTGTAATGCATGATTTCAAAATGAAGGTGGTAATGAAGCATGGGCTAGTAATATCCGAACAATATTATTAATGGTATAAATTTTTCTTTCGTCTTTTCCATTTTCTGAGGACGTATGAGGACAAGAAAACTGAAAAGATATGCCATTAGCGTTACAAAATTTCCTAAACGGCCTATTATCAAATTTTCTTCCATTATCACATTGAATGTTTTTAATTTTCCGTTAAATTGGGTACGGATGAATGCTCTAAACGATAGGAATGTGGAATAAACTTGAGACTTTTTAGACAACGGAAAGGTCTACCAAAAATTAGAATAATCATCCAAAAATAACACATAATAACGATGGCCCAAAGAGCTCAAAACGGGAGATGTCCACAAATCACTATGAATAATATTAAATGGCATTAAAGTACTAGAATTAGAGGCTACAAACGGTAATCTAACATGTTTCCCAAGCGGACAAGAAGGACAAACATTAGTACTACATGTACTATTACACTCAATAAAATTATTATTTTTAAGAGAGGAAAGAATAGACGCTCCTGGATGACCCAAACGCACATGGCACAAAAAGGTGCTAAAGCGGCAAAAGTTGATGGTGTGGCATGATTAGTGGTGGTGGTGGTGGAGGTGATTGGTTAGAGCTCGCCCCAACTATTACATTTCATTAGAGGTATTCCCATCATGAAACCCTTCACAGAAAATTCAAAAGGGTCAAAGTCAACAGAAACCCAATTATCAGTTGTAAATGCTTGAACAGACACCAGATTTTTAATTAAGTGAGAAGCATGAGGGACATTTTTCAAGGCTAAAGGTGGGTTCGGGGGAGATAAATTTGTGTGATCATAACTACGAATTGGAATTGAATTACCATTACCAACAATTATGCCACGATTTTTTCTCAAATTGAAATAAGATGAGAGATTACCTGGTGCGGAGGTCATGTGAGAAGTAGCACCGGTGTCTATGTACCAATTTGCATCCAGGGGATTTAGTTCAAGTGTATCGCTTCCTTGATATCTGTGTGGGTCAGGACTGCTGCTACTGGGCCCACAGCAGCGAAAACCTGCTAAGGCCGAGGCCCAAGCAACCAGCCTGTTGCCTGTTTTGGCTAGTGGACTTGTTCTGTCCAGCGGCCTAATTTGAAGGAAAGGGCAGGGGGCGAGATGGGCCACTGCCTGTTGGCCCAGGCCACTGCCCAGCGTCTCAAGTCTGCCAAGGGTTCAGTGGCACGGTCCCCTGCTGACCGCCACTGCCGCTAGATGACCGTCTGCCACTACCATCGCGGCCACCACCCTTTCCACCGCCACGTCCACCACAATTTTCCACCCCGTTGTTACGGTTTTGACCATAATGTTCGGAGAATGATTGAGAGTCATCAGTTTTGCGGGACGTGGCCACCATCATGGCAGAATTGGCTCTGGTAGCCGCCTTTTTAGTCAATCCTGCTTCTTCTAAGATGAGCATGGAACATGTTTGGTAGAACGGCGGGAGAGGATTGCTTTGACGAAAGAGAGTTTCAACGCCATTATACGCCTCGTAGAGGCCTACAACCATTTGAATAACAAGACGATCATTAGTGACATATGCACCAATGTTTTTTAGTTGATCTGACAACTCATTGAGCCTTTGACTATAGGCAGAGGCATTCGGAAAATCCTCCATATTTATGTGGGAGAATTATTGCTCAAGAGGGGAATTTTGTTGTCTTGGAATATATCACGCAACCTATTTCAAGCTTCCATTGTCCTAGCGTCGGGTTCGATTATTGTTTGTAAGAGGTCCGTAGAGATGATGGAATAGATTCATTGAAGGACCGTACCATCAAGAGTTTCCCACATCTCAATTTCATCATCCGTGGAAGGCACCTTCTCCTTGCCTTTTATCGGTGGGACGATGTGATGGAGGACTCTATTAGACCGGGCGTGAATTTTAAACAGTTCTGCCCACGTCGTGTATTGGACGTTTTCCATCTCAAGAACAATAGGGATGTTGTTCTTGATATTGGAGACTGCAAGGGCAAGATGAAAGGTGTTCTTTGTGGTAGACATGATGAAAGAACAAGAGAAGAATCGGGGATTCGAAAAAAATATTTAAGGGAGGGGAAGTGTAGGTACGGCCGACGGCCAAAAAGTACGGCGGCGGAAGCAAAGGTTTTTGGAGAAGGAAAATTTTTGCCCTATACTGCTGATACCATGAAAGAGAACAATCCCCTCATTATTTTCATTAATGGAAGGGTTTATATACATGATATATAATATGTAATTATAGAAATTAAATCTATCTTTTCCTAATACATGACTACTATCTTTTCCTAATACAATATTACTATCATAATTATACATGTACAAGAATTCTAATAATATGGTAAGTAAATATAGGCCATATACACGGTCTTTCGCACAATACGTAAAGAGAGAATTGAATGAAGGCTTGCTAGTTTAAAAGAGAGCAATGAATTACAAGAAAGCCAATATGATGTCGAGGAGTAGAAGACACCAATACAGAGAATTGAATAGTTAGATGAAAACTTCGACTACTATATCCCCCTTTATATGCTATAAAATAAAAAGTCGAAGTTACAAGACAGGATATAAATAAGCTAAAAAGCTTAATGTAAATGCACGATTTAGAGCTACTCTATATTTAAATGGAAAAGCACCTAAACTTATACATAAAACAAGTCAGCAAAGTGGGCGGCACTTGAAGGGGCTGCGTCCTATCCGCAGCTTTAGTGTGTGTGTTGCGCGCAAGGCTTGGTGGCACGAGCACTGGGGAGGCTTGCCAAGATACCATGGGGTGTGATCAAGAGATCATGGGACATATAGCGGCGGCCCATGACATTTTGGACATATCTCGCAATGTGTCCAGGGGAGAAATCATGAGGTTCATTGGGCCAAGGAGGGAAATATTGCAAATGTGTTAGCACGTGTTTAATGTAAATATACCATATTTAGTGTTATGTAATTATGATAGAATTAGGATCCCTATTGTATAAGGATTTCACATTGTACACCTATATATATTTTGTATTAATGAGAAAGGCTCCCCAAGGGAAATTAATACAATCTTACATGGTATCAAGAGCCTAACCCTAAAATACCTAATTTTCATTTCCAGCCGCCGCCCCTTCCCCCATCCCCCCCCCCCCCCCACGAGCAGCAGCTATCGGAAAACCCCCCTTCTTTTCGGCTTCTCTTCTCTTAGTCTGTAGCCACCATGTCTCCTCCCACCTCTCTCAAAGCTTCCGCATCATCCACAGTTGTTGATAATAATCCCTCTCCCTCCTCCACATCCTCCTTTCACCCTGCTTTTACCGTCACGAATATCAAAAATTTCATCCCTCTAATTCTTGATCAGGAAGACGGTCAGTACTCCTCGTGGGTTGAACTATTCACTATCCACGTCTGTGCATATGTTGCACTTAATCATATCAACGACTCTATCCCTCGCCCTCTCGACGTTGCAGACTCGACATGGCGTCGTCTTGACGCTATGGTAAAACAGTGGATCTATAGCACCATATCTAAAGGCCTTCTCCACACCATCATGAAAACAGGTGCCTCGGCTCGTGAATTATGGAGTTGGATGAATTTTTTCAGGACAATAAAAATACTCGAGCAGTGTATTTGGAGGAACAATTCAACAATACACGTCTTGAAATTTTTTTCAACATGTCCGAATATTGCAGACCAATTATCGAACGTGGGGACACCCGTCTCCGACACTAAGATGGTTCTCCAACTTGTTGCTGGTTTACCAAAAGGAGAATTTAATACTCTCGCCACTATGATTCAACAAGCCGACCCACTATCGAGTTTCAACAAGGCACACTCCCAATTACTTTTGGAGGAAACCGGACGTGCCAAACAGGACGAACACAACCAAAAGGCGTTAGCGGTTGAAAACACACCGCTATAAAACACCGCCGCCGCCCAGCCGCCACCACCAGACAGCTAGCCACAGGACAGCCCGCGACAAAAACATCGGCAAGGTAAAAGGTCGTGGCCGCGGTAGAAAGGGCCAGCAGCAGGCCCTTAATTATGGTCAGTAGGCCGCTACTGACCAGTGGCCCAACAACACGCCGTGGGCTGCGTTCCAACCGCTGCAATTTATGGCCCAGCAGACTTACCCTTCTATGGGTCTGTTGGGCCCCGGTCCAGGCCTAAGGAAGAGGCAATTTTTCACACCTGGACCGAGCCAGCAGCAGGCCCACTTCACGAGTTAGTAGCAGTTTCCAGTGGGCCTGGCCCCCACTAATTTGAGTCAGGCGTTCAGCTCCCTAAATATGCAACAGCTCGATGAAAATTAGTACATGCATACGGGGGCGACGTCTCATCTCACCCGGTCTGCAGGTAATCTTCCCGCACTGTCTCGTTTGAAGTATCCTCAATATATTACCGTTGGTAATGGTAACCGCATTCCAATTCAGGGTTATTGTACCACCTACACTCAGCTGCATCACCCACCATTTTCCCTTAATAACGTCCTGTATGCTCCAAACATTATCAAGGATTTGATTTATGTCCACAAATTTACTTGTAATAATTCCGTCTCTGTTAACTTTGACCCTTTTGGTTTTACTGTGAAAGATCTTCTTACGGGGACACCTCTTACGAGATGTAATAGCACGGGGGATCTCTATACATTCCTATCCACCTCTACTGTTAGCTCGTGCTCTCCCATTTCTCTCACTACTATCTCTCCGTCAACTTGGCATAATAGACTTGGTCATCCAGGAGCTCCTATTTTTAATTTTCTTAGAAGCAATAGTTTTATTCATTGTAATGGAAAACTAGCCCTAAATTGTGTTTATTATCAATTAGGCAAACATGTTCGTCTTCCGTTTAAGTCATCTCTCAATATTACGTTTGCTCCTTTTGATATTATTCATGCTGATTTATGGACATCTCTCATTACTAGCTCTCTTGGTCATAAGTATTAGATGATTACTCGCACTTTATTTGGGTTTATCCGCTACAGTTCAAATCAGAGGTTTTTACAAAATTTCTTGAATTTCGTATTTATGCCCAAATGCAATTTGAAAAAGCCATCAAATCCTTTCAATGTGATAATGGTCGTGAATTTAATAATTCCACGTTGCACAAATTTTATACAAACAATGGCATGGTTTTTCAATTTTCGTGTCCCCACACCTCTCCTCAAAATGGTAAAGCTGAACGGATCATCCGCACCATAAATAACATGGTCCGTAGCTTCCTTTTTCATGCATCTCTTCCTCCCTCCTTTTGGGTTTATGTGGTCAAAATGGTAGACTAAGTCCTTAATATTTTACCCATTAGCACTCTTCACAATATGACCCCAACCGAAATTTTATACCGTCAGATCCCCTCCTATGATCATCTACGAATTTTCGGTTGCCTTTGTTATCCAAACCTTGCCTCCACAGCCCCTCACAAATTAGCACCCCGAACCACTCCGTGTATTTTCATAGGGTTTCCACCTAATCATAGGGGCTATAAATGATATGACCTGTGCACCCATCAAATTCACATCTCACGTCACGTTACGTTTGACGAAACCATATTCCTTTGTTTGAACATCCAAAAATACCGAACAATGGACTACACCTTTCTCGATGAGTCAGACATGTCCGTCGTCATCCTCAGTCAGTTGCGACATCCAACCACTGCTAGTCCGCCAATACCACCCACCGCGGTCACCTCTAATAGAATCACTCCACCACAGTCACTATCTCTGCCACAACCTCCTTCATCGCCTACTGTCGCCACCCCTGGCAGCCTGCGCTCCGACAATAACCACTCCACCAGTCACCGAAACCCTTATCGCCCAGCCGTTGTGTCTCCACCATCGGACCACACCATCACCGACTCTCCAGTTCGACTACCTTTCCCCGACCTATCTCCAGTCACCGGAAACCCTAGAAAATCAATCATCGACCCATCCAACTCTCGACATTGCTTATGTTGTTCAGAGGTATGCTTATTCATGCATGCCCCAGTGAGACTCATTTTACTGCCCTTAAGCGTATCATTCGATATGTTAAGGGTACGCTTGATTATGGATTGCATCTATACCCCTCAGCACCGACCATGTTGTTATCATATACGGATGATGATTGGGCAGGTTTTCCGGACACCTAACACTCCACCTCCGGCTCCTGTATGTTCTTAGGAGATAATATATTTTCTTGGTGTGCCAAGAGGCAAACCACTTTATCCCGTTCGAGTGCAGAAGCAGAGTATCGAGGCGTTGCTAATGTCGTTGCTGAGATCTGTTGGCTCCGAAACCTTCTTTTGGAGCTTCAGTGTCCGTTGCGTAAGGCGTCTTTAGTTTATTGTGATAACATATCCGCCATCTATCTATCTCATAATCCGGTTCAACATCAGCGAACCAAGCATATTGAGATGGACATCCACTTTGTTCGTGAGAAGGTTGCTCTCGGTCATGTCAGAGTGTTACATGTGCCTTCCTCGTATCAGTATGCAGATATATTCACAAAGGGCCTTCCTAGACAGCTCTTTCTTGACTTTAGATCCAGTCTTAGCGTCCGGCCTCCTCCCGCTCAGACTGAGGAGGGGTGTTAGCACGTGTATAATGTAAATATACCATATTTAGTGTTATGTACTTATGGCAGAATTAGGATCCCTATTGTATAAGAATTATTGTACACATATATATATTTTGTATTAATGAGAAAGGCTCATTAAGGAAGATTAATACAATCTTATCAAATACATGTATCCTCCCTCATTATGATGAAAAATCCTTGATTGAGTAATGCTCGGAACCAACAATAGCAACGTGCTTTTGGGCTCTGCAATCACGAGTTAAGGCACAAATCCTTAAGTTCATTTAGTAATAGCTAACAATATATATATATTGTACATAATTAGTCATCTTAATCAATCACTTATAAATTGGACTTACATAAATATGTATATATGGCCAATCATCATATTCGAACGTAAAAGTCAAGATTAAGTGACTAAACGAGGTGATTAACTAACTACCCATATTCAAGATCATACAATTGCAAAAGCTTTGTGGTGGCAGTATAAGGTTCTTGCAAATCCTACTGGTTAATATTTTCACAATGATTGACAACAAATTGATAAACTAACTTCAATGCTTTTTTTAGTCTTGTGACAAGTAGCCATGCAATTTGGTCAAAAGTAGTAAGCTAATTAATTAAGACGACACATTGCTAAAGTCTTAGGGTACACACATTAACTAATGAATAGACAATGAAATGCCATAAATACATAATAGAGACATAACTATTTAAAAGTTTATTTCATAGATACATAGATTGCATAGATAAACTTCGTACTCTAATGGATTTATAAGTAAAAGGAGGTCAGTTATCATCTTTTGGTTTTTGGTTTTCATATGGTGTTGGGTATCTGCATTGAGGTCCGATCAATTTAGATTTGCGTCCTTTGATGGTAAAATTCTTTTACCAAGACGGTGTTAATTTTAAAGCTCAAACTTGATATCTCTATATTTTAAGTTTGTAAGGGTGCTTACTTCCCCGTCACAACATTTAATGGTGTCAGCATCTTTTTTGCTGTAAATCATTTTATGTTCTAAGTATAAAAATGCTACGCATCATTGTCTTTTGTTAATGAGCGTTTTCAGTCTTCCATATTGTGCTTCTTTTTTTTTCATGATAAATTCTATTTTCTCATCCTATAGTTTATTGTATAATACAAGATAGCCGAAATGCTGAATAGTTTGAAAATATTATCTGTGTATAACTTTCTGGTAAATCGTTTTAGACAACCAAAAATGAACTAGGGGTGTGTTTGATACGGAGAAAAACATTTTTTGAAAAATATATTCTTATCTTTTCTTATTTAGTTGCACTAAATATTTGGAATTTTCTAAAATTACCGAAAATTGACTTCCTTACGGACCCAAGAAAAGTAATTTCCGGGTTCAAATAAGGGGCACTTGACTCCCTGTTCTCAGTTCTCACCATCCGATCTAGAGATGGCAATGGATCCTGGACCCGATCCGGATCCGGTGGATCCAGATCCGTTTTATAGGATATGGATCTTCAAAATTTGGACCCGACGTATCCGGATCGGATCTGGATCTAGATCTTGTATTTGAGATCCGTATCCGACCCGTGGATCCGTTTTTTATTAAATATATTTATAACCTAGATTGTAATTTTATAAGTATTTTCTTAAAATTGCTAAGCACATCCTTGCAAGTTTAATTCTCAAAACAAGTTTAATTTATCCCCGCGTTAACTCAAAAACCCAAAAATAAAGAGGTAACTTCGATAATAAAATTAATGTTATATTAGTGAATGACTAACATCTCCAAGTAGTTAAAATTATATTCACTTCATTTGTGAAGATTCCAAGCACATGCAAGTTCTGCATTGTGGAAATACTAGTCAGCATTTTCCACAACTATTGTCATTGTCCAACATTTTCAATTAATAGCTCACAATCAAAACGAGACAACGAACAAAATATCTCATATGAACATTTCAAAATTGAAACACAGTAAACTGTTAGCTAAGTAAAAATCGTTTGTCAGTTTAAAAAAAAAAATCTTAGCAATGTTACATTCTTAGCAAGGTTACATTCTTAGCAAGGCACATTTTTTTACATGTGGATCCAGATCCGATCCGTGGACCCGGTGGATCCGATAGATCCGGATTTGGATCTGATTTTTATGGACCCGACGGATCTGGATCCGGATCTGGATTCAGGTATGAAAAACGGATCTGGATCTGGATCTGGATCTAGTAGGATCCGATCCAGATCTGATCTGTTGCCATCCCTAATCCGATCTCTAGTAAGAAATTCACGGTATTCTATTTTGACATATCTCTATTTAACCTATAGTTATTTTTAATTTTTTTTTGCACGTTTTGTTGGAATATGTAAAGCAACAACGGGAATAGTAAATAACTATTACAGTGTTCGAAAGTATAAACAACAAGAGTACAGCTACAAGTTGTCAATTTCTTGATCTTTAAGTGAAACTTCAAATATGGATTTTGTATTCGGAAATACAAGAACTTGAACTGCTACACTTGTGTCTTGTAGATCCGCTGAGAATATGAACGGTTAAAGTCCTTCGTCTGTTAAGTTAACACCTGAAATACTTAGCAACCAATTAGATAAACCACAACACCACCGGCTGAGTCGAGAGATGACTCTTTGTCTTTAAGACAAGATTGCCCCCGTATATAGGCTTTACGGAAGTATGGACAATAGTCTCCCAAGATGAAACAACAAACTATCAAGTGTGCAAAGCCTACCCAAATGATCTCAGCGAAGAACACGAATGATAAATATTGTTAAGAGAAGGATTGATATCAGGAAAATCTGATCTCTTTGTGGTGTTGTTAACTTATTTTTCTGTTTATTGTCCTCTATAGAATTAATCCAAGGCCTCACTTTATAGGTGTGCAAGATGGCCTCTTCAAGTGCCCCACAATGGCAATCAATTGCCATGTAATGGATGACATTTAACCCCCAAGTAATGCAACATCATAATGGTCCAAGTAATGACCATTATTGGGTGGATTCAATGCCATTGAAGCCCCTTCAACAGCCAAACCTTTGGGATTCCGTCGAGCAAACACTGCCTGGGAAGCGTCGCGGCTCCAGAAAGCCGACGAAGCTTATTGCTAGTCACGCGCTGCTAGGGGGCGCCGCAGCCCTTTTCCGACCCGTTCCATCTTACACCTCGCACAATGCTTCCTTCGTTTACCAACGTGGAACACTTGTCATTTAGCAAATAACCATCCATCATTCTATGTCTCAAACATTTCACTTACATACCAATATCTCTTTCAGTAACGAAATTTACGATACTTGGCACTAAGATTGCACGTGTGTGGAAATGATATTTTCGACGTGCGGGGCCCAATTGTTCGAGTCATAAATAATGGGATAAACTTAATTCCACATTAGTAAATTTCCAACAATCCCCTCTTGAAAGAGATTTTGGCGCACACACAATGTGCCTACTTTCAGCAATCTTTCAGCAAAAAGATATTGCATCAGGAGAGGTAGCTTACGCTTTGAACCTTCCCTAGTTGAATACCATCGGACTTACTTACTACGCGGTGGACGTGATGTCTTGAACCGTCAGTGTTTAATGTAAGCCCAGACAACGGTACCAATACAATACCTCTCTTTTATTCGTTTCTTCTTTTGTTCTATCCGTTGTGGTCATGGACACACTTGGTTCTTAAGTGCGCTCATTTGAGGTGGCATGTCCTCGCACTTAAATAGGTGATCTCCTACAAGGTATCATGTTATACCCCACTTTACAAGTGTTAGGAATCATTAAACATTTCCCCAACCTTAACCTCAACCGTTTGAGGATTGTTAAAGGTTTGAAAGCTTAACCTTTACCCACCATGCAGGTAGCACTTTAATGTCTTTCGCGGGAACGGCTTTGGATTCTTATTTCTTAACAGAAATCATAATCCAAAGTGCTCTTGCTTCCACCGAAGCGCTCAACTGAACCTTTTGTAGCTTAGTTTTCCCATTGAACTAAATTCTTGGGATCTCCAGTCAGTATGGTTGGGTTACCACCGCAAAGGTTCGTATTATTTGGGTTTTTAAGCCCATTCCCCTAGACAGGTAGAACTCTTGATCTTCGGGTAGTCCTTTAGTTAAAAGGTCTGCTATATCCTTTGATTAGTAATCAAGGAAGTGACACTCGTGATGATCAATTGCCGTACGGTCTAATGTCTCCGACAGATCCGATAGATATTCCTAGACGCCGTCATTCATACCCTTCCTGAAGCCGACCGGCTAGCCACAGTGTATAACTATTGAAGGCACGAGTTTCTCCCAATAAGGAACGTCCTCTAAGGAGTCGCGAAGTTACTCAACTTCTTTCATGTTTTGTTTAAAGCGATAAACTCTGATTCCATCATGAATCGATCGATGCAAGTTTGATTCCAAGACGCACCATACACATTTACTTGTGGCTTTGGTGTTCTTCATAACTGATGTCCAGTTTGGATTATTGTGTTCTCCCATAACTGCTGGACATCCATAATACCATAATCCGTAGATAAGTGAATATTCCAGATATCGTCATATCTTATTTAACGCCTTCTATCGATCATTTCCAGAATCACGAGTGAACCTTAGTTCAACAGATCTGCTTTGTAAGCCAATACCAGGTCGGTTGTAGTGTGTACAATACATTGAACGACATGTGACCTGCACATATCGCTCCTTGTATATGGGTGCACCATGATTCCAATCAGTTTTATGATTCATATCTATTGGTGGCTTCAACGAGACTGTCAATTAACTCACAACTGAGTTTAGAGTTAGACCAATCCGTTAGATGTCTTAGAAATCCAATTCCTAAGATGTCATCTGTAATACCCATATCTTTTGTTTCAATATAACTTCCACTCTTAGATTGTTAGTTTTTCCAACTTCAGATTCAATGTTTCTGTTGTCAGATTCATTATTTCTGTTTTAACTGAAACTTCCAGGACCAAAATTTAAACATTTTAGGGACCAAAATGAAAGTTCAGGAAGAAGCCCAACAGTCCAACAAACCAACTCTGATCCTCCCTTCCAACTCTCCGATTAGGAAGGTTGTTTCAACATCCATGCCACGCAAGACTGCAATGGCCCTGGATGTTAAGCTATTCATAAGGGAGCACACGTACAAGTAGCTGAGACCTTATACTTGTCGGTAGATCCATCTACTTTGTAACTCACTTTTGAGTATCTACTTTCACAACCCAAAGGTTCTTTTCCCGGAGGAAGGTCAACCATTACACAAGTATGGTTCTATATTATGAAATCTATTTATCTCTATGTTGCTTCTTTCCAGAGCAGCGCTTCTGGAGATGACAATTCTTTGTTAATTGTCCATGGTTCATTCTCAATCATACAAGCTAAAAGGCCTGGAACAAGTCTTTGTCCCCTCTTTGCTCCGTCTCGGTTCAACATCTAGAAACCCTGAGTTCTGTAGATCTGGAATATTAAGTTTCGGATAATCAGCAACTTCCGAGTCCTGTAGCTCTGGAACGTCTGGTTCCGGACAATCAGGCACTCGCGGGTTCTTGTTAACCTCGAGCAGTTACTTCTTGTTCCTTCTCAAGGAAAGTTATCTTCAAAGAATTCAGCATTCTTTGACACCACGAGGTGATAAGCACTACTGTTATTTACAGATCCAGTGGATATGCAATTTACAGTCTTAGGTCCAACTAGACCTGCTTCAGTATTCCAACCTCTACCAAGCCACCCCACATCACAATATTTGTATGTGAGATCCTTTACATGTTTCATATGGAGAGTTATCCTTATCATTATGCGTAGTTCTGTTGAGAATCGTATTAGCGGTAAGGAACGCCTTGCCCCACATATTTTGGGCGTACAACTTTGCGCTTGGCTAACACCGTTAGATTGAGGTGAGTAATGAGCAGTCGTTTAATGAACGATGCTTCACATTCTCCCCCTCTATCACTACGAATTCCTCAATCCGTAGGCTTAGTTGATCTTCAACTTCTGCTTTGTAGCGCTTATCCGCTTCAACAACTTTATCTTTGTTTTTCTACAAACAAAAGATGCAATACGATGTACCATCATCAATGAAGGCCACAAAGTACTTGTCTCCCCCCTCTATTTTGTATAAACTTCAAATCACCCATGTAGGTGTGACTAAGTTCTAGAGGAGCGGTGCTTCTTTCGCTATTCCTTTGACGGAATGGAAAGGTGATTTTGCCTCTTCGCCTACCTCACATTCATTCAGAGGGTTTATGTCGACAGAAGGCAACAATCTCAACTTAGTTAGCTTTTGAATGACTTTCTATTTAACGTGTCTTAATCTATGATGGCATAGATGCACGAATTACAAATATATCATTCATTTGGCTACAGACATACTGTACCATTCTTAGTTATTACAGACCTGTTAGACTAGTCTCAAACCAGCTTGACCAACAACGTCCCTGAAACCAAGTTTGGGACATGTATCACCTCCTTTTAGAGTGATCCCATTCCCTGAAGTCCTTTTTAAGGACAACCTCTCCAACCCCTTTTACATTAGAGGTTGCATTTCTTCACAAGAACAACCGCTTGCCCGTGGTTATGGCGTAACCGGATCATATGTGATCTGGATACTCTGGCCCACTCCAGTTGCTTTTGCAGACTGAGTGTCCAATTTCTTTTTTGCCTTTCTTTTGTCCTTTAGATCATTTAAGACCTGGAAAGTCTGGCCCACATCACTAGGTGTCCTTTACTTTTCGGTGAAATGAATTCTGGCCCCACTCCAGTCGCCCGTAGGCTTTGTACTACTGAGTGTCCAGTATCATCCTTATCAAATAAATTCTAGCCCACTCCAGTCGCTCGTAGGCTTTGTACGACTGATTGTCCAATATCATTCTATCAAATGTATGATCTTCTATCAGATAGTATGACAGGTTCAACGTCTTAAGATAAGCCATTATCTTTTAGTCTTCTTTCCTTGTGATTGGTGCCAAGGGAAATCCCTAGCGCTTACTTAAGAGTGGTAACAATTTTCGCACAGTCAGTGGATCTCTCTCCTTCGTATGTGCGAACATACTTTACACACTTTTAAAAATTACACCAAAAAGAACGAATCTTTTAAGTTTTGTTTACAATAGTCCAATCTTTAACCGGGATGGAAGAAGATTCAATATCTGATTTTAAAGTGTAGGGAATATAAGTTTTTTAATGAAAACACTTTCATATTTCCAGCCTTGCTTTTACACACTTTTATTCAGATATTAACTAAACATTTTATTGATAAGGATGGATTAACTTAGACCTTTTTGGATTCTGGCCCACTTCAGTTAGACTGAGTGTCCAAATCCTCCTTACCATAATTCGGATCCTCTGTCTGGGACAAATATAGGACTTTTGCTATATGATAGAACATCATCTTCAGCCTTTTCTTCTTGTCTCAGTTGACATCCTCGGCCTCTCATGGGTGCTTGTTTCCACCACCCTCGGGAGCGGTGACACCAACTCGTCCTTGATCTTTAGCCTTACTAGCATGACTATCAGCAATATCTTGAAGCTCAACATCAGATTCAAAGATCTCTCCTTTGACGGAAACAGATTTGTAATTGTCGTCAAAGAGAGAACCATAACTAGGCCCAATCTTGAAAGCACGGTTGTGGTTTGAACTTTTAGCAAAACTCTCAACAGAACTGTTTTCAAGAAGAAAACCACAGCCAGATTTGGTCACACACTTGTTGACCAACATCTTTCGAATCACTAATACATTCTTGTCTTAAAATTGTTGGAATACGTGTAAAGCAC
The DNA here is from genome assembly GCA_034509755.1 of Anisodus tanguticus. NCBI lineage: Eukaryota > Viridiplantae > Streptophyta > Magnoliopsida > Solanales > Solanaceae > Anisodus > Anisodus tanguticus. The sequence continues at coordinate 4,925,667 of CM067543.1, read as the reverse complement.
GTACAAGAATAGTAAATAACTATTACAGTAATCGAAAGGATAAACAACAAGAGTACAACTACAAGTTGTCAATTTCTTGATCTTTAAGTGAAACTTCAAATATGGATCTCATATTCGGAAATACAAGAACTTGAAGTTCTACACCTGTGTCTTGTAGATCCGCTGAGAATACGAACGGTTAAAGTCCTTCGTCTGTTAAGTTAACACATGAAACACTTAGCAACCAATTAGATAAACCACAACACCACCGGCTGAGTCGAGAGATTGCTCTCTGTCTTTAAGACAAGATTTCCCCCGTATATAGGCTTTACGGAAGTGTGGACAATAGTCTCCCAAGATGAAACAATAAACTATCAAGTGTGCAAAGCCTACACAAATGATCTCAGCGAAGAACACGAATAATGAAGATTGCTAAGAGAAGGATTGATATAAGGAAAATCTGATCTCTTTGTGGTGTTGTTAACTTATTTTTTTATTTATTGTGCTCTATAGAATTGAGCCAAGGCCTCAATTTATAGGTGTGCAAGATGGCCTCTTCAAGTGCCCCACAATGGCAATCAATTGTCATATAATGGATGACATTTAACCCCCAAGTAATGCAGCAGCATAATGGTCCAAGTAATGGCCATTATCGGGTGGATTCAATGCCATTAAAGCCCCCTCAACATCCAAACCTTTGGGATTCCATCGAGCAAACACTGCCTGGGAAGCGTCGCGGCTCCAGAAAGCCGACGAAACTTACTGCCAGTCACGCGCCGCGGCTCCAGAAAGCCGACGAAACTTACTGCCAGTCACGCGCCGCGGCGCTGCTAGGGGGCGCCGCGGCCCTTTTCCGACCTGTTCCATCTTACACCTTGCACAATCCTTCATTCGTTTACCAACATGGATCACTTGTCATTTAGCAAATAACCATCCATCATTCTATGTATCAAACATTTCACTTACGTACCAATATCTCTTTCATTAACGAAATTTATGATACTTGACACTAAGATTGCACGTGTGTAGAAACGATATTTTCGACGTGCGGGTCCCAATTGTTCGAGACATAAATAATGGGATAAACTTAATTCTACATTAGTAAATTTCCAACACGTTTATCAATTCGAAACAATTTGAAGCATGCGGTGAATGAAGTTAGGCTTTGCCAAGTCTAACTTCAGACAAAAATGTTTAAAGTTACATATGGTTGTAGCTCAGGCAAAATGCTTGAACATCAACCTTATGTACATGAACTTCAACCATAAGTGCATGAATGAAATGTCTGAAGTTGTTTCGAAGTTGGTAGACTTGCAAATTATTAGACACTGCGAATATGACTTAAATGGTGATTCCAAAATCGAAAATGTATGACTTCAGCCCGACCTCCCTACTTACCCATGTTCTAAGGCAAATCTAGTGCTAGTATGTCGTGTTATAATGTAAATATATTTTCTAGAAATATATTTCTTTTATCAAGTAAATCCAGAATGAGTAAAAAAGGAAAAACTAACTACTCATGTATCTCTCAATAAAAAAATTCAAGAAATTATATTTTTCTTCATATACCTAATACACCCAATTGTAAATAAAACAAGTTGTTGTTAGCCATGGTTCTTAAAGTTCTTACTAATGACATATCTTTTCCTATCCATGAGTAGATTTCTCAATCTTCCCAACCATGAATAAGAGCCACAAGCTCAAATTGGCTACATATCAAAGGATACTATATACTAAAAAAACAACAAATTTGAGTATCTCTTTTTGTTATAGTTCACAAATCTATTGCTAAAATTGTAAGTTCACATAAACTAAGTATTTCCTAAACTTTTGTGGTCCACAACAAATTGGAAAAAACTAAAAAGCAATGGAATAGTCATGTGATTTATTCGCAGACGACATATTCCTGATTGATGAGACTCGTAGCGGAGTGAACGCCAAGCTGGAGGTTTGAAGACAAACTCTAGAGTCTAAAGGGTTCAGGTTGAGTAGGACCAAGATAGAATATTTAGAGTGCAAGTTCAGCAACGAGAGCGACCCTGAGACAGGCGTGGAGGCGAGGCTTGGGACTCAGGTCATTCTAAAGAAAGGAAGCTTCAAGTACCTCGAGTCTATTATTCAAGGGAATTGAGAGATTAATGATGATGTCACACATCGTATTGGGGCAGGGTGGATGAAATGGAGGCTCGCATCTGGAGTCTTGTGAGACAAAAAAGTGCCACCAAAACTTAAAGGCAAGTTTTATAGGGTAGTGGTTAGACCGACAATGTTGTATAGGACAGAGTGTTAGTCAGTCAAGACTTCGCACATCCAAAAGATGAAAGTTGCAGAGATGAGGATGTTGAGATGGATGTGTGGGTATATAAGGAGAGATATAATTTGAAATTATGATATCCAGGACAGAGTGGGAGTGGCCTCGGTGGAGGATAAGATGCGGCAAGCGAGGTTGAGATGTTTCGGGCATGTGCAGAGGAGAGACACAAATGCCCTGTGCAGAGGTGTGAGAGGTTGGCTATGGACGGGTTCAGAAGAGGTAGAGGTAGGCCGAAGAAGTATTGGGGAGAGGTGATTAGACGGGATATGGCGCAGGTGCAACTTACTGAGGACATGACCTTAGATAGGGGGGTTGTGGAGGACACGGATTAGGGGAGAAGGGTAGTAGGTAGTCCAGCGTAGTCCTACTTATGCTCACAAAATGATAGTTGAACTGTTATTACTGTAGGCCCATTAGCCCATCACACTTATAGGCGCGGTATTGCTTTATAGTCCCTATAGTTTGATTTTTGTTGCTATGTGTTCCCTAGTGTACTCTGTTTATATTGTTTATCTATGTTAGCTACTGCTTCCTTTTGTTAAAATGCGCTACCATGGCGTATTCGATTTTGTTATCAGTATGTTCATACAACTTTAATTTTTTATCTCTGACCGTTTCTCTTGCTTTGTAATGCTTGTTTGATTGTGATTATGCTTTGTCTTAAGCCGGGGGTCTTCCGAAAATAACAGTTCTACCTACCAAGATAGAGATAAGGTATGTGTGCACTCTACCCTCCTCAAACCTTTTTGCTGGGTATGTTGTTGTTGGGGTGGTTGACCATGCATGCATTTAATCAAATTGTTCCAAAGTACTGGATGCCATGAAGTTTTAATGGCTTGTTTTGTAAGTAGTGGCATCCCATGTGAATAGCTCTCTGAATAATATTCTTTTTGGTGTTCCAAATTCAAGACTGAAGAATCTCGATGTTGTTACTTGTTTGGCTCTTATTGGTCCTCATAATTTTTAAAGGTTCTTATGATACTTTGAAAGGTTACAAAATTATTCTTTCCTTATTATACAACTAGAATATTTGGTAGAAGATTCTTTTCAAGCACAATCTTAATTTTCTTCAATATGAGTTTATAAGGTTAACTTACATTTCTTTTTTCCCATTTGATGTTTGATATTTATATTAAAATTTGATTAAATTTAAATTCGCATCGAAAAATTTCACATTGATTGGGGTGAAGGGTAAACTGTTCCCTAACAAAGGCGATTTCATACTCAAAGTTCAAACCAAAAATATTTAATTAAAGATAAAGTAGTACTTATCAATCCACCACAAGTTAATTTGCATCATCTGCACGTACTATACGAAGACTCGTTAATGTACACACTAATTGAAGTTACAAATAATAGAAGAAAAATCTTTTTTTTACTTTCTAAGTATCTCTTATTATTATTATTATTATTATTATTATTATTATTATTATTATTATTATTATTATTATTATTATTATTATTATTATTATTAGGATTAATTACATAATTAACCCATCCACTTGTTGATAAATTCTTTAGTCCTTGTAATATTTGGGTAAACACAATTAACTTTAAAGTAACTAAATGTACACTTTCGATCCGTTACTTGTAAATATTCAAAAAAAATAGCAAAATTATTAGTTGTTTCACCATTTAATTATCTATGTATTTTGTTAAGTTTTTATTGTTATTCCATATTAGTGGATAATATAGTTCTAAAGATAGTTCAAATATAGCATTTTCTTATATAAATAGACCAAAAACATACATTTTAATTCATTAAAAATTAAATATACTAAGTCAAATATCATAAGGCCAGAAATCAAAAGTGCTATTATCCCCAACTATAATAACCCTTTCCTAATTTGATTACTAAGTAAATTATTATTTCCCCCATACAAATACAACATCATATAGGGTTTGATTGTTGAATTTAACCAGAAAGATTGCTAGATTTAAGAAAAAATTTGAAAAGAGTCGACATATATAGCACTCTCTATTCATAACGTGATCAGAAAATGCAAAAACGAGTTCTTTGAACAGTTTTTGGTATCTGAGTAGGATATGAACTTTTTTTATTCTCGTTAAACAAATATGAATTCCATTGTATTATTTCCTATATTTCAAAGTATAGGATCTCAAAATTCTTAGAATTGCAACCTAAAAGAACGTTACAAGGTCTACAAATAATTTTTAATGTATGTGTTCTATGGTGGAACTAGCACGGGATATGTAAATATCACTTTCCTAATGCATCTTGAAATTGTACTTGATTTGACTCTTCTAAATAAATTACCTCTCAACATTATTTATGCCAAAAAGCTTCAATTATTGACCCGACTTGGTCAACTCTCAACCCATAGACTTGTTCACTTGTTCCCTCCCAAAGAATTGTTTTATTTCATCTTTTCAATGAAAGAAAACATAGTATTTTTAGGAATTGTTTTTAGAAAAAAGAGAAAAAGTTATTTCATAGAACACTTGGTGAGAAAAAAAAACTTGCTAATGTACACCAGTATTTACATCAGCCTAATAAGTGCATGAAATATGTGTTTATATACTACTAAAACATAGATTTTTCTCACCGACAATCAGTAGGAAATTTGTGTTATAAAATATGTTTTCTCACCTCATTTTCATCGAACCAGCTCACTGAAAACGTATGATGGAAAATAAGTTCACATTAAAACACTGAGAAACTTCTTAATTTCGTGTGAAAACACTATAATTTTTCTTCTCACTAATTCAATCAAAATATCTATAGAAATAACAACGGAATACTTTTAGTGAAATAATAGTGATTTTTAGCAGTTATATATATAAATTGTTACCACTTAAATATAGTTAAAATAATTCATATTTGCAACTAAATTTTATCACTATCCATCGTCAATTAATATAATTTAATACAAATACCGAGTATAGACAAGTTTTTCCAAATCAGTGTAATTATAAGGTAGCAGTCTTTCATGTCTCATGGGGAGTGATCATTTGTTTTGCAGTTTGTCACCTATATTTTTATTTTAGTAAAAAACGTGGATCTTCATGGACCTATATAATACAAATTCATTTTAAAATAGGATATTATTGTTAGAGAACAAAAATAAAATGGAGGTATTTATGTTGTAAACATCATGTGTGAGATTATGGAGTAAATAGAAGTTGGCGTGTGCGTGAAGGAGCCAAATCCTAAAATACTTTTCTTAATCCATGCATGCCGTTTCTTCTAAGCTAATAGGTTAATTAGGTTTAGTGGGGTTTGGGGGATTATCTTTTGGATTAATTCCGTTAATTATTGAAAATATAAAATATATGAAGAGACAATGTGCTGTGGCTTTAAGCTATTAGAACTAATCATTGCGAAAGTAGTTTATTAACACCTTTTGGAATAATAAAATTTGGAAATTGTTTACTAATAGCTTGTTTGCTCAAATTTATTTTTCTCAAAAAGTATTTATTTTAAAATATTGAAATATTTGATCTAGCTTTTAAAATAAAATAAGTATTTGACTAAGCTTTTGGGAGAAAAAATAAACTTTTGAAGTAATAAAATTTGGAAATTGTCCACTAAAAGTTTCTCGTTTGCTTTTGAGAGGAAGCTATTAATTAATAGCCAACTCTACCTAGTACGTAGGACAAACCCCAAACTATTAATTATGCAAAAAAAACTAACAAAAATAGTTTTCCAAGCTGTAACAATACTATTTGAAGAATATATAAACTGATTGTTTAGGTAAGTTACGATTATTGGAGTTTAACCTAAAGACACAAAAGCCACGTACGTCCCCCTAAATCATTAATGTAACATATAGCTAAAAAGAAACTATGAAATTTCATAATTCTTCTGGGCATTCATCATACAACCCCACATGTGCACCGCCTAATGATATGACACACCACGATCTTCCCATATCTTATTTTAAAATTAAGAAATCAATAAATATGGTAATTCATTATATCTTATTTGAAAGAAAAAAAATTATCACACGTTTGTATATTAGGGAGTAACAACAACAATATATTCAGTAAAATTTCATAATATGAGCTTTAAAGAGAATAGAGTACACGCGGATCTTACAACCTAGAAATGTTATTTCTTGTATTCTAGGGAGTGAGTAATAAAAATCATCTTCTAGTAGCCGTTAGTTAACCGACAGAATTCCTTTTAATTTTATGTCTATATATTTATACCTAAACCCATGGTTTAATCTCAAGTTTCTCATTCCCTGTTGTGACCACTAGTTTGGTCAAGCCATTAAATTTCCAAAGAATTGAAAAAGTCTTACTTGTGTTCACGGGGCGAAATCAGAATTTAAACCTTATAAGTTTGAGATTTAAATTATTTTAAATTATTAAATTTTAAGTTAATATTCGCACATACTTAATGAATTTTTAAAATAAATATAACATTTAAATCAAAACTCCTAAATCTGGACAAATTCATAATCATATTCTAACTCCGCCCCTGCTTGCAATCTCACCCATTATACTTTCACTAATTAAAACTTCTGGTGCCACTATATAAGAACAAAAATATTTTTTCACGCCTAATAATTTTATTAAGTACTTTATTCTTAATACAAATTAAAGTGATAATATGTCATTTAATACATAAATACAAGAATACATGTCATGCATGCTATAAAAACTGGATGCAAATTATAAGTTTCTCCCAAATAAGATTTTGTCGTGTGTATTAAATATAAATTGGATTACTTAAGAAGTCATTCTATATAATCTCCTACTGAATTTTACATAAAACGAGTTAATCGTCTTACATGAGTGAGATCATGTATTCCCTTGTCTCAAATTACTTGTCATCAATTTAACTTATATTCATAGCTAATTAAGATAAGATAAATTTGATATTTAAAATTAAAATTTAGATATTTGAAAACTATACGAAAAGTATTATAATCGGCAATATTCTTCTCATATTAATATGGTGAAAGACACATATTAAAATATTGGTCAAAGTTCATGTAGTTTGACTTTCGAAAAGTGAAATATGACAAGTATTTTAGAACGGAGAGAGTACTTTCTTATTTTATTTTCTACTCAGTGTTCGGTACTTGTATTGGGCACCCGACTAAGCTAGATTCTCACCGTGTAAGGCTCATTTAAAGAAAAGTGCTCTTTAACAGAATTTTTTAATATTCAGAGCTCAAATTTGAGACCTCTTATTAATATAAAAGAATCTTATCCACCATACCACAACCGTTATTGGTGAAATTACATACTTCAACCAGGGACGAAGCCTCACATGCTCCACTAGGGACTATAGACCCCAACAACAAAAGAATTTACTATTACTATATTAATAATTGCCAAAAAGCCCACATCCACAAAAAACATTAGCCCTCAACATTTTGCTACTCTTAAATTATCCAAGCCCAAGAAATTTGCAAAAGGAAATCCATAAGCCCAACAAAAGAAAAAAATGTACTAGTCTATGAATACACAACAAAGTCAGCGTATGTGCTTATTAAAAATAGTGATGTCTTTCTCTATTAAAATAAAAAAAAACACTTTGTCTTCTTGAGGGTTTCACACTCGAGACCAACTTAGAAATTGACGATTCTTCTTCAGTTCTTCCGGTTCTTTTCTTGTGATCTTCTTCAAGACTTTGGTTTTTGCGCTACTCGTCTTTATTTAGTACATGTAAGATTTTTCCATCATCTATTCAATTTCATTATAATAGTTATTTTTCGTGAACCCTAATTAGTGCAAATTTATTATTATTTGAATTAATTAGTGTTTGATAAATGATCATATAGTTTTGAATTTTTGTAGAACATTATTTTTGTGGATTTAAAGATTGTATTAATGGAGAAATTTCTTAAAAGAAGGTCTGCAATGGTTGATTCTTCTAAATCAAATGCTCAAAAGAGACCTTCAAATGTTGAAATTGACTTCGACAATCTCTCACAGACCCTGGAAAGCGACCAACAATATGGAGTTACGATGCTAATCATAGAGATAGAGTAAGACGAGATTATCTATTAAAGGGGTCGTTTCAACCTAGAAACCACAACTTTCCATGGAGCCAACCAGATGATAAAATTCAAAAAGGAGGTTTGTTGAAACTTAGTGTGACAAATATCCAGATTGGTTAGAGTATAGCATAACGGAAGATAGAGCATATTGTCTTTACTGCTATCTTTTTAGGACTCAAAATAATCAAGGTGGGGCAGATTCATTTATCGGAGTTGGATTCAATAATTGGAAAAAGGAGAGATTTGATGTTCATGTTGAAGGACATAGCAATTATCATAATCAATCAAAAAAGAAATGCCAAGATCTAATGAATCAAAACCTTATAGGAAGTGTTTCTACTCTATTTACTCATAAAGCAAATAAAGAGAGAACCAACTACCGTATTCGGTTGAATGCAGCTATTACATCTGTGTGTTTATGTTTGAATCAAGGACTATCATTTCGAGGTAGAGATGAATCTGAGCTGTCGAGAAATAAGGGCAACTATCTTGAAGTTTTTCATTTGCTTGCTGATAATAATGAGCAAATAAAGAATGTCTCATTTGAAAATGTTCATCTAACTTCACAATTAGTTTCATCTGATATTCAGAAAGATATTTGTAAAGCTTTTGCTGCTGAAACTACTTATGTGATCATCAAGGATATCGATGATAAATTTTTTACAATCTAGGTTGATGAGTCACGTGATGCATCAATGAAGGAGCAAATGGCAATTTGTTTAAGATATGTGAACAATGAGGGACAGATAATTGAATGTTTTCTTGGTATAAAACATGTTCCAATACAACTGCAGCTTTACTCAAGGAGACTGTCGAAGGATTACTCTCTGATCTTGGTTTAAGCATATCAAGGTTGAGAGGTTAAGGCTATGATGGAGCAGCCAACATGCAAGGTAAGCTTAAAGGTTTGAAAACTCTTATTTTGAATGAAAAACCATGTACCTTTTATGTTCATTGCTTTGCTCATCAGCTTCAGTTGAGTTTAGTAGCGGTTGCAAAGTTTCACTTTCTTCCTCAATATCTTTTTGAAATTACATCAAGGTTTGTAACTATGGTTGGAGGTTCGAGTAAGAGGCAGGATATTCTCAAAGACATACAAAGTCAAAAAGTAACAGAATCACTAATTAAGGGAGAACTTGTTAGTGAGCGTGGGCTAAACCAAGAAACTAACTTGCAACGTCCAGGTGATACTCGTTGGAGCTCGCATTATAATACTTTAGTTAGACTCATTGGCATGTTTTCATCTATTATTGAAGTACTTGATCTTATAATGGATGATCCGGAGCAAAGAGTTGATACAAACATGTTTTTAAATGCATACAATCATTTGAGTTTGCATTCGCTATGCATTTGATGAAAAAGGTATTGGCGATTACCAATGAGTTGTCATTAGCATTGCAAAAAAAAAGAGCAAGAGATAGAGAATGCTATGAGATTAGTGGAGATTTCAAAGCAAAGATTGCAATATTTGAGAGACAATGGATGGGATTCTCTAGTTAATGAAGTTTCTTTGTATTGTTCTAATCATGAGATTGTTGTCCCTAACATGAATGAAAAGTATGTATCTCCTTGGCGGTCCAAGCGGAGAACTGAAGAAAAGACTAACGATACTTATTATCGCATCGAGTGCTTTTATGGTGTTTTGGACAAACAACTTATGGAGTAAAATATCCCATTTTTATGTTGAATTCCTTCTTTTTGTTTGGTGCCTTAATCCTAGCAATTCATTCTTTGCTTTCAACAAGGAAAGTCTCGTCAAGTTTGCTCGATCGTATCCTCGGGAGTTTTCTTCACATGATCTAGAGTTACTTGATAATCAACTTGAGACTTATATTATTGATATGCGTAGTAGCATTGAGTTTTCAGAAATTATTGGCATTGGAGATCTTGCAAAGAAGATGGTGGAAACGAAAAGACACGGAATTTATCCTTTGGTTTACACGTTTCTTACCCTAGCATTAACTTTGTCAATTGCTACTGCTAGTGTAGAGAGAGCCTTTTTCTGTTATGAGCATCATCAAAGATCGACTGCGAAATCGAATATCGGACGATTGGCTTAATGATTTATTAGTACCTTATATTAAGAACGAAATTTTGTATGAGATCAGTAACGAAGCCGTTATGCAACGGTTTCAGACTATGAAATCTCGTCGAGAAAAATTATGATTATATTTTCATTATTCTTGAACAATTTATATTTATGTTATTTAGAATTTAAATTATTACATACTTTTTAAAATTTGTATAATATAATACTAGTCCCTCGGAAAAAATTGGTCGGCTTCGTCCGACTTCAACCAACCATGAATTGTTCCTAAGTATTGGGAGCCATGAATTTCTCATGGCTTGTTTTCTAAGCAATAGCATCCCATGTGAATAGCTCTCTGAATCTTCTTTTTGGTGCACCAAATTGACGAAGGATCTTAATATTGGCTACCTGTTAAGCTCTTATTCGGTCCACCTCATAATTTTTAATTAATGGTTATACTTCCAAAGTTTCAAAATGATGTTGCCTTATTATATACAGTACATAACAAAATTATTGGGTCGAAACTGATTTTCTTCAATTCTTCTAAATGAATTCAAAATTTCGCTGCTTGTACTCCACGTACAGACAGTTGTTATCCCAGATACACTCATCGAATTTACTTATAATAATTTATAAATACAGAGTTTCTTTTACTTTTTTCTTTGTTCATTCTCGGCTGTAAACTCTGTAAATTCATGAAATCCCGTAAAAATAGCACGGCTATTGAGCACTCGCAGAGTCATACAGCAACAACAATAACATATCAAGTTAAGTCTCACAACGTGAAGTATTAATAAGTAGAGAGACAGTTTCTGAAAGATTCTAGGCTCGATAAAGCATAGACACAAGCAAAAAAAAAAAAAAAACTGAACTCCAATCGGAACAACCCAGAAAATGAGAGAAGACTACAAACGTGGCAAATCTGTTCCTGCTTAAAAGACACGTCAAATTACAATAGGCAAATAGCGAGAAAGACTAAAATATCCTTAACTTTGATATTATTGCCATGATGAAGCAGGCATGACTCGAAACTGGTAGCTCCTCAAAGCTTTTCTATATAGAAAAAGAATATACCAGCGGTTGAGACGAATTATAGAACAAAAAAAAGGTCCTAGAATCTTTTTGTGATAACTCAAAATGTATTTAAAACTCTGTGTAAAGAAAGTAGATAACATTTCAAGTAACATTATTTCTTTTTTCTAATAAAAGTTGTGGTGGGATTATAGCTGTCAAAACGGGCTGGTCTAGTCCACCGGGGCTAGTCCATGCGGGTTTTGAAATTTGACGAGTCAGGCCGGGCTGATCCACTATTTTGATGGGTCATTAAACAGCAAGTCCAACCCATTACTACGTGGGTTGTGGGTCTGATCGGGTCAGCCCACCTTTTTTTAAAATAATATTTTTTCATAATTTCTTAATTTAAAAATGCTAACATAAATACTTACAAGATAATATTACATAATTTTACTACTCGCTAAACATGTCTAAAATCCACAAATAAAATAATTCTAATAATGCTTATTAAGTTTTGCTTCAAGTAAAGATTTGATTGTATGTCTTCGGTATGAAATCTCTACCATTCGATGCAATTATTTTGGGTACAACTAAACAAAAAAACAATCTTGTAGACCAAACCTTTTGCGAAAGTGATTAACCTTTGACATTGTTAACACTTACCATATTAATAACTGATATATATCACTCGAACAAAATAGAGATATTAATAGCAAATTAAACAGTTAATGAGTAACAATATAACTAGCTAAATATGAATATTAACATAGCTTTGTTCCAATAGATCTCAATAAAACGCAAAAGAAAATGATAATATTTCATCAATTTAAAGTAAAAATAAATTTCTCAAATAAACTTTCATGACACTTATGGCGTATCCAACACAAGCACATCATCTTCATCAAGCACATATTTTTCTGCTTGTGACAAGGTTGTCTTAACATCTTCACTTTTTTCTATTTTTTTATTTTTTGATTAAATTTCTTTTTGGCCCACGAGTCAGTTTAACCCACGCACTCTCAAGCCCACGGGCCTGCGGACTTACTGGAGCCAAGCTAAAAAACCTCGTTCTTAAATGGGCTTCAAAAATTCAAGCATAACCTTGTTAAATCACGAGCTGGGATGGATCGGCTCACGGGCCTTAGCCCACATTGACGGTTCTATCAGGGAGCATTTCCCCCTTATATAAGCCTTATACAATGTAAATCCGAATTAGTCAGAACCTCTATATAAATTCTCAACATTGAATAAAAAATATAAAAAGTAGTATTATTTCTTTTTGTTAGAATATTATGTTAATAATATTATGATTTTGTATTAATGTAGTATCATGTTATATATGGTAGGTAGTAAAAGGTTAATTAGGAATATTATGTAAATTAGGTAGAAGATTATTAGGAATTGATTAGGAAGATTAGGCATGATTGACTCTTCCTAATTGATGTATATTGTGTATATATTGAACCCTTGAAGGATGAATATAGTGAGGAAAATATTCTACTTACCCTAGAATTATTACATGGTATCAAGAGCTTAAGGAAAGATCCAAAATTAGTTTAATTTCTTCCAAATTTTTGGTCATCTTCCTCCCTAGAACCCCTAGTGGCCGAAAATTTCATTTTTTTCACTCCATTATTGATTATCCTTCATCACAACCAGTTATGTCTGAATCCAAATCATATTTTCACCCTGCCCTTGCTGTCTCAAACATCAAAACACATGTTTCCATCAAACTAGAAATGAAAACCGTTCATTATGCGACTTGGGCGGAATTATTTAAAATATGTTGTCGTGCTCACAAAGTTCTTCATCATATAATTCCTCCAAAAGATGGTAAAGGGAAAGACATAACAAACGATTCAGACAAGGAATTGTGGGATACACTTGATGCCACAGTCCTTGGTTGGATTTATGCAACAATCTCCACAGACTTGTTGCATACGATAATGGAACCGGATTCCATAGCCATGGCGGCGTGGGAACGTTTGCGAGATATTTTTCAAGATAACCAAAACTCTCTCGCTGTTTCATTGGAACAGGAGTTCTCAACTATTGACATGGCGAATTTCCCTAATGTTTCTACATATTGTCAATGCCTCAAAGTGTTGGCCGATCAATTACGAAACGTTGGTTCACCGGTTACTAATAACCGGTTAGTCTTGCAATTGGTCGTCGGTCTCACCGACGCGTATAGCGGCGTGGGAACTCTAATTCGTCAAAGTAATCCTCTACCATAATTTTATCAAGCAAGGTCCATGCTTGTACTTGAAGAGTCGGGCTTGGTGAAAAAGGCCTCAACTACTTCAAATTCCGTCATGCTTGCCACTCCTTCACATGATGGTAATTTTTTTGAACCTTCTCAACAAAACAAGGGACAAAAAGGACGTCATAATAATAAAAATAAGGGTGGAAATCGCGAAAATAATAAAGTGGAGGCCACCGAAATTTCGGTGGCGGCGGTAATGGCGGCAACACCAACTCCGGTGATGGACAATGGCGGCGAAGACGCGCGGCGGGCGGCGGTCGGTCGCGGGCAACCCGACGGTAGGGGCGGCGGACGGGCCAGGCGAGACCACCGGTGGCGGTGGGCATTGGGCTATACCACCTAGCCCAACCCCAGTAGGCAATTGGGCCAGGCAGCCCCCAACGCCCACTGGCCAACCTCAATAAAACAGTGGCCCATTTTCGTTTCGATGGCAAAGAACAATAGGCCCGGCGGAGCCCATTTCACTGGTCTCGTGAACACAGGCGAAATGGCGGGGCCTCACCTCGACCCAAAGGATGACATGAGGCCCATTCAATAGGGGCCCACCCCACGGAAATTGAGTATGTCATGCACACCCTTGGACTTAATCCACCGGATTCAAATTGGTATATGGACTCCGTAGCGACGTCACATATGACGTCCTCTCAAAGTAATCTCTCGTCCTATTTTAATTTGAGCAATGATAATGAAATAATTGTCTGAAATGGTCATTCAATTCCAATAAAAGGTTATGGTTCTAGCAAATTGTCACCACCAAACCCACCCCTAATTTTAAAGAATGTCCTTCATGCTCCAAAATTAATCAAAAACTTGATTTCTGTTAGAAAGTTTACAACTGACAATTGAGTATCTGTCCGGTTTGACCCCTTTGGCTTTTCCGTGCATGATTTTCAGACGGGGAAGCTTCTCATGAGATGTGATAGCAAGGGGGAGCTCTATCTAATAAATTCGTCAACACAACAATCCAAGTTTCCTTCTGTTTTTTGCATCTTTGGCACTATCTTTATGGCGGACATCCGGGAGAGGCTATTTTGGCTTCTCTTAAACAAAATAATTTTATTTCTTGTACCCAAACACAGACTCTAAATAAGTGTCATTCTTGCACACTTTGTAAACATGTTAAGTTGCCTTTTATTTCATCTACTTCATGCACTCTTTTGCCATTTGATATTTTACATTGTGATATTTGGACATCACCTGTTTTGAGTTCTTCTGGTCATAGATTTTATTTGCTTATACTTGATGACTACTCTAATTATTTGTGGACATTCCCTTTATCGGAAAAATCACAAGTGTTTTCCACGTTTCTCACTTTTAGAACATTCATCCGAACTCTATTTGAACGTGATATCAAAAATATTCAATGTGACAATGGGGGGGCGGGGGGGGGGGGGGGGTTTGACAATAAACAGTTTTGGGATTTTTTTCAAAACAAATGATCTTCAGTTTCGTTTGTCTTGTCCTCATACTTCATCACAAAATAGGAAGGCGGAACGTAAAATTAGAACCATTAACAATATTGTTAGAACATCTCTTTCTCATGCTTCACTTCCCCCTGTATTTTGGCATCATGCCCTCCAAATGACCACTTATATGTTGAATGTCCTTCCTCATAAGAATCTATCATACCAAGCTCCCCTAAAAATGCTTTACCTACGAGAGCCCACATATCATCACTTAAGAGTGTTTGGTTGTCTTTGCTACCCCCTCTTTCCATCCACCACAATCATAAAACTCCAAGCCTGGTCTACTCCATTTGTGTTCTTAAGATACCATACTCATCATCGCGGTTACCAATGTTACGACATTTCTTCCAAAAGAATCTTTATAAGTCGTCATGTAATCTTTGATGAAACAATATTTCCTTTTGCTAAGTTACATGCCACCGGGACCCCTAACTATGATTTTTTGGATAATGATAAGCTTTCGTATCTAACCCATTTTTTTCACAGCTCGGTACCTATTACTAGTGTTGAACACCCTAATTCAGGCCCATTGGGAACGGGCCCAATTCCAACTCCATCAATGCAGCTCACTGGACCCTCGGTTTCTCACTCCCCGGTTAGTGGCGTTCCGTCCACTGGCCCAACAAACCGTCCGATCACCCGTAGTCAACATGGGATTGTCAAACCCAATGCTAAATATAGCCTTCACACCCAGGTCTCGAAATCACCCTTGCCTCGTAATCCAGTATCTGCTCTAAAAGACCCGAATTGGAAAATGGTCATGGATAATGAATATCATGCTCTAATTACAAATAGGACATGGGATTTAGTACCTCGTCCATCTAATGCTAATATAATTCGATCTCTGTGGATTTTCAGCCATAAAGAAAAATCTGATGGAACTTTTGAGCGGCATAAAGCCCGTCTTATAGGTGATGGAAAGACACAGTAGATTGATATAGATTGCGGGAAAACATTCAGTCCAATGATTATTACACTTTTTCGTGTTTACATGGAAAAGGAGAAAGAGAATAGTATTAGTGGAACCCACATGTATTGTTTGAAAATAGTCATAAGTATCATTAGATGATAAGTTTTAGTAGTAACATAACATTACTAGTATTAGTGGAACCCACATGTATTGTTTGAAAATAGTCATAAGTATCATTAGATTATAAGTTTTGGTAGTAACATAATATTACTAACTTATGAAATAGCATCATCAGTGATAATTTATATAGCCGATTTTAATTTCTTTGGATCAGAGCTGAAACATAGTTATTGTTGATACAGTAATTTTCAATTAAGCAAATCCAAATGGAAAAATGGCTGTTAACCTCACATGCTCAGACTAGAAGGTGTATAATGTGTCAGGCAGAAAATATTAAGCTCATACTTTTTAAAAAAAATAAAAATACTCCATGTCGTTTGTCATGTCGTATTTTCACAAGTTGCGTAACAACTTGGCATATCGTTAGGACCCCTAGATTCTAGACATAGTTTCCAGTCTAGCACTACTTCTGAACAGACGGATTCAAGAGGTACACTCAATGAACATGAATTAATTGCGTATAATTTAATATATGTATCTTTTTTTAAAATCTAATCATACATTTTGGGTGTGTTTGACAGGTAATTGCACCCATTATCGAGATTTAAATACGGGGAACATCGAAATTTAAATAATAAGTTAATTTCTCTACATAAGAGAAGTATATTATATACTCCTTCCATCTCAATTTAAGTCTTACTTTTTTTTTATCTGTCCCAAAAAAAGTGTATTTTTTATATTTAGTAAGTTTTTCAATTCCAATTCAAGTTTAAGATCACAAAATTTAAAAGACCTGACACATCTTTAATTTTAAACGTTGCTTTTTAATCTTTGTGCTAAGTCAAACTAAAACACTTAAATTGAGAAAGAGTTATATTAATGGCTATAGAGTTGACTTGTCTATAGCTTGATATACATCAAGAGGAAATAGAGAGTTGGAGATTAGTAGAAACTATCTGTCTCTTCCTATGGAAACAATTTAATTAGTACTCTGAATTTCTTCCTCCTAATCTACACTTACTAGCTAGAGCTAATCCCTAAGAGCGCCCATTATTTTTGTGCATTAGTTGATCCTTATCTAACACTTAATAGTGCCTTCATTTTACTCCCTTCTTCTTCTTTTTTCTATTCGGTGTCCAGTATTCATATTGGAGCTTGATTATATTCGGATTCGCGCCGCATATAGCCCATTTCTGGGGGAAGCGCTTCCTACCAAGGATTTTTCCATACTAAGGGCTCGAACCCGAGACCTCTGGTTAAGGGAGGAGTCTCATCCACTGCACCACATCCTTTGTTGGTCATTTTACTCTCTTCGTCTCAAATTATTTGTATTATTTTGTTTTACACGCCCCCTTAAAAAAATTAATTAGGAGGATATTTGATTAACTTTACCGTTATTTATGTTTAAGTTATAATTTGAGATAACTATTTTTAATAACTACGACAAATAATTTGATACGGACGGAGTAAATGACGAAAGTGCAGGTCAAAGTATTTTATCTATCATTAGGGACTCTCAAAAATACATGAAACAAATATCTAACTTATTAAAATGCTTTAGTCCCATGAGATTTGAATATTATAAGTTCTACGTAGAGGGTTAAAGACGAGTTTAAGATTTGAATATTATAAGTTTGAATTCAAAATTTTATAATACTACGTATGATGTAGCTTACTGAATTCGAAATTTATTATGTGTACTTGTTTAATGAAATTTTTAATATATATATTTCGAGCCAAAAACTACTAAATTAGAATAAACTCATATGTTGTTAACTAAATCTGGCCCTTATGAGAGGCTACCAGAAGTGCATAATGCAACTAGTGAAGATAGTTAATTTTTATGTCTGTCTCTATCAAGTTTAGTTGAGAGTCGAAAATGAGAATTGAGATCTGAGAACCTGCGGTTACCTATGTACATATATGTCTCCCTTTCTTTGTCGATTCAAGATTTCATTAATAAATGTTTACATAGTAAGATAATTTTATCAGTGGAGATATAATAAACTTATCTGTTACCTTCCTTTTATATTTAGGGCTTTTTACATTTTTCGCTGCTTGGCTAAAAATAGTTACAGCTGCTAGAAAATATACAAAAGATATATAAAATATGCATATTTTTTTATATTATAAATAATATATCAAAGATTAATATTTGCTAGCTATTATTTTAATAGGAAGCTATATAGTATAAAAATCTCATTTATTTTTTAATAGCTTTTTATTTTTAACTATAACTTTTTGTGTACTCTAGCAAGAAATCTAGTTGGATGTATCAGAAGTCCTACATCGGTTATGGACAAGATATTTGATTTCCTTATATTGATCTCTTGGATAATTTTCACTTCATGATCTAATATTTTAATCGAGTGAAGCAGAATTGAATTTTTTTAGTCGAGTTAGGTTCTTATGCTTTCAAAGTCAAGATTATCTTAATTTTTTAGGTTCTTAGGCCCCTATATCATCAGAGTATTTAGAGATAATTTTCTATATATGCTAAGACAGGACCCTAATTACCGTTACTAATAATATTGTTTCATTTTCAAAACATGTTCGCAAGACTTGTACAAACTCTAAAATTCAACAGAATTAGGAAATTCGTCGGACACTGTTGTAGCTCCACCATCGACCATCGTTACCCCACCAAAAGATCGCCGGAGCTTTGCCAAAATAGTAAATCTATTAGTTTTTTCTTCACAGGAATTACTCTTTTTCGTCAGATTTCTCTCTCGTGGCTTTTTACATTTCTTTTTTTCCTTGTCGAAATTCTTTTCTTCGTGAGAGTTCTTTCTCATTAATTTCACAACTTCTTCTTCTAAGAATGCATTCTTCATATCAAGTTGATGAATCGGTCAATGCTTACTCGTAGTTATGCTCAGAACCATGCGAATGGTAGCCGGTTTAACCACCGAACTAAATGTCTCACCACAATCAATACCCTTCTGCTGATTAGTACCATTAGCCACAAGTCTCGCCTTATGGCGCTCAAGGTCACCACTGTCTCTGAATTTGTGACGAAATAGCCACATGCATCGAATAAAATTAACCCCATCCGGTCTAGGAACCAGATCTCAAGTGTATTGTTTCGTTAAAGCATTAAATTCCTCACGCATGACTGCATTCCAATTCGGGCAAGTATGGCTAATTTTGAGTTTTTGGAAATTAGGTATATAGTCTGTGTGGATAAGTTAAAATGGACTTTGGGTTTGAAAATCCCGTGTTGAGCACGGGTTTCCATTGGTGTGTGGGGGCAGGCGCAGTTTGGGTAGATGGGTGGGGTGCGATCTGGTGAGTTGTCGGGTCAGGGGTTAAATGTTGGGTTGGATTTGTCGGGTCAGGGGTTAAATGTTGGGTTGGATTTGTCGGGTCATGGGTTAAATGTTGGGTTGGATTTGTCGGGGTAGTGACAGTGATGGGTGGTGGTTGGGATAGGTCGACGGGGTATGGGTGATGGGGGTTCGGTTCCAATGATCGGGATAGGTTGGGTGTGGTTGGGTAGCGAGTCAGAGCGACGGGATTTGGGTGACGCGGTGTCGGTGACTGGTTTGGATGACTGTGATTGGGTTGCTGTGGGGCAGTCGGTGGGCTTGTTTGGTCTACGAGATAAGGGGCGGCAGGTGGCGGAGACATTGGGTTGGTCGAGCAGGGATGCCAGCAGATGTGAGGGACGATGACGGGTCGGGTTGTCACTGTCGGGGAAAGGTCCGACGATCACTGGTGGTGGCAGTGGGATTGGGTGGTGATTGAACTGTGGGGGCAGCGGCGTTGGCACGCCGGAGTTCGATGAGTACGACAAGGGAGGTATCTGACTCGTCTAGAAAGGTGTAGTCTGTGTTTCAAATTTTTTGGATGTTTGCAAATGGAAAGATTGTCTCGTCAAATGTGACATGACGAGAGACGTGGATTTGACGTGTAGGTATGTCATAGCACAAATACACCATATGATTAGACGGGAAGCCTAAGAAGACACACGTAGTGGTGCGTGGTACTAATTTATGGGGGGCCATAGAGGCGAGATTTGGGTAGTAAAGGTAACCAAAAATCCGAAGGTGATCGTATGAGGGGATCCAACAGTAGAGGATTTCGGTGGGGGTCTTGTTATGAAGAGTACGGGTAGGTAAAATGTTAAGGATTTATTCTACCATTTTGACTGCATAGACCCAAAAAGAAGGGGGGGAGAGGCATGAAAAAGGATTGTACGAACCATGTTATAATAGTGCGGATGATTCGCTCAGCCTTACCATTTTGAGGGGAGGTATGGGGACACGAAAAATAAAAAACCATGCCATTATTTTTACAAAACTTGTGAAAACTGGAATTGTTAAACTCACGACCATTATCACATTGGAACAACTTAATGGCCTTTTCAAACTGTGTTTTGATATAAATACGAAATTCAAGAAACTTGACAAACACTTCAGACTTAAATTTAAGTGGGTGGACCCAAATAAAGTGAGAAAAATCATCTAATAGAATGAGATAATAATTATGACCTGGTGAGCTATTAATGGGAGATGTCCATAAGTCAGCATGCACAATATCAAAGAGAGAAAACGTAATACTTAAAGATGACTGAATCGGAAGGCGAACATGTTTGCCTAAAGGGAAAGAAAAACAATGTTGGGCAAGTTTCCCGTTATTACATCGAATAAATTATTGCTTCTAAGAAAATTAAAAATATGAGCTCATGGGTGTCAAAGTCTATTATACCAAGTTGACGGAGAGATAGCAGTGAGGGAGGTATGTGAGCGGGATCTGGCAGCGGAGGTGGATGAGAAAGGATAGAGGTCCCCCACACTATTGCATCTCGTAAGGGGTATCCTCGTAAGTAGATCCTTCACAGAAAATCCAAAAGAGTCAAACTCAACAGACACTGAATTGTTACGAGTAAATTTCCTAACATATGTTAAATTTTTAATGATGTTGGGAGCATAAAAGACGTTATTTAGGGAGAAGGGTGGGTGAGATGGTTGGGTGTAGGTTGTACCATAACCTTGAATTGGAATGTGATGACCATTACCAACCATAATAAATTGAGGATACTTTAAACGAAATAGTTTGGAGATATTACCTGAGGAGTGGGTGAGATGAGAGGTGGCCCCCATATCCATGTACCAATTTTCATTGAGTTGTTGGAGATTTAATATGCTGAAGGCCTGGCCCAAATTAGTGGGGGCCAGACCCGATGAAAACTCTTGCTGGACCATAACGACGTGGGTTTGTTGGGCTGAAGGTGTCGACTGGCGTGGGCTTGGGGAGTGGCCCAATATGCCGGGCTGCCAGGCTGTTGGGAACTGGGCTGAAGCTTGGTGGATTGGGTAAGCAGTTGCGGCCTAGGCTCCTGGTTTGGGCCAGCCCAAGGCTGAAAAATGGTGGGATGTTGCTGCTGGCCGGTTCTGCCTCCATGTCTGCGGCCCCTGCTGCCCTTGCCATTGTCGTGGCCCCTGCCTCCTCTGCCACCACCACGGTTGCCCCGCGGTTGGTGGTTGTCCGACGGTGGTGGTTGGGCGGTGGAGGCGGCGTTTGTCGTCGGATTTTCAACCGCTAACGTCTTCTGATTGTGTTCATCCGGTTTGGCACATCGGGTTTCCTCCAAAAGTAATTGTGAACGGGCCCTATTGAAGCTCGGTAGTGGGTCGGCTTGTTGAATCATAGTCGCTAGAGTATTGTATTCTCCCTTTGGTAAGCCAGAAACTAGTTGTAGTACCATCTTTATTTCGGAAATTTGTGTCCCCACATTAGATAATTAGTCCGTAACTAATTTCAATTGTTTACAATACTCAGAAATATTGGCAAAATTATTGAGACGGGTATTATTGAACTGTTCCTCCAAGTACACGGCACGTGTATGCTTGTTATCCTAAAATTCTCCTCCAAACGTATCCATAACTCACGAACCAAGGCACCGGTTTTCATAATCGTATAAAGCAAGTCCTTAGAGATGGTGCCATAAATCCACTATTTGACGATGACGTCAAGACGACGCCACATCATTTCCTTAACTTCGATAGGGCGAGGGAAAGAGTCGTCAATATGGTCAAGCACGTTATAAGCACATGCGTGAATGCGAAAGAGTTCAACCCACGATGAATATTGATCATCTTCTTGATCAAGAACTAAGGGGATAAAATTCTTGATATTCGTGATGGCAAACGCCGGATGGAAAGAAGGAGTGGAGAAGGGAGAGGGGGGTTGTCTATGACGACTGTGGAGGAGGCGGAAGTCTTGGGAGAGGTGGGAGTAGACATGGAAGTCACAGAAGGGGACAAGAGAAAAACAAATTAGGGTTCGGGTTTGTAGATGAGGGTCGCCGTCCGAGGGAGGTAGGGGGGATATGTAGAGAGAAAGAAGAATTAGGTGTTTTTAGGGTTTGTCTTTTGATACCATGTAAGATTGTATTAATCTCACTTGGGAGTATTTCTCATTAATACAAATATATATAGTGTGTACAATGTTGAATCCTAATTGAATAATGATCTTATATTTACCATAATTATACACTACTATTAATTATAAAATATATGACGAATATATGGTAATATTCGCTAATACCTTTCACCATAAGAATGTAAAAATTATTTCTATTTTATAAAATGAAAAACAATGAGGGAGCTTCACTGGAGCTAGATCTGTTTCACCGAAGTTATTTCTTCCATCATATATACATTTTTTAACAAAAAAAAATTCCTTCCTGAAAATTAAATTTGTCGGAGGTAACGCCGAGAAGGTAGTTACTCCATCTGTCTCAATTTATAAAACACACTTTCCTTTTTAGTCAGTCCAAAAAAGAATGACATATTTTCTTATTTAACAATAATTTAACTTTAAATTTTACCTTTTACATTTAATGATGTATAATCACATAAAAATCTTTTTTATTTTTTAAATTTTATGCCCACTCAAACTACATCATATGAATTAGGACGGAGAGATTATTAATTTTTAAACACAATTTTGGGCAAGGGAAAAAATAGATGGAGAAGGATGAAAAAAGGAAAATGGTGACTGGCTAGGGACGGATTTACCTTAGCCAGAGGGATGCCACGTGATACTGCTTCGTAGAATTTTTTTATTAAATATGTGTGAATAATTGGAAGCCAGAAAAAACATAAGATTAAATTTAATAAAATGACACTTCTTGACATTAATAGCGATGCAGCAGCTCACGTTGTCAGGCACTTCCGTTTTCTTCTAAATGTCGTAAGTTCGACGAAACTAAGCAGCTTCATTTCTTTGTTTTAATTTTTTTGGCACATATACACAAAAAGATGCTTGTCCGGTTTCGAACCGTAGACATGTTAGAAGTTAAGAAAGCAATAGACCAGTTGGTTTACACTGGCTTCCATAAAGACCTGCGACAAGAAAATATTTGATAGGATGTTATTATATAGTGTTATTTTTTAAATATAATATTATATTGTTTATTTATTTGTTCTCATTTTAAAATGTGACAACACTTATGAAAATATTTGAGTACACCACTGTGACTGGCGGGTCATCGATGAGAGTGAGTAGAGATAGAGAGTATATATCCACTCCCATTTTGTGTTCCAATCATAGTCCTCCTAAGGGATTCATATTTCCCTAAACTGTTATTTTGAATTTTTTTGCTATATTAGGTAATTAGGTGAAAGGAGTTCATCTTTGTCACATCAAGTAAAAATATAACACAATATTAGATATGAATACATAACTTTAAAAATATAATAGGTTCAATGTAAGAACCTTAAGCGTTGAACCCATAAAACTTAAATTCTGAAACCACCTCTGATCATCTCCATACTCATTTTGCCGAATCATTAATTCTGATATTAGTTGTTGGGCTAAGCTAACCTAGATATTCTTACTATGGTATGACATTGCCTTCTTTAGCTGATCTCATGGGTAATTGCTAATATGATACTCCATCTGTTCTAATTTATGTGATATTTTTTTAGTCGGTCTCAAAAAGAATAACAACAACAATAATAACAAATCCAATGCAATCAGGGACGGAGCTAGGAAGGGCCTAGAGGGTTCATCCGAACCCCCTTCTCCAGAAAATTACATTGTTTATACACGATTAAAATTATTTTTTATGTATATATAGTATATGTTAAACCCCCTTTGGCTTCTTTATCTATTTACTTTTTTATATTTTGAACTTCTTTAGTGAAAATTCTGGCTCCGCCAATGAGTGCAATCCCAAAGTGAGATCTAGGGAGGGTAAGATGTACGCAGACCTTACCTCTACTTTGTGTGATAGAGAGAATATTTCAAAAAGAATACTCCATCCGTCCTAAAAATATTGATCTGCTTTCCTTATTAGTTTGTCCCAAAAAGATTGGCTCCTTTCTATATTTAGAAACAATTTAACTTTATGAGATCATTTACAACCACACAAATATCTAAGATTTATTTTGGACCACGCATTTCAAAAGTCTTCCTTTATTTCTTAAACTTTGTGTCAAGTCAAACTAGGCCAGTCTTTTTGGGACGGAGGAACTAACACATTTCTATATTTAGTACTTCCCCTGTCCCAATTTATGTGACACCATTTGATTTGACACAGAGTTTAAGAAAGAAAGGAAGATTTTTGAAATGTGTGATCCAAAACAAGTCTTATATAAATGTGTGGTGGTAAATCATTTCATAAAGTTAAATTGTTTCTAAATATAGAAAGGTGACATTCTTTTTGGAGCAGACCAAAAAGAAAATGATGTCACATAAATTTTTTAACCTTAATGAAATTTTTTCTTGCCACATAAATTCCTATGGTTTATTTTGGACCACAAATTTCAAAAATATTTCTTACATTATTAAATTTTGTGTTATATCAAACACCCTCAAATAAATTGAGACGAAGGCAGTATCAATCGTGATACACAGTTTGAGATGTTCTCCGACAAATTGAAATAATTTAAACTAACTAATATAATAAATGAAAATAAAAACGCCAGTGTACAACTCCTATAAAATAGATAAACTTTGAGCTCAGATGGTGCTAGCTAGTGACCACTGGCAATGCATGTGAGCTGTGACATTTGAAGACTGGAAAGCTGGGTAGTTTCTGCGTATTTGAGCTAATTAGCACTTGGCCAAAAGAGCTGCTCTAATATCATGCAGTGATTTTGACTGGTGCACATGTTGTTGGTCGACGTAAATTTTGCAGAGCTATGGGAAACTTTGACATGTATGTGTCATTAGCTATGTAACGAATTCAGAATTTAATACTCCTTCCGTCCTAATTTAAATATTTTAATTTAACTAAACACGAAATTTAAGGAGTTAACTGTATATGAAAATCCATCGGTTTTCTTTTCCATTGGTCCCCCACTCCCCCCATTTTTAATTTGAATCAAACCCATTAAAGGCCAAATCCCGAGAACCCACCTTCGAAAAAGGTCATTTTTGTTTCAAATTTCAACCCGAAAGTTAAGATTCTCGATATATTCAAGTCAAGAAACAAGATTCGAAGCTCGAATTTCGTAATAAAGTGACGTAGAAGTCGATTCCAAAACTCATAAAACAACCTTCAATCTTGATATTTTACTATAAACTTTCGAATTATATTGTTAAATATATTATTATCCTAAGCATGATTAATGTTTAATAGTCTCGAATTTCAAAATATTATTGTTTTTTGCACAAATTTTATGTGCAATTAGGGCGGGCAATGGATCGGAGGTGGATCGGGTGGAGCTCAATTCGCCTCCACCCGCCAACCATCCATCCATCACCCTATTTTTTCTTCATCCACATCCGATCCACCCATCATCCACGGGTGGATCGGGTGCTTCGCGGATGAAAATTATAGCACAATCAGTCAATCACCTAAAATCCTTGGTAAAACGAAGAAAAAAACACATCAAATAAATATCATCATACTGTTTTTACAAGCCATGTCTATGCTCCAAACATGCAACCAAAAAATGGAAATGAGCCAAAAGTCAATAATAATCCAAAGTAACTAAAGTTTAAAGGACGAATTACATGTCACTTCTAATAATACTAATAATTGAGTTTCTAATTAGCGACAATCTTAATAGACTAAAACATTAAAATCTATCAGGTCTTCCGTCTTCATATCACATCCTCTAAGATCCATTCATTTTCTAAATCACATATCCATGTCCTCTCCATCCTGCCATTAATGAAATAAAAGCATATAAAAAACAAAACATTATTAAAGCAAACATTATCGTAGGAGATAAATGTGATCAGTTTACCGAGTTAACATCAATGTCTTCACTTGCAGAGCTTCCATCACCTCCCACATCGGCATCATCCAAAATAGTTGCATATGTGCGTGCATTATCAAAAGAAGATTCTAAAAAAAAAATCCACCAGAACTCATAAATTATCATCATATCAATTTTAATAAAAACGGTTCAAGTGAATGTAAATCTAAAATATATATTACATGAATACTCTTCAAGAATCCAATTTTATCATGATTTAAATTATGAATGCCTATGTGTTTATTACAACGGAGAATATCATTATAGATGATATATAATATATCAGTACATTTATTAAATCATCCTTCATATTTTCAAAGCACTTTTCTTTTAGGTGAGGTATGATATTTAAATGCAGTCTTAACAAGAAGCTAGAATTTAGTTGTACATTAAAAAAATAATTAATTTATAAACGGGTGGATGGATGGGTCGGGTGGTAGATTGGATGTATGTCCACCGAATCCAACCCGATCCGTCACCCGATTAAAATCCGTGTTTTGTCAGATTTTCGTTCATATAATCGGGTCGGGTGAATCGGATATCCATTGGGTCAGGGTGAAATTGTCAGCCCTATGCAGAATAGGGGCTGCCGTGACCACTGTTTGCAGTCCCTTTATTTATTTATTTTTTTAAAAAAAAATTGTTGTTTATTAGTTAATTGTTAAGTGGTTGTTAATTGTAAGCATGATTAACAATTGTTAATAAAGTTTTAATTGTTAATTAGTTGTTTAGTTGTCAATTAGTTAATTGTTATCCTAATTAGTTTAGTTGTTAATTAGTTAATTGTTATCCTAATTAGTTTAGTTGCTTAGGAGATTAGTTGTTTATCCTAAGCATGATTACGTTTTAATTATTAATTAGTTGTTTGTTAATTTATTTATAAAATTTTTAATCCATGTTAATTAGTTAATCAAATTTTATGTTCTAATTAGTTATCTAATTTTATGTGTTAATCAATTTTTATGTTCTAATTAGTTATCTAATTTATGTGCTAATTAGTTATCTAATTAATTGTAAATTATTAATTAGAAATAGTTAATCCTTAGTTTAGGATTGAACATCATTAGTTTATGATTAAAAATATTATTAATATTATATTAGTTAATTGTAGTTAGTGTAATGATTAATTAAAAATTATTAATTAGAAATAGTTAATCCTTAGTCTAAGATTGAACATCATTATTTTAGGATTAAAATTATTATTAATTTTATATTAGTTCGATAATTGTGGTTAATATAATGATTAATTAAAAATTATTAATTTGCAAATTTAGATAGTTAATATAATTTTCCGATAAAAGATTAGTTAGTTAGTATAATTTCTCGATAAAGGATTACATAATTAATATTACATGTTAATGATTAATTAAAAATTGTTAATACAGATACGACACCTCCATGAATCCCAACCTTCATCTGAGGCCCTTCGATAGATCAGTACTTTATCTACAGGATAATCATAGGTCCCAGCTATTATGGGATGGAGTGATAGATATGAGTATGTTGTTCCGTCCCCGTAGGGTGGAACATGTGTGGGATCCTTTAGCGGCTCGGCCCCCACATTCCCACGTCTTAGATATATTGTATATGGGTGATATCTACCGTTGTGTCGTTGTTGGTGGGGTACAGCATGATCGGGCTCTTGTGACCCATGGTTGAGCGGCGACCGGAGACCCACACCTTTCATCTCCGCACTGGTGAGGTCATTATCACGCTCAGGATGTGGAGATTATATATGGACTACGGATAGATGGACGCCTGTTATACATTAAGGAGCCTCAGCAGCCGCCATCGTATGGTCAGGAGTTGATTTGGCTCACTGATTACGTGCCTCGGCAGGGTGATATCCATGGAAAGACTCGGATGTCGATATATTCCCTTTGTACTCACTTGCGCCTCGTAGACATGGAGCATCATATTACAGACGACACACCTTAGGTGGATATTGATCGTCATGCCTGTCTGTACCTACTCATCATATTCGGGGACATCTTGCTCTCGAACACATCGGGTTCCCATGTGAGCTTAAAGTATTTGTCATTTCTAGATGATCTGGACCAATTAGGATGTTATAGCTGAGGCGATGCTATTCTGGCTTACTTGTATCAATCAGTATGTCGAGCGTCTATGGGCGATAAGACGAATGTCAGTGGATTTCACGCACTCCTTCAGGTAATATATTTAAGTGTGTGTAATTTTATTATAAATATAGCTTTTTGAAATACTAATAAAACATATTAATGACCCTTTTAGTTATGGGTGTGAGATAGGATGAGGCCTTTTCAGCCCGTAGCTGCGCACCCTCAGCCTAACTTCATTGCTGATAACATGTCCTACGCGCGGAGATGGAGAAGAGGCATATCCCGAGATATGGATACGCACCACATTATTCTTCCGTTCAGGGATCAGCTAGATCATATGACGGAGGACATGGTAAGTTTCTTTGATTTTACATTATTATCTTTTTTTTTTACTATTTTTGTCTTTATTGTTTACTAATTCATTTTTATAGGTTTTTATATGGACGTCGTATTATCAATTTTTGGATCAGTTGCCGACGTTTCGTAGGGTTGGTGAGCCAGTGTAGATGTCGCGATGTCTGTTGATACACATGGATATTGTTAAGGATCACGCTCCTTACTGCGTCTTACGACATTTTGGGCATGTACAGAATATACCTCAGCTTGTTCTTTGGGAGCACGACCACTATACGCGGGATGAGTATGCGACCGCCT
The DNA here is from genome assembly GCA_034509755.1 of Anisodus tanguticus. NCBI lineage: Eukaryota > Viridiplantae > Streptophyta > Magnoliopsida > Solanales > Solanaceae > Anisodus > Anisodus tanguticus. The sequence continues at coordinate 4,896,636 of CM067543.1, read as the reverse complement.
CTCCTACATACCGAGCCTTTATGTAGGACCAAATTCATCGTTGGGATCAGAGGCTGGAGACACTAGCGGTGGTCGGACATATGACTCCGACCCAAACTTACATGGAGTGGTACCGGCAGATCACACACAGATTGATTGGCAACCCTGAGACACGTCATCCAGATGGTCGAGGATATGCAGAACTCGCGGGGCAATATGAGGTGCTCGTAAGATTACCCCACTTAAACTTAACTAATCATCTTGTATATTACGTTACAAATTTATTCAATCATTAATATTTACAGACAAATGCAACCATAGACCGTATAGATGATATGTTGGTTGGGCATGAAGCATATGGCTTTCTCCGAGACAGCAGGATTCGCATCCCGAATCGTTCAGCTAGCCAATTCGGGTATACAACAATCACAAGAGGTCACACGTATGCATGAGCGTGTTTCAAAGATTCTGTATCATGCAACAGGTGGTCGTGGTCCTGCTCGTGGAGGCAATGGTGGCAGAAGGGGGTGATAGAAAGGGTGGGGCCAGAGGAGATGTTGGCCTAGGGGTTGGTGGTAGAGGGAGTGGGGTGGGGCCAGAAGGGATGGTGGCCGAGGAGATAGTGGTGGAGGCCTCCGTTTAGTAGATGAGCATGCTATCATTCTCGCTCCAGCCCAGCAGCATTCGTCGCCTTCAGAGCTCCCATCGACTTCAGAGCGCCCGTTAACTTCTCACCGACCGTCAAAACCTCTATATACGTCGGTGCAGCTATTTTCAAATCACATAGACTGGGTTTCATATGAGACATCAGTGTCTGTGCAGCCGCCAGTTCGTGATCCACGGGGTGAGCGGCCAGTTCGTGATCTACAGGGTGGCAGGGAGCTGGAGTACGACTACTCATTCATGGACTTCGACATATTTCAGAGCCCATAGGTAAGGGTTTAAATTAATTATTTTAACATATTAAAATACTTATACCGATTATTTTATAATTTTCCATATCTTAGGATCCATCTCCAGCTCCATCTCCAACTCCAGCTTCGGCACCATCTCCAGTTACGGCTCCAGTCATTTAGGAGCCCGCAGAGGAGCCAGCTCAGGAGCCCTCTGATTAGTCCGTTGACACACATATTTGATTTTTTTACCAAAAGATAATATATTAAATATAAATTAAAATTAATACTAATTATTTATATATTATTTCAGGTTCATCCTTCAGCGCCTGTGGATCTGTCTCCATAAGAGGACGATGAGGACGATGTTGATAATTTTGACCCAACTGATCTGGACAAAATGACACCGATTATGATAGTTAAAGGTGGCCATATGCACGTCATGATTCGGACACCGAAAAAGGACAACAAGGAAAAAATGGTGGCGGATGATCATGACTTGGAGCGTCCTGCGATTAAGAGGAGAAAGGGGGATGTAGATGATGGTGAGGGTGGTGGGGGTGGTGGGGATCACCTTAGGCCTCTAATTACTCAAAAGGCTCCCATATGTGGGACCCATTAGAGATTGTGTATATGTAATTAAGTTGTACAGTTTAAGTTAATATTATATTTTTTGTATTATTTTTTAATGATAATTAGTTATCTTAGTCTTTATTATCGTTTATTAATAACTGGTGCGACGTCCTAAATTAATTATGAAAAAAATCTCGACATATTTGAAATAAAGTAATGCCTTGACTAAATAAAAAATGCTTAAATCAAAACCTTAAAAAATAAAACACTTAAACCTAATGATAACAAGTTTCCAAACAAAACTTACTTCGGGGCACGTTACAACCCCTAAAACAAAGATCCAAACGTTTGGGTATCCTTGATGTATTGAGCCTACATTATTGTTCGCAGAAAAAGATATCAGGTTCTATATAAAAAATTGATATTCCGGAGTTGTGAGACATGACTAATCTTTGGTCTAAGTATGAAAAAACGTGAATTTTAAAATTATACAAGGTGTGATAAAATTTATCAAACCCCTATTGGGCAGAAAATTTCTCCTCAAAAGATATTTATGTGACATTTTTTGTGGGGTATTTTGAGCCCCACTTTGTGGGTCATTGCGAGTTATCTTTACATATGTACTTATGTTTATTTCCGTTCATATATACTCGAGGCCCGAATTAAAAACTCATAATGACCAAAATGGTGTCGTCTACTCTACACTTGCCACTATCTAATTTAACATGCTAAATTTGATAATAAATTATTTAGGCAGAGACCGATTCAGAAAAATTGTCGTGCTATACGTGTTATAAAATTATGTCATTAAAAAAATGTATTAAATTGCTTTAAAATAGATAAATTGGTCATTTCTTTTAGAAAATCAGATAAAAAAAAAGTGTCACGTAAGATGGGAGAGAGGGTATATAAAATTTGGCATTAGAAATACAGCTTATTTGATGAAGTCTTCTCATTGATATGCTAAAAAGAATCAAAAATATTTTCACATCGAATTCCTATGTACTATAGGCATAAAATTATTCTCCCAATTTCAATGGAGGATATGAAGGTTCTCACAACTCAAAACGAAGTCAAAACTAATATAAAATTTTAAAATCGAAATGAATATGTTCTCTGGGCAACTAGGAAGTTGCAATATCAATAATTTGACTCTTCAAAACAAAGCAAATTAATTACTAGTACCTCTCAATATTGTTTATGCCATTAAAGAAAAAAGCTTCAATTGTTGACCTGACCTTGTCAACTGTCAAGCCCACCCTTGAGCTCACTCCAATATTTGGCCCTATATTTTCCATAAATATTCTAAACCCAACTGATTTTGACATGAACTTTTTTTTTTCCTTTTAAAAAATATATTTTAAAAAAAAATGGTTGGTTACACATTAGAATGAATTTTGGTCGGTTTCTTAAGATGAGTTTTTTAAATTTAAAGAATTGATTTTTACCAATCTTTTAATTGAATTTGTTTTCCACTCACAGTATATCACTTTTTTCCAAGTGAAACGCATATACAAACACAACTCTAACTATATCTTTTTTGAACTTCAGCTTCAAATACTATTTTTTCCAATTATTATATAATTCGAGTCTTCTTTATTTCATCTAGTTTTTAGTGAAAGGCAATAGGAAATATAAAAGAAAAAGATAGTACAAAGGAAAAATTAATGTTTGGTGCTTTCGGTGTAAGATAGCAGTCTTTCATGGAGTCGTGTGACTTTAGAAGAGTATCTTTTGCAATTTTTCGATTACAAATCATTTATTTTAGTACTAATAGAATATTTTTCGGATATTCTTTCATTAATTTATATATCTTATTTTAGGTAAAATTATATTCTTATTGTAATTATATATATTGTACATTATTGATCAATACAATCAAGGGAACATATTCATTTATGGTATCAGTAGCCTAAAAATACCTCCACCGCCGTCCCAAACCCCGGCACCCGCCCCCACCTCGGACAGTCCGGGACACACTGCCCACCCGGTTCTGCCGACGGTGGCCGGAATGACACCTCGCCTCGGGTGATTCCGCAGCCACCTCTCGACAAACTGAGCATCGGCCAGCCGGTCCCGCCACCCCTGCTATTCCTCCTCCTCCCGGCAGTCTCGCAGCACACACCCCTCCCATCCCGCATCCCAAGACATGCTCTCGGACCTTGGAAACCAGTGCCATGCACGGAATTCATAAACCTAAACGACTGTTTAACATATCCATTTTAGTTGTCCCTTCCCATGTCGCTTGAAATTCGAAGGATGCCTTGTCCGACCCTAATTGGTCCCCAATGATTAACGAATATAATGCTCTTATTGATAATAAGATGTGAGATTGACGAATATAATCCTCTTATTGATAATAAGACATGGGACCTAGTACCCCATCCACGTGATGCTAACATTATTCGTTCTATGTGGATTTTAGACATAAAAAGAAATCGGATAGTTCTTTTGAGAGGTACAATGCTCGTCTTGTAGGTGATGACAGGTCTCAACAGGTGGGAGTGGACTGTGATGAAACGTTCAGCCCGATCATAAAGCCCACAACCATCCGGACCGTCCTCAGCATTGCTCTATCCAAGTCTTGGCTCATTCATCATCTTGATGTCAAGAATGCCTTCTTACATGGGGATCTTCATGAAGCAGTATATATGCATCAGACTATGGGTTTCAAGAATCCTATTCATCCAAATTATGTGTGTTTGTTGCGGAACTTGCTCTATGGACTGAAACAAGATCTTCGAGCATGGTACCAATGGTTCGTCGATTATGTCTCCTCTATCGGTTTTTCACACAGCAGATCCGATCATTCCATGTTCAGCTACAACAAAGGTACAAACATGGCTTACCTATTATTATATGTTGATGACATCATCTTATGCTCTTCGCCGGTCCATTATGTCTCTCATTTCCTCTGAGTTTGCTATGAAGGATCTGGGGGCCCTGAGTTATTTCTTAGGAATCTCTGTCACTCGACATTCTGGCAGCCTATTTCTGTGTCAGAAGTACGTCGAAAAGATCATTGACCGTGCATACATGACATCTTGCAAACCATCACACACACCAGTAGACACCAATTCCAAACTCAGCGTTGATTCCGGCCCCCCATATTCAAACCCGACTCACTATCATAGCCTGGTTGGGGCCCTGCAGTACCTCACATTCACGAGACCTGACATATCCTATATCGTGCAACAAATCTGCCTACAAATGCACAATCCGACGAAAGCACACATACATGCCCTCAAATGTATTTTACTATACGTCCAAGGTACACTTCACTTTAGATTACATCTACACAGGTCCTCGCTCACTAGTCTCACTACTTATTCCGATGTTGACTGGGGTGGATATCCTGACACCCGACGCTCCACGTCTGGTTACTGCGTTTTCCTCGGAGATAACCTATTTTCTTGATCTTCCAAAAGGCAACATGTACTATCCCGATCCATTGTCGAAGCAGAGTACAGAGGTGTCGCTAACGTCGTCTCTGAGTCTTGTTGGATCTGTAACCTTCTACTTGAGCTTCACTGCCCGATTCAAAAGGCAACACTGATCTACTGCGATAATATTAGTGCGATATATCTTTCTGGAAATCCCGTTCAATATCAGCGTACTAAACACATTGAGATGAACATTCATTTCGTTCGCGAAAAAGTGGCTCGTGGTCAAATTCGTGTCCTTCATATTTACTCAAGATATCATATTGTCGACATCTTCACCAAAGGACTTTCGCGCATACTATTTGATGATTTTTTAGTCAGTCTCAGTGTTCGTGAATTTCCCGCTTCGATTGCGGGGGTGTAATAGAATATTTTATGAATATTCTTTCATTAATTGTATATCTCTTATTTTTAGGTAGAATTGTATTCCTATTGTAATTAGGTTGATTCATTAATTAGTTTAAATATTCTTGTACTACTATATATATTGTACATTAATGATGAATACAATTAAGGGAACATATTCCTTTAACTACAATTATTGGTAATTGTGGTCCTTTTCAATTATGTATAATAAAAAGACATTTCAAAAAACGGGGAGCATATTTCCTGTTATATGGCCATGCTGAGTACCAAGGAGGTGGCATTGATGGATCGGTACCTCCACACTTAACTATACGTTTCGAGTTCATGTCATAAAAATGAAAACAATTCTTGTCAAAAAAGTACTTCACCGTTTAATAATTAAGTGTTGTAAATTTAAATTTATAGGGCCAGTAAATTTCATATTCCAGGTGATTAAACCCAAAGAGGAATATGACCATAACTATAACTAGTGAACTTTCATAATATATAGGTGAACAATTTTCAAAATTTTAATGCCACTCTTCTAGACGAGAACTTTATATAATTGGACAAATTTAAAGTTAATGTATTTATATACTAAGCATATTTGCAGCGAATATGGCCATACTCACTTTCCTCCGATGCTTAATCAACGTTCTTGGGTTCAAACTCAAGTTGACAAATTCCTAGTTCTTTCTTGAGCCGCAAATTTGAATTAGTCTGATTAATAAAATTCAAGCATCGGATTGATTATTATAAGCGAATATTCTCCGAATATTCATAGTATATTTTGTAATTATGATAGATGTATATTTAAGATAACTTAAGATTCTTATTGTAGTAGGAATCAACCTCTGTACAACTATATATATTGTGATTAATGAAAGGAAACTCTAAGGGAGATTATTCCAAACTTACATGGTATCAAGAGCCAAACCCTAATCCCTACTCTTCTACTCCCAACGCCGCCGCCGACCACCACCCTCTCTCTTCTTCCTTCTCGGTCGACGGCCACCATGTCTTCCCCCACTAATTTCGATTCATCCACTGGTACTTTTGACAACCCCCCACCACACTCATCGTCTTCTTTTCATCTGGCTTTCGCCATTACCAATATCAAGAATTATATCCCTATAATTCTTGACCAAGAGGATTGTCAATATTCCATGTGGACAAAACTGTTCTATATTCATGCATGTGCATATAATGTGCTAGACCATATTGATGACTCTGTTCCTCGTCCTACCGTTATTGCCAACTCGACATGGCGTCGCCTTGACGACATCGTCAAACAGTGGATATACGGCACATCTCAAAAGACTTGTTGTGTACTATCATGAAAACAGGTGCTACGACACGTGACATTTGGGTACGGTTAGAAGAAATCTTTCAGGAAAATAAAAATACTCAGGCCATGTATTTGGAAGAGCAGTTCAACAATACGTGTCTCGAGAATTTAACAACATGTCTGAATATTGCAAACAACTGAAACTCATAGCCGACCAACTTTCCAACGTCGGGACATCTGTTTCAGAAACCAAGATGGTACTTCAATTGGTTGTTGGTTTACCGAAAGGTGAATATGATACACTTGCGACGATGATTCAACAGGCCGACCCACTACCAAGTTTCCCCAAGGCATGTTCACAACTATTGTTGGAAGAAACCCGTCGTGCTAAACAAGAGGAGCACAATCAAAAGGCGTTAGCCATTGACGGCATGGCACCACCGGCGGCCAATACCACCCAGCCACCACCGCAAGACCACCACCACCAGCAGTCCCATGGCGGAGGGCATGGCGGCAGAGGCCGTAGCAATAACAACAAAGGAAAAGGCCGCAGGAAGGGCCACCGAAACCAACAACCATGCCCAACCCTTGCTCCATACTTCCAGTAGGCTGGATAGCAACCCTGGCCCAATATCGGGAACTGGGCCTCACCTGCATGCCCTTACCCAACATCAGGGGCCCAATTCCAGCAGGCTGCTTGGTCACCCAATCTTTTGGGCTCCACCTCAGCCAATAGGCAGGCCCATCAGCAGCAGCAACAGGCCCACATGGTATTGGTCTCTCAACAACCTGGCCCCCACTGATTTGGGCCAGGCTTTCAACACCTTGAACTTTCAACAGCCCGATGAAAATTGGTATATGGACACCGAAGCCACATCCCATCTCACCCGGTCATCAGGTAATTTATCTCAATTGCGTTAGCTAAAGTATCCTCAATTTATTACTGTTGGCGATGGTCACCGCATTCCAATTGAAGGTTACGGTAACGGCCATACCAAATATCCCCACCCACCGTTCTCCCTAAATCATGTCCTTTACACCCCTAACATCATTAAAAATTTAATCTCTGTTAGAAAATTCACTCGCAATAATTTTGTGTCTGTCGAATTTGACCTTTTTGGTTTTTCTGTGAAGGATCTCAATACGGGGAAAATTCTTACGCACTGCAATAGTGTGGGAGACCTCTACTCATTCACTCAATCTTCCGCTGTCAGACCACACCACTCTATATCCCTTGTTGCTATCTCTCCATCAACTTGGCACAACAGACTAGGACATCTCGGAGACTGTTTTTAATATTCTTAGGACTAATAAGCGTATTCAATGTAATAATGGGAAACTTACCCAACACTATTTTTCTTGCCCGCTTGGCAAGCATACTCGTCTTCCATTTATGTCATCCAACAGTGTTACTTTTTCTCCATTTGATATTGTTCATGCTGATTTATGGACATCTCCGGTTGTTAGTTCCTTGGGTCACAAATTCTATCTAGTATTATTAGATGATTTTTCACATTTTGTATGGATCTACCTATTGAAATTCAAATCTGAAGTTTTTGTCAAGTTCCTTGGATTTCAAAAATTCATTAAAATACAGTTTGAAATCTATAAAGTCTTTCCAATGTGATAATGGACGTGAATTTAATAATTCAGCATTTCACAATTTCTGCTCTAAACAGGGCATGGTATTTCATTTTTCCTGTCCCTACACTTCCTCCCAAAATGGCAAGGCTGAACGAATCATACGTACGATCAATAATATGGTTCATACCCTTCTGTTTCATGCCAGTCTTCCACCACCATTCTTGGTCTATGCTGTTAAAATGGTAGAGTACCTCCTTAATATTTTACCAACCAACACTCTCCAAAATAAGACCCCAACCGAAATCTTATATCGTTATCTTATACCGTAGGTTCCCATCTTATGACCAACTTCGCATTTTCGGTTGCATGTGCTACCCCAACCTGGCCTCCACCGCACCCCACAAACTAGCCTCACGTACCACGCCCTGTGTTTTCGTTGGTTTCTCATCTAATCATTGGAGTTACTTGTGCTATGACATAGCCACTCGTAAAATTATTATCTCACGCCACATCACATTTGACGAGGCGACCTATCCATTTTCAAATCTACGAAAATTTCAAACCACGGATTACACATATCTCGATGAGTCTACTTTGTCCCCCATGGTCCAGTCGATATACCACCAACAGTTCACTGCCCTGGCAGAGACTGCTCCAGCAGCTCCGTCAACTGTAGTGTCCGGCATTGTCTCCCACCAGGCACCACCTAGCTCTCGATCGAACCTTCCACTAAATGACCCCCCTCTGTCCCCTACTCGACCAGCCACTACTCCGAGCCTAACCACCACCCAGCCAGCACCCGTAAGCCAGCAGCCATAAACTATTGCCCAACCACTGCTACCAACCCACCGCATGGAGACTCGTGCCCAACACAGGATTTTCAAACCCAAGGTTCACTTCAATCTTTCCACACAAACCTTATCACCCATTCCAAAAAATCCAAAACTAGCCAAACTGGATCCTAATTGGAATACGACCATATGCGAGGAATTTAATACTTTAACCAAGCAGAACACTTGGGATTTGGTACCTAGACCGGATGGTGTAAATGTTATCCGGTGTATGTGGCTATATCGTCACAAGTTCATAGATAATGGTGACTTGGAGCGGTATAAGGCAAAACTGGTTGCTAATGGCACTAATCAGCAGCAGGGTATTGATTGTGGTGAGACATTCAGTCCGGTTGTTAAACCGACCACTATTCAGACTGTTCTCGGTATTGCTATGGGCATGCATTGGCCGATTCATCAGCTTGATGTCAAGAATGCATTTCTTCATGGGGATTTGAAAGAAACTGTGTACATGCATCAGCCCCCTGGCTTTGTTCATTCGGCAGTCCCGCAGTATGTATGTCGTCTCAGGAAGTCATTATATGGCTTGAAACAGGCACCCCGCGCTTGGTATGATCGCTTTGCCATGTATATTATGCAGATCAGATTTATTTGTAGCAAGTGTGATAACTCTCTCTTCACTTTTCATCGAGGTAGCAACACTACTTATTTGTTATTATATTTGGATGACATTGTTCTTACTGCCTCCTCTGACGGTTTGAAGAATGAAATCATTCCTCTACTCAAAACTGAATTTGCTATGACTGATTTGAGCAAGCTGAGTTATTTCTTGGGTATATCCGTGACCAGATCGGCCGCTACAATATTTATGTGTCAGCGCAAATATGCGGAAGAGATAGTGTACAAGGCTAAGATGGCAAATTGTAAAAGTATGCCAACTCCGGTTGACTCGAAATCCAAGCTTAGTGCCAATGAGGGTGCACCAGTTTCTGATCCCACCCTATATCAGAGTCTTGCAGGTTCCCTTCAGTATCTCACATTCACTAGGCCTGATATTGCATATGTCATTCAGCATGTGTGTCTGTTTATGCACGCCCCTCGAGAGTCCCAGTTTTCGGCCCTCAAACATATTATCAGATACATTAAGGGCACACTTGACTTTGAACTGCATCTATACCCCTCTGCCCCAACCAAGTTACTCTCCTACACGGATGCAGATTGGGCAGGATGCCTGGACACACGTCGCTCTACCTCGGGCTACTGTGTATTTCTTGGGGATAATCTTATTTCATGGTCTGCCAAGCGGTAGGCCATGCTATCCCGTTCGAGTGCTGAAGTAGAGTATCGCGGAGTTGCTAATGTCGTTGCTGAGATCTGTTGGCTCCGAAATCTTCTTTTGGAGCTCCAATGTCCACTGCGAAAGGAGTCTATAGTCTAAGGTGACAACATATCTGCCATCTATATGTCTCATAATCTGGTCCAACATCAGCGGACCAAGCATATCGAGATGGATATTCACTTTGTGCGTGAGAAGGTTGCCCTTGGTCAGGTCAAAATATTACACGTGCCTTCCTCCTATCAGTATGCAGATATTTTCACAAAGGGACTACCGAGACAGCTCTTCACCGACTTCCGATCCAGCCTTAGCGTTCGGCTTCCTCCCGCTCTGACTGAAGGGGAGTATTAGCGAATATTCTTCGAATATTTACAGTATATTTTGTAATTATGATAGATGTATATTTAAGGTAACTTAGGATTCTTATTGTAGTAGGAATCAACCTCTGTACAACTATATATATTGTGATTAATGAAAGGAATCCCTAAGGAAGATTATTCCAAATTTACCATTATTAAAAAAATTATGGCCAATCCTATTGAACTGAACTTGCATTATACATAGGTGAAGAATTCAAAATTTTAATGTATTTATACTAATAAGGTAAGTCATTGCAAAAAAAATATATTAGTCAATGATAGTGTCACGTTCATTGTCTTAAAATCCTGAATTTATTAGTATTGATTATTTATAGGGGGGAAATGGAGGCATTAGTTAGACGAGATGTTATGAAAGATAATTATGTCGGATATGAGTTGAGAATCATGAAATCTCATATTTAAATCTCAATGATTGCAAAAATACTAGTATATGACTTCTTTTCATATGTTTATGTATTGGTGGACAAAATTACTCGATGTGGCCTAATGATTAATGAGGTGAGTTGAAAATCATGAAGTTTCTCAAATTTAAATCTCAATGAACACAAAAATAGTACATGGTTTCTTTTCATATGTTCATGTATTGGTGCAATAGTATTACCCAATATTTGTATAGGTTAAAATAACAAATACATCATAAAATTAGCTAATTAGATGCAAGTAAACTGATCCGAACATTACCATTATAGAAAAATTATGTATATGAGGTGGATTTTGGAGTTGATTAAATGTGGCGTGTTTGTGAAATAGCAGCCAACCAAAACTCACTAGGCTTTTCATGAATACCGTCTCTCCTAAGCAAATAGTCCCAGTGGGAATGGTAGACGTATCTTTTGGATTGCTTGAATTATTCGATATAATACTCTATTATGTCCAAACAATGTGCAATGACTTTACTTATTGGAATTTTGAAAAACGTGGTGTATCCACACCTTTTGGAATTTAGAATAATACAATTTGGAAAGATTCCACCAAATTAATTTCTCTTTTGCTTTTGAGCGTAGAAAGCCAAAAGAAAAAGGCATGAAGACATATTTAATAAACTTGAAACATTTTTGTGAAAAAAATTGATTTTCAACATGGATTCTTTTGTAGACTAATTTAATTTAAATCTCTTGGAATAAAAAAACTATAGATGATCGCTAGTTGAATCAAAGAAATGCCTAGAAATATGAAACCGCAAAGTATAAAAATAAAAAAAACATGTACTTATTCGTTTTGATTCCATAGACATGAAAGTATATTTATGTCCTAGAGACAATCTATATTAGGAAAAATGTACTTTATACACATTCGTATTATTATTAATGGAGATTAATATTTTGGCATTTGCAATTATTGAATTATTAATTGATTGTTTATAATATTCTATAATATGCATCCCTGGAGGTTACACTGTTATTGATAATGTGAGTTATTAATATTATAACGTAACTCTTAAAATAGTCTCGACTAATGATCATCGAGAATGGGATATCAATGATATGTGATAAGTCGACATGTGGTCTGCATCACATCCTTAGATGATGTAGTATGTCTCACCTGCTACGAGTAATGGCTACTCGTGGTGGACACATGGATACTTTGGAAGTATTGATATACCCTGCTGATATAATGTTTGTTATACTTGTCTAAAGTATGATCAGCGTGTGGAAGATAGAAGTCCTTAGACTTGAGGTCAATACACACCTTGTCTACAAAGTAATGTACTTTGATCTTGTCCTAAGCTCAAATGCCTTATAGGTTGAGATACGGCTTGTATTGAGTACATTACGATGTGGATTAAAGGTGGTAGTTGAGCCAAGATTAGGATTCATTCCTCGAATGTATATTCGAGAGAACACTCAGCTTCTCAGTGATATTAGGTTGACTAAGTCGTTGGCCAACGCAATAGACATATTTAGAATATGGTCTAGTTGTCAACTAATATAGATGAGATACAATGATTAAGTCATTTGGATAGACACTTGACAAATCCTAAGCTTGATCGAGTGTGTCATGAATGAAAGGATTTTACCTTACCACATAGAGGTTAAGTTTACTGGATTAATGTAAACACACTTCACATATTGAGTTCTTCTTGCGGCGCCGTTTAGGAGTTCCGCGTAGACCTTAATTTGATTAATGTCGATATGTGAAGGCCTGTAGGGTCACACTATGTCGATTGTCTTTTCGATATAAGGATGTATTGAGAGAGTATTAAATATTCGATTTAGAATCGAGATATTTAAATGAATAATGATTATTTTAATTAAGTCAAAATTAGATTTTGGATTTAATTAAGAATGTGCGGAAAATAAATCGAGACGGGGTAGGGCCATGTCAAGCGCCGCGGCGCTAATGACCTAATCTGTCTCGATTTATGGGCCAGGCCCAAGGTCAAACCCTAATCCGATTTGACCTAATTTTCACCTATAAATACAGACATTCACCTCATTATTCTATACACTAATTTCAGATTATTATTCTAAGTCTTAGAGACTTAGAATCAAAACACTCTCTCGAACCTCTACCGGATTTCCTAGCTTTCCGAAAGAGAAATATATTGAAGCCTAGAGCTTGCAATCGAAAGGGCTTTCGTGTGCGAACCCACAGTTGATAAAGACTCCAGATAATACAACATGTAAGTGTTCATGTTTCATGTTTCATGTTACAGGTCTCTGATTGTCATATAACCATACCAGAAGTAATTGTTGGGGTAAGTAAGAACAAAAAAATTTAAACTTCCGATGTGTCTTACTTATGTTTTGAACCCAACAAAACCCTACAGTGGTATCAAAGCTCAGGCCGGTTCAATGGTTATATAACAATTGAATAAAATAATACTATGAGTTAAACATAAAATTGAATTAAAATAAGGCTTCTTGAAATCCTACATGTCTTGACAAAATGTTAACCATTTGATATCATCCTAAATTATTTTCCGCTAACTCGAGGAAGTCATTTCTCTCTAACTCGAACTAAGCCAAAAGTGTGTTGTCCGGCTCATTGCACGGTGCACGGCTAAGAACGGGTAAAGACGGATGATGGTCGATGCGTGCGTTATTGATAATGGTGGGTGATGATAAAGGACTTGTGATTTGAGCCCTAAATTGGATTTAGGGCTCGAACGATTTTGAAAAATCAACACAGAAACGTTTTGTCAGGACGTTGGCGCCGCGACGCTTGCTAAGGTTTCAAGGCGGTGGCACGGCTCTATGGTGGAGCACCGCGGCCCTAATTCTTCATTTTTTATTTTGGACTTATTGGACAGTATGTGCTGCGGCTCCATAGTGGAGCGCTGCGGCACTAAATGAATTACAGAAGCCAAAATGCTTCTGCCTTGCGAGCTCCGCGGCTCCATGGTGGAGTGCCGCGACTCTAAAGCAATGCAGAAGCATTCTACCTCGGTGGCGCCGCGACCCTAATGATTAGCGTCGCGGCCCCGTCAGTTGAAAAAAAAACTATTTTTGTTTGTTTGTTCAGAATGTCTCACCCATGATTATTATTATACAATATATTTGATAAGTATATTATTTATGAGCTAAATTATTGTCATTTAAATTACTAGAATAGCGTCCGCTATAACTGTCTGGGCAGGCGGCGTCCAGTGTTTGATTAAACCATCTTATATCAGACATATTGGGTTGACGGTTTCCAACTATATGTGTTATTAGTTTTGCATGATATAAAGATGTCATATTGGATATGGCGTAAAAGAGTTGATTTTGGTTAAAATCCTGAATTAAAAATGTTCCCCAAAATTTTCAATACAAGTCTAAATTAAAACGCGTCGTCCATTATAATTGTTAGAGTGCAAAATCATTTTCGGTGATACGAGTATTTATGCCAAAGAATTTGCTCTAAATCTACGAGGACCCAGACTGTTTCATAGATGTGTTTTAAACGTAAAGATAAACGATAAACTTTTGTGGGTATTTACACCAAAGTGTTTGGTCACAAAGGCCAAGTTTACTTAGATACATAAACGCAATCGTATAATGGGGTTCACATGCTTAGACAAATCTTGACGCCAAAGTGTCGGACTAATCTAAGGACACAAGATTAAATGTAATATTTGATCAACCAAGAATTGCAAATAAGTTTTGCAATTGGTTTAGAACCTACCAAGATGTGTTATTGAAGTTATCAGCCAGAGCAAACGCGGAGATAGCATAAGCTTGGATCTTGGGCCATTATGACCTCAATTATTATAGGTCCGTATTATACCATGGGGTCGTAGAAGTATGTTAAAATAGTGGAAGTTAATTAAACAAAAGGCCATGTTGATTAGCCTAAATGAATGTGTATAATAGGAAATAAAATTTGAATTTGATTTCCAGTCTATCTAATTCTTCAGATTATCAAAGATGTCGAGCCTATCATTGAAAATGTTGATCGAAATGAACAAACTTATTGGACCAAACTACCTTGACTGGCTAAGGAATTTGAGAATAGTGCTGAGACAAGAGAAAATAGAATACGTGTTGGACACGGTGTTCCCAACAGTCCCTGCGACAGACTCTGCTGAATATGCCTCTTTTGATAAGGATGCTTACCAAAAACACCTAGATGATGCCACATCAGCACAGTGCGTGATATTATCTTCCATGTCTATGGAACTTCAGAGACAACATGAGAACATAGGTCCCAATGAGATGCTCGAACACTTGAATAGTCTCTATGACTCACAATCTCAGACTATGGAATATGAGTTATTGATAGAACTCTTTAAGTGTAAGCTCAATGAAGGGGGCCAGGTCTCGCATCATGTGTTGAAGATGATAGAGAGGGTTGCTTCAATTGGAACGAAGCTGGAAAAGAATGTCGCTACCACCCTCATCCTGAACTCTCTCCCTCATTCTTTTGAGAACTTCATAGTGAATTTCAATATGAATGGAATGAAGGCGAGTCTGCTGGAGCTGCATAACATGCTCAAGACCTTTGAGTCTTCCACTTCCAAAGGCAAAGTTGTGCTTATGGTGAGCTCTACTAGCTGACCCAAGACGAAAGGCAAGGAATGGCAGAAAAAGAAAGGGAAAACAGTCGTTTCGCCCTCAGCTATGAAGCCTAAGGGAGGTGTAAAGAAGTACAAGTTAAATTCGGCTAAGGATGAATTCCTCAACTGCCACAAGAAGGGGCATTGGAAAAAGGACTGCATGGCACCAGGAGGAGGAAAAGCACCATGTGCTTCTGCCTCTGGTGGACAAGGTATGTACGTCATTGAAATAAATATGTCTATAAATAACTCTCATTCGTGGGTATTGGATACCGCTTGTGGCTCACACATTTGTACAAATGTGCAGGGGCTAACTGATAGCAGGAAGGTTGGACCAAGAGAGGTAGACCTACGCGTTGGAAATGGAGCACGAGTGGATGTTGAGCGCGTAGGAACTTATAGATTAAATTTGCCTTCTGGCTATTGTTTAGAGTTGAATGATTGCTACTATGTACTCTCGTTAACAAGGAATATCATTTCTATCCCAGTTTTTGACATGGAGGATTTTTCCTCATATATTTATAATGGCAGTCAAGTACTGTCTTTTGATAATGTTATATATGGAACTGCTCCTCTTGTGGATGGATTATATACACTAAACTGTAGTCAAGATTTATTCAATGTACAAAATAAACGAACCAAGATAAGTAATAGAAACTCTACCTACCTATGGCACTGCAGACTTGGTCATATCAACGAATCAAGGATAGCAAGGTTGAGTAAGTTAGACTACCTCGAACCATTTGACTTGGAGTCTTGTGGGAAAGGTGTCCGAGCCAAGGAAGTGTTTGAGTTGGTCCATACTAATATATGTGGGTCATTCTCGACTCAAGCTAAAGGAGGCTTCCCATACTTCATCACTTTTACTGACAACTTCACAAGGTATGGATATGTGCATCTTATGAGACACAAATTCGAGGCTTTTGAGAAGTTCAAAGAGTACAAGTCGGAAGTAGAGAAACAACTTGCAACAAGTATCAAGACCCTTCGATCGGATCGAGGATGTGAATACTTGAGCAAGAATTTTCTAGATTACTTAAAGCTACATGGAGTCCAATAAGAGTGGACACCTCCTGGAACACCACAAATGAATGGCGTTGCCGAAAGGAGAAACCGAGCCTTATTAGATATTGTTCGATTCATGATGAGCTTCTCAACTCTACCGACATACCTTTGGGGATATGCTATACAAACCTCAATATATGTTCTGAACAGGGTTCCTTCCAAGTCGGTAGAAAAGACACCATATGAGATATGGTGTGGCAAAAAGCCAACTCTTAAACATATGAGACCCTGGGGGTGGCCTGCATAGAAGATGCTCACTGACAAGTTGGAATCCAAAAGTGAAAAATGTTACTTCGTGGGGTATCCAAAGGAAACTAAGGGATACTACTTCTATCTTCCTGGAGAACGTAAGGTCATTGTTTTTAGGAATGCAACTTTCATTGAAGTAGAATATGTCTACAAGGAACATAGTTGCACAGAGATAGAACTTGAAGAAATTCAAGAACCACAAGATAACACAGAAGTTAAACCCTTGTCGAATGATCTAAACAAGGATTCAGTGGGAGTATCTAGTGAAGATTGGGTACTTAGAGTACGCCCTTCAGCCAGTGAGAGTGTTGTGAGAGATAGTGCAGAAATTCAAGACTCTCATACACAACCAATGGAAGATGATACAATGGTTGTACATCATTCCATTCAGGAAATACATGAAAATGACATTCCTAAAAGCTCTCAAGGTGATGTATTGTCCAGCACACAAAGACATTCTCACAGTCAGAATGCAACAAACACTGAAACGCAGAATAATCAACTCCGTAGGACCACTAGGACTCATCGTCCGCCTGAAATACTTAATCTCCTTGTTGAAACACACAATGAGATAGATATTCCTGACGACGATGAACCTACAACCTACAACGAAGCTATGTTGGACATTGATTCGCAGAGATGGCAAGAAGCCATGAAATCTGAGATGGACTCGATGTACATAAATCATGTTTGGAACTTGGTTGATTTGCCAATAGGGGTTAGACCCATAGGATGCAAATGGGTCTTCAAGAAGAAAATTGATGCATATGGAAAGGTACAGACTTATAAAGCAAGACTGGTGGCTAAAGGTTATAATCAACGGCCCTGGGGTCGATTATGATGAAACCTTTTCACTTGTTGCTAAGATTAAGTCCATTCGGATTTTGTTTGCGTAGCTGCATATTATGACTATGACATTTGGCAGATGGACGTCAAGACTGATTTCCTCAATGGTAATCTAGTTAAGGAGGTGTATATGAAACAACCTGAGGGTTTTTCAATTGAGTCCAAACCAAATGTTGTATGCAAGCTACAAAAGTCCATTTATGGGCTTAAGTAAGCCTCGAGTTGTTGGAACATTTACTTTGACAAGGCTATCAAGTCATTTGATTTCGTCATGAGCAAAGAGGATCCATGTGTTTATAGTAAACGGAAGGATGGGAGTATTGCCTTCATTATCATATATGTAGATGACATATTAATAATGGGAGACAATAAAACTCTCCTACAGTTAGTCAAATAGTGGTTGTCCAGTACCTTCATGATGAAGGATTTAGGTGAAGCCTGCTACATTTTGGGGATTAGGATCTATAGAGATAGACCTAATAGATTGTTGGGGTTGTCACAGTCAGTCTACTTGGACAAAGTGGTTAGACGTTTTTCTATGGAAAATTCTAAGAAGGGGACCACCTATGGGACAAGGCATCAAGTTATCTAAGAAGGATTGTTCTTCTAATACTATAGAACTTGAACGCATAAAAAAGATCCCATATGCTTCGGCTATAGGATCGATCATGTATGCCATGACCTGTACTAGGCCAAATGTGGCATTTGTGCTTAGTATGACTTACAAATTCCAGCAGAATCCTGGGGAAGAACACTGGAATGCAGTCAAGAGTATTCTTAAGTATCTTAGACGAACTAAAGATTACTTCTTAGTCTATGATGGGGAAGAAAAGCTAGCTGTTACTGGTACACTAATGCTAGCTTCCAGACGGATCTTGATGACTACAAATCTCAGTCTGGGTACACGTTCATTTTCAATGGTGGAGCAGTAAGCTGGAAAAGTTCCAAACAAGCTACAACTGCCGATTCGACAACAGAAGCTGAGTACATTGCTTTGGATCGGAAGCTGGTAAAGAAGTTGTCGCGATTTCTGAGTTCCTGAAGGAATTAGGGGTTGTTCCAAGTGCCACTTGTCCAATAACGATTTATTGTGAAAACACTGGTCCTAATATTATAGCTCTACTCCTGATATCCCTTTTCAATTTTCATTAGAAGAACTCAAATATAGCAGCCTACTTAATTGAACGAACCCCAAACTCTTAGAGCAAAACCATGGCTCAATATTATTATTTTCCTAGTTGTGCCCTAACAACATTACAAAAATGAATAAACATATTATTTAGTGTAAAGCACACATTATTGGGGCTTAATCTAAAGATACAAAAAACCATGTCCTCCTAAATTATTATCAATGTAACATTATAACTATGAAATGTCACAATTTTTTGTGGACATTCATCATACAGCCCCACATGAGCACCGCCCTTTGGATATGATACAAATGGCAAAGATCTTCCCATGTTTTCCAGTAAAGTATGGAAAATACTGCACTTAATATTTATATTAAATTGATAAATGAAAACATGTATCTTTTGTGTATATATATATTTGTATTTTAATTATGAGTAAATAATATATATATTCTTACTTTAACATATAATTACTAAAATTAAATTATTTAATATAATATCAACACTAGGTGTGACGAATCAGTTTTTCAATGTTCCTCCTTCCTAAGATATGATTCATAATGGAGATTAAATGCGTGCAGTTTGTGATATGAATTAAGGCATTAATTAATTCATTAAATTGTATTGAAACTTACTTTTTTTAGGATACATATACTATAAAATATTTCAACATATTAAAATTATAACTAACAAAAGTGTTTGCTTTTCAAGTCTTTTTCCTGATTGAAAAGTAATTCATCAAACACAATGGATTTTTATATTTATAAGAACGAACTGTAAACTTCTAATTATACTCTTAATAACTATTTTTAATTGCATAAATATTATGATATATTAAATAACATAAATTATAATGTGTGTATATATATGTTATTGACATGTTTGTAATTATAAATTACAATAATTTTCATTTTCAAGAGTCAACAACAACATACTCAGTGAAGTCTCACAACGTGGGATCTGGGAGGATAGAGTGACGCACAGTTACCTCTATATTGGTAGGTAGAGCGTCTGTTTCAAGAGTCAAATGAGGTTTTTTTTTATCACAATTTGTTTTTTATGTCTTAGAAATATTTATTTTGAATTGTCAATTATTCTGATTTATAATATTTTTACATAATTTTTTAAAGATTTCATGTCGAATTCACAGTCAAATTTAGAAGTTTAACCTCTGAAATTCAAATGATATCACATAAATTAGAACAGAGAGATTTATATATTTGTTCAACATTGTCACATAAATTAATGTAAAAAAAATTATCCTTCATTCCAATGTATGTGACACTCTTTCCACTTTAGTTACTTTCAAAACAAATTACACGCTTTTATATTTGATAATAATTTAATTTTAAATTTTTTAATTTATCTCTAATAAAAAAATATTTATAGCTGTATAAACATTTATAATATATTTTAAATCACAAATTTACATTTTCATTTTTTGAAAAATTTCTGTCCAATTAAAACTTTTACGTATATTTGAAAAATAGTAAGAGAGCTTTATTTGAACTTTGAAGTAGACATAAACATACTAGGAAACATGTAGACGTGGGATCTACTGGGAGTGAGTCACTAAAGTTGATAAGGTACGTGGCAGTCTTTTAGTGTCCCCACCATAACAGTGGCCGTTACTAAACGGCAAGTTCCCTTGTCGTTTTGCTCGTTTAATCCCGATGCCCCTGGTTTCCAAATTTCTAGGTTCTGTTACTTTCTAAACTATGGTTAAATTTTCTTGTATTCCCACTTGCTTGGTCAAGAAATTGAATTCCCAATGAATTGAAAATGTCTTATTTACATACGTGGCCCTATATATTGAGATATTTTTTTTTATATTCAGCTTCCTGAGATATGTCAGACTATTCCTGAAAATAGTAGTATCGGTTCCTCAGCATTTACTATCAGTAAATCGCGGGATGTGCCTGAATGACCAGAGTTTGAGAACAAAACAACTTATATCACCTACAAAGTCCTACTTCTACCCCAAAAGAGAGTAAATTATTCCTAACAGGGTTCGAATCCACACTGCAAATCTTCAGCTGAATTTTAAGTTATGTCCTTTGCCATCCAGTGGTGCCCAGGGAACTATATTTTCTTCTCTGCTACTACTAAATATCGTCTTGTCAATTTAGGCAGAAGGTTTTGACATGTTTATCAAGAGCACAAGGAAACTAATAATAGTAATAAGCAAGACGATATTTTATGTGGAATCATAAAGCACTTAAAGATTACTAAGTAAATCTTGTGAAACAATTACAACATATTCAGTGTTATTTCACAAGTAAGGTTTGAGAAGAGTAGTATGTATGATATCTTATGAGGGTAGAGAAATTATTTTTGATAAAACATCGATCCAATAATATATTTATATAAAATGATACTGGAAAAAAGAACAAGAGCATTAACCATTAATTATTCTTATTTTAGTCATTTATGTTCAAACCAGTCATCTTTTTTTCACGATATATGATTTATTAACATTTTTAATGACAACTACTACTTGACAATCTATTTTTTACATAATAAACTTCACCTTTAAGACCTTGATTCTCAAAATTTTAAAACTAAACAATAAAAACATCTATAACATCAACTTTAGATAAAAAAAAAATCAATAGGAAATATTTTTCATGATAAATTAATGGGAAAATTTTTAGGTAGAGAAATAATCACGTCAATTAAGTAATATTTAAAAGAATAGTTTAAATTATTTACATCCCTTTTCAATAATCTTTTTTGATTATCTTTAAATATCTTTCCTAGTGATAAATTCAATTTATTAATCTTACGTCCTATCATTTTTCAAATATTTACCTAAAATATTATCTTTATTTTGAGCACAATAAAAGATCCAAATATACCGACATAAGTAACAAATAGTACCAAATTGTTATTAAGGAAATATCTGACAAATAGAATTGACATGATGTGTGCGTTTATCATTACTTACTATCAAGTATTAGCTGTATTATTATCAAATAGTTAATGCAATTTGGACCAATAAACATATTTCCAAGAAGTTCAGGGGGTTCCACACGCAATTAACGGTAAAATATCCCAACCCAAATAGGAAAAGGAAAAATTTGGACTCCTATAAATAGATACCTCGAGTGGTGCTGAGGTTTGCCAAACCAAATAGCCCAACCCGGTCTAAAAAAACCAAAGAAAATTCAACCGGTTTAGAAAAAAACCCGGTTTTCTCTCTCTCTCTCTTCTAGATTTAACTCAAAAAATTGACACAACAATGGCGGCTTCTACTCGAAGGTCAAGTGGACCGGTAATCCGTTCACTTTCACCGGCCGGAAGATTCTATTCCCCGAGCCAAAGGACGTCATCGTTTGCTTCCTCAACTTCCGGTTTTTCTACAGGTTCACACGCAATTCTCCACAGATCAACTTCGCCGAACCGCGTCAATTTATACAACTCAAGGTCAACATCTCCGGCGTCATCCGTACGGTTCTCTCTAGACCGTTCGACTTCACCGACGCCGAGCCGGTCTATATCAGCCGTGAACCGGAACCACATCATTAAGAATCAGTATCATAATAGATCGTTACCTAGTAGGGGTCAGAAGAAGGCGTGTATGTGCTCTCCGACGACACATCCAGGTTCGTTCCGATGTAGTCTACATAAGAATAATACGAGTGCTACGAGCATCCGTACGGCGTCGTCGTACGGTTCGAATCAGTTGAATATGAGGCGATCTGCTATGACGAACTCACTCGTGAGAATCGGAACAGTTGAAGGTGATTTGGTGAAGAGAGCGTTAGCAGCTTTGATTCGTCCTTCGTCTCATCAACAACGTCGCCGAGCCAATTTCCAGTGTAGACCTAGCCGGCTCTCCGTCATGTCCAAAGCCTCCGATTAAAATTTGACTTTAGGCTACTAAGCAGATCCTTCAGGAAAGGACTTGAGTTTGAGGAACGGTTTTTTGTGGCCGAACCCTAAATCCGACTGTATAGACTCAAATAGTTAAATATTTTAATTTTTTTTACTAAATAGCATAAACAAAATCCTCTAATTTTTGGCTGTGCTGTCCATGGAGCTTCCAATTCTCAAAAATTTATCCGTAAAATACACCTCTTAAGGCTCAAATTAAAATAAAATAAACTTAATTGAGGTGACAAATCGGAATTAATCTCTTCAAAGGTTTTCGATTATCATCAATTCATCATCATCCATTCAATTTTATTCTACCGTTTTCCGTTATCTTTTTGGCCGTTCTCCGTTTTCTTTGGCCATTCCCCGTTATCCGTTATCTTTTTGGTGGTGCTGTATGCCCGTATCTCGTACGTATTGTTTTTTCGTATACGTAGGGGTGATGAAGTATACGTATTTTAATTTTAGTTGAACATATTTATTATGAAATTGATTTACAGAATTACTTTGAATTATCTGGCATCTTTTTTTTATACTTTTTCTTTTATGAAGTTTCTAGCGACTGAATGTATTTGTTGTTTCTTATGCAGGTATTTTTTTTGATGAGTAAATTTGTTTGGCAGGACTTACAAGCAGTCAGGGACATTATTTGGGACCAAAATGAACAGTGGACTTAAAAGTATTAAAGACCTTTTGGACAAAGCTTGAATTAAATGATACTCACTCCCAGATCACTCCGGATCTAAAAGAGGGTCCCCCCAGCTATTTAGTTATTTAAACCCTTTAATAAAATATTAACTCCTATATAAAAAGATTAAAAAGTATTTACTTATCTATTTAGCTATTTAGATCCCTTAAAAAAAATACTAACTCCTATATAAAAAGAGTTAATTTGATTAAAATACTTTTAATTAAATAGATATTGAGATTTGATTACATAACACTAATAAAAATAAATTTGGAAGATAAAGTTAATAAAGGCTTAAGTGGATACTTTTTTTGACTCAATAAAAAAAAGCTAAGTGAATATCTTTTTATTAACAAGAATTCTTAATTAACTTTAAAGAAAATAATTTAGAATTAAATGATAACAAGAATGCTTAATTAAGGTTAACTTTATTATAAAAAGAAATGATGGTGCAGATAAGGAGGAATCCACTTAAATAAAGGGTGTCCCTATTGATGGTTTGATGAATAAATATATTAATAGAATATTTCTAGAATATTTTGTGTATATCTTCTATATTAGTTAAAATTATAGTTCAATTATAATTAGGTAGTGTAGTTCAATTATAAGTAGGAAGATTATTTATTTAGTTTGTAAATGAGTAAATAATTATGTAACACTATATATATATATATATATATATATATATATATATATATATATCATTGTACATAATAATCAATGAAAGACATGAAACATATTCTTTCATGGTATCAACGGCCAAACTCTAAAATTCTCTTAAGCCGCTGACCCATCTCAGCCGCCCAACCCTAGGAAACCGCCCTCCCCCCTCTTCTTCTACTACCTCTAGGTCGCTACCTCTCTCTCCTCTTCCTCAAATTTTTTTCAATGGCTGAACAATCTAAATTTCATCATGCTCTTGCAGTTAACAACATCAAGAACTTCATTCCCATAAATCTCGAGATGGAAAAGGGTCAGTATTCCTCTTGAGCGAAATTGTTTAAGATTCATTGTCGTGTGTACAAAGTAATCGACCATATTATCCCTCCTAAATCAAAGCCCCTGGAACACCCTGATAATTATGCTGATAAACTTTGGTCCCGCTTAGATGCGGTTGTCCTACAATGGATCTACGAAACGATCTCGAACGATCTATTGCATACAATCATTGATTCCGACGCCCCTGCCCGACAAACGTGGGAGCGTTTGGAAATTATTTTTCAGGATAAAAAGACACAACGTGCCTTGTACCTGGAAAATCAATTTAAGGACATTCAACAAGACGATTTTCCGAATGCGTCGGCTTATTGTCAGGAACTTAAGATGATTGCAGATCAACTCTCCAACGTAGGTGCACCAGTCACTAATAAATGATTGGTTATGCAACTAATTGCGGGTTTGAATGAAACTTATGACGGCGTCGCTACCATCCTCCAACAAAGCAAGCCATTGCCTCCATTCTATGAGGCCCGTTCGAGACTTATACTTGAAGAAACCCGAAAAACCAAACGGGGCGCGGCTCATGCGAGCACCGCCGATGTCGCTCTCGTTACTATCGGCGGCCCCTCAGCCGACAATAGGGGCTCGTTTTCCGGTTCACAACATCGGCAACCTAACGATCCGACACACGATCCGCCATCCCGGAATCACCACAAAAGACGAAACTCAGGCAAAGCTTTGTGGCGCGCGCGCGCGAGAGCGACAACCGTGGCGAGGGGGATCGACCCACCGCCGGCCGGCGACAGAACCCACGATCGGCGGCGGCGGGCGCGCCTTTCGCCGTGGGCTACCTACTCGCCATGGGCTATGTGGGCCCAGCCGGCTAGAGCTGCTCCACCTTGCCTATACCCGACGTATTCCTAGGCACCACTTCCAGCCTGACAACCCTAGCCTGGCATCCTCGACACACGTCCTCAACAGGCATATAGTGCATATGTCTCTCCTCATTCTACTTACGCCCCGACAGATATTGGGGCGGTTATGAACACAATGTCCCTCAACATTCCATACAACAGTTGGTACATCGATACTGGTGCCACATCTTATATGACAGCATCCCAAGGTACTCTCTTGTCTTATTTAAATATGAGCAATTTAAATCGTAATATTATTGTTGACAGTGGATAAGGCATTCCTATTCGAGGTTATGGACAATCATTCCTCTCCCTCCCCCCCCCCCCTCTCCATTCCCCCCAATTAGCTTTAAACAATGTCCTTCATGCCCTGAAACTTATCAAAAATCTAATCTCTGCGTCGTTTCACAACTGACAATAATGTTTTCCTTGAATTTGATCATTTTGGTTGTTTTGTAAAGGACTTATGACAGGGATGCGAATAATGAGATGTGATAGCACCGGGGACCTCTATCCTATTACCACCACCGTCGGTCATCCAGCCTCCTCTCCATTATTTCCTCCTATTTATAGCATAATAGATTAGGACATTCGGGAGACTCTGTTTTACATTCTCTTCACAACAATAAATTTATAGATTGCAAACATGTATCTTATCATCCTGTTTGTGAATCTTATGTTTTTGGGAAATATGTCAAGTTGCCATTTTATTCTTCATCCACCCGTACTTTAATGCCTTTTGATATAATATACAGTGATTTATGGATTTCTCCTATGTTAAGCACAACCGGACATTGATACTATATGTTGTTTTTAGATGATTATTCAAACTTTCCATGGACTTTTCCCATTGGTAATAAATCCCACTCTCGGCTGCCCGAGGTCACTGCCTCTCCTCGGCCAATGACAACTCCCCTTCTCCTCGATCCCCCCCCCCCCGGCCTACCAATCTTCCCCAACAGCTTCCCGATCCCGTCCACCCTCTCGCGGCACCCATACGGACAATAAAAACTCGTGCTATGCCTATTCTTTTCAACAACTACTAAATCAAATCAATAATCATTATGTTTAAGAATATTAATTTAGAAAACGTATTTATAAAGACTATTTTCCAAGTTAATTAATGTTCGTGTACTTTCATTAAATAAATTAGTTTTTGTGTCCTTTGGTTTAGTAGCTACTAGTATTAAATGGCAATAGACTATGAAGGTATTATTTGAAAATACAATAAAGAGTTGAGATGTTTTAACTTGAAAATAATTGAATTTCTAAATATAAGTTATACTTTTCACTTTGTGTTAAGATGGTGTCACACAATTTGCTCTCTAGGTAAATTTCATAAATAATCATCTTTTAATTTCTGTATTAAATAGACTAAATATTACCATCGTGAACAGATTTTAGAGGTAAATTTTTAGAATATATTATCTAGAATATTCTACATAAAATATTAAATTCGTAACAAGTACTCATTCCGTTTTAAATTTTTTGTCTTACTTTCGTTTTTTGTCCGTTTATAAAAGATAGTCTTTCTTTTTTTGACAATTCTTTAATTCCAACTTTTCACATGTCACGTTTAATATCACATGATTAAAAGATATTTTGGTACAATACACATATCTTTAGTTAACAATCACAAAATTCAAAAATCTTATTTACTTTATTAAATTTTGTGTCAAGTCAAAACCACACAAATATTTTAAAATGGAGGTGGTAATTTTTTTATCCTATTTCAACTATGGATGGCAAAATTAGCCCAAAAACTCATTTGACCCGCCCAACCCGTCCAAACTTTAATGAATTTGGGCGAGTGATTTTGAAGATGGGGTGATTTGGGCTTAGCCCAAATTGACCCATCACAAATCATCAGTCCAAACGGACCCATCAAATGGGTTCAAACTAACTCATCAACTGTCCTCCGTTCAGAAATGTAATAACTATAAAATATAATTAACTCTTTTTCTAATTATTCTTAAGCTTTTTATATTTTAATTTTTTTTATTTTTGTTAAAAAATGTTTTTAAATTTAAATTCTTATTATAATTTTAAAATTTTAATTTTTTTTCATTTTCTATTTTAATTTTTTATTAAAAAAATATTTAAATTTATTTATTATTAAATTTTAATAATTTTTTATTTTAGATTCTCAAAATGTTTAAAAAGTGGGTTTAGTTGAGCTAGTTGAATTATGACTCATCATTTAGTTCATCTTGACCAACTCATCTTAGCACAAACAAGTTTTGAACAGGGTTGGACATTGACCCATTTATTAATTCAACCCATCTTAATCGGCCCAACTTCACCCTATACGGTCCATTTGCCCCCCTCCAAATTTCAACTAGTTATGTTATTATACAGTCACTAGAAAACAAACTGCGCATTTAGCCCTGAAAGTGAGAAACAGCCCATAGTATAACAAATTAAGAGTGTACAAATTACATCTAATAATTTGCTACCTGCTAACGCCATTTAAACTTTGCAATTGGTACAATTGACATTGTTGTATTTATTAGGAATTCAATATTTGTTTCTTACCAATATTTTAACATAGGGTTTGTGGAGGAATTTTTTTAGTCATAATCTCAACAGTCGCAAACCGATTTCTTAACAACTTCAACTCATTTCATATCTGCTTCATTATATTATTGCTTCCTAATTTCAACTAAAATTATACTATTATTAATTGAAGTGTCAAACATTTTGTTCACCCACTTTGTCAAGTTTCTCTCATTATAAAAATCTGATATTTCCTCTTTAAAATATCTGTCTTGTTTTACTTCTCGAGATCAAACTCCGTGAATAAATTCATTGATCAGCATTTATTCGTGTGCCTATACAAAACATTAAGGTATAAGATAATAAGTTTAAGTTTAATTATTTTTAAATTTAGATAATTATCATCCTTTTTAAATGAACTATAATTGTATTTTAAAAAATTGAGATGTTTGATCAAGTTTTTAGGTGAAAAATAAGTGCTTTTAAGTAGTCGCAGAAGTTACTTTTCGAAAACTAAAAGTAAAGAAGTCATGACAAAATACTAGATAAAGCATGATACATCAATCTGAAAAAGGAACAATTGTGCAACTATGACAAAATCCTACGACAACCGAAATACAAGAAATAATAGAAACTAATAGAAATCAAAGGACAAGAAAGTATAAGAGTACTACTTATTAGGCATGACAACGCTCAACTACTTACTAGACTTTCTACCTTGATCTGTGACTTTCATAACTCCATATCTACGGTCATGTTCTCAGTGAGCTGAAACTGCGTCATGTCATGTCTAATCATCTCTCTCAATACTTCTTCAGCATACCTCTACCTTTTCTGAAGTTATCCATAGTCAACATATCACACTTCCGAACTGGAGCATCCATGCATCTCATCTTCACATGTCCGAACCATCGCAGCCTCGCTTCCCTCATTTTGTCCTCCATCGAGGTCATCCCCACCTTGTCTCGAATATCTTCATTTCTACTTCTATCTCTCCTCATAGGCCCACACATCCACTGCAATATCGTCATTTTCGCCACCTTCATCTTCTAAACGTGAGAGTTCTTGGCTGGCCAACACTTCACCTCATACAATATAGTTGGTCTAACCACCACTCTATAGAACTTGCCTTTAAGTTTTGGTGGCACTTTCTTATTACACAAGACTCCGGATGCAAGCCTTTATTTCATCCACCCTGCATCAATACGATGTGTGACATCTTCGTCAATATTTCTATTTTCTTAGATAATAAACCCCAAATATTTGAAACTCCCTCTCTTTGGAATGATTTGGGTATTAAGCATCACTTCCATGTCAACTTCATGCCCTACTTCACTGAACTTGTACCCCAAGTATTTCGTCTTTGTTTCGAGTCTCCTCAATTAAAACTATGTCTCTGCAAATAACATACACCACAACACCTCACCTTAAATTTGTCGCGTCAAAATATCCATCTCCAAGGCAAATAAAAATAGGTTAAGAGTTGGCCTGTGGTGCAACCCATCATAACAGGAAAGTGGTATGAGTCTCCTCCCACCGTTCTTACCCTGGTCTTGAATCCATCATACATGTCCTTGATCACCCTACTGTACGTCATAGGTACCCCCACTAGCCTCCAAGCATCTCCAGAGAAATAAATGGTATCATCAATCTCTATATTCCAGAAACGTTCTTGGAACATGACTCAAGCGCAAAGTATTTATAAGCAAAAATATTTTTAATAGAAAAATATGTTTTAAAATGGAGATAAAGGTTAAAAACACACCTCAAATATCACTTTTTTGAGTTTCCTACCTGAACTATCAAGCGTTAAAGTTCTCTACCTAAACTATCACCAACTAATTAGCAAAACACACATAAACTATCAGTTGTTCACTTTTCCTACCTCAACTATTAGGTATGAAAAGTGAATAAATAATAGTTTAGATGTGTTTTGCTAACTAGTTGGTGATAGTTTAGGTAGGAACTCTCACACCTGATAGTTCATGTAGGAAACTCCAAGAAAAGTGATATTTGAGGTGTGTTTTTGACCATTAATTATTTAAAATAAATAGATTTTAAAAACTTGCATAACTAATACATGCATAATTAATCATAATTCTAACCAGCTATCAAACGACCCCTCAATGTTTATTACTGATATTAGTTAATATTGGCATAAATTTTATTCCCAACTTTGGATTCCCCCTCCCCACCCCAACTCCCACCCCTGCAACTCCAACGAAAAAAATCAATTAAATTTAAGAAATTGTATTAAAAAAGTAATTTTAATATATTATTCATAGCCAAAATAAATATAACTGCTAGTTAAATATATAAAAAGTTTATACTAACTATATATTATATATAAAAATATATTTATCGATTATTATTTTGGTGAACGGATTTTTTTGAAAAACAAATAGCAGTCAGGAAGATCGACATCGTGTATACGTGTTCTTGATTTTTGTGGGCCCCTGAGTTCGGTCCAGAGCTGGAGATAGGCAAAAAAGCAAAGGGCCAAGCCCACTAAGAGATAATGGTGTACATAACGTAATCCAAAATTAGTGGGCCCTTAATAAATAGTAGTGTCACTTTTATATTGACGTCTTTATTTGACTACTTTAAGAAATTCAGTTGGAGGGATAAGATTATCTACAATGACGTAGTGAATATAATAATAGCAATATAATAAACAACAACAATAAAAAATGATAGAAAATTATAAACATAATCCAAAATATGGCTGGCCAACGGGACGGGGTCCCGGCGGGACGGGACCTGACGGGATGGGAGTAGGGCGGGACTGGCGGGGCGGGATCGGTACCGGGGCGGGACTGGTGGGTTCTGCCAGTGTCCCATCCCAATCCCATCGAAAAAGGGGCACGATATTTATCGGGTCGGGGCAGGACGGGATCGGGTTTCTGATCTTTTTTTTGCACTTAATTTTAAAAAATAACATATATAAATAACTCAATAATGAATAATTGAACAAGATAGTGTAATAAAAACATCCCAAGACTGTTTTTGTGCCTCTTATATTATTTAATAGAAATATGATTTTTTTGTAATACAATTGTCAAAATTGCAAATTTGTGGTGTTGAAACTTGAAAGTTACAAATAAGATAGTAAAATTGCAATTAAAAAAATTACATTTTAAAAAATACCTTTTCTAGTTTCTTTATAATTTCTTATGGTTCTTTGGTTGGAATTGATATTTGTTGGTCAAATTGCTCCACGTCGCTTCCACCTCAGTCGGATAAGATTTCGTTGTAGTTTTCGTCTTCTTCTTGACCGCATCTTCTCCGCTCTGCTCGTATCCAATCTCTGAATAATACTGCAATCTCCAAGATGTCTCCCGCTAATGAGTGTCTGTGCTCTCATATTTGAAATTTACCGGCAGAAAAAGCTCTTTCAGACGTTGTTGATGACGCTTGAATGTTCAACACATCTCGGGCCATCATTGAAAGTGTCGGAAAGGTCTTCTCATTCTCTCTACAGTATTTCAGCAAGTATTCACGTCCTTCTTCATTGACAACTGCTTGGTACGATACAATACCCTGCAAAACAAAAACAAACTCGCTAACTTGGTTAGTAGTGTTACCACTATATATTCTATGTATGAGGCTTTCAATACTAGTCGCAGACACATCATGTCTTTTTTGAGGTTGTGTTGAAGAAGAAGTAGATGGTATGGAAACTGGTTGGTTGCTAGCACTTTCTTGTTGGTAATGCCTATATACTTTTTTGCATTCATCTTGTATGCTAGACATCACTTCTTCTTTAGTTTGTTCAACAGGTGGTGGGTCATTTGGATTTTTTGGAGTTGGAGGTGGAAGTACGGCTACACAATCATAAATAGTTTCAATAAGTGTTTTACAACCGTCTATTTTAATAGTCGGATTTAATACAACACCAATAATATAAATAGTGGGAATAAGAATAAAATATTTTTTTATTTTGTTAAACATTTTTTAATAGCTGTCTTATAAGCTGGTTTTTTCATATATTCACTAAGCAGTAAAAATATTAGAGCTATATAAAACAACATAGTTGAAATAGTAGGATAATATATATCGAAAAATTCTTTTGTTGCTTGAAAAAATTTCTCTAGAAATACAATAAGTTCTGGATTTTTTTCCCAATCCCTATCTACAACCATATCAGTTGGATTTCGATTATGGGCGTTAAAAAATAAAGTTATTGGTCTTCTATAGTCATAAGCAACAAGTAATTGCTCGTATAGAGAATTCCACCTAGTGGCTACTTCTTCGGAATTTTTTCTATAAGGTAGTCCGCAATCGTGACAAGTTTTTTTATATTCTTTTTTCCGTTGCATTCTATTACGTTTAAAAATAAAGTTTATAGCAAATTATATTTTATTAAGAATGTCTGCAAAAAAAATGTTAGACCATCCTTTACAACTAAGTTATATATATGACATGCACATTTTATATGAAAATGATTTGGAAAAATTGGAGTTAAAAGATCTTTTAAAAATGTAATTGCATAATTATTAGAAGAATAGTTATCTAATGTAATAGTCATAATTTTATCAGTTATTCCGTAATAATGGCAAACTTGTTGAATATTTTATGCAATAAAAATATCAGTGTGCCTATCATCTATATATCTATAGGCTAAAATACGTTTTTGCATAGACCATTTATAATCTATCCAATGACAGGTTACCGTTAAATGATATAAGGAATAACGTAAATACTGTTGATATTCATGTGCAAATTTAAATACATCTCTCTTAACAATTGATCTAGGAAAACTGTTAAAAGCAGGATTATACATATCTCTAATATAATGAATAAAACCGGGAGATGAAGAAAATGAAAAAGGCAAACACTCCACAACAACTAATTTTGTTATTTCTTTCCTATATCTATTTTTATCATATTTAGGGCCTACAATTCCCCCCGTCATAGGGTTATTTTGACCCTATACTTGATCCGGGATAGTATGTGAACCTTGTCCCGACTGAGAGGGCACTGACGCACCCAATTTTTCAGCCAGGTGTTGATTCCACCTAGCTGGGCGAAAGCTTTTTATGTGTCTCAATAAACCTCCCGTACCACCCTGACCTTTTCCCATTTTAAATTTAAAAATAATTTTACAAAATTTGACATCTAACTACTAGATGCTCTACGTTCCTATCAAAAAAAATTCATGCATCTGATTTTAATTTTCGTTGTGGTTGGCCTCGTCTCATACTAGGGGGAATAGGAGGCGTTCCAGTTGGAGGTGCACTAGTGAGTGTGTCATCTAGATTAGTCGGTGTGTCATCTAGATTAGTCGGTGTGTCATCTGGATTATCTTCTAAATTAAAGTCTTGTTGAGTCCAGAAAATATCTCCTCGTCTAAATCTAATGGTATTTCAGGAAAATGTGAAGTATCAACAAAATCATCCTGTCTAGGAATATGATGACTAGAAGAAGTACCCCTTCCCTTGTTACCCTACTAGAGGAAGCCTTACCCTTACCCTTATACATACATCTAAGTCATTCCATTTTAATTATGTTAATAAATAGTTAAAGATAATAAAACTAAGTGCGCTAATTAAAATAAAGAAACAATAATAATTTAATGAAGGAACGAATGTACCAAACGTCGACGTGTAATCGAGAGGTTGAAAATTGAAACTTTGCTCGATGGATGATCCTTAAGCTAGTTGCCAACTTCACTCCCAAATGAATAAATAAAATTGAATATTTAGTACACAATGTAGACTTGTAGAGAGATAGATTGAGAGATTGTAGGAAGATTTGTGAGAAAGATGAAGAGAAAATGAGGTATTTATAGTTGGAAAATTGGGTTAAAGTGTAAATATAATAACTTAGGGGTTAAAATATAAATATTAAGGGGGTAGGGGGTTAGGGGAGGGGGTTGCCAAAAATGGCCGTTGCACAACGACCAAAATATAAAATGGTCGTTGTGCAACGACTATTTTGTGCAAATGGGGGGTTATTGGGTTGGACCGGGGCGGGTCGGGGCTGGCGGTACTGTAGCGGGCCGGGCCCCGGTTGGACTAGCCAAGGTCCCGTCCCAATTCGAGTCCCGTTACCGAATATTATTTTTTAATAGCGGGGTAGGGGAGGGACCGGGGCGGGGTCGACCCGCCCCGTTGGCCAACCTTCCATTATAGTAACGGAAAGCAAAGAAAAGAAAAGCCAAGTGAAGGAGCTGGGTGGGCATAGTTACCAACATGAATTGTGGTGAGGTAGTTGGATCTCTTCGCCTTAATGATGTCTTGAATTCGAGTTCATAAGAATGAAAAATTTTAGTTGCGAGATTTAGTCGGACTCCAATATAATTATCGAATTCCTAATGAAAAACCAATAAAAAGGTGGGCATAGTTGGGATTTCGAGTTCTCTTTTCTTTTCTTTTTTTGTTTGAATTTTCGAATTACAAATTAAATTTCGGATTTGATACAATACCCCTAGATTTTCGGTATCCAAAGATTCAGAAATTCTATTATTATATTTATCCATATCTATTAGACATCAGTTTATATACTTAATTCTAAGTTAAATATCCTATTAAATCTGTCAATTTACGTTATTTGGCTAATAGATGGTAAAATTGAGATGCAGTCAGTGTGATCGTATTTTTCATTATCATTTAAGGAGTTATGATACTAGATCTTTAAGGAATATGTTGAAATTCAAGAAATGGCGTGGTGTTTCCAACAATGTCTGGTCTTGAATTTTAGTCTTCACTTATTTTTTTTTTTAAATGACCTTAACTTGAAAAAAATTGTTGGGGAGAACTTTTGTTGTCCATCAGGCATACGTTCTTGCTTTTGTCTATAAAGCAAAAATTGTGGTCAATTGAGCAGATTCATTGTCTTGAAATATTTTGAACTTTTACCTTATAGGCAAAACTAATTTATGTCCAAAACTTATGCTCATAGGCAGCAAGAGGCATAGTTCTAGGTTTTTCTATGAGGCAGAACTTGTGGTCAATTGAGCAGGTTCACTGTCTTGAAGATCCTAAACTTTTACAGTATAGGAGAAACTGATTTATGTTTACAATTTATACCCGATGAGCAAAAAGAGCTTTGCCTAACCTAGCTAATTTTCTTAAGCGGATGCTATGTTTTAAAAATTATATTAAACGGGGCCGAAAAATCAAAACCACTCGTTATGAAGGTCATGTGTGAAACTCAACCTGTTTAAATCAATTCAAAATATTTGAATTGAATTAGGATTATAATTTCTTGAATCTTGGTAATCAGAATCCAAAATCAAAATTTTATATTCAATTCAAACTGTGAATGCTAACTTAAGGTGCATCGATTTTTTCCTATCTAACCTCTAGGCTCATCATCCAATAAGAAGGGATTATTTATTTAGGAAGTAAGATGAAAAAAATCAAGTTAACTAATTAAACTATAATCTTATAAGATAAGCTTGCCAATAATTTGATTCCCCGACAAGAGGTATCATTAGATTGTTACGGAGTATATATCTTTAAAGAACAGGAAATTAAAGTCTTGAGGAAATGATCTCCAATAACAATTTAAAAGAAAGAAATTGGCCTAATCAAATTTTGAAATATTTCATTTATTGGTCTCTTTTAAAAAAGGATCATATACTTTAAAAATATATTTCAAATGAACTTATAAGCCGATCTCCTCGAAGTGTTACATTACAAGAAAAACATATATTTGTGAAAAAATATATTTGACGGACAATTCTATCACAAAATTGTGACGATTAATTATATGATGGAATTCATCAATACGAACAAAATCTACGATAACTATAAATATCAATAGTGTTGATGATATGATCTCTCTTGTGAAAAGAATTATCATATAGTTCAAAAAAGTTATGATGAAGGACTACACATAGATTTCTTGTTTGGTCGACCCTGTTGTTGGTTTATGTCGAAACCAATTCGTGCATTCACATAGACTTACAATTTTTTTTTTATAAGTATAGATGTGAATATCATGGACGGTTTGGATGGTTGTTATCTATTGTATTGTGTTGTTTTATTATTTAAATATAATGTTTATTTTGATTGTTGCATAAATTTTAGTGTATCGTATAGTTAAATTCATCGTTATGTAACAACGAAAAATATCATAATTATATGTAACGATCGATTTAGTGTGATTGCGTCGTTACCTTATATTTTTTCTTTTGTCTTTGCTTATTATCTAATAATCATATTTTATGCTTTACCGTACCTTTTTATGATAGTTTCACATTGAACCCTACTTTTCTTGTAGATTTATCCTTCAATTGTTGATGTGTGATATTATGTAACAACGAAAAATGATATAATCTATCCGAATATTATATTTATCAAAACAATACAATACTATACTATATGAAACGATACATTATAAAACAATATATAACCACCATCCAAACAATCATAAACTGTAGTTACACAAAAGTTCAAATGTGGCCAGGCCATCTATAAACTGTAGATAGTTACGTTCAATTTGTGACCATACCATAAAGCGCATGAATAATCTTCTAGATTTTGAGAAACGATCAAAAACCAAAAGCAAAAAATGTAATAGGAAAGGTAGTAAGGTTTAGAGTCTCATATTATTGGTAGTTCAAGGAGGCCCCTATAATATTCCATAAAGAAAAAAGGTGATAAACCATGTATTGATAAGAGAGAACGCACTTCAACTTGTCCCATTTTGTGAAATTACACACTTTAAAATTATGAGAATTATACGACTTTTTTAATAACAACAACAACATACCCAATGAAATTCCACACCGTGGGGTGTAGGGAGGGTAGAATGTACACAGACCTTATCTCCACCTTGGTAGGTAGAGCGGCTGTTTTCGGGAGACCCTCGGCTCAAGACAAAGCATAATCACAAGCAAGACAATCAAAACAAAGCAAGAATAAAGCAATAGTAAAGAGTAAAGCAAGAGAAACGGTGAGACTCAGATAAGGAATTAAAGCAGTATAAAGTGCATTCGAACAAGAGTGAGCAGTAGCTAACACAACAAAATAAGCTAAACAAAATACACTAAAGAACACATAGCAGCAGAAATCAAACTACAGTGGATTATAACGCAATAATGTGCCTATAAGTGTGATAGGCTAATCGGGCATATAGTAATAACACTACAACTATCAATTTATAAGCATAAGTAGGACTACGCTCGAGTTCCTACTACTCTTCTACCCTAATCCGTGTCATCCACAACCGCCTATTTAAGGTCATGTCCTCAGTAAGTTGCACTTGCGCCATATCCCGTCTAATCACCTCTCCCCAATACTTTTTTGGCCTACCTCCACCCCTTATAAACCCGTCCATAGACAACCTCTCACACCTTCGCATTGGGGCATCTGTGTCTCTCCTTTGCACATGCCCGAACCATCTCAACCTCGCTTCCCGCATCTTATCATCCATAGAGGCCACTCCCACTTTCTACCAGATATGATCATTTCTAATCCTATCTCTCCCTGTATTCCCACACATCCATCTCAACATCCTCATCTCCGCAACTTTCATCTTTTGTATGTGCGAAGTCTTGACTGGCCAACACTCCGCCCCATACAACATAGTCGGTCTAACCACCACCCTATAGAACTTTTCTTTTTTGTTTTGTGGCACCGTTTTGTCTCACAAGACTCTAGATGCGAGCTTTCATCATCCACCCTGTCCCAATACGATATGTGACATCTTCATCAATCTCTCCATTCCCTCGGATAATAGACCCTAGGTACTTGAAACTTCCTTTATTTGGAATGACCTGAGTACCAATCCTTACCTCCACGCCTGTCTCAGGGTCGCTCCCGATGCTGAACTTGCACTCCAAATATTATGTCTTGGTCCTACTCAACTGAGAATTATACGACTTTTTTAAACTTGCTCAAAATGAAATTATTATATCTTTATTTATTGATGTGATACAAAAAATATATTTACTTAGCTCCCAACAATACATCGATGACGAAGTTCATAAGCGAAAATATAATATAACAAGCAGGTTCAATGGAACTAGTAGTTTGTTATATGTAGGTGTTAAAATCACACTTAATAGGTATAAATAATATATTCTGAACTCAGATTAGATGAGATATAGGTTTAATGTTTCGCAAATACATTTCAAATCTTGCGTACAATAACTTGTGATGGGTAATAAAACATTGATTCGCTCGTTGAGATCTAATTCGATTTTTATAGAGTTTTTGAGATATTTTCTTACGAAATTTATGTTATAGGCATCTATAACCCCTTTCGATTTAGGTGGGCACACTGACAAATATACTCTATAAATATTAACTTACTGACTTCCCAAATAGTACTATAAGAATCAATGTTAAACATTCCACATG
The DNA here is from genome assembly GCA_034509755.1 of Anisodus tanguticus. NCBI lineage: Eukaryota > Viridiplantae > Streptophyta > Magnoliopsida > Solanales > Solanaceae > Anisodus > Anisodus tanguticus. Next base: position 4,858,530 of record CM067543.1, on the reverse strand, counting down.
TAATACGAGATCTCATAATATATAGTAGTTCAAACACCTGTTCATATATACAACATCAACAACATATCCAGTGTAGTCCCATAAGTGGGGTATGAGGAGGGTAGGATGTTTTAAACAAGGTATATACACGTGATATACACTTGGTATACATGGCGTATATCACGGGTCCTTTAGGAATGTCACGGGCAAACCAGCCCATCTCGGGAATGGCCCATCAGCCCATCACGGGAAGGGCGGTATATTATGTGTGTATATTGATGTAATATTATAGTGTAAATGTTACCTTAATTAGACTTGTACACTTACCATAATTGTATATTTAGTATCCAAGTAGAATAAGGTTTTAGGAGTAGAATAGGAATATGATTCTCCTATTATGGAAATATATAACTTGTATATATAGCCTTTCAATTAATGAAAATAATCAAGTAGATTATTTCTTTCATGGTATCAAGAGACTAGGTCTTGCTTCCGCCTTTGCTCTCGGTTTTTGTGCCTTTCTCGGCCACATCTGTCTCCGTTTTCCGTCCCCCTTCACCGGAATTCGCGATATTATTTACCTCCACTCTTCCCAGATTTCCCCTCCTCTCCCTTTGTTCTTTCGTTATGTCTAAGAACAATTTTCATCCGGCCCTCATGGTTTCTAACATCAAGAACAACATCCCTATTGTTCTTGAGATGGAAAACGTCCAATATGCGACGTGGGCAGAATTATTTAAAATTCACACTATCTCCCATCAAGTCATCCATCACATAATTCCTCCCGCTGCACCTATTCCCGCGGAGGATCCTCAGTTATGGATTACTCTTGATGCTACCGTTCTCCAGTGGATTTATTCCACTATTTCGGTTGACCTCTTACAGACGATCATTGAGCCGGACTCTACAACTATGGCTACCTGGAATAGATTGCATGACATAATTCAAGATAACCAACATTCACGTGTTGTTACATTCTAGCAGGAATTCTCTCAAGTTCGCATGAAAGAATATCCAAACATGTCTGCATATGGCAAGAAACTCAAAGAGTTGGCGGACCAACTCCGTAACGTTGGCGCACCTGTGACAAATAATCGTCTGGTTCTATAATTGGTTGCCGGCCTTTCTGAGGCTTATAATGGCGTTGGGACTCTCCTTCGTCAAAGCAATCCACTTCCCGCTTTTTATCAAGCTCGCTCTATGCTTACTTTGGAAGAAGCCGGTTTGTCTAAGAAGGCGGCTACCGGAGCAAGCCCCGTAGTCATGATGACGTCCTCCACAAATTTTTCGGGTTTTGTTGATAATTCGGGCCAAAACCGTGCTCATGGTGGCGGCAAAAATAATCTTAAGAATAATAGCAAAATGTGGTGGTTCTAGTGGTCAACAGTCCGACAGTGGGCCCCGTCCAGTCAATAGTGGGCCTTCTCCCTACTGGTCCCAACTGTGGGGCCCATGGCAGTGGGGCTGGGGCAATGAGCTGTGGCCCAACAACCCCTATTTTCCAGGGCCTTCCAACGGACAGCGGGCTGGACAACCCCAATTCAGGTCCAACAATCAACCTTCATCTTCTCGGTTCAGCACTGGGCTGGGGCAGCAGGGTGGACTGCTTAGGCCTCGACCCATACAAGCTTTCTCAGCAGTGGGCCCCACACCTACTCACACCGATATTGAGGCCACAATGCACACGCTTGAGTTGATGCAACCGGATCCGAATTGGTACATGGACACCGACGCGACGACACACATGACTTCCGATCAAGGTACTCTCTAGTCTTATTCTAATTTGAGCAACCCTCGTGGTATAATTGTCGGTAATGGTAACTCTATTCCAATTCAAGGTTATAGTCATAAAACTGTCTCCCCCCAATCTACCCCTTATCTTGAAAAATACTTTACATGCCCCCAAATTGATTAAAATCTTAGTGTATGTCCGAAAGTTCACCACTGACAATTCCGTTTCTGTTGAATTTGATCCTTTTGGTTTTCTGTGAAGGATTTCAAGACGGGGAGTCCTCTCATGAGGTGTGATAGTAGGGAAGATCTGTATCCTATCACACCCGGTTTCAGTCCATCGAGTCAAGCCTTGCCATCAGTGTTTGCAGCCCTTGCTCCTTCCTTGTGGCATGTTCGTCTTGGTCATCTGGGATATTCTATTTTGTCATCATTACATAAAAATAATTTTATTTCATGTAAGGGTACGAATAGTACTCCAAATTGTCAGTCTTGTTCTTTAGGAAAAATTGCTAGGTTGCCATTTGTAGACTCAAATTTTCATACTTTAATGTCATTTGATATTATTCATAGCGACTTATGGACGTCTCATGTTCTTAGTTCTTTGGGTCATCGGTATTATGTTCTCTTTTTGGATGATTATTCTAAGTTTTTATGGACGTTTCCGATTGCGAATAAATCTCAAGTTTTTTCCGTCTTCTTAAAATTTAGAGCATTCATTAGAACCCAATTCGAACGAGAAATAAAAAATATTCAGTGTGATAATGGCAAAGAATATGACAATGAGGTGTTTCGGGAATTCTGTGCTAATAATGAGATCAATTTTCATTTTTCTTGTCCTCATACGTCTTCACAAAATGGGAAAGCCGAACGCAAAATTCGTTCCATAAATAACATTGTCCGCACTCTCTTAATTCATGCTTCTATACCCCCATATTTTTAACATCATGCTCTTCAAATGGCTACATATCCCCTTAACATAATTCCTTCCAAAGGTCTGACATATTCTTCCCTCTTCAAATTTTATATAATAAGACTCCTTCTTATTCTCATCTTCGGATTTTTGGGTGCTTGTGTTATCCGTTATTCCCTTCCACCACAATTAACAAACTTCAGGCCCGATCTACTCCGTGTCTGTTTTTGGGTTTTCTGTCTAATCATCGTGCTTACAAATGCTTTGATTTATCTTCCAATAAAATCATCATTAATCGCCATGTAATTTTTGATGAAACTCAATTTCCATTTGCTAAAGTTAATACTCCCGAGCCTAGTTCGTATAATTTTTTAGATGATGGTATATCTCTGTATATTACTCACCATTTTTCGGACATGTCCCGCACCCAAAATTTTCCAGCGGGCCCACTGCCCGCTGGCCCCACTGGTTCGTCGCACACTACCATCACTGGATCAGTTCCAGCATTTAGGCCAGTCCAATTCTGGAACTGGTCCAGTTCCAGCGCCAGATTACCGTCTTGGGCCAGCAGGCCCACTGCCTGCTGGCCAGTCCATCCTGAGCCCAGAAAATTCCCAAAATTCACCCACTTCTTCCTCAAGTCATAGACCGGTCACTCGTAGTCAGCGGGGTGTTTTTAAACCAAAGAGACATTTTAATTTAAATTTTAATGTTCTCAAATCACCCTTACCCCGTACTCATGTGTCTGCGTTAAATGACCCAAATTGGAAAATTGCTATGACCGATGAATATAATGCTCTTATTGATAATAAGATGTGGGAGTTGGTGCCCCGTCCTTCTGGTATTAATATTATTAGGTCTATGTGGATTTTTGTTCACAAGGAAAATTCAGATGGTTCATTTGCATGACATAAGATGCGGCTTGTGGGGGATGGTAAGACTCAACAAGTTGGGGTGGATTGTGGTGAGACATTTAGTCCGGTGGTCAAACCGGCTACCATTCGCAATGTACTCAGCTTGGCTCTTTCGAAAGCATGGCCTATTCATCAGTTAGATGTAAAGAATGTTTTCCTACATGGTGATCTCAAAGAAACAGTTTATATGCATTAGCCGTTGGGATTCAGGGATCCCAAACATCCTCATCATGTCTGTTTGTTGAAGAAGTCCTTATATGGGCTTAAGCAGTCTCCACGGGCCTGGTATACAAGGTTTGCTGACTATATTTCGACTATTGGGTTTACTCACAGCAGGTCCGATAATTCATTGTTCATCTACTGTCGTGGTTCGTCCTTGGCCTACATTCTGTTGTATGTGGATGATATCATTTTGACTGCCTCTTTCGATGCCTTACGCCAGTCTATCATGACCATGCTCAGCTCTGAGTTTGCCATGAAAGACTTAGGGCTTTTGAGTTACTTTTTGGGGATTGCCGTCACTCGTCATTCCGATGGATTGTTCTTGTCTCAACGGAAGTATGCAGCTGAGCTCATCGAGAGGGTTGGGATGTTATCCTATAAGTCCACTTCCACTCCAGTTGATACAAAGCCCAAGCTTAGTGCCGCGACCGGCGTACCCTACGAGGATCCGACCCGCTATCGCAGTCTTGCAGGGGCACTTAAGTATCTTACCTTTACGCGACTAGATATTACGTATGCTGTCCAGCCGGTGTGTTTGTTCATGCATGATCCCAGAGTTGAGCACATGAATGCACTCAAACGCATCATTCGGTATATTCAGGGTACTCTTGACTATGGATTGCATTTATATCCTTCCTCGACGTCCACACTTGTCTCGTATACGGATGCTGATTGGGGTGGTTGTCCCGACATGAGACGGTCTACGTCGGGCTATTGTATGTTTCTTGGCAACAACTTGGTCTCCTGATCAACAAAGCGTCAATCGACTCTATCCCGATCAAGTGCCGAGGCTGAATATCGCGGAGTGGCTAATGTGGTCTCAGAATCATGTTGGTTACGTAATTTGCTTTTGGAGCTTCATTGTCCCATTCAGAAAGCAACCTTGGTGTATTGCGATAATATTAGTGCCATCTACCTTTCTGGTAATCCGGTTCAGCACCAACGCACTAAACATATCGAGATGGACATTCACTTTGTCCGCGAAAAGGTTGCTCGTGGTCAGGTACGCGTATGTCATGTCCCGTCAAGATATCAAATTGCAGACATCTTTACAAAGGGTCTTCCCGTGGTCCTTTTTGAAGATTTTAGGGACAGTCTCAGCGTTCGAAGACCGCCCGCTATGACTGCGGGGGTGTGTTAAACAAGGTATATACCCGTGATATACACTTGGTATACATGGTGTATATCACGGGTCCTTTAGGAATGTCACGGGCAGATCAACCCATCTCGGGAATGGCCCATCAGCCCATCACGGGAAAGGCAGTAAATTATGTGTGTATATTGATGTAATATTGTAGTGTAAATGTTACCTTAATTAGACTTGTACACTTACCATAATTGTATATTTAGTATCCAAATAGAATAAGGTTTTAGGTGTAGAATAGGAATAGGATTCTCCTATTATGGAAATATGTAACTTGTATATATATCATTTCAATTAATGAAAATAATCAAGGGGATTATTTCTTTCTGGATGTACGCAGACCTTATCTCTACCTTTGTGGGAGTAAATGTTATTTTTGATAGACCCTCGGCTCGAAATAAAAGACAAAGATGTGAAGCACGGGATCAAGAAAATATGACAACAAGATATCAAGATAAAAAGAAAATGAGGAAACATATAGTAATACACATTGAAGAAAAGAAAATACGCGATTACTAGCTAATACTACTAATAAGGAGATTCGCTTCCCTCATCTTGTCTGCTACGGGGGCCACTTCCATCTTGCACTGTATAACATCGTTCCTAATCATATCTCTCCTAATATGCCATACATCTATCTGAGCATCTTCATCTCAACTGCAATCATCTTCTAAACGTGGACGTTCTTGATTGGTCAGCACTCTGCCCCATACAACAAGGTCGGTCTAACCACCACTCTTTAGAATTTACCTTTTAGCCTTGACGACACATTTTTATCGCACAGTATCCCAGATGCGAGCCTCCATTTCACCCATCCCGCCCCAATACGATGTGCGACATCCTCATCAATCTTCCCGCCTCCTTATATTATGGATTCAAGATACTTGAAACTACCCTTCTTGGACAGGATCGGACTTATGCATCGATCTTCACCTCTACCTTCGCCTCCTGCGTCATGTCACTCAACTTGCATCACATGTTAATATATATAATTTCAATAAAGAGTCTGCCATTTTCATTGTTACTATTTCAGTTGTTAAAATTATTAGATTCACTTGTTAGTTTATTTGTGAGGCAAATTCGATGAAGTAACAATTGACAGTATAAAAAAACGATCATAAATTATAGAGTATTGATCAAAGTAAAATATTATTTAACATATAGTAAAAATAACTGAATTTGAGCTATTAGATTAAGTTATAAGTAAAGGAAACTGAATGAATCCATAACTACCTCAATTTTATTGTCTTAAAATTCCAAATCAATAATTCTATGGGATGGCACCCTACAATGATAATGTATGTCCAATGCTAACCCTCAAAGATGGTAATGACTAATGGGTAGGGATGGCAACAGATAGGATCTGGACCGGATCCTACTAGATCCAGATCCAGATTCATTTATACCTGAATCCAGATCCGGATTCAGATCCATCGGGTTCATAAAAATCATATCCAAATCCGGATCCACCGGGTCCACGGATCGGATCTGGATCCACATGTAAAAAAAATTGCCTTGCTAAGATTTTTTTTTTAAACTGACAAACGATTTTTACTTAACTAACAATTTACTGTGTTTCAATTTTGAAATGTTCATATGAGATATTTTGTTCGTTGTCTCGTTTTGATTGTGAGCTATTAATTGAAAATGTTGGACTATGACAATAGTTGTGGAAAATGCTGACTAGTATTTCCACAATACTGAACTTACATGTGCTTGTGAATATAATTTTAACTACTTGTCTATGGAGATGTTAGTCATTCACTAATATAACATTGATTTTATTATCGAAGTTACCTCTTTATTTTTTGGTTTTTTGAGTTAACGCAGGGATAAATTAAACTTGTTTTGAGAATAAAACTTGCAAGGATGTGCTTAACAATTTTAAGAAAATACTTATAAAATTACATTCTAGGTTATGAATATATTTAATAAAAAATGGATCCACGGGTCGGATCTGGACCGGATACGGATCTCAATTACAAGATCCAGATCCAGATCCGATCCGTCAGAAACTGATCCGGGTCCGATCCGGATCCGTCGGGTCCAAATTTTGAAAATCCATATCCTATAAAACGGATCTGAATCCACCGGATCCGGACCGGATCCAGAATCCACTGCCATCTCTACTAATGGGGACTCCACTTTTTTGGTGCAAAGGGGATAAGGATAAAGTTTTCCAAGGGCTAATATTAGGTCCCACCATATATTTTCCAAGGTTCGGTATTAGGTCCCATCATATAATATATTGTGGGCAAGCTAAGTGATAACCGGTTTTCCATTATGCGTAGTATTTAGATGAGCACACAGCTAGCAAATGCCACTATGAAATTTTAATCTTTTTCCTTGTCGTGTCTTGTATTGGTATTGCCAATTGTTGTGTCTTTTCAAATTCTAGTCAATGGGGCACGCAGTGGAAGTATAAATTAAAAGTTGAATTTAAACTGTACATGTGGAAATGTATCCAAAAGTCTTTGACACTGAAAATAACAATTCTTTGCTGGAGTAATTTGAGAATGTTCTCAAAGATGGTGGAAGATAATCATGAGTCACATTAAGATATCATCACAAGCACACAAACATTACAATTACCATACATGAATAATTAAATTTTATATAATTAATCCATATATTATTATTATATACCTAACGTAATACAATACATGAATAATTAAATTTTATATAATTAATCCATATATTATTATTATATACCTAACGTAATACAATACATGAATAATTAAATTTTATATAATTAATCCTTATATTATTATTATATGCATAACGTCAGCTACCAAACGACCACTTAAGGGACACTTTTCTTTCACACCCCTTTTTTACACTTGAAAAAAAGTTAGAATTTTTCCTTTATTCTTCCATTCCTTTACTATATATTTACACGTAAGTTTTAAACTTTAATTACGAAGAATTATGAGCCTAATTGCGTGATCCAAGTATCCTTGAAGTACAATAAGGTGAGTTTAGTGCTATTTTGAGTAAATTTCACTTAATAAACACAAGTCTTAACATCGTCTATCATTGGAATATTGGATTAGATTTCACCAAATCTTCAAGTATTTCCCAAACTTGGATTTTAAGCTTCAAGAAGCAATCCCACTATCCAAACTCCAGTATAAATAAGTACTAGTCAACTTAACCCCCGCTACGCGTGGTCATAAAAAAATATTCAAGATATAAGAGTTAAAATTTCATATACATATTTGTGTGTATACTGGTTAGCTCCAAAACTCTTCATATCATTGATTTTGAAATTCATTTTGGGTAAATCCTAAAAATAATAGGATCATTATTTTCTAGTAATTCATGATCTAATTTCCACAACAAAATTGTAAAATTGGAAGGCAACAGGTAACAAAATGAACATTAAATAAGAAGGAATGTAACTAATTTCGTTGAAATTATGGTAAGGAAATGATTTATAATCTATTCTACAACTTATTGAAATAGGTTAAAGCCATGAAAAGTTTTTCTTTCAGAAAGGCATGGGTGATAATAATACATCACTTCCCAATGGTCGCCAAGTTAAGAAATACTTTAAAAGTTGAATAGGAATCTTGAAAGTCAAAAACTTATCGTACGAAATTATTAATTAAAAAATTAACCCTTAAATAATATTAATTACTTATCATATTTCAATTATGATAGAAATTATTAATGATTTAGTAATTGAGTAATTATTAATAAAAAAATTAACTCACTTAAATATAATTAATTGCTTATCTCCTCCACTTCTCATAATCACTTATGGTAGAATTTATTAATGGTCTAGTAATTGAGTAATTACTTCCCTTTCTGTTGCTCCAAAGTTATCGAAATTGTTAATGAAAAAATTAACTAACTTAAATAAAATTAATTACTTATTTCTCCTGCTTATCATATTTCACTTATGATAGAAATTATTAATGGTTTAGTAATAAAATTATGTCAAAATTTTATTCTTGGAGGATGATACCTTGTGTTTGAAATAAACAAAATTAAAATAAAAAAAATAAGAAATTGATTAAATTATACTTGTGTTTTTTCAATATGAAATCAATTGATGCTGGAGATACGTTCACCTCATCCAATTTAAGTTTATTTTTTTTATTAAATTATACATGTTTTGCTACATGTAAAAAATTAAAAAGAAAGACTCTTTTTCTTTTGCTCATAAATAATGATGTGATTGTACGATAATGACTGATGCTAATCTGCATCATCGTAAGAGTAGACATTCTCACCATTTTAACCATGAATATATATATATATATAGTTAGCTTCCCTAATTGTTGAAAAGACCGAAGGCATTAAGTAATAACTTTCCTCTCATATATTAGTAATGCAAAAGATCTTTTTGAATACAAAAAGTACCACAAGTTAAACAGAATAACTTCTGAAATTCTTAAAATAATATAAAAATAGATATAAAATGATCAAAAAATGAGAGAAGATAAATATAACAATAAAAACATACCTGGTGGAGAGAAGATAAAATGTGTAAAATAAAGAAAAAGAAACAATCATTACTAATATATTGCATGATATGTTATAAAGTACAGTTCTTAATAAATCTAATAAGTTTAAATTTTGCATAAATTTATGTGCAAATTTTATTGTAACCTTTCTACTTTCTGAATTAATTTTAAATATTTGTTTATACATTATATTCCAAGTTGCGAATAATCGAAGAAAGTGCATAAGCTACTTATGACCAAAATTAAAGGATTATTGATGAAGGTATTGAATAAAAAAAAAGTAAAAGATTGCCACGTCCTCTTAAAATTCTATTGCTTCTGTAATTTGAACAAATGATGCTATTTTATCATTTTGGAACAACAATCCTAACGTTCCAATTACAAATGGTATGTGAAATACGGCAGAAAAACGCCTTTAAGCTTTCTACCACCATGAAAGCTATCTACAACGTAACACCCTAGTGGTTCAGACCCCGACATGGAATATAGTGATAAATATACCCGATATACCTGTGATATACACGGTATATACACTACGTTGTGTATACCGTGTATATCCCAGTAATTTTGGTAGTATATTGTTGTATTTAATTAGCATTATGCATTTATCATAATGGTAGAATTCTTGTACAAATAGAATATGGTTTTGAGAGTAAAATAAGAATAAAATTCCCATATTATGAAAATTATAAATTGTATATATACTCATTTATTAATGAAAATAATGAAGGATTTTTTTTTATGCAGCATGTTATCATTGAACACCATCTTTTACTATCTCACAAATAAGTCTCTTATAGCTCAAGACCTGTTAGAAAGTGAATCCCTTGCTTAAAGAATTGCTTTAGAGATATTTCATTCCTGCTCTTGATAATAAGTGTTTTGGCATCAATACTTCTAGGCTTCTAGCAACTATTAGCATTAGGATGTGTATCATTTCTTTTACAACAAAATTTTACATTGTCTCTATTTATAAATTATAAGACAACAATATGAAATACCAAATGATGCCATAAACATGACTATTGAGTAACTATTTAGGGGTTATGATAATAAAAAATTGTGAGAGTAATGGAAATAAAGATCATTAAGTTTTTACATTTAAGAATATATGAATGGAGGAGTAGTAATTGACACACTTATTTTTGTACAATAAAAAATAGAAAAATAAAAAAAATTATCAAAAAAAATATAAATAAAATCATTAACCATAGAGAGATGCCACATATGATTGTCTATTCCTAGTTTTATATTATATATTGATTAGAAGATATTTACGTAGAAATCTTGATTGGACTAAGTATTTAATTAACCCTAGAAGTGGATGCTAGTGGAGTTGCTTGGATAGTTGAGGCAAGTTAATGAATAATGGTCCGGTTAATTGGTCACTAAGTAAATGATACTTTATATTTTTTTTTAATAAGCATACTTATTTTTGAAGAGAGAGAGTAAATCATAAGTCATGCATGAATTTTTTTTGCTGAATAAAAGGTGCATTAAATTAAAGCAAGGAGAATTAAGAGTCATTACAGGATGGGGTTGGACAAGACAAACTTGTCCAATCCCTAAAATGTCCTTGCCAAAAGTAAATAAAGTAAAGATAGGTGGTTTGTCCTAATAAAATGTTGTATCTTCATGATCTATCCTTGGTGTTTGAGTGCTTTCAAACTGTGCTAGCTAATGTGCCAATGAGTTCCCCTTCCGGTTCACATGTTTGATCATAAGAAACCTGCAATCAGAGATCATATTCAAGTGAGATGTGTTGTTAATCATATGAATGATGCTGGAGGCATTTATTTCTATGATTAAGGGGTAGAGGTTCTTAGTGAAGGCTAGTTCTAGTCCTCTTAAAAGGGCATTGAGTTCTGAGTGTAAAGGCGTAATTGGTCGAGTACGAATAAAGTTTTAAATGCTTATATTAGGTCCCGTCATACTTTCTCCTTCCATTTTATTGACCACTATTTTTACTCAAATAATTATTCCAAAACACAATTTCAAATGATTTAATCAAACATAAATTGTTACTCTTTCAAAGTATTTTTGATAAGTACTTTTTAAAATAAATTGATTTCGATAACTTGATAAAAAAACACTAAATGACACTGATAATCTAGAGTTTATTTACACTATCAAAGGATATAAGAGAAACTATTTTAAGAGAACCAAAAGAAAACAATGGATCACTGACTATTTATAAGGAGTCACTGCATGCAAGTGGAAATGTATCTTCTTCTTCTTCTTCTGTTAGTTGTTAACTGGATGCAACTTAATTTGTGGAAATAATGGCTAGCAGCTATGAAGTCAGCCAACTTTTGATTTAAGTATAGCTGTCAAAATCTTTAAAGATTCCTTGAATTTAACAGATAAGGAAGTTGGGAAGATATTTTCTTCTTATGGATTAAGTATTAAGCTTGAAGGAATAACATTTGGATACTTCTTCTTCTTGTTCTTAAAAAGAACATTTCCATAGTTTCACGAAAAGACAACATTGTAATCCCCATAGCACAAGTTTGATTTTTTTTAGATATGAAGTTATCTTTGATAGATAACGTTTTACTTTTCAATATGAGACTTCTCAACACAACTCCACATAATAGTTGGGTCTCAATGAGATTATCAAACACCGAGTGGGATATGAAAAAATAAGTTGATAATTTTTAATATCTTGAATTTGAGCCTTAAAAAAGAATGAAATTTTGATAAGAAAACACTTATTTCTTGTAAGTTCTATATGGCGAAAATTTTGATTGATCGTCCAATAAATTGGGGATACCATATAATTATATCAAAACAGAAATTTCAACACAATGGATATACTGATCAATTCGATTTTTACTCCTTTTTCCTTTCTCATGTGTAACTGAAAAAAAGAACTATAAACACACATTGTAAAAGATCAAGGGTATGTTTGGTACGAAGAAAAATGTTTTCTTAGAAAATAAGTGGGTTTCTTACTTAATTCTAGTGTTTGGTAAAGAAGATTTTTTTTACCCAAAGGGCATTTATATGAAATCTAGCAAAATACTATGGGGTGGGATGGGGTAGGGAGTGGAGGTTCGGGGATGGGATGGTCAAAAGGTGGGGATTGGAGATGTTGGGTGGGTGGGGAGGAGACAATGAACTTAGTGAAGAGAATAATCCCATGATTATTTTCATTAATGTAAAAGGTACATATACATGATATACAATCTCAAATTATGAAAATTAAATATACATTTTCCTAATATAAGACTACTAATTTTCTCTAATACAAGACTACTACCATAATTACACTTGTACACGAATTCTATAAATTATATACCAAATATACACTAGTACATGTATATTCTGTCACACCCTCGCAGTCATAGCGGACGGTTGTCGTACGCTGAGACTGTCCATAAAATCTTCAAACAGAACTAAGGAAGACCCTCAGTAAAGATGTCAGCAATTTGGTATCGTGAAGGGACATGCAAGACACGTACTTGTCCACGAACTACCTTTTCGTGAACAAAGTGAATATCCATCTCGATATGTTTAGTGTGCTGATGTTGGACCGGATTTCCAGAGAGATAGACCACACTAACATTATCGCAATAGACCAAAGTAGCTTTCTGAATAGGAAAGTGAAGCTCTAATAGGAGATTACGCAGCCAACATGACTCAGACACCACATTGGTTACCCCTCGATACTCGGCCTCCGCACTGGATCGCGATAAAGTAGCCTGACGTTTAGCCGACCAAGAGACCAAGTTATCACCAATAAACATACAATAACCAGATGTCGAACATTTAATATCTGGACATCCACCCTAATCAACATTTGTATAAGACACGAGAGTAGATAGAGGATGGATATAAGTGCAAACCATAATCAAGAGTGCCCTGAATGTAACGCACAATGTATTGGGGAGCATGCATGTGCTCGTCCATCAGATCATGCATAAATAAACACACATGCTGCACTGCATAAGTAACATCGGGCCTCGTGAATGTAAGTTACTAAAGAGCCCTTGCAAGACTACGATAGTGGAAGAGATCCTCGTAAGGTGTGCTAGAATTAACACTCAGCTTCGGTTTGGTGTCAACCGGAATAAGAGATGACTTACAGGATGACATGTCAGCCCGTTCAATAATCTCAGTTGTATACTTTCTCTAGGAAATAAATAGACCACTTGCATGCTGAGTTACAGCTATACCTAAAAAATAACTCAAAGCCCCCAAGTCTTTCATAGCAAATTCGGAACTGAGAAAAGACATGATAGACTTGCGCAGTTTATCAGAAGAGACAGTCAATATAATATCATCCACATATAACAGAATGTATGCTAGAGAAGTACCATGACGATAGATTAACAGAGAATGATCAGACATGTTGTGAGAAAATCTAATAGTAGACACATAATCTGAAAACCTTTTGTACCAAGCCCAAGGGGCCTGTTTTAGGCCATACAAGGACTTCTTCAACAAACAGACATGGTTAGGATGATCGGGGTCCCTGAAACATAAGAGTTGATGCATGTATACTGTTTTCTTGAGATCACTGTGTAAAAAAGCATTTTTCACATCCAGCTGATGAATGGATTATGCTTTCGAGAGAGCCAGACTGAGAACAGTACGAATGGTTGCCGGTTTGACCATCGGACTTAATGTCTCTCCATAATCCACGCCAACATGTTGAGTTTTGCCATCACCTACAAAACGGGCCTTATGCCTCTCAAAACAACTATTAGATTTTTCCTTATGAGTAAAAATCTACATAGAACGAATAACATTGACACCAGGCGGACGGGGCACCAACTCTCACATCTTATTTTCAATAAGAGCATTATATTCATTATTTATGGCTATTTTCCGATTTGGGTCATGAAGGGCAGACACTGGGTTACGTGGTAGAGGTGATTTAGTGACATTAGAATTGAGATTAAAATGTCATTTTGGTTTAAAAATACCCCGTTGGCTCCGAGTAAACGACCATTGACGCAAAATAAAAGTGGACTGGACCTGGGTCGATGTTTGAACATCTCGGGATTGGCCAGCAAGTAGTGGGCCTATTGGCCGATAGACTGGACTGATGGGATGGATCAAAGATGTAGAAATTGGGCTAGTAGGCAGTGGGCCTGCTGGCCGAGAAACTGGACCCGAATGGTGATGACTTAGGCCAGTAGGCAGTGGGCCTGCTAGCCGAGAAGCTGGACCGGGAGGAAGCATGGATGGGCCAGTAGACTGTAGGCTTACTGGCCGAGAAACAGGATCTGGAAACTGGGCAATTGGGCCAGCAGGAAGTGGGCCTACTGCGGCGTGACCACAAGAAATTGGGCCAGCAGGCAGTAGGCATGTTGGCGTGACCACATGCAATTAGGCCAGCAGACAGTGGGCCTGCTGGCGGACAATGGTCACGGGAAGGGATTGGGCCAGCAGGTAGTAGGCCTATTGGCTAATTTTGGCCACAGGTATGTTGGCCCAAATCCCGAGGCGAGGACCGGACTAAATGGTAGACCACATACGGTGAGAGTCCATCATCCAAAAAATTATAAGAATTAGACATGGAATTACACATATTTAGCAAACGGAAATTGGGTTTCATACAAAATGACATGACGACTAATTAAAATTTTATTAGAGGATAAATCAAAACATTTGTAATCACAATGATTAGACGGATAACCCAAAAACACACAAGCAGTAGAACATGCTTGAAGTTTGTTAATTGTAGTGGATGGAAAAGAGGATAGCACATATACCCAAACACGCTAAGATGAGAATACGAAGGATCTTTATGATAAAGATTTTTTTATTGGAGATTGGTATGCTAATCCTTTGTTAGGGAGTATGTTAAGAAGGTAAGTAGCCAATTATAATGCATAATTCCAAAAGGAAGGTGGTAATGAAGCATGGGCTAGTAAAGTCCGAACAATATTATTAATTGTACAAAATTTTCTTTCAGCTTTCCCATTTTGTGAGGACGTATGAGGATAAGAAAACTGAAAAGATATGATATTAGCGTTACAAAATTCCCGAAACGGTCCATTATCAAAGTCCCTCCCATTATCACATTGAATGTTTTTAATTTCCATTCAAATTGGGTACGGATGAATGCTCTAAACGATAGGAATGTGGAAACGACTTGAGACTTTTTAGATAATGGGAAGGTCCACAAAAAATTAGAATAATCATTCAAAAATAATACATAATAACGGTGGCCCAAAGAGTTCAAAACGGAATATGTCCACAAATCACTATGAATAATATCAAATGACAACAAAGTATTAGAATTTGAGGCTACAAATGGTAATTTAACATGTTTCTCAAGCGGACAAGAAGGAAAAACATTAGTACTACACGTACTATTACATTCAATAAAATTATTGTTTTTAAGAGAGAAAATAACAGACGCCCCCTGGATGACCCAAACGCGCATGCCACAAGGAAGGTACTAAAGCGACAAACGTTGACGGTGTGGCTTGATTAGTGAAAGTGGTGGTAGTGGTGGTGATTGGATAAATCTCGCCCCAACTATTACATCTCATTAGAGGTATCCCCGTCGTGAAATCCTTCACAGAATATCCAAAAGGGTCAAAGTCAACAGAAACCCAATTATCAGTTGTAAATTTTCGAACATACTCTAAATTTTTAATGAAGTGAGGAGCATGAAGGACATTTTTCAAGGCTAAAGGTGGGTTTAGGGGAGACAAATTTGTGTGATCATAACCACAAATTTGAATTGAATTACAATTACCAACAATTATGCCACGATTTTTGCTCAAATTGAAATAAGATGAGAGATTACTTGGCGCGGAAGTCATATTAGAAGTGACACCAGTGTCCATGTACCAATTTGCGTCCGAAGGATTTAATCCAAGTGTATGCATCGCTACCTTGATATCCGTGGGAGTCGGAGCCATCATTGGGCTCACAGCAATGAAGGCTTGCTGAGGCCAAGGCCCAAGTAGGCCAGCATGTTGCCAGGGCCCATTCTGCCGCTTCCTAGAATGCTGAAAGGTGTTGGGCCTGGCCCAAATCGCTGGACTGCCTGGAGGAAAAGGTGGATTGGGCCACTGCCCACTGGCCCAACCCCACGGCCACTGTGCACCGGCCCAAGGTTGCGGCTAGTGGTGCTGCGGCCCAGTCTGCTGGCCACAAACCATGAGGCTTTCCGCCACTGCCACCTCCACTACCGCCGCCGTTGCCGCCACAACCTCCGCGGCCGTCGCCGTGGTGTTTGCCACCATTTTTCCAATTTAAGCCCTTTTTACCGTCACTATTGTTACGTTTTTGTCTAGAATTTTCTGAGGAGTGAGGGTCATTGATGTCGCGGGATATGTCTACCATCATGGAGAAAATGGCTCCGGTTGCCACCTTTTTAGCCAACCTGACTTATTCTAAGGTGAGCATGGAACGTGCTTGGTAGAACGGTGGGAGATGATTGCTTTGACGAAGAAGAGTTTCAATGCCATTGTAAGCCTCAGATAGGCCTGCAACCATCTGAAAAACAAGACGATCATTCGTGACGGGCGCGCCAACGTTCTTGAGTTGATCTGACAACTCCTTGAGCCTTTGACAATAGGTTGAGGCATTCGGAAAATCCTCTATGTTGATGTGGGAGAATTCCTGCTCAAGGGTCACGACACAATAATTTTTGTTATCCTGAAATATATCACGCAACCTATTCCAAGCTTCCATTGTCGTGGATTCAGGTTCAATAATAGTCTGCAAGAGGTCCGTAGAGATGGTGGAATAAATCCACTGGAGTACCGTAGCATCAAGAGTTTCCAACAACTCTATTTCATCATCGGTGGTAGGCACGTTCTTCTTGTCTTTTTCCGATGGGACGATATGATGGAGGACTCTATTAGACCGTGCGTGAATTTTAAATAGTTATGCCCACGTCGCGTATTGGACATTTTCCATCTCAAGAACAATATGGATGTTGTTCTTGATATTGGAGACTGCAAGGGCATGATTAAAAGGTGTTTTTTGTGGTAGACATGATGAAAGAACAAGAGGAGAAGTAGGAAGTCGGAAAAAAATTTGAAGAGAGGGTGGTAGTCACGGCCGACGAGAGTAGGGCGGCAGAAGCTACAAATCTTTGGAGAAGGAAAAGTTTGCCCTAGACTGCTGATACTGTGAAAGAGAATAATCCATTGATTAATTTCATTAATGTAAAAGGTATATATACATGATATACAATCTCTAATTATGGAAACTAAATCTACCTTTTCTTAATATAAGACTACTACATTTTCCTAATACAAGACTACTACATTTTCCTAATACAAGACTACTATCATAATTACACTCGTACAAAAATTCTACAAATTATATACCAAATATACACAAGTACGTGTATATTCTGTCACTTGGGATGTCACTTATGCAACTTGTTTTTCCTACTTCCATTAAGGAAGTCATTTTCCTCATTTTTGAAGAACTTGTTTTCATAGAAAAAATGTTTTTAAAAATTTTTGTTCAACCAAACATAAAAAAATTGAAAAACATTTTCTTCCTCCATACCAAACACACCCCAAGTCTCAACATGTAAAAACGATCTACTATTAACGTGGTCTTTCTAGAAAATACAACTAAAATAAATAAAAAATGAGATAGAGATGAACGTGTATGATCAGCATCATCTTGCAATTTGTTGTGTTTTTATATCTTCTCTAAGCATTAACTTAAGCAGAAATGTTGAAATGGTCTTATCAAACTATAGCTAATCTCACCTGTGATGGCTCTTAAAATAATTTTAAGAAATACCTACTCCGTACATCGAAAAAAGATGTCAAGCTATGTATACTCTAGCAAAATAAAATAATACTCCTACCAAATATGCCAATTTTTAAAAATGAACTACCATCTTTGACTCTATTGAATATATAAAAAGTAATCCCCAAGATTTAAGAACAACACACTATCAAATGCAAGTGACTTGTCAATCAAGAGGAATGTCAAAAGACCAAATACAGTCCATTATCACATCCTTTGAAGAATCTGAATTTGCCCAGTCTGAAAATTTGTTGTGAAATCTTGAATGAGTGTTGTCTCATTTTGTTGGATTTGTTGTGAAATCTTGAATGAGTGTTGTCTCATTTTCGAGTGAAATTCGATTGAGCTCAGTTTGATGATTATTGAGGATGAAATTTCAAAAATCTAAAGGCCACAATTATTGGGGTCTCGAAGCTTTAAATTATTTCAAATCTAAAAATCTACTTTGGAAAATTGATTGGTGGCAATTGAAACTTGTTCGAACCCATTCGAGTAGCTAAAATTTGAAAAGAAAACGATCTGGTTCACTTTTGATTTTGTGTATAGCAGTGTGGATATATTATTTATACATAGTTATATGGAAGCAATACATTATCTATACATTGTAATTTGAATTGGTTTCGTGTTTATACATGATTATACAATGTATATATATTATATATAGAGTATATGTAATATTTATATATAGTTATACATAATATATACATTATCTAACTACAAATTAGATGTGTGGACCGTATAGATGAGTTATTTTTCTATTTGAAAACTCATCTTTAAAGATCTTTTGAATGATATGAACCAAGATAGAAATCATGGTTTCTGTTCCATCATAAGTTAGCCCAACTATTGTCTTGTTAGTAAACATTGGGCTCTCCCGTCACTTTGGTATCAATTTTTTGAGTGTAGTGCCCCTCATACGCATTGGTCTTTAGTTTTTGCCTCTTATTTTCGTGGTATCCATTTAATGAAAATATTTGGAAGAAAGTACCCTTGTCCTATGCGAACCCTTTTTTTCTTTCTTTTCCGTTATTTCATTTCTCGTCTTCTCTGTTTAGAGCAATTGTTTGACAATTTAGGTACGATAAATTCAATTTTGAAAGTCTTTTTAATCTTGGTAGTTGTTATTTTTCATTTTATTTACCTGTATTTTACGCATATTTTTACAATAGTTGTTCAATTTTTATATAATTTTCTGTTTTTATTTGATTATTTCTGTTTGTAAATCTTTTTTAGCGTTTTGTCAATTTTTTTTGTTTTATCGTGAATTCGTATTTTTGATATGTATATCTTAGTTTTTTTTGTATTACGTTTCTGCTCTATTTTTGGAGTTTGTTGTGTGTTTTTTTATCATCTTTTTTGTGTTGAATGTTTTAGGTGTTATCTTTTTTTGAGCAAATAGGTGTTATTTTTGTTGAATTCCGAGTGTGATTTTTTGTGTATAGTATGTATGAATAGATCATGCCCCCTCCGACATAATTTGTTCAAATCTTTAATAGATTCTGTTAATTTCAAAACTGAAATTATGCGTTCTCAGCATAATTAGAGTTATTACTTATGTAATGTTTGCTCTTTTATGGAACTCATTTTTATGAAAACTGATGTATTGGTTCTATTATTTTTGGAGTTTGTTGTTTGTTTTTGGTCATTTTATTTTTTGTGTCGAATGTTTTAGGTTTTGCTTTTTTCTGAGCACATAGGTGTTTATGTTGAATTACGAGTGTGATTTTCCGCGTATAGTATGTATGCATAGATTATGCCCCCTCCGACATTATTTGTTCAAAGTCTTTAATAGATTCTGTTATATCCGAAAATGAAATTATGCCTTTTCGGCATAGTTAGAGTTATTACTTATATATTTTTTGTTCTTTTATGGAACTCATTTTTATGAAAACGGATGTATTGGTTCTATTATGCAGGAGATTTTTTTATTTTTGTAAGAGTACTAAGTCATTGCAATATGGTACGTGTTAATCTTTTTTTTTAAGTTGATCGGTTTTGTTTTCATTGTATTTTATTCTTATATAATTTATAGACTTTTCTTTTATAGGAAGGAGATCTCTTGTATAAGTTTGAATTTTGGTTTGAAGCATATGGTAGATGGAGTGGTAATTTTAACTTTAAGAGTTTAATTACGTCATTTTTGAGTGTTGCTCATTTGAATCAGTTGAAAAAGGGTGTGTTTGGACATTTTATGGAGTTGAGTGACTTGCATTTATTTGATAATATTTTTGCATTGTTTGTTGTTATCTTAGCTTCTTTCTAGTAATGATAGTGTGTTAAAGTTTAAGGTATTTGGTCGTGAGGTCATATTTGATTGTGATTGTTTTCATCTCATTACTGTGTTGGATTGTTGTGCCGGTGATTTTAGTGTTGTGTCTGTTAGGCCAAACAGATTGCTGAGTCGTTATTTCCCAAATGAAGAACGAATAATTTTTTTTGATTTTAGAAGGTTCTTACAGTTTCGTTCATCACGTTGTGCTTCTAGATTTTGAGAGAAATATAGTGGTGCTGTTAGGCTTGCTGAGGTTTATATAGTTGAGAGGGTGTTATTAGACCGTGATGAGGGTTGCTTCGTCAAAGATCATATAATGAATATAATTGATGATGATGTTCTTCGCCTGTCTTTTCCTTGGGATGCGCTTGGTTTTGATTAGCTGGCAAGGTCATTACGTGGTTGTTTGAGGAGTTTGGAGACCATGCCATACGGTATTTATTGCAATTATGTGATGAGTGGTTTTCCTTATGCTTTTAATGTGTGGGCATTGGAGGTGTTCCCTATTTTTCGTAGGTATTCTTAACAGAAGCCTAGAAAGTTCCCTCATATGTAGTGTTGGGGTCCTATGAGGCAGACTGCTTATAACATTATTGTTGATAGATACTTTCATGCCGAACATGTATATTTTTTTCTTCATCTTTTTGTTGGAAATTAGCCTTTGGCAGGGAGATGCATCCACCCATCTTTGATGAATTAAACACTAGTGTTCCGCATGTTGGAGACCTTGTCTCTTCGCACATGCATGATCTACGAAGTGAGTAGATGACCGTAGGGCCAAAAATCGTCTAATTTCGTTGAGAAATGAAAGAGATATTGGTCCACGAAGTAAGGTGTTTGAGGCATGGAAATGTGGTGTGGGACAAATCTACCACATCGGTGGGAATAAGAAGAATTGCCCCCTATATAAGTCTCTAATTGGTAAAGGGTTTGGGACCCCAAGGGGTATCCCATGTGTTTAAAGGAGGGAGGACCTAGATGTGCTTGGGTTCATGGCTAAGCCCACACGCGCGCCGCCCGCCGGGCTCGGGCTCGGGCTAGGGTCACGGGCTGTGGGCTGTGGGCTATGGGGGCTTTCTGATACTATCTTTTTGGACCAGAGAACTCTGCTAGATGTATAGTTTGATCCCTGAAGTTTCATATGTACAGTTTGGACCTGAATTCTTTCATATGTAAAGTTTGGTCCCTGAAGTTTCAATATTTACAGTTTGGTCCCCAGAGTTTCTGGAAAGTTGTTTCTGCCTTACCGTTGGACTATTTTCTGGAGCATTAACCAACTATTATTTGGCTGATTAACTCCTCCATTAACAGCCCATTCCTAATGCAGTTGAGCAGCCTCTTCAATGGCCATGAACAGCCTTAAATCTGCCTCCTAAATGGCCATTAACAGCCCCCACTAATGGCTATTAACAGCCTTGTTTGTGGCTGTTGGGCAGCCTCCTCCTTGCTATATATTGAGGCTTCCTTTGGCTCAATAACGTGGCTGGAAAATAGACAAAAACAGTCAGCAATATAACACAGAAAACACACGAAAATAGCAGCAAATTTCAGTCACAAAAGAGCACAAAACAGTGGCCAAAAACTGCTCAAAACAGTGGCGAAAATCAAGGTGCAATTCGTGGATCGAAAAACAAGTGACCAAACCCTCACATATACACAAGATATACACTACAGAGACACACTATATACACAGAGACAAAAGAGAAGAGTAAAGAGAAACTCTTCCTTCCTATTCCATATCTTCAGCAAGTCGAGTCATATTTGTTTTCTTCGCCAGACTCAACCTATTGGCTTTGTAGCGTTGAGATTAAAGTGTTGTTTTATCTTGGGAGACTATTACCCGCTAATGTAAAAGCATATATACGGGGCAATCTTGTCTTAAGGACAGAGGGCAATTCCTCGACTCAACACACAACGTTGTAACCATCCAGATTTAGTTGTTTTATTGATTTCAGGTTATCAAGATTCAAGACACAACAAGCTTGCGACAGTTTTGAAGATTGGCCTATTTGTTCAACAAGATTCAATTTCTGAAGATTGAATATTTGTTCATCCTTTCGAATACTTGTAATAGTTATTTACTTCCCGTACTGCTTTATAAAGTACAACAGAGTAGACCAACAATTTAAGACAAGATTGTATTGTATAACTCTCAGTGTTCGAAAGATGTCGGTCAAAAGTTGTGTGACCAAATCTGGATATGGCTGTGGTTTTCTACTTGAAGACAGTGATGATGATATTGTTGAAGTTCGAGATGTTCATAGTGTCACCGCTCCCGAGAGTGGTGGGAACAAGCGCTCACGAGAGGCTGAGGATGTTAACTAGGACAAGAGGAAAAGGCTGAAGATGTGGTTCTATCTTGCAGCAGAAGGCCTATATCTGTCCCAGACAAAGAATCCAAAATTGGGATAAGTATTTTTCTTACTTGTCAAGAATAAAGATTAAATGATTTCTGATTAAAATGGCTTAAAGTAAGGAGGAATATGAAAATATTTTCCGAAATAATTTATATTCCTTACGCTTTAAAAATCAGAAGTTTAATCTCTTCTTCTTTCCCGTTTAAAGATTGAATTTTGTAAACGACTTAAAAAGATCCATTATTTTAAGTGTAGTGATTAAAAGTGTGTAGAGTATGTTCGCACATACGATGGAGAAAGATCCACTAACTGTGCGAAAACTCTTACCACTCTTAAGTAAGCGCCAAGAACTATCTGGGCACCAATCATAACGGAAGAAGTCTAAAAGCTAAAGACGTTGAGCCTGTCATACTATTTGGCAGAAGATCCTTCATAGGATGATATCAGACACTCAGTCATACAAAGCCTCCGGGCGACTGGAGTGGGCCAAAATTCCTTTGATATGATGATATTGGACACTCAGTCATATAAAGCCTTCGGGTGACTGGAGTGGGGCCAGAATTCATTTCATAGGAAAAGTAATGGACACCTAGTAAGGTGGGCCAGAGTTTCCAGGTCTTAAATGATTTGAAGGCCTAAATAAAGGCAGAAAAGAAATTGGACACTCAGTATGCCAAAGCAACTGGAGTGGGCCAGAGTATCTAGATCACATATGATCCGGTTATGCCCTAACCACGGGCAAGAGGTTGCTCATGTGAAGCAATGCCACCTCTAAAGTAGAAGGGGTTGGAGAGGTTGTCCTCAATAGGACTTCAGGGAATGGGATCACTCTAAAATGAGGTGATACATGTCCCAAACTTGGTTTATGGGACGTTGTTGGTCAAGCTGGTTTGATACTAGTCCAACAGGTCTGTAATAACTAAGATTGGTACAGTACGTCTGTAGCCAAATGAATGATATATTTGTAATCCGTGCATCTATGCCATCATAGATTAAGACACGTTAAATAGTAAGTCATTCAAAAGCTAACGATGTAGAGATTGTTGCCTTCTGTCGACATAAACCCTCAAAATGAATGTAAGGTAGATGAAGAGGCAAAATCACATTTCCAAATTCTGTCAAGGGAATAGCGAAAGAAGCACCGCTCCTCTAGAACTTAGTCACACCTACTTGTGTGATTTGAAGTTTATACAAAATAGAGGGAGGGGGAGACAAGTACGTTGTGATCTTCTTTGATAATGGTACAAACGTATGGAATCCTTTGTTTGTTGAAAAGCAAAGATGAAGTTATTGAAGCGGATAAACGCTACAAAGCAGAAGTTGAAAATCAACTAAGCCTACGGATTGAGAAATTCGTAGTGATAGAGGGGGAGAATGTGAAGCATCGTTCATTAAACGACTGTTCATTTCTCACCTCAGTCCAACGGTGTTAGCCAAGCGCAAAGTGGTACGCCCAAATTATGTGGGGTGACTTGGTAAAAGTTGGAATACTGAAATAGGTCAAGTTGTACCTAAGACTGTAGATTGCATATCCACTGGATCTGCAAATAACAATAGTGCTAATCGCCTCTTGGCGTCAAAGAATGCTGAATTCTTTGAAGATAACTTTCCTTGAAAAGGAAAAAGAAGTAATTGCTCAAGGTTAACAAGAACCCGCGAGGGCCTGACTGTCCGGAACTAGACGTTCCGTATCTACAGAACTCGAAAGTTGCTGGCTATCCGGAACTTAATATTTCAGATCCGCTGAACTCAGGGATTCTAGATGTTGAACCGAGACGAAGCAAAGAGGGGACAAAGACTTGTTCCATACCTTTTAGCTTGTATGGTTGAGAATGAACCATGGACAATTGACAAATAATTGTCATCTCCAAAAGTGCTGCTTTGGAAAGAAGCTAAAGAAAGAAATAGATTCTATCATATAGAACCATACTTGCGTAATAGTTGATCTTCCTCCGAAAAAAGAACCTTTGGGTTGTAAAATGTGCTCCCCTGTGAGTAGCTTCACATCTAGGGCCATTGTAGTCTTACATGGCATAGATGTTGAAACAGCCTTCCCAACCAGAGAGTTGGAAGAAGAGGATCAGAATTGGTTGCTGAACTGTTGGGCTTCTTCCGAACTTTCATTTTGGTCCCTGAAATGTTTACATTTTGGTCCTGAAAGTCTCAGATAAAATAGAAACAATGAATCTGACTACAAAAACATTGACTCTGAAGTTAGAAATCCAACAGTTGGAAAACTAACAGTCTGAAAGTGAAAGTCATATTGAAGCAAAGTCTCGATATGAAAGATATGGGTATCACAGATGACATCTTAGGAATTGGATTTCTAAAGACATCTAACGGACTGGTCGATAGTTGACAGTCTCGTTGAAGCCACCAATGGATATGAATCATAGAACTGATTGGAATCATAGTGCACCCATATACAAAGAGCGATATGCTCAGGTCACGTATAGTTCAATGTATTGTACACACTACAACCGACCTGGTATCGACCTACAAAGCAGATCAGTTGAACTAAGGTTCACTGATGATTTTAATACATGATCGGTAGAAGGCGTTAAGTCGGATATGACGATATCTGAATTATTCGCTTATCTACGGATTATAGTATTCTGGATGTCCAAATGTTCCGAGAGAACACAAGTGATGCAAACTGGACATCAGATCTGAAGAACACCAAAGCCACAAGTAATTGTGTATGGTGGTTCTTGGAAAATCCTCTAAGCAAACTTGCATCGGCCGATTCATGATGGAATCGGAGTTTGTCGCTTTATACAAAGCATGAAAGAAGTTGAGTAACTTCACGACTCCTTAGAGGACGTCCGTTATTGGGAGAAACCCGTGTCTTCAGCAGTTATACACTGTGGCTAGCCGGTCGGCTTTAGAAAGGACACGGATGATGGCGTCTGGACATATCTGTCAGGATTTGTCAGAGACATAAGACCGTATGGCAATTGATCATCACGGATGTCACTTTCTTGTTTGCTAACTAAGGGACTACCCGGAGATCAAGTGTTCTGCCTGTCTAGGGGAATGGACTTAAAACCCAAACAATACGAACCTTTGCAGTGGAAACCCAACCATACCGATTGGAGATCCCAAGAATTTGGTTCAATGGGAAAACTAAGCGGCAAAAGGTTCAGTTGAGCGCTTCGGTGGAAGCAAGAAGCACTTCGAATGATGATTTCTGTACGAAAACATGAATCCAAAGCTGTTCCCGTGATAGACATTAAAGTGCTACCTGCATGGTGGGTAAAGGATAAGCTTCCAAACCTTTAATGATCCTCAAACTATTGAGGTTAAGGTTGGGGAAACTTTTAATGATTCCTAACACTTGTGAAGTGGGGTATAGCAGGATACTTTGTAGGAGATCACCTATTTAAGTGCGAGGATGGCCGCCTCAAATGAACGCACTTAAGAATCCAAGTGTGTCCTTGGCCACAACGGACAGAAACGTAAGAAGGAAAATGAATAAGAAGAGTTATTGTGTTGGTATCATTGTCTTGTCTTACACTAAACACTGACGGTTCAAGACATCACGTTCACCGCGCAGTAAGTAAGTCCGATGGTATTCAACTAGGGAAGGTTCAAAGCGGAAGCTACCTCTCCTGATGCAATATCTTTTCGCTGAAAGATTGCTGAAATGTAGGCACCTTGTGTGTGCGCCACAATCTCTCTTTCATAGAGGGGATTGTTGGAAATTAGCCTTTGGCGGGGAGATGCGTTCACCCATCTTTGATGAATTAAACACTAGTGTTCCGCATGTTGGAGACCTTGTCTCTTCGCACATGCATGATCTACGAAGTGAGTAGATGACCGTAGCGCCAAGAATCATCTAATTTCGTTGAGAAATGAAAGAGATATTGGTCCACGAAGTAAGGTGTTTGAGGCATGGAAATGTGGTGTGGGACAAACCTACCACATCGGTAGGAATATGAAGAATTGCTCTTTATATAAGTCTCTAATTGGTAAAGGGTTTGGGACCTCAAGGGGTATCCCGTGTGTTTAAAGGAGGGAGGACCTAGATGTGCTTGGGTTCATGGCTAAGCCCACATGCGCGCCGCCGCCGCTCGCCCGTCCCGTCCGGTCCGGTCTCGTTCTCGGGCTTGGGCTCGGGTCACGGGTCACGGGCTGTGGGCTGTGGGCTGTGGGGGCTTCCTGATATTATCTTTTTGGACCAGAGAACTCTGCTAGATGTACAGTTTGATCCCTGAAGTTTCATATGTACAGTTTGGACCTGAATTCTTTCATATGTATAGTTTGGTCCCTGAAGTTTCAATATTTATAGTTTGGTCCCCAGAGTTTGTGGAAAGTTGTTTCTGCCTTACCATTGGACTATTTTATGGAGCATTAACCAACCATTATTTGGCTGATTAACTCCTCCATTAACAGCCCATTCCTAATGCAGTTGAGCAGCCTCTTCAATTGCCATGAACAACCTTAAATCTGCCTCTTAAATGGCCATTAACAGCCCTCACTAATGGCTATTAACAGCCTTGTTTGTGGCTGTTGGGCAGCCTCCTCCTTGCTATATATTGAGGCCTCCTTTGGCTCAATAACGTGGCTGGAAAATAGACAAAAACAGTCAGCAATATAGCACAGAAAACACACGAAAATAGCAGCAAATTTCAGTCACAAAAGAGCACAAAACAGTGGCCAAAAACTGCAAAAATAGTGGGGAAAATCAGTGCAATTCGTGACTGAAAAATAGTGACCAAACCCTCACATATACACAAGATATACACTACAGAGACACACTATATACACAGAGACAAAAGAGAAGAGTAAAGAGAAACTCTTCCTTCATATTCCATATCTTCAGCAAGTCGAGTCATATTTGTTTTCTTCGCCAGGCTCAACCTATTGGCTTTGTAGCGTTGAGATTAAAGTGTTGTTTTATCTTAGGAGACTATTGTCCGCTAATGTAAAAGCATATATACGGGGCAATCTTGTCTTAAGGACAGAGGGAAATTCCTCGACTCAACACACAACGTTGTAACCATCCAGATTTAGTTGTTTCTTGATTTCAGGTTATCAAGCTTCAAGACACAACAAGCTTGCGGCAGTTTTGAAGATTGGCCTATTTGTTCAACAAGATTCAATTTCTGAAGATTGAATATTTTTTCACCCTTTCGAATACTTGTAATAGTTATTTACTTCCCGTACTGCTTTATAAAGTACAACAGTGTAGACCAACACTTTTTTTGTGTTATTGTTTGTTTCTTATCTTTTTTGCTTTTTCGTGTTATATATTTCACTTATTTTTTATTTGTTGTTGTAGAGATTCAAGACTTTTATTGTGAATGTTGTTGTTGCTACTGATCAAGAGATGCAACATTTTTCAGTTGCACTATAACTTGATGTTGATGCATCCTCTTTTTATTGTGATGCTATTTTGCCACGTGGACTAATTGATCACTAAATTGATGTAAGTGTTAATTTTTTATTATTTTTATGTGTTCTCTCTGTAATATTTTTTGTTTTTTGATGATTTTTAACCTTGTGGTCCGGCCCTTCCTCAGACCTCATGCATAGCGGGAGCTTAGTGCACCGGGCTACCTTTTTTGTTTTTGTTTTTTTGTTATATTTATATATCATTTTTTAAGATTTTGTGTCTGGTGTTAAGAAGCAACTTGATGATGAACGATCTGATATTGTCAATCAAATCATGATTAGTTATTTTTTTAGAAAGTTTTTTCATTTTTTTTGTAGATGTGTTTTACTGTTGATTCTTCTTGTTTGTTCATTTCTTACTTTCATTATTCTTTATCTTTAATAAGATTTTGGAAGTAGGTTTGATGGTTTGGATACTCATTTTGAAAATTTGGATAGTAGATTTGTTGGTGTGATTAATGCTATTGAGAATTTAGTTAGAGTACATGATGAAAGCAAATCATTTGTAGGTAATGCTGAAAGTGTAAAACGGACTAGTTTGGATAATTGAATTTAAAGTTTAGAAATTAGAGTTGATTATGCAATAGAGAGTTTAGTTCGATTACTTTATGAAACTACGTCACATCTAGTGTTTGGAGTATCTCCTAAAAGTACTATTTTAGGTGCATGTTAGATCCGCATTATGTAGCAGATGTTCAGGCTCCCCCGCCAAATGTTGTATGTAATTCAGGTAGTACAACAAATGAGTCCTTTCCGCTCTTGCAAGTTCTTTGTGATGTTGCATGTACACCAAATGATTTATTTGGGAAGACTAAAACTCTTTCTCAGATGGAAGTGCAACTTGCGAAAGAAAAGGAAGCAGAGCGTGCAACATATCATGCAGTAATTATTGCACAACTAGTGATCGAAATTAGACGTGGACTTATTGATTTGAACACACCTAGTTCCAATGAAATTCTTCCGTCTCGAAATGTAGTATGTTTATTACATTGTATTTATTTTTCTTCTATTTTTTGTGTTGATAAAGTTGTTTACTTTTATAAGAATTCTTTTTTATGCAGGATAATCAGGACTTTGCATTTTCAACAGATAGGTGATGTAAACATGTCAATTGTGGATGCAGCAACTTTTGATATCCCATTTTGGATGAGGTTTTTTGTAAACGTCGTAGATGTAATGATGGAAAGAAAGATGATGATGATCTCCCTCGTTGGGATTTGATCACACCGAAAGATAGTGTGATTGAAAAACACACGATTTCTGGGGACTGAGAGATATTGTATTGCAGAAGATGTAAGGAACTGAAATATATTTTTGAGAAGTTTTTTTTTATATTTTTGTTTTATGAACAATAAAGTATTGTACACTTTTATATATTATGAATTTGTAATAGTATTTTTGTTATGTTATACTTATTATATTTATTCAAATGAATTATTTTTATTTTTTAATGTAATTATTATGTCATTGGGTTTCTCCCTCTTTTTTTGGTGTGATGTATATTATTTTTAAAAGCAACAGATTGCTTCTTCCGGCATAAACACTTCTCAGTTTTTCAAACTTAACTTCTTCCTTTCCCTGGTATAATTTTGTCTCTCCCGACATAATTAGTACATTACTCATAGTTTTCGTGTTGTCTTATCTAAACGATTTTTTGCGTCATTCGGCATGAATTCTATTTTTTTTGTCAATGTTTGTGTACGAATTTTTTCCTCGTCAAGTAATTACTAAAACTTTCAAGAAGAAATTTTATTTTGAAATTCTTAGAATTAATTAATGTCCATTCTATTTTATTTATGAATTAATGAAAGTTAGACACTTGAAATAATTTATCCTTTAAAAGTGATTTTTTAAAATTTTTATTGTATAAACTTGCCTCTTCCGGCATAATTAGTATGTTACTTATAGTTTTATGTTCTCTTTACGAAAATTAAAGTCTGTCTCATCTGGCATAATTTTTATTATAATGTTTTTCTGGTATGAAATTTTTCCTCGTAAGGTCATTACTTATCCTTTCAAGCACTTTTTTATTTACTTCGATATATTAAGGTCATTAATTAATTGAAACACTTACAACTAATTAATATTCAATATCTCTCCCCTTCCCTCCCTATTGTTATTTTTATATTATTTATATTTTTATATGAATTAATAAAAATTATGCCCCTTTCGGCATAATCTCATATTGTATTTTGGAAAATAATGCCCGCTTCGGCATAAATGCACTGCACGTGCCTTTTTAAGTGGGGCGCGTACACTATTATGCCATTTTCGACATAAATTACATGCTATGTTTGTTTCTATTAGTTTATCATTAATAAAATTTTGTCTATTTGGAAAACTTTCGCTGCACGTGCCTACTTTTTAAATTTTTTCTCCGCTTTATATAAATTGAACACTTACATTTCTTCACACTTTAACTTTTCATTTCTTCAGTTTTAAAAACTCAAACAACGCGGTATTCTCAGTGATGGTTTTTAACTTTCAAATTCGAATCTGTAACTGTAATTCAATTAGTTGTGAGTTTCTTTTGCTACTTATTTTTTATATGTAATTATGATTAGTTTTTTGTTGTCCTCCATTTGTTTATATATTTTAAAATTAATATAGGAGTTTTCTGTTCAAATATTGTTCTGTATATCTTTTGTGCATTTTGATAATGCATGTGTTCTAATTCTACTGGATTTTTGATTTGTATGTGTTGATTTTTTATTCAGTTGGGTTTTAAATTTTCAATTTCTAGGTTTTTTATTTTTTTTATTTTCAGTGTGTTAAATCATGAGTGACGTTGAATCAATTCCTGAATATTACATCGATCCCAAGGACTGAGAACATACTAGTGTTGCTTGGAGAGAGGATGGACATTTTATAAGAATTGTTAGTAACTTTCTGACAGAAAGACAATTGGAATTATTGAAGACTCGTCCTTTTGGAGAGTTCATGGAATTGACTAAATTGAACGTATCTGGAATTTTATTGGATGTTATACTGTTGTCAGAAGTTCACAATAGGAATCCCAATGTTATGTGTTTTAATCTGCAAGGGACTATTGTGAAATTCACCCATGAAGTCTTTAAAAGAGTTATTGGGTTGTCAATTACTCATTCTCCGCGTTCATTTCATGAAAAAATAAAGACAATCAATGTGAGTTCTCTTATGAAGAAATATATTGGGAGTGCGAATGGTAAATTAAATTTGAAAATTAGTGAGTTAAGAAAGTTCATGAATCAGGATGACATTAGAGTAGAACTTGAAAAAGAAGACAAAGACCTTGATGTTGTTATGTTGGCCGAGGTATATATTTTAGGCCGTGTATTACTTGGTGGTAGGGATGATAAGTCAATCAAGTGGCAGAATCTCACTTACATTGAGGATATTGAGTTGTTTCAGTAGTATAATTGGGGACATAGCTGTTACGAAGAGCTTTTGAAGTCACTCAAAAGTGCATTCATGCAAGGTTCACTTAGGCCAAGGAAACAAATTACTCTTGTTGGTTTTGTCTACACTTTTTTGGTGTGGATTTGAGATTTATTCACTGACTATTGTAAAAGATATGTGAAAATTATTGGCAGTCTGGATGAACCTCTTATGATGTCATATGTCTATAGAGACCGCGCTCCACATTTTTCAAAATTGAATACAATCTGTTATTTTGAGGTCATATCTAGTATTCAGAACTTCTCGAGATTACTTAAATAAGGTAACTATATTTATACGCCTTTATTTTTATGTTATCTTTACTGAATTTTTCCCGTTAAACTGATTTTATCTTTGTTAGAGTTCTTATTTTTTTCTGTGTTTTGTATTTCAATAAAAAGGTGAAGATGTGGTTGACCAATTTACGCTTACTGAAAGTGATGATGAAATCACTTCTTTAGAGGACCGTGTTAAGGTATGTATTATGTCTTCCTTTTCTTTTTCCTGTTTGTGTGTGGAGTTTCATATGTTTTTCTGTTCATTTTTTTGTGTTATTTTTTAAATGTTTTTTGCCTTTTCGTATTTTGCATCTATTACGTTTTCGGATATTTTTTGGTAAAATATATTTTTATGTCTATCAAAACAAAATTCTCCCCATCCGACAAAATTGTCTAACAATTTGAGATATTTATTTAATTATTGACTTTGAAATTTTACCTTTATCGGCATAATTTTTTTACACTTGTAGACATCTATTTATTATCTTGTAAGCTCCTTTGTGTTTGTCACAATCTTTTTTATAATAATTTTGTGTTT
Organism: Anisodus tanguticus; assembly: GCA_034509755.1. Classification (NCBI taxonomy): domain Eukaryota; kingdom Viridiplantae; phylum Streptophyta; class Magnoliopsida; order Solanales; family Solanaceae; genus Anisodus; species Anisodus tanguticus. The sequence continues at coordinate 4,826,151 of CM067543.1, read as the reverse complement.
TGTATTTTTGGTTTTTTGTAGTCTTTGGAGAAATGTTGTCATGTTAAATTGGACAAGATTTTGTAAAAATTGAAGTTTGAAAAGAAATGAATGAATAAATTAATTGAGTATCTTGAAAAAGCAGGGTTAAATTTTTTAATTTTGAAAGTGCTGTTGTGATAATGATGATACTGAAGATACTAATTTTGTTGTTTTGTCTACTCCCATTGAAGAGGGTAGAAAGAAGAAGACAAGATCTAATACTCGACGTCCTGTTATTCGAAAGGATAATAAAAGAGTTGGTTTTCGTAAGAAGGTCATTGGACCATCTGTTGGATCACAAAGAAAATCGTTGTGGTCGCAATCTGTTAATGAGACCTCTGATATTGAACGATCATATGACCTAGTTGATGGTGTTCAAAATCCTGTTGATGTTATGGATAGTCCTCCAAATGATTTTGGAGGTGAAGGTTTTGATGGAGTTGATTTTGGAGGTAGCGCGATTGAAGTTGTGTTGGATGATGTTGCAGGGGCATCTACTGAACAAGTTGATGATGAAGTAATTTTATCTTCTGCTAATATTGTTGAAGATCATGTTGATGTCGGCGCAACAGAAGTTGGTTTGGATGATGTTGGAGGGGCTTCTACTGAACAAGTTGCCGAAGAAGGGAATTTATTTTCTGGTAATTTTGTTGAATATCATCCTGTTAGTGGCGCGAGTGAAGTTGTTTTGGATGATTTTGAAGGGGCTTCTACTGAACAAGTAGTCGAAGAATGAGGTTTGTCTTCTAGCAATGTTGTTGAACTTGTTGCGAAGAGGGAAAAACAGTTACGTTTCCATTTCAAATCTAATGTTGTAAATCAATCTAGGGTAAAGCTTGAAAATTAAGTAGGCTCTCCTAAAAGTAATGTGGTTGCTGGTATAAACCAAGAATTTGAGCAAGCTGGATCTTTTGTTGAGGAAGGAAGAAAAGAAAAGAGAGATCCATTGTTTCTGAATTTCGTTGAAACTACCACTGGTGTAGTCGTTGGTGGAATTGAATCTACACAGGGTGAATCTCTTGTTGGAGAACGTACAAGAGAAGAGCATGATTCATTGTTGCCGGATGCTCTTCAATCAAACTCTGGCGCAGATGTTAGTGAAATGCAAGTTGAATATCCTATTGGAGATGTCAGGAGAGAAGAGCATGATGAATCAATTAACGTGGCAGCTAAGACGGAACAAGTATATCAACAAACTGCCATTTTTGCAAATGGTGAAGATCCTATTAATGTGCAAGCGATTGTTGTCTATAGTGATGTTGTTGTAGAGTATTCTATTCTTGTGTTTAATCCCTTAACCGACAAAATTGTTCTGCCAGAGTCGGTTGCAAGAGGTACTACCGAGGAGTCTGCTGATATTTCTAAAGGGAGTGTTAAATATGAAAATATGCCAGACATGGTTGCATAAGGTACTCCGGTTGAGTCTGATGATGTTGGTAAGGGAGTGTTCAATCCCAAAATGGTGAGAGCAACGAGGAAAGTGATGATAACTTTACAGATATATTGGATATAGCTTCTTCTGTTGTGGATATGGCTTGTGATATCGGGGGCCCTGCTGCTACGAAGACCTATAAACGATGCAAGAGGTTAGAGTTATCTAATGTTAACATACGACCTCCAATTTATTCATTAAAGACTAGGGGTCAAAGGGCAAGAATCCCGATTGTTGCTGCTAGTACCCCTCCACCAGATTGGATACTGTATTCTGAGAATAATAATCTTGATATTGGTGTTTGTAAGACAAAAAGTGATTGGAATGACAATTACACATGAATTTGCCTTTTTCATTACGAAAAAGATGAAGACGCTATGAGATTTTTTGAGAAGTTCATCAATCCACAAGATCTTTCACCTGAATTATTTAAACCTATTGAGTAGTTTTTATTTTTTATGTATTATATATACCCCCATCAATATCATGATCTTGCCTCCTCAAGCATAATTAAGGCATTACTATATATTTGTGTTTCTCTTTGTAAACTTAAATTATTCCTTTTCGGCATAATCTGTTTCATACTATGTTGGTTACTAAAGTTTGTGTCTCTTTTCTTTTTTGTTTTGCTGACATTCATTTCATATTTTATTTGTTAATAGTGATGAGTGAAACAGTTTCTACCCTGAAGATATAAATAATTTTGATCACAGTTATCAGTTGAGCTTGTTTGAAGTCAAGAAAAGAATATTTTATTAGGAACTTATGTTTTCAAAATATGCCCCTGATGACGAGGTTTGTCATGTTTTTTTCTCTTTTTTGTGTTATTTTAATGTATAAAGTTTATGTCTTTGGTATAATCTTGCCCTTTTCGGCATAATCTGTAAAGTACTATAGGTGTGTGTTTTCTCTTGTGAAACTGAAATTATGTTCATTAGGCATACTTTGTTAGTCATTGCTTCATATTTTTTAGTCGTTACTTCATTTTTTCTATGTTCCCTGATCTATTTTCTTTACTTTTGTTTTTTATTCTTTGTATACTGCAGCATATTAATGTGGCCATGTATTATCTGGGGAAAAAGATGTTATATCATCCACCATCTGATAATTGTACTTGGTACACAACAACAAATATCACCTTTGATAATTTGTTTAAGACAACGATTCTGAGAATGGATGAAGAAGGGAAAAACTTTCATTGGTATAACGATCCATAAAATTTATTCTTCTATATTGTTGAAATGATAAACGGAGACAAGCGAAATTTAGTACATCATGGGAGTATGTTGACAGAGTCTTAATACCAATGCGGTCAGGCTTTGATGAAATTAGGCATGTTCAACACTTTGTACTTGGAGTCTTCGATATTGATAAAGTCACGTTGATGTCTATTAATCACTCAAGAATAGCAAAAAAAGCAAAGAGTTGGTTAAGCATATTAAGGGTTACTGCAGTCTTATTCCCAAAATGTTGGAAGTTATTGATTTTGCAAAATTTAGGCCAACATTTACACATTTTAAAGATCTGACATATTTCTTTCCTAAATGTCCAAAGCAAGGCTCGCAAGTATTTTTCTTCTTTTTTGTCCTTTCCTTGTTTGGTTTCTAGTTTTGTGTTTTATTTTTAATGTTTTTACTAATGCTACGTTATTTTATGATTTTTTCAGAGATTTGGATTGTGGACGTTTTGTGATCAAGTTTGTTGACTTGCTGATAAGTGGTGAAAATCCATCTTCTTACACGAGCAAAGATTTATTGAATTATATGAAAAATGGACAATCAACCTTGTTTGTCATGGGCATGTCAAGTACAGAAGAGGCTATGAGACTTCATCAGAAAATTCTGGACATGATTACTTCGAGTTCAATAACATGAAATGCACGTATAACAAAAAGGATAAGAATATTAACCGTAGAAAGAAACAAAAGTTATAGTTTGGATTCTGTTGTCAGTATTATGCGAATGATGTTTTTTTCTTGTGTTGTTGTGTTGTATTTTTTAATGTTTATAAATGACAAGATATATTAGATATTTTTGTTGATAAAGTGGAAGTTTACACTTTGTGTTTTTTTGTATTTTTTACTGGAATAATTTATTTTACACTAAGTAAGTTCTATCTTTCTTTGGCATTATTTGAAATTTTTCTTCTTCCGTCATAATTATTATATTTAACAATGAAGAAGTTTACTCCATACTGAAACTGAGCTCCTGCCCTTTTCTGGCATAAGTTTGCCTCCTCCGGCATAATCTCTGCAGTACTAAAGGGTTGTGTTTCTCTTGTGAAACTTAAACTATGCCCCATTCGGCATAATTTTGTTAACATTAAGTAAACTGAAGTTTTGCTTCTGCTGGCACAATTTTTATTGAAAAAAAATATTTCTTTTGCTCACTGAAGACATAGAAGTTCTGCCTCTCCTGGCATAATCTTGTCTCTTTCGGTATAATTAGTGTGTTACCTATAGTATTGAGTTCTTTTTGAAACTGTAATTATGCCCTAGGTACGTTCTATCTTTCTCTGGCATTATTTAAAGTTTTCCTTCTTCCGCCATAATATTTTTCTAACAATGAAGATGTTTATTCCATACTAAAACTGAACTCTTGTCCTTTTCTGGCATAATTTTGCCTCATTTGCCATAATCTCTACAGTACTAAAAATTTGTGTTTCTCTTGTAAAACTAAATTATGCCCCGATCGGCATAATTTTTTAACATTAAGTACACTGAAATTTGCCTCTGCTGGCACAGTTTTTTTGTATATTGAAAAAAATATTTTTTTTGCTCACTAAAGACACTGAAGTTCTGCCTTTCCTGGCATAATCTTGTCTCTTCCGACATAATTAGTGTGTTATCTATAGTATTGAGCTCTTTCTGAAACTATAATTATGCCCTATCAGACATAATTTATAATCTCAATTTGTTTTTGTCAAAACTTCTGTAAAACATTGAGATATATTTTTATGTTCAATTTTCATTTATTGCTTTTGACAGCCAACTACTCCTTTGCCAAAATCATTTAAGTTTGGTCAATGCTTAAGCTATATTCAATGAACTACTAACTATTCAACTACCCTCTTCATTTATTTTTAAATTTGGCTGTTGATTTTCTAGTTGTTTGGTTCTATAAATAGCATCATCCGTTTTATTCTTAGTTTAAGAAAAATAAATCTCAGTTGTCAAAATAGTTTTTTTTAAAAGTAAAAAATATCTCATGAAAGTACCAATGGAAGCAATGAGATTACAGAAAATCTCATGCAAAAGTGGTAATCAATCAAATCTGAGTGGTAAATCATCAGAACAATTTTTTTGTCGGATGATGGTTTTAAAAAAAGATTGCAAAAAGAGCGAATGAAACAAGGGAGCGAAAATTCATTTGACAGAATGACATGATAGTTTGAATATTCAAGTCATTCTTCTACTGTGTATAAAGCAAAGCTCGAAAGAGTTTTGCATGATATTCTTAATTTAATGGATAAAATTAAAATAAAAAAGGAGTTGGATGATGAATTCAATTTTCTCAAGACTGATGTTGCTGATCTTAGGGTTTTTTTTGCATGAGCATACTATTGTTCTATCCGATGATTCTTCTTTTGATGAATCGCCATCACTTTCATCAATTCTTTGAGCTACTGATGAGTTTCATGAGAGTTATAAGTATTTTTCCTAATTTATTCTTGTTATTTTTCTGTTTTTTAATTGTTTGGAATGTATTTTTTGTTTCTTGCATTTTATTTAAGTAATTATAATAGTTTCAGTACTATGAACATATAAATTTAATATATAATTATGTAAAAAACAAAGTATAATTATTCCTTAACGCATATAATCTTTGCTGTAATATCACTTGTTAATATATAATAACGAAAAAAATAATTGTTGTGTCAATTATATTTTGTTGAAACTTCAAAATATTGCCTTTTGACGGATAATCACTTTTTATAAATATAGTGTGTTTCTTTTTTGAAACACAAATTATACCCCATCCGGAATAATTAGGCATAAATTTTATCTAAGAATGAAGTTCTTTTTCTCCTAAAAAGTGAAACTATGCCTTTCCTGGTATAATCTTGTCTCTTCGTCAAAATAACTGGACCTGAAATTAGGCATCATCCAACAAAATATGTTCAAACTTCCACGTCTATATCTTTTGATGTACTATATTTTTGAAGTTAATTAGTTATAGAATTAGTTGTACGGCATAATGAAGTTAATTTTCTCCTGAAACTGAAATTTATGCCCTACTTAGCACAATATTGCCTTTTTCGTCTAAATTAGTGATACTGAAATTATGCCTCATCCGGCATAATTTGTTCAAACCCTTTTACAGATCTATGTCTTCTGATGTACCGTAGTTCTTACGTATCCGATAAATTTTGTTATATATTTTTTGTTGGATCTATCTTTCTTATTAAGAAATGACGATATCACAGTTAAGAATGAGGTTGTGCCCTATGGAATTAGTTGTAGAGCATGAACTTACCAGTTTGTAGTCTTTTACTCGAGTTGAAAAAGAATGTTTTTGCCTCATCTGACCAACCTTGTTACACCTGCCACACAAAAGGTAAAAGTTATAAAATTGGAAGTCTTCTTTCAATTTTTATGCTAGGAAACTACTGAAAATGTTATATTAATCTATTGTAATTTTTTATATGTTATTTTATATTTACAATTAAGAATATATATATTTAATAAAAAATAAATGAAAAAATATAGGAATGTGTAATTATGTCTCATGGCATAAATTCTTTAAGATTTTTCATTGTGGTAGTCTTAGTTATATGATTTTTTTTCCTTTTTAGGTATAGTTTTGTTTTATGTGTTGTTTAGGCATAAACAACCAGAATATGCCTCAGCTCCTTAATGGATAATGTTTGCCTTATGGGGCAGAGTTAATAATAACATTAAAAAAATAGTGTAATCAAAACTAAATTTTATAACATGAACATTTAGTTAACAAGAATCGTATAAAATATAATAAAAAATAAACAGTATATTATCACTATTAAACTTTTCTTTTGCGGTATCTCCTTGCGTATGAATTTGGAGCTGGACTGTGGCTACAATGTGCCTATTGTGTCCAAAGAACTTGCATATACCACATATGTATGTGTACTTTGTTGTTTCTCCTCTTAGACGATATATTTTCGTTTATTTTCTACCAGGTCTAATTTTTACTATTGGTGGCAATATTTTAATATTCATGATGTTTTTTGTAATAATCCACGAGTCTTCATTTTCAACTTAAAGAATTTCACCTTTATACGTCGCTTGCCATGCTTGTTTCTTGAACTAGTCAGAACAATATACAGATTGTTATTAATCTGTATTCCAAAAAACCAGTAAACAATAATAATTGAAAAATGAACAGAATCAGTGTTGGAAAAATAAAAATATTTTTCAGAATATAATCGAGCCCACTTAGTTCAAAGTGTGTCCTTAAGGAAATTATTCCCCTCACAGTACTCGAGGTTGATGGAATATCCCCTCCCAGGATAGAACGATTATCTTACCAGAATAGTAGTACTCCAAATTCCGGTAGCGGCGAACCACTCAACAGCAGTATATCACACATAATTTGTTTATGCAGAAGAAGAAGAAGTTTGTGTTGTTCAGAAAATTCGTAAGTAAAATTCTGAGGAATCAAACGAATTTATAGCCACGGGTAGGATTGGATAAGTTAATTAATTTACAATCAGATCATTTGAACAAATCCAAATCCAAATTCGAAGCCGAAGCCGAAGCCGAGCCGAGCCGAAGCCGAAGCCGAGCCGAGCCGAAGCCGAGCCGAGCCGAAGCCGAGCCGAGCGAGCGACGACGACGGCGCGAGGGGTCCTTGCCCCCTCAACCCTTTTACTGACAAGAAGGAGTAATTCTACTTATAAGTAGAAGAACTTTTCTTTCCACTACCGATGTGGGACAAATGCTTATTTTATAAAGCAAGAGGGAACTCCCACTTTTCTTTCCACTACCGATGTGGGACAACTCCCACTTTTCTTTCCAATCATTTCCCATTCACCAATATCAATACCCAACAATCCCCCACATGAATGGGGAATGGCTATAATATAAAAGAATGCGCGGACAAGTGTGATATACAAGCGAGAATTGACTGCATCTGGATAAGTAGGTTTCCCTTTGAACTTTCCGTAGTGAACTTATATCGGATATACTCGATCAATCGGTAGATTTGATATCTTTGAACCGTCGAACTTTGTTGTATACCTAGACAACATAAGTCACACAATAAACCCTCAACCGTTTATGGTTCTCACGGTTGTGTTCGTTTCAGCCATGAACACCTCCTGGTTTCATGAGTGTGTAGAGAATGGGCCTTTACTATCATTCCCCTTTAAAGCGGCTTACACTTAACACTCACATAGGTGATTTCTAAACATGTGGTCCTATAGCCACATTATCTGGTCATACACTGCCAGATTTAGATAATCATTAAAGAACCTTAATGCTTTATTAACTCATTAACAAGCCATAAGGTTTTATCCTTATTTCTGAACATTGTCTTCATCCGAGAATGGGTTGAGTTATTTGACAATGTTGAACCGTCAATCACAACTTTGTTTGATCTCCTTGAACCTAGCTCTTGGGATCTCCAGTCTGCTAGGTAGAGTTACCGCCATGATGACTTGTCCTCGGCCTTAACCCCATTCCCATTGATGATCTACTAACTCCCTCTCTTGATAAGCCTTTTGTAAGCGGATCCGCTACGTTATCTCTTGAATTTACACAGTCAATCGTGATAACGCCACTAGAGAGGAGTTGTCTAACGGTATTGTGTCTTCGTCGTATGTGACGAGATTTTCCGTTGTACATTACACTCCCTGCCCTACCTATTGCTGCTTGACTGTCACAATGTATACATATAGGAGCCAAAGGTTTGGGCCAGAATGGAATATCTTCTAAGAAATTCCGGAGCCATTCAGCTTCTTCACCGGCCTTGTCTAAAGCTATAAATTCAGATTTCATTGTAGAGCGGGCGATGCATGTCTGTTTTGATGATTTCCAAGAAACTGACCCACCCCCAATTGTGAAAACATAACCACTCGTGGATTTAACTTCAAATGATCCGGTGATCCAATTTGCATCACTATATCCTTCGATCACGGTGGGATATTTTTTATAATGCAAAGCATAGTCTTGGGTGTGTTTTAAATACCCCAAGACTCATTTCATTTCCATCCAATGAGTTTGATTGGGATTACTCGTGAATCGACTCAGCTTGCTGATAGCACATGCTATATCTGGTCGTGTACAATTCATAATATACATCAAACTTCCCAAAACTCGTGCATAGTCCAATTGTGAGTCACTTTCACCTTTATTCTTTTGAAGTGCAAAACTTACATCAATTGGAGTCTTTGCAACATTGAAATTTATATACTTAAACTTGTCAAGTACTCTTTCAATATAATGAGACTGCGATAATGCTAGACCTTGTGGAGTTTTATGAATTCGATACCTAAGATCAAATCAAAGAACTCCTAAGTCCTTCATATCAAATTTGCTAGCCAAAGATACGCTTCGTAGCATTTATATCGGTAATATCTCTACTCATTATCAACATGTCATCAACATATAAACAAACAATGACTTCATGATTTGGAGTATTTTTAATGTAAACACATTTGTCACACTCATTAATCTTAAATCCATTTGCCAACATTGTTTGGTCAAATTTCGCATGCCATTGTTTGGGTGCTTGTTTAAGTCCATAAAGTGACTTAACAAGTTTGCACACTTTCCTTTCTTTACCAGGAACCACAAAACCCTCAGGTTGTTCCATGTAAGTTTCTTCCTCCAATTCTCCATTTAAGAAAGCTGTCTTGACATCCATTTGATGGATCTCAAGACCATATACGGCCGCCAGTGCCACTAACACCCGAATAGATGTTATTCTTGTTACCGGCGAGTATGTGTCAAAGTAATCAAGGCCTTCTTTTTGTCTATAACCTTTGACCACAAGTCTTGCCTTATTTTTGTCAATAGTGCCATCAACTTTCATTTTCCTTTTAAAAATCCATTTTGATCCTAAAGGTTTATTTCTAGGAGGAAGATCAACCAATTCCCATGTATGATTGTTCAAAATTGATTCAATCTCACTATTGACTGCCTCTTTCCAAAATGTTGAATCAGAAGAAGACATCGCTGCTTTAAATGTTTGAGGCTCATTTTCAAGCAAGAATGTCACAAAATCTGGTCCAAAGGAAGTAGATGTCCTTTGACGTTTGCTACGCCTTGCATCCTTTTTACTTTGTGTATTTTCCTTTGGTTCTTCCCGCGGTCGTTTAGATCTTTCACTTGACGACTCACACTCAGTTTTATACGGATAAATGTTTTCAAAGAATTCAGCATTATCTGATTCAATTACCGTGTTAACATGAATTTTGGGATTGTCCGATTTGTGAACCAAAAACCGACAAGCTTTGCTGTTTGTAGCATAGCCAATAAAAACACAATCCACAGTTTTTGGTCCGATTTTTACCCTTTTGGGCAAAGGAACTTGGACCTTTGCTAAACACCCCCACACTTTGAAATATTTCAAGTTGGGTTTTCTTCCTTTTCATAGTTCATATGGAATAGATTGTGTTTTGCTGTGGGGCACCCTGTTGAGTATTCGGTTAGCTGTAAGGATAGCTTCCCCCCACAAGCTTTGCGGTAAACCGGAACTTATTAGTAAGACATTCATCATTTCTTTTAATGTTCGGTTTTTCCTTTCCGCAATTCCATTTGATTGTGGTGTGTAAGGGGTAGTAGTTTGATGAATAATTCCATATTCTAAACATATCTCTGCAAAAGGAGATTCGTACTCTCCACCCCTATCACTTCTAATCATTTTTATCTTTTTATTCAATTGATTTTCCACTTCGTTTTTGTATTTCTTAAATGCATCAATTGCTTCATCCTTACTATTAAGCAAATACACATAACAATATCGAGTGCAATCGTCAATAAAAGTTATAAAATACTTTTTCCCACCGCGAGATGGTATTGACTTCATATCACATATATCTGTGTGAATTAAGTCTAAAGGATTTGAATTCCTATCAATAGACTTATATGGATGTTTAACAAACTTAGATTCAACACAGATTTCACATTTAGATTTATTACACTCGAATTTAGGCAATACTTCTAAATTAATCAATTTTCGCAAGGTTTTGTAGTTGACATGTCCTAAACGAACATGCGATAAATCATTTGACTCCAATAAGTAAGACGAAGCTGAATTCTTATTAATACTGTCAACAACCATTACATTGAGTTTGAAAAGGCCCTCGGTGAGGTAGCCCTTTCCTATGAACAAATCATTCTTACTTATTACAATTTTCTCACTAACCAACACACACTTAAACCCGTTTTTGACGAGTAGTCCGGCTGAAACTAAATTTTTCCGAATTGTTGGAACGTGCATAACATTGTTGAGAGTCAGGACCTTGCCGGAACTCATCTTCAGAAGTATCTTTCCATATCCTTCAACCTTGGTCATTGCGGTATTTCCCATAAACAAGTACCTCTTCGGGTCCAAATGGGAGCATAGGTTGCAAATGCTTCTTTTGTAGCGCAAACATGTCGAGTGGCACCAGAATCAAGCCACCACTCCTTTGGGTTTCCAACCAAATTGCACTCTGATAGCATTGCACACAGATCATCCATATCATCATTCTTTTCCACCATATTGGCTTGTCCTTTTCCCTTGTTCTTTTTCGGGAGACGACAATCTGGGGCGTTGTGGCCAGCTTTCCCATAATTAAAGCAGTTGCCCTGGAACTTTTTCTTGTTGGAATCCTTCTCCTTTCCAGAAGGCCTCTTCCTTTTCTTGTTCTTTTTCGAGCAAGATCTTCAACGATGTTTGCCCCTTCAATTGGTGAAGTCTTACGGTACCTCTTCTCAGCGGTTTTGTTATCTTCCTCAATCTTGAGACGAATCACAAGATCTTCCAACTTCATTTCCTTTCTTTTGTGCTTAAGATAATTCTTGAAATCTTTCCATGAGGGCGGCAACTTCTCAATCATTGCAGCCACTTGGAATGCTTCATTTACTACCATACCTTCAGCAATAAGGTCATGGAAGATAAGTTGAAGCTCTTGAACTTGGGTTCCAACGGTTTTTCCATCCACCATTTTGTAGTCTAGGAATTTGGCAACCACAAACTTCTTCAAGCAAGCATCTTCAGTTTTGTACTTCTTTTCAAGTGCACTCAATAGTTCTTTGGAGGTCTCTACTGCACTGTAGACGTTGTACAAGTCATCTTCTAAGGCACTCTAAATGTAGCATTTGCACAAAAAATCAGCCTGTTTCCAAGCCTCAGTAACCATGAACTTTTGGTTGTCAGGCATGTCGGCGGCAGGCACGGGAGGGTCCTCATCGGTGAACTTTTGCATACCAAGGGTGGTAAGCCAAAAGAACATTCTTTGCTGCCATCCTTTAAAGTTGGCACCGGTGAACTTCGCAGGTTTCTCAGCCGGTGGCACAGCGGTACGGGTTGTAGGAGTAACCGCCGGGTGCGAATTGCGAGGTAGTTCCAGTCCTCAATTGCCATTATTGGTTTGTCACAGACAAATCGACAAACTGTTTTAGTTAATAAAACCAGAATAGCAATTCAATCACAGAGTGAAGATTTTATTTCTTCAAATCGCAGTATAATTATGAAACTTTAGTATTCCAACGAAGTTTTTATATCTTCGAGTCAGAATACTAATATTCATATGGAGTAGAAAACTACACAAGTTTTAATCTCCAAACCAGAATACAACAACGATGAAGTTTTTTTTTTATGTTCTTCAAAACATTGTACAAGTATGAACTTTAATATTCCAACAAAGTTTTTATGTCTTCAAGTCAGAATATGAAATTTCATACGGAGTAAAAACCACACAGGTTTTAATCTCCAAAACAAAATACAGATTAATCAAAAATATAATTTCCTTAAGATTGTTATTATTATGTATTCCAAAAAACCAGTAAACAATAATAATTGAAAAATGAACAGAATCAGTGTTGGAAAAATAAAAATATTTTTCAGAATATAATCGAGCCCACTTAGTTCAAAGTGTGTCCTTAAGGAAATTATTCCCCTCACAGTACTCGAGGTTGATGGAATATCCCCTCCCAGGATAGAACGATTATCTTACCAGAATAGTAGTACTCCAAATTCCGGTAGCGGCGAACCACTCAACAACAGTATATCACACAGAATTTGTTTATGCAGAAGAAGAAGAAGTTTGTGTTGTTCAAAAAATTCGTAAGTAAAATTCTGAGGAATCAAACGAATTTATAGCCATGGAAGTACTGTTTCTGAAGGTTTGCAACCTTTCTGAACAGCCACTGAAAACTGGTGGGAAATTTAAATATGAAAAGAAACCGGGTCCCGGGTCAGGGTCACTAACGGGTAGGATTGGATAAGTTAATTAATTTAATTAAATAATAATTAATTAAATAATTAAAAATTAAAGAAAATTTGGTCCAAAAAGATTATCAATCAATCAAATCCAAATCCGAAGCCGAGCCGAGCCGAGCCGAGCCGAGCCGAAGCCGAAGCCGAAGCCGAAGCCGAGCCGAGCGAGCGACGATGACGGCGCGAGGGGTCCTTGCCCCCTCAACCCTTTTACTGACAAGAAGGAGTAATTCTACTTATAAGTAGAAGAACTTTTCTTTCCACTACCGATGTGGGACAAATGCTTATTTTATAAACCAAGAGAGAACTCCCACTTTTCTTTCCACTACCGATGTGGGACAACTCCCACTTTTCTTTTCAATCATTTCCCATTCACCAATATCAATACCCAACACAGATTTGGTCAAACTTTGCTTATCCATAACTGTCATGGTGTGGGTGCATGGTAACTGATTAGTTTGGAACTCTAAGCAGTCACAAGTTATGTTCTTTATATCTATGTTATATTGATAACCTTCATCTTTTATCACATATTTGACTGCAGCAACATTTTCTACATGTGGAAAGTAATAATATAACAACAACAACATACCCAGTGAAATTTCACAATATGGAGTCTAGGGAGGGTAGATTATACGCAGACCTTACCTCTACCTTGGTAGGTAAAGCGGTTGTTTCCGAGAGACCCTCGGATGAATATAAAGCATAAGCACAAGCAAAGCAAGAGAAACGGTCAGACCCGGACAAGAAATTTAAAGTAGTATAAAAATGTTGGTATCAAAAGCGAATAAGCCATGCTAGCGCATTCTAGAAAAAAGAAGCAGTAACTAATGCAGGTACATAAGATACACAGAGCACACAAAGTACACTACAGAACACATATCAGCAAAAATCAAACGATACTATAAAGAAATATTGCGCCTACTAGTATGATAGGCTAAGCGGGCCTACAATAATAACACTACAATTATTAGTTTATAAGCATAAGTAGGACTAAGCTCGACTACCTACTACCATTCTACCCTAATATGTGTCCTCCACAACCCCTATCTAATGTCATGTCCTCAGTAAGTTGCACCTGCACCATATCCCGTCTAATCACCTTTCCCCAATACTTCTCCGGCCTACCTCTACCCCTCCTAAACCCGTCTATAGCCAATCTCTCACCCCTCCACACTAGGGCATTTGTGTCTCTCCTCTGCACATGCCCGAACCATCTCAACCTCGCTTCCCGCATCTTATCCTCCACCGAGGCCACTCCCACTCTGTCCCGAATATCATCATTTCTAATCCTATCCCTTCTTGTATGCTCACACATCCATCTTAGCATCATCATCTCCACAACTTTCATCTTTTGTATGAATGAAGTCTTGACTGGCCAACACTCTGCCCCATACAACATAATCGGTATAACCACCACCCTATAAAACTTGCCTTTAAGTTTTGGTGGCACATTTTTATTGCACAAGACTCCAGATGTGAGCCTCCATTTCATCCACCCTGCCCCAATATGAATTGTGACATCATCATCAATTTTTCCATTCCCTTGGATAATATACCTGAGGTACTTGAAGTTTCCTTTCTACGGAATGATCTGATTACCAAGCCTCACGTCTACGCTTGTCTCAAAGTCGCTCTTGTTACTGAACGTGCACTACAAGTATTATGTCTTGGTCCTACTCATCCTGAACCCTTTAGACTCTAGAGTTTGTCTCCAAACCTCCAGCTTAGCGTTCACTCCGCTGTGAGTCTCATAAATCAGGACTATGTTGTATATGAATAACATACACCATGGCACCTCTCCTTAGATTTGTTGCGTCAGTCTATCTATTACTAAGGCAAATTAGAATGGACTAAGAGCTGATACCTGGTGCAACTCTATCGTCACTGGGAAGTGCTCTGAGTCTCCTCCTACTGTCCGTTCCCTAGTCTTGGTTCCATCATACATATCCTTGATCGCCCTAGTATACGCCACATGTACACCTCTAACCTCCAAACATCTCCATAGAACCTCCCTAGGGACTTTGTCGTATGCCTTCTCGAGGTCGATGAAAACCATATATAAGTCTCTCTTCCTCTCCCTATACTGCTCCACCAACCTAAGATGAATGGATTTTTTAATCGAACGCCCCGACATGAATTCAAACTGATTCTCAGAAATAGACACGCCTCTTCACACCCTCATCTCCACGACCCTTTTCCAAACTTTCATAGTGTGGCTTAGAAGCTTGATACCCCTATAGTTGTTGCAACTCTGGATATTACATTTATTCTTGTACAAAGGAATCATTTTACTCCACCTTCATTTTTCAAGAGTTTTTGCCGTCTTAAAAATGACATTAAACAACTCAGTTAGCCACTCCAAACGTGCCCTGCCTGCGCTCTTCCAAAATTCAACTAGGATCTCTTCATGCCCTGTCGCTCGTCCCCTGCGTATCCTACGAACAACACCCTTAACCTCCTCAATCTTAATGCTTCTACAATACCCAAAATCTCGGTACTTACCAGATTTCTCCAGATCTCCCAACACAATGTCTCTATCTCCTTATTCGTTCAAGAGTTTATGGAAGTAAGACTGTCACATCCGCTTAGTATGCGCGTCCTCCACCAGTACTTTGTCGTCCTCGTCCTTGATACACCTCGCATGATCCAAGTCACGGTCCCTCCTCTCCCTCGCCTTGGCTAATCTGTACAACTTGTTATCTCTTCCTTTTCCTCTAATTCCACATATAGGCATTCAAAAAAGTAATAATATAAATGATTAATGTATTCCCTACCTATTGAAAGAAATAATATAAATGACTAACTTTTGTCTATCACTTTGTAGAGCTATCTCTGTCTTATTACGCAGAGTTTGTGCTAAAATTATTTCTTAAGTTATTAACTTCATAATCTTGCCTCTTAAGGCATAATTACTGTGAAAGTATAGTTGTATTTCTCTTGTGAAACTGAAATAATACCTATGCGATATAATTATGCATAGATTTTGTATAACTTGTCTAACACTCTATAGTTTTATCTCTACCTTATTGCGCAGAGTTTATACTAAAATTATAACTTAAGTCTATCTAAAAACAGTAGTTAGGTTGTCATGCAAGTGTGATGTAAATATTTTTATGATAAGTTAAATGTTGTTGATAAAATATATTTTTTACCATCATCGTGAAACCTTCACTTATCTTATCAAGCAAAATCTTTTCAGCCCACGATGTTAGATAATGTAACGGTCCTGTTGCATCCAATCTTCTCTGATAAAATCAATTTTGCAGTTTGTTTTCTGTATAATCTATACATGCTAGTATTGACAGCTCCCTTGCTTTCCTCAACACTGAATTCATTGTCTCTGCATTATTTGTTGTGAATATGTTGTAACTCATGTTGGTGTGAAACGAACGTGCCCATCTTTCTGGCGGCTCTTCCTCTATGTATTCTGTAGCTTTGGGGTTGATGTGTTTTATCTGTGCCATGTAGGTATCAAAATCTGCGCGTTTGTAGGTAGTTGCTGCATTGTAGAATATTTCTAAAATAGCTTCAGATGGAAAATATTTTTGTATGTTTTTCTCCATTTAGTAGATGCATATTGCATGGTGGCAATCTGGATAAATTTCTCTAAGTGTAGTTGCAATTGACATGTGTCGATCAAACAGAATTGACAGATTCTTTATGGTGCCAAAGACCCCTTTGACGTGTTTGAAGAACCATATGTATGATGCATTATTTTCAGAGTCTGCAATTCCAAATTCCAATGGAAATATGTTGTTATTTCCATATTTTTCTACTGCTATCATGAGCACCCCACGATTTTTTGACTTTAGGAATGTTGCATCCACCATCGTTACTGGTCTACAGTGTTTCCAACCCCCGATGGATGCTCCGTAAGTAAAAAAAACATACTTAAACTTTTTGTCATTTTTCCATCTCAAGTTCACTTGTGTGCCAGGATTTCTGGCTTTCATCATGTGAAGATATTGAGGAAGCTTCTTGTAGTTATCCTATGGACTCCCTCTTATCACATCATAAGCATGTTGGAGGGAACGCCATGTCTTGTGATAACCAATGTGCAACCTATATCTACTTCTCATTTCTTCAATCACAAACTTTGGGGTTATCTCTTGTAGTGTATGTCATACCAGTTATGTGATATACTCGAATATGATTTTTGATGTTGCATTTCTCATGCCAGAGGTAATGAAATCAATTTAACAATTGTGCTTCTTCTCAAACTTCACCACCTTGAAAAATCCCAGAGTCTTTCACCCTTGAACTGTGAAAATGCCATATGCAATTTGAGTCTAGACATCTGATGTAATATCTTTTTGTACACGACTTTTCTACTTTATATTGTTGATGACGGGTAATTGCTATGTTATTCATGCACGTTTTGACATCATTTTTGTCTTTAAAGACAGTCCCGACTTGTACTTGATCCATTACTGTACTAGGTGTCAAAATTGTTATTTCAATTTGTATCCTCTTCTTCTTCACTACTTTTATAATTTTGGATGGCTGTATTTGAGTTTCTTCAACTGTCGGTGTTGGAGTCGGTAATAAAATATGCATTGAATTTTCTATTATTAAATGCGGGGAAGTGGTACGGTCGTTGGTTTCAACATATGGAACGTAGATAGGCTGTCTTTATGATTGTTTAGGGGTTGGGTTAGGAGTTAGTGTTTCATTCTCTACTAAATTAACAATCGTTGTAGTCTGGAAATGGAGTGTGCAATGGCTCTGCTCAGTAATGTTGGATGGTTGTCCTCGTGATTCTAGTGAAGCTATTGGGTTGGGAGTGAGAAATTCTATAATTTGTGAAGCTTCACTTGTGTGAGTGTGACAAGTAAGATCTTCATCAATGTCAATTACATCCATGTTTTCATCATTATAAAGACAAAGTTGTCTTTGTCTGTCAATTTGTTCTATGCATTGTCCTTCAATCGCTGTTAGAAAACTGTTATGACATGTGGGCAATGTGTGTTGTTATGTATTAGTTTCATTGCCATCTATTATGAAACTGGATTTTTGAAGCTATTTTCATTGTTGATCAGGTACATGCAAGTGTTAAGCTCATTGTCGTTTGTTACACGCATTTCTTTGGACGTTTTCTCACTTGTGTCGAACCATATGTTCATTTCTTTTTGTTGGGTTTCTTGTGGGAGTGTCTCAAATATTTGCTGAGTGAATTCCTTGATTGTTACACCATCCTTGACTAGTATTAGTTTCGTCTCATGATCGACATAGTTGTAGCTGATGTCCCATTTGCCATTCAAAGCTATGTAGATGCATGTTGTCTCCATAGTTTTCTAGATTGCTGCATAAATAAATATTCAGTTGACTGAAAAAGTAACTGATGTATAAGTTATACAAATAAGTTATAATTCAATAGTTTATGTTATACTAAAGTTTTGCTTGATCATGCATATTTTTTTGTTCTTTTCCTGCATAAGCAAATATTAAGTTGAATGAAAAAATAATTGTAGTGTCAGTTATATTGTTGAAACTTCTTAATCTTCCCTCTAGAGGCATAATCTCCTTATACATATAGTTTGTGTCTCTTTGAAAACATAAATTATGCCCCACCCAACATAATTATCCATAGTTTGGCATAACTTATATACCTAAATAGTCCTAACACTATGTATGTCTATATTTGTCTTATTAGACAAGTTTATGCTAAAATTATGCCGTAAGGCATAACTTATTTAACAAACTCTGCCGAATAAGGCAGTGTTATACACTAATCAAAAGCAACATATAAACTAATCAAAATAACAAAATAGTACTATAGAAACCTTATCCGGTATAATTAGGTAGATTTATTTAATAAACTCTAATTATGCCTCATCCGACATAATAAGACAAACTTATTCAATAAATTCTGCCTAATCGGCAGAATTATATACTAATTAAAAGCAACATAATCAAAACACTTTGTATGTCTATATTTGCCTTATTATGCAGAGTTTATGCTAAAATTATGCCGTAAGGCATAACTTATTTACCAAACTCTGCCGTTATACACTAATAAAAAAATATATAAACTAATCAAAATAACAAAATAGTACTATAGAAATCTTATCCGGTATAATTAGGTAGACTTATTCAACAAACTCTAATTATTCCTCATCCAGCATAATAAGACAAACTTATTCAACAAAAAATTCTGCCTAATCGGCAGAGTTATATACTAATTAAAAGCAACATAATCAAAATAATTTGTATGTCTATATCTGCCTTATTAGGCAGAGTTTATGCTAAAATTATGTCGTAAGGCATAACTTATTACCAGTTCTAGTATAAACTTATGAAAATAAAAAAAAAACAAGTAATATATCTGATAGCGATCTGATAGTAAAATTGTCAATCGAAATGTTGATTTTCATCTGAATTTTACCATAATATCAGTTGTTTATGAACAATTAGGTTAGAATAAATTAAACAACGAATATTTTGAAATATTAATAAACTTAAACTTAATCAAACCGCTTAATTGAATTGAATTACGTTCAGTTGAATGTGTATATTCAATTGAATTATGCTAAACTGAAACTTAATCATATTTTTTACTTTTTTGAATTTGAGATTTGCGATTGCCGCTTTTTTGCAATTTTTTGAGATTCAGTTGTTTGAGTTTTCGTTTGCCGTTGAAGTTCGTTGAGATTTTTATAGGTTTGGGGATTGAGGATAATATAGTCTTTTAATATATGATTAATAGGGATGGAGAAACAATACTTAAAGACCACAAATATGAGAGGCAAAAATTAAAGATCAGCCCGTTTGAAGGGCATTCCTGGGAATCGCCCTCCAATTTTAATTCTGTTTGACTATCAAAATCACAGTGAAAGTATACGGGAATGCAGTCTAACAATTATATAAGATAATTAAAGGTTTGAAGAATACGTTCTTGTGCCGCTAACACATTTATTTCACAAGTTATATATCAAGAACATATGATAATGAACACGAAACAACTGAAGAACGACATGCTGCATATCCTCTATTACACAATATGCTAACTATTACCGGAGATTAAAACCTTAAACAAAACCATCCAATTCAATTAGAGAAACCGGTAAAAAGATGTAGGCAAAACTAAAAAAAATAGGTGCCGTGTCTACAGATATCTTCTGTGGAGTCACATACTATTTATCAAGTCTCAAGGACCTATCACAATATTGTATTCTTTTTAGTATCCCTTTTAGATATCACAGTATTACACTAGTATCCTCCAGTAACAAATTTTCGTACAAAATCTCAATATTGTAAAGCTCAAGAATTTGTCAGAGTTATGCTAAAAACCTTTTGGTCTCTCTCATTTTCAAATACCAAAGTAAATATCTTAAACAAATAAAATTGTATGCACCATATGTTGAATTATATAACTTCAAAAACTCTAAGTTTAAATAGTCTTAGGCGCATTCCAAATACGAGGAAAATATATCTGGAACTTAGACAAATTGTACTAAGTTATTCCTTTTCAATTTTCCGTAATAATAGAGCGAAAGATATCCTTAAGATTGTTGGAAATCTTATGAAAAATACTTGATCACGAACATTGTAGGTGTTGAGCTCCTGCAATGATCCTAGAAGAAGAAATCGAGCAAAAATGGCTAGACTGCAATTGATGAAGTATAGAGAAAACAGAGGGAATTTGGTGCTCGAGAGATGATATTTCATTTATCTGAAATTGTATCTACAATGCTTTACAAGGGTTGTATATATACACACTGCAATACATCCAAAAATATCTATTAACTACACAACTAACTCTAACCAAACTCAACTAACTCAACAACCATAACAAACTCAATAATAATATTATCATACACTCTTCCTCTTGGTACTCTTGTGCACTTCTCTATTATTTTCACAGTAGGGAATTCTTGAAAGCTTGAGGAGTGTCCAAGGACACTGTCCTTTAGGATATTTCACATGGTATGGGTAACAAACTCTTCTAGTATAAAATTGTAACACCTCATACCTCTAAACTTAGCCATCTTCATGATTCAGGGGTTTAGGAAATCAAAATGGGGAGTTTAAGTTGAAAACCCAGTTTCAGTTCTGCAGATTAAATTCGACGTCAGGATTGACGGACTGTAAAAGATTTTATGGACCGTCAAAGTGAATCATCGATTTGGTTCTTGAAATTGACGGAACCCAATGGATTTTTACGAACCATATAATAATCGACGGTCCGTCCTTTTTGACCATATGAAGCCTCTCAAGTTTTGAAGTCACTGGAAATTTGTATTTTTAATTCCCTTAAAAATATGGTCCGATTATACGAACCGTACAGTTATTGACGGTCTAGACGCAGACCATCAAAATATTGACAGACCGTCAATGTCTACCATCAAATTCTTCCAATAGCAAACAGTATAAATACGAGACTTAGTTCTAAATATTAGTTTTCACAATCCCCAAGCCCTAGAACGAAGACTCTCTCTTCCCAACCATATCCTACACCAAGGTAAGCCTTTTCACACATTGCTATGTGATTCTAACGTAATCCTAATGAATTCTAAGTAGAATCCAATGTTCTTAACCTAGGATTTTTCAGGATAAACCCAACTTAAGGCTCAGGGTTCAAGCTTTGGATTTCTACTCCAAAGTTCATATTTTAAGACACATATTGGAGTGATTAAGGTATGTAGAGCTTATATCTACGTGTGAGAACGTCTTTAATCATCTCCACGTCTCGTTTATAGAGATTAGTGTAAAATACATTGGAATTTGGGATTTTTACCCTAGTTCATGAAAAGACTAAACTTGTGATTATAACTTTGTAGTTATTCATAATTATCACTTTGATCATTATAGACTCAATACGTAATCAACATAGACTTATGATTGATATCCACGAGTCTCAGTCTAGAATACTCATTATGCTTATAAACTAGTTAAAGCTCCAGTACTCATAATCAGTTCATGAATTCATGTTTAGTATTTCATGTTCATTATTTCATGTTCAGTATTTTATATTAGTAAATTTCAGTAATCCAGTATCATGTTGAGCACCTGTAGTTTGGGCCCAAGGCCACATATAATTTTGGGCCCAAGGCCACCATTATTGTATACGTATAACTGGACCTGAGGCCACAAATTTGTGCACACATTAGGCCTAATGCCACACTTATTATTATTTAAGTTAAACCAATGATTTTCCATTTCAGTACAGGAAGTATTCTTATTATTTGCTTCCTTGTTCAGTTATCAGTTATCAATTTCAGTTTAGGTTTCAGATTAAGTACAATATCTGTTTATTGATTTAGGTTGCCTTCTTCCAAGCATCCCACAACTATTAATTTTTTCAGTTGCTTTACATACGGTACAATTCAAATGTACTAACGTCCCTTTGCAGCATGCACTTCACGGTGCAGGTGCCGAGTTTCAGGACGACGAATCTGCTCAGTAGAATTGCTTCAGTATCAGCTGCTTGATGAGCCCCATCTCATTAGGGAAAGTTTGACTTCAATTTAAAATATGGTTAGAATTAGCTAATAATTGCATGAATTTAGCAGCAATAAGAAAAAAATCATTTTGTACATCATCAGTCTATGGTCCGACAACTTAAGCAGAATAGAGAAACCAAAAAATATACAAGAACCCCACAAAATAACAAACACCAATAGAACATTTGATGCTAAAAAAGAGACTCACGTTGATAAATTCAAGGCAGAATACATTGATAACCCTTTAAACTTGTCAGTAAATTTTATTTGGACACTCGAAATATGGCTTGTTCGATCGAGCACTTGAACACATGTTAAAGTGTTCCTATCAGACACTTCCAACTCCAAATTTTGGAAACCTTAAGCATATGTTCGCACGGCTCATTATGTAGATAAGTTAACCGCTTCAAATATGTTACCTCATTCAATTATGCGCATTAGTCGTGAGGCTTGTTCCTATTGGAAATTTAACTATGCGGGATTGAGTTTTTTCCGTCTTTAGTGACTTAAACACATGAGGCCCGCATGTCGAAAACATTGTTTCTTCTCACATGTCTAATCTACTAAATGAGTAGATAATATTAGTGTCAAGTATCGTCAAATTTTGTTAAGAAATGAAAGAGATATTGGTACACAAAGTAAGGTGTTTGAGACATGAATAGATAGATTGTTTTGGCCAAAATAACAAATCTCCCATATAGGTAGAAGATGGAAGGATTGAGCACTATATAAGCTCTATTTTTAGTAAGGGTTTGGGTCCCCAAGGGGTAACCCATGTGTTTAGAAGAGGGAGGACCTAGGTGAGCTTGGGTTCGGAGCTAAGCCCCACAAGCACACCGCCGCTGCCCGCCCGTCCGGTCTGGCTTTGGCTCGGGCTCGGGCTCGGTCTTGGGCTCGGGTCACAGGCTGTAGATTTTGGAAACGTTGCAACGGTTCGAAAGATTTCAAAAACGTTGCAACAGCCCTCCTCTTCACCTATAAATTGAACATTACTGTTCAGTTTAAATAAATAACAAAAACTCTTATGTTCTGTTCGAAATATCCTCTCCTCTTCATCAATCTGTTCAATATTTATTTTCTTCGCTAGAATCAACCTTACTTGTTTTGGATTGTTGATTGTTACTGTTTTGTCTTGGAATACTATTGTCCATTACCGTAAAAATATATATACGGGGTAATTTTATCTTAAAGACAGAGAATCATCTCTCGACTCAGCCTTCCTTCTTTTTTAACCTTTCAGATACATCAATTATACCTACAGTTTCAATTAATGTTGACATGTATAACTAACGGAGGAGGCATATTTTGTAATTAACTTATCTATATAATGGGCGCCAGATAATAGCTGCAGAAACTTTCTCAAATTATAAGCCCGAAATTTCCAATAGGAACACTTGATTATGTGTTCAAGTGCTCAATTGGAATATGTAATAGTTCAAGTATCTAATGAAGTAAAGAAACATTTGATCATGTGTTCAGGTGCTCAATTAGAACATGTAATTGTTGAGTGTGTAAAAAAAATCAGTACTGTGGAAAAAAAAAGTACACCAAACTTTCCCAATTTCAAGAATTACCGGTTCTACAGCAACAACAGAGCTAGCTCTAATTCTTGAACTCAACCCACTTGAGTAAAACCGTTTAGGAACACCAGTTCGAGAATTCCAAGAAACCCCATGTTGTCTTGGAATTAAATGATGATGATGATGAAAAGAAAGTGTAGAAGTGGCCATTGACGGAAATTCAGCTAAACTTGATGAAAACAAGCCTATAATTATAAATTGGTGTTTTCACAAGGGAGAGGAGAAGAGGGGGAATTTTTTTGATGATTTTGATTCTTTTTTATTTTTGGTCACCAAAAAGTAACGTCTTTTGTTTGAGGAGGAATATTGGGCACATCAGGTTGATTTTAGTTTCACTCTTAGAGCATGTTTGGCTTAGCTGATTTAAAATAGCTGATAAGTATTAGATACTGATAATTATTTTTAAGTGCTGAAGTTAATTTGATAAATAAGCAATTACGCATTTGGATAAAAGTGTTGAAATTGATAATAAGCTGACGAAGTGTTTGGCAAAAAAAAAAGTGCCCATAAACATTTTTTTGTTAAAATAACTTAAATACCCTTAGAGTTATTTACACTAATAAGAATATTATTTTTATAAGTTTTAAAATTCCAAATTAATTTAAATACAATAATTTATGCCTCATTTTTCTTTTAATACAAATTTGATTAGATAAAATTATTTCTTATGAATATATTATTTTATGATAAGCTAAATTACAATCATAAGCTATAAAATAGTTAATAATTATACTAAAGTTCGTTCGTATAACATAAAATTATTTCTTGAGTTTTTGCAGTTTTCAGTAGCACAAGTCTAAAAGAAGAGTTTTTGGGTTCATATTCTCGTATGTTTATAACGTAGGTAAAGGAGAGTTATTGGGTTTTAAAGATGTAAGGTGAGGAAGTGACGTGATAAAGAGGGTTATGGTTTTATTAGAATAAAGGTATTTCAAGAATTATGAAATAATATTAGGGATAGAATACTCAAAGTCTTGATCAAACTAAAAGTGCTTATAAGCTCAAAAATAATAAGTTGGGGAGACCAACTTATGACTTATTTTTGACTTATAAGCACTTTCATTTTAAACAAACGCGGAGATAAGCCGAAAAGTGCTTAGCCAAACACCCTCTTAAACCTCTCTAATTCTTCACAAAAATATTGGGCTTTATCCACGTGTCCAGCCTGCAGGTCCTATGGCCTATTTTATTTCTCGACGGAATATATCGATATCTCTTAAATTTATCAGTAAATTTTGTTTAGACACTCAAATTACAGTATATTTAGATCGTGGCTCAAATTTTGAAAACTTTGCGAGTTCTCAAATATGAGTTAAACACTTAAAATTTGTTACATCCTTTAATTATATGCATTAATCTCAATAAACCGTAAAACTTCAAACGTCTTTCCATCAAGGCTAATGTGTACAATTAAAAGATGTGACATATTTTATGTGGTTAACTTATTACGTATAAATTGATCCGTGGATCGTAGTGATAACTTAGTTCGTGGGATACTTGTAAATCATGACGATGGACCCTAACCCGCCCCAACCAGCTAACAGTCCCTCGCCCCGTCCCATTGCCATGTCTATTCATCAACTGCAGGACGGGATGAATTGCCAGAATAGAACCCACATGCGGCAGTATACGGTTTTACATTTAGTTAGCTATATACTACCTCATTGGGAAATGGAGATCGTGTAGTTAAAGCCTGAAACAGTTCCAGCAATGCTCACTCGGGCAGACTTATTTATATATGGTTCCATTATTTTACAGTGCTGATTCCTCAACAAACTTACCAGTAACCGATGACAGAGATTCTTTGGCATCCAATCACACACTAATCATTGTTTTCATAACATAGTTCTGCTTGAGCAACCTCAACTATTTCACCGAGTACCTCGATCCAACATGTGAATCGGGATAACTCTGTACACCAAGACGTAAACCATGGGAAGAAACCTGACTTCATTCTATTAAAGCGTAACGGAAAAAAGTTCACGAACCCTGACCACAACTCGATCATGGAAGTAGGGACCTCCCACTCCCTTATGGTAGACACCATGGGCTCGTCAATCTTGATACCACTTAACGTTTTCTGTCTCTACCAGAAATATAATCCTGGTCTCTCATAATTATCATCCATGACCCACTTCATTGACCGTTAAGTCACACCCTTGCGTGCGATGCTGCATACTAATCATTTCTTCTCCCAGACCAGAAGTGCTTCCTTTTTTTGCTGTGGTTCTTGTTTTAGGAAAAAATGATTTAGTATCGAAATACAGATACTGTCTGAATTAAGTAGCTGAATTCAGGACTACTAAAAATATACAAGTAGATTCCAATAAACCAGGTGAGGGCAAGTACTAAATGAATATTACATGTGCTGATAGTGTCCAGTTACATTGTCTTCACCAGCAGTATTATTCACAATAAAGAACGTTCTTTAACTGAATCAACTTTATTGATTTACTATTTTTTTACAGGGTTGGGATACATTGGACAACAAAGTGAGTACAATCATATATAAAACAGGGAAATAACGCGCTCTATACAGCCAAAGATCAGCGTTTTTGCGCAGAAAACATGATAAAAGAGCCTTGAACTTTACTGGTATAGTTGACGAGACCGCAAGTTGTCACCAAGTCTTCAATCTCCTCTTGAGTAAAATAGCTGTAGGTCCGTGTAGCACTCTGTGATCAAAAGGAAAATTACTTTCGTGTCTCTCTGACAAAAATAATTACGTATCTATCAGATACGAGCCCTTTTCCAATATCCTCCCGACATATATTTTTTGTGGCCTTCTTTCATGTTGACGGTTAAACTACCTTGATGACTATATTGGCGTTCTTCAGTTAGTGTCTAGCAGTTTCTAATATAGGCACGGGAAGAAAGTCCAAGAATTCTACGTTATCTCATGTGTTGGTAACTATTCTTTGACCACTATAATCAATCAATTTCATGTGACACTAAAATAGAGAAAATTTAGTGTATTATTCTATTTTGAAACTGGTAAATTTAAATTTTAGAGTATAATCACGAGATGAAAAATGAAATTTACCTGCTCCAAAGCCCTAAATATCGTAGGAGCTGAAGGATTGACTCGAAGAAATGTAGTACCAACAAACACACCCCCACTACGCAAAATCCGGTTAATTTCAGCAATCTGGCGATCAAATAACAGCATCGTCAATTGTAAACTCAACTTCAGTCATTGAACTTGAGAATGCCATAAATTGTCAAACTTTAGTAAGCAAGCAAAGAATTCAAATAAAACTATGCAGCAGCAATCCAAATTATAAGTTTATGAATTAGTACAGAACTAATTACAACCAAAAGCAGCATGCAATGAAAAGGTCCGCTAGCTCATCAACATATCAGATACGTGTCAGAAATACAACAACAATAGGTAGACATGGAAATGATTAAGCTGTTTACCCAGAGACCCATTTCACTTACTTCGGGTGCTTGAGTTTCCTGAAACTAACTCGGCCACAAATATTTATCCACTTCCATTTTCTGCCCTTAAAATGAGCACATGTTAAAGTTTCCTTTTCAGATTCTTAGGGCCTTGGGGTTGGTATCCTAAAATAGTACTTTCTTGGCCTAGAATCATTTGTCCTGTTTGCACTTGGTGATATTAATAATGGAATTGTTGAAAAATATGTCGGTAAGTGTTAAATGGGTGTAATGAAAGAAATAACCTCTATGGTTATTATGTATCAGAAAAAGGACAAAGTTTGTTCATGCAAAGTAAAAGTGAGCTCATGAGAATAATTACAGCAAAATTGTACATCAGAAGATAAAGCGTCATCTGTGTTGCAGCTTCCGCAGAATTAGATCTACTAATTATTTCCCAAT
This sequence comes from Anisodus tanguticus, assembly GCA_034509755.1. Lineage (NCBI taxonomy): Eukaryota > Viridiplantae > Streptophyta > Magnoliopsida > Solanales > Solanaceae > Anisodus > Anisodus tanguticus. The sequence goes on along the minus strand of CM067543.1, from coordinate 4,798,424 downwards.
TTACCCTAAGTCACTGTAAAGTCAATCCGAAGTTGGAAAAACTGGCCCAAAGTGTAAGAATCATAGTATCAATATTACTAGTACAAGGATCGACAAGCTATTGAAATCAATGTAGAATTAACTAACAGAACATAACAAAAGCAAAGAATCCTTACCTGTCATACTAACTAGTTGGGATTAGGGTGTGTTTGGTACGGAGGAAAACATTTTCTCATGTTTGGTTGGTTAAATTGTTTTGGGAAATTTTTTCTCTAGGAAAACAAGTTACTTGAACATGAGGAAAATGACTTACCTAGTAAAAGTAGGGAAAACAAGTTTCACAAGTGACATTCTAAGTTTATTGTCTCCTCCCCACCCACCAACGCCCCAACCCCCACCTCTTGATCATCCCACCCCTGCCACCCCCGAACCCCCAGTCCCCACCCTATCCCACCCCATAGTGTTTTGCTAGATTACATATAAATTTTCTAGGGATAATATCATGTTCCTTTTTTTTTGGTAAAGTAATAAAATTTCATTAGAAAAGCATCAATAAGATGCAATGTTACAGATGGGCAAAAAGCTGCTTCAAACAAAACATGAAGCAGACTAAACAAAACCTGTAAAACAATCTAAAGAAATCCTTGCATCTCTACTATGTTAGAGACAGGGAGTTAACAAAATTCGAAAAGTTATCCGCACTGTTTACAGGGGCAAAACAGTACCAACTGAAAAGACTAACTAAACACCTAGACTTTATAGTGAAAATAGGAGTTGAGATTCCATCAAAGCATCTACTGTTTCTCTCCTTCCATTGGGTCCAAAAAATTATTGTTGGGATCATTCTCTAAATCCTTTTGCTGAATTTGTCAATTCTCCAAAGTATCCAGCTAGCATAGGCATTTTTGATGTTGGAAGTCATTACCTATTGGAGTCCAAGCGTAGAATAGAAGAAATACCAAAGGCTAGTTGTTGTAGGGCAGTGCAAAAATAGGTGGTTGACACTTTCATTGGTCTGCTTGCACATGGCACACATGTTGACGAAGATTACACCTCTCCTCCTGAGATTGTCTTGCGTTAGGCATGCTTCCTTCAGAGCAGTCCAAATGAAGCAAGTAACTCTGAGAGGCTGTTTGGTTTTCCATACATGTTTCCACGGTCAAACCTCTAAAAGGCTATTTTGAGAACTCCGTCAGTTGTAACATTCCTTCACAATGAAAATCTTTTCCTTGGAATTGCCCTATAGGATTTTGTCTTGAGATTTTGCCACCAAAGCAATTTGTCCCAATAATTGTAAGAGAAAGAAATTTATCGAATTCCCAATCTTGTAAGATTCTTCTGAAAATTGGTGTCCAACAATTGTTGTCTCTATATTGAGCTAATGTTGTTTCTTTGTTAGAAGCTATCAGAAATAGTGAAGGAAATTAGTCTTTTACTAGAGCATCCCCAAGCCATTTGTCTTGCCAAAATCTAATCTTGAGCCCATTTCCAACCTTGAATGAGACATTCTGAAGGAATTCCTCTTCTTGGAGACTACTGATGTGCTTCCATACTCCAACACCATGAGGTTCATTGCTTCTCTTTGCAGTCCAATGGTCTTGAATACCATATTTAGCCTTGATGATTTCCTTCTAGTATCCTGCCTCATTTTTACCATATCTCCAGAGCCACTTCATGAGAAGGTTATTGTTATGAAGCTTTAGATTTCTTATCCCCAACCCTCCTTGGCCTTTGAATTGAATAACTGATTGTCATTTGACCAAAGAGAATTTGTGAGTAACATTGTTTCCCTCCTATAAAAATTTTCTTCTGAGCATGTCAATTTGCTTTAGGACTGAGCTTGGAATAAGGAAGAGTGACATACAGTAAGTGGGAATGTTGTCTATGACATTGTTGATGAGGGTGAGTCTACCTCCCAAAGAGAGATATTGCATCTGTCAAGTGGCTAGTCTCTTCTCAATTTTTCAATGACTATTCCATATCCCAGATGATTTGAATTTAGCACCCAAAGAAAGTCTCAAATATATGGGGGGAAAGGAACCTGTTTTGCAGCTAAGAATGTCAGCAAGAACTTCTAGGTTGACCACTTCATTCACTGAATAGATAGTGCTCTTAAGCAGATTGATAAAAAGTTCAGAAATGGCCTCAAAGATCATGAGGGTAGTGTTGAGATTAAAAATCTGATGACAATCAGCTCCACAAAATATAAGGGTATCATCTGCATATAGCAGATGAGAAACTGAAACTGAGGTGAGGATTTCTGCCCACTTGGAACCATTGAATCCACTGAAGTTCTTTGACCTTAGCTAACAACCGAGATAATCCTTCCATGATAATGATAAAGAGAAAAAGGGATAGTGGATCCCCTGCCTGAGTCCCTTTTGAGAAGAAAAAACTCAACTGGACTTCTGTTCACTAAAACTGAAAACTTCACTGTTAAAATACAGAAATAAATCCACCTTATCCACCTTTCCCCAAAACCCATTTGCTTCAAAATGTTGATTAAGCTCAATTAAGCTGATCAAAATCTTTCTCAATGTCTCCACTTTTAATTTTCCCATCTAGAACTTCATTGGAAATCACGGATGCATCAGTAGGATTTTGGCCAGCAGTCTGTAGACACTGCTTATAAGACTTATAGGCCTATAATCTTTAAGTTCTACATCACCTTTCTTCTTTGGGATAAGAGCAATGAATGAGACATTGCATGATCTTACAATTTGGCAATTCTGATGAAAGAAATTAAAAGCTGCAAGCAAGTCTTCTTTGATGAAGTTTCATGATTTCTGAAAGAAGGCCATGGTGAAACCATCAAGGCCTGGAGCTCACAGGCACAAGTCATGAGAGCTTCTGAGATCTCCAGTTCAGTGAAAGGAAGTTCAAAGCCCTCTTTATCAATTGTGTTAAGACTGGGCAAACCTTCAAAGACAGCTGGAAGTCTCCAAGATTCTGTCTCTTTGTAGATTTGTTGATAGTACTCCATAATACCATCTTTGATCCTTTCTTTATCCTTAATTACTTCATCCCTTATTTTGAGTCTTCAATGAAATTGACCTTTCTATGAGAATTGGTCATTCTTTGAAAAAACTTTGTATTCTTATCCCCTTCTCTCAACCATAAACATCTTGATTTTTGTCTTCATGAGACTTCTTCAGCAGTTGTTATTTGTTGTAGTTCAAGTTTAAGATTCAATGTCCGACCTTTTTCTTCTGTAGAGAGAGTTCTGAGTTCAGCTAACTAATTCGGCTTTCCCAGTTCCTCAAGTGCCTTGTTCCTTTGAGTCTCAATTCTTCCATAAACCTCCATGTTCCATTTAGTAATATCTTTCTTGAGATTCTTAGTTTCTGCATTAGCACAAAGTCTGGGGTGCCTGATACAACGTAGGAATTCCACCATCCTTCTACTATGTCCATGAAACCCTCAACTTGCAGCCACGTGTTTTCAAATTTAAAATAGGAAGGTGTGGCCTCCCGATCCCCACTCTCCAGAAAAATTGGTTTATGATCTGAAAATACTCTAGGTAGAGGGTACTGTTTGATAGCATTGAACTGCTCACCCCATTCTAGTGAGATGAGAAACCTATCAATTCTAGAGGCTTGGAAAGACTCCTCCCTTCTTGACCAGGGGAATTCGGCTCCGTGAAGCGGCGGATCAATCAAATCCAGATCCAAAATAGTGTTGGAGAAGCCCAACATAGCCCTTGATCTTCTAGCACAATTCAATCTTTCCTCCACAAATCTGCAGACATTGAAATCTCCTCCTATGAGGCATAAGTCAGATCAAAATCCCCTGATAGATGCTAACTCAAGCCAAAGATCTTCCCTTTCTGGATTGGTATGAGGACCATAAACACCAGTAAAAACCCATTTGAAGTCCTCAGCAAGACTTTCAAATCTGCATGATAGAGAGAAGGCTCCTGTTTCAGAATCGACACATTTCCAAGATCTTTTGTCCCACATGATTAGTATCCCTCCTTTGGTACCAGTTGCTTTGACTTCTGCCCAAGAGATCCATCTATTTCCCCAAATTTGTCTAATTAGAGATGGATTCCAAGCCTCTATTTTTGTTTCCTGCAGACAAGTAATATCAGCTCCACACTTGTGAATAAGAGATTTCAAAGTGTTTCTCTTATTTTTATTGTTGAGACCCTGCACATTCCAGCGGAGTGTTTTGACTCTCATCTGAAATGAGTCTTGTGAGACCTGCCCCTTTCATTCTTCCCGCTCCCCTCTTGGAGGCCCCAATCCAATTTTTTAAGTTCAATAACTACTTTGCTTTTTCTTTCTTTAATTTCCCTACTTTATTTTTTTTGCTCAAGAATCTGTGCTTTCCTTCTTTCCTCCATTCTCAGAATGATATCTAGAATTTCATATTCAAACCCAGCAACATTCACCCCCAACATTTTGCAAGCCTTCATCATTGTCAACTTAGTCCATTTTGAGGTTTCCACCACCGCAGGGGTATCAACAGTTTGAATTTGAGGATCATCATGCCAAGGAAAGAAAGAAAATTGTCGAAGGACTGAGATGAAATACCAGAGTCAGGCTCATCAGTTCCTGACAGTTCTGAGAAAATTGGCTTGGGGATATAAGTGTCCATCGAGTGTCCTGCATGGTCTGTTTTATCATCTGCTTCAGGCTGAGAGAGTGTCCCCTCCATGAGTTCTAAATCCCTAAAAGATTGGATGCTTGAATTTCTAGTTCAGACGGATCAAAAGAGGAAGAAACATTTAAAGAAGATGAAGCTCCGAAGATGCATAGGTCTAGCTTTGATGCAGATGCTCTCCATACTTGTGTCTTTTTGGGCTACTTCAAGTGTTTGCTTGTAAGTGGGCCTTTAGTGTAGTAGTTGTTGTTCAAAGATAATGAAGTTTTCCCTTTGTAGTGTTTCTTACTACCCTAGCTTTTAGAAGAAAATTGGGTCGGGCCACTTGTAATTAAATCCTTCGAATTCTTTCTTTTCTCCACAGGTTCTTCCATGTATGTGTCACGTGGTTCATTAATTGTATTTGCATGTGGAACTAGAAAAGAATCCGACCCCATCTGATTACTAGCTTACCTAAACCAGTCGAAGGACCAGCGGATAAAGGAAAAGACCGAATTCCGGAAATTATTGGCAATTCGAAAACTCTATCATCAAATTCAAAATTCAAAATTCAAAATTCAAACTTGCCGGAAACTTTAAGCCTGATTTTTTGATGCATATACGAGCCCACATCAGATGATTTTTGTTCTTCGTATCTTCATCAACACCGATAAAAACCCCACAACGAGCCCCTATATGTTGGAAAGTGTCAATTAACCAAGCATTTAGGGGAATTCCAAAAACTTTCAATCAGATATTTTTCTGGCTACTACCAAACTGTGAGGAGCTAATGTCATGCGACCACCAAGATAAAGAGAGATGTCTTCCACACCAGAACCAATCCCCTACCTTTACTCTTATTGCCTCTTGCCGGGAAGGAAGCTCAAAGAGGAACTGATTGTGGTCTAAAGGTATGACTTTGATGCCAGCAGTTACTCTCCATTTACTAATGAATAATTTCCGAATAGTGTCAGGATTGGGACTGTAGCATCCCGTACTTTCGGATTACGGTTTGAATCGCTATGCGTATGTAAAATTGCTAGGCGTGTGTAAATAGACCCGAGCGTTGGGAAAATTTATGTTATGTTTACGTATGCTATTAAAGGGATTAGTATATAAAAGGATTAAATCCCGAAATAATTTTGGACATAACAAGTGTGACGATGGGAAGTGGAAATAAGAGTTGTATATCCTTGAAGGTCTTATAAGTTATTAAGACTTAAGTAAATTGGGATCAAGAAATTAATAATTTTGGACATAACAAGTGTGACGATGGGAAGTGGAAATAAGAGTTGTATATCCCCAAAGACGTTATGGACTAGTGTCATATCACAAAATTATGATGTTGAGTATATGAAGATCTTATAAGTTATTAAGACTTAAGTAAATTGGGATCAAGAAATTAATTGTGTATAATTGATTAATGTGGGATCAATTAATAATTGTGAAGGGACAAGAGTTAGTGGGGATTTTGTACGTGTAATGTTTAAACTAGTTACCTAAGTGACTAAGCATAAAGGATTAAAGGGTGGCAGCTTGTGAATTTGGCCAGCAAGCAATTCATTTGGGGGGGGGGGGGGGGGGGGGGGGGGGGGGGGGGGGTTAATATTAATATGAAGGGGGGAGCATATTGTGAAGCAGCATCATAAAGCCCTCCAACCTTTTCTTTTATTAATGAAACAGAAACAAATCAATCATTCTACTCCTAAATTGAAAACCCCACCGAGACCCTTTTTAGGTAAACAACAAAACAAACAAATTGTGGTTCATTTCTCCAACCCTTTCTGTTTGGTACAAATTGAAACAGAAACAACATTAAGTACTTAAAGAGGAGACTAAAACAGTCCCCTCATTTCGTGTATTTGGAAAAATCAAATTTGCTTCTGTTCCATTTATTATCCCGTGTTATGCTCGGCCAAAGTTCCTATTTTTGGTTAAGGTTTTTCTCCAATTATTGAGGTATGTTAAGGCAAATTATTTCTTTACTTTGGCATGTTCCATGTAACGAAATATAACCATGATATTGCTCCATAATTTATTCTACTCTTAGAAGTTAAGAATATTCATGTTATTGATTCCTATGTTAAAAGCATGTCTAAATATGTTCCTAAGTCCTTATTGAGGCATACGGAACAGATGTTGATATTTTACAACGTTAGCCGAAGGTACAAGGATATTGTGTCACCCAGGATGTGCTATTATTATTTATGCATTTTCATTTGCATTGCATTCATGTTTTACCAAGGCCGTATATTGGGGACGGGAAATGCAGACCACCTGATCAGCTGGGATATGATAATGATAAAGCCTGTGTGGCTTAATAAAGGAAGATGCTTGATTAAGGGTCAATATATATATATATATATATATATATATATATATATGATTGGGAGGAAGATGCCATTGTGTGGCCAGTATATACGTATTTACCGCATTGTGCATGACATTTAGACATATTATGCCCACAGAGGCCCATGAAATGATGCCCACAGAGGCCCATGAAATGATGCCCACAGAGGTTATGGTAAGGAAGATGCCCAATAGGGCCAGTGTATATGTATATCGCATTGTGCATGACATTTAGGCATATATATTAGGACCCTCAGAGATATGTACTATTGGTCAGTTGTTTCTGTTTCAGTTATTGTTATATCTCTGTTATACTACTGTTCATGTCTGACATACTCAGTACCTCAGTCGTACTGACGTCCCTTTTGTCGGGGGACGTTGCGTTTCATGCCCGCAGGTTCACATAGGCAAGGTGACGGCTCACGTTAGTTGATTGCGAATCCAGCGGATTTTTGGAACACTCCCCTTGTTCGGAGTGTTGGTCTAATTTCGGTACGATACATTTTTTCTTGTATATATGGGTATGGCGGGGCCCTGTCCCGACCTTTGATGTTGCTACTCTTAGAGGCTTGTAGACAGGTGTCCTGTGAATAGTGATCTTGTATGGCCTTGTCGGCCTTGGTATGGGTATGTATATATATAAGATGGTTACCTGATTTTTCATAATTTTCTTTTCGCTTAGTCCGTAATTAACTATGATTAGATATTAAATGTACGAATTGCGGTACCCGGCCGGTGGAATCCGGGTGCCCGTTGCGGCCCTCCGATTTGGGTCGTGACAGGGACTGTAGTGAAATGGATCATTGAATATGCCGACCAAGCTTCTGTGCAAAAGATGCTTTTCATTTAACTCTCCTTTATACATTCTTTGACTTCTGGCCATCTCTCAATGTTGGTTGTTGCGTGATACGATTTTGTCAATGGGGGAGGAGAAGATTGTGTCTCTGTCTTGCTGAATTTCTCCGCAATATCTGTCCATCCACTACTAAGGTTGATCTCGGGGATGATCACTGCTGCTTTAAATGAACCATGCCATACTTCTATGCGAACAAATCTACCATAAACGTTGAAGTTTTGGTAGACTCTGAAAAGATTGTGTTGTTGCTTCTTTCCCCACCTTCTGTATAGTCGTCCAGAACCTTTTGATGCTTGTATAAGGGCTTCGCACACCCATCTCAGGTTATGAATATCTGTTGATCTTGCTTGTGTATCTCTTGCCCCTTTCTATTAATGAAAACCAGTTGTAATGTTTGTCCCCCGTATTTTTTTAAGTTTGAAAGATTTATCCCCACTGATGCATTTTCCGGATGGGTAGTGTTAGTCGTCACTGATAGAGGCAACTCAAGTATTTTATACTGATTGTGATGCTCGCCGGCTGTAACAGAGGTCGCCGGCGCAGATGGAAATCGAAAAACAAAAATTGAACTGCACGGAGATCTGGGTTATGCTACAGTACTGTTCATGCCGAGAATATTGTTCGTTCCGAAAGGTTGACCCCTATCAAAAGATAGGTCTGAAGGAGATCTATCTGGATATCTCACCAGAGCGCAGTCACAAGGAACCATGAAGCTTCAAAAAAAAGAGAAAGAGGAGAGGAGAGGGAGAAGGGGAGAAGAGAGCATTTTTTTGGTTTTTTTCTATGGATGCCTTTTTTTTAGTAAAGTAATAAAATTTCATTAGAAAAGCATCAAGAAATCCACTCGTTTTCCAAGAAATCATTTTCCTTCGTACTAAACACACCCTAAGACTCTGTTTTGGTTACACTTTTTTTTTTTGATAAGGAGTTTTGGGTACACTTATACTAGGTCTCATGTTTGCATGAGTCCTTTTAGTCTGGTTAGAGACCTAAATGTTAGTGTAGGGCCAAGTGTTTGATCCAGAGAACCGCTAATCTTAGAGAATACCTAACTCACTATTGGGATGGAACGGGCTGGATTGAGCAAAATGGGTATAAAGAATTCATACGGCTGACCTCGACTAGTTTGGAATTGAGAAATAGTCCATTATTAAGTCATGAAGTACATGATAATTTTTTCCCAGGAAAGATCAAAATTTTAAAAACTTACTGCATTGGATGGAGATGGCCAGCAATGCAAGGCAGCACCTGCGTGTACAGCATCAATAGATCCAGAGAAGAAAGGTAATCTGGAAACATCTGCCCTTACAAGAGCTAGATTGCTGCAATTTTTTATGGAAAAAGAAATTCAAATCTTTCTCGTCTTAAAAGAGAATATCCAACTAATGAGATTTCAATGACTTGATATCCTATATTAGACAGAAAATCACTTACGAGCTTATGATACTCTCATCATTCTGGATGAAATCATAACACTGGCGAAGCATGTTTTCAGAAAAGTCAAGTGCAACGACTCTTGAGTAGGCCCCACATTTGGCAAATTTCCTGGAAAACAACCCACTACCGCAGCTAACGTCAACAAGAACACCACCTTCAGCAACTTTAAAGTACTCTTGGGCCATCTTAAACTGCATTTAATATAAAAAGGACAATCAAGCAGCAGTGAGCCATCACTTGACTAGCCATGAAACGATGAATACAGGATAATTTCACTATTTTCCTTGATGTTATGGGTATATAGTCAAGTGGGTATTCCATGTAATGAAATCAATTGGGTTTTTCATATTTTGAATCCATGAATAAATTCTTTTAATATCATATATTGACATATTAGGTGGTCACAGTCAAGCTTTTCATTTCATGAAGTAAAAATAAGGTTCTTATCTTTTAACCTTTAGAGGTATTTTATTGCATGTAAATGAAATGGTCATGGTTAGCGGTTTACAGTTAGTTTATACATCAAGAAGGAACTATAGTTTTATCAGCCGTTTACCTAGTCTCACAATTTGGCACAATTACTTTAAAGTTTTTACTCTATTAGTACCATACTATAAATACATTTTCTTAATCTCTAACTTAGCAACATACCCAGTGAAATCCCACAAGTGGGGTCTGGGGAGGGAGAGTGTACGCAGCCTTACCCCTACTTTGGGAGGTAGAGAGGTTGTTTCCAATAGACCCTCGGCTCAGAATAAAGCAATAACAAAGCAGTTAAAATAGGACAAAAGAAGTAAAATAAAAAGTCTAAAGTTAGTCTATAGATATGATACAATCCTTATGAGAGAGAAAGTGTTGATTAAGTGGCCAACACCTTAAACCTCTCATGCCCAAAGATTCTCCATCATGGAAAAGTTAATAGGTAAGTGACAACCGTTTTATATGTAGTAGGAAGATGAAAGAACTTATACGTAGGGACTTTTAGATTAATATTTAGTTATCCAACCCATAAAGCTGCTAAGATAATCTAATCTGAGCACATCAAAAAAATTTACCTCTTCATCAGGACCAGGAAAACCACTTCGACTGAAAGCTTGACGCCAGCCTCTCTCATACAAGAATGACACAACTGGACTCCTAGGAAAGGTAAGAGCACCAGCAATTAGAAATAAACATCAAGAAAATCAAAAAATATCAGACCAAGCCTGAAACTCCTTTATTACAAGCTTTTATTTGATGCATCAGGAGTCCAACAGAAAAGAAACAGAGCCAAAAAAACAGATCAAGAGAATTTTCAGCACTTCAGTTGGAAAGCTACTTACAGGAAAAAAGAAAAAGAAGAACAGCTTAATCTAACAAAACAGAAAAGGCCACAAATTAAGTAATCATTTCTTTATAAATCATTAAATTTTGACTGTATTACTTTGAACCTGATAGTTATAGTAGAAAAATGGGGTAAAAATTAAATCAAGGCAAGGATTGCCAACAACTCTAGCCAGAAAGTTACTTCCAGTAATACAGAAGAAAATCTTAATTAAACAAAACAATCAAAAAAGAATGAAAATGAAAGGATAAAACGGCTATAAACCAAGAGAAAGACAAGGAGATAAGTGGTAAATAAAAAATAAACTCTAACTCTAACCTAACAAATTACATATCACAAACTAAATACTCCCTCCATTCAATTTATGTGAACCTATTTGATTGGGCACAGAGTTTAAGAAAGAAAAGAAGACTTTTGAAGCTTGTGGTCTTAAACACGTCATAACATTTGTGTGGCTGTAAGGTTTTGAAACTTGCGGTCTTAAACCTGTCATAACTTCGTGCGGATATAAAAGCTTTTCATTAAGGGTAAAATGGAAAGTTGAAGTTAAATTCTTTCCAAATTTAAAAAGGGGTCATTCTTTTTTGAACGGACTAAAAAGGAAATAAGTTCACATAAACTAGAATAGAGGGTAGCATTTACGGACACAATCAATAGAACCAGGAGAGCAGGGGCCTTAAGGAGGATATAAAAGATGCATTGCGAAAGCAATCAAGAGTGTGGCCTAGTGGTCAATGAAGTGGGTTGAGAACTATGAGGTTTCAAGTTTAAATCCCTGTAGAGACAAAAACACTAGGTGATTTCTTCTTATCTATTCTAGCCTTGGTGGATAGAGTTGTCTGGTACCGGTTGCTAGAGGAAGGTGGCAGGTATCCCGTTGAATTAGTAGAGGTGCGCGCAAGCTGGTCCAGCTCATCCAGACACCACGGTTATAAAAAAAAGGATGCATTGAGAACGTAGTATGTGATGTTATAGGCGTGTATGCTAAATCGCAGTGGTAAAATGACGAGGTGCAAAAAGATGTTGAACCAAAGAAGAGCAATATATAGGAAAGTACCAACAATGGGAAAATGGAGAAGCTTGTGTAGAGTATGAACTAGCTAAGAGAAAAGATAAGCATGTGATTAGCTAAGTTGTGGTAAAACTTTAGATGATTTGTACAAAAAGTTAAGGACACGGGAGATAAATGATAAAATGGACCTTGGGCCTAACTCGCACCCCAGCTAGCTCAAAGAGAGTAGGATTGCCCAAGCCATATAAGGAGGCCACATTCCTATCCCACAACCAATGTGGAATTCTAACACCCCCTCTCACGCCCAGGTCAGTCAACTGGAGCGTGGACAACATAATATGGGGCCCAACATCGGGTAGACAAGGAATTGGGATAGGCTTGGCTTTGATACCATGATAAAATGGACCTTGCACCTAACTCGCAGCCCAAAAGCTAAGCTCAAAGGGAGGAGGGATTGCCCAAGCCATATAATGAGGCCACATTCCTATCCCACAACCGATGTGGGAATTCTATCACTGAAAGAGAAGAAAGGTCAAGACTTAAACCAAGGCAGGTATATTAAAGGGGCTTCCTAACAAGTTGATAGGACACATCAAGATAAAAGAGAGAAGATGATATATCAATCAATTTTTTAACACAAATTACGAAGATAACTTTACAGATCTTCACCATTATGGTGCAGATGGTATCCTTATATAAGTTTGAAAAGTGCCTTAGAGAGGTTGTTGTATAGTAAACCAAGCTATCCAGTGTTAAATTAAGGAACGGAATAGATGCCAAAAAGTGAAAAAGATTCTCTGGTTTTGATATACTTCCTCAATACTATTTTTGGACTTAATTAACCATAAATGGATTATGCCAAGTAACATCACTCAATTGCAACAATGTTGGAGCATAGGCAGTATGAGGAACAAGAAGACACAAAATCATATGGTGGACAGTGTGGAAGGAAAGAAAAAGATGTTCTGATGATGGTGCAAATACATTACAGCAGATCAAGTCTAAATGTATAATTTTGTGTTTTCTTCTGGTGTAAGGAGGAGCTTGTAGATGGTGCTGAATCTATCCTTAGCCTCTTAGAGTCCCTATAAGAATATAAAAGTTTTTTTTTTTTTTTGGTTTTTTGCTTAATTTGTGAATACTCAGCACTATCTTGCTGCTGTTGTTTCTTAAAAGAATTACCCCTTCTCTCATGAAAAAAGTTCGGGAAGAATGATAAAGTTAACTTAGGGAAGTTACTATTGTGACAAAACCACATAGGATTAAAGCTTGGTAAAATTATTACCAATAATATTGATGGAAAATTAAACAGAGAGGACGAAGGATCCCCACATGATTTTCATGGCCTTAAGAAAACATATCATTGAGTATCATGTAAAGTTCTTCTATAGGTGCTTAGAAGGAAAGGACTCGATATCAAATATATAAATGCCATAAGAATATGTACAAGATAGTGATTACAAGTGTGAGAACAAGGGTATGGAAGAGTTCTCCATAGCTGGTAGGTATACACACCGAGGATCTGCTTTCCATCAATACTTGTTTACCCTGATTATGAATGAGCTAACTAATTGTATACATGATTAGGATCTATGGTGCGTGCAAGTTGCAAATTATATTATGTTAGTTGATGAAAGTAGTAAGGCAATCAACCAAAAGTTGACACTATGGAGAACTACTCTAGAAAGTAAGGTTATCAAGATAAGTAGAAGTAACAATGTACACATCGCAAGTTTAACCCTAATAAAAGAAAGAATGTGAAGTCAAATTAGATGAATTTGTGGTATCGAAAAGTAGACAATTCAATATCGAGACTTAATGTTTCAAGAGGATGACATGATAGATAGATATATATGTAACACAAAATTTAAAATGGATGGCTAAAATGGAGGAGCACCACAGTAGTGCTATATTATAACATGATACCCAACAAAATGAAATACAAGTGCTACAGGAAAGTTGTGAGATGAGCAATGATGTATGCGAGTGAATATTGGTCACCTACAGCCTAACATATCTATAATAAGATTGATGTGTGGTTATACAAGATTAGATACGAACGAAAATAATCACATCTAACATAAGGTGTACCATCACACATGAATAATAATATAAGAAAAATTCATCCGAGATGGCTTGTGGTGCCCTAAATAGTCCTCCACATGCCCCGACTCATAAGTGCAATAGTATAAAAAAAAAGGGCAGCCCGGTGCACTAAGCTCCCGCTATGTGCGGGGGCCGGACCACAAGGGTCTATTGTACGCAGCCTTATCTCACATTTCTGCAAAAGGTTGTTTCAAAAATACCAAGGGGCGAAGTAAACCCTTGCACATAAGAAAGTTATCTCAAAAAACCTACATAGGACATAGTGAAAGCAAAGAATCAATATAGCTAGGCAAAAACCAACAACTAGAAATTAAAGTTTAATTGTGGTTGTAACATTAATTGTCATGAGTCTTTTTAATATGGTCACAGATTTGTATGTCATCGTCGGAAAGGTAACAATTAAGGAACCCTTTAATTTTAGACAACCCCTCATTTGCGTTTAAAAGACAAATTACATACTATTAAAATGGACGCGAATAGAGCAAATGGATGTAGAAGATTCATATAGTCAACCACAACTAGTTCAGGATTGAGACGTAGTTTATTGGTTGATCAAATGATTCTTAGTAAATACTAAGGATCAAACTGACAGTAGAACCTGTAAGTTCGTCAAAAACTTGTTTCTGTAAGTTTGCTCAATGTTGATACCAAATCCCATTTTCATTCCTATGTTTTTCCTGAGTAGAAGGAAAGGAGAAGAACTTCGTAGAACAAAAATATTTCCACAATGCAAATTTTAGATTGAATTTTGTGGACTTACTTAAGTGACTGAGGGGGAGGGCTATATTTAATGCAGTTAACCACAATGGTTCATAGACTATTCATTTTACGTTAACATCTACACGCCAAATGGGTTGGACATGCAACGCTAAATACTCATACCCGGTATGTAGCATAAGTTGCATAACATAACTGGAATCAATGAGTTTTCCTACCACAATTTCCACTTTTTCTTACTGTATTAAAGATTGCAGGATTTTGACTTCAAGTCAATAAAGTATATGTCCAAGGTCCATGGCAAAAAAATAGGATACCCATCAACTAGGTAAAAGAAGTAAGTTACAGCATAAACAAACATAATTTTGTGCTAGATTTGGTGTCTAAAAGAACAAGACAGTACTTATGCAAGAAATTGCAGGGGGATATAAAGTTAAAGACTTCAAACTCGAGCCAACATTTTTAGATGAAACATTAGATCCTGAAAGAACAAATCAGAAATAAAATATAAGTGCTAGAAGAACTGAATATAATTTAATCAAGCAAAGACGTGAAACTTGAATCAGTGCCATGATACCTGAATAGCTCAGTCCGAGTTGGCTTAGATTCACTGTATTCTTTTGTTCCGGAAGTAACAGTGAGATCAAGGTAGATATTTTTGCTTGAAAATGACTTGTCACATTTTCTGCATTTGAAGCCCGATCTGTAGATTGCAGGCCTGCAAGTTTTAAATTGAAAGTCAAACAACAATTAGGCCACACCTCAAATCACTATTATTATGCATTTTCTATCTGAAAGATTAAATTTACACATTAAAGCCTGAAGGGCCTTTTCTCATAAGTGGTTCATAACAAATTGGGCAAGCAAACAACTCAGCTTCTGTAGCATCCTGAGCTGGAGGTCTTAGTTCCTGAACAAGACAGGAGAAAAGATTATACGTAAACTGAAAACAAAAGGTAATGCATCACTTAACCACATTAAGTTTTAAAATTTAAATGAGAGGTGAGAATGAAAAAAGGCAATTATGCGGCAAAAAGCTCATGATTGGAACATATGACCATGATCGTATGCATCAAGGAGGAAGAGCAAAGAAATATAGCTATGACCAGGTTTCTTGATTTAATAAGACTCCAGCCATAAAACAAGACAAAAATATATCAATTTAATCATTTCAATTTAATATTACCAAGCATCCAATTGCATTCACCACACTCATCATAAAAACTTAGCTCCTAAATTTAAAAATATGGTTACAAACTTACAACTAGCTAATAATTGCATGAATATAGCTGCAATAAGCCAAATATCACTCCGTGCATCATCAGCCTATGCATGGGCCGAGCCAAGGTATCGATTCCTCGGAAAATTACATTTTATATATAAGGTCAAGATTATTCTTTATGTATACAGTAGGTGTTGTATCTCATAGCTTCTTGGCGAGTTAGTGTGTTAACTTCTTTATATTTTGAATACTCTTAATGGAAAAATCATGGCTTTGCCACTGAGTCTATGGTCCGACAACTTAAGCAGAACAGAGAAACCAAAAAATAAACAAGAAACCTACAACTATAACAAACACCAATAGAACATCTGATACTCAAAAAGAGACTCATGTTGATAAATTCAAATTCCTATTTTTGGGTTGCCTCATGTTTACGGAGTTAATTACTCCAACTAATAGTTATTATCTCATAAAAGTCACTCAATCAGGTAAATATCTCATGAAGTCATTTTTTATTATTATTTTATAGTAACGGAATAGTCACTCAATTATTGTCATTTTACCTACAGAGTCACTCAACTAATTCAGGTGATATTTTCGATAGATATTGCTGATGTGAAAACTTTTTTAAGCTTTAAAAATTAAAAATCTATCCATTTTAATTAAGCATTAAATTGACCCGCCTGAATTGGTGGAGTGACTTACTTTTATGTTACAAAACAAAGAAAAGTGACTTTCTGGAGATAATTACCATTGATTGAGTGACTGTCGAGAAATTAACTCATGTTTACCCAAAAACAGAAATATCAGAATATAATTAATACTGTGAAAAAAGAAAGTACACCAAACTTCCCCAATTTCAAGAATTACCGGTTCTACAGCAACAGCAGAGCTAGCTTTGATTCTTGAAGTCAACCCACTTGCGAAAAATCGTTTAGGAACACAATTTCGAGAATTCCAAGAAACCCCATGTTGTCTTGGAATTAAATAACGATGATGATGATTCAAAGAAAATGTAGAAGTGGCCATTGATGAGGGGTTTTCTTGTCTTTTCCTTTTGGATTAGATTGTCTGTGATTGTGAGTGTATAGATATATAAACAAAGCCTATATAAATGGGTGTTTTCAGTTTTCACTAGGGCTGGCCAGTGGGCCGGGACGGCCCGACCCCGACCCGACCCCGCTTAAAAAAAAATAAAAAAATAAAAAAATAACGGGGCGGGACTCGAACTCGGGACGGGACGATGTCTCGTCCCGCCAGACCCGAGCCCGCCCCAGGCCCGCCTGACCCGAGACCGCCCCGAGCCCGTCCCGACCCCGATCCCGCCCTTTTTCTCCCTTTGCAAAAATGACCGTTGCACCAACGACCATTTTAGATTATGGCCGTTGGCCAACGGCCATTTTAGGCCCCCCCTACCCCTTAATATTTATTTTTAACCCATAAGTTATTATATTTACACTTTAACCCAATTTTTCAACTATAAATAACTCATTTTCTCTTCATCTTTCTCACAAATCTTCCTACAATCTCTCTAATTTCTCAATATATCTCTCTACAAATCTACATTGTTTGCTAAATATTCAATTTTATTAATTCATTTGGGAATTGGGAGTGAAGTTGGCAACTAGCTTGAGGATCTTCCATCGAGCAAAGTTTCAATTTTCAACCTCTCGATTACACGTCGACGTTACGTCGGCGTTTGGTACATTCGTTCCTTCATTAAATTATTATTGTCTGTTTATTTTATTTAGCGCACTTAATTTTATTGTCTTTAATTATTTATTATCATAATTAAAATGGAAGGATTAAAAGGTATGTTTAAGGGTAAGGGTAAGGGTGCTTCTTCTAGTAGGGGCAACCAGGGCAAGGGTACTTCTTCTAGTGATCTTATTCCTACACAGGATGATTTTGTTGATACTCAACATTTTCCTACAATACCATTAGATTTAGACCAAGAGCTATTTTCTGGAACTCAAGAAGACTTTAATTTAGACGATGATCTAGATGATATACCCACTAATGTTGATGACAACACACCCACTAGTGCACCTTCAACTGAAATACCTCATATTTCCCCTAGTATGAGACGAGGTCCAGCAAAACGACCATTAAAATTAGATGCATGGACATTTTTTGATAGGGACGTAGAGAATCAAGTAGCCATATGTAAAATTTGTAAAAATGTTTTAAAATTTAAAACGGAAAAGGTCACGGTGGGACGGGGGTTTAATTAGACACGTAGTAAGTGCTCATCCGCTAGGTATGCCCAATACCAGGCTTCAAAACCGGGTGCGCAAACGCCGCTCCATCGGGACAATGTTCACATACGATCTCGTCCCGGACCAAGTACATGGTCAAATTAACCCTATGACGGGGGGAATTGTAGGCTCTAAATACAATAAACATAGAGATAGGGAAGCAATATCAAAATTAGTTGTTGTGGAGGGTTTGCCTTTTTCATTTCCTTCATCTCCCGGTTTTATTCATTACATTAGAGATATATATAATCCTGTTTTTAACGGTTTTCCTAGATCAACTGTTAAGAGAGATGTATTTAAATTCGCGCATGAATATCAACAATATTTACGTTTTTCATTATATCATTTTAATGGCAAAGTATCTATCACGTCTGATATAGGTCGTAGTACTAACGGCCATGATTATTTAACTGTAACTTGTCATTGGATAGATTATAAATGGTCTATGCAAAAACGTATTTTAGCGTATAGATATATAGATGATAGGCACACTTGGTACTTTTATTGCGAGAAAATATTTATCAAGTGTGCGATTATTACGGAATTACCGATAAAATTATGACTATTACATTAGATAACGCTTCTAATAACAATTACGCAATTACAATGTTAAAAAATAGTTTAACTCCATCTTTTCCAGACCATTTTCATATAAAATGCGCGTGTCATATATATAACTTAATTGTAAAGGATGGTCATCACTTTTTGAAGACATTCTTAGTAAAATACAATTTGCTATAAACTTTATTTTTAAAAGTAATAAAGTACAACGTAGAAAAGAATATAAAAAAACTTGTCACGATTGTGGACTACCTTATAGAAGAATTCCACAAGAAGTATCCACTAGGTGGAATTCTTTATACGAGCAACTACTTGTTGCTTATGACTATAAATTACCTATAACTTTATTTTTTAACTCTCATAATAAAAAGCCAGCTGATATGATTTTAGATAGTGATTGGGTAAAAATTTCCGAACTTATTGTATTTTTAGAGAAATTTTTTCAAGCAACAAAAGAATTTTCCGGTATATATTATCCTACTATTTCAACTATGTTATTTTATATAACTCTAATATTTTTATTACTTAGTGAATATATGGAAAAACCAAACTTATAAAGCGACTATTAAAAAAATGTTTGTCAAAATAAAAAAATATTTTATTCATATTCCCTCTATTTATATTATTGGTTCTCGTATTAAATCCTACTATTAAAATAGACGGTACTAAATCACTAATTGAAACTATTTACGATTGTATAGAAGTACTACCACCTCCAAGTCCCAAAAATCTAAATCACCCACCACCTATTGAACAAACTAAAGAAGAAGCGGTGTCTAGCGTAGAACACACCAATGCAAAAATATATATAGATTTTATCAACAAGAAAATGCTAGTAACTTACCGGCTTCCATACCATCTTCTTCATCTTCAACACAACCTCACAAAAGACATGTTGTTTCTGCGGCTAGTATTGAAAGCCTCAGAAATAGAATGTGCGGTCGTACCTCTACTACTAACCAAATTAGCGAGTTGGATATTTTTGTTTTGCGGGGTTAATGTACCGTATCAAGAAGTTATCAATGAAGATGGACAAGAAGACTTGCTTTGAAATACTTGGAGGTGGAATGAGAAGACCTTTCCGACACTTTCATTGATGGCTCGAGATGTTTTGAACATTCAAGCGTCATCAACTGCGTCTCGAAAGCGCTTTTTCTGCGAGCGGATATCAAATAGGAGACCACGACACTCATTGGCGGAGACGGCTTGGAAATTGCGTATTATTCGAGAGATTGGATACGAGCGGAGCGGAGAAGGTGCGGTCAACCGGAGATCAACGAAGAAGATGATGAAAACTACAACGAAATCTTAACCGAAGGTAGTGGAAGCGACGTGAATCAATTTGACCAACAAATACCAATTCCAACCGAAGAACCACAGGAAATCATCAAGCAATTAGAACAGATTTTTTTGAGAATGTAATTTTTTTAGTTGCAATTTTATTATGTAATTTGCAACTTTTGGACAACACCACAAAGTTGCAATTTAGATTTTAGACAATTGTATTTGTATTACAAAAAAACATATGTCTATTAAATAATATAAGAGGCACAAAAACAGCCTTGAGATGTTTTTATTACACTATCTTGTTTTGTTTATTGAGTTTTTTTTATACATATGTTATTTTTTTTAAAAAAAAAAGGAAAACCCGACCGTACCCCGCCCCGAGCCCGACCCGACCCGACCCCGCCCCGCCCCGATACCGACGGGATCGGGACGGGACTGGAGCAGGTCCCGCCAGACCCGACCCCGCTAGGCCCCGCTAGACCCGACCCCGACCCCCTGGCTCGTCCCGCCCCGACCCCGACCCCGCCAGACCCGGCCCGCTAGACCCGAGCCCAGCCCACTGGCCACCCTTAGTTTTCACTAAGGCAATTTTGTATGATTTTGATTAATTTTTTAGAAGCTCTTTTGTTTGAGGAGGAATATTGGCCACATCACATTGATTTTAGTTTTACCCTTAAACCTCTCTTTTTTTTCTTCTTTTTTTTTGTGACGAAGAACCCGCAGCCGCTACTTTCTCGAGTGCGCACAGAGTAAACCCCGGACTGACGTAATAGCCTGCAAACCACGTCAGCTGATTAACCACACTTGGCAAGCCATGTGTGACAGGCTCAACCAAGAAGATTTATGCAGGGGATCGAACTCGTGACCTTACGGTCCCGCGCTCTACTGCTACACCAACTTGGCTACCCTTGCGGGTTACCCTTAAACCTCTCTATACTTTAGAATATTGGCTTTTGTTCACATTCCCGTAATATAAATTTCATAAATAGCTTTAGTTTAGTGTGTAATTATAAACTTAGCTACAATTGTTGTATAAGGTGGAAAGTTGTCAGGCGAGTATCAGATGTATCAGTGAATACTATATCAGCTCAAATTGCGTGAAAAGAGTTGTATCATTGCATATTGTATCAGCACTGATATTTACTTTTCGTAAATACAATAGCTATGTTTCGTAATTTTTTGACACTATAGCTACATTTCGTAATTTCTTGACACTATAATTATTTTTAGTAATTTTTATATATACGTTTCGTAAATACTGTCTAAATGTTTGTCACGTCGAGTAATATGTAGAAGTTAATTAGTTAAAGTTAAAAAATAATATTTGATAGGAGTAATTAAATACATAATTGAATTGAAGTTGTGATTCAATATGAACTCTGTTTTAAAAAATATGCAAAATTGAAGTTCGTGAGTTAAAAATTAATATTTTACTTGAAATACATGTTTAAATTATGTTTTCAATATTTATCTCTATAGGGATCAAGTAGCTCAGTTGGTTGGCTACATGAACTTTCACCTTGTTGGTGAGGGTTCGAATCCCTACATTTAATCCCCTTTCCATTTCCCCTATCCCTATGTTTAATGAAGTTTAACATTTGCAAATTCCTATTTTTGAAGGGTTAATCTCACTCAGTCAAGTTCAACTGTTGTACAGTTGTTTATCTTTGATTATAAGAATTTATTCTTCAACTATGGTCTTACAATTTTTATACTCAATTTTTTTCTTTAGCACTCACACCTTTGCAACTCTCTTTGTTCCTCTCTACTATTTTTCACTAGCTCTCACACTTTTTACTTACTTGCTTACAACTCAAATGGCCACCTCTATTTATAGATGGTGGTGGAAAGATCTAGTGAAAGATATTTATAATTTTCTCTAGAATATTCCTATTTATCTCATTCTATCACTTAGATTATTATTTGAATTCTTTAGAATTGGATGAACATTCTAGAGAAGAGAATAATCAAGAGTAAAGCTGGTGATAATTTATTTTAACACTCCCTTCAGCACCAACTTTATTTTCTCTTTCAACCATTCCAAGTGCTTCCCTTATAAACTTCATGTTGTCAAGGCTCTTTGCGAATATGTTCGCTACTTGATCGTGTGTCTTGATTTGGTTCATTTCAATTTCACCCTAAAGAACTTTTTTCGAAGCAAATGATGATATACTTCCACGTGCTTCGTCTTAACGTGAAATATGGGATTCTCGGCCAAACGGATAGCTGACAAGTTGTCACAATATAGTGTCACGGTATCTTCCGATGATTGATGCAAGTTTTTCATGAGTTTTTTTAGCCATGTGCTCTCTTGTGCTGCCATTGTTCTTGCTCGATATTCAGCTTCTGTCGTTGAAAGTGAAACAGTTTGTTGTCTTTTGCTACACCATGATATTGCAATTGATGCAAGATTGAAGACATCCCGTGGTTGATCGTCGAGTATCATGGTCACCAGCATAATTTGCATCACAATATCCAATAATTTTGCAAGAAACTTCTTGAGAAAATACATAATTAATTCCCAGAAGTAAGACATTTTTTTTCAAAAAGACACTTAAACTTTACGAGGGAGGTCCCATAACCCCTAAACAATTTTGAATTGTTATTATTGCCTCCTTTTTTGGTCACCTGGCATAGAGGGTGCATGCACTCTCTTAGAGAGCTTTTTTTTGTTTATACAAGTTTTTTCTTTATAAAATCTATTTTCCTATTTTTCTGGTTATTCTGGTTTTTTTTCTTTTCTTTCTCTTCATAAACTTGTTGGTTGTTGCCATCTCCGCTAGACCCGTCTCTTCTAATGCACCTTTTCATTCCGATTTTCAATCCAACCAATTATAAATCATAGAGGACTCATTAATTCTTTTGAAACCTTCATTTTTTATTGTGCTGAAGTTATATAAAAGGATATAAATTAATTGATGATATCCCCCAAACTTTGAATCTGCCAGGAAAGGAAA
The DNA here is from genome assembly GCA_034509755.1 of Anisodus tanguticus. NCBI lineage: Eukaryota > Viridiplantae > Streptophyta > Magnoliopsida > Solanales > Solanaceae > Anisodus > Anisodus tanguticus. Next base: position 4,775,775 of record CM067543.1, on the reverse strand, counting down.
AATACTTAATTTTTTTTATCAACACTCAATAAAGTCTAGGAACAGTGAAAAAATTGAAACATTGAGTCTTAATTAGTGTCAGTGAGAGGGAAGGGAGGTTAGAATAAAATAGTAGTAGAAGAAGAAAGACAGAAAGAAAAAATATGGGGAGATGGGTTAGTTGGAGAAGAAGAAGAAGTGCGTGGAGGGGGGTAAGGTTAGGGGCGCAATGGAAAGGATAATTATTTAGGGTTAAATGAAAAAATAAAAAATAAAAAAATATAAACAAAAATGAATGAACTCATGTCAAATAAATATTGGTGTGTGGTTAACACCTTTCTTAAAACTGAAATTTGGCCGAAAAGGGAGGTAATAACACTTCAAAGTTGTTTAAGAGGGTAATAGGACCCCTGCAAAGTTCAAATGTCTCTTTGAAAAATGAATCCTACTTCAGGACGGTAATGATGTATTTTCTTTACGTAGAATAGTCCATAATCAATTGTTCATTTTACCTACCTTAATATCCTCTTGAATGCTTCAAAGTGAGGCTTCTTTGATTTCTGAAATCTGTTGACTACTCCAACTGCGAAGGCAATATCTTGTCTGGTCAATGTTAAATAGATGAGACTATCGAAAAGTTGATGATACATTGTCTCATCCTCCAGTCATTTGCCTTCATGGGAACATAGTTTTAAGTTTGGCTCCATTGGTGTAGAAGACGACTTGCAACTCGTCATTCCATATTTTTGGAGTAGATCATTCGCGTACTTTTGTTGTCCGGGGAATAATCCACCCTTAGTCTCTTCAACTTCAATGTCAAGGAAGTGTATTAGTTCGCCCAACTCCTTCATTTTAAATCATACCATCAAGTTTCTATTACTTCGTTAAATCTCGTCAAAGTCGTCTCCTGTGATGATTAAATCATCAACATAGACTAATATGATAGTTAGCCTTCGTTCACGAGTTTTTACGAATAAGCTTGAATCTGCTGGTGCCACTTGATAGCCACTATGAATAAGGAACTCAATAATTTTTTCGTACCATGCTTGGGGAGCTTGCTTCAGACCATATAGAGCCTTCCTCAGTTTGCACAGATAATCAGGATTGTCTTTATTCACGAAACCTTGTGCTGATCCATGTATATCTCGCAATCCAACTCTCGTAAAGGAAAGCACTCTTCACATCCATTTGCCACGTAGTCTAAGACTCACTAGTTGCCAGAGCTAGTAACACACGAATTGTAGTAATTTTTGCCACATGGCTGAATGTCTCATCGTAATCAAGGTTGTACTCCTGCGAGAATCCTCGGGCTACTAATCGGGCATTGTACCGCTCGATAGATCTATCAAAACATATTTTCAACTTATAAACCCACTTACATGATATGGGTTTAATGTCCTTGGGTTTTGCCACTAAATCCCAAGTCTGGTTTAGTCTTAAGGCTGAAATCTCTTCCTCAATTGCCTTTCTCCATTCACTACTCTTCGAAGCTTCTTCGAAGGTAGTAGGCTCTTTGATCTTGATTACCTCTTCGAATGTTGTATCTATATACTTTGTGTTTGGACGTTTCAGCCATGTAGACCTCCTTAGTTGCAGAAGTGGTGCTTCTTGGACTGCTTCTTACAACTCATCTGGGGTTTCACATGCTCCAGTTTTCCATGAACTCTTAATTTCTCCTTTTGAAGATATCTCTTCTATATGTGATTTATGTTTTTCACATACCTCTAATTCCACCTTACTTACTTGTCATTCTACTTCAAGTTTATGTTGTAGCTCTTGATCATACTCGCTTGAATCTTGTAGATCAATTTCTTTGTACCATCGTGTTTATGCTTCATCAAGTACTCCATAAGTTGTCTCGACTGGCATAACATAAATTGACTCTAATCTTCTTCCCATTGGCAAGCTTGTAACTTCGAAGCTCCGATATACTTTTACATCATCCGGCCTAAATACGACATATTTGCCTGAGGTTGTTAGCTGTAATACTGACAGTAAGTTATTTTTCATACATGGAACATGGTAGATATTTTGAAGTTGCACTTGTCTCGAGTTGTGTCTAGGCATGAACATCGTCTTGCCAATATGGGTATTGACATTCTTGAATTATTTCCCATCACCATTACTCAATCGCCTTTATATTAGCTCATATTGATCAACTTTTTCTCATCACTGGTCATGTGATTCGAGCATCCCGAATCAACGATCCAATCATGTTTGTAATCAACCAGTTTCTCACTTACATTTGCAAGTGCTAACTCATTTTCTTCGTCAAAATGAGAGGTGACAAGTTCTTCCTGTTAATTATTTAATCCCAAGCTTCTTCTTCGTCTTACTTGTTTTGGGTAGAACTAACTATGTTACCTTTGGCTTTCTTGTACCAGCAATTTCTGGTGTAGTGTCCTTTCTTTCTGCAATTGTAGCACTTGTCTCTTTGTCGATTGTTGAAACCTTTGGTTCCCTACTTGTTGGCTCGCTGGCTTCTTTGATGCTTATTCTTTTGGTCTCCATTTGGCCGTGAGCTTCTCTCATCATCCCTTTTTCGGTATCCCTGCCTTTTGCTGAAGAGGGCCTTATCTTCATCTTTTAGAGAAGGAATTGATAATGGCTTCTCCAAATCTTCTTCAATTGCAAACAGATTTTCCAACTTAGATAAAGTTGGTTATGTGGCCTACACCCGTGTGGCCGTGATTATACGTTTATACTCCAGCCTTAGACCATGAACAATGATTCTCCTCATCCTTGTCTTTATGATAACATTCTCTAGATCTAATTTTGATATTTCATCACATAAATATTTTACCTTTGAGAAGTATTGACTGATCGTTATATTTCGATGCGAGATCGACAAAAGCTCATTTTCTAGCCTTTGTAATCCCGCGCCTGTTAATTATTTAATCCCAAGCCCTAATTCATCTTAGAATAATTAGGTGGCGTCTCCTCAACAGCTTTATTATCTCATTTTGGGAGTCTTGGCATTCTTAATTCGTTGCAGGAACTTATCTTCAACTGTGATAGTGAGACCATACATGGCCTTTCCAGCTTTAACCTTCAATCTTTTTTATGCTTCGGCAACAGTTAGTGGTGTAGCGTCTGAGCCACCAGCAATATCCCATAACTCCTGATCGAGAAAATAATATTGCATTCTCGTGCTCCACGATCCGTAGTTACTTGCATTGAGCTTCTCAACGCTGTTGAGAGTGCTTGCAAAATCCGCCATTTATCAGTGCCTCTTGACTTGTAGCATCCGACAATAGCTTGTAGGATCTCCCTTGAGCTGCTAACTCTTTTGATCCATCAGGCTCTGATACCACTTATTGAAAATTGTCGGGCACAATAGTCAGACATAACTTGAATTTTACTATTCGTCAACTCTGGTCTTACAATTCTTAAACTCAATTTTTTTTCTTTAGCACTCACACCTTTGCAACTCTCTTTGTTGCTCTCTACTATTTCTCACTAGCTCTCACACTTCTTACTACTTGCTTACAACTTAAATTGCCACTGTACGCGCCCATTTTTGACCAACGGTTCGCGACGTAATGGGTCGATTCCCTGAGTTAATAAAGCTGTTGAGGAGACGCTACCTAATTATTCTAAGATGAATTAGGGCACCTAAATGTTAACAAAATTTCTGCAAAATGAACTCCAATTACCGGTCTACGAAACTATGAGATTCTAGGTAAGGGTTCTTTATTATCCTAAAGGGAAGGGGTTAGGCATCCTTTAAGATCCGCTAACTTGCGGTTATCCGGTCAAACTCAGGTTAATTATTATGCTAAAGAAAAATGCATGTTTAAAAGTATAAAGTTAGAAAGATATTAAAAGTAATTTAAAAGAATGTATTTTGATAACATAGAGAATTCTTGCAAAGGCGATTGCGATTTTAAGAAATAAATTCCTGATATAAAATCTGAAAGAGTATGCATGGCACTTTATGCAAATATATATAAAACTGATGTCAACAACCACCTCTATTTATAGGTGGTGGTGGAAAGATCTAATGAAAGATATTTACAATTTTCTCTACAGTATTCCTATCTATCCCATTCTAGAACTACTTCTAGAATTCTCATTCTAGAATCACTTAGAGTTATTATTTGAATTCTTTAGAATTGCTTGAACATTCTAGAGAAGAGAACAATAAAGAATAAAGTTGGTGATGATTTATTTTAACATATATGTTATTTATACATTGTATATAGTGTATAAGAATGTATATAGATGTATATGTAAAGTTACAATAAAAGACGAGTAATTTATATATACATTAGATATACATTATCTATACATCGACGATACGGTGAGCTATATCGACTGCAATCTAGATGTGTGGACCGTATATATAAGTCATATCCCCATTTTAGAATGCTCCCAATACTTATTTCTTGAATTACACTAGTATTCTCTTTCCATAGTTGTTTTTTGAGTTCTTTCTAAAGTTGCTTAAACATTTTAATCACTTGAACAAAATAAAGTTGGTGATGATTATTTTTAATACTTACCCACAACAACAACATTGTTTATTCTTTAAACCATATTTCAAGTGCTTCTCGAAATCTTTTATATTTCATGTTGTCCAAATTGTTTGTGAATCTCTTCCTCGATGAATTTCTCAAGTCACTTCTCTTTGAAGCCTCTATGGGAGTGTTAGACATACACGGAGCAGGAAAAGTTGTTTTGGATCAGTAACTTGCGCGGATACTAGAGACTTCGACATCTAAATGAGATTTTTTGAAGTTGAGAATATTTTGTTAAGAGTCCCACATCGGATATGGAATGGGAACATGAACTCCTTATATGGCTTTTATATCCGATGTGGGACTCTTAACATATTTAAAAGAAGTCTTTTGACTATTTTATATATGGGAGTGACTATGTATATACATAGACATTGGGCCCTACGCGGCGCAAATTCGGATATAGTCGGGCTCCAATGCGGGTAGCCGACACCGGGTAGGAAACCAAAAAAACGTTTATACATAAACATTGGGTATATATTTGGGTTATGGGAATTACTTGTATATATGTATTGTGTTATTACCTGTTACATATCTATGATACGAGTCTAATTGCATTCATGTATACTTTTATTTGATAAGGAGACTATATGATTCCGTACTACTTATTATTGAAGTGTGTGACCATCTGATTTAAAAGTTTAAACTGTTAGATAGAACACACTTTTAATATTTGATTATATTCTCAACACGCCCCCTCACGTGCTGGCCTGATTTTTTTTCATGGTCCAAGCACGTGGAAATTCTTTTTGAGAATGGGTGGCGGTGAGGTTCGATCTCAGGACCTTTGGCCTGCTTTGATACCATATAAGATAGAATAATTTCCCTTAGCGGTTCCTTTCATTATTCACAATATATATAGCTGTACAAGGTTGATTCCTAATATGGTACGAATCCTAATTTACCTTACAAAGGTTGATTCCTAATACAATTAGAATCCCAAGTTACCTTAAATATACATCTATCATAAATACAAAATATACGGAGAATATTCGCTAATACTCCCCCTCAGACGGAGCGGAAGGAGGCCGAATGCTAAGGATGGATCGGAAGTCGGTGAAGAGCTGTCGCGGTAGTCCCTTTGTGAAAATGTCTGTATACTGATAAGAGGAAGGCACGTGTAAAAATTTGACCTGACCACAGACAACCTTCTCTCGCACAAAGTGGATATCCATCTCAATATGCTTAGTCCGCTGATGTTGGATTGGATTATGAGACATATATATAGCAGATATGTTGTCACAATAGACTATAGACGCCTTGCATAATGGACACTGGAGCTCCAAAAGAAGATTTCGGAGCCAACAGATCTCAGCGACGACATTAGCAACTCCGCGATATTCTGCTTCAGCACTCGAACGGGATAGCGTGGCATGCCGCTTGGCGGACCATGAGATAAGATTATCCCCAAGAAATACACAGTACCCTGAGGTGGAGCGACGTGTGTCGGGGCAACCTACCCAATCTGCATTAGTGTAGGCTAACAACTTGGTTGGGGCAGAGGAGTATAGATGTAAACCAAAGTCTAGTATGCCCTTAACATATCTGATAATACGTTTGAGGGCGGCAAAATGAGACTCTCGGGGGTCGTGCATGAACAAACACACCTACTGAACGGCATATGCAATATCAGGCCTAGTGAATGTAAGATACTGAAGAGCACCTGTTAGACTCCGATATAAAGTGGGATCAGAAACGGGCGCATCGTCATTGGCACTAATCTTGGATTTTGAGTCCACCGGAGTTGGCATAATTTTACAATTTGCCATCTTGGCCCTGTACACTATCTCTTCTGCATACTTACGCTGACACAGGAACATAGTGGCTGCAGATCTGGTTACCGATATACCCAAAAAATAACTTAGCTTGCCCAAGTCAGTCATAGCAAATTTAGTTTTGAGTAGAGCAATGATTTTATTCTTCAAATCGTCAGATGAGGCAGTAAGAACAATGTCATCGACATATAATAACAAATATGCAGTGCTGCTACCTCGGTGAAAAGTGAAGAGAGAGTTATCACACCTGCTACATACAAAACCAATCTACAGAAGATACCTGGCAAAACGATCATACCAAGCGCGGGGTGCCTGTTTCAATCCATACAATGACTTCCTGAGACGATATACAAACTGCGGAATTGCCGGATGAACAAAGTCAGGAGGCTAATGCATGTATACAGTCTCTTTCAAATCCCCATGAAGGAATGCATTCTTGACATCAAGCTGATGAATCGGCCAATGCATGCCCATAGCAATACTGAGAATAGTCTGAATAGTGGCCGGTTTAACAACCGGACTGAATGTCTCACCACAATCAATACCTTCCTGCTGATTAGTGCCATTGACAACTAGTCTTGCCTTATACCTTTCTAAGTCACCACTGTCTCTGAACTTGTGCCGAAATAACCACATACACCGGATAACATTCACACTTTCTAGTCTAGGTACCAAATCCCAAGTGTTCTGCTTGGTTAAAATGTTAAATTCCTCGCACATGGCCGCATTCCAATGTGGGTCCAGTTTTGCTAGTTTTGGATTTTTTGGAATGAGTGATAAGGTTTGTGTAGAGAGATTGAAGTGAACCTTGGGTTTGAAAATCCCGTGTTATGAACGAGTCTCCATGCGATGAGAAGGCAGTGGTGGTGGGTCGGGGAAGTGAGGTTGCTGGTCCATTGGTTCAGGACCAGTGGGCGGCGCAGTTCACCGGTTTCGGGGACCGAGACCGGGAGGGCTGCGGGACCGGGCCGTTGTGGGTGCGGGAGTGATCGCCGAGGGTGCGATGGGCGATAGCGAGGGACTTGGAGGCAGCAATGGTGGGGACAGAAGAGTGTCCACTGCCGGAACAGATGGCAGCGGTACTATCCTTTGCCGGAGACACATCGACTGGAGTAGATGAGACATATGAGACTCATCGAGAAATGTGTAATCTGTTGTTTGGAATTTTTGAAGGTTTGAAAAAGGAAAGGTTGTCTCGTTAAAGGTGACGTGATGGGAGACGATGATTTGCGAGTGGCAATGTCATAGCACAAGTAGCCCCGATGATTAGGAGACAGACCAAGGAAGACACATGGCAGAGTGCGAGGGGCAAGTTTGTGAGGTGCAGTGGAGGCTATGTTGGGGTAGCATAAGCATCCAAAAATACGTAGGTGATCATATGATGGTAGCCTACGGTATAAGATTTCGGTAGGGGTCTTGTTTTGGAGTGTGCTAGTTGGTAAAATATTAAGAAGGGATTCTACCATTTTGACAGCATAGACCCAAAAAGGTGGTGGTAGACATGCATGAAATAGAAGTGTGCGAACCATGTTATTGATGGTACATATAATTCATTCAGCCTTTCCGTTTTGAGAAGAAGTATATGGACAAAAAAAATGGAAAACCATGCCTTGTTTAGAACAGAAATTGTGAAATGCTGAGTTATTAAATTCACGTCCATTATCACATTGGAATGATTTAATAGGTTTTTCAAATTGTGTCTTAATGAATTTTTGAAACTCGAGAAATTTTGCAAAAACTTTAGATTTGAATTTCAGTGGGTAAATTAAGACAAAATGTGAAAAATCATCCAAGAATACTAGATAGAATTTATGACCCAAAGAGCTAGCAATAGGAGATGTCCACAAATCAGCATAAACAATATCAAATGGAAAAAAAGTAACACTGTTTGATGACATAAAGGGAAGACGAGTATGTTTGCCTAGTGGACAAGAAAAATAGTGTTGGGCAATTTTCCCATTATTACATTGAATACGCTTAGAAGTCCTAAGAAAAGTAAAAAAATGGGTCTCCGGGGTGTCCGAGTCTGTTGTGCCAAGTTGAGGGAGAGATCGCCGCAAGGGATAGAGGTGCTTGTGGTCTGACAGCGGAAGATTGAGTGAATGGTAGAGATCTCCCACACTATGCAGCGTGTAAGAATTTTTTCCGTATTGAGTTCCTTCACAAGAAAAACCAAAAGGGTCAAATTCGACGGACACATAATTATTGCTAGTGAATTTTCTAACGAGATTAAGTTTTTAATGATGTTAGGTGTGTATAGGACGTGGTTTAGGGAGAAAGGTGGGTGTGGATGTTTGGTGTGTGTGTGTTACCGTAACCTTCAATTGGAATGCGATGACCATTGCCGACAGTAATAAATTGAGGACACTTTAACCGACTTAGTTGAGATAGGTTACCTGACGATCGAGTGAGGTGAGATGTGGCTCCGGTGTCCATGTACCAATTGTCGTCGGCCTGTTGAAGGTTTACGGTGGTGTAGGCCTGGCCCAAATCAGTCGGGGCCAGGCTGCTGCTTCTTGCCGGCTGGACCGCAATCGGTGGGCTCGCCGCTGTTCTCGCGGGGCTGCGCTCGGTGGCCGGGGAAGGCCCAAGTGGCCAATCGACCAAGGCTGCTGGAACTGGGCCCATGCAGTCGGGTACGAGCATGCAGGCGAAGCCCAGTTCTGCTGGTTGGGCCATTATTGCTATTGGTTGGACCACTGCTGCTGCTGGTTCCAAAGTTGCTGCTGTCCAGTGTTTGGCTGGGTGCGTTGGCCCTTTCCGCGATCCTTACCTTTGTTGTTGCGACCTCTGCCGCCACGACCTCCGCCGCTGGACTGCTGTTGTTGGTGGCCTTGCTGTGGTGGCTGGTTGCTGCTGATCACAGGTGTTGCCATCCCATCAATGGCTAACGCTTTTTGATTATGTTCCTCTTGTTTAGTACGTCTAGTTTCTTCCAATAATAGTTGTGAACGTGCCTTGTTGAAACTTGGTAGAGGGTCCGCTTGTTGAATCATTATTGCGAGTGTGTCATATTCACCTTTCGGTAAACCCGCAACAAGTTGAAACACCATCTTGGTTTCTGAAACAGTAGTCCCGACGTTGGATAGTTGATCGGTTATGAGTTTCAGTTGCTTACAATATTCGGACATGTTGTTAAAATTCTCGAGGTGGGTATTGTTGAATTGCTCTTCCAAATACACGGCCCGAGTATTTTTATTGTCCTGAAAGATTTCTTCTAGCCGGACCCAAAGTTCACGTGTCGTAGCACCTGTTTTTATGATAGTGCACAGCATGTCTTTGGAGATGGTGCCGTAGATCCATTGTTTGACGATGGCGTCAAGACGACGCCAGATTGAGTTTGTAACATCGGTGGGACGAGGAACAGATTCGTCAATATGATCGAGCACGGTGTATGCACATGCATGAATGTAGAATAGTTCCATCCACATGTAATATTGACAGTCTTCTTGATCAAGAATTATAGGGATAAAATTCTTGATGTTGTTAACGGAGAATGCCGGATGAAAAGAAGATACTGAACGTTGAGAGGGGTTGTCAAGTGTGCCAGTGGATAAACCGGAATTTGTGGGAGAAGACATGGTTGCCGCCTGTCGAGGGAAGGGAATTTTCTGGTTTGGCCGAGGAAGGGAGGAAGAAACCAGAAAAAAAATCTGTGAAACCAGAAAAAAAAAATCTGTGTTTGGCCGAGAATGGGGAAGAGAAGGGAGAAGACTAGGGTTTAGGTTTTAGGCTCTGTTTTGTGAGTATATCTTTAATGACTATATTTCACAGTATACAAATTTAATTATTAGTTTAGATGGAGCAGAGGGAGAAGATCGGTAGTAGAAGATAACGAACTAGAGACTCAGAGAGGCGCTTCATTGTCTATAAAGTAGTATAATACAGTTTTATGTTTATGATTGAGTCTCGTGACTTCCATGTGAGAAAAGAAGATTTAAAGAGGTCTTGTAACAATTAAGAATGGTTGTGTGAATTTGTTGTTGATCAAAAACCAGTTTCTCACGGTGTCTTGCAGTGTCGTAATGCGATTTCTGCGACGTCTTTGTAGGGTGGTGAATGAAAAAAAATTAGTGTTTTGGCATTAAGACAAGGTGGTCATATTAATTAGTTTGTGGTAATTTTATGTTATGGTTCATATTTTTTTTTTGGTTAAATAGATATTATTATATTAAAAACTTAATATGCCTCATGTTATGCCTCATGTACACGGTAGAATCAGAAACCTTAGAAGAATTACTTTTTATTTTTTAATTAGAAGAACTACTTCGACATATCGATAAAGGCAACACGTGAGAATGTGTGTTGATTTCTCAATGGAATTCAGATTAAATAGTCCTCTTCAACCTTATTCTTAAATGAGCCTTAATTTTTTCAATATATCATACAAGCTAGTAAGTCTGAATTCTGAGTTGCTCTATGTGTGTAATATTCTATGTTTTAATGACATTTAGTTGTATTAGTTCAATCTAGTACCTTTGAGGCATTTCCGACTTTTTTTTATCATGAAACTTATTAGACTTATAATATTTTGTTGATTAAGAGTTTTATTTTAGATATTATGTATGTTTAAGTTAATTAGATGATCGGTAAGCTCGATTCAAGGTAATTAGGTGCCACTCACTTAGCCATAGAGTTTAAGTTGTGGCAAAAAGCTATAAGTACGGGGAGATAATTTTATCAGGAGCACTTAACTTAAAAATATTTTATGCTTACAAACTTGCTCAAAGACCTTCTGAGTTTCTATCTTGAGTTAATGTCATGAATATATCGTAATGACCTTTTCTTTTACTGTAATGAACTCAAACTCGCTAATTCAATGAAACCCGGAAAAGATAAGTCATCAAACATAAATAATTCTCTTCTTAACAAGCAACCAAACTACCCCTAAAAGATAAAGTGCTTCACAACGAAAAGTTCTTCATTCCAATCAAACTATAATTAAGAGTACGTAAAAGAATAAAAATCATCTCATTAAGTCATTATGGTCAAAAATATTTACCTACATTCAATGGTTAAATCAAATTAATAAATATATAACACTTGTTTGCAAACAAATTTTATTACTTAAGCGTAGTTAAGTAATATAATTTGTATCTCATCTAAGTATAATAAATTAATCATATAATTTATTATAAACATCATATGCGAGCGAGTTAACTCATCGCAAAGAGTATACATGTTGAATTGGACTAGCTAGGCATCATATTTTCGAATTGGTAACTGCATAATCACGTGTAATAAAACAAATGGGACCAAGACCTTATTTTATTAAATCAAGTATTCTTGACTACACGTGTGCAACCAAAAGATGCGGCATACTGTTCCACGCTACTATTTTGTTTTTTTTGATATCCAAACTTTTTCCAGAACTGCAGCAGCGATTCGCGGAGATATAGTAGTCCGATCTCTCGATCTACTACCCATAAATCACGGAATGTGCCTGAATAACCAGGGTTTGAGAACAGAGCAACTAATATCACCTACAAGGTTCTACCCAAGAAGAGAGCAAATTGCTCCCACCAGGGTTCGAACCCACGCTGCAGGCCTCCAACTGGATTTTAAGTTCCCCTCCTTTGCAATCCAGCTATGCCCAGGGGACTCCACGCTACTATTTTCTTAATTCAGTTTTAAGTTGACCATATCTATTTTTATATATAGCTTCTTCTTTAATATATATATATATATATATATAGTTCTTGATTATTTTATTTTATTGAAGTATGTTTTTAATGTATTTTGATTAAATCTATACAAAACTATTAATGACGAGATTAAAAAATACAAATTGAAGATCTCTAGCTTGTTTGGATACGATCTGTTTTGTCGCTGAAAATGTACTAATGTTTATTAACTCAATGACTACTTTGCATGTGCTTACAACTATAAAGTAAGAATATATTCAACTACTGAAAATTTAAGCTATCGTCGACAAGAAAAAGAAATACTCTTTTCATCTCTAATTAATAATTTCTTATCGAATTTCAATTTAACTCTTTTCTAGGCATAAAAGTATTTAATTTATCTAATCAATACATGTAATAAAGCTAGGAATAGAAAAAGTGGTGTGGCTCCTCTTTTTGGCCAAGAATCATATTTATCTTTTTTCTCATTTTTTTGATATTTTTCTATTTTTTGGTTTTTTATCCTATCTTTTATATATTTTATTGCAACAACTATAATTGGCTCAATAGTTAATACTCCACTCTTTTTATTCATGGAGTTTCAATATAATTATTACTTACAACAGTTACACAACGTATACTAATATAAAAATATTATTTATTGAGTTAAATTCACAATGTTCACATATTAATGAAATAGCTATAAATGTATCATAAGTAATTGTTTCCCCTATAATTGTAAGAATAATGTCCTAAAGCATAGATTCTTCATATACAACTGTGAAGTGTATAAAAGAGATGTTGCTCATTTGATAAGGTAAGACAGAGAGATTAAATTTTGGGTACACTAAGAAATTAAAACAGTGTCTTGGTTCAATTGCTATAGCATGTGTGTTTCAGATATTATAAGGTGTGACTATCAGTTTTCGTTGTTTATGTGCTTAATTATATTTTTCTATCGGAACGGCCCTCCATTAATTTCATATATATATATATATATATGAGCTAATCTACTTTATTTATAATTTTTGAAAATTATACAATCTTATTATGTGTTTTTGCAGCAAAGAAAATGAGATTTTATGCCTTTTTATAATTTGGATAGAAAAAAATGATATTTTTAGATCTCTTATACGTTTTATTCAGATCTTTTAGGTGTAAAAATAAAAATTCTTATAAAAAGGTCATAAAGCTAAAAACAATTGAGATTCTTTGCAAAAACAGCAAATATATTTTCTCCCTGTTGATTTTTCTCTTTTTTAATAGGTAGATTTTTTTTTTCTGTTGCTAACTTATTATTTACTCATAATACGTAATATGACAAGAGAGTGATAAAGTGTTTAGAGAGACAAAATAGCATTTTCTATGCCAGGTTTGTAATCTTTTTCAACATATTCTTTATTTTTTTTTAACTTTTTGGCCTAGATTATCACTACTTTGATGTAATTATTATCGAAAGAAATGAGATTTCTTGCCCTCTTACAATTTTAAATAGATGAAAATTGCATTTTTAGATCTCTGTGTAAAAATGATGATCTCTAATAAAAATAACATAAAATTAAAAATACTTTGTAAGTGGACTACAAAACCATTTCTCCGGATGATAATGATGAAGATGTTAGCCACAACTAATATATTAAAATTTATAACAAAACGAAATAAAAAAATTTTGTTTGCCGTTTAGTGCATGGATAGTATTGTGATATACTTTATAATTTGTCTTCGTTTGGATTATTTTAAAACACAAAAGGAAAAGATAAGTAAAAATTTATATGCAGTGTTATTCACATGTTTGGTTGTTTTAGTATATTTTATACATTTGATTTTGTCCTTTAATATTTTTCATAGGTATGTTTTTGGTTATATGTCTATTCTTTAAAATTGCTACTATATAGTTTTATCCCTTTATGTCAAGAATTTTTATTAAAAGATGTGTCTAACCGCGCGAAGCGCAGACAAGTTATTACGATAATAAAATTGTAATTCACTGATCAGAGGTGGAGCCCAGATTTTTAGCTTATGGGTTCTGGATCATAATGTTCTTTGCTTACGGAGTTCTGCATAAACTATTTATACATATTAAATGATTTTTTTTTAAAAAAAAATCAAGAATTTGAGCCAAAATTATTAAATTTTGCCAAACCTGAAACAACCACTGTGGCTCGACCCCTTCTGCGACCCTCTAACATGCTTTAATTTATACATTTGAACATGAGTTGAACTAGCTTGCAAGAGATTAATTGAGTATCAAGGAATATGTTGAAACAAGTAATATAACATTAAAAAGTCTGAGACATATAGTTATAATTTTGACGCACAATTGAGCGTTCGTTTCTGATGAAAAATATTTTCAAAATAACCAAACATCACAAAATTTCTTAATCGAAAAACAAATTCCTGAAAAATGACTTTTTTGTAGCACAAAAATATACGAAATACTTAATAGGACTAATTATTAGGACTTAGCCTAACATAATCTGCTTGCATGTATGGTTGAAACCACTCATCATAGAAACTCTTCTTTCTTCTAGTGTTGCACCCAATGTCCTTGCACAATTGTTCATTGTACCAAATGTGTAGAGCTGCAATACAAGCTCTTTTGTACTCTTTTCCTGCATATTTTTTCATGTAATTTTCCCACTTTTGAATCTCTTTTTCCATCTCTTTTATGCTTGGCAAATTGAAAGTTTGGTCAAGAAAATGTGCTAGCCATTGGCACCTCATCTCAGATGTGTGGAGATTTGTTATGCTCCCCGAGTATCCAATTATAGCTAGGTTTGGTATTCTTGGATGTATTAAGTGCCTGCCAACATTTTTGCAAAAGAAAGAAAAATGGCAAATCATATCATAAACATGGAATTTATTCTAGGAAAAATATCCAAATTTACTATTCTAATATTGATAATGTTTTGAAATTGTCGGGTCATCGATATCCTTTCATTTAGCAATTTGTCCCGTACTTGTCATTGACTCTATTGGAACTCCAATATAGGTGGGCAGGGGCGAATTTATGTACAAATTTTGGACACGTGAATTCATGATTTTTTCGCAAAACTAGATATTTTATGTATATATTTTCTAAAATTGATCTAATATTACCTGATGAAACTCATGGTACAAAAAGGCTTAATGGTGCACTTGGTTAAAATCGTAGTTATTTATTTACCAAAAGGAATAAGGATCAATTCCCATTGAATTCAATTTTTTTCTCCTTTCTTTAGTAGAGTACTCATATTCTAGAAATCCTGAATTCGCCTATGTGAAGGGTATCATAAACATGGAACTTATTCCAGGGATAATATCTAAATTTACCAACCTACTATTGATAATGTTGTGAAATCGTCTGTTATATTTGCGGGTCATGCATTGACACCCTTAGCAAACTACCTTATATTTTACCTTGACCGTAACGGAGGTCAACCATAGGAACTACTAGAAAAAAATGTAAGCTTCCAACAGAAATTTGTCGGAATTTCACTCGTAACAAACGTTTTTGATTGACTGTCCGTTGGAAATTTGTGATTTCCAACAGGAACATTCGTCGGAAATTTGCGTTTTTCAAGTAGTGTGGGGAGCTTTAAACTTAGGTTAAAAACTTGTTACGGTGAGTTCCACGTGTCAATGGCAATTACGAGACATATGCTAACAACAAACATATCAATGGCCTAAAAGTATAACTAAAGCTAATTTTAAAATATTTTCAATGATAGAAGGGTAAATTTGGACTTTATTCTACTTTTCCCTGCTGGGGATTTACGTGTTTGGGGTGGGGTTAATAGTAGTACTAGTAACCATCAAAAGATGTGGTGTGGTATATGAGACTGCTCCTCCCTCAACCAGAAATCTCGGATTCGAGCCCTGAGTAAAAAATTCTTCATAGAGAGCGTTTTCCCCAAAAATGGGCTCTACGCAGCATGAATCTGGATATAGTCGGGCTTCAATGCGGTACCGCAGGAAAACCGAAAAAAAAAGATAGTAGTACTAGTAGGAGTAGAGTGTGTACCTGTAAAGAGGAACTATTGAGTTTGGTGACCCCATAATGTGATTCTGAAAACTTTTAGAGGAAAACATGTTCTTCAACTTTTCTTGACCTTTATATCCAGTAGCAAAGATAACAAGGTCTGCTTTTATTGGCTTATCAACTTCACCATCAATAATCAACCCTTGTTTGCAAAATGAGAAACACTGTATTTTCTTGAGAACAATGCTTCCTTCTTCAACTTTGCCATAGAAATTATCAGGCAATAAGAAGGCCTTGCAAGAAGATATGTCTTGAAGAAAGCTATGTTTTGGTACCATGTTGTACTTCTTCAATGGGAGGTTCCATCTAAGATAGCTCTCCACAAATTTTGAGAAACCCCATCTCTAAAAAATTTATTGTTCAATAAAATAAAATGATTAACAAATAATATTATGTATATGACAGTTAATTTCATGGATGACACTCAAAGTTTAATTTATTGTACCAAAGTTGTTAAAGGATTGTTTTTATAAAGAAATAATCAGTCAACTTTGTCAAGGTATCACAGAAGTCACTTTACTGTTTTCTGTAACCAAACCACCACTCAACTTACGTAAATATCACATAATGTCATCGGAAGAAAACAAATGATATATTTACTATATGATTCTTAGGCAAATGACTGACCTTTTGGTCACAAAAATTAGTTTCACGACTCTCGTGATATTTAGGTAAACTGAGTGATTTTTCATTCATAAAAAATATTATGATGTACTATAATAAAATAAAATTGATTGATGATTCGTAAAATTACTCTTCTATCTTAACAATTAACATTTTGTTTTATTTTTTCTTTCAATATAATGGATTTTAAGAAAATTTACCACAGGAGAAAATAGGGAGGCCAAAGCACTATATATGATGTTTTGATCAGGCTTGTGAACCAAGAGCTCTGAAAAGCGACTACCATATAGAAATCCAAGATTAATTCCCCACCAAAAGCACCCATTGGGAATGGCCCATGCAATTGTCCTTTGAACCAATGTACAAGGAATTTCAGGACCTAAATTATTAAAGAAAAAAAATCATAAAAAAGATATTAATTATTTCAGTATATATAACTTAAATTTCATCATCAAACTATACGATATAGATGAAAATAGGAATTGATGAAAATTTGTTCTTAACCATTAGCATTTGCACATTCAGCTGCGATATCTATAGCTGATTTTTGAGAACCAATAACTACAACTCTCTTTCCTTTAATCAGTTCTCTAGCACTTTCATTGTCCATGGATGAGTATTCCATGGAATGTATCACTTTTCCGGCGAAAACGTCCGGCCCTTCACCGAGAGGGAACTCCGGCATATTTGCTAAACCACTGTACCTTCCAATGCATAGAATCAAAAACTCAACATCATATTCCTGAAAACATCACAATAAATTAAAAGTTTAGTAATTTTTATACACTGACAATAACAGATTATACACATTGCTTCAAGTTGTCATGCGATATCGCCTCATAAAAATTTATTAAAAGCATATATGTATGTAAAAAATGGATATTGGACTTAACTCAACCTCAAAAGTTATCTTGTAGGGTGATGATTGTCCAAATCCATATAAGGAGTACATGTTCCCATTCCATATCCGATGTGGGATTCTTAACACTCACCCGCACACCCAGACCTTGATAACTGGAGCGTGAATAATATAATTTGGGGGCCCAACATCGGTGAACAAAGACATAATATTTTTCTAAACTATATATATACACGACACCTAGCATATTGGACTTTACAAGTTTTGTAGATATTTTATTGGAATTTAGTAAATTTAATTGCATGAATAACGTAAGTCAAAGAAGCGTGATCACTCAATTCACATTTATGGCACATGTGACAACTGTCTTAAGTATTTTCTGAACTATCGTTCATAAATAGTTTATCCATTCTAAATACAAGTCTTTCTGACAAATGTTACAAATTTTTTTATTTTTGTCAAGGAATCATTTATTATTTTCTTTTTTCTCTTCAACTCTAATTTACTGTTCCATGTATTTTATTTAACTTTAAAATTAAGACATCTGAATTAGAATATATTTTAAAATATTAAAGTTATGAAAAAAATAAATATATATATGATGGTTATGGTGATAATGACTGACAATAGTGATTGTGTGTGTTTACCGACAATGATAAATGATGGTAATGTTCGTGGTAATTGTTAGTGTGGTTGTGATAATGGTGATAATTGTAATGGTGAGTGCTAGAGGTGGTGACTGTTGATTCATGAGGTGATTAATTTGCAGTATTTGTGGAAGGTGGACGGTGATAGTTGATAGCCATGGTGGTGGATAGCAGTGAAAATGAATGGAGTATTTAAAAAGTGTTTTCTTAATCATTATGATCTTTTCAATTTCATAGTGATTGTAAAAGAAAAAAATTAATAAATACACTTAATAATTAAAGAAATGAATAATTAATATTTAGATCTAAAAAACACACCTGTAACCATCAAAATTTGAAATGAATGTAGCAGATGTGATTAATACAACAACAAATTAAATAATCTTAAACCAGTATACTGTATATGAAGAAAATCAAGAGAAGAAAAATTCTTGTTTGTTTCTTTACTTCAAAAATGCATACTAGAGTGATGAAGTTCTCATAATGTTAGCACTAAAATGTAATTGGCGGATATATAATATATGTTTAATTGTGTAAATTAGTTATAATCTATGTATATACCAATTTAAAAAGTAAATAGTGTCCGATCAGCTATCAACGAGGGTTGTGGTGGGATGAATAGGGGTTCCTTCACCCATAATCAGAGGTCTCGTGTTCGAGCTTTGGGTATGAAAAGTTCTATTAGAGAGTACTTCTCCCTTAAATGAAGCTTACGTAGTGCAAATCCAGATTAATCATGAACCCAATACGGGTATCGGACTCCGAATGAAAAAAAAATCCAACCAACTATTTATACAAAAATACATTCAAGAAATGCATACCTGAGTGGTGAAGTCCTCATGTTGCACCAAAATCTGCCATTTCCCCTCAGAGCCAAATGGTTTCCCATTTCCACTCCAAAAATCCCAAGAATCCATTTCTTCATCAGGAACTCCAACATAATCAATCCCAATAACTTTAGTTTTCAATTGAATATATGGCATCAACCCAAAGTGTTGTGCATATGCATCAACATACTTCAAAACATCAGTGTTATGAGGGTACCTCCCTCTAACACTCTTAGGCCAAGGAAAATCAGTGAATACAAATGTCCTTTTTGGACTTTGTAGCCTTGTTGATTCAATTGTTTGATTCCAAACTCCACCAATGCAATTTGAAGCTTCAAAAACTATAGGAATTAAACCTTTTTCTAGTGTGTATTTGCATGCTAAAAGGCCACTAATTCCAGCTCCAATAATGGCTACTCTTTTCTCCTCCATGTATGATGATACAATTGTTTCTTTTTTTGTTTTATTGTTGAGTGACTGCAAAAAAAGAGAGGAGAATTTATAAGGACTTAGAACAGTTGAGATAGTAACATTTAATTAATTTCACGTGCAGAGCGTTTAATTTGTATTAAATTTCCGTTGTTTGAATCTTAGATGAAACCAAGGAAAACGTTAAATAATTGAAATTTGCCAGCTACTTTTAATTTATTATTCATACAGGTCCAGTTATATGTCTTACTGAAAGTATATATGTCCTAGAGACAATCATCATTAGGGACAAATGTACTTGAACACATTCATATTATTAATAAAATTAATATTTATGACATTTGCGATTATTGAATTATTATTTGTTTGTTTGTAATTATTCATTAATGTGCATCCCTTGAGCTTACGTTGTTATTAATAGAGTGAGATATTGATGATAGAGCGTAACTCTTAAAATAGCCCCGACTAATGATCATCGAAAATGGGATATCGATGATATGTGATAAGTCGACATGTGGTATGCATCACATCCTTAGAGGATGTAGTATGTCTCACCTGCTACGAGTAATGGCTACTCGTGATGGACACATGGATACTTTGGAAGTATTGGTATATCATGCTGATTTATTGTTTGTTATACTTGTCTAAAGTATGATCAGCGTGTGGGAGATAGAAGTCCTTAGACTTGAGGTCAATACGCACCTTGTCTACAAAGTAATATACTTTGATCCTGTCCTAAGCTCAAATGCCTTATAGGTTGAGATACAGCTTGTATTGGGTACATTACGATGTTGATTAAAGGTGGTAGTTGGGCCAAGATTAGGATTCATTCCTCGAATGTATATTCGAGAGAACACTCAGATTCTCAGTGATATTATGTTGACTAAGTTGTTGGCCAACGCAATAGACATATTTAGAATATGGTCTTGTTGTCAACTAATATAGATGAGATACAATGATTAAGCCATTTGGATAGACACTTGACAAATCCTAAGCTTGATCGGGTGTGTCGTGAATGAAAGGATTTTATCTTACCACATAGAGGTTAAGTTTACTGAATTCGTGTAAACGTATTTCACATATTGAGTTCGTCTTGCGGCGCCGTCTAGGAGTTCCGCATTCACCTTAATTTGATTAATGTTGATATGTGAAGGCCTGTAGGGTCACACTATGTCGATTGTCTTTTCGATCTAAGGATGTATTGAGAGGGTATTAAATATTCGAAAATTCCATTGTCGTGGAGTCGGGTTCCATAATTGTATGCAACAAATCACTTGAAATAATTACATAAATTCACGAAAGAACTGTCGCATCAAGTGTGAGCCACAATTCTTTTTTATCAGCGGTGCCCGACACCTTTCCTTGCCTTTTTTCGGTGGGATTATGTGATGAATAATCCTATGGGAGTGGCAAAAGATCTTATAGAACTCTGTCCACATCACATAATGAACATTTTTCATCTCAAGAATGATGGAAATGTGAGTTGATATTGGAAACGGCAAGAGCGGGATGAAATGTGGATTTAGAGTCCGACATTGTTGACAGAAAGAGAAAATAGGAAAAAAAATATTAAATTTTTTGGGGGAGGTTTCGCCGGCCGGCGAGAGGACAAGAGGTGGGGTGGGGGCAACAGGGTAGGTTGTAGTATTTTAGGCTAGGATTTTCCCCTAAACTCTTGATACATGTAAGAATATTTTCCTCAATTATTACATTTCAAAAGTGTGGTAATTATACCACCATTACAATCATCATCTAAGACTAGGATTAGGCTAGGATTAAGTCAGTTGTTGACTAAATTATCTACCTACATTATCCTATAATCAATTACAATTATTTCTAGATAATTACAATTAATATTCTATCAATTATAATAATTACTCTATCATTCTATCGATTACAATAATAGATAAAGTAAGTTTAGATTAGCTGATCATAAATAGCTGACAAGGATAAAGTATTGAGAAATAAAATATTATTTGGCCATTTCGTAGTTTATGAGCAAAATTGACCATTTTTCATTATTTTGGATCAGAGCAACCGTTAGTTGGAATGTATTTTTGAGCTGCTTAGCTAGTTGATTTTTTTTTGTTGAGTTAGTTGACAAACGGCGATTCCATTTTTGTGCAAAAATGTAATGAAGGATAAAATTGACCTATATGGAATAGTTCAAATATATTTTTGGCTATTTTCATTTTATAGTTAGCTAGTACATGTTTGGATATAGAAATGTTGAAATTAATTTTATAAATAAGTAGTTACATGTTTGGATAGAAGTATTTGAAACTAATTTTTATAAATAAGCAGTTACATGTTTAGATAGACGTATTGAAACCGACTTTTTAAATAAATAATTGACGTATTTGGTAAAAAAAATATTGATTAATCATTTTTTAATAAAATGATTAAAATATCCTATGACATTTTTACAACGGATCATACATTTAATTTGAACTTTGTTGGCTGAAACTTAATGATGCAGCTGAGAAAAACGTGAAATAATTGTAATTTGCACTACTTTTAAATTCATACGGGTCAGCTACATCTCTAGTAAAAGACAAGTAATAGTTTAGTCTATATCAAATAACAGAAGAAGAATCCTATGAGCTATTATGTTAATAATATCAAGTTTTTTTCGTCTTATAATTAATTACTGATTTGTTAGTATCTTGTACTCCATTAATGATTTGTATACCTTTGTTTATAACTCTTCTGTTCCTTCTTACTAGTCTCTTATACTAAAAAGAGATTTTTATTTTACTTATCTATTTTAGAAGAGGTTCAATTAATTCTCAATAGTATCATTTTGTGGTTTTAAGTTTAACATACGCAAATTGAAGTTTAAAATGAAACCCTTACTAAAAAGGGCAAAAGTAAAAATTTCGCAACTCTAAAGGGTAATTTTGGACCCTTTTCTTATTTTTTTATTTTTATTTTTTAAATAGTTACGTTAGTGAAAAGAGAAAAAATAAAGTACTTCAAATCACAACAGCAAATGTTTGCCAAAAATTCACTTTTGGCAAGTAATTTGTGTGTCACATCCCAAATATTGATAAGTAATATTATGTACTAGATTTCGGTCGGTTTTTTAGCATCAAAATTCGGGAAACAGAAAAACTTATCTATTCAGGTCGGTCATTTTGTCGACAACTTTTTTTTGACAAACAGACCGCATTGGTCGATTTATTATTTAAAATATATTTTTCAAAAAATGTCAAATTTTCGCTCAACTCATTTTAAAAAATCGACCGAATTACTACTAGACGCAGTCACTGATTTAACTTTTTGAAAGAAAAAAAGATCGAGTCCATCAGTTACTTTTGCGGAAAATAATATAATTAAAGAATATAAATTTAAAAACAAAACACCAATAATCTAGTGGTAGAATAGTATTTTGCCATGACAAAGACCTCGGTTCGATCCTGGTGATTCTTTTTATATATGTAATTACGTAAGTTCAAAGAATATATCGATTCAATCAAATTTTCCAAAACACCGTCGATTTGGTCATTTTTTACTCAATTAACCTACCAAGTCGATTGATTTTGTTTTTTATACAAGATCAACCTTTTTCGGAACGTCCACCTTATTTTTAGTAGTGAAATTATGATAAGTTATAGGAAAGAAAGGTAAACGTGAAAAACTAAAGGCCAAAACTAAAAATATAAAAAGTTAAAGGTCTACATACACTCTATCCTCCTCTAACTCTATGTTTTGGAATTTCACTCGCTATGTTGTTATTGATGTTTTTATTGTTGTTGTTGTTAAAAGCAAATATGAAAATAAAAAAGGCATGGGATAGAAGGTTACCCGAGTAAGATTCTATACTTAGTTGATGTTGAAAAGTCCGCTATGCCAATGCTGTCGAGATTATGAACCTCTCTATAATAAAATAGATGAAAAAGCGATCACCTCAACTCACTCACTTTTTAAGGGATATATACAATTTAGCTTGAAAGAAAAAAAATTAAAGTATAGAATTTTATACTAAGATTCAAGACCTTTATATAAGTTATACAAAATATAGATATTTAAAAGGACAAAATTGGAATATATATTCAAATTAGTTAAGAACTTTTGGATGTTAATGGCCATTAAGTATAATCCAAACTTGATTGGAGTAAGTATCTATTATTAATACTTCAAGATTTCAAATATTACCTTATCTACACAAACAATCTAGATTGTTTAAAATTAAATGCAAGAAATGTATACTCAACTCATTTCGGGCATTGATTTAATGTTAAGGAGTTCATTATTTCATTCAAAAAAAAAAATGAAGGGTGTATTGTTTTTTAAACTTAAAAGATTAAGGGGTTAAGTGAAATTTTTTACAATATAAGTTACGCGTTAAATGATAAATTCTTATATGTACCGGAAATTTACACTAAATCAAGTTTTACTCTTATTAAAATCAATGAGCTTTCATTGAACAAATTAACAATATTTTGCATCATCTGCAGCAACCGACCCAACTAATTTGGAATGGATACATAATAGCAATTGTTTTTGGATCATCTGCAGAGAAAACTTAAATGTGCACTTCTATAATTAAATTAGTATATAAGAAATTTCTGCTCTACCAATATAATTATTTAACCAATTCATAATTTTTTGAAAATAATTTTTATTTTCGCGTTAGCAATACATGATTACTACAAACAATTATCAGTAGTCTTCAGTTTCGTCATCTGTGACAGTTTTAGTTCATTCATATCCTTATTGTTAACAAATTATTTCGTATGTGTTTTTTTATCCGGTGTCAATTGAGTGGATTTTATGTATTTAAAACTTTAGAGAAAAAGGTTCTAATTCACCCCATAACTCTTGACTATAGTTTAAAATTACCTTCTGATTGAAGCCCCCGTCATGAATCAAAGAAAAAAAATGACTTTTTTCTAATTGTTAAATATACACAATATACACACGATATACACGTGTATATTGTGTATATTTGGCTTTCGGATTCCCCTTGTACCAAGTAGGATTAGTAGTAGTTTAGTATCCTAATTTAGGTAATGTTGTAATGTAATTAGTATTGTACACTTACCATAATATTTGTATTACCATAAATGTATAGTTAGTATCCAAGTAGAATAAGGTTTTAGGAGTAGAATAGGAATATGATTCTCCCATTATGGAAATATGTAACTTGTATATATAGTCTTTCAATCAATGAAAATAATCAAGGGGTTATTTCTTTCTTGGTATCAGAAGTCTAGGTTAAATTTTTCTCTCTCAAAATCTTCCTCCTCGTGCACCGTTTCCGAGACTACAACCTCGGTTTCCGTGCCTTATTTCTTCCCCAATTTCTCCTCCAAATCCCTCAATCACATATTGTTCTATCAATATGTCTACATCACGGAACTCGTTTCATCCTGCCCTCACAGTTTCTAACATCAAGAATAACATCCCTCTTGTTTTTGAAAT
Source organism: Anisodus tanguticus (assembly GCA_034509755.1). Lineage (NCBI taxonomy): Eukaryota > Viridiplantae > Streptophyta > Magnoliopsida > Solanales > Solanaceae > Anisodus > Anisodus tanguticus. Next base: position 4,751,043 of record CM067543.1, on the reverse strand, counting down.
AGAAAACGTCCAATATGCAATGTGGGCCGAACTGTTCAAAATTCACGCACGCTCGCATCAAGTCATCTATCACATAATCCCCGCGGCTCCTGAGGATACGGAGGTGCCAAAATGCGAGGATGATCCTAAGTTGTGGACGACTCTTGATGCTACCGTCCTTCAGTGGATATATTCCATAATTTCTATCGACCTTTTGCAAACGATTATCGAACCTGACGCTATGGCGCATGCGACTTGGGATAGATTATGTGATATATTCCAAGATAATCAGAATTATAGAGCTGTTACTCTTGAGCAGGATTTCTCCCACGTCAATATGGAAGATTTTCCTAACGTTTCGGCCTACTGCAAAAGATTGAAGGAATTGGCGGATCAACTCCACAACGTTGGTGCGCCGGTTTTGAATGACCGTTTGGTCCACCAAATGGTTCCAGGCCTCTCCGAGGCCTATAGTGGTGTTGTCACGCTTCTTCGTCAAAGCAATCTACTTCCGCAATTTTATCAAGCTCGTTCTATGCTTACACTCGAAGAAGCGGGCATGTCTAAAAAGGTGGCTACCGGTACTAGTCCTGTAGTTATGATGACCAAATCCATTGTCCATCCTCCCGATTCCAACAACTTGGGCCAAAACCGCAACAACGGTGGCGGAAAAAAGGGAGGAAATAAGAAAAATAATGGCAAGAACAGCGGCGGCAACAACGGCGGCAGCCGGCAGAATGGTGGTGGCAGTGGGGGTCCTTACGGTAGTCAACAGCAGCAGCATCAGTTCTGGGCTCCACAACCGCAATTTGGGCCCAGTCAATTTTCGCCCAACTCGGCGCGTGATTGCCCAGCCCGACGAGTCCAGGCCCAATTCTACCTGGTCCACGTACAGTCAGTCTTCTGGGCTGAGGCGGCAAGCAGGGGTATTTGGGCCTCGGCCCCCGCAAGCCCATCACGTCGCGGCACCCACGTCTACCGACATCGAAACCGCAATGCACACACTTGATTTAAATCTTCCGGACCCAAATTGGTATATGGACACCGGTGCCACCACCCACATGACATCCGATTCAGGTACGCTCTCATCTTATTCCAATTTGAGCAACCCTCGCGGCATAATTGTGGGTAATGGTAATTCTGTTCCAATTCGTGGTTATGGTCATAAAACTTTATCTCCCCCTCATCCACCACTTATCTTGAAAAACACCATACATGCCCCCAAATTGATTAAAAATTTAGTCTCTGTCCGTAAATTCACTACTGACAATTTCGTTTCTATTAAATTTGATCCATTTGGTTTCTCTGTGAAGGATTTCAAGACGGGGAGTCCTCTCATGAGGTGTGATAGTAGGGGAGATCTTTATCCTATCACACCCAGTTTCGGTCCATCGAGTCAAGCCTTGCCATCCGCATTTGCAGCCTTTCTCCTTCCTTGTGGCATGTTCGTCTTGGTCATCCGGGATCATCTATTTTGTCGTCATTAGATAAAAATAATTTTATTTCATGTAAGGGTACGAATAGTACTCCATATTGTCAGTCTTGTTCTTTAGGAAAAATTGTTAGGTTGCCATTTGTAGACTCAAATTCTCATACTTTAGTGCCATTTGATAATATTCATAGCGACTTATGGACGTCTCCTGTTCTTAGTTCTTTGGGTCAACGGTATTATGTTCTCTTTTTGGATGATTATTCTAAGTTTTTATGGACGTTTTCGATAGCGAAAAAATCTCAAGTTTTTTCCATCTTCTTAAAATTTAGAGCATTCATTAGAACCCAATTCGAACGAGAAATCAAAAATATTCAGTGTGATAATGGCAAAGGATATGACAATGGGGTGTTTCGGAAATTTTGTGCTAATAATGGGATCAATATTCGATTTTCTTGTCCTCATACGTCTTCACAAAATGGGAAAGCCGAACGCAAAATTCATTCCATAAATAACATTGTCCGAACTTTATTAATTCATGTTTCCGTACCCCCGTCTTTTTGGCATCATGCTCTACAAATGGCTACATATCTCCTTAACATAATTCCTTCCAAAAGTTTGACATATTCTTCCCCCCTTCAAATTTTATATAATAAAATTCCTTCATATTCACATCTTCGGGTTTTTGGGTGTTTGTGTTATCCGTTATTCCCGTCCACTATAATTAACAAACTTCAGGCCCGGTCTACTCCGTGTGTGTTTTTGGGTTTTCCGTCTAATCATCGTGGTTACAAATGCTTTGATTTATCCTCTAATAAAATCATCATTAATCGCCATTTAATTTTTGATGAATCCCAATTTCCATTTGCTAAAGTTAATACTCTCGTGCCTAGTTCGTATATTTTTTGGATGATAGTATATCCCCGTATATTATTCACCATTTTTCGGACGTATCCCGCACCCAAAATTTTCCAGTGGGCCCATTGCCCACTGGTCCCACTGGTCTGTCATACACTGCAATTCCCGCATACGATCACTTTGGCCGCTTTCGACGATTGGGCCATCCATTGGTCAATTCTCGGAACTGGTCTAGTTCCTGCGTCTGTTTACCGAGTTGGGCCAGCAGGCCTAGTGCCTGCTGGCCAGTCCGTCCCGAGCCCAGAAAATTCTTGAAATCCACCCAATTCTTCCTCGAGTCATAGATCGGTTACTCGTAGTCAACGGAGGGTGTTTAAACCAAAAAGACATTTTAATTTATATTATAATGTTCCTAAATCACCCTTACCCCGTAATCCCGTGTCTGCCTTAAATGAGCCAAATTGGAAAATTGCTATGACCGATGAATGTAATGCTCTTATTGATAATAAGACGTGTAGATTGTGGTGAGACGTTTAGTCCGGTGGTCAAGCCAGCTACCATTCGCACTGTGCTTAGCTTGGCTCTTTCGAAAGCATGGTCTATTCATCAGTTAGATGTAAAGAATGCTTTCCTACATGGTGATCTCAAATAAACAGTCTTATATGCATCAGCCTTTGGGATTCAGGGATCCCAAACATCCTCATCATGTATGTTTGTTGAAGAAGTCTTTATATGGGTTTAAGCAGTCTCCATGGACCTGGTATACACGGTTTGCAGACTATGTTTCGACTATTGGGTTCACTCACAGCAGGTCGGATAATTCTTTGTTCATCTACCGTCGTGGTTCGCCCTTGGCCTATATACTGTTATATGTGGATGATATTATTTTGACTGCCTCTTCCGATGCCTTACGCCAGTCTATCATGACAATGCTCAGCTCTGAGTTTGCTATGAAAGACTTAGGGCCCTTGAGCTATTTTTTGGGGATTGCTGTCACCCTTCATGCAGAGGGTTGTTCTTATCTCAAAGGAAGTATGCAACTGAGATCATTGAGAGGGTTGGGATGTCATCATGTAAGTCCACTTGCACTCCAGTTGATACTAATCCCAAGCTTAGTGCCGCGGCCGGCGTACCATATGAGGATCCGACCCGCTATCGCAGTCTTGCAGGGGGTCCTTTAGTATCTTACATTCACGAGGCCAGATATTACATATGATGTACAACATGTGTGTTTGTTTATGCATGATCCCATAGTTGAGCACATGAATGCACTCAAACGCATCCTTCGGTATATTCAGGGTACGTTGGACTATGGTTTGCATTTATATCCCTCATCGACATCCACACTTGTCTCGTATACGGATGCTGATTGTGGTGGCTGTCCGGACACTAGACGGTCTACGTCTGGCTATTGTATGTTTCTCGGCAATAACCTGGTCTCATGGTCTGTAAAACGTCAGTCGACATTGTCCCGATCCAGTGCCGAGGTCGAATATCGAGGGGTGGCTAATGTGGTATTAGAATTATGTTGGTTACGTAATTTGCTGTTGGAGCTTCATTGTCCCATTCAGAAAGCAACCTTGGTTTATTCTGATAATATTAGTGTCATATACCTTTCTGGTAATCCGGTTCAGCACCAGCGCACTAAGCATATCGAGATGGACATTCATTTTGTCCGCGAAAAGGTTGCTCATGGTCAGGTACGCGTCTGCCATATCCCGTCAAGGTATCAAATTGCTGACATCTTTACAAAGGGTCTTCCCTTGATCCTTTTTGAAGATTTTAGGGACAGTCTCAGCGTTCGAAGACCGCCTGCTATGACTGCAGGTGTGTGTTAAATATACACAATATACACACGATATACACACGATATACACGTGTATATTGTGTATATTTGGCTTTCGGATTCCCCTTGTACCGTGTAGGATTAGTAGTAGTTTAGTATCCTAGTTTAGGTAATGTTGCAATGTAATTAGTATTGTACACTTACTATAATATTTGTATTACCATAAATGTATAGTTAGTATCCAAGTAAAGTAAGTTTTTAGAAGTAGAATAGGAATGAAATTCTCCTATTATGGAAATATGAAACTTGTATATATAGCCTTTCAATCAATAAAAATAATTAAGAGATTATTTCTTTCACTAATGAAGGATGTAATTCTAGACAAAAGTTAAGTAGAGAATAAAATTGCTCAATTTCGAATAATATACCTTCAATTTGACCCTTTTCCCTTTCAAGTAATTATAGCTAGCATAAAATAGCTTGTTAGCCAAGCTTTTGAATGGTCAAAAGTTATTTTTCAGTCAAAGCTTTTATTTGAGAAAATGATGGCGTTTGGCCAAGTTTTTGTCAAAGAAATAAATGCTCTTACGAAGTAACAAAGTTGTTTTTCAGGAGAAGAATACCCATATAAAAAATTATTATGTATCATCTAGCTAATTAGTAGCACTAATACTTCTAGTTTACAGAATTTTCGTTTGATTTTCATTAAAAGAAATGATTGAAGTGATGATATTTAAAAGTTTAAGATTATTTGCGTTGTGAGAAGTAGGATTTGACTCTTTTTTTTTTAGTTTCTTATCCGGTATTTGGTATCCGCATTAGAGCCCGATTAATCCGGATTTGCTTCGCGTAGGGCCCAATCAGAAAAAGCGCTTCCTACCAAGAATTTTTTTCATATCCAGGGATTGAAACCGAGATATCTGATTAAGGGGAGGAACAACATCATCCACTGCACTACATCCTTTGATAGTAGGATTTAACTCTAAGAAAATAGAAGGTTATTTTGTTTTAATATGACCGGAGTATCAGTAATACTATTTATTCAGATTCTTATTTTTATGTTTTTTTTTTAATTTGTTTTTTTACATAGGGGTAGGGGAAAGGGAAATGGGAGAGAGGAACAGAGTAGCTTCCGCCCACAGAGTCCTCTCCCTTCACAAGGCTGGGCTGATCCCCATAGGTGAAGCCAACTTATTACTGATTGAGCATGATGACAGGCGGCAGTACTTTCTTCGCAACTTACAACGTGGGAATTCAAAGTTCCAAACTCTCACCAACAAAGTGAAAGTTCTTACCGTCAACCAACTGAGCTACTAGATCCCTACTCTTATTTTTATGTTCGTTTTTGTTAAAAAATATTTCTTTTCTTGTTTTGTAGGTATATTCTAATAAGAAGTTAAATTTAGAAGTTTTTAAATTTAAAGTAAATAAATCATAATATGCAGGCTCATTAATCAATTCAAATAATATTAATCTTTCAAATTTTGCTCATATCTTATTAAACATAACATGAATTATTCACCTAAATAAGTGTGTAAATCTATCGGAAACAACCTCTCTACCCCCAAGGTAGAGGTAAGATCTGCGTACACTCTACCCTCCCCAAACCCCACTTGTGGAATTATACTGTGTATGTTGTTGTTGTAGAGTATAGACATAATATATATGTACATGTCAAAAAATAACAATGAAGTGATTATCGAGAAATATCTTCATTTAAACATAATTATTATTTGTAAAACATATAAGTTGGGCTTACCGCAATTACCTCTCTCTTTGACAAGGCATCAGAAATAATACCTCTTGAATTATAGTAACTCCATTCCTCAATTTTGCAATTTTCTCCTATCATTTTCGAACACGAGAAAATTCCAGTGTGAATAATGATATCGATAAATGTCAGTCCCATATTGAAATATAATGCATATAAACCCCTTTAGATGCTTTTAATATAAGAGATTATATATATATTTGACGAAAGACCATTAATATGAATGGAGAAACATGAAAGAAATGAAGAAGACCAATGATATGAATGAAGAAACATGAAAGAAATGAAGAATAAGGTTACTATTTTACCTACTAAAGGAGAAAAGTGAATCGCGTGAAAGGAATTAAACAAGTGAATTAGAGTGTTGGTTACCGATAAAAATGGTTGTGTATATTTGAGTCAGAGTGGAGCTAGAGTGTCGGTTACTGTTTCAAGTCGAACTCAGTAACTTTAGATCAAACCTTATATTTGTCTTAATGATCCATTGAATATGTATAAATTATTAATTTAGAATTCAATAACTTAAAATGATTAGAATTCATATAATTCATAATCTTTAAATCCTAGTTCCTCCTTGGAGTAACTTTAAATAGTCCTTTAAAAATATTTTTGAGCGATTTTGGTCCTTTAAGTTTATGAAAATTAAGCACTTTAGGTCTTTGTAAAATATTTAATGAACTATGGAAGTTAAATTTAAAGGAAAATGTGAAAGAAAAAGATTTGAAAGAAACACCAGGAAAGTCGCCTCAAATTTCAAAACCTGCACTAAGTATCAATGATAAATAAAAATAGTAGAAATTGCACATCAAAAGACTACATCAGACAGTAAAAATAACGAAACTACAAAACCTTCACTTCCAAATATGAGTTTCTATTAATTCTTTTCTTTTCACACTTCCCGTTAAATCTAATAACTAGATTTTTGTTTTAAAAATATTTGACAGAAATCAAATGCGCTTCCTTTTGACAAATTAAAAAAATCAAAATTTGCAGGAAGATATTTTATAAGATATTTTTTACACGTACCGCAAAATAAGGTTCCTATATATCGTACCTACCAAAGGAGAAGATTAAATCATGTGAAAGGAATTAAACACGTGAACAATGTTAGTAGGTAATCAAGCATTATCTCGCTTTTTATTTTCTTTTCTTACTAGTAGTAGTAGGATTTCTCTTGTAGTTTTTTATCCTTTGATTTATGTTACTATCTACTATCTTTTGTTATTTGCTTAGCGTATTGTTTTGTTTTAGGTACTGTTCCTTTTTTCTTTTTGACCTGCTTTTTTTTTTTGCTTTACCTTGAGCCGAGGGTCTATCGGAAATACCCTCTTTACCCCCAAGGTAGAGGTAAGATCTGCGTACACTCTACCCTCCCAAACCCCACTTATGAGATTATAATAGATATTTATATTATTCTCCCAAATCTAAGTCCCACATGCCGGCCCTTAGGTACTTCGCTAATTAAGAAGTAATCAAAGGAGGAGAAATAGTGTAAATCGGTTTATTAACTATTAAGTACTCTATTATTATTATTATTTCATCAGAACTAGGAGTTGTCATTCTATTGACAATGTGCTTTTTTTTCTTTTTTTAACTTTATGAGGTTACTTTAAAGATAGTTAAAATTAATTATTCATAATCAGCGAAATTACGTTTTAAAGTATGTTAAATTATACTGATCGTGTGAAAACTCAGTTGTACGGTCAATTGATAAAAGATAAATCCATGTTAAAATTATGATACACAAATAGATTTAAATTTAGCAATTATAAGCTACAAGAAATTTTCAATCAACAAATCAGTAGTAAAAAGAACCATTTAAATAGAGATCATAGACATAATATGTCCATGTTATTTGTTGACGTGAATATTATCGAGAAATAGAAGCTTCATTTAAACATGATATAATTTTTTTAGTAATTAAAAAAATATAAACAAGAAATTTGATTTATGTTACTATACACTAATTTCTTCTAATAAATGATCCTTGATTAGAATGGAGAAACAGGAAAGAAAAGGTTGAATACAAAATATAATTAGAACTCCTCTTACCTACTAAAGGAGAAGAATGAATCACATGAAGGAAACCCCAATGAACTTTATTAATTGAAACTTAATTAACTTGTGGAAATATAATGTGTAACTTGAAGCATTTTCTATTGAAACTGTCCCCCCAAAATCTAATTAAAATGGCCGGCCTTAGGGTACTTTTCTTAGGAGGATATAGGAAGAAATTTTCTTAGTTTAAGTCGGCTATATATGTATTAACTCTAGTAGAATTATTCTTTTTGTTTTTAGTTTGGTGTGTTGGTATTTGTTTTGAAGCTCAATTTGAATTCACGCTTGTAAGGCTTGCTAAAGAGGAAGTGTTTGCCACACTCGAACCTGAGAACTCTGATGGAACACCGACGGAGCCACCTTCGTCGGAGAGGACTCAATTTACACCTATTCATTGGAAAATTAAACTGTATAAATAGGTTTTTATTGTGTACATATACTATATATTTAATCTCTTAGCTTCTTTGTGTGTTTAATTATTTATTTCTTTATATTTTACATTTCTTTAATGAGAACTTGGCTCCGCCACTAACGTGTTGAGATACTATTCATCCCATCACAATCGTGGTAACCCTAGTACTATTATTTTATCTAAACTAGGAGGTTCTCAACCTAATAAGCATCGTTTGTGAAAATATATAAGGATATACACGGTATACAATACCTTGTGTATATCACGGAAGCCCATCACAAGTGGGAGACTGTGATATACACGGTATACACATCCGTGTATATCCCTATTTTGGTAACATATTATTTATATTATTTGTATATAATTAGCATTGTACACTTATCATAATTGTAGGATTTTATACAACTAGAATAGAGTTTTGGGAGTAAAATATGAATAATATTTTCCGTATTATGGATATGGAAAATTGGAAAATTCTATTCATATTCTACTCCCAAAATCCTATTCTAGTTGTACAAAATCCTACAATTATGGTAAGTGTACAATGCTAATTATATACAAATAATACAACTAATATGTTACCAAAATAGGGATATACAATTTTTGGGTGCGGGATACATCCGATAAATGGTGGATAATATACGGGGAGACCTCGTCATCCAAAAAATTATACGAACTAGGCCCGAGACTACTCACTTTAGCAAACGAAAATTGGGTTTCATCAAAAATTACATGGCGACTAATTATGAGTTTACTAGAGGAGAAATCAAAACACTTGTAACCACAATGATTAGATGGATAACCCAAAAACACACAAGGGGTAGAACGGGCTTGAAGTTTGTTAATAGTAGTTGACGGAAATAGGGGATAACATAAGCACCCAAAGACCCTAAGATGTGAATACGAAGGATCCTTATTAAAGAGGATTTTAAGAGGGGATGAATATGTCAATTCTTTGGTAGGAAGTATGTTAAGGAGATAAGTAGTCATTTGTAGAGCATGAAGCCAAAAGAAAAAGGGTACGAAAGCATGGACCAATAAAGTGCGGAAAATATTATTAATGGTACAAAATTTTTGTTCGGCTTTCCCATTTTGTGAGGACGTATGAGGACAAGAGAAATGAAAATTTATACCATTAGTATCACAAAAATCCCGAAACAAACAATTATCATATTCTTTGCCATTATCACATTGAATATTTTTTATTTCTCGTTCGAATTGGGTATGGATGAATGCTCAAAATTTTAAGAAGGTGGAAAAAACTTGTGATTTTTTCGCTAACGGAAAGGTCCATAAAAAATTAGAATAATCATCCAAAAATAGAACATAATAACGATGGCCCACAAAACTGAGAACAGGAGAAATCCATAAATCGCTATGAATAATATCAAAAGGCATCAAAGTACGAGACGTAGAGGCTACAAATGTTAATCTAACATGTTTTTCTAAAGGACAGGAATGACAACTTGGAGTACTATGCGTACCCTTACAAGATATAAAATTGTTTTTATGTAAAGAAGAAATAATAGACGACCCAGGGTGACCCAAACGTGCATGCCACAAGGAAGGAGCTAGAGCTGCAAATGTCGATGGCATGTGGATAAAAATCTTTTATAACGAGTGTTTTTCATTTTTAATGAGTTTTGCATTATGTGAATCTGAACTAATTAAATTATTATATGAATATGAATTAATTGAATCAATAAGTTTTAAAAACCAAATTACAAAAAATAATATCATAAATTTCTTTTACACTATCTTATCGCACTTTGAATATTTCACGTACTAATTGGAAACTAGCTCAAGTAACCTTCTACACCACTTGCACTATAAAATAAATCTTTGTTAAATTATGATACAATTTCCTTTATATATTTCGAGATCTGCATCTGTTTTGCACTGCACTTCCAACATATTCTTGATTCTTGTCTACTTGATCAATTCTTGATTATTTTTATGCAATCCTATGCATATCAGATTATGTCTGGTAAAAATCTACTAGTGCTTGATATTTATATTAAAATTAATAAATATCTAACATGTGTTTGCACTAAGGATCTATCGGAAACAGCCTCCCGACCTTCACATGGTAGGGATAAGATCTGCGTATACTCTACCTTACCCAAATCCCACCAGGTGAGATTATATTGAGTATGTTGTTGTTGTTGAACGTGTGTTTTCACATATATATATTTCTGTTCTCGCCCCGAATTCTGTTCTCTGCCGTTTTATCGGCTGACCGTATCAGGAGACAAATTGATTCTTTAACTTAAGCGATTTAGGCTGAAAACGGAACTCTGATTTTCACCAATGGGTTCCCCAACTACTCCAAAAAGCGTTAGGACGATGGTATGAGTAAACTAAGAGGTAAAAAATATGAATGCAGTTGAGTACAGTAAAGTAAAAGATAAATAAAGAAAATGATAAAGATAGATAAAATTGAGTTGTTTGATTGATTGGTTGTGTATTTCTGTATACAAATAATGATCCTATTTATAGTACCGAAAAAAACTATACAACGTGATCCCCCCCTCCTCCATATCAGCCATCAAGTAACCCACTAAGTTCAATGGCCGACTATGGGGGAGGTTGTGCCAATTTTCTCGCCCTCTACTCCTCTTGCTTGGATAATGACCCTTTCTTTTAGCTGTTGTTGGCCGTTACCGCTTCTAGGGGTCCGAAAACCCTTTTGACTTGGTCGTTGAGGCGTCTGCATCTGAGTGGGTCCCAGCCGTACCTCTAACTAACAACTCGGCTAAGATGCCTTAGTAGCCGATGAAGTTCTTGTAGTCGAGGGCTAGGAGTAAATTCAGCTCTGGAACAGTTCTGCTGTCACTGAATTCGGCTAAACACTTAAATTACTTTTGAGTGTTAACAATTGCCCTCCTACATTAACTCGAGTGTGGCTGTTGAGTTGATGTATCCGAAAGTAGCCGTCATTTCAGTCTGACAGCCGCGCATGTCACTTAAATCGTCTCGTCTCCAGTGTATGCAATGATGATTACTTTTGAATTGGGTTTCCCCTTCTGCAATGCCTCGGCTATCCTTGCCTCAGAACTTATGGCGGTCAGTCGATGCCACTGGTCACGTATGAGTTGGGTTTCCTCAACTATTTAAACCCTTCACGGTAAGTCGTGGTTCAGCCAATTGTTTTTATTTCAAACCCTCGCGAGGTAAGATTACAGAATTCCCAAGATCCTTCTTCATACTGCTCCTTGACGGCTATGGGAGCCACATAGGGTGAATAGAGGACAGCCTCTACGTTTTGAACCCCTGGTCGGAATGAGTTATCATCCGCTGGGACGATTTCTATCTTGTCTCCTTCCCAAAAGATGAGTTTTTGATGCATGGTAGAAGGAAGACATCGGCTGGTATGAATCCAGTCCCTGCCCAGCAGAATAGTGTAGGACAGCTTGCCATCTATTACAAAGAAGGCAGACTTGACCGTCTTAGAACCTTCAGTGATTTCTGCTAGTAGAATCCCTAATGCTTTAGAGGCTTATCCCATAAAGCTAGCCATTTTCATGTTAGTTGGGATGAGATCCTCCTTTGTTTTGTTAAGATCCATCAAGGTAAGCAGCGGCATCACATTCAGCACAGCCCCATTGTCGACAAACACCCGACTAATAATTTTGTCGTTAATGTAAGCCTTGACGTAAAGGGGTTTGATGTGTTTAACCATATCTTTTGTAAGTGCACAAAATACGGTGCTCAAAGTGTCCCTAGCCGGGGTATCAACTATTTGTGCCTATTTTGTGTCTTCTACGCAAACATCACTTTCTAGGCTATCCAGCGCGGAGCGGCTGGCCCAGGACTCACATGGGATTAGGTTGACCATTTCAATGTCTGCTCAGATCTCATCAACCAGGTCATGGCTAAATAAATCAAGGATGGAGTCCCCTCCTTCATCCAATTCGACTGACCAGAAGCTCATAACTTCCATTTTCTATAGATAAATGGGGATCAGCTGGGGATCCTATGACTGAATCCTCTGCACGATCTATGGGATTGCCTCAGTTAGAGGTCCATCTGGGGCCACATTATCTTGCTGGGGTTCCTCCATCGGGTTGTCAGTAGGCTATTCATCTAGCTCTGGTTGACCCGACGTCTCTCCTTCAAGTGACATTTCCCTTGAAGCAACTGAGTCGAATGCCCACTCGATAGCCTCGGCTCTGGCAGACTCAAGAATCTAATGATTTTCGGTTGCCTTGGTGTTGGAAATTAGATGCAATGTTTGTTGCATATTACGCAAGGTGTTGGCACATTGCATCCTTTTTTTCTAAGCCCTGGATACGACTCTCGGTGGTGCCTCTTTCTTTCCGGGAGCATGATTAACAGACCACTTCCCCAGTTCTGTATTGGCAGCTGGTTTAATCATTCTCTGGGGTCTCGTATGGCCCTCATTTCTCATCGTGATACGTAAGGACGAAACACCCTCATTTACGTTAAACTCGACCACCCTCTGTTTAGTTTTAGAGAGTGGTTCTTTATCTATTCGAGGCATGCTCGGCTGCCATTTGGTTGGCATCCATACTTGCCCCCCAGGCCTATGCCTGACGCCAATAGGGACCGTCATGGACCTCATGGTTTGTTCTTGAAGTTCTCGTTCAACGTCCCTCGAGTATTTAGGGCGGCCATGAAAACTTCTCCTAGCTGGCTGCCTGTCATCACGAATGTCATGTAGGTTGCCTAACCGTTTGAACACAGAGGTCCTTGTGGCCTTCTCCCCTTTGGTAGGTTTCTTTGGGACCCACACCATTTTCATCGGTTGTCTCCCTTAGGTGTCTCTTGACTCATTGGGCTTAGCAAAAAACACCATAGATAATGGTACCACGGGAAATGGGTCGGTATCAATGGACATTTCAGCCATACTCTTGTCGGCTAGCTTGAACCTCCCCTCTTTGATATCCTTTTGGATCGCCTTTCTGAAGACCACACAGTTAGAAGTAGAATGGTTGTATGAATTATGCCACTTGTAGTACTTATTATCTTTGAGTTCCTCGGCAGGCGGAATCCTATGACCATCAGGCAGTCGAATCTACTTTTTTTTAGTAGATGATCAAAGATCTGATCTGCCTTTGTGATGTCAAACGAGTAACTGACTCTGTCATCGAATGAACTCGTCTCATTGCCCTTTACGACTTTTAAGGCTGGGTAAGAGTAAACCTTACCCCTAACAATCTTGGCCACCATTGCGTCTGTCGCGCAGTCGGCTGACTCTGAATCAGACTCATCCGCTCAAATGATAGATACCAAGTGGGAGCCTCGATTTCGGTTGGCTCTTCTCCGCTCCTTCTCCTAGACGTACTACTATATTTGGCTAGCCTTTTCGGCTAACTAGCTCAGGTCAGAGCATGATTATCCCACTAACTTCTCCTTTAACTGAAGGTGCATGTTATTGATTATCATGTGGGCACACTCAGACTCGGGGAAGTGTACGGTGCATTTCCCAACCTTCTTTCTGAATCTCTTGATAAAATCGGCAGTCGATTCATCGACCTGCTGCTTGAGATTCATTAGACCAGTAACGGTAACCTGAGGTTGGGGCCAATAGAACCTATCATGGTAGCAACCCTCCATGTCAGCCCAACTCTGAATGGAATCAGGAGCCAAAGAGAAGTACCATGCGAAGGTTGTTCCCGTTAGAGAGAGATGGAATAGCTGCAACTTGTGATACTCATTCTGGCCAGCCTTGCCGCATTGGGCAGTAAATCTACTGATGTGCTCGATAGTGGATTTGTCGTCGTCGCCAGTAAAGATGGCAAACTCCGGTGTTTTGAAGCCCATCGACAAAGGTTCTATCAATCTACCCAATCAGGGTAAGGCTTCTTATAAACAGGCATGTCCAAAGGTTTCAGTTGGATGCCGAAGTACCTCCACATGGTATTAGCAATAATTTATGGGTTTATCAGTTGTGACGTCCCCTGCCGATTCTCTACTCGATTTGGCTGGTAGGCGTTCTGCACTGGCGGCCTCCATTCTGCACTTTGTTGGATAGGGTTTTGAAGGTTGTAGGTGGTCTGCTGGCCATTACCAATAGGTGGGGTAATGCCCTATTGCTGCTGTTGGATATGGCCACCAAATCCTACAACCTGAGCTCCTAGAACGGCTAACGGAGCCTGAGGATAAGGTAGAACAGTATTCCTTGGCTTCTCTCATCGGACGTCGGTCGTTCTTAGAAAATTTACGCTTCCTGAAAGGTATGGACTGGGTACTGGCAATGACTGCTGGAATGGTATTCCACTGTAAACAACGTCACCAGATAATCGAGCTAAGTCATAGTCAGAGGCTATCGGCTGCCAATTCGGCTAGCCAACAATGTTCGTCTGCATCATAGGGTCATTCGTAGAAACGTACGGCAATCCAAAGTGTCCTGGAGCCTGAATTATTCTACGAACTATGTTGATCTGCCCATACTGCAGACTCGCTTGGTCAAGTGGCATATTTTCCCCCCAAGGTTCGGCGGCAATCATGCAGTGTGCTGGTTGCCAGGCGATTGGGTTTGTGTTCCTAGGTGCGCTACCGACTGCACCTGAGTAGGCACTAGCTGTTGCACATGCGGCTGAGGAACAACACCAGGACTCACGGCCTCATCCTGAACAACACCGCTCGTCAGAGGGATGACATAAATAATTTGGATTCATGCCGGAGCTTTCGACAACAGAAGCCATTCATCTTGCGCGGAGGTTGGTGGAGCAGTACAGGGAGAGGAAGAAGGACCTTTAGATGGAGTTCATCGACCTAGAAAAGGCTTATGACAAAGTCCCCAAGGAGGTTCTATAGAGGTGCTTGGAGGCTAGAGGGGTACCTGTGATGTATACTAGGACGATCAAGTACATGTACGATGGAGTTAAGACTCGGGTGCGGATTATAAGATGTGATTCAGAGCACTTTCCGGTTGTGATAGGATTGCATCAAGGATCATCTCTTAGCCCATTTTTATTTGCGGTAGTGATGGATGTATTGACGCTCCATATCCAAGGAAAGGCACCACAGTGTATGTTATCCATGGATGACATAGTGCTGATTGACGAGATCCGCGGGGAGTCAACGCTAAGCTGGAGGTTTGGAGACAGACCCTGGAGTCTAAAGGGTTCAGGTTGAGTACGACCAAGACAGAATACTTAGAGTGTAAGTTCAGTGATGTGACGCGTGAGACTGACTAGGATGTGATGCTTGATACTTATGTCATCCAAAAGAAAGGAAGTTTTAAGTATCTTGGATCTATTATCCAAGAAAATTGAGAGATTGATGAGGATGTCATACATCTTGGTGCGGGTGGATGAAATAGAGGCTTGCATCTGGAGTCTAGTGTGATAAGAAGGTGCCACCAAAACTCAAATGTATGTTCTACAGAGTGGTGGTTAGATCAATTATGTTGTATGTGGCAGAGTGTTGGCCAGCCAAGAACTCTCATATTCAGAAAATGAAAGTAGCAGAAATTATGATGTCGCGGTGGATATGTGGGCATACTAGTAGTGATATGATTAGAAATGAAGATATCTGGGA
Source organism: Anisodus tanguticus (assembly GCA_034509755.1). Classification (NCBI taxonomy): domain Eukaryota; kingdom Viridiplantae; phylum Streptophyta; class Magnoliopsida; order Solanales; family Solanaceae; genus Anisodus; species Anisodus tanguticus. The sequence continues at coordinate 4,735,241 of CM067543.1, read as the reverse complement.
CAAGGTGGGAGTGGCCTCGATGGAAGACAAGATGTGAGAAGCGAGACTTAGATGGTTCGGACATGTGTAGAGGAGATGTTGGATTCCCCAGTGCGGAGGTGTGAGAGGTTGTCTGCGAATGGCTTCATGAGGGGTAGAGGTAGACCAAAGAAGTATAGGGACGAAGTGATTAGAAAGGACATGACGCAACTACAACTTACCGAGGACATGACCTTAGATAGGAGATTGTGGAAGACACGAATTAGGGTAGAAGGTTAGTAGGTAATCGAGCATTGTCTCATTTTTTCTTTTCTTTTCTTACTAGTAGTTGTAGGATTTCTCTTGTAGTTTCTTATCCTTTAATTTTTGTTACTATCTACTATCTTTTGTTATTTGCTTAGCGTATTGATCCATTTGGTTTTTCTGTGAAGGATTTCAAAACGGGGAGTCCTCTCATGAGGTGTGATAGTTGGGGAGATCTTTATCCTATCACGCCACATTCTGGTTTCTCGAGTTACGCAATGCCATCCACTTTTACCGCTCTGGCTCCATCCTTGTGGCATGCTCGTCTAGGTCATCCGGGATCATCTATTTTGTCTTCCTTAAACAAAAACAATTTTATTTCTTGTAAGAGTGTGCGTAGTACTCCGAATTGTCAATCTTGTTCTTTAGGAAAAATAGTTAAGTTGTCATTTGTAGACTCCAATTCTCATACTTTAATGCCATTTGATATTATTTATAGTGATTTATGGACGTCTCCTGTTCTTAGTTCTTTGGGTCATCGATACTATGTTCTCTTTTTGGATGATTATTCTAAGTTTTTATGTACTTTTCCGATAGCGAAAAAATCTCAAGTTTTTCCATCTTCTTAAAATTTAGAGCATTCATTAGAACCCAATTCGAACGAGAAATAAAAAATATTCAATGTGATAATATCAAAGAGTATGATAATTGGGTATTTTGGAAATTCTATGCTAATAATGAGATCGATTTTCGTTTTTCTTGTCCTCATACATCTTTACAAAATAGGAAAGCCAAACGCAAAATTCGTACCATTAATAACATTGTCCGGACTTTGTTGATTCATGCTTCCGTACCCCCATCTGTTTGGCATCATGCTCTACAAATGACTACATATCTCCTTAACATAATTTCTTCCAAAGGTTTGACATATTCTTTCCCCCTTCACATTCTATTTAATAAAACCCTTTCGTATTCACATCTTAGGGTCTTTGGGTGTTTGTGTTATCCGCTATTACCGTCCACTACAATTAACAAACTTCTGGCCCGGTCTACTCCATGTGTGTTTTTGGGTTTTCCGTCTAATCATTGGGGTTACAAATGCTTTGATTTATCCTCTAATAAAATCATCATTAGTCGCCATGTCATTTTTGATGAATCCCAATTTCCGTTTGCTAAAGTGAGTAATCCCGTTCCTAGTTGGTATAATTTTTGGATGATGGTATATCCCCGTATATTATTCACCATTTTTCGGACATGTCCCGCACCCAAAATTCTCCAACGGGCCCACTGCCCGCTGGTCCCACTAGCCCGTCACAACCCTCTCAGCCCAGTTTTGTCACTGGACCGCCGGCAATTGGGCCGGTCCGGTCCAATGCGGAACCGGTCCAGCTCTCGCATCCCCCACTGTTTCTGCTTCCCGAAATGGGCCAGTAGGCCCACTGCCTGCTGGCCAGTCCATACTGAGTCCAGAAAATTCCCATATTCTGCCCAATTCTTCCCCGAGTCATAGACCAGTCACTCGTAGTCAACAAGGAATTTTAAAACCTAAAAGGCATTTTAATTTACATTATAATGCTCTTAAATCATCCTTACCCGGTAATCCTGTGTCTGCATTAAATGACCCGAATTGGAAAATTGCTATGACCGATGAATATAATGCTCTTATTGATAATAAGACGTGGTAGTTGGTGCCCCGTCCATCTGATATTAATATTATTAGGTCTATGTGGATTTTTGCTCATAAGGAAAATTCAGACGGTTCGTTTGCACGGCATGAGGCTCGGCTTGTAGGTATGGTAAGACTCAGCAGGTTGGTGTGAATTGTGGGGAGACGTTTAGTCCAGTGGTCAAACCGGGTACCATTCGCACTGTACTCAGCTTGACTATTTCGAAAGCATGACCCATCTATCAGTTAGATGTTAAGAATGCTTTCTTACATGGTGATCTCAATGAAACAATGTATATGCGCCTTTGTGGTTTAGGAAGCCCAAGTATCCTCATCATGTATGTTTATTGAATAAGTCCTTATATGGGCTTACGCAGTCTCCACGGGCCTGGTATAAGAGGTTTGCTGACTATGTTTCGACTATTGGGTTCACTCACAACAAGTCGGATAATTTCTTGTTCATATATCATCGTGGTTCGTCCTTGGCTTATATACTATTATATGTGGATGATATTATATTGACTGCCTCTTCCGATGCCATACGTCAGTCTATCATGACAATGCTCAGTTATGAGTTTGCTGTGAAAGACTTGGAGCCCTTGAGTTATTTTTTGGGGATTGCTGTCACTCGTCATACAGGTGGATTGTTCTTATCACAGAGGAAGTATGCGGCCGAGATCATTGAGAGGGATGAGATGTCATCATGTAAGTCCACTTTCACTCCAGTTGATACTAAACCCAAATTAGGTACTGCAGCCAGCGCACCATACGAGGATCCGACCCGCTATCACAGTCTTACCGGGGGCCTTCAGTATCTTACATTCACAAAATCGGATATTACGTATGCCGTACAACAGATGTGTTTGTTTATGCATGATCCTAGGGTTGAGCACATGCATGCGCTCAAACGCATCATTCGGTATATTCAGGGTACGCTTGACTATGGCCTGCATTTATATCCTTCCTCGATATCCACACTTGTCTCGTATACAAATGTTGATTGGGGCATTGTCCGGACACTAGACGGTCTACGTCTGGCTATTGTATGTTTTTTTGCAATAACTTGGTCTCCTGGTCTGCGAAATGTCAGTTGACTTTGTCCCGATCCAGTGTCGAGGCCGAGTATCGAGTGGTAGCTAATGTGGTCTCAGAATCATGTTGGTTACGTAATTTGTTGTTAGAGCTTCATTGTCCTATCCAGAAAGCGACCTTGGTGTATTGTGATAATATTAGTGCCATCTATTTGTCGGGTAATCTAGTTCAGCACCAACGCACTATACATATCGAGATGGACATTCATTTTGTTCGCGAAAAGGTTGCTCGTGGTCAGGTTCGCGTATGTCATGCCCCGTCCAGGTATCAAATAGCTTTAGTTCAAACCTTATATTTGTCTTAATGATCCATTGAATATGTATAAATTATTAATTTAGAATTCAATAACTTAAAATGATTAGAATTCATATAAACCGTAATCTTTAAATTCTAGTTCCTCCTTGGGGTAACTTTAAATAGTCCTTTAAAATATTTTGGAGCGATTTTGGTTCTTTAAGTTTATGAAAATTAAGCACTTTAGGTCTTTGTAAACTATTTAATGAACTATGTCAGTTAAATTTAAATGAAAATGTGAAAGAAAAAGATTTGAAAGGGACACCAAGAAAGTGACCTGAAATTTCAAAACCTGCGCTAAGTATCAATGATAAATAAAAATAGCAGAAACTGCACATCAAAAGACTACATCAGACAGTAAAAATAGCGAAACTACAAAACCTTCACTTTCAAATATGAGTTTCTATTAATTATTTTCTTTTCACACTTCCCGTTAAATCTAATAACTAGATTTTTGTTTTAAAAATATTTGACAGAAATTAAATGCGCTTCCTTTTGATAAATTTTAAAAATCAAAATTTAGAGGAAGATATTTTTTACACCTACCCAAAATAAGGTTCCTATATATCGTACCTACCAAAGGAGAAGATTAAATCATGTGAAAGGTATTAAACACGTAAACAATGTCAAATGTAGTTTTTTTCTTCAATTTTTTTTATGTAAAATGTAGCTTGTGGCAATATATATATTATTCTCCCAAATCTATGTCCCACATGCCGGCCCTTGGGTACTTCGCTAATTAAGAAGTAATCAAAGGAGGAGGAATAGTGTAAATCGGTTTATTAACTATTAAGTACTCTATTATTATTATTAATATTATTTCTAGGAGTTGTCATTCTATTGACAATGTGCTTTTTTTTCTTTTTTTAAATTTATGAGGTTACTTTAAAGATAGTAAAAATTAATTATTCATAATCAGCGAAATTACGTTTTAAAGTATGTTAAATTATACTGATCGTGTGAAAACTCAGTTGTACGGTCAGTTGATAAAAGATAAAATCCATGTTAAAATTATGATACACAAATAGATTTAAATTTAGCAATTATAAGCTACAAGAAATTTTCAATCAAAAAATCAGTAGTAAAAAGAACCATTTAAATAGAGATCATAGACATAATATGTCCATGTTATTTGTTGACGTGAATATTATCGAGAAATAGAAGCTTCATTTAAACATGATATAATTTTTTTAGTAATTAAAAAAATATAAACAAGAAATTTGATTTATGTTACTATACACTAATTTCTTCTAATAAATGATCCTTGATTAGAATGGAGAAACAGGAAAGAAAAGGTTGAATACAAAATATAATTAGAACTCCTCTTACCTATTAAAGGAGAAGAATGAATCACATGAAGGAAACCCCAATGAACTTTATTAATTGAAACTTAATTAACTTGTGGAAATATAATGTGTAACTTGAAGCATTTTCTATTGAAACTGTCCCCCCAAAATCTAATTAAAATGGCCGGCCTTAGGGTACTTTTCTTAGGAGGATATAGGAAGAAATTTTCTTAGTTTAAGTCGGCTATATATGTATTAACTCTAGTAGAATTATTCTTTTTGTTTTTAGTTTGGTGTGTTGGTATTTGTTTTGAAGCTCAATTTGAATTCACGCTTGTAAGGCTTGATAAAGAGGAAGTGTTCGCCACACTCGAACCTGAGAACTCGACCTTCGTCGGAGAGGACTCAATTTACACCTATTCATTGGAAAATTAAACTGTATAAATAGGTTTTTATTGTGTACATATACTATATATTTAATCTCTTAGCTTCTTTGTGTGTTTAATTATTTATTTCTTTATATTTTACATTTCTTTAATGAGAACTTGGCTCCGCCACTAACGTGTTGAGATACTATTCATCACATCACAATCTTGGTAACCCTAGTACTATTATTTTATCTAAACTAGGAGGTTCTCAACCTAATTAGCATCGTTTGATCCATGTTAGTTGAAACAATACAAAAGACTATATCCAACATTCGGTACTTTTTAATTTATGTAACATTCTTTCATTTTTAATCAGTCCAAAAAAAATGATACGGTTTTTGTATTTAGTAACAATTTAACTTTAAAATACTCATTTTACGTTTAATAAGATGATTTATAGCCACACAAATATCTATAGCTTATTTTAACCACAACTTTCAAACATCTTTTTTTATTTTTTAAACACTGTGTCCGGACACCCAGACACCAGACGGTCTACGTCAGGCTGCTGTATGTTCCTTGGCAACAACTTGGTCTCCTGGTCTGCGAAGCGTCAGGCGACTCTATCCCGCTCAAGTGCCGAGGCTTGAATATAGAGGGGTAGCCAATGTGGTCTCAGAATCATGTTGGTTACGTAATTTGCTTTTGGAGCTTCATTGTCCCATTCAGAAGGCAACCTTGGTATATTGCGATAATATTAGTGCCATCTACCTTTCTGGTAATCCGGTTCAGCACCAACGCACTAAACATATCGAGATGGACATTCACTTTGTCCGTGAAAAGGTTGTCCGTGGTCAAGTTCGCATATGCCATGTCCCGTCGAGATATCAAATTGCCGACATCTTTACAAACGGTCTTCCCTCGATCCTTTTTGAAGATTTTAGGGACAGTCTCGGCATTCGAAGACCGCCCGCTATGACTGTGGGGGTGTGTCAAAAATACACAATATACACACAATATACATCTGTATATTGTGTATATTAGGTCTCGGCTATGCTCACGGATTGGCCCTCGGATGGGCTGATTATTATGTGTAATTTATGGTAAATATTTAAGTATCCTAGTTTAGATAATATTGTAATATAATTAGTATTGTATTACCAAAATTAGTGTATTACCATAAATGTATAGAATAAGGTTTTAGGAATAGAATAGGAATATGATTCTCCTATTATGTAACTTGTATATATAGCCTTTCAATTAATGAAAATAATCAAGGGATTATTTCTTTCAGAATGAGAACATGAACTCCTTATATGGATTTGGACAATCTTCAACATACAAACTAGCTTTTAGGGTTGAGTTAGTCTCAAGATCCATTTTTTTTTACAGATTTCATACCCAAGACTCGAACTTAAACTTTTAGTTAAAAATGAATAAATACTTTATCGCTCCACCACAATTCTTATTGATTTAATATAAACACTAAATGAGTAAATTTTCACGGTATATATGTTGTCCTATTTGTTTGGTTGCGTTAATTTGTTAACTAATTAGTCTAATACAAACCATGGATTATGTACTTGGTTCTTGCCTTCTTGCGATGACATCTGATTGAATGGTACGATGAAAAATATAATACTCCCTCTAAACATCACGCTTGTCGCTAATAAAAACAAATTACCTTGATTAATTCAATGAATTATTCTTCCCTGCTAATTTGCTGCTTGGCAATTTCCCTAGATTCCATCGGGAATTTAATTTTATGGGTTTTGAATTTTATAAAGATAACTTTAAGGGATAGTAATTGAATTCTAAATATAATATTTATATGTATTTAATAGATCTTTTCATTTTATATACAGGTTGAGTAAAAGTTAATGAATTCAATGGAACTCGTATTCAAACTTCTAGCTCCGTCCCTGATATCCCCTATGTTTATGCTTTACTATTGTACAACGTTATCATTTTTTTCCCACCTCAATCTTTCAACTTGCTTATTTTTTAATCCTATTCTAAATAATATGTTGCCCCTGTTTTTTATACTCATATACCAGGGGCAGGACGTGAATGAGATCATATGTATGGGTTGACCAATCACCCCCTGCCCCTAATATGTATATCGTATAGTATAATTATATTATATTATATTGTATTTTCTATATAAATATAATAGTTGGATAGATTGTTTCATTTTTCATTAGTTCATAATGTTATGCACCATCAATTTAAAAAATAAGCTTACATTATTATTATATAAAGAAAAAGTAGGGTATGTGCTAGTGTTATTATAGAAAAAGGACAAAGGCTAAAATATGATTATTTAATACTCCATTTGTCTCAATTTATATATGTAAAGACATTTTACTATGTATGAAGACTTGTGAAATTTGTGGTCTAAATCACCCATAGATATTTATGTGGCTATATATTTATGAAAAGTTTAAAGATAAATTGCTACTAAATATAGAAAGGTCTTGTTTTTTTTTATTTTGGACTTGCTAAAATGAAAAGAGTGACACATAAATTGTGACGGATGGAACAATAAGTAAGAGCAAGCTAAGAAAAGAATAAGATGACGACGTGGTCACACAATATCAATTGTTACAAAGACTGACATTTTCTTCGTTCAATGTACAACAACGGGTAACAATCATCTAAACAAACTGGTTGTAGATGAAATGTGAGAGAAAAAAGTGATGAAATTGCGAGAGGTCCAGTCCCGTCCAACATTCTGCCGGCAGAGGGGACGGGATGGGTCGGGTAGGGGGATTTGGGGGGATTTTAAATATTTTTTTCTACACTTAATTTAATAAAATATATATTTAAACACTTAAATAATTGAACAAGATAGTGAAAAAATATCCCAAGGCTAATTATCTCTTATGTTATTTAATAGAAATATGATTTTTTTGTAATACAATTTCAAAATTGCAACTTTGTTACGTAGTTCAAAAGTTGCAAATCACATAGTAAAATTGTCATTAAAAAATTACATATTAAACCATACTTTTTATAATTTTCTGACAATCTCTTGAGGATCTTCTGTTGGAATTGGAAGTTGTTGGTCAAATTGTTCAACGTCGCTTCCTCGGATAAGATTTTATTGTAGTTGTAGTCGTCTTCTTCATTGATCTCTGTTTGACCGCACCTTCTACGCTTCGCTCTAATTCAATCTCTAAATAAAGCTGCAATCTCCAAACTGTCTCCCGTCAATGAGTGGTTGTGCTCTCCTATTTGAAAATTTCCAGTAGAAAAAACGCTTTCAGAAGCTGTTGATGACGCTTGAATATTCAATACATCTCGGGCCATCTTTGATAGAGTCGGAAATGTCTTCTCATTCTCCCTCCAGTATTTCAGCAAGTCTTCACGTCCATTTTCATTGGCAATTGATTCGAACGGTACAACACCCTGCAAAATATAAACATCAAACTCGCTAATTTGTGAAGAACTTGAACCACTATACATTCTATTTCGAAGACCTTGAATACTTGAATCAGAAACCACTTGTTTTTTATAAGGTTGAAGTGAAGTAGAAGAAGATGGTACAGAAGCCGGTTGATTATTTGCACTTTGCTCTTGGTAATACATATACATATTTTTGCATTGTGTTTGTATGCTAGACATAACTTCTTCTTTAGTTGGTTCTTCAGTTGGGTCTGTTGGAAGTATTTCTAAGTATTCATAAATCGTTTCAATAAGGGCATTACAGCAGTCTACTTTAATAGTAGGATTTAATACAACACCAATAAAATAAATAGTGGGAATATGTAAAAAATATTTTTTAAATTTTACAAACACTTTTGCAATAGCTGAAGCGTAAGTTGGTTTTTTCATATATTTATTAAATAACAAAAATATTAGAGCTATATAAAATAACATAGTTGAAATAGTAGGATAATAAATACTAGAAAATTCCTTAGTAGCTAGAAAAATTTCTCTAAGAATACAATAAGTTCCAAAATTTTATCTCAATCATCATCTACAAGCATATCCGTTGGATTTTGATTATGGGCGATAAATAATAAAGTTATAAGTATTCTATACTCGTGAGCAACAAGTAATTTTTCATACAAAGAATTCCACCTAGTCACAATTTCTTCTGAAATTTTCCTATAATGTAATCCACAATCATGACAAGTTTTTTTATACTCTTTGCGTCTTTGTATTTTATTACCTTTAAAAATAAAGTTGATATTAAATTGTACTTTACCAAGGATGTTTTTAAAAAGTTTTAGGCCATCCTTTACAACTAAGTTATAAATATGACATGCACATCTAACATGAAAAATATGAGAAAAAGATGGAGTCAATCGAGTTTTTAAAATTTTTACAGCATAATCATTAGAAGTAGTATTATCTAATGTAATAGTCATAATTTTATCAGTAATTCCATAATATTCATTAATTTCATGAATATTTTTTGAAATAAAAACTCCAGTGTGCCTTTCATCAATATATCTATATGCTAATATACGTTTTTGCATAGATCAATTGTGATCTATCCAATGACAAGTAATAGTTAAATAATCATTACCATTAGTACTATGGCCTATGTCAGAAGTGATAGTCACTTTGCGATGCAATGCATAACATAAATATTATTGATATTCATGCGCAAATTTAAAAACATCTCTTCTAATAGTTGATCTAGGAAAACCGTTAAAAGCAGGATTATATGCTTCTCGAATGTAATGAATAAAACCAGGAGAGAAAGAAAATGAAAAAGAAAAACCCTCCACAACAACTAATTTTGCTAAAATTCCCGATCTTTGTGTTTATCATATTTCGGACCTATAACTCCCCCCGTCATCGGGTTAATTCGACCATGTACTTGGTCGGAGACACTATGTGAACTTTGTCCCGACAGGCAAATGCACACCCGCTTTGACAGCCAAGTATTGGTTATACCTTGATTTGTGAGAGTTTTCTACATGTCTCATTAAACCTCCTGTCCCACCTTGACCTTTTCCAGTTTTAAATTTATAAACTTCACGACAAGTTTTACAAATAGCTAGTTGATTAGGAATGTCTCTTTCAAAAAAATCTCATGCAGGTGATTTTAATTTTTGTTGTTCTTGTCCTCTTCTCATACTAGGGGGAATATGAGGGATTCCAGTTTCAGTTTCAACCTGAGACTTAGTCTGATCCTGAGGTGGGGGTGCACTAGTGGGTGTGTTATCTAAATTATTTTTAATTCATTTTCTAAACAAAGTCTGGTTCAGATGCAGAATATACCTCATAATCTAATGGTATATTAATATTAACACTAAAAAGATCAGTTTCATCTACATGAGTGAAATCATCGTAATTAAGATTACTAGAAGATGCACCCTTACCCCTGTTATCCGTAATACCTCTACCAGAAAAACGTTAACTTCATTCCATTATAATTATGTAAATAAATAATTAAAGTTAATGAAATTAAGTACGATAATTAAAATTAAGTAACAATAATAATTTAAATAAAAAAGGAACGAAGGTACCAAACGCCGACGTAACGTCGACGTGTAATCGAGGTTGAAAATTAAAAAATTTCTCGATGATCCTCAAGCTAGTTTCCAACTTCACTCCCAAATTTTGAACTTTGATAGAAATTAGCAAATGAAATATAATATTTAGTGTGCAATTTAGATTTGTAGAGAGAGAGAGATTAGAGAGATAGTAGGAAGATTTGTGAGAAAAATGAAGAGGAGAATGAGGTATTTATAGTTGAGAAATGGGGTTAATGTTTAAATATACTAACTTAGGAGTTAAAAATAAATATTAAGGGGGTAGGGGGTTTATGAGGTGTGTGGGTGGTGGGGGGGGGGGGAATGGCTGTTACTAGCCGTTGCCAACAGCTAAATTGAAAGTGGTCATTTGTGCAACGACTAGTTTCTGCAAAGTGGTGTGGGACGGGGCGGGCTGGGACAGGTCGGGTCGGAGGGCGGGATGGGGCGGGATCGGGACGGGCGGGACGAGCCGTAGTCCCATCCTGAGTTTGAACTCCGCTACCAACATTTTTTATCCCTTATTTTAAAAGGGGGGTCGGGGCAAGTTGGGACGGGATCGGGTCATCCCGGCCCACTCGACAACCTTATTTAAAACATAATCAATGCTTGTAATATAATTGAAGTATATTCACAACATAAAAATAGCGTAGAAACTGAGTCTCCTCCTCCTCCTCGGCCTTGAGACGAATATCAATGACACAAAATCTTTAGTATAATTTCTAGCATAATGATTCACAATCCCAATATAAATGAATGGTAGAAAATTTAAAAATAGCAAGAAAATAAAGTCCAGCCAAAGCACCAACAATTTACTTCATTCGGGGGCGGATTTATGTAGGTCCGAGGGGTGTCACGTGACACTGTTTCGTCGAATATTTTTACTAAATATACATATATAAAATAAATAGAACGAAAGTACAAGGTAAATTAAAATCGTGACACTACTTTACACAAAGTTGGGCACTAGTCTGTTGGTTAGGCGTTCCCATTTCTGGGCGAGGTCGTGAGTTTTGAACTTCCGTAGCCTCACTTTTTTTCTTACATTTTATTTACTTTTTTACATGGTGACAATGTTTATGAAAAATCATGTGTACGCCAATCCTACCCTGACATAAGAAACTGAAGCTTGTCATACATTTTTGCCAAACAAACTGGATGGGTTACCGAATGTAGATGGCGGCTCCACTCGGGTAAAGATAAATAAAACATTTATTTCATCCACCCACAAAAGGTTGACGTGCGACAATGTATTCCATGATTGTAGTTATGTTTTTGATAGAATATATATAGTATATTCGTAATATACTACGTATATTCCCTGATATTATTAGAGATCTTGTACATGCATAATTATGGTAGTAGTCTTGTATTAGGAAAATGCATATTTGATTTCCGTAATTATAGGCTAGGTTTACTATTATATATCATGTATATAAATCCTTTACATTAATGAAAATAATCAAGGGATTATTTTATTTCTTGGTATCAGCAGTCTAGGGCAAACATTTCCTTCTCCAAAAATGTACTCTATCCATCGCCCTATTCGAACCCTAATTCTCGGCCGACGACCGACCCCCCATCCCTTCAATTTTTTCCGAATCCCTAACTCTCTTCTTGTTCTTCCATCATGTCTACCACAAAGAATACCTTTCATCATACTCTTGCAGTCTCCAATATCAAGAACAATATCTCTATCGTTCTTGAGATGAAAAACGTCCAATACACGATGTCGGCAGAACTATTTAAAGTTCACGTAAAGTCTAATAGAGTCCTACATCACATCGTCAAATCGGAAAAAGGCAAGGAGGAGGTGCCTTCCACAGATGATGGAATCGAGTTGTGGGAAACTCTTGATTCTACGGTCCTACAATGGATCTATTCCACCATCTCTACGGACCTCTTACAGACAATTATTGAACCCGACGCCACGACAATGGAAGCTTGGAATAGGTTGCGTGATATATTCCAAGATAACAAAAATTCTCGTATCGTAACCCTTGGGCAGGAATTCTCTCACATCAATATGGAGGATTTTTTGAATGCCTCCGCCTATTGTCAAAGTCTCAAGAAGTTGTCGGATCAACTCAAGAACGCCGGCGCGCCCGTCACAAACGATCGTCTCGTTCTTCAAATGGTTGCAGGCCTCTCTGAGGCATGTAATGGAGCTGGAACTTTTCTTCGTCAAAGCAATCCTCTCCCACCGTTCTACCGAGCATGTTCCATGCTCACCTTAGAAGAAGCAGGGTTGGCTAAAAAGGCAGCAACCGGAGTCAATTCCTCTATGATAGTGTCCCACACCGATGACCCTCACTCATTTTTCGGAAAATTCTGGCCAAAACCGTAACAATAGTGATAGCAAAAATGGCCAAAATCGGAAATATGGTGGCAAAAACTGTGGCGGTGATCGCGGCGGTGGCAGTAGTGGTGGTAGTGGCAGAGGACGGGGTGGCGACAGTGGCCAGCAAAGGCCTGGGCCGCAGCACCACTGGCCGTAACCTTGGGCCAGTGGACCATGGCCGTGGGGCTGGGCCATTGGGTAGTGGCCCACTCCACCTTATTCGGCTCCTCAATTTTGGGCCTCGGCCTCAGTAGGTCTTCGCTGTTGCGGGCCCAGCAGCATCCCCGACCCTCACAGATATAGAGGCAGCGATGCATACACTTGGATTAAATTCTCCTAATGCAAATTGGTACATGGATACCGGTGCTACTTCTCATATGACATCATCACCAGGTAATCTCTCGTCTTATTTCAATTTGAGCAAAAATTGTGGCATAATTGTTTGTAATGATCATTCAATTCCAATTCATGGTTATGGTCACACAAATTTACCTCCCTCAAACCCACCTTTAACCTTGAAAAATATCCTTCATGCTCCTAAATTAATTAAAAATTTGGTGTATGTTTGGAGATTTACTACTCATAATTGGGTTTCTATTGACTTTGACCCTTTTGGATTTTCTATGAAGGATTTTTCGACAGGGATACCTCTAATGAGATGTGATAGTTGGGGCGAGCACTATCCCATCACCACCACCACTAAACAAGCCACACCGTCAACGTTTGCCGCTTTAGCACCTTCTTTATGGCATGCGCGTTTGGGTCATCCGGTGGCGTCTGTTATTTCCTCTCTAAAAAACAATAATTTTATTGAGTGTAATAGTACGCGTAGTACTAATGTTTGTCCTTCTTGTCCGCTTGGGAAACATGTTAAATTACCATTTAATGGTATATCTTTTCGGTTTTCTTATCCACATACATCCTTACAAAATGTTAAAGCCGAGCGAAAAATATGCACCATTAATAATAATGTTCGGACATTACTAGCTCATGCTTCATTACCGCCTTCATTTTGAAATCATGCATTACAAATGGCCACTTACCTTCTTAACATACTCCCTAGCAAAGGATTAGCATATACCAATCTCCACTCAAAATTTTTTATCACAAAGATCCGTCGTATTCTTATCTTAGGGTGTTTGAGTGTTTATGTTATCCTCTCTTTCCCTCCACTACAATAAATATACTATAAGTCCGCTCTACCACTTGTGTGTTTTTGGGTTATCCGTCTAACCATCGTGGTTACAAATATTATGATTTATCCTCTAATAAAATCATCATTAGTCGCCATGTCATTTTTTATGAAACCCAATTTTCGTTTGCTAAGTTGCATAATTCTGTGTCTAATTCTTATAATTTTCTGGATGATGGGCTCTCACCGTATGTGGTCCACCATTTGGTTCAGCCCACGTCTCGGGATTTGGACCCGCAGACACTGGCAGGCCTAATGCCTACTGGCCTAGACCCTTCTCGTGATCTTTTTCAGCCAGTAGGCCCACTGCCTGCTGGCCCAAACTCCATTCGTCATCCAATTCTGCCAGCAGGCCCACTGCTTGCTGGCATAGTTTCCGTCACCTAACATTTTCAACCAGTAGGCCCACTGCCTGCTGGCCCAACCCGTGACCCACCTCTCAGTCCAGTCAGTTCCGACATCTATACACCAACCCAGGTCCGGCCCACTTCTATTCCGAGTCAAGGGCCCATTACTCGTAGCCAACGGGGTATCTTTAGACTAAAACGATATTTTAATCACAACTCTAATGTCACTAAATCACCCCTACCACGTAACCCAGTGTTTGTCATTCGTGACCCAAATTGAAAAATGGCCATGAATGATGAATATAATGCACTTATTGAAAATAAGACATGGGAGTTGGTGCCCGTCCGCCTGGTATTAATGTGATTCATTCTATGTGTATTTTTACTCATAAGGAAAAAACTGATGGTTGTTTTGAGAGGCATAAGGCCCGTCTTGTCGGTGATGGCAAAACTCAACATGTTGGCGTGGATTATGGAGAGACATTTAGTCCGGTGATTAAACCGGCAACTATTCGCATTGTTCTCAGTCTGGCTCTCTCAAAAGCATGGCCCATTCATCAGCTGAACGTGAAAAATACGTTCTTACACGGTGATCTCAATGAGATTGTATACATGCATCAGCCCTTGGGTTTATGGGACCCCGATCATCCTAATCATGTGTGCTTGCTGAAGAAATTGTACGGGCTAAAACAGGGCCCTCGGGCCTGGTATAAAAGGTTTGCAGATTATGTCTCTACTATTGGGTTTTCTCACAGCAGGTCTGATCATTCTCTATTCATCTACCATCGCGGTACTTCTCTGGCATACATTCTGTTATATGTGGATGATATTATATTGACTGCCTCATCTGATAAACTGCGCAAGTCTATCATATCTCTTCTCAGCTCTGAATTTGCTATAAAAGACTTGGGGCCTTTGAGTTATTTTTTTGGTATAGCTGTAACTCGTCATGCAGGTGGTCTATTTCTATCCCAGAGGAAATATGCAGCTGATATTATTGAACTAGCTACCATGTCATCCTGTAAGACATCTCCTACTCCGGTTGACACCAAACCGAAGCTAAGTGCTAATTCTAGCACACCCTACGAGGATCTCTCCCACTATCGTAGTCTTGCATGGGCTCTTAAGTATCTTACGTTTACGAGGCCCGATATTACTTATGCAGTATAATAGATGTATTTATTTATGCATGATCCGAGGGAAGAACACATGCATGCTCTCAAACGCATTGTGCGTTACATTCAGGGCACTCTTGATTATGGTTTACACCTATATCCATCCTCCGTATCTACTCTCATGTCTTATACAAATGCGGATTGGGATGGATGTACAGATACCAGACGCTCGACATCTGGTTATTGTATGTTTCTTGGTGATAACTTGGTCTCTTAGTCGGCTAAATGCCAGGCTGTTTTACCGCGTTCCAGTGCGTAGGTCGAGTATCGAGGGGTAGCCAATGTGTTGTCTGAGTCATGTTGGCTACGTAACCTCCTCTTAGAACTTCACTTTCCTATTCATAAAGATACCTTGGTCTACTGCGATAATGTTAGTGCAATATATCTCTCTGGGAATCCTGTCCAACGTCAGCGCACTAAACATATCGAGATGGATATTCACTTTGTTCGTGAAAAGGTAGCTCATGGACAAGTATGTATCTTGCATGTCCCTTCACGGTACCAAATTGTTGACATCTTTACTAAGGGTCTTCTCTTAGTTCTGTTTGAAGATTTTAGGGACAATCTCAACGTATGACAACCGGCCGCTATGACTGCGGGGGTGTGATAAAATATACGTAGTAGTCTTGTATTAGGAAAATGTATATTTGATTTTCGTAATTATAGACTAGGTTTACTATTGTATATCATGTATATAAACCCTTTATATTGATAGTTCAATTTTAGAACATAATGTCTCGAAGTATTGAATTGAGGAGTTCGAATTCAAAACATAGTGTTCTAAAGTTTGAACTATGGAGCTCAAATATCAATGCACAGTCTCCTAAAGTTTCAACTGCTCTTGTTTGAACTGTTCCGAAGTCGAAAATACTTGTCCAAGGATCAAATTTTGACGTAAACGGATATAATGTTTGTGCATTCAATCTTTTTTGGTATGTGCAAAGAAGAACAAGAATGGGTGAGGAAGAGGAGCAGCTCTCTATCGTTTTTTTAAGTTGTGAATATTCTTACATACGTTATACACTATGGATTATTGAAAATAATAAGACATGGATTTGGATATTTCCCTTTAACTATTCATGTCAACTAAACGGGGGATTGAAGGGAATTTTGTGAAGAGAAAATGGATTATGGCGACTTCCGGAAATCTGTTTCATACTTTCATGTAGCTTGGCAAGAAAATTTTGAGTCTATGTTTAAAATAACAACCTTAAAAGTGACTTTCTCACCAATTAATTCATAGAGAATATGGGATAAAATTCACATATAGCCACTTTTTATCTCTTATAATTGATAAATATATAGTGGTTTAAATTCCACGTGTAAAAACTCCAAAAACTTATCAAAGATAGGGCCAAAAATGACCGTGGATGCTTCATGGGGAAAAGGGGTACCCAAACAGAACTCAGTAGTCAGCCCATTCAAATTGAGCTTTTGTGAGCCCAACTTGTATTCTCTGTATTTCCACTTCATATACTTTGCTAAGGAACTTCTATATTTGGTAGCCACTTAAGAAAACAATGGAGCCCATGTTATTTATGGAAAATTAAAAGAAAGTGTAATATATTCTTCACATATGCAATTTATTTGTAAGGAGTTATTTGAGAACCTTCAGATTACTCTCTATTATTAACTCCAAATTGGTCTTAGCTTCAATTTCATTCGAGACAAAATATTCTACTGTTACATATTTTCCCATTAAATGATAATTTTGGGGCTAAAATTAAAAAACAATCATTTTTCGGACTTATAATTAAAATAGTTATAGATTCAAAAGTCAATTTTTGAAATTCATGATAGTTGAGCTTAACAAAAAATGGAACTCCATCCTAGTATTTTGGACAAAATCTAGGACAGTGTCATGAAGTCACTTTTTTAAAGTTCGAAATCTACGACATTGCATGGATTTCAAAAGTTAGACAATAGTTGCTGAATTTTTCGCTTGTTCAAGCTCGAAATCCACAACATAATCATGGTGTTCGCATTAAAAATGACTATTTCTCAATGAATTTTCAAAATACTGGTTATTTTTCAAACTGGTCCAAAAATTGGATAGCCGTACAGTTTTTACAAAATTGACCACCTCCATATGCGGGGGGGGGGGGGGGGGGGATTTTAAAAAGTTAATAGTTCATGTCCAATTCTGCAATTTGAAAAGAACACTTCCAAAATAGATAGTACTAGCTAGGATGGATATAAGCAACTTTAAAACACAAGGACAGAATAAAAAGGTGATAAGCTAAATACTACAAACAAATATTTTAACTGTAAAAATAAAATAAAAAACACAAAAAATAGAGTCATTCTTGATTCTTCTTTATCCATGGCTTCCATAAGACCATTACATACTCTTTCTGCTCCACTCAAACAAACAATTACTTCTTTGGTTCCATGGATTAATTCACACAAACCCAATTTAGATTCTTCAATTTCATTCACTTTTTCTTCTTCTTGTTGTTCTTCACAGTTGAGAAATGTTGCTGCCTCTGTAGCTTTCAATCCTTCTGGCAATTTTGACCTCTCACTTTATGATGACCAAGAAAGTAAGCACACTTCATTTTATATACCGTTAAAACCTCTTTATAACGATGTCGTTTGTTTCGTTATTTTTAGCTATTTCGTGTAAACTTCTGCCCTAGAAAGTGTGAAATGCTTTTCTAGAGAACATATCATATAACATAACATAGAAAATTGATTACAAAAGAAATTTACTGTTTATAATAAAATGTTATAGAGAACAATGATTATAGAAATGTCTGACTATCCTAATTTCATACATTTAATATGCCTTTGATTTCATTGACATAATAAGTGTCATTTCAAATCTCTCTTTTATTTCATGTTCCAATTGAACATTGTCTATATGTTCTGAAAGGATAAGATTAGCTCATAATTGGTTCAATTCCTATTGAAGGCATGATAACAAGACAATTTTATTTGTTGCTTAAATATCCCTTATTTTATAATTTTCTGCTTTGTTAATATAATGGACGTCGTTTCTAGTATATCTCCTTTGTTATTATTTTTTTTTACATTTTCATATCCCAATTAAACACCGTCCATTTAGTTTTATTCTGAAAGGATAAGATTAACCCCATAATTGACGAATTTGCAGAACTGAACAACCTTATTTGTCCCTTAATTTTTCGGTTTGATGATTTTCTGCTTCATTTTTTTTTCTGCTGGAGCATCAATTATTTAGGAAATATTTTAGCTTTTTTTAATTAACTCACAAGTTACTAATGATTAGCTGTTAAACTTACAAATAATTTTGATGGTGAACAGATATAGAAGTAGCACCTCCACCAATGCCTCCATCACAAGGTAGATACGAAATTGTAATAGATAATGACATCATTCAACGTCTCGACTTATCCCCATTTCACAATGCAACTGGAATTTCTTCACCCTCATCTGGTAAGTATCACATTAAATTATTAGTTTGAATGTTTTTGGATGAGTGGGAAATTAAGGAAGTAACACAGAAAAAAATGGTACAGTATTTTATTCCTTCTTTTTATATGTCATTTAAAGTTTTGACACATCAAATAAGAAAATCTAAGAAGTATTTGAGTTAATTAATTTATCTCTTGGTTAACTGTGAAATACAGAGATGGATCCATGATTTAAGTTTCAACTATTAAGATACATAATATTGAACTAAATATATTTTTAAAATTATGTGTTCAAATCTATTATTTAATACAAATTTTAGTGTTTTTTTTACATATATTTATCTTTAATGTCAAAAGTATTGGGTTCAGATAAATTATATGTTGCAACGTTCCATCTACCTCTAATACAAGTTAACTACTAAGTAAATGACCTATAACGCAGAACTTTTTGGATTCCTCTCCTTTTCCAAATTCCATATTCTCCAATAGAACATAAAATTAGGGGCGGATGTACCCTCTCTGCTACAGGTTGATCTAAACTCGTAATTTTCAACACGAAGTATATAAATAAAAAAATTACTAAAATCTCAATAGATATTATATTTGAACTCATAATTTTAACATTTCAATGAATTTGATCCTAAAAATTTTAAAAAATGAATTCATTAAATTTAAATCTTTGACCAACCTCTCATAAAACACATAATCTTATCCAAAATTTGGATTAGCACTTGTATGGTGCTAATAATGTTGCTAAATGTAATAGCCAAGCCAAAAGAGTTTCTGGAAAGGACAATTGGTTTTACAATAAAGTACAAAAGAGAAGACAAATATGACCCAAGGGAGTTATCAGAATTTCCAGATATAAGACTCTGGTTCGTTCGATTAGATGCTACTTATCCATGGTTGCCTGTTCTATTGGATTGGAGAGCTGGAGAACTTGCACGTTATGCAGCAATGTTGGTACCCCATCAGGTATCATATTCTTGAATTAAATTAAATTCTGCACCTTTTCTTTTTTAATTTAACTTATATACGCGGAAGTGTAAAAGATTTTTACCCAAGTAGTGTATTTTAACCTGTTGTAGTTCGTATAGAATTCTTGATTAAATCAAACAAATTAGGGCAGCTAGTGCACTTCACACTATCGGTGGGCAGTGACGGATCAAAGATTTAAGTTTTATTAGTTCAATTTTAACGTTCTTACCGTTGAACCCGTTATATTTTTGAATTTATGGGTTCATATTTTTTATTTGTTGCACTTTTAGTGAATTTTCTTACACATAAATTTGTGTTTCGCGTCAAAAGTACCAAGGGAATTCAACATCTACTATATATATACATAAAAATAATTTTGATTTTGTATTTACAATGTTATATTCATATGAATCCCCTAGCGTACCCTATCTCCACCTCTGTTGGCGGTTCCCTAGGATGAGTTGGACCACATTTGGTTTATTACACACAATCTTACCTTGTATTTTTTTCAAAAGGTTGTTTGCACCCACGGAGGAGCTACCCTTTTCCAAAATACATTAAATTTCCTTGATTTTTTTGTGTATTACTTCTTTATATTTTGAATCTCTTAGTGAAAATCCCGACTCTGACCACTGCTTTCTACATGTAACCTCTTGGTCACATGTCAATAATTCTTACCGTTGCACCAAGAACTTTAGATCAATTAAGCTAAATGCAACCTTTTTTTTAATTCAAACTTTTTTTTGAGATAATTTTTTAATATTCAGACTTTTTTTGTTGACAGATGAGTATGAAAATGGGAGTAGTATTCAATCCAGAGGCATTGGAATTGTTTGTGATGAATAAGGTGTTTGTAGTGTATTCTTGGTTGAAGCAAAATGAGATTCCAATGCCAAGGCTGAAAACAAAAGACATGGCAAGAATGCTTGGTTTTGGGATTGGTGATGAACTTTTTGACTTGATTGATAAACATCCTATTGATCCTTCATGATGAAGTTGAAATTCAATGTTCACAAAATATGTGAAATTATTGAATATAAACTGCTTCTTTTGTCTAGTATTAGCTACATTAATTCCGATATGGTTGGGATTAACACAACTATCTTGAAACTATGTCATTATAAGAATGGAATAACAATATGGTATACATCCTGACAGACATGACACAAGATTGTGAGATTTTGATTCTATTTTTGTTGTTATTAATAGCTCAAACTTCCAAACCAATCTGCTAATCAACGTTATCAACATACAGATTCAAGTTCTCAGTTGCAGATTTAGATCCAACAACCTCACTAGAACAATAGACAGTTTTCTTCACCCACACTTGCTATCCAGCAACCAAATATGTGATAAAGAAAATATGTATTAAGAACTAGAAACTTGAACAAGGACATGAAAATATCATTAAAGCTTAGTTCAAACTTTTCGATTTATGTATTTGTGATTTGCTTCAATTATATTCATATTTTCTTAGTACTTATAAATTTTGATAAAATCAAATTTTAATTTTCGAGTTTAACCAGGTGATTTTATAACTAGCATATGATGGAGGGAGAGGAAGACAAAAAAGAACAACAACATATATGTGAAATCTCGCTAAGTGGGGTTTGGGGAGGGAAGAGTGTATGCAAACCTTATCCTTAATTTGGAACGTAGAGGTTGTTTCCGTATACACTCAGCACAAGGACAAGCAGTTCAAAACAGTATAAAAAGCCATGTAAAAAACTACTTCCCCAGTCCCAATTTATATGAGGATATCTGACTTGCCATGAAGTTTAAGAAAGAAATGAGAACTTTTGAAACTTGTGGTCTAAAATAATTCGTAAATATTTGTGTGGCTGTAATCATTTCATTAAGGATAAAATTGATATTTTAAAGTTAGATTGTTATTAAATATAGAAATGTGTCAATCTTTTTTTGAACTGGCTAAAAAGATATAGTGTCTATAAATTTGGATAGAGGAGTATAAAAAGCATGATAAAACTGTCTGAAAAAAGGAGCTGTAACTATCACAGGGTAACACGATAATCGAAGTACAAGAAACGACAAATAGTAGCAGAACTCGAATGACAAAAAACTACAATAATAATACTACCACCACTAGTCTTAAAGGGTGGAAGACAAAAAAAGAAAAAGTAAAAAAAGAAGCAAAATATACTGTAATTTATTTTGAAATTCAGAAAATAAGGACAAATGAATTTGAGTTGCTGTTTGAATCGAACAGAAGGGATGTGAATCGATATTTCTTTCCTTTTCTTTCTTAGACCACGAGCTCATGAAGTTTCTTCTACTTAGAAATGCAAGTCTAGAAAATTGGGCCGAATTAAGCCGGGTAATTCGTAGGAACGCCCTTATTTTGGGGTGGTCTTTAATTATTTCCCCTCAAATTAAAAAAATAAATAAATTTGTCCTTAGTCTAAAACCCTTGGGTTCCGGGTTCGAATTCCCGCTCAGATAAAAACTAAAAGAAATTCACAAGGCATAGTTTGAAGTTCGCAAGACAATTTCTAACTCTACAGGCAAGAGTTTAAGTTATCCATTTACGTGCTGAACAAGACATGAATTGGGATGATATTCATAGATCTCTTACTCTTTGTGTACGTTATGGAGTCTCCACTCCATGTTGAAGAGTTTGCCTGCAAACTATGACTTATCCGACAGAGTTTGCCTTAAGGTAGCAAACTCTATCTTAAGGCAGCCAGAGTGCAAACTCTACCTTAGAAGCAGAGTTTGCCTTCAGGCATAAGACAAACTTTGTCTTGCAAATTTAAACTCAACCTTGCGAATTTGTTTTTTGATATTTGACTGAGCAGGGGTTCGAACCCGAAACCTTGGAGTATTTAAAGATTCTAAATTTGAGGAGAAAAAATTAAACACCAGTGCCTTTGAAGGGCAATCCGCGATTAAGCCTCCATGTGAATTGGGCCGATTTACCAGTTCCTGTCAAAAGATATCTTCGGCCCCCAATGCAATGGCCCAAAAACTGAAAAATTCCATTACCAAGAGTTGAACCCAGGCCTCTGGGGGAGGGCCGAGTATCCTAACGAACCAGACTACAACGGAGCGTTGATAAATCAAACAAAAGTATTTATTTAATAATAACCTCTAAATCACTAAACAGTCATCAAATAAAGTTTCACAAAAATATATTAGTAAAGTAACAATTTATATTTGGACAAATCATTCAAGAAACAGTTTAGTTAGTATCAATGTTCTTCTTTTGTTTTTAAAAAAAGAATTAATGTTTGGATAATTTTCTCTAAAATATTCTTAGAGTGCAACATTACCAAATAGGTGAAATTTAACGTATTTATGTATGTTTAAGCATCAATTATTCCCCATTTTATCTCACCTTCTACAAATAAGTTATTCAGATTATAGTTTTGATTTTAATATTAGTTTTAGCTAATACTTTCAACCAAAAATGAAATAAATTTATTTTAAATCGAGATAACTCACCTAATCTCTCCGACCAAGCTACCCTTAAATGTGACTAGTTGATTTGTTTGGCAACCATTTGCTAGACGAACGATACTTTTGGACAAGTTTCCATTCTCTATCCTTTTTGTACGTTCTTGACAGCCTATTTTTTTTGTCCCAAGTAGTCTTTCAGTGACACTTCACATCATATACTACAGCACAACCAACAATTAAGATATCTGTCAATTACTTTGAAAACATTTTTTTTTGGAACAAAATAAATCCTCTTCTTGACATTAAGCAAATGAGCCATGCAAAAATGTTTACATACAAGAGTGGGCAGATGGGTCATCTCCATGTGAAATTGCTTCTAAAAACGTGTTGACTGTTTGTCCAAATGTAAAAAAAATGGGTATGGCAAGACGTGTTTTTAGCTAGAGAAATGTTGTACAAGGATCTAATCAAAATGAAATCATCATAGGATTTTCTCATTTTTTGCGTGAATGACAGTACTATTGTTATTTGCTAGTATGGCAGAGTTGTTCAAACAAAATATATCTTGCATTCACTACCAAAATTTCGCTATTTTCGGACAGATTTAGCCGGAGATGTTTCGAACAACTTTTCTGTTGAAATCCTTACCGACAAAACAAATTTTGACGAAACATTCATATCTAAAAAAAAAAGGGCAGCACGGTGCATCCTAAGCTCCCACTATGCGCGTGGTCCGGGAAGGCCAAACCACAAGGGTCTATTGTACGCAGTCTTACCTTGCATTTCTGCAAGAGAATGTTTCCACGGCTTAAACCTGTGACCTCCAGGTCACATGGCATCAACTTTACCCGAAACATTCATATATATTCGTGGGAATTTATTTTGATAATACACTAGATGGAAAAAGATATTGAAAATATATCGTGGTATACACGATATACACGGCATATACAATGCCTTGTGTATACCGTGTATATCACGGAAACACAAGGAACCGGTCAGTGATATACTTACCAAACTGACCGTGATATACATGGTAAGTATATCACGGTTTGGAGAGGTTTTTGTATCATATTATTTGTAATTAATTAGCATTGTACACTTACCATAATTGTAGAATTTTTGTACAAATAGAATAGGCTTTTGGGAGTAGAATAGAAATAGAATTTTTCATATTGTAAATTGTATATATACTAATTCATTAATGAAAATAATCAAATGATTATTTCTTTCAGATATTTTTTTTGTCAATCCTAGGTTCTATTTAAATAAAATGTTAGTGGCATATAGTACTAAACTACTAGTTATTAGGATTAGGGAATTAGTTATAATGTTATATGGATATACAGTATCTAATGATACATCAAGATATTGCGTATGACTATTTAGATGCTCGATGGAGTAAGATATTGAAGAAACTTATTAATTATGGGGAAAAACATTTAACTAACATAAGTTATTTTCATTGATTAATTAAGTATATATATTTTCTTTGAGGAGGACATTTTCAATAATTTAAAACAGCTAAACATGAACTTATCATCTCATATCATCAAAACAGATATTTGTTTTTTGAAAGTTTGTCTTTATTATATACCAAATATGGACAATCTCTTAAATCTTACATATCAAAGTGGCTTCTGAATATTATCATCAACTCATTAATCGTACTTTAAGTGATTAAAAAGAGAAAGTAATGATAGCTACATAAAGCAAATGTGGGGAAACAAAGGGAACATATATGGGGGAGAGATGGAAACAATGTCTACGCAGTGATAGCTCAGCAATAATAGGGGCGTATGTAGTGTCAATAATTTTTTTAAAATCGATATTTAGTTTTTGTCTATGTTTTAAAAAAATTAACAAATATAGACATTCATGAGAAAATTTACTCCTCCTTTTCTTCTTTTTCTCTTTCTTCTTATTCCTTCTTCTCCATCTTCTTCGTATGCTATAGAAAATTGAAAACTCGTTGCTTATTTATGATTAATTTGGACAGGTTTAGCCGAGAAAAACTTGAAGAACACCATTTTGGATCAATTTAAGTAGATAATTCAGTATGATTATTAAACGACCCATAACCGTGGAATATTTCATCTCATTGATTCTTTACAACCCTAAGCTTGCACATTCATTTGTTTGATTATTCGCATAATTAATTTTTTTAATATATATTAGCCATCACCATTAGGTTGTGAGCCTAAGATGTGGGGGGTTTCACTTGACCCCTGTCATGTTAGATTTATAAGAAACTTACATTGACTAGAGGGGGACATGGAACCTTGCCTCAAGTCTACAAAAAATAGATTGAAAAAAGAAACAATCTATAGGAAGGAATTAACCTATGCAAATGTTCCTTCCTCAAGTCTACAAGAAGTTATTAACTAACAAAGAAATTACATTTCTCAAATCTTCTCTGAAAAGTTGGCATTTTTAGTTTATCCAACTGTACCATACCCTTAACTTCTCTAGGCAGATCCTGATAGTTTGCATATATATATTTGAGTTGCCACTCGTTGAAGCTTTTTTCGCCAAAAAATCAGCCACTTGGTTGGCATTCCTCAAGTTGTTTGTAGTATCCTGAATGATGTGTTTCAATTTGAGATTGTTGGTATACTTCTGCTTGCTCATATTGGTGATTATAGCTGAATCCAACTCAATGACAAAATTATTGACACCATTCTGCACACCTCATCTACTACCATAGTTTGCTACCATAGCTTCAGCATGATTATTGCTTATGCACTCCACAGAAATAGAAAAGACCATTATGAAATCCCCCTCAAAATTTCTAAGCACTACACCAATTCCAGCCTTGTTGTTGCTTCTGATAAAACTACCATCTGTATTCAATTACTTGTTTTACAATTTTCATAATAGTGTTAACTTTTACTAAAATTCTTTGAATAAATAATTAGCATTAATTTAATTGAAATATTAGTTGATAACAATTATTTTGCGAAATAATACTCGATCTCATCGTTTTATTGTTGGTCGATTGTGTATACTTGTATGTGCGTGTGAGAGAAACAATTAGAAGGTTAAATATCAACTCTGGAGTAGGGATGGCAGGTGGGTATAATTTTACGGATTCCGCACAGCACCCGCCCCAGTTGAGGCGGGTATGGGTATAACTTTGGCGGGTAGTAGGCGGGTATGGGTATTGAAAATGTACCCGTCACGGGTAGGCGGGTAGGTGGTGGATTTGCAGTCATACCCGCCTACCTGCCCTCCCCAAGCCCAAAATATTAGCAGCCCATAAGTCGTGCCTTCAGCCCATAAGTCACGACAAGTTTCTCATTCTCCAACAAAACTCAAAACTCTACGCCTCTTCAGTCCTTCACGCCTTCATGCCTCCCTCTCTCTCGTTCCCCTTCACATCGTCTCTCCTCCCTATCTCATTCTCGATGTCTCTGCCTTTTTCTTTAAAGGAGATGGTGGTCGGGAAATATTGGAAAATATTGATGTCTTTGTTTTGTGCTTTGGGGTTGTCTTGGTGAGGTCAATTTTTGTGCATTTGTTAAGTTTTACCTATTGGGTTTGTGAAGTTCAATTGAAAAAGTTGAAAAACTTTAGCTTATATAGCTGAAATAATATCTGGGTTTTGTCTACATTTATAATATATAGCTATTTGGGTGGATAATTTTTGGATTTTCTTGGAAATTTTATTTTCTTGATTCTTTGTTGTGCAAGGGGGAAGAGGTGAAAAAAATGGGGAATTCTCCTCCCTCTCTCCCAAAGAAAATGAGACCGTGACAGTATTGATTCTTGACTCAAAATTTTGGGATATTTTTTGGAATTTGAATTTTTGGGATCATGTTGATCACTAATTGATCACAAATGAATTGATTACAAAATATGGCAGGCGGGTACATGCGGGTATTGGCGGGTGACGGATATCCACTTGGGTGGTGGAGTGGGTGTGGATTTAGGAATATACCCGCCTAGGCGGGTATGGATGTTGAAAATTGTACCCGCCACGGGTGGCGGGTATAAAATTTTCTGGCGGGTACAGATGCGGGGGAGGAGTACCCGCACCCGCCCCGCCCAATTGCCATCCCTTGAAGTTGATTTAGACAAAATTGGATACATTTTTAAGATAAAGCATGTGAATTTTTTTTTCCAACGTTACAATACTATCTAACTAATTAAACTCATGGTGATCTATCCGGACTTGTGGCATGGCAAATCTTTACCCATCCATCACAAAATTTTGGTGATCAATCCGGAGTACTTGTAAAAAAATTGTCCAGTTACTACACAATTTGTACTAAATTAAAGTCCTGGACTCCTGGTGATTCTCCAGGATTGTGGCGAGACAAGCCTTTGTGATCTATCTATCCGAACTTCTACTTGCGACTTTGACCTACAAGTTCCAAGTTATGACCCGCAAAACACCTTTGCTACATAACTTAGCTAATTAACAAGATCAAAACTTAGATAGTGGCAAGAAAATGTCCTATTTGTGCAAATCAGTAGAAGCTACATATTGATCATCTGTGTTAATGTTGGGTTTGGTGTTGTGACATTTTGCCCAACATATCGTTTTTAGTGCTGAGTTAAAATTAAAAAATGTTGGAACAAATGTCACAGCATTTGGACCAACATTTTGTAAAACAGTTTTGCCTTACTTCACAAACTGAAGTAATTCTCGTGGAATTTTACTACGATGAAAAAGTGACTTGGCAAGGTAATTACGAGCTGATGAAAAACGTGGGAAGAACAAGTCAAAGCCGTTGCTATGCTTGGGGAACAAGTCCAATAAGTTACAGGATTTTGCTCCATGATCTTCTCCAACAAATCCTATCAGCTGCCCACCTTTCCCTCAACCTCTACAACCAATCGATGAGCTTTTCAAGAAAGACTCTCTACTATAAATAGAGAGGCTACAAGAGTGAATCGATATCCAGAAACAGATTGCAAAAATATCAAGAGAGCTCTCGAGAATTCATCTCAGAAAACTGGATCGTAGGTGTTGCCTGAGCGTGTCGACAACATTCTGTCAAACATTATAATTGTTGCTTAGATTCTAGATTTGTTATGTATTGAAGCAATTATAATGAGATGTTGTCTATGTCTATTTAGGTAGATTTTTCAGGCAGAAGTCATCCGCGACTTCACCATTTTAATTCCTTTCTATTTTGTATTGTAAAATTATAAAAGAAGGAATTTATTCAATTGTATATACATATATACAATACTTTCGGTCATTGACCGTCATAGGTTATATAATATATATAATCTATGCAAATATTAAACCTTTGTGTTCTTTATTATTTCCGCTGCAATTTCTTCAAAGTTTTTTTGTTTTATCGAAGTGTTGTTACTTGTGTCAGACGACATTGTCACTGACATTCAGAACTGAATTGGTATTCGATTTTATTTCCAGTTTTTTTATTGTTTCATAGCATACCCGGACCTAACAAGTGGTATCATAGCCGACACTTAACACAATAAGTGTTTGGTCCTGTTATTTAAAGCTATGGATCTGGCAAATCTGATTATTGGTAGGCTTTCCATTTTAGATGGTTCAAACTATTCTTATTGGAAGATTCGCCTACGTTCTCACATCAAATCAATTGATGTTAGGGCATGGAGATATATAACCAATGGATATGTTCTTCCAATGTTGCCGCCGGATGATGAATGTGACATTCTTGTTAAACCTGAATCCGAATGGACGGCGGAAGAAACCAATAATGCTAGCTTTAACGAAAATGCCTTAAATGTAATTTTGGATGGGTTGATCTATACATGTTCAAGCTCATTCAAAATTTCCCTACGTCTAAGGATGCATAGGATACTTTACAAATTCATTGTGAAGGTAGCTCAAGTGTTCATCGAACAAAGTTACGCATGCTCATGAACAAATATGAACATTTAAGGATGGAAGAAACGGATGATATTAAATCTTATTTTAAAAAGTTGATTGACATCTCTAATGAATGGCAAGTACTTGGTGAACCATTAACCAACACTCAACTTGTTGAAAAAGCTCTCCGTTCTCTTCTTGAAAAGTTCAATTTAAAGATTTATGCCATTGAAGAAGATCATAATCTTGCCACTATGGACCTTCATACATTGATGAGAATTCTCAAAACCTATGAGATGAACATTGAGAATCAAAAGGAACTATAAAAAAGCAAGAACGTGGCACTTCAAGTTCAATCCTCGGAGAATCAACTTGATAAAGATGATGAGAATCTTGAAGAAGTTGGTGAAGGTGCTAATGTTGCCTTACTCACTCGAAAATACAATTCGATGGTAAGGAAGTTCAACAATGATAGAAATCAATCTAAATCTAAACAACATCAAAACCAAGACTTCAATCAAAAGCCTACCAAGTTCCTTCCAAGTACTAAAAAAGAAAGTCCATTAAGAAGAACCAACTCAGATCGTACCAAATTTGATCCTAAATAACTCGATTATGTGCAATGTCATGCATGCTTGGGTTGGGGTCATTATACTAATGAATGTGCAAATACTCTTAGGAAATTTGGTAAGAATTTGTAGGTCTCGCTTAGTGATAACGAAGTAGAAGATGAAGGAGATCAAGAAGTCGAATCACAAGAAATGCTGGCCAGGGTTTACGAACAGTCTCTGTCTGATAATGAAGATGTCGTTTGTAATATTGCCTCAGATGTCACAACATTTCAGGCAACATCTGCGACAACATATGCATCCCCAGCAACATCCGGGAGGTACATATTCTTTAACTATCCTAATGTTAATTGCTTTAGTGGTTTTATTTCTAGTGGTGAGGCTGATCAAGTTGAATGTAAAGATGACATGATTAATGAATTACAAAGTATTTGTAAAGCCTTAATCATAGAATCCAAACAACTTGATAAAAAGGTAAAATCTTTAACTCGTGAGAATGAAGATCTAAAAGGCACAATAACCTGACTAGATGTTGCACTTACCAAAAATGATACTGAATTTGGTAAGATTCGTGCAAAACTGGATTTAGTCGAAGCAACCTTCTGTAAGCTCAACTCAGGGACTTCGAAGTTGAATGAGATACTCAGCTTTAGTAAACCTTCACATGCAGGTATTGGGTACGTAAACTCTCTTAAAACCTTTTGCTCTAATCTCTCTGATACAAATGAAAAAACGTGCTTTGTTAAAGAAAAAAGAATGAATAATAGGTTCTCATATATGTCAAGAAATATGAAGTTTGTTTGTCATTACAGTAATTCCCCTGGACACTTAAAATTATATTATTTCAAACTTCAAGATACTGTGAGCAAAATATTTCCTAAAAGGTTGTCCAACATTTTGGATAACATTCGAAGAAACATTTCTGAGCTGAAAAGTAAAAAATGTTTTAATAGAGTTTGGTTTCCCAAAAAGGATGTAACTTGTAATGTTGCGATAACTGCATTAAGAACTAACATTTCAGGTTCTTGGTACTTTGATAGTGGTTGTTCTCGTCACATGACAGGTACAAAAGGTTTTCTAAAGAATTATGAGTCATTCAACGGAGGAAATGTGACTTATGGAGGTGGTAGCAAAAGCAAAATAATTGGAAAAGGAATCTTGGATGTTCCTGGATTTCCATCTTTAAGGAATGTCTTACACGTTGAGGGTTTAATGACTAACTTGATTAGTATTAGTCAACTGTGTGATGACAATCTTGAGGTAAAGTTTAATAAGAATGCTTGTGAAGTTACGAATAAAGCTAATGAATGTGTTATGACAGGTACTAGAACAAGTGATAATTTCTATCTTGTTGCAAGACAAGAAACAAGCAATAATGTCAAGATCGATGACACAACACTATGACATCAAAAGTTGGGGCATGTCAACTACCGCAATCTGAAAAAATTGGTCTCATATGAAGCGTTCAGAGGCTTACCCAATCTTAGCCATAAAAGTAAAACTGTTTGTGAAGATTGTCTAAAAGGTAAGCAAACCCGTGTTTCCCATAATGTTGTTCAAAATGACGGACAACACTCAGGTACGTCTCACTATTTTCAATTACTGCATATGGATCTTATTGATCCAATTGAGGTAGACAGTTTAGGGGGCATGAGGTATTCCTATATGATAGTAGATGATTTTTCTAGATATTCATGCATATATTTCTTGAAAGAAAAATCACAAACTTTTGACATGTTTAAAATTTTGTACTCTAGAATTATGAACTTGTTCTATTCTCCTATTTTTCGGATTAGATCCAACCATGGAAAAGAATTTAAAAACATCTCCTTCACAAAATTGTGAGAAAAGGGGAATTTTCCATGAGTTTTCCGCTTCCAAAACTCCTCAACAGAATGGGGTAGCAGAAAGAAAGAATAGAACATTACAAGAAATGTCTAGAGTTATGCTTAGTTCTAAAAAATTGTCAAAATATTTTTGGGTTGAAGCCTTAAATACTGCTTGTCACATCACTAATAGAGTCTATTTAAGGCTTGGAACAAAGATGACACCCTATGAGATTATAAACGGAAAGAAACCTAACTTGCGTTACTTTCATGTTTTTGGGTGTTTTGTTCCTTTTTAAATGATAGAGATCATTTGGCAAAATTTGACTCTAAATGATAGTCATGCTTATCGATTATACAATCTAAGGACAAAAACTGTACAAGAGTCTGCAAATGTTATTTTTGATGATTTATCTGCTCCTACAGGAAATACAACTGAAAATAACACTATAGTTTCAGTGGAAAATGTGCAGACTACTGAAGAATCAGATGTTGCCCCAAATATTGCCACGTCTGAAGCAACATCTGAACCTGATCCAGAGACCACAGAGGGTTTGGATGAGGAGTCAAATGCTGAATTGCTAGATCAAGTTCGAAGGGACCCCTCATCAAGGATTAGGAAGAATCATCCGACATGCCAGGTGATAGGGGGAGTTTTTGAAAAAATTAGAACAAGAGGGAAAGAACTACTCAATTACAGAGATATGGTAAGGTATGCGTGTATGTCTACCATATACCAAGAGGTTAGTCTTTCTTGTTTTATATCTACTTTAGAACCAAAAAATATTTTAGAAGCACTCAAAGATAATTTTTGGATTCAAGCAATGCAAGAAGAACTTGAACAATTTTCTCGAAATGAATTCTGGGACTTAGTTCCTCTTCCTAATAATACAAATGTAATTGGAACTAAGTGGATTTTAAAAAATAAATCAGATGAATTGGGAATAGTTGTGAGAAACAAAGATCGTCTAGTAGCACAAGGCTATACTCAGGTTGAAGGAATTGATTATGATGAGACCTTCGCACCTGTGGCTAGAATTGAGTCAATTAGACTGCTACTTGCTATTGCTTGCTGCCTGAAAATTACTTTACACCAAATGGTGTAAAAGGTGCTTTCTTAAATGGTTATCTAGATAAAGAAGTCTATGTTGAACAACCAAAAGGATTTGAAGATCCTTGCCATCCACACTATGTATACAAGCTCAAAAAGGCTTTGTATGGGTTGAAACAAGCCCTCGTGCATAGTATAGTCGTCTAGCTAACTTCTTTCTTGAATTTGGTTTTAACCGTGGTAAAGCTGATCGTACTTTATTCAATAAACCTCACGGAATAGATATTATTATTGCTCAAATCTACGTAGATGACATAGTCTTTGGTTCGACCTCACAGTCTTATCTAAAGTCATTTGTTGAATCTATGTCATTGACATTTGAGATGAGCATGATTGGGGAACTAACTTTTTTCTTAGGCTTGCAGATTAAGCAAAATGACGATGGAATCTTCATCTCCCAGAGCAAATATGCCAAGAATCTAGTTAAGAGGTTTGGATTGGAAAATCCTAAGCAGATGAAAACTCCAATGGGATCGTCGCAGAAGATATGTAAGGATAATGTTGGTGAAAATGTCGATCCAACATTGTATCGATCTATGATAGGTAGCCTTCTATATCTTACTGCTAGTCGTCATGACATAATGTTTAATGTTTGTGTATGTGCTCGATTCCAAGCATGTCCCAAAATTTCCCACTTAAATGTCGTAAAATGTATCATTAGACATGTTGCCGGCTCATGTGAGTTGAAAATTTGGTATTCCAAAGACACCAATCCTAATTTAATAGGGTATAGTGATTCGGATTGGGCTGGTGATGTGGATGATAAGAAGAGTACAAGTGGAGTATGTTTTTATCTTGGCAATAACCTTGTTTCATGGTATAGTCATAAACAAAAATGTGTCTCACTTTCAATTGCTGAATCTTAATATGTAGCACGTGGAAGTTGTTGTTCTCAATTAATATAGCTACGACACATGTTAGATGACTATGTGTTTTCAAGTAACATCTTAGCTTTGTACTGTGATAATTTGAGTGCTATAAATATTTCCAAAAATCCAGTTCAGCACTCACGTGCAAAACACATTGATATTAGACATCACTTTTTAAGAGATTTGGTCAAAAAATAGCTAGTTCAAATTGAACATGTTGACACTCTTCATCAACTAGCTGATATTTTCACCAAAACTTTGGACCATGAGAGATTTTCTTGTTTGAAGAAATCTCTTGGTCTTTGTAATCTCTAAAAAGGCATTTTTGATGAATGTCAGCTGAAACACTGTCTAACATTTCAGGTGACATTTACCTATGTAATATCATAAACTGATTATTGTTGATGTATAGTGCATTAATTTTGGTCACACAAGCATGATCTTTCAATAAGAACATGATTCCAAAGTGATACCGTTCTCTGCGATGATATTTGATATCCTAAAAAGGGAGTATCAAAATAAGGCAAAGCCTTTACGAATATTTGACAACTATGCAAAATGGGAAAAGCCCTTGAAATAATACCGTTCATATTCTATAGGAGTATCAAGTGCTTCAAAAGAAATTTTGAGAATATTAAATAAGTATTCTTACTTTTGACACGGAAAATAATTTTGTATGTGTTTTATGATTAGACCAAGGACATGATGGGAAAATGTTACATTGGTCCCGTGGTTAAACTCATAAAAATACATATAAAACGTGTCTTGATTTGTTGCCAATACGAAAAGTTCTTGCGGGATCATAGTACTTGTGTTGTCTAAAATGTTGTCAACATTGCTATTGACATTTTCAGATTATGATATTTGTTGGGATGTTGATCTTAACTGATTTTAGTAAAATCAGATTTTATCTTCCCTATTTTTATGTCATGTTTTAATTGGAATTCAAACTTTAAAAGGATAAGATTAAATTCCAAATAAGATGTTTATTGTTTTATCCCAAAATTTTAGGTGAAAGTTATTGAATAAATCTCAAACACCTAAAATTAAGGAATTTTTAATATTTTGAAAAGCTTGCCAAGAGTATAAATATTCACTTCATTTGTTTTTCTTTTTACCATTCTTGTATTTTCCTAAAAAGTAAAAAAAAAAGGGAACTGATCACTTCAATCCTCGGGTGTGTCAGCCAACATTTCATCCAACACTCCTATGAACACTAGCCCTCCTTTAAACACTGAGTCATCCAAACAACCTAAACCGCAACAACATTGCCAGTCATCTTCTTCAGAATCCTTAGAGGACTTGTCTAGGGCCATAGTATTTAAAGGTTCAGAGGAACCTTTAGATATTAGCTACCCAAGTGATGACAACAATCCAATAGATGTTTATGAAACATCTGATATTTCAGCCCTAGGCAAAAGACCAAGCTCCTCCACCTTCCCTACTCGTCGATCGAGTAGAGTATTTGAGAGAACATTTTATGCAGAACCAAGCTACAAAAGGTCCAAATTTGATACGCCGACCTTGAACTCTCAACAAAAGAAAGTGAAGAAGAACAAGCTTCTTCTGAACCTCAAAATATGCCGCTGGAAAGGGAAATCCCTGATGAAACTCCCTTGAAACACTTCTTTCCTAAAGGAGTTCCTAGGACTACAAAGTTAAGTGCTGCCCCAAATGTTGCCACAAATGCCACAACATCTCAGGCAATATTCCAGGCAACATCCGAAGAGGCACACTCTCCTACTTCCTCCAACAGTACTGAATCCATCAGCCTAGACTTGTCTGGTTCAGACATTGAGGTATATGCTTTCTCCGATAAATTTTACTCTAAAACTAAACATGATAAATGGGACTATTACAGAAATAGAGTAATTAGGTTTGAAAGAGAATTAGATATTGTCTCATGCTCTAAATATGGTTTAGTGGAATTTTTGGAAGATAGACAACTTCTTAGCACTATTACTGGAAAAGAACCATACGTTGATGAGATTGTAAGGATGTTCTATGCCAATTTAAACTCTGCTGTAGAGGATACCTCCTCAAAGAAATTTGGGAAGGTATATCTTTATAACAAAATCTATCAATTTACACTTTCAATCATCAATCAATGTATGGGTCTTAATGAAGAGCAAGTGAGAGAAACAGAGAGTGTAACAACAAATATGGATACAATGATAGAATATCTCAATGGAGGTATACTGAAAAAATGGATCCCTAGATGCCCAACATCAAAACTCACTGCTTTGTTTTCAACCCTCCACAAAATTGCAATTCATAATTGGCTTTCCTCTCTAAATAAGTCAGTTGTTACAACTGAACAAGCCTCCATACTGTTCAAAATTGGGAAAAGATTCAAAGTTGATTTAGAAAAATTAATCTTCTATCAAATTGCCAACCTAGCAGAAAAAAAATCATCTTCCATCCTTCCCTTTCCCTTTCTGATCTTCAAGATAATAACTATCCAAGGCCTTGAGCCTATGAGAGGAGATACTCTAGGGAAAGCTCCTGAATGTTACACTGTCAATAAAGCAATTCCAAAGAGCAAAGATAGAGTTATTGACCTACCTTGAAAAAAAGGAAGCATAAAGGGAGAATGTTGCCAGGAATGTTCCCAACATTCAGGGTAACACTGGTCCAAGACAGTCTATACTGTCTACAAATTGGCTTGTAGAACAAATAGAAATCAACCTACAAATTGTTGAGGTTGATGCTGCTAGAGATGCCCTGGTTCAAGCCAGAGACCATTTCCTGCTTCTGATTTCTTCACAAAAGAGGGAGATGATTCTATACAAGGGGAGCAGAGAGAAGAGGGTGAAGGCACGAGTGGAGAAGTTGTTGTTGTAGAAGAAGCTGTGGATGCTGCCATGCAGAGAAAAGAGGTTGTTGGAAGGAAAGTCTTGCTAACAAAGCTGAGGTTGAAGGTAGAAGTTGAAGCTGCTATGCAAAGGGCCGAAGCTGAAGCTGAAGCTGCTGTGCAAAGGGCCAAAGCTGAAGTTGAAGCTGCTAGGCAGAGGAAGGAGAAAACTGAAGTTATGCAGAGGTAGATAGCTGCTGGAAGTTGCTACTACTGCATAATAAGCAAGAGAGGAAATGATGTTGTTGGGAATGATTATTGGTTAATGAATATGGATTGTTTTTGTTTAGGTTTGGATATTTGGTGATGTGGATGGTTAACTTAACAATGATCTGACAATTTTTTTTTATGGATGACACATATGCTAATATTCTTTCTTCTAATCCTATGTGAGTTGTGTATATCCACGTTGATGTTAATATTGTGTCTAATCCTATAAGAATGGTGTATATATGTTTTATTTGTATGCCATCACAGGTTAAGGGGGAGCATAATTGTAATCATAGATGTTGGGACAACATCTATGACATTGCCGGAAGTCACTCGCACATATTAGAATAGGTTTTGTGAAGAAAGGAAAAAATGGGGAGAATGTTAATGTTGGGTTTGGTGTTGAGACATTTTGCCCAACATATCGTTTTTAGTGCTGAGTTGAAATTAAGAAATGTTGGAACAAATGTCACAACATTCGGACCAACATTTTGTAAAACAGTTTTGCCTTACTTCACGGACTGAAGTAATTCTCGTGGAATTTTACTACGATGAAAAAGTGACTTGGCAAGGTAATTAGGAGCTGATGAAAAACATGGGAAGAACAAGTCAAAGTCGTTGCTATTCTTGGGGAACAAGTCCAAGAAGTTAGAGGATTTTGCTCTATGATCTTCTCCAACAAATCCTATCAGCTGCCATATTTTCCTCAACCTCTACAACCAATCGATGAGCTTTTCAAGGAAGACTCTCTACTATAAATAGAGAGACTACAAGAGTGAATCGATATCCAGAAACAGATTGCAAAAATATCAAGAGAGCCCTCGAGAATTCATCTCAGAAAATTGGACCGCAAGTGCTTCCTGAGCGTGTCGACAACATTCTGTCCAACATTATAATTGCTGCTTAGATTCTAGATTTGTTATGTATTGAAGCAATTATAATGAGATGTTGTCTATGTCTAGTTAGGTAGATTTTTCAGCCAGAAGTCATTTGCGACTTAACCATTTTAATTCCTTTCTATTTTGTATTATAAAATTGTAAAAGAAGGAATTTATTCAATTGTATATACATATATACAATACTTTCGGTCATTGACCATCATAGGTTATATAATATTAAACTTTTATGGTCTTTATTATTTCCACTGCAATTTACTCTTCAAAGGTTTTTCTGTTTTATCGAAGTGTTGTCACTTGTGTCAGACGACATTGTCACTAACATTCAAGACTGAATTGGTATTCGATTTTATTTCTAGTTCGTTTTTATTGTTCCATAGCATACCCGGACCTAACAATCTGAATTACTAGTAATTTTAGTACATAGTATATACATTAAAAATATACTAAAAAGCTTTTAAAAAAACAAAATTTAAATCCAAAAAAAATTTAAATCCATTTCTGAACAGTAAACAACCAGCTTCTACTAACAATCTTACCTGAAAAGAGTCTTACAAAGAACAAAAGGAGAGACACAAAAAGAACATTAATTGAACACATATGATGGAGAAAGAGATCTCCTTGTCTTGGTATGGGTTTCTACTCTTTGTTAGCTTTTGGCAAAGGGTTTTGGTCCATATCTGCCTGCTGGTCTGTTCAACTCTTATTAGAAGACTTTTCATTATAGAGTTTAATTTCAACTATAATGGAGCACACAGCCAACTAATTTCATGTCAAGTACAGTATCAAGTTTCTTCCAATATGTTTTGGTATAAAACGTTATGTTTTGGCGTGAATCCGTTTTTGTTTTTTCTTCGCCAGTACTATTAAATTATTTCCTCATTAATAGAACTTTGGAATCTACTACAAATCTACAAATTTTATGTACTAATAATTAGGACTTGAAATCAATTAAGACTCTTCTACAAAATTACTATTTAACTTCCGCAAAGGTCCAATTCTTTTTAATCAATTCCTCGCACTGTCTTTCCCTAAGCAAGAACCTAAAAAAATTTCCTCTTGAATTGATAAATTTTAATTATTTTACAAATATTTTTTTGGATTCATACTAATAATCTTGGTTTTATGGCTCACTTATCAAGATGTCATAAGATCTTTTTGTTTGTTGAATTAGGTGGTAACAATGCGGTGAGACCGTCAAAGAATTGTTTGGAATCTCTATACCTCTACGTTCTTCATCTATTATATTCCTTTTTATTTAGTTAATAATATGCATTCTTTCTCAATTATTTTTTGGAGCTGATATTTTGGATCTGGATTTTTTTTTCTTAAGTTCACAATGTAAATCATATTTTTCATGATTATATTAATTTTATGTAGTAATTTAGTTCATTAACAGTTAGTTAAAGTTTTAATTTGGTGCCCTAGCTAGCTTCGGGATAATATGAACTTATTAACCAACTCTTCCGCTCTACCCAAACTCAGACAAAATGAGCCCCATAAAAGAAAGATAATCAAATAGGATGAATTTGATGTAGAAGCTAGGTATATTTGATATTTTTTTTCATCCTTTACAACTAAATTATTTCACCAATAATATTGTACGCAAGAGCATAAATCATGAGTTTCGGCTTGGAATTATAAAGATTTCTTCTCAGGACTAGAAGCCGATATCTATGTTTAAGCATGAAAATGTCATGTCTATTTCACCACAATCCTCAATGACTGAACTATGTAATATAACATTTTTGTAAAAGAAATAGCTAAAAAATTTGAACTAATAATGTTTAAGTTATATGGTAAATTTGATAGGCATCAATGTTCTGATGAGTATATACACAATGTCCTAAATACTTCAGTTCAAAAAATTTAGCACTTTCAACTCGCTTTAGGTAAGATCTGGGTATATCCTATGGCTGGCCAGTGGGCTGGGTCGGCCCGGTCCCGCCCCGACACCGCCCCGGTCCCACCCCGAACCCGACAATTTTAAAAAAAAATCGCGGTAACTGGACTCGAACCGGGATGGGACATGGTCTCGTCCCGACCCGGCCCGCCCCAGGCCTGCATGTCCCGGCCCGCCCCAGGCCTGCATGTCCCGACCCGATCCCGCCCCAGGCCCGCCCCGATCCCGCCCGAAACCCCCCCCCCCTTTGTAAAAATAACCATTGCACCAACGACCATTTTACATTTTGGTCGTTGTGCAACGGCCATTTTGGCCTCCCCCCTCCCCCAACTCCCTACTCCTTAATATTTATTTTTAATTCATAAGTTATTATATTAACACTTTAACCCAATTTTTCAACTATAAATACCTCATTTTCTTTTCATCTTTCTCACAAATCTTCCTACAATCTCTCTAATCTCTCAATACTCAATCTATCTCTACATTGTCTACTAAATATTCAATTTTATTTATTCATTTGAGAATTGGGAGTGAAATTGGCAACTATATTGAGGATCTTCCATCGAGCAAAGTTTCAATTTTCAACCTCTCGATTACACGTCGATGTTACGTCGGCGTTTGGTACATTTGTTCCTTCATTAAATTATTATTGTCTGTTTATTTTATTTAGCGCACTTAATTTCATT
Organism: Anisodus tanguticus; assembly: GCA_034509755.1. Lineage (NCBI taxonomy): Eukaryota > Viridiplantae > Streptophyta > Magnoliopsida > Solanales > Solanaceae > Anisodus > Anisodus tanguticus. Next base: position 4,695,240 of record CM067543.1, on the reverse strand, counting down.
TACTTTAATTATTTATTAGTATAATTATAAATTTATAATGGAAGGATTTAAACGTATGATTATGGGTAGGGATCATGCTTTTTCTAGTAGGGGCAACAAGGGCAAGGGTCCTATTTCTAGACAGAATCCTATTCCTACACAGGATGATTTTGTTGATACTGAACATTTTTCTACAATACCATTAGATTTAGACGAGGAACTATTTTCTGGAACTCAATAAGACTTTAATTTAGACGATGATCTAGATGATACACCCACTAATGTAAATGACAACACACCCACTAGTGCACCTTCAACTGAAATGCCTCATATTTCCCCTAGTATGAGACGAGGTCCAACAAAACGACCATTAAAATCAGATGCATGAATATTTTTTGATAGGGACGTAGAGAATCAAGTAGCTAGATGTAAAATTTGTAAAGATGTTTTAAAATTTAAAACTAGAAAAGGTCACGGTGGGACGGGGGGTTTAATGAGACACGTAGTAAGGGTTCATCCAGCTAGGTATACCCAATACGAGGTTTAAAAACCGGGTGCGCAAACGCCCGCTCCATCGGGACAAGGTTCACATTCTGATACTGTCCCGGACCAAGTACAGGGTCAAATTAACCCTATGACGGGGGGAATTGTAGGCCCTAAATACAATAAAGATAGAGATAGGGAAGCAATAGCAAAATTAGTTGCTGTGGAGGGTTTGCCTTTTTCATTTCCTTCATCTCCCGATTTTATTCATTACATTAGAGATATGTATAATCCTGTTTTTAACGATTTTCCTAGATCAACTGTTAAGAGAGATGTGTTTAAATTCGCACATGAATATCAACAGTATTTACGTTATTCATTGTATCATTTTAATGGCAAAGTGGTTATCACTTCTGATATAGGCCGTAGTACTAACGGCCATGATTATTTAACGGTAACTTGTCATTAGATAGATTATAATTGGTCTATGCAAAAACGTATCTTAGCGTATAGATATATAGATGATAGGCACACTGGTACTTTTATTGTAGAAAATATTTATCAAGTGTGCGATTATTACGGAATAACTGATAAAATTATGACTATTACATTAGATAACGCTTCTTCTAACAATTACGCTATTACAATTTTAAAAAATAGTTTAACTCCATCTTTTTCAGATCATTTTCATATAAAATGTGTGTGCCATATATATAACTTAATTGTAAAGGATGGTCTATCACTCTTTGAAGACATTCTTAGTAAAATACAATTTGCTATAAACTTTATTTTTAAAAATAATATAATACAATGAAGAAAAGAATATAAAAAAACTTGTCACGATTGCCAACTACCTTATAGAAAAATTTCAGAAGAAGTACCCACTATGTGAAATTTTTTATACGAGCAACTACTTGTTGCTTATGACTATAGAAAACCTATAACTTTATTTTTTAACTCTCATAATCAAAATCCAGCTGATATGGTTGTAGATAGCAATTGGGTAAAAAATTTCGAACTTATTATATTTTTGGAGAAATTTTTTCAAGCAACAAAAGAATTTTCCGGTATATATTATCCTACTATTTCAATTATGTTGTTTTATATAGCTCTAATATTTTTTATTACTTAGTGAATATATGAAAAAACCAGCTTATATGGCAGCTATTAAAAAATATTTATCAAAATAAAAAAAAAATTTATTCATATTCCCACTATTTATATTATTGGTGATGTATTAAATCCGACTATTAAAATAGACGGTGCTAAATCACTTATTGAAACTATTTACGATTGTATAGAAGTACTACCACCTCCAAGTCTCAAAAATCCAAATCACCCACCACCTATTGAACAAACTAAAGAAGAAGTGTTGTCTAGCGTAGAAGACCAATGCAAAAAATATATAGGTTTTACCAACAAGAAAGTGCTAGTAACCTACCGGCTTCTATACCATCTTCTTCTTCTTCAACACAACCTCACAAAAGACATGCTGTTTCTGCGGCTAGTATTGAAGTCTCAGAAATAGAATGTGTGGCCGTACCGCTACTAACCAAATTAGCAAGTTTGATATTTTTGTTTTGCAGGGTTCTGTACCGTACCAAACAGTTCTCAATGAAGAAGGACGTGAAGACTTGCTGAAATACTGGACGGGAAATGAGAAGTCCTTTCCGACACTTTCAATGATGGCCCGAGATGTTTTGAACATTCAAGCGTCATCAACTGCGTTTGAAAGCGTTTTTTTTCTACCGGCAGATATCAAATAGGAGACCACAAACACTCATTAGCCGGAGACAACTTGGAGATTGTAATATTATTCAGAGATTGGATACGAGCGGAGCGGACAAGGTGCGATCAACCGGAGATCAACGAAGAAGAAGATGAAACTACAACGAAATCTTATCAGAATGTGGTGGAAGCGACGTCGATCAATTTGACCAACAAATACCAAATCCAACCGAAGAACCACGGGAAATTATCAAGAAACTAGAATAGGTTTTTTTCAGAATGTAATTTTTTTAATTGCAATTTTACTATGTAATTTGCAACTTTTGAACAACACCACAAAGTTGCAATTTTGACAATTGTATTTGTATTACAAAAAAAATCATATGTCTATTAAATATTATAAGAGACACAAAAACAGCCTTGGAATGTTTTTATTACACTATCTTGTTTAATTATTGATTTTTTTATATATATATATGTTATTTTTTAAATTAAGTGCAAAAAAAATGTGCGGGATCCCGACCCAACCCGACCCGATTTCGACGGGATCGGGGCGGGACTACGGCAAATCCCGCCTATCCCGATCCCACCCTTTTCCCCGTCCCACCCCGACCCGATCCCGCCAAACCCGCCCGGCCCACTGGCCACCCCTAGTATATCCTACCCTTCTTAGATACTATTTACGGGATCACACAAGATTTGTTATTGTTGTTGTTGTTGTTGTTGTTGTTATCGTTGTCGTTGTTGTTGTTAGTGTTGTTGTTGTCGTCGTCATCGTCATTTCAACTCCCTTTAGGTAAAGGAGTATTCTTTTTCTCCTTTTATTTTACTTTAAATTTTTAGGGGCTATCTTTCATCTCTGAATTGCTAGAAATATTTCTCCTATTTTTAGTTTCTTATTAACATGAGTCCAAAGTCAAAAAGCTAACTCTTTGAAACATCTAATATTCCATAGATTCTATAAAAAGAAATTATTAGCTATGAACACTTTAGTGATTGATTAATGATAAAATTCGTAGCTAAGTCTAATTTTTTATATTTATAGTCAAATGAGATACACGCTTTAATAATGCGTAGAGCGCTTACACTAAACTAGTATAATATATAGTTTCATGGCATTAAATACAAATCTATCTGAAATACCTGAGTAAGTATTTTGTGGCCCTATGTATCTCTGCATTTATTCATGCACGAGAAGTTTTTTCTGTTCATGTGCAATTAATAATTCCTCAACTTGCATTACCCATCCCTTCATTTATTTATTTACCTTTTTTTTTTTGTTTGAGTTTGTGGTCCTATGTTAATCAAAAACAAGAAAAAAGTACAATAATAGATCAAGAAACCCGAAAAGAAAAGGGAAATTAAAAGCAGGACATTAAGGCCGATGAGTATGTTTTTTTTAATCTTCTTAGTTCTATGCACTTGAGTTTGGTAGCATTTATTTGTAATATAATAAAAGAAGGGATCTTCAGATTTATGTAAAGTTCAAGATGGGAAGGTCGTCTTTTATTTAGTTATGTTGTAACTACTAGTACAAAAGGGAATTAATTAAGTCATACTAGCTTCTTCTTTTTTAAAAAAAAAATTCTTAGTTCTTAACTCCCATAAATTTCCATGCAATTAGTTCACAAACTTAGCTTATTCCCGTGCATGGTTTGTATGTATTAGATTCTCTTTATAGTCGTCGCAATTATTGCCATAGTCAACATTAAGGTTGAAACTTTCAGAAAAATACTTCGAATTGGAAGACGATCCTCCCGGCAAATATAATTGACTGTATTCCAAACTAATATAGGTGAACAAGTAGAGTATACTTGGGCACTGAGAGAACAATGTAAAAGGAACGAGGAAAAGTGACCCAGTAACTCATAAGGGGTGCTTCCCTATCTCTTTTAATTAGGAAGCGACACAACAAGGGGTAGCGACTATTCACTGAAAAAACAGGACTTTGCTAAGTAGTAATACAATTTAATGTATAAAGCCTGATACCTATCATGTGCCGGAATGTTTGTACGATATAATTAGTCTTTTTGAGAATTCAAAAGAAGATCACACCAAGATGATAAAAGAATATGGTAAAATAAATGAAAATAGAAAAACCTCTATAATAAATTAAATATCACTTTTTTAATGAGCTTTATGCAACACAAATCGAAATTAGCTGACGAGCTAATTAGTTTCGGGTTGCCGAATAATTAAACTAAAAAGTAATTCACTATCGATCGAGCACAAATTAACAAAATGGACATACTGTTGGAATATGTAAAGCAACAACGGGAATAGTAAATAACTATTACATTGATCGAAAGGATAAACAACAATGAGGACAACAACAAGTTGTCAATATCTTGATCTTGAATGAAACTTCAAATATAGAACTTGTATTCGGAAATATAAGAACATGAACTGCTACACTTGTGGCTTGTAGATCCGCTGAGAATACGAACGGTTAAAGTCCTTCATCTGTTAAGTTAACACCTGAAACACTTAGCAACCAATTAGATAACCACAACACCACCGGCTGAGTCGTGAGATGACTCTATGTCTTTAAGACAAGATTGCCCCCGTATATAGGCTTTACGGAAGTGTGGACAATAGTCTCCCAAGATGTAACAATAAATTATCAAGTGTGCAAAGCCTACACAAATGATCTCAGCGAAGAACACGAATAATGAAGATTGCTAAGAGAAGGATTGCTATGAGGAAAATCTGATCTCTTTGTGGTATGGTGAACTTGTTTTTCTGTTCATATATGTTCTTCTATAGAATTGAGCCAAAGGCCTCAATTTATAGGTGTGCAAGGTGACCTCTTCAAGTGCCCAAGTAATGGTCATTTAAATGCCATGCAATGGCCCTTTAAACCACCAACTAATGCAGCCAAATAATGGCTGAGTTATGGAGGAAAAACTTCCAAGTTAATGCTCCAAAACCTCTCCATAATCAACCAAACTTTTGGACTTCCATCGAGCAAACACTGCCGGGGAAGCATCGCGGCGCTGCAGCATTTAGCGATGCGGCTCCAGAAACCAAAATTGGAATTAGAGCCGCGGCGCTGAAAAGGGAGCACCGCGGCCCAGTCTGCGAGGCATCGCAGCCCTTCTCGGCTCCGCGGCCCTTTCCGACCCGTGCTATCTTACACCTCGCACAATTCTTCCTTCATTTATCAATGTGGAACACTTGTAATTTAGCAAATAACCATCCATCATTCTATGTCTCAAACATTTCACTTACGTACCAATATCTCTTTCATTAATAAAATTTATGATACTTGACACTAAGATTGCACGTGTGTGGAAATGATATTTCCGACGTGGGGGGCACAATTGTTCGAGTCATAAATAATAGGATAAACTTAATTTCACATTAGTAAATTTTTAACAATCTCCTCTTGAAAGAGATTTTGGCGCACACACAAGGTGCCTACTTTTAGCAATCTTTCAGCGAAACGATATTGCATCAGGAGAGGTAGATTTCGCTTTGAACCTTCCCTAGTTGAATACCATCGGACTTAATTACTGCGTGGTGAACGTGATGTATTAAACCGTCAGTGTTTAATGTAAGCCAAGACAACGGTACCAACACAATACCTCTCATTTATTATTTTCTTCTTTTGTTCTGTCCGTTGTGGTCGTGGACACACTTGAATTTTTAAGTGCGTTCCTTTGAGACGGCCTGTCCTCGCACTTAAATAGGTGATATACTACAAGGTATCCTTTTATACCCCACTTCACAAGTGTTAGGAATCATTAAAAGTTTCCCCAACCTTAACCTCAACCGTTTGAGGATCGTTAAAGGTTTGGAAGCTTAACCTTTACCCTTCATGCAGGTAGCACTTCAATGTCTATCGCAGGAATGGCTTTGGATTCATTTTTCTTAAACATAACATAATCCAAAGTGCTCTTGCTTCCACTGAAGCGCTCAACTGAACCTTTTTCAACTTAGTTTTCTCATTGAACCAAATTCTTAGGATCTCCAGTCAGTATGGTTGGGTTACCAATGCAAAGGTTCGTATTGGTTAGGTTTTTAAGCCCATTCCGCTATACAGGAAGAACTCTTGATCTTTGGGTAGTCCCTTAGTTAAAGGGTCTGCTATATGCTTTGATTAGTAATCAAGAAAGTGACATACGTGATGATCAACTGCCATACGGTCTCATGTCTCCGACAGATCCGAAAGATATGTCCAGACGCCGTCATCCGTGCCCTTCCTGAAGCCGACCGGCTAGCCACGATGTATAACTGCTGAAGGCACGGATTTCTCCCAATAAGAGACGTCCTCTAAGGAGTCGTGAAGTTACTCAACTTCCTTCATGCTTTGTTTAAAGCAATAAACTCTGATTCCATCATGAAACGGCCGATGCAAGTTTGCTTAGAGGATTTTCCAAGACCCACCATACACATTTACTTGTGGCTTTGGTGTTCTTCATATTTGATGTCCAATTTGCATCACTGTGTTCTCCCAGAACTACTGGACATCCAGAATACCATAATCCGTTGATAAGTGAATATTTCATAAAGCGGCATATCCGACTTAACGCCTTCTATCGATCATTTCCAGAATCACGAGTGAACCTTAGTTCAACTGATCTGCTATGTAGGTCGATCCCAGGTCGGTTGTAGTGTGTACAATACATAGAACAACATGTGACCTGCATATATCGCTCCTTGTATATGGTTGCACCATGATTCCAATCAGCTCTATGATTCATATTCATTAGTGGCTTCAACGAGACTGTCACAACAGAGTTTGGAGTTAGACCAGTCCGTTAGATGTCTTAAAAATCCCAATTCCTAAGATGTCATATATGATACCCATATCTTTCATATCGAGACTTTTGTTTCAATATGACTTCCACTTTCAGACTGTTGGTTTTTTCAACTGTTGGCTTTTTAACTTCAGATTCAATATTTTTGTTGTCAGATTCATTGTTTCTATTTTAACTGAAACTTCCAGGACCAAAATGTAAACATTTCATGGTCCAAAATGAAAGTTCAGGAACAAGCCCAATAGTCCAACAAACAAACTATAATCCTCTCCTTCTAACTCTCCGGTTAGGAAGGCGGCATCAACATCCATGTCACGCAAGACTGCAGTGGCCCTAGATGTTAAGCTATTCACAGGGGAGCATATGTCCAAGTAGCCGAGGCCTTATACTCGTTAGTAGATCTATCTATTTTGTACTCGCTTTTGAGTATCCACTTTTATAACCCAAAGGTTCTTTTCCCGGAGGAAGGTCAACCATTACACAAGTATGGTTCTATCTGATGGAGTCTAGTTCTCTTTCTGTAGCTTCTTTCCAAAGCAGCGCTTCTGGAGATGACAATTCTCTGCTAATTGTCCATGGTTCATTCTCAACCATACAAGCTAGAAGGCCTGGAACAAGTCTTTCTCCCCTCTTTGCTCCGTCTCGATTCAACATCTAGAATCACTGAGTTCTATAGATCTGGAATATTAAGTTCTGGATAGTCAGCAACTTCTGAGTTCTGTATATACGGAATGTCTATTTCCGGATAGTCAGGCACTCGTGGGTTCTTGTTAACCTCAAGCAATTACTACTTTTTCCTTCTCAAGGAAAGTTATCCTCAAAGAATTCAGCATTCTTTGACACCAAGAGGCGATAAGCACTACTGTTATTTGCAGATCCATTAGATATGCAATCTACAGTCTTCGGTCCAACTTGACCTGTTTCGGTATTCGTACCAAGCCACCCCACAACACAACTTTTGTAGGTGGAATCCTTTCCATATTTCACATGGAGGGTTATCCTTATCCTTATGCGTAGTTTTGTTGAGAATCGTATTAGCGGTAAGGATCGTCTTGCCCCATATAATTTAGGCGTACGGCTTTGCGCTTGGCTAACATTGTTAGACTGAGGTGAGAAATGAGCAGTTGTTTGATGGATGATACTTCACATTCTCCCTCTCTATCACTACGAAATCCTCAATCTTTAGGCTTAGTTGATTTTTAACTTCTGTTTTATAGCGCTTATCCGCTTCAATAGCTTCATCTTTGCTTTTCAACAAACAAAAGATACAATACATTGTACCATCATCAATGAAGGTTACAAAGTACTTGTCTCCCCCCCCCTCTATTTTGTATAAACTTTAAATCACCCATAAAGGTGTGACTAAGTTCTAGAGGAGCGGTGCTTCTTTCGCTATTCCTTTGACGGAATGGAAAAGTGATTTTGCCTCTTCGGCTACCTCACATTCATTTTGAGGGTTTATGTCGACAGAAGGCAACAATCTCAACTTCGTTAGCTTTTGAATGACTTTCTATTTAACGTGTCTTAATCTATGATGGCATAGATGCACGGATTACAAATATATCATTCATTTAGCTACAGACATACTGTACTATTCTTAGTTATTACAGACCTGTTGGACTAGTCTTAAACCAGCTTGACCAACAAGAATGGGCTTAAAGAAGAATACCACATTGTGTTTGCCCTTGTTAACAAAGTGTTGCTGCCAATAGCTAAAGGTCGCTATGCTGCCTCTGTACCAGACTTGGTCCGTCTTGAGGCTAATCCACTTTCAAACCCGTCAGTTTACCCGCTATCATGATTGAGCACATCATCAAAGTGGTAAATGCAAGGGAAGGACGACATTGGCTTCCATATGGGTTCCTCCTAACCAAGGTACTTGTGCACTTCAAGGTCAAAACTGGAAAGGCTACCATGGGCACCAAGAAACACATGATCACCATGGCTACTTTGGAAGAATGTGAGTGCGTGCTTAGGAAATGTGGTGTGAGCAATAACTCTGTCATTTCAACTTTGATTGAGACTCAAGAGATAACAACTGTTGTGATTCAAAAGATTAAGGCTGAGAATGCTCTCCTCTGAGTTAAATTAGAAGAAAAAGACACATGAACCTGGTTCTCATGATGCCTTGAAGGCTGCAAAAGTTGATATTGAGAAACTCCGAGTAGCTAATGGAAGGTTGAGACTAAATGTGGATGAAATTAGAGATCAGATGCTCTAGAATCAGCGCACAAATAGTGAGAGAATGGATAGGTTTCTCAAAACACTAGCCCCTTGTCCTTAGTTTCCCCTCCAGCTTTTTAAATCCGTGTTTCCAAGACCTGGTCCCTCCTCCTTCCTCAGTACGATTCTTGTTTTGTGATCCCTTTTCTGTTTCCCTTATGCTGATTGGAACTAATGACAATTGTCTTTTTCTTGCATTGTATTGAATTAACTACTATGATTCTGTTAACTGATAATCCTTTTTGTGGGCATTCACTCTGTTTTATGCAACGTTACTTGCTTGTTTGTTCATGTTTCTGCTCTTGTTGTGTTGGCCTAGTGGCTCCGAGTTATTGTCACTATACTTCGTTTTGCTTGAACTGCTCATTACTCTTTTCAATGATGTAAAAAGGGGGAAAATAAATAATTAAGGAAATCGAATGTTGTGTTTAAGGGGGAAGTTACGGGGATAAAATGCATTTGCCTTGATTAACATGTTGTTATGCTGGAAAGATAGGTCTGATCCGCATGAGGAATAAGTGGGAACCTGGTTCTCAAGGGGAATATCAATTCGGTGTTTGCCATCATCAAAAAGGGGGAAATTGATAAGTTACATCATCATGTGTTTTGATGATTTGTCAAACTGTCGAAGAACCCGATAGGGACATAGTATGCTATTTGTTCCCTTGACTATCGTACAGTCAACAATTACAGTTGTAAAGTTGTATTGTTCACTGCAGAAGTATAGTAGCACTGTTGTAGTGTGCTGGTGATCAAACCAATGGATGAGTAGTCCCTATCTCATCCCATATACTCTCAAATATATAAGCAACATGTTACAAGATTTTGTGCATCACTTGAAAAAACCTAAAATTATTTGTGCAAGTTAGCCGCCAAAGGATTCTCCAAGTGTTCCAAAGAACAAAGCTATCTACAAACTGAAGGACCAGATCCCGACAACTGAAGATGTCTATGTCCTTTCATTTGTTTTGAGTATTTGTCATTTTGTTCTTTATTGTAACCCTACACTACTTTTAAGAAGTGTCATGGTAGGATAGATTTCAACCTTTGTTGGTTTGTATGCTTGGCTAGAGTTAGTCAAGGTTTGTAGCTTTGCAATAGAGGTATTGTAAAGGGGTTTACAATAAAGGTATTGTAAGAAGTGAGGGATTAAGAGTTTAATTCCTAAGTTGCAATAGGTTGTAATATGAACTTGCTCAGTTAGTGTAGTTGAAAATCCTACTGTGTAGGTCGTGATTTTTAATCCCTTGAACAAATAGTTTTTCACGTAAATATCATGTATCATTTACTTTCTGCGTCTATACTGTTTTGGTGGACTCTTAGTTTCTTTCCATATCAATGTTCTCTTACTTCTTCATTCAATAACTGAACTCCTGGCCAAATTTTTGCCATTCAAATTTTGCGGTATTGCCGCATTTTGGTTGGAGATCAATAATACAAAATCTATCGTTGTTTTGATAGTTTTGGTAGTTAAGTGACATATATATATATATAGTCGACATGAAATATTATCAGATATACAGAAACGTTTAATCAAAATTGTGGGTTCCATTTTGATTAAGAAGGTTGAACATCTCAACAGATTAATTTAATCTCTGAATGGACAATATCGACATATAAATAATGATAAATATCGGTACGTACATGCGTAAAACTTTTGTCCAATGATTGAAAGAGTGTTTAGTGAGGACAATTTCGTTTTGATAAGAATAAATGTTGAGTCTTTAATTCAAAATCAAAATTAGCTAATGAGATGGGAATTGGTCAAAATCATATGAAAAGACCAACTTTTTCTTCCACAGGACTTCAATACGTCGTCGTATGTCTAAGATTAGAATCAGTCTGACTCTGATACCATGATCTCTACTAAAAACAAGTGCATTTTCGACAGAAATTTCTAAGGAAAACCTGTCAGAAGTTGACATCACCAACTCGTCGCTACACTTTCCTTGACAAATTTTACTGGGTTAGACACGAATTTCATAAGTTGTTAAATTCAAATACATTCTTTACGGTCAACTAAGTATATATTTAATGTGTTTATCTGATCACTAGAAATATTAAGCTGTCTATCAGACAATTATTGCTACTTTAAGTGCTTATCAATTTTACATATCTTTTAATATGATAAGAAACTTAATTACTCTATATTCATAAGTTCCCATCCTAATCTTAATTTAATTTGCCACGAAGTCCCCATATTTCATTTAGACACATGATCATCCAAGATTTTTTTTCTTTCTAGAAGTGGATTAAATATTTTTGCCTGAATTGATTCAAAGTGACAACTAGATTTCAATTTTTTTTTTCTTACATAACAATTCATATTTTAAAGTCGAAACTTAAATGCTTTCTCCAAATGTATATTACTTTTGTTGAATTTATAATTGCTTTTTAACTCATTCCATTTACATCACAATTATTAGTTTAAATTCGTAGTACAATTTATTCTCAAGTTTATTTAATTTCCTCACAGTTGTTTGGGTAGCATAGTATGCACTCCAATTAAAGTGGAAACCAGCTAACTCCCACGCTAGATTGCATAACTGATGTTTCTTTTTGTCCAAACATATTCCTAAAACATGTCTGAAATAATTAAATAAATAATCATATAAATAAAAAAATTAAAAGGTGAAATATTTTTTAAAATTCTTAAGAAAAAACCATTAAATGTTTCTCTGTCAGCTGATAGATTCTTAGCCACATACTCAAAATCATCTCAAAAGTCTTCTCTAGTTAAGTCCACCTTGGTGCTAATTAATTATAAAAATTCAGAAAATGACTATTGAAAATGAAGTAATTTAATTATTTTAAGTACTTTATTTTCAATAAATTATCAACCTACTTTTTTCACTACAAACTTTCTATTAATTGGTAAAATAAAACGAAAAGAAATGAGCACAAGAGGAGAGAAAGGTTTTCACTATTAAGAAAACAGGGATTTTCGACCTACAAATTTTGACCTCAATTGCCATAAAAAAAAATCGACCATATGGGGTTGAAATTAATTTTTTAACAATTAAAAAAATTGTAAATGGATAATTTTAATTATATACTCCGTAAATATATAATAATATTTAAAAAAAAATTCGACCTCACGTGGTCGAATAAATTAAGTAAAAAAATAGAAATTTGACTTAATTTTTTCGACCACACGAGGTGGAAAAACTAAAATATTTTTTTTAAAAAAAAAAACTAGTCTGCCATATTCTCCTCTTTCTCTCTCTTTCCTCTCTCCTTCCACTCCCCTTCCGTCATTATTCCGGCCACACCACCTGCGACCGCTGCCACACCACCGCCCCAGTCGCCTAACCCCCAGCGCCGTTGCCGATGACGGCAGTTCAAATGTCCGGCCAGGTTTGTGTTTTTTTTTCCTTTTTTTTTTCAATCTTATATTAGCTAGCTAGTGTAAAATTTGTTGGAATATGTAAAGCAACAACGGGAATAGTAAATAACTATTAAAGTGATCGAAAGGATAAACAACAAGAGTACAACTACAAGTTGTCAATTTCTTGATCTTTAATTGAAACTTCAAATATGGATCTTGTATTCGGAAATACAAGAACTTGAACTGCTACACTTGTATCTTGTAGATCCGCTAAGAATACGAACGGTTAGAGTCTTTAGTCTGTTAAGTTAACACTTGAGACACTTAGCAGCCAATTAGATAAACCATAACACCACCGGCTGAGTCGAGAGATGACTCTCTGTCTTTAAGACAAGATTGCCCCCGTATATAGAATTTACGAAAGTGTGGACAATAGTCTCCTAAGATGAAACAACAAACTATCAAGTGTGCAAAGTATACACAAATGATCTCATTGAAGAACACGAATAATGAATATTGCTAAGAGAATGATTGATATCAGGAAAATCTGATCTCTTTGTGGTGTTGTTAACTTATTTTTCTGTTCATTGTTCTCTATAGAATTGAGCCAAGGCCTCAATTTATATGTGTGCAAGATGACCTCTCCAAGTGCCCCACAATGGCAATCAATTGCCATGTAATGGATGACATTTAACCCCCAAGTAATGCAGCATCATAATGGTCCAAGTAATGGCCATTATTGGGTGGATTCAATGCCATTGAAGCCCCCTCAACAGCCAAACCTTTGGGATTCCGTCGAGCAAACACTGCCTGGGAAGCGCCGCGACCCTTTTCCGACCCGTTCCATCTTACACCTCGCACAATCCCTCCTTTGTTTACCAACATGGAACACTTGTCATTTATCAAATAACCATCCATCATTCTATGTCTCAAACGTTTCACTTACGTACCAATATCTCTTTCATTAATAAAATGTACGATAATTGGCATTAAGATTGCACGTGTGTGGAACGATATTTCCAACGTGCGGGGCCCAATTGTTCGAGGCATAAATAATGGAATAAACTTAATTCCACATTAGTAAATTTCCAACAATCCCCTCTTGAAAGAGATTTTGGTGCACACACAATGTGCCTACTTTCAGCAATCTTTCAGTGAAAAGATATTGCATCAAGAGAGGTAGCTTACGCTTTGAACATTTCCTAGTTGAATACCATCAGACTTACTTACTGCACGGTGAACGTGATGTCTTGAACCGTCAGTGTTTAATGTAAGCCAAGACAACGATACCAACACAATACCTCCCTTTTATTCATTTCTTCTTTTGTTCTCGTCTCATTGTGGCTCTGGACACACTTGGTTCTTAAGTGTGTTCATTTGAGGCGGCCTGTCCTCGCACTTAAATAGGTGATCTCCTACAAGGTATCTTGCTATACCCCACTTCACAAGTGTTAGGAATCATTAAAAGTTTCCTCAACCTTAACCTCAACAGTTTGAGGATCGTTAAAGGTTTGGAAGCTTAACCTTTACCCACCATGTAGGTAGCACTTTAATGTCTATCGCGGGAATGGCTTTGGATTCATATTTCTTAACATAAATCATAATCCGAAGTGTTCTTGCTTCCACCGAAGCGCTCAACTGAACCTTTGCAGCTTAGTTTTCCCATTGAACCAAATTGTTGGGATCTCCAGTCAGTATGGTTGGGTTACCATCGCAAATGTTCATATTGTTTGGGTTTTTAAGCCCATTCCCCTAGACAGGCATAACTCTTGATCTTCGGGTAGTCCTTTAGTTAAAGGGTCTGCTATGTCATTTGATTAGTAATCAAAGAAGTGACACCCGTGATGATCAACTGCCATACGGTCTCATGTCTCCGACAAATCTGATATATATGTCCAGACGCCGACATTCATGCCCTTCCTGAAGACGACCGGCTAGCCACAGTGTATAAATGCTAAAGACACGAGTTTCTCTTAATAAAAGACATCTTCTAAGGTGTCGTGAAGTTACTCAACTTCCTTCATGCTTTGTTTAAAGTGATAAACTCCGATTTCATCATGAATCGGCCGATGCAAGTTTGCTTAGAGGATTTTCCAAGCCATATATATTTACTTGTGGCTTTGGTGTTCTTCATATCTGATGTCCAGTTTGCATCACTATGTTCTTCCAGAACCGTTGGACATCCAAAATACCATAATCCGTAGATAAGCGAATATTTCAGATGTCGTCATATCGGACTTAACGCCTTATATTGATCATTTCCAGAATCACGAGTGAAGCTTAGTTCAATTGATCTGCTTTATAGGCCGATACCAGGTCGATTGTAGTGTTTACAATACATTGAACTACATGTGACCTGCACATATCGCTCCTTGTATATGGGTGCACCATGATTCCAATCAGTTCTATGATTCATATCCATTGATGACTTCAACGAGATTGTCAACTATCTCACAACTGAGTTTGGAGTTAGACAAGTCCGTTAGATGTCTTAGAAATCCCAATTCCTAAGATGTCATCTGTGATACCCATATCTTTCATATCGAGACTTTTGTTTCAATATGACTTCCACTTTCAGACTGTTGGTTTTTCCAACTGTTGGCTTTCTAACTTCAGAGTCAATGTTTCTGTTGTCAGATTCATTGTTTTTGTTTTATCTAAAACTTCCAGGACCAAAATGTAAACATTTCAGGGACCAAAAAGAAAGTTCAGGAAGAAACCCAACAGTCCAACAAACCAACTCTAATCCTCCCTTTCCAACTCTCCGGTTAGGAAGGTTGTTTCAACATCCATGTCACGCAAGACTGCAATGGCCCTGGATGTTAAGCTACTCACAGGAGAGCACATGTACAACTAGCTGAGGCCTTATACTCGTCAGTAAATCCATCTACTTTGTACTCACTTTTGAGTATCCACTTTCACAACCCAAAGGTTTTTTTTAGGAAGGTCAACCATTACATAAGTATGATTCTATATGATGCAGTCTATTTCTCTAATAGTAGCTTCTTTCCAAAGCAGCGTTTCTAGAGATGACAATTCTTTGTTAATTGTCCATGGTTCGTTCTCAACCTTACAAGCTAGAAGGCCTGGAATAAGTCTTTGTCCCCTCTTTGCTCAGTCACGGTTCAACATCTAGAATCCCCGAGTTCTGTAGATTTTGAATATTAAGTTCTGGATAATCAGCAACTTCCGAGTCCTGTAGCTCCGGAACGTCTGGTTCCGGATAATCAGGCACTCACGGGTTCTTGTTAACCTCGAGCAGTGACTTCTTTTTCCTTCTCAAGAAAGGTTATCTTCAAAGAATTCAGCATTCTTTGACACCACAAGGCGATAAGCAATACTGTTATTTGCAGATCCGGTGGATATGCAATTTACAGTCTTAGGTCTAACTAGACCTTCTTCGATATTCCAACCTCTACCAAACCACCCCACATCACAATATTTGTATGTGAGATCCTTTCCATGTTTTACACGGAGAGTTATCCTTATCCTTATGCATAGTTCTATTGAGAATCACATTAGCGGTGGAATGCCTTGCCCCACATATTTTGGGCGTACGGCTTTGCGCTTGGCTAACACCATTAGACGAGGTGAGTAATGAGCGAGTCATTTAATGAATGATACTTCACATTCTCCCCTCTATCACTATGAATTCCTCAATCGGAGGCTTAGTTGATCTTCAACTTCGCTTTGTAGCGCTTATCCGCTTCAGGAAACTTCATATTTGCTTTTCTACAAACAAAGGATGCAATACATTATACCATCATCAATTAAGGTCACAAGTACTTGTCTCCCCCTCTATTTTATATAAACTTCAAATCACCCATGTAGGTGTGACTAAGTTCTAGAGGAGCGGTGCTTCTTTCGCTATTCCTTTGACGGAATGGAAAGGTGATTTTGCCTCTTCTCCTACCTCACATTCATTTTGAGGGTTTATGTCAACAAGGCAACAATCTCAACTTCGTTAGATTTTGAATGGCTTTCTATTTGACGTGTCTTAATCTATGATGGCATAGATGCACGGATTACAAATATATCATTCATCTAGGTACAGACATTCTGTACCATTCTTAGTTATTATAGACATGTTGGACTAGTCTCAAACTAGCTTGACCAACAGCGTCCCTTAAACCAAGTTTGGGACATGTATCACCTCATTTTAGAGTGATCCCATTCCCTGAAGTCCTATTGAGGACAACCTTTCCAACCCCTTCTACTTTAGAGGTGGCGTTGCTTCACATGAACAACCTTTTGCCCGTGGTTAGGGCTTAACCGGATCATATGTGATCTGGATACTCTGGCCCACTCCGGTTGCTTTGGCAAACTGAGTGTCCAATTTCTTTTCTGCCTTTGTTTTGGCCTTCAGATCATTTTAGACGTGGAAACTCTGGCCCACCTCACTAGGTGTCCATTACTTTTCTGTCAAATGAATTCTGGCCCCACTCCAGTCGCCCGTAGGCTTTGTACGACTGAGTGTCCAATGTCATTCTATCAAATGTATGATCTTCTGTCAGATAGTGTAACAGGTTCAACGTTTTAAGATAAGCCATTATCTTTTAGTCTTCTTCCCTTGTGATTGGTGCCTAGGGAAATCTCTGGCGCTTTCTTAATAGTGATAACAGTTTTTGCACAGTCAGTGGATCTCTCTCCTTCGTATATGTGAACATACTTTACACACTTTTAATAATTACACCCAAAAGAACGGATCTTTTAAGTTTTGTTTACAATAGTCCAATCTTTAACCGGGAAGGAAGGAGATTCAATATCTGATTTTAGAGTGTAGGAAATATAAGTTTTTTAATGAAAATACTTTCATACTCCCAGTCTTGCTTTTACACATTTTTATTCAGATATTAACTAAATATTTTATTGATAAGGAAGGATTAACTTAAACCTTTTGGATTCTGGCCCACTTCAGTTAAACTGAGTATCCAAATCCTCCTTAGCATAATTCGGATCTTCTGTCTAGGACAGATATAGGACTTTTGCTATATGTTAGAATATCATCTTCACCCTTCTCCTCTTGTCCCAGTTGACATCCTCAACCTCTCGTGGGTGCTTGTTTCCACCACCCTCGGGAGCGGTGACACCAATTTATCCTTGATCTTTAGCCTTACTAGCATGACTATCAGCAGTATCTTGAAGCTCAGTATCAGATTCAGAGATCCCTCCTTTGACGAAAATAGATTTGTAACTGTCGTCAAAGAGAGAACCATAACTAGGCCCAATCTTGAAAGCACGGTTGTGGTTTGAACTTTTAGCAAAACTCTCAATAGAACTGTTTTCAAGAAGAAAACCACATCCAGATTTAGTCACACACTTGTCGACCAACATCTTTCGAATCACTAATACAATTTTGTCTTAAAATTGTTGGAATATGTAAAGCAACAACGGGAATAGTAAATAACTATTACATTGATCGAAAGGATAAACAACAAGAGTACAACTACAAGTTGTCAATTTCTTGATCTTTAAGTGAAACTTCAAATATGGATCTTGTATTCGGAAATACAAGAACTTGAAATTCTACACTTGTGTCTTGTAGATCCGCTGAGAATACGAACGGTTAAAGTCCTTCGTCTGTTAAGTTAACACCTGAAACACTTAGCAACCAATTAGATAAACCACCACACCACCGGCTGAGTCGAGAGATGGCTCTCTGTCTTTAAGATAAGATTGTCTTAGTATATAGGCTTTACGGAAGTGTGGAAATAGTCTCCCAAGATGAAACAACAAACTATCAAGTGTGCAAAGCCTACACAAATGATCTCGACGAAGAACACGAATAATGAATATTGCTAAGAGAAGGATTGATATTAGGAAAATCTGATCTCTTTGTGGTGTTGTTAACTTATTTTTCTATTCATTGTTCTCTATAGAATTTAGCCAAGGCCTCAATTTATATGTGTGCAAGATGACCTCTCCAAGTGCCCCACAATGGCAATCAATTGCCATGTAATGGATGACATTTAACCCCCAAGTAATGCAGCATCATAATGGTCCAAGTAATGGCCATTATTGGGTGGATTCAATTCCATTGAAGCCCCCTCAACAGCCAAACCTTTGGGATTCCGTCGAGCAAACACTGCCTGGGAAGCGCCGCGACCCTTTTCCGACCCGTTCCATCTTACACCTCGCACAATCCCTCCTTTGTTTACCAACATGGAACACTTGTCATTTATCAAATAACCATCCATCATTCTATGTCTCAAACGTTTCACTTACGTACAAATATCTCTTTCATTAATAAAATGTACGATAATTGGCATTAAGATTGCACGTGTGTGGAACGATATTTCCAACGTGCGGGGCCCAATTGTTCGAGGCATAAATAATGGAATAAACTTAATTCCACATTAGTAAATTTCCAACAATCCCCTCTTGAAAGAGATTTTGGCGCACACACAATGTGCCTACTTTCAGCAATCTTTCAGTGAAAAGATATTGCATCAAGAGAGGTAGCTTACGCTTTGAACATTTCCTAGTTGAATACCATCAGACTTACTTACTGCACGGTGAACGTGATGTCTTGAACCGTCAGTGTTTAATGTAAGCCAAGACAACGATACCAACACAATACCTCCCTTTTATTCATTTCTTCTTTTGTTCTGTCTGTTGTGGCTCTGGACACACTTGGTTCTTAAGTGTGTTCATTTGAGGCGGCCTGTCCTCGCACTTAAATAGGTGATCTCCTACAAGGTATCTTGCTATACCCCACTTCACAAGTGTTAGGAATCATTAAAAGTTTCCTCAACCTTAACCTCAACAGTTTGAGGATCGTTAAAGGTTTGGAAGCTTAACCTTTACCCACCATGTAGGTAGCACTTTAATGTCTATCGCGGGAATGGCTTTGGATTCATGTTTCTTAATATAAATCATAATCCGAAGTGTTCTTGCTTCCACCGAAGCGCTCAACTGAACCTTTGCAGCTTAGTTTTCCCATTGAACCAAATTGTTGGGATCTCCAATCAGTATGGTTGGGTTACCATCGCAAATGTTCGTATTGTTTGGGTTTTTAAGCCCATTCCCCTAGACAGGCATAACTCTTGATCTTCGGGTAGTCCTTTAGTTAAAGGGTCTGCTATGTCATTTGATTAGTAATCAAAGAAGTGACACCCGTGATGATCAACTGCCATACGGTCTCATGTCTCCGACAAATCTGATATATATGTCCAGACGCCGACATTCATGCCCTTCCTGAAGCCGACCGGCTAGCCACAGTGTACAAATGCTAAAGACACGAGTTTCTCTTAATAAAAGACATCTTCTAAGGTGTCGTGAAGTTACTCAACTTCCTTCATGCTTTGTTTAAAGTGATAAACTCCGATTTCATCATGAATCGGCCGATGCAAGTTTGCTTAGAGGATTTTCCAAGCCATATATATTTACTTGTGGCTTTGGTGTTCTTCATATCGATGTCCGATTTGCATCACTATGTTCTTCCGAAATCCGTTGGACATCCAAAATACCATAATCCGTAGATAAGCGAATATTTCGGATGTCGTCATATCGGACTTAACGCCTTATATTGATCATTTCCGAATCACGAGTGAAGCTTAGTTCAATTGATCTCGCTTTATAGGCCGATACCAGGTCGATTGTAGTGTTTACAATACATTGAACTACATGTGACCCGCACATATCGCTCCTTGTATATGGGTGCACCATGATTCCAATCGCTTCTATGATTCATATCCATTGATGACTTCAACGAGATTGTCAACTATCTCACAACTGAGTTTGGAGTTAGACAAGTCCGTTAGATGTCTTAGAAATCCCAATTCCTAAGATGTCATCTGTGATACCCATATCTTTCATATCGAGACTTTTGTTTCAATATGACTTCCACTTTCAGACTGTTGGTTTTTCCAACTGTTGGCTTTCTAACTTCAGAGTCAATGTTTCTGTTGTCAGATTCATTGTTTTTGTTTTATCTAAAACTTCCAGGACCAAAATGTAAACATTTCAGGGACCAAAAAGAAAGTTCAGGAAGAAACCCAACAGTCCAACAAACCAACTCTAATCCTCCCTTTCCAACTCTCCGGTTAGGAAGGTTGTTTCAACATCCATGTCACGCAAGACTGCAATGGCCCTGGATGTTAAGCTACTCACAGGAGAGCACATGTACAACTAGCTGAGGCCTTATACTCGTCAGTAAATCCATCTACTTTGTACTCACTTTTGAGTATCCACTTTCACAACCCAAAGGTTTTTTTTAGGAAGGTCAACCATTACATAAGTATGATTCTATATGATGCAGTCTATTTCTCTAATAGTAGCTTCTTTCCAAAGCAGCGTTTCTAGAGATGACAATTCTTTGTTAATTGTCCATGGTTCGTTCTCAACCTTACAAGCTAGAAGGCCTGGAATAAGTCTTTGTCCCCTCTTTGCTCTGTCACGGTTCAACATCTAGAATCCCCGAGTTCTGTAGATTTTGAATATTAAGTTCTGGATAATCAGCAACTTCCGAGTCCTGTAGCTCCGGAACGTCTGGTTCCGGATAATCAGGCACTCACGGGTTCTTGTTAACCTCGAGCAGTGACTTCTTTTTCCTTCTCAAGAAAGGTTATCTTCAAAGAATTCAGCATTCTTTGACACCACAAGGCGATAAGCAATACTGTTATTTGCAGATCCGGTGGATATGCAATTTACAGTCTTAGGTCTAACTAGACCTTCTTCGATATTCCAACCTCTACCAAGCCACCCCACATCACAATATTTGTATGTGAGATCCTTTCCATGTTTTACACGGAGAGTTATCCTTATCCTTATGCATAGTTCTATTGAGAATCACATTAGCGGTAAGGAATGCCTTGCCCCACATATTTTGGGCGTACGGCTTTGCGCTTGGCTAACACCATTAGACTGAGGTGAGTAATGAGCGGTCATTTAATGAATGATACTTCACATTCTCCCCTCTATCACTATGAATTCCTCAATCTGGAGGCTTAGTTGATCTTCAACTTCTGCTTTGTAGCGCTTATCCGCTTCAGGAAACTTCATATTTGCTTTTCTACAAACAAAGGATGCAATACATTATACCATCATCAATTAAGGTCACAAGTACTTGTCTCGCCCTCTATTTTATATAAACTTCAAATCACCCATGTAGGTGTGACTAAGTTCTAGAGGAGCGGTGCTTCTTTCGCTATTCCTTTGACGGAATGGAAAGGTGATTTTGCCTCTTCTCCTACCTCACATTCATTTTGAGGGTTTATGTCAACAGAAGGCAACAATCTCAACTTCGTTAGATTTTGAATGGCTTTCTATTTGACGTGTCTTAATCTATGATGGCATAGATGCACGGATTACAAATATATCATTCATCTAGGTACAGACATTCTGTACCATTCTTAGTTATTATAGACATGTTGGACTAGTCTCAAACTAGCTTGACCAACAGCGTCCCTTAAACCAAGTTTGGGACATGTATCACCTCATTTTAGAGTGATCCCATTCCCTGAAGTCCTATTGAGGACAACCTTTCCAACCCCTTCTACTTTAGAGGTGGCGTTGCTTCACATGAACAACCTTTTGCCCGTGGTTAGGGCTTAACCGGATCATATGTGATCTGGATACTCTGGCCCACTCCGGTTGCTTTGGCAAACTGAGTGTCCAATTTCTTTTCTGCCTTTGTTTTGGCCTTCAGATCATTTTAGACGTGGAAACTCTGGCCCACCTCACTAGGTGTCCATTACTTTTCTGTCAAATGAATTCTGGCCCCACTCCAGTCGCCCGTAGGCTTTGTACGACTGAGTGTCCAATGTCATTCTATCAAATGTATGATCTTCTGTCAGATAGTGTAACAGGTTCAACGTTTTAAGATAAGCCATTATCTTTTAGTCTTCTTCCCTTGTGATTGGTGCCTAGGGAAATCTCTGGCGCTTTCTTAATAGTGATAACAGTTTTTGCACAGTCAGTGGATCTCTCTCCTTCGTATATGTGAACATACTTTACACACTTTTAATAATTACACCCAAAAGAATGGATCTTTTAAGTTTTGTTTACAATAGTCCAATCTTTAACCGGGAAGGAAGGAGATTCAATATCTGATTTTAGAGTGTAGGAAATATAAGTTTTTTAATGAAAATACTTTCATACTCCCAGTCTTGCTTTTACACATTTTTATTCAGATATTAACTAAATATTTTATTGATAAGGAAGGATTAACTTAAACCTTTTGGATTCTGGCCCACTTCAGTTAAACTGAGTATCCAAATCCTCCTTAGCATAATTCGGATCTTCTGTCTAGGACAGATATAGGACTTTTGCTATATGTTAGAATATCATCTTCACCCTTCTCCTCTTGTCCCAGTTGACATCCTCAACCCTCGTGGGTGCTTGTTTCCACCACCCTCGGGAGCGGTGACACCAATTTATCCTTGATCTTTAGCCTTACTAGCATGACTATCAGCAGTATCTTGAAGCTCAGTATCAGATTCAGAGATCCCTCCTTTGACGAAAATAGATTTGTAACTGTCGTCAAAGAGAGAACCATAACTAGGCCCAATCTTGAAAGCACGGTTGTGGTTTGAACTTTTAGCAAAACTCTCAATAGAACTGTTTTCAAGAAGAAAACCACATCCAGATTTAGTCACACACTTGTCGACCAACATCTTTCGAATCACTAATACAATTTTGTCTTAAAATTGTTGGAATATGTAAAGCAACAACGGGAATAGTAAATAACTATTACATTGATCGAAAGGATAAACAACAAGAGTACAACTACAAGTTGTCAATTTCTTGATCTTTAAGTGAAACTTCAAATATGGATCTTGTATTCGGAAATACAAGAACTTGAAATTCTACACTTGTGTCTTGTAGATCCGCTGAGAATACGAACGGTTAAAGTCCTTCGTCTGTTAAGTTAACACCTGAAACACTTAGCAACCAATTAGATAAACCACCACACCACCGTCTGAGTCGAGAGATGGCTCTCTGTCTTTAAGATAAGATTGTCTTAGTATATAGGCTTTACGGAAGTGTGGAAATAGTCTCCCAAGATGAAACAACAAACTATCAAGTGTGCAAAGCCTACACAAATGATCTCGGCGAAGAACACGAATAATGAATATTGCTAAGAGAAGGATTGATATTAGGAAAATCTGATCTCTTTGTGGTGTTGTTAACTTATTTTTCTATTCATTGTTCTCTATAGAATTTAGCCAAGGCCTCAATTTATATGTGTGCAAGATGACCTCTCCAAGTGCCCCACAATGGCAATCAATTGCCATGTAATGGATGACATTTAACCCCCAAGTAATGCAGCATCATAATGGTCCAAGTAATGGCCATTATTGGGTGGATTCAATGCCATTGAAGCCCCCTCAACAGCCAAACCTTTGGGATTCCGTCGAGCAAACACTTTGCACGGGAAGCGCGCGACCCTTTTCCGACCCGTTCCATCTTACACCTCGCACAATCCCTCCTTTGTTTACCAACATGGAACACTTGTCATTTATCAAATAACCATCCATCATTCTATGTCTCAAACTTTTCACTTACGTACCAATATCTCTTTCATTAATAAAATGTACGATAATTGGCATTAAGATTGCACGTGTGTGGAACGATATTTCCAACGTGCGGGGCCCAATTGTTCGAGGCATAAATAATGGAATAAACTTAATTCCACATTAGTAAATTTCCAACAATCCCCTCTTGAAAGAGATTTTGGCGCACACACAATGTGCCTACTTTCAGCAATCTTTCAGTGAAAAGATATTGCATCAAGAGAGGTAGCTTACGCTTTGAACATTTCCTAGTTGAATACCATCAGACTTACTTACTGCACGGTGAACGTGATGTCTTGAACCGTCAGTGTTTAATGTAAGCCAAGACAACGATACCAACACAATACCTCCCTTTTATTCATTTCTTCTTTTGTTCTCGTCTGTTGTGGCTCGGACACACTTGGTTCTTAAGTGTGTTCATTTGAGGCGGCTTTGTCCTCGCACTTAAATAGGTGATCTCCTACAAGGTATCTTGCTATACCCCGCTTCACAAGTGTTAGGAATCATTAAAAGTTTCCTCAACCTTAACCTCAACAGTTTGAGGATCGTTAAAGGTTTGGAAGCTTAACCTTTACCCACCATGTAGGTAGCACTTTAATGTCTATCGCGGGAATGGCTTTGGATTCATGTTTCTTAATATAAATCATAATCCGAAGTGTTCTTGCTTCCACCGAAGCGCTCAACTGAACCTTTGCAGCTTAGTTTTCCCATTGAACCAAATTGTTGGGATCTCCAGTCAGTATGGTTGGGTTACCATCGCAAATGTTCGTATTGTTTGGGTTTTTAAGCCCATTCCCCTAGACAGGCATAACTCTTGATCTTCGGGTAGTCCTTTAGTTAAAGGGTCTGCTATGTCATTTGATTAGTAATCAAAGAAGTGACACCCGTGATGATCAACTGCCATACGGTCTCATGTCTCCGACAAATCTGATATATATGTCCAGACGCCGACATTCATGCCCTTCCTGAAGCCGACCGGCTAGCCACAGTGTATAAATGCTAAAGACACGAGTTTCTCTTAATAAAAGACATCTTCTAAGGTGTCGTGAAGTTACTCAACTTCCTTCATGCTTTGTTTAAAGTGATAAACTCCGATTTCATCATGAATCGGCCGATGCAAGTTTGCTTAGAGGATTTTCCAAGCCATATATATTTACTTGTGGCTTTGGTGTTCTTCATATCTGATGTCCAGTTTGCATCACTATGTTCTTCCAGAACCGTTGGACATCCAAAATACCATAATCCGTAGATAAGCGAATATTTCAGATGTCGTCATATCGGACTTAACGCCTTATATTGATCATTTCCGAATCACGAGTGAAGCTTAGTTCAATTGATCTGCTTTATAGGCCGATACCAGTCGATTGTAGTGTTTACAATACATTGAACTACATGTGACCTGCACATATCGCTCCTTGTATATGGGTGCACCATGATTCCAATCAGTTCTATGATTCATATCCATTGATGACTTCAACGAGATTGTCAACTATCTCACAACTGAGTTTGGAGTTAGACAAGTCCGTTAGATGTCTTAGAAATCCCAATTCCTAAGATGTCATCTGTGATACCCATATCTTTCATATCGAGACTTTTGTTTCAATATGACTTCCACTTTCAGACTGTTGGTTTTTCCAACTGTTGGCTTTCTAACTTCAGAGTCAATGTTTCTGTTGTCAGATTCATTGTTTTTGTTTTATCTAAAACTTCCAGGACCAAAATGTAAATATTTCAGGGACCAAAAAGAAAGTTCAGGAAGAAACCCAACAGTCCAACAAACCAACTCTAATCCTCCCTTTCCAACTCTCCGGTTAGGAAGGTTGTTTCAACATCCATGTCACGCAAGACCGCAATGGCCCCGGATGTTAAGCTACTCACGGAGAGCACATGTACAACTAGTCGAGGCCTTATACTCGTCGGAAATCCATCTACTTTGTACTCACTTTTGAGTATCCACTTTCACAACCCAAAGGTTTTTTTTAGGAAGGTCAACCATTACATAAGTATGATTCTATATGATGCGATTATTTTCTCTAATAGTAGCTTCTTTCCAAAGAAGCGTTTCTAGAGATGACAATTCTTTGTTAATTGTCCATGGTTCGTTCTCAACCTTACAAGCTAGAAGGCCTGGAATAAGTCTTTGTCCCCTCTTTGCTCATCACGGTTCAACATCTAGAATCCCCGAGTTCTCGTAGATTTTGAATATTAAGTTCTGGATAATCAGCAACTTCCGAGTCCTGTAGCTCCGGAACGTCTGGTTCCGGATAATCAGGCACTCACGGGTTCTTGTTAACCTCGAGCAGTGACTTCTTTTTCCTTCTCAAGAAAGGTTATCTTCAAAGAATTCAGCATTCTTTGACACCACAAGGCGATAAGCATTACTGTTATTTGCAGATCCGGTGGATATGCAATTTACAGTCTTAGGTCTAACTAGACCTTCTTCGATATTCCAACCTCTACCAAACCACCCCACATCACAATATTTGTATGTGAGATCCTTTCCATGTTTTACACGGAGAGTTATCCTTATCCTTATGCATAGTTCTATTGAGAATCACATTAGCGGTAAGGAATGCCTTGCCCCACATATTTTGGGCGTACGGCTTTGCGCTTGGCTAACACCATTAGACTGAGGTGAGTAATGAGCAGTCATTTAATGAATGATACTTCACATTCTCCCCTCTATCACTATGAATTCCTCAATCTGGAGGCTTAGTTGATCTTCAACTTCTGCTTTGTAGCGCTTATCCGCTTCAGGAAACTTCATATTTGCTTTTCTACAAACAAAGGATGCAATACATTATACCATCATCAATTAAGGTCACAAGTACTTGTCTCGCCCTCTATTTTATATAAACTTCAAATCACCCATGTAGGTGTGACTAAGTTCTAGAGGAGCGGTGCTTCTTTCGCTATTCCTTTGACGGAATGGAAAGGTGATTTTGCCTCTTCTCCTACCTCACATTCATTTTGAGGGTTTATGTCAACAGAAGGCAACAATCTCAACTTCGTTAGATTTTGAATGGCTTTCTATTTGACGTGTCTTAATCTATGATGGCATAGATGCACGGATTACAAATATATCATTCATCTAGGTACAGACATTCTGTACCATTCTTAGTTATTATAGACATGTTGGACTAGTCTCAAACTAGCTTGACCAACAAATCCCTTAAACCAAGTTTGGGACATGTATCACCTCATTTTAGAGTGATCCCATTCCCTGAAGTCCTATTGAGGACAACCTTTCCAACCCCTTCTACTTTAGAGGTGGCGTTGCTTCACATGAACAACCTTTTGCCCGTGGTTAGGGCTTAACCGGATCATATGTGATCTGGATACTCTGGCCCACTCCGGTTGCTTTGGCAAACTGAGTGTCCAATTTCTTTTCTGCCTTTGTTTTGGCCTTCAGATCATTTTAGACGTGGAAACTCTGGCCCACCTCACTAGGTGTCCATTACTTTTCATCAAATGAATTCTGGCCCCACTCCAGTCGCCCGTAGGCTTTGTACGACTGAGTGTCCAATGTCATTCTATCAAATGTATGATCTTCTGTCAGATAGTGTAACAGGTTCAACGTTTTAAGATAAGCCATTATCTTTTAGTCTTCTTCCCTTGTGATTGGTGCCTAGGGAAATCTCTGGCGCTTTCTTAATAGTGATAACAGTTTTTGCACAGTCAGTGGATCTCTCTCCTTCGTATATGTGAACATACTTTACACACTTTTAATAATTACACCCAAAAGAACGGATCTTTTAAGTTTTGTTTACAATAGTCCAATCTTTAACCTAGGAAGGAAGGAGATTCAATATCGATTTTAGAGTGTAGGAAATATAAGTTTTTTAATGAAAATACTTTCATACTCCCGATCTTGCTTTTACACATTTTTATTCGAGATATTAACTAAATATTTTATTGATAAGGAAGGATTAACTTAAACCTTTTGGATTCTCGGCCCACTTCGCTTAAACGAGTATCCAAATCCTCCTTAGCATAATTCGGATCTTCTGTCTAGGACAGATATAGGACTTTTGCTATATGTTAGAATATCATCTTCACCCTTCTCCTCTTGTCCCAGTTGACATCCTCAACCTCTCGTGGGTGCTTGTTTCCACCACCCTCGGGAGCGGTGACACCAATTTATCCTTGATCTTTAGCCTTACTAGCATGACTATCGGCGGTATCTTGAAGCTCGGTGATCGATTCGAGAGATCCCTCCTTTGACGAAAATAGATTTGTAACTCGTCGTCAAAGAGAGAACCATAACTAGGCCCAATCTTGAAAGCACGGTTGTGGTTTGAACTTTTAGCAAAACTCTCAATAGAACTGTTTTCAAGAAGAAAACCACATCCAGATTTAGTCACACACTTGTCGACCAACATCTTTCGAATCACTAATACAATTTTGTCTTAAAATTGTTGGAATATGTAAAGCAACAACGGGAATAGTAAATAACTATTACATTGATCGAAAGGATAAACAACAAGAGTACAACTACAAGTTGTCAATTTCTTGATCTTTAAGTGAAACTTCAAATATGGATCTTGTATTCGGAAATACAAGAACTTGAAATTCTACACTTGTGTCTTGTAGATCCGCTGAGAATACGAACGGTTAAAGTCCTTCGTCTGTTAAGTTAACACCAGAAACACTTAGCAACCAATTAGATAAACCACCACACCACCGGCTGAGTCGAGAGATGGCTCTCTGTCTTTAAGATAAGATTGTCTTAGTATATAGGCTTTACGGAAGTGTGGAAATAGTCTCCCAAGATGAAACAACAAACTATCAAGTGTGCAAAGCCTACACAAATGATCTCGACGAAGAACACGAATAATGAATATTGCTAAGAGAAGGATTGATATTAGGAAAATCTGATCTCTTTGTGGTGTTGTTAACTTATTTTTCTATTCATTGTTCTCTATAGAATTTAGCCAAGGCCTCAATTTATATGTGTGCAAGATGACCTCTCCAAGTGCCCCACAATGGCAATCAATTGCCATGTAATGGATGACATTTAACCCCCAAGTAATGCAGCATCATAATGGTCCAAGTAATGGCCATTATTGGGTGGATTCAATTCCATTGAAGCCCCCTCAACAGCCAAACCTTTGGGATTCCGTCGAGCAAACACCGCACGGGAAGCGCCGCGACCCTTTTCCGACCCGTTCCATCTTACACCTCGCACAATCCCTCCTTTGTTTACCAACATGGAACACTTGTCATTTATCAAATAACCATCCATCATTCTATGTCTCAAACGTTTCACTTACGTACAAATATCTCTTTCATTAATAAAATGTACGATAATTGGCATTAAGATTGCACGTGTGTGGAACGATATTTCCAACGTGCGGGGCCCAATTGTTCGAGGCATAAATAATGGAATAAACTTAATTCCACATTAGTAAATTTCCAACAATCCCCTCTTGAAAGAGATTTTGGCGCACACACAATGTGCCTACTTTCAGCAATCTTTCAGTGAAAAGATATTGCATCAAGAGAGGTAGCTTACGCTTTGAACATTTCCTAGTTGAATACCATCAGACTTACTTACTGCACGGTGAACGTGATGTCTTGAACCGTCAGTGTTTAATGTAAGCCAAGACAACGATACCAACACAATACCTCTCTTTTATTCATTTCTTCTTTTGTTCTGTCTGTTGTGGCTCTGGACACACTTGGTTCTTAAGTGTGTTCATTTGAGGCGGCCTGTCCTCGCACTTAAATAGGTGATCTCCTACAAGGTATCTTGCTATACCCCACTTCACAAGTGTTAGGAATCATTAAAAGTTTCCTCAACCTTAACCTCAACAGTTTGAGGATCGTTAAAGGTTTGGAAGCTTAACCTTTACCCACCATGTAGGTAGCACTTTAATGTCTATCGCGGGAATGGCTTTGGATTCATGTTTCTTAACATAAATCATAATCCGAAGTGTTCTTGCTTCCACCGAAGCGCTCAACTGAACCTTTGCAGCTTAGTTTTCCCATTGAACCAAATTATTGGGATCTCCAGTCAGTATGGTTGGGTTACCATCGCAAATGTTCGTATTGTTTGGGTTTTTAAGCCCATTCCCCTAGACAGGCATAACTCTTGATCTTCGGGTAGTCCTTTAGTTAAAGGGTCTGCTATGTCATTTGATTAGTAATCAAAGAAGTGACACCCGTGATGATCAACTGCCATACGGTCTCATGTCTCCGACAAATCTGATATATATGTCCAGACGCCGACATTCATGCCCTTCCTGAAGCCGACCGGCTAGCCACAGTGTATAAATGCTAAAGACACGATTTTCTCTTAATAAAAGACATCTTCTAAGGTGTCGTGAAGTTACTCAACTTCCTTCATGCTTTGTTTAAAGTGATAAACTCCGATTTCATCATGAATCGGCCGATGCAAGTTTGCTTAGAGGATTTTCCAAGCCATATATATTTACTTGTGGCTTTGGCGTTCTTCATATCTGATGTCCAGTTTGCATCACTATGTTCTTCCAGAACCGTTGGACATCCAAAATACCATAATCCGTAGATAAGCGAATATTTCAGATGTCGTCATATCGGACTTAACGCCTTATATTGATCATTTCCGAATCACGAGTGAAGCTTAGTTCAATTGATCTGCTTTATAGGCCGATACCGTGTCGATTGTAGTGTTTACAATACATTGAACTACATGTGACCCGCACATATCGCTCCTTGTATATGGGTGCACCATGATTCCAATCGGTTCTATGATTCATATCCATTGATGACTTCAACGAGATTGTCAACTATCTCACAACTGAGTTTGGAGTTAGACAAGTCCGTTAGATGTCTTAGAAATCCCAATTCCTAAGATGTCATCTGTGATACCCATATCTTTCATATCGAGACTTTTGTTTCAATATGACTTCCACTTTCAGACTGTTGGTTTTTCCAACTGTTGGCTTTCTAACTTCAGAGTCAATGTTTCTGTTGTCAGATTCATTGTTTTTGTTTTATCTAAAACTTCCAGGGACCAAAATGTAAACATTTCGGGGACCAAAAAGAAAGTTCGTGAAGAAACCCAACAAATCCAAAAACCAACTCTAATCCTCCCTTTCCAACTCTCCTGTTAGGAAGGTTGTTTCAACATCCATGTCACGCAAGACTGCAATGGCCCTGGATGTTAAGCTACTCACAGGAGAGCACATGTACAACTAGCTGAGGCCTTATACTCGTCAGTAAATCCATCTACTTTGTACTCACTTTTGAGTATCCACTTTCACAACCCAAAGGTTTTTTTTAGGAAGGTCAACCATTACATAAGTATGATTCTATATGATGCGCCTATTTCTCTAATAGTAGCTTCTTTCCAAAGCGAGCGTTTCTAGAGATGACAATTCTTTGTTAATTGTCCATGGTTCGTTCTCAACCTTACAAGCTAGAAGGCCTGGAATAAGTCTTTGTCCCCTCTTTGCTCTGTCACGGTTCAACATCTAGAATCCCCGAGTTCTGTAGATTTTGAATATTAAGTTCTGGATAATCAGCAACTTCCGAGTCCTGTAGCTCCGGAACGTCTGGTTCCGGATAATCAGGCACTCACGGGTTCTTGTTAACCTCGAGCAGTGACTTCTTTTTCCTTCTCAAGAAAGGTTATCTTCAAAGAATTCAGCATTCTTTGACACCACAAGGCGATAAGCAATACTGTTATTTGCAGATCCGGTGGATATGCAATTTACAGTCTTAGGTCTAACTAGACCTTCTTCGATATTCCAACCTCTACCAAGCCACCCCACATCACAATATTTGTATGTGAGATCCTTTCCATGTTTTACACGGAGAGTTATCCTTATCCTTATGCATAGTTCTATTGAGAATCACATTAGCGGTAAGGAATGCCTTGCCCCACATATTTTGGGCGTACGGCTTTGCGCTTGGCTAACACCATTAGACTGAGGTGAGTAATGAGCAGTCATTTAATGAATGATACTTCACATTCTCCCCTCTATCACTATGAATTCCTCAATCTGGAGGCTTAGTTGATCTTCAACTTCTGCTTTGTAGCGCTTATCCGCTTCAGGAAACTTCATATTTGCTTTTCTACAAACAAAGGATGCAATACATTATACCATCATCAATTAAGGTCACAAGTACTTGTCTCGCCCTCTATTTTATATAAACTTCAAATCACCCATGTAGGTGTGACTAAGTTCTAGAGGAGCGGTGCTTCTTTCGCTATTCCTTTGACGGAATGGAAAGGTGATTTTGCCTCTTCTCCTACCTCACATTCATTTTGAGGGTTTATGTCAACAGAAGGCAACAATCTCAACTTCGTTAGATTTTGAATGGCTTTCTATTTGACGTGTCTTAATCTATGATGGCATAGATGCACGGATTACAAATATATCATTCATCTAGGTACAGACATTCTGTACCATTCTTAGTTATTATAGACATGTTGGACTAGTCTCAAACTAGCTTGACCAACAGCGTCCCTTAAACCAAGTTTGGGACATGTATCACCTCATTTTAGAGTGATCCCATTCCCTGAAGGCCTCAATTTATAGGTGTGCAAGATGGCATTTTCAAGTGCCCCACAATGGCAATCAGTTTCCATGTAATGGATGACATTTAACCCCCAAGTAATGCAGCAGCATAATGGTCCAAGTAATGGCCATTATTGGGTGGATTCAATGCCATTGAAACCCCCTTAACAGCCAAACCTTTGGGATTTCGTCGAGCAAACACTGCATGGGAAGCGTCGCGTCGCTGCAGCATTTAGCACCGCGGCTCCAGAAAGCAAACGAAACTTACTGCCAGTCACGCACCGTGGCGCTGCTAGGGGGCGCCGCGGCCCAGTCCGGGAGGCTCCGCGGCCCTTTTTTGACCCGTTCCATCTTACACCTCGCACAACGTGGAACACTTGTCATTTAGCAAATAACCATCCATCATTCTATGTCTCAAACATTTCACTTACGTACCAATATCTCTTTCATTAACGAAATTTACGATACTTGACACTAAGATTGCACGTGTGGAAACGATATTTCCGATGTGCGGGGCCCAATTGTTCGAGTCATAAATAGTGGGATAAACTTAATTCCACATTAGTAAATTTCCAACAAAATTAAACTATTTCAAGCATGTTTTACAAACTCATGTTATTAGTTGTATTACCTTGTATATTTAGTAGATTTGTTAACTTTATAAATTGTTCAATATTTGATTTAGGGTTTAGGATGTTAACTTTATTTTAGAATTTTGAATTGAAATTGAATGTTATTATTGTTTTATTAAAATTGAAATTCTAATTAATTTGGTTTAAAGATTGTTGTTGTTTTATCGAAATTGAAATTCTAATTAATTCTTATTTATTTTAATTCATCCAATCCAATCAAAGTTTGACTTTTTAGGTAAATTATATGATTAGCGTTATGTATCAGAATATATAAATATGGTGCATGAGTCATTGATTACCTTCATATGAATAAAGATACCCGCAGTGCTGTAGCTACTTTTATACCTTAACAAAAAAAAGCTGTTGCCTCTTGATTTTTTGTTCTAGGATGTAACTGGATGATGCAATTGCCCTTTAGTATACTTTTGCTCTACCTGTAAATGTTATGAAAAAACCAAACATCATGTTTTAGCTTCAATAGTAGACTCTTGATTGTGTTTCATGTGTTTGCCTAAAGTAGGTGCCACTATTCTTTTCTTGATATTTTTGGATTGATAGTAATCAAGGTTTGCAAGAGTTTAATCAACAAGCTGATATTACAACAAAAATTAGCGTTATGTATCATAATATTGAAATATCTATCTATACAAAATATTAATAAGTTGTACAAGGTGAAGAGAAATCTAGATAAAAGAAGACTAATTGTATATTTTACAGTCATAAGTCAATAAATTAAGTTGGTGTTAACTGTGGTTGTAAGTGTAAACTTTTCTATTCCACGCAGGGTTTAACAAGTTCAAACTTTGTGCTATTTGTGTAGATGAAATCTCATGGATAGATGTACGATAGAACTAATCCTGGTCGATTTGGGTTGAGAGATGAATTTGTAGCTGGTGTTTATCATTTTGTTGACTATGCTAAAATACTTGAGGATTTTATAGTTCACAGCGTGGTTAGGTGTCCTTGTTCAAACTGTGAATGTATGAATTTCGAGACCCCAGAGATTGTTAGGCTACATCTATTTGATCTAGGTTTTAAAAGTAATTATACAGTTTGGAGTAGTCATGGAGAAATGTTTAACAGTTTGGATAGATTTCAGAACTTTGTTGTTGGTGAAAGTAGTAGGGCGGTAGAACCTAATGTCTAGAATTCTAGAATGTACGACATAGTTCGAGATGCTTATGTCATGCCTTCGGACTTTGATTTCAGTGGCCATGTTGAAGAACCTACCAATGAAGAGGCCAGATATTTTTATGAAAAGTTAAATCAAGCTAGTCGGCCCTTACATGATGGTTGTACCCACTCTCAATTATCTATTGCTGTTAGATTATTGAGTATCAAAGCAGATTACAATGTTCTCCAAGGGGCAATGAAATATGAGATTGACCTCATGCATGAATTGGTTGACCCGACTTTAGATATACCTGATAATTACAATAAGGAAAAGAGAATGGTGTCTAAGTTGGGACTCTCATCGGTGAGAATTGATTGTTGTGAAAATGAATGCATGTTATACTATAATGATGACGTCAGTCTAGAATCTTGTAAATTTTGTGGTAGTGATCAATTTATGGATACTCGTAGTGGGAAGAGAGTTGCTATTAAGGCGATGCATTATTTACCTCCAATACCAAGGTTAAAGAGGTTGTATGCATCTAATAGCTCCACTCCTCATATGAGATGTCACAGTGAAAATAAAAGGTCACCGGGTGTTATGTGTCATTCATCGAATGGTGAGGCTTGAAAGTATTTTGATAGATACTATCCAGACTATGCAGCTGAACCACGTAACGTTAGGTTGGGTTTATGTTCGAACGGATTTACTTTGCATTCTGTTTCTGCTGCTCCACAATTTTGTTGGACTGTGTTCATAACACCGTACAGTCATCCCCTGAGATGTGTATGACTAGTCCATATATATTCCTTAATTGTATTATTCATGGTTCGCGTAATTCAAAAATTTTGATCGATGTGTACTTGCAACATTTGGTTAATGAGCTGAAACAGTTATGGGTTGAATGGGTTGAGACATATCACATTTCGCACAAGCAGACGCTTTAATGTGGACTTTAATGATTTTTTTGCGTGCGGGATGTTGTCTGGGTGGTGATAGTCGGGAAGTTAGCATGTCCTCACTGCATGAAAAATACTAAGTCCTTCACTTTAAAAATGACAAAAAAAATTCATGATTTGATTGTCACCGTCGGTTCTTGTCGATGGATCGTCTCTTTAGGAGAATGACAAATGCATTCAAGAATAATACAATTGAATAAGACTGTCCACCTCCAATGCTGTCTGGTGAGGATATTTGGGAGAGGATTCAACACCTCCCAAAGGTTACCGAAGAAGAACCGTATAGATTCAATGGGTATAGGTTTTACCATAACTGGACAAAGCAATGTATATTTTGGGAGTTTTCTTATTGGAAGGATAATTTTCTACGTCATAATTGGAGTTGCCTTATTGAAAGGATAATCTTATTAGGGCGTGAAGAAAGTAGCTCCGATTCTGACAAAGAACCTCCCCGATAAGGAGGCCCTCCAAAGCTTGAAACTTATGATAAGTATGGTCGTCTCATAATCGAGCCAGTTGGATTCATGTAAGTATATTCAATTTGCAAAAGTTATTTACTTTCTTTTAAAATATCTAATTATTTAACATCTAATTATTTCATTGTTTTGATGAAGCTTCTTTCCAGGCAAAACAACTAAAAGAATCTCAAAGATAATCAAAGGACTATATAGAAACGTCATTGCGTCTTGGGGAAATGTGCCGGTGGATCTGATGAGGTCGAAAAATAATTTCAATCAAGCTATTAACGATCGAGGCCTGTGGTCGAAAAATTGGTCGAAATAATGACCTTTTTGACCACGTGTAATTGAAATATTTGATCGAAAATCACTATTTTTAGTAGTGTTTTTTTGTAACATTTTAATTTTAACATGTATTATGAATGATGACGCTCTTTTTTTTTTTGTTGACGAAGGAACCCGCAGCCGCTACTCTCTCGAGTGCGCACAGGGTAAACCCCGGACTGACGCAATAGCCTGCAAACCACGTCAGCTGATTAACCACACTTGGCAAGCCATGTGTGACAGGCTCAACCAAGAAGATTTATGCAGGGGATCGAACTTGTGACCTTGCGGTCCCGCGCTCTACTGTTATACCAACTTGGCTACCCTTGTGGGTATAAATGATGATTCTCTGATATTAGGAAAAAGAGACTTGAATACTTCCCTAATATCTCAGCAAATTAACGGGCAGTCAACGGAAGATCAATATCAAGGGTATGTTGCTAACTTGCAACTATTTTACGAAATCCGATGGTACAAAATGCTTTTAACTTGGAGATCTATAAAACTAATTAAACTTTTTGTTATATCTAATGCGATTCTAAAAGAACTTCGATTTAGTCGGTTATAGTATGTTATTATTTTGTATTATTCAAATCATTATTATTGTAATGTAGAGTTACTTGTCGCTAGGTCTGTCGACAACTAGTAGCGGAACTATTCTTGCTCAAGAAGTGTCGATTGACCCTCTTTCGTTAGGAAATTACACGATATAAATAAATAAATAAATATATA
This sequence comes from Anisodus tanguticus, assembly GCA_034509755.1. Classification (NCBI taxonomy): domain Eukaryota; kingdom Viridiplantae; phylum Streptophyta; class Magnoliopsida; order Solanales; family Solanaceae; genus Anisodus; species Anisodus tanguticus. Next base: position 4,658,494 of record CM067543.1, on the reverse strand, counting down.
TATATATTGAATCTTGTTCCCTTTAATTTGGACTTTTCTTGGTAAAATTTTGGCTACACCACAATTGATGGCATATAATATATTATAATATATAGCAGAAAATAATTAAATTCCTTTATTTAAATAGTGGTTTCACGTTAACATGAGCTCGATATAATTGCGGTAAATTGCCGCCATGCAAAACGATGACGGGCCGGCTACGTAACCTAACGGAAATTTCTCATTCCTCCATTAATTCCGGTAAATCCAAGAATTAGGTAAAAAGTTATATAAAATGACAGTTACCCCCAAAAAACTTTTATTGAAAGTTCAAACAACATAACACCGACACACCAACCCCTAGGCAGATTCATGTAATGTACTTTTTACATCCCATTTTTGTAAATTTATTTAAGAGATCTATATTTTTGTTTATACTACACATTCACAAGTCACCAATATTACATATGAAAGCAAATTCAGAATTTTATAAGTTTGGAATTGTAAAATAATTTTTAGTAATAGAATTTAAAATTCATTTTGCTTACATATTTAATAATTTCTCTAAATGTACATATAGAATTGAAATTTTAAATTATTGAGTTCAATAGAACTAGTAGTTTGAAGCTCAACTCCTGATTCAACATTGAAAAACAAAAACAATAACAACAACAACATATCCAGTGTAATTTATAATTGAGCTTAGGGAATATACGATGTACGTAACTCTTACCCCTACTTTGTGGGGTTGAAAGGCTATTTCTGAAAGACCCTCGACATGACGATGTATTACCAAAACAGACTAGAAGAAAATTGGAAAAGTAAACTAAATACGGTGTCGTTTGTTCATAGAATTATTCTTTTAAAATATTTTAAATCAACGTTTGTGTCAAATTAGGCATTGGGCTTAACTCACACTCAAAGACTAGCTCAAAGGGAGGAAGATTGTCCAAGCCTTATAAGAAGTTTAGGAATTTCATCTCTCACCGATGTGGTATATTTCTCTTCAACATACCCTCATGCCCACATGCCCAGATCTAGACATTCTTTTTATCTGGGGTTTCACTGTTCGAACTAGAGCGTGAATATTCATGAATTCAGGGTATTTCCAACCCTTTTAATTGATTCAGGGGCATTTCAGATTATACATCGGATATATTGTTTAATGTTTTTTCAAATTAAATACATATCTATTAATTTCTAATATTATTATATTTTTTATCTTCAAACGTCTATTATAAGGTGAATATTACGAAATGCGTGAAGAGACAAGATGGATGGTCGGATGTTTTTCTGCTACCAAAAGAACCAACAGAGCTCATGAGGCGTCGGTGTCCACGTGGCCATATATTTTCCACGTCACAAGTTATGGGTCCCAGAATATGACAGCCACGTGGACTGGTTCGTCTACCGTGTCAACTACTAAACGACAAGAACGTCCACGTCTGCAATTACTCCTCTTGTTCCCTCCATGAAACGTGGTCTGCTAAACCCCTTCCACCCCTGATGACGTGGCACTACATTATACGTACTACTACTATTATCCAACTGCCACCTAGTCGGCTAGTCCAATTGCATGCCTCCTCTTTTATCCTTTTTTTGACAAAAAAAAACTCCAACTTACATGTCAAACAACAACAACATATCAATGTGATTTTATAAATGAGATTTAAAAAGAGTAAATTTATACCTTACACTTATCTTCGGAAGTAGAAGGATTGTTTTCAATAGACACTTCTCAGGTAAAAATATATCAAAGAAGTTGAGGAAAAAAAATAAAAGTCATGACAAAACACGTCAACATTATGTAAAATAAGAATGAAAATAAAAATATTAGAAGTTTTCTAGTTTCTAGATTTCTTACTAACACACAAAAGTTTCTAATATGGCTAATGAATTTTAGTAAATGTACTAACACCAATAAAACATATTCCCGATAATGTCACCTAAAACAAAATCATCTTTTATTGTATCATATCTTTCGTTAAGTCAAATGAATTTCAAGAAAATATAGATCTTTGGAGACAATTATTGTAAGATGATATTAATCTTCCTTGAGGAGTCTTTAATTAATATCAAGGTATATATAGAGTACAATATTCATCCCTTATACAATAGAAATCCTAAGCCTATACAAAAGAGGAATCCTAAGCCTATACAAAAGAGGAATCCTAGTCTTACCATAATTATATTTACACAATATATGAAAATATTCTAATTATGGGTAGGGAATATATTTACACGTTTACACACCCCCTCGGTCGGAGCGGAGGAGGCGGACGCCGAGACCGGCTCGAAGTCAAGAAATAACCGTCCGGGAAGTCCTTTGGTAAATATGTCCGCATACGATAGGATGATGGAACATGTAACACTCGGACATGGCCTAACGCAACTTTCTCACGAACGAAGTGTAGGTCTATCTCAATATGCTTGGTTCGCCGATGTTGAACCGGATTATGAGAAAGATAGATGGCGAGATGTTATCACAATACACAATAGATGCTCGACGCAAAGGACACCGAAGTTCTAACAAGAATTTCTCGAGCCAACAAATCTCGGCTACTACATTTGCAACGCCTCTGTACTCGGCCTCGGACCGGAACGAGATAGGGTAGCTGTCGCTTGCGGACCAAGAAATCGATTATCCCCTAAGAAAACACAAAAGCGGAGGTGGAGCGTCGCGTGTCCGGACACCCCGCCCAATCTGCATTCGTATATGAAAGCAACTTGTCCGGTGCGAGAGGGGTATAGGTGCAAACCATAATCAAGAGTGCCCTTAATGTATCGAATGATACGCTTAAGAGCGATGAAATGAGACTCCCAGGGGCATGCATGAATAAGCACACTGCGCCGAACAAAGATAAGCTATGTCCGGCTCCGGTGAATGTGAGATGCGAAGTGCACTGCAAGGCTCCTATACGAGTAGGATCGAGACCGGAGCACCATCCATAGCACCGAGCTTAGATTTGGAATCAACCGGAGTAGGCACCTCTTTGCGCTCGCCATCTTAGCCCCGTACACAATCTCTTCGCATACTTACGCCGACACAAGAACATATGATTGGCGGACACTGGTCACCGATATCCCCAAAAAGTAACTCGGCTTTCCCAAATCGGTCATTGCAAATTCGAACTTGAGCAAGGCAATAATCTCATTTTTCAATCCATCGGAGGAGGCAGTAAGAACAATATCATCCACGTAAAGTAATAAGTAAGCTGTGCTACTACCTCGATGAAAAATGAAAAGTGATGTATCACTCTTGCTGCATACAAACCCAATCTTCAAGATATACCTGGCAAAGCGATCATACCACGCACGGGGGGCCTGCTTCAGGCCATATAGTGACTTACGGAGACGGCACACATAGTGAGGATCTGCTGGATGGGTGAACCCTGGTGGCTGATGCATGTAGACTGTCTCTCTCAGATCCCCATGTAAGAATGCATTCTTCACATCAAGCTAATGGATCGGCCAATGTTTGCCCATGGCTATGCTCAAAACTGTGCGGATGGTAGCCGGTTTGACAACCGGGCTGAAGGTCTCACCACAATCAATGCCCTCCTGCTGATTTGTGCCATTAGCCACAAGACGGGCCTTATACCTCTCAAGATCCCCATTGTCTCTGAACTTGTGACGAAATAGCCACATACAAGGAATGACATTCACCCCATCAGGTCTAGGTACTAGATCCCACGTGTGCTGTTTAGTTAAAGCATTGAATTCCTCATACATAGCCGCATTCCAATTAGGGTCTTGTTTGGCCAATTTTGGGTTCTTTGGAAGTGGAGAGATGGTTTGGGCAGACAAGTTGAAATGGACTTTGGGTTTGAAGATTCCATGCTTTGAACGAGTTTCCATTGGATGGGTAGGGACAGTGGGTGGCGAGTGGTGTACGAGACGGGGGTAAAGTCAGATAAGGAGAGGGTGGGGGCGAAGCCGCCGGAGGTGTCGCGGCTCCTGGATCGAGAGTCGCGGTGCTAGAAGGTTGACAGGCTTCTCTGAAGTTTGGGCGCCGCGGCTCTGACGACGGAACAGAGGATGTGAGTTGTTCGATTATGAGGGGAGAGATGGCAGACTCGTCAAGAAATGAGTAGTCCTGTTTTTGGAATTTTGGAAGATTCGAAAACGGGAATGTGGTCTCGTCGAATGTGACGTGACGAGATATGTGGATTTGACGAGTCGACAAGTCATAGCATAGATAGCCCCTATGGTTCGGCGGGAATCCTAGAAAGACACATGGAGTGGACCTAAGAGCGAGCTTGTGAGGGGCGGTGGAGCTAAGGTTGGGATAGCACGAACTGACAACCAAAAATTCGTAGATGATCATAAGAGGGGATTCTATGGTAGAGGATTTCGGTAGGGGTCATATTGTGAAGAGTGCTAGTAGGGAGAATATTTAGAGTGTATTCGACATTTTAGCAAAGATAGACCCGTAAGGGTGGAGGGAGGGAGGCATGAATCAATAGGGTGCGAATCATATTGTTAATGGTGCGGATGATTCTTTCAAACTTTACCGTTTTGTGGTGAGGTGTGAGGGCGGGGAGAAGCGAAAGACCATGCCATTATTGGTACAAAAATGGTGAAACATAGAGTTATTGAATTCACGACCATTATCACACTGAAATGATTTTATGCCTTTTCCAAATTGTGTTTGAATGAACTTGCGAAACTCAAGAAATTTGGCAAACACTTCCGATTTAAATTTAAGAGGGTATAACCAAACGTAGTGTGAAAAATCATCAAGCAACACAAGATAGTATTTATGACCGAGAGAACTAGTGATAGGAGATGTCCATAAATTGGCATGTATAATATCAAAAGGAGCAAATGTAACACTAGTAGATGATTTGAACGGAAGACGAATATGTTTGCCTAAAGAGCAAGAAACACAATTTTGGGCAAGTTTTCCATTACAAGCAATGAAATTGTTGCCTCTAAGAAAATTAAAAACAGGGACTCCTGGATGACCAAGCCTATTATGCCAGGTTGAAGAAGAAACAACCGCTAGAGTGACGGGAGAGCAAGATCTGGCAGCGGAGGTGGAAGTGAATGGATAGAGATCCCCCGTGCTATTGCATCTCGTAAGAGGTGTCCCCGTATGAAGATCTTTTACAATAAAACCAAAAGGGTCAAAATCCACAGAGACAGAATTATTACGAGTAAATTGGCGGACGATATGAGGTTCTTAATCATGTGTGGGGCATATAGGGTGTTTTTGAGGGAGAAGGGTGGATGAGGAGGTTGTGTGTATGAGGTACCATAACCCTTAACTGAAATGCGTTGTCCACTACCAACTGTAACATATTGAGGATGCTTTACATGAAACAGTTTAGGAATAGTACCTGCAGACTGGGTGACGTGAGATGTGGCGCCTGAGTCCATGTACCAAGTATTGTCGGTCGTTGCATAGAGAGGGTGCTTTGAACGCCCGACCCAACTCGGTGGGTGTCATGCGGAGGAGGGGGCTGCGGGACCCGACCTTGCATGAAGTGGGCCTGTGTGGGGGGCGGAGCGGGGCCTAGCAAACCGTGGTAAGAATACGGATTGTATGGTCGCTGGTACTGAATGGACTTGGCGTCGCGGCTCGAATCGGGCGCGCCGCGGCGCTGTAGACGAACTGCTGAGGAGCCGCAGCCCAGCTGTTCTGCGATCTCTGTTGCTGTTGCTGCTGTTGGTTCTGTTGACCGCGACCCTTGCCACGACCACGGCCTCCTCTACCGCCGCGGTCTTTTCCACCCTTGCCGTCGCGACCCCCCGCCGCCGTTGGGAGTTGTCCGGTGGCGTCGATCTTGAGGTTGCGTGTCGACGGCTAACACCCGCCGGGCGTGCTCATCCCGCTTAGCACGACGGGTTTCTTCGAGCAACAATTGTGAGCGAGCTTTGTTAAAAATCGGTAGCGGATCTGCCTGTTGAATAATGGTGGCCAAAGTATCATATTCGCCCTTAGTAAGGCCGAAATCATTTGTAGCACCATTTTATCGTCAGTGACAGGCGTGCCGATGTTGGAGAGTTGATCCGCTAGAAGTTTAAGCTGCTTGCAGTACTCAGAGACATTGGAGAAGTTTTCAAGACGTGTTTTGTTGAACTGTTCTTCCAAATACACGGCACGAGTGTGCTTGTTGTCCTGAAAAATTTCCTCCAAACGATTCCACAAGTCAAGGGTTGTGGAGTCAGATTTCATGATAGTAAGGAGCAAATCCTGAGAGATACTACCATATATCCATTGTTTGACGCCGGCGTCGAGACGGTGCCAGATAGAATCATCAACCTCCGTAGGGCGCGGAATAGTGTCATCAATATGGTCAAGCACGTTATAAAGACATGCATGATTGCGAAAAAGTTCAACCCAGGGAGAATACTGGTTGTTTTCTTGATCAAGAATAATGGGAATATGGTTCTTGATGTTGGAAACAGTAATGGCGGGATGAAACGGGGGTGATGACTTTGTGGTGGGATTTGTGGAGGTAGAGGCGTCAGAAAGTGTGGAAGAATCAGGGATAGCCATTTAGAGAAGAGAAAAAAGGAAGAACAAAACCCGAAAAACAAGAAGAAAATCCGGGAGGGCCGCGGCGTAGAAGAGGCAACCGACGGCTGTGGAAGAGAAAGGTTTTTAGGGTTTTGTTTATTTGGCTCTTAATACCATGTAAGATGATATTAATCTCCCTTGAGGAGTCTTTCATTAATATCAAGGTATATATAGAGTACAATATTCATCCCTTATACAATAGGAATCCTAAGCCTATACAAAAGAGGAATCCTAAGCCTATACAAAAGAGGAATCATAGTCTTACCATAATTATATTTACACAATATATAAAAATATTCTAATTATGGGTAGGGAATATATTTACACGTTTACAATTATCTTTAGTGTGACTTTGGTTTACTTCATCTCTTTTTAATACTTTAACTCACCACATGATTTCACATTTATGGACTAATGCATATGAAGGCTTACGCATGACATGACCAAACTATATATGTCAAACGATTTTTTTCTCATTTTATACTTAACATGTGCTACTTGTATTCGCTAATAAATTAATGTGATCTTCTTTAGTATTATCTAATCTTGAATAACCGCTCAAATTCATCTTAGCATTCTCATCTGTCCAACATTTACACTGCGAGAAAATAACAAATTTGTGACGGATGATTCTATCACAATTTCTCACAAATTCGTGTTTGTGATTAATTTGTGATAGATTTTGGGTTGTCACATAGTTGCTCGTCGTAATTATTGTGACGAAAAATAATTATGTCACAAAATTGTAGTGACAGATTTATGACAGACATGTCCGTCACAAAATAGTGACGGATATGTTATTCTGTCACAAAAAAATTGGTATAAAATATATTAAAATCATCACAAATTGTGATGGATTAGAGACAAAAAAATTCCGAGACAAATTTGTGACGGACAAATTTCAGCACAAAATTTAATTTATTAAATATCTAATAATTAATTAATTAATTTTTTATTTATTATCAATATTTAATATATAATTAAATTTATATTTAATTATTTATTAGTTATTTATTATTAAATTATGATTAAATTAATAATAACTTAATAGAAAAATCATATTTCAAAATGCTACCCATCTTACTCCTTTATATACACCATATTGCTTTCATATGTGCTTGTCTTCCGATGTGGGAGATTTGTTTTTCCAAAATTTATGACGGAATTATTCCGTCACTAATTTTGTGACAGAAGTTTTTGTCACACAATATATTATATTTAATTAAAATTTATATTGTTAAATAATTTGTGACGAAATTTTTATTTTCGTCACAAATTTGTGAGGGACACGACTGTCATAAATTTCATTTTTTAAATAAAAAATTATCTTTATAAAATTTGTGACGGATTATTCTGTTCGTCACAAATGTGTGAAGATTTGTGAGAGATCTTCATTTTCGTTACAAATTTGTGACAGAATTGTGACACATCATCATTTCCATCACAAATCCGTCACAAATAAATTAATTATGTCACAAATCCGTCTCAATTTTGTGACGGAGTTGTCTGTCAAAAATATTTTGTCACAATTTTATATTTTTCTTGTAGTGTCATCTTCTAGATATTTTTGAATTTTGACGGCCCACCATTCACTCTCATACTAGTGACATATAATTTATTAGCTATGTGTTGAACGGAACCCATATTTTTCACATGAAACATGAATGTATATATGAGAAGCACTAAAATTTTACTAATAAATATTATATTTTGAAACCATCTAATGAGAGACCGGACCCCATTTATTTCCTAGTACAATTTTAATAGTTTTATGGTAGAATCCTAGTCTAAGTATATTTGGTAAATTGTAATTATGATAGTTTTATTAGAATAGGGTTTCTTTGTTAGACTAGGGAAATAAGAACTTTTACCTCTATATAAAGAGGTAATTATTATGAATGAAAGCAAGAAAGAATTCTCCCATCCACTCATAATTTTAACATAGTATCAGAGCCACGTTGAAAGAACACAAAAACTCTAAATAATGGTGAGTGACGGAGAAACCGGTGATAAAAACCAACTCTTCGCTCAATGATCTCACATAAAGAGGACGCGGAAGAATTGTGGACGAACATCCGAGAGAGGTTCACTGTTATCAACTTACCTCGGATGCAACAACTAAAAGCAGAACTTATTGAGTGCAAGAAGAAGGGAAGAACCATAGTAGATTACTATGGAAAACTAAGCAAGCTATGGCAAGAATTGGCAAACTACGAATAGATTCTGACTTGCAAGTGCGGAAAGTGCACGTGCAATCTAAGGATGGTCTTGGAAACCAAAAGAGAAGAAGAAAAAGTGCATATTTTCCTCATGAGATTGGTTGAGGCAATGTATAAAACGGTGAGATCGAACATACTGGACTAGGAACCATTGTCATCATTAAACAAATTTTATTCGAAACTAGTGCAGGAAGAGCGTGTGAGAGGACTCACACGAAAAATGAGGAACAGAGTGAAACCATAGATTTTGCCGTGCAAGGAAAAAAATCATATTGTGATCAAGGTGTAGGGAAGAATGATGGAGCATTCTACACATATTGCAAGAGATCCGGACACATTGTGAAAAGATGTTTTCAACTTATTGGGTATCCAGAATGGTGGCCGGGAAATTAGAAATAAGATGAAAAATCTAGAGGAAGAGGACGAGAACAACAACAATAGCAGATGGGAGGCTCGAGATCCAGTCGCGAAAGAGGAAACTACCGGACTAACATCGTTGTTGTTGAGGATACACAGGCGAAGATAGAACAGACGAACACATGCAAGATAGGACCTCACAATCTGAGCGAGAAGATCCGAAAAATGGTGATTCACATGTTGAATCACAAGCAATAAATCCGAATGGAAATATGGATGGTGAGACTAAAAACTCATCCTAGATTATTGACTCTAAAGCTACCAATCATGTGATAGGTAATTCGGAGAAACTGAGCGATCAACAGGATATTCCTGAGTGTCTGGTTGGACTTTCAGATGAAAGTAGCTCAGTGACCACAAAAGAAGGAACGACCAGACTAAATAATAGGATTTGGTTAAATGATGTCTCTACGTCCCGACTTAACTTGCAATTTAATTATGTATCGCAACTTGTTGATCATTTAGATTGTGATATAAATTTTAACAAAAGTATGTGTGCTATATAGGACCCCACCACGAGGAAACTGCTTGGAACGGATGAGCGATGAGGTGGACTTTACTATTTTTGAATTTTGCCGCGGATACGAACTATGAAGGCAGAGGCAGTTTATTGGTTCGATATTTAGCACAAACAGTTATGTCATACTTATGCACAAGTGACAAAGTCTATTACATCGTTAAGTTTAAAACAAAGTAGTGTTGGTTTGGATAAAGAATGTGATGTTTGCCAAAGGGCAAAACAAATAAGAAGTGTTTGTCCTTCGAGTAATAATGTAGCTTCCGATATTTTTGATATGATTCATTGTGATTTATGGGGGCCATATAAAACACACTCTTCTTGTGGTGCTTCATATGTTTTGACTGTTGTGGATGATTTTTCGCGAGCCATATGCATTTTTATTTTAGTTGATAATAAAGAAGTGTCCCAAATCTTGAAAAATTTATTCGCACTGGTGGATAGGCAGTTTGGTAAGAAGGTTAAAAATATTAGCAGTAATAACAAAACTGAGTTCAAATGTATGAAAACTTACTTCTTCGAACATGATTTTTTTTTCAAACTTCTTGAACAGAAATACCGCAACAGAATGGAATAGTTGAAAGAAAACACCATCACATTCTTAATGTGGCGCGAGCATTAAGATTTTAGGGTCATTTTCTGATCAGATTCTGGGGAGAATGTATTTTGACTGCGGGATACTTGATCAATAGAACACCATCTTTGATTTTGAATAGGAAAACCCCCTATAAAATTTTATACGGAGAGGCGCCTCATTATTGTCACTTAAGGATGCTAGGGTCAATATGCTATGCACATACGAAGGGAAGAACAAAAGACAAGTTTGAGAGTCGAAGTCGTAGGTGTGTCTTCTCGGGATACCCTACGGACAGAAAGGTTGGAGATTGTATGACTTAGAAAATGATGAATATTTAGTCTCAAGAGATGTAGACTTCTACGAGACTAAGTTTTCTTTTGCCGTAGGAACATGTAACTCGGTTGAAAACATAGATGTGATCCCGGATGAAACAAATAAAGAAAGGAATCATCAAGATTTTGAAGAAGAACAGACATATAATGTAGGTACGAACAAAGCTCGAATAGAAGAAATACGGACACCAGATATTGAACCTAAGGATCAATCAGAATTAGGTCGGACATATGCTATTCCGAATAATGAAGGAAAGGTACTTGGGCCAATGAAGAGCCATCAGAGGAACAATTGGGTCAGGTTAAACGTCAGAAGCATGACTCAGTTTGATTAAGTGACTACGTTACTGAAATATTTCGGAAAGAAAGTCCATCAACGAGTTCGCCCGATCCTTAACAACCCTCAGGTGCGCCTTATCCTCTAGCTTACAATAATATTCTGTGATAATTTTTCCTCGTCACACCAAAGCTTTCTTGCAATAATTACCATAGGAATTGAACCAAAATCCTTCTCAGAGGCCAGGAAAAAGAAATGTTTAAGAACAACCATGCAATAAATCCAAGCATTGGAGGAGAATGACACATGGACATTGAAACATTGTCGCCGGATAAGAAAGCTCTCGGATGTAGATGGGTATACAAGATCAAATACAACTCGGACTACACAATTGAACGATATAAAGCTCGGTTGGTCATCTTCGATAATACGCAGGAGGAAGATATTGACTACAATGAAATGTTTTCTCCGATTGCGAAGGTAGTGATCGTTCGGACCTTTTTGGAAGTAGCGGTGGCTCGAAATTGGGAGTTGCATCAGATAGATCTTCTTAACGTAATCTTGCACGGTGAACTGGCGAAAGAAGTTTATATGAAATTACCACGGGGTTTCGTGTGTCTGGTCCGAAGCAAGTATGTCGAATCCGAAAATCTTTATATGGGTTAAAACAAGCCCAACAATGTTGGTTTGTCAAATTATCAAGTGCCTTGATGAAGTATGGATTCAAACAGTCATACTCCGATTATTCTTTCTTCACGATACACTGGGCAAGTATACAACTTAACATATTAGCTTATATGGATGACTTGATTATCTCTTAAAATGACCATGATGCCATTGCATGGTTCAAAGACTATCTCCAAACCTGTTTTCACATGAAGGATTTGGGCCCCTTGAAGTATTTTATAGGGGTTGAAGTTGCGCACAGACCAACCGGATTATTCCCTTGTCAATGAAAATATTCCTTAGATATAATATCTGAGTCTGGGATACTGGGAGCAAAATTGATTAATGCTCTCATGAAACAGAATCACAATTTGGCGTTGGCCAAATGGGCCAATTTAGAAGATCGGAAACCAAACTGACGTTTGGTCGGTAGATTGATATACCTCAGTTTTACGCGATCGGAGTTGTCCTATTGTGTGCATGTTTTTTCTCAATTGATGCACCAACCGAATGAAGAGCATAGGAAAGCCGCCCTCCAGATGGTAAGATACTTGAAGAAGAATCCTGGATAAGGAATTGTGTTAAGGAAGGATTGTGATCTCCGGTTGTATGGGTGGTGTGATGCGGACTAGGCTGGATATCCTTTGACCCGAAAATCACTCATCGGATGGTTTATTTTCCTCAGAAATTTACCGGTATCATGAAAAACCAAGAAGCAACATATTGTCTCTCGCTCGTCAGCAGAGGTTGAATATCGTTCAATGGCAATGACAGTTTGTGAATTGACATGGTTGAAGGGAATCTTGCATAACTTGAGCGTCGAACATAAATCTCCGGTTAAAATGTATTGTGATAGTCAAACAACATTGTATATTGCACGAAATCTGATGTTTCACGAACATACTAAACATATTGAAGTCGAATGCCATTATATACTGGACGCACTTCAATCTGGTATAATACTTTTGAATTATGTGTCAACCAACGAAAAATTGGCCGACATTTTTACAAAGGCTTTGGGCAAATCACAACATGAATATCTGCTTGGCAAGTTGGGCATTCGAGATCCCCATGCTCCAACTTGAGAGGGGGTATTGAGAGACAGGACCCCATTTATTTCCTAGTACAATTCTAATAGTTTTATAGTAGAATCCTAGTCTAAGTATATTTGATAAATTGTAATTATGATAGTTTTATTAGAATAAGATTTCCTTGTTAGATTAGGAAAATTAGAACTTTTACCTCTATATAAAGAGGTTATTAATATGAATGAAAGCAAAATAAAAAATCTCCCAATATTTTTCTTATCTCTAAAATTTCTTCCCCTCTTAATTTTAACACCATCATTTCCAAAATAAAGTTCCGTGTGCTAAAAACATTAAAACCGATATCGGTGTAGCATTGATAATTTGATACGTTTAATATCATTCAAGGGAAGATTAAGTATTAAACTTTGATGAAGATTAATGCAAAAAGAAAAAGGAAGAAAGAAGTGAAGGAAATTTGCATAAAGATGTATGTTTTGTCCAATTATTTAATTGCTTAGGATGTCCACTTGATATTATTAGCGAATATTCTCTGAATATTCCCTGTATATTTTGTAATTATGATAGATGTATATTTAAGGTAACTTAGGATTCTAATTATATTAGGAATCAACCTTTGTAAGGTAAGTTATGATTCGTACCATATTAGGAATCAACCTTTGTACAGCTATATATATTGTGAATAATGAAAGGAATTCCTAAGGGAGATTATTCCATCTTTCTCGGTATCAAAGCCTAAAACCTAAATCCCTTCTCTTCCTCATTCTCGGCCGGCATTTTTTCTGATTTCACAGAAAAAAAAATCCTAATTTCTTCCTCCCTTTCTCGGCCAAACCAGAAAATTCCCTTCCCTCGGCATGCGACAACCATGTCTTCCCCCACAAATTCCGATTCATCCACTGGCACACTTGACAACCCCTCTCAACTTTCTTCTTTTCATCCGGCATTCGCCGTTAACAACATCAAGAATTTTATCCCTATAATTCTTGACCAAGAAGACTGTCAATATTCCATGTGGATGGAACTATTCTACATTCATGCATGTGCATACTACGTGCTCGATCATATTGACGAATCTGTTCCTCGTCCCACCGATGTTACAGACTCAATCTGGCGGTGTCTTGACGCCATCGTCAAACAATGGATCTACGGCACCATCTCCAAAGACCTGTTGTGCACTATCATGAAAACAGGTGCTACAACATGTGAACTTTGAGTCCGGCTAGAAGAAATCTTTCAGGATAATAAAAATACTCGGGCCGTATATTTGGAAGAACAATTCAATAATACCCGCCTTGAAAATTTTAACAACATGTCCGAATATTGTAAGCAACTGAAACTCATAACCGATCAACTATCCAACGTCGGGACTTCTGTTTCAGAAACCAAGATGATGCTTCAACTTGTTGCGGGTTTACCAAAAGGTGAATATGACACACTCGCAACAATGATTCAACAAGCCAACCCTCTCCCAAGTTTCAACAAGGCACGTTCACAACTATTGTTAGAAGAAACTAGACGTGCTAAACAAGAGGAACATAATCAAAAGGCGTTAGCCGTTGACAGGATGGCAACACCTGTGGCCAGCAGCAACCAGCCATCATAGAATGTCTAGCAGCAGCAGCAGGCCAGTGGCGGAGGTCATGGCGATAGAGGTCGCAACAACAAAGGCAAGGGCCGCGAAAAAGGCCAACGCAACCAGTGGCACAGCAGCAACTGCAGCAGCAGTGGTCCAACCAACAGCCTTGGTCGACTGGCCTCTTGGGCCCTGCCCCAGCCACCAGGCAGGCCCACCAGCAGCAGCACCACCACCACCTGGTTGTAGTCCAAGCCAGCCAGAATTTCGGCGGCCGGCCTGGCCCCGATTGATTTGGGCCAGACCTACACCACCGAGAACCTTCAACAGCCCGACGACAATTGGTACATGGACACCGGAGCCACATCTCACCTCACCAGGTCGTCAAGTAACCTATCTCAACTACGTCGGTTAAAGTGTCCTCAATTTATTACTGTCGGCAATGGTCATCGCATTCCAATTGAAGGTTCCGGTAACACACACACCAAATATCTACACCCACCTTTCTCCCTAAATCACGTCCTATACACACCTAACATCATTAAAAACTTAATCTCCGTTAGAAAATTCACTAGCAATAATTCTGTATCTGTCGAATTTGACCCTTTTGGTTTTTCTGTGAAGGAACTCAATATGGGAAAAATTCTTACACGCTGCAATTGTATGGGAGATCTCTACCCATTCACTCAATCTTCCACTGTCAGACCGCAAGCACCTCTATCCCTCAACTTGGCACAACAGACTCGGACACCCCGGAGATCCAATTTTTACTTTTCTTAGGACTTCTAAGCGTATTCAATGTAATAATGGAAAAATTGCCCAACACTATTTTTCTTGTCCACTAGGCAAAAATACTCGTCTTCCCTTTATGTCATCAAACAGTGTTACTTTTTCTCCCTTTGATATTGTTCATGCTGATTTGTGGACATCTCCGATTGTTAGCTCTTTGGGTCATAAATTCTATCTAGTATTCTTGGATGATTTTTCACACTTTGTCTGGATTTACCCACTGAAATTCAAATCTGAAGTTTTTGCAAAATTCCTCGAGTTTCAAAAATTCATTAAAACACAATTTGAAAAATCTATCAAATCATTCTAGTGTGATAATGGACGAGAATTTAATAACTCAACATTTCACAATATCTGTTCTAAACAAGGCATGGTTTTTCATTTTTCTTGTCCCTATACTTCTTCCCAAAACAGAAAGGCTGAACGAATTATACGTACTATCAATAATATGGTTCGCACACTCATGTTTCATGCCTGCCTACCACCGCCTTTCTGGGTCTATGCTGTCAAAATGGTAGAATCCCTTCTTAATATTTTACCAACTAGCACACTCCAAAACAAGACCCCTACCGAAATCTTATACCGTAGGCTACCATCATATGATCACCTACGTATTCTTGGATGCTTATGCTACACCAACATAGCATCCACTGCACCTCACAAACTTGCCCCTTGCACTCTGCCATGTGTCTTCCTTGGTCTTTCTCCTAATCATCGGGGCTACTTGTGCTATGACATTGCTACTCGCAAAATCATCATCTCCCGTCACGTCATCTTTGATGAGACAACCTTTCGTTTTTCCAATCTCCGAAAATTTCAGCCAACCGATTACTTCTTTCTCGATGAACCGAGTTTGTCCCCGGTCATCCAAAATTTGTACCAACAGCAGTCCACTGTCCCGACAGCATCGTCCTCACCAGTCCTGCCTACAGCCACCTGCTCTCGGTCACCAACACCACTGCTGCCTTCAGCAGTGCTGTCTAGCCCTCCAGCAGCAATGCTGCCACCCAGTCCAGCTCCATGCTCTCGATCTAATACCCATACACCACCCATACTGCCTCCAGCCGAGTCTCATGCACCTCCAGCACTACTGCTGTCCCTCAGCCCAGCAATAAGTCACGACACACCACCACTGCCCTCTCATCGCATGGAGACTCGTGCACAACACGGGATCTTCAAACCCAAGGTTCACTTCAATCTCTCCACACAAACCTTATCACCCATTCCAAAAAATCCAAAACTAGCAAAACTGGACCCAAATTGGAATGCGGCCATGTGCGAGGAATTTAACGCTTTAACCAAGCAGAACACTTGGGATTTGGTACCTAGACTAGCTGGTGTGAATGTTATCCGGTGTATGTGGCTATTTCATCACAAGTTCAGAGACAGTGGTGACTTAGAGAGGTATAAGGCAAGACTAGTCACCAATGACACTAATCAGCAGGAGGGTATTGATTGTGGTGAGACATTCAGTCCGGTTGTTAAATCGGCCACTATTCGGACTGTTCTCAGTATTGCTATGGGCATGCATTGGCCGATTCATCAGCTTGATGTCAAGAATGCGTTTCTTCATGGGGATTTGAAAGAGATTGTGTACATGCATCAGCCTCCTGGCTTTGTTCATCCGGCAGCTCTGCAGTTTGTGTGTCGTCTCAGGAAGTCATTGTATGGATTGAAATAGGCACCCCGCGCTTGGTATGATCGGTTCGCCAGGTATCTTCTGCAAATTGGTTTTGTATGTAGCAGGTGTGATATATCGCTCTTCACTTTTCACCGAGGTAGCAGCACTGCATATTTGCTATTATATGTCGATGACATTGTTCTTACTGGCCTCATCGACGGGTTGAAGAATGAAATCATTGCTCTACTCAAAACTGAATTTGCTATGACTGACTTGGGCAAGCTAAGTTATTTTTTAGGTATATCGGTGACAAGATCTGCAGCCACTATGTTCCTGTGTCAGCGTAAGTATGCAGAAGAGATAGTGTACAGGGCCAAGATGACAAATTGTAAAATTATGCCAACTCCGGTGGACTCAAAATCCAAGCTTAGTGCCAATGACGGTGCGCCAGTTTCTGATCCCACTCTATATCGGAGTCTAGCAGGTGCTCTTTAGTATCTTACATTCACTAGGCCTGATATTGCATATGTCGTTCAGCAGGTGTGTCTGTTCATGCACGACCCCCGAGAGTCCCATTTTGCCGCCCTCAAACGTATTATCAGATACGTTAAGGGCACACTAGACTTTGGATTACATCTATACCCCTCTGCCCCAACCAAGCTACTTGCCTACACGGATGCAGATTAGGCAGGATGCCCCGACACACGTCGCTCCACCTCAGGGTATTGTGTATTTCTGGGGATAATCTTATCTCATGGTCCGTCAAGCGATAGGCAACACTTTCTCGTTCGAGTGCTGAAGCAGAATATCGCAGTGTTGCTAACGTAGTTGCTGAGATCTGTTGGCTCCGAAATCTTCTTTTGGAACTCCAGTGTCCACTCCGCAAGGCGTCTATAGTCTATTGTGACAACATATCTGCCATCTATATGTCTCATAATCCGGTCCAACATCAGCGGACTAAACATATTGAGATGGATATCCACTTTGTGCGAGAGAAGGTTGCCCGTGGTCATGTCAAAATATTACATGTGCCTTCCTCTTATCAGTATGCAGACATCTTCACAAAGGGACTACCGCGACAGCTCTTCACCGACTTCCGATCCAGCCTTAGCGTTCGGCCTCCTCCCGCTCCGTCTGAGGGGAGTATTAGCGAATATTCTCCGAATATTCCCTGTATATTTTGTAATTATGATAGATGTATATTTAAGGTAACTTAGGATTCTAATTATATTAGGAATCAACCTTTGTAAGGTAAGTTAGGATTCGTACCATATTAAGAATCAACCTTTGTACAATTATATATATTGTGAATAATGAAAGGAATTTCTAAGGAAAATTATTCCATCTTTCAGATATGTTCCTTTCATTGCAGGTTACACATAAAATAATGAATTATATACGCAATGATATTATGTATGATCTGATTCGTTATGGAAAATGGCAAAGCTAGTACTGGATGGTTTCTTATTTATCTATCTATCTATCTAATTTTATGTCTAAGCAGATGATCCATCAGTGGCTAGGCTTCTTTTAGTCTTGGCACATCATGTAGACAATTAAAAGATTGACTAAAACCAGTGCTATCATTATTGAATATAATGTGACTCAAGCTACTAGCTATTTTTTTTTAATAAATTACAAATTAAATAAACTTATGACACAAACTTTTAGTCTAGCCTTCACTATATATGAGAGAGATTACAAAAAAAATTCTGTAATTAGTCCTTCACCCTATGTATCATTGCATATGATGGTATATGATTGAATGCAAAGTTATATAACAAAAAGAAAAAAAGGACTTTTCGTTTTACACATGTGAAACATTACAAAGTTACCTTTAAACTCTTAGTATAATTTTAAGCATGTCTTATCATTTTTACAATGTATATGTCATTCAGAATAAAATGAGAACGTTATAAAGACTTTTCAAATACATAAAAATAACAATCTTTTTCATATTAAATTAAAAATAAAAATCTATATAAAATGAAACGTGAAAATATTAATTAGAAGTGGAAGTATATATACTAAAGAAATGGAAAAATCATCAAGATGACTGTATATATTTCCCGTTTGGACATAGATTTTGGTTCCAAGAATTTAATATATTATAGGGAGATCATTTCAAATAGTTGTTTGTTTATCAAATTGACCTATTATTTCATTTTCAAATTTGAAATATAGAATTTGAAGTTTGGAAAATAGATTTTATTTTTCAGGTTTTCATTCATAAATTCTACCCTTTTCTAATTTCATTTTAAATAAAAAGAAGTTCAAATCTTAACTAAATCATGTCCAAATGCCTATCTAGTGGTATATATTGGAAGGAATTCTAATTTTTTTTAGGTTTTGGGTAACCAAGCCAGCAAACTAGAGACAACGTACCCTTGAAAATGTGGGTATAGTTATGGAAAAAGATCACTTTTTGCACTTTCTTTCAATTCCAAAGTATCTAATTGCTAGGATATTGTTTCTTATGGGAGTTTACCTCATGCAATATTTTCAAGAAATTAAAATGTAGACTCTTTTTACATGAAGACAGTCTTGTCCCCTCATAACAATGACCTCAAGAGCATGTTAAGCTTTATCAAGACCCTTTTATTCATTCTTAGTGCCCACATTTCACTAAAGAAACAAAACATAGTAAAATTCAAAGTATATCAATTTAATCCCATGTCCCAAAAAGACATTTGTGGTCCCTAGACCAATTGCTAGACCTTTACTTTATATGTATGTGTATATATATAATGAACCAAGAATCCATTTTGTATATCACTTACACTCTTCTTGAAAGTGGAAGAAGTAACAAAAAGAAAGCAGCTTCTTCTTCTATATATTCCTCACTTTTAGAGAATTCCAATTTTGTCAAAGTTCTTTTTGTTCATTCTCTCATCTCAAGTCCATAAATCTCTTAATTTGGCTTTTAAGCCTATTTTCTTGAGAAAATGAAGCAATTTCTTCTACTTCTTGTTTTGCTTTTATCCACTTTAGTTCATGAAGCACAAGCTAGGAATATTCCCATGTCAAAGGTGAGGATTATATATATTTATATTCGACATTTCAATTATACTCATCATGATCTAAATATGGCTTGATTGTTTCCTTATTTTGAAATTCAAAGTGTTTTTACTTGAGCCGAGGGTCTATCGGAAACAACCTCTCTACCTTTCGAGGTAGGGGTAATGTTTGCGTACACTCTACCATCCTCAAACCCTATTTGTGCGATTACACTTGGTATGTTGTTGTTGAAAGTGCTAAAAGCTTGATAATATTTTTTTCAGCTCGAAAATGCTTTGAAAGAAAGAAGTGATGGAGGTTCTGGAGAAGTCAATATTCTTTGCAAAGATGACCATTGTTCATCAGGTACAAATACAATGAAGAGAAGACTTTCTAGAGTAGCCAAAAAAAATCACCATTGGTTTCCAAGTATCCATGAAGACTATTATGAACCTATCTAGAGGACATAGGCCTAGACACCATTAACTTAATTACTAGTCTAATTACTCTCTTTCTACTATAGCCATTATTAG
Source organism: Anisodus tanguticus (assembly GCA_034509755.1). Lineage (NCBI taxonomy): Eukaryota > Viridiplantae > Streptophyta > Magnoliopsida > Solanales > Solanaceae > Anisodus > Anisodus tanguticus. The sequence goes on along the minus strand of CM067543.1, from coordinate 4,638,422 downwards.
TGGGATTTCAAAAAACGATTTGAAGTCCCATGTAGCTCTCTTTATCTCTGACATTTTTAACTGGTTGATGAATTATTTTACCTTATTATTAGGAATATCAATGGAATTTGGATCATCAAAATGTGTAGTGGTCAACTTTAATACTCATTTTGGTTTTTTTATTCAAGTGGTTATTCTTGTATTATCTGCAGGAAGAAATAGGAAACTTATGACAAAAACAACCTCTACTTCTAGTCCAATTACCACAACTTCAACAAAGGTTGGTTAATTTTTATTTTAAAAAAAAAAACAAGAATCAATAAAAAAATAAAAAAAAAGTAGATTTTAAGTTTTCATATTACTTACATGGTTAATTTTTACATATATTTACAGAATATCAAGAATGAAGGAAATAAAGCTCATCATGACAACACCATATTGAAAGGCCAATCAGGTACTAGTGAAAATTTCTCAGTCAATTCGTCACCGGAAAACGGTCACCGGAAAACATCATCCGAGCACTATCCCGACGTGCTAGACTTGGCCGGAATGGATTATTCTCCGGCAAAGAGAAAACCTCCAATTCACAACTAAGAGATGATATGAAGAACTTTATTGGAAAATATTTGTAGTTGAAAAAAAAAAAAATATATCTGTAGTTGAAAAAAAAAAATTGTAGTTAAAAAAAAGAAAATATTTGTCCAATAAAATCACTCAACTTAGTGTTTTTCTATTATAGAATCACTAATCAAATGGTTTGTTGGCTCATCTATTGAATTCAAGGGAAGAAACATTTTCATTTGAAGAACAAGCCTAGCTTTGAATTGTCTATTTGTACTTTTTTACTTTTTTTTTTGGGTGAAAAATGAGGTATTAAATTAAATAGAAATACAGTCACTTAAATTAGAAAGAACCCTTAGAAAAAAGGGATATAAGAGTAGTGGAGACAGCATTCAGAAATGATGCCCTTCTTTTAGGATTAGGAAGATTTTGTACATAAAATACTATGGTTACTTATGTATAATTAATATATTATTAGTTGATGATTGAGTCATAATTACTTTCAAGAATGTCTAATTAAGTAGCTAGCTAGCCTTTGTAACTTATAAAATAATAGCGTGCAAAGTACCAATTATATATCCACTTATATCTTAGAACAAATGAACTTGAGCTATCTTATTCTATATTATTTTACATGCCTCGAGTATGTACGAGTTTTAGTAACGACATATATATACTTTGAATTTTTTTTAATGTGTAGAATACACTTTGAATTTAGAAAGCTTATTTCATTAACGCTTTGTGCACCACACACAGCCGAATTCAAAGTTGATCCGCTTACTAGTCTTATGATGAAGTCAGACTCAACCGCACTTTTTTTAGTATAAAGTAAAGTAGAATTGTCGGCTTGATCTAATTTTAGGTATTCAATTATCCTCGCCTGACTTATATTTTCAAATCAAGTGCATCGTAAGCTGATATAATTCTTAAAAGGCAGAACTGGAATTTTAAATTTATGAATTCTGGATTTTTAAAAATTCAACTTACTAAATTAATGTTGTTACACTCATAAATCAGGATCATGACTTATGTTTAATGGGAAATTATATATGGATCGTATAGATAAACTCATTAAAAGGGAAAAGAAAAAGAAAGATGTTTTACGTAACAAGGACAATTATTAAGGAATAATTAAAACTCGAAAATTCACATTTCCTTCTTTAGAAAGATATCGAAAGGCAGACTAAATTCCACGTCCAACAAAGTAGAGAAAATAGTAGCCAAGGACAAAGATGCATCCTCCAAGGATTGGAAAATACATACTCCTTTTTTCTTTTCTTTTATCTGATTTATATACTATGACGATGTAAATGTTCAAATATAAATAAATTAAGCAACACTTTTTAATTTAAAAAAATTACTGAAATACTAAAAGCAAATGAAACTCCCAAACTAGGACGTCTGGCAGAATATTTGGCCTCCCATGCTTGAGGTGAGACTCGAGGAATGAGCTTTTGACAGTTAGCTTTTATCACTAAATAATAGACATTACGCATTAGGCATATATTCCAAGATGAAATGAAGCATCTTGATTTGTCAAGATGTGTTAGTGTTCTAATTTTTGTTTATCCTTTAATACACGCGTAACCATGTAAATTTCTACTAATTATAGTAGTTTATTATTTTGTTATGCACCGAATTAGATCAATTATAGATAGTTATTATTGAAGGTCACGTTTATGTGATAGTGTAGAAAAGTTTATTTTTTGTTTTAATTAAAATTGGAAAGTAATGATGGCAAAATTTCAAGCATATAGATAGACACATTTAAAGCTAGAGGGATATGATATGAATGAAGTAGGTATATGGATCTTTGCATTATGTGATGATGTTTTTTGGGCCCAACAAATTGGTTTGGACTAAGATCAAAATGTTTCTCCCATTAAATGCAATAACGTGAATAGGGGGTATTGCCTGACATGTAGGCCACTATGTTTTTGTTAGGTCAAATAGGTTTGGGCCCAAAAGATTGGAAGATAAATTCGGAATTGGGCAATTCGCAGGAATGTCCTTATTAGGATGATTTTTAATTTTTTCCCGTCTCAATTTTTGTTCTTCACCTAAAATTTTTGGATTTCGGATTCGAACTCCCGCTCAAGCAAAAACTAAAAAAAAAATTGCAAGGCATAGTTTGGAGTTCGCAAGGCAGAGTTTCAAACTCTACCTTAAGACAAAGTTTGTCTTAAGGTAGCAAACTCTACCTTAAGGCAGACAGAGTTTGCCTTCAGGCATAAGACAAACTCTGTCTTACAAATTCAAACTCAACTTTACAATTTTTTTTGACTGAGCAGTAATTCGAACACGAAACCTTGAGATATTTTTAAATGAAGGGCAAATATATAAGAACAGTGCCTTTGAATGGAAATCCGCTCAAAAAAGTTCAGAATTTGGACCACAAAAATGCAAAATGTGTATTTAAGGTGATTACGACTTTCTACTGGCTAAAAATTGGTGAAAATAGCCGGGTTGCCCACTTTTTGAGTTGTGTAATTGAAAAATAGTCAGTATTTATCAAATAGTAAAATATGGCTATTTTAATATTAAAAGAATAGTTCGGTGCACTAAGCTTCCTTTACGCGCGGGGTCTGGAGAAGGATTATACCACAAGGATCTATTGTACACAGTCTTACCCTGCATTTCTATAAAAAAATGTTTTCACATCTTGAACCCATGACCTCCATGACAACAACTTTATCAGTTACTTCAAAGCTCCCCTTTAAAATATAACTATTTTAATACGCTTAGGTAAAAACAGAAAAAACCAATCATGAACTTTCACTTCATAAGTTCGAAGCCCAAAATATTGTCCAGGAGTCTGCTAGAAGCCTTGAGCACTTTTGTCCATATTATTTTTATATGAAAAGTGACAAAAATTCAATTAATTATGAAACTGTGACTTATTTTCAAATAGCTATGACAATATATAGCTATTTGTTAATCATTCCTTAAAACACGTTGCACTCTGATTCTTTTTTCTAGATCAAATTTCACATTGCAAATTCAACCGGATGGGTCATTCTCTAGCTACTAATATGGATAACACTTATTGACAGATAAAGAAAGATACTTATTTATATCGGATGTTTATATTATATTAAACAAATTAATCATAAGTCACAAACAAAAATAAGAAAATATATCATTTTAATTATGATCAAGTCATAGCGAATAATTTTTCCTCTTCCCCTCCTCCGAATATAATGGACAGTCAAAAGCAGATACTCCTATACTTTCGGGCTCTGGAATTTTCACTGTGTAGATCTTGTGCCGTACTGCTTAACAACTTGTGGCAATAGATGCGATGTATCTATTGAATGAGATGGCTTGCGTTCATTATTAACATGAAACTTGAGAATCCTTAGGTACAATGGATGTATGTGTTTGATATGTGACCTAATGTTTTTTTGTTAATTGTATGATGAATGTTTATATGTAAAAGTCATTGAAATAGTTTACCATTGTGTGTAATGGTATTTAATTAAACACTTTCGGCCTTGTCGATAAAGATAGAGACATAATTTTTAAAGTTTATGAGTTCTGAACTTGCCATTGAATTCATAACTCGTTTTAATAACTGGAATCATAATTACATATTTATACATATATAATGAATTTTCTGATATAAATCAAAAGCTATTTAATTCATCGGAAGATCTGCCCTTACTTATCAAGTTTAAATTTTAATAAGCCTAAAATATAGTTCATTAGTTATAACTTTGAAGTAAGCCAATTAGTTGGGCTAGGTCAGCTCGATTAGGTGGGGGTGGGTTGAGGGTATTGGGGAGGGGTTTGTGCTAGCCAAGGTCTTAGGCTCAGTAGACTGGCCCAGCTCTCTGTCCACTTGGGCACCTGCCAAGTTAAATTAGTTTTGCTTAATTTGACCACTTTTTAGCTGTTGGCCAACGACCACCATTTCTGCAATTTGACTGTTGGCCAACAACCGTAAATGGCCGAAATAGCGGCTGAACCCCCCAAACACCCCTCACTTACCCAAGTTTTGTCTTTAACTCTCAAGTTTATAAAATTACACTTTGACCTTATGTTCACATATAAATACACATAACCATTATTCATTTTTCACACCTCTTTTACTTACAATTCTCTACTATATATATATATATATATATATATATATATATATATATATATATATATTACTACAACACACCCAGTGAAATCCCACAACGTGGGGTCTGGGGAGGGTAGAGTGTACGCAGATCTTACCTCTATTTTGGTAGGTAGAGCGGATGTCTCCGAGGGACCCTCGGCTCAAGACAGAGCATAATCACAAGCAAAACAACAACAAAAACAAAGCAAGAGAGACGGTCAGAAAATATTTAAAACAGTATGAAAATGCTGGTATCAAAAGCGAATAGGTCATGATAGCGCATTCCGAAAGGTAAGCAGTAACTACCGCATGTAAATAAGTTAGACACGGTAGGACACATAGCAGCAAAAATCAAGCTACATGGGACTATAGAGCAATAATGCGTCTATTAGTATATATATATATATATATATATATATATATATATATATATATATATAGAGAGAGAGAGAGAGAGAGAGAGAGAGATTGAAGATGTGATAATAATGACAAAAAATGATAGAGAAATTAGACTTTATATTGTGACAAAATAAGTAAAAATAATATTATTAATAAGATAGAAGCTCAAAGAGTCAAATTAGAATTAAGGAGAGACTAAAATGGGTGTCAACAATCAGTTTAAAATCTTCTAAACCCTTTTGAATTTATGATTTTAAATTTACCATATAAGATGATTGAATTGTAAAACTTACTAAAAATGAATCTTATGATGTGTCTAGGTCTCAAAAACAAAGTGTGAATTTATTTTGATAGAATATATAGAATGTATATATAGGTTTTAATGTAATATTTGTACTAAAACATATAAGCATGGGCTTGAGAATAATGTCGAGTCATCTGATCAAATACTTAGCTCATATGCGTGCACATGTAATGTGGGAGATGAAGTAGAATGTTAGTAGCCTAGAAGGTGAGACATTGGATTGAATGATAACAAAAGAAACAAAGGAAAAGCATAAGATCGTCCAGAGATTTGTTACAAGTAGTTGATGTGCCTTCTTCATAGAAGCCGCCGGGTTTACCACATCCATTACCAGCGAGATACGATACGGCTCAACCAAAAAAGGTGAGCGCCGTTTAAGTAATTATAGTACTATATTAGTTACTTCCTTTACAACTTTTTAGAGTTGCTATATAATTTATTTCAGTCTTGTATTTTTAGTTTGCTGCATCTCAACCCCTTACCTGTATTAGCAGGACACTGGGCATTGGTACAGATCCCTAGGTAGGAATTATCAGTTTAGTGAGTGTACTGAGTAGTCCAATTTTTTTGTCATAAGACTGAAAATAGCGAAGCAAATTGTTGTGACATCTATCACTTATATACTAATTGTTTTACCTGAATACATATATTATAGTAGTATCAACTAAGTCAGCTTACTTTGGATTTCTTTGTCATACTTCTTCATAGATATCATGGATTATTTTGTATAATTTATATATTATATGGAATATTTTACTCTATCCACATCGATTGACCCAATTTTTATGATGAAGCACAAACAAGTCAACCCATTTTGTTTAGTTGGGCTTTATTATGTAAATATTATTTAGTTCTTTTAGAAATTTTAATATTTTAGGCAGCCAGCTAAAAGAATTTCACGCGCGTTGCAATAATATTTTGCTGTCGTCGCCAATATATATCTAATTCATAATAAATATATAATCATTGTATAACGTACTTACATATACATAAATTACATAGTGATTATATATTGATTATACGTTGTATATTGATTAAATTTGTAAAAACTGAAAGTTAGAATTCTTTTTTTTTTTTTTGCAAATTCGTTCTTCTACCCCTATGGTATACATTTAAATGTATTATCTTTATTATTTATAGTTTTTTGTAAACTTTATATTTGGAAGTTTTAAAATAAAAATAAAACTTGCAAATCGTATTGAAATTTGAAAATTTTCATGCTCAACAATTCTAGCTTTCAAGGAATTATTAATTAACACTAATATTTTAGACTCTTAAATGGCCTTTATTTTTTAAAGTATTTGGCTTATAATCTAAAATGTATTATGTTTTAGAGTTTTCTCTTAAAGTATGGTCTTTAATTTAGAGTTTCTTCAAAAGTTACAATTACTAACATTCAATAAAAAATTGTATTACTCCATTAGTAAGTTTATTTTTTTAAAAAAAATACAGTAAAAATTGGCTAAAAACATAGATAAGACCGATTCGACCCCTTAATGGGCATATGACAAATCAAGCTCTTATAGATATGTATCCCTAGGTAATCGGTCACTGGTGTAAGGCAAGTAATATTTTCTTTAGATTCTCAAAAAACGGATAATTCAAAAAAGTAAATATTGGTAATACTCATAAATTAATATGTGTGCAGTTAGAATAATATTGAGCCGGGATAATCTTCCTCACTATGAATATCTTCCATATAACATAGCAATAACCCATCAATAATTGACCATCAGTGTCAAGATCCAAAATCTCATTGTGCCGTGAGGGTATATACCCTAACACGTAGGCGAACTCTATTCATACCACATACGAAATATACAGAATAAAATGCGAAAATTAAAGAAGTAAAAGGAAGGTAATTAATAGTTCTTTAAATAGAAATATAAAGTTTGAAGAAAACTCCAAATATAGATCCAGTAGTCATGAGTACACAACTCTAAAATACGAGTACAAGTCTGAATAGAAATAATAACATTGTCTGGATGTAAATGGCATAAGATAAAGATAGATGAGATCTCTAGTGACGGGGATGCATCAGCGGCTCATCCTGAAGTCTCGCGAGGATTGCCTCGAACTAAGCACAATCAGCTACTCTGTCACCTCCTAGCCGGGTACATGCACATAGAGTGCAGCAAGCGTAGAATGAGTACGGGAAACACGTGTACTCAGCATTATCATCGATCGGCCCTAGCTATAACGGTGACGAGGGTTGGTACTTTCTGATACCTCTCTACTGGTTAGTCACTTTAGGCATAGCATAATCAGTTAACCAAACTAACAATAAATCTATGATTCAATTATGTACAAGTTCTCACTCGATCTCAAGTCACACAAGATTCAGCCTAAGCCTCGAAGTCAGGCGTCTAGTCCCATCAACATCATAACTCAGCCTCACAGTAGTACAAGTCTCAAGTGTCCATAGTCTCTAACTCGAATTACAATATCAAGAGTCTATTAGAAATCAACACCGAGTACACATATCATCAAATACATATCAGAATAAGGATGAACGCAATGGCCATATGTACCCGGTATACACACGCTGCTGCAGTAGCTGCTTCACGTGACCCATGGGAGACTCATGAGGTCCATATACCCATCCGGAATATCCCATCGGATACCAGCTCTGTGGCTGAAGTGTCATAAACAATCATCACTCTCAAAATCATGTACCATATCCTTTAACCCGACTTTCCAAGTCATTCCTCAACAACATACAGTAACCAGTGCCAATGATAAAAATGTCTGAATGATATGGATATGTGTACGCCATACAATCAGCATAATCAGTTTAATCATAATCTATCAGTTTCCATTCAAGTGTTCAGACGAGATGTGGAGTGATGAATGCATGACAAGTCAAATCATAATATCATATCAAATGGCTACGAGCCCAAGTAAACAGAAGTCATACCAACCTAAGCGGACTCTTTCACTGCACCTCGTGGCCCGAAGGCTAAACACATAAACTCCTTCACATACGTCTTTCTAGTTTGTTAATTACCCGATTAAGTTCACCCGGTGCCCGCATTAGTGTTCATCACATCACTAATACGAGACTCCCAAATTCCCATTACACCCCTTAGTTCATTTTAAGCATACCAACACAAATACGCTATACTAGAGTCTAGAAAGTCTTAAGTAGCCTTAATAGAGCCGAAGAAGTCACGCGGTAGCCTTTTCCTTTCGTATTGCCTCCTCATGAGCCCACTCTGATAAACTACATCGATAGTAAATGAGATTACGATCTAGTCAATAACCATAATCCCCAAGCTAGTTTACAAATGAACAAGCCCACATTACCAAAATATGAATTTTTCTATCCAAATAGTACGCATACGCTCTAAACAGTCATAATACCAAGTTAATTTAATAACGGACCCCAACTGAGTCCCCAATTTCAAGATAAAGTAAAATCCACAATTTTCATACCCTAAAAATTCTCCCAAATCTCCAAAAGGGTTAAATCATGCCATTAATTAAGTAATTAACACCCATTAGTCATTAACATCATTAATAAACAACACTCATGATAAAAGTCCACTAAATAACCTCCAATTTCTCATTAAAGACTCTTATTCTCAACATAAACAATTTAACCTTTTTTTCCAAACATAAATCCAAGCTTAAAATCATGGAATACACAAATATAATTAACTAAAATGGAAAATTAGAATTTACCTATATGAATGACTCTGATTTTTCACCTTGGAGGCCACACAAGTCGAGTTTAGAAAGTTGGAAAGTGGAAATGAGGTAAAAAATCTCGTTTAGGGCATTAAATATCGCATCTATAGTGCCTTCATCGCGATCGAGGGACCCCGCTCGCAATCGCGAAGGCTAACCCGACCCCTGTTGGACTCATCCTGATTGCGAAGCATCGCGACTCCGTCCTCCCCCAGGCACGTGTCCACGCGTCCGCGACCCCTATCCTCGTGATCGAGAGAGCCTGATTTGAATCAAGGTTCACGATCACGCCCCCTTCTTTGCTCGCGAAGAAGGAAACCAGCCAGCACCAAAAAAATACTATTTCTCACCCACTCCGATCCAACACTCGAAAATCATTTGGAAGTCAAATAACACCAATCAAATATGCATTCCTATCAGACAACACACTCCAGACACGCTCGCGTACTCGAAATTTCCATAAAAGGTTTCTAAGGCTCGGGTTTAACTAAAGTCAACTCTTGAGTTCTAAATCCACAATTTTACAAACATACTCTCAAAATTCACTGTCTCTCTCGGGAACTGTGCTACACATCCCCGCAAGTCACAAGCTAGTAAATAAAGGCTCGGAGAGGTTAATTTAGATATTTCAAGGTAAAACAAGTAAAACGACTTTTCAAGTCGTTACACTCAGACTACTAGAAAGATATATATTACATAGAATTTTTTCTAGGGATTGTAAGGAAAAATTCGCAAGAAATTTGGTTACCTGTGAATTTCCTGTCAAAAAATTCGAAGGAAAAACCTTCATATGTAATTATTAGCTGCGGAATTTTGAAATCATAGGCAAGTTACCTGCAGATTTATAAAGCCAGATAATTTACCTGCAATGTTTTTGAAACTTTTTGCGAAACATGATTATTTTCATGAGGAAACTCACAAGAAAAGCCACAAATAAAAGCCTTAGAAAATTTTGTCAAAACATCCCAAGTACATTCGCAAGAAAATTCTCGAAACCTTTGACTATATTTTTATGCAAATTATATTTTTTATTTATTCTAAATTATGTTTGATGCAACTCAATCTTCCCCATTTTGAAATAGTCTTAATTATAAATTTGAATTTTAAAACAATGCTTAAACTCGTAAAGCGACAGGCCTGACAAGAGCAAAAAATGTATATCAACTAGTACTTCCAATCACAAAATGTAAAGAAATTAACAAATGAAATAAGAATTCTTCAAATACACATTGTGTGAGAACTTTCCTGGCATTCACAAACAGACAAAAATGATAATAAAACCAAAGATTTCATTAATAGGAGAATCCATTAAATTATAGTAACAAACGCTACTCAGCAAACACTACTATACAATTTAACAAATCAATTCACTATACGAGAAAGAAGACATGCCAACAAAACCATATGCTGCCATGTATTAGATATTATTGATTTACTGTCGGTTTTTTTACAAACAACAAATGTTATTGCCAAAAGTTAGCTTATGCAATAACAAAAGTTGTTTCCATAAATTATATTTTTTTGGTAAAAGTTTACATCATTGTGGCTTATGAAAATTATTAGCGAATATTCTCACAATATTCCCCCTATATTATGTAATTATGATTGTTGTATATTTATGATAAATTAGGATTCCTACTATATTATGATTCCACTTTTGTACAACTATATATATTGTGAATTAATGAGAAGACTCTCCAAATGAGATTATTACATTCTTACAAGGTATCAAGAGCCAAAACCCTAAGTCTTCTCTAACAATTTCCCCCCCCCCCCCCTTAGGTTTTCTCATAACCAATGGCGACCGCCACCTGTTTGGCCGAGAAGACCCACTTCTCTTTCTTTGTTCTTCCTTGTCTTCCTTTTCTTACTTCGATAAAATTTATCCACCATAATGACTTCTCCTACAACTCCCACAGTAGCCTCAACCTCAAATGTCGTCACCCCTGACATACCAAAATCATCCTTTTCACCCTCTGTTCATCCAGCACTCATCGTCACCAACATCAAGAACTTCCTTCCCATAATTCTTGATTAAGAAAATGGTTAGTATTCTCCACGGGTTGAACTTTTCTGTATTCATGCATGTGTCTATAACGTGTTTGACCACATCGACGACTCCTTCCCTCGCCCCCCTGTGGTTGATGACTCAACATGGCGTCGTCTAGACGCCGTTGTCAAACAGTAGATATATGACACTATCTCTCAGGACTTACTCCTTACCATCATGAAAATCGGCGCCTCGGCCCGTGATCTATGAATTCGGTTAGAGAAAATTTTTCAAGATAACAAGCGCACTCGGGCTGTGTATTTGGAAGAACAATTTAATAATACACGCCTTGAAAATTTCTCTAACATGTCCAATTATTGCAAGCAGTTGAAACTAGTGGCGGTCCAATTGTCCAACATTGGCACACCTGTTTCCGAAATAAAGATGGTACTACAATTAGTTGCAGGCTTACCAAAAGGTGAGTACGATACTTTAGCCACCATAATACAGTGTCACACCCGTTTTTAAACCCCCCCCCCCCCCCCCCCCGTTGCGGAGAAGAGGGGATCCTACACGGTCATGACGTATTGGTGATTCCTAAATTAATTAAAGCTTAAGGAGTCGCCACCTAATTATTCTACGGTGAATTAGGGCACCTAAATATTAATATAAATACTACAAAATGAACTCCGATTAATGGTCTACTAATCCATGAGATTCTGGATAAGGGTTCTTTATTATCTTAAAGGGAAAGAGTTAGGCATCCTTTAAGATCCGCTAACTACGATTATCCGATCAGACTTAGGTTAATTATTATGCTAAGGAAAAATGCATGTTTAAAAGTATAAAGTTAATTAAAAGGATGTTTCAAGTAGTTAATAAAAGGATGCATTTTTTGACAACGTAAAGATTTTATTACTATTCTTTTGAAGAGTCTCGCAAAGATGATTGCGGTTCTGAGAAACAAATTCTTGGTATAAAATCCGAAAAAGTATGCATGGCATTGTTTTATAAAAATATATGTAAAATTGATTTTTTGAATAAAAGCATGCATTTGTATGACATTATTTATAAAATATATATAAAGTTGATTTTTTGGACATTTGTATGGCATTATTCATAAAATATATGTAAAGTAGATTTTTTGGATAAAAGCATGCATTTGTATGTCATTATTCATAAAATACACGTAAAGTTGATTTTTTTTTTGAATAAAAACATGCATTTGTATGGCACTATTCATAAAATACTTTTTTTTGGCAATTGATAGTAAGGAGAAAAATAAATTTTTATGGAAGTCATTTTGAATTTCAAATCGGATGAAAAATGATCTTTATTTGCATGATTAATAATGCGAGTAAAAGATGACCAAATTGTTTTGAAAGTTTTAAATATACATGACAAGCCTAAAATAAATAAACTAGCGGCGGGTTTTCAATTTTAAACTACCCAAGCCTAAAATAAATAAACTAACGGCGGGGTTTCAATTTAAACTACCCTATTAATCTATCAATTCAAGGCCTGATTATTCCAAGTATTCTAATGATCGAACAAAATTGAATAATTAAGTTACAACAGAAAAATAATAAAAATGGCGGGATTGGGAATTAAAAGCAGCGACTAGGGCAGATGACAATGTCATCCCACCCTATTTGTTTAGAAATCCCGAGGCAGGAAAATGCAATAAACGTGGATGCGGGTCTTCGTTTGACAATAATCATGATGAATCTCATAACGAGACTCTTCGTTGCTTCCAATGCATTTCATGTAAAACGAAAGAAAAAAAAAGATTAGTCGACGAAACATGAAAATATATGCATAAGAAAAATGTAAATAAATAATTCATGAAAGGTAATATTTTGTTGGGCCTCAGGGAACAATTAACACGCAGAAATAGAAAGCAAGCCCAACTTAAGATCTTACAAGTCATTTAGCTTTCTTAATATCCATTTGTTACTCCAAAGCTCATCCCAACACAGATTTACGGTCATGTCTAACACCTCACATCCAGATTCATCTTAAACCAAACAAAAGGCAACTTAAAGAAAAAATAGATTGCTGTATTCTTGGCCACATGTATTCATAAACATGCATCATTACAAAAGTAAATTACTTTAAACTTGTATTAATACACAGCTGCTAAACTAGTAAATGAACGGCATACCATTCAACAAATTATCAAACATGCTTCATAAGCCTACTAGACATACTTCTAACTATATGCTATGATCAAATCCTTTCATTATTATTTAAACAAAACACATATTTATTATCTCAAAATGGTCTAAAACATGTTTACAATTGAGTTATTATACTAGTATGAGTGCATTCTTTCTATATTTCTTAATTAACTAAGAACAATTCTATAAACACAGACTTGGTAAACTTAAATGAACATGCTAGCGATCATTTATTACACCCAAGATCAGGAAAGGATAAAAAAAAACATAATTGGGAAGGGTTTACAAACATTTTCAAAGCAGCCGGCCAGAAATTAAACTTGAAACTTTCCTCATAACAAAGATTAGCTGGTTTGATTGGTACCACACTTGACAAATCAAACGACTTGCTTAAGCTAATCAATAACTAGGTGATTTAGCATTCAGAATAATCATTCATCACATATTAAACTTAACCTAATTTGTATAAGTCTCAACTGAACTGAACTAATAAAGAAATTATGACATCACATGCCAAATAGTAGTATCTATCTCATAATTCCTGAATACGACCTAACATAGTATTTAAATCTTAATAGTTCCTTAATCAGGCTAGCAAATGACTGAACCAGTACAAACATCACAAAGTATCCCACTTCTTCACATCATGTATCCTTAAACATGTATAAGCAGCATTCTTAGCATATCATGTTTAACACACTTAATTTATAGCTTAATGAACAAAACAGACTAAAACATGCTTAACAGCCACAATAATGTCAACTAACACATATCTAAGAAAATACACCAATTTCCATAAAGAAAGCTAAAATTTGAGAGGAATTCGAGTTTACCTTCTCCGGACAGCAAACCGAGGCGTGTTTTGAATCATCGAATCCGCTCGGAGAAGTTATTTTGGAATTCTGATTTTTGCGATTTCGGAATTCTAATTTTTTCTGATTTTGGACACGAATTCTGGTCCGACCCGAAAACAGACCCGGTTTCGATTTTGACCCGAAACGACCGGAAATGTGAAGAACAAAAAGGCAAATTTTGAGGATTGAAACTAGTATTCAAAAAAGGGATTTTCGGATTAGAAATTATGAAACAATGAAGAGTATTTTCTAAGTAAAAATTAGGAGTAATCAAACCATTTTCATTTCTGATTTTTTCCTTGTTTTTCGACCTTTTCTTTGTTTTTTTCGGACCCGGCTGTTTCCGATTTTCTTTTCGGATTCAGACCCCAAAAAAACCACCTTTTAAATGAAGAACAAGGGGGTTATTTATAGATGGATTTCCCCCATAACGTCATCCCCATACCCCCTTTTCAACTCGAGTTTGAATTTCAAATTAAAGGGGGCAAAAGTGACGATTTTGGAGGCGGATTTTGGGGGTGCAAGTTGCGGGATTTGGGGGGATAGGGTATGGGTGATGGGTGTGGTGGCAGGGATAGTGGGTGGTGTCGGCGAGTTTTGGGGGGTGGTATGGGCAGCGGCGGTTTTGGGTATGGGGGCTGGTGGTTAGGTCGAGGGTTTGGGGGGGAAATTGGTTTAGGCTTTTTTAGGGAAATAAAAGGGTGTGGGTCGAATGGGTCGGTTGGGCCGATGGGTTGGGTTGTCTTATTGGCCGATTTGGACTGGGGAAGAAATGGGCTTTTTGGTGGGTTGGTTGATTAAAATATAAAATGGATTTATTATATAAAAAATGCTTTGAAGAAATGTAAATTAAAATAACGATGTGATAATAATGAAAATATAATATTTGCGAAATGCTTAATGCTTGATTTAAAATAGAAACGCGATGTCATTTTGCGAAAATAAAATAACACAGAATATTAGGGTAAAATTATGGCTATGATATTAAAAGGCAAATGATAGTAAAAAATACGAATAATAATAATAAATAATGATATTGAGAACAGACGATGATATATATATATATATATATATATTGTTTTTGAGGTGTCAAAAATATTTTAAATCGCAAACAAATAATCGGAAAAGAGGGGACAAAATTGGGTGTCAACAACTTGCCCCTCTTTGGCAGGAGACGATGAAAGAGTTTTCGGACAAAGAAAATGACTGATTAGCCAATTTTGTCCTGATCATCGAGACTTGAACGACGATTAGGGATACACGGGTAGAGATAAAATTCCGAGGGAGAAGAAATGGCGATATTTGTAAACCAAGAAGCAAAAGTTGGTGCAGATTCAAGAAATATTACCCCAGTATCGAGTTATGATGACACTGATTGCAGGTGCGGAAAAATATTGGGAAAGAGTGGAACGACGTTCGAAGTAGGCCGCTGACCTTTGTTGGGAAGTCCAGTTCTCCAACAAATTGTATCGGTTCGCTGTAAGTGATAGTTCCACGTTGTGCTGAAGCTCCTGCCGATTAAACTCATGCGAACTAGAGCTAAGATAAAAATTAGTGTGTAACTGCTGAATACAATGGGTATATGAGAATACGACCTTGTGAATTGAATGACGTCATTGCACAGACGTAATGCGATGTGACGTCCTTGCACAGACAAAACAAGATGAAAATGACGTCCTTGTCCGGACGTAATGCAAAATGTCATCCTTACACAGACGAAATGTAATGACGTCCTTGCACAAACGTGATAAAATGACGTCTTTTTACTTTTTAGCCTAGAAATCTCTTCAGGTGATCAAGGGGGCTCCCTTTTTCAGTAGATGAGATTAGGATTCTAGGTATTATCTGTTTGAAAGCCTCGAGATGACTTGCAGAAAAAAAAGCTTTCTAGGTTTGTCTTCTGTCTCCGAAACAAATGGTCCATTTATTGATGTTTTACACATAGGGTCATCTGCTTTCTTTATCTCGCTTGCCCTTAGTCCGTCTAGCGTCTTTCGGTTGGGGTTCAGATAAACTAGGAACTAAGACTCGCATCTTTGACACATGAAGATGCCCTAATTTATGATGCTATAACTCGACTTCATTAGAAGAAGAAGTCGTGCTCCAATATTTTTCAAGGGGGTTCATCATACAATCAGTTAAAAGAACTCGATGGGCAGGAAGTTCGGCTGGATGAAAAGTATAGAAGACTTTTTACGAAGAAAAAGAATGTTCCAGAGTATCGTCGGTAAGTTAAATGAAATCTCTCCATGCCCTCACAAATTAGCACCTCGAACTACTCCGTGTGTATTTGTAGGTTTCTCGTCTAATCATAAGGGCTATATATGCTATGACTTGTCCACTCATCAAATCCACGTCTCCCATCATGTCATGTTTGATGAGACTATATTCCCTTTTTCAAATCATCAAAACTTTCGAAAACTGGACTATACCTTTCTTGACGAGCCTGACATCTCCCCCGTCATTCTCAGTCAACTGCACCAGTCCGCCATCGTGAACCCGTCCCTGCCACCCACCGTTTCCTCTCCTGTCGTCAGCTTTGCGGCAGTGTCACCGGCTACCACTTAGTTACAGCCATCGCCGGTTACAACCGCCACTGGCAATCTGTCCAGCCACTCTGTCTCACCTCCGGTCTCTGACCTACCAACACCCCAAAACCTTCACCCACTGCCAGATGATCTGCCGCCTCCACTAAACAGCACTTCCGACAGCCTAGTTACCCATACATTCCCCATCATTGTTGTGGATTTTTAAAGCTACGCAAGTATACGTATCGCAATTTGTAATAATTTTTTATAAGACCGAGTATCGTCCCACAGAGACTGAATTATCAATTACCAAATAATTAATCTCTAGTTTCAATTTGGCTAACGAATCTTGATTTGTAAAGGTTAAAATAAGAAAAGCATAAATGAAGGTAAAATGCAAAAATAAACTAGAAGCAAAAACACACGAATTGAATTAGAGAATGAGAGCAATTAGGGATTCCAATCTCATCAACTATCCACTCTACCATTTATTAATGCAAGATTAACAGTTCTTCTTCTTATTAAGATAGCAACTTGTTTACCACTTCTCAAAGTGATGGCCTGACACTGCTCCTTAGGGTTCACAACAATATTGCTAGGTAGATTTTCTTGAGGTCTGTTATTCAACATGCTTGCTAATTGCCCTACTTGTGTCTCCAAATTCCGAATAGAGGATCTTGTCTCTGTCATGAACTGAGTCTGGGTATTAGTGAGAGTCAACAAAGCTGTTTGCAATTCATTAGGATTCTCTTGTGGGACTTGTGGCCTAGACTGCTGAGAAGATGAAGCTTGATTCATTGGTTGTTGTGGACTGTTCTGCTGCTATTGCCCTTGAAACTGTGATTGTTGGCCTTGGTTGTTTCTCCATGAGAAATTAGGGTGATTCCTCCACCCAGGATTATAAGTGTTGGAGAATGAATTGTTGTAGGGCCTCTGAAATTCCCAACTGCTTAAAACTGAGCTTGGTCCATAGGAATATTGTTTGGATCCATTGTTGTGCACTGATCAAAAGTATGTGGACTCCCGCAAATTTCACAACCCACTTGCATCTGAACAGCATTGGCGGACACAATATTTTGTTGCAATTGCTTTGTCAAATAAGCAACTTGAGCAGTTAAAGTAATGATGGCATCTAGTTCATGAACCCCGATAACTTTTCTACTGCTCGTTGATCTCTCATCAGACCATTGATGGTTGCTTGTGGCCATATATTCTAACAATTCATACGCCTCATTGGCACTTTTACTCATAAATGCCCCTCCAGCCACCGCATCAATTATGGTACGAGTAGTACCACACAACCCATTGTAGAAATTGTGGACCAACATCCACTATTCAATTTCATAGTGGGGACATCTCATTTGCAACTCCTTAAACCTCTCCCAAGCATCATACAAAGATTCCCCTCAAGCTGATAAAATTGTTCAGTTCTCCCCTTAGCTTAGCGGCCTTTGATGGAGGAAAGAACTTGGCAAGAAATTTCTAAGCCAAATCTTGCCAAGTAGTAATAGAGTTTGCTTGAAGTGAGTTCAACAAGCTTTTGACTTGGTCCCTTAATGAAAATGGGAAGAGTCTCAATCTAATGGCGTCATCAGTCACACCATTGTATTTGAATGTTGCACATAGCTCCAAGAAATTTGGCAAGTGCATATGAGGATCTTCAGAGGTTAACTGACCAAATTGAACGGTGCCTTGGACCATTTGCAGGATCGCCGACTTAATCTCGGAGTTGTTTGCCTCCACAGCTGGTGGTCTTACACAGGTTTGCACTCATGTTACAATTGGAAGTATATAATCCCGTAAGTTTCTCACAACGGGATTCTGAGCTTGTTCCTGCACCGTTTCTGGCACTCCTCTCTTCAACCCATCATTGTATTGAGGATTTGCCATAACCGCAGTTGAACTACCAACTCTTTTTTTTCTGATTCTGCTTGCAAGCTTTCTCAATCTCAGGATTAATAGGAACAAGGCTGTCTGCTCCTCCTCTTCTTCGCATATAACAAAACTACCTGATAAATTATCAAACGATGCACGCAAATCAAGTTAGAAACTTGTTCTTGGAACAATCAAATTAGAAATAAAATTAATTACTTTGATATTGATAATTTTTCAGTCTCCGGAAACGGCACCAAAAACTTGTTGCGGATTTTTAGAGCTACGCAAGTATACGTATCGCAATTTGTAATAATTTTTTGTAAGACCGAGTATCGTCCCACAGAGACTGAATTATCAATTACCAAATAATTAATCTCTAGTTTCTATTTGGCTAACGAATCTTGATATGTAAAGGTTAAAATAAGAAAAGCATAAATGAAGGTAAAATGCAAAAATAAACTAGAAGCAAAAACACACGAATTGAATTAGAGAATGAGAGCAATTAGGGATTCCAATCTCATCAACTATCCACTCTACCATTTATTAATGCAAGATTAACAGTTCTTCTTCTTATTAAGATAGCAGGTTAACAAAAACATTCTATATTCAAGTTACGACATATAAAACTCAACCTAAATGAGAATTTTCTATATTTCTATGATAAATTCTATCAATTAGGATGCATTAAGATCAACAACCTAAAAGCTACACAAGCAATCGTGATACTCAAGATTAAGCCTATGTCAATTCAACTATAGCATATTCAAATCTCACTTTTCAGATTTTGATTTAAACTCATTTAGATAAACGAAAACCAATGGCCAATCAATTCTCATTCAATAACCACACATTGAAAAGACCATAATATATGAAGAAGACAAGATAACTTTGCATTAGTTCATGATAGAGGTTCAAGTGATTTAATTGAAAACCCTAATAGAAGAATTAGTTCATAGTCATTCTAAAATGAACACATATATTGAAAATTAATATAAAGATACTTCAAGACAAAGAAAAAGAACTTGAGGAATTCATCTCCAATGGCTCCTCCAAGGTTTCAAAACCTCTTTCTCTCCTTGCTTGTCCGCTGTTTTTCTCTCCTCTTTTCCTCTTTAAAACAAACCCTATTTTTCTCTTTGAAAATACATTTTTGCCCTTGTGAAAAATGAGTTCTCGTAATCTGTACGGACACAAGCACCGCGGCTCATTTGCAGATTTCCTCAAGCATCGCTGCGCAGTCCAGAGAGCGCCGCAACTCTTCGGCTTCCAGAAACGTGGTCTCTCTAGAACCTCAGTGTCGCGGATCTATTGTAGGCGCCACAACTTATTTGTCATTTTTTTCATCCGAGACACGCTCAACTGCCTCATGAACTTCCCAGAACTTCTCTGAACCCTTTCTTTGACTAAACCGACATATTTATCCTCAATATCCGCTTATTCACTCTATATCCGCCTCACTTCTATTCTGTATCGCTTTATCCTAAAAACAAACGTAACACGGTATAAAACAACTTAAAGACTAACACAAGACTCCCTCAAATCGGTCCTGCAGATCATGGATATCTGAGCCAAACTATCAATTGTATCGCCATGTTTGTAAGACCATCATGGAGAAACCTGTAAAAGTTTATTTGTTGAGCTTGTTCCTCAAGCCAAGATTGGCTCACTATCTCTGTTTCTTCAAAGTTATTTCCTTGCTGGAACTCACTCTCTTCTTCTGTTTGAGGTTCGTCTTGGGTATTGGCTAAGACTGTGACTTGCAGATCATTACAAGTTTTAGTCTCAGACTGGATCTCTACAAGTTTGGCACGAATCCTCTCTATGGCTTTACCTTGCTCCGCACTCCGCTCTCTTATTATTGTGCTAATCTCATGCATCTATTTTACATAATCACTGAATCGAGCATGATTTTCCGCATCCTCCACTTTATTACTCATGTCAACATCACAAAAAATAGGAGAATCATAATAGGAGTTTGAGGATGGGGAATAAGAATTAGGAGAACCATTCCAATGTCCATCTTGGCCACCACATAGACTACAAATATTCATGCAAAAAATTGTGGAGGTGCACACAAACCGTTCCCGAAAATATTATCACAGTGTGGTCACAAGTGGAGTCCTCCACATATCATACAAGGATCATCAAAACAAGAACAACCAACATTTGATCAATTTTCATTTCAAGAAGAATATTCAAAATATTAAATAAAATAATTTTTTTAATTTTAATAGACAACAAGGAGAGTCTAATCTAGGTAAACAGTTAATTTCTAAGTCCCCGGCAAAGACGCCAAAAATTTATTTCTCCCAAACGCACACGCAAGTATACGCGATCGTACAAATAATATAGGATTTAAAGTCCAGATCTCGCACCCATAGGGACTTATGATTAACCGTTAGCTAAATTAAACGATCTGAATTATCTTTACAAGAGATAAAATATGTAAGTTGTAATTCTAATCTAGTTAAAATAAAAAGAAAACAAATAATGAACTTCGACAAAGAAAGAGCGGGTTTTTATATTATCAATGATATGAAACCGATCTAGGGCTATGGGCTATCTAACAATCACATTGTATTCTTCAATTGATTCAACTTCTTAAGTTATCCAGTTTATTGATTCACAGGGTGTCACGACTCAAATCTGGCACTTTGGCCGCGACAAGGAACTTGACGAGCTTCTACCCATGAGGCGAACCATCTAAGCTAATCATACGAATAATTAAAATATAAAGAACAAGAATAATCGAAGTCTCATAATATAAAGATAAGTGCGAAAACGGAATACAACTATTAAGTCTTCCCATAAACCCCATAATATATCTAAGTCATGGAACTACTTTTCTGAATATCAAAGTACGAGACGCAGCTCCATATACTACTAAGTCAACTAAAGAAGAAGAGGCCGCCATGATCTAATGATGGCTCACCTCGACTGAACTGGACGGAAGAAAGCTGAAATAATCAGGTATCAGCTACCTGGTCGCTGTTAACAACACATGCATACATATAAACATCAACATACATGAGTCTAAAAGACCCAACAAGATCATCGGCACACTCTCAGCTTACCCATGGGAAGGTCTTAGAAATCCCTGATAATGCGTAAAGCAATTAAACAGTACAAGTATATTAAATATATATAAACACTGAAGCTGAAGCTGAACTCATGAAGCATAAACAAGCAATACATGAAATATACTAAATCTGAATCTATGTTCATGGGACACAGTACATATAGGTCCATGTTTTACCCCGTCTTCCAGAGTAGGCATTATTTACTCACATCTTACCCGGGTCACTTATAACTCTGGTATCTACCTCCGAACGAACCCAATGGGGCCTGACGGAGTATGCCTCTCTCTGAAGATATGATAAAGCGGAATAAATGCCCAATCAATATCAAGTCAAGACTTTACATCTATAACAAGTACCTATTAAGCGAAATTACGCTAAAGGACTCATACGTTCATTACTTTAGACACTTGAAAATTACACAGTTTAGATCATGCTTGCCCACTCACACGAACTAAATGGTTTAAATGCATAAATACCATACAATCATATGTTTTTTTTTATGAAAAGCAAGTAAACTAAGAGTTTAAGTCTCACTTGCCTTATAATCGGAGCGTAAACCTCTCTTGAAACGCCAAATTCTCTTCAAACGACCTTCAATAGCCTCAATCTATTCAATAACATAAATAGCGGGTCCGAATTAAATTAGGGAAGCTAGTTCCATAATTTTAGGACACTTCGGTGTCAAAATCAACTTTTGGTCAATTCAAACCCACCCCTCGGATCAACGGTCTAAAATCCAGAATTAATTACATGCACGCGCTACCCATAAGTCGTAGAGTTGAAGTCTATAATCAAGTTTCAATCTTGACTTCAATTGATGGGTTAAATCTCGTATTTCCTAATTTCAAACTTAGGGATAAATCTCAATATTTTACATCCCAATTTATGAATTTAAAGATGAAACATATCTCAATGCTAATATAACCCAAGTTGTAACTCCTTTCTGTCAATATTCGACTCTACCAAAACAATAATCAAAATGGACAATTACTTTACTGCTACGCCCAAAAGTCTCGTGAGTTACTACAGTTAAGCATAACCTAACTACCTTCTAAAAGGATATATTATGGTCTACCTAAATTGACTCGTTGAATTAACAGGAAAGGAAATAAATTTGTTATCTTTGATTGAGATTTATACCTGAAACTAAAGAAAATGAGTAGCCGCTATCACCGTTTGCTCTCCACTTCGTACTACTGGAGTTGGTTTTCCTCTGAGCCAATGAGATGTAACTTGCACATAACTAAGACTTGGGTGAATATCATAAAGGAGGGTTGCCCATTACTACATGTGAAATCTCATGTTATTCACTCTATAACAAAGGCATTTATGGGCAACTTGTCATTCTCTTAAATAAATCAAAAGCCCACCTTTATAGTATTATAAAACAAATAAGAACGGGTCCACTAGAAGAATTGTTATCATGCTAATGTATCTATGCATTCGTGCCTCTTTCTATATAAAAATTATGTATCACATCTTAATCCCTACTAAAGTTATATCCAAGCCTATATTTATATAACTAACACTAATGTACCTCCGTTAGTATTTTACAAGGTATAACTCATTTAGTGAACCATTAAAATAACTAAACTCTATAATTAAGAAATTAACACACAGGTTCACTATAAGAATAATTTCGGGTTGTTACCTATGGAATTGATATTACGACTATGAATCTCTCGAGTCCTCTGGCCTCCTATTCATATTACTTTCATGAGTATATCTCTATGGTCATGAACCTTAACACGAACACATTTAAATTTCATGTATATCAACCAAGTAGGGCGAACTAGGTATATCTCTATCCTAGATGCAAATCCGCTCTCCGATACCCAGGGTTGAGATCCTACTCTATTTAACCCTATTGCTATCCTAGTATTCCTCTCTCGAGTTCAATCTAAGAATCAAAGATATTATTCGATTGGTGATCAAACAACCAAATAATTAGGCTCAAGATTAAATAAACAAACCAATATGATAAACTAATTAATTGAAATCAATATTCGAATAACAATGTTCATGAAAGAACCATAACCCTAGAGCGGGAAGTTTAGCTCCACATAGACATGGAGGAAAAACAACAAATCATCCAAAGAAAATATAAAAACTTGTATGGAGAAGAAAAGGTAAAACCAAATGATCTCCGACCTCCATGGCGGCTCCAAGCTCTCCTTAAGTCCAAAGTTGTGTAAAGATCGTGCAAAGGTTTTTTTATAGTGTTGGGAAATAACCCTCCCAAAACTAGTCCAAAACGGAGTTGGACTTTAAAACCCGCTGCCATTTGGACACTAGAGCTTACTGGGCGAGCTCTGGAGCGAGGTAGGACCTCGCCCTAGGCTTCGCTTAGCGAGCTATGGTGTCTAGCTTACACTTATACAAAAAATCCTCAACTTGATATTTTGGAGCACCTTCCTCGCGGGGCGAGGTGCATGATGAGGTACCTCCTCACCCCAGACTTCGCTCAGCAAGGTTGGTTGTCCATTTTGCACTCTTGCCGCTTTTTTCTACAACTTCTTTTGATCGTCGTAGCTCGCTTGGCGAGGTGTATGGCGAGTTTGTGGCTCGCTTCAGCCTTTGCTTGGAGAGGTTCATGGACCACTCACACTCGGACGAATGTTTCATCTCATTTTAGCTCCAAATCATCGTATTATTCACGTTAAGTACATAGATGCGACAAGAACACACATATCAGTTTATAATGCAAAAATTAACATAAGTTAAGTATATTTAATGCGATTAGTCCTATAAACAAAATAGAAATATGAGTAAATTATGAAGGTTAGGCGTATAAATTCGCCCAACATCATATACTCTATGGTGAAAGGGAGAGGCTTATCAAATGAGATGTTAAAATCAATAGGGACCGTAAGAATTATAGGGTAAGTAGAATATTTTCCTCATCTTTGCCATTTACAAATGATAAGAATATATAAAAATATGGTAGAAGATTGGTAGCCTTAATCTTCTCCTCATCTATCCTATTATTTCTATACAAATGTGATTCTATACTAATGACTAACTATCTAGAATATTCTATAGTAATTATCATTTAAATACAATAATAAATAATAATCCTAAGAATATATCTTCTAACACTCCCCCTCAAACGAAGCGGGAGGACGACGGATGCTGATACTGTCCCGAAAGTCTTCAAATAAAATCAGCGGAAGCCCTTTAGTGAAGATATCCACTATCTGATGACGTGTCGAAACATGTAACACCCGCACATGTCCGCGAGCCACACTTTCACAAACAAAATGAATATCCAACTCTATATGCTTTGTACGCTGATGGTTGACTGGATTTCCCGAAAGATAAATCGCACTGATGTTATCATAGTAGACTAGTATGGCCTTGGACATTGGGCAATGAAGCTCAAGCAACAGGTTCGAATCCAAGGCGAGATTCGATACGACATTTGCCACAGCCCGATATTCTGCCTCAGCGCTGGATCGAGAGACTGTAGGTTGTCGTTTGGAGGACCAGGAAATTAGATTGTCGCCAAAAAATACACAATATCCGGACGTGGAGCGACGGGTATCTGGATAGCCTGCTCAATCTGCATCGATATAGGAGACCAATTTGGATGCCGGGGAGGAATATAAGTGTAAGCCAAATTCCAGTGTGCCCTTGATATATCGCATGATACGTTTGAGGGCATGCATATGATCTTCCATAGGGTTGTGAATAAAGAGACAGACCTACTGCACAACATATGAGATATCCAGCCTGGTAAATGTCAAATATTGAAGTGCCCCAGCCAAGCTCCTGTAGAGTGTGGGATCTGCAAATGGCTTGCTAGACACAACACTCAGCTTGGATTTAGTGTCCACCAGAGTAGCTAACGGTTTGCAAGAAGACATTCCAGCCCACTCCACAATCTCTGCAGCATATTTCCTTTGTGATAAGAACAAACCACTAGAATGATGGGTCACAGCAATCCCGAGAAAATAATGCAGGTGTCCAAGATCCTTCATAGCAAACTCCTAACTGAGCTGTGACATGATAGACTTTCAAAAATCATCGGATAAGGTGGTTAGTATAATATCATCCACATATAAGAGTAGATAAGCAGTATGAGTACCCTGACGGTAAATGAATAAATAATTACCAGACAGGTTGTGGGAAAAACCCATTTTGGATACAAATTCTGCAAACCTTTGGTACCAAGCCCGAGGTGCCTACTTTAATCTGTATAAGGATTTTTTGATTAATCACACATGATCTGGAAATTTGGAGTCCCTGTAGCCCAAAGGTTGGTGCATATAAACTGTTTCATGGAGATGGCCATAAAGAAAAACATTCTTGACATCTAACTGACAAAGTGACCATCCTTTGGAGAGGGCCAGACTGAGTACCGTCCTTATGGTAGCTAGTTTCACTCCTGGGCTAAATGTCTCCCCACAGTCGATGCCAAGATGTTGTGTCTTGCGATCACCTACAAGATGAGTTTTATGCCGCTCAAAACTGCCATCAGATTTTTCAAAATTGACGTAGACCGAATAATGTTAGCATTAGATGGACGAGGTACTAACTCCCACGTCCTATTTTTAATAAGAGCATTGTATTCATCATCCATGACCATTTTCCAATTTGGGTCACGTAGGCCAGACACAAGGTTACGGGGTAATGGCGATTTAGTGACTTGGGTGTGTAAGATATATTTTGCATTGGGTTTTACAATACCATGTTGACTTCAGATGACTGGACGACTTACATTGGGTGGCGGGTTAGAGAGAAAAACAGGGGGTGGGCTAGTGGACTGGACACCACTAGTCTGGGCCTCATTTTGGGAGTGTCGGGAGGCGGGTATTGGGCCCGTAGACTGGACGCCACTGGCCCCTGGTGGGGAGGCTAAGTGTTGTAAATTGGGGCTTGATGTTAAGGGCCCAGTCGGCCGAGACTGATCATCAGGGGGTTGGGCCAAGGATTATTGGGCCACGGGTTGTGTAACCGTGGCTTTTGCTTGTGTTAGAAATAACACTATTCCATCATCCAAAAATTCATAAGTGGTTGGTCTAGTCTCGTGAATATTGTTAAACGGGAAAGTTGTTTCATCAAAGAGGACATGACAACTAATGAACATCCTATGGGAGGATAAATCATAGCATTTGTAACCTCTATGATGTGAAGGATAACCCAAAGATATACATGGAGTAGATCGTGTCTGGAGTTTATTGATGGTGGTGGAGGGGAATAAGGGGTAACACAAACATCTAAAAACCCGTAAGTGAGAGTATGATGGATCTCGGAGGTATAGAACTTTAAGTGGGCTTTGATAGGACAAATTTTTGTTTGGTAGAATATTCAACAAATATGTGGCCACTTGAAGTGCATGATGCCAAAACGAGAGGGGTATGGAAGCATGAACAAGGGATGTTCTAACAATATTATTGATGGTTCATATTTTGCGTTCCGCCTTCCCATTTTGTGAAGAGGTGTGGGAACATGAAAAACGAAAATGCAAAAATCCCAAAATGCTTATTATTAAATTCCCTCCCATTATCACATTGGATGTTTTTGATATCCCTTTCAAATTGTTTTTGGATGAATGCTCTAAAAATAAAAAATGTGGAAAAAACTTGTGATTTTTTCGATAAAGAAAATGTCCAAAGATAATTAGAGAAATCATCTAAAATGAGCAAGTAATACATATGCCCCGAAGAGCTCAAAATAGGGGATGTCCAAAGATCGCAATGGATAGTATCAAATGACATAAGAGTGCATGAATCAGAAGAAACAAATGGCAGTTGAATATGCTTACCCAATGGGCATGATTGACACTTATGAAAAGTCCTTGTACATGAAATAAAATTATTGCGTTTAAGAGAGTTCAAAACAGACTCTCCCGGATGTCCCAAACGCTCATGCCATAAATTAGAATTAAACACAGCAAAAGTAAAATGTGTCTTGGCCCGGTGGAAAAGTGAAGTGACTGGATAGAGCTCCCCCTGGCTATCACATCTCATTAGCGGCATCCCTGTCTGAAAGTCATTTACGGAAAATCCAAAAAGGTCAAAATTTACGAACACCCAGTTATCAATAGTAAACTTTCTAACATACACCAAGTTTTTAACTAGATGTGGGGCATGAAGTACATTTTTAAGGCTAATGGAGGGTTTGGTGGTGACAATTTGGTGGAGCCGT
The DNA here is from genome assembly GCA_034509755.1 of Anisodus tanguticus. NCBI lineage: Eukaryota > Viridiplantae > Streptophyta > Magnoliopsida > Solanales > Solanaceae > Anisodus > Anisodus tanguticus. The sequence continues at coordinate 4,610,724 of CM067543.1, read as the reverse complement.
AACCTTTAATTGGAATTGAATGGCCATTTCCGACAATAATACCATTTGGTTTGCTCAAATTAAAATAGGACGAAAGACTGGGAGGACGTCATATGAGACGTGGCCCTGGAGTCCATATACCAATTGTCATCCGGTGGATTTAATCCTAGCGTATGCATCGCTGACTCAATGTCGATGGATTGATGTCCAAATTCGCTGGTTGGGCTGAACTGTTGTTGGGCCAAATTGCTCCATGCCTGTTGAGTGAAGTGGCCCTGCTGAAAATTACTGGCTCAGTTCTATTTTGCTACCCGTGGAATGAAAAATGGCCATTGTTGGGCCGCTGGACTAGCCTGGCCTAGTTCGCTGGTGGGGCTGCTAAAATAAAATGGCCACTGCTGGGCGCTGGACCGGCTTTGGCCCGGTTCGGCCGGTGGGCGCCCAGGTGTGTGCTGCGCCCCGAGCCCGCATTCCGCGCAATCCCCCTCGCCAAAGCCGCCGGCGGGGACCGGTTGTCATCGCTGCTCCTGCCGCCAGAATTTCTAGTGCCGTCGGAATTCCGGTGGCCCCCATTTTTATTATTGTTACCGCGATATCCACCTTTATTTTTATTTCCATTACGCCCTTTTCGTCCTCGATTATTTTGATTAAAATTAACATTACCTTCACTTGTCGAGGTGGTAAGCATGGCGGAATTGTTGACGGTGGCGGCCTTTTTGGAAAAACCTTGTTCTTCGAGGATGAGCATGAAGCATGCTTGATAAAATAAAGGAAGAGGGTTGCTTTGTCGTATTAGTGTTCCAACCCCACTATATGCCTCCGTAAGTCCGCGACAAGTTGAAGAACCAAGCGATTGTTGGTGACCAGAGCACCGACGTTCCTCAATTGATCGGCTAGCACTTTTAGGCGTTGGCAATAAGCCGACACGTTTGGAAAATCCTCCATGTCAATTGTGGAGAATTCTTGTTCCAAAGTAACGGCGCGAGAATTTTGATTATCATAAAAAATATCTCGCAAGCGGTTCCAAGCATCAACCACTTTAGAATCCGGCTCCATTATCGTATGCAAAAGATCCGTAGAAATTGTTGCATAGATCCAACCTAGAACAGTGGCATCTAGTGTGTCCCACAATTCTTTGTCCGCGTCCATAGTTAATACCTTTTCTTTTCCTTTTTTTCGGGGGAATGATATGGTGAAGAACCCGGTGAGAGCGGCAACAAATTTTGAAAAGTTCCGCCCATGTTGCATAGTGAACATTTTCCATCTCTATGGTGATGGAAACATGCGTTTTGATGTTTAAAACCGCGAGGGCTGGGTGGAAGGATGATTTGGAGTCGAACATTAGTATATTTGGTTGGATGATTAATGGAGAGAAAAAATACAACTTAGTAGATGAAGAGGGGTAAACCTAGTATATTTTTGTTTCTTTCTTTCGGCCAAGTGTTGGAATGGAGGAGAATAAGAGCCGAAAAATGGTAGGGAGAAACAATTAGGATCTTTTCCTTAAGCTCTTGATACCATGTAAGAATTCTAGGGTAAGTAGAATATTTTCCTCATCTTTGCCATTTATAAATGATAAAAATATATACAAATATGGTAGAAGATTGGTAGCTTTAATCTTCTCCTCATCTATCCTATTATTTCCATACATATGTGATTCTATACTAATGATTGACTATCTAGAATATTCTATAAAAATTATCATTTAAATACAATAATAAATAATAATTCTAAGAATATATCTTCTAACAGGGACCAATTAGCTCCTTGGCCCCAACCGATGACCCAACCTGCTCGACCTGCCCCATTTAGATGTTCTCCTGCCTTGCCAATTAAGATTTTGCAATGTCTCGCCCTATCCCATCCCTTCCATAGGCATAATATGTCAAAATTACTACCATTACTTAGTATATATAGCTTTCTTGTATGTGTTCCTTGAGTTGTCTAGCGAATTTAAAATATGTCTCTTTTTGCACAAAAGTGTGCAAGCACAACAAGTTACCGTAGATACATATCTAAGATTTAAATTCAATTAGTTCAAATTTTAAGATCTGTAGATTGCATTTATTGTATTGTTAAAATTCAAATATCATATTTCTTAATATTTTAGTAGGTTTTAACGTATATATATATATATTTATATTCTTTATCAGAAGTTATAGTTTCAGATTAATCCGTAGCCGCCGCTGATTATAGTAGATCAAGCGAGGATCACGATGATTGGACTCCCAGAGTCTTTCAAATTTGTGCAATTGTATATAGCAAAACTGTCTTCCCTTTGTAAAGGATATAGGAAAAAAATTCTTCAGGTTTCCGAAGAACTTTCTTTGGAAGAGATTCAAAAGTACATTTATATCATGGAGGAATCAAGGGAAAGAGATAAGATGAAAATTGTAAGAATGACAATGATAAAGTCAAACTTTGAATAAGCCCTCAAACCAATTAAAAAGAAAACGGGTAAATTATATAGAGGAGTTTGGGTTGGTTCTAGCTTTCTGAGAATCTTGAACGACGGTAAATAAGACAAAAAAAAAATATACTAAAAAAACATAATATTATAATGTGATTTGATCAAGTGACCTACATATTAAAAAATTAATATAAAAAGCATATAATTTATTAAGAGAAAATCACTCCCTAAATAAAACTCTATAAATGACTACATTGTGGATGTTATTGTATTTTTTTGTATGAGAGAAACGGATCTTCAATTTATAAGTCTGAAACTTTTCCTCCAAAAAATGATATATTCAAATATGGAAGAGATCTTTTCCACCAAGAATTTTTTTTTCCAGAAAACTTTTTTTGAAGTAAAACACAATTATGAAAAAACCAAATAAGATAAAAATTCAGGGCAAATCCTAACATTAACAAGTACCAAAAGATGAAGTTCACGAATTTCAAACATGGAGATTTCTTAGGAGAAAAGTGTACTACAGATTTAGAGTTGAATTAATAAATAGATGGATCATTAATTTTCTACTAATTTTGGTAAAAATAGTTAAACAATGAGTCAAAGAATAGCATAATACCCCCAACTCCTATTAAGTCTTAGAAATTTTTTTATATTTAATTTGTGTAATTACTAAACAAAATTAATAAAACTTTTTTATTTTTATCATGACTATATGTGACATATCGAATAAATGAAAATTAAAATATTTGACAAATTTTTTTATGGGTTAATTTAGACTATATATTTAGCCCAAATCAGCCATTTAGAAGAACTGAATTGTACAATACAAAATTGGAAAACTACATACAGTGACTTTGAAAATGGATGGTCTTGAAACTTGAACCACCGCTTGCCCGTGACAAACCTTCAAGGTCAAAAGTCAAAACTTCTTCCCATGGGTCAAAACTTTTTAAATTTGAAGTTTTCAAAAGTTCAAAACCAACAAATTTCTTAATTTACACTACTTGCGTAAAATGAATGGAAAATGATGTCAAAGGGAGATAAAAGCAAAGGACCACACATTGCATGATATTTTATTTAATTGATGAACACATTACACCCAGATTTAATTTCTTAGCCACAGAGTCTGAATCCATCATACTTATTTCTTTGAACAACACTTCCATCACTTATTATTTATTTATATTATAAGTGACTAAATGTTGAAAAGAAGATAATAGTGAAATTACATGCCCCCCATGGCTATGGCATCACCAACAAATGGCCCACAGGTCTTTCTAAAATTCCAACACGCCTGACAGAACCAACCACCAGAGCAATCATCCATCGTATTACAAGGTTTCCCACAAGTTGGATCATCTTGAAATAGTTTCGTTGGAATTGGTAGTACATCTTCTTGGGCCATCACATGAGCTGCAAGTCATAATTAAATTCATAAAAATAATAATACTCTTTATATTCCAATGTATGTGTGGCATACCTTACTTTATGGTCTATTTAAAAGAATGTTACATGTTCTATATATCCCCTATGTCCCATATAATTAGTTGTCCGATTTCGCAAGATATTCAAAAATTACACAAAAGTACTACAAGTTGTAATTTTTCTCATATTAATACGGTGAAAACATTTATCTTAAAATGTTGGTCAAAATTTTTATATCACGTCTTTAAAAAAAAAAGGATAAATAATATGAGAAGGAAGGAGTATATATAAACAATTTACTTTAACTTTAATTTATTTATTTTATGCTTAATGATATAAATGTCTATATTTTATTTTAGATCACAAGATTTTGGTTCTCTTTCGCTCCTGAAATGAACCTTTTGGTGACGTTCTCTCAACACAAAGAAAGAAGAGATGAAAGGATCGTGAAGTAGCCCGATTAAGGTTTGGAAAGATTACAGGGTATTGCAACTTCAAATGCTCTTTGAATCCTTCCTAGGTTCGAGAAAAATTAGAACCTTGGCCAGGATATCAGTATCAATACTTTGTGTACGACCATAAGAATAGTGGTTATGTACCAAAAAAAGAAAGATATTTTGTTCGGGTGCTAGTTGAAATCGGAATATATGGTGGCAATGGTGTGTTGATGGTGACAATGATGACAGAGAGATGAAGTGCCATCGATGGAAAAAGTGGAAGGGAGGGGTAAAATAGGTATGGTGTTCACCTCATCAACAAGTCAATGTCACAAGGGGTTGCGCGTCTACCTTAGACACCTCTTAAGGAGGAGGGATATATTTGGCAGAAATAGCTTCCACTGGTCATTTTTAAGCCTTGGCTTTGAAAAATTAGTTATTGTCATGGAATTTCAAATTCCACGTAAAATTTGGAATTCTATAACAATGACTATTTTTCAATTACAGAAGCTGAAAAATAGTTATTCATGAATTTTACCATATATTTGCGCTACTTAACTAGCATCAGGGTTATTTTTATAGGAAAAATATACTAATAGAGGATAAAATTATTCTTTTTTACTAGATGAGCAATTTAATCTGACTTACCAGCAATAACCACAAGGAGAGTGGTCAAAAGGATAGCAAGTTTATGTGAGAGACCCTTTCCAGCCATGTAAAACTTCAAGGTTGAGAGATTGATACTACAATTATTGTAGATGGCATTTCAACAGTCCACAAAGGGTAGTATTTATAAGCCATTTATCAAGAGACTTAGTAAAGTTTGGCCATTTTTGACAATCAAAACGTCTCACAACCACACAAGTTTTTCATTTTTTTGTTGTTGATAATTATAGGGAATAGTACTATACATGTCATTGAAGATTAAGATGTTTGACTTTAACTATAAATATTTGATTATTGAGATACTGTCTCTAAACCTGCATTTGAATATTTATGAATCGGTAATTATTTTATTTTCTTAGTAATTAAACGTGCATACTTTATTTTTATTTAAAAAGTATCGTAAGTAAATATAAAATTTAAACACATTAATAATTAAATATCATATCCAATAAATATTTGAGTTTGTAGCCGCTGACAATAGAGGTTGACAAGTGCAAGTTGTAAGTAGTGGCTGATCGTGTAGGCGGTTGGTGAAGGTGGCTATGGGTGGTAGATTTTAACGACGTTGATTTGAGTAGATAGCCCTTTACCTCTTTAATAAATGTATTCAGCACAAATCGAAATTACTCGAGCCGATGAACATTAGATATAGTGATAGAAACCGTGTATATTTGTGAATATTTAGGTTACTTACCATATTTTATAAAATTCTTGTATAAGTGTAATTAAGATATTAGTATTATAGTAGGAATATGATTTTTCATATTTAGAGATTGTATATTGTATATATAGACCTGTTCATTAATGAAAATAATTAAAGATTTATTCTCTTACATGGTATAAGAAGTCTAGGGAAAAAATTCCTTCTCCCAACTACACTTCCGCCGCCTATCACCCTCGAAATCTCCGATTCCGACACCTTTTTCTTCTAAAATTTTCCTCTCTTCCCAAATTCTCTTCCTAATCCCTAATTCTCCTCTTGTTCTTTCATTATGTCTACATCAAAGAACACGTTTCATCCCGCCCTTACCGTCTCCAACATCAAGAATCACATCCCTATCGTTCTTGAGATGTGGGCAAATTTCCTAATGTTGACCCCACGGAGCAGTAGCATAGAAAAGAAATAGAAAGAGATAGACTAGAAACGACATCTGTTATGTCAATGGCACCAAAGGGATATTAAATGAATGGAATTGGGATATGGATGGAATATAATGAAATATAGCCACTTTGAGCTTCCCTCTGAAATGAGGGATGTAAGGGAGCCACTACGAAGAAGTTCCAGGAGTTACGAAGCTGACAACAAATGGGCGACGTGGGCATAATTATTTAAAGTTCATGCACGCTCGCATCAAGTCCTTCACCACATCATCCCCGCGGATACAAGCGAGGAGAAGGTGCCTGCCAATGATGACCCTGTGTTATGGACAACTCTTGATGCTACCGTACTCCAGTGGATATATTCCACTATCTCTACGAACCTTTTGCAGACGATTATTGAACCCGACGCCATGGCGATGGACATTTGGAATATGGTGCGTGATATATTCCAAGATAACGAAAATTCTCATGTCGTCACTCTTGAGCAAAAATTCTCCCATGTCACTATTGCGGATTTTCAGAATGTCTCAGCTTATTGTAAAAGGCCGAAGGAATTGGCGGATCAACTCAAGAACGTTGGTGCACCCGTCACGAATGATCGTTTTGTTCTTCAGATGGTTGCCAGCCTATCTGAGACCTATAATGGTGTTGAGACTCTTCTTCATCAAAGCAACCCTCTTCCTCCGTTTTATCAAGCCCGGTCTATGCTCACCCTTAAAAAGGCGGGGTTGTCTAAAAAGACCGCAACTGGAGCAATTCCGCCATGATGGTGGCCTAGCCACAAAATTCCTACTCTTCATCATCTTCGGCTAATTCCACTCCAAATTGGAACAACGGGGGTGGAAAACGGGGTCAAAATCGGAAGTCCGGCGGAAAAGGCGGCGATCGCGGCGACGACAACGATGGCTGCAGCAGTGGTCAAGGTGGCAGCCGGCAGGGGCAACCGCAGCTTGGGCCAGGGCAGTGGGCCCGACAATGGCGCCCAACTGGCCCAGTTACCCCTTTTCAGTTCCAGTTGTTTACCCAGAAAATTGGGCCGGGCAACAGAGGCCCAATTTGCGCCGGCCCATCGAGATACCCAGCAAATTGGGCCAACCAGCAGAGGCCCAATTCGCAGCAGTTTCAGTCAAGTCAGCTAGATGTTGGGCCTTGTCAGCAAGCCTTCACGACTGCGGGCCCAGCAGTAGTTTCGACACCTACGGATATCGAGGCCGCGATGCATACACTTAGATTAAATCCCCAGACACAAATTGGTACATGGACACCGGAGCCACTTCTTATATGATGTCCACGCACGGTAATCTCTCGTCTTATTTCAACTTGAGCAAAAATCATGGCATAATTATTGGTAATGACAATTCAATTCCAATTCGTGGTAATGGTCACACAAATTTATCCCACCCCCCCCCCCCCCCCCCCACATTCACCTCTCATCCTCAAGAATGTCCTTCATGCCTCTCACTTAATTAAAAATTTGGTGTCTGTTCAAAAATTCACAACTGATAATTGAGTTTCTATTAACTTTGAACCTTTTGGATTTTCTGTAAAGGATTTCAACATGGGGATACCTCTAATGAGGTGTATTAGTCGGGGAGAGCTTTATCCAATCACCACCACCACCATTTCCACGAGTCAAGCCATACCTTCCATATTTGTCGCTCTTGTTCCTTCCTTATGGCATGTCGTTTGGGTCATCCGGGGTTGTCTATTATTTCTTCTCTTAAAAATAATAATTTCATTGATTGTACGAGTACGTGTAGTACTCATATTTATCCTTCTTGTCCTCTAGGGAAACATGTTAGATTACCGTTTGTCGCCTCTACTTCTAGTACGTTGATGCCTTTTGACATTATTCATAGTGATTTATGGACATCTCTTATTTTGAGTTCTTTGGGACATCGTTATTATGTTTTATTTTTTTATGATTATTCTAATTTTTTGTGGACCTTTCCTTTGTCTAAAAAATCTCAAGTTTTTCCACATTCTTAAAATTTAGAGCTTTCATCCGTACCCAATTTGCATGGGAAATTAAAAACATTCAATGTGATAATGGTAGGGAATATGATAATGGGCCATTTCGAGAATTTTGTGACACTCATGTCTTATCTTTTCGGTTTTCTTGTCCTCATATGTCTTCGCAAAAAGGGAAGGCCGAAATAAAAAATTGTACCATTAATAATATTGTCCGAACCTTACTAACCCATGCTTCATTACCCCCATCTTTTTGGCATCATGCGTTACAAATGACGACCTAACTCCTTAACATTCTCCCTAACAAAGGTTTAGCATATCAATCCCCACTTAAATTTCTTTACAATAAAGATCCTTCGTATTCTCATCTTAGGGTGTTTAGGTGCTTGTGCTATCCACTTTTTCCGTCCACTACAATTAATAAACTTCAAGCTCGGTCTATCGCTTGTGTATTTTTGGGTTTTCCGTCTAATCATCGTGGTTACAAATATTTTCATTTATCTTCTAATAAAATCATAATTAGTCGTCATGTTATTTTTTATGAAACTCAATTACCGTTTGCTCAAGTGTCTAAATCCGTGTCGAGTGCTTATAATTTTTTGAACGATGCTCCATCTCCGTATATTCTACAACAGTGGGCCCAAGCGTCAAATCTGCCAGCAGGCCCAAATAATCTCGGCAATGATCCAGCCTCTCAGCCCAATTTCGAGACCCAACCTAGTGGCGATTTTGGCCCAGTTTCTGGTTCCGAGACTCAGTCCAGTTTCTGGCCCGGACTCTCGGACCAGTCTCGGTCCAGTTTCTGGCTCAAATTTATCCCTTTCTCATTCGGGTCGTCAGCCAACCGCTATTGGGCCAACAGGCCCACCGCCTGCTGGCCAGTCTACCACTGACTCAATAATTACCCAAATCTCGTCAACTTCTATCTCAAGTCAAGGGCCCATTACGCGTAGCCAACGGGGTATTTTAAAACCAAAATGACATTTTAATCTTAATTCTAATGTCACTAAATCACCCCAACCACGTAACCTAGTGTCTGCCCTTCATGACCCGAATTGGAAAATGGTCATGGTTGTCGAATATAATGCTCTTATTGAAAATAAGATGTGGGATTTGGTGCCCCGTCCGTCTGGTGTTAATATTATTCGGTTTATGTGGATTTTTACTCATAAAGAAATTTCTGACGGTTCTTTTAAGAGGCATAAAACTCGTCTTGTAGGTGATAGAAAAATACAACAGGTTGACATAGATTGTGGAGAGACATTTAGTCCGGTAGTCAAACCGGCAACTATTCACACTATGCTTAGTCTGGCTCTCTCGAAAGCATGGTCCATCATCAATTGGATGTGAAAAATACTTTTTTACACGGTGATCTTAAGGAGATAATATACATGTATCATCCCTTGGGTTTTAAGGACCCCAATTATCCTCATCGTGTCTGTTTGATGAAGAAGTCCTTATATAGGCTTAAGCAGGCCCCACAGGCTTGGTATAAGAGGTTTACAGATTATGTGTCTACTATTGAGTTTTCTCACAGCAGGTTTGATCATTCTATGTTCATCTATCGTCGTGGTACTTCTCTAGCATACATTCTGTTATATGTGGATGATATTATTTTGACTGCATCCTCTGATAATTTGCGCAAGTCTATCATAGCCCTTCTCAATTCAGAATTTGCTATGAAAGACTTGGGACCCTTGAGTTATTTTTTGGGAATAACTATCACTTATCATGCAGGTGGTCTATTTTTATCACAGAGAAAGTATGCGGCTGATATTATTGAGAGAGCTGGTATGTCATCGTTTAAGTCCTCTTCTACTCCGGTTAATACCAAACCGAAGCTGAGTGCTACGTCTAGCATACCATACGAGGATCCCACCCACTATCGTAGTCTTGCAGGGGCTCTTCAGTATCTTACATTCACAAGACCATATATTACTTATATAGTTCAGCAGGTGTGTTTATTTATGCATGATTCGCGGATTGAGCACATACATGTGCTCAAATGCATTATACGATACATACATGAGACACTTGATTATGAGTTGCATTTATATCCATCCTCCGTCTCTACTCTCGTATCTTATATAAATGTTGATTGGAGTGGATGTCCAGATACCAGACGTTCAACTTCTGGTTATTGTATGTTTATTGGTGATAACTTGGTATTTTGATCGGCAAAACACCATGCTACTTTATCGCGATCCAGTGCAGGCCGAGTATCGAGGCGTTGCCAATGTGGTGTCCGAGTTACGTTGGCTGCGTAATCTTTTATTAGAGTTTCACTTTCCTATTCAGAAAGCTACCTTGGTCTACTGTGATAATGTTAATGTCGTCTATATCTCTGGAAATTCAGTCCAACATCAGCGGACTAAACATATCGAGATGGATATTCACTTTGTTCGCGAAAAGGTGGCTCGTGGACAAGTACGTGTCTTACATGTCCTTTCAAGGTACAAAATTATTGACATCTTTACTAAGGGTCTTCCCTTGGATCTGTTTGAAGATTTTAGGGAACTCAGCATACGACAACCGCCCGCTATGACTGCGGGGGTGTGATAGAACCCGTTTATATTTGTGAATATTTATGTTACTTATCATATTTTGTAGAATTCTTGTACAAGTGTAATTAGGATATTAATATTATAATAGGAATATGATTTTCCATATTTAGAGATTGTATATTGTATATATAGGCCTCTTTATTAATGAAAATAATTAAGGAATTATTCTCTTACATATAGGATGAACAAGCCAAAAAAAAAAATCAACACAAAAATTACCAGCACATTTTATTCGGTTATCGCGGGGACCCCAATAGATAGAGATACACATTCGTGGACCATGACAAAGACTAGCATTGTAGTTTTGTAACGACATTGATTTGAGTTAATAAACGTATTAAGCACAAATTAGAATTACTCGAGCCGATGAAATTTAGATATTGCGGACAAGCAAACAAGAATTAACAAAAACACTACACAACATGTTTTATTCATTTATCACGGGGATCCCAATAGATAGAGATGACACATTGAGGACCATGACAAAGACTAGAATGCTAGTTTTTTTGAATATCATCCATTGGTACAGCGTAGAAATTAATGAAGTACTATGCCACCTACCCTATATGATTATCTATTAAAGTAATGTGTCATGAATCTACGTATTACTGATAATTACTGGGGTAAATCAACTAGATTTGGTATGAATTTAGTAGCTCAGTTGGTTGACTATCTGAATTTTTATCTTATCAGTGAAAGTTCGAATTCCCACGTTGTAATGACCCCTCCTCTTTTCCTCTTCCCCTACACCCTATGTAATATTTTTTTCTTTTTTAGGGAAGTATATTTACTTGTTCACACACTGAACAAATACCTAGCCAGTTTAATTAGTGGCCACTCAGTATTACAATGGTGTTCCGCAATTTCCCATTAATATTATTAACCGAATTTTTTAATGACTGTCAAAATTACAAGACATTTATTAGGAAACATATATCACACACATAGTACGATGACATTATATTTAACTTGATGAACACATTACACCCAGATGATGTATTTCGTCCCTTCATTTATCTTATAATAAGTGACTAAAAGTTGAAAAGAAGAGCTACACACAGGTCAACAATACTGAAATCACATGCCAGCCATGGCCATGGCAAATGGCCTACAGGTCTTCCAAAAATTCGAACATTCAGGACAAAACCAATCACCTTTGCAATCGTCCTTCGTTTTACAAGGGTGCCCACAAGTTGACTCCTTTTGAACTCGTTTCGTTGCAATTGGTTCTTCATCTCCTAGGGCAATGGCACCGCGAGCAAATGGCCTACAGGTCTTACGAATAATCGAACATTCAGGACAAAACCAATTACCTTCGCAATCATCCTTCGTTTTGCAAGGGTGTCCACAAGTTGACTCTTTCTGGAATCGTTTCGTTGCAATTGGTACTTCATCTCCTTGGGCCATCAATGAATGAACTGCATGATAGAATATTACAAGAATATGCTCGTATCATTGTATATCTTTTATATTAGGTTAATTATATTAGGATTGTAATTATGAAGATTAGTTACCTAGTTTGTAGTCATGTAAATAATTATGTAACACTATATATTGTACACAATATATATCAAGGTAGAGGTAAGACCTGCGTACACTCTACCCTCTCCAGACCACACGTTGTGGGATTTCACTGGGTATGTTATTGTTGTATATATTGTACACAATAATCAATGAAAATGCAGAAAACATATTCCTTTACTGCATATTCAAAATTAATATTTTGTAAGGATAATATATATATATATATATATATATATATATATATATTGAATGGGAGCCTTGGAGTAACTGGTAAAGTTGTTGTCACGTGACTAGGAGGTCATGGGTTCAAGCCGTGGAAACAGCCTCTGGCAAATATGCAAGGTAAGACTGTATACAACAGACCCTTGTGGTCTGGCCCTTCCCCGGACCCCGCGCATAGCGGGAGTTTAGTGCACTGGACTGCTCTTTTTTTAATAATATATATATATATTCTCTCGGTTCTAAATTATGTCTCCTAATTTCCTTTTCAGTAGGTTCCAAAAAAATAATGTCATATATTTTTGTTTAGAAATTTTAAACTAACTCTCTAGATCCTTTCCAAAGTTCGAAAAGAAAAAAATGCCCCTGAAGAACCTTGGCCAGGGTATCAGTGTCAATACTTTGTGTAAGACCATATATTTTTTTGAAATGCCAGTGAAAATCAGAATATACGGTGGTAATGGTGTTGTCATATGGTGTTCACCTAACCAAAATATTAGCGCCCCATGAAATTGAGCATCTATCTTGGATAACTCTAATGGAGGAAGTTATATTTGGTACCTTGGATAACTCTAACGGAGGAAGTTATATTTGGTAGAAATAGCGTTTGCTGGTCACTTTTGGTCCTGTTTTTGAAAAATCGCCAATATTATTCATGGAGTTTCAAGTACCACAAGCAAAACTCCAATATCATGAGGTTTCATCTGTGGATACTCGAAGCAAGTAAAGGTTTTAACATTGTTATATATGTACTCACACAGAAGTTACAAAGCAATATCAGAGTGGGTATCTTTGGAGAAAAGGACAGATGGAAGTATGGCAAGGGAGTATATGGGTGTAGAACAATGTAAGCACTGCTTTATAGGATAGTTAGTAGCACATAAAAGGCTGCTAACAAGACAAAGATTGAAAAAAAAGTATAATTACAAAGACAATTGTGTCCTGTGGTGAAGCAGTGGAGAGCATTGCACATCTATATTTTGAGTGCCAGTTCTCCAGAATTTGCCAAGAATAGCGTGTGAAAGAGTCCATCAAGAGGTGTATATAAGAGAGAAGAGTAACACAGGAGGAAGGAATGCAGACATGAAAGACAGTGGATAGATAGTCTATATTTACATAGATTAGATTATACTTATTTGATATACATGTGTCCTAAGACAAAGGGATGCCTAAGTCTTAGCAGTAGAATAGGAAAATTTGTACTTTGTTTATCTGGTGATCAATAATATACTTTCTTTTCACCCAAAAATAAAAGGCTAACAATGGCTATTTGTGAATTTTACGTGTATATTTGAATTTTTCATTATCTTCAGAGGCTCATTAGTCTCTATTGGAACTGTCTATATCTGGTTCATCCTTCAGGACCATATCATATTCCGAAACTGATGAAATATGATGAATTGACACGATTTTATCAAGGTCACGATCGATATTGTTACTATCATCAAATATCGTGCCACTTGACTAACATCAGAGAAAATATAACGTGGATAAATTTAATCTTTTTTGAATGAAAAATGAGCAAATTTTACCTTACTCCCCTTTTAAAATGCAGGAGGAGGATGAAATGACTTACCAGCAGCAACCACAAGAAGAGTGGTGAAAAGGATAGCAAGTTTATGTGAAAGAGCCTTTCCAGCCATGTTAATAATACTAGTTAATTAAACGTGAAGGTTGAGAGATTGATACTACAATTAATGTAGATGGCATTTCAATACTCCATGAAGGGTAGTATTTATAAGCCATTTATCAAGGTTTGTTCATTTTTTGAATTATTGAGATATGGCCTTTACATCTGCCATACTGAATAATTAAGGAGCAATTGTTTTTTTCTTTTTAGTAACTAAATCTGCATATTTTATTTTATTTAAAAATAATAAATAGAAAATTCAAACAACAATAACTATGTATTTAGACTAAAAATATTAGAAAAAATATATTAATTTACAGGGTGCTGTAAAAATTATTTGCTTGATGAAGCATATTCTAAAAGTTAGCATCGGTAGCAGTTGGCAATATGGTCAAGGATTAACGGATGTATTCAACACAAATTGAAATAACTCGGGTGAATGAATTTCAGATACCATATGATTATGAAGGAGTTGGTCTCTTCTCTCTTCTTCCAATGGTAAGAAAGCTGACTCCCAGTCCCTCCCCCCTTCCCCAACTGTGAACCCACCGGCAACCAGCTTCCACCGACGACCAGATATCAAGTTTATTCTTTTTCTTTCTCTTCTTAAGCTGACGGACATCACTGCTCCGACCAGGCACACTTTTCCATTGGCTATTCCTGTCAGGTCTTTCTGGCTAGTACATTTTCTAGCCAGATCTTTTACCTCCCCTTCCTCTCTTCTTTTTTTCCGCTCTTTTTGTTTCCTTTTCTCCTTTACTTTGCAAACAGTAGGTTTCCGATCAGGTCTGAACATGTACTCGAATTTTTCGGCATCTTGCGGTGGTGAATAGTTGTCTCCGGCAACGAAGTTCTTCGACAGTGAACATTTTCTATCCACTTGGAGTTGGTACCTCCAGTTTCCCTTATTATTTCTTTGTCTTTCATCTTTGTAGTTAAAATTGCCGACTATGTTTTGCTAATTGTTATACTTGCTTTTAGTTCTAGTTACTACTAGATTCCTTGGATTTTTGTTTGCTTGTTCTTGTTTAAATTCTTGTTTAGGTTGTGTTGACTGTAGTGGCTCTGGTGAACAATTGTGGACTAGGGTCATGTTCCCAGTCGGGGACGGGTGCGAGAGGCAGAGGTGGTAAGCGGGTTAAGGGAGTTTCTAGGCATTGAGTAAGATCTTGGAATACCGGGACTTTATTGGGGAAATCCATAAAGCTAGTGAAGATTCTCAAGAAGATGAGGATTAGTATATCGTGTGTTTAGAAAATCAAATGGGTAGGATCTAATGCACGGGTATAAATTGTGGATCTTAGGAAGATCGATGGATAAGAATGGAGTAGGCATTTTAGTATATTCGGAGCTAAAGGATCAAGTGGTGGATGTTAGGAGGGTCAACGATAGGATGATGGCGATTAAGTTAGTCATTGAAGGGTCCACTTTAAATATTGTTAGTGCTTACGCGCTGCGAACTTGGATGAGGAGGAAAATAAGTGCTTTTGGGAGGATTTGGATAAGGTGGTGAGGGCTATACTGCCCTCGGAGAAGCTTTTCGTAGGAGGGGACTTTAATGGGCACATCAGGTCGAACCCGCAGGGCTATGATGATGTGCATGAATGCTTTTCTTTTGGGGACAAGAATGTAGCTTGAGTCTTGCTTTTATATTTTGTAAGAGCTTTTGAGTTTATGGTAGTCAATTCGAGTTTTTCTAAGAGGAAAAATCACTTGGTAACTTTTCATAGTTCGAGGGCTAAGACTCATATAGATTATTTACTCATCAGGAGGAATGATAAAGGGTTATGCAAAGATAGCAAGTTTATTCCGAGCGAGAATCTTTCGACTCAACATAAGCTCTTGATAATTGATTTGGAGATCAAGAGGAAAAAGAGAAAAATGGTTGCTAGTGACGGGCCTAAAATCAAATGGGGTAGCTTGACTGCGACCAATGCAGATGAAATGGGAGAGAAGTTGCTGGATATGGGGGCTTAAAGGAGTAGTGGTGATGCGAACTCTATGTGGGATAGGACTGCTAGTTGCATTAGGGAAGCAGCTAGAGAGATGTTAGGAGTCTCGAGAGGCAGATTTGGTGGACATCGACAGGACTAGTTATGGAATAGAGAAGTCCAAGAAAAGATGGAGGCGTATGTGAAGTTGGTGGAAAGTAAAGATGAAGAGGACAAACGGACAAAAAGAGAAGGGTATAAGATGGCGAAGAAGGAGGCGAAGTTAACGGTTACAGCGACAAAAATAGCAGCTTTTGAGTGCCTGTATGTTGAATTAAAGGGTAGAGGCGGGGATAAGAAGTTGTACATGCTTGCTAAGGTGAGAGAGGAAAGTCCGTGACTTGGATCTAGTTAAATGCATTAAGGAAGAGGATGACAAGTAATGGTGAAGGAAACACTCATTCGATAGAGATGACAGTCCCACTTTCATAAACTCTTGAATGAAGAGGGGGACATAGACATTATTTTAGGAGATCTGGAGCACTCAGAAAGGAGGTTAAGAGTGTTATTCGCAGGATGCACAAGAGAAGAGCGACCGGACCTCACGAGATCTCGGTGGAATTTTGGAAGAGTGCAGGTAGGACAGGTTTGGAGTGGCTGACTAGGTTGTTCAATGTCATTTTTAGGACAACAAAAATGCCTGAAGAATGAAGGTGGATCACGATGGTCCCGTTGTATAAGAACAAAGGCGACATTTAGAGTTTTAATAACTATAGGGGTATCAAGTTGCTGAACCACACTATGAAGGTGTGTGAGAGAGTGATGGAGAGTAGGGTAGGGAGGGCGTGACTATTTCTGAGAACCAATTTGGTTTCATATCGGGGCGCTCGACGACAGAAGCCAGTGGGCCGAGCTCGGGACCGTCGGGCCGGGTTTGGCGGGATCGGGGGGGAAGGGGTGGGATCGGGTTGGGTCGGGTCAGGTGGGATCGGGATAGGCGGGATTTGCCGAAATCCCGCCCCGATCTCAATCCCGTCGGAATCGGGATCCGGGGCGGTTTTTTTTTTTTTTTTTTTTGTACTTAATTTAAAAAATAACATATATATAAAAAAACTCAATAATTAAACAAGACAAGATAGTGTAATAAAAACATCTCAAGGCTATTTTTGTGCCTCTTATATTATTTAATAGACATATGATTTTTTTTGTAATACAAATACAATTGTCAAAATTGCAACATTGTGGTGTTGTTCAAAAGTTGTAAATTAGTAATTACATAGTAAAATTGCAATTAAAAAAATTACATTCTGAAAAAAAATTTGTTCTAGTTTCTTGATAATTTCCTGTGGTTCTTCGGTTGGAATTGGCATTTGTTGGTCAAATTGATTCACGTCGCTTTCACCACCTTCGGATAAGATTTTGTTGTAGTTTTCGTCTTCTTCTTCGTTGATCTCCGGTTGACCGCACCTTCTCCGCTCCGCTCGTATCCAATCTCTGAATAAACTACAATCTCTAAGTTGTCTCCGGCTAATGAGTGTCTGTGCTCTCCTATTTGATATTTGCCGGTAGAAAAAGCGCTTTCAGACGCCGTTGATGACGCTTGAATGTTCAAAACATCTCGGACCATCATTGAAAGTGTCGGAAAGGTTTTCTCATTCCCCCTCCAGTATTTCAGCAAGTCTTCACGTCATTCTTCATTGAGAACTTCTTGGTACGGTACAGAACCCTGCAAAACAAAAATATCAAACTCGCTAATTTGGTTAGCAGCGGTACGACCGCACATTCTATTTCTAAGGCTTTCAATACTAGTCGTAGAAACAACATGTCTTTTGTGAGGTTCTGTTGAAGAAGAAGTAGTTGGTATGGAAGCCGGTAGGTTGCTAGCACTTTCTTGTTGGTAAAACCTATATATATTTTTGCATTCGTCTTCTACGCTAGACAACACTTCTTCTTTAGTTTGTTCAATAGGTGGTGGGTGATTTGGATTTTTGGGACTTGGAGGTGGTAGTACTTCTATACAATCGTAAATAGTTTCAATAAGTGATTTAGTACCGTCTATTTTAATAGTCGGATTTAATACAACACCAATAATATAAATAGTGGGAATAAGAATAAAATATTTTTTTAATAGCTGCTTTATAAGCTGGTTTTCCATATATTCACTAAGTAATAAAAATATTAGAGCTATATAAAATAACATAGTTGAAATAGTAGGATAATATATACCGAAAAATTCTTTTGTTGCTTGAAAAAATTTCTCTAAAATACAATAAGTTCAGAAATTTTTCCTCAATCGCTATCTACAACCATATCAGCTGGATTTTGATTATGAGAGTTAAAAAATAAAGTTATAGGTTTTCTATAGTCACAAGCAACAAGTAGCTGCTCGTATAAAGAATTCCACCTAATGGGTACTTCTTCTGGAATTTTTCTATAAGGTAGTTGGAAATCGTGACAAAATTTTTTATATTCTTTTCTTCATTTTATTCTATTATTTTTTAAAATAAAGTTTATAGCAAATTGTATTTTACTAAGAATGTCTTCAAAAAGTGATAGACTATCCTTTACAATTAAGTTATATATATGACACACACATTTTATATGAAAATAATCTGGAAAAGATGAAGTTAAACTATTTTTTAAAATTGTAATAGCGTAATTGTTAGAAGAAGCGTTATCTAATGTAATAGTCATAATTTTATCAGTTATTCCGTAATAATCGTACACTTGATAAATATTTTCTGCAATAAAAGTACCAATGTGCCTATCATCTATATATCTATACGCTAAGATATGTTTTTGCATAGACCATTTATAATCTATCCAATGACAGGTTACCGTTAAATAATCATAGTCGTTAGTACTACGACCTATATCAGAAGTGATATCCACTTTGCCATTAAAATGATATAATGAATAACGTAAATACTGTTGATATTCATGTGCGAATTTAAATACATCTCTCTTAACAATTGATCTAGGAAAACCGTTAAAATCAGGATTATACATATCTCTAATGTAATGAATAAAACCGAGAGATGAAGGAAATGAAAAGGGCAAACCCTCCACATCAACTAATTTTGCTATTGCTTCCCTATCTCTATGTTTATCGTATTTAGGGCCTACAATTCCCCCTGTCATAGGATTAATTTGACCATGTACTTGGTCCGGGACAGTATGTGAACCTTGTCCCAATGGAGCGGACGTTTGCACATTCGGTTTTGAAGCCTCGTATTGGGCATACCTAGCTGGATGAGCCCTTGTTACATGTCTCATTAAACCCCCCGTCCCACCTTGACCTTTTTCAGTTTTAAATTTTGAAACATCTTTACAAATTTTACATCTAGCTACTTGATTCTCTACGTCTCTATCAAAAAATGTCCATGCATCTGATTTTAATGTTCGTTTTGCTGGACCTCGTCTTATACTAGGGGCAATAAGAGGCATTTCAGTTGAAGGTGCACTAGTAGGTGTGTTGTCCTCTACATTAGTGGGTGTATCATCTAGATCATCGTCTAAATTAAAGTCTTCTTGAGTACCAGAAAATAGCTCCTCGTCTAAATCTAATGGTATTGTAGGAAAATATTCAGTATCAACAAAATCATCTTGTGTAGGAATAAGATTCTGTCTAGAAATAGGACCCTTGCCCTTGTTGCCCCTACTAGAAGAAGCGTGACCCCTACCCGTAAGCATACATTTAAATCCTTCAATTATAAATTTATAATTATACTAATAAATAATTAAAGTAAATTAAATTAAGTGCGCTTTAAATAAAATAAACAGACAATAATAATTTAATGAAGGAACGAATGTACCAAACGCCGACGTAACGTCAACGTGTAATCGAGAGGTTGAAAATTGAAACTTTGCTCGATGGAAGATCCTCAAGCTAGTTGCCAACTTCACTCCCAAATGAATAAATAAAATTGAATATTTAGTAGACAATGTAGACTTGTAGAGAGATAGATTGAGAGATTAGAGAGATTGTAGGAAGATTTGTGAGAAAGATGAAGAGAAAATGAGGTATTTATAGTTGGAAAATTGGGTTAAAGTGTAAATATAATAACTTATGGATTAAAAATAAATATTAAGGGGGTAGGGGGGGTTGGGGTAGAGGGGGATGCCAAAAATGGTCGTTGCATAACGACCAAAATGTAAAATAGTCGTTGGTGCAATGACTATTTTTGCAAAAGGGGGTTTCGTGCGGGACCGGGATCGTATCGGGACTGGCGGGCCTGGGTTGGGACGAGACCATGTCCCGTCCTGGTTCGAGTCCCGATACCGCAATTTTTTTTTTAAATAGTCGGGTTCGGGTCGGGACCGGGGCGGGGGCGGGACCGAGCCTACCCGGCCCACTGGCCAGCTATAGAAGCCATTCATCTTTTGAGAAGACTGGTGGAGCAGTATAGAGAGAGGAAGAAGGACTGTCATATAATATTCATCGATCTTGAAAAAACTTACTATAAAGTCCCTAGAGAGGTTCTATGGAGATGTTTGGAGGTTAGAGGTGTACATGTGGTGTACACTAGGGCAATCAATAACATGTACGAGGGAGCCAAGACCCCGGTAAGGTTAGTGGGAGGAGATTCATAGCATTTTCCAGTTATGATGGAATTGCACCAGGGATCAGCTCTTAGCATGTTTCTTTTTGTCTTAGTGATGGATGTTTTGATGCAACATATTCAAGGAGAGGTACCATGGTGTATGTTGTTTGCGGATGAGGTAGTGCTGATTGATGAGACCAAAAAGGGAGTTAAAGCTAAGTTGGAGGTTTGAAGACAAATCCTGGAATCTAAAGGGTTCAGGTTGAACACGACCAAGACAAAGTACTTGGAGTGTAAATTTAGTGGCGTGACGCGGGTGGCTGATATGGAAGTAAGACTTGACACTCATGTCATTCCAAAGAAAGAAAGTTTCAAGTATCTAGAGTCTATTATCCACGGGGATAGAATAATTGATTATAATATCACACATCATATTGGTGCGGGGTGGATGAAGTGGATGCTCTCATCCGAAGTATTGTGTGATAAGACGGTGCCACCAAAATGCAAAGGCAAGTTCTACATAGTGGTGGTTAGACTTGCTTTGTTGTATGGGTCAGAGTATTGGCCAGTCAAGAAATCCCATGTTCAGAATATGAGAGTTGCAGAAGTAGGGATGCTGCAGTGGATGTGTGGTCATACTAGGAGTGATAGGATTAGAAATAAGGAGATACAGGACAAGGTCGGAGTGACCTCGATAGAGGACAAGATATGGGAAGCGAGACTGAGATGGTTCGGGCATGTGAAAAGGAGAGGCGCGGATGCCCCAGTACGGTGATGCGAGAGGTTGGCTATAGATGGCTTAGGAGAGGTAGAGGTAGACCGAAGAAGTATTGGGGAGAGGTGATTAGACAGGACATGGCGCAGCTGCAGCTTACGGAGGACATGACCTTAGATGGGAGATTGTGGAGGACACAGATTAGGGTAGTAGAGTAGTAGGAGTAGAGAGTTCCATACTAATAAGCGTAGTTCTTCTGTTGTAGTTTCTTGTCCTTTGATTTCTATTATTATTTATTGTCTCTCATTCATGCGTAGCATATTAGTTTGTTGTAGTTACTGTTCCTTTCTTATTTGACCGACTTTGTTATTGTTATACTGCTTTATTGTTATTGTTAGCGTTATTCTTAGCCGAGGGTCTATCGAAAACAACTTCTCTATCTCCCCAGGTAGATGTAAGGTCTGCGTACAGTCTACCCTCTCCAGACCCCTCTTGTAGAATTACCCTCGTATGTTATTGTATGATTATGTTTGTCACGGGGAGCCAATAGATAATAAAGATAAACATGCAGAGGCCCATGGCATATATAGACGAATTTTATTAATAGCATGCATTATTAGAAGGGATCAATAATTGAAGTAATATGCCCCCACTATATGATTAACTACTAAAGCAATATTGTGTCGTGATCTTTTCGTATTACTGAAAGTAATCTGTCACCAACCTAAGTACTTGTTAATTTTTGTTTTATGGAAAGTATATTCAATACTTTCGCTGTCCCAATTTATATGATGTAGTTTGACTCGGCACGAAATTTAAGAAATAAAGGAAGACTTTTGAATCTTATGGTCTAAAATAAATCAAAAATATATGTGTGATTATAGATCATCTCGTTAAGCGTAAAAGTAAAGTTTAAAGTTAAATTGTTATCAAATAAGGAAGCATGTCATTCTTTTTTAGACTGACTAAAAAGGAAAGTGTGTCATACAAATTTGAACAAAATGTTTACTTATTAATCAACAACAACACTAACCACTAATAGAAACAGATTAGGCTTTTTTCACCGGTAATCAGCGAAAAATTTGTATTACAAAATATTATTTTCTCACTTCATTACCATCGAACCAACTCACTAAGATACGAAAACTGGTTCTCATTGAAATACTGACTATTTTTTTCGCGTGGAAACACTACTATTTTCCCCCCCACTGATTTACTCTAAAAATTTATAAAAATAGATACTGAACAATTTTCCGGGAGAAATTACAATGAAAAAATATTAACTTTTTAATATTGAACTACTTTTCTGCTGAAAGTATTTCCCTTTCTAACATCTTTACTTATCATAAGTTTACCCATACAGACCAGATAAATCTGTCGTTCACTTACTGACTTTAATTGATTTAAAAATGCTCCTCTTATACTAGTGTAATGTGAAAACTTTCTACTATAGAGCTGCTGAATGATTCGGAATCATTGCACAATTTGAGTAAAATATAGTTCATTTACTCACTCTTAGATTATTATTATTACAAGAGCCAGAGTTTTTCAAGAGTTAACTACGTAGAAATCTCTTCATGTATTATGTATCGGTTTTACGAACCTACTACAGGGAGACAGTAGGTTAGCATTCTATCCAAACTCAGAAGCGAGATTTTAACTTTATGAGTTATGAATTTTAGAATGACGACTTTAAATGTTAATAACTGAGTTTTAAATTTAATATGTGTACAAATTTAATAATTCCTTTAAAACAAATATATTATTTAAGCAAAAATCACTGGGTTCGTCCAAATCCGCATATGAGCTTCTATCTCCGGTCCTATACCCAATTTTTATTATTTAATATTCTTAATTACCATTACTTTTTCTAATAATTATCACCTATATCATAATATATGTTATGTTCTCTTCTTGGCGCTTTTCTCAAGTGTTTTTCTTCTTTACTAGAACGGAAAAGAAAACATGATAAGAAATAATTGTTTTAATTAGCTTGCTTATAAGTTATTACAAGATTGGTGTTTTAGTTGCTGACCTGAATGGACAAAGGGTTCTCTAATATCTAAGACACAATATACATACTGTAGGAATTAAAAAATTTTTGAATTTAAATTCGTAGAATACTCTGGATTACAATTTATATGGGATCTTTACAAAGACATACGAAATAAAGGACATATTTACAAAAATTTACTGTATCATTCTATTTTCAAAATATATCAATAAAATCTTCACATAATATATACAACCTCCGAAAAAACTCATAATATTACAACGTAAAGAACCAGAGTTAGCTACCATTGATGAAGCTTCAAAGCTAAAACTCGAGTTTGTGAAATTAGCATCATTTTCGACTAGTGCTATTCCAAAAGCTTGGGAGAGGAGCTTATATCTCAAGTTTGGAACGATTTGGTCCATATGATTGAGGTTTTGGATAGAATTTCAGATTGTACTTCGAGGTTGAAGAACATCACAGTGTGCAACGAATACATAGATAGGTCCTCAATTTTGCCATCATTTTTCACTTACACACATGTATCGAAGTGCCCATTTAAACATCTTGACACATATGTGATTCGTGAATAGCTATGTCCATAAACTTAAACATGTGAATATAACCATGTCAGATGTGTTTATAAATGTTGAACGGGACAGGCCAAAATGAGTCACTTGGGCCCGGGATTGATTTACTATGGGGTAAAGGATAAGGATTGACCATAATTACAGCTTGATGATATCTTGTAAATCATACCTAATATTCTCCTTGATCCTAGCTTGATTTATGTAAATTATTTCCTCAATATTCTCTCCTTGATATTAGCCTTGTATATTCCTTGTTGCTATTTTTACAGCTATGTACTCTTAGGAATGTAACTATAAATATTTATTTTTCCATTAATGAGAATACAACAATCTTCTTCACTCTCTATATGGTATCAGACTTGTGATCCAACTTCCCTTCTTTCTCCTTCTTACTCATGCATCAAATGGCAAACTCTACTCCCTCCTATCAAATTCCTAATGGCGACAACCCATCTAAGTCCATCACCTTTGTCAACATTAGCAACACCATTAAACTAACCCCCACAAATTACCTCTCCTGGAAAATGCAAGTGGAGGCCATTTTCATTGGTCATGACTTGTTTAAATATGTTGATGGTTCCCTTCCCTCACCTCTGTCTACTCTCTCTACTGATGGCGTTGAGAGTCCAAATCTGGATTTTTTTATTCTGGACTAGGCAGGACAAACTTTTGTTCAGTGCCTAGTTGGTACCCTTTCTCACTCTCTCATTCCGCTTGTCTCTCAGGCGCATACCAGCAAGGATATATGTGATATTCTTACAAAAACCTATGCCAAGCCAACTAGGGGACATATTAAACAATTGAAAGATCAATTCAACCGCATCTCAAAAGGAAACCGCACCATTACTAAATTTATACAGGATATTAAGGCATGCACGGACCAACTTGAGGCTCTAGGCAAGCTGGTTGAGCATGAGGATCTTATTGATCAACTGATGCTCGGTCTTGACACCTCTTATAACTCCGTCATTGAATCTGTCAATGGTCGGGACACTCTAATTTCCTTCGAGGAATTGCACGAGAAACTGATAAATAAGGAACTTATCATCCAATAAAGTCAACATGATTCATCTCTTCCTGCTACAGCCTTTGTGGCACCCACTCATCCACAAAACAACACTTATGTCTAGTCTAATGGTCAAAGTATTATCCCTACTCCAAATACTATTGCTAACAAGCAGCCTCATCCTTTTCTAGGCAAATGTCAATGGTGCCGAAAGTAGGGTCATGTTGTCTCACAATGTGCTCAATTCACTCAACGTTTCCCTAATGTTTTCCCACCACATCAGACGTATTACCCAAAGGCAACGCCAAAGTTTCATGCACCACAAGCTCATGCAAATCTGCCCGGTTCCACCTCTTCATCATCATGACTGCTAGATAGTGGGACCTCTCATCATGTTATTACTGATGTCTAAAATTTATCTCTCCATGCTCCGTATGATGTCACCGAGGAACTAATTATTGGTGATGGTACGAGTTTATACATATCTCACATTGGATCTCTTAACCTCTCTCACTCTTCCACTCTTCTTAAACTAAACAATGTTCTTTGTGTTCCTTCAATGCCACGAAATATCATATCTATTTCTCAATTTTGTATTGACAATAATGCATCCATTAAGTTCTTACCCAATTCTTTTCATGTAAAGGATCTCAAAACGGGGGCGTCTCTCTTCCAGGGTCCGGCTAGGTCGGGAGTTTATGAAATCCGACCCACTTTACCTCATGTTTTCGCAAGCACAATGGCCAATTCTTTAGATTGGCATCATAGATTAGGACATCCTTCTCTTAAAGTTTTTAAGCAGCTTATCTCCACAAATAATTTAAATGTCTCTAGTATTTCTACTTTAGATTGTAACTCTTGTTCTTGCAATAAAAGTCATCAACTTCCTTTCTCAAATTCATCTATCTCTTCTACTGCACCCTTGCAATACATATACACAGATCTTTAGACTGCTCATTTTTATTCTCATGACGGATATAAATACTATCTCATATTCGTTGATCATTATACTAAGTATATCTGGTTCTATCTTTTGAAATTAAAATCTGACACAAAATAAGTCTTCATTTGATTTAAGGCTTTAGTTGAAAAATTCTTCCAACTCTATCTCATTACCTTATACTCAGATAATGGCGGCGAATATGAAGCTCTTAAGGAATATTTATCCATTAATGGAATTTCACGCCTTACTACCCCTCCTCATACTCATCAACATAATGGTTATTCTGAAAGGCGTCATAGGCACATTGTTGAAATATGTCTTACTCTTCTTACTCATGCATCTATACCACTAGAGTATTGGACTAATGCGTTCTCTACGGTAGTTTACTTGATTAATCATCTTCCCACATCAACCTTAAAAAATATCTCTCCTTATCTCAAGCTTTTCAAAAAATTGCCTAACTTTCAAAAATTACGTAGTTTCGGGTGTCTATGTTATCCATGGTTGAAGCCTTATACCAAGCACAAACTTGATCCTAAATCCACTCCATGTATTTTTGTGGGTTACTCTTCCACTCAAAGTGCCTATTATTGTCTAGACCTCAAAACAAACAAAATTTATACCTCTAGGCATGTTCATTTTGTCAAAACAAGTTCTCATATTCTGACCTTATAACACTAAATTATTCTCTAGACACATTAATTGAAGAGTGGTCCCCTATGTCTATTCCAATTCCTACTCAAGCTGCTGCTCCTATAACTCTCTTACACACTCCAACTTCATCCTTCAATTCTCCTAATGAAACGAACACAAACACTCCGTCAACTCCTTCCGCTGCATCAAACTCCCCTACTCTAATGACATCACCCACAGTGACAACAATAAACACCCCTATCTCCTCCACGTCTGCTGCGACACATCCCACTCCACCCCCACCTCCGTCTAATACCATGAATACTAGGCTTCAAAACAACATTCACAAGCCTATTAACAAACTCAATCTTCTAGCTACTGTGACAAACAATGAGCCGAAACTCATGAATGAAACCGAGCTCAAAACCATTGCACAAGATCTTTATAGTCAAGTTTGGAAGGCATCCATGGATGAGGAATTTAATTCCCTTATTCGAAATAAAACCTGGAACCTTGTACCACCTTCAATATCTGAAAATGTGATTGGGTGCAAATGAGTATTTTGTATACAACGCCATCCTAATGGTGCCATCAAGCAATACAATGCCCGTCTTGTGGCAAGATGTTTTCATCAAAGACCATGTTTAGACTATAATGAGACTTTTAGTCCAATCGTGAAGCCAGCCATTGTTCGTCTTATATTATCCCTTACGGTTAGTCAAGGTTGGTCTTTGCGGGAACTTGATATTAACAATGCCTTTTTGCATGGAACTCTTATGAATGAAGTATATAGAATGCAACCACCAGGTTACAATGATGCTACGAATCCTAATTATGTGTGCAAGTTCAATAAGGCATTGCACATGCTCAAACAAGCCTCAAGGGCGTGGTACAAGGAGCTACGCAAATTCCTACTTGATTCCGGTTTCAAAAATACCATTTCGGACTCATCATTATTCACTCTACATTCAAATGGATCAATAATTTTTTGTTGCTCTATGTAGATGACATCATTGTTACCAGTAATGCACCGAAAATTCTTGAAGAATTTATCTCAAATATATCCAACCATTTCTCACTCAATGATTTGGGGGAATTGTCTTATTTTTGGGGAGTTGAGGTTCTCCCTCATTGTGATGGCTTATTCTTGAGCCAAAGGAAATACATCTCTAATATGTTATGCAAGGAAAACATGGACGATGCAAAACTAGTTGCTACACCTCTTGCAACTCATCCCCCATTGACGCTAGAAGGCAAGCCATTACAAGACCCCACCAAATACCGCACTCTAATTGGCAGCCTTCAATATCTAAGTCTCACTCGACCAGACGTTGCTTACTCGGTCAACAAACTAGCCCAATATATGCAACGATCAACTGAGGATCATTGGTTAGCATTAAAAAAGCTTATTCGCTACATAAGTGGAACCTTGAATATGGGGCTAATTGTTCACAAGAATTCGCCTTCAACTTTGCATGCTCTCTTGGATGCGGGTTGGGCACGTGACAAATATGACTACATATCAACTTCGGCCTACATTGTGTATCTTGGTAAAAACTTGATATTATGGACATCAAGAAAGCAAAAGACACGAGCTCGCTCCTCTACTGAGGCAAAATATCGAGTTATGGCAAGTGCAACAGCCGAAGTGCTTTGGCTTCATAATCTTTTTCACGAACTTGGGTTAACTCTTACTTTTACCCCTACCATATATTGTGATAATGACGGAGCCACCTATGTTAGTGCGAACCCCATTTTACATTCAAAAATGAAACATCTTGGGTTAGATTATCATTTTATTCGTGAAAATGTTCAATCCTACAACCTAAGAGTGTCATGCATATCCACTAATGATCAATTGTCAGATGCTCTTACAAAGACACTACTACACTCCACATATGCGTCCTTGGTTAGCAAAATCGGTCTTTCCTCTTGGCCGACCATTTTGAGGGGACGTGATAAGGATTGACCATAATTATAGCTTGCTGATATCTTGCAATCTTTGATTATAACTTGATGATATCTTGCAAATCATACCTAATATTCTCTCATTGATATTAGCCTTGTATATTTCTTATTGCTATTTTTACCGCTATGTACTCTTAGGAATGTAACTATAAATATTTGTTTTTCCATTAATGAGAATATAACAATTCTTCTTCACTCTCTATAGTCAATTGGTTAAACATCCCAACACGACTATCATGGGAACCCGGGTTGAGGTACATGTGTCTAATAGTTATTGGGTAAGAGGAAATATAGTTCTTATAATTATGAGTTTGTGCGAGGAATAAGGCATGTTGTTGAGTTCTCCCACATCGGTGAGATAAGTGGTCCTTGGTCTCCTTATATGGCTTGGGAAATCCTCTTCTCTTTAAGCTAGCTTTTGGGGTTGATTAGGCCCAAGATCCATTCTTTACATGGTATCAGAGCCAAACCTGTCCTGATTCATTATTTTCGATATTGGGCCCCCTCTTATATTTTCCACACTCCAGATGTCCTGGGCGTGAGGCGGGGTGTTGAGTTCTCCCACATCAGTGGGATAAGTGGTCCTTGGTCTCCTTATATGGCTTGGGCAATCCTCCTCCCTTTAAGCTAGCTTTTGGAGAGGTATGGTTTCCCCTGACTGTCCAATTGTGTCAATTCTTTCGCCGAAAGAACAACTTCATCATAAAAAGATCCGTGAATGGGAAGCCCTGCAATCATTCGTATGTCCCAAAGTGATATAGACACCTCTCCGATAAAAGTGGAAAGTGTGTTGGTAGCCGGACGCCATAGCTCACAAAAAGCATGAAGCATGTTGTCATCGTAGTCGTACGTAAACATGGAAGTGTATATGGCATCATAAAATTTAACACGCTCCAAAACCTCGTAGCGAGGCAAAACATCTTCCACCCACTCCCAGTAGCCGGATGTGTAGCAGACATTGCTAAAGCCAGAAGGCAGAACACTCCAATTGTTGAAACATCCATCGGGATGAGAAGATCCAGTAGGCGCGATGTTGGTGGGATAAGTGGTCTTTGGTATCCTTATATGGCTATCCTCCTCCCTTTAAGCTAGCTTTGTGGGTTGAGTTAGGTCCAAGATCCATTCTTTACCCATGCGATTGTGTATTGTTCTTGGGCAAAGTGATATTTGCTTCTAATCTCCGATTCTCACTGTATCCTCTCATCCCCTTTCCTTGGTTCTACTATCTATCTTTATTTCCCTATAATTATCGTTATTTCAGCTTCTTTTTATATCAATAGGGTGTTTATCATTGTTATTACAGTTTGGAGCAATTGTTATTTAATATGAGTAGAGGTAATCACTACAAATAACCAATTACTTAGTGACATTTGTAATTTAGCATGAAAAAATGACGTGTTAAGAACAGTTGAAATATTTATATTTTTTAAAAAGTACTTAAACCCGCCCCCCAAACTCAAGAACCCTTCCCTGCCCTTTTCAATTATATCAGGTCTTATTTCCACCTTTTCAAATAGTTTCAAAATAATTTTTAAGTTTTGATAATTGGTGGCATATTTAAAGAGATATCAATGAATTCTGTATATATATATTTATATCTAACTCTATCCTATCACAATAGGAGAAATTTTAAAATGAGATGTTGATTAACGTCTGTACTCTTCAAATTCTGGTTGAATAAAACATTCCAGTGTAAAAGGTTTAAGAGACACACTTTGCCATAAAGCTAGAGGCGTCAATTTGATCACTAGTATAGCTGAGGTGTCTACTTGACAATTGATGACATATTTAAGGATCTATCAATAAATTTTGCATGAATATTTATATATAAATCTATATTACTATATAAGCATAAGTTTCAAAAGAAACATTGATAGAATTTTGTATATATTCATCAAAAGATTTTGTATTGAATAAGAATATCATATAATTATTTACCTAGTATTTAGATATCTGAAATCTAACTATTCTACGTTTTTGGTAACAAAAATGAATATTAAGGG
This sequence comes from Anisodus tanguticus, assembly GCA_034509755.1. NCBI lineage: Eukaryota > Viridiplantae > Streptophyta > Magnoliopsida > Solanales > Solanaceae > Anisodus > Anisodus tanguticus. Next base: position 4,580,466 of record CM067543.1, on the reverse strand, counting down.
CTCGTTTGGCCATACAATTTGGATTCCAAATTTGAAATTTTAATTTAATTCCAAAATCACCTAAAAGGTAGGATTTTGATTTCAGAGTTGTCATTTTATTTTCTTAAAATTTAAAACATGATCCATAAGTTCATTTTTTTTTTAAAAGACCCATATTTTTAAATTTCTCAAAAAAAAGTGTGCTAGACATTAAAAGATTGTTCGTATCACGTGAGAAGATTATATTAAAAATATATAATTACTATTATTGTGAATTTATTGGACCAGTGAAGATTTATAAAATTATGTGTATTTAAAACAACCTTTCTAACAAATGCAGGGGTAAGATCTTGGTACACCCTACCATATGTGGATTCCACTTGTAGGATTATACTGGGTATGTTGTGGTTATGTGTATTTGAAAATTTGCAATCATAGCATGTAATTGAAAGCATTTAACTAAAAGGAACATGAAAATACGCGATTTGTTAATGTTATGCCTTAAGTTATTCTGATACCTTATTTATACTATGGTTTGTCTATTTGGTTAATTGGGAAAGTTTTGATATTTTCACAAATTGTAGAGTTTTTATATTTATGAGAAAAATTACAATTTTTGTGATCCAAATTGCATGTCCAAACTCCTACTAAGTGTAGTTTGCAATTACTATTAGTGACAGTTGATACTTCATACAAAATTGGATACTCTTTGTTTTTCATTGCCACAAAGTTGAATTCAGTATAGTGTGAGAAATGACAGAATCTAAAATGAATTACATTGATTTGAACTAAGATAATGTCCAGCAAAGAGAATGCTCACAAGATTACAAAAAGAGTAACAAACTTAATTCTCTCTATATATAGATAGAGAATTATATGTATTTGTGTTCACATCAACTGCTCCCTCCTTCTAGGCGCTACATTTTTTGTCTTCATTTTCAGGTTATTCTTTTTGTAGTGATTTTACAGTGTTTCTTTACATGTATAGTTGTGTTCACATTCTGCTCTCTTTCTAGGCGTTATATTTCTTATCTACTTTTTCAGGTTATTTTTATAGTGACTTTACAGTGTTTTTTTAGTGAATTGAGTGATGAACTTTTTGAGGTTTCTTTGAATTTTTTTCTATTTTTTTTAATAAAGTTTTGATTTTTAGTTTTATTTGCTTCTAGTTGAATTTTCTTTTGGTGGAGTTTTAGAGTCATGATTTTTAGCACTTACTCTTCGTTTTATGAGTTATAAACAAGACCCTACAATCAGTTTATGTATAAAAACCCATATATGTGAATCATGTCATGTGGATGGTAAATATTGGGCGTTTGTCTGAATTTTCTATCTGGATTGTGTTAAAATTTAAAGAGCTTTTCGTTTAGACATTTTAGTTTGTTAGAGTGCTTCAAGAATGATTTTACTATTCAAAAGACATCATGCATCTACTAAATTCTGATATGAGCTCTTTTCGTGTGACAACATTGAGTCTTTATGAGGGGCGAGGTAGAAGCCCAGATACGTGCTTGGCGAACGCAGTAGCATTTATTCAAACATTGCGTTTGTGTTAATAAATTCATTAGATATGTACATATATTAAATTTTGAATTCAATTATTAGCAATTGAAGTCGTCGTTCTAAAATTATGAATCCATAAAGTTGAAATTGCGGCTTTCTTGCTCTCTTTGGTTTATATAAATATCAAGATTGATTTTCCTATGCTTGAGAAATGAATGAATGAATTTGATCTAAACCATTGAATGAAAGAACTTCATGAATTGGTTGTTTGTTCTCTTGATGATTGTTGGATTTTGATATAACTTTATCTATTGTATTATTTAAGTATGTGTATACGTCTCAGCTCTGAGATTTATAACATGAGTGTCAAAAATTTCTATTTATTATTACTTTCTCACGATAATATTATATTTACTATTGTGCAGGCCCGGTATTCTTGAAGCTTTCCTTCAATTTTTTTAATTGTGAGTATTTAAATCTCACTTTGTTTGTGGTGCTGATCTTTTAATCTCCTTAAATTTAAAAATGCAAAATATATCATATCTAGAATTATGAATTAAACATGATCTTATTTTATGATATAATGAGTCTGACTGTTATTTCCATATGTATGCGTGCATCTACCTATTACTGGCAATGCTTCATTAATTCCTTTTAAGTAGTGATTTAACTTGATTCCATGAACTGAGTGGCTAAGAAAAACTATAACTTCTTCTATAATATTAATCTACAAGCTAAGGCTATTCATTAATATAACTAGTTATTTGGAGCTTGTTACTTTGATATTTGTACTTTAACCATAAATACCCTGTCTCTACTTATGTCATGTGGTAATTGTAATTTGTGAGTAGTAGTTGACATTAGAATTCTCAACAAGCTCCTTATATTAATGATTTATTTTTATTTGAGTTATTGGTCAAAAACACATCTGAACTATTACTTTTTGTAAGTTCATACCTGAACTATCAGGTGTGTGAGTTTTCTATCTGAACTATCACCGTATGTTTATCAAAACACACCTCAACTATTGGTTATTCACTTTTCCGACCTCACTATTGGCTAAATTCTCTTTCTTGCTTGAAAAGATCTTCTGAAACTCTATAATCATGGAATATAATTGTTTTTTTTCTACAAAAATTGGGTAAGATCCACCGAAGTGAGTAGCCTTAACCTGGTGTTTCTGGTAACAGGTAAAGCCCGAAGGCTGTTCCCGTCCCTGTCGGGGAGATGCCAACCATCTCTCTTTTCTACGAACACTAATTGTTTTTGTTAACTACCCAATTCAGCTTTCTTTTCTTTGTGTAGTTACTAGCATTATATTATTCTCCTCTAGATGAGAGACTTATTCTATCTGTCTCGAAAAAAATATTTACTTTCCCTTCGATTGTTGCTTCATTGAGTTTTATTTTCATCGTAAATTGTTGTTCTCACATTGATGTTGAGGACGGATATCACCGTCAACTAATATGTATATCAAATACATAAAGAATCGAGAAACACTAAATCTTATAACTTGACATGCTTCAGGTGCTTAAGCAGTTGAAAGGAAATGGCTCACACTGGTAAAGGTGCCTTCACAATGGATCATGGATATGAAGGCATTGATGTGATGATCGAGATAAAAGTGAAAACTATGGATTCTCAAACCCACAATTTGCGCATTAGCAATCAGGTACTTGTTTGTTGATATTAAGTTTCTCGCAGCCCTAACGACTATTTGTTGATAGCAAACATCTAAATTGTTACCTGTTTATTTAAGTAAAAATAAATTTGTGTGATACATTGTTCATGTTTATCACTAAACAATGTGATTTTCCTTGCCGAACCGTGTAATTTATGCATTTATTCTCACTTTTTTTAATAACTAATAAAATTCTCAGTCATAGTCATGTGATGATCTCCATTTGTGATTTCATGCAGAGGAAAGTTCGGAATTTGAAAGAAGACATAACTCTTTTGATCGGGATGCCAATGGAACAGCAATGTCTAATTTATTGTGGAAAAGTGTTAAAGGATGATCAACTCATTTCTTCATGCAGTATCCTTTTTGTACACTTCATATACAATCTTTAGAATAGTTATAAATGAATTGTTAGTTAGTTTTGTTTCTTTGACTCCCTTTTCCCCTTATAGTTGTAAGTAGAAAATTGTACTTTAGGCTTTGTCTCTTTGCTATTTTTACTTTTTCCCCCTATAGGAGACTTAACACTAATTAGATGTTCAACATGGTGATACTTTGCATCTCGTTTGCAACGTTCCGAGCATGTCAGCTGATGGTAGTTCATCCAGTCGCGCAGGTTTGATGAGATTTCTTTAATATGTTTCCATTTATACTAGTTCGTTCTTTTAGATACTTTTCGATCATCTTTTACTACTTCAACCATACAAATGAAAGAAAATATCCAATATAAATACCCTTGTGGTCCGGCCCTTTCTCAGACCCTGCACATAGCGGGAGCTTAGTGGACCGGGCTGCCTCTGCTTCTTACTCACTGCTATTAGTTAATATTTTGGTATCTCAAGTGGAGTATATAATTTCAAAACCATATACTCCCCCGTCATAATTATGTGATATAGTTTGACTAGACGTGAAGTTTAAGAAAGAAAGGAAAACTTTTGAAACTTGTGGTCTAAATTAAATCATAGATATTTGTGTGACGGTAAATCATTTCATTAAGGGTAAAAGGGGAAGTTTTAAGTTAAATTGTATCTAAATATAGAAATGTATGAATCATTTTGGGACAGACTAAAAGAAAAGTGTATCAAATAAATTGGGACAGAGGGATTAATACTTCTCAAATATTTGGTCTTATAAACCATGAATTGCAAGCTATAAGTTCTAAGATAGACATGTCACCAACTACTCCAGTTTACTAGTCATATGATTTTGGTACTTTGTCTTAGCCGTGTTCCTGGATCCTCAATTTCAAAATCATGTTACCTTTAACGAATTTGACAAGATTCTGGTAGAAGAAAATTATGCTTCATAGAGTTACATTTCGTTTCTGTTTACTCACCGTGTTCTAATGCCTACTGAGCTCACTGTTACTTACTCCTGCCCGTCTTATTTGCTCTACCTCAGGTGCTAGCCATAGCATGGGTACTGATGGGATATCGTTAGGTACTCAACAGGTAAGTTGATGCAAATTGCAGAAGGTTCATTTACATATTATGCATGTGTGTAAACATTCCCTGCAAAATATGTGTCTCCTCTTTGTCACTTTGAAGTAACATTTAGAGGGTTTTCTACAGTTATGCTACCGTTCAAAATATAATTACTTCCTCCATCCCATTTTAAGTGAAGGTGTCACTGTTTCAGGAGTCGATTCTTTTTCTTTGACTATAGTTTTCTCAAAATTATTAGAAGTAATTTTAATTATTAGTGTTAGAATTTGAGTCCCAAATCCTACCTAATCAGAAAATCGTAAATAAGCGAAGAACAAATTGTTGGATATGTAAAGCGGTACGGGAAGTAAATAAATATTACAAGTGTTCGAAAGGATAAACAAATAGCCAATATTCAGAATTGCTGCAAGTTTGTTGAATGTTGAATCTTGTTAACCTGAAATCAAGAAACACGAAATCTGGATTGTTACAACTGTGGCTAAGTCGAGAGATGACTTTCTGTCTTTAATTCAAGATTGGCCTGTATATATGCTTTTACGTTAACGGGCAATAGTCTCCCAAGATAAAACAACAACTAATCAACACTACAAAGCAAATAGGTTGATTCTGACGAAGAAAACAAATACGAAACGACTTGCTGAAGAATGGAAAAGGAAGGAAAAGTTTCTATTTTTGACACTGTTTCTGTCTTCTTTTGGACAGAGAATGTGTGTTGTTTCTCTCTTCTGTTTGTCTATGTGTTTATATGTTGTTGTCTCATTTTTCTGTCACACACAATTAAGCCAAAAGGCTCCAATATATAGCATAAGGGGATACTTCTCAACTGTCAAGAAAATGGATGTTTATAGCCATTGAAGGAAGGAGTTAATCAGCCAAGTAATGGCTGGTTAATGTGCAATAACGCTCCAAAAAATAACCCAAACGGTAGGCAGAAACTTTCTGCCTTCTGTCGTTCCCAATTTCAGCTTTCCAGAAACTCCAGGGACCAAACTGTAAATATTAAATAATTTGAGGGTCTATCAGAAGAAGCCCAAGACCCGTGACCCGTGACCCGAGCCCGGACCGGACGGGATGGGCGGGCGGCGGCGGCGCGCATGTGGGCTTCGCCTCGAACCAAAGCACATCTAGGTCCTCCCTCCTTCAAACACATGGGTTACCCCTTGGGGGTCCCAAATCCTTAGCCAATTTTGAGACTTATAAAGAGAGCAATTCTTCATTTTTCCCACCGATGTGGTAGTTTTGTCCCACACCATATTTCCATACCTCAAACACCTTACTTCGTGGACCAATATCTCTTTCATTTCTCAATGAAATTTGACGATTCTTGGCCCTACGGTCATCTACTCACTTAGTAAATTTGCACGTATGAAGAGACAAAGCCTCCAACATGCGGAACTCTAGTGTTTAATTCATTAAATATGGGTGGACGCACCTCCCTACCAAAGGCAAATTTCCAACACAAATAAAACACACAGATTTATAATGGTTCACCCTCAATGCGAGAGCTACGTCCACTTTGCCGCTAAGATTTTACTATAATCAAATAGGGAGTTTGAGTTTACAATTCTCTCTTTCTCTCTTGCTCGACATCATAAAGAAAACGTCGCCCCTAGTCTATATATAGCGAAAACTAGGGCTAACATAATACAAGCCCGAAATTTCCAAAATACCCTCCACTAAATAACCTTACATTATAAAACATTTCAGGGGGCTCCCCCCTACTCCCCCAGGAGGGGGGTTTACCACACCCTTCCAACCCCTACGTCGACCTGGCCTTCTTTAGGTCGATCAACGTTCCACACTCTGCGTAGGGTCTTCATAGTGTCGGCGATGAATTAGGCTCCACAACTCAACAATCTCCCACTTGGAGACTAATTTCAATCATCTGTCTCCATCTGCAGCGGCGACTTCGATCCTCATCTGAGAAATCCAACTTCAGTTTATCATTCGATACGGCCTTCATCAGCATGTCTGCTGGATTCTGACTCCCTGGGATCTTCTCAAGCACTAATACTCCATCTTCCAAAAATAATATGATGAAATGGTACCGGATTTGTATGTGCTTCATACGAGCATGGTAGACCGGGTTCTTTGCCATATGAATGGCACTCTGGCTATCACAGTATAGCACACTTCCCTCGTGGTCCTGATCCAATTCCCGCAGAAAATATTGTAGCCACATCATCTCCTTTGTGGACTCCATCACGACAACGTACTCAGCCTCACAGTTAGGGAGAGCTACTATCTTCTGCAACTTTGAAACCCAGCAAATCACAGTACTTTCAAAGGTGTAAACATACCCGGATGTGCTCTTTATACTCTCAAAATCACCACTATTGTCGGCATCAACATATCTGTGCATTCCTGTCTCTGACTTTTGGAAACACAAAGTTGAACTTGAGTTGCCCTTCAGATACCTGAAAATCCACTTCGCAGCCTCCTAGTGTTTATTTCCCGGATTGCTCATAAACCTGCTAACAACTCCCACTGCATGTGCAATGTCTAGCCTCGTGCATACCATCGCGTACATAAGAATGCCAATAGCAAAGGCATAAGGTACCTTGTCTATATGCTTTTTCTCATCCTCGGTCACAGACGACTGATCCTTTGACAAACGAAAGTGTCCAGCCAATGGTGTACTGACTGGCTTGGCATCATCCATGTTGAACCTCTTTAGAACCTTCTTCATGGATTCTTCTTGTGAGAGCTTGAGGCCCTCCTTACTTCTGATGATTCTCATGCCGAGGATTTGGTTTGCGGCTCCCAGATCCTTCATTGCAAATTCTTCTGACAACTTTTTCTTCAGCCTATCAATCTCATGTTGGTCTGCTCCTACGATCAGTATGTCGTCAACATAAAGAAGCAATATTATGTAGGAGTCTTCAAATCTCTTGAAGTAATAATAGTGATCTGCTTCGCACCTTAAGAATTTGGCTTTCTTCATAAAGTTGTCAAACTTCTTATACCACTGTCTTGGAGCTTGTTTCAGTCCGTACATGCTCTGTTGAAGCTTGCACATCAGCTTCTCTTTCCCTTTGACATCAAATCCATCAAGTTGCTTCATGTAGATTTCCTCTTCTAAGTCACCATGAAAAAAGCAGTTTCCACGTCCATCTGTTGAATATGCAGATCTTCTTTTGCTACCAGCACAAGAACAATTCTGATTGTCACCAACTTGACTATAGGAGAGAAGATCTCTGTATAGTCAATGCATTCTTTCTGTTGAAATCCCTTCACAACCAGCCTTGCTTTATAGCGCTTACTTCCATCGTGTTTTTCCTTTATCTGGTAGACCCATTTGTTCTGCAATGTCTTCTTTTCCTCTGGTAACTTAACTAACTCCCATGTTTGATTTGACAACAGTGAGTCCATCTCATCTTTTATTGCCAGCTCCCACTTGATCGATTCATCAACTTGCGTCACTTCTTCATAACATAACGGCTCCTCTATGTCAGTGAGAAAAATATAGATGAGGGACAGAGAGAACCTGTGAACCAGCTTACTGATCCTGGATGATCTGCGTAATTCTGTGATCGGCGTCCGCTGATTTATTTCAGAATCAACATTTTTATCAACCTCGCCATCACTGGCTTGTCGGCCTTCTTCTAGTGTTGCTTGTTCCTCTGTAACAGTAGTACCTTATTGTTGCTCGGGTGCCGAGAAGTCTCTCAAATCAACTGTTTCCGATTTCTTGTTGTTAGATTCTGAACTCTCCCGTAACTTGTCCTTGTACAACACCTGTTCATTGAAGACAACGTCCCTACTTCGGATGATCTTTCGATTTTGGTCATCCCAAAATTTATAACCAAACTCGGTGTCACCGTAGCTAATAAAGTAACACTTCTTAGATTTCGGATCAAGTTTACTTCTAGCAGTAGCATCAATATGAACATAGGATAAGCAACCAAACACTTTCAAAAAAGAAAGATTTACCTTTTTTACACTCCAAGCCTCTTCTGGAATTCTAAAACCCAAAGGAACATACGGTCCTCTGTTAATCAAGAAGGCTACGATATTGATTGCATCTGCCCAGAATATCTTGGGTAATCCAGCGTGTATTCTCATGCTCCGTGCACGCTCGTTCAATGTTCGATTCATCTTTTTCGCTATTCCATTTTGTTGGGGCGTTCTAGGAATAGTATTCACCATCTTGATCCCATTATCAGCACAATACTGTTTGAAGTTACCGTCAGTGTATTCTCCACCGTTGTCGGACCTCAGGCTCTTCAACTTGAGAGTTGTCTCATTATCAACCATGTCTTTCCACCTTTTGAAGACAGTGAATACATCCGATTTATTTTTCATAAAATAGACTCATAGCTTCCTAGTTGAATCATCAATGAAGGTCACGTAGTAATGTGATCCTCTGAGTGAAGGGACAGTAGCAGGTCCCCACACATCAGTGTGCACCAATTCAAGCTTCTCAGCTTTCAATTCTCTACCTGCACTTGAAAAACTCGCTTTTGTTTTATGAGAATGCAACTCTCACACATATGATGATCCACCGGCTTCAGCTCTGGAATCATGTCGTTAGTCACCAGAAGCTTCATCCCTTTCTCGCTCATATGCCCCAGTCTGCGATGACATAGCTTCGTCTTTTTGGTGTTGTCAACAACAACAACTGTATCATGACAACTCATCGTCATAAAAAGAGTACCAATTTTCTTACCTCGACCAACCATCATAGCACCCTTCGTTACCTTTCAGGACCCATTACCAAAGTTAAGATCATGTCCCTCATCATCAAGCTGACTCACTAAGATAAGATTACCCTTCAAATCCGGCACATGTCTGACCTTTGTGATCTTCCACACGTTTCCATTTGACATCTTCAAATTAATGTCTCCAATACCAACAACGTCTAAAGGATTACCATCTGCCAAATAGACTTTCCCGAGATACACAGCAATGTAATTCATCATTATATCAGGATGTGGGATGGTGTGGAAAGACGCTTCTGAGTCATGCACCCAAGAGTCGATCGGGCTGTCAACAGACAACAACAGCGTATCACCAATGTCTTCAGTGGCAACATTGATTCCACCCCCTTGTTGTCCTCCTTCTTCGGTGCCCTGCAATTCCTCTTGATGTGACTTATTTTCCCATAGTTCCAACACTCAAGTGTTCTCCCGGATTTGGATTGACTCCTGCCATTCCTTGACTTTGACTTGCCCTTATTTCGGTTGTAGTTTCTGTCATAATTTCTGCCTCTATTCTCAACATTCAAAGAACAACTCATCGATGCCTCACCAGAATCTATCCCGCGAACCTCCTCAGCAAGGATACTATCTCTAACATCGTTGAATTACATTTTATCACTGCTAACAGAATTACTAACCACTACTCTCATCGGCTCCCAGCTATTCGGTAGAGACGCCAACAAAATTATGGTTTGCACTTCATCGTCAAACTCGATTGCAACAGATGAAATAGTTTTTTCATGAGAAATACCTTATTGTTTGCCGAAGGTTTATCATAAATGTCGGACATAACATTCATCATGCCAGCGGTGGTCTTCTCCTTCGCAACGTTGTGAACAACGTTCTTCGACAACTTCAAACGAATGACTCCCAGAACCTGTCTGTCAAGAAGATTCCACTTTGCATCATCCATCTCCTCTGGCTTCGGACTTAGCGGTTGATGAAACTTTCTACCGTACAAATAATCTTCAATCTGCATTCTCCAAAACGCAAAATCCGTACCATCGAATTTCCCGATGCCGTGTGCCGAACCATTTTCGCCTCCCATCATTTTTCGAATCGCAACACAACCTGTCACTCTTGATACCAATTGTTAGGATTTGAGTCTCAAATTCTACCTAATCAGAAAACAGTAAATAAGCAAAGAACAAAACACATACATATTTATAGTGGTTCACCTCAGTGCGAGAGCTACGTCCACTTTGCCGCTACAGATTTTACTATAATCAAATAGGGAATTTGAGTTTACAATTCTCTCTTTTTCTCTTGCTTGACATCAGAAAGAAAACGGCGCCCCTAGTCTATATATAGCGAAAACTAGGGCGAACATAGTGTCGGTGATTAATTACGCTTCACAACGCAACAATTAGTTATGTTGACTTGTAGTACTTTTCATGTAGTTTTCAAATATGTAAATTTTCTTTACAAAAATTGAAGAATCTATACACGAATGCATAGTCAAAATTAAGTGGTTTGACCCTCGTACTCCCAACCCCTTTATATAAATTGGAACAAAAGAATGAGTACTACTTTATTGAAATTTGTAATTTAAAATGTACAGAATTACTGTATAACAGTCCGGTTGTTGCAGGAAATCACTAGCGCTATAGAAACTTTGTCGCGAGATAGTGTAAACGGTCAGTTCTATTCCTCTTTTATATTTTCCTCACTTTATAGGTATGTGGATCTGTGGTAATATTTGCTCTTCATTTTCTATAATCAGGAACAGAAAACAATGTGAATGAGGTGCTTAGAAGTGCATTCAATCTACCCGCTCCTTCACAAGGAATTCCAGTTGAACAATTAGCAAGAATGATGTCGTCCACTAGGGATATGCTTATAAACGAAACTTCACAGTTCTTTCTTGTAAGTGCTTGATTAACTGTTTTCCAATTCCTTTAAATATTGAACTGGAGAAAGTTCGTTGTTAGTAACTAGTGTTGAGCAATTCAATGGCGAGCCTACGTACACCAAATTTTTTGGCTTGCACGACGCCTTATTTCATTTGTGAAAGAAAAGAATGGGCGCACGTTTTATACTCTTCTACCATTCTTTCTTACTTTTGACTGCCTTCTACATGCCCCTAAGAAAGACTTGTTATAATGTAATCTAAGCAGCCGGACGTTTTGACTAGTTGGCTTTTCTGTTGGAATAGGACTTTGAAGAGGATCTGCGCCATAATCAGAATTTGGATGATCCAAGGGTCCACCACGAAACAATGCGGTCAATTGAAATATTGTTCAATTACATAGGAACATATTTCTGTGAACTTGGCCGTGTAATGATGCACGTTCAGATTGGTGAAAATAGGGTATGATACTTTGCTCGCTACTAAATGGTTTAGTAATTGTGGCCTAATGGTCAATGAAATGAGTTAAGAACCATGAGATTTCAAGTTCAAATCTCACCAGAGACACAAAACAATTCTCTGTCTGATAGCTAAACTTTGTAAATCTAACGTTGTCTCCCTTAACAGGACGAAGGTTCTAGGTTGATCAGCTCTGATTTAGTATCTTCCGGACCATCAACTGCAGAACCTACAAGTGGTCATGTATCCGCTGATGAAGTAAGTTCTATTTTCCACCTCGATTATTAAATGCAATCTTCCAAATATGTCAATTCATTTTTTATTTTGACTACCATCTTTTGCTCTGTACTTGCACAACCTACATAGACTTTGCATTCTTTGTCACCCTTTGCTCTTACTCTAATCATCGATGTGTATACAGCCTGCTAGCCAAGATGTTGGGACCTCTCGTCAACGAACAACTGATTCTGCTGAAAGCCCGTCACCTGCGAAACAACAAAGGGTATTATTCTTTTTAGAACTTTTTCTTTCCTTTCCGTTATGCTGGTGGTCAATTTCTTTCATCCTCTCTACATAACACATGTTCCTGTTATCCTCTTCAATGATAATCGTATTTCGGAGAGTGATCTGCCTCCTTTTCTTCTGCTTGACTGGGGGATAATAGGAGTCCATGTTAAGCTTATGAGTCAAGTATAATTTAAGGAAGACGAAAACAAGGTAACATGAGAAAGTATCGTAACTTCAAATTGTCTCAACTTCAAACAGAATGGCATTCCTAGGATTAGAAGTTTCTCTTATGTCAAAGGGTTCAGCTGTATATATTACATATACAAAAAAGTTTATCTTTGCGCCTGTCTTTGACATAGGACTGTTGTCTTTCGACTTGAATAATCCCTTTGTAGCTCTGACAGTACATGTATGTTTTAGTGGATGTGTATTCTTATAGATAAAAACGTTATCAATGGTTCACAACAACACTCTTTCCATTAGCCGGTAAGAGACAGTACGTACACTTGCATGGCGGTGCCTCCGAATGATAGAGTTGGGTTGCAATACATATATTACTATATTCAAGAATAAGTTAAACCGATCAATTAAGTTCCGACACCTTAGAGGATATGGAATATATAGTTAGATTCATTGGAATACAGCTTTGTGTTTAATTTTTATTATGATAGGTGCTGAACATGTTTATTTAGTATACTTTACTGACAATTTTTTATTACACAGATGGAGTGATGCCTTCGTTGTGTGAGCTTATTTGCGTTATGGTAGTGTATCAACTGGTGACAAGATATTGCCAATTACTATTAATCACAGATAGTTTCACATTTATGAACTATGTAGTTACTCTATTCTTTGTTTTATGACAATCTTTTGCCGAATCTTTCTTTAAAATTATTTACTTTTAAATTGTGATTTATTCAGATTTTTGTGCTCTCAGTAGTGGTAGAAAATAGCAAAAGCTTCTTCTATAATATTTATAGAATCGACAAGGCTATTCATTGTTGCCAATTCATTCATCTGCCCACAGAGCCAGATGAAATCGTATAATACAGGTACCTAATAGCTTTTGCGTAAACCTTACATATGGGTTGTCAGTTGGTGGCAAGTTAGAGGTCTCCAGAACTCATAAACTTCTAATTCTGAATTCACCTCTATCTGTCGGTCTGAATAACTGCATAACTTTGGATTTATGGCTATGCCCCTGCATACGGGTAATTAATAGGCATAAGTGATACTTTATACTGGCTGATTTAAAAGTTAGGATTACGCCTCTACCACTCCTATCTTTCCCTCCCTCCTATTAGGAACAAAACCAATCTAAAAAGAAGAATAAATTAACCAATATAAGTCTGTAAGATGTAGAATTTCTAATTAATTCCATTGTTGTTGTTGTAGTAGTAGTTTACTTCAATTTTCGATTTGGATCGACCTTTTTTCCAAACCATGAACACTCCTACTGCCAGCACTATTGCTAGCGTTTGCTCCTGACGTTGAGATTGTAATTCTGTGGAAATTACATTTTTAATATATCATAGTTCTTTAACTGGGATATTAGGGATATAATTAAATGTCTTAGATCTTTTATTATCTTCCAAATTGTTATGCCTATTCAGGAAAAAAAGCTTTAATGATTAGATGTGATCAAGCATATCATCCACCATGGAATTATATGCAGAAATTCTTAGTTGAGTTCAAACACTTAAATATTAAGTAAAGTAAGGAATGTTACAATTTTTATCCAACAGACCAACTCAAAGTCATATACTTGAAAGAATAAAGAGGAAATTTCAAGAAACATCCACTTCGCTGACTTACACGGTAAAAATATAGCTAAAAACTTACACTGTAAAAATATAGTCCAAAAATATTTTTACATAATGTTATACACTTATATACAAAAGATAGGTACATTATGTATATAGGTATATGAAAGTGTATAATGTGTAGGTATATACATTAAAAAATAATTATACAATATTATACACGAAAATACGCACTTATACACATTTATACAATATTGTATAAGTGGGTATAAAACATAGATTTGGATTGGTTTTCAATAAGAATTGCGCTTTTATACAAGACAAATACATTCTGTATATTAATACACACCTATTATACACTATTATAAAATTATATACACTATTATACAAAAATGAACTCCAACACCACCAACGACAGAACAGCAACAGCCACCAGCCATCGTCGGAGTTCTGTTCTCCCGCGAACAGCAACACCACCAATGACGGAGGAAAAGGAGCCACCAGCCATTATCGGGGTTCCGTTCTCCGGCGAACTCCAACACCACCAATGACAGAGTAGAAGCAGCAGAGGAACTCCAGCGAAAACCACCAACCACACCAGATTTGAGAGAGAGAGTGAGGAGTAGGGGGAGGAGGGGGAGGGGGAGTGGGTCGCTCACCCCGACCAGATCTGAGAGAGAGAGGAGGAGTAGTGGGTCGCTCACCACCACTAGATCTGTTTGTGTGTGTGATTTCTCTGGCGGCGACTGATGTGCAGTGGTGGGGAGCGGCACGGCAAAGAGAGAGCGATGGAGAGAGGAGGTTGGGTCATTTTTTGTAAGATTTAAAAAGGTGGGTCAATTTTGATAGCATTGTTACCCTAATTAACATACAACATAGTTACGTCAAGAATAAATCACGTTTAAAGAATTAATAATATTATTTATATAAGGTAAAATATTAATAATTTAAATATTATGACAATTTCTACATATAAGGTAAAATGATAATAGTCCTAATTATTAGGACATCCTTCATATTTCACATATTAACGAAAGTTTTAATAATCAAAATATTAGCTGATTTTAAAGTACTAAATATTAAGAAAATAATTAAATGACTAATTTGTTCAGTGTGAAAAATTTTAAGGGAAAAAAGTGATTTTGCTAAGGGCATTCGTGATTTTAATATACATAGATTCTTGAAAAGGTTCGTATTAATTTTAGTTTTATATTTATAAATTTGAAAAATCTGTATTAAATATAGTTTTCTATTTGTAAAGTTTGAAAAATAATCCATATTAAATATAGTTTGCTATTAGTGACAAGATAGAAGTTCTCCGAATGAAAAAACACAATTCCGAAAAAAAGAGAAGGCTAATTGCTATTTGTAATTTTTTCAAAGAAAAAATCTGTATTAAATATAGTTTGCTATTTGTAAAGTTGAAAAAATCATATGAAATAGTTTTCTAATAGTGACAAGATTGAAGTTCTTCGAATGAAAATAATAATAATAATAATAAGGCTGAAACAAAACCATTGACTTTTCAGGAATATTGTATAAATAGTGGAGTCCTCTATGAAGACCAATGCCCACGTACAATTCCTTTCTGTAAAATTACAAAAGGGTGAGTTTCTTTGTAGTTTTTCTCTTTTCTATAGGGTTACATTTCTAACTAAAGAAGAACAAGATTCGTTGAGGTTCCTATAAAGTACTGATTTTTAGTTTTATTGGTTTCTCTCAGATTCTTTTTTTGGAGCTTTTGAAGTCTTGATTTCTAACATTTTATAAGGCAAATCTTTGTTTTTGGATTTTTTTTTTCCTTTTGAAAAGTCCTTAGATGATAAAAACGGGCCTTTTCTTTGAATTTCTTCAATCTGGATGTTGTGAAGCTAGATCTGGCAGCTTTGGCGGTTGTACAGCTGTCACCGGTGACGGTCGTTGCACAGGTTGGGCCATAACAGAAGGCTGCACATATGTTGCTATCGACGTATCGAGAGTGAAAAAGATTAAGCAGCAAAGTTACTATACTGGTGATTTTGTGAGTGTTGAGACGTGACCACAGAAGAATTGAAAGACTAGATAAATAAAGAGTATATTATTAGAATTTTATCATTTATGTTGAATTAGTGGGAATTAATAAGAACCAAGTGTATTTATTTGGTTCTTACTATGGTATTTAAAACTGAAAAAAGATAAATCAATAAAACTATATGCTCGGAAACATATCAATAAAGTTGTCTCATGAATTCTCAAGAACAAAAGGAAAAGTTGTAATAATCAAGTAGAATTGAGTCTGCAAAGCAACAAAGATAGCATTCGTGATGCATGACATTGTAGCGATAGCCCTGACCTTTCTTTTCTCCTCTGCCGCTTTCGCCCATCCAAATGAACAACTCCAATTTCTCTCCTGCTAAGCTCTTATTCCGAATTTATTGATTCTCCTTGCCTTTTTAATCAAAACCCTACTTTGCTCTCACTAATGATGAAAAGTACCTTTAGAACTGCAGAGGATCAAGAAATTCGAAATAAGAGTCGCAAGGGAGAAATTTGGAGTTGTTCATTTGGATGGGCAAAAGGGCAGAGGAGAAAAGAAAGGTCAGGGCTATCGCTACAATGTCATGCATCACGAATGCTATCTTTGTTGCTTTGCAGACTCAATTCTACTTGATTATTACAACTTTTCCTTTTGTTCTTGAGAATTCATGAGACAACTTTATTGATTGGTTTCTGAGCGTATAGTTTTATTGATTTATCTTTTTCAGTTTTAAATACCATGATAAGAGCCAAAATGAATACACTCGGTTCTTCTTAATTCCCACGAATTCAACATAAATGATTATAATTCTAAAAATAGTCTCTTCATTTACCTGTCCGTTCATTTCTTTTGTGGTCACCTCTCAACACTCACAAAATCATGATCAGTATAGTGACTATACTTTGCTGCTTAATCTTTTTCTCTCTTGATACGTCGATAGCAACATATGTACAACCTCCTGTAATGACCCAGCATGTGCAACAACCGACACCGATGACAGTTGTACAACTGACAAAGCTGCCATCATCATCGAAAAGAATTCAGATTTCATTGATTACCGGGATACGGAACCGTCTGATGGAAGTGGCAAATCATTTTTTCGTTCAGGCTGTTGATCGAGATCTGTATCATTATGATGTAAGTAAAGTCCATTTATGTGTTAGTTTTGTTATAACAATTAATAAATTTGTCTACGCTTCGCGAGGTCATGTAAAACCTCGTTAGATTTATGAATCATTTTTTTACTATATTTGATCATATATCTATGCAACGTTTATAATCGCAAGGCAATATATGTAACAGGAAACCCTGAAGGATAACAACAATATGCAGATAAGCTTAAAATTCTTTGTCACCACCATAAATTATCAAGCAAAAGATCCAGTAAAAGATTCTCAAAGCTGAAGAAATTAAGATGAAACTGTCTAATGAAATGGTAATTGGTACATCTTATCACCAGCTAATACCCCACCACTATATGACAACTATTAGAGTGGGTTAGAGTTCAAGTGCATCACTTCAGCACATATATAGACAGGGCGAATCTTGATACGCACTGGTTAGTTCACATATTGAAAAGTTGAATTTTCTTACTCCTATTAACACTAGTAAGCAACACAAGTTGTCGGAACCAGTACTCTCTCCAAATATCTCACCAGTTGCGCCAGAATCTGAATATAATTTTTGCCCTTTAATCACCTTATGAGAATTTAGCATAGCCAATTTAGGAGTAAAAGAACACTCTTGTCCACTATTCCCAATAACATTGGTTTCATTCTCGGGTTGTTTAGGATCTGTTGCATCGATCGGAGATGGAGTAGAGTGATTAAGAGCAGTCTTCTCTATGTTTAACGTCACACCTCGACGAGCTAGAGCCTCCTGCTT
This sequence comes from Anisodus tanguticus, assembly GCA_034509755.1. Classification (NCBI taxonomy): domain Eukaryota; kingdom Viridiplantae; phylum Streptophyta; class Magnoliopsida; order Solanales; family Solanaceae; genus Anisodus; species Anisodus tanguticus. Next base: position 4,562,679 of record CM067543.1, on the reverse strand, counting down.
TAGAAACGTCAGCTGCACCAGATTCTTCACACAATAATGCAACATATGTATTTTAATTGTTTGTTGCGCGACCTTAGGACTCCTATTAATTGGTGATCCGATCCTCATACCGCCAGCTTTTTTTCTTGTAACAACAGTCCACTCTCCTTCAATATTATATTCAGTAGTCTTGTCTTTATCTTTGAGATGATTTTTGACCAAATCTTCTTCAGAATCACTAGATTAATTTTCAACTTGAACACCGCTCTTACCAGACAAAATGGATTTATTTCCACCTCTCCTCGCGTCTAATAATTCCCTTGAATCACCTTGGTATTTTTGAAATCTTTCGATGAGTCTTCTTGGTTTTCTGTTGGGTTCTTTCCTAGAAGTAATCGACATTCACTTTCGTCATGTCCTTGGTGCTTACTGTTGCTCCCAAACGCACACGCAAGTGTACATGGTCGCCAAGTAATATAATGACTTGTTAAAGTCGGATATCGATCCCACAGGGACTTATGAACAACAATTGTAAAAGATTTCACTATCACTACTAATTATGCAAGTATGAAAGAGGATGTTTGTTTTGATTTATAACTAATTCAGAAAAATAAACAACTAACTTCTTTATGCTAACAATTTGCTAGAACGTTTGTAAAGCTTGAATTTATCACAGAGAGAATAGTATTCCAGTGTCGTGGTTGGTTCACCAATCCTATTGCATCGTTTAAGTCAATTTTATTCACGATTGCTAATTAACCAGATTATTAATCGTGTAGCATTCTCTCGAATTACTACCCGTCGATTCAGAACAGTCTGCCGCCTATATTCCTATGGAATTGACCTATTAAGAATGCAATTAGTCCACAGTATCTTATTGAATGTGGTGTCTAGGTATATTCTTATCCTAGCAACTAATCCTAGCCCTACTTTAGGGATAATCAGATCACACTCTCCTTACTTCTTCTATGATCTAATAGCGTCTTTCCCAAGCACGTGTATTAAATAGTAAATAGAACCCGATTGTTGCGCAGACAATCAATCAATTAAGAATAGAAGCAAGGAACAATCGCATATGAATAAACTACTAAGGTTGAATTACTTATAAAACATCAATAATCATGGATACACCACAACCCCAGAATTTAGAGAGCTTAACTACTTATGATTCAAGAATGATAACCAGAATTCATGAATAAACAAGGGTTTAATTGATGAAAATAGAGAAAATAAAGGAAAACTAGTACCAACAGCGTGCCAATTCCACAAAATACGTCCTACCCACTATTACAATGTAAAAAAAACTATATTTATAGTCTAGGGTAAAATATCACCAAATCCCAGTCGAAATAGGAAAATTGCTCATCTATGTGCATTGGAGTCGCGTCGCACATGTGACGCGGGTGTCTTCTGATTCCTGCAGGTTTGGAGATCAAGAGATATTTTTTTGCGCGATGAGTGTCGGGTACCCAACGCACAACATCATTCTGCGGAAATTTTTTTTAGTCCCGTTCTGCATGTGTGTCGGATACCTAACGCATAAAAATGATTTTCAGTAATTTTTTAGGTACCCCCGATGCACACGCATTGGGTACCCATCGCGGGAAAATTATTTTCAGTACTTTTTCTCCTATGTGTGTCGCACATGCAGCATGACTAGCAAACCTGGAGTGAAAATCTTGCTTCTTGCCTCATTTTGCATTCTCGCTCCATCCCGAGTCCTGCAACATGAACAAACGTGACACTATAATACAAAAGTTGGGTTGCCTCCAAACAAGCTCCTTAGTTAAGGTCGTAGCATGACATCTCTTTGTATTTATCTTATTTTTCAGTACAACAACATGTGTTGCCTCCAGTGAAGCACCTGATTTAACGTCGCTGCACGACGCAAGTATTTTCGCTAATCATCATTAAGGAGCACTTTCTCCTTCTCATTTTCAATATCGCCGCCCCAATAATGCTTAAGGCAGTGTCCATTAACCAATAACGTGTGTGCCCCATCTAATATTTGTATTTCCGCTGCTCCATAAGGCGTTCTTTTCATCACAACAAAAGGTCCGAACAAGCGAGACTTTAACTTATCAGGGAATAACCTCAACCTGGAGTTGAACAAGAGTACATGTTGCCCTGGCACAAACTCCCGATGCTGAATATGCTTATCATGCCACTTCTTAATCTTCTCTTTGTACAACTTGGCATTTTCGTACATTCCTAACCTGAATTAGTCTAGCTCATGGAGCTGCATCAATCACTTCTCACCTGCCAGGCTCATATCGAGATTGAGCTTTTTGATCGCCTAATAAGCTTTATGTTCCAGCTTAACAGGTAGATGACATACCTTCCCATAAATCAGCCTGTAGGGAGAAGTCCCAATAGGCATTTTGTATGTTGTCCGGTAAGCCCACAAGGCATCATCTAGCTTGGCTGCCCAATCTACACTATGCACATTCACAGTTTTCTCCAAGATCTGCTTCACCTCTCTATTGGACACTTCGACTTATCCACATGTTTGCGGGTGGTACACAGTAGAAACTGTGTGCTTCACCCGATATGTTTCTAAGAGGTTTTTCATCAGTTGATTGCAAAAATGGGCACCCCCATCACTAATCATCGCCCTCAGAGTGCCAAATCTTGCCAATATATTCTTCCGCACAAAATTCACCACCTCCTTTGCATCATCGGTGGGAAGAAGGACTACCTTCACCCATTTTGACACATAATCCACTGCATGTAAGATATATTTGTTGCCATACGATTGTGAAAATGGTCCCATGAAGTCAATGGCCCATACGTCAAATATTTCTACCTCTAAAATGTTGTTCAAAGGCATCTCATTCTTCCTCAAAATGTTACCCGTTTGTTGACATTAGTCACAGCTTTTGGCAAACGCATGTGCATCCTTAAATAAAGTGGGCTAATAAAAGCCAGATTGTAATACCTTTGCTGCATTGCGATCATCTCTGAAATGCCCTCCATATAGGGATGAGTGGCAGCTCTCTAATACGCGGGTGTCTTCTGATAGCTGCAGGTTTGGAGATCCAGATATATTTTTTTGCGTGATGAGTGTGTGACGCACACCCAATGCATGTTTGCTCCTATCCGCGACGCATGCTAGACGCACGTCTGCTTCCAGTTCTCCAATTTCCTTCTAAGTGTTGCACGCATCCTCTCGTCTTCATGTATTGATGCAAACACCTCAAATTTCTACCAAAACTGCTCGGTTATCATTCTTTTGGCCTCGTTGTACCTACACACATAATAAATACCAACATAAACCCTAATACAATGATTTCATCATAATTAGGACGATTAAAATGCTAAGAGTAAGAGGTAAAGTGACGCAAAACATAGATATTTGTACCAAATATCACTTACAGGCGGTGCAATAAAATGGAAAATTAGCATACACAACCTTCTGAGAGTATTCCACAATTTATCCAAATTTCTCATCGACATATTGTGGTTGTATTCGCTGCGGCAGATTCGCTAATAAATCAAGCTTGAGTCTGACTCTGGCTGTGCTCGTTCACGACTTCTCTTGGGTTGCTTTATCGGTTGCAATTGGCTTACCTACTGCAGAAGCTATGGACAGTAACGATGGTTTAGCGAATAACTCCGGCGGCAAACTCGGAAGAGATATCCAAACAAAAGCTTTTGACGTCACTTCTTTGGGATTGAAACCAATGGTCCATCAAACACTCTAAATTGGTGTTGTATACCATTGTAGAGTAGATATAGTTGTCATATTTAGCCGCAGCTAATACATAATCATCACATCTAACCAATATATTTCGACGTGCAAGCCATTCAATAACGCATCAACCTCGAGCTCCGAATTGTGTTGATAGCAGCTTTAGTAGTTAACATATTCTATTTTTGATTCAATTAACTGTAGATTTAAAAGAAATGTTGGCATTACGCACAAATATAATCATGAATGTTGTAAGGTTTTAGGGAATTCTTGACATTTTGATTTACCTGATTTGTAAGTAAAATACTGTAATTATTGCCGAAAAGAAAAGGAACTGACTAAGAATCGCTCTTAGTTTTAAACTTTTCTATTATACTTGTCTTGATTGCCAAATAACAATTAGCTTTAATAAATAAGGGTTGTTCATTATATTTTTGTTAAAGTTTGTTTGAAGCTGAGATAAGTAGACTATTTTTAAGTTCATGCGAAGCAAACATATTTTTTAGTGGACTTATAAAACAGTAATATAATATGTATAAATCCTCACCTAAAGAAGAAATAATAAAGAAAAGTAGCAGATATTGATCTGCGCGTGCACAAGACTATTATTTCAAAGTACACTGAAGTGTCCTTTATCGATAAACATACCCCTATTATATATTTGGCAAAACACATAAACAACCCTTTAGCTTGGCGCGAACTGATAACTATGACCTTAAACTTTTGTTGTGTGAGCTTATTTCGTTATCGCAGAGTATCAGCTGGTGACAAGATGTTGCCAATCACTATTAAGCACACACAGTTTCACATTTATGAACTTTGTAGTTACTTTATTGTCTGTTTTATGACAATCTTTTGCTGGATCTTTCCTTAATTTTTTTAAAAAAAATTGTGGTTTATTCATATTTTTGTGCTCTCAGTAGTGGTAGAAAATATCAAAAGCTTCTTCTATAATATTCATAGAAATCGACAAGGCTACTCATTGTTGCCAATTCACCCATCTACCCAGCAGAGGCAGATGAAATTATATACTGTTCAAGTACCTAAAAGCTTTGGCCTAAACCTTATATATGAGTTGTGAGTTTGGTGGCAAGCCCGGGTCTCCAGAACTCATAAATTTCTAATTTTGAATTCGCCCTGTCTACCGGTTCCGCTACTTGCTGATTATTCTCACCAGTTGAGCCAGAATTTTAATAAACTTCTTACACTTTAATCGCCTTATGAGAATTCACCTTAGTAAAAAACACTCTTTTCCACTATTCCCAGCAATATTTGTTTCATTCTCGGGTTGTTTAGCATCCGTTGCGTTGATCGGAGATGGAGTAGACTGATTAAGAGCAGTCTGCTTTATGTTTTAACGTCATGCCTCGACGAGCTAGAGCTTGCTGCTGAATAGAAACATCAGCTGCACCAGATTCTTCACACAATAATGCATCATATGCATCTTTAACTGTTTGTTGCGCGACCTTAGGACTCCTATTAATTGGCTATCCAATCCTTATGTCGATCAAATTAGCTGCATTATTTTCGACCTAAACTTGATCGTGACCACAAGTAGACACAACCTGATCTGGCACTCTTACCAGCCACAATGAAATTATTTCCAGCTCTCTTCGCGTCATACTTCCCTCGCATCACCTTGATATTTTTCAATATCAGTGATATCTTTGAGGAATATGATTATGTGTCTGAGATGATTGGAAGCGTTATTGGAATCTACAATGGAAAAACATTCAATCAAATTGAGGTCAAGCCTGAGATGATTAGTCATTATTTAGCTGAGTTCAACATCTCATACAAGCTTGTCAAGCACGGTAGGGCCGGTATTGGTGCTACTCACTCTTCAAGGTTTATTCCTTTGATGTGATTCAGGCAGAACTTGTACTTTGTTTTAATGCAATTTTGACGAGAACAGCTGATGCTGTATGGTTATTAGTTTGAGACTAGTAATTTGCTGTTACATTGAAACATTTCAGTTATTGTGCTAAAAAATGATTCTTCTTGGTTTTTTGTTGCGTTCTTTCCCAGAAGTAATGGACATTCACTTTTCACATGTCCTTGGTGCTTACAGAAGGTGCAATAAAATGGCAAATTATCATACACAACCTTCTGAGAGTATATATTGCACAATATTGTATTTTTATTTGCGGCGACGGATTCGCTAATAAATCAAGCTCGACTTTAACTCTGGATGTGCTAGGTCTCGACTTCTCTTGGGTCGCTTATCAATCGCAATTGGCTTACCTACTACGGAAGCTATGGACAGTAATAATGGTTTAGCAAATAACTCTGGTGACAAACTCGGAAGAGATATCCAAACAAAAGCTTCTGATGACGTCTCTTCTTTCAGATTGAAACCAATGGTTCATGGAAACACTTTAAATTGGTGTTGTATACCATTGTAGAGAAGGTAGTTAACATATTTAGCCTAGGTGGGCGTATATCAGTTCGGTTCGATTTTGTATCCGAAAAATATGAACCGAATAAAAATCAGTTCGGTTTTTTTGATTCTCCGGATTTTTTACCCACCCCTAATTTAGCCATATCGAATACATAATAAAACTAGGGGTGAGCGGGTCCGGGTACCCTAACATTTTTTAACTACCCGGACCCTACCCGGTAAAAGATCGGTTCCTAAATTTACTACCCGGAACCTACCCGTAGCAATCATTACCCGGAACCTACCCGACCCGCAGGGGTCCGGTAGGTTCCCGCACCTGTAAATAAAAAAACACAGATTAAGCAACAATTTTTTAGCCTATGAGAATCAAAAAGAGTTCTAAAATAATTTCATCCAATAGTTTTTTAGCCTGCAATCGGAGTTTTTAGTACCCTTATAAGAAGTTTTAGAAAACTTATTCATTGTAGAAAAGTTAATTCTGTAACCAAAACCTAAAATTGCATGCCAAATTTGACACTCAATTAATTGAACATGTTGATTTTAAAATAAATTTGGAAATATCTTAATTAAACATATTTTCGTGTTCATAAGCTCTTCGATACAAAAGAAAAGCTTTATTATACTAGTAAATCCCTAAATTTCATCTTCACAGCTACAAAAATATACACAAATTTTAAAAATAGATTTACATTTCAAATCAAAAAGTAATACAAATTGAAGATGAGTATCGCCTGAAATAGAACAGAAGCATAGGATATTAAAAAGAAATTGAAGAGTTAGATATGAACCCATATGCATTTTAGGAACAACGTGAACACAACCGAGGGAGAGAAAGAGGCAAAGGTGAAGCTTCAACAACGACAACGATGAAAGTACCTGAGAGAAAGCTTCAACAACGACGACGATGAAGCTTGGTGGTGTAGCTAAAACGTCATTGTTATTGAGAGAGTTTTGGGTGTTTTCTCTTAGGGCACAAAGAGCATTCTAGAATAAAGGGGTGAAAAAACTGAAATATTTGCGTCTTGGGGTGGGAAAAATCAATGTGCATGCGTGCAACAAACAATTTTGGAGAAAGTTAAAAGTGGTCCAAATGTTTCTCAAAAAAGTAAAAATATTTAATATTTTTACTTTTTCCGGGTATCGGTTCCGGGTCCGGGTACCCTGTCTCTATTTGCCGGAACCGGAACCGGACCCGACATTGATCGGTTCCTAATTTTACTACCCGGACCCTACCCGTTATTATAATATATCTACCCGGAACCTACCCGTTAGTGTCGGTTCCGATCGGGTATTTGGGTACCCTGTACCCGTGCTCACCCCTAAATAAAACACTTAAATTGGGCCAGAGGGAGTAGTTAACTTTAGTAAAAGGGTTATGCATTATATCTTTGTTGAAGTTTGTTTGAAACTGATATATGTAGACTATTTTTAAGTTTGTGTGAAGCAAATATATTTTTAGTAGACTTACAAAACAGTACTATGATATGTATAACCCTTACCTAAATAAGAAACAATAAAGAAAATTAGCAGAGCGCGTGCACAAGACTAGTAGTTCAAAGTACGCTAAGGTGTCCTTTATCTATAATTTTGGCATAATACATAAATAAACCTTTAAACTTGATCTCATTTTTTAGGTATGCCCTTCAATTTTAGGTGTGCACAAGTAAGCACCTTAATTTGTCTCCACTTTATCAATTGAACACTTTAACTTACAAAATGATCATCTAGACACCTCCAAAATGTATACGTCAGCGTCTGTATTTAAATGATATAAGTTGAGTTGAGTACTTGTGACTATCCAAAGTTGGAGGGCATACTTAAAAAATGAGGCCAAGTTTGAGGGCCTATTTATGTATTATTGCTCTTTATACTCAAATTGATGAAGATTTCTTCTGGTTAGGACCTGATCCCTGAGACAAAAAACAAAGTTATATTTTTCTATCTAAGCCGATGAAATCAAAGTTTCCGATCTGAAATCGACAAGAGAAAAACTGACCGATAGTGAAATATTTAATTAGGTCTAACATTGGTATTGCATTTTATAAGGCAGAATACTGAAAATACAGAACTGTTATGTCTAAAAAAAACCAAACCAACCGATGAACACCCCTAATCAAATGATCCAATAGAGGATAGTTATAAAACCAACAAGTAACTTCAAAGTTCTCAAACCAGATGAAACAGTAAATAAGCTCCCCCAACAAAAGCATCATTCCATCTGCGTCCAAAAAGAGAAACCAAAAACCTTTTATCAGGAAAACATCTTCAGCACCTACCATAATAAGAATTCTGAAATAACTGATCGACTTAACTTATTCTTGATATTATAATCGCACGAATATAATTGAATTTGAAAATAATAGCAGCAACTTAAGCATTTGCATATCTACCGCTTTATCGCTCACATTTTTTCATCTCTTACGATGATATTTATCCACATTAATGTCAATTGTGTTTGATTAGTACGCTTTGGTGATCTTGTACTTTTATGGTTTATTACTACAACAACAATAACAACTACTATGCCCCGGTCTCAAACAATAGTCAGATTCTGTGTGGAAGTAAATTCTATAGTAATACCTTTTGTCATTTTATTTGTGGTGGGCTTTGTGCAACATCATCTTGTTGAAGAGAAGTCCCAATATTTTCATTGGAAGGCTGCACAAACACTGAATGCTTAGTAGGGTAAAACCTCATTCGAGGTCTATCCATGTGTAGAGCATCCTGAGGTTGTCAAATCTGAATGAACTGAAAAACAGGACAACCGCATTTCAGATTCGAGGTGAAAAACAGGACAACCACATTTCAAATTCGAGGTGAAAAACAGATCACTTACGTCGATGGGCGATTCATGAGCGCATCTATATTCTAGAGTTGATGGTCCAGAAGAAACACCAGTCCCAATGTTATCTGTAGTTGCTCCAGGTGTAGCAGCTTCTCCTACATGGACATCAGCATCGGGAGTACTCAACGAGATTATGTTCTTTTCTTCTCCACAACAACAATAAATTTATTACCGTATGAAGAAAAGATTTTGATTCTTCTTTTAACAAAAGATATGGCTTTCTGTTTTGGATATTAAAAAGTATCTCTTCTAGTTTACTAAATCAAACTTAGTCCTTTAACCTATTTGCAGCCACTAAACCTTCTCTGCCAAACAACTGTATGAATCATCAACATCCATTTATTCCATATTGGCTTGTGTCATTCCAGTGCTCATAATTTTGTCTTTTTACGGTTCTCTAAAACTAGGGATTCTCTAAATCTCACGCTTATCCCTACATTTAACATACGGTTCTCTAATCAGATTATTATTTGGTAGGTACAAGTTGGCATTGGAACTAAAGCATCAATAAGTAAAAGTTTCAGGGAAACGTGTATGTTATTTATTTCTAAATTTGGAGCGCATAAGATTATAAATTCATCTTACCATGCATGTCTGTAAGTTCAGTGTTGTTTTGTTGTCTAATGTTTGCAGTAGCTTGCTCATATTGATGTTGAGAAGGCAACAACATACCCAGTAAAATCTCACAATATGGGGTCTAGGGAGGGTAGAGTGTACGCAGACCTTACCTCTAGAGAGACTGTTTTCGAAAGACCCTCGGCTCAAGAGAAAGCATAAGCATAAGAAATGGTCAGATGCGGACAAGAAATTTAAAGCGGTATGAAAATGAAAATAACGAAAGAGATTAAGCCATGATAAATCATTCTGAAAAAAGAAGCAGTAACTACCACAAGTAAATAAGATAATCGAAGTACACGAAACAACAGATAGTAGCAGAAATCAAATGACAGGAAACTATAAAACAATATTGCGCCTACTAGTATGAAAGGATAAGTGGGACTACCTACTAACATTCTACCCTAATCTGAGTTCTTCATAACCTCCTATCTAAGGTCATCTCCTCGATAAGCTAGAACTGCGTCATGTCCTGTCTAACCACCTCTCCCTGGTACTTCTTCGGTCTACCTCTACCTTTTGTAAAACCGTCCATAGCCAACCTCTCATACATCCGCACTGGGGCATCTGTGTCTCTCCTCTTCACATTCCCGAACCATCTCAGCCTCGCTTCCCGCATCTTGTCCTCCACTGAGGCTATTTCCACCTTGTCCGGATATCTTCATTCCTAATCCTATATCACCTAGTGTGTCCACACATCCATCGCATCATTCTCATTTCTGCAACTTTCATCTTCTAAACGTGGGAGCTTTTGACAGGCCAACACTCCGCCCAATACAGCATAGTCTGTTTAACCAGCACTATGTTAAGATGAGTTCTCCGCCCCATGTTGAGAAGGCATAATTTGGAAACTATCAGTCATGTCATCGACAAAAGCAGATCTTCCGGTATGATGAAAGCCTCGGGATATCCCTAAGTGTCTGCAGATATCTAGCATCTGCTTCCGCTGATAAAGCGACATATATTGTCCATCAATACAATTGCAATACAAAACATTCTGAAATTGTTAGATCAAATACTTAAATAACAAACCTGTTAACAATTCTGTACGAACTTGCCTCTGATGCAGCCCAGTACCATTACCACTCACTAAATCAGAGTTGATATGCCTGCTCGTTGTGAGACAAAGGTAGAACCTTCTCCCTGCTGAGGGTGAGAGTGTCGAATTTACAAAGATAATTAGTTTGAGTAAAGCAAAATCTATAGTACTACCTGGCTTGAGAGAGGATTGGGACCGAATCAGTTACATAAAACGCAGGTCCAGCATTGACGGTGGCAGTACTCTGAATACAATGACAGACATGGTTAGGCTATTAAGATATATAAAAGATAAAACACTGAGTAGAACTAGTAACATAGAGATTAGTAGATTTCTAAGTATATTAATAAGATCCAGGCAAAAACTAACGGACCAGTTACTGGGCCTCTAGATCCGCCCATGGCTAAGAATAGATTATATTAAGTCTTGCTAAGGTGATGAGGTTTTTTTTTAAAAGTATTGCTTAGGTGGACATACTTAGGTTGTTCGATCTTTATTTTAGCGTTGAAACAAATTCAATGGGTATGTTTTTAAACATAGTGACAGAAAAGGACTATCGTAGCCACAACATTCATAGATTTCTTGTCAAAGCTCCATTTAAGAAGTGATAGTTTAAGATTTGAAGTTTATAGATTTCTACAGTGACCACAAGTTAATGTACAATAACACTGACTTTACAGTCAAATATTTATAGATATTTAGTGGATTTCGTAATACATATAAAAGGTCTGGGCAAAAGCTCTTGAACCCATAGGTTTCAAGTTAGATCCACCTGCGCTACAAGATAAGGTTTAGAAGAACGCCAAATAAGAACTATTTCTCTTTATGCCCATTCTTTTCTTTCATATATGGAGCAAATGGAAAGAAAAGTCGTGCAAGAGAAAGACCTTGATAGGTTTCGGCGGAGATTCTGATAGAGGTTCAAAATTTTAAATAAAAACTGGAGAGCACTATATCAAACAGAAGTAGTAACTGGAGCTAGAACTTACAAGCAAGCGCTGTGAAGTTTGATTTATAAGCATATCTCTCGTGGAAGATAGCAGTCTCGCTAATTGTTCTGCTCCTCGTGAAGGAGTGAAAGGATTAAACGCGCTTCTGAGCACCTCGTGCATATCGTTTCCTGTTTCTGATTATAACACACAAAGAGATAAGACATTTGTCTATGATCCACTGATCCATAATGGAAGAAAAAAGAGGAAAAAGAAACTGACCATTTGTACTATATTCACGTTTCATCCTTTCCAGCTACCATGGCAACATTTGTAAAGAGTTAGGACGTTCCTACAACAACAAGAATATGAAAACGTCTACCTTGGCAATGAACATGTCATACGTCAATACCACCTATTATCTAGTTTTAGGAATAGAATTATTGTACCCAAGATGAGGCACATGTTGTGTAGAGAACATATAAACACATACATATTGAAAAATAAGAACTAAAAGTGATGATCAGTATGATAATAACGTAAATGTACCTACTGCAATCTGCATCAACTTGCCTGTTGAGTATCCGGGGAAATTCCATTATTATGTCTATGAACATATGAAGAGATGCCTCTTACAGCAGAACCTGCTTGAACGTCCATGCTACGACTAGTGCCTGAACAACAGACAGGAGTAACAACAACAACATACCCAGTGAAATCCCACAATGTGGGGAACATTCTGTTATTAAAAAGTATCAGACAGGAGTAAAAAACTTTTTAATAACAGAATGTTTAAGATAAGGAGTTTAATTTTCTTTAGCTAGAATCAAGAGTACTAATTGTAAGAGAATAATCCCTTGATTATTTTCATTAATTTTTCATTAATAAAGAGGTCTATATAAACAATCTCTAAATATGAAAAAATTTATTCCTACTATAATACTAATATCTTAATTACACTTGTACAAGAATTCTACAAAATATGGTAAGTAACCTAAATATTCACAAATATACATGGTTTCTATCACACCCCCGCAATCATAGCGGGCGGTTGTCGTATGCTGAGACTGTCCCTAAAATCTTCAAACAGAACCAAGGGAAGACCCTTAGTAAAGATGTCAGCAATTTGGTACCTTGAAGGGACATGTAAGACACGTACTTGTCCACGATCTACCTTTTCGCGAACAAAGTGAATATCCATCTCGATATGTTTAGTGCGTTGATGTTGGACCGGATTCTCAGAGAGATAGACGGCATTAACATTATCACAGTAGACCAAGGTAGCTTTCTGAATAGGAAAGTGAATCTCTAATAAAATATTACGCGGCCAACATGACTCAGACAACATATTGGCTATGCCTCGATAATCGGCCTCCGCACTGGATCGTGATAAGATAGCCTGGCGTTTTGCCGACCAAGAGACCAAGTTATCACCAAGAAACATACAATAACCAGAAGTTGAACGTCTGGTATCTGAACATCCACCCCAATCAACATCTGTAAAAGATATGAGAGTAGAGACGGAGGATGGATATAAATGCAACTCATAATCAAGTGTGCCCTGTATGTATCGTATAATGCGTTTGAGCGCATGCATGTACTCAATCCGCGGATCATGTATAAATAAACACACCTGCTGAACTACATAAGTAATATATGATCTTGTGAATGTAAGATAGTGAAGAGCCCCTGCAAGACTACGATAGTGGGTGGAATCCTCATATGGTGTGCTAGACGTAGCACTCAACTTCGATTTGGTATCAACTGGAGTAGAAGAGGACTTACAACATGACATGCCAGCTCTCTTAATAATTTCAGCCGCATACTTCCTCTGTGATAAAATAGACCACTTGCATGACGAGTGACAGTTATTCCCAAAAAATAACTCAAGGGCCCCAATTCTTTCATAGCAAATTCTAAACTGAGAAGGGTCATGATAGACTTGCGCAAATTATCAAAGGAGGCTGTCAAAATAATATCATCCACATATAACAGAATGTATCATAGAGAAATACCACGACGATAGATGAACAGAGAATGATTAGACCTGCTGTGAGAAAACCCAATAATAGACACATAATTTGCAAACTTCTTATACCAAGCCTGTGGGACCTGCTTAAGTCCATATAAGGACTTCTTCAACAAACATACACGGTGAGGATAATTGGGGTCTTTAAAACCCAAGGATTGATGCATGTATACTGTCACCTTAAGATCACCGTGTAGAAAACATTTTTCACATCCAGCTGATGAATGGGCCATGCTTTCGAGAAATTCAAACTAAGCACAGTGTGAATAGTTGTCGGTTTGACCACCGGACTAAAATGTCTCTCCACAATCTATGCCAACCTGTTGTGTTTTGCCATCACCTACAAGACGGGCCTTATGCACCGTCAGAATTTTCTTTATGAGTAAAAAATTCACATAGATCGAATAATATTAACACCAGGCGGACGGGGCACCAAATCTCAAGTCTTATTTTCAATACGAGCATTATATTCGTCAACCATGACCATTTTCCAATTCGGGTCATGAAGGGCAGACACTAGGTTACGTGGTAGGGGTGATTTAGTGATATTAGAATTAAGATTAAAATATCATTTTGGTTTAAAAATACCCCATTGGCTACGTGTAACGGGCCCTTGACTTGAGATAGAATTTGACGGAATTTGAGTAATTATTGGGTCAGTGGTGGACTGGCCAACATGCAGTGGGCCTGCTGGCCCAATAGCAGATGGCTGACGACCCGGAGGAGAATGAGAAAAATTTAGGCTAGAAACTGGACCGAGAGTCTGGGCCAATAACTGGATTGAGTCTCGGAACTAGAAACTGGGCCAAGATCTCCACTGGGCCGGGTCTCGAAACTGGGCTGAGAGGCTGGAACATTGCCGAGATTATTTGGGCCAGCAGGCAGTGCGCCTACTGGCAGATTTGACTCGCAGGCCCACTATTGTAGAATATAAAGGGAGGGAGCATCGTCCAAAAAATTATTAGCACTCGACACAGATTTAGACACTTGAGCAAGCGGAAATTGGGTTTCATAAAAAATAACATGGCGATTAATAATGATTTTATTAGAAGATAAATCAAAACATTTGTAACCACGATGATTAGACGGAAAACCCAAAAATACACAAGCGGTAAATGGACTTTACTTACATCATAATGATGTAGATCTCGATCAGCAACCTGAACGAGAAAATGATTTGCTCTTACAAGACACTTTAGTCCAACGGTTTCATATCCCAATCTTTGTGGAACCGAATACTTTTCGATGATGTTGGCAGTTGTACAGATGTCCCCAGTGCCAGTTGTTGCACAAGTTGAATTATAACAAGAGGTTGTACAGATGTTTCTATCAACATATCGAGAGAAAAAATTAAGCGCCAAAGTCAGTATCCTGATTATTATGTGAGTGTTGAGACGTGACCACAGAAGAATTGAATGGCCAAGTAAATCTACTATGGCAATAGAATATTTACCAAGATAGCATTCATGATGCATGACATTTACTAACAGTCTCCATGGTCTTTCTTGTTTCCTCTGTTGCTTTCGTCTATCCAATGAACTCCTCCTGATTTCTCTCGCGATGCATCTTATCCCGGACTCTTTGATCCTCTACAATTCTCATGTGTTATTTATCATCGGGTGCACGACGTAGCAAGTTATGATTAAAAAGGCAAGGAGGATCCTTTTGAAGAATGCTACTGACAAGCAATACAGTTACATGGGTACTACAACCCTCCACGTCCAATGATTTGGAAGCATTTGGAACAACTGTCGAACGTGATGTACCAACAATTCATCTTTACTCGTCCTTGCTAAGACCAGGATCTCTAGTGGTGCATAGGAGGCCACATGGAGACGCAGACTGCTGCAATTTTCTTCTGTCAAGTCGCACACGTGCATGAGACTTTCTCTTTTTCTCTTGTACTTGGGATCCGATAGATACTTGATCTGTAAAATCAACAGCCTAGTGGACCCCACACAAATTAATGATATTCTAAAAGACTATTGATTTTACAGATCAAGTATCTCTCGAATCCCAAGTACAAGAGAAAAGAGAAAGTCTCATGCACCTGTGCGACTTGACGGAACAAAATTGCAGCAGTCTGCATCTTCAAGTGGCCTTTTGCGCACCATTAGAGATACCGGTCCTAGCAAGGACAAGCCAAGAGGAATTGTTGGTACATCAAGTTCTCCGGTTGTTCCAAATGCTTCCACAAATCATTGGACGTGGAGGGCTGTAGTACCCCTGTAATTGTATTGTATGTCAGCAGCATTCTTGAAAAGGATCCTCCGTATCTTTTTTAATCAAAGCCCTGCTGACATTGCACACGCCGATGATGAAAAGTACATGAGAACTGTTGAGGATCAGAAAATTCAAGACAAGAGTGCATTGCGAGAGAAATTGGAAGGTGTTCATTTGGATGGGCGAAAGCAGCAAACGACAAGTCTGCTCTTGGCTGCTGAACTATTCCCTTAAAACCTTGAATTAAATGACAAAACAAATCAGTTCCGGCAGACACACATATTTATGCATGCTGAGCTGATCCCTTAAAACCTTGAATTAAATGACAAAACAAATCAGTTCAGGCAGACACGCATATTTATGCATACAACAACAACTACGCCACAGTCCCAAACAAGTTGGGGTAGGCTATATGAATTCTCATTTCGTCATTGAAGCTCATACTTGAGAGGTATACGCATATGAAGCATATTAAATGACAAAACAAATCAGTTCAGGCAGACACGCATATTTATGCATACAACAACAACTACGCCACAGTCCCAAACAAGTTGGGGTAGGCTATATGAATTCTCATTTCGTCATTGAAGCTCATACTTGAGAGGTATACGCATATGAAGCATATTAATAGATAAAGTTAAATTCATTATCAATTGGTTTAGATCAAATGAAATTCATATCTCAAGCAAGTGAAATATCAATCTTAATGATCATTCAAACCATAAAGATCATGAACATTTCAACTCAAAATCAGGGAGGATATAGTATGTATTTGTTAGCCCATACACATATGTATTTGTTAAAACGTTCACTAAATAAATACATATAATAGATTTTGGACCTAGTAAATTAAATAATCTATGGTATAAGAGCGAACTCCAAACTGTAAAATTCAAATCCGAGATGCACGTCTTCTTAGAAGCACCATTTAAGCAAATTAAATTCTCCATGAGAAGACTCAAAGCAATCTCAAAAAAGAACTTAATCCATACTCATATCATCTATGTGTTCGTATCTAAAGGTGCAATATCAGGTAACAAAAAGAACAAACGGATCTTAGTAACATACATGATGCCCTTTGAATCGTTAAAAACTTTTTCTTGATAAAAGAAGAGCTCTTATTTTCTTTCTACAACAAAGCTTCATAAAATTTTGATTGAAGAAATTCAAAAGATACACAAATGCCCCATTTTTATCACCCAAGGGCATTTCCTAAGCAAAAAATTAAACCCAAAAAACAAAAAGGAAGATTGACTTTAAATAAAGCTATAAATCAAGACTTCAAAACTCTGAAAAAAATTCAGAAAAAACCAAGTAAACTTAAAATCGGATACTTTATCAAAACTTGAACAAAGTTCAGAGAAAATCCACAAAAAATCATCACTAAAACAACACAAAAAGAGAGAAGAATCGTGTTCTTCTTTTGCTAGAAACGTAACACCTACAAAGAAAGAAATGATTAAGAATGTGAACAGTTAAAACTCACCATTTTGTAAATTTGCAGAAAAGATTGTTTTGTACTATTGGTCTTCATAGGACACACTCTATTTATAAAATTTATGTAATCCATTTTTGGATTTTGAGCGTTACTATTGAGGCAACCAGATACACGTTTTATTTGAAGTTTTCTTTTTTGAAATTTCTTCTTCTTTTTTTTTTTGCTTGGATTTCTCACTTATTAATAAAATTATGAATTTTAGTCCTTATTATACATGAGTAATTATATTTAATCTTCAATTATAAGTGCACTTTTAATGACCTTACTTATAAATTTTCATAATTGTTTACTCCATATTCTGGGTAATATACTTTTAAAAATAGTTCAAATATAATATAATTCTTACGTAAAGAGATAAAACACATGTTACTACTAATTTAAAATTAAATATATCGCGTCATATATTGCAAGTCCAAAATCATAATCTATGCTATTTTTTTTGTCAAACATGATATATACTATTATAAAAGCATGAAGCCCCTTCAGAAATACCGTTTGCCTTTTTAAATTTTTAAAAATAAAAATAGAGTTCACATTGGACAAATTTGCTATTTAATTACTTTTCCTAATATTTTAGAACATTGAAATCAAATAAATGTTTTCCTATTAAAACTTTTCTAATTTGATCTATGTTGGAAGTCCTAAATTTAAGACTTTAAAATCAATTAAAATTTTACCTTATATAATTTTTTCCTTATTTGAATGTCTTAATATGTATAGTAATCTCTATTAATGTTATTGAAAGTCTATTTACACTTGAACTCTTACTTCATAGAATACTAGGTTTTCTGAAAAACTATTGTCCTTCAACATTTATGTATGGGAACATTTCCAGTTGTACCGAGTCAATTATTTATAGAAACACAATTTCACATTTACAAATCTTTCTTGAACATGTATCTAAAGACTCCAAGTTAGAGTATCCCCGTATCAAAACTACTATAGATTTCAATACTAAAACAAAGTTTGGTATTTCGTTCCAAGTGAAAAAACAAAGATTGGGCTATATTGTTTTCTTAAGAATATTTAAGTTTGATGTTCACAAACTTAACTTATTTAAATGCAAGGTATTTAGTTCCAAAGCAATGAAATTCCTGAGATCATAATCTATTACCGATGAATAATAAAGAGATTATTAGTTTCTTATACTTTAACCTGCATCTATTTTTAAAAACAAAGTGACCTAGAATATTTGGTAATTTTTTGAAGGTCCTTCATTAGGTATTCTAGGTACAACTCACCAATAGCTAATATTGTGTGTTCAATAGACTTTTCAACTTTTGTGATTTCCCTAAGGCCTTCCACCATTTGAGGCATTGTTTCCATTATGGGAAGAGTATTTAACTGAAGAGGCCAAAATATGTCCATTTTGTTTGCTTTTAAGTTTTTCATCTTTCTCGTTGTCTGATTTTTCTCTCTCATCTCTCTCCTCTCATCTTCTCCTAGCGGTCAGAACCTCTAACTCCCCTCTCCCCACGGTGAAACCTTCCCAATGGTAAGAACACCACCCACCCACACTTTTTTCGACCGGTGACCAGTTACACTGGTCTCTCCACCGTTCCCTCCTCTTTCTCTCTCCACCCTCTCCTCTTTGTATCTTTGCCCTTTTTTCTTTCTTTCTACCTTTTGCCAACGGCCACCCACCGCGGCTCCGACCAGGTACGCCGACCTAACACCAGCGAGCTATTCTGGCCAGAAATAGATCCTCTCTTCTTCTATCTTTTATTTTCTTCTCCTTTTGTTTTTTTGTCTCATTTACTCTGCAACCGGAAACCCCTCCAATAGGTTTTCGGTTAGGTCTGCACAAGTACGCAGGTTTCTTGGCAAGTTCCGGCAATGAACAGTAACTTCCGACAATGAATAATAATTTTGGGCAGAGAACAGTAATTTTCATCGTCGAACATCGATTTTCGACGGCGAACATCTATTTTTCGGCTGTGAACAGTAATATCCGACAGTGCACAGTGATTTCCGACGGTGGACAAGTTCTTTCCACCTAGAGTTGGTATCTCCAGTTGCTCCTATTCATTATTTGCCCTTATCATTGTAGTTGAATTTTGCCTGCTTCCGTTTATTAAATTGTGACTTTACATTCTTGCCTTATTCTTCTTGTATTTAGTCATATCATTCTTGTTGCAGTAGTTCGACTTGCCTTTACCGTCACACCTCAATCTTGGGGGGTGTGGCCGGCACCCAGCACCCAAAGGTCTGAACGTACCATTGTAGTATCCGAAAGTTGTAGTATGAAACTTAGGCCGACAAGGCCTCCAAATAACAATATATGACAAGCCTGAGTGATAACCTGCAGTGAGAAGAGTCCTAGCAATATATATATATATATATATATATATATATATATATATATATATATATAGATAGATAGATAGCCAAGGCCGACAAGGCCACTAGATGAGTACACTACTAACAAAAAGGGCCGACAAGGCCACGACATACAAATACCCACTATACACAAGTCTGAAAGCCTCTAAAAGTAGTATATACATACCAACAAGTCAAGACAGGGCCTTGCTATACCCCCAAAACACTAGTAATATATATAACAGTAACCTAAGGACTCATGTACTACAACTCCGAGAGAAGTGAGTGCGACAATCATAACTGAGCAGATCACTTACTGAGGAGAAGCGCCGCTCTATCTATCTGTACCTGCGGGCATGAACATAGTGCCCCAAAATGGGGCATCAGTACGAAAGATGTACTGAATATGTAAGGCAGATAGCAAATGTAAGCAGAAAGTATCATATAGGAGATATGGGTACAGAAGTTAACCTGAAACTCAAAACAAGCCTTTGAGGACCTACACGTCACAATCATGAAGATGTATGCATGTTTGTAAAAATCCAACCACTCAGTGGGGCCATATAATGTAATATCCATCCTCTTTGTGGAGCAAATCATATCATAATACATATATATATCGTACCCGGCCTCGATGAGGACTCGGTCGTACCTGGGCAAAATGTGGGACTTGGTAATATCAAAACCAACTGCAGTGGTGTGCACAAATAGGTGACGTACCCAGCCAACTATAGCGCGGCTCGGTAAAAAAATAGCTACACAGTATCGGCTAAATCAAAAAAGCAGAAAAGCATGATTCTCTACATCGTCGATTGGAATAGGCGATAACCGGCGGTTATTGGTTATAAACTGGTCGTATCCTGAAGAAATCTTGGAGACTTGGATGCCTAAATCGGCAATATCTAAATTGCTTAGGACAGGCACCTCGGCTCTCGGAATCGGAAGGCCAAGTATCGCTGTCACATCAAGCAGTGTGGGTGTTATCATTCCCCAAGGGAAAATAGGGCATTGGCAGCGGTCGACCAGTAACCAAGAAAGGCATATATAAGACCTACGTTGCAGGAGGAGTCAAATTCTGACAACATAATGGCATCATAGAGACCCGTGCGCCTTCATTCGACTTATTTGGCCGACTTCACTTGATCCAACCGAATAGAATAGTTGGCAATCTTGGTCGGTCAGGTGCCCAAACTGGCCGGATAACGGTCGCCAGTAAACCAGTCACAGGTAATCAGAAGGTCGTAGTTCGCCGGGCTTAGATGCTGAGAAAGAAGGAGGTCACCTTGTTCAGATGTACCAAAATGAGCAAAAATCAGTTGGTCATCGATGAAGGAAAAAATGGGGATTAGGTCATCATCAGCCAAATCGGAACTATCCGACCCCAGAGATAGAGAAGAAGATGAAGACATGATTTTTCCAAGAAAGAAACAAGGTTTTTTTTGGAAAAAGGCAAGAAATTCGGGAATGACCGAGAAGATCAAATAAAAAGCCTTGTGTGTAACGCCTCTCCTAAAGTACTTCATTTTTCTCAAAAATTGACACGCTGCCAAGGGTCATTTCGACCAAAATGTGCGGCTAAGAATCCTTCTGAAAATGCTTGTGGAAGCCGAGGCGTTTCTGTGGAAGGAAATAGGAGCTTCTTTAAAGACCATCATTGCATGCACTGTAGACAAGACGAGTGAAGTGACATGCGCAGTTGTCAGACTGAAACGACGGTTACTTTCGGATACATCAACTCAACAAACACTGGAGTTAATGTAGGAGGGCAATTGTTAACACTCAAAAATAATTTAAGTGTTTAGCCGAATTTACTCCTAGCCTTCGACTACAAGAACTTCAACGGCTACTAAGGCATCTTAGCCGAAGTTGTTAGTTAAGAGGAACGATTGGGACCCACTCAGACGCAGACTCCTCAACGACCAAGTCAAAAGGGTTTCCAAACCCCTAGAAACGATAACGGCCAACAACAACTGAAAGAAAGGGTCATTATCCAAACAAGAGAAGTAGAAGGCGAGAAAGTTGACACTACCTCCCCCATAGTCAGCCGTTGAACTTAGTGGGTTACTTGACGACCGACATGGGGGGCACGTTTTGTACAATTTTTCTTCTTTTTGTACTATAAATACTCATTTTTTGTACATACAAAACACACAATCAATCAAACAAATCAAATCTTTTATCTATCTTTACTTTATCCTTTACTTTTCCTTTACTTTACTCGGTTGTATTGATGTTTTCTTACCTCTTAGTCTAGTCACACCGTCCTAATGTTTTCTGGAGTAGTTGGGAAACTCATTGCTAGAAATTAAAATTCTGTTTTCAGCCCAAATCGCTTGAGTTAAGGAATCAATTTGTCTCCTGATTTCATCAGCAGATAAAACGGCAGAAGGAAGAATTCGGGCGAGAACAGTTACCATTTTTTTAATAGAGATTTACTCCTTCCACATAAATCTGAAAACCTAGGGTTTTAACAGGGGCAATATCTCAAACACCAAAATAGGAAAATGGCATATCTTCCCAACGATATCATTATCAATATTCTCTCGTATTTACCAGTGGAATCTCTATTACGATTTAAGTGTGTTTCTAAACCATGGGGTTCTTGGATTTCAAGTTCGAATTTCCATCTTTCCAATAAACAATGACAAGGAGTTATCGCGTTGTATATATGTTCAAATACGAGTAGGAGGTCTAAGCCCTCCTTCCACTTCAAAAACCAACAGCTCACTTCGGAGGAGCTCAATGACCCTCTCATGAAAAGGGGTCATAAGGAATATTGGGGGGTTTTGGGTTCTTGTCATGATCTCATACTAATAAACGCAGATGAGTATTTTTACTGGTGGAATTCTGCCACCCGATTTTGCACCAAAGTGCTTGAGCTTGACCGCTTGAACGATGATGGCTATGATTTACGCGGGGGACTTTGTTTCGACTCCTCCAAGAATGTATACAAAGTCAGTGTTGATTATGCAGCATCAGACCCTAGATTATGGTAGTGAGTTTGTTATAACCGCTAGTCTTGAAGACAAACATTGGTGGCAACCCGAATTCTCTTATGATATCTCCTCAGTGAGTTCCGGGATTACATTGCATGAACGTCTTCACTATAGGGTAAGGGTAAAAAAAATTGACTTTCCACAATACGAGTGTAGGTGGGATCTCTTAGTTGCTCTTAACAAAGTAATTTGTTTTGATCCTATCTCGAAAAAGTTCAACATGTTTCCAGTACCTGAGCCTAAGTCTGATCAAGAAGATATTATTATAGTCGGTTTAGGAATTTTAAATGAATGTCTTTGTATGATGACTTGTTTGGAACATGATAAGGGTGTTGAGACGTTGGCTATGAAGGAATATGGAGTAAAAGAATCATGGACATCCTTATTTTTCATAAAAATTTTAGAAATAAATCCTTCTTATGGATTTGCAGTGCCCTTTTCTATGACAGAGACGGGAGAAGTAGCTTTGATAATACACGACCTACATGACAGGAAAGTTGTTATGTACAATCCTAAGAA
Organism: Anisodus tanguticus; assembly: GCA_034509755.1. Lineage (NCBI taxonomy): Eukaryota > Viridiplantae > Streptophyta > Magnoliopsida > Solanales > Solanaceae > Anisodus > Anisodus tanguticus. The sequence continues at coordinate 4,539,596 of CM067543.1, read as the reverse complement.
TAATGATATGCAAGACATTATTGTCACCGGAAGAACACAATCATCTATATGTATCATTATCTGTGTGAAAAGTTTGATCTCGCCAAAGGTATATTATTGGTCTGAGAAGCGGCACAAACAATTTGGAGAAACAGTTCCCTGGACGTGTTTGTTATAAAATTAGTAGTACATATGGTTTTTGTTCTTATGGTTTAAAGTTTTAATTTCTGTTCTCATCCTCCTTTTTCTAAGCATAACAGGTTGTTTAATTTGGATAGTGGTTACTTGCTACCTATTAATACAATGTTTGTTTTTATTTGGATTATATTGTTACAATGTGTTTTAGGGGTCCTTTCCCAGCTATTCAAACCTGTTGAAATTTTGTTAGTCAAATAACTGAGGCAGGACGAAAACTACAAAACTAAGAGATTCAAGTTATATACCCCTGAACAATAGAATCTTTAACAGCAGTTAACAAGCTCTTTCCCACTTCACCTGAGAGTGTATCATACAATAATATGTTAGGTCCCTGCAAATACATTTGAAGAGTCAAAACAATGTTAAATATACACAATATACATGTGTATATTGTGTATATTAGTCTCTCGGTTTTAGTGTACAAACCGTGTACATGGTAGATAAATTAGATAAGGTTTTAGTCTCCTAGTTTAGGTAATGTTGTAGTGTAAATAGTATTATATACTTACCATAATATTTGTATCACCATAATTGTATAATTAGTATCCAAGTAGAATAAGGTTTTAGGAATAGAATAGGAATAGTATTATCTTATTATGGAAATATGTAACTTGTATATATAGCCTTTCAATCAATGAAAATAATCAAGGGATTATTTATTTCAAGGTATCAAGGGATTATTTCTCCAACTTTTTTCCGTCGACCTCCCTTGAACTTCCAAGGCCTTTGCTCTCAGTTGTTCGTGCCGACGGTACCTCTACTTCCCAATTTTTTTCTCCCAAAATCCCTCAATCACATATTGTTCTATCAACATGTCTACATCCCGGAACACATTTCATCCTGCCCTTACAGTTTCTAACATCAAGAATAACATCCCTCTTGTTCTTGAAATAGAAAACGTCCAATATGCGACGTGGGCTGAACTGTTCAAAATTCATGCACGATCGCATCAAGTCATTCATAACATAATCCCAGCGGCTCCTGAGGATACGGAGGTGCCGAAACGCGAGGATGATCCTAAGTTGTGGACGACTCTTGATGCTACCGTCCTTCAGTGGATATATTCCACTATTTCTACCGACCTTTTGCAAACAATTATTGAGCCTGACGCTACGACACAAGCGACTTGGGATAGACTGCGTGATATATTCCAAGATAATCAAAATTCTAGAGTTGTTACCCTTGAGTAGGATTTCTCCCACGTCAATATGGAAGATTTCCCTAATGTTTCGGCTTATTGCAAAAGATTAAAGGAATTGGCGGACCAACTTCGCAACGTTGGCGCGCTAGTTTCAAACGATCGTTTGGTCCTCCAAATGGTTTCCGGCCTCTCCGAGGCCTATAGTGGTGTGGGAACGCTTCTTCGGCAAAGCAATCCGTTTCCGCAATTTTATCAGGCTCGTTCTATGCTTACACTCGAAGAAGCAGGCATGGCAAAACGAGCGGCTATCGGTGCTAGTCTCGTAGTCATGATGACCGAGTCCACGGTGTATCCTATCGGTTCCAACAACTCGGGCCAAAACCGCAACAACGGTGGCGGCAAAAATGGTGGAAATAAGAAAAATAATGGCAAGAACCGCGGCGACAGCCGACAGAATGGTGGTGGCGGTGGGGGTCCTCGCGGTGGTCAGCAGCAGCAGCAACAGTTCTGGGCCCACAGTGGGCCCCACAATAGCATTTTGGGCCCAGCCATTTTTCTCCACAGCAACAGTTTAGGCCCAGCCAGTTCTCACCCAACTGGCAGTGGGCGGCCCAGCAGCAGTCTAGGCCCAATTCGACCTGGTCCACATACAGTCAGCAGTCTGGACCGAGACCGCAAGCAGGGGTGCTTGGGCCTCGGCCCCCGCAGGCCCATCACGCAGTGGTACCCACGTCTACAGATATCGAAGCCGCAATGTACACATTTGGTTTAACTCCTCCGGACCCAAATTGGTATATAAATATCAGTGTCACTACCCACATGACATCCGATTCAGGTACGCTCTCGTCTTATTTCAATTTGAGCAACCCTCGCGGCATAATTATTGGTAATGTTAATTCTATTCCAATTCGTGGTTATGGTCATAAAACTTTGTCTCCCCCTCATCCACCTCTTATCTTGAAAAACACCCTACACGCCCCTAAATTGATTAAAACATAGTCTATGTCCGTAAATTCACTACTGACAATTTCGTTTCTATTGAATTTGATCCATTCGGTTTCTCTGTGAAGGATTTCAAGACAGGGAGTCCTCTCATGAGGTGTGATAGTAGGGGAGATCTTTATCCTATCACACCCAGTTTCGGTCCATCGAGTCAAGCCATGTCATCCGCTTTTGCAGCCATTTCTTCAACCTTGTGGCATGCTCGTCTTGGTCATCCGGGATCATCTATTTTATCGTCTTTAGATAAAAATAGTTTTATTTCATGCAAGGGTACGAGTAGTACTCCGAATTGTCAGTCTTGTTCTTTAGGAAAATTTGTTAAGTTGCCATTTGTAGATTCAAATTCTCATATTTTAATGCCATTTCATATTATTTGTGCCGACTTATGGACGTCTCTTGTTCTTAGTTCTGTGGGTCATCGGTATTATGTTCTCTTTTTGGATGATTACTCTAAGTTTTTATGGACATTTCCAATAGCGAAAAAATCTCAAATTTTTTCCATCTTCTTGAAATTTAGAGCATTCATTAGAACCCAATTCGAACAATAAATCAAAAATATTCAGTGTGATAATGGCAAAGAATATGACAATGGGGTGTTTCGGGAATTCTGTGCTAATAATGGGATCAATTTTCATTTTTCTTGTCCTCATACGTCTTCACAAAATGGGAAAGCTGAACGTAAAATTCGTTCCATAAATAACATTGTCCGAACTCTATTAATTCACGCTTCCATACCCCCATATTTTTGGCATCATTCTCTTCAAATGGCTACATATCTCCTTAACATTATTCCTTCCAAAGGTTTGACATATTATTTCCCTCTTCAAATTTTATATAATAAAACTCCTTCTTATTCTCATCTTCGGGTCTTTGGGTACTTGTGTTATCCGTTATTCCCCTCCACCACAATTAACAAACTTCAGGCCCGGTCTACTCCGTGTGTGTTTTTGGATTTTCCGTCTAATCATCGTGGTTACAAATGCTTTGATTTATCCTCCAATAAAATCATAATTAATTGCCATGTAATTTTTGATGAAACTCAATTTCCATTTGCTAAAGTCAATACTCCCGTGCCTAGTTCGTATAATTTTATGGATGATTGTATATCCCCGTATATTATTCACCATTTTTCAGACGTATCCCGCACCCAAAATTCTCCAGTGGGCCCACTGCTCGCTGGTACTCCCCACATCGTGTCATTTTCAAATCGGGTCCAGCAACTGGGCCATCCGTTCTGCCCAGTTCTGGCCCAATTCCACACACTGTTTTTACGGGTCCGATGAGTGGCCCGCTTCCCGATTTCGCCTCGATCGGGCCGGCGGGCCCACTGCCTGTTGGCCAGTCCGTCCTGAGTTCCGAAAATTCCCAAAATCCACCCGCCTCTGCCCCGAGTCATGGACCAGTCACCCGTAGTCAACGGGGGATTTTTACACCAAAAAGACATTTTAATTTACATTCTAATGCTCTTAAATCACCCTTACCCCGAAATCCTGTGTCTGCATTAAATGATCCGAATTGGAAAATTGCTATGACCGATGAATATAATGCTCTTATTGATAATAAGACGTGGGAGGTGGTGCCCCGTCCATCTTGTATTAATATTATTAGGTCTATGTGAATTTTTGCTCATAAGGAAAATTCAGATGGGTCATTTGCCCGACATAAGGTGCGGTTTGTGGGCGATGGTAAGACTCAGCAAGTTGGTGTGGATTGTGGTGGGACGTTTAGTCTGGTGGTCAAGCCGGCTACCATTCGCACTGTGATTATCTTAGCTCTTTCGAAGGCATGGCCTATTAATCAGTTAAATGTAAAGAATGCTTTCCTCCATAGGGATCTCAAGGAAACAGTCTATATTTATCAGCCTTTGGGATTCAGGGATCCTAAACATCCGCATCATGTCTGTTTGCTGAAGAAGTTCTTATCTGGGCTTAAGCAGTCTCCACGAGCATGGTATACGAGGTTTGCAGACTATGTTTCGACTATTGGGTTCACTCACAGCAGGTCAGATAATTCCTTGTTCATCTACCGTCGTGGTTCGTCCTTAGCCTATATTCTGTTATATGTGGATGATATCATTTTGACTGCCTCTTTCGATGCCTTACGCTAGTCTATCATGACCATGCTCAGTTCTGAGTTTTCTATGAAAGACTTGGGGCCCTTGAGTTACTTTTTGGGGATTGTTGTCACTCGTCATTCCGATAGGTTGTTCTTATCTCAACTGAAGTATGCAGCTGAGATCATCGAGAGGGCTGGGATGTCATCCTGTAAGACCACTTCCACTCCAATTGATACTAAGCCCAAGCTTAGTGCCGCGACCAGCGTACCCTACGAGGATCCGAGCCGCTATCGCAGTCTTGTAGAGGCCCTTCAGTATCTTACCTTTACGAGACTAGATATTACATATACTGTCCAGCAGGTGTGTTTGTTCATGCATGATCCCAGAATTGAGCACATGAATGCACTCAAAACGCATCATTCGGTATATTCAGGGTACACTTGACTATGGTTTGCATTTATATCCTTCCTCGACGTCCTCACTTATCTCATATACGGATGCTGATTGGGGTGGCTGTCCAGACACCAGACGGTCTACGTCTGGCTATTGTATGTTTCTTGGCAACAACTTAGTCTCCTGGTCTGCGAAGCGTCAGTCGACTCTATCCCGCTCAAGTGCCGAGGCTGAATATCGAGGGGTAGCTAATGTGGTCTTGGAATCATGTTGGTTACGTAATTTGCTTTTGGAGCTTCATTGTCTCATTCAGAAGGCAACCTTGGTGTATTACGATAATATTAGTTTCATATACCTTTCTGGTAATCCGGTTCAGCACCAACGCACTAAGCATATCGAGATGGACATTCACTTTGTCCGCGAAAAGGTTGCTCGGGGTCAGGTACGCGTCTGTCATGTCCCATCAAGATATCAAATTGCAGACATCTTTACAAAGGGTCTTCCCTCGATCGTTTTTAAAGATTTTAGGGACAGTCTCAGCGTTCGAAGACCGCCCGCTATGACTGCGGGGGGGGGGGGTGTTAAATATACACAATACACACACAATATACATGTGTATATTGTGTGTATTAGTTTATCGGTTTTAGTGTACAAACCGTGTACATGGTAGATAAATTAGGTAAGGTTTTAGTCTCCTAGTTTAGGTAATGTTGTAGTGTAAATAGTATTGTATACTTACCATAATATTTGTATTACCATAATTGTATAATTAGTATTCAAGTAGAATAAGGTTTTAGGAATAGAATAGGAATAGGAGTCTCCTATTATGAAAATATGTAACTTGTATATATAGTCTTTCAATCAATCAATGAAAATAATCAAGGGATTATTTCTTTCAAACAGAAAAGCTACAATCAATATAACTAAACAATAGAAGCAATCAGTCAGATGGTTCAGCAATCTACAATCAATATAAGAGAGCAAGTAGGGAAGCAATTTTCTCAGCTTCCACAGATCAAAAAGATAACCAATTGTCTCACCATGGCTATTTTATTTATCTTGTTTGGTGTTTCAGCAATACATTACATCAAAGACGAAGAGTGGATAACTTAAAAGGTCATCCAACTATTACAAATTCACTATCAAAGTCCCTTAGGCCTGTTGGAAGATCAGTAAACTAAATTTCTCAAGTATTTTAGCCATTTGTTGCAAGATCAATGAGAAACTGTACTTTTGGGTCTCTAGAGCCTTCTGCCTTAATGAGTCCTTGCAAATCATTGAAATGACGGGGTTCCCTAACTTTATCAGTACCAGTTAAACGGATCACCAGTTGAAGGCAATCCTTTGGATGCTACGGGGAGCTACACACAAATTTTGTAGGTTTCAGACTAGTCACTAGTATACATACTCATCAATTATGTTGTGGACTTAGATTCTGCTCGTGTTCTCCATTTCTTCTGTCTTTTCATCAGCAACAAGGTGAAGCAATTATCTGCCGGGTATCTATCAATTTGCATATGTACGACTTGTTGAAATGTGAATCTTGGCTTGGAAGAAGAAAATAGTTTTTGATTTGTGCGATACATGAATTTAGTTAGCTCATGTATTTAGAAAATTATATGTAAGGATACATGTATGGTTGAATACATGTATTTGAGAAAAAAGGGAATGAATAGAATTAAATGATGGTACATGTACTAGATTAGGTACATGATTGGATAGTCCTATAAATATCTAAGTACTATAGTCATATAATGAGAGAAGAAAAAATGTAGTATTTTATGCAAGTTAAGTTGGTAGAAGAATATATTCCCCACTTCTCTTTAAAGAGAATGATCGATTATATAAGTCAAGTTGGGTGAAACAAAGAAGAATTTTTGCTTCAGTTGTCTTCATGAGAGAATTGAGTGATTGAGAGTGCTCCTCCTCCCCCGATATTCCAACACGACTTTATCATATTACTCTCTTCTTTTTTCATTTACACATATGTCACATACACCCTAGTCATTGTCCAAATGCATTAACATCATCTTGTAGGAAATTTTCTTTGTCAATTAGCTCACACAGTGATCAGACATCATCGATGACATAAAAGAAACGATAAATAGTATAAACACAAGTGGATGACAGAACTGTCCACCTCCTTGTGTACCAGTACTCACAAAGAAGCCTGCGGGCACTCTAGCAATTTTCTGTTTTCTCCACAATTTTCCAGTCGAGTCGAAAAATGCCTTCATTTAAGCTGCCATACGGTCCATCAACCTCAACCAGCTCATCCACAGATATCACTCGAATCTCACCATCTTTTTGTGGGACCTTCACTTGAAAATAAGATATCACTGGAATCTCATCATCAGCGATCACTCAACAACCATATGGCAGTATCGGCTTAACCCAATTAGGCCCAAGTTACTATTTCAGTTTTTCCTTTCAATTATGATTAACACACCCATTTTGGTTGACTCGGCACAGAGTTTAAGAAATAAAAGGAAGTCTTTTAAATTTTGTGGCCTAAAACAAGTCAAAGATCTTTGTGTGGTTATAGATCATCTCATTAAGCGTAAAGATAAAGATTAAAGTTAAATTATTACAAAATAAGAAAATGTATCATTCTTCTAAAAGAAAAGTGTATCACATAAATTGAGACAGAGGGATTACTAACTATTAGTACAATACATAGTTTATTTAATTATTTTTATCATTAACAATTTAATAGTATCTATTTGCATATTAATGTTTAATACTTATATACAGTGATTTTCGGGGTGTGAACAGGTTCTATTAGCCTGGAGTTGGTACCTCCAGTTTCCCGTACTCAATATTTGTCCTTATCCTTGTAGTTAAATCCTTGCGTGTTGCGTTTTATTGTATCTTGACTTTACATTCTTGTCTTTATTCTTCTTGTCCTTTGCTTTAGCATTTTGGTTTGTAGTATCCTGACTTACCTCTAGATTCTTGCTAACTTGTGTTTTAGTATTGATTCCAGTGTGTGTTAACGTTAACCTTTGACTAGTATTTTTTGCTCTGGTGGCTTTGGTGAATGATGGTAGACTAGGGTCATGTTTTCGATCGGGGACAGAGGCGAAAGTTAGAGGGGTAAGGGTAGTATTAGGCTGAGAATAGGGTCTTGGAATATTGGAACTTTAACAGGGAAGTCCGTAGATCTAGTTGAGATTTTTAAGAAGAGAAGGATTAATATAGCATGTGTCCAGGAGACCAAATGGGTAGGACCCAAGGTTAAGGATGTAGACGGGTATAAGCTATGATTCTCGGGTAGGTCGAAGTATAGGAATGGGGTAGCCATTTTGGTAGACAGCGAGCTAAGGGATTAAGTGGTAGAGGTTAGGAGGGTCAATGACAGGATGATGGCGATTAAGTTGGTAGTTTGAGGGTGCACTATGAACATCTTAGTGCATATGCGCCGCAGGTGGGCTTGAACGAGGAGGAGAAGAGGCGTTTTGGAAAGATTTGGATGAAGTGGTAGGAGGTATACCGCCCACTGAGAAGTTATTTGTAAGAGAGGATTTTAATGGACATATCGGGGCACTTTCGGAGGGTTATGACGACGTGCATGGAGGTTTTGTCCTTGGGGGACAAGAATGGGGGAGGCGTCTCACTTTTGAATTTTGCTAAAGCTTTTGGGATGGTGATAGCCAACTCTAGGTTCTTGAACAAGGAGGAGCATTTGGTGACTTTCCGTAGTTCGGTGGCTAAGACTTAGATAGACTTTTTGCTCCTTAGGAAGGTTGACAAAGGTCTTTGTAAAGACTGCAAGGTTATTCCGAAGGAGGATCTTACAACCCGACATAAGCTTTTGGTGATGGATTTGGAGATCAAGATGAAGAAGAAGAAGAGGGTTGTGGATGACAGGTTAAGAATCAAATGGGGGAGTTTGACCATGGCCAATGCAAATGAGATGGAGGAAAGGTTGATGGCCAAGGGGGCATGGGGGAGTAGTGGGGATGCGACCGGTATGTGGGACAAGATGGTCAATTGCATTTGGGAGGTTGCTAGAGAAGTGTTAGGGGTCTCGCAGAGTAGCTGTGGTGGGCATCGAGGGGACTGGTGGTGGAACGGTAAAGTTCAAGAGAAGGTGGAAGCGAAAAAAGTGGCGTATGCGAGATTGATAGAAAGCAAGGATGAAATGGAGAAGTGGACGAATAGGGAATTACATAAGATGGCGCGAAAAGAGGAAAAGCTAGAGGTTACGGCAGCGAAAACGGCGGCTTTTGAACTTCTATATGTGGAATTAGAGGGAAAAGGCGGGGATAAGAAGTTGTACAGACTAGCCAAGGCGAGGGAGAGGAGGGCCCAAGACTTAGATCACGTGAGGTGTATCAAGGACGAGGACGACAACGTCCTGGCGGAGGACGCGCATATTAGGCGGAGGTGGCAGACTTACTTCCATAAACTTTTGAACAAAAAAAAAGATAGAGACATTGTGCTGGGAGATCTGGAGCACTCTGGTAGGTACCAGGATTTATGGTATTGTGAAAACATTAAGATTGAGGAGGTTCAGGGTGTTGTTCGCAGGATGCGCAGGGGACGAGCGACCGGACCTGATGAGATCCAAATTGAATTTTGGAAAAGTGTTGGTAGGGAAGGTTTGGAGTGGCTAACGGAGTTGTTTAACGTCATTTTTAAGACGGCGAGGATTCCCGAAGAATGGAGGTGGAGTACAATGATTTCTTTGTACAAGAACAAATGTGATATCCAGAGTTGCAACAACTATAGGGTATCAAGTTGCTAAGCCACACTATGAAAGTTTGGGAAAGAGTCGTGGAGATGAGGGTGAGAAGAAACGTGTCTATCTCTGAGAATCAGTTTTGATTTATGCCAGGGCGTTCGACTATAGAAGTCATTCATCTTATTAGGAGGTTGGTGGAGCAGTATAGGGAGAGGAAGAGATACCTACATATGGTTTTCATCGACCTCGAGAAGGCATACGACAAAGTCCCTAGGGAGGTTCTATGGAGATGTTTGGAGGTTAGAGGTGTACATGTGGCATACACTGGGGCAATCAAGGATATGTATGATGGAGCCAAGACCAGAGTACGGACAGTAGGAGGAGACTCGGAGTTCTTCCTAGTGACGATGGGGCTGCACCAGGGATTAACTCTTAGCCCATTCCTATTTGCATTGGTGATGGATATACTGAAGCGGCAAATCTAAGGGGAGGTGCCATGGTGTATGTTATTTGCAGACGACATAGTCCTGATTGATGAGACTCGCATCGGAGTGAACGCTAAGCTGGAGGTTTGGAGACATACTTTGGAGTCTAAAGGGTTCAGGCTGAGTAGGACCAAGATAGAATACTTAGAATGCAAGTTCGGTAACGGGAGAAACCTTGAGACAGACGTGGAGGTGAGGCTTGGTACTCAGGTCATTCCAAAAAAAAGGAGCTTCAAGTACATCGGGTTTATTATCCAAGGGAATGGAGAGATTGATGACAATGTCACACATCGTATTGGGGCAGAATGGATGAAATAGAGGCTCGCATCTAGAGTTTTGTGCGATAAAAATCTACCACCAAAACTTAAAGGCAAGTTCTATAGGGTGGTGGTTAGACCGACTATGTTGTATGGGGCGGAGTGTTGGCCGGTCAAGATTTCGCACACCCAAAAGATGAAAGTTGTAGAGATAAGGATGCTAAGATGGATGTGTGGGCATACAAGGAGAGATATAATTAGAAATTATGATATTCAAGACAGAGTGGGAATGACCTCGGTGGAGGATAAGATGCGGGAAGCGAGGTTGAGATGGTTCGGGCACGTGTAGAGGAGAGACACAAATGTCCTAGTGCGGAGGTGCGAGAAGTTGACTATAGACGGGTACAGAAGGGGTAGACGTAGGCTGAGAAAGTATTGAGGAGATGTGATTAGACAGGACATGGCGCAAGTGCAACTCACTGAGGACATAATCTTAGATATAGGGTTATGGAGGACACGTATTAGGGTAGAAGGGTAGTAGGTAGCCCAGAGTAATCCTGTCTACGCTTACAAACTGGTAGTTGTAATATTATTATTGTAGGCTCACTTAGCATATCATACTAGTAGACACAGTATTGTCGTATCATCACTTGTCGTTTGATTTATGATGCTATGTGTATTTTATTTGTCTTATTTACTTGCATTATTTATTGCTTCGTTTTCTCTTTCAGAATTCACTATCATGACTTACTCACTTTGTTTGTCTTACTTTGCTTGGGCGTGTGCTTTGTCTTGAGCCGAGAGTTTCTCGAAAACAGTAGTTCTACCTACCAAGGTAGAGGTAAGATCTGCGTACACATTATAGAATTTCATTGGATATGTTGTTGTGTTTGATCCCCTCTCATTTTAATTAAAACATACATTCTTTTTGCTATCTTAATTCACATTATTTCAATTTCAATGTGAAATAGAGAAAGTAAAGTTAAAAAGATTTCAAGTATTTTGAAAATCATGTCCAAATTTCAACTTTCAAATACTCTTTCAATTTCAACTTCAGATAGTAGTTTATTCAACTTCAATCAAATATTGTCCAAACGGTTGTATATAAATGGAATACATATTCTTTTTTATTTTTTCTTACATTTTTTGCCCAGCTCCTTTATTCTACCATTTTCATTGAGCTACCCACCCCTGCACATTAGGTATCCTCTTGGTGATATCTAACTTTAATTAAGACGCAAACTACCCAATACAACTAACTAGAGTGCTCCTCTTTCAGTTAAATTCCTATGCTTTTATCTGGTGCTAATTTGAAGGTAACACAATCCGTTTCTCTGAAAACAGCTAAAATATTGCATTGCTCAATCACAATGAATTTGCTTGGTCAGACCAATATTCAGTGACAAATTGAAAGAATGAAAACTAGGAAAACTAAAAAATATAATCACCTCTGAAGAAAATTGTATTGAGTTAACAAAATCAAGTTGATACATTTTACAGTCACAACGTTCACTTCACAAGAGAATTACTAAACACAAGAGAAGTTAACAAGCTATCATCAAAGAAAATAATTGAATGATACATTTTACAGTGAACGTGAAAGGCCTGATTCTCTCCTGCTTCTCCTCTTAATGAAACAACAACAGCACAACAACATACCCAGTGTGGTCCCACGAGTGGGGTCTGGGGAGTGTGGGGTGTACAGACCATCAGAAAAACTTCGTCAAGAATTTACCTCTCTACCTAGGAGTAGTAACTCAAGAAAGGACCTCCGATAAGTCAACAAGTATGTCGACGTCATCATCATCATCATTGTAAATCCTTGGAGCAGTTTGTCCACCCCGACTTTTTGACCCACCAGCATTATGCAAATTGCCACGAGTACTCACATTACTTTGTCCCCCAGCCAGACAAGTAAACATGGGTGAAAACGGAGACCAGCTTGAAACATTATTTCTACTTCTCTCAAAATTCTCCACGGAAAATCCTAAAGGCATAAATCCCCAGCAACAGAAATAAGCTTCTTTCCCATCAATGATAGGCGGCGGAGTTGCAACCTTTACACCTTGAAAAGCCCTCTTACAATTTTGACACCGTAATGTACAATCAACATAATCCAAAGGGTATTCAAGCATAACATAACAATAAGGACATGCAGTCCAAAAACTCGGTATCCTCCTATCTGATGCATCTACTTTATTACCTACTTTCTCCTTCACATTACTCACATTTTTACTACTAGCAGGTCTATTTTCATTGTTCCCAACCAAATTCTCATTTCTTTCTGGCGGCTGTTGAACCTCAGATTCTCGCCCTCGCGTCGAGCTCAACCCGATACCAAATGGCAGATTTTCTCTATTTAAGCTTCTCTCAGAAGTTACTGGCTGTGGTTGGTTTAAATTCAAGAATGTCGCAGGTTGTTCATTTAAGTTTGAAAATGAAACAGAGCTTACTGGTTGTTGTTGCTGCTGCTGTTCTTGCTCTGTACGTGAGTAGAAACGGCAAAATTAGCTCATAGAATCTTAATGTGCCCAACCCGCTCAAGTTTGAGTTGGTTATTGACCCGCCCATTTATTAGCTCAGCCCAATCCATTTTAGCCCATCAAAATTTGGGTTGATATTTAGCCAAATTGATCCATGAAAATATTGCCAAAATATTTTTTAAAAAGCATTTTTTATTTAATATGTTATATATAGCCATAAAAATAATTATTAGGTACTAAAACATAACTCCATCTGTCGCAATTTATGTGGCACACTTTCCTACTTAGTTTGTCTCAAAAGGAATTCACTTTTTCACTATTTAGAAACAATTTAACTTTCTTTGAGAATGAAACAATTTAATTTTAAATTTTCCACTTTACCCTTAACAAAATTATTTACAGCCACGCAAATATCAAAAATTTATTTTGGACCACAAATTTCAAAAGTCTTTTTTTCTTTCCTAAATTATGTGCCTAGTCAAATGGTACCACATACATAAAATTGGGGACTGAGAGAGTATACAAGAACAAATAAAATGATTAAAACTTAGTAAGAATTGGGTAGGTTGAGTATTGACCCGCTTTTAGTCCATTTCAGCCCAAACCCGTTTACAATGCGCTCTATCCATGAATGAAATCCTTGAGCGCAAAGTATGATTGTTCCCCAAAAGGAGAGATAGTACGATAAAGTATGAGTCTCATAAAAGAATAGCATGAAGTATAAACAAATACTGAAATATATAAAGGCCTAAGAGGGGTTATTCAGAACTAACCCAAGTAACTTTTGATTATTAATTCAGCCCATTTTGACACGCCCAGATTCAAACCAGGAAATTTTTCAAAAAATATACGGCCCAACTTAAATTATTACGCCACGTACTCCAATATATAATATTATACAACATTATACTTTGGGAAAGCATTATACATAATGTATCAACCTTGTATAACCCCCTGTTTGGATGATTGTTTCCCGTGGTTCATTAATGTACGGTTTTCTATTAAACCATGTTTGTTTTCATTGTTCTTAAAATTATGTTGTATGGTGTTGTAAATCCGTTGTAATCCCGTGGTTATATAACCATAAAAAACCCCAATTTTTGTAACCACGAATTTGGTGATTTTTGCGTGGTTATGTATTTCATTTACCCATTATACCCCATCCACCCCCTTCCATCACACCCAAACCCACCCACCCACCCCCACCCTACTTCCACCAAGCCCCAACCTCTTCCACCCTCCACCCACCACCCACTACCCCTCACCACCATACTATACCATGTCATACTGTACATTAATGAACCACACGAAACAACCATCCAAACAGAGTGTAAAAGTGTGTAATTGTGTAGAAAAGGTGTTTATGTTTATACACAAATATCAACTAAATTAGGTAACAAACTCAAAGTATGGGTTATGTGGTGTAAATATTTTTCAAAAAATTAGAGAGGGTAATTTTCCTTATGTTTGCCACTTCTATTAAGCAAGTTAAGTAACTTTTGGACGGGTCAATAACGGGCCTATTTAATAACTCAGCCCATTTCGATCCGTCCAAATTCAGCCTAACCTATTCATTTGTCACCTCTATGCTCCCTCCGTCCCAATTTACGTGGTTTTGACAAGGCATGGACTTTAATAAAGAAAGAGTGAATTTTAAAGTTAACTAATTTCTAAATATAGAAAAGTAACATTTTTTCGGCACAGACTAAAAAGAAAAAAGTGTTACCTGAGCTTGGCATAGTGATAGTTTCTTGAAATGTCACCGGCATAGAAATTCCACCTTGTGGATCTCTATTAGGCATATTCACAAACACTTGATCTGCATTCGAACCAGATATCCCCGAAAACCCACCAAAACTCACCGGATTAAGATTAACAAAAAAACCCAGCTCCTTATCATACATACTCTTCCTTAAAGGATCAGATAAAACGGTAAACGCATCAACAACGAGCCCGAAAGCCTGTTCCGAAAACGGAAAACGGTTGTTTTGAGGATTGAGAAGCAAAGCAAAACGCCTATACTGATCAGCTATAAACTCGAAGTTCTGGGTTTGATTATGAGGGATTTGAAGGATAGAATAGTAATCACAGTGGTGATTGTTGATGCGCTTGTCGCCAGCGGTAAGAGTGTCGACGATGCTAAGTATTTGGTCAATTGGGTGAGCTAATGACGGGTCGGATTCACGGGCACGAGTTGCGAATGATTTGGATCCGACTAAGTCACGATTTGTTAAGAGTTTTTCGGCGATTGATAGCCAACGCAATGCTTCGGATCGGTTTGTTGGTGGGCCATTGATGAAAAATGGATGCTCCATTTTTAGGGTTTTGAGAAATGAAGGGTTGAGAGATGAAAAAGGACTAGATGTGTTTGTGTAAAATGAGAGACAAGTGAGAAAAATGGTCTCTCTTTTTAAATTGTAGGTTCTAAATAGTCCCTTATGTATTATATAATCAATTTTGGTCCTTTAGGTGCATTGAATATTTACCAACTTTGATACTCTATTTGTGTCAATTTATATGACATCATTTTTTTGGTATGTCCCAAAAAAAATATTATTTTTCTATATTTAAAAATAATTTAATTTTATAAAATGATTTACAGCCACATATTTTAGTAAGACTTGTTTTAGATCACATATTTAAAAAGTCTTTCTTACTTTCTTACTTTAAAATATATTTTTATATTATTTATCTTTCATTTTCTTTCTTCTCATTTTTCAACATTTACTTTTTGTGATTCAATGTAATTTCTCGTATTTTTTTCATTTTTATTTATTTTCTTCATTTAGCGTAAATGCGTTATTATAGTTTTTGAATCTACACCTCCTAATCTTAGAAAAAATGAGTCATTAGCAAACTTGACATATAACAAGCGATGTGATTAAACTATAATTTCGTTGTTGAATGAGGTTACAAACTTGTGATTTCCTTTTCTTTTGAATTATATTTACTTAAGTTATGTTGGAATTTGACACAAGAGTATATTATGTTAAATAAATTGATTCTTGAATTTATGTTATATTTTCAATTTAAATTTATTTATTTTAGTAATATTGACTTGTTATTTCACATTGCATGCCATTCATTTTTCAGTTAGAATTGATAGATTTTTTTTATCAAATATTTAAATAATGTTATGGCATTATAGTTATAAATACTAATAATTTTACAAACATGCGTCCGTTTTATTCTTACAAAATGTATATTTTTACTTTTTATGCGTCCATTATATTCTTACAAAATATATGCTTTTAATTTTTATAATTAATTAAATTAAAATATTATTAATATAAAAATACATATCATTTTTTTATAATATTACAAATATATTATTATTAATTAATATATTTTCAAGAAATAATTAATTCTGATAAAGGCACATATCTTTATGATATTAATTTTTATTTTTTGATAATTAATTTTTATTTTTAATATTTAGTCAAATGGTGTAATTACATTTATGCAACCAAACAGTACTCTTGTAATACACTGTAATTACAGTATGACAAACAAATAGGCCGTCGTAATTACTATATTTGTGCAACCAAACAGTATCCCGGATATTCTCTGACTTTGATTAGAACCCAATTTAACTTTGATGTTCATTCTTGTTTCTTTTTTTTCCTTGTAATCAATCATCTTTTTATTTTTTTCGGTGAACTTAACATAAACAACAGATAGAAAGTCATGGTTTATCTTCTTGTAGTTGATTTTATTTAATTTGGTGGAATTATTGTTTATTCTCGTGGTTTATGTTTTATCAGGCACTAAAGAGCCTTGATGAACACCGGCTATGTGATGCAATTGATGATGCAAGTTGGACGGATATATTGCTTTAGCGGGGCACTTTCATAATGGAAAGACCGAGTTAATGGATATGATATATCTACATGCCCACGGGACGCTTCAATACAATCAGTGACCTAAAGTCTAAACTTAATAAAATTTTATAAATATTTTAAATAAAAATTATGTATTTTTTTTAAATTCACTCTTTAAACCTTTTAAGGATTAATTCATTTAAACATTGTTTTAAAGAATAAATAAAAATATTTGATTCGGAAAAATTAAGTATAATATAAATCCATTATAATAAGGTAAAAAGGAGAACAAATATACACGATGAAGAAAAAATTAGAACCAACGAGGTAGGTCAATGTACTAATTAATGAGAAATAAAAACTTAACCTAAGTTACTCACTTATTTGAACAACTCAAACTAAAATCTGAAAAAATGAAATCTATTATTTATGATAATTAGAAAAAATATGTACTGCATAAGAATTAATATCATTTTAAAGTCTTTTTAATAGAAAAGTTTATAATTTTCTAGTGGTGATAATACAATTACAATTGAAAAATTAAAATGAAGAAAATATATCTTGAGGCTGAGGCGCGGATATCTCGCTCTCTTTAAGGAGATTCAAGCCCACTGCAACAAATCTTTACCAGTCCAACAGTAATTCTCCTGACTTGTCCCCTCCATGATACAACAGCCCGACCACGTCGTATAACTCAACAAACTCTAGACAAGATGTTAATTTCAAAGCTCTACCAAAAGAACACCTTCCTTCAGCTAAATAAAACTCTATTTTTTAACTCACTTTTTTCATTCACTCTAGATTTTTTTCTTCCCACCAAAAACTAAAGATGACTTCTATTTCTAGATGAAGAAATTCATCCTTGAAGTGAATTGGATGAGTAGTGAGAGAGTGTGGTAATAAAGTGAGTAGATAATGGAAGAAATGTGGGTAAGTTAATGTGCTAGAGAAAGGAGTTTCAAAGAATCAATGGTCACATATGGTCACTTATGTCACCAAATCGTGAGAAATAAAGAGATCATTTTCTGCCACAAACGAAATGGAGTAATTAGGCATAATATGACACTTAAAATTGTAATATTTGTAATATTAAAATGTCACAAATTTTTACAATCTTTCGCTCATTTTAATATTATAATGAGAGAGTTTATCGGTTGAAGGGAGACTATTATGCCTAATGAAGGTATGCTCTGCATTGAACTTTTACTTAGTAAAACAGTAATCTTTACTCTAGAGCCATAATGATCTCAGACTTGAACTCTGACTGCTTAAGGAAAATAAAAAATTATTGCTTACACATAATAATCAAGGTGTTGACATGAGCTTTAAGAGCCATCACATTACGACATTGTGCTTCATGAGTCCTTTTGAGAACGAGCCCAATTTTCATAGGAAGCGGCCTACTTCCGCACTCACATAGGTGAAATATGTCAAGGGTGTTTCTGTAATTTTAACACCACACTCATACAAGCAACAAAAATTCATTAAAAGTTCATAGACTCAACCTCCATAAATCGCTACAGAAAAATGCACTCACGCCACAGGGAGCGAATAAAAAAAGTTAGTGCATTTCACAAACAAGTCATCGTATGATTCATTTTTTCATTAAACTTGGATACAGGATCTCTAGACCCCAGGTTGGGTCTCCTCATATATGACTCATGAATTTATAGGCTTCAATCCTATCCCCTCGATGTGCTCCAGACCTTTTCTCTTGCCAAGACATTGGTTAGTGGATCTGCAAGATTATCACAACATTGGACATAATCAACATTAATGGTACCACTTGTCAAATATGATCTCACAGTACTGTGTTTTCTCCTTCTAGGTCTGAACTTACTATTGTAATAACGATTTTGAACTCTACCAATTGCAGCGGTGCTATCACGATAAATTAAAATAGGGGAAATTAATTTTTCAAAATAAGGTATTTGAAATAATAAATCTCTCAACCAATTCGCTTTTTCAATAGCTGAAGCTAAAGCAATTAGTCTAGCCTCCATGGTAGAGTTAGCAATAAAAAAAAAAAAAATATTTTCAACAAATAGCACCACCTCTCAAAGTAAAAATATAGCCAGTGGTAGAACATGAATCACCAGATAAAGTGTTTCAATCTGCATCAGAATAGCCTTCAAGTACAACAAAATATTTTTCATAAAACAAGCCATGAGTTTTTGTCCCAATTAATATTTTCATTCTCGTTATGGCTTGTCAATGTTCATTACCTGACTTGCTTGTAAGTCTGCTAAGTACTCCAACTGCATATGCAATATCAGGCCTAGTATAATCAATCACATATCTCAAACTTCCAATTAAGCTAGCATATTCCTTTTGATTTATCACATCAGTTTTACTTTGCACAAGAAAAAAGTGAACAAAATCAAAAGGAGTTACAACATGCTTGCAATCAAGAAAGTTATATTTTTTCATAATTTTCTCAACATAATGTGACCGATCAAGGAAAATTCCATCACATGTTTTAGTAATTTTTATTCCAAGAATAAAATTTTCCTCACCAACATCTTTCATATCAAAATGGCTTCTAAAAATATTTTTAGTTTCACCAATAACATTTATGTTAGAGCCAAAAATCAATAAATTATCAACACAGAGGCAAACAATAACATGTGAATCATTCCAAGACTTGTGATAGATGCACTTACACACTCATTTATTTTAAAACTATTCTCAATCATGCGGGAATCAAATTCCCCATGTCATTGCTTCGGTGCTTGTTTCAAGTCATATAGGGATTTAGCAAGTTTACACATTTTGCTTTCTTGGCCAATTTCTACAAAATCTTCGGATTGTTTCATATAGATCTCCTCAATTATGTCCCCATTTTAAAAAATATTTTTTACATCCATTTGATGAATTTGTAAATAAAACATTGAAGCACTAGCAATTAAAAGTCTAATAGATGTAGTTCTAGTTACTGTCACGATCCCCTTTTGGTAATCATGGTGGCACTTACATAATCACACCACGTAGGCGAACCACTCCCAAATCATTAACATACTACAACATAAGTAAAAGTCGAAGATAACGAGATACTACAAAAGCTATCCCGAACTATAAATGCGGAATAAGTAATAAGTCTGAACATCAACAAAACACCCACAAAGATCTAGTTTGTAAATACAAAAATACTAACATAATAAAAACAAGTCTGAAAAAGTGACACGCATGCCAAAATTGAATACATAATCTGAATATGCCTCTCAAGAGCGAACAAAACACAGTAAATATAGGAAGAGTATCTAAGGGTATACTGGAGATATCATCCTCAACCAGAGTCAATGGTCACATATGATCACTTATGCCACCGAAACGTGAGAAATAAAGAGACCATTTTCTGCCACTTTAAGGCCACACGATATGGAGTAATTAGGCATAATATGACACTTTAAATTATAATATTTGTTATATTAAAATGTCACAAACTCTTACATTTTATTGTATAGTGACATAGAAATGTATTAAATCTTCTTTCCACGTTATCAAGTTTTTGTTTCAATATTTCAAGTTATAATTAATTTTAATTTGTTCAGCAATTTTTTTTTATATCACTAAAAAATTACTATGCGTATCACGAAGTCACAATTAATATTTTAAAAAGTTCATTATTTCTTTATATAGTCATGAACTTGTCTAATATTTTAGAAATTTGAATTAAACTACTTAAATCTTGATATCAACCAATAAGATTTTTGACAAAAAGAACCAAGAAATTGTATTGCAACAAATGACTAATATTTTATTAAATTCAAAGAATCTATTCCACTTTATATAATAAGGATTGATACATACTTTTGCATATAAAGCTATAAACTATAAGCACATACTAAATATGTCTCAATTTATGTGATATACTTTTCTTTTTAGTTTGTCCCAAAAGAATGATAAACTTATATATTTAGAAACAATTTAACTTAAAACTTACACTTTTACTCTTAATGAAATAATTTACAGCCACACAAATAGGGGTGGGCGTTCGGAATTTTTAAAGTTCGGGTTCGGTAATTCGATAATCGGTAATTGAAAGTAAATACCAAATACCGAACTTTCAAACTTCGATTCGGTAATTCGATAATCAGTAAATCAAACTTCGGTTCGATACGATATTCGGTAATACCATATTAAGTCGAATCCGCAGTTTAGAATTTTCAATTAATATTGAGGTTTAGGAACACCAAAAGTAAAAAGTTTACGGCCTCAAGTTTACACCCTTCATGTTTCTTGTAGTTGATTTTTATTTAATTTGGTGGACTTATTGCTTATTCACATGGTTTATATTTAATCAGGCAGTAAAGAGCTATGAATGAACATTGGCATTGTAGACTCCTCTCAGATTACCAGTGATTCACCGTCTTATCGTAGGATAAACGGTGAGGTTTTTAGATTTTCAAACCGAATAATGCACACACAAATTTAATAAAACGGTGAAGTTTTTATATTTTCAAACTGAATAATAAATTAAAATTAACCGGTGAAGAGTTTATATCTTCAAACCGAATACAAGTAAATAAATTTACTTGGTGAAGTTTTTATATCTTCAAACCAAAAATAAAACGAGTAGAAAGTCATGAAGACTTTAATCTCAATAACGAAGTAACTGTTTATGTAGAATAGGCGAGCGGATGATGTTGAGTCACAACAAACTGGCGCTAATTAACCATCATGAACTCATTGTGATTTTTCAAAATTTCATTCTTTCCTAAATGAATCTCCTCTGTTGAAATAAAACTAAAAGTCGTGTCCATCAAAAATTGGTCACACCTCTTTAGCTCCTCGAGGAAAATCAGTGGACAATAATATTGTCACGTAACCAAATATTTTACTTAGAGATCTTCCAGATGGTGTTGTCCGATTTCATAAATAAAAAGTCCTATTTCTCATTTTGTCTCCAACAACAGAAGAGACACATACAGCGGGGGGAAAAAGAAAATCCTTAAGATTGTTATTGATCTGTATTAAAAAAATAATCTAAATCAAAATCTGGAAAGAGAGGAAAATAAATTCAAGCCCACTAAATTCACAGTGTGTCCTTAAAAAAATTATTCCCATCAAGTATCCGAGGTTATGGAATATATCCTCCCAGTATAGAACGAATTAACTAACCAGCGTAGCGGTACCTCAAACACCGATGAACGGCGAACGCAACAGACGACAACAAATCATACATAATATATTTGAAATACATAAATAAGGAAGAAGATAATCAGAATTTTCGTATGGAAAAATCTTATGGAATGACAAATATTTATAGCCAACAAAGTGTTGGAAATTTGCCTTTGGTGGGAGTTGCGTCCAACCATCTTTAATGACTTAAATACTAGGGTTCCGCATGTTGGAGACTTTGATTCTTCACACGTGCATAATCTACTAAGTAAGTAGATGGTCGTAGGGTCAAGGATCGTCAAATTTCGTTGAGAAATGAAAGAGATATTGGTCCATGAAGTGAGGTGTTTGAAGCATGAAAATGTGGTATAGACCAATCCTCCCTCATCGGTGGGGGAAGGAAGATTTGTTTAGTTTATAAGTCTCAAAATTGGCTTGGGGTTTGGGACCCCAAGGGGTAACCCATGTGTTTGAAGGAGGGAGGACCTAGATGTGCTTTGGTTCGAGGCTAAGCCCACACGCAGGTCGCGGGCTTCTTCTGATATTATCTTTTTGGACCCAAATTGCTTCATATTTACAGTTTGGTCCCTGAAGTTTCAGATAAGATGAAATTGGACAGAGAACTTGTGCTTTTGCTGTTGGTTTTAGAACGTTAACCTCCATTATTATGCACATTCAGTCATTACTTGGCTGAATAACTCTCACTAATGGTCTAATCTGTTGCACATTAATTCAGTCATTCATTTGGCTTAATTACTACCCCTCTAATTGCCAATACTTGGGGAGAAGCCGTCCTTACCGCTAATACGATTCTTAACAGAGTCCCACATAAGGGTAAGGAAAAAACTCCATATGAATCATGGAAGGGAAAGAAATCCACCTATAAATAATTAAAGTTGTGGGGTTGTCTGACAAAGGTTGAAGTACCCAAGCCAAAGCAGGTCAAGACTGGGCCTAAGACTGTAGATTGCATATTCATCGGATATGCAAATAACAGTAGTGCTTATCGATTCTTAATGCATAAGTCAGATATTCCAGATATCCACTGGGGTACAATCATGGAATCAAAGAATGCTCAATTCTTTGAAGGTACCTTTCCTAGAAAGGAAAAAGACATAACCTCTCGCAAATGAAGTTATGAACAAAGCTCTCAGGAACTGGGAGTCGTTGACGGCCCAGATCTAGATGGTTCAGATCTAGTGGATCTCGAAGTGGTTGAATATCCGGAATCTAGTGTTCCATATTCTCATAACTTGGAGACTCCAGAGATGGAACTAAGGCGAAGTAAAAGGGCCAGGAATGATAAACACTTCGGTCCTGACTTTGTAGCTTATTTGGTTGATGATGAAAAAAGGACAATTGCTGAAGCATTGTCAACTCCAGAGGCACCGCCCTGGAAAGAAGCTATTGAGAGTGAAATAGGCCACATTCTGCATAACCATACTTGGGAGTTAGTTGATCTTCCTCCGGGAAATAAACCGTTGGGTTGTAAGTGGATACTCAAACGGAAATATAAAGCAGATGGGTCTATAGATAAGTACAAGGCCAGGTTGGTAGTCAAGGGCTATCGGCAGAAAGAAGTTCTTGACTACTTTGACACGTACTCCCCGGTATCTCGAATGACGTCCATACGGGTATTCATTGTGATTGCAGCCTTGCGTGACCTTGAGATACATCAAATGGATGTCAAGACAGCCTTCCTAAATGGTGATTTGGAAGAAGAAATTTATATGGACCAACCCGAGGGGTATGTGGTTCCAGGGCAAGAGAAGAAAGTCTGTCAGCTTGTCAAATCTCTGTACGGGCTGAAACAAGCCCCGAAGCAATGGCACAAAAAGTTTGATAGTACTCTACTATCAAAGAGTTTCTTCATTAACGAGTGTGACAAATGTGTTTACACGAAATGTAACTTTGACTCGTTCATCATGTTGATCACATGAAGCAGTCTTAGGGTAATCCTAGAGACTAAGAACATGTTGAAACAATGCTTCGAAATGAAGGATATAGGTATCGCAGATGTCATCTTAGGGATAAAATCTCTAAGACGTCTGAAGGACTGGTCTTATCTCAGTCTCACTACATCGAGGATATTTTGAGAAAGTTCGAGATATTTGACAGTTCGCCTATAAAATAACCAATGGATAGAAATCAAAAGCTTGATAAAAATTGTGGTGTACCCATATGCCAGGAGCGATATGCACAGGTGATCGGAAGTTTGATGTACATAACAAACTGCACCCGGCCTGATATTGCTTATGCAGTCAATAAGTTGGCTAGGTTTACCCGTAATCCGAGTGATGATCACTGGAAGGCATTGAATCTGGTACTTCAATACCTAAAATACACGCTAACTTACGGGTTGCATTATTTGAGATATCCAGCTGTACTAGAGGGGTACAGTGATGCAAACTGGATATCTGATATAAAGAACACCAAGTCCACCAGTGGGTATGTATTTACAATTGGTGGCGGGGAGCCAGTCACAGCCCCTAGCTTGGGTTTAGTATCAACTGGAGTGGAAGTGGACTTACATGATGACATACCAGCTCACTCAATGATCTCAGCTTTATACTTCCGTTGGGACAAGAATAACCCACCTGCATGACATGTGACAGCAATCCCCAAAAAGTAACTCAAGGGCCCCAAGTCTTTCATAACAAACTCAGAACTAAGCATTGTCATGATAGACTTGCGTAATGCATCAGAAGAGGTAGTCAAGATAATATCATTCACATATAACAATATATAAGTCAAGGAAGAACCACGACGATATACGAATAATAAGTTATCAGACCTGCTGTGGGTGAACCCAATAGTCAAAACATAGTATGCAAACCTCTTATACCAAGCCCGTGGGGACTACTTAAGCCCATACAAGGACTTCTTCAACAAATAGACATGATGAGGATATTTGGGATCCCTAAACCCCAAGGTTTATGCATATAGACTCTCATTGAGATCACCATGTAAGAAAGCATTCTTCACATCTAACTGATGAATATGCCATGCTTTCGAAAAAGCCAAGCTGAGCACAGTGCGAATGATAGCCGGCTTGACCACCGGACTAAACGTCTCACCACAATCCACACCAACCTGTTGGGTCTTACCATCACCTACAAGACGAGCCTTATGCCTCGCAAAAGAACCGTCAAAATTGTCCTTAAGACAAAAATCCACATAGACCGAATAATATTAATACCAGATGAACGAGGCACCAACTCTCACGTCTTATTATCAATAAGAGCATTATATTCGTCGGTCATAGCAATTTTCCAATTCGGGACATTTAAAGCAGACACAAGATTATGGGATAGGGGTGATTTAAAAACCTTAGAATTTAAATTAAAATATATTTTCAGTTTAAAAATACCCGTTGACTACGAGTGACCGGTCTATGACTCTTGCGAGAATTGGGCAGATTTTGAGAATTATCGGGACTTGTGACAGACTGGCCAGCAGGCAGTGGGCCTACTGGCCCAACACGGGAATTGGAAACAGTAGACGACGGAACTGGGCCAGAAACTGAAGCAGGGATTGGGCCACTGGCAGAAATTGGGCCAGAATTGGGAGGCAGCCCCAGTTTCTGGACCCATGACGGCGGTCTGTCCCGTTACTGGAGAACCAGTGGGCAGTGGGCCCGCTGGCGGATTAGGGGTGCGGGAAAGGTCCGATAAATAATGGATAATATATGGGGAGACACCGTCATCCAAGAAATTATACGAACTAGGCATGGGACTACTCACTTTAGCAAACAGAAATTGGGACTCATAAAAAATAACATGGCGACTAATGATGATCTTATTAGACGATAAATTAAAACATTTGTATCCACGATGATTAGACGGATAACTCAAAAATACACAAGGGGTAGAACGGGCCTGAAGTTTGTTAATTGTGGTGGATGGAAACAACAGATAACATAAGCACCCAAAGACCCTAAGATATGAATACGAAGGAGTATTATTATATAAAATTTGAAGATGGGACAAATATGTCAAACCTTTGATATGAAGAATGTTAAGAAGATAGGTAGCCATTTGTTGAGCATGATGCCAAAACGAAGGGGGTACGAAAGCATGAATCAATAAAGTTCGGACAATGTTATTAATGGTACGAATTTTGCGTTCGGCTTTCCCCATTTTGTGAAGACGTATGAGGACAAGAAAAACAAAAATTAATCCCATTATTAGCACAAAATCTCTTAAACACCCCATTATCATATTCTTTGTCATTATCACATTGAATATTTTTT
The DNA here is from genome assembly GCA_034509755.1 of Anisodus tanguticus. Taxonomy (NCBI): domain Eukaryota; kingdom Viridiplantae; phylum Streptophyta; class Magnoliopsida; order Solanales; family Solanaceae; genus Anisodus; species Anisodus tanguticus. The sequence continues at coordinate 4,513,721 of CM067543.1, read as the reverse complement.
ATTTCCCGTTCGAATTGGGTTCTAATAAATGCTCTAAATTTTAAGAAAGTGGAAAAAACTTGAGATTTTTTCGCTATCGGAAAGTCCATAAAAATTAGAATAATCATTGAGAAACAGAACATAATAACGATGACCCAAAAAAATAAGAACAGGAGATGTCCATAAATCGCTATGAATAATATCAAATGGAATTGGAGTCTACAAACAGCAACCTAACAATTTTTCCTAAAGAACAAGATTGACAATTCAGAGTACTACGCGTACCCTAACAAGAAATAAAATTCTTTTTATCTAAGAAAGACAAAATAGACGACATTGGGTGACCTAGACGAGCATGCCACAAGGAAGGAGCAAGGGCTGCAAAAGTTGATGGCAAGGCTAGACTCGAGAGACCAGAACATGTCGTGATAGGATAAAGATCTCCCCTACTATCACACCTCATTAGAGGAATCCCCGTCTTGAAATCCTACACAGAAAACCCAAACGGATCAAATTCAACAGAAACAGAATTGTCATTGGTGAATTTATGGGCATACACCAAATTTTTAATCAATTTAGGGGCATGAATGATATTTTTCAAAATAAGAGGTGGATAGGGGGGAGATAAAGTTTTATGACCGTAACCACGAATTGGAATTGAATTACCATTACCAACAATTATACCACGATTGTTGCTCAAATTGGAATAAGACGAGAGAGTACCTGGGCCAGACGTCATGTGAGTAGTGGCGCCGGTGTCCATGTACCAACTTGGGTCCGAGGGATTTATTCCAAGTGAGTGCATCGTAGCTTCAATGTCGGTAGAAGTGGGGGCCACTGCATGATCGACCTGGTGGGGCCCAGGACTGCCTCCCTGCTGACCCGAAACCCCACTGTATCGCTGGATCGGAACTGGGCCAGAACTGCTGGGCTGAAAGTGTGGCTGAAATTGGGCCCAATTACCGTGGGCTGAAGGCGCTGGAAAGCAGGGACTGTTGGACCACTGTCCACTGGCCCAGGACCACGGCTGGGACCAGTTGGGCTGTGGTCCACTATTGTTGGGGCGGGACCCACTGCCGCTGTTTTGGCCACCGTCGCGTTTGCCCCCACGATTTTTTCCATTATTTTTGCTAGCATTCTTGCCGCCACCGTGAGCACGGTTTTGGCCCGAATTATCAACAAAACCTAGAGAATTTGTGGAGGACGTCATCATGACTACGGGACTAGCATCGGTAGCCGCCTTCTTAGCCAAACCGGCTTCTTCCAAAGTAAGCATGAAGCGTCTTGATAGAACTTTGTGAGAGAGTTACTTTGATGAAGGAGAGTTCCAACGCCACTATAGGCCTCGAATAGGCCAACAACCATCTGTAGAACTAGACGATCTTCACTAATGGGCGCACTAACATTGCGGAGTTGGTCCGCTAATTCTTTCAACCTTTTGCAATAAGCTGAAATGTTCACAAAATTTTCCATGTTGACATAGGAAAAATCATGCTCAAGAGTAACAGCTCTGAAATTTTGATTATCTTGGAATATGTCACGCAGCCTATTTCAAGCAGCCATCGCCATGGCATCCAGCTCAATAATCGTCTGCATCAGGTCGGTAGAGATAGTGGAGTAAATCCACTGAAGGACGGTGGCATCAAGAGTTGATACTTTGTGTTAATGCAGTAAGTTATCACATATGTTTCTACAGTAAGGATGTCCATGATTCCTTAACTCCATATTCCTTCATGACCAATATCTCAATACCCTCATCATCATCATCCAAGGGAACATCATCAGAGTGAGTCATACATAGACATCCATTTAAAGCTCCTAAACCAACAATATCATTATCTACTTGATCAGACTTAGGCTCAGGGACAAAAAACTCGCCAAACTTTTCATTGATGGGATCAAAATAAATTATTTTGTTACGAGAATCAGAACGATTCTACGTACTCTCGTCTTCACTATTGTATTCATCTTCACTAAAGATGGACTTTTTTATCTTTACCCCATAATGAAGTCGTCCATGTAGTGTAATCCCATCACACATTGAGAAGGTATCATAAGGGAATTCGACTTGTCTCCATTTTTTGTCTTCAAGACAAGCAACTATGGAAAATTAACCACTGGTGTGATGGTGCATAATCAACACTGCCTTGTATACATTCTTGGAGGAGTCAAAACAAAGTCCACCGTATGCATAATAACCATCCCGTGCCAAGTCAGTAAGTTCAAGCACTGCCCGCAAGGGTAACCAAGTTGGTGTAGCGCGCGGGACCGCAAGGTTAAGAGTTCGATCCCCTGCATAAACCTTCTTGGTTGAGCCTATCACACATGGCTTGCCAAGTGTGGTTAATCGGCTGACGTGGTTGCAGGCTATTGCGTCAGTCCGGAGTTTACCCTGTGCGCATTCAAGAGAGTAGCGGCTGCGGGTTCCTTCGTCAAAAAAAAAAAGAAGTAAGTTCAAGCACTTTGGTGCAAAATCGGGTGGCATGATTCCACAAGTAAATATGCTCACTTACATTAATAAGTATAAGACCATGACAAGAACCTGGATATCTTGAAGAAGAAAATTAGTTTTCTTGAAGAAGAAAAAAAGAAGAAATAAATGCACCAAAAATTAGTTATCTTGAAGAAGAAAAGAGTACACTTTAGTGAAATGCTCTTTCTTTTTCTTGTCAATTATATTAAGTTTTATTTAGAAAAAAAATTGTTGGTTGGTTTCCTTACAGCCTTGCTTTTCTTACCATGTTTGATTTTTTTCCTTTTTTTATGAAATGAGAAGGCAATAATAAGACTCCTTTCATGATACACAAGTTTTAGTTGTCAGTACTTGTGTGCACTTTTTTAAGAGTGAATTTTGTAAGTTGATTTCTCTATATTTTACTTTCTTTTATGCTCCCTTCGTCTCTTTTTAGTTGTCGTTATTAAAAATATTTAGTCCAAAAGTATACTTGTCATTTTAGAAAAGTAAGTTAATATTAATTAATTTGTTTCCATTTTTTTGTTGATATTAATTGTTGTTGAAAGTAAATAATATTTGATTACATTGCATCGAAATTATAAATTTGAAAAGTACAAACACGTGATTATCAGCCAATGTCATAATTGTTTTCTTTTAAATTTAACTCCATCCAATCAGACTTTCACCTCCGATTAGGGATTTGGCATAGACTCGGCACAAACAAAGACATGGTGTCATGGTCTAGTTTCTTCTTGAGAGACTCTTTAGCTTGTACAACCAGTTATACTATTGATTCCAAGTTCATATACCAATACCGATTTGCATACTCCATGTAAAGTGTTAAATTTGATTTTAATAGATAAGATATATAAATAGAGTGTATATTTATTAAAGATACTATTAGGTCAATGTTCAGCATTTTTGGTTCATCTATCCCATTTGTTTGTCCATTCACATAAGTTGCTTCTATAGGTCCTAAGTATATCCCGTAATTTAACGGTCCAAATATACTTTTAGGTTAGTGTGAGGGACATATTTTGGACCTTTTAAATTATTTAGGGGTAATTTGAAGCGCGCAGAAAATAAAAAGAAAAATTCTCTGAATTAAACGTGAAAGTAGTTTTCCAGACGAATTTTTATGTAATTTTACTCTCAACTTAAATTATATATCTAAGAAGGTCTGCTCTCGATCACTCAACACGTCTTCTAGTAGAGATGTGATTATCTTAATTAGTGGGTTCTCTCTTTTGCAGTAGATGTGGAACCTGTTGTACCCTATTGCATAAAGAAGGGGGTGAAGATTGTGATGGCTTCTATGACCGGATATCTTAATGGAGACATATATTATATAAAATAAATCACAAATGTAATTCCTTTTCCGTAGATATAAACAATTAAACATCTCTTGTAAAGTTCACAAATGAAAACACTTACCAACAACCAACAAAAGTTGTGGTGGAGTGGTAAATACTTATGCAATTTTAATCAGAGATCTCGAGTTTAAGTTTTCTTGTGTACGAAATCTCCTTGTTGGGGGGGCTTTACTCCCAATGTGATATTTTCGGGTGTGAATTCAAATTTTGTCGGCCCTAATACGATATCGGACACCGTTTTGATCCTTTTCTGCTCTTTTTGGAAAAATGAATCTTAGAAAATTAAAATATCATTAATAATGCTTCACTCTTTTTTGTCTTGATAATACTTCACCATCTTCTTTTTTGCTCCCAAAAAGCACCAAAAAAGGAGAAATCTAATGTCATTGTCTTACATCATTACAGGGGAAACCTCTTCCACTTCACACCAAGTAAATGCCCTAAAAGACATCACTTTCCATATTCGTGGCCCAATAATTCTCCATAAAAATTGGAGGTAATCATATGTTAAATCATATCTATTTTAGTTTCATACGAAACATTAGAGGTATTTGATTGCAAATTTGGATTTCTCAAGTCCATCAAATCATCATCACTCCTAATATAGGCAAATTATCTGTCTACATCTCTCTGTTCAACTTTACCTGCACTAGAAATTATGATAAATTGAATAATCTTACACCATCTTCATCCTTATCTGAATTTAGAATTGATAGCATGTGCAAATTTACACGGACATAGTTTAAACGAAAAAATACTATTACTGAGAATTCATATAATTACCACTATTTTTCTTAGGTTAAGAGTTTGTTTAATCGAAGTGTGGAAATCAACTTATTTTGAAAAATACTTTTAAAAAGTATCAGTTTATATTTGACTAAATTATTTAAGAAAGTATTTATTAGTATTTTGCTTGACCAATAAGATTAAGGAAAAGAAAGTTACTACTACCCCCTCCATTAGTTATTCTTTATATTTTAAAAAAATTGATCCAAAATAATACTGATAAATATCCTACATCAAGACTCAACAAGCTTTTTTAGTATAAATTAGAACCAGAAACAATAAATATTAAATTGAGAAGAAAATCCAGCACAATAAAATATAGGAGGAGGAATTTATGTTGATCTATCTCCCAAGTGAAAGGACTTAGATGAATGAATCATCTCATTTGAATAGCTGAAAAAAGTTAGGATGATAATGGGTAATAATAGCCGCTGAAGAATCTGTTGACATTGAAAGTTAACATTAGAGTTAATTGGCTAATCAAGGCTATTCGAGATTTTCAATATTTGTCTCTTACAAATTCCAAAAGCAACATAAGATTATGAGTAAAAAATAATGTCTTAATACATAGGCATCTTCTTAAATTTGTCAGCGAATTTCATTCGACACTTGAATTATAATTTGTTTTAATTGTGCAGCCGAACACATAATAAAGTGTTTCAATTAAGCACTTTCGGTTCTAATTTTGGAAAAAATTGTGTGTTCTCAAGTGTTTATTAGGTAGTTAAGTTAACCACATAAAATGTATCATCTTCTTTAATTAAACACATCAACCTCAATTAAAAAATGTATGGGGTTTTACAACTTATTAATTATACACATCAACCTCAATTAGAAATTGCATGCGGTTTTAATTACGACTTATTAAGGCGAATGTGTATAATTAAAGGACATGTCATATTTTATGCGGTTAACTTAACTACCTAATAGACTCTTGAAAACACATGCAAAAGTTTTTTCAAAATTTCACCCGAATGTGTCTAATTGGAACATTTTATCATGTGTTCAGATGTCCAATTAAAACAAGCCGTAGTTCGAGTGTCTAAACGAAATTCGGTGATAAATTAAGAGCCTGCTATGTATTAAGCCAAAAATAATTGACATATTAAAGATTCATTAACATGCCTTTTAAAAAATGAACCAATTAAGACGATACTTCTATTTCAGATTCCCTATTGAAATCCCAGCTAGCAAATATTCAATGAACACTACAAGGTCCCAATTTAAAGGGAGAAGTGAAGAGCTAAATAATCACCAAAAAAGATGTTCTATCCCTAAGTCTTATTAATGAACATCTCTTCAAGAATTATGAAAGATGTTATACAAGAAATATGCATCTCGGTTCGAATCTGAATGGCGGGATACAGTCTTCTAAAAAGAATAAATAGATCTAATAATTAATTTTTGATTCCAATTTAAAATTATGTAAGTAAGGGACTCTCTTCTTTATAAAAAAATTTCAAACTTTTATACAATTCATGCCACACCAAAAGAGATGTTTTGGTACTTTAATTATTAGGCTTAGAAGAAAAGAATATGACACAGAACTTAAATCCATCAGAGACCAAAAAACACATATGTTATCCCTCAACTATATATGCTTTTGTTTTTGTGTCTTTCTACTCCAGCAGCTCCTTTGGCGAGATCAAGCTTGCCGCAGTACTCCTTGGAAGAAGCCGGTTTGGCTAAAAAGGCGGCTACTAATGCTAGTCCCGTGGTCATGATGACTTCCTCTACTAGTCCTAAAAATTTTGGTAACAATTCGAACCAAAACCGATCACACGGGGTAGCAAAAATGGCCGGAATAATAATGGGAAAATCGCGGGGGCAAACGCGGCGGTTCCGGCGGCAGTCACGGTGGCCAAAACAATGGCAGTGGACCCCATCCAGGTTACAGTGGGCCACCGACCCAATGGTCTCAGCCTTGGGCCTCTGGGTCGTGGGCTTGGACCAGTGGACAGTGGCCCTACGGCCCACCTCAACATATTCCAGCGTCTGGCCAGTGGGCTTTCCAACAGCCTCCACGGCCCACTGCCCACTGCTCTCTGGCCTAGAAATTCCAGTTCCAATCCCAATAGTTACGGCCCAGGACAGTCCAATTCTGGAATTTTTGGGCCCTGGCCTCCGCAAGCTCATCACGCAGCTGGCCCCACTCAAACCGATATCAAGGCCGCGATGCACACACTGGGTTTGACTCAACCAGACTCGAATTGGTATATGGATACCGGTGCCACTACCCACATGACATTCGATTCAGGTACTCTCTCATCTTATTCCAATTTGAGCAACCCTCGGGGTATAATTGTTAGTAATGGTAACTCTATTCCAATTCAGGGTTATGGTCAGAAAACGTTATCTCCCCCCAATCCACCCCTTATCTTGAAAAATACTTTACATGTCCCCAAATTGATTAAAAACTTAGTGTCTGTCCGAAAGTTCACCACCGACAATTCTATTTCTGTTGAATTTGATCCTTTTGGTTTCTCGGTGAAGAATTTCAAAACAGGGAGTCCTCTCATGAGGTGTGATAGTAGGGGAGATCTTTAACGTATCACGCCCGGTTTCAGTCCATCGAGTCAAGCCTTGCCATCAGCCTTTGCAACAATTTCTCCTTCCTTGTGGCATGCTCGCCTTGGTCATTCAGGATCCTCTATTTTGTCAGTTTTAGATAAAAATAGTTTTATTTCATGTAAGGATACAAGTCGTACTCCAATTTGTCAATCTTGTTCTTTAGGAAAAAGTGTTAAGTTGTCATTTATAGACTCAAATTCTCATACTTCAATGCCATTTGATATTATTCATAGCGACCTATGGACGTCTCCTGTTCTAAGTTCGTTGGGTCATCGGTATTATGTTCTCTTTTTGGATGATTATTCTAAATTTTTGTGGACGTTTCCAATTGCAAATAAATCTCAAGTGTTTTCCGTCTTCGTAAAATTTAGAGCATTCATTATAACTCAATTCGAAAGAGAAATAAAAAATATTCAGTGTGATAATGGAAAAGAGTATGACAATAGGGTGTTTCGGGAGTTATGTGCTAATAATGGGATCAATTTTCATTTTTCTTATCCTCATACATCTTCACAAAATGGAAAAGCCAAACGCAAAATTCGTTCCATAAATAACATTGTCCGCACCCTCTTAATTCGTGCTTCTATACCCCCATATTTTTGGCATCATGCTATTCAAATGGCCACATATCTCCTAAACATAATTTCTTCCAAAGGTCTGACATATTTTTCCCCCCTCCAAATTTTATATAATAAGAATCCTTCTTATTCTCATCTTCGGGTTTTTGGGTGCTTGTGTTATTTGTTATTCTCGTCCACCACAATTAACAAACTTCAGGTCCGATCTACTCCGTGTATGTTTTTGGGTTATCCGTCTAATCATCGTGGTTACAAATGCTTTGATTTATCCTCCAAGAAAATCATCATTAATCGCCGTGTAATTTTTTATGAAACTCAATTTCTCTTTACTAAAGTTCATACTACCGAGCCTAGTTCGTATAATTTTTTGGATGATGGTATATCCCCGTGTATTACTCACCATTTTTCGGACATATCCCGCACCCAAAATTCTCCAGCGGGCCCACTGCCCGTTGGCCCCACAGTTCCGTCGCAAGTTCCCTTCACTGGATCAGTTCCAGCGATTGGGCCAGTCCAGCCCAATTCTAGAACTGGTCCAGTTCCTGCTCCAGTTTGTCGATTTGGGCCAGCAGGCCCATTGCCTGCTGGCTAGTCCATCCCGAGCCCAGAAAATTCCCAAAATCCGCCCACTTCTTCTTCGAGTCATAGACTAGTCACTCGTAGTCAACGAGGTACACCAAAAGGACATTTTAATTTACATTCTAATGTCTCTAAATCCCCATTGCCCCGTAATCTTGTGTCTGCCTTAAATGACCCGAATTGAAAAATTGCTATGACTGATGAATATAATGCTTTTATTGATAATATGACGTGGGAGTTGGTGCCCCGTCTGTCTGGTATTAATATTATCAGGTCTATATGAATTTTTGCTCACAAGGAGAACTCAGATGGTTCATTTGCCCGACATAAGGCGCGACTTGTGGGTGATAGTATGACTCAGCAAGTTGGTATTGATTGTGGTGAGACGTTTAGTCCGGTGGTCAAGTCGGCTACCATTCGCACTGTGCTTAGCTTGGCTCTTTCAAAGGCATGACCTATTCATCAGTTGGATGTCTAGAATGCTTTCTTATATGGTGATCTCAAGAAAACAGTCTATATGCATCAGCCGTTGCGATTCAGGGATCCCAACCATCCTCATCATGTCTGTTTGTTGAAGAAGTCCTTATATGGGCTTAAGGAGTCTCCACGGGCCTAGTATACAAGTTTTGCTGACTATGTTTCGACTATTGGGTTCACTCACAGCAGGTCAGATAATTCCTTGTTCATCTACCGTCGTGGTTCATCCTTGGCCTACATTATGTTATATGTGGATGATATCATTTTGACTGCCTCTTCTGATGCCTTACGCCACTCCATCATGACCATGCTCAACTCTGAGTTTGTTATGAAAGACTTAGGGCCCTTGAGTTATTTTTTGGGGATTGCCGTCAAGCGTCAATCAGATGGATTGTTCTTGTCTCAACGTAAGTATGCAGCTGAGATCATCGAGAGGGCTGGGATGTCATCTTGTAAGTCCACTTCCACTCCAGTTGATACGAAGCCCAAGCTTAGTGCCGCAGCTGGCGTACCCTACGAGGATCCTACCCGCTATCGCAGTCTTGTAGGGGCCCTTCGGTATCTTACCTTTACGAGACCGGATATTACGTATGTTGTCCAACAGGTGTGTTTATTAATGCATGATCCCAGAATTGAGCACATGAATGCGCTCAAACGCATCATTCGGTATATTCAAGATACACTTGACTATGGGTTGCATTTATATCCTTCCGCAATGTCCACACTTATCTCGTATACAGATGTTGATTGGGGTGGCTGTCCCGACACCAGACGGTCTACGTCAGGATATTGTATGTTTCTTGGCAACAACTTGGTCTCCTGGTCTGCAAAGCGTTAGTCGACTCTATCCCGCTCAAGTGCCGAGGCTGAATATCGAGGGGTAGCTAATGTGATTTTAGAATCATGTTGGTTACGTAATTTGCTTTTGGAGCTTCATTGTCCCATTCAGAAGGCAACCTTGGTATATTGCGATAATATTAGTGACATCTACCTTTCTAGTAATCCGGTTCAGCACCAACGCACTAAACATATCGAGATGGACATTCAATTTATCCGTGAAAAGGTTGCCCGTGGTCAAGTTCGCGTATGCCATGTCCCGTCGAGATATCAAATTGCAGACATCTTTACAAAGGGTCTACCCGTGGTCCTTTATGAAGATTTTAGGGACAGTCTCAGCGTTCGAAGACCGCCCGCTATGACTGCGGGGGTGTGTTAATATACACAATATACATGTGTATATTGTGTATATTAGGTCTCGGCTATGCTCACGGATTAGCCCTCGGATGGGCTGATTATTATGTGTAATTTATGATAAATATTTAGTATCCTAGTTTAGGTAATGTTGTAATATAATTAGTATTGTATTACCATAATTAGTGTATTACCATAAATGTATAGAATAAGGTTTTAGAAATAGGATTCTCCTATTATGTAACTTGTATATATAGCCTTTCAATTAATGAAAATAATCAAGTGGGTTATTTCTTTCAAAAAGGGAATTAGAATACCCTTCATAGTGTGCCTTCAAGACTAGCAACCATAACATACTTAAAGGAATATGTTACTTGATCTCTATTGATGAATGATTTACCAAATATATAAGGTTACAAGAATATTTACTTTGATACAAACTAGGTAACTAATTAACCTAATTACAAAAGGATTATAATTCTATCTAAAATAGGAGATATATAATTAATACAATTAATGAAAGAATATTGGAAAATATTCTATTACACCCCCACAGTCGAGGCGGGAGGTTCACAAACACTGAGACTGACTCAAAAATCATCAAATTACTTGAGCGGAAGTCCTTTGGTGAAGATGTCTGCAATTTGACAACTGGAACATGAAGGACACGAACTTGACCACGAGCCATTTTTTTGCGAACTAAATGAATGTCCATCTCAATATGTTTAGTGCGCTGATGTTGGACGGGATTGCCGAAAATATATATCGCACTAATATTATCACAGTAGACCAGTGTTGCCTTTTGAATCGGGCAGTGAAGCTCAAGTAGAAGGTTACAGATCCAACAAGACTCAGTTACGACGTTGGTGACACCTTTGTACTCTGCTTCTGCACTGGATCAAGATAGTGTATGTTGCCTTTTGAAAGACCAAGACAATAAGTTATCTCCGAGGAAAACGCAATAAATCAAATGTGGAGTGTCGGGTGTCAAGACATCCACCCTAGTCAGCATCAGAATAAAAAATGAGACCAGTGAGCGAAGACTTGTATAGATGTAATCCGAAGTGAAGTGTACCTTGGACGTATCATAAAATACATTTTAGGGCATGCATGTTTGCTTCCGTCGGACTGTGCATGTGCAAGCAGATTTATTGCACGGCATAGGATATATCTGGTCTCGTGAATGTGAGGTACTGTCGGGCCCCATCCAGGCTATGATAATGAGCCGGTCTGAATATGAAGGGCCAAAATCAGCGCTGAGCTTGGAATTGGTGTCTACAGACGTGTGGGATGGTTTGCAAGATGGCATGCCAGCACGGTCAAGGATCTCTTCGGCGTACTTCTTCTGACATAGAATTAGGTCGCCAAAATGTCGAGTGACAAAGATGCCCAAGAAATAACTCAACGGCCCCATATCTTTCATAGCAAACTTAGAGGAAATGAGAGACACAATGGATCGGCGGAGAGCATCCGATGATGTGGTGAGGATGATGTCATCAACATATAATAATAGGTAAGTTGTGTTTGTTCTTATTGTAGATAAACAGGGAATGATCGGATATGTTATGTGAAAAAATAATAGAGGAGACATAATCGGTGAACCGCTGGTACCATGCTCGAAGAGCATGTGTCAGTCCATAGAGTGATTTCCGCAACAGACACACATAATCCAGATGAATAGGATCCCTGAAACCCATAGTCTGATGTATATATGTCGTTTCATGAATATCCTCATGTAAGAAGGCATTCTTGACATCAAGCTGATGAATGGGCCAAGACTTGGATATGGCAATGTTGAGGACGGTCCGAATGGTTGCGGGCTTTACGACCGACGGTTCTGGTTGTCGGAACGGGAGGCCCTACCATCAGTGGAGGGTCCGACGGTGGTGGTGAGGGCGGTGTTGGCAATGCTAGTCCGAGTGGTATTGCACTTAATTTTTAGGATTTTCTCAAGGATAAGCTTCGAATGGACCTTATAAAATGGAGGTAACGGCGTGCATTGCTGAAGGATGGTGGAAATACCGTCATAGGATTCGTTCAAACCTGCAATAAGTTGCATGACCAATCGCTGATTAGTGACTGGTGCGCCGACGTTGGAGAGTTGGTCGGCAAGCATCTTGAGTTCTTGACAATAAGAAGACATGTTTGGGAAATCGTCCTGATGAACGTCTTTGAACTAATTTTCAAGGTATAACGCTCATTGAGTTTTGTTGTCTTGGAAAATACTTTTCAAACGTTCCCACATTTGGCGGGCAGTGGTATCGGTCTCAATGATGGTGTGCAACAGATCATTAGATATTGTGTCATATATCCACTAGAGGACGGTTGCATCCAAACGAGACCAGAGTGCATCATCAGAAGTCGAAGCTGATGGTATGTCTGTGGACTTTGGCGTAGGAGGAATGATATCATCGATAACTTCATAAACACGATAATGGATCTTAAAAAGCTCCGCCCATGAGGGGTATTGACCATTTTCCATCTCAAGAGTCATACGGATGAAGTTTTTAATGTTGTTTATGGCAAAGGATGGAATTTGGTTTTGTCAGCCATGGAAGAGGAAATTTAGTAGGAAAGGGGGAAGGAGAATGGCCGGAAAAACTAGGGTTCCATCATGGAGAAAAGAGGAGGTGGGCGGCCGAGATAGGTCAGCGGCTAGGGTTCCGATGTGGGATAAGTGCCGACGTGGAAAAAATATGGCGGTCAAGAAGGTGTATCGGCGGCTAGGGTAGGGTTTGTAGTTTTAGGCTACTGATACCACAAAGGAATATGTTCTTTGATCTTTATTGATGAATGATTTACAATATATATATAAGGTTACAAGAATATTTACTTTGATACAAACTAGGTAACTAATTAACCTCTAATTACAAAAGGATTATAATTTTACCTAAAATAGGAGATATACAATTAATGAAAGAATATTGAAAAATATTCTATTAATACTCACAACTTTTATAAGTTGGGGTTTGAAGATCCATAATCAACACCGCTTGTAAACATTCTTCGAGGAGTGAAAACAAAGTACCCCACATGTATAATAGCTATCTCTTTCCATGTAGCTATTCATGGACACCTTGGTGCAAAATCGAGTGGCAGGATTCCACAAGTAGATATGCTCTCTTACATTAACGGGTATAAGACCATTACAAGAACCCAAAAACATACAACTTTTGATGCATGAAACTATAATTGATCTCTTCCAAAGTGAGTTGTTTGTTTATGAAAGCTAAGGAGCTCGCCAACATAGCGATCATTCCTTCTGGCCGTTGATTGGAGTATTAGTGAATATTACAATATATTCACCATATAATTTATAATTAATAGTAGTGTATAATTATGGTAAATATATGATCCTTATTTTATTAGGATTCAACATTGTACACACTATATATATTTGTATTAATGAGAAAGATTCCACAAAGGAGATTAATACAGTCTTACATGGTATCAGAAGTCAAATCTTAGCCTCCTCTCAAATCCTTTCTTAGAGGCCAAAATTCCCAAGGCTATATTGTCAGAAGCAAATCATGCCCTCCGTCTCATCTTTCGTTAACCGAGACCAACGTTTATGTTAACACAAGAATTCTTAACTATATTGTTCAATTGCTACAATTTCTATATTGTTCACTTGCTACAATTGCTATACTGGCCAAAATCCACAAGACTATATTTTTCAATTGCTACAATTTCTAAATTAAATTCCTAAAGCATCTGCTTTTTTTTGTGTGTTTGGATTCTTTAACAACCTCGCCTTTCTATCTAACCTACCATCCACGAACATGGCACGATATTCCTCATTGCAGTCCGGTATTCTGGGCCCATGGTACACGGGCCACCAGCACCAAACCCACTACACATCGGCCCAACAGCAGCCGCCCAGTCTCAATTCAACGGATTTTGGCCTTACTTTCAGTTCTCTCAAATTGCAGCGGCCTGACAATGCATGGTATATGGATACATGCGCCACGTCTCACCTCACCAACAATTCTGATAATCTTCCAACACTGCGCAATTTAAATACTCATCAATCTATTATGGTCGGCAATGATCATCGCATTCCAATACAAGGGTTTGGCCATACATTAACCCCACCACCGCATCCCCAATTCTCCCTTAAAAGTGTCCTATATGCCCCTAATATTATCAAGAACCTAGTCTCCATTAGAAAATTTGCCACCGATAATTCGGTATCCATCAATTTTGACCAATTTAGATTTTCTATAACGGACCTACGTACAGGAAAACTTCTTACCAGATGCAATAGTGAGGGGGCCTCTATCCCTTCCTATCCACGCCCACTGCCCATGTCACTCCTCCCACCGCTTTAGCTACAATATTTTCATCAACGTGGCATAATAGACTTGGTCATCTGGGTGCTCGTGTTTTTTATTCCCTTAGAAACCAAAATCTAAGCCAATGTCATAACGTGAAACTTTCTCATAGTTGCGCCTCTTGTCATCTAGGGAAACATGTTAGACTTCCATTTACACCTTCTCTAAGTATTACTTTCTCTCCCTTTGATATTATTCATGCGGATTTATGGACTTCTCCTATAACTAGCAACCTAGGCCATAATTTTAATGGGAATTTTTTGATGATTTCTCTCACTTTCTTTGGGTCTATCCGCTTAAACTCAATTCTCAAGTGTTCTCCAAATTCCTTGAATTTCGTACAATGGTTATAACGTAGTTTGAAATAGACATCAAAACATTTCAATGTGATAATGGTCGTGAATTCAATAATTCCCTTTTTCATAAATTTTGTGTGGCTAATGGCATGATCTTTCGTTTCTTGTGCCTCCATACCTCCCCTCAAAATGGTAAAGCCGAAAGAATTCTCCGCACCATTAATAATGTGATTCGTACCCTTCTTTTTCATGCATCTCTCCCCCTCCCTTTTGGGTATATGCATTAAAATGGTAGAACACGTTATTAACATCCACGACCTTAGAATTTTTTGTTGGATCCCTACCTATGATGACCTTAGAATTTTTTGTTGTCTTTGTTACCCAAATCTGACATCCACGGCCCCCCACAAATTAGCATCTCGCTTCACTCTATGCGCCTTCCTAGGTTTCTTGTCAAACCATAGGGGGTACTTGTGCTATGAGTTATCAACATATAAAATCATAATATCACGCCACGTCACGTTTGTTGAGTATGTTTTCCCATTTGACAACATCCAAAAATTTTGAGTCAATGATTACAGATTCCTTGCTGATTCGGACACCTCACCTCTAGTCTAAAATGCACTACAAAACACAGTGCATGTTGTCCCCCTGCACACCCACCCATCCCGCAAACTACCGCAACCCAACCACCGGTCCCGCACTGCCCCAGAATGACCCGCTGCCCAATAAGTGCTAACGACACCCCAAACCACAACCTGCCTCCACCCCACCACTATTTGCCCCACCCTCGGCACACCCAACCAACCCGCAGTACACCGCCACCCAGCCCTTTGCCCCGCATACCCCCACATTCTCCCGTCAATAACTGTCCAACCTCACACCACACTGCCCCATTACCAACCCCTCCTCACCCACTGTCCCACCCGTGTACCCACACACCACATGGAAACTCGTGCCAAAATGGGATTTTCAAACCCAAAAGTCCATTTTAACCTATCCACCAAATCCATATCACTTTTACCTAAAAACAAAACTTGACCTAAATTGGAATGCAGTCATGCGTGAGGAGTTTGATGCGCTTACCTCTCAGCGCACGTGTGATCTTGTTCCAAGGCCAGAGGGGGTGAATGTGATTCATTGTATGTGGTTCTTTCGTCATAAGTTCAGAGATAGTGGTGATCTTGAACGTCACAAGGCTAAACTTGTGGCACATGGCAGCATGAGAGTGTTAATTATTGTGAGACTTTCAGTCCGGTGGTCAAACCAACTACTATTCGTACTATTCTGAGCATAGCTATGGGTAAGAACTGGTTGATTCATCAGCTTGATGTGAAAAATGTGTTCTTACATGGAGATTTGAAAGAAACAGTTTACATGCACCAACCGTCAGGCTTTGTACATCCTGAGGCTCCTCATTATGTTTGTCATCTTTGTAAGTCCCTATATGGTTTGAAACAGACACCCCGGCTTGGTATGAGTGCTCAGCTACTTACATTATGCGGATTGGGTTCGTGTGCAGCAAATATGACCATTCTTTATTCATTTTTCATCGAGGTAGTGACATTGCGTACTTGTTATTATATGTGGATGTTATTGTTCTAACTGCCTCGTTTGATGTATTGAAAATGAGATCATTCGGCTGCTCAAATACGAGTTCGCTATGACTGACTTAGGAAAGTTGAGTTACTTCTTGGGGATTTTTGTGACTAGAACTGCAAATAGCATGTTCATATGTCAGCGTAAGTATGCGGAAGAAATTGTGTACAAGGCTAAAATGGCGAATTGTAAAATTATGCCTACTCCGATCGACTCGAAGTCGAAACTCAGTGTTATTGACGGTGATCCAGTGTCTGATCCCACTCTCTACAAGAGTCTTGCAGGTGCACTTCAGTATCTTACATTCACCAAGCCTGCTATTGCATATGATGTTCAACAGGTTTGTTTATTCATGCATGCCCCCAGAGAGCCTCACTTATAGCTCTTAAACGTATCATTCAATACGTTAAGGGCACTCTTGATTATGGATTGCATCTCTACCCATCTGCACCGACTAGGCTGATATCTTACATGGACGCCGATTGGGCAGGCTGTCCAGACACGCGGCGTTCCACGTCCGGCTACAATGTGTTCTTAGGTGATAATCTTATCTCGTGGTCTGCCAAGAGTCAAGCCACACTCTTCCAATCGAGTGCAGAAGTAGAGTATAGAGGTGTTGCAAACGTTGTAACTGAGGTCTGCTGGCTTCGAAACCTCCTCTTAGAGCTCCAGTGTCCCTTACGTAAGGCTTCTATGGTCTACTGTGATAACATTTCTGCGGTCTACCTATCTCATAACCCGATTCAGCATCAGAGAACCAAGCACATTGAGATGGATATACATTTTGTTTGTGAGAAGGTTGCTATAGGTCAAGTTAAGGTGTTGCATGTGCCTTCTTCGTACCAGTATGCAAATATTTTCACAAAGGGTCTTCATCGGCAGCTGTTCATCGACTTCAGATCCAGTCTCAGCGTCTAACCTCTTCCCGCTCCGACTGAGGGGGTGTATTAGTGAATATTATAATATATTCACTATATAATTTGTAATTTATAGTAGTGTATAATTATGGTAAATATAGGATCCTTATTCTATTAGGATTCAACATTGTACACTATATATATTTGTATTAATGAGAAAGACTCCCCAAGAGAGATTAATACAATCTTACATGGAGAGTGAAATTTTGAATCCAAGAACGCCACTGCTTTAACAAGGAGTTTTTTTTTCCTTTCAAATTATTGAAGATATGAAAATAAAAAATTAAAGAGACCGATGCCCCTAATGGATACTGGACAAATAAAATGGTAGCATGACGCCATCAATTAATATCATATCAATTCTAGAAAATATGTACATAAATTATTTAATTTTATGAAAAAAAATGATGGATTCACATGTCCAAATTTTATACACAAATTCGCCCTAACATTATAAAGAATCGGTAAGCATTGAGCAAAAACAATAAGCATAGAATAAACGGGCAGTAAGCATTGTTTTGTAAACGGCTAAGGAAGAGAGTGTGATGTAATTAAGAAAATACTACTCTATAAGACGTGACTTTTCAGTAGACAATATACGCCGTGACTTTTTAGTTTTCCAGAAACAGTTAAGTGTAATTTGTAATTAATGTAGCTCATAAATGAATGAATAAGAGGGAAAATTGAAACAAATAATTGAATAAACCAAAAAAAAAAAAGAGGTTACTTCCTCAGTTCACTTTTACTTGTCCACTATATTAAAAATAGATTTTTATTTTTACTCATCAAATTTAACATATTAAGAGAAAAAAAATATTTTTCCTATTTTACTCATTTGCATTAATTACTCATTATAAATCATTTTTCAAGTCCAATAAAACTATGCATCAATTAATATAAGTATGATATTAAATTATGCACTTCATTTATTATTTCTTGAGGAGTGTGCAAAGTCCATAGTGGACAAGTAAAAGTGAACGAATGGAGTAAATACTCTTCTTGACCTATCGGACATGCCACATCATCGGGAACAAATGAAGTAAATACTCTTCTGGACCTATCGGGCATGCCACATCATCGGGCATATGTTCTTGTTATATATATAAATAAATATATGGATAATTACTGTTTTGATGCATATCATCCTCTTAATTAACTAGATTTCTGCTTTGATGCATATCATCCAAATTGTCTAAAAGACTAAAACTAGGATATTTCCATATATTGGTATTTTGGTTACGGAAAAGATTAAAAATATATTTAACGTATTAAAAATGGTTTAAATTTTCCCTTTTTTTACTTATTGGATCCTAATTATTCTTAATATTAAATTTCGGATTAAGAATGGCCCCCCTTCCATTTATTGGACCAATTATTCTTTACAGTAAAAAACATCTCTTCTATTAATGAAATTATAAGAGGGCGTAAATGAGCTACTCAAACATTATTATTACTGAATTATATACACCAAGAAAATGAGGAGAGTGGGAAAGAAATTGCCTAATTATTTTATTAATTAATAATAAAAGAGAGAGCCTTTACTAATAATATCTTTTTGACTTTTTTTATTCTTTTTACTAATGTTTGGATCCCAAAGATCATTGGACAAAACATAGGCCACGCCAAGAATCCAATGATATGTTCTTTTTCCACCATTCAAATGTGTGAAAGCCCTAAATCAAAAAACAAAAACAAAAAAGATTCCCTGCTACTTCATCTAATTTGCAATGACACTTTCGTTGCTAAAACATTTTAAACTTTTCATACTATTTAAACAATAATATTATTGTCCATTTTTAAGTCTATTTAACTAATTTAGTTTAAGTGTTAATGTAATATTTTGTCATTCAAACTTAGTTTTTATTATTACTTTATATCTTTCTTTTTTGTAATTTAGGAGTATATAATAGAGTAGTTAAATTACTATTTTAAATTTTTACGCTAATTAAATAGGACCACATAAAATAAGATAGAAATATTATTAATTTTTTAAATGAAACCGCCTCTAGATTCCGTAACTAAATGGGAATTTTCTTGTTTTGGCTATCGTCTCCCTAAATGATATTTGGTCAATGTTCAGCTTTTTTGGTTTATCTGTCCCATTTATTTGTTCATCCAAATTCAAATAAGTTGCTTACAAAGGTCCTAAGTGTATACCATAAATAACTAGAAGGGTCCAAATATACTTTTAGATTAGTGTGAGAGGCATATTTAAACCTTTTAAATTATTCAGAGGTATTTGAGATAGAGAAATAACTTTCTGAACAAAACGTGAAAGTAATTCTTCATCGGGCAGAGTTTTGTGTAACTCTGCTCTCAATTTGGATTATATATCTAAAAAGGTATGCTCTCGATCATTGCAAGTCTTGTCCAGAATCAAATCAATGTTCGGCAGTGGAAAACCATCTTTGAAAACATGCTTTATTGAGATTTCCAAAATAGATGCATACGCGAACACGTCCCACATTCTGCCTAACAAAGACGTGGTTATCTAAATTGATTCTTTTTTTTATAATAGATGTTGAACTCATTGTACCTTATTCACTAAAAAGGGGCGAAAACAGTGAGAACTTCTATGAGTTGGTAGTTTAATGAAGGACATATATAAAATAAATTAAATATTAATAATGTTTTTACCTTTTATGTTGATATAAACATCAAGGGAAAAGTTCGCAAATGAATTCACTTACCAACAAAACATCAACTAATAGAGGCTCTAATTGAAAGTGACTCTTTCCTACATACTAATCAATAACTACACTAGGTATGGACCATCCAACATGAAAATTGATTCTTGTTTTTCCTCTTTGGAAAAATGAGTTTTAGAAATTATAAAATATCATTAACATATATATTCTTTACTATTTTCTTCTTCTTTTTTTGCACCAAAAAGGGAGAAATCTAATTGTCATTGTCTTACATCATCACAGGGGAAAATAAAATATAATGTCTCTTCCATTTCACACCAAATAATTTGCCCTAAAAACATCATTTTCCATATTCGTGGCCCAATAATTCTCCATAAACAATGGAGGTAATCATATGTTAAATCATATCTATTTTGTTTCACACTGACCATTTTAAGTATTTAATTGCAAATTTGGATTTTTCAAGTCCATCAAATCATCATCACCACTCCTAATATGGGCAAACTATACATTAACAACAAAAGAAATTATACTCATGTGTAAGTTAAATTCATACACAGACAATTGATTACAACTTACAAGTTACTCTACTTCCAATTTTTAAGTAAAGAAAAAACTTCATAGTGATATAAGATCTTAGAGAAAATGACAAAAACGATCTTTTATGTATAAATAGAGTAAAGTAGTCCCCAATATACCTTTGAGCAATTTTGATCTCTTGAAAAAAAAATAGCACTTCTGATCTCTGGCTATTAGATTTAACAGAAACTATAAAAAGAAAAGATTTAACTAGAAATACTAGAAAAGTCCTATCATATCTCACTAATTGCGACACCAAAACATGTACTTACTATAAATACATCAAAAATAGCAGAAATTACACCTAAAAACTACACCAGACACTAAAAATAGATCAAATGTTACAAAAGAAAATGCAAAAATCTTTCATCCATAGTTTCCGTTAAATTTGACAACCCGAGTTAGTCAAATATTTTAAGAGAACCAAATGTGTTCATTTTCGATAAATTTAAAAGATCAAAACTGTTCTAAATAAATTTAAAGGACTACTTTAAACCAATTCCAAATGTAATAGATCACTTCTGTCATTTTCTCTAAGATCTTTACCGATTTTATTACAATTTCCCTTCTTAGTTGGAGCAAAAATAGGGTTAATGTCATATTCATGGGTTTGTTGCATAATTTTAGGAAAATGAAAGCTTGAAAGCAGCTTTCTTAGCACGTTCTAATGCACTTCTTGAATAGTTTTCAATTGTGAAAATAGTAACGGTCATCTGACCACATTTTCTTTGTACGTTTGATTAATAATTTTTTATTTTAAAAAATTTACTTGCGCTCGATATTTATTCGTGTGACAAATCTTGTCAATTACTTATTCCTAAGAACCACTCTTAGGTCCAAAGTTAATTTTTTTTAAGGACAATTTCATAGTGCAACTTGATGTACTACAATTACTTTTCTGTACCTTTTCTTAACTTACTTTTGGAGAGTTGATGGATGTGGCAAATGAGGAAGAAGCAAGAATTCCAAAAAAAAAAACAAAAATTTGAGATTTGAAATTGCAATTATCAGCTACAATTATCATAACTAACATAAAAGAAATTTGTTAATATGGATGCATAGTTATATGGTTTTTCATTTGTAGTTTTCTTAGAGGTCGAGTATCATGGTAGGGTAGAGGGTAAGTAGGTTGCCGCGCGGATTTATTTTACGTGTCAGGAGTATTAATATCTTTTTTACGTTTGCTGGCTTATTCTTAGATCTCTAGTACTACTTGATTGTTTCGTTCACTTCTTTTATTTTATTGTCCTGTTGATGTTACTTCCTACTATGTGTTACTACTTCCTTTTCTTCTCTCTTTGAGTCGAGGGTCTATCGGAGACAACCTCCTTATTAACAAAGTAGGGGTAAGATTTGCGATCCCACCTTGTAAAATTATTATATTGAGTATGGTGTTGTAATTTTCTTAGAGACTACTAGCTATTCTGACGACTTCCTTCTCCATTTATGTCTTCATTTTTTATTAATGCTTCTACATTTTTTATAGTTTTCGGATTAATCACTTCTCCATTAATCATGCCTTCACTTTAATTAATAATGGTTCTAGATCTAGGGTCTTCTTTTAATAAGGTAATCTAAGGTCCTTTTTAATACTAAGTATATTGTGTAAACTAATAAGACTCTTCAGCTAACTTGTACTACTTTACATCTTTCGAAAGGGATAAAACTATTATTTCCTAAAAGTTTAATTTGACTTTAGGTTAGCAATTAATATTTTCCCAAAGCACTTGAGAATTTGCAGTGCCCCAGAGCCGTATACTTTCGAATCTTAATTCAAAAATAAAAAAGTACTACGATTATATAATCATTCAATCGTTTATTTGCTATAATAATTTTCCAAAAGGTGGAACTCCCACCCCAGTAGCCCCCACATCCCGGTCCGACAGGTTTGTGAAGGAGGTAAATCATGGTGACTCAATTGATTTCAAATGTTAGACCAGTACCACGCTGCGCACAAGAGGTCCTCCTTTATCGGCTGATATTTGCTACAATAATTGAGATATGGAGACGGGGCCTATAGGCTTTCAGATAATATTCAGCTGAAGTTGAAAAATTAATATTTGAAGTTAAAAAAAAGTGAAAGCTGAGTTATGCTTAGACAGAATTTTGGAAAGAAAGAAAAAGTTGAAAATTTATTAATATTTTATTTAAAATATTTCTCAAATAACTTTTTAAATATTTTATTAGTAATTCAAATTCTAAAGTTAAGTATTTATAGCTATTGTGACGATCAAATCAGCACTTGTATGCTGGTGTATTTTCATGGCTAACCTACTTGTATTACCATTGAAAAGATTTTCCAATAGTATGCAACAAGGTGTATCAGTTATCACCGGTAAGAAATGTATGACGCGATTCATATTAAGTGGAATTAATATCCTGAAAATATCATATGAATTATCTATTATCTCATGAAAAAACAAGAATTAGAAAACAAAATATTGTCCGAGGTGCTCTACAATAATTAATAATGGACTGATTCATATCTACATGTCTCACGAATAACTAATGTACTATAACATAATCCGCCAAACATAACCACATACAATTATGAAAAAATATATGCAAATTATAATGTATGTACTTGCACGATTAAGAACTAAACATATAATCTGACATACATATAGCTCGTAATGTTACTACTTAACTTTTCTTATCCTTTTTTTCTTTTGTATTAAATAAATCAGTAAATGTTTATTGCGTGTAGAGAAAATTATTTGTCTGATTCTTAATAAATAGTTTCTGAATTTCTATAATCAATTGTACATTGCAATTCAATTTATCACGTTTTTCTCAGCAGAAGAACACGTATCTCATTCCTCTTCCACTTCTAAATTCTTCTTCTCCACTCTCTTTTAATGAGATAATGAATCGAAACACTCCTAAACTATCACAATTTTATTAATTTCATATTTAAACTATACTTAATTTATGTTACCCTCTTGATTTATAATTTTTAGATGCTAAACTTCCTCTAAACTATCACGTTTTTATCATTTCATACTAAAATTATGCCTAATTTACGTTACCCCCTTCATGAACTATAACTTTTAAGTGCTAAAATTCTCTTCATTTATGGTCCACGAATAAGAAATTAAAGTAAGAAGTGAGAATATTTAACTTAAATTACCAAAATAAATTAACTTATTTATTTTAAGCTCTTATTTCTAACGAATTTCTATTCTGACTTCCTTGTATATTTATGTCTTTATATTGATTAATGCGTCTATATTTTCCTATAGTTCTTTTTTAAAATGTTCCATAGAGAGAGACTACTATTCTAACTTTTCTTTGTCCATTTACGATGAAATTATCTACTGCTGGAACCATAAAAAACATGTAAACAATATAAAGTTTAATAGGCCGTTTCCATTATTAGGTATAAGACAAATATTAACAAAAATATTTTAGTCAACCACCAATGAGCCCGTCATGATTTAATTGAAGATCAAAATTGAACAAACAAATGGTTAAGAAATTTGAAATTTTTTACTTCTTATTTTATCTAATTAAATTCTTTTTTTCTTTTTGGGAGATAAAAATTTGCTGCTGGAAGCTTCTTTTTTTTTTTTTTAAATGACATTTTGATCAATGTTTGGAAGTTTTCTCTCATTTAATAAAAAGAAAAATCCAGATTACAGGTGTTGACAAAAAGTCTTATTTTTTAAAGTGGAAAATTAGCTAATAAATGCCCCGAAGTTTCTGGTAAGTTGGTATGAACCGACAGCAAATTAAAATATCTAACTTAAAATCTCCAAAAGAAAAAAAATACAAAAAGGAAAAACCCTTTTTCTTTCACAGCTATAGCCACGCTTTTCCTTTTAAGAAAAATCTAAAACTGAAATTTCCAACATCTTTCTCCCTCCATATCAAGAAAGAGTTTAAATTGTCTTTACTTCTTTTAAATAGGTTGTTGTTCCTTAATCAAAGGTCTCGAATTTAAGTCCGGGGTATAAAAAAATTCTTGATAGGGAGCTCTTTCATCCTAATAGGGCCTTACACGGCACAAATTCGGATATAGTCGGACTCCAATGCGGATACCGACACTAGGTGAGCAGTGGCGGAACCAGAACTTGTGATAAGGGGTTCAAAATATGAAGAAGTAAACATACGAAGAAGTCTAAAGGGTTCAACATCTACTATTTATACATAAAAATTAATTTTAACCATAAATAAACAGTGTAATTTTCCGCCGAAGGGGATTCGGATTAACACCCTTGGCCGTATGTGGCTCCGCCCCTGCGGGTGAGAAACCCAAAAAAAGAGTATTATTAATTTTTAATAAACAAATTTTCATAATAACTATTGGTAAGTAATTTGATTAAAATAATAATTAATCTATTATTATCTATTCAATTACAATCGGGAGCAGATATAACTATGTGTTCACCTCAACCTATTAACCTTACCTTAGACCATTTATATGTTTTAAATTTATTAAATAAGTACAATCAATAAATTTTAAATTTAATAAATTAAATTCTAAATTCCCCTCTTACACTTGTAACATAGAAAATCATCGTGATATTAGTGTATGTAGCTTACTAAATTCAGGAAGAACATTTAATTATTTCTTAGGATAGTGATGTTCCGACCGGCTTATACACACCTAAGTTAATTCTATAAGATGTATATTATTTTCTATCAATACAAGTTCTGGATAATTTTACCTACTAAAATTTAAGCAAATAAAAGAAAATCACTCAGTATTTTTTGTTTCCGTTAAAATTTGAATTTTAAAACTCATAATTCTCATGGTGATGAAGCCATAAATTTTATCAAATGTATTCAAGATTTAATATATATAGGAAGTAATTTTGACATGTATACATAATATTATTTTTATATAAAAATAATATATTTTCCGACAAAAGTGATTGATGTATAATTTTTAAATGAAGAACATTTTACTGACCACTCTTCAATGTAGCTATTTTGTTATATTCTCACCACTTTATTTGTTACTCCCTCCATCTATATTCACGGTTCATGTTTAACTTTGACATAATTTTAAAAAGTAATACATAAAATAATATTATTTTACTACATCACTCCGGATTATTATAAGTCATATACATATTGATAAAAGTATTGAATAATAAAGTGAAATATGTATAAAATGAATATCTTTTAATTTTTTAAATTCGACAAATAAAAGTAAACGGAGGGATTACTAAACCAGAGTCTTGAATGCTAAATACAAATAGTTCTAGAGTACTTTTTTTTTTGTAATAAGTATTATTTCCTCCGTCTTAATTTATGTGTCATTATTTGACTTGACATGACGTTTAAGAAAAAAAAGACTTTTGAAATGTGTGGTTCAAAACAAGTATTGTATAAATATGTGGCTGTAAATTATCTCATAAAGTTAAATTATTTTGAAATATAAAAAAGTGACATTCTTTTTTGGACAGACTAACAAAAAATGGTATCACATAAATTAAAACAGAAGCAGTGCTATGTAATATAAAAAATATAATTAAGTAAAGAGAAAATACATTTTTACCCCTAAATTTGCACTTAAAATTCACTTTAGCAATTAAACTTTATTTGTAATTATTTACCCCCTAAATAACTTGTACGTGAATTAAACTCAACCTTATGTTGTCCAAACCAATCACACAATGAGTTGTGTAGTACACCCTTAGCCACATCGGCAATCAATTAAATTTTAAATTTTTTCTATTTTTTCTATTTTTCATTCATCTTTTTTCTTTTTTTAAAAGTCCAATTACATTCCTTCTCCTTCACACACCCCACCCCCAACCAAATTCAGCTTCTCCATTACGTCTTCTTCACACCACCCCCACCCTCAACCAAACAACCAAAACCACCTTCTTCTTTATTTTCTTTTAATTACATTTTCGTTTTCATTAGTTTTCTTGAACATTTTGAATAAATGTTTTTCATTCAAAAAAATAACAAAGAGATTTGGTATAAAGATTTCTCATTTTTATAATGGATCCTTCAATTACTACTTACCCAAGTCCTTTTTTTCTCTTTATTGGGTCTCTTAAAATATGCTTAAATTATATTTATAGCCATCAATTTATTAACTCCAACATTTAGTTCAACAATGGTGATCATGGAAATGATGGAATAGATAAGGTAATGGCAATGGAGGAGAATGTCTTTTGAAGAAGATAATAAATAAAGACAAGAGAAATAAAAAATTTAAAAGGAAAAGTGAGACCCACAAATTTTATTTGTCTCAAAATAAAAAATATATATTAATATGTTAAATAAAAAATATATTAAAAATATTAATTATATATTAATTATTAAAAAATGACATGTATATTATTTTATTAATTTTTTTCTTCCTTCTCACTTGCTTTCGTGAGGGTGAGTACACTTTCTCTGTTTAGGAAAATATTTAATAAACTATTAATAAAAATAGGGAGGTAAATAATTGTAATTAAAATTTAATTACTAAAATAAGTTTTCGAGGTAAATTAAGTGTAAAAATATGTATTTTCTAGTAAATTGCAACCTATTTTTTCAAGAACCCCATAACCACATATTCCCAAGAATCTTCTCTTTCATCAACAATTCCACACATTCTCACTTCCTTTACTACTTGCTCCCTTTCAATACCAACAACTTGCACAACCTAAAGTGATAATAAAACAACCCATTCTTCCTCTTGGTCTAAATATTCCACTCTTTTTATACTCTTTTTTATTTATTTATTTGCCCCATTAAATTGTATAAAAATTAACATGTGTATTCAAGACTTGGAACAAATGAATGAGGGTATGGAGAATTTAGACATTGCCAACACTGATAACAATTTCAAGAACCAATCTTTGAATGAAATAGCTGAAATTACTTCTTCTAGCCCTTCTGTGATTAGAAACTCATTCCCAGTAAGGATCTCTTTTTTGTATTTTTTTTCATTTATTTTTATGTAAGTATTCATTTAATTATGTTTTTGAGTTATTGGGGAAGACTTTTTGTGTTTGCATATGGATGTTGATTAGTATTAGTAGTTTTTTTGTGCTAATTTGCAGTTTTATTGGTTGATACTGTTTAAAGATTTGATTTTTATGGTGTACTTTCATTTTTTTATGTAGTACTCCCTCCGTCGAAAAAGATTTACACTTTTCACTTTTTGAGATTTAAACTTCTTAATTTTGACAGTGTGTTTGAACTTAGAATTTTTATTTTTTTCTAAATAAAATTTACATGTTTGAAAACATACCTAAAAAGTAATGTAAGTCACCATAATTAATGATTTAAAATATTTAAAAGACGTGAAAAATTACTGTCAAAGTACAATTTATTTGACTCTCGCGAAAAGTGTCGATCTTTTTGGGACGGAGAAAGTATTGATTTTATTCATTTTTGAGTTATTGGGAAAGAACTTTTTGGTTTGCTTATGGATGTTGATTAGTATTAGTAGTTTTTTATGTTGAAGTGTTGGTTAATTTGGAGTTTTATTGGTTGGCACTATTAAAATATTTGATTTTTCTGGTGTACTTTCATTTTTTTTAATATGTAGTGTTGATTTTATTCATTTTTGAGTTATTGGGGAAAGACTTTTTTGGTTTGCATATGGATGTTGATTGCTATTAGTAGTTTTTTCCTTTTGTGTTAGTGTTGGTTAATTTGGAGTTTATCGGACAACCTCTCTATCCTATAGAGGTAGTGGTAAGATCTGCGTACATCCTTCCTTTCAGACCCACTTGTGGGATTACATTGGATATGTTGTTGTTATTGGTTGATACTGTTTAAAGATTTGATTTTTCTTTTGATAAGCGTGATGTTCGGGCCAGCTAACGCGCACCTCAATGAAAAAAATTGATTTTTCTGGTGTACTTTCATATATTTTTTTTATGTAGTATTGATTTTATTCATTTTTGAGTTATTGGGAAAGACTTTTTTGGTCTGCACATGGATGTTGATTAATTTGGAATTTGGTTGATACTGTTTAAAGAATTGATTTTTATGGTGTACTTGTGCCTTAGGACAGTACTTAAAGCTATGAATAATGGGTGTTTTGTGTTTTGGTTTTGGAATTTGCAATTATAGATATCCTTTCATTTGGTGTACTTATACCTTAGAAGTGTACTATAAAGCTACGGCTGTTGGTGTATTTATATCATGCTTGAGTACTGTTTGCTCCTCAATCTTTCTTTTTCTTTGCGTCTCTACGTGTGGAGGCGTTCCTGATTTAAACTTGATTGGATCAACCTTTGAGTTTTGCAATTAAACCCGTTGCACTTTCGGAATTATGGTTTTTAAATTTAGTATTTGTTGAAATTTTAGTAAGTAAATATCGGGTTCGGTTGAATCCTGTAAACTAGGCTCCTTGTACCTGTGTTATGTGTGTGTTTTTACCATTTTGTGCTGTTAGATGGTCAATATATGAATAATGAGTTCTTTATGTTTTGCAATTTGCAATTGTAGATAACCTTTCTATTTGGTGGAAATAGGAACTGGCTGGATAATTTAATAGATTGACTTGTGTAACCTTTCTGCATCAGAACTACAGTGAACCTAAATTTCATGTACTTTTTTTCTTTTTTCCTATTATTTGTGGACTTGGAAGTTTCCTGATAATATTTTCAATCATTATAAAAACAATTTCATGATGTCTTGCATGATTCATAGAATCTTTTCGCTTGTCGACATATGTGGCAAATGATTTAAAGCGAACAAATTCTTTCATAATTTCTATTCTTCTATGCAGCTGGAAAGTATTTCGGAAGACACAACTATTGCAGATCGGAAACAGATACTCTTGTGTAACTTCCTCCCGACCCTTAGGTCTGGAGATTGGTCCGACATTGGAGGTCGCCTTGACATGGAAGACACACACATCTGTATTTCGGACCTAGCTAAGAATTTTGGCCATAATATACTTGGTGAGGATGCTATTTCCTTCTATGGAGTAAGTTCTTTAACCTCATTGGACATCATATACGTCATTCTTGACTATTTACTCAATATAACTTTAGGCTGAATTTAACTCTCAGTAAAGTTTCGCTTAGCTCTTTCTCTATGAACATGGGAAATATGGGTAAAAGACTAACACCAAATTATTTTTTTGGGGGGTGGGGGGGCTGAGAGAGAGAGAGAGAGAGGAAGAGGTCATAAGCCTTGTTCTCTAAGCAGGTGTTTCTTCTGTTTGATATTCTTACTCAGATGATGTTTAATGCAAACGGTTCTAATGACAGGTCTTTGATGGACATGGAGGGAAAGAAGCGTCACAGTTTGTTCGTGACTACTTACCGAAGATCATTGTCGAGGATGCTGATTTTCCTCTGGAACTTGAGAAAGCGGTTACAAGATCTTTCTTAGAGACGGATGCTGCCTTTGCCAAGTCATGCTCTGTTGACTCAGCCTTGTCCTCAGGCACTACTGCACTCACTGCAATGATATTTGGAAGGTGATTTATTCTTTTTCTCCTGTTTTTATTTTGTTCCGTTCACTATCTTCCTATTTTCTGTGTGATTTATGTTTCAATTGGGAAGTGACAGAGTCTGAAGTTTGGTTGAGGTTTTTGTTATTCGCCTATTCCTACCTAAGTAGTTGGTACTAGGGGAGAATATTAGTTCATTCAGCAAGAGGTATCATTAATTTTATCAAAAATCAAAGTCCGATTTAAACTTAGTAGGCGTTTGGACATAAAATTTGTGATACTTGGAAAAAATTTGTATTTGAGAAAAAAGTTCAAAAAGGATTTTTGGGAGTTAGAAGTTGTGTTCGGACATGCATTTAACTTCTAACTTGAAAAAAGTTAGATTTGTGAGTGGGAAACAAATTCACTTGAAAAACTGGTCAAAACCATTTTTTCAAACTTGAAACTCATCTTCAAAACATCAGTCCAATGTATAAGTAACGCTATTTTGAAAATAATTTTTTTTTAAAAAAAAAAAATTCATGTCCAAACAGGTGCTTAATAAGCTGACATTTGAGATGTATCTTTCTTTGACGAAGCTAATTTTTAGTCAGAAATCTATATTCTTAGATTAGCCGCTTTCATCAATTCTCTAATACTGATGTGTTGTCTTATGAACAGATCATTACTTGTGGCAAATGCGGGTGATTGTCGAGCAGTTGTATCTCGACGTGGACTGGCAATAGAAATGTCAAAGGATCACAGACCTTGTTGTGTTACAGAAAGAACTCGTATCGAGTCCGTGGGTGGATTTGTTGATGATGGCTATTTGAATGGACAGCTAGGCGTGAGCCGGGCATTAGGTGACTGGCACATTAAAGGACTGAAGGAAATCGAAAAGGGTGGGCCATTGAGTGCTGAACCTGAACTGAAATTACTGACGTTGACAAAGGAGGACGAGTTCCTGATTATCGGTAGTGATGGAATATGGGATGTTTTCCGAAGCCAAAATGCTGTCGATTTTGCTCGGAGGCGACTGCAAGAGCATAACAATGTAAAGTTATGCTGCAAGGAAATAGTAGACGAGGCCAAAAAGCGTGGTGCCATAGACAACTTAACAATCGTCATGGTCTGTTTTCACTCCGAGCCTCCACCTCCCCTTGTTTTCCAAAGATCAAGAATAAGGAAATGTATATCCGCCGAGGGGCTTGAGAATCTAAGATCTTTGCTTCAAGGCTAATATCAATTTTGGCAGCTAAACAACAACGATAATAACGACTACTTGGTTACTTCTGGACAACTTTGTAAATACATAAGAGAGGTAAGGTTATCTTCTTTTCTGAATTCTAAGATGAAATAAAGCATGTGAGGGAGATAGAAGCAACCCATGGGACCAGATATTTGTACATAAATCAAACACTATTCTTCCATTGTATGGTTCCCTGACTAAAGGGAAACTCAAACTGAATCTCACCTTGTGGTGAAACAAAATTGAATTGTTGGTTTGTTCCAACCTTTTTAGTGTCATAATTGTAGAATAGTGTAATTCTCCTTTGTCGGAGACTTTTCATTTATGCAATATATATATAGGTGTTTACAATTACAAACCTTATTGTATAAGGATCTCTACTTTATCTAATTACACTAGAATAATAATTACAGAATATATAGAAAATATTTATTTATTCTCTATCACATCCCCTCAGTTGGAGCGGGAGGATGTCGGACGTTCAGATTGAATCTGAAGTTAAGGAACAACTGCCAAGGAAGTCCCTTAGTAAATATATCTGCGTCCTGATAGGAAGAATGAACATGTAACACCCGAACATGGCCCATGGCAATTTTCTTACGAACAAAATGAATATCCATCTCAATATGTTTGGTTCGCTGATGTTTAATCGAGTTATGAGACAAGTAAACAGCAGATATGTTATCACAGTAGACAAGAGAAGCCTTACGTAAGGGACAATAAAGCTCTAGAATAAGGTTTCCGAGCCAGCAGATCTCGGTAATAACGTTCGTAATGCCTCTATATTTTGCTTCTGCACTCGAACGGAAAAGCGTGACTTGCCGTTTGGTAGACCACTAGATGAGATTATCACCCAAAAATACACAGTAGCCGGAAGTAATCGACGTGTGTCCGGATAGCCGCCCCAATCGGCGTCCGTATACGATATCAGCCTGGTCGGTGCAGATGTATAAAGATGTAATTTGTAGTCAATAGTACCCTTAACGTACCGAATGATACGTTTAAGAGCGGTAAAGTGAGGCTCCTTGGGAGTATGCATGAACAAGCACACATGCTGAACGACATAGGCAATATTGGGCCTAATGGAGGTAAGATACTGAAGTGCACCAGTAAGACTCCTATAAAGAGAAGGATCGAGCATCAGATCCCCGTCATCGGCACTTAGTTTCGACTTCGAGTTGACTGGAGTGGGCATGATCTTGCAGTTTGCCATTTTAGCCCTGTAAACAATTTCTTCGGCATACTTACGCTGACACATGAACATTGCATTTTCGGATCTGATCACTGAAATTCCCAAAAATAACTCAACTTACCCAAGTTTGTCATAGCAAATTCAGATTTGAGCAGGGTAATGATCTCGTGTTTTAGCACATCAGATGAGGTAGTCAGAAAAATATCATCCACATAGAGTAAAATGTATGCAGTGTCATTACCTCGATGAAAAATAAAAGTGAGTTATCACTTTTGCTGCACACGAAAACCTGATATGCATGATGAAAGTGGCAAAGCGCTCATACCAAGCCCTGTGGGCTTGTTTCAAGCCATAGAGTGACTTTCGAAGACGGCAGACATACTGAAGAGCCTTTGGATGCACAAAGTCAAGCGGTTGATGCATATATACGGTTTCTTTCAAATCCTCATGTAAGAACGCATTTTTCACATCAAGTTGATGAATCGGTCAGTTATTTCCCATAGCTATGCTTAAAACAGTGCGGATGGTGGCTGGTTTAATTAGTGGACTGAAGGTCTCACCACAATCAACTCCCTTTTGTTACCCCATGTCATTTGCCACAAGTCTCACCTTATGGCGTTCAAGCTCACCACTATCTCTGAATTTGTGACGATATAACCACATGTAACGAATCACATTCACCCCTTCTGGTCTCGGGACAACATCTCAAGTGCGCTGTATAGTGAGATAGTCTGAGTGGAGAGGTTAAAATGGACTTTTGGTTTGAAAATCTCGTGTTGGGCACGGGTTTTCATACAGTGGGTCAGAAGCGGGACTGTTTGGGTCACGAGCAGTGGGGTGGTTTGGGACACGTTATTTTCCGTGGCTGATTGAGGGTGGGGTAGTGGCTGATTACGGTGGGTGGTCGACGGGATGGGGGGCAGTCGACGGGTGTTGGGGGATAGTCGACGGTGGGGTAGTGACGGGACGGGATGGGTGGCACGATGTATGGCGTTTCTAGTGAGAGGGGATGTGTCCGGATCATCAAGGATGTCGTAATCAGTGAGTTGAAATTTTTGGAGGTTTGCAAATGAGAAAAAGTTCTTGAATGTGACATGGCGAGAGACTAGGATTTTATTTGTGGACAAATCATAGCATAAATACCCCTATGGTTTGACGGAAAACCTAAGAAAATGGGAGGGGTAGTTCTAGGTGCTAATTGTGAGGGGCCGTGGAGGCAAAATTCGAATAGCATAGACAACTAAAAATTTGAAGGTGGATTATAAGAGGGGATTCGACGGAAGAGAATTTCGGTTGGAGTTTTATTTTGTAAGTGCTCTAATACCATGTAGAATAGTGTAATTCTCCTTGATCGGAGACTTCTCATTTATGCAATATATATAGGTGTTTACAATTACAAACCTAATTGTATAAGGATCTCTACTTTACTTAATTACACTAGAATAATAATTACATAATATATGGAGAATATTTATTTATTCTCTATCAATAATAACAAAGTTTATGTAATTTGCCACGTCTTGGCTATTGTGAATGTTTAATAAAAAAGAGTTCCAAACCTTTATGCACACCTCCGTATGAGTGCTAGCTCACTTCGTTTATTCAAGCTCCCTTTTCTTTCATAAAACAATGCTAACCAGCAAGAAAACAGATGCACTAAGGTCTGCCGGCTTTGCAACCACTATATGGGAAAGGAACTTGTTGCCAATAATGGTGCTTAAAGTTGCCAATAATGGTGCTTAAAGTTGCCAATTAACTATTGCGAATATCACAATGTAGTTTCTGCTGAATTTTGGTGCTTATAAACCACAAAGATCTAACATGGCATAGGGCATCAAAATAAATACCCATTTTAGGGCATCATCAATGAGGTACTGCTTCATTCAAACTATTGCCTTTTCAGTTAAATATGGATACATGCTTACATAAATAAAAACAAATAAAAGAGGAAATTCTGGCAAATCAAAGAATGAGTTCAAGCTTTAGGCTTACATAGAACCCAAAGAAGATGCAACATACCTAGTGTGATCCCACAAAGAAAATGCATAGAGAGGATAAAGTAAGAATTGAACTAGTGCACAATAATTTCACTACATCTGAGCTTACTGAAACCATCATTCTCAATGTCAGTCGTGCTAAAACCTACTCTACTGACCAGAGGAAACAGAGTCAAACTCGAATGCGATAGCAAGGGATCAACCAACAAATAGGCGAGCTCAAAGAGGTAGGAACCATTCACGATCTTGGACTGCCAATTTGTACTGGAATATTACATATCGTGGTTCAAGGAGCTCAATAATCTATACCTTTCAAAAGGCTGTTGGCAACATGACATACAAAGGAATGTGCCTAACCACAACACAGAACAATCTCAACTATGTGATATCTACATCATCTGCAGGTGAAGATCAGCATCCTGCTGTGCAAGCTCCACCATCATAGCCTCGTCAAAGAACTTATTGATGCTCACGTCTTCACTCATTCCCTAAAAAGAAAAGGGATAGATTTATCAAATCAGGTTTTGTTGTTCCAGAAACCTCAAGGGTAAATAACATCTTCAAAAACTCAAATTAATCCTGCAAGAATGTATACCTTTCTACGCCGTGTCTTCACCATAAATTCGCGAGCCAGATGCTGAATTGGGGCAGGCTCCAGTGGTCGTAAAACGATGCTCTTGTCAAGAGGATCCCCAGGGACAATAGCCCAATGATCAAATACCGAAAGACAAAACGCCTGCCCTTGGGTGTGATACCTCAAGTCCGTTTCAAAACCAAAGGACTCAATAACAGGTAAAAATGCCTGGACAAAAAAGAAGTGTGCACATGAGAAACCTGATGTTATAACATGAAAACATTGTATCAATAATCCAAGGTGCTATCAATATTTGAAATCAAACCTTGACAATGTAGGCAGGGGTCCCAGGTTGAGGAACATCGGCAGTAACATGTCCTCGCCTGCGAGACAACACGGTGTATATAGCAGAGAGACAATCCATGGGCGTTTGGATCTGAAGCAAGACATCAGAAAGTTAGCCTAGTTTCACATGAGAAAACATCTTTAGAAAACAAATTGGCTGAAATTTTGTCCCTATTTCTGTAAATAATTGAACCTAACCAAGGCTCAACAATTGTACTTGTCAATTTGAACATAGTATAAACCCAGTAAGAGCGTCACTAGTATCCTGTCGTGACAATTCCGCTGTTAACTTTTTTCCAAATATAATTGAGCACAGAGCAGCAGCTCTAATAAATAAAATAATGTGTTTTACACAGCTCATAGGTCCAGTTCTAAACCTCTCTCCCCTTCTTTTCTTACATGGTGATCCAAAGAACTTAATAAACAGTTTATCACAAATGCATTCACCCAAGTGTGTTCCAAACATTACCCAAAAAAAAAATAGAACTTGAGACAAACCGGATACCTCCACATAATACACAGGTTCCATAAGCCTGGGTGTTGCCATAAGGAAAGAAGAGTAGGCTACACGTCGTGAGGTTGGAATAATCTGACCTGTTCCACGATGCAATGGCTCCGGTGCAATCTTTGCATCAACTATTTTGAATTTAACATTTCTAATGGGCTCATCACAGAGGGGCCCTTCCCGAGCTCCCCATTGAAACCTGTTGAAATTTTGTTAGTCCAATATCTGGGGAAGGAAGAAAAGCACAAAACTAAGAAATTCAAGTTACCCCTGAATAATAGAGTCTTTGACAGCATTCAACAAGCTCTTGTCCACTTCACTTGAGAGTGTATCATCCAATAAGATGTTAGGCCCCTGTATATATATTTGAAGTGTCAAAACAGAATATGTTCAACTAAATGATCCATTAGCAAAAGTTCAAAATAACTAAGTGGTAATCTAAGTTACGTAACAACTGACCTGCTTATCAGGTCCAAATGCCCAAATAGACCGTGCAGCAAGCAAATCCCAGTCATATTTGGTTTGGAAAAAGTCACCAAGTTTCTTTCTTGGCCAATCTATGCTTACAACACCGTTCTCGATGTCCTCAGCAAGTCCTCTCTCCAGTGGTTCAGCAATCTCCAAGCAATAAAAGTAAGCAAGGAGGGAAACAATTTTCACAGCTTGCACAGATGAAAAAAAATAACTGACTCACCATGGTGATTTTATTTTTCTTGTTAGGTGTTTCAGCAAAACATTTCATTGAAGACGACTCCACTACAGTTTCACAGAACGAGACAACTGGATCAGCCACCTGAATATTGCACACACAACAATAAAGCACCTCAAGATTAGTTATGTTCGATAAATGAGTCCTCAATGACAATAAAGTAAGTCTATCTCCTGAAACAAGTTGAGAACTGACAAAAAGTAAATATATGAAGAGAAAGTTATAAAAGCACCTTCACTTCCACCTCAGAGTAAAGCTCCCTAAGGTCCTTCATTATGGAATCTAGGTACAATTCACCAGTACCTAATATTGTGTGTTCACCGGACTCTTCAACCTTTGTGATTGCAAGAGGATAACTCTTGCTGATTTTCCTAAGCCCCTCCACCATTTTGGGCAACTCGCTAGGATTCAAAGGCTCGGTAGCTGTTTTCACCACGGGAAGAGTATTGAACTGAAGGGGCCGAAATATGTACACATCCTCGTCAAATTCTAGATTACAAAGAGTAGCAGTTTTCATGATTGAAGCATCCACTCCTTCAATCAGAACCCAAGCACCTGGAGGCGCCTTACTTATGGGTATCCTATATCTAGCTTGATATACCCACAGCTTTGTAACTTCTTTTACAGTCATATCCTCTTCATCATCAGGTGAATAGCCCTCTCCCAGAACTCGTACCGTCTGCCCTGTCATTATTTCGCCGCTGTAAATCCTACCAAAAGCATCAAAAGTACTACAATCTGATTTGGGATACAGTTTGGTCACATTAACCATCAAAGGGCCAGTGGAATCACAATCTTCCATTGCTTTGTAAATTGCTGAATCCTTTAGACCTGTGTATATGTGCTCCACTTTCCTAGCTGCAGCAGCTTTAGCAGAAGGAATGTGATGAACCAACATGTCAGTAAACCCAGTGGCAGTGCCAAAAACAGCACTACAAGCCAACCTCAGCAGAGGCCTTACATTTAGACGGTAAGCTGCATTGCTAAGTGTCACTCCAAGTTCTGCCAGGGTTGCTTCAACACTCTTTTTGTGTTCTCCAATCACTTGGCTATAAATTTTGTAAAGAGGTTCAAGAATGAACTGCACAAAAGATCTTTCGACCCCACTTGCAGGTGGTTTCTTCTTGAAACTTCTCGTGTCAGGATCATAGTAGAAGTCCCCCCAGAGCCGCGAAGCAAACTTGTTGGCATCAAATGCAACTCCGTGAAGTTTAACATACAGTTTGGCAAATGACTGCAATGTGAATGACCATCCTGCTGTTGCACTTGCAAAGCAGACATTCCCTAATGCAGGATCAATCACTTGTGCATTTCCAGCTGTGGACGAGGCAGCTGTAATTTGACTGTTGACAGTTTCAACTATGTGCTTTAATTTGAAGTAGGCGTCCTTCGGAGGCAATTTAAGCTCAGTTATCAATCTGTCAACCTAAAAGGACAACAAAAATTATTAGAGATAATAAATAGTGTCCCAACATTGCTGCTCGACTTTCACCAATTTTAGAGGTAATAAATTGTGTGTCAACATTACTTGACTTTTCACCAGTATTATGTATAGAGACAACATACCTTGTTAATCACAAGAACAATCGGAATACGATCTTGAATCGCATGCCGAATGGCCCTTTCTGTATTTACCTGTCACCAATGACACAAGAAACAAATGTAACTTGTCTAGCTATACAGTGCACATGTACCAGAAAAACTCCAGCTAGAATTCAATTGTAGCAATACGGCTTCAAAAAAATATACATAAACTAAAAAAACATGCAACTGTACCACCCAGCTCGTCTACCTGATTAACTTATTCCAACAAAACCCCACCCATGCCCCAAAACTTTGATAATACATTTCCTTAAACTGCAACACTTCCCAGAACACACAGCCTGAGCAGCTTACATCAAGACCCAATGATGATCATCACGTCCTTTCAGACGACTTCCATTGCTCTAGCCTCTATACACCCGGCCACATACATAGCCTGAGAAGCTTACATCAAGACCCAACGATGATCATCACATCCTTTCAGACGACTTCCATTGTTCAATACACCCGGCCACATACCAGCTAAGTTTAAAGGGCTCCCACTCTCCATCGGGCAGGCAATGCTAGACCACATAGTAATAAATATGGCACTCCAGTAGTTGAATGTTTTACCAGGCTATTTAAATCTCTATACCTCGCTTTAAACTCTATACTCCCAACTCCCTGGCATTAAGGGGGGAAAATCCAAAAAATTGCTTATACAATACCAATTTCTATTTGACAATGCTTCTGACATTATCTTCAAATGTAAATCGAGCTTCAAGTATTTATTAAAAATAAGTTATAGAAATATATGCTATTACTCTAATTTGTGGAGGTTAGTACTCTTTTACTTGACTAATTAGTTATGAAGAACCCTGTTAAATCTTATCTAG
The DNA here is from genome assembly GCA_034509755.1 of Anisodus tanguticus. Lineage (NCBI taxonomy): Eukaryota > Viridiplantae > Streptophyta > Magnoliopsida > Solanales > Solanaceae > Anisodus > Anisodus tanguticus. The sequence continues at coordinate 4,475,025 of CM067543.1, read as the reverse complement.
AAGCTATGTGATTCCCACAACGAATGTGTGAACTCCACCAGATGACAAGATTAGTAATTCAGAAGCACTGTACTGGATGCTGCAGGGCAGAAATAAAATTACTAACTTATAACGTATAAAGACCAACTATTATAACAGGAGAGTAATCCCAAGGAATATAACTAGACTTTCCAGGGTAATTCTACTAATATATACTGTCTGCATGATATACGAACGAGTTGAAAACCATATATTTGGTTACAAATTCACCATAGCAATACGGTCATAAGGAAACAAACTCCACACACAACGGAAGCTGGAAAATCAAGGTTGCCACCCGTATAAAACAAAACTAGTTTTTAGAAGCATATGCTTTGATGGCTATACCTTATAGCATCCTATAAAAAAAACTTTACCTCATGCTCTGAAACAAGAAAGTTGCTAGGCTATCATCTGCAAGTGAATTAACCGTAACCGTATAAATGAAAAGGAACTTACCATCATTCCTTCAACCGCATCAACAATCAAAACTGCACCATCAGCAAGTCTCAAAGCAGCTGTCATTTCATCAGAGAAGTTAACATGACCAGGAGCATCCATAATGTTACACAGATAAGACTTTGAATTGCTGTCTTCCAGGACTAGTGACATAGGGACGGACTTAATTGATATCCTCCTCTCTTGCTCATCTATTCGTGTGTCCGTATACCTCATATGCTTCTCACTGTTCTGATCAAACGTAGATATATGGTGTGTTTGCTCAATCAGCATATCCATAAATAAGGTCTTCCCATGATGTACATGTCCCACTAGAGCAACATTTCGAACCAACGCCGGGTTCGACATCAGACCTAAGAGAAACTGAGTCGAAACATAGGTGGACGAATCCTTCACCCCAAGTTCAAACTTGAGATTCTTCACCGGTTTAATTATTGGCATTTCAAGAGGCTGTTCATCTTCATCCATGACCAATGTCTCGACTTCTTCGCCGTAAACCTCTTCAGCTGTTGGGTAGTATTTCTTGTCTTCAGCAAGGACAACTTGGTTATCCATGTCAATGTCCTCTTGAGTGGCCAGCCATCCATTTGATGCACCAGGCTGCTCACCATCAGAAGCAGCTCTCTCATCATCACTCCTATCGGGGAGCTCATCATCTTCCTCTTCCCTATCACTTTCTTGATCAGACTCTATTTCAGGACCAATATAGTTCCCAAATTCATCATATAAGCTTTCATCCATGGCTCTTTAATTAGTACCTGATTAAACAAAATAATCCAGCCACCTTATTAATTACTATATAACTAAATTAAATAAAAAATCAACTGCAGAAAAACACAATTTTACCAGACAAGACATGTACAGCTGCAACTTATCAGTCGAACTATTTCATTCTAAACTAGGGAATATTGAAGAAGGGCAGCTCGGTGCACTAAGCTCCCGCTATTCGCGGGGTACGGGGAAGGGCCGGACCACAAGGGTCTATTGTACGCAGCCTTGACTCACATTTCTGCAAGAGGTTGTTTACACGGCTTGAACCCATGAATGGAGGCAACTTTACCAGTTACCTCAAGGCTCCCCCTCAAACTAGGGAATATTGTATTGTTGCCTGCTAAAAACATCGTGTTTTAAAGGACAAATACAGTTCCCAAATTCATCATATAAGCTTTCATCCATTGCTCCTTATTTCCTGATTAAGCAAAATAATCAGCCACCTTATCAAGTATTCAACTAAATAAAACAAAAAATCAACTGCAATAGAACACAATTCAACCAGGCCATGTCGAGAGCATTATGCACAGGTGCAGCTAGAGATTGTATTTTCTCCCTTCAGAAACAAAACCTCTCATTCTTCCTTTTTTTGTCTGTTTGAAGATCTTAAACCCGAAGAGATGAAATAAAAACTCCTTATAAAAAAATAAAAAATAATATCTATTATTTTTTTATAAGGAGTTTTTATTTCATATCTCTTCGGGTTTAAGATATTCAAACGTGTGACCAGGAGGTCATGGGTTCAAGCCCGGAAAATCGTCTCTTGCAGAAATGTGAGGTAATGCTGCGTACAATAGACCCTTGTGGTCCGGCCCTTCCCCGGACCCCGCGCATAGCGGGAGCTTCGTACATCAATTTCCTCCTTGTCTATTATCCCTTTAGATCATTAGCCGTAGTTTGGTATCAAAGCCATAAAGGGTAGAGATATGATATCCAGATCAGATGAAATTCTTGTTTAGAGGTTCCGATTCTTCTGAGGTTTTTTGCTTAGGATGGTCCGGGGTAGTAAGTCTTCAAGGGTGTAGACAGTCAGACTCCGTGAAACGCCTGGAATTGTAGGAAGAACCCGAGTTTCAAAAATAAATTTTTTATATACATGGATCCATTTCTTAATAGATCTACTTCTTGTGATTTTGGTTCAACATCTTCCATGGATTCAAAAAAGATGATAAATTCGGAAGAAATCGTCATACAAGATTTTAAAAAATCGATTGATAATTAGGAAATACCGAGAGTAAATAGAGATCAAATTTACAAAAATTCCAAATACCAATTTTTCAAAACTGATTTCACTATCAAAACAAAGGAAATAGATATCCAATTATCTCAACCCTTTGAAACAATACAATTACTTTCTCAAAATTCCTTGAAAAAACATAGAGAAAGAAATTACAAATACATCCATATTGGATTAATCCAAGTAGAGATAAAACCCCTTACTAAGGAAGGATTAAACACCTCAATCCTTGCTATCTAAAGAAATGCCAGATTCACAAATTTTGAAGATTCCTTATTGAGCCTGGTCTCTGCACAGGGCCAATCTCCTTTGATTGTTACCCAAACTTTTCAGTATCCCTCAATGATAAAAATATCCAAAAGTCCCTTGTCTTACAAATAAAAACCCACAACTACTAAATGCTTGAAGGTTCAATTCCGGTAGCAATGATTTTTAGAATCCATTACAAAGCTATGACTTCTGCTTTCGCCACAAAAGTTAGATACCATAGTAAAAAAGGTGAAACCCTTTTTTTTACAAAGAGATCTTTCCAGATCTAATACCGTAATACCAAGACCTATTAGGTGGAAGGATATTATCCTACCAGAAGAATGGATCTTGAAAGGAGTAGTTAAGCCTGAACCTGTAGAAACTTCACAACCAAATACCCATCTTAGAGAAATAACCCAAGGTGTTTCTGTAATTTTAGGTCTTGGCAGATCTTTAGACCTTCTTGTTGAGTTATACTGACTAGTTGTCCGTATGTAAACTCACTGTAGGGTATTGGGTGTTGGGTCAATAGACTAACTCTACCATCCTGGTATTGGGTTATTTCTCTAAGATGGGTATTTGGTTGTGAAATTTCTACAGGTTCAGGCTTAACTACTACTTTCAGGATCCATTCTTCTAGTAGGGTAATATCCTTCCACCTAATAGGTCTTGGTATTACGGTATTAGATCTGGAAAGATCTGTTTGTAAAAGAAGGGTTTCACCTTTTTTACTATGGCATCTAACTTTTGTGGAGAAAGCAGAAGTCATAGCTTTGTAATGGAGTCTAAAAATTATTGCTACAGGAATTGAACCTTCAAACATTTGGTAGTTGTGGGTTTTTATTTGTAAGACAAGGGATTTTTGGATATTTTTATCATTAAGGAATACTGAAAAGTTTGGGTAACAATCAAAAGAGATTGGCCATGTGCAAAGACTAGACTCAATAAGGAATCTTCAAAATTTGTGAACCTGTCATCTCTTAAGATAGCAAGGATTGAGGTGTTTAATCCTTCCTTAGTAAGGGTTTTATCCCTACTTGGACTAATCCAATATGGATGTATTTGTAATTTCTTTCTCTATGTTTTTTCAAGGAATTTTGATAAAGTAATCGTATTGTTTCAAAGAGTTGAGATAATTGGATATCTCTTTCCGCTGTTTTGATAGTGATATCGGTTTTGAAAAATTGGTATTTGAAATTTTTGTAAATTTGATCTCTATTTACTCTCGGAATTTCCCAATTAACAATCGATTGTACAAAATCTTGTATAACGATTTCTTCTGAATTTATTATCTTCTTTGAATCCATGGAAGATGTTGAACCAAAATCACAAGTAGATCTATTAAGAAACGGATCCATGTATATAAAACTCGGGTTCTTCCTACAATCCCAGGCATTTCATGGAGTCTGACTGCCTACACCCTTGAGGACTTACTACCCGGACCATCCTAGCCAAAAAAACTCAAAAGAATCGAAACCTCTAAACAAGAATTTCATCTGATCTGGATATCATATCTCTACCCTTTATGGCTCTGATACCAAACTATGGCCGAGAATTTCCTCCAACAAATGACCATTGCTCCAAATGCCTATAAAACACAAAATGGTACACAAGATAAGACCATTGCAGAACTTGCTCATCGCAGGATTCTCTGGTCAATTAAAAGGTTGGTGGGATAATTATCTCACTGACCAACAAAAAGAAGACATCATAAACTCCATCAAAACTAATGAAGAAGAGATATCAATCCTTGATGAACAAGGTGAACCCCTACAAGATGCAGTGTCAACCTTGATACTCACAATCTCTTTAAACTTCATAGGAGATTCTTCGCATCTGAAGGATAAAAATGCCGAGTTACTTTCAAATCTCAAATGCAAAAAACTCAGTGATCTCCAATGGTACAAGAATACTTTCTTAACTAGAGTCGTGCTTAGGGAAGATTCCAACCAATCTTTTTGGAAAGAGAAATTCCTGGTCGGACTAACTACCCTTTTAGGAGAAAAAGTTAGAAATAAAATCAAGGAGAATTGTGGAAAATAGATAATACCCTATAGTGAGTTTACATACGGACACCTAGTCAGTATAACTCAACAGGAAGGTCTAAAGATTTGCCAAGACCTAAAATTACAGAAACACCTTAAATGGAAGCTAAAAAGAACTAGGTGCGAACTAGGTACTTTTTGCAAACAATTTGATACAAATTCCACAAAACCCTCTCCAAGTTGTACAGGAAATTGTAGCAAGACTCATAAATCCCATAAGAATACATCGAGAGGTTACAAGAAGAAGGATTTCAGGACTAACGAAGAGTATTATAAAAATCCTTATAAAAATACTCGTTATTCCAGGAACAAACCAAATGCCAAAAACTGGAGGGGAGCCTTGGATTAACTGGTAAGTTGATGTCATGTGACCAGAAGGTCATGGTTCAAGCTGTGGAAACAGCCTCTTACAGAAATATGAGGTAAGGCTGCGTACAATAGACCCTTGTGGTCCGGCCCTTTCCCGAACCCCGCGCATAGAGGGAGCTTAGAGCAACGGGCTGTAAACTCAACTGCAGAAAAACACAATTTTAACAACAAAGCCATGTACCGGAGCATTATGCACTGGTGCAACTTATCCGTCGAGCTATTCATTGCTATACTAGTCTTTAATCACAACTAGCAAATATTGTTGGCTGCTAAAACGTAGGGTTTTAAAGCCTAAAGGGATGAAATACGTAGAACGGGATGGAAGATAATATCGGGGAGCTCATCGTCTTCCTCTCCCCTATCACTCTCCTGATCAAACTCAATTTCAGGACCAATATAGTACCCAAATTCATCATATAAGCTTTCATTCATAGTTCTTTAGTACCTGAATAAACAAAATAATCCACCTAATCAACTATAAAAAAAATGCAGTTTTACCAAACAAGCCGTGAACTGGAGCATTATGAACAGATGCAACTTATCACTCGAACTATTTCATTGCTAAATTATTTCTTAAGCAAATAAGCTTTCATCAATAGCTCTTTAGTACCTGATTAAACAAAATAATCCACCTAATCAGCTATAAAAAATGCAATTTTACCAAACAAGCCCTGAAGTGGACCATTATGAACAGGTGCAACTTATCAATCGCACTATTTCATTACTAAACTATTTCTTAAACGTCTTAAACCACACCTAGCAAATATTGTTGGCTGCTAAAACATAGGATTTTAAAGCCTAAAGGGATGAACTGCGCAGAAAGGAATGGAAGATAAATGAGACTATTTCAGGACCAATATAGCTCCCAAATTCATCATATAAGCCATCCATAGTTCTTTCGTACCTGATTAAACAAAATAATCCACCTAATCAATTGCAAAAAAAAAAATGCAATTTTACCAGACAAGCCATGTACTACTGGAGCATTATGCACAGGTGCAACATATCAGTCGAGCTATTTTATTGCTTAACTATTTCTTCAATGTTTAACACTACTACTAGAAAATATTGTTGGCTACTATAAATATAGGGTTTTAAAGGGGTGAAATTGCAGAACGGGGTGGAAGATATATGAGTAACCTACGAAATTATAAACAATCCTTCAAATCAGCCACCTTATCAAGTATTCAGCGCAGAATAAAAAAGAACTCATTTATAAATAATTTATATGTATTTTATATATATATATATATATATGGGGTTTTTAAAGTATCCATCATTTATAAAACCATTTTTGTCCAAAATAATTTTATAGTGCTAAAAAAGGGTCTTCATTAAAAAATCATTTTTCAAGGGTTACAATATTTTGAAAAAACGGTTTTATGAAGTATTTAGGAGCTGATTTTTTGGGGACTTGTGGTACCACAAGTTGATTTTTTGAAAATTATTTTTGAGAAAGGGCTTTTGAAGACTCTTCTTTCTCAAGTTGGAGTTTTGAAAATTGTTTTTGGGAAAGGGTTTTTGAAGATTCTCCTTTCTCGATTTTTATAAAATTTTGAGAGGTTTTTCCCCTCCTGAGCTTTGAACAACTTCTTGTTTGGGATTTTGAATTTGTATCAATAACTGTTGTAGTTCTGGGGATTTCGCCAGGAGTTGTAGAAGATTTTCGGCAGTTATCTCCTGTGCTGGTGTTTTTTGCACAGATGCTGCGGCATTTTCGTTTTCTTCTTTCATGACTGCATCGTACCACGATAGGGGTTTTTTTGTGGGAGATTTGAAAGGGAATTTTTCCTTTTCTTCTTTTGTGGGTTTTCTGGGGGCCATGGAATGTGTTTTTTGTTGTGGTGCAACAATAGGTGTATTTATTGGTGGAGGTATCTCTCTTTTCTTTTTTGGAGCAAGGCTCCACACATTGAGTATTGTCCGGATTCTCGCATGTCCTTCCTAGATATTTTTTCCTTGTAGCCCAGACAGCGGGGCAAGGGGTAGTGATAAGACATTTCTGTGTTGTAGCCAATATCAAAAATCTGTGGTTTTTCTCTCATGTTTTTTAATAAACCACTGGTTAAAAGATTTTTAAAGTAAAAACTGTCATAAATCAATTTGAAGAAAATATTTTTTAATGCAATGTTTTGAAAATATTTTTGATATTGTAAATTATACTTCAAAAATTTTATATATGCAAAGGAATCAATTAATTTGATGGAACGGATATTTGGGTTTCCAGGGGACTCAGAATTCTGATCTAAAAAACTATTCCTTAATTCGCCTAGATGACAAGAATAAGTCTTAATCAGATTGAGGTCTCTAGCTTTTGATTTTGTTAGAAAAGGGAATTTTAAACTCTTATTATTGGAATCAAAAGAGATGAAATCATTATCTACCTTATAAGGAGTGATAAGATTTATAAATGGTGTTCCTAAGATAACGGAGTTGTGAATGTCTTTTACCGAGACAAACGATGTAGCGAACTCCATTGATAATAACAGACGCACTGGTTTGGGAATTGATTTCTAGCTTTGTGTTATTAGCCGCCGCTAGAGTTTTCTGGGTATTTTCATGAAATTTACTAGGTATTAGGCCTGTTTTTATGCAATTCAGATCAGCACCAGTGTCAAAGAGAGCAATAGTAGTAATTCTAAAATTGCTTGAGAATTTAAGGGTTATCTGAACAAGGTATTTCTTGGACGTGATCTGTCTTAGGACCGCAAGGAATTCTTGTGGGACCTCTTCAAGAAAAGGGTTGTCAGGAGGTTCTTCTGAATTTTCAGAGTAGGAATTGTTTGACTCAGAACTGGATTCAGATTTATCCTGGGTATTTGAAAGGACCGTTTTTAGTAGAAGAGAGTCTTGTTCTTGTTTTTCTCGTAGAGCCTTGATCTCTACTTTAATTTGTTTCACCTCCCTCTGGAGTTCTAGAACTGGGGTTTCTTTGGATTCTTTCATCCTTTTGCCCTTTTTCATAATTTTGGTCAAGTCGTAGGTATTTTTGGAGGTATTTGACAAAATTGTATTTTTGAAATCTTTTTTCTCGTCAGTAAAGGATTTGAGGAGTTTATTCAAATAATCTTTTTGGTGTTCGACATCTATGTGTTGAACCATTTCTAACATTAATTCTTGATCCTTGGTTAAAACACAAACAAATTTTCCCTTACCCTTATCAGAATTTTCAGAAGAACTGGTTGTAAGCAATTCATCTATTTTAAGGGCTTTGTTGTCTTCAGAAGACAGAGAAAAGTAGTCAGGTTTTGACTCGGCATTAGAATCGGAGGAATCAATGAGAAGATCGGAGATTTTTTGGGTGACTTCATCATCGAGTTTCAATTCTTGTAATTTTTTATTCATTTTGCAGTATTTCGATGTATGACCCTTTTTGTGACATTTATAACACGTAATGTCTTTGTATTTGAAATCATCTTTTTTGGTATTTGGTTTTTTGGAATGATGAGTATTTTTGTAGGGGTTTTTGTAATACTCTTCGTTGGTTTTGCTGAAATCTCTCCTTTTGTAACCTCTTGAAGTACTCTTAAGAAATTTATGAGTCTTGCTACAGTTTCCTGTACAACTGGAAGAGGGTTTTGAGAAATTCGTATCAAACTGTTTGCAAAAGGTTCCAAGTTCGCACTTAGTTCTCTTTAGCTCCAGTTTGAGATGTTTTTTGTAATTTCAGGTCTTGACAGATTTTCAGACCTTCCTGTTTGAGTTATACTGACAAGCTGTCCGTATGTGAACTCAATATAGGGTATAATCTGTTTACCGCAATTCTCTTTGATTTTGTTTATATATATATATATATATATATATATATATATATATAATACATATAAATTATTTATATATTAATATATAAATAATTTATATATTATTTATTATATACTAATTAATATGTTAGACAAATTAATATTAGCGATGGGGACTTACTAAGACTTCTTCAGAAAAATCTTTATCCACCTATATTTATAGTATATAGATATAGAAAATACTATAGATTATGGTGTTTATACATCAACCCAACCAATGACTATTCATGATTCCATAATTGAATCAATTCCATACCGGTTCTTAGAATTTAAACAAAAATCAACTGCATTAGAACACAATTCTACCATGCCATGTAGAGAGCATTATGCACAGGTGCAGCTAAAAGATGTATTTTCTCCCTTTCAAAAACAAAACCACTTCATCCTTATTTTGTCTGTTTGAAGATTATAAAACCCGAAGAGATATGAAATAGTAGCTGAAAACATAGGGTTTAAAGCCTAGAGGGATGACCAGGACGAAAGATAAATGAGTAACCTACTAACTTTGACTCAATTTCAGGGCCAATGTAGTTCCCAAATTCACCATATAAGCTATCATCCATGACTCTTTAGTTCCTGACTGAACAAAATAATTAGCGACCTTATTGAGTATTCAACTAAATCAAAATCGACTACATTAGACTTCCTTTTTTGTCTGTTTGAAGATTTTAAACCTGAAGAGATATGAAATATAAACTCAACTGCAGAAAAACACAATTTTACAAGAAATCCATGTACTGGAAGCATTATGCACAGGTGCAACTTATCTGTCGAGCTATTTCATTGCTAAAACAACTAGCAAATATTATTGGCTGCTAAATACATAGGGTTTTAAATTGATAAAAAAATGTGGAATGGGACGGAAGATAAATGAGACAATGTTTCAGGACCAATATAGCTCCCAAATTCATCATATAAGCTATCCATAGTTCTTTAGTACCTGATTAAACAAAATAATCCACCTAATCAACTGCAAAAAAATGCAATTTTACCAGACAAGCCATGTACTGGAGCATTATGCACAGGTGCAACTTATCAATCAAACTATTTCATTGCTAAACTATTTCTTAAACATATAAGCTGTTATCCATGGCTCTTTAGTACCTGATTAAACAAAATAATTAACCTAATCAACTACAAAAAAAAACACAATTTTACCAGACAAGCCGTGAACTGGAGCATTATGCATAGGTGCAACATATCAGTCGAACTATTTTATTGATAAACTATTTCCTAAATGTTTAAAACAACTATGGAGTACTGTTGGCTACTAAAAACATAGGGTTTAAATGAAAAGCCAACTTATCCACAGGTGCAGGACTCAATTTCAGGACCAATATAGTTCCCAAATTCATCATATAAGCTATCATCTATGGCTCTTTAGTTCCGAATTGAACAAAATAATCAGCTACTTTACCAAGTACTCAACTAAATTAAACAAAAATCAACTGCATAAAACACAATTCTATTAAGCCATGTAATAGAGCATTATGCACACATGAAGCTAAAATGCAGCTTTTAAGATTATATTCTCTCCCTTTCAGAAGAAAAAAAAAACTCTCGTTCTTTAATACCTGGTTAAACAAAATAATCCACCTAATCAACTACAAAAAAAAAATACAAGACAAGCCGTGAACTGCAGCATTATGTACAGGTGAAACTTATCAGTTGAACTATTTCATTTCTAAACTATTTCTTAATCGTTTAAACCTACAACAGGGAATATAGTTGGCTACTAATAATATAGGGTTTTAAAGGACCAATATAGTTCCCAAATTCATCATATAAGCTTTCATCCACTTCTCTTTATTTCCTGACTAAACAAAATAATCACCGACCTTATCGAGTATTCAACTAAAACTAAATTAAAAATCAACTGCAGCAAAACACAATTTTACCGGACAAGCCACGTACTGGAAGCATTATGCATACGTGCAACTTATCAGTCGAGCTATTTCTTTGCTAAACTATTTCTTAAACGTCTTAAACCACAACTATCAAATATTTCTCTTTAGTAGTACCTGATTAACGAAATAATGCAGCCATCTTATTAAATATTCAACTAAATTAAACAAAAATTCTAACCGCAAAAAACACAATATTACTAGAGAAGCCATGTACTACTAAAGAAATTATGCACGGGTGCAACATATCAGTCAAACTATTTATTAAACATTTAAAGCTACAACTAAGGAATATTATTGGCTACTAAAAAAATAGGGTTTTAAAAGGGATATAATGCGCAGAACGGAATGGAAGATAAATGAGTAACTTGATGGAAGAAGAGGAGAGTACCGTTAAGTAGAAGAGCTGCCGGAGATAATGACGGAGGACGATGGAAGACGGCGGCGTAAGCAGCTGCAGTAGCGGTGGCGCAAGCGAGTTCCCAAAGTTACCGCTTGTAATGTTGGAACAAAGCTTTTCAGTTTTCACTTTTCAGTGTTATAAGATGGGCTGGATCTGGAACCGCCTTGGACCAAAAAGCCCAATTTAATTGGGTTTGATTTTAGTCGGGTGCGACCTGTACACACACGAATACTAATTTAAGGACCGTTTGAACATGATTTGAAATTATGATATGATTCGTAGGCGTTTGGCTATAGAAACAAAAAAAAAACATTTTTTTTTGCATTGGAATTTAGTTAAACAAACTATCCCTTGGAATTTCAGGAATGATTGTGCTAATTTGCATTGGACTTTAGTTAATCTTTCATTGTTTACCGTAAAAAAGAGAGAAAATTGAAAAAGTATAATCACACGTGGATTTTGAAATCTTGACAAAATTATATATTATTTGTTATACATGTAAAACTAATTTAATGGTGTAAAAATTATTTATACTGACAGTTCATATTAGTTAAACTAAAAAGGGGTAATTTGTAACTTCAATAAGATTTTTTAAGTGCGTGAAAGGCGGGGAAATTCACTAGTTTAGTATTACCTTATGTTGTGAATGAGCGTGTGCACGCCACATATTATTTATCATTAATTAAGATCGAGTAGTCTTGTGATTTATGTTTGTCGTAGTGAACTAGACAAAAGTCTTCATTCTACATTTTTTGAAATAATACACTGCATTTAGTGTTCATTATTTAAGAATATCCTATATTTTGTAGGTAATAACCCATTAGGTCGTTTTGATTATTATGTTTGATTTTCCTTAAATGCCCTTTCTCCTAGCTTGGTTTTGATGTTTTTGAGGTGCTGGAACGGGTAGCGTGATTTCCGAGACAATCAGATTAAAATAACGGAAGAAAATTTAAGTTTTAAGTTTTGGAAGTTTCAAGTTTGAGAAGTTTGACTAGGAAATGATTTTTGAGTAGATGCGTCCGGAATTGAATTCTGATGATTTCATTAGCTCCGGAATTTCATTAGTATGAAATAATCGAGTGACATAAATTATTTCTTATAAACAGACTTTTGAAAAGAACCTTGTTAATTATTTTGCATTTCTGATGCATTGTTTGAATGTGAAGCCAAACTTTCCTCACATATACAAGGAGCATTATAATAGAGAACAATCCTATTTGGAAGAAAGCAATGTGAATTTAAAAATTTGATGCTATTGTCTTTTCGCTGTAAAAACTTATCGACACTTGGTGTTTATACCAATATATAACAACTTATATCATGGTTACTTTTATAAGACGTGAGTATATATTTGTTAATAATGAGTAAGTGACATAAGTCTATGTACAAACACATATATATGTAGAGATGGGGCTAGAAATTTTAGTTGATGTGTTTTGAATTATAATTTTTATTGATTTCTGAATAGATTATTAGTATATATTTACATGAATATTTTAACATTGATATAGGATGTAAACCTCGGATGCAAGTAATTTTTTATTGATTCCTCTTTCAGTCAAATTTGAAGAAAAAACACATTTTACCCTTTCCGTTCCCCATCAACTACCACATTCAACCTTGGATATTGTACTTAATTAGTTATAGTCTTATTCAAAATTTGTGAATCATAAAGAATTGTGGGTCTTCTATATGCCGAGTTGAATCTCATGATGAGCAACTTTTGAGTAAAATTAGAAGTTAGTAAATTCAGAGTTCAAAGATGTTTATATGCTAAATACATCTCTACGGATAAATTTCATATTCAAATTTTTTATCTCTACAGGTTTCTTAGGCATTTACAACCTTTTTTTTTTTTTAGGAAAAAGGACATAAATGGTCGTTCGGGTGAAACTATTGACACCGGATGACCCAAAAATCTTAAAAGACATTTTTAGCCTTTTCAAAATAATTCAATTTTTCTAGCCATTTTTTGAACTAATTCAAGTATATGTATAAAAACTGTATCATTGTTGTATATAATATGTATTAACACTGTATTATTATTGTGTAGAAGATGTATCCCTACAGTATGTGTATAGAAAATATATCATCATTGTACAATTTGTGTAAAGTAAATATATAATAAATGTATAATAATTATATAATAAGTGTCTAATGTATATACACTAATGATACACATAATTATATAATTATAGGGCGGGAGTGAGGGATGGAGGTTGTTTGTTTATCTTTTTTCCACCTCACACCAAGTACGAATTAATTCATATTTTTGAAAAGAGTTCAGATATATAAAATATATGCTAGAGAACTATGAGTTATAAACTAGATTAAAGTCGAGGGACGTAAATAGTTCAAGCAAGCTGTGTGTATCGCCCAAACATAGCTGTGCAAATTGACTAGCATTTCAGCACAAACTAGAAGGCAAAGATAAACGTGTTACTCTAAAAGTCTACATAAGTGCACATGTAATTGATAAATTGGAAGAAAAAAAATTCTAATTTTTGTCGGGCGAAATAAGATGCAACAAATAAAAATGTGAAATCATTAGAAGAAGGCCACTTTAGAAAGTTCAATTTGTGGTAGCTGAACAACTAGAGCTTCGTTGAATTTCACCTTTGAATCTCCTCATATAAAGGGTTGCAAAACGACACAGTGAGACAAGATTTATTCCATTATTACCTAGTTCATATCAACGGCGGCGGTTACTGGTTAGGAAAAGTGGGAGAGAGAGTATAAGAGTGAAATCTTAAGTTTTAGTTAGAGCTTAGCTTGTCTTTATTTGGGCCTAAAGGCTATTTTGGTCTCTTGATCTTTGGCAAGAAAACGCTAATACTTCATGATACAATCTACTGACTTTTTCTTATAACTCTTAACTACAATTTAGGAGTAATTATTTAATAACAAGAGATATCTTATTGTAATATAGTGGTACTTATTAGTAATTAGTATAGTTCAAGGTATTCGTTCTCCAACTCCAAATTTATTTAAACTTAAACACGGATCAAGGAAAAAATAAAAACCTAGACGATGTTGACGATTCACAGGATAGGTCTTTCAGCTATCAACAATATACATGAATTAGACCAGTCAGTCCGTCCAAATTAAATAGTTAGGTTCGGTTATCCTTTTAATGTCGGACTCTAATTTGCTATTTCAAGAGCTATCTAATATAAAAGTACAACTCTGTTGTATAATCATACTTTTTATTTGTGCAAGTCTATTAACCCATACTTTCACTTTTCGTGACAGCGGTTGGTAGATCCTTATCGTATATAAATTTTAAAAAAAAGTACAGCGAAGGAGGGCATATACCTGACCTCCAAATCCTACAATGACATAATAAATAGCTTTCTTACTAAAAATGATAATCAAACTTCAAAAACTAAGTTAGAGATGTATTGCCTAGCTCGTAAGCTTCTAATGTTAAGGAACCCACCATTTACAGCAAAAACTAATAATAAAAGTAAATGAGGGAGACCCGTTCGACAAACAATCAAAAAAAAAAGGAAGAAAAATAAAACACATCCCTAACATATTCCATCTTGTGTTTTGATGATTTAACAAACTTAGTCAAAGAACCAGATATGCTTTTAGAGGAACCCGAAGGGATCAAGCCTTAAACCAGCCGAAAAGTTGCTGACACTACACTGACTGGCAGTAGTGCAATATCACATCATTTGTCTCACTTTCCCACTTGCTAGTACGAGGGACCTGAAAGAAATAATCCCCTTGATTATTTTCATTGATTGAATAGATATATATACAAGTTACAAAACCTTCTTCTACCATAATTCTAACTATACAATTATGGTAAGTGTATATCCTAATTATGGTAAGTGTATATCCTAATCTAGGTAACAAATATACTACAATATACACACAATATACTTTTCTTAATATACAAGATTTGTCCACTGTTTTACTGCCCTAGTTCCCGTGATGGGCTGGACGTTCTTGTGAGGCCAAGAGAGGCCCACCGCCGAGAAGGCCTAATTGTTGCACCGTTGCTTGCCGTTTGTATATCATCGATATACATGTGATATATACTTGCTTTGTATATTCGTGTATATCACATGTATATTGCTCTGTTTAACACACCCCCGCGTCATAGCGGGCGGTTTTCGAACGCGAGGGTCGTCCCTAAAATCTTCAAAGAGAACCGCCGGTAGTAGACCCTTTGTAAAGATGTACGCAATTTGATAACGAGACGGGACATGGCATACGCGAACTTGACCCTTTGCAACCTTTTCACGGACAAAGTGAATGTCCATTTCGATATGCTTAGTACGTTGGTGTTGAACTGGGTTACCTGAAAGGTAGATGGCACTAATGTTATCGCAATAAACCAAGGTTGCCTTCTGAATGGGACAATGAAGCTCCAAAAGCAAATTACGCAGCCAACATGATTCGGAGACCACATTTGCTAACCCTCGATATTCTGCCTCTGCACTTGAGCGTGATAGAGTTGCCTAACGCTTTGCCGACCAGGAGACCAAGTTGTTTCCAAGGAACATACAGTAGCCAGAAGTCGACCGTCTGGTATCGGGACAACCACCCCAATCAGCATCCGTGTACGAGATAAGTGTGGATGTAGACGAAGGATACAAGTGCAATCCATAGTCCATTATCCCCTGAATATACCGAATGATGCGTTTGATTGCATTCATGTGTTCAACTTTGGGATCATGCATGAATAAACACACCTGCTGAACCGCATACGTAATATCCGGTCTGGTAAATGTAAGATACTGGAGTGCCCCTGCAAGACTGCGATAGTGGGTCGGGTCCTCGTATGGTGCACCTGATGCGGCACTTAGCTTGGGGTTTGCATCAACTGGCGTGGAAGTGGACTTGCAGGATGACATCCCAGCCCTCTCTATGATCTCAGCAGCATACTTTCGTTGAGACAAAAACAAGCCACCTGAATAACGCTTGACGGCAATCCCTAAAAAATAACTCAAAGGCCCTAAGTCTTTCATAGCAAACTACGAACGAGCATGGTCATGATGGGCGGCGCAAGGCATCGGAAGAGGCGATCAAGATGATATCATCCACATACGGCGAGAATGTAGGCCAATGACGAACCACGGCGGTAGATGAACAAGGAATTATCGACTGCTGTGAGTGAACCCAATAGTCGAAACAAAGTCGGCAAATCGTGTATACCGAGGCCCGTGGAGACTGCTTAAGTCCATATAATGATTTCTTCAACAAACGGACATGATTAGGGCGGTTGGGATCCACGAAACCCAACGGTGATGCATATAGATCGTTTCCTTGAGATCACCATGTAGAAAAGCATTCTTGACATCCAACCGATGAATTGGCCAAGTCTTTGAAAGAGCCAAGCTAAGCACAGTGCGAATGGTAGCCGGTTTGACCACCGGACTAAACGTCTCACCATAATCAATTCCAACCTGCTGAGTCTTACCATCACCAACAAGTCGCGCCTTATGTCGAGCAAAGGACCCATCTGAATTTTCCTTATGAGCAAAAATCCACATAGACCTGATAACATTAATACCATATGGACGGGGCACCAACTCCCACGTCTTATTATCAATAAGAGAATTATATTCATCAGTCATAGCAAATTCCCAATTAGGGTCATTTAATGCGGACACAGGATTGCGGGGCAAGGGGGATTTAGAGACATCCGAATGTAAATTAAAATGTCTTTTAGGTGTAAAAATACCCCGCTGACTACGAGTGACCGGTCTATGACTCGAGGAAGAATTGAGGGAATTTTGGGAATTTTCTAGGCTCGGGACGGATCGCCACAATAGGCGGTGGGCCTGGCCGGCCCAAATCGGTAAAGACTGGACTCATTTTTCGGATCGGTTCCGAATGGGTGGACTCGCCCAATTGCTTTGGAACCTGTTCCATGTTGGCTAGGAATTTCGGGTGTGGCGGTGCGTGGGTCCGGCGGGCGGTGGGCCCGCTGGAGGATTTTGGGTACGGGAGATGTCCGAAAAATTCCGAATAATATACGGGGATATTTGGTCATCCAAAAAATTATACGACTTAGGTTCGGGAGTATGAACTTTCGTAAATGGGAATTGAGTTTCATCAAAAATGACATGGCGATTGATTATGATTTTCTTGGAGGATAAATCAAAACACTTATAACCACGATGATTTGACGGATAACCCAAAAACACACACGGGGTAGACCGAGCCTGAAGTTTGTTAATTGTGGTGGATGGGAATAACGGATAACACAAGCACCCAAAAATCCGAAGATGAGAATAAGAAGGGTTCTTATTATATAGGATTTTGAGGGGGGAAGAATATGTCAGACCTTTAGAAGAAATTATGTTAAGAAGATATGTGGCCATTTGTAGAGCATGATGCCAAAAATATGGAGGTATGGAGGCATGAATTAGGAGAGTTCGGACAATGTTATTGATGGAACGAATTTTGCGTTCGGCCTTCCCATTTTGTGAAGATGTATGAGGACACGAAAACCGAAAATTGATCCCATTTTTAGCACAGAATTCCCGGAACTCCCTATTGTCATACTCTTTCCCATTATCACATTGAATATTTTTTATTTCTCTTTCGAATTGAGTACGAATGAACGCTCTAAATTGAATGAAGACGGAAAACACTTGTGATTTATTCGCAATTGAAAACGTCCACAAAAATCTAGAATAATCATCTAAAAAGAGAACATAATATCGATGACCCAATGAACTGAGAACAGGAGACGTCCATAAGTCGCTATGAATAATCTCAAATGGCAT
Source organism: Anisodus tanguticus (assembly GCA_034509755.1). NCBI lineage: Eukaryota > Viridiplantae > Streptophyta > Magnoliopsida > Solanales > Solanaceae > Anisodus > Anisodus tanguticus. The sequence goes on along the minus strand of CM067543.1, from coordinate 4,457,018 downwards.
TGAAGTATGAGAATTGGTGTCTACAAATGGCAACTTAACAATTTTTCCTAATGAACAAGACTGACAAAGTGGAGTACGACTCGTACCCTTACAGGAAATAAAGCTATTTTTATCTAAAACTGCTAAAATAGAATATCCCGGATGACCCAGACGAGCATGCCACATGGAAGGAGAGATGGCTGCAAAGGCGGACGGCAAGGTTTGACTCGATGGACTGAAACCAGGCATGATATGATACAGATCCCCCCTACTATCTCACCTCATGAGATGACTCCTCGTCTTGAAATCCTTCACAGAAAAACCAAAAGGAGCAAATTCAACGGAAACGAAATTGTCAGTAGTGAACTTCCGGACAGACACTAAATTTTTAATCAATTTAGGAGCATGTAAAGTATTTTTCAAGAGAAGGGGTGGATTGGGGGGAGACAACGTTTTCTGACCATAACCCTGAATTGGAATAGAGGTGCCATTACCAACAATTATACCCCGAGGGGTGCTCAAATTGGAATAAGAGGAAAGAGTACCTGATTCGGAAGTCATGTGAGTAGTTGCCCCGGTATCCATGTACCAATTTGGGTCCGGTTGAGTCAACCCCAATGTGTGCATCACGGCCTCGATATCAGTCTGAGTGGGGCCTGCTGCATGATGGGCTTACGGAGGTCGGGGCCCAAGAACTCATGTCCGTGATGGTGCTAGGCCGTAGCCGCTGGAGTTGCTGATGTTGGGCCACTAACCAGTGGGCCGCCACTGCTGGGCGTTGGGCCTGGACTGTTGGCCCCACTGGCCGCTGGACTGCACTGCTGGATTGTATGGGCTGTTGGTCCATGGCCCACTGCCCCAGCCCCACTACTATGGGCCCCACTGCTGGGCCTAGGGGGGTGGTGGGCCATTGTTCACTGGATGGGACCCACCGCCTGCTTGCTGACCACCGGAACCGCCACTAGAACCGCCGCGTTTGCCCCCGCGATTTTTGTTATTATTCTTTCGATTATTCTTGCCGCCACCATTATTATGGTTTTGGCTCGAATTATTAACAAAACCCGAAGGACTAGGAGAGGACGCCACCATGGCGACAGGGCTTGCTCCGGTAGCCGCCTTTTTAGCAAAACCGGCTTCTTCCAACGTAAGCATGGAGCGGGCTTGATGGAAGTCGGGAAGAGGGTTGCTTTGGCGAAGGAGAGTTCCAACACCATTATAGGCATCCAAAAGACCGGCAACCAACTGTAGAACTAGACGATTATTTGTTACTGGTGCGCCAACATTACGGAGTTGATCCGCCAACTCCTTTAGTTTCTTGCAATATGCAGAAACGTTCGGAAATTCGTCCATTCGAACGAGAGAGAATTCCTGCTCGAGTGTGACGACGCGGGAATGTTGATTGTCTTGGAATATGTCACGCAATCTATTCCATGCAGCCATAGCCGTGGTATCCGGCTCAATAATCATCTGTAGAAGGTCCACCGAAATAGTGGCGTATATCCACCGAAGAACGGTAGCATCAAGTGTAATCCATAACTCAGGATCCTCCGCAGGCAGGGGTCTAGCGGGAGGAATGATGTGATGAAGAACTTGATAAGATATAGCGTGAATTTTAAACAACTCCGCCCACGTCGCATATTGGACGTTTTCCATCTCAAGGACAATAGAGATACTGCTCTTGATATTGGAAACCGTGAGGGCAGGGTGAAAATTGTTCTTAGACATATTGAAAGAACAAAGAAGAAAGGGAAATTTAAGAGAGGTGTTTGTGAGAGCGGAAGACGAATTTTGGAAGAGAAACCCGAGGAGGGTGGGGTCTCGGCCAAAGGGAGGCAAAAGTTTGAGAGAAAAACTTTTGTTTAGACCTAGCTCTGATACCATGAAAGAAATAATCCCCTTGATTATTTTCATTGATTGAATAGATATATATACAAGTTACAAAACCTTCTTCTACCATAATTCTAACTATACAATTATGGTAAGTGTATATCCTAATTATGGTAAGGGTATATCCTAATCTAGGTAACAAATATACTACAATATACACACAATATACTTTCCTTAATATACAAGATTTGTCCACTGTTTTACTGCCCTAGTTCCCGTGATGGGTGGACGTTCTTTGGGCCAAGAGAGGCCCACTGCCGAGAAGGCCTAATTGCTGCACTGCTGCTTGCTGCTGTATATCACTGATATACATGTGATATATACTGCTGTATATTCAGTGTATATCACATTTATGAACTACTTAATGGAAAAAAAACTCAAACTGACTTATCTAAGAGCTTTTGGATGCAAATGCTTTATTCTCAGCAATAGTAAGTAAGGAGGCCTTGGGAAGTTTGATACTAAAAGTGATGAGGGTAATCTTCTTGAATACTCTTCACACAAAAAAACCTACAAAGTCTTCAACAAAAGAACTCAAGGTGCGTATAATATTTGATGTGTGTATGTGATCCTTGATGAATTGAATGATTTGGGTGACAAAGGCATACAGAATGATGAAGCTGAAGATTTAGAATTTTTAAAGGTCCCTGATGAGGCCATTGAGATTTCACATGGAAAGACTGATCTCATAAGTCAAGACAAGCAAGTTAATGGTGCAGAATCGCCAAGAAGTACGCAGGAACCTGGTGCCTCTATTATTTTTCATGAAGCTGAACATTAGGTTACTGAAGCGGTATCAGGTACCCCGGGGTCTGGACAAACCAATCATGAAGATTTGGCCTATGGTGAAGACAATAAGGTAGTACACTCTGCAGAACCTGGTCCATCAGACCCTCAAAGCACTAATCAACTTGAGTGATGCAAGAAGAACTTCATTAGTTCAAGAGAAACCAAGTATGGCACCTGGTACCCAGATTTTGCGTTAGGAATGTCATAGGAACCAGGTTAAGCAAACTCCAAAAGGCACTATGATCAGTCAACGAAATTCCATCAAGTAGCTGCTGAAAATGGTTGATTTGGAAAATGCTAATATCATTGATACTCATATAACCACTACTACTTGGTTGGATATGGATGAACCTGGTTCTCATGTGAATGAAACTATGTATGAAGTCCAAAGGAATCCCATCTCAAGGCTGCAAAAGAATTATGAGATTATACTAAATTGGTAGTCGCTGCCTCTTGCTGTGCTCAACTACTATGGATCAAAGCAACAACTTGAGGATCTTAGTGTATTTACTTAGTGTGTGCCCTTATTGTGACAATACACTGCACTCAATATGGCAAATAATCCAGTGCAACAAAAGAGGACCAAATATATCGATGATAGACACCACTTCCTAAGGGACAATGTTGAAAAGAGGTATGGAGTTCTGCAAAATGGAGAACCACGTAGCAAATGTCTTCACGAAAGCACTGAGTAGTGAGCTTTTTGGAAGAGATTGTTAGAGCTGGGGGTTGATCAAGATCAACTGATTAAATCCTCGCAAGATCTCTCAATGATTGGGTATGATTAAAAGGGAAGTTCATGCTAAAAGTGTTTTTTGGTGACATCTAACTCAGTTCTATATTGTTACAAGTATGCACATATGACAATCTCAAGACAACACAAGGATAAGTGGCATTGATTTTTTAAGATATTTTGCTCTCACTTTCAAAAATCTATCAGAGGACCTGGTCCATGTGACTCATGTTAGTAGTCTCATCAGCACTTACGTATTTTTGAATTGCCTAGTGTGCCACATCATTAAAATGCTTTCACACCTAAACTCTTCCGAATCTTGAACCGGTCCAATATTCAAGGAACACGTGTAACGTTGCATCCCTTCATCTTTACCAAATCTCAATCGGTTCATTCTTTCCGTTACTTATACCTTCGTCACCTGACCCAACTCTCACTTTCCTCCCATAAATAAAACTCTCTCTCTCTCTCTAATCAAACACACACAATATGTTCCCTTGTTCAAGCACCCTTATTAAAATATCCCCTCTCTTCACATATTTCAACCAAAATTTATTATGTCGCACTCTGATTCTTTATCTCCAAACTCTCCTAAACTCAACCCTGCTGCTTCATTGTCAAATCCCCCAAATCCATCAGACACAAACTTTTCAAACTTACCATCAAATTCTCCCGTTTTGAATCCAGTCTCACCCACAACATCTGCTCCCTTTGATCATCCTCGGAGTCGAAAAAAATCAAAACCTAGTGAAACTTCTCCCCGAGTCACCATCTCTCGCTCCTAATGAGCAATTACTGCAAAATGACAGTTCTCAGACCATTTCAGTGTCTCGGTTAATGGGTACCACAATCAAACTTGAAGAAAAAGATGAGAATCTTGAGGTTTCTAGTTAGCAGCAGCCTCAACTCGAAGCAGATGTTAAAAAATTACAAATGAATGAACCGTCTGCACAATCGAGTTTCGTGAGTAGTGTTGAAAATGAACGAGGAAAGATTGTTGAAACTGCACATGAACCAAGTACTGCTACTCCCTTAGTTAGTAAATCACATGAGGTATATGATAAATGACACTTTGAGTCATATGTTGGTCACATGTTTGATGGAAATCTCTGTGAAGTTGAAAAATTGGGGGTCTAGCATACTAGAAAGTGAAGTTACTGAGGTTGTATCTGGATTCTTGGAGACTATGAATAAACTGAAGAGTGGAGAAACCGCTAAGGAAACAGGTCCCTCAACTCAGGGGGAATCGAGTCTCCTAACTTGAATGCACATCCTATATGGTATGGAACACCTATCTCCTATAGAGATATGGACACCCTACTTGGGCTTACCCTATCTGTATCCTTAGGAAATTTTACTACAGAAAATGAACCTAATACTGATAGCTCCTTAAAGGGTACTAAGCATGATGATGAAATGCCTTTGGATCTTATGTTTAAGAATAAGTATGGGGTATCTCCAAAAGGTGCCCCAATTATTCGAAAGCACATTGCCAAAAAGGGACCCACACCTCGACAAAGACATCAAGCTGGACTAGAATCTACTCTAGAAGCAAACAAGATGAAACAAAAAAGTCAAACACAGATGTGTACCGTAAAAAAGGTCATTTGTGGGTAAAAGTAGTGTGGAACTCCCTAATGTGGTAGGGGTAGATATTGATGAAGATGAGGAGGTGGAGGAAACTTTACTTGAGAGAAAGAAGAAAGGAAAGTCAATAAGTGTTGCGCGGGGACCTAGTGCTGATAGTGACATGGCTGAGAAAGAAAACGCTAGAAAAGGAAAGACTATCAAAGACGGTGCACACGTCCTTGATACTGCAGACAAGGAGTTAAGAGAAAAGACTCACCGTCCTCGCAAAAGAAAAGAGGTTGAAGGAACTGTGGAAAAGGAAACTAGTTCCTCTCCAAAGAAACAAAAATCAGAGAGTGTCTGAAGGGAAAAGGATAGAAAATTTAAAATCTCAAAAGGTACTAAATGGAAGAGTGTTTGATCCAGAGATGGCTGAAAAATCTGGGATGAAGGAACTGGTGGAAATGGTTGAGTTCCAGAAATGGATTCATTTTTTCAAACCTCAAGCATGTTTGAAGTAGAAGTCATCCAGTTTTACACCAGTCTGCTTGTCACTGATGACTGCTTATTGGTAAGTGTCAATGGAAATGAATTTAGTCTGGATGAGGAAACACTTGGTGACATCTTAGAAGTTCCCACTGACGGCATAAAATCTGTTATAAGGGAATCAGACTCAGTAAATTTTTTGACTTTCATGGTGAAACATGAAGGGAACGTGTCCGGAGGGAGGATCTACAAGAAGGAACTCAAGCTTGAGTTTCAACTATTGTTTGAATTAGTAAACAAGATACTACTTCCCCATCTGAAATAAGGTCAATGGCTGCAATTACATATTTATTCCTCATTGAAGCCCTGACAAACTTCCATCCCATCAGCCTATCCGCAATCATGATAGAATATGTGAAGAAAATTGTCGCTGTCAAAGATGGTAGGCATGGGCTAGTTTACGACTTCTTTTTCATCAAGGTTTTTGAGCATTTCGGGTTCAGGGTCAGGAAAACTACTATGGGCACGAAGAAACAAATGTTCTATCTGGATACTCTTGAAGAGTGTGAATGCGTGCCCAAGAAATGAAGAATTTGGAGCAGTTCAACAATCTCAACCTTGATTAATGCACAAGAACATACAAATACTGAAATTGCCAGATTGAAGGCTCAAAACACAATTTTGAAGATAGAGGTTCAAAAACGTGAAGAGAGAAGTGGGGAGCCTGGTGCCATTGCCGCTCTGAAGGAGGAAAATGCTCAGCTTAAGGTTGAAGTAACTGCTCCAAGGACATAAGTGGGGGACGTGACTCAACAGATGCTTAGTGATTAAAGAGATGCAAGTGACCGAATTGACAGGCTCCTGGCCAGATTATGAGCAATTTCCCTTTCCAGCCCTTCCTCCCATACTCCCAACCCTTTTAACTCAACTCACTATCTTTTTGCCTCTCCTCATTCTTTTCTGTGCGTCTTTTCCTCTATGACTGTGGCATTACTGGATGTTTGAACATGTCACAACCCCTTTTCAGAAATCGTAGTGGCACCTACATAATCCGACCGGTAGGCGAACCACTCCTCTATCATTCACATAATATAACATAAGTAAAATCAAAAGATAACAAAATACTACAAAAACTGTCTCATACTATAAATGCGGAAGAAATATAAGTTTGATACATCAATAACATCCCCCAAGTGATCTAGTCTATAGATACAAGAGTACTATAAAAAGATACAAGTCGGAATACGAGGGAAATACAGTGCCGATGTAACACCCTGTATTTTCGGGTAGCGGTTGAACTCGTAACGTAGGTGAGTAGACCCGGACCTGGGAAATTTTTTGTTGTACTTGTGTATATTAATAAGAGGATTAGTATATAAAAGGGCGTGATCCCGAAGTAATTTTGGAATTTAGTAAGGGTGTCGACGGAGTTGAATAATAATTGTGTGTCCCCGAAGAGAATATAGACTGGTATTTTTATTACGGGAATTATGATATTGACATATGAGGATTTTAGTAATCGGAGATCGGAAATTTAATTGTGTGTATAATTAATTAATTGTGAAATTAATTAATTAGGGAGGGGACAATTTATAGTGGGAGTTGGTAAGTGAGATGTTATAATCGATTTGGGGGTGGCTAAGCCCCAAATCGATCGACCGAGATCAGCAGCCCATAAGCCCTTCTCTTCTCCATTTTTTTTTCATTTCATCAACTCCATCTCTTCAACCATGGATCCTACAGTGTGCTCTCTTCATCTCTACCAAATTCCTCCATCAAAATTCATTTCTAGCAACAGGAGTAAGCTCAGTTGATGGGTTTTCTGAATTTTTCGACCAAAATTGGGGATTTTCGGGAGCTTCCATATAACCAAAACGAGGGAGAATTCTTGGTATTCTGGGTTAAAATTCCAGTAGAACCGAACCATTAGCAAGCTTATAAACTCAGGAGCTTTACAAGAAACCTTGAATACAACCGGATTCTGGCGTGAATCGACTTGAGGGTCTGTTTCTGGTTGTCGGAAGCTGTGTCGAGCAAAAGGGTTTCCCAACGATTCTCGTCGACGTGTTTAATGAGGTAACCTTCCTTGTTCTTAATAGTTTGTACAATTTTCTGAAAACTTTTTCTTGCTATTAGTTCTAAAAACGATTGTCGAAAATGCGAATTTGGGTTGGGTATCGTTAGGACTGCTGTAATTGGGAGTTACTGGGATTGCATGTGAAATTGTCGTACTGTTTTGGAGATTGTAGTAGTATAAGAAGGAGGATTAAGAGAGTTGGATGTTTCACTACTTACATAGATTTCGATATAGAAAGAATATAGGTTCTACGCTTTCAAAGTGTTCGTTAGAATGTCCCTAAGGATCTGTTTTTAATATGTTGATTCGATCGTGATGTAATTCGTCCGTATGATGTAGATGATCATTCATAGAGCTTACAAGGACCCACGGAACTTAGATAAATTCGACGATAAGGTTGAAGTTCTAAAACGAGGCATACTCTAATATTGAGTTGATTAGTTCATCTAAGAGGTATGTGAACTATTCCTTCTTTCTTTGGCATGATTTTTATTTAATGAAAGTACGGTGGACGTACTTAATTCTTATACAGTTTAATTCCTAAAGAGGATTGTTATGAGAAGTGCCTAGGATTTTTCAGCAAAGAGTTATTATGACTTTATTACAATGATTTGATTGAGAGTCAAATGATGATTTTTACTTACATATGGTTACTCATGATATCTAATCATGCTAAGTGTGATTGCTTCACCTCACCGAGTCCCGGGTCGGGTTACGATTCGTGCACAACCTTGCATTGTTCACCGAGACCTTCACCGAGACCCTCACTAGAGGGCCGGGTTACGTAGGATGGATCCATAGATGAGATATGACTGTACCGAGTCCCAGCACAGGCCGGGTTATGATATGATTCCACCGAGTCCCGCATTAGTGGGCCGGGTTACGTTACAGGTATATATATGTATATGGACATGCATACATGTTTTCCTGACGTGACTCTCATTTTTATAAGGCATAGCTGACTTTTATGGTTTATGGCACAATTGAATTTGGATCCTGATTTTTATACTGATCTCATGTTTCTGTTGGCTACTTATGATCTCTTTTACAGCTTCATGTTTTACATGCTTAGTACATTATTTCGTACTGACACCCCTTTCCTCGGGGGTCTGCGTTTCATGCCCGCAGGTACATGCTCTCAGTTTGGTGAACCTCAGGCCTAGGTTCCTACTCTGCAGGTTGGAAAGCTCATTTGATCCAGAGCTTTGTCATTTTGGTACCGAACCTCTTTTAGACTTCTGTTAGTATTTAGAGGCACGACGGGGCCCTGTCCCGTCATATGTCGTTATTCTTCTTATAGAGGTCTGTAGACAGTGGTGGGTTGTACGTATGTAAGGGTTATGACTCTGTTTTTGCAAGTCATGCCATTGTATTATGTGTTGGGGTGTTTCCATGTATATACGTTAGTATCTGTTGGCAGCCTTGTCGGCTTGTCAGTTATATTATGTTGGCTAGTTGTGACTCCTCAGGAGACAGGTGCATTCGGGGGTAAAGACAGCCTTGTCGGCTTGCCTACCCTGGCATATGTTGTTATTGCGACGTTATGCTGCCGGATTGCAGACTCATTAAGGGTTAGTTGGATTATGTGTGACAGGTTGGTATAATGACATCATTAAGGCGGTTAGTCGCGGCCCGTCGGGTCGGGTCGTGACAAAAGTGGTATCAGAGCAGTTAGTCCTCGGAACGTCTACAGACTGTGTCTAGTAGAGTCTTGCGTATGGGTATGTTGTGCACCATACTTTTACGCATGAGGCTGCCAGACATTTAGGATTGGTTTCTATTCTTCTTACTCTAATATCGTGCGATAGAGCTATGTTATTAGGTTATTCCCTCTCTGACGTATTAATGTGTTACATCTATGTCTCCAAAGAAAGCGACAGCCGCCAGAAGGGCAATACGAATTCGAGGTTATGAGAAACTATCTTACTCGTATACGGGAAGAAATAATGTAAGCTTGGGACATGGAATATTTGAGACTCTTAGAATATTAGATGATCGTTGAGACCTTAGATATACAAGGCCTTCTTGAGTAAAATATTTTATGTTTGATCTGGGTCAAAGTACATGGTATATGTGAAGTTTATTAGTTGTGATGACTCCTTGGTATGCCTATGTTTATATGAAAAGGAATATGAGATATGCCAAAAACTGGAATTGCTACTATTATACATATAAGGTTTGTTGTCTCTGGAGCAAGTGGTCTTGATAAGTCCTTGAAATTAGTTCAGCAGGTATGTGATAGTCGTTAACGGGTTGTCCTACTTGTGGATGGGGCTTAGGAATAGATGGTCCTCTACATGTGGTAATATTACCCTGTTTAAGTTGATGTGTTCCAGCTTTTCTTATGAGTTATGCTATCCATGTTATGTATAAATGTATTCTGTCTTGGTCATACTTCTTTCGGAACAGGGTGGTCTGTTAATGTCCCTGTACAGTATGTGGGTTGAGTATAAATCACTTGTGTTAGAACCTATCTTCGCCAATTTTGCTCGGTGGGACTACCTCTAAACGAGTTAATTAGACTTGCCTAGATATCTTTTATGTTTGATTAAGATTTCCCCCGTAATTGCCTTTGCGTATCTTAATGTAGAATGCAAAATGTTCTAATAACCCAAGCCTGCGTTTTATCTCTTAAATAGGGAATAGATTCGTATGCTAAACATGTTGTCAATAATTGCTTAAGAGAGTGGAAAATTGAGTATTTACAAAATTCCAGGAATGACTCGCTGCTGCAATAGACGGTTTACTTATTTAAGTTAACTATAAAACCTTGAATATATTATGTCAAGCATTGTGTAATATATGTGAATATTGTGGCTATTGTGACTACTCTATTAATGTCTAGCATGTTCAGTTGATGAAAACACTGTTAGAGTATTGTGTGACGATTATTTGTGTGTTAAGTGGTTGTCTTGTTAGGTTTAAGGGTTATTTGACCTTGTATGACCCGTTTAAATGATTGAAGGGCTTAATGTTTTTATTTATTTATTTATTCATCTGCCTATAATAAAGGAACTAAGATTTAGCATAAGAATGTTGTTATAATTATGATAGGATCACTTAATGACTTTGAAATGGATGTGTGTCTTATTTAAGTGTTGTTGTGATCTGAAGGATAGCTTAGGAGCCTATTTGGTGTATGTTTTGCTGGGTAAAGGGTCATACCTATCCTTGGCAGGTCCCAATAGTCTTAGGTGGTCTAATACCCATCTGGACATAACTATTTAAAATAACCTTGTCCCTTCCTTATGTGCATAACTCTGCATCCAGTTTGGTTTGATTATTTATGCCCATGTTTTGTATCTATGTGTTGATTAAATCAAACTGTTAAGTCCACCTATTCTCATGTCCGCTACTGCAGTGTGTCTACCCCCTTCTGCTTTCATGTAAATTTGGTAGATAATATAAGATCATTTGAGTTTTGATAGGTATCTAAATCACATGTTGGAAAAAAAAGAGATGAATGAAAAATGAATATCTGAGTAGTTCCTCAACTAGGTGCATTCCCTTGCCTCTGTCGATTTGGTTAAGTTATTAAGTGAGTAGCGATGAGGTTAGCATGACATGGATTGACAGGTTGGATTGAAGTTGGGTTAGCATGTATGGGTTATTTAAATTAATGTGATGACCAATATATTATTTTGGAAACTCGTGTGGCTATCTGTAAGTCGTTTGGTCATATCATCTACCTAAAACAAGCGCCACTAATTAAGAACAAGATTAGTTGTCCTATTTAACAAAACTTGTCTTATATCGTCTGATATGATAATTTAAAACTAGAAGAGAATGAGTTAAGTGTGTTGATATGGTTGAGGTTATGTGATGTTAATTATGATGGGAATTGATAAAGGGTAGCCTATGTGATGATTGTGAATTATGAATATTACCTAAATTCCGAGCACCTTTCTTGATTTGGGGGTATGTTAGAAGATGTGACTAAGCATATGCCTAAATAAATGGTTATATGTTTGGATTAATCAAAAGGAATATGTGGATTTTGCAGGTTGATTGATAAGGTTGTTGTATAGTATGGTGTAATTTTAGTTGAATCATGAAATGACTTTTAAACTATTGTATGCATAAGTTAAGCGATAATAACCTTGTTTGGATTGATTTTGGAGTGATTAGTGTTGTTAGAGACAATTCCGACTTGATAGAAATCTAACCTAAAGTTTGGAGTAACCTATAACTTATTGGTTATAGTAAAAAGACCGGTGTGACCTCTATTACATTTTTCATATAATTACAATAGTAACCCTGGTTGAATATAAGCTTAGAGAATATGTCGGCTTAATGTTTTTGGTTTTTCCATGTGGTATCCGATAATTTGAAATGATGTAGCCTACATGTGGTCTCCAATGACATGTTTAGCTTCAATTATGACTACATGATGTCCTGTCTGTGCTATTAATATCTTGTTACTTCTATGGATGCATACTGTGATATAAACTGGATTTTTTTTTAAAACCAAAGGACTTATTTTAGTTTATTGCTGGACCTTATGAGCTTAACACTAACCCAAGAGGTTGTGGTATGTCCAAAGGGAAGTTTAGTTCCTAAGTTGTTTTCTTAGGTATGTACTTGTTGTATCTATGTTCTTGTAACTTGAACTTTATGTGGGCTGAACTTTGAAGTTATGTTATGAATACCTAGAAAAGAGTATTTCTGCACCCATTCATGTATCCATGTGATCATTGCCAATATGTAAACCAATCCACCTAGTTTAAGTGCATGTGTAAGTTAGGAATAAAAGCTTTGGACCACTATGCTAGTTGACATATGTTCCCAACAAGTTAAAATGATAGGCTTAGGATAATTTCCGCATGCTAGTCTTGAAGAGATGATTCAGAAAGTTCTCCTGGATCCTGTATTTCGCTTCTGTGGACTGTTGGTATGCAGTCTCTTAATGCATCTGTTTTGACCCTGGATATGCAGACTGTTTATGCTAAAGTAGTGGTAATATGACAGTTTGGGAGCCTATTTAATTAGATAAAACTGACCTAAGTGAATATATGTGGATGAATGTGTTGTGGTGGTTTAAAGTTAACATGTGCAGTTAAAACAAAGCATAATGTGCGAATTTTAGACTTGTACACATGCAGTGTTAGGTATTTCATGACTAAAGTGCTGTTAATTTAAAGTTGTTCCAGTTATATGTAGACTTTAACCTCCAAGATGAGTTTCAACCCTTCTTGTTTAAAATATGACCTCTCATGTTAGGGTTCTAATTAAAGACATGTTATAGGTAAGAAAATGTGCAAAGGTTGCTTAGTCCATTTCTATGCCTTGATTGCATTTGCTTGCCTATAATATTATTTGTCTTATTCAAGAATGTATGACTGTATGAGAAGTGAAATATCCAGCATGTTTAGACTGGTTGTCAGGAAACCAGTCAAGATAATGAGGCATTTAGTTGCGATGCTTGATGCTATTATGGCTGGTGTTTGGACTGTTATTTGAGCTCATTTTCTGCTGTTATTAGCTGCTGTTCTGGATGGTGTTTGGACTGTTATTTGAGCTCATTTTCCTGCTGTTATTAGCTGCTGTTCTGGCTGGTGTTTGGACTGTTATTTGAGCTCATTTTCTGCTGTTATTAGCTGCTGTTCTGGCTGGTGTTTGGACTATTATTTGAGCTCATTTTCCTGCTGTTATTAGCTGTTGTTCTGGATGGTGTTTGGACTGTTATTTGAGCTCATTTTTTGCTTTGTTATTACTGCTTGTTACTGGTGTTTGGTGTTTGTTATTTGAGCTCATTTTCCTGCTGTTATTAGCTGATGTTCTGGCTGGTGTTGGGACTGTTATTTGAGCTCATTTTCCTGCTGTTATTAGCTGCTGTTCTGGCTGGTGTTTGGACTGTTATTTGAGCTCATTTTCTGCTTGTTATTTAGCTTTGTTTTGGCTACCGATTGATCGCTATTTGGTTCTTTTTGTTTTGCTTGTTATTTCTACGTAATCACTACGTATTTTGGTGAAATTGTGCCTGCACAAACACATGTTCTTGCCTTTATTTTGAGGCGGTTGTAGGTCGTAATTACGGCGGGGGTAGAGTGAAAAATCGCCGTTGTGTTCTTTGCACTCTAGCCCAAAAATAGTGTAATAAAAGAATCAACTGCAATAGTATAAAAACAGTTACATGGCTAATTGTATTGATGTGTGAGCTATTATAAATAACTATGTTGCGTATAGAACTCTAAAATTAGATATTAGGACCTTCTACCTCCTTTACCTATTGTTTGAATTTAAAGAATGTAGTTACCATGTGTTTATTTTGGTTCGCATATGAAACTTGAGTCTATATCTTTAGAAGTAGTTATAAATTGATATGTACCGCCTCACAGTTTAAAAGATAGTCTGAATTAATCCCTGAATGTCGTACCCCTTGTTTTGAGGATTTGGAATAACAATTGGTGTATTCTTTTTATATGGTGTCGAAGGTTAGATTGTCGTACCGACATTCGAGGACGAATGTTTCTAAGGGGGGAAGGATGTAACACCCTGTATTTTCGGGTAGCGGTTGAACTCGTAACGTAGGTGAGTAGATCCGAACCCGGGAAATTTTTTGTTGTACTTGTGTATATTAATAAGAGGATTAGTATATAAAAGGGCGTGATCCCGAAGTAATTTTGGAATTTAGTAAGGGTGTCGACGGAGTTGAATAATAATTGTGTGTCCCCGAAGAGAGTATAGACTGTATTTTTATTACAGGAATTATGATATTGACATATGAGGATTTTAGTAATCGTCGGGATTTAAATAATCGGAGATCGGAAATTTAATTGTGTGTATAATTAATTAATTGTGGAATTAATTAATTAGGGAGGGGACAATTTATAGTGGGAGTTGGTAAGTGAGATGTTATAATCGATTTGGGGGTGGCTAAGCCCCAAATCGATCGACTGAGATCAGCAGCCCATAAGCCCTTCTCTTCTCCATTTTTTTTTCATTTCTTCAACTCCATCTCTTCAACCATGGATCCTACAGTGTGCTCTCTTCATCTCTACCAAATTCCTCCATCAAAATTCATTTCTAGCAACAGGAGTAAGCTCAGTTGATGGGTTTTCTGAATTTTTCGACCAAAATTGGGGATTTTCGGGAGCTTCTATATAACCAAAACGAGGGAGAATTCTTGGTATTCTGGGTTAAAATTCCAGTAGAACCGAACCATTAGCAAGCTTAGAAACTCAGGAGCTTTACAAGAAACCTTGAATACAACCGGATTCTGGCGCGAATCGATTTGGGGGTCTGTTTCTGGTTGTTGGAAGCTGTGTCGAGCAAAAGGGTTTCCCAACGATTCTCGTCGATGTGTTTAATGAGGTAACCTTCCTTGTTCTTAATAGTTTGTACAATTTTCTGAAAACTTTTTCTTGCTATTAGTTCTAAAAACGATTGTCGAAAATGCGAATTTGGGTTGGGTATCGTTAGGACTGCTGTAATTGGGAGTTACTGGGATTGCATGTGAAATTGTCGTACTGTTTTGGAGATTGTAGTAGTATAAGAAGGAGGATTAAGAGAGTTGGATGTTTCACTACTTACATAGATTTCGATATAGAAGGAATATAGGTTCTACGCTTTCAAAGTGTTCGTTAGAATGTCCCTAAGGATCTGTTTTTAATATGTTGATTCGATCGTGATGTAATTCGTCCGTATGATGTAGATGATCATTCATAGAGCTTACAAGGACCCACGGAACTTAGATAAATTCGACGATAAGGTTGAAGTTCTAAAACGAGGCATACTCTAATATTGAGTTGATTAGTTCGTCTAAGAGGTATGTGAACTATTCCTTCTTTCTTTGACATGATTTTTATTTATTGAAAGTACGGCGGACGTACTTAATTCTTATACAGTTTAATTCCTAAAGAGGATTGTTATGAGAAGTGCCTAGGATTTTTCAGCAAAGAGTTATTATGACTTTATTACAATGATTTGATTGAGAGTCAAATGATGATTTTTACTTATATATGGTTACTCATGATATCTACTCGTGCTAAGTGTGATTGCTTCACCTCACCGAGTCCCGGGCCGGGTTACGATTCGTGCACAACCTTGCATTGTTCACCGAGACCCTCACTAGAGGGCCGGGTTACGTAGGATGGATCCATAGATGAGATATGACTGTACCGAGTCCCAGCATGGGCCGGGTTATGATATGATTCCACCGAGTCCCGCATTAGTGGGCTGGGTTACGTTACATGTATATATATGTATATGGACATGCATACATGTTTTCCTGACGTGACTCTCATTTTTATAAGGCATAGCTGACTTTTATGGTTTATGGCACAATTGAATTTGGATCCTGAATTTTATACTGATCTCATGTTTCTGTTGGCTACTTATGATCTTTTTTACAGCTTCATGTTTTACATGCTCAGTACATTATTTCGTACTGACCCCCCTTTCCTCGGGGGGCTGCGTTTCATGCCCGCAGGTACATGCTCTCAGTTTGGTGAACCTCAGGCCTAGGTTCCTACTCAGCAGGTTGGAAAGCTCATTTGATCCAGAGCTTTGTCATTTTGGTACCGAACCTCTTTTAGACTTCTGTTAGTATTTAGGGGCACGACGGGGCCCTGTCCCGTCATATGTCGTTATTCTTCTTATATAGGTCTGTAAACAATGGTGGGTTGTACGTATGTAAGGGTTATGACTCTGTTTTGGCCAGTCATGCCATTATATTCTGTGTTGGGGTGTTTCCATGTATATACGTTAGTATCTGTTGGCAGCCTTGTCGGCTTGTCTGTTATATTGTGTTGGCTAGTTGTGACTCCTCAGGAGACAGGTGCATTCGGGGGTAAAGACAGCCTTGTCGGCTTGCCTACCCTGGCATATGTTGTTATTGCGACGTTATGCTGCCGGATTTCAGACTCATTAAGGGTTAGTTGGATTATGTGTGACAGGTTGGTATAATGACGTCATTAAGGCGGTTAGTCGCGGCCCGTCGGGTCGGGTCGTGACAGCCAAAATAGATACATAAGCTAGAAAGTTTGAGATAAACACCCAAGGGTATGCTGAAGATAGCATCATCACCCTGAATTCTAGGGATCAACTACTCGAACTCAGCCACGTGGTCTCAATCTAGTGGTCGGATCTGTATCGGCATAAAAAAATATGCAACAACTGTAGCATGAGTACACAATGTATCCCCACAGATATCATAGGTCGACAACGATGAAAAAAGATACGCAAAAAGAGATAAATACCAAGTTGACAACAAGTAATCATATACTAATCAGTTCAATAATCCAAGTAAGATCACATATTCCACAGAATGGTTCACAGAGTTCACATATTTCCTTATTCAAATAAGAGTCCATAATCATTTATGTCGTCCAGTTCCAAGGAGTTCAAACAATAATCCAAGTATCAAGTAGCAAGTAGATCCTTTCATGTCCAAAATTTAGTCAAGTCATCAACAATCACTCCAAATACCAGTTTATCCACAATTAATAAATGAAATGACATATATATGTACGATATGAATGCAATGCATATGCCAAGTACCTTTATCGATCCAGTAGACAATACATCAAGGTTTTATTATGATTCGTACACCCATGGGGACCCGCAAAGTCTATATACCCCTCCGAAATGTCCCATCGGAGCCCAACTCTTTGCTAAATAATATCATGTTACAAGCGTGCAACTCCCTTCCCCGCATATCAATATCTTCTCAGTGGTGCCAAAATCTCATAAGTGTTCTTACCTTTCCGGTCTCTTGGACCCACAACATAACCATACCACCCTCATACCAATATCACATAACCATGAGTGTATGAATGCAAATGACAATATAAGGCACGATATTATGATATAATGAGATGCAACCAAGTATAGAGATGAACTATCACTAGTTTTCAAGAGTTCAATATGCATATACAATCCAAGTACAAATCAGGATATCATATCGAAAATATGTGTGATGAGTAAACACGACAATATCAATCAACTATGTCGACAAGCCCAAATAATCAGCAGTCGAAACCAGCATAAGACTGATTCTCCACATCACCCATCATCACAGTTCAACACCGGTACCCCCTCAAACGTTCATCATAACCGTTTGAGAGGGAATCCCAAACACGCCCAATTCCCCTAAGTATTTATAACTAATTATGCATTTCTATCGAAGTCTCGAAAAGCTAAATCATAGCCTACCTCTGGACCGAGCATGTATGCTTACAAATCAAGCCTCGGTGATCTCCTTGCCCTTTCGATGCACCTTGTGATAGTCAAAGTCTATCCACGTACATACTATTCGTTAAAATATAAAGCTTACACAACATACAAGGACATAAACCTTACAAACAAGGCTTTAAAATACCAACCCGGACCCACGCCACTAAGACTCTTAACTTTAATACCCGATTACCAAGAATACATGATATGTTGTCATATCATTAAGTTAATTGAAAAACTATACACATTTGGACCATCAATTGAAAAATATTCAAAAAGCCAAAAATTGGAAATCCTAGAAATTTCCCCAATTAGAAATAGATTTCTATACTCAAATTATGCCTTACAACATGATCACCTAACAATATCCATCACTAATTCACAATAATACAATTAAACTAATCCATAAAACCTTCACTAATCATTGATTTAACTCTCTTATTCTCAAATAGAATCATACTTCATTTTACCCAACTCATAAACATACTAATCCACCATTACAGAACTTAGAAACATAAACTCAAATCACAAAGGAAGGAATCTTTTAACCCAAGGATGAAATTGCTCTTAGACTTTTGAAAATTCTCTCTGGCGGCTCTGATTTCGAGGTATTCTCATTTGGGAAAAGAAATCTAACCTAAGGGATTTATATAGGACAATTGATACAGTGATTCCGCCCCAGCAGAATTGACTCCGCTAGAGCGGAGCCGCTACAACACATTTTCCTCGGTGGGGCGCGGTCACTTGACAAACTCGCCCCAGCGCCATGGCGAACACGATCCCACCGTGACAAACCCACCCCTGCAGATACCCCTCCGCCAAGGCTGAAACTCCACATATTTCAAACCCCTGCCTCAGCGAGCCAACCTCCCGCCGAGGTGGACACACCAGAGCGAGAACTGGTGCCGCCGAATAGGAAACCAGACACCAGATCCTTGAAAACAAACTCAACTCTCATCGACCACCCAAAACACTCCCAAGACCCCATAGACACAAACCATATATGCTCGTCTAAGGTAAATAATTCTACGAACTCACTCGTACCCTCAAATTTCACATTTAACCAAGCTAAGGCACATTTTTTAAAGAATTGTCTGGAAAAACCAAAAATCTAAACTTTACAAAGAAGGCCACAAAACACATTCGATCACCTCGGGAAACGAACCAATGACTCGACTAAGTCATAAATGACCCTCCTAGTTTTGGGTTTTCATCCGAAACTCATATAAATGGACCTTGGGATCTGTGCTACCAATCCCCGCGCATCACAAACCCCACATAGAGTCTACGGGAAGGGTCAAACAAGAAAATAAGGACCTTTAGCTAAAAACGAAAAAGCTGATAATTACAGAACATCACATTATGTACTTTTGAAACTGCTATGTTTTTCTGATGAATTAAAACCTTGGTATTTTCTTTGTTTTATGCAATGATGCTTAACTTGTTGCTCTTATTGTGTTGTCTATGTTTAGTTGCCCTTGTGGTTATGAGTTAATGTTGTTGATCTTCTTTCTATGTGTACTGCTCTTACTCTTTTCAATGATGCCAAAAGGGGGAAGATAATTAAAGAGGTGCTACTGAATTAGGAATCTGATTCTCAGGGGGAATATCAATTATGGATTTGTCATCATCAAAAATGGGGAAATTGATAAGTTATTCATCTTGTGTTTTGATGATTTAACTAACTTAGTCAAGAACCATATATGCTTTTAGAGGAACCCGAATGGATAAAGCCTTAAACCAGTCGAAAAGTTGCTGACACTATACCGACTGACAGCAGTGCAATGACACAACAATTTTCTCACCTACCCACTTGCTAGTACGAAAGGCCAAATGAATAACCAGATAGCGATCATGTTCATGTCTGTAAGAAAGTTAACTCTACAGTTGTAAAGCTGCTGACAAAGTGCAGTAGTGTAGCAGGACAACAACAGAGTTGCTGCAGTTCGACCAATGGTTTAAAGGTTAAGGTTTTGTCACTTCCACTCACTCCTTATATATAAACAATATGTTCCAAGTGAAAAACCTAATCTTGGATAATACAAAATATATTTATCTCATCTGCAAGCCGCCGTCACCTCAAGTGCTCTCAAGAACAAAGTTACAACAAACAAAAGGACCAGTTCCCAATCATTGAAGATGTTTTAAGTCCTTAGATTTGTTGAGTCTTTGTCCTTTGTTCTCTAACTTGTAAACCTACTCTTCTTGTAAGAAGCTGTTTGTAGGTCGTTGTTTTTCTCAAGTATTTGAGCTGTTAGTTTGACTAGAGTTAGTCAAAGGTGTTCTTTGCAATAGAGTTATTATAAGGGGTGGGGTGGGGTGGGGGGGGGTGAGATTAATAGTTTAATTCTTAGATTGTAAGAGTTTGTAATCTAAACATTGCTCGTTTTAGTGAAATTTTGAAAAAATCCTACTAGGGTAGGTCGTATTTTTACTCCTTTGAGAAAGGTGATTTTCATGTAAATATCATGTGTTACTTACTGCTTTAGCGAAGGGAATAGTTAGAGAACCTGATTTTCTGCACTATTTTGTGGACTCATACATTCTATCACTAACAAATCGGGACATGCTAAAATATTCTCAGAAAGATAGATGATGCTACAAAATCTAAAGAAAATATATGAAAAACATAAAAATCTAAAGTTTTACATTAAATCTATGTATATGTGAAGCATGGAAAATCTTTGATAATAAATTATTGGACATATGAATGACGTTGCTGCTTTTTTACGACTATACTCCCTCACTTCATCTCCTTCCCCCAACTTTTATGTAAAGGATTTGAAGGTCCTTATACTATTTCTTATAACTATAATATGATAGCAGTAGTTAGGTTACCTTCAATAGTCATAATTAGTGACTTACTCTTACGGAAGATAATATTCATGTTTTCGATTATTCTTTCACGAGACATCAATGAGGATTAAGGTTCTCGTTCAAACAACCATCCCATCAATCTTACTTAAGGAGGGAAGACACGAACAATTCTTCAAGTTACTCACAATATTTTGGTTCGAATTATATTATACATACAAAATGTGTTGTTGACATTTGCATAACAATAAACGGTAGGCTGTTAAAAAAAGAAGTAAGAGCCAATATCTTATAAAACTAGTTGGCAGTCTTATTTCAAAATTTGAACAAAAAAAAGTCTTATTTCAAAATTAATGGTTAATTTGCAAAAATACAATAAAAATAACACTCCTACAATTTGATGAATTTGAAACTCGAGGAAATAGCAAGTCAACATCGTACTTGGTCCTAGTATAACATTCTAAATTCTCGTAGCTATACAAATCAAGTAAGACGAGATTTATAAAAAGGTAACAAAGTCATATTAATTACAACCATCACATTCAATATTAGGTCCTAACCACAAATCAAAAATTTGAAAGCAACATGTCATCACCTCAACTTAGCCTTGTGATACACAATACAAAACATTGTTTTCCCTCAAAGAAACAAAAGAAAAAAACCATTTGTTTGTGCCTCACAAAAAAATGTAAAAATAAAAATAAAGATAGATTCTTGATTTTCAAGAACTTGAAAATGGGAGAGTGACTTTCCAACCCAAACAAGAGAAGAGAAAGACACAACCTTCCATTACTCTTTCTCCATCCCCCCCCCCCCCCTTTAACCACCCTTCTCTTCTCTCTATATCTCAATCTGTATCTATCTATTTTGGGGTTGGGTTCAAAATGGGTTCTGTGAATAGCCGTTTGGGGTCACGACCACGTAGACCAAATCGAACAAAAAGAACATTGTCATCTATATTTATATGTGGTGCTTCATCATCTAGAAGAGCTATTGAGGTAATTAAATTAACCCCTTTTGATTGTTTTGTTTGGAAATGTATGAGTGAATTGTTTTTTATTTTTTTTATTGTAATTCAAGATTTGTTTTTGATGTTATGCTTTTTGCTGTTTATGAAGCATCCGTTTATGGGATTATTATGAATTTGAGTTTGTTTCAATTGCCCTTTGATGGTTGATTTTGTATTGATTTATAGGGCTTATTTTCTAGCATTTCTATCTAGATCATATAGCCATTGAATTGGAATGAATCAGGGAAGAATAGTGTTGCCCAAGGATAACATGCACAAATGGAAAATGGCTAATGAAATTGCTAGATGTTTTTATTTTGATAACGGTGGTGTTCAGGCCACTTGCTCGGACCTCGACTAAATTCACGAAATACCTGCTACCTCCCACCAGCACAACATATGCAGAGGTGTATCTAGGATTTCTAGAATAAGGGTGCACCACTTAAAGAAGGAGAAAAAAGAAAGTACTATGTGAGAATCGATCCCTATTAGCTTAGGTAAACAACTCAGAAGTCAACCTAGTGCACCATCCCGACTTTTTAGATCACGGGGCCAACATATAATATTAGATCAACTCTAGGAAATACATAAAATATCTAGTTTGGCGGAGAGACCATGAGTTCACATGCACACTATAAATTGGGAAAGAAATCCACCCCCTGAGCACAGGTACCAGATGCTCTGTCTACCAAGGCTCGGACAAATGAGAAGAAATCACCTAGTGTTTCGATCTCCGCTGGAATATGAACCTAAAACCTCATTGTTATCAATCCACTTCATTGACCACTAGGCCACGTCCTTGGGTGCTTGCCAAATGTTTTGTGAGATATTATTCAGAGAATTGGTACTGTGAAGTTTTCTTGATAGTCTGACTTGTCTTGCTAGTAAGGACGAGAGTCGAGAAGGTGGGGAGAACTGAAACTTTTATTATACTTCCTACGTCCTAATTTATGTGACACTTTTTCCTTTTCAGTCAATCCCAAAAATAATGACGCTTTTCTAAATTTAGTAACAATTTAATTTTGAACTTTCCAGTTTACCCTTAATGAGATGATTTACAGCCACACAAGAGTCTTTCTTTCATTCTTAAACTCCGTCCCAGTCGAACACCTTCACAGGAATTGGGACGGAGGGAATACTTGTTTTCCCTTGATAAAGTTTAGATGCAACCATTGGAAACAAGGATATTAAAGGGTTGTATTTATCTGAACAACGTAAATTTTTGAATATTTGTTTACCTGAGTTCGATGTTAACATAACTTTGTCCTCTTGACACTGCCACTTTTATGTTTTCATGATTCTTAAACTCATGAGTAATGCTATAGAGAGATTTTGTTAAGTCGATTAGATTGGTTTCACAAAGTGGTCCCACAAGTAGGGTCCGGAGAGGGTGGGGTGGATGTAGACCTTACCCCTACCTTTGGTGGGGTAGAAAGGTTGTTTCTGATAGACCCTTGGCTCAAGAAAAATGTTTTTCCCAACAAGTTTGAAAATAAAAGAGTAAATAAGCTATGATGAAAAATATTGAAGTAAAGAAAAGTATTGACAGTGGCCTAGTGGTCAATGAAGTGGGGTTGAGCACCATGAGGTCTCAGGTTCAATTTTCAGCAGAGACAAAACACTAGGGAATTTCTTCCTATCTGTTCTAGCCTTGGTGGATAGAGTTACCTAGTACCTGTTGCTGGTGGGAGGTGGCAGGTATCCCGTGGAATTAGTCTAGATGCGCGTAAGCTGGTCGGGACACCATGTTTATAAAAAAAAAAGTAAAAATAAACAAGGTAAAAGGAATTGAAATATAAGATAATGATAGAATAATAGTAATAATAAAACTGGTAAGGATAAAGCAAGTAAGAAATGAGTTTAATACAGAAATAGACACTGATGCAACCATTCTAATTAAGGTGTCTGCCATTGCAACCAATAGTATGGATATCAAATAATAGTGAGCCAATATGAGAATCAATCTAACAGCTTTTGAGGAATCTCCTGCTGCAGTTGTCTAGATTGTGGGAGAGTAGAGACTTCAGCGCTGTATTATCTTATGTCAGTGGGAGGCTCTGTTTCTTATAGATATGTTTGGGTGAATTTACTTAAATTTCAGTGTCTTACTCAAAGGCCGTCAGGCAAATTCTTGAGTCTATGTAAAATAGTGGCATTTCTTTGGTTTATTTTAGGGATTTTTTAATTTTTAGCTTGCCGTATCAAATTAATTACAGTCGCTAGCCAAAATATACAAAACCTATACTCTGATTATGTATATTATATGTATATTACATGTATATTTTGTGTATTCAATATGTATATTTATACTTAATATACAAAACCTATACATTTGCTGGCTATTATTCTTTTGAGCGGTCCAAAAATGTAGTTATCCCTATTTTTTATATGCATTGTCTGTGCTATGCTACATATCCTACAAGTTCAACTTGATTTCTGTTATTTACTAATTCTGTCATTCTCGTATGTGCTTCAGGCTCTTTTATCTCTTGAAAGGAGTTGTTTTATTAAGCAACAGGCTGATATTTGTGGATCTTGTATTTGTCATTTTGTTTAAAGCAACACAGTCGCTTAGCTATGTGCTTATATTCTTCAACAAGACGTTTAAATTGAATTCATATTTTATATTTGTTACTCCGCAGATGGAAGATGATCCAGCTGAAATGCTGGTGGGTTCTGCAGAACATGCAAAGCTCCAAAACTCTGAGAAGGACCCTTCACCTGATTTTATTCCCTCCCAAGCTGAACGCGGAGCTTCATCTGCGAGCAATCTGGTAAATAGTGAAAAATCTACATGTGTAGACGCTTCAAGCAATATTCAGGGAGGTAATCGAAGAGAAAACTCAACCACCAAAGACATGGAATTAGTCACTCAATATAATCCTGGACGTACACGTAGTGAAACTGCTAGTACATCTCGGGAAAACCAATCATTTCCCTATCCACTTTCTTCAAACAAAAGGGCAGATGATGATGTTGTAAATACTAATGTCGATACTACAGGGAATGTAGATGTCTCTCAAGTTTTTGCCGGGTACTCTCGTTTTAGCAGTCCATTGTCTCATGGAAATGGAGAATCTTCATCGAGTGACGATTTTGTTGTAAACCATACAAATGAAATTCTTATCTTCAATAATTCCGATTCTGGTTCTGTATCTGTTCTTTCGGATTCTTCAGTTACGCCACATTTGGTGGGAGAAAGAGATACACCATCTTCAGGTCTCGAATTTCTGGTGTCAGACAGGGAAGAGGGTGTAAGAGATGGAAGTGCACTTCATGTTGACATGGCGAATGCCTCTCCCAATATTTTTTCTAATAATCCTTCTGCTGAAATTAGTAATCGTGAAGCAAGACGGAATAGTAGAAGACTTTTTTGGGATTCTTTTTCAAGGAGAAGTCCTAGGAGGCATGCTGCTGATCCCCGTAACTTTCATTTTCCAAATGATAATTCAGACGATGTACTATCTCATGACAGATTACTGCTGGACTTTACTGATAATTCCCTTCATGAGGGGGCTGGAGGAAATTTTCCATCAAATGGAAGTCGGAATGAACGGCGACGGCATTCCAGATCTGAGGTGATGTGATTTTTTTTTTAATTTTTATTTAGTGGGAAGTTTGATTTCTCTGCTCCACTAAGTTCTGGCTATTATCTCTTTGCAGATGTGGGAAAGACTTCCTGGTGGTCTTATTGCTAGTGATCATCGAAGTGCCACTTGTCCAACTGGGATTCACACAGATGGCCCATGTTCATGTGAGACAATTTTAATGAGTCGAGAATCTGGCAGTCGTGCAAGTATATCACGAATAGTTATGCTTGCTGAGGCATTGTTTGAGGTAACTTTTCATAATGCAACTTTTTTTAGTTTCTTTACGGCTCCTCCACAATGTTTAACAGTGGTGGATGTTAGAACATATTTTATGTTTTAGAGATACATTTCATTACATTTAAGATGTTTTTTAGTTTCTTTACGGCTCCTCCACAATGTTTAACAGTGGTGGATGTAGAACATATTTTATGTTTTAGAGATACATTTCATTACATTTAAGATGTGTTTGGTACGAAGGAAAATGTTTTTCATGGAAAATATTTCGGAGTTCATAACCGGTGCTATTAAATCTGCAGTTAAGGGAATATCACTAGTTCTTGGAATAAGAGTAAAAAATGTTATCTGGGCAAGTGGATTTCTCGCTTATTTTTTATTGTTTGGTAAGTAAGCAAAAAATAACCAAGATCATTTTTATGTAAGCTAGAAAAATACTAGACGTGTAGGATGGGGTGGGGAGTGGGGGTTCAGAGCATTGGGGAGTTGAGGAGACAATGAGCTTGAAATGCCACTTAGTTTCCAAGGGTGTGGCCTAGTGGTTAATGAAGTGGTTTGAGAACCATGAGGTCTCAGGTTCAAATCCCAACGGAAACAGAAACACTAGGTGATTTTTTCTCATCTGTCTGAGTCTTAGTGAATAGAGCAATCTGGTACCTGGTACCTGTTGTTGGTGGGAGGTGGAAAGTATCCCGTGGAATTAGTCAAAGTGCGCGCAAGCTGGTCGGACACCACGACTACAAAAAAAAATGGAACTTGTTTTCCCTACTTCCATTAGGGAAGTTATTTTCCTTATTTTTAAGGAACTTATTTTCCTAGAGAAAATGTTTTTCAAAATATTTTGACCAACCAAACATGAGAAAATTAAAAAATATTTTCCTCCATACCAAACGCACCCTTAAGTTTTCTCTGACAGAATCTCATGTTCTAGCTGTGGATTTCCATTCGTTATTGGAAGTCGTCACTGTTTGACACTAATGACAAATTGCAGGTACTGGATGAAATACATAGGCAACCTATGTCATTGTCCTTATCTGTATTATCACTTCCAGCTCCAGAGTCAGTTGTGGACTCATTCCCAGCGAAGAGTTACTCAAAACCAGAAGAAGTAGATACTGTCAACAATGTTTTACAGTAAGTTTCTCTGTCCCTTTGTGTTTTGGTAGGAGAAATGAAGAGATAGGATGATAGCCATCTCCTACTTTATCTGAGACATTTTTCCCTTTGTCATATGAAGAGAAAGGATGAGAGTTAGTTAACTCTTTGTCCACGTGAGACTTCCTGTACACGGAATTGGTGAAAAGGAAGTCAAATTGGAATAATTCGCTGTTTGCTCTATTTTGTTTTTTCTCCCTATATACACAAGATGATTTGAGTGTTACAGATGATGTTAGTTCTGCTATTTGTATCATCATTTTTTTTGGCTGTCTTAAATCATCCTTTGCCCTTTAGGAAATACTTCTCTGATCTGCTCATGATGGACACCTCCTTTTTCATGGTTTTTTCAGTGTCACCTTGATGCTTTTGAGTTAAGTAATCTAAAGAAATGAAATTGATGTGTGCTGCCTTGTTCTAGTAAATGTGAAGGAGAATTAATGTTGCTTTGTACAGAAAACATTTTGTTACTGGTGGACTACATTTGCTCATTTTTCATTCTCTGTACCTGTATAAACTACCCATATTATGCCCCCCATCTCATTTTCATGGACACTTTTGGCTTTGTAGAGACGAAGAGATGAATGTTTGGATTCGTTATGCATTGCGTTTGGTAGAAAATGTTAAAAATACTGCAATGAGGAAAAAAATGGAGAAATTGGTTGAGAAGATTTCACATCAATCATAGCTTAGTATAAATTTATATACCTGAATTGTTAAGAGGGATTTTTTTTAATGAAAGGGGTCAAAGGTTTTGGGATGAACATCCATTAAGAAAAAGCACTTCCCGGTATGAACTCAGGTGAATGAAAATGGGTTGGAAGGAGTGCATTATATGAAAGCGAGTTAAAACCAGTTAGCACGTGCAATAAGAAGTTATGACTTTAAGCAAATATACGGACTTTTGTTCTCTTTTTCTGATAACTAATGGGATGTAGTTATGTGGTACTTTTTTATGTCAAAGTAGTCACTGTTTTTGATGGTTTGCGTTTTATTAATTTATGATCATGCTATACAATTTGTAGGTGTCACATATGCTTGTCCGAGTACGAGGAAGGAGATAAAATACGAGTTCTACCTTGTCACCATGAGTTTCATTTATCATGTGTGGATAAATGGCTCAAAGAGATACACGGGTAACATGAAACTGCACCTAACTCTTAATTTACATCTGTACATTAGTTTTGTTCTCTCATCTTGGTGGAGAGAATGGTACTAAAGGAGGAGAAACCTTTGTCCCTTTACTAACATGGTGTTTTTCACAGTGTATGCCCACTTTGCAGAGGAGATGTCCGAAATGGTTTTGTTGACGGTTCAATTTCTAACTCAGCAGCACTTCCTCTGTGAGGTATCTAGTACATAGAGAGGGGAAAAAGGAATGCACGGTAAAAAACCTGGCTCTATAATTTGTTGTATTTTGGTAAATATAGTGACGGTGATGGAAAGGAAACAAGAAATTTTGCTATTTACAGTATCCAGCGATTTCTGAAGGAAAGGCTCTTCTTAACGGTGTTATTTCCTGAAGCATCTTGAGCTAGGAAGGGTTGTATATCACCAAATGGAGCACATTTTTCTTTGTTCGACTTATTCTCAAGACAAGGTGAGGGAATAAGGGCCTCTTCCTTTTTCTATTTTCCGACGTTGCCCCCACGCAATTTTGTGGAGAGCTTGTACAGATATAATATGGCAGCTTTCGCTCCGCAATGCACCTTTGTTGTTAAGAAGGCACATTTTAATGTTTATTGAGAGAAAATTACAATGCAGATGGCATTGTACTTTGTGGAGGTTTTAGGAAATAGGTGAATTTTTCATATGGTACTCATTAATGGATAGAGATATATCTGTAACAGGAAAAGTTCCATATCTATAATATTATATAGTAGTGACTTTCATAGCCAACATCTGGCTAGTCTCGCCTGCAATTAAATTCATTGCTTGTAGTACATTCTCCATGCATTCTAAAAAGAATGATGATATTTGAGTATCCTTGATGTTAAGGTTTGCGTTCTAGTGGTCAATGAAATGAGGTGGTGAAAATCATGGAGAGTCGAGGTTTATATCCCAACAAAGTTAAAAGATGTGTGTGTGTGAGGGGAGGGGGGGGATCGCTCGGTGATTTTCTTATTTGCTCAAGTCTTAGTGAACAAAGTTACCATGGATAACCCGCAAGGGTAGGCAAGTTGGTGTAGCAGTAGAGCGCGGGATCGCAAGGTCACGAGTTCGATCCCCTGCATAAACCTTCTTGGTTGAGCCTGTCACACACATGGCTTGCCAAGTGTGGTTAATCGGGCGACGTGGTTTGCGGTTATTGCGTCAGTCCGGGGTTTACCCTGTGCGCACTCGAGAGAGTAGCGGCTGCGGGTTCCTTCGTCAACAAAAAAAAAAAGTTACCATGGATACTATTGTCATAATAAATTGTAGATACATAAAAAGAATTATAAATAACACTCTCTC
The DNA here is from genome assembly GCA_034509755.1 of Anisodus tanguticus. Classification (NCBI taxonomy): domain Eukaryota; kingdom Viridiplantae; phylum Streptophyta; class Magnoliopsida; order Solanales; family Solanaceae; genus Anisodus; species Anisodus tanguticus. The sequence continues at coordinate 4,428,066 of CM067543.1, read as the reverse complement.
TTACTTGAAAATATTTTAGAAAATGACAAAAATGCTCTTATATTTGGTGGTAGATTTAATTTGGTCCTTAAATATATATTGCACAACAATTTTAATGCTTTAAGTTTATCAAAAGTGAACACTTTTAATCTCCAAATATTTTAACAAACTTTAGTTAGATTTAACAGACTTGTGAAGAAAAGATAGATTTGATGGGAACTGAATTTGGAGGTGAAGTTTTTGCTATATTTGGTCTATTTATGGTGTCTGATACAATTATTTGAGGTGCACAATTTTTACTATTTTTGATCAAATTTGATGTTTTGTTCAGTTTTTAGTGTTGCCGTTTCTGAATTTGACGGGATTTCGTAATGTTTTTTGATTAAATTTCCGTTTCACAATCCCCATTAAATTTAATTAGTGGCGGAGGCAGAAATTCATACTAGGAGTATCACACCTAGGATTTGTACTATATATTAACAATCTTTTAACTCTGCAATTTTGGTGCTTTAAGTCTGTCAAAAGTGAACACTTTTAGTCTCCAAATATTTTAACAAACTTTAATTATTAGATTTAACAGACTTGTGAAGAAAAGATAGATTTGACAGGAACTGAATTTGGAGGCGAAGTTTTTGCTATATTTTGTCTATTTGTGGTGTCTGATACAATTATTTGAGGTGCACAATTTCTACTTTTTTTTTTTATACCAAATTTGATGTTTGGTTCAGTTTTTAGTGTTGCAGTTTTTGAATTTGAAGGGATGTTGTAATGTTTTTTGATTAAATTTTTTGTCACAATCTCCGTTAAATTTAATTAGTGGCGGAGGCAGAAATTCATACTAAGAGTATCACACCTAAGATTTGTACTATATATTTATCAATCTTTTACCTCTGCCACTTAAATCTAACATCCAAAGTTTGTTAAATATTTGATTGAGACCGCCAAATATGCTCATTGTTTTTTCAAAATTAAAGGATCAAACGCAAGAGATTTTTGTTCAGAAATTAAAGGGTTATTTTAAAGCTACCCTCAAATGCAAGACATTTTTTTCTCTCTCAATTTTTTAAAAATATGACTGAGAAGTGAAAGAAATAATTCCTTGATTATTTTCATTAATGAAAGAGAATATATATAATATACAATAGTCCATAATAGGAAACCTATTCCTATTTTAATACCAAAATCCTATTCTAGTAGTACAAGACTCATATAATTATGGTAAGTGTACAACACTAATTAATACAATATTTACCCTAAAATACTATAACAATATTTACTAAAACAGTGCCCAAACCGTGGGCTTCCAACTGTACACAACCGAGACTCCTAGACCAAATATACATCCGATATACACATGTATATTTAACACACCCTCGCAGTCATAGCGGGCGGTCTTCGAATGCTGAGACTGTCCTTAAAATATTCAAAAAAGACTGATGGAAGACCCTTTGTAAAGATATATGCAATATGATATCCGGAAGGGACATGGCAGACGCGTACTTGTCCACGAGCTACCTTTTCGCGAACAAAATGAATGTCCATCTCGATATGTGTAGTGCGCTGGTGCTGAACCGGATTCCCAGAAAGATAGATGACACTAACATTATCACAGTAAACCAATGTAGCTTTCTGAATAGGACAATGAAGCTCTAAAAGAAGATTGCGCAACCAACATGATTCAGAGACCACATTGGCTACCCCTCGATACTCGGCCTCTGCACTAGAGCGGAACAATGTCGATTGACGCTTTGCAGACCATGAAACCAAGTTATTACCAAGAAATATACAATAACCAGACGTAGACCGTCTGGTGTCTGAACAACCACCCCAATCAGCATCTGTGTACGAGACAAGAGTAGATGTCGACGACGGATATAAATGTAAGCCATAGTCAAGTGTCCCCTGGATGTACCTAATAATGCGTTTGAGTGTATTCATGTACTCAACCCTGGGATCATGCATAAACAAACACACCGGCTGTACGGCCTGCAAGACTGCGGTAGCGGGTCGGATCCTCATAAGGTGAGCCAGCCGCAACACCCAAATTGGGTTTAGTATCAACAAGAGTGGAAGTGGACTTACATGATGACATCCCAACCCTCTCAATGATCTCAGCTGTATACTTTCTCTGTGATAAGAACAACCCACATGCATGACGAGTAACAATAATCCCCAAGTCTTTCATAGCAAACTCAGAACTGAGCAGTGTCATGATAGACTGGCGTAATGCATCAGAAGAGGCAGTCAAGATAATATCATCCACATATAATAGTATATAAGCCAATGAAGAACCACGACGATATATGAACAATGAATTATCAGACCTGCTGTGAGAGAACCTAATAGTCGAAACATAGTCTGCAAACCTCTTATACCAAGCTCATGGAGACTGCTTAACCCCATACAAGGACCTTTTCAACAAACAGACATGATGCTGATATTTGGGATCCCTAAACTCCAAGGGCTGATGCATATAAACTGTTTCCTTGAGATCACCATGTAAGAAAGCATTCTTCACATCTAACTGATGAATGAGACATGCTTTCGAAAGAGCCAAGCTGAGCACAGTGCGAATGGTAGCCGGCTTGACCACCGGACTAAATGTCTCACCACAATCCACACCAACATGCTAAGTCTTACCATCACCTATAAGACGAGCCTTATGCCTTACAAAAGAACCGTCAGAATTATCCTTTTGAGCAAAAATTCACATGGACCGAATAATATTAACACCAAATGGACGGGGCACCAACTCCCACGTCTTATTATCAATAAGAGCATTATATTCATCGGTTATAGCAATTTTTCAATTCGGGTAATTTAAAGCAGACACTGGGTTACGGGTGAGATTTTTTCGCTATTGGAAAAGTCTATAAAAATTTAGAATAATCATCCAAAAAGAGAACATAATACGGATGACCCAAAGAACTAAGAACAGAAGACGTCCATAAGTCACTATGAATAATATCAAATGATATTAAAGTCTGAGAATTAGAGTCTACAAATGGCAACTTAACAATTTTCTAAGTGGCAACTTAACAATTTTCTAAGTACTACTCGTACTCTTACATGAAATAAACTTATTTGTATCCAAGGAAGACGAAATAGACGACCCCGGATGACCTAGACGAGCATGCCACAAGGAAGGAGCAAGGGCTGCAAAAGTTGATGGCACGACTTGACTTGAGAAACCGAAACGTGGTGTGATAGGATAAAGATCTCCCCTACTATCACACCTCATGAGACGGCTCCCCGTCTTGAAATCCTTCACAGAAAACCCAAATGGATCAAATTCAATAGAAACAGAGTTATCAGTGGTGAGTTTACGACATACACCAAAATTTTAATCAATTTAGGTGCATGAAGGGTATTTTTCAAGACAAGGGGTGGATGAGGGGGGGGGGAGACAAAGTTGTATGACCATAACCAAGAATTGGAATTGAATTACCATTACCAACAATTATACCATGAGTACTACTCAAATTGGAATAAGACGAGAGAGTACCTTGGTTGAATGTCATGTGTGTAGTGGCGCTGGTGTCCATGTACCAGTTCGGATCCGGAGGATTCAATCCAAGTGTGTGCGATGACTTCGATGTCGGTAGGAGTGGGGCCTGCTGTATGATGGGCCTGCGGAGGCCGAGGCTCAAGTACCCCTACTTGCTGCCGGCCCAGAGGGGTTACCAAAATATGGCCACTGCATGTTGGGCCGAGAGATGGGCTGACCAGCCCACTGACCATTAATTGGACACGATGGAACTAGGGACCAATGGATGTTGGGCCACTGCCCACGGCCAGTTGGCCCAAGGCTGGGACCAGTTGGGTCGTGGCCTACTGCTGCTGGAGTTGGACCCGCTGTCGCCGTTAACGCCGCCGGAACCACCGCGTTTGTGGCCACCATTTTTCCCATTGTTTTTACGATTATTTTTGCCGCCACCGTGAGCACGATTTTGGCCCGAATTATCAACAAAATCGGAAGAATTTGTGGAGGACGTCATCATGATACGGGGCTAGCACCGGTAGCCACATTCTTAGCCAAATCGGCTTCTTCCAAAGTAAGCATGGAGCAGACTTGATAAAAAGAGGGAAACAAATTACTTTGACGAAGGAGAGTGCCAACGCCATTATAGGCCTCAGAAAGGCCGACAACCAATTGTAGAACCAGACGATTATTTGTCACAGGTGCGCCAACGTTACGGAGTTGGTCCGCTAACTCCTTGAGTCTCTTGCAATATGCAGAAACGTTCGGAAATTCTTCCATGCTGACTTGGGAGAATTCTTGCTTGAGGGTGACAACACGTGAATGTTGGTTATCTTGGAATATATCATGCAATCTATTCCAGGTAGCCATAGCCGTAGTGTCCGGCTCAATGACAGGTCAACCAAAATAGTGGAATAAATCCACTGGAGAATGGTAGCATCAAGAGTAATTCATAACTGAGGTCCTCCGCGGGAATAGGGGCAGCGGGAGGAATTATGTGATGGAGGAACTCAAGAACAATAGGAATGTTGTTTTTCATGTTAGAAACAGTGAGGGCAGGATGAAACGTGTTCTTAGACATAACGAAAGAATAAAGGGATTTGGGAAGAGTGGAGGTAAAATTTAACACGAAATCCGGTGAAGGGGTACGGAAATCAAGGCAGGTTCTGGCTGAGAAAGTGCACAAAACCCGAGAGCAGTATTTGGAGAACAAAGGCGGAAGCAATTTAGACCTAGTCTCTTGATACCATGAAAGAAATAATCCCTTGATTATTTTCATTAATGAAAGAGAATATATACAATATACAATTTTCCATAATATACCAAAACCCTATTCTAGTAGTACAAGACTCCTATAATTATGGTAAGTGTACAACACATGTATACTACAACAATATTTACTAAAACAGTGCCCAAACCGTGGGCTTCCAACTGTACACAACCGAGACTCCTAGACCAAATATACATCTGATATACACATGTATATTGTGTATATCGGATGTATATTTAACTAGAAGGTTGTAGTAGTTGAAGAAAAAAAAAGGTCCTCAAATTGTATTGGTGAAACCATTTACTAATAAAATGGCAGCATGAAAAGAAACAGGTAAAACCATCCAAAGAAATACATCTTTAAGGGTGACAAATGGAATAATATATATCTCTTGTAGAGCCAAACAAAGAACATAGATGGCTACAACAACTATAAATAAGTATAGTCCACAAAAGAAGCTGATTAGCTCTCAGCTTTCTTTCACTGTCCCACCAAATGAACTCTCTTAAACCTCAAAGAAAGGATTATATTTGAGGCCCAATGCTACTATTAACATAAACTGGACCACTACTCTTCAAAGGAGTGAAGATTTTTGCTTGTTTAGAAGGGAATGAATGATCTTGTTGAGGAGCAAAAAGATTTGGATGACAATTTTCATCATCATAATCATCAAATGTTGTCCATCTTTTTGAGTTTTGCTTCTTCTCCTCCTTGGTAATACCTTTTAAGTTTCCTCCCTTTTCTCCAACATGGTTCTTGAATTCCTTCCTTACCACATCCAAAACGACGTCTCCATATCGATCACACCATGTTCTGAAAATCATCCAGGAAAAAAGAACAACAGAACAATTAATATGAAGTGATATAACTGATTTTGCCTAGAATTAGGACTACATGTTACACAAAACTTTTGAAATGGCAAGTGTTGAGAGTACAAGTGTGCTTACTTAGGGAAGAACTTTTTTAGATCAGCCTTGTCAACTGGAAGCCTAGTTGAAATTGCTTCAATTTGATCATCTCTGATGTATGATACTAGTTAGTTAATCCAATCTATTCAACAAGTCTAAAACCATAAAAGTACATAAATCCAATCTTACGTTAACTCAACGCTTGAATTTTTGGCACCAAGTTCTGTTTGAATTCGTGATAGCTCTTTCTTGATACTGTCTCCTAAAACCTGAAAAACAAAGAAACAATTGCAGATTAGGATCATACAGTAGTTTTTTAAAGGGATACTTACATTTTTAGACCGCTCAAAGAAATAATAGCCAGCAAATGTGTTTTGTATATCAAGTACAAATATACATATAATAATATACCTTATCGACAAAGAAATCTGAAGGGGCACCATTAGGATGTAACTTTCTTTTAATCTGTTTAGTATCTGGTCCTTCTCCAACAGGTTCAGCAAGAAGCGGGCCTAAGTAACTTCCACCACCATCCGATTTCTCATCAAGTGACAACGGAGCTGTTTCATCCTCAGAATCATTCTTCTTCCACTTCTTGAAACCATCAAATCCCCACTGTTTCTTACCTGATTTCGACGATTTTCCTTCGGATTCAGGCTCAGCGCGTCCCTTAAAAGGTTTCTTATGCTTCTTCACTTTCATAGGTTCATTAGGCATGCTCTCCACCATCAAAATAGACTTAGTTTCACTATCATTTTTGGTGTTCCAAAAAGGGTTCTCTGTTGAAACTCCTAATTCATTTATTTCAGACAAAGAACGATTTTCGCTTACTGGATTAAGTATGCCTCTTTCTTCTTTGAGCATTCCATTTTTAGCAAAGCCAAAAACTGAAGCAGCACCTTTGATTTGCTTTTCTTTATTTTTGGAGCTCGAACTTGAGATCTCTTTGCCAAGATAGGATTTTTCATCCTTCAAATCTATAACAGACCATTCATCATCTGTGCATTCTTTCTTTGATCCAACAATAACATGTTTTGCCTCAATTTCAGCTCCTTGAACTGCTAGCCTTTGCAATAATGGCCTCTTTGATGAATGGTACTCTTCCTCTGATATACATTTTGCATAAAGTAACTCCTTCAAGAAGAAAAAAAAACATAAAAAATTTAAGCTTTCAAAACAAAAACAACCAAAAGAAAAAAGAAAAACTCCCAAAAGCTTACTTGACAATAACTCCTTCAAGAAGAAAAACCATAAAAAAATAATCTTTACAGGATAAACAGAAAAATATAAAAATAGGAACAACCAAAAGAAAAGAAAAACCCCAACTCCCAAAAGCTGAAATTTCAGTTTAATTTGGGAAATGTACTTGGCAATAACTCCTTCAAGAAGAAACACCATAAAATAATTAACCACCAAATGATGGGCTGTTACTCCCTTAACCAGAGGTCTTGGGTTCGAGCTCTGGTATGAAAACATCTTTGGTAGGGAGCATTTTTCCCAAATGGACGGGTCCTACGAGGCGTGAATCCGAATATAATTGGACTCTAATGTGAGTACCGGACACCAGGTGGAAAAACAAAAAAAAATATAAAATAATTAAGCTTTACAGTAAAAAAAAAAACAAAAGAAAAACCCCAACTCCCAAAAGCTAAAATTTCAGTTTAATTTGGAAAATGTACTTGACAGTAAGTTCTTTAAGAAGAACAACCATAAAAAAAATAAGATTTACAAGCAAAAAACAATATTTTTTAAAATTAAAATAGAAACAACAAAATAGAAAAAATAACCCCAACGCTAAACTTTCAGCTAAATTTTGAAAATTGTACTTGGAACTACAAATCAATCGAGCTATCTATAGTTCATCTTAAATCATGATAAAAGATCAACAGTCACTCCACCAACCAAATGACACAAAAATATCAAGAATCTCAACAAAATGAAAAAGGGAAAAATTACCTGCAAGAAGATCAACGATAAAGTCTAAGCTTTACAGGAAAAACAACAACAATAACATATCCAGTGTAATTCCACAAGTGGGGTCTGGAGAGGCTAGGATGTACGTAGACCTTATCTTTTACAGGGTAAAGAGGCTGTTTCCCATACACCCTCGGCTCTAAAGAAACAACAAATTTATAAATAATTTTTTTAAGAAAAACGAAAAACCCCAACTCCTCAAAAGCTGAAAATTTCAGTTTAATTTGGAAAATATACTTGAAATGACAAATAAACTGTGCTATCTATTTCATTTGGCATGGTAATAGATCAACAGTCACTCCACCAACCAACAACAACAATAACAACAGCATATCCAGTGTAATCCCATAAGGTGAAGTCTGTGAAGGGTAGAGTGTACGCAGGCCTTACCCCTACATTGTTATGTAAAGAGAGTGTTTCCAAAAAAAACTCGGCTCAAGAAAAACATGACAAAAAAGATCACTCCACCAACCAAATGACACAAAAATTTCAAGAATTTCAACAAAATGAAAAAAAGGGAAAATTCACCTGCAAGAAGATCAACTTATCCCTTAAAATTACAGAATGTTCATGATCAGCAGGAGACGCGATGAGCATATCGAGAAGGTGTGATCTAAAAGCAGAAACTTCAGATTCAGCCAAGATCCCTTCTTTACAAAGACCCATCAAGTTAAGAATCTGATGAAAAGATTCTTGTTGCCATTTAAGGTTATCCGATTGTTGCTTCGACAACCTTTGTTCAGCCGCTACAATCGCGGGTAGTCGCCTTTTCTTGAAAGGAAATGGAAGAATTGTTTTGCAAAGAGAAGTAATTGAGTCATGAAGTGAGCTATAGTATGTTGGTGTGTATGAATAAACCATTCTTGAAGCTATGAATAAATTTAATTTGAGAATATTATTAAGCTATGAATTTGATAAATGGAGGAGAGCTTTTGTATGGTGAAAGGCTTTTGTTCCAAACGGTCAAGTGGAAAAACTAGCCGTTGGAGTTTCAAGACGTTAGGCTAGCTATAACATGAAAACGACGTCGTTCCATTTTCCAAGTTCAAAAAGATTTTTTTTTGGGAAAATGACATTTTTAGAATATTTAACCTTCTTTCTAATTAAACGGTGTGTTTTGTCATTTTATATGTAAATTGTGTTATATTAGGGTTATTTCTAGAACCATATTATCGTAAAAAATGGAGCAATAGTACAAACCTAACATAATATCAGTAATTAATTGACAAACTATTAATTATATAGTAAACATGTAATATTCACAGGCAAAGGAATCAAAATTATACATTTTAATTAATTGAAGGTTATATGCACTTAGTCGGATATCATTAGCAATGTAACGATCCGGTTGGTCGTTTTGAGAATCGATGCTCTGTTTTGCATGCCTTCCATTTCAGAAGCTCTGTAATAATTATTTTGACTTGCTTGCAAAATTTGAAGTCAAACATATATCATTTGGTTCACTTTCGGAGAAGGTTTCATTTTGAAAATTATAGTATTTAATTATTTGGATTAATTATTCATTTTGAGAAAACGTGCTCTGATTGTCTATCTGAGAATTTTGTGAATTTGTAATATTATTTATGACATGTAAAAATTAATAGAACTAATTTTAGAGTTTGGTTGGTTTTTGATAATTAAGTCGTTTTAGTACTTAATATGCCTATTTATGGTGAAAAGACGGTCACAGGAAGAGATAAGACATGGATTGGAAATTTGTTGGTTTCGTTAGCTTCGTATTGATATTTATGACTTGCGGGGAATGGTGGCGCGGTTTCTGAGGCAATCGAGTAAGTTTCGGATCATTTTTAGCAAAATTGAAAGTTTTTAAGTTAAGAAATGAAGAAGTTTGACCAAAGTCAACATTAGGGGTAAATGTGCCTTTTGCGAAGTTTCATCGATTCCTCTGTGCACCTAGTGTTTTGTGTATTTATGTTGAGGAAGTGTGTAGGAGACCCGTCGTTGGTTGTTCCTACCGGATCCACACGGTTAAGGATGACCTAGCCTATGAAGAGGTCCATGTGGCTATTATGGATCGTCATGTTCACAAGTTGAGGACTGGGAATTGACATCCTCTGCAATACACCACTGGGTCGCTGGTGCTCATACTTAACTTGCTGACAATTCTGACACCGAGACATAAAATCAACAATGTCTCTCTTAATCCTACCCTACCAATAATGTTGCCTCAAGTCACGGTACATCTTAGTAGCATCTGGATGAATCGAATATCTAGAGCTTTGAGCCTCCTCCATAATCAGTCTAGTCAAATCACTAACTCTAGGAACACATACTCTACCTTGATCCTCAACACCTCCTCACTATCAATCATGGCCTCCTTGTCCTCACCACTCATCACTTTATCTCAAATTTTGTACAACTTCAGATCATCATACTGGTGAGTCCGAATATGATCCAAAAGAGATGACCTCACCTCAACACAAGCCAGAATCCTACCCGAATTTAAAATATCAATCCTCACAAAATGATTGGCTAGAGATTGGATCTCCAATGCCAAAAGGATACTCAGAAACGATCAAGTGAGCTAAACTCCCTAAGCTGACTACCTTTTGGCTCAAGGCATCCACCACCACATTGGCCTTGCTTAGATGGTACAAGATAGTCATGTCATAATCTTTCAACAACTCCATCCACCGACGCTGCCTAGAATTCAAATCCCCCTGATTAAATACATGTTGAAGACTGCGGTGGTCGGGATACACCTCACAATTGACACCATAAAAATAAAACCTCCAAATCTTCAAAGCAAACACAATAGTAGTCAACTCTAAATCATGAACAGGGTAATTCTTCTCGTGCATCTTCAACTGCTTCGATGCATAAGAAATAATCTTACCTTTTTGCATCAATACACAACCCAACCCGATCCTCGAAGCATCACAATATATGGAAAAGTCTTTCCCCTCCACCGGAAGGGATAAAATCGGGGTTGTGGTCAAAAGAGACTGAGCTTTCGAAAGCTCTCCTCACACTCATCGGACCATTGTAACAGTACCTTCTTCTGAGTTAAACGCATCAAATGAGAAGAAATATAATATAATTCCTTGATGAACTGGCGATAGTATCTAGCAAGACCCACGAAACTCTAAATATATGTCATAGTAGTCGGTCTAGTCCAGCCCCTGACTGCCTCTATCTTTTTAGGATCAACCATAATACCTTCTTTAGACACCACGTGTCCCAAGAATGCCACAGAGTCCATCCAAAACTCACACTTTGAGAACTTAGCATACAACTTCCTTTCTTTCCTGGCCCAGAAAATGGCTTGTTTACCGAGACTGGACCCAAGAAACTGGGCCTGGGCTGTTGTGAAAATTGGGCCAGTTTCCCGAGTAACTTCCTGGATAATAGCTATTGTTCGACCCATATGGACTAGTCCAGTTCCACGGCATCGGGGCCCACTACGGAGCCCAATATTGCTGTTGTTGTCCACTGCCCCGAGGGCCACCACCACTGTTGGTCCGCCAATTCCTTCAACCTTTTGCAATAAGCTGAAACGTTTGGGAAATCTTCCATGTTGACGTGGGAGAATTCCTGGTCAAGAGTAACAACTCTAGAATTTTGATTATCTTGGAATATGTCACGCACCCTATTTCTAGCATCCACCGCCGTAGCGTCTGGTTCAATAATTGTTTGCAACAGGTCGGTAGATATAGTGGAGTAAATCCACTGAAGAACGGTAGCATTAAGTGTTTTCCATAACTTAGGATCATCCTCGGGTTTTGGCACCTCTGTATCTGTAGGAGCCGCAGGGATAATGTGATGGAGGACTTAATGCGAGCGTGCATGAACTTTGAATAGGTCGGCCCACGTCGCGTACTGGACGTTTTCTATTTCAAGAATGATAGGGATGTGATTCTTGATGTTAGAAATAGTGAGGGCAGGATGAAACATGTTCTTATCCATAATAGCAACGCAAGACGTGATGTAGGGATTTGGAAGAGAAATTTGGGAAGAAGGAGAATCACGTCGGACACAAAACCCGAGAAGAGAGGCTCGGTTTTTTAGGCAAGGTCGACGGAAAATATGGAAGAGAAAAGTGAAACCTAGACTTCTGATACCATGAAAGAAATAATCCCTTGATTATTCTCATTAATGAAAAGAGTATATATACAAATTACAATAGAAAACGTATTCCTATTCTAATCTCAAAACTCTATTCTAGTAGTACAATACTCCTATAATTATGGTAAGTGTACAATATCAATTAATGTAATACTTACCCCAAAATACTACCTAAAACTATACAAAATAACCTCAAATAACGGACTGAACTTTATGTACAAAATCGGACTGGATTTTATGTACAATACCGTGATATACATTAAGTGTATATCACGGTAATATCTTCTTTATTTAACAATTATTATATTTACATTTCTACTATAGGTATATAAAGTATCTATTAAAAACCCTAAAGCCTCATTCACCCTAAATTTCCTATTCTCCAACCCTACAACAACTTCACTCCTCCAAGGTCCAAGTGAGCAGGCCATATTACAGAGGATCAGATTGCAATGGTGACAACAATTATCAAGGCTAAATTGAAGAGTCTTGTTTGTTAGAACATGTGCAAGTTTGGAGGCTCTTATATAAGCTAACAACATAGACTTATTTTCAATTTAAATTGAAGACTTCTGTTTGTTAAATTGAACAGTTCTGTTTGTACCGATAATATGTTACTCAACATACTTTAATACTCAACATCTATTGTGAACATATGTACTGGTAATAGTTGTTGAATATTTGAGCACTGCTTCATCTCATTCACCATTTTATATGCAAAATGAAGACTCTAGGTTAGGTAGTAATGCTTTGATTTTTCAATTTAGGCCACACGTAACTTTCAACTTGATGTTGACTTATCTGATAAATCGATCGATAATCACTAAACTGATACCGAATGAATCGATATCTTAACGGTTGGCTAGCGGATTAGAACATTTAAAAATTGATAAACGATAGGGCAGATCGTTAAGCGAAAATATCCAACCGATACGCCCGATAAGCAGCTCTGTGGCAACCACCGTCTAGAGGTTAATTAAAATTAGATAATTTACTTGTTTGTGACCTTATTTTATAAATTCAATTCCTAATTATTACCTCGGACATGAGATATATCAAAGTTTTTAGTTTTAAGAAAGATTAAAAAAATAGAAGAGAACAACATATCATTAGTAAAAGCGGTTCTTTCTTGAGACTCTCTTAACGTCAACTTCTTTATTGGCTTATTTAATACACCATGGTGTCTTTAATTAGAAGTTACATGAATGTAGGACTACTATCCTACCTATTACGTTCTAGCATATTTTTTCCTAACCGTTCTCAACATGTTGGTCTTGGACTCTTATCTTTATATTTTAACTTGGACTCCATAAATGTTTTTTTTTTTTACATTAATGTTACAGAGATAATTTAAATAAAAAAGGGTATAAAGGTCAACCAACATTGTTATTCGTGCTTTTAATTAATTGCCGGATTTTTATCATCTTCTTTCTGAAGTGGCTGTACCAAAACTTACAATGAATGGGTGGAACTAGGGGTGTTCATATTTTGGTTAGAAATCGATCCAAACCGTAAACTGAACCAAAATGATCAAATAAACCAATTTTAGCTTATTTTTTTCTTGTTCTTCTTCTTGAAATTGGAGTGAATTGCCGATGAAGAACCGGTGGTTCCAAAGAAAACATATTGCCCTAACATCTCTGTTACTGTCGGAACCACCAGTTATGCACCGGCAATTCACTCCCGTTCCTCCCTTTTGTTTTCCACCGGTACCATTGTCACCGGAAGTAGCCATGGCATAGAGGCAGAGGCGAGGTTCTCAATCCAGCAAGTCAAGGGGTCTCCGTTCATAGTTCTGGCAGAATCAGATCTTTTCCGATGAATAAGAATTCGTTTAGGGAATGGGTCGGTCGGGTCTTGGGTTTTATTCGGGCATGGTTTTTTAATGTGGTGGGTTGGGTCCTTTAATTAAAGGCTGCCACGTGTCTCCTTCGGTCAAAAGTAAGTGTATATTTAAAACTTTAGTTAACGGCAGGGGCTTAAATGACCAAAAAGTATAACGAGGAATAAATTCAACAATAAAATAAAATAGAGGGATATATTTGACCCTTTACCGTAAAAAGAAAGGAGAAAACTATATATGTACAGACACTGCAAAACCCATTTTAAGTGACAATCTCCATTCTGCAGCAAGGACAATAGGCATAATTCTCTAACCATGGAACCAAACAACATGAATGGAACTTGTGGTCACATTGCAAATGCATTAGATTATCACCAACCTTGAATTGGTCCAAGCAAATGGTGCATTCATCCTTGTCTATATCCTTCCATTGCTTTACTACCCTGCTAAATGTCTTTATACCATTTTGCTTCAATCCAAACATCTCTTTCTTATGCATAGTATTTGATTCTGGTTTCCCATTTTCAACATCCTTAACACTTCCTTCTTTACTTTTAGTCCTGTTTCCAATAACAGCAAGGAATAAGTATAATCTCACTGAGATTCTAAGTTGTTCGGACTCTAAAGAATGCAGTTGAACCCATGTCAAATCCTCCAAAAATGAACTACTTTTGGTCATTTTTGGAGGATTCGACACGCACCCAACGATTTGAAGAGTCTGAACAACATAGCTGAGATCACATTCAAAAAAAATATTTTTAACTCCGAACGGAATATAGGATTTTATATGAGATGCATGCCTTAAGAAAAACAATCACATGGTTGTTGATATAGAAAAAACTTACTCAAACCTGGTGCTTTTACTTAATCAACGAATACATGAAATGTATTATTAGATACAAATTATCACTTAACTATGTTAATTAATACATATTTCCATCTTAGTTTATCACTTAACCATGATAAAGAAACCTGCAACAACAACAACACATTCAGTGTAATCCCACAAGTGGAGTTTAGAAATGGTAGAATGTACGCCCACCTTAGCCTTACTTCATGGAGGTAGAGGTAGAGAGGTTGTTTCGAAAAACACTCGGCTCAAGTAACACATATCATACAAAACATATTTGATAAAGAAATGTAGTTAGGCGTAATATATGTATTTCATTGCATTGCATTTCTAATATATGTATTCAAACATGTTTTGTACGATATTGAATCAAAACTTCTCTAATCCTATCATTATACAAGAATATTCTATACAATCGAATTCTTAAATCTTTCTTCTTTGCTTTTAGTCTTGTTTTCAGTAACCGAAATGAAGAAGTATAAACTCAGTGACATCACATTAACAGAAATGTTTTAACTGAGGACGGAAAATGAGGGTTATTATGCATGTCATAAGAAAAATAATCACTTGGTTGTTGGTATGGAAAAACCTACACACACCGGTATTTATACCGAATCCATGGATACATCATACATGACATGTACTTTTTATATACTCCCTCCGTTTCAAAATGTTTGGCTGGTTTTGACTTGACACGGAGTTTAAGAAAGTAAATAAGACTTGAATCATGTGATTGTTAACTAAAAATATATAGAATGTACCAAAATGTCCTTTAATCTTATGATTTTCAAGATGTCATTTAGAAAGTTGGAATAAAAAAATTGCCAAAAAAAGAAAGAGGCATTCATTTTGCAACGAACTAAAAAAGAAAGTAAAACAAACATTTTGATAATTTATCACTTAACGAAAGTTAATTAATATACATTCTCACTTCAATTTATCACATAACCATGATAAAGAAAAGTTGGTTCAGTATAAACAACGGTTGTGAGTAGGTATTTTCCGTTATTGGTATCCAATATGTGATTGAAGCCTTTATCAACAAAATATTATAAATGCTTGAACATCTACAATTTCGATTTATAGAGAACAAGGATAAAAGGATTGAGACTTCAGTCAAGAATGTTCTTTTGATTAGCATGACATACAAGTTTTACTTGAGTTTTAGCAAAAAATATCCTTTATGTTAGGATAAATCCTGAGCATTTTTGTCTTGTAATCTAGCAAATTTTGAGCTGATTCGGTCCCAAATAACGGAAGAAAACTAACAGACAACGCAATGTAAAGGCGGTTCACTTGTCAGAGCTACATGAGAGGTAAAAAGAACGCCCAATTCTGTTCTTCACCCCGTTACATAAAAGTGATGAAATCCAAGCAACAAATATGTGAACAGAGAGTAGCATAATCAAATTTATGGGCTCATGACTAGGAGAAACAAATTACCAAAATACAGAACATAGAGCTTGTACTTACGCTGAAAATAATCAAACAAAATATTTATACATATTTCTTTTTTTTTTTTTAATTAGGTAAAGGATTTCATTTATAAAGCACCAATTTATAGGCCTCTTTATATATGTTTCTTAAGCACAACATGCAAAGTAAGTTAACAAAAGCACCATGTTCTGAAAGTAGTTCCTTTTAATGGCAGCAGCCAAATACTGGATCAAATGAAACTCAACCAAACTCCTCGTTTTTTCACATTATTTCACTCTTTGTCTTTGGACAACTCCCCAAGGTAAGCTCAAAATAAGGGTGTGTTTAGTATGGAGGAAAACATTTTTCAACTTTCCTATGTTTGGTTGGTCAAAAATTTTAGAAAACATTTTCTTCCGGAAAACAAGTTCAAGTGACCTCCCTAACGGAAGTAGGAAAAACAAGTTCCGTAAGTGACATTTCACATAAATTGTCTCGTCCCCACCCTCCAACACACCACCCCACCTCCATCCCCATCCCCGACACTCCAACCTTCCACCCCACCTCCATAATGTTTTCCTAGCTTATCTAAAATGTTTTTGGAATAATAATTTCTTCTTACTTACCAAACACGAGAATATAAGTAAAAATCCACTTACTTTCTAAGAAAACATTCTACAAGAAGGTATTTTCCATGGAAAACATTTTACTTAGTACCAAAACACCCTAAGATGCTTCTGCCAATCTCACAAGTTACAATTCTCGGGCATCAAGAAGCCAACTTTCCCTTAGAAAACACCACTTAGGGCTTATATCAAGAAGACCAGAGCACTGACTTCACATGGAGAATGACAGCCCCACAGAAGTTCCGAATAACTCATGCGGTGTTACCAGAAAGTTGACGAGTAAGAGTGAAGTAGTTTTACACATCATATAAATACACACCAGCTCTAAAAAAGCTCAGTTATGCATAATTGATCAGCTAGAATGGACGAAACTCAGTTATGTATAGAGAGGTGTCAAGCTTAGTTATATATAGCTCTATTAGAGTGAAATGTCAAGCTCAGATATGTATATCTGCTGCAGAGGCAGATCTAGGATTTGAAGCTTACCGGTTCCTATAGTGACCTTCAAGTTAATATAGATTACTAATTGGGTTCACAGTCAAATATTTATATACATTTGGTGAATTTCTTAATTTAAATACAGGATTTGAGAAAAAGTTAATGGATTCACGTGACCTCGTAGGCTTAAGGCTACATCCGCCCCTGGATGCCTGTAATTGAAGTTAACTATACCTATGAACAGTTAAAATGGACAGAACTCATTAAGCTCATTAGAATCCAAGTCACTTGCAGTGTGTCCATTGATTTTAGCTTTTCTTTGGTTCATTCCATTACTCGAACTAAATCCGCTCAAGGTTTTGCAAAGTTAGAGGGTAAAAGGTGCCCAGTGTTATATATGGAGGACAATCTTTTACCTACCCCAAACATAAAGGATATGTTTAGCTAAAAACTCGGGTTTACTTTATCTTGAAGAAGTGAGAAGCATCTTTATTTATATTAGATTACAGACAAATCTCAGAAGTACAAGCAAAATATGCTCTCCTAATAAGACATTGAAGCGCTTCCCTTTAATAGGCCCTAAGTAGTGCGAATTCGAATTAGTTGGGCCAGTGAGTTCCGGATACTTAAAAAAAAGAGTAATACACAAGAATCTCTATAATACAAGCAAAATATGCTCACCCAATTAGATTTTAGAGTCTTATGAGGTAGCATTGAGGTAACATTGAGTCTTTTGTGGTCTGTCTCTTCTGCGGACCCCGCGCATAGCGAGAGCTTAGTGCACCCGGCTGTCGTTTTTTATGAGGTAACATTGAGCTAACTGACTTTCCTCTCTTGTTCTTCACCATCTTTTTGTTATAGAAACAAACACAAAAAGAACAAATACACCCTTCTCTTAATAAAACATGATTAGGGTAGCAATTAACCTACAATTCGTCCAATATGGGAGCAATTTACCTAAGTTTATGCAGTAAACTGAAAGCACCAACTGTATTTAAGCAAAATGAGGAAAATTACTTACAGAAAAAGCTGAAAATTACCTTCTTAGCTTGTGATCCAACCTCTGTTTGGCTTCTCTAGCTTTGTCACCTAGATCCTCATCATTATATCCATGACTTCCTATACTTCTTTGCTCTATCTTCACATTAAAATGCAAGTATAAATAAGTTCATTTTTCCACTCAATTCACATCAAAATTTTCCATATAGGAGTAGAGGTGAGAGGTTTTGGCGGTGCACAGAGGCAAATCCAAAATTTGAAGATTATAGATTTCTACAACTATTATAAGTTAATATACAATAACTAATTGAGTTTATGGTAAAATATTTACTACTATTCAGTAAATTTCTTACCCCCTCTGTCTCAAAAAACTTGTTTAGATATTTGTGTAACTATAAATGATCATAAAATTAATTATTTTCTAAATATAAAAAGTTGTCAATTTCTTTTTAGACAAACTAATAATGAAAATAGTATAATCTTTTGGGATACATAGAGTAATGAATATAGAGTCTAAGCAAAAAGCTATTGTGTTCGTGTGAACCTGAACCTCACACTCTGCATCTGTTACCGTGTACGGAAGGACGGAACCAGAATTTTTACTAAAGAATTAAAAAATATAAGGAAGTACGTGACACACAAAAAAAATCAAGATATTACTGTATAATATAAAAGAATTCTAACTTTGTAGAGAGTAATATATTTTTAGTAGCATACCTTAGAAGAAGCAGAAGGGGTAAGTGAATCAAACGATCTTAACTGAAAACCCCTTTTTGTAATACACAGAATTCCAAGAAACAAACCAGACATTTATGGTTGTGATTTTATAACAAATTTTGGAAAAATTGAGATGAAATTATGAACATGTTCTTTTGATTTTTTTGGGCAGTAGGACAAGTATTCAAGCAAAGAAGAAACGAAAGCGATTTGCAAGTTTGCAACTAAAAAAAGCTAACGTGTCTGAAAGAAAGTTAATGATTTGAGACTTGGACAATAGTTATTGGTTTATTATCAATCACCTACCAACTCAAACTAGATAATGGCAAAGTAATAAGCACAAGTGCTTACATGTATCAGCACTGATTTTCTTTAGTGGGGTTCAATCCTGTAACCTTAAGTGATTAAATTCAATGCTCCACTCAATCTCATTTGATTACATATTCCTTTATTTAATATTAGATATATTTTAAAAATTATATACATAATATATTAAATTTAATCGAATAATCATGAGTTCACGTGACACATTTTCTTTTTAATGTAAATTCACTCCTCAAGAGCAATGCTAATAAATATGCTATTTATCCACATATTTACAATTTACTTGGCGGGGTACATACAACTATATGTTGGTGAACATGGATTGTTACATGAGGTACATTTGGATTTATATATTTGTGGTTTGATGTAATTATTATTTTACGTTACTTTTTGGTGTATATATGAAGGGGAGTCTTGGAATAACTGGTAAAGTTGATGTCATGTGATTAGGATGTCATGGTTCAAGCCGTGGAAAGAGTCTCCGGCATAAATGCAAGGTAAGGTTGCGTACAACACACCCTTGTGGTCCGGTCCTTCCCCAGTCCCCGCGCATAGCGGGAGCTTAGTGCATTGGGTTGCACTTTTACTTTTTGGTGTATATATGTTACTTAAGTCTATGATCATCCATCAGAAATTCGTTTCTAAAGCCTACAAAGAGAAACTGATACTTCATATCAGTGGCGGATCCAGAATTTAATGGTCCTGGGTGCTTACTTTAAAATTTAAAAAAATATTGCTTTGAGTGGGTTTTGAACTTAACTCCTCAATGATTTTTCCTTAAGCCTACCACCTTTTACCAGAGCACCAATATCTTTTATTGATTTTTAGGTGCTATTGTTTTATATCAAAATGTCAATATTTTCTATACGTCTACGTAGAATATCCGTCACGGTTAATGAATGTTCGAGCATCAAAATTTTACACATGGGTCCGCCCCTGCTTCATACAAGGAGACACTTATTTCTAAAATTCCTTAACCTACAGGTTTAGCCTCTTAATACTGCTACTATTTCGTCTATTTTCTGGGTAAATCTTTTGCATATCTATCTCTAACGAAATCAACCTGTAAGTTTACTTCTGTTTAGATAGAGAGAATGTTCATATATGTAGAACAACAATGTAACAAATAATACACCAAATTAAAAGTTTTTTTTGAGAAATTTTAGTAATATTTTTGCAGGAAAATTCGCAAATATCGAACGTACAGATCAGTAATCTCCAAATAGCCTATTTGAGGTTTTAACACTGAGGATTTACATATATGTTTTTACATGATCAAATTTATCTTGTACTTTCAAGAGGAATACTAATGTCAACAATAGATTATTGGTCACGATAGAGCAACCGAAAGGGATGAAATAAATATATACCAAAAATATCGCTTAAGCATTAGGTGAAATACTATTGACGGACCAAGATTGAAAGAAGAAATACCTAATCTTAGCCTGATAGGTTTATGATAAAATCCTATTCTAAGTCTAATAGTTTATTTTTGGTGAATTGTAATTATTGTAGTTTTATTAGATTATGGTTCCTTGTTAGACTAGAGAAAAGAAGAACTTACCTCTATATAATGAGGTAATTGTGATGAATAAAAGGTAGAAATAATTTTCTCATTATTCTTCTTCTCTCTAAATTTCCGTCCCTCTTGATTTTAACATGATATCAGAGTCTCGTTAAAAGAACACAAAAATCCTAAATAATGGTGGGTGACGAAGAAACCGGCGATAAAATTATTGGAATCGCCGGTGAAGAAAACAAAATTTAAAGAAAGACAATCTCCCCTTATGACATTACGTCAAACGATTATCCCGGAATTGTGGTGACACAAGTCTAATTGACGGGAGAGAATTATGAAGAAATAGCTAGATCCATGAGGATGACCCTAAGAGCAAGGAAGAAATTCCGCTTCGTTGACGGTACGATCAAGAAGCCGGATGAAGAGTCGCCGGACTTAGAAGATTGATTGACTATAAACTCTTTGTTGGTGTCATGGATTCGCAACACCATTGAACCAACGATTCTCTCAATGATTTTGCATAAAGAGGTAGCGCAAGAATTATGAACGAGCATCCAGGAGTGGCCCTCAGATGCAACAACTGAAGGCAGAACTTGCGGAGTGCAAGCAGAAGGGAAGGACCATAGTGGATTACTATGGAAAACTAACTAAGTTATGGGAAGAATTGGCAAACTATGAACAGATTTTGACTTACAAGTGCGGAAAGTGCACGTGCAATCTGGGGATGATCTTGAAAACCAAAAGAGAAAAAGAAAAAGTGTATCTTTTCCTCATGGGATTGGGTAAGGCAATGTATGGAACGGTGAGATCGAACATGCTGGCCCAGGAACCATTGTCATCACTAAACAAAGTCTACTCGAATCTAGTGCAAGAAGAGCGTGTGAGAGGACTCACATGACAAACAGTATAACGGAGTGAAACCGTGGCCTTTGCCGTACAAAGGAGAAATTCTTACCGTGACTAACGAAAAAAGAAGAATGATGGTGCATTCTGCACACGTTGCAAGAGATCTGGACACATTTTGAAAGGATGGTTTCAACCCATTGGGTATCCAGAATGGTGGCCAGGAAATAAAAAATGAGATGAAAAATTCGAAGGAAGAGGAAGATGACAACAACAATAACACAGTGGAGGCCCGAGATCTAGTCGCATAAGAGCCAACTACCGAGCTAATGTCATTGTTTTTAGGATACACATGAGGAGATATAAAAGATGAACACATGAGGGATAGGACCTCACAATCCGAGCAAGGAGATCCGGAAAACATTTCATGTGTTGAATTCACAAGGAATAAATCTGAATGGCAAGATGGATGGTAAGACCAAAAACTCATCCTGGATTATTGACTCTATAGCTACCAATCATGTGACAGGGACATTCCTGAGTGTCCAGTTGGGATTTCGGATGGAAGTAGCTCGGCGGCTATAAAAAAGTAACAACCAGGGTGAATGACAAGATATAGTTGAAGAATGTTCTTTATGTTCCGGATTTGACATGCAATTTAATTTCTGTGTCACAACTAGTTGATTTTTTAGATTGTAATGTGATATTTAATATAATTACGTGTGCTATACTGGACTCTACTACAAGATTAGGGATGGCAACAGATCGGGTCTGGATTGGATCCTACTAGATCTAGATCCATTTTTCATACCTGGATCCAGATCCATCGGGTCCATAAAAATCAGATTCAAATCTGGATCCACCGGGTCCTCGGATCGGATCTGGATCCACATGTAAAAAAAATTCCTTGAATAATATTCCCACCTGTTGAAACTTTTTTGACAAAATGAAACTCAATCTGATTGAAAAAAATGATTGAGTTCATTCAATCAACCTACACAAACATGACACTATTCTTCCAAAATACGGAATGAAGTTTTAGCATCACAAGAAAATAAAGACGATGAAGCAAAGTAAGTAAATAACAACATCATGGAAAACGCTGCAATTACAAAGGTCTTGAAATTAAAGTCTACAATAATGTTCTTTAAAATGTCAGCAACATCTTCTATAACCTTCTGCCAAACTTGATAATCTGGTCTTCGAAGTCACTAGTTTCAACGTCATCAACATCCTAAAATAACAAATAAACAATCTTATTAAAAAGAGATAACTAAAAAAAATCATCTCAATAAATATTAGTGATTAAACATATCATTTACCATATCAATACAGTCAACTACTTCCCCTTATTCTTCAGAATCTTCAGTAACTGTCGAACAAGCATGTGTGCCCTCCAAAGTACCTTTATTTGAAAAAAAAATTGAAGGTTCATGTTAGAATTTTTTTTGATATTAACGTAGATGAGAATAATCAATACATAAATAATAGATACCTTTAACGTCTTCGATCATCCAATTTTGCAAGCACATTAATGCCTCCACCGTTTTAGAGTGAAGCCTAGAACGATGAGAACTAATCACCCTTACACCCATGCTAAAGGCACTTTCTGAAGCCACGGAAGAGACGGGAATTGCAAGGATGTCCTTACCAATTTTCTGTAAAGTAGGATACATTTGATCCTTTTCCCACCAATTAAGTACATCAAAATCATCATTCTCGGGTATAGGATCATCCTCCAAGTAATGCTCCACCTCACCCCTCACATTCATATTTCTTTTCTTTGTTATTTTAGCTTGAGCATATTCATCCTCATCATTATCACAAGACTCTGAAATGCCTCGTTTTCCAACATTTCTTGAAAAATGTTCTTGGCTTTTATTTCCCTCTCTTCTCATTTGATATTCAACCACAAGTTTATCAATATTTTTCCTAACTTTTACCACTTCATTATCAGCATCATCTTTATACAATCTCTGAAAATAGTACTCAACACAATCCATTTTATTTCTTGGATCTAAAATTGAAGCAACCGCCAACATCTCAATAATATTATGTCAATATTTGTCAAACTTGTCAATCATATTTTTAGCCATCATTCTAATGGTCTCAACATCACTCTCCACCCAACATCATTACCTCAAGGTTTGATTGCGTAAAACCCATTATTGATCAATAAAGTGAGATGTCATGGCCATGTAGCCCCTTTTTTGGTTGGAAGTCGTCCACATGTTGGTAGTTATTACAATTCTTCCCTCATTATGCTCCAACAAAGCCTTAAGAGAACCTTTATCTTCATTGTACTTTTTCAAAATGTAACTCTTCAAAGTGTTCCTCGAAATCATATTGAAAGAAGTATTTAGACTTCTCACGAACCTTATAAAACCGATATGATCTACAATGGATAAAGGATACTCGTGAATCACCACCATACCAACCAATTCTCTCATTGAAAAGTCTTGATCAAATTCATTTTCATTTACCTTTTCTTTAAGTTCTAAAGTAGTAGACCCATCGACTTCCGTTTTAACCTTCAATTGTGTCTGACCACTAACTCCAATCCGCAAATGCTTTCCCGGACACGTCTTCTTAGAATGTTTAAGAAGATGTGAGGTTCCATTTGCACCATTATAAGAGAGAAAAGATGTACAATATTTACACTTTGCTCTTATAACACCTTTCACTACGACCTTATCAAAAGATTCTCATGCCTCGGAGTGAGTTTCTTGCTTGTTAGTTTACTTGATTGATTTTTTTCTTTTACTCCAAGCTCAATAAAACCGTTTAAATCCCCTTCTAAATCATCAACTCCACAAAGCAGAGGCACTGGAGGTGAGCTAGAAGAAGCAACATGACTTTTATTAGTAGCTTTTGCATTATTGTTAGATTGTTCACCCTCCATTTTCTACAAGTTAATAAAAAAAAATTAAAAAACACAATGAGTATATTGGCAGATATGGCATACAACAAACAGTAACCCACCATCACCAATCCTAGAACCAGTGTACACCCATTAAAGCACATTTAAGCTTCTCTTGAAGTAAAAGAACCATATTAAAGTGACAAAGATGCAAGATATGATGAAAATTGAACTCCTCTATTTTCAAATGCAAGAAATATATAGCAATGAGGGTTTCTGATTTTGAGAATTTTTTACTGTGAAAGTTGGAGTCTGGTAGGGTTTCTAATTTTGAAAGAAAAAGTAATGAGAGTTTTTGATTTTGAGAATTGGAGGCTTGGAGCTTGTAGGGTTTCTTTTGTTAGAGATATGTTTCCACTTAGTTTTTTATTGGGACTTTTGAGAATTATGGGTTCAAACGTATGGACCATTTAAAAAATAAAGTCCAAATCTGAATGTAAAATATAAAAATTATGAAAATTTTTAAGAAAATACTTATAAAATTATATTCTAGGTTATGGATATATTTAATAAAAAATGGATCCACGGGTAGGATCTGGATCTCAAATACAAGATCCAGATCCAGATCTGATCCGTCAGAAACAGATCTGGATCCGATCCGAATCCGTCGGGTCTAAATTTTGAAGATTCATATCCTATAAAACGTATATGGATCCATCGGGTCCAGGATCCACTGCCATCTCTACACAAGATAGCTGATTGGAAAGGGTGAGCGTCGATGTGGACTTTACTATTTTCGAAAAGTGTCGCTGATACGGCTATAAAGGCAAAGGTAGTTGATCAGTTCGATCTTTGACACAAACGGTTGGGTCATCCTTCAGCACAAGTAATAAAGACTATTCCGGCATTAGGCTTAAAGGAAAATGGTGATAGATTGGATAGAGAATGTGATGTATGTCAACGAGCAAAGAAAACAAGAAGTGTTTTCCCTTTAAGTGAGAATATTGTTTCAGATACTTTTGAGATGATCCATTGTGATTTATCGGGACCATATAGGACTTCTTCCTCTTATGGTGCTTTATAATTTTTACTATTGTGGATGATCATTCAAAAGCCGTGAGGATATTTCTCTTAGTTGATAAGAAAGAAGTGTCCCAAACATTGAAGAATTTCTTCGCTCTTATGGAGAGACAGTTCGGAAAAAGGGTGAAGATAGTTAGAAGTAATAACGGAATAGAGTTCACGTGTATGAAGACTTATTTCTTCGAACATGGAATTTTGTTTCAAACATATTCTACATGGACACCTCAGTAGAATGAAAGAGTCGAAAGAAAACATCGTCACATTCTTAACGTGGCGCGAGCCTTGAGATTTCAGGACTATTTTCCGATTAAATTCTGGGGAGAATGTGTTTTGACTACGGGATACTTGATCAATAGAACACCATCTTTGGTTTTGAATGGAAAAACCCCCTATGAAATTTTATACTGGGAGGTGCCTCATTATGATCATTATGATATGCACAAACAAAGGGATGAATAAGAGACAAGTTTGAGAATCAGAGTCGTAGGTGTGTCTTCTTGGGATACCCTACGGACAAAAAGGTTGAAGATTGTATGACTTAAAAAATGATGAATATTTAGTCTCAAGAGATGTGGATTTCTACAATACTAAGTTTCCTTTTGTCGTAGGAACATGTAACTTGGTCGACAACATAGAAGTGATCTTGAACGAAATAAAGGACAAAAGGAATCAACACGTTTTCGATGAAAAACAGACAGATAATGTAGGTGCTAACAAAACTCGAATAGAAGAAATCCAGACACCAGATACCGAACCTACGGATTAGCCAGAATTAGACAGGGCAGATGCTAGTTCGAATGATGAAAATGTGGAAGAAGTACACACGAAAGGTACCTGGGCCAATTAAAAGCCACCGTAGGAACACTTGGGTCGAGGTAAACGTCAAAAGCATGACTCGGTTTGATTACATGTTTACATTACTGAAACATTCTGGAAAGAAAGTCCATCACGAGTTCGCCCAATCCTCAACAACCCTCAGGTGCTCCTTATCCTTCAGCTCACTATATATCCTATGATTATTTTTCCTGACAACACCAAAGCTTCCTTGCAACAATTACCATAGGAATTGAACCAAAATCCTTCTCGGAGGATATGAAAAAAGAATGTTGGAGAAAATCCATGCAACAAGAAATTCAAACATTAGAGGACAATGTCACAAGGACAACAGAAACATTGTCGCCGGATAAGAAAGCACTCCAATGTAGATGGGTGTACAAGATCAGATACAATTCAGATGACATAATTGAATGATACAAAGCTCGGTTGGTCATCTTCGATAATAAGCAGGATGAAGGTATTGACTATAATGAAACGTTTGCTCCGGTTGCGAAGGTAGTGACCGTTCGAATCTTCTTAGCAGTAACGACCGGTCGAAATTGAGAGTTGCATCAAATGGATGTTTATAAGGCCTTCTTGCACTGCGAACTGGCGGAAGAAGTTTATATGAAATTACCAACGGGATTCCGTGTGTCTGGTCTAGGGGAGGTATTCGACTCTAAAAATCTTTGCATGGGTTGAAACAAGACACACAGTGCTAGTTTGCAAAATTATCAAGTGCCTTGATAAAATATGAGTTCAAACAGTCATACTCCGATTATTCTCTCTTCACCATGCACCGGGGAAGTATGCAACTTAACATTCTAATTTATGTCGATGACTTGATTATCTTCGGAAATGACCATAGTGTCATTGCACAGTTCAAAGACTATCTCCAAGCCTGTTTTCCCATGAAGAATTTGGGCCTCCTGAAGTATTTCCTGGGGATTGAAGTTGTGCATGGACCAATCGAGTTATTCCTTTGTTAACCAAAATATGCCTTGAATATAATCTCTGAGTCCAGACTACTGGGAGCAAAACCGATTAATACTCTCATGGAATAAAATCACAATTTGGCGATGGCCAAAGGGGCCAATTTGAAAGATCTGAAACCATATGAACGTTTGATCGGTAGATTGATATACCTCAGTTTTATGCGACGGGAGTTGTCCTATTGTGTGCATATTCTATCCCAATTCATGCACCAACAGAAGGAAGCGCACTGGAGAGCCGCTCTCCGAGTGGTAAGATACTTGAAGAAGAACTATGGGCAAGGCATTGTGTTAAGGAAGGATTGTGATATTTGTTTGTATGCATGGTGTGATGCGGACTGGGCTGAATGTCCATTGACTCGAACATCGCTTACATGATTGGTTATCTCTCTCGAGAATTCACATGTGTCATGGAAAACCAAGAAGCAACACATTTTCTCACTCGTTAGCAGAGGTGGAACACCGTTCAATAGTAATGCCGGTCTGTGAATTAAAATGGTTGAAGGAAATCCTGTATAGCCTGGACATTGAACATAAATCTCCAGTGAAAATATAATGTGATAGTCAAGCGGCGTTGTATATTACATGAAATTCGGTGTTTTACGAACGAACTAAACATATTGAAGTTAACAGTCATTATGCACGAGATGCACTCCAAACTGGTATAATACTTACCGAGTTATATTTCAACCAACGAGCAATTGGTCAATGTGTTTACAAAGGCTTTTGGCAAATCACAACATGAATATTTACTTGGCAAGCTGGGCATTCAAAATCCCCATGCTCCAAATTGAGGGGGGGGGGGTATTGACAGACCCGAATTGAACTAGACTGAAAGAAAAAATACATAGTCTAAGCCTAATAGGTTTATGGTAGAATCTTATTCTAAGTCTAATAGTTTACTTTTGGTGAATTGTAATTATGATAGTTTTATTAGAATAGAGTTTCATTGTTAGACTAGGAAAATGAAGAACTTACCTCTATATAAGGAGGTCATTGTGATGAATGAAAGGTGAATTTTTTTTTCCATTATTCTTCTTCTCTCTAAATTTCCGTCCCCTCAAGATTTTAACAAATACACTTCATTCATGTTTGTACCTCATAAAGTAAAAATAAGATTAAAAATGTATCAAGTTAAACTTTGATTGTTAATTTTCGTAAGTTCGGACGATATTTAATTTAATCATCTTGACTTCGACAAACAACAACAGGACAATCCACATTGATCATTTACAGAAAATTGTATGCATTTAAAATTATTTATTCAAATTCTCATATTATTAATATTTATACTATTATTAATGTCGTATACCACATGACTCGGCATACACGTGCAAAGCACATGCCGCAAAACTGGTAAATGTAAAAATTGGACACAAAAAAATTACGTAGATAAATAAAATGAAGGTATACATATTAATGCTTATATGTAGTTTAAAACATTTGTTTCTATCAAGGAAATATAATTTTAAAATAGAAATGCATCAAAAGTATAACTACCATGCTATTAAACAATAAAGGTGTCTAAAGAAGGTTAGTAAGTAATTACTTTGAGACTTGGACATAAGTTATTGGTTTATTGGTCACCTACCAACTTAAACTAGATAATGGCAAAGTAATGAGTACAAATGCTTATATGAATCAGCACCGATTTATTTAAATTGACATGAATTTTAAGATGTTAATGTGAAATGTCTGTTATATTGCCTTATTTTGAATAGTTGACTGTAAAATTGGCTTCTATTTTCTTGTTTTTGGAGCAATTGTTAGTAAGAACGTTAGTTTTTAGTTATTTGACTAATTGGAGGGTTTTTTGAGCTAGTTTTTTTTTTTTTTTAAAAATAATCTAAATTGGAATATTTTATTTCCACCAAAAGACTTGTTCACATATTTGGGATCCAGGATCCCTAAATTGGAAAAGGGGATATTTGAATAAAAACATAATAGCTATTTTAAATAATTTTAAAAAAAAAATTGGCTATTTTTCCTAGAAAATACTATGACAATAATGTTCGGTTGATAGAGGAAATATCTTCTATCTGTATTTTTAACAATTTAACAATATTACAAAAAAAAAAAAAAGTATGCATCAAGATATCGTCATTGCGATTAAGACTTTAAGGGACCGTTTGGTTCAAGGAATTAGATGGGTTATTTTGAGTTAATTTTGATATTAAATTATTTCATATTTAACTGGAGATATTAACTAAAATTAATATCAAAATCAGGATTATAGAGATGAGATAAGTTATTCAGGTTATATCGTTGATTTTATTCTCAAAATTATAATCCTGAAACATCTCAATTTTAAACCAAACTACTCCTAAAGTCAACAATTCTTTCAATTTTCCAATCATTGAATTTCTTCTATATGTGAAGTTCCAATCTCCTCCTCCTCTGTAGTTAGATGTTGTGCCATCTTTTTAAACGTGACAGGGGAAATATTATTAAAATTTGAAATTTAAATAGTTGAAAAATATTCCCATTTAATCAATGCCAATCCTTATACATATCATGTGAAGCATATCATATAGATTTCTAATATCTGAATTATCTTTATATATCAATGTCACCCCTAAGGAACCACCCAGATTCTATATCCGGATCTTTTCGTAAGAATTTTATTTATACTCTTCTTTCCCAAGGATATGATTCTTCATTGTGTTTCAGTTTTCGAATATCAACTCCCAATTTCATTTACTTTAGATAGTTTTGTGACGAATGAAAAACACAGCTAAACTTGCACAATTATTTAAGAAATCAAGTACAAAGTTTCACAGTTGAAAAGATTGAAAGTTATATATAAAGGGTAGAAATACTTTTATTGATGTGAGTGAGATATTTGAGGAAAAGTCGTGCGGGGTAGGTTCAAAAATATCATATTATACTATGTTAAGAATATCTTCGGCCTTGCTTTAGTGAAACAACTAGTATCACCAATGATTCGACGAGACAAACATGTAGATGACAAATTAATGTTGCAGGTAACTTGGAAACGCAGACTCAGAAGAAGCAGCTAGATGTGGGCTTCGATGGTCATAAATGTTTGTTCATGTGGGTGATACACAATAAATCTCATAAATTGACCCGTGAATCATGATAATATTCTGTCACATGAAACTTAGTTCAAGGGAAAAATTTGTGGATTATAATGAGTGATAACGGGTCACTTGAAACTTATTTGAGGTTAGATTGTTGAGGGTATGAAAATAAAGTCTCACATTAATAGTTGAAAAGAATCACAACCTAACTAAAATAAGTTCTCAGTCGTACAAGTAAAGTCACTAACGGCAAATTAGATTTTCTTTTTCCTTTTGGGGTTATGTTAGAGTACTCATGGCAGGACTATTATGAACAATTTTTTAGAAAAAATTAACACTAACAAATTAGTGATTATTACCGAAAATCACATGCTAATAAGTTTCAATTTGTAAAAGTAATGTCACTTATAACGGCCTAATGGCACATTAGATTATATTTTTTCTTCTTATGGGTTATGTCTCAAGTGTCATTTTGATTTGATTAGGTGAAAGTAACCTCAATTTACAAATCATATGAATCATGAAGTGTACTATAAAAATGTCACAAAATAATTGAATTGCCTGTTTTTATTTCACGTCAACAAAATAATAATACTAAGATACATTATTATATGGGACCAGACAAGACAATGAAAACTAATTGAATTATTGCAAATTTCTTTTCATGGTGGGATCCAATAACAAGTCAGATAGTGATCTTTGGTTTGATTTAAATCACTTATTTCAACTGCTATTTGATAGCCATATGATAATTTGTAAGGAAATTTTCATAAAAATCAACTAATGTACCTTGTAGTTTTTTTTTTTGTTTAATTTATAATTTATGTTTTATTCAAAAAATTTAAGAGCAAAATGCGACTTGAATGTTTTTAGTGAAAAAAACTAGTGTTAGTTTAACATAAATTTTCAATATCGTGCAGATATATTGTAGCATTCTATCTTATTTTAACATATCTGGTGTTTGACTAAGAACCGCATAAAATTATTAATTTGGACTTTTCTTTTCTCCTTCTATATAAGCGTTTTAAAGAAAGAAATCAACCTACGTCAGATTTATCTAGGTGCTTGTTAAACGAAAACAAACTAAATAGACTATACTTAGTAAATAAATATGGACTGCAAGAGAGAGAAAATATATATAGGGATGTAGGTAATCAATTTTAAATATATGAAATATGTTTAACATTGAATCATATTATAAAAGTATTTAGCGTAAGAAAATTATTTATTAACTAAGTCATCAATGCCAAATGGAGCATTTGGCAACTTCTTAGAACTTTTATGTCAGTAGAAAATACAGCAACTTCTAGTATTTTATATTTTTATTTTATATAATACCAACCTGACATGAATTTTAATTGAAGTATGTCGGTGAAGATTCATGTAATCGATTCACATTTATTTGTGACTGAGACGTAATTATTGTAATAGTAGAGAAGAATGTTATGGATAAGCTCTTACCATAAGTCACAATTTTCTCCACATACATTTCTTGAATAGTCAATAGGCTTAATTACAAGAAACCTATTGTCCATTTAGTACTCCATATATTTTCAGAAAAAATTGGATAGCTACAAGCTGGAGAAAGAGACATATCCAACTTCCTTTCATTTTCTCTTTTGTCCTAAATTATAGAGTAGTAGTACTAGTACTATTCAAAATTATTGCCATTCTACAACATGGACAATGTGCATTAGATTCTAGCCATGGCACCAAACACTTGGAATGGAACTTGTGGGCACAATGCAATTGCATTAGGTTATCACCAATCTTAAATTGGTCCAAGCAAATTGCACATTCATCTTGTTCTGAAGATTTCCAAATCATTTTTGCCCAATTGAACTTCTTTGATCCACTTTTTTTTAGTCCAGAGAAAACTTCTCCTTGCAAATTATCCACACCCAAATTTGGCCTATTCTCCACAATGCTTTGTCTTTGGTTTTGTGATTGTTTATTATTGAGACTCCTGAATTCAATACCATGAAATGAATAATACAATTTAGTGACATGAGGGTAAAGGGTCAGACTAATGGCTGACAGTGCAAGTTAGAAATGATCATATGGTTTTCTTAGCAGATTTAACTTATATATACCCGACAATATAAATTTAATTGTATATTATCTTTATACTATTAGTACAGTTTAACAACATATGACAGCAGGAAACTACCTTTAATCAGGTTATCGGTTAATATTTATCATAGATATTTCCTTTATTTATCTGATAAATGATCCCTAAATATATAAAAAATAGTTTTTACGTCGTTAAATCATATAATTTAAACTCTTTTGCAGACATGAGCCTAGATCAAGAAAGGATGAAAAGTGAGATTTTGACCTCTTATTTTGTGATTTCCATCTTGCACTAAGCCTCTCATCCAACCTTTGCTTGGCTTCTCTAGCAGCTTCACCTAGTTTCTCATCTTGGTATGCTTGGCTTGTTGGACCCCTTTGCTGTTAATTCAATTATGCCATAAACATACAAGAACTAGTACAACAAGAGTAACAACAGTTTAACCCTCAATTCTAAGTAAGTTAAGACCGATTATATGAATTTTGACAGTGGCAACACGAGGAAGATCTTCAAAATTTAATACATAGAAAAAGTAATTTTTAACCTACACATGTAGTATAATTTTTTTGATGAAGGATGTTTAACTGATCATCCTTCACTATATATGTCTAAGCTACTGAATCCCGATTGTCCATATAACTCCATTTAAGCTCATCTTAGTTCAATACTAGTATCATATCATGACATCCACATACAATTTTAACAAGGATAGATGAAATTTCCTATGAAATACACACAACAAACATTAAGGGGTACTGGTTAGTACCTTAGATGAGCTTGAGTTGAGAGGGTAGTCATGGCTACTAGTGTATAGACAAAAAGAAGACCTTCTTGTGGATGAAAAGCCAGAGGTTTGAGATGAATCTAACCATCCACTACTTTGATGAAATCTCCTTCTTCTAGCACATTCAACACCAGGAAGCATTGCTTACAATTTTTACAAAGAGGAACGAGAGAAGGAAAAAATAGTGGAAAATTGAAAATATATATAGCCATTTTTACAAAGAGTAAGGAATAGTTGCCTTTTCTTTTAATTTAAAAACCTATGTCAATCTTATTGCTTTCGTTGTTTATAATGATGGAAAAGACAGTTCCTGGTCCTTCGGGGCATAGTTGGGAGGCCTGTAGCTTAGGTTCGAACCCTGGTGGAAGCAATTTTCTTTCTTCTGGGTAGGACCTTGTAGGTGATATCAGTTGCTCTGTTCTCAAACACTGATCATTCAGGCACATCCCACGATTTACTGGTAGTAGTACTGAGGGACCGAGACTACTATCTCGAGGAGTAGTGTGACGTAAGTCGGGAGGCTAGATATAAAAAAAACGCAGGAATGCATAAAGTTTCTTGGAAAGTGAAACTTTCTTTTTTATAATTTGAATCTTGAAATAAAAGGGCAAAAATAAATAATTTTTGGACTTAAGTTCTTTGGCAGACAGAAGAGTTCCCTACCATTTCATTCATTTTTTGATAACCTATCATTTTCAGCTTCTCTCCTATTTTCACACGACTTTCCCTTAAATAGAAGGATGTAGTAGGAAAGACATCACTTTTTACTTATTTTTATTTTAATTTTTACTTTTCCCTTTTCTGTTTTTTCTTTCTTGCAACAACTACATATCTAGTGAAATCTCACAATGTGGGATCTGGGGAGGGTAGAGTATACACAGACCTTACCTCTACCTTGTAAGGTAGAGCGACTGTTTCCGGAAGATTCTCGGCTCAAGACAAAGCATAATCACAAGTAAAGCAAGCAAAGCAGCGCAAGAGAAACGGTCAAACCTAGACAAGAAATTAAAGCAATATGAACATGCTGATAACAAAATCAAATACGTCATGGTAGCATATTCTGACAGAAGAAAGCAGTAGCTAACTTAGATAAATAATATCAACAAAGTACACTACGGAACACATAGCAGCAGAAATCAAACTATAAGGGACTATAAAGCAATATTGCGCCTATAAGTGCGATAGGCTAATAGGGCCTACAATAATAACACTACAACTATCATTTTGTAAGCGTAAGTAGGACTACGCTCGACTACCTACTACCCTTCTACCATAATTCGTGTCCTCCACAACCACAACCCCCTATCTAAGGTCATGTCCTCAGTAACCTGCGTCATATCCCGTCTAATCACCTCTCCCCAATACTTCTTCGTCCTACCTCTACCCTTTCTGAACCCATCCATAGCCAACCTCTCATACCTCCGCACTGGGACATCTGTGTTTCTCCTCTGCACATGCTCGAACCATCTCAACCTCGCTTCACGCATCTTATCCTCCACCGAGGTCACTCCCACTTTGTCTCTGATATCTTCATTTCTAATCATATCCCTCCTTGTATGCCCACACATCTATCTCAGCATCCTCATCTCCGCAACTTTCATCTTTGTATGTGCGAAGTCTTGACTGGCCAACACTCCGCCCCATACAATATAGTCGGTTTAACCACCACCCTATAGAACTTGCCTTTATGTTTTTGTGGCACCTTCTTGTCGCACAAACTCCAGATGCGAGCCTCCATTTCATCTACCCTGCCCCAATACAGGGTGTGACATCGCCATCAATTTCTCTATTCCATTGGATAATAGACCCTAGGTACTTGAAGCTTCCTTTCTTTGGAATGACCTGAGTACCAAGTCTCACCTCCACGCATGTCTCATGGTCTCTCCTGTTGCTGAACTTACACTTCAAATATTCTATCTTGGTCCTACTCAACCTGAACCATTTAGACTCCAGAGTCTGTCTCCAAAACTCCAGCTTGGCATTCACTCCGTTGCGAGTTTCATCAATCAGGACTATGTCGTCTGTGAATAACATACACCATGGTACGTTCCCTTGGATTTGTCACGTCAGTCCATCTATCATCAAGGCAAATAAGAATGGACTAAGAGCTGATCCCTGGTGCAGCTCCATCATCACTAGGAACTACTCTAGGTCTCCTCTTACTGTCCGTACCCTAGTCTTGGCTCCATCATACATATCCTTGATCGCCCTAGTGTACGCCACATGTATTGTCACACCCCGACTTTTCTCAAGTCTTCCCTTAGGGCGTGATGGCACCTGGACGACCATCCCTTCCTAGGCAAACCATTTTCTTTCTTTTCATCCTAAATTATACATTTATCTAAGTGCGAAAATAATATAATCATGTATTTCTTTAATGAAATCACGAGCCCATACTCGAGCATCCCCAATTTTCTAGACTCGATGAAAGTTCAAATACAGAATAAAAATATCTAAATCTCAAAATCATCTGCACAATCTGAGTCACAATATCCAACTAGATACTAACTTTCTTTCGGCTCAAAAATCAAACCAACATCTACAGTATTACAAATATACCGTAGAATTAATTTCACATCTTGTCAATACTCCTTTCCTGGATCATGCATATACCTACTTACAACTCCAACAACATATGAAATATCTGGTCTTGTGCAAACCATTGCATACATCAAGCTACCAACACCATTTGCATATGGTACTCTTGACATATATTCTCGTTCACCTTCATTCTTCGGCGACATAGCGGCACTAATCTTAAAATGAGGAACAAGAGGAGTGCTAACCAACTTTGTTTTCTCAGTCATACCAAATCTATCTAGCACCCTCTTCAAGTATTCTTTTTGAGATAAATAGAGTTTCTTTGAATGTCTATCTCTTTTTATCTCCATGCCAAGAATTTTCTTCGCCTCACCGAAATCCTTCTTCTCAAACTCCTTTCTTAGTTGAATCTTCAACTTCTCAATTTCCTCTTGACCTTTGGAAGATATCAACATATCATCAACATATAGAAGAAGATATATGAAGGATCCATCTTCAAGCTTGTGCAAATACACACAATGATCGTATTTGCTTCTTCTGTACCTTTGTTGCAACATAAATTTGTCGAATCATTTGTATCATTGTCTAGAAGATTATTTCAATTCGTATAACGATTTTTCAAGTTTGCACACCATATTTTCCTTTCCTACAACTTTGAATCTTTCTTGCTGAGTCATATAGATTTCCTCTTCCAAATCTACATGTAAAAATACAGTTTTTACATCCAACTGAACTAGTTCCAAATTCAATTGTGCTATTAAAGCCAACAAAACTCTAATGGAATAGTGTTTCACTACTGGAGAAAATACCTCATTA
Organism: Anisodus tanguticus; assembly: GCA_034509755.1. Lineage (NCBI taxonomy): Eukaryota > Viridiplantae > Streptophyta > Magnoliopsida > Solanales > Solanaceae > Anisodus > Anisodus tanguticus. Next base: position 4,391,786 of record CM067543.1, on the reverse strand, counting down.
TAATCAATTCCCTCATTTTGAGTGTATCCTTTGGACACTAATCTTTCTTTGTAGTGAACATCTTCATGGTTAGAAAATTTTATATTAGTAAATATTTTATGAGCAGCAGTTAGTGTTAGTACGTCTAATTAATAAATATATTTTTCTCAAAAGTACTTTTCATTTGGTAAAAGCTATTTTTTTAGCTTATGAAAAACTGTTTCTGCTACTCCCCAAAAATACTTATTTTTTTTAAAAGTTTGATCAAACACCTCACTTTTTTAAAAAAAATATTTATTAAAAATAGTCATTTTTGAAAAAAAATAAGCTTGGCCAAACACGCTAATAATCAAAGTTGGGATTATAACATATTTAAATAAAAGGGCTGTCCTGTCAAAATCTATCTATAATAAAATATAAAAGGGAGTCAAGAAAGTATAAATGAAGAAAAATGATATTCTATAAGTTTTTACTAAGGAATTAGTAGCTCAGTTGATTGGTTATCTGAACTTTCACCTTGTTGGTGAGGGTCTAGTTCCCACGTTGTAATTCCCTCCCCATTTTTCTTGCCCCTACCCGTGTAATAAAAAAATTATAAAAAAAAGATATTCTATAAGATTTTAGAATGATTTAAAGGAAATGAAGCTTTTTTCTATTTAATAAAGCAAACAAAAGGGATTAGGTAATTTTGGTAATGATGTGCAGAATTAAGAATAGGTTATTTTATCCTTTCGTGTCTGAGTTTTTATGAAGAGGAGATTGATTTAACGATTGATAAAAAGAGAATAAGTTGGCAAATTTCCTCATTTAGTTTGTTATGTTTCGTTTTTCACACTTAAATGAGATTTGGGTCTTATCTATTTTTTTCTTTCTTTCTATTACATCAAGAATTAGAAAGAAAAAAAATGAAGTCTCACTTATTAGGTAAACCTTATTAAGGATTGTGCAAGATATTTAGTTTACCTTTAAGCATCTTTCACAATAGAAATTGCATAAAAAGGACATTATAGGGTTGTCTTGTATTTTTGGTCCGCTTAACAAAAAAAAGGCAGCCCGGTGCACTAAGCTCTCTCTATGCGCGGGGTCCGGGGAAGGGCCGGACCACAAGGATCTATTGTACGCAGTCTTACCTCACATTTCTGCAAGAGCTTGTTTCCACGGCTTGAACCCATGACCTCCTGGTCACATGACATCAATTTTACCAGTTACTCCAAGGCTCCCATTCGGTCCACTTAAAAAAATATTAAAAAAATATTTTTTGTTATCCATCGGGCATAATTAAATTCAAGTTGTAATATGTACATAAGTTAGTTTTGTCATGAAGCAAGAGTTCGGAAAAATTCAAGAAGCTATATATAAACCCTAAAGATAATGTATGCGCTAGAAACCAGCACGACACATGGCATGGTTTAAATATAAAATCGAAGGAAACGTCAACACATTGCTCCGGTTGAGGGTTGCCTCGGGATAAGATCGGAGGTCAGAGTAAGTTCAGATGTTAGAGCAAGACCGGTTAGTGACCGAAGGGTAGAAGACCGAAGGATAGGAGACCGAAGAGGCTCGACGTGTATTCGTTGCGAATATGGCGCCAACCGTTATATTTTACTCATTAAGTGGTCACTATTGGCATTAAATTATATTTAATTAGGGAGTGATTCTTGGATATGAATACCTTGTATTACCAACTATGAAAGGAGTCGAACATTCATGTTGGAAGGGCATCTCATTCTCATTGCACTTACTTGCACGATTTCTCTATAATCTTAAGTTATACAAGCTCTTACTATTGGCTCAGGTTCGAAACAATTTATCTAAGGACCGATCCAAGTTCTAATCAAGATAACGTCAACTCATGCTATTTCTTTTACTTATTTTCATTTGCTTAATTATTGTTAATTGTTTATTATATTTACTTACGAATCGGTTCACATATCCTTAAAATCATTTACAAATTCAAATGTACATTTTTGGGGTAAACAGTTTGGCGCCCATCGTGGGACTAAGGATAATAGTGGTGATTTATTTCAAGCTTAAATTTCACTTGTTTGTTTCAAGATTTTTATGGTTACAGGTCAAAACTAAAACCCCAGAATTATGGCTAGTGAACTCAACGCTGAGATTAGCAACCACGATGACAACAACGGTGACAATGGTGCTCACAACGTAAACAATAACAACGGCGTTCCACCTGGCGCACCACCCGTTGACCTACAGAATGGTGTTCCACCAAATGGCATCCCGCCCAATGGCGTTCCGCCAAACGGTGATCCAATAAATTGCAATAATCCCGTTATTTCACCTCGGTCATCCAAAAGGTAGCGCCAAAAGACATCGGATGATGATGAGGATGGTGAAATAAATTTGGCTCGAATATTTTATATGCTAAAGGAGCAATAAGAGGTTATAACTCAGTTGCAAAAGAAAAGTAGCGGAGCAAGCACACCGGATGAAGCTCTTCTTATCCGCAATGATGAACCAGGTTGGAAAGAGGATCGAGTCGATAAGAACGCCAATGGGTCGATGAGTCCTCGGAGGTCTTGAAAATGCCTGAAGCTCTAACTAAACAAATTGACACCAATGGAAAGAAAATTGAAACCTAGAATTCACGGGTAGACCAGATGCCTGAGGCACCTCCGATCTTAAAGGGGCCAGACTCAAAGAGATACATCCAGTTGTCGTTCTCAACTAGTGCAGCACCAAAATTGATACCGAAGAGGTTTAAAATGCCTAACCTCCCGAAGTATGATGGGACAATAAATCCACAAGAGCATGTGATGTCATATGCCTATGTAATAAAGGGTAATGACATGCATTCATATGAGATTGAATCGGCGTTGTTGAAGATATTCGGCGAGATGCTTTCCAAGGGAGCAATGATATGATATTCTATGTTTCCTAAACATTCTATTAATTCATTTGAAATGCTTGCAGACGCTTTTATAAAGGCGCATGCCGGAGCTCGGAAGGTTCAAGCAAGGAAAGCAGATATTTTTAAAATTGCACAGAAAGATACGGAATTGCTATGGGAGTTCGTGACCAGGTTTCAAATGGAGCAGATGATATTTCCCCAAGTACCATATGAGTGGGCAACTGAAGCTTTCACCAAGGGGTTGAATGCTAGGAGCTTTAGTGCTTCATTCAAATTAAAGGAGAACCTGTTGGAATTCCCAGTGATACGCGTCCAGAGTGTAGAGACGTGAGTCAAATCGTGGAGAAGGTCAAACAGTTCACTTTTTCGCTTAATTCAGAGTGATTTGCAAGAAAGCTTGTAGGAGAAGACACCGAAGAAATCATTTCCATTTTCCATCACTTATGTAAACATTGATCCGGGAAGTGTAGGGATTGTCTGTATGCGGTTGAAATTAGCACAACATGTGACATGATTTAAATATAAGATCGAAGGAAACGTCAACACGTTGCTCCGGTTGAGGGTTGCCTCGGGGTAAGACCAGAGGTCGGAGTAAGTTTGGATGTTAGAGCAAGACCGATTAGTGACCGAAGGGTAGAAGACTGAAGGATAGGAGATCAAAGAGGCTCGACGCATATCCGTTGCGGATATGGCGCCGGCCATTACATTTTACTTATTAAGTGATCATTATTGGCATTAAATTATATTTAATTAGGGAGTGATTCTCAGGCATGAATATCTCTTATTACCAACTATAAAAGGAGCCCAACCTTCATGTTGGAAGGGCATATCATTCTCATTTCACTTACTTGCATGATTTCTTTGTAATCTTAAGTTGTACAAGCTCTCACTATTGGCTCGGGTTCGAAGCAACTTAGCTAAGGACTGATCCAAGTTCTAATCAAGATAACATCAACTCAGGCTATTTCTTTTACTTGTTCTCATTTGCTTAATTGTTGTTAATTGTTTATTATATTTACTTACGAATTGATCCACATATTCTTAAAACCACTCACAAATTCAATTGTACCTTTTTTTTGGGTAAACAGATAATATAATATATTGTTTATTGGACAGAAATTTCAGTTTGTATTGACTTGTGAACAATTGAGTAACTCGAACAACTTTTTCTTATAAGGTAAAACTTTTGGCCGATTGAGTAGGTTTACAGTATTAACATGTTCATGACTCCTGGCTCATAGATAAAACTAATTTATGCCCATAACTTATGCACGGTGGGTAGAAGAGGTTGTTATTAAAAAAAATTATTAAACAAGACCAAAAACTCAAGACCATCCTTTATGTAGGTCATTTTTGCAAATCTCACTCTTTCACAAGACTTTAATTTCTAGCTAGGCCATGCACAGCATTTATTGAGAGAATAATTTTCTCTAATTACAATAAAAGTCTAGAAATAATTGTAAATTATTCGTACATGTAATCACATGCATCTTAGTTTCTGTTTTCTTTCTTCTGAGTTTTTAATTAAATTGGACGCTACTGGGAACAAAAATTTATGTGATATAAAAAAAAAGCTCAACGAAATAATAATTGAGCTACAGTATAGTTTATCATTTTGATAGATATTTTGCCCAATAGTTAATTGTTGAAAAAGTATCAAAACTTACAAATTATTTCAAGATATTGTTCTGTAGTCAAATAGAGAATCTGATCTTATTGTTTCTTTGTTTTAATTGATTGATCTTCCTATGATATAATTTAGAATAAGTGATTCTAAAGGACCTCAATGAATAAATGATTGTTGCTTATATATAGTTGTGAGCTGTATATTCTTCCAAATGTTATGTGGGGTTCATGACTAATTCCGCTAACATCGATTTGTACACCCAAAACAATGAAAAAGCTAAAAGATACTCCATCAGTTGCCTAATAATTGATTATTTAATTCTTTCAAAAAAAAATTCAAAATAAGTGATTATTTAGAATTTTAAGAATATATTTTTATTTAAATAATCAACATTCATTAATCATATATTCTTTTTTTAGTCATTGGTTAGGAATAAATTAATAAAAGCATTCTAATTTTCTAAAAGTGAGCACTTTTTTAATGGATGTGCACAAGCTAAAAGAAACACTTATTATAAAACGGACGGAGTACTTCAAAAGATATCAATAATTTTTTTTGTACTATTATGAAGCTAGCTGTTGGACATAAATATTAAATGGATCTGTTTCTTTTTTCTTTCTCATTTCATGGTTGTCTTAACAAAGAATTAAAAAGAAATACGACTAGCATCTTCGAATATTTTCCAATAACTCATACCTAAAAATAATAAATGCGTTTAGGTAATGCGTTTGCACTTTGCATAAAGTGTAATACTATAATGTCACATTTTCAGTTCGTAAGTCCAATATTTTTAGAATGCCAAGAATCACCTCATTCCTTATTAACCATTAACACTTACTAGCAGTTTGGACATATATTTTTTTACTTTTTAAAAATAAAATCTATGTTTGATTAACAAATTGTTAATTGTTTCAAATTCAATTTGAAAAAGTGCTACAAACTAGTTTTCACCCAAAAACAAAAAAAGTTGTTGGGGAATTTTCAGGTTTCAAATATTTCCCCAAAGTTTTAGATTTTATAAAACAAATGTCATTTTTATTATATCTACCTATTTACCCAACTAACTATCAGCTATCCACTTTCTTCTTGGATAAAATACTCAATACGTATTAATTTTATAAGTAGGTTTGATTATTTGTTCCAGGTAGGATAGTCAAGTTAGGGCAGCTTTGATAATTTTAAATTGTGGGTATAATTCACATTTTATGTGTTTTGAAAAAAATAAATATATCCAAACATGAAATGATAATCATACATAACTTCATTTTTAAATCAAACTTTATTTAAGTTCTAAATTTCAAAAACAAATCTTAAAATTTATGTCCAAATGTCTACTTAGAAAAAAATAACAAATATTTTGGTTTTTTCTTCTTATTATTTTTTCCAATGTCCTTTGCTACGAGATTAGGTAATGGAAATATAAAGATCTCTATGTAAGTTATGTTGGGTTACAAAGGTGCAGGAAACGGGAATTACAAATAACTGCTCAAACGTATAAGAATTGAAAATATAATTCAACAACAAAACTGAAATTACTATTGTTGAACAAGAAAAACTGGAAATTGTTTTTGCTGAGTCGAGTGTGGCACTCTGTCTTTAAGACAATATTGCCCCGTATGTATCCTTTACACGTCCTGGACAATTTGTCTCCCAAGATAAAACAGCAATGGAACACTTGAGCAAAGGAAACTCAAGAGCTACCATGAAGAATATTGAGTAACGAAATGATGCTTGGAAGTTGTAGGAAGAAACTGTTTTTGCTTGTGTATTTTCGTGTGTTGTAAGTACCTCAACAATGGTGCAAAGGGGTTGTTTATATAGGTGAGGGAGGAGCAGCAAAACTGCCTCCATAAGTATCATTACTGGCCAAGTAATGGCCATTATCGAGGTAGTAATGTCACCAAAATAAATGGTGAAAACCATCAACGGATTGGCCATTATAGGAGGAGTAATTCAGCCAAAATAAATGGCTGAATTGAGTGATGTGGCGTTTATGCTCAGACTGTCCAAATTCTGAGTCTGGAAACTTCAGGGACCAAACTGTACATCTTGAAACGAGCCGAAGCACATCTAGGTCCTCCCTCCTTTAAACACATGGGATACCCCTTGGGGTCCCAAACCGCAAACCAATTTTGAGTCTTATATACACAACAATTCTTTCTTCCTCCACCGATGAGGGAGAATTGAACACAATACCACACTTTTCCATGCTTCAAACACCTCACTTCGTGGACCAATATCTCTTTCATTTCTCAATGAAATTTGACGATTCTTGACCCTACGGTTATCTACGTACTTAGTAGATCATGCATGTATGAAGAATTGGATTCTCCAACATACGTAACACTAGTGTTTAAGCCGTTAAAGTTGGTCGGTTGCAACTCCCGCCAAAGGTAAATTTCCAACAATCCCCTCTTGAAAGAGATTTTGGCGCACTCACATGGTGCCTTTTCCATTTCCAGCAATATTTCAGCGGACCGATGTTGCATAAGGAGAGGTAGCTTAAGCTTTGAACCTTCCATAGTTGAATACCATCGGACTTACTTACTGCGCGGTGAACGTGATGTCTTGAACTGTCAGTGTTTAGTGTAAGCCAAGTCAATAGTACCAACACAACAAATTCCCTTACTCTCTTCTTCGTAATGTTTTGTCCGTTTTGGCCATGGACAACGTCTTGGATTCTTAAGTGTGTTCATTTGAGGCGGTCCGTCCTCGCACTTAAATAGGTGGTCTCCTACAAGGTATCCTGTTATACCCCACTTCACAAGTGTTAGGAACCATTAAAAGTTTCCCAAAACCTAACCTCAACTGTTGAGGAGCATTACAGGTTTTGAAAACTTAACCTTTACCCATACGAGATAGCACTTAACGTCTATCGCGGGAACGGCTTTGGATTTGGTGTTTCTTTTCAGAAATCTCTATCCGAAGTGCTCATGCTTCCACTGAAGCGATCAACTGAACCTTTACAACTTAGTTTTTCCATTGAACCAAATTACTGGGATCTCCAGTTAGTAAGGTTGGGTTACCGCTGTATTGGTCCTTATATTTTGGGTTTTAAGCCTATTCCCCTATACAGGCAAGTCATCTGATCCTTGGGTAAGCCCTTTGTCAATGGGTCTGTTATATTATCCTTTGACTTAATGTAATAAATGGATATTATACCCGTGGTGATCAGTTGCCTAACGGTCTTATGCCTCCGTCGAATATGAGGAGACTTGTCATTGTACATAGCATTCCGTGCCCTTCCTAGAGCCGACAGACTGTCACAGTGGATCATTACTGAAGGTGCGGGTTTGTTCCAACACGGAACATCCTCTAAGAAGTCATGAAGCCACTCAGCTTCTTCTCCTGCTTTGTCTAAAGCGATAAACTCTGATTCCATTGTGGATCGGGCGATGCAAGTTTGCTTAGAGGATTTCCAAGACACAGCCCCACCACCAACTGTAAATATATACCCACTGGTGGACTTGGTGTTCTCTATATCAGATATCCAGTTTGCATCAATGTACCCTTCTAGTACTGTTGGATATCTCGAGTAGTGTAACCCGTAATTTAACGTGTATTTCAGGTATTGTAATACCCGACTCAACGCCTTCCAGTGATTATCACTCGGATTACGGGTGAACCTAGCCAACTTATTGACTGCATAAGCAATATCAGGTCAGGTGCAGTTTGTTAAATACATCAAACTACCGATCACCTGTGCATATCGCTCCTGGTATACAGGTGCACCAAGATTTTTATCAAGCTTTTGATTTGTATCCATTGGTGACTTTATCGGTGAATTGTCTAACATCTCAAACTTTCTCAAAATATCCTCGATGTAGTGAGACTGAGATAAGACCAGTCCGTCAGACGTCTTAGAGATTATAATCCCTAAGATGACATCTGCGATACCCATATCCTTCATGTCGAAGCATTGTTTCAACATGTTCTTAGTCTCTAGGATTACCCTAGGACTACTTCCTGTGATCAACATGTCGTCTACATACATGCATATCATAACAAATGAGTCAGCGTTGCCTTTCGTGTAGACACATTTATCACACTCATTAATGGTGAAACCCTTCGATAGTAGAGTACTATCAAATTTTTCGTGTCATTGCTTCGGGGCTTGTTTCAGCCCGTATAGATATTTGACAAGTCGACAGACTTTCTTCTCTTGTCCTTGAACCACGTACCCCTCGGGTTGGTCCATATAAATTTCTTCTTCCAAATCACCATTTAGGAAGGCTGTCTTGACATCCATTTGGTGTATCTCAAGGTCACTCAAAGCTGCGATCGCAATGAATACCCATATGAATGTCATCCGAGAGACCGGGGAGTAGGTATCAAAGTAGTCAAAGCCTTTTGTCTGCCGATAGCCCTTGACTACCAACCTGGTTTTGTACTTGTCTATAGACCCATCTGCTTTGTATTTCCGTTTGAGTATCCACTTACACCCCAACGGTTTATTTCCGGAGGAAGATCAACCAACTCCCACGTATGGTTATGCCAGAATGGAGCCTATTTCATTCTCAATAGCTTCTTTCCAGAGCGGTGCTTCTGGAGTTGACAACGCCTGAGCAATTGTCCTTGGTTCATCATTAACCATATAAGCTACAAAGTCAGGACCGAAGGATTTATCCTTCCTGGCCCTCTTACTTCGCCTTAGATCCATCTCTCGGAGTCTCCAAGTTCGAGAATCGGAACACTAGATTCGGATGTTCGACCACCTCGAGATTCGCTAGATCTGAACCATTCAGATTCAGGCAGTCAAGGACTCCCAGTTCTTGAGAGCTTTGTGCATAACTTCATTTGCGAGAGGTTATGTCTTTTTCCTTTCTAGGAAAGGTACTTTCAAATAATAGAGCATTCCTTGATTCTATTATTGTACCCTGGTGGATATCTGGAATATCTGACTTATGCACTAAGAAGCGATAAGCACTACTGTTATTTGTATATCCGATGAATATGCAATCTACAGTCTTTGGCCCAATCTTGACCTGCTTTGGCTTGGGTACTTCAACCTTTGCCAAACAACCCCACACCTTAAAATATTTGTAGTTGGATTTCTTTGCCTTACATGATTCATATGGAGTTTTGTCCTTACCCTTATGTGGGACTCTGTTAAGAATCGTATTGGCGGTAAGGATGGCTTCTCCCCACATGTTTTGGGGAAGATCGAAATTGATAAGCAAGGCATTCATCATTTCCTTTAATGTGCGGTTCTTACGTTCCGCCACACCGTTTGATTGAGGTGAGTATGGAGCCGTCGTTTGATGAATAATGCCTTCTTGGGCACAATATTCCTCAAATGGCGCTACATATTCTCCCCCTCTATCGCTACGAATGGATTTAATCCGTAGGCTCGGTTGGTTCTCAACTTCTGCTTTGTAATGTCGGAACGCTTCAAAGGCTTCATCCTTACTTTTCAACAAGTAAAGGTAACAATACCTTGTGCTATCATTAATGAATGTCACAAAGTACTTGTTCCCCCCTCTAGTTTGTGCAAACTTCAAATCACATATATCTGTGTGAATAAGTTCTAGAGGAGCGGTATTCCTTTCGACGGATTGAAAAGGAAGCTTGGTGAGTTTTGCCTCTACGCATACCTCACACTTATGTTGAGGGTTTACGTCGATAGACGGCAACAACTCCATCTTTACCAACCTTTGAATAGACTTGTAGTTAACGTGTCCTGATCTATGATGCCATAAATTAGAAGACTCAAGCAAATAAGAAGAATGTTCAACTTTATTTCCTTGACGCAATACAGACATGGCATTCACTTTGAAGAGGCCTTCACAGATGAAGCCTCTCCCCACAAATGTGCCATTTTTAGTGAGTACAAACTTATTGGATTCAAACACTAGCCAAAAACCAGCATTAACCAATAAAGGTCCAGAAATTAAATTTCTTCTAATCTCTGGGACGTGCATCACTTCCTTCAGAGTAAGTTCCTTGCCGGAAGTCATCTTCAGGACCACCTTTCCAACCCCCATCACGTCGGAAGAAGCGTTGTTGCCCATGAACAGCTTCTTGTCAGCGACTGGTGTGTACGTGGAGAAGGCATCTTTGTTGGAACAGATGTGCCTAGTAGCACCTGTGTCCACCCACCACTGCATCGGATTCTCCACCAAGTTGGCTTCTAGCACCACTGCGGAGAATTCCTCGATCATGTCATCCGGGAGCGTGTCCTTGACGACGTTTGCTTGAGCCTTGCCTTTAGACTTGGCTTTCTGCTTGTTCTCGTCTTGAGCTTGCGGCATTCCTTGATCCTATGACCGGGTTTTCCACGGTGATGACAATTACCTCTCGAACATCTCTGCTGCGGGGACTTTACCGTCTTTACGGAACTTCCGCTTCTTGCTTGAGTTCCCTTTGGCCTCGGCCCGCATTTGCCTTCGCCTCGGCGGGTTGTCTACCCTTTGGCAAGGTCTTCTTATTATCTTCCTGGATTTGCGGTTTGATAACAAGCTCTTCAAAGGTCATTTCCTTTGTCTTGAGTTTCAAGTAACTCATAAACTCATTCCATGAAGGAGGTAACTTTTCAATCAGCGATGCAACCAAAAACTCGCTCGTTTGGTTTCAGTCCTTCCAAATCCAGGTGATGTAAAATCATTTGGAATTCCTGGACTTGGGACATCATCGTCTTCTTGTCCACCATTTGGAATTTTAGAAATTTTCCAACGATGAACTTCTTAGTACCCGCATCTTGTGCGTTGTACTTCTTTTGCAGTTTTTCCCACAGCTCTTTGGCAGTGCCAACGGTGCAATAGACCGTGTAGAGAGGGTCTGCCAAGCAGTTCAGTATGTAGTTCTTACACATGAAATCGCTATGATTCCACGTATCACAAACCATCTTCATGCCGTTAACGACATGGATACCAAGGCCCCCTTCACCCGTTTCAGCAGGCGAAGAGTCCAGTTCATCTCCAGCTTGTGGAGGATCTTCCGTAAGGAACCGGGCCATGCCCATTACCGTTAAGTAGAACAACATCTTTTGCTGTCATCTCTTAAATTCTGATCCCATGAATTTTTCAGGGCGATCATGGTGATGTGATGAAGAAGGTGGAGCTCCAGCAGTCGGGAAGGCAGCAGTGTTACTGCCTTGAGCAATAGTAGCGACGGCGGCAGCGGCGGCGGAAAGCGAGAGTGTTCTTGCCTTGGCCAGCAGCGGCAGTGGCGGGAAAGGCAACAACGTTGCCTCGAGAGGCACGAGCAGCAGCAAAGAACATCGGTCATATTTCCGGCCATGTTACGGCGATTCTGATGGCGAATATTGTCTTAAACTTGTTGGTTTACAAAGGTGCAGGAAACGGGAATTACAAATAACTGCTCAAACGTACAAGAACTGAAAATATAATTCAACAACAAAACTGAAATTACAATTGTTGAACAAGAAAAAGCTGAAACTGTTTTTGCTTTGAGTCGAGTGTGGAACTCGTCTTTAAGACAATATTGCCCCGTATGTATCCTTTATACGTCCTGGACAATTTATCTCCCAAGATAAAACAGCAATGGAACACTTGAGCAAAGGAAACTCAAGAGCTACCATGAAGAATATTGAGTAACGAAATGATGCTTTGAAGTTGTAGGAAGAAACTGTTTTTGCTTGTGTATTTTCGTGTGTTGTAAGTACCTCAACAATGGTGCAAAGGGGTTGTTTATATAGGTGAGGGAGGAGCAGCAAAACTACCTCCATAAGTGTCATTACTGGCCAAGTAATAGCCATTATGGAGGTAGTAATGTCACCAAAATAAATGGTGAAAACCACCAACGGATTGGCCATTATAGGAGGAGTAATTCAGCCAAAATAAATGGCTGAATTGAGTGATGTGGCGTTTCTGCTCAGACTGTCCAAATTCTGAGTCTGGAAACTTCAGGGACCAAATTGTACATATGAAAGAATTTTGGTCCAAACTGTACATATGAAACTTCTGGGATCAAACTGTACTTCTGGCAAAGTTCTCTGGCCCAAAAAGATAATATCAGAAGACCCGAGGACCCGGACCGGACGGGCGGCGGCGCGCGTGTGGGCTTTCCTCGAACCGAAGCACATCTAGGTCCTCCCTCCTTTAAACACATGGGATACCCCTTGGGGTCCCAAACCCCAAACCAATTTTGAGTCTTATATACACAACAATTCTTTCTTCCTCCACCGATGAGGGAGAATTGAACACAATACCACACTTTTCCATGCTTCAAACACCTCACTTCGTGGACCAATATCTCTTTCATTTCTCAATGAAATTTGACGATTCTTGACCCTACGGTTATCTACGTACTTAGTAGATCATGCATGTGTGAAGAACCGAATTCTCCAACATACGTAACACTAGTGTTTAAGCCAGTACAGTTGGTCGGTCGCAACTCCCGCCAAAGGCAAATTTCCAACAAGTTACTCCATCAATAAATTAGGACAATGAGAATAAGGGAGAAATCAATAAGAAAAGTAAGAAAAATATCACTAGTTCATCTCCAATACTAGTCATTCTAATTTGGGATCAAGAAAACATTGACGGTAACTTGCATCGTACCATTCTTAGAACATGCTCTTCCCAAGAATTTGAAAATTTACTTAAAAATAATAACAACAACAATAATAACGTACACCCTCCGTCTCAATCTGTTTAAAGGTTGAGCAGTTTGTAGAGTTAAATAGCTTTTTTTTACTACGATATTTTTCAGCTCTTTTCATATATTGTGAATTATCAATTATGCAGACTTATAGTACTTTTTATGTAGTTTTTAAATCTGTAAATTTTACTATAAAATACTTAAAAAAATTATATTTAAAATTAAGTCTAAGAAAAAATTGTTTGACTCCCAAACTGATCAACCTTAAAAAAAAATTGGTACGGAGGGAGTATGTGAAACTTCTAATAAATCCACTATTTTCCGAAATACCATATTTCTCAAAATTCACCAGCTAGTCAACTAGCTTCATCACAAGAAATCTTATACATTTCTATATTCTAGAAATCATGAGGCACCTGGCAAAAATTTATCTACACTCGATATTTCACCAAAATCAATCCTTGGAAACTCTCTCTAGTGGTCAAAATTGCCTTTGTGCCTAGAGTTGTTGCATATACAAAAGATATGTTGTATTCATTAATTTGATGTAAAAATTCGTGTAAAGTCTTTAATACATATTTCCTTAATTGCAACGTCATTGATCCAATTACTTCTAGTCAGCAAATCAACCCCCTCCATCCCTTGATGCCCCTGAATTCAAGTACACAAAAGATGGTAAATACAATCAGCACCATGAGGATAAAGGGTCAAAGAAAGAAGAGAATAACAAAAATTTTGATTTTGACCTCTTGTTTTGAGATTTCCATTGGGAACTTAGCCTCTCATCCAGCCTTTGCTTGGCTTCTTTGGCAACTTCACCTAATTTCTCATCTTCATATTCTTGGCTTGTTGCACTTCTTTCCTGTCCATTCAAAAAGCACAATAATTTTAATATCATACCAATAATTACAAACATAAAATCTAATCTTGGATATACAGATAATAGGGGCGAATTCAATATGTAGAGGTGGTAATATTTAATGATTTTATTATACGTATAAAAGGACAGTTTGGTGCACAAAATATCTTATATTATGCAGGGATCAAAATATCCTATATTATTTGGGGTTTGGAAAAGGAATGCACTCCAACGGATCCGAACTTGTATGCCATTAAAACACAAAAATATAATCTTGGATAGATCCATAGCGGCGACTTCAATATCTAGAGATAATGGATCCAGAATGAGTTTAATCATGTTATATGTATATATTTTAAATATTTTTAGCTAATGTATATATAATTCGAGCTAAAAGCAATAAATTCAGCTTAAAATTTGTCCTAGATTCATCTGTGCAAGTACATCTAATCCAATCAGACAAAAGAAGCACAATATGGGGAGAAAGAATTTGACATATATGCATAATATATATATTATTTTGGGTAAGAGTGTTCAACTGACCACCCTTCAGCTAGAGTAATTTCACGGGGTGGTGGTAGTGGAAGTAATTAATACCTTGGAAAATCTTGAGCTAAAGTTATGTTCATGGCTGCTTGTGTATAGACAAAGAAAAGACCTTCTTGTGGATGAAGATGTATTAGCTGATGAATCTAATAAGCCACTATTTTTATGAAACTTTCTTCTTCTTGCACATTCAACACCAGCAAGCATACCTGCCATTTTTACTCAAGACTCAAGTAATAAGATAGGACAAAATGAATATTATTTAGATTTGAGACGAAAGAACTCCTCTGCTATTAAAATATCCAATATTTCGAAGAAAAAAATCAGAGAAATTAATAGGCCTAACCCTCTTCTTCTATAGTAGTATATGGTTTGTTTCTCTTTCATTTGGCAAATGTTTAATAGAGTTTATTAAATAGAAGTATAGAAGGAAGGTGGAAGGAAGGATGTGGGAAACTTCACAAGACTTTTTGTTCAATTTCTTTATTGCTTCTTTGTCCAGACTAGTAGTACTAGTTTAATCATTTGAGGTAGCATGCAATTCACTTTAAAACAATATTTTTTCAATCTTCAGTCATCATTTGTAAGTTTTAAACAATATATTTTCCATCTTTAGTCTTCTTGAATATGGAAGATAATACCAATATAACTTGAGGATCCATTTTTTGTGTTCATAGGTTAAGGATAAAAATAAATAAAAGAAAAAAGGGTTGGTATGAGTTCTCTGTGAAGAGAACAAGGAAGAGAATTTGGGCCATACTGTTGCAATGTGCTTTTGGGCTTCTGAAAAAAGTTTTGCGCGGATTATGCTTCAAAGGCATTAGTATGTATGTTGCTATAAGTGTTAGCAACTTATGCCGGTAAAGGCATAAGTAAGTTATGACTTTTACAACATAACTTGTGGATTATTATGATGCGAAAATATAAACTTAGGCGGAACGAAAAAGTTACTATGTAATTTTGATATGATAGATATTTTCATTCTCTTATTTGCGACTTAAAGTACTGAAGGATAAAAACTAAAGACCATAAATTTAAGGGATAAAAATTAAAGACCACTCCGAAACAGGAGCATTTATGCGAATGACCCCTTCTTAAAGGGCAGGCAAACTATTTGGCCAAGTTAAAAATTTGTTGGGCCAAAATATAGGACCAACTGCTGTTTAAAAGCACTCAGGACCACGTGAATACCTCAATTTTCTCCAACTATGGACCTATCTCTATGCACACTTTGTATAACATGGTTGACCAAGTTACATTTGGGCTACACGTGAAGACGTGAACGCCTCTGCAGACTTGCAGGGTATAATTAACTTTTAAAAGAGATAGTGTGGTTTACTAAATTCTTGTTATGTGTGAGGTTAGAGAAGAGTTGGACCATATTGGTTTTTTTATCTATGTAACCTTAATTTATATTTCTACAAAAAAATATTATTACGGCTTGAACCTTTGACCTTTTAATCGCAGGATGACAACTTTTACTGTTACACCAAAACTTTCCTTCACATATATTTACTTTTTATGTCAATTATAAAAAATAAAAAAATAAAAAACAGCCCTGTGCACAATTATGTTCCTAGAATTAATCATAATATCATAGAGGTCAAAAATATATTACAGCATAACAATAACACAGTAATCAACAACAACAACAATAATATATCCATTGTAATCCCACAATATAACACAATAATCATCCAAGCTTATTGATTCTTACTCCATTTGTTAGTTTATAGCCCATAGTAATATGGATATAGTAGATTTACGTACAAATGCATCTATAGAACATAATGGTACTGTAAAGAATGAATCTTGGGCCTAACTCAACCCAAAAACTAGCGTGTAGGGTGTGGATTGTCCAAGTCCATATAAGGAGTCCATGTTCCCATTCCATATCCGATGTGGGACTCTTAACACTCCCCCGCACGCCCAAACCTTGTTAACTGAAGCGTGGATAATATAATTTGAAGGGTCCAACATCGGTGAACAAAGAATTGAAATGGGTCTGACTCTGATACCATGTAAAGAATGGATCTTGGGCCTAACTCAACCCCAAAAGCTATTACAAGCTACAATTAAGCTAATGAAAGGATATGATGAGGAGAAGATCACGCCATCTAATCTCCTAAGATAATGCTAATCCTATCTATTTTAATGCTAATGTACTTTCTACTATTTACATATGATTCCATATTAATTTACAATTACGAATTAATTATTCTATCATTCCCCTACAATCGTAGCGGGGGGCAGATGTATGTTGAGACTGTCCCGAAAATCTTCAAATAATACCAGCGAAACACCTTTAGTAAAAATATCTGCAATCTAATAGCACGACGAGACATGTAAGACACGCACTTGTCCGCGTGAGACTTTTTCACGAACAAAGTGGATATTCAACACAATATGTTTAGTGCGTTGGTGATTGACCGAATTCCCAGAGAGGTAGATGACACTAACATTATCACAATACATCAATGTGGCCTTCGAAATTTGGCAATGGAGTTCGAGAAAAAGATTCCAAAGCCAACACAATCATACACAACATTGACAACACCTCGGTATTCTACTTCGACACTGGATTGGGATAACGTTGCCTACCTTTTTGAGGACCAAGAAACCAAGTTTTCACCAAGAAATATACCAAAACAGGAAGTGGAGTGTCTAGTGTCCGGACTTCCTCCACAATCGGCATCCGTATAGGAGACAAGTGTGGATGTCGACGCTGGGTATAGATACAGGCAATACTCTAGAGTACCCTGAATATAACGTACAATGCGTTTGAGAGCATGCATATGATCATCCATCGGATTATGCATGAAAAGGCACACATGTTGCACTGCATAAGAAATATCTAGCCTGGTGAATGCCAGATACTTTAGGGCCCCTGTCAGGCTCCGGTAGAGTGTCGGATCGGCAAATGGCTTCCCGGAGGATGCACTCAATTTGGATTTAATGTCCACCAGAATAGCTGACGGTTTACAAGAGGGCATACCAGCACGTTCAACAATCTCGGTTGCGTACTTCTTTTGGGACAAGAATAAACAACCTGCATGAAGTGTCACAGCGATTCCTATAAAGTAGTGTAGTGGCTCTAGATCCTTCATAGCAAATCATAGCCAAGCTGTGACATGATAGACTTGTGAAGAACATCTGATGAGGCAGTTAATATAATATCATCCATATATAAGATAAGATAAGCAATATTATTACCCTGCCGGTAGATAAACAAAGAGGGATCGGAACGGTTGTTGGAAAACCCAATATATGAAACAAAATCCGCAAATCGCGTGTACCAGGCCTGTGGGGCTTGTTTTAGCCCATATAATGATTTCTTTAGTAGGCACACATGATTGGGATATTTTGAGTCCTTGTATCCAAAGGCTAGTACATGTACATTATTTCCTTTAGCTGGCCATAAAGGAAGGCATTTTTTACATCTAACTGATGAAGAGGCCATGCCTTTGAGAGAGCCAAACTAAGCATTGTTCTGATAGTTGCCGGTTTAACCACCAGACTAAATGTCTCCCCACAATCCACACATACCTGTTGTGTCTTCCCATTACCTATAAGACGGGCCTGGGAGGGCGTCATATGGGACGTCGCTCCGGTGTCCGTATATCAATTTGCGTCTGGTGGATTAAGTCCAAGAGTGTGCATGGCGGACTCTATATCTGTTGGGCTGACCACTGCCGAATTGGCCTCCTACTACTGATTTGGCAGTGGCCCAGTTGATGGTGCAAAATTTCTGGGGCCATAGCTGGGTTGATGGCCGGCAGTAGGCATGCCATTGTGCCTTGGATTGGGCCTGGCCTAATTTCCTATTGGATATGGGCATGGTGGCACAGCCCAAGGCCATGGTCATGCCCATTGTGGCTGGTCGCCGGCCCACTGACCACGGGGATGCCACTGCTGGCCGGAGTTTCCCTACTGGCTGCCATGCCCGCCGCCTCTACCATGATTTCCACCGCCACCGGAATTCCCGCCGCCGCCAGAATTTTGATGGCCCCTATTTTTTACCATTTCCACGGTTACCACCTTTATTTTTGCCACTATTTCGCCCTTTTTGTCCCCTATTTTGGGTAGAGGTTCAAAAGACGTATTGGTTTCATTGGTTGTTCCTGCAACCATGGAGGAATTTCGAATCTTTTTTATCACCTTAAAAAACAAAGCGGAATTCCGTCTTGACATGATAACTTCTCCTTGCCGAGTTTTGCTTCTAATCTCTCTCTGAGTCTCTAGTTCGTTACCTTCTACTACTGATCTTCTCCCTCTACTGCTACTGGAGCTACTGGATATCGACCTAAGAGATACTAGACCGGGTGCGAGAGGAAGGGGTGCTGCTATTGATGGACTGGTGCTACATCTGGATCAAAAATTGTCCCTCCTAAAAAGATTATTGAGACGGTTGCGGACTTTTTGGCAAACCCCGATTCTTCAAGAATAAGCATGGAGCGGGATTGATAAAAAAAGTGATAAAGGATTGCTTTGTCGGATGAGTGTTCCCACGCCACTATAAGCGTCCGTAAGGCCGTCAACCAATTGTAGAACCAATCGATTTTTTGTAACCGGTGAACCAATGTTCTTGAGTTGATCCGATAAGACTTTGAGGCGTTGACAATAAGCGGATGCATTTGGGAAATCCGACATGTCCGTAGTGGAGAATTCTTGCTCGAACGTGACGGCACAGGAATTTTTGTTGTATTGAAAAATATCCCGTAAACGATTCCAAGCCTTCATTGCCGTGGAATCGGGTTCCATTATTGTGTGCAACAAGTCACTTGATATTGTTGCATAAATCCACGAAAGAACTGTGGCATCAAGTGTGAGCCAAAGTTCTTTTTCATCATCGGTTTTTAACACATTTTCCTTGCCCTTTTCCGGTGGGATAATATGATGAATTACCCGGTGAGAGCGACAACAAATTTTAAAGAGTTCCGCCCAAGTTGTGTAATGAACATTTTCCATCTCAATGGTGATGGAAATGTGAGTTTTGATGTTAGAAACGGTGAAAGCGGGATGAAAAGTGGATTTAGAGTCAGACATTATCGACCGTACAAAGAAAAAAATGAAGGAAAAATAAGGGTGGCCGACGGGTGGAGTTGGCCGGAAAACTCTGTGGTCAATGGAAATGGAGAAAAAAAATTGGTATGATCTTTTCCCTAATTTTCTGATACCATGTAAAGAATTGATCTTGGTCCTGACTCAACCCCAAAAGTTAGTTTATAGGGTAAGGATTGTCCAAGTTCATATAAGGAGTTCATTTTTCCATTCCATAATCGATGTGGGACTCTTAACATGTACATTGGTTTTAGGACAGATAATTGAGATCTTCTTTAAAATGCGTATTGTTAACTCATTAGATTTAGGACCGTTTTGGACGCAATTTTTTGCACTTTTTAAGAAAGAAACTTCTATTTAACTGTGTTGGATATGTTGTAGTTAATTTTTCACTTCAACATGAAGTTGAATTTTTTAAGTTTAAAAAGTTAGTTCTAACCACTTTTTCAAGTAAGAAAAACTATTTTTTATAAAAGTTCAATTTTTTTTCTAAGTTAAATGTATGTTCAAATATAATTTCAATATTCAAATACCTTTTCTCATGTTAATTTTAAGTATCACTTTTTTTCAACTATCACCAAATTCATGTTCAAACGTCTGCTTATTTCTCGTTTGTCAAGATTTTAAGGTTGACATTCGAAAATTTGAGTTTTTGAAGTTGTGATTTTTTAAACTTGAAGTTGTGTTTGGACATGTGTTTTACTTGAAAAAAAATTAAAGTTTTGTGAGCGGAAGTGAAATTTCTCTCAAAAACTGATAGTCGGTTTTTGGAACTTGAAATTGTTTTAAAGATAAATTTCCAAAATCTTAGCAAATTTCATGACCAAACAAATATTTGAAGATAAATTTTCAAAATCTGATCCTAAATCTACGACAAAACCCTAGCTTAATATACATGTAAGAGTTTTTCACTATTGAATTTTTTAAAAATGGTTGTTGGTTGGTACATTGATAAAAATGAATTAAACTTCAAGGGTAAATTGGGAATCTCATTGTTTTTGTGCCGTCAAAACTCAAAATGATTAATAGACCAAAAATTTTAGGGGTTGCATAACAAACATTACTTATGCGAGAGAGTTTTTTACTTAGACAAGTAGATTCATGGGTCCCACAAGTTTCTCTAGAACAATTATAAATTTTTTGGATATTTTATTGCGCATATTCAAATTTAGATTTTTTAAAATCATCTCGATAATCTTGATTTCTCTTCGGTATCTGTACGTTCGTAATTTTCAGTAATTTTCTTAACTTCATCTTAGAGTGACGTTATTATTAAAAAGCTTGTTATTATTTAAATAATAAAAAACTTTAATATAATGCGAAAAGTATAACATTTTCGTGATCACATTAGTGTCGGAGCCAAAATTTTCAAGGGAGTTCAAAAATATAAAGAAGTAAACACATGTAGAAGCTAAGAAGATTCAACATCTCCTATACATAACATATAATTTTAACTTCATATATACAGTGTAATTTTTCACCATCTAGATCCGCCCCGAATCACATTAGACAAATATGGTTCTAAACTGCTCTTGACAATGAGAAACTTATGTTAAATTGATTATACTTCTTTACATGGCTTACAATGTTAAAGCTAGAGAAAGACCATAAAAAATTATCTGTAGAAAAAGCGCACTGCGCTATCTAAACAATATATGAAAGATGGTGCTCTACTAAATATGACAAATTTCAAACAAATCATGCCATTAAATTCAAAGTAAAACTTCTGTTATATGTTTTTGCTCCCTTTCGAATACCAAAACCCTTTGTCATATTTGGAGTGGTTAAACCTTGGTTAAATATGGTAAGAGTGTGGCCTGAGAATGGATGAAGAGAGAATATAGAATGTTAAGAGAACAGATAGGTGTGAGGTTAGAATTGAGGATTTTAAGTGAGATGAGAGAATCGGTATTTAAGAAAATATGGTAACGGTTGGATTGGGTTGTGAGAGAACTGATCGGATTGGTACAGGGGAGGTGTATCATTTAGAAAAGATATTTTGAATTTTAGGAGGGAAAGATTTTAATGACTTGGCACCTTAAGCAATTCAAATTCATACAAGTACTGAAGAGACTATTAACCTAAGTCACAGGGACAAGGTCCCTTGACGATTTTCTTGAAAATTTTAGGCAAAAACTCTAAAGTATGCAATGTCACATATGTTTGTGTTGTCCTGAAACTGCCATGTCTGTATACCTGTAACAGTATAAGAGTGAGTTAGATGTCACCAAAAAATACTTTTTTGGCATTGTCCCTTTTCTCTTAACATAGCCAATCATTAAGGAAACTTGTAGGGGACCAGCTAGTTGAGATTGATCAATCCCTACTCCAAGCGATTTCTTTCAAAGTGTTCCCTAGTTACTGCCTTGGTGAAAATGTTAGCAACCTGGTCTTTGTCTTGCAGAACTTCATACAGATCAAACCCTTTTCAACATTGTCCCTTAGGAAATGATGCCTGATATCAATGTGTTTCGTCCTTTTGTGTTGCAGTGGATTTTTTGCCATGTTAAGTGCACTTGTATTATCACACAACAAAGGCACACAGTCAATAAGCACACCAAAATCCTCAAGCTGTTTTTTATCCATAACATTTGAGCACATGAGGAGGCAGCAACCACACACTCAGCTTCAGCAGTAGAAAGAGCCACGAAATTTTATTTCTTGGTACCCCAAGAGATCAATCATGACCCCAGAAAATGTGTCATTCTAGATGTGCTATTCCTATCCACCAGATATCCAACATAATCAGCATCAGCATATCCAATCAAGTCAAAATTAACTCCTAAAAGGTAGAAGAGGACTTGGTCTGGAGTCCATTTGAGATACCTCAAGATTTTTTTTACAGCCTTCAAATAAAATTCTTTGGGACCTGATTGGAACCTAGCACACAACCCAACACTAAAGATAATGTCAGGTCTGCTAGCAGTTAAATACAATAGAGACCCAATGATACCCTTATACATGGTTTCATTGACAGGAGAACCAGGTTCGTCCATGTCTAACCGAGTAGCAGTGGCTATAGGTGTATGAATAGGCTTAGCATTCTCCATATCAAATCTATTAAGCAGCTCATTGATATATTTTTATTGACTGATCATGGTGCCTTTTGGAGTTTGCTTCACTTGCATCCCAAAGAAGAAATTTAGATTACCCATCATGCTCATCTCAAATTCATTTCCCATGAGCTTAGCAACTTCTTCACACATGGAATCATTAGTAGCACAAAAAATGATATCATCAACATAGACTTGAACATCAACATATTTCTCCCTCTCTTCTTTAGAAATAAAGTGTTGTCAATTTTTCCTCTTATAAAGCCATTTTCAAGAAGAAACTTTGACAATCTTTCATACCATGCCCGAGGAGCTTGCTTCAAATCATATAAAGCCTTTCAAGTTTGAACACATGCTTAGGATGTTCATGACTCTCAAAACCAGGGGGTTGCTTGATAAAGACTTCCTTCTTTAGATATCCATTTAGAAATGCACTCTTGATATCCATTTGGAACAATTTGAATTTCATATGAGATGCAAAGGAAATAAAAATTCTAATTTCCTTCATTCTAGCCACAGGAGCAAAAGTTTCATCATAGTCTATCCCTTCTTCTTGATTATAACCTTGAACCACCAGCCTTGCTTTGTTCCTGGTAGT
This sequence comes from Anisodus tanguticus, assembly GCA_034509755.1. Taxonomy (NCBI): domain Eukaryota; kingdom Viridiplantae; phylum Streptophyta; class Magnoliopsida; order Solanales; family Solanaceae; genus Anisodus; species Anisodus tanguticus. Next base: position 4,368,632 of record CM067543.1, on the reverse strand, counting down.
GTTTCCAAACTCATCAAGCTTGTTTTGAAACACCTACCTAGTCTCAATCATTGTTCTGTCTTAGATCCAAGGGACCAGGTGCCACACTTTGTTTCTTTCAAATTGATGAAGCTCTTCTTGCATAGTAGTTGTCCAGTCAGCATCTTTCAATGCTTCTTTGATATTCTTGGGTTCAATTTGAGATAGGAAGGCTGAGAAGGCAAACATGTTTCTCGCCTTAGATCTAGTTTGAATGCCAGAGTCTAGGGGAGTGATTATATTTTGAAGTGGATGAGATCCTTTGTACTTCCAGTTGGATCCTTGAACTGCAAGAACGGAGGGACCAGGTTCTACCGTGTTGGATCCATCATTAACATCAATAGAATCATGACTTCCACTTCCTAGCCAGCTTCAGGAGTACCTGATAGATCATCTGATACTCTATGATAAGCTTCAAGTAGAGTAATCGGAGGACCATGTCCCTCTGTATCTTCTGGGGACTCTGTTGCATCTTTTTCATCACTCTACTTGATTTTACTCATCAATTTAGTCTTTTCATTTGATATTTCTATAGCCTCATCAGGAACTTTTGTAAATACTCCATCTTCAGCTTCATCATTCTATGACTCTTTATTGCTCAATGCATTTAATTCATCAAAGATCACATAGACACTTTCCTCTACACATTGAGTTCTTTTGTTGTAGACTTTTTATGCTCTGCTATGAGATGAATAACCAAGGAAGATCCCTTCATCACTTTTTGCATCAAATTTCCCCAAAGCTTCCTTACCATTGTTGAGGACAACACATTTGCAGCGAAATTCCCTTAGATAAGTCAACTTGGGCTTTCTCCCATTGAATAATTCATATGTAGTCTTCTTAAGCAGGGACTTGATCATGCATCTGTTTATCACATAACAAGTAGTATTGACAACTTCAGCCCAAAAACTTTTAGACGCGCCACTTTCTATCAATATTGGTCTGGCCATATCTTCAAGTGTCCTATTTTTCCTCTCTACAACACCTTTTTGCTGAGGTGTTCTAAGAGGGGAAAAGTTGAGACTTATGTCATTTTCAACACAAAATTCTTCAAATTTGGCATTTTCAAACTTAGTACCATGATCAGATCTAATACTCACAATCTGATTTCCAAGTTTCACATGAATCTGTTTCACAAAGGCATAGAACACATGGAATGTTTTATCCTTACTTCTTAAAAACAGCCAAGTGAATCTTGAATAGTCATCAACACTCACAAAAATATACTTATTTACTCCTCTGCTTGGGATCCTCATTGGTACACAAAAATCCATGTGAAGAAGATCCAGTGGCTTTGAGGTACTCACTTCTTTCTTTGACTTGAAGGAGGATCTGACCTGTTTCGCTTTAATGCAAGCATCACATGCCTTGTGATCTTTAAACTTGGCCTTTGGTAACTCATAAATCAGGTCCTTCGCAATAAATTTGTTCAGCAATGAAAAGATTGCATGTCCTAGTCGTCTGTGTCAAAGCTTAGCATCATCATCCATAGCACTTAAGCATGTTAAGTCACTACTATTCAAAGAGTCAAAATATGCAACATAAATATTCTTGAACCTTTTTGCTACTAGCACCACTTCACTAGTTTTGAGATTGGTGACTGTGCAGGAGCAGGACAAGAACTTCATTTCATTTCCTTTATCACATATTTGAGACACACTTAACAAGCTGTATTTCAACCCATTCACATAGTACACATTCTCAATTGCATGAGAGATTGTCTTCTCAACCTTACCAACACCAAGAATGTACCATTTCTTTCAATTACCAAATGACACACTTCCACCTTGAAAGGCCTTGAGTGAGAGAAAATAATCCATTCTACCACTCATATGCTTCGAACAACCATTATACATATATCATCTTTGAATGCCTCCTCTCACCCCAGCCTGCAAGCAAAATCACTAATTATATTTGGAAACCTAAACCAGTTTGGGTCCCTTATAATTGTAAAATGGGTGAATCGGGCTTCTTCTAGCCCAAGCAGGCAAGATATTTTTTCTCCTTCGAGGACCAGATCCTTCCACTTTGACTCCCTTCTTAACAAAATTCTTATTTTTCTGAAGTGACTGAAATCTGGCTTTTCATGCATTCTTGTAATGGCCAGTCTGACCGCAATGAGTGCACAACCAGTTTTCAATTGTAGAGACATATTTGTTGTGGGGATTATAAGGGGTATTTTTCTTTTTAAAACCAAGTCCTTTCCTACCATTGCCTTTACTTTTGTACATGGAGGTAATTACATCAGAGGACCAGGTCTAATGAAGTGTCGTATCAAGATTAAATTTTACCCTTTTAAAATCTTCTTTTAGTTGTCTGTTCTTTTCTACCTCAATAGTGAGACTCGGTTTCATTTTCTTAAGCTCCTTCTCAAGCTCCAGTTGAGTCTCACTAACTACACCTTTTCCTTTAGAGGGAGTTTCCATACTTTTTTTCATTTGATTTTCTAACAGGATGTTTTGTTGAGTTACCTCATCAACATATTCTTTTAGATCTACAATGAAAACTACCAAATCATCTCTTTCTTGTTCGAAATCACCATTTTTTCATTTAGAACACTTTTTTTCTTTAACAAGAACATGATAAGCATCGATTAACACATTTGCTAATGATATGAGTTTCTTTTGAGAGTAAACTTTCAAGTTTTTCTGAACATCAATAAAATTTACCTCTTTTTGCTCAGCATCATCATCAGCATCATATTTGGCCATGAGTGTAAAGATTGACTCATATTCAGAAGTTTCATTGTCGATGGCCATCATTTATTTGTCACTATGGTCATCATCATCTTCAAATTCACTTGAGGAGTCACCCCAAGTAGTAAGAGCTTGCTTCACCAGGTCATCAGCTGCATCTTTCCTCTTGAACTTCTTATCAGGGACCTGGTTCCTCTTATCAGTCTTGTCTTTCTTATTGTCTTGCTTGTGAAGAGGATATTCTTTAATGAAGTGACCAGGTTTCCCACATTTGTGGCAACAGTTGTCATTTCCCTTGAACTTTCTGTCGGAGCTTCCTATTCTTGGGACCCCACAATTTATTCGAACCATCTTTTGAAACCTGTGAGTGAGGTATGCCATATTAGCTTCGTCACTGCTTGAGTCACTTTTGACAGCCTAGAGAACCAGGTTCTTCTCCTTTTTTTGCCTCACTCTTTTGTAGTTTCTTCTTATTTCTCTTCAACTCATTAGTCTTGAGATTTGTAATCAGCTCATCAATGGTTAGCATCTTCAAGTTCTTAGCTTCATATATGGAATTTACTTTGCTTTCCCAAGAATCTGACAGGACACCAAGTAATTTTCTGACCAGTTTATTGGTTGAAATGACATCTCCAAGAGAGTGAAACTCATTTATTATAGAGGTGAACCTGGTATGCATATATTGGATTGACTCGTCCTCTCTCATCTTGAACAACTCATACTATGTGGTGAACAGATTTATCTTGGACTCATTTTCTTGAGTGGTTCCTTCATGAGCCGTTTGGAGAGCTTCCCAGATCTCCTTAGCATTTACACAAGATGAGACATGATTGTACTCATCTAGTCCAATACCACACACAAAGATTTTCTTATCCTTGAAGATCTTTTCTACTACCTTTCTCTCCACATCAGTGTACTCCTTTCTTGTCTTTGGAATAGTTGTAAAACCAGAAACTTATGTGTTCATAGGAACATGAGGGTCATCACAAATGATGTCCCACAACTCAGAGTCTTCAGCCATGATGAAGCGTGCATCCTTGTCTTCCACCACCTATACGCTGCAGCATTGTTGTTGTACTTCTGCTAGTGAACAGTATAGTTTTACAGCTGTAACTGTTGACTGTATGATAACCAAGAGAACAGATAGCAGACCAGGTCTCTATCTTATTCCTCGAAAGTTTGACAAATCATCAAATCACAAGATAATATAACTTATCAGAGAAGTTGTTTTTAAAAGACTATCGGCCAATTAGAACATAAATATTAAATTTATTAAACTTAAATTACTGGATAAGTTTTTGTATGTTTAAGGAATGCAAATTAATAGAGACAAGAGCTCATGACATTTGCGTAGGCCAAGAATATCTAGAATAAAATTCAGCAAACACTCAGTGTTCCCATTCACCTATTTCTTGTCCAATCCTTGTCTTTGCCTTTCACGGGTCCCGTCCCACTCCCATTAATTTCTCTCGTCTCCATCCTTCACCACAAGGTCCAAATTTTAGGCATGAGTAGGGTATATACTTACAAGCCCTTTTCTTTTTCCTTCTAATTAACTAGTGAGTATGTATTAAGTTGATTTTTAATAGAGATAATGGTCAAAACACACCTCGACTATTATGTATTTGCATTTTCTATCTGAACTATCACCAACTATTTATCAACACACACATCTACTAGTATCTGATGGTGCGTGGTGTACACTTTCTTTTTTTGTTTTAAAAAGATGAATGGCACTCCACCAGATGGAATTGATTGAAATTTTATTTAAAAAATTAAGAAATAATGATCAAAAACACACATGAAGTATCACTTTTTGCGATTTTCATAAGAAATAATATTTTTTACGAAAAATACTTTTTTTTTTGGAAAATAAGTATTTTTCTTGTTTAATTTTTGGTGTTTGGTGAGTAAACAAAAAATATTATCCTAAGACATTTACGTATAATCTAAGCAAATGTTATTGGAATGGGGTGGGGAGAGGGCGTGGGGAAGGAGGTGGGGGTGAGGGCCTTTGGGGACGTGTGAACAAAGTTCCACATTTGTAAGATGAGTATGAAGATGGCGGAGCGATGGAATGAAGTCCGACTTAATTTCTTTGCCCGTCTACGGATGATTTGCTGCCTTTACCCATATCTTCGAAAATGCATATAAAGGGATGGAGTGGGTCAAGGTTTCAGGGTGAGGGTGGAGGATAGAGTGGGGTGTTAGAGGTGAGCAAAATACCATCAGCGCGAAATATTTACATATATTTCAAAAAAAATTACACATACTCTATTCGCCTATTATACATGACGCCATTTGATTAAAGATAGAACACCAGACAATCATATTTATAAGTGTCATTAGAGAGTAGCATTTTCCCTTTTTCTTCTCATTTTATGTGATTAGGGATTTGAACAAGTTTACGGAGGTAGTGAGGTACCATCATAGATCATTCTATTTACAAGGAAGGGCTACTAAAGTTATGTTGAAGAGACCCTACATAACATGAGCACTTGAACCCAAATGGGACATGATTTTGCCTTTTAGGATAAGTGGGCCTAAGTAGAAACTAGAAACATTCAGCGGAACAGATGCCATAGGCCCATTAGGCCCGTAGCCCATTAGCCCTACCCCACTCATCATCATCGTCAGCAATAATTAGATATATTTTGATAAGATGATGAACTTGAGAATTGTGATAGGATAGTTAGAATTCTTCTACATACATTTTGTTAAACAAGGTAATATACCTGTGATATACACTTGATATACAGAAGTGTATATCACGGGTAATGGCTCATCTCGGACAGAGCCCATCACTCACGGGCAGATTGCCCATCAAGGCAGATTGTATATTTGGTATATATATTTGTAGTATATTGTAGTGTAAAGGTTACCTTAATTAGTTTTGTACACTTACCATAATTGTATAGTTAGAATTATGGTAGAATAAGGCTTTAAGAGTAGAATAGGAATATGATTCTCTTATTATGAAAATATGTAACTTGTATATATACCTTTTAATTAATGAAAATAATCAAAGGAATTATTTCTTTCACATTTAATTAAAGGTTTCGAGTGTGGATTATTCTAAAAATTTTCATTAAATATATTTTTATTTATAGTAAATTTAAAATTTAAAGTTTATAATTTTTTAATTTGAAGTTTATGAAGTTTAAAGTTTATTATATGTACATATTAACTCAACAAAATATACAAGATATTAATTAAAGTTATTATATTCTTCAGAAGATTTACTTCTCATGCTAATCCTGCCCTTCCCTTAATCCGCGTAGTAGCCAGACACTAGTGGCGGCGGATGCAAAGTATTATTATGGGTTCAACCGAATGATCATTTTCAACACACAATATGTATGTATGTAAGAGATTATTAAGATTGTAACACATACTTAGATTTTAAACCGAATAATATCAAAAGTGTAATGAGTTCACTAATAAAAATTAAATACTAAATTCATCAAATTTAAATTTCAAATCAGGATTTGCTATATGCAAATCTACGGGCATCCTATGTTCTTCAAAAGTTTTACATTACTTTTTAGCCTCTTTTTTTCAATTTGAAAATAATACAGTAAAATATTATTTTTTAAAAATAAAATATCTTTTATCATGTTAATGTTAATGTTATTAGGTAAATAATCTGTTTGCACCCAACCTTACAAAATCTTCTTATTTTGAAAATTATGTTTTGTAAATATTTTTTAAAGAAGTACTTTTAAAGAGTAGCAATTTGAGTGAATACTTACTTGTGCCTAATATTTACATCTAACTAAATAATTAACCTCGAAAATCAACAAATCTAAGTGAAATATATGTTTTACAATTTCGGCTTGGTGTAAATACTTGGTGCAGGGAAAAACTTTTGCCAATATTACCCCGTGCTTGGCTAAGGTTCCAAAAAATATATTTTTTTCAACTTTTAAAAAGTAGCTTATGCTATTACTTAAAAACTTAGTCCAACATATCAGCTCCCTGAAATAAGCAATTTAAGCTTCTCATAAGCTTGACGAAAAAGGCTATTACCAAAGGCACTCCCTAATCTCCTTTTTTCTTTCTTTTGGTTAATCTCTTTCGTCATTTTGATTAGAAGTAAAAGCTGGTGAGACGTAATTTTGGGCAGTAAAGATGGAATAATACAGATTGTATTAACATATTTGCAGAGATTATATGTCACCTCTGTGTTCATTTATTAAGGTTTTGCCATTTGTTGAACATAATTATTTACTTTGAACATAATTATTTACTTTGTTGCCCGTCAAGAATAAGTTTTAGCTTTTGTCTATAAGATAGAATTTGAGGTCAACTGAGCAGGTTCACTGTCTTGAAGTATCCTGGACCTCTGTCTTATAGGCAAAACTAATTTATCTCCACAACTTATGTCCGATGGCAACAAAAGTTTTGCCTTTATTTCCTATCAGGCATAAGTTCTAACTTTTGCCGATAAGGCAGAACTTGTTGTGGTCAATCGAGCAGGTTCAATGTCTTGAATTATTCTGAACTTCTGTTTTATAGGCAAAACTAATTTATGCTCGATGAGCAACAACTTTCTCTAGGTTTTTATGAACGGGAGCCTATTTTTTAAAAAAAATTGTTAAGAGGGACTACAAAATCACCCTTTATGGAGGCCATTTGTGGACTTTAACCCCTAGAAAGATATGAATATCAGCATGGGCCACAAGCCCATATATATTGGATATCACATTTAGGCTTGTCTACATCATTATCCAATAGGTGTAAATGGCTCCGTGCATGCCCAAAACCAAAGCTCGACTCTTATTTAAAATATATATTGGCATACTTCAATTGTTGTCCTAAAGATCAAGTCAAATTCTATCGAATGATTCAAATAGAAATTAAAATGATGATTTTTTACTGAAGTATATTCATGATCAATTAATGTTACTAAATAAGAACCTATTCTCTCTAACTAAAGAATATGTTAAATCATGGGTCCCTTTGCTCTTCTAGAGTTTGAAAAATCTAAGAGAGTGAAGAATATTAAACAAATTCAAACATGAATTAATAAACAATCTCTTTCAAAAATCAACATGAAAATGACAATTTGTACGTGTAGGGCTTCACCTTACCATTATCACTTAATCACAAAGAATCCCAACAACCAGACAAAAATAGTGTCCATTTTAATACCCAAATTTTTGAATGAGATTATATGAAAATAAAATATTAAGTATGGTCCATCTACATAGTCCACTAGTCAAACCCGCAATTCCTAAATGTAAGTTCCTTTCCCTCTCTTTTTTTTTTTTTTTTTCTTCTCTTGGTTCTTTGAGTAGAAAGTAGAAAGATCATTTTAGTATTTCTTTTCTTATTTAGTGTTCGATATTCTTATTAAAAGTCGATTAAAATTGAATTCACGTTGGTAAGTCTCATATTAGGGGTGAAGCCCTAACAAAGACAACTCTATATAAGAACCCGAGAACTCTGATTAAAGATGAAGGAGTAGCAACTGCTCCATTTAAAATGATTTTAAATAAAGAAGATAGTTCTCTATTGAGACACACAAAAAAACAAAAACAAAATAATAAGAAGTGGATTAATTTTTTTTTGTTGGTATTGTGATGGAATAACGTGTTCCTGAAAGAAATAATCTCTTGATTATTTTTATTAATGAAGAGATCTATATATACAATATACAATCTCTAAATATGGAAAATCATATTCCTACTATAATACTAATATCATAATTACACTTGTACAATGATTCTACAAAATATGGTAAGTAACCTAATTATACATAAGTTGTCCGTGAGATACACAATTTTGGTTTCTATCACACCCCCGTAGTCATAGAGAGCGGTTGTCATACGCTGAGACTGTCCCTAAAATCTTCAAACAGAACCAAGGGAAGACCCTTAGTAAAGATGTCAACAATTTGGTACCTTAAAGGGACTTGCAAGACACGTACTTGTCCACAAGTTACCTTTTCGCGAACAAAGTGAATATCCATCTCGATATGTTTAGTGCGCTGATGTCGGACCGAATTCCCAGAGAAATAGACTGCACTAACATTATCACAGTAAACCAAGGTAGCTTTCTGAATAGGAAAATAAAGCTCTAAAAGTATATTACGCAGCCAACATGACTCAGACACCACATTGGCTACCCTTCGATACTTGGCCTCTGCACTAGATCGCGATAATGTAGCTTGGCGTTTTGCTAACCAAGAGACCAAGTTATCACCAAGAAACATACAATAACCAGATGTCGACTGTCTGGTATTTGGACATCCACCCCAATCAGCATATGTATACGACACAAGAGTAGAGACGGAGGATGTATATAAATGCAATCCATAATCAAGTGTGCCTTGTATGTATCGTATAATGCATTTGAGCGCATGCATGTGCTCAATCTGTGGATCATGCATAAATAAACACACATGTTGTATTGCATAAGTAATATCTGGTCTCGTGAAAGTAAGTTACTGAAAATCTCCTATAAGACTACGATAGTGGGTGAGATCCTCGTATGGTGTGCTAGAAGTAGCACTCAGCTTCATTTTGGTATCAACCGGAGTAGAAGAGGACTTACAAGATGACATGTCAGCTCTCTCAATAATATTAGTCGGATACTTCTTATGTGATAAAAATAGACCACCTGCATGACGAGTGACATTTATACCCAAAAAATAACTCAAGGGCCCCAAGTCTTTCATAGCAAATTCTGAACTGAGAAGGGGCATGATAGACTTGCGCAAATTATCAAAGGAGGCAGTCAAAATTATATCATCCACATATAAAAGAATGTATGCTAGAGAAGTACCACGATGATAGATGAACAGAGAATGATCATACCTGTTGTGAGAAAACTCAATAGTAGACACATAATCTGCAAACCTCTTATACCAAGCTCATGGGGCCTGCTTAAGCCCATACAAGGATTTTTTCAGCAAACAGACATGGTGAGGATAATTGGGTCCTTAAAATCCAAGGGTTGATGCATGTAAACTGTCTCCTTAAGATCACTGTGTAAGAAAGCATTTTTCACGTCCATCACCTACAAGACGGGTCTTATGCCTCTCAAATAAACCGTTAGAATTTTCCTTATTAGTAAAAATCCACACAGACTGAATAATATTGACACCAGTCGGACGGGGCACCAACTTCCACGTTCATTTTCGATAAGAGCATTATATTCATCATTCATAACCATTTTTTAATTCGGGTCATCAAGGGCGGACACTATGTTACGTGGTAGGAGTGATTTAGTGATATTAGAATGTAAATTAAAATATCATTTAGGTTTAAAAATACTCATTTGGCTACGAATAACGGGCCCTTGACTCGGAATAAAAATGGACTGGACCGGGGATGTTGGCGAATTGCCTCGGGACTGGCCAACAGGCAGTGGGCCTGCTGGCCATGATACTGGGTCAGGCGGGTAATTTACTGGGCCAGTAGGCAGTGGGCTGCTGGGCTGGAAATTCGACTGGACTGGAGGTATTTGGGCTAGCAGGCAGTGGGCATATTGGCCGAGAAATAGTGGTTGATGGGCCTGGGTCACTGGATGGTACGGTAGGGAGAATATTTGGGCCAGCAGGCAGTGGGCCTGCTGGCAGATTTAACTCACGGGTAGAGTGGGCCCACTGTTGTAGAATATACGAGGAGGGAGCATCGTCCAAAAAATTATAAGCACTCGACACAGATTTAGACACTTGAGGAAACGGGAATTGGGTTTCATAAAAGATAACATGGCGACTAATTATGATTTTATTAGAAGATATATCAAAACATTTGTAACCACGATGATTAAGTGGAAAACCCAAAAATACACAAGCAGTAGACGTAGCTTGAAGTTTATTAATTATAGTAGACGGTAAAAGTGGATAACACAAGCACCCAAACACCCTAAGATGAGAATACGAGAGATCTTTATTGTAAAGAATTTTAAGTGGGGATTGATATGCTAAACCTTTGTTAGGGAGAATGTTAAGGAGGTAGGTTGTCATTTGTAACGCATGATGCAAAAAAGATGGGGGGTAATGAAGCATGGGCAAGTAAGGTTCAGACAATATTATTAATGGTACGAATTTTTCTTTCGGCCTTGCCATTTTGCGAGGACGTATGAGGACAAGAAAACCGAAAAGATATGCCATGAGTATTACAAAATTCCTGAAATATCCCATTATCGTATTTCCTACCATTATCACATTGAATTTTTAATTTCCCGTTCAAATTGGGTACGGATAAAAGCTCTAAATTTTAAGAATGTGGAAAACTTGAGATTTTTCAGACAAAGGAAAGGTCCACAAAAATTAGAATAATCATCCAAAAATAAAACATAATAGCGATGACCCAAAGAACTCAAAATGGGAGATATCCATAAATCACTATGAATAATGTCAAAGGACATCGGCATATTAGAAGTAGAGGCGACAAACGGTAATCTAACATGTTTCCCTAGAGGACAAGAATGACAAATATGAGTACTACGCGTACTCTTACAATCAATGAAATTATTATTTTTAAGAGAAGAAATAATAGGCGACCTGGATGGCCCAAACGGGCATGCCACAAGGAAGGAGCAAGAGCGGTAAATGTGGAAGGTGTGGCTTGACTCGTGGAAATAGTAGTGGTGGTGATTGGATAAAGCTCTCCCCTTCTATTACACTTCATTAGAGGTATTCCCATCTTGAAAACCGTTACAGAAAAACCAAAAGGGTCAAAGTTAACCGAAACCCAATTATCAATTGTGAATTTTTGGACAGACACCAATTTTTTAATTAAGTGAGGGGAATGAAGGACATTTTTTAGGATGAGAGGTGGACGGGGGGGGAACAAATTTGGGTGACCATAACCACGAATTGGAATTGAATTGTCATTACCAACAATTATGATGTTTTTTGCTCAAATTGAAATAAGACGAGAGATTACCTTGCGCAGACGTCATATGAGAAGTGGCTCCGGTGTCCATGTACCAATTTGCATCCGGGAATTTAATCCAAATGTATGCATCGCGGCCTCGATATCCGTGGGTATCAGAACTACTATTGGGCATGCAATCGTAAAGGCCTACTGACAAGGCCCAACAGCCGACCGACTAGACTGAAACTGCTGCGAATTGGGCCTCTGTTGGCTGATCCAATTCACTGGGTAAACTGCTGGAACTGGCTGCAAATTGGGCCTCTGCTAGGCCGGCCCAATTCCCGCCGGTAGACCGCTTGGAACCGGAAAGGGGTAATCGCCCAGGCCGGTTGGGCCACCGCCGAGCCCATCGGCCGCCGGCACTGTTGGCCCACTGCCTTGACCTAAGTTGTGGTTGCCTCTATCAGCTGCCACTCTGACCACTGTTGCCGCCGCGACTGCTTCCTTTGCCGCGGCCACCGCCTTTTCTGCCTGACTTCCGATTTTGACCCTGTTTTCCACCCCCATTGTTCCAATTTGGAGTGGAATTAGCCAAAGATGATAGAGAGTAGGAATTTTGTGGGGAGGCCGCCATCATGGTGGAAGTTGCTCCATTTGCGGCCTTTTTAGCCAACTATGCCTCTTCAAGGGTGAGCATAGACCGGGCTTGATAAAACAGAGGAAGAGGGCTTCTTTGACGAAGAAGAGTCCCAACATCATTATAGGCCTCGGATAGGCCCGCAACCATCTGAAGAACAAGACGGTCATTCGTGACGGGTGCACCAACGTTTTTGAGTTGATCCGCCAATTCCTTCAGCCTTTTACAATGAGCCGAGACATTTGAAAAATCCTCCATAGTGACATGGGAGAATTCCTGCTCAAGAGTGATGACACAAAATTTTTTGTTATCTTGAAATATATCACGCACCATATTTCAAGTATCCATCGCCGTGGTGTCGGGTTCAATAATTGTCTGCAAAAGATCCGTAGAGATAGCGGAATATATCCACTAGAGTACGATAGCATCAAGAATCGTCCATAACACAAGGTCATCATTGGCGGTAGGCACCTTTTCCTTGCATGTATCCGCGGGGATGATATGGTGAAGGACTTGATGCGTGTGTGCGTGAACTTTAAATAATTTTGCATATGTCGCGTATTGGACGTTTTTCATCTTAAGAACGATAGGGATGTGGTTATTGATGTTGGAGATGGTAAGGGCAGGATGAAACGTGTTATTTGATGTAGACATAATGAAAGAACAAGAGGAGAATTAGGGATTAGGAAGAGAATTTGGGAAGATAGGAAAAAAATTAGAAGAAAAAAAGTGTTGGAATCGCGGATTCCGAGGGTGCTAGGCGGCGGAAGTGTAGTTGGGAGAAGGAAATTTTGCCCTACACTTCTGATACCATGAAATAAATAATCTCTTGATTATTTTCATTAATGAAGAGGTCTATATATATAGAATATACAATCTCTAAATATGAAAAATCATATTCCTACAATAATACTAATATCCTAATTACACTTGTACAAGAATTCTACAAAATATGGTAAGTAACATAAATATACATAAGTTGTCGGTGAGATACACGATTTTGATTTCTATAAGTTGCAGCCCCTTGGAGTTTGTAATATTTAGAATACACATCACTTATTCTTTATCAAATGGACTAATATTTGATTTGTCGTTGGATTCGTCTACAGTATTATATTTAATCATATTTTTTTGTTTTAATTATTCGAATAAAAGTAATCAAAGTTGCATGTGGATTGTAAAGGTGAATTTTCTATACAATTATATAGCTCAATAGAAGATAAAATAGATGGGATCGACGACAAAGCTGACATATTATCAAACAAAAATGGAGTAAAATTCGGGACTACATTCCAAAATTTCAAATATGACTAGATATAATCCAGTGCTAATTTCAAAGTTGTCAAGCCAACATTAATTATACTTAATGAAAGCTACATCACTAGCCAACCTTAATTATAGCTAATGAAAGCAAAGTTCCTCGATTTCCACTAAGGTCTGTTTGGAAAGCCATCTGGTAATTGGAATTGGTGTAATTACTAGGGTAGTAATTACACAGCCTAATAATTACATAGCATAGTAATTACGAGGACTTGTTTGCTTGTCATAACGTAATTACAGTGTAATTACAAGTATATTGTTTGGTTGCACATGTGTAATTATACAAAACAACTCTGGCTCTTGATACCACTAATGGTTTTTGTTGGGTTGTTGTACGCAGCGGATATTGAAAACTCGTTTCAAACCCAACAAACGTAGAACTGTTTGATTATACGATAATTTTAAACTGTAAACATAAGACTTGAATGGTAGTTACATGTTTACAATATCTGGAATCTTTATCAACTGTGGGTGCGCACGCGAATGCCCTTTCGATTGCATGCTCCAAGCTTCAATGTATTCCTCCTTTGGAAAGCTACGAAATCCGGCAGAGGTTCGAGATAATGTTTTGATTCTGAGTCTCTAAGACTTAGAATAATAATATGAAAATCAAGTGTATTGAATAATGAAGTGTATTTCTGAATTTATAGGTGAAAAATTAGGTCAAACCGGATTAGGGTTTGACCTTGGTCCTGACCCAAAATTCGAGACAGATTAGGTCATGGCCCCGCGACCATATGGTGTGGGCGTCGCGGCGCTGATGTGGCCCTACACTGTCTCGTTTTATTTTATGCACATTCTTAATTAAATCCAAAATCCAATTTTGACTTAATTAAAACAATCATTATTCATTTAAATATCTCAATTCTAAATCGAATATTTAATACTCTCTCAATACATCCTTAGATCGAAAAGACACTCGACATAGTGTGACTCTACAAGCCTTCACATATCGACATTAATCAAATTAAGGTCTACGCAGAACTCCTAGACGGCGCCGCAAGACGAACTCAATATGTGAAGTACGTTTACACGAATCCAGTAAACTTAACCTCTATGTGGTAAGATAAAATCCTTTCATTCATGACACACCCGATTAAACTTAGGATTTGTCAAGTGTCTATCCAAATGGCTTAATCATTGTATCTTATCTTTATTAGTTGACAACTAGACCATATTCTAAATATGTCTATTGCGTTGGCCAACGACTTAGTCAACCTAATATCACTGAGAAGCTGAGAGTTCTCTCGAATATACATTCGAGGAATGAATCCTAATCTTGGCTCCACTACCACCTTTAATCCACATCGTAATATACCCCAATACAAGTCGTATCTCAACCTATAAGGCATTTGAGCTTAGGACAGGATCAAAGTATATTACTTTGTAGACAAGGTGCGCATTTACCTCAATTCTAAGGACTTCTATCTCCCACACGCTGATCATACTTTAGAAAAGCATAACAAACAATATATCAGCATGCTATACCAATACTTCCAAAGTATCCATGTGTCCATCACGAGTAGTCATTACTCGTAGCATGTGAGACATACTACATCCTCTAAGGATGTGATACAGACCACATGTCGACTTATCACATATCATCAATATCTCATTATTCGAGGCTATTATAGAATATTATAAACAATCAACTAATAATTCAATAATTGCAAATGCCAAAATATTAATCTCCATTAATAATAATACGAATGTGTATAAAGTACATTTGTCCTAATACAGATTGTTTCTAGGACATACATATACTTTCGGTTTCAACATATATCACTCTCAAGCGGGGTGAATTGGTTTTGTAGCTTTTTACAATTTTATTTTAGATTTTTTATAAAAAAAAATTGTGTTTACGCATAAAAGATATGAAAATAACAAACAAAAGATCTTGATAAAATTATTTTCTCTTATTCCAATTGTAAAAGATTATATTCACCAATTTCTCAAGCCATTTGTGTTTCTTTCTTCTTTTTCTTTTTTGGGTGAGGGAGGAGGGTTTGGATATAAATACATATTAATAATATAACTTTAACAAATAAAAATGAACTAATTGTTATACACGATCCAAAATAGTGGAGGAAACTACTAGAATTAATTATCCAAGCTAGCTTGTGGGGTATGAAAATCTAAACTACAATTAGAAGATAGATAAAATTATTTAGGAAAGTACTAGAAGTAATATAAAAACGCCCATAATAACTTAGATGTTGAAGAAACTGACCTTACCCCATCAAAGATATTGTTGTGGCGGAACCAAATTTTTTTTTTTTTATTCTTAATAAAAGGTTTCGAGTTAGAACTTTAAAAATGATTTTTTTTTTGATAGGGAGCGTTTTCCATTTTAATGAGCTTTATATGACATAAATCAAAATTAATCGAGACTCAAAGCAAATATGAGATACATCTAGTGAAAACGCCCAAAAAATAGACATTACCAACTAAAAAAAAGGAACAACAACATAATCCTTTTTCCCATTGTTGAGCTACCACATGACAAAAACTCATCAAAGAAGAATTACAAATCCATTTACAATCTCTTACCCAATAAGCAATGTGTTTGCTCAACTTATTCAAGTGGATAAACTATAATTAGCTATATTTAGGTTTAACTATACTTGTGAGATCGTGTAATCATGATCATATTCTTTTATTAGGAAAATCTCATCAATTACTTTAAGTATCATTAGCGTAAGGGAGATTAATATGGTTAAGTACGCCTTGACTTGTACTGAAACAAGAAAAAGACGTGTAACTGATGAATTGAAAATTTTAAGACTAACTTTGCAAGCAGTTCTCATCATATTTTGTGGCTATAATATATGTGTTCGTGGATTTCTTGTGTCAATTAAAATTTATTTATTTAATAAGCATGATTTTTTAGTGAAAGGTTCATTTCTTGTACTACCTTTTTTATAATAAAAAAAATTCAACAACCTTACTCTGAAAAACAAACTCTGAACGACAATTGATCTTTCGTTTTGCAGGCTCATTATTCCAACATTATATATGCCTGAAAATTATTTACTTTACAAATAAAATTTGTTTGTTCTATAAGTAAGTTCATATTATAGATTAAAAAGATAAAAAAGTTCATGATATTATAACAACAAGAACAACATATCCAGTGAAATTCCACAATGTGGGGTCTGGGAAGGATAGAGTATACGCAGACCTTACCTCTACCTTGGTAGGTAGAGCGGCTATTTCCGAAAGACCCTCAGCTCAAGACACAGCATAAACACAAGCAAAACAAGAGAAACGATCAGATAGGTATTTAGAGGTAAAAAAAGATCATGGTATAGAAAGTAAAAAATGACAAAGATTGATAATTTAGAGGGTAAGATAGATGTTTGGTTGGTTGAGTGATATTCTTAATACAATAGGTACATAGTTAAGTGATTTTTTGTTACAAAAAAACATGAATTTGATATATAATTTCTTAACTGAGTGACTGTTTGAGTAGTGGACATATTAAGTGTTGAAAATCACTTTTAGGTGTTGAAATCAATTTTATAAATAAGCAGTTGTGTGTTTGAATAAAATTGATGAAACCGATAATAAGCAACAAATGTGTTGATAAACACTATTTTTTTTGTAAACTTAGATGTCCTTGAATCTATCAACAAAAAATATACATTTAAAAATATGTTTATATAAAAAAGAGGTTGGTGGAAATAGAACATATAATTAATTAAAAGTTATGTTTTAGGAAGAATATTTAGGACTTACGAGATTACAAAAGATATTAAGGGTAAAATTGTACTATGTTTGGTCAAACTAAAATTGCTTATAAGTTGTCAAAACCATAAGTTAGGGGTAACTAACTCATGATTTTTGACTGATTTTGGCTTATAAGCACTTGACTTATAGGTATTTGTGTTATCAAACGCGTAAATAAATGTGTTTGTAATCTAATTTGATCAGCTTATAAGCTTAACCTAACACATTACCACCAAAGGATGTGGTGCAACGGATGTGATGCTTTTCCCTTAATCAGAGGTTTCTGTTCGAGCCTGGGTATGGAAAAACCTTGGTAAGGAGCGCTTCCCCTCGAATGGGGCCCTACGCGGCGCGAATTCGATTATAATCGGGCTTCAATATGGATACCGGACACCGACCAGTAGCTGCTCCTGGCCGATTTCCTTTACTTTATTATGAAACTTAAACAAACTTTTGAATGCTGAAACCTTCAAAATCATGCAATGGAGGTCCACTAATGAATAAGATCTTATTTAATCAGCCGAATACACATTAAACCAATAAAAAACTTTTTTAAAGTGTAAAAATTATTTACAAAAAGAGTAAATATATAATTTAACCTTTTTGTTTATACTTTGAAATGAAATAAACCTTGCATTATGTGGTAAATAACATCCAATCATATTGTGTTTAAAAAATTAAATCTAGGCCATGTGTCCCCAGGATGCCATAATCAGCTCCACCTCTTGTTAATTAATTACTTAGTTATTTAATCCTTTGACTTAGATTTGTTGTTAGATCATGTTCTCACAAAGTGAATCTTATCATTTTGGCATTAGTAAATGATGATTAACGCAATCATCGCATTTGTCACTATTTATATTGAATAGCAAAAGAGAACAAAAAAGAGTCCAAAATGTAGAATATTTTAACCTGATATCCTTGTTATTCTTTTTGCAACAAAGATCCATTAATTTCTACCTATTGTTAGTAACTCCATTTTTGTAAAGAGTTATTTACACATATTTAAATTGGAAAAGTTCCCGAAAATGGGATAATCGGAATTTATACCATATAGTGTGATATTTAATTGAGAAAAGATAAAAACCGGGACTATTAAGGGGGGGGGGGGGGGGGGGGGATTATAGTTGTATATAGTTTTCTAATTCAACCTGGTTGGGGAGACCAGATTTCATTTTCATTTTAGTGCCCGTCTACTCTTCTCAGCCTATTTGTACCTAGTTGTTGAGATCGAAAAAATCAGGGCAAAACTAATAATTGCAAACTTTGAAAGACGATAAATCAGAAATAAAGATAATATTCTAAAAAGACATAATATCATAATATGGTTTGACTAATTGACCTACATACGAGAAACTTAATATAAAAGTATAAAAATCTATTTAGAGAAAAATCTCTCACTAAACAAAACTCTCTTAACGACTACATTGTGGATTTTTTCTGTGTCTTCAAGTTGTGGAAGAAGGAGGTCTTCAATTTGTAGATGTCCAAAAAATTTCCCCCAAGAAAAGGAATAGCCAAATATGGAAGAAAATTATATTTTCCTTTCAGGAACAATAAAAACATTTATGGTAATATTTTGATTTTCCTTCAAAAAAAAAGTAAACTCAAATATGGTGAGAAAATCAAGGCAAAAACCCTAACACTAGTCAGCTACAATCTATTTTCTTAGGTCGAAGGGTCCCTCGACCAATCATCACTCACTCGTCCTTGCTTAGGAAAAACCAACCACTCACTCGTCAAAGGCAAGGACTTAAATTTTCATTTTCTTTTTCTTCACGAAGAAGGAAAATATAAGAAATGTAAAATTAGAAAATTACGAAAATAAAAAGGAAATGAAAATCCAATTCCCCTTGTCTTATTCCTAGTTCCATCCAAACATAACAATATTACCTACAACACTTCATGTATACAATTAAGGTGGCCAACAGGGCGGGTTCGGGGCGGGGCGGGACCCGGCGGGACAGGACTCGATGGGACTGGGAGTGCGGATCCGGTCCTCTGGCGAAACTGGCGGGATCCGCCGATGTCCCGTCCCGTTTCCGATCTCGTCGGAAAAAGGGACCGGTCTTATCGGGCGGGGGCGGGGTCGGGATCGGGTTTTCTGATTTATTTATTTATTTATCTTTCTTTTATTTTTTGCACTTAATTTTTAAAAATAACATATATAAACACCTCAATAATTGAACAAGATAGTGTAATAAAAACATCTCAATGTTGTTTTTGTGTCTCTTATATTATTTAATAGAAATATGATTATTTTGTAATACAATTTCAAAATTGCAAATTTTGTGGTGTTGAAAGTTGTAAATAACATAGTAAAATTGAAATTAAAAAATCACATATTTATAAACACTTTTTCTAGTTTCTTCACAATGTCTTGTGGTTCTTCGGTTGGAATTGGAATTTGTTGGTCAAATTACTCGACGTCACTTCCACCTCCGTCAGATAAGATTTCGTTGTAGTTTTTGTCGTCTTCTTCGTTGATCTCCGATTGACCGCACCTTCTACGCTCCGCCCGTATCCAATCTTTGAATAAAACTGCAATCTCCAAGCTGTCTCCCGCTAATGAGTGTTTGTGCTCTCCTATTTGAAATCTTTCGGCAGAAAAAGTACTTTCAGACGTTGTTGATGACGCTTGAATGTTCAACACATCTCGATCCATCTTTGATAGTGTCGAAAATATCTTCTCATTCTCCCTCCAGTATTTCAGCAAGTCTTCATGTCCTTCTTCATTGAGAACTGCTTGGTACGGTACAACACCCTGTAAAACAAAAACATCAAACTCGTTAACTTGATTAGTAGTGGTACTACTAAACATTCTATGTCTAAAGCTTTCAATACTAGCCGCAGAAACAACATATTTTTTATAAGGTTATACTGTAGAAGAAGAAGATAGTATAGAAGCCAGTATGTTGCTAGCACTTTCTTGTTGATAATGCGTATATACTATTTTGCATTCATCGTGTATGCTAGACAAAACTTCTTCTTTAGTTGGTTCCTTAGGTGGTTGTTCATTTGGATTTTTTGGAGTTGGAGGTGAAAGTACTACTATGCAATCATAAATAGTTTCAATAAGTGTTTTACAACTGTCTATTTTAATAGTCGGATTTAATACAACACCAATAATATAAATAGTGGAAATAGGTGTGCGCGCCCGTTTTTACCCAACGGGCGTGACGCACGGGCGTTTCCCCTGTCTATTTAAAATTAAATTGAAAGCTAAAAAAAAAGCTTATTTTTTAGTCGCCACCTAATTATTCTAAGGTGAATTAGGGCACCTAAATGTTAGCATAAATGCGACAAAATAACTCTGATTGCTGGTCTGCGAAACTGTGAGATTCTGGGTAAGAGTTCTTTATTATCCTAAAGGGAAGGGGTTAGGCATCCTTTAAGATCCGCTAACTTGCGGTTATCCGTTCAAACCTAGATTATTTATTATGCTGAAAATGTATGTTTTAAAGTATGAAGTTTAAGAAAAGGATATTGCAAATAATTAATTCAAACGATGCATTTTGACAAATTGCATGGCAAAAAATACATATAAAATGGATTTGTTAGTAAAAGTATGTATTGCATGACATAGCTTATAAAATGCATGTAGAATTGAAAAGGCATGCATTTATGAGACATGGTTTATAAGATGCATGTAGAATGATTCTTGAAAGAAATGCATGCACTTGTATGGCATCGTTTACAAGATGCATATAAATTGATTTTGATGAAAAGTATGTGTTCGCATGTAAAATTGATTTTTTGATAAAAAGTATGCATTATTTATAAAATACACATAAATTATGCATTTTTTATATATATATAAAGTTGATTTTTTAAAAGGCATGCATTAATTATAGAATACATGTAATAAAAGCATACAGTTGTAAAGCATTATTTATAAAATACATGTAGAGTTGAGAAAAAAATATGCATTTATGTGACATTGTTCATAAAAATAGATGTAAAGTTTATTTGTTTACAAAAATACGTATTTAGCGATTTGATAATAGAAGAAAGTAATTTTTTATTTATAATGTGAAGAGATGATTTTATGAAAATCTTTCAATATTACAAATCGGATAAAACGCAAACCTTATTTTTTAGGATTTAAAAAGGTGCGTAAAAGATAGCCAAATTATTTTGACAGAGATTAAAACATGCATAACGAGCCTAAAAATAAAATAACTAGCGTATGAGTTTGGAACATACATGACGGCCCTAAAATGAATAAAGCTAGCGATGGGTTTTCAATTTAACCGAGCCTAAGAAATAAACTAACAGCAGTTAAACTATCCTATTCATTTATCTATTCGTGACCTAATTATTCTAAGCATTCTAATGACAGTACATAATTAAATAATTATTACAACCTGAATGATAATGAAAGACACATTAGACAATAAATAAAGGCAGCAACTAGGGCGGATGACGATATCATCGCACCCTATTTGTTTTGAAGTTCCGAGGCCAGAGAATGCAATGAACGTGAATGTGGTTCTTCGTTTTGGACAAGTCATGATGAGTCTCATAACGAGACTCTTCGTTACTCCCGATGCATTTCATGTAAAGAAAAGAAAAGAAAAGAAAAGAAAAGAAAGATTAGTAGACAGAACGAAAATACAAACACATGAATATTCCTAATATATATATATATATATACAAAATATACCACTTAAATGTACATAGGAATGCATACGCGTGTCCGTATATTTTATATATCCTTAAGACATGTCATTTTTTCAGAGTTGACATGTTAAAGTAGCAGAAGAAAGAGCATGTGCTAACATATCCGGTTCCAAACTCAAAACAGGAATAAAATAGGCAAGGAAGATCAATGTATAAGTTATGTAAACAGATATGATAAATTCAGTTAAACCCATCCTAATCTCAAAGAAACATGATATTCATAAACTTAAACCAAACACACATATGATTATATAAACATGGATAAATAGACTCTTTCCAAATTTGCACATATTAATCTAGAATATAATATGTAAATATCGACATTTAAATCAATTAAAGTATGCTATCATTGTTTGATTTAATAGGCAACAACCAAGCTAACAACATACACAACATACGATAATTTGAATATCAATAATCCGCTAAGTGTCCTAAGAGCATTTAATCAAGCCATAGTTCCTTCCAAACACGTATTAATCTTACATTATCCGTATTGCACTTAATATTATTGAACCCAAGATACCTTACTAGAACAAATAACAATAATTAGTTAACAAAATATCGAAACAATATCATCTATCACATATCAACTCCAAATCAGAAATATCCCAACGACATATATACAATTATGCAAACAAAGCATTTATTATCATATTAATTAATCAAGACTACACTACTTTAGCAAAATATCATACTAAATCAAGCACAAATCACACAATCAAATAGGCTTAAAGAAATATAGAAGAATTGAAATGAGTCTAACCTTTTCCGGGTAGCGAACTAAGGTGTCGTCTCGAATTGTCGAATCCGCTCGGAAATGTTTAGGATTCTGATTTTTTATTTATTTAACGAATTCTTATTTTTAACCCAAAAAACAGAATTGAATTCTGTTTCTGAAAATTCGACCCTACCCGGAAGTGACCCGACCTGACCCAGAACCAAATCAGACTCAAATTGAGCGAAAAATGTGAGGAATGCAGATTTGCAAAAATTAAAGACTAAAAGTAGTATTTTCGGATTCGAAAACCTAAGAACAAAAAAGAGGTATTTTCTTATTGGAATTAAGAAACAAGAGAGGTAATTCGTAACCAAAAATTAAGAACAAGATAGTAGTAGTAGTTAATTCTCATGTATTGGCAGGTTAACAAAATGACAAATGAATTGATTACCAAATATGATTGGCAGATATACACTTGGGTGGTGGAGCGGGTGTAGATTTAGAAATATACCCATCTAGACTGATATGAATATTGAAAATGTACCCGCCACGGGTGACATATAGGTGACAGATATAAAATTTTCTGACGGATACGGGTGTGAGGTACCCGCACCCTCCCGCTCTACCCCACACCCGCCCAATTGCCATCCATACTCCCCCTTGTGCTCATTCATGATGATAATAACCAAATTGACACCAACTAAAGGATACAGTGAAGTGGATAAAACTATTTCTTCTTTAATTAGAGGATCTCAATTCGAGCCTCGGATATGAAATATTTTTTGGTAGAGAGTGTTTCTTCAGAAATGGGCTATATTCGACGTAAATTCGAATATAATCGGATTCTAATACGGGTACCAGACGGGAAACCAAACTCTTCCACGTGCCCTTCCCCCCTTTCATTTCCGTTTCTCTCTCCCTACCCTCTCATTTCCATTTTCCATTTCTTTAATAAAAAAAATTATAATACTATTCTTCAAGAAATCAAAAATCAAAAATCAAAATCTAGGCACCCTTCCTCTTTCATCTCTACAATTTGATAGCGACCAGCTTTTTTTCCTGCAAAATCTCTCAGAAAAGATTTAAAAAAAAAATTCCCATTTGTTTGGACATATCAGCTTCATAAACACAGAAATTAGCAAGAAAGTGCTGTTCTTGTTCTTGTTTATTGAGGTATTTTTCAGTTCTTTATTGTTTGGTTACTAAGTACATTGTTTGTTAAGAAACCCTTTTGATTTGCTTGTATTTGTGTAACCTCATTAGGGTTTATTGGAGGTTCAAAGAAGCTAATTAGTAGTAATGGTGTTTTCTTGATGTTTGCATAGTAGTTCAAATGTAGAGAAAGATATAACCTAGAACCAAGAATAGCAATATAAGGATCCAATCTTGATTTGTATAGATAGGGATATACTGTTTCTTGGATTATGACTTTTGATCAAAATTCAATACCCAAAGATTTGCCCCCACTAAACATTGTTAGGACATTGCCCGAAGACTGGGGTCGACCCGTTGAGGGGTTTTACGGTAACCCGACCCGGGATGTTGGAGGTAGTTCGGGAACTATACACGGAGGGGTTTATTACCCGACTGCAGTGACGGATGTGGGGTTTGTAGGTTTAGGGTTTGCGAATGCGGGTCCGGGAGCTGCTGGGCGGGTCCCGCAAGTCGTGCCTTCACAGCCACCGGGTGTTGGTGTTATGGATTCAGGAAATGGGTTGAGTCAGAATTTGAATTCCAGGGCACGGGTTGGTAGTAATGCGTCTGATCGCGCTAGTGATGATGGTGGTGGTGATGGTTCGGTGTCGGGGAGGAAAGTTAAATTTTTGTGTAGTTTTGGGGGGAGGATAATCCCGAGGCCGAGTGACGGGGCGTTGAGATATGTGGGTGGACAGACTAGGATTATTAGTGTTAGGAGGGATGTCAGTTTTGTTGAACTGGTTCGTAAAATGGTAGATACTTATGGGCAGGATGTGGCGATTAAGTACCAGTTGCCTGATGAGGATCTTGATGCACTTGTTTCTGTTTCTTGTCCGTACGATCTTGAAAATATGATGGATGAGTATGAAAAGTTGGTTGAAAGAGCGTCAGATGGGTCAGCTAAATTGAGGGTTTTTCTGTTTTCGGCTTCGGAGCTGGATTCGTCGTCCAGTTTGGTGCAATTAGTAGATATGCAAGATAGTGGACAGAGGTATGTTGAGGCAGTGAATGGGATTAGTAATGGGGTTAGTGGTATTGGTCTTACTAGGAAAGGAAGTAACGCTAGCGCAGGGTCCACCCAGAATTCAGAATTTAGTGGCTCTGAAGCTGTGGATAGCTTAGGTCATGGTCAGGGGGAGCTTAGAAATGTACCTTCTTTCGACCCACTATCACCTAGTGGAATTTCCGCTACCTCTCATGAACCTTCTGTCACTCCAATGGCCATTCCATTAGTCGTTCCTGGGCCAGTGCCAACCTTATCTGCTCCGCCGGAGCATGTGTTAGAGACAACTCTGCCTGTCACTGCACAGCAGCAACAAATGGGTTATGATATGCAGCAAATAGGAGTGACTTATCCAGGAACTACACCATATGTCCCGGCTTACATGGATCCTCAAAACCGTGCAGATTATGTTCAAGTCCCTTCCCAGATGGGATTCCCGAGACAGATTTTGGGAACTGTTGGGCCAGTAATGAATCAGCAGCATATAATTACTGGTGCTCAGTCTCAGCAGTTTGTCCCTGCTATTCATCACATGACAATGACTCCTTCCGGCCATGTCAGTATGAATCCTAATCTGGTTCAGCCCCAACATGTTAGGTTAGAACATTATACTACTGCAGAAGGCACATTGGGTCAGAGAGTTGTGCAGTTTCCTGTTGACCAAGGATATAGTGCTTACCAGCATCATGCCCCTTACGGATGGCACCAGATTCCGCACACCCAGCAGGTGCCGCCACTTTCTGAAGGCCAGGTGCCTCAACCACTCGTTACTGGTTCCGAGGCATTACCTAGGTTCGATGACTGTCTAATGTGTCAAAAATTGCTGCCTCATGCACACTCAGATACAGTAGTACAAGAGCAAAGAGAGAGTCCTGCAAGCACAGTATCTGACTTTAATCTGGTGTATCATAGCCTTAGGTTGGATGAGAGGGGACGGCCTATTGGAGTCCCACAAACTGTTGATAAACAGTATGAATATGATAGAAACCTCCAAAAGCCTGAGTTTGCAGAGCATCCAAAGGTGTCGGTTCCTCAAGGTATGATAGGGTTAACAAGTACGGTGCAATCACCTTATGGAGTTTTTGTTGGTGTTGTTCCTCAACCATGCAATGTTAGTCCGACCGAGCAGCTTCTGGTTCCATCACAGTATCAGGTTAAACAGGAAGTTGCTGCGAACAAACCAGTCAATGGTGATTTCCTTAAAGTTGGAGGCGTCATGTCTGGTCAAACACTGGATAACTTAAGTGGCGAATCTCCCAAGAATTACAGTGGAACTGCTGCACCTACCATGCTTCCGAAAGAAGATGATATAATAGAATCTGTAACGGCTTACAACCATTTGAGACAAATTGAGGAAAGGATGGAAAATCTCCTTATGCACCCCGCTAAAATTTTAGCAAATAATGAGCAGAGTAAGCCAGCTGTCGATAACTTTAGAAGGGAAGATATCTTGAATAACAGAGTTCAACAGTTTGGTGGGAGGGAGGGGTATCCAGGTTTGGTTACAAGTAACATGAATCCAAATGAAATACCTATTTCTTCAAATGAGGCTCCTATTATGACTAATCCAGGTGTGCATGCCCAACCAAACTACACCATGAATCCAAATGAAATACCTCTTTCTTCAAGTGAGGCTCCTATTATGACTAATCCAGGTGTGCATGCCAAACCAAACTATAACATGAATCCAAATGAAATACCTCTTTCTTCAAATGAGGCTCCTATTATGACTAATCCAGGTGTGCATGCCCAACCAAACTATGGGGTTAATCACTTAATCCCTGGTGAAATCTCTCCCCATCTAACCGAGAGAACTCCAGCTATTGGTGAATGGAAAGATGGGGCCCAGCATTTCCAGCCAATGCTGAGTCCTACAACTGCGGAAGTGGTCATACTCGACTGTACTGCACCATCTGTACAGGAGAATTCAAATTCTCTATATAGCAACCAGGATCCTTGGAATTTGCAACATGATGCCCATTTCCCTCCTCCAAAACCTAGTAAACTTCAACTAAAAAAGGAAGCTGCTGGCACCACTGTCGAGAATCCTTTTGGCAATACTAAAGGTGGATTACAAACACAGATTTGGTTGGAGGATGGAGCTTACCTTCTGTCAGGTAATACAGATTTCGGTTCAGATCAATCACGGTCCAAGAAAGGTGAGAACCTTCAATTTGCTTCTTTCTGGAATTTGGTATTGGTAGGTCATCTTATTTTATTCTTGCAGTCCTAACTTTTTCCTTTCCTTTTTGCTATCTAAAGGCTCAGAGGAGGAAATGATCAAGCAAGAACTTCAGGCTGTTGCTGAGGTTGTCGCTGCTTCTGTTCTTCACTCATCAACCCCATCTAATGCTGATCTATCCCCATCTTCAAGCCAACGGAATGCCGAACTTGAAAGCACTAATGCCGGAAAGGACCCCAAGGATAAAGTTGAGGTCTTACATTCTCTTACACAAACAACAGCTTCTGCAATGCAATTTGTTTAAAATCAGTTTCTTATATCTTAACTTTTTCCAGTCTTGCTAATGAGCCATCAATATCTGTTCAGGAAAGTAAAACTAAATTTCCAGAGAAAGCAAATTATGGGTTTCCTGTATCAGATGACCTTGGACGCTTACAGGTTCGACATTTCTTGTCCAGTGCAATTTCTATAATTTGTTATACCTAATTGGAATAGTGAACTGATCTTTTACTATGACTGCCACATTGCAATTTTTTCATTTTTCCCTGCATTTTTTTTAATAAGTCCATTCTTGTGAATAGATTATAAAGAATGGTGACCTCGAGGAGATTCGAGAATTGGGTTCTGGTACATTTGGCACTGTTTATCATGGAAAGTGGAGGGGTACTGATGTTGCAATTAAAAGGATTAATGACAGGTGTTTTGCTGGGAAAGCTTCAGAACAAGAGCGCATGGTTGGTGTCTTTTTTTGTTCTTTCAAATTCTTTCTGTCTTTGTCTTTTTCCCTGCACCTGATAATTTAACTAATTTATTCAAGATCTATGCATCTTTTATTCATGTATATATTTTAGCTCTGCTTATCTTTTTATTTAGAGGGATGATTTCTGGAATGAGGCCATCAAACTTGCAGACTTGCACCACCCGAACGTTGTTGCCTTCTATGGTGTTGTGCTAGATGGTCCAGGTGGCTCAGTGGCGACTGTTACAGAATATATGGTTAACGGGTCCTTGAGAAATGCTTTACAAAAGAATGAGAGGTAATCTTTCTTTTTGTAGTTCTTTTTGCTTGCACGGATTCACTGGAGTATTTGTTTATTGGTAATTCATTCTTTACTTACATATGCAGATATTTGAAATGGAATCTTTGTTATTCCCTCCATTTCAATTTGTTTGTCTTACTTTTCTTTATAGTCTCTTTAAAAAAGAATGCCACTTTCTATATTTAGTAACTCTTTACACCCAACATCCTACATGACATATTTAAGACCACAAGATTCAAAGGGCATTTTTACACTACACACATCTTTAGTTTAAGACCACAAGATCTAAAAGTTGTCTTTATTTTCTTGAACTTCATGCCGAGTCAAACCAAGACAAACAAAATGAAACAGAGGGAGTAACTTACTTTTAGCTGGTTTTTATACCGTTGAGTTTTGGGTTAAACGTGTTAGGGTTGACCTCTGCTATGGTTTTAGTGATTAAATAACTTGGTGGTATAAATTTATGTCTTCATGCAATTTTACTGCAATAGTAGGTTAAAGCCCACATCATTTAAGATGGTCTTTGTCTAGTGCACTATAAGGGTAGTAGATTGGTTTTCCTGTAGTTACTTTGTGGTTGAGTAGGTTTCTTTAATGATATTCTCCTGAATTTTGCGGGATCAGAAAGCCATCTGTTTGATTCATTCATTTTCAGTTTGAGCACTTATAGTACTCTTCTGCATACATTTTCGTCCCAAAAAAAGTACTCTTCTGCATACATTAAAATTGTATACTATTTGTGGTGTTACACATAAAAAATGGGATGACTAAATGCATTGCATATACTGTCTTCAGGAATCTGGATAAGCGGAAACGCCTCGTGATCGCCATGGATGTTGCATTTGGAATGGAGTATTTGCATGGGAAGAATATAGTGCACTTTGACTTGAAAAGCGACAATCTGTTGGTTAATCTGCGTGATCCTCACCGTCCAATATGCAAGGTTAGTCATTGCCAGGTGATGCTTTTATTTGTTAGTTGATAAAAAATGATGTGAATAAATGTTAAAGATTTAGTAGCCAATTATCTCAACAATGGGAAGGAGTGTTAGTCTAGCAAATTCTATTGCATGTTGACACCACAGAAACTAATTCAAGTTTTACGCACAGTTAGATCCTCAGCTAGGCGATTGCTGATGGTTCATTGTTCAACCTATTTCGGTAAAAACATTAGCTAATAACATTTGCAGTTGTTTCTGAGTCTTCATTGAACTAAAGAAAATAATTGGATGTCACGTACTAATTCTACTGTACTCCGTATCTCAAATCTACGATGGAAGCGTAATTTTCTATTGAGAATGAGATAAAGTCTTTTTAAGTAAAGGAGTTTAATCCCTGAATGGGGCAGGTAAACTACATTAGAAGATCCAAAAAGATCATAGTTTGACATTTACAACTGAATATTCGTTGTAATATGATATCCAAGTATGACACCCCCAAACCTGCAGATCATCACTCTCATTGAGGTAACATTTTAGAGCTTGGAGTTCTTATCAATTTTTTCAAAAAAAGGATTTAGAGCTTGGAGGCTGCTTTTGCATTTGATGTGATGCGTATATTGCTTAACATCTCAAAAAGTTCCCAGCTGAAGCAGTTACATCATAGTTTGAAATTGATAAACTTTGTATGTCCCTCAAGAAAATAGCAAACAAGTATAGTATTTTTGGTACTAAAATTTTGTAGATGGTTCGAGACACAATAGATGAGGTGCATCATTTCATTGGTGTAGTAAAAAAGCAAAACCCTTCACTTTTTGGCTTTTACAACCTTTCAATCTTTCATGGCTAATTTTATAATTGAAAACGATTGAGTTTTTATACCAACAACAACAATAACATACCCATTATAATCCCACAAGTGGGGTCTGAGGATGGTAGGATGTACGCAGACCTTACACCTACCTTTGTGGGGTAGAAAGGTTGTTTCCAATAGTATGAGGGACCCTATCATGAGAAAATGGCGTTGTACATTCCTGCACCTGTTTCCATCCAGTCTGAATAAAATGGTCCCTCCAACCTATTATTGGGAAAGGTGACCCATGATAGTCTTTACAACAACTACAGTCCAGGTTGTGAACAAGGTCTATCATGTTGAATTAAATTGTAAGATCTTGCGTAAACTTTAGTGCATTCCATGAGCATTAACACTGGATATCATATACATTGAGTTGTTGTTTTAGATGAGTGCTTCAACTGCCTAAGTCAATGTTTAGGGGCTGAGAGTGGTTATGGTTTCTGCTTATTAACCAATATCAGATATCCCTATGGACCTGCATTTTTTGTGTGTTCAAATGAAATGACCTGACTGTGGAGGGGGAGATTAAATTCAAAGACCTCATTGTGGAACTTAGATTCAACATACTTATAAAAATTATATGTGCAACTTCATCAAAGAACTACAGTATGTGCAGTAGGTTTAGACCCTGTTAAAGGATAGAGGGACGGGTCCATCATCCACCGAGTTTCGAACTGTGCGCCATCAGTCCTTGTTGATTTCTTGCATATTTTACCTTCATAGTTTAGGCTATATGCCTGTGCAAAATAGGAAAAGATCACTCTATACTCGAACTAATGAGGCTTTAAGTTTTAGGTGACAAATTCAATTGTGCTTAGGCTTGTCAATTGTCACTACCTTACTGAAACAATCCAGACACCTAATTTTCTTCATTTATTGTTTTAGCTGTTTAGGGCAATCATGTTACTCTTCTAGAGTCTTAGACTCCAGAGAGACATGATTTCATATTTTTGCTTAGTTAAAATGGTTAGGCGTACAAATATTCAATTATAAAGAATAACCTGCTGGGTGTGAATAGACCTTTGCTATAATCTTTGTTTGACATTAGGATCTTGAAATTTGTTAGATGTATCCATTGCCTTTCAGTGTTTTCCTAGATGATTGTGATTATAGCAAGAAGTTTCATATCTATGGATGTGAGACACTTGTTTAATGCCTGTACTTGTGTCAGTTATGGTGACAACATCTAGGTCTGTGCTACTTAAGTGAGTAACTAAGCCATTTTAAGGTATTGGGACATCAAGAGAAAAACCAAGTTCTTATGTTCAAATCCTAGCGGAGGGGATTTCTTCTCATTTCTCCAAGTCTTGGTGGACAAGGTTACTGGTACCTGTGTTGGTGGGAGGTATCACGTACCTCGTGAATTAGTCGAGGTGCGCGCAAGGTGACCTCGACACCGCTGTTGTAAAAAAAAATAGAAACCAAGTTCTTTTTTCTTTTGAATACGAGAGAATTTCATAATTTATTTCCCATGCTTTCAGCTTTAGCTTTTGAAAGTCCTTAGTGTTTATGTTGTGCCGTCTTTAGGTAAACTTGTGGCTATTTTGGTTGGAATTAAATTGGGTTGAAATCACTTTGATGGTTCCTCATAAGTAGAAACTACCGATTACACTATGAAAATGCTTATGTAGTGTAATTCTTTTCTTTTGAGATACCCTTGCTCACAACTTAGATTAAATGAAAATGCTTATGTAGTGTAATTCTTTTCTTTTGAGATACCCTTGCTCACACCTTAGCTGGATTCAAAACTAGATGCATTGCACCTTTTAGTCGGACTCTCTAGAAATTCTTTGTTTAGAGAAAGTTGTACAATCAATGAAAAAGGAGTGGGCAATACAAGTGTTGCCTGATGATCGATGAAGTTTGAGGAGAATTATGATGTCTCCGGTTCAAATTCCAATTAAGGCAAAACACTACATAATTTCTTTCCATCTGTCTACGTCATGGTGGGTAGAGTTACATGTACTTGTAGTCGTGGAATGTTGCTAGTATCCAGCCGAATAGTCGAGGTGTACGCAAGTTGGCCAGATACCACTGTCATAAAAGAAAGAGTGGGCAATACGACCCAAAGCCTTTTCGTAAATTGTACTCGTGTGCCCCTAGATCATATCTACTACTTAGTCAAGCTTTTTTGAATTGTTTTCTTTTATTTTTTTGCGAAGATACACTCTCTGCGTTGAGTAAAGCCTAATAAACTATCAATCTCAGTAAAATCCAAATGATCATCGACTGCCCAAATTGGGCCTAAGGTACAAATTGCTTACTTGTCCCAAAAGGGGGGTTTAAATGCACATTGGATAAACTTGACTTGAGAGTTTTCGTCAATTTGGGTTAAAAAGATCACTTCTTAAAGCCACCAAAAAGAGCCTGCCTTATAGCTTTATCTTTATTTTGATTGATGCTATAAAATTTCATCTTGAAGGAGTTCAGAAGGAAAAGTGAAAAGATGCTCTCAGGCACGGTAACCAAGGTAAGTTCAAAAATTCCCTCCACAACCTTCCTCTCTCCCCGGTCCACGTCGCCGGCCATTGGAAACCCTATTACGACATGACCCATCGACTCTCTTCCCTTCTTCACTTGTTCTCTTTCCTAAAACCCTTCTAGATCTATCCTTATCGGATATTACCCATCTTTTTCTTGACCTTCTCTCTTCTTATTTTCATGTTTTTTCTCAGAAAAGCTTACATCATCTCTCTCCAACGTTAGAACTACGCCAGAATCTACTCCGGCCAGTCACCGACACCGGAACTTCGTCGGAATCTGCTCCGATCAATTTGCTGACACGATCTCCTTCCCATATTCTCTTCCTCCTGAGAATTCTGTCACCTAGAGAAACCACCTGAAGGTCCTCTGGGTTTTTAGGATCTCTGTTCCGGTGGTATTCGACAATCAGAATTCTCTACTCTGTTTTTCAATCCTTTCCTCTTCCCCATGATTACTGGCAGACTATTTATCTCAGAGGGGTGAAGAAAATTTTAGGAAAACGTCAACGACTATTCCTAAGCATCATGGGGAATCACATTTATTTCAGGAAAGGGGGTAAATCTTACGACTTAACAGAATCAAAATCTTCCTCAGAAATATGGTATGATTGGGTCGAAAGTTCTAAGCTTTATATGAGAAGGATGGTACTAAGCAATGGGGCTCTTCTCTGGCTTTGCAGAAGGCTACGTGATGCTTCAAAATTAAGAGGGGAAAACTTTAAATCCTAAAAGGGCAGAGATTTCTCCACCCATATTTATTTTGCCTTAACAATTAAACTGTGTGCAAGTGATAAGGTTCCTGGGCCTGATGGCTTCCCTATGAGCTTTTGAAGGACGATATTATGAACACCATGCATCACTTTCTTTCTTATCAAGTATTTGAAAAAAGCTTTAATGTGACTTATATTGCTCTCATTCCTAAGAAAATTGGAGCAGTTGAGCTTAGAGACTTTATGCCAATTAGTTTGATTAGTGGGGTGTATAAAATTATAGCCAAAACTCTTACAGAGAGATTGAAGAAGGTTGCTGACACTAGCAAACAATCATCAAATGGCTTTCATAAAAAGGAGACAAATTATAAATGTTGCACTCATTGCCAGTGAATGTGTGGACACTAGATTGAAAGGCGATGTTCCATGTATCATGTGCAAGCTGGATATAGAGAAGGCATATGATCATGTCAACTGGAATTTTTTGCTTGGCATTCTGAGACGAATCAGGTTTGGTGAAAGGTGATTGAAATGGATTGGGTTTTGCGTTAAAACTGTTAGGTTCTCCATACTTGTCAGTGGAGAACCTATGGGTTTTTTTCCTTCAGAAAGGGGTCTACTTAGACAAATAGATTCCCTCTCTTCTTTTCTTTTCATCATAGCCATGGAAAGATTTAACAATATGATGAGAAAGGCTATCAACAATAGCTGGATCAATGGATTCAAAGTCGGCAACATGATAGGAGAATAAATGGAAGTTTGTCATTTGCTCTATGGAGATGATGATGTGGTGTTCTGTGAAGCAAATGCAGAGGAGATCAACTTTATGAGGATAATTCTCATTGTTTTTAAGCTGTTCTGGTCTTTGTGTCAACGGGGGGGGGGGGGGGGGGGGGGGGGGAATAGTCTTTTTCTGTTAAGGGGGTGGAACAAATTTAGGCCATGCCAAATATTTTAGGGTGTAGAACTGATAGCTTACCAACTAAATATCTAGGCATGCCTTTAGGAAATAGACACAAAGATTTGGCGACATGGGATGGAATTGTAGAGAAAACAAAGAAGAAATTAGCAATCTGGAAGGCACAATACCTCTCACTTGGTGGTAGGACCTTGATTAACAATGTGTTGGACTCTTTACCTATATATGTCATGTTTCTCTTTCCTATTCCATCCGAAGTGATCAAAAAGTTGGATAAGCTTAGGAGAGATTTTTTGTGGCTAAGAAATAAGGAGGGCTCACATCAAGTAGATTGGGAAATTGTCTAGCTAGATAAGAGCTCTGCTCTGGAGGGCTTGGAATCAGGGATCTAAGGAGACAAAACAATTCTGTCTATGAAATGGTTGTGGAGATTCAATTGGGAACAACATGCATTATGGAAGGAAGTGGTCATACGCAAATATAGGCAAATAGAACATCGGTGTACTAATATTGTCACTAGCACTTATGGTACCTCAGTCTGGAGAACCATTAGGAACCTTTGGCCCAAACTAACAGAGAGCATATCCTATAGGGTGGGAGCTAGGAGCAAAATATTGTTTTGGAAAGATCTATGGATTGGCCAAGTGACTTTGATGCAAGCCTTTCCAGATTTATTCAATATTAGCTTTGTACCAAATGTTACAGTGGCTGATAGTTGGTCTCAACAGGGATGGGTTATCACATTTAGAAGACATTGAATGATTGGGAAGTGAACATGTTTGTTGTGCTAATGAATGTCTTAGAAGCTTTCAGTGGTACTACTACCTCTCCTGATACCATCAAATGGAAACATGACAACGATTGGGAATTTTCTGTTAGCAGAAGTTATAAAAAAGAAGCAAAGTTGTAGCCTCAGATTAGGCTAGGCTCATGGAAACAGGTTTGGAAAAATATGGCACCGACAAAGGTTAAGTGTTTAGTTGGTTTGTTGGCAAGAATGCTTGCCTCACTCATAAGAGACTACAGAGAAGGAAGTTTCATATTGCTTCCAGGTGTTTCCTATGCTGTGAGAAAGGAGAGACAAATAGTCATTTGTTTCTTCACTGTAAATTCACTTCTCAACTATGGTCTTTGTTTCTCAATCTAACAGAGACCAAATGGACTATGCCTGAACATACAACGAACCTCTTAAGCTGTTGGATTAGGAGATGGGGCAGTACGAGTCAGAAGAAATGGTAGAGATCAATTCCATCATACATCTGGTGGATAATTTTGAGGGAGAGAAATGAAAGATGTTTTGATGACAAAGTTAACAACGTTCATAAAGTTAAAGGAAGATGCATTGCTACTTTTTATTTTTGGTGTAAAGAACATTGTATAGAAGAAGCCGAATAGTTAGTAGATCTTTTAGGTTCTCTCTAAGTACTATAGGCTGTTCTTAACAACTTTTTGGAGGTCTCCAACATCTCCTTAATGATGAGGAATATAACTTTACCAATTTTTTTTAAAAAAAAATTCCATTTTGAGGTAGGCATAACTCTTTTGTGAAACTTCAAGGAAGTAACCTTCTCGTGTGGAAATTTTGGTGCACTTATGAGTTTTAGGTCTACATGGATGATCGGGTGAGATTTGTCAAGAATCATAACTTTATGGTATCAATACAATTATTACTCCAAAAAAAAAAAGCTAGAGTTCTAGCATGTGCACTCCATAGAGCTCTTACATTATAACATCAGTTATTCATGTATTAACTATTCCACCTTTTGTCCTGCATAAAATAATACACAGATTCCCTCATAACTTATACATGTATTAGTTATGCGAGTTTCTAAATTGCAAACCAAACATTATACTAATTTCATACATGAATTAATCACATTGCTTCATTTCTTGTTGTCTTCTTCCAAAATTATTTCACTACTAAACATATAGGATAATTGCTCTCTCAAGAACTACTATTGTTTCTTCAGTTTCAAAAACTAAGTTTTGTTTTTCTTTTCGCCATTTTGGTATTCTGTTCGATCGTGGTCCACTTTTTGTGGGTTTTGGTTCTAATAATTTTTAGCCAAAATTTAAGCCTTTTCTTTGATTTGGAACCTTTCTGCTCTGGGTTTGAACTGTTGTTGAGAACATTCGCCATTGTTGAAATTTTCGAAGCTTCTCAACGGCTGACAAGTACTTCACTTTTTGTAAGTATATATACATATATACACAATTTTCAGGGGTCAGATCTGGTTGTTCCACTGCTCCAAACCATCGCGATGCTGCTCACCCCAGATCCCCTGACTCTACTGTTTCTCCTCTCTTCTTCGGTGACTGGTATATACTCTAACGTCGCTTCGAGCTTCGACTCCGACAACCACTACTTGTTGCTCTGTTTTATTTTTGCTACTGTATTGCTCGTTTGGGATCTGCAGAGGTAATCATCGTTCCAACAGTTTCGTTAATGAACAGTAACTCCGCCGGTGAACAGTGCTCTACCCAACAGGTTCTACCCAACTGGAGTTGGTACCTTCGGTCGCCCTTACTGATTCTTAATCCCTCATCCTTGTAACTAACTCTTAAGTTTTACATTCTAGCCTATAGTTCTATCATTCTTGCCGTAGTAGTTAGACTTGCTTCTACATTCTTGCAGACTTGTGCTATAGTATTGATTCCTGCTCCTTTTAGTGTGAACTTTTGATTAGTTTATATTTGTTTTAGTGGCGTTGGTAAAAAATGGTAGACTAGAGTTATGTTCTCGATCGAGGACAGAGGTGAGGGTTAGGGGGTAAGTGGGGTAAGGGAGATGCTAGGCTGAGAATAGGGTTTTGGAACATTTGAACTTTAACGGGGAAGTCCATAAAGTTGGTTAAGATTCTTAAGAAGATGAGGATTAATATAGCCTACGTCCAGGAGACCAAATGGGCAGGACCTAAGGCTAAGGATGTAGACGGGTATAAGTTACGGTTCTCGGATAGGTCGAGGTATAAGAATGAGGTAGGCATTTTGGTAGACAACGAGCTAAGGGATCAGGTGGTAGAGGTTAGGAGGGTCAATGACAGGATGCTGTCGATTAAGTTAGTAGTTGGAGGGTCCACTATGAACGTTATTAGTGCTTACGCGCCGCAGACGGGCTTGGACGAGGAGGAGAATAGGCGTTTTTATGAGGATTTAGACGAGGTGGTGGGAGTTATACCACCCACTAAAAAGTTATTTGCTGGAGGGGATTTCAATGGACATATCGGGTCACTTCCGGGAGTTATGAGGACGTGCATTGAGGCTTTGGCCTCGGGGACATGAACGGGGGAGGCGTCTCACTCTTGAAGTTCGCTAAAGCTTTTGGGATGGTGATAGCCAATTCAAGGTTTATGAAGAAGGAGCACTTGGTGACTTTTCGTAGCTCGGTGGCCAAGACTCGGATAAATTTTTTGCTCCTTAGGAAGGTTGACAACGGTCTTTGTAAAGATTGCAAGGTTATTCTGAGGGAGTATCTTACAACCCGACATAAGCTTTTTGGTGATGGATTTGGAGATCAAGATGGAGAAAAAGAGGAGGGTTGTGGATAACAAACTAAGAATCAAATGGGGGAGGTTGACCATGGCTAGTGCAAAGGAGATAGGAGAGAGGTTGATGGCAAAGGGGATTGGGGGAGTAGTGGGGATGCGATCGGTATGTGGGACAAGACGACCAATTGCATTCAGGAGGTAGCTAGAGAAGTGCTAGGGGTCTCGCGGGGTAGCCGTGGTGGGCATCGAAGGGACTGGTGGTTGAATGGTAAGGTTCAAGAGAAGGTGGAAGGAAAGAAAGTGGCGCATGCAAAATTGGTAGAAAGCAAGGATGAAGTGGAGAAGTGGACGAATAAGGAATTGTATAAGATGGAGAGGAAGGAGGCAAAGTTAGTGGTTACGATGGCAAAAATGACGGCTTTTGAACGCCTGTTTGTGGAATTAGAGGAAAAAGGCGAGGACAAAAAGTTGTACAGACTAGCCAAGGCGAGGGACAGGAGGACCCGAGGATGACAAAGTACTAGTGGAGGACGCGCATATTAGACGGAGGTGGCGGTCTTACTTCCATAAACTCTTGAGCGAAGAAGGAGATAAAGACATTGTGCTGGGAGATCCAGAGCAATCTGGAAGGTACATAGATTTTGGATATTGTAGAAACATCAAGGTTGAGGAGGTTAAGTGTGCTCTTTGCAGGATGCGCAGTGGACGAGTGACCGGGCTTGATAACCCAGGTGAATTTTGGAAGAATGCAGGCAGGGCAAGTTTGGAGTGGCTGACTGAGTTATTTAATGTCATTTTTAAGACGGCTAAAATGCTCGAAGAATGGAGGTGGAGTACAATGATTCCTTTGTACAAGAACAAATGTGACATCCAGAGTTGCACCAACTAAATGTGTATCAATCTACTAAGCTACACTATGAAAGTTTAGGAAAGGGTCGTGGAGATGAGGGTGAGAAGAGACATGTCTACTTCCGAGAACCAGTTTGGATTCATGCTGGGGCGTTCGACTACAAAAGCCATTCATCTTATTAGGAGGTTGGTGGAGCAGTATAGGGAGAGGAAGTGAGACTTACATATGGTTTTCATGGACCTCGAGAAGGCATATGACAAAGTCCCTAGGGAGGTTTTATGGTGATGTTTGGAGGTTAAATGTGTACATGTGGCGTACACTAGGGCGATCAAGGATATGTATGATGGAGCCAAGACCAGCATATGGACAGTGGGAGGAGACTCAGAGCACTTTCTAGTGATGATGGGGCTGCACTAGGGATTAACTTTTAGCCCATTCTTATTTGCCTTGGTGATAGATGGACTGGCGCGACAAATCCAAAGAGAGGTGTCGTGGTGTATGTTATCCGCAGATGACATAGTCCTGATATGTGAGACTCGCAGCGGAGTGAACGCTAAGCTGGAGGTTTGAAGACAAACGTTGGAGTCTAAAAGGTTTAGGCTGAGTAGGACCAAGACAGAATACTTGGAGTGCAAGTTCAGTAATGGGAGCGAGCATGAGATAGGCGTGGAGGTGAGGCTTGGTACTCAGGTCATTCCAAAGAAAGGAAGCTTCAAGTACCTCGGGTCTATTATCCAAGGTAATGGAGAGATTGATGATGATGTCACACATCGTATTGGGGCAGGTGGATGAAATGGAGGCTCGCATTTGGAGTCTTGTGCGATAAAAAGGTGTCACAAAAACTTAAAGGCAAGTTTTATAGGGTGGTGGTTAGACCGACTATGTTGTATGGGGTGGAGTGTTGGCCAGTCAAGAATTCGCACATTCAAAAGATGAAAGTTGCGGAGATGAGGATGATGAGATGGATGTGTGGCCATATAAGGAGGGATATGATTAGAAATGATGATATCTGGGACAGAGTAAGAGTGGCCTCGGTGGAGGATAAGATGCGGGAAGCGAGGTTGAGATGGTTCGGGCATGTGCAGATGAGAGACACAAATGCCACTGTGCGGAGGTGTGAGAGGTTGGCTATGGACGGGTTCATGAGGGGTAGAGGCAGGCCGAAGAAGTATTGAGGAGAGGTGATTAGACGAGATATGGTGCAGATGCAACTTACTGAGTACATGACCTTAGATAGGGGGTTGTGGAGGACACAGATTATGGTAGAAGGATAGTAGGTAGTTGAGCGTAGCCCTACTTACGCTTACAAACTGGTAACTGGTAGTTGTAGTGTTATTATTGTGGGTCTGCTTAGCCTATCATAATAGTAGGCGCAATATTGCTTTATAGTCACATGTCGCTTGATTTCTGTTCTATGAGTTTTTTAGTGTACTTTGTTTATCTTATTTACTTGTGTTAGTTACTGCTTTCTTTTTCAGAACGCGCTATCATGACCTATTCGCTTTTGTTACCATCATTTTCATACTGCTTTAAATTG
The DNA here is from genome assembly GCA_034509755.1 of Anisodus tanguticus. Classification (NCBI taxonomy): domain Eukaryota; kingdom Viridiplantae; phylum Streptophyta; class Magnoliopsida; order Solanales; family Solanaceae; genus Anisodus; species Anisodus tanguticus. The sequence continues at coordinate 4,328,798 of CM067543.1, read as the reverse complement.
TGTCCGGGTCTGACCGTTTCTTTGCTTTGCTTGTGCTTATGCTTTGTCTTGAGCTGAGGGTCTTTCGGAAACAACCGCTCTACCTACCAAGGTAGATGTAAGGTCTGTATACACTCTACCCTCTCCAGACCCCGCGTTGTGGGATTTTCACTGGGTATGTTGTTGTAATAACTCACCTCATAACTAGCTACCAAACACGATATTACTTATGCATGATTTTAATACATGAATAACTTACTTCTAACCAACTACCAAACGACCCTTACCGGCACACTTAAGCCATGGAGATAGTTGAAGTTCAAGCTAGGCTTTTTGCCTTGTTTAGGCATTTGCTTTGATGCAGGCATTAAAGGGCCAAGTCGTGTGCCTTTGTCATGTGATTTGTTTTCAAGAGGAAGAGACTTGAACAATAGATATTATCAGGAAGTAATATATTAATTATTAAAAAATGTTATGAGTAAATATGTTTGGTGACTAGAAATTGGAAATTTGGTATAGCTAGTTATAAATAAAAAACTTAAAATTGCATCGTTGCATCTAAATCTGACAGATATGACTTTTGTTTTGTATATTATTGTAGTTTCTCAATTCTTTGTTCCAATATCTTTTGTTTGTACTACTATTTTCTTGCATTACATATCTTTTCACCCCTTTTCATACATTACCTAGTGTTTCATAAAAATTGGAATTGCAATACCTAGTATATACATGCTTATAAGTCGGAGTTATCTTCTAGAATAACCTTTAAACACGAAAGCAGTCCATTACGAATCATAAAAGCTTCCTGCCATATTATCATCTGTTTCACTTGTTATATTGACTGTAAATCTATCCTTCTTGTTTTAGGTTGGTGATTTGGGGCTATCGAAAGTGAAATGTCATACACTAATCTCAGGCGGTGTACGAGGAACACTCCCTTGGATGGCACCAGAACTTCTTAATGGAAGCAGTAATCTTGTCTCTGAGAAGGTATAAAAAAGTAATAATTTCATCTTCTCCATGCGTGTTAATGCATATTTTGCTGGTTGTGTTTGTAGGTTGATGTTTTCTCCTTTGGAATTGTATTGTGGGAACTTCTTACCGGAGAGGAACCATATGCCGAATTGCATTATGGGGCTATCATTGGTAATTTCTCATAGTAGTCGTTATGTCTTCAAATTCTTTTGAGATAATGGATCAAACGCCCCCTAAACTATCACGTTTTTATACATTTCATAGTTAAGTTGTGCCTTGTTTACATTACCCCTGAACTATAACTTTCAAGTGCTAAAACTCCCTGGCTTGACAGATGGCAACGTGCATGTTAACACCTCCTTAGAGGCACGTGATGGCTTTTATAACTGCTAATTAAGCCAGAAAATCAGATTTTCTATTTTTTGTTATTTCTTTTTACAATGGCTTTTATAACAACAAAAAGGTGGTTATAAAGAGAAATAACAAAAAACTAGAAAATCTGATTTTCTAGTTTAATTAGCCGTTATAAAAAGCCGGACTTTTTAGCACTTGAAAGTTATAGTTCATGGGGTAACCTAAACAAGACACAATTTAAGTATGAACTGATAAAAATGTGATATTTTATGGGGGTTTGGAACCATTATCTCAGTTCTTTTTTTTGTTAGCTTCAACCAAATGTTGTTAAAATGCTTTCTAAGACGACAAATCGGTGTGGAGTATTGACGACTGAATCCAATGCAGGTGGTATCGTAAGTAATACCCTGCGGCCTCCTATGCCTGAGTCATGTGACCCAGATTGGAAGTCACTGATGGAGAGATGTTGGTCAGCTGAACCATCAGAGAGGCCTAACTTTACCGAGATCGCCAATGAGCTACGAGTGATGCAATCTAAGATCCCTCCGAAAGGACAAAACCAACAATCACCTCCCTCTGCAAACACCAACCAAGCTAAAAGTTGAATTTCTCCATTATCGTTATATAGTTGTCTTTTACCTTGATTGACATATTAAAGCTGAACTTGGTATATAAATTAGCTCAAATGTAACCATAATATAGTAGTTTGTTTGTCTTCTGTTTTCTGGTTATTAGGTTTACATTCCATTACATTACGGGGCGTTCGATTACAGAAGTCATTCATTTTATTAGGAGGTTGGTGGAGCAGTATAGGGAGAGGAAGAAAGACTTACATATGGTTTTCATTGACCTCGAGAAGGCATACAACAAAGTCTCTAGGGAAGTTCTATGGAGATGTTTGGAGGTTAGAGGTGTATCTGTGGCGTACACTAGGGCGATCAAGGATATGTATGATAGAGCTAAGACCAGGGTACGAACAGTAGGAGGAGACTCAGAGCACTTCCAAGTGATGATGTGGCTGCACCAGGGATCAATTCTTAGCCTATTCTTATTTGCCTTGGTGATGGATGGACTGACGCGACAAATTCAAGGAGAGGTGATATGGTGTATGTTATTCGCAGATGACATAGTCCTGGTTTATGCGACTTGCAGCGGAGTGAACGCTAAGCTGAAGGTTTGGAGACAGACTCTGGAATCTAAAGGGTTCAGGCTGAGTAGGACCAAGAAAGAATACCTGGAATGCAAGTTCAGTAATGGGAGCGACCTTGAGACAAGCGTGGAGGTGAGGCTTGATACTCAGGTCATTCTAAAGAAAGGAAGCTTCAAGTACCTCGGGTCTATTATCCAAGGGAATAGAGAGATTGATGACGATGTCACACATCGTATTGGGGCAGGGTGGATGAAATGGAGGCTCGCATCTAGAGTCTTATGCGACAAAAAGGTGTCACCAAAACTTAAAAGCAAATTCTATAGGGCGGTGGTTAGTCCGACTATGTTGTATGAGGCGGAGTGTTGGCCAGTCAAGACTTCGCACAAACAGAAGATGAAAGTTGCGGGGATGAGAATGTTGAGATGGATGTGTGGGCATACAAGGAGGGATAGGATTAGAAATCATAATATCCGGGAAAGATTGAGAGTAGCCTCGGTGGAGGATAAGATGCGGGAAGCAAGGTTAAGATGGTTTGAACATGTGCAGAGGAGACACAAATGCCTCAGTGCGGAGGTGTGAGAGGTTGGCTATGTACGGGTTCAGGAGTGTTTGAGGTAGGCCGAAGAAGTATTGGGGAGAGGTGATTAGACGAGATATGGCGCAGGTGCAACTTAATGAGGACATGACCTTAGATAAGAGGTTGTGGAGCTTACGAATTATGGTAGTATGTAGTCGGGCGTAGTCCTACTTACGCTTGCAAACTGGTAGTTGTAGTGTTATTATTGTAGGCTCGCTTAGCCTATCATACTAATAGGCGTAGTATTTCTTTATTTTCCCCTGTAGTTTGATTTCTGCTGCTATGTGCCCTTTAATGTATTTTGTTTAGCTTATTTACATACGCTAGTTACTGCTTACTTTTTTAGAATGTGCTATCATGACTTATTCGCGTTTGATATCATCATTTTCATATTGCTTTACATTTTTTTTAATCGGATCTGACCGTTCCTCTTGCTTTGCTTTTGCTTTTGCTTTTGCTTATGTTTTATCTTGAGCCGAGGGTCTTTCGGAAACAACCGCTCTACCTATCCAGACTCCATGTTGTATTCCATTCCATTTTATTATTGGCTTCATTTGGTGTTCTACTAGTCGAACGTGGTTGTGAGATACTGACCAAAGTTGCATGTAAGCAATAGAAACATTACGTTTTCTTCTTCATTCCATTACCTATATGGGCATACTAATCAACTAGGTTGGGACTGAGGCGTCGTTGATTAATTGATTGATATTGTTCTAATGCATATCATGTTTTGCAAGATTTCGTTTAGACTATTAATGTAGTTTAACTTGTGATAATAGATCAGTTATCATTTGTATCGGGTTATATATTAATGTTTATTTATAATTACCTTGTAAGTGACTTGATTGCGTAATACTTTTTATGCCATTGTTGAATGGGTTTCCTCTAGAAGCCTTCTCCCCTTTGTTTGGCTACTATCGAAAAGATGGGAAAATGAATGAGAAAATTACAGTTTGGTTTGTCAAACGTAACTGGAAAACGACCAAACAAGAAAGAGATTGATTACACGGTAATCCTTAATTATAGTTCTAACATCGGTCTCACTTGAATTGGATTAGCTCCTTTCGGCACAAGAAGTAATTAATTAGACAAATCTTTTCATTTCATTGAGTAATTGCGTTGGCTTGCAAAAGTGATTGTAGATGGGGACCTAACACCTAACTACAATCATAGTTCATTCTGTAAATCATCAACTAATATTCGCTAACATAATGGTTTATAATTGTGATACCAGGTACCTAATTAGTTCTATGTGCTATCCAAAAAGCATATCCAATAATGAACCTAGGTAACTAATTATGTTCTTGTTCCCTACAATTGGGTGCCAGTACCTAACGGATCTCTTATCTTTTATGACTAGTTTACTTATTCTTTAATGGTCTTATTTTGATATGATTATTATATTAGACTTAATAATTATATATTAAATTACGTAATATGTTATTTTAATTTTCATTTTTATTGTGAGTTTATAGAACTAATAAGTCCCGTCTCTCTCACCAATTTCCTGATCGATCGGATTTAATTGTTATTAGCATTATTATGACCTACTTGAGTTTTACCCTAATTCATTTCAATAGTGAGAAAGATAATTCACTAAGTGAAAATTTGGGACATTGAATTTCATTCATCTACCATTAACTTGATGTATTGAATTCGAAATCTGAGAATGAAAAACATACTAACCGAGATCACTTCTTCCTTTAATAAGCCTCATAAATTCAAATTAGTCGGAACATCAAAGTTGATACCACGTACCAATTAAAAACAAAAAAGTAGGAGGAAAAAGACTAGGTTCTTGACATATATAATTGTGTTTGTTATCCAAAAGCTTTATGTCTCTTACCATTGTTTTGAATACCAATTAGCATTATACTTAATTCAAATTTATTACTCTAATTGATATTATAAAAACATGGCGGATCTATAAATCATATAACTGCTGAAAATAATCAAACCTATAATAGTAGTCAAAAGAAAAATCATCAAACACCTCATTTCTCTATCATTTCTTTGTTCTTTCTTTTCCCCACACAAAAGTCAAAACACACGCGTATAATACAAACAACAATATTAGACAAAATAACAAAAACGGTCCTTTATGTTTGGGAATAAGTTCAAAATAATCCTTAATGCATATTCAATATAATTTGGATTATTCAAGTTTATAAAAAATGAGCATTTTTAATCCTCAATAATATTAAAATTTTGATAGTATGGACTATGGGGGAAAAGAATAAACCATAAATAACAGAAAGACTTATCCTATAACGCAACACAAAAAACTATAATAAACACTAAGAAATTGACCAAATAAGATAGAAATTGCATATAAAAATTCTATTTAGACTCTAAAAATAGCAGAAAAATTATACATTCAAAATTTCAAAAGTGAATTTCGCTAAATATTTATTTTCCCAAGAGTTTTCGTAATTTTGAACAGACACAATTTATTAAATATTTTATGCAAACTAAAATTCTCACTTCTGACAAACTTAAAGACTAAAAATATTCAAAATATAGTTTTGAATCTATTTGAACTTATCCTAAAAAATTAAGGGACTACCTCTGTCAATTTCTCACAATATTACGTATATATACCCTCCATGTTTCTCCATCTCGCACCATTAACTTCTCTTCCCTACCCCTACCCCCACCCCGACGCCCACCCACAACACAAACACCAAAATCTCAAAACCCAGCAAAAACCCAAAAAAAAACACCCAGATCAAAAACAGCTACGTAATAGCTAATATACCCACCATTAATCTTTCTTCTACGACACTTTTCTTTCTTTCGAGTCGAGGATCTATCGGAAACAATCTCTTTATCCTTCATATCTTTTTTGGCCTCTCAAGTCATCTCTTCTTCTGTATTATTATTCCTCCATAGCACTTTAACGGAGACAACTTTTTTAGTTCTTAGCTTTCGAACTTGGCAATCTAAAATAGCTACCGGAGTTTTTTCATAGGCTAGATTCTCGGTGATCTGTACATCCTCGTATAGGTACACCCCCCCCCCCCCCCTTTTGCTGAATTTTCAAGAAAAATGATGAACAACACTTATTCACCCATCAGAGAAAATACCCAAGAAGAATTTTTACACGAAGAACCCTCAATTTATTGCTTATGTTTCAAATTCCGTTGTTTCCAATCAACCCAAAAAGAAAACGAAGCAAATTCTCTATTACAAGAAAATAAAGACTCATCAACATGGATGGTAAAAAAGTTGAAGGACTTAAAGGAATATTCTGAACTTGTAGCTGGACCTAAATGGAAGAATTTAGTAAGGAAGATTGGAAAGTACTGTAATAACCCTAAGAAGAAAACACAATTACAGTATGATTCTGATAGTTATGCTTTGAACTTTGATGATGATGTTGTGGAAAATGATGATGGGCTTTTACGTAATTTCTCATCTCGGTTTGCTGCTCCCTTTATTGTTTCTGTTGCTAATCCAAATAGAAATGCTGGTTTGTCATAATTATTTTTGTAAGAAAAAAAAAAGCTAATATGAATTGATTTTATGATTTATGTATATTGTGATGAGATTGATTTTATATATATTTCATTAATTTGTCGTAGAAGTTAAAAAAGAGTTCATTTGTAGAGTTAAATTTATGTTGCAATTAGACAAACATTATTTATATTTATTTATTTATTTATTTATTTATTGTTTTGGATGTGTTAATCTTGAAATTATGAGCTGACAGGAGTTTGGTAAATTGGTTAGAAGTGATGTCATATTTATTATTCTCTCCGGATCACAATGAGTGTCGTTCACTTAGTTACTTGTACACCTCTTAAGAAAATACTACTCCCTCCGTTTCAAATAGATTGTGCGGTTGTGACTTGACACAAAATTTTAAAAAGTAGAGAAGATTTTTGAATCTTGTGGTCTTAAATTAAAGATGTGTTGAATGTACAAAAATGATCTTTAATCTTGTGATCTTAAACACGTCACGTGAAAAGTTGAAATGAAAAAGTTGTCAAAAAGAAAAGATTCATGTTTTTTTAAACAGACTAAAAGGAAAATAAGACAAACTTTTTGAAACGAAGGGAGTAACTTTTAGGCAAAAATAAGTAATTTGACTAAAATGTCCATAATTAAATAGGTATTGGGATGTAGTCACATAACACTTAATAAGGATAAATTTGAAAAAGGAAAGTTAATTCTTTCTTAATTTAGTAAGTGAACACCCTTTTTAATCCGGAGGGAGTAGTAGTTTAAATGAAATGCTGGTTTGTGTTAATTATTGCCCGAATTTTTTTGAGATGGGTATGATTTATGATTTATGTATATTTAGAAGGGGGGAACGGCGATGAGGTTGATTTTTATATATATATATATATATATATAAATCATTAATATATATCATTATATATATATATAAATCATTAATATATATATATATATATATATATATAAATCATTAATTTGGTTGGATGATTTATGTTTTTTTTTAAAGATAAATGGATAAAACTTTTTTTTTTTTGTAACTTGTAAGATGTAATAATCCTATAATTTTTTGTAGAATTACATGTGGTCTGACGGTTACCGGGGGCAAATTTACAGGAAATAAGTAACTTACGTGAATGTTTATTTATAAATTTACAAAATATGAAAATTGTTGATTTTAGATGAAAGGTAAATCTTTAGCAAAGGAACGAATCTAGAACAAAAGATCTTTCATGTTAAAGTAAACTATTGAATTACTTATTGTAAAAGTAAAGAAAATTGTCTCTATGCGTCCAACGGATCAATGCTACAAGATTGACCCCCCACAGGCCCCATCCACAAGGCTTGGCGGAGACCGAACCCACACTGCAACATGCCCGCGCGGCTTTTAGCGCCTAGGCTTTACCACATGTATGTGCCCCGAAGGACGATATCCTGAGGGGAGAATCGAACTTGCGACCCTAAGGCCGCATAAATTGACTCCCTGCCAGCAAGCTGACCCCTCTAGATAAATTACACTTCATTCTTTGTTGACGACTATAGCCAAATATAAAATTAAATAAAGATATTTTATAATATGAATTAATAATAGGATAAAATAAAGTTTGACTACTAAACTGGTTTGTCTGAATAAATCAAAGAGGAAAATAAAATGAAAATTTTATATTCCATATTAAAACAAGAGCCGGCCAAAGCCGGCTCAGAATAAATAAGCGCCGCCGCCTTTATAGACAAGCTGTGTGCAGCTCACGATGTAAAGAAACTTCTATTCTTTGTACAAATAATTTGAAAATTGACCCAAGAAAAAAAGGTAGTGGCAAACTTGGCGACATTTAGAGATTTTTGGAAGATTCATTGGGCCTAAAATAAATCACATAAATAACTATGTAAATTTAGGAGTAGTTTGGTTCACGAATTAAGTTATTTTGGAATAGATTATAATTTTTAGACTAATTTATTTTACTTGAGAGATGGGATAAAATAACATCAAGTTTGATGTGTTAAGGTGAAATATTCAATTTATACATTGTTTGGTTGGAAATATAAATAAATTTAATCTCAAACTTAATTCTGAGATATATGACCTTATTCTATGAACCAAATAACCCCTTAGGCTCATTTGGTTGGGGAACGAGTTATTCCAGGATTAGTTATCTCACCATCTATGTGAGATAAAAAATAACACTACAATCTCGGCATTAATTATTCGTAAAATTTTATTCGAATTAAATGTGGAATAAATTCATCCCAAATTTAATCGCGAAATTAATTATATCTTGTACCAAACGAGCCCTAAATAATTTAGTGATAGCTATGATAATTTTTTATATAAAGGTATATATGTTCAATTTTTATAGTCTCTCAGCGTTATGGAAAATTGTGTGTGTTGTGTGTGGTGTGGGGTGGTGTGTGTGTGTGGAGGGGGGGGGGGTTAAAACCTGAATCTTGTTTCCAAAGTCATTCGTAAAATATTACCTTTCCAATTATGCATATAATATAGCGTAAAATATTTTCCCATAACACAATCATATCAGTTTTCTACTATTTTCTTCTCATAAAAAGAGTATCCATTTAGTCTTTCTTTTTTAGTTAAAAAGAATGTATATTTATCAAATTAAGAAAGAATTAATTTTATTTTTTAAAATTTAATTCTATTAAATACTATGTGATCAAATTCCAATACATATTTAATTAAGGACAATTTAGTCAAATTACATCTTTTTATTTAGGAGTTAGTATTTTTTAAGCGATGCGCAAATGACTAAGTGAACACTCATTTTTATCTGAAGGAATTACTATTTAGTAAGCATAAATTGTTGAAAGAGGTTTTATCAAAAGAAAGCGTATTTTACACCAAATGAGAATAGCCTATTATTGACAAGTATAAGTTATTTTCCTCTACAACAAATCTCAACTATTCTTTACATTCTTTTACACCTCGTACTCAAAATTATCTCCTACATTAACCAAGAAAAATTGTCTCCTACGTTTAAAAAATTAGCGCGTCCCTTAATACGAGTATATTACACTTAAATGATACAAAACATGTTTTCATAGGATCAAACACACCATTAAACTAAACTTCTGGCTTCCTCCACATAGTTTAAGGCCTGATAGGCACAAAAATTGTCATATCAGTACAATAATTGACGGGCAATTAGCAGGAATTAAAGGAAGTCCTCCGTTTCTTTCGGAGGTGCTGACCGACAGCGAGGCAGAGATGACTAAGTGACATATGGAATATGGCGACAACAACAACATATCGTAGAAGGAGATAACAGGTGGAGCCAACAAAGCGTTCTCTTGCTTTCCCAACCTGTTGTTTCTAAAGACTGCCCTCTCTCGGCTGGATCTTGGTATACGTTTCGTCACCACTTTGTGGAAAATCGTTAGGTATGAATATGTTAGATACCTGTGACTCGATTAATATGTTCCCGGCTTTTCATTGATCATTATGTACAATATATATAGTGTTACATAATTATCTACTCATTTACAAATTAGGTAACTAATCTTCCTAATTACAATTGGACTACACTTCCTAATTATAATTGGACTATAATTTTACCTAATATAAGAGATGTACAATATTCTATCATACCCCCGCAGTCAAAGCGGGAGGTTCTCGTACGCTGAGACTGGCTCGAAAATCATCAAAGAATATGCACGAAATCCCTTTAGTAAATATGTCAGCAATCTGATATCGGGAAGGAACATGAATAACACAAACTTGTCCACGAGCAAATTTCTCACGTACAGTGAATATCCACTTCAATGTGTTTAGTGCGCTGATGTTGAATGAGATTTCTGGAAAGATATATCGCACTTACATTATCACAATAGACCAATGTAGCCTTATGGATGGGGCATGAAGTTCCAGGAGAAGGTTACGTATCCAACAAGACTCAGAGACAGCATTCGCTACACTTCGGTACTCGGCTTCGGCACTGGATCGAGATAGAGTAGGTTGTCTTTTAGAAGACCAAGAAAGCAAGTTATCTCCGAGGAACACACAGTAACCCGATGTGGATCGACGAGTGTCAGGACATCCACCCCAGTCAACATCAGAATAAGAGGTGTGGTCGGAGAGTGAGGACTTGTACATGTGTAAGCTGAAATGAAGAGTACCTTGTACATATCACAAAATACGTTTGAGGGCATTCATATGTTCATCCGTCGGGTTGTGCATATGTAAGCATATTTTCTGCACAACATAGGATATATCTGGTCTCGTGAAAATGAGATACTGTAATGCTCCTGCTAAACTACGATAGTGAGTCGGGTCGGCATACAGAGAACCCGAAGAGGCACTGAGTTTGGAATTAGTGTCTATTGGTGTGGACCAATTTTGCAAGACGTCGTTCCTGCTCAGTCAGGGATCTCTTTGGCGTACTTTTTTTGACAAAGAAATAAGCCACTTGCATGTCTCGTAACAGCAATGCCCAAAAAATAGCTTAAGGGCAAGGAGTGACATAATGGATCAGTGAAGTGCATCAGAAGATGTAGTTAGGATGATGTCATCGACATATAATAGAATGTATTCCATGTCATTACCCTTGCTATAGATGAAAAGTGAGTGATAAGATTTGCTATGTGAAAAATTGATAGAGGATACAAAGTCAGCAAACCATTGGTACCACGCACGAGGAGCATGTTTCAGTCCATAAAGCGATTTCTTCAAATGACACACATAATCTAGATGGACTGAATTCCTGAATCCCAAAGGCTGATGCATATACACAGTCTCATGAAGGTCTCCATGCAAGAAGACATTTTTGACATCCAGTTGATGAATGGGCCATGATTTGGTCAAAACAATACTGAGAACGGTCTGAATAGTTGCCGGTTTCACCACCGGGCTGAAGGTTTCATCACAATCCACACCCACCTGTTGAGACCTGCCATCACCTATAAGACAGACCTTGTGCCTCTCAAAAGAACCGTCAGATTTATTTTTATGTGTAAAAATCCACATAGAATGAATAACATTAGCATCAGGAAGACGTGGCACTAGCTCCCACATCTTATTTACAATAAGAGCATTATATTTGTCAAGCATGACAGATTTCTGATTGGGATTGGACAAGGCATGTTTCAGGTTGCGAGAAAGAGGTGACGGGGCAACTGAATTTGACAAATTAAATTTCCGTTTGGGTTTGGAAATGACGTGCATAGAACGGGTTTCCATCGTCCGTATGGGTTCCACGGGATGATGGATGGGAACAGGAAGTTGACAGGGTATATTGGTAGGCCGAGAGGGGGCAACGAAATCGGGGAGAAGGGGGGCGTCACTGGATGAGGAGAGGCAGTGACCTCAGGCAATTGAGAGTTGTTGTTTTGAGGAGCTTGTGGCGGGGCCAGCTTGCCCACCCGGGATAGGACAGAGGGAGGCGGGTCGGGCACCGATGACGGTAGCGACTGATTGTGCAAGTGATGGATTAGAAGGGGATTAATGTCGTCATTTAAGAAGTCATAGGAATTCGGAAGTGGTGAATTTAGTTTGGCAAAGGGGAATTAGACTTGTCAAATATGACATGCCGATAAATGATTATTTTTCAGCTGGACAAGTCGTAACAGTTATAACCACGATGATTAGGGGGGTAACCTAGAAATACACATGGGGTAGACCTAGGTTGCAGCTTGTTGATTTGTGTGGAGGGATGGAGGGGGTAGCATAGAAATCTGAAAGTTCTTAAATGCTTATAGGAATGATCCTGAAGATAGAGAACTTGAGTGAGAGACTTGTTGGGGAGAATGTTGGGATAGAGGCGTGAGCAAGAAGGGCACGAACTATGTTATTTATGGTTCTAATTTTTCGTTCAGATTTGCCATTTTGTGGAGAGGTGTGGGGATAGGAAAAATGAAAAACAAGGCCATGTTTGGTGCATAAAAGTTTGAATTGATTATTATCGAATTTCCTCCCATTGTCACATTGAAAACATTTGATATTCTTTTCAAATCGTGTCTTAATAAAAGCGCTGAATGAAGAAAAAATAGAATAGACTTGGGATTTATTATCAATGGGAAAAGTCCACAAGAAGTTTGAATAATCATCTAAAAATAACATATAGTATTAATGCCCGACTGTGCTTAAATTAGGAGAAGTCCATAAATCATTGTGTATTATATCAAAAGGCATTAAAGTACGTGTGGATGAAGAATAAAATGACAACTTTTCCCCAAAAACACAAGATTCACAAACAGGAGGATAAGATACATGTTTGCAATCTATAAATTTATTGTTGCGAAGTGAGCGTAAAACAGAGTCTCCCGAATGTCCTAATCTATTATACCATAAAAAGAAGGAAATAACTGTAAAAGATAACGGGGAGGAGGCTGGATGACCGACGGTGGTGGTAATAGGATAGATGTCCCCATTGCTATCACATCTCATTATTCCTATCATTGTCATAAGGTCTTTCACAGAAAAACCAAAAGGATCAAATTCAAGGGAAACATTATTATCGGTTGTGAAATGACGCACAAAGATTAGATTTTTGATAAGTTTCGGGGCATGGAGGACATTGTTGTTAAGTTTGTTTAAGTACTATTTTAGAGTGTGTTTTAGGGAGTCTTGTGTTAGTCTTTAAGTTGTTTTGTACCGTGTTACGTTTGTTTTTGTTTTATTTTCAGGATAAAGCAATACAGAATGGAAGTGAGGCAGATTTAGAGAGAATAAGCGGAAGTGAGGCAGATTTAGAGAGAATAAGCGGAAGTGAGGCATATGCAAACTCATCCCAAGTCGCTGGAGGTGCTTCATTACACCCGAGACTGTTCCCATGATTCATACAAGATATTAGCAACATCTTGCAATTGATAAGCTCCAAACTCTGCTGCCTCTACCTCATTAACATGCATCACACAAAAGATTTTCTGAAGCCCATCAATGTAATTCTGTGGATCCTCTGTCTTGCTTGACCCTGTGAATACCGAAGGTTCCATGTGAAGAAACTCACGAATCCTAAAACTGGATGACTCTCCATTTGTCCCCGTACTTAGAGTCATTCCCTGATGTTGGGCTTGAGCAACCACAAGATGGGTGAGAAGCTGAATAGCTCCCATAACATCAGAGTCAGTAGTGTTAGGCGGTGGAACTGGGATCTCTGTATGCCCTGTGGTATCGGGTGGTGTTGTACCCGAATCGGCTCCCTGAGACTGAGCATTATCCTCGCGAGCAGCATCATTAGAAGCTATCTGGCTGTTAGCTGATGTCCTCTTGGTGTACTTTCTTTTCGCAGGCATTTTCTGAAATTTATAACACGTATGAGTTAGAAGGATGTCCTTAACGTATAACTCTAACTACACGATCTAGAGTACAAAGAAGTGAGACAATCCTAAATGTCTAAGTGATCAACTGTTTATATGTGTGGGCCCCTCATACATATAAAACTGACCCCACTGAACACAATTTCATAGACTCCCTAAGACACTTGAACCTGAGGCTCTGATACTAAGGTTTGTCACATCCCGAACCATGGCCTAGGCGGAACACGACACTCGGTGCCTGGCTACATATGATCGAGCGAACCACATGGCTTGCTTGTCAACATGGGCATCAAAATATACTAAGATAATGATTTAAAATATGTAAAACATAATGTTGGAAGTAGTTTAAAATAATCATAGCGGAAACAATCTGAGTAAAACATGATAAGTCTGAAAATATAATCCTGACATGACTGACATGACATGATACTGGACTAGTGTATGAAACATCTGAACATGAGTCTATAAAACTGTCTGCCAGGACAAGGCCCTGGCATAACTCTGCTAATAAAATATAATCATAAGATACTAGACTAACACCCCGAATGAGATGGGGCTCACCGAAATAGCTGGTACAGAAGCAATCATATTAATCAGATTCGTCTCCCTGAAACTCAACACTTGCACCATGAAGTGTAGGCCCATGCAAAGGGACGTTAGTACATTTGTATTATACTGTATGTAAAGCAACTGAAGGAAATAAGCAGGCACATATAAGAGAAACATGAAACTGAAACTGAAACATGAACATGAACATGAGTATAGTAACATGAGTAAAGTCTGAAAAACTGTATATATATATATATATATATATATATATATATATATATATATCCGTTGGGAGAGTAGTCGCATAACTGACAAAATGAAACACCACGTGGGAACGTGGAGTCTAGTACTTGGTCCGACCAACAGAGATTTCACATACCTTGACGGGGTATGAGACATGAACATGGCAAGAAAGGATCCAATCTGCAAATATGAAGGTATCGTCCTCTGGGAGGAGCGACCCTTATCAATACGATGGTATACGTAGTTTCAAGCTACTAGAGCCTTCTCGGTAAACTATGTAACTCCCAAAATATGTACTTGAACATAGTGGCTTGTAAGCCCATAGACTTCATGAAATAACTTGTAAACATGATTCATGAATTTAATTTAACATGTAAATACATTTAGAATATAACTTGTATATATATATATATATATATATATATAACTTCATGAAACTGAGTAATACTGATTATAACTTGTATTTAGGAACTCATGGAAATCAAAGCATGAGTTCATGGATTATAGATAGGTTCATGACAATCACAATTGACCAATCATGAATACAATTGATGAATATTAATGTAAACATGACATAATATTCATATAGCTAGGGTTATCAAGATATTAGAACAAAAACCCTAAGTTATGAAATTTTCTTGATTTCATAGAAACGTGGCATGGGGGAGGAACATGGATATCCCCACACGTAGATAGAAACTCTCCGTTTTGGTTTCCTACATTCGCGGATCATGAACAAAGCTTAGTTTGAAGGTACGAGGTGTTACACATACATTAATCGCTCCAAAACTAAGTTTGAACTTTGAATTAGAAACCTAAACATCTGAACTTGAAACCTTGAGAATGGTTTTCACCTTGAAACCATAGATCTGTAGTATAGGATTTCACTTAGACTTCATGTATAATCGTTAGAATTACTTAGAAATACTTAGGAGTGACTTACCTTGGAGATATGAAGAATGAAGTAAAAAAGTCAAAAGAACGGAGTTTTAAAGTTGTTGTCGGGCCCGTTTTACGCCCACTTGTGGACCATTTACGGCTTGTAAATTAGTTTTTCTGTCCGTAGATCAACCGTAAGTCATAAGCAGTGAATGATGTTTTGGGGCTCCACTTACACTCAAATGTACGGATCATATTTTGGTTTATGATCTATAGAACTCATCATAAGTCTTAAATAGTGAGCTATGTTTTCGGAATCTAAGTACGTCCAAGGTACGAACTGTACATAGGTTTTACGGTCCATACTTCCAATCGTAAATTAACTAATCACTAATTTAAAAATAAACTTGATTCCTGCACTCCCCATCTTGGTTCCCTGTATCCCTGTCTTACAGGTAAATTCTTAACCCAAAGATATGAGGTGTTATATGTAGACGTTCAATGAAATTCATAGATATGTGTTCGCATACTCTCTCAAGTATAGATAGAGGCTGATGTAATCCCGAATAAGCCACTTGTTCATCTTTACATATTTGATATATATCACACTTTTGCACTATCACTTTGACTTGTTCAATCATAGAGGCCAATAAAAACTGCTTTCAATCTTTGATATGTGGCCTTGACTCCTGAAGGACCCCCAAGTCCTAAATTGTGAATGGTAAAAATCAACTGTTGTGGTAATAATCTGTAACACTTCTTGGTCACCCTTGTAACTGTCTAGTATGTCTTCAATCCACTTAGGTTGCAACTGAGATATAACCAAATACTGTGTAGTGTTACTTGCTATCTGTTGATCTATTTTTCTAGATAATGAATCAGCTAGCACATTTTCCACACCTTTCTTGTACTGAATCTCAAAACTTAATCCCATCAATTTTGTTAATCTCTTATGCTATAGAAATGTGGTGATTCTTTGGTGTTGTGAGAGCTTCAAGTTGAAGTGATTAGTCTTGACGATGAAATGATGGGGATGCAAATAATGCCTCCACCTGTCCACTTCTTGAAGCAAAACAACCAATTCTTTTTCATATGCGGACATTCCTTGATGTCTTTTGTTTAAGTTTTGGCTCATATAAGCTAATGATTTTCTATCTTGCATTTGCATTACACCAATATCAGTATTGTAAGCATCAAGTACAAAAAGCATCAGAGTTCTGGTTATGACATTTTTCAGTTGGTTAAAAGCCAAGTCAACTTCAGGGTTCCATTGGAACTCACCTTTCTTCATTAGATTGGTCAATGGTTTGCTTATTTAAGCATAACATTGGACACACTTTCTGTAGTAACAAGTTAATCCCAAAAAACCTATTAACTCTTTAATAGTCTTAGGTTGTGGCCATTCAATCATTGCAACTACTTTACCTTGATAAATACTCACACCCTCTCCGTTGATTATGTGCCCTAAGTATTCAATATGGAATCGTCCAAACTCACATTTGCTTTATCTGGCAAAGAGTTTGTGTTCTTTTGATAACCTCAGGACAATATCCATGTAAGTTATATGATCTTCTATGGTCTTACTGTATATTAATATGTCATCAAATAACACCAATATAAACTTTCTCATGTGATCTTTTGAAGACAAAGTTCATTAAAGATTGATTGATGGTGCATTTGTTAATCTAAACGACATGACCCTGAACTCTCATAAGCCATGTGAGTTCTGAATGCAGTTTTAAACTTCTCACCAGTTTTTATCCTAACTTGATGGTAACCAACCCTTAAAATCTACTTTAAAAAAACACATTTTCCCCAAACAATTCACCTAATAAGTCATCAATCATAGATAATGGGTACTTGTTTTTAACAGTAAGACCCTTTAATATTCTGTAATCTACACACAACTTCCAATTTGAGTCCTTTTTTTAACTAACAATGTTAGTGAAACTAATGAAGATTGAGTAGGCACCATAGTAGCAGCCTTGATCATATCAGCAACGATTGACTCAATACATTTTTTTTTATGATATAAGTATCTGTAGGGTCTCAAAGTGAATTGGTTGTGCTCCTAGTAAGAGATTGATCACATTATTACACTTCCTTTTTGGTGGTAATTCAGTAGGCTCCTAAAATACTCCATTGTATGCCTTCATTAGCTTGTCAATGCTTGGGTGTATTCTTTATTGTCCTTTAATGGTTACTCCACTATTCACCATAGATAATTCAGCTATTACTTCACAAGTTCCACATTGTAATATTCTGTAAGTTCTTCCGTGTTCACTATAGTCACATCAGAATCATCAATTTCTCCATATAAAGTTATCATTGTTCCATCATTTATGAAGCTCAGGCTATGGTGCCTAGCATGTAAGATAGCGGGTGCTACCATATCTATCCAGTCTATACCCAAAATCATGACATAACCTCCTACTTTCATCAATCTCAATTTAAAATTGAACTGCTCATCCTGCATCTTCTAACCAAATGAAGGGCTTTCAAGTTGACAACTCATGGTCTGACCATTTTCCACTATCACCTTCATTGGTTATATTGGCAGTCTCAATATTTCACAATGGGAGGATGAACAAAAGAATGAATTGATCCACTATCAATCAAGACTGTCATTTGAACTTTCCTAACATATCCAATAATTTTAATGGTAGAAATTTTGCCCTTAAAGTGGCTTAAACCCATTAAGGCTTTCATGGATATCTTTGCATGTTCTTCTACTGGATCGTCAAGTGTTTCAGTTACATTCAAAAACTCCTCATGTTATTATGTCTCCTCCTCTACTTCTACACCCTCAATAGCATGTACTGATCTTGACTTGCATTGGTGTCTAGGAAAATATCCTTCCTTACACATGTTACAAAAACCTTAGTTCTCTTAATGCGCCGTCAAGGTTAAGGGGTAAATTGTTTGATTTAAATGGAGCTCTGGTTAGTGGTCTTTGGTTGGGATAGGTCAATCTCAATGGTTGTTGATTATTAGGAACAATAGGATTTCTATTTGTGTTGGTTTGATTATTTCTGAAATAAGTTACAGCTAAGGGTCTGGGTGGATATTTTGTGAAATTCTGTTAGGTATAAAAGGTGTAAGGCCCCTGAAAGATTTTTCATACAACTTAGCCACTTCATAAGCATCCAAGACAGTAGTAGGATTCACCAATTTCATAAGAGCTCTTAATTTAGGTATGAGTCTACTTATGAAGCTAACCACATAATATGCATAAGCTTATTAAATTCATCAACAATATCTTGAGGTCTAACATTTTCAAACTTCAGTACAAAATCTTGACCATGTCGTTACACCCCTATGATTTACTATGTAACTATCAAACCAAGCATTCATCCTTTCTCCAATGTGTACTGAGGCATAACCCAACTCATCCTTCTTAGAAATATTATACAACTCAAAGAATTTTTCCCACTTGCGTAGCCAATTTCTAGGATTGCTACCATTAAAGTAATGAAGGTTGAAGGTGTAAATAAAGCTTGCGAAGTATTAATAGGTAATTGAGTATTGTCCCGATTCATAAATCGCAGAAACTTAAGGAGTTCCATCTGGTGTTGTGTGCAGGGTAGCATTCACAATCGATGTCACGGTGGAGTTGATACTCAGCTTGCCTGAGCAATCAAATTCATGTTTTTAAAGAATTAGTTCAAATCAAACATTCTGGATCTTCTTGAAAGAGTGACATGTTGGAAGTTTCTTTGTTTTCCCAGTACATTCTAAATTCAGGTTTTTGATTTTCACCATGTAACTACTCTTCTAGTCAATGGTTTTCTATATGCAGAGTAAATCATATGTATCTGATCAATAGTATTGAAAGAATTTAGAGATTGTTCCCTTATGCTTAAAGCTCAATATCTTTAATTTGTTTGTGTTCCGTTAGGTAGGAATGTAACCTGAATTTGCTCAAACACAGGTTAATATCAGTTCTATATTTTTATTATGCTCACAAATGTCGGTTAAGAGGTGTATGAATTCTCGAGAAAAGAGGAGCCATGATGGTCCCCGGACTGACAAGCTCAAGGGCGACTCATAAAAATAAGTGGTCTAAAGTCTTATTTCAATGTAAGAGACTTATTTTCTATACTTGTTTAGAATGTAATATTCTAAACATTGAGTGCTTTGGTTGCTGAAGATAACACTGATGCATTAGCATGTGAAAATTGCAGAAATTGAAATTTAGATTATCAACTCTATATAATCCGATTAACTCTGAAAAGGGTCTAATAAAATTGATTAACCATGATTACCATCTAGATTCCGACCTCTAGGGGTTATTAGATGATGAAAAGATCCGCAGTACAGCCCGTACAAAATTTGGTATCAGAGCTTGTAATAGGAACAAGTTAATAAACAATGAGAAAACATCCATCGTTTAGAAGTGTCAGAATTTTGAATAGAATTCTATGGCACATAGGAGATCAAAAGAATTATTGATAGAAACTAAAAACCAGCATAAAATAATAATTGATTTAAAGGCAAAATGGCTAGAAGAATACAGATTCTTTAAAATCAATGAACCAGAAAAAGGAAATAAAGATGCAAGTTTAGAAGAAATAATAACAGTTATGGACATAGAAGAACATTCTTATCAAAGACTAGTAGAACTGAATACAGAAATATATTCACTAGATCTAATGATATCAGAAATAGAATCTGACTTAAGAATGAAAATAGAACATTATGGATGAAAACAGATTAATTCAACAACAAGAAAAAATGTTACAATTAGCAAGAATAGCCGAAAAACCACTTAGATATAATAAAGACATAAACCAACATATCATAAGTTGCAGAATAGGAATAGATCTGATAAATGAAAAAGATAAACAACTACAAGAAAATTATACAGAAATAAATGAAAAGAAAAAAAATATAATATTCTTGAGGAATTTATCAGCATTAAGAGAAGAAAGACTAAGACAGAAAGATAAAGAAATCGAAAAAATAAAAGAACAAAAATTAGGAGAACAAATAAAGAATGAAAACGAAATAAGCGATTTAAAAGAAATTATAAAAGAGCAATATAAATATATTGATTTACTAAAATATGGATAAAGGAAAAGAAATAATAAGAGATTCATTAGAATTGTAAGATGAAAACAAATTACGCGTTTAGAAAGGTTAACATAATGAATAAATTATTATGGAAAAGACTTGAGATTAGACACGTATTGGTAAAATACAGAGATGAGAATGATAGATTATTAAGAATAGAAGAAGCAATATTAGCTATAAGACGAAAAACAGATTTACCGCATGAAAAATGTTTTGATAGTGAGTATAGTACACACTTAGAAGATTTCATGATAACATACAGGAGAATGATAGATATCAACACTAGAATAAGAGAACATGATGACTTAATATATGATTTAAAAGCAGATATAAGAATGGAGATAGAACACTATGGATGAACAGAGGTTAATGGAAAAGCATTATCAGTTAGAAGAATCTAGATTAAGTATAACTAGAGAATCATTAATTACACGACAGAATAGTTTACCAAGAATAAAACCCAGAATAATAGACCTAATAAATATAGACAGCAGTAGACTAAAAATCAAGGTTATAATATTTAAAAAGATGATAACAATAGACGGTATAACAGAAATAAACACAGGAGCAATTAAAAGTTTTATACACATAAGCAAAATAAACGAAGAAGAATGTAGTATAATAGAACCACAGACTTATAATTACCCTGAAAATGAAAGAGAAATAATAATTATTAAAAGTATAAATTTAAGATTTAAAATCCAAGATTTAGAATATAAGATAAACATAGGATTAATTGAATATGATAGTATTAATGAATTATTATTAGGAAGCGATTTTTTAACTATGATAAACTATAAAATAAATAACGACGGCATTGAAATAAATGATCAAGGAAAAACTAGATTCATAAATAAAATATGAATGTACAACTAAAAATAATAAATAAAAAACAAAAATTAAAAACTATAAAGACGGTCTTATCAGGAGAAATATATTCCCAACTAAAATACCTAGAGTACAGTGCAAAAGAAATAAAGTTAGAAAATGACATAAAAAATTTAGAAGAACAATGCGATAAGTTTGATAAAATATGGATAGACATGGGAAACGGATGGAAAAAACGAATAAACAATCCTGACTAATCCTAACGAAAAAATAACTGCGTTATGGGAAGAAATAGTATTAAAAGAAAAAATGAAAAGTGTCTTATCACTAATGGATGAAATAAAAGAAAACCAAACTAGAACACAACAAATGATAAGAGAAGAATTAACTAATTTATGGAACGTATCTGAAATACCAACGTTCAAATTAATATTAGAAAAACTAAACATGTTACTTGAAGAAAAAAGCAAAGGTAAACAAGTAGAAACTAACAGTAAAGCTAGTACGAGTAAAGAAACCACGATAATAAAAACGAATACTCATAAATCAAAAATTGTACCAATAGATGCTTCGAGAAGAAGTAAAGTACCAATAATGGTAGACATTAGCAAAATAAAACCAAGACTATCAAAAAATGTAACAAAGACTCTAGACAGACTAGTAATACTAAATAAAGAAGGAAAATTTTAAATGGAACCTAGCGCAATTACATTCTTAAAAACTCATGGAAAACAGATTATAGAAAGAGAAAAATATAAGTATGAACCTATGAGAACAAAGCCTATAAAGGAAGAAACACTAAAGGAAGTAAAAATACCTTTAAAAAAAAGTAGAAAAAACAACCTACGAATACCTAAACTTAAGATTAGATAGACAAGAACAACAGATAAATGAATTAAAAGCAGAAAATTTAAAGTTAAAATTACATAATAACGGAGAATGGTATGACAAGTATAAAAAATATAAAAGAAAATACAAGAATACGAAAGGACTACTAAAAGAAACTAAGGTAGAATTAATAGAAACAAAGATGGAACTAAGAGAAGTAAAGCAAGAGTTATTAGAACTTAAAGAAGAAATACACATCTTAACAGAACAATTGAAAAGGTTAAAAGGAAAAAAGAAAGTAAAGAAAATAAGATTAAGTGATGAAACTACGACAAGCAGTGATGAAAAAACTGATAACAACACAGATAAACAAAGTAACGAAGATAAACAAACAAACCAAGAATTACAAGTAGTAGAATTCATAGAGGAACAAGAAAATTCTGAAAATACAGAAATAATAAAAGAAAATAACCAAATAATAGAAGCCTTACAGAATATGAAAAGAGTAAATGCTATAATAGAAGATGAACCAGACAGTGATATAGAAGATGATTATAATGGACAGGTCATGAAGGATCGGGTCGGGTCGAGGCATTCTTCTTTTATTTTCTTGACTTTACCCATTGAATATTGAGTGTGATTTACCTCATGAAAGTAGTATTATGTGATCCAAATCTCATGAAGGTTTAAGCTGTCTTTCAACATTTTCTGAATCTGGTTTGGTTATGTATTGAAAACTTTTGTGTTTGAAATTATGTATATGATTCGTCAACTTCAGCTGTTGATTTACATTCTTTATTTATGCACTTGATTTTGGATGTACAATCCATTTGAAAAAAAATGTAGTATTCTTAAAATACATAAAATATTTAACTTCACATATTACTATTATTTTTTATATTAGAAGAATTAATTCAAGTTAATAAGATGTTAACCGTGTATTTGCAATACATTATTTTGGATATTGTTATAACAAATGTAATTTACTAATATGAAGATTTACGTAGTTTAATTCAAAGATCTATATCAAACAATTGGATACAAGGCAAGAATACTCGTTAATTTTGTCCATTTTGTAATGGACAAATAATACAGAATTGTCCAGAAATTAGCATGCTCTTTATCGCAATGAAGTAACCGGAAAATAAGGAGGAGAGACTGTCGGTTGTTTGTAGTTTGTCCATACCGGCTATAAATTAAATATTTTGGAAAAACTGAATATAGATCAAATAATAGGGTGGAAATAAGGAGGAGAGACTGAGTTTCAATTAGGGGCAGGGAGTGGGAGACATAAAAGGAAATATGTTATTGAATTGTTTCCCTATGTTGTATTCATGCTGATGAAGTGAAAATACTTATTTGTAGGTAAGAAGTAAAAAAGAAACATGAATAACAAACAACAACATACTTAGTGTAATCTCACAAGTGTGGTCTGATAAGGATAAAATGTACACTGACCTTATCTTTACCTTTGTGGGGTTGAGATGTTTCCGATAAACCCTAGGCTCAAAAGAAACATAGTCAATACAGCAATCCAAAGAAAATAAGACAATAAGATGTAGCGAAACAAAATAAAGAGACAACTCACAGCATTACACACATACAACTATGAATCGTACATTTTGTATGTCGATTTCCCTTTTTGTTGCTCAAAGTTTCAAATAATAGTTGTATCAGATTGATAATAATTGTACGGCTTTTGTAATGTTTTTTTAGCTAACAGGGAAAATCGTTCACATAGTCAAACAAATAGTACCTAACCACCCCATTAAAGAGTACATCATACTAATTAATAACTATGACGTGCTCCTCTACCTGCCACTAAATAGAAGCAATTAAAGCTTTGAGCTTATTAAAGTCAATCACAACCCACCAACTACAACTTACCTTAGTGAAGAAAATCGTATTTAAGGAACCTTGAGTAATCATTTAGTAGACATTATTTTTGTAGATGTTTGGTCCATCCGACTAAAAATAGGATTTACCAAATATAATATAACATATGTATACTTTTTCACTAGATAGACTGTAACCAAACTTTATTTTTCAATTTTAATTTTACCCTTTTTAGTGGATTTTGAGAAAAAAACTTTGGGAAAGACATTTTTGTCATTTCAATGTTTATAGCAAGACTAGTAATCTCGTGATTGTTATCCCACCTCCATGATAAAAATAATACCACAATAATGATATAAATAATATTGAAATTGCTAGTCCCGAAATCAAAAGTTTAACCAAACACGACTAAAATAACCTCAATATGTTGCGTCCAAGCTCAGTGGAATATCGCGTAATCTAATTATAATCTACTTCTATTCACAAAACTAGCATTCAGAATTACACAGCCTCCAAAATACGTAGTAGAAACAAAATTATATAAACTGGAACCTGTTGTGCTAAATATGCTTTAACATAGAAAATTAACCTCATAAATAAGAAAGTGCTATACTTTCACAAGTATCTATATTCTCTCTCTAAAGCATATATCTTAGTCAACCAGGTCAGCTGGGAACACTTCTTATGGTCAATTACTTCTGCGACAAACTCAAATTTAGTTCCCAAATTCAAGCCATTCATGTTTTGGTTTTGGTGATTGAGCTTTTTCACTGGCTTTTTGCTAGAACATAAAAACTTCAGATTCTCCTTCATCAGTCTTTTTACTGCTTTATTTCACCTGCACTACTTTTATGGAATATACCGCGATTAGCATAAAAAAGAGATTAATTTGTATACACTAATAATGCAAAAAGAACTTTACACACTATTACATCGCCTAAAAGATCGCCTAAAAGATGATTATAAGTAGTCATGCGTGGAGCTAGGGGACACAAGGGCTTCATCCAAAACCCCTTCGTCAGAAAGTTACATTGTGTATACAAGGTAAAATTATTATTTTTTGAGTAGATGTTGAGCCCCTTGGCTTCTTAGTATACATTTTCTTTTAATATTTTGAATTTCTTAGTGAATTTTTTTGTCTATGAATGAAAAATAGGCATGCTACCTACTACAACAGGTTTTATCTTGATAGCTTTAATAATCTAAACTGTCAATATATATGAGTCAAATGATAAAAGAATATATCCTAAAGCATGTGATTAGGAGGAAAAGAATGTTAATTACCCTACCTCTTGCGTTTGCTTTTCTGGGAAGAAGATGTTGATGGATTGCTGTGCCAATTCCTTTTCCTTTGGTTAATAAACCAATTGTTAATCTGCTTTAGTTGCAAACCTGTTTCTTGCACTAACCTTGCTTTGTCTTCCTCCTATAACATAGATTTTGTTCACATAAAGTGAGAGTAGTGGTAAAATAGGTCCTTGAAATCAATCTCTGAGAAGGAACCTTTGTTTGGTACTTACAGTTGGGTAAGGCCACTTGGAATGTGATTGCCACCAAGCTTTCAAGACAGATGTAGTGTCACCAGGCAGCTTTCCTGCTCTTCTTTTGCGTAAAATTTCCTCTCTAATGTCGACAATCTTTTCCTTATAACCCTTTATTGAAAGCAAAATCAGGAAACTCATTAGCTAAAGGAAGAAAACAACTTATAGGTTATTTACTGAATTTTATAACCACTTCATCTAAAAGTTTAAGGCAGCCTTAGAGAAGATACACCGGTATTTACTTGATTATATTTACGACACGTCTTTTACGTACGGACATGAATTTTTTCATGGATAAAGCAAGTGATTTTTTTTTAATAATGAGTCATAGTGAGACTTAGATTATTTGTTGAATTGTATAATCACTTCATGTAAAAGTTTAAAACGATAGGAGGATACATTATTTTTCACTTAATTACATTTGCAACACATCTTTCACACGTGGTCCTGGGAATTCTTTTTCATGGATCAAGCAAGTGAAATTCTTTTGATAACAAGTAATAGTGAGTTGAATGCAAGACCTATGTCGTTTTTGCTTACAGGTTGAATTGTTTAACAGTCTTATTTAAAAGCCTAAACGGTTAGAGAGGGTACACTAATATTTACTTTATTATTATGTTTTCAACATAATCAAACCAGGCAAAACTATGTTTCTTTTACCTGTTTGAGCTCATGCTTGAGTTCTTGCCTAACACGCTCCATCAAGGACCTCTCACTTTCAGTAGGTACAAGAGGACCAAAGCCCATGCTATCTGATCCATCAAAACCACCTTCCAAAAAGTTTGTGTCACTATCAGCCTGGTCATCATCATCATCAGACATGGTTGCTCCTGTACCTTCACCTGGTGCTACCCCTGTTGACAGATCATATTGTAATTATAAAGTCTGCAACATACACACTTGGCCTACATGCATATGTAACAGCAGAAAAAAGCTGGAGCAGACATTCTTTTATTCTCTTTTCAGCAATGACAACAACTGACTAATTGATGGATGAATGCATAAGTAACATCACTAAGAAAATTATGTGAATTAAGAGGAATGAGGTTAGCACCCTATCCATTTATAAAGAATGCTCAACTCTTATAATATATGTTTGCTCGGACTCTTCAGAAATAATGAGGGGTGCATATGGGATTCACCAAAACTAGTACATTTTTTAAGAATCCCACACTGGCGGGACAACATTTTTGGACAAACATATGGTATCTTGGCACAGAAATGGCTGTCATATCAAACATTAAAGGGATTAAGATGAAAATACCATAGAAAAGAAGCAGGTGAGATACAGTATAAAATTGACATATGATGTAAGCAAGCTTTTTTACTTGAGAGTTTAAAATCAAGAAACAAAAAGTAGGAAGGCTACAAGAGGAATAAGTTCAAAAGGAGAACTGAACTGGAAAAAATAAGGGAGAGCAGACAATTATGTCACCTGTTAAGCTTTGTAGAGATTGTTCAAGCTCCCAACAAGCCATGACAGCTTCCATTGCATGGACGCGGACATGTTGTTGCAGTTGTTCTTTAAAGGAAGAGAGCAACAGAACATAATGTGTCTGCATCAGAAGAAAGAAGACAAAAGAAAGAGACGAGGGAAGTATGAGATAACATATCACACCTCTTACTGTGGATATAAACTGTATAATTTGCTGTTAAGATTAAAAGGAGAAAAACACAGAAATGTGTGCATGAAACTGCTACTATTACATACGAGAAACCAAAAAGGCAAATACTAAAATAATGAGGGAAAATGTACAGGAACTAGGCTTGTGTTTGTGAGCAAGACAAACTTACTGTAATGTTTAAATTATACCAGCACTTATGGTTCATAGTTTCTATAAAATTGTTAACATTGTGAAACTAAAGAACAGAAAGTAGAGGGGACTAGACATTTCCACCAGCTTAAGGGGTCTGTAATTGTTGGTGTCTATAGATAAATGTATACTGCTTTCAAAAATTCGAAGCAAAAAGATGAGTTGAACTCTTGATTTAGCACATACTCATTAGAGCTAAATAGCAAGAGCATCTTTCAAATATCATATACAAACTTGTTCTTTTTTCCTTTTTAATTTCTTATACACATAAGATGGCTAAATAGCAAGAGCATCTTTCAGAAATTATATACTGACAAAGTTGTTTTCTTTTTCCTCTTTTTATGTCCTAATTAAGCAGACGTTCGCTTTTCATAATTTTTGCGCAGCACATTAATTATTTAAAAAAATTAACTTGGTAGATATTCAACTTTTCATGCTCTAGAGATCAAATTCAAATTTTAGAAAGATGATCCATTTTTCATTCTTCAGCCCCAGTCAAGAAACTATTCTTAGTCAAACTACTTCACCAGTTCACCAATATTACTGAGAAATCAACAGGTAAAAATATGACATAAACATTTCCACATGATGCCCTAAGGGGTGAAAATAATGTGAAGGAGATTCTCCAAAGCACTCCCCCAACATTAGGGTCAATTATTAGTGTATTATGTATGGGATAAAAAGATTCCTCTTTTGATGTAATATCTAGATATTTCTATAAAGATCTTAATAGTTAGAACTCTCAAAAATATTCCTGTACAAATATACTCAAGATAGATGCACAGCTGAAAAAGAACTTATCCAGTCCAAACCTTTTCTCTATTAGTTGGACAGAATCCATTGATGCAGAGCACATGATTAAGGAAACAGGCATCCAAGGAATCAAATTTTTGAAAAGGTTTACAAGTTCATAAGGCCTAAAAAACAAGAATGCTCACCTCTTTGGTTAATCACAAAGAACAGCAGAAAAACAACCAAGGAAGCTACTCACAGCATATTTTTCACCTTGACCACATCAACTATACACATTGTACGGGTTGCACATTGGCGGAACCAGGACTTTCACTAAGGGGATTCAAAATATAAGGAGGTAAACACACGAAGCCAAGGGAATTAATATATATACATAGAACTTTAACCTATATATAGGTGTAATTTACCGATAAAGAGCGTCAAATTAACACTCATTGAACAAAGATGGCTCCACCATCACAGATTTATATGGATTGGGAGAACTGCAAAAAATTGACTAAACTTGGTGCATCATGACAGCGAGATCACTCTACCACCTACAATACCCCGCCACATTTGTATGATAAACCACACATATAGCTAGAACAACAATCTCAAAAGCAAAAGCTGCTCTCTATGGCCACAATTCAGATAGGAATTAACACAATCAACCGAGTAATTCATATCCAAAAGTTAAAAGTTTGGTAAGTTCAAAAGCAAACTTCAGATCGAAACACATATCATTAGAATGACAAGAGAAGCCAAATTAAAATCGAGCCTTTATTCAACTATCATCACTCTCCTACATCAGCTATACCAATCAAACTAACATTAATTTTTTTGTGTAAAATCTGACATTAATTCCTTAATCTTTTTAAATAAAACTAACATACTTACAAACTACATAAAAATAGGATAAACTACAAAAAAAATTACGTCTAAAAATATCAAACAAAAGTTTTAATCTTCTTTTTTTTCTTTGAATTTATACCACTAGACAGAGTGTCTAGTCGCCTTTTACTAAAAAACAAAAAATACTCCCTCAATTCAATTTGATTGTCTTAGTTACTATTTGGATAGTCAAAATATATATATATATTTTTTACCATTATTTTTTCAAATACATTCCAAACATTTTCAATTATAAACTATTGTGACTTATAGTACTTTTATGTAGTTTCTAAATATGTAAATTTTACTTTTAAAAAAATTGAAGATTCTAGGTCCGAATTCACACCGATTATTAGTCATTTAACCCTCGTACTCCTAATCAAGCCAAACATTCTGAAACAGAAGAAGTACTCAACAGTTATAAGTACAAGTAAGAGGAGCTAAGCCTTGACCTTACCAATCCTCATTACGAAAAATTAGCAATTATCACTTAAATTGAAACTCAACACAAAATTAATGTGAAATTCAAACTCAAACACATAGATATGAACAAATGGAGATATTCATTCATGTAAAAAAAAACTTAAAATTATGAAGAAAATTTATTTTACCATAAATTGATCAAGGTCTTTATCATCGAGAGGTTGTTGACCTTGTCCAAGAACAGAGTATTTGGTAACCACGTTTTGTGACTGTGCCAGCTGTGCATCAATCCTTGGCAGTTGATCCACCGGCGTTGCGATTCGCAGGCATGACACGTGTGCCGACAGTAACTGATCGTATAACGGATGGTTCAATATATCTGCTTTACATTTCTCTCTCTCCCACGAAGGTTCCTCATTATTATTATTATTATTACTACTGTTGTTGTTCTCTTCTCCTCCTCCTCCTGTTCGAAAAAATAATTCAAAATTATAAGAAATCTCAAAAATGATTACAATTTGATACTTTAATTCATTTCTAACATTCGGTTATAAATAGAGGAAATGTTACTAGGTGTGTTCATAGTGGGGAGATTACGGAGAACATTATGAGAGATTTATGGAGTTATATGAATAAAATATTTTCCAATAACTCATCTTCTTTGTAAGAAAAGCTTAAAATTATGAAGAAAAATATTAAACAGAATTTAAATATTTTCTCCTCCTATTGAAAACAAAAGTTCAAAATTATAGAAAATCAAAATTGGTTACTTAATTTATGTCTAAATAGAATATTTCATACTATTATCAATAGGATGATACTACCTATGTTCGTAGTGGGGAGATTGCAGAGCGCATTGTGAGAGACTTACAGAGTTTTATTCAGGTAAGAAATGCATAAATTATGAAGAAAAATATTAAAATATTCTCTTAAAGCCGTAGAAAATCAAAACTGAATAGCATTTGATATTTTAATTCACATTTAACTAGCATATTTCATACTAGCTATAAATAGGATGTTCCTTTCACCTCCGCTATGTTGTTGACTCATCTTATTTGCAAAATTCATTGACTCAGATAAACCTTCATTATGACCGCCGCCGGCGGTGGCGGTAGGGGAAAGCCACTGGTTAGAGTTGGAGGAGTCAGAGTTTGAGGTTTGGAGGTGAAGGAAATTGTTTGCTACTCCGGCAGCGGCGGATGACGGCGAGGATGCGGTGGCGAAGTGGTGGTTGTTGTGTTGTTGACGGAGGAGGGAAGAGTTGAGCCAAGTAGGAGGTGATTTATTACGAGAGTCGTGATGATGAGGAGATGATTCAGGTAACATGGAACGTAAAACGGCAGCGTTTTGTTGTTGTTGTTGTTGTTGTTGTTGTTGATGAAGGGCCATTTCTTGTGAAAAGTGGTCCTGAAACTCCATGGCTATGGCTATGGCTATGGCTATGGCTATTAAAGAGTAAATAGAGTGTGTGTTTTGTGTTTGTTTAATGCTATGTGTTCATTTGTTTCAACTCTGATACAGAAAGTAGAGAGAGGGAAAAAAAAAAACAAGAGCGTTTACTACAACAGTTGTTTTGTTTGTGTACATATATACTCTACATATATTTATATGATAAAATAAAATTGGAATATTATAATCATCATATTCATTATTCAATTGATAACGATATTTATATAAATGTTTTGATACTCGAGAGTCGTAATCAATTACTCTTTCTAACATTTTATCTAATAGTATTTTACTTTTATTTGACCACTGTACACTTCTTTACAAATATTTTCTCTTACCCAAAATATTTATCATTTTTTAAGAGTTAAACTATATGAATATTGATCAATATTTTGAGCTATATTTTTTTATCATATTAATATGAGAAGAATTGCAACTTATAGTATTTTTTGTATAATTTTTGAATACCTAAAATTTAATTTTAAAATATTGAATTAATATAATTTAATTTAACTTTGAAATTTAATTAAATTGACTTTAAAAAAAGGTATTTTAGAACAAAGAAAGTTATAATTAAAATGCTTAATTTACCATAATATCCATTGATGCATAGTTTTAATGGACTTGAATAATGATTTGAAATGAATAATTTATACTAATGGATAAAACAGAAAACATGAAATTGTCTTAATATATGCTAAAAGTGACAAGTAAAAATAAATTGTCTTCCATATTATTTATATGTTAAAATAAAATAGGAATGTTACAATCACGATATTTTATTTATTAAATAGATATTACATATTTTCTAGTGTTTGGTAAGGAAGAAAAAAAATCACTCCAAGCACATTTGTATGTTATCTAGCAAAATATTATGGGGGTGGGATGGAGTGGGAAGCGAGGAGTGGGGATTTGGGGATGGCAGGGGTGAGGTGGTCAAAGGATGGGGTTAAGGGCATTGGGTGGTGAGGATGAGATAATGAACTTGGAATATCAATTATGTAACTTATTTTTCTTACTTTCATTAAAGATGTCATTTTCTTTATTTTTAATGAATTTGGAATGTCACTCATGTAACTTATTTTTTCTACTTTCATTAAAGAAGTCATTTTCTCTTTTTTAATGAAATTGGAATGTCGCTTATATAACTTGTTTTACCCACTTCCATTAAAAAAGTCATTTTCCTCATTTTTAATGAACTTGATGTCACTTATGTAACTTATTTTACCTACTTCTATTAAAAAGTCATTTTTTTTCATTTTAATGAACTTAGAATGCCACTTATGTAACTTGTTTTACTTACTTCCATTAAAAAGGTTGTTTTTTTCATTTTTAAAGAATTTTTTTTCTAAAAAAAAATATTTTTAAAAACTTTTGACCAAAAAATATTTCCCTCAATACCAAATACACTCCGGATGAACACTTGTTATGAGCCTGAGGGAATAGCGTCTCACAATAGAAGAGTAAAGTTTGCTCCAGTAGTGAGCGGAGGACAAAATTGTTTCTTTGCAAATAATTTAAGGATAAAATTGAGTCATTTTCATCAAAGTTGGAGCAATCGATAATAAGATGGATCTTTTTATAAGTAGTATTTCTGTACTACTTAATTAATCGTAGGAATATTTTATACTCCCTCCGTCTTAAAATAATTGGCCTAGTTTGACTTAACACAAATTTTAAGAAATAAATGAAGACTTTTGAAATGTGTTAAATTATTTCTAAATATATAAATAAGTCATCTTTTTGGACAAATTAATAAGAAAAGTAGGTCAATCTTTTTGAGACAGAGTGAGTACTAAAAATGAAATAAAGTATAAAATTATCTCATTTTGAATAGTTCAGAACTAAAATTGCCACTTTTATTTTGAACTTAAGAGTCGTACAATTACTCTTTCTAATTCATTTTATTAATGTTATTTCAAATAAAACTTAAGACTTAAGACTTGAGATCTAAGATCTAAGATTTAAGATTTTGTGATTTTGTCTATTTTTTAATTGTATTCAATCTAATAGGTTCAATTAGCTAAGAAATTTTTTATCGTGTACATGTAATGAGCAGTTTATGTACATTCTTTTATGGGTAACACAGAGTTTTTAGGACCTAAGTTATATAAAAAGGAATATTAGGCCGTCTTACAAAATCGCTTTTGACATAAACTGACAAAATCAAGAATTGTTTTTCCTTTTTTCTTTTTTAACATGATAAAGAGATGATTCGTTTTGCAGAATTTAACAAAAAGCTTTAACATTTTCTTCTCAAGTGTTGTAACCATCAAAGGAAATTGAACATACAAGTGCAAAAAAGAAATTCTGAAAATAACAACAATATACCAGTGTATTCTTATAAGTGAAATCTGAAAAGGATAGAGTATACATAGACTTTATCTCTACCTCATGAAAATAGAGAGGTTGTTTCCGTAAGACCCTCAGCTCGAGTAACACACAACAAGGCAGTAGGAAAAAGACAATACAGAAGTAAAATGGCATAGTAAATAAGATATAGCAGATACTTAATAAAGAAGTTTAAAATAGTATTCCAAGCAAAATAATATGATAACCAAAGCAGAAGAAACAACAGGTAGTAGCAGAAATTTAGGGACAAAAAACTACGAGAGTAATGCTAGTACTAGCTATCTACCACCTTAAGAGAGCGAGACATCGCTTAATTATCGTCTAACCTTCTACACTTATTCGTGATCTTCATATCCTCCAATCTAAGTCAAGGCCTCGGTAGCTGAAGCTAAGCCATGTCATGTCTAATCATCTTCCTCTACTACTTCTTCGGTCTACCTCTACCCCTTCTTAAACCCATCACTACCAACCTCTCACTCCTCCTCACCGGGGTATCTGCGAATCTCCTCTTCACATGTCGAACCATATCATGTCCACTATAGAGGTCACTCTCACCTTATCTCGGATATATTAATTCCTAATCTTATCTCTCCTGGTATGTCCACACATCCACTGTAGTATCCTCATTTTCGCAACTTAACTGGCCAACACTCTGCCTCATACAAAAAATTCGGCCTAACCACAAGTATGTAGAACTTACCTTTAACCTTTAGTGAGACCTTCTTATCGCACAAAACTTCTGCACCAATACGATGTGTGGTATCATCGTCGATCTCCTCATTTCCTTGAATTAGAGACTCTAGATACTTGAAACTTGCTCTCTTTAGTGTGACTTGTGTATCCAGCCTCACTTCTATATCAACCTCCCGCGTTGCATCACTGAACTTACACTCCAAGTACTGTACTCGATCTTGGTACTATTCAACCTGAACCCTTTAGACTCGAAAGTCTGTCTCCAAAGCTCCAGCCTAACGTTAACTCTGTTGCGAGTCTCTTCAATCGATATTATGCCATCTTCAAACAACATACATCATGGCACCTCGTCTTGCATACGACGTGTCAATTCATCCATCAATAAGGCAAATAGAAATGGATTAAGAGTTGATCCCTGGTGCAACCCATCATGATTGAGAAGTGATTCGAGTCTCTTCTCAACTATCCTTACTAGAGTCTTGGCTGCATCGTACATGTCCTTAATGGCTCTAGTGTAAGCCACGAGTACACATCTAACCTCCAAGTATCTCCGTAGAACCTTCCTTAGGACTTTGTCATAAGCCTTTTCTAGGTCAATGAACACCATATGTTAATACATCTTCTTCTTTCTATACTACTCCACCACTCTGCTCACAAGATGGATGACTTCTGTAGTAGAACGTCCTGGCATGAATTTGAATTGGTTCTCAGAAATAGACACCCTCCTCCACACACTCGTCTCCATCACCCTTTCTCAAATTTTCATAGTGTGGCTTAGCAACTTGATCCCCCTATAATTATTGTAATTTTGAATGTCTCCCTTATTCTTGTACAACAAGATCATTATACTCCACCTCCATTCTTATCCAAACACTACAAAAATGCTTAAAAACTGCTTGAGCTTAAAATCATCTAAAATAAGTCACTCCAAACAAACTCTTACTCTTTCTAATATTTTATCTTAATGGTATTTCATATGTAATTTGTTTCAAAACTAAATGACATTCTTTGATACTCCCCCTCTCTCAATTTATGTGAGATATTTCGGCTTTTGAAAGTTAGACTACTCTATTTTCACTGTGAATTCGGACATACAACCTTTAAGTTTTTTTGAAAATAATTTAGATATTTCGAGACTACATAAAAGGTACTATAAATCACAATAATTAATAATTTAAACTATTTAAAGGGCATACAAATATATTATTGTAAAATTTTCCTGTTTGACTCTAAAAAATCAGAACTGTATCACATAAATTGAGATATGAAGTAATAATTAATTTTTTTTAAAATATATATTTTATTCTTAATAATATAGTAATTGTTTGGTAACATAAATATCATAATACTTTTAAATCATAAATTTTTTTAAAATTAAATTCTTTAAACTCGTGTCAATCTAATATGTTCGGATAAAATAAAATAGATTTGAGTAAAAAATATTTATAAAATGAGACAAAATATTATTATTACAAGAAAAGGGAATATTATTATTACGGAAGATGCCATGAAGTTTTTTGGACCTAAGTTAATACAAAAGGGGAAATTCGGCCCTTACAAAATATTTTTTCGACACAAGAAGCAACTTAACACTGACAAAATCAAAGAATTTATTTTTTCTTCCTTTTCTTTAGCATGATTAAAGAAAGGATAAATTCTGTATATTTGGAATAAAAGCTTTACCATTTTTTTTCTTTTCTATATTTTCATAATAGGGTTGTCCAAATTAATTTGTGCATACCTCAACCACAAATTTTACCTTAGTGTTCTCAAGATATTGTATTTTTACTCCATCAAAATAAATTGAACATCTGAGTGCCCAATTTTTTTTCTGAAAACCATAGTTGTTACTTTAATAGCCATTTGATTCCTAAAGATTATATATTGATCTTTTTCCAAGAAATTAAAACTTACCTGAATGTAGGTTTTCACATAACCAATACAAGTGATTTTGAAAAGTACTTCATCAAAAACTAATCCAAATACACAACTTTAATCTAAAATTATTTTCTAAAGACTTTCAAATATGTAGGAATTTACGGGAATTCAATAGCTTTTGTCAATACCAATATATAAAATAAGAAGTTTACTAAATATTTATAAATATTTGAATGTAAATCTAATTATTATTGTATATTAATTTGAAATCATTATATGAACTCATAAACTTCAAATTTTATCCGCTGCTGCTACACCAAACCATTTCATATGAAAATCTATGTAAATAATGTTATGATTTGTACTTTGGTAGACAATCGAACATTAGGTTTACTTCAGTGCTAATTGTTAGAATATTAGTATTAATATTATTATTAATGTAGTATCATTTTATGTATGGTAAGTAGTAAAATGATAATTAGGAATATGTTAATAAGGAAGAAGATTAATAGGGATTGATTATTGATTAGGGAGATTAGAGGCTTGATTTCGTCTTCTCATTTAATTGTATATTGTGTATATATTATTCCCTTAATGGAAGAATACATTGAGGAAAACATTTTTAAATTATTACATGGTATTAAAAGTTTAAGGAAAAGATCCAAAATATTTTATTTCTTCCAATTTTCGGTCATCTTCCTCCCCAAAACCCAAGGTTGGCCGAAAATTTTCTTTCATTTTTTTACTCCATTACTGATTAATCCACCATACCAACCAACTATGTTTGAATCCAAATCATCCTTTCATCCTGCCCTTGCTGTCTCAAACATCAAAACGCATGTTTCCGTCAAACTAGAAATGGAAACCGTTCATTATGCAACTTGGGCGGAATTATTCAAAATATGTTGTCGTGCTTACAAAGTCCTTCATCATATAATTCCTCCAAAAGATGGAAAAGGGAAGGAATTAACATCCGAAGCAGACAGAATTGTGGGATACACTTGATGCCACAGTTCTTGGTTGGATTTATGCAACAATATCCACTGACTTGTTGCATACTATAATGGAACCGGATTCAACAGCAATGGCGGCCTGGGGGAACGATTGCGAGACATCTTTCAAGATAACCAAAACTCTCGCCCTGTTACGTTGGAGCAAGAGTTCTCAACCATTGACATGTCATACTTTCCTAATGTTTCGGCCTATTCTCAATGCCTCAAAGTATTGGTAGATCAATTGAGAAACGTTGGTTCACCGATTACTAATAAATGTTTAGTCTTACAATTGGTAGCCGGTCTCACCGACGCGTATAGCGGAGTGGGAACACTAATCTGCCAAAGTAATCCTCTACCTTTGTTTTATCAAGCACGGTCCATGCTTGTGCTTGAAGAATTCAGCTTTGCAAAAAAGGCTTCAACTATTTCAAATATCTCCATGATTGCCACTTCCTCAAATGATGGTAATTTTTTTCCTCATTCTCACCAAAATAAGGGACAAAAAGGACGTAATAATAAGAATAAAGGTGAAAATCGCAGAAATAACAAAGGTGGGGCCACCAGAATTCTGGTGGCGGCGAAAATAGCGCCAACACCAACTCCGGTGGCGGGCAGTGGCAGCTTCAAGGAGGCAGAACTGGCGGACAGTGGCAGTAGCCTAGTGGCGCCGAAAACTGGGCCTGACAGTGGTCATGGGTTGTACCGCCCAGCCCAGTCCCAACAGGGAATTGGGCCAGGCAACCCCACTGGCCAGTCCCAGCCCAATTATTATCCACAATCTGGGCAGAATAATAGACTGGCCCAACAGGCCTGCTTGGGCCAGTCTCGGCAGACAACAACATTGGGCCTCCTCCGATCCAGTGGCAGGAGGCCCATTTAGTAGTGGCCTAACCCACGAATATTGAGTCCGCCATGCACACCCTCGGACTAAATCCACCGGATTCAAATTGGTATATAGACTCCTAAGCGACGTCCCATATGACGTCCTCCCAAGGTAATCTCTCACCCTATTTTAATTTGAGCAACGATAATGGTATAATTGTCGGAAATGACCATTCAATTCCAATAAAATGGTATGGTTCTAGCAAATTGTCACCACTAAACCCACCACTAATTTTGAAGAATGTCCTTCATGCTCCTAAATTAATCAAAAACTTGGTCTCTGTCAGAAAGTTTACTACTGATAATTGAGTATCTGTTTGTTTTGACCCGTTTGAATTTTCCATGCATGACTTTCAGACGGGGAAGCTTCTCATGAGATATGATAGCAAGGGGGCTATATCCAATAAGTTTACCCAATCAACAGTCCAAGTTTTAATCTACTTTTGCGGTCTTGGCACCATCTTTATGGCACGAACATTTGGGACACCCGGGAGAGTCTGTTTTGGCCTCTCTTAAACAAAATAAATTTATTTCTTGTACCCAAACACGGATTCTAAATAAGTGTCAAGCTTGTGCACTTGGTAAACATGTTAAATTGTCATTTATTTCTTCTACTTCGTGCACTCTTATGCCATTTGACATTTTACATTGTGATATTTGGACATCATATGTTTTGAGTTCTTCTGGTCATGAATATTATTTACTTATACTAGATGACTACTCTAATTACTTGTGGACGTTCCCTTTGTCGAAAAAATTACAAGCGTTTTCCACTTTTCTCACATTTAGAGCATTCATCCGAACTCAATTTGAACGTGATATAAAAATATTCAATGATAATGGGAGGGAGTTTGACAATAAACAGTTTTGGAATTTTTTCAAAATAAATGGTATAAATTTTCGTCTGTCTTGTCCTCACACTTCATCACAAAATGGGAAGGCGGAACGCAAAATTAGAAGCATAAATGATATTGTTAGAACATCTCTTGCTCATGCTTCACTCCTTCCCGTATTTTGGCATCATGCACTCCAAATGACCACTTACCTGTTGAATATCCTTCCTCATAAAAACATGTCTTACCAAGCTCCACTAAAAATACTTTATTTACGAGAGCCCTATTATCTTCATTTAAGAGTGTTTGGTTGTCTTTGCTACCCCCTATTTCCATCCACCACAATCACAAAACTCCAACCCCGGTCTACTCCATGTGTCTTCTTGGAATATCCTATTAATCATCGCGGTTACAAATGTTACGACATTTCTTCCAACAGAATAATTATAAGTCGTCACGTAATTTTTGATGAAATGATTTTTCCCTTTGATAAGATACATGAAACCAGGACTCATACCTATGATTTTTTGGATGCTGATAAGCTTTCGTATCTAACACATTTTTTCCATAGCTCAGTACCCACGGGAAGTGCCAAATATTTGAGTTTAGGCCCACCGGACTACAGAACACTAGTCCAACAGCGTGACAATTCAGCACAACACCCTGGGCCTTCGGTTCTTGGGCCTGGTCATCCTCACTCAATTTCACAAGCCCCTCAGCCACAACCCACGGGAAACTTGGTCCACATCTCGGCTCAAGGCCTAATCCAGAATTCCCCACTCTCGGCCAGTGGCGTCCAGTCCACTGTCTTGGGCTACCTCTCGGCTTCAGGCCCAATCCTGAATCCCCCATTCTCAGTCAGTGGCGTCCAGTCCACTGGCCACGCAAATCGTCCGGTCACCCGTAGCCAACATGGAATTGTCAAACCCAATACCAAATATAACTTACACACCCAGGTCTCGAAACCACCTTTGCCTCGTAACCCAGTATCTGCTCTAAAGGACCCAAATTAGAAAATGGCCATGGATGATGAATATCATGCTCTAATTAAAAATAGGACGTGAGATTTAGTACCTCGTCTATCTAATGCTAATATAATTCGCTCTATGTGGATTTTCAGCCATAAGGAAAAATCTGATGGAACTTTTGAGCGGCATAAGGCCCGTCTTGTAGGTGATGGGAAGACACAGCAAGTTGGTGTAGATTGCGGGGAGACGTTCAGTCCAGTGGTCAAACCGGCGACTATCAAAACAGTTCTAAGCCCGGCTCTCTCAAAAGGATGGTCTCTTTATCAATTGGATATCAAAAATGCCTTCCTCCATTGACACCTCAATAAAACTGTCTACATGCACCAACCGTTGGGATATCGAGATCCAAAATATCCCAATCATGTGTGTTTGTTCAACAAATCATTAAATGGACTGAAGCAGGCCCCCAGGCCATGATATAAGTGGTTTGCCGACTTCGTGTCACACATCGGTTTCTCTCACAGTCGTTTTGATAATTCTCTTTTTATTTATCGTTAGGGTACTAACAATGTTTATCTTCTTTTATATGTGGATGATATTATCCTAACAACATCATCAAACTCTCTTCGCAAGAGTATCATGTCACAGCTTAGTTTTGAATTTGCTATGAAAGATCTTGATCCACTACATTACTTTCTAGGAATTGCTGTGATACGACATGCAGGTGGATTATTTCTCTCCCAGAAGAAGTATGCATCTGAGATTGTGGAACGAGCTGGAATGTCATTTTGCAAACCTTCAGCAACTCCGGTAGACACTAAGTCTAAATTGAGTTCCACCTCAAGCAAACCATTTGCTGATCCAACATTATACCGCAACCTAGCAGGAGATTTGCAATGTCACATTCACCAGGCCGGATATTACCTATGCAATGCAACAAGTGTGCTTATTTATGCATAATCCGATGGAGGAACATATGCATGCTCTAAAATGCATTGTGCGATATATTCAGGGCACTCTAGAGTATGGAGAACATTTATACCCGTCCTCCATTTCCAAACTTGTCACGTACATGGATGCAGACTGCCTGGACACTAGACGCTCCACCTCAAGTTATTGTGTCTTCCTCGGTGACAATTTAATCTCATGGTCCTCAAAAAGGCAAGCCACAATATCATGCTCGAGTGCTGAAGCAGAATATCGTGATGTTGCCAATGTTGTGTCTGACTCATGTTGGATTAGAAATCTGTTACTTGAGCTTTATTGCCCAATTCCGACAGCCACACTGGTATACTGTGATAATGCTAGAGCAATCTATCTCTCAGGGAATCCAATCCGCCATCAACACACTAAACATATAGTGTTAGATATCCATTTTGTTCGTGAGAAGGTGGCTCGTGGACAAGTGCGAGTGTTACAGTCCCGACACGTCATCAAATCGCAGATATTTTCACAAAAGGACTTCCGCTGGTATTATTTGAAGATTTTCGGACGGTCTCGATTCGCCGCCCTCCGGCCTTCGATCATGGGGGAGTGTTAGAATATTAGTACTAATATTATTATTAATGTAGTATCATTTTATGTATGGTAAGTAGTAAAATGATAATTAGGAATATGTTAATTAGGAAGAAGATTATTAGGGATTAATTATTGATTAGGAAGATTAGAGGCTTGATTTCCTCTTCTCATTTAATTGTATATTGGGTATATATTATTCCCTTAATGAAAAAATATATTGAGGAAAACATTTTCAAATTATTACACTAATAAATACTATCATCAATTTAGGAAGACAAGAAAAGGGGTTAGCTATTGTATCCCCTTTGGTATTCTTTGAGAAAATTACAATACTAACATTTTAGGAAAAGATATAGATTAGTTTG
This sequence comes from Anisodus tanguticus, assembly GCA_034509755.1. Lineage (NCBI taxonomy): Eukaryota > Viridiplantae > Streptophyta > Magnoliopsida > Solanales > Solanaceae > Anisodus > Anisodus tanguticus. The sequence goes on along the minus strand of CM067543.1, from coordinate 4,287,468 downwards.
TAATTTCTATTCATGAATCAATTACTACATCTTGTTTAAGTTGGTTTCTATATTGGCCCATTCTAAATTTAATGAACCCTGTGGAAGAAAACACTTCTTTTTGAAATGGTGCATTGGCTAAAAAATACATCCTAGTTTTGAAACATGCCGATTAAATAAAGAATGTATCCATTCATTAAAGAGTTTGTTCATCCGAACGCCTTCGTTATATATATATATATATATATATGTTGGAAATTTGCCTTTGGCGGGGAGGTGCGTCCACCCATGTTAAATGAATTAAACACTAGTGTTCCGCATGTTGGAGGCTTTGTCTCTTCACACATGCATAATCTACTAAGTGAGTAGATGACCGTAGGGCCAAGAATCGTCAAATTTCGTTGAGAAATGAAAGAGATATTGGTCCACGAAGTAAGGTGTTTGAGGCATGAAAATATGGTGTGAGACAAATCTACCACATCGGTGGGAATATGAAGAATTGCTCTCTATATAAGTCTCTAATGTGGTAAAGGGTTTGGAACCCTAAGGGGTATCCCATGTGTTTAAAGGAGGGAGGACCTAGATGTGCTTGGGTTCAAGGCTAAGCCCACACGCGCGCCGCCCGCCTATCCCGTCCGGTCCGGTCTCAGGCTCGGGCCACGGGCTGTGGGGACTTTCTGATATTATCTTTTTGGCCCCCAAATTTCTTAATATTTACAGTTTGGTCCCCAGAGTTTCTGAAAAGTTGATTTTGGGGTGACGGAATGCAGAACACTTCTGCCTACCGTTGGACTGTGTTTTGGAGCATTAACTAGCCATTACTTGGCTGATTAACTCATCCATTAACAGCCCATTACTTGGGCAGTTGAGCAGCCTCCTTCAATGGGTATAAACAGCCATTACTTGGCGTTTTAATTCCCTCATTCAATGGCCATTAGAAGCCTTGTCTTGGGCAGTTGGGCAGGCTCCCTCATGCTATATATTGATGCCTTTTGGTTAAATTATGTGGTAGTCATAAGTGACTGAAATTCAGCACAAAACAGTGAACATACAAACAGAAAAGCAACACAAAATAGTCTCGAAAATCACTGCAAAACAATGAAGAAAACCACTGCAAAACAGTGATGAAATACAGTGTGATATACACAAGATATACACAACAGAGACACACTATATACACAGAGACAAAAGAGAAGAGTAAACAAAAACTCTTCCTTCCTTTTCCATATCTTCAGCAAGTCGATTCATATTTGTTTTCTTTGTCAGGCTCAACCTATTGGCTTTGTAGCGTTGGGATTAAAGTGTTGTTTTATCTTGGGAGACTATTGCCCGCTAACGTAAAAGCATATATACGGGGCAATCTTGTCTTAAGGACAGAGGGCAATCACTCGACTCAACACACAATGTTGTAACCATCCAGATTTAGTTGTTTCTTGATTTCAGGTTATCAAGATTCAAGACACAACAAGTTTGCGGCAGTTTTGAAGATTGGCCTATATGTTCAACAAGATTCAATTTCTGAATATTGAATATTTATTTATCCTTTTGAATACTTGTAATAGTTATTTACTTTCCGTACTACTTTATAAAGTACAATAGAGTACCAACAACTTAAGACAAGATCGTATTGTATTACTATTAGTGTTCGAAAGATGTCGGTCAAAAGTTGTGTGACCAAATCTGGATATGGCTGTGGTTTTCTGGTAGAAAAAAGTGATGATGATGCCGTTGAATGTCAACGTCTTCGTGGTGTCACCGCTCCCAATAGTGGCGGGAACAAGCGCTCACGAGAGGCTGATGATGTCAACTGGGAAGAAGCTACAAAGAGAGAAATAAAGTTCATCATATAGAACCATACTTGCGTAATGGTTGATCTTCCTCCGGGAAAAGAACCTTTGGGTTGTGAAAATGGATACTCAAATGTGAGTACAAAGTAGATGGATCTACTGATGAATATAAAGCCTCGGTTACTTGTACAAGTGCTCCCATGCGAGTAGCTTAACATACTGGGCCATTGTAGTCTTGCGTGGCATGGATGTTGAAACAACCTTCCCAACCGGAGAGTTGGAAGAAGAGGATCAGAGTTGGTTTGCTGAACTGTTGGGCTTCTTCCAGAACTTTCATTTTGGTCCCTGAAATATTTACATTTTGGTCATGAAAGTTTCAGATAAAACAGAAACAATGAATCTGACCGCAGAAACATTGACTCTGGAGTTAGAAAGCCAACAGTTGGAAAACCAACAGTCTGAGAATGGAAGTCATATTGAAACAATGTCTCGATATGAAAGATATGGGTATCACAGATGACATCTTAGACATCTAACGGAATGGTCGATAGTTGACAGTCTCGTTGAAGCCACCAGTGGATATGAATCATAGAACTGATTGAAATCATGGTGCACCCATAGACAAGGAGTGATATGCACAGGTCACGTGTAGTTCAATGTATTGTATACACTACAACCGACCTGGTATCGGCCAATAAAGCAGATCAGTTGAACTAAGGTTCACTGATGATTTTAATACATGATCGGTAGAAGGCGTTAAGTCGGATATGACGATATCTGAATTATTCGCTTATCTACAGATTATAGTATTCTGGATCTCCAGCGGTTCTGGGAGAACACGGTGATGCAAACTGGACATCAGATCTGAAGAACACCAAAGCCACAAGTAAATGTGTATGGTGGGTCTTGGAAAAACCTCTAAGCAAACTTGCATCGGCCGATTCATGATGGAATCGGAGTTTATCGCTTTACACAAAGCATGAAAGAAGTTGAGTAACTTCATGACTCCTTAGAGGACGTCCCTTATTGGGAGAAATCCGTGCCTTCAGCAGTTATACACTGTGGCTAGCCGGTCGGCTTCAGGAAGAACACGGATGACGGCGTCTGGACATATCTGTCAGGATCTGTCGGAGACATAAGACCGTATGTCAGTTGATCATCACGGGTGTCACTAAGGGACTACCCGGAGATCAAGTGTTCCGCTTGTCTAGGGGAATGTGCTTAAACCCAAACAATACGAACATTTGCGGTGGTAATCCAACCATACTGATTGGAGATCCCAAGAATTTGGTTCAATGGGAAAACTAAGCTGCAAAAGGTTCAGTTGAGCGCTTCGGTGGAAGCAAGAAGCACTTCAGATGATGATTTCTGTACGGAAACATGAATCCAAAGTTGTTCCCGCGATAGACATTAAAGTGCTACTTGCATGGTGGGTAAAGGTTAAGCTTCCAAACCTTTAAAACGATCCTCAAACGGTTGAGGTTAAGGTTGGGGAAACTTTTAATGATTCCTAACACTTGTGAAGTAGGTATAGCAGGATACCTTGTAGGAGATCACCTATTTAAGTGCGAGGATGGCCGCCTCAAATGAACGCACTTAAGAATCCAAGTGTGTCCACGGCCACAACGGACAAAAACGTAAGAATGAAAATGAATAAGGAGATTTATTGTGTTGGTATCATTGTCTTGGCTTACACTAAACACTGACGGTTCAAGACATCACGTTCACCGCGCAGTAAGTAAGTCCGATGGTATTCAACTAGGGAAGGTTCAAAGCGGAAGCTACCTCTCCTGATGCAATGTCTTTTCGCTGAAAGATTGCTGAAAGTAGGCACCTTGTGAGTGCGCCAAAATCTCTCTTTCATAGAGGGGATTGTTGGAATTTTGCCTTTGACGGGGAGGTGCGTCCACCCATGTTTAATGAATTAAACACTAGTGTTCCGCATGTTGGAGGCTTTGTCTCTTCACACATGCATAATCTACTAAGTGAGTAGATGACCGTAGGGCCAAGAATTGTCAAATTTCGTTGAGAAATGAAAGAGATATTGGTCCACGAAGTAAGGTGTTTGAGGCATGGAAATATGGTGTGGGACAAATCTACCACATCGGTGGGAATAGGAAGAATTGCTCTCTATATAAGTCTCTAATGTGGTAAATGGTTTGGGACCCCAAGGGGTATCACATGTGTTTAAAGGAGAAAGGACCTAGATGTGCTTGGGTTCAAGGGTAAGTCCACACGCGTGCCGCCGCCCGCCCGTCCCGTCCCGTCCGGTCCGGTCTCGGGCTCGGGTCATGGGTCGTGGGCTGTGGGCTGTGGGAACTTTCTGATATTATTTTTTTGGGCCCCAAATTGCTTAATATTTACAGTTTGCTCCCCTGAGTTTCTGGAAAGTTGATTTTGGGGTGACGGAAGGCAGAAAACTTTCTGCCTACCATTGGACTGTGTTTTGGAGCATTAACCAGCCATTACTTGGCTGATTAACTCCTCCATTAACAGCCCATTACTTGGGCAGTTGAGCAGCCTCCTTCGATGGCCATAAACAGCCATTACTTGGCTGTTTAATTCCCTCATTCAATGGCAATTAGCAACCTTGTCTTGGGCAGTTGGGCAGCCTCCCTCATGCTATATATTGATGCCTTTTGGCTCAATTATGTGGTAGACATACGTGACTGAAATTCAGCACAAAACAGTGAACATACAAACAGCAAAGCAGCACAAAACAGTCTCGAAAATCACTGCAAAACAGTGAAGAAAACCACTGCAAAATAGTGATGAAATACAATGTGATATACACAACAGAGACACACTATATACACAGAGACAAAAGAGAAGAGTAAACAGAAACTCTTCCTTCCTTTTTCATATCTTCAACAAGTCGATTCATATTTGTTTTCTTCGTCAGGTTCAACCTATTGGCTTTATAGCGTTGAGATTAAAGTGTTATTTTATCTTGGGAGACTATTGCCCGCTAACATAAAAGCATATATACGGAGCAATCTTGTTTTAAGGACAGAGGACAATCACTCGACTCAACACATAACGTTGTAACCATCCAGATTTAGTTGTTTCTTGATTTCAGGTTATCAAGATTCAAGACACAACAAGCTTGCGGCAGTTTTGAAGATTGGCCTATATGTTCAACAAGATTCAATTTCTGAATATTGAATATTTGTTTATCCTTTCGAATACTTGTAATAGTTATTTACTTTCCGTACTGCTTTATAAAGTACAATAGAATACCAACAATATATATATATATAGTTGAGGATGATTCCGTTGATTTTTTTTTGTATATTTGCTTCTTTATATTTTAATCTCATACGGAGAATCATGATTCTAATACTCCTTACCCTCATACTAGATAATATCACATTTCTTTACTAACAAAACTGTGAACAAATAATTTTCTAGAGACACGATAAAAGAAGACATAAATGGTAAGTGGCAGATAGCAGTGGATATTTAGTGATATGATTTAATAATTTACAATTAGGAGTCATTTAATTTAAAGAGTTCGATGGTCTACCACCTCTTCTTCTTGATTGTTTCTTCCCTCCAGAAATTTTCCATGCCCTCTTGAGTTATGAAACTTTTGAGCAACAAATTAAAGCTATTGATGGCTCAAGTTGAATTTGTGGAATGTTTTCATCATTGTCTTTTCTCATATCAAAACCTCTTAAAGTTATAGTACGTATTATGTAAATATAGGATAAAAGAATGTTACAAGGTATAAAATTAAGCAAATAAAGGTGTGTTTTCTCTAATGGTTTAAGTTTTTTGATGAGATAGTCATACACTTCAATATACATGGTATCGATCAGAGCAAACAAAAAATTTGAGTTCGAGTCTCATCGACACATATTATTAAAAAAATCATGTATGTGGCCTAAGGAGAAAATAAAACATGCTCGCACGTGATGAGACGTGTTGAAGAGATAATTAAGTAGATTAAATGTTATGCAGGGGTAATAATGCATGAATTCTTACGTGGAAAAATTAATAATAGGGGGATTATTAGAGATTAAATAATAGGATGATTGTTATATGGATAATAAATTATGTATGTATTGTTATTTAGATATTACCTATTGTAATGACATTTTTTGTCTTTAGATTCTCTTATGCATATACTTCTAATACACATATAATCATTTATTCACCTTCTATTATGCATAAAACTTAATATATTAATTATTGTAAAATTTATATTTGTATTAATTATACGGATCGGATCTTGATACTAAAAACCAAATATTATACTACTAGTTATCGGAGATTAACTAATAATATGCAGGATGTCGTACTTCATTCAAAATGTTGCATAAAACAATACGATTTTGTTATACCATGATTGTTTTTTCTAATACCTATAACCAAACATGCCCTTAAGTCCTGTTGATATGAATTCCTTGTGCTTATCTATACACATAATTTGACACTATATATATACAATTTAGTAACTACTGTACTAGTTATTAACTGTCCCCATTTGTTAGGAGTAGACTTTTTTTTTTAAAAAAAAATTATTCTAAATGTATCATACTCTGAGTCTCAGGTAAGGACCCAATATGGAGTCAACTCACGCAAGATGTTCATTGTTGGTATACGGCTAATTAACACGGTTTGATCCGAATAGAATTTGCAGCTTGAAAAGAAAAAGTTTTGATTGAAAAGAGAATAGATTTTGTAACTTATTATAAATATTATTCTAATTATATAATTTTTTCAATATGATAAATAATATATATGAGATCTGTAAATAGTCCTTTACATATCCACAGTGCACCACGTAATTACAAAAGTAAGTGATGGTAGTACAATTTTTCACGCATAATGAATCTCGTCAACATTAATCTTGTATAGGCCACAATTTTCATGCAAAATGAGTCTCATCAACATTAATTATAAATCGGCCACAGATGAAACGTGACTCCTTAATTCTTATCACCAAGGGGTGTAATGTATAATTTACGTATAACTTTAATTAAAGATTTCGGATTTAAACTTTAAAAATAAAAAAAATTCTAATTGATAACACTTTCCCTTTTATAATCTTTATAGCGTGAATTCGAATATAGTCGGGTCAATGAATATCGAATATCGAATACCGAATGATTATATCAAAAAAAAGAAATATAACTCCATATTCGCCAATATTTTACATCAAATGCTTTTTTTGTTATTCAGTGTTTGATATCCGTTTTTGGACGTAGATGTCAAGCCACATGTATTCAAGGGATGTCAATTCGCTGAAAAATTATATTAGGTAGGTAAATACTTGTCATGGTGATTTTTATTATTATTTTAACACCCCTCAATAGTTTTTTTAGTTCTGCTACTATTTGAACCTGACTAATTCGAATTCACGCCGAAAAATCTCATTTTGGGTGTAAAGTGTTCGATACCTATAAAAGATAATTTCATTTTCAAGACTTGAATTCAAAATTAATGATCGAGAATAGAAGAATACTTACCGTCCGATAATAATTTGTTAGGGGTCCTTTGATAGCTAGTTAGAGTTATGTAGGTATTAGTAATACAAGGATTAGTTATAAAGGAAATTACATATTATTTTATGGAAAAATTAGTTATGCAAGTTTTCATTATTCATGTATTAGTTACACCCTCCGTCTCAGTTTAAGTGTTGTACTTTTCTTTTTGGTATGTCCCAAAAAGAGTGTCTCTTTCTATATTTAATAAGTTGACAAGTCAAACATCCTACATGACAAGTTTAAAATCATAAGATTCAAATGATATTTTAGTACATTACACACATCTTTAATTTAGGACCACAAGATTCAAAAATCTCCTTTTATTTCTCAAATTTTGTGGCAAGTCAAACTAAGACACTTAAAATGAGACGGAGAATAGAATATTTCCCAATATTCTTTCATTAATTGTATATCTCCTATTTTAGGTAGAGTTATAATTCTTTTGTAATTATGTTAATTAGTTACCTAGTTTGTATCAAAGTAAATATTCTTGTAACCTTATATATATTGTAAATCATTCATCAATAAAATCAAGGGAACATATTCCTTTATGGTATCAGTAGCCTAAAACTACAAAACCTACCCTAGTTGCCGATACACATTCTTGGCCGCATTTTTTTTCCACATTGGCACCTAGCCCGCGTCAGAACCCTAGCCACCGACCTCACTCGCCCCCTCTCTTTTCCCCACGACGGAACTCTAGTTTTTCCGACCATTCTCCCTCTGTCTTCCTCCTAAATTTCCTCTTCCATGGCTGACAAAACCAAATTCCTTCTGGCACTTGCCGTAAACAACATTAAAAAATTCATCCCTGTGACTCTTGAGATGGAAAAAGGTCAATATTCCTCGTGGGCTTAACTTTTTAAGATCCATTGTCGTGTTTATGAAGTTATCGACCACATCATCCCTCTAATGCCGAAGTCCACAGACGTACCATCAGCTTCGACTTCTGATGATACACTCTGGTCTGGTTTGGATGCAGTCATCCTCTAGTGGATATACGACACGATATCTAATGATTTGTTGCACACCATCATTGAGACCGATTCCACTGCCCGCCAAACGTGGGAACGTTTGGATAATATTTTCCACGATAACAAAACTCAACGAGCGTTATACCTTGAAAATCAGTTCAAGGACGTTCATCAGGATGATTTCCCAAACATGTCTGCCTATTGTCAAGAACTCAAGATGCTTGCCGACCAACGCTCCAACGTTGGCGCACCAATCACTAATCAACGATTGGTCATGCAACTTATTGCAAGTTTGAACGAATTCTATGACGGCGTTGCCACCATCCTTCAGCAATGCACGCTATTACCTCAGCTTTATGAGGCCCATTCGAAACTCATCCTTGAAAAACCAGGAAAATCGAGCGCAACACCACTCGGGCCAGCATTACCGACATTGCCCTCACCACCACTGTTGTGCCCTCCGCCGATGACAGGGCCTCCCAGTCCGGCAACCAGAACCGTCGAAGAAGCCAGCCCGGCAAGGGCCACATTGGAGGAAATTTCGGCAACAATGGCGGCGTTAAGGGACAGTCCCCGCCGGCCGGAAATAGCTAGCAGCAACTGCGGCAGTGGCAGCAGCCTCCGCCGTGGGATGCCTACCCGCCATGGGCCGTTTGGGCCCCACCGTTATAGGCCTCCCCTCATTTACCGTATACGACATTCTCGTGGACTCCACCTCAGAACTGACAGGCCCAACCTGACATACTTAGCCCACGTCCACAATAGGTCTACACAGCACAGGCCCCCCCGCCATCGACTAACATTGAGGGAGCTATAAGCACAGTGTCACTCAACACTCCATATGAAAATTGGTATGTGGACACATGCGTCACATCTCATATGATGGTTATGGTCATTCCTCCATATCCCCACCACATCCACCACTAATCTTAAAAATGTCCTACATGCCCCTAAACTCATTAAAAATCTAATCTCCGTGCGACGTTTCACAACTGACAATTGGGTTTTCATTGACTTTGATCCTTTTGGTTTTACTATAAAGGATTTTACTATAGGGAGATGAATAATGAGATGTAACAGCACCGGAGATCTCTACCCTATTTCAAACGCCCTCAACAATCCAACCTCAGTTCTCTCAACCTTTGCTGCTCCTTCGTCTTCCTTATGGCATTCTATATTAGGACATCCGGGAAACTCTGTTTTAAGCTCCCTTAGAAAAAATAATTTTATTAATTGCAATCGCATTTCTAGGACTTCTATATGTGAAACTTGCGTTTTTGGAAAAGATGTCAAATTACCATTTTCTGCATCCACAAATTGTACTTTAATGCCTTTCGATATCATACATAGTGATTTGTGGACATCCCCTATTTTGAGTACGGCTGACCATCGATATTATGTGTTGTTTTTAGATGATTATTCCAACTTTTTATGGACTTTTCCAATTGAAAATAAATTCCAGTTCTACCCCATTTTTTCTTCATTTAGTGCTTTCGTAAAAACATAATTTGAAAAGAGCATTAAATGTTTTTAACGTGATAATGGTAGAGAATTCGATAATAACCAATTCAAATAGTTTTGCTCCAAAAACGGTCTTACCTTTTGTTTTTTCTGTCCTCACACATCCTTCCAAAATGGTAAAGCCAAATGGAAAATCTGAACCATAAACAACCTCATTCGTGCCCTACTTGCTCACACCTCAATTCCCCCTTAATTCTGGCATTACGCACTATCCATGGCCACATATATCCTAAACATAATCCCAAACAAGTATCTAGCTCAACGGTCGCCCACCCAAGTTCTGTTTCGTAGGAACACCTCCTACTAACACTTGCGTATTTTTAGATGTTTTTGTTACCCTTTCCATCCGACCACTCACAAACTCCAACCCCAGTCTTCCCCGTGTGTGTTTCTGGGTTACCCTGCCAATCATCGTGGTTACTCGTGCTATGACTTGTCGAGCCATAAAATTATTATTTCACGTCATGTCCTATTTGATGAGTCTCAATTCCCCTTTGCCTCTCTACATTCGCCACCTCGATATTCCTACAACTTCTTAGATGATGTCCTAAACCCTCTTCTAATTCACCATTTACATAGTCCGTCGTCCCAGATCCCGCCACCCGCCACCACCTCGGCTAGTCTGGGACTAGCTGCCCACCCGGTTCTGTCGATGGTGGCCCAGAATAGCCCGCCTCAGGGTGATTCCGCAACCACCTCTCGGCAAACCAAGGTTCGGTCAACCAGTACCGTCACCCCTGCCCTTCTTCCTCTTCCCTACAATCTCGCGACAAACCCATTTTTCGTCCCTCATCTTGAGACACACTCTCGAACCATGGAAACACGTGCCATGCATGGAATTCATAAACCTAAATGGTTCTTTAACCTTTCTGTTTCAGTTGTCCGTTCCCCTGTCCTTGATAACCCGAATAATGCCATGTCTGACCTTAATTAGAAAGCCACAATGATTGACGAATATAATGCTCTTATTGATAATAAGACGTGGGACTTAATACCCCGCCCACCTAATGCTAACATTATTCGTTCTTTGTGGATTTTTAGACATAAAAAGAAATGTGATGGTTCTTTTGAGAGGTACAAGACTCGTCTTGTAGGTGATGACATGTCTCAACAGGTGGGAGTGGATTGTGATGAAACGTCCAGCCCGGTCGTAAAGCCGGCAACCATCCGGACCGTCATCAGCATTGCCATATCCAAATCTTGGCCCATTCATCAGCTTGATGTCAAGAATGCATTCTTACATGAGGATCTTCATGAAACGGTATATATGCATCAGCCTATGAGTTTTAGGGATCCTATTCATCCGAATTATATGTGTCTGCTGCCAAAATAACTCTATGGACTGAAACAGGCTCCTCGAGCATGGTACCAGCGGTTCGCCGATTATGTCTCATCTATTAGTTTTTCACACAACAAATCTGATCATTCCATGTTTATCTACAAAAAGGGTCCAGACCCGACTCATATTCAGACCCGACTCACTATCGTAGCCTGGCTAGGTCCCTATACTACCTCACATTCACGAGATAAGACATATCCTATGTCGTGCAACAAATTTGCTTGCACATGCACAGTTCGACGGAAGCACACATGCATGCCTTCAAACGTATTTTATGATACGTCCAAGGTACACTTCACTTTGGATTACATCTATACAAGTCTTCGCTCACTGGTCTCACTGCTATTCTAATGCTGACTGGGATGGATGTCCTGACACTCGATGCTCCACGTCTGGTTATTGCGTTTTCCTCAGAGATAACATATTGTCTTGGTCTTTCAAAAGCCATCCTATACTATCCTGATCCAGTGTAGAAGCAGAATACATAGGTGGTGCCAACGTCGTGTCTAAGTCTTGTTGGATCCGTAACCTTCTACTTGAGCTTCACTGCCCAATTCAAAAGGTAAAACTGGTCTACTATGATAATATTAGTGCGATATATCTTTCCGGCAATTCCGTCCAACATCAGCGCACTAAACACATTGAGATGGACATTCATTTCGTTCGCGTTCAAATTCGTGTCCTTCATGTTCCTTTCAGATATCAGACTACCGACATCTTCACCAAAGGACTTCCGCTTCGACTCAGTGTTCGAGAACCTCCCGCTTCGACTGCGGGGGTGTAATAGAATATTTCTCAATATTCTTTCATTAATTGTATTAATTGTATATCTCCTATTTTAGGTAGAATTATAATTCTTTTGTAGTTAGGTTAATTAGTTACATAGTTTGTATCAAAGTAAATATTCTTGTAACCTTATATATATTGTAAATCATTCATCAATAAAATTAAGGGAACATATTTCTTTAGGGAGTATTACATTTTCTATCCTACATAAAATAATATATAAACACCCTTATAAAATTGCATACCAAACACCCTATTAGATGTATTGAATTCTATAAATAGCAGAAAAATACTATCAAACATGTATTTAATTACTTATGTAACAACAACAACATACCCAGTAAAATCTCACAATGTAAATCTGGAGAGACTAGAGTAAAGCTGGCCAGTGGGCCGGGACAGCCCGACCCCGACCCGAGCCCGTCCCGAGCCCGCCCCGACCCCGCCAAAAAAAAAAAAAAAAATTACGGGGGCGGAAATCGAACTCGGGACGGGACGAGGTCTCGTCCTGCGAGACCCGAGCCCGCCCCAGGCCCGCGAGACCCGACCCCGACCCCGCCCTTTGCAAAAATGGCCGTTGCACCAACGACCATTTTAGATTATGGCCGTTGGCCAACGGCCATTTTAGCCCCCCCCCCCCCCCCCCCCCCCCAACCCCCTACCCCTTAATATTTATTTTTAACCCATAAGTTATTATATTTACACTTTAACCCAATTTTTCAACTATAAATAACTCATTTTCTCTTCATCTTTCTCACAAATCTTCCTACAATCTCTCTAATTTCTCAATATATCTCTCTACAATTCTACATTGTTTGCTAAATATTCAATTTTATTTATTCATTTGGGAATTGGTAGTGAAGTTGGCAACTAGCTTGAGGATCTTCCATCGAGCAAAGTTTCAATTTTCAACCTCTCGATTACACGTCGACGTTACGTCGGCGTTTGGTACATTCGTTCCTTCATTAAATTATTATTGTCTGTTTATTTAGTTTAGATCACTTAATTTTATTGTCTTTAATTATTTATTTATTATCATAATTAAAATGGAAGGATTAAAAGGTATGTTTAAGGGTAAAGGTAAGGGTGCTTCTTCTAGTAGGGGCAACCGGGCAAGGGTACTTCTTCTAGTCATCTTATTCCTACACAGGGATGATTTTGTTGATACTCAACATTTTCCTACAATACCATTAGATTTAGACCAGGAGCTATTTTCTGGAACTCAAGAAGACTTTAATTTAGACGATGATCTAGATGATATACCCACTAATGTTGATGACAACACACCCACTAGTGCGCCTTCAACTGAAATACCTCCTATTCCCCCTAGTAGGAGACGAGGTCCAAAAAACGACCATTAAAATCGGATGCATGGACATTTTTTTATAGGGACGTAGAGAATCAAGTAGCCATATGTAAAATTTGTAAAAATGTTTTAAAATTTAAAACTGGAAAAGGTCACGGTGGGACGGGGGTTTAATTAGACACGTAGTAAGTGCTCATCCAACTAGGTATGCCCAATACCAGGCTTCAAAACCGGGTGCGCAAACGCCCGCTCCATCGGACAAGGTTCACATACTAATATTGTCCCGACCAAGTACAAGGTCAAATTAACCCTATGACGGGGGGAATTGTAGGCCCTAAATACAATAAACATAGAGATAGGGAAGCAATATCAAAATTAGTTGCTGTGGAGGGTTTGCCTTTTTCATTTCCTTCATCTCCCGGTTTTATTCATTACATTAGAGATATATATAATCCTGCTTTTAACGGTTTTCCTAGATCAACTGTTAAGAGAGATGTATTTAAATTCGCGCATGAATATCAACAATATTTACGTTTTTCATTATATCATTTTAATGGCAAAGTATCCATCACGTCGATATAGGTCGTAGTACTAACGGCCATGATTATTTAACCGTAACTTGTCATTGGATAGATTATAAATGGTCTATGCAAAAACGTATTTTAGCGTATAGATATATAGATGATAGGCACACTTTGGTACTTTTATTGCGTAAAATATTTATCAAGTGTGCGATTATTACGGAATTACCGATAAAATTATGACTATTACATTAGATAACGCTTCTAGTAACAATTACGCAATTACAATTTTAAAAAATAGTTTAACTCCGTCTTTTCCAGACCATTTTCATATAAAATGCGCGTGCCATATATATAACTTAATTGTAAAGGATGGTCTATCATTTTTTGAAGACATTCTTAGTAAAATACAATTTGCTATAAACTTTATTTTTATACGAGCAACTACTTGTTACGAGCAACTACTTGTTGCTTATGACTATAAATTACCTATAACTTTATTTTTTAACTCTCATAATAAAAAGCCAGCTGATATGATTTTAGATAGTGATTGGGAAAAAATTTCCGAACTTATTGTATTTTTAGAGAAATTTTTTCAAGCAACAAAAGAATTTTCCGGTATATATTATCCTTCTATTTCAATTATGTTATTTTATATAACTCTAATATTTTTATTACTTAGTGAATATATGGAAAAACCAAACTTATAAGGCAAATTATTAAAAAAATGTTTGTCAAAATAAAAAAATATTTTATTCCTATTCCCTCTATTTATATTATTGGTTCGTATTAAATCCTACTATTAAAATAGACGGTACTAAATCACTAATTGAAACTATTTACGATTGTATAGAAGTACTACCACCTCCAAGTCCCAAAAATCTAAATCACCCACCACCTATTGAACAAACTAAAGAAGAAGTATTGTCTAGCGTAGAACACCAATGCAAAAATATATATAGATTTTATCAACAAGAAAATGCTAGTAACTTACCAGACTTCCATACCATCTTCTTCATCTTCAATACAACCTCACAAAAAGACATCTTGTTTACTTCGGCTAGTATTGAAAGCCTCGAAAATAGAATGTGCGGTCGTACCTCTACTACTAACCAAATTAGCGAGTTGGATATTTTTGTTTTGCGGGGTTACTCGTACCGTATCAAGAAGTTATCAATGAAGATGGACATGAAGACTTGCTTTGAAATCTTTGGAGGGGGAATGAGAAGACCTTTCCGACACTTTCAATGATGGCTCGAGATGTTTTGAACATTCAAGCGTCGTCAATTGCGTCGAAAGCGCTTTTTCGAGCGATATCAAATAGGAGACCACGACACTCATTAGCGAGAGACGAAACTTGGAAATTGCGGTATTATTCGAGAGATTGGATACGAGCGGAGCGGAGAAGGTGCGGTCAACCGGAGATCAACGAAGAAGATGATGAAAACTACAACGAAATCTTAACCGAAGGTAGTGGAAGCGACGTGGATCAATTTGACCAACAAATACCAATTCCAACCGAAGAACCACATGAAATCATCAAGCAATTAGAACAGGTTTTTTTGAGAATGTAATTTTTTTAATTGTAATTTTATTATGTAATTTGTAACTTTTGGACAACACCACAAAGTTGCAATTTAGATTTTAGACAATTGTATTTGTATTACAAAAAAATCATGTCTATTAAATAATATAAGAGGCACAAAAACAGCCTTGGGATGTTTTTATTACACTATCTTGTTTTGTTTATTGAGTTTTTTTTATACATATGTTATTTTTAAAAAAAAAAAAAAAAAAAACCCGCCGTATCCCGACCCGAGCCCGCCCCGACCCGAGCCCGACGGGATCGGGACGGGACTTGCTCCGATCCGCCGGACCCGACCCCCGCCGAGCCCGCCGACTCGACCCCGCCCCTTCTCCCGTCCCGCCCCGACCCCGACACCGCCAGACCCGGCCCGCCAGACCCGAGCCCGGCCCACTGGCCACTCCTAGACTAGAGTAGATACAAACCTTATGCATTATTTAATATACGAATAACTTAATTAGCTTCTAAGTTCTAACCCGTTACCAAACTAACCCTTATTGTACATCATATGGAATCTTTCTATTATATATTTAATATGTTTTGCGAGGTACAAGGATAATATTTTGTCATGGTGAAATACTGTAATGTGAAAAGAAGGATAGTAGAGAAAGTCTAGCACTAGGTGTCAAAATTGGGCGGGCTAAAGAGCAGAAAAATGAGAAAAAAAACTTTGAAACATACGCAACAGAGGCGTACGCAGTAGGCTTATTAGACTTTGCAGTGGTCTCAAATTCCGTACTGTTTCCCACACGTCAGGGCCTCAGTTTTAATTTTTATACGAAGGGTTAGGACCATTGTCGGGAGCACGCGCCGTAATGCACCCAACCTAGTCCAAAAACAGGCCAGCAAAATATCGTTTTTGGCCCACCTTGTAGTAGTATCAAACTTTTCAATTACTACTACTATTTAATAAGGGTCGTGATGTGAGATTTTGGATTTGAAACACCAAACATTGAATTAGATTTTTATTAAAAGAACTTTTGGACAACCTTAGTGTTAAAGAAGTTTGGTATCTTTATAATGTTAGTATAATGTTTCTTATAATTTGAGATACTTTAGTCTTTTTTTTTGTTGAAAAGTTTTATTTTTAAGTTGGAAGAATACGTTGGTAAATATTAGTACAATAAAAATTATAGAGGTACGTACTATGTCTCATTTTATGTATAATATATTTTAAACATGTTCTAAAAAGAATGATATTTATTTATATAAAAATAATTTAATTTTAATTTTTTTAAGTTTACTCTTCACGAAATAATTTATAGTCATGAAAATATGTAGGATAAAAAAGGAAAAGATAACAGACAAGCTTTACCCTTTTTATGTAATAAATATAAAAGACTTCATGCTTAGTCAAAATAACGCATTAATTTGGACATAGATATATAGTACTTTTACACTCCATAAATATTTTATTTGTTCCATTTTATATGATATTTTTTTATTTTTAATTTATTTATAATACTCCTTTTGTTCTAGTATCCAGAAACAACATTTCTACCGTCGGCATACATTCTTCTTTCTCCAAAATCCACTTATGAAATAACACCGAGTATGTTGTTGTTGCTACTTTTATTCTAATTAATGTGACACTATTTTCTATTACTCTATTTGAAAAAGAACTACATGTTTATTTATTTGAAAAAATCTAAAGGAGAACCACTTAAAAAATATAGAACTTTTCATTTATTCTTAATAAGATTTTTTTAGAATCACACAAATAGTATAACATATTTACAATCAAAATTCTAGTAGTTCAAATAACGTTGTGACATATTTTACATCACAAATTTCATAAATAATTATAGTTACACAAATACTGTGACATATTTTAGAGCCTTAGATAGGGTTGTCAGATGGACGAGTTGAGCTGAATTTGATTAGGTCACAATGGGCTAAATTGATAAATTGACACGCCCAAAGGTTACTTGATTTGAAATGCGCTAAACAATGGCTCATAATTCAACCCGCTCAAATCTTACTAAGTTTCAATTTACTTTATTTGTTTTATTATATTTTGTACAAGTGCCTAATAAAATTTTATTTTTTATATTATGGCTATATATAATATATCACATTTTAAAAAGATTAAACATATTCTGATAAGGTTTCTCTGAGTAAAATCTGATTACATATCAACTCAATTTTTAGATGAGTTGAATCAGGGGGCTCAAAATGAGTTAAGTTAATAAATGAGTGAGTCATTAATCTGTCCAAACTTGAGTGGGTTTATAATTAAAAAACATGAATTAGCGATGGACAAATTTTATAGCTAAACAACAAAATCTGTTAGCTATAAGCAATTTAGCGACGGATTAGCAACAAAGTTCACAATTAATTTTATTTTCTTTTGTGGCTGGGCAAATCGTATTCATGAATTAATTTTGATATTCCTAATCTTAAACTACAGGTTTCAAAAGACTCATTCTTTTACGCAAACTTCATATCAAAATAAACTATATCCCATAACTTAAAATGAAGGGAATACTTTCTTATATTTAAAAACTAGTTTAGTTTTAAACATACTTTTTAACCATCAATGTCATCACTGGCGAATTTAGGTAGAAAAAATGGGTCACGTGAACTATGATATCCCGGCTAAACTCGTTATATTATGTATATAATTCTTAAAATATATCCAATATTAACTGAAGGAACTTATGGCCAAATGAGACTAAGTGATGCATTTGTTAAGCACTAAATTCAATTCTTTAAGGTCATGAGATCGAACCCAATTTTATGCACTTTTGCGTCTTTTAAAAAAAAAAAAATTAACGGTGCACCCATCCTCTTGAAATCATGAATTCGCCTTTGAATGTCATATCTTTTTTACAGATAACAAAGATATATTGTACTTAAAAATTATAAATTATACAAGTCTTGTATTTAATTTGGTGCACTCAAAATTCTATCACGAAGGGAAGCTTTAGAGTAGTTGGTAAAATTGATGTCATATGACCAGAAGATCACGAGTTCAAGTCGTGGAAACAGCCTCCCGCAGAGATGCAAGTTAAGACTGCGTACAATAGACCCTTATGTCCTGCCCTTTTTCGAACCTCGCGCATAGCGAGAGCTTAGTGCACCGAGCTGTCATTTTTTTATTAAAATTCTATCACATGGAGAATACTAATAGTAACAATTAATAACATGATGTAGAAAGCCAATTACTTAATTTTTAATTAAAGATCTCGAATTTGAGTCTCTTAATTATGAAATTACCTTTATTGAAAGCATTTTGCCCATGAGATTTTCTAGCACCAATATAAAATTTGGTCAAACCTTAATGGGTTATCAACATTGGATAGAAAATAATTTCGTTTAGATTCACGCACAATCCTTAAGAAATTATTATTCTTAAAAAATTAATAATATTTTTACTAACTTACTCCTAATCAAGTATTACTATTTTTTTTAAAAAGAATTTGCCCAACGTCTTCTTAAAATCCTAAATCATCACTTACTTTAAAAAAAATTAAAAATCTAAAAAATTATTTATTATGAAACGAAGTAAGTAATAAAAACAAATACCGTAGCAATAACACGCGGCAGTGAAGCCCAAGGGAGTAGGAGCTTCTTTATCTGCCTACAAAGGAAGGGCGATTGTGGTCCTCCGGGGCATAGTCCAGTGGCAAAGCCTGGGTGCTATAAGACGCTCTGGCATGTGACATCGTGGGTTCGATTCCCCGCAAGCACGAAGAAACTCTGCATGTTGGGGAATTTGACCTTGTCTCATTGATCAGTTGTACGCTCCCAGAAAAAACTGGCCACCGGAGCACATCTCGCGATTTACCTGGTAATAATGTTGAAGGACCGGTGCTATTACCTCCAGGACGTCTGGATAATACCAGTGAAGTAGTCAGGTGCAAGCCTGGAAACCTGAATTATAAAAAATAAAATAAATAAAAAAAAGGAAGGGCGATTGTGGGGCTCACATTTCTGCCTCACCACGTGTCAACTTATACTACAACTAGGATGGTCCCCTACCTACTTCTTCTTTTCTTTTTTATTATTTATTTAATTAATTAAGATATGGATTGGTGTAGTTGCCGTCTCTACAATGTCGATCGTCAATCACTCATCAATCAACGCCTTCTTCTTGTTGTACCTGTCAATCTACTACTCCTATTTTACTTATTTTTTCTTTTTCCCCCTAAATTTGGAGATATTTGTGAAATATCTTTTCCCATTTGTTTAATGACTCCACCATACAAAATTACATATGTCCTTGTTCACATATTATTTACCAACCCCAACCCCGCAAAAATGAAAATGTATTGTAAATATATTATATTGTTAACGTTCATTTAAGTACTCTTACTATATTTAGAAAAGCTTGTAATTATGCGAATAACGTGTAAATAGCTAATGTAGACAACTTGCAATTAACTTGTGAAAGAGCTTTGCAACAAGTTGAGATTTGAAATTAAACAGAAAACTAACAAGTAGCTCAAACAAACAGCTTGTAATAAATAGCAGGCTCAAACATGCAGTTACTGAAAAGCCATGTAGTAGCTTATGTTAAAAAATATAAAGAAGTAAACATACGAAGAAGCCGAAAGGGTTCAATATCTACTATATATATACATATAAAATAATTTTAACCTTGATTATATTATGTAATTTTTTGTCGAAGGGTTCTGATGAACCCCTCAGCCCAACTTAGCTCCGGCCTTATTCATGAAAAGTCTTGCAACAACTTCCATTTTTCTATAAATAGAAAGCTAAATCAATTCATTTTGTAGATCAAACCTCAAGAGAAATAAAAATTTCTCTCCCTCAATTTCTTTGGGTACATCTCTTGTTACCTTATATTTATATTATTATTTCATAATAAAATGCAATATTACTAGCATTTTTTAGTTTTTATTTGATATCCCATAGATGTTTTAAATTTTACACCAAAAATCTCATTTTTATAGTAAAACACTTCCCGATAAAGACAATTTCATATTCAAAACTTGAACTCGACAGTTTTATTAAGAATAAAGGGATATTTATGAGTTATCAATTAGCATTGCCTCGACTTTTTACGGTCGATATTACACGTTTCATTTTTAATGTACAACCATATTAATTAAACATTGAAGTTAAATTTTTATTGTAACTTATTTATTTCTATAATATTATGGTGGAAAATTTTATTTTTTTATTTATTACTATAACAGTATAGTTGGGAAACTCTATTTTATCATATTAAAATAATTAAATTTTAGCATTTTGATACTTATCATTCTATTTACCACAACCTTTGATGACAAATATTACCCATTTTAGTTTATATTATACCACCAAATTATTTAAAATGAAGGTTGAATTTTAATGTAACTTATTTATTTTCATGGTTATTGAACTTTATACATTATAAAAAAATAGAAAATTACTCAGATTGTATTAAAATCACTAAACTTTATTCATTAACGATGACGTTTTTAAATTAGTTTCGTCATGTTAAAGTAACTGAATCTTATTCACTATAATAATAAAGTTACTCAACTTTATCCACCATATGCAAAAAAAACCTATCAAATACGGTGTGTAATGTTTAGTTATTTCAACGTGACAAAAAAAGTTAGTGACTTCAATATTATAATGTGGAACGTTTTGTTACTTTTATATAGCAAAAATTATTTTTGCGAATTTATATTATAGTGGATAAATATAAAATTACTATTAAGTATGATCAACAATCAAATAATGTGTTTTTTAAAATAATTTAGAGATGTTCAGTTAAAAATATTCGGTAGAAAGATCAGTTTTATAAACGGTGCAAGTTGGAGAATCAATTTGTTAAGCCAGAAGAAAACATCACTTGAACATAATTAGGAATTGCAGTTCTATTTCAAAGGGAGAAAAGTTACTAAGATTTTAGTAAAAAGGCTGCGACTATGTCCTTATACCGTCAAACCTCTCTATGATTGTAATTCGTTATAACATTTCACTATAACGGTTTGATTTTATCCGGAACCGATTTTTCATGTTATATTTTACTTCTATATAACAACATTTTATCTATAACAACAGTGATATTCATTATAGCAGTACACTATTTATAAAATTACCTCTCTATAACAGTCATACTGAAATATTGTGTAATAATAATCTGTAAGAAATATATAATGTATACAAATAATTTATTAAAATATTTATGATTATCATCATTAATGTCATGCTTATAGTAAATGTCATGCACTTATAACCTAAATCCAATTTCATAACACCAATCGAGCTAGAAAACTGGAATTCAAGCGTAATCGAATTTACGAAGCAACCTATAATTGTAGAATTCTTACGTCAAAACATGACATATATAAATTCTTAATTAATGTTAAATGCATATGTTCCTTAGATTTTAATTCTTTAACGGTATGGTACAACTAATTATGAATTTATTAGTAATTTTAATTTTTAGTTAATGAGGAATTAATTGAATTTTTACAATTAACAAGTAAATTGTTTTCATTTATAACATAAAAAGTACAGAAAAATAATTGGTTGCATACTTTTGTTTATAACAGCTAAATGAGATCTAAACATCAAATACTAGTATACATATATAACAACACCTTACTATAGCAATGATACATTATGTTATTCGTGTTTTGATGATTTGACAAACATTCGAGGAATCAGATAGAGACAAGGTCCTCTATCAGGTCCCCTGGACGTCATATAGTCAACACGACAATTAAAGTCAAAGATCGTTCGATCGGCGTAACCGCAACGAATGTAGCCGCAGCTTTGCTAAAGGCCAAACCAAAAGGTGAAATGTCCCTATCAATGGTCACATGTTTCTCACATGATCCCCAATATATATACAACATGTTACAAGGGTTTAACCTAACACTTCAAATATGAAAAATCACATCTTTCAAGTGTAGCCGTCGTTGCTCTCAAGAACAAAGCTTCAACAACTTCAAGGACCATATCTCAACAACTGAATATGTCTTAAGTCATTAGTTTGTTAAGTGTTTGTCATTTTGTTCTTTAACTTATAAATCTACTCTTTTTGTAAGAAGGTGTTTGTAGGTAGTTTACTTTCTCAAGCTTTTGAGTTGTACACTTGGTTAGAGTTAGTCAAGCTGTGTTTGATTGCTTGGCTAGAGTTAGTCAAGGTTAGTTTGGGTGCTTGGCTAGAGTTAGTCAAGAGTTATAGCTTATAATAGAGTTATTATAAGAGTTTAATTCCTAAGTTGCAAAAGCTTGTAATATGAAAGTTGCTCTGTTAGTGAAGTTGAAAATCCTACTTGGTAGGTCGTGGTTTTAATCCCTTGAGCAAGGAGTTTTCCACGTAAATATATTGCTTTATTTACTTTCTATTTTACTTGAGGGAACAGATAGAGAACCTGGTTCTCTATACTGTTTGGTGGACTCTTAATTTATATCAATTGGTATCAGTGCAAGTGCTTTCTAAAATGTTAACACCTAGAAAATATCTCTCATCATAGTTGCTCCACCAAACCCCGAGGAAGAAATATCAACTACTAGACCCCTAAGGTTTAATGAAAACTATTATGGGTGGTGGAAGACAAGGATGTATGATTACATAATGGCTGAGGACTCGGAGCTTTGGGACATCATCTGTGATGATCCTTTTGTCCCAATGAAGATTGAGGCAGAGAGCTCAAAGTCAGTACCAAAGACTAGAAAAAAAATACTCTGAAACTGACAGGAAAGCTGTTTAGAAGAACTACAAAGAAAAGAAGATCTTGACTTATGGTATTGGACTAAATGAATATACTAGTGTTTCATCTTATGGAACTGCTGAGATGATATGAGAAGCTCTTCTAACAGCACATGAAGGAACTACTAAGGTAAAGCAATCCAAAATAGATCTGCTTACCACTGAGTATGAATTATTTAAGATGAGTCCATTAATGAGATGCACACTCGCTTCACCTCCATAATCAATGAGCTCTATTCTCTTGGAGAGATCATTGCAACCAACAAGCTAGTCCAGAAAATACTCTGTGTTCTATCGGGTTCTTGGGAAAGTAAAGTCAATTCTATCATTGAAGCCAAGGACCTGTAGACACTAACTATTGATGAGCTTATTGGAAATCTCAAGACATATGAGATAAAGAGAAAGAAGGATCTTGAAAGAAGAGAGCCAAGGAAAGAGAGGAACCTGGTTCTCAAAGCTGCTAAAAGTGACTCAAGCAGTGATGAATATGAGATGGCGTACCTCACACGAAGATTTCATAAGATGATTCGAAAGAATGGTGGGATCCCAAAAGGTAGGAAGCTATAGCAGGAACTTCAAAGAAAATGATTGTTGTCACAAATGTGGGAATCCCGAACATTTCATTAAAGAATGTCCTATTCACATGATTATTATAAAAATGCTGAATAAGCGGCTAAGAGGAACCATGTCCTTGACAAGAAGTTCAACAGAAAAAATGATGCTGACAACTTGGTGAAGCAGGCTCTGGCTGCTTAGGGAGATTCCTCCAACGAATATGAAGATGGAGAAGATCAAGGCAAATGCAATAAAAAAGGGGAAGATAAAATGAACCACAAAAAGAATGAAATAAAGTGGGGAAATGCCGGAATAAAAGGGGTGAGAAAGGAAGTTGGAAAATAAAAGGAGTTGAGCTATGAAATGAGAAACATGTAGTGCAAAGGAGGGAAAAGTCACTTGTACCTAAATGAATATGATCCATGTCCCTAAGCCTATGTTACAAGCTAGATAAAGCCCTTAGAAATACGAAACCGAGCATTCTTTGAGTAGTAGTGACTTAAAATAAAGGCAAGCCTATGGCATCATACTTGTGGCACTTGACATTCTTTGTGAGTGTGAGTGATCTTGTTTGTCCCTTATTTTGAAAAGAAAATCTTTGAGTAAGTATGAGAATTCTTTGTTGTGAGGGCACATTGAATTGCATGAACCTTGTGAAGTGAAAGCTCCTCTAGTTGAATATCTCGGCACATCTAGTCACTAGTAGTGTCTAGACATCTCTTGAGGCTTGAAATTCATGGGCTCATTGATAGTAGATACGCACTCTTGTACTTTTATTTTGGAAAAAATAAGGGGTTGTTAATTTTGTGAAATATATGCTTGTAGACTTGTAGATAGAACCAACCATAGTCATCTTTATTTTGTCATTAGTCGTACCTTACTAATGTTTAGGTTGCTTGAGTACAAGCAATAGGTTAAGTTGGGGGTGTAGATGTGCCTAGAAATTATGGCACATTTGATACCATTTTCATTGATTATTTTTATCCTTTATGCATTTGCAGTAGTCTTTTCTTATGTTATTTTGATTTTTGTAGGATTTGTATGTTGGGACACCGAGAATGAGGAAATGTGCTGAAACATAGTCTGAGAAGGCCACTTCAGCGGACCACAGAATGGTAACCAGAGCCGCAAAAATCAACAATGAAATAAGAATTTCGGAGCCCCGAAGTGCGACCCAAATTGCAGTCCGCACTTCCTTTCTGCCGATCGCAGTTCGGCCTGCGAACCACTGGTCCAACTCGAGTCAACTCAGATTGCGGACCTTATGTGGTTTCAGACGTTATGTGGCCTGATCTTTTTTAATTACCTTGTCTTCAACAAAATACTAATAGCTGTTTTGTATTGGTGATATTAAACTATAATTGAAATACATATATGTTGGAGTTCTTTTCTTCCCTTTATTTTTGTGCTTAAATAAGAGTGCTTCTGTTCATTGATTAAATGACCCTTTCTCTTTGGTTTATTTATTGTGTGACATTAGCTAATTATTTTCATGTGTAAAGTTATGTAGCTTCTCAGAATTTATAATATGTATAAGCCACTGTATGAACTAGCTAATTTTCTTTAATGGATAAAACAATTATTAAATCTTACGTTAGCGTATATAATTGAGAAGATAATAATTAAGAGAGTTTTAAATGGTTCTATCATACTATAGATAAGGATTTAGAATTGTAGAATAGTTAGTTCGGTTTAATCTATTCTTTCCTTGCTTTGTTTATTTTTTTACAATAGAAAACAAATAAAACAAAACGAAAACTTCATCTCCTAAAAGTTATACTACTACTTGATTTCGTTTAAGCAAAATAGTATTTTAATTTCAACAAATTAGGTGTATTTTATATTAGATACTACTCCCTCCGGATAAAAAAGAGTGTCCACTTAGCTTTTATTTGTTGGATAAAAAAAGTGTTCATTTACCAAATCAAGAAAGAATTAACCTTATTTTAAGTGTAAGGTGACCAAATTTCAATATATATTTAATTAGAGATATTTTAATCAAATTAACTATTTTTGTCTAGGAGTTTGTATTTTCTTAAGGAGTGTGAAAATAGCTAAATGGACACCCATTTTGATCCGGAGGGAGTAGTAGCATTTTAGAAAGAGCAGATGATCAATACGGATCGTGGTGGATAACCAGATATTTCGAACACGAGCTCTGCCGAGTACAAAATCATTTTTGTTAAGGAGTGTTTTATCTCCTAATATAGAATTTTCCAGCGCGAATACGAATTTTATCGAGCCCATTTATAATATCAAGACATAATTAGCTCCACTAATTTTTGATTTGTAATACTTTAATAATCAAATTAATATTTATAATAAAATAAAATATAAACTTATAGAACAACATATTATATAAGTTACTGGTAAATAATTTAAATAGCAGTGAAAATGAAGGGCACACAAGAATTACATGTTATTTCTCCAGCACTAGGTGGAAATTATTAATACTAGTAGATTGACAAT
This sequence comes from Anisodus tanguticus, assembly GCA_034509755.1. Classification (NCBI taxonomy): domain Eukaryota; kingdom Viridiplantae; phylum Streptophyta; class Magnoliopsida; order Solanales; family Solanaceae; genus Anisodus; species Anisodus tanguticus. Next base: position 4,261,473 of record CM067543.1, on the reverse strand, counting down.
TTGACACCACACAAAAATTTTCCCTATTTAAGTACTTATTTTTCACCAGTCAAAATGTACCTTGTGCATTAATCATAATTCATAGGGGCTAGGTAAATTGACACTAGTGGACCGACATTGTGTCATTACATAGTCTCTCGTTAATTGGTCAACTTGACAATCAATGAATTCAGATAAATAAATCAAAGAATATATTCTTCGTTTTGCATGTTACAAAAATATTTCCACACTTGATAACTACACCAAATTATTTGAATGATACACGTACATTTAAACTTCTACTATAAATTTAAATTTAAAAATACATTTAGCTAAAATACGAAACAACTCCATCTCACGATGCTTGAGTTTGAAACTTCAATAATAATTTATGTAGTTTGAACATTTGTTTGAACTTATAAAGGTTCAAACCTGGAATGAAGTTGAAACTCCATGCTTGTGTCTTGTAGTTCGAATTAGTCTTGGTGTAAAATTGCAGCAAATATTTCTTTTTTAATTGAGTTGGAACTCTGTGCTATAGTTCTACCTCTGGAAAAATCGATCCATTCGCAAAAGAATTTCAGACACGAACATAGTGTGATGGAGTTTCACTTATAAAAATTTTGAATTCTACCACAGTAATTTTTTTTTTGTTTGTGTTTCAATAAGAATGTTTTTGTCCAAATATTTTTTACACATTAAAAAATGGTTAAACATGAATAATCTCGAGATCATGGGTAAAACTTGATTAACGGTTCAAAAAGTGGTTATTTGTCAATTTCTCCTTTCATAAGATGATTTATAGTCATATAAGTATCTACATTTTATTTTAGATTGTATATGTTGAAATCTCTCTTTTTTAAAATTTTATGTCTAAGTAAATACGTTATATAAATTGGAAAGGAGGGAATACTCTTTTCTTTTATTTCTTTTTCTATTATTATTGGTATATAGATTGAGACCACACAAGAATTTCCCTTTAATGTTCACTATTCTAAATGTACCTTGTGCATTAGTAGTAGGGGTTAGGGAATTTGACACTTCATACTAGTGGACCGACGCATTGTGTCATTACATAGTCTCTCGTTTAATTGGTCTAACTTGATCATCAATGAACGATATGATTCCATATACATAAATCAAAAGGATATGGATATATTCTTTGTTTAATGTTTACACCAAACTGTTTGAATGATACATGTACTTTTAACACTTCCAATATGAACTTTGTTGAATTGATTGTAACGTCCATAACGGAGGAAGATCGATGAGGGTGGATAGAAGGATTAACAGACTTCTCGGCTAGCAAACCTACGAAGAAGAGTGCAAATAATATCTTAGATGAATCCCTGATCAAAATGAGAGACAAATCAAAAGTTTTATAAGGCATAACACAAATTTACATGATACATATTTTTTGAAACTGGTAATAGCATAGCTCAAGGGACACGTTTATGAGGTATATTTGGCCAAAGTGGATCTAGCTTTACGGATGTAATCAAAGTGAAAAAATTAATTCATACCACGACGATCTTTATGAAAGGTCAGTTTTGTTGTGGCCAATGAGCTTGGTTCATGACAAGTATAATATCAGAGTGGATACTTTCTCGATGCGAGGCAAACCTCAACAAAGACATTGGTCCCTAAGGATGTGTGTTGCCAATGTTTTAAAAAACAGTTTTGGGACTCGCCCTGGGGCAAGCACTGTCAAAACGCCTTGGGGCTTACGTGTGGGCATAGTTCTATGAGGCTTATGCCCTAATCGTCTGATTGTATGCCCTAAACACGCCTAACATCCAATGCTCGAGACTCGCCTAACCGTTCTTACACAAATTATGAGTCAAATTCCTTAGTTTAACATTGTTGACCTTCGTAATTCTTTAATAAAATGATGTTTAATAGTTTTTTCATCTATAGAAATAAGAAGATCATATTGAGAATAACTCAAATAACAAGCCCTAATATTGTATATTTACTAATTGAGAATACCGTAAGGGTGAATATCAAATTAACATCTTCACTTATCATTGGTCTTCATGTTTTTGTCCTATGTCTCAAAATTATCATATTTTATTATTTTACTGTTAGAAAGTAATTTTGCTTTTATTCATGAAGGAGTGTTGTTTTAATTATACTATAAATAAAGTTTATTAATTTTTTCAGGGAGGAAAAATTGCATAGTATGATAGTAATTTATTTTAAGAAATTGTGATTCTTTTATTGTTTGAAAGTAAGATGTTATAGTTGATTTGCATATCAAAATAGCTTTTATGTTCATTGCATTATTTATATTTGTAAAATCATGTTAGAAAATTTATTTTCTATGAGTTTCTTTAATGTTTTTAGTTTTTTTAAATATTAATGTATTTTTTATATATAATTTTTGTGTTATTATACTATTTTACTAAATTATAAATTAATATTTAAAAATTCATGGGGCTTATGCCCCATGCATCAGGGCTTACGCCTCACCTCGTGCTAAGTAAAATGTTTTGCCTCACGCCCCCGCCTTTTAAAACACTGGTTGACACCCATGATGAAGGACGCCAACAATGACTGTCGCAAAGGAGTGTCAGACTTCTAGGCTGATAAACTTCTGAAGAAGGTATGGACATAATATCTTAGAAGAATTTCACATCCAAATAAGTGAAGAAAGTGAAGAGAAGGCATATAAAATAAGTTCAACACTTTTTGGATCGATGATGATGTAATCTAAGAGACAAATTCATGAGTTTTATTAGGCCAAAATGGAATATATCATAAACTTAAATTATGCTCAATCAAATACGATCGCATAAATTAGGGCGGAAGGGAGTAATACTTTTATTTTCATTCCCTCTTTGGTTTTCCTTTCTTAGTTCTCAAACATAACATTCTAAAGAAGTCCTCATCTAAAATATCACAAGCTGTAGATGCTGCCCTCTTCTATATATGAGAAATGGGGTCCACGAACATATTCATGTCTAATTAATTTTGGGTGACCCAAGTAAGACAAAATCAATATTCACTGACACAATTGTTTAATTTATTGTACAAAACCTACAGTATCAGGGATGATTATTATAGTTCTGAAAGCTCCATAATCTTTTATAATTAAAGTGCTACTACAAAAGTGGAGTTTTTCGGTTTTGTTCTCACATCCTCAAAATAATGGTGACATTTAAATAGGAGAGCAAAAGTATTACACCTTGCAATTCATTAATATTTTGATGTGAATGTAGATTTAAATTCTTTAATATTTAGAAATAGAATTTAAATGTTTAACAACTAATTTAAAAGTATTAGCTGGCATTTCGCCATAGATTTTGGATCAGCTTTTATCTTCAAATATCTATTTGGTCATGAAATTTAATCAGATTTTGAATATTTTTCTTCAATATATTTTCAAGTGAGCTAATTTTTGGGAGAAATTTCACTTTCACTCACAAAACTTCAAATTTTCTATGTAAAATGCATGTCTAAACACGTGTTTAAATTCCAAAATCACACCTTCAAAAATTTAAATTTTCAAAGTTTCTAGTTTTAAATTTACACGTTACAACTTTTGTTTTTAACATTTGCTATCTAGCTTCATCATAAGCAGTGGAATACATGGGAACTTTGTAAACAATGTCGATTAATTATGTCACTAAACTTTTAAGTGGATCCTGAACCATTGTAATTCATTTCAAGACTTTACTTCATATAGATTGATCATTACTTTTTTTTTCTGCAAGAAATGCCAATCAATTGTGTATACATATTACTTTCGAAAAATATCATTTACACTTATATATAGAAAAAAAAAGTTTCAGACACCAATTATGAGATTACACTGGATACGTTGTTGTTGGACATAAAAAAAAAGTTACAAAACGATGTCGTATAACATCGAAAACTATTATGACATACTTTGCGTGTTTATTATTGATGAAAATCATTTACACTCCTTAACTTTATGTTAATATTTTACAAATCAAACTCCTCTCAATTTTGAGCTATAGACGAGAACATTCTCTCTCTCTCCCCCCCCCCCCCCCCCCCCCACCCCCATATGCAATATCTATTTTATCCTTGACATTTGCTATCCTCTACCTATGTATTACCTTTTTATATTTTATATAATATTTATTTTTTAACCTAGGTATTTTATTGATAGTATAAATAATTTGATATCTTATTATAGATTTTTATATAAGTTCATTAATATTATAAGTAGAATAATCCTTTTATGAGCTTGTTAAAAAATTTAACGCTATTATTATGACTGTTATGTATGTTTGTATGTGTGTGCATGCTTGTGTATATATTAGGCTCTACTTCTCTCCTATTCTCTATTGTTTGTATAGATAAATGAGTTTTAATAGTCATTAATGAAATAGTTTTTAAAATTATAATGGGATAAGGCACTATTGCCTCCCTGAACTATACCCAAAATTGCTACGACATACCTTACATTTGCGGGGATCCTATTATCCTCCTAAACTTTCTTAAAGTGTAATTCTTTGCACCTTTATTGCTGTCGTGGAGCACTACGTGAGAACACGTCCTTCAAGCGCGTGAGATCTTAAAAAAGGGCTCTAACCTATACGAAATGGTCATGTGTCATTTCCAAAGCTGATTTTCAAGAGCTCTTAATCCCCATTTTATCACCCATTTTCAAGAACTCCAAATCTAATTTTTAATGTCAAAATTCAACAAAAACTCAGCTAAATCCGCACCAATCAAGCTCAAATTTCAACAACTTCACAACAACATCATCACCATACCCCAGTAATTAATTTGTCCAATAACCAAGAATTTTGACAAACCCAGTTTTTTATTCTTCAAGCTTTTTCAAGGTTCAACAATGGTGGATTCGAAATTTTTTCTTCATTTTCAAATCTCATCAACCACTAAGGATTTAGAATGAATTTAGCACTTGAATCTCAACTTTAAAACTTCAACAACCTTCGAATATGCTCAACACCTCTAATAATTTTTCAAGTTCATACAAAAATAATTGTCCTTTTCATTTTTCTAAATACAAAATAATTTTTTCATTACGCTTCGGAATTAAAAAGAAAAGAAAAAGGAAGAAAATGAAATAATTTTTTTTTTTTAAAATACAAAATTACACGTGGTAGCGCGTGTATTTCGCTGCCTGCCAAATGTTTGGTTCTCTATGCCACGTCAGTAATAAAGGTGCAAAGAATTACACTTTAAAAAAGTTCTGGGGGGGGGGGGGTAATAGGACCCCGCAAAGGTAAGTTGTGTCGTAGCAACTTCGGATATAGTTCAGGGGGTAATAGTTCCTTATTTTGAATTATAATTTAAACGTTATTTACAATATAAATAGATAATCTTTTAGGAACTTGTTATAGCATATTCTTTTATTAATTATTTTTGTATTACCTATTTTGAAGTATGTTTATAAATTTATCACTATTTGTTAATTTCACTTGTTTTTCATATCATTTATTTCATTATAGAACGTCATTAACTCATATATTCAGTTAGTAATTCTCATTTTTTATCTAAAAATAATATTTATTTTCCTAAAGTTAAACTTTTACTAACATATATAGATTAAAAAGAATCTATCATGATTTTAAAGAAGTTAAAAAAGAAGATAAAGATTGATAATGTAAGGATAAAATAGGCTTCTAGAAAAGTCAATTGATATTTTATATATTACTAAGGTACCAAAATATTGTTGAGGAGACATAGGTTCCCTATAGTAGTTAGCATATTACATATTATAACATCTAAGCTGTTTATGACCTAACATAATGCCATTACTATTACTATCCCTAAGAGGCTGATTTTTCAACAAACGCCGGTGATAGAGAAAAACAGTGAGTCCTATTGAAGGCATACCGCCATATTTGTCTCTTCTTCCGGAGTAAATCATATGTCCCATTTGAATGTTCTCATCAAATAGGATTTGGCGTTCTCCTTGATCCAAAAACTAGGCCTTGACATCAACGCGACATAGTCTTCCTTCACCAACTTGTGAGCCACTTTGTTTCCTGCCGGAGCAACATAGGCTTCTTTTAGTGCATTAACAATCTGCAAGAGCATAACAAAGGTTTATTTAATGCTTGAATAACGCCAGTACAATTACATGATGCTCTATTGCTTTAGAGCAAACAGTGAGATAATGGTTATTGTAATCTTTAAGAAGATAAAAGGAAAGAGATTATCCCAATGAGAGATGTGAGTAGTGAGACTAATCTAGCCAATGGATAGAGCAAGAAGGACTATAGTTAATGCCAATACTATTCCACATAGCCCTAGTTGGTTGGCATTCTAGGTATATATGAATAGGACTTCCACTTTCATTTCTACAATACAAACTGGACAAGTCTCATCAATATTAATACCTATTATTGTGAAGGAGAGTTCTACTAGAAATCCTATTATGATAGCAAATCCACAAAAGAAATTTTATTTTATTAGGACAATCCAGTTTTCAAATCCAAGTAAAGTCTTTACTAAGTTGAAGAAAATTTGTAAATAATGGATCTTGAGCATAACTCAACTCAAAAGTTAGCTCGTAGGTGAGGATTGTTCAAGTTTATATAAGGAGTCTATGTTCTCATTTCATTTTCGATGTGGGACCGTTAACACAATTCTCAATTAACTCATAACAGGAGCTTGTACTAAATTCTAGCAACTTATTATTAGAACACCAAACAGGTTGATCAGGGTACATGAAAGATGGAATAATTTCTCTTTTGGATTCCTTTCATTATTCACAATATATATAGATGTACAAGGTTGATTCCTAATATGGTACGAATCCTAACTTACCTTACACAGGTTGATTCCTAATACAATTAGAATCCTAAGTTACCTTAAATATACATCTATCATAATTACAAAATATACGGAGAATATTCTGAGAATATTCGCTAATACTCCCCCTCAGACGGAGCGGGAGGAGGCCGAATGCTAAGGCTGGATCGGAAGTCGGTGAAGAGCAGTCGCGGTAGTCCCTTTGTGAAAATGTCTACATACTAATAAGAGGAAGGCACGTGTAAAATTTTGACCTGACCACGGGCAACCTTCTCTCGCACAAAGTGGATATCCATCTCAATATGCTTAGTCCGCCGATGTTGGACGGGATTATGAGACATATAGATAGCAGATATGTTGTCACAATAGACTATAGACGCCTTGCGCAATGGACACTTTGAGCTCCAAAAGAAGATTTCGGAGCCAACGGATCTCGGCGACGACATTAGCAACTCCGCGATATTCGCCGGCACTCGAACGGGATAGCGTGGCTGCGCTTGGCGGACCATGAGATAAGATTATCCCCAAGAAATACACGGTACCACGAGGTGGAGCGACGTGTGTCGGGGCATCCTGCCCAATCTGCATCCGTGTAGGCTAGCAACTTGGTTGGGGCAGAGGTGTATAGATGTAACCCAAAGTCTAGTGTGCCCTTAACATATCTGATAATACGTTTGAGGGCGGCAAAATGGGACTCTCGGGGGTCGTGCATGAACAGACACACCTGCTGAACGGCATATGCAATATCAGGCCTAGTGAATGTAAGATACTGAAGAGCACCTGCTAGACTCCGATATAGAGTGGGATCAGAAACTGGCGCACCGTCATTGGCACTAAGCTTGGATTTTGAGTCCACCGGAGTTGGCATAATTTTACAATTTGTCATCTTGGCCCTGTACACTATCTCTTCTGCATACTTACGCTGACTCAGGAACATAGTGGCTGCAGATCGTGTCACCGATATACCCAAAAAATAACTTAGCTTGCCCAAGTCAGTCATAGCAAATTCAGTTTTGAGTAGAGCAATGATTTCATTCTTCAACCCGTCAGATGAGGCAGTAAGAACAATGTCATCGACATATAATAGCAAATATGCAGTGCTGCTACCTCGATGAAAAGTGAAGAGAGATGTATCACACCTGCTACATACAAAACCAATTTATAGAAGATACTTGGCGAACCGATCATACCAAGCGCGGGGTGCCTGTTTCAATCCATACAATGACTTCCTGAGACGACACACAAACTGCGGAGCTGCCGGATGAACAAAGCCAGGAGGTTGATGCATGTACACAGTCTCTTTCAAATCCCCATGAAGAAACGCATTCTTGACATCAAGCTGATGAATCGGCCAATGCATGCCCATAGCAATAATGAGAACAGTCCGAATAGTGGCCGGTTTAACAACCGGACTGAATGTCTCACCACAATCAATACGCTCCTGCTGATTAGTGCCATTGGCAACTAGTCTTGCCTTATACCTCTCTAAGTCACCACTTGTCTCGAACTTGTGACGAAATAGCCACATACACCGGATAACATTCACACCAAATGGTCTAGGTACCAAATCCCAAGTGTTCCTTGGTTAAAGCGTTAAATTCCTCGCACATGGCCGCATTCCAATTTGGGTCCAATTTTGCTAGTTTTGGATTTTTTGGAACGGGTGATAAGGTTTGTGTAGAGAGATTGAATTGAACCTTGGGTTTGAAGATCCCGTGTTGTGCACGGGTCTCCATGCGATGTGAGGGCGGTGGTGGTGGGTCGGGGTTGTGAGGTTCTTTGGTCCACCGGTTACGGACTAGTGGGCGGCGATGTCGTTGGTGGTGCGGGTGACTCGGCCGGGGGCTGTAGGGGTGAGCGAGGGAGCCGGTGGGGGTGGTGCGGACGGTGGGACCGTCGGAACAGGTGGGGCGCTTGTTGGTATAGATTTTGGATGACCGGGGACGGAGACTTGGTTCATCGAGAAAGATGTAATCGGTGGTCGAAATTTCGGAGATTTGAAAAAGAAAGGTTGTCTCGTCAAAGGTGACGTGACGGGAGACGATGATTTTGCGAGTAGCAATGTCATAGCACAAGTAGCCCCGATTATTAGGAGATAGACCAAGGAAGACACATGGAAGAGTGCGAGGGGCAAGTTTGTGGGGTGCGATGGAGGCTATGTTGGGGTAGCATAAGCATCCAAAAATACGTAGGTGATCATATGATGGTCGCCTACGGTATAAGATTTCGTAGGAGTTTTGTTTTGGAGTGTGCTAGTTGGTAAAATATTTAGAAGGGATTCTACCATTTTGACAAAGATAGACCCAAAAAGGCGGTGGTAGGCAGGCATGAAACAGAAGTGTGCGGACCATGTTATTGATGGTACGTATAATTCTTTCAGCCTTTCCGTTTGGGAAGAAGTATAGGGACAAGAAAAACGGAAAACCACGCCTTGTTTAGAACAGAAATTGTGAAATGCCGAGTTATTAAATTCACGTCCATTATCACATTGGAATGATTTAATAGGTTTTTCAAATTGTGTCTTAATGAATTTTTGAAACTCGAGGAATTTTGCAAAAACTTCGATTTGAATTTCATGGGTAAATCCGGACAAAATGTGAAAAATCATCCAAGAATACTAGATAGAATTTATGACCCAAAGAGCTAGCAATCGGAGATGTCCACAAATCAAGCATGAACAATATCAAATGGAGAAAAAGTAACACTGTTTGATGACATAAAGGGAAGACGAGTATGTTTGCCTAATGGACAAGAAAAACAGTGTTGGGCAATTTTTCCATTATTACATTGAATACGCTTAGAAGTCCTAAGAAAAGTAAAAACTGGGTCTCCGGGGTGTCCGAGTCTGTTGTGCCGAGTTGAGGGAGAGATCGCCGCAAGGGATAGAGGTGCTTGCGGTCTGACAGCGGAAGATTGAGTGAATGGGTAGAGGTCTCCCACACTATTGCAGCGTGTAAGAATTCTCCCCGTATTGAGTTCTTTCACGAGAAAAACCAAAAGGGTCAAATTCGACGGACACGAGTTATTGCTAGTGAATTTTCTGACAGAGATTAAGTTTTTAATGATGTTAGGTGTGTATAGGATGTGGTTTAGGGAGAAAGGTGGGTGTCGATGTTTGGTGTGTGTGTTACCGTAACCTTCAATTGGAATGCGATGACCATTGCCGACGCATAATAGATTGAGGACACTTTAACCGACGTAGTTGAGATAGGTTACCCGACGACCGGGTGAGGTGAGATGTGGCTCCGGTGTCCATGTACCAATTGTCGTCGGGGCCGTTGAAGGTTCACGGTGATGTAGGCCAGCCCAAAGCGGTCGGGGCCGGGCTCTTGTCTTCTTCTTCTTGGACCGCGGCCAGTGGGGCTAGCTGCTGTCGCCGGTTGGCTGCCGCCAGTGGGCCGGGTAGGCCCAAGAGGCCAATCGACCACGGCCGCCGGGCCCGGCCCCCGTGCTTTAGTCTTCTTCTTTGGGACTTGCTTTGCTTCTTTGCCGCTGCTCTATCTTCTTTCGCCGCTTTCTTCTTGGTTGCGTTGGCCCTTTCCGCGGCCCTTGCCTTTGTTGTTGCGACCTCTCGCCTCCACGACCTCCGCCACCCGCTCGCTGCTTCTTCTTGGACTCGCTGCAGTGCTGGACCTCTTGCATTTCTTTGGTTCTTCTTGCCCCGCGAGTGTTGTCATCCCGTTAACGGCTAAGGCCTTTTGATTGTGTTCCTCTTGTTTAGCACATCTAGTTTCTTCCAACAATAGTTGTGAGCGTGCCTTGTTGAAACTTGGGAGAGGGTCGGCTTGTTGAATCATTGTTGCGAGTGTGTCATATTCACCTTTTGATAAACCCGCAACAAGTTGAAGCACCATCTTGGTTTCTGAAACAGAAGTCCCGACGTTGGATAGTTGATCGGTTATGAGTTTCAAGTTGCTTACAATATTCGGACATGTTGTTAAAATTCTCGAGGCGGGTATTATTGAATTGCTCTTCCAAATTTCCGCCCGAGTATTTTTATTGTCCTGAAAGATTTCTTCTAGCCGGACCCAAAGTTCACGTGCCGTAGCACTTTTTTTTCATGATAGTGCACAACATGTCTTTGGAGATGGTGCCGTAGATCCATTGTTTGACGATGGCGTCAAGACGACGCCAAATTGAGTCTGTAACATCGGTGGGACGAGGAATAGATTCGTCAATATGATCGAGCACGTTGTATGCACATGCATGAATGTAGAATAGTTCCATCCACATGGAATATTGACAGTCTTCTTGGTCAAGAATTATAGGGATAAAATTCTTGATGTTGTTAACGGCGAATGCCGGATGAAAAGAAGATACTGAACGTTGAGAGGGGTTGTCAAGTGTGCCAGTGGATGAACCGAAATTTGTGGGGGAAGACATGGTTGCCGCTTTCTTAGGGAAGGGAATTTTCTGGTTTGGCCGAGAAAGGGAGGAAGAAACCAGATTTTTTTTTTTGTGAAATCAGAAAAAAAATGCCTATTTCGGCCGAGAATGAGGAAGAGAGGGATTTAGGTTTTAGGCTTTGATACCATGAAAGATGGAATAATTTCGCTTTTGGATTCCTTTCATTATTCACAATATATATAGCTGTACAAGGTTGATTCCTAATATGGTACGAATCCTAACTTACCTTACACATGTTGATTCCTAATACAATTAGAATCCTAAGTTACCTTAAATATACATCTATCATAATTACAAAATATGCTGAGAATATTCGCTAATAGTACATATAGATAAAACTTTGATAAATTTATAATAGTTCTGAGTTATTTTACCTATTATTTTAAAATTTTGAATTGAATGACTCATATAAATTCATTATCACGACCTAAGCTTGCGTTAGTTTATCGCACTAAAATTGTAGGAAGTGGTACGCTCTGGTCTCTCACGACTAGAGATGGCAATGGATCCTGGACCCGGTCCGTATCCGGTGTATCCAGATCCGTTTTATAGGATATGGATCTTCAAAATTTGGACCCGACGGATCCGGATCGGACCCGGATCCATTTCTGACGGATCGGATCCGGATCTGGATCTTGTATTTGAGATCCGTATCCGGTCCCGGATCCGACCCGTGGATCCATTTTTTATTAAATATATTCATAACCTAGAATGTAATTTTATAAGTATTTTCTTAAAATTGCTAAGCACATCCTTGCAAGTTTAATTCTCAAAACAAGTTTAATTTATTCCCGCGTTAACTCAAAAATAAAAAAATAAAGAGGTAACTTCGATCATAAAATCAATGTTATATTAGTGAATGACTAACATCTCCATAGACAAGTAGTTAAAATTATATTCACTCCATTTATGAAGATTCCAAGCACATGCAAGTTCTGCATTGTGGAAATACTAGTCAGCATTTTCCACAACTATTGTCATTGTCCAACATTTTTAATTAATAGCTCACAATCAAAATAAGACAACGAATAAAATATCTCATATGAACATTTCAAAATTGAAAAACAGTAAACTGTTACTTAAGTAAAAATTGTTTGTCAGTTCAAAAAAAAATCTTAGCAAGGTAAATTTTTTTACATGTGGATCCAGATCCGATCCGTGGATCCGGCGGATCCGATGGATCTCGATTTGGATATGATTTTTATGGATCCGCTGGATCTGGATCCGAATCTGGATTCAGGTATGAAAAATGGATCTGGATCTGGATCTAGTAGGATCCGGTCCAGATCCTATCCGTTGCCATCCCTACTCACGACCTGTATTCAAAATCAACGATAAAGACTCCTACTAAAAGTATTTCATTAAACTACGATCGAAAATTTACCTTTTGAAAGTTTTAACTTTTAAGGAATTGCATGATTTTAAGCATTTTTTATTTTTGGAAGGTGCATCAAAATGGAGAGTACGTGTCAGTGATTGACCCTAATTAGGGATTTAAAATTTGATTAGTTGGCATTTGTGGCCGGTTAAAGATGATCCAAGAAAATGTTTTAATACTCGCTCTGTTTGAAAATATTTGGCTTGATTCGGAGTAAAGGATCCAACTAACTAATTTTTGTGTGAATTCGGACATAAAATTTTAATTCTTCCGAAATAAAATTTACACATTTAGAAACTATATAAAAGTACTATAAGTCAAAATAATTATCAATTAAAAATATTTACACGACATTTGAGAAAGAAAATATACTTTGATTATCTAAATAATAACTAAGACAAACATTTTGAAACGGATGGAGTAATAATCAAGCATTATCATCTTGTTTAATTAGTACTAATATCTATGCATTATCCACTCATAAAAACTAAACATGATCATGTGAGTGGAATCAGTTAACATTGTCTCCTCCTGTCCTATGTTTCTTATGACAAAAAATCATCAGGATTCTCTGTGATTAATCATTATTTCACACCAAAAATATTCACCAGAATAAAAGTATGACAAGTATAAAAATAAAATCAATTCAACAATATGACAAAAGGCTGATTATTCTTCTTTCTATTAACTAATTTATCAGTTTCAACCAAGCCCTTTTTTTTTATTTTCATTAGGGGAGAATAACTCTTTTCATTCTTTGGTTGCTGATAAATTTTAATTTTAGTTATTATGATATTAATTTTTAATTATTTAAAATGTGTTTTAATATCCTTGCTTATGAATATTCATAAATATTAACCATTTCATTATTTATTACCTATGTTGTATTAAAACTTGTACTATTTCTTCATATTTGAGGGTAATATATTTTTAAAAGTATTTCAAATCCAACATATTTCCTACATAATGAGATCAGAAACACACGTTTTGATTAATCGAATGTTAAATGTGTTGAATCAGATAACAAAGATCAAAACTAAAATTATCAATAATTAAGGGATCAAAAGTGTTATTCTTCCTACTGTTAATTAATTAATTTTATAATTGCAATCAGCTGGCAATTTTTTAACTAATAGATTTGCAATCTCGATCAATCCCACAATTGGCAACTTGATAGATTATGTTGAGATATTTTTCTATTTTCTTTTCCCTTTTGAGATAACGTCATCATTAATAAATAATAAGAAGGTAAATTTAGGACAAGATTAATTATTAATTAATTAAGATAGGACCTACATCCATTAGCTAATCAGAAACATATACCGTACGTGGCATACCTTTTGTTGTTTTGAAGGTTAACGTTTCTAATTGCGATTAGGTGAAGCATTATTAACACTTAATTATTCTAACATGAGATGATCTTTGCAAAATAAATATTATAATAAAAGTTCAACTATTATTTAATAAATACTATCTAGTGGTAGTTGTTCAATTATCAATAGATGCTCCGTATCAAATATAATTTTTTTTTTTTACAGAAAAAACAAATTAAAAATTGCTTATTCATCATTCTTCCTAATTATCGTGGCAATCTTTGAGAAGATATAGGGGGAGGCTTTGTACATAGTTTGAGAGTATAGAGGATATGTTTCTAACTGGAAAATATAAGGGTTTAAGGCTAGTTAATGCGAAAAATGAAATAATACTTTGTTATATTACAAGAAAATCACAACTTTGTGGTTTGTGGTTGAATACTTATCCCTCATAAAATTGTGACGAATTTGTAATGATAGTATGACAGAATTTATTAATATAAAGAAATTTGTGACGAACACTAAGATCCATCATAGTTTCATCACAAATATGTGAAAGAATCATCACAATTTCATCACAAATTTATGAATAACGTACAGATATGTCATGAATTTGTGATTAAGTTATCTTGCGGATTAAGTTATCTCAAGATTATAGTTCTAAAATTATAATTTTGGACTAATTAATTCCACATGAAAAGTGGAATAAAACAACACCAAATTTGATGTGATAAGGTGAGATATTCTGAACTAAATTTTGAGATTAAATCTATACATTATAATGATATAGATTTCTCTTTCGCAATAAATTAAGTTTAATGTTAGTCTCCTTTACCTTCTTCTCTTTTCTAGTCCCCAAGTCCTGGCCACTATGAATGAATATTACGTCAATAGAGTAAGTTGTTCTTGTTGTTGTGCCCTTAACACGAAGCTAGGGTAGCGATGCGAACGCTTGTGAGTGCATTAAGTAAATTAAAGAGATACTAGCTGGTCTAATATATAGAAAAAAGATGGTTCTCAATTTTTCTCTTGTTTTTTTGGGCTTCTCACTCAGTGGTCAATAATTATATTAATGTCTTGATTAATTTAAATTTGCATCACATAGGACTTAGCAAAAGAGAAAGTGTTTCCTCCCAAAAAAATTGCATATCCAGGACTAGAACAGAGGTCAGAATTATCAATTAACTAGAGGGAGGAGAGGGGTTAATTCAAACCTCATTTGTCTGAAAATAACACTGCAGTCTACATATACAAAGTTATTTTTTATACATATATAATATAATAAATATTAACTTTCGAGTTGAGGGTCTATCGGATCAGCTTCTCTGTAGGGGTAAAGTCTGTATACATCTTACATTCCCCAGACTTTCATTTTGTGGGATTATACTGAATACATTATTGTTATATATAATAAATATTACTCCATCCGTCTCAATTTAAGTGTCTTAGTTTGACTTGACACGGAGTTTAAGAAATAAAGGAAGACTTTTGAATTTTGTGATATTAAATTAAAGATGTGTGAAGTCTTTTAAATCTTGTGGTCTTAAAGTTGCCTTGAGATTACAAAACTTAATAAATATAAAAATATACATTCTTTTTTAAACACACTAAAAAGGAGAGTAAGACAATTAAATTGAGACGCATAGAGTAAATTTTCAGTAGTGAACTCGAATCCTTCAATTACAGCGTCCATTATACCGTGGCATCCCAAAGCTTCACAATGGAAGCCTTAAAAAACAGACACAAATTTAGCTAAATTAGTGGTCCCCTTTTCATATATTGGAAAACATCCATCATATCACCAACATACAAATGTGCCAAGAAGAAAATTAGAAGTCATATTACACATTAAGAAGAAAAAATCAATACCCGCAAGGTTCTGGTTGAGTGGTTGGGAGGTGGGTCACCCATGTGGGAAACCCCGATCGAATCCAGCCTCCGTCAGCTCCTCAGCCAGGAGCTTGTCGCACGGGACTTGCCTAATGCGGTTTATATCTCCTATATGATTTACAAGCTATTGTACAGTGAACAAGTTATCATAGAGAGCTCACCAAGAGTGCTAATCCAAAGGATAGAGGTTGTGAGTTTCTCTGGGTTCCAAAAAAAAAAAGTCAATCCTTTGTGTGTTTGTCGGGTTACACATTGTCGAATTTATAATTTTAAAAGTATATCTGCTGTATTCTTATTTATTTTTCATAAAATTTGAATCGAAAACATTAGGTTTTTTCGAACCTTGAAACTCATAAATGGATTTGTCACTAGAGGAAAAAGGCTACATACGTATACGATTACCCAAACTTGCCGATTTTTTAATTTAGACTTCAACTAAGAATCAACCTATTGGACACCTACACTAGAGCCAAACTATGTCTATTGAACGTATTAACGTGTAACAATAAGTCTAGAATCTCAATTCAATCCCATCACCATAATTAGAATATATTTCATATATTTTGTATATATTTAGTGATATAGAATTATGGTAGGAAGTGGATTCACCATTGTACTAGGTTTCTATATATTCTACATTATATATATACAAAATATATGAGATATATTCTAATTATGGTGGTGGAATTGAATTGAGATTCTAAACTTATTGTTACACGTTAATAGAACACATGTTGCTGATATGGCGCATCGTGATTCTGAACATTAATCACCAAGTGAAGCCATGCTTGATTCTTTAGTTTTAATAACCATAAACCTATATATTTATGCTTGATCCATAACCTCCAAACCTACAAATTCTGAATCGAACTAAGATGAATATTTAGCTCTATTTATACTTATTTTTCATACATATATATATAGAATGCGAACCGGAAACATCAACTTTTAGCAAACCTCAAGCCCATAGTTGGATTTGTCAAAGAAAGAAAAAAATGTTAAAAGTGATGAGACAAGTCTAAGCCGACAAAACAAGTTTTAAAATGTATATATATTTAACTCTTATTCATATTTAATTTTTCGCACGTATACATAAAAATCTGAACAGACAATAGGTTTTGGCGAACCTTCAAGCTGATAGTTGCATGTATCACTAGAGAAAACAGTTTTACCAACAAGGATTTGTCGGGTGAAATGGATAGTATCCCTTCATTCGTAGTTAAAAGTTTCGAATCCGAATCTTGCAAATAACAAAAGATCCTGATAGAGAGCGCTTTCTCGTTTAATGAACCTTACTCGACGCGATTACGAATTAATTAGGAGTCCAAAACAAAAAAAAAAGGTTCTTATTGATTAGACAGGTTCCGGTGATTGATCACCAAGTTGAAGCCATGCTTGATTCCTTGTTGTGGTCCTTCTCTCTTATTGCTTGTACACAAATAGGGATTTGCCTTTTGGGGACCTCTCTTTTCTTTCAATTAGACTTTGTTATAGCAAGTGTCAGTGGTCCCCTTTTTGTTGTACTTGTGAAATCTTATCCCTATATCATCACCAATGGACCCCCCCCCCTCTATACCTATACCTAATCAAGCATGATTTTGTGTAATAGGGAATTTCCTTATCAATTGTTTTTTAAATGACTTCAACTACTATTTTTCTTGAATGAATCATTGTTTTGTTTGTTCACAATCTTGGATACATTCATTCTCTCCAAATTAGCCAATTCTGCAAAATGAAAGAATCATTGTCATCTACTAGCTACTACCCCTTGTATTTGTGTTCTTGTAAGGATTATATGGGAGTTATTTCACTTATGGAAAATTAATTTTGCTATATCAAAGTTACTAAACTATTTTAACTAAAAATCACTCAACTTTGCATAAATACTATAGAAAAAGTCTCATTTATTTTCTCCTGGTGACTTTATGTATTGTTTAAACAAAGTTGAATGATTTTTTATTACAGAAATATAATGATTTGTGATTTTTAGATAAATTTGAGTGATTTTTCGTCATAGAACTAATATAGTGACTTTGGTACCATAAAATAAAAGTTTGAGTGACAAGTCATGAAATTATTACTATATGATATGAGTGACTTTCAACGTTGTAAAAGTTCAAAAATCCAAATCTTTTTCTCAAGTACAATTGAAAATATAGGATGTGTGAAGTCTTGAACCACAATTTTAAGTGGTGTTGCGGAAGAAAAATGGAATTTGGACTTTTTTTTTTGGTCCATTGGTCAATCACGTGTGAGAAAAGAATTTCTTATGCACCCCCCACCCCCCACCCACAAAAATAAAGAAACTCGCATGAATTTTATGAGCAGTGCAGTTGACTTTGTCAGCTTGAAATTTAGATGCTTTAATATAGGCTTACCTCATTAACTTTTTAAAATAGTGTAGGGTAGGGAAATAAATATTTGCACAATAAACATTAGCTAATATGCTATTACAACTTAAATTGCATTTAGAGTGTAAAATATTTTTACGTTGTCAATATATGACTAAAACATTTTTCTTTATATCTTAGACAATCCAACTCTTATCTCTCAATTTTTTTGGGAGTTCATGAAAGTAAAAACTTGTAGCTTTTTGGTATAACTTGTCAAGGGCTTGGGCCTGCATCTATTCACTAGATGAGTAGAACTATCACATGGTCTGATCCATTACCATAAGCCCAAAATGGACATTGAGAAGGATAAACTCACTTAATGGCACATGCTCACCCTGATCCTCTCCACACCATGTATATAACCAGGGCAATAAAAGTGGAGCATAAAATAATGCCGCCCCGTTTTCAGGCGATGGGGCGTTCTGGTTCTTATCTAGGGAGGGGCATTGAAATCCTTTCTATTTAGAGAGGGGCATTGAAATCCTTTCTATTGGTTCTTGCATGCTAGCTGATATCATATGATGAAAGACGGGTCACTTTTTCGGGACCTATTCTCTGAATATGTGGCAAAGCAAATATGTGTGTGCGCGTGTTAAAAGATACACAAATTGCTTTTAAATCCCGGATCACAGAAAGTCTCTGTTTGGGTACAAGAAAGTTCATCTTTCAAATTAAGACCCCCCCCACCCCCCCCCCCACTAAAACTTGTAGATGTCATTTGGTTGAATTTTATCAGAAACAAAGTTTTATCTTTTTTTTTTTTTTTTTTTTTTAGTCTTTGCATCCCTATTTGTTTATGGTGTATTTGCAAAAAAGGAAAAGTTAACTTTTAAAATTTTCAAAACATCTCGGTTTTTGCAAGAACACCAAAAACATAGTTGCATGCAAATATTCTACTTTTTTTTTTCCGGCAAACTCTGTTTTTGCAGATCTTCAACCAAACACCTAGTTTAAGCCCATTGCCCCCTTTCCAATTTGACTGCAAAATTACACCAAACATATGGATTTCTCAACTTAAAAGTTTATGCATTATGCAAATCCTCTTTTCTCAATGTAACATACAGAAAAAGGGCATCCTTTACAAGTAATGCTAATGATGTGTATATGGAAATAACATGAGGAACCTGAACCAAATGTCAACATATCAAGGTAGGCTAGGAGAAAGTGTAGGCTTTGCTACTTTGAGTTCTCCACAATCACTGATATAAACAGTCTTGAGTGGCTTATTCCAGATTGCGCGAGCATTTTTTGCTCTTCCATCTCCAAGAAGCTCAGCAAAATCATTATATTGTCGAATATTTTCGGATGGTTTATAAGTGGGGATGGCAGCTATGGTTGTCACAATATCCAAACCTGCAGTACAGTCCAAGAAAAAACAAAAAACAAAAAAGTGAGCTTTTGACGTGAATAGACGGATACTGTTTCAGCACGTAAGTTTCATGTTAGTAACTATGCAGAAAGTGGTAATAGTGTACAAAGTAGTGGCATGTCACTTTTAGTAATGTAATGCTTTTGCTGCACATATGTCTTGAGCCAAAATTGTGAAGGGTCCTTATAATAGGCCGGCCCTCTGGTCTTGTTTTATTCATTGACACCTTGCGGAAAATAAGTTGAATGCATAGCTTTCCACTGTCTACAGATGTGAGTTTAGCACACTTCACAGCATGTTCGAACCACTACCTTTAACATTAGTCTTTCTTTAATGAGAATTTGCATAGTTTCTCCTCCTATTTTTTTTCTCTACAAGACACAATTGATTAAATAATAGAGAACAAGACTTGATCCCTGTCGACAACAGACAATTATACATCTGTCACAGCAATATCTGACTGCACAACAACAGAGCAAAACAAAGAAACTGATAGGTAAATTGACTAATTAGTGTGTGAACAAGCTAGTATCACCAGGCCACAAAACCACTCAGCAAAATTTATTCTAGGCTGTAGGTGTTAGTATTATCTAGTTTTCTAACTGACTCCAGAAATTTTCCTGTTTGCCTTGCCTATTGGGAAAGAACCATCTGGATTTATGCATTTGCTTTTTCCTTAAACTTATTCTTACTCATCATGTTTGTTCCTTCAATTTCTTTACCTATTTTGACCTGGTAGAATGCACCCATATTAAGAAGCAGGTTAATGTTTAACTTGAAAGAACATTTACCTAATAAGTCCTAATTGCACACAATATGTACACGGACTGCAAGCTAAATCGTGCAGGAGACTAGAAAAGTAGAGGTGAACTTCAACTTCTCTTACAGTCTTCATCAACTCATAAGTCCTATATGTTGTATTGACCTTCTGCAAGTCAATTAGCATCTAATGCAGCATTTCACCAGCAATAAAAGAAACTCATCACGCACACGTCCCGCCCCATTTTTCCATTCATGAAGACTTTCTCGTCGTCAAACTTTTCCTTGACATAGTTAAAATATAAGGTCTTAATGACAGTTCATTTAGCTGCATCACTTTGCTAGTACTGACTCACTTTGCTAGTACTCACCCTGTAGGAAGACTTAGCTGATGTGATGTACAAAAAGGTTTGCTTTCAGTCTTTTCGGCATCTGTTTTAGCTCATGAGAGAGTTCATCTATCCCAATCATGGGTGTCAAAGATTAGTGTCAAATATATTCTAATTGAATTATATGAGCAGTAAGATTTGGTCAAAGAAGACAGCACACAATCTTGATATTACCAATCACCCACTAAATCTTGACTAAATCATTAAAAATTGTCAATTTAGATTGAATTCCTTCTTATTTTTTCCTCCCATTTATTCCTATACAAGCATGAATTAAATTATACACTGACAAAAAGGTATTAGGGTTTTTTAATCAATATAAAAGGTTACTTACCCTTCTTTCCAGATCCCCAATCTAAACATACTATTGGCAATTTTGCTTGTAACTGATTTTTAAGTAAGCTGCACATGTAATGATTTCTTACGCTATCAGTGTATAGAAGTTAAACGCCATAACCGTATGTACTCTTTGCTAGAGATGTATACATATAGATTTAGAATTCAATAAAGAAAGTACGAAAATTTGTCAGATTTCTATCTCATCCTGTAATTTTCCTTTCTTGCTTCCATTCTCTACAACCTTTCCCTAATTGTTCAATTTTGAGCTCATTCCTCACTTTTTCTACATTTCTTCATTTACTCCCTTGTTATATTAGCT
The DNA here is from genome assembly GCA_034509755.1 of Anisodus tanguticus. Taxonomy (NCBI): domain Eukaryota; kingdom Viridiplantae; phylum Streptophyta; class Magnoliopsida; order Solanales; family Solanaceae; genus Anisodus; species Anisodus tanguticus. The sequence continues at coordinate 4,240,179 of CM067543.1, read as the reverse complement.
CACTACATTATTTCCTTTCACCTGTTTAATGTCTAGTTCCAGAAGGAATTCTCTTCTTTGAGTTATTCCTCGTTTATCTTGGTGCTGAGATTAGTAAGATATTGCATTTCCCCTTCCATCTTCATACTCCTAGGTATATCTATATACTTTACCGACTTAGTCATGTGCAAACCTACCCTTTGCTTCAATCTAAATACTGCTAGGAATGATCTGAAGTTGACCAAGTTTTTTATTTTCCTACTATTTTTCACTACCAAAGTTGCCATGTTTGGTTAGTGTCGAAGTTGATACATGTTATCCCTCTGAATTTTTGTCAATTTTTCTAGTAGCTAACAGCAAAAAGGGAGACTTGCAAACTTTTCACTATGACATGTCATTCACTGAACGTTAAGGTCATCATTTGGTCCCACCTACTTGACTAAATTTCAAGTTTACATATCAGGCATATCATCTAAGGTGGTTACTATAAGTTTGGTCCTATAGGATTTAACTATCAACAAAATAAGAGAGTTAAATCTGTAAGTGCTTTGAACTGCCAATGCTCTTATGGGCTTATGGAGAGAAAACTGCTGAGGAAGAGAATATTCATTGTCAAACAAAAAAAGAGAGAAATCATATCTCAAAAATTAAGAACACATTGTTCCTTTATTTACCTATTTAAAAAGGGTAGCCCGGTGCACTAAGCTCCCGCTATGCGCGGGGTCCGGGGAAGGGCCGGACCACAAGGGTCTATTGTACGCAGCCTTACACTGTTTCCACGGCTTGAACCCGTGATCTCTAGGTCACATGGCAGCAACTTTACCAGTTACTCCAAGGCTCCCATTCTTTCTTTACCTATTTCAAACTGAAAATAAAAATAAAAATATAACACCCCTTGTTTAGATCAATTGTTTACTTTATTGGAGGGCAGACTTTGCGCAAACCTTTTATATAAACCTTCTAAACATTTTCCCTCTATGGTGAGCTCTTAAGAGATTGTCATGTCTATATGGACCGTAGAGTAGGGTCTCTAGGATGTGTACTTTTTCTTTCTTATTTTTAATTATTGGAATAAAAATTATGTGAGGCTGACATGTGCCTTTGATATTGGTTTGAGCAGCAGAAATGATGGTTAAAGGGATAGGAGATGAACAAAATCTATTGTAAACACAAACACTCCATCTGTCCCAATTTATACGACAGAATTTCCTTTTTAGTCAGTCCCAAAAAGACATATTTCCTTATTTAGCAATAACTTAACAAAAAAAATTACCTTTTATGCTTAACGAGATGATCTATAACCACACAAATATCTTTGATTTGTTTTAGACCACAAGATTCAAAAAAATTTCTTTATTTCTTAAACTCCGTGCCCAGTCAAACTACACCATATAAATTGGGACGGAGGGAGTAACAAAGTTTTGAAATAGCCCAAGCTTTACCACGCCTTGGGGATCGATTATAGTACTTCTTTTGATTGAAACATTAAAGGTGAAGTCTTTAATCACTTAACCAAAACTACGTTGCTCGAACTCTTCGGGTGCGTGTCAGATCCTCCAAAAGTAGTGTATTTTTGGAGGACCCGACACGGGTGCGGCAACAATTTTGGAAAGTCCGAGCAGCATAAAACCAAAAGATACAATGAGCAAAATTTGAGTCATCAAGGATCATATGTGTGGTTTTCACTCGAAAATCAATAAACTGGCTTTTGAAATAGCCTCTCTGCCCCCACAAAGGCAGGGGTAAGGTCTGCGTACATCCTACCCTCGTCAGACCCCACTTGTGGGATCACACTGGTTATGTTGTTGTTAAAATCAACATTAAAGTAATAAACGACTTCAAAGCAAACGACAATAGCAAAGTCATAGACTGATTCTACAACAACTTCACATCCATATGATCAATCAACTATGCCTCAATTTCCAATTTATTTTGGATTGACTATATGAATGTTCTATCCATCCTGCTTATTAGGTCCATTATCTCAATAAAATATACTCTAAAAGTATCCTTCTTCCTCCTTATTTCTCCAATCAAACATATTTGACACATTTTCTTACGCAATCATTTGATTTATCACAACATTAACAAACACAATACCAAAGCACCCTCTTACACTAAACATGCATATATCCCAACTAAAAGAATAAGGGCCCGTTTGTCCATAAAAATTATTCATTTTTTTCCGAAATATTTTTCACTTTATTTGAAAATAAGTGTTTGGCAATGAAAATTCCAAATCCGACTTGAAATTGTATTTCAAATTTGGAAAACAACCTTAACCTGTTTTCCAACTCACTTTTCACTTTTGAAATTATTTTTTAAGTACATTCAAGCATGAACATTGTTTCAAATATTCTTTGCAAAAAGCATAACCAAACATAACTCCATCTTCGATTCCAACTTGATAAATTCCAAATAAAGTGAAATATTTGGAATCTAGGGCCAAACACCTACTAAGTCGTAAAGTGGACTATAGTGGGATTAAGTAAAATCTATACACCTGTTGAAATAGGTGTTATATGAAGAAATGATCTAGGGGCAGAATGGTCATTTTGCACTAGTTAGTTAGGAAGTCGGTTAGTGGAGTAAGTTTCCAGCTATATGAGTTAGTAGTTGTATTGTTGCATTGTATTAGCTTAATTCATTCTTTCTCAACTGAATGAGAAAATATCTTTCTCTTTCTTCTCTATGTAATCTCTATTGGTAACAATGGGGTTTTAGGGTTGAGGAATTGTGAAATTTATCGTGGTATCAGAGCGAAACAACCACGATTTTGTGTTGTGTTGATCGATCCGATTAGATAATTGCAATCAGTTAGTGAAACTTGCTTGAAAAAAACAGAAATGGCGACCACAAAGATCGACCATAACCATGCATTGTTTCTTCATCCTTCGGACACAACTGGAGTTATCCCTATGCAGCTAACAGGATCTGAGAATTACTCAATTTGGAGCAGAGCCATGTGAATTCAACTACTTGGAAAGAACAAGTTAGGGATTGTCGATGGTTCGTTGGAGGAGGATTTCTCAACAGATTTAGCACACCAGTGGGATAGGTGTAATGCGATTGTATTAGGATGGATAATGGGTTCAGTGACGACTGAATTACACACAGAAATTGTTTATGCAGAAGATGCGAAGACTGTTTGGGATGACCTAAAAGAGAGATTTGAAAAGGTGAATACCTCTCGAGTGTATCAATTGCACAAGGCTATTGTGACATTGATTCAAGGAACTGATAGTATATCGGCCTATCTCTCTAAGCTCAGGGATTATTGGGTAGAGTTTGATAGTATGATACCATCTCCTTGTAACCGTGCTAGGTCCAAGGAGTTCATATAGTATATGCAGAAGATGAAAGTGATGCAGTTTTTAATGGGGCTAAACGAGAGCTACGAACAAGCCAAAAGTCAGATATTAATGACCAGTCCGGCACCTGATATTAACAAAGCTTACTCAATATTGATGGAAAGAGAAAGCCAGAGATCAATTGCAAGCTCATCCACTATGGGAGAAAGGACTGAGTTGACATCATTGATGGCAGGAAGAGGAAGCACCTATCAGGATTCAAAATCTAATGCTAGTTCATCTACTATGGGAGAAGGACTGTGTTAGCAGCAGTGATGGCTAGGTGAGGAAACAACTATCAGAAACCAAAGAAAAATTGGGAGCTGACATGTGATTACTGCAAGCTCAAGGGCCACACTCAAGAGGGTGGTTATAGGCTAATTGGCTATCCACCAAATTTCAAAGGCAAGAAGGAGAACAGTAATACTGCATACAATGTACATGCTGAAAATAGTGATCCAAATGTATGGGGGAGCAACATTGGGACTGGACAGGTGAATGATAAGGGAAAACTACCTAGAGCACCTCAGCTCAGTGATGCAACATGGAGGTATTATGATGATGCTTGACAAGGATGCATCTTCATTTAAGGAGAACATAGTCAATGCTAATATGGTAGGTATTGATCTAAATTCCTTAAAAATAGTAGAACAGGCGAAGTGGATAATAGACTGGGGCAACAAACCATATGTCATATGGACATATTGACTGTCATTGAAAAGGTTAGGCCAGGTCACACTAGGAAAGTTCATTTGCCTAATGGAGAAGTTACAATGGTGTCACATACAGGAAAATGCAGGATTACAGAAGCAGAGGAAATTTAGAATGTGTTGTTTGTTCCTGATTTTAAATTTAATCTCCTATCAGTTTCAAAAGTCACTAAGGAGCTTAAGTGTTTTGTCTCTGTCTATCCTGGTTTCTGTCTATTCCAGGACCTTACAACTGGGAAGCTGATTGGGATTGGTAGAGAAGTTGATGGATTTATACTCCTGATTTCCAAAGTATGTGCTAAGACTACAATTAAGCACTCAGAACCTACAAGTGCTCATACTGTTCAGAAGCTGAAAGAGGATATCATGTTGTGGCATAAGAGATTGGCTCATGCATCAAGTGGTTCCATGAAGAACTTATTTGGATATAAAATAGAGGATTGTAAGTCTGTGTCAGCTAATTGTGATGTATGTCCACTTGCTAGACATTGAAGATCTCCATTTCCTGTTAGCAGTAGCAAATCCAGCAATGTTGCCTTTAGATGTATGGGGTCCACATAATACTGTATCCTTTGATGAAAACAGATTCTTCTTGACAGTGGATGATGATTTTTCTCATATAACCTGGATTTTCTTACTTAAGTGATGTGTTGGTGGTCCTTAAGCCTTTCACTAAAATGCTACAAACTCAGTTTCAAGCTGTTATACAAGTGATTAGAACTGATAATGGAGGAGAGTTTGTCAACTCCATGATGGAGACTTTCTTACAGGATTTAGGGATTGTTCACCAAAGAACCTGTGCGTACACACCTCAGTAGAATGGTGTGGTTGAGAGAAAGCATAGACATCTGCTTGAGGTGGCCAGGGCACTAAAATTTCAAGGGCACATACCTTCCCAGAGTTGCAACAACTATAGGGGTATCAAGCTGCTGAACCACACTATGAAAGTTTGAGAAAGAGTCGTGGAGATGAGGGTGAGGAAATACGTGTCTATTTCCGAGAACCAGTTTGGATTCATGCCGGGGCGTTCGACTACCAAAGCCATTCATCTTATTAGGAGGTTGGTGAAGCAGTCTAGGGAGAAGAAGAAAGATTTACATATGGTTTTCATCGACCTCGAGAAGGCATACGACAAAGTCCCTAGGGAGGTTCTATGGAGATGTTTGGAGGTTAGAGTTGTACTTGTGGCATATATTAGGGCGATCAAGGATATGTATGATGGAGCCAAGACTAGGATACGGTCAGTAGGAGGAGACTCGGAGCACTTCCCAGTGACGATGGGGTTGCACCAGGGATCAGCTCTTAGCCCATTCCTATTTGCCTTGGTCATGGACGAACTGACGCGACAAATCCAAGGGGAGGTACCATGGTGTATGTTATTCGCAGATGATATAGTCCTGATTGATGAGACTCGTAGCGGAGTGAACGCTAAGCTGGAGGTTTGGAGACAGACTCTGGAGTCTAAAGGATTCAGGTTGAGTAGGACCAAGACATAATATTTGGAGTGCAAGTTCAGCAACGGGAGCGACCTTGAGACAGCCGTGGAAGTGAGGCTTGGTACTCAGGTCATTTCAAAAAAAGAAAGCTTCAAATACCTAGGGTCTATTATCCAAGGGAATGGAGAGATTGATGACGATGTCACACATCGTATTGGGGCAGGGCGGATGAAATGGAGGCTCGCATCTGGAGTCTTGTGCGACAAAAAGGTGCCAACTAAACTTAAAGGCAAGTTCTATAGGGCGGTGGTTAGACCGACTATGTTGTATGGGGCGGAGTGTTGGTCAGTCAAGAATTCACACATACAAAATATGAGAGTTGCAAAGATGAGGATGATGAGATGGATGTGTGGGCATACAAGGAGAGATAAGATTAGGAATGATGTTATCCGAGATAAAGTGGGAGTGGCCTCGGTGGAGGATAAGATGCGGGAAGCGAGGTTGAGATGGTTCGGGCATGTGCAGAGGAGAGACACGGATGCCCCAGTGCGGAGGTGTGAGAGGTTGGATATGGACGGATTCATGAGGGGTAGAGGTAGGCCAAAGAAGTATTAGGGAGAGGTGATTAGACGGGATGTGGCGCAGGTGCAACTTACTGAGGACATGACCTTAGATAGGGGGTTGTGGAGAACACGAATTAGGGTAGTAGGTAGTCGAGGGTAGTCCTACTTACGCTTACAAAATGTTAGTGTAGTGTTATTACTGTAGGCTCGATTAACCTATCACACTTATAGGCGCATTATTACTCTATAGTACCCTGTAGTTTGATTCCTGCTGCTATGTGTTCTTTAGTGTAATTTATTTATCTTATTGAGTTGTGTTAGCTACTGCTTCCTGTTGTTAGTATGCACTATCATTGCGTTTTTTATTTTACTATCGGCATGTTCACAATGCTTTAATTTCTCGTCTGAGTCTTACCGTTTCTCATACTTTGTTTTTCTTTGCTTGTTTTGCTTGATTATGCTTTGTCTTGAGTCGAGGGTCTCCCGGAAACAGCCGCTCTACCTACCAAGGTGGAAGTAAGGTCTGCGTACATTCTACCCCCAGACCCTACGTTGTGGGATTTCACTGGTATGTTGTTGTTGTTATACCTTCCAAGTTCTAGGGTCATTGTATTTTAGCTGTTGCTATTATGTGATAAACAGATTACCTTCAGTAGTTTTAGGGGTAAATCTCCTTATGAGTTGTTATTTGGAAAGCAACCCAGTTTGGATCATCTCAGGATTCTAGGTTGTTTGTGCTATGCTAGTGTGTTACCTAGACAGGATAAACTTGCACCTAGAGCCGTACCATCAGTTTTCATGGATTATTCCAGTGTCACAAAGGGTTATATCCTATTTGATTTAGACAAACAAAAACTCTTTGTCAACAGAGCTGTTCGCTTTAGGGAACATATTTTTCCTTTCCATAATGTTTCCACACCTCTTAGTTCTTTGCCACACAGCTCATTCTCTACAGCTACTGATATAGACGACATCAGAGTCTGATCTTCCTATTGATTGCCATAGCACACCTGACACATGTTCTTCTTCTGATCCTACTCCAGCCAGTTCTAGTGATCTTGAGGTTCCTCATGATATACAGTCTCCTGCAGCTGTCCCATTCCTACTTCAACCTCTCCAATGTGTACCCTTGAGAAGATCTCAAAGACACATTAAGGAACCTATTTGGCACTCAGATTATGTGACCAGGCGGTCTACCAATAGTGTCTTATATCCCATTATTGATTCTATATCCTATGAGCATCTTTCTCCTTCGTATAACTCCTATTTGTGTGTTTTTTCTGCTGTCCAAGAACCTAGATCTTATCAAGAGGCTTCTCAGGATGCTAGGTGGATTGAGGCCATGCAGGCTGAATTGCAAGCTCTCAAGGATAATCATACTTGGATTTGGTTCCTCTGCCTAAAGGCAAAGTTGCTATTGGCCGTAAGTGGGTGTATAAGGTGAAGCTCAAGTCTAACGGTGATGTTGAAAGGTTGGTGGCAAAGGGTTATAATCAACAAGAGGGTCTTGATTACCATGAGACCTTCTCCCCTGTAGTCAAGATTGCTACTGTGAGGACTGTTTAATCTTTAGCTGCTCAACACAATTGACCTATTCACCAGTTGGATGGGTGATTTACATGATGAAGTTTATATGGTTCTTCCTTAGGGTTTATGGGTGATTTACATGACGAAGTTTATATGGTTCTTCCTTAGGGTTTACCAAGTCAGGGGGAGTCTCACAGTGGTCTTATTTGCAAAATTGTTAAATCCCTCTATGGGTTAAAACAGGCTAGCATGCAATGGAACCTAAAGTAATCAAGAGCACTGATTCACTCAGGTTTCATCCAAAACAGTCTACATCATTCCTTGTTCACAAGAAAGCAAAGAAGTGACATCACAATAATCTTGATATATGTAGATGACATGTTGGTGACAGGAAGCAGTATGCAACTTATTGAAGAAACAAAGGCATCTTTGCATCAGGCTTTTAAGATCAAAGATCTTGGCACTTTGAAATTCTTTCTTGGGATGGAGTTTAGCAGAACATCCAAGGGAATTCTGGTGAATCAAAGAAAGTATGCACTAGAAATTATATCAGAACTGGGACTAGGCTCAGCTAAACCAGCTCGGACACCATTGGAATCCAATGTAAAGCTTACTACTCAGGAACTGGATTCTTTAACACAGGATACAGATGATGCAGTGTTGGAAAACAAGGGACAAGACCAAAGGTTATTTGGACAGATGTATTTAACTTGACCAGACCTGACATAGCTTACTCAGTACAGACTCAGTCAATTTCTACAACAACCTAAGAGGTCACACTGGAATGCAGCAATCAGGGTGATGAGGTATATCAAAAGAGAACCAGCATTGGGGATCTTGTTAAGCAGTACAATATCAAACACATTGACTGTGTTTTGTGATGCAGATTGGGCTTCATGTCCCAATACCAGGAAATCAGTTTTCGGTTTTCTCATCAAACATGGGAATTCATTAGTGTCCTAGAAATCAAAGAAGCAGAATGTGATTTCAAGGAGTTCAGCTGAAGTAGGAGTATGCATATGCTGTGTCTGAGGTAGTATGGTTAAATGCTTTATTGCAGGAGCTGAAAAATGAAGTAGCTCAACCAGTTTAGGTGTGTAGTGACAGTAAAGTTGCATTGCAGATTGCAGCAAATCCAATTTTCCATGAGAGAACAAAGCACATAGAAATTGACTGTCATTTTATTAGACAGAAAATCCTAGACGGTCTGATTAAAATTGAGCATGTGAGTTCAAGGGATCAATTGGCAGATATATTGACAAAGGGATTGCCAAGGGCACAACCTGAGTTTTTGGTAAGCAAGCTTGGTGTGTTGAATGTGTCACATGAAGAAATAATCTTTGGGGCAGAATGGTCCTTTTGCACTAGTTAGTTAGGAAGTTGGTTAGTGGAGTAAGTTGTCAGCTGTGCGAGTTAGTAGTTAAATAATTGTTGCATTGTATTAGCCTAATTCATTCTTTCTCAACTGAATAAGAAAATATCTTTCTATTTCTTCTCTATGTGATCTCTACTTGTAATAATGGAGTTTTAGGGTTGAGGAATTGTGAAATTCATCAACACCAACAGTCAAGTCACCTAAAAGATAACTATAGTAATTTGCATTAACTCGAATGTAAGGCATATACCTTCTACAACATGTTAAAATAGACTAACAAGTAAAAATTCTTTATAATGTCGGTGTATATAAGTTGAACTAAACAAAAAGTACATAAATTTATACAATCTTGAGTACTAACCTTCAAGGACAGTTCCAAAAACAATATTCTTGTTATCAAGCTGAGGACACGGTCCAGGTCCAGTAGTAATCAAGAACTCCACATTATGATAATTCGGATTCATCTTAATATCATCATCATCATCATTCTCAGATAAAGGCAACGAAACAACCCCACCTCTAGAATGTTCCAAAATAAAAGCTTTAGATTCAATTGACTCATTATTCTTAATTAATTTCAATGGTGCCCTTACTTCTCCTTTATCTTTCCTCCCTTGTTTTCCCGCCAAAAAAAACTGACCCGGAAAATTTTTATGGACCAAAGTACCCTTATAACTTGACCCGGATTGACCCGTACACATTGATTTGAAATTGGATACAGTAATTGGAACTAGGTTACCGTAAAGCCCTAAAATTAGGCGGCCAATTGGTTCGGAATCGGCGCAATTAGAGAGATCGTCGCCGAGGTTTCGATTAGTGAAGTAATTAGGGCAAATGCTGAAGTCTAAGAAGACTCGTTCGGTGATGGTGGTGTCTGGTGGTGGGGGTGGGGGTAGGGCGGTGGAAATGGTGGCGGTGGGGAAGGATAGGGTGGTGGAGAGGAAGAGGAGATTGCGGCGGGTGATGTGGGGTTTAGGGGGGGAAGTGGGGGTGGGGTGACGGTGGTGATAGGGAGGAGTAGGGAGGAGGGTGGCGGAGCAGCCCATTATGACGACGGTGCATGGTGGTGGAGACGAGTAGTGAGTGTGGTGATAGTGAGAAGATTAGATTAATTTGATTACGTGGAGCCACACAAGAGAGTGTATGTGGGGACTACATTTTGATATTTTAGTACAACTATAATAATATCCATTAAATTATTTATCTCTTTTTAATATTTTCACATGCTTTCAGAATTTGCAGGTTACCTATGGTTATTCAAAGATCCTTTCATGCATTATGTTAGGTATCAGGGAAAATCAATTCTGATAGCTGACAAGCAAACTTTCCATTCTTATGTTTACATCACTTCTCTCTTTCTCGCATTGATCGGACAAAGGTTTCAAATGAGCATTCCAGGGCGAGCAATGTCTCCGATGAGGAAATCAATAGAATTATTGATATAAAGCGACGTATTTTATTTCGAATGGGGCAATTAGATTGAAGCTTCCGATTTAGTTGGTGCAGACGCTGAAGGATCAGCTGACACTAGATAGGAAAGGTTTTTGATCGAAGCTCTCGAAGTCATAAGAATACTATTCATGTAGTCAAAATCGGGACTTTAATCGAAAAATTGGAGAATGAAGTGTGAAATCAATCACTGCAAATCTACAATCCAAATAAGGTCCCCAAAGAAAATGCAAATCAAATAAAGAAAACAAAAAAATTAGAGTAAAAGTTTTCGTTTAGAATATTTTTTCCTTTATTTGTCACCTTTAGAATTTCTAAATCTCATCATCGAGATTTCTATTTGTGAAGTAATTTGAGTATATATTAGAAGTCTAAGAGGACTCTGTTCAGTGATGATAGTGTCTGATGTTAATAGTGACAGGACGGGGGAGGAGGTGGAGATGGTGGTGAGAAATAAGAGGATTGCGGAGATGAAGAGGAGAGAGGCGGTTGTGGTGGGGTTTGGGGGGGGGGGGAAGGGGGGGAGGGGGAAGATGGGGTGACGACGGAGATGAGGAGGAGTAGGGAGTAGGGTGTGGTGTATGGTGGCGGAGAAGAGTAGTGAGTGATAAAATTAGATTAATTTAATATACGATGGACCCACACAAGAGAGTGTACGTGGGACCACTTTTTGATATTTTAGTAAAACTATATGGGTGTATTTAGTAGGAAGGAAATTTTTTCTTGATAAATGTTGCTTGAAATAAGTGAGTTATTTATTTATTTTGTCGCACACCGTATTGAGCAGGGTGGATGAAATGGAGGCTCGCCTCCGGCGTGTTTTGTGATAAGAAGGTAGACTACAAGGTAAGTTCTACAGAGTGGTGGTTAGACCAGCGTTGTTGTATTGGGTAGAATGCTCGCCAGTAAAAAACGTTCACGTTTAGAAAATGAAAATGGCAGAGATAAGAATGCTCAGATGGATGTGTGGTCATGCTACAAGAGATATGATTAGAAACGAAATTATAAGGGATAAGGTCGGAGTGACCTCCGTGGAGGATAAGATGAGAGAAGCGAGATAGATGGTTCCGGTATGTGAATAGGAGGTGTGAGGATGCGCCAGTTATGAGGTGTGAGAGATTGACGATAGCAGGGGTTAGGAGAGGTAAATGTAGGCCGAAGAAGAACTGGGAGAGTTGTTTAGACAGGACATGGCACAACTTCAGCTGACTGAGGATATGACCCTAGATAGGAAGATTTGGAGGTCGAGGATTAGGATAGAAGGTTAGTAGGTAGTTGGGTTTCGTCGCACTGTATGAGAGAGGTAGGGGCTGCCTCTTCATCTCATCTCATCTCTCCTTTTCTGTGTAGTATTACTTCAGTTTTGCGTAGATCCATACTCTTATTTGTGTATTACTATGTGTTGCTTTATTTGTTCTGTATCGCGATATTTTGCTGGCTTATTTTCCTTGAATTTATGCACTGACTATGTTTCTTTTGAGCCGATGGTGTATCGGAAACAACCTCTTTAGTCTCTACCCCACAAAGGTAGAAGTAAAGTCTGCGTACATCCTACCCTTCCCAGACCCTACTTGTCGGAATACACGGGATATGTTGCTATTTATATTTACTTGTTTTTTTGTATTCGTATATAAGTAAAAATTATTATTCTCTCTCTCTCTCTCTCTCTCTCTATATATATATATATATATATATATATATATATATATATATATATATAAATACTATGGTAGGTGGGGGTCGGGATGTGGGTATGGGGATAGGGTGGTGGGAACAAGAATTACAGGTGGGGTGGAGGCTAAAGTCTAAGAAAATTCGTTTGGTAATGATGGTGTCCGACGGCGGCAACAGTGGGGTGGCGGAGGAAATAGAGATTATGGTGGGAAATGAGAGGGCGGTGGAGAGGAAGAGGAGGGAGCGACGGTTGATGTGGTTTTTAGGAGGGAAGTGAGGGGTGCGGTGACGGTGGTGATGAGGAGGAGAAGTGAGGAGGGTGGCGGAGCAGCTCATTATGACGACATACATGATGGTGGAAAAGAGTAGTGAATGATAAAAAGTGAGAATTAATTTGATTACGTAGAGCCACACAAGAGATGTTTGTAGTCTAAAAGTGTACACGTGACTTACATTAGGGCAATTAAGGATATGTATAATGGAGTCAAGACTCAGATTAGAACAATGGGGTGACTCAAGACATTTTTCGGTCACGATAGGCTACATTAGGGATCAAGCCTTATCACGTTCCTATTCGCCGTAGTAATTGATGAACTGACATGTCAGATTCAAGAAAATGTGTCGTGGTGTATGTTAATGACATAGTACTGATCGACAAGACGCGCAATGGAGTTACCCATAGACTTGAAGTTTGGTGAGAGACCCTTGAGTCTAAAGGTTTCAGGTTAAGCAGGACAAAGATAAAATATTTAGAATGAAAGTCCAATGTGACGCATGAGACGAAGGTGGAAGTGAATAACAATACACAAGTCCTATCCAAGAAAGATAGTTTCAAGTATCTTGGGTCCATAATACGAGGAGACAAGGAGATTGATAATGATGTCGCTCATTATATTTGGGCGGAGTGGGTGAAATTGAGGCTCGCACCCGGGGTACTGTGCGATAAGACTGTGTCGCAAAGGCTTAAAGGTAAATTCTACATGGTGGTGATTAGACCGACCTTCTTGTATGGGGTAGAGTGCTGGTTAGTCAAGAACGCCAACGTTCAAATGATGAGCGTAACAGAGATGAACATGCTTAGATGGATGTGCGTGTATAATAGGAGGGATGATTATGAACGAAGTTATACGGGACAAGGTGGAAGTGACCCCATGGCGGACACGATGAAGGAAGCGAGACTGAGATGATTTGAGCATGTGAAGAGAAGACGAGTGAATACGCAAATAAGAAGGTGTGAGAGGTTGATTATAACAAGAGTTAGGAGAGCTAGAGGTAGGTCGGAAAAGAATTGGGGTGAGGTGTTAGACATAACATGACACAACTTTAGCTTACAAAGGTAAAGGTAACATCTCCGTGCATCCTATCCTACCCAAACTCCATTTATGAGATGACATGTGGTATGTTGTTGTACACAATTGAAGTGTATGTGCGAAATACTTTTTAATATTTTAGTACAACTATAATATCCATAAAATTAGATTTTTAATTTTTTTTTGTATGTTTCGAATTTAAAGTATTAGTCTAGAATAATACTCTTTCTGTCCAATCTATTTGACATCAATCAAATTTTGAGAGTTAAACTTTTTTAAGGCCATTTCATTTAACAGGAACGTGTTTGACTTGACGAGGAGCTTTAAGATTTTTAAAACTTATGATATTAAGTACTTATATAGTAATAAATATTTTAGCGATTATAAATAGTTAATAAAAAATTAAGTTAAATTATTTTCAAATATATAAAGATAGGAGTACCATAGAAATTCTAGTACCATATAAAATGGATTAAATTAGCACATAATAATCCCATACTACTATTGGCTGGGTAAAATCAAAGCTGCATTACAATTCTTTGGTAACTAATCAAACACCCTCAGAGATATTCTGTGCTCATTGCAGAGCTTCGGCAACGTGAAGACCGTGAATACGATAGATTTTGGTGCTAGCTTTGTGGTGTCTAAGATGAAGGAAAAATGACATTGTTAAATTCTACAATTGAGAAGGGGAATATTGAATTTTACAAGACAATAACATATGCTTGCAAGGTTCTGTTGGAAATTTACCTTTGGCGGGGAGATGCGTCCATCAGTCTTTAATGAATTAAACACTAGTGTTCCGCATGTTGTAGGCTTTGTCTCTTCACACATGCATAATCTACTAAGTGAGTAGATGACCGTAGGGCCAAGAATCATCAAATTTCGTTGAGAAATGAAAGAGATATTGGTCCACGAAGTAAGGTGTTTGAGGCATGGAAATATGGTGTGGGACAAATCTACCACATCGGTGGGAAAAGGAAGAATTGCTCTCTTTATAAGTCTCTAAAGTAGTTAAGGGTTTGGGACCCAAAGGGTATCCCATGTGTTTAAAGGAGGGAGGACCTAGATGTGCTTGGGTTCAAGGCTAAGCCCACACGCGCACCGCCGCCGCCCGCCCGTCCCGTCCGGTCTCGGGCTCGGGCTCGGGTCACGGGTATCCCATGTGTTTAAAGGAGGGAGGACCAAGATGTGCTTGGGTTCAAGGCTAAGCCCACACGCGCGCCGCCGCCGCCGGCCCGTCCCTTCCGGTCTCGGGCTCGGGTCACGGGTCACGGGTCGTGGGCTGTGGGGACTTTCTAATATTATCTTTTTGGACCCCAAATTGCTTAATATTTACAGTTTAGTCCCTAGAGTTTCTGAAAAGTTGAATTTGGAACGACGGAAGGCAGAAAGTTTCTGCCTACCATTGGAATTGATTTTTGGGGCATTAATCAGCCATTACTTGGCTGATTAACTCATCCATAATCAGCCCTCCTTCAATGGCCATGAACAGCCTCACTAATGGCCTTAAACCTGCCACACTAATGGCCTTAAACCTGTCATTAACAGCCCTCACTAATGGCTATTAACAACCTTGTTTGTGGCAGTTGAGCAGCCTCTTCCATGCTATATATTGATGCCTCTTTGGCTGAATAACGTGACAGAAAAACACACGAAAATACCCAAAAACAGTGACGAAAACAATGACGAAATACAGTGTGATATACACGAGATATACACAACAGAGACACACTATATACACAGAGACAAAACAGAAGAGAAAGTCAGTCCAAAAATGTTGGACGAAAACAGAAATTCTTCCTTCCTTTTTCCATATCTTCAGCAAGTCGATTTATATTTGTTTTCTTCGTCAGACTCAACCTATTTGCTTTGTAGTGTTGAGATTAAAGTGTTGTTTTATCTTAGGAGACTATTGCCCATTAACGTAAAAACATATATACGGGGCAATCTTGTCTTAAGGACAGAGTGCAATCACTCGACTCAGCACACAGTTGTAACCATCCAGATTTAGTTGTTTCTTGATTTCAGGTTATCAAGATTCAAGACTTAACAAGCTTGCGACAGTTCTCAACATTGCCTATTTGTTTATCATTTCGAACACTTGTAATATTTATTTACTTCCCGTACTGCTTTACTACAATAGAAAGCCAACAGGTTCTCGATAAATGCCTAAGAGAGAATTAGACGTCCATTCCTCATATAGTGGAACTACTAAAATGAAATTGAAGCTCTTGAAGACTTATGCATTCTTTATATAAGATAATGAGAGTAATGTATCGGGTTTGGAAGATATGCCTTTTCGGTGGCTTTTCTTGGATAATGATAGTGATATGGATGCAGGATATTTAAATAGAGACTGGTATCTCTCAAAGCCTTTATATGGGGTTGTTCCTAAGGAAGAGAACTCTGAAGATACTGCACTTTCCTTCTAGTATATTCGAACTCCTCCAAATGCTGTGCTTTGTTGGAAATGTTGAAAAATGCAGTAACAGCAGAGTTAATAGCACGCGGATGCGGTGCAAATGTAGGTAAAATGCTTCCTTTCCAAATTATGAGTGTGACTTAATAGCATTTACATGATGACTATTCCTTTGTTGGAATGGAAGAAAAGCTAGAGAAAGTGGAGTTAGAAGAGTGCGAAGCATTTGAAGTTGAAAAATTTACATAGGAGTGGTTGTAGATGACAGCAAGCAAATGGAACTTGATGAGTAATATGATATGGAGATTATAAAGGTTTCATAGCTCTCTCTAATGAGATAAATAGTCGTTCTAGTTTAGAAGGGAAGCTTAGTGTTTTTGCATTAAGGTCAGGTGACAAAATAATATCAACATTGAAGATAATCTTTGTTGCTAACTGTGAGTTTAACATCAAATCAGTTAAGCCAATGGTGAACTTTGATATTGCTAGAAATTATGACATGCTTGGTTATAGAATCGATGTAACAGTTACTTCTGGGAGTACAAACAGAATTATGGCAGCAAATTATGAAGACATGGTTGATGATATAACAGTGATGATCTTGTTAACCACAAGTTGCCTTATGATTTATCACAATTTCCATTTGATCGAGGAGGAGATAATTCACCATTTTCACACCCTTGTCCTCAAAGGTGCTTTGATGGATGGTCATTGATGCGATCAAATCTTGAAAGCTAGAATAGAACAAGTGAAGATGCGCTGTGTTTGGAGTATTTAACAAGTTGTTAGTTTAGTCAGTTGGTAGGAGCTGCTGGTTAACTGCTGG
Organism: Anisodus tanguticus; assembly: GCA_034509755.1. Lineage (NCBI taxonomy): Eukaryota > Viridiplantae > Streptophyta > Magnoliopsida > Solanales > Solanaceae > Anisodus > Anisodus tanguticus. The sequence continues at coordinate 4,223,558 of CM067543.1, read as the reverse complement.
TTAGTTATTGCCATGTGAAGCAGTTAGCTCATTGGGACTCTTATGCAGTTCTTATGTAAATCCTCAGTACAAACAGTTACACTTTAGTCAGTGAATAAACAATTTCCTCTGGATCATTATATGATCTCTTTCTCTTGAGCCGAATTCTCGGAATGTCATATTCCCTGAGCAGTTCTTTCTCTTCTCAAGTTATTGAGCTTCTGAAGTTCTTTCTGTTGGAAATTTGCCTTTGGCGGGAGTTGCGTCCAACCATCTTTAATGACTTAAACACTAGTGTTCTGCATGTTGAAAACTTCGGTTCTTCACACGTGCATAATCTACTAAGTAAGTAGATGACCATAGGGCCAAGGATCGTCAAATTTCGTTGAGAAATGAAAGAGATATTGATCCACGAAGTGAGGTGTTTGAAGCATGGAAAAGTGTGGTATTTAGACCAATCCTCCCTCATCGGTGGGGGAAGAAAGATTTGTTTAGTTTATAAGTCTCAAAATTGGCTTGGGGTTTGGGACCCCAAGGGGTATCCCATGTGTTTAAAGGAGGGAGGACCTAGATATGCTTCGGTTCGAGGATAAGCCCACACGCGCGCCGTGCGCCTGGTCCGGGTCACGGGTCGTGGGCCGTGGGCTTCTTCTGGTATTATCTTTTTGGACCCAAATTGCTTCATATTTACAGTTTGGTCCCTGAAATTTCTGTTAAGTTAAATTGGGCAGAGAACTTGTGCTTTTGCTGTTGGTTTTGGAACGTTAACCAATCCGTTGCACATCATTTTACCATTTATTTTGGCCGAATTACTACCTCCATAATTGCCATTACTTGGCCAGTAACAGCAATTATGTGAGCAGTTGGTAAGTCCTCTCCTTACAATTATATAATGAAGCCTTTGCCAATTGTTGAGACTACATAGAACATACAAACGAAATCAGATTCTTCCTACTACTTTCTAGCATCATTTCATTACTCAAAATTCTTCAAAGTAACACTTGAGTTTCCTTTGCTCATTTGTTGAGTTGATGTTTTATCTTGGGAGACTATTGTCCATAACGTAGAAAGGATATATACGGGACAATCTTGTCTTAAAGACAGAGTGTCATCACTCGACTCAGCATATCAAAATTGTTTCAGTTCTTGTTCCAGTTTATTGAAATTTCAGTTTATTGTAATTTCATTGTGTTGTAATACTTAGCAGTTATTTGTTTCCGTTTTCTGCACCATTGTAACCAACACTTTCTCCATTTCTTCTTGTTCCTTTATTTTTATCAGCTACTAGTGCCCAGGAATGCCAATTTTCCAAGTTTGCCTTTTAGAATATAGCATGTTCCTCTGTTACAAGCAAGCTTTATCGCATAACATCTCAAATCATGCGCTGTACTGTAATATGGTGGTGTGGGCTTCTATCTATCTCCAAGTCGTTATGTATGCTTCCTTTGGAAGATAGTGAAGCATCTTATTAGTTGCTCCTATTAGCACTTTAGTAGTTCTCGTTGCTCTCTTCCTTTAATTTTACAGGGAATCTTGCTGAGCTGAATGACATCAGTTTCTTTTTCAGGAAATCTTCAATTCCTGAACTTGAAGGGCAACCTGGTGCACTAAGCTCCCACTATGCATGGGGTCCTGAAACTTGATGCATCAATAATCAGAAAGAGGAGGTTGCTTTGTTCCTCATCTGTTCGATTGACCTAGGAATCCTATAGTAAATTATCCAGATCAACATCAGTAAGTATTTTCTCTAAATCTTTTTGATTTCTATTCTAAGAGAGAAAATTTCGTGAGGTGAGGAGTGAGCTGTAACTATTTGACTTTAGTCCTCTCTCATTACTTGTACAAGTATTTTCACTAACAGTCCTACATTGAGATATTAAAAGAAAAATAGCTGCTTGATAAATTGATTTTGAAGCAACTTATCGGGTCACACCTTCTGATGTACACTTTTGAGCGTTTCCTGGTTCAAAAATGCCGAATCTCGTCTGAATCATCATTTGTCAGGGTATCCATTCAAACATCTTCCAGTAAAGGGTAAAAGTAGTCTAGTATCCTCAGCACTCTGGTGCAGAACTCTTGGAATTGCAGAGAATAATCCATTCACAAATGTGTTTTTTTTAAAGCAATAGAGCTCTAATTTTGTTTGTTTGGTGAACTTTTCCTTAAGATAGAGTCTAACATGCTTTATTTTCAGGAAATCTTTTTAGTAGCAACGTGTAAGCATCCATTAGAGGTGACAAACTTAACCCATGAAATCATAACCTGCCCAACCCATTCAAGTTTGGGCGGGTTATTGACCCGCTCATTTGTTAGTTCAACCCATCAAAATTTGGGCCGATATCTAGCCAAAATTGATTCATGAGAAATCTATCGAAATATATTCAAAAAGATTATTTTTTTATTTGATATATTATATATAGCCATAATAAAGAAAATAATAATTTATTAGGTACTAAAAAATTATAAAAAAATAAATAAGACAATTAAAGCTCAGTAAGAATTGGGCGGGTTGGGTTTTGACACGCTTTTTAGCCCATTTCATCCCAACCCATTGCAGCCCAAGTAACATTTGGGCGAGTCAATAACTCACACATTTATTAACTCAACTCATTTTGACCCGCCTATTTGCCACCCCTAGCATCCATGAATGGAGTGGGAAGAGATAATTATGAACTGAGCTATGGTACTATGAAATAAATGAGAAAGGTAGCAATAGATGCCTGTCTAATATAATTAAGGATGAAGAAAATCGTATTGGACATGGAATTTTCTGACTATTTTATAAACAAGACAATGACCTGCATTTACAGTCAACTTGACTGCATTTTACCTTGTCCATAACGACTGGAAAACATGGAAGACTGGACGAAAAAAGTAAGGTACTTAGAGAGTTGTGATGATTATTGAAAGTCTTTATTATGATTTGCATGTGGAGAAAAGGTCTTGATTGTTGTTCTGACCCTTTCTGAAGATGGAGAAGTCGATGAAATGAAATTTTAGACAGATGTGGTGAAAGTGACAGATGGTGTGAAAAAAACTTACGTTTAAACTACTCTTTCGACGAATAGAGAATTGATAATGGTCCAATAAAATAAAAGCTACAAAGTATATGCATACACATTTAACTGTATTTGTGAAGCAAGGTAAGTACAGAAATAGACATAAAAGTAGGCCATTCTGACATTTTTCTCCTTGACATTATTGAATGAGCTTAGTTTTATAATCCCAACGGTGTAAATGGTGCGCACTGTTTTAACATATGTGTTGAACAAGGAGACATTTTAGATTAAGTATAGAATTCCTAACTTTTTTTTAAAGTATAGAGAAACTAGTGGACAAGAATGACCAGAAGAAGAAGCAGAATGAACTATGAATAAGGGTGTCAAATAGACGGGTTGGGCTGAATTTGGACGGGTCATTAACTCAGTCCAGTTTGGGGGGGGGGGGGGGGGAATAGGTTGGGTTAAAAAGCAGGTCATAACCCAACCCACCCAATTCTTACTAAAATTAAATTTTTCGTTTGTTCTTTTGTAATTTTTTAAGTACCTAATAATTTTTTTTTCTTTATTATGGCTGTATATAACATACAAAAAAAAAGTCTTTTTGAAAATATTTTGACAAGGTTTCTCATGAGTCAGTTTGGACTACGTATCAGCCAAATTTTTAGATAGGCTGAAATGGATTGGACTAAAATGGACTGAGCTAACAAATGGACGGGTCAACTTAAGCGGGTTGGGTGGGTCATATTTTTATAGGCTGATTTTACCACCCCTATGCAGAGAATGCTCTTCCCAGACAATGCAAAGAGATTGGTGGAGGAACAGAAGTGAGAGAGAAGTGGAAATAACAAGCAGTGCAGTAATTATAAGGACTGGGAGCTTAACAGGACAGAAGAAAGAAAGTTGGACTAGAATCTTTATCCTTTCATCAGCCTGAGAAAAGTAAACCTATTAGCAAATGTAAAGGGAAAAATAAAAAACAATAAGGAGAAAGAAAAGGAAAGTAAAGATCAAGTATTTAGGGTGAACTCAATTAGCAAAGTTCAGACTCAGTGTACAACTCTATTAGGGAACCAAAACTAGTTTTGGTAACAAAGTTGTACAATGTGATCAATTTGTGGACCAAAAAAATGTCCCCCCCTCACAAGTAAACTGTTGTTTCATTCCAGTCAGTCGATTATGACCTTGTAATATACTATCAGGTGCACCAGCATAAAGGAAAATTTGTTGACAGTCGTTTTGATGAAGGTATATAACAACAAAAAACTGATCATGCTTCATCACTAGGTATGTAGCTCGCAAGTTTTATGGAATAGATTTTATTTTGTGTCTTGTGAAACTGATTGCTTTTCTTGGGGAAGGTTATAAGTTGTGCAGTGTCTACTATGAATCTGAGGTCTGTTCTTTCTAATGTGTTAAAGCTTGGAAAGAAAGTAAAAAGTGCATGGAGCATTTCCTCATATAAACCAAGAAGAGGAAAAACTGTTGCATTTTCCTTTTCAAGTATGAAGTGGATACTAAATGTATATATGAACTTACCAGAATGTACAAAAGATGGGACAGAAAAAAACAGTACAGTCAATTCATTGGAAAGCTGCACTTTCCAGAGAAGTGCCAAAAGGATCTCAACTAGGAAATCGCTTTTGCTTCTGACTATATTTGAAAATCTATCAACTACTCGCTGAAGTTGGAGTTGTATGCTGTACACTCCTGACTGGTGAATTATTGCAAGAAGAAGATGGAGAAGAGAATTTGGAAGCTTCTATTGACAAACTCATTGAAAGAAATAATCCCTTGATTATTTTCATTAATGAAAGAGTATATATACAATATACAAATTTTTTTATAATAGACAACCTATTCCTATTCTAATCCCAAAACCCTATTCTAGTCATACAAAAATTTACAATTATGGTAAGTGTACAATACTGAGTAATACAAATATTTTACACTAATTATTATGCTAAAATCGGACCAAAGACCCGTGATATACACTGTGTATGGCAAGTGTATATCACTGGCATATACATTGTTTATCACACCCCCACAATCATAGCGGACAGTCTTCGTACGCTGAGATTGTCCCTAAAATCTTCAAAAAGGACCGAGGGAAGACATTTGGTAAAGATGTCTGCAATTTGATACCTGGAAAGGACATGGCAGACGCGTACTTGTCCACGAGCTACTTTTTCGCGAACAAAGTGAATATCCATCTCTATATACTTGGTACGCTGGTGTTGAACATGATTACCAGAAAGGTAGATGACACTCACATTATCACAATAAACCAAGGTAGCTTTTTGAATAGGACAATGAAGCTCTAAAAGAAGATTACATAACCAACATGATTCAGAGACCACATTGGCCACCCCTCGATACTCGGCCTCTGCACTAGAGCGTGATAAAGTCGACTGACGCTTCACAGACCATGAGACCAAGTTATTATCAAGAAACATACAATAGCCGGACGTAGAACGTTTGGTGTCTAAACAGCCACCCCAATCAACATTTGTGTACGAGACAAGTGTAGACGTCGATGAAGGATATAAATGTAAGCCATAGTCAAGTGTCCCCTGGATGTACCGAATAATGCGTTTGAGTGCATTCATATGTTCAAACCTGGGATCATGCATAAACAAGCACACCTGATGTACGACATACGTAATATCTGGTCTCGTGAAAGTAAGATATTGAAGAGCCCTTGCCAGACTGCGATAGCGTGTCAGATCCTCGTAAGGTGAGCCAGCCGCAACACCCAACTTGAGTTTAGTATCAACTGGAGTGGAAGTAGACTTGCATGAGGACATACCAGCGCGCTCAATAATATCAGCAACATACTTACGTTGTGATAAGAACAACCCACCTGCATGACGAGTGACAACAATCCCCAAAAAGTAACTCAAGGGCCCCAAGTCTTTCATAGCAAACTTAGAACTGAACATTGTCATGATAGACTGACGTAATGCATCAGAAGAGGCAGTCAAGATAATATCATCCACGTATAATAGTATATAAGACAAGGAAGAACCACGACGATATATGAACAATGAATTATCAGACCTGCTGTGAGAGAACCCAATAGTCGAAATATAGTATGCAAACCTCTTATACCAAGCCCGTGGGGACTGCTTAAGCTCATACAAGGACTTCTTCAACAAACAGACATGATGAGGATATTTGGGATCCCTAAACCCCAAGGGTTGATGCATATAAACCGTCTCCTTGAGATCACCATGTAAGAAAGCATTCTTCACATCTAACTGATGGATGGACCATGCTTTCGAAAGAGCCAAGCTGAGCACAGTGCGAATGGTAGCCGTCTTGACCACCGGACTAAATGTCTCACAACAATCCACACCAACCTGCTGAGTCTTACCATCACCTACAAGTCGAGCCTTATGCCTCGCAAATGAACCACTAGAATTGTCTTTATGAGCAAAAATCCACATAGACCGAATAATAATTACACCAGATGGACGGGGCACCAACTCCCACGTCTTATTATCAATAAGAGCATTATATTCGTCAGTCATAGTAATTTTTCAATTCAGGTCATTTAAAGAAGACACAGGATTACGGGGTAAGGGTGATTTAAGAACATTAGAATTTAAATTAAAATGTCTTTTTGGTTTAAAAACACTCTGTTGACTACGAGTGACTGGTCTATGACTCGGGGGAGAATTGGGTGAATTTTGGGAAATAATGGGACCATTGATGGACTGGCCAGCAAGCCCAACACGGGAACTGGGCACCAGCGGGAAGTGGTGGATAATATCATTGTCAGGCTAGTGACGGGACTGTAGAACCAGCGGGAAGTGGGCCGGCTGGCGGATTTGAGGTGCGAGATATGTCCGAGAAATGGTGGATAATATACGGGGAGACATCGTCATCCAAAATATTATACGAACTAGGCACTGGACTACTCACTTTAGCAAACGGAAATTGGGTTTCATAAAAAATAACATGGCGACTAATGATGATTTTATTAGACGATAAATCAAAACATTTGTAACCACGATGATTAGACGGATAACCCAAAAACACACAAGGGGTAGAACGGGCCTGAAGTTTGTTAATTGTGGTGGACGGAAACAACGGATAACATAAGCACCCAAAGACCGTAAGATGTGAATATGAATGAGTCTTATTATATAAAATTTGAAAAGGGGACGAATATGTCAAACCTTTGGTAGGAAGAATGTTAAGGAGATATGTAGCCATTTGTAAAGCATGATGCCAAAAAGACGGGGGTATGGAAGCATGAATCAGTAAAGTGCAGACAATATTATTAATGGTACAAATTTTGCGTTCGGCTTTCCCATTTTGTGAAGATGTATGAGGACAAGAAAAATGAAAATTGATCCCATTATAAGCACAAAACTCCCGAAACATCTCATTATCATATTCTTTTCCATTATCACATTGAATATTTTTTATTTCTCGTTCGAATTGGGTTCTAATGAATGCTTTAAATTTTAAGAAAGTGAAAAAAACTTGAGATTTTTTCCCTATCGGAAAAGTCCATAAAAATTAGAATAATTATCCAGAAATAGAACATAGTAACGATGACCCAAAGAATTGAGAACAAGAGATGTCCATAAATCGCTATGAATAATATCAAATGACATTAAAATATGAGAATTAGAGTCTACAAACGACAATCTAAATTTTTTCCTAAAGAACAAGATTGACAATTCGGAGTACTACACGTACCCTTACAAGAAATAAAATTATTTTTATCTAAAGAAGACAAAATAGATGACCCCGGATGACCTAGACAAGCATGCCACAAGGAAGGAGCAAGGGCTGCAAAAGTTGATGGCAAGGTTGGACTCGAGAGACCGGAACATGGCGTGATAGAATAAAGATCTCCCCTACTATCACACCTTATTAGAGGAATCCCCGTCTTGAAATCCTTCACAGAAAACCCAACGGATCAAATTCAATAGAAACAGAATTATCAATGGTGAATTTATGGACATATACCAAATTTTTAATCAATTTAGGGACAAGAATGGTATTTTTCAAGATAAGGGGTGGATGGGGGGAGACAAAGTTTTATGACTGTAACCACGAATTGGAATTTAATTACCATTACCAACAATTATACCATGATTGTTGCTCAAATTGGAATAAGACGAGAGAGTACCTGGGTCCGACATCATGTGAGTAGTGGCGCCGGTGTCCATGTACCAATTTGCGTCCGAGGGATTTATTCCAAGTGTGTGCATCACAACTTCAATGTCAGTAGGAGTGGGGCCCGCTGCATGATGGGCCTGGTGGGGCTGAGGCCCAAGCCTGCCTCCCTCTTGACCCGGACCTCCACCGTAGCGCCGGACTGGAGCTGGAGCAAGAGAAACATTGGGCCAAAACTGTGGCTGAAACTGGGCCCAATTCGCTGGAAATTTGGGCTGGCTGAACGTAGTGGCTGTTGGGCCAAGGGCTACCGTCCTAGCCCCATGGCCAGGGGGTCCACTGCTGGGACCAGGCTGCCTGGGGCCCACTGCCCGGATTTTTTCCACCACCACCATTGTCGGAACCACCGCGTTTGCCCCCAATATTTTTGCCATTATTTTTCCGACTATTCTTGCCGCCACCGTGACCACGATTTTGGCCTGAATTATCAACAACACCTGCAGAATTAGTGGAGGACGTCAACATTACTACGGGACTAGCGTCGGTAGCCGCCTTTTTGGCCAAGCCGGCTTTTTCGAGCGTAAGCATAGAATGAGCCTGATAAAACTGAGGAAGAGGGCTGCTCTGACGAAGAAGTGTGCCAACACCACTATAGGCTTCAGATAGGCCTGCAACCATTTGTAGGACCAAACGATCATTTGTAACTGGCGCGCCAACGTTGCGGAGTTGATCCGCCAATTCTTTCAACCTTTTGCAATATGCTGAAACGTTGGGTAAATCTTCCATATTGACGTGGGAGAATTCCTGCTCAAGGGTAACATCACGTGAATTTTGATTATCTTGGAATATATCTCGTACTCTATTCCATGCCGCCATCGCTGTAGCTACTGGTTCGATAATCGTTTGCAAGAGGTCTGTAGAAATAGTGAAATAAATCCATTGAAGAACGGTAGCATCAAGGGTCGTCCATAACTTAGGATCATCCTCGGGTTTGGGCACCTCCGTATCTGTAGGAGCCGCGGGGATAATATGATGGAGGATTTGATGCGAGCGTGCGTGAACTTTGAACAGTTTGGCCCACGTTGCGTATTGGACATTTTCTATTTCAAGAATGATAGGGATGTGATTCTTGATGTTAGAAATAGTCAGGGCAGGGTAAAACGTGTTCTTAGCCATAATAGCAATGAACGACGTGAGAAAGGGATTTGGAAGAAAATTTGGGAAGAAGAAATAATTTCTGGGCACAGAAACCGAGAGAAGGGGCTCGGAATCCGATGCAAAAGTTGGATGGAAATTGGGAGAAAATATTAACTTAGACTTCTGATACCATGAAAGAAATAATCCCTAATTATTTTCAATACAATATACAATTTTCTATAATAGACAACCTATTCTTATTCTAATCCCAAAACCTTATTCTAGTAGTACAAGAATACTACAATTATTGTAAGTGTACAATACTAAGTAATACAAATATTTTACACTAATTATTATGCTAAAATCGGACCAAAGACCCGTGTATATACACTGTTTATCACTCATATCTTTCTGTTTTTGCCTTTTTGGCGATATATTCCTACCATGGACGCAAGTGCTTGGATGTATCCCCTTCTGTTTGTGCAATGCACAATTACAGTAGCGATGGTAAGGCCTCCTCTCGATGTCCATGTCTAACATTGACAAGCTTCCATTAGAGACACACTGAAGCATAATTTCAGCTGTTCCACTTGCCATTTTCTTCTCTCTCCTCTCCCCTGCTGTAAAAGGTGTCTAAAGGTGTTTGGGTACAGGTGGTGTGCTTCTGTGTATCAGATGTTCAAAAAGAAGTATGATTGTTCTTGAAACTCTTTTCTATTTAAGGGTTTATATAGAGCTAATAAGCATTGATTTATGTGTCCTGCTTTGGGAATTAGGTAGAATCAAGATGAAAAAAACGTTGTTTTCTGCTTCTATAGAAATTCAAGAATTCATAGTAACTATGTTCTTGTGCATGTAGTTACCTTATTATCAATGAAACAGGCGTGTTTTCCTATGATTCTTTTGTCCAAGCTGCAGTCTTTGCATATGCTTGCACGTACTTGTCTGCTCATACTTATGTGTGCGTGTGTTTGTCGAGGACCGACTGAAATGCTTACATGCTTTTATTGTCTTATGCTGGTGGTGTAGCATTGCTCCTATAGGTCATGAGAATTTGGTGGGATTGTTCTTGTATTGTAGTTTTCTAGTGATTCCCTCAAAAAAAGTGTTTTCTCCTAGGAGTTCTTTCCTTGAATCTGGGACCAACTTCTTTCACTCACAGAGAGGGGTGGGGGTGGGGTGGGGGGTGGGGGTGGAGGAGTAATCTTAGTATTTTAATAGTATATTTGATACAGGTTAGCTTAGCTTTTCTGGGTTTGTACTTTGCATACGTAGTGGTGTCTTGACTAAATAATTTTTTTGGGAGAACTCTAATCTTCATTATTTTCAGCATGACTCCTCTACTGTATTTGCTTTTCAAACTTGTTTTGAGATGCTTTATTTGAGCGGAGGACTTTTGAAAACAGTCTCTCTACCTTTACAAGATAGGGTTAAGGTCTAGGTACACACCATCTTCTCCAGATCCCACTTGCAGAATTACACTGGGTAGTTGTTGTTGTAGAACTTTTCTAATCTGCTTTATTCTCAATATGGATGTGTCAATTACAATAAAAACAGATAAAAGTAATCATAGCTAATAATTGGATGTATCAAGATTTTAATTACTGAATAATATAATTGAAGTTTGATACCACTTAGCAGGCGCATGTTCTTTTGTGATACTTTCATCTGGAAATGACAGTTTTATGAGCATCTTGTGCCAAATATGCTGCCAACAAAATTTCACATATTGCATTTGTTGACATTGGAATTCCCTTCTACTCATTTTGTGGAGATTCACTCTTCAAAATACTGTAACATGTGGAAACTACTTCCCATCAAATTTGTAAATAGAGTTGATGCAATGTAACGGAATGAATGGGAATATAACTTCTGTTGTCTTGGAGTGACAAATGAGCCGTTTGGAATGAAGTTGGGCGGGTCAAGATGGGCTGAATCAATAGATGAGCCGATGATTAACTCTGTCCAAAGCTTGTTTGGGCTAAGATGGGTTGAGTCAAGATGGGCTAAATGATGGGTCATAACCCAACCAGTCCAACTTAACCCACTTTTCAAATATTTTGAAAACTAAAAATAAAAAAATATTTTAAAATTAAAAATTCAAATAATTTAAAAAAATAAAATAAAAAGTTAAAATTAAATTAAAAAAGGAAAAAATTAATAAAAATAAAAAATTATTTAAAAATTTAAAATATAAAAACTAAAAAATAATTTAAAAAAAGTTAACCATACCTTGTATCTTTTACAGTTGTGAACGGATGGCAATTGATTGGTGAGTTTGGGCTGATGATTTCTGATGGATAACTTGGGCTAGACCAAATCAGCTCATTTTAAAATCACTCTAGCCCAAACCCATTAAAGTTTGGGCGGTTTGAGCAGATCAAATGGGTTTGAGTTAATTTTGTCAGGTTGTCTAATGTGTAGAACTCTCCATGTCTGAGTACAACAATCATAAGACAGTAGTAACTCATACGTGGTGATTTACTTAGATCAACTCTTTTCATGAGGATATTATTACAAAGTGGTATTTATATTGTAGTTTTGTCATCTCATTTTCATTCTTTTTTTCAGTTGAACATTACAAACTTTCCCTTGCCTTCCATTTTCATTAATAGTAGGTGTTTTCCTACAAGTTCAATTGCATTTTTTATGACTCGCTTACTTCAGAATGATGCTGTCGATTCAAGTGGTAATTTCTATGACAAAAATCTAATATGAATGTTTTTGGCAAATCCATGCATCATTTGTAGGGCTAGTTGCACATTTAACCTATGATGCAAACCAAAGGTAGAAAAAGTCCAGGAGCTGCCTTGATTTCCTTAAATGGTTGATTCATAATACAATAAGAATCCTAAGTTACCTTAAATATACATCTATCATAATTACAAATATACAGTGAATATTCGGAGAATATTCGCTAATAAGGGAGATAACGCCAAGACGACTAGCTGATCACCAAAAAAAAAAAAAAGAGAATGAAGAGAAGAAGCAGTTGATTCATATTTCTTTTCAATGATATAAAAATGGGTACAATCGCGGCTCTTATATAGTGGATTACAAGACTTAGCAGATATTAACTGCCACTCTAACTAAGTCTCTAAATATCTCTATCATGCACGTGGAATTGAACTGAGGTGTTAACTTTGTTTCCATGAACAAATTTGATTAGCTCACAAGTTGTTAATGTTAAAACTGATGGAGAAGGGTCGTGTTGTCCTCGGTCTATTATGCAGCAATATTAAGGTTGGATGATGAATAAGTTAGCATTAGATTGCATTATAATTTATATTTGACATCTGAACTTTGACTTATCCAAAGCATGATCATTAGAATAAACCAAACATTGCAAAGCCTGAACAATTGTGTGCTCCCTTTTTTATTTTTTTGTTGACTAATTCATGATTTTGTTTTCCATTATTTGAACTATCTGTAGTTTTGTGTGCCTTTCTACCTTCTAAGGTAGGGGTAAGGTTTGCGTACAATCTACCTCCCTAGACCCCACGTGTGGGATTACACTGGGAATGTTGTTGTTGTTGTTGTAGTTCTGTGTGACTCTGTTGCTCATTCAACTGTGCTGGTTCTATTTAAAACTGCTTGATGCAGAGTATGATCAATGAACCGGTCGTTCAATGAATTACGTGAGGTGTATTAGGACTTCTCAAGAGCTATGTACTTCCCTTTATTTCGGGCTAGAAGTCTGTTGGCTTATATAGAGAAATGCATTGTTTTTCTCTTCAATGACCTGCAATCTGTGTATGCACGATCAGAATTTTTTTAGGTGAATATTGCTGCTAGTACTATGCATCTCTTCTCAGTTTGATATTCTTGATAGATAAAATTTTCTTGCATCTGCTAAATTTGGACGTGGCTTTCATCGAAACAGTTAAAACCATTAAGCCATTTGGAACTTTTGCATCCCAGAAATAAATTAAATATTTCATTAAAGAACTTATCATGAAGCTGTGAATTCATTGTTAAAGAACTTATCTTTAAACTGTTCTTAAGAATGATACAGTAAATGAATCATCATGTTATAGTTTTATTCTTTCTATGATTATCACCGCACTCACAAGCACAAATCTTAATTTTTTTTATAGACAAAGGGTATCAGAAGAACAAAAAGGAGAGATTTACAAGAAAACCTGAGGGGACAATATTCGCATTCAAGCCTTTTCTGAAGATGGAGAAACCGATGAAATGAAATTTTGGACTAATCCGGTGGAAGTTACAGATGGAGTTGAAAAGGATTACAAAGTATATGCATATATATTTCCTTGTTTTTGCAAAGCAAGGTATGTACAGAAGTAGACATAAAAGTAGGCCATCCTGATATTCTACTTGACTTTATTGAATGAGCTAGTTTTATAATCTCAAAGATGTAAAATGGTGCATTGTTTTAACATTTGTGTCGTACAAGGACCCAGTTTAGGTTAAGTAAATAATTATTAAATTGCTTAAAGTATAGAGAAACTTTAATGGAAAATGACGAAAAGAAGAAGCAGAATGAACTATGAACAAACCATTTGTCTTGGTGAAGGAACAGAATTTGATAGACTATCAGGATAAGAAGTGGAAATAACAAGGCAGCGGACTAATTTTGGGGGACTGGGAGCCTAATATGACAGAAGGAAAAAAAATTGGATTCTTAGCCTTATCCTTTCATCAGCCTAATCAAGTTATACCTATTAGCAAATAAAAAAAAAGGCAGCCCGGTGCACTAAGCTTCCGCTATGTGCGGGGTACGGGAAAGGGCCGGACCACAAGGATCTATGGTACGCAACCTTACCCTACATTTATGCAAGAGGCTGTTTCCACGGCTTGAACCCATGACCTCCTGGTCACATGGTAGCAACTTTATTAGTTTCGCCAAGGCTCCCTTTCTACCTATTAGCAAATACAAAGGGAAAATAAAAAGGGAAAATAAAAGAAGGTGAAGGTGAAGATGAAGAAGGTGATGGTGAGTTCGGTTAGCAAAGTTCAGAATCAGTGTACAACTCTGTTAGTGAACAAAAACTATACTAACAAACTTGTACAATGTGATCAATTTCAGAACTCAAATGCTGCATTCTCAGTGTTTACATAAAGTAGAAAAAAACAAATTCTGCTGCACAGCTAAACTGTATTTCATTATTAGGTGATCAACTAGCTACTATTCAGTCAATTATAACTTGTGATATACTTTCAGGTGCACATGCATGAAGGTAAATGTTGATAGTTGTTTTGGTGAAGGGATAACATAAAAAAGCTAGCAGATCAAACTTCAATCACTAGGACTGTGTAGTTTGCGAGTTCTATAGACAAGATTTTATTTTTTGCTCTGTGAAATTGATTACTTTTTTATAACTTATGCAGTGTCTGCTAGCTATCAATCTGAGGTCCGTTCTTTTGAAATATGTTGAAGCCTGGAAAGAAAGTAAAAAAAGAATGGAGCATTTGCTCATAGAAATCATGAAGAGTGAATATTGTTGCATTTCCTTTTTCTTTTGGAAATTTACAGCCTATGAAGTGGATACTTACCAGAATGTACAAAAATGGTTTAGAAGAAAAGCAGTATACTCAATCCTTCGGAGAGCTGAACATTTCAGAGAACTTCCAAAAGGATCTGAAAATAGGAAATTGCTTTTGCTTCTGAGTTCTGACTATATTTGAAAATCTATCAACTGCTTGCTAACGTTGGAGCTGTATGCTGTACATTCCTGATTTATTAACTATTGCAAGATGAAGATGGAGAACTGAATTTGGAAGCTTCTATTGACAAAGTGATATCTTGCCGTTTTTGCATTTTGGGGAATGATATATTCCTACTGTGGACACAAGTGTTTGGTTGTTCTCCCTTCTGTTTATGCAATGCACAACTGCAGTTTTTATGGTAAGGCCTCCTCTCGATATCCATGTCTGACATTGACAAGCTTCCATCAAAGACGCACTGAAGCATCATCGCAGCTGCTCCAGTGGCCATTGTCTTTTCGCTCCTTTTCCCTTCTATAATAGGTATCTAAAGGTGTTTGGATAGTGAGGCAATGTGCTTCTGTGTCTAAATGTGCTGCAGGACACTTGAGTTTTTCTTTGTCTATGTGTGTGCATGTGATGTCAATGTGGTTATTTTGAGCATTTTACCTATTTTTGCACGGGTTTATATAGAATACAATGTCATGGATTCACTAGCCTGACAATGATAATCCAGGTACAAAAGTTAGCATAGCTCCAATAATTCAAGAGAAATTTGTGATCTGTTCTTGTTATTGTTGTTCTCTTGTGATTCCCTCAATATAAGCGATTTGTCCTAGGAGTTCTCTTCCTTGACTATGGGACCAACTTCTTTTTTTCACCCAAAGAGAGGAGAGGAGAGAATCTTAATTAAGATTTTAATAGTGTATTTTATTTGCTACTTTGTAATTTTAGTTGTCTTGACTTAAGTATTGTTTTTCTTTTAAGAAGTTCTCTAATATGCTTTTATTCTTAATACTTCGACACGTCAATTACCCAAAAAAAGAAAAGAGTAAAGTAATCATAGACTAATAATTGATTATTCTAATGAAGTCTGATACCAATTTATAGGAGACTCAGCAAGTGCAGATTCTTTTGTACTATTTTCATCAGCAAATGGTTGTTTTATGAGCATCTTGTGCCACATAATGCTCCAACAAAATGACATACATTGTGTCTATTGACCTTGGAATACCCTCATACTCATTTTCTGTATATTCACTCTTCAAAATAATGTAATATATGGTAAATCCTTACTGCAACCAAATGATACTTCTCATCATATCTTTAGATAGATTGCTGCAATGTCATTGGATTAATGCAAATATAACTTTTAATTGTACAATATGCCTTAAACCTGTCCAAGTTTGAGTATAATAAATAGGACTGTAGTAATTCATAAGTGGTGATTTATGAAGATTCAATTTTATTCATAAGTGTACTGATACAAAGTGGTGATTTAGTCATGTTAATATATATTTACTTTTCTAGAAGTCTCTTAGTCATGTAAGATATATATCATACTGTAACACCCCGTACCGTACCTTAGCGTTACGATGTGGTTATAGTGATAAGTTTGAGCAATTTTGAAATCATTATATATTGCCTTGATATGGTATTTTCATTTAAGTGATATTTGTTTTTATAAATGTTTGATATATATGATTTTTATACTTATTAATATTACTACTTTTTGGATACGCCGTAAATTATATACCTGGTATGAGAAAGTTTACAAAGAGAATTTTCTTTAATACAGTATATAAATACAAATTACTTTTTCATAAGAAAAGTTATTGTTTCCGTTTTGAGAATTTATTGTACAAAAATGTATTCTCTTCATATTAGGTTGAAAATTTTAGAATTTGATGATGTAAAATATTAGTACATATTTTAATTTATAAAGTACTATGATTTATTTATACCTATAGTTTTAAGAGTTGATTATTAAAATAATTATCATGATAAGTGGTTATTTGGATTAGTAGATTGGAGGGGCTTTCAAATGGCATAGGGGAGAAAGGCTATAGGTGACTAATGCTTGACTTTGGTATAGGTGGACTTTCCATGTTCCATGTTAATGTTAGTTTCTCAGGAATGAAGTTTTTTTCTTTCTATTACTTATAGGCACGTCAACTGCCACATGTTGGCTTTATATATATACACATATAGATATAAGTGGGTACACGTTTAAATATTAGTTATTGTGGATTTTATACACTTGATTCATATTAATAACTAAAGGAAGTAGCAGTAACGTTTTCTTCTCATTCTTTTCATATCTAATGTAGTAGCAACAACTTGATTGAAGATTTCATCCTTTCTTTTAAAAAAATATAATCCCCAAGTTGTTGAAAAAGCAATTTCATGATTATAAACATCAATTTCTTCCAAATCCTAGCAAAGTAAACATTACTTCGCGGTGAAGTAAGATGTATAGAGCTTAGTTCTTTTTAACGTATAGACAACTCGAGGGGCTGTTGAAGGATCTACATCTAAAGGTATGTTAAGACAAATTATTTCCTTCTTTCGGTATCTTCCATGTAACGAAACGTAATCGTGATATTATTTCATAAATTATTCTAGTCTTAGTAGTTAAGAATAATCATATTATTGATTCCTATGTTAAAGATATGTCTAAATATGTTCTTAAATTCTTATTGAGGTATATGAGAAAAGTGTTAATGTTTCCAATGTTAGCCGAAGGTGCAAGGATATTATGTCACTCATAATGTTTTATTATCATTCATGCATTTGCATTATATTCATGTATTCCCTGGACCCACACGTGTTATATACACTACTATATGGTATGAATTATATATGTAGGGGATGGGGAAAAGGGAATGGCGTTATATACGCGTCACCACCTGCAACTGGTACGAAAAGGAAGATGTCCAATGAGGCCAATATGATTATGCATGCCCACATAGGTCGAAATGAAATGATGCACACAGAGGCTGTTATGGGAAGGAAGATGCCTTTATGTGGCCAATATTTATATGTATACTACATTTGCATTGTGCATAACATTTATGCATATGTATTAGGGCCCTAAGAGGCGTTCACTACAGGTCGACTGTTTCGAACTACGGGTCGACTATTTCTATCTACGGCGATGTCTTTGGTCGATCGTTATTACTACCGGCCATTTCTTTGTCGGTTGTTTCTGTTTCTGTTTCAGGTTGTTATGTATCTCTGTTATGTTATTTCTTATGCCTGACATACTCAGTACATCAGTCGTACTGACATCCCTTTTGTCGGGGGACGTTGCGTTTCATGCCCACAAGCTCAGGTAAACAGTGGGACGGTTCGCGCTAGTAGGTTGCTGGTTCAGCTGATGTTGGAGCACTCTATTTGTTCCAGAGTTGCGGTCTAGTCCCGGTATGATATTTTACATATGCATATGGGTATGGCGGGGCCCTGTCCCATCCTTGTGATGTCATATACTCTTTAGAGGCTCGTAGACGGTTGTCCTGTGTATAGTAATTGTGTATGGCCCTGTCAGCGGTAATGTATGTGTGTCAGCTGAATTTTTGGTAACGACCCTTATAGCTAGGGATGTCAACGGATCGGATCTGGACCGGATCCTACTAGATCCAGATCCAGATCCGTTTTTCATACCTGAATCCAGATCTGTCGGGTCCATAAAAATCAGATCCAAATTCGGATCCATCGGATCCACCGGGTCCACGGATCGGATCTGGATCCACGTTAAAAGATTTTGCCTTGCTAAGAATGTAACCTTGCTAAGATTTTTTTTTTGAACTGACAAACGATTTTTACTTAGCTAACAGTTTACTGTTTTCAATTTTTCATATTAGATATTTTGTTCGTTGTCTCGTTTTGATTGTGAACTATTAATTGAAAATGTTGGACAATGACAATAGTTGTGAAAAATGCTGACTAGTATTTTCACAATGCAGAACTTGCATGTGCTTGGAATCTTCACAAATGAAGTGAATATAATTTTAACTACTTGTCTATGGAGATGTTAGTCATTCACTAATATAACATTGATTTTATTATCGAAGTTATCTCTTTATTTTTTGGTTTTTGAATTAACGCGGGGATAAATTAAACTTATTTTGAGAATTAAACTTGCAAGGATGTGCTTAACAATTTTAAGAAAATACTTATAAAATTACATTCTAGGTTATGAATATATTTAATAAAATATGGATCCACGTGTCGGATCTGGACCGGATACGGATCTCAAATACAAGATCCATATCCAGATCCGATCCGTCAGAAATGGATCCGGTTCCGATCCGGATCCGTCGGGTCCAAATTTTGAAGATCCATATCCTATAAAACGGATCTGGATCCACCGGATTCGGACCGGATCCAGGATCCACTGCCATCTCTACTTATAGCCATGATTGATTTCAGTTAGCTGGTAAGTATGTAAAGAGTGGTGCTCGGCAGATAAGGTCCGGGCGCCCGTCATGACCCTTCGGTTTGGGCCGTGACAAATACTAAAAGTGGGAAGCTCCTACTTTCAAAATTGAATTACCGTTTTGCCCCTACAGTAAATCAAAATGTAATAAAACATATAATTAATGAAAAGTTAAATCATATTATACTAATCAAAACCTGATTCAATGAATATACTGAATTTAAATTATCGTGTTTAATGTTTAATAATAGAGAACTAAAGAGGCAGTTTAATTTGGAATGTAAAAAGAACCTGATCGTCTTTCTCTTTGAAAAGATCAGATTAATGGAAAATTAAAGACAGTAAACAACTCAACACAATTCTAATATGAATAACCCCATCAGTACATATTTAAACAAAAGCTTTTAATTGTAATAAAGTCATTAAATATTTGTTATGAAAGTGGAATATATAACAGCTTGTTGTTGTTGGGTCGACATCCGTGTAAATCATCGAAGATTTCATTAGGGAAGGATAGAGACCACAAAGATTCCTTGACTTGCTGCTTCACAATGATTATCACATTAGCAAAGCACTATTTGTGGTACTGTTACCTTCTCAATATATTTCTGCTTATGTCACAGCCTTATGTTTCATGTTTCTTATATTGACTTTTTGTCATGACGAAAACAGTCATTAGCCAAGAGATCATAATTCCAATTTAACATGTTCAATTAAATTCTATTTCTGCTGAATTGGATCTATTTGAATATGTTAGTAATTTATATATAAAAATAGTTGAACACACGTGCAACGCACGTGTCCAGATACTAGTATATGTATATATCAGTAGAAAATAGATGGGACTTCTAGTGTTGTTTACTTGTATTTCATATAGTACTCCCTTTGTTCCACTTTGTTTATCCTTATTAATCCGTTAAAAAAAGAATGACACATTTCTATATTTTCTTAATGAGAAGCTTTTGTAGCCACACAAATGCTATGACATGTTTAAGACCACAAGTTTCAAAAGTTTTATAGCCACATAAATATTATGGAATATTTAAGACCACAAGTTTCAAAAGTCTTTATTTCTTTGTGTCAAGTCAAGCTACGACAAAGTGGAACAAAGGAAGTATTAGACAAGGATGAGCCTTAAACGGACGAAATAGACAACGAAGATTCATATAGCCAACTCCAACTTGTTTGAGATTCAAGCATTGTTGTTAACTTGTTGTGTTATGTCTGCTCTACCCGTTGTAATTGTACTACCCGAAGTTGCAAAACTAATTTGATACGACCTTAGGATGATTGAGGAATAGTTGATTATTACCTTTAGGATGATTATATAATACTCCCTCCGTTATAAAAAGATTGTGTTGCTTTCCTTAGTAGTTTATCCAAAACAGATTGACATATTTTTTATATTCAGAAATAATTTAACTTTATAAGATGATTGACTGACACACAAATATCTAAGGCTAGTTCTAGACCACACATTCCAAAAGTCCGCGTCAAGCCAAATTAAGACAATCTTTTTGAGACGGAGGGAGTAATTTTATTGCGCAACTTACTGATATTTTCAAGCGTAATCTAGTTTTATCATCTGTCCTTTTCTTTCTTACTCTTTTCTATTGAACACGACAAACTTTCTCTTGCCCTTCATTTTCATTGACAATAGGTGGGGTGACATACAAGTTCAATTGCATATCGGCTTGCTCCTAAATGAATCAAGGGGGTCATTTCTATGATAAAATTTAATGTGAAAAACTTGTCGGTAATTATGTCACTTGTAGACTCTTTGTAATTAATTTGGTCTCGTCTTTACGTTTTCACTAGCAATCATATTTGTTTAGTTCACAATTTGTTCTCGTTAATACTGATCAGAGAATTTACACAACAAAGAAGGCAAGGGTTGAAAGGATTGTATTTAGTCCATCATGCACCACTTTTACGGTTGGTGAATGAACAAGGTAGCATGACTTGGAATTGTAATTTTTTATTTGACATAGGAACTTCGATTTAATTTAAGTATTAGAGAAAACTTAACACTTAGAACCTGACAAGAGGTTAAAAAAGGTGGGAGCTCCTATGGAGGTGTAAATTTTTTTTTAAAAAAAAAACACCAAAAGCCTGAAAAATTGAGTGTTGCCTCTTTTGTTATTTGTTGACTAATTAATAATTAAATTTTTCATCTAGTTTGAATCTGTATTTTCGTGGTGGCTGTATTGCCTCATTCCATTGTGCTGGTTCTGTGTAAAACTGCTTGATGTAGAGAATGATCCTGTTTCAACAGCCTTTCACTGAATTATGTGATTCATCTTTTTCTTAAATTGCCTGCAATACATACTATGCACTTTTTTAGGTGATATTGTTGCTAGTATTATGCTCCTTTCTCAGTGTGATTGTCCCGGAGTGATAAGATTTTCGTGCATCGGCTAAATATGGACATGGCTTTTCCATCTTGGCTGTTTCTGGTATTAATTCTCGCATATTTTTAAAGAACAGTAGAAAACATGTTATAATGCCATTTGGATTTTTTAAAACTGTTCCTGAAACTGTGAATGTGAATTCTTTGTTAAAGAACTACTCTTGAAACTGTTCTTAAGAATGGTACAGTATGTTCCAGTTTGTTCTTCATATCTTCATTTTTACTACAGTTTTACTTTTTCTATACCAACTCAAACACAAATCTTACATTTTCTTAAAGGCAAAAAAGGATCAGAAAAGGATACAGGAGATATAAACAAGAAAACTTGAGGGGACGATATTAGCAACTAAAGCATTTTCTATAAAACGGAGAAACCAGTGAAATGAAAAGTGAACAGATCTGGTGAAAGTGACAGATGGTTAGAAAAGGCTTACAAAGTATGTGCGTACATATTTCCTTGTATTTCGTGACGGGCAAGGTAAGTACAGAAACAAACATAATAGTAGGCCATTATGACATTATTCCCTTTGACTTTACTGAATGAGCTTAGTTTTATAATCTCAATGGTGTAGAATGATGCATTGTTTTAACATGTGTCGTACAAGGACTTAGTTTAAGTTACGTTATGAATTTTTAGCTCTACATGTGCTTAGGTTTTGTCTTGAACCGAGGGTCTCTCGGAAACAACCGCTCTACCTCTCGGAAACAACCGCTCTACCTCTCGGAAACAGCCGCTCTACCTCTCAAGGTAGAGAGAACTATGAAGATGCAGAAAATGTGAGAGACTAGGAGATGAGAAGCGGAAATAAAAAAGCAGTTGGCTCATGGCCTTATCATTTCATCACCCTAAGTAGAAATAAAAAAATAAAAGGAAAAATAGAAATAAACAGGAAAAAGAAAAGTAAAGTGAAGATCAAGAAGTTATGGTAAATTTGGTTTGAAAAATTAAGAACGTGATAAGTCTGTTGACTCAAATGCTGCATTCTCAGTATTTACATAAAGGAAAAAAAGGGGTAACCCTCACAGCTAACTGTACTTTCACTGTTAGGTGATCAACTGGCTACCATCCAGTAAATTATGAACTTCTGATGTAATTTCAGGTGCACGGGCATGAAGTGAAATAGCTTGCGTCTTCTATGGAATATATTTTATCTTGTGCCTGTGAAACTTGTTACTTCTATTGGGGAAGGTCATAAATTGTGCAATGTCTGCTATTAATGTGAGGTCTGTTTTCTTGTAATATGTTAAAGCCTGGTAAACACTAGAAAAATCCGTGGAGAATTTGCTCATACAAAACCTGAAGAGCGAAATATTTTGTATTTTCTTTCTCTTTTTGGTAAATTACAGTTCCTAAGAAATGGATACTGAAGTATACACAAACTTACCAGAATGTACAAAAAACGGGATAGAAGAAAAGCAGTACACTCTATCCCTTGGAGAGCTGTAGTTTGCTAAAAGCATCTGACTAGGAAATTGCCAAAATCGATCAACTATTTGCTAAAGTCGACGCCATATGCTGTACACTCGTGACTGATGAATTATTGCACGGAGAAGATGGAGAAGAGAATTGGGAAGCTGCTATTGACAAAGTCATATCTTTCCGGTTTTGTCTTTTGGGGAATGTTATATTCCTGCTGTGGACACAAGTGGTTGGTTGTTGCCCCTTATGTTTGTGCAATGCACAACTGCAGTTTTTATGGTAAGGCCGTCTCTCGATATCCATGTCTGACATCGACAAGCTTCCATCAAAGACACACTGAAGCATCATTTCAGCTGCTACAGTGGCCATTGTCTTCTCTCTCCTCTTCCCTACTATAAAAGGTAGCTCAATGTATTTCTGTAGCAATGCGATGTGATTCTGTAGTATTAGAGTGTTCAAGCAAGTGTAGTTCTCCTTGAAATTCTGTTTATCTGGTTAAGGTTTTATATAGAGATAGTAAGCATTGATTTATGTGCCCAGCTTAGGGAATTTGGTAGAATCAAGGGTGAAAAGGGTTCTCTCGAATTCAACAAGTTCTTGTAACGATGTTCCTGTGCATGTTATTACCTACCTTACTATCAATGAAACAGGCGTTTTTTCCTATGATTTTTTTGTCTTGGCTGCAGTTTTGTCTTACGTAAGCACATGCTGGTCTGTCTTATATATGTACTTATGCGTGTTCGTTAAATTAAAGGGTACTTATATTCTTCTATTGTCTTATGCTGGTGGTTGATTGTTTCTAGGTTGAAAAAGTATATGTTTTATTTAGTTACAAGTGTGTTAAGTGAACTAAGTGGACTGGCTATTTGGTTCCTTATTTAATATCCAATTCTGGCCTGCTAATGTTGATAAAGTTGTACTTTTGTGTCTGGTTTTCTTGAATCTTTGTCTTTACCCCTGTTTGATCACTCCCTGTCTCAGTATTATAAAGTTCTTGCGTAAACTGAAGTCGCCAGGAAATAGTAAAATGGCCATCATACGTCACCTTTGAACATTTTGTTGGAAACTCTATTTTATGGAATCACTTCCTTTTTAATGGAAAAATCCAAATTAACCCCTTTACTATTAGAAATAATTTAAAATTACCATTCGTTATAGTTATCTTGTGATTCCGTCAACATAAGTGTTTTCTCCTAGGAGTTCTCTTTCCTCGATTCTGGGACCAGCTTCTTTCACTTACACACACACAGAGAGAGAGAGAGAGAGAGAGAGAGAGAGAGAGAGAGAGAGAGAGAGAGAGAGAGAGAGAGAGAGAGAGATTCTTAGTATTTTAATTGCATATTTAACTTTGGTTTTCTTAGTTATTCTAGGTTTGTACTTTGTACATTGTGGTATCTTGACTTATGTATTCCTTTTCTGGTGAAGTTTTCTAATATGCTCTTGTTCTTAGTACTTGGATTTGTAGGAGACTCAGCATTTTCATGGAGATTAGATTCTAAAGAGTATCAGTCCAGAGTGACTTTCATGCTTTAGCCCTGGCATCCAATTTCAACCCTAAATACATACACATGGAGAATGCACTTTTTTGCCATAGATTCCAATTTTCCCTCATATATACTTACTGGTCATTCAAATATTTTAAATTAGTATCAAGGTGGATGAGGCATGACGTTATTTTTATGACTAATTTTAGCATGAAACTTTTTGGTAACTATGTCAATTGTTGGCTCTTTTATATTTAGCTTCATTCTGATGTTTGATGGTGCTATAGATTATTTAGTCTTGTCCTTAACATTTTACATCGATACTTGAGCCGAGGGTCTTTCGGAAGCAGCCTCTCTACCTCCACGAGGTAGGGGTAAGGTTTGCGTACACTCTAACCTCCCCAAACCCCACTTTGTAGGATTATACCAGGTATGTTGTTGTTGTTGTTGTCCTTAACTTTTTACATGCAAAGGTGCTTGTTTAGCTCCCAATTTGTTCTCCTTAATATGATTGGAGAATTGATCATTACTTGTCAAAAAACAAAAAAAAAGAAGAAACTAATTGGAGAATTTACGCAGTAAAGAAATCAAGGGTTGTGAAAGACTGCATGTGGTCCATTGTGTGGCAATTCTAAATTTGGAAAATGAATAAGGCAATATGGGACTATGTTTGACATAAGAACATCAAGTTAATCAGAAAATTAACAAACTGAACATTACAAAGCCTGAGCTATTGCGTGTTGCCTATTTTATAGTTTGTTTACTAATTAATTAATTAAAATTTACATCTAGTTTAACTACTGGCTATCTGTAGTCTGTGTGACTCAGTTGGCTCATTCATGTTGCAGGTTCCATGTAATACTGCTTGATGGAGAGCATCATTAATGCCAGTGCAAAAGTCATTCAGTGAATTAAGCAATGCATGTTAGAACTTTGTGTTCAACTTAAATCGCTTGCAATCTGTGGTATGCTCAATCTGAATTTATGTTAAAGAGAATATTGCTGCTAGCACTATGCACGTTTTCTCAGTTTGATGTTCCCAAGATAAAGTTTACGTGCATCGCTAAATACACACAAGGCTTTTCCATCTCAACTTTTCTTCCGGTAGTAACTGGCATACTTTTTAGAAGATCGTTGAAATTATGTTATAAAGGCCGTTGGACCTTTTTGCATCACAATGATAAATCCAATTCATTGTTAAGAACTTCTATTGAAACTGTTCTTAAGAATTATACAGCACATTCTTAAGATATACAGTTTGTTCTGCATATCGGCTTTTTTGCTCTACTGTTTTACCATTTATGAGATTATCACATGCATAAACATGAATCTTACATGTGTCTCAAAGGAAAAGAAGGATCGAAGAATATAAAGTAGATATAAACAAGAAAACTCGAGGGGATGAAATTTAGCAACTAACACCTTTTCTGAAGATGGAGAAACCGATGGAATGAAATTTTGGACAGATCTGGTGAAAGTGACAGATGGTGTCAAAGAGACTTACTAAGTATGTGCATACATATTTCCTTGTATTCGCAAATCAAGGTAAGTACCGAAATAGACATGAAGTTGGAGATTCCGACATTATTCCCCTTGACTTTATTGAATGAGCTTAGTTTTATATTTTCAAGGATGTAAAATGGTGCATTGTTTTAACATTTGTGTCGTACAAGGACTCAATGGGATAGGTAAAGAATTCTTAAATTTATTTCAAGTAAAAAGAAACTAATGGACAAGTATGACCAAAAGAAGAAGCAGAAAGAACTATGAAGATGTAGAGAACGTTTTCCCCAGACAATGCAGGTGGCTTGGTTGAGGAACAGAATGTGAGAGACTATGAGATGAGAAGAGGAAAAAACTAAAGCATTTGGTTACGGCTTTATAGTTTCATCACCTTAATTGGAAATAGAAAATACATGGATTATAATAAAATAAACAGGAAAAATAGAAGGAAAGTGAAGATCATGAAGTTATGGAAAATTTGGTTTGAAAAATTCAGAATCAGTGTACAGCTCTGTTACTCATCAAAACCTAGTTTTTGTAACACACTTGTACAATGTGATCAATCTGAGGAACCAAATGCTGCATTCTCTGTATTTACATAAAGGAAGTAAAAGAAGACTGTGATATAATTTCAGGTGAAGAGGCATGAAGGGAAATAGCTTGCAAGTTCTATGGAGTATATTTTATTTTGTGCCTGTGAAACTTATTACTTTTATTGGCGAAAGTCATAAATTACGCAATATCTGCAATCAACCTGAGGTCTGTTTCTTGTAATATGTTAAAGCCTGGTAAGAAATTAGAAAATGCATGGAGCATTTGCTCATACATAAATTGAATGTTTTTGCATTTTCTTCCTCTATTTGGAAATATACAGCACCTAAGAAATGGATACTGAAGTATACACAAACTTACCAGAATGTACAAAAAATGGGATAGAAGAAAAGCAGTACACTCAATCCCTTGGAGAGCTGCGCTTTGCCAAAAACATCTGACTACTTTCTTAAGTCGGCGCCATATGCTGTACACTCGTGACTGAATTACTGCAAGAAGAAGAAGATGGAGAAGAGAATTGGGAAGCTGCTATTGACAAAGTCGTATCTTTCTGGTTTTGCCTTTTGGGGAACGATATATTCCTACTGTGGACACAAATGCTTGGATTCTCCCCTTTGCAGTTTTTATGATAAGGCCGTCTCTCGATATCCATGTCTGACAATGACAAGCTTCCATCAAATACATACTGAAGCATCATTTCAGCTGCTACAGTGGCCATTCTCTTTTCTCTCCTCTTCCCTGCTATAAAAGGTATATAACATTTTTCTTTAGTGATGCAATGTGCTTCTGTATGTCTCACAGTGTTCAAGCAAGTGTAATCGTCCTTCAAATTCTGTATATCTGCTTAAGGTTTTATATAGAGATAGTAAGCATTGATTTATGTGCCCAGCTTAGGGAAATTGGTAGAATCAAGGGTGAGAAGGGATCTCTAGAATTCAAGAAGTTCTTGTAACGATGTTCTTGTTCGTGGTATTACCTTACTATCAATGAAACAGGCATCTTTTCCAATGCTTTTTTTTTTTGTCTTTGCTGCAGTCTTGGCTTACGTCTGCACATGCTGGTCTGTTCTTTATATGTACTTAAGCGTGTTTGTTAAAGGAAAGGATACTTATAATTCTTTTATTGTCTTACGCTGGTGGTTGATACTTTTTAGGTGTACAAAGTACATGTTTAATTTAGTGACAAGTGTGTCCAGTGAACTAAGTGGACTGGCAATTTAGTTCTTTATTGTAACTTCCAATTCTGGCTGCTCATGTTGAAAAAGCCGTACTTGTGTGTCTGTTTTTCTTGAATCTTTGTCTTTTTCTCTTTTTTTTTTCACTCCATCCGCATCTCAATATTCTAAATCGTGTAGACAGAAGTAGCCAGAAAGTTGTTAAACTGCCATCCTCGCCGAACTTTGAACATTGTTATGGAAACTAGATTTAATCACTGACTTGCATGCTTTAGCTCTTGCCTCTAATTATCACCCTAAATGTATGCACAGGCAAAAGGCACTGGTTAGCCATACATTCCAAATATATATATGTCGTCTGGCCCTTCCCCGGACCCGCGCATAGCGGGAGCTTAGTGCACCGGGCTGCCCTTTTTCTTTTATATGCATCTAGAGGAAAGATAAAAATACGTAATACTCTTTTATTGTCTTATGCTGGTGGTTAGCATTTGCTCCTATGCTTCATGGGAATTTGGCGGGATGTTTCTTTTACTTTAGTTGTCTTGTGATTCCTTCAAAATAAGTGTTTTCCGTAGGAGTTCACTTCCCTTGACTCTGGGACCAACTTCTTTCACTCACAGAGGGAGGGAGGGAGGGTCTTGGTATTTTAATGGCATATTTGATTTGGTTAGCTTAGATATTCTCAGTTTGTACTTTGTACTTTGTACATTGTACATAGTGGTGTCTTGACTTAAGTACCATTTTTTTCTCAGAGGTTTTCTCATCGGATTTTGTTCTTAATACTTGGATGTGTCAATTACTGTGTCAATTACAATGGAGAAAAAAGAAAAATCTTCATACTCTAATAATCGGATGTATCAAGGTTTTTAACATTGAATATTATAACTGAAGTCTGATGCCAAATTATAGGAGACTCAGCTACACAGCTTCTTTTGTCTTACTTTCTTCTGCAAATGATTGTTTTATCAACAACTCGTGCTAAATATTCCCCAATACAACGGTACACATTGTGTTCACCTATGAATTATCTTCTACTCATTTTGTGGAGATTAACTCTTTTTAAATAATGTAATATTTGGTATTAACAACTAATCCCTTTTCTGAAGATGGAGAAACCGATGAGACGAAATTTTGGACATATCTGGTTAAAGTGAAAGATGGTGTAAAAAAGGCTTAGAAAGTATATGCATACATATTCTCTTGTATTCATGAAGCCATTCTGAAATTTATTCCCCTGGACTTTATTGAATGAGTTTAGTTTATATTCTCAAGGGCATAAAATGGTGCATTTTTTTAACATTTGTGTCCTACAAATTTTTTGAAGCGGACTTCAAAGAAATGTCATATAGGGAAAGTCCAGCTTCAAATCCGACTTCTAACTCCCTCATCTTAGAGTTCGCCTCTGACAATGCAGTTGGCTTGGTGGAAATTGAAGATCAAGGAGTTGTGATGTATGACTATTAGTGAACAAAAACTTGTAAATGTGATTAGTATTTCGATTCAAATGCTGCATTCTCAGTGTTTACATAAAGGAAACGAAACTGTTCTGTTTTGGAGCTAAGCGCAACTTTCCAGTCAAATTATGAAATTTTGATACACTTTCAGGTGCACGGACATGAATGGTGTTAAAATCAAGATAGGGACGAGAATTTAGAGAGACAAGAATAATGGAAGAATTCTTTCTACTTTTCATTCATCATAATGACCTCCTTATATAGAAGTAAGATCTTCCTTTTCTTACTCTAATAGGGTAAAGGGTAGCCCTATTCTAATAGGACTACAAATCCTATATTACCATAATTACCAAATCCCTAACCTATTCTAATACCCCTCAAGTCGGAGCATGAGGGTCTCGAATGCCCAACTTGCCAAGTAAATATTCATGTTGCGATTTGCCCAAAGCCTTTGTAAACACATCGGCCAATTGCTCACTGGTCGACACATGAGTGGGAAGTATTATTCCGATTAGAGCGCATCCCAAACATAGTGACAGTCGACTTCAATGTGTTTGGTCCGTTCATGAAACACCGGATTTCGCGCAATATACAATGCTGCTTGACTATCACAATACATTTTCACCGGAGATTATTTTCAACACCCAAACTATGTAAAATTCCCTTTAACCATTTCAACTCATAGACTGTCATTGCCATTGATTGATATTCAGCCTCTGTTGACGAGCGAGAGATAATGCGTTGCTTCTTGGTTTTCCATGATACGGGTGAATTTCTGAGGGATATAAACCAACCGGTAAGTGATTTTCGAGTCAACAGACATCCGGCCCGGTCCACCATCCGCACAATTGGAGATCACAATCTTTTCTCATCACAATGCCTTGTCCTGGGTTCTTCTTCAAGTACCGCACCACACAGAGAGCCATGTTCTAGTGTGCTTCCTTTGGTTGTTGCATGAATTGGGACAGAACATGTACGGAATACGACAACTCAAGTCTCATGAAACTGAGGTGTATTAGTCTACCGACTAGACGTCAGTATGGTTCCGGATCTCCTAAAGTAGTTCCTTTGACCAACACCAAACCGTGATTCTGTTCCATAGGAGTATTGATTGGTTTAGGTCCCAGTAAACCAGACTCGGAAATTATATCCAACGCATATTTTCGTTGACAGAGAAACAACCGTTGGTCCGCGTGCAACTTCAACTCCAGAAAGTACTTCAGAGGACCCAAATCCTTCATGGTAAAACAGGTGCGGAGATAGTCTTTGAATCCTTCAATGGCACTATGGTCGTTTCAGGAGATAATCAAGTCATCCACATAGACTAAGACGTTAAGTGCATACCTCTCCGGTGCATAGTGAATAGAGAATAATCAGAGTACGACTGTTTGAACCCATATTTCATCAAAGCATTTGACAATTTCGCAAACCAACACTTTGGAGCTTGCTTCAAACCATACAAAGATTTTCGGAGTCGATGTACTTGCCCCAGATTAGGAACACGAAATCCCGATGGCAGTTTCATATAAACTTCCTTCATAAGCTCGCCGTGTAAGAAAGCATTATGCACATCCATGTGATGCAACTCCCAATTTCGCGTAGCCGCAACAGCCAGGAAGGTCCGAACTGTTACTACCTTAGCAACCAGAGCAAAAGTTTCATAGTAGTCAATTCTTTCCTCCTGTTTATTTTCGAAGATGATCAAACGAGCTTTATATTGCTTGATTGTGCCGTCAGAGTTGTACTTGATTTTGTACACCTATCTACATCCGAGTTCTTTCTTATCTGGTGGAAAAGTTTCTAGTGTCCATGTTCCATTATCCTCCAACGCTTGGATCTCTTGCCACATGGCTACTTTCCAGTGTTCCTTTTTCATTGCCTCCAAAAAGGTTTTTGGTTCGGTCCCTATGGTAATTGCTACAAGGAACGTTTGGTGTTGCGGGAAAAATTTATCACAAGATATATAGTCAGTTAAAAGATAAGGTGCACCGGAGGATTGCTGAGGATTGGCGTATGAGTTGATGGACTTTTTTTCGGGAAAGGTTCAGTGATGTAATCGCGTAGCCGGATTGATTCATGTTTTTGACGTTTACCTCGACCTAGTTGTTCGTTCGGGTGCATTTCGTTGGTACAAATACCTTGAGGCTGTACTTCCTCCATGTTATCTCTATCCAGACCGGCCTTTGTCTGGTCTAAATCCTGCGATCAGTAGGTTCGACATTTGGTGTCTGTACTCCGTCCATCTGAGTTTCGTTTGTACCTATATTATCAGTCATGTCTTCTTCAAACTTGTGTTGGTTTATTCCTCCCTATGTTTCGTCCACGTTAACACAAATTTGTTCCAGATATTCTTCTCCGTTCGGTATTGCTTCTATGATGTCGGTTAAATTGCCCGGTCTTACAACAAAGGGGAACTTAGTCTCGTAGAAATCCACATCTCTTGAGATCAAATATTTGTCGTTCTCTAAGTCATACAATCTCTAACCCTTCTTTCCATGGGGTATCCCAAGAAGACACACCTACGACTCCGACTCTCAAACTTGTCCCTCGTTCTTCCCTTTGTGTGTGCATAGCATAGTGACCTTATCACCCTTAAATGATCATACCGAGACGCTTCCTCGTATAAAATTTCATAGGGGTTTTCCCATTCAACACCGAAGATGTCGTTTTATTGATGAAATACTCCACAGTCAAAACACATTCTCCCCAGAATTTGATCGAAAGATTACCCTGAAATCTCAATGCTCACGCCACATTAAGAATTTAGCGGTGTTTTCTTTCGACTCTTCCATTCTGCTGTGGTGTCCCTGTGCAAGATGTTTGGAAAATAATTCTATGTTCGAAGATGTAAGTCTTCATACATGTGAACTCAGTTTTGTTATCACTTCTAACAATCTTCACTTTCTTACTAATCTGTCTATCCACCAAGGCGAAGAAATTCTTCAAGGTTTGGTACACTTCTTTCTAATCAACTAAGAGAAATATCCACATAGCTCGTGAACGGTCATCCACAATAGTAAAAAATATGAATCACCACAAGAGAAAGGGGTTCTATATGGTCCCCATAAATCGCAATGAATCATCTCAAAAGTATCCGAAGCAATATTATCACTTAAAGGGAAAACACTTCTCGTTTGCTTTGCCCGTTGACATACATCACATTCTCTATCTAATCTATCACCACTCTCTTTTAAGCCTAATGCCATAATAGACTTCGTTACTTGTGTTGAAGGACGACCCAACCATTTGTGACAATGATCGAACCAATCAACTGCCTATGCCTTCATTGCCAATATCAGCGGTACGTTCCGAAAATAGTAAAGTCCACCTCGACACCCTTTCCAATCAGCTTCCTCATGGTGGAGTCCAGTACAATACACATAATTCTATTAAATGTCATATCACAATCTAAATAATCAACTAGTTGTGATACAGAAATCAAATTGCATGTCGAATCTGGAACATCAAGGACATTCTTCAACTATATCTTGTCATTCAGCCTGGTTGTTCCTTCTTTTTTGTAGCCACCGAGCTACTTCCGTCCGGAAGACCAACCGGACACTTAGGAATGTCTCGCATATTGCTCAGTTCTTTCGGATTACCTGTCACATGGTTGGTAGCTCTGGAGTCTATGATCCAGGATGAGTTTTTAGTCTTACTATCCATCTTGCCATTCAGGTTTATTCTCTGGGAATTCAACATGTGAATCACAGTCTTCCAGATCTCATCTCTCAAATTGTGAAGTCACGTGCCACCTTTTTTCACCGTTCCTATCTCCATATGAGTTCCTTCTTTGGCAACTACGGCGTTAGCCCGGTAGTTGCCTCTACTACGACCGGATCCTGGTCCACTCCTCTGTTGTTGTTGCTGTCCTCGTCCTCTTCCTCCAATTTTTTCATCTCCTTTTTTATTTTCCGACCACCAATTCGGATAACCAATAAGTCAAAAACATTTGTCCACAACGTGTCTAGATCTCTTGCAATGTGTGCAGAATGCACCATCAGTTTTCCCTTCACCTCAGTCACAGTAAGGGTTTCTCCCTTGTACGGCAATAGTCACGGTTTCACTCCGTCCTCTGTTTTTCGTGTGATTCCTCTCACACGCTCTTCTTGCACCAATTTCGAGGAGACCTTGTTCAATTATGACAACGGTTCCTGAGCCGGTATGTTCGATCTCACAGTTCCATATGTTTCCTCATCTAATCCCATGAGGAAAATATGCATTTTTTCTTCTTCTCTTTTGGCTTCTAGGAGCGTTCCTAGATTGCACGTGCACTTTTCGCACGTACAAGTTGATATCTATTCGTAATTGGCCAATTCCTCCCACAGCTTAGTGAATTTTCCATAGTAATCCACTATGGTCCTTCCCTTTTGCTTGCGTTCCGCTAGTTCCGCCTATAGCTGTTGCATCCGAGGGCTGTTAATAACGGCGAACAGCTCTCGGATGCTCGTCCATAATTCTACTACTTCCTCTTTATGTGTAATCGTTGAGCGAAGCGTCGGTTCTATGGTGTTGCGAATCTACGACACCAACATTGAGTTTATAGTCCACCAATCTTCCAAGTCTGGCGACTCTTCGTCCGGTTTTTTGATTGTACCATCGACGAAGCCAAACTTCTTTCTTGCTCTTAGCACTGTCCTCATGGATCTAGCCCATTCTTCATAATTTTCTCCCTTCAATTGGACTTGTGTCACCACAATTCCAGCGTTATCATTCGACCTAATGTCGTAGGGAGATTGTTTTTCTTTGGGTTTTGTTTTCTTCACCGGCGATTCCTTTGTCGTTATCGCCGGTTTCTTTACCGTCACCTGCCATTATTCTAGGGTTTTTGTGTTCTTTCTAACGTGGCTCTGATAACATGTTAAAATCGAGATGGAGACGAGAATTTAGAGAGACAAGAATAATGGAGAATTCTTTCTACTTTTCATTCATCATAATGACATCCTTATATAGAGGTAAGATACTCCTTTTCCTAGTCTAATAGGGTAAAAGGTAACCCTATTCTAATAGGACTACAAATCCTATATTATCATAATTATCAAATCCCTAACCTATTCTAAAAACAAAGGGCAGCCCAGTGCACTAAGCTCCCGCTATGCGCGGGGTTCGAGGAAGGGTCGGACCAAAGGGTCTATTGTACGCAGCCTTACCTTGCATTTCGCAAGAGGTTGTTTCCACAGCTTGAGCCTGTGACCTCCAGGTCATATGGCAGCAACTTTACCAGTTACTCCAAGGCTCTCCTTCAATCCCTAACCTATTCTATTAAATGGAAATATGTTGAAAGTTATGTTGGTGAAGGGTAAGATAAAAAAGCAGATCATACTTCTGTCACTAGGAGTCTAGGACAGTGTAGCTTGCGAGTTATATGAAATATATTTTATTTTGTACCTGTGAAACTTTTTATTCTTTTAGGGGAAGGCTGTAAAATTGTGCAATTTTGTGCTATCAATCTGAGCTGTGTTCTTAAGCCCGAGGGACTTGTGAGTTAGGCCTCGTGCCATGTGAACTAAGCCTGGTATTTAAGTGGGAAAGGTAGTGGGGAGGGCCCATTATCCCCGAGTTTTGAAGGCTGCGGTTAGTCCTAAGGGTTTGACAAGATGGATATTTCATCAATAATAATATTAGAAAAAGAATCTGAACTCTGTTCTTGAAGCCTGGAAAAAAGAGTAAAAGATGTATGGAGCATTTGCTCATATAAATCCTGAAGAGAGAAAATTGTTGCATTTTCATTTTTCTTTTTGGACATTTACAGCACCTGCGAATTGGATATACATAAATTTACCAAAGCAAAATTTACAAAAAAATGGGATAGAAGAAATGCAGTATACTCAATCCTTTGGAGAGCTGACTAGGAATTGCCTTTGCTTTTTAAAATCTATCAACTACTTGCTAAAGTTCGCATCGATGCTGTACACTCATGACTGATGAATTACTGCAAGAAGAAGAAGATGGAGAAGAGAATTGGGAAGCTGCTATTGACAAAGTCGTATCTTTCTGGTTTTGCCTTTTGGGGAACGATATATTCCTACTGTGGACACAAATGCTTGGATTCTCCCCTTTGCAGTTTTTATGATAAGGCCGTCTCTCGATATCCATGTCTGACAATGACAAGCTTCCATCAAATACATACTGAAGCATCATTTCAGCTGCTACAGTGGCCATTCTCTTTTCTCTCCTCTTCCCTGCTATAAAAGGTATATAACGTTTTTCTTTAGTGATGCAATGTGCTTCTGTATGTCTCACAGTGTTCAAGCAAGTGTAAACATTCTTAAGATATACAGTTTGTTCTGCATATCGGCTTTTTTGCTCTACTGTTTTACCATTTATGAGATTATCACATGCATAAACATGAATCTTACATGTGTCTCAAAGGAAAAGAAGGATCGAAGAATATAAAGTAGATATAAACAAGAAAACTCGAGGGGATGAAATTTAGCAACTAACACCTTTTCTGAAGATGGAGAAACCGATGGAATGAAATTTTGGACAGATCTGGTGAAAGTGACAGATGGTGTCAAAGAGACTTACTAAGTATGTGCATACATATTTCCTTGTATTCGCAAATCAAGGTAAGTACCGAAATAGACATGAAGTTGGAGATTCCGACATTATTCCCCTTGACTTTATTGAATGAGCTTAGTTTTATATTTTCAAGGATGTAAAATGGTGCATTGTTTTAACATTTGTGTCGTACAAGGACTCAATGGGATAGGTAAAGAATTCTTAAATTTATTTCAAGTAAAAAGAAACTAATGGACAAGTATGACCAAAAGAAGAAGCAGAAAGAACTATGAAGATGTAGAGAACGTTTTCCCCAGACAATGCAGGTGGCTTGGTTGAGGAACAGAATGTGAGAGACTATGAGATGAGAAGAGGAAAAAACTAAAGCATTTGGTTACGGCTTTATAGTTTCATCACCTTAATTGGAAATAGAAAATACATGGATTATAATAAAATAAACAGGAAAAATAAAAGGAAAGTGAAGATCATGAAGTTATGGAAAATTTGGTTTGAAAAATTCAGAATCAGTGTACAGCTCTGTTACTCATCAAAACCTAGTTTTTGTAACACACTTGTACAATGTGATCAATCTGAGGAACCAAATGCTGCATTCTCTGTATTTACATAAAGGAAGTAAAAGAAGACTGTGATATAATTTCAGGTGAAGAGGCATGAAGGGAAATAGCTTGCAAGTTCTATGGAGTATATTTTATTTTGTGCCTGTGAAACTTATTACTTTTATTGGCGAAAGTCATAAATTACGCAATATCTGCAATCAACCTGAGGTCTGTTTCTTGTAATATGTTAAAGCCTGGTAAGAAATTAGAAAATGCATGGAGCATTTGCTCATACATAAATTGAATGTTTTTGCATTTTCTTCCTCTATTTGGAAATATACAGCACCTAAGAAATGGATACTGAAGTATACACAAACTTACCAGAATGTACAAAAAATGGGATAGAAGAAAAGCAGTACACTCAATCCCTTGGAGAGCTGCGCTTTGCCAAAAACATCTGACTACTTTCTTAAGTCGGCGCCATATGCTGTACACTCGTGACTGAATTACTGCAAGAAGAAGAAGATGGAGAAGAGAATTGGGAAGCTGCTATTGACAAAGTCGTATCTTTCTGGTTTTGCCTTTTGGGGAACGATATATTCCTACTGTGGACACAAATGCTTGGATTCTCCCCTTTGCAGTTTTTATGATAAGGCCGTCTCTCGATATCCATGTCTGACAATGACAAGCTTCCATCAAATACATACTGAAGCATCATTTCAGCTGCTACAGTGGCCATTCTCTTTTCTCTCCTCTTCCCTGCTATAAAAGGTATATAACATTTTTCTTTAGTGATGCAATGTGCTTCTGTATGTCTCACAGTGTTCAAGCAAGTGTAATCGTCCTTCAAATTCTGTATATCTGCTTAAGGTTTTATATAGAGATAGTAAGCATTGATTTATGTGCCCAGCTTAGGGAAATTGGTAGAATCAAGGGTGAGAAGGGATCTCTAGAATTCAAGAAGTTCTTGTAACGATGTTCTTGTTCGTGGTATTACCTTACTATCAATGAAACAGGCATCTTTTCCAATGCTTTTTTTTTTTTGTCTTTGCTGCAGTCTTGGCTTACGTCTGCACATGCTGGTCTGTTCTTTATATGTACTTAAGCGTGTTTGTTAAAGGAAAGGATACTTATAATTCTTTTATTGTCTTACGCTGGTGGTTGATACTTTTTAGGTGTACAAAGTACATGTTTAATTTAGTGACAAGTGTGTCCAGTGAACTAAGTGGACTGGCAATTTAGTTCTTTATTGTAACTTCCAATTCTGGCTGCTCATGTTGAAAAAGCCGTACTTGTGTGTCTGTTTTTCTTGAATCTTTGTCTTTTTCTCTTTTTTTTTCACTCCATCCGCATCTCAATATTCTAAATCGTGTAGACAGAAGTAGCCAGAAAGTTGTTAAACTGCCATCCTCGCCGAACTTTGAACATTGTTATGGAAACTAGATTTAATCACTGACTTGCATGCTTTAGCTCTTGCCTCTAATTATCACCCTAAATGTATGCACAGGCAAAAGGCACTGGTTAGCCATACATTCCAAATATATATATGTCGTCTGGCCCTTCCCCGGACCCGCGCATAGCGGGAGCTTAGTGCACCGGGCTGCCCTTTTTCTTTTATATGCATCTAGAGGAAAGATAAAAATACGTAATACTCTTTTATTGTCTTATGCTGGTGGTTAGCATTTGCTCCTATGCTTCATGGGAATTTGGCGGGATGTTTCTTTTACTTTAGTTGTCTTGTGATTCCTTCAAAATAAGTGTTTTCCGTAGGAGTTCACTTCCCTTGACTCTGGGACCAACTTCTTTCACTCACAGAGGGAGGGAGGGAGGGTCTTGGTATTTTAATGGCATATTTGATTTGGTTAGCTTAGATATTCTCAGTTTGTACTTTGTACTTTGTACATTGTACATAGTGGTGTCTTGACTTAAGTACCATTTTTTTCTCAGAGGTTTTCTCATCGGATTTTGTTCTTAATACTTGGATGTGTCAATTACTGTGTCAATTACAATGGAGAAAAAAGAAAAATCTTCATACTCTAATAATCGGATGTATCAAGGTTTTTAACATTGAATATTATAACTGAAGTCTGATGCCAAATTATAGGAGACTCAGCTACACAGCTTCTTTTGTCTTACTTTCTTCTGCAAATGATTGTTTTATCAACAACTCGTGCTAAATATTCCCCAATACAACGGTACACATTGTGTTCACCTATGAATTATCTTCTACTCATTTTGTGGAGATTAACTCTTTTTAAATAATGTAATATTTGGTATTAACAACTAATCCCTTTTCTGAAGATGGAGAAACCGATGAGACGAAATTTTGGACATATCTGGTTAAAGTGAAAGATGGTGTAAAAAAGGCTTAGAAAGTATATGCATACATATTCTCTTGTATTCATGAAGCCATTCTGAAATTTATTCCCCTGGACTTTATTGAATGAGTTTAGTTTATATTCTCAAGGGCATAAAATGGTGCATTTTTTTAACATTTGTGTCCTACAAATTTTTTGAAGCGGACTTCAAAGAAATGTCATATAGGGAAAGTCCAGCTTCAAATCCGACTTCTAACTCCCTCATCTTAGAGTTCGCCTCTGACAATGCAGTTGGCTTGGTGGAAATTGAAGATCAAGGAGTTGTGATGTATGACTATTAGTGAACAAAAACTTGTAAATGTGATTAGTATTTCGATTCAAATGCTGCATTCTCAGTGTTTACATAAAGGAAACGAAACTGTTCTGTTTTGGAGCTAAGCGCAACTTTCCAGTCAAATTATGAAATTTTGATACACTTTCAGGTGCACGGACATGAATGGTGTTAAAATCAAGATAGGGACGAGAATTTAGAGAGACAAGAATAATGGAAGAATTCTTTCTACTTTTCATTCATCATAATGACCTCCTTATATAGAAGTAAGATCTTCCTTTTCTTACTCTAATAGGGTAAAGGGTAGCCCTATTCTAATAGGACTACAAATCCTATATTACCATAATTACCAAATCCCTAACCTATTCTAATACCCCTCAAGTCGGAGCATGAGGGTCTCGAATGCCCAACTTGCCAAGTAAATATTCATGTTGCGATTTGCCCAAAGCCTTTGTAAACACATCGGCCAATTGCTCACTGGTCGACACATGAGTGGGAAGTATTATTCCAGATTAGAGCGCATCCCAAACATAGTGACAGTCGACTTCAATGTGTTTGGTCCGTTCATGAAACACCGGATTTCGCGCAATATACAATGCTGCTTGACTATCACAATACATTTTCACCGGAGATTATTTTCAACACCCAAACTATGTAAAATTCCCTTTAACCATTTCAACTCATAGACTGTCATTGCCATTGATTGATATTCAGCCTCTGTTGACGAGCGAGAGATAATGCGTTGCTTCTTGGTTTTCCATGATACGGGTGAATTTCTGAGGGATATAAACCAACCGGTAAGTGATTTTCGAGTCAACAGACATCCGGCCCGGTCCACCATCCGCACAATTGGAGATCACAATCTTTTCTCATCACAATGCCTTGTCCTGGGTTCTTCTTCAAGTACCGCACCACACAGAGAGCCATGTTCTAGTGTGCTTCCTTTGGTTGTTGCATGAATTGGGACGAAACATGTACGGAATACGACAACTCAAGTCTCATGAAACCGAGGTGTATTAGTCTACCGACTAGACGTCGGTATGGTTCCTGGATCTCCTAAAGTAGTTCCTTTGACCAACACCAAACCGTGATTCTGTTCCATAGGAGTATTGATTGGTTTAGGTCCCAGTAAACCAGACTCGGAAATTATATCCAACGCATATTTTCGTTGACAGAGAAACAACCGTTGGTCCGCGTGCAACTTCAACTCCGAAAAGTACTTCGAGGGACCCAAATCCTTCATGTGAAAACAAAGTGCGGAGATAGTCTTTGAATCCTTCAATGGCACTATGGTCGTTTCAGGAGATAATCAAGTCATCCACATAGACTAAGACGTTAAGTGCATACCTCTCCGGTGCATAGTGAATAGAGAATAATCGAGTACGACCGTTTGAACCCATATTTCATCAAAGCATTTGACAATTTCGCAAACCAACACTTTGGAGCTTGCTTCAAACCATACAAAGATTTTCGAGTCGATGTACTTGCCCCAGATTAGGAACACGAAATCCCGATGGCAGTTTCATATAAACTTCCTTCATAAGCTCGCCGTGTAAGAAAGCATTATGCACATCCATGTGATGCAACTCCCAATTTCGCGTAGCCGCAACAGCCAGGAAGGTCCGAACTGTTACTACCTTAGCAACCAGAGCAAAAGTTTCATAGTAGTCAATTCTTTCCTCCTGTTTATTTTCGAAGATGATCAAACGAGCTTTATATTGCTTGATTGTGCCGTCAGAGTTGTACTTGATTTTGTACACCTATCTACATCCGAGTTCTTTCTTATCTGGTGGAAAAGTTTCTAGTGTCCATGTTCCATTATCCTCCAACGCTTGGATCTCTTGCCACATGGCTACTTTCCAGTGTTCCTTTTTCATTGCGTCCAAAAAGGTTTTTGGTTCGGTCCCTATGGTAATTGCTACAAGGAACGTTTGGTGTTGCGGGAAAAATTTATCACAAGATATATAGTCAGTTAAAAGATAAGGTGCACCGGAGGATTGCTGAGGATTGGCGTATGAGTTGATGGACTTTTTTTCGGGAAAGGTTCAGTGATGTAATCGCGTAGCCGGATTGATTCATGTTTTTGACGTTTACCTCGACCTAGTTGTTCGTTCGGGTGCATTTCGTTGGTACAAATACCTTGAGGCTGTACTTCCTCCATGTTATCTCTATCCAGACCGGCCTTTGTCTGGTCTAAATCCTGCTGATCAGTAGGTTCGACATTTGGTGTCTGTACTCCGTCCATCTGAGTTTCGTTTGTACCTATATTATCAGTCATGTCTTCTTCAAACTTGTGTTGGTTTATTCCTCCCTATGTTTCGTCCACGTTAACACAAATTTGTTCCAGATATTCTTCTCCGTTCGGTATTGCTTCTATGATGTCGGTTAAATTGCCCGGTCTTACAACAAAGGGGAACTTAGTCTCGTAGAAATCCACATCTCTTGAGATCAAATATTTGTCGTTCTCTAAGTCATACAATCTCTAACCCTTCTTTCCATGGGGTATCCCAAGAAGACACACCTACGACTCCGACTCTCAAACTTGTCCCTCGTTCTTCCCTTTGTGTGTGCATAGCATAGTGACCTTATCACCCTTAAATGATCATACCGAGACGCTTCCTCGTATAAAATTTCATAGGGGTTTTCCCATTCAACACCGAAGATGTCGTTTTATTGATGAAATACTCCACAGTCAAAACACATTCTCCCCAGAATTTGATCGAAAGATTACCCTGAAATCTCAATGCTCACGCCACATTAAGAATTTAGCGGTGTTTTCTTTCGACTCTTCCATTCTCTGCTGTGGTGTCCCTGTGCAAGATGTTTGGAAAATAATTCTATGTTCGAAGATGTAAGTCTTCATACATGTGAACTCAGTTTTGTTATCACTTCTAACAATCTTCACTTTCTTACTAATCTGTCTATCCACCAAGGCGAAGAAATTCTTCAAGGTTTGGTACACTTCTTTCTAATCAACTAAGAGAAATATCCACATAGCTCGTGAACGGTCATCCACAATAGTAAAAAATATGAATCACCACAAGAGA
Organism: Anisodus tanguticus; assembly: GCA_034509755.1. Taxonomy (NCBI): domain Eukaryota; kingdom Viridiplantae; phylum Streptophyta; class Magnoliopsida; order Solanales; family Solanaceae; genus Anisodus; species Anisodus tanguticus. Next base: position 4,181,670 of record CM067543.1, on the reverse strand, counting down.
AAGGGGTTCTATATGGTCCCCATAAATCGCAATGAATCATCTCAAAAGTATCCGAAGCAATATTATCACTTAAAGGGAAAACACTTCTCGTTTGCTTTGCCCGTTGACATACATCACATTCTCTATCTAATCTATCACCACTCTCTTTTAAGCCTAATGCCATAATAGACTTCGTTACTTGTGTTGAAGGACGACCCAACCATTTGTGACAATGATCGAACCAATCAACTGCCTATGCCTTCATTGCCAATATTAGCGGTACGTTCCGAAAATAGTAAAGTCCACCTCGACACCCTTTCCAATCAGCTTCCTCATGGTGGAGTCCAGTACAATACACATAATTCTATTAAATGTCATATCACAATCTAAATAATCAACTAGTTGTGATACAGAAATCAAATTGCATGTCGAATCTGGAACATCAAGGACATTCTTCAACTATATCTTGTCATTCAGCCTGGTTGTTCCTTCTTTTTTGTAGCCACCGAGCTACTTCCGTCCGGAAGACCAACCGGACACTTAGGAATGTCTCGCATATTGCTCAGTTCTTTCGGATTACCTGTCACATGGTTGGTAGCTCTGGAGTCTATGATCCAGGATGAGTTTTTAGTCTTACTATCCATCTTGCCATTCAGGTTTATTCTCTGGGAATTCAACATGTGAATCACAGTCTTCCAGATCTCATCTCTCAAATTGTGAAGTCACGTGCCACCTTTTTTCACCGTTCCTATCTCCATATGAGTTCCTTCTTTGGCAACTACGGCGTTAGCCCGGTAGTTGCCTCTACTACGACCGGATCCTGGTCCACTCCTCTGTTGTTGTTGTTGTCCTCGTCCTCTTCCTCCAATTTTTTCATCTCCTTTTTTATTTTCCGACCACCAATTCGGATAACCAATAAGTCAAAAACATTTGTCCACAACGTGTCTAGATCTCTTGCAATGTGTGCAGAATGCACCATCAGTTTTCCCTTCACCTCGCCACGATAAGGGTTTCTCCCTTGTACGGCAATAGTCACGGTTTCACTCCGTCCTCTGTTTTTCGTGTGATTCCTCTCACACGCTCTTCTTGCACCAATTTCGAGGAGACCTTGTTCAATTATGACAACGGTTCCTGAGCCAGTATGTTCGATCTCACAGTTCCATATGTTTCCTCATCTAATCCCATGAGGAAAATATGCATTTTTTCTTCTTCTCTTTTGGCTTCTAGGAGCGTTCCTAGATTGCACGTGCACTTTTCGCACGTACAAGTTGATATCTATTCGTAATTGGCCAATTCCTCCCACAGCTTAGTGAATTTTCCATAGTAATCCACTATGGTCCTTCCCTTTTGCTTGCGTTCCGCTAGTTCCGCCTATAGCTGTTGCATCCGAGGGCTGTTAATAACGGCGAACAGCTCTCGGATGCTCGTCCATAATTCTACTACTTCCTCTTTATGTGTAATCGTTGAGCGAAGCGTCGGTTCTATGGTGTTGCGAATCTACGACACCAACATTGAGTTTATAGTCCACCAATCTTCCAAGTCTGGCGACTCTTCGTCCGGTTTTTTGATTGTACCATCGACGAAGCCAAACTTCTTTCTTGCTCTTAGCACTGTCCTCATGGATCTAGCCCATTCTTCATAATTTTCTCCCTTCAATTGGACTTGTGTCACCACAATTCCAGCGTTATCATTCGACCTAATGTCGTAGGGAGATTGTTTTTCTTTGGGTTTTGTTTTCTTCACCGGCGATTCCTTTGTCGTTATCGCCGGTTTCTTTACCGTCACCTGCCATTATTCTAGGGTTTTTGTGTTCTTTCTAACGTGGCTCTGATAACATGTTAAAATCGAGATGGAGACGAGAATTTAGAGAGACAAGAATAATGGAGAATTCTTTCTACTTTTCATTCATCATAATGACATCCTTATATAGAGGTAAGATACTCCTTTTCCTAGTCTAATAGGGTAAAAGGTAACCCTATTCTAATAGGACTACAAATCCTATATTATCATAATTATCAAATCCCTAACCTATTCTAAAAACAAAGGGCAGCCCAGTGCACTAAGCTCCCGCTATGCGCGGGGTTCGAGGAAGGGTCGGACCAAAGGGTCTATTGTACGCAGCCTTACCTTGCATTTCTGCAAGAGGTTGTTTCCACAGCTTGAGCCTGTGACCTCCAGGTCATATGGCAGCAACTTTACCAGTTACTCCAAGGCTCTCCTTCAATCCCTAACCTATTCTATTAAATGGAAATATGTTGAAAGTTATGTTGGTGAAGGGTAAGATAAAAAAGCAGATCATACTTCTGTCACTAGGAGTCTAGGACAGTGTAGCTTGCGAGTTATATGAAATATATTTTATTTTGTACCTGTGAAACTTTTTATTCTTTTAGGGGAAGGCTGTAAAATTGTGCAATTTTGTGCTATCAATCTGAGCTGTGTTCTTAAGCCCGAGGGACTTGTGAGTTAGGCCTCGTGCCATGTGAACTAAGCCTGGTATTTAAGTGGGAAAGGTAGTGGGGAGGGCCCATTATCCCCGAGTTTTGAAGGCTGCGGTTAGTCCTAAGGGTTTGACAAGATGGATATTTCATCAATAATAATATTAGAAAAAGAATCTGAACTCTGTTCTTGAAGCCTGGAAAAAAGAGTAAAAGATGTATGGAGCATTTGCTCATATAAATCCTGAAGAGAGAAAATTGTTGCATTTTCATTTTTCTTTTTGGACATTTACAGCACCTGCGAATTGGATATACATAAATTTACCAAAGCAAAATTTACAAAAAAATGGGATAGAAGAAATGCAGTATACTCAATCCTTTGGAGAGCTGACTAGGAATTGCCTTTGCTTTTTAAAATCTATCAACTACTTGCTAAAGTTCGCATCGATGCTGTACACTCATGACTGATGAATTACTGCAAGAAGAAGAAGATGGAGAAGAGAATTGGGAAGCTGCTATTGACAAAGTCGTATCTTTCTGGTTTTGCCTTTTGGGGAACGATATATTCCTACTGTGGACACAAATGCTTGGATTCTCCCCTTTGCAGTTTTTATGATAAGGCCGTCTCTCGATATCCATGTCTGACAATGACAAGCTTCCATCAAATACATACTGAAGCATCATTTCAGCTGCTACAGTGGCCATTCTCTTTTCTCTCCTCTTCCCTGCTATAAAAGGTATATAACGTTTTTCTTTAGTGATGCAATGTGCTTCTGTATGTCTCACAGTGTTCAAGCAAGTGTAAACATTCTTAAGATATACAGTTTGTTCTGCATATCGCTTTTTTGCTCTACTGTTTTACCATTTATGAGATTATCACATGCATAAACATGAATCTTACATGTGTCTCAAAGGAAAAGAAGGATCGAAGAATATAAAGTAGATATAAACAAGAAAACTCGAGGGGATGAAATTTAGCAACTAACACCTTTTCTGAAGATGGAGAAACCGATGGAATGAAATTTTGGACAGATCTGGTGAAAGTGACAGATGGTGTCAAAGAGACTTACTAAGTATGTGCATACATATTTCCTTGTATTCGCAAATCAAGGTAAGTACCGAAATAGACATGAAGTTGGAGATTCCGACATTATTCCCCTTGACTTTATTGAATGAGCTTAGTTTTATATTTTCAAGGATGTAAAATGGTGCATTGTTTTAACATTTGTGTCGTACAAGGACTCAATGGGATAGGTAAAGAATTCTTAAATTTATTTCAAGTAAAAAGAAACTAATGGACAAGTATGACCAAAAGAAGAAGCAGAAAGAACTATGAAGATGTAGAGAACGTTTTCCCCAGACAATGCAGGTGGCTTGGTTGAGGAACAGAATGTGAGAGACTATGAGATGAGAAGAGGAAAAAACTAAAGCATTTGGTTACGGCTTTATAGTTTCATCACCTTAATTGGAAATAGAAAATACATGGATTATAATAAAATAAACAGGAAAAATAAAAGGAAAGTGAAGATCATGAAGTTATGGAAAATTTGGTTTGAAAAATTCAGAATCAGTGTACAGCTCTGTTACTCATCAAAACCTAGTTTTTGTAACACACTTGTACAATGTGATCAATCTGAGGAACCAAATGCTGCATTCTCTGTATTTACATAAAGGAAGTAAAAGAAGACTGTGATATAATTTCAGGTGAAGAGGCATGAAGGGAAATAGCTTGCAAGTTCTATGGAGTATATTTTATTTTGTGCCTGTGAAACTTATTACTTTTATTGGCGAAAGTCATAAATTACGCAATATCTGCAATCAACCTGAGGTCTGTTTCTTGTAATATGTTAAAGCCTGGTAAGAAATTAGAAAATGCATGGAGCATTTGCTCATACATAAATTGAATGTTTTTGCATTTTCTTCCTCTATTTGGAAATATACAGCACCTAAGAAATGGATACTGAAGTATACACAAACTTACCAGAATGTACAAAAAATGGGATAGAAGAAAAGCAGTACACTCAATCCCTTGGAGAGCTGCGCTTTGCCAAAAACATCTGACTACTTTCTTAAGTCGGCGCCATATGCTGTACACTCGTGACTGAATTACTGCAAGAAGAAGAAGATGGAGAAGAGAATTGGGAAGCTGCTATTGACAAAGTCGTATCTTTCTGGTTTTGCCTTTTGGGGAACGATATATTCCTACTGTGGACACAAATGCTTGGATTCTCCCCTTTGCAGTTTTTATGATAAGGCCGTCTCTCGATATCCATGTCTGACAATGACAAGCTTCCATCAAATACATACTGAAGCATCATTTCAGCTGCTACAGTGGCCATTCTCTTTTCTCTCCTCTTCCCTGCTATAAAAGGTATATAACATTTTTCTTTAGTGATGCAATGTGCTTCTGTATGTCTCACAGTGTTCAAGCAAGTGTAATCGTCCTTCAAATTCTGTATATCTGCTTAAGGTTTTATATAGAGATAGTAAGCATTGATTTATGTGCCCAGCTTAGGGAAATTGGTAGAATCAAGGGTGAGAAGGGATCTCTAGAATTCAAGAAGTTCTTGTAACGATGTTCTTGTTCGTGGTATTACCTTACTATCAATGAAACAGGCATCTTTTCCAATGCTTTTTTTTTTTGTCTTTGCTGCAGTCTTGGCTTACGTCTGCACATGCTGGTCTGTTCTTTATATGTACTTAAGCGTGTTTGTTAAAGGAAAGGATACTTATAATTCTTTTATTGTCTTACGCTGGTGGTTGATACTTTTTAGGTGTACAAAGTACATGTTTAATTTAGTGACAAGTGTGTCCAGTGAACTAAGTGGACTGGCAATTTAGTTCTTTATTGTAACTTCCAATTCTGGCTGCTCATGTTGAAAAAGCCGTACTTGTGTGTCTGTTTTTCTTGAATCTTTGTCTTTTTCTCTTTTTTTTTCACTCCATCCGCATCTCAATATTCTAAATCGTGTAGACAGAAGTAGCCAGAAAGTTGTTAAACTGCCATCCTCGCCGAACTTTGAACATTGTTATGGAAACTAGATTTAATCACTGACTTGCATGCTTTAGCTCTTGCCTCTAATTATCACCCTAAATGCATGCAAAGGCAAAATGCACTGGTTAGCCATAGATTCCAATTTTCCTTCACACACATATATATATCTGGTGGAACGATAAAAATACTTAATACTCTTTTATTGTCTTATGCTGGTGATTAGCATTGGTACTATACTTCGTGAGAATTTGGCGTGATGTTTCTTGTTACTTTAGTTGTCTTGTGATTCCCTCAAATTAAGTGTTTTCCCTAGGGGTTCACTTCCTTAGACTCTGGGACCAACTTCTTTCACTCACAGAGGGAGGAGGGAGGAGGGAGGGTCTTAGTATTTTAATGGCATATTTGGTTTGGTTAGCTTAGATATTCTCAATTTGTACTTTGTACATTGTACATAGTGGTGTCTTGACTTAAGTACCATTTTTTTCTCAGAGGTTTTCTCTTTGGCTTTTGTTCTTAATACTTGGATGTGTCGAGTACTGTGTCAATTACAATGGAGAAAAAAGAAAAATCTTCATACGCTAATAATCTGATGTATCAAGATTTTTAATATTGAATATTATAACTGAAGTCTGATGCCAAATTATAGGAGACTCAGCTACACAGCTTCTTTTGTCTTACTTTCATCTGCAAATGATTGTTTTTGCAGCAACTTGTGCTAAATATTCCCCAATACAACGGCACACATTGTGTTCACCTATGAATTCCCTTCTACTCATTTTGTGGAGATTCACTCTTTTTAAATAATGTAATGTGTGGTATTAACAACTAATCCCTTTTCTGAAGATGGAGAAACCGATGAGACAATTTTGGACATATCTGGTTAAAGTGACAGATGGTGTAAAAAAGGCTTAGAAAGTATATGCATACATATTTTCTTGTATTCATGAAGCATGGTAAGTACAAAAATTAGGCCATTCTGAAATAATTCCCCTTGAGTTTATTGAATGAGCTTAGTTTATATTTTCAAGGGCATAAAGTGGTGCATTGTTTTAACATTTGTGTCCTGCAAGAATTTTTAAATTTGTGCCTCTTATTTTTATTTCTCGAACCGAGAGATCCATGAATCGGGATCCTGATGCATATAGATACAAATGGTCCAATGGGAGCAAGAATTTCCAGGAACATTTGGAACAGTCCGTTTCGGAGCAGAAGAGCCGTTTTCAAGTAGTGTTCGATCGATTACGTGGCCGGTTCCTCATGTGCCTAAGAAGCCGAGGCAATCTCGATTGAAGCCAATTCAACATTTTCCTACTCAGTCTTATTTATAGAAATAGCACTCGATCAAGGGGGAGCATAAGCAAGTTCAGTGGTAGAAAACTCTGTAATCGATGGGAACCTCGAAGCTGTCTGGGGCAGGAGTTTAGAGAAACTAATGGACAAGAACGACTAAAAGAAGAAGCAGAATGAAGTATGAAGATGCAGACAATGTTCTCCCCTGACAATGCAGTTGGCTTGCTGGAAATTGAAGATCAAGGAGTTATGGTGTATGACTGTTAGTGAACAAAAACTTGTAAAATGTGATTAGCATTTCTACCCAAGTGCTGCATTCTCAGTATTTACATAAAGGAAACGAAAATGTTCTCTCTTGGAGCTAAGCTGTAGTTTCATCGTTAGGTGATCAACTGGCAACTATCCAGTCAATTATGAAATTCTGATACACTTTCAGGTGCACGTGCATGAATGGAAATATGTTGAAAGTTATGTTGGTGAAAGGTATGATAAAAAATCAGATCATGCTTCTATCACTAGGACTGCGTAGCTTGCGAGTTATATGAATGCCTGTGGAACTTTTTACTTTTTTAGGGGAAGGTTGTAAAATTGTTCAATTTCTGCTATCAATCTGATCTATGTTCTTAAGCCCAGTGACTTGTGAGTTAGACCACAGATTCGAGCCTCGTGCCATGTGAACTAAGCATGGTATTTAAGTTGGAAAGGTAAGAGGGACGGGCCCATTATCCCAACGCTGTGGTTAGTCCTAAGGGTTGGCCAAAGATGGATATTTCATCAATAATAATGCAAAAAAAAAAGAATCTCAGCTCTGTTATAAAGCCTGGAATTGGATATACATAAACTTACCAAAATGTACAAAAATTGTGTTAGAAGAATGCAGTATACTCAATCCTTTGAAGAGCTGAGTAGGAATTGCCTTCTCTTTTAGAATCAATCAACTACTTGCTAAAGTTGGCATCGATGCTGTACACTCATGACTGATGAATTTGCAAGAAGAAGATGGAGAAGAGAATTGGGAAGCTGCTATTGACAAAGTTGTATATTTCTGCTTTTGCCTTTTGGGGGAACGATATATTCCTACTGTGGACACAAGTGTTTGGTTGTTCTGCCTTCTGTTTGTGCAATGCACAACTGCAGTTTTTATGGTAAGGCCGTCTCTCGATATTCATGTCTGACATTGACAACCTTTCATCAAAAACACACTGAAGCATCATTTCAGCTGCTACATTGGCCATTGTCTTTTCGCTCCTCTTCCCTGCTGTAAAAGGTATGTAAATGTGCGTATGTATCGGAGTGTTCAAGCAAGTGTAATTGTCCTTAAAATTCTGTAAATCTGTTTAAGGTTTTATATAGAGATAGTAAGCGCTAATTTATGTGCCCAGCTTAGGGAATTTGGTAGAATCAAGGGTGAAAAGGGTTCTCTAGAATTCAACAAGTTCTTGTGCATGTTTTTGTTGATTACAAAGGTGCAGGAAATGGAAATTACAAATAACTGCTAAGTAATACAAGAACTGAAATTACAATTCAACAACAAACTGAAATTACAATGATGTTGAACAAGAAACTGGAACTGTTTTGTGTATGCTGAGTCGAGTGTGGCACTCTATCTTTAAGACAATATTGCCCCGTATGTATCCTTTATACGTCCTGGACAATTGTCTCCCAAGATAAAACAGCAATGGAACAATTTAGCAAAGGAAACTCAAGTGCTACCGTGAAGAATTTTGAGTAACGAAATGATGCTTGGAAGATTGTAGGAAGAAGAATTCTGTTTTCTGATTTTCGTCTAGTGTAAAGTGTGCTCAACAATGGTGACAATGGAGTCTTTATATAGTAGAAGGAGGGGCTGAAGAACTACCTCCATAAGTGTCATTATGGAGGTAGTAATACCACCAAAATAAACGGTGAAGATGTGCAACGGATTGACCATTATAGGAGGAGTAATTCAACCAAAATAAATGGCTGAATTGAGTGTTGTGGCGTTTTTGATCTCTCTGGAAACTTCAGGGACCAAACTGTACATCTTGAAACTTCAGGGACCAAACTACCCACGACCCACGAACCCGTGAACCGGACGGACGGGCGGGCGGCGGCGGCGCGCGTGTGGGCTTTCCTTGAACCGAAGCACATCTAGGTCCTCCCTCCTTTAAACACATGGGATACCCCTTGGGGTCCCAAACCCCAAACCAATTTTGAGTCTTATAAACACAATAATTCTTTCTTCCTCCACCGATGAGGGAGAATTGATCCCAAACCACACTTTTCCATGCTTCAAACACCTCATTTCGTGGACCAATATCTCTTTCATTTCTCAACGAAATTTGACGATTCTTGGCCCTACGATTATCTACGTACTTAGTAGATCATGCAATTCTCCAACATGCGTAACACTAGTGTTTAAGCAGTTAAAGTTGGTCGGTCGCAACTCCCGCCAAAGGCAAATTTCCAACAGTTTTTACCTTACTATTAATGAAACAGGCGTCCTTTCCTATGATCTATTTTTTTTCTTGGCGTCCTTATTAATGTATCAAATCTTGGGAAGAATTGTGCTAAACTACTATAGGGACTGATTATGTTGTTTTTTTGGGAAGAATCCAACTTGAATTGCTTACTTAATGATTCATGGAACTTTACGTGGTTGAGGAAGTATTTTTTATCCTATTGTTGATTTCTGGTTGTTTATGTGATTTGTGGAATTTCTGATTCATATTTGCTTTAAATGACTTATAACTTTCTAAATTGGTTACTAACTAAATGTGGAGGTAAGTATCGGAAAGACTAACCCTCGCCATCGCTTCAATTTAGGGTCGATCAATGATACTGCTGAGTACACGTGTTTTCCCGTACTCACACTACACTTGTTGTATCTTTTCTATGTGCAGGTCCTGTTCCGAGTTCTAGTAGTGAACGAGTCACCGCCGTTCATTGAGGCGTATCTTTTGAAGTTTTCAAAGTGAGCTGTTGGCTATTTCGTGACACTGGACTCCATATCTATCTTACTTTCTGTCTTTTATATTTCGGACAATTATTGTAGACTTTGAGACTTGTACTTCGTATTCAGAGCCTCTTGTACTTATGACTTCCAGGTTTTGTGAGGTGTATGACGTAGATTTTCGTATTTTATGAGTTATGAGACCTTTTTATTTAATTATAGGTTATTTTTACTTTATTTTCCACTTTACGATTGTTGTGAGATCAATGTTGGGACATTCCTTGACCATCATTCTATAACGCACCCAAATCTCATGGTGTTCACCCCGTTGTTGTTTGAAAACCATGATCTCATCCCGCAAAAGGGCCATCTTGCCTAGAGGAAAGTACTTGTTGAGAAATTTCGAGGAGTTCATGCCAAGTGCGAATAGAATGGTTGGGTAGTCATTCCAACCAATCCAAAGCGGCACCTTGCAAAGAGAATGGTAATAACCTCAACCAGAGTGCATCATTTGAAACCATTGGTTGCTTGCTACTAAAGCAGACATCTAAGAAATACTTGAGGTGCTTATTGGGATTCTCACGCGTTGTTCCCCCGAATAACCCTCTTTGATTGAGCATGCTTAATGGCACCACGAGCGAGAAAATGCTCATCCCATTTTGCATTTGGCATGTAGTAGTTATAATAACCTCCATCTCCCTTGTGAGGAGGGTTACCCACAGGCATTTGATTTCCCATATTTCCATGAAAACTTTCCATGGCATCGACTTTTTTTTAAGCTTATTTGGCACAAATATCTATGTTTTGCGTCACTTTATCTTTTATTCTTAGCATTTTAATCGCCTTAATCATGATGAAATCGTTCTATTCAGGTTTATGTTGGTATATTTTATGAGTGTGTGTAGCTACAACGAGCATAAATGAATGATATTTGGTAGAAATTGGAGGTGTTTGCACCAATACATGAAGACGAGAGGATGCGTGCAATACTTAGGAAAAAATTGAAGAACTGAAGGATATACGCGTCACATGCGCATCGCAGAGAGGAGCAAACATGCGTTGGGTGTGCATCACATTGCCATCGCTCGAAAAAATCTCTCTTATTCTCCAAATGCTAAAATCTCAGATGACACCCGCGTCGCATGTGCGATGCGGGTCCAACACAGACTAACGAGTAGATTTCCCAATTTGATTGGGATTTGGTTTTCTTATTTTAGATTTTTACCCTAGCTTATAAATAGACGTTTTATTTTGTTAGAGAGGTGGACCGGACATTATTCATAGACTAGTAAGCCACCTTCTCTCATTCTTGTTGTCTTTTATTTTATTTTCTTCATAAACCCTAGTTTTTCTCATGAATTCTTTCGCTGTTCTTCAAATCATGAGTAGCTGAACTTCTCTTTTCTAGGTTTATGGAAAAGACATGAAAGTTAGTTTAATGATAGATTTTGCTTATTAGATTTCCAATATTTGGTTGCTTATTTATTCTTGAGTTTAATTGTTTAATCATTTGATCACTAATTAGACACTATCTGTGGCGTGTAAATTGAACTAGGGATAGGGAGTTTGCATGCGTAATAAGAATAAATAGGGCTTGTTCATATTTATACTTTTTGCTACTGAGGAAAGGAATATATCCTTTAGCCTTGCTTAGTTGAATACAGAGATATAAATGTGTTCTTGTTACTTTCTGGCGACCATAGGGATATTAGGCGTTAGAGTAGCATCTACAGGCTTGTGAGCAACTCGGAAGATAGTCATAAAGTTAACATCAACCCATTAACTAGTAACTCAGGAAATCGAATAGGTAGAACTATCGAAAGACGTAACTGGATTGCCGAAAGCCATGACCTTGGATTCCATTCTCATATGATAAATCTTACATCCTTAGCCTCAATTGTCTCAGTCACATAAAAAGACCCAATTTTATTTGTCTCTTTAATTCATAGTTAGTTCCAACAAACATCTTGATTTTACTCCCTTGAATAGTTACGAAAGAGTTTGAATTAGTTGAGCAGTAGAAAGTCTAAGTCTCTGTGGGTACGATATCTAGTCTTAAAATCCTATATTACTTATACGATCGCTTATACTTGTGTGTGTGTATGACAGCAATAAGTTTTTGGCGCCGTTGTTGGGGACTTAGAAAAATTTATTGTTTTTCAAATTTGAATTCTACTATCTCTATTCAAGTTTTTACTCTTTGGTTTGTTTTATTCATCTTAGGGAATTACAACAATTTATGCTAAACACCCGGAGTAAGGGAAAACCGTTGGTTGACTTTGATCCCGAAATCGAGAGAACTTTTCACAAATCAAACAAACTGGTTAAAGAGGATCCTCCTGAGTTAGTTGAAAATAGAGAATTTTTAGCGAGAGAGATGGCACAATAACGAGTTCTTGTGTTTCGTTTTGCTAGGCCAAACCTAGAGAATGCTTCGTAGGCTATTGTTAAGCCTAACATCATAGGGAATTTTGAGTTGAAAGAAGGCACAATGTTGCTGGTTCAGAATACGTTCCAGTACATGGGTAAACCACATGAAGACCCAAATAAGCACTTGATGTCGTTCGTCGAACTGAGCAAAAATTTTCACTATTAAAATATTTTCGACAAATATGTGAAGTTGACATTGTTTCCTTTCTCACTGATCAGAGAGGCAAATGAATGGTTGCAGAATGAGCCGGCTGGCTCCATTACTTCTTGGGAAATCTTGTCCAGCCATTTCCTTGACAAGTTCTTCCCTTCCAGGAGGGCGAAAGAGTTGAGAGGTATAATTGTTAGTTTCACTCAGAGAGAGGGCAGGGATTTACCACATGCATGGGAGAGATACAAGAGCTACTTGAGAGATTTCCTGCCTCACAGATTCCTGAAAGAGTTAGTTGCACACACTTTTATTAAAGGCATTCGACCTGATTCTAAAGCACTATTGGATGCTACTGCTCAGGGACAGATCTTAGCAAAAACATAAGAGAAAATGGAAGCACTCTTAAATTTGATGTCGGCAGGTAGTCAACCTTATGTAGATTCTGATCGTTCAGGGATCACTTAGAGAGTTGTTGAGGTACTTTTAGTAGATGAGATGACAACAATTCATGCAAAAGTGAGCCAGATTACTCACGCTATTATTATATTGATTAATGCTCCAGCTCCTAATCCGGTGTAGCAGGTACGAGTTTCATGTGAGGTTTGTGGTGATGAGCATGCTTATGTGAATTATCCGTAGAATCGAGAGTCTATATTTTGTGTGGGACAACAAAATTGTAGCTATGGTAATCAGGGCCATCAGTATGGTAACAACTACAATCCGAACAACCGTAATAATCCAAATCTCTCATATGGTGGAAATCAAAACAATTAGAGGCCCTATAATAATAATTTTCTTTTTACTACTAAGCTACTCTAAAAAAATTAAAACTGATAAAACTCCTAAGGCACACATATCCTCTATCTCGAGACATACCTCCCACCCCGTACTTATTTTATGCAATGTTCCAAATGCATATAAAATTGAAAAGCAAAGGTATGGTGAGAGATACTCCTTAAGGCCCACTAGAGCCTAGTTATCATCCTCAAGGTCTGCATCCACCAGGACCTCATCTTCATCTTTATCAACCAAGGCATATGCCTGTACTTCCTCACCTGTCGCCAAATCAACCTCATAAAGATCCATCGAATTAACATCCTCATCATCCGATATCCTCGTATCATCTCCAAAAAGAGCTCATGAGTGTGTAGTATGAGGGACTTCAATGAAAACACTCAAGAAATCCATATCAAATCTTTCTCCCGAAATTATCTCCATCTTATGCATTTGGGATAGAAGTTTCGACCAGGCAGACCGCTCTTTGGATAGGGTGAGATGGTGTTGAGCATTCAACTCTGGGCCCTTGACGTTTGAGATATTAAGCATATCATCAGACCCTGGGATATTTCTATCACCGGGCCTCAACAGGTTATCATCGATACTCAACAAATATGTCGTCAAGGTATTTCCAAAACCAAGTCTCTTGGACTTGTATGTCTGAACTTTAATCATCTCCTGGATCATCCAATAGCTAATATTCACCGGCTTCCCTATCATCAAGAAGTATATGATGCACACCCGCTCCTTCAATACATCTGTGTAATGGTATAGGGGCATGATTTGGTAATTGAGCAACCGAAGCCAAACACTTGCTTCCTCAGTGAAGTTCCCCATCCTTATGCGTTTGTGACATATGTATTTCCCGGGCCTCCTAGTCCAAATGGCCTTAGAATCAGGACCATATAACATCTCACTAATAGCCTTGTAGTTAGGCTTATAGATAAAGTCCTTAAGTGGCTCAATGAGGTGGTTGGGAACCCCCAGATGTGTGCACAAGGACTTAGTTGTCACGGTGATCTCACACCTCCATAAGTGGATTGAATCTGGTCATTTCCCCTCCTCTAAGAACTCCATAACTAGATCTATATCTACTGGCCCAGGCATTTCAAAGATGGATATCCATCTCATTGTCAGGATTCTGTTGTAAGCATCCCTGAATCGACACTGCAAGGGAGCTTGATTGATCGCCCTCTCATGGACATAACCAGCCATATTTAAGTACTTATCATAAAAGTCCATGGCTACGGGATGATGAAGGTCTGCTCGAGACCTCCCTATAGAAGCTCTAGGAATTGGGACTGTAGGCTGCATGCCCCTAGATTGTGACTTGATAACTTTTTGGTCTTTGAGGTATTAGCTCGACCCCTCTTTGTGCCCTGGGTTGAGAATGAAGTTGTTGCCTTGCTCCTTGTCTTTGAGTTAACCATTTTGCCTGCAAATACCATACCAAAAGAGTGAGTTCAATTCTAAATCAATGAGTCGTGGAATGACCCCACACTTATTTCAACCTGGGGGTAAACCAACCCTACATTTGTTTCCAACTAAGTACAAAAATAAAAAAATCAAGAAGTTAACTAATCCTATACTACAAAAACAATAATAAACAAACAAAACAAAATACTTCATATTTTAGGACTTATGGTGGGGATACCCATGTTCAAAATTCATCAATTTCTTTCAATTTAGACCCTAATTAGGTGCCCAAAGGGTTCATAGAATCATGTAATAGTACAATGATACTCAAGATTTCACAATTGCACAACAATTTTGGTTTAGGCATTTTTACGAACACCTTGTGAGCATAGGATCATCCTAATGTTTTTGACAACAATGAAGGGTGGTGAAACACTCCAAATTGAAATAGGAATAATTTCCTATCCTTACACATTAAGCACAATCAATAATCTTCAATCAATACAAAAACCCCGCCCAAAATCGCCCAAACCCAAAACCCCAAGTTTTACAACCCTTAGAACTCAAGAACTAGTGAAATAAATGGAAATTTCTTGTCTTGATGTTAATGGATGAGGAATTGAAGTTATTGAACTGAAAGGAGGGATTGGGAGAGGATTTTTTAGAGAAAACCTTTGTGGGAGCCGATTTTAGAATGAAAAATAAACCAAGTGTCGGCCCCCCTTTTTATTATGTTAAAAACTTTGACTAGGCCCCCATGTGCATTGAGTCCGCGTTGCGGACCCATTTCATATAATTAATCTTCAGTTCTTTTTTGGGGTACCCATGTTGTATGCATGTCGGGTACCTGTTGCGTGAAACAAATATGCATGAGTTTCGGGGTACCTGCGATGTATGTGCGTCAGGTACCCAATGTATGATATTATTTTTCAGTTGTTTTTGGGTACCCTGCACTGCATATGCATCGGGTACCCATCACATGGAAATATCCTGCAGTAAATTTTGGCCTATGTGTGTTGCATGTGCGTCGCACATGCATATCATCTAGTAAACCTGAGTGACTTTTCTGATTTTCTATCTCGCTTTGCATTCCCGCTTCATCCCTAGTCCTACAATCATGAACAAACGTGACACTATTACACAAAAATTGAGTTGCCTCCCAACAAGCACCTTAGTTAAGGTCATGGCACGACATATTTTTGTTTTTTTTCTTATATTTCTGTATCCTACTATTACAAACTTGGGTTGCCTCCCGAGTAGCACTTGATTTAACTTTGCGGCACGACGCATGCTTTCTCAATCCATTTCTAGATCAATTGAGACCCTCGTCGGATCGGTCACTCCAAAATAATGCTTTACTCTCTACCTAAAAAAATAAATGGCAGACCGGTGCACTAAGCTCTCGCTATGTGTGGGGTCCAGGGAAGGGCAGGACCACAAGGGTCTATTACACGCAGCCTTACCTCACATTTCTGCAAGAGACTGTTTCCACGGCTTGAACCCATGACCATCTGGCCACATGGCATCAACTTTACTAGTTACCCCAATGATTTACTCTCTGCCCGTTAACCAAAAACGTCTACTCTGCATTTAATGGTTTCAGCTCAACTGCTCCACGGGCGGTTACACGAACTATTTCAAATAGGCTAGACCACTTACTCTTCAGTTTTCCCCCGAACACCTTGAGTCTCTAATTATATAACAACAACAATTGCCCAAGTTCAAACTTACAACATTGAATATGGTTGCCGTGGATTCTCTTAGTCCTCTCTTTGTAGAGTTTTGCGTTCTCATAGGCATGAAAATGAAACTCTTCAAGTTTGTGCAACTGCAACAACCGCTTCTCACCTGCTACTTCCATGTCTAAATTCAGTTTCGTGATTGCCAAATACGCCTTGTGTTCAATATCAAAAGGGAGGTGACATGCTTTACCGAAAACCAACCTCTAAGAAGAGGTTCTAATAGGCATTTTTATGCAGTCCTATATGCCCAGAGAGTATCATCAAGCTTCAATTCCCAATTATTTTTGTTAACACTCACTGTTTTCTCAAGAATACGCTTAATTTCCCGATAAGACACCTCCACTTGACCACTCGTCTGAGGGTGGTAAGTAGTCGCCACCTTGTGCTTCACCCCATACTTGTGTAGCAACTTATTAAAGAGACGATAACAAAAATGCACACCTTGATCACTGATAATGGCTCGCAGGGTCCCAAAGCGTGTGAATATGTTCTTCTTCAAAAACTGGGCAACTACACTTGTATCATTAGTCGGGAGTGCAATTGCTCCACCCACTTTGGAACGTAGTCCACTGCAACCAAGATGTATTTGTTCCTCTTTGATGGAATGAAAGGCCCCATGAAGTCAATACACCAACAATCAAACTCTCGATCTCCAAGATACCATTCAACGGAATTTCATGATGCTTGCAGATGTTTCCCGTTCTCTGGCAATTATCACACTCTCTTAAAAAAGCAGGAGCATCTCTAAACAATGTCGGCCAGTAGAAACCCGACTAGAGTACAAACACACTCGCAAGTATACGTTAGGGATTTTAGAAATTGGATGTCAAACCCACAGGGACTTGTGATTAACCGTCAACTAAATTAAACTAATTCTAATTATCTAAACAAGAGATAAAATTTGATGGTTATAATTATAAACTATCTAAAAATAAAAGAAAATAAATAATATACTTTAACTAAGAAAGAGTGGGTTTTTATGTTATCAATTATATGAATGTTCTAGGGTTGTGTTCGGTTCACCAATCCTATTGAGCTATCAAATTATTACTCCTTAATTCTAATTATCGACGATTGCTAATTAACCAGATTATTAACTCTCGTAGTATTCTCCTGAACTACTACTCGCCTATTCAAAACAGTTCGTCGCCTATATTCCTATGGAATTGACCTGTTGTGAACGCAATTTGTTTATGGTATTTAATTGAACGCGGTGTCTAGGTATATTCCTATCATATCCACAAATCCTACCTTACTTTAGGGATAATCAGATCATGCTCTCTTTAATCCTTATCTAATCTAACAACATTTTCCCCAAGCATGTATATTAGATAGTCGATAGAACCTAAATGTTGTCCAAACAATCAAAATAAATAACTCGTATTAAGATAGTAATAATCATCAAATATCAATATTTATGGTTTACCACAACCCTAGATCAACTTGGTAGCTTTGAATACATCAAAAGTTGTCTCTTGCCCATCTACTCTCATCGTCATCTTGCCCTCTCGGACTCGAATAATATCATTGACTGTAGCTAGAAATCCTCTTCCAAGAATAATAGGTACCTGTTTTTCAACCTCATAGTCAAGAATAATGAAGTCCACTGGAAGAATTAAAGGCCCCACTCTCACGAGTACATCCTCAATTGTACCATCCAGGTAGTCCAAATATATATCTGCAAGATGCAAAGTGATAGTCATTGGTCTTGGCTCACCCAATCCCAACGTTTTAAATATGGAAGTGGGCATCAAATTTATGCTAGCCCCCAAATCACAAAGTGCAAGTCCCACCTCAGATCCACCAAGGGAATGTTGATGTGTACCTGCTTCAAGAGTTCAAGAAACTTCCTACAACCTGAGTCTGCTTTATGCTTCTGGAGCTTCTGTGGAAATGGTGGGGGTGGTTTTTCTACCACAACTTCTGGTTGCTCTATTGCTTTCTCATCACTTTTCTATTATGCCTAAGTCCTCCTAGCAGGAATTAGCTCACCGGTTAATTTCTTGTTCTTTGGAAGGACTTTCTCTAAATGCCTCTCGTTCCTCTATGGTATGACATGCCATTGTTCTTTCTGGTTCTTCTCAGTGTTGCTCGGAAGAGCACCCTGAGGTTCTTCTCAATTTAATTTTTTAGAGTAGTTTAGTAGTAAAAATTGAAAAAAAGATAGGAAATTCACAAAAACTCAAAAATATTTTTTTCTAGTTTTGTAGGATATTTTGGTAGTGGCATGGAGTA
Organism: Anisodus tanguticus; assembly: GCA_034509755.1. NCBI lineage: Eukaryota > Viridiplantae > Streptophyta > Magnoliopsida > Solanales > Solanaceae > Anisodus > Anisodus tanguticus. The sequence goes on along the minus strand of CM067543.1, from coordinate 4,163,288 downwards.
TTCGTTAGGATTTTTCATTTCTTTTTTGTCATAGGATAGGCATTTCCCGATGATGGATGGATGACGACCATCTTGAGAGAAAAAATAGTCCAACCTGTTAGACCATTTGAATGCTAGGTGCTTGGGTTAGGTAAAATATTGACAATATGAGCGATTCTTAGTTTTGATTGAAAACATGACTTGAAAAAACAAATAACCTCTCTCAAAACATTTAACTTGGATTTTGTAACTTATGTATGACCCATTCAACATTCTTTAGTACGTGTTGCTTATTTCTAGGGACAACATTTATCCTTCTTGCATTGACTGTGTGCCAGGTGTGTGAGCTTATTTGCGTTATAATCCATACTTGGTACTGATGTCTAGAACTTATCCCGTGTGTTTGTAAAATGAAATGAAGTGTGTTGTAACTTAGAATGTGATAGAGGCATTTCTTTGTTATCCTAAAAATTCCGATTTAGCCCACCTATATGTAAATGTATCCTTAGTAGTCTCATTGAGCCTTTAGCCTTTTTCTTTGATAGCAGTCGATAAACCCATCCATTTCGTTCTAATTAGCCTAAATTTGATCCAAATACTTCGTGAGCACTTTAATGATAAATTAATAGATTGGGAGTTGGGATTTGAAATTAAAAAGGGGGTGTTTGTTGGTGAATTCGAGTAAAGTCTATGGGTGCACCGAAAATAAATTGTGCTTGTTTGTTTGGAAAGTCAATGAAAAAAAATGAAAAAATATATATAGAATAAATGTTTCCCTTCTAACTTGTGATATCAAAAGTGGTGCTCAAATAAAATTGGGTGATTTTGGGTGAAATAGGTATTGGTTGGTTTTGGAGTTGATTGATGAAGGAACTTGAGAGAAAATTTGCTAAGTGTTGTAAGTATTAAAGTGCTTAGGGAAGTTAGTCACTATTTTAGCCAAAATATTTTCTACCCATCCCTTAGCCTACATTACAACCTGTTAAGTCCTACTTGATCCTAGGTTCGATACACTTATATTAGTGAAGCGATTACACTAGGGCAAGCCTATATTTCATTGTATTTAGCATGTGATTTTCTTTGGGAGAGTGAGCGTATTTGTTGAACTCATGTCCATTGAAGTAAAAATTTGATTGACTTGTGTGATAGATGGATAACTTTCTTGTAGTGAGGGAACATAGTTGACATGAGATTGATGAAGTGTTGGTTTCTTGATTAGGTAGTATAATTGTTTTGTTTTGAGTGGTGTCTTTGAGTCGAATGTTCTTTTAAAAATAAGTGGTTGATTGAGAAGGTTGTTTGTGGACTTTGAAATTTGAAAATTTTGATTGGCATGACTATTGTTGGAATCGGCTCAATGTTTGTTGTGAAATGATTTTTTAGAGAGTCATATTAGCTGAAGCCCGAGTAGACCTGTTTGAATGGCGTGGTTGTAGGTTGATGACAGGTTGATAGGAGTAAGTGATTGCTCGAAGACGAGCCAAGTCTAAGTGGGGGTGGTGATATTTGGCATAAATATCTATATTTTGCGTCACTTTACCTCTTATTCTTAGTATTTTAATCGCCTTAATCATGATGAAATTGTTGTATTCAGGTTTATGTTGGTATATTTTATGTATGTAGGTACAACAATGACAAATGAATGATAACCGAGCAATTTTGCTAGAAATTAAAGGTGTTTGCACCAATACATGAAGACTCGGGGATGCGTGCAACACTTATGAAAAAACTGAAGAACTAAAGGATATACGCGTCACATGCGCATCGCGAAGAGAAGTAAACATGTGTTGGGTGTGCGTCGCATGCCCATCGCTTGAAAAAATCTCTCTGATTCTCCAAATGCTAAATCTCAGATGACACCCGCGTCGCATGTGTGATATGTCCAACGCAGACTGACGAGTAGATTTCCCAGTTTGATTGGTAATTGGTTTTCTTATTTTAGATTTTTACCCTAGCTTATAAATAGACGTTTTATTTCGTTAGAGAGGTGGACTGGACATTATTCATAGACTAGTAAGCCACCTTCTCTCATTCTTGTTATCTTTTTTTTTTTTTCATAAACCCTAGTTTTTCTCATGAATTCTTTCGTTGTTCTTCAAATCATGAGTATCTAAACTTCTCTTTTCTAGGTTTATGGAAAAGACATGAAAGTTAGTTTAATGATAGATTTTGCTTATTAGATTTCCAATATTTGGTTGCTTATTTATTCTTGAGTTTAATTGTTTAATCATTTGATCACTAATTAGACACTATCTGTGGCGTGTAAATTGAACTAGGGATAGGGAGTTTGCATGCGTAATAAGAATAAATAGGGCTTGTTCATATTTATACGTTTTGCTAATGAGGAAAAGAATATACCCTTTAGCCTTGCTTAGTTGAATACGAAGATATAAATGTGTTCTTGTTACTTTCTGGCGACCAAAGGGATATAGGCGTTAGAGTAGCATCTACAAGCTTGTGAGCAACTCGGAAGATACTCATAAAGTTAGCATCAACCCGTCAACTAGTAACCCAAGAAATCGTATAGGTAGAACTATCAGAAGACTTAACTGGATTGTCGAAAGTTGTTCCCCTAGATTGCATTCTCATAAGATAATCTTAGAGTCTTAGTCTCAGTTGTATCGGTCACACAACAATACCCAATTTTATATGTTTCTTTCAGTCATAGTTAGTTCCAACAAACATCTTGATTTTACTCCCTTGAATAGTTACGAAAGAGTTTGAATTAGTTGAGTAGTAGAAAGTTTAAGTCGGTGTGAGTACGATATCTAGACTTAAAATCCTATATTACTTGTATGACCGCGTGTACTTGTGGGTGCGTTTGGGAGCAACATGATTCTTAGCCAAAAGGTTCATAGTTGTGGTCAAATCCTCTGTGGCATGGCTTTGAGCTTGCATTTCCTTGGTGAGGTAAACCATGGAAGCATTTCATTATGAAGGATGGACCCTTGAAACCCACACAGAATTGGTGTCTGCCATCTTATCTAATAATTCACTAGCCTCTCGAAAAGTCAAATCCATAATAGAACCACCGGCCAAGTTGTTGACCGTGGATTGATTAGCCATATCGAGCCCCGATAGAAAGTTTGAAGAAGAACCCTCTCCTTGAGATCATTGTTGGGACATTCCTTAACCATCATTCTATAATTCTCCCAAATCTCATGCAATAGTTCACCCAATTGTTGTTTGAAAGCCATGATCTCATCCTGCAAAAGGGCCATCTTACCCGAAGGAAAGTACTTGTTTTGAGAAATTTTGAGAAGAGTTCAGCCCAAGTGCAAATAGAATGGTTGGGTAGTCATTCCAACCAATCCAAAACGGCACCTTTCAAAGAGAATGGGAATAACCTAAACTGGAGTGCATCATCCGAAACCATTGGTTGCTTGCTACTAATGCACACATCCAAGAAGTACTTGAGGGGCTTGTTGGGATTCTCTCGAGTTGTTCCCCCGAATAACTCTCTTTTGATTGAGCATATTAAGCATGACACCCGTGATTGTGAAACTAGCCACCCGGATGTGAGGAGGAACAATGGCACTTGCAAAACCCGCATTTTCTTGGGCATTAGGATTTTCTTGAGTATTTGGTGGAGCATTGACATCGGGTTGAGCTTGAGAATTGACATTGTGTTGAGATCTTTGAACCCCATTGTGTAGGATCATTGGGTGCCAATGGGTCTCTTTGAATTGGAACTTCTTGAGGATGGACACCTATCGGAAGACCATCCTCACCTAAAACTAGGTCATCCATAATACCTACCATGGACCTATAAGGTCACAACCAACAAAAAGTGTTAAAGAAGAGACAATGTAAAAGAAGTTAATGAGAAACACATGCAATTACACTTTTAACACCCAAAAATTCCTAGCAACGACAATAAAATTTGATAATGCCCAAACTACACCTAAAATATGGTGCAAGTGGTCGCAGTCAAATATAGAACCCAAACGAGTTGGGTCGAATCCCATGAGGAATCTTGGGTGTATGATGAAATATGTAATTCATATGCATGTGTGACTCAAATAACTTTTTTACCCGAATGTAGATTTTTTTTTGTTTAGACTAAGAATTGAAATCGACAAGTAACTAAGCATTTGAGAAAACAAGTAATAATTAGGTAATACTAAGAGTTGTAACTAATGTGGATTGAGGTCTGGGATTGCTTCCCTCACCTAGGTGTAATTCCAATTGGGTACACTAAATTAGGCTTGATAGGTGATTGGTCTAGTTATGGTCATAAGTCTCGGCCCAGTACCGGTAACGGTACTTTTCCAGTGACACGGCCCACTACTCATTTTGATCTGATATCTACTACTCACCCAGTTGTTGGGTCGCAGGCCTACTGCCTGCTGGCCAGTCCACTGCCAACCCGAGAAACGCCCAAGGGACCGTTACTCATAGCCAAAGGGGTATTATTAAACCAAAATGACATTTTAATTTTAATTCTAATGTCACTAAATCTCCTATCACGTAACCCAGTGTCTGCCTTTCATGACCTAAATTAGAAATTGGTCATGGATGACGAATATAATGCTCTTATTGAAAAGAAGACGTAGGAGTTGGTGCCCCGTCCACATGGTGTTAATATTATTCGATCTATGTGGATTTTTACTCATAAAGAAAATTATGACGGTTCTTTTGAGAGGCATAAGGTCCGTCTTGTAGGTGATGGTAAAACACAACAGGTTGGCGTGGATTGTGGAGAGACATTTAGTCCGGTGGTCAAACTGGCAACCATTAGCACTGTGCTCAGTCTAGCTCTCTCGAAGGCATGGCCCATTCACCAGCTGGATGTGAAAAATGCTTTCTTACACGGTGATCTTAAGGACACAGTTTACATGCATCAACCCTTGGGTTTTAGGGACCCCAATCATCCTCATCGTGTTTGTTTGCTGAAAATGTTCTTGTATGGGCTTAAGCAGGCCCCACATGCTTGGTATAAAAGGTTTGCAGATTATGTGTCTATTATTGGGTTTTCTCACAGCAGGTCTGATCATTCATTGTACATCTATCGGCGTGGTACTTCTCTGGCATACATTCTGTTATATGTTGATATTATATTGATTGCCTCATCGGATATTCTATGCAAGTCTATGATGTTCATTCTCAGTTCAGAATTTTCTATGAAAGACTTGGAGCCCTTAAGCTATTTTTTTGGCATAGCAGTCACTCGTCATGCAGATGGTCTATTCTTATCTCAGAAAAAGTATGCGGCAAAGATTATTGAGAGAGCTGGCATGTCATCTTGTAAGTTTACTTCTACTCCGGTGGATACCAAACCGAAGTTGAATGCTACATTTGGCACCCCATACGAGGATCCCACCCACTATCGCAGTCTTACAAGAGCACTTCAGTAACTGACTTTCACGATACCTGATATTACTTATACAGTTCAGCAGGTACTTCTACTCCGGTGGATACCAAACCGAAGTTGAATGCTACATTTGGCACCCCATACGAGGATCCCACCCACTATCGCAGTCTTACAAGAGCACTTCAGTATCTGACTTTCACGAGACCTGATATTACTTATACAGTTCAGCAGGTGTGTTTATTTATGCATGATTCACGGATTGAGCACATGCATGCGCTCAAATGCATTATACGATACATACAGGGCAAACTTGATTATATATTACATTTATATTCGTCCGTCGTTTCTACTCTCGTGTCTTACACAGATGCTGATTGGGGTGGCTGTCCTGAACCCGCCCCGATCCCGACCCCGCCCCGACCCGATTCCAACGGGATCGGGACGGGACTGGAGCAAGTCCCGCCAAACTCGACCCCGCCAGACCCCTCCAGACCCGACCCCGCCCCCTTCGCCCGTCCCACCCCGACCCCACCAAACCCGGCCCGCCAGACCCGAGCCCAGCCCACTGGCCTATACCTTAAACCAGTTTACTCAATTAGATGAATCCCAAACCAACATTTTGGACACCCTATTCACTAAGAAGCTTAAGATTTGATTAAAACAAGCTATAACTAACATACTAATCATTTCAGAAATCACTTAAACAAGTGACACATGGTCAAACAAATTTTAAACTGGATATTAAGTTAACTAGATGACTTATACATGCACATAACCAACCTTAAACTAACATATTGAGTATTTACCTATCAAATCTCATACAAATAGTCAACAAACATGTAAATGTATCAACTAAACATACTAAACTAAACCATGACCAGCCTAGTTACAAGTTCCACAACTTTAAGTGTTCATGCATGATTAATACAACCTTAAACTAACATTGTAAGCACTTGACTCACATATGATCATAATGAACAACCAACAGTGATCCTAACTAAATAAACATACTAATTTATGGTTTAAACATATAATCTAACTTAAAACATGCTAAATACTAATCTAAAAAGCACAAACAACAACTAATTAGGCTTAATCAGGCTTAAAACATCACAATAAGTGCCAACAATGGCTTAAACATGCTAACAATCGACCTAATAAATCTAAATAGTCATTAATCAACATACAAAACACATAATACATATCGCATGATATAATTTAATCAGGAAATTAAAAAGGAATTGAGTTTACCTTGTGTGGAGGCAGCCTAAAGATCGAGGTCAAGCTTATTCTTCACTCTAACGACCTTGAAAGACTAATTACTCTAGTTTTAGGTTCCGAAAAAGGGCTGGATCCCAACTTAAATAATAATTAATCAAATTTAAGTCGAAATGGCTCTTAACAATGTAAAAGCCTAAGATTCAAGTTCTGACTGTTTCTTAAACTTGTTCAAAATGAAGAGAAGAGGTTTGTATTTATAGGTGAATCGAAACCCTAGCAGACACAATCTATCCGGTGTGGGAGAACTCAAAATGGGGGAAATTTCCCTCCAATTAGTTCTCAACCAATGAAATTGAGAGATTTGAATTCGCAATTGGACAAAGGGGAATTAAATGCTCACAGAAAAAGGGGCAACTTTACCTGGGGTTTGGGGGTGGGTACGGTGGCGTGTTGGTGAAAGAAGACGAAGGCATTTACCTCTTCCGGCGAGGCAACAAATACAGAGCATCAGCACCGCAGAGGTAAGAGGAACGTTATGAGTGACCTGAATCAATTGAAGCCACATTTTGCAAATTAAGAAACAGCTAAATAAAATCGTAAATAGCCAAATTAGATTAAGAGCTTCGGTTTAAGCCTAAATTTGACACTAATTAAAACTAAAGAAATTAAAATCATACAAATGTCTTTTAAATTAAAAACATGATTTAACATTAAGATGTAATTTCATATTTGTATTCAATTAAATAATTTCCGACTTTGACAGAGCGGAACATTAATCCTTTAACTTTGAAAATTCTTTTGAGACAATTACATTTATAATTATTGGTCAAAATTCCAAAATTATGATTAACGGTCAAAATTATAAATAATTAGGATATGATATAGAATATATATACCAAGTGATATTTTGTGAAATGAAATGACAAAATACTCCTACAATAATATTGTAAAATCATATTCTTTTTGTGAAGAGTGTATTCCACTCCATTTGTGACCCGGAACCTTGAATAATTAAATAAAATTATTGGAGGATAAAAATTAGGTGTCAACAACTGCCCCTTCATTATTCGAGGATGGCTAGACCATCCCTGAGCAACGAAATTTAACTAACCTAGTTTTAGCCGACCAATAGGAAATTAATTCTCATTTTTATGCAATTTTTGAAAATTGTGGTCGAACCCTGGTTTCTGGGTTTCCTACATATCTCAGGTTGCATGAGAATTCATGTCACTTGTAGTTCGACTCGATTAAACTACTAGAAAGCCAATAAAATAAAAATATCTGACTGGAAAGTTTTGGAGTGATTTTGTTGGAATCTGACCGATCCTCAGAGATTGAGTGGCCTACATATCCCCTATTTTCGAGCATCAGGTCACTTATAGTTCGACTCGATAGCTCGAAAATGGTATACCTTATGTGGGAATCCCTTTAACCCTTTCGGTATATACCCGACCGATTACAGGTTTTAAAAATAAAAACTTCATGATTTGCGAGTGAGGTCAGCGCGGAGTGATGTTCAAGCTCATATGTAGAGAGCTTGACTCTCGTCGACACATATTTTTGACTGGTTGCCCAATAACAAGTTCCATGTTTGCTCTGCATGTATTTGGATTTGGTCTTTCTGCTTTCCACCTCCGGTAGCTTTGACCTGTTTCCATATGCTGAGATATGTGTGTTGATTATTATTTTTATATTTTTCATACCTACGTGGCTTTGTTTGTTTTACCCTCCTAGGTGATTTCTTTTGAGCGGGCGCCCCCTCCAACACCGTTTGGCTCCTGTTGATTTTGCTGAGCTGATGCGACTTGCAACACCGTCTAACTCTGTTGAATTGTTTGACTTGAGCGGATGTCGCCTGCATACTGTCTAGCTCTGTTGACTTGCTAGGGAGTGTTTGTTCGAGCGGATATCACCTGCGACACCGTCTGGCTCTATGGACTTATTAGTGTGTTGTTGGTGACCCTGTGATGTAGTTTTATTCTTTTGGAATGAAGACTGCGACTTTTGACCAAAATTACATTGTTCGGACTTCGGGGTAAAGACTGTGGCCTTTGGACTAGGATTGAATCACCTGACACTTGGAGTGAAGACTATAGTCTTTCGACCGGAATTACATCACTCTGACTTTTGAATGAACACTGTAACCTTTCGGCCAGAATTACATTATTCTGACGCATAGAGTGAAGATTGCAACTTTTCGGCCGAAATTACATCACTCGGACTTTTGAATAAAGACTACAACCTTTTGGCCAAAATTACATCATTCTGACGCTTAGAGTGAAGACTGTAACATTCTGACGCTTAGAGTGAAGACTGTAACATTTTGGCCGGAATTACATCGCTCGGACTTTTGAATGAAGATTGTAACCTTTCGGCTGGAATTAAATCATTCTGACGCTTGGAGTGAAGACTGCAACCTTTCAGCCGAAATTACATCATCTAGACACTTTGAGTGAAGACTGCGATCCTTTGACCAGAATTACATCATTGTGACACTGAACTCTTATGGTCAGGTTGTACCTCTTACTTTATGCACCCTTAGGACATTCTTCTTCTAGTTGCAAGAATCATAAACGTGTTTCAATAAGAGCTATTGGGTATAATTATTGAGTCGATCCACCTATAAGAGATGCTAATTAACATGTCGGTCGATTAGCTTATTCTCCTCCTAAATTCTACCTGTAACGTGTGATTGGTGCGTATTTTTTTTCGCACAAAAAATATCTTAAGTCTCCTAACTAATTTTTACATGATTAAATATACTACAGTAGCAAAATCAAATTTTCTACTGTTGAGAAAAAATTACTATAGTATAACTTTTGCTTCTTTAAAAAAATTAAAAATATTTGCCATTGCTAGATTTGACGTCACTACTATGAGAACGATAGGTGGAGAATCTTCAATTAATTGTGCTTTTTGTCTTCTTCACAACGATGACAAACCCAATAATTAAAGCAGTGATGAAATCTTAATTGTGTACCTCTTCTCCGTACAAATATTTACTTTCACAACTTAATTTTTACTAAGGTTGTCCAATGGGTCGGGACGGCTTGATCCCGGCCTGTCCCGGTATCCTCCCCGACTCCCTTTTAAAATACGGGATAAAAAATGTCGGTAGCGGGGTTCGAACTCGGGCTCATCCCGCCCGTCCCGATTCCGTCCCGACCCGACCTGACCCATCCCGGCTCACCCCATCCCACTCCCCTTTGCAGAAACTAACTGTTGCACAAATGATCACTTTCAATTTTAGCCGTTGGCAACGGCTAGTAACGGCCATTTTGACCCCTCCTTCTCCCCCCACACCACCCCATACACCCCTTTACCCCCCTTAATATTTATTTTTAACCCCTAAGTTAGTATATTTACACATTAACCCTATTTCTCAACTATAAATACCACATTATCCTCTTCATTTTTCACACAAATCTTCCTACCATCTATCTAATCTCTCTCTCTATCTCTACAAGTCTAAATTGCACACTAAATATTATATTTCATTTGCTAATTTCTATCAAAGTTCAAAAATTGAGAGTGAAGTTGGCAACTAGCTCAAGGATCATCGAGCAAAGTTTCAATTTTCAATTTCGATTACACGTCGACGTTTGATACCTTCGTTTCTTCTTTTATTTAAATTATTATTGTTACTTAATTTTAATTATCATACTTAATTTTATTAACTTTAATTATTTGTTTGCATAATTATAATGGAATGAGATGGACGTTTTTCTGGTAAAGGTATTAGAGGTAACAGGGGTAAGAGTGCATCTTCTAGTAATCCTAATTACGATAATTTCACTCATGTAGATGAAATTGATAAGGGTGCCATTATACATACTTTTTTTTCTGGTTTATAAGTTATTTTACACTTTACATAAATATCTCACTTTTGAATGAAGAGTCAGATTAATGTCCAAGGTGGAAATCATATCCCAAGCATATTTAACTTGGAATTAGAAAGTAATAAAATATTGAGGTCAAATTAATAGTCATCTGAAAATTCCTATTTCGTTAAGAAAATGAAGAAAGAACGACGCAGAGTTTATAAGCCATAATGCTAGAAGAAGAAAAAGAATGGAGAAAACAAACGAAACATGAACTGACAGCAATTCTAAAATTTAACTTTTACGTTATTGACTTTACATCTTTTTTTATTTAATAAATAGGACTCTAATAGACCTTAGTTTGTATATTATGGTCAATTTAACTAAATCGGGGTAAACATCCGGTGTTGATAAGTTTTTACCTTATTTTAGTGTTCCATGATAGTACTTTTTGACCTTTAAGAACTTTACTGGTTTAGATTATCTTGCTTAATCAGTTTAAATGAAAGATTAAGTATAAAAGGTCAATGAATATTCTTTATTGTATACTTAAGGAGTAGAAGGCGTGAAGTATGCTATAGTATAGAGAAGATAGAAGAAAATTATTTCCCATTAGAGAAGTTGTTGAGTGGGTAGAGGGTCTAGATTAAGCAAGGTAGATGAGAAATCAAGATGACTGACACGTTTTCAAGAAGTTCAATTTTAATTATATGCAATAAAGTAATTAAAGAATTGTATGATATAATCTTTTAAAATTAATCGATCAAATTGAACCATTGACACTTGTAATCAAGAAGATAAAAATTAACGATCATTTTATTTATCATTTAAATATATGATTGAAATTTCAGTAAAGCTAAAAAAGGGTCGAACAAAAAAAATTCACTCCAAATCACTCACAAAAATTCAAAAGCAACTTTAATTTGTATATGTCCAAACACAAATACTACTCCAATCTTAAATACCATTTTTAAATTTTAACTTCAAAACAAATCCTGCCAAATTTCACAATTCTTATGTTCAAACCTCCACTTATTACTTCCTCCGACTAAATTCACGTGGCATTATTTAATTGCATGTGATTATTTTTCTATTTTATGATTCTTTTGTGTTATAATTATTTTATTAAGAATATAATAAAAAATTTAAAATAAAATTATTTTTAAATATAAAAAGTAGTATTATTACTTTTGGAATAAATATGTTAAATTGAGATTAAGAAAAATTTACTTAAGATTGAGCCTTAACTTTTACTAGCTAGCTCTTAACCTCTTAATAGTAGGCTTGTCCAGTGGGCTGGGTCGGCCCGATCCTGACCCGGCCCGTCCCGCCCTGATCCCCATAAAAAAAAGTTTATCGGTGTTGGGGTTCGAACTCGGAACGGGGCCTGGGATCGTCCCGCCCGTCCAGACCCGCCCCATCCCGACCCCGTCCCTTCCCGCCAGCCCCCATCCCCTTAGGGAAGACGGACGAATGGTGTTAAAGGGCTTAGAGGGGGTGGTGGAAATGAGAACGGGGAGAAGATATCAAACCGGGCAGGGAAGCAACCAGCGAAGAGAGCATTGGAGAGGGAGGTAGGCTGGGAGAAGGAAAGGTCCAGGTTGGAAGATGCTGGTTCGAGAGGACCTGGAAAAATGCTAGTAAGAAGGAGGCTAGTTTGCTAGGTTGTAGATCTTCTCCCTTATTCTTTATAGAGGAATCCCTTAAATTCAAATAAGATCTTTCTCCGCGCCGTCAAAAGCCTAATTGAGACAAATCAGCTTGCCTGCCAAGCCGATAGGCGAAGGGCTGAAGGGCAGTTTACTCGCTAGTGTCATCACTCACTGGACGAGGCATCCAAATCCGAATCTGTAGAATCTATTGGGGAATAAACCTAAACGATGGATGTTTTTCCCCCGTCTTCCCAAACCAATTTACCTATTTGGCCTGATCTGTTCTGATAGATCGAAAGAGATAGAGAGGCCGAGGAGCCGAGTGACGTGCCAGCGCTACTAATTGAGTGCCGCCGTAATAAGAAACAGGCGAAGCAGCTAGAAGTACTCGGGCAGTGAAGGCTCATTTAGTAGACAGCGAGCGAGTTGCAAGCCTTTCGTGATTCAAGTAGTAAGCTCGGATTCATGATTGAGAAAGAAATCTTCCAAGCAATAGGGAAAGCTTATAGAGGGGTGGTCTTACTACGATAAGTGAAGCCAGGGTTGAGTTTAGGTAATACTTTCAAAGTGACTCTCAACGGGAGGCATGGGACTTTTGGGCATTGCTTGGGCTAAGTCAAACTTGGGAAGAAGGGTTGAGTTGCGTAATAGCAGATTCGTAGGATTCCTAAACCTAGTAAGGGAAAGCGATTCTACTCCAAAGTAGGTTTATTTCAGAGGAAGCTATGTCTTATTGAATTTATCCTTGAATTCCATCTGAAGCAGCAGGTTCTTTTGTGGCTCTTCACTCCAGCCATCGCCTGCGGCTTCCAATCCAATGACAAGCAAAAGACGAAGAAGTAACTTACTATACCTTACCTCCTTGTGCCCATAGCTTGACCTCTCTTTTTGTTTTGACGTTGTCAACATCCCGAAAGAAAATTCCTTTGTTAGTGATTAAATTTCAATTTTGGCCATTGTGCAACAACTATAACGACCATTTTTGGCTCCCCCACCCCATAAACCCCCCGACCCTCTTAATATTTATTTTAAATCCTAAGTTAATATATTTACACTTTAACCTTATTTCTCAACTATAAATACCTCATTTTGCTCTTCATTTTCCTCACAAATCTTCCTACAATCTCTCTAATCTATCAATTTATCTCTCTACAATTCTACATTGCCTATTAAATATTATATTTTTTTTGCTCATTTATATCAAAGTTAAAAAATTGGGAGTGAAGTTGACAACTAGCTTGAGGATCATCCATCGAGCAAAGTTTAAATTTTCAACATCGATTACACGTGGACGTTACGTCGGCGTTTGGTACCTTCATTCCTTCTTTAAATTATTATTGTTACTTTATTTTAATTATCGCACTTAATTTCATTATCTTTAATTATTTATTTGCATAACTAAAATGGAAGGATTAAGAGGTATGTTTAAGGGTAAAGGTGCTTCTTCTAGTAGGGGTAACAAGGGTAGGGATACTTCTTCTAGTAATCTTATTTCTAGTCCCGATGATTTCATTGATTTCACTCATATAGATGAAACTGTTTTTTTTAATGATATACCATTAGATGATGAAGTAGATGAACCAAACTTTAATTTAGACGATAATCTAGATGACATACCCACTAGTGCACCTCAACCTCAGACTCAAACTGAGTTTCAACCTGAACTGGAATGCCTCATATTCTCCTTAGTATGAGTCGAGGCCCCACACAATGAAAATTAAAATCAGCTGCATGACATTTTTTTTTATAGGGACCAAGAGAATCAACTAGCTAGATGTAAATTTTGTAAAAATGTTTATAAATTTAAAACCGGAAAAGGTCAAGGTGGGACGGGAGGTTTATTGAGACATGTACAAGGAGAGCACACAACTAGGTGGAATCAATACCAGGCTAAAAAACCGGGTGTGTCAGCTGAGTTGGGACAAGGTTCACATAGTGTCCCCGACCAAGTACATGGTCAAATTAACCCGACGACGGGGGAATTTTTGGTCTTAAATATGATAAAAATAAAGATAGGGAAAATATGACAAAATTAGTTGTTGTGGAGGGTTTGCCTTTTTCATTTCCTTCCTCTCCTGGTTTTATTCATTACATTCGAGAAACATATAATCCTGCTTTTAATGGTTTTCCTAGATCAACTGTTAGAAGAGATGTTTTTAAATTTGATTTTGCAAGTGAATATCAACAATATTTACGTTATGCATTGTATCATTTTAATGGCAAAGTTTCTATCACTTCTGTCATAGGTCGTAGTACTAACGGTAATGATTATTTAACGGTAACATGTCATTTGATAGATCAAAATTGGTCTATGCAAAAACGTATTTTAGCATATATATATATATATTGATGAGAGGCACACTGAAAGTTTTATTGCACAAAATATTAATGAAATTTGTGATTATTATGGAATAAATGATAAAATTATGACTATTACATTAGATAATGTTACTTCTAATGATGCTATAAGAATTTTAAAAGTTCGATTAATTTCATGTTTTCCTGATCATTTTCATATAAGATGTGCGTGTCATATTTATAACTTAGTTGTAAAAGATGACCTAAAACTTTTTGAGAGCATTCTTGAAAAAAATACAATTTGCTATAAAATTTATTTTTAAAGGTAATAAAATATAAAGACGCAAAGAGTATAAAAAACTTGTCATGATTGTGGATTACCTTATAAAAAAAATTCAGAAAAAGTTTCGATTAGGTGAAATTCTTTGTATGAGCAACTACTTGTTGCTTAGGATTATAGACAACCTATAACTTTATTATTTAACGCCCATAATATAAATCCAAGGGATATACTTGTAGCTAATAATTGGGTTTTTTTAGAACATAATGGATTTCTAGAGAATTTTTTCAAGCTACTAAAGAATTTTTCGGTATTTATTATCCTACTATTTCAAATATGTTATTTTATATAGCTCTAATATTTTTTTTACTTAATGAATATATGCAAAAACCAACTTATAAGACATCTATTGAAAAAATGTTTAAAAAATACTTTTTTCCTATTCTCACTATTTATATTATTGGCGTGGTATTAAATTCGACTATTAAAGTAGACAATTGTAAAACACTAATAGAAACGATTTATGATTGTATGAAGTACTTCCAACAGACCCAACTGAAGAACCAACTCACAAACCAACTAAAGAAGAAGTTACGTCTAGCATACACACTGAATACAAACAAGTATATACGTATTACCAACAACAAAGTGCAAATAATCAACCGATTTCTGTACCATCTTCTTCTACTTCGCTGCAACCTTATAAAAACATGCGATTTCTGCTGCTAGTATTCAAAGTCTTAGAAATCAAATGTTTAATGGTTCAACTTCTTCACAAGTTAGCGAATTTTATGTTTATGTTTGGCAGGGTGTTGTATCGTACGAATTAATTGTCAATGATGAAGGACATGAAGACTTGCTGAAATACTAGAGGCAGAATGAGAATACATTTCCGACACTAGCAAAGATGGCCCGAGATGTGCTGAACATTCAAGCGTCATCAACAACGTCTGAAAGCGCTTTTTCTGCTGGAAGATTTCAAATAGGAGAGCATAGACATTCATTGGCGGGAGACGCATTGGAGATTGCAGTTCTATTCAGAGATTGGATTTGAGCGGAGCGTAGAAGGTGCGATCAACCGGAGATCAACGAAGAAGAAGACAACAACTACAACGAAATCTTGTCCGAGGGAACATGAAGCGACGTCGAAGAATTTGACATACAAATTCCAATTCAACCGAAGATCCTCAAGACATTGTGAGGAAATTAGAAAAAGTATGATTAACTATGTAATTTTTTTAATTGCAATTTTACTATGTGATTTGCAACTTTTGAACAACACCACAAAGTTACAAATTTGAAATTGTATTACAAAAAAATCATATTTCTATTAAATAATATAAGAGGCACAAAAACAACCTTGTGATATTTTTATTACACTATCTTGTTCAATTATTGAAGTGTTTATATATATTATTTTTAAAATTAAGTGGCAAAAAAAAAACCACAAATCCCGATCTCGACCCGTCCCCCAAATCCCGGCCCCTCTACCGGCGGGATGTTGGACAGGACGGGACCTCTTCCCGTCCCGCCTATCCACGCCCGCCGGAGCCCGCGTCCCGACCCTCCTCGTCCCGTCGGGACCCGCCCCACCCCGTTGGACAGCCCTACTTATGACATTACACTCGGTATATTATTATTGTTGTTGATTAAATATAACAGACTATTTCTGTCTTTTCCCACGTCAAATCCTCCATGATTTATGCAAACAGAATAATTTTGCTAAAAAAATGGCCAAAAAAAAAAGAAAAAAAACTATTCTTATTCAAAACCCAATATATATATATATATATATATATATATATAGAGAGAGAGAGAGACCCCAAGAAGAATCTTCCCAAAAATTCAACCTGTGACCCAATATTACACTGTTCAAATTTTTGGAAAGTGGGTTTTGCTTTCCTTTTTATTATCTCTTCTTTTCCTTATAGGTATATACCCCATATTATTTTGAGAATTTGATGATTTGGGTCGGCTAAAAATACAATCTTTCTTATACCCTTTTGAAATCTTGGCACATATTTTGAGAATTTGATGATTTGGGCTATGCTAAAAAAACTATCTTTTTAATACCCTTTTGATATCTCAGCACAGATTTGCAAAGGTACCCTTTGAAGTACCTTTGAATCCATATAGTTTTTTTTCGTGTTTTTTTTGTTGTAATTAAATCTTGGATTGATTAAGATCTGTTTGTTGTGATTTCACTAAGTGTTCTAGACTTATAATTGAGTTTAATGTAATGAATTAATCCCTCCATCCAAATTTATTTCAAGGTTGATCAGTTTGGAGAGTCAAACAAATCTTTCTTTGACTACGATTTTCTCCAAACTTTTTTTATATATTGTGAATTATTAATTATGCAAATTTATACTACTTTTTATGCATTTTTTTAAATATATAAATTTTATTACAAAAAATACTCGAAGAATCCATGTTTAAAATTAAGTCAAACAAAAAGCTATTTGAGATGGAGGGAGTAGCTATTTAAGTTTTTCTAATGGGTATTCTCTGTTTTTTTTTAGGTTAAATTGGTTACTGACTTTTTGGATTTTTGTGTTTGTTTATACTGCATTGAGGGAATTGTTTAAAGTTTTTTTGTTGCCATGCTTCTTTTTGCCTATACTTTTGGTCCTATGTTTGTTTTGTCATGTATGTGTGGTGTGTTTTTAATGATATGTGTATATGTATTTATTCCAGATACACTTTCTTCTTGGATTATGGATATACCAAAAAAATCGGGTTGATAAAATCTCATGATTTTCAGTATCTTTTCATCTATCTTGCTTTTTTGAAATTCTGCATTGACTACGTTTTTTTTTTAGCCGAATTTCTATGGGAAACAACTTCTCTACCCACAACGGTACAGTTAAGGTCAGCGTACATCTTACGACCCCATGGGATTACACATTTACAGTGGGTATGTTGTTTTTGTTTCATCTATCTTGCTCATACACAAATACACACATGCAAATAGGGTCGGAGTCAGAGTATAGATCCAGTAACTTTGGTCTAAACCTCTTATTTGTCTTAGGAAATCTATTGGCTAATGTATAGATTATTAATTTAAAATCAATAACTTAAATGAACTAGAATTCCAAACCCATAAGCTTCAAATCCTTGGAGTATAGTTTTTGGGTGTATATATCTGAACTCGTTTTAGTCAATATACATATATGTATTCTTTTCTTTTCTAGAATATCTCTTCATCTACTATCAGACGATTCGTCAGACAATTCTATTAATTGTGGCAGCGCTGTATTATCTCCTTTTTCAGTGCCTTAGGCTGCTTGGAAGGTTGTATTTCATGGCACTAGGTTGCAGACCTAAATTAAATGTCAGGGAGAAATGTTTTCTTGTAAAGCACCCTTGTGGCGTAGTGGTCAATGAAGTAGGTTGAGAACCACGAAGACTCGGGTTCAAATTTTAATAGAGACAAAAACATTAGGTGATTTTTCCCCATCTATTCTAGCCTTGGCAGACAGAGTTACTTGATACCTGTTGTTGGTGGGAGGTGAGATATCTCATGGAATTAGTCAAAGTGCGCGCAAGCTGACCCGGACATCACGGTTATAAATACAAATGTCCCATTCACAACCCTATACACAATTCAACTTTTGGAAAGTGGGTTGCATCTCTATGATTCCCTTTTATCTCTTCTCCCTTTTCTCATTTTTTCTCTTCCTCTAGGTATATACCCATATAGCCTATATATAGCATAGCCACCACATCTATTTTGAGAATTTGATGACTTAGGTTGGCTGCAAAAATAATCTTTCTAATACCCTTTTGAAATGGCATCACAGATTTGCAAGGTACCCTTTCAATCCATCTATCTGTGAATGTTTAGGGAGATAGTTAAATTTCTTGAATTTGTTTTCTGTTTGGAGATCTGTAAGTTTTCCGGCCAGACCTGTCTCCTCCCCCTCCTCTTTTCTCTTTTCTCTTTCTCTTCCTTTCGTTTCTTTTCAACTCTACTTTGCCACCAAAAACCCCTCTACAGTAGGTTTCCGGTCAAGTCTGCACATGTACCCATATTTTTTTGGCAGATTCCGACGGTGAACAGTAGTCTCCGACGGTGAAGTTCTTCTTCAGGGAACATGTTCTATTCACCTGGAGTTGGTACCTCCGGTTGCCCTTATTGATTTTTTGTCTTTGTTGTTAAATTTTTATGTTACTCCTTGCTGAATCTTGACATTACATTTTTGTCCTTTGTTTTATCGTTCTGGTCTGTAGAAGCCTGATTTACCTCTAGATTCTTTCTAACTTGTGTTTTAGTATTGGTTCCCGTGTGTGTTAGCGTTAACCTTTGACTAGTATTTTTTTTTTTTGCTCTAGTGGTTTTGGTGAATGATGGTAGACTAGAGTTATGTTTTCGGTCAGGGACGTGAGCGAGGGTTAGGGGGGTAAGTGGGGTGAGGGAGATGCTAGGTTGAGAATAGGATCTTGGAACATTGAGACTTTAATAGGGAAGTCCATAGAGCTAGTTAAGATTCTTAAGAAGATGAGGATTAATATAGCATGTGTCTAGGAGACCAAATGGGTAGGACCTAAGGCTAAGGATGTGGACAGGTATACGTTATGGTTCTCGAGTAGGTCGAGATATAGGAATGTGGTAGGCATTTTAGTAGACAATGAGCTAAGAGATCAGGTGATAGAGGTTAGGAGGGTCAATGACAAGATGATGACGATTAAGTTGGTAGTTGGATGGTTTACTATGAACATTATTAATGCTTACACGTTGTAGGCGGGCTTGGACGAGGAGGAGAAAAGACACTTTTGGGATGATTTGGATGAGGTGGTGGGAGGTATACCATCCACTGAGAAGTTATTTGTAGGACGGGATTTCAATAGACATATCGGGTCACTTCCAGGGGATTATGATGACGTGCATGGAGGCTTTGGCCTCGGGGACATGAACGGGAGAGGCGTCTCACTTTTGGAGTTCGCTAAAGCTTTTGGGATGGTGATAGCCAATTCGAGGTTCCTGAAGAAGGAGGAGCACTTGGTGACTTTTCGTAGTTTGGTGACTAAGACTCTGATAGATTTTTTGCTCCTTAGTAAGGTTGACATCGGTCTTTGTAAAGACTGCAAGGTTATTCCGAGTAAGTAGCTTACAACCCAACATAAGCTTTTGGTGATGGATTTGGAGATCAAGATGGAGAAGAAAAGGAGGGTTATGGATGACAAGCTAAATCAAATGAGAGAGTTTGATCTTGGTTAGTACAAAGGAGATGGGGGAGAGGTTGATGGCCGGGGGGCTTGGGGAGTAGTGGGGATGTGATTGGTATGTGGGACAGGACGACCAGTTGCATTCGGGAGGTAGCTGGAGAAGTGCTAGGGGTCTCGTGGGGTAGCCGTGGTGGAATGGTAAAGTTCAAGAGAAGGTGAAAGCAAATAAAGTGGCGTATGCGAAATTGGTAGAAAGCAAGAATGAGGTGGATAAGTGGACGAATAGGGAATTATATAAGATGGCGAGGAAGTAGGCAAAGCTAGCGGTTACGATGGCGAAAACGACGGCTTTTGAACACCTATATGCAGAATTAGAGGAAAAAACGGGGATAAGAAGTTGTATAGACTAGCCAAGGTGAGGGAGAGGAGGATCCGTGATTTGGATCACGTGAGGTGCATCAAAGACGAGGACGACAAAGTATTGGTGGAGGACGCGCGTATTAGATGGAGGTGACAGTCTTACTTCCATAAACTCTTGAACGAAGAAGGAGATAAAGACATTGTGCTGGGAGATCTAGAGCAATCCGGAAAGTATCGAGATTTTGGATATTGTAGAAGTATTAAGGTTTAGGAGGTTAAGGGGGTTGTTCGCAGGATGCGTAGAGGACGAGCGACGGGGCCTGATGAGATCCTAGTTGAATTTTGGAAAAGCAAGCAGGGCATGTTTGGAGTGGCTGACTAAGTTGTTTAATGTCATTTTTAAGATGGCAAAAATGTCCGAAGAATGGAGGTAGAGTACAATGATTCCTTTGTACAAGAACAAAGGTGACATCCAGAGTTATGACAACTATAGGGGTATCAAGCTGCTAAGCCACACTATGAAAGTTTGGGAAAGAGTCGTGGAGATGAGAGTGAGAAGAGACGTGTCTATTTTCGAGAACCAGTTTGGATTCATGCAGGGGCATTTGACTACAGAAGCCATTCATCTTATTAGAAGATTGGTTCAGTAACGGGAGCGACCATGAGACAGGCGTGGAGGTGAGGCTTGGTACTCAGGTCATTCCAAAAAAAGGAAGCTTCAAGTATCTCGGGTCTATTATCTAAGGGAATAAAGAAAGTGATGACGATATCACACATCGTATTGATGCAGGGCGGATGAAATGGAGGCTCGCATTTGGAGTCTTGTACGATATAAAGGTGCCATAAAAAACTTAAAGGCAAGGTTTGTATGGTGTTAGTTAGATCGACTATGTTGTATGGGTGGAGTGTTGGCCAACCAAGACTTTGCACATCCAAAAGATGAAAGTTGCGGATATGAGGATGCTGAGACGGATGTGTGGGTATACAATGAGGGATATGATTAGAAATGATGATATTCGGGACAGAGTGAGAGTGACCTCGGTGGAGGGTATGATGCGGGAAGCGAGGTTGAGATGGTTCAGGCATGGGCAGAGGAGAGGCACAAATGTCCCAGTGCGGAGGTGTGAGAGGTTGACTATGGACGGGTTCAGGAGGGGTAGAAGTAGACTGAAGAAGTATTGGGGAGATGTGATTAGACGGGATATGACACATGTGCAACTTACTGAGGACATGACCTTAGATATGAGGTTGTGGAGGACACAAATTAGGGTAGTAGGTAGTTGAACGTAGTCCTACTTACGTTTACATACTGGTAGTTGTAATGTTATTATTGTAGCCCTGCTTAGCCTATCATACTTGTAGGCACAATTTCATAGTCCTCTGTCCTTTGATTTCTGCTGCTGTATGTTCTTTCGTGTACTTTGTTTATCTTATTTACCTGCGTTAGTTACTACTTCTTTTTTCAGAATGTTTTATCATGGTTTATTCGCTTTTGTTACTCTCATTTTCATATTGCTTTAAATTTCTTGTTCGAGTCTGACCGTTTCACTTGCTTTGCTTGTGCTTATGCTTTTTGTTGAGCCGAAGGTCTTTCGGAAACAATTTCTCTACTTACCAAGGTAGAGGTAAGGTTTGCGTACACTGTACCTCCCCAGACCTTCACTGGTAATGTTGTTGTTTTCTGTTTGGAGATTTCTCTTTTTTGTTGTTGTAAAAAAATGGATCTTGGAATGATTAAGATCTGTGTGATGCACTTTTTAGGTGGATTGGTTACTGACTTTTGGATTTTTGTGTTTGTTTATACTGCATTAAGGGAATTGTTTAAAGCTTTTTTGTTATCTTTGTGTCTGCTTTTTTGGCCTAACTATTGGTCCTATCTTTGTTTTTTCATGTGGTGTGTATTTATCCCTGATACACTGTATTATTGGATATACTTTAAATATTAGGTTGATAAAATCTCATGATTTTCAGTGTCTTTTCATCTATCTTTACACATGCAGAGTAAATATTTTGGTGTATATCCCTGAGTTCTTTTTAGTCGATTAGGTTGTTTAGGACATACTTAAAGGGTGAAAAGGTATGTGAATCAATTTCCCTTTGATTGCTTCTTGCTGATTGATGAATTCTCTGTTAATGTTCATCTTGTTTTTTGTACTCTTAGAAATCAGCTGGTTATTTGCAATAGAATGTGTATGCCAGTCTAGATCATAATCTCTCTGCAGGACAAATTTAATAACTAGGCAATGAGTCAATAAGGAATGATATTGTCTTCAAATAATAAAAATCAAGGGAAAAAAGTGGGGAAAAGTAATTTTCTTGCCATAAGTTTTTGGTTGAATCAAGTAAAGCCATTCGTAAGATTTTCAATTGTATGTTGCATGATTTTAGAATTTTCAACTGTCTGAAGAGTTTACTGGACCAGTTCAAATTCTTCTGTGTGCTCATTTGAACTCTTTGGTTTGGCATCACTATAACTTCTTTGTTTTTATTAACTTTAGAAAGAGAGCTGTTGTTTGTGCATCAATTTCCCTTATTCTTTGTTAATCCTTCTTTGAATGGATTCCGAGCTATAATTTGAGCACAAGACAAGTAATGGCCTCACAGCCTCCTTGTTGTGTAACTTTTGTTATATATTCACCAAACAATATCAATTGTAGAGACCAACTTCAGTTTATACAAGAGAATTCTTGCAGATTTAATTTCTGAAGATTGTTAATCTGTTGTTATCCGTTTTTTAAATGTTTTGTGAGATGTTGGATTTCTTTTTTACTTGGCCAATCTTTATTTGCGGTGGTATTAATCTTTATATATTTGTGAGATGCTACTTATTATATGCTTTCACATGATGGACTTCACGAGTTTTGTCCACTAAAAAGTGTCTTACAAGTTAATGATCTTATATTTTTTATTTAATCAATGAACTCCTGAATTGTTCTACTCTAGTTACCACCTAGCTTCCTTTCATTGCATTGGTCTGATTATTTTAACACGACTAGATATTTGCTTGCGTTGGTCTAATGGACATGAAGGTTTGTCCTGAAATGTCTCACTTGTTCATCCTCTAATATACTCATCTCATGTTTGTAGTTTGATATGAGCAAGAGTTTGTGTTTGTGACTAAATTCATGTGGGACACATTAGGTAGACTCGTTTGGCTTCTTGTTGATTGATGATTTTGTAAATTTTCTTTTTAGATGGATACGCAAAACCCGGAACATGGACATGTAATTGAGGTACGTGGTGACGTGGCAGCTCAAGAGAAGGGGACTAAAATCTGTGGTTCAGCACCGTGTGGATTCTCAGATGTTAACACCATGTCTAAGGATGCACAAGAGAGATCGGCATCCATGAGGAAGCTTTGCATTGCAGTTGTCCTCTGCATAATTTTCATGTCTGTCGAGATTGTCGGAGGTATTAAAGCCAACAGTCTCGCAATTTTAACAGATGCGGCTCATCTACTCTCAGACGTTGCGGCTTTTGCAATATCCTTGTTTTCACTCTGGGCATCAGGATGGGAAGCTAATCCACGCCAGTCCTACGGGTTTTTCAGAATTGAGATACTCGGGGCTTTAGTTTCTATCCAAATGATATGGCTTCTAGCTGGAATCCTTGTTTATGAAGCCATTGCTCGACTTATACATGATACAGGTGAAGTTCAAGGGTTCCTCATGTTTGTGGTGTCCGCATTTGGATTAGTAGTGAACCTCCTCATGGCACTCTTATTAGGTCATGATCACGGCCACGGTCACGGCCACAGTCATGACCATGGCCATGGCCATGGCCATGAAGAGCATGCTCATGGTCATGCTGATCATGAGCATGGCCATGATGAGCATACGCATATACATGGAATTAGTGTTAGCCGACACCATCACCATAATGAAGGACCTTCGAGCCGAGACCAACACATCCATGCGGACGATGTTGATCACACTGTGCCTCTACTTAAGAATTCGTGTGAGGGTGAAAAGAAAAAGAAGCAGCGGAACATTAATGTACAGGGTGCTTATCTACATGTACTAGGAGATTCTGTCCAGAGCATAGGGGTCATGATTGGGGGAGCTGTTATATGGTATAAACCAGAGTGGAAAATCATTGATCTAATTTGCACTCTCATTTTCTCCGTAATCGTGCTCGGCACGACCATTAGGATGATTCGGAGTATTCTTGAAGTATTAATGGAGAGCACGCCTAGAGAAATTGACGCGACAAGGCTTGAGAAGGGGCTTTGTGAGATGGAGGAGGTTGTTGCGATCCACGAATTGCACATATGGGCGATTACAGTCGGGAAAGTTCTCTTGGCTTGCCATGTCAAGATTAAACCCGATGCCGATGCTGACATGGTGCTGGAGAAGGTGGTTGATTATATTAGGAGGGAATATAACATTAGCCATGTAACCATTCAAATAGAAAGAGAGTAGTGGCGAGGTAAAGTTTATTTTGGCTATTGTAGTACTTGTCATTGGCTTCTTTAATCTTTCGGATAGTAGTTTAAATCGAAAACTTTTCACCTGGTTAAGCTGTTCCAATATCTGTTTCATCTTGGTATCATGGTTTTTAGCGTGTTGGCTTTGCTTACTTCTCTCCTTTGTCCATGAATTAATATCCCCAAGTTCAGTTGAACTTATTATTTTAAGCCTTTGTACAGAAAGTATTAGTCTTAGTGCACTAGAGGCTATCCTCTTTAAGGTACTACAATTTGTGACTTTGTGAAGTTGCCCTCAGTAGATTAATGTTTTATGCTGAAGTTGTCTTTTGCAAACTTTTTTTAATACATTAAATTTTGGGAATCTGATTGAATCATGTGCGTTAGTTTCAATCAGTTCTGATCGAATATGTTTGAATTTTATGGTAATGACAAGGTACATTACTCTTATCTTCTAGTTGGTGCTGGTGTGGCTTTGATCTACTTGATTGTTTAATATTCTTTTGTAAATTTCAGAAAGTAGAACTTAACAAACGAGCAATGGAGCCCCAAGTTTCATCCACCGCAAGACTGGTTTTTAACGAGTGCTATATCTGCAGTTCAATTTCCTATACTTGTTTTCTTTTTAACTTGTGATTGAGCTAAGCCTTTCTACCCTGCAAAGGGTAGAGGTAAGGTTCGCGTACATCCTACCCTCCCCAGACCCAACTTGTGAGATCATACTGTGTATGTAGTTGTTGTATTTGGCTAGCCTGTCAATCTTTTTGGTTAGGTCCTTGCATTTTAGCAGGCAATCAAAAATTACTGATTTCACCAGTTGTACTCTCCCGGCATATGATAACGTTTTTGTTGTCCATGAAGAGAGTTTTGCTATAATCTTCTCCACAAGAGGTTGCCATTGAAGTAGAGTGAGCTTTTTGGAGTCCAATGGCGCACCAACATATTTAAAAAGCAATTTCCCTTGAGAATTTCTCATGTAACAACTGAACAGAATTGAAATCGCCTCTTACAAATAATAGCAAGTCATCAGCAAAGCTTAGCACATTTTGGATGGTATATGAAGCTCTTGGTGGATGCTAAGTCATTTAGGTTCCTGCTAAGATACTCCATTGCAATTGAAAAAAGGAATGAGAACATTGGGTACATAGGTAACTTCAGGACTCTCAACTAAACTTGATAGAGACATACATAAAAATTAACTATCTTCACTAGTTGCATTATGCACTTCTGATAGTCTCTCATAAGAGCCAGATTTAGTTAACAACATATGAGTTTATTCTAATTTAGTAGTTTTTGGCTCGAAATATATATATTAAAAATTTCATTAAACAAGTACACATAATAAGTTTCGAATTCAGTAAGCTACATCATAGTAGTATTATAAAATTTTGAATTCAGACTTATAATATTCAAATCTTAAACTCGTCTCTAACCCTCTACGTAGAACTTATAATATTCAAATCTCATGGGACTAAATCATTTTAATACGTAGAACTTATAATATTCAACTTGCATTTGTATTGTATTATTGGAATGATCTTTTCAAAATTTAAGTCTGAGTCTTCTGTAATCAAAACATTTATTGTTTTGGATACGGATTCGAAGTTCTAACTTAATAAAATACTTATAATTGGGGAAGCTGCTCAATCTATTGCAACGGTTTCTTATCTCAATTATATTTTTCCCTCCACTAACTTTACTAAACCCATGAAAATTTTGTTTTTTATTGATTTTTTTTTTCTAAAATGCTACTTTGTAGTCCAAGTATATATATATCTAAAACCCTTCGAATAGTCTAGACTCTTAGAAACTCTTCAGCAATTGAACTGTGAATATCGACTCAGCGAACTTCAGCTCTTCGTTATTAATGTATATTACTAACTTCAGTTGTTCGTATGGACAACCTCTTGCAGAAATGTGAGGTAAGGCGGCATACAATAGACCCTTGTGGTCTAGGCCTTCTCCGGACCCCGCGCAGTGCACCGGGCTGCCTTTTAGAATCTGTAAGAATTCTGTGAGCAGATCCTCTGCCTCAGCAACAGGAGACTAGCTTTGGTTAATCTCATTGTAGATGATTTGAGCTTTGCTGATTAATAGTTATGGCTACAAGCTTTGAAATAAACTAAAACCTGAGTTTGTATTCTCTTTAGGCTGTGATAACAAGTCTCCTTGGTGTTCTAATGACAATACAAATCAGAATAGAATTAAAAGAGTAGCAGTTTCTTGCAGCATGTTCTTGAGTAGTCTTCCTATCGATGTTATAGGGTTCATATTGGGCGTTGAAGTGAATTATTGTGACTCTAGTAACTTGCCGTTTTGAGTTTACCTGAACGAATGAAACATGAACTTGTATAGGAATCGAATATCTGTTTGCTTCTCTTGTGTGTTTGGAGTTGTCAGTACTATGAATTTGTAAAGCATGTTGAATTTTTCAAGACTGAAAATTTCTGGGCTGTTTAACTTAGTTTATTACCATCTTAAGAGATATTCAGAACATTCTGTCTAGTCACTTAAGATATCTGACCAAACTTGTATTTGCAACTACTGAATACTGCACAACTTATTTGTTGTAACAGTTTGTTGTATCCTAGTTATGCTTTGCACAATTAAAATAGTTTAAAATGGGTGTCTGTCCATGTAGTGATTAGTTGTTGAGCTTAACATGGGAATTATTCCCTCTTGAGAGCTGGTTTTAAGAAGGAATAACCTGCTGGGATATGTACTGTTTACTATTTCTGTATTGTTTGTTCACATCTCCATGTTTTCATGAATCAATTAGTGTAATGAGGAGTTAGTTAATCTTTCTAGACAGCTTCAGTTTTGTTTTACTAGGCTAATCTTTCATGAATCAGTTGTTTACCCCAAAAAAGGTACAGTTGAATTTGTAAGCGGTTTTAAGGATATATGGATCGATTTGTAGATTAGTATGATAAGAAATTGACATTAAGTAAAGAAATGGAAATAACAAATAAGTAAATTAGCCTGGGATGTGATGATTTTGATTGAAATGACTTGATCAGTTTAGTCCGATCCTAAGATGATTTGCTTCGGGTCCGAGCCAACTGTGAGAGCTTTAACAATCGTGATTACATAAAATCGTGCACATATGAATAATGAGAATGAGTTGTTCTTCCAACATGAAGGTTGAGCTTCTTTCATAGCTATCATTACAAGGCGTTTACGTCCGAGAATCATTCCCTCATTAAATGGAATTAAATGACAATGACGGCCACTTAATGAACAAAGAGTAAAGGTTGGTGCCATATTCCGAATGGGTACGCACTGAGCTACTTCGGTCTTCCATCCGGTGTTACCTGGTCCGATCACTATCCGATGCCACCTGGTTCGGCCGCTATCTTGTCTTGCTTTGATACCCGAACTCACCTCGGTTCAACTCGCATCCGATGTTGAACATCGATGTTTCCTTCATATCAAAATCATAGCTCGTGTCATGCCGGTTTTCACCGTATATAGATAGTCCCCATACTTTCCGAATCAAAGTTTACCGAATGATGGGAAATGTAAATGATTCCTTCAGTGTCTTCTTTCGCAAGCTTCTTTTCAAATTACTCCGAAATATGCGGGAAAACGAAACGCTTTCAATTCCTCCAAAATCTGACTCACATCTTATCAATCTGCTACTTCGGACACGCGTCTCTCTAATTAAACTGTCAGCCTACCCATCATCAAAGCAAGCCCAAGCCCATGCAATTTTGGTTCGTGAACCGAAGCATTTCGTAATGATGACAACTTCCTCTTTTTTTCTTTCATAATTTTTTTACTTTCTACTAACTCTCCAAATCTTCGAATCTTCTTAACTCCATAGCCTCTTATCTTCATATCTTCATAGTTTTACCCCTTCAAATCTTCATAACTTCAACCCTTCATATCTTCATAACTTCAAGACTTCATATATTTATCACCATGACAAAATATGCCCGATCTTATTCTATATAATCTTCTACGGCAACTTCTCGACCGCCAACCACACCGATGATTCTTCTGAGGCTAAGATTGCCATTGAGCCCAGAGCCTTTGATATGCTCTCATCCTCTTTTCACTTTGAAAATGACTTCTCCGTTCAAACTGCTTTTAAGAAGTCTGACTGAGGTGAATAAGCTAAAAACTGGCCATCTTTTATCAGTGTCTCCGACCTCGAGACAGTCCGAAATGACTGTGGTTGGGCTGACCTCTCCGAGACCATTGTTCCCGGCCCGGATTAAGATATTACCACCTTCAGGTCCGGGTATTCCAACGTATACATCTACCTTTTTACTTTCAAACTCATCCCTCCAATTTGCAACGTGATCCTCAAGATGTGCAGGACTTACAATTTGTGTCTTGCACAAATTGGTCCGTCTGTCTGGAGGGTCATAACCTGCCTTCGATTCTTGGCCAATTTGGTTGATGAAACTTTTACTTTGGATTAGAGGTGGCCAGTGGACCGGGCTCGGGTCTGGCGGGCCGGTCTGGAGGGGGCGGGGTCGGGACGAGACGGGACGGGCGAAGGGGTCGGGGTCAGGTCTGGCGGGACTTGCTCCAGTCCCATCCCGATCCCGATCCCGTCGGAATCGGGGCGGAGCGGGGTCGGGGTCGGGGCGGGTTCCGGCGGGTTTTCCTTTTTTTTTTTAATAACATATGTTTAAAAAAAACTCAATAAACAAGACAAGATAGTGTAATAAAAACATCTCAAGGCTGTTTTTGTGCCTCTTATATTATTTAATAGACATATGATTTTTTTGTAATACAAATACAATTGTCGAAATTGCAACTTTGTGGTGTTGTCCAAAACTTGCAAATTACATAATAAATTTGCAATTAAAAAAATTACATTCTCAAAAAAATCAGTTCTAATTGCTTGATAATTTCCTGTGGTTCTTTGGTTGGAATTAGTATTTGTTGGTCAAATTGATCCATGTCGCTTCCACCACCTTCGGATAAGATTTCGTTGTGGTTTTCGTCTTCTTCTTCGTTGATCTCCGGTTGACCGCTCCGCTCCGCTCGTATTCAATCTCTGAATAATACTGCAGTTTCCAAGCTGTCTCTGGCTAATGAGTGTCTGTGGTCTCCTATTTGATATCTACCGGCAGAAAAAGCGCTTTCGTACGCAATTGATGACGCTTGAATGTTCAAAACATCTCGGGCCATCAATGAAAGTGTCGGAAAGGTCTTCTCATTCCCCTCCAAAGATTTTCAAAGCAAGTCTTCATGTCCATCTTCATTGATAACTTCTTGGTACGGTACAGAACCCTGCAAAACAAAAATATCCAACTCGCTAATTTGGTTAGTAGTAGAGGTACGTCTGCACATTCTATTTCTGAGGCTTTCAATACTAGCCGCAGAAACAGCATGTCTTTTGTGAGGTTGTGTTGAAGATGAAGAAGATGGTATGGAAGCCGGTAAATTACTAGCATTTTCTTGTTGATAAAACCTATATATATTTTTGCATTGGTGTTCTACGCTAGACAACACTTCTTCTTTAGTTTGTTCAATAGGTGGTGGGTGATTTAGATTTTTGGGACTTGGAGGTGGTAGTACTTCTATACAATCGTAAATAGTTTCAATTAGTGATTTAGTACCGTCTATTTTAATAGTCGGATTTAATACAGAACCAATAATATAAATAGTGGAAATAGGAATAAATTTTTTTTTTATTTTGATAAACATTTTTTAATAGCTGCCATATAAGCTGGTTTTTCCATATATTCACTAAGTAATAAGAATATTAGAGTTATATAAAACAACATAGTTGAAATAGTAGGATAATATATACCGGAAATTTTTTTTGTTGCTTGAAAAAAATTCTCTAAAAATACAATAAGTTCGGAAAATTTTACCCAATCACTATCTACAATCATATCAGCTGAATTTTGATTATGAGAGTTAAAAAAATAAAGTTATAGGTTTTCTATAGTCATAAGCAACAAGTAGTTGCTCTTATAAAGAATTCCACCTAGTGGATACTTTTTCTGGAATTTTTCTAAAAGGTAGTCCACAATCGTGACAAGTTTTTTTATATTCTTTTCTTCGTTGTAATTTATTACTTTTAAAAATAAAGTTTATAGCAAATTGTATTTTACTAAGAATGTCTTCAAAAAGTGATAGACCATCCTTTACAATTAAGTTATATATATGGCACGCGCATTTTATATGAAAATGATCTGGAAAAGATGGAGTTAAACTATTTTTTAAAATTGTAATTGCGTAATTGTTAGAAGAAGCGTTATCTAATGTAATAGTCATAATTTTATCGGTTATTCCATAATAATGGCACACTTGATAAATATTATATGCAATAAAAGTACCAGTGTGCCTATCATCTATATATCTATACGCTAAGATACGTTTTTGCATAGACCATTTATAATCTATCCAATGGCAAGTTACCGTTAAATAATCATGGTCGTTAGTACTACGACCTATATCAGACGTGATAGATACTTTGCCATTAAAATGATATAATTAATAACGTAAATATTGTTGATATTCATGCGCGAATTTAAATACATCTCTCTTAACAATTGATCTAGGAAAACCGTTAAAAGCAGGATTATATATATCTCTAATGTAATGACTAAAATTGGGAGATGAAGGAAATGAAAAAGGCAAACCCTCCACAACAACTAATTTTGATATTGATTCCCTATCTCTATGTTTATTGTATTTAGGGCCTACAATTCCCCCCGTCATAGGGTTAATTTGACCTTGTACTTGATCCGGGACAGTATCAGTATGTGAACCTTGTCCCGATGGAGCGGACGTTTGCGCACCCGGTTTTGAAGCCTGGTATTGGGCATACATAGCTGGATGAGCACTTACTACGTGTCAAATTAACCCCCCCCCCCCGTCCCACCGTGACCTTTTCCAGTTTTAAATTTTAAAACATTTTTACAAATTTTACATATAGCTACTTGATTCTCTACGTCCCTATCAAAAAATGTCCATGCATATGATTTTAATGGTCGTTTTGCTGGACCTCGTCTCATACTAGGGGGAATATGAGGTATTTCAGTTGAAGGTGCACTAGTGGGTGTGTTGTCATCAACATTAGTGGGTGTATCATCTAGATCATCATCTAAATTAAAGTCTTCTTGAGTTCCAGAAAATAGCTCCTCGTCTAAATATAATGGTATTGTAGGAAAATGTTGAGTATCAACAAAATCATCATGTGTAGGAATAAGATGACTAGAAGAAGTACCCTTGCCCTGGTTGCCCCTACTAGAAGAAGCACCCTTACCCTTACCCTTAAACATACCTCTTAATCCTTCCATTTTAATTATGATAATAAATAATTAAAGATAATAAAATTAAGTGCGCTAAATAAAATAAACAGACAATAATAATTTAATGAAGGAACGAATGTACCAAACACCGACGTAACGTCGACGTGTAATCGAGAGGTTGAAAATTGAAACTTTGCTCGATGAAAGATCCTCAAGCTAGTTGCCAACTTCACTCCCAATTCCCAAATGAATAAATAAAATTGAATATTTAGTAAACAATGTAGACTTGTAGAGAGATATATTGAGAGATTGTAGGAAGATTTGTGAGAAAGATGAAGAGAAAATGAGTTATTTATAGTTGGAAAATTGGATTAAAGTGTAAATATAATAACTTATGGGTTAAAAATAAATATTAAGGGGTAGGGGGGAGGCCTAAAATGGCCGTTGCCCAACGGCCAAAATCTAAAATGGTCGTTGGTGCAACGGTTATATTTGCAAAAGGGGAGATCTCGGGCGACGTCGGGCTCGGGGCGGGGTCGGGTTTGGCGGGCCTGGGGCGGGCTCGGGTCTGGCGGGATCGGGGCGGGCTTGGGACGGGGTCAGGTCGGGGTCAGGTCGGGGTCGGGCCGTCCCAGCCCACTGGCCAGCCTTACTTTGGATCACTTGATCAATTTATTCGTCCCAAGGTTCTTCCGCGATGGATCGTTCAGTTCTCGAATCGAGGAAAATTCCTCATCCTCTCTAGCGTCAATGAAAATTGAGACCGCAGTTGGCTATAACATTTTGTCGTGGTTCCAACCGCTGAAATCATCTCACCTAGGTACACGCCTTTCCCGGAGGAATGGAACATGCATTGTAACTAATAAAACTCTCTCTTTTTCTTCTGTTTAACTTATGATTTTTGATGACTTGCTTTAAGCCTTTTCCTTTTTCCACCTTTCCTGCCGTCCGTTGGATACTGGCCCACGTAGATAATCTATACTCATGGGTCGAGAAGGTCATCAATACTTACTCGCATAAAAAACGGACATGGAAAGAACTTTCCAAAAAATGATGGATAGCCCAAAATCATGGTTAGTATTATATCGTACCTCCTTTTTTTGTTTTGCGATTAACCTTGCATTTATTCTTACTTCCTCTCTTTCCAAACACCAAGGTTTGTCAAAGGGAAGTTCGACCCTAAGGACCAACCCTTCGGCTACTCCAGCTATCCCCAATTCAGTACTCGATCCAGCTGCATCAGTTCGTCGTATCACCGAGGTACCAAAGAAAAAGAAACCCTCCAAATCCAAATCCTCAAAGCCTTCGAAGTCACCCTCGGTGGGCTCAAAAAGGAAAGGAGCTTCGGAAGCGGGTGGCCCTTCCAGAAGTTAAGACACCGACATCTCACCAGAGGACATTTGGGTGATAAGGCCACCACTACCACCATTCCGGTGGAGGACACTCCTGTAGAAGTTAGAGACGAAAATGCTGCTACCAAAGCAACCGAGCCAACTGTGCTGCCAACCGATGCCGTAGCTACTCGTGCCACCATGCCAATGGCCATCGAGCCAGTTATCATCGAAGATGGCAATGAAGAAACGGATGAGGAGCCGTTGGCAAAGAAATTGAAAACTTTCACTTCAACTCCTCCTCCATTATCACAACCGGCCCAAAGCTTTGGGCAAGAAGATTTTGATCGCTTTTTTAATGAAGTTGGAATTTTCGCAAACCCAGCGCCGCAGGCAAACACCTCCGGGTTTGCTCATTTAGTTATTCAGCAAAAACTTACCAAATCCACTCATACTTTGAAAAACCATGCCAGCTCCTGGTCCAGACTCGCGAGTGTCTTTCCAGCTCCGAGTGCGTATCCAAGGAGAGTAAGAACTGCTACTCTGTCCTTCCTCAAGGATACGAACTTTCTATATCGACCAGTTGGGGTTGCTATTTACTTTAGGCATCTGATCTCAAAGTCTAATAAGGAGAAATGAAAAACGTTTCTTGGCAGTGCCTTTTCAACGAGGGCATGCACGCCTCCAATTGGGTATGCATTTTTCTTGCTCGTTTAAATTTACATTTGTCTCTTTTTTCATTCCTAACCTTTATTTTGTTTCTTTTTTTGCAGTCGTCCGTTTTAGTTAGCGAAGGCTTCATCCCGTGCATGGATGAAAATGACAACCTCAGGGGGCAGTTGGATGCCCAAGACAAGAAAATCCGGCACCTCAAAGGATTCCTCGAACAGAGAGAAGCTCAGTTGCAACAAATCGGTGACTTGCCTATCGTCCGAGCTGAATTGGACCGATCAAAGGTGACTATCTCCGAGCAATAGACGACCTCGAGCTTGCTAAAGAGGAAAACAAAATTTTGGACGAGGAGAACCAAAGAAATGCTGAGATCTCGGCCCAACTTAACCAAGCTGGAGCCGATATGGAGGCTAAGGCAACCCATACATTGTTGAAAACTGAGTACACAACTTGGAACGTCCGGAGGTACAATTTAGAACAGGCTCGAGGTGGGATCTCAGAAATTGATGAGGCAAAGGAGATCGAGTTCAGAGCCTACCGCAAGCTGAACGGAGATAGTTCTGAGGATGACCTAGAGGACTCTGAATCTGAGTCCGACTGAACTTTAAACTTACATGCCTTTGTATATTTTTTCTTGTTTTTCCCTTTAACATGTTTTGCTCTGGCCATTTTCCGGCCTTGTTTATAAAATGAATATCCTTTTAGTCATTATTTTTCTTTCTTTTAACATCCGTTATTTCTTTCTTGTTTTCAATAACTTAGCTAAATAAACTCATAACCCAATTCAGGCTAATTGCCTATAATTTTGGAGTTTTACTTAAACAAACCATCATTTTGTTTGTGTTGAACCGAATGAAGGTTTTTTCAGTCTTAAAAATAACTTAGACAATTTTCTGGATACAAACCTTTACTTTTAGTTTGCTTTATATCAGGCAATATATTCTTGTTTTCGGTCATTGAATGACTAAATATAAGGACCTTACTTTTATGCTTATGAATAAGATGTATCTTATTCATTTCGGGCATGAGTATTGGAACTTCATTTATTTCCAATTTCTAGACAATTCAAGTGTCTTTAAGAATAGTCTAGATTCATTTTGATTTGGTGCCTTAGAAGCATACTTTTTGAAATATTATTTATTTTTGTTCCGGATGCTTTTATGACGTCAGTCCCCAGTTTAGGACTAAACAAATTTTCTTAACAAATCAGTTAGCTCATAAGCCTGTTGATTTTCTCAATTGCCCGGTAACAATCATATGTAAATAAATTCTCGAGGAAAATTTCAGATAAAGTGTAATTTCATTCAAATTTTTGCTTTGGTCATAACAACTGGGCAAGATTCATTCAATCTTTTCGCCTTTATATGATTTTTCATAACACTACTCGGGCAAGATTTGTTCGATCTTTTAGCCCTTACAAATGTTTGTAGTCCTAAAGACTTAAAAAGCTTCGAATTTTTCCATAGCTTTGAACTTCTTCATTCCAAACTTCATTACTAAACTAAGCGGACTCTTGCACCGCGCGTCGTGGCCCAAAGGCTAAACACATAAATTCCTTCGGATATATCAAGCTAGTTCATTAATTACCTAATTAAGTTTACCGGTACCCGTATTAGCGCTCATCACCTCACTAGTAGGGGACCCCCAATTACCCATTACTCTCATTAATACATTATTAGCATACCAACACATAAACACTACACTAGAGTCTAGAAAGTTTTAACTTGCCTATTTTGAAGTCGAAGAATCATGCAGCAGCTTTCCCCTTTCTTTGAGCTTCCTCGCGAACCCACTCTGTTCACGTATGTTAACTAGATGAGATTACGACTATCGATATATATAAGGCTAGAATCCCCGAGTTAAATTACAAAGGAACCGCAGACCCACATTATCAAAATACCAACTTTTCTACACAATTAGTATGAGTACATGCTAGACATTCATAATCTCAAGTTAATTGAACAACAAAGCCCAAAGGATCCTCAATTTCATTAGTTAAAGAAAAGCCCCAATTCTAACACTAAAATTTCCCCCATTCCCAAAAAGGTTTATAACATGAAATTGGTCACATAATCATCATCTACTAGGTAAATACAACACTAGTTTATAATATAAGCATCAATGGACCAATAATAAACCTCCAATCCCTCATTACAACTCTCTTATTCTCATCAAAGTATTTCTACCTTTTTTCTCCACTTAACAAACATACTTAGAATGAAATATACTACTACTCATTAATGGAAGAGAGAATGATTACCTTAATGGTGGAAATCTCTTGAATTTATAATTATTTTGCTTCCTAAGCTCGATTCTCAAGGAGGAATGAATGTTAGGAAATGAAATAAATGCTAGTTCTAAACCCTCTTTTAATCTGCCCTGTGACCCGCTCCAGCGGACCCGTTTCCGCTAGGGTGGACCCATTCTGGCGGAAGCCCTATCTGCTGGGGAGGAACCCACTAACTTCCTGAACCTCCGTTGGGGTGGGAGCCACTTCCACTGAGGCGCACTCGTCCCGGCGAGAAGACCATCTGCTGCAGTGGATCTTTCACTAATAGAGAAACTCCACTTTGGTGAGTCATGCCTCCGCTGAGGTGGACCCGCTGACCGCTAGTGCGAACACCAGCAAACAACAATAGCCCAAGTTTCTCCAAACATGTGTCAACCACCCGAAACACTCCCGAGACCTCCCGGACACAAACCAAACATGCTAGTCTATCAAAAAATACATTCCAGATTTGCCCGTGCACTCAGATGTTTTGAGAAAGGTCTCTAAAGCTCGGGTTTGACTAAAGTCAACACTTAAGTTTAATTTCCATAAATTTACAAACTAACCCTCAAAACGCACATGGCTACTTCGGGACCCGAACCAAAGGCTCGACTAAGTCATAAACGTCATTCTAAAACAACAAAAAAAGCATATTTATCCAAAAGTCAACTATGAGTCAAACTTCT
This sequence comes from Anisodus tanguticus, assembly GCA_034509755.1. Taxonomy (NCBI): domain Eukaryota; kingdom Viridiplantae; phylum Streptophyta; class Magnoliopsida; order Solanales; family Solanaceae; genus Anisodus; species Anisodus tanguticus. The sequence goes on along the minus strand of CM067543.1, from coordinate 4,126,587 downwards.
CTAATCTCTTAACTTAAGATTTCTCAAACCTACCAAAAAGAATCTGAAACCTATCCGAACTCCTCGGGAGTCGTACCACCTATCTCTGCAAGTCATAAACACTAAGTTAAAGCTACATCAAGGAAATTCTGGAGAAAACAAGTCCAAAAGTCCAAAATGACTAAATGGGTCATTACATTATCTACCACTTAAATACACATTTGTTCTCGAACGGTAAAGAAAAATGCCAAAGTTGTCGAGTAGCCGAAGAGCCTCTGTCATAAACCTATTGAAAGGATTCACATGCAAGAATCACGATGATAGCACTACTTGTCCACCTTACCAACTCAAAATTTTCTTTGACTTGGTTTAAAAACCTTAAATTTCTTCCACAACTTAGTTTCTAATATTTGAACTGGCTCCGCTCAAATCCCTTGGCTTTTATCCTAAAACGCACCTCTAAACACAATTGATTGATTCCATGACCATCATGAACAATCCAATCCTTTAGTTGTAGCCACAACCCATTACCAAGCTTGTACCGGTCAAATACTCCAATTCAACTTATCTTTGTTCCACACCATTCAAAGTCGTCTTTAGTACTAAAACTTCATAGAAATATGTCATCATACGTCGAGAGTCTAAATCATGACTCTCTCCTGCCAGAAAGTATATGGTTGTTTTGAGGCAATCACAAGACTTTTCATCCAAAAACTTACCTTACCCAAGGCCAAATACGCTAATTCCAAATCTGCTAGTTTGTTTATTGAGTTGAAATATTGAGTTGTCTCTCATCATCAAATTCCTTTTAAACCTCCAAATATCGTAATATGTGCGCATCATTCCAGTGACCATCTTGATTTGCCAAATCTGCAAGAAAACCGCATGATCATCCCAAGGTCTCCTATATCCATTTGGCTTTCCCAAACCATCACCAGGTACCTACATAGACCATTAGAATTGTCTGAATAGTTGCGATCAACAAAATATCATCAAATCAACTTGCAAACTCCAAATAAAGCCTGGTAACTCTGCCATATCTTTGTTCTAAAATGTAAATCTATCAATCCTTCAAATAATGGATTTTTGTACTAATCATAAATCATGACAAGGTAACTATAATCCATCTCGCGATACGTGAACGGTCTCGATCTGGTGCAAAGTGCACAACTCCTCGAATGTCGTCAATATTCACCCGAACTGACTCAAATCTCTTGCAAAACCAATCATAGCACTCTCACAGGTCTGTGGTGACAAATCCTAATCTGTTGCGAGTGATCTATGAATTTAAAGATTGACCCTACCCAAGTCATCGACTTAGTACCGAGGAACTACACCTTATAACCTAAATATTCTTCTTCTCAATCCACAACTGATACGAAAATCTGATAGAACTCCATAGAGTCTAAATACATCAAATCTTCCTTTTTGAGCTTTCACTTACCTCATTCACTACTCTGAATACTTTGACGCAAGGCCTAAAGCCTCATACTCCACCTTCATAACCATTGAATCTTTGATTGTAATACCATTTTTACATTTTTAGCAAATCCAAAAGTATTAATTCTTGCAATCCATGTGCCTTACCACACACAAATAATCTTACGCCATTAGTACTTGATGTACTTAACCATGCTATCCAACCGAAACGCTTTGAAAAAATCTACTATCACGAACACAGTTCGCTTTGAAAATATGACTTTAGCCTTCACACTTAAGATATTCAAGCTTCCCTCTTACTAATCAACTCTAGCTCATTCATTCAAGAATGATACGAAATTAACCACCTTGGCACAACACAAGTCATCTTTTCATCAACCTTATCACGTCAGTCATCTGAATCCAGAATTTCACGATTGTCAATCACAAATCCCCATGGCACTTAGCCATAACACTTATTCAAATTTTCTAGACTTCTTTCAAGCATACTTAATAATCACCTCCCACTAAATGATGTGATATAATCCTACCATAATTCATACTTGATTCAAATAATTGTGTTGCTTCAAACCAAACATGTCTTTATCTTAATTCTTTGATTTCCATAATCCATAAAAAATCACATTCACCGCTATTGATCAAAAATCACTCAAACCCATTCGAGAGTGTATCGAAATATCATAAATCTTGCCAAATAGCTAAGCCAACCATGGATACAGTAGTAAACCACAAACTCGAACAACCAAAAGTCTTCCTTGCCCCACTCGAATCCTCAAAACTGGATACTTATCTAAATCAAACGTATCATATGAACAATCATTCACAAAACCTTCCACCAGAATACTGATCAACCTCTATTATCCCAACAAGATCTATTATTGCTGATGTAATAGTCCAAACTGTCACTGCAAGTCTCCGGCATGACAATCTCACTTGACATCCACAAATTTCTACTAACGCTCTAATACGGTTCCATACCAGCATCCCTGCCTATGATCCCTTAGCTGAAGAATCCTTCTTCTACTTTGGCTTACAAGTCCATCAACCAAATATCAATACACAAAGTACTATAGTGAATTCATTTTTCTTTGTTTCAACCATTATCGTTAATCTTGCCTTTAATTTCCGAAATGTACTTCAAAACTCAAGTCGGTTAACATCTACCATTGATCTACCACTTCAAATATCCTTATTGACTGACACCTCACTCAAGGGTCCTTAACTTATGCTTGCCTAAAAGAACTATCTCTCGCCTTGTTTCATCAAATTAGAATGCCTCTAACAAATTATGTAGTTATCCTTCTCATTCCGTCAATTCCAAAAAATCGCATCACTATAAATTGTGGAAACTTTCCTAGCCCTAAGCAATAAGTACAACGCACACATCTCCTATCCCAAAATTAAGTGCAACCACTGGTAACTCCTTAAGTAATACACCTTCACACTTGTCCATCGCTAGATCCATCTTCATTAGACAATTACGTAGAGAGTTCACATACCACTCGTCTTACTCCACTTAGCCTTTCATACTCCCATGACTTAACATACTTAGCATACTCAGTGCTCATATCAGATGAATACTTTACCATTTTAACATTCTGCCACCAAGTTTGAACAATTCAAATTCTCTTCAAACCATTATATCCTCTCAAGTCTAAGTTTGTCTTCAAAATGCAAACCTATGAACTCTTCTGTTACTGAGTCATCGCCTCATCGTTGATACACCCTCATCACAAGACTGTCACAATAAATCTGAATGACATTAAAGTATTCCCACATCAATCACACCTCAAGTAAAACATTCCTGACATGTCAAACCTATTCAAGTGAAGCCCTCCAAGTCGTAACGCTTATTACTTAGTTACTTCGTTAACTATATGAATTCAATCTCCAACTCCTTCCCATCACCTGTTATACCATAAGTGAACCTCTTCGATCTTTGAGTAACTAGTTGTTGAAGATATGGAGATCACACAGTCCTTCATATTGTCGCTCCCATTTCATAGGGATATCCCTGAACCAAAAGTTTGAATCATAACCCCGCTCAATCGAGTCTTCAAATAATAGCTCCAAATTGAACTCAAACTTTCGTCCTTACCACAGTGACACATCTCGTACTATCCCGTGCATTATCACATCCAGTCACTCATGTGCGAATCTGAGAATGTGTCCTCATAATGAATGAAGATTAAAACAAAGAAGTTTAGGCCTTAGATAGAATTACATACGCACGATATGGAATGAAAGAATGGAAGTTGCCTAAATGTCTTTTAGCCTCTCGAAGATAGATACAGAGCTCTTCGTACCGATTCGCAAGACTCTACTAGACATCGCTATTGTACTCATGATACCAATGAACCTAGTTCTCTGATACCAATTTGTCATGATCTAAAATTCCCATTGTATCGTGAGGGAACCTACCCTAATCCATAGGCAAACCCCAATCGTGCAACATGAAATTATATGAAAGTAAATGTAGAAAATAAAGAGATAATGAGAGAATTATCAATAAATCTTAGGACTTAATACGTTGTTTGAAAAAATCCCCCAAAGATTCGGTAGTCATGCGTATAAAGCTCTAAATCGTGTACAAGTCTGATAGAGAATAATAAATATTGTTTGAAGGTAACATGGACAGAAACATAAATATAGAAGAGAGTTACAGTGTTGGGAATGCATCAGCAGCTCGCCCTGGACTCTCCAAGCTAAGCTTCACCTGCTCCTCCTTTGTCCGGCTCAGTACCTGCACATAAAGCGCAACAAGTGTAGAGTGAGTACGGGAAGCACGTGTACCTAGCTGCAGCATCGACTGACCCTAACTATAGCGGTGGTGAGGGTTGGTACTCCCAATACTTCTCTTCTTACTTGGTTAGTCAAATTATACAGTTTCTAAATAATTCAAGAATTCAAGTAAAGATTCTACAACCACAACGAGTCATAAAGTCCATTGCGCTTCACATAACATAATAAAGTTTCTAGTTTTACCTTGATTAGTATAGATATAGCCATAAGGTTCCAACCTACACCCAAGCGGGCATCTAAATCCTCAAGATTACATCATTTTCATTAATTTGAATAAGTTTTGCACATAAGGGTCCAACCCTTTCGCTAACTGAGTCACAATCATTACAAGGATTCAATCTTTTAGTTATTATACTAAGGAACACGTAGAGATCCCATCTCTATATCGTTACCATACTGTCTCTTATATCTGTCTTACATCAAGGATAAGTTACAAGGTGCAAGGATATCGTCTTTCAAAAGTCATAAGGCCATAAAGTCTACCAAAAATAAACATCGAGTACACACAGAATCAAATACATATCAAGAATATGAATGAATGCAATGTAGATGATATGTATGCATGTATGCAATGGTCATATGTACCCGATATACACACGCTACTGCAATAGCTGTCATATGACCCATGGGGGACTCATAAGGTCCATATACACATCCGATCTTATCGGATATCAGCTTTGTGGCTGTCATATCATAATCAATTATATTGATCTAATTCCATTGGACCCAGCTCTGTGGCAGTAGTATCATCAATGTATGCAATGCAATGGCCATATGTCCCGGTATACACACGCTGCTTCAATAGCTGCTTTATGTGATCCATGGAGGACTCATGAGGTCCATATACCCATATGATCCTATCAGATACCAGCTCTGTGACTGAAGTGTCATCATCAATCATCACTCTTTTACCATGTACCATATCCAATAATCGGCTTCCAAAGCCTCTTTCCTCAGTACCTCAATAGTTAAGATATCAATATGATATATATGAATGATATGGATATGAGTACACCATGCAATCAACATAAGTAATACAATAAATATTAATAATTCCTTTTCAAGTATTTAGACGAGATATGGAATGGTAAATGCATGACAAGGAAAATAAATAATAACATACCAAACATGGCTACAAGCCTCGATAATCAGCAATCATACCAAACTAAGCGGACTCTTGCACCGCGCATCGTGGTTCGAAGGCTAAACACATAAACTCCTTCAGATATATCAAATTAGTTCATTAATTACCCAATTAAGTTCACCGATACCCGTATTAGTGCTCATCACCTCACTAATACGGGACCCATAATTCCCCATTACTTTAATTAATACATTATTAGCATACCAACACATAAACGCTACACTAGAGTCTAGAAAATCTCAACTTTCCTATTTCAGAGCCGAAGAATCATGCATCAGCTTTCCCCTTTCTTTGAGCTTTCTCGCGAACCCACTCTGTTCACGTACATTAACTAGATAAGATTACGTGTCTGACGGTACCCATATCGATATATATAAGGCTAGAATCCCCGAGTTAAATTACAAAGGAACTACAGGCCCACATTATCAAAATACCAACTTTTCTACCCAATTAGTATGAGTACGTGCTAGACATTCATAATCTCAAGTTAATTGAACAACAAAGCCCAAAGGATCCTCAATTTCATTAGTTAAAGAAAAGCTCCAATTCTAACACTAAAATTTCCCCCCATTCCCAAAAAGGTTTATAACATGAAATTGGTCACATAATCATCATCTACTTGGTAAATACAACACTAGTTATAATATAATCATCAATGGATCGATAATCAACCTCCAATCCCTAATTACAACTCTCTTATTCTCACCAAAATATTTCTACCCTTTTCCTCCACTTAACAAACATACTTAGAATGAAATATACTACTACTCGTTAATGGAAGAGAGAATGATTACCTTAATGGTGGAAATCTCTTGAATTTATCATTATCTTGCTGCCTAAACTCGATTCTCAAGGAGGAATGAATGTTAGGAAATGAAATAAATGCTAGGTCTAACCCCTCTTTTAATCTGCCCCGTGACTCGCTCCGGCGGACTTAATTCTGCTGGGGTGGACCCGTTCCGGCGGAAGTCCTATTTGCTAGGGAGGAACCCACTAACTTCCCGAACCTCCGCTGGAGCAGGAGCCACCTTCACTGAGGCGCACTCGCCCCGGCGAGAAGACCATCCGCTGCGGTAGATCCTTCACTGACAAAGGAACTCCACTTTGTTGAGTCAGGCCTCCGCTGAGGTGGACCTGCCGAGGCGGACGACTGACCGCTGGTGCGAACACGAGCAAACAACAACAGCCCAAGTTTCCCCAAACATGTGTCAACCACCTGAAACACTCCCGAGACCTCCCGGACACAAACCAAACATGCTAGTCTATCAAAAAACACATTCCAGATCTGCCCGCGTACTCATATTTTTTTGGAAAGGTCACTAAAGCTCGGGTTTAACTAAAGTCAACACTTAAGTTCTAATTCCATAAATTTACAAACTAACCCCCAAAACGCACATGGCTACCTCGAGACCCGAACCAAAGGCTCGACTAAGTCATAAATGTCATTCCAAAACTACAAAAAGTGCTCATATATCTAAAAGTCAACTATGAGTCAAACTTCTCTAATCTTTTAACTTAGGATTTCTCAAAACTACAAAAAAGAATCTGAAACCTATCCAAATTCCTCAGGAGCCGTACCACCTATCCCCGTAAGTCATAAACACCAAGTTAAAACTATAAAAATGATATTTTGGGGAAAATAAGTTTAAAAGTTCTAAATGACCAAATGGATCGTTATACAAGTGAAGACATCATGATGGCGTAATCATTGCATAATTGAGAAAAAAACAAACAAATATTTAAAGAGTAAACTGAAGGTGGAAATTGAAGTTGCGTATGTGGCAACCATTTGAAGATAATCGGAATGACCACCATATTGTCCTCGCGGGGCTAAGCAGACATCAAGAACATTTCTCGCTTTCAAAGTCGTTGAGAGAGACTAGTTTTTGACAGAAAAAAATATTCCCAATTTATTTTGGATTTAGTTATTTCATCTGGGCTTTTTTCTACACCTATAAATAGTCTATAAGACAGTTTTTACATAATTTTGGGATAACTTGAGACCCGGAGTTCAGATCTTTTGATTGAGGAAGAGCTAAGAGCCACTGTAGAGGCAGGAGAAATTTGGTTTTACCATTTCTTCTCCTTCTAATTTTTATATTTTCTTTGGATGATTTGTTGTTTTTCCTTCATGTCTACGTGGAGCTAAACTTCTCGTTCTAGGGTTATGGTTCTTTCATGAACGTTGTTGTTCGAATATTGATTTCAATAATTAACTTATCGTATTTTTTTATTTATTTAATTTTGAGCTTAATTATTTGGTTGTCTTAATTCTTAGATTGAACTCGAGAGAGGAATATTATGATAGCAATAGGGTTAAATAGAGCAGGATCTCAACTCTGGGCATCGGGGAGAGGATTTGCGTTTAGGATAGAGATATACCTAGTTTGCCCTTCTTGGTTGATATACAGGAAATATAAATGCATTTGTATTAAGGTTCATGACCATAGAGATATAGGCATGAAAGTAATATGAATAGGCGGCTAGAGGACTCGAGAGATTCATAGTCGTAATATCAACTGTGTCAATCAGTAAACTGAATAACTTAAGAAATTGAATCAATTGAAGAATACAATGTGATTGTTAGATAACCCATAGCCCTAGATAGGTTTCGTATCATTGATAATATAAAAACTCGATCTTTATTTGTTGAAGCTCATTATTTGTTTTCTTTTATTTTAATTAGTTTAGAATTACAACTTACACATTTTCTCTCTTTCATAGATAATTCAGATCATTTATTTTAGCTAATGGTTAATCATAAGTCTTTGTGGGTACGATATCTGAACTTTAAATTTTATATTACTTGTACGACTGCGTACACTTGCTTGTGCGGTTGGGTGCAACAACAGAGCTTCTAGGGTTCAATCCTTTGGGGAAAGCTTCGGCTGCCCACTCATTATGTACCCGGGGAAGAAGTATTTGTTCCTTTTGAAACCTTGTCACGAACTCTTGCAGCAACTCCGTATCCTTTTGAGTAATTTTAAATATATCTGTTTTCCTTGTTTGAACCTTCCGTGCTCCAGAGTGTGCCTTATAAAAGCATCTGCAAGCATTTCAAATGAGTTAATAGAATATTCATGCAACATCAAATACCAGGTCATTACTTCTTTGGACAGGGTTTTGCCAAATTTCTTTAGTAACACTAATTCGATCTCATCCGGATGCATGTCATTGCCCTTCACTGCATAAGTGTAGGACATCACGTTCTCCTGTGGATTCATTGTTCCATCATACTTCGAAAGATCGGGCATCTTAAACCTCTTCGGTGTAAATTTTGGTGTTGCAGTTGGTGGGAATGACAATTGAATGTATCTCTTCGAGTCCGGCCCCTTTAATATCGGAGGCACTCCAGGAATCTGGTCTACCCGTGAATTGTAGGTTTCAACCTTCTTTTCATTAATGTCAATTCGCTTAGTTAAGGCTTCGAGCATTTTCAAGACCTCCGAGGACTCATTAGTCCCCGAACCATTAGCATTCTCATCGACTCAATGATCATTGTGAATGGGACGAGCTTCATCTGGCGCACTTGCTCCGCTGCTTTTCTTTTGCGACTGAATTATAGCCTCATGTTGCTCCTTCAGCATATAAAAGATTTGAGCCAAATTTATTTCACCATCCTCATCATCGTTTGGTGTTTTCTGATGCGATCTTCTAGATGCCTGGGTGAGATCACGGGGTTATTTCCATTTATCGTACCAGCGGGCGAAACGCCATTTATTGGATCATCGGGTGGAATGTCGTTGTTGTTATTGATGTTGTTAACACCATTGTCACTGTTGTTGTTGTTATCGTGGTTGCTAACCTCAACTTGAATGTCACTAGCCATTCTGTAGCACTCAGTTTTAACCTGAAATCACAAAATCTCGAAAGAAACAAGTAAAATTTGAGTTTGAACAAATCACCAATATTATACTATCCGGTGCCACCTGATTCGGCCGCTATCCGGTCTTGCTTTGATACCCTGACTTACCTCGGTTCAACTCACATCCGATGCTAAACATCGTTGTTTCATACAATTTTCATATCAAAATCGTGTCTCGTGCCATGCCGGTTTTCACCGTATACATCAACTATCTTGTTTTATTTTTGATTAAGTGTATATCCTAAAAAAAAATATCTTATTTATCTTTTATGAACTGTATGAATATTGTGTCAATCTGGTGACTTGATTTTCACCGTTCTTGCTTCAAGGGTGCAACTAGCTTTGAAGTGGTGCTTCTACGTCCAATATCTTGATTTTGTTATTAACTTTAGGGGTGAGCGGGTTCGGGTACCCTAACGTTTTTGAACTATCCGGACCCTACCCAGTAAAAGACCGGCTCCTAAATTTACTATCCGGAACCTACCCGTAGCAATCATGACCCGGAACCTACCCGGACCCTGCGATTTCGGGTAGGTTCCTGGGTACCCGGAATCGGTGTTTCTTTGTGCAAAATAATGCCTTCGAATAACAACTTTGGTTTAGGAATAAACTCGTCTGCTTATCCTCTGAAAGCCAGTGCCACAAAACCCATAAAGAATCCTTTCAGAACAAATATCCCAAGAATGTTTCAAAGATTTGCTTTGGTTTTCGTTTCAACTTTCTTTTTCAATAACTTAAAAGGAGTACATAGTTTAAAAAATTCAGTTTTTCAGTTTTCTACCGTTTTTGGCTTTTTCTCTGCTTATGATTGTCACTTTGTATTATTTGATTTATTTCTTGATGGTGAAAGTGATTGTTCTGCATTTGGTTTTTCCCCCCTTAAATGGTGTACTTTAGTATGACTTTTTTCTTTTTTTTATTAACTAGAAAATAATGAAATTAAAAAAGTAAAAATATTTAATATTTCATAGGTTTCGGGTATCGGTTCCGGGTCCGGGTACCCTGTCTCTATTTGCCGGAACCTACCCGTTATTATAATATATCTACCCAGAACCTACCGTTAGTGTCGGTTCCGATCGGGTATCTGGGTACCATGTACCCGTGCTCACCCCTAATTTAACTTATCATAACTGCAGATGATTAACTCCACGTCAGTGTCAATTCTCATGTTTGTGTTACCTTTAGAACCCTCTATTTGACTGATTTATTGTTGGTGGAAGTTGATCCATTAATAATCAATTTTAGAGCATAGTCGGAGAAAAAGATGTTTCTTTGTTTCTTTAACCCTTTTTCTCGTTTTTTTTTCTTTTCTAATCATGATATTTGAAATAATAAATTATCCTTTTATCCTCTTTGATGTATTTTAGGAAAATTATTTTATTGCAATTAATTTAATAAAATTAAAAAAACTTGATTAAAGTATTTCAAAATTAATATTTTAATGTCACTTATCTATTAATATCTGAATCTTATATGTTCTTTTCCATAAATTAACACAAAAGTATTTTTTGAAAAGATTTGCCTAACACAAATTGTTTAGCAAATACATTTCTAAAATCAACTAAATCAAACACAATTTCCTACTTTCTCGAAGTGTTTCTCCAGAATTCTATTTCGTTAAAAAAGTGCTTTTTAAAATAATTAAATTTTAGAAGTTTGGTCACATAACTCCACAGTCTAATCACTCGAGCTCTTTGAAAATATTTAAAGTGTACGTGTGATTATGGTTCTTGTTACTTTGCAATTTGATTTATTTTTCGCATTCGATGTCTGATATCTGTTTTGGAGTCTAAGTTATTCAGATTCATGCAGAAAAGTCCTATTTTAGGATAAAATGCTTCTTATTAAAGGCGATTTCATTTTCAAAACTCGAATTCAAAATCTCTGATTAAGTATAGTATGTAATTATCAACCTGCCACAATCATTAGTGGTTAATGTGGAATCTATTGAAAACACAAGATAATTAAGCACAACATGATAAATGTATATTACTCGTTACTAAGGTAGTCGATTTTTTCAAAAATAGATAGTTATATTAGTTTGCATCTACTACTACCAAAAATAAGTAATGAGTCTAGTTGTACTCTTTATCTGAGGTAAAATCCTTGATGTAATATATTTCTAGTCAAGTATTGAGTTAGACTAGTGTAATTGATAGTATATATATTCTTGGTATCATACAATTCTATGCCGCCTAAGAAAAACTAATTCTTGTTTGTTTCAAAAAGGTATTTTTACCTTATATATGTCATTACCTTATATATTTTTACCTTATATATGTAAGAAAAACATAAAAAATTATTGACAACAAGTTGAACAAATTTGACTTTGTAATAGTGGAAATGTGTGTGAGAAACGTCTTCTTTTATCCTAAAGATGCCAATTGTTGGAGCATAATTAATGAATAAGGATCATCTTTTTATAGAGTTGTCAATAATTTTTTATGTTAAGTATGATAACATAAATATTTTTTACACTATGAATACGTATGGCTTAAAGTCCGACAATTAAATACTCATATCTTACTTGATAACTTGATTTGATCATTCCTATTACCTTTATAATAAGAGAAGAAAAAACTTATTTATTTAAAGTTCAATTACATGGAAGGGTGTCGACTTTGCTTTCGATCGTATCAATGCTTCTTATATTCCTCGAATTTAGTGGGGAAAGCAATAGTTATAGTGTTCAATTACTGCTGATGGTAACACATTTATAACTAATTTAAGAAAATTCAAAAATGAAACCATGTTTCATTATCTCATTGAATTGCGATCTATTTGGTATTTCAGACCTAGATATTTTTACCTAGAAAGAACCTCTTTTTCATTTTCTTTCTTTTTTTTCCTTTTTATTTTAAATTTTTTTTTGGGCTCGAATACATTTTCCAAATATCCCCTTAATAACTAATTGAGCTGTCCAAGCGGACTGGGCTCGAATACATTACATTACATTATGGTGACATTGTACATTCAAATTTTACTTTTTCCAAACTTGTATGCTGAGAATTATTTTCTGAGGTCTCACAAAAAAAGATACTTATTTTATTTACTTTAAGCATAAAAATAGAGTCCTAGCTCCCGCTGAATAGCTTTTTGTTTTTTAATGTTTGAATCTAAAACATTTGATCAAGGGTGAATATTAAATGCATTAATTTCATATTATAAGTTACGTCATTATTTTCAGTCTTTTACAGTCAAATATGCGAGATTAACGTAGGTTTTACTTGGTCATTGACTTCAAAGGTGACAAGGAAAAACAAACAGAAAATTTATAAAATTTATGTAATCACTTTCTTTGGCGGCCGACGGAAAAAATTACACCAATGTTCATAATTTCCATCTTTTAAAATTTGTACCGACTTCGTAAGAAAAAAAATTAATAACTTTTAATCACAAGAAGATGTTTAAATTCTTTTTATATCATTATTAAGCGTCTCATTTTGTTTACATTTCACTTTATGGGAATAATAAAGACTTAATACATCAATAACTTCTCAAATTTGTCTTTTTCGTTTAGACACTCGAACTACAGTTTGTTCCAATTGATTACTTAAACACATGATAAAGTGTTCCTATTAGACATTTTCGATTCAACTTTTTTTTTTTTTTTTTTTACATGTTCTCCAATGCACATTACGTAAATAAGTTAATCACTTAAAATATGTCATATCTTTTAATTGTATACAATAAGTCTCAAAAAATCGTAAAACCTTAGACATATTCCAATTAAGGATGATATGCGTAATTAAATGAGATGTCATATTTTATGTGGTTAATTTATATACGTAATTGGCACTTGAGATCACACGCAAAAGATTTTTCAAAATTTAAACAGAAAGTGTCTAATAAGAACAATTTATCATATGTTCAGGTGTTCAATTGGAACAAGCTATAGTTTGAGTGACTAAATGAAATTTGGTAATAAATTTGAGAGATTATCCATGTATTAAACCAATAAAAATGAAAATTAGACGAAAAAGAATACAAATGCTTCTTATTTTTTAAAATCTTATTTTTTTAAAAATAAATTCAATTAGTCATGGAACCAGTGATAGTATTTTTCTTTTATACTTATTCCCATATTCTTCTCCACTTTCCAACTAATTAATAAAAGTGGTTATGACATCCAAGGTGTTTGGCCAAGTGGTCATTACACTAAGGGTATTGCTGCCTTGGGTCTCGAGTTCGATTCCCATGACCAGCGAGACTAGTGCCAAGCCTCATAAAAAATCCCTCCACTGTTCGCCTGCAAGCCTTGCGGTACTCACTCCGTAGGGCCAGGATGGGGGTGGGGTTTCTTGTGTGTGGAGCCGCAGTGATGCGGTGGGGATGGCTAGTATAAAAAGTTTACCCTCAAAGTTTTAATCCAAAGGGGTCAGCTTGCTGGCAGGGAGTCAAGTTTGCGACCTTAGGGTCGCAAGTTCGATTCCCCCCTAAGGATATCGTCCTCCGGGGCACATACATGTGGTAAAGCCTGGGCGCTAAAAGCCGCGCGGGCATGTTGCAATGTGGGTTCGGTCTCCGCCAAGCTTTAGGGATGGGGCTTGTGGGGGGGTCAACCTTGTAGCATTGATCCGTTGGACGCAAGCAGACACTGACCATGTGTGCATATCCCGCGATTTACCCGGGTGGTGGGGTCTTTGAAGGATCGGTCCCATCACCTCCAGGAGCCTAGTACCAGTACTTGTGCAGGTACTAGCGATATGGGGGTACTAAGGCCACCCCGAGACCTGGATTATCAAAAAAAAAAAAAAAAAAAAAATAAAATAAAATAAAATAAAAGTGGTTATGACAATGAAGTAATATTAGGGAACGACCATTTCATGAACCAACTCAAAAGTTAGTGCTCACATGTGCTGTACTGCTTTCAGTACAACCTGGAAATGTTTGATTTTTCTGTAAGATACAGCTTGTAAGTTTTAGATCTTGATTTGGCTATTATTTATGTGCACTTAATTAAAATATTTATACTTTAATACTAAAACTACACAAGCACAATTAAATAAATCCGGAGATAATTATCAAAAAAGATAGCATGTATCCAATAGAATAGTTAAACTGCGTGCAAACTAAACTGAAACGCTATAGTTAGGTTCAAATTTATCCTCCGTTTGAAAAATATTAATCTTTAATTGTGTGACACGTGACATCACTGGATGCTAAACTTCCACCGTTCAGGATAAATTTATTCTATTTCGCATAATTCAGGAACAAATTTAACCCAAATCAATAACTGCGAGGGCATATTTGACCTCCACTATTAACGAAGGGCAAATCTAATTTGTTCCGCATAGTTCAAAGGGGGAATCAGACCTATACATGTTTAGAAAACTATCTTGGTTTAGTTTGGCTTGAGTTGATCCGATTTAACCAAAATTTCTTATTACTACTACTAACCTAATAACTTATGTCTAGCTAGGTGAACAATGTGCCACTTCTTAAATGGAGCAAAATTCGAATTTATTGAATTGGATTAAATAATATTTGGAGGCGGATATAGCCTTTTGGCACTGCATTCAAATCATATCTCCGACACGAGACATAGATACACAATAAAATTTTAATAAATATTAATTTAAACTCATAATTTACGGTACAATAAATTTAGTATAATTTTTTTTAAAGATTGAACCCATCAAATTTAAATTCAGAATTTACTAGGTGAGTTGAGAGAAAAAAAAAACTTCTAAGAATAAAATTTTTGCATGAGAAAAACAAATCAAAAAACATAAAGAACCAAAAAAAAAATACTCATATACTTTTTTCTTTCACAATTCTAACATTTTAGTAATCCATGCATCAAATACATGAAAATAAAAACCCAAAATATTATTAAAAAAAAATAAACCAATCTTTTTTATCAGTGTTTACAAGAAGCATCAATTTAAGCAGATCTACCTTTGCAACTAAATCATATTTTTCAAAAGAGTGAATAATTTTTAAAAAAACCTGAATTATCAATTTTTTTAGAGTTTCACATTCCAACTTCTCTTTTTTCGCTACTTGAACTATTACTATCTATGTAAAACACATTAATTATCAATTATTCTTTTTTTCTATCTAAACTATCAACATTCAGATAAAATAAAATGAACAACTGATAATTAAGTTGCTTTAAATAAATGGTGATAGTTATGGAGTACGCGTGAAAAAATAATAATTCACATATATTTTTATCACTATCTCTATTCAGAAATATAATTATAATTAAACCTTAAACAAAACAACGTCGTCATAATCTTCAATACTAGCACGAACCAAACTCTTCTTTCCGGCGAGCTCAGTTGCCGGTGAAGAATGACCGGAGGAAGCACCGGCGGCCAATGAAAGACAGCTTTCGCTCCATGATCGTCGAATTGGATAAGATACGTTGATACAACGAGAAGAATGCGAGCAATTTCCACGTGATCGATGAAGTTCACAGCCACAGTTACGGTGGTAAGGTCTTCGTTGAATTCCCATATCGCCGGAGATACATCCGTCGAATACTCCCCGGAAAATTCCGTCTCCGGCAGCTCCGGTGGCCATTTTAAAAATAATTTATTACACTTTTGTGTAAATATTGTGACACCCTCGTGAAGAGAGAGAGAGCAAGGGTGGGGGAAAATGGCTAAAGGTGTAAGAAGTGTTGAATGGAAGATATAAGTGACAAAATGGAAAAAGACAAAAGAGTGGAAACGGTGTGGTAAGGGGGTTTTGAGGGTGGTGGTGGGGTGGGGGGTGGGACGTAGTAAACGATTTTATACTAAAAAAGAAAAATAGTCAAATTTGTCATGTACTCCCTCAGTCCCAATTTAGACACTGAATTTAATAAATAAAGGAAGATTTTTGAATATGTCAAAGATATTTGTGTAGTTATAAACTATCTCGTTAAACATAAAAGATAAAAATTAAAGTTAAATTATTGTCAAATAAGAAAATGTATCATTCCTTTTTAGACTAATTAAAAAAGACAATATGTCATATAAATTAGAACAAAAAGGGGAGTATAAATCCATAATTAAATAGTTTTGGTCTAATATAATTTGTTGTTAAGGAAAAGTTCTGTTTACATCCTTGATTCCTGATGAAGCTTCGAGATGAGAGTAATTTTTGTTGGAAATTTACCTTTGGTGGGAGTTGCGATCGACCAACTTTAACGGCTTAAACACTAGTGTTACGTATGTTGGAGAATCCGGTTCTTCACACATGCATGATCTACTAAGTACGTAGATAACCGTAGGGCCAAGACTTATCAAATTTCATTGAGAAATGAAAGAGATATTGGTTCACGAAGTGAAGTGTTTGAAGCATGGAAAAGTGTGGTATTATGTTCAATTCTCCCTCATCGGTGGAGGAAGAAAGAATTGTTGTGTATATAACTCAAAATTGGTTTGGGGTTTGGGACCACAAGGGGTATCCCATGTGTTTAAAGGAGAGAGGGCCTAGACGTGCTTCGGTTCGAGGAAAGCCCACACGCGCGCCGCCGCCGTCCGCCCGTCCGATTCCGGGTCGTGGGCTGTGGGCTGTGGTTCTTCTGATATTATCTTTTTGGGCCAGAGAACTTTGCCAGATGTACAGTTTGATCCCGTGTTTCATATGTACGGTTTGAACCGAATTCTTTCAGATGTACAATTTGGTCCCTGAAGTTTCAAGATGTACACTTTGGTCCCTGAAGTTTCCAGAAAGTCAGAATTTGGGCAGACAGAACAGTCACACAGCACTCAATTCAGCCATTTATTTTGGCTGAATTACTCCTCCTATAATGGTCAATCCGTTGGTCTTTTCACAATTTATTTTGGTGACATTACTACCTCCATAATGGCCATTACTTGGCCAGTAATAGCACTTATGGAGGCAGTTTTACTGCTCCTCCCTCACCTATATAAGCAACCCCTTGCACCATTGTTGAGGAACTCACAAACTACACGAAAATACACAAGCAGAAAACTGTTTCTTCCTACAACTTCCAAGCATCATTTCGTTACTCAATATTCTTCACGATAGCATTTGAGTTTCCTTTGCACAATTGTTCCATTGCTGTTTTATCTTGGGAGACGAATTGTCCAGGACGTATAAAGGATACATACGGGGCAATATTGTCTTAAAGACAGAGTGCCACACTCGACTCAGCAAACAAAAACAGTTTTTCAGTTTCCTTGTTCTATTGTAATTTTCAGTTCTTGCATTACTTTGCAGTTACTTGTAATTCCCGTTTCCTGCACCTTTGTACCTAATAAGTTTAAGATAATATTTTGCTTACTGTAACTGCAATAACATGGCTGGAAATATGACTAATGTTGCTGCTACTGCTGCTGCCTCTCGAGGCAACGTTGCTGCCTTCCCCGCCACTGCCGCTCCTGGCCAAGGCGGTAACACTGCTGCTTCTCTGCTGCTGCTGCTGTTCAAGGCAGTAACACCGCTGCTTTCCCGACTACTGGTGATACACCTTCTGCCTCACATCATCATGATCGCCCTGAAAAATTCATGGGATCAGAGTTTTAGAGATGGCAGCAAAAGATGTTATTTTACTTAACTGTAATGGGCATGGCTCGGTTCCTTACGGAAGATCCTCCACAAGCTGGAGATGAAATGGACTCTTCGCATGCTGAAACGGGTGAAGGGGGCCTTAGTATCCATGTCGTTAATGGCATGAAGATGGTTCGTGATGCGTGGAATCATAGCGATTTCATGTGTAAGAACTACTTACTGAACTGCTTGGCAGACCCTCTCTACACGGTCTATTGCACCGTTGGCACTGCCAAAGAGCTGTGGGATAAATTGCAAAAGAAGTACAACGCACAAGATGCGGGTACTAAGAAGTTCATCGTTGGGAAATTTCTAAAATTCCAAATGGTGGACAGTAAGACAGTGATGTCCCAAGTCCAGGAATTTCAAATGATTATACATCACCTGGATTTGGAAGGAATGAAACTAAACGAGTAGTTTTTGGTTGCATCGCTGATTGAAAAGTTACCTCCTTCATGGAATGAGTTTATGAGTTACTTGAAACTCAAGACAAAAGAGATGACCTTTGAAGAGTTTATTAACAAACTGCAAATCTAGGAAGATAATAAGAAGACCTTGCCAAGGGGTAGACAACCTGCTGAGGCGAAGGCGAATCTGGCTGAGGCCAAAGGGAACTCAAGCAAGAAGCGGAAGTTCCAGAAAGACGGCAAAGCCCCTGCAGTGGAGATGTTCAGAGGTAACTGTCACCATTGTGGAAAACCTGGTCATAGGATCAAGGAACTCCGCAAGCTCAAGACTGAGCAACAACAGAAAGCCAAGTCTAAAGGCAAGGCGCAAGCAAACGTTGTCAAGGACACGCTCCTGGATGACATGATCGAGGAATTCTCTGCAGTGGTGCTAGAAGCCAACTTGGTTGAGAATCCGATGCAGTGGTGGATGGACACAGGTGCTACTAGGCACATCTATTCCAACAAAGATGCCTTCTCCACATATACACCAGTCGCTGACAAGAAACTGGTCATGGGCAACAACGCTTCTTCTGACGTGCTGGGGGTTGGAAAGGTGGTCCTGAAGATGACTTCCGGTAAGGAACTTACTCTGAAGGAAGTGATGCACGTCCCAGAGATTAGAAGAAATTTAATTTCTGGACCTTTATTGGTTAATGCTGGTTTTAGGCTAGTGTTTGAATCCAATAAGTTTGTACTCATTAAAAATGGCACATTTGTGGGGAGAGGCTTCGTCTGTGAAGGCCTCTTCAAAGTGAATTCCATGTCTGTATTGGTTCAAGGAAATAAAGTTGAACCTTCTTCTTATTTGCTTAAGTCTTCTAATTTATGGCATCATAGATTTGGACACGTTAACTACAAGTCTATTCAAAGGCTGATAAAGATGGAGTTGTTGCCGTCTATCGACGTAAACCCTCAATATAAGTGTGAGGTGTGCGTAGAGGCAAAACTCACCAAGCTTCATTTTCGATCCGTCGAAAGGAATACCGCTCCTCTAGAACTTATTCACACAGATATATGTGATTTGAAGTTTGCACAAACTAGAGGGGGGAACAAGTACTTTGTGACATTCATTGATGATAGCACAAGGTATTGTTACCTTTACTTGTTGAAAAGTAAGGATGAAGCCTTTAAAGCGTTCCGACGTTACAAAGCAGAAGTTGAGAACCAACAGAGCCTACGGATTAAATCCATTTGTAGCGATAGAGGGGGAGAATATGTAGCGCCATTTGAGGAATACTGTGCCTAATAAGGCATTATTCATCAAATGACGGCTACATACTCACCTCAATCAAACTGTGTGGCGGAACGTAAGAACCGCACATTAAAGGAAATGATGAATGCCTTGCTTATCAATTCCGGTCTTTCCCAAAATATGTGGGGAGAAGCCGTCCTTACCGCTAATACGATTCTTAACAGAGTCCCACATAAGGGTAAGGACAGAACTTCATATGAATCATGGAAGGGAAAGAAATCCACCTACAAATATTTTAAGGTGTGGGGTTGTTTGGCAAAGGTTGAAATACCCAAGCCAAAGCAGGTCAAGATTGGGCCTAAGACTGTAGATTGCATATTCATCGGATATGCAAATAACAGTAGTGTTTATCGCTTCTTAGTGCATAAGTCAGATATTCCAGATATCCACCAGGGTACAATAATGGAATCAAGGAATGCTCTATTCTTTGAAAGTACCTTTCCTAGAAAGGAAAAAGACATAACCTCTCGCAAATGAAGTTATGCACAAAGCTCTCAAGAACCGGGAGTCCTTGACTACCCGGATCTAAATGGTTCAGATCTAGCGAATCTCGAGGTGGCTGAACATCCGGAATCTAGTGTTCCAGATTCTCAGAACTTGGAGACTCCAGAGATGGATCTAAGGCGAAGTAAAAGGGCCAGGAAGGATAAATCCTTCGATCTTGACTTTGTAGCTTATATGGTTAATGATGAACCAATGATAATTGCTAAGGCGTTGTCAACTCCAGAAGCACCGCTCTAGAAAGAAGCTATTGAGAGTGAAATAGGCTCCATTCTGCATAACCATACTTGAGAGTTGGTTAATCTTCCTCCGGGAAATAAACCGTTGGGTTGTAAGTGGATACTCAAACGGAAATACAAAGCAGATGGGTCTATAGACAAGTATAAGGCCAGGTTGGTAGTCAAGGGCTATCGACAGACAGAAGGCTTTGACTACTTTGATACCTACTCCCCGGTATCCCGGATGACATCCATACGGGTATTCATTGCGATCGCAGCTTTGCGTGACCTTGAGATACACCAAATGGATGTCAAGACAGCCTTCCTAAAAGGTGATTTGGAAGAAGAAATTTATATGGACCAACCCGAGGGGTACGTGGTTCAAGGGCAAGAGAAGAAAGTCTGTCGACTTGTCAAATCTCTGTGCGGGCTGAAATAAGCCCCGAAGCAATGTCACGAAAAATTTGATAGTACTATACTATCGAAGGGTTTCGCCATTAATGAGTGTGATAAATGTGTCTACACGAAAGGTAACTCTAACTCATTTGTTATGATATTCCTGTATGTAGACGACATGTTGATCACAGGAAGCAGTCCTAGGGTAATCCTAGAGACTAAGAACATGTTGAAACAATGCTTCAACATGAAGGATATAGGTATCGCAGATGTCATCCGAGGGATTAAAATCTCTAAGACGTCTGACGGACTGGTCTTATCTCAGTCTCACTACATCGAGGATGTTTTGAGAAAGTTCGAGATGTTACACAGTTCACCGATAAAGTCACCAATGGATACAAATCAAAAGCTTGATAAAAATCTTGGTGCACCTGTATACCATGAGCGATATGCACAGGTGATCGGTAGTTTGATGTATATAACAAACTGCACCCGACCTGATATTGCTTATGCAGTCAATAAGTTGGCTAGGTTCACCCGTAATCCAAGTGATAATCACTGGAAGGCGTTGAATCGGGTATTACAATACCTGAAATACACGTTAAATTACGGGTTACACTACTCGAGATATCCAGCTGTACTAGAGGGGTACAGTGATGCAAATTGGATATCTGATATAGAGAACACCAAGTCCACCAGTGGGTATGTATTTACAATTGGTGGTGGGGCTGTGTCTTGGAAATCCTCTAAGCAAACTTGCATCGCCCGATCCACAATGGAATCGGAGTTTATCGCTTTAGACAAAGCAGGAGAAGAAGCTGAGTGGCTTCATGACTTCTTAGAGGATGTTCCGTGTTGGAACAAACCCGTACCTTCGGTAATGATCCACTGTGACAGTCAGTCGGCTCTAGGAAGGGCACGGAATACTATGTACAACGGCAAGTCTCGTCATATTCGACGGAGGCATAAGACCATTAGGCAACTGATCACCACGGGTATAATATCCATTGATTACATTAAGTCAAATGATAATATAGCAGACCCATTGACAAAGGGATTACCCAAGGATCAGATGGCTTGCCTGTCTAGGGGAATGGGCTTAAAACCCAAAATATAAGGACCAATACAGCGGTAACCCAACCTTACTAACTGGAGATCCCAGTAATTTGGTTCAATGGGAAAACTAAGTTGTAAAGGTTCAGTTGATCGCTTCATTGGAAGCATGAGCACTTTGGATAGGGATTTCTGAAAAGAAACACCAAATCCAAAGCCGTTCCCGCGATAGACGTTAAGTGCTATCTGCAGTGTGGGTAAAAGTTAAGTTTTCAAAACCTGTAATGCTCCTCAACAGTTGAGGTTAGGTTTTGGGAAACTTTTAATAGTTCCTAACACTTGTGAAGTGGGGTATAGCAGGATACCTTGTAGGATACCACCTATTTAAATGAGAGTACGGGCCGCCTCAAATGAACGCACTTAAGAATCCAAGAAGTTGTCCGTGGCCAAAACGGACAAAACATTACGAAGAAGAGAGTAAGGGAATTTGTTGTGTTGGTACCATTGAATTGGCTTACACTAAACACTGATGGTTCAAGACATCACGTTCATCGCGCAGTAAGTAAGTCTGATGGTATTTAACTATGGAAGGTTCAAAGTTGAAGCTACCTCTCCTTATGCAACATCGATCCGCTGAAATATTGCTGGAAATGGAAAAGGCACCATGTGAGTGCGCCAAAATCTCTTTCAAGAAGGGATTGTTGGAAATTTGCCTTTGGCGGAAGTTTCGACCGACCAACTTTAACGGCTTAAACACTAGTGTTACGTATGTTGGAGAATCCGATTCTTTACACATGCATGATCTACTAAGTACGTAGATAACCGTAGGGCCAAGAATCGTCAAATTTCATTGAGAAATGAAAGAGATATTGGTCCACGAAGTGAGGTGTTTGAAGCATGGAAAAGTGTGGTATTGTGTTCAATTCTCCCTCATTGGTGGAGGAAGAAAGAATTGTTGTGTATATAAGACTCAAAATTGGTTTGGGGTTTGGGACCCCAAGGGGTATCCCATGTGTTTAAAGGAGGAAGAACCTAGATGTGCTTCGGTTCGAGGAAAGCCCACACGCGCGCCACCGCCACCCGCCCGTCCGGTCCGGTTCCGGTTTCGAGTCACGGGTTCTCGGGTCACGGGTCACGGGCCGTGGGCTGTGGGCTGTGGGTTGTGGTTCTTGTACAGTGTGATCCCAGAAGTTTCATATGTACAGTTTGGACCAGAATTCTTTCAGATGTACAGTTTGGTTCCTGAAGTTTCAAGATGTACACTTTGGTCCTTGAAGTTTCCAGAAAGTCAGAATTTGGGCAGACAGAACAGAAACGCCACAGCACTCAATTCAGCCATTTATTTTGGCTGAATTACTCCTCCTATAATGGCCAATCCGTTGGTCTTTTCACCATTTATTTTGGTGACATTATGGCCAGTAATGGCACTTATGGAGGCAGTTTTGCTGCTCCTCCCTCACCTATATAAGCAACCCATTGCACCATTGTTGAGTAACTCACAAACTACATGAAAATACACAAGCAGAAAACAGTTTTTTCCTACAACTTCCAAGCATCATTTCGTTACTCAATATTCTTCACGGTAGCATTTGAGTTTCCTTTGCTCAATTGTTCCATTGTTGTTTTATCTTGGGAGATGAATTGTCCAGAACGTATAAATGATACATACGGGGCAATATTGTCTTAAAGACAGAGTGCCACACTCGACTCAGCAAACAAAAACAGTTTTTCAGTTTCCTTGTTCTATTGTAATTTTCAGTTCTTGCATTACTTTGCAGTTACTTGTAATTTCTGTTTCCTGCACCTTTGTACCCAATAATTTTATAATGTTATGAATGAATATAAAGTTGACAGCTAAGGGAATTAACCATTCTTATTAGATCAAGTGCTCGTTTTCTTACCTATGCATGGGTGTTAGTTCACGTTCAAAACTCCTATGACATGTGTTTAAATCGTTACGTAGCGGTCTATTTTTTGACTTTGCTTGCCTGAGTTGTACTTTTAATTGATATCAATTATTCCCAACCTCAATTAATGGACTATGAACTGGAGCAGTTGGCTCTATTCCTTAACCTTAGTCAAATTTGTTACGTACTATCCAAAATTAAAGAACTTTAGTCTTAGTTAAATTTGGTCAAATATAATTCGTTGTTAAGGAAAAAGTTTCTTTTTCGTGCTTGATTCCTAATGAAACTTCTAGATGAGAGTGATTTTATAACATAATGAATGAATAAGAAATTGACAGCTGATAAATTAATAATTTTTATTTGACCAAGTACTCGACATTAGTGTTAGCTCAAGCTTGAGTGTAATTTTATAAAGTAACGAATGAATAAAAGAATGACAGCCACAGGAATTAACAATTCTTATTTGACCAAGTAATCACCTCTTTTTCGCTGCATGAGTGTTAGCTCAAAAATTTTCTGACGTTTGTCTTAGTCGTTGCGTTCAGAGGCAGATGTTGACTTCTGTTATTGGGTTCATCTGAACCTAGTAGTTTCAATATGGAGCATAAACTTTTATGTAAAAACATTTCATAAGGTTAAAGATACAGTGGTTTAATGCTAAAAATCTCAAACGTTGAAGTAATAGAATTAAAATTCTAGATTCGCCTTGTGTTGCGCTATGGTCTTTTTTTTATTTTGCTTGTCCGATTCGCACTTTTAATTGGTTCCAGTCATCCCCAACAGTTGCATTTAGCTCTATTCTCTAACCTAATGGTCAAGTTTGTCATTGTACTATCTAAAATTAAAGAACTTTACTCTTAATTTGGTCTAATATAATTCATTGATAAGAAAAAAAAAGGTTTCGTTTGCATGCTTGATTCCTAATGAAGCTTCAAGATGAGAGTAAGTTTATAACGTAATGAATGAATAAGAAATTGATCGTTAAAGGATTTAACGATTCTTATTCAAACAAGTACTCGACATGAGTGTGAGCTCAAGCGTGAGAGTAATTTTATAACGTAACGAATGAATAAAAGAATGATAGCCAAGGGAATTAACAATTCTTATTCGACCAAGTATTCACCTTCTTATTACTACACAAGTGTTAGCTCAAGCTCAAAACTCCTATGATATGTGTTAGTTGTTGCGTTTAGAGGGGTTCATTTGAACCTAGTACTTTCAACAACAACAACATACCTAGTGTATTCCCACAAATGAAGTTTGGGGATGGTAGAATGTATGCAGACCTTACTCCTACCTTTGTGGGAGTAGAGATGTTGTTTTCGATAGACCCTCGGCTCGAAAGAAAATATAAGAATGTGAAGAACCTAATACCTTCAAGTCAACGTGAAGCAAAAACTTTTGTGTAATAATTTCACATATATTACAAATACGATGGTTCAATGCTAAAACCCTCAAAGGTTGAACTCGTATAATTTAAATTCTAGATTCGCCTTGATTGCGCCGTGGTCTATTTTTCAACTTTGCTTGTGCGATTTGCACTTCTAATTGCTTTCAGTCATCCCCAACCGGTGCAGTGAGCTCTATTCCCTAACGTGGGGCGGAAAGTTTTTTTTTTTTTTTTGGTAGTGTGAAAATTATAGTCACAAGTTAAAAGGGTAAATTTGAAGGTATTTTTTCTAGAAAAAGTTGAACACATGAAGTATACTTCTATTAAGCTGAAATTTCATTATTGAAAATGAAAACTATGAGACGATTTGCTAATAAAAAATATATTAATAGACTAATAGTGCAACCAATTAAGGGAAAAAAGAGCAATTTTTAATAGTATTGCTTTTAGACCTTTTCTAAATAACATAGAATTGATGCGGCATAAGCGGCACAATTGAATAGTTGGACCACTCTAAAGTGAATATGGCGTCGTGATAGCCTTGGCTTGTGGGAAGTTTCTCCGTACCCTTTTAGACTTAGTAAATATTGTTAGGGCCCATAATTAGGTTTATCTTTTGGTAGTTTGGACACTTAACCAAGTTCTTGACGAGATGTATTCACCTTCACCTTATTCTGTTTTCATTAGCCTTAAGCTTGAGCTTGATAAAGTAAGGAATGATGAGATCAATCCTGATTAATGTAGTCAGATAGTTAAAATTAGTAGTTTCTTTAACGAGTGGTGATTTCAGCTTCCATTGAGGCTACGTTGGATTTTTGTTCAAATTTTGAATTTTTTTTCATATGGAACTATAATGAGTTAGTTAAAAAGAAAGCAATCGAAAAATTAAAAGAAGGTACTATTTTTGTTAGATTGCTCTTCATAGTTTGCCCAAAAAAATGCAAAAATGTACCACCTTTGGAATTAATATTCATTGGCGACCTTATGTTGTTTGGTATAACGGACAATATTTTTCAAAAAATATTTGTCACTCATTTTGTAATGTTTGATTATTAGAATTTTTTTAATCAAAATGACAAAAAAAAAGTCCATGACTTTTCCCACTTATAAGCGGAAGTCAATTTACTTCATAACTATCTGAACTCTTAACTTTATATTACTATTCCAATTGACACTTAATATCATTATAAACCGTTAATAGCAAAAAATATCATCAAAACAATATGCGATTTGCTAACACATTACTATCAACTTTTAATAATAAATAAATCTTTTCATAAAGCATCTTTCACTCGCCAGATAAATATCGTAGAACAAATATTTAAAAAATGACTTAATTTTCAAAAAATATTTTTCGAGAATACTAATTGAAAGATGGAATAATTTCCTTTGGGGATTCCTTTCATTATTCACAATATATATAGTTGCACAAGGTTGATTTCTAATATGGTATGAATCCTAACTTACCTTACAAAGGTTGATTCCTAATACAATTAGAATCCTAAGTTACCTTAAATATACATTTATCATAATTACAAAATATACGGAGAATATTCTGAGAATATTCGCTAATACTCCCCCTCAGACAGAGCGGGAGGAGGCCGAATGCTAAGGCTGGATCGGAAGTCGGTGAAGAGTCATCGCGGTAGTCCCTTTGTGAAAATGTCTGCATACTGATAAGAGGAAGGCACGTGTAAAATTTTGACTTGACCACGGGCAACCTTCTCTCGCACAAAGTGGATATCCATCTCAATATGCTTAGTCCGTGATGTTGGACTGGATTATGAGACATATAGATAGCCAGATATGTTGTCACAATAGACTATAGACGTCTTGCGTAATGGACACTGGAGCTCCAAAAGAAGATTTCGGAGCCAACAGATCTCAGCGACGACGTTAGCAACTCCGCGATATTCTGCTTCAGCACTCCAACGGGATAGCGTGGCATGTCGCTTGGCGGACCATGAGATAAGATTATCCCTAAATATACACAGTACCCTGAGGTGGAGCGACGTGTGTCGGGGCATCCTGCCCAATCTGCATCCGTGTAGGCTAGCAACTTAGTTGGGGCAGAGGAGTATAGATGTAAACCAAAGTCTAGTGTGCCCTTAACATATCTGATAATACGTTTTAGGGCGGCAAAATGGGACTCTCGGGGGTCGTCCATGAACAGACACACCTGCTGAACGGCATATGCAATATTAGGCCTAGTGAATGTAAGATACTAAAGAGCACCTGCTAGACTCCGATATAGAGTGGGATCAGAAACTGGCGCACCGTCATTGGCACTAAGCTTGGATTTTGAGTCCACCGGAGTTGGCATAATTTTACAATTTGCCATCTTGGCCCTGTACACTATCTCTTCGCATACTTACGCCGACACGGAACATAGTGGTCGCGCAGATCCGGTCACCGATATACCCAAAAAATAACTTAGCTTGCCCAAGTCACTCATAGCAAATTCAGTTTTGAGTAGAGCAATGATTTCATTATTCAATCCGCCAGATGAGGCAGTAAGAACAATGTCATCAACATATAATAGCAAATATGCAGTGTTGCTACCTCGGTGAAAAGTGAACAGAGAGGTATCACACCTGCTATATACAAAACCAATTTGCAGAAGATACATGGAGAACCGATCATACCAAGCGCGGGGTGCCTATTTCAATCCATACAATGACTTCTTGAGATGACACACAAACTGCGGAGCTGCCAGATGAATAAAACCAGGAGGTTGATGCATGTACACAGTCTCTTTCAAATCCCCATGAAGAAACGCATTCTTGACATCAAGCTGATGAATCGGCCAATGCATTCCCATAGCAATACTGAGAACAATCCGAATAGTGGCCGGTTTAACAACCGGACTGAATGTCTCACCACAATTAATACCCTCCTGCTGATTAGTGCCATTTGCAACTAGTCTTGCATTATACCTCTCTAAGTCACCATTGTCTCTGAACTTGTGACGAAATAGCCACATACACCGGATAACATTCACACCAGCTGGTCTAGGTACCAAATCCCAAGTGTTCTACTTGGTTAAAGCGTTAAACTCCTCACACATGGCCGCATTCCAATTGGGGTCCAGTTTATCTAGTTTTGGATTCTTTGGAATGGGTGATAAGGTTTGTGTGGAGAGATTGAAGTGAACCTTGGATTTGAAGATACCGTGTTATGCACGAGTCTCCATGCGGTGAGAGGGCAGCAGTGGAAGGTCGGGACTGGTTGCTGGACTGGGAGGCAGCTGGGCTGCAGGATTGGTTGATGGACTGATGGGCGACAGTGTTGCTGCAGAGGCAGGAGACTCGACTGGTTGCTGGACTTTCTGGACTGGAGGCAGTGTGGGTGGTTCAGTAGACTCGACATGATGCAGCATGGGTGGTGTGTGGGACCGAGAGCAGGGAGCTGGACTGGTTGGCAGCATTGCTGCTGGAGGGGCAGACGACACTGCTTGAAGCAGCAGTGGTGTCGGAACAGTGGGCTGCTGTTGGTATAGATTTTGGATGACCGGAGACAAACTTGGTTCATCGAGAAAGAAGTAATCGGTGGTCTGAAATTTTCGGAGATTGGAAAAAGGAAAGGTTGTCTCGTTAAAGGTGACGTGATGGGAGATGATGATTTTGCGAGTGGCAATGTCATAGCACAAGTAGCCCCGATGATTAGGAGACAGGCCAAGGAAGACACATGGCATAATGTGAGGGGCAAGTTTGTGAGGTGCAGTGGAGGCTATGTTGGGGTAGCATAAGCATCCAAAAATACGTAGGTGATCATATGATGGTTGCCTACGGTATAAGATTTCGGTAGGGGTCTTGTTTTGGAGTGTGCTAGTTGGTAAAATATTTAGAAGGGATTCTACCATTTTGACAGCATAGACCCAAAAAGGCGGTGGTAGGTAGGCATGAAACAGAAGTGTGCGGACCATGTTATTGATGGTACATATAATTCTTTCAGCCTTTCCGTTTTGGGAAGAAGTATAGGGACAAGAAAAATGGAAAACCATGCATTTTTTAGAACAGAAATTGTGAAATGCCGAGTTATTAAATTCACGTCCATTATCTCATTGGAATGATTTAATAGATTTTTCAAATTGTATCTTAATGAATTTTTGAAACTCGAGGAATTTTGCAAAAACTTCATATTTGAATTTCAGTGGGTAAATCCAGACAAAATGTGAAAAATCATCAAAGAATACTAGATAGAATTTATGACCCAAAGAGCTAACAATCGGAGATGTCCACAAATCATAATTAACAATATCAAAGGGAGAAAAAGTAGCACTGTTTGATTGGAAGACGAGTATGTTTTCCTAGTGGAGAAGAAAAACTGTATTGGGCAATTTTCCCATTATTACATTTAATACGCTTAGAAGTCCTAAGAAAGGTAAAAACTTAGTCTCCGGGATGTCTTAGTCTGTTGTGGCAAGTGGAGGGAGAGATAGCCGCAAGGGATATAGGTGCTTGCAGTATGTCAGCGGAAGATTGAGTGAATGGGTAGAGATCTCCCACACTATTGCAGCGTGTAAGAATTTTCCCCTTATTGAGTTCCTTCACAGAAAAACCAAAAGGGTCAAATTCGACAGACACATAATTATTGCTATTGAATTTTCTAACAGAGATTAAGTTTTTAATGATGTTAGGTGTGTATAGGATGTGGTTTAGGGAGAAAGGTGGGTGTGGATGTTTGGTGTGTGTGCTACCGTAACCTTCAATTGGAATGCGATGACCATTGCCGACAGTAATAAATTGAGGGCACTTTAACCGACGTAGTTGAGATAGGTTACCTGACGACGAGGTGAGGTGAGATGTGGCTCCGGTGTCCATGTACCAATTATCGTCGGGCTGTTGAAGGTTTACGGTGGTGTATGCCTGGCCCAAATCGGTCGGGGCCGGTGCCGCTTGGCCGGCCGCAGCTTGCCGATTCTTTCTTCTTCGGGGACCGCAATCGGTGGGCATGCTGCTGGTGGGCCTACCTGGTGGTTGGGGCAGGGCCTAAGAGGCCAGTCGAACAAGGCTGCTGGAACTGGCCCCCTGTAGTCGGGTACGGGCATGTAGGCGAGGCCCAGTTCTGCTGGTTGGGCCACTGCTGCTGCTGGTTGGACCACTGCTGCTGTTTTCCAGTCCACTGGTTGCGTTGGCCCTTTACGCGGCCCTTGCCTTTGTTGTTGCGACCTTTGCCGCCACGACCTCCGCCGCTCTGCTGCTGCTGCTGGAACTGCTGGTTGCTGCTGGCCGCAGGTGTTGTTATCCCGTCAACGGCTAAGGCCTTTTGATTGTGCTCCTCTTGTTTAACACGTCTAGTTTCTTCCAACAATAGTTGTGAACGTGCCTTGTTGAAACTTGGGAGAGGGTCGGCTTGTTGAATCATTGTTGCGAGTGTGTCATATTCACCTTTTGGTAAACCCGCAACAAGTTGAAGCACCATCTTGGTTTCTGAAATAGAAGTCCCGACGTTGGATAGTTGATCGGTTATGAGTTTAAGTTGCTTACAATATTCGGACATGTTGTTAAAATTCTCGAGGCGGGTATTATTGAATTGCTCTTCCAAATATACGGCCCGAGTATTTTTATTGTCCTGAAAGATTTCTTCTAGCCGGACCCAAAGTTCACGTGCCGTAGCACCTGTTTTCATGATAGTGCACAACATGTCTTTGGAGATGGTGTCGTAGGTCCATTGTTTGACGATGGTGTCAAGACGACGCCAGATTGAGTCTGTAACATCGGTAGGACGAGGAACAGATTCGTCAATATGATCGAGCACGTTGTATGCACATGCATGAATGTAGAATAGTTCCATCCACATGGAATATTGACAGTCTTCTTGGTCAAGAATTATAGGGATAAAATTCTTGATGTTGTTAACGGCGAATGCCGGATGAAAAGAAGATACTGAACGTTGAGAGGGCTTGTCAAGTGTGCCAGTGGATGAACCGAAATTTGTGGGGGAAGACATGGTTGTCGCCTGCCGAGGGAAGGGAATTTGCTGGTTTGACCGAGAAAGGGATGAAGAAACCAGAAAAAAAATCTGTGAAATCAGGAAAAAAAATGCTGATTTCGGCCGAGAAAGAGGAACAGAAGGGATTTAGGTTTTAGGTTCTTGATACCATGAAAGATGGAATAATTTCCCTTGGGGATTCCTTTCATTATTCACAATATATATAGTTGTACAAGGTTGATTCCTAATATGGTACGAATTCTAACTTACCTTACAAAGGTTGATTTCTAATACAATTAGAATCCTAAATTACCTTAAATATACATCTATCATAATTACAAAATATACGAAGAATATTCTGAGAATATTTGCTAATACTAATGACAAAGGTCTAACTTTGAGTCTTTGATTTTGATCCCAATCATTGTAATATTCGCTTACTTATGTTACCATTTCACTAGGTTATTGAACACTCATTTTAATTTTCTCAACAACGTCGATCATAATATAATGAATAAAAAGGACATGGATATTCCCCTAACCCTCCTATACCCTAACCTTAATGGATAAAACCTATAGTAGAAAACTAATATGTCGATAATCCTTGTATTATACTCCTCCCTATTATAATATCTACTATAACTTACAATGTGCTTATCCTTTTAACAACACAGTGCTCCTCAATTCTGGGACATAATTATAGGTAGTAACACCAAATAAATGAGAAAAATTGGATTTTCTTGCTGACTACACAAAGTCGAATTAAGTAAACAACTACAATGTACTAATTATATTTGCATCCCCCCAATACATTTTTACATAAAAAGTCACTTTTTTTATTATTAGAACTTTAACTTTCTTTCTATTTTATGATTTCTACTCGGTGTTCGGTACCCGCATGAGAGCCTGATTATATCCGGATTCGCACCTAGTTAAGCCCATTTCTAGGGAAACGCTCCCTACCAATAATATTTTTCATACATATGGGTCGAACCCGAGACCTCTAAGTTTTAGGCAAAGATATAGTAAAAACTAAAAATAGAAAACAACATAATATTGCCATCCAAAATAAGGTATATCCTTTTGTTTCAATTTTGGTATCCACTAGGTTGGTAAGATTTTCTTTACAACAATTGGAATTTTATTGTATTTAGATAAAAGGGGATATTTCAAAAAGGTACGCAAAGTTAACTTTTCGTTTAAGAAAATTGAACCATCGTTTTAGTATAAAAGAAATAGATTCCAGAACATTTTTTCAGTAGTTGAATGTTTAAAAGATTTAAGTTATGCAATAAGTTTTCCATTGACCGGTAATTGCTCTGTTCATCACCTTCTTTTCTATGATTTATTTTATTGAATTGTAATTGAAACTCGAGATTCCTTTTGATTTGTTTGTTTTATGAATAAGCTGTAGCGTTTCTATAAAATTAAAATTTTCCTTTGAATATGGTGTAGTTATTCAACGATTATACAAAACGAGAGAATCAATGTTGAAAATGAACCTTTTTTACAGGGTTAAAGGGTTAAATTTTCCCTAAAACTATGCAAAATGCTCCAAATTTGCCCCTCGCTTTTTAAAATGATCCATATTTGACCACCATTTTTCTTAGTCACCCTCCCTTGTCCATCTATTATCGCTATTGGTGATATTAAAAAAAAAAAATAGAGATGGATTTGTGTCAATGGAGCTCTGACAGAGATGTAGGAATTCAATTTTATTATTTAAGTTTTATTTGGGGCTTGAGGGCGGAAAATATAATCTTATGGAATAGAGGACGTTATGATATTGAAGAAGACGATAGTGCCGCTGACGGAACAATGACCAAATTCTTCAAATTAGTTCAGGGTTAAATATGAATTATTTCACATAGTCTAAGGGAAAATCTGACTATTTTCTCTAATAAAAAAGGCCCACGTGACATCACCTAGTGTTAAATACGGTCTCTAGAGACTACGCTTCTGAAGTTAGTCATTAAAGGCAAATATATTCCATTTTTGTAATGATAAAGGTATATCTGACCTAAACTGTTCACTAAAGGTAAATATGACCCATTTCATATAATTCAAGGATAAATTTAAGTATTTTTTCTAAAAAGTAGAACATAATAAAAACGAAAATAGCTACAAACAAGGTGATGTTCCTACATTTGAGTATCACCAATCAGAGAAGAGGACAACAAAGGTATAGGCAGAGCGGCGGGAGCGTAGATTAACCGACCTTATACTTATCTCAGCTTGTTAATAGGTAGAGCGACTGTTTACGATAAATCCGCTAAAGCCAAAGTATAAGCACAAGAACAAAATAAAAGTGAGAGAAACGGTCACATAAGCACACCCGGTCAAAAAGAATTTAGATAATCTAAAATTGACTTTTATCGACTAATTTTTTAATTGCCACTAAATGGATCTTTTTAGCTGCCAAACTTTAATTGCCGCTAATAATTGACTCTAAAATTATAATTAATTGCAATAAAGTTCTTTGGGGCAGCATTTGCATTTTGGTTATTCTTTTTTCTTTTCTTGGTATTTGTTTGATCGGGAAGTGGGGTATCCCTGGAAAAGAGGTCGGCCTTAAGTTCTAGCTTATATAACTTAAACTGAAGAGTTGTAGTTTCGCTTTCTGAAAATCCCATTTCCGATAGGGGCAGTTGATAATTAAATTTGATTTGATCATTATTTTCATATCTGTAATAGTGCGAAAAGAAGGCCCATTTTTTCTTTGGTTCGCTTTCCCTTAGGCTCGGTTGCCCTTCTTTCTATTTGCCGCAGTAAATGAGATTGGGAGTTGGATTTCCTTTACGTTTCGCTCCGCTCTTTCCACATATATTTAATTTGGGGTACGGTCAGTTCACCAGGAGGATCGCCCTCCCAATTCGAAGTTTTTTCCTGAAAGTTTCAACCTTGTTGACTATGACAACAATCGCTTATTGTTGCTAAATAAATGTCACTAATTGTCTTTTTTGGTGTAGTGTACCTATCATTGGAGCTTTTTATTGCGTCTTGTTTGCCCTCATATGTAAGTGATTTTTCTCATATTAAGAACAATATACTACAATAACATATTCAATAAAATCCCACAACGTGGTGTCTGGGGAGGGTAGAGTGCGCGCAGACCTTACCTCTACCTTGATAAGTAGAGACTGTTTTCGAAAGATACTCGGCAACTATATTAAGAAGAATATAGTAAGTAGTCAATAAGCTTAATAATAAGAAAATTATAGTTGAAGTATTGCCTACTGGTTGCAGCTTCAACCTAAGAAATATAGAGAATTATTTAGATTCTTCTTCCCTTATCTTATACTTAAGCTCACCCCATCTCTTAAAAAAATTAAAAATAATTAGTACAAGAAAGCTTTTTACAACCTACCGGGGTAAGAGAAATCTACTGATAGGTGCAACATTGTTATTCCTTATTTTTGGGGAAGGGTTAAATTTGTTCCTACACTATTCGAGCAATATGCTTCTTTAATTGTAAGGGCAAATTTGTATGCATTATTCAAAATCAAGCAACTTACTCGTAGTTGGACTTTTGGTCTAATATTTCCCGTCAGTAGAAAAAAAAATTCATTTTTTTCCTTGACCACTAATCGAGGTCCAACACGTCAGGTAATTCTAACCCGTAAAAAAGTGAAAGGGCAAAGTTGAATTTTTTTCTCAAATAATTCAGACATGTGGAGTCTACTCATTTCATATTGCACCTCCATTAACGACAAAAGCAAATTCGAGACGATTTGCTAACAATAGCGGTATAAATAGACAAAAGTATAACGGAGGACAAATGTGAAAATTTTCAAATAGTACATGAACAAATTGTGGAAACAACCCTTGCAGAATTGCATGGTAAGACTACGTACAATAGACTTTTGTGGTCTGGCCCTTTCTCGGACCCTGCGCATAGCGGAAGCTTAGTGTACCGCCCTTTTCTTTTTTTACATGAACAAATTTGAACATCATTTTCCTTTTATTGTGTAATCTGAACTATCATTCTACAACATGTACAATGTGCATTAGATTCTAGCCACCAAACACTTGGAATGGAACTTGTGGGCACAAGGCAATTGCATTAGGTTGCCTCCAACACCAAATGGTTCCAAGCAAATGACACAATTACGTTGTTTAACCTTCAGTCTCAACTTTGCCCAATTTAACTTCTTTGATCCACTTTTCAGCAAATTGCACACTTGCTTTGGCCTTTGTTGTCTATTAATGTTAAACCTGAAAATTTTGATCACACAGAATGAATCAGTAAGTTGAGGGGAAAATGAATAAAATAACCATAACATTGCTACGTGCAACATATCTAAGAGCGATGATACAAATAATATATGCAGGATATCAAGGGCTATCGGTCACCGTCGTCAAAAGATGGTCAATTGAATACCTTCTACTCGAAAATATTCGTCTCAATTTATGTGACAGACTTTAACTTGACACGGAGTTTAGCAAAGAAAATAAATCTTTTCAAATTTGTGGATTAAAATACGACATAGACATTAGTGTGATTATAAATCATCTCATTAAGGGTAAAAATAGAAACTATGACATTAATTCTTTTTACGACCAATTAAAAAAGTGTACGACACATAAATAATAGAGATTTAAGTACCACTTTTCTTCTGATTCCCTTTGTGCAATCAGCTTCTTGTCCAATCTTTGCTTGGCATCACTGGCAATTTCACCTAGTTCTTCATCGTCTCAATGAGAAGCCTGGTCTGGTGCACTTCTTTGCTGTAAATTGAAAAACATAGTGATGGACACACCTTTTAGTAAGTAATGTTATGTGCATGACACCATTTTGTTAAAAAGCATTTCTTAGGGTGTTTGGTACCCGGGAAAATATTTTTCAATTTTTTCTTGATTAATAGGTTAAAATATTTAGAACTTATTTTATTTAGAAAAAAAAGTTTCTTAAAAAATTAAGAAATGACTTCCCTAGTGAGAGTAGAAAAAAATAAGTTTCATAAATGACATTTCAAGCTCAATGTCTCCTCCAACACCCCCGGGCTGCCCAACTGCCATGCCACCCAACCCCATAGTGTTTTCTTAAA
The DNA here is from genome assembly GCA_034509755.1 of Anisodus tanguticus. Lineage (NCBI taxonomy): Eukaryota > Viridiplantae > Streptophyta > Magnoliopsida > Solanales > Solanaceae > Anisodus > Anisodus tanguticus. The sequence continues at coordinate 4,090,698 of CM067543.1, read as the reverse complement.
TCAGATATAAATGTTGTAGGAATAATATACTATATATGTTTGCTTACTTCGCCAAAACACCCAAAAAATAAATAAGAAAATCACTTATTTCTCAAAAAAATATTTTCTTCCGTACCAAACACACCTTATATGTGTGCAAATTCTTCTTATAAAAAATAATATGCATATCAACGATAAGGCGACAACACTTGAAAATAATCCAAAATATATCTTACTCTTTTTTTTTCATTAGAAGTTCATTGAAAGTGACACATTTTCCTTTTTATTATGTCTTAAGAAGATTGACACATTTATATTCAAAAACTATAGAACTTTAAATTGTTCACGATAAAGCTACAAAGTATAATGCTTATGACATGTTCTACATCACAAGTTCAGATATCTTTTCTTCTTCTAAAATCTCGTGCCTAACTAGTCAAACACCTTTACCAATATGCAGGAGAGAGTAAATTCTTAAAATTACTGTCGCGTACCTAAATCTAAACACACTTCAGAATAGTGACTATAGATCGGTCCGGACATCAGTTATGTATGGGAAAATAAATATTATCTTTTTATTTTTCATCCGGTGTCCAATATCCGTATTGAAGCTCGACGCAATTCAGATCGCACATTATATGGCTCATTTCTGAGGGCGGCGCTCCCAACAGAATTCCAAAAAGGTCAAAGGCTAGACCTCTGATTAAGGGTGGAGGGATCTCAACCGTCTCACCACAACTTGGTGGCAAATAAATGTTAGCCCTATACTATAACATACACAAGAACTGAGGAAGAAAGGTGCAATTGGTTCATACCTTTGAAGCAGAGATACTTGATGTATCCAAGAATAATCCATTACTTTGAAGAAGCCTTCTCCGCCTTGCAGACTCAGAGCAATAAACATGTTAGACATTTTTCACACACACTCACACTAGAAGGAGAGAGAGAAAAAGAAGAAGGCCTATTTTCCCCACAATTGATCAGATTGTCTTGCCTTGGAAAGCTGAAGGAAATATGACAATGTCAAAATTATTGACACCTATGCCAAGTTTATTCTAAAATGTAGGAGTGTCAATGGCTTTTTTTAATAACCCAATTTACTGACCTAATCGAATCGATTATTAAATTTAACATTTTTTTTGAAGGTTTTTATATAAATTTATAATCGTACCGAATAATTAAATAGATTCTTAATTTTACAAAAAGAATAAGCTGAAAAAATACCAAATCGTACCGAATATATTTATGTCTAAAATATATTCTGTATATTTAGTCTAAATAAAGAAACATAAATTTTTCGCCTTGGGTCTAGGGTGATGGAAACAGTTACAAGTTAACATGTAATTAACACTCAAAGTTTCATCACCAAAACCTATTATACTCTTCAAATTGAAACTAAATCAGTTCCAACATATTAAATAATAAGCTACAAGGTATTATTCCAGCAATCTTAATCTTATTAAACTCACCTCATAAGTCTTATCTTGATTAATTTCTTTTCACTCATGTGATCACACAAAAAGGAGAGAGAAAAAGAAGAAGGCCTATTTTCCCAATTGATCAGATTTTCTTGCCTTGAAAAGTTGCAGGAAAAAGGACAACGTCAAAATTGAAAGAAATAATCCCCTTGATTATTTTCATTAATTGAAAGACTATATATACAAGTTACATAATAGGAGAATTATATTCCTATTCTATTCCTAAAACCTTATTCTATACATTTATGGTAATACACTACTAATTATATTACAACATTACCTAAACTAGGATACTAAATATTTACCATAAATTACATTGACTAATCAGCCAAAATCGAGAGTCATTATGTGAGCAAATCCGAGACTCAATATACACAATATACACATGTATATTGTGCGTATATTGTGTATATTTAACACACACCCGCAGTCATAGCGGGCGGTCTTCGAACGCTGAGACTGTCCCTAAAATCTTCAAAGAGGACCGAGGGAAGACCCTTTGTAAAGATGTCGGCAATTTGATATCTCGACGGGACATGGCAGACGTGAACTTGACCCCGAGCGACCTTTTCGCGGACAAAGTGAATGTCCATCTCGATATGCTTAGTGCGCTGGTGCTGAACTGGATTACCAGAGAGGTAGATGGCACTAATATTATCGCAATAAACCAAGGTTGCCTTCTGAATGGGACAATGAAGCTCCAAAAGCAAATTATGTAACCAACATGATTCCAAGACCACGTTAGCTACCCCTCGATATTCAGACTCGGCACTTGAGCGGGATAGAGTCGATTGACGCTTCGCAGACCAGGAGACCAAGTTGTGACCAAGAAACACATAATAGCCTGATGTAGACCGCCAGGTGTCGGGATAACCACCCCAATCAGCATCTGTATACGAGACAAGTGTGGATGTCGAGAAAGGATATAAATGCAAACCATAGTCAAGTGTACCTTGAATATACCGAATGATGCGTTTGAGTGCATTCATGTGCTCAATTCTGGGATCATGCATGAACAAACGCACCAGCTGGACAGTATATGTAATATCCGGTCTCGTGAAGGTAAGATATTGAATGGCCTCTACAAGACTGCGATAGCGGGTCAGATCCTCGTAGGGTATGCCGGCAGCGGCACTAAGCTTAGGCTTTGTATCGACTGAAGTGGAAGTGGACTTATAGGATGACATCACCGCCCTCTCGATGATCTCAACTGCATACTTTCGTTGAGACAAGAACATTCCATCGGAATGATGAGTGACGACAATCCCCAAAAAGTAACTCAAGGGCCCTAAGTCTTTCATAGCAAACTCAAAGCTGAGTATGGTCATGATAGACTGGCGTAAGGCATCTGTAGAGGCAATCAAAATGATATCATCCAAATACAATAAAATGTAGGCCAATGACGAACCACGATGGTAGATGAACAAGGAATTATCCGACCTGCTGTGAGTTAACCCAATAGTCGAAATATAGTCAACAAACCTTATATACCAGGCCCGTGGAGACTACTTAAGTCCATATAAGGACTTCTGCAACAAACATACATGATGAGGATGTTTGGGATCCCTGAATCCCAACGGCTGATGCATATAAATTGTTTCCTTGAGATCACCATGTATGAAAGCATTATTTACATCTAACTGATGAATATGACATGCTTTTGAAAGAGCCAAGCTGAGTACAATGCGAATGGTAGCCGGCTTGACCACCGGGCTAAATGTCTCGCCACAATCTACCCCAACCTGTTGAGTCTTACCTTCCCCCACAAGTCGCGCCTTATGCCGTGCAAATGAACCATCTGAATTTTCATTGTGAGAAAAATCCACATAGACCTAATAATATTAATACCAGAAGGATGGGGCACCAACTCCCATGTCTTATTATAAATAAGAGCATTATATTCATCGGTCATAGCAATTTTCCAATTTGAGTCATTTAACGCAGACACATGAGTATGGGGTAGGAGTGATTTAAGAACATTAGAATTTAAATTAAAATGTCTCTTTGGTTTAAAAACACCCCGCTGACTACGAGTGACCGGTCTATGACTTGAGGAAGAAGTGGGCAAATTTTGGGAATTTTCTGGGCTCGGGATGGACTGGCCAGCAGGCAGTGGGCTTGCTGGCCCAATACGGTAAATCGGCACGGGAACTGGACCAGTTCCAGAATTGGGCTGGACTGGCCTAATTGGTGGAACTGATCCAGTGATGGCAGTTTGTGACGGACTAGTGGGGTCAGCGGGCAGTGGGCCCGTTGGAGGATTTTAGGTGCGGAACATGTCCGAAAAATAGTGAGTAATATAGGGGGATATACCATCATCCAAAAAATTATACGAACTAGGCTCGGGAGTAAGAACTTTAGTAAATGGAAATTGGATTTCATCAAAAATTACATGGCGATTAATGATGATTTTCTTGGAGGATAAATCAAAGCATTTGTAACCACGATGATTAGACGGATAATCCAAAAACACACACGGAGTAGACTAGGCCTGAAGTTTGTTAATTGTGGTGGACGGAAATAACGGATAACACAAGCACCCAAAAACCCGAAGATGAGAATAAGAATGATTCTTATTATATAAAATTTGAAGGGGGGAAGAATATGTCAGACCTTTGGAATGAATTATGTTAAGGAGATATGTAGCCATTTGAAGAGCATGATGCCAAAAATATGGGAGTACGGAAGCATGAATTAAGAGAGTGCGGACAATGTTATTTATGGAACGAATTTTGCGTTCGGCTTTCCCATTTTGTGAAGATGTATGAGGACAAGAAAAATGAAAATTGATCTCATTATTAGCACAGAACTCCCGAAACACCCTATTGTCATATTCTTTGCCATTATCACACTGAATATTTTTTTATTATTCTTTCGAATTGGATTCGAATGAATGCTCTAAATTTTAAGAAGACGGAAAACACTTGAGATTTATGTGCGATTGGAAACGTCCATAAAAACCTAGAATAATCATCCAAAAATAGAACATAATACTGATGGCCTAACGAACTTAGAACAGGAGACGTCCATAGGTCGCTATGAATAATATCAAATGACATTAAAGTATGCGAATTTGAGTCTACAAAGGGCAACTTAACAATTTTTTCTAAAGAGCAAGACTGACAATTTGGAGTACTATTCGTACCCTTACATGAAATAAAATTATGTTTATGTAATGACGACAAAATAGAAGATCCGGATGACCAAGACGAGCATGCCACAAGAAAGGAGCAAGGGTTGCAAATGCTGATGGCAAGGCTTGACTCGATGGACTGAAACCGAGCGTGATAGGATAAAGGTTTCCCCTACTATCACACATCATGAGAGGACTCCCCGTCTTGAAATCCTTTACAGAGAAACCAAAAGGATCAAATTCAACAGAAACGGAATTGTTAGTGGTGAATTTTCGGACAGACACTAAGTTTTTAATCAATTTGGGGGCATGTAAAGTATTTTTCAAGATAAGGGGTGGATTGGGGGGAGACAAAGTTTTATGACCATAACCCTGAATTGGAATAGAGTTACCATTACCGACAATTATACCACGAGGGTTGCTCAAATTGGCATAAGACGAGAGAGTACCTTGATCGGAAGTCATGTGTGTCGTTGCGCCGGTGTCCATGTACCAATTTGGATCCGGTTGCGTCAACCCAAGTGTGTGCATTGCAGCCTCAATGTCGGTGTGAGTAGATATGGGGCCCACTGCCGAGAATGCTTGTGTGGGCCGAGGCCCAAGCAGTCCACCCTGCTGCCCCGGCCCGATCTTTGAACCGAGAAGCCGCCGCCGATTGTTGGGCCGGAAGTTAGGTTGTCCAGCCCACAGGCTGCTGGAAGGGCCTGGAAAATAGGGGCTCCTGGCCCACGGCCCATTGCCCCAGCCCTACTGCCATGGGCCCCATGGCTGGGACCGGTAGGGAGGAGGCCCATTGTTGACTGGACGGGCCCCACTGCCGGACTGCTGACCACCGGAACCGTCGCGTTTGCCCCCGCGATTTTTGTTATTATTCTTACGATTATTTTTGCCGCCACCATGAGTACGATTTTGGCCCGAATTATCAACAAAACCTGAAGAATTTGTGGAGGACGTCATTAGGACGACGGGGCTTGCTCCGGTAGCTGCCTTTTTAGCCAAACCGACTTCTTCCAAAGTAAGCATGGAGAGGGCTTGATAAAAAGCGGGAAGTGGGTTGCTTTGACGAATGAGAGTCCCAACGCCATTATAGGCCTCCGAGAGACCGACAACCAGTTGTAGAACCAGACGATTATTTGTCACATGTGCGCCAACGTTACGGAGTTGGTCCGCCAACTCCTTGAGTTTCTTGCAATATGCAGATACGTTTGGAAATTCTTCCATGCGAACTTGAGAGAATTCCTGCTCGAGTGTGACAACACGTGAATGTTGGTTATCTTGGAATATGTCACACAATCTATTCCAGGTAGCCATAGCCGTGGTATCCGACTCAATAATCGTCTGTAAGAGGTCAACCGAAATAGTGGAATAAATCCACTGGAGAACGATAGCATAAAGAGTAATCCATAACTGAGGATCTTCCGCGAGAATAGGTGCAGCGGGAGGAATTATGTGATGGAGGACTTGATGGGAGATAGCGTGAATTTTAAACAATTCTGCCCACGTCGCATATTGGACGTTTTTCATCTCAAGAACAATAGGGATGTTGTTCTTGATGTTAGAAACTATGAGGGCATGATGAAAATTGTTTTTAGACATATTGAAAGAACAAAGGGAGATGAGGGGAAATTTGGGAAGAGTGGAGGTTAATAATATCACGAATTCCGGTGAAGGGGGACGGAATCCGGCGACGGTTGTGGCCGAGAAAGGGCACAAAAACCGAGAGCAATGGCGGAAGCAAGACCTAGTCTCTTGATACCATGAAAGAAATAATCCCCTTGATTATTTTCATTAATTGAAAGGCTATATATACAAGTTACATAATAGGAGAATCATATTCTTATTCTATTCCTAAAACCTATTCTATACATTTATGGTAATGCACTAATTATGGTAATACACTACTAATTATATTACAACATTACCTAAACTAGGATACTAAATATTTACCATAAATTACATTGTCTAATCAGCCAAAACCGAGAGTCATTATGGGAGCAAATCCGAGACTCAATATACACATGTATATTGTGTGTATATTTAAAAAAATAATAGTGATCTATGCCAAGTTTATTCTAAAATGTTTCTTATTAAATTAATTAAATGAGAAATCGTCGTCGACCTCGTACGGAAGTTTCTTTGAAAGTGAACTTTGATTTGAATCTCGAAAACAAATGAGGAAGACTATTGTATTCATATTTTTTTACTCCTCTTTTTAATTATGTGATCATATTTAATTGAGTATAAAGTTTAAGAAGGAAAGCGATTTTTATAACATTTAATTTTAAACATGTTATGACGTTTACATTACGATAAACATATGTCATTAAAGATAAGATGAAAAGTTTAATGAAAAAATATTTCCGGATATAAGATTATGACTTTTCTTTGAAATATTTTTAATAATAAAAGAGTGCTACAAAAAATGGAACATAGGGAGTATAAGCGAAGGCGGACCTGTTGGAAATTTGCTTTTGGTGGGGAGGTGCGTTCACCCGTATTTAATGACTTAAACATTAGGGTTCCGTATGTTGGAGGCTTTGTCTCTTCACACATGCATAATCTACTAAGTGAGTAGATGACCGTAGGGCCAAGAATCGTCAAATTTCATTGAGAAGTGAAGTAGATATTAGTCCACGAAGTAAGGTGTTTGAGGCATGGAAATATGGTGTGGGACAAATCTACCACATCGGTGGAAAAATGAAGAATTGTTCTCTTTATAAGTCTCAAAATTGGCTAAGGGTTTGGGACCCCAAGGGGTAACCCATGTGTTTGAAGAAGGGAGGACCTAGATGTGTTTGGATTCAAGGCTAAGTCCACGCGCGCGCCGCCGCGCCCCCGTCCGGGCTCGGGTCTCGGGTCGTGGGAATTCGACTTCTTCTGATATTATCTCTTTGGACCCCAAATTGCTTAATATTTACTGTTTGGTCCCTGGAGTTTCTGGAAAGCTGAAATTGGGAACGACGGAAGACATAAAGTTTCTGCCTGCCGTTGGAGTTGATTTTTGGAGCGTTAAACTCCATTAATCTGCACCTTAACTCCTCCCTAACAACTCATTTATGTTGCACATTAAATCAGCAATTACTTGACTGATTAACTCCCTCACTAATGGCCATAAACATCCATTACTTGGCCATAAACTGCCATTACTTGGCAGTTGAGGAGTCCCTCCCCTTATGCTATATATTGGAGCCTTTTGGCTCAATTGTAAAGACGAATATATACAACACAACACAGAGACAAACAGAAGAGAGCACAACACCAAATTCTGTCCAAAACGTGACCAGAAACAGTGGCCAAAAATAGAAAACTCTTCATTCCTTTTTTATTCTTCAGCAAGTCGTTTTGTGTTTGTTTTCTTCGTCAGAATCAACCTATTTGCTTTGTAGTGTTGATTAGTTGTTGTTTTATCTTGGGAGACTATTGCCCGTTAACGTAAAAGCATATATACGGGGCAATCTTGTCTTAAAGACAGAGAGTCATCTCTCGACTCAGCCACAGTTGTAACAATCCAGATTTAGTGTTTCTTGATTTCAGGTTATCAAGATTCAAGACTCAACAAGCTTGCGGCAGTTATGAATATTGCCTATTTATTTATCCTTTCGAACACTTGTAATATTTATTTACCTCCCGTACTGCTTTACATATTCAACAGGACCTACGTACAAATTACTGGGTACATTAGTTTAAATCCAAGCACTATATTTTTATACACGAACCTGCATTAATATACAAATCGATTTACTGAGTGCCATTTCGTAACTAACAACAACTTTAAATTAAAGGAAAATGAGTACTTATTGCTTAAAAAGTTTAGGCCTGCTACTGAAAACTATCATTTACATCTCTTCTCTTCTTTTGGAGGAAGAATATAATTCAATAATCTCCTCTCTTTTTTTCTGATCTTATTATTGTTGGTATTTTATTGTACTTTATAAAGCAGTACGGAAAGTAAATAACTATTACAAGTATTCGAAAGGATAAACAAATATTCAATATTCAGAAATTGAATCTTGTTGAAGAAATAGGCCAATCTTCAAAACTGCCGCAAGCTTGTTGTGTCTTGAATCTTGATAACCTGAAATCAAGAAACAACTAAATCTGGATGGTTACAATGTTGTGTGTTGAGTCGAGTGATTGCCCTCTGTCCTTAAGACAAGATTGCCCCGTATATATGCTTTTACGTTAGCGGGCAATAGTCTCCCAAGATAAAACAACACTTTAATCTCTACGCTACAAAGCCAATAGGTTGAGCCTGACAAAGAAAACAAATATGAATCGACTTGCTGAAGATATGGAAAAGGAAGGAAGAGTTTCTGTTTACTCTTCTCTTTTGTCTCTGTGTATATAGTGTATCTCTATTGTGTATATCTTGTGTATATCACACTGTATTTCGTCACAGTTTTGCTCACTGTTTTGCAACACAGTTTTATTCACTGTTTTGTGGTCTGTTTGTGCTATATTTCTGTGTCTGTTTCTTCTATTTTTTCAGTCACGTATGTGTGCTATATTGCTGTCACGAATTGAGCCAAATGAGGCATCAATATATAGCATGGAGGAGGGCTGTCCAACAACCACAAACAAGGCTGTTAATAGCCATTAGTGAGGGCTGTTAATGGCCATTATGAGGCAGATTAATGGGTGGTTTAAGGGCTGTTCATGGCCATTGAAGAAAGGATGATAATGGAGGAGTTAATCAGCCAAGTAATGGCTGATTAATGCCTCAAAAAACAGTTCCAATGGTAGGCAGAAAGTTTCTGCCTTCCGTCGTTCCAAAATCAACTTTCCAGAAACTTTAGGGACCAAACTGTAAATATTAAGCAATTTGGGGTCCAAAAAGATAATATCGGAAAGTGCCCACAGCCCACGACCGGACGGGCGGCCGGCTGCGCGTGTGTGGGCTTAGCCTTGAACCCAAGCACATCTAGGTCCTCCCTCCTTTAAACACATGGGATACCCCTTGGGGTCCCAAACCCTTTACCATTTTAGAGACTTATATAGAGAGCAATTCTTCCTATTCCCACCGATGTGGTAGATTTGTCCCACACCATATTTCCATGCATCAAACACCTTACTTCGTGGACTAATATCTCTTTCATTTCTCAACGAAATTTGATGATTCTTGGCCCTACGGTCATCTACTCACTTCGTAGATCATGCATGTGAGAAGAGACAAAGCCCCCAACATGCGGAACACTAGTGTTTAATTCATCAAAGATGGGTGGACGCATCTCCCGGCCAAAGGCAAATTTCCAACAATTATTACGCAAATCAAGTCTATGGTGTAATTTTTTTATTAATATAAAAGGTACGGGTTCATGTCAAACATCCTATTACCCCGGGCCAACATAGCTTGGGTGAATGAGTTCAATTAAAAAAAAACTGTCATCAACAATCAATTATAGCAAATGGCCTCTCCAACTCGAATCAACTTCATTACCCTAGACTTGGCTACCCAAATAGTTCAATAATATTTTTTTTCCTAAAGAAAAATCATGATTTCAACGACAACAACATATTAATGGTATAATTTCACAAAGTGGAGTCTGTGAAGGGTAGAGTGTACGTTGATCTTGCCTTTATCTTGTAGATGTAGAGAGACTATTTTCGAAAGACCCTTAGCTCAAGTAACGCATATCAAAATAGTTTTAAAAAATAAATTACAACAGTAAAGCAGACAAAGCAAATAATAGAGAAATAATTACATAGCATACAAAAGTGGAAGATAATCGAGGCAAAGAAACAATAGATAGTAACAAAAAATTGAAAAACAAGGAACTACGAGACTAGTACTAATGCTACTGGTATGCAAGGAGACAAACACTCAACTACCTACTAACATTCTAGCCTAATTTGCGATCTCGACATCCTCCTATTTAAAATCACGTCCTCGGTAAACCGAAGACGTGTTATGTCCTGTATAATCACATCTCCTTAGTATTTCTTTGGCCGACTTCTACCTCTCCGTAAACCCACCATTGTCAACCTCTCACACCTACTCACAGGGACATCTGCACATCTCCTCTTCATATGCCCGAACTATCTCAGTCTTGCTTCCATCATCTTGTCCACTACGGAGGCCACTCCCACCTTATCCCGGATACCTTCATTCCTAATCCTATATCTTGTCGTATTCCCACACATCTATCTCAGCATCCTCGTCTCTGCAACTCTCGTCTTTAGAACATGCAAATTTTTAACTGGCCAACACTCCGCTCCATACAATATAGCTGGCCTAATAACCACTTTATAGAACTTGCTCTTAAGTTTTGAAGGTACATTCTTATTGCACAAGAAACCTGAAGTGAGACACCATTTCATTCACTCTGCACCAATACGGTGTGTGACATGATCATCATCGATCTCTTCATTTCCTTAGATTAATGACCCGAAGTACTTGAAACTTCCTTTCTTAAAAGTAACTTGTGCATCAATCTTCACTTCCACCCTAATCTCAAACATTACACCACTTAAAAGTCATTATTTCAACACATTGAAATCCTTTTGGAACCTAAAGGATATATTCTCCAAAATATATATCATCCAAATGAACACGACACTAATTCTCCTAATCTAACTCATATATTGTTCCATAGATATATGAATTTCAAGGTCTAGGTTGAAAAGATCATAGTGACTCAACTTTCACTATCTATTACACTATAATTGTTAAGCTTTTTTATAACAAAAAAATTACTCAATTTTATCGGGACGTACTTTCATTTTGATAATATTTTCATCTAGAATAGAATTGGTGTATTAACCACTATATTCTTCATACATAAAGTTTTGTGGGAGGTCTTATCACTTTTATGTTCCATATGCACATGATTTTTGGTAGGAAAAAATAATAAATGATTTTTATGATGTGACTTAGAAGAAAGGTTTCTTTGCAAAGGAACATAATACCAATTTATTCCTATAATTTTTCTATAGAAAATCTTGTTGATTTTTGTTTGTTTTAAACGAGTAACATAATTCTTAAAATTAACAATACAAAAAGGCTCTCCATTTCCTATGGTTTTTTTTTTTTCTTTTCTTGTTTTTGCTCCTAATATTCTTCTATGGTTTCAAATATTCGTTAATTTATGCTTACTTCAAGCCTCAAGGCAAGACGTGCTTCACCGTGGATGCATATTAGCATATCTTGGAGTAGATTCATTTCCAACATATTTGGTTCTTTCTGTATTTACACATTACACCCACAACTAATCTTTATACAACTTCAACCCTACGCAATAAACCCCTTGTACCTCATTTAGGGTGTGTTTGATAATAACGAAATGTTTTTCTATTTTTTTATTGTTTGATTGCACTAAATAACTTGAAAAGTAGTTGTTCTCAAAATATGAGGAAAAGTATTTTCTGAATCAACAAAAAAACACCATCGCATCCCAACCCACCTACCGCACTATCCACTCACCCCTACCTGCCTACCTTATCCACCCCACCCTACACTACCCCTACTCGTACCCCGCACCTCACCTACCCCCAACGTACCTCCATCTACATCCAACCTACCCCACCTCCCACCTTGACTGCCCCACCATTAGAAGTTGCACTCTGAAATTAAAAATCTCATAGTGTTTTGCTCTAAATAAAATGTAAATACTATGCGTAAAAATAAGGTCAACATTCATTCTACGAAAAAGGTTCCAATATGCCATTGAACTATCAGAAATAGCTCATTTATGCCACTCGTAAATAGTTTGGCTCATTTATACGATCGCCGTTATAAAAATGACTCATTTATACGATCGCCGTTATAAAAATGGCTCATCCATGTTATTTTTTATGAACGTCGATTTTACAATACCAGATATGACATGTGACCACCAATTAGAGGTCCACGTCGTTTAATTAAACCAACCCAATTTTAAATCTCAAATTAATAAAAAGTCCGACCCATACACCCGACACACCCACAACCATAATCTAGTTGGAGGCCATATGCCATATCTAGTATTGTAAAACCGACGTTAATGAAAAATGGCATGGATGAACCATTTTTGTAACGACGATGACATAAATGAGCCAAACTATTGACGAATCGCATAAATGAGTCATTTCCGGTAATGCGATGACATATTTGAGCCTTTTCCGTACATTCTACCCTACTCCAACCCACTTATGGAATTAAACTAGATATGTTGTTATTGTTATTGCTCTTAAAATAACATTTTCCAACTTACCTACCAAAACACAAAAAAAAACCATACAAAAATAACTTATTTTCCAAAAAAAAATATCTTTAAAAAACATTTCCTTCGTATCAAACACACCCTTACTTTCCATAAAAAAAGTGTCAAAAGGTACATCATTTTTAGCTCAACCTCACCACAAGAATAACAAACACCTCACCACACTGAATCCAACTTCTTCACCATTCTTACCCTCTTTTTTGTTTCTTTCCTTACAAAAATCTACGATCGAAAAATCACCTCCGATCTCTCTCCGCCGTCCACGGCGTTTCGCCACCGTTTCCCATTAGCTCAACAATAATGGGAGGAAATAACAGAAAAAGATCTAATAATAAATCCAAAACCCGAAAGCCCAATAGGAACCCGTCTTATTCGGGTCGGATCGGGTTGTTTGTTGAAGGCGGAGTGTTATCTGATTGGGCCGGTTACAATTCTCCTCCTTCAACAGGTTTTCTTCTAAATAAATTTTATATATCTATATATATATATATATGTGTGTGTGTGTGTGTGTGTGTGTGTGTGTGTGTGTGTGTGTGTGTGTGTTTATACTGAAATTATTTGCTTATTATTTATCTATTTTTTGGTAATTTAGGGAGCAATGTGAAGAGTGGAAATGTTTGTTTATATCTATGTGCGTGTATTAACAGTGAATTTATTTATTTATTATTCTATTTATTGGGGGATTTAGGGAGAAATTTGAAGAGTATAAATGTTTGTTATTTATTTATTTAATTATTTATATAGGTGTGTATTAATAGTGAAAATGTTTGTTTATTTATATATACTCCTTAGGTCTCAATTTACGTGATACTTTTGGCTTTAAGAGATTCAGAATTTTGATCAATATTTCAAGATGTATGTTTTCACCGAATTGATATGTGAAAAATGCAACTTATAGTACTTTTCATATAGTTTTCAAATATGTATTTTTAAATCTTAAATTATTGAGTTAATCTAATCCAATTTAGCTTCAAGCATTAATCAAATTGATTCTCGAAAAGCGAAAAGTATCACATAAATTGGGACTGAGGGAGTATATATGTTTGTGTATATATGTATTAAATGTTTGTTTGTTTATTTATTTATCTCTTTATTTGGGGATTTGACCCCACGTTGTGGGATTTCACCGGGTATATTGTTGTTTGTTTATTTGAGATTTAGGGAGGAATTTGAATAGTGGAAATGTTTGTTTATTTGTTTATATATGCTTGTGTATATATGTGTGCATTAACACTGAAATTGTTTGTTTATTTATTTATCTATTTATTTTGTAATTTAGGGAGGAATTTGAAGAGTGGAAATGGTAGTGGAAGTGGTAATTCGAGGAGTCGTAATGCAGCTCTTAGCAGCTCGAAGAATGCTTCGAGTTCGAAAAGCGAATCGAAGAAAAGTAAAGGAAATGAGATCCGTTATGTATACCCTTCTGCAGATTCAGTGGTATGTTTAATTTTTAGATAATGGTAAAAGATTGAATTTTTCTTCAAGGATCAGTATTTTCTAATTGAGTAGGTTAAGAGTATATTTTTGTAGATTTAGAGGCATTTTTTAGTTTTATTTAATCGTTAAAGATTGAGTTTTTATTGAAGAATGGATAAATTAACGTCATTGGGTAATGATGATCACAGAGATATTTCTGGGGTTACAGTTACTGTGGATAGCTATATATGGAAATGGGAACAATGCTTTTATTTTTTGGATAATGGTTAAAAGATTGAATTTTACTTCAAGGATCAGTATTTTCTAAATGAGTAGGTTAGAGGCATTTTTTTAGTTTATTTAGTTGTAAAGATTGAACCTTTATTGAAGAATGGGAATTTAAGGTCATTGCGTAGTTATAAATTTATAATCACAGAGATATTTTTGGGGATTACAGTAACTGTGGATATCTTTATATGGAAATGGAATATTGGAAATGCTTTTATATTCTGGTTACAGTGAGGATTAGAAAGTTGTATGTCTGTTGCATCATTTTGTTGTTGGAGGTTTAAAGGGTGAATCTTTAGGGAAGATTTATGTTGTATTTTGGTTGTAAAAGAACTATACACATCTAGTGAAGTGCTGCAGTTCAAAGGATTATTTAGTTAATAATTTATTTCTGTACACGAACTCTAGCTTAATAATTTGGATCTTTTTCCCTATATATGGTTGATCCCTGTTGATATTGGCTAAAGACGGAAATATGGCCGTGATATGAAAAAAGGACAAGACATTTGTATTTTCCGCTTATTTTCCTCTGATGGGTTTGGATGCTATGAGTCTATTTGTTTTGGAAAGCTACAAATTGCCGGCTTAATTATCTATCCAGTATGTATAAGGATTAGTATTTTCTTAAATTGATCCACTAGGGAGTTCCATTTTAGGCTATTTATCCATTTTTATGGTAATTTTGTGACAAGATCGCAAATATTTGCAGACTGCATTTCTACTCATAACATTCGTTTATCATTGATCAATTTCGTTAACAAGGGCCATAAAGGCCTATATGAGATCCTAACTACGTCATAGCATGCTCTTTTTTATCTACTTAGCTCTGTTAGGCTCCTTAACCACTGTTGTAGCTTGCCATATGTATTTCTTGCCCCCTTATCTGTTTCTAGCTAATGACTATGATACACAACTGCATTGTTCACGCATCACATGTGGATTGGTGGATTTTTCATAGTTGGTGCTTCTGCGCATGCAAGCATTTAGACCAACAACAATAACAACATACGCAATGTAATCCCAGAAGGTGGACCCTTTAATTATTAAAGGGATAATAGAACAAATCACACTTTTTTTCACAACTGAACTTTTTTTTTATAAGGAAAAATATTATAAACCTTTACCACTAAACTATACCTGCTACAATAGTACAGTCTGACTATAAAACAAAAAATTGCAATACGGTCTTTGTGCTAAGGGCTAATTATTTATTCATATATAATATGTTACTTTCAAAAAACAAATAAGAAATTGCAATAATTTGCATCACTGATGAAATTATCTATGTTTCTTTTCCCAGATAGGTTCAGATGCCGTGCATAGTGGAGGACTAAAAGATAACAAATTGGATTCGGAACATCCTATTATTTTGGTTGATACAAAGGGAACTCAAATTGTTGCTTTCATAGATGAAGGCCCAAATAAGGAATCTCAAAATGAGGGATGCATTTATGATTGCACAACCCCTTTATCTCTAGATGTTGGACAAAATAAAGATTCTCATGAAGCTGACTATGCTGGAGACTATAGTGCTGGTTTCTCATTGGCTGAGAGTTCACACAGAGGATTGGGATTCTATGATGAAGCAGAAACAACACATGGAGGAGTTGGATTGTCATCCAAAGATGAGAAGGAACATCCTTCTTTTGAATTTTCATCTTCAGAGGAGGATATGGATGCTGATGGTGACTTCCTTGGTGGTGCCAGCATCGAGATGGACGGAAGCCTGCCAGCTGAGATGTCATCTTCTGTGGAAAATCAGGGATATTTGTCTATTGGGGGGCTTAGGCTATATACTCATGACGTATCAGATGAGGAAAGCGGTGGTGATGATGAAGACATTTCATCTGATGATGGAAGCTCTCTTTCGTCAGAATCAGAAGAATCTGACGGATCATCTGAAAGTGATGGCTCATCTGATAGTGATTCAGACGTTGATGAAGAGGTTGCTGCAGATTATTACGAAGGCACTGGCGGAATGTGCAATGTTGTTGATGTTAAACAGTTGATTGGACAAGTTCCTAGTAGCTGTTCTGATGATAGCTTTGATGAAACCGTAAAGAAGTTGGGTAGGATTGATCTTCAGGAAGCCTCTAGGGAGTACGGAATGAAGAAGCCTCAAAAGGAAAGAAAGTACCGAGGAGGTCAGAAATCTACTCCTGCCAAGCATGTCCGGGGATCTGATTTGGATGACCTTATGTTTGTAAAGGATCCGAGAACAGTTTCTGGGAAAAAGAAACATGCTGCTAAATTTCCTCAGTCATGGCCGTTTGAGTCTCAAAAGAGTAAAAAATTCGGGAGGATTCCAGGTAAAGATTTCTGCCCTATCACCGACTTGCGACGATATGCTTTATGTTTATGTAAATTTGCTTATGCTTAGCCATTTTATTTCAATTACATAAACTTATTACTCTTTTTGATTGAAAGAGGATAAAGTTCCCTGGAATTCTGTGTCTCTGCTTTTGCTGTCATTTTTTGCTCTGTTCATCTTTTTTTTTTGTGTATTGACCATGTGCCTTCAACTCCACCGTATATACTCCTAGCTTATGTTTTCAGGTGCTAAGAAGAAACATCGCAAGGAGATGATGGCTTTGAAGTGTCGAGAGAGAATGCTCCGCCGAGGTGTTGATCTTCAGAAGATAAATCTAGTAAGAGCTTGAAATTGTTTGCCTTGCTTGGTATCTAGTCTTGTGTTGCTTTTATCTTGCCACCAGCTTGATCGTGTCAGCTGCCTATGCTCCTATGCAGATCCGTCTTTTTGACATTTCGTACTATATTGTTTAATTGATTTGATGATGGAAAACTATGTTGGGTATGATTTAGCTTGTGAAAGCTTATTAGAATTAATGACACAAGCATGTGAGTTTACATTCCTGGCATCCTTTTCCAGAACTGAGGAAGCAGAAAGCATCTTAAGGTTTTTTGTGTATTAGACACAAACTTTTTCTTGTTTAATTTTTTTCTATTCCACTACATTTGTTTAATAACTTTGTCGGTGAGAAACATAGTGGTATGAAACATTATCTCACCTATTTCCTTTTTGTTTTTAAGTTTTGAGCTCTCTTGTATGTTTAGGCTGATGGATGTTCTAAAGTGTGTACATTTATCCTGTTGGCTGTCTCTGTGTTGATCTTGTTTGTATAAGAACCAGGTCATAAGTAGATATACTGAAAATAGTTGTGTAACCAAATTTTACTGCAAATGCTTTTGGTTGGGATTGTAGGAGGTTCCTAATCTGATTAAGACAGTTTCCGTTCTCTTTTACATTCAGGATAAAAAACGTTTGAAATGAAAGAACCTCACTGAATAGACAAAGGAATATGGAATAGAAAAACCATTCTCTTGGCTAAACGGTGAAGTTCTCTAATATCAGTAATGTGAAGCTTTTGAACCATTATTTGTCAATTGGTCTTTAAGCATCACTTATCTGCTGACATGAGGGTGTAACTTTTTTTGATTGTTTGGTGTCTTGTTTTTTCCTCTTTGTATTTCTGGCTTTGTTCGTATCAGTTGATTTAATAGTTCGGTGAGCAGATGATAATGGTTTAAAGTAAGTTGCAGTTGGATGTTCATCGAGTCATTTTTATCCCTTTTCATATTATTTCCTTTTGTAGCTGAGTCACTGTGCTAGTTACTCAGGAACAAAGACAAACATCCTTTTCGTCGTTGCCTTTAAGTTGGTTAATTTGTAGGTGATTTAGACTTTATAGCTGCTCTCTTTAGCTCCTAGAAACTTCCTTTTTCCCTACCTTGGGAGACCTATGTATATCTTGACATTGTACAGGCTTGGGAACCCCTTTTATTGCGTTGTTATTGAAATCATCATCTACAGAGTAATATAGTCCATAGTAAAAGCACAGTGCTTCAAAGAAACCAGACTGATGTTGAGTAGATCTATGCAAAAGCTATTATCTTCTTTTCCTTTTTATTGATTTTTTTTCTCTTAAATTGTAGAAACTGCAACAGATGGTTTTGGATGGAGCTGATATGTTATCTTTCCAACCTATGCACTCACGTGATTGTTCTCAGGTATAGTGTTGTGTCCTACCTATGTCAAGGAAAAAAGTCTTTTACTTGTCTATGTGTAGTCCAACAACTTCTTATCTTTATTTTCAACATATCTTGAAAACAATTTTCATTAATTGCTGCTGTTTTACTCAAGTATGTTTATCTCATGTATTGTCGATCATAATTAGAAGAAAGTCATATAACAAAGAAAAACTACTTATATCATATTCAAAGTTCTTCTGTGTGCCGCTTCTTTGTAATGGAAAACTATAAAAATGTGCTAGATGGTGATATTGCTCATTTGATCTTTCTTTGCCCCTTTCTTGTTAACAATGCAACATTATTTTAATAATTAAATGCAAGGTCAAAGTCAAGCGTAAAGTACTGGTGAAGGACGTGAGTATTAGACGGAGGTGACAATCTTACTTTCATAAACTCTTGAACGAAGGAGATAGAGACATTGTGCTGGGAGATCTGGAGCAATCCGGAAGGTACCAGGATTTTGGATATTGTAGGAGTATTAAGGTTGAGGAGGTTAAGGGTGATGTTCGTAGGATGCGCAGGGGACGAGCGACCGGGCCTGATGAGATCCCAGTTGAATTTTGGAAGAGCGCAGGACAGATTTGGAGTGACTAACTGAGTTGTTTAATGTCATTTTTAAGACGGCAAGAATGCCCGAAGAATGTACACAAGTGGCATCCGGAGTTGCAACAACTATAGGGGTATCAAGCTGCTAAATCACATTATGAAAGTTTGGGAAAGGGTCATGGAGATGAGGGTGAGAAGAGGCATGTCTATTTTCGAGAACCAATTTGGATTTATGCCGGGGCGTTCGACTACAGAAGTCATTCATATTATTAGGAGGTTGATGGAGCAGTATAGGGAGAGAAAGAGAGACTTACATATGGTTTTCATCGACCTCGAGAAGGCATACGACGAAGTCCCTAGGGAGGTTCTATGGAGATGTTTGGAAGTTAGAGATGTACCTGTGGCGTAGACTAGGGCGATCAATGATATGTATGATGGAGCCAAGATCAGAGTACGGATAGTAGTAGGAGACTCGAAGCACTTTTCAATGATGATGGGGCTGCACCAGGGATCAGCTCTTAGTCCATTCTTATTTGCCTTGGTGATGGATGGACGGACCGACACGACAAGTTCAAGGGGAGGTGTCATGGTGTATGTTATTCGCAGATGACATAGTCCTGATTAGGGATGGCAACGGATAGGATCTGGACCGGATCCTACTGGATCCAGATCCAGATCCATTTCTCATACCTGTATCCAGATCCATCGGATCCACGGATCGGATCTGGATCCATATGTAAAATTTTTTGAAGGCAGCAGTTTACTTCATGTTCAAAAACTCAAATTGCGGAGACAAATAGGAAGGCACAGCTTTACTTCAAAGACACAAACAAAGTAAAAACATCAACGGTTGTCCAAAGCTACCGTTACAATTTACAAACAACACCTGAAAACTTCAATAATTTATTGTCAAATGAAATTTTATAAACCAAAATACGAAAAAACACCAAATAACCAAAAGCAGAACATTATATTCTTCAGCTTCTGCTTCCCTTGACCTCCCAGAATCATTTTCTTCTACTTATATTCTGCAGCTTCTGCTTCCCTTAAGCAGAACATTATATTCTGCAGCCTTCTGCTTCCCTTGACCTCCCGAATCATTTTCTTCTACTTATATTCTCGTGCCTTCTCGCTTCCCTTGACCTCCTAGAATCATTTTCTTCTACTATTACTATTACATGATTTCGAAGCCAAAAGCTTAAGATTTTTTAGTTTACAACCTCCGAAGAAACAAGGGTAAAAGATCTTGTCCAGTGAGTTGGCATTTCCAGTTTGGGATTTTCAGTTTGGCATTTCCAGTTTGAGATTTCCAGTTTGCCAAACTTCATAAACTAGTCTTCGAAATCACTAGTTTCAACGTCATCAACATCCTAAAATAACAAAGAAACAATCATATTAAAAAGAGATTACTAAAAGAAAATCATCTCAATAAATATTTATGATTAAATATATCATTTACCATATCAATATAGTCAACTACTTCTCCTTCTTCTTCAGAATCTTCAGTAACTATCGAACAAGCATGTGTGCCCTCCAAAGTACCTTTATTTGAAAGAAATTGAAAAATAAATAGAAGGTTCATGTTAGGGGAAAAATTGATATTAACATGTATGAGAATAATCAATACATAAATAATAGATACCTTTAATGTCTTCAATCATCCAATTTTGCAAGCACATTAATGCCTCCACAGTTTTAGAGTGAAGCCTAGAACGATGAGAACTAATCACCCTTCCACCCATGCTAAAGGCACTTTCCGAAGCCACGAAGAGACAGAATTGCAAGGATGTCCTTGGCAATTTTCTCGTAGTAGGATACATTTGATCCCTTTTCCACCAATTAAGTACATCAAAATCATCATTCTCGGGTATAGGATCATCCTCCAAGTAATGCTCCACCTCACCCCTCACATTCATCTTTCTTTTCTTTGTTCTTTTAGCTTGAGCATATTCATCCTCATCATTATCACAAGACTCTGAAATTCCTCGTTTGCCACTTGGAAAAGGTTCTTGACTTTTATTTCCCTCACTTCTCATTTGATATTCAACCACAAGTTTATCAAGATTTTTTCTAACCTTTGCCACTTCATTATCAGTATCATCTTTGTACAATCTCTTAAAATAGTACTCTCCACACAATCCATTTTATTTCTTGGATCTAAAATTGAAGCAACCGCCAACATCTCATTAATATTATGCCAATATTTGTCAAACTTGTCAATCATATTTTTAGCCATCATTCTAATGGTCTCAACATCACTCTCCACCCAACGCCTCAAAGCAAGTCTTATCTCACACACTTTTCGAAAAACAAATTAGAAGTAGGATAATTTCTACCGGAAAACACTCTAGTGGCCTTGTAGAAAATTTCTAACTTCTCACAAACAAGTTTTGCCATCATCCAATCATTCTCACTAGGAATAACTAACTTGAGCTTCTTATTCATACGTTTTAACTTAGCAAATACATCTTGAAAAGGCAAAGCGGTATTAAGCATCAAGTAAGTAGAATTCCACCTAGTTTTGACATCAAGAACCACTCTTTTAGGTTTAGAAATATTCAAAAGCCGACGAGCCTCCTCAAATTTTTCAACCCTTTTAGGAGTAGACATCCAAAATAAAATGCAATCTCGAACTTTTTCAATTGCCGGATCAATTACTTCTAAACCATCTTTCACAATCAAGTTTAGAATATGAGCACTACACCTATATGCAAAAACTCCCCACCTAACATTAGATACCTACTTTCCAATTTCTCCAATAAAACATTCATCATTGCATCATTAGTGGTACAATTATCAACTACAATCGATGAAATTTTGTTTTCCAAAGAATATTGAGACAAACAATCCATCAAAATCTTTGCAATAACCCCCTTTGTATGTGGACATGGCACAAAACAAAACCTAAATAAAAACATACATTAAACACATACAATAAACCTAAAAAATCAGCATTTATAAATAAGAATAAGCTCATTACCTCAAGGTTCGATTGCGTAAAAACCATTGTTGATCAATGAAGTGAGATGTCACGGCCATGTAGCCCCTTTTTTGGTTGGAAGCCGTCCACATATCGGTAGTTATTGCAATTCTACCCTCATTATGCTCCAATAAAGCTTTAAGAGAACCCTTATCTTCATTGAACTTTTTCAAAATGTAACTCTTCAAAGTGTTCCTCGAAATCATCTTGAAATGAGTATTTAGACTCCTCACGAACCTTTTAAAACCTATATGATCTACAATGGATAATGGATACTCATGAATCACCACCATACCAACCAATTCTCTCATTGAAAAGTCTTGATCAAATTCCTTTTCCTTTCCCTTTTCTTTAAGTTCTAAAGTAGTAGACCCATCGGCTTCCGTTTTATCCTTCAATTGTGTTTGACCACTAACTCCAATCCGCAAATGCTTTCCCGGACATGTCTTCTTAGAATGTTTAAGAAGATGTGAGGTTCCATTCGCACCATTATAAGAGAGTAAAGATGTACAATATTTACACTTTGCTCTTGTAATACCTTTCACTACGACCCTATCAAAAGATTCCCATGCCTCTAAGTGAGTTTCTTGCTTGTCAGTTTACTTGATTGACTATTTTCTTTTACTCCAACCTCAATAAGACCTTCTGAATCCATTTCTAAATCATCCACTCCACAAAGTAGAGGCACTGGAGGTGGGCTAAAAGAAGTAGCATGACTTTTATTAGTATCATTTGCATTATTGTTAGATTGTTCACTATCCATTTCCTACAAGAAAATATTTGAATACATTACTTAACCACAAATCCACATATGACATAACAGAGAAGTATCATGTACATTTTAGTCCAATTAACATATTTAAATCTCAATACCGTAAAAAACCCAGTGCATTGTATATGTACTCTTGACCAGTGCATTGTATATAATATAACAGAGAAGTACCAATATCATGCACATAACAGAGAACAATAATACACACACACATTATCTTTCCTTCACCAGAAAACCAGTGCCACTGCCAGTCTGCCACCATTACCTTCGATTCCCATACTCTCCATCATTTTTCCTAAAGAACAATAATACACACACACACACACTAAACCAGTGCCACTGCCACCATTACCTTCGATTCACATACTCTCCATCATTTTTCCTAAAGAACAATAATACACAACACACACATTATCTTTCCTTCACCAGAAATTCACACACCCTATATATAAATGACTGTTAATATATCTTTCAAAATACCAAAACATCAAATATTATATAAATAAAAAAATAAAACTAACAAAAAGAAGAACTAAAAAAAAGAAGAACTAACAGAGGTTAAAAGGCCAAAAAAAAAATTGAACTCACCGTTTAATATAGTAGAAAGTATTGAATCTGATTTGTCTTACTACCTTGGAATCGAAAGGGGGTGGACATGGACTGTTGGCAAGTAAAGAAGATGGCTAGGGACTAGGGTTTTCGTCTTTGGTATATGAACTGTTGAAGAACAGAAGAAGATGGAGTGAACTGAGGACTGAGGAGCTTGCGGCTTCTTTTGATCTTTTCCCTTAGGTTAGGCTTAGCCGCTTAGGCATTTACCTAACAATTATAAGACGCATGGGCTGGGCCTTCGGTCCTTTATGGACTTGGGCCTGGCCGAGAAGATTAATTTGCTGGCTAACAGTTAAAACGCATGGGCTGGGCCTTCGGTCCTTTATGGACTTGGGCCTGGCCGAGAAGATTAAAGAGATAATGTATAAAACTATAAATGTTTAATCTATTTAATAAAATAACGGATCCACGGGTCGGATCTGGACCGGATCCGGATCTCAAATACAAGATCCATATCCACATCCGATCCGTCAGAAACGGATCCGGGTCCGATCCGGATCCGTCGGGTCCAAATTTTGAAGATCCATATCCTATAAAACGGATCCGGATCCATCGGTTCCGGACCGGGTCCAGGATCCGCTGCCATCTCTAGTCCTGATTGATGAGACTCGCAGCGGAGTAAACTCTAAGCTGGAGGTTTGGATACAGATTCTGGAGTCTAAATTGTTCAGGCTGAATAGGACCAAAACAAAATATTTGGAGTGCAAGTTCAGTAACGGTAGCGACCTTGAGACAGGCGTGGGGGTGAGGCTTGGTACTTAGGTCATCCCAAATAAATGAAGTTTCAAGTATCTCAGGTCTATTATCCAAGGGAACGGAGAGATTGACGACAATGTCACACATCGTATTGGTGCAGGCTGGATGAAATGGAAGTTCGCATCGGGAGTCTTGTGCGATAAAAAAGTGTCACCAAATCGTAAAGGCAATTTCTATAGGGTGGTGGTTAGACCGACTATGTTGTATGGGGCGGAGTGTTGGTCATTCAAGACTTCGCATATCCAAAAGATGAAAGTCGCGGAGATGATGTTGAGATGGATGTGTGGGCATGCAAGGAGGAATAGGATTAGAAATGATGATATTTGGAAAAGAGTGGGAGTCGCCTCGGTCGAGGATAAGATGCGGGAAGCGAGGTTGAGATGGTTCGGGCATGTGCAGAGGAGAGACACAAATGCCCCAGTGCGGAGTTTTGAGAGGTTGACTATGGACGGGTTTAAGAGGGGTAGAGGTAAGCCGAAGAAGTATTGGGGAGATGTGATTAGACGGGATATGACGCAAGTGCAACTTGCTGAGGACATGACCTTAGATAGGGGGTTGTGGAGGACACATATTAGAGTAGAAAGGTAGCAGGTAGTTGAGCGTAGTCCTACTTACGCTTATATACTGATAGTTGTAGTGTTATTATGGTAGCCCTGCTTAGCCTATCATACTAGTAGGCTCAATATTGTTTTATAGTCCATGTCCTTTGATTTCTGCTGTTGTATGTTCGTTTGTGTACTTTGTTTATCTTATTTACCCGTGTTAGTTACTGCTTTTTTTTTTTAGAATGCTTTATCATTGCTTATTCGCTTTTGTTACTCTCATTTTCATACTGCTTTAGATTTCTTGTACGGGTCTGCCCGTTTCTCTTGCTTTGCTTGTACCTATGCTTTGTCTTGAGCTGATGGTCTTTCGGAAAACAGCCTTACGTACACTCTACCCTCCCAAACCCCACGTTGTGGGACTTCACTAGGTTTTTTGTTGTTGTCAAAGTCAAGCGTAACCAACTTCTACATGACAATAACTTGCAAAAGGAAGGAATTAATTGTCATTGTCTTTTTTGAACTTAATGTATTACTACTTGTTTTGACACTCAGTGCTGAACATGCACAGGTTCAGAGATTAGCAGCAATATACCGCTTGCGAAGCGTTGGTCAAGGTTCTGGCAAGAAGAGGTAGGATAAATTGTGCATATGATGGTTTTTCCTCTTTTAGGCTTTCTAGAGTGCGATTTCCAATGATGATCAGGAGGGGAACCTTCATTTAATGTGTAAAACGCATATAAAAGCCAAGGTGTGTAATTGCAGATGTATTTCCTGATGTTCCAAAACTTTCTTAATTAAGAAGATAAAGATTGCAATATTCCAACATTTCTTTATTTTTGAGGCCTTAAATATATGTGTTTCTATTGGATTTTAGTTGTGAAAATTATGGTTATTGTGACAGCTTATTCTACGGGTAGGAGGATTTAAGATGTGAATATTTGTTAATGGAAAAGCTTTTCAGGAGAAGATGTGAGATCATGAACAGACTTCTCCATCTGTTATATGTGGATTGTGGATTGTGGATTGTCGCTTGTGCCTTGTGTACCTCCACTTGATTCGACGGCTTTGGTCATGTATCTTAGATGTAATAATACTGCTATGGGAAGAAAATTGTACTTATTGAAGTCATCCGTATTCCTCTTTTCCAGGTTTGTGACAGTTACGAAGACACAACATACGTCTATGCCTTCTGCCAATGATAAAATACGTTTGGAGAAGGTTATGTTACTTGTTGCCTCCAGTTTTCGCTGAGTTCAATTACTTGGTTTACATAATATATTCCTTTCATTTGGTCTGAACATTTTGTAAAAGATGCATGTTTCTGTCTGACTATGAGATTTCCATTTTTTGAACATTCAGTTGATAGGAGCTGGTGACGAGGATTCTGATTTCACAGTCGCCGGTATACAAATTCATAGAAAGGATGGAAATGCAGCCAAAAAGTCTTCAAAGGGTAGTTGTGGACAATCTGGCCCAAGCAAACTGTTTAAAACCCCGGTAAATCCACGTGGGAATAAAGACAGCAGCAAGAAAAGAAGGGATCAGAAAACAGGCTCCTACGCCGCTCTTCCTGTCTCCTTCGTTTCAAGTGGTATCATGTGTTCCGAGACAGTTGAGGATAAATCAATAGAAACAACTGAGACAACCACCATCGTCCATGAAACGAAGGTTGTGACCAACTCAATCGTATACGGTGCATTCGAGATGCACACCACAGGTTTTGGCTCGAAAATGATGGCAAAAATGGGTTATCAAGAAGGTAGAGGTTTAGGGAAAGATGGACAGGGCATTGCAGAGCCAATTGAAGCACGCCAACGACCAAAAGCTCTCGGATTGGGAGCCGAAATCCCAGAAACAAGTAGTAGATCATCAGCAAAGAAGGATTTTCTACCCAAATCATCAGGTGTTCCGGGTGCTGAAGTCGTCGGTAGAAGCGGGAAATCCATCAGGAAGGAGTCATCTATTGGATTTGGAGGATTTGAGAGGCACACAAAAGGGTTTGGATCAAAGATGATGGCAAAAATGGGTTTTATTGAAGGCATGGGACTTGGGAGAAATTCACAAGGCATAACCAATCCTTTAGTTGCTGTTAGACGTCCTAAATCCCAAGGACTAGGTGCCAAAAACTAAAAAATCACATTAATCTTCTTTCAACTGGCGAAAGAATGTTTATATTTCCCATCTTGATGTAGATAATGTTATCTTGATTGGACTTGTTAGTTGAACTTTGTAAGTTGTCCTGAAGCCCTATTTCAGTGGCTGACTAATTATCCGGAAAATAAATCATTGTAACTAGGAGTCAAGTTTTCATTTTGTTTTGGTACATTGAAGTGTGGAGTTCAATTTTCTATTTGTTTTGGTTTTTCACTCGGTGTCCGGTATACGCTTTGGAGCTCCATTAATTGGGAAACGCCGGAGAGTCTCACTTTGGGGGTGGGGGGTGGGTGGCGGGAATAAAGCACTCCCCCCTACTAAAGGCTACTCCGTATTTAGGGTTTGAACTCGAGACTTCTGATTAAAGATGAATGGTATTTATCATTCCATCACAATCGTTGGTGGTGTGGAGTTCGGATTTATAGTTCATTATGAATGTTCTTTTAGTTATATGATCATTTTTATAGGAGATTGGTAATATAAATATTGGAAATCGATAAATAAAATAGGGAAGATTTTTATGAGGTCATTTTGTTGTAAATAGTCACAGGAGATTGTTTCTTAAAATCGAAAGTGTATACCGCCATTGGCAATTAAGTCCTAAGATTTAAATATTAAACAGAGAATCCCAAATAATGTTCAAGAAATAGTCCAAAATAATATTAAAACAAGATGTATGGTGCACTTTAAGTTAAGAAAAAAATGTTCTTTACCCTTTATTTCCCATTTAAGCTTCCGCAAAAAGTTTATGTTAAAAGTCGAATTATATGTAAAACTTCACGTGTAAAGAGAAGTGTATAAGTTGTTACTCCAGCAAGCTCACTTAATTCATCTCTTTTACAGGGTTAAAATTATTCCATTTATAGGGAATATTTGATAAATACTTGTGAGATTTAGATGGTTCAAAGCACAAGACTATATAGGAATAGACATTCAATGTATTCATAACATGTAAGTAATTATGAATGATTAGAGAAAGTCAGCGAATGAGGTATATTGAATAAGATAAATTATAGCATGTTTGGTCAAATTTATTTTTCTCCAAAAGTATTTATTTTTTTCAAAAAATGCTTATTTAAAAAAAAAACTGAGGTGTTTGACCAAACTTTTGGAAGAAAATAAGTGTTTTTGAGGAGTAGCAGAAGCAGTTTTTCAAAAGATAAAAAATGTAAGCACTTTTATGAAAAGTGTTTTTGAGAAAAATACACTTAGAAACACGTTTTAAACGTTTGGCCAAACACTAATCGTTGCTCAAAAGTGCTTTTTAAATTAATTGACAAACACAAACTGTTTCTCACAAAAAATACTTTTTTAAAAAGTACTATTGAAAATAAGCTGATTTTGGAAGTTTGGTCAAACTGACTATTAGTATCCTTCTCTCTAAAAGGAATATATAATCACGACAATCACATAGTTTGAATGTAAAAATAAATCACATACAATCAAATCTCTCTATAATAGCATAGTTGATTTTGAGATTTTTTTACTGTTATAGCGACTAATTGTTATACATCTATAACAATATTTGATATTTAAATAATACTTGGCTGTTGTAGGCAAAAAAGATGCATAAAATTAATTAATTTATTTAGTGTTGCTATGGGCATAGGATTATAGGAGCTTTAATACCAAATCCTAAACTTCATCAAATTTTATATAAAAGAAGGAAAATATTTTAATGATGAATATATATATATATATATAATATTCTTTGTCATAAATTATGTATTAAAATATCAAAGTATTTGATCAAAATCTTTAGACCTATAATCTTAGAGATTCTATTTCTATAAAGATGATTAGTTATTATATTACCAAAAAATAAAATATTTGTTATAGAGGGCTAATTTACACAAAGTGTATTGTTATAAAGATGGTTATTGTTGTTATAGAGAATTAAAATATAATATAAAAAATCAATTTCGAAAAAACTTCGTTATTATAACGAGGTGCTGTTATATAAGACTGTTGTTATAAAGAAGGTTGACTATACATTAAACATTAAAAATAAGATAAAATTGCAATTCTCGAAAAGCAAATTCATTATTTCAACGGTGAAATCACAAATTTTATCAAAAATATTCAAAATATATTATATAGAATTTTCAGTTATCACCTTTTGAGTTCATGTTGTTCTGCCACTGCCTTCTCTTTAGTATTCACTACTATCTTATTTTCTTCATGCACGTAAAGAATAAAACATATGTCATGCTTGTGTTATTTCTTTATAAGTGTATCAATACAATTCTCACTACACCTTAATGATCAACCAATTATATTTGTCGAGAATTATTAAAAATTAAATGGAAATACTAATTTTTATTTATCAAATATTAGAAATTGTAATAAAAATTTAAAATAAATACAAAATATAGAATAAACCTCAGAAACTGCACACAAACTTCAGAAATATGACCAAAAAAATTAGCAAAAACTATAAAAACTTTACCTCTAAATGTAACTTCTAACTAAATTCTTTTTTTTCTTCAAAATTCCAATCAAATCTAATAAAAATAGTTTGTTAAATATTGACGGAGACCAAAAGTACTTAACCTATCACCAAATATACGAGACCATATTTATCATTTTCCCCTAAAAATTATATTCCTTCCATTTCAAAAAGATTTACCTACTTTCCTTATTAATTTGTTGATTTATTCCAAAAAGATTGACAGTTTAACTTTATGAAATCATTTACAATCATACAAATATCTAAAATTTATTTTGGATCATACATTTCAAAAGTTTTCTTTTATTTTTTAAATTTTGTGCCAAATCAAATTACACACATTAATTTGTAAATTATATTCCATTATTTACAAGTATTATAATGTCCAAACACCCCCTTCATTTTGTTAGATGATTAGGACATAAGTCCATTTTCTGCAAGAGGGCCCCACCAAGGCTGCCCAAAATCTCCCACCGACGAGGAAATAAAATATCACGTGGGCCAATTTGTGCCTTTTGAAAGTTAACTTTTAAATTTTAATCGTGTGTTTAAATATAAAATTTATATATTTAAAAATTAAATAAAAAATGATATAAATTATTATAATTAATAATATAAAATATTTAAAAGACACGTGAAAAAATTAGTTAAAGAACAATTTCTTTACTCCGAAAAAGAAAAAATATCAAATAAATTGAGACAAATGAGTATATATATAAATTCTTTTGCATCCAGATCCCTCTGCTTCTTCCTCTTGTCTCACCACAATCTCTCCATTGTAGCTCTCACAATCCCCATTTACAGGTAAGTCAAATCTCTCTCATTTTCTTTTTTGTAATTGTTCTTGTTTACTATAATAAAAACTTGCATTATCTGATCCCAAAACCATTGAATTTTTACTAATTCTTGATTTTTGTGTTAAACCCTTTTATGAAATTCCACTAATCTTGACATTTTACATACAGTTCCTGATCTGGGTCATACAGATCTGATCAAGAAACCATTAAAAATGAGATCTTTTGAGAAATTCAAGATTTGGGTATTGTTAATATGCTTGGTATCTCAATTGGGTCAAGGGTTTTATTTGCCTGGAAGTTACCCTCACAAATATGGGGTTGGTAATTTCTTGAATGTTAAGGTTAATTCATTGACATCAATTGATACTGAGTTGCCTTATAGTTATTATAGTTTGCCTTTTTGTCAACCCCAAGAGGGTGTAAAAGACAGTGCAGAGAATCTTGGTGAACTACTTATGGGTGATAGGATTGAGAATTCACCTTATAGGTTTAAGATGTATACTAATGAGACTGAGATTTTTATGTGTCAAACTAAACATTTGTCTGGTGAGGAGTTTAAGCTTTTGAAGAAAAGGATTGATGAAATGTATCAAGTGAATTTGATTCTTGATAATTTGCCTGCTATTCGGTATACGAGGAAAGAAGGTTATTTCTTGCGGTGGACGGGTTATCCGGTTGGGATTAAGGTTCAAAATGTGTATTATGTGTTTAATCACTTGAAGTTTACTGTTCTTGTTCATAAGTATGAGGAGACCAATGTGGCTCGGGTTATGGGTACGGGGGACGGATCTGAGGTGATCTCGACCGTTAGAAAGG
Organism: Anisodus tanguticus; assembly: GCA_034509755.1. NCBI lineage: Eukaryota > Viridiplantae > Streptophyta > Magnoliopsida > Solanales > Solanaceae > Anisodus > Anisodus tanguticus. The sequence goes on along the minus strand of CM067543.1, from coordinate 4,059,729 downwards.
GTGAAACCGAGGCGCCTGGTTACATGGTTGTTGGGTTTGAGGTTGTCCCTTGTAGTGTCCAGCATGCTCCTGATTCGGGGAAGAACTTGAAAATGTACAATAAGTACCCGACTCCAATTAAGTGCGACCCTACAACCGTCGCCATGGCTATTAAAGAGAACGAGGCCGTGTCTTTTACTTATGAGGTGAACTTTGTGGAAAGTGATATCAAGTGGCCGTCGAGATGGGATGCTTATTTGAAGATGGAAGGTGCAAAGGTGCATTGGTTCTCTATCCTTAACTCCCTTATGGTGGTCACTTTCTTGGCCGGAATCGTGCTTGTAATCTTCTTGAGAACTGTGAGGCGGGATCTGACGAGGTATGAGGAACTCGACAAAGAGGCTCAAGCTCAGATGAATGAGGAGTTATCTGGGTGGAAACTTGTAGTGAGTGATGTTTTCAGGGCTCCGAGTAATCCTTCTCTTTTGTGTGCGATGGTTGGAGACGGGGTTCAAATCCTAGGGATGGGTGTTGTGACGATCATGTTCGCTGCCCTCGGATTTATGTCCCCAGCTTCTCGTGGAACGTTGATTACCGGCATGCTATTCTTCTATATGATTCTTGGTGTTGCAGCTGGTTATGTTGCTGTTCGTCTCTGGAGGACGATCTATTGTGGGGATCACAAGGGTTGGGTTTCAGTCTCGTGGAAGGCTGCTTGTTTCTTCCCCGGAATCGCTTTTCTCATTCTAACCACATTGAACTTCCTGCTATGGGGTAGTCACAGCACAGGGGCCATTCCATTTTCACTTTTTGTCGCCCTCATTTTACTTTGGTTCTGCATTTCCGTTCCTCTAACCCTAGTCGGTGGTTATTTCGGGGCAAAGGCTCCTCACATTGAATACCCTGTCCGAACCAACCAAATCCCAAGAGAAATCCCGCCACAAAAGTATCCATCTTGGCTTTTAGTTTTGGGTGCAGGGACCCTTCCTTTCGGTACTCTCTTCATCGAGCTCTTCTTCATCATGTCGAGTCTCTGGATGGGTCGTGTGTACTATGTTTTCGGTTTCCTCCTCATTGTCATGATCCTTCTTGTTGCTGTTTGTGCTGAGGTGTCACTTGTTCTTACCTACATGCATCTTTGTGTGGAGGACTGGAAATGGTGGTGGAAATCTTTCTTTGCTTCTGGATCAGTTGCTATATACATTTTCCTATACTCCGTTAACTATCTAATCTTCGATCTCAAGAGCTTGAGCGGGCCTGTTTCCGCTACCCTTTACCTAGGATATTCCCTCTTCATGGTCCTTGCCATCATGCTCGCCACAGGCACGGTCGGGTTCCTTTCCTCTTTCTGGTTTGTACATTACTTGTTCTCTTCAGTGAAGCTGGATTGAAGAAGTTTATTGGGCAGAAAGAAAGAGACTATCATTGAAGAAACAGATACAGATGTGTCCAAGTCATTCATATTTACTTTTATTATCATATTATTGTCATTTTGTAGGGTATTTGGAAGAGAAAACCAATAAACTTCTCAAGTTTTGTTAATTCTTTAATTGTGAAATGTTGCATGATAGTCACTATAGCTTCATTGGTTGGGAGAATCATATTTGGATGTGCTTGTATTGATGAATTTAGTTGGTAGATCTGGTTTGTGCATTGTTTGCAATAGTTGAAAACACCCTCAATCACTATGATCACTTTCTTTCTGTTTGGCCATAAGTATTATTCACTTTTTTTTGAATTTTTTTCACTTTATTTAAAAATTAGCGTGGTCATAAAAATTCCAAATATTTGGATAACACTTAAAATTTTATTTTCACTTTTGGTACATTCAAACAATCAAATATTCTTTGTAAAAAATAAATAAATCAAACACAACCCCATTTTCAACTCCAGTTTCAAAAATTTCATATAAAGTGATAAATATTTGATTTCTATGGCGAAAAAAACTTTGCTTAAATTTTTTATTTTCTTATCCCAATTTCCACTCTTTCCCTAAATTAGAAAACCCTCTTGTATTTTCTGACAAACCCGTGGGGAAAAAATATTGTTTCCTTACAATGTCTTGATTTTTTGTGTCATACATACACCTTTCAAACAGAGCATACTGAATAAATCAGACTAATAATATGCCATGGAACTCTTAAAGAAAGGAAAATGGAACACTTTAAAGACTCCAGAGCTTAGTACATAAGTATCCAATTTTCATTCAAATTTAGGAAGACAACACTATGAAACACACCATCATTATTCATAACAAATTTAGTCATTGGTGTTTAGCTTGCAATAAAATTACAAAAATATTTCAAGTGGATTGGAACTTTTTTTGACTATATTCTTTAAAATTTTAAACTATCCAATTTCACGAGGCAATGTAAAATAAGAAAGGGAGCACATAAAGTAAGGACATAAAATTTTTAAACTGATTAGCGAGAAATAGTTTGAGAACGCAAAGTCAAAAGAAGAAAGCAAAGTATGTCCTTGTTGTTTGACTCAGTAGATGTGCTTGTGATCGATATTCTTCCGCCATGAAAGAAGAATTTTGATGGTGAAAGAGAAAGAATTGACATTGTCAACATGCTTAATTATTCTTAAATTGACGTTACAACAAGTGATATGCTTCCGATGGTCTCTCGGAAATAAACGCTCTATGTACCAAGATAGAGGTAAGGTCTGCGTACACTCTACCCTTCCCAGACTCACGTTATGGAATTTTACTGGGTATGTTGTTGTTGTTGAACAAGCTTTCTTCTAAAAGACAAGTCTATCTAGTGATATGAGCAACGAAAGAATCTAACTCCAGTTGAGAAGCAACCCCTTTATCCGTGGACTGCCTTACTTCTTCCCCAAAGTCTTGTGCTCTTTTCCTAATCGCATCACCTTCTTCCGATGCCATTAACTTCCTCACGACGTTTTCAATGGTTGATGCAGTCACCAACTCCTCGCGTTACTCCAACTCCCTCACAATCAGGCCTATTTTCAATAATTCCGTCACCAATAAACCATTTTTTGATTGGTCATTTCCCATAGGCCAAGCAGCTATAGGCACCCCCATAGTAATACTCTCTATGCAAGAATTCCAACCACAATGACTCATGAATCCACCAGTGGACGAATGAGCCAAGATTTCTGGTTGTAGTGCCCAATCTCTCACCACTAAGCCTACCCCTTTTAGTCTTTCCTCAAATCTTTCTGGCAACTCGAATCTTCTAGCTTCTCCAGTAAAGATATATCCTTTATCAGCATCTCTCAACACCCATATGAACTTCTGTTTGCTTCGCTCTAATCCCATCGCGAGCTCCTTGATTTGTTCATGAGAAAACGAAGTTGACATTCCAAAAGATACATAAAGAACTGATCTTGGAGGTTGTTTGTTTAGCCAATCCAAACAAAGGTCGTTTTTCTTATGTAATGTAAGACCGCGTACAATAGACTCTTGTGGTCCGGTCCTTCCCCGGACCCCGCGCATTGCGATAGCTTAGTGCACCGGGCAACTTTTTTATGATTAGCTAGTTTAGTTGGGAGAATCGGTCCGATTTCCCATTGCTTCTTGTTTTGTGCACTCACGAGTTGTGCCATCAAGTCAATAAATGTACTACCTTCAATTACTTGGCTTGTATTATAGATATCACCAACCCTAGTCCCCATATACTGAACCTGAAAACTTTCTAGGTGTATCAGTTCATCGGTGTAACATCCTTCTAGAGAGGTTAGCTTTTGAAGTAGTTCTTGTTCAAGCGGGATGGGCAACCCCGCGGCTCTACATATGTGACTACAACACATCTCGAAACAAGAAATGCAGTTAAATATTTAGGACTCTGCATTATGAAAGGAAGAAACGTCCTGAACATTATTGGCCATTAAAGAATCATGAACAACAACTACTCGTCTTGCTTTAGACGAAATATCTCGTAAGAAGGAAGCAATGGGCTCGCGCAGAAGCATACAAGCATTCCAAAGTGGCCGGAAATGTCTTCGCCCAAGATATTGGGATGAAGTGGAGGAGTAGTAGTGGCTAAATCAAGCGTTATTGGGAGGCCATGGAAGTGGATCTTGGCTATGTCCGAAGGATTTAAGGCGTTGGCTCGAGCCCTAGCCTGACGGTTGTAAGTGGCTAAGCCAACATAGTAAATATAAAGACCATAAGAGGACATTAGGCATGCAAATTGGAGAAAGGGGTTGAGATGGCCTTGAGCTTGAAAAGGGACCATGACTACAACTACTTCATGATCTTGTTTCAAGTTTGTAAGTTCTTGGTTTGCAACATTCTCATTGTTATCCATGGGATCAAAATGGAGTTTGAGGATTCACTCTAGCTATTGTTTTTTCTTCAAGATATTGAAGTGAAGTGATCATTTATTGAGATTTATTTGACTGAATTTCACCAGCCTACATTAACTACCTACATAAATATCTCACCTACTTCATCAGAATTCATGCAACTAATTCAGGTGCATGCAAATGTATCCATCTGGCTAATTCACTACTCCATGCAGGTGCATGCAATGCAAATGTATCCATCTGGCTAAGTCACTACTCCATGCAGGTGCATGCAAATGTATCCTTCTGGCGACGGGGTAAGGTAATTCTCTCTTTTTTGAGTCACAAAATCTGGAAATATCATCTTCAAGTCAATTCCAGGGGTTAGAGCAGGATGATTATGAAGATAGGGATGAGAAATCAATTGCGCAGAACTATGCACTTGTGGTGAACTATATATAAACATCTCAATGAAAAGCATCCAACTCTCTAAAATTGCAGTCATGGTGAAATCTTGGTGGCTGGCTAGCTTAGCTCTCGTCCTGTAGCTGATGCTTATCGACCGGCTACCAGCAGTCTGAACTCATACTTTTTATCACATAATGTAGATATTTATATGTAAACCTACAAAAATATAGAAAATTATTAGATTTAGACCCTAAATTTTATCGGTACAATGAGTATAGTCACTACTAGAAAATCAATATTTTCCCACTGAATTTCCCAATGAAAAATGTTCAGTGATTATTCCCACTGAATGTCGGCGGGAAAAACTTAAATAGTAGTGTGAACATACGAAAAAATTAGAAAGTTTCCCAATGTTTCAATGCAAACTTGTTTCCCACCATACGTTTTTCCAGTGAGCTGGTTCGGTGGGAATGAGGTGGGAAAATAATGTTTATAGCATAAATTTCCCACTGAATATCGATAGGAAAACCCTTTATTTCTAATAGTGAATACTAAAAAGTTTAAAAATTAAACTCATTAAATTTAAATTCTGATCCCTAGTTAAAACATAATTGAAATGGTTATCAAGCCTGAGTAGTGCTGCCTATACTGTGTAGAATGAGACAAAAAGTTAATGCACATCATATCATTGCAAATAGTGGTTGCTTCTAGAATTGCATATATGTTTGAATTATGTGTACATGTAAATGAGAGGAAACTTACTAGCTTTTGTTTATACCCTATATAAGTGTTAAATGCTAAAGACTACTTCATTTAACATGATGCTGAGATGGTAGAGATTCAACATGGTACACATCTTGGAAAACCAGCTGTTTTTTTCAATGCTAAAGACTACTTCATAAACCTTGCTAAAGATTGCAGATTTACTATAGTTGGTAAGTTCTATAGAGGTAAACCGTCCATGGATGAAATTAGGACCACTTTTGTTAGTCAATTTCAACTTTCAGGTAAGCCTAACATAACATATTTCGACCCCAAACATATTTATCTTGACTTTGCAAATGAAGTGGATTATAATCATATATTTTCTAAGGATGATATTGACATTGGTGACTACCCTATGAAAATTCTTAAGTGGACTGCTGATTTCAAACCAGAGGAAGAAATCTCTATTGTTCCTGTTTGGATCCTGACTCATCAACTTCCATGGCATCTTTTTAAATGGCAAATTGTGTCTAGACTGGTTAGGGATATTGGTTATGCTGTGGCTCCTGACCAAGCTACCTTCTCTAAGTCCAGAGGTAATGTTGCAAAGGTTAAAGTTGAGATCGATTTGCTAAAGCCAAGACTTGATCAAATTTGGTTAGGTTTTAAAAGGCTTGATGGTTGGGAAATGGTTAGTCATTGAGTATGAAAAGGTCCCAAGCTACTGTGTATATTATAAGATGCAAGGTCACTATGAGAACCAATGCAGAAACAAGGCTAGGGATGAAAGGATTAAAGCACAAAGGGAAGCTCTAACCAAGAAGGATAAGGAACAAAGGAGTGATAAACCAAATGAGGATGATTTCCAGACTGTTTCTAGAAAAAAAGCTGCCAAAGTAAGATTTTTCCAACTTAACCCTCAACAAATGGAAAACCCCAACAAACCCAATGAATACAATCACAACAAGCAGAGTTTGAATGAAATACAACCCCAAAATCAACAAGAAACAAAGCAGGATCAAGGTACTGGGAAAGTAAAAGGTATTGTTATCAATGAACCTTCTGAAAATCAAAAGAGTCCATGGAAAAGGTAAAGGTAAGATGGACGAAGGAACCAATATCAACAATCAGAAGGCCAACTAGAAAAAAAAAGGTTCAGTCAAAAAGAAGAAGTCTGTCTTAGATAATAATGATAGTCAAGTGCAGAACACCAATATGGAGATGGGAAAGCAAAGATAAGATGGATACTAATCACAACTCTGTGGAACAAATGGGTAACAATACTGTTCAACCCGACAATGATCAAGCCAGCAGACATTCTTACCAGAAGGATAATACCAAAGTTAAGGATATCAACAATCACAGTGACCATGAAGTTAACAGCAAGAATATCATAGAATCCAACAACAATTTGAACAATCATTCGATTGATCCTGGAGATGTTCACAGTAACTATCTTAAACTTATTAGCAGTACCGGTTTGGAGGAAGAGCAGGACAATGAAGATATTTACATTACCAACCAGGATCTTCTTGCAAAATCATCCTATAATGGTGATGGATATGAGTGTAGCTCTGAAGATGGTGATTATGAAGATGAGATGAGTTCTGAAGAATCTAATGAGTTTGAAAGTGTGGACAGTGAAAGCTTTCTGAATGACAACCTAATAACCACACTAGTGATGAACATGCTGCTCAATTGATTGAATCATTCAGCCCTCAGGCTTTAGTGGAAGTTAATGTGAGTTCTGAAATTGACAAGTTGGTTGACAGAACTCATCTGTCCCCTAGAGGAAGAGGAAGAGGAAGAGGCAGATACAACTCTAGAGGAGACAGGCAAAATTCAATAGGAAGAGGTGGGAGATTCACCTACCAACAAGCTGTGGTCTTACCACAGGATCAAAACCTTTCGAACTGATTATGATGTTTAAGTCTTTATACTGGAATATAAGAAGCATCAGTTCTAGTGGTGCTTTTGATAGACTTAAATAGATAATCAGACTTCAAAATCTTCCTTTTATAGCTATTAGTGAACCTTTTCACAAAGCTGATCAACTGGATAAATTCAGGATTATGTTGGGGTATGGTATGCTAATGCTTATGCCAATTGCAACAGTCAAATTTGAATTTTTTGGGAAGAATATTTGGACCTCAGAGTGGTGAAAGAATCAGACCAACATGTTACTTGTATCATGGATTGGATGGGTACAAACATCCTGGTGACTTCTGTCTATGCTAAATGTGATGTTGGGCTGAGAGAGGAGCTTTGGGATAACCTAAAGGATATTTCTCAGATCTATAATATCCCTTGGTATATTGCTGGTGATTTCAACTGTATTACTGATTCATGTGGAAAATATGGCGGTAACCTGCATAGAATGTCCAAAAGCATTCCCATTTTACAGTTTATTATGGATTGTGATCTCATTGACCCTGGTTACTTAGGATCTTAGTTTACTTGGTGTAATGGATGGACCCCTGACAAAAGAGTTTGGAAAAGTCTAGATAGAGTTTTGGTTAACCAAGACTGGATGAACTTATTTGATTCTACTAATGTCAATCACCTGGTTCTGACCATTCTCCCCTGTTCACTATTGCTAAGAATAATCACCATGCTCATACAAGATACTTTAGATTCCTCGATTTTTGGACTGAAGAAGAAGGTTTCAAAGAGGTGGTAAAGCAAGCTTGGGATATAGATGTTCATGGATCTGCAATGTGAAAGTTTCACTTGAAACTGAAAAACACTTGTAAAAGTCTATCCCAATAGTCCAAGACCTCTATTGGTAAAATCTTTGATAAGGTCAAGGAGATTGAGAAGATGGTGGAAGAATTTGAGCATAATATAATTATTGACAACACTGAAGCAAACAGGGATGAGCTTAATCATACCAATGCTCTCTTAATATTGGCCTACAAGAAAGAGGAATCTATCTGGAAGCAAAAATCTGGTATCAAATGGTTTGTCGAGGGAGAAGTTAAATCTAAATTCTTTCACTCCATTGTCAAAGAAAGAAAGGAGATTATCTCTCAAGAAGATCAAGCTGGACAATGGCAACTGGATTGAAGGAGATGAGAACATTGCCAATGAAGCCATATCCTTTTTTCAGAATCAATTTACTAAAGAGCACACTGATACTAATTTGTCTATTTTAAACTGTATCTCTAAAGTGATCACTGACATGGACAATGCTGATCTTACAGTCATCCCCACTATGAAGGAACTGAAAGATATAGTTTTTTCCATGAGCTCTAGCAGTGCCCCTGGACCAGATGGTCTTTCTAGGAAATTTTATCACTCTTGTTGGGATATTATCAAAGATGACCTTTTACTAATGATTATTGATTTTTTTTTGCAGGAAACCAAATTCCAAGGGCCATCACTCACACTTGCCTGATCCTCATTCCTAAAGTGGACAGTCCTCAGGCTTTCAATGAATTGAGGCCAATTAGTCTAAGCAATTCCTCCTGTAAAATCATCTCTAGCTTAGTGAACCATAGATTGAGTCATCTCATGAACAAACTGATCTCTCCTAATCAAACTGGTTTCATTAAAGGGAGATCCATTACTGAGAATATCATGATGACTCAAGACATGGTCCACTACATTTCTAAACCTTCTAACCATGGAAATGTGATCCTAAAACTAGATATGGCTAAAACTTATGATAGGGTCTCTTGGGAATACCTATGCAATGCTCTTAGACAATTTAGCTTTAATGAAAATTGGATTGATATCATCTGGAGGCTTATGTCTAATGTTTGGTACTCTGTTAATATCAATGTAAGTTGACTTGTTTTTTTCAATTCAACTAGAGTATTAAAGCAAGGAGATCCTTTATCTCCCTCTCTTTTCCTCAATGGGCCTGAACTACTTTCCAAATTAATGGATTCACTAACCCAGACTGATTTCATCCCCTATTCTATAGATAATAATAGTCCTATAATCTCTCATTTATGTTATGCTGATGACACTATTCTCTTCTCATCAGGTGATCATGATTCCTTGAAGGTGATGATGGATAAGCTGGAAATATATGAGAAGATCTCAGGACAACTTGTAAACAAAACCAAATCAGGTTTTTATATTAAGTTCATGGATGATGACCCAAGAATCAACATGATCAAGCAGACTACAGGTTTCAATCACTCCCAGTTTCCAATGCAATATCTTGGATGCCCTATTTATATAGGAAGGAAGAAGGTTGTTTATTTCAACAATACGGTTGCTAAGATTGCTGAAAGACTTCAAGGGTGGCAAGGGAAACTATTATCCTATGGGGGTAAAGATGTTCTCATCAAATCAGTTCTACAGGCTCTCCCTCATCATATTCTTTCTGTTGTACATCCCCCCAAGACTGTCCTTTACCAAATTGAGATCATTACTGATTTCTTCTGGGGTATGGATGGTAATAGAAAAAAGAAACATTGGATTACTTGGGATGATCTGTGTTTTCCTGTGGAGGAAGGAGGTGCCGGCTTCAGATCTCTAACAGATACTTGTAATGTATTTTCTACAAAGATGTGGTGGAAATTCAGAATACAAAAATCTCTTCTCAAGGATTTTCTGGAAGATAAGTACTGTAAAAGGTTTCACCCTGTTGCCAAAAAGAGAGCCCTGGACAATCTCATACTTGGAGAAGAATGATAGATATTATAGATAAGGTAGAACCTTGTATTTCATGGAAATTGGGCATGGGATATGTTTCTTTCTGGTGGGATTCATGGACAGAGTTTGGACCACTTGCTTACATGGTTCAAAATAGGACTCCTAAAAGAACCATGGTTAATGAGTTCTATTCACATGATTGCTGGAATATGAGAAAACTGGTAAGGACCCTTCCCAGCAGTTGGTCAACTCCATCAGTAACATTTCTTTCAATGTCAATAGTGAGGACACGTCCATTTGGACTCCTGATTCTCCAGGAAACTTCATATGTAAATCTGCTTGGCAAATGTTGAGAGGGAGGAAAGGTACTACTCTGACTGGCATGAGTATTTGGCAAAAGAAACTTCCTTTTAAAATCTCATTTTTTTTATAATGAGAGTCCTCTTAGATAAGGTGGCAACTGACTGCTATCAAAAGATTTGGGATTAATCTGTTCTCCATCTGTAGCTGCTGCTATACAAATCACTATGAAGAAACTACCTGTCATCTATTCAGTTGTGGTCATAGAGCTAATCTTGTTTGGTCATTTTTCTGCAACTCTTGTGGAATTAGTTTGGTCCAAGGTCAGGTAAGACAGAGAGCAATGAAGTGGTGGTTGACAAAACCCGAGAATGAGGTATATAAAACCTCGCTACAATGCCTACCAACAATCATTTGTTAGCAGATATGGAAAAACAGATGTACTACTAGGTATGATAACAAGAAAATGTCACATTGGTTCAGTATTCAACAAGTGATCAAGATGACTATTATGGTTTTTCATAATCAATTCCCAGACTTGCAACTTCCCAGTATGTGGAATGAGATATATAGGAGAATCGAGAAGCTATTCCCTCTTATTCATTCTCAGATTGTGTTTTGGCATAAACCTCCCATTGATTGGGTTAAGCTTAATCTGGATGGATGTAGCAAAGGAAATCCTGGCTCTGCGGGAGGTGGTGGTCTTATTAGAGATCACAATGGAGAATTTATTTGTGCCTTTGCAGAATTCTATGGAGATTGTAATAATAATTGTTGTAGAAACAAAGGCTATGCTGAGAGGTATCATTCTGTGTATTAGCAGGGGCCTCACTAATGTTATAATCGAGTCAGACTCAATGATTGTTCTGAATTTGATCAATAAGATCAAAAAACCTCCCTGGAGACTTCTTGATACTATTGCTCAAATTTTGGACCTCAGCAAGGATAACAATTTCATCTTTTGCCACACTATGAGAGAGGGAAACAACACTGCTGACAATCTTGCTAACTTGGGAGAAGAATCCAAGACAGTTTCTATCTTCAATGAGGCTGTCTCATTACCCTATAATGTTAGAGCTTCAATGAAGTTACAACTTGATGGGATCCCAAACTTTAGATTCAGACAAAAGAGAAACAAGTATGTTATCAATGACAACATATAGCCAAATTGTTTAGTTTCTCACCTTTTTGTACATAACATCCCTCTGTGATGTTACAAACTTCCCTAGGATGCGCAACCTATCTCTGATCTAAGCTCGAATTTTTTGTGTAATCTTGCATCATAGGTTTGAGCATTTCCATCTCTCATACTGCTCTGGAGGCTAAGGTTTATGTCCTTCTCCGTGTAATTATAATTTTCGGTAAATATACAGTTTGGAGTCATGCCTTAACTCTTCCATCATAATGATGGATGACAAACACCCGTGATATACACGGTATATTGGCCATGTATATCACGGCTTGACTTAGCAAAGATGGGCTGTTAAACCCGTGATATACACGGTATGTAACACGGTGTATACATACCGTGTATATCACGGTTTAGTGGCCTATATTAGGAGATGTTTTGTTGTAATTAGAATTGTACACTTACCATAGTTGTATAGTTATTGTACAAGTAGAATAAGGTTTTAGGAGTAGAATAGGAATAGGACTTTCCTATTATGGAAATTGTAAATTGTATATATACTCTTTCATTAATGAAAATAATCAAGGGATTATTTCTTTCATGGTATCAGAAGTCTAGGTCTCACATACCTCCTTCTCCAAAAGCTTTCGCTTCTCTCGGCCACTTAGAAATCCGAGCCCCCTCCTCGGTTTCCGTGCCAGTTGCTACCTCCTCCCTCCCATAAATTTTCTTCCAAATCCCTCAATAACCCTTTGGTCTTTCGTTATGTCAACGTCAAAGAGCATGTTTCATCTTGCCCTTACTGTTTCTAACATCAAGAACTACATCCCTATTATTCTTAAGATGGAAAACGTCCAATATGCGACGTGGGCAGAGTTGTTCAAAATTCACGCTATCTCACATCAAGTTCTCCATCACATAATTCCTCCCGCTACCCCTATTCCCGCGGAGGATCATCAGTTATGGATTACTCTTGATGCTACCGTCCTTTAGTGGATTTATTCCACTATTTCTACCGACCTTTTACAGACGATCATTGAGCCGGATACTACGGCTATGGCTATCTGGAATAGATTACTTGATATATTCCAAGATAACCAATATTCCCGAGTCGTCACCCTTGACCAAGAATTCTCCCAAGTCTGTATGAAAGATTTTTTGAACGTTTCTGCGTATTGCAAACGGCTCAAGGAGTTGGCGGACCAACTCCGTAACGTTGGCGCACCTGTGACCAATAATCGTCTTGTTCTACAAATGGTTGCCGGCCTTTCTGAGGCCTATAATGGCGTTGGGACTCTCCTTCGTCAAAGTAATCCGCTTCCACCCTTTTATCAAGCCCGCTCAATGCTCACCTTAGAAGAAACCGGCTTGGCAAAAAAGGGGGCTACCGACGCCAGTTCCGTGGCGATGATGACTTCGTCCGATAATTCTCATGGTTTTGTTGACAATTTGGGCCAAAACCACAACAACGGTGGCCGCAACAAATGTCAAAACCGTAAAAATAATGGCAACAATCGCGGCGGCAACAATGGTGGCTGCCGGAACAGTGGTGGCGGCGGCGGCCCTCGGGGCAGTGGGCAGCCGCCCAATTGGGCTCAACAGTGGGCCCCCATGCAGTGGAACTGGGCCAGTGGGCCTTGTCCCAACCGTGGATATTTTTTTAGCCCTTACCCGGGAAACTGGGCCCAGTTTCCACAACAGGCTAGGCCCAATTTCTCGGGTCCAACTTCGAGTGGCAGATCATTTTTTGGGTCGGGGCAGCAGGCCGGTGTGCTTGGGCCTCGGCCTCCGTAGGCATTCCAGGCTATGGGCCCCACACCGACTCCAACAGATATTGAGGCCGCAATGCATACGCTTGGATTAAATCCCCCAGATTTGAATTGGTATATGGACACCGGCGCTACTTCTCACATGACGTCTGACCAAGGTACTCTCTCATCTTATTCCAATTTGAGAAAAAATCGTGGCATAATTATTGGTAATGGCAACTCAATTCCAATTCATGGTTACGGTCATAAAACGATGTCTCCCCCCATCCACCTCTTGTATTTAAAAATGCCCTTCATTCCCCGAACTTAATTAAAAATTTGGTCTTTGTCCGTAAATTCACCACTGATAATTGGATTTCTGTTGATTTTGATCCTTTTGGGTTTTCTGTGAAGGATTTCAAGACGGGGATTCCTCTCATGAGATGTGATAGTAGGAGAGATCTTTAACCTCTCACGCCCGCATCCGGTCTCTCGAGCCAAGCATTGCCATCTACTTTTGCAGCTCTAGCTCATTCCTTATGGCATGCACGTTTGGGTCACCCTGAGTCGTCTAGTGTTTCTTCCTTGTATAAAAATAATTTTATTTCTTGTAAGGGTATGCATAGTTCTCCAATTTGTCATTCATGTCCTTTAGGAAAACATGTTAGATTACCATTTGTAGCCTCTACTTCTCGTACTTTAATGCCATTTGATATTATTTATAGTGATTTATAGATATCTCCCGTTTTAAGTTCTATGGGCCATCATCATTATGTTCTATTTTTGGATGATTATTCTAATATTTATGGATCTTTCCGTTAGCGAAAAAATCACAAGTTTTTTCCACATTCCTAAAATTTAGAGCATTCGTCCGTACCCAATTCGAACGGAAAATCAAGAATATTCAATGTGATAATGGCAAAGAATATGACAATGGATTGTTTCGGAATTTTCGTGATACTAATGGCATAGTTTTTCGTTTCTCTTGTCCTCATACTTCCTCACAAAATGGGAAAGTCGAACGCAAAATCCATACCATTAATAATATTGTCCGAACTCTATTGGTTCATGCTTCCGTACCCCCTTTCTTTTGGCGGCATGCTTTACAAATGGCTACTTATCTTCTTAACATTCTTCCTACCAAAGATTGGCATATTCCCCCCCTCTTAAAATTCTCTATAATAAGAATCATTTGTATTCACATCTTAGGTTCTTTGGGTGCTTATGTTATCCACTCTTTCCGTCAACTACTGTTAACAAACTTCAAGCATGTTCTACCCCTTGTGTCTTTTTGGGTTATCCATCTAATCATCGTGGTTACAAATGTTTTGATTTATCGTCTAATAAAATCATAATTAATCGCCACGTTATTTTTTATAAATCCCAATTTCTGTTTGCTAAAGTACGTAGTCCCGGGCCTAGTTCGTATGATTTTTTAGATAATGATGTCTCCCCATAAATTATCCACAATTTATCGGACTCATCCCACACCCAAAATCCGCCAACGGGCCCACTGCCCGCTGGACCACCTGTTTCGTCTATTCCGCCCAGTGGGCCAGTCCCTCGTGTCTCAGGTCCAGCTACTGGGCCGCCTGTCCAGCCCAGTACTTCCCCTGTTACTGTTCCCAGTCCCGATCCTGCATCCCGTGTTGGGCCAGCGGGCCCAATGCCTGCTGTCCAGTCCGTCACCCATCCGAATTTTTCCCAAAATCCGTTCATTCTCCCCCGAGTCACAGACCGGTCACTCGTACTCAACAATGTATTTTTAAACCAAAAAGACATTTTAATCTAAATTCTAATATTCTTAAGTCTCCCCTTCCCCGTAACCCAATGTCTGCGTTAAAATGACCCGAATTGGAAATTGGCTATGAGCGACGAATATGAGGCTCTTATTGAAAATAAGACATGGGAGTTGGTACCCCGTCCTTCTGATGTTAACATTCTTCGGTCTATGTGGATTTTTACTCATAAATAAAATTCTGATGGTTCTTTTGCGAGTCATAAGGCTCGTCTTGTAGGTGATGGTAAGACTCAGCATGTTGGCATGGATTGTGGTGAGACGTTTAGTCCGGTGGTCAAACCGGCTACCATTCGTACTATCCTCAGTCTGGCATTCTTCGGTCTATATGGATTTTTACTCATAAATAAAATTTTGATGGTTCTTTTGCGAGTCATAAGGCTCGTCTTGTAAGTGATGGTAAGACTCAACAGGTTGGCATGGATTGTGGTGAGACGTTTAGTCCGGTGGTCAAACCGGCTACCATTCGTACTGTCCTCAATTTGGCTATTTCCAAGGCATGACCTATTCATCAGTTAGATGCAAAAAATGCTTTCTTACGTGGTGATCTCAAGGAAACCGTTTACATGCATCAGCCCTTGGGTTTTCGAGACCCTACATATCCTCATCATATCTGTTTATTGAAGAAGTCCTTGTATGAGCTTAAGCAGGCTCCACGGGCTTGGTATAAGAGATTTGCAGACCGTGTTTCATCTATCGGGTTTTCACACAGCAGATCTGATAATTCATTGTTCATATATCGTCGTGGTACTTCCCTAGCTTATATACTATTATATGTGGATGCTATTATCTTGACTGCTTCTTCTGATGCTTTGCGAAAGTCTATCATAACAATGCTCAGTTCTGAGTTTGCTATGAAAGACTTGGGGCCCTTGAGTTACTTTTTGGGGATTGCTGTCACTCGTCATATAGGTGGGTTATTCTTATCACAATAGAAGTATGCAGCTTAGATCATTGATCGAGCTGGTATGTCCTCATGCAAGTCTACTTCTACTCCAGTTGATACTAAACCCAAGATGAGTGTTGCGGCTGACTCACTGTACGAGGATCCGACCCACTATCGCAGTCTTGCAATGACTCTTCGGTATCTTACTTTCACGAGACCAGATATTACGTATGCCGTACAACAGGTGTGCTTGTTTATGCATGATCCCAGGGTTGAGCACATGAATGCGCTCAAACACATTATTCGATACATCCAGGGAACACTTGACTATGACTTACATTTATATAGTTCATCGACGTCTACACTTGTCTCGTATACAAATGCTGATTGGGGTGGCTGTCCAGATACCAGACGTTCAACGTCCGACTATTGTATATTTCTTGGTAATAACTTGGTCTCATGGTCTGCGAAGCGTCAGTCTACATTATCACGCTCTAATGCAGAGGCCGAGTATCGAGGGGTAACCAATGTGGTGTCTAAATCCTGTTGGTTACGTAATCTTCTTTTAGAACGTCATTGTCCTATTCAGAAAGCTATCTTGGTTTATTATGATAATATTAGTGTCGTCTACCTTTTTGGTAATCCGGTTCAACACCAATGCACTAAAACACATCGAGATGGATATTCACTTTGTTCGCGAAAAGGTAGCTCGTAGACAAGTACGCGTCTGTCATGTCCCTCCAGGTATCAAATTGCAGACATCTTTACTAAGGGTCTTCCCTCGGTCCTTTTTGAAGATTTTATGGACAATCTCAGCGTACGAAGACCGCCCGCTATGACTGTGGGGGTGTGATAAACACCCGTGATATACACGGTATATTGGCCATGTATATCACGAGCTGACTTAGCAAAGATGGGCTGTTAAACCCGTGATATACACGGTGTATACATACCGTGTATGTCACAATTTAATGGCCTATTTTAGGAGATGTTTTGTTGTAATTAGAATTGTACACTTACCATAATGCCGCTCAAAAGAACCATCAGAGTTTTCTTTGTGACTAAATATCCACATAGACCGAATTATATTAGCATGAGGTGGACGAGGTACTAATTCCCACGCCCTATTTTTAATAAGAGCATTAAATTAATCATCCATAGCCATTTTCCAATTCGGGTCATGAAGAGCAGTTACACGATTACGGAGTAATGGTGATTTTGAGAGTTGAGTGTGTAGGCTATATTTGGTGTTGGGTTTGACAATACTGTGTTGGCTTTGGGTAATGGGTCGGTTGACTGAGTTTTAGGCCGAGGGGATAACACTGTTTGGCACGACGGAGGATGCTGGGCCTCGGCCCAAGTCACTGCCAGAAGGCTGGATAGTGGCATTGGGCTGGGAAATCACAGAGGACCTGACAATAGGCAAATTTGGAGCAGTAGGCCTTGGGACTGGAGGCCCAGTTCGCTGAAATGTATTATCCTGCGGCTGGGCCACTATTTTAGGGCCCAAATTGGCTGGGTTACCTGAAACAGTAGCCTCGGGAGAGTAAAAAAATTGGGTTAAGTAGGGGGTCGGCTATCATCAAGAAAATCATAGGTGTGGGGTCCATACGAGTGTATTTTAGTAAATGGGAAATTTGTTTCATCAAAAATTACATGACGACTTATAATTATTTTATTTGAAGATAAGTCGTAACATTTGTAACCTCGATGATTAGATGGATATCCCAAGAACACACACGGAGTCGACCGGGGTTGAAGTTTAGTGATGGTAGTTGATGAAAAAAGAGGATAGCAAAAGCACCCGAATACCGGTAAATTGGAGTAAGAAGGGTCCCATAGGTATAGGATTTTTAGTGGAGCTTGGTAGGATAAGTTCTTTTGAGGGAGTATGTTTAACAAGTATGTGGCCATTTGTAGTGTGTGGTGCCAAAATGAGGAGGGAAATGTGGCATGAGCAAGGGATGTGCGAACAATATTGTTGATGGTTCGTATTTTGTGTTCCGCCTTCCCATTCTGGGAGGATGTGTGGGGACATGAAAGGCGGAAGTTTAAACCATGAGAATTGCAGAAATCCCAAAAATGCCTATTGTCAAACTCCCTGCCATTATCACATTGAATATTCTTGATTTTCCGTTCAAACTGATTTTTGATGAAACCTCTAAATTTTAGAAAAATGGAGAAAACTTGTGATTTTTTAGACAAGGGAAATGTCCACAAAAAATTAGAGTAATCATTTAATAGAAGCAAGTAATATCTATGGCCCGAAGAGCTCAAAACTGGGGAAGTCTAAATATCACAGTGGATAATATCAAATGGCATAAGAGTGCATGAATTAGAGGAAATAAATGACAATTTAACTTGTTTACCAAGTGGGCATGAACTCCATTTATTTAACATTTTGGATTGAGTACATGAAATAAACTTATTTTGCTTAAAGGAGGCTAAAACTGGTGCCCCCGGATGACCCAACCGTTCATGCCATAAAGAATAGGCTACTCCTGCAAAATAAAATGGTAACTTGGACTGTTGGATAGGTGATGTTATTGGATATAGCTCGCCTTGGCTATCACATCTCATGAGATGGCTCCCCGTCTGAAAATCCTTCATAAAAAATCCAAAAGGGTAAAAAACAACAGACACCCAATTGTCAGTAGTAAACTTTCTAACAAACACCAAGTTTTTGATTAATTGTGGAGCGTGAAAGACATTTTAAGGCTAGTGGTGGGTTTGGTGGTGTCAAATTAGCAGAACCATTACCCCGAATTAGAATAGAATGCCCATTTCCGACAATTATACCATTATTTTTGCTCAAATTAAAATAAGACGATAGATTACCTTGGGAGGACGTCATGTGAAACGTCGCTCTGGAGTCCATGTACCAATTTGCATCGGGTGGATTAAGTCTAAGTGTGTGCATGCCAGACTCAATATCCGTCGGGTGGGCCATTACCGAATGGGCCTCCTGCCACTGGGTCGGTAGTGGCCCAGAATTCACTGCCCAATTGCTGCTTCTCTGCCCGGTTTGTGATGGCCCAAAATCATTAGGTTATTGTCCAGTGGACTGGCCATTGGGCCCGGGGGCTGGCCTGGCCCAGTTTCCAGCTGGGACAGGCATGGTGGCAAGGTCTAAGGCCACTGCCGGGCCCACTGGGGTGGACCGCGGGGCTGCCAGTTTTGGGCTCCCATGTTACTGTTCTGGGAGTTACCGCTGCCACTGCCACCGAAATTTCCTCCGCCACCGAAATTTTGGTGGCTTCCACTTTTATTATTGCCGCGATTTCCACTTTTATTTTTACCACCATTCCGTCCTTTTTGTACCCGATTTGGTTGTGAAGGTTCAAAATATGTAGTACTATCATTCGTGGGGGTAACAATCATGGCAGAATTGGTAACGGTGGCGGACTTTTTGGCGAAACCCGCCTCTTCAAGTATAAGCATCGAACATGCTTGATAAAAAAATGGTAAATGATTACTTTATCGGATGAGTATCCCCACACCGCTATAGGTGTCGGTAAGACCGACAACCATTTGTAAGACTAAGCGATTGTTGGTACCTGATGAACCAACATTTTTAAGTTGATCCGACAAGACTTTAAGGCGTTGACAATATGCTGACGCATTTGGAAAATCCGCCATATCAATGGTGGATAATTCTTGTTCTAAAGTGACGGCGCGGGAATTTTTGTTGTCTTGAAAAATGTCCCGCAACCGATTCCGAGCCTCCATTGCTGTAGAATCGGGTTTCATTATTGTGTGTAACAAATCAGAAGAGATTGTTGCATAAATCAATGAGAGAACTCTGGCATCAAGAGTTTCCCGTAGTTCTTTGTCATCATCGGTCTTTAACTCCTTCCTTTGCCATTTTCCGACGGGATTATGTGATGAATAACCCGGTGGGAACGACAACAAATCTTAAAAAGTTCTGCCCAAGTTGCATAGTGAACATTTTCTATCTCAAGAGTGATGGAAACATGTGTTTTGATGTTTGAAACGGTAAGGAATGGATGAAAATTGTTTTTGGAGTCAGACATTGTTGATTGTAAGACAAAAAAAAATATGAAGAACAATAATGGAGATGAAGAAAAAAAATGAACAAGAAGACACACAATTTTGGGAGAGTTAATTGTAGAATATTTTCCTAATCTCTTGATACCATGTAAGAATAATTAGAGTAATTAGAATATTTTTCTCATCATTCTCCTTCCCCAAATGTGGTTAATATGCAACTATACATGCTAGAAATTAGTAGATGATAAGGAGAAGATTATGCCTAATTATCTCCCTAAGATAAAACTAATCTTCCTAATGATAAGATAATCATCCTAATGACAAGATAATTCTAATAAATATTTTACCTCCTACCATATATACAAGATATACAAGTTAATTACAATAATAATAATTATTAACTTGTATATAATATTAGAGTGATCTTAGAAATTAAGAAATGCATTTCCTGATGTGACTATCTATATATCTTCTATTTCAAGGGTAAATCTCCATCATGGGATAAGTGCCTTCTTGATTATAGAAGATCAAACAATTTTTGAAGCAATTAATGTGACTATACCACCTTTTTCTTATTTAAAAGGTAAATGACCGTCACAGAGACGGTAATGTGACTATATCTCTTCTTTTATTTGAAGGGAAATCTTGGAGTAACTGATAAAGTTGTTGTTATGTGACCCGAAGGTCATCAGTTCAAGTCGTGGAAACAACCTTTTGCAGAAATGCAAGGTAAGACTACGTACAATAGACCCTTGTGGTCGGACCCTTCCCCGAACCCCGCGCATAGTGAAAGTTTAGTGCACCGGGCTCCCCTTAAATGTACGCTACGAGTCCAGTGATTTCTTGATTACAAAAAATGAAACAATTTTTCAAGCCACTTTAATTTAACTTTCAGCCATGAGAGATATGTGGAGCTTTATTTTAACTGTGCTGGACATACATATATACAAGATGAATTAAGGTAAGATCTAATTTCATTTAATATCTTCTTTTGTTCCTTTTTCTTTTCTTTTTGGTGGTTATAGTATAATTAATATTATAATATCACCACAGGAATTTTTCTTATAGGAGATCAGAGCGTTTTTCTTTGGAGATGGAAAATTCGCCCACCAAATTTTATAAATTTATAAATTCTTCCTCAGTTAATTAAAAGAATGAAATTGACTGATATTATGAAAATACTAGGTATACTGAAATGTATAAATGGCGAAGAGACCTTATGAACCAAAGGAACAACAAACTTAAGCCACGTGTCAATCCTGTTACACCCCTTATTGGTTGTGCAAGAGTTGTCAAATGAATTTTTATTGATCCTGGGCTACTCTACCAAAAGATATGACTTTGAATAGTATTCTTAGTAGGCGTTTGGGCATAAAATAAAATATTTTTTATTTTATTTAAATTTTTTGAAGTTGATATTGAAGATGAACTTGTGTTCGATTATACTTTTTGCAAGGAAAAGAAGAGAGCATTTTATTTAAAATTATGAAGATGAGTAGAAAAACAGGTTATAAGCTATTTTTTAAATTTGAAATTCAACTTCAAGTTGAATTTGTAATTTCAATGATCAAACATTAATTTTCAAATAAAATAAAAAAAAACCGATAATTCTCATAGCCAAACAGTTAGTAAGTACAATTTTTATGGCCAATCTTCATATTTGAATTAATTCATCTGTCCCAAAAAAATTGACACTTTTCGTTTTTCAAAAGTTAAACTTCCTAATTTTGATCATGTATTAGAACATAATTTTTTTTAATTTTTTGAAATAAAATTTATATACGTAAAAACTATATAAAAAATACTGTAAATTACCATAATTAATAATTTAATTTTTTTAAAAAAATAACGATAAATCAAAGAACAATTTATTTGACTCTCGTAAATCTTTTTGAACGAGTACAATTTTTCAAACTAGTGAACGTTGTAGACGGTGTTATTTGGAAATATTATATGCTATATACATGGTCAAACATCGGGTGGCGTGATAGTGGATCGTCCACTTGCTGAATCACCAATCTAAATTCTATAGTAAGAGATGTTCACCACTTACCCGAAAACAGAATCTCAGTTCAGTTGACAATTTTATACTATTAATATAATTAATTACTCTGCAAAAGATTTTTTTTATATGATTGTATATTAAAATAATAATGTTTGAAGAAAAACAAAACAATAATGTACATAAGGCTCAACTTTCATAAATCTCCTTTCTATCCAGTCTAGTTTAGCCTTCTAAACCTTGAAAATGACTCATTATACTCCATAATTCATTAGTGGTATTAATATTGTATATTCTGTTCGATATGATAAAAGAGAAAGGAGGATAAAGCTTTTAATCAAGCATTTATGTGAGTGTAGCTTTACTTTCTACTTATCAGCTGGGAAGTTAATTCATATATGCATCAATAAAACCAAAAAATTAATTTTATGGCATAGGTTTAAGAGAGGAGAGAATTAAGGATACCCATCAGAATGACTAATTTAATTCATAAAGATGTATCAGAAAATATAATATTTTTATTACTTGATCAACCATCAGGAGAGGAGAAGCAAATACAACATGTACACTAATCAATAAGATTAATGAAGTAACAATTAATGCAAAAACAACCAATTGTTATTTTGTCTATTTATTTAAGAGAAAAAAGATAGTTCGATGCATGAAGCATCTTGTGTTTACGTAGAATTTAAGGAAGAGTCGCATCCCAGAGAACTTAATGTAGAAATTAATTCACAAGTAGAAATAAAGGTTTTTTTCATCGAAATTCAATAGAAAATTTATGCTATAAAATATGATTTTTCCACCTCATAACCACTGAACTAGCTCACTGGAAAAACGCATTGTGGGAAACATGTTCCCATCGAGGCGCTGAAAAACTCCTACTTTTTTCGTGTAAAAACACTAAGGTTTTCCCACCGATATTCGGTGAAAAATAACCACTAAATATTATCTAATGAAAAAATCAGTTCAAAATAGAGATTTTTTAATAGTCTTCAATCTTAACACAAATATAAATAATTAATTTCATACCTTGAATCCGTAACCTAAAAATCCTAAGAAGATAGCTTAATGTTAGTCTAATACTCCCTTCCTCTCTAATTATTCAAGATGAAAGAATACTATAATTAATTAGGATGTCATGTGTGGAACACTCAAAATCTCTGACCAAACAGTAAGTATAATATCCCATGCATTAAATCTGGGGGCAAAGATAGATGAAGCCACGTAATACCATGTTACTAGCATCACCATCATCACAAGTCCTACAAGCAATAAATTAACCAAATATAAAAAAATTACCACTTTGGGACCCATCACCAATAACTACCACATGCAATATTCTGAAGTAATACAATTTCTTGAACAAATTGCTATATTATTGAAAAACTTCTCCAATCCTATATTCACATTATCTTTCTAGTTCTAGGTTTCTAGCTATGATGATAGGTACTAACTTGTCCTTTTCCATTCCACTTTCAATTTTTTATCTATAATTATCTTTTAAATGATCTGATAATATAAAAAATCTTTTACAACACGCCCTATTTTATGCCTAAGGACCGTTATAACTTATAAATACCTAAGAAGACACTCAAAATTAAAAGGATAAATAAATCCACTTGATGGATTGTCGAACTAGATCAGTGCTCTATTTTACTTATAATATATTTAGGCAAAACCTATCAACTTAGCTCATTTTCATTATATTAAAAGTTATAGACTCAATTTTATTTCATTCTGTGATATTATTTTCCCATTTTCTGCAGTGTTTAGATGCTCCAAGAAACATCCAGGTACCAAATTTTCTGTGAGTTAAAATATGAAGGACCTGAAAAAAGAAAAGAAGAGTAACAACTTTCCTATCTTCAAACATGACTTCATTTATTTTTGCTATCATCTAGTGACTAGTGGTTATATATGCAATGTAAAGTGATAGACAGTGTATATCACGATTAATTAGATTATTAAAGTAATGTTATATAATTATCATAATTGTAGAATTCTTGTATAAGTAGAATTAGAATATTAGAACTATAGTAAGAATATGATTTTTCATATTTAGAGATTGTAACTTGTATATATACCCCATCCATTAATGAAAATAATCAAAGGATTATTTCTTTCATAGTATCAGAAGTCTAAGGCTAAAATACATTCTCTCAAACACTTCCGCTGCCCCCTTCTTTTTTCGGTTTCCGTGGATTTTTTTCTCCTCCTCTATTCCCAAATTTTCTTCCAAATCTCTAATTCACCTATTGTTCTTTCGTTATGTCTACGTCAAAGAACATATTTCATCCTTCCCTTATAGTTTCCAACATCAAGAACAACATCCCTATTGTTCTTGAAATGGAAAACGTCCAATACGCGATGTGGGCGGAATTATTCAAAGTTCACGCACGCTCGCATCAAGTCCTCCATCACATAATTCCCTCGGTCCCTGGCGTGGAAAAGGTGCCTACCCCCGAGGAAAATCCTACGTTATGGACAACCCTTGATGCTACCGTTCTCCCGTGGATTTACTCCACTATCTCTTCAGACCTCTTACAGACGATAATTGAACCTGACGCTACGGCAATGACTACCTGGAATAAGGTGCGTGATATATTCCAGGATAACAAAAATTCCCGAGTTGTCACTCTTGAGCGGGAATTTTCACATGTCAACATGGAAGATTTTTCTAACGTTTCAGTCTATAGTAAACGACTCAAGAAATTGGCGGACCAACTCCGCAACGTTGGTGCACCTGTTACCAATGATTGTCTTGTTCTCCAAATGGTTGTCGGCCTATCTGATGCATATAATGGTGTTGGCACACCTCTTCGTCAAAGTAATCCTCTACCACCATTTTATCAGGCTCTTTCCATGCTCACGTTAGAAGAGGCCGGCTTGGCTAAAAAGGCCGTTATCGGAGCAAATTCCGTCATGATGATGACAACGTCAGAAAACCCTCCCTCATTCTCTAAAAATTCAAGCCAAAATCACCGCAACGGTGGCGGCAGAAAGGATCAAAATCATAAAAATAATGGCAAAAATCGTGGTGGCAATCGCGGTGGTAACGACAGCGGACAGAACAGTGATGGCAGTAGCAGTGGGCCTCAGGATAGTGGGCTGCAGGACAACTGGTCCCAGCCATGGGCTCCCTGGCCGTGGAGCTGGGCTAGTGGCCATTGGCCTAACAACCCCTATTTCTTGCCCAGTCCATATCGGGGTAACTGGGCCAAATTTCAGCAATAGTCTAGGCCCAACTTCTTGGGTCCAAATAGTGGTGGCAAGTACTCTTCTGGGTCGTGGCCGCAGGCATGCCTACTCGGGCCTCGGCCTCCGTAGGCTTTTCATGCTGCGGGCCCAATTCAGATCCCGACACCTACAGATATTGCGGCAACAATGCATACACTTGGATTAACTCCTCCGTATACGAATTGGTATATAGACACCGGCGCCACGTCTCGTATGACGTCCGATCAAAATACTCTGTCGTCTTATTTCAGTTTGAGCAACAATCGTGGTATTATTATTTGTAATGGCAACACAATTCCAATTCGAGGTTATGGACATACTACTTTGTTCTCCCACATCCACCTCTAGTTTTGAAAAATACTCTTCATGCCCCTAACCTAATTAAAATTTGGTGTCTGTTCAAAAATTCACCACTGATAATTTTGTTTCTGTTAATTTTGATCCCTTTGGGTTTTCTGTGAAGGATTTCAAGACGGGGATACCTCTAATGCGATGCAATAGTAGGGGAGAGCTTTATCCACTCACAACTACCACCACTTCCTCGAGTCAAGCCATACCATCTACCTTTGCCGCTTTTGCTCCTTCCTTGTGACATGCACGTTTGGGTCGTCTGGGGTCGTCTATTATTTCTTCTTTACATAAACATAATTTTATTTCTTGTCAGGGTACGCGTAGTACTCCAATTTGTCCTTCTTGTCCGTTAGGGAAATATGTTAGATTACCATTTGTATCCTCTACGTCTCATACTTTGATGTCTTTTAACATTATTCATAGTGATTTATGGACATCTCCCGTTCTAAGTTCTTTGGGACATCGTTATTATGTTATATTTTTGGATGATTATTCTAATTTTTGTGGACCTTTCCTTTAGCAAAAAATCTCAAGTTTTCCACATTCTTAAAATTTAGAGCATTCATACGTACACAATTCGAATGAGAAATTAAAAATATTCAATGTGATAATGGCAAAGAATATAATAATGGGTTGTTTCGGAAATTTTGTGATGCTAATGGCATAGTCTTTCATTTTCCTGTCCTCATACGTCCTCATAAAATGGGAAAGCCGAACAAAAAATTCATACCATTAATACTATTGTCCGAACTTTATTAGCCCATGCTTCCGTACCCCCTTATTTTTTGCATCATTCCCTACAAATGGCTACTTACCTCCTTAACGTACTTCCTAACAAAACATAACATATAATCCCCACTAAAACTTCTTTACAATAAAGATTCTTCGTATTCTCATCTTAGGGTGTTTATGCTATCCTCTTTTTCCATCCAGCCTGTTCTACCTCTTGTGTATTTTTGGGTTACCCATCTAATCATCGTGATTACAAGTGTTTTGATTTATCCTCTAATAAAATCATAATTAGTCGCCATGTGATTTTTGATGAAACTCAATTTCCGTTTGCTAAACTGTGTAGTTCCGTGCCTAGTTCGTATAATTTTTTGGATGACGGGGTCTCATCGTATATTATACACCATTTATCCGACTTGTCCCATGACCAAAATACGCCAGCAAGCCCACTGCCTGATGGCCCACACATTCCCGTAATAGGCCAGTATCGCGGCCCAGTACCGATCTCGATACTGTTCCGTCGATCCAGCCTACTCGCGGTACAATTTCAGTTCTTGTTTCACATGTCTGGCCCATTGCCTGCTGGCCAGTCCGTCCCCAACCCACCCACTGCCAAAAATCCACCAAATTCTACCTCGAGTCAAGGGCCCGTTACTCGTAGTCAAAAGGGCATTTTAAACCAAAAATGGTATTTTAATCTCAATTATAATGTCTCTAAATCTCTACTACCACGTAACCCTGTGTCTGCACTACATGACCCGAATTGGAAATTGGCTATGACTGACGAATATAATGCTCTTATTGAAAATAAAACATGGGAGTTAGTACCCCGTCCATCTGGTGTTAATATTATTCGATTTATGTGGATTTTTACTCATAAAAAAATTATGACGATTCTTTTGAGAGGCATAAGGCTCGTCATGTAGGGGATGGTAAAACTCAACAAGTTGACGTGGATTGTTGTGAGACATTTAGTCCAGTGGTCAAATCGGCTATCATTCACACTGTTCTTAGTTTGACTCTCTCAAAAGCATGACCTATTCATTAGTTGGATGTAAAGAATGCTTTCTTATACGGTGATCTTAAGGAGACAGTCTATATGCATCAGCCCTTGGGTTTTCGAGATCCCAATCATCCTCATCATGTCTGTTTGCTGAAGAAGTCCTTGTATGGGCTTAAGCAGACCCCGCGGGCTTGGTATAAGAGGTTTGCAGATTATGTATCTACTATTGGGTTTTCTCACAACCGATCTGATCATTCTCTATTTATATATCGTCGTGGTACTTCTCTGGTATGCATTTTATTGTACGTAGATGATATTATATTGACTACTTCATCTGATAATCTGCGCAAGTCTATCATATCACTTCTCAGTTTTGAATTTACAATGAAAAACTTGGGACCCTTGAGTTATTTCTTGGGCATCGCTGTCACACGTCATTCAGGTGGTCTATTTTTATCTCAAAGGAAGTATGCTGCGGAGATTATTGAGAGAGCTGGTATATCATCTTGTAAGTCTACTTCCACTCTGGTTGATACCAAACCGAAGTTGAGTACTACGTCAGGCACACCATACGAATATCCCACCCACTATCGCAGTCTTGCAGGGGCACTTCAGTATCTTACTTTCACGAGACCTGCTATTACTTATGCAGTTCAGCATGTGTGTTTATTCATGCATGACCCACAGATTGAGCACATGCATGCGCTTAAACGCATTATACGGTACATCCAAGACACACTTGATTATGGATTGCATTTATATCCTTCTTCCGTCTCTACTCTTGTGTCATATACAGATGTTGATTGGGGTGACTGTCCTGATACCAGACGCTCGACATCTGGTTATTGTATGTTTCTTGGGGATATTTTGGTCTCGTTGTCTGCGAACGCCAGGCTACATTATCGCGATCCAGTGCAGAGACTGAGTATGAAGGCGTGGCTAATGTGGTATCTGAATCATGTTGGTTGCGTAATCTTCTATTAGAATTACACTTTCCTATTCAGAAAGCTACCTTGTCTATTGTGATAATGTTATTGCAGTCTATCTTTCTGACAGTCCGGTCCAACATCAGCGCACTAAACATATCTAGATGGATATTCACTTTGTTCGCGAAAAGGTAGCTCGTGGACGCGTACGCATTTTACATGTGCCCTTCAGATACCAAATTGCTGACATCCTTACGAAAGGCCTTCTCACAATTCTATTTGAAGAATTTAGGGACAGTCTCAGCGTACTCCCACCACTGAATGATTCACTTTCAAGTAACGATAACTGCCCGCTATGACTGCGGGGGTGTGATAGATCGTGTATATGACGGTTAATTAGATTATTAAAGTAATATTGTATGATTATCATAATTGTAGAATTCTTGTACAAGTAGAATTAGAATATTAGAAGTATAGTAGGAATAAGATTTTCCATATTTAGAGATCGTAACTTGTATATATACCTCATTCATTAATGAAAATAATGAAATGATTATTTCTTTCATAAATCAATTGTTAACCAGTTGGCCAATTTGTTTGTAAAGTAAAAAATGAGGTAGATATGGAATCATAACCACACAAATGAGATAAATAGATGAAGAGTCAGCCAGAAGAAAATATGTTGATGAAAACAACCTCCTAACAAGAAAGGGACCAAACTATTTTGCAAAAATCCTGTTAATAATTTATCGAACTACAATCAAAATCAGCACAAAAAGGTGAATTTCCTTCTCTTTATGTGTCTTTTTTTGTAAAATTTTATACTTAGTCTCTATCAATGTGATATTGTTTGACTGGATAGAAAATTTAATAGAAAAAGGGTTTTTATTTTATTTTACGGTCCAAAACAAGTCTTATAACCCGTTTGGCCAAGCTTCTGGAACGTCAAAGGTGTAATTTTAAAGACTTGAGGTCCTTTGATAAGCTTTTAGGAAAAGATATTCCCTCCGTCCCAATTTATGTGATATAGTTTGACTGCGCACGGAGTTTAAGAAAAAAGGAATACTTCTGAATTCTGTGGTCTAAAACAAGTCAACGATAAATGTGTGATTACAAATCATCTCGTTAAGCGTAAAAAGTAAAATTTAAAATTATATTATTGTTAAATAAGAAAATATATTATTCTTTTTTGAACGGACTAAAAAGAAAAATGTATTACATAAACTGGACAGAGAGAGTAAGTACTTTTGAATAGTAGCAAACGGTGTTTTTTCAAGTTGAAAAAAATAGTTTTCCTTATGAACACTTTTGAAGTCTTCCTCAAGCACAAAATGCTGCTATATTATTGAAAATAATATTTTTTAAAATTGATTACCTAAACACAAAATGATACTTTTCAAAAGTACTTCTAATAAAAATCACTTTTTAAAATAAGCAAATTTTAAAATTTTGGTCAACCAGGCTATTAAACTTTGTATGACTATAAATCATTTAAATTAAAATAAAACCAAAATTTTAAAATTAAATTATTTTAAATAAAATATTGATAGAATAAAAAATAAAATATGCCACGTAAACTGAGACAGAGTATTTCATTACTTTATTCAAGTGAAGCTAAAACAACCAATATATATGATGAAAAAGGGTGTGATTCTTTTCCAAGATACTCCCTCTCGATACAAAAAGTGTCTATTTAGCTATTTTTACCTACCTTAATAAAATATTAATTTCTAGGTAAAAATAAGTAATTTAACTAAAATGTCTCTACTTAAATAAGTATTGAGATTTAGTTATTTAACACTTAATAAAGGTAAATCTGAAAAATAAAGTTAATTCTTTGATAAGTAGATAATCTTTTGAACCAGAAAATAAAGGCATAAAAGTTTTCTTATCTTTTTCACCTTTTTTCATTATGTTAATGATTTGCTACTTGAAAAGGTACTATAAGTCGAAGACACATAATAAAGTGAAAAAGGGAGCAGAGAAAGAAAGGTGTGCATATTTTATGAAGGTGTTTTATTAAGAAAAAATTGCTACTCTTTGCTTCACTGTTTTGCCAAGAAATTGAAGATGGCAGGAGGGGGAGTTGCTTCAATTGGTGTAACAAAAGAAAGAGCTGAAAATTACAAAGGAAAACTCACACTTTATGTCATCCTAGCTTGTATTATTGCTGCTTTTGGAGGTTCACTCTTTGGATATGACATTGGAATTTCAGGTGATATATTATTCTTTCATAATTGAAAAGTTGTTAAAAAGGTGTCATAATTGAAAAGTTATTAAAACAGTGTTTTTCCTGTATGAATATTTTAGGAAACTATAAAGTTATGACTAAATGAATATGCTAAGAAGTTATAAAGTGATGATGAAACATAGAAAAAGCAACTATAAAGAACTTTTCCTTTTCTTTTTGGTACGAGTAGGAGAAGGCTTCTAGAATTGGAAGAAGGATGAATTATCATATATTGCTTGAATTTTTCAAAAATATCATGTAGCGTGTTAAATCCTTCAAAAATTACATTTTTAATGGATCCGACACTGGCGCAACAACATTTTGAGAGGATCTGTGCAATGAGTTGCACCCACCCCTTTAAAAAGAGCTACAAAAAGAACTTTCCTTTCCTTTCCTTTTTTGCTATGGGAAGGAGGGGCATCTAGAGCTGGAAGAAGGATGAGATAATAATTATCATTTTGTTTGGATTTTTCAAAAAAGCCTTTGTAATCATGTCAAATCCTCCAAAAATTTCATTTATTTATGGATGGATACGAGTACGGTGACATTTTTTGGAAAATCCGAGCAATGAATTACACCTACCCCTCTGGCAGAAGAAGGGGCTGGTTGGCTATGACTACCACAGTTAGTCTTTGGAACTTCTTGAACTTCCAAAATTTTCAAAAGAACCAAAGACTATACTAATGAGAACAGAAAATGTATCAGAAATTAATCTTCCCTTCCAAAAAAAGATTTCTAAAATGAAGGGTAGAGGAATTTCAGTTTGTTACAGTGTGTGTGGATTCTCAACTTAAAGTGTAAAAGAACTACTACATCATTATTGTTGAGTTGGACATTCGTCCAATTTTTTCACCTTTTTGGATTCATTGGAATTTCTTTTTCATGTTCCTGGTGGTTTCCTAACACACAAAATGTGTATCTCCAGGAAAGATTTTAAGTTCAATTCGTTCTTTTTCCTCTCCATCCAAACCAAACCACCGATACTAAGGTGATTTGTGTATTTACCCCAATGATACTATATGAACCTCTTCAGGAATAAAAAAAAGTTGATCTACTTTCATTTGGTACTTTGGCGTAAACTCCTAATTGATTGCTCGGTCATTCCATCTAGAAGCCTGAAAAGGCACATGAAATTATTTCTGATAACAGGTGGCTATGAGACGGGAACACGATACCTCTTCCTACTCTGATACCCTATTGAATTGTACGATCATATCATCTAAAAGTTTAAGTTGTTAGAAAAGGAACTTTTATATTCTTAATTATATCTTTGGCGGTTATTCTATATTCCTACTTGCCTCACTAATTACTGCATGTCACATAACAGGGGGAGTGACGTCAATGGATGAATTTCTTCGTAAATTCTTCCACTCAGTGTACCTAAAGAAGCAGCACGTCCATGAAAACAACTATTGCAAGTACAACAACCAAGTTCTTGCTGCATTTACCTCGTCTTTGTACTTAGCTGGTTTAGTTGCATCTCTGGTAGCATCTCCTATCACAAGGAACCATGGCCGTCGTGCAAGTATAATATGTGGTGGCATTAGTTTCTTTGTCGGAGCAATTCTTAATGCCTTTGCTGTCAACCTTGGTATGCTTCTTTTCGGACGAATTATGCTAGGTGTTGGCATTGGCTTTGGCAACCAGGTGATTCCCCTTCAATTCCACAAGGAAATTGAAAATCCTATTCTTGTCATCTGGACATAATAATAACTAGGCCTTAATCCCAAACAGATCGGTTATATGAATCCTCACTGACCGCGTTGGCTATATTCAGTTGTTTGTATAAAATATAAACAATGAATATAACTTTATATACACTGATAGTTCACTTTACCTTCAAAATGTTGGATGTTGCATATGTTAATGCTACAATTGTTCTAGAATAATTAGTTGTTTAGTTGTAGAAGGAGTCTAATATTTGATTTACTAGAATATTCAATTTTTAGTTATAGTAAGAATCTTATACTATAGTCGTCGGAAGAGTCTATTATATTGTTTATGCGGCTATTTAAAGTCCTCTGGTTAATGAAATTCCAGAGACGAAAAGATTATAATCATATTTTCAACCTTCTTGCTTTCTCGAATCACGTGTTCTTCTAGGTAGAAATGAATAAATATGGAATTGAGGAAAAATAATCAAATGCACCATCTCTGTAAAGGGTATTTGCCTCTTTCTCCCGACAAATGTTTACACTATCGGTGTATCTTAACATGTTATAGTAGGTAATATGCCTTATTTTTGGTGTACTAATGGACAATTATCTATAATTATCTTTTGGGTGATCTGATAGCACATAAATTCTTCTATATTGTCAGCGTATACAAGTTAAATTCAGAAAAGTTACTCCTATGAGAATTTTCTTGAGATAAATGTTTTAACTTTGTGTCACTGCTTGAAGGCAGTTCCATTATATTTATCAGAGATGGCACCAGCACATCTAAGAGGATGCCTGAACATGATGTTTCAATTAGCAACGACACTCGGAATCTTCACAGCAAACATGGTAAACTACGGCACAAGTAAACTTCATCCATGGGGATGGAGACTTTCGTTAGGCCTAGCAGCAGTACCAGCTTTCGTAATGACAGTAGGAGGCCTGTTTCTTCCCGAGACGCCAAACAGCTTAATCGAACAAGGAAATAAGATAGAAGGAAGAAGAGTTTTAGAGAAAATACGAGGAACTGAGAATGTAGACGCAGAATTCGAAGACATGGTGGATGCAAGTGAATTGGCTCAGTCCATTAAGCATCCGTTTAGAAATATTTTGAAAAGGCGGAATAGGCCGCAGTTAATTATGGCGATTTTGATGCCGACTTTTCAGATACTTACAGGCATTAACATCATACTTTTTTATGCCCCTGTATTGTTTCAGAGCATGGGGTTTAAAAGAACAGCCTCTCTTTATTCCTCTGCTTTAACTGGTGCGGTTCTTGTTTCATCTACAGTCGTATCAATGGCCATAGTCGATAGATGGGGTCGAAGAATTCTGCTTATTACCGGTGGAATCCAAATGATCACCTGCCAGGTAAAGATCTTCTAATTATTGGGCCCACATTTCTGTGTCTTAATTGACAGCAAACACAAAACTAGTCAATTTATGATGAATCCTCGTAATACATAATTCATATGTCAAGAACAAGGAAATAAATTGATAAAGCAAGAAAAAAACAAAAACTAGTATGCATGTCTATATCACCAATACACTTAAAACAAGGATTCCTATCTAGCTATATCCATAAATTATAAAAGCTAATCCCACAGAATCTTACTGTAAAGCAGTAAAAAGCTTCGATTCTGAACTCAGTAAAGAATATCCAATCACATTTGCTAAAGAACTGCATACTGAATGTATAACAAGCAGATTTTCTTCCAGATATATCGGTAAAAGATTTAACTTATATACAGCGACAACATAAGAACTTCTTTACACATTAGTGTATTTTTCTAGCAGGAAAACTACCTTATTCTCCAGGTTACTACTCCCACTTTTATGGACTGTTACGTGAAATTCTTTTTGTAAGGTAAGAAAGTCGCCTAAGGAAAGTAGAAATCTATCCAAACCAACCGAATCTTGGGGGAAGGATGGTGGTAAAAATTTGCCTTTTCCTTTCTCCTTTCTAAAGCAAAAAAGGATGTCATTATTCTGATTGTGACCTGACAAAAACAAGTATATCCGACCTTCTGCCTTGATTCATAATCAAGAAAGACGGGACCTAACGGCACACAATTTTTTATCTTTTTAGAATTCTAAGTACATCGATCTTTCACCTTGTGTAACTATCTATTAGGAGTGTTAGAATATTTGCTTTTGGATTGCAGTAACTTTGTTTTAATGTTTTTGAATAACTTTATTTTTACTAGTAATTGTTAGTTAGAATAATATATTCTGCAGAGATATTGTACGCTAGGTTAGTTAGTTAAAGATATACTCTGCAGTGATATTCTAGGCTAGTCTATGGTTATCTTTTTTCTATTTTTCCCCTATAAATGCAGAGCTAAACATAGCTAAATAAAATAATTCCTTTTGACTAGATTGCAGTATATTTTTCTCTCAATATTTTTTTCTCTGTTATTTACTACGTTTCTTTGTTAAAAACCAACAATTGGTATTAGAGCCATTTTCTTGAGGGACATGTGAGTGAGATGGATTATGAAAATAGCTTTTCTCAAATAGCTCCTCCTGTCTTTGATGGTGAGAATTACCATCTCTGGGCAATAAAAATGGAGACTTATCTTGAGGCTTTAGATCTTTGGAAAGTCGTGGAAGAGGATTATGATGTTCTTCCGCTGCCAAATAATCCCATCGTGGCCTAGATCAAAAGGCAGAAGGAAAAGAAAATAAGAAAATCAAAGGCGAAAGCAACTTTGTGGTGTGTCTGAAACAATTTTCACGAGAGTTATGGCTCTCAAAACAACAAAAGAAATTTGGGATTATCTAAAGGAAGAATACACAGGAGATGAAAGAATACGGTGCATGAAGGTGTTGAATTTAATAAGGGAATTCGAATTGCAAAAGATGAAGGAATCTGAGACCGTCCAAGAGTACTCAGACCGGCTTCTTGGCATTGTGAACAAGGTAAGATTTCTTGGCACTAAATTTAAAGATTCAAGAATTGTTGAAAAAATTCTTGTTACGGTGCCTGAAAGATATAAAGTATCCATATCTACCTTGGAAAACACAAAAGATTTGTCCAAGATTACCTTGGCCGAATTGCTAAATATATTGCAAGCACAAGAGCAAAGGAGGCTTATGAGGCAAGATGATATGGCTGAAGGAGCCTTGATAGCCAACCACAAGACTCAAAGCAAGGGTGATAATTCAAAGAAAAATTACCCACCTTGTCAGCATTGTGGCAAAAAAGGTCATCCTCCATTTAAATGTTAGAAGAGGCCAGATGCACAGTGCAAGATCTGCAATCAACTTGATCATGAAACAGTGATTTGCAAAAACAAATTTCCAAAATATGAAGCAAATGCACAAGTCACAGAAGACCACTTGTTTGTGGCAACATATTTTTCAACCAAAAAAATTGATTTTTGGATGATTGACAGTGGTTGTACAAACCATATAACACATGACAAAAATCTTTTTAAAGAGTTTATGGCTGTGGGAAACAAGAAAGTAAGAATCGGGAATGGTGACTATATTCCTGCAAAAGGAAAAGGGACTGTTGCAATCAAAACAGGTTCAGGTACAAAAATAAATCCATATGTTCTTTACGTGCTTGATATTGTTCAAAATCTGTTAAGTGTTGGCCAGCTAGTGGAAAAAGGATTTAAATTGTTATTCGAAGATAAGTATTGTCGAATCTTTGATGCCACTAAGCATGAAATTTTATGAGTTAAAATGAGAGGTAAAAACTTCTCATTTAATCCAACAGAAGATAAACACATGCAAGAATTTGTTGATAATCAGGAGCTGCAACTTGGAGATATGGATCAAGCTAACTACAAGACCAAAGATAAATTGGCAGATTGGTTCACGAAGTCAATTCCAGCCAAGTCTAGAATTTGCAGTTCCATAACCAAGGAGGAGTGTTAGAATATTTGCTTTTGGATTACAGTAACTTTGTTTTACTGTTTTTGAATAACTTTATTTTTACTGTTAGTAATTGTTAGTTAGAATAATATATTCTGCAGAGATATTCTAGGCTAGGTTAGTTAGTTAAAGATATACTCTGCAGAGATATTCTAGGCTAGTCTATGGTTATCTTTTTACTGTTTTTTCCCTATAAATGCAGAGCTAAACATAGCTAAATAAAATAATTCTCTTTGACTAGATTGCTGTATATTTTTCTCTGTTATTTCCTACGTTTTTTTTACAATGTCAGTATTTATAAGTTAAACTTGTCGGTAGATCATATGAAAGATAATTTGCTTTCCTTGCAGGTTGTTGTTGCCATAATCTTGGGACTCAAATTTGGCAGTGACAAGGAGCTTACAAGAGGTTACTCAATTATAGTAGTGGTTTTTATCTGCCTATTTGTAGCAGCCTTTGGATACTCATGGGGGCCACTTGGCTGGACAGTTCCAAGTGAAATTTTCCCCTTAGAGACAAGATCTGCAGGCCAAAGCATCACAGTGACTGTGAATCTGTTTTTCACTTTTGCAATAGCACAATCTTTCCTCTCACTTTTATGTGTTATGAGGTTCGGAATTTTCCTCTTTTTCTCCGGTTGGATTGCTGTCATGACCATCTTTATCTACCTCTTCTTGCCTGAGACGAAGGGAGTTCCGATTGAAGAGATGATGCGCCTTTGGGAAAAGCATTGGTTCTGGAAGAAAATTGTCTTGGAGGATCAACAAGCTAACAACACCAATGTACTCAATCATGCTTAACTAACAGAAGTACATTTTTAACAATGTGAAAGGAGAATAGAGAAATATATTTTGTTCATGTTGAATTTTGGTCTTCTCTATATATGTAAAAGTGTTTAATTTTAAGAAGAGCCACCCGCGCCAAAGATTAGCTAGTGGCAAATCCAAAATTCATATGTTGTGGGCTTCTAAGTTGAGAGACTTGGTAGTTTGAAAATGTATGTTTTCCTGCACATATATATCAGGTTAATTCTACACCAAAAGTATTGGTTCTGTCGAACTCGCAAACCTATTGTTGGATATGTTGACAAAGACAATATCTTTAATATTTAAGAAGCTAAGATTATTGACAGACTTGCACAATAAATTCAAAAATTAGACAAAATAGATGAGCTTACTTGTATTTCAAGGATAGACATATAATAACTGCTAAAAAGATTTCGAAAAACGGACATAAAAGACTTAGGGACTATGTCGGTTTTTCAGTGATTTTTTAAAAGAAAACCGACAGACTTTTTGGAAAATCAACGGCCGTCCGCCGGTTATTTTTGCGGAGAAATGCACGGAAAATTTAATTTTTTAGAAAACCGATGGACGTCCGTCGATTTTTATTTTATTTTTGTAGAAAATCGACGTTTGTAAAGCACAAAACTGCAATTGACAAGTATAAGTAAATACAAAGTATGTAAGTGATCAAAGAGTTTGAGTTGTCTAGTGGTAAAATTGTTTAAAGTCTTGGTCCATACTTGGGTTTGAATCCAAGTAACTACATATTTATTTTTCTTTATCATTTTTATCAGGTTTTAAATAAAAATCGAGCGAAATAAATTTAACAAAATCGACGGAGACCCACGATTAAAATCGACGTAGTCCGTCAGTTTGATTTTTTATATCGGGTTTTAAATAAAAATCAAGCGAAATAAATTTAACAAAACCGACGGAGTCCGTTGATTTCATCAAATCGACGTGCCTTAAACTGACATGTCTTACTCCGTCAGTTTTGGGTCGGTTTTCATAAAAAAACCAACGTAGTTCATTGGTTTTGGCCCTCGGTTTTGACCCTGTTTTTTTAACATACTAAGACACATAAACTAACACAGAGAGAATAAAATTAAGCCAAGCCGACAAAAGTATACTCCCTCCGTTCAGATTTACTTGTCCACTACACTAAAAATAATTTTTCACTTTGATTTGTCCATTTTAGCATATCAAACAGAAGACAATTTTTTGTTTCCTGTTTTACCCTAATATTAACTACTCACTCCCCATATTATTTTTAAGCCCATTGAAACTATACACCAATTAATGAGTATTATAGTAAAATATATACTTTATATATAAGTTATTTAGAGAAGTGCAAAGTTCATTGTGGATAAATAAAAGTGAACGAATCACGGATGGAGTATGTTGGAGAGAGATTTTTAAGTACAATCTGAGAAGACATGTGATACGATCCCGAGGAGCACACATGATTCAAATTGCTTCACTCGAGGCCGAGTCAAGGAACTACAAGCCCTAC
The DNA here is from genome assembly GCA_034509755.1 of Anisodus tanguticus. Taxonomy (NCBI): domain Eukaryota; kingdom Viridiplantae; phylum Streptophyta; class Magnoliopsida; order Solanales; family Solanaceae; genus Anisodus; species Anisodus tanguticus. The sequence goes on along the minus strand of CM067543.1, from coordinate 4,021,578 downwards.
AAGCCATGTTGATGCAAAGAGAGGCTTTGAAGACCTTTGAGGAGCTTCATAGGAGAGCGTATGATGTATGAATGATTTCTTGGTCGCGTGGAGTGAAGTGAGATGGAGGGGAACGATAGTGGTTAGCCATACAAAGAGGATATTTTCTAAATTCAAGCCATCATCCATAAAGAAGACTACCAAACAAGACCCTTACTTCATTAAGGGTATTATTGTAATAACTAGACTAGTCTTCTTTAGCTTGTTTAGTATAAATACCATACTTGATCATTTCATTACTTAGATTTTGATGATTGATGAGTTGAGAGTAAAACTCTTGTTAGCTACTTTGTAGTGTTAGCTTAGTCTTAGCTAGTGCTTAGTGTAGATTATAGAGCGATAACACAATTAGGGTGGATTCCTTGGTTGTCTATTGAACTTATTCATGATTCTCACATGAGATCACTCACTTGTGCAATCATCTTCATAGCATATATACTTTTATGTATTAATCTTTAAAAGGTCTTTGATTTGATATACCTTTGGTTGTCTATCGATTTCTATTCTTGTGTCTTGCTTTCTATCTTGATTGTTGCTTGATTTAGTTTATTTCATTGAGGTCTAAGCTTTTATATAGTTTAGGTTGCTTTGAATGTCATTGATTGTATCAATCCTCTATCTTTTAATTCCGCGTATCGAATCCTAGAGTTTCTCCTTTAGGAATCGTATCGGTATATTATTATGATGAAGTACTCCCTCCGTTCACTTTTACTTGTCCACTATAGACTATGTACATCCCTTAAGAAATAATAAATGAAGTGCATAATTTACCATAATACTCATATTAATTAGTGTATAGTTTTAATGGACTTAAAAATGATTTGAAATGATCAATTAATATTATAAGCAAAACTGAAAAAAAGAAATTATATTTTCTTGATACGCTAAAAGTGATAAATAAAAATAAAAATCTATTTATATAATATTGGATAAATAAAAGTGAACAGAGGGAGTAAGTCACTCTTACATTTCAAATTCCAATACAAAGTTAGGATATCAAAAAGTCAGCAATTGAATACATCAAGGACACATGTATATGCAGGAAGGGTCGGGGCATCAGCTATACAAGTTTTGACTTCTCCATATTCGCTAGACGGAAGTTATTTGCCTTCCACAATTACTAGAATATATAAGGAATCTCCATCCATTATTATGTACAATATGTTATAGAGATGAGATGTTGAAAATAAAGATAGAATCGAGACAATCTTCTTTTTTCTATCTTTCTTATAGCGGTCATCATTTTAAGTGCACAATGTGTATATCTCTCATGTGGAGAAAAACAAGATATATAGTAACTTCTATAGATGGGAGGAATAAGAGAAATATTTCTTTAATCTGCTCTGTTTAAAAAAAGATATGTTTTTTCTCTTATATCTATTTCATGTCTCAATTACACGAGTAAATATCTTAAAAGGTCATTCAACTATAAGGAATTATGTAGCAAAATCATTTAATTTTATTTTATATCAATAAAATCACTCAACTTAAGACATTTCTCTTATAAAATCACTTAACCAAATTTATCATAAAAATGAAAAAATAAATTAATTTGAGTCTTCTTTAATTTTTGTGTAAGACAAAGTAAAACAAAATTTCTTTTAAGGAGTATATTTCAAGAAATAATATAGTTTATTTATTTAAAAATATTTTAACATTAAACTATTTTATTTTTATATCCGTATAAATAATAAATTGTGTAACACCACAAAAAATATTTTGTTTCATTCTTAAATTCTATATTTATTCATATAAATGTACATAAAATGGAATTATCTATTTCATACGTATCGTAATCCAATAATAAAAATTCTGTGTACATTATCACTGCACAAAATTCCACTCCCCAAATAGTTGGGATATTCATTTTTCTTTTCGTTGGTGGGGTGTAGGGGTGGCAAATGGACGGGTTGGATTGAATTTGGGCGGGTCAAAATGGGTTGAGTTAATAAATGGGCGGTTATTGACCCACCCAAATGTTACTTGAGCTGCAATGGGTTGGATTGAAATGGGCTAAAAAGCGGGTCAAAATCCAACCCGCCCAATTCTTACTAAGCTTTAATTACCTTATTTGTTTTTTAATAATTTTTAGTACCTAATAAATTAATACTTTTCTTTATTATAACTATTTATAACATATCAAATAAAAAATAATTTTTAATCATATTTTGATAGATTTCTCATGGATTAATTTGGGCTAGATATCAATCCAAATTTTAATCGATTGAACTAACAAACGGGCATGTCATTACCCGCTCAAACTTGAATAGGTTGGATGAGTTATAGTTTTATGGATTAAGTTTGTTGGTTATTACAAAGGATTGCAGGAACGGAAATTACAAGTAACTGCGTATGTAAGAATTGAAATTACAATTCAACTATAAAACTGAAAATTACAATATAACAACAAAATCGAAATTACTATTTTGTTGAACAAGAAAATCGGAAAGTTGTTTTTGTTGAGTCGAGTGTGGCACTCGTCCTTAAGACAATATTGCCCCGTATGTATCCTTTATACGTCCTGGACAATTCGTCTCCCAAGATAAAACAGCAATGGAACTATTGAGCAAAAGAAACTCAAAAGCTACCGTGAAGAATATTGAATAACGAAATGATGCTTGGAAGATTAGGAAGAAAACTGCTTTGCTTTGCTTTCTGCTTTGTGTATTTTCGTGTATCTCTAATGTTCACGGTAGCTTTTGAGTTTCCTTTGCTCAATAGTTCCATTGCTGTTTTATCTTGGGAGACGAATTGTCCAGGACGTATAAATGATACATACGGGGCAATATTGTCTTAAGGACAGAGTGCCACACTCGACTCAACAAAAACAACTTTCCAATTTTCTTGTTCAACAAAATAGTAATTTCAGTTTTGTTGTTATATTGTAATTTTCAGTTTTATAGTTGAATTGTAATTTCAATTCTTACATACGCAGTTACTTGTAATTTCCGTTCCTGCAATCCTTTGTAATAACCAACAACTTAAGACAATATCTTGCTTACGGTAACTGCAATAACATGGCTGGAAATATGACCGATGTTGTCGCTCGCTCGCTGCTTTGCTCTCGAGGCAATGTTGCCGCCTTCCCCGTCACGCCACTACGCCCAAGGCAAGAACTCCACCGGCTTCACTGCTGCTGTCGCTTGCTTCCTCGTTCAAGGCAAGAACACCGCCGCCTTCCCGACGTTGGAGCTCCACCCTCTTCATCACACCACCATGATCGCCCCGAAAAATTCATGGGATCGAAATTCAAAAGATGGCAAAGAAAAAGATGCTTTGTTTTACTTAACGATTATGGGCATGGCCCGGTTCCTTACGGAAGATCCTCCACAAGTGGAGATGAAATGGACTCTTCGCCCAATGAAACGGGTGAAGGGGGCCTTGGTATCCATGTCATTAATGGCATGAAGATGGTTCGTGACGCATGGAATCATAGCGATTTCATGTGCAAGAACTATATACCGAATCGCTTAGCAGACCCTCTCTACACGGTCTATTGCACCGTTGGCACCGCCAAAGAGCCGTGGGAAAATCGCAAAAGAAGTACAACGCACAAGATGCAGGTACTAAGAAGTTCATCGTTGGGAAATTTCTAAAATTCCAAATGGTGGACAAGAAGACAGTGATGTCCCAAGTCCAGAATTCCAAATGATTTTACATCACCTGGATTTGGAAGGACCGAAACCAAATGAGCGCTTTTTGGTTGCATATCGATTGAAAAGTTACCTCCTTCATGGAATGAGTTTATGAGTTACTTGAAACTCAAGACAAAGGAGATGACCTTTGAAGAGCTTGTTATCAAACTGCAAATTCAGGAAGATAATAAGAAGACCTTGCCAAAGGGTAGACAACATGCTGAGGCAAAGGCGAATCTGGCTGAGGCCAAAGGGAACTCAAGCAAGAAGCGGAAGTTCCAGAAAGATGGCAAAGCCCCTGCAGCAGAGATGTTCAGAGGTAATTGTCATCACTGTGGGAAACCTGGTCATAGGATCAAGGAATGCCGCAAGCTCAAGACTGAGCAACAACAGAAAGCCAAGTCAAAAGGCAAGGCTCAAGCAAACGTCGTCAAGGACACGCTCCTGGATGACATGATCGAGGAATTCTCTCGCAGTGGTGCTAGAAGCCAACTTGGTGGAGAATCCGATGCATGGTGGGTGGACACAGTGCAACAAGACACATCTGTTCCAACAAAGATGCCTTCTCCACGTACACTCCGGTCTCCGACAAGAAGTCGTTCATGGGCAACAACGCTTCCTCGGACGTGCTAGGGGTTGGAAAGGTGGTTCGAAGATGACTTCCGGCAAGGAACTCACTCGAAGGAAGTGATGCACGTCCCGTATATTAGAAGAAATCTAGTTTCGGACCTTTATTGGTTAATGCTGGTTTTAGGCTAGTGTTTGAATCAAATAAATTTGTACTCACTAAAAATGGCACATTTGTGGGGAGGGGCTTCGTCTGTGAAGGCCTCTTCAAAGTGAATGCCATGTCCGTATTGCGTCAAGGAAATAAAGTTGAGTCTTCTTCTTATTTGCTTGAGTCTTCTAATTTATGGCATCATAGATTAGGACACGTAAACTACAAGTCTATTCAAAGGCTGGTAAAGATGGAGTTGTTGCCTTCCATCGACATAAACCCTCAACATAAGTGTGAGGTGTGCGTAGAGGCAAAACTCACCAAGCTTCCTTTTTGATCCATCGAAAGGAATACCGCTCCTCTAGAACTTATTCACACACGATATATATGTGATTTGAAGTTTGCACAAACTAGAGGGGGAACAAGTACTTTGTGACATTTATAGATGATAGCACAAGGTATTGTTACCTTTACTTGTTGAAAAGTAAGGATGAAGCCTTTGAAGCGTTCCGACGTTACAAAGCGAGTGTTGAGAATCAACTTAGCTTACGGATTAAATCCATTCGTAGCGATAGAGGGGGAGAATATGTAGCGCCTTTTGAGGAATATTGTGCCCAAGAAGGCATTATTCATCAAACGACGGCTCCATACTCACCTCAATCAAACGGTGTGGCGGAACGTAAGAACCGCACACTAAAGGAAATGATGAATGCCTTGCTTATCAATTCCGGACTTCCCCAAAACATGTGGGGAGAAGCCGTCCTTACCGCTAATACGATTCTGAACAGAGTCCCACATAAGGGTAAGGACAAAACTCCATATGAATCATGGAAAGGAAAGAAACCCACCTACAAGTATTTTAAGGTGTGGGGTTGTCCGGCAAAGGTTGAAGTACCTAAGCCAAAGCAGTCAAGATTGGGCCTAAGATCGTAGATTGCATATTCATCGGATATGCAAATAACGTAGTGCTTATCGCTTCTTAGTGCATAAGTCGATATTCCGATATCCACCAGGGTACAATAATGGAATCAAGGAATGCTCTATTCTTTGAAAGTACCTTTCCTAGAAAGGAGAAAGACATAACCTCTCGCAAGCGAAGTTATGCACAAAGCTCTCAAGAACCGGGAGTCCTTGACTGCCCGGATCTAAATGGTTCGATCTAGCGAATCTCGAGGTGGTGAACATCCGAATCTAGTGTTCCGATTCTCGAACTTGGAGACTCCAGAGATGGATCTAAGGCGAAGTAAAAGGGCCGGGAAGGATAAATCCTTCGGTCCCGACTTTGTAGCTTATATGGTTAATGATGAACCAAGGACAATTGCTCGGCGTTGTCAACTCCGGAAGCACCGCTCCGGAAAGAAGCTATTGAGAGTGAAATAAGCTCCATTCTCGCATAACCATACTTGGGAGTTGGTTGATCTTCCTCCGGAAATAAACCGTTGGGTTGTAAATGGATACTCAAACGGAAATACAAGGCGGATGGGTCTATAGACAAGTACAAGGCCAAAGTTGGTAGTCAAGGGCTACCGACGGACGAAGGCTTTGACTACTTTGACACATACTCTCCGGTATCCCGATGACATCCATACGGGTATTTATTGCGATCGCAGCTTTGCGTGACCTTGAGATACACCGATGGATGTTAAGACAAATTCCTAAACGGTGATTTGGAAGAAGAAATTTATATGGACCAACCCGAGGGGTACGTGGTTCAAGGGCAAGAGAAGAAAGTCCGTCGACTTATCAAATCTCCGTACGGCCGAAACAAGCCCCGAAATAATGGCATGAAAAATTTGATAGTACTCTACTATCGAAGGGGTTCGCCATTAATGAGTGTGATAAATGTGTTTACACGAAAGGTAACTATGACTCATTTGTTATGATATGCCCGTATGTAGACGACATGTTGATCACGGAAGCGATCCTGGGTAATCCTAGAGACGAAGAACATGTTGAAACAATGCTTCGACATGAAAGATATGGGTATCGCAGATGACATCCTAGGGATTAAAATCTCTAAGACGTCGACGGATCGGTCTTATCTCGGTCTCACTACATCGAGGATGTTTTGAGAAAGTTCAAGATGTTAGACAGCTTCTCCGATAGCGTCACCAATGGATACAAATCAAAAGCTTGATAAAAATCTTGGTGCACCCGTATACCAGGAGCGATATGCACAGTGTGATCGGTAGTTTGATGTATATCACAAACCGCACCCGACCCGATATTGCTTATGCAATCAATAAGTTGGCTAGGTTCACCCGTAATCCAAGTGATAATCATTGGAAGGCGTTGAATCGGGTATTACAATACCCGAAATACACGTTAAACTTCGGGTTGCACTATTCTAGATATCCGTATGTACTAGAGGGATACAAAGATGCAAACCGGATATCCGATATAGAGAACACCAAGTCCACCAAAGTGGGTATATATTTGCAATTGGTGGTGGGGATGTGTCTTGGAAATCCTCTAAGCAAACTTGCATCGCCCGATCCACGATGGAATCGGAGTTTATCGCTTTAGACAAAGCAGGAGAAGAAGCTGAGTGGCTTCATGACTTCTTAGAGGATGTTCCGTGTTGGAACAAACCCGTACCTTCGGTAATGATCCACCGCGACGGTCGGTCGGCTCTAGGAAGGGCACGAGAATGCTATGTACAACGGCAAGTCTCGTCACATTCGACGGAGGCATAAGACCGTTAGGCAACTGATCACCACGGGTATAATATCCATTGATTACATTAAGTCAAAGGATAATATAGCAGACCCATTGACAAAGGGCTTACCCAAAGATCAGATGGCTTTCCTGTCTAGGGGAATGGGCTTAAAACCCAAAATATAAGGACCAATACAAATGGTAACCCAACCTTACGAACCGGAGATCCCGCAATTTGGTTCAATGGGAAAACAAAGTTGTAAAGGTTCGCTGATCGCTTCGGTGGAAGTATGAGCACTTCGGATAGTGATTTCGAAAAGAAACACTAAATCCAAAGCCGTTCCCGCGATAGACGTTAAGTGCTATCTGCAGATGGGTAAAGGTTAAGTTTTCAAAACTCCGTAATGATCCTCAACAACAGGTTAGGTTCTTGGGAAACTTTTAATGGTTCCTAACACTTGTGAAGTGGGGTATAGCAGGATACCTTGTAGGAGACCACCTATTTAAGTGCGAGGACATGCCGCCTCAAAATGAACGCACTTAAGAATCCAAGACGTTGTCCATGGCCAAAACGGACAAAACATTACGAAGAAGAGAGTAAGGGAATTTGTTGTGTTGGTATCATTGTCTTGGCTTACACTAAACACTGACGGTTCAAGACATCACGTTCACCGCGCAAGAAGTAAGTCCGATGGTATTCAACTATGGAAGGTTCAAAGCTGAGGCTACCTCTCCTTATGCAACATCGGTTCGCTGAAATATTGCTGGAAATGAAAAGACACCATGTGAGTGCGCCAAAATCTCTTTCAAGAGGGGATTGTTGGAAATTAGCCTTTGGCGGGAGTTGCGACCGACCAACTTTAACGGCTTAAACACTAGTGTTACGTATGTTGGAGAATCCGGTTCTTCACACATGCATGATGTACTAAGTACGTAGATAACCGTAGGGCCAAGAATCGTCAAATTTCATTGAGAAATGAAAGAGATATTGGTTCACGAAGTAAGGTGTTTGAAGCATGGAAAAGTGTGGTGTGTGATCAATTCTCCCTCATCGGTAGAGGAAGAAAGAATTGTTGTGTATATAATACTCGAAATTGGTTTGGGGTTTGGGACCCCAAGGGGTATCCCATGTGTTTAAAGGAGGGAAGACCTAGATGTGCTTCGGTTCAAGGAAAGACCACACGCGCGCCGCCGCCGCCCGCCCGTCCGGTCCGGTTCCGGTTCCGAGTTCCGTGTTCCGGTTCCGAGTTCCGTGTTCCGTGTTCCGTGTTCCGTGTTCTCGGGTTCACGGGTTCACGGTCGCGGCCGCGGGGTCGTCGTCGATATTATCTTTTTGGGCCGAAAACTTTGCCGTAAGTACGCTTTGATCCCGAAGTTTCGGATGTGCGCTTTGGACCGAATTCTTTCGTATGTACAGCTTCGGTCCCCGAAGTTTCAAGATGTACGCTTTGGTCCCCGAAGTTTCAAGATGTACAGCTTTGGTCCCCGAAATTTTTCGTAAAGGCAGAATTTCGACGGTCCGAACGTAAACGTTCAAGACTCAATTCACCATTTATTTTGGCTGAATTACACCTCCTATAATGGCCAATCCGTTGGCAATTTTCTCCATTTATGTGGTGGCTTTACTACCTCCATAATGGTCATTATTTGGCCAATAATGGTCATGTTATGGAGGCAAGTCAAACAAATCCCTCTTCCTCCTATATAAACACCCCTTACACCATTGTTGAGGCACATTAGAGATACACGAAAATACACAAAGCAGAAAGCAAAGCAAAGCAGTTTTCTTCCTAATCTTCCAAGCATCATTTCGTTATTCAATATTCTTCACGGTAGCTTTTGAGTTTCCTTTGCTCAATAGTTCCATTGCTGTTTTATCTTGGGAGACGAATTGTCCAGGACGTATAAAGGATACATACGGGGCAATATTGTCTTAAGGACAGAGTGCCACACTCGACTCAAAGAAAAACAACTTTCCAGTTTTCTTGTTCAACAAAATAGTAATTTCAGTTTTGTTGTTATATTGTAATTTTCAGTTTTATAGTTGAATTGTAATTTCAATTCTTACATACGCAGTTACTTGTAATTTCCGTTCCTGCAATCCTTTGTAATAACCAACAAAGTTTGCCACCTATTGGTGATTCTATATTACAGAAAGTTGGCTTTAGTTTGATTTTGAGTCTTTTTATTAAAGAAACTAATGTGTGAGCTACAATCTTTTTTATTTTGGCGGACAAGTTTTACAATTAAGTATTTGAAAAATATCACTAAAATATATTTCTTAGTTTCATTTTGACTTGTGTGTGGGTAAGTCGGGGTAAAATATGAGTCTTCTTTAATTTTATTTTTGATATTCATGGCTTCGTGATATAAAAAGTAATTTACTTTGTTGTTTCTTAATGACAAATTTGATTGAATAATTTTATAAAAGAAAAGCCTTAAATTGAATGATTTTATTGATACATAACAAATTTGAATGACTTTGCGAGGGAACTTTTGAAATATTTACTCTGATTACACTCATGATCACCCACAAAAGCAAACTGCACCAACATATAAGGGAGGACATCCCTTTGGATCACAATCATTATCCCCCTTGCAAGAATTAACAGGATTCGTCCTTAAAGAACTATAACTTATCCGTTACATTGATGGCTCATCACATATATAACTTCCTTTCATACATAATTGAATTCCGTGTGATCATAATCTTGTGCGATTTTACACTTTTGAACTTGCCCCAATACCATATATGATTGTGAATAAACCATAAGAAATGTTAAATGATCAATAGTTAATTTCATTGACAAATATATAAAAATTAATGGTGTTGTTTGGTACAAAAGAAGAATGTTTTTTCGAAAAATAATTGATTTTCTTATACATTTTTTTGGTATTTGATAAGTAATCAAAAAATATTGTCCCAAGAGTGTGTGTACACACACAATTTTTTTTAGGCAAACGCTACGATGACAGAGGTATGGTGGGTGAGGGTAGAGGGTGGTGCTGGGAGTGGGTTGGGGTGGAGCCTAGGTATGATAGGAACATGGGGGAGAGAGACAATTAGCATGGAACGACACTTATAAAAAATGTATCTATAGATTTTTTAGTGATAGAAATTGAAATTGCATGTGATAGTTATAATTTTATCCAATACCATTTAAATACGATCTGTACAATCTCTAAAATATCTCTTGTCCTCACTTTGTTATGAAAATACATCACCCTTATTTATAATAGTATGAAATCTACTTTAACTCAAAAAAGAAAAATCTATTTCTATATTAATTTGACTATAAATCCTAACGAGACATGAATTAAAATACTAAATTCTAATCAAATTTGGTTTCCTACAATTTGAATTATTATGTCCAACATTCTCCCGTAATTCAAAGTTGTATATCTGTTGTTTTATGCACTTGTCACCATCTTCAATATACGCATTTGGTTCAACCCTCACAATCGTTGTTGTTAGAGCATTTCACTGCAATCTTCCATTGTTGAAGCATTTCTCTTCAAACTTCAATTGTTGAAGCACTTCTCTGCAACTCCCATTATTTTTTTTCTTGGTTGTGTTGGAACACTTCTCTCCAACTTCCAATAGTTAGAGCACTTCTCTCTAACACCCATTATTTTTTTTCTTGGTTGTGTTGGAGCACTTCTCTCCAACTTCCAATAATTAGAACACTTCTCTCTAACATCCACTATTTTTTTTCTTGGTTGTGTTGGAGCACTTGTCTCCAACTTTCAATAGTTAGAGCAATTCTCTCTATCACCCACTATTGTTTTTCTTGGTTGTGTTGGGGCACTTGTCTCCAACTTTCAATAGTTAGAACAATTCTCTCTATCACCCATTATTGTTTTTCTTGATCGTGTTGGAGCACTTGTCTCCAACTTTCAATAGTTAGAGCAATTCTCTCTAACACCCATTATTTTAATTCTTGATTGTGTTGGAGCACTTCTCTCCAACATTCATTTATTTTAACCCACTTCTCCAACTTTTATAGAAGATTGTTCCTTCCTCTTGTGCCATATTTACTTGCACCTCTTTAAACCTGCAATATTTTGTGTTCGGTTCTTCTCAGGATGATTATTTTTCATGCATACATCATTGACCTGACGTTTGCATACATAATTCTTGGCCAGACTATATATGGGTATAGCCACCCGCCGACAGCGAAAGCTTTTTGATTCTCTAGCATGATCGTAGAAGATTTGATATAAATTTGAAGGAGAATATTTTATTGATAAATAAAAAGGATCTCTACAATATCTCTTGTTCTCACTTTGTTATGAAAATAGCTAGCATCACTCCGATTTATAATAGTATAAAATCTACCTTAACTCAAAAAGGAAAATCTATTTCTATATTAATTTGACTATAAATTCTAACTAGACATGAATTAATATACTAAATTCTAATCAAATTTGATTTCATACAACTTTGAATTATTATTTCCAACAAATTGTCATTACATGTTAAAGATAGTGGTACTCCCACCATCATCAAATTCTGGGTCCAGCTCTATTACGCGGAGCCCTTACCTAATATCTACCTATCCCTATTCAAAATTACATTACCCCACTATGGGAAAATTATTATATTGTCCCTCGCGCATTGATTGAGAGATTGAGTTGTTGTCTCATTTTATGGTCTTGAATAACCCTCCCAACATGTTTTAGCTCATGGAATTGAGGTGGGCGTGAAATTCATTTTCCATCATGAAAAACCCCACAGACTTTAATAAATCTTTGAAAGTATCAAACAAGATATGTTTCATGAAAAAAGAACAAAATCTTAACATAGAGCTGTAGATTCAGCCCAAGTAGGATAACGATAAGCGCCACTTGATAATTTGCTTACAATTCTAAACTTTAGCATGAATTACAGATTAATCAATAGGAGTTCATTAGACTTGAGAGATGCCATTGCACACAGGAACATATGTAGAGTTGCGGTATCGAGTTCATCTGAATCCAATTCATTTAACGCGGAGCAAAGTGCCGTAAAAGTTTATTATAATTGTAATAAATAGTAGGTCTGAAACCATAAATTAAACAATATAATAGGCTCAGTACTAAAAATCTTAAATATTGAAATCATAGTGTTTAGAGAAAATGGTTAGCCACAAGAATGATTATATATATTTCATAAATCTTATTATGGCTTAATTCCTTTATGATAAGATAAGGCTAAGATTAGGCTAATTTGTTGATGACTAGAATATTTATCTACCATATTTACATTATCCTATTATTAATTATAATTATTACTAGATAATCATAATTAATTTTTTAATAATTACACATTATTCTATCACGACCCCGCAGTCGAAGCAGGAGGTCGGCGTATGCTGAGATTGTCCCAAAAATCTTCAAATAGAATCAGCGTAAGACCTTTTGTAAATATATCTGCAATCTGATAGCTTGACGGAACATGTAAGACACGCACTTGTCCACGAGTGACCTTTTCGCGAACAAAGTAAATATCCAACTCAATATGCTTAGTGCATTGATAGTTAACTGGATTCCCAGAAAGATAAATAGCACTAACATTATCACAATACATCAATGTTGCCTTCGAAACCGGACAATGGAGTTCCAGAAGAAGGTTCCTGAGCCAGAATAATTACACATTATTCTATCAAGCACAATAATTTATTAAATTGTACAAAATGAATGGATCAAGTAAGAAAGTAAAATCAACTTGTCATATAGTAACTCTGTTATATATGATTAATAGAACAACTTAAAAGAATCATTTTGCATTTGATTTTATTATAACAACAAAGGAAACAAAATCTAAGATTGTTGACACTCAATTTTGACTCTTTATTAAATAACTTCTTCAGACTTCCTGGTTACTAAATAGCATAAAATACTCTCTTTTTTTTTACATATTTTGAACTTTAAAATAATATATTGGTAATTATCCTCATTTTTGTAATTAGGATTTTTCAATTTATTGTTATTTTAACTTATTTGAACAATTATTATTTTGTTGCAGTCATTTGTATATAAACAACATATTATTATAGTCTTACTTCAATTAATTATTAATTTTATTTAATTCAAATCACATTTTTATTCATGATATTACATTAAATATATATGTATACAATATATTTAATATCATATTAAATTATTTATTAATTACAATTTTCAACAAGGTCTATTCGTACATGGTTTGGACACATGATTTTGAGCCCATGGTTTTGGGCAGGCACATAGTTTTGGGCACAGGCACATGGTATTGAGCAAAACAGATGACTACTTTTTTATTATAAAAAGAGGGGAGGGGTATTCATATTTTATCATCACTTCACAATATCTATACTCTCTATACTTTCACATCAAATGTTCAGCAAGTAGCTCATTTTTCTAAAGGTTTTGCTGATACTATCAAGATCTTTAGGAAAATGACAAAAAATTTGAACAAAAAAAGGACTTTTGGAGCTTTGAAGATCTGGACCAACAACCTTCAGAACTTTCGTAAGGAAGTCAGAAGGTGGCATCAAGAACAATGTAATTTCATCACCAAATTTTGCAACCCCAACACGATCTTTTGAACCCAGGTACCTCAGGAACTCCGTATATGAAGCAAAATCCTCTTCACTGTCAGGAAAGAAGTAACGATGTTGAACTGAACAATATCTGTGTAGTTTTTGGGCTCAACATTGTTTACTTTTTTCCTGATAAATGAAGAGGATTTTGCTGTATATATAGAGTTTTTGAGGTATCCGGGTTTAAAAGATTGTACTTGGGTTGAAATTTGGTGTTGGAATCACCTTGTTCTTGGTGCCACCTTCTGAATTCCTTACAAAAGTGCAGAAAGTTGTAGGTCCGGTTCTTCAAGGCTCCAACAATCCTTCTTTGGTCCAATTTTTTTGTGGTTTTTCTAAAGATCTTGATAGCTATAAGCAAAATGATCTGCAGTTGATGTGACAAAGCGATGTCAACTTAGAATATTAACATACTTCCTTCCTGTTCTTACCCCTGTTTGGATGGTTGTTTCCCGTGGTTCATTATTATACTGTTTCATTGATACCATATTTATTTTTATTGTTTTTAAATTATTTTGTATGATATTGTAAATTTGTTGTAACTTTATTGTTATATAATCACGAAAATACTCAATTTTTATAACTACGAATTTGATGAATTTGCGTGGTTACTTATTTCATTACCCGTATATCCCTACTTAGTATTTTCAATTCCTCTAAAATTTTACCCCAACAAAGCCTGAGCGTTTACCGTTAAGGAAATTATTGTTTCTTCCCCCACATATAAATTAAGCCGCCTCAAGTGCCTACTAATTTAGTATACTTGGCTATTGTTTCACTGACAAAAATCAAATTCTAATTCTTTGGCATTTTCTCTGACTTCTCATCTACCCTTATCACACTATTTCTTTTCTACTAATTTTTATGAGTTTGCTAACGAATTTGTTCATCTGCCTCTCCAATTTTGACAAGCACTTGTATTCGAGGCAAAAAAGTTAAAGAGAAAAAAAGAGATGAACACAATTATTTATTCTGTCTTTTAATTGGGATTATCCTAATAATTATTGATATTGTTAATGCATTTGTGGATGCACTTTTATCTAATTTTATAAGTAAATATAAATCTTATTGGGATATAGCAATCTGCAGTTTTGTTCTCACTTTTTATTATTTTGCATTAAATGAAATTCATAAGGAATCAGTGATAAATTACAAAAAATAAATTAGTTTAAAAAATTGAAGGTAATCCAATTATTGTAATATTTTTAGTATTTTACTTAGACAGATGGGGTTATGACCCACAATTCAACCCGTTTTGACCCGATCTATTTTGTCCAAATAAATTTTGAACGAGTTGCGTCATAACTAATTCACTAACCTAACACATTTTGACCCGCCCAAATTTAACTCAACTATTCATTTGACAACTCTACTTGTAATGTGTTCAATAACGGGTGTAAAATTTCATTACTTCATCAGTGCATATATAAATTCTTTTGCAAAGAGTTAAAGTTCTATTCATTGATGGTGTAAAATATGTTTACACAAAAAAATGTATGCAACTCTATTAAGTTAACAAGTATTAATTGGTAGCCTATTATAAATAAAATATTTATCTGCAAGTAACATGTTAAATAACGTTGATGGTGTAAAACATAATCATGTTGTCAGTGCATATAACTTAAATTCTTCTACTATGAGTTTAAGTATTATGCATTAACGATGTAAACTCTATTTACGCAATTAGATCATTGAAAAGATAATAGTAGAGCGTGCAGTTAATTTGATTGTCTTGTTTAATGCAATACATTTCAAGATTATTAAGAAAATTAATTAAACAGATTAACTATAACAGTTATTTTCATTAATGAATGAATAATTTGAGGAAGAGTAATAATTTGTTTGCACAAATTGGATGGACCAATTAAGAAAGTAAAATCTACATGTTAGATAATAACTATGCCACGACCCAAAATCACTTAATCGTGCGGGCACATATCATTTCCACCTCGGTAGGCGAATCTATCCCTTAATCATTATTTCAATAACAATAAAGTAAATAGAACATAATCAATGGGAGTCTAAACCATAAATAACATAAGTGCAGAAGTACAAACAACATCCCCAAGGAACTGGTCAGCGTATAGTACAAGAGTCACTACTAATAAACTGTAAGTGTGGAATAATACAACGTCTCAATGTACGAATACTGTCTCAAAATGCAAGAAAAGACTAGTGTAGAGAAGGAGTCTCCGGGCTGCGGATCCATCAAGCATGCTCACCCTAGACACTCAAAATCAAGCCTCAGGATCAGTCGTGAGGAGTGGATGTGGAACCTGTAACGTGCTCCGTACTCATGAAGAGTACAACAAGGGAGTATCATTGCAAACACTATTACTAGTAAGTATCATAGGCCGACAAAAGTTAGTTAACTTATATAAAGGAAGAAACAGAAGAATAGACATGCTCACAATCAAGTACAAATAATATCACTGTCCAAGAATAAATAACTCAAGTATAGAGTATCAAGTCCAAATCAAAGAAATATGTGAATGGTGATGAGTGAATATGCAATGCAATGCACTGGCCAAATGTAATTTTCGTACACACATGCTACGGACGGAATACCTCCACGCTCGATATTCATGACCCATGAGGGACCCGCGAAGTCCATGTACCAGTCACTCCACACACAGCCTAGAGATGACTCCACAACACCGATCATACCGCTAGCCATTCCGCACACAACCCAGAGATGGCTACACTATCAAATATGTTGCAAGAATCATGAATGTTTCCTTCTCACTTATCATCATCAACACCAATCACAGGTAATATCAATGTATCATCGAAATGAAGATGAATGCAATGCAAAACACCAATATCAAGTGTATCATATCTATCCCAATCATGCCACACATGGACACATATCGCAATATCAATATCAAGTCAGGTCCTTTCCTATATCCATGATACTACCAAGATAAGTGAGAAACAAATATATCACAACGACGATATGTCAATTAAGTGTAAATCCAATATCAAACACTAGGCAGCAAGCCAATAAATCACAGAGAGGCAACAAGTCCACAAATCAGTTAACAATATCAAACCTAAGTAATTCATCTCAACTTCATACCCGAAGGCATAACATGCTTTCTCCGACAATATCTAACTCTACACATGCTTTGTTAACCGAAGTCTAACCAGAAGGTAACATAACCTACCTGGATGCCGAGCGGGAGCCACAAATGATCACACCGGAGCCTTTCCTTTCTGCGGATCCCGGATATACTCGAAGTCTAGTCATTATTGAAATCTATGTTAAAATGGAAACTAACAATACTCATATCACTACACTATTCTTTGAATCCAAAACCAACTATGAAAAAGGGGAAACATGCCCGCAAGGGTAAAACGGTAATTTAAGAGAGAAATCGGTAACCCAACGTTCCAGACGTCCAATTCTACTCTCCAATTACTAAATTAGTTCAATAATAGGTCAATTTCATCATCCAAGGTAAAACCCCCAAATTAGGTATAAATCCTAGATTTTTTAAGTTCAAATGAAAGGAACATACACCAGGAATATCATCTATAAGGAAGTATTAGATGGCATGCGCTTAATTACTATGTTTGTATCTTATAAAATCAAAATAACCAAGAAATCACATGTTTCTTATCATATAACATTGCACATCGATCATTTATACAAACTTATACTTAATACTTGCATGCACAATTATTTACTTAAAACTTAATTTTGATAATATTGATATCATTTTACGACAACATGTACTAAATGACTCGTTATAGACGTGCAACGCACGTGCCGTAGACCGATGTATTAAAATATATGAATATGTAATAATAATCATTTTAATAGAAATATAATGGAGCTTAAACAAAAAATAAATTCCCTTTTTTCAATTGATAATATGTACTTCTTTACACTATATTTGGACATGTTAACATCAAATTCAATTACAATTTCTAGCATTGCAACAAATCTTCAAAAAGTAAATGCATTCAGCAGAATCTAATCAAAGCAGCAAAAAAAGGAAAAAGTGTGATTTGTGTAGAAATAGTCAAGATTCAAGATTTACTTTGAATGACACCAGATAAGTTTGACTAACAACATACCCAGTGAAATCTCACAATGTGGGTCTGAGGAGGGTAGAGTGTACGCAGACCTTATCTACCTTGATAGGTAGAGCGGCTGTTTCCGAAAGATCCTCGGCTCAAGACAAAGCATAAGCACAAGCAAAGCAAGAGAAATGGTCACACCCGGACAAGAAATTTAAAGCAGTATGTAAGTGATAGTAACAAAAACGAATAAGTCATGATAGAACATTCTGAAAATTTTTTTTGTAACTAACCAAATAAGTTTGACTGTTTTAATTAAAAAATTTAGAAACTCACTGAATTTTTTATTCAAATGATCCCTTAAGTTTAGGAGTATGCATATCTACTTTTATCCTTGATTCAAATATTGTACTTAGTTGTCTAATATTTTGCAATGTGTTTTTCTTACGTAATCATTGTTTGTGTTACATGTCATTAATTCTGTTAACTTATAATGAAGTACATTGAGATTGGACCTAAATATGCTCACTTAATAAACTTTGAGTATATCTGTAAGTGTTTTATGAACAAAAATAGATCAATCTCCGCACTTAAAGGACGTAATAGATCAATTCCCATAGTTTTAATCAATCATGCTTGAGTTCCTTTTATGAAGAAGTTGTTTCAAAGTAGGTAGAGTGCAACAAATTTTAAAAGTGGATACATGTTAAACCTAATTTTAGATAAATATGACTGAAGTTCAACTATTTTCTCATTCAGGCATATATAGCTGAATTCAAATAAGTTTTTTCTGAACTTTACTCATTTTTTGCGTAAAGTTCATGCATATATGGATGAAGTTCAACCTTTTCTATCTGAACTATATGCAGAAATGCCTTAACTTTAGCCATATGTAACTTCAGATATTAAAGACGTGTATGAAGCCATAACTGAATTTGTCAAAGCTCAAAAATACAAAGAAGCAATTACTTTAAGAGAATTGAATTTATTAGATGAAATTCTACTAAAATGTTATCTATTTTATATGCAATTCGTTCTGGGATTACGTCCATTGTATTGTAGGGTATAGTTTGATGGTAAAACCATGCATGACATGTTAGAAATGAGTATTATAACCTTAACTTTTCAGATTGACATATTGTAAGTGCATTGTCTTTTAAGTATCATTTTGTGCCTGCAATAATAGTTTATATTATCTTTCTAAGTATCATTTTTATACATATTAGGGTGATTAACAACTAGTTTACTATATATGGAACATACCACTTGCCTATACATTTCAGACTTTATAAAGAAAATTAATTAAACAAAATAATTATGGTAACAAATTTTTAAGGATTGAATAATTTAAGGAAAGCATTGTAAAGAATGGATATTTGGCATAACTCAACCCCAAAAGCTAGCTTAAAGGAATAGGATTGCACAAGCCATATAAGGAGACCAAAGACCACTTATCCCACCGATGTGGGAGAACTCAACACACCGCCTCACACCCAGGGCTGAATATCTGGAGCGTGGACAATATAAGAGGGGGGCCCAACATCGGAAATAATGAATTGGAACGGATCTGGCTCTGATACCATGAAAGAATATTTTTCTCAATTGTATTCTTCCCAAATGTGTGGTAAATATACCATAATTACAAACATAATCTCAGGATATTACAAACATATTTTAGGGATATGATAGGATAAGATAAGGCTAAGATTAGGCTAATTTGTTTAGGGATATGATATGATAAGATAAGGCTAAGATTAGCTAATTTGTTGATGACTAGAATATCTATCTACCATATTTACATTATCCTATTATTAATTATAATTATTACTAGATAATCATAATTAATTTTTAATAATTACACATTATTCTATCACGCCCCGCAGTCGAAGCAGGAGGTCGGCGTATGCTGAGACTGTCCCAAAAATCTTCAAATAGAATCAGCGGAAGACCTTTTGTAAATATATCTGCAATCTGATAGCGTGACGGGACATGTAAGACACGCACTTGTCCACGAGTGACCTTTTCGCGAACAAAGTGAATATCCAGCTCAATATGCTTAGAGCATTGATAGTTAACTGGATTCCCAGAGAGATAAATAACACTAACATTATCACAATACACCAATGTTGCCTTCGGAACCGGACAATGGGGTTCCAGAAGAAGGTTCCTGAGCTAGAATAATTACACATTATTCTATCAAGCACAATAATTTATTTGTACAAAATGAATGAATCAAGTAAGAAAGTAAAATCTACTTGTCATATAGTAACTATGTTATATATGATTAATAGAACAACTTAAAAGAATCATTTTGCATTTGATTTGATTATAACAATAAAGGAAACAAAATCTAAGATTGTTGACACTCAATTTTGACTCTATATTAAATTACTTCTTCAGACTTCCTGGTTACTAAATAACATAAAATACTTTTTTTTACATATTTTTAACTTTAAAATAATATATTGATAATTATCCTCATTTTTGTAATTAGGATTTTTCAATTTATTGTTATTTTAAATTATTTGAACAATTATTATTTTGTTGCCGTCATTTGTATATAAACAACATATTATTATACTCTTACTTCGATTAATTATTAATTTTATTTAATTCAAATCACATTTTTTATTCATGATATTACATTAAATATATATGTTTTCAATATATTTAATTGCATATTAAATTATATATTAATTACAATTTTCAACAAGGTCTATTCGTACATGATTTTGAACCCATGGTTTTGGGCAGTCACATAGTTTTGGGCACAGGCACATGGTATTGAGCAAAACATATGACTACTTTTTATTATAAAAAGAGGGGAGGGGTATTCATATTTTATCATCACTTCACAATATCTATACTCTCTACACTTTCACATCAAATGTTCTGCAAGAAGCTCACTTTTCTAAAGGTTTTGCTGATACTATCAAGATCTTTAGGAAAATGACAAAAAATTTGAACAAAAAAAGGACTTTTGGAGCCTTGAAGATCTGGACCAACAACCTTCAGAACTTTCGTAAGGAAGTCAGAAGGTGGCACCAAGAACAAGGTAATTTCATCACCAAATTTTGCAACCCCAACACGATCTTTTGAACCCAGGTACCTCAGGAACTCCGTATATGAAGCAAAATCCTCTTCACTGTCAGGCAAGAAGTAACGATGTTGAGCTGAACAACATCTGTGTAGTTTTTGGGCTCAACATTGTTTACTTTTTGCCTGATAAATGAAGAGGATTTTGCTGTATATATGGAGTTTTTGAGGTATCCGGGTTTAAAAGATTGTACTCGGGTTGAAATTTGGTGTTGTAATCACCTTGTTCTTGGTGCCACCTTCTGAATTCCTTACAAAAGTGCTGAAAGTTGTAGGTCCGGATCTTCAAGGCTCCAACAATCCTTCTTTGGTCCAATTTTTTTGTGGTTTTTCTAAAGATCTTGATAGCTATAAGCAAAATGATCTGCAGTTGATGTGACAAAGGGATGTCAACTTAGAATATTAACATACTTCCTTCCTGTTCTTACCCCCTGTTTGGATGGTTGTTTCCCGTGGTTCATTATTATACTGTTTCATTGATACCATGTTTATTTTTATTGTTCTTAAATTATTTTGTATGGTATTGTAAATTTGTTGTAACTTTATGGTTATATAATCATGAAAATACTCAAATTTTATAACTACGAATTTGATGAATTTGCGTGGTTACTTATTTCATTACCCGTAAACCCTACTTATTATTTTCAGTTCCTCTAAAATTTTACCCCAACAAAGCCTGAGCGTTTACCGTTAAGGAAATTATTGTTTCTTCCACACATATAAATTAAGCCGCCTCAAGTGCCTACTAATTTAGTATACTTGGCTATTGTTTCACTGACAAAAATCAAATTCTAATTCTTTGGCATTTTCTCTGACTTCTCATCTACCCTTATCACACTATTTCTTTTCTACTAATTTTTATGAGTTTGCTAACGAATTTGTTCATCTGCCTCTCCAAAGAGATGAACACAATTATTTATTCTGTCTTTTAATTGGGATTATCCTAATAATTATTGATATTGTTAATGCATTTGTGGATGCACTTTTATCTAATTTTATAAGTAAATATAAATCTTATTGGAATATAGCAATCTGCAGTTTTTGTTCTCACTTTTTATTATTTTGCATTAAATGAAATTCATAAGGAATTAGTGATAAATTAAAGAAAATAAATTAGTTTCAAAAATTGAAGGTAATCCAATTATTGTAATATTTTTAGTATTTTACTTAGACAGATGGGGTTATGACCCACAATTCAACCCGTTTTGACCCGATCTATTTTGTCCAAATAAATTTTGAACGAGTTGCGTCATAACTAATTCACTAACCTAACACATTTTGACCCGCCCAAATTTAACTCAACTATTCATTTGACAACTCTACTTGTAATGTGTTCAATAACGGGTGTAAAATTTCATTACTTCATCAGTGCATATATAAATTCTTTTGCGAAGAGTTAAAGTTCTATTCATTGATGGTGTAAAATATGTTTACACAAAAAAATGTATGCAACTCTATTAAGTTAACAAGTATTAATTGGTAGCCTATTATAAATAAAATATTTATCTGCAAATAACATGTTAAATAACGTTGATGGTGTAAAACATAATCATGTTGTCAGTGCATATAACTTAAATTCTTCTACTATGAGTTTAAGTATTATGCATTAACGATGTAAACTCTATTTACGCAATTAGATCATTGAAAAGATAATAGTAGAGCGTGCAGTTAATTTGATTGTCTTGTTTAATGCAATACATTTCAAGATTATTAAGAAAATTAATTAAACAGATTAACTATAACAGTTATTTTCATTAATGAATGAATAATTTGAGGAAGAGTAATAATTTGTTTGCACAAATTGGATGGACCAATTAAGAAAGTAAAATCTACATGTTAGATAGTAACTATGCCACGACCCAAAATCACTTAATCGTGCGGGCACATATCATTTCCACCTCGGTAGGCGAATCTATCCCTTAATCATTATTTCAATAACAATAAAGTAAATAGAACATAATCAATGGGAGTCTAAACCATAAATAACATAAGTGCAGAAGTACAAACAACATCCCCAAGGAACTGGTCTGCGTATAGTACAAGAGTCACTACTAATAAACTGTAAGTGTGGAATAATACAACGTCTCAATGTACGAATACTGTCTCAAAATGCAAGAAAAGACTAGTGTAGAGAAGGAGTCTCCGGGCTGCGGATCCATCAAGCATGCTCACCCTAGACACTCAAAATCAAGCCTCAGGATCAGTCGTGAGGAGTGGATGTGGAACCTGTAACGTGCTCCGTACTCATGAAGAGTACAACAAGGGAGTATCATTGCAAACACTATTACTAGTAAGTATCATAGGCCGACAAAAGTTAGCTAACTTATATAAAGGAAGAAACAGAAGAATAGACATGCTCACAATCAAGTACAAATAATATCACTGTCCAAGAATAAATAACTCAAGTATAGAGTATCAAGTCCAAATCAAAGAAATATGTGAATGGTGATGAGTGAATATGCAATGCAATGCACTGGCCAAATGTAATTTTCGTACACACATGCTACGGACGGAATACCTCCACGCTCGATATTCATGACCCATGAGGGACCCGCGAAGTCCATGTACCAGTCACTCCACACACAGCCTAGAGATGACTCCACAACACCGATCATACCGCTAGCCATTCCGCACACAACCCAGAGATGGCTACACTATCAAATATGTTGCAAGAATCATGAATGTTTCCTTCTCACTTATCATCATCAACACCAATCACAGGTAATATCAATGTATCATCGAAATGAAGATGAATGCAATGCAAAACACCAATATCAAGTGTATCATATCTATCCCAATCATGCCACACATGGACACATATCGCAATATCAATATCAAGTCAGGTCCTTTCCTATATCCATGATACTACCAAGATAAGTGAGAAACAAATATATCACAACGACGATATGTCAATTAAGTGTAAATCCAATATCAAACACTAGGCAGCAAGCCAATAAATCACAGAGAGGCAACAAGTCCACAAATCAGTTAACAATATCAAACCTAAGTAATTCATCTCAACTTCATACCCGAAGGCATAACATGCTTTCTCCGACAATATCTAACTCTACACATGCTTTGTTAACCGAAGTCTAACCAGAAGGTAACATAACCTACCTGGATGCCGAGCGGGAGCCACAAATGATCACACCGGAGCCTTTCCTTTCTGCGGATCCCGGATATACTCGAAGTCTAGTCATTATTGAAATCTATGTTAAAATGGAAACTAACAATACTCATATCACTACACTATTCTTTGAATCCAAAACCAACTATGAAAAAGGGGAAACATGCCCGCAAGGGTAAAACGGTAATTTAAGAGAGAAATCGGTAACCCAACGTTCCAGACGTCCAATTCTACTCTCCAATTACTAAATTAGTTCAATAATAGGTCAATTTCATCATCCAAGGTAAAACCCCCAAATTAGGTATAAATCCTAGATTTTTTAAGTTCAAATGAAAGGAACATACACCAGGAATATCATCTATAAGGAAGTATTAGATGGCATGCGCTTAATTACTATGTTTGTATCTTATAAAATCAAAATAACCAAGAAATCACATGTTTCTTATCATATAACATTGCACATCGATCATTTATACAAACTTATACTTAATACTTGCATGCACAATTATTTACTTAAAACTTAATTTTGATAATATTGATATCATTTTACGACAACATGTACTAAATGACTCGTTATAGACGTGCAACGCACGTGCCGTAGACCGATGTATTAAAATATATGAATATGTAATAATATTCATTTTAATAGAAATATAATGGAGCTTAAACAAAAAATAAATTCCCTTTTTTCAATTGATATTATGTACTTCTTTACACTATATTTGGACATGTTAACATCAAATTCAATTACAATTTCTAGCATTGCAACAAATCTTCAAAAAGTAAATGCATTCAGCAGAATCTAATCAAAGCAGCAAAAAAGGAAAAAGTGTGATTTGTGTAGAAATAGTCAAGATTCAAGATTTACTTTGAATGACACCAGATAAGTTTGACTAACAACATACCCAGTGAAATCTCACAATGTGGGTCTGAGGAGGGTAGAGTGTACGCAGACCTTATCTACCTTGATAGGTAGAGCGGCTGTTTCCGAAAGATCCTCGGCTCAAGACAAAGCATAAGCACAAGCAAAGCAAGAGAAATGGTCACACCCGGACAAGAAATTTAAAGCAGTATGTAAGTGATAGTAACAAAAACGAATAAGTCATGATAGAACATTCTGAAAAAATTTTTTGTAACTAACCAAATAAGTTTGACTGTTTTAATTAAAAAATTTAGAAACTCACTGAATTTTTTATTCAAATGATCCCTTAAGTTTAGGAGTATGCATATCTACTTTTATCCTTGATTCAAATATTGTACTTAGTTGTCTAATATTTTGCAATGTGTTTTTCTTACGTAATCATTGTTTGTGTTACATGTCATTAATTCTGTTAACTTATAATGAAGTACATTGAGATTGGACCTAAATATGCTCACTTAATAAACTTTGAGTATATCTGTAAGTGTTTTATGAACAAAAATAGATCAATCTCCGCACTTAAAGGACGTAATAGATCAATTCCCATAGTTTTAATCAATCATGCTTGAGTTCCTTTTATGAAGAAGTTGTTTCAAAGTAGGTAGAGTGCAACAAATTTTAAAAGTGGATACATGTTAAACCTAATTTTAGATAAATATGACTGAAGTTCAACTATTTTCTCATTCGGGCATATATAGCTGAATTCAAATAAGTTTTTTCTGAACTTTACTCATTTTTTGCGTAAAGTTCATGCATATATGGATGAAGTTCAACCTTTTCTATCTGAACTATATGCAGAAATGCCTTAACTTTAGCCATATGTAACTTCAGATATTAAAGACGTGTATGAAGCCATAACTGAATTTGTCAAAGCTCAAAAATACAAAGAAGCAATTACTTTAAGAGAATTGAATTTATTAGATGAAATTCTACTAAAATGTTATCTATTTTATATGCAATTCGTTCTGGGATTACGTCCATTGTATTGTAGGGTATAGTTTGATGGTAAAACCATGCATGACATGTTAGAAATGAGTATTATAACCTTAACTTTTCAGATTGACATATTGTAAGTGCATTGTCTTTTAAGTATCATTTTGTGCCTGCAATAATAGTTTATATTATCTTTCTAAGTATCATTTTTATACATATTAGGGTGATTAACAACTAGTTTACTATATATGGAACATACCACTTGCCTATACATTTCAGACTTTATAAAGAAAATTAATTAAACAAAATAATTATGGTAACAAATTTTTAAGGATTGAATAATTTAAGGAAAGCATTGTAAAGAATGGATATTTGGCATAACTCAACCCCAAAAGCTAGCTTAAAGGAATAGGATTGCACAAGCCATATAAGGAGACCAAAGACCACTTATCCCACCGATGTGGGAGAACTCAACACACCGCCTCACACCCAGGGCTGAATATCTGGAGCGTGGACAATATAAGAGGGGGGCCTAACATCGGAAATAATGAATTGGAACGGATCTGGCTCTGATACCATGAAAGAATATTTTTCTCAATTGTATTCTTCCCAAATGTGTGGTAAATATACCATAATTACAAACATAATCTCAGGATATTACAAACATATTTTAGGGATATGATAGGATAAGATAAGGCTAAGATTAGGCTAATTTGTTTAGGGATATGATATGATAAGATAAGGCTAAGATTAGCTAATTTGTTGATGACTAGAATATCTATCTACCATATTTACATTATCCTATTATTAATTATAATTATTACTAGATAATCATAATTAATTTTTAATAATTACACATTATTCTATCACGCCCCGCAGTCGAAGCAGGAGGTCGGCGTATGCTGAGACTGTCCCAAAAATCTTCAAATAGAATCAGCGGAAGACCTTTTGTAAATATATCTGCAATCTGATAGCGTGACGGGACATGTAAGACACGCACTTGTCCACGAGTGACCTTTTCGCGAACAAAGTGAATATCCAGCTCAATATGCTTAGTGCATTGATAGTTAACTGGATTCCCAGAGAGATAAATAACACTAACATTATCACAATACACCAATGTTGCCTTCGGAACCGGACAATGGGGTTCCAGAAGAAGGTTCCTGAGCCAGAATAATTACACATTATTCTATCAAGCACAATAATTTATTTGTACAAAATGAATGAATCAAGTAAGAAAGTAAAATCAACTTGTCATATAGTAACTATGTTATATATGATTAATAGAACAACTTAAAAGAATCATTTTGCATTTGATTTGATTATAACAATAAAGGAAACAAAATCTAAGATTGTTGACACTCAATTTTGACTCTATATTAAATTACTTCTTCAGACTTCCTGGTTACTAAATAACATAAAATACTTTTTTTTTACATATTTTTAACTTTAAAATAATATATTGATAATTATCCTCATTTTTGTAATTAGGATTTTTCAATTTATTGTTATTTTAAATTATTTGAACAATTATTATTTGGTTGCCGTCATTTGTATATAAACAACATATTATTATACTCTTACTTCGATTAATTATTAATTTTATTTAATTCAAATCACATTTTTTATTCATGATATTACATTAAATATATATGTTTTCAATATATTTAATTGCATATTAAATTATATATTAATTACAATTTTCAACAAGGTCTATTCGTACATGATTTTGAACCCATGGTTTTGGGCAGTCACATGGTTTTGGGCACAGGCACATGGTATTGAGCAAAACATATGACTACTTTTTATTATAAAAAGAGGGGAGGGGTATTCATATTTTATCATCACTTCACAATATCTATACTCTCTACACTTTCACATCAAATGTTCTGCAAGAAGCTCATTTTTCTAAAGGTTTTGCTGATACTATCAAGATCTTTAGGAAAATGACAAAAAATTTGAACAAAAAAAGGACTTTTGGAGCCTTGAAGATCTGGACCAACAACCTTCAGAACTTTCGTAAGGAAGTCAGAAGGTGGCACCAAGAACAAGGTAATTTCATCACCAAATTTTGCAACCCCAACACGATCTTTTGAACCCAGGTACCTCAGGAACTCCGTATATGAAGCAAAATCCTCTTCACTGTCAGGCAAGAAGTAACGATGTTGAGCTGAACAACATCTGTGTAGTTTTTGGGCTCGACATTGTTTACTTTTTGCCTGATAAATGAAGAGGATTTTGCTGTATATATGGAGTTTTTGAGGTATCCGGGTTTAAAAGATTGTACTCGGGTTGAAATTTGGTGTTGTAATCACCTTGTTCTTGGTGCCACCTTCTGAATTCCTTACAAAAGTGCTGAAAGTTGTAGGTCCGGATCTTCAAGGCTCCAACAATCCTTCTTTGGTCCAATTTTTTTGTGGTTTTCTAAAGATCTTGATAGCTATAAGCAAAATGATCTGCAGTTGATGTGACAAAGGGATGTCAACTTAGAATATTAACATACTTCCTTCCTGTTCTTACCCCCTGTTTGGATGGTTGTTTCCCGTGGTTCATTATTATACTGTTTCATTGATACCATGTTTATTTTTATTGTTCTTAAATTATTTTGTATGATATTGTAAATTTGTTGTAACTTTATGATTATATAATCATGAAAATACTCAAATTTTATAACTACGAATTTGATGAATTTGCGTGGTTACTTATTTCATTACCCGTAAACCCTACTTATTATTTTCAGTTCCTCTAAAATTTTACCCCAACAAAGCCTGAGCGTTTACCGTTAAGGAAATTATTGTTTCTTCCCCCACATATAAATTAAGCCGCCTCAAGTGCCTACTAATTTAGTATACTTGGCTATTGTTTCACTGACAAAAATCAAATTCTAATTCTTTGGCATTTTCTCTGACTTCTCATCTACCCTTATCACACTATTTCTTTTCTACTAATTTTTATGAGTTTGCTAACGAATTTGTTCATCTGCCTCTCCAATTTTAACAAGCACTTGTATTCGAGGCTAAAAAGTTAAAGAAAAAAAAAAGAGATGAACACAATTATTTATTCTGTCTTTTAATTGGGATTATCCTAATAATTATTGATATTGTTAATGCATTTGTGGATGCACTTTTATCTAATTTTATAAGTAAATATAAATCTTATTGGAATATAGCAATCTGCAGTTTTTGTTCTCACTTTTTATTATTTTGCATTAAATGAAATTCATAAGGAATTAGTGATAAATTAAAGAAAATAAATTAGTTTCAAAAATTGAAGGTAATCCAATTATTGTAATATTTTTAGTATTTTAACTTAGACAGATGGGGTTATGACCCACAATTCAACCCGTTTTGACCCGATCTATTTTGTCCAAATAAATTTTGAACGAGTTGCGTCATAACTAGTTCACTAACCTAACACATTTTGATCCGCCTAAATTAACTCAACTAACAACCCTACTTGTAATGTATTACATGTTCAATAACGGGTGTAAAATTTCATTACTTCATCAGTGCATATATAAATTCTTTTAAGAAGAGTTAAAGTTCTATTCATTGACGGTGTAAAATATGTTTACACAAAAAAATGTATGCAACTCTTTTAAGTTAACAAGTACTAATTGGTAGCCTATTATAAATAAAATATTTATCTGCAAATAACATGTTAAATAACGTTGATGGTGTAAAACATAATCATGTTGTCAGTGCATATAACTTAAATCCTTCTACTATGAGTTTAAGTATTATGCATTAACGATGTAAACTATATTTACGCAATTAGATCATTGAAAAGATAATAGCAGAGCGTGCAGTTAATTTGATTGTCTTGTTTAATGCAATACATTTCAAGATTATTAAGAAAATTAATTAAACAATTTAACTATAGTAGTTATTTTCATTAATGAATGAATAATTTGAGGAAGAGTAATAATTTGTTTGCACAAATAGGATGGACCAATTAAGAAAGTAAAATCTACATGTTAGATAGTAACTATGCCACGACCCAAAATCACTTAATCGTGCGGGCACCTATCATTTCCACCTCGGTATGCGAATCTATCCCTTAATTATTATTTCAACAACAATAAAATAAATAGAACAAAATCTATGGGAGTCTAAACCATAAATAACATAAGTGCAGAAGTACAAACAACATCCCCAAGGAACTGGTCTGCATATAGTACAAGAGTCACTACTAATAAACTATCACTGTCCAAGAATAAATAACCCAAGTATAGAGTATCAAGTCCAAATCAAAGAAATATGTGAATGGTGATGAGTGAATATGCAATGCAATGCACTGGCCAAATGTAATTTTCGTACACACATGCTACGGACGGAATACCTCCACGCTCGATATTCATGACCCATGAGGGACCCGCGAAGTCCGTGTACTAGTCACTCCACACACAGCCTAGAGATGACTCCACAATACCGATCATACCGCTAGCCATTCAGCACACAACCCAGTGATGGCTACGCTATCAAATATGTTGCAAGAATCATGAATGTTTCCTTCTCACTTATCATCATCAACACCAATCACAGGTAATATCAATGTATCATCAAAATGAAGATGAATGCAATGCAAAACACCAATATCAAGTGTATCATATCTATCCCAATCATGCCACACATGGACACATATCGCAATATCAATATCAAGTCAGGTCCTTTCCTCTATCCATGATACTACCAACAACTTTAAGGGCCTTTAGCTCCTCTTGAGCAACATATTTCTTTCTATCACCAATAAAAAGGCATTCCAATCGTCGTGCGATTATATTGACTGACACTCCATATCTGCGTGTTCCTTATAAGCCTGTGTGACAGGAAGGTTGTAGCTATTGGAATCTAGTTACACATTTGGACATAAAAAATGTGATATTTTTTAAAAAGTAGTATTTGAAATTAAGTTGAAAATTATATTTGGAAATTGAAATTGTGTTTGGACATGCATTTAACTTGTTAACAAGTTGACATTTTGTGAGTAGAAAAGATTTTTCTTGACCAGCTTGAAAAAATATAGATAGAAACTTCACCAAATTATGTTCACTATTTATTGTCTTATCCACTTTCACCTTCTCCAGTGCTTCAACGATAAGGATTTCTAGACATCTTATGGTTCAATTGTCTACTCATACGACATTGTAGATGGAATGAGAATAACTAGACTGAGTTATTTACGGGGAAAACAAGTAAAAAGTGAGACAGTGTTTAGATGAACGAGATATGTGAAGACTTTATATACAAGGATGGAAAAATTTAAAAACCTATATACTATAAATCAAATCTTGATTGATAAGGGAAAAAAGGAAATTAAATTAATTTTTCTAATTTTTGGTTCATTGTAAATCAATAGCATAAGTGGTAAATTATTAAGTAAGCTTCAATTTTATATCTCAAAATCTAAATAAAGCTGCAAAGAAGGAAAATGTTTTATTTTTTGTAGATATAGACAAATTTCAAGATTTTACCTTGAAATTGTTTTTGTGACATAGTTAACAAATCTAAGTATAGGTAAAACCTTTTTCTAGAAACTTAATAATTTTTTAACTCAAATATTCCCTTAAATTAAGGAGATGTATGTTTTATCCTTAAATATCGTACTTAGTTTCCTTACGTAAGCATTATGTGTGTTACATGTCACTAAGTCCATCAACTTATAATGAAGTACATTGAGCTTCGATCAAAATTTGCTCACTTAAAAACTTTGAATATATCTTTTAGTGTTGTATAAGAAGTGTAACGACCTGTTCCGTCGTTACTGGTACTTTGACTATTTTACCCACATTTACTCGAATTCTAGAGTTATCGGACGATTCTAGTAGAAGTTTAGAAATTAGAACCTTAAAGTATGAAAGTGTTGACCAATAGTTGACTTTTATGTGAACGGACCTTTTCCGAAATTCCATCAACTCTGTGAGGTCCAGAGGGTTGTTTATGACTTGGTGGGATAGTTGGTTCGGTTTTCGAGGCCCTCGAAATCATTTTTGGCTATCAGTTGAACAAGGTCACCATTGGTAACAAGTCCCCTATTCCTCATATCGATGACTTGTTTGACCAGCTTCAGGGTGCTTTGGTATTTTCAAAGAATGACTTGATGTAAGGCTATTACCAGCTGAAGATTCGGGTTGAGGATACTCTGAAGATGGCCTTTAGGACTCATTATTCAGAAAAAGCTTCTGCCAGCTCAGAGTGGACAGAAGATGTATACGGACCGGAAGGTCTGAGACTTAGAGTTTATGGTGGGTGAACAGGTTCTTCTGAAGATATCACCCATGAAGGGTGTGATGCGATTTGGAAAGAGGGGCACACAGAATCTCAATGCACAACACGACTGTCTACAAGACTCTAGAGAATATACCAATAACAATTGGTCACTAGAGAATATACCAATAACAGTTGGTTGGGACAGGGCCCCACCTTACCCAACAATATACATATGCATACCTATTATAACTCTCAACTCACTAGACAGCTTCAGAAGAAAGGAGCATAAAAAATTTCAACTGAGTCAAATCATATACTGAGAGGAATCATCTGTATTCCTATATGTACATGCGGGCATGAAACGCAATGTCCCCGGAAAGGGACAGTAGTATGAAAGATGTATTGAATATGTAAGGCTGAAGCTATAAATAAGTACAACACTGTAGATTGGAGTGCAAGTTCAGTGACACATCTCATGAGGCTAACGTAGAAGTGAGGCTTAGTTCACATGCCATCCAGAAGAAAAGTAGTTTCAAATATCTTGAATCTATTATACAAGGCAACGGGGAGATTGAAGATGATGTCACACATCATATTGGTGCATACTAGATGAAATGGAGGCTCGCTTCTGGAGTTCTATGTGATAATAATGTGCCACCAAAACATAAGGGAAAGTTCTACAAAGTTGTGCTTCGATTGAATATGTTGTATGGGGCAGAGTGTTGGCCAGTTAAGATCTATTACATTCAGAAGATGAAAGTTGTGGAGATGAGAATGTTGTGATTAATGTGTCGGCACATGAGGAGTGAAATGATTAGGAATGAGGCTATACGAGACAAAGTGGGAGTGGCATCGGTGGATGACAAGATGTGGGAAGCAAGACTGAGATGGTTTGGGCATGTAAAGAGGAGAGGCACAGATGCCCCAGTGCGGAGGTGTGAGAGGTTGGCTATGGACGGTTTCAGAAGTGGTAGGTGTAGATCGAAAAAGTATTCGGGACAGGTGATTAGATAGGACATGACACAACTATAATTTACCAAGGACATGACCTTAGATAGGAGGCTATGGAGGACTCAGATTAGGGTATAAGTCTAGTAGGTAGTCTCGCTTATCCTTTGAAATTAGTAGTCGCAGTATTGCTCTATAGTTTAGTGTGCTTTGATTTCTGCTACTATTTAGTATTTCTTGTACTTTTATTATGTTATTTTATTTGTGGTAGCTACTGTCCCTTTTTCAAACGACTTTATCTTGGCTTAGTTGTTTTTGTTATCTCCATTTTCATACTGCTTTGAATTTCTTGTCCTTATAGGACCTCTTTCTATGGTTTCTCTTGAGCTGAGGGTCTTTCAAAAACAACCTTCCTACCTTGGTAGGGGTAAGGTCTGCGTACACTCTACCCTCCCCAGACCCCACATAGTGGATTTCACTGGTTATGTTGTTGTTGTATTGTAGATAAAGCATAAGTGAAACTGTAACTGAATGTACTACTGTAAAGTAAAGCAATAAAAATATAACTTATACTCTGAGTGCCTTTGGGGGCCAGAATATGCATAATAAAATATAATCGTGTTTATAACACCATAGGCCTCTATAGGTAGTACTGTTAATATCATATATGTATAAATTGCACAATAGCGCCATAGGCCTCTGTGGGTAATATCATTAATCTCATATTTGTACAATCGCATATATAACACCATAGACCTCTGCGGGCAACAAAAGTATGTAGTATATACATATAGGGATCATACCCACCCTATGAAGGACCTATCAACTAGTTGTGGTGACATAAGGTCGTTACACCTCCGACTCCCTTATGAGGGTTAACACATCACATGTTACTCTTTCAAACGACTCCATAAGAACCATAGATCACATTATTAGATTAGCTTTTAGGAAACAATAAGGAACTAACTTTTATTGATATTAGAAGAGTGCCTTGAAATGGGGATGTAAGCTCGACGATGGATGGGCAATACATCACAACATTCTGAACTATGTCTTTCATTTCTCCATTACAATTTTTGTCTCATGATGAGGTTTAGGTGACCGAGTTCATATGCATGGAGCATAAATAAGGTTATGATGAGAATTCGTGGAACGATGATCGTCAAAGTCAAGGGTTTTGGAAATGAAGGGGTTATCTAAATCCATCTCTTTCCCTGCTCTTCCTTTTCATTTTTATATAATATTCTTATACAACCCTTTCTTGATACCTTCCCATTATCACATCCACAGACATAAACTATGACCAACTCACCGATTTTGGAATTTCTCTCATCAGTAAGTTCCTTTTTACTTTTACTTTCCTATAGTGGCAATACTTGAAGTGGATTTTCAATAAACATCTATGGTTGGGATTACACTCTACTTATGGGTTGCTGCATTTCCTGACCGAGTTCAGTATTATAATCACAAATGTTTCATATGAAGTTTTCTTTCTTTTTCAAGTTGTATCCTGCTCCTGCTACCAAATCTCTAAGAGTATCTCCATATTACTCCAAACATCCTCTTATAACTTACTGTATTAAATCTAATATCGTTACTTCATTTTTCTTCCATTGTCGTGATTCAATAAGAGTCTTATTCCTTTGTTATGTATATAACTCTGTATTAATCGATCTGCTAGTGTGTCATTTACTAGTTATCTATCCTTATTCCAAACTTCTTCCAAGTTCCATACACTCATTTACTACTTGAGTTCGGTAGTTTAAACCTTGGTTTTGATTGATTTCCTTAGGACGGGGGCGTGGATAATCCTGAGTATCCAGAGCCTCTTTCGACCGGTTCCCCCAACAGTTGCTTATACTAAAGAGTACTTGTACAACAACTCGAGATAACTTTCAAGATAAATTATCGGTCAACTTTGGTTGTATAGACAATCTTAGTTGTCATGGCGCAAGTTGACGGGTTAGTTGGATATTAATTTTTCGAACCAGAATAGCTTCTAATAGTAATGAGATAGCCCATAATAATCCTCGGACCACTCATTGGTTTTCAAGTAATATTTCAACTTTAATACAGATTTCCTTGGGTGTTATTAACTAATGCACTTAATTCTTGGATATTGATAAGGTTCCCGCTATTCCCTTTTCTCCATATCACAACACCTTCTCATGGACTGTAAACGGGGCTCTTTGTCTTGACGCTCCCCCAATTCTCCATTTAAGAAATAGTTCATTTGTCTTCTGCTTCGGGGAATTATCATCGTCTGGTGTCCATTACAGCTGGCCACCTATTACCTCTTGGGGCAATTTCTTCCTGTAGCAATGGCCCTTATTTTCAACGGTATACGATCCTATCATCCATTATCTCCCTATTCATCATGTCAGAACTTCTTGTTTCTCATAATGTCTCCAATTGGCATATCCTATAGGTGATGCTATGAATTCTAAGATAGGTTCATTATTCCTTAGTTTTATTCCACCTTTGTTCAATTATTATTTCTCCATTTGCATCATCCTCTTTGTATTTACCTTATTTTCCCTTTTTCCGTTAAATATTGGAACAAGAAATTCTCTCACCTTCTATGGCATTTCCTCTATTTGTTGGCCTCATTTTTAGGTGTCTACCATTTTTATCGACTCTAGACTGGTGTTTTTCTGAAAACAACCTTTACTTCACACTAAGAACACAACACTGGATTCTTGAAATCCCTAAATCCTTTATACGTCATAGTTGGTATCTCCTGTACAACCTTTCCCAAAAGCAAGCTTTTTATATACCCTTGTTATTTTTTAGTATTGCTTATGGTAGGGGTCATCCTGTTCCCTTTTTCACCAAAGGATTTACCTTTACCAGGCATTGATCTACCTGATCCCCTCATGATCTCCATACTTGAGATAACACTTCTACCTTTATTTCCCGATCTCAGGTTCATTTGCAACCAATGTACTCAACCTTACGACCATTGCGTTATCCTGCTTGTGGAGTTTCTAGTTCATTCGGCAGTCAAAATTTACCATTACTCGCCCGCTCATATCTTGAACCATTTTCATCACTTCGTCATATACTTACATTGGATTTTATTCGTCCTTATTTCCACCTACATATCCTTAAATGCCTTGTCGACATTTGTAATGGAACTAGTGCTTGACGTATTCAAATACAAATCGTAGCCAGTTTCAGTCTTACCACTGATTTGGGCTCCCCCTCCTTAGTTGGTAGTAGAGCTCTTCTTCACTCGTCATTTAGCTAGTTAACGTGTACATTACCATCTTGAATTCCTTTAAGGATTGCTCACTTTAGTGTACTCCCAGTACCATCATTTATGGGCGTCAGGTATTGTGTTTTTGGTTAGGAAAGTTTAAGTACCATTTCTTTACTAATTTCCTCATCTTTAATGGTAATCATTTTGTTTTAGGTCCCATTCTAATCTCGTTATCGATATCCTTACCGTTACCGTATTTTAGTCGGTCTATTAGCCTGAGAAACATTCTTCGGTCTCATTACTCTGTCATTATATTCCATTTGTGCTTACCAGACATCCGTTTACCATTAGTTATCGCTTTTCTATTAAATCAAACCATTATAGCAAATTATCTTCAACCATCTATTTGTGCCTGATCGACTTGAAAAACTATACCATAGAATTCCAAAATCTCATCACTTAATATCAAAAACCCTGCTGTTTTTTACAGTGAAGAAAGTATATTGTCTGCCTCTAACTGACAAAACTAATCTCATCTCACGATCTTACTAAATGGTTCAGTCATTGTAGAGGAGTTGGGGGTTACTACTTCGGGCATGGTATTTCACACCTCTTTTCTCTAACTATTTTGATACACAGCTTCAGGTTTCTTATCCCAAAAATACATTGTCCTCATCATTCTTCTGGGGTTTCCTTAAATTCCTAGAGTTTGAGAGTATCCTCTTTTTAAGTCGTGTATTCGTATATCTTCTGTGTTCCAATATCATGCATTCTACATAGCCTAAGAGTATTGGGTATGTATGTAGCTAAGAGATGGTTGGTTCTTGAATCATTTTACTTAAAAAAATTGAACATGATTGTAGTTTCACTTATCACCTCTAACTTCTATTATCCATTTACGGTCTATATACATCTGTATGACACACTTTTCTACATCAATAATAACCAGCCGGTCATAAGCATAAACACAACTATTCTTAATAAAAATTATCAACATACCTGCTTAGTTACATAACTCTGAGTAACATCGAGACATGATATTCCCCTGACTCAATATCGGGCATCTATACACCTTATGGATTTCGCTCCCACACCAATAACATTCCTCAAGATCACTTGGACATTGTCCATAATGTACCTGTCCACACTGATGACATATCGACTGAAACCTCTCGGGACATTCTCTAGCTCTATAGCCTAAAGCTCCATATCTAGAACATAACTCAATGTCGGATAAACATACCCCGTCATGTCTCTATCCACATTGCTGACATCGTGGTCTAATACTTTCAACATCTTCTGGTGTTTGCCTGATTTCTACCTGGGAATCTCAATTTGACACATCTCGCAACAAAAATTCTTTGATAACTGCATCTATCCCAAACCTTCTGGTCTGTCTTCTGGTTACTTCTTCCTCAATATTACTCGTTAAGGGCGATCCTTGGTTGACTAATTTCCATGATAATGGGCTTCTCAGTCTCTCAAATGTCTATCTTGTAGGGGCATCTGAACATGACTCTCCTCTGAATAACTAAAGGCGATGTTGCGTACACAGTACCACTCACACCTAACCCAAACAAAAATATATGTTGTGCTGATGGCCTCTGTGTCGTGCGGACCTTGGAATCGATGGCACTCGGAAGGGTGATTCCTCTGGGACCTTAGATGGGTCCTCCTCCATAAAAGGATCCTCAGACGGATCTTCCTCCATAGACAAATCTTCTTCTATTGAATAACTCATATCTCATTCTGGTGACCTTATATTCCTTGGATTTATGTTAATGGGTGGTTGTCGGCTAGTACCTTCTCCCACATTTCTAACCCACCTCCTACTATCAGTACTTTCCTTGGATCTTGGCATTACTGGAAAAAATGATCAAGATAGGAATTCAATGACTTACAACTTCATTTCTAATGAATGATCTAGATTTTCAAGAAAGGTAACATCTTAAATGTCCTGTAGCCTCCTGTTTATTAGTGTGGAGCGCAACACACCCATAAGCAAGACTCTACTAGACATGGCTTGTAGACATCCCTAGGACTAACCTAGCTCTGATACCAAGTTTGTCACACCCCAACCTTGGGAGGTCTGGCCGGCACCCGGTGCCTTAAGGCTCGAGCATACCAATCCTAATATTTGTGACATACTCAACAACACATAGGTTGGCATGGCCTCTAACCATGATATACTGAACAAAGAACACAATCATCTGCACGTAGAAAAAGGCCCAACCTAGACATGTATATATAACAACAAGATCTATAAGGCCGACGTGAATACAACAAGTCTAATGTAGGGTCCGACAAGACCGCACACCCAATTTCTATACACAACACGATTGTCTACAAGTCTCTACAGAATATACTAACAAAAACTGGTGGGGACAGGGCCTCGCCTTTCCTAACTATATACATATGCATACCCATTATACCTCTTAGCTCACTAGACAGCTCTGGAAGAAAGGAACATGACAACATTCAGATGAGTCGAGTCACCTATTGAGAGGAATAATCTATATCCCTATGTGTACCTACGGGCATGAAACGAAGTGTCCCCGGAAAGGAACATCAGTACGAAAGATGTATTGAATATGTAAGGTTGAAACTGTAAATAAGTATAACATTGTAGATAAAGCATAAGTAAAACTGTAACTGAATATACTACTATAAAGTAAAGTAGTAAAAAGATAACTTGTACTCGAAGTGCCTCTGGGCCAGAATATGCATAATAAAACATAATCGTGTATATAACGCCATAGGCCTCTGTGGACAGTACTGTTAATATCATATCTGTATAAATTGTGCATTAGCACCATACACCTCTGGGGGAAATATCATTAATCTCATATATGTACAATCGCGTATATAATGACATAGGCCTCTGCAGGCAACAAAAGTATGTAGTATATATATATATAGGGACTATACCCACCCTACGAATGACCTATCAACTAGTCGGGGTGATGTAAGGTTGTTATACCTCTGACTCCCTTATGAGGTTTGACAAATCACCTACTCTTTAAAAATACCCCACAAGAACCATAGATCCCATTATTAGATTAGCTTTAAGGAAACAATAAGGAACCTACATTTATTGACATCAGAAGAGTGCCTTGAAATGGGGATGTAACCTCGATGATGGATGGGTAATAAATCACAACATATTTATAGGGAAAACCACAAGTACTTCCTTAAGAACTGAGTCTTTATCGGATTTCATTTTGAAATAATCATTTCGATGTCGATCATGCGAAAAAGAGAAAGAAGTGAGCCTTACATATCTTGTCGTCGAAGCTAAACAAGTTTTGTAGATCCTCGCAAGCTCTACGAATGATTATCTACATCATACGAATGGTTTGCATCAATATCGAATCCATAACTCATAAATAAATTTGCTTAGACATTCTATCGAACAACCCGCGTACACAACTGTATAGGATTGTTTGTAGATAAAATTCTACTCAAAACTTTACAAAAATCTTCATTTCTACTGTTACCTATCATAACCACCCCCATTCATGACTCCACAATTTCTAATAGCACTTTCAAACCATGAAAAACATCCCACAACTATAAGACAGGGTTTTTGGGTCTTACAATTGTTTTTTCCTTAAAATCTTTCAATATTTCCATCCTAAATACTTGTAAAGTTTTAAAAGAACATGTAGAAGATGAAACTTACCATTAAATACCAAGATTACACCTTGCAACACAACTCTTATCCTTGAGAAATTCCACCAAAATAGTAGTAAGGAGTTAACAAGAGTGGAACTTCGTATTACAAGCTTCTTACGAGAAATTTACATAATTTCACCTCTTGAATTGGGCCAGGACAAGTGTGGAACTCCTTGATAGGGGTTAGGAGTGTTTGTTTACAGCTGATAAATAAAGAGAAATGAGCCTTCTTTGATTTTAAAAGGTTAAGCACCGCCCCACCGCCTCACTTTTACAGTATATTTCACGGTGACAACTTCCACCGTAAAATACTTTTCGGTGACACCACCCACCGTAAAACATGTTATGCTCCATTAAAGGTGTCATAAAACACCATATTAAAAATCAGATTTTTTCTAACGTTTACGATGGAACTCCACCACTTTTACGGTCCGTAAAACCCTGTTATGGGCGTGATTTTGGCCGTAAAATATATCAACTTCTGAAATCGCGACGAAACTTATCCCCTTTGATTCATTTGCCTTTTATACTTCTTTGTACTCCCCTTAACTTGTCTTAATACCCTTTTATCTTCACGTAAGGTCTCGTACCTTATCCTATTACCTACTTTAGTTAGCAGTGCTTTCCGGCGTAAAGAAAACTATGGGGTGTAACCGTTTTTTTTTCTATAGGTTCAAGAATAGAAGCTCCAAACAGCTTTCCACACAAGGTTATATTCCGATCTTTCTCGAGTAATGTAATAGAAGATTGTGGGAATTGAATGTTTCTTTCATCGGTGGTTATTCACACTTTCAAGGGTCTTTTTTTGAATTTTTATTTGATGAACTTCTACTAAAATGTTATCTATTTTACATGCAAGTCATTCTGGGATTACGTCCATTGTATTGTATGGTATAGTTTGGTGGTAAAACCATGCATGACATGTTTGAAATAAGTATTTTGACCTCAACTTTTAAGATTGAAATAGTGATAAGTGCATTGTCTTTTAAGTGAACTCTATATGTTTTTGTGCCTGTCACAATAGTTTATGTTATCTTTTCTAAATGACTCTCACTTTTATACATAAATTGTAAATACATATTAGGGTGATTAATGGCTAGTTTACTATATATGGAACATAACACTTGTCGATACATTTCAGGCTTTATTAAGAAATTAATTAAATTAAATAATTTAACGAATTTTTAAGGATTGAATAATTTAAGGAAGCATAATAATTTATTTGTAAAAAAATTGATGGATCAATTAAGGAAATAAAATCTACTTGTTATATAGTAATTATGTTATATATGATTAATAGAACAACTTAAAAGAACCATTTTGCATTTGATTTTATAGAATTGTATTAATCTCCCTTGGGGAGTTTTTTTTCATTAATACAAATATATATAGTGTGTACAATGTGACATCCTAATACAATAAGGATCATATATCTACGACAATTATACAACACTAAATATTACAAAATATATGGGAGATATTTTATAATATATGCTATACCACCCCCTCAGTCGGAGCGGGAGGAGGTCGGATACTTAGACTGGATCTGAAGTCAAGGAATAGATGTCTAGGTTGTCCTTCGTGAATATATCCACATACTGATACGAAGAAGGCACATGCAACACCTTAACATATCCGATAGCAACCTTCTCACGAATAAAATGTATATCCATCTCAATGTGCTTGGTTCGCTAATGATGAACCGGATTATGAGATAAGTATATTGCGGATATGTTATCGCAGTACACCAAAGACGTCTTACACAAGGGACACTGAAGCTCCAAAAAGAGGTTTCGGAGCCAGCAGATCTCAGCAACAACATTTGAAATGCCTCTATACTTTGCTTCTGCACTCGAACGGGATAGAATGGCTTGCCTCTTGGCAGACAACGAAATGAGATTATCTCCTAAGAACACACAGTAGCTGGAAGTGGAGCGTCGCGTGTCCGGACAACCTTCCCAATCTGCATCCGTATATGATAACAACCTGGTCGGTGCTTAGGGGTAGAGATGCAATCCATAATCAATTGTGCCCTTAACATATCGAATGATATGTTTAAGAGCAGTAAAATTAGGCTCTCTGGGGCATGCATAAACAAACACACCTGCTGAACCGCATAAGAAATATCATGCCTGGTAAAAATAAAATACTGAAGTGCACCTGCAAGGCTATTATAAATTGTAGAATCGGATACTAGATCATCAACAACAACACTGAGCTTTGACTTAGAGTCAACCAGAGTGGGCATGACCTTGCAGTTCACCATTTTAGCCCTATACACAATCTCATCTGCATACTTATGCTGGCCCAGGAACATAGTATCTGCAGATCTAGTCACTGATATCCCTAAGAAATAACTTCACTTCCCTAAGTCAGTCATAGCAAATTCAGATTTAAGCAGAGCAATGATCTCATTTTCAATACATCAGAGGAGGCACTAAGCACAATGTCATCCACATATAACAACAAATAAGCAACGTACTACCTCGATGAAAAATAAATAGAAAATTATCACACATGCTGCATACAAACTCAATCTACATGATGTACTGTGCAAAACATTCATACCACGCTCTAGGGACCTGTTTCAAACCATAAAGTGACTCACGAAGATGACATACATAGTGAGGGGCCTCTGGATGGACAAATCCTGGCGGCTAGTGCATGTAAACAGTTTCTCTCAAGTCCCCATGTACAAAAGCATATTTAACATCAAGTTGATGAATCGGCCAATGATTACCCATAACTATACTCATAACTTTGAGAATCGTAGCCGGTTTAACAACCGGACTGAATATCTCACCATAATTAATACCCTCATGTTGATTAGTACCATTAGCCACAAGTCTCGCCTTATATCACTCTAGGTCACCACTATCTCTGTATTTGTGATGAAAAAGCCACATGCATCGGATCACATTCACCCCAAGAACCAAATCCCAAGTGTGTTGTTTTTTTTAAAGTATTAAATTCATCATGCATGGCCGCATTCCAATTTGGGTTAAGTTTGGCTATTTTTTGGTTTTTGGGAATTGGGGATATGGTTTGTGTGGATAGGTTAAACTGTACTTTGGGTTTGAAAAACCCATGTTGGGCATGAGTTTCCATACAGTGTGGGGGGCAGGGGTAGGTTGGGTAGTACGGTGGGTAGTCGAGTCAGGGGTATGGGTGGCAGTGACGGTGTTGGGTGTGAGTGAGGGTTGGTCGATGAAGTGTGGTGAAGGGCGGTTGGTTGCATATGACCGAGATACGGTGGGTGGGGTCGAGGAACTTGTCGAAGACGGTTTCGGTGGGTGGGATAGTTTTGACAGGGCTGTGACGGGCCAGTTTGGGTCTGGGTTTGGATACTGTGCAGGGTTTAGGGGTCCGGTACAGTGAAGGGACTGGGCTGGTTGACTGGAAGGGCGGCGTTAGACGACGGCGACATTGTGGGTGTTGGTAAAGTTTTC
Source organism: Anisodus tanguticus (assembly GCA_034509755.1). Taxonomy (NCBI): domain Eukaryota; kingdom Viridiplantae; phylum Streptophyta; class Magnoliopsida; order Solanales; family Solanaceae; genus Anisodus; species Anisodus tanguticus. The sequence continues at coordinate 3,978,381 of CM067543.1, read as the reverse complement.
CGATGGGTAAGAGACGATACCAGGATGTGTCAGTAATGCAGCCGAACGATTGTCGATGGTGGGGGTAGCAATCGGCAGTGACTGAGAACTGGTGGAGTGACTGCCGGTAGTGGCAATGACAGGTGGCCGAGGAATGGTGGTGGTGGTACGGTGGAGTTCGGTGAGTATGACGGGGGATGTGTCGGACTCCTCTAGAAAGGTATAGTCCATATTTAAGAATATTTGGATATTTTCAAAAGGGAAGATTGTCTCGTCAAACGTGACGTGACATGAGACGTGAATTTGATGAGTAGACAGGTCATAGCACAGATAGCCCCTATGATTAGATGGGAAACCTACAAAGATACACGGAGTGGTTCGGGATGCTAATTTGTGAGGGGCAGTGGAGGCGAGATTGGGGTAGCAAAGGCAACCGAAGAGCCGAAGGTGATCATAGGAGGGGATCCGACGGTATAAAATTTCAGTTGGGGTCATGTTATAAAGAGTACTAGTAGGTAATATATTAAGGATGTATTCTACCATTTTGACTACATAGACCCAACAAGAGGGAGGGAGAGAGACATGAAACAAGAAAGTACGAAGCATGTTATTTATGGTGTGGATGATTCATTCTGCTTTGCCATTCTTATGGGAGGTGTGAGGACACGAAAATCGAAAAACCATGCCATTATTTTTGCAAAATTTGTGAAACGTGGAATTGTTAAATTCACGACCATTATCACACTCAAAATATTTGATGGCTTTTTTCAAATTGCGTTTTGATAAAAATACGAAATTCATAAAATTTGGCAAAAACTTCCGACTTGAACTTTAGTGGGTAAATCCAAATAAAAACTTCTGACTTGAACACTTAAAGATGACTTAAAAGAAAGACGAACATGTTTACATAATGAGCAAGAAACACAATGATGGGCAAGTTTCCCATTATTACATTTAATAAAATTATTGCCTCTAGGAAACTTAAAAACAGGAACTCCTGGGTGTCCAAGTCTATTATGCCAAGTTGACGGAGAGATGGCAGCGAGAGACATAGGAGAGCATGAGCTGGCAGATGAGGTGGATGGGAAAGGATAGATGTCTCTCGTGCTATTGCATCTTGTAAGAGATGTCCCCGTACAAAGATCATTTATAGTAAAACCAAAAGGGTCAAAGTCAACAGAGACGGAATTGTTGTGAGTAAATTTCCGGACAGATATTAAGTTTTTAATAATGTTGGGATCATAAAGGACATTATTTAGAGAGAAGTATGGATGAGGCGATTGGGTGTAGGTTGTACCATGACCCTGAATAGGAATGTGATGGCCATTGCCTACAGTAATATATTGATGATACTTTAAACGAAACAGTTTGGAAAGATTACCTACAGAGCGTGTGAGGTGAGAAGTGGCTCCCGTATCCATGTACCAATTTTCATCGGGCTGTTGCATATTTAAGGAGCTGAAGGCCTAGCCCAATACGGATGGGGCCAGGCCAGTAGGCATCTGCATCTGGGCCATGTTGAAATGGGCTTGTTGAACTATTGGAAATTGTTGTTGATGGACTAGGCTGGGGCCCAATAGACCAGTCTGCCAAAATCCACTGGACTGGGCCAGTGCTTGCTGATTCGAGTAAGGAGCCCAGCTAGGGAAGTTGGGCAAGTGGCCTGGATTGGCACAATTGTTGGGCTGACTTGGCGGCTGCTGGTCTTTTCCTCCTCTGTCGCGACCCTTACCCCTTTTTCATTGCTGCGGCCTCAACCACCTCTGTCACGGCTGTCCCGTGGCGGCGGCTGGGTGGTGAGGGCAGCGTTTGTCGCTGGATTTTCAATCGCTAAAGCCTTTTGATTGTGTGTGTCCTGTTTGGCACGTCGAGTTTCCTCCAAAAGTAATTGTGAACGTGCCATGTTAAAACTCGATAATGGGTCAGCTTGTTGAATCATGGTCGCGAGAGTATCATATGCACCATTTGGTAAGCCAGAAACCAGTGGTAGGACCATTTTGGTTTCGGAAACAGGTGTCCCCACGTTGGATAGTTGGTCCGCAACTAGTTTTAATTTTTTACAATAATCGGACATGTTGGCAAAGTTTTCGAGATGTGTATTGTTGAACTGCTCCAAATACACGGCACGAGTATGTTTGTTGTCCTAAAATATTTCCTCCAAACGTGGCCATAACTCACGAGCTGAGGCACCTATTTTTATAATTGTGTGGAGCAAGTCTTTGGAGATGGTGCCGTAAATCCAATGTTTAACTATAGCGTCGAAACGATGCCAAGTGGAGTCTGCAACGTCAATAGGGCAGGGAAAAGAGTCGTCAATATGGTCAATCACGTTATACACTCAAGCATGAATACGAAAGAGTTCGACCCACCAGGAGTATTGACTATCTTCTTGATCAATAATGATGGGAATGGAATTCTTGATGTTTGTAACGGCGAACGTTGGATAGAAAGAAGATGTGGAGGAGCAAGCGGGAGGGTTTTCTATGATGACTGCAGAGAAGGTGGAAGCTTTAGGAGAGGTGGGAGTAGACATGGTAGCCACAAATTGGACACAAAAAAATAATTGGAAAAAGAGGAAGTCACCGGGTTTGGCCAAATTTGGCGGAGGGAGGGGGTGGGGGAGGGGGGCGACGACGACTTGTTGGTAGAGAAAAGAGAGGTTTTAGGTGTTTTAGGTTTTGGCTCTTGATAACATGTAGAATTATCTTAATCTCCATTGGGGAGTCTTTATTACTAATAAAAATATATATCGTGTGTACAATGTGGGATCCTAATACAATAAGGATCTTATATCTACCATAATTATACAACACTAAATATTACAAAATATGTGGGAGATATTTTATAATATATGCTAATAGATTTTATTATAACAATAAAGGAAACAAAATCAATGATTGTTGACACTCAATTTTGACTCTCTAGTAAATAACTTCTTCAGACTTCCTGGTTACTAAATAGAATAAAATACCCTATTTTACATATTTTTAACTTTAAAATAATATATTGGTAATTATCCTCATTTTTTGTAAATATTAAAAAAAAAATGTTATTTTAAATTATTTCAACAATTATTATTTTATTGCTGTCATTTGTATATTAAACATAACATTACCATAGTCTTACTTCAATTACTTATTAATTTTATTTAATTCAAGTCTCATTTTTATTAATGATATATATATATATATATATTAAAGTATATATTCATTATAATTTTCACCACAGTCTATTCATACATGGTTTTGGCACATGGTTTTGAGCCCATAGTTTTGGGCAGACACATGGTTTTGGAAACAGGCACATGGTATTGAAAAAAATAAATGACTATTTTTTATTATAAAAGGAGGGGAGGGATATTCATATTTTATCATAACTTCACAATATCTACACTCTCTACACTTTCACATCAAATGTTGAGCAAGTAGCCCATTTTTCTAAAGGTTATGTTGATACTATCATGATCTTTAGATAAATGACAAAATTGTTTACCAAAAAAGGGACTTTTGGAGCCTTGATGATATGGACCAACAACTTTCAGAAATTTCGTAAGGATGTATGAAGATGACACCAAGAACAAAGTAGTTCCATCACCAAATTTCGCAATCCCAGTACGATCTTTTGAACCCATGTACCTCAGGAACTCTGTATATCAAGCAAAATATTCTTCACTATCAGGCAAGAAGTAAACGATGTTGAACTGAGCAACATCTGTGTAGTTTTTGGGCACAACGTTGTTTATTTTTTGCCTGATAATGAGGAGGATTTTATTGCATATACAGAGTTTTTGAGGTACCCCGATTTAAAAGATTGTACTTGGGTTGTGAAATTTGGTGATGGGACCACCTTGTTCTTGGTGCCACCTTCTGAATACCTTACAAAAATTCTGAAAGTTGTTGGTCCAGATCTTCAAGGCTCCAACAATCCTTTTTTGGTCCAAAAATTTTATTGTTTTTCTAAAGATCTTGATAGCTATAAGCAAAAGGATGAGTAGTTGATGTGACAAAACGATGTCCAATCAAAAGATTAACATACTTCCTACCTATTCTTACCCCCTGTTTGGATGGTTGTTTCCTGTGGTTCGTTATTGTAATTTTTTTCATTGATACCATGTTTATTTTTATTGTTTTTAAATTATATTGTATGGTGTTGTAAAATTCGTTGTAACTCTATTGTTATATAATGATGAAGAAGCTCAATTTTTATAATCACGAATTTGGTGATTTTGCATGGTTACTTATTTCATTTATTCATTATACCCTTACATATTTTTTTCAGTTCCTCAAGATTTTTACCCCAAGAAAGCATGAGTGTTTATTGTGAAGGAAATTGTTGTTTCTTTCACACATATAAACTAAGCTGCCTCAAGTGCCTACTAATTTAGTATACTTGACTATTGTTTTGATTTGTTTCACTGACAAAAATCAAATCCTGATTCTTTGGGATTTTCTCCGACTTCTCATCTACCCATATCACACTATTTTTTTCTACCAATTTTTATGAGTTTTCTAACCAATTTGTTCATCTGCCTCTCCAATTTTAACAAACACTTGTATTCGAGGTTAAAAAGTTAAAAGAAAAAAAAGAAGAGATGAACACAATTATTTATTCTGTCTTTTAATTTGGGTTATCCTAATAATTATTGATATTTTTAATAGTTATAGTAATTAAGAGTATTTTATTAAACTTAAACGTTATTATACAATATCATACAGTCAAATCAAATAATAAAAATATTATTAAATCACATAAACGATACTAATGGTTGATCCAAAACAAAGGGGAAGTGATCCAAAACTTTACTAATGGTTGATCCAAGAATACCCTTCAACTATCCAAATCGCTTTAAAATACTCTCTCTACTAATGGTTGATCCAAAACAAAGGGGAAGTGATCAATTTTTCTCTTGAACTATTAGAAATGGGGCAATTTACCCTTATTCTTTTAACTTTTGTTTGGGTGGAGGGGGGAGGGGCGTTGAATGTGAGAGAATAAGACAGAAAAAATATATTTATACAGAGTTACAAGACATAATAGATTCTAGTTAGCTAGCAAAGTTAATAAAGCATCCTTTTAGGAATATACTTGAAAGGAGGAACAATCCACAGTCGGATATGGCTATATTCATGCCAGCATTTCAGATTCTCACAGACATAAATTCAATTCTCTTAAAGTAATTGCTTCTTTGTATTTTTCAGCTTTGACAAATTCAGTTATGGTTTCATACACGTCTTTAATATCTATAGCAATTGTTAATCAGAGACGGGGCCATGATTTTTAGTTTATGAGTTCTCAATCACAATTGTTTTTGCTTATTGCATTCTAATAAATTATTCTTCCGAACTCGTAGCTTTAAGGCTGACTCTGCTTCTGTTGTTGACAAATTGGGATGTGGCGCATTGCTCAGCAGTGGAGACATACGAATGATTGTATGTCAGGTAACACTTCACACAATTTCAGTCAAATTAGATGTTGAACCAGATTATAATCCATAGAATACAGCAACTATTTGCCTGCAAAGTAAAAAATATCCTAAACTTATTACACTTGATACAACAGGCAAACACTCCTCAGTGCATTCTATTTCTTGCATTAAAAAAATAGTTTCACTATAAATTTTTGGCAAAAGTGATACAACGTTTGGTTGGTCACATTAAATTTTGCATTGCTAATACCTGCATGAATTATGTGACATTTGCTTATTATTTTATGAATAGTCTCATGCTAATCCCATTTAGCAACAGATTAGCAACACAGTATAAAAAATCAATTATCTAGGAGCTATTTAGCGCTAGATTAGCTGGGGATTACTGACAAACTTCATAGCTAATTTTATGTTTTCTCGTACTGCTTTTTTCCCTATAGGTTCAAGAATAGAGATTCCAAATGACTTTCCACACAAGGTTGAACTCCGCTCTTTCACGTGTAACATAATAGAAGATTGTGGGAATTGAATGTTGCTTTCATCGGTGGTTATTCACACTTTAAAGGATCTTTTTCTAAATTTTTATTAGACGAAATTCTACGAAAATGTTATCTATTTTATATGCAATTCGTTCTGGGATTACGTCCATTTTTTTTTGTAGGGTATAGTTTGATGGTAAAACCATGCATGACATGTTTGAAATGAGTATTATAACCTTAACTTTTCAGATTGACATATTGTAAGTGCGTTGTCTTTTAAGTATCATTTTGTGCCTGCAACAATAGTTTATATTACCTTTCTAAGTATCATTTTTACACATAAATTGCAAATACATATTAGGGTGATTAACTACTAGTTTACTATATATGGAACATACCACTTTCCTATACATTTCAGACTTTATTAAGAAAATTAATTTTAAAAAATAATTATGGAAACGAATTTTTAAGGATTGAATAATTTAAGGAAAGTATTGTAAAGAATGGATCTTGGTCTAACTCAACCCCAAAAGCTAGCTTAAAGGAAAGAAGATTGCCCAAGCCATATAAGGATACCAAAGACCACTTATCTCACTGATGTGGGAGAACTCAACACACCGCCTCACGCCCAGGGTCACGCCGAAGGCTGAACATCTGCAGGGTGGACAATATAAGAGGGGGGGCCAACATCGGAAATAATGAATTGGAACGGGTCTGACTCTGATACCATGAAAGAATATTTTCCTCAATTGTATTCTTCCCAAATATGTGGTAAATATACCATAATTACAAACATAATCTCAGGATATTACAAACATATTTTAGGGATATGATAGGATAAGATAAGGCTAAGATTAGGCTAATTTGTCTGCGGATATGATATGATAAGATAAGGCTAAGATTAGGCTAATTTGTTGATGACTAGAATATCTATCTACCATATTTACATTATCCTATTATTAATTATAATTATTACTAGATAATCATAATTAATTTTTTAATAATTACACATTATTCTATCACGCCCCCACAGTCAAAGCAGGAGGTCGGCGTAAGCTGAGACTGTCCCAAAAATCTTCAAATAGAATCAGCGGAAGACCTTTTGTAAATATATCTGCAATCTGATAGCGTGACGGGACATGTAAGACACGCACTTGTCCACGAGTGACCTTTTCGTGAACAAAGTGAATATCCAGCTCAATATGCTTAGTGCATTGATAGTTAACTGGATTCCAGATGGGCTTAAAAGCGACTTTTCAATCTTAATCTTTAGACTATTGGTATGATATCTGATTAAGAGCATTATCACAATACACCAATGTTGCCTTCGGAACCGGACAATGGGGTTCCAGAAGAAGGTTCCTGAGCCAGAATAATTACACATTATTCTATCAAGCACAATAATTTATTTGTACAAAATGAATGAATCAAGTAAGAAAGTAAAATCAACTTGTCATATAGTAACTATGTTATATATGATTAATAGAACAACTTAAAAGAATCATTTTGCATTTGATTTGATTATAACAATAAAGGAAACAAAATCTAAGATTGTTGACACTCAATTTTGAGTCTCTATTAAATTACTTCTTCAGACTTCCTGGTTACTAAATAACATAAAATACTTTTTTTTACATATTTTTAACTTTAAAATAATATATTGATAATTATCCTCATTTTTGTAATTAGGATTTTTCAATTTATTGTTATTTTAACTTATTTGAACAATTATTATTTTGTTGCCGTCATTTGTATATAAACAACATATTATTATACTCTTACTTCCATTAATTATTAATTTTATTTAATTCAAATCACATTTTTTATTCATGATATTACATTAAATATATATGTTTACAATATATTTAATTGCATATTAAGTTATATATTAATTACAATTTTCAATAAGGTCTATTCGTACATGGTTTTGAGCCCATGGTTTTGGGCAGACACATAGTTTTGGGCACAGGCACATGGTATTGAGCAAAACATATGACTACTTTTTATTATAAAAAGAGGGGAGGGGTATTCATATTTTATCATCACTTCACAATGTCTATACTCTCTACACTTTCACATCAAATGTTCAGCAAGTAGCTCATTTTTCAAAAGGTTTTGCTGATACTATCAAGATCTTTAGGAAAATGACAAAAAATTTGAACAAAAAAAGGACTTTTGGAGCCTTGAAGATCTGGACCAACAACCTTCAGAACTTTCGTAAGGAAGTCAGAAGGTGGCACCAAGAACAAGGTAATTTCATCACCAAATTTTGCAACCCAACACGTTCTTTTGAACCCATGTTCCTCAGGAACTCCGTATATGAATCAAAATCCTCTTCACTGTCAGGCAAGAAGTAACGATGTTGACCTGAACAACATCTGTGTAGTTTTTGGGCTCAACATTGTTTACTTTTTGCCTGATAAATGAAGAGAATTTTGCTGTATATATGGAGTTTTTGAGGTATCCAGGTTTAAAAGATTGTACTCGGGTTGAAATTTGGTGATGGAATCACCTTGTTCTTGGTGCCACCTTCTGAATTCCTTACAAAAGTGCTGAAAGTTGTTGGTCCGGATCTTCAAGGCTCCAACAATCCTTCTTTTGGTCCAAAATTTTTGTGGTTTTTCTAAAGATCTTGATAGCTATAAGCAAAAGGATCTGCAGTTGATGTGACAAAGCGATGCCAACTTAGAATATTAACATACTTCCTTCCTGTTCTTACCCCCTGTTTGGATGGTTGTTTCCCGTGGTTCATTATTATATTGTTTCATTGATATCGTGTTTATTTTTATTGTTCTTAAATTATTTTGTATGATATTGTAAATTTATTGTAACTTTATGGTTATATAATCAGGAAAATACTCAAATTTTATAACTACGGATTTAGTGAATTTGCGTGGTTACTTATTTCATTACCCGTATACCCCTACTTATTATTTTCAGTTCCTCTAAATTTTTACCCCAACAAAGCCTGAGCGTTTACCGTTAAGGAAATTATTGTTTCTTCCACACATATAAATTAAGCCGCCTCAAGTGCCTACTAATTTAGTATACTTGGCTATTGTTTCACTGACAAAAATCAAATTCTAATTCTTTAGCATTTTCTCTGACTTCTCATCTACCCTTATCACACTATTTCTTTTCTACTAATTTTTATGAGTTTGCTAACGAATTTGTTCATCTGCCTCTCCAATTTTAACAAGCACTTGTATTCGAGGCTAAAAAATTAAAGAAAAAAAAAGAGATGAACACATTATTTATTATGTCTTTTAATTGGGGTTATCCTAGTAATTATTGATATTGTTAATGCATTTGTGGATGCACTTTTATCTAATTTTATAAGTAAATATAAATCTTATTGGAATATAGCAATCTGCAGTTTTTGTTCTCACTTTTTATTATTTTTTCATTAAATGAAATTCATAAGGAATTAGTGATAAATTAAAGAAAATAAATTAGTTTCAAAAATTGAAGGTAATCCAATTATTGTAATATTTTTAGTATTTTAACTTAGACATATGGGGTTATGACCCACAATTCAACCCGTTTTGACCCGATCTATTTTGTCCAAATAAATTTTGAACGAGTTGCGTCATAACTAGTTCACTAACCTAACACATTTTGACCCGCCTAAATTAACTCAACTAACAACCCTACTTGTAATGTATTACATGTTCAATAACGGGCGTAAAATTTCATTACTTCATCAGTGCATAAATAAATTCTTTTAAGAAGAGTTAAAGTTCTATTCATTGACGGTGTAAAATATGTTTACACAAAAAAATGTATGCAACTCTTTTAAGTTAACAAGTATTAATTGGTAGCCTATTATAAATAAAATATTTATCTGCGAATAACATGTTAAATAACGTTGATGGTGTAAAACATAATCATGTTGTCAGTGCATATAACTTAAATCCTTCTACTATGAGTTTAAGTATTATGCATTAACGATGTAAACTATATTTACGCAATTAGATCATTGAAAAGATAATAGCAGAGCGTGCAGTTAATTTGATTGTCTTGTTTAATGCAATACATTTCAAGATTATTAAGAAAATTAATTAAACAAATTAACTATAGTAGTTATTTTCATCAATGAATGAATAATTTGAGGAAGAGTAATAATTTGTTTGCACAAATTGGATGGACCAATTAAGAAAGTAAAATCTACATGTTAGGTAGTAACTATGCCACGACCCAAAATCACTTAATCGTGCGGGCACCTATCATTTCCACCTCGGTATGCGAATCTATCCCTTAATTATTATTTCAACAACAACAAAATAAATAGAACAGAATCGATGGGAGTCTAAACCATAAATAACATAAGTGCGGAAGTACAAACAACATCCCCAAGGAACTGGTCTGCATATAGTACAAGAGTCACTACTAATAAACTATCACTGTCCAAGAATAAATAACCCAAGTATAGAGTATCAAGTCCAAATCAAAGAAATATGTGAATGGTGATGAGTGAATATGCAATGCAATGCACTGGCCAAATGTAATTTCCGTACACACATGCTACGGACGAAATACCTCCACGCTCGATATTCATGACCCATGAGGGACCCGCGAAGTCCGTGTACTAGTCACTCCACACACAGCCTAGAGATGACTCCACAATATCGATCATACCGCTAGCCATTCACCACACAACCCAGAGATGGCTACGCTATCAAATATGTTGCAAGAATCATGAATGTTTCCTTCTCACGTATCATCATCAACACCAATCACAGGTAATATCAACGTATCATCGAAATGAAGATGAATGCAATGCAAAACACCAATATCAAGTGTATCATATCTATTCCAATCATGCCACACATGGACACATATCGCAATATCAATATCAAGTCAGGTCCTTTCCTCTATCCATGATACTACCAACAACTTTAAGGGCCTTTAGCTCCTCTTGAGCAACATATTTCTTTCTATCACCAATAAAAAGGCATTCCAATCGTCGTGCGATTATATTGACTGACAGGAAGGTTGTAGCTATTGGAATCTAGTTAGACATTTGGACATAGAAATGTGATATTTTTTTAAAAGTAGTATTTGAAATTAAGTTGAAAATTATATTTGGAAATTGAAGTTATGTTTGGACATGCATTTAACTTGTTAACAAGTTGGCATTTTGTGAGTAGAAAAGATTTTTCTTGACCAGCTTGAAAAAATATATATAGAAACTTCACCAAATTATGTTCACTATTAATGTCTTATCCACTTTCACCTTCTCCAGTGCTTCAACGATAAGGATTTCTAGACATCTTATGGTTCAATTGTCTACTCATACGACATTGTAGATGGAATGAGAATAACTAGACTGAGTTATTTACGGGGGAAACAAGTAAAAAGTGAGACAGTGTTTAGATGAACGAGATATGTGAAGACTTTATATACTAAGGATGGAAAAATTTAAAAACCTATATACTATAAATCAAATCTTGATTGATAAGGGAAAAAAGGAAATTAAATTAAATCAATAGCATGAGTGGTAAATTATTAAGTAAGCTTCAATTTTATATCTCAAAATCTAAATAAAGCCGCAAAGAAGGAAAATGTTTTGTTTTTGTAGATATAGACAAATTTTAAGATTTTACCTTGAAATTGTTTTTGTTCGACAATTAACAAATCTAGGTATAGCTAAAACCTTTTCTAGAAACTCAATAATTTTTAACTCAAATATTCACTTAAATTAAGGAGATGTAGGTTTTATCCTTAAATATCGTACTTAGTTTTCTTACATAAGCATTATGTGTGTTAGATGTCACTAAGTCCATCAACTTATAATGAAGTACATTGAGCTTCGATCAAAATTTGCTCACTTAAAAACTTTGAATATATCTTTTAGTGTTGTATAAGAAGTGTAACGACATGTTCCCTCGTTACTGGTACTTTGACTATTTTACCCCCATTTACTCGAATTCTAGAGTTATCGGACGATTCTAGTAGAAGTTTAGAAATTAGAACCTTAAAGTATGAAAGTGTTGACCAATAGTTGACTTTTATGTGAACGGACCTTTTCCGAAATTCCGTCAACTCTGTGAGGTCCGGAGGGTTGTTTATGACTTGGTGGGATAGTTGGTTCGGTTTCCGAGGCCCTCGAAATCATTTTTGGCTATCAGTTGAACAAGGTCACCATTAGTAACAAGTCCCCTATTCCTCATATTGATGACTTGTTCGACCAGCTTCAGGGTGCTTTGGTATTTTCAAAGAATGACTTGATGTAAGGGGCAGAGTGTTGGCCAGTTAAGATCTATTACATTCAGAAGATGAAAGTTGTGGAGATGAGAATGTTGCAATTAATGTGTCGGCACATGAGGAGTGAAATGATTAGGAATGAGGCTATACGAGACAAAGTAGGAGTGACATCGGTGGATGACAAGATGTGGGAAGCAAGACTGAGATGGTTTGGGCATGTAAAGAGGAGAGGCACAGATGCCCCAGTGCGTAGGTGTGAGAGGTTAGCTATGGACGGTTTCAGAAGTGGTAGGTGTTGACCGAAAAAGTATTGGGGACATGTGATTAGATAGGACATGGCACAACTATAATTTACCAAGGACATGACCTTAGATATGAGGCTATAGAGGACTCAGATTAGGGTATAAGTCTAGTAGGTAGTCTCGCTTATCCTTTGAAATTAGTAGTCGTAGTATTGCTCTATATTTTAGTGTGCTTTGATTTCTGCTACTATTTAGTATTTCTTGTACTTTTATTATGTTATTTTATTTGTGGTAGCTACTGTCCCTTTTTCAAACGACTTTATCTTGGCTTAGTTGTTTTTGTTATCTCCATTTTCATACTTCTTTGAATTTCTTGTCCTTATCTGACCTCTTTCTATGGTTTCTCTTGAGCTGAGGGTCTTTCAAAAAAAACCTTCCTACCTTGGTAGGGGTAAGGTCTGCGTACACTCTACCCTCCCCAGACCCCACATAGTGGGATTTCACTGGTTATGTTGTTGTTGTATTGTAGATAAAGCATAAGTGAAACTGTAACTGAATGTACTACTGTAAAGTAAAGCAATAAAAATATAACTTATACTCTGAGTGCCTTTGGGGGCCAGAATATGCATAATAAAATATAATCGTGTTTATAACACCATAGGCCTCTATAGGTAGTACTGTTAATATCATATATGTATAAATTGCACAATAGCGCCATAGGCCTCTGTGGGTAATATCATTAATCTCATATTTGTACAATCGCATATATAACACCATAGACCTCTGCGGGCAACAAAAGTATGTAGTATATACATATAGGGATCATACCCACCCTATGAAGGACCTATCAACTAGTTGTGGTGACATAAGGTCGTTACACCTCCGACTCCCTTATGAGGGTTAACACATCACATGTTACTCTTTCAAACGACTCCATAAGAACCATAGATCAAATTATTAGATTAGCTTTCAGGAAACAATAAGGAACTAACTTTTATTTATATTAGAAGAGTGCCTTGAAATGGGGATGTAAGCTCGACGATGGATGGGCAATACATCACAACATATTTATAGGAAAACCACAATTACTTCCTTAAGGACATAAGAGTATAGTCTTTATCGGATTTCATTTTGAACTAATCGTTTCAATGTCGATCATGCCAAAAAGAGAAAGAAGTGATCCTTACACAGCTTGCTGCCGAAGCTAAACAAGTTCTACAGATCCTCGCAAGCTCTACAAATGATTATCTACATCATACGAATGGTTTTCATCAATATCGAATCCATAACTCATAAATAAGTTTTCTTAGACATTCTACCGAACAACCCGTGTACACAACTATATAGGTATGTTTGTAGATCAAATTCTACTCAAAACTTCACAAAAATCTTCATTTCTACTCTTACCTATCATCACCGCCCCATTCACGACTCCACAATTTCTTATAGCACTTTCAAACCATGAAAAATAGCCCACAACTATAAGACAGGGTTTTTGAGTTTTACAATTGTTTTTCCTTAAAATCTTCCAATACTTCCATCTTAAATACTTATAAAGTCTTAAAAGAACATGTAGAATATGAAACTTACCTTTAAACATCAAGATCACACCTTGCAACACAACTCTTATCCTTGAGAAATTCCACCAAAACAGTAGCAAGGAGTTAACAAGAGTGGAACGTCGTATTACGAGCTTCTTACGAGAATTTTACACAATTTATACTTTTGAATTGAGCTAGGAAAAGTGTGGAACTCCTTGGGTGGGTTTAGGGGTTAGGAGGGTTTGTTTACAATTAAGAAATGAAGAGAAATGAGCCTTCTTAAACTTTAAAAGGTTAAGCACCGCCCCACCGCCTCACTTTACGGTGAATTTCACAATGGCAACTCCCACCGTAAAATTCTTTTACGGTGACACCACCTACCGTAAAACAGTTTACGCAGCGTTAAAGGTGCCGTAAAACACCATCTTAAAAAACAGATTTCTGCTAAAGTTTATGATGGAACTCCACCACTTTTATGGTCCATAAAACCCTGTTATAGGTGTGATTTTGGCTGTAAAACATGTCAACTTCCGAAATCGTGATGAACCTTATCCCCTTTGATACATTTAACTTTTATACTTCTTAGTACTCCTCCTAACTTGTCTTAATAATCTTTTATCTTCACATAAGGTCCCGTACCTCCTCTTATTACCTACTTTAGTTAACAGCGCTTTCCAGCGTAAAGAAAACTATGGGTGTAACATCCTTCCCCCTTTCCGCGAGTCTTGAAGATATTTTAACTCTCAAGTTTTTCCAAAAAAAATCGACAAAGTTTCCCTTGTAAACATGACTACACAAAACCTGTCAAGTAGCCCAAATACACCTCCAATACTACACAAGGTAATATAATAACAAGACAACATCAAATGAGCCTCACACGACCGCTTATACTTACAATAACCAGAGAAATGTTAGCCATAACATACCTTAACGTTCTTCTGCAGACTTCCTGGGCTACACCTGGTACACTTGTTTTAGCAACACTGTCTAAATAAGGTACATGGATCAATTTTGGTAAACAGAATAAGAATAGAAGGATCGTATCTTATGGATATTAATATGAATCTGAAGTTTGAAACAGTTGAGTATAAAGATTCGTACATCCTCCGATAATCCTGGTAGAGTTCTTTTGTATTATGGTTATTCCAATCCTATTGTATAATCAGATGCCATAGTTATTGCCTCATATGATTACATAATCATTAACACTATCGATACATCATCGACCTTCATACGGTCATACATCTCTTTTACAAAGTTGCTTAGTAACCTGTAATTTATTCGAATCGTTGAATCTTGACATGTGAACTATATCTTTCATTTCTCCATTACAATTTTTGTCTCATGATGAGGTTTAGGTGACCGAGTTCATATGCATGGAGCATAAACAAGGTTATGATGAGAATTCGTGGAACGGTGATCGTCAAAGTCAAGGGTTTTGGAAATGAAGGGGTTATCTGAATCCATCTCTTCCCCTGCTCTTCCTTTTCATTTTTCTATAATATTCTTATACAACCCTTTCTTGATACCTTCCCATTATCACATCCACAGACATAAACTATGACCAACTCACCGGTTTTGGAATTTCTCTCATCAGTGAGTTCCTTTTTACTTTTACACTCCTATAGTGGCAATACTTGAAGTGGATTTTCAATAAACATCTATGGTTGGGATTACACTCTACTTATGGGTTGCTGCATTTCCTGACCGAGTTCAGTATTATAATCACAAATGTTTCATATGAAGTTTTCTTTCTTTTTCAAGTTGTATCCTGCTCCTGCTACCAAATATCTAAGAGTATCTCCGTATTACTCCAAACATCCTCTTATAACTTACTGTATTAAATCTAATATCGTTACTTCATTTTTCTTCCATTGTCGTGATTCAATAAGAGTCGTATTCCTTTGTTATGCATATAACTCTGTATTAATCGATCTGCTAGTGTGTCATTTACTAGTTATCTATCCTTATTCCAAACTTCTTCCAAGTTCCATACACTCATTTACTACTTGAGTTCGGTAGTTTAAACCTTGGTTTTGATTGATTTCCTTAGGACGGGGGCGTGGATAATCCTGAGTATCCAGAGCCTCTTTTGACCGGTTCCCCCAACAGTTGCTTATACTAAAGAGTAATTGTACAACAACTCGAGATAACTTTCAAGATAAATTATCGGTCAGCTTTGGTTGTATAGACAATCTTAGTTGTCATGAGGCAAGTTGACGGGTTAGTTGGATATTAATTTTTCGAACCAGAATAGCTTCTAATAGTAATGAGATAGACCACAATAATCCTCGGACCACTCATTGGTTTTCAAGTAATATTTCAACTTTAATACAGATTTCCTTGGGTGTTATTTACTAATGCACTTAATTCTTGGATATTGATAAGGTTCCTGCTTTTCCCTTTTCTCCATATCACAACACCTTCTCATGGACTGTAAATGGGGCTCTTTGTCTTGACGCTCCCCCAATTCTCCATATAAGAAATAGTTCATTTGTCTTCTGCTTCGGAGAATTATCATCGTCTGGTGTCCATTACAGCTGGCCACCTATTACCTCTTGGGTCGATTTCTTCCTATAGAAATGGCCCTTATTTTCAACGGTATACGATCCTATCATCCATTATCTCCCTATTCATCATGTCAGAACTTATTGTTTCTCATAATGTCTCCAATTGACATATCCTATGGGTGATGCTATGAATTCTAAGATAGGTTCATTATTCCTTAGTTTTATTCCACCTTTGTTCAATTATTATTTCTCCATTTTCATCATCCTCTTTGTATTTACCTTATTTTCCCTTTTCCCGTTAAATATTGGAACAAGACATTCTCTCACCTTCTATGGCATTTCCTCTATTTGTTGGCCTCATTTTTAGGTGTCTACCATTTTTATCGACTCTAGACTGGTGTTTTTCTGAAAACAACCTTTACTTCACACTAAGAACACAACACTGGATTCTTGAAATCCCTAAATCCTTTATACGTCATAGTTGGTATCTCCTGTACAACCTTTCCCAAAAGCAAGCTTTTTATATACCTTTGTTATTTTTCGGTATTGCTTATAGTAGGGGCCATCCTGTTCCCTTTTTCACCAAAGGATTTACCTTTACCAGGCATTGATCTACCTGATCCCCTCGTGATCTCCATACTTGAGATAACACTTCTACCTTTATTTCCCGATCTCAGCTTCCTTTGCAACCAATGTACTCAACCTTACGACCATTGCGTTATCCTGCTTGTGGAGTTTCTAGTTCATTCGGCAGTCAAAATTTACCATTACTCGCCCGCTCATATCTTGAACCATTTTCATCACTTCGTCATATACTTACATTGGATTTTATTCGTCCTTATTTCCACCTACATATCCTTAAATGCCTTGTCGACATTTGTAATGGAACTAGTGCTTGACGTATTCAAATACAAATCGTAGCCAGTTTCAGTCTTACCACTGATTTGGGCTCCCCCTCCTTAGTTGGTAGTAGAGCTCTTCTTCACTCGTCATTTAGCTAGTTAACGTGTACATTACCAGCTTGAATTCCTTTAAGGATTCCTCACTTTAGTGTACTCCCAGTACCATCATTTATGGGCGTCAGGTATTGTATTTTTGGTTAGGAAAGTTTAAGTACCATTTCTTTACTAATTTCCTCATCTTTAATGGTAATCATTTTGTTTTGGGTCCTATTCTAATCTCGTTATCGATATCCTTACCGTTACCGTATTTTAGTCGGTCTATTAGCCTGAGAAACATTCTGCGGTCTCATTACTCTGTCATTATCTTCCATTTGTGTTTACCAGACATCCGTTCACCATTAGCTATCGCTTTTCTATTAAATCAAACCATTATTGCAAATTATCTTCAACCAGCTATTTGTGCCTGATCGACTCAAAAAACTATACCATAGAATTCAAAAATCTCATCACTTAATATCAAAAACCCTGCTGTTTTTTACAGTGAAGAAAGTATATTGTCTGCCTCTAACTGACAAAACTCATCTCGTCTCATGGTCTTACAAAATGGTTCAGTCCTTGTAGAGGAGTTGGGGGTTACTACTTCGGGCATGGTATTTCGCGCCTCTTTTCTCTAACTGCTTTCTGATACACAGCTTCAGGTATCTTATCCCAAAAATACATTGTCCTCGTCATTCTTCTGGAGTTTCCTTAAATTCCTAGAATTTGAGAGTATCCTCTTTTTAAGTCGTGTATTCGTATATCTTCTGTGTTCCAATATCATGCATTCTACATAGCCTAAGAGTATTGGGTATATCTGTAGCTAAGAGATGGTTGGTTCTTGAATCATTTTACTTTAAAAAATTGAACATGACTGTAGTTTCACTTATCACCTCCAACTTCTATTATCCATTTACGGTCTATATACATCTGTATGACACACTTTTCTACATCAATAATAACCGGCCGGTCATAAGCATAAACACAACTATTCTTAATAAAAATTATCAAAATACCTGCTTAGTTACATAACTCTGAGTAACATCGAGACATGATATTCCCCTGACTCAATATCGGGCATCTATACACCTTATGGATTTCGCTCCCACACCAATAACATTCCTCAAGATCACTTGGACATTGTCCATAATGTACCTGTCCACACTGATGACACATCGACTGAAACCTCTCGAGACATTCTCTGGCTCTATAGCCTAAAGCTCCATATCTAGAACATAACTCAATGTCGGAAAAACATACCCCATCATGTCTCTATCCACATTGCTGACATCGTGGTCTAATACTTTCAACATCTTCTGGTGTTTGCCTGATTTCTACCTGGGAATCTCAATTTGACGCATCTCGCAACAAAAATTCTTTGATATCTGCATCTATCCCAAACCTTCTGGTCTGTCTACTGGTTACTTCTTCCTCAATATTACTCGTTAAGGGCGATCCTTGGTTGACTAATTTCCATGATAATGTGCTTCTCAGTCTCTCAAATGTCTATCTTGTAGGGGCATCTGAACATGACTCTCCTCTGGGAAAATAACTAAAGGCGATGTTGCGTACACAGTACCACTCACACCTAACCCAAACGGAAATATCTGTTGTGCTGATGGCCTCTGTGTCGTGCGGACCTTGGAATCGATGGCACTCGAAAGGGTGATTCCTCTGGGACCTTAGATAGGTCCTCCTCCATAAAAGGATCCTCAAATGGATCTTCCTCCATAGACAGATCTTATTCTATTGAATAACTCATATCTCCTTCTGGTGACCTTATATTCCTTGGATTTATGTTAATGGGTGGTTGTCGGCTAGTACCTTCTCCCGCATTTCTAACCCACCTCCTACTATCAGTACTTTCCTTGGATCTTGGCATTACTGGAAAAAATGATCAAGATAGGAATTCAATGACTTACAACTTCGTTTCTAATGAAGGATCTAGATTTTCAAGAAAGGTAACATCTTAAATGTCCTGTAGCCTCCTGTTTATTAGTGTGGCGCGCAACACACCCATAAGCAAGACTCTACTAGACATGGCTTGTAGACATCCCTAGGACTAACCTAGCTCTGATACCAAGTTTGTCACACCCCAACCTTGGGAGGTGTGGCCGGCACCCGGTGCCTTAAGGCTCGAGCATACCAATCCTGATATTTGTGACATACTCAACAACACATAGGTTGGTGTGGCCTCTAACCATGATATACTGAACAAAGAACACAATCATCTGAACGTAGAAAAAGGCCCAACCTAGACATGTATATATAACAACAAGATCTATAAGGCTGACTCAACAAGTCTAATGTAGGGTCCGACAAGACCGCACACTGAATTTCTATACACAACACGATTGTCTACAAGTCTCTACAGATTATACTAACAAAAACTGGTGGGGACAGGGCCTCGCCTTTCCCAACTATATACATATGCATACCCATTATACCTCTTAGCTCACTAGACAGCTCTGGAAGAAAGGAACATGACAACATTCAGATGAGTCGAGTCACCTAATGAGAGGAATAATCTATATCCCTATGTGTACCTACGGGCATGAAACGCAATGTCCCCGGAAAGGAACATCAGTATGAAAGATGTACTTAATATGTAAGGCTGAAACTGTAAATAAGTATAACATTGTAGATAAAGCATAAGTAAAACTGTAACTGAATGTACTACTATAAAGTAAAGCAGTAAAAAGATAACTTGTACTCGAAGTGCCTCTGGGGCCAGAATATGCATAATAAAACATAATCGCGTATATACGCCATAGGCCTCTGTGGACAGCACTGTTAATATCATATCTGTATAAATTGTGCAATAGCGCCATACGCCTCTGGGGGCAATATCATTAATCTCATATATGTACAATCGCGTATATAATGACATAGGCCTCTGCAGGCAACAAAAGTATGTAGTATATATATATATATAGGGACCATACCCACCCTACGAATGACCTATCAACTAGTCGGGGTGATGTAAGGTCGTTATACCTCTGACTCCCTTATGAGGTTTGACAAATCACCTACTCTTTCAAAATACTCCACAAGAACCATAGATCACATTATTAGATTAGCTTTAAGGAAACAATAAGGAACCTACATTTATTGACATCAGAAGAGTGCCTTGAAATGGGGATGTAAGCTCGATGATGGATGGGTAATAAATCACAACATATTTATAGGAAAAACCACCAGTACTTCCTTAAGGACTGAAGATTATAGTCTTTATCGGATTTCATTTTGAAATAATCATTTCGATGTCGATCATGCGAAAAAGAGAAAGAAGTGAGCCTTACATATCTTGTCGTCGAAGCTAAACAAGTTCCGTAGATCCTCACAAGCTCTACGAATGATTCTCTACATCATACGAATGGTTTGCATCAATATCGAATCCATAACTCATAAATAAATTTGCTTAGACATTCTATCGAACAACCCGCGTACACAACTGTATAGGATTGTTTGTAGATAAAATTATACTCAAAACTTTACAAAAATCTTCATTTCTACTGTTACCTATCATAACCACCCCCATTCATGACTCCACAATTTCTAATAGCACTTTCAAACCATGAAAAACATCCCACAACTATAAGACAGGGTTTTTGGGTCTTACAATTGTTTTTTCCTTAAAATCTTTCAATATTTCCATCCTAAATACTTGTAAAGTTTTAAAAGAACATGTAGAAGATGAAACTTACCATTAAATACCAAGATTACACCTTGCAACACAACTCTTATCCTTGAGAAATTCCACCAAAATAGTAGTAAGGAGTTAACAAGAGTGGAACTTCGTATTACAAGCTTCTTACGAGAAATTTACATAATTTCACCTCTTGAATTGGGCTAGGACAAGTGTGGAACTCCTTGATAGGGGTTAGGAGTGTTTGTTTACAGCTGATAAATAAAGAGAAATGAGCCTTCTTCGACTTTAAAAGGTTAAGCACCGCCCCACCGCCTCACTTTTACAGTATATTTCACGGTGACAACTCCCACCGTAAAATACTTTTCGGTGACACCACCCACCGTAAAACATGTTATGCTCCATTAAAGGTGTCATAAAACACCATATTAAAAATCAGATTTTTTCTAAGGTTTACGATGGAACTCCATCACTTTTACGGTCCGTAAAACCCTGTTATGGGCGTGATTTTGGCCGTAAAATATATCAACTTCTGAAATCGCGACGAAACTTATCCCCTTTGATTCATTTGCCTTTTATACTTCTTTGTACTCCCCTTAACATGTCTTAATACCCTTTTATCTTCACGTAAGGTCTCGTACCTTATCCTATTACCTACTTTAGTTAACAGTGCTTTCCGGCGTAAAGAAAACTATGGGGTGTAACAGTTTTTTTTTCTATAGGTTCAAGAATAGAAGCTCCAAACAGCTTTCCACACAAGGTTATATTCCGATCTTTCTCGAGTAATGTAATAGAAGATTGTGGGAATTGAATGTTTCTTTCATCGGTGGTTATTCACACTTTCAAGGGTCTTTTTTTGAATTTTTATTTGATGAACTTCTACTAAAATGTTATCTATTTTACATGCAAGTCATTCTGGGATTACGTCCATTGTATTGTATGGTATAGTTTGGTGGTAAAACCATGCATGACATGTTTGAAATAAGTATTTTGACCTTAACTTTTAAGATTGAAATAGTGTTAAGTGCATTTACTTTTAAGTGAACTCTATATGTTTTTGTGCCTGTCACAATAGTTTATGTTATCTTTTCTAAATGACTATCACTTTTATACATAAATTGTAAATACATATTAGGGTGATTAATGGCTAGTTTACTATATATGGAACATAACACTTGTCGATACATTTCAGGCTTTATTAAGAAATTAATTAAATTAAATAATTTAACGAATTTTTAAGGATTGAATAATTTAAGGAAGCATAATAATTTATTTGTAAAAAAATTGATGGATCAATTAAGGAAATAAAATCTACTTGTTATATAGTAATTATGTTATATATGATTAATAGAACAACTTAAAAGAACCATTTTGCATTTGATTTTATAGAATTGTATTAATCTCCCTTGGAGAGTTTTTTTCATTAATACAAATATATATAGTGTGTACAATGTGGGACCCTAATACAATAAGGATCATATATCTACAATAATTATACAACACTAAATATTACAAAATATATGGGAGATATTTTATAATATATGCTAATACACCCCCTCAGTCGGAGAGGGAGGAGGTCAGATGCTTAGACTGGATCTGAAGTCGAGGAATAGATGTCTAGGTAGTCCTTTCGTGAATATATCCACATACTGATACGAAGAAGGCACATGCAACACCTTAACATATCTGATAGCAACCTTCTCACGAATAAAATGTATATCTATCTCAATGTGCTTGGTTCGCTAATAATGAACCGGATTATGAGATAAGTATATTGCGGATATGTTATCGCAGTACACCAAAGACGCCTTACACAAGGGACACTGAAGCTCTAAAAAGAGGTTTCGGAGCCAGCAGATCTCAGCAACAACATTAGAAATGCCTTTATACTTTGCTTCTGCACTCGAACGGGATAGAGTGGCTTGCCTCTTGGCAGACAACGAAATGAGATTATCTCCTAAGAACACACAGTAGCTGGAAGTGGAGCGTCGCGTGTTCGGACAGCCTTCCCAATCTGCATCCGTATATGATAACAATCTGGTCGTTACATAGGGGTAGAGATGCAATCCATAATCAATTGTGCCCTTAACATATAGAATGATATGTTTAAGATCAGTAAAATTAGGCTCTCTGGGGCATGAATAAACAAACACACCTGCTGAACTTCATTAGAAATATCATGCCTGGTAAAAATAAAATGCTGAAGTGCACCTGCAAGGCTCTTATAAATTGTAGAATCGGATACTGGATCATCATCAACAGCACTGAGCTTTGACTTAGAGTCAACCAAAGTGGGCATGACCTTGCAGTTCACCATTTTAGCCCTATACACAATCTCATCTGCATACTTATGCTAGCCCAGGAACATAGTATCTGCAGATCTAGTCACTGATATCCCTAAGAAATAACTTCACTTCCCCAAGTCAGTCATAGCAAATTCAGATTTAAGCAGAGCAATGATCTCATTTTCAATACATCAGAGGAGGCAGCAAGCACAATGGCATCCACATATAACAACAAATAAGCAATGTACTACCTCGATGAAAAATAAATAGAAAATTATCACACATACTGCATACAAACTCAATCTACATGATGTATTGTGCAAAACATTCATACCACGCTCTAGGGACCTGTTTCAAACCATAAAGTGACTTACGAAGATGGCATACATAGTGAGGGGCCTCTGGATGGACAAATCATGGCGGCTAGTGCATGTAAACAGTTTCTCTCAAGTCCTCATGTACAAAAGCATCTTTAACATCAAGTTGATGAATCGGCCAATGATTACCCATAGCTATACTCATAATTGTGTGAATCGTAGCCGGTTTAACAACCGGACTGAATGTCTCACCATAATTAATACCCTCATGTTGATTAGTACCATTAGCCACAAGTCTCGCCTTATATCACTCTAGGTCACCACTATCTCTGTATTTGTGATGAAAAAGCCACATGCATCGGATCACATTCACCCCAGGAACCAAATCCCAAGTGTGTTGTTTTTTTAAAGCATTAAATTCATCATGCATGGCCGCATTCCAATTTGGGTTAAGTTTGGCTATTTTTTGGTTTTTGGGAATTGGGGATATGGTTTGTGTGGATAGGTTAAACTGGACTTTGGGTTTGAAAATCCCATATTGGGCATGAGTTTCCATACAGTGTGTGGGGGCAGGGGTAGGTTGGGTAGTACGGTGGGTAGTCGAGTCAGGGGTATGGGTGGCAGTGACGGTGTTGGTGTGAGTGAGGGTTGGTCGATGAAGTATGGTGAGGGGCGGTTGGTTGCAGATGACCGAGATACGGCGGGTGGGGTCGGGGAACTTGTTGAGCTTTCTTTGGCTCAATTCTATGACGGTAAAACAGTGGCCAAAAACTGCTCGAAACAGTGACTGAAATTCAGTGAAAAACAGTTATCAAACCCTCACATATACACAAGATATACACTACAGAGACACACTATATATACAGAGACAAAAGAGAAGAGTAAAGAGAAACTCTTCCTTCCTATTCCATATCTTTAGCAAGTCGATTCATATTTGTTTTCTTCGCCAGGCTCAACCTATTGGCTTTGTAGCGTTGAGATTAAAGTGTTATTTTATCTTGAGAGACTATTGCCCGCTAAAGTAAAAGCATATATACGGGGCAATCTTGTCTTACGGACAGAGGGCAATCACTCGACTCAACACACAACGTTGTAACCATCCAGATTTAATTGTTTCTTGATTTCAGGTTATTAAGACTCAAGACACAACAAGCTTGCTGCAGTTTTGAAGATTGGCCTATTTGTTCAACAAGATTCAATTTCTAAAGATTGAATATTTGTTCATCCTTTCGAATACTTGTAATAGTTATTTATTTCCCGTACTGCTTTATAAAGTACAATAGAGTACCAACATTTCAGACTTTATTAAGAAAATTAATATTTAAAAATAATTATGGTAACGAATTTTTAAGGATTGAATAATTTAAGGAAAGTATTGTAAAGAATGGATCTTTGGGCTAACTCAACCCCAAAAACTAGCTTAAAGAAAAGAAGATTGCCCAAGCCATATAAGGATACCAAAGACCACATATCTCACCGATGTGGAGAACTCAACACACCGCCTCACGCCCAGGGTCACGCCCAAGGCTGAACATCTGCAGCGTGGACAATATAAGAGGGGGGCCCAACATCGGAAATAATGAATTGGAACGGGTCTGACTCTGATACCATGAAAGAATATTTTCTTCAATTGTATTCTTCCCAATTATGTGGTAAATATACCATAATTACAAACATAATCTCAGGATATTACAAATATATTTTAGGGATATGATAGGATAAGATAAGGCTAAGATTAGGCTAATTTGTCTACGGATATGATATGATAAGATAAGGCTAAGATTAGGCTAATTTGTTGATGACTAGAATATCTATCAACCATATTTACATTATCCTATTATTACTTATAATTATTACTAGATAATCATAATTAATTTTTTAATAATTACACATTATTCTATCACGCCCCCACAGTCAAAGCAGGAGGTCGGCGTAAGCTGAGACTGTCCTAAAAATCTTCAAATAGAATCAGCGGAAGACCTTTTGTAAATATATCTGCAATCTGATAGCGTGACGGGACATGTAAGACACATACTTGTCCACGAGTGACCTTTTCGCGAACAAAGTGAATATCCAACTCAATATGCTTAGTGCATTGATAGTTAACTGGATTCCATATGGGCTTAAAAGCGACTTTTCAATCTTAATCTTTAGACTATTGGTATGACATCTGATTAAGAGCATCATCACAATACACCAATGTTGCCTTCGGAACCGGACAATGGGTTTCCAGAAGAAGGTTCCCGAGCTAGAATAATTACACATTATTCTATCAAGCACAATAATTTATTTGTACAAAATGAATGAATCAAGTAAGAAAGTAAAATCTACTTGTCATATAGTAACTATGTTATATATGATTAATAGAACAACTTAAAAGAATAATTTTGGATTTGATTTGATTATAACAATAAAGGAAACAAAATCTAAGATTGTTGACACTCAATTTTGACTCTCTATTAAATTACTTCTTCAGACTTCCTGGTTACTAAATAACATAAAATACTTTTTTTACATATTTTTAACTTTAAAATAATATATTGGTAATTATCCTCATTTTTGTAATTAGGATTTTTCAATTTATTGTTATTTTAACTTATTTGAACAATTATTATTTTGTTGCCGTCATTTGTCTATAAACAACATATTATTATACTCTTACTTCGATTAATTATTAATTTTATTTAATTCAAATCACATTTTTTATTCATGATATTACATTAAATATATATGTTTACAATATATTTAATTGCATATTAAATTATATATTAATTACAATTTTCAACAAGGTCTATTCGTACATGTTTTTGAGCCCATGGTTTTGGGCAGGCACATAGTTTTGGGCACATGCACATGGTATTGAGCAAAACATATGACTACTTTTTATTATAAAAAGAGGGGAGGGGTATTCATATTTTATCATCACTTCACAATATCTATACTCTCTACACTTTCACATCAAATGTTCTGCAAGAAGCTCATTTTTCTTAAGGTTTTGCTGATACTATCAAGATCTTTAGGAAAATGACAAATTTTTGAACAAAAAAAGGACTATTGGAGCCTTGAAGATTTGGACCAACAACCTTCAGAACTTTCGTAAGGAAGTCAGAAGGTGGCACCAAGAACAAGGTAATTTCATCACCAAATTTTGCAACCCCAACACGATCTTTTGAACCCAGGTACCTCAGGAACTCCGTATATGAAGCAAAATCCTCTTAACTGTCAGGCAAGAAGTAACGATGTTGAGCTGAACAACATCTGTGTAGTTTTTGGGCTCAACATTGTTTACTTTTTGCCTGATAAATGAAGAGGATTTTGCTGTATATATGGAGTTTTTGAGGTATCCAAGTTTAAAAGATTGTACTCGGGTTGAAATTTTGTGATGGAATCACCTAGTTCTTGGTGCCACCTTCTGAATTCCTTACAAAAGTGCTGAAAGTTGTTGGTCCGGATCTTCAAGGCTCCAACAATCCTTCTTTTGGTCCAAAATTTTTGTGGTTTTTCTAAAGATCTTAATAGCTATAAGCAAAAGGATCTGTTGTTGATGTGACAAAGGGATGTCAACTTAGAATATTAACATACTTCCTTCATGTTCTTACCCCCTGTTTGGATGGTTGTTTTCCGTGGTTCATTATTATATTGTTTCATTGATACCATGTTTATTTTTATTGTTCTTAAATTATTTTGTATGGTATTGTAAATTTGTTATAACTTTATTGTTATATAATCATAAAAATACTCAATTTTTATAACTACGAATTTGGTTAATTTGCGTGGTTACTTATTTCATTACCCGTATATCCCTACTTATTATTTTCAATTCCTCTAAAATTTTACCCCAACAAAGCCTGAGCGTTTACCGTTAAGGAAATTATTGTTTCTTCCACACATATAAATTAAGCCGCCTCAAGTGCCTACAAATTTAGTATAGCAATCTGCAGTTTTTGTTCTCACTTTTTATTATTTTGCATTAAATGAAATTCATAAGGAATTAGTGATAAATTAAAGAAAATAAATTAGTTTCAAAAATTGAAGGTAATCCAATTATTGTAATATTTTTAGTATTTTAACTTAGACATATGGGGTTATGACCCACAATTCAACCCGTTTTGACCCGATCTATTTTGTCCAAATAAATTTTGAACGAGTTGCGTCATAACTAGTTCACTAATCTAACACATTTTGACCCGCCCAAATTTAACTCAACTATTCATTTGACAACGCTACTTGTAATGTGTTCAATAACGGGTGTAAAATTTCATTACTTCATCAGTGCATATATAAATTCTTTTGCGAAGAGTTAAAGTTCTATTCATTGATGGTGTAAAAAATGTATGCAACTCTATTAAGTTAACAAGTATTAATTGGTAGCCTATTATAAATAAAATATTTATCTGCAAATAACATGTTAAATAACGTTGATGGTGTAAAACATAATCATGTTGTCAGTGCATATAACTTAAATCCTTCTACTATGAGTTTAAGTATTATGCATTAACGATGTAAACTATATTTACGCTATTAGATCATTGAAAAGATAATAGCAGAGCTTGCAGTTAATTTGATTGTCTTGTTTAATGCAATATATTTCAAGATTATTAAGAAAATTAATTAAACAGATTAACTATGGCAGTTATTTTCATTAATGAATGAATAATTTAGGGAAGAGTAATAATTTGTTTGCACAAATTGGATGGACCAATTAAGAAAGTAAAATCTACGTGTTAGATAGTAACTATGCCATGACCCAATATCACTTAATCGTGCGGGCACCTATCACTTCCACCTCGGTAGACGAATCTATCCCTTAATCATTATTTCAACAACAATAAAGTAAATAGAACAGAATCAATGGGAGTCTAAATCATAAATAATATAAGTGCGGAAGTACAAACAACATCCCCAAGGAACTGGTCAGCATATAGTACAAGAGTCACTACTAATAAACTATAAGTCTGGAATAATACAAAGTCTAAATGTACGAATACTGTCTCAGAATGCAATAAAAGACTAGTATAGAGAAGGAGTCTCCGGGCTATGGATCCATCAAGCATGCTCACCCTAGACACTCAAAATCAAGCCTCAGGATCAGTCGCGAGGAGTGGATGTGGAACCTGTCACGTGCTCCGTACTCATGAAGAGTACAACAAGGGAGTATCAGTACAAACACTATTACCGGTAAGTATCATAGCCGACGAAAGTTAGCTAACATATATAAAGGAAGAAACAGAAAAATAGACATGCTCGCAATCAAGTACAAACACTATCTCTGTCCAAGAATAAATAACCCAAGTATAGAGTATCATGTCCAAATCAAAGAAATATGTGAATGGTGATAAGTGAATATGCAATGCAATGCACTGGCCAAATGTAATTTCTGTACACACATGCTACGGACGGAATACCTCCACGCTCGATATTCATGATCCATGAGGGACCCGCGAAGTCCATGTACCAGTCACTCCACACACAACCTAGAGATGACTCCACAACACCGATCATACCGCTAGCTATTCAGCACACAACCCAGAGATGGCTACGCTATCAAATATGTTGCAAGAATCATGAATGTTTCCTTCTCACTTATCATCATCTACACCAATCATAGGTAATATCGATGTATCATCGAAATGAAGATGAATGCAATGCAAAACACCAATATCAAGTGTACCATATCTATCCCAATCATGCCACACATGGACACATATCGCAATATCAATATCAAGTCAGGTCCTTTCCTCTATCCATGATACTACCAAGATAAGTGAGAAACAAATATATCACAATGACGATACGTCAATTAAGTGTAAATCCAATATCAAACACTTGACAGCAAGCCAATAAATCACAGAGAGGAAACAAGTCCACAAATCAGTTAACAATATCAAACCTAAGTAATTCATCCCAACTTCATACCCGAAGGCATAACATGCTTTCTCCGAAAATATCTAACTCTACACATGCTTTGCTAACCGAAGTCTAACCAGAAGGTAACATAACCTACATGGATGCCTAGCGGGAGCCACAAATGATCACACCGGAGCCTTTCCGTTCTGCGGATCCCGGTTATACTCGAAGTCTTGTCATTATTGTAATCTATGTTAAAATGGAAACTAACAATGCCCATATCACTAGACTATTCTTTGAATCCAAAACCAACTATGGAAAAAGGGGAAACATGCCCACAAGGGTAAAATGGTAATTTAAGAGAGAATCGGTAACCCAACGTTCTAGACGTCCACTTCTACTCTCCAATTACTAAATTAGTTCAATAATAGGTCAATTTCATCATCCAAGGTAAAACCCCCAAATTAAGTATAAATCCTAGATTTTTCAAGTTCAAATGAAAGGAACATACACCAGGAATACCATCTATAAGAAAGTATTAGATGACATGCGCTTAATTACTATGTTTGTATCTTATAAAACTAAAATAACCAAGAAATCACATGTATCTTACCATATAACGACGCACATCGATCATTTACAAACACTTATACTTAATTCTTGCATGCATAATTATTTACTTAAAACTTAATTTTGATAATATTGATATCATTTTACGACAACATGTACTAAATGACTCGTTATTGACGTGCAACGCACGTGCCGTGAGACCGGTGTATTAAAATATATGAATATGTAATAATATTCATTTTAATAGAAATATAATGGAGCTTAAACAATTAATAAATTCCCTTTTTTCAATTGATATTATGTACTTCTTTACACTATATTTGGACATGTTAACATCAAATTCAATTACAATTCTTGCATTGCAACAAATCTTTAAAAAGTAAATGCATTCATCAGAATCTAATCAAAGCAGCAAAAAAGGAAAAGGTGTGATTTGTGTAGAAATAGTCAAGATTCAAGATTTACTATGAATGACACCAGATAAGTTTGACTAACAACATACCCAGTAAAACCACACAATGTGGGTCTGAGGAGGGTAGAGTGTACGCAGATCTTATCGCACAAGCAAAGCAAGAGAAATGGTCACACCCGGACAAGAAATTTAAGGCAGTATGAAAGTGATGGTAACAAAAGTGAATAAGTCATGATAGAACATTCTGGATAAAAAATAGTAACTAACCAATTAAGTTTGACTGTTTTAATTAAAAAAATTAGAAACTCAGTGAATTTTTTATTCAAATGATCCCTTATGTTTAGGAGTATGCATATCTACTCTTATCCTTGATTCAAATATTGTACTTAGTTGTCTAATATTTTGCAATGTGTTTTTCTTACGTATTCATTGTGTGTGTTACATGTCATTAAGTCTGTTAACTTATAATGAAGTACATTGAGATTGGACCTAAATATGCTCACTTAATAAACTTTGAGTATATCTGTAAGTGTTTTATGAAAAAAAATAGATCAATCTCCGCACTTAAAGGACGTAATAGATCAATTCCCATAGTTTTAATCAATCATGCTTGAGTTCCTTTTATGAAGAAGTTGTTTCAAAGTAGGTAGAGTGCAACAAATTTTAAAAGTGGATACACGTTAAACCTAACTTCAGATAAATATGACCGAAGTTCAACCATTTTGTCATCCAGGCATATATAGCTTAATTCAAATAAGTTTTTTCCTGAACTTCACTCATTTCTTGCCTAAAGTTCATGCATATATGGACGAAGTTCAACCTTTTCTATCTGAACTATAGGCAGAAATGTCTTAACTTTAGCCATATGTAACTTCAGATATTAAAGACGTGTATGAAGCCATAACTGAATTTGTCAATGATGAAAAATACAAAGAAGCAATTACTTTAAGAGATTGAATTTATTAGATGAAATTCTACTAAAATGTAATCTATTTTATATGCAATTCGTTCTGGGATTACGTCCATTGTATTGTAGGGTATAGTTTGATGGTAAAACCATGCATGACATGTCTGAAATGAGTATTATAAGTGCATTGTCTTTTAAATATCATTTTGTGCCTGCAACAATAGTTTATATTACCTTTCTAAGTATCATTTTTATACATAAATTGCAAATACATGTTAGGGTGATTAACTACTAGTTTACTATATATGGAACATACCACTTGCCTATACATTTCAGACTTTATAAAGAAAATTAATTAAACAAAATAATTATGGTAACGAAATTTTAAGGATTGAATAATTTAAGGAAAGTATTGTAAAGAATGGATCTGTGGCCTAACTCAACCTCAAAAGCTAGCTTAAAGGGAAGAGGATTGCCCAAGCCATATAAGGAGATCAAAGACCACTTATTCCACCGATATGGGAGAACTCAACACACCGCCTCACGCCCAGGGTCACGCCCAGGGCTGAACATCTGCAGCGTGGACAATATAAGAGAGGGGCCCAACATCAGAAATAATGAATTGGGACGGGTCTGACTCTGATACCATGAAAGAATATTTTTCTCAATTGTATTCATCCCAAATATGTGGTAAATATACCATAACTACAAATCACAATTGTATTCATCTCAATTGTATTCTCGATTAATTATTAATTTTATTTAATTCAAATCACATTTTTTATTCATGATATTACATTAAATATATATGTTTACAATATATTTAATTGCATATTAAATTATATATTAATTACAATTTTCAACAAGGTCTATTCGTACATGGTTTTGAGCTCATGGTTTAGGGCAGGCACATAGTTTTGGGCACAGGCACATGGTATTGAGCAAAACATATGACTACTTTTTATTATAAAAAGAGGGGAGGGGTATTCATGTTTTATCATCACTTCACAATATCTATACTCTCTACACTTTCACATCAAATGTTCTGCAAGAAGCTCATTTTTCTAAAGGTTTTGCTGATACTATCAAGATCTTTAGGAAAATGACAAAAAATTTGAACAAAAAAAGGACTTTTGGAGCCTTGAAGATCTGGACCAACAACCTTGAAACTTTCGTAAGGAAGTCAGAAGGTGGCACCAAGAACAAGGTAATTTCATCACCAAATTTTGCAACCCCAACACGATCTTTTGAACCCAGGTACCTCAGGAACTCCGTATATGAAGCAAAATCCTCTTCACTGTCAGGCAAGAAGTTACGATGTTGAGCTGAACAACATCTGTGTAGTTTTTGGGCTCAACATTGTTTACTTTTTGCCTGATAAATGAAGAGGATTTTGCTGTATATATGGAGTTTTTGAGGTATCCGGGTTTAAAAGATTGTACTCGGGTTGAAATTTGGTGATGGAATCACCTTGTTCTTGGTGCCACCTTCTGAATTCCTTACAAAAGTGTTGAAAGTTGTTGGTCCGGATCTTCAAGGCTCCAACAATCCTTCTTTTGGTCCAAAATTTTTGTGGTTTTTCTAAAGATCTTGATAGCTATAAGCAAAAGGATCTGCAGTTGATGTGACAAAGCGATGCCAACTTAGAATATTAACATACTTCCTTCCTGTTCTTACCCCCTGTTTGGATGGTTGTTTCCCGTGGTTCATTATTATATTGTTTCATTGATACCGTGTTTATTTTTATTGTTCTTAAATTATTTTGTATGATATTGTAAATTTATTGTAACTTTATGGTTATATAATCATGAAAATACTCAAATTTTATAACTACGGATTTAGTGAATTTGCGTGGTTACTTATTTCATTACCCGTATACCCCTACTTATTATTTTCAGTTCCTCTAAATTTTTACCCCAACAAAGCCTGAGCGTTTACCGTTAAGGAAATTATTGTTTCTTCCACACATATAAATTAAGCCGCCTCAAGTGCCTACTAATTTAGTATACTTGGCTATTGTTTCACTGACAAAAATCAAATTCTAATTCTTTAGCATTTTCTCTGACTTCTCATCTACCCTTATCACACTATTTCTTTTCTACTAATTTTTATGAGTTTGCTAACGAATTTGTTCATCTGCCTCTCCAATTTTAACAAGCACTTGTATTCGAGGCTAAAAAGTTAAAGAAAAAAAAAAGAGATGAACACAATTATTTCTGTCTTTTAATTGGGATTATCCTAATAATTATTGATATTGTTAATGCATTTGTGGATGCACTTTTATCTAATTTTATAAGTAAATATAAATCTTATTGGAATATAGCAATCTGCAGTTTTTGTTCTCACTTTTTATT
Organism: Anisodus tanguticus; assembly: GCA_034509755.1. Classification (NCBI taxonomy): domain Eukaryota; kingdom Viridiplantae; phylum Streptophyta; class Magnoliopsida; order Solanales; family Solanaceae; genus Anisodus; species Anisodus tanguticus. The sequence goes on along the minus strand of CM067543.1, from coordinate 3,944,719 downwards.
ATTTTGCATTAAATGAAATTCATAAGGAATTAGTGATAAATTAAAGAAAATAAATTAGTTTCAGAAATTGAAGGTAATCCAATTATTGTAATATTTTTAGCATTTTAACTTAGACAGATGGGGTTATGACCCACAATTCAACCCGTTTTGACCCGATCTATTTTGTCCAAATAAATTTTGAACGAGTTGCGTCATAACTAGTTCACTAATCTAACACATTTTGACCCGCCCAAATTTAACTCAACTATTCATTTGACAACGCTACTTGTAATGTGTTCAATAACGGGTGTAAAATTTCATTACTTCATCAGTGCATATATAAATTCTTTTGCGAAGAGTTAAAGTTCTATTCATTGATGGTGTAAAATATGTTTACACAAAAAAATGTATGCAACTCTATTAAGTTAACAAGTATTAATTGGTAGCCTATTATAAATAAAATATTTATCTGCAAATAACATGTTAAATAACGTTGATGGTGTAAAACATAATCATGTTGTCAGTGCATATAACTTAAATCCTTCTACTATGAGTTTAAGTATTATGCATTAACGATGTAAACTATATTTACTCTATTAGATCATTGAAAAGATAATAGCAGAGCGTGCAGTTAATTTGATTGTCTTGTTTAATGCAATACATTTCAAGATTATTAAGAAAATTAATTAAACAGATTAACTATGGCAGTTATTTTCATTAATGAATGACTAATTTGAGGAAGAGTAATAATTTGTTTGCACAAATTGGATGGACCAATTAAGAAAGTAAAATCTAAGTGTTAGATAGTAACTATGCTATGACCCAATATCACTTAATCGTGCGGGCGCCTATCACTTCCACCTCGGTAGGCGAATCTATCCCTTAATCATTATTTCAACAACAATAAAGTAAATAGAACAGAATCAATGGGAGTCTAAACCATAAATAATATAAGTGCGGAAGTACAAACAACATCCCCAAGGAACTGGTCTGCATATAGTACGAAAGTCACTACTAATAAACTATCACTGTCCAAGAATAAATAACCCAAGTATAGAGTATCAAGTCCAAATCAAAGAAATATGTGAATGGTGATGAGTGAATATGCAATGCAATGCACTGGCCAAATAATTTCCGTACACACATGCTACGGACGGAATACCTCCACGCTCGATATTCATGACCCATGAGGGACCCGCGAAGTCCATGTATCAGTCACTCCACACACAACCTAGAGATGACTCCACAACACCGATCATACCGCTAGCCATTCAGCACACAACCCAGAGATGGCTACGTTATCAAATATGTTGCAAGAATCATGAATGTTTCCTTCTCACTTATCATCATCAACACCAATCACAGGTAATATCAATGTATCATCGAAATGAAGATGAATGCAATGCAAAACACCAATATCAAGTGTATCATATCTATCCCAATCATACCACACATGAACACATATTGCAATATCAATATCATGCCAGGTGGTCCTTTCCTCTATCGATGATACTACCAAGATAAGTGAGAAACAAATATATCACAATGATGATACGTCAATTAAGTGTAAATCCAATATCAAACACTTGGCAGCAAACCAATAAATCACAGAGAGGAAACAAGTCCACAAATCAGTTAACAATATCAAACCTAAGTAATTCATCCCAACTTCATACCCGAAGGCATAACATGCTTTCTCCGACAATATCTAACTCTACACATGCTTTGCTAACCGAAGTCTAACCAGAAGGTAACATAACCTACCTGGATGCCGAGCGGGAGCCACAAATGATCACACCGGAGCCTTCCCTTTCTGCGGATCCCAGCTATACTCGAAGTCTAGTCATTATTGAAATCTATGTTAAAATGGAAACTAACAATACACATATTACTAGACTATTCTTTGAATCCAAAACCAACTATGAAAAAGGGGAAACATGCCCACAAGGCTAAAATGGTAATTTAAGAGAGAAATCGGTAACCCAACGTTCTAGATGTTCAATTCTACTCTCCAATTACTAAATTAGTTCAATAATAGGTCAATTTTATCATCCAAGGTAAAACCCCCAAATTAGGTATAAACCCTAGATTTTTCAAGTTCAAATGAATGGAATATACACCTGGAATATCATCTATAAGGAAGTATTAGATGGCATGCGCTTAATTACTATGTTTGTATCTTACAAAATCAAAATTACTAAGAAATCACATGTATCTTACCATATAATGACGCACATCGATCATTTACAAAAATTTATACTTTATTCTTTCATGCATAATTATTTACTTAAAACTTAATATTGATATCATTTTACGATAACATGTACTAAATGACTCGATATACACGTGCAACGCACGTGCCGTGAGACTAGTGTATTAAAATGTATGAATGTGTAATAATCTTCATTGTAATAGAAATATAATGGAGCTTAAACAAAAAATAAATTCCTTTTTCTCAATTGATATTATGTACTTCTTTACACTAGATTTGGACATGTTAACACCAAATTAAATTACAATTTCTTGCATTGCAACAAATCTTCAAAATTAAATGCATTCATCAGAATCTAATCAAAGCAGCAAAAAAGGAAAAAGTGTGATTTGTGTAGAAATAGTCAAGATTCAAGATTTACTTTGAATGAGACCAGAGAAGTTTGACTGTTTTAATTAAAAAAATTAGAAACTCAGTGAATTTTTTATTCAAATGATCCCTTAAGTTTAGGAGTATGCATATCTACTTTTATCCTTGATTCAAATATCGTACTTAGTTGTCTAATATTTTGCAATGTGTTTTTCTTACGTAATCATTGTGTGTGTTACATGTCACTAAGTTTGTTAACTTATAATGAAGTACATTGAGATTCGACCAAAATATGCTCACTTAATAAACTTTGACAATCATGCTTGAGTTCCTTTTATGAAGAAGTTGCTTCAAAGTAGGTAGAGTGCAACAAATTTTAAAAGTGGATACACATTAATTAGTGGTTTCCAAATAGGGTATCCCGTGAAATTTTTACGCTAAGGTTGAAGTGCACAGATATCCGATTTTGGGATTACCATTTAAGTCATTTCCGTCGTAGGTAACATTGTGGAAGTGTTTCCACTTCAAATTTCAAAATAACTTATTCAGACATGTGATGTTTGAAGTTAGACTTGACAAAACCTAACTTTAGATAAATATGACCGAAGTTCAACCATTTTGTCCGAAATCCAAACATATATTACTGAATTCAAATACGTTTTTACTGAACTTCACTCATTTCTTGCCTAAATTTCATGCACATATGGCTGAAGTTCAGCCTTTTCTATCTGAATTATAGGCAGAAATGCCTTAACTTCATTCATGTGTAACTTCAGACAAAAATGTCTGAAAACTAACTTCAGATATTGCTGTCTAAAGTTGTACCGACGTGGGTAGACATGCAAATATTTTATGATAAAATGGGTACAAACAGAGCTTTCCAAATAGGGCACTCGGTAAAACTTTTACGCTAATAAGTAGGTCTATGTAATGCCCCGTTAGGTCATTTTGAGTTCTAAGTCTCTTTTGACTAAACGACCCTTCATGTAGCTTTAAAATGAGGTTTAGTGTTGAAATTGGTTCATATACCATACATAATGCTTACGTAAGAAAACTAAGTACGATATTTAAGAATTAAACATACATCTCCTTAATTTTAGCTATACCTAGATTTGTTAATTGTCGAACAAAAACAATTTCAAGGTAAAATCTTAAAATTTGTCTATATCTACAAAAACAAAACATTTTCCTTCTTTGCGGCTTTATTTAGATTTTGAGATATAAAATTGAAGCTTACATAATAATTTACCACTTATGCTATTGATTTAATTTAATTTCCTTTTTTCCCTTATCAATCAAGATTTGATTTATAGTATATAGGTTTTTAAATTTTTCCATCCTTGTATATAAAGTCTTCACATATCTCGTTCATCTAAACACTCTCTCACTTTTTACTTCTTTTCCCCGTAAATAACTCAGTCTTATCGTTGTATATAAAGTCTTCACATATTGTTTAGAAACTCTTATCGTTGAAGCACTGGAGAAAGTGAAAGTGGATAAGATGATGAATAGTGAACAAAGTTTGGTGAAATTTGACTGACACTCCATATCTGCGTGTTCCTTATAAGCCTATGTGACAGGAAGGCTGTAGCTATTGGAATCTAGTTAGACATTTGGACATAAAAAGTAGTATTTGAAATTAAGTTGAAAATTATATTTGGAAATTGAAGTTATGTTTGGACATGCATTTAACTTGTTAACAAGTTGGCATTTTGTGAGTAGAAAAGATTTTTCTTGACCAGCTTGAAAAAATATATATAGAAACTTCACCAAATTATGTTCACTATTAATGTCTTATCCACTTTCACCTTCTCCAGTGCTTCAACGATAAGGATTTCTAGACATCTTATGGTTCAATTGTCTACTCATACGACATTGTAGATGGAATGAGAATAACTAGACTGAGTTATTTACGGGGGAAACAAGTAAAAAGTGAGACAGTGTTTAGATGAACGAGATATGTGAAGACTTTATATACTAAGGATGGAAAAATTTAAAAACCTATATACTATAAATCAAATCTTGATTGATAAGGGAAAAAAGGAAATTAAATTAAATCAATAGCATGAGTGGTAAATTATTAAGTAAGCTTCAATTTTATATCTCAAAATCTAAATAAAGCCGCAAAGAAGGAAAATGTTTTGTTTTTGTAGATATAGACAAATTTTAAGATTTTACCTTGAAATTGTTTTTGTTCGACAATTAACAAATCTAGGTATAGCTAAAACCTTTTCTAGAAACTCAATAATTTTTAACTCAAATATTCACTTAAATTAAGGAGATGTAGGTTTTATCCTTAAATATCGTACTTAGTTTTCTTACATAAGCATTATGTGTGTTAGATGTCACTAAGTCCATCAACTTATAATGAAGTACATTGAGCTTCGATCAAAATTTGCTCACTTAAAAACTTTGAATATATCTTTTAGTGTTGTATAAGAAGTGTAACGACATGTTCTCTCGTTACTGGTACTTTGACTATTTTACCCCCATTTACTCGAATTCTAGAGTTATCGGACGATTCTAGTAGAAGTTTAGAAATTAGAACCTTAAAGTATGAAAGTGTTGACCAATAGTTGACTTTTATGTGAACGGACCTTTTCCGAAATTCCGTCAACTCTGTGAGGTCCGGAGGGTCGTTTATGACTTGGTGGAATAGTTGGTTCGGTTTCCGAGGCCCTCCATAGCATTTTTGTCTATTGGTTGGAAAACTAATTTAGCCCGTTGAGGATTGACTCATAGAATTAGAACTCCGATAGAAATTATGAGACCATGAGTGACTCTGTAGCGTGCTTTTGTATATGTGTGCATATCTGATTTGTGTCGGGGAGGTCTCGGGTGACTATCGGATTTCGGGTTGAAATTGTATAAAGATGAAATTTCTGGTTTTCTGGTGTATTCACTAGGGTGGACCTCAGTGCGCCCCAGCGGAAAGGGACTACTACAGCAAACGGCGATCTGCTGCAGTGAGCTTTTGGGTTTTTGAATGGGACCGCAGGCGCGGGCAACGACCGCGGGCAATGACCGCAGACGCAGGTTCACTGCAGCGGGCTTCTGGCAGTTGTAGTGAATGACAAGATTTCCAGATTACTTTTATGTGTCATTAAACCCTACACTTTCTCATTTCGAAAATAGCTCCCCAAAGCACCATAAAGGCGATTTCAAGTAACTTTTGGTGGTTTCTTCTTGTGGTAAGCTCACTTAGCCTTGTTTTACCTTTCTTTAACTTCTTTAATGTGATTTAATGATGGAAATAATGTAGAATCTAGTTGGAAAAGATGAGTTCAACTTAGTTAGGGTTTACTTGATGATTAATCTTTAAAATGGAAATTGATTGATGGGTTTTACTATTCTAAGCTTGGGGTTCACTAATTAATAGTTGTTAGGCTTGAATCTTCTCTTTTGTTGATGAAATTGATTGTTGGATAAACTAGGGTTCATACCCAAAATTGGAGATTTTGCTTGTATGATGAAATTGACCTAATCTTGAGTTATTTTAGCAAGGGATTAGTATTATTGAACTCCTAGAACCTTGAATTTCATGTTTCACCTCCGACTTGATAGTTTTACCCCTATAAGCCCACTTTCCCCTTTCTCCTATAGTTGGGTTGGATTCGAATGATAGTGTAATAATTTGGGTGTTGTTAATTTCCTTCTCTAACATGGACTTCGAGTACGACCGTGATCCTCGGAAGGGCAAGGCTCAGGTATGACTCGTGTGGCTCCCGCTCGGTATCCAGGTAGGTTACGGCTTACCTTCTGGTTAGACTTCGGTTAGCGAAGCGTATGTGTAGTTAGATTATGTTGGAGAAAGATTGTAAGACTTCAGGTATGAAGTTGGGATGGATTACTTAGGTTGGTTAATGTTGACTAATTATGACTTGCTGCCTCTTTTTTATTACTAGACTCGTACGTAATGCCATATCGTATTTGTGATGTGGTCGTATCTCACTTATCTTCACTTGTTCATCAATAGAGGAAAGAACTTAATATGAAACTGATATTTTGATAAGTGTCCGTGTGTGGCATGACTAGGGATTGATATGTTGCACTTGATATTGTCATTGCATTGCATTCATCCTCATTTCCATGATATATTGATATGACTTGTGATTGGCGTGACGGTGATAAATGAGAAGGAAATAATTATGATTCATATGACATACTATATTGCGTAGCCATCTCTATGATGTGTGATACGGAGTGGCTAGCGGTGTGTTCGGTGGAAAATTCATCTCTAGATTGTGTGATATGGAGTGACTGGTACATGGACGTCGCGGGTCCCACATGGGTCATGACTGCTAGGATGATGATATATTCCGTCCGGAGCATGTATGTACGGATATTTCATGTGGTCATTGCATTGCATACTTATTCATTATTCATTCATATGTTTGGATCTTGACTTGATTCTCTACACTTGGTTGAGTATTCTTCGATTGTGATATTACTTGTACTTGATTGTGAGCATGTCTATCTTTCAGTGTCTTTCTTATACATATGTTAGCTAACTTTTATTTGTACTAATACTACCTTGTTGCATTCTTTTTTGAATGCAGAGTACATGACTGATTCCACATCTTCTCCTCGAGATTGATCTGAGACTACTGCTGAGTCTTTAGGGTGAGCTTACTGGACGATCCGTTGCCTGGAGACTCTCTCCTATTATTGTATTTTCTTTGACTCTGAGATAGTATTCTTATTCTGATACTATGTATTATTCAGGCTTGTAGACTTTTGGTAGTAGTTCTTGTACTATTCAGACAATTTCCCTTTGGGCATTGTATTAATATGTGTATCTTCCGCACTTTGATATTTATGACATGAGTTAGACTTTATATTATTCCTCTTAATTTACTTTAATTGTTGTTGGATTGTTGATTAATGGAAGGGTTCTCCTACCGAGGTGGGGAATGGTAGGTGCCCTCACGACTAAGTGATTTGGGGTCGTGACATGTTGGTATCAGAGCCCTAGTTACCCAACCAATAAGTACAAGAGCACGGTTAGTAGAGTCTGGCGGATGGGTATGGTAAGCTCTGTACTTATCTGCGAGAGGCTATGGGACATTTAGGAAACTTTAAATTTATTCATTCTTTCGTGCTACTTTATTCAAATTGGAATCTGGAACATTCGAATTGGTATATGATTCACTTATATTCTCTCATAGATGGTGAGGACATGAGCTGATCTTGTGAGGGACGGTGAGCCCAAGCCCATTGTTGGGGCTGACACTCGAGGATGAGGATGGGCGAGAGGACATGACCGAGCTAGAGGTCACGGTGCTGCACCAGCCAGGGGCAGGGATCCTGTGGCTGGACAGAGGTGGGCACGCTCAGCTTCTGCAGAGCGTGAGCCCGAGGAAAAACATGTAAATGGGGGAGGTTTGGGACAAGCCGAGACTCACCCTGAGATTATGTCAGACCCAGCAGCTCAGAATACACTAGCATGTATACTTCTTCATCTTGATGCCTAACAGGCAGTGGGTGGTGTCACTCCTGGTATATCTCATACCAAGGTAGGGTTGCATACTCCCGAGCAGGACAGACAGAGGGGATATAGCCTGATGCTTCCATGGCCCTACGTATTAATGGGTTTTCAGCCTCTGAGGGCTTTCCTAGGCCAGTAGCATCTCAAGCTTTGACACTCAGAGATCAGGAGCTCATTGGTATGTTCTTGAAGATGGAGATGCCCAGGTTTTATAGTACCCGCAGTGAGAATGCGTATAAGTTTATCATTGACATGCATGAGAAGCTGTATAAGATGGGGATTGTTGATTCCCATGGCATGGACTATGTATCTTTTCAGCTTCGCGATGATGCAAAAACTTGGTAAAGGTACTTCATTGAGAGAAAGTCAGCTGGTTCACCTCCACTTACATTGGTTCAGTTTCACCAGGTGCATTTTTCAGGATTAAGCTTAATGTTGTACCTTCTCAAGACTCCAAACTATTCCTGCAAGTGACTCAAATGGTCTTCTACTCGAAGACTTTTAACAAGCATATCATCTATATACACTTCTATAATTTTTCCTATCTATGTTTCAAATATTTTATTTACTAGTCTTTGATAGGTAGCTCCGGCATTTTTTAGGCCGAAAGGCATAACATTATAACAGTAAGTGCTGAAATTAGTTAAAAAAAATATTTTCTCTTGGTCTTCTAGATGCATCCTAATTTGATTATACCTGAAATATGTGTTGAGAAAACTCATGACTTCGTGCTCGGGCGTAGCATTGATCATTTGATCTATGTTCGGTAGCAAGAACGAGTCTTTGGGGTATGCTTTATTTAAGCCTTTATAATTAATACATATCCTAAATTTGTTTCCCTTTTTAGGTACTACGACTACATTTGCAAACCAATCCGGATATTTTACTTCTCAGATTGACCCTATATTAAGCAGCCTAGTTACCGCTTCTTTTACAAACCTATTGCAAACATCAGCAATAAGTCATTTCTTCTACCGCATGGGAGGGAAACTGATTCAAGCCTAACCTATGAGTTACGACTTCTACAGGGATGTCCGTCATATTTTTATACGACCAAGCAAAACAATCACTGTTAGATATAAGATAATTAAGAATTAACTCCCTAAACTCCGGGGTTAGCCCGATGCCCAGTATACCTTCCTGTCAGGAGTTTTCTTGCTCAAGGCTATTTGTTCGAGCTCTTCTGTTGTTGATTTGGTGGCGTCCGATTCGTCATGCACCTTAAAATACCTAGGCATCTGATACCGGTCTCAGAACTCTTCCTCCGGATATAATGGTACCACTTCTGTTGGCGAAACCACCTCCTCCGATATCGGTTCCATTTCTTTTAATTGCTATTTAGGATATGCAACTGCCTCTAGTTCTTCTATGGCATACATCTCTCTAACTACGGGTTGTTCTCCCCTAATTTGTTGGACTCCTTCCAGTATCGAAAACTTTACCAGTAGATGTAATGTAGAAGGGACCGTTTTTATATTGTGAATCCAAGGCCACCCAAATATTGCATTGTATCTTATGTCACCATCGATGACATAATTTTTTGTTACCTTTATGACTCCCTTAGCGTCCGCTAGAAGATCGATCTCCCCCTTCTTGGTTTCTCTAGACATATTAAAGCATGAGAGTGTCCGGGCGGCCCGGACGATCTTATCCAACATCTTCATTTCCTCGACCAGCTTTTGTCAGATGATGTTAGTAGAGCTTTCGTGGTCGGTCAGGATTCTTTTTACCTGGAAATAATCGATTGGCACAGTAATGACCAGAGCATCGTTACGGGGGAAAGTGACACCAGCGGCATCTTCATTGGTAAAGATGATAGTGCTTTCGTCTGGTATTTCCCGGAATCCTTTCTCCCAAGTAACTAAAATTTTTGTTTTCTTAGCCATCATGAAGGATGTAGTGGTGATCATAGACCCTCAGAAAATCATGTTTATCACATGAGGTGGAGCATCCAAATTAGGTTTGCCTTCAGTGGGAGGTCCTCGTTCATAGTTGTTGTGGGCCCTTTTGCTCAAGTATTCCCATAGTTGGCCTCTGTTCAACACCCCTGCCACCTCCTTACTGAGGTGTTTGCAATCCGTGATTTTATGTCCGTAAGTGCTATGGAAATCACACAAAACAGTTTGACCCATGGAATTTGGATCAGACCGCAGTGGCCTTAGTGGCCGAGATGTCGGAGGAGTCCTCAATACTGCCACTATCTTGTCTTTGTTGATGCTAAAGTTGTATTCAGATAATTTTGGGTATCTGGGTCCCTTTGGATAGGAATTAGATGAATTCCCTCTTTCAAGATTCATTTGTCCTCGATTATTTCTGCCAGCGTCTCCCTTGTTGATAGGATTTTCAAGGGAGCGAAAATCATGCCCGCCCTGCTTCCTAGGAGCGGGATAAGGCTGAAAATGATTCTTTGAGGAGTTACGATCGGATTTGGCTCCTTTGTCTGCCCTTCAAGAAATGATTTCGGCCTAACCCCCCAGCAGATCGTCTGCCACCCAAATTTTTGACTCATAACGGTTGTGAACATCTTCCCGAGTAGTGGCCTGGAATTCCAGGAGATTTCATTAAGTTTTCATAAGGCGTCCGAGCTCAAGGGGTTCAAACCCTTAGTGACAGCCGCAATAACCTATTCATCTAGGACCATAGGTAATAAGATTCGCTCCTTCTGGAACTACATAACGAAGTCCTTGAGGAGCTTGGACTCTCCCTATGCGATACGGAAGATATCTGCCTTTCATGTCCTTACCTTCCGTGCCCCCGCATGGGCCTTTATGAACATATCGGCTAGCATGGAAAATGAACCAATAGAATGCTCGGGGAGAAGTGAATACCATGGCAAGGATCCCTTAGTAAGCGTCTCAACAAATTTTTTAATCAGAACTGATTCTATCACATGCTCCTTCAAACTTTTTCCTTTTACGGTCGTGGTATATGCCATTATGTGTTCTTGTGGGTCCATCATTCCATCATATTTAGGTATGAATGGAATTTTGAACCTCTTAGGAATCAGTTCGGGCTCAGCCTCTGTCTTGTACGCCAACTTAATATATCTTTTTACATTCGAACTTTCGATTACGAAGGCCCCCCCCCCCCCCCCCCCCGGTATTCGGTTCAACTGGTGCTTGAATTTCTTGGCATTATTTTCTGCTTCCTGAGCATTTGTATCTACCTTGCCCATTATTTCTTTCAGGAATTTCAGCACCTGCTCCTGGAAGGGGTTTTCAGGAACAATTTCACTTCTCGAAGCGTCATCATTCCTCGACTCATTCAGACCGTTTGTTGTAACACTTGGGACGTTTGTTGGTTGTGCCGCCGTAATTGCCGAAGTGCTTCCAGCAAAGTTGGATGCGAACTCAGAGAAAAATCACTTTATGCTGCCCAACTCTTCTCTCATCGTGACATTCTGCACCCTCATGATTTACATGGCCTCCCTGGGAGTTTCATCATTGGGAAACCTCTCCCCGGTTTTGTCTGTCTCCCGAAGTAGCCCTGTCTGTGACCGTCGTATCTTCTAGCACCTAGTTCGTGACCGAAAGGCCATCTGGTCCGATTCGGGTATTCTCGACATTGTTCCCGAGGATTCGGTTGCCTTCAAGTTCTTCCATACTTGTCATCTGATGCATAAACGAAATAAGACTAAAGAAAGGATTAGATTATAGAATAAGGGGTCACTTGTGACACCACTACTATCCAGGCCCCAGAGTGGGCGCCAAACTGCTTACCTGTAAATCGGTACAGTTGAATTTGTATACGTGGTCAAGGACAGGTGGGTCTCAAGTGACTGGATTAGCAAATAGATCAATCGATAATTATAAGAAATAATGAATAACAAAATGAGATTAATATGTAATTACTCTGAGCATGATAGTAGCTTCTTGTTGAGGCCTCAAAATTAAGTGTTTCGACGGTGTGAAAGCAAAGAGACAAACGGGTTGAATCGAAAAGTAAAGTTGTAATATCTTGAATATGATGTCTTTACAATGAGATAATTGGTCTTATTTATACTTGGACTCATAGGTACACATTCCACGATTTATGCCCTTATTAATATAAATAAATAAATGTTGTAATAATTGGACAATTAGTGTCTTCATAAATGTATGCATTCTTGGGAGGTGTAGAATCGCACAAGTAATGGCCGCCCGTTGGAATTCGAAACGACCATCTGATCTTCTTGCTTTTCGGGACCTGCGACCTTTTGATACCCCCGATACTACTTCTACGCTACCGGTAATATGTAAAGCTGACTTGGATCCGACTCATCACCTCTCGCCACGTGTCACGATATAATTCGTCCAATACAAATCTTTTCTTATTTAATATTTTCCAATAAGGTTTAGTATACATTTGGTTCTTGCCTTGTCCGGATGTCCCCAAGAGAAAACTAATGACTGAGATTTATTTGCTTTAAAAGATTAAAAGAACAAACAATGTTTACCAAAAAAAGAAAAGAAAAGAAAAGAAAAAAAGTAACGCCGGTAGCGTTAACAAAAGAAGTTAATTTTTAAAAAATAAATAAACTTTAACATTTTCACGAATATCCTTTTTCTCTTGTTTAGTTAAATATTTTTAAATAAAGTTTTTCGATATTTCTAGAGATTCAATTTGACTATTATTTATATTAACAGAAAAATATTTTCGGAGTCCATGAGCAGATAAGTTTGAAGAAATTAATGTGTTATGTTAGCATTCTTTTAATTGGTGAATTTTGTTTTTGGAACATAGAGGACACTTTATTTAATATTTAAATCTCCATTAGATTTATCAATACAGTAGGTAATCTACTCACTTGACAAAAACAAAATGGATTCAATAATAAGTATGCCTAATATATTAATGAAAGCTTATACCATATGGCTCAAATGAAGAAGGGGGAGGAAATGACATTTCACTTTCAAAAGAATAAATTATAACTTGATATTCTTAAACAAATAAATTATAAGTTGATATTCTTAAACAAATAGAAAGAACCCGTTGTATCAAACTATTCAAAATAGATCACGTTTATCCTTCGTTTGATTTTGATATCAAAACTATCCTTGTCGTCTAATAAAGGAACCACAAATGCCCTTATTTTTAACGGCTTGCCGTTAGAGCTGACTAGACAGTCCACTTGGAACCCTAATTTCAGATTTCTTATTCTACCATTTCTTTAAAAACGTTTCTTTCACTAATTTTTAAGCAATGCCGGAAGGCTTCACTTGAATTCTTACAGATGCACTATTATGAAACTTGCCCGTTTCTCAAATTCGTTCATTTCACTGCAAACATCGATTCTTGAAGAGTTTACAAATTGCAATAAAGTCTGTGGTTGATTTCAGTTTAAAACAAGGTATGTAATGGCCTGCTCTAATTCAAGCTTTATCTTTACGTCTTGGTGGGCACCCATCATTTAGGCTCACCTGAATTGACCCTCCACAGCCAGATAACACTGATGTTTGCAACAGGTTGGGTGGAATTAGCTCAATTAGCAGAAGCAATTAGGGTCGAACTTCGATTTTCATGAGTTCATTGCCAATTCATTAGCATATTTCTATGCTTCAATTCTCGATATTAGGCCAAGTGAAACAGAATCAATAGTTGTAAACTTTGTTTTCGAGCTTCATCAATTGTTATCGAGACCAAGGCAATCAAAAGTGTTGAATTAGATTAAACAAATGAACCCAAAAATTGTTCAGATTGTTAAACCATTCATATTGGTCCTAATGTGTTAAGTGTGAACAACAACAACAACAACATACCCATTGAAATCCCACATTGTGGGGTCTGAAGATGGTAGAGTGTACACAGACCTTACACCTACCTTAGTAGGTAGAGCGGTTGTTTTCGAGAGACCCTCGGCTCAAGACAAAGCACAAACCCAAACAAAGTGTGTAAGTCATGATAGAGAATTCTGAAACAGAAGAGAAGCAAAAAGAAGCAATAACTAATGCAAGTAAATAAGACAAACAAAATACACATAGCAGCATAAATCGAATGACAAGGGACTATAAGGCAATAATGTGTCTACTAGTATGATAGGCTAAGCGAACCTACAATAATAATACTATAACTACCAGTTTGTAAGTGTAGGTAGGACTATGTTGGACTAACTACTACCCTTCTACCCTAATACGTGTCCTCCATATCTAAGGTCATGTCCTCAGTGAGTTGCACATGCGCCATATCCCATCTAATCACCTCTCCCCAATACTTCATCGGCCTACCTCTACCACTCTTGTACCTGTCCATAGACAACCTCTCACACCTCCGCAATGGGCATTTGTGTCTCTCTTCTGCACGTGCCCCAACCATCTCAACCTAGTTTCCCGCATCTTATCCTCCACCGAGGCCACACCCACTCTGTCCCGGATATCATCATTTCTAATTATATCCCTCATTGTATGCCCACACATCCATCTTAGCATCCTCATCTCCGCAACTTTCATCTTTTGGGTGTGCGAAGTCTTGACTGGCCAACACTCTGCCCTATACAACATAGTCGGTCTAACTACCACCCTATATAACTTGCCTTTAAGTTTTTGTGGCACATTTGTATCGCACAAGACTCCAGATGTGAGCCTTTATTTCATCCACCATGCCCCAATACGATGTGTGACATCGTTATCAATCTCTCTATTCCCTTGAATAATAGACCCGATGTACTTGAAGCTCCCTTTCTTTGGAATGACCTAAGTACCACTCACCTCCACGCTTGTCTCAAGGTCACTCCCGTCACTGAACTTGCACTTCAAGTATTATAACTTGGTCCTACTCAGCTTGAACCCTTTAGACTCCAGATTCTGTCTCCAAACCTCCAGCTTAGCGTTCACTTCGGTGCGAGTCTCATCAATTAGGACTATGTCATCTACGAATAATATACACCATGGCACCTCCTCTTGGATTTGTCGTGTCATTCCATCTATCACCAAGGAAAATAGGAATGGGCTAAGAGATGATCCTTGGTGCAGCCCCATTATCACTGGGAAGTGCTCCGAGTCTCCTCATATTATCCATACTTTGGTCTTGGCTCCATCATACATATCGTTGATTTCCCTAGTGTATACCACATGTATACCTCTAACCTCCAAACATCTCCATAGAACCTCCCTAAGAACTTTGTCGTATGCCTTCTTGAGGTCGATGAAAACCATATGTATCTCTCTTCCTCTCCCTGTACTGCTCCACTAACCTCCTAATAAGATAAATGACTTATGTAGTCGACCTCCCCGGTATGAATCCAAACTGATTCTCGAAGATAGACACGTCTCTTCTCACCCTCATCTCCACGACTCTTTTCCAAACTTTCATAGTATGGCTTAGCAGCTTGACACCCATATAGTTGTTACAACTCTGGATATCACTTTTGCTCTTGTACAATGGGATCATTGTACTCCACCTCCATTCTTCGAGCATTCTCGTCGTCTTAAAAATGACATTAAATAACTCAGTCAACCACTCCAAACTGGCCCTGCCTACGCTTTTCCAAAATTCAACTGGGATCTTATCAGGCCTGGTCTCTCATCCCCTGCGCATCATGCGAATAACACATTTAACCTCCTCAACGTTAATACTTCTATAATATCCAAAATCCCGGTACCTACCAGATTGCTCCAGGTCTCCCAGCACGATGTCTCTATCTCCTTTTTCGTTCAAGAGTTTATGGAAGTAAGACTGCCACATCCGCATAATATGTGCATCCTCCACCAGTACTTTGCCATCCTCGTCCTTGATGCACCTCATGTGATCCAAGTCATGGGCTCTCATCTCTCTCGCCTTGGCTAGTCTGTACAACTCCATATCCCTGCCTTTCTCCTCTAATTCACATACAAGTGTTCAAAAGCTGTTGTTTTCACCGCCGTAACCGCAAGATTTACCTCCTTCCTTGCCATCTTATACAATTCCATATTTGTCCACTTCTTCACCTTATCCTTGCTTTCTACCAATTTTGCATACGCTGTTTTCTTCGCTTCCACCTTCTCTTGAACTTTACAATTCCACCACCAGTCCCCTCGATGCCCACCACGGCTACCCCTTGAGACCCCAATCACTTCTTTAGCTACCTCTCGAATGCAACTGGTCATCCTATCCCACATACCGGTAGCATCCCCCCTACTCCCCTAAGCTCTCTTGGCCATCAACCTCTCACCCATCTCCTTTGCACTAGTCATGGTCAAACTCCTCCATTTGATTCTTAACTTGTCATCCACAACACTCCTCTTCTTCTCCGTCTTGATCTCCAAATCCATCACCAAAAGCTTATGTCGGGTTGTAAGATACTCCTTCGGAATAACCTTGCAGTCTTTAAAAAGACCGTTGTCAATCTTCCTAAGGAGAAAAAAGTCTATCTGAGTCTTAGCCACATAACTACGGAAATTCACCAAATGCTCCTCCTTCTTCAGGAACCTCCAATTGTCTATCACCATCCCAAAAGCTCTAGCAAACTCCAAAAGTGAGACCTCTCCCCCATTCCTATCCCCAAGGCCAAAACCTTCATGCACGTCGTCATAACCCCCCGGAAGTGCCCCGATATGTCCATTGAAATCCCCTTCTACAAATAACTTCTCAGTGGTTGGTATACTTTCTACCACTTCGTCCAAATCTTCCCCAAAATGTCTCTTCTCCTCCTCTTTCAAGCCCGCATGCGGCGCATACGCACTAATAATATTCATAATGCACCCTACAACTACCAACTTAATCATCAACATCATGTCATTGACCCTCCTAACCTCTACCACCTGATCCCTTAGCTCGCTGTCTACCAAAATGTCTGCCCCATTCCTATACTTCGACCTACCCGAGAACCATAGCTTATACCCGTCTACATCCTTAGCCTTAGGTCCTACCTATTTGGTCTCCTTGACACATGTTATATTAATATTCCTCTTCTTAAGAATCTTAACTAGCTCTATGGACTTCCCCGCTAGAGTTCAAATATTCCAAGACCCTATTCTCAGCCTAGCATTACCCTTACTCCACTTACCCCCTAACCCTCGCCTCTGTCCCCAACCGAGAACATGACCCTAGTCTACCATCATTCACCTTAGCCACTAAAGCAAAATATACTAGTCAAAGGCTAACGTTAACACACACGGGAACCAATACTAAAACACAAGTTAGCAAGAATCTAGAGTTAAGTCAGGCTACAACCAGAATGATGGCGCAAAACACAAAACTACCAAAAATGAAAGGAAACAATGCCAATAAAGCTCAATAAAACTAAAGAATGATCTGAATAGTATAACAAAGTAAACTAATAGAATACCGAATTAAGAATACCTAGTAGTAAATCAAGATAATGCACTCAGGCTAGTAACACAAATTAATATAAAAATCGTAGAGATAATCCAACAAGAAAACCAATTACTACAGGGACCAATGAATGGCAAAATCAGCAAGCACAGAGATCACAGAAAGCAAAGAAATAGAATAAACAGGGAACCATAGCTTATACCCGTCTACATCCTTAGCCTTAGGTCCTACCCTTTTGGTCTCCTGGATACATGCTATATTAATCTTCCTCTTCTTAAGAATCTTAACTAGCTCTATGGCATTCCCCGTTAGAGTTCCAATATTCCAAGACCCTATTCTCAGTCTAGCATTACCCTTACCCCACTTACCCCCTAACCCCCGCCTCTGTCCCCGACCGAGAACATGCCCCTAGTCTACCATCATTCACCTTAGCCACTAAAGCAAAATATACTAGTCAAAGTTTAACGCTAAAACTCAGGGGAACCAATATTAAAGCACAAGTTAGCAAGAATCTAGAGTTAAGTCAGGCTACAACCAGAATGATCGCGCAAAACACAAAACTACAAAAAAAGGAAAGGAAACAATGTCAATAAAGCTCAATAAAACTAAAGAAGGATCTGAATAGTATAACAAAGTAAACTAATAGAATACCGAATTAAGAATACCTAGTAGTAAATCAAGATAATGCACTCAGGGTAGTAACATAAATTAATATAAAAATAGTAGAGATAATCCAACAAGAAAACCAATTACAAAAGAGGCCAAAGAATGGCAAAATCAGCAAGCGCAGAGATCACAGAAAGCAAAGAAATAGAAGAAACAGGAGCATGCAATTTGGCAAATCGCTCCTACCAAACTAAAGCAATATATGCAAATTAGTAACTATCTAAGATCGTAATTGAAGATAGGTACAGAAGTAATATCAATAAATGGTAGAACCTGATTTTGCGATAGTAGTCGTTATTGTCTGGTTGGTCGCTGTCGCCAGATGTGACCTCCGGTGTTGGTGGTCGTGTCGTTAGAGTTCCAAAATAGTGGACAGAGAAAAGGGGTGAAGAGGAGAGAAGAGGGAGATACATAACAAGAGAGGAAAACCTAGTAGGGAATGGGTGTTCGGCGGCGATGGTAGTGGTGTGGGGCTAGCCGTTACCGGTGGTGGCAGAGAGTGCAAAAGTAGAAGAGAGCGAAAGATTGGAGAATGGATCTGTAAGTCCCTACTTGACAACCTTTCTACTCTCGTTAAGTGGGAAATGAGGAATAATTTGATTTTACCCTTTAATTAGATGATGGGTCGGACATAATAAACGGGCGGGTCAGTTGGTTATTAGACTTTTTTTACACGTATGGTGTCTAGTCAGCTCTAATGGCAAGCCGTTAAAAATTAGGGTATTTGTGGTTCCTTTGTTAGACGGCAAGGGTAGTTTTGATACCAAAATCAAATGGAGGATAAATGTGCTCTATTTCGAATAATTTGAGGATAGTTTTGGCCCTTTTCCGTAGAAAGAAAAATACACTTCTGCTATGACCCCTAGAATTCGTTGCTGCTTTTTTCCGACCATAAAGCATCATTTTCCACTAGTTTATGCGATTTTGTTTGTTAAAAGAAAGATTGATTAGGATTTAGGCACAAATACATTAATTTGTCACCTAATCCTTATTAGGGCGTTTGGACATGATTTCAAATTAATCAGATCGATTTGAAGTTAAAATTTTGCTTAGAAATATAATTTGGATCAAGTTTATATTTTTTTCATGAATATATAAAACCCTGCAATTTGTGAAAACTATCAAAATTTCCCCGAGTTTTACAATCTCACCAAATGAGCAAACCATAGATTATACACAATAAATCAGAATATTCTAAGGTGCCATATTAATAAATCGCATATCTCCATATTCCTTATATAAATAAATTCTTGCGATTACATGATAATGTAAATTTTTAAATACACATAATTTTATAAAGATACACTAGTTCAATAAATCAACAAATGTAGTAACTAGCTATTCTTTAATATAATCCTCCCACGTGGTACATATAATCTCTTCACGTCGAGCATGAGTCTTTTCTGTAAAATTTAAAATTTTGGATCTTTTTTTGTAATATATATAAACTTATGGGTCAAGTTTTAAATTTTAAAATTGAAGTCAACTCAAAATTGAAATCCTAAATTTTACGTGAATTTGAGATTTATGTCAAAATTTTAAATTGAAATTGAAATTTTGTTCAAATGTTAAAAACAAACACCAATTTCATATCTAAACTTCAAATTTGAGCTCCAAATTGTATGGCCAAATGGGCCCTAATTATCTCTCATTTGAATCCTAGAAGGGAGCGTCTTCCTTTTTATTGGGCCTTATGCAGCGAAATTTGAATTAATTGAGACCCTAAAACAAGTATCAAACACCGATTGGAAAACAAAAAGAGAAACTGAATCCTTTTTTATTTGAAACTTTGACAAAAACATAACAATCCAAGAAAACTTATAACAAAAAAATGACCCTAATCCTTATTCTTACAAATTTTATTTAGTATGCAGAGTATAATAATTGTGTAATTACTGTATAATTTATGTATAGGGGACAAATTAATAGGAAATGCTATTTGGAATACTAATTGCACACTTATTATTCATTGAATATACATTGCCGATTATTATAAACTATGACGGCTAGGCGAATAAAAATATTTTAACCGAATGACTAAAAAATATTAAGATCCCTTTTCATTTACTCAAATTACTTAAAATGAACTACAGGCAAAGGTACACGTACATTAAAGTTTTGAAAGGCATGATAAATAGGGATGCTGGTGATTCGATTGGATATTTACGCATAATTATTTAGCTTATCAGTTATTGATTCTTAAATACACTAATCCGCTATTCTAACCATTAAGATATCGATTGATCCGATTTGGACTTATTGATTATCGGTTGGCTTATCGATTAATCAACAAAGTCAATTAAGAAATGGCAAAACCCAAAAGACTCATCGTTGAATCTACTTATGTGAAGCAAATAGAGGCAAAACATGACTTTCAAATTCAATATTTTCTATATCAAATAAGAACACGCCATTTACTTAACGAGCACCAACATTATACTGTGTTTCGGCTCTTGTGGTCTGGCCTTTTTCCGATCCCGTGCATAACGAGAGCTTAATGCACCGGACTATTCTTTTTTTATCAATATTATGTGTGTAACCAAATGGAAACAAACCGGCAACGTACATAACTACTCTCACTAAGCAGGCAGACAACAATATCACTAGAGCACCATAACTAGAAAACACACCCCAGAGAAAAGCTAAGTATAAGATCAAAGATAGAGGCTTTTAAAGTGTTTCATGTTTTAAGGGCATAGATGTAAATTTATATATTCTTAACGGGTATAAATGTAACTTTAACTATTCTTAAAAGGTTAACGGTTTATCCGATACGAAAATTGAGTAATTCATATCCTGCACCGTTAAGCCGTTAATTATAAATTTCAATCCATTCACCAATCGTTAATCACATGCCCCTATATATATATATATATATATATATATATATATATATATATATATATATATCAAAAGGCCAATAAATCTATTTTATGATTGGTTATTAGTTAGGGTTCGATTTTGAACAACTTTAATGACAAATAACCTGCTAATATATATATATATCAAAAAGCCAATAAATCTATTTTATGATTGGGTTATTAGTTACGGTTCGATTTTGAACAACTTTAATGACCAATAACCTGCTAAAATTATTTTACGATTACAATATAATTTTCTTATACTACGGAGGAATATAACTTAAATCCAACAATAATTTGCTACATAATTTTGGTTTTTCAACTTAGGGGTGTGAACAAGTCCACAGTGCTAAGTTTTTCTGGCTGCAGGCCTAAGTTTTTCTTATTTCAGGTAAGAATGTGGTTTCTTGAATATTTTATTTTATGAATTATAATATTAATTCTCCGTTGATAAAATCTATCTTAATTATTAGCATAGTAGAATTTATAAACATATTTTGTCTACAAGGACGTAACTGTCACTAAGCTTTACCTTGTATTGAAGTTAAATTCTACGATATGAAAATTTATGTCTTGCGTAGAATTCTGAAATTAATAATGGTGTAATTTATTGTTAAGCTTCTTCAACATTCATATTTTCTGGGAAAAAAATCCTTCACTCTTGTGGGAATATACTCCCGTCATCCCAATATACTTGTTACATTTTGCTTTTCGATAGCCACTTTGACTAATTCTTGGTGTTAAATTAGATTAGATTAACTTAATATGTATTATAAAATTAAAATTTAGACATTGAAAAATAATACGAAAAGTACTATAAATTACATTTTTTTAATATCATTATAGTAAAAATAATATGTCTCAAAAAGTTAATTAGCGTTCATATAATTTAAAATGTTAATCAAAGTTCACCCTTCAAGATCTTACGTATGTTTTTCCAATGCAAGATCTGATGGTTACAAAGGTGCAGGCAATGGAAATTACAAGTAACTGCTAAGACTTACAAAAACTGAAAATATAATTCAACAACAAAACTGAAATTACAAAGATGTTGAACAAGAAAACTGGAAACTGTTTTGTGTATGCCGAGTCGAGTGTGGCACTCTGTCTTTAAGACAATATTGCCCGTATGTATCCTTTATACGTCCTGGACAATTATCTCCCAAGATAAAACAGCAATGGAACAATTGAGCAAAGGAAACTCAAGTGCTACCGTGAAGAATTTTGAGTAATGAAATGATGCTTGGAAGGTTGTAGGAAGAACTGAAATTCATTTCTATTTTTCTGTTTTGTCAGTAGCTCAACAATGGTGCAAGGGGTTCTTTATATAGGTGAGGGAGGGGCTGTTGAACTGCCTCCATAAGTGCCATTACTGGCCAAGTAATGACCATTATGAAGGTAGTAATACCACCAAAATAAATGGTGAAAAGGAGCAACGGATTGGCCATTATAGGAGGAGTAATTTAGCCAAAATAAATGGCTGAATTGAGTGTTGTGGCGTTTCTGATCTCTCTGCCCAAATTTGACTTTCTGAAAACTTCAGGGACCAAATTGTACATATGAAAGAATTCTGGTCCAAACTGTACATCTGGCAAAGTTTTCTGGCTCAAAAAGATAATATCCGAAGAAGTACGGCCCGAGACCCGGACGGGCGGCGGCGGCGCACGTGTGGTCTTTCCTCAAGCCGAAGCACATCTAGGTCCTCCCTCCTTTAAACACATGGGATACCCCTTGGGGTCCCAAACCCCAAACCAATTTTGAGTCTTATAAACACAACAATTCTTTCTTCCTCCACCGATGAGGGAGAATTGATCCCAAACCACACTTTTCCATGCTTCAAACACATCACTTCGTGGACCAATATCTCTTTCATTTATCAACGAAATTTGACGATCATTGGCCCTACGGTTATCTACGTACTTAGTAGATCATGCATGTGTGAAGAACTGGATTCTCCAACATACGTAACACTAGTGTTTAAGCCGTTAAAGTTGGTCGGTCGCAACTCCCGCAAAAGGCAAATTTCCAACAAGATCTTATGTTTGAATAACTATTTTTTTAATCTTTTAACATTAGAAAATATGAACTGCAGTATGATAACAACACATTCTCATATATATTTTAAATTTTTAATCTTTTTGAGGTGTTACATTTCCGAGACTATATCTATAGTGTGTTACGCCAATTTTAAGTACAAACAGACAAAACAAAACTGACAAAATAAACTTGCAAATTTGTGCAGGATTCCTCAGTGCGACTTTTCTCTTGAAACACTACATGCCAAGCTTCTTTTTTTTTTTTTGGTCATTTTGGCAAACAAAATTTAGTTTAAACATTTAGCATTTTAGAAAAAACTAAGAGCTATTTATATAGTTTTATTCATAATTATATTAATTAAGTAATACATTTAAAAGAAGTAAAAGATAAATAAAGGAGTATAACAAACCTAAAAATAGATAATCGGGATAATTGCACAAATAACCAATTTTGTAGTCGCTATTTATAAGTCACACTTTAAGCTTATAAAATTTTGCAAGTATATCATTTCAAAATAACTTCAGACATGCAATAACTTCTGAAGTTTGAACTTCATCATATGGTCATATGTGGCTTAAATTCATGTATTTTTGTCTGAACTTTAGACAAATATGACTAAAACTTAAAGCACATATTGTTGAAGTTTAGTCATTTTTGTTTGAACTTTCACCACATATACCTGAAGTTTAGGTGAGTAATTTTTAACTTAGAAATAACAATTTGTTATTCGAATCTCAACAATCACACACACAACTCAACATCGAATTATACTTCGAAGGACCTCAATTTGAAACATAAGTTTCAAATATCGTAAAAAAAAACAATCAATCATCAATTTGTCAAAACAATAACAAATCGAGAAAACTCATTTTGCAACAACAGTAATTTGGCAATATTTTTAAGTTTTTCCAATCATCCTAATTTATAAAAACTTTCTTCTCATAAAAAGGAGACAATGTGTTTATCTATGTTTGCCAAAATTGCATACATATTAAATCATTTTAAAAAATTACTGTAGTACAAATTAACTAACAGTACTCAAATAGAATACTCTTAAGAATAATTTTTTAAAATGAGTCACCATGATTTACCTCATTTACAGACCTTTCGGACCGGAGTATGGGGGCTCTTGGGGTGGGAAATTCCACCTTTTGGAGCAAAGAATAATTTTTTACTATGGATAGACCGATAGAGTAATACAATAAATAGTCATAAATCTTGACAGTCTAATCATCCAATCAATGAACATGGAGGGGATCTCATCCCTGAACATGGGGGGTCGTTCAATAACACTCAGCTGTCCCCACTCTCTCGCCGACAAAGTCCTAAATTCTTTAGAAATTACGTAGTTGAACTCTTTAAAAATTATATATTTCAAAGTAGTCCAACAAAAAAACAAGAAGATCACCGTGGCAAATAAGGAAAACTTAAAATCTAGCTTGAGACTTATAGCGTGGTTTCAAATTCTGGTGGGAATAATTTGCTCTCTGTTGATATCAGTTGCTCTGCACATCCTGCGATTTACTGGTACTAATGCTGAGAGAACAAGACTATTAAAATTTTTTATAGGCTTAATACATTGATAACCTTTTAAATTTACGAGTAAATTTCATTTAGATACACGAACGAATTAGATTTGTTCTAATTAAGCATCTGAATATATAAAAAGTGTTCTTGTTAAATATTTTCGGTTCAAATTATAAAAAAACTTTTAAGTGCCTTCTCACTATTAAATAGTTAAGTTAATCCTATAAAATGGTCAACATATTTAATTATACATGAGATTTAATTAGAAAACATTTGAGGTTTTACAACTTATTGACTTAATGTGTATTTTAAGAATAGTCACTTAAGAACACATACAATTTTTTTTATAAAATTATTATCTTCGAAATGTCCGACCTATGATGTCATGAAATTTGCCTTTTGGGTTTTCGAGCTCGTCGTGCGGAATTTGCTTAGTACCAGATATCTCTTATGTGATTTCTTATGTGATTTGCGGGCTATTACATAATTAGGATTAGCGGGTGGGCACCAAAAGGGTTCCAACTTCCTTGTCATAAAAAATGATTAAAGAGGTTATTAAGCTTTTTTATAGTATCTAAAACTTAAACAAATCACAAAATTAAACTTTATAATAACAAGATTGATCATTTCTTAAAAAAATATGAGATCTTTTCCTGTTTGGTCTTTACAACTCAACCATTTTGTCTGACCTTGACTTCTTTCTTGTTTGTTTCATCTCAATTACAATGGGATACAATCAATAAAATTCCCATTTCTATATTATTCTGATTCCCAAACCAAAGAATCCCATCTTTTTTTATTCATTATTTTTCAAGATCACATTTTCTTTAAACACCCTTTGTATTTTTTTACATGATTCTTGAAAAATGGCTTCACAAATTTTCACTAAGGTGAAAAGTGAAGGTGGGTCATCAGAAAGTGGTGGTTCTGAAAGTGGAGCTGATGAAAGAGGTGGAAATAATAATGATACTTTTGAGTATTTTGGTTGGGTTTATCATTTGGGTGTTAATTCAATTGGACATGAGTATTGTCACCTTAGATTCTTGTATATCCGTGGAAAGTATATGGAAATGTATAAGAGAGATCCCCATGAAAATCCTGGCACTGTAAGTTTGTTTCAGCTGTGTGATGTTTTTTGTTACTTTTCAATAGGTCAGTAGTTGTTTGTATCTTTGTACCATTTTTTTAATAATTGTGGTGTTCGAGCTAGCTTGTGCACACCTAGATCAATTCCGCGGGTACCTGCTACCGCCTACCGATAGAGGTATATGGTAACTATGTTCACCAAGGTAAGACAGATAGGAAGAAATTAAATCACCTAGTGTTTTTGTAATCTATGTTGCTAGGGCTCTTCAAAAATGTTGCTGGTTGCGTGTCGGATCCTCTAAAAGTAGTTTATTTTTGGAGGTTCCGATAGGGGTGCGGCAACGTTTTTGAAAAGTCTGAGCAACATATGATTTGAACCGGAGACCGCTAGGCAACACCCTTGGGTGTAGTTTGTAGTTTTGTACCATTTAAGTGGATTGAAATTGGAAGAATGAGATAGGAGTTAAATGATTTTTAATGAATGGCTAAAAAGGGGAAGTTTTTGAGCTGTGGGATGAGACCCTTTGGATTATCTGGAATCTTTAAGTGTTTCTTGAGTTGGGTTTGCTTGAAATGGTGTGTAGAAAATTTAATACAACAACAATTGCACCTCAATCCCAAACAAGTTGGGTCATCTGTAGAAAATTTAATGTATGCGGTATAAAACAAACTAGATAATTTCTTAGAATTGGTTTTTATTACACTAAGATTCATGTGGATGGTATCTAGGAGAGGAGGGGGGGGGGGGGGGGGGGGTTTACAATGTAAGAGGATCAAAGTTGTCATTTTTATGTTAAGAAGCAGGTCATATTGTAGCTTCTCGAATCAGCAGACAACTGAATTGAGGTGAAGAAGGTGTTGATACATGTGGTATCTTAGCACACATAAAGGATGAAATAAGAGGATGCCGCTTGCATGGGTTAGTCATGTCTTATGTCGACCTAAGTATGTACCAATCCATAGGTATGAAACCATGATGATTGAAGGTGTTGAAAAGGTACTAGGTAGACATAAAATCACATGAAAGAGAGTTATCTTGAAAAACAACAATCTCTTGGAATCCATGCATATTTAGTGATAAAACAGGGCACAACGGCAGAAAAAGATCATATAGGTGATACCAATTAGTTGGGTTAAGGTTTAGTTCTGTTGGAATGTTTACTTTAGGTCCTATTTTCACTAGGAGTCTTTTTGTCTTGTTTATAGATTTGTATGTTTGTAGAAAATTTAGAGAACTCTAGTGTTAGAGTATCCAAATTTCTAAATATGTTAGTAAAAGGAAAGCCCGGTGCACAAAGCATCAAGCGTCCGCAGGGTCCAGGGAAGGGTCGCACCTCAAGGGGGGTGATGTAGAAAGCCTACCCTAATGCAAGCATTAGTGGCTGCTTCCACGGCTCGAACCCGTAACCTATAGGTCACACGGAGACAACTTTATCGTTGCTCCAAGCTCCCCTTCTTTCTAAATATGTTAGTATTTACCATATTTGACCGAGATAGGTCTGGTGGAGCGACATGGATAGTTTTGAGAAACTGGTACTATTGGAGCAGCATGGATAGTGATGATTCACATAGCCAATCCCAACTAGCTTAGGCTGGAAACATAGTTTGTTGCAAATTCGTTAAGCTAGTTTTGTTGATAGTATGTGTTCATATGTTTTCTAGTGAGGTCAGATTACTTGGTAAAACATGAGAAGGAAGTGATATCTGGATTATATGGTATATGCTGATAAAGAACATGGGGTTTTCCATCGGATACAGAATGCTTGTAGCTCTTTCCAGAGAACACCTAACAATTCTATTTATAGAAAAAAAGAAGTTAAATTCAGGATTCCTATTTGCAAAAGTTTGTAAGAATAGCTACTTTTTGAAGACAAAACCTTTATGTCTTCAAATTTATCTTCTTTCTGTTTCTTTGTATGTCCAGAACTTGCTGGCCATCTTTAATGGCAATGCTTCTAAAGTTTGCATACTCATCCCATTTCCTCACATTCGTTGTCAAGCTTGTATCGAACAATTGCTTCATAGCATACAAGTATTTTCAGTGTTTAATCACAAAAAGAAAAGGAGTATGTTAGTATCCGATGTATTTGCTGCAAAAAAGTGAAGGCCTTGATTTATGTTATTACATCCTTGTTGCAGAAACCAATAAGGAGGGGTGTTATAAATCACACGCTTATGGTGGAGGAAATAGGTCGTCGAAGAGTTAACCGTGGGGTGAGACTCAAAACCATTAACATTACATTGATTTTTCTGTCCCTTCAGCATAAATTTGGCCCTTCTTTTAATTGGTGCATCATGTAAAAAAAAAAAAAAGGGCAGCTTGGTACACTAAGCTCCCGCTATGCGCGGGGTCTGGGGAAGGGCCGGACCACAAGGGTCAGTTGTACGCAGCCTTACCTTGCATTTCTGCCAGAGGCTGTTTTTCCATGGCTTGAACCCATGACCTCCTGGTCACATGGCAGCAACTTTACCAGTTACTCCAAGGCTCCCCTTCAATTGGTGCATCATGTACTTTCAGATAAATTTTCTTTGTACCATACCCCAATACGCAGCCTTACCTTGCATTTCTGTCAAGGTTGTTTTTCTACGGCTTAAACCCATGACCTCCTGGTCACATGGCAGCAACTTTACCGGTTACTCCAAGGCTCCCCTTCAATTGGTGCATCATGTACTTTTAGATAAATTTTCTTTGTACCATACCCCAATGATATTTTCTTTTTCTTTTGTCCTTTCTAGGATCTCTATGTGTTGAGGTTTTACAATCGATTGGACGAGTCAAAAAGGGGAGAAGTAAGTGGGACTTCATTCTTTTTTTTTGTTAAAAAGCTGATGATGCATATCTTTCTTTTGTTAATAACGTACATAAAGCACATAATATATTGACATGCTCTCTGATTAATGATGTCATCAACTAGGTGTATGAGATCTCATCTTTAAATCCAAAATGTTTCCGTCAACTCTTCTATACTAATTCTCTCTCAATTATTAGTTTCCTCATTGTGGAGTTAGCTAGTTTTGTGGGTTATTTCAAATTGAGAATGCTAATACTTGATGAAAATTTATTGCTGTAAGATTGCTTGTGCTTCGCCTGGTGAAGTCAGGAAATGGATGGAAGCCTTTGATCGAGCAAAACAACAGGTAATGCATGATGGGTGTTTTTGACTTGATTTTCTTTTTCCTTTATTCATGAATTTTGTTTACATGGTTTTCACATTCAACTTAGTGGAAGTAAAAGGTGTTAGTCCATTCGCCCTTAAGACTTTAATACTCTCCACAGTTCTAAACTTTTCTGTGCATAATTGTAATGTTATATTTTATGACGATTTGACTGATTTGACCTTGAACTATTAGACTTGGCGATTTGATCTAATCTTAGACAGAACCAGCTGAGTTTCATCTTTGCTAACTTTCATGCACCATGCCCCTTGCAAACGGCACATCACTTGAGTTGTAATGTAACAAAGACATTAATAAATTTTCCATATGAGATTAGATCAAATTTTCCAAGTCCTATTAATTGAAGGTTATACATGCAAGATGATAAAATAAAGAGAAGGGGAGTGCAAACAACAATTAAGAGGCACCACAATTTCTTTTTTCCTCTTTGTCCAAAGTTTCTTCTTCTAATATTTGTGCTAGTCAAAGTAGGTCAATCTTTTTTTTATCAAGAAAATAAAGAAAGATTGACCTACTTTGACTAGCACAAATACTGAAATCGACTTTTACTATTGTGGTTTATGAGATTAAAGGAAAGATGTGATAATGAAGTACGAAAATAGAATGAGGAAAAGTCGTCATTTATTTCCTGCTTAAGAGTGCATAAGGAACGAGGACTCTACATGGATGCTTCTTTTGGCAGCTTTTCCAGAAGCAGGTTGTTTTGAATGATATCTGATGCATGAATAAGTTTGATCCCAAATTTCCATAAAATTATGCTCATGAAAGAATTTGGCGATGTTATATTGATTTAACTGCTGTTTCTCATACTGGACTATTTCATTGCAGGCAGATTATGATCTTTCAAGAGGTCAAAGTGCAAGAGATAAACTGAAGTTAGAGAGCGAGTATGTCCAGACTGTCCTAATTGGAAAAAAAAAAATGCTTCTTCTGAATTTAATAGGCTTATCCCAGTGAATAGCTGATCTCATTTTTATTTGAAGTGCCTCGTACTGTCGTACATCCCTCCCCCGTTCTATTTTCTTCCTTCAGGAGAAGAGGTAACAATCGGGAGAGTGATTAATAGAAGCCTTACTAATTTATGATTAATAGGATTTGGATAGTGTTTGTATCCGTGTTACAATTTTCATCAACTCTTTGACTTGTTGCTTGAGTCTATTGTGATGTTGCTTCTTATATGATTGGTTCTTTCCCTTGCTATCTTGTTTAATAGTTTCTGCATCTCATTTTGAATTAATTCTCTTTATCGAAGGATTAACCTTGCTGGACATCGACCTAGAGTACGGCGGTATGCACATGGCTTGAAGCAGCTGATAAGAATAGGGCAAGGTGAGGAGGAAGGAAACTGTTGATGGTACTCTGTGGAAATTATGATTTTCCTCACTGATCAAAAAATATATTACTCCCTCTGTTTCAATTTGTTTGTCTTACTTTCTTTTTTAGTCTGTTTAAAAAAGAATGCCTCTTTCCTAATTTGATAACTCTTTAATTTTAACATCCCACATGGCATGTTTAAGACCACAAGATTCAAAAGTCTTCTTTACTTTCTTAAACTCCGTGCCAAGTCAAACTAAGACAAACAAATTGAAACAGAGGGAGTATGATTTTGCCTCTTCCAGCATAGAATAGCTGCTTCATCATTTAATTAGTATTTTATTTTTATTTCTTTCCTGTAACAGAATAGATTCCAAGCAGTATGGATGACATAGGTGATGTCAAAACTGATAAAAACTTTTATTTCTCTGGATACTGTGTATAACTGCATATACACACCTCTATGGGTGCATGTGCTGCTTTTCAATTGTAGATGACTTTTCTTTCTATCCAAATTAAGTGCCCTATCGTAATATTTATTTTTTATTATGTTGCTTTATAAAACCTCGTTCTTTTACTATTTGTCAAATGTTGATGATGTCATCCAAAACATAATCAACCATGTGTCCTTGATGTGTGAATCCGAACATTCAAAATAACAATAAATTTTCTAAAATGTTCTTTAATGCATAGGCCCGGAGAAACTTTTGCGCCAAGCCTCAAACCTAGGTTCCAACAGTGAATCAGATGTGTACTTTGAAGCAGATGGTGCAGATGTAATTGAAGCACATGAGTGGAAATGCGTTCGTACTCTTGATGGTATGTCTTTTCATCTTCTTTGATAACAATATGATATTTAGAAAAAGCTATTGGATTAGAAGAGTGTTAGAATAGAGGATTTCATATATAGTATTCTAGTAGAAAAAGAATTGTAATGGAGTGTCTATAAATAGAGCTCAGTGTAATCATGTAGATACAACAATTCAATAATAATATTTTCTCCCATATTTTCTCACATGGTAACAGAGCTTCTACGATCTTGATAGAGAATCAAAGAGTTTTCGCTGCCGGCGGCCGGCACTAGCCAATGTGTGTCGCCCGTCTGGCCAAAGATAATGGTAGAGAAGATTGTAGAGAACTTTCAAATATTTATAAATAAAATATTCTCTCAAAAAAAGTAGGTGTGAACAGTGTCGCATGAACACTGTTTCCCCGGCGTGAATAGTAATTTTGGCGTCCATGTTGTCCGCTACAAAATTACTTTTGGGTAGTGTTGCGCAAATTTCAACACCACCACAAGGTAGATCAGTCTCTTTCGACCAAAACCCAGTCATCGGCTCCAACAAATATCCACTCACACGCCACCACGTGCCGCTCGAAGTGCCAGATCCGGCTAGCGCATCAGACCCACACGCTGCGCATGCAACTTTTTCCGTCCAGATCTACGCGCCGCGCATGCACCTTTTTCTGGCCAGATCTCGGTGATTTTCTTCTTGGGTTATGTTCGTCAGATTTCATTCATCTTTCAAGTCAGATTTCACTATGTTTCTCGGTTTTGATATGTTAAACTCCAAAAACATGGGAATTGAAAGTTCAAGTCCTATGATTACTTTAAAACCCTTAAGTAGGAAATCAGAAAATCGCACATCACAGTCCATGAAGAAGCGACAAGGACGAGGTCGTCTTGGAAGATCTCGACCTAGGTGTAGTTATTGTAATAGGCTTGGACACATTCGCGAAGTATGCTATTCTCTCCATGGTAACCTTGAGGAGGAAGTTTATATGGAGCAACCACCTAGTTTTGTTGCTCAGGAGGAGTCTAACCCGATTGCGTCGGTCACTTTATGGTCTGAAACAGTCTCCCAGAGCCTGGTTTGGAAAATTCAGCACAATAATTCAGGAGTTTGGCATGACTCGTACTAAAGGTCTTAGCAGACTGAAGTATTTTCTAGATATTGGGGTTGCTCAATCCAGATCAGGTATACTCTCCGATGATATTATTACAAAATTTGTAAAGTCGAGTGATCAGCTTGCAGATATTTTCACCAAGTCCCTAACTGGTCCTCGTATTAATTACATCTGTAACAAGCTCGGTGCATATGACTTGTATGCACCAGCTTGAGGGGGAGTGTTAGAATAGAGTATTTCATATATAGTATCCTAGTAGGAAAAGGATTGTAATGGAGTGTCTATAAATAGAGCTCAGTGTAATCATGTAGATACAACAATTCAATAATAATAATTTCGCCCATATTTTCTGAAAAAAACAAAATAATGCCGATGAAGAAAAAAAGAAAAAGAAAACAAAATAAATGGAGCTTAATATAAGTAATGAAGTAGGTCAGCAAGTTGATGGCTTCTCGTAGCTCTGTAAGTTAAGGAAATCTAAACAAACAAAGGAGGTGGCAGGAAGATTGGCAGATCTTCCAAAAAGAAAAAGAACAACAAAAACGGCTTTGAAATGAAATAAACATCCTGACCACCAATCAAACCGGGTATCAACAACTTGCCTAGCAGATAATTTCTTGAGAACCTGGTATAGTTTTCTGTTATTAAGACTCTTAAGTACTGCTATGAATCCCCAAAAAGATTATAATTCAGCAGTCAAATAGAGGAAAGAAAAATGGACCTAGAATACACCTTAGCAGCAAAGTGTTAAGTACAGAAAAAAGCTTAGTGATCATGCCTGTTATATCTTTACTTGAAGTTTATAGTTGGAATATATTTGTTAAACTTATCTTCTATGCCTCTAAAATATTGCCTTCTTCAAATGTTGTAATTCGTTTTCTAATGTTGTTTCCCACCTTCTTTGTAGTGTAGGTGTTCGGATATTTGAAGATATGGCAAACAAAAAGGTATCTGCCATGTCACTAGATTTACTGTCATGATTGCAAGTTTATACTGTATTGGGATGTCTAGACTGCTGTTTATTGGTGCATATTAAGAGATATGATACATCTTTAAGAACTTTAACCAAACTTGTGATTATTTCCGGTAGACCCTAAGCTCAAGAAAAACGGTTTTCAGAACAGAAAAAAACAAAAAAAATGCAAGAGTAAAAAACTACTCCCTCTGTCCCAATTTATGTGGCACCATTTGACTTGGCACGGAGTTTAAGAAATAAGGGAAGACTTTTGAGATGTGTGGTCCAAAACAAATCTTATATAAATGTGTGGTTGTAAATCATCTCATAAAGTAAAAAAAAAATCTAAATATAGAAAGGTGACATTCTTTTTGGGACAGACCAAAAAGGAAATGGTCCCACATAAATTGGGACAGAGGGAGTATGATATATGTTTTTTTTTTTATAATCGTGGTGTGCATGCCAACTTGGGTGCACCTCGACTAATTTTTGGGGTACTCGCCACCTCCCGCCAACACAGGTATTGAGTAACTCAACTCTGTCTACCCAGACTTAGACAAATGGGAAGAAATCACCTAATGTTTTTCCTCCGCTGGATTTGAACCAGAGACCTCATGGTTATCCACCCACTTCATTAACCATTAGGCCACACCCTTGGGTGCTAAACAATGAAACTACATACCTGCATTAAAATAGTCTTAATCTAGGCACGACCTTCAGGATTGAAGAAACTGAGCCGTTAATATATTCTCTTATGACTTCTGTTTTCTAATTCCTTCCTCACTGATTCTCAGTTGATTATTGATTAATATGACATCTTGCTGATTAACGAGATTGAGAAAAGGGCAGAACTCAGTTTGATAGGATACTTAATGTAGCCCAAGCAAATTGCTTCTAAAATATAACAACATTATGGATAGTAGGTAACAGGAGACTAAGATGAATTTCCGGAAGTTATTGATTTAATAGCTTTTTTCACAAGGTAGCTAATGATTTAATATCAATTAAATGGAAGGTAGATATGAACTTCCTTTCTTTTGTCATCTATCTCTTCATATCTTTTGCCAAGGCAAATTTTCAAGGATTCCACATTGTCTGGGTTCTATTTTATTTATTCAATCAAAAACTTGTCTGGCATGCTCCTTTTTAAGTTCCTTCATATTATCCTAGGTTTTATTCGTACAATCAAAAACTTGTCTGGCATGCTCCTTTTTAAGTTCCTTCATATTATCCTAGGTTTTATTCGTACAATCAAAAACTTGTCTGGCATGCTCCTTTTTAAGTTCCTTCATATTATCCTAGGTTTTATTCGTACAATCAAAAACTTGTCTGGCATGCTCTTTTCCCTTTTGTGTAGACTGGTAAAGGAGTTCTTGTCAAGGCTGTTGGTGTGGTCGAAGCTAGTGCAGATACTGTCTTTGATGTGCTTTTGAGTCTTGATCGACGTAGAAGATATGAGTATGTTCCTCTGAATGACAAAATATTTTGGGATTATATTGTAAAAATCTGCCTAATAGCCATCTTGCAGGTGGGATACGTTAACAGGGGACGTGGAGTTGTTAGAATCTTTGGATGGTCACTGTGATGTTGTTTATGGGACACTTGACCTCAGAAAACTTTCTTGGTAAGTAGCAACTATTCATATTCGGCTTCTTAAAAAAAAGGGCAGCCCGGTGTACTAAGCTCCCGCTATGCGCGGGGTCCGGGGAAGGGCTGGACCACAAGGGTCTATTGTACGCAGCCTTACCTCACATTTCTGCAAGAGGCTGTTTCCACGGCTTGAACCCATGACCTCCTGGTCACATGGCAACAACTTTACCCGTTACTCCAAGCAACTATTCATATTCGGCTTCTTAATAGCACTAAAAGCTAGTAGAGTTAATGAATCAGGTATGGTGGTGCTGTACGATTATGCTTTGGCTATAGGAATTTGAAAATGTAAAGCTTAAAGTTAAAGAATGCAACTGTAAGTGGCAGAAAAGAATATGAAAGAGAAAGAAGCAAAGAAAATGGAAGAATAAATATCGAAAAGAGTCCACAAGAGGAATGGGAGATTGAATGTGCTTCCCATATCAACTTGCCTTAAATTTACTATAGTACTCATAACAACCAAGTTACAGTTAAAACCCTCAGTGACAGAAAAATTGGATAAGATAATGAAAAGATATATTAAAATTACTATAAGGGGGAGATAGGGATACATCAAGTAATGTTTGGGCTGTATCAAGATTGAGGAGTGTAGAGATTTGGGGTGGTGAGCGAGATATTTACTTAAGGATAGTAGTTTCTTTTTCTATATCTCCCCTCTCTTTTATCAGTTCGTGAAGTATAAGGGTGGTAAGATTCAAAGATTCATTAGGAAATAGGAAGGGAATATGGCAGCCAAAAGAGAACTGAGTGATCAGTAAGATGCTTGTTAAAGCATTATAACACTTTTATGTATGAGAAAGAAGAATGGAAATGGGAGGCTGAAAAGCAGAAGATAACATTTGGATACGTAAGCTGAGATTGAGGAGAACACAAATGAGTAGTGAAAGAAAGAGACATGCAACATCAAACCTTATTTTCTGCCTTGATATTATGGTGAATGTATTGTTTAAGATGTTTGTACATGCAATACCAAACCTTATTTTCTCGTTTTATTGTATGTATAACCTGCTCTATAGTGTAATGTTATCATTTTTTCGACCCTTTGATGTGGGTGATCCTTCTCTTTATGTTTGGAGGTCTTTCGAATTTGGTCTACTTGAATCTTCTTCTTCTTTTAATACATCAGATGTTCTCTTTTGCAGGTGGCAGTCTAAACGAGATTTTGTCTTTTCTCGGAGGTGGTTTCATGGTCAAGATGGAACATATAGTGAGGATCCTGGGCTTTCTGTCTATTAAATTCTTCTTTATTATGTCCAATTTCAGTTGACTTTAACTTTGCACCTAAAGAGATGATGTGTTTTCATCTCTTTTGTACATTCTACTCTCTATGCTGGTCATTTGCTAGTTTTCTTTTTCCTTGAATATGTGGCTAGAGTTCATCCTCCAATTTCTGGTTTCTTTCTTTGAGCTAGCTTTACTAATAATCTCTTTGTTTTTTTTGTTGGTAAAAAGTAAGATTAATGTGCCTGAATCGGTTCATTTGCTTAAATTTGCTGTCCCTGTTATTTTAAAACCTAATACACCTCAAAATATTGCAAGTATGGTTTGCTTATGCAAATTTTATAGAATTATAAGCAGAGAAATTGTGAAGGATTAGAGCATGCATTATCCGAGAATCAGAACTTTTCCTTTATCTATGTTTGAGTACACTTGCAATATGTATGTTTTCGTAATTCCAGCCATATCATTTGTTGTTTAGCCTGTTTGTTTCTATAATGCTTTCATTTTTATTTTTATTTTATTTTATTATTATGCTTCCGTTGACAGATATTTTTCTAAATTTGGTGCAGCAATCTTGCATTTTCCAACTGAATACAAGAAGCGGCCTCCAAAAAGTGGATATCGACGTATAAAAATGATCGGTAAGAATCTCCACATCATAAAAGATCTACTACTGGAAGATTTATCAGAAAAAGGATATAGCATCTGAAGATCCGCTTGTGTAACGACCTTCGCTTGTTACTAGTATGGTTAGGATGTAGGCTTGAATCAGGGATTGCTATCACCTTGTCCATGCTAATTTCCTATTCGTGTTGCTGCCTTGAAAGGATGGGTAGAATACAAGTTAGTGTTATGGAGTTGGTAAACATATTAGAGATTTCAGTTACCTAACGAACACTACTTTGGTGCCTGAAATTCTCAACCAGTGGTTCAAGAGACTGAACTTGAGCTGTCAGTAGGTATTTTATAAAGACCTTTGTTGAAGAGTCCCACATCGGATGAAAAAAGGGATGGGTGGTCTCCTTATATGGGCTTGGGAAATCCTCCCTTCATGAGCTAGCTTTTGGGGTCGAATTAGGCCCAAGATCCATTCTTTAAATGGCATCAGAGCCAGGCCTATCCCAATTCATGATTTACCAATGTTGGGCCCCCATATTAAATTGTCCACGCTCTAGATGTACAGCCCTGGGCGTGAGGTGGGGTGTTGAAGAGTCTCACATCGGATGAAAAAAGTGATGGGTGGTCTCCTTAAATGGACTTGGGCAATCCTCCCCTCCAGTAGCAAATTTAAGTGCAAGATTGGATCACGTGAACCCATGGTCACCCGACTAAACTCGATATATTATGTGTATAATTCTTAAAATATGTCTAATATTATCTGAAGGAACCCATGGTCAAAAGAGACTGAGTGGTGCATTGGTTAAGGTGTTGGGTTTAATTCTTGAAGGTGAAGGGATTGAACCCAACTTGCTCCACTATAATTTTTTTTATCTTTATCTTAAAAGCAATGGTGCACCCATCCTCTTGAAATTCTGGATTCGCCTCTTCTCCCCTCATGAGCTCGCTTTTGGGGTTGAGTTAGGCCCAAGATCTATTCTTTTCAACCTTAAATTTGGTATTTGACATGACTCGCACTGAAGTCTATTATGGAAGATAACTGGTCCAAATGCATAAGCCTTTGGAATATGTTTTTTGTATCTGGAAATATTAATAATCTGGGTGTTTTTCCTAACCATCCGGTTAATCCCAATTCAATGCAGCTCAGCTAGTTTTTTGTGGTCTGGAATTTCATCTCCTTTGACTACTTTGGATTCCTTTCTCTTTGGTTATGTTTTTCTGAAGAAATTTTATGCTATATTACCAATCAAAATTATTCGTGGTGTAGTGAGGTTCTATTTCCACTGTTTTACTTCTACTGGAAGTCCTCAATGGTGGATCTGTGAGAAAATGTGATTATCTAATGGTGTCTGTCAAACTTCACTTTCTTATTTAATCTGCTGTCAAAGTGACTTTAACAGTACAGTTCCTAGAATTCTTGAACTGTAGTTTTTCTGTAATTGGTTTGTGCATTTATACAGTCGTATATGCATGTGCTTCCAGCTACTAACTAGATCCTGGATGCATAGCGCATGGGTAACATTATTCTTGCTACAAGTCTCAAGACATTGCTGATATCATGAAAATTTTATGAGTTCGGTGTTAGTATATCCAGATTAAATTTAAAATAAGAGACTATGTTCTTAAGCGTTGTTGATTGTTCCTGACTAAACTATGTTGAATTGTAGCTTGTTCTTGGGAAATCAGCAATATAAGCACTTCCTCCTCATTAAGTCCTGCCAGATGCCTTGTGACACTGATTCTGGAGATACGTTCTAAAGGCTGGTTTAAGTGGAAAAATAATGAGTTCTCTAAATTCGAGAGAACACTTCCTTTTGGAATGTTGAGTCAAGTGGCAGGTTGGTTGATTTGATTACCTATGTTTTCTGGAAGCTCATGCCTTGTGTTACAAAGCCTAAATTCACAATTCATTGTATCTTTTAGTTTTCGGGATTATCCTCCCCTCTACCCATCCCCAGAAAATGGACAAAAAAACCATAACCTTTATCTGGTGTATTAGGTGATTCATAGAGCATATTCTTCTTGCCATTGATGATGCAGTGTTTTCTTGTGTTCCCTAATTCTACTTTGCGTGTTGAATGGTCTGCTGAACTCTGCCTGTTTATTTTCCTTTGTGTCTTATTCCCCAGTTTTCCTTTCTTAAGCAGTGGAAGATTAATTCTCTCTTTCTACCTCTCACTTTCCGGTTAAGATTTTTTTTTCTAATCAATGTATAGTTTCTCCTTCCGTATACCTGTGAGTTGTCTATGTTCTTCCTTCCTTTTGTATCATTCGCCAGAAAGCCTGGACTGCTTAAATCACTTGCATTTCCTTTGTAATTTGACAATAGTAGTGAACCAAAATTACCTTCGTCTCTTGTTCCCCTTAACACCATATTCTGATTTGCGTACAACTTTCTCAAAGGATGCGAGGGGGCAGTATTTACCCTCTCCATCCTCCATGCACTAACCGTTATTTTGTATTTGGCTCCTTCAAATTTACACCTTAGCCTATGTTCATCATCTCTGTGTATTTCCAGAAAGATATTCCTCCATTAACGTCACCATCCAATAATTCCGAAGTTGGAATGGCTAGACCATGCAACCTTCTTTATATCACAGGACTACATGATTACACCTTCCGGATAATTGTGTGATAGTGTTTTTTTTTGGTTTACAAATTTACTACCCTTGTCTATTGGAGTTAGCTTGTTGACAGTTGATGGAATGCCGATATATGTGTTTATTGCACTGGTGATTTTTGCCCGTCTTTATGTTTTATTATTTGTGTAGGTCTGAAGGAATATATTGGAGCAAATCCAGCACTTACATTTGAATCATCCACTGTAGTTGTTCATTCAAAAACATCTGGTGTTTCTATGTCAAGCAATGAGCTTGAGGATGCAATTGGGTCAGATGAATTCTATGATGCAACAGATGGTGATTCGTCATCATCAGATGAAGAAGATGATGAAGCATCCAATAAGCAGGTTTGTCATTTCTCGTGTTCCTCCATCAAAAGCAGTGCAATATTTCTAGAGACTGTCTGGTTCAATTACCTTGCCTTTGAACCCTTTATGTCCCTTAATTTACTCTGACAGGACAAAAAAGTCAAGCTAAAAAATGTTTCATGGGCCATAGCAAGCTTGGCCTTAAAGAAGACATCGGGTAATTGAATACTATGCTTCTCGTCCTGATTAGTTTCTTCTTTCTTTCTTCTCCACTCCCAGCTTTCTTGCTTTGGTATATGTGGAAGCATCTGTGTAGCAGTTCAATTTGTAATCCTTTATCTTCAAAATCAGTTACTCTAAACACTGAGCAGATCATGAATGATTTACTTGAGATGGTATTTCAGATGAACATTAGTCCTCAGTTTCAAGACCAATTAAACTTACAAAAAAGAATTGTTTACTCGAAACAATCTCCAAAAAAGGAGGCCTCAACATTTGCAACAGATGTGCTCTCTGTGAAAAAAGAAAGTAAAGATGTCAACCATCTCTTCTTCCGCTGCAGTTTCACCACCCAACTTGGAATGTAATGTTCAGTGTTTTGGTACTTAATTGAGCAATGCCTAGAACTCCTCCTATGCCGATGTATATGCTATATAGTTGGTTCTCATCCTTCCGAGACTATGAGTGTAATAAGAGCCTCCGTCGACAAAACGATCACCCTATGATGATCATCTCGTGGCTATTGAGAACGAATTAATACAGGAAGGTTTAATAAAGGCTTCAACCTTGGTTTGGAGCACAATCACTATGACTATATTGTGATCCATCTGGAAGGAAAGAGATGAAAGAATCTTTGAAAACAAACAAGGATCCATGATTACTGCAAAGTTTAGATGTATCTCTTCTACTATCTGGATCCGTGATTACTGTATAGTTTAGATGTATCTCTCTACTATATTTTGGTGCAACATGGATGTAGTAACTAATGTAAATCACATAGATGCCAATTGATTTTTTGAGCTCAGTACAATATGTGATTTGAGGCATAGTTGTTAGGGGTGGTTTATTTGCTGGTTAGGAAGGGTGTTTTTCATGTATTAAAACTAGCATAACTAATACTCCTACCATGTTCGGTAGCTTCTTGGTTGTTTGTATAAAATTCAGTCCACCAAGTACGGTGTTTGGTTATCATTGTACAATCCCACATGAATAAGACATGTATAAGTTATGAGTCAGTTCATATATTATTTATGCGGGATAAACGGCTGAAAATCTTGGCTAGCCTCTAGAGGGGTGATTTTGATAGCGGAAAATCATAGAAGGCGAGACATTGTCTGCGTCAGTTGGTGTTACATGTGTAAGGAATGGGGAAAGGATGTGGATCACCTTCTTCTACATTGCGGGCTTACCGTGAGATTATGGTGGGATATGTTTAGGTGGTTTCACACACATTGGGTAATGCCAAGAACTATGAAAGATTTGATCTTCAGTTGGAAGAGCGGGAGGAGGAGAAGACAAAGGGCTTGGAACATGGTACTGCTTGCATTAATGTGGGTAGTGTGGAGAGAGAGAAATATGAGAGCTTTTGAAGGAGTAGAGTCGAGTTTCTCTCAGTTGAGGAGTAGCCTCCGCGCTCTTATTTTCTATTGGAGTAAACAGAAAGTTCCTTGTTGTATAGAGGATTGGGTGGAGTTTGTAGAGAATCATATTTTATTGATTCTTGATCTTTTGGTATTTCCTTTGTATACGGCCGTTGTGGCAATGTTTATGAATGAAAATACTTTTACTTGATCAAAAAAAATATTTATGCGGGATAGAAGATAGAATAACTGATACATGAGTAACTAGACCTTGCATAACTAATCCCGTAATACCTGCATAACTCTATCCAGCAACCGAACGACCCCTTATTGTTGCATTGCACAATATTGGATGTAGCTAATCTCCTGTTGTAATAGCATGCACTTATTGCTGGATATCAGGAAAATTACCTTTACCTATCAAAAGAACACAGAAGTGTTGTTTTATTAGCCTAAAAGGTCTGCTTGTTTAGTGAAGAAGTCTGCAAAGAAAATAACACCTTGCATAAATCACTCTCGTCACTATGTAGCATCTTTCTGGAGTTGGGAGTGGGTGGTGTTGGGTCACTTTTATGAACATTCAAGTGTAGGGAATTTGTTTACAGTCTGTAGAAGATACTTCCTTTTATCCTTTTCCACTTTAAAGTCTCTTAAACACCTTTCATAAAACATTTTGTCTTGCATGCAGCACCAGACATTAGTAAGGAACTAAATCCCGATGTACCTCCATTAACTCTTGATCCAAGTCAGTTTCATGGTACCATGCGGCATGGGAAGGGTGAGGGTGACTCTGATTGCTGGTCTTCGCCAAGTGGTTCTGGTTTCATGATCAGAGGGAAAACATACTTGAAAGACAGTACAAAGGTAGCTGTTTATACTTGAAATATTTTTATCCAAATATTTGGATTAAGTTCTTACTTGTAGTTGTACTGATGCTGGAGACATACATGTTTCCGATTGTTTTCCCAGCTTTCTAACTTCTGAATCTCTTTCATCAGCTAATTAATCATAAGAGTCACCCACTTAGCAGTGTTCAAGATAAAGAAAAGCAAAAAGGCCAAGGGTATACTATTAGTTTTTTATTTATTGTTGATAACCAAGGCTGTGTCATCTACTCGTTCCTTACCTCGGAGTTTAAGTCATGGTGCTATTTACATTAATAAATAATCACTGGTGTTAACTTCTATTGTATTCGGCACAAATAATTTCCATAATTTCCCATATAAAGATGGTACTATAAGAAATTAAGCTTGACAGGAACTAGAATCATAGTAATTGCAATTTTTCTAGGTCACTGGTGGAGATCCCTTGCTCAAGCTTGTTGCAGTTGACTGGTTCAAGGTGGATGAATGCATCACAAATGTTGCTCTGCATCCTAAGTGTCTTGTTCAGGTAATGAAGAATCACTTCTTACTTGACTGCACTTTGTTTATCCTCTCGAAAAAGGTAAAAAGTCATTTTCTGCATCTTGCGGAGAGAAAAATGGATATGCTGTTGCTAATTATCTCCTACACTAAACTGTAGATGCGATCAGATAGCTCCTCATATGGAGCTACGCTGGGATAGGTTAGGCTCAGATACCTGACCTTTTGAGGCAAATCCTTTGTGATTATTGAAATTAGATTTGTAGCAAGCACTGCTTGTAGACTTACTTGTTATCTTTTCTCTTTGAAGTCACTGCAAACTTTGTTGTATGATGGAAAGCTTCGTAACATTTTACTTATTCAGTTTTAAAGAAAAGAAACAGAAAATACATGAAAATGACAAGAACTTCAGTTTTCTAACTTTTGTATGTTTGGTCATTGATTATAAGCATTGTTGTATGCATCCTAAGATTGTTATTACGAGAATAGTCCCTTTACCCACACAAATTGCCACAATGAGTGAGGAATGGCGCTCACTTGCTTCCCTTGCGTTTCTTACCTTTTATCTAGTTCATCATAGCTTTTGACTAGTCACGGTGGCTTCGTTGCTTCCCATGTTACCTGCGAGTTACTAGAGGTGTTCTCTACCCTTTTGTCCATTTCTCTCCTTCCAAACTTATCCGTAATATCATGATCAGTGTCAAACTTTTGGTAACCTTTATGATATTGAGGTTGTTGTCCATATTTGTGTGGCACGATAATATTTTATACTATCCACTTTTATGTCTATTAAGCTGCTAAGCATACTCGTTGCTAACAGTGTCTCCTAACTGCAGTCTGAAGCAGGGAAAAAAATTCCATTCATCCTAATAATTAACCTCGAGGTACGTTTTTTTGGCTTTTCGCTTGTTAGTTTTCAATAGATCATGGCATCCCAA
This sequence comes from Anisodus tanguticus, assembly GCA_034509755.1. Classification (NCBI taxonomy): domain Eukaryota; kingdom Viridiplantae; phylum Streptophyta; class Magnoliopsida; order Solanales; family Solanaceae; genus Anisodus; species Anisodus tanguticus. Next base: position 3,901,612 of record CM067543.1, on the reverse strand, counting down.
ACACTTCCTAAATTTATTCTTAACTCTGTTTCATTAAGTTTTGAACGGACCTGTTTCATTTCGGCTGTTTCACGAAAGACTTGACGCACACACAGAGACTCACTTTTCCCCCACTTTATTAGAACATTGTTAATAGCCACTGTGGATCCAAAAGTATGACTAGTACACTTAGAGGATGAAGACTAACCGTTTCAACTGTGTATTACAACAATATACCCAGTCCCACAAGTGGGGTCGGGGAGGGTAGGCTGTACGCTGACCTTACCCCTACCTTTGTGGGGTAGAGAGGTTGTTTCTGATAGACCCTTGGCTCAAAAGAAATGTAATCGCCGTAGGATTGTAAGAAAAATAAGACAGCAAAATCTGGGCATAGTTGCAACTTGCATAAAAATATATTAGACATTTTAATTCCAAGAAACCTAATAAGAAGACAGTGATTTGATACTGCGTCAATAGCACTAGAAACATAACTAAGTTTGCACAGATGCAACCTCAGGACAGCAGATTAAGAACCAGTCAATGTTGACTGGTAACTAAGCCTCAATGGCAGATCAGTCGGCGTAGAAGCAAAAAAGAACAAGTGAATTTTTAAAACTTCAATAATAAAGAAGGGAAACATAAAACTTTATAGATCAACTATCATCTTAAAATTACAAAAAACATATTCCCACTAAGCCCATTAGTGCCAGTTTACTTGACAAAAGCACGAAGAACAGAGGGTGAAAAGTAAAACATTGTTGAAATTAGTAAACAATGAACAAATATGTCTAAACATTGTATCCAAGTCTGCGTTTGAACTGTGTATTAAAGCTAAAAAATTCATCCTAAAACATTCAGGTCGATCATTATCTTTGAGATTATGTAGTTGAAATATACCAATTCAGTTTTAAAAGGAAAGGACAGAGAGAATTTGGTTCCTTAACCTGAAAATGCAACCTTGTTGAATAAATATTCGGGAAATTGACATTAAATAGCCGCCTACCAAAATAATATCCAGCAAATGTATATTTTTTATATTAATGTATAATATAAAATGTACATATTTTATACATGTGTATATTTTTGTATATTTGGCTAGCGAATGTAATTATTTTTGGCCGATCGGCCAAATGTGTAACTTGCCCTAAATTCATTGTAAGAAATGTCACTTATTCTGTTCTGACTTGGTTTTCAGGTTCCAGCTAAACCAAATTACAGCCTGGTTCTCTATTATGCTGCTGATAGACCTGTAAATAAGAATTCATTGTTGGGTAAATTCATTGATGGAACCGATTCTTTCCGTGATTCAAGATTCAAACTGATTCCAAGCATTATTGAGGTATCAGTTACTTTGTCAGGAGCAGACTTCTCTCTATACACTCTTTGCTAATGGCTTCTGATAACAGGGATACTGGATGGTTAAGCGTGCCGTTGGAACTAAAGCTTGCCTTTTGGGGAAGGCAGTAACGTGCAATTACCTTAGACAAGATAACTTTCTGGAGGTTCGGTTCCAAGTTTGATTTTCTTAGTTTACATTCGACATGCTATCACCATGCTACTTTTACTGTACAATTTTTGAAGGGCATGGATTAAGGGCTATGTTGCTCGGACTCTTCACTTTCGGTGCCGCACCCGCGTCGACAAGACATGGGTGTGGGTGTGGGTGTGGGTGTGGGTGTGGGTGTGGGTGTGGGTGTGGGTGTGGGTGTGGGTGTGGGTGTGGGTGGGGTGTGGGTGTGGGTGTGGGTGTGGGTGTGGGTGTGGGTGTGGGTGTGGGTGTGGGTGTGGGTGTGGGTGTGGGTGTGGGTGTGGGTGTGGGTGTGGGTGTGGGTGTGGGTGTGGGTGTGGGTGTGGGTGTGGGTGTGGGTGTGGGTGTGGGTGTGGGTGTGGGTGTGGGTGTGGGTGGGGGTGGGGGTGTGGGTGTGGGGGTGGGGGTGTGGGGTGTGGGTTGTGAGGGTGGGGGGGGTGGGGGTGTGGGTGGGGGTGTGGGTGTGGGATCCGTACCCGATCTGGTCAACCAATTTTGGGTACTTTGACCAAAATCGAGGGAGAAATTCCGGACAGGTTCAATGATTTATGTAATCAAAACAAAAGCTATGGTGAAATTGAAGAAAATGGAATAACTTGTATATAGAAATTTCTGTCTATCCTTTTCCTTTTTTCTCCTTCTGAGATTCTCCTCAATTTTTCCACATAATTTAGGTTTTATAACTCTATTTTTAGAATTTTAAATTATTTTTTGCTTAATTCCCGCACCCATATATGTACCTGGATCCGCACCCACGAATCTTAAAATTTAGATCATGACGAATTCGACCTCTAGATCCGTACTTGTATCCGACACCCGCAACTGAGTCCGAGCAACATAGATTAAGGGTGTGTTTGGTATGGAGGCAAAAATATTTTTCAATTTTTTCATGTTTGGTTGGTCAAAATTTTTGAAAAATATTTTATTTAGGAATATAAGTTACTTATGAATGAGGAAAATGACTTCTCTGGTAGAAGTAAGGAAAACAAGTTCCATAAGTGATATTCCATACTGATTGTCTACACCCCGCCCTCACTCCCACCCCCCACCAACCCCATCCCCATAGTGTTCGCCTAGACTATATATAAATGCTTATGGGACAATATTTCTGCTTATTTACCGAACACCAGAAAATACGTAAGAAAATCACTTATTTTTGAGGAAAATATTTCTCGTCATACCAAACACACCCTAAGTTGCTACAGTTTTCTATTAAGTTGCCACAGTTTTCTCTGGAAAAGCAAGAAAATATTTCTCTTGTGCTAAGGCTTTCATGCTTACGCGCCCCTCTCCAACGAGTCAAGTGGTTTTCCGCTTCTCTCTCTTTGTTTCGATGAAAGCCTGATTTGTCTGAACTACTGAGCTCAAGTGGCTTTCCTTCAATACACATGCTTTCTTCATTGATTTTAATCCTCAAATGGAACTTCATGTATGCAGATCGATGTGGACATTGGTTCATCATCCGTTGCAAGAGGTGTTATTGGTCTTGTACTGGGATATGTCACAAGCCTTGTCGTTGATCTTGCTATTCTCATAGAGGTATGTTCTTCTTCTTCTGATCATGGTCCATCTGAAGAGAGAACCTGGCTCATTGGAGTAAAACCATTTCACTCATCAAGTAGTTTAGATAGATGACTCTATGAAATGCTAGACCATTTTCTGGTACTTATGAAAAGTCAACTTCACAAACAAAGCAGAACGGCACATATTTATTTATTATGTGCCGTTCTGCTTTCTCTCTTTCCATATGACATAGTGATTTTGTTGCTTCCCTCTCCCAGCATTGAAGTTTAAGATACTTAAACCAAAATGTAAAACACGAGAAAATCTTAGATTACCTTATAGAAAGCTCATTAGTTTACTCCCATCTATCTGGATGACGCTCTCAACTCAAGAGGAAGAACTAGTAATAAACACAAAACCTTCCATTCTTGCTCTATATTTGTTCGAATAAAATGTTTAGCGAATTCCACACATCTGACCAAAAAGTCCTTTAGAGACAACTCATGCCTCAACACAATCATTCACTATCAAGCCAAATGTAGAACAACCGGTAAATATTCTGAACCAGCTTCGTTAAGTGAATGTCTGTTTTAAGACACGTATTCATGTCCTAAAAACGACACACATCTCCATGTTAATAATGAATAAGTTCTCGACATCCTGGTTTTAAATCCGTAAACAATTCAGTTGCATTTGTTATTCTCTAACAATTCATGTCACTTTGCACATGACCATGTTGTCTACACGTTTGCAGGCAAAAGAAGAGGATGAACTTCCTGAATATATTCTTGGAACTGTTAGATTAAATCGAGTAAAGGTCGACTCTGCTGTACCATTGGAGGGTTGACGATTATTTTGTTATGGAATCATTATTATTAATTTGTGTACTAAAATGACATCCCAATTCGTATGGGACTGAGGTGTAATTATTGTTGTTGTACTAAAATGATATAGCGAACAACACAAAATCGAATGCTGTACTGAAATACCTATTTCTTGAAACAAAAGATGTAACTGAGATGAATGGTGTAGTGTATACTAAAAATGCATATACTTCTTGTGAGATATAGTGATTCACTCATTTATGTAAATTGAACTTCAATTAAGATTTTCCTCAACCCTAACTTCACTTGTATGAGCGAAAAAATTGCAAAGGCGGGCTATTTGCACAGTGCCATTTAAGGTGCAGCCACCTTTTTAAAAACTTTTCACCAGTTAAGGGTCTTCAGCATTTAAATCACCATACTGCAAGTTTGGAGAAGTGGGACTTGAATTCCAGTTATCAAAATTGAGTTTAAATCAAGTGGTATTGTTAGAAAAGCTTGGGAACATTAGCAAGAATGAAGATTGGTAGTTCAAACGTTTCAAACATACATGTTTGAAGTTTAGCCTTGGCAAGTCAAATTTTAGGTAAAAATGTCAGAACTTTGTTGCCAAATTTCAAACTCGAATTTTTGTAACTTCAATCGCATATGCATAAAGTTGGTTTCGAAATGGTTAAACTTGTAAATTTTTATACACTATAGCTATAGCTCAAATGATGGTTCTAAACTCGGCTATCTTTGCACTTGCTCCTATGTGTGAGCTTGGGCAAAGCTTAACATGTTCATCCTAAATAAATAAGGAAAGTACGGTAGGCTGATAGCTAGCGTAAAAATAATTTGTAATTATTATGATTCGTATTGAATGTTGATCAATACAGAAGATTCATATGGTCGACTTCTAACTAGTTTAGCATTGAGAGGTTAGTTGATTTGAAGCCCTTGTGCATCCTACTAGTTAAGCTCAATTAATAGCTCACACAAATACAGGTTGGTCTCCAGTAAATGCAATTAAGAACAATATCTTAAATGCAAAGTTAGATTTATGATTAACTAAATGAATCATGTTTTAAAGGTGTTTTAATTGCCATACATTCAATTATATTAGATAAAAGATGTCACACATTATTATGTGATTGAGTGATCCAAATGATTTGGTATATGTCTCCTTTAATATTTTTCATTCCCCCAGCTGAAATTGTATGGTCAAAAGAGCAGGTGAAAAGAGGAGTTTACGAAGCCTATAAAGAAGAAAAAAGAATTGGAATAGTTTGCCTTTTCTCTTTGCTGCTGGCATCCATTTATTCATTTCACCTAATGCTTTATATAATCCATTATTTCTATTTGCTTAATAACCCTTTAATTAATTTATTTATTTTGATAAACGAAAAATTTTCGAAGGCCAACTGGTGCAAGGTCCGAAATTACTATATAATTAGCTTGCCTATTTACCCTTCTTGACTTAAATACTCCTTCTATCCTAAAATAATTGTCACAATTCGCTTTTCAATAGTTAAACTACATGAATAATGACCAACATTTTTATATATATTTTTGCATCATATTAATATGCGAAAATTGCAACTTCTCGTATGACTTTTAAATATCTAAATTTTAATTTTAAAATGTTAAATTAATCTAATCTAATGTAATTCCGAAAATTAGTTAAGTTGACTCTCGAAATGCGACGTGAAAACTATTTTGAGACGGAGGGAGTGTCACATTTTCTACTTTGCAATAAGTCAACAAATTTTGAATTCATGACGTGCATCTAACCTTCGCCTGATTTAGGCAAATGTTCTTTTTTAGGCCATTATTTAGATGTCGCCCCTATATTTTAATAGTTATACAAATATAGTTCTCGAAAATTTGCCTTTTCAGATAACGTTAGACTCGAATCTAACCTACAAATTACACGCTGCGCTCTCAAAGCCAAAACCCCTTGGGCAAACATATTTTTATTTTATATATTTTTTTGATTGATTAATTTTTTACTGTTTGGATGGTGGGTTGTGTTTGCCACTTTGTCCACACATACGTTTGTTTCTGCACCCACTAATTTGACAAATTCACAGATTTTAGCACCGATATTTGCCCCACCAATTCTCCATTTAAACTGAAGGGCCACTCTCAATGTTAAAAGCTTAAAAGGGAAATTTGGTGCACAATGTATTCATCATTAGCAGGGTTTGGAAAGGGTCGCACCCCAAAGAGTGTGATATACACTATTATAGACAGTCTAACCTAATGCAAACATTAGTGGCTTGTCCTCATACTATTCGAAGTCGTTCAATTTTATGTTTCTATACAATTTTGGTTCATATTTACTTTAATCCATAGTCTATTGTCTAGGATTTGTTGTTGCTATTAACCAAACTATACCATGAAATGGTTGGATTTCATATGTCTAAGTTTTTTGAAATAAATATTCAAATTTACCTCTGATTTGAAATTACCGTTTGATTGGAGCTTCATTACATAGGGCTACAAGCCTACGACGATACTATTTTATAACAATATTAATATTAGACCAAAAATTAATAGAGGGCGAAATTGCTCAATTTCAAATAGTACAACAACACATTTTGATTATTATCCATCCATTCAACCAAATTCCTGATGAAAAGATAAATCACTTCTAAGAGTCATTGATTTATTGTTTTTATTAAAGTGTATACAATAATAATATTTAGCCATATTTAGTCCTGTATAATTATGGTAAATATAGGATCTCTGTTGTATAAGGATTCCACATTGTACACCCTATATATATTTTGTATTAATGAGAAAGACTCCCCAAAGGAAATTAAAACAATTCTACATGGTATCAGAAGCCAACAATCCTTCCCAACCCAAAACCTAAATTCGGCCGACCTCTCCACTCTTTTTCCGGCGCCAAATCGACTGTATACCACAGGTATACCGTCGATATACACTAAATATACAACTACCCAACCCTCTGCTGACAACCCTGTATACCCCTGGTATACTGCTGATATATAGTCCTTCCTCCTTCTATATCTCTTCAACAGGTCGTATACCCCTTGTATACATCCTATATACGCCGATATACACTTTGTATACGGCAGATATAACTCCATGCCACTATATACTATTCGTATACCACCTCCCTAAGTCGCTATACACCCTATATACGATTGGTTTCTTCCTCATATACGTGCAGTTTACGTCTCAAAACTCCCCCTTAATTTTTTTCTTTCTCCTACCCGATCTCCGGCAGCCATAATAGCCGGAAACCACCACGAACATAGCGGGGGACAGAAGCACAGTAGTGGCAGCAAGGGTTGAGCTGGGAACTGGGCTTCCAGCTTGAGCCCAGCAGCCCCCAGAAAAAGCCCAGCAGTCCCCAAACAGAGCCTAGCAGCTTAGGCCACTGGACTCATCCCAGAAGTTGCGGCCCAACATCCCGCCCCAGTGCAACTCGCCCCAGACCAAATACTAGGTCACGACCATCCAGCCCACAACCTCTCAACCCAGCAATGGCCCAGCAGTCTGGGACCACATCCGACGGCCTATAGAAATCAGACTCATTTCTCTACTCCAGGCCATCCACAATCCAGTTTGGGCCAGGTTTTTGGCACTTTGACCCGCCAACAACCCGATAATGCGTGGTATATGGATACGGACGTCACGTCTCATCTCACCAATAATTATGATAATCTTTATCAACTACATAAGTTACAATCTCCACAATCTATTATGGTCGGTAATGGTCATCGCATTCCAATTCAAGAATTTGGCCACACACTTAACCCACCACCGCATCCCCACTTCTCTCTTAAAAATATATTTTATGCCCCAAACATCATCAAAAATCTAATCTATGTTAGAAAATTTGCCATCGATAATTCTGTTTCAATTAATTTTGACCCGTTTGGATTTTTTGTAACGGACCTCCGTACCGGGAAACTCCATACGAAATGCAATAGTGATGGGGGTCTATATCCTTTCCTACCCACATCCACTGCTAGTGTCACTCCTCCCACCATTTTAACAACCATATCTCCCTCAACGTGGCATAGTAAACTTGGTCATCCGGGTTCTCACATTTTTTATTCTCTTAGAAACTGAAATTTAATCCAATGTAACAAAGGGAACCTGTCTCATAGTTGCTCCTCTTATCAGTCAGGGAAACACGTTACACTACCATTTACGACTTCTATGAGTACTACTTTCTCTCCATTTGATATTATTCACGCTGATTTATGGATATCTCTCATAACTAGCAACTTAGGCCACAAATATTATCTAGTATTTTTGGATGATTTCTCACACTTTCTTTGGGTCTATCCACTCAAACTCAAATCTCAAGTGTTCTCCAAATTTGTTGAGTTTCGTACACTAGTTAAAACGCAATTTGAAAAAGACATAAAAACGTTTCAATATTATAATTGTCGTGAGTTCTAATTCCCTGTTTCATAAATTTTGTGAGGCTAATGGCATAATTTTTCATTTTTCGTGCCCCTACACCTCTCCTCAAAATGGTAAAGCCAAAAGAATTCCCCGCACCATTAATAATATGATTTGTACCATCTTTTTTCATGCGTCTCTCCCCCTAACTTTTGGGTATATGCATTAAAAATGGCAGAAAACATTCTTAATATTTTACCTACCCGTGCGATTCAAAATAGGACACTCACCGAAATTCTCTACCGTCGGATCCCTACCTATGACCACCTTAGAATTTTTGGTTGTTTGTGCTACCCAAATATGACATCCACGGCCCCTCACAAATTAGCACCCCGATCTACTCCATGCGCCTTCCTAGGTTTTCCGTCAAACCATAGAGGGTACTTGTGCTATGAGCTCTCCACCGACAAAATCATAATTTCTCACCACGTCACCTTTGTTGAGTATGTTTTTCTGTTTGACAACATTAAAAAATTCCAAGTCACTGATTACCAATTCCTCAAAGATTCGAACCCATCACCGTTTGTCCAACAAACATTCCGTCATGCTGCCATTGTTCCGGCGGCCGCCGCCGCCGTACCAAATGCCATGACCGGCAGTCTAGCCTCGGTCTCCCCTCAGTGTCACCTCGGGTCTCCCACCATTTTATAATTTTAGTGCAAATTTCACATTGAAATATGGTTATTTAGCACTAAATAAGGGTGAATCTAGAAAAGTATAGTTAATTTTTTCTTCATTATGTAAGTAGATATTTATTTTTAACCAAAATAAAAAAGTTAAGTAAACACTTATTATAAACAATTATAGTTACTAGCTAACCAGGCCTAGATACAGGGGTCATCATCGTATGACTATATATATACACATAATTTAGTTACACTTTAACTTTTCCTTTTTGTGTTCCTAAAAAGAAGTGTACTTTCCCAATAGCAGCAAATCCACACGGAGGACTATGTGAAATTGCATTTTCCTTTTTTCTATTCCAATCAGTCTAGGGAAACCTCACTTTGTTGAATTTTTGTCCCCCTTTTTTACCCTATTGACTCTTGTTTTAATCTTTTTGGTTTTGGTTAATGCAAATTGTTCTAACATCAAGTTAAACAAGTCTTCTGTGCACGGATGATTTCGAAATCTATGCGTATATGTTTACACTTTAGTTAGCTTCATTTCAAAATTTTAAAAGTGTTGGAGTGTTACAATTAGTTCCATACCGTTGAAGGTTCATGCATATATACAATTTATTGCAACTCCTTCATCGAAAAGTAGAGAGTTCCTGTTGGAAATTAGCCTTTGGCGGGGAGATGCGTCCATCCATCTTTGATGAATTAAACACTTGTGTTCCGCATGTTGGAGACCTTGTCTCTTCGCACATGCATGATCTACGAAGTGAGTAGATGACCGTAGGGCCAAGAATCGTCTAATTTCGTTGAGAAATGAAAGAGATATTGGTCCACGAAGTAAGGTGTTTGAGACATGGAAATGTGGTGTGGGACAAATCTACCACATCGGTGGGAATAGGAAGAATTGTTCTCTATATAAGTCTCTAATTGGTAAAGGGTTTGGGAGCCCGGCTCACGGGCTCACGGGCTCACGGCCTGTGGGCCTGTGGGCCCGTCTGATATTATCTTTTTGGTCCCCAGAATTTCTGGAGACTTTTTCTGTAAATATTGGACTGCGTTTTGGAGCATTAACCACCATTATTTGGTGATTAATTCCTCCATTAACAGCCCATTACTTGGGCAGTGAGCAGCCTCTTTCAATGGCCTTAATAGAGGGGGGAGACAAGTACGTTGTGACCTTCATTGATGATGGTACAACGTATGGAATCCTTTGTTTGTTGAAAAACAAAGATGAAGTTGTTGAAGCGGATAAGCGCTACAAAGCAGAAGTTGAAAATCAACTAAGCCTATGGATTGAGAAATTTGTAGTGATAGAGGGGGAGAATGTGAAGCATCGTTCATTAAACGACTGTTCATTTCTCACCTCAGTCCAACGGTGTTAGCCAAGCGCAAAGTCGTACGCCCAAATTATGTGGGGTGGCTTGGTAAAAGTTGGAATACTGAAACAGGTCAAGTTGTACCTAAGACTGTAGATTGCATATCCACTGGATCTGTAAATAACAGTAGTGTTGATCGCCTCTTGGTGTCAGAGAATGCTGAATTCTTTGGAGATAACTTTCCTTGAAAAAGGAAAAAGGGGTAATTGCTCAAGGATACCAAGAACCCGCGAGGGCCTTACTGTCCGGAACTAGACGTTCCAAATCTACAGGACTCGAAAGTTGCTGGCTATCTGGAACTTAATATTCCAGATCTGCAGAACTCAGGAATTCTAGATGTAGAACCGAGAAGGAGCAAAAAAAAAAAAAAGGGGGACAAAGACTTGTTCCATACCTTCTAGCTTGTATGGTTGAAAACGAACCATGGACAATTAACAAAGAATTGTCATCTCCAAAAACACTGCTTTGGAAAGAAGCTAAAGAAAGAAATAGATTCTATCATATAGAACCATACTTGCGTAATGGTTGATCTTCCTCCGGAAAAGAACCTTTGGGTTGTAAAATGTGCTCCCTCGTGAGTAGTTTCACATCCAGGGGCCATTGTAGTCTTACATGGCATGGATGTTGAAATGACCTTTCCAACCGGAGAGTTGGAAGAAGAGGATCGAATTGGTTTGTTTGAACTGTTGGGCTTCTTCCCGAACTTTCATTTTGGTCCACGAAATGTTTACATTTTGGTCCCGAAAGTTTCGGATAAAACGAGGAATAATGAATCGACCACGAAACATTGACTCGAAGTTAGAAAGCCAACGAGTTGGAGAATCAACGATCGAAAGTAAAAGTCATATTGTAACAAAGTCTCGATATGAAAGATATGGGTATCACGAGATGACATCTTAGGAATTGGATTTCTAAGACATCTAACGGACTGGTCGATAGTAGACGATCTCGTTGAAGCCACCAATGGATATGAATCATAGAAATGATTGGAATCATGGTGCTCCCATAGACAAAGAGCGATATGCACGGGTCATGTGTAGTTCAATGTATTGTACACACTACAACCGACACGGTATCGTCCTACAAACAGATCGCCTGAACTAAGGTTCACGATGATCTTAATACATGATCAATAGAAGGCGTTAAGTCGATATGACGATATCCGAATTATTCGCTTATCTACGATTATAGTATTACGGATGTCCAAATGGTTCGGGAGAACACGGTGATGCAAACTGGACATCAGATCTGAAGAACACCAAAGCCACAAGCAAATGTGTATGGTGGGTCTTGGAAAATCCTCTAAGCAAACTTGCATCGGCCGATTCATGATGGAATAAGAGTTTATCGCTTTATACAAAGCATGAAAGAAGTTGAGTAACTTCACGGCTCCTTAGAGGACGTCCCTTATTGGGAGATACCCGTGTCTTCGGAGGTTATACACTTGTGGCTAGCCGGTCGGCTTCAGGAAGGACACGGATGACGGCGTCTAGACATATCTTTTAGGATCTGTCGGAGACATAAGACCGTATGGCAGGTGATCATCACGGGTGTCACATCCTTGTTTACTAACTAAGGGACTACCGGAGATCAAGTGTTCTGCACTTTGTCTGGGGAATTGGCTTAAAACCCAAAAAATACGAACCTTTGCGGTGGAAACCCAACCATACGATTGGAGATCCCAAGAATTTGGTTCAATGGGAAAACTAAGCGGCAAAAGGTTCGGTTGAGCGCTTCGGTGGAAGCAAGAAGCACTTCGGATGATGATTTCGTACGGAAACATGAATCCAAAGATGTTCCCGCGATAGACATTAAAGTCTTTGCTGCATGGTGGGTAAAGGTTAAGCTTCCAAAACTTTTTAAAAGATCCTCAAACGGTTGAGGTTAAAGTTGTGGAACTTTTAATGATTCCTAACACTTGTGAAGTGGGGTATAACGGGATACCTTGTAGGAGATCACCTATTTAAGTGCGAGGATGGCCGACTCAAATGAACGCACTTAAGAATCCAAGTGTGTCCATGGCCACAACGGACAGAAACGTAAGAAGGAAAATGAATAAGAAGAGTTATTGTGTTGATATCGTTGTCTTGGCTTACACTAAACACTGACGGTTCAAGACATCACGTTCACCGCGCAGTAAGTAAGTCCGATGGTATTCAACTAGGGAAGGTTCAAAGCGTAAGCTACCTCTCCTGATGCAATATCTTTTCGCTGAAAGATTGCTGAAATGTAGGCACCTTGTGCGTGCGCCACAATCTCTCTTTCATAGAGGGGATTGTTGGAAATTAGCCTTTGGCGGGGAGATGCGTCCACCTATCTTTGATGAATTAAACACTTATGTTTCGCATGTTGGAGACCTTGTCTCTTCGCACATGCATGATCTACGAAGTGAGTAGATGACCGTAGGGCCAAGAATCGTCTAATTTCGTTGAGAAATGAAAGAGATATTGGTCCACGAAGTAAGGTGTTTGAGACATGAAAATGTGGTGTGGGACAAATCTACCACATCGGTGGGAATAGGAAGAATTGCTCTCTATATAAGTCTCTAATTGGTAAAGGGTTTGGGACCCCAAGGGGTATCCCATGTGTTTAAAGGAGGGAAGACCTAGATGTGCTTGGGTTCAAGGCTAAGCCCACACGCGCGCCGCCGCCCGCCCGTCCCGTCCGGTTCCGGTTCCGAGTTCCGAGTTCCGGGTTCTCGGGTTCACGGGTCGTGGGCGTGGGGCCGTGGGCGTGGCCGTGGGGTCAATAAATCGGTCGGGTCGGGCCGTGGGTCGTGGGGGCGTCATTGTGGGTGGGCTCCGTACGATATTATCTTTTTGGACCGAGAGAACTCGCGGATGTACGATTTGATCCCGAAGTTTCATATGTACGGATGGACCGAGAATTCTTTCATATGTACGAGTTTGGTCCCTCGAAGTTTCAATATTTACGGTTTGGTCCCCGAAATTTACGGAGACTTTTTCTCGTAAATATTGGATGCGTTTTGGAGCATTAACCAGCCATTATTTGGCTGATTAATTCCTCCATTAACAGCCCATTACTTGGGCGGTGAGCGACCTCTTTTTCAATGGCCTTAATAGCCATTACTTGGCGTTTTAATGGCCTCCTTTAAGGGCCATTACAACCTTGTTTGTGGCTGTTGGACAGCCCCTCCTCTTGCTATATATTGAGCTTCACTTGGCTGAAAAAAAGAAGCAAGAAAGCGGCGAAAACATAGACGAAAATACGGTGCAAAAAATCGATCGAAAAACGATCACGAAAATAGCTCAAAACGGTGAGCAAATTGTGACGAAAATCGGTGAGCAAACCCACACATATACACAAGATATACACTACGAGAGACACACTATATACACAGAGACAAAAGAGAAGAGTATTGATAAACTCTTCCTTCCTATTCCATATCTTCACAAGTCGAGTCATATTTGTTTTCTTCGCCGGGCTCAACCTATTGGCTTTGTAGTGTTGAGATTAAAGTGTTGTTTTATCTTGGGAGACTATTGCCCGCTAACGTAAAAGCATATATACGGGGCAATCTTGTCTTAAGGATAGAGGGCTATCCTCGACTCAACACACAACGTTGTAACCATCCGTTTTAGTTGTTTCTTGATTTCGGGTTATCAAGATTCAAGGCACAACAAACTTGCGGCGAGTTCTCAACATTGGCTTTGCAAGGTGATCAAGATTCAAGACACAACACACATGCGGCGATTTTGAAGATTGACCATTTATTTCTCATTTCGAACATTTGTAATAGTTATTACTTCCCGTACTGCTCTATAAAGTACCATAGAATACCAACAGTTCCTGCATAGGGTGGGCCTACTAAAAGTAGTAAAACTATAAAAATAAAGGGAAAAGAACGTAGATGTCTCTTGCAAGCAAAATAATTATCCGTCCATACTTCCTTATTTTTATGCCCCAAAAATATTTACTCGGATACCCCAAAATTATGATACCAACATGGTATCACTCTGTCTATTATATATCATTATGTATCACAGTGGACTTCTTTCATTTTTTCAAAAATATTCATTAACCCTCTATGAAACTCATATGGTATATATAATATACTGACACCGTATCATAGAGAATCATGTTCATTTATTCAAAAAACACATTGTTCTAAAAAAAACTCTTTGATATCATCATCTTATATACGTATACTGAGATGTTATCATGGGGGACTGCTTCAATCCTTCAACGAGACACTCCTTAGTCGTTCATGATATCAGTATCATAAATAGCATATATTGATATGGTATCATGAAGAACTGTTTCAGTCCTTCAGTAAGACACTCTCTTAGTCCTCCGTGATACCATCGTAATAGATGATTTCATGGATGACTACTTCAGTTCTTCTCTTAGTCCTCCATGATATCATCATGATATATAAATATGAGTAACTTACATAAGTAGCTACTGTTTATAGGCTCCTGACATGATATAGCTATAATTTCAATTATTACATTTAGTAGCTAGTATTTACCAGCTATGTTGTGTATTCCATTGTATTTAAATATATGAGTGTATAAATTTATGTATCATTTGCTTGGACTGTATATGAATGTATTCGATTTTCGATCAGCAAGGTAGTCAGCATTACGACGTCCGGCAATAATCAGATCTGAAATCAGTTGAATGTATTCAATTATATTTGAATGTATTCGAACTACGAAATTGTAAAACCTCGTGCCTTCGGGCTAAGGATTGACCGTATGATGGAAACATAATGGAACTAAAATGAGGAGTATAGGAAGTGTTTTGAAAACTAATCAAGTTATAGGAAGAGTCTTCGGGAAAAGTATAATTGGAAGAAACTCTACGGGCCATGTTTTCAAGTGAGTTTGCAAAAGACCTCCTTCGAGTGTGTATTCTATAAATCCTATAAGGAATTTGGAAAAAACTTCCTTCATGAAAGTTGTATCCCATTAAAATACCTTTCCAACCATATATGGTGGAAATACAACGAAGCTCTGTGCAAGGAGTTCTGACTATTTCACCGAGAAAATGTCAGTACCATCGAAAAACATGAAATTTTAACTAACTGTAAAATGGACCTAGGAGCTCGCTGAGCTCAGCTCAAAGAGAGACAGTGTTGTGCTATGGACCTCGCTCAGCGAGGTGTAGGATCCTAAAAATAAAATTTTCAAAATTTTGGCTAAGTACATTTTGGACAGGTGAGCTTGCTGAGTGAAGCTCAAAATGAGGTATGACCTCGCCATAGAGCTCGTTGAGCGAGGCCCAAAGCGAGGTTGCCCCTTGCTTTGGAGCTCACTCAACGAGACAGGTGGTCCAAAATGTCCATCCTTTAAATATAATACTTAGTCCGAAAAATCATTCACCAACTCATTCAACCTCATAGAAAACTATCTCAATAGCGTTTTTCTCTCCTATCAACCTCCCACAATAAGGCAAGTTCTCTCCTAACGATTCCTTAGTAATTCTAACATTAAATCATTATTATTAACATGATTCTCTAACTAAAATATAGGATTAACCACGAAATTCTTTGCAAGCGATTCAAACTAAGGTTTGAAGCATTCTTCGTCAAAAATCAATGTAGTTTGTTTGTTAGGAGCGATTACATGTATATAGAGCTTCTATCCACGTGTGGGAACATTATTGTTCTTCCCCATGCCACGTTCATCCATAAAATTATGAATTTCCATAACTTAGGATTTTATTATATTATCATGTTAATCCTAATTACAAGTAATATTATATGTCATGTCTATATTACTATTCATCATTTGTATTCATGATATGTCGTTGTGATTGTCATGAACATGTCTGTAATCCATGAACGCATGCTTTGAATTCCATGAGTTATTAAATATAAGTTATGATTATTATTACTCAGCTCCATGAAATTATACATATTTTTCATGATTTATACAAGTTATATGATTTATTTACTCACATGTTAAACTATAATTGCAAACCATGTTTTACAAGTTATCTTCATGAAATCCATGGTCTTACAAGCCAACTATTTTCAAGTACATATTTTAAGAGTTGCATAGATTACTGAGAAGGCAAGACAGCCTAAAACTACGTATGCTAGTGTAGGATAAGGGTCGCTCCGCCCAGAGGACGATACTTTCAGATTATTGTTTGGATATATTCATATCATATTTATGTCTCAAACCTCGGCAAGGTATGGGAGTGCTCTGCGGGTTGGGTCAGGTACCAGACTCCACGTACCTACGTAGTCATTTTATGTTGTTAGTTATACTACTGTTGTCCCCATAGATACACAGATATACGGTTTTACAAGATTTCATACATGTTTCTTTATTCATGTCAGATCATGTTCATGTTCAGTTTCAGTTTCATGTTCCTATTATTTCATGTGCCTGGTTATTCCTTCAGTTGTTTTACATACAATACAATTTAAATGTACTAACGTCCCTTTGCATGAGGCCTGCACTTCACAGTATAGGTGCTGAATTTCAAGACGACGCAGCTACACGCTAGGACTTCACCTATATCAGCTATTTTGTAAGCCCCATTTCATTTAGGGTGTCAGTCAATTATTTTCATGATTACGTTTTTATGATAGAGGTATGCTAGGGTCTTGTCCTGGTAAATAGTTTTGCAGTCAGACTCATGTTTCAGATGTTTTATAGACCTAGATTTGTTTAGCATGTCAGTCATATCAGTATTATTATTTTCAGACTTATCATAATTTCATATATTTTCACAATATATTTTTAGACTACATTTCAGTACTATGTTTTACATATTTTATTATTATCATTATTGCATGTTTTGATGCCCATGTTGATAAGAAAGTCATGTGGTTCACTCGGTCACATGCAGTCAGGCACCAAGTGTCATGTTTCGCTCAGGCCATGGTTCGGGATATTACAAAGCTCGGTATCAGAGCACTAGGTTCAAGTGTCTTAGGGAGTCTATGAAATTGTGTCTAGGGGGTCTCTTTTATGTATGTGAGGCACCCACACATGTAAATAGTTGACCACCAATACATCTAGGATTGTCTCACTTCTTTCATACTATAGATCGTAAAAATAGAGATATACCTACAGGACATCCTTTTAACTCATGTGAATTATGTATTTCAGAAAATTACTGCTAAAAAGAAATCAGCTACAAGCAAGAGAGCTTCTACCAATACTGCTCGTGAGGAAGATGCTCAGGCTCAGGGAGCCAATTCAGGTACAGCGCCCCCACCCTATACTACAAGGCCTGAAGAGGTTCGTATTCTAGTTCTGCCGCCCAGTTCCACTAACTCAATTATTAGAGGAGTTATCCAGCTACTCACCTAGATTGTGGTTGCTCAAGCCCAATGTTAGGGAATGACTCAAAGTACGGGAACTAATGGAGAGTCATCTAGTTTCAGGATTCATGAATTTCTGTATATGGACCCTCCAGTGTTCACATGGTCTAGCAAGATAAAGGATCCACAGAATTTTATTGATTGGCTTTAGAAAATCTTTCGTGTTATGCATGTTACTGAGATAGAGGCAGCAAAGTTGGGAGCTTACTAGTTGCAAGATGTTGCTAATATCTGGTATGAGTCATGGGAGCATTCCCGAGAGGAAGATGTGTCTCCTACAACTTGGGATGAATTTGCGGATGCATTTATTAAACATTTTTTGCCAATATAGGTCAGGGAGGCATAGGCTGTAAAATTTGAAAAGCTCAAACATAATGGTAGAAGTGTGCATGAGTACTATCTTTACTTTGTTTCCTTGGAAAAGTATGCTCCACATATGGTTCTATACATGAGGGCCATAGTTAGGCGTTTTGTGTATGGTATTGATCCCCATTTATACGATATAGCTAATATTACTGCTCAGAACAAGGAGATGACTATTACAAAGATAGTTGCTTTCGTACAAGGTAATGAGAGCAGGATAAAAAAAAGAGGAAGCGTTACAGAAAGAGAAGGACAGGGAGTTCAACAAGAGAGCCAAGTCTTTAGGTCACTTCAGCCATGGGGGAGGTGGAGGCATATAGTTCTTCAAGAACATGTCATCTATGTTCCATTTTCTCCCCTTAGAGGGGAGTGGTGGAACTATTGAAGAGTTTATGTGAGACAACATCAGAATTCTCTGATTTAATAGAGTCAGCAAGATCCGGGTGACCAGAGTGATCAGCAACTTGATCAGCTTAAGGGGAAGTTTCGCAGGTTTGTGAAGCTAAGTAAAGGGGGATGTATTCAGTCCCAAGCATCTTCGTCAATACTCCATCTGCCCCCCCCCCCCCCGGGTTAAGGGGGAGGATGTCAAAACTTTACCCATAAAAAAAGTACATAGACCTGCTCACTAAGAGCTACAAGACAGCCAAAGCGCTAACTAGAAATAGAAAGTGTTTCGAAAGGCGTCGGCTACCTTTTTACTGACAACGGACTTGCTCCATCTTCATCCAGTGCCCTAGCCCCAAAGTTCAGGAATGATAAAAAGAGGCAGAACTTCAGAGCATCAGGCTCTCAGTCACACGCCAGTGTGGGTCAAAGTACCTTCAGCAACCCAGTTTGTGGTAAGTGTGGTAAGAGGCACCCAGGGGAGTGCCGCTTTGGCATGAATATTTGTTATGGTTATGGGGAGCAAGGTCACTTTCATAGGGACTTTCCATCAGTGAGGCAGGGTGCATGAGGTAATGTGACTCAGTCTGCAAATTCTACAGTTCCTCATAATTCTCAGGCCCAATCAGGGTGTGGTGCGGCTAAGTCTGGTAACACGTGCGGAGGTCCAAACCACTTATATGATCTAGTTGGCCATCAGGATACAGAGGCTCGTACAAACATTGTCACATGTATATTAACAATTTTCACTTATGACATTTATGCCCTTATGGATCCTGGATTCACTCTATCATATGTAACCACATTTATTGCTAAGAAATTTGGGATACAACCAGAAAAGTAGCATGAACCCTTTGAAGTATCCACTCTAGTTGGAGAGTCAGGTATAGTTAGGCGAATTCATAGGGGTTGTCCAGTTAAAGTCTATCACCGTATTACAATAGCTGACTTGATAGAGTTAGAAATGGTAGACTTCAATGTAATCATAGGCATGGATTGATTGTCTTCATGATATGCCACGGTAGGTTGTAGGACCAAAATTGTAAAATTCGAATTTTCCGGTGAGCCAGTCATAGAATGGAAGGGTTATGCTGAAGCACCCATAGGCAGGTTTATTTCCTATTTTAAAGCTAGAAAGATGATATCCAAAGGGTATATTTACCATCTAGTTTAGTTAGGGATGCAGATACTCCAACCCCAACTCTTCATTCAATGCCAGTTATCAATGAGTTTCCATAAGTCTTTGCCGAATATCTTCCCGGAGTTCCTCCTGATAGGGAGATTGAATTCAGAATTCATCTAATTTCCAACACTAAGCCGATATCTATTCTGCCATACAAAATAGCTCCGGAAAAGTTAAGAGAATTGAAGGCCCAGTTAAAAGACCTCCTTGATAAGGGGTTCATTAGACTAAGTGTCTCACCTTGGGGTGCAATAATCTTATTTGTTCGGAAGAATGATGGGTGATTGTGTATGTGCATTGACTACCGACAGTTGAACAAGGTCACCATTAAGAACAAGTATCCTCTTTCCAGAATCGGTGATTTATTTGATCAATTTCAGGGTGCCCAGTCTTATTCCAAGATTGACCTCAGATCAGGGTACCATTAGCTCAATGTTAAAGAAGTTGATATTCTGAAAACTGCCTTCAAAACTCGCTATGATTATTTCGAATTTTGTGTCATGTCATTCGGATTGACCAATGTACCAAATGCTTTCATGGATCTTATGAACAGAGTCTTCAAGCCTTATCTTGATCTTTTCATCATTGTCTTCATAAATTCTATTCTAGTCTATTCCCGTAGTAAGGTTGATCATGCAGAATATCTCAAAATAATGTTGCGGACACTTCAAGACCGCGAGCTTTATGCGAAGTTTTCCAAGTGTGAATTTTGGTGTAGAGGGATTCTCTTCCATCTCATCTCCGTTGACCAGATTGACTCAAAAGAAAGTCAAATTTTAGTGGTCATATGCCTGTGAGCATACAACAACATACCCAGTGAAATCTCATAATATGGGGTCTGGAAAGGGTAGAGTGTACGTAAACCTTACCTCTACCTTGGTAGGTAGAGCGGCTATTTCTAAGATACTCTCAGCTCAAGACAGAGCATAAACACAAGCAAAGCAAGAGAAACAGTTAGACCCCGTCAGAAAAAATTTAAAGTAGTATGAAAATGCTGGTATCAAAATCGAATAAGTCATGATAGCGCATTCTGAAAAAGTAAGCAATAACTATCGCAGGTAAATAAGCTAAACAAAGTATACTAAAGGACAAATAGCAGAAATCAAACTACAAGGGACTATAAAGCAATACTGCACCTATTAGTATGATAGGCTAAGCGGGCCTACTATAATAACACTACAACTACCAGTTTACAAGCGTAAGTAGGACTACGCTAGACTACCTACTACCCTTCTATCCTAATCTGTGTCCTCCAAAACCCTCTATCTAAGGTCATGTCCTTAGTGAGATGCACCTGCGCCATATCCCGTCTAATAACCTTTCCCCAATACTTTTTCGGCCTAACTCTACCTCTTCTGTACCCGTCCATAGCCAACCTCTCACACCTCCGCACTGGGGCATTTGTGTCTCTCCTATGAACGTGCCCGAACCATCTCAACCTCGCTTCCCGCATCTTATCCTCCACCGAGGCCACTCCTACTCTGTCCCGAATATCATTATTTCCAATTTTATCCCTCTTTATATGCCCACACATCCATCTTAGCATCCTCATCTCCGCAACTTTCATCTTTTGGGTGTGCGAAGTCTTGACTAGCTAACACACCACCCAATACAATATAGTCGGTCTAACCACCGCTCTATAGAGCTTGCCTTTAAGTTTTTGTGGCACCTTTTTGTCGTATAAGACTCCAGATATGAGCCTTCATTTCATCCACCCTGCCCCAATACGATGTGTAACATCGTCATCAATAGCTCCATCCCCTTAGATAATAGACCCGATGTACTTGAAGCTTTCTTTCTTTGGAATGACCTGAGTACCAAGCCTCACCTCCACGCCTGGATCAAGATCGATCCCATTACTGAACTTTCACTCTAAGTATTATATCTTGGTCCTACTCGGCCTGAACCCTTTAGATTCCAAAGTATGTATTCAAACCTCCAGCTTAGCGTTCACTCCACTGTGAGTCTTATCAATCAGGACTATGTCATCTGTGACTAACATACACCATGGCACCTCCCCTTGGATTTGTCCGTCAGTCCATCCATCACCAAGGCAAATAAGAATGGGCTAAGAGTTGATCCCTGGTGCAACACCATCATCACTGGAAAGTGCTTCGAGTCTCCTCCTACTGTCTGTACCCTATTCTTGGATCCATCATACATATCCTTGATTGCCCTAGTGTACGCCACAGGTACACCTCTAACCTCCAAACATATCCATAGAACCTCCCTAGGGACATTGTCGTATGCCTTCTCGAGGTCAATAAAAACCATATGTAAGTCTCTCTTTCTCTTCATATACTGCTTCACCAACCTCCTAATAAAATGAATGGCTTCTGTTGTCAAACGTCTCGACATGAATCCAAACTAGTTCTCGAAAATAGACACGCTTCTTCTCACTCTCATCTCCACGACCCTTTCCCAAACTTTCATAGTGTGGCTTAGCAGCTTGATACCCCTATAGTTGTTGCAACTCTGGATATCACATTTGTTCTTGTACAATGGGATCCTTATACTTCACCTCCATTCGTCGGGCATTCTCACTGTCTTAAAAATGACGTTAAACAACTCAGTCAGCCACTCCAAACCGGCCCTGCCTGCGCTTTTCCAAAATTCAACTGGGATCTCATCTAGCCCGATCTCTCATCCCCTGCGCATCCTGCGAACAACACCCTTAACATCCTCAACCTTAATGTATCTACAATACTCAAAATTTCAGTACCTACCAGATTGCTCCAAGTCTCCCAGCACGATGTATCTATCTCATTTTTTGTTCAAGAGTTTATGGAAGTAAGACTGCCAATCTCCGCCTAATATGCGCGTCCTCCACCAGTACTTTGTCATCCTCATCCTTGATGCACCTCACGTGATCCAAGTCACGGGCCCTCATCTTCTTCGCCTTGTCTAGTCTGTATAACTTCCTATCTCTGTATTTCTCCTCTAATTCCACATACATGCATTCAAAAGTCATTATTTTCACCATCGTAACAGCAAGTTTTGCCTCCTTCCTCGCCATCTAATACAGTTTCATATTCGTCCACTTCTCCACATCATCCTTAATTTCTACCAATTTTGCATACGCCACTTTCTTTGCTTCAAAGTTCTCTTGAACTTTACCATTCCACCACCAGTCCCCTCGATGCCCACCACGGCTACCCCTTGAGATCCCAATCACTTCTCTAGCTACCTCTCGAATGCATCTGGTCATCCTATCCCACATACCGGTAGCATCCCCCCTACTCCCCTAAGCTTTCTTGGCCATCAACCTCTCACCCATCTCCTTTGCACTAGTCATGGTCAAACTCCTTCATTTGATTCTTAACTTGTCATCCACAACCCTCCTCTTCTTCTCCGTCTTGATCTCCAAATCCATCACCAAAAGCTTATGTCGGGTTGTAAGATACTTCTTCGGAATAACCTTACAGTATTTTAAAAGACCGTTGTTAACCTTCCTAAGGAGCAAAAAGTCTATCTGAGTCTTAGCCACCGAACTACAGAAAGTCACCAAGTGCTCCTCCTTCTTCAGAAACCTCGAATTGCCTATCACCATCCCAAAAGCTCTAGCGAACTCCAAAAGTGAGATGTCTCCCCCATTCCTGTCCCCGAGGCCAAAACCTCCATGCACGTCGTCATACCCCCTCGGAAGTTACCCGATATGTCCATTGAAATCCCTTCTATAAATAACTTCTCAGTGGGTGGTATACCACCCACCACCTCGTCCAAATCCTCCCAAAAACACCTATTATCCTCCTCTTCCAAGCCCACATATGGTGCGTAAGCATTAATAATGTTCATAGTGAACCCTCTAACTACCAACTTAATCGCCATCGTCCTATCATTGACTCTCCTAACCTCTACCACCTGATCCCTTAGCTCGCTGTCTACTAAAAACAATGTAGTTTCAAAGAATTGAAAATGAAACTTATACTCCAGTGTTAACATTTCCAGAGAGAACCGAGGAGTTCGTTGTATATTGTCATGCATCAGCCATTGTTCTTGGATGTGTTTTAATGGAGCATGGTAAGGTTATAGCTTATGCATCCAGACAATTTAAGCCTCATGAAAAGAACTATCCAACTCATGACTTAGAATTGGCGGCTGTGAGTTTTGCGCTCAAGATATGGCGCCACTACTTGTATGGAGTTCATATTGACATTTTCACAGATCACAAGAGCCTTCAGTATATTTTCAAGCAACGGGAGTTGAATCCGAGACATAGGAGATGGCTGGAATTGATAAAGGACTATGATATAGATGTTTTCTATCACTTAGGGAAAGAGAATGTGGCGGTCGATGCTCTTAGTCGGCGATCCATGGGGAGATTAGCTCATGTTGAAGAATGAAAGAGAACTGTGACTGAGAAAATTCATCGGCTAGCTAGTCTTGGAGTTCGACTTATGGATTCCGAAGATGGTGGTATTGTTGTCCAGAACTGGTCTGAATCCTCCTTAGTAGCTGAAGTGAAGGAGAATCGATTTAATGATCTCTATTTGTTGCAGCTGAAAAAATGGATTCACAAGCACAAGACTACGGCTTTTAAACAAGGGGGAGATGATGGTACTTTAAGGTACCGAGGCAGATTGTGTGTTCCAGATGTGGACGGACTCAGAGAGCAAATATGGAAGAAGCATATAATTCTAGGAATTTCATTCACCCAGGTTCTACAAATATACAATATTATACATGAAAATATATACTTATACACAATTATACAATATTTTATATGTGAAAATAATACATAAATTTGGACTAATTTTTAAATAAAAATTGCACTTTTATACAACAGATACATATGTAATGGGGTATATATGAGTGTATAAAATGTATATACACTATTATACACTAATATATAAAAATTAAGCCCAACACCAGACGGAGCAGCAACAGTCATCACCGGAGTTCTGTTCTCCGGCGAACTCCAACACCACCAACGACTGACGACGACAAATCGCAGCCCACACAACTTCGGCGAATTCCAACACCACAATAGTAGTCGTCTCCTCTCCCCCACGACGATGCACTACCACTACACATTCACTGATGACCCCAACCACCACTCTTTCTCCCTCTCCGTTCATCTCTATTTTGCCCAAATTTGCTTAGAACAATTTTAATATTTTCGACGTGATTTTTTTCATGTTTCAGTTTAGTATGAAATAGTGGTTTTCTATTTTTTAGAGTATATATCTTCAAATTATACACTTTCATACACCTATATACATAATGTACATGTGTTTTTGTATATGAGTGTATAATATTATATAAAACTATTTTGAAGCTATATTTTTACAATATAATTTTTATGCTATATTTTACAATATAAGTCACTCAAGTGTATATTTATGAAATTTCCCCATATAAAATGCTATAGAATTTTAACATGATGATTGCAATAGAAAACCCATTACTGAGATATTATATGTGATAAAAAAGATAACTATCAAAGTAAAAGACGTGTTCTACAAAAAAGTAATAAAATTGTTAACACTCAAAAATAATTTAAGTGTTTAGCCGAATTCAGTGACAGCCGGATTGTTCTAGAGCCGAATTTACTCATAGCCTTCGACTACAAGAACTTCATCGGCTACTAAGGCATCTTAGCCGAAGTTGTCAGTTAGAGGTAGGACTGGGACTCACTCAGATGCAGATGCCTCAACGACCAAGTCAAAAGGGTTGCCAGACCCCTATAAGCGATAACGGCCAACAACAGCTAAAAGAAAGGGCCATTATCCGAGCAAGAGGAGTAGAGGGCGAGAAAATCGGCACCACCTCCCCCATAGTCAGTCGTTGAGCTTAGTGGGTTACTTGATGGCCGGCATGGGGGCACCTTTGTACAGTTTTTCTTCCTTTTCGTACTATAAATACTCACTCTTTGTATATATGAAAAACAGTCAATCAATCAAACAACTCAAATTTTATCTATCTTTCTCTTTTATCCCTTACTTTATCCTGTACTTTTACTTTACTCGGCTGTATTCATCCTTCTTACCTCTTAGTTTACTCACACCACATTCCTAACGCTTTCTGGAGTAGTTGAGGAACCCATTGCTGGAAATTAGAGTTCCGTTTTCAGCCCAAATCGCTTAAGTTAAGGAATCAATTTGTCTCTCGATTTCATCAGTCGATAAAACGACAGAAGGCAGAGTTCGGGGCGAGAACAAAAACCAATAATATTATATATATTTTTGTGTCTCAATTTATGTGATATTTTTCTCTTCTCGAGATTTAAACTATATAAAGTTTGACCAATATTTCAAGATGTATTTTTTTACTAAATTGATATGATAAAAGGTATACAATTTATAGTACTTTTTATGTAATTTTTAAATATATAAATTTTAATTTTAAAATATTAAATTAATCTAATCTAATTTAACTTTAAATTTTAATTAAATTAATTCTTAAAAAGCAAAAAAATATAAATTGAGACGGAAGGAGTAACATGTAAATGTTGAACTGCTAACACACAATATATTTATAATATAAATGTCGTAGATATACGGATGCTAACGTACAAGTTTATCACACATAATGGCATGTACAATAGTGACAAAAAATTTCACCAACTTCGAGTGCAAAATGTATGCAATTGATAAATACAAAAGAAAAATTAGGAGATGTTGCTTTTGGGTTGTCCTATTATTCGCAAATATTTTTGGATTATTTAAAACCAACTTCTATAAATTATGACTAGTATTTTGTCACTCCCAGAAAGTAATTTGTTTTCTTCTTCTCTTCTTTTCTGGGAAAAGGTGAAATAATTCAATTCAAATATTTTTTGACTTTTACTGTATATCACGAGAAATTAATTAAATACTTTAAAATAGTCTTGGAATTTGCAAGTAGCGTAATTTCTGGTGGATCTCATTTTCTAGAAGGTAAAAAATAGTTAAATATAAGTTATACCATCTGTCAAGTTGAATGAAATTCTTATAAAATTAATGTAGAATCTTTTTATACATTTTACAGATCAAGTTTTTAGCTTTACTTTATCAAATATTATTTCCGAATCTAATCTTCCTATAAAGAATCTAGGAAAAAGAAGACATAACATGGAAATTTAATTATTGAAACATCAGCTACCAATGTTTATATGTTAGTTCTTTATTGGTTTACAATATCAAAAAAAAATTAGTTCGAGTGTAATATTCATATTGTGTAGGAAAAAAGAAGACTTACCACAAGAAGAAAACATGGAAAAAAAAGCAAAGAACTTCAATCTCTAACATGGAAATTTAATATAATTGAAATATTTTTTTATAATAATCTGGTATTCGAATTCTAATATTGATCCGATTAATCAGATTCACGTTGCATAGAACTTATTCAAGGAAGAAGTGTTTTCTATCAAAAAAATTTCCATTTTCAAGTCTCGAACGCTCAATTTTTAGTTAATATGGTGGAGGTATCTCATCCATTATCCATATATCCTACCACACATCGGGATGGTAATTGAAATATCAGTTGCTAATGTGCACCCAAGCTTAACAACATTGATATTTAGGTTCGTTTCAAATTTGGTTAAACAAAGATCGTTACAGTTAACCGCTAATTTAAAAACAGTATTCTAATTATGAT
The DNA here is from genome assembly GCA_034509755.1 of Anisodus tanguticus. Taxonomy (NCBI): domain Eukaryota; kingdom Viridiplantae; phylum Streptophyta; class Magnoliopsida; order Solanales; family Solanaceae; genus Anisodus; species Anisodus tanguticus. The sequence continues at coordinate 3,874,537 of CM067543.1, read as the reverse complement.
TCCGAATACTAAATGAAACTCATATAAGTATAAAGTATTACATAACTAGTTTAGAATTGAAACACAATTAATTAGTTGAACTTGTTCTAATATTTAATTGGAAAACAAAAACAATGGTTAATTAACTAACCCTAGTGATTTTGATATAGGTGCGTGGGGTCAAATATCACAGCAGTTATTGTAAAAGGATCACAAAGTAGCATGCAGTGGTCAACATCAATGCACGTATTATATGGCTAGGGCCAAAGGGATATCTCGAGTCCTTTTTACTTTTGGATTTAAATTATATAGATGGGTTCTATAGAAAATATTAAGGTTCCAAACTCTTAAAATATTATGACTCCCAAAATGTGGAGTAAGACTGAAAATGGAAGATGAAGGAATGGCTTAAATGTAAAAATGAGCAGAAATGGAGTTTGCCCTAGTTTTAATGGACTTTTTTAACACACAAAATTAGCGCGTTAAAGGAGTCAAGTGGATCGTAACTGTTATTAGGCCTGGTTCGTCCAGTCGACTCCTTTAACGCACAAAATTAGTGTGTTTTGTAAACTTAGTTTTTGACCGGTACTTTGATCATTTTGGCTACTTTTCATGTTATTTAGGTTCCGAACTCGTGTTTATATATACAATAAATATGAAGCAGATGGAATATTTCAATTACACATTTGGTATATCAAAAGTGTATATACATCAAAAATTAGTCAAAAGTCATAAATTTGTCACTCTTAACGTATTACTTTTACACCTTATACGCACTTTTGCTTTGATGAAAACTTTTACAATTTTAACCTTAATATAGTTTGTAATTTCTAGAATACTCTTACTAAAACATAACTTTGAATTATCTATCTAATTTATTTTCGTTTATGTAAAAATATATTTAAATTCATATTTTTAGTAAATAATTTTAAGAGCGTTTTACTCATTTAACAAAAAAGAAGTGTTTATTCATAAATCAGTTTCAACACCTAAAAGTCTTTTTCAGCACTTGATGTTTATCAGCTATATTTAATCAACCAATTCAAATGAATTCAAATATTTTTTTATATATTGGTGAACTTGAATCCGTAATATTGATAAATTACTACAACAACAATAACGTACCCATTATAATTTCACAAGTGGGTCTGAGGATAATAGGAGATATGCAGACCTTACCCTCTACCTTTGTATTGGGGCAGGGAAATTGTTTTCAAAAGATCCACGGCTAAAAAGAATATTGATAAATTACTACTTTTATTAAATTATTAATTAATGTTACTCAAAAAACTTTTTGATAATTACCTAACAAGTGATCTTATTAATAAAAAGTTATACCATCAATGCATAATATTTACTACTGATTAATTGTTGTATACTATTATACTTCCAATAAGACTTCAATGACACGAAATGAAAAAAGGACAAAGAAGAGTTCATTTTTTGAAAGCAAGTATAGTGGGAAAAGACGGTTGCTTTTTGTCATAAATAAATGGTGTCCTTTTTACCACTCTTTTGACCCTACCTCTTTGCTCTTCCTCGTGATCCATTTAGTTTCTTGCAAGCAAGGCTGTTCATAATTTGATAGAATTGAGTCATCCAAACTGTTTTACTTTTGTAATTCAGTTATTTGGTTCTATTTTGATTGTTGTCATGGACCGGGAAGTTACAGGTTCAAGTTGTCGGTATAGCATCTTGCATATATGCAGAATAAGTCTCTTGTGATTCGACCTTTTGCAGAATCCCGCGCATGACTGAAGTTTAGTGCACCGATTTTATTATCAATTTTAAGTCAGTTGGGTTGTTTGGGCTTTTATAAATTAATAATTACCAAACAAAATTGAATCAAAATACATACAAAAGAATTTTTTTTTATGAAAAAATATAAAATTATCATAGTAAACATCCAATTCACCTTAAAATGTGGGGTGAAAATCTAGCATAGGAAAGCACTGTATTGGTGTTGCATTGATACTCTAGTGGTCAAATATGTCACAATTTGAAGTACAGTTCTTTTGATTAAACTGAAAATGGAGAAAATGTTAGGCGCCATCTAAAATTTTGTAAGTTATTTCAAGCATTAAATAACAGTTTAATGTTTTTCTATAATGTTGAGCAATAGATGAGCAAACATAAGACTCAAATCTAACGTTGTTTGAAAAGATAATTTCTCAAGAGTTATATTGCACATTTTTTAAAGATAGGGACAAAATCTAAATGGTGGCCTAAACGACATTTGTGAAAATCAGCATGCTATTTGAATTTGTGTTGCATAACATCTATTAAAGAGGAGGTGTTCCTTACCAAAAATTTCTTTATTTTTAATGCTCGAACCTGAAACTTATAATTAGGAACGAAGAGATCATTATCAATTGTTGTAACCCATCGTGGAGGAAGAAGGGTTCAAATTAAAAGAGAACAAAGGACTAGGTTTGATGTTTGGTATGTCCTAGTAATCATCGCATATATTCCTAAATAGTGCTTAATTATGATCTAAACAATTATTACGAAGTTGCTAAGTTCTATCATCAAATAATGCACAACAATCATGACTAACAGCTATATCTACTTAAATTAATTATGTAAAAAGAATCATTTTTTTATTCTACTTCTCTTCTCATAAATAAAATATATATACTCCTAGTACTATGTTACTACCCTTTTGTGGCCCTCTCCAATTGCTTAAAGAGTAACATACTTAATTATGACATTAGTAATTGATTGTATACCGATCTAACCCTTATCCTACTTTTTTTCTTTAACATAGTAAGTCATATCCAGATTAGTTTTTGCTTATTGAATAATTGTGTCTACTAAGATTTAACCATATAGAAAATAATCATTTAGCTATCGATTTTTTATCTCTACTAAATTAAATCTCATTTTTTAATAACGGTTAGATCACAGCAATAAATTTATTGCACTCTTTTTATATTATCATATTAATCTAGAGTGAACTATAACCATAATTAGCCTCAAATAGTAGCAATTGGCATCAATTATATGAATCAACATGTTCTTGCCGCTCCATCTAAGTTCATCTTGTATCACTTAAGAGCTAACTACATAATTTGAGAGAAATATAACGTCTAACAATAGATAAACTAAATCGTAACGTAAAAATAATAAACATCGGAGGCAAAGCTAAAGGGATAGAAGGGAATTTTACTGAAAAATCAAATTGTGTATATACAATTTAAATCTTTTTATGAATATATAATAAATATTGAGTTTTTTATATATATAAAAATCCAGTCTCCGTCATTGACTCTTAATGTACTAGAGCTATATAACATAAATCCATCTAAGAATACTGCCTGCATTGAAAAATGTACTTTATAATTCCAAAATTACCCTTTCTTGCATTGAACATTTTGTGATATTGTCTAGTTCATGGACAACTTGTAACTAATGAAGTACATATGAAGGTTTAAAAATTAAAATTACTTCACTTAAAAACATTTTGTTTTGACTATCACATCATTAATTACCTCAAATACAGTGAGTGTTTTACTATTTCCCCCAGTTTAATTGACCAGAATAATTTCACTAAGCAAAATTCCAAGAAAAAAGTAGGAGTTCATAACCGTTTGTGCATGTATTTGGATTGAATTGATAAAAAGGCAGATGCTCCATTGTCCCCATTTGCCTTCTTTTCTCACCTCACCAAAATAAAAAAAGTTCTTGAATTTATTCTCTAATGGCAAACACTTTCCTAAAAATAAACAAATAATTCCCTCAAATGGTCCCCTTGTTTGTTTCTCATAAAGCAAACTCAAAAATCATACTCTCCATGTCTCAAATTATTTGTTATTTTTTTATTTTATATATTCCTTAAAAAATATTAATCAACAGAAATATTTGACTACTCGATCGTTATTTATATCTAAATTATAATTTTTCTTCATTAAATGTTTACTCTATTTATGTATTGTCTCCATTAATGACAAAATTCTAATTTATGATAACTATTTATAATAATCACGATAAATAATATAAGACGGAGGAAGTATTCTCATTTCAACTAATCAATATTTTATTTTTCTTTTGATTCCTCACTCTTTTTTATATCAATCTTTCTCTAGTCTCAATGCAAGAAAAAGAACTTGTGAAATACTAGTAGTGGTAGTATATTTAAGTATTACATAAGGGGAGTGACAGTTTTTTTGTGTGTGGATATTTTCTTGTGTTGGTTTTTTTGTTTTTGCTTCTTCTTTCCCAATGGGGATACTTTATCAGCCTTTGTACATCACTACTACTTTCTTGATTTATCTTTCTTTGATTCTTCTTGTACCAGTTTTATCTGTTGATCCTTTTACACAAGCACTGCTAAGCTTAAAATCTGAAATTCTTGATAATTCCAACAGTCTAAGTGATTGGACTTTGCCTTCTACTAGTTCTACTAGTGATAGTAGAATTCATGCATGTTCTTGGTCTGGTGTTAAATGTAATGAAAATTCAACTTTGATCATTGGTTTGGATCTTTCAGTTAAAAATCTTGGTGGGGTCCTTTCAGATAGTCAGTTTAGTCTTTTTAGTGATCTTGTTGATCTAAATTTGAGTCAAAACTCATTTTCTAAGAAACTTCCTGTTGGGATATTCAACTTGACTAATTTAAGAAGTTTGGATATCAGTAGGAACAATTTTTCTGGTCATTTCCCAAGTGGGATTTCAAATCTTGATTCTCTTGTGATTCTTGATGCTTTCAGCAACAGCTTTTCAGGTCCTTTGCCTAAAGATGCTTCAGAAATTGAGTCACTCAAGGTACTGTTTAGGGCTTGTCCTAACTTTTTGTTTAATCATAATTAGAATTATTTTTCTTGGTGAAAAACATCTCTTCCATATTAAGTGCAAAAAAAAACAGGATTTAGCGACGGACAAATTCTGTGGCTAAACAGCAAAATCTGTCGCTAATAGGATTAGCGATAGATTAGCTATGAGAAATTTAGCAACGAAGTTCGTAGCTAATTTCAGTTTTTGTTGTGATTTGATCACACAACAACACAATAGCATCCACTCTGACGTAGTCATTAAAAGGTCTTGTTTAAGGGGGATTATTCTCTCAATAGTTTCTATAATTTCGTTTATATTAGTTTTTTTCATATGCAAATCAATTGATCAAACCATATTAAGTATTGTGCCTCTTTTTGTTGTTCAATTTATCGTCATTCAAGATTTGTTTTGTTAGTTTCTGCATGACGCCTTGTTATTTCGATCCCAACAGGTACTGAATTTTGCAGGGAGTTATTTCAGTGGACCAATCCCTTCTGAGTATGGCTCATTCAAGAATCTTGATTTCATTCAATTAGCTGGGAATTCACTAAGTGGTAAAATACCACCAGAATTAGGGATGCTGAAAACAGTTACTCATATGGAGATTGGTTATAACTCATATGAAGGAAGAATTCCTTGGGAATTTGGGAATATGAGTAGACTTCAGTATCTTGATATTGCTGGTGCCAACTTATCTGGTTCAATACCAAAAGAGCTCAGTAATTTAACAAATCTTGAGTCACTTTTCTTGTTCAGAAACCAACTTAGTGGTAAAATTCCATGGGAGTTTGGAAAAATCATTTCTTTATCAAGTTTGGATCTTTCCGATAATTTGCTTTTGGGTCCAATCCCTGAGAGTTTCTCTGAGTTGAAGAATCTAAGACTTCTTGGTGTTATGTATAATGACTTAAGTGGAACTGTTCCTGAAGGAATTGCTAAGCTTCCACTTCTTGATACACTTGTTATATGGGACAATTTGTTTTCAGGTTCACTCCCAAAAGACTTAGGCAAATATTCAAAGCTGAAACATGTTGATGTTTCAACAAACTATTTTGTTGGTAGCATTCCACCAAGTATGTGTTCCAATGGGGTTTTACAAAAGTTGATTCTTTTTTCTAATAACTTCACTGGTGAACTTTCTCCATCACTTTCCAATTGTTCCTCTCTTGTTCGAATCCGTATCGAAGACAATTCATTCTCAGGTGACATCTCTTTGAACTTTGGCAATGTCCCTGATTTGTCATATGTTGATATGTCTAGAAATAGGTTCAGTGGAGGGATTCCTAGTAATATTGCCTCAGCTTCAAAGCTTCAATACTTCAATGTGTCTAATAATCCAAATCTTGAAGGAATAATCTCAGAAAATACATTGTCTTTGTACTCACTACAGAATTTCTCAGCTACCAATTGTAGCATTTCAGGTGAATTTCCTCCTTTTGGACGCTGCAAATCCTTACTGGTGCTTGAATTGAGTATGAACAATGTTTCTGGGATTATCCCACAAAGTATAAGCAATTGTCAAAATCTTGTGAGCTTAGACTTGGCTAACAATAACTTAACTGGTCAAATACCTGTTGAACTTGCTAGCCTTCCTGGTATTAGTGTTGTTGACCTGTCACACAATAGTTTTAGCGGTTCAATTCCGGCCAAGTTCGGAAGCTCTTCCAGCTTACAACTTCTTAATGTGTCATTCAACAATCTCTCGGGTTGGATTCCTTTTAAGGTGATGGATAGCAGCGCCTTCTGGGGTAATCCTAAGCTTTGTGGAAGATCTTTAAGGCCTTGTCGTGGACCGAATGGACTAGAGTTAGGAAGCAGAAGGACACAAAAGCTGGCTTGGGTTCTTATAACCTGTGGAATCATAGTATTGGCTATTACAGCTGCAGTTTTCGGTGTATTTTACTTCAGAAGAAGAGGTAAAGGGCAGTGGAAAATGGTTTCTTTTAGTGGACTCCCTCGGTTTACAGCAAACGATGTTTTGAGGAGCTTCAATTCTACTGAAGAAGCCAAGGATATGGTGCCGCCTTTGGGAGGTTCTGATTGTTGCAAAGCTGTTCTGCCAACAGGAATTACCGTATTGGTGAAGAAGATTGAATGGAGGCCCGAGAGAATGAATCTTATGTTAGATTTGATATCAAGGATGGGCAATGCAAGGCACAAGAATTTGACCAGATTGTTGGGATTTTGCTACAATAAGCGTATGGCTTACCTGTTGTGTGATTGCTTGCCTAATGGAAATTTGGCCGAAAGGATCAGGACGAAGAGAGATTGGGCGACCAAGTATAAAATCATCGTGGCAATTGCTAGGGGGCTGTGTTTCCTGCATCACAACTGCTACCCCGCGATTCCTCATGGGGATTTGAAGGCAAATAACATTATGTTTGATGAAAACATGGAGCCTCATCTGACCGAATTCGGTGTTAAATTCTTGATTCAATTAAATAATGGTCCATCACTTGCAAAAGTTGGAAATGAAGCAGGTATGCACTTATTCCTTCTAGTAAAAGATAATAGTCTGCACTAATATCTATTAAATAGTTAGCAATCCTAATAGAAGTGTTTTTAGAAAAAAGGGCAGCTCAATGCACGAAACATCCTGCTTTCACGCAGGGTCCAAGGAAAGGCCGCACCCCAAGGGGGTGTGATGTAGGTAGTGTACGTCAGCGGCTGATTACATGGCTCATATTTGTGACCTATAGCCTATAGGTCACAAGGAGACAATTTTGTCGTTGCTTCAAGGCTCCTTTTAAATTCTAATAGAAGTGTTTAATGATCTTAATTTGAGTGACACAAGTTATTAGCCTGAATTCCTGATCCTCTTAATGTTACTGATCGTAAATCTTGTTTAATTGTGTCGAACAGGTGAAATCGAACGAGCTATAAAGGAAGCACTTTACAGGGACATCTACAACTTTGGTGAGCTCATTCTGGAAATCTTAACGAAGGGGAAGCTGTCAAATGCAGCGATGAGCGTACAGAACACCTCCAAGGAGGTTCTTTTGAGAGAGGTTTTGGATGAGAATGATGTTGCTCCATCGAACTCGGTCCAAGAGGAAATAAAACTGGTTCTTGAAGTTGCTTCACTTTGCACCAGAGTTAGACCCTTAGATAGGCCATCAATGGAAGAAGCATTAAAACTTGTATCTGGATTGAAGAAACAAGGCTAATAATGTTCTTGAACTAGATAAATCTGAAGCATAAAGTATATTGTAAAGTATATTTGTTAATTTAAGTTGATTTTGTTACTTTAATCTGGTCAAGAAGTTGATGCTTTTTCTTTTGTCAGGAATAGAATGTTTTGAAGTAGAGGAATATGTAAGTATGTTGTGTCAGTAATATAAAGTCTGGTGTTCTATCTTTTTCTAGATGTTTTCAAATCATTGTTCAACTTTATTCTTCACAATGAAATGCTATTATAAAGTAAATATTCCCATATTCATGTGGTACTGATGCTAAAGTGGTACTTTTTATGCTACTGAGTCACTGAAAGTTATCCTTCAAATTGTCCCAATCAGTTACAAATTACTCTAATATAAGGTCTTATCATGTCTGACTTTGATGATTAAGAATCACAACAGGGCATCATTATTGACAATGTATATCATGGCAACAAATGTAGCGTCGCTACACTATGTGCCAATCAGGTGTTCTGATTGCCACGTATAGTGTCACGGACTTAAAATCCTTGACGGAAGTGACTAGTCCCCTAGTCACTTTTGGCAATGTTTCTTTAGAGGAGATCCGTTCAATTCCACATGATACGTAAGAAGGGCCGGGAGGTGGGTTTGCATTTTGGTGATCCATAAATAGCGTAGGCTTTGATAGACTTAAAAGACATTTCTTGACCTAACAAACAATGGAATGCAAGGTTGGTTCTGAGAACTAGCTTGAACAATTTCTGCCCTTAAGAGTAAACTTCATATTTTAAAGCGCTCAATTCAAGCTAAAAATTATTCTAGGAGAAGTTCGAATCTGTTTTGTCAAACTCCTGAGATTGATTGTCTAGGTGTGACTATAATGTTTCCTTTCATATTTCCTTTCCATATGAGATAGGCCCAATTTGTATTTGGTGAAGAGTTTGTCCTTTTCAGAATGACGAATTAATGTAAATAGTTGTTCATTCAATCGCTTATGTATAAAATATGTATATTCTATGTATAACATATGTATAATTATATATAGTCTATGTATATGGGCTAGAAAAATAAATAATTAATATGGCCGGTTATTTTTGTAAAGATCCCTTATTGAATCAATAGTGTCATTATTTCTTTTCTTTTTTTAACATGTGAATGTTATTATCTAGTTATGTTTACTCAAGATAAGCTTTGACATTGGAAGGATTTATTCTCAAGATGAGTTTACATCCTTTTAGTTTTAGCACTTTAGTTTGGGATTGATTCTAAACTCTAAAGTGACACTAAATCATTTTCAATAATATATGAAAAAGATATCTTAGATGCTTGCCAAGTTAATAAGCTATCCCACTCACCATGTCATTTTCGTATTTTCTAGTGTTGTTTCTCATACAAAAACATGTTGACAATTGACATAAAACAATTCAAAGTTGTTGAAATTGGATATCTTATCTATACAAAAAAAATCTATCATTATTATCAGAATTTTTAGGTTGATTTGATACACTTTTTGTAGGTATTTCAGAGTTCCAGTTGCTGCAGTAGGTGTATTTTCCTTCATTTTTGGGTTCTTCTTCGATTTTGTTATTAATTGATATATTCATTTATTTATCAGGTTCTCCATCAATATTTTGAAGACAAGGACCCGAAGGCACCATCAAAGACGTATTTGTGGATTGTCTCGATTAGGTGTTATTGAATTTCGTTGGAAATATCTTAAGGAGCTTGAATATCAATTTTGGAGATGTTTGGAGACAATTTAAGATTGATTTGAGTTGGATTTCAAATTGAAAATTCAAGGTTGAAGTCACCATTTGTGTTTCCCCCCACCGTATCCCGTGTATATCCCCATATATATCAATATATATCACACATTATATTTGTTTATCTCGTGTAGATCATGTATATCTCTGTGTATGATATACACAATATACAACGTGATATCACATATTGTAGTAATGAAATTTTGTGTGGTATGAACTGATATGCATGATATACGCGTGTTGCAACGACATTTTCTAGGTCAGATAATTTAGTTGAAACAACTCCAAATCACTTACATTCTTCTTTAAATTTTGTACATAGCCTCGTCCAGGTATTTCTAGACAACATATAATTTAGTTGAAACAACTCAAAATCACTTCATTCTTCTTTAAATTTTGTACATTGCCTCGTCCAGGTATTAGAGGAAGAAGAAGACGACGTGACTCTTTTAGCTTGGACCACGTATATATATATATATATATATATATAAGTAGTTTTAAAGAGAAAGATCATTGATATATATGATTTTGGAAGAGAAGCATGAGTGCACGTGAACCCACACATCTCCACAAAGATACGTCTCTTAGGTTTGTAGTCCCGTTCTAATAAAAAAAAAAAGGATAATTTCATAGATGTCACTCGAGGTTTGGCTTCATAATACTAGTTTTTCTAGTGGTTATGATATTACGCTTACCTTCGCTATTCTAATTTCTATGCAACAATTATTTCAATATATTTATTATTAATGTAACAAATATAAATATAATAGTACTAATTTATCCTCTTAATATAACCATTTGCTTAATTAAAATGTAAACATACTTTTTAGAGAAGAATATTTTTTTTGTGATAGCAGTCTGGTTAAATATTCTACTTACATTTTGATTCTAGTTCTATCACGTGAATTGAATATTCTTCTACTTTATTTTCTATGTTATTCACGAGTCCACCTCATCTAAGGTAAATGAAAAAATATGACTACTTATAACTTTTTGAGTTAATGGTCAAAACACATTTGAACTATCATTTTTCGCAAATTTCACACCTCAATTATCAATTGTTCTCTTTTCCTACTTGAATATGTATTAATTATTGACAAACATATATATATATATATATGGACTGTTCAATAATGGATTCTTAAAGGACTATTTTGAATATAACCTCAAACATAAGGGACTATTTTTGTCATTTTTTAAAATCAATATATATAGACACAAGAGTCAACAACTTTATTTATTGTCTAGATCTAGCTGGCAAAAACTTTATTATCCTACTCTATATTTTAGCATCTGTTGTCTGTTTACATCCTTTATTTTCTTAACATAGCCTTTAAATTATTTTCAGTTCCAATTATGACATGCGTATGTTCCACGCCGAAAAGAGTGCAAATTAATTAGAAGGCATATAAATCATAAATTTCTGTAATTATGAATCAGATTTCCTCTGATCTCTCCACTACAAAAACACGTGATTTTTCTCACAAACTCAAAACATGTGGTATATATAAATTGTAAGATTGTATTAATATCCTTTGGAGAGTCTTTTTCATTAATATAAATATATAAGTGTATATAATGTGAAATTCTAATATAATAAGAATTTTATATTTATCACAATTATACAATACTAAATATTTTATATTATACACGTTAATACACCCCATCAGTCGGAGCGAGAGGAGGCCAGACGCTAGACTGGATCTGAAGTCGAGAAAGAGTTGTTTGGAAAGACCTTTCGTGAATATATCCGCGTACTAATACGAGGAAGGCACATGCAACACCTTAACATTACCTAGCGCAACCTTTTTCACGAACAAAGTGTATATCCATCTCAATGTGCTTGGTTCGCTGATGCTGAACCGGATTATGAGATAAATATATGGCGGATATGTTATCACAGTAAACCAAAGACGTCTTATGCAAGGGACACTGAAGCTCCAAAAGAAGGTTTCGAAGCCAACAGATCTCAGCAATAACATTTGCAACACCTCTATACTATGTTTCTGCACTCGAACGGGATAAGGTGGTTTGCCTCTTGCCAGATCAGGAAATGAGGTCATCCCCTAAGAACACACAATAGCCGGAGGTGGAACGTCGCGTGTCCGGACAGCCTGCCCAATCAACATCCGTATATGATAACAATCTGGTCGGTGCTAAGGGGTATAGATGCAATCCATAATCAAGTGTGTCCTTAACATATCAAATGATACGTTTAAGAGCGGTAAAATGAGGCTCCATGGGGGCATGCATGAATAGGCATACCTGCTAAACAACATAAGCAATGTCCGGCCTGGTGAAAGTCAGATATTGAAGTGTACATGCAAGACTCCTATAAAACGTGGGATCGGACACTGGATCACCATCAACTGCACTAAGCTTCGATTTAGAGTCAACCGGAGTGGACATGATTTTGCAATTCGCCATCTTAGTCATGTACACAATCTCCTCGTCATACTTACGTTGTCAAAGAAACATAGGATCTGCAGATCTAGTCACTGAGATACTCAAAAAGTAACTCAACTTCCCCAAGTCAGTCATAGCAAATTCGGTTTTAAGCAGTGCAATGATCTCATTTTTCAACACGTCAGAAGAGGCAATAAGAACAATGACATCCACATATAGCAACAAATAAGCAATGTTACTACCTCTATAAAAAATAAACATAGAAGTATCACACTTGCTGCATACAAAACCATATCGCATAATGTATTGTGCAAAGCGATCATAACACGCTATGAAGGCATGTTTTAAACCATAAAGTGACTTACAAAGATGACATACATACTGAGGGGCTGCATGATGAACAAAACCATGTGGCTGGTGCATGTAAACAGTTTCTTTCAAATCCCTCACGTAGAAACACATTCTTCACATCAAGCTGATGAATCGGCCAATGCTTACCCATAACTATACTCAAAACTGGGTGAATGGTAGTTGGTTTAACAACCGGGCTGAACGTCTCATCACAATCAATACCCTCATGTTGATTATTGTCATTGGCCATAAGTCTCGCCTTATATCTCTCTAGATCACCACTGTTTCTGTATTTGTGACGAAAAAGCCACGCGCATCGGATCACATTTACCCCCTCTGGTCTAGGAACAAAACATCAAGTGTGTTGTTTCGTTAGAGCATTAAATTCCTCACGCGTTCCTGCATTCCAATTTGAGTCTAGTTTGACTAATTTTGGGTTTTTGAGAATTGGGGAAATGATTTGTGTGGATAAGTTAAACTGGACTTTAGGCTTGAAAATCCCATGTTGGGTATGGGTTTCCATTGGGTGTGATGGGGCAGTGGGTGGATGGGTATTTTGGTGGGTAGTCGGTGGCAGGTCACTGGAGGCAGGGACGAGGTCGGGGTGTTGGTTGGGTGGCTTGACCGAATAGTGCAATGGGTAGTGTGTTTCGGGGGATGCCATCGGGATGTGGGAAGGTAACTGTCGGGGTAGGGCGATGTGGTGTATGGTGGTTGATGTCAGGGTAGATGATGGCGGTAGGTTAGGTCTGGGTTGACTTTGTGGCGGTGTGGGTGTGTCGGACAAGGTTTCGACACCGGGAGATCTTTTGGGAACTGGTTGAAATATGGGGTCGGCGTGGGTTTTCGGTGACACATTCGGCTTATGTAGGGGTTGACGGTGGATGTTTGGGACGATGACTGGTCGAGACATAAAGATGGTGGGGCGATTGCCGGTGGTGGTGGTGGCAGTCGGCGAAGTTCGGTACGGGGATAGAGACAAGGATATGTTGTCGGCGGTGGCAGCGGTAGGTGGCATATAGACTGGACTGACAGGGAAAGTGGCTGACGGACTGGCGGTAGTGGCAGTAGCAGGCAGAGGTGGCGGATATGGGGTGGTGTTGGTGGTGGACTGACAGATAGAAGATTGAGCAGAGGCAGTGGGTACAATGGTTGCCGCCGGAACAATGACAGCAAGGCCGAGGGCTAGGCGGAGAAACGGTGATGTGTTAGACTCGTCTAAAAATGTGTAATCCGAATTCTGGAATTTTTGGATATTTGTGAATGGGAAGATTGCTTCGTCAAACGTGACGTGACCTGAGACGATGATTTTGCGGGAAGACAAGTTGTAGCACAGGTATCCCCTGGGCGGAAAACCTAAGAACACACAAGGGGTGGTACAGGGTGCAAGTTTATGTGGGGCCGTGGAGGCAAGATTCGGGTAGCACAGGCAGCCAAAAATTCGTAAGTGCTCATAAGTTGGCATCCTACGAAATAGAATTTAGGTGGGTGTTCTATTTTGGAAAGTCTGAGTGGGCAAAATATTTAAAATATATTCGGCCATTTTCGCAGCATATACCCAAAAGGGAGGGGGAGACATAAAATAGGATCGTACGAACCATGTTATTGATAGTACGAATGATTCGTTCGGCCTTGCCATTTTGGGGAGGTGTTGGGACACGAGAACCTGAAAATCATGCCATTAGTAGAGAAAAAATTATGAAACGCGGAATTATTGAACTCACAACCGTTATCACATTGAACCGATTTTACGTCTTTTTCGAATTATGTTTTGACATAGACACGGAATGCAAGAAACTTGGCAAACACTTCAGACTTAAATTTAAGCGGACAGACCATACAAAGTGAGAAAAGTCATCTAATAAGACGATATAAAATTTATGACTCAATGAACTAGTAATTGAAGATGTCCATAAATCTGCATGAACAATGTCAAATAGAGAATACATAACATGGTATCAGAACCATGTAAGATTGTATTAATCTCTCTTGTGGAGCCTTTCTCATTAATATAAATATATATATAGTGTATATAATGTGGAATCCTAATACAATAAGGATCATATATTTACCATAATTATAGAATATTAATTATGACTAAATATTAATATAAATAATTATTTTCTTTAATACTTAATATATAGGCGTATTTTTTTAATGAACATATATAAAAAGCATCACAGTATTTTTCTGACACAATATATTAAATCACTAGTTTGTCTATATAATCACAAATTTGACTTCTTGTAAAAAAATGTTCAAGTTATATGTATCGATAATGTAAAAGGTAATTATATATACGACTATTTAATATAAATCGATTAATAATTATATGTACAACTATTTAATATGCATTGATTAGTAAATACCGGTGAATTGAAATAAATGGTTAACAAGACATTAAAAGAAAGAAATGTAGACCACAAAGAGATTAAATATGAGGATTAGTGACTAGTTAAGTTCTTCACCAGGTAAATCTCAACATGCACGAAAAGCGTAAGTAGTAACTTAAAATAAATGATAAATAATATATTAAAAATGGAATGTCGACAATACAACGATAAAATCTAATAAGAGGACTAGTGACAACTAGAGTCCTTGTTGGATAAGTTCCAAAAGACAAAAAAATTGTAATGATCTAAACGCTTTCTGAAAAAGAGACTTCGTGAAATACATTTATAACGACCGTCTAAAAAAATCCTAATAGTGTAAGAAATATATATACACGCATTACTCTTAAACGACAATCACATGTAAAATTTATGATATGCATTAATTAGTAAGTTGTTAACTAATATTAGGAATAGAATGTCGACCACAAAGAGATAAAATCTTATAATACGAGAATTAGTGATTAGTCAAGTCCTTGTCACGTCATTCAAACAAGCATGAAAGATATGACGATCTGAAGACTATCTTGAAGAGAGGCTTCGTGAAATAAACTTATCCCGACGATTTTAAAAGTATGCCAACAGTGTAAGAAATATATACACACCGTACTCTTAAATGGTAATCACATGTAAGATTATATAACATGCATTAATTAGTAAGTAATAAATTAAAATAAATACTAAATAATATATTAGGAATATAATGTCGACCACTAACGGACAAATCTTATAACACGAGAATTAATAATTGGTCAAGTCCTTATGGGGTAAGTTATGATCGACACCCAAAACATAATGATTTACACTGACGATTTTAAGAAAATACTACATACAATCCTCTTAAAAGGTAATCACATATAAAATTATGTAATACACATTAATTAGTAAGTAATAACTTAAAATAATATATTAGGAATGAAATATTGATAATGAAATGACAAAATCTTATAATATGAGAATTAGAGACTGTAATGTAACGATCTGAACACTGCCTTGAAAAAAGATTTCGTGAAATACACTTATGCTAGACAATTTTAAAGAAACACTAATAGTGAAAGAGACATATACATACATACACAATGCTCTTAAAAGGTAAGTACGTGTAAAATTATGTAATATGCATTAATTAGTGTATAATAACTTATAATAAAAGCTAAGTAATATATTATGAATGAGATGCCGACAACAAAACAACAAAATCTGATAATACGAGAATTACTGATTGGTTAACTCCTTGTGAGAGGTAAGTACCGATTGATACCAAGAATATAATGATCTCATAGTTGAAGAGAGACTCGTGAAATAAACTTACATCATTGATTTTAAAGAACTACTAATAACGTAAAATATATATACACACACAAGAGGCAATCACGTGTCAAATTATTGTAATATGCATTAATTAATAAATTATAATTTAAAATAAAAATAAATAATATATTAAGAATTAAATATCAACAATAAAAAACGACAAAATCTCATAACACATGCACGAAAAAACGTAATTATCTGAACACTATCTCAAAGAAAAGTTTTGTAAAATAGATTTTCATTGACATTTAAATTAATTATACTACTGTATATGTATATTATATGTAATTACTTGAATACAAAATAGAAAGAAAAAAACTAGAAAATGACAATGGGGTGTTAGTGTCAGCATTAGCATATTTTCATATCAAAAGGTGCACCTGAAAACAAACAAAACCCACTTCTCAAGTAAAAGAAAAAAATCATTTGTCCTTTGCCTCAGTCAACTCAAAGTCAATCAATCAACCCTTTTTCCACCACCACCGCCGCTCGCCGCCGTTGTCACCGTCATGGAAGGCGGCGAATTCGAGAATGGCGTAAACAGTTCATTGTCATTGATCAGTAACCAGCTTTCCGTTATGTCTATCAATGATGACGTGGATTCGAGTGTTTCAGTTGAGAAACCAGTGAAGGATCCGAGAAAAATTGCTAGAAAGTAAGTTTTATTTGAGTTTTTTCTCTATAAATTTCAAGTCGATATATGCGCGCTGTGCTTCTTTATCATTGTGTGTGCAAAATTGGTATGATTTTTATGAATTATTGTGTACATATGTATGTTATACACACATTTAGTTGAGAAACCAGTGAAGGATCCTAGAAAAATTGCTAGAAAGTAATTTTTTTTCGCGTTTTCCCCCAATAAATTTCAAGTCGATGAATGCGGAGTAACAGTGTACTGTGCTACTTTCCTTGTGCGTGCAAAATTGATAGAGCGCGCGCGTGTGTGTATATGTATATATAGAAACTAGAGAAGGATCTGAGAACAATTGCGAGAAAGTAAGTTTTAATTAGAGATGGCAGTGGATCCTGGACCCGGTGGATCCAGATCCGTTTTATAGGATATGGATCTTTAAAATTTGGACCCGACGGATCCGGATCGGACCCGGATCCGTTTCTGACGGATCGGATCTGGTATTTGAGATCCGTATCCGACCCGTGGATCCGTTTTTTATTAAATATATTCATAATCTACAATGTAATTTTATAAGTATTTTCTTAAAATTGCTAAGCACATCCTTGCAAGTTTACCTCTCAAAACAAGTTTAATTTATCCCCGCGTTAACTCAAAAACAAAAAAATAAAGAGGTAACTTCGATAATAAAATCAATGTTATATTAGTGAATGACTATCATCTCCATAGACAAGTAGTTAAAATTATATTCACTTCATTTGTGACGATTTCAAGCACATGGAAGTTCTGCATTGTGGAAATAATAGTCATCATTTTCCACAACTATTGTCTTTGTCCAACATTTTCAATTAATAGATCTGAATCAAAATGAGACAACGAACAAAATATCTTATATGAACATTTTAAAATTGAAACATAGTAAACTGTTAGCTAAGTAAAAATCGTTTGTCATTTCAAAAAAAAATTCTTAGCAAGGCAATTTTTTTTACATGTGGATCCAGATCCGATCCGTTGATCCGGATTTGGATCTGATTTTTATGGACTCGACGGATCTTGATCCGGATCTAAATTCATGTATGAAAAATGGATCTGGATCTGGATTTAGTAGGATCCGGTCCAGATCCGATCCGTTGCCATCCCTAAAAACGCGTTTTTTCCTGTAAGTTTCTAGTCGATGAATGCGGAGTATCTGTGCGATGTGCTACTTTTTTCTTGTGTGTGCAAAATTGATATATATAATTTTAAGTTATTTGTGTATATACACACATTTAGTTGAGAAACCAGAGAAGGATCCTAGAAAAATTGCTAGAAATTAAGTTTTTTTTTGTGTTTTTTCTCTATAAATTTCGAGTTGATGAATGTGGAGTACCAGTGTACTGTGTCTCTGTGTGTGCAAAATTGATATATATATATGTGTTTTTATGAATTATTTATATGTATGTTATACACACATTTAGTTGAGCTGTGCGGCGGTTTATGAGAGATGTATAGAAATATAGGGTCCATTTGGCCATGGATAATTTTCCATTTTTTTTCTGGAATCGTGTTTGGACATAGAATTGTTATAATTTTCCGGAATTCAACTTGAAGTTTATATATGTCCTTGTCTGTGCAAAATTGCTATATGTTTATGAATAACTTGTATAAGTTATTTGTGTACATATGTATATTATACACACATTTAGTTGAGCTATGCTGCGGTTTGTGAGAAATGTATTGAAATATAGGGCCCGTTTGGCCCTGGATAATTTTCACTTTTTTTCTGAATTTTATTTCGGAATCGTGTTTGGTCATAGAATTGTTACAATTTTCCAGAATTCAACTTCAAGTTCTTCTGCGTTCTCCCTATAAATTTCAAGTCGATAATGCTGAGTATCCGTGCATTGTGCTACTTTCCTTGTGTGCGCAAAATTGATAGTGTATATATGTATATACACACATTTAGTGGGCGTTTGGACATAAAAAATGTGAAAATTGAAAAAAGTAGTCCCTCCGTCCACTTTGGACTTTGCGTATCCCTTAAGAAATAATAGTGAATATGAGCATTTTCCACAATATCCATATTAATTGATATTTAGTCTTAGGTTTTGAGAATTGATTTGGGGAATAAGTAATTGATGCTAAGGGTAAAACAAAAAAAATATTTTTCTCTTGATATGCTAAAAGTGACAAGTAAAAGGGAAAATATATATTTTGCATAGTGGACAACTAAAATTGAACAGAGGGAGTAGTATTTGAAAAACAAGTTGAAAATGGTATTTGGAAATTGGAGTTGGGTTTGGCCATGAATACAACCTGGAAAAATGTTGAATTTTTGCGAGTGATTTGGAGTGAAAAATGTGAAAATAGGTATTTGAAGTTTTTCGAATTCCAAAAAATGTGGTGCCTGTCTTACTCATGAAAACCTTTAGAGGAAGGGTTTCATCATTTGCAGTAAATGTTTCTAATGTGAAGAAGCAGATGAATCAGTTGATCACCCTTGCTACTCCGTTGCATTTTCATCAGGCAGATTTGGTCTATGTTTCTGGGAAGTTTTGGAAATCAATTGGTCATGCTAGGAAGCATAAAACAGGCCTTAAGTAGTTCTACTGGAATGACAGTGTCTAGTTGTACTTTCTGGAACACCTGGTTAGAGAAGGAACTCATTTCTCATGTAAAGTCTAGGTGTTTGAAGAGTTTCTATTTGTGGTCCAAGAAAAATGTTTTAACTGATTTTGCTTCACTATTTGATCTGATGTATTCCTTCAATATTTAGGCGGAAGAATCCGTTCCTGTTGTACTCTCCTAGTACCTTCTTGGTACTTGTTAATAAAATCTCTACCTTTTCATAAAGAAAAAAAAATTGCTTTTTTGCTAAGGTGTTGTTACAATAAAAGCTTTGAACTTTCAAACACCTGAAACTCTTTGTAACTATTGAACAATTTCCGAATTTAACTACATTATTTAACTGAATAATGATGTTAGTATTCCAAAAACAACAAAATAAGTGGCTTTGATGATTTTATTGTAAGATTTTACTGATTTTATTTCTTATCAGGTATCAGATGGATCTTTGTAAAAAAGCATTAGAGGAGAATGTTGTTGTATATCTGGGAACGGGTTGCGGGAAAACCCATATTGCTGTTTTGCTTATCTATGAGATGGGACAGTTAATAAGGAAACCCCAGAAGAGCATTTGCGTGTTTCTTGCTCCCACTGTGGCATTGGTGGAACAGGTTTTCTTCTTTCTGATTTTTTTGTAACCTTTTTTTTTATTTTTTATTTTTTATATCAAGGATGTGAACTACTTTACATGAAATCAAGTGGCTGAATGTCAAATATCTTTTCTACTATTTTTACATATACTCACTTTGTCTTTTCTCCGTTCAACTGAGTCTCTTTTTTGATAAATAATTTTATTGATTCAAGGGAGGGGACACCAAATAAAAGTGGAAATTTTATTCTCTTGCATTGTCTAAAAAGTTTCTTCGTCATCCCTTCTTTTGGATGACCACTTCCATACCGTCGCACTTTCTGTTGCTTCAATGGCATCACATATCTTACGCCTACTGTTCTGATGTCATCGCTTCTTTTGTCCAGAGGCCGCTCCGGCTTTGTATTCATCACATCGTTGAGTCTTCAATATATTTCTTTTACTTGTCATATTTTCTCATAGAATTTTTTATTGATTTTGTGGCTAGTATGTAAGCATTCTTCACATATACATAAATACTAGGTGTTTCAGGCTAGTCAAAATAAATGAAGTACATGGATATTTCTGATTTTGCTGAAAATTGATCAAGTGATTAGCATGAAAAAGGCCTATAGTCTTGCACCTCATAGAGAACAAGAAAACATTCTTCAATTTAGAATGTCATATGTTATGTCTAACTAATTTTCTCTTCATTGGAATCTTATTCCTATTAAACTCATTCTGTTTTCTGTGTATACTTTTGCTTCTTGGGGCAGGGTGGGGAACTAAGAAGTGTGTCTGAAACTTGATAATATATGGGCCTAAAAATTATTTGCTTTTTCATGTGCTTCTGAAATTGGAAAAGCAAGCGAAGGTCATAGAAGACTCTATTGACTTCAAAGTTGGGACATACTGCGGGAAATCAAAGCATTTGAAGAGCCACCAAGACTGGGAGAAAGAAATGGAACAGTATGAGGTAAGTCTGCATGATCTTTTCTGTTAATGATGGACATTATCTCCTGAGTGTTATTTGTTTGAGACAGAACCTTGGGCATTCTTGGTTAGCGAATCCCAATTAGAGATTTTAATGCAAATACAAACAACAGCAGCAACAACATACCCAGTATAAGTCTGTGGAGGGTGAGGTGTACGCAGACCTTACCCCTACCTTTGTGAGGTAGAGAGGCTGTTTCCGATAGACCCTCGGCTCAAGAAAATTATTTTTCAGAAAATGGTTTGAAAAATATGCAACATTAAAAAGCTAGGATGAAAATATTGAAGAGAGAAAAGTACTGACAGTACAAATATTAAGGATAATCAAAGTAAAAGAAACAACAATAGTAATAAAATCAAAGCATAAGATAATGCTAGAGATTTTAATGCAAATAATTATTGAAATTTGAATAACTGATGTTAGGGTGACAAAAAAGCTGAATAACTGATGTTAACTAAATTATCTCCCATATACTGGGAATGTTTGTACAGACCTGCAATAAGACACTATCTTAGTGCTGATCTAACTCTTGCGGTAATAAATACTCTTACTTTCCTTTACAAAAGGAATTATCTCCCATCTACTTTTGTTTCTTCCTGTGTTAATCACAGCATCTGGATTAGATGATATAAGTAGTTCTTGTATCTTTTCTTTGCCTCCTAACTATCTAATTGATTAAGTTTTACCACTTACTGCACAGTTTGGATTATCTTTATCTAAATTGAGATAAAGCGAGGAAATGATCTTATGAAGTGACAAATCTTAGATGTTTGCTTGATAGCGAGATAATTGGAATGTGCATTTCCTATCTACCTTTTGTAGGATCAAGGAATTTTCTTATCAATCATTTGTTCTAAAGTATTACTCCATCCGTCCCAAAATAAGTGTCGCTTTAGCAAAAGAAATTTGTCCCGAAATAAGTGTCACTTTAGGAATTCAAGACCAAATTTGGCAACTATTTCCAACTATACCCTTAACATTAAAGAGGTAGTCCTTTTTAATATTGCGCAATTCTCAAGAAACATCTAATAAATAGGGGTAATTTAGTAAAGTATACATTGTATTTATTGATTTCTTAATGGGCGTGAAATGAGCTAAAGTGACACTTATTTTGGGACGGAGGGAGTACTATATTAGTAGCTTCCCATGGTCAAGCACTTTTTGATTAAAAAATTGGCAGAGGCGTGCTGCACTTTCATAATGCCTCTAATTCTTAACTTTTACCTATCAGTCCTCCAACCACAAAGAAGAGCTTTTAAACTTTTTTATTTCCTTCTAGTTGAAAATTCTCCAAATGGAATATTTTTGAGAATTTCTTATAAGGTTCTACTGTTCCTAAAATATCTTTAGTTGGCTGCTTTTTGGTTCCAAAATTGGACTGCATCAGTATTCTTCTCCAAGTTTCAAGTGGGTGATCTAGCAGTTGAAAAGATGGAGCGACAACCTTGGTAACCAAGTTTTGAATTATAACAACACTACTTGGTGGACAAAGTTACCCGGTGTCTGCACTGGTAGCAGGTAGCAGGTACCCAGTGGATTAGTCGAAGTGCGGACAAGTTGGTCCGGACACAACCATTCTCACAAAAAAAGGGGGAGAAGATGAAAGAAGAAAGTCAATTTTTTGGTGTTTAGTCTTTCGTTTGCTTACATACACCTAGGCCTTTATAGCCATTTGAAAAATTGAACAAATATTTTTGAACTTTTTCTTCGAAGCACTCACTTTACTCATACCTTTTTTTTCCATCTAATTCTTTATTTTTCAGAACCAGGACTTCTCCTGGGTTTGACCATGAAAATGACTTCTCTGAGAAGCAAAGAAAGTGTTTGTTTTTGTATCTTAGGATTTTTGTATGCCGACTTTTATATCATCTTAGAAGGCATTGCTAGAGTTGGAAATAGAAAAGCTTTACTTAGTAGGTTAGAGAAGAAGGGCGGTAGCTGGTGGTACCAATGTCTTGTTATGTAGTACTAATGTGACAAGTGCATTTACTTCAAAGCTCGTTACAACATCCTGTCGGGGGTGTATGGAAAGTCATTTCCCTGGCCTTGGAAAATGGAAACTAATACGAAAACCTAGAGCGCACCCCCCTGGGTGGGTGGGTGGGGGAAGTTATGGTTGAATTGCAGCTCATGATTCCTGTTTAGCACAGGACAATCTGAGGACATCGGGACTTTTTGAATACAATATATGAGGACACCGGGACTTTTTGAATACAATATATGATATACGTGTGAGAAGGAACTGGGAGTGTTAACCATATAGAGCCCGATTGGATGGGCTTATTATGGCTTTTGACTTATAAAAGCCAAAAACCATAAGTTAGAAATTCTAGCTTATGGCTTATTTTTGTTATTTTAGACTTAAAAACAAGTGCTTAAAAGCACTTTTTTATTTTACCCAAACACTACAAAAGTGCTTAAAAGCTATTTTGGCTTAGAAGCACTTAAAATAAGCCAAATCCAAACAGGCTCGTAATCTTACACTGTCCAGTTTCAACTGAAATATTACATAATATTCTGAGCCTTTTTGAATCTAGTGGGTGATGGTTATGTCCTTGAAAAAGAGAGAAATTATGATCAACAATGTTCTTCGTGCAATGCCTACCTACACTATGTCTCTCTTCCCGGCACCGTCCTGTGTCTTGAAGCGTATGGACAAATTAAGGAGAGACTTTCTCTGGAATGGTAACAGACAAGATCACTCCTTCGAACTTGTAAAATGGCAAACAGTTATTAAAGACAAGAGAATTGGGGGTTTGGGAATCAAGAACTTGAGGCGTCACAATGAAAGTTTATTGTTGAAATAGCACTGGAGATTCAATAAGGAAGATAAAACAATCTGGAGGAGAATCCTGGTTGAAAAATTCTCTATGGAGAATCAATGGTGCACTAAAGTAGCCACAACACCTCATGGCACGGGAGTCTGGAAGCATATTAGAGGTTGTTGGAACAATTTCGAGGTAAATATGGGCTTCATTATTGGAAACGGAAGGAAGATAAACTTTTGGGAAAATGCATGGTTGGGCCACACTCCTCTTAAAGGGCAATTCTCGGATATTTATAGAATATCAACTCGGCACAATGTAGCAGTTGCAGAATTTTATTCAGCACAAGGCTGGACTCTCTTTCTTAGAAGGAATGTAAATGATTGGGAAGTAGAACGTGTATGCCTTTTGCTTCAGCTGCTAAGCAACATAGCTTTGGATTGCAACAAAGAAGATTCTATTAGTTGTTAGGGGCATTCCAAAGGTCTCTTTACGGTCAGAAGCTGCTACAGCCTACCGGGAAACTGGTATCAAGTAACAACAGGGATTTTTGGCCTTGGCAAAAAATTTGGATTAGCAAGGCACCTTTGAAGGTCTCTTGCTCCTCTTGGATTGTGGCTAGAGAGGCTTGTCTCACTCAGTCCAACCTTCAAATGAGGAAAATTCAGCTTTGCAGTAGGTGCCCATGTGTGAAGAGCACTATGAAGATGTTGGCCACCTCTTTTTGCATTGTAGAGTTACTACTCAGCTATGGAGCATGTTTTTGACAATCTTACGCTTGTCTTGGTCCATGCCAAAATCCACTAGCTCCATTTTGGAACAAAGAAGGGATGTGCAAGAAATCTCAAAAGACTTGGAATACCATCCCTCAAGCCCTTTGGTGGACAGTCTGGCTTGAAAGAAATGACAGAATTTTTGAAGGCCATAGGAGAAATTTACATAGCCTTAAACAAAGATGTCTTATTTTGCTAGCTTTTTGGTGCAACCTGGTTATTGTACAGGATGTTGATGCAATTTTAGATACAATACATGATCTGCACAATCTATAGTTATGTTTTTTTTATTCGCACTGGCTTAGTGCAAGCATTTATAAAATCTCTGATTACTTATCAAAAAAAAAGAGAGAAGAAACTCTACTCAGCTTGAAAATATTTTGTTTACAACTCTTATCTTATTTGTGTCATTATAGATATGTACTTGAACTCGATGTTTCAATGGAGTTTGCGGGGTCCTTTTACTTTTGATTAGGGATCTATAGTTTTGTTCTCTCTTTTGTTAGTCTTGACATCACAACTTGTGTTGTTTTATTCATTTTTGTTGATAACTGTGGTGTCCGAGCCAACTTGCACACACTCTCACCAGCATAGGTACTTGTTAACTCTGTCAACCAAGGGTTGGATAGATGGGAAGAAATCACCAAGTATTTTTGCCTCTGCTGGGATTTGAACTTGTGATCTCATGATTCTCAACCACTTCATTAAAACTATCCTTTATAATAAAAAAGGAATCAACATGTTTTTCTGTTAACTATATGAAATAGAGTGATTGAACCATGTTATGTGTTATATGTTGTCTTATCATCTTTGGCCTTTTTTTTTTGGACTGTGGATGAGTGCGGATATTGCTGAATGGCTGACTATTATACTTTATCTTTGTTTGCCTCTTTGTGAAAGTTTTGACCAACAAATTTGCACGTTGTTTGTTCAGGTCCTTGTTATGACCCCTCAAATACTGCTACATAATCTCTCCCACTGCTATATCAGGATTGAATTTATTGCTCTTCTAATATTTGACGAGTGTCATTATGCACAAGCTGAGAGCGATCATCCTTATGCTGAGATTATGAAGGTAATTAGCTGATCTGGTGCTATACGCTTGCAAACATGCTTCGTTTTGTATATAGTAGCCTAGTTATTTTATTCATGTGTATTATTCTTTGACAGATATTTTACAGACCTGATGTCGTAAAACTGCCTCGTATATTTGGCATGACTGCATCTCCAATATCAGGGAAAGGTAATATTATTGTGCCAATAAATTCACGAAGTAACACTATGTCCTAACGTTCTCTAACTAGCCTGATCCAATCAGATTATAGCTCATCAGTAATTTCATATGCTGCCTTGTGTTTTTAATTTGACAAATAGTTTTTTATATGGTAAATAAATTTATCAATCTTGGCAAAAGAATATGACAAATAGTAATAAACGGTGCTTGTAAGATGCAACGGGGTTCTCATGGAATGTAACAATTATGAGATTCTACATGGTCATTTTGGCAGAATGATATAAAATTGCACGAGATTAACTTGGAACTAACACTTGAGGTTTACATGGTAACTTTTGGCAAAATGATCTCAAGTGTGGATATCATCCAGATTCCAGAAAACCCTCTCAAAGGTTTATGTCTCTTTTTTGGTTTTCCGGGGGTCAATTTTTTCGTCAACTTTTTACTCATTCCAAGCGAAAAAGTTTTTCCAACTTGTGAGATCTTTAAATCTTAAACTATTACTTTGGAATGACTATGAAAGTTTGGGAAAGGGTCGTGGAGATGAGGGTGAGAAGAGGTGTCTCTATTTACGAGAACCAGTTTGGATTCATGCCGGGGCGTTCGACTAAAGAAGTCATTCATCTTATTAGGAGGTTGGTGGAGCAGTATAGGGAGAGGAAGAGAAACTTACATATGGTTTTCATCGACCTCGAGAAGGCATACGACAAAGTCCCTAGTCCCCAGGGAAGTTCTATGGAGATGTTTGGAGGTTAGAGGTGTACCTGTGGCGTACACTAGGGCGATCAAGGATATGTATGATAGAGCCAAGACCAGGGTACGAACAGTAGGAGGAGACTCAGAGCACTTCCAAGTGATGATGTGGCTGCACCAGGGATCAATTCTTAGCCTATTCTTATTTGCCTTGGTAATGGATGGACTGACGCGACAAATTTAAGGGGAGGTGACATGGTGTATGTTATTCACAGATGACATAGTCCTGGTTGATGCGACTCGCAACGGAGTGAACGCTAAGCTGAAGGTTTGTAGACATACTCTGAAATCTAAAGGGTTCATGCTGAGTAGGACCAGGAAAGAATACCTAGAATGCAAGTTCAGTAATGAGAGCGACCTTGAGACAAGCGTAGAGGTGAGGCTTGGTACTCAGGTCATTCTAAAGAAAGGAAGCTTCAAGTACCTCGGGTCTGTTATCCAAGGGAATTGAGAGATTGATGACGATGTCACACATCGTATTGGGGCAGGGTGGATGAAATGGAGGCTCGCATATGGAGTCTTGTGCGATAAAAAGGTGCCACAAAAACTTAAAAGCAAGTTCTATAGGGTGGTGGTTAGACCGACTATGTTGTATGGGGCGGAGTGTTGACCGGTAAAGACTTCGTACACCCAAAAAATGAAAGTTGCAGAGATGAGGATGCTGAGATGGATATGTGAGCATACAAAGAGGGATAGAATTAGAAATGATGATATCTGGGACAGTGGGAGTGGCCTCGGTGGAGGATAAGATGCGGAAAGCGTGGTTGAGATGGTTCGGGCACGTGCAGAGGAGAGACACAAATGCCCCAGTGCGGAGGTGTGAGAGATTGACTATGGACGGGTTCAGGAGGGGTAGAGGTAGGCCGAAGAAGTATTGGGTAGAGGTGATTAGACGGGATATGGCGCAAGTGCAACTCATTGAGGACATGACCTTAGTTAGAGGGTTATGGAGGACACAAATTAGGGTAGAAGGGTAGTAGATAGTCCAGCGTAGTCCTACTTACACTTACAAACTGGTAGTTGTAGTATTATTATTGTAGGCCCGCTTAGCCTATCATACTAGTAAGCGCAGTGTTGCTTTATAGTTCCTTGTCGTTTGATTTATGCTGCTATATGTTCTTTAGTGTACTTTGTTTGTCTTATTTACATGCATTAGTTATTGCTTCTTTTTCAGAATGCGCTATCATGACTTAGTCGCTTTTGATACCCGCATTTTCATACTGCTTTAAATTGCTTGTCCGGGTCTGACCGTTTCTCTTGCTTTGCTTGTGCTTTGTCTTTAGTCGAGGGTCTCTTGGAAACAACCGCTCTATCTACCAAGGTAGAGGTAAGGTCTGCGTACACTCTACCCTCCCCAGACCCCACGTTGTGGGATTTCACTGGGTATGCTGCTGTTGAATAATTTATCCACATCTCTTTTCCATGTAAAATTGATCAAATTGACACTGAAAAGTGAAAACTGTGTAGAAAAGGGCAGTCCGGTGCACTAAGCTCCGCGCTATGCGCGGGGTCCAGGGAAGGGCCGGACCACAAAGATCTATTGTACTGAAAAGTGAAAATTGTGTACTGGCAATAAATTAGGAGGTTGTCTACCTTATCATAAAAAAATAAAATCATTAAAATATGGTTGTGATGTATAGTATTCAATGTTCTGATGCTTCGGAAGTATGGTACCAGCAGAACCTATACTCTGCTTTGACTGCACTTGGGACTTACAGTATTAACTTGGTCTTTTCTTTTCAAGAAATCTCGAAGGTTCTCTTTTTAGATGTTACCCTTAACTCATTGATGTAGGAAGTACAAATTGGGGACTGCTTTGCTGTTCATCATTTACAGATAAGCGGTAGTTCATTGCGGCTGTCTAATTTAACCTTGTATGACTGATAATTGTTCATGTGTACACTTTTTACCATCCTTTGTTTAAGAGTGTCTCTCATCTGCAGATATGTAGAATTTTACCCCCTTACACATGAAAATATGTATATATGTAAATGATTTCTGTTTGGAGAAAATTATGACCTGTATGAATTCTATTTAGAAATGCGATCAACAGAAGTTGAAGGAGGTATTAATACTATCAGAAAACAAGTTTGAAAATGAGTGCAAGTTTTCTGATAAAAAAAAACTCACCTGATCTCTGGGGTTTGTGGAAAGAAACCCTGCTTGCCATGACATGCATTGATTAATTGTGGTGAAGGATTGATAGTTCTTGCTATCTGATCTTTGCTCTTAATACCGATCATTCTGCCAGGCGAAACTGGTATATTTTTCCTTTAAGCTACTCATGTTTTTGGGCACTCCTCAACTCTCAGACATTATGTTATCTTCTTACTTTTGCAGGTGCTACTATTGATGGCCTTGAGACCGTACTTCGCTCTAAGGTGCTACTAGCTTACTATTGTATACAAAAGTTTTTTTTCCATGATCAATCAAATTATTTTACTTCTTTTTAATTAAAAAGATAACCATAAATATTAGAGTTACCTCACATCATTATTGTGGGAACAAATGAAGTCCAAAATTAGTTACTTGTGAAGGGTGGATTTCTGTCATAGGTCTATTAGTTCTAGGATTTGTTAAGAACTGTCCTTAAGATTTTGATTCCAATTTCCGTAGCTATCATTTTTTATCCTAGGTCTCTTGTTGTGGAAATTTCATTGTTAGGTAACAAAGGACTGCTGCCAAACCTGGCAGCGTTTTACCTACCTGGGCTTGCTGGGCTTGGCTGCCATCCTTGGTTCATGCCTATACTGGTTTCATCTGCACCGTATTTCTCTTTCTTGGTTGCCTAACTCCAGCTAACGCTCACTATCTCAAGGTCTTACCCACAGTGCTTTGGACTTCTTCCCGTTTTGTGTTGCAGAAGCGGGAGGATAGAGGAAAGGAGGAACATTAACATTTCTCTAGTTTAATTTCTTTCTTGTCTATGTATAACCGCAGGTGTATTCTGTTGAAGATAAGGATGAATTGGAGCAGTTTGTTGCATCACCTAAGGTGAACGTGTACTACTATGGTCCTGGCTCCCCATGCCTTATGAAGGCTTATTCTCAGAAGCTTGAAGAGATAAAGCAGCAGGTATTATCTGGTCAGAAATTAAGATGGCTACTTTCTAAATAGTCTTTGACTAAATACTCTCTGGTGTTTTCATGATTTGACAGTGTGTCAAGGAGCTTCACAAGAAAGCAGTTGACAGCACTCTCAGGAACACGAAAAAGATGCTCAAGAGATTGCATGGACATCTAATTTTTTCTCTGGAAAACCTAGGTGTTTTGGGGGCATTACAGGTTTTGTCGCACTTCTTGTTGTTTATACCCCAAGACATTTTTCACAAGCACTGATCTATCATAACTCTTGAGTTTTAAAGATAGAATCAGAAGTTTTATTGTGCTAAAATTTAATATTTTACTCATGTTCCCAACTATATTTGGGAAAAAAGGAGCAGGGGAAGACCTGGCCCTCCTTGCCACACCCCCAACAGGCAAACGGTATAAATGGTCTTTTTACTTAAGTACTTCGAACACATGCTATAATCTTAAGACTTGACCAAACTCCTCGGCGCTCTGCAAAATTATAACAAGAGTGTGCAGACGGGTTTGAAAAGTTTGTGCACTTTATAGACTCTGTTGAACTGACATAGAATTTTTTGGCAGATAGGTGTAGATCTTTGGGGCACTTAAGTTTTTATATTAGTATGCGTATTTTTTGTGTATATTGATTTTTTGGCAGATAGGTGTAGATCTTTGGGGCATTTCAGCTGGAGAGCCCACATGCATTACCCTAGTTTAATATTACAGCTTTTCTCGGACTTAGAAAGTCATTAATTTCAGTAGAATATGACACTCGTGAGCACCCAAGGGTGTGGCCTAGTGGTCAATGAAGTGGGTTGAGCACCATGAGGTCTCAGGTTCAATCCCCAGCAGCGACAAAAACATTAGGTGATTTCTACCCATCTGTTCTAGCCTTGATGGACAGAGTTATCTGGTACCTGTTGTTGGTGGGAGGTGGCAGGTAAACCCGTGGAATTAGTCGAGGTGCACGCAAGCTGGCCCAGATACCACGGTTATAAAATAAAATAAAATATGACACTGCATGAAAACCTAGAATCTTGTTGGGTTCCCTAGTTATGATTAGCATAATTTAACCACTACTAATTCACAGGGAAGAAATCACGATTTATCTTTTTCTAACCTTCAGACTTACAGTTGGAAAGTTAAATTCTGAGTTGCATCCTTGTTTTGGTGAAGGCTAGTTGCATCCTCTTAAAGGGGGATCACTATGAGCGCCATCAAATGGTGGAAGCTGAAGTTAATGCCAGTGATGACTCTTTATGTGACAAATATCTGAGTCAGATTGACACAGTCTTTACTTCTGGTTGTGCTAAAGGTATGTTTTATTCTATGGCGGGTTCCTATTTTGTAGCTATATGTATTCTTACCATCATTACCAGGATTCTTATGAGTTCCAGTTTGGATAAGATTTACTGGCCCTATCATGGATTATTTGGTTCAAGAAATGAGATTAGTAGGATTATCATTGGTTTTCAGTTTTTTCTTTTGAGAGGGTAACATAAATCATTGTTTTTCAGTTTCACAAAAAAGAAATGAGATTAGCATGCTCTGATCATATCATCTGACTTGTTAATAGAAAAATATTTGAATCGGACTTGTGAATCAATTTAAGGCATTTTATGGTTTAAGCAGTGCATAGGGATAGTAGAATGGAATGTGGATATCACGGGAGGAAATATTGAGGTTAGATGCAATTGAAAATATGCCTAGGTGATTGCCGCTGATTTTTCCTAAAAGGAAGAACGTTTACACCTTTGGGACAAAAGTTCCAGAGGAATTCTTTAGCTTTATCTTCATTTCTTCAGCTGTGAATTCATCGACTTGCCATTGCCATTGCTTGGGGAAAGATTCACTTGGAGGAATAGAAGGGTGCTACCAGGATTGCTCTTGGTATCGACTGAGTCTCACGCATATATCTTTAATAATTTATATAATATTCATAAATAAAATAAGTAAGAAGCACGTTGAATATATCAAATTTGGAGGGCACATTAATTTTAGTTCATCATGGGTAGGGACACTATGCTGAGATAATAACTTCAATACGAACTCACAGGCAGCCGGTTTTTCATTCTTTGGTCTCATTATCTCACCTAGCAAGACCACCCCACCACAAAGAGGCTAGGCGTGGGGTGAAAGTCAACATTTTATAATATCAGACGGATGCTGATATGGATCGAAATGAACAAGTATGATGAATCAAGTATTGGACTAGCAGAGTGATCTTTCCACACCTCATTTTAACCTCTCTGTAGAAAGTTCAGACTTGATTTTGAATTTTATTTGCCGTGCTTTAGGGTCTTTTAATGAATATTAAGGGCTTAAGATAAAGTCAATTCCTTCAAATATAGGCCAATGATCCGTGCCCGCAGAGAGATTCTTAAGAATGTCTTGTGTTGCAGTCGAGTAGACATATGGTGTTTTCATCTGTACATTACTAGTCTAACATATGTTTTCTCATGCAGATGGTATGAATCCTGATTTGGCACTCATGGAAGTTCTGAAGGAGCCTTATTTTTCCAAAAAGCTTTTACGTCTAATTGGAATCCTTTCCAACTTCGGGTTAGTCATTTTGTAGCAAAATGAATAATTTTCTATTCCTGATCTCTGTAACTCATTCAGGATTTGTTAGTAGCTGGAAACAGAACAGGCAATTCCACTTTGAGGGGTGTTCTTATGGATCCTTGCATCCAATTATAATAAAATAAAGTGAACTAAATATTGACAGTGAACTTACGTGATGACCTATAAAAGTTCACTTTACACCTGTAAATATACAATAAAAAAGCTGGAAGCATAGATACTATTTCCCTTAACGGATGGGGCTATTTTTCTCTTATGAAAACTCTATATTCTTTTGAGTGCCATCTTCAAGCATAATCCCAAAATTTCCATCTTGCTTCAATGGAACTTCTCAAAGAGTTTAGGTGTGAAGGAGGCATCAATTAAATTGATCTGTGACAATCAGGCTGCAGTGTTTCCTGAAAAAATGAAGCATATAAAAGCAGGTTGTCATTTCATTCGACAAAAGATTGAAACGGGTGCATCACAGCATGTTTTGTTTACTAGATGATCTGTTAGCAGATATTATTACAAAGTCACTGTAGCAGCAGCTGTTAATCATGCAGCACCTAAAAGCTTAATGCTGTTTGTCCCAAAAAAGACTCTTTGAATAGGATTATGATCGATTAAAACTGATGTATTAGTTTATACATCTTGTATCAGGGAAATAGAAGTATCAATTCCTTAGTCTATCAAAATATGTTTGAAGCAAAAGATCTTTCTACTTGCAATGATTTTTGTTTGTCGTGATTTTATACCTAACTTTGTAAACTTTGCCCTTACAGAGCATGATAGTATAGGGGCCTATTCCAAGAAATATGGAATTAATGCCTTGATTACAATTTTATATATTAATAGACCAGAGCAGCTAGTTAGCCTCTGTGCCTTTGCTCTCAATTACACTTAAACATCACCACAATGGGGCCTCTATGGAGAAATATGGAATTAATGCCTTGAATACAAGTATTTATATTTATGGACCTAAAAAGCTAGTTAGGTCCTCTTCATTTGCCCTCGATTACTCTTAAAGAGCACCGGAATAGGGTCCTGATGGAGAAATATGAGATCAAAGCATTGACTGCAAGTGTTCATATTTATAGATCTAACCAGCTAGTTAGTCTCTGTGCATTTGCTGTCCATTATAGTGGTACCATCTGAAACTAAATCTTTCATCAGCTTACTGCTTTTGTTCATATTTCTTCCCCTAAAACTTTATTCCGAACAAGCATGGTTAGTGATGATCTTTTGCTTTCATAATGCACCTTTATCCAATAGAAATAATATGAATATTTTATCTTGTTTGAAGTCAGTGATGTATGTTTCTTGCTGTCATATCATACCTTTACCCATTACGTACAATAAAATTGTTTCAGTTTGTTTGATGTCATGGATGTATGTTTCTTCTTCTTTGTTAGTTCAGTCACTGAGAAAATCGACTCAACTTCATATTCTGCTTTTTGGTAAATCGACTCAACTTCAGATTCTGCTTTTTGGTATCTCCCTCTCTTTATTTTCAGGGTACAACCAGATATGAAATGCATAATTTTCGTCAATAGGATCGTGACTGCAAGGTCCCTCTCATATATGCTTCAGCATCTGAAAGTTTTATCTTCTTGGAAATGCGGGTTTCTTGTAGGAGTTCACTCGGGATTGAAGAGTATGTCACGAAAAAATACAAATATCATTCTCAATAAGTTCCGTTCTGGTGAGGTAATAATTCTTTGCTAGATTCTCTCTGCTCGCTAAATTCTCTTAGCCAGAGAACCTCTGGGAGGGTAACTGCAAGTTTATGTTTGTTTCTATCTCTGATAGTTCAGTATGAGATTGATTGCATATCCTTTGCTCAATTTGACAGCTCAATTTATTGGTTGCAACCAAAGTTGGCGAGGAAGGACTTGATATCCAGACATGCTGCCTCGTTATACGATTTGATCTTCCTGAAACTGTTGCCAGTTTTATACAGTCTAGAGGGCGTGCCCGCATGCCAAAGTCTGAATATGCATTTTTGGTTGATAGGTATTTCCAAAGTTTACTCTTTCTGTACCTTCTTACCAGTCAAGTTCATCAGAGCAATATCTCTGACACAAACCTCTTGGCAGTGGTAACCAAAGAGAGCTTGAATTAATCGAGCATTTTGCAAGAAATGAAGCTCGGATGAATGATGAGATCACTTCCAGGAAATCTTGCACAACAGTGGCAGATTTTCAGGAAAATGTATATGAAGTAGATACGACTGGTGCAACCATCAGTTCTGCATCAAGCATTTCGTTGCTTCACCATTATTGTTCCAAGCTTCCACATGATGAGTATGATCTTGTACAGAATTTCACTTGATTTTTTTGTTTCTCTTTTCCTAATTACAGTTTATTCTGTTCTATATTGCTTATAAGTGGCTTTTGCTTTTGGAACTGATATCTCATGGTTTAAGATGATTTCTTTTCTTTTTGTTTGCTTGTTTTATAGGTATTTCTGCCCCAAGCCGCAGTTCTTCTACTTTGATGACATAGGTGGGACTATTTGCAAATTAATTTTACCTTCAAACGCTGCAATGCATCAAATTGTCAGTGCTCCTCAATCTTCTATAGAGGCAGCAAAGAAAGATGTCTGTTTAAGAGCCTGCAAGAGATTGCATGAACTTGGAGCACTCACTGATTATCTTTTGCCTGATCAAGCGGACGAAGATGAAGACCTGATCCATGATTCTGACTTAGAATGCTCTGACAGTTAGGGTTATTCTAATAAAAGCATTTTCAATGTACTTTGTGTTATTTTGGTGCTCGTTGTCATTATTGTAATGTTGATGCCACAGGCGAAGATGCACGGGTAGAGCTTCATGAGATGATTGTTCCAGCTGCCTTTAAAGAACAATGGACTGAGACAGAGAATCCTGTTTTCCTTAACTCGTACTACATTAAATTTTTGCCTTGCCCTATTGATAGGGTTTATAAGAATTTTGGCCTATTTCTGAAAGCACCTCTACCCCAAGAGGCTGAGAGAATGAAACTTGATCTCAACTTGGCTCGAGGTAGAATTGTAAAGACAGAGCTTATTCCATCAGGAACTACTAATTTTGAGAACAATGAGGTGTAACTACTTGACCCTCTTCTATTTTAAACGTAAAGGCTCTCTTCAGTATTTTGATTACTTTCTCTTAGCAGATACAACTAGCAGTGAAGTTCCAGAGAATGTTCCTCAAGATCATTCTTGACCGCTGTGAGTTCATTTCAGACTTTGTGTCTTTGGAAAAAAAGGATCATGTCGACTCAGCTTCAAAGTTTTACCTACTGCTTCCCGTCAATTTGTTTGGGCATAATAAAATTTCTGTGGACTGGGAGCTTGTCAGAAGATGCTTGTCATCACCAATTTTTGGGACTTCAGTATGTGCAGGCAATAATGAGATAACTAAATTTGATAAGCGGTTGCAACTTGCCAATGGTTCCAAAAGCGTACATGATGTTGCCAATAGTTTGGTATATGTTCCATGCAAGGATACATTTTTCTTCATATCTGATGTTGTTAAAGACAAAAATGCATACAGCATGTATAAAGATTCAAAAAACCAAGATTCAAAAAACCATGTCGAGCACTATCGTGATAAGTAAGTAAAAATGACATTCTTATGTCTTCTTTGGTTACGAACTGGGTTACCTGTTCTTTTGTTGATTCTACCTGCATACATATGCGTGTGCTTTCTTTCTGCCTGGAGAGTCTTATTTTACTATAGACCACACTAGGAATTCAAGTATTAATAAAGTGGAAATGAGCCCTAAGTTTCCCATTGCCAACCTCAGTATGGTGTGACCAGAAAAGGGTGAAAATTTACAAATTAGATGCAAAGAGAACGACATTTAAAAGGTTTTTGATGAGGTCAATTAGCATCTAACCAATTGCTGCTGGAAAACGAATTGAACCATTTCCTCACATATGCATTTGGAAAATTTCTTTTTTTTTTGCTCTCAATATGTATTATGGTTAGTGACTATATGTCTATTTTATACTTATTGCGAGTCTCGAGTAATAAACTGATTTGACTCTTATTGATGTAACTTCTTTTTCCCTTTTTGGTAAGGTAAATAACTCAATTAATGTGGGATAACTCCCATATACGAGCAGTTACTGTTTGGGAATTTCCCGTTATTGATGTATGTTTATTCTTGTTTAGGAAGCATACAACCGGCTTTAGGTTGGCAAAGGTTACGTTTCTTTTATTGCATTTGTGTAACTCAATTTTTTTTATAGGATACTCCAACTGACCTCCAAAGGGACTGGCATGCTCTTCTTGTTTAGAGCTACATTTGTTTTATATCTTCCGATGTTACTTGTTGAGAATATCTTGTCCTCTTCCTTTGCGCTTTGCTTAATAAAATCTTTTCTAATAAAGAAAAACAGATTCTTGCATCACCCTATTTGAAGGTCTGATTATTTCTACAAATATGTATCATGTGTTTTCTAATGGGTGAGATCTCTCTTACAGTTTCTCTGTCCATCTCTTATACCCTGATCAACCACTAATAAAAGCAAAACAGCTCTTCTGTTTGGACAACTTACTACGGAAGAAAGGTTATTCAGGTAATTGTTTATTGTTCAAGCTGCATAACTGAGCCGTTTCTATTGGAAATCATAAAAACTTGTGATGCAGGTGGGGGGGATTGGAGAAAGGTTTTACTTTGATTCATGTTCAACAATAGCTTTTAATGTCGTTAGAAGCAAAAACCAATTTGCTTCTGCTTTGAAACCAAAGAAACAACAAATTCTACGATAGAACTCAAAGGCAAGTATCATTGACATTGAACGGTTGAATGCGGACAAAGTTCTATTTTTTTCTATTAATTTGTGAGAAAGAGCATCCAAGAACCCTAGTTCTAAATGAGAATCGTAATTCTTTCCGATCAAGGAACTACTTAAAAGAAATGACATCAAATAGCTGCTAAAATAATGATAAATTGAAAGATTTATATGAAATAAATATGAAGCTAACTAAAGCCCAAACTGTATATACTACGTTCAACAGTAACTTTGCTGCTTCAATAGTCTCTGAACTTTGACTTTTTTTCCGCTCTTCACTTCAACATCAGATTTTCATCAGGCAAATTGTACTCTAACTTCTTCTGTTAAAGTCAACTGGAACGGTGGTAGAAGATAATAAAATTGGCACCTAGTATATTACAGTGAGAGGTCCAGTTGCATACAGTTTACCCTTGTAGAAACCCAGTGATTTGCTAGGGAAATGGATAATGGAACGGAGCTACTTGGTTTTAATAGTTATTACTAATAGGATATTTTGTTTTAGAGGATATCTGCACTGGTGTAATATGCCGAGCAGCTCCAAGTGAAGGGTCTCTGTCTTCTTCTAAAACTTTAGTAAATTTTTTGGGACTAGGCTTCACCAAGACGTGATGTGAGAAAATGATAAGCATCCATTTCTAGGTTAGAACTCAAGGTCACAATGTTCATGATTAGATAGTTATCTTATGAACTTCGTCTGTTTTAAATACTTTATTTTGCCAATCTATGTCTAGATGAAGGGTTTTCAACTTTGATTTAGCTTGCCACATTTTCAGAATATCAGCTTGTTATATTCTCATTGAAAATAATATCATTTTCTTTTATGCCTATTATTCTGAGACACACATTAACGTAAGTGGTGTAATATTTTGCAACGAATGACTCTCTCCTTTGGCCCCCTATTACAGAGTTGCGTGATAAAGAGGAGCACTTTATTGAACTACCTCCTGAAATTTGTCAGCTCAAGATAATTGGGTTTTCGAAAGATATTGGGAGCTCATTATCATTGTTGCCATCATTCATGCATCGTCTTGAAAGCTTACTTGTCGCTATTGAACTAAAGGGCTGTCTATCTGCTTCTTTCCCTGAGGGAAGGGAAGTAGCAATAGATCATGTAAGGGATTCTTCCATACTTAGTAATATGTCCTCTCAAGTCTCAATCAAACACATCTGTTTTGCATGTATCATTTGTTCATAGCTTATAAATCATGCCAGATGCAATACCTAGTTTACTATTAATTGTCTGAAACTGGATCAGGTTCTTGAAGCACTCACTACAGAGAAATGCAATGAACCTTTTTCTCTTGAAAGGCTTGAAGTGCTTGGTGATGCATTCCTCAAGTTTGCAGTTGGGAGGCATCTTTTTCTTTCGCATGATGCCTTTGACGAAGGACAGTTAACTAGAAAGCGCTCGAACATTGTGAACAATTCAAATCTGTACATGGTAGCAGTCAGAAACAATTTACAGGTAAATAATGCTGAAAACTCCAAATGTATATGGACCGACTTCTTCAGTGATGTGACAGCACATCGTTTATGTTCAGATAAGAGAATGCTCGCCTTTTCTTGTTTCAAAATATGACTTTTGACTAATTGCAAATCTTACATTATTTCATTGTGAGAGAGTGCATACACTGAGGTGTCTATTAAAACCATTACTTAGTACAAAGACAGATGCAATTATGGCTCTCTCTCATCTCACATGGCCCCAAAAACAAATTAAAGAGCAGAAATAGAATTTCTTCTTTGTTGAAGCTTATGGGGAAAAAGAAAAAATTCATCTGTGTTGGTTACTATGAGGCCTCAAATAATTTGTCATTGTATCAAATAACTTTAATATTTACTCCACTATAACTAATATAATCAAGTTAAGTTAACTAATTAAAATTTGACTAGTCAATTACATAAAATGGAATGGGACAAAGGGAATAATAAACATCTGGTACATTCATGGGTAAAAAATGGAGTGGGTTAAACATTTTGAGAGTACCTAAAATAGAAATATTATCATATAAATTGGGAATAAAGGAGTATAAGATTTGATGATCTTCTACTCAACCAAGTAAAAAAGGGGATTTCCAACATCCCAAGCCCTGCATATTCTCTTCCTCCTACAGCAATTCCTCCTACCGCAATTCCAACTGAACATGAGCTCCTTCAGGGTTCCTGGCATCACCCAAATCATTCCAAACCAACACAAAATTTCCCATCATAACCTCGAGGCTACTGAACAACGAGGAAGGAGATGAGCAACATTTTCACCCAAGCCCTTATACATGAATCACCAACTAATGTAAGTAATCTTTCTCTTCCGTAGATTTTCGGCCGTCAATATCACCCCTCTTGTAGCTAGCCAAGTGAAGCACACCTTTTTCGGAACCTTAGGCACCCAAATCGAATTATGTGGAAATGCAATCTCCTCCCTAACCAAAAGCTTCTCATAGAAAGATTAACAAAAAATACCCATTGTTCCCACTTCCCTGCTCCCGACCTCTGAATATCATGGTTATCCTGTGGAATTCCTTGTTTGTGAAGCAACTCAATTAGGAATTCCTCGTAAACCTCAAATCCCAAGAAACTTCTCCATCTTGTATCATCCAGACTCGTTTGGCTGTCATCTCCTTTTGACGTGAATTTTTGAATATGTTAGGAAATGCAAGTCTCAAAATATTGTCCCTACACCACTTATACCCCCAAAATTTACTCCCTCCCATTCCCTACCTCGAAATACACAAAAATGCTGAACTCTTTCCATCCCTTCAAAATGTTCCTCCACAACCCACACCCATAAGGCATAGTGATATTTTTAGTCCTCCAAGCCCCCTTCCAGACCCCATGTTTTTCCGCTATCACCTCTCTCCACAAAGCATATTCCTTTGTCCCAAATCTCCATAACCATTTACCTAATAGAGCCTTATTGAAAACCTTCAAGTCTTTAACCCCAAGCCCACCCCAACACTTAGAAGCCGTGACAAGTCTTCCACCGCACCAAGTGAAACTTCCTTGCCGCATCTGTCGGTCCCATAGAAAATTTCTTTGAAGTCATTCTAGCTTTTCTGTAACACTGACCGGAGCCTGAAACAAATACATGAAGTATGTGGGAATGCTCGATACTGTACTCTTAATAAGCACTTCCTTTCTATTGCACACTTTTAATGCATTAATTTCTTTTTATATTTGATTAACTGGTAATAAATGCTTTTCTTTGTCATTATTGAAACAAATTAATCCTACTAAGTTTGTCTATTGTTGTCTTGATACACCTTAATATTCAGTCATAGCTGACATTTCCTTGTGCTAGCATGAAGAAATGTTTTATTCAGATTCAGACTGTCAATGAGTATGCTGTCCTCTGCTCAAATGTAAAACAAACGCAACTCACCATCCTAAAATAACTCCCTCAATTTCTAATGAGCTATTTTGTTGGATTCTCAAGTTAGACAGTTCTGCATTCCTTTTTCTTTTTGTATGATAACTAAGTCAGCTAGCATTTTGTATATCAATAATTGAATGTAAATATGAATTATGAATTTTTTTTGATAAGGTAAATAATTTTATTAACAATTGGGGAATCCCGTATACAAGCCGTATACCAAAAGAAGAGAACCTACAACAATATATGGTTCTCAACAAAAGAGATCCAATCCTCTATACAAATAGGGATCTCATAAGTACACCAAAAAGAAACTAGAGACAAAACACTACGCTGCAGCTTTACAATCTCTTGTTCCACCCCTTCAAAGGCCCTCCTATGAATTATGAATATAAGATGAAACTGCATATCACAAATGAAGTTTTAGAAATCAAAGGCAATTGTGGTTTACTATGAGGGGAGGGGGTCATACAATACTACTTTAATGTGACTGTACTTGTATACATATGTATTTCCACACACACATGTGTACATATATATTGATAAGTTTCCCCTTTTAAGATGTTTATACTCTAATTCAATTGGTTTGAATCTCTAGTTTTTCTTTGTGTCAGGCATATATACGTGATCAATCATTTGAACCCAACCACTTCTATGTAGTAGGGCGTCCGTGTCCTGTAATCTGTAACAAGCGAACAGAAAAAAACATACATGGTCTATGTAGTAGCGGGACAGATGGTGCAACGACTGAAGTTAGGTGTAGTAAATGTCATCACTGGTTGCATAAGAAAGCAATTGCTGATATAGTTGAAGCCCTTGTTGGTGCGTTTGTAGTGGACAGTGGCTTCAAGGCAGCAATTGCATTTCTTAAATGGATTGGCATCCATACAGATTTCAAAGAATCACAACTAAAAAGTATCTGCTCTGCAAGCAAAGTCTTTATGCGACTTGCTGATGAAATAGATGTTCCGGGCATTGAAAATTTGTTAGGTTATTCTTTTGTCCATAAGGGTTTGCTAATTCAGGCATTCATCCATCCATCTTATAACAACCATGGAGGGGGTTGCTTTCAGGTATGAAATTGCTCTTCTTTAATAACCTACTTTTTCTGAAACCTTTATGGTTGTTGCGTAAGGCGAGCTATGACTACCCTTACATCAACTTCTCTCTTTGAACATTTGATTTTCTTTAGCAGAGATTGGAGTTTCTTGGAGATGCTGTCCTTGATTATTTGATCACATCATATCTATATTCTGTGTACCCAAACCTGAAGCCTGGCCAGTTGACTGATCTGAGATCAGTTTCTGTAAACAACAACACCTTTGCAGTTGTTGCAGTACGTCAAAAATTCCACAGCCATATACTTTGTGATTCTAGCGGCCTCCGTGAGTCAATTACTAGATATGTCAATTTCATTGGCAGGCCAGATTCTATGAAAAGGCTGGCTGAAGAGCCAGCTTGTCCAAAGGTATTCTCTATTTACTTGTTGATGAAGTCTTATATATTGACGGATGATGGAGTTTCTTATACTGAGTTTATAATTGTTTGTATTTACACTTGATGTAGTATAGAATTTTTGCCCTTCATCAAATAAATGTAAGAAATTACATTGTAGTGTGTTCCTATAAAAGAATTCAGGTATAAGAATTTGGGTCTTAATAAAGGTGGATAGCAAGTCATTACTGGTACACAAACACTTGTTTGACAGCCACAACGATGGAAGGCTCTGTAGACCATAGATTCAATACTCCGGATTTCAAAGCTTGGGCAATGAAAAGCTGGAAACTGTCGGCAGCAATTAGGATAGTGGAGATGGGTATTGCCATTCTATTGGAATGAAACAATAGTGAAAAATAGAAGAAGCAATCTAGAATTATACCTAGATTTCGTTGCAGATGGTAAGACTCATAGTCAGGTAATTGAACATGAGCATCGAATCGGGTATATGTATTTGTTCACTCAGGTGCATGGAATTTTAGATAGACCCTAACTGTACATGGAAGGATCCATACGAGGTACAATTCCCATGTCATGCCAACTGACAGGAGTGCATCTGGACAAATCGTGAGTCCCGATGAATTACTGCATAAAGCACCAAGAAGCAATAGAAGTGTGAGAAAGAAGAGAGTTTCAGAGAGAACTAAGCTTACGAAGTTCACTCCTAAAAAATGAGGTTCATGCAAGTGGCAGGGTAATACTTGTCTCTCACAAGTTCTGTCCGTAAACAAGACTCTAACCCCTTAGGGCTGCATTGTGGATGCTGCCAAGTGGAAAAGGAAGGAGCCTCAATTTATATTAGTTCGAAACCTTTTTCTTCAAGAAAAGAATTAGCCAAATATAGGAGATCTATATTTTCCTTTTAGAGCAAGGTTCAAGACAGGTTCATGGCGGGTTTAGTTCTAGTCATGGTCAATTTGATGAAGATTTTTATTTGAGAAATTTGACCGAAGTGATACTCTATGTGGAGACTGGAGACAAAGATTTAACGGGGAGATTTTGATTTTCAACCCGTTGGTGGTTTTTGTGGAGGAGATGGAGATTCAACCTGTTGAAGATTAAAGTGATGAAGGTGGATCAAATTTTTCTGGTTAGAAAATTCAGGCCAAGAGGGGAGAATTGTTAGGTGTTTGCCCTAATTTTTTTACCATAGTTGGGTTTTCCTTTTCTTTGAAGGAAGGGCAACACATTTACCATAATTGATTTTTCCTTTTACTAAAAGGAAAATATAAACCTCTCATCTTTGGCTAATCCTTTTCTTGGAGGAAAGGCTTTGGATTCCTTTAAGTTGAGGCTCCTTTCTTCTTACTTGGTAGCATCCACATTGTAGCCCGAAGGGGTTAGAGAGTCTTGTTTGTGAGACACAAGTGTTACCCTGCCACTTGTGTGAGCCACGTGTGAGCCTCTTTTTTTAAGAGTGAATTTTTAAGGTTATTCGCTTGATATTTTGTATTTTCTTTTTATATAGTTGATTACTCATCCTCAGTGGGTGTAGGTCAATTGACCGAACCACATTAAGTTTTTGTGTCTCCTTTGGTATATATCACTTTTGTTGCTAATTTGTCGTGTTTGAGTTTTGCTTTGTTAGCTTTCCCGTGACACCTGATTATTTTGATCCCAATAAGTGATATCATGTAGAAGTCCTGGTTCGAGTCTCCACCGCTACCCGTTATCAAAGAGAATTTCCACATGCTTGTCACATGAAAAAGAATCAAGCCCGCACGAGGCCTGTTGGGAATATAATTAAATAAATAAATGTGGGTTCTCTCTAATAGCTTAAGCTTTTAGATGAGATGATAAGACACTTCAACAAGAAGATTCACCAAAACCATAGGTGATAACTTATTTTCCAACCATTAATAGAAAACATGGAGTTGTTCTCTGTGCTACTTATAGAACATTATGAAATTATTCAATGTACTACATGCAAGAGGTTTACCCGCATTCTTATTCCTACTAAACGATATGGGAACTTCTGCTTTTTAGCTTCTTGGATGAGTAGGGCTCCAAATAAAATAAAAATCAATGAATTACTCAGCTGATGTTAACTAAATTCTGTGTCAATTTATTGCTAACCAATGAACTGCAAATCCGTGGTAATACAATTTTAGCATATCAAGATTAAGACATTGATAGGCAAAATAGACATGGTTAGCAGGTAATACAGTGAAAAATACTATGATTTAAGCCTATACCATAAACATCCTTGAAGGGTTGGGCCACAAACTCATGTAGAAAGAAATATTATTTTCTTCTCTCTTAAGTTGTCTCTTGCATCA
This sequence comes from Anisodus tanguticus, assembly GCA_034509755.1. Taxonomy (NCBI): domain Eukaryota; kingdom Viridiplantae; phylum Streptophyta; class Magnoliopsida; order Solanales; family Solanaceae; genus Anisodus; species Anisodus tanguticus. The sequence continues at coordinate 3,830,541 of CM067543.1, read as the reverse complement.
TTCAATTTCTTTGAATTTGTTTAAGAGAGTTTGTGATTCAGTGAAAAAGCAAAGAGATTAGGGCTGCTAATAAGGAATGTTAGTCAGGTAAATTGGGTTGTGATGATATATATGGAAGCCCTTGTATATATAAAGTAATTCTGGGGTTGGTTGCTTCTCTCCTGAACAATTAGGAAAATTGCTCAATCATTTCTAAAATGAACCTTTAGAAGATGAACCCTCATTTTGACGGAATAGAGAAGGATTTTGTACATTTGAGGAATATCCTCTCTTCCCTTATTTTTGGTGCATCCTCGAGGTTCCTGTAGGTATAGACGATTGGGTTTCGTTAGTAGAAAATCATATCTATTTGTGAGATTTTCTACATTTTTGGTATACTTGTATATGGGTATTTTTTGCCCTTCCTTAACAAAGAATTATGACTTGATCAAAAAGATGAGCCCTCATTTTGCTCTCCCATGTTTACTGGTTGGTTCAGGCCCTTGGCGACTTGGTGGAGTCTTGTATGGGTGCAATCCTACTTGACACAGGGTTTGACTTGAACCGTGCTTGGCATATTATGCTCTCCTTCTTAAAGCCCGTCATGAGTTTTACCAGGTTGCAGCTTAATCCGTCAAGGGAACTCCATGAACTTTGCCAGTCTTATGGCTGGCATTTAGAGTTTCTGCCGTCAAAAAAAGATAGCAAATTTCTAGTTGAGGCCGTGGTGAATGGGGAGAATGTTTCTGCAGCTGCTTCTGCTCTGAATATCAATAAAAAAACTGCCGAAAGAATGGCTGCACAGCAAGTATGTTCAAGCTTGAAGGTATGCATCTCACTGTTCTATGTTTTTGTGTGTACTTTGGTTTCTGCTGCTTGTATCTTAAAACAAGGTACTTACAGTTGACTATCTCTGTTATTTCTTCTTGTTGGAGCTCTTTCTGTATGCTATGGGAGAAAAATGAATGCAGGGGGGGTCACCTGTGCAGCTTGCTTGTACTTTGAAGAAAAACGAAATGCTGAACAAACTGCAGCTTGTTTCCAGTAGCATGAACTATATACTTGAAATATTGCTTTTCTGGAAAATGACAGTCTGGTGCAGACAATTGATGAGTTTGGTTGTCATTCTGGTTAATTCTTCATGCCCATATAAAAAAGGAAAATAAGCTTTAGGATTAGTTGTTAGTGTTATGTGTATTTGAAGGGTTACTTTACCAAACATGTAAAACAACCACCCCAACATGATCAAGTCATACTCCAATATTTCTAGCCACATGATAGCTCAAGAACAACACAAATAGTCCACAACACTACAACAACTCTAATATGATTTCCAATCTGTCTCACAATTTCATTCATCAAACAAGTTGGCTAGAACTTATACAAGCTCAAATTCCCGTAGAAGGAACATATCCTTACCTTAAACAACAAGAACAACTCAAAATCTGAGGTTGCTTCACTTCGAAGAATTCTCCAAATCAACTACAAGAAGAAGAACAACGATCTCACAAGCCCTATGAGATTCCCGACGTTAGATTCACGTTGTTTTTCCTTGGCTTTTGCTCTTGGATCATATGTGGACCTTTAGAGAGAGTCTAGGGGTGTATAGGATCTGATGGGGGTGGGAAATGAAGTTCATAAGGTTGCCACCACTTAAATAGGACTTAAGGAATTGCCACCGCCTCATTTAGGCTTGCTGAGAGAAGCCCACGCCGAGCAAGACCCTCGCTTTGGAGCTCGCTCAGCGAGGTCCTTCACTGCCTGCCCGGCAGTCTGCACAGTCTCGCGAAAATGCGAATATCTCTTTACTCCGACGCCGTATCAACGAAATGTTTAATGCACCGGAAACTAGACTCGTAGACCTTCAATTTGGTGGGTGGATCACCCCGTAAATCCAGGTAGATTGGGAGAAAATCGCTGAGACATCTGACCCAAATTTCAGCGAACTTATGAACGTAACTTGCGATGACCTCTCCCAGCAGTTGTGTGCTGATCAGCTGTTATTATAGAAGGCAGAATCAATGTTTCTACATCTCCTTGTGTACATCTGATTTTATCATTGTTCTTCAGTAATTTCCGTTTTAGTATTCCTCTTAGCACCTCCCAGTTTGCATTTCTTATATAACTATTTGCAGTTCAATAATGTTTTCCCATGTGCAGGCTCAAGGTTATAGGCCCAAGTCTAAAACACTGGAGCAAGTGCTAAAATCAGCTACCAAGATGGAAGCTAAACTGATAGGATATGATGAAACATCCTGTGTTCTTACTGCTAGTTGTGATGACTTGGAGAAGCATGAAACATCTGAAAGTGATCGTGACTTAAAAGTATTCCCTATTAGTGAGGAACTCGCAAGAAATTGCAATTTCAAGTTTAAGCCTATGAGGAAGTTGTTGCCACCAGAGGCAGCTGTACAAAGCAATTCTGAGCAGACCATTATGCATAATGGCGCTAACGCAGATTCAAAAGCTACAGGTATTAGTAAACAAGGATATATATCTTCTTCGTTATCCATGTTGTCATTTTCTTACTCCAAAACGTTTCAGGTGGTTCAAAAAATGAATTGGCAAAATCACTCTTGCATGAAATTTGTGCTGCCAACTGCTGGAAACCTCCTATATTTGAATGTTGCAAGGAGACAGGACCAAGCCACTTGAAAGAGTATGTGCCGAACTAGTAAAGAGTAGTTCTTATTTTCATTCCCGAATTTTGAGTAGATTCCTGCAATAATGAAAAAGTAGACTAAATAGTATTAAACAAACTGAATTAACTAATTACTTAGCATTGCAAACTATTGAAGTTTCATGAAATTGCCCGAAATTGAACAAATAAAAAGTTTTACTGGAAATAACATTCACATAACACATGAAGCCTAGGCAAGTTAAATTATTCCTCTTATGAGAAGTAGAAAGCAATGCCCCACAAACAAAAAAACTTCGGCTTACGATGGCAGCGATGTGCAGTCATATTTTGCCTTGTCTTTACTGACTTCTTTTGACAGAAGTCATGTGGTTAATTTCTTCTACTATTTAATTGTTTGATATTTTACTTACACTTGCAGTTCTTACTTTCAATTCTTGGGACCTATGAATATAGAAAACTCATGCTAGTTATGTGGTCTAATGTTGTCCATGAGGACCCTTGTATTGCCTATAAGGTTTCTTCCGATATAACCAAGAAACGTTAACGCCACCAACATCATCCTTAATTCTTGATTACATGCAGTGTGCGCTTAAAATCCTTGACATTTTTATAGCCTATGGCATCTTCCTGTATATATATATATATAGAGAGAGAGAGAGAGAGAGAGTAATAGCTTATGTTGTGCCTCCACCCACTTATATTTATGTTTTGCCCCTGAATAACTGAAATTTCCATGTTTTCCAAACTGCTTATGTATGTTTCCTCCACTTTTACAAATCATCTTCAGGTTTACTTTCCGGGTGGTGGTGGAAATCGAAGAAACATCAAGAGTTATAGAGTCTTATGGAGAACCTCGGGCAAAAAAGAAAGATGCAGCTGAGCATGCAGCGGAAGGGGCACTTTGGTTCTTGAAGCAGGAAGGATATTTGTTCAACAACTAATTTGGTTGTAATTAACAAAAAACTGTATGTATGATCTTTAACGCCACAATAATGTGGCTATATGTCAATCCTATGTGTATAGGGCATAGAGATGTTGTATATTAACCAGGTGACAGGAAGAGTTTATATAGTGATAACGGGGTCTTTTGCGCTCTCTCCAGGTGTAACTGCAAATACAATTAGTGCTCAATGATGTAATATTTCCTAGTTGGGAAAGTGCACAAGGTCTTGAAATTGATATCGACTTTTATTTTTGGGAGGTCAGCCTCCCCTAACAATACTTGCTAATTTGATGCATAACCAACAATATTTTTAATCAAGCTGTAAGATGATATTAATCTCCCTTGAGGAGTCTTTCATTAATATCAAGGTATATATAGAGTACAATATTCATCCCTTATACAATAGGAGTCCTAAGCCTATACAAAAGAGGAATCCTAGTCTTACCATAATTATATTTACACAATATATGAAAATATTCTAATTATGGGTAGGGAATATATTTACACGTTTACACACCCCCTCAGTCGGAGCGGGAGGAGGCCGGACGCTGAGACTGGCTCTGAAGTAAAGAAATAACTGTCTGGGAAGTCCTTTGGTAAATATGTCTGCATACTGATAGGATGATGGAACATGTAACACTCTAACATGGCATAACGCAACTTTCTCACGAACGAAGTGTAGGTCTATCTCAATATGCTTGGTTCGCTGATGTTGAACCGGATTATGAGAAAGATAGATGGCAGAGATGTTATCACAATACACAATAGATGCCTGACGCAAAGGACACTGAAGTTCTAACAGTAAATTTCTGAGCCAACAAATCTCAGCTACTACATTTGCAACGCCTCTGTACTCAGCCTCGGCACTGGAGCGAGAGAGGGTAGCCTGTCGCTTGCGGAGACCAAGAAATCGATTATCCCCTAAGAAAACACAAAGGCCGGAGGTGGAGCGTCGCGTGTCCGGACACCCCGCCCAATCTGCATCCGTATATGAAAGCAACTTGTCCGTGCGAGAGGGGTATAGGTGCAAACCATAATCAAGAGTGCCCTTAATGTATCGAATGATACACTTAAGAAACGATGAAATGAGACTCCCGGGGCATGCATGAATAAGCACACTGCCGAACGAAGATAAGCTATGTCCGGCCCGGTGAATGTGAGATACTCGAAGTACACCCGCAAGGCTCCTATACAGAGTAGGATCAGAGACTGGAGCACCATCTATAGCACTGAGCTTAGATTTGGAATCAACTGGAGTAGGCATCTCTTTGCGGTTCGCCATCTTAGCCCCGTACACAATCTCTTCGCATACTTACGCCGACACAAGAACATATGATTGGCGGACACGTCACCGATATCCCCAAAAAGTAACTCGGCTTTCCCAAATCGGTCATTGCAAATTCGGACTTAAGCAAGGCAATAATCTCATTTTTCAATCCGTCGGAGAAGGCAGTAAGAACAATATCATCCACGTAAAGTAATAAGTAAGCCGTGCTACTACCTCGATGAAAAATGAAAAGTGATGTATCACTCTTGCCGCATACAAACCCAATCGCAAGATATACCGGCAAAACGATCATACCACGCACGGGGGCCTACTTCGTGCCATATAGTGACTTACGGAGACGGCACACATAGTGAGGAACTGCCGGATGGGTGAACCCTGGTGGCCGATGCATGTAGACTGTCTCTCTCGGATCCCCATGTAAGAATGCATTCTTTACATCAAGGCGATGGATCGGCCGGTGTTTGCCCATGGCTATGCTCAAAATCTGTGCGGATGGTAGCCGGTTTGACAACCGGGCCGAAGGTCTCACCACAATCAATGCCCTCCTCGCCGATTTGTGCCATTAGCCACAAGACGGGCCTTATACCTCTCAAGATCCCCATTGTCTCCGAACTTGTGACGAAATAGCCACATACAACGAATGACATTCACCCCCTCGTGTCTAGGTACTAGATCCCATGTGTCTTTGTTTAGTTAAATCATTGAATTCTCATACATAGCCGCATTTCAATTAGGGTCTTGTTTGGCCAATTTTGGGTTCTTTGGAAGTGGAGAGATGGTTTGGGCGGACAAGTTGAAATGGACTTTGGGTTTGAAGATTCCATGCTTTGAACGAGTTTCCATTGGATGGGTAGGGACAAGTGGGTGGCGGAGTGGTGTCCGAGACGGGGGTAAAGTCGGATAAGGAGAGGGTGGGGGCGAAGCCGTCGGAGGTGCCGCGGCTTCTGGATCGAGAGTCGCGGTGCTAGAAGGTTGACAGGCTTCTCTGAAGTTTGGGTGCCGCGGCTCTGATGACGAAACAGAGGATGTGAGTTGTTCGATTATGAGGGGAGAGATGGCAGACTCGTCAAGAAATGAGTAGTCATGTTTTTGAAATTTTGGAAGATTCGAAAACAGGAATGTGGTCTCGTCGAATGTGACGTGACGAGATATGTGGATCTGACGAGTCGACAAGTCATAGCATAGATAGCCCCTATGGTTCGTCGGGAATCCTAGAAAGACACATGGAGTGGACCAAGGAGCAAGCTTGTGAGGGGCGGTGAAGCTAAGGTTGGGATAGCACAGACAACCAAAAATCCGTAGATGATCATAAGAGGAGATTCTATGGTAGAGGATTTCGATAGGGGTCATATTGTGAAGAGTGCTAGTATGGAGAATATTTAGAGTGTATTATGACATTTTAGCAGCATAGACCCAGAAGGGTGGAGGGAGGGAGGCATGAATCAATAGGGTGCGAATCATATTGTTAATGGTGCGGATGATTCTTTCAGCTTTACCATTTTGTGGTGAGGTGTGAGGGCAGGAGAAGCGAAAGACCATGCCATTATTGGTACAAAAGCGGTGAAACATAGAGTTATTGAATTCACGACCATTATCGCACTGAAATGATTTTATGCCTTTTCCAAATTGTGTTTGAATGAAATTGCGAAACTCAAGAAATTTGACAAACACTTCCGATTTAAATTTAAGAGGGTATAACCAAACGTAGTGTGAAAAATCATCAAGCAACACAAGATAGTATTTATGACCTAGAGAACTAGGGATAGGAGATGTCCATAAATCGGCATCTATGATATCAAAAGGAGCAAATGTAACACTAGTAGATGATTTAAATGGAAGACGAATATGTTTGCCTAAAGAGCAAGAAACACAATTTTGGGCAAGTTTCCCATCACAAGCAATGAAATTGTTGCCTCTAAGAAAATTAAAAACTGGGACTCCTGGATGACCAAGCCTATTATGCCAGGTTGAAGAAGAAACAACCGCTAGAGTGACGGGAGAGCAAGATCTGGCAGTGGAGGTGGAAGTGAATGGATAGAGATCCCTCATGCTATTGCATCTCGTAAGAGGTGTCCCCGTATGAAGATCCTTTACAGTAAAACCAAAAGGGTCAAAATCCACGAGAGACGAAATTATTACGAGTAAATTGGCGGACGAGATATGAGGTTCTTAATCATGTGTGGGGCATATAGGGTATTTTTGAGGGAGAAGGGTGGATGAAGATGTTGTGTGTATGAGGTACCATAACCCTTAACTGGAATGCGATGTCCACTACCAACTGTAACATATTGAGGATGCTTTAAACAAAATAGTTTAGGAATAGTACCTGCAGACTGGGTGACGTGAGATGTGGCGCCTGAGTCCATGTATCAAGTATTGTCGAGGTTGTTGCATAGATAGGGTGTCGAACGCCCGACCCAACTCGGTGGGTGTCATGCGGAGGAGGGGCTGCGGGACTCGACCTTGCATGAAGTGGGCCTCGCCGTGGGGGTGGAGCGGGGCCTAACAAACCGGGGTAAGAATACGGATTGTATGGCTGCCGGTACTTGGAATGGACTTGGCGCGCCGCGGCTCGAACCGGGGTGCCGCGGCTCATCATCGGGGCCGCGGCGCGCGTAGACGAACCGCCGAGGAGTCGCGGCCCAGTTGTTCTGCGATCTCTGTTGCTGTTGCTGCTGTTGGTTCTGTTGACCGTGACCTTTGCCACGACCACGGCCTCCTCTACCGCCGCGGCTTTTTCCACCCTTGCCGCCGCGGCCCCCGCCGTGGGGAGTTGTCCGGTGGCATCGATCTTGGGGTTGCGTGTCGACGCCTAACACCTGCTGGGCGTGCTCATCCTGCTTAGCACGATGGGTTTCTTCGAGCAACAATTGTGAGCGAGCTTTGTTAAAACTCGGTAGCGGATCTTCCTGTTGAATAATGGTGGCCAAAGTATCATATTCGCCCTTAGTAATGCCAGAAATCATTTGTAGCACCATTTTATCGTCAGTGACAGGCGTGCCGATGTTGGAGAGTTGATCCGCTAGAAGTTTAAGCTGCTTGCAGTACTCAGATACATTGGAGAAGTTTTCAAGACGTGTTTTGTTGAATTGTTCTTCCAAATACACGGCACGAGTGTGCTTGTTGTCCTGAAAAATTTCCTCCAAACGATTCCACAAGTCAAGGGCTGTGGAGTCAGATTTCATGATAGTAAGGAGCAAATCCTGAGAGATACTACCATATATCCATTGTTTGACGCCGGCGTCGAGACGATGCCGATAGAATCATCAACCTCCGTTGGGCGCGGAATAGTGTCATCAATATGGTCAAGCACGTTATAGAGACATGCATGATTGCGAAAAGTTCAATCCAGGGAGAATACTTGGTTGTTTTCTTGATCAAGAATAATGGGAATATGGTTCTTGATGTTTGGAAACGATAGGGCGGGATGAAACGGGGTGATGACTTTGTGGTGGGATTTGTGGAGGTAGAGGCGTCAGAAAGTGTGGAAGAATCAGGGATAGCCATTTAGAGAAGAGAAGAAAGGAAGAACAAAACCCGAAAAACAAGAAGAAAATCCGGGAGGGCCGCAGCGTAGGAGAGCGGCCGTCCTACTGTGGAAGAGAAAGGTTTTTAGGGTTTTGTTTATTTGGCTCTTGATACCATGTAAGATGATATTAATCTCCCTTGAGGAGTCTTTCATTAATATCAAGGTATATATAGAGTACAATATTCATCCCTTATACAATAGGAATCCTAAGCCTATACAAAAGAGGAATCCTAAGCCTATACAAAAGAGGAATCCTAGTCTTACCATAATTATATTTACACAATATATGAAAATATTCTAATTATGGGTAGGGAATATATTTACACGTTTACACAAGCTTCTGAAATCAACTTATTTTGAAATATATATATTTTTTTGATATTTTTCAAAAAGTATTATTAGTGAAAATAGTTTGTGTTTGATCAATTAATTTAAAAATACTTTTGAGCAACAATTAAAAAGATTAAATATATCCTACAAGGAGCGTTTGACCATTAAAAAAAGTTTAAAATATTAAATATTGGATTTGTTTTTGGATTTTTTTAAAGATGATTTCTTTTTTAAAATTTGAAACCCACAAAACTTCCAACTTTTTTCAAGTTAAATTTATATCCAAATACAGCTTTAATTTTGAAATACTCTTTTTTAATTTAATTGTAAATATTGTTTTTATCCAAGATCATATTTTTTACGTCCAAACGCCAATTTAATGCAACCATAGAATTTGCAGAGTTGCAAATTCCATCATCCTCCACCGTCATATTCTAACATCATTTCCATATGTATGTACTAATTACTCTCTCCCTTTAGCACCATCACCTAATTAAACTCTTTTTTACAATTATCTTTCAATATACTAATGAAAAAATTTCACTATTTTCTACATGTAACCAAAAAGTTTACAGCAAAATGATAGACCTTTAACTACTTAAATGTTCCAAATCTGCTCATGAGAGCATATGCATCTTAATTTCGTTAAATAATGTGTACTAATAACATTGGGAAAAGGGGCATAGATTATACATCTTGGGTGAGTTTGCTACGTAGGAAACCATTTTTTTAGACAACAAATTATTTTATGGACCTAACATTAAAAGTGACTAACGACTTCCTCACTTATATTATTATCCGGGAGTCTATTTGAAATAGTTTCTAAATTAGAGAGTTTTGTACAGTGAGACTAAAATTTTCTAGTTTTCGAAAACTATTTTCCTTCAAAACATTCCAGAGAAAATACAATTTTGTCAATTCTAATACTTCATTTGTCCCAATTTATGTGACACAGTTCGAATTTCGTAAAATATAACAATTTAATTTTGACCGTAAAATCGGGCATGAAATCTTTAAGTTTTTGAAATAAAATTTACATATTTGGATACTATGTAAAAGGTACTATAAGTCATAATAATTGACAATTCAAAATATTTAAAAGATATATGAAAAAATTACGGTAAAAAAAATAAAATTATATGAACCTCGAAATCTGAAAGGTGTTATATATATATTGGGACGGAGCAAATATGTGCTAGGGATCTGTAAAACACATGATATTTTAGGGAAAAAAGAAAATGAAAAGAAAAAATGGTTTTGCCTTTAATCAATTAGATTGCACTATTTTTTCTCTTTAACCACCAACTCTTATATTCAAATTAAATTAAAAAAGAAGAAGTTTATATCCATTAGTATCCCCAACTCCCCCCCTCCACACCATAGATACACGTGCTACTCACGTGCATATTTTCCCGCCAAGCAATTCCCGCCAAAAATCACACACCCCTTATGTTAGTTAAACCCTCTCCCAAAAGATTGCAAGCAAAGCCACAAAGAGAATCAAATTGTAGAGAGAGAAAGTAGAAAGAGAGCGATGTCGGGTTGGGACGAAGGAGCAGTGTACTACAGCGACCAAGCACAGTTCCCTCACGGCGGCGGAGCCACTGGAGACGCGGAAAATGGCCCAGGGGCGAGCCGCCACGTCATCCTCCGTAAATTCAAGGAATTCATTCGTAACTTCCCTGATAAATCTCAACCTAATGTGTTTCCTTACAGAGAATCACTTCTCGAGAACCAAAATTACTTAATTATTAACCTTTCCGATCTCCTTTCGTATGAACGGGACCAAACCCTACCTGAACTCCTTCGACAAAATCCTGCCGATTACCTTCCTCTGGTATGAACTTATTGCATTACGTTTTCTCCGTGTTGTTATCCGTGTTTTGATGGATTTAGTGTGTACTTATGTTGTAATTACTTGTGGATTTGGTGAAAATGAATGATAATGTTAGATTATGATTGTGTTGATAATAGAAAATGCACTCGTTTATGACTTTAGCTTTTTGCACTTGAAGTTTATTTTGAGAGTTTAATGTATTTAATTTGTCATTTTTTTGTTGTAATTACTTGTGGATTTGTTGAAAATGAATGATTATGATTGTGTTGATAATGGAAAAGGATACTTATTTATGACTACATGTTGTTAGTCGAGAACCAGAATTACTTAATTATTGACCTTACCGATCTCCTTTCGTACGAAAGGGACCAAACTGTACCTGCTGCCGATTATATGAATTGATTACGTTACGTTTCTACTGTGTTGTTAGACATAGTTGGATGTGAATTTGTGGTTGATGAACTTGAGAGTTTAATGGATTTAATGTGTAATCACATGGGGATTTGTTGAAAATGAATGATTAAGTTGGATTATGACGGTTGAGTTATGGCTGTGAATTTGTGGTTTGTCCTTTTTGTTGTAATTACATGTGTATTAGTTGAAATGAATGATTATGCTCTAATTACATTTCTCCGTGTTGTTAGCCATATGTGAATTTGAATTTGTGGTTGATGAACTTGAGAGTTTGATGGATTTAATTTGTCCTTTTGTGGTAGTTACATTTGGATTTGTTGAAAATGAATGATTATGTTTGATTATGACTGTTGATTTACGGTTGTGAGTTTGTGGTTGATGAACCTGAGAGTTTAATGGATTTAGTTGGTCCTTTTGTTGTAATAACATATGAATTTGTGGTTGATGAACTTCAGAGTTTGATGGATTTAGTTTATCCTTTTTGTTGTAATTACATGTGAATTTGTGGTTGATGAGCTTGAGAGTTTGATGGATTTCGTTCGCCCTTTTTGTTGTAATTACATGTGGATTTGTTGAAATGAATGATTATGTTGGATTGATTGTGATGATAATGGAAAAGGGTACTGATTTATGGTTTGTATTAATGTAATTTGTGTATATACTAGCTAATTGCATTTCTCCTCGTTATTAGCCATATGTGGATGTGAATTTGTGGTTGATGAACTTGAGAGTTTGATGGATTTATTTTGTCCTTTTGCTGTAACTACATTTGAATTTGTTGAAATGAATGATTATGCTGGATTATGATTGTTGCTTGATAAAAAAATGTTGGATTATGATTGTGTTGATAATGGAAAAGGTTACTGTTTTATGACTTTTTATGGTTTGTTTATTATAGTTTGTGTATATACTAGCCAATTACATTTCTCATGCGAATTTATGGTTGATGAACTTGAGAGTTTAATGGATTTAATTTGTTCTTTTGTTGTAAATGCATTTGGATTTGTTGAAATGAATTATTATGATTGTGTTGATAATGGAAAAGGATACTTGTTTTATTACTTTTGCTATAGGTGAATGACTTGTGAAAGTGAACCTTTGGCACTTGTTCCGGAATTGTTCTAGATATAAAATGAACTTTGTGATTGTTGGATAGTAGTGTAGATTGTGCAGCTGAACTGAAAAAATCTTTTTGTAAGTGAAAAGTACAGTTAAGATTAGTGTATCATTGTCTTAAATTACATGAAATATTGTAATATCATTAATGTGGAATTTTTCAAGAACCAACTACTGAATGACACTTGATTTTCTTGTGTCCCGGGTTTCTAGTTTGAAACTGCAGCAGCTGAGGTTCTTGCGAGTTTGAGATTGAGGGTAGCTGGTGAGAGTGGAGAAATGGAGGAGCCGGAGATTGGTGAAGTACAAATACTCTTGAGGTCAGAGCAGGATTCAATGTCAATGCGTTCCCTTGGGGTTAGTTTTCTGTTTTAACTCCGCCTTTTTCTTGAGTATCTTAGGTTTTCTCCAATTGATGTACTTATCCCCCTATTTGTATAATCCTATTTGTTTTATTTAGGCACAATGTATATCAAAGCTGGTCAAGGTATCTGGGATTGTTATTGCTGCATCAAGGACTAAAGCGAAGGCAACTTATGTGACCTTGCTATGTAAGAACTGCAAAAATGTGAAGATCGTCCCATGTCGTCCAGGGCTTGGAGGAGCTATTGTACCGCGTTCTTGTGATCATGTTCCCCAGGTTTATGGAATAAAAAATGGGAACTCTTCATTTTAATTTTTAATTTGGATGATATTCTAATGTAGGAATTTTTGAAGGTGGGGGAGGATCCGTGTCCTATTGATCCATGGGTAGTGGTTCCAGATAAAAGTAAGTACGTTGACCAGCAGACACTCAAATTGCAGGAAAATCCTGAGGTGAGGGAAAATTTAGTTGCAGAAGAGAAGATTGACTGCTATCAGTAATGGCTTTCTTTATGATCATATTCTCATTTCATTTGTGTTTTCTGTTGAGGTAATTATAGGATGTTCCTACCGGAGAGCTGCCAAGAAATATGCTTCTGTCTATAGATCGACATCTTGTTCAGACTATAGTGCCTGGTACAAGGCTGACTATAATGGGGATCTACAGTATTTTCCAGGCTGCAAATTCATTGGCATCGTAAGAGTTTACCAATTGATAAAAGTAATTCAAATTTGTAGTAATGTCACTTCATTGTTATCAAATCTTCTATTAACTTCTGGGTTCTATGTTCTGAACTGGGATGCAGTCACAAAGGAGCTGTTGCTGTTAGGCAGCCTTATGTTAGAGTTGTTGGAATGGAAGAAACAAATGAGACCAATTCTCGAGGGCCAGCCAACTTCACAGTAGATGAGGTAATTTCTAAATTATCAATAGCACGTGTTGATTGAGAGATTTAAACTATAATTAGCAGCATGCTTTCAGTTGAGGGGAAGAATAAGTAATGTTGGTCAAGCTATGGACTGGGGGAGACTTTACCTCTTTATAGCAGATCAAGTGCTGAATGAATAAGCTTTACATTTAGAGGATATAACAGTTTGCTAAAAGTATGCCGATACGTTCCATTCTGTTTGGAGTCTTTACACTGCATTAGTTTTTCAATTCTGGTCTTGGTTTTAGTCTGTTTGGATTTTCCATTATGTATCAGTTCTCATGGCCTTCCTTTTTGCAGAAAGAAGAATTTCTGAAATTTGCATCTGATAGTAATGCTTATGAAAAGATATGCTCAAAGATTGCTCCCTCAATATTTGGGCATGTTGATGTCAAGAAAGCTGTAGCATGCCTTTTATTTGGAGGGTCAAGGAAGGTATGTCATTTTTCTTTCAATGTCAATTGTTCTTTGTTTATTTGTTTGTTAATTTTCTAACTCTGCTTGTGCAGTTCTTGCCCGATGGTGTAAGATTAAGAGGTGATATCAACGTATTGCTCTTGGGGGATCCCTCGACTGCTAAATCACAGGTCAGTTTTACTCATTGATTGAAAGGTGGCAGTTAGTATGAAATTTCATTTTCATGAATCATGAGAGCCATTTAATTTGGCATATGGTTCGCAAGCTTTTCAATTGTTACTCTCCTTGTTTCTATTTTCAATGCAAATGAGAGTCTGAATTATCTTATTTTTCCATTTAGTTCCTAAAATTTGTGGAAAAGACGGCCCCAGTAGCCGTATACACTTCTGGCAAAGGATCTTCAGCTGCTGGTCTCACAGCTTCTGTCATCAGGGATAATAGCTCCGTAAGTTTCTATATTTCCCTAGTCTAGAACCCATTTCAGATAAATGTTCCATTTTCAATATATTTCTAAATGATGAGTTTCTTTATAAAACAATTCAGCGTGAGTTTTACCTAGAAGGAGGAGCCATGGTCTTGGCAGACGGAGGAGTTGTCTGTATTGATGAGTTTGACAAAATGAGGCCAGAAGATAGGTAAATTATAGTTGTTAGAACTTCATTTTTTTTACTCTAATTCTCTCGTATGAGTTTCTAAAGAACTTCTTACTGGTTATCTAGAGTTGCTATTCATGAAGCGATGGAGCAGCAAACAATTTCCATTGCTAAGGCTGGAATAACAACAGTCCTTAATTCAAGAACCTCCGTGCTTGCAGCGGCTAATCCTCCATCTGGACGCTATGATGATCTCAAGGTCTATATAATTCCATTCAATTGTTTTTACAATTTTCTACAGCTTGTGTTGGCAATTAAGCAGGAGGTGAGTTTCTATTTGCATTGCAGACTGCACAAGATAACATTGACTTGCAAACAACAATTCTTTCAAGATTCGATTTGATTTTCATTGTGAAAGACATCAGGATGTACAGTCAGGACAAGGTAAGACAAACTCCTAGCACTCTCAATTCTGTGGGTGAAATGAGCATTTTTCTGGTACGGACTTCATTTTGATGAAGCAATTAGGTGCCTAGATAGTGTAGTTAGTGTGCTCGGCATGAAATCACAAATAGATGGTAGTTGATTTTCAAAATTGTTTCCTTGATGTAATTTGAAGCAGGCTTCACTAAGTTGCTTATTTAGTGTAAGAACATGCAAGAATGTGTGTTTCCGCTTACTGGGTGTTTCTTTCACTACAGACTATTGCTAGCCATGTCATCAAGGTCCATACATCTGCTGAAGCATCTAGGGATGACAGTCGAACTTCTAAGGAGTATAATTGGCTGAAAAGGTTGGTTCTTAATATGGCTTAAAGTTATGCACTTCAATATTGTTGTAATTTTCAAGGTCTAGATGTTGAAGCAATTGAGTTCCTGTTGCAGATATATACAATATTGTAAGACCAATTGCCATCCACGACTGTCAGATTCTGCAGCCTCAATGTTACAAGAAAGTTATGTCAAAATTAGGCAGGTAACTATATCAACAGGCTCACTATGGGGATTTCTACAATTAGATGTCCAGCAACATTTCAGTACAAACCTTTCTTGATTGTGAAAATGCTGTGTACATCTCTGACTGATATTTGCTTCTGTTAACTGCTGCAGGATATGAGGCGGCAGTCAAATGAAACTGGGGAGGCAACAGTAATACCAATTACTGTGCGGCAACTAGAGGCCATAGTGAGGTTGAGTGAAGCTCTTGCAAGAATGAGACTGTAAGTAACCACGATTGTAGGTTGATTCTTTGTCACTTGCATACGATCAAATGCTTTGACTCCTGCCATTAACTATGCCATTTAAGCTGTTTAGGAGAAGTCCCTTTTTCCATGTGCTTTTCACTGTTATCTCTGTCTTTTCTTTCAGCTTCGCCTATACAACCAGTATTTTAATCACTAATGTACCTCTTTTCATGATTGTAGCTCCCAAGTTGCAAACGAGGATCACGTCTTGGAAGCGATTAGACTCTTCAACAATTCCACGATGGATGCAGCACGATCTGGAATCAATCAACACATAAACCTTACTCCTGAAATGGCAAATGAGATAAAGGTTTGACTCTCGTGCAACCAATACTCACATAAATTTTCCTGCTATACATCCTTCCAGTCACAGTTCTAATAAAGTTATTCTTTTTCATGGATGAATAGCAAGCTGAGGCCCAAATTAAGAGAAGAATGGGTATTGGTAGCCATATATCAGAGAGACGGCTAATTGATGAATTAAGTAGGATGGGCATGAATGAATCAATTGTAAGAGTTCTTTCACTGCTTCACATATATGCCTTTTTGTCATAATATATTCCACCTATTCTCTCCATTCATTTGATCATTTGATTTTTAGTGCCTATCTGATTGACCTTTTTGGTAGTTAACCGATAGAAGCCTAGATTTATATAACAATTCTCTTTGACCTCATTGTGTTGATGCAAGTGCTAAATATTCTCAGGTAAGAAGAGCACTGATAATTATGCATCAAAGGGATGAAGTGGAGTACAAACGAGAACGGAGAGTCATAGTTCGAAAAGCCTAATGAATTGTACTACTTTGTAGCCTGCTTAGCAAACTTCCAGCAAGTTAATGTTACAAAAGACACTATCCCCAGTCAACGGATCATCAAATCACTTGACTATAATCAGCAAATCAAGCAGAAGTATTTAAATTTCGGATGAAGTGTTGTGATACTGCCTCTTAACACCTCTGTACATTAGTCTGTACTGAACTACTGATTATTGAACTGCAGTGTTCAAGAGTTGGAAGGCACATCCACTAAGCGTATGACTGCACCAAATGCTGATGCTACACTTTTTCTGCAAATCCAACAGGATTTTGAATTGGGTCTTTATGTAATTGTGTTTTAAATTAAATTCTAAACCCATGTGCTAAGTTTACTCTCATTGCAACCCCTTATCAATATTTTGGTATCATGGCGTCAAGATTATCCATACGCAATAGTTTATCAAATTTGTTATCGAGATTCCACTTACAAATGGAAGAGTACCATTTCCTACACAAGGAAGGGGGAGAAATGATATTTTAGTCCTTTATAATTTTTTGTTTTTGTTTTATGACCTTTTTAGGAGAAATTTTTACATAAAAGATATTTTTAAAAGTCATTTTCTTCCATTGTGTTAATAAATCACAAGTGGTTATTATAGTTTAGAAAAATTGAGTTAAGACTAAGCGAGGGTAATCATTGAGTAGAGTATTTTGTGAGCAAGGCAAGTAAAATCTTTGTATATGCACTTAGTTATAGGAAAATCGTCAAAGAGTTTTAGGCGTGATCTTGCAACTTATGACATTACCAAGAAAATATGTGTAAAAAGAATACCAATACAAGTTAGGAGGCAATCCATTTCCAAAACTAATTTTCTTTTAAATCTCTCTCCAAAAGTTACTTATTATTTACTTATCCAAGCCAATGTGAGGAGTAAAAATAAAATAAAAATTTAAAAAGAATTATCCGTTTCCATATAACCCGACACAGAAAATTTTGGGTTAAACTTAAACCACAGAGACACCATTACCACTAGAAGTTGCAATGGCGCTTATCATCCAAAAACCAGTTATATTATCAGCAAGTCCTTGCATTTTACATTATTCTCCCAAAATGGTCTCTATTCGCTGCTATTCTCTTGTGTCACAAAGGCCCCTCAGGTTAGTAACTAAGCCAATGTAGATAGCGTATACTCTATATTTCACGTCTTTTAATTTTTTTTTCTGACTTGGGTTTTGTTTGGAATTGAATTTTATATGCAGATATGCTGTTCTTGGTGCTGGATTTGCTGGGTTGTCTGTGGCTTGGCATTTGTTGCAGGTATATTTACCCCTCTCCCCCCCCCCCCCCCCACACACACACACACTTTGTCTTTACATACAGTTATTGCTTATGCAGTATTTGTTACACTTTCTTAGGAAGAGTTCATGATATTTCGGTTAATCCTCTTGATAGAAATGGATATTGCAAAGGTGAAAGGACTTTAAGTTATATAGAGAGTAAAGAATTCTTTTATCGTATTAAGTTATGTTGTCTTTTCTTGAGCCGAGGGTCTATCGGAAACAAATTCTCTAAGATAGGTGTAAGGTCTGCGTAAACCCCACCCTCCCCAGACCCCATTTGTGGGACTACACTGGTATTTTGTTGTTGTGTTGTTATGTTTGCTAATTACATGTAACAACAACATACCCAATCTAATCCCACAAGTGGGATCTGGTCTGGGGAGGGTAGAGTGTACGTAGACCTCACCCCTACCTTGTGCAGGTAGAGAGGTTGTTTCCAATAGGCCGGCTAATTACATGTAATTGTATATAATATGTGGATTGGTAACCTGAGAAATAGGGTAAGTAATAAAGAATCTCTGTTGTATATATATTTAGTAGGCGTTTGGACATGAATTGTGTGATATTTGAAAAGAAGTTGTATTTGGACATGTATTTCACTTGGAAAAATATTGAAGTTTTGTGAGGGGAAATTTCTGGACCAGTTTTTCAAGTTTGTAGTGAGAAGCAAAAAAAATGTTATGTCCAAACAGGCCCGGATCCTTCTGCAAAGTATTCTTGTTACAAATTCGTTTTATCTAAGTCTAGAAAATCTTTATACTACTAGCATATATAACTTAAATCCGTTGACAGATTAGTTTTATCTATGAGTCGTCATGCTATGTTACTTATGGCAAGCTTCTTTATTTTATTTTTAGTTCAATTGTCATAGGCAGCTGTTACAGCTGCATCTTTTTTTATATTTTGTAGCAAAGTTCAGAGGAATCAAGTTTTTGCATAGACATATATGATGAAGTTGGCATTGGTGGAGGTGCCTCTGGAATGTCTGGTGGACTCCTTCATCCCTATTCCCCCAAAGGTGCATGTGAACTCTTTCACTAGGATGAGACAACTCAGTGGAATTCAGAGTTCTTCCTTTAAATTAGTTCCTCTATCTGTCTCTTAACATTCACTTGAAGATAAAAATCTATTTTTACAATAATACCTTTCTGAGATTTAACTCAAAATTTGCAGTTAAGCTTCTGTGGCGGGGAGAAGAATGCTGGAAAGAAAGTCTAAAGCTTCTAAATATCGCTGAAGGTGCTCGGTCTTTCAAGCCATTAGACATGGGAAAGCCAGAAACTGCACTAAAAGAAGGTGACTTTATGGTCAGGAGAAGGTTAGTAGTATAAAGCATGCGATAAGTAAACTGCGAAGACGTCTTAGTATATGATTTTGGGTAGGGGCGTATCTAGGTGGAGGATATGGGTTCACGTGAATCCATGCTCCTCTCCCTATACTATGTATAGCAATGTTATATTTTACAAAATTACTTCAATATATATGTGTGCACCCAAGCTTAAAGTGTGTTATGGTGCAATAATCATTTGGTGTACCTCTAAAAGTGAAATCAGCGGTTCAAATTCCACGCATGTCTTGTTATTTTTCTTTCTTTTTCTAGAATTGAGCTCGAGGATATTTTTTTCTTTTTTCTTCTTTAGATATATATGTGAAAACCACTAAAATAAAAAATTGAACCTATAGTTTCAAAAGTGTAATGAATCAATGGTCAGAACTTAAAGGTTAAACCAGTCAAATGTAAATTCTCGATCCGCCCCTTCATAATAGTGCACCCATCCTCTTGAAATCTTGGATCCTCCTCTGAATCTTGGGTATACTGGTAATGAAATTCAAATTCTAGAGATGTAAAAATGTGATTCCTTTTCCGTTGATGTTAAGAGTTTCTGTTTAAATCACTGATAAAAAGAGTTCAGTTTAAATAACTATTAACTGTTCCCTCCTGTTTTTAACTCGTTTTGAAATCCATTTGTCTTTAGCATCATATTAAGCATACCGTTGTATTAGCAAATCCCTTGTTTGTGTAGACTTAGTATTTTCGCCATATTTTAATGTATAGTCATGACTCATGATTGAACTGGTGCAGTTTATCTGAGCGTATAAGTGAACCTTTTCTTTCTGACATGTATACTTTAGTCAACCCAATGCCCTAGACTCGAGCATCTTTTGGTCCTTCATTGCGCTTTTGCTTTCTTTGTATATATGGAAGAGGTATAACCATCTTTGTACTGTCTAAGCAAATTGGTTTTGAATGATTAACAGTGGAATCGTGAGACCTGCGCTCTCTGTGAAGAATATGGATGTGATGAATGATGTGAGTACATCAAATTATTACATGCAACAAATGTTACCTTATTCAAAAAAAAATTATTACATGCAACAAGAACTTTATATGTAATTTCATGATTATGGGTATGTCTTCTTTTTCCTTGAGTAGAATGCTCAAAGCTGCATTGCCAGCTGCAGGATAGAAACGATCTACAAGGATGCTGCACAGAAGCTTGTACCCGATTTGTGTGTGCCCCTGGACTTTGCCTTTCATATGCCTGAAGCTGTGAATGTTCATCCTCAGAATTATCTTGAGGTTTGAAGGAAGAAATCCTGATAACTATAGAGCTTTGAACTGGTCTATATTGTCCCTTATCTTTGGTAGTAGGTTTGTTATTATTTATTGTCTCTTTGTTCTTTGCGTAGCATACTGTTTTGTTGCAATTACTGTTTCCTTTTTCCTATTTGACCCGCTTTGTTATTACTTTATTCTGAGCCGAGGGTCTATATGAAACAGCCTCTTACCTCCAAACCCCACTTCTGGGATTACACTGGGTATGTTGTTGTATCTTTGGTAGTAGGTTTAAAATAGTCCCGTAAGTATCACTTGAGCAGTTTTGGTCCTTTACGTTTGCCAAAGTGAGCACTTTTGATATCCGTCGGATATTTACCAAACTCTGATGGTTAAATTTAAACAAAACAGTGAAAATGAATAACATTTTATTTATGGTTTATTTCAAGAGTCTGGTGTAGCTTTTTGAGGTGCAATTTATGTTATTTTTGGTCTACTTTTTGTGTTTGGTGTAGTTTTTTATGTTGCGGTTTCTAGAATTTTGACGGAAATTTCTGGTGTTTTTGTTTAATTTTTCTAGAGTTTCGGTTAAATTTAACAATTAGAGTTTGGTAAATATTTGACGGAGATCAAAAGTGCTCACCTTTTGGCAAACTTAAAGGGCCAAACCTGCTCCGTTGATACTTAAGGGACTAGTTTGAACCTACTACCAAAGATAAGGGACCATTTTTCATTTTCTCATCTTTTTACTTTTGATCATCTTTCAGGCTCTCTACTTAGCATGCAAAACTTTTGTGGAATCCAAGTGCAGTTTGGGAATTTCATGTAAAGAGTTAAATTTGCACAAGGAATCGGTTCATAATCTTCTAGAATTAGCAGGTATGTTATTGAATCACCATAGCTTCCTCGGATGTAGTTTTTAACACCGGAAAGATTATACGCTATAAGTCGGTTCTCAATTCTCATTTGCTCTAACGCTTCCCTTGAAAGTTCATATGGGAGAGTGAGAGACTACCTTATATGGATATTTAACTCAGCCAATTAGTGAAAAGTGGTTCATCTCCTTGCTTCTCATGTGCATTTCATATACATTTTTTATTTTTTGGGTCAGGCTGGAAGGTGATCCTAATTCCTATTCTAGAAAAGCAGTTGAGAAACTTTTGACAGTTTTTGTATTTCGAAAAGATAGAAGATGGCATTTGAACTTGGTGAAGTTGTTTCAAGAAAGAGAAGTATGAGAATGTGCTTCATCAGGTGTTTCTATGTTAGTTCCTAGTGAAAGTTCATATGTAGTATGTTTTTGAAACAGTTTTTTGGTAACTAAAACAATCAATCAACTATACCTCTTTCCCAAACTATTTGGGGTTGGCTTAACTGAAACAATAATTAATGAAATAATGTACAAATTAGATTTTACACGAGAAGACACCATCTTTACTTTTAATTGTTCAATATAGGATAGACTAAATAAGGATGCGGGGAAAAAAGAAATGAATATAGGGTGGTCGGTGCTGGAGACTTCCTAAAGGGGTTTTGGGGGGGGGGGGGGGGGCGCAAAAGTAAGAGGGGGCAGGTCTTAGGGAGTTGTTTTCATTAATTGTCACCCTTAAAAAAGATGTGAGAATTGTTTCCTAAATACTACTTAGGTGTGTATTGAAAATGACAACAGAGAGCTAGTGGAAGCACCACCTAGCCCTATTCTCCATGTCATTTCTACAAAAAATGAAAGAAATGAACATTTCACCTTTCTAATGTTCCTTTTCTAAAGAGAAAAATCGCGTTGATAATAAATCTAAAAGCTTGCAACATCCACTCACTACTACTAACTCCTTTAATAATGTAATCAAATGGAAGAACTTGTCGTTGTATTCATGAAAATACAAGGTATTTATACAATTACTTAGAACTGTATAAAAGGGAATAAATCAAAATATTTAAAAGGAAATATTCTAGAATTGCTCCTATGATTTGGTTACTATATTTAGTAACACTCCACCTCAAGTTGGATTATAGATATTGATCATGCCCAACTTGTTATAAAGGTAATCAGCTCGAGTTCCATTAAACTCCTTGGTGAATAAATCAACTAATTACTCTCCTATATCATTGCTCTCTTTCTCCTCCTCGAGTAAACTTGAACAATTGGTGATCCTGCTAGCTCAGATGCTCAGATGGAGCAGGTGCTGAAGGCACAATAGTCGGTTGGTGCTTAATAAAAGAACTGGGAGATGGAGGAACAACATCATCTGATTGTTTTGTCAAAGCACGGGTAACCTCATAGGCTAGCCACTCATCGATCTCCCCCTGAGTTGTAAAAATGGGAGGTGCATCGGAGAATGGTGTAGTCTCTGAAAATACCACATCAGTTAACACACAATATTTGCCAAGTTCAGTAGAATAACACAAATACCCATGCCTCTTCTGATGGCAAGAATGGCCTCGGAAAACACACTTCAAACATCTTGAACATAACATGTGCTTTCAAGCATCTTAGGTTCTATCGGAAATAGTGACTTCTTCTTAGGGGAAAGAACATTGTAAGGAATATTACCAGCAAGCACAATAGATGACATGCGATTGATCAGAAAACAAGACGTAGAGACCTCATCGGCCCAAAATTGTTTAGGAACCTTCATTTGTAACAAAAGAGCATGAGCTGTCTCAAGTAGATGTCGATTCTTGCTTTCAGCAACACCATTTTGAGAGGGTGTATCAACACATGAAGACTAATGGAGAATACCGTGTTGTCTCATGTAGGATCGAAACTCTTCTGACATGTATTCTTTGGTGTTATCACTTCTTAGAATACGTACCGAAGCATTTAATTGAGTTTTGGTGACAACACAGAAGTCACAAATGTGAGTAAACACTTCAGAGCGGCTCTTCATAAAATAAACCTTAGTCATTCGAGAGACATCATCCACAAAAGTGACAACATACTTGTAGCGAGTTATGGAAACAACAGGACATGGTCCCCACACATCATAATGAACTAACTCAAAAGCCGACTCAGCCCACTTATTAACCCTTGGACCTACGGAGTTGTGATGATGTTTTGTAAATCGACATGACTCACAATCCTATGAGGTAACATTCTGAAATTGGGGACAGAGCTTCTTCAACATAGGTAAAGAAGGATGTCCCAATCGACAATGTGTTTCAAACGGAGACATGACGACACTAGAGTAGGCAACAAATCGAGTCTCCCATTCATCAAGGATGTAGAGACCATTAGACATATGTCCTTTACCAATAACCTGATTTGTCGTAAGATCACGAAACAGACAATAATCATGAAAGAACGTGATATAACAATTAAGGTCTTTGGTAAGTCTACTGACAGAAATTAAATTAAGGGCCAACTTTGGTACACTTAATACAGATGGTGATAGAGGAAGTTGGTTTAACAGTCCCCGATCCCAGAATTTTACAGGTTGAACCATCAGTTAGCATCACAGGGGAGACTGCTTTGTGTGATTGGAAGCTAGAAAATATATTAGGATTACCAGTCACGTGATGTGTAGCACCAGAATCAATTACCCATTTATTTGTAGAGGAGATAAGACATCCTTTGCCTGGATCAGCAACGGTAGTTACTAAAGTGGATTCGTTCTGTGATTTCTGATATTCAATGAATTTGACAAACTCATCAGCTGAAACTCGGATTGCCATTTTCCCAATCAAACTCACAGTAGCAAAATATCTGATACAGACTCAACTATCAAACTCAGTAGCAAAAGAGCAGTATTGACGATTCCCAACAATCTTACTCAAATCCAAACAAGCAAAATTGAGAAATCGGCCTCTAAGCAATTACAAAACTCAAGTTCATCCGAGAGAGTTTTTAATAGACCTGAAGAGAGGCGAAACCTGACAAACCAAACCCAAAAAGCAGCCACAAAACTCAAGGCTGTTTGATAAAGAAAATACCAGATCTGGACAGATCCGAGAGACCCAAATTCCCTTTTAAAATGTGGTGTCCGATTTCAATGTAACATGTAACAGCCTCCAACAATGCTACGAATCAGACCACAGAAAGTCGAAATCAAAGAGATAAAGAAACTGAGAAGCAAAGAATCTGGAAAAGACAGCCATTTAGTCAGTAAACAAATCCACAAAGTCCAGATAGAAGTCTGAGATGCAAAGAACCTGGAATGACCGAATTACCCTTGGCCGGTCAAGCTTAAGACCATTGGTCTGGTACCATGTAATCAAATGGAAGAACTTGTCTTTCTATTCATAAATATACAAGATATTTATACAATTATAAGGAACTCTATAAAAGTGAATAAATAAAAGGAAATATCTAGAATCGCTCCTATGATTTGGTTACCATAATCGCTCCTATGATTTGGTTACTATATTCTGTAACAAATAAATAACAAGTATATCATTAACTTAACTCGCATCTGAACATCATCCTATGGTGCTTGTTTATTTTGGTTCTGAATAAGCTGATTTTGATAGTTCCTGAAAAGTTATTGCTATACATGATGGTTTGATAATGTTCAATCCCCTTTGTGATGGGAAGGACATTACAAATATTCAGTTTAATGATGGAGAGGGGGAAGGGGAGCCTTGGAGTAACTGGTAAAGTTGTTGCCATGGAAAAGCCTCTTGCAAAAATGCAGGGTAAGGCTGCATACCATGGTCCCTTGTGGTCCGGCCCTCCCCGAGACCCCGCGCATAGCAGGAACTTAGTAAACAGGGCTACCCTTTTTAATGATGGAGAGGGGAAGGGCCACTAGCACTCATGGATTTCTCGGTTTAAAAAAATGACGGAGAGAAGGGTAAAGTGAGAGAAGGTCAAATTCACCTTCCCTAGGTAAGTTATTTATGATTTACTTGCTTCATACAACAGAACACGGGTAAAATTAATTAATTTCTTTCTTTAAAGGGTTATGAAATCTAAATTGAAAGGTTGCACAATCAACCACTTCTCTTGCTTCCTAAACAAATAAGGGAAATTAACTTTGTACTCCTCTTCTAGCCCCACCAAAGATACTGTAAGACTTACAAGACTTTCAACAATGAACATCTTTATCTTGTGTAGAGTCTAGTCAAGGTCAGAGTTTGACCTATTATAGGGTTTTTTCGCAGAATGTCCTAGTGTTCAAAGCAAATTGATCAATGAATTTAGATGATTGTGATTTTTTGGGGTCGTGTCTAATTCTGGTGATTAGCATGTTCTTTCAGGTGATAGCAGACCGATCAATAGCTTCAGATGATTCTATTTTTTCGTGATCTTGTCAATCCCTAGTGATTTGCACATTCTTTTCAGGTGATTATGGTGCAGTGATCATATGTCTAGGTTCTAGAGCAGCCTTTCTTCCTGAGCTCTCTGGAAGGCTTCCTTTAAGGACGTGTCGGGGTGTTATTGCTCACTTGCAGCTCCCTGATCATTTCAGGTACATGTGTATCTCACATTTCAAGCAGAATTTCTTCTTTAATTTTCAAATATGGTTTACCCCACCCAAACCTCCCCCCCCCCCCCCCCCCAAACCAAATCAAATCAACCAAACAAACAAAGAAAAAGAACCTCATCGACAACACTCTCTTGCTTGTCTCAAGCATAATAGTTCACAACATTGAAAATTTTGGAATACACACTTTGCTCAAAGATGCCGAGGGTCCCTCTACCTCCCAAGGTAGGGGTAAGGTCTGCGTACACTCTAATCTCCCCAGGGCCCAGAACCCACTTTGTGGGATTTCACTGGGTAGTTGTTGCACTTTGCTCAAAGATGCACATCAATGTTAAATGTCCTCAATTCGACTAACGTGTCTGGCATGCAATCTCGCTTGTCTTAATTAGTATGGGAACTCTAGGTGTCCTTATCTTTATAGCATCTCTTACATGGGTATATGGTATCCATTGAATATCTCCATTTTCTTGTTATCCTCATTTTTATCCTTACTTTAATGGCTGTGAGAAATTATGGGAGAAAATATATTATTGAATTGTTGTATCTACATGATTACACTAAGCTCTATTTATAGACACTCAATTACAATCATTTTTCTAGTAGGATACTATATATGAAATCCTATTCTTATTCTAATACTCCCCCTCAAGCTGGTGCATACAAGTTATATGTACCAAGCTTGTTACAAATGTATTAATACGAGGACCAGTGAGGGACTTGGTGAAAATATCTGCAGGCTGATCACTTGACTTCATAAATTTTGTAATAATATCACCGGATAGTATACCTGATCTGGATTGAGCAACCTCAATGCCTAGAAAATACTTCAGTCTATTGAGATCTTTAGTACGAGTCATGCCAAACTCCCAAATCAAGCTCTGGGAGATTGTTTCAGACCATAAAGTGACCGACGCAATCGACACACCAGGTTAGACTCTCCCTGAGTAACAAAACCATGTGGTTGCTCCATATAAACTTCCTCCTCAAGGTCACAATGGAGAGAATAACATACTTCATGAATGTGTCCAAGCCTATTACAACAACTACACCTAGGTCGAGATCTTCCAAGGGGACCTCCTCCTCATCGCTTTTTCATGGAATGTGATGTGCGATTTTATGATTTCCTCCTTAAGGATTTTGAAGTAATCATAGGACTTGAACTTTCAATTCCCGTGTTTTTGGAGTTAAACATATCAAAACCGAGAGACGTGACGAAAGCTGTCTTGAAAGATGGATGAGATCTGGCGAACACAACCCAAGAAGAAAATCATCGCGATCTGTCTGGAAAAAGGTGCATGCGCGATGCGTGGATCTGACGTGCTAGTCGGAGCTGGCACTTCGAGCGGCACGTGGTGGCGCATGAGTGGGTATTTACTGAAGTCGCTGACTAGATTTTGGTCGGAAGGGACTGATCTACTTCGTGGTGGTGTTGTAATTCGCGCAACACTATTCGAAAGTAATTTTGACACGGACAACTATGTTGTCACCGAAAATATTGCACGGTGACTGATTTGCTTTTCCGGAAATTGTTGAAAATTTGCACAATAATTAGTTTCTCACTAGCTTGAACCTGATCTATGTTGTGGTGGTGTTGATTCTGCACAACATCACTGAATAGAGATATGATGCTAGTAGCAACCGAAAAAATTATGCGCGGTGGTGATTTTTTTTTCCGAATCTTCGATGGAATATTGCACAGCGACGCAAAACAATCGTCGGACTTGAGGCACGGGACGGTGATTGTATTTTATGAGTAGGATCAGAATGATGGCACGACCCTATGGGCGCAAAACAATCGCCGGAATTGAGGCTCAGGACTGATGGTATTTTGTGGTTAGGATCGGAATGATGGCTCTGATACTATGTGAGAAATTATGTGAGAAAATATATTATTGAATTGTTGTATCTACATGATTACACTGAGCTCTATGTATAGACACTCCATTACAATCATTTTCCTAGTAGGATACTATATATGAAATCATATTCCTATTCTACATTACAATCATTTTCCTAGTAGGATACTATATATGAAATCCTATTCCTATTCTAATAATGGCTAATTTTTATTGAGAAAATTTTGGAATACACTTCACTTTTGTACTGTGTAATAACAATGTGCCACCCAGACTTAAAAGTAAGTTCTAAAGAGTGGCGGTTAGACCTACACTGTTATACGGGGGCAGAGTGTTGGCCCATCAAGAACGCACGCATTCTGGAGGTAGCGGAGATCAGGATGCTCAGATGGATGTGTGGGTATACTAAGAGAGACGGGATTAGGAATAAAGTTATACAGGACAAGGTGAGAGTGACTTTTGTGGCGGATAAGATGAGGGAAGTAAGGTTGAGATAGTTCAGGCATGTGAAGAGGATGTGCTTGGAGGCACCACTAAGGAGGTGTGAGAGTTTGGCTATAGCGGGACATGAGGCCTAAGTGACGGATAAGATGGGGGAAGCACAACTGAGATAGTTCGGGCATGTGAAGAAGATGTGCTTGGAGGCACCACTAAAGAGGTGTGGGAGTTTGGCTACAACAGGTTTTAGGAGAGGTAGGGATCTAGCTTTTGGGGTGTGAGTTAGGACCAAAACCTAATTTGATATGGTATCAGAGTCAGACCCATCCGATGTGGGGTCCCTCGAATGAGGGTGGTAGAACCCCATATAAAGAATGTCTAGATCTGGGCGAGCTAACTTTTGAGGTGTGAGTTAGGCCTAAGGCATAATTTGAAATTACATGACTGATTTCCCTGATCAAAAAAGGAGAGATAGAGGTAGAAAGAAAAAACTGGGGGGGGGGGGGGGGGGGGTGATCAAACGGGACATGACACATCTTCAGCTTACTGAGGATATGACCCATAGGAAGGTTTGGAGGTCGACAATTAGGGTAGAAGGATGTAGGTAGCCGTGTGTTGTGGTACTTTTACGAGGGAGAAGCAGGGAGCTAGCCTCTGCTTCTCATCTTCTCCTTATTTAGTAGTCTTACCTAGTATTCGCATAGTATCTTATTTTCATTTTTACTACTATCTGTTACTTCGATTGCTTTGTTTATCTTGCTATTTTGTTGTCGTTATTTTTCTTTCTATTATGTTTTGATTGCACTTTTTTGAGCCAAGGGTCTATGGGAAACAAACTCTCTACCCCACAAAGGTAGGGGTAAGGTCTATGTACATCCTACCCTCCCCAACCCCACTTGTGGGATTGTATTGGGTTTGTGTTGTATTTTTGAGAAAAGGACAACATTGGTTTATTTCTGTAGTTTCCCCACATTATCATGAATATATTGCCTCCAAAATGCAACTAATTAGAAGTATTTGTGAATGATAAAACTTCAGAGAGGATTATCCAGCAAACAGTCCATCTATCCTTTCAGATGCATGGCTTGCTGTCCAGGGACCTCGAACATTGTATTTGGGGTCGACGTGGGAATGGAAATCGAAGAATCATTCCAGACACGTCCCAGAAGAAGAAGCTTCCAAAGCTCTTGAAGAGTTACTCCCAAAGGCATCTGTTGTGTATCCGGCTATAAAAAATTGGACTGTAAAAGGAGCATGTGCAGGGCTAAGGGCAATGCCACCGCTCACTGCAGAAGGATCACTTCCACTTTTGGGTTGTGTAGACGAATTCATTGGCGGCCCGACAGAATGTAAGTACTGGTTATTTACAGGCCTTGGTTCCAGGGGTTTGTTCTACCATGCTTGGCTTGGAAAGCTGATGGCACAAGCTGTTCTTTCATGTAATGAAGACTTGATCCCTTCTGCATTAACTTCATGGAAGCATCGAGTGAAGCAATAAAAGAGGATGCCCGAATCTTATTATTATTTTCAATAATATCTACATGGATAGTGATGATTCATATAGTTGACCCCAACTTGCTTAGGATTGAGGCTTACAAGTTGTAGTATAGTAGTTTAGTGGTCTCTCCAATGTGTTCACTTCCTTTCTGGTGGGAAATGATAAGTGTTGTTCAATTGTAAAAACAAAATGTTGATGTCGTGTATTAATGTAAATCAGATAGTACTAATTTTGGAACAAAGATATCTGATTAACAGGCCTTGTTTTTGTAGTTTTACCTATATGTTCTTCAAGGTAGCTTTAAAGAGATAAGATGGCAAAATCAAATGTTCAAATAAAAACCATGTTTTAACTGCTTTAGACAGGAGTTGAAAGCTTGTAACTTTATATGGTTTGCTGAAGAGCCTAAGCACCAAATCATTCTGCCTAAAACCATATAGATGGTAATTTTGTCATGGTCATAGAGCTGATTAACATTTGGTTGATTACTCTCAAAACTCAAATTTAATTGTTTTTAAAGCTGCATTGATCAGAAATGCCCAAAACCCAGGCATATAATTTAACTTTTTGACAATTATGTAATGTAACATTAATGTGTTACTCAAAGTCCTTTTTAGCAAATAAAAACACACAAGTTTTATTGATTTTTGAACATATAAGAGAATGCTTTGATCTGTATTACATTCCAACTAATGGGTTTTTTCTTTCCTTCCATATTTAAGTTTAAGCCTCGTTTGCCTTTTTCTTCTTTTTTGCTTTTTAATTATGTTCCCTTCTTTTGTAAATTCGTCTAGGTAAATTTCGAAAAGCAATAACTGCTTCAACCCCAAACAATTCATTCATGAAAGCACGTGTCGACCTTTACCTTTTAAATATAAGAGGGGTAACCACGGTAAGAGCACCCCTAAACCCCTGAGATCACCCGACTTGACTCCTTGAACAACGAAATAGGGATGATTTCACATTGTTTTCTGACACGCTTATCTTTGTTTTAGAAATATTCTCTCCCTATTTAGGAGGATGTTGCACCTCGGGCTCATGAATGAGTGTGATATACTCCTCTTTGCTTGGCACATGATTGTGTTCCTCGAAAATGGAAGTTGCATGTCTTCTCCACGCAGGGTTCATGATGGAATCCATCGAATGCGTTGGCAAAGAGATTTCCGCTAGGATAAGGAGCTCACAAATATCCTAACTTTCTATGAATAAGAAGCAAGTGTAGAACAGTTGTGTGAAAGTTAGTCTTAGCGTCTATTAGATTAGTAACGCCTTTAGGCTTGCAGGATTGTATTAGGTTGGTAGGAATACAAATGAATCATATAATCTAACCTAAGATATTATAGGATTGAAGTATAGTCGATTGGTTAATTGATTGTTTCTTTATTTACATCTTTTTAAATTGTACAAGCAAGGCCATAAATTGCAAGCTTCTTTATTTTTTTTCAAATTTTCTTTATAGTTTCTTAGTCTTTATTTTCTTCTACCTTTTTCTTAAAATACTTTCCTCTCCCATTCTCTTGGCTTTTCTTTCCCTTTTTATTTTAGTTGAACAAAGCAAGACTTTCAACCATGCATTACAAGATGCAAAAGTTAGAAATGCTTGATATTTAATATAATTAAGTATTTTATTTCTATATTAATATTTACAACAAGACTTACGGAATACAGTGTTATAATAGCATCTATGATCCTACTTCAAATTCTATATATTTTTTCATTGCTTTTGATGTCTCCATTAAGTCTCATTTATTTATTTATTTGCAGACAGAAAAATAAAAAGCAGCAACACAACACAAAGAAATTGAAAGATCGTTGAGACAAAAGAGATTTTTTTCTAACAAAATAGTATTGAATACATAAGATAAAGGATAACTATAAAGATAAAATAATAACTACTAACTACAATTTTTTTCTTTATTCTATATTTTTTTATGCAGAGCGACCCTTTGTTCTTCAACCAAATAATATTTTCATCCATCATATTGCCAGCTGCAAAAATGTCCTTCCTTGTATGGGAAAAAAAGAAAGTTGAATTGATTTCAGCTTCCTTAGACAGTGTAGTGTTGTTGGATGGTTTCAATGTCTAGTCCCTTTAGCTTGACCACTGATTCAACATGTCCCTTAAGTGTGTGGAGCTCCCTCAACCTGCAATATATATATATATGGTTCTTGTAAGAATAGATTGTCACTCAAAGTCAAAAGAGTTCATAAAAGTGATTTAACATCTTTCTTATCTTATTTTCTTGTAAGTTCTTATTGTTATACCTTGCAACTTCAGCTCGACGTTTAGCCTGCTCAGCAATCTCAGACAGTTCCCTGTAGTTCTTGTCATTGAATAGGCCAGTGTTTTCGGGTGTCTGGAGACCGTGAAGAGTGCGTTGAGCCAAAGCCCATTGTGCTTCCCTCTCACCTCTTCCATAGTCCTTCTTGGTTGTGAAGGCAGTCTAAGGTATTCAAGAAACAAAAATACAAATTAGCCAAGAACAGAATTCAATGAATTTTTTTCATGTTATGGTAATTTGTTTGCTTGGTTTTACCTTGTTTTGAATCATTGTGTCCCATGCCCTTCCACTCAATGCGAAACGGATGATGAATTTAAGAACATCTTGAGGGAAGTAGGTAATAATAGTGTAGATCCAGATAACTGCTGCCCATCCCCAGCCAATTCCCTTGATCCTTGCGAATTCCCAGTCTGCATATACAGCAAGAACTGTAGCAACCTGAAAGGAAAAAGAGAAAATTACGAATTTCAGTTAGCTATATAGTCAAGTGGAGTAATCTGAGTCGAATAAATCATTCAGGTTTTTGTATTCCAAGACTCACCAATTGGGCTGCAAAGAAAGCTCCTACGAGCATAAGACCAGGGCGTTCCACGAAGGACCAGCTTCTTGATCGGGTGACAAAGATGAGAGCTTGACTGATGATACTCACTTGAAGGTAGAGTGCAGCTGTAAGCTCGGTTGGGGAGCCTCTGATTGATCGAACATGGAATTTTTCCTGCACATATACGATGATTTTGTTAGTTCAGTTCATGTTTTGTTTAATTTTTTTTTTTGAGTTTATGGGGAGAATCTCAGTACTTACAGAGAAGAAATCAGTGTCGGCTGCAAGGTAGAAGAACACGACAGTCATGATAGCTTGGTAGGTTCCGAGGACAACACCAGTGGCGAAGATTTCTTTGAGTTTCCATGAGTCGGGCAATGGAGATGGCTTGACCCTGTCCTTAGAGATGGTCATGATGGTTCCATCATTGAGGATGGCAATGATAAGAACCATGAAGGGCGAGAAGTCGAATTTCCAGATGAGAGCAATGAGCATGAATCCCATCACAACACGGATTGTGATAGAAACTGCGTAGATGGTGTAGTTCTTCATCCTCTGGAAGATGGCTCTGCTCGTCAAGACAGCGCTCACAATGACGCTAAGACCTGGTTCAGTCAAGACGATGTCGGATGCACTCCTAGCAGCGTCTGTTGCATCATCCACAGCGATACCAATGTCAGCCTTCTTGAGGGCCGGTGCATCGTTCACTCCATCTCCTGTCATACCACAGATGTGGTTCCTTTCTTGGAGCTTCTTCACGATCTCGTATTTATGCTCTATACAAAATCAAAACCTTTTATATTAGTTCTAGTTGCTAATTTTTTCTAGATTGAACTCCAATAATAGTACTACCAATATTTACCTGGGAAGACTCCAGCGAAACCATCAGCCTTTTCAATGAGCTCATCGACTGGAATGGAAGCAATGGCTGCATCCTTGTGCTCTCCAAGAAGAGCGGAAGAAGGATACATGTTGGTACCCATGCCCAGCCTACGGGCAGTTTCCTTACCGATAGCAAGCTGGTCACCAGTTATCATCTTAACGTTAACACCAAGATCAAGAGCTTTGCGGATAGTTTCAGCACTGTCGTGCCTTGGAGGATCAAAAAGGGGCAGAAGGCCAACGAATTCCCAAGGTGAGCCTTCGCTTTCCTTGGTCTTCTCTGGTACAGTCTGCAAAATATTACCAGGTAATTATTCTTAGTTAACGACGTTTAATGATATGATGCACTGATCCAAACAAAGTCATCTAACAGTATGTTAGCTTACCTGTCTTGCCAAACCCAAGGAACGAAGGCCACGGTTGGCATAGTTGTCAATGATTTCCAAGGCCTTCTTCCTGATTTCTCCCTTGAGCTCACAAAGTTCAATAATTTGCTCGGGAGCTCCTTTGCTAGCCCTGTGCCAGTTTCCTTTCTCATCGATATAGGTAATGGCTGTACGCTTTTCAACCGGGTTGAAAGGCAAGAAGTGAACCTCTTGGATGCCTTCTCTTGCCTGCAAAGTGACAGAGAAACATAAAAGGTCATTTTTACAACTTCTTGGAATAGTGAAAATTCTACTAATATCACCTAATGACAAAAGTTCATTTTACCTCCTTGGGATCACCCAACATGTTAACGATGCAAGCATCGATAGCATCCTGGTTTTCAACCCTGGAGGCCCTAGCAGAAAGCAACATAACGGTATCCTTGTCCGCATCTTTAGGGAAAACCTACAACCACCATCAATCATTTAGTAATGTTTTCGCTATAATCATCGCGAAAAAGGGTAATAATGTTTTCCTGATTACCAACCTCGATTAAGTTTCTGTCAACGGTGAGCTTGTTGAGGGTAAGGGTACCGGTTTTGTCACTGCAAAGTACATCCATACCAGCCATTTCCTCAATAGCAGTCATCCTCTTAGTAATGGCACCTTGCTGTGCAAGCCTGTGAGATCCAATAGCCATGGTCACAGACAAGACTGTTGGCATGGCAATTGGGATACCTCCAATGAGCAACACGAGCAAGTTGTCGATTCCATCTCTGTACTTACGCCTCTGAATAGGGTACATGACCACTATCTCAATCACCATTCCCACAGCAATGGAGCAGATACAGAAGTTTCCAATAGCAGTCAACACCTGTGATCATCACAATCCAAGCCAAAATTCAGAATCCCAAATCACAATTTCAAGATCAAGTGATTCTTTAAAATTTATATCGCAAAACACATTATTTCTATTTACCTTCTGGAAATGACCAACTTGGTTAGTGCTATCCACAAGATGAGCAGCCTTTCCAAAGAAAGTGTGAACACCAGTGGCGATGACAACTGCCTCGATTTCTCCTTGTTTGACAGTGGAACCGGAGAAAACCTCAGCACCAGGGAACTTTGTGACGGGTAAGGACTCACCGGTGAGGGCAGCTTGATCAATCTTTAAAGGATCACCCTCAAGAAGACGAGCATCGGCTGGGACGATATCTCCCAACTTAATGCTAATCAGATCACCTGGAACCAAGATTGATGCATCCTCCTCTTGCCATTTTCCATCTCTCAAAATCTGAAATAAGGCCACAGTTTCCAAAAGATTATGATCAATAACATGATAACGCATCGATATAACGAGTAATGGTTGAACCGATGAAATTTAAATCCTGAATCCACTACAGGATAATGAATTATCGGGTACCTTGGTTTTGGGAGCAAGATTAGCCATAAGGGCAGCTGCAGCGTTTCCTGCATTATTTTCTTCAATAAAACTGATAGTAGAGTTGATAACGAGCAATACTGTGATACCAACAAAATCTGGCCAATCCGGTGGCTTTCCCTGCAAATGGTTTCCAAAATTTCACCATTACTAAACCTTACACTATATTTGGTCATGTAAATATGAAAAATAACAACAACCCTGTTGTGGAGTAGTAAATACTCCTTCGTCCGTAACCAGAGGTCTCGGTTCGTGCCCTGGCTATGGAATCGCCTTTGTTAGGGAGCATTTTACTCCAACATGGGACATTTCGGACTTCCGGTGCGAATCCCGATTTAGTCGGGCATTAGTACGGAGAGTCGCCTTTTTATTAGGGAGCATTTTACTCCCAATGCAGGACTTCTCGGCGCGACTCCGGATTTAGTCGGGTCCCCACTATGGGGAGTCGCCTTTATTAGGAAGCATTTTATGGGACTTCCCGGCGTAATCCGGATTTTGTCTGGCCCAGTATGTGGAATCGCCTTTCTTAGGGAGCATTTGACCCCACCCCATATGTGACCTTCCAACGCGAATTCGGATTCAGTCAGGCCTAGTAAAACCAGAAAAAAAAAGTAATATGAAAAATAAGTGAATTTGTAATTACTCCTCCATTGGCCAACACAATGGCCATGATTGCAGCAGACTCCATAACCCATGAGAGAGGATTCCACATGAACCCCAAGAATGTGAGGAGCTTGTTATCCTGCAAATGCAATTAACAAAAAAACATAGGTTATAATTAGTGCTAATATTCAAGATTTTATTTAAAATAGAATATGAAGATTATTTTATAAAAATTACTTTTTTCTCTTCCAGTTTGTTGGGGCCAAATATTTCGAGCCTTTTTTGGCCCTCAGCAGATGACAACCCCTCTTTGCTA
This sequence comes from Anisodus tanguticus, assembly GCA_034509755.1. NCBI lineage: Eukaryota > Viridiplantae > Streptophyta > Magnoliopsida > Solanales > Solanaceae > Anisodus > Anisodus tanguticus. The sequence goes on along the minus strand of CM067543.1, from coordinate 3,794,619 downwards.
CATTTTAGCGCCTGGAACACTTCCTCCACCGGAATGTTTTCCTGCACATTCATTCAATAATTAACCGGTTATCACAGTTTAAAATTACATGAATAATATTACAAAAATTATCTCATCAGTGCATATTGCTTATATTCTGAACTATTTGATACGTAATTGCATGTGCATGTATAATATAGGGTCTACTTGACATGCCCCTCATTAGAGGCCGAGTAATCATGATATGATATGTGTTTAACTGAACTTATTGCTTTCGAATCAAACTATGTATATTCTATGCATGCATAAGAAAATTGGAAAAAGAATATTCCGAACTCACTAACTCTAAAAATGAAATTATCCCCTCATGTCGGGTAGTTTAGTTTTAAAAAATCAAGAAATGGAAGAATAATGGTGAAAAAGAGATGAGAATAGATGTATGTAAGTTACAAGGTCAACTTGCTCTCTTTTTTATATCTTCGAAGGATTTCTACTCCAACTATGTATATATGTAGGGAAAAAAGTTTTTTTAAAAAAATACTAGTATATTTGCCGGGTACATTTAATAAAAATAATCAAGAAAAAAAAGGTGAAAAGAGATGAGGAGAATTAGAGATGTAACTTACAAGGTCAACTTGCTCATTTTTTATTTCTTCTAGGGATAAATTAGACGTCATGATGATAAAGATTTAATAAGAGGAAACCAAGAGAAGCAAAAAAAAAAAATTGTTAACACGTGAAGAAAAGATTTAAGAAAGAGAGCTTTTTTTTTTAATGGAGAGAGACTTATTTGCAAAAAAGATTTGCTCTGTCTCTCTCCTTATTTTTTTGTCTTTTATTACTAAGAACTTGTTTTCACTTTTCTTGGAATCTCAAAATACACAAAACGTCTGTTTTCTATCTCCCTCTTTCAGCCCCCTTAAATACTTATAGTCTTGAAAGAGAGAGAATTGTTAATTGAAATCTCTACCGTTCATTAATATACAGCAATTAAAATTTAGTCTATGGTCACCTTTGAAAATGTCTAAAAATAAGGAGACACCATTAAATTAATACTTTGAATGTCTAAACTTTATTTATTTTGCCCATAAAAGGTGGATCACCTTACAATAATTATTTTTTCTTAAATGTTTTAGTACTATTTTCTTGGTCATTCTGTTTTGTGGCTCCTTCTCCATGTAAATTTCCTTAAGTTTAGTTGGAAATTTTTGACTCAGTTTCTTCCACTACAGAATAACTACTATACTAGTATTTTATTTTATTATTGGTCTGTTTTGTGTCTCATTCATGCATCGTCTTGAAAGCTTAGTTTTCGCTATTTGAAAGATAGAATAATTTCCCTTGGGGATTCCTTTTATTATTCATAATATATATATAGTTGTACAGAGGTTGATTCCTAATATAATACGAATCCTAACTTACATTAAATGGTTGATTCCTAATACAATAAGAATACTAAGTTACCTTAAATACACATATATCATAATTACAAAATATACGGTGAATATTCGCTAATACTCCCCCTCAGACGGAGCGGGAGGAGGCCGAACGCTAAGGCTGGATCAGAAGTCAGTGAAGAGCTGTCTCGGTAGTCCCTTTGAGAAAATATTTGCATATTGATAGGAGGAAGACACGTGTAATATTTTGACCTGACCAAGGGCGACCTTCTCTCGTACAAAGTGGATATCCATCTCAATATGTTTAGTCCACTAATGTTAGACCGGATTGTGAGACATGTAGATGGCAGATATGTTGTCACAATAGACTATAAACGCCTTTCGCAGTGAACACTGGAGCTCCAAAAGAAGATTTCGGAGCCAACAGATCTCAGCAACGACATTAGCAACTCCGTGATACTCTGCTTCAGTACTCGAACGGGATAACGTGGTCTGCCGCTTGGCAGACCATGAGATAAGATTGTCCCCAAGAAATACACAATAGCCTGAGATGGAGCGACGTGTGTCTGGGCATCCCGCCCAATCTGCATTAGTGTAGGAGAGCATCTTGGTTGGGGCAGAGGAGTAGAGATGTAATCCAAAGTCCAGTGTGCCCTTAACGTATCTGATAATACGTTTGAGGGCCGCAAAATGGGACTCTCGGGGGTCGTGCATGAACAGACACACCTGCTGAACGACATATGCAATATCAGGCCTAGTGAAGGTAAGATACTGAAGGGCACCTGCAAGGCTTCGATATAGAGTGGGATCAGAAACTGGTGCACCGTCATTGGCACTGAGCTTGGATTTCGAGTCAACCGGAGTTGGCATAATTTTACAATTTGCCATCTTAGCCCTATAGACTATTTCTTCTGCATATTTACGCTGACACAAAAACATAGTGGCTGCAGATCTGGTCACTGATATACCAAAAAATAACTTAGCTTGCCCAAGTTAGTCATAGCAAATTCAGTTTTGAGTAGAGCAATGATTTCATTCTTCAAACCGTCAGAGGAGGCAGTAAGAACAATGTCATCGACATACAATAGCAAATAAGCAGTGTTGCTACCTCGATGAAAAGTGAAGAGAGAGTTATCACACCTGCTACATATAAAACCGATCTGCAGAAGATACCTGGCAAAGCGATCATACCAAGCGTGGGGTGCCTGTTTCAAGCCATACAACGACTTTCTGAGACGACATACAAACTGCGGAACTTCCGGATGAACAAAGCCAGGGGGCTGATGCATGTACACAGTTTCTTTCAAATCCCCATGAAGAAATACATTCTTGACATCAAGCTGATGAATCGGCCAATGCATGCCCATAGCAATACTTAGAACAGTCCGAATAGTGGCCGGTTTAACAACCGGACTGAATGTCTCACCACAATCAATACCCTCCTGCTAATTAGTGCCATTTGCAACTAGTCTTGCCTTATACCACTCCAAGTCACCACTGTCTCTGAACTTGTGACGAAATAGCCACATACACCGGATAACATTCACACCGTCTGGTCTAGGTACCAAATCCCAAGTGTTTTTCTTGGTCAAAGCGTTGAACTCCTCACACATGGCCGCATTCCAATTAGGGTCCAGTTTTGCTATTTTTGGATTTTTGGAATGAGTGGTAAGGTTTGTGTGGAGAGGTTGAAGTGAACCTTGGGTTTAAAGATCTCGTGTTGTGCACGAGTCTCCATGCAATGGGTAGGCAACAGTGGGAGGTCTGGACTGGGAGGTTGCAGGGCCGGCTGCTTGTTTACGGACCGGAAGGCGCAGATCTTTGCCGGACTTGGAGGCTGCAGGTTTACGGGTTCTGGACTGGGAGGTAGCAGTGCTGCTGGGGGGGCGGGAGACTCGACTAGAGGCAGCAGGTATGTTGGTGGGGTGTTCGACCGAGAGCAGTGACTGGTTGGGTTGGTGCCGGACAATGGCGGGGACGAGGTTGTATGCTCTGTCGGAATAGTGGGCTGCTGGTGGTATAGAGATTGGATAACCGGGGACAGACTCGGTTCATCGAGAAAGATGTAATCAGAGGTCTGAAATTTTTGGAGATTTGAAAAAGGAAAGGCCGTCTCGTCAAAGGTGACGTGACGGGAGACGATTATTTTGCGAGTGGCAATGTCATAGCACAAGTAGCCCCGATGAATAGGAGAGAGACCAACGAAGACACATGGTACGGGTGCGAAGGACAAGTTTGTGAGATGCAATGGAGGCTATGTTGGGGGTAGCATAAGCAACCGAAAATATGGAGATGGACATAGGATGGGAACCTACGGTATAAGATTTCGGTAGGGGTCTTGTTTTGGAGAGTGCTAGTCAGTAAAATATTAAGAAGGGATTCTACCATTTTAACAGCATAGACCCAAAAAGGCGGTGGAAGACAGGAATGAAACAGAAGGATGTGAACCATGTTATTGATGATACGTATAATTCGCTCAGCCTTTCTGTTTTGGGAGGAAGTGTAGGGACAGGAAAAATAGAAAACCATGCCTTGTTTAGAGCAGAAATGGTGAAAAACCGAGTTATTAAATTCACGTCCATTATCACATTGGAATGATTTGACAGATTTTTCAAATTGTGTTTTAATAAATTTTTGAAACTCAAGGAATTTGGCAAAAACTTCAGATTTGAATTTCAGTGGGTAAATCCAGACAAAGTGTGAAAAATCATCTAAAAATATTAGATAAAATTTGTGTACCAAAGATCTAACAATCGGAGATGTCCACAAATCAGCATGAACAATATCAAAAGGAGAAAAAGTAACACTGTTGGATGACATAAATGGAAGACGAGTATGTTTGCCGAACGGGCAAGAAAAACAGTGTTGGGCAAGTTTCCCATTAATACATTGAATACGCTTAGTAGTCCTAAGTAAAGTAAAAACTGGGTCTCCGAGTCTGTTGTGCCAAGTTGAGGGAGAGATAGCCGCAATGGATAGATGTGTTTGCGGTCTGACAGCGGAAGATTGAGTGAATGGGTAGAGGTCTCCCACACTATTGCAGCGCGTAAGAATTTTCCCCGTATTGAGTTCCTTCACAGAAAAACCAAAAGGGTCAAATTCGACAGACACATAATTATTGCAAGTGAATTTTCTAATAGAGATTAAGTTTTTAATGATGTTAGGGGTGTATAGGACGTGGTTTAGGGAGAAAGGTGGGTGGGGATGTTTGGTGTGTGTGTGTTACCGTAACCTTCAATTGGAATGCGATGACCAGTGCCGACAGTAATAAATTGAGGACACTTTAACCGAAGTAGTTGAGATAAGTTACCTAACGACCGGGTGAGGTGAGATGTGGCTCCGGTGTCCATGTACCAATTTTCTTCGGGCTGTTGAAGGTTGACGGTACTGAAGGCCTGGCCCAAATCAGTGGGGGCCAGGCTGCTACCTTGCGGGTGCTGCTGGACCGAGGCTAGGTGGGCCTGCTGCTGCTGCGGGTGGGCCTGCTTGTTGGCTGGGGCAGAGACCAATAGGCCACTGTACCAAGAAGGTTGTTGGAACTGGGCCGCTGCAGTTGGGTAAGGGCAGGCAGGTGAGGCCTAGTTCCCGTATTGGGCCAGGCTGGCGGTCCAGCCTACTGGAAATAGGCAGGGAGATGGGCCTGGCTGCTGGTTGCGTTGGCCCTTGCCGCGGCCCTTGCCTTTGTTATTATTGCCGCGGCCTCTGCCGCCTCGCCCTCCGCCGCGGGACTGCTGCTGCTGGTGGTATTGCGGTGGTGGCAGGGTGGTGTTGGTCGCCGGTGGTGCCATCCCGTCAACGGCTAACACCTTTTGATTATACTCCTCTTGTTTAGCACGTCGGGTTTCTTCCAACAATAGTTGTGAACGTGCCTTGGTGAAGCTTAGTAGTGGGTCGACCTGTTGAATCATCATTGCAAATGTATCGTATTCACCTTTCGGTAAACCAACAACTAATTGAAATACCATCTTGGTTTCAGAAACAGATGTCCCGACGTTGGAAAGTTGGTCGGCTATGAGTTTCAGTTGTTTGCAATATTCAAACATGTTAAAATTCTCGAGGTGCGTATTGTTGAATTTTTCTTCCAAATACACGGCCCGAGTATTTTTGTTGTCCTGAAAGATTTCTTCCAATCGTACCCATAGGTCACGTGCCGTGGCACCTGTTTTCATGATAGTACACAACAAGTCTTTTGAGATGGTGCCGTATATCCACTGTTTGACGATGACGTCAAGGCGACGCCATGTTGATTTGGCAATATCGGTGGGACGAGGAACAGAGTCATCAATGTGGTCAAGCACATTGTACGCACATGCATGAATATATAATTGTTCTGTCCACATGGAATATTGACAGTCTTCTTGGTCAAGAATTATAGGGATAGAGTTCTTGATGTTTGTAATGGCGAAAGCCGGGTGAAAAGAAGACGATGATCGTTGAGAGGGGCTTGTCAAAAGTGCCAGTGGAGGAACCGGAATTTGTAGGGGAAGACATGGTGGCTGCCGGCTTGCCGTCGACAGAAGGGAAAAAAATCGAGGGGGGGGGGTCGGCGGCTGTTTGAGAGAGAGAGAGAGAGAGAGAGAGATATTAGGTTTAGGCTCTTGATACCATGAAAGATATAATAATTTCCTTGGTGATTCCTTTCATTATTCACAATATATATATAGTTGTACAGAGGTTGATTCCTAATACAATACAAATCCTAACTTACCTTAAATGGTTGATTCCTAATACAATAACAATCCTAAGTTACCTTAAATATACATCTATCATAATTACAAAATATACGGTGAATATTCGCTAATACTATTGAACTAAAGAGCTGTCTATCTGCTTCTTCCATACTTAGTAATATGTCCACTTAAGTCTCAAGTAAACACATCTGTTTTGCATGTATCATTTGTTCATAGCTTATACAATACCTAGTTTACTATTAATTGTCTGAAACTGGATCAGGTTCTTGAAGCACTCACTACAGAGAAATGCAATGAACCTTTTTCTCTTGAAAGGCTTGAAGTGCTTGGTGATGCATTCGGCATTCCTCAAGTTTGCAGTTGGGAGGCATCTTTTTCTTTCGCACGATGCCTTTGACGAAGGACGCGCTCGAACATTGTGAACAATTCAAATCTGTACATGGTAGCAGTCAGAAACAATTTACAGATAAATAATGCTGAAAACTCCAAATGTATATGGACCGACTTCATCAGTGATGTAACAGCACATTGTTTATGTTCAGATAAGAGAATGCTTGCCTTTTCTTGTTTCAAAATATGACTTTTGACTAATTGCAGATCTTACATTATTTCATTGTGAGAGAGTGCATACACTGAGGTGTCTATTAAAACCATTACTTAGTACAAACACATATGCAAGTATGGCTCTCTCTCATCTCACATGGCCCCAAAAACAAATTAAAGAGCAGAAATAGAATTTCTACTTTGTTGAAGCTTATGGGGACAAAGAAAAATTCATCTGTGTTGGTTACTATGAGGCCTCAAATAATTTGTCATTGTATCAAATAACTTTAATATTTACTCCACAACGTGCGATCTGGAGAGGGTAGAGTGTACGCAAACCTTAACTCTACCTTGGTAGGTAGAGCGGTTGTTTCCGAAAGACCCTCGGCTCAAGATAAAACATAAGCACAAGCGAAGAAAGAGAAACGGTCAAACTCGAACAAGAAATTTAAAACATTCTGGAAAAAAGAAGCAGTAACTAACTCAAGCGCAGTATTTCTTTATAGTCCCCTGTCGTTTGATTTCTGTTGCTATGTGTTCTTTAGTGTACTTTGTTAACTAATATAATAAACAAATTAGGTTAACTAATTAAAATTTGTCTAGTCAATTACGTAAAATGGAATGGGACAAAGGGAGTAATAAACATCTGATACATTCATGGGTAAAAAATGGAGTGGCTTTACTTTATAGTTTCTTAGTCTTTATTTTCTTCTACCTTTTCCTTAAAATACTTTCCTCTCCCATTCTCTTGGCTTTTCTTTTCCTTGTTATTTTAGTTGAACAAAGCAAGACTTTCAACCATGCATTACAAGATGCAAAAGTTAGAAATGCTTGATATTTAATATAATTAAGTATTTTATTTCTATATTAATATTTACAACAAGACTTACGGAATACAGTGTTATAATAGCATCTATGATCCTACTTCAAATTCTATATATTTTTTCATTGCTTTTGATGTCTCCATTAAGTCTCATTTATTTATTTGCAGACAGAAAAATAAAAGGCAGCAACACAACACAAAGAAATTGAAAGATCGTTGAGACAAAAGAGATTTTTTTCTAACAAAATAGTATTGAATACATAAGATAAAGGATAACTATAAAGATAAAATAATAACTACTAACTACAATTTTTTTCTTTATTCTATATTTTTTTATGCAGAGCGACCCTTTGTTCTTCAACCAAATAATATTTTCATCCATCATATTGCCAGCTGCAAAAATGTCCTTCCTTGTATGGGAAAAAAAGAAAGTTGAATTGATTTCAGCTTCCTTAGACAGTGTAGTGTTGTTGGATGGTTTCAATGTCTAGTCCCTTTAGTTTGACCACTGATTCAACATGTCCCTTAAGTGTGTGGAGCTCCCTCAACCTGCAATATATATATATATATGGTTCTTGTAAGAATAGATTGTCACTCAAAGTCAAAAGAGTTCATAAAAGTGATTTAACATCTTTCTTATCTTATTTTCTTGTAAGTTCTTATTGTTATACCTTGCAACTTCAGCTCGACGTTTAGCCTGCTCAGCAATCTCAGACAGTTCCCTGTAGTTCTTGTCATTGAATAGGCCAGTGTTTTCGGGTGTCTGGAGACCGTGAAGAGTGCGTTGAGCCAAAGCCCATTGTGCTTCCCTCTCACCTCTTCCATAGTCCTTCTTGGTTGTGAAGGCAGTCTAAGGTATTCAAGAAACAAAAATACAAATTAGCCAAGAACAGAATTCAATGAAATTTTTTCATGTTATGGTAATTTGTTTGCTTGGTTTTACCTTGTTTTGAATCATTGTGTCCCATGCCCTTCCACTCAATGCGAAACGGATGATGAATTTAAGAACATCTTGAGGGAAGTAGGTAATAATAGTGTAGATCCAGATTACTGCTGCCCATCCCCAGCCAATTCCCTTGATCCTTGCGAATTCCCAGTCTGCATATACAGCAAGAACTGTAGCAACCTGAAAGGAAAAAGAGAAAATTAGGAATTTCAGTTAGCTGTATAGTCAAGTGGAGTACTCAGAGTCGAATAATTCATTCAGGTTTTTGTATTCTAAGACTCACCAATTGGGCTGCAAAGAAAGCTCCTACGAGCATAAGACCAGGGCGTTCCACGAAGGACCAGCTTCTTGATCGGGTGACAAAGATGAGAGCTTGACTGATGATACTCACTTGAAGGTAGAGTGCAGCTGTAAGCTCGGATGGGGAGCCTCTGATTGATCGAACATGGAATTTTTCCTGCACATATACGATGATTTTGTTAGTTCAGTTCATGTTTTGTTTAATTTTATTTTTTTTGAGTTTATGGGGAGAATCTCAATACTTACAGAGAAGAAATCAGTGTCGGCTGCAAGGTAGAAGAACACGACGGTCATGATAGCTTGGTAGGTTCCGAGGACAACACCAGTGGCGAAGATTTCTTTGAGTTTCCATGAATCGGGCAATGGAGATGGCTTGACCCTGTCCTTAGAGATGGTCATGATGGTTCCATCATTGAGGATGGCAATGATAAGAACCATGAAGGGCGAGAAGTCGAATTTCCAGATGAGAGCAATGAGCATGAATCCCATCACAACACGGATTGTGATAGAAACTGCGTAGATGGTGTAGTTCTTCATCCTCTGGAAGATGGCTCTGCTCGTCAAGACAGCGCTCACAATGACGCTAAGACCTGGTTCAGTCAAGACGATGTCGGATGCACTCCTAGCAGCGTCTGTTGCATCATCCACAGCGATACCAATGTCAGCCTTCTTGAGGGCCGGTGCATCGTTCACTCCATCTCCTGTCATACCACAGATGTGGTTCCTTTCTTGGAGCTTCTTCACGATCTCGTATTTATGCTCTATACAAAATCAAAACCTTTTATATTAGTTCTAGTTGCTAATTTTTTCTAGATTGAACTCCAATAATAGTACTACCAATATTTACCTGGGAAGACTCCCGCGAAACCATCAGCCTTTTCAATGAGCTCATCGACTGGAATGGAAGCAATGGCTGCATCCTTGTGCTCTCCAAGAAGAGCGGAAGAAGGATACATGTTGGTACCCATGCCCAGCCTACGGGCAGTTTCCTTACCGATAGCAAGCTGGTCACCAGTTATCATCTTAACGTTAACACCAAGATCAAGAGCTTTGCGGATAGTTTCAGCACTGTCGTGCCTTGGAGGATCAAAAAGGGGCAGAAGGCCAACGAATTCCCAAGGTGAGCCTTCGCTTTCCTTGGTCTTCTCTGGTACAGTCTGCAAAATATTACCAGGTAATTATTCTTAGTTAACGACGTTTAATGATATGATGCACTGATCCAAACAAAGTCATCTAACAGTATGTTAGCTTACCTGTCTTGCCAAACCCAAGGAACGAAGGCCACGGTTGGCATAGTTGTCAATGATTTCCAAGGCCTTCTTCCTGATTTCTCCCTTGAGCTCACAAAGTTCAATAATTTGCTCGGGAGCTCCTTTGCTAGCCCTGTGCCAGTTTCCTTTGTCATCGATATAGGTAATGGCTGTACGCTTTTCAACCGGGTTGAAAGGCAAGAAGTGAACCTCTTGGATGCCTTCTCTTGCCTGCAAAGTGACAGAGAAACATAAAAGGTCATTTTTACAACTTCTTGGAATAGTGAAAAATCTATTAATATCAATGACAAAAGTTCATTTTACCTCCTTGGGATCACCCAACATGTTGACGATGCAAGCATCGATAGCATCCTGGTTTTCAACCCTGGAGGCCCTAGCAGAAAGCAACATAACGGTATCCTTGTCCGCATCTTTAGGGAAAACCTACAACCACCATCAATCATTTAGTAATGTTTTCGCTATAATCGTCGCGAAAAAGGGTAATAATGTTTTCCTGATTACCAACCTCGATTAAGTTTCTGTCAACGGTGAGCTTGTTGAGGGTAAGGGTACCGGTTTTGTCACTGCAAAGTACATCCATACCAGCCATTTCCTCAATAGCAGTCATCCTCTTAGTAATGGCACCTTGCTGTGCAAGCCTGTGAGATCCAATAGCCATGGTCACAGACAAGACTGTTGGCATGGCAATTGGGATACCTCCAATGAGCAACACGAGCAAGTTGTCGATTCCATCTCTGTACTTACGCCTCTGAATAGGGTACATGACCACTATCTCAATCACCATTCCCACAGCAATGGAGCAGATACAGAAGTTTCCAATAGCAGTCAACACCTGTGATCATCACAATCCAAGCCAAAATTCAGAATCCCAAATCACAATTTCAAGATCAAGTGATTCTTTAAAATTTATATCGCAAAACACATTATTTCTATTTACCTTCTGGAAATGACCAACTTGGTTAGTGCTATCCACAAGATGAGCAGCCTTTCCAAAGAAAGTGTGAACACCAGTGGCGATGACAACTGCCTCGATTTCTCCTTGTTTGACAGTGGAACCGGAGAAAACCTCAGCACCAGGGAACTTTGTGACGGGTAAGGACTCACCGGTGAGGGCAGCCTGATCAATCTTTAAAGGATCACCCTCAAGAAGACGAGCATCGGCTGGGACGATATCTCCCAACTTAATGCTAATCAGATCACCTGGAACCAAGATTGATGCATCCTCCTCTTGCCATTTTCCATCTCTCAAAATCTGAAATAAGGCCACAGTTTCCAAAAGATTATGATCAATAACATTATAACGCATCGATATAACGAGTAATGGTTGAACCGATGAAATTTAAATCTTGAATCCGCTACTGAATAATGAATTACGGGGTACCTTAGTTTTGGGAGCAAGATTAGCCATAAGGGCAGCTGCAGCGTTTCCTGCATTATTTTCTTCAATAAAACTGATAGTAGAGTTGATAACGAGCAATACTGTGATACCAACGAAATCTGGCCAATCCGGTGGCTTTCCCTGCAAATGTTTTCCAAGATTTCACCATTACTAAACCTTACACTATATTTGGTCATGTAAATATGAAAAATACCAACAACCCTGTTGTGGAGTAGTAAATACTCCTTCATCCGTAACCAGAGGTCTCGGTTCGTGCCCCGGCTATGAAATCGCCTTTGTTAGGGAGCATTTTACCCCAAGGGACATTCCGAACTTCCGATGCGAATCCGGATTTAGTCGGGCGTTAGTACGGGGAGTCGCCTTTTTATTAGGGAGCATTGTACTCCCAATGTAGGACTTCTCGGCGCTGACTCCGGATTTTGTCGGCCCCGGTATGTGGAATCGCCTTTCTTAGGGAGCATTTGACCCCATATGTGACCTTCCAACGCGAATCCGGATTCAGTCTGGCCCCAGCCCCAGTAAAACCAGAAAAAAAATTAATGAAAAAGAAGTGAATTTGTAATTACTCCTCCATTGGCCAACACAATGGCCATGATAGCAGCAGACTCCATAACCCATGAGAGAGGATTCCACATGAACCCCAAGAATTTGAGGAGCTTGTTATCCTGCAAATGCAATTAACAAAAAAACATAGGTTATAGTTAGTGCTAATATTCAAGATTTTATTTAAAATAGAATATGAAGATTATTTTTAAAAAATTACTTTTTTCTCTTCCAGTTTGTTGGGGCCAAATATTTCGAGCCTTTTTTGACCCTCAGCTGATGACAACCCCTCTTTGCTACATTTTAGCGCCTGGAACACTTCCTCCACCGGAATGTTTTCCTGCACATTCATTCAATAACTAACCGGTTATCACAGTTTAAAATTACATGAATAATATTACAAAAATTATCTCATCAGTGCATATTGCTTATATTCTGAACTATTTGATACGTAATTGCATGTGCATGTATAATATAGGGTCTACGTGACATGCCCCTCATTAGAGCCAGAGTAATCAAGATATGTGTTTAACTGAACTTATTGCTTTCTAATCAAACTATGTATATTCTATGCATGCATAAGAAAATTGGAAAAAGAATATTCCGAACTCACTAACTCTAAAAATGAAATTATCCCCTCATGTCGGGTAGTTTAGTTTTAAAAAATCAAGAAATGGAAGAATAATGGTGAAAAAGAGATGAGAATAGATGTATGTAAGTTACATAGGTCAACTTGCTCTCTTTTTTATATCTTCGAAGGATTTCTACTCCAACTATGTATATATGTAGGGAAAAAAGTTTTTTTAAAAAAATACTAGTATATTTGCCGGGTACATTTAATAAAAATAATCAAGAAATGAAAGGAAAAAAAGGTGAAAAGAGATGAGGAGAATTAGAGATGTAACTTACAAGGTCAACTTGCTCATTTTTTATTTCTTCTAGGGATAAATTAGACGTCATGATGATAAAGATTTAATATGAGGAAACCAAGAGAAGCAAAAAAAAATTAATTTTGTTAACACGTGAAGATTTAAGAAAGAGAGCTTTTTTTTTTAATGGAGAGAGACTTATTTGCAAAAAAGATTTGCTCTGTCTCTCTCCTTATTTTTTTGTGTTTTATTACTAAGAACTTGTTTTCACTTTTCTTGGAATCTCAAAATACACAAAACGTCTGTTTTCTATCTCCCTCTTTCAGTCCCCTTAAATACTTATAGTCTTGAAAGACAGAGAATTGTTAATTGAAATCTCTACCGTTCATTAATATACAGCCATTAAAATTTGGTCTATGGTCACCTTTGAAAATGTCTAAAAATAAGGAGACACCATTAAATTAATACTTTGAATGTCTAAACTTTATTTATTTTTCCCTTAAAAGATGGATCACCTTACAATAATTATTTTTTCTTAAATGTTTTAGTACTATTTTCTTGGTCATTCTGTTTTGTGGCTCCTTCTCCATGTAAATTTCCTTAAGTTTTAATTGCAAATTTTTGACTCAGTTTCTTCCACTACAGAATAACTACTATACTAGTATTTTATTTTATTATTGGTCTGTTTTGTGTCTCATTCATGCATCGTCTTGAAAGCTTAGTTGTCGCTATTGAACTAAAGAGCTGTATATCTGCTTCTTCCATACTTAGTAATATATCCTCTTAAGTCTCAATTAAACACATCTGCTTTGCATGTATCATTTGTTCATAGCTTATACTGTAATATGATATTAATCTCCCTTAACGATTCTTTCTCATTGATATCAATATATAGTGTGTATAATATACAATCCTAATACAAGAGGAAAGAGGAATCCTAATCACAATACAACAGGAATCATAATCTAATAATGGGTAAGGATTGTAGTGTTATACTTGTACACGTTTACACACCCCCTCAGTCGGAGCGGGAGTAGGCCTAACGCTAAGACTGGATCTGAAATCAAGGAACAACTGTCTTGGGAGGCCCTTCGTGAAAATATCCGCGTATTGATATGAGGAAGGCACGTGCAATACTTTAATATGCCTTAGAGCAAATTTCTCGCGAACAAAGTGGATGTCCATCTCAACATGCTTGGTTCGCTGATGCTGAACCGGATTGTGAGACAGGTATATGGCGGATATGTTATCACAGTAGACCAGAGACGCTTTACTTAAAGGACACTGAAGCTCCAAGAGAAGGTTTCGGAGCCAACAGATCTCAGCAACAACATTAGCAACTCCTCTATACTTAGCTTCTGCACTCGAACGGGATAATGTGGCTTGCCGTTTGCCAGACCAAGAGATGAGATTATCACCCAAAAACACACAGTAGCCGGATGTAGAGCGGCGGGTGTCTGGACAGCCTGCCCAATCTGCATCGGTGTAGGATAATAGCGAGTTCGGTGCGGAGGGGTATAAGTGTAGTCCATAATCCAGTGTGCCCTTAACATATCGAATGATACGTTTGAGGGCAGTAAAATAAGGTTCCCTGGGGGCATTCATAAAAAAGTATACCTGCTGGACAACATAGGCAATGTCAGGCCTGGTGAAGGTGAGATACTGAAGTGCACCTGCAAGACTCTGATACATAGTAGGATCAGTCACTGGAGTACCGACCATTGCACTAAGTTTGGATTTAGAATCAACTGGAGTGGCCATGATTTTGCATTTGTCCATCTTAGCCCTGTGCACGATCTCCTCTGCATACTTATGCTGGCAAAGAAACATACAATCAGCGGATCTAGTGACTGAGATCCCCAAAAAATAGCTCAACTTTTCCAAATCAGTTATGACAAATTCAGACTTGAGCCGTGCAATAATCTCATCTTTCAACACATCAGTAGAGGCAGTAATGTCATTCACATATAACAGCAAATAAGCAGTATCACGGCCTCGATGTAAAGTAAAGAGAGAGGTATCACATCTGCTGCATGTAAACCCGAGACGTATAATGAACTGTGCAAAAATGATCATATCATTCTCTGGGGGCCTGTTTTAAGCCATAGAGTGACTTACGGAGACGACACACGTAATGTGGGGCTGATGGGTTGACAAAACCAGGCGGCTGGTGCATGTAGACAATTTCTCGTAAATCCCCATAAAGAAATGCATTCTTCACATCTAGCTGATGAATCGGCCAATGCTTTCCCATAGTAATGCTTAGAACTGTGCGGATGGTATCCAATTTAACAACTGGACTGAATGTCTCACCGCAATCAATGCCCTCCTGTTGGTTAGTACCATTTGCCACTAGTCTTGACTTATATCTTTCAAAGTCATCACTATCCCTGAACTTGTGATGAAAAAGCCACATGCAACGGATCACATTCACCCCCTCTGGTCGAGGAACCAAGTCCCAAGTATGTTGTTTCATTAAACTCCTCACACATGGCCGCATTCCAATTTAGGTCTAGTTTGGCTAATTTAGGGCTTTTTAGTATATGTGAAATTGTTTGGGTGGACAGGTTAAATTGGACTTGGGGTTTGAAAATCCCGTGTTGGGCATGAGTTTCCATCCGGTGTGTGGGCGCTGGCTGGGTAAGGGTATTAGTCGACTGGTTGGGTGGACTGGGTGATGACAGATTCGGGTGTGGTGCATGTTGTATTGTCGGGACTGGGTTTCTATCGAGGGTGGCTGTCGGGTGGTGCGGAACAGTGACGGTGTTTGGGGTTGGAGTCGAGTGGGTTTGGTCGTTGGTTGCCGGTGAACTATGGTAGGGAGTTGTGAGAATTCTCTGTATGCCGAAAAGTGAGGAGGTTTGTAGGGTAAGGTACGATGTCGGTGGTGTATTAGGTCCGGTATCTAGGTTTTCTGGGTGGTGGTTGATGATCGGACTGTGGTATGCATGGTGGTGAGACTGTTGGGACAACACAGTGGATGTGACGGTGATCGGTGAGTTAGTGAAACCTGGAGGCAGAGTTGTGCTAGATGTGGAAAAAAGCGACGACGGGGGGGGGAGGGGGGGGGACGCCGGTGGCAGGGATGCCGATGACATATGATGTATAGTGGCAGTTGGAGGCGGTGCAGTGGTGTCAGTTGGGAACAGTTCCCGAAGGTGGACATGAGAGAGAGTTGATTCATCTAAAAATTCGTAATTCGGTTTTTGAAATTTTTGGATGTTGGAAAAGGGGAATTGCGTCTCGTCAAAAGTAACGTGACGCGAGATGTGAATTTGACGAGTGGATAAGTCATAGCACATATAGCCCCGATGGTTCGACGGGAAACCTAAGAAGACACACGGAGTGGTGCGGGGAGTTAATTTATGAGAGGCTGTGGAAGAGAGATTAGGGAAACATAGACAACCAAATATTCGTAGGTGATCATAGGAGGGAACCCTACGGTGTAAGATTTTGGTTGGAGTCATGTTATGGAGGGTACTAGTGGATAAAATATTAAGGACGCATTCTACCATTTTGACCGCATAAACCCAAAAGGATGGAGGGAGGGAGGCATGAAACAAAAAAGTGTGTACCATGTTATTTATTGTACGGATGAGACGCTCGGCTTTGCCATTTTGAGGGGACGTGTGGGGACACGAAAATCGGAAGACCATGCCATTATTGTTGTAGAATTTTTGAAATGCGAAGTTGTTAAATTCACGGCCATTGTCACATTGGAAACATTTAATGACGCGTTCGAATTGCGTTTTGATAAATGTGCAAAATTCAAGAAATTTGGCAAAACTTCGGACTTAAATTTTAATGGGTAGATCCAAAGAAAGTGAGAGTAGTCATCTAATAACACGAGATAATATTTATGACATAGGGAGCTGGTAACAGGGGAAGTCCACAAATCAGCATAAATGATATCAAATGGAGCAAACGTAATACTAACTGAGGAATTAAATGGAAGACGAACATGTTTGCCTAATTGACAGGAAATACAGGTCTAGGCAAGTTTCCTGTTACATTGAATAAAATTATTACTTCTAAGAAAATGAAAAACAGGAGCTCCTGGGTGTCCGAGCCTATTGTGCCAAATTGACGGAGACAGAGCAGCTAGGGTAGTGTGTGGGCGGGAACCGGCAACAGACGAGGATGTGAATGGATAAAGGTCCCCTTTGCTATTGCATCTCGTAAGAGGGGTCCCCGTACATAAATCCTTCACAGTAAAACCAAAGGGATCAAAATCAACCGACACAGAATTATTACGAGTAAATTTCCTAATGGATATTAATTTTTTGATGATGTGGGGGGCATGCAGGACGTTATTGAGGGAAAAGGATGGGTGAGGTTTCGGAGTGTGAGTGTGACCATAGCCCTGAATTGGAATGCGATGACCATTGTCAACTGTAATAAATTGTGGAGACTTTAAACGAAACAATTGGGAAAGATTACATGCGGATCGGGTGAGGTGAGAGGAGGCTCCGGAGTCCATATACTAATTTTTGTCGGGCTGCTGCAAACTCATACTGTTGAATGCCTGACCCAAGTTGGTGGGGATTTGATTTAAGGGTTGTTGTGGGAACTGGGCCTGCACGACGTGGGCCTGATGTTGCTGGAACACTGGTGGGTACGGAGTTGGAGCCTGGCCCAGTAACCCTTGTTGCTGAAAAGTGTACTGGGCTGGATGAAAGCCGGAAATCGTGGCCCAGTTCTGATTTAGGTAGCTAGAGACTGGGTCGGCCTATGCAGTGTTATTACTGATCTGTTGTGGCTGTTGTCCTCGGCCTTTTCCGCGGCCCTTGCCGCCTCGCCCATTGTTGCGGCCCTTGCCACCGCTGCCGCCGCGGTTGGATGTTTTCCGGGGGAGGTTGTTGGCCAGCAGTGGCCTGAGGTTGTGCAAGCGTTTCAACTGCTAATGCCTTCTGGTTATGCTCGTCCTGCTTCGCACGTCTAGTCTCCTCCACTAACAATTGCGAGCGTGCTTTGTTGAAGCTTGGTAGAGGGTCAGTCTGTTGTATCATCGTGGCTAGGGTGTCATATTCACCCTTAGGGAGGCCTGCAACTAATTGTAACACCATTTTTGTTTCGGACACGGGCGTACCAACATTGGACAGTTGGTCTGCCACCAGTTTCAACTGCTTGCAATATTCTGACATAGTAGAGAAGTTTTTAAGACGCGTGTTGTTGAACTGTTCTTCCAAGTACACCGCGCGAGTGTTCTTGTTGTCTTGAAAGATTTCTTCCAAACGTGTCCATAGATCACGTGCAGAGGCACCCGTTTTCATGATTGTGTATAGTAAATCCTTGGATATAGTGCCATCTATCCACTGTTTGACTACGGCATCTAGGCGACGCCATGTGGTGTCGTCCATATCGGGAGGACGAGGGAAATAGTCGTCTATATGATCAAGCACATGATATATACATGCATGGATACGAAATAGTTCCACCCATGACCAATATTGGTCATCTTCCTGATCAAGGAAGAGGTGGTAGTAGCCAAATTTTCCATTAGAATGGTGGAAATTTAGGAAGAAAGAAAAGAAGAAAAACAATGTTGCCGTCGGCCAAGAGGGGGGGGCGCAGCAAGGGTAGGAATTTTTCTAGATTAGGGTTTTGGCTGTTGATACCATGTAAGATGATATTAATCTCCCTTAGCGATTCTTTCTCATTGATATCAATATATATAGTGTACAATATACAATTCTAATACAAGAGAAAAGAGGAATCTTAATCACAATACAAGAGGAATCCTAATCTAATAATGGGTAGATATTGTAGTGTTATACTTGTACACGTTTACATATACAATACCTAGTTTACTATTAATTGTCTGAAACTGGATCAGGTTCTTGAAGCACTCACTACAGAGAAATGCAATGAACCTTTTTCTCTTGAAAGGCTTGAAGTGCTTGGTGATGCATTCGGCATTCCTCAAGTTTGCAGTTGGGAGGCATCTTTTTCTTTCGCACGATGCCTTTGACGAAGGACGCGCTCGAACATTGTGAACAATTCAAATCTGTACATGGTAGCAGTCAGAAACAATTTACAGATAAATAATGCTGAAAACTCCAAATGTATATGGACCGACTTCATCAGTGATGTAACAGCACATTGTTTATGTTCAGATAAGAGAATGCTTGCCTTTTCTTGTTTCAAAATATGACTTTTGACTAATTGCAGATCTTACATTATTTCATTGTGAGAGAGTGCATACACTGAGGTGTCTATTAAAACCATTACTTAGTACAAACACATATGCAAGTATGGCTCTCTCTCATCTCACATGGCCCCAAAAACAAATTAAAGAGCAGAAATAGAATTTCTACTTTGTTGAAGCTTATGGGGACAAAGAAAAATTCATCTGTGTTGGTTACTATGAGGCCTCAAATAATTTGTCATTGTATCAAATAACTTTAATATTTACTCCACAACGTGCGATCTGGAGAGGGTAGAGTGTACGCAAACCTTAACTCTACCTTGGTAGGTAGAGCGGTTGTTTCCGAAAGACCCTCGGCTCAAGATAAAACATAAGCACAAGCGAAGAAAGAGAAACGGTCAAACTCGAACAAGAAATTTAAAACATTCTGGAAAAAAGAAGCAGTAACTAACTCAAGCGCAGTATTTCTTTATAGTCCCCTGTCGTTTGATTTCTGTTGCTATGTGTTCTTTAGTGTACTTTGTTAACTAATATAATAAACAAATTAGGTTAACTAATTAAAATTTGTCTAGTCAATTACGTAAAATGGAATGGGACAAAGGGAGTAATAAACATCTGATACATTCATGGGTAAAAAATGGAGTGGCTTTACTTTATAGTTTCTTAGTCTTTATTTTCTTCTACCTTTTCCTTAAAATACTTTCCTCTCCCATTCTCTTGGCTTTTCTTTTCCTTGTTATTTTAGTTGAACAAAGCAAGACTTTCAACCATGCATTACAAGATGCAAAAGTTAGAAATGCTTGATATTTAATATAATTAAGTATTTTATTTCTATATTAATATTTACAACAAGACTTACGGAATACGGTGTTATAATAGCATCTATGATCCTACTTCAAATTCTATATATTTTTTCATTGCTTTTGATGTCTCCATTAAGTCTCATTTATTTATTTGCAGACAGAAAAATAAAAGGCAGCAACACAACACAAAGAAATTGAAAGATCGTTGAGACAAAAGAGATTTTTTTCTAACAAAATAGTATTGAATACATAAGATAAAGGATAACTATAAAGATAAAATAATAACTACTAACTACAATTTTTTTCTTTATTCTATATTTTTTTATGCAGAGCGACCCTTTGTTCTTCAACCAAATAATATTTTCATCCATCATATTGCCAGCTGCAAAAATGTCCTTCCTTGTATGGGAAAAAAAGAAAGTTGAATTGATTTCAGCTTCCTTAGACAGTGTAGTGTTGTTGGATGGTTTCAATGTCTAGTCCCTTTAGTTTGACCACTGATTCAACATGTCCCTTAAGTGTGTGGAGCTCCCTCAACCTGCAATATATATATATATATGGTTCTTGTAAGAATAGATTGTCACTCAAAGTCAAAAGAGTTCATAAAAGTGATTTAACATCTTTCTTATCTTATTTTCTTGTAAGTTCTTATTGTTATACCTTGCAACTTCAGCTCGACGTTTAGCCTGCTCAGCAATCTCAGACAGTTCCCTGTAGTTCTTGTCATTGAATAGGCCAGTGTTTTCGGGTGTCTGGAGACCGTGAAGAGTGCGTTGAGCCAAAGCCCATTGTGCTTCCCTCTCACCTCTTCCATAGTCCTTCTTGGTTGTGAAGGCAGTCTAAGGTATTCAAGAAACAAAAATACAAATTAGCCAAGAACAGAATTCAATGAAATTTTTTCATGTTATGGTAATTTGTTTGCTTGGTTTTACCTTGTTTTGAATCATTGTGTCCCATGCCCTTCCACTCAATGCGAAACGGATGATGAATTTAAGAACATCTTGAGGGAAGTAGGTAATAATAGTGTAGATCCAGATTACTGCTGCCCATCCCCAGCCAATTCCCTTGATCCTTGCGAATTCCCAGTCTGCATATACAGCAAGAACTGTAGCAACCTGAAAGGAAAAAGAGAAAATTAGGAATTTCAGTTAGCTGTATAGTCAAGTGGAGTACTCAGAGTCGAATAATTCATTCAGGTTTTTGTATTCTAAGACTCACCAATTGGGCTGCAAAGAAAGCTCCTACGAGCATAAGACCAGGGCGTTCCACGAAGGACCAGCTTCTTGATCGGGTGACAAAGATGAGAGCTTGACTGATGATACTCACTTGAAGGTAGAGTGCAGCTGTAAGCTCGGATGGGGAGCCTCTGATTGATCGAACATGGAATTTTTCCTGCACATATACGATGATTTTGTTAGTTCAGTTCATGTTTTGTTTAATTTTATTTTTTTTGAGTTTATGGGGAGAATCTCAATACTTACAGAGAAGAAATCAGTGTCGGCTGCAAGGTAGAAGAACACGACGGTCATGATAGCTTGGTAGGTTCCGAGGACAACACCAGTGGCGAAAATTTCTTTGAGTTTCCATGAATCGGGCAATGGAGATGGCTTGACCCTGTCCTTAGAGATGGTCATGATGGTTCCATCATTGAGGATGGCAATGATAAGAACCATGAAGGGCGAGAAGTCGAATTTCCAGATGAGAGCAATGAGCATGAATCCCATCACAACACGGATTGTGATAGAAACTGCGTAGATGGTGTAGTTCTTCATCCTCTGGAAGATGGCTCTGCTCGTCAAGACAGCGCTCACAATGACGCTAAGACCTGGTTCAGTCAAGACGATGTCGGATGCACTCCTAGCAGCGTCTGTTGCATCATCCACAGCGATACCAATGTCAGCCTTCTTTAGGGCTGGTGCATCGTTCACTCCATCTCCTGTCATACCACAGATGTGGTTCCTTTCTTGGAGCTTCTTCACGATCTCGTATTTATGCTCTATACAAAATCAAAACCTTTTATCTTAGTTCTAGTTGCTAAATTTTTCTAGATTGAACTCCAATAATAGTACTACCAATATTTACCTGGGAAGACTCCAGCGAAACCATCAGCCTTTTCAATGAGCTCATCGACTGGAATGGAAGCAATGGCTGCATCCTTGTGCTCTCCAAGAAGAGCGGAAGAAGGATACATGTTGGTTCCCATGCCAAGCCTACGGGCAGTTTCCTTACCGATAGCAAGCTGGTCACCAGTTATCATCTTAACGTTAACACCAAGATCAAGAGCTTTGCGGATAGTTTCAGCACTGTCGTGCCTTGGAGGATCAAAAAGGGGCAGAAGGCCAACGAATTCCCAAGGTGAGCCTTCGCTTTCCTTGGTCTTCTCTGGTACAGTCTGCAAAATATTACCAGGTAATTATTCTTTGTTAACGACGTTTAATGATATGATGCACTGATCCAAACAAAGTCATCTAACAGTATGTTAGCTTACCTGTCTTGCCAAACCCAAGGAACGAAGGCCACGGTTGGCATAGTTGTCAATGATTTCCAAGGCCTTCTTCCTGATTTCTCCCTTGAGCTCACAAAGTTCAATAATTTGCTCGGGAGCTCCTTTGCTAGCCCTGTGCCAGTTTCCTTTCTCATCGATATAGGTAATGGCTGTACGCTTTTCAACCGGGTTGAAAGGCAAGAAGTGAACCTCTTGGATGCCTTCTCTTGCCTGCAAAGTGACAGAGAAACATAAAAGGTCATTTTTACAACTTCTTGGAATAGTGAAAATTCTACTAATATCACCTAATGACAAAAGTTCATTTTACCTCCTTGGGATCACCCAACATGTTAACGATGCAAGCATCGATAGCATCCTGGTTTTCAACCCTGGAGGCCCTAGCAGAAAGCAACATAACGGTATCCTTGTCCGCATCTTTAGGGAAAACCTACAACCACCATCAATCATTTAGTAATGTTTTCGCTATAATCGTCGCGAAAAAGGGTAATAATGTTTTCCTGATTACCAACCTCGATTAAGTTTCTGTCAACGGTGAGCTTGTTGAGGGTAAGGGTACCGGTTTTGTCACTGCAAAGTACATCCATACCAGCCATTTCCTCAATAGCAGTCATCCTCTTAGTAATGGCACCTTGCTGTGCAAGCCTGTGAGATCCAATAGCCATGGTCACAGACAAGACTGTTGGCATGGCAATTGGGATACCTCCAATGAGCAACACGAGCAAGTTGTCGATTCCATCTCTGTACTTACGCCTCTGAATAGGGTACATGACCACTATCTCAATCACCATTCCCACAGCAATGGAGCAGATACAGAAGTTTCCAATAGCAGTCAACACCTGTGATCATCACAATCCAAGCCAAAATTCAGAATCCCAAATCACAATTTCAAGATCAAGTGATTCTTTAAAATTTATATCGCAAAACACATTATTTCTATTTACCTTCTGGAAATGACCAACTTGGTTAGTGCTATCCACAAGATGAGCAGCCTTTCCAAAGAAAGTGTGAACACCAGTGGCGATGACAACTGCCTCGATTTCTCCTTGTTTGACAGTGGAACCGGAGAAAACCTCAGCACCAGGGAACTTTGTGACGGGTAAGGACTCACCGGTGAGGGCAGCCTGATCAATCTTTAAAGGATCACCCTCAAGAAGACGAGCATCGGCTGGGACGATATCTCCCAACTTAATGCTAATCAGATCACCTGGAACCAAGATTGATGCATCCTCCTCTTGCCATTTTCCATCTCTCAAAATCTGAAATAAGGCCACATTTTCAGAAAAAATTATGATCAATAACATTATAACACATCGATATAACGAGTAATGGTTGAACCGATGAAATTTAAATCTTGAATCCGCTACTGAATAATGAATTACGGGGTACCTTAGTTTTGGGAGCAAGATTAGCCATAAGGGAAGCTGCAGCGTTTCCTGCATTATTTTCTTCAATAAAACTGATAGTAGAGTTGATAACGAGCAATACTGTGATACCAACGAAATCTGGCCAATCCGGTGGCTTTCCCTGCAAATGTTTTCCAAGATTTCACCATTACTAAACCTTACACTATATTTGGTCATGTAAATATGAAAAATACCAACAACCCTGTTGTGGAGTAGTAAATACTCCTTCATCCGTAACCAGAGGTCTCGGTTCGTGCCCCGGCTATGAAATCGCCTTTGTTTGGGAGCATTTTACCCCAAGGGACATTCCGAACTTCCGATGCGAATCCGGATTTAGTCGGGCATTAGTACGGGGAGTCGCCTTTTTATTAGGGAGCATTGTACTCCCAATGTAGGACTTCTCGGCGCTGACTCCGGATTTTGTCGGCCCCAGTATGTGGAATCGCCTTTCTTAGGGAGCATTTGACCCCATATGTGACCTTCCAACGCGAATCCGGATTCAGTCTGGCCCCAGCCCCAGTAAAACCAGAAAAAAAATTAATGAAAAAGAAGTGAATTTGTAATTACTCCTCCATTGGCCAACACAATGGCCATGATAGCAGCAGACTCCATAACCCATGAGAGAGGATTCCACATGAACCCCAAGAATTTGAGGAGCTTGTTATCCTGCAAATGCAATTAACAAAAAAACATAGGTTATAGTTAGTGCTAATTGTTGGATACAAAGATGCAGGAAACAGAAATTAAAAGTAACAAGTATTACAAGAACTGAAATTACAATTGAACAATAAACTGAATTACAATGAACAATAAACAATGAACAGTTTTTGGTATGCTGAGTCGAGTGTTTGCACTCTGTCTTTAAGACAATATTCCCCCAAATGTATCATTTCTTCGTCCTGGACAATTGTCTCCCAAGATAAAACAGCAAATGAACAAATGAGCAAAGAAAACTCAAGTGCTACCGTGAAGAATTTTGAGTAATGAAATGATGCTGGAAGGTTGTAAGAAGACTGGATTCGTTTATGTTTGTGTCTTAAGTGTAGCTCAACAATGGTGACAAAGGGTCCTTTATATAGTTGAAGGAGAGGCTCATGAACTGCCCAACATAAGTGTCATTACTGGCCAAGTAATGGCAATTATGGAGGTAGTAATTCCACCAAAATAAATGGTGAAGATGTGCAACGGATTGACATTTAGGAAGATTAATTCAGCCAAAATAAATGGCTGAATTGAGTGCTGGTTGACGTTCCAGAAATTTGCCCAATTTGAGTTTCTTGAAACTTCAGGGACCAAACTGTATATATTGAAACTTCAGGGACCAAACTGTGCGTATTGAAACTTCAGGATCAAACTGTACATATGGTAAAGTTCTCTGGTCCAAAAAGATAATATTAGAAGAAGCACAACCCACAGCCCACAGCCCGAGAACCCAAGAACCCGGACCGGACGGGCGGGCGGCGGCGCGCGTGTGGGCTTTCCTCGAACCGAAGCACATCTAGGTCCTCCCTCCTTTAAACACATGGGATACCCCTTGGGGTCCCAAACCCCAAGCCAACCTTGAGACTTATAAACAAAACAATTCTTTCTTCCTCCACCGATGAGGGAGAATTGATCTCAATACCAAACTTTTCCATGATTCAAACACCTCACTTCGTGGACCAATATCACTTTCATTTCTCAACGAAATTTGATGATCATTGGCCCTACGGTTATCTACTTACTTAGTAGATTATGTACGTGTGAAGAACCGGATTCTCCAACATGTGGAACACTAGTGTTTAAGCCGTTAAAGTTGGTCGGACGCAACTCCCGCCAAAGGCAAATTTCCAACAATCCCCTCTTGAAAGAAATTTTGGCGCACTCACATGGTGCCTTTTCATTTCCAGCAATATTTCAGCGGGCCGATGTTGCATAAGGAGAGGTAGCTTCAACTTTGAACCTTTCATAGTTAAATACCATCGGACTTACTTACTGTGCGGTGAACGTGATGTCTTGAACCGTCAGTGTTTAGTGTAAGCCAAGTCAATAGTACCAACACAATAAATTCCCTTACTCTCTTCTTCGTAATGTTTTGTCCGTTGTGGCCATGGACAACTTCTTGGATTCTTAAGTGCGTTCATTTGAGGCGGCCCATCCTCGCACTTAAATAGGTGGTCTCCTATAAGGTATCCTGCTATACCCCATTTCACAAGTGTTAGAAACCATTAAAAGTTTCCCCAAACCTAACTTCAACTGTTGAGGATCATTAAAGATTTTAAAAACTTAACCTTTACCCATACTGCAGATAGTACTTAACGTTTATCGCGGGACCGACTTTGGATTTGGTGTTTCTTTACAGAAGTCACTATCTGAAGTGCTCATGCTTCCACTGAAGCGATCAACTGAACCTTTACATCTTAGTTTTCCCATTGTACCAAATTACTGGGATCTCCAGTTAGTAAGGTTGGGTTACCACCGTATTGGTCCTTATTCTTTGGGTTTTAAGCCCATTCCCCTAGACAGGCAGACCATCTGATCCTAGGGTAAGCCCTTTGTCAGCGGGTCTGCTATATTATCCTTTGACTTAATGTAATCAATGGATATTATACCCGTGGTGATCAGCTGCCTAATGATCTTATGCCTCCGTCGAATATGATGAGACTTGCCGTTGTACATAACATTATGTCCCCTTCCTAGAGCCGACTGGCAGTCGCAGTGGATCATTTCCGAAGGTACAGGTTTGTTCCAACACGGAACATCCTCTAAGAAGTCATGAAGCCACTCAGCTTCTTCTCCTGCTTTGTCTAAAGCGATAAACTCTGATTCCATTGTGGATCGGGCGATGCAAGTTTGCTTAGAGGATTTCCAAGACACAGCCCCACCACCAATTGTAAATATATACCCACTGGTGGACTTGGTGTTCTCTATATCGGATATCCGGTTTGCATCACTGTACCCCTCTAGTACAGCTGGATATCTCGAATAGTGTAACCCGAAAGTTAACGTATATTTCAGGTATTGTAATACCCGATTGAACGCCTTCCAGTGATCATCACTCGGATTACGGGTAAACCTAGCCAACTTGTTGACTGCATAAGCAATATCAGGTCGGGTGCAGTTTGTTATATACATCAAACTATCGATCACTTGTGCATATCGCTCCTGGTATACGGGTGCACCAAGATTTTATCAAGCTTTTGATTTGTATCCATTGGTGACTTTATCGGTAAACTGTCTAACATCTCAAACTTTCTCAAAACATCCTCGATGTAGTGAGACTGAGATAAGACCAGCCCGTCAGACGTCTTAGAGACTTTTATCCCTAAGATGACATCTGCGATTCTCATATCCTTCATGTCGAAGCATAGTTTCAACATGTTCTTAGTCTCTAGGATTACCCTAGGACTGCTTCCTGTGATCATCATGTCATCTACGTATAGGCATATCATGACGAATGAGTCAGAGTTACCTTTCGTGTAGACACATTTATCACACTCATTAATGGCGAAACCCTTCGATAGTAGAGTACTATCAAATTTTTCGTGCCATTGCTTCGGGGCTTGTTTAAGCCCGTACAGAGATTTGACAAGCCTTCGGTCCTGACTTTGTAGCTTATATGTGTCAAAGTAGTCAAGACCTTATGTCTGCCGATAGCCCTTGACTACCAACCTGGCCTTGTACTTGTCTATAGACCCATCTGCTTTATATTTCCGTTTGAGTATCCATTTACAACCCAACGGTTTATTTCCCGGAGGAAGATCAACTAACTCTCAAGTATGGTTTTACATAATGGAGCCTATTTCACTCTCAATAGCTTCTTTCCAGAGCGGTGCTTCTGGAGTTGACAACACCATAGCAATTGTCCTTGGTTCATCATTAACCATATAAGATACAAAGTCAGGACGGAAGGATTTATCCTTCCTGGCCCTTTTACTTCGCCTTAGATCCATCTCTGGAGTCTCCAAGTTCTGAGGATCTGGAATACTAGATTCCGAATGTTTAGCCACCTTGAGATCTGCTAGATCTGAACCATCTAGATCCGGGCCGTCAACGACTCCCGGTTCTTGAGAGCTTTGTTCATAACTTCGTTTGCGAGAGGTTATGTCTTTTTCCTTTCTAGGAAAGGTACCTTCAAAGAAATTGAGCATTCCTTGATTCCATGATTGTACCCTGGTGGATATCTGGAATATCTGACTTATGCACTAAGAAGCGATAAGCACTACTGTTATTTGCATATCCGATGAATATACAATCTACAATCTTAGGCCCAATCTTGACCTGCTTTGGCTTGGGTACTTCAACATTTGCCAAACAACCCTACACCTTAAAATATTTGTAGGTGGGATTCTTTCCCTTCCATGATTCATATGGAGTTTTGTCCTTACCCTTATGTGGGACTCTGTTAAGAATCGTATTAGCGGTAAGGACGGCTTCTCCCCACATGTTTTGGGGAAGATCGGAATTGATGAGCAAGACATTTATCATTTTCTTCAATGTGCGGTTCTTACGTTCCGCCACACCGTTGGAATGAGGTGAGTATGGAGCCGTCGTTTGATGAACAATGCCTTCTTGGGCACAGTATTCCTCAAATGGCTCTACATATTCTCCCCCTCTATCGCTACGAATGGATTTAATCCGCAGGCTTAGTTGGTTCTCAACTTCTGCTTTGTAACATCGGAACGCTTCAAAGGCTTCATCCTTACTTTATAACAAGTAAAGGTAACAATACCTTGTGCTATTATCAATGAATGTCACAAAGTACTTGTTACCCCCTCTAGTTTGTGCGAACTTCAAATCACATATATCTGTGTGATTAAGTTCTAGAGGAGTGGTATTTCTTTCGACGGATCGAAAAGGAAGCTTGGTGAGTTTTGCCTCTACGCACACCTCACACTTATGTTGAGGGTTTACGTCGACAGAAGGCAACAACTCCATCTTTACCAGCCTTTGGATAGACTTGTAGTTAATGTGTCCTAATTTATGATGCCATAAATTAGAAGACTCAAGCAAATAAGAAGAAGGTTCAACTTTATTACTTGGACGCATTACAGACATGGCATTTACTTTGAAGAGGCCTTCACAGACGAAGCCTCTCCCCATAAAAGTGCCATTCTTAGTGAGTACAAACTTATTGGATTCAAACACTAGCCTAAAACCAGCATTAACCAATAAAGGTCCTGAAATTAAATTTCTTCTAATCTCAGGGACGTGCATCACTTCCTTCAGAGTGAGCTCATTTCTGGAAGTCATCTTTAGGACCACCTTTCCTACCCCCAGCACGTCAGAGGAAGCATTGTTGCCCATGAACAGCTTCTTATCGGTGACCGGTGTGTACGTGGAGAAGGCATCTTTATTGGAACAGATGTGTCTGGTAGCACATGTGTCCATCCACCACTGCATCGAATTCTCAACCATGTTGGCTTCTAGCACCACTGCCGAGAACTCCTCAATCATGTCATCCAGGAGTATGTCCTTGATGACGTTAGCATGCGCCTTGCCTTTAGACTTGGCTTTCTGTTGTTGCTCAGTCTTGACCTTGCGGCATTCCTTGATCTTATGACCAGGTTTTCCATAGTGGTGACAGTTACCTCTGAACATCTTCGCTGTGTGGGCCTTGCCGTCTTTCTGGAACTTCCGCTTCTTGCTTGGGTTCCCTTTGGCCTCAGTCAGATTTGCTTTTGCCTCAGCAGGTTGTTTACTCCTAGGCAAGGCCTTCTTATTATCTTCCTAGATTTGGAGTTTGGTAATAAGATCTTCAAAGGTGATCTCCTTTGTCTTGAGTTTTAAGTAACTCATTCCACGAAGGAGGTAACTTTTTAATCAGCGATGCAACCAAAAACTGCTCATTTGGTTTCATTCCTTCCAAATCCAGGTGATGTATAATCATTTGGAATTTGGGACATCACTGTCTTGCTATCCACCATTTGGAATTTTAGAAATTTTCCAACGATGAACTTCTTAGTACCCGCATCTTGTGCATTGTACTTCTTTTGCAGTTTTTCCCAGAGCTCTTTGGCAGTGCCAACGGTGTAGTAGACCATGTAGAGAGGGTCTGCTAAGCAGTTCAGTATGTAATTCTTACACATGAAATCGCTATGATTCCATGCATCAAGAACCATCTTCATGCCATTAACGACATGGATACCAAGGCCCCCTTCAGCCGTTTCAACAGGCGAAAAGTCCATTTCATCTCCAGCTCGTGGAGGATCTTCCGTTAGGAACCGGGCCATGCCCATAACAGTTAAGTAGAACAACATCTTTTGCTGTCATCTCATAAAGTCTGAGCCCATGAATTTTTCAGGGCGATCATGGTGGGAGGCAGAAGGTGGAGCAGCAACAGTCGGGAAGGCAGCGGAGTTGCTGCCTTGAACAATAGCGGCAGCAGCAGTGAAGGCAACAGAGTTGCTGCCTTGGACGATAGCGGCGATATGGGGAAGGCAGAATTGTTGCCTTGAGAGGCAGCAGCAGCAGCATTAGAATCAGTCATGTTTCCAGCCATGTTGCAGTAGTTACAGTAAGCAAAATATTGTCTTAAACTTGTTGGATACAAAGATGCAGGAAACGAAAATTATAAGTAACTGAAATTACAATTGACCAATAAACTGAATTACAATGAACAATAAACAATGAACTGGAACAGTTTTTGGTATGCTGAGTCGAGTGTTTGCACTCTGTCTTTAAGATAATATTGCCCCGTATGTATCCTTTCTACGTCCTGGACAATTGTCTCCCAAGATAAAACAACAAATGAACAAATGAGCAAAGAAAACTCAAGTGCTACCGTGAAGAATTTTGAGTAATGAAATGATGCTGGAAGGTTGTAAGAAGACTGAATTCGTTTCTGTTTGTGTGTTAAGTGTAGCTCAACAATGGTGACAAATGGTCATTTATATAGTTGAAAGAGAGGCTCATGAACTGTCCACATAAGTGTCATTACTAGCCAAGTAATGGCAATTATGGAGGTAGTAATTCCAACAAAATAAATGGTGAAGCACAGCCCACAGCCCGTGACCCGAGAACCTGGGAACCCGGACGGGCGGGTGGCGGCGCGCGTGTGGGCTTTCCTCGAACCGAAGCACATTTAGGTCCTCCCTCCTTTAAACACATGGGATACCCCTTGGGGTCCCAAACCCCAAGCCAACCTTGAGACTTATAAACAAAACAATTCTTTCTTCCTCCACCGATGAGGGAGAATTGATCTCATTACCACACTTTTCCATGCTTCAAACACCTCACTTCGTGGACCAATATCTCTTTCATTTCTCAACGAAATTTGACGATCCTTGGCCCTACGGTTATCTACTTACTTAGTAGATTATGCACGTGTGAAGAACCGAATTCTTCAACATGTGGAACACTAGTGTTTAAGCCGTTAAAGTTGGTCGAACGCAACTCCCGCCAAAGGCAAATTTCCAACACTAATATTCAAGATTTTATTTAAAATAGAATATGAAGATTATTTTTAAAAAATTACTTTTTTCTCTTCCAGTTTGTTGGGGCCAAATATTTCGAGCCTTTTTTGGCCATCAGCTGATGACAACCCCTCTTTGCTACATTTTAGCGCCTGGAACACTTCCTCCACCGGAATGTTTTCCTGCACATTCATTCAATAACTAAGCGGTTATCACAGTTTAAAATTACATGAATAATATTACAAAAATTATCTCATCAGTGCATATTGCTTATATTCTGAACTATTTGATACGTAATTGCATGTGCATGTATAGTATAGGGTCTACGTGACATGCCCCTCATTAGAGCCAGAGTAATCAAGATATGTGTTTAACTGAACTTATTGCTTTCGAATCAAACTATGTATATTCTATGCATGCATAAGAAAATTGGAAAAAGAATATTCCGAACTCACTAACTCTAAAAATGAAATTATCCCCTCATGTCGGGTAGTTTAGTTTTAAAAAATCAAGAAATGGAAGAATAATGGTGAAAAAGAGATGAGAATAGATGTATGTAAGTTACAAGGTCAACTTGCTCTCTTTTTTATATCTTCGAAGGATTTCTACTCCAACTATGTATATATGTAGGGAAAAAAGTTTTTTTAAAAAAATACTAGTATATTTGCCGGGTACATTTAATAAAAATAATCAAGAAATGGAAGTAAAAAAAGGTGAAAAGAGATGAGGAGAATTAGAGATGTAACTTACAAGGTCAACTTGCTCATTTTTTATTTCTTCTAGGGATAAATTAGACGTCATGATGATAAAGATTTAATATGAGGAAACCAAGAGAAGCAAAAAAAAAAAATTGTTAACACGTAAGATTTAAGAAAGAGAGCTTTTTTTTTTAATGGAGAGAGACTTATTTGCAAAAAAGATTTGCTCTGTCTCTCTCCTTATTTTTTTGTGTTTTATTACTAAGAACTTGTTTTCACTTTTCTTGGAATCTCAAAATACACAAAACGTCTGTTTTCTATCTCCCTCTTTCAGTCCCCTTAAATACTTATAGTCTTGAAAGACAGAGAATTGTTAATTGAAATCTCTACCGTTCATGAATATACAGCCATTAAAATTTGGTCTATGGTCACCTTTGAAAATGTCTAAAAATAAGGAGACACCATTAAATTAATACTTTGAATGTCTAAACTTTATTTATTTTTCCCTTAAAAGATGGATCACCTTACAATAATTATTTTTTCTTAAATGTTTTAGTACTATTTTCTTGGTCATTCTGTTTTGTGGCTCCTTCTCCATGTAAATTTCCTTAAGTTTTGTTGGAAAATTTTGACTCAGTTTCTTCCACTACAGAATAACTACTATACTGGTATTTTATTTTATTGTTCGTCTGTTATTGACATTACCTAGACGAAAGGGAAAATACTTAGTTTAATATTTTCAAGTTAGTAGAGCATATTAATATTTTGTCTAAGCTATAGTGAGCAGCGTAATTTAATACTTGCGATAGTGAAAATGCAAAGTACAAGCATAATATTTGAGATGTGCACAAAGTTATATCGGACACCTCTTTTATTAAAAAGAAATAAGAAAAAAGACATCTATAACTAAAAGTTCTTCAACACTTGATTGATTTTTATTAGGGGTGTTAAAAAAATCAGAAAACTTCATCAAATAAAAAGTTGAATCAAACCATATTGATAAACTGATCTTTCTTTTGATTTGAATTGGTTTGTGTTAAATATACACAATATACATGTGTATATTGTGTATATGAGTCTCAGATGACTCTCGGTTTTGTACCGTGTAGTGTATATAATTTATGGTAAATATTTAGTATCCTAGTTTAGGTAATGTTGTAATGTAATTAGTATTGTACACTTACCATAATAATTGTATTACCATAAATGTATAGTTAGTATTCAAGTAGAATAATGTTTTAGTAATAGAATAGGAATAGGATTCTCCTATTATGGAAATATGTAACTTGTATAAATAGTCTTTCAATCAATGAAAATAATAAAGGGATTATTTCTTTCATGGTATCAGAAGTCTAGGTCTTAAAATCCTCTCCACAATTTCTTCCTCCTTCTCGTCCTAAGCCTTGAAATCCGAGCCCTCCATCTCGGGTTTTGTGCCGATGATTCATCTTTCTCCCAAAAAATTTCTTCCAAATCCCTCAATCACATATTGTTCTATCAATATGTCTACATCCCGGAACACGTTTCATCCTGCCCTTACAATTTCTAACATCAAGAATAACATCCCTCTTGTTCTTGAAATAGAAAACGTCCAATATGCGACGTAGGCCGAACTGTTCAAAATTCACGCACGCTCGCATCAAGTCATCCATCACATAATCCACGCAGCTCCTGAGGATGCGGAGGTGCGAAAACGCGAGGATGATCCTAAGTTGTGGACGACTCTTGATGCCACGGTCCTCCATTGAATATATTCCACAATTTCTACCGACCTTTTGCAGACAATTATTGAGCCTGACGCTACGGCACATGCAACTTGGGATAGACTGCGTGATATATTCTAAGATAATCAAAATTCTAGAGCCGTTACTCTTGAGCATGATTTCTCTCACGTCAATATGGAAGATTTCCCTAACGTTTCGGCTTATTGCAAAAGATTAAAAGAATTGGCGGACCAACTTCGCAACGTTGGCGCGCCAATTTCAAATGATCGTTTGGTCCTCCAAATGGTTTTCGGCCTCTCCGAGGCCTATAACGGTGTTGGAACGCTTCTTCGGCAAAGCAATCCGCTTCAGCAATTTGATCAGGCTCGTTCTATGCTTACACTCGAAGAAGCATGCATGGCAAAACTAGCGGCTACCGGTGTTTGTCCCGTAGTCATTATGACTGAGTCCGCGGTTTATCCTACCGGTTCCACCAATTCGAGCCAAAACCGCAACAACGGTGGCTGCAAAAAGGGTGAAAATAAGAAAAATAATGGCAAAAACCGTGGAGGCAACAATGGCGGCAGCCGGTAGAATGGTGGTGGCGGTAATGGTCCCCACAGTGGTCAACAACAACAGCAACAGTTTTAGGCCCCCCAGTGTGCCCCTATGCCACAGTTTGGTCCCAGCTAATTTTCGTCCAACTGGAAGTGGCCTGCCCCGCAGCAGTCCAGGCCCAACTACAGTCAACAGTTTGGGCCGAGACCGCAAGCATGGGTGCTTGGGCCTCGGCCCCAGCAGGCCCATCACACAGCGGCACCCACGTCTACCGACATCGAAGCCACAATGCACACGCTTGGTTTAAATCCTCCGGACCCAAATTGGTATATGGACACCGGTGCCACTACCCACATGACATCCGATTCAGGTACGCTCTCGTCTTAATCCAATTTGAGCAACCCTCGCGGTATAATTGATGGTAATGGTAATTCTATTCCAATTCGTGGTTATGGTCATAAAACGTTATCTCCCCCTCATCCACCTCTTATCTTGAAAAACACCCTACACACCCCCAAATTGATTAAAAACTTAGTCTATATCCGTAAATTCACTACTGACAATTCTGTTTCTATTGAATTTGATCCATTTGGTTTCTCTGTGAAGTATTTCAAGACGGGGAGTCCTCTCATGAGGTGTGATAGTAGGGGAGATCTTTATCCTATCACACGAGTTCCGGTCCATCGAGTCAAGCCCTGTCATCCGCTTTTGCAGTCATTTCTCCTTCATTGTGGCATGCTTGTCTTGGTCATCCAGGATCATCTATTTTGTCATCTTTAGATAAAAATAATTTTATTTCATGTAAGGGTACGAATAGTACTCCAAATTATCAGTCTTGTTCTTTAGGAAAAAATGTTAAGTTGCCGTTTGTAGACTCAAATTCTCATACTTTAATGCCATTTGATATTATTGATAGCGACTTATGGACGTCTCCTGTTCTTAGTTCTGTGGGTCATCAGTATTATGTTCTTTTTTTTGGATGATTATTCTAAGTTTTTATGGACGTTTCCGATAGCGAAAAAATCTCAAATTTTTTCCGTCTTCTTAAAATTTAGAGCATTCATTAGAACCCAATTCGACCGAGAAATAAAAAATATTCAGTGTGATAATGGCAAAGAATATGACAATGGGGTGTTTCGGAAATTCTGTGCTAATAATGGGATCAATTTTCAGTTTTTTGTCCTCATACGTCTTCACAAAATGGAAAAGTCTAACACAAAATTCGTTCCATAAATAACATTGTCTGAACTTTATTAATTCATACTTCTGTGCCCTCGTATTTTTGGCATCATGCTCTCCAAATGACTACATATCTCCTTAACATAATTCATTCCAAAGGTTTGACATATTCTCCCCCCCCCCCCTTCAAATTTTATATAATAAAATTCATTCATATTCACATCTTCAGGTTTTTGGGTGTTTATGTTATCCGTTATTTTCGTCCACCACAATTGGGGCATGCATGAATAAACGGTAGCCACAGGCCGGCTGCCTGGTCGCACAAAATAAGTTAATTCCATCCGACGGGAGATGTATGGCTAAATGACAGCCACAGATCGGCTGCCTGGTCACAAAATGTAAAGACATTTGTTTCACACGCCTGTGTCATAAGGTTGGTCGCACTGCTCATGCGAAGAAACGTCATCCCAAGTGGTCAAAGATAATGGCCCATTAAATCTGCAAGGTTTACTCTAAATTTGCTCAAGAATGCCGAGAGCAATGCTGAAGTTAAAGGGTGGGATATAGAGTCTCACATCCAGGTAAACCAAGCACAAAAACAGAGACGTCGTGCATACCCGAATCGGCGTTACAGCGAAAATCAAATTTCGACAGTATGGGAGCATCAGAAGGACCCAAGCGCCTCCATTCAGTTATTGTGACTAACTTCACTCGGTCCAACAAACCCGAATAATGAGCGACCTTGGTTGGCCAAGTACGAAGGTTAGCCGAACAGCGGCCGCCGGTGAACCAGTCACAAGTAGAAAGAAAGTCGTGGTTTATCAGGCTGAGGTACTGAAACAAGAAAAAATCACTTTGTTCCGATCCACCATACGAAGTCAGAACCAGTTGTTCATCAACGAAGGCCAAGGCAGGGGTCAGGTCACTATCGGCTAGAAATTTTTTTCTTGATCTCCGAGATAAAACAGATGAAGCCATGGTTTCCGGCTAATAAAAAGACTAAAGATTAGGTGAGAAACCTATGGGGGATACCTTTCCTTAAATAACCTTCAGAGGCGCGACTGATATTAGTTTATTATTTTCAAAAGTACGGCCGAAAGTCATCAAAGCCAACTTGTGGTAATGAAGACGCCTCGGTTAGAGGAGAAACACATCTCAAAAAGTAATCATTATTGCATGCACTGGAGACGAGATGATTGAAATGACATGCGCGGCTGTCAGACTGAAACGACGGCTACTTTCGGATACATCAACTCAAAAGTCACACTCGAGTTAATGTATGAGGAAATTGTTAACACTCAAAAATAGTTAAGTGTTTAGCCGAATTCAGTGACAGGCAAACTATTCCGGAGCCGAATTTACTCCTAGCCCTCTACTACAAGAACTTCA
Organism: Anisodus tanguticus; assembly: GCA_034509755.1. Classification (NCBI taxonomy): domain Eukaryota; kingdom Viridiplantae; phylum Streptophyta; class Magnoliopsida; order Solanales; family Solanaceae; genus Anisodus; species Anisodus tanguticus. The sequence continues at coordinate 3,758,077 of CM067543.1, read as the reverse complement.
TCGGCTACCAAGGCATCTCAGCCGAGTTGTCAGTTAAAGGTACGACTGGGACCCACTCAACGCAGACGCCTCAACGACCAAGTCAAAAGGATTTTCAGATCCCCATAAGTGATAACGGCCAACGACATCTAAAAGAAAGGGCCATTATCTGAGCAAGAGGTGTAGAGGGCGAGAAAATAAGCACCACCTCTCCCATAGTCGGCCATTGAACTTGGTGGGTTACTTGATGGCTGACATGGAGGGGCACGTTTGTACAATTTTTTCCTTTTTTTGTACTATAAATAGAATGCATTCTTTGTAAATACAAACACACAATAAATCAAACAACTCAAATTTTATCTATCTTTATCTTTTATCCCTTACTTTATCCTTTACTTTTACTTTACTCGGTTGTATTCACGTTTCTTACCTCTTAGTTTACTCACACCACCGTCCTAACGCTTTCTGGAGTAGTTGGGGAACCCATTGCTGGAAATTAGAGTTCCGTTTCCAGCCCAAATCGCTTAAGTTAAGGAATCAATTTATCTTCCGATTAAGGCAGAATTCGGGGTGAGAACAACATCCATCATCAAGTAAAGAATTATTAAGCTCGTGAGAAGTATGATTATTACCTCTCTTAATTTAGTTGTAACTAATGTTAAAACTTTGGTCAAATTTCGAGGATTGGAGAGTGATTTTCTTTTTTACTATAAGCAATGCTATCAATTGTGAATCTACATTATATAAAAAGAATGCTTGCTAAATGCACGATACTTGCTATCTCTCGCCAGCATAGATATTGAATAATTTAATCCATCAAGATTTGAACAAATAAAAAAAATAAATTATTTAATCTTCGCTGAGATTTACACCTAAAAACTCACACTACGCGCCCCACGCTACTAGTGCTACTATTAGGGATGGCAGGTGGATATAATTTTACGGATTCCGCACCGCACCCGCCCCAGTTGAGGCGGGTATGGGTATAACTTTGGCGGGTAGTAGGCGGGTATGGGTATTTAATCTTGGCAGATTTCACAACAGGCCCTTCAAATGGGAACAAGCACATGACTAATCCACGATAACTCATCCATGCTAATAGTGTTTTCTCTAATGTTAAACCAAACGTGCGTTCTTCCAAATTCATGATGAATAATCTCAACGGTAAATCGTAAAAACTTGGCAATGGGTAACTGTGAACAAGAACAGCGAAAAATTATCCAAATATTTCTAGATTGAGACCTATACGTAGCAGCATCAGTGCTGTTCTTACAACTCGAGATTATTTTTTTGGTTATAGATCCTTTCATGTAGGAATCCTATATAGGTTTTGAATTAAGATTATTTTTTTGGTGAAAAAGAGAGATCAAAGCAAAATAGCAGGGATGAAATTGACTCCTAATCAGTACTATGGCCAACTATTTGAAGCTATAAGATATGAGGGAGGGACCTGTCACAACAACCCTCATTGCTAATCTTAGTAACTAAGGATATTATAACATGGAAAGCTGCAGCAACATACTAAAAACAAGGCTAAAGGAAGACTCTTAACTCTAACTCAAACATTGCAAGCAGGTATCACAGTATCAGTGACTTAACTGACAATCATATAAAGCGCAAGCTCAAGTTGCGTCACACACTGTCATTGTCCCCAAGAAACACACTAACAATATATGAAGTGCAAACTCAAGTTGGCTCTCTCGACAACGTTGTTATTCCTGAAAAACAAACTAACCACCATATGAAAAGACAACAAAAATCAGAAGATCGCAAATTGTGTTGATGCCCTAGTCAAAACAACACCAGCACTAAAAGTTTTCAAACTCCAAGTAGACCAAGCATATTGAGGTTCAAACTGCACTGTAGACATTAAGCTGATGAAGCCAGCAATATAAAGACCTCTTGGTTGATTGTTGCCTCAAAAGAGAAAAAACTAGACATGTTCAACAAAGCACGTTTTTTTTGCCATTTCACTTCTCTAACACAACTATCAGTTGTCTAATGCTGGATAGAAATGCATAAAACTTACTCATTAGAATACCCTCTAGACTATAATATACTCCTGGAGAGAATGAGTACTCAGTTTATTCACAGACGAGAAATTCACAATGACACTTTTCTTCATCAAAGTGTCTTAATAACTAATAAAATGGTAATTCTTGAATGAACTCTTCAACACTACCCAGTACTCTCAAATTAAGGTATATCCAGTATGGAGGAACTTGGAAGATCATTCCTAAATCATTTCCTAGGACATAAAAGTAGGTAACATATGGTAATCATATGCTAGCAGCATTTTCTAGTATTAAATGGTTGACAACTATACCAAGTGTTGAATACATGGATTAAGAACTAAAATCTTCACAGAGGAAAATTACTTTCATCATTGAAGTAACTTTCACCAAACAAACCATTGACCGAACTCCATCCACAAGATCTAGAAAATAATCAACAAAGCATATTAAATCCGAAAACATCCACTCAATACATAAACTCGGCTGAATGTTAAAGCTCAAATATCTTTACCAAAACATCAGTAGAAAACAACTCTACTAAATTTCATTTCAGAATAAGCACCTAATAAACAAAACATAACGGTAACAAAAAGGCCATAAATTTCTCCATTAAATCTTGAAGAGAACTCCAAGCCCTCCACCTCAAAATCCCAACTTGGTACGCCTCCAGTGCCTGCGCTTCGCATTGTACCTGAAAAACACAACCAAAAATTCTTAGCCCCAAAATATACAAAAGGGAACCAAAACCACAAAAGAGAAATGTAAATACTCACAACTTCTTAGCCCCAAATTAACACAATATACAAAAAAGAACCAAAATATACAAAGAAAAGTGAATACCCACAATTTCTTAACCCCAAAATTAACATAAGATACAAAAAGGAACAAAAAAATACAAAGAGAAATGTGAAAACCTACAACTTCTTAGCCCCATATCAACACAATATACAAAACGGAACCAAATAATACAAAGAGAAATGTAAATACCCACAACTACTTAGTACCAAATTAACACAATATGCAAAAAGGAACGGAAAGATAAAAGAATAAAGTAAAAAACCACAACTTCTTAAGCTCAAACTAGCACAATATACAAAAATTGAACCAAAATATACAAAGAAAAGTGAATACCCACAACTTCTGAACCCCAAATTAAAACAATATACAAAATGAACCACAAAAAATACAAAGAAAAAAGTGAATACCCACGACTTCTTAGCCCCAAATTAGCACAATATACAGAATTGGAACCAAAAAATACATACATACCAAGTGAAATCACACACTGTGGGGTCTGGGGAGGATAGAGTGTACGAAGAACTTACATATACCTTGATAGGTAGAGCAGATATTTTCGAAAGACAGCACAAGCAAAGCAAGAGAGGAAAAAGAAGTAATAACTAACGCAGATAAATAAGATAAACAAAGTACACTACAGAACAGATAGCAGTAGAAATCAAACGACAGAGGTCTATAAAACAATAATGCGCCTACTAGTATGATAGGCTAAGCAGGCCTACAATACTAAGACTACCACTACCAGATTGTAAGCGTAAGTAGGACTACGCTCAACGGTCTACTAACTTTCTGCCCTAATTTGTATACTCCACAACCACATATCTAAGGTCATGTCCTCTATAAGTTGCACATGCGTCATATCTCATATCACCCCTTACCAATACTTTTTCGACCTACCTCTAACCCTCCTGAACTCGTCCATAGTCAAACTCTCACACCTCCGCACTGGGACATTTGTGTCTCTCCTCTGCACATGCACGAACTATATCAACCTCGTTTCAAGCATATTCTACTCTAACGAGGTCACTCCCACTCTATCCCGGATATCATCATTTCTAACCCATATACCTCCTTGTATGATCACATATCCATCTCAGCATACTCATCTCTGTAACTTTCATCTTTTGGATGTGGTAAGTATTTGATTGGCCAACACTCCGCCCCATACAACATAGTAGGTCTAACCACTAACCTATAGAACTTGCCTTTAAATTTTGGTGGCACTTTTTTGTCTCACAAGACTCCATATGCGAGCTTACATTTCATCCACCCTGCCCAATACGATGTGCGACATCGTCATCAATCTCTATATTTCCTTGGATACAAAGAAATGTAAATAACCACAACTTCTTAGTCCAAATTAACACAAGATACAAAAAATCAACCGAAAAATACAAGAAGAAAGTGAAAAACCACAACTTCTTAGCCCCAAATTAACACAATATACAAAAAGGAACCGAGAGATACAGGAAGGTAAAAAAAAACCACAACTTCTTAGCTCAAATAAACATAAGATACAAAAAGGAATCAAAATATACAAAGAAAAGTGAATACCCACAACTTCTTAACCCCAAAATTAACATAAGATAAAGGAACCAAAAAATACAAAGAGAAACTGAATACTCACAACTTCTTAGCCCCAAATTAACACAATATACAAAAAGGAACCAAAAACTACAAGAGAAAAGTGAATGCCCACAACTGCTTAATAGCCCAAATTAACATACAAAAAATACAAAGAGAAAGTGAATAACCACAACTTCTTGGCTCCAAATTAACACAAGATACAAAATTGGAACCAAAAAATACTGGAAATGCAAATTCCCATAACTCCTTAGCCTCGTATTAACACAATATACAAAAAGGAACCAAGAAAGTGAATACCCACAATATGCAAAATAGTCCTTTAAGAATAGGGACTAAAAGCTTCGTATTTAACTGCTTAAACTGCACCGGTATTGCATAGTTGGAGGACTATTAGTGCTCCATACTAAGGAATAGGGACTACTATAATTCATATCACAAACTTAAATGACTATTTTGGACCTTTTCTCCCCATTTTTAACATAAGACAAAAAAAAGTAACCAAAAAATTTACAAATAGAAAAAGTGAAATAATACCTGATGGTGTTATCGGTCCTCATACGGATCCAATAAGGAATAGGCCTGTTCTGCCTTTGCTTCTTCGCCAGCTTCTTCTTGATCATGAATGTCTTGTGTGACGGCTACACACAAAAATAAAAAAGGAACCGTTAAATTAAACGGAAACTGTGAGGTACTGTGTTTGTGATGGGAGCATAATGGGAATGGTCTCTTACCATTTTCACGATCGGCTATGGAGATGACGGCTGCTGCTGATACAACTATTTGGACAAACCCTAGTTTGTGCTTCTTTATAGTGTGTGTTTTTGGGAGATGCTACGCATGGCAAAATGAAGCCCAATTAGTGAACGCTGTTGTTTGGGCTAAGATAGATGTTAGCCCAATAAGGACTTTTTTGGGGTTGTTTGCACTTCCGTACTTATTTTGTGCTGGTCTTTAATGTTTATCCCTCGTAACAAATAATTTTTTTACGGGACATAATTTTATATTTTCGCATATGATATCCCATAAATTATGTCCCCACCCTTAAATAACTTATGTCCCACCAGATGTAAGTTCGATTTTGAAAGCAAATATTAAAGACCAACCCATTTGAAGGAAAACCGTGCAATTAAATATATATTTTCTCTATTCTTTTTCTAATTTAAATACTCCATCTATCACAAGTTATGTGGTACTTTTTCAAATTTCGAGAGTGAAACGAGTTTTTCTTTAATCGTAATTTTTTTTATATGTTTTAAATATTTGAATTATTAATTATTGTGACTTATCTAACCAATACTATAAACTACATGCACAAGATCTAAAAATTAATCAACAAAGCATATTAAAGGAACAAAAATTACAAAAAGAAAGATTTGGAAATACAAGGATTTGAAAACCCCTAGTTTGTGGTTCTTTATAGGATCTTGGCTCGGAGGTGCAGTGGGCAAAATAGAGCCCAATTAGTGCTCTGTTGTTTGCGCTAGATATTTGTAAGCCCAATAAGGATGTTTTTGGGTTAGCTCAAACATAATGGGGTAAAATTCAAAATAGCCTTTTTTTGGGAGGACCTGCAATTGAAATTTATAGTCAATAGATTCAAAAGTCATTGAAAAATACTTCCTCCGTCTCAAAAAGATTTATCTAGTTTAACTTGACACAAAGTTTAAAAAATAAAGAAAGACTTTTGAAATATGTGATCCAAAACACAAAGATTTTCTTCACCAAGAGGTTAACTTAACTTACCGCATGTAGTTTTTCATAGAAAGTATGCATGCTATAATATCTTATAATAAATTAAATTACATTAATAGTATAAAAAATTATTACAGTATTTGTGCATATAACTTTAATCCATGAAATATTTGGAATCTGTAAGGAAGCACTAAAGTAATTCACATGGAGCAGTTGCTTGTAATCTTGGCGGCTAATGGTTAGAAGTTAACAGTATTTTATCATATATACTCCTTCCGTCGCAAAAAAATTGATTAAATTTGATTTGACATAAATTTTAAGAAACAAAAAGAAGACTTTTGAAATGTTATCCTTGACAGTGAAACTCCATCATGCTATTTTGGATAAAATTCAGGACATTATCATGAATTTTTTTAAGTCGGAAAATTCATGACAATGTCCTGAATTTTGACAATCATAAATATACTTGTTTAAGTTTGGAATTCATGACACTATCATGATATTTTTGCATAAGAAGTGCGTACTTTTCAACAAATTCTCAAACATTGTCTTTTTAAGAATAGAAAAGGGTCAAAATTATCCTTTAACATATTGGAAATGGCTTAAATATGCCCTTCTTCCACCTATCGGATCAAATATGCCATTTCTTCCACCTATTGGGCTAAAAAATGCCCTTAATATATTAGAAGTAGCTCAAAATTGCCCTCCTTCCACCTATTTGACCAATTTTATCCCTAAAGTTATTTTCAAGCTTCAAATTACCCCTCCAATTAACGAAATAAATATGACCTTTATCAATTTAATTAATCATGTCACATTTGTTTACTGGTCCATATAAAATCTAACCCAACTCAAATGGAGCGACTCATCCATGACCCAATCTAACACAAAACCCGTTTTAAATTAATCCAGCTAAGCGATAAAATTATTTATTTACCTCTCGTTTCAAATAAATTTGTATTAGTGTTGAGTAATTGATTGAGAATAAGAATTTCTATAATTGCCTCCATTTCTTCTTCTCTTTTTTATTATCTTACAACACGTCAAGCAAAATTCTTTGATCTTCACATCTAAGAATTTGGAATAGTGGTTCAAGGAGCACAATTGTAAGTTTGGAATAGCAGTCTCGATCATAGAATCCATTAATATTGCAACTTAGCAGACTGATTCTAATCTTATTTGGTGTGAAATATTTTGCTTGTGAAAAAAATAGAGAAAATGGCCAAATGAGACAAATATATAAATTTGATATTTTTAGATACTTTTTCAGACCTATTGCCAATACTAAGTAGCAGTAAAAAAATTGTATCCATTTTCCCTGATATTATGCATAGTCCAATACAAAATTGAATATAAGAAAATGCTTTCCAGAAAAAAAACAATTTATTTTTCTGGCTACGGATTTATGGAACCTCACTTACTAGTTTGAAGTTGAAAAATGGATTTCATGCAAATTGCACAATGAGCTTTTGGTATAGGTGTCTCGGGGCTAATAATCTACGAAGAAAGGAGGGGACTTGAGAGGCGGTGGTTTACCCTCCGGTGGATTCTTGAATAATCCTCATCACTTCTGCTTCTATTGGAACACAAGATTCTACATTTGACCGAAATTTCAACTGCACACCCAATCTCTGCGGGGTCCTATTACCCCTTATCATTTTGTAAAATATTTTGCTTGTGCAGTTGGAGGCTCATTTGGCCCTTTTCTAAAAAAATATTTTCAAACATAATCATTTATAAACAGCTACAACAGTCATGTCTCAACCCAAGTTATTTTAATACAACACACCACTGGAGAATAAATTCTTCAAGGAAAGTAGTATTAACATTTGCCTAATAAGCATCACATCATATTAGACAAAGCCAAATTAACAATTTCATGTTATTTAAATTCCTTATCCACAAAATGCAACCAAATCTTCAACAATTAATTTCATTTAAAAATAAAAATCAAATGCATTTTAAAAGGCAGAGATGCTAATACTCAAATACGTCTATCTAAAAGAGAATAATCTCTTGATTATTTTTATTAATGTAAAGGGTTTATATACATGATATACAATAGTAATTCTAGGTTATAATTACAGAAATTAAATATTTTCCTAACTAATATAAAATATTACTACAATAATTACAGATATACAAAATCTCTAATTATACCAAAAGAATATATTTCCATATATTCTATCACACTCATATGATCGTAGCGGGGGTCGTCGTCGTTGCCGAGACTCGTCCCTAAAATCTTCAAACAGAACTAAGGGAAGACCCTTAGTAAATATGTCAGCAATTTGAAAACGTGAGGGTACATGCAAGACATGTACTTGTCCACGAGCTACATTTTCGCGAACAAAGTGAATATCCATCTCAATATGTTTAGTGCACTTATGTTGGACAGGATTCCCCGAGAGATATATTGCAGTAGACCAGGGTAGCTTTTTGAATAGGAAAATGAAGCTCTAAGAGGAGGTTACGCAACCAATAGGACTCAGACACCACATTGGCTACCTCTCAATATTCGGCGTCCGCGCTGGAACACGATAAAGTGGCCTAGCGTTTAGCCGACCAAGAGACCGAGTTATCACCAAGAAACATACAATAACCAGATGTTAAACGTCTAGTATCTGGACATCCACTCCAATCAGCATCTGTATAAGATATGAGAGTAGATACCGAGGATGGATATAAGTGTAAACCATAATCAAGAGTGCCCTGAATATAACACACAATGCGTTTGAGAGAGTGTATGTATTCTTCCCTCGGATCATGCATAAATAAACACACATACTGCACTGCATAAGTAATATTGAGCTTCGTAAATGTAAGCTACTGAAGAGCCCCTGCAAGACTATGATAGTGGGAGGGATCCTAGTAAGGTGTGCTAGAAGTAGTACTCAACTTCGAATTAGTGTCAACCGGAGTAGGAGATTACTTACATGATGATATGCCAACCCGTTCAATAATCTCTGTTGCATACTTCATGTGGGATAGAAAGAGACCACATGCATGATGATTGACAACTATACATAGAAAATAGTTCAATGGCCCCAAGTCTTTCATAGCAAATTCTGAGCTGAGAAGAGATATGATAGACTTGTGCAGTTTGCCAGATGAAGCAGTCAATATAATATCATCCACATATAACAGAACGTATGCCCTAGAAGTACAGTGATGATAGATGAACAGAGAATGATCAGACTTGCTATGTGAAAACCCAAGAGTAGACACATAATTTGCAAATCTTTTGTATCAGGCCCGAGAAGCCTGTTTTAGCCTATACAAGGACTTCTTTAGCAATCACACATGATTAGGATGAGTGTGGTCCCTGAAACCCAAGGGCTGATATATGTATACGGTTTCTTTGAGTTCTCCATGTAAGAATGCATTTTTCATGTCCAGTTGATATGGGCTATGATTTTGAGAGTGCTAGAATGAGAACAATGCGAATAGTTATCGGTTTGACCACCGGACTAAATGTCTCTCCACAATCCACGTCAACCTGTTGAGTTTTGCCATCACCTACAAGATGGTCCTTATAGTTCTCAAAAGAACCATCAAAATTTTCCTTATGAACAAAAATCCACACAGAACGAATCACATTAATACCAGGTGGACGGGGCACCAACTCCCAAGTCTTAATTTCAATAAGATCATTATATTCGTCATCCATGTCCATTTTCCAATTCGGGTCACGAAGGGCAGACACGGGGTTACTTGGTAGGGGTAATTTAGTCCCATTAGAGTTGAGATTAAACTGGCGATTTGGTTTAAAAATGCCATGTTGGCTATGAGTAACGGGCCCTGTCCCTAAGTGGTAATGGGATGGATAGGAGTGGACGACACGAGCTGGCCTAATACAGAAGACACGGTGTTAGATTGGATTCGAGTTGGGAGAACAGTGGGTCGGTGATGGTTGGATTGGGTTGGGCCAGCATGCAGTGGGCCTGCTGGCAGAAGCAAATGTGGAGGAAGGGAGATATTTGAGCTAGCAGGCAGTGGGCCTACTGGCAGATTTTGATGACAGGAAGTGATCGGGCCAGCAAATAGTGGGCTTACCGGTGTCTGCTGGTCCAAATCCCGAGGTATGGGCCGGACCAAATGGTGGACCACATACGGCGACAGACATATCCACTCTCCTTATGTTATTGCAAGAAAAGTCACAGGCACAATGTACTTATAACATAAACAAATACTACTGTATTAATCAGTTTTTACCAACACATATTAATTTAAACGGGGGGGGGGGGGGGGGGGGTTAAATTAGGTGTGTTAATATAAAACAACTTTTGTGTTAGGTTGGGTCATAAAGGGGTCGGGTCCATTTGAGTTGGGTTAGAATTTTATATGGACCAATAAACAAAGGTTACATGATTAATTAAATTAATAAAGGTCATATTTGTTTCGTTAATGAAGGGGCAATTTGAAGCTTGAAAATAACTTTAGGGGTAAACTTGAGCAAATAGGTGGAAGGGGGACATTTTTTAGCTACTTCTAATACCGCTAACGACATTTTTGAGCCCAATAGATGGAAGGAAGGGCATATTTGATCCAATAGATGGAAGAATGACATTTTGAGCCATTTCTAATACGTTAAGGCAATTTTAAACCTTTTTTGTTTTAAGAAAATCGTCTGAAAATTGACTAAGCCCGTATATTTACAACAAAATGGTATCAAAACCCATTTTGAAAATGTTTCTTTTTTTGTTTTCTTTTTTGAATTACGTTTTTAGTTTTATTGGGAGCTAGGAAAAAAATAATTCCTAAGTTTAAAACAAAATATTTCCAATTTATTTGGATGGAGAGACGGGAAGAGTCCCTCAATCGAGGTTAATTTGGTATTTAACGAGCTCAATCACTAGTAAATGCTTAAGTAGAAGCTTGTGTTATTTCGTATCGACGAGAATAAACAAGAAAATAATATTTCATTTATCTTAAAGTGAATGGTTCAAGGATTTTAGATGAATTAACATATAGTGCTCGACTTTATAGAGCGTTATAAGTTTCGTTGACATGAATTTCATGTCTTTGAATACAATTTTTTTAATAAAAAAAGCATTCAATATCATTTTTGTGTATACCCTAACCTTTCATAATACTCTGGACTTCTCATGCATTACTTGAGATTTTATAAACCTCTTGTGTTATTATAGATATATGAAATAAAACATGCTCTAACTAATAGCATGTTATAAGTATCTTAGTTTTTGATAAATGAGAAGTAAACGAAAAATATTATCCGAAAATATTTATAAATAATTTAAGTATACGTTATGAGGGTGGAAATGAGTTGAGTGGGAGTGGAACCGTGGAGGAGGATGAGAGGCGCAGGTTAGTGGAAATTCAGGGGCGGGGGGGGGGGGTGCTTGGGTTGTGGTGAGAATGGGAGTGGCAGTGCAGGGTGGGTGTGGGACGTGGAGAGGGGTGTGGGGGAAAGGGCGAGGGTGGGGAAAGACAATCATCCTTAACATGTCACTTGTGAATTTTTTTTTCCTACTTGCACCTAGAAAGTCATGTTATTAATTTTTAAAGACTTATTTTTTACGATTAATGTTTTTCAAAACATTTTGATAGCTAAACATGTAAAAATTAATTTTTTTTATGTAAATGATCTGACAACCTCCTATTTTCCTATCACTTTATTAGCGCGTACCATCCCCTTTATCGGCAAGGGAAGCCAGAATTACACCAATAATGTCCTCCCCTCACACTGTTGACACAATAACAAAAGTTTATACTATAATAGAATAATTTCGTTGTGTTATTCCTTAAACCCTAAAACATATAAATTGGTATAACATGAGATTCGAGAGACCTCGAGCATGTTATACACTATCATAGACCAAAAAAAGGAGATTTGAAAGCTTATGTTATTATGTATATTAAAAAGCAAAATCCTTCTAGATTTATCTAAAAAATACAAAGATTCAACAAAGCCAAACCTACTCCTAACAAGTAACAAATTGCCAAATCAAAGCGATACATTACACATTTGCCTGCCTGCAATAGAGGTTCAATTCCTGTTATACGAGATGTGGTACTTTGATGCTCGTAAGTCGTAACTTTACTATCTAATGGTAGCAACTAGCAATTATTGTTACTTATAAGACTTCAGTAAAGGTATCGGTCGAGTCTTGGTAACGGAAAGACTCCTATCAAGGAGTACTTCTCTTTTAACGAATGTTACGCGACACTAAATTTGAATTAATTTGGTCAATAAATTCCGAACACAACATACAACAACATACCCAGTGAAATCCCACAACGTGGGTCTAGGGAGGGTAGAGTGTACGCAGACCTTATCTCTACCTTGTATGTAAAGCGGTTGTTTCCGGAAGACCCTCGGCTTAAGATAAAGCATAATCACAAGCAAAACAAGAGAAATGGTCAGATCCAAACAAGAAATTAAAGCAGTATGAACATGCTGATAACAAAATCGAATACGCCATGATAGCTCATTCTGTCAAAAGGAAGCAGTAGCTAGCACAGATAAATAAGATAAACAAAGTACACTAAAGAACACATAGCAACACAAATCAAACTACATGAGACTATAAAGCAATATTGCGCCTATAAGTGTGATAGGCTAATCGGGCCTACAGTAATAACACTACAACTATCATTTTGTAAGTGTAAGTAGGACTACGCTCAACTACCTACTACCCTAATCCGTGTCCTTCACAACCCCCTATTTAAGGTCACGTCTTCGATAAGTTGCATCTGCGCCATATCCCGTCTAATCACTTCTCCCTAATACTTCTTCGGCTTACCTCTACCCCTCCTGAACCCGTCCATAGCCAATCTCTCACACCTCTACACTGGGGCATCTGTGTCTCTCCTCTGCACATGCCCGAACCATCTCAACATCGCTTCTTGCATCTTATCCTCCACCGAGGGCACTCCCACTCTGTCACGGATATCATCATTTCTAATCCTATTTCTCCTTGTATGCCCACACATCAATCTCAGCATCCTCATCTCCGAAACTTTCATCTTTTAGATGTGCGAAGTCTTGACTGGCCAACACTCCACCCCATACAACATAGTTGGTCTAACCACCACCCTATAGAACTTGCCTTTAGTTTGGGTGTCACATTTTTGTCGCACATGACTCCAAATGCGAGCCTCCATTTCATCCGCCCTGCCCAAATACGATGTGTGACATCGTTATCAATCTCTCCATTCCCTTGGATAATAGACGCGAGGTACTTGAAACTTCATTTCTTTAGAATGACCTGAGTACCAAGCCTCACCTTCACGCCTGTCTCAGGGTCGCTCCCGCTGAACTTGCACTCCAAATATTCTATCTTGGTCCTACTCAACCTGAACTCTTTAGACTCCAAGGTCTGTCTTCAAACCTCCAGCTTGACGTTCACTCCGCTGAAAGTCTCATCAATCAGGACTATGTCGTCTGCGAATAACATACACCATGTTACCTCCCCTTGGATTTGTCGCGTCAGTCCGTCCATCACCAAGGCAAATAGGAATGGGCTAAGAGCTGATCCCTGGTGCATCCCCATCATCACTGGAAAGTGCTCCGAGTCTATTCCTACTGTCCGTACCCTAGTCTTGACTCCATCATACATATCCTTGATCGCCCTAGTGTACTCCACATGTACACTTCTAAACAAAATAAATAAATAAAGCAAATGTAAAAGAAGAAAACGGTTCACACCTTTAGCACATCAAGTTGTACTTGGGTACATTTTTAGTTACCATACTTTTCTTTTTCACCAAAGTTGATACTCTTTGCCTCTTTTGTCTCTTTGGTAAGTAAGTATTATACTGTGGGTGGAACCTTCTCTTTTCTCCGCATCCCAATGGGCAGTGCCTAAACTTCCTCCCCCCCCCCACCCCACCCCACCCAACCCTATACGTTTATATATTCAACATTCTCTACACATCATAAACCTCCCCAAACCCCTCTGTGCTAAAGCAATAATGCCTCGAGCATCAAAGAGAAAATCTGACTCACCCAAATCCACTTCTACCAAATCTTCACGCACTGAGTCTGTTAACTCTGGTAAATTCTTGATATTTTTGCCTTTTTATTTGTAATATATATCTTATCCATGAGATTAATTGTTGCTACTGTTCATTAGAAGTGTTTCTTGATTTGAAATTCAAATTTTGTTTAATGAGTTGAGGTTTATCTTGTTTCTTGATTTGGCTATTTGGGTATCAAGAAAAAAGAAAATTATTTTGCACCTCAAGGGTGTGACTCATGTCGAATTAGTGGAGGTGCGCGTAAGCTAGCCCCAACACCACTTTTATTATAAAAGGATAAAAGAATTAGTTTTTTCTACTGTTCATTTGGAAGTGTTTTTGATTTTTTGGGTTTATCTATTTGGGGTGTCTTTTGAAGTTCAAATTTTGTTTAGTGAGTTGGGGTTTATCTTGTTTCTTGATTTGGGTATTTGGGGATTTGGGTATCAAGAAAAAAGATTTTTTTTTGCACTCAACGGTGTGGCTCCTGTCGAATTAGTTGAGGTGCGCTTAAGCTAGCCCCAACACACTTTTATTAAAAAAAAGGAAAAAAAGAATTAGTTGTTGCTACTGTTCATTGCAAGTGTTCTTGATTTTTTGGGGTGTCTTTTGAAGTTCAAATTTTGTTTTAATGAGTTGGGGTTTATCTTGTTTCTTGATTGTCAAATGGGTATTTGGGGATTTGGGTACCAAGGAAAAGTAAAAAATTAATTTGCAATCTCAAGTTGTTGGCTTAGTGGTCAATAAAGTGAGTAAAGAATCATGGGTCTCAAGTTCAAATCTCGTAGAATTAGTCGAGGTGCCTGCAAGTTAGCCCCGATACCACTTTTATTAAAAAAAGGAAAAAAGAATTAAGTTTTTTTGTGTTGTTGCATTAATATCAAGTGGGTATTTATCTATATTGGAAAATGAGTTGATTGGGTCTTATTTTCTTGCAATCTTGTATTGACTATGTTTTTTGAGCCGATGGTTTATCGAAAAAACCTCTCTGCCCCCACAAAGGTAAAGGAAAAGTCTGCGTACATCCTACCCTCCCCAGACCCCACTTTGTGGGATTACGCTGAGTATGTTGTTGTTGTTGTTGTTGGAAAATGAGTTGTGTGGGATAGATGTATAGAGGATTCATATAGCCGACCAAACTAGTTTGAATGTCAAGATTTGCTTAATGAGTTGGGGTTTATCTTGTTTCTTGATTTGGGTATTTGGGGATTTGGGTAACAAGAAAAAAGAAAATTATTTTGCACTCAAGGGTGTGGCTCCTGTCGGATTAGTCGAGGTGCGCGTAAACTAGCCCAACAACACTTTTATTAAAAAAAGAAAAAAAGAATTAGCTGTTGCTACAGTTTATTGTGGAAACAACCTCTTGCAGAAATGCAAGGTAAGACTGCGTACAATAGACCTTTGTGGTCCGGCCCTTCTCCGGACCCCGCGCATAGCGGGAGCTTAATGCACTGGGTTGCCCTTTTTTACCGTTCATTGTGGGTGGGTTTATTTCTTACTGATGAAGGTTCTTTTTGGGGTGTCTTTGAAGTTCAAATTTTGTTTAATGAGTTGGGGTTCATTTTGTTTCTTCATTTGGGTATTTGGGTACTAAGAAAAAGAAAAATTAATTTGCACTCAAGGGTGTGGAGTTCAAATTTCGTATAATTAGTCGAGGTGGGCGCAAGCTAGCCCCGACACCACTTTTATTTAAAAAAAAGGAAAAAAAGAATTAAGTATTTTTGTGTTGATGCATTAATATCAAGTGGGTATTTATCTATATTGGAAAATGAGTTGAGTGGGATAGATATAGATGATTCATATAGCCGACCAAACTAGTTTGAATGTCAAGATTTGCTTGATGAGTTGGGGTTTATCTTGTTTCTTGATTCTCAAATGGGTATTTGGGGATTTGGGTACCAAGAAAAAGAAAAATTAATTTGCACTCAAGGGTTTGGAGTTCAAATTTCGTAGAATTAGCCGAGGTGGGCGCAAGCTACCCCCGACACCACTCTTATTAAGAAAAGGAAAAAAGAATTAAGTTTTTTTTGTGTTGTTGCATTAATATCAAGTGGGTATTTATCTATATTGGAAAACGAGTTGAGTGGGATATATATAGTGGATTCATATAGCCGACCAAACTAGTTTGAATGTCAAGATTTGTTTAATGATTTGGGGTTTATCTTGTTTCTTGATTTTCAAATGGGTATTTGGGGATTTGGGTACCAAGAAAAAGAAGAAAAAAATTAATTTGCAATCTCAAGGTGTTGGTTTAGTAGTCAATAAAGTGATTAAAGAATCATGGGGTCTCAAGGACGTAGAATTAGTCGAGGTGCGCGTGTTTCATCATGCTGGTAGTTGGTGGGATAAGGATTACAATCCCGGGATTATTTTATCCCACCATTTGTACTAAAATGGTGGGATTAGCTATCCTATATAGAAGGTGTGATGTCCCAACCCACCACATACCAAATGACCCCCAAGTATTTTTGTGTTGTTGCTATATCAAGTGGGTATTTATCTATATTGGAAAATGAGTTCGGATAGAGCGGGATAGATATAGAGGATTCATATAGCCGACCAAACTAGTCTGAATATCAAGATTTGTTTTAGTAAGATGGATTTTATCTTGATTTTGAGTGGGTGTTTGGGGAGGTAAGTACTTACCCCATCATGTGTTTACACCAAATCAAGCAGTTTAACCTTAGCAGTTAAACAAAAAAAAGGAAATTGAGAATGCATATCACTTAATCATGTTTGTGTCCTGTAAGATTAAATAACCATGCATATCACTTAACAGGAAGCAGATAAGTTTTTGCCATTCGGGGATTGGGTCTGAAGAAACAGATTAAATAAATATTTTCATCTTGCATTTATATTAATTGGGTGTTTGTGGAGAATGAAATAGGCTCGAGTGGAGTGGAATCGATATAGAGGATTCATAGAGCTGACTCCAGTTAGTTTGGGATTGAGTGAATAGATATAGAGGACTCATAGAGCTGGCCGCAACCAGTTTGGAATTTGATTCTTAGTTGGATAAGTGATCTATATCAAGTGGGTGCTGAATTTTTTTGCTAATCTTAGAAACATACGTGCATCATGTATACTGTGATTGTAATTTCTAAAGGAAGCATAAGATTCAACCTGCATTGTTTTTCTTATTCCTTATTTTGAAAAAATCTTGAAACTAGGTAAATTAAAATGTATGGCACTTTAGTCCGGATTCTGGTCGTCTTCACATGGGATTGCCGTACGAAGCTAATGAACTTTAAGTAACTGCCTTTTCTAAACTAAGGCGTGGAAAGTTGATTAATTTACTGTGAATATTTTTATGCATTGTTTTCTGATAGTTGTTCTAACTCTATGTTTGAAGTGAGATTTATCATGCTTAAGTAGTCTCAAATTCTTTCGTTATGTATAAACATGTTGAGTATAAAACTTCTGGATGTCCCACCATAGAGTTTGGCTGAATCTATTCAACTTCCATATTGCAATAAGCATAAGCTTGTTCTCTATCTTAATTTGCAAGTTCTGGTCCAACTTCTGCTCATTTTCTTATCTGAAACTTTGTTAACAACGTTGAAGACCATGAATGTTGTAATACAGTAAAACCTCGATAAATGAATATTCGATAAATTAATAACCTCGATTAAATAATAATTTTCTCCGGTCCCGACTTGGGTCAATGGGATAAAATAATAACCTCGATAAATGCATAAGATAATAATTTAAAAAAATTTCTTGAGGCCCACTGAAAATATAAAATAATAATTCATTAAATATGTATGAAAATTACATATATAATTCATAAAATAAACCACTTCCTAAACAATTTTTATTTCAAACTTTATGCTTTCCTAAAATTACATAACTTGATGGTTTTTATTTTTGTACTCACATAATGCTTTCTCATCTCATCAGTTAGCGTAGACTTTTTTACACATTTCAAATGAGTAGCAATGGAAGAGAAGATATAATATATGAATTTTTATATTTTGGCATATGAAGTTAAAGTACATGTGTCTATTTATAAACTCTATATTGTGTACTTGAAACAATTCACAACACTTCATATTCTAATGTACATGCATTCTATTTTGAATCACGCCAACCCAAGATTAATAAACTTCTTTTTGACAAGATTAATAAACTTAGATACAATGTACCATCATTAATTAATTGTTTATTTATTTTCTTTTCTTAGTTACCGGAAAAAAATTAATTGTTTAATTTGAGAAATATAATGTACAAAATAAAAATTATTCTATAAATTAATAAATATTAATTTATCGATAAATTAATAAAATATTCATTTATCGATAAATTAATAAAATATTCATTTATCGATAAATTAATAACCCCGTATAAGATAATAATTTTCCAGGTCCAAGGATATTCATTTATAGAGGTTTTACTGTATATGGTGATTCAACTTTAAAATTCTTTTTCTTTCCATGAAAGATATTTTCTCTAGCTGGATGTTTGTAATTTTCTGTTAATTCTTTGTTTAGTCTTCTTAGTATGGTCAGCGTGTTACAGTTATATTGTACTTTACCTTCGGCTATAGTTTCCTCACAAATTCGTTGTTCTATTCAGCTTCAGGCAAGACTACAAAGTTCGGGATCTCAGTTGATAATCTTTTCCAGAAGTATGCCAATAAGTTGCTAGGCATGATCGAGTGAGTTATTTTTTTCGATTGTCAATCTATTGTTCGTATGTTTCTTGTCATGGATTTTGTGATTTAAGGGTTTTATATATATATATATATTAATTCTACAAGTTGTTTTCCCAAGCTTTTCTACTTTAACAAACTAATTTGCACTTATGCTGACCGTTTTGATCCATGATTTACCTAGCGAACAGTGGATATATGATGATCTCCAGGGTCGTAGGTACTTAGCTAAGTACATGGTTAACATTGTCCTTCTGTGCTGATATCTTTGTTAGTTGTACATGAGTTTTTGTTTCTTCTGCTACTGGAAAGTTGAGTGAATGCCACCATATTAAGTGGCTAGGCAGTGCATTATAGGGAGCCTGAGAATGTCCATTTCTGTCATGTGAATGGGTTAACACTAACATAATACTATAATGAAACTCACTATGTGCTTTACTGGTAGTTGTTGCTCTGATTGGATCCTATTTTTGTAAGGGTTTCTGCCAGAACATTCTTATAAAAGAACTGCCTTGACGGAAGCTATAGCTGAAAATTACATCATTCTTAGGATCTTATTTGGCAGTTGATTGATTTGATTTCTCATTTTGTGAAACCGAGCTTGCCTAAAATAGATGTTCTTGATTAGCAACATTACTATGGTCTTGTTGGTCCCGTCATTAGCTGACTATAAAACTTTATAGTTCCTTTGAATATCAGAATTACCTCTTATCTACTTTTTCTTTCTTTAACACAAAGTACATTTTGGTGAATTTTTAGTTTTAGAATGTCGCGAAATTTAATTTCATGCTGTAAAAAAATGCGAGAATTGCTACTAACAGGTCGGTGCTGATTAAAACAACTAAATCGTAGCTTAAAGAGAAAAGGTTGCAGTAAAACTACAGTAATTCGTCATGTAGGTCTTTCCTTCTATTGGAATGTCAGTATAATCTTTAGAGTTTTAATTCTTTAATCCTAGGATTGAATTGACATGTGATAACTTTATGAATGAAGTTTTAACACTTAATTTTGTCATCACTATCTTTTAATTAACATTTGAAAGTAAAGGATTTTGGTATCTTCATTGAGTTCCTGTCTATTTTTGTTTGCCCAGTCCAGAGGGGATTGAAGCACTATGCTCAGATCTTGGAGTAGATCATACTAATGTCAGAATTTTGATGCTCGCTTGGTAAGCCATTTGCTGCCTGTATGTGGCTCTGTGATCAATAATATATTGAGGAAATGTTTTGTTTCTGTAGTATATATATATATACTTACTATTCACATGGATCAGGAAAATGAAAGCTGAAAAGCAGGGATATTTTACTCAGGTAATACACTGCTGTTTAGTTTTTCAGCTTCGTTTCGAGTATAAACCATTTCAATGTGTTTTCTTTTCATGATGTATTAGGACCAAGCTTTCTTCCTCAGTGACTAATTTAGTTCCTCTATGTGTCGGGAATATCTTTTCCAATTGTCAGGATGAATGGAGAAAAGGCTTAAAAGATCTCCAGGTTGATACTATAGGTAAATTGAAAAAAGCTCTGCCAAAATTGGAAGCAGAGGTATGTTGTTGTCAGCTCTTTTTAGTAACTTAAGTGGGATAATTGCAAGATTCTAATGGTCATGTAGCTGATGTTGGCTCATTTGAATATTCAGGTCATGATGCCTGAAAATTTTGAGGACTTTTATTCCTATGCTTTTCGTTACTGCCTTACCGGTAAACTTCTCTTTGCGAGGCAAATGTAGCCTAGTAGGTTTCATATTTTATTTGACGTTTATGTTGCATTAAAAGCTAATCCATTACTAACATGTGCCTGGTTTGTCTTTCTCAGAGGATAAGCAGAAGTGTGTGGACATCGAGAGCATTTGTCTATTGATTGATCTTGTCCTGGGGCCCCAATTCCGGGCTCAGGTTGACTCATTTAGTGAGTTTCTCAAGGTAGGTACTCACTTATATGTTCTGAATATCTTTTGATATCTGATGGATAATGAAATATGCCTAGGTTTAGAGGCTTAACTCTTCATATAATTTCCTAGGACCCTAGTGTTTAGGCTTTTATATTGTTAGGAAAATTAAGTTGCAAAATGATGTTAGTCTTTCATTTTCAATTCTTATTTATTTTGACATCACTGATTCTGTGTTTTCCTTCATACTAGAATCAAACTGATTATAAGGTGATCAACATGGATCAATGGACGAATTTCCTTCGATTTTGCCAAGAGGTAAACTATTTTTGCTGTATAGCTCCTCCTAGCTTAGAAGGAAACATTTTGTTTTGGCCTGAGATGAATTTAAAAATGAGTATATGGTTAGTGAGAGCTCATATAGCTGACACCAACTTCTTTGGACTGAGGCATAGTTATTGTTGTATAGTTCCTGCTAGCTTATTTGATGCTCTGGTCCTTGACATTTTCCGACATTGTGATGTTATGTTTTGTTCTCTCTCTATCTCTGTGTGTGCGTTTTATTTGGTTAAAAGATGCTCCATGTCTTCCTCTCTTTTCCTATTTTCATTTTGTCGGATTCTCCTTCCCCTTTTCTGCCATTATTCATTATGACATTCTTCTTCCAGTTTTGCACTTATGGCCACTTCTCATCTACTGAGTATGCAAATGCTATTTTAGCGGAAATAAGATTTCATTTTACCTTTCTGGATCGTGCCTCTTTTGTTTCTATCAACTATTTTTTGTACTATGATCAGACTCATAAGGGAGCACCAGTAGCGTTACCTTTTGGTGAAGGGAGTTCAATTGAATCCCCTTAGCCGGAAAATTGCACTGTGGAGAAAGAGTAGAAATAATAATTTTCTTGTATATATATATAAACACACTATTGAATCCTCTTGACATAGGTTCATATCTTAGATGCGACATTTTTACATTTTATTGAAATTCTTGGATCCGCTACATTTTATTTGTGCCTTGGGAAACACTAATTAATTCGCTTCTCAAGTAATCTTTGAATTTTGTCATGAATTTAATCACTGGTCTTTCTTTTGGTGGCTGTCATTATCAATCTTTTGCAGATTAGCTTTCCAGACCTTGAAAACTACGATACCGACCAAGCATGGCCTGTGATTTTGGATAATTTTGTAGAGTGGATGAAAGAAAAGCAAAGCTGACCTCCACGTGATATGAGTTCTTCGTAAATGCTAACGAAAAGAATTTGAAGTGTGCGCACGATTTTTGCTTGCACGATTCATGACAGCTGCACCATTCAGTATGAAGCTGGTTTTGTTTTTGCTACAGCACTGCATGCCTGAGGAGGGGTTGACACATTTTTTTCAAGGGGGATATACCAAGTTTTTCCTGATAAATGCTTGCAGGAACCTTTTGATTTTTGTTTTCTTCGTACTAGTTACAAACGAAATGTATGCTACATCTTTTTTTGGTTATCTTATTTCTTGATTTTGAAATTTCACAAGTTACATAGTTGTCTGGATCATTTGATCTCTTTATGGTAGTCATCCATGTGAATGGAGTAAAAAACATCTTTTAAGTGAAACTGAATGTGATGTATCTGTTACTCTTTGCTTCTGAGACAATCTTCCAATATTTCAAAGTCAGTACATATGGACTTAAACTATGCTAACCCTTGTATGATGCTATAGCTTCATCCCTTCCTCCCTTATCTCTTTTCTATAGCTTGTCCTAGTGATGAGATTGAGTTGAGATATGGTCCAGTAACCTTATATCATGCACAATACCTCAAAATTAGTCTTCATAATATCCTCATTCAAGGCCTCCAGGGCTTTGATCTAGTGACGAGAGCGTAGTGTTGATGTGTGGGTCAGGTTGTTCGAACGTGATGTGTGGGTCAGGTTGTTTGAACGCTGCCGCCCGTCGCAGGGAAAAGCCTGATAAATAAGTAAAGAAAGAGGGTGAGCTCATCATTCATCGAGTTTCGAATGGTGTGTCACGGGGGTTTCTTGGTTATCTAAAAAAAAAGTTGAACCTCCACTAACATGAGTGAGATTGTTTGTCCCTTTTATGATATACTATTAGACATAGCCTTCCTGAACTCCTATATAGAGGGAGTCAATGGACAATCTATTCAAAAGTTTAGGCCCCTAAGATAGAATATTCAAATATGTAGCCTCGGTTATCTATTATTTGAATTACTCTGTTTGTTCAAATGATAAAATAAAATTAATTCAAATGAGGACGGGTACTTATCTCTAAATTAGGTGGTGAGAATGTACATTTTTTTTATTATTATCTATGCAAATAATTTTTAATTTAAGTGTGAGTTTAATTTATGAATACTTTACCTTTAATTTTAAGTCAATATCTCAATAGTTATTTGTGAATCTGGATTTGGAGATGAAATATATTAAGCATTTTGTGTTGATCTATAAAATAGTATATTAAACTTAGAGGTTATGTTTGTTTCCAACTTATCGAATCATTTACTATCTATATATATATATATATTTTTATGTAATTTTGATTCAAGCAATAAAATGATATGATTGGACAAAAAAATATATTTTGAGGCTATGGAAAGGATTATTTAGTTAGTTTTTTAATAATCTATTTGTGGGAGAAAAGTTACTAATGTAATTCTTTGAGGATTATACATTGTTATGGATTTAATGATTTTGCAACTAATTTATTTCATATTTTCACTAAGAAAGCCTTCTATAATTTCTCAAAGTTAATATCTTTTGTTGTCTTCTTCGTTAAACGGAGTTAAATCAATTTTATATGTTTTACATATCAAATTTGATGGAGGGATCAGGGAAGAGTCTCCCTTACGATCGAATTTATATTTCATTTTGACATTTTTCTACTATTTAGTAAAATCCCTTTCAAAAATCGAAAATGAATGTTGTGTACTTTCAAATTCATTATCTAGACATTCAATTTCTCTAATACTTCTTCCTTTGCAGAAATAGCAAAATAAGATTAACATTCATTAATTTTTTTTTTTAAAAAATACGCATTTTTTTGTCAATTTTTATTCGACAAGTCAAGCACCATTTTTCATATTATTTAGGTTAGTTTTAAATATATGTACATTTTGATAAAAGGGTACACGTGCTTCGCGCGTGCTCAGGAACTAATATAATAAAAAGAGATTGAACATAATATCAAAATTTCTAATAATATTTCATAATTTATCATCAAATGATACATTAGGTCAGAGGCTAAGTAGGTCTATTTAGTTAAGCCTCATAAATATTTAACAATATTGAATAGTAAGAAAAACAAATATTGATTTATGAGAGTCGATAATTGGGAGGACATGGCTTTGTGCAGTAGCATTTGCCGTCATTACTGCACTGTCCAAATTCATAACCCTCACTTCTGCAAGCAGATGTACACTTTCTCGCAGGTGGTACTTCTACACATGGTCCCTTGTATGTGCGGCTTAAATCTTGACAAATATTTGCCTCTGCCCATCCAAAAAGAAAAAAAAATACAAGTAAGAATAAAATGAAATAAATAAAGGAGAGTTGCATTAAATAAGGTCGTAACATTGAGAATCTTCTAAATAGAGTGAAATTGGTATATATGATTCATAGGGATTTTTTTTTTCTGATTTAAGCGTATGATATTTGAAATTTACTGATTTGACAAATAATATTTCCGTTGCGGTCCCGCAAGACTATTTAAAAAGGAAACAATCTCTAGCTATAAAAAACAATCATTCATCAAGATTTGAATAGTATGTCAATATAAAATGAAGTTCTAGCCCATGGATTGGAAATTGTGACACTTCTTAACAATTTTTTTTTTGCTTATCATTCATGATTTGTAAGTAAAAGCCTAATAGGAAAGATATGGTACCCGCATTGCCCATGAAAAACAGCACCAGAAAAAACACAACTTTCAACAAAGGCGAAGAATATTCCATCTTTTTTGCTATCTATTCAAAATGTATTTTTGATAATGAAAATGATGAAGCACCATGCTTATCTTAAATAGAGTTAATGATTCACTACTATTTAATGACTTTCTCTTTAATTATCTTTATAGTAAATTTCTTACTAAATAGTGCCCTACTATGAAACTCATTATATAGTAAGAAAATTCATTAATCCAGATAATTAAAGAGAAAGTCATTAAATAGTTGTGAATCATAACTCTATATAAGATAAGCATGACGCTTCATCTTTTTCATTATCCAGATTTTGTTACTATTTAATGAGATTCTCTCCCCCCCCTTCCCCCTTTTTTTTTTTTTTTAAAAAATACTGCCTGATGCAATACTTTGCACCCACATAGCCATTTTTTCAATTTCCATCCGCATATCTAATATTTTTTGTGACAATGTTTATATACCTTTATATATTATTATATTATTTGTAGACATATATAAATAATGTTTATATACCTTTATATATTATTATATTATTTGTAGACATATATAAATAATGTTTACCTATAAAAGTGTGTAACACGCCGCTTACTATAAATTTTGTGAATAACCTCGTAAGACTATTTCCAACGGGTCATTGACACTTATGTCCCTATTTTGTGTTGGTCTTTAATTTTTGTCCCTCATAACAAATAATTTTTTTGCGGGGAATAAATTTATATTTTCGCACCATAATATCTCACAAGTTATGTCGCACGCTCTTAAAGAGCTTATGCCCTGCTAGGCATGAGTTCGATTGCTAAAGGGAAAAAATTAAGGAAAAAGAACACAAATGCCCATTGCATCCAAAATAATTACCCGGCTCTGCCCCCTTACTTTACATCCCAAAAAACTATTTACCCGGATGTCCCCAAAATTATCATACCAACATGGTATCTCTTTTATACCATAATGGTATCACAAAGAACTTCTTTCAGTTCTTCAAAAATACTCATCAACCCTTTATGAAACTCATATGGTATATATAATATACCGACATGATATCATAGAGGACCATCTTCATTCATCCAAAAAATACACTTTTCTAAAAAAAAATTGTACGATACAATCATGTTATATAGATATATTGATATGATATCATAGAGAACTACTTCAGTCCTTAAATATGATACTCATCAGTTCTCTATGATACATGTCACATCCCGAAACATGGCTTGGACATAACACGATACTCGATGTCTGACTGCATGTGACCGAGCAAACCAACTGGCTGGATAAACATGTGGTATTACTGATAGCAGAATATAAATACACAACACACTGATATACTAAAAGATTGACTGAATAATCATAAATTCAGAAATACTGAGATAAGTCTAAAAGTATAAAGCTGTAGCCAACATGGCTGACACAAAAGCCTGCTAGACTCTGACTGACTGCAACTATAGTCTACGAAGTCTCTAAGAATAATGAAGTACTGATTGTTTACCCGGACAAGGTCTCCGACATACCCGATTGTCTAAAATACTGAAAAGACTGTATAGTGTGATAACGCCCCAAAAGAACCGGGGCTTACCAAATAGTTGATACGTGAATCCTAGCAAACAAAATCGTCAACCTGTAAACCGTTACTTGCATCGCGAGATGCAGGCCCCGGGCAAAATGGACGTTAGTACATTTGAATTGCACTGGTATGTAAAACCAACTGAAATAATAAATAGTTGTAGGGTGCTCGGAAAAGGGCAGCCCAAATCAATAAATAAATAATTTACTGAAATTGAAACTGAATATACTGATAATTGAACTGAACATGAGAAGTATAGAGATAAGTACTCCATGTTCTAAATATGAAATCACCTATTTTAGCAGAGTTAGTGATTTGGGGCCTTGGCCCAATATAAATGCACAAAACTATGGCCTTGGCCAAGTAAGTGCGTTTGTCGGTGGCCTTGGCCAAGCATAGAATACATAAGACCGTTCGGGGCCTTGGCCCAATATAAATGCACAAAACTATGGCCTTGGCCAAGTAAGTGCGTTAGTCGGTGGCCTTGGCCACATATACGTATACATAAGACTGTGCCCTTGGGCAAAGATACAGGTTTTCAACATTCGACAATATACATTAAGGAAATAAAATTATTGAAATAATGAACATCACTAAACCGAGACATGTTGATGTATATAAGGAGGGGTTTAAGTGGGTAAGTGGGTCGGGGCTTGATTGTAATTGGGTCGACCCGAAATTGGGACACAAAGTAGGGTTCTCGGGTGGGGTATTTCGGCCGGACAGTGTGGTGTTGTGGGGGCTATTTCGGGTAGTTTTAGAGAGAGTTGGGTTTAGTGTTCTATGAGGGTACTTCGGGTATGATGAGGGTCACGTTGGTGGTCGGGATTCAGTGATTGGGTGGTGGCAAGGAGACGGAACAGATCGAAAATAGTGAGGTTCTCAGTAAGGTGTGTTTTGCGGACATTTTGGTGTTGTCGGGTTTGGACGGTTGAATTTGTGGGGTTTCGGTTGGTGGCCTTTATAGTTGACGTTTGGGAAGTATTTTGGGATGTGGTGGCGGAAGGAAGATGGTGGTTTGAAAAAGGAATGAACACGGGATGCTAGGTGCAAACCCGAGTACAAACCAAGTGTTTGGAACGGTCGATATGAACAAGGATAATGACACAAGGTTTTTAATGCTCGTATCGACACCAAGATAAATTTGGCCAATTGGATAAGGACTAGACCGGGGTTGCTAAGTACAAGCCCGTGAACAAGCGAAGTGAGGGTAGCCGGTAACCTTAAGATAGACCAGGCTTGGGTTTGGTTGGATCACATAAGTTCCAACGTCCACTTGCACTAAGGGGGTTCCTTAAGCTTGGATTTGATTAGATCACACAAGTTCTAACCAAGACTTACGCCGAAGGGACCTTAGTTTGGGTTCAACTAAGTCACACAAGTCTTAGCTAAACTTACACCAAGGGTTTGGTTCACACAAGAACCGAAGGCCCACACAAGGATCAATCTAAGGCAGACAACACACACGTTGAATACTTTAGAGTATGAGTAAAACTCAAGTTTATAGTTCAATCAGCAACTCTGATTTTTACAACATCCTAAGGGTCCTATTTATAGTAGTACATGGACTATTCTAATCTAGAATGATAACAAAAGGACATAAACTACTTGTCAATCTCGGCCAAGTGGGAACAAATGGAAAGGGGTTTGGTCACATTTATACAACCAATCTTCAAGCCTTGGTCGTCAAATTTTGGAAATTCCAATTGATATCTTTGATTGATAGTTTTATATATGTTCCCTTTCTCTTGAATTCTGCCATTTCTAGCATCATTATTCTCATGAGCTGTAATTGCACCATTTGTAGGAGCTCTTCCATTACCCAACAACATACATTTGATTTCATCCATAGCTTGCGCAACTCTATCATCAACCACTGTATGCATTTCTGCCACTGAATTCACTACTCTGTCTATGGAGTTTTTGAGAGAATCGACTTATTTACGCAATTCTTACATCCTTGTGTTGTGATCACCCATTTGCAGAGGTCAGAGGATCAGGTTGCTTTGATACCAATGATGCATCTCAGAATGCTGATTGAATCGAAAGCAACAAGAGAGGGCCTAAAGAGTAGAATTACAGAACTACTCTTGATAGCTTCACTCAAGAACCCTAATTGAAGTTCAATTGAACAAGAGATAAGAATGAGAAAAATTGTATTTCATTGAGAAAACTGAATGACTACTTACAATTGGGAAATGATCAACTATATAGGCTAACTCCTTTCTAGAGGGAAAGTTAGTAACTAACTTCTGGACAACTGGCCATGTGCAACTCATATGACGTCTAACCAACTTCTAACCAACTTAACAGACTGCCAGCTAAGCAATTACACACATATGAATTAACTACTACAATTAACTATCAATTAAAACCAATTAAATATTATTGGGATTTAGCTAATTGAATCTAGATCATAACACACAGCTTGATAGCACAAGAAAAAATCGAAATTGAAAGGATCAAGATTGTATGGGGTAGAAAAGCACCTTAAAGCATCAAGCATAAACAAGAAGCTTTGTAGTTTCGAAAGCTCTAACGGATCTTCACAACTATCTCCCACCCCCAACAACTCCTGTCACATCAGCCAACCTAGATAAGAGCGCCGTAGTGCGCATGGGTGTAGTGACATCATCATGCTCACGTCGCCATAACTCTCTAGGGTCATAATAGTCTAGTTTTATATTATATATGCAATACTTAGAAGAGAAGAAAAACACATTGTATTCTTTCTAAGAACACATTTTGTAACTCAGATCTCTTTCAAGATAATATACGATTCTCAGCTTTGGCTCATATCCGATCCATAGCTTATTTTCAGATCTAATTTACTATTTTTTATTACTTGGTTATTCTTACTAGTATTCTTAATATCGTTCGTCCATAACCTAAATATTAATCCCGGACTCAATCAAGAGGTTCTCCGGATCATATACAACCTACTTGTCTTTAAACCCTTGAAATACAAATCTCTAATTGCATTTTTGGTAAAAATCATTTTTACTGAAAAATAGTTTGGCGCCGTATGTGGGGATAGATAGTTGTGGAGTTGTCTCGATCCGTAGTTCTTGAAAACCTTAAAGCAAACACGTCATGAAAGAGAAATATGTCAGGTCAATATAGCGTTGTTCGCAACCCATGAGAGATTAGAGAGGAACAGGTGCCCAGTGAGCATCAGGACATGGAAGAACAGTTTGAGACATCATAGACAAAATCGGAGGAAACAATAGCCCCGAAAACAAAAAAGTCTGCATACGAGGAAGATGTTCAAAGCTATACCCAAGTATGAAGACACGACAGACCAGGATGAACACATCATGACTTTTGAGGCCGCGATCACTGGGCATGACCAGCAATAAAATCAAATCGAATCTGATATGCTGAATTTTTTTAGCCAAACGCTCACAAATGGAGCACTCTCTTACCTGAAAACTCTATTGATTCTTTTGATGCTCTTGCAGATGCATTTGTTAAAGATTATGCTGGGGCCCGGAGGTCAAAACCTACAAGGCATATATCTTCACTGTGAAACAAAGGAATGATGAATTACTCCGCAACTTCATGGAGCGCTTCCAGCTGGAGAGGATGCAGCAGCCTGCGATCTCCAAAGATTAGGCTATCGCAACATTCGCTAACGGCCTGAACGCCGATAGTTCAGACGCATCAAGAAAATTGAAAGAAAGATTGAAGGAGTTCCCGGCCAATTCCTGGAATGAAGTGAATAACATATATACCACCAAGACACGGATAGAGGCCGATCATGGGATCGGAGCCAAAGGGGGACAACAGGGCAGATCTGGTAATGTTCCCCATACAGGCAAAAGGACTCTAGGGGATAATACAAACCTTATTCAACTCGACCGTCGCCTAGGCATGAAGTTCGGTCGAATAAACCATGGTATGATTAAGGTCAGCCTAGAAAAGAAAGGGAAGTGCCACAAAAGAAGTCTGTAAATGACTCAGGGCCGTGAAGCGTGGCCTCCTACAACTTTAATGTGGAGGTTGTGGATCTGGTCATGGCCATGCAAAATATGAAAGAGGCCCGGTTCCCGTTGACCGTTCGGTTTAACCCAAATAAACTTAAGAACAAATATAGAACTTTGGTGTGAATTCCACGAAATCTGGGGCCATTCAATGGAAGATTACAAACACTTGAGGTATGAGGTAGCAGACCTGCTAAGAAGGGGTCATTTGAAGGAATTCTTCAGTATATGATCTAAGTACGCTAAGGAAAAAGGGATTGGGACTTCGCGGTAATGCCCAACTCATTAGGGAATGATCAATATGATCATGGAAGGAATGATGGTAGGGGTAGTATCTCAGGTGCAACAACATGTGGCCCTACCTCTATCCAGGAAAAAGATGAGGGATAAGCACGAAGATCCTATCGTCTTTAGCAATGGAACGAGAAAGCATCGATAACCCATATGCCGATGCTCAGGTAATTTCTATTCAAATATTTCAATTTAACATTAAGCGCGTGCTTATTGATCTTGGTAGCGCCATAAATGTTGTGTAACTCCATGTAATCAAGGAGATGCAACTTGTCGAGCAAATAACACCTATAGTGAAATTTTTAACCAGCTTCAACCTGTTTAGCGAAATGACTCGGGGACAAATTAAGCTGGAAATACATGTGTAGAGAGTGTCAATGAAATCCTTGTTTGATGTCCTCGAAGGAGGAATGCCATATAATCTAGTAATTTGGAGGCCCTGGCTGCACGCCATGAGGGTAGTTCCGTCTACTTTCCATCAGGCTATGACATTTCTGACGCCTTGGGGAGTAGCTGAGGTACGATGAGATGTCAAAGCTGACCTAACAACAATCATCCTGGTTGTTGGACATGGTGATTCAATTCGAAATAATAGCTAGCAATTACAGGCGCTTGAACCCAAGATTAACTTCGAGGTCGAGCAATGACAGGATCCAACACGAGCCCCCTGCCTAGAGGATCTAGCAGAC
Organism: Anisodus tanguticus; assembly: GCA_034509755.1. NCBI lineage: Eukaryota > Viridiplantae > Streptophyta > Magnoliopsida > Solanales > Solanaceae > Anisodus > Anisodus tanguticus. The sequence goes on along the minus strand of CM067543.1, from coordinate 3,727,039 downwards.
AGGATACATAGGGGGTTCATGGAGCTAAAGAAATCAAATGTGGGAAGGTTCACAACAGAAGATCTTGAGTTCACCTTTTGTCGACCAAACGAGCTCGAAGAGCAGGTATACTTGGGCTCAGGCCTAAAATCTGATTTTAGGAAAAAATTGATTATGTTTCTGAATAACAATATTAGCAGCTTCACTTGGTCGGTATTAGATATCACATGTGTGCCCCTAGAGTTGGCCCTCTAGAAGCTAAACATGGACTCGGATGGTCAGCCCATTAAGAAAAAAGACGTCCGGTGTCAGCAGAATGGAGCCAATTCAACAAAGAAGAAGTAGTATGACTCATCCAATCATAGGCGGTCCGAGAGGTAAAGTACCCGGATTGGCTGAAAAATGTGGTGGTACTCCCTAAGAAACCTAAAACCTTTTAAATATTTTTAGATTTGAAGGATTTAAGTAAAACTTGCCTAAGGAGATCATATCCTATATCCCGCACGGATCGACTAGTTTACGCGGTGGCTGGGTATGAGCTACTTAGCTTCCTGGATGTATTCACGGGGTTTGGCCAGATACGACTGAACCCATCAGACTAGGAAGAGACTTCGTTCATAATGGAGCATGAAACTTATTGTTAAAAAACACAGGGACTACATTCCACTAACCAACCTAACGGATGTTCCACCATCTGCTGAGTCGAAGTGTGGAAATTTATTTAGATGATATAATCGTTAAGTCCTTGGGAACAGAGGAACATGTTAGACATTTGCAGGAATTGTTTGAGATCCTCCGAGAGCATAACCTCAAGCTAAATCCCGAAAGATGTGCTTTTGGAGTGGGCTCTAGGAAATTCCTAGGTTTCGTGGTGTCCAACAGAGCCATGAAGCCAACCTGGATCACATTCGAGCCATAAAGCAAATACTAGAAATACTCAGCAACGCTCGAGAAGTGGAACGATTGATCGGAAGAATAACGGCCTTGGGAAGGTTCATATCCAGATCATCCGAACGGTGTCAAAAATTCTTCAGCTTATTGAAGAAAAAGAAAGACTTTTAATGGACCCGGAATGCCAGCAAGCCTTAAAGGACCTGAAGAAGTACCTAACAAACCCTCCCCTGCTCGCAAAATTAGATGAGGGGGAACTATTATTGATTTACCTCGCTGCATCTGAAACTATTATAAGTGTTGTGCTCATTCGGGAGGAAAAATGTACGCAATCTCCTATTTATTATATCAGCAAGGCCTTAGCAGAGGCCGAAGTTCGATACCCTCACCTTGAGAAAATAGCTTTGGTCCTGGTAGTCGCGTCTCGTAAACTAAGGCCATGTTTTCAATGTCACCCCATATGTGTGGTCACCACTTTCCCTTTAAGGAATTTATTGCATAAGCCCGAACTCTCGGTCCGGTTGGCGAGTTGGTTGATCAAAATCTACGGGTTTGATATTACCTACCATTCCCAACCCGCTATTAAGTCATAGGCCTTGACCGATTTCGTGGCTGATTATAGCCCAGGTACGATGCCTCAGGCTCACACTAAGGCAGTTCGGGAAACTGAAGTTGCATCAGGGGAATGTGTATTATATACAAATGGGGCCACAAGCATGAAAGACACCAGGCTAGGGATTGTCCTTATCACCCCCGCGGGAGCCACAATAAGGCAAGCTATTAAATATGTTTCTTTTACTAATAATGAGGCCGAGTATAAGGCCGCAATTGCAGGTTTGGAATTGGCTCGGAGACTTAGAGCCGAAAATATCGAGTTCAAGAGTGATTCGCAACTGAAATATTGGGCAAATACGAGGCCAAAGACAACCAAATGCAGGAATATCTAAGTAAAACTGCCACCCCGTTGGCTCAATCGAAAATGGAAAGTGATGCGAATCCCGCTAGAGATGAACTTCGAAGCTGACGCCTAGGCCAACCTAGGCTCGTCATCTAGGGCGACTCAGGAAAAATCAGAGTCTATAGTCCATCTCCTATGCTCTGTCCTAGACTTTAGCTTGCATGAGGTAAATTCTGCCAGCCTCACTTGGGACTGGCGGAATGATATTATCAATTATCTATAGGCAGGGACTCTCTCGGAAGATACCAAGGAAGCTCGGGCATTGAGAACGAAAACGGCTAGGTATTACATGCATTAAAGGGAGTTGTACAAAAGATCTTACCTCGAGCCCTTAGCCAAATATCTAGGACTAGTAGAGGCTGAGTACGTGATGCGAGAGATACACGAGGGAAACTACGAAAATCATGCCGATTATGATTCATTAGTGAAAAAGATAATGAGGGCTGGTTATTACTAGACTCAGATAGAAGAAGACGAAAAAGCTTATGTATAAAAATATGAGAAATGTCGGCAACATTCTCTGATAATACATCAACCTGCTGAACCCCCCCACTCGGTAGCAGTTCCGTGGCCATTCATGAAATGGGGAATGGATATCGTGGGCCCACTACCGGGAGTTGTGGGGGATGTAATTCATGTTGATCCTAATTGACTATTTCTCAAAATGGGTGGAAGCCAAAGTGTATAAAAAGATTCACGAAAGGCAAGTCATAGACTTCAGTTGGGATTATATCATCTGCCAATTCAGAATACCAAAGGAAATCACTTGTGACAACGGCTGAACCTAGGGGGAAACCCCTTTCTCCTTAGTGTATGGAGCAGAGGCCTTGATACTCGTAGAAGTGGGAGAACCCAGCTTCCGCTACAGTCAAACCACCGAGGAGTCTAATAAAGAAGCAATGGCAATATAACTGGAGTTGTTGGAAGAACACAAGGAGTTAGCTTTCATACGCCTGGCGGCACAAAAATGAAGAGTAGAGAGGTACTTCAACAAGAACACGAGCTTGAGATATTTCAAAATTAGGGACCACGTCCATCTAAAGGTCACACTCGCAACAAGGGACTCGAATGTGGGTAAGCTGCAAGAAAACTGGGAAGGATCGTATCAGATCACTGAAATCACGAGGAAAGGAGCATATCGGCTCAAGAACGAGTCTGAAAAAGAACTGAAAAATAGTTGGAACGTCAGCCACCTAAAGAGATTCTACCTTTGAGGAAAAAAAGCCAGGTACGTATTGTTTTCGCAAGAACATTCATTTTTTGTTAATTAGCCCTTTCCTTGACAGAGATTGTTCACAAAGTGAGGGACTCCCACCGGAGGAAACGAACACACGTTGCACTCTTTTCCTTGGCCAAGGTTTTATCCCAATCGGGTTTTCATGGCAAGGTTTTTAACGAGGCAACAATTCAGAAAGCACCTCAATAGTCAAAAGGATTCTCAATAAAATTGAAGCTTGAAAATTCTGTACTATTTCGATTTCTCTCTCCTATTTCGACGAGTTGTGTGTTGAATTCATAGGAAAATATTTTAAATGAAATAAACATTTTCTTAGATTTTATGAAATTCTTGTATAGTTTCGAATATTTTGAGGATGAAAAAGATGAGTAGTTTTAAAGTGAAATTGTTGGTTATAAAGTTTGTGATGTTTCTGTGAAAGAAGAAAAAGAATAGATAAATATTGAATGGGAGAGGAAGCAAGAAAGAAAAGAAGAAGAGAAAAGAAAAGAGGAGAAAAGGTAAAAAGAAGAAAAAAGTTTTCTCATTAAAAAAGAGATGTTAGCTAAATTTATTATTATTTATCTGGTTTACATAGTTTTTTTGGACTGCGGAAAGCACCCTAAATGAAATTCTATTCTAAGATTCTATATTTCTTGGATCGACGTTTAAAAGAGGAGAAAAGATAAAATTAATGATGAGAAAAGATTAAACTTTTTAATTAAATGGTAACTTTTGAAAGGTAGAGTGGATAAGTTAGATAGATACTTAATGTATATTAGATGAACAAAGGAAAACTATATTTAAAGCTTATAAGCACATGAACATAAAGATATTGAAACCCATAAAATATAATGAATACAGTAAAATTACGTTTAATCGATGCTCCACCTATATAGATTATATTATTATTATATAGAATTCAACTATTTTTGAAAGAATAAAAACCATAATTTTTAAAAATTAAAGAGAATAAAACTAAGTAACAATAATCTAATCCCTTTGATTTTGAAGACTAAAAGTTTTAAAATATTTTGAATATTCAGATATTAAAAAAATATTTTGTAAATACAATAAGAGTTTTGTAATCGCGCGAAACGCGAATTTATTCACTAGTATTTTAATACTACTTTTACTTTTCCGGTGAGAAATTGGTTTGCAAGCTGATTCAGTTAAACAATGCATGTAATATAACATGAAAATTAACACAAGTATCAATTATCAAATTAATCTCCTTTTTCTAATTAACTTTCATATATGGCATAAATGTAATGAAAATTAGATAAAGGGAAAATGATCAAATTTACCCTTTTTACTATGAGAAAAGGATCACTTTTACCTTTTGTTATACTTTCGGTTTAAAAATACCCTTATTGTTACTAAAATGTCTCAAATATACCCCTCCTCCGTTAAGAAGTGACATGTGTTTGTTTAGAGTCGAGACTTCTTTTCCTTACTAACAAATAGTACAAATACATTTTATATTTAACTAAGAAGTTGGCTTAATGTTTAACTAAACAGTTTGTTTCAGTGAGATAAATTTTTTGCAAGGTTAACTAAGAAGGATAAAAGAGCCACTTTCAATTCTTTGGCATAGTTGACTTGCAAATTTTAATTTTAGAGGTATAAGCTGTATCTGAATTTATATTTAAACATCGAGAAGTAACAAATGCTATAAAAACAGAAGAGGTAGTGGTGTACCGAAGAAGTATTGGGTAGAAGTGATTAGACATGACATGACGCAGGTACAACTCACTGAGGACATAACCTTAGATATGAGGTTATGAAGGACTCATATTAGGGTAGAAGGCTAGTAGGTATTCTCGCTTATCTTTTCATATTAGTAGTCGCAGTATTGCTCTATAGTTTAATGTGCTTTGATTTCTGTTACTATTTGGTATTTCTTGTACTTCGATTATTTTATTTTATTTCTTGTGCTTTGATCCTAAAGATAAATGTAAGAATTCTAGGGTAAGTAGAATATTTTCCTCATTTTATTCATCCTTCAAAGGTCCAATATATACACAATGTACATCAATTAGGAAGAGCCAATCATGCCTAATCTTCCTAATCAATTCCTAATAATCTTCTACCTAATTTACATAATATTTCTAATTAACATTGTACTACCTACCATATATAATATGATACTACATTAATACAAAATCGTAATATTAATAACATAATATTCTAACACTCCCCCGCAGTCGAAGCTGGAGGGCGGTGAATGTTGAGACTGTCCCAAAAATCTTTAAATAATATCAGCGCAAGTCCTTTTGTGAAGATATCTGCAATTTGATGTCGCGTTGGGACATGCAACACCCGAACCTGTCCGCGAGCCACTTTCTCACGTACAAAGTGAATATCTAACTCAATATGTTTAGTGCGTTGATGGTGGATGGGATTCCCTGAGAGGCAGATTGCACTAATATTATCACAAAGATACTATTGTTGCAAATGGAATAGGGCAATGAAGTTCAAGTAATAGGTTCCGAATCCAACATGAGTCGATACAACATTGGCCACAACACGATATTCTCGCTTCAAAGACTTGAGCGTGATACCGTGGCCTCGCCTTTTGAGGACCATGAGATTAAACTGTCACCAAGGAAGACGCAATACCCGGAGGTGGATCGTCTTGTATCCGGACAGCCTGCCCAATCTACTTCAGTATAAGCAACAAGTTTGGAAATAGAGGACGAGTATAGATGTAATCCATACTCCAGAGTGCCCTGAATATATCGCATAATGCATTTCAGAGCATGCATATGTTCTTCCATTGGAATATGCATGAATAGACACACTTGTTGCACTGCATAGGTAATATCTGGCCTGGTGAATGTGAGATACTGTAAAGCTCCTGCTAGGCTGCGATATAACGTTGGATCAACAAAAGGTTTGCTAGAGATGGCACTCAATTTTGACTTTGTGTCGACCGGAGTTGCCGAAGGTTTGCAGAAAGCCATCCCAGCTCGTTCCACGATTTCTGATGCATACTTCTTCTGGGAGAGGAGTAATCCACCTGTATGTCGAGTCACAACAATCCCTAGAAAGTAGTGGAGTGGGCTAAGATCTTTCATAGCAAATTCAGAACTAAGTTGTGACATGATATTCTTGCGAAGAGAGTCTGAAGATGCTGTTAGAATAATATCATCCACATATAGAAGAAGATAAGTAGTATGATTACCCTGACGATAGATAAACAGGAAATTATCTGAACGGCTGTGCGAGAAACCCATGCGTGACACAAAATCTGCAAACCGTGTATACCAAGCCCTAGGGGCCTGCTTGAGGCCATATAAGGATTTGTTGAGCAAACACACATGGTTGGGATATTTAGGATCCCTGTATCCCAATGGTTGGTGCATGTAAATAGTCTCATTAAGGTGTCCATGGAGGAAGGCATTTTTGACATCCAATTGATGAAGTGACCATACTTTTGAGAGAGACAGGCTGAGAACTGTTCTGATAGTTGCAGGTTTGACCACTGGACTGAATGTTTCCCCGCAATCTACACCAACCTGCTGTGTCTTTCCATTACCTACAAGACGGGTTTTATGCCGCTCAAAAGTTCCATCAGATTTTTCTTTATGGCTGAAAATCCACATAGATCGAATTATATTAGCATTAGATGGACGAGGTACCAAATCCCATGTCCTATTTGTAATTAGAGCATGATATTCATCATTCATGGCCATTTTCCAATTCGGGTCTTTTAGAGCAGATACTGGATTACGAAGCAAGGGTGATTTTGAGACCTGGGTGTGAAGGCTATATTTTGCATTGGGTTTGATAATCCCATGTTGACTACGGGTGATTGGACGGGTTGTTGGGCCAGTGGACTGGACGCCACTGACCGAGGAGTGATAAATCGAGGGGCCAGTGGGCTGTACTGACGGAGTTTGAATTGGGCTCGTTGGGGCTGCCTGGCCCAATGGGCCTAAATTACGGTGTTCAACACTAGTAATAGGTACCGGACTGTGAAAAAAATGTGTTAGATACGAGAGCTTATCATCATCCAAAAAATCATAGTTAGGGGTCCCGGTGACATGTAACTTAACAAAAGGAAATATTGTTTCATCAAAGATTACATGACGACTTATAAAGATTCTTTTGGAAGAAATGTCGTAACATTGGTAACCGCGATGATGAGTAGGGTATCCTAAGAACACACATGGAGTAGACCAGGCTTGGAGTTTTGTGATTGTGGTGGATGGAAAGAGAGGGTAGCAAAGACAACCAAACACTCGTAACTGATGTTATGTGGGCTCTCGTAGGTAAAGCATTTTTAGGAGAGCTTGGTATGGTAGATTTTTCTGAGGAAGGATATTCAACAGATATATTGCCATTTGGAGTGCATGATGCCAAAATGCAGGGGGAAGAGAAGCATGAGAAAGAGATGTTCTAACAATATTGTTAATGGTTCTAATTTTACGTTCTGTCGTCCCATTTTGTGATGAAGTATGAGGACAAGAAAAACGAAACTGAAGACCATTTGTTTTGAAAAAATCCCAAAACTGTTTATTGTCAAACTCCCCCCATTGTCACATTGTATATTTTTGATATCACGTTCAAATTGAGTTTGGATAAATGCTCTAAAAGTGAGAAACGTGGAAAACACTTGTGATTTTTTCGATAAAGGGAATGTCCACAAATAATTAGAGTAGTCATCAAGTATAAGCAAATAATATCTATGACCAGAGGAACTCAAAACAGGGGATGTCCAAATATCACAATGTAAAATATCAAATGGCAAAAGAGTGCATGAAGTAGAGGAAATAAAAGGCAACTTAACATGTTTACCAAATGTGCAAGACTGACACTTATTTAGAGTCCGTATCTGGGTACAAGAAATAAAATTATTTTGTTTAAGAGAAGCCAAAACAGCCTCTCCCGGATGTCCCAAACGTTGGTGCATAAAGATGGTGCCAAGGCAGCAAAAACAGAAGGAAACTTGGATTGTTGGGTTGACGGATTTATTGGATAGAGCTCCTTCTTGCTATCATATCTCATGAGAAGCTTCCCCGTCTGAAAATCATGCACGGAAAAACCAAAGGGGTCAAACCGGACAGATACCCAATTATCAGTTGTAAACTTTCTAACAGAAACCAAGTTTTTGATTAATTTGGGAGCATGAAGGACATTCTTTAAAATTAGGGGTGGGTTTGGCGGTAACAATTTGCTTGAACCATAACCTTTTATTGAAATTGAATGGCCATTTCTGACAATTATTCCATTATCATTGCTCAAATTAAAATAGGACGAGAGATTACCTTGGGAGGACGTCATATGTGACGTCGCTCCGGAGTCCATATACCAATTTGAATCCGGTGGATTAAGTCCAAGAGTGTGCATGGCGGACTCAATTTTCGTGGGGTGGCCCCCTGTTGAATGAGCCTCATTCCACTGGGTCGGCTGAGGCCCACTGCTACTGCCTGGGGCAACAGACCCAGCGAAATGGGCCCGCCGGGCTCGTTGCCGCCGCCACCGCCGCCGCTATTATTTGGGCCACCGTTTTGTCGCCGGCCGCCGGGCCTTGGGGGCCGCCCGGCCCAATTGCTCGCCGGGGCCGGGCCGGGTGGTGCACCCCAAGTCCACTACCACCGGGTTGCCGCCGCCACCGTCCGCCGCCCCCCCGCTCGCTTGCCATTGTCCACCACTGTAGTTGGTGGTGCCGCCATTACCGCCGCCACCGGAATTTCGGTGGCCTCCACCTTTGTTATTTCCTCGATTTCCACCCTTATTTTTATTGTTATGACGTCCTTTTTGTCCCTTATTTTGTTGAGAAGGGTAAAAAAAATTACCATCATGTGAAGGAGTGGCAATCATGGCGGAATATGTAGCAGGTTGTAGAGCATGATGTCAAAACGATGGGGGTACGGAAGCATGAATCAATAAAGCGCGGACAATGTTATTAATGGTACAAATTTTGCGTTGGCTTTCCCATTTTGTGAAGACGTACGAGGGAAAGAAAAACGAAAATTGATCTCATTAGTTGCACAGAATTTCCGAAACACCCCGTTATCATATTCTTTGCCATTATAACATTGAATATTTTTTATTTCTCGTTCGAACTGGGTTCTAATGAATGCTCTAAATTTTAAGAAGATGGAAAAAACTTGAGATTTTTTCGCTATCGGAAAAGTCCATATAAATTTAGAATAATCATCCAAAAAGAGAACATAATACCGATGACCCAAAGAACTAAGAACAAGAGACGTTCATAGATCACTGTGAATAATATCAAATGGCATTAAAGTATGAGAATTGGAGTCTACGAATGACAACTTAACAATTTTTCCTAAAGAACAAGATTGGCAATTTAGAGTACTACACATACCGTTACAAGAAATAAAATTATTTGTATCTAAGGAAGACAAAATAGATGACCCTGGATGACCTAGACGAGCATGCCATAGGGAAGGAGCCATAGCTGCAAAAGTTGACGGCAATGCGTGACTCGAGAAACCGGAACTCGGCGTGATAGGATAAAGATCTCCCCTACTATCACATCTCATTAGAGGACTCCCCGTCTTGAAATCCTTCACAGAAAACCCAAATGGATCAAATTCGACAGAAAAATAATTATCAGTGGTGAATTTAAGGACAAACACCAAATTTTTAATTAATTTAGGAGCGTGAAGGGTATTTTTCAAAACAAGGGGTGGATGAGGGGAGACAACGTTTTATGACCGTAACCACAAATTGGAATTGAATTACCATTACCAACAATTATCATGATTGCTGCTCAGATTGTAATAAGACGAGAGAGTACCTGAGTCGGACGTCCTGTGGGTAGTGCCTCCGGTGTCTATGTACCAATTTAGGTCATGTGGATTTAGTCCAAGCGTGTGCATTGCGGCTTCAATATAGTAAAATTATCATTCTATTTATGGCTCCTTAAGGGGTGTGCCAAGGCAATACGGGACAAGTAAAAATGAATAGAGGGAGTAAAAATATGTACGAATTCAATGTCAAAATAAAAAAATTGACTCTCGAAATTCGAACAGTACCACATAAATAAAGAGAAAGGGTTTAATTAGGTTTCATCCCTTTAATTATCCGAATATTATTACATATGAATGAGATTTCATCCCTATAACTGGATATTGTTGAAATCGACAGAAGGTGAAGCAACTTTTTATATTCTCTTGCAAAATTTCATGTGTTCTCATCTCGTTATGTTTTGGCTCCTATTTTAGTGTCTTATTCATCCTTGTCTGGGCCAATGTCTCTAGTCCCACCCTCCCTTATCCCACCCTACCCGGTTGACATCCGCTCCCGCGTCTCTAGTCCCCGACCACCGTGCACCATCTCGAGCTTCCATCCACTCCCGTCTCTAGTCCCCGACCACCACGCACCACCCGAGCCGCCATCCGCTACCACGAAACATATACCGCCGTGCCTCTATTTTCAAGCACGGCAGTACTTTCCTTCCGAGCCGAGGGTCTACCGAAAATAACTTCTCTACACCACAAAAATAGGAGTAAGGTCTGCGTACATTCTATCCTCCCGCACCTACTTGTGGCATCACACCGGATTTGTTGTTGTTGTTGCCTCCATTTTCAAGCACTAGTGCACCGTTAACGCCTTTTGTCCCAGTTTTCTCTGTACCATTCATGCCTCCATTTCCAGCCATTAGTCCTCCCTACATGCCTATAATACCTCCCTCTATTTCTCCATCTGCGCCTCCTCCACCTTCACTAAACAAGCCTTCAATTCCTGTTTCTAGCCCACCAATGATGCCTCAAGCTCCATCTCCTAGCCCACTATCCATCCCTCTAGTCCCTGCCTCAGTATCATATCCCGATGAGAAAACTTAAAACATGAAATTTGTATCCCTTTAAAATACATTTTCAACTATATGTGTCCCAGCCCAAACGGAGCTCGGTGATAGGAGTTATGCCTATTTTACTGAATGTTGCCGGCTGTCGCGACACTCGTGCGTCGCGCGGGTGGCGCGAGCAGAACCTGTTTATGAATTTTTTTTGGACTTGTGCGATGGGCCCGTTGTTACGATTCACTTTTACTCGGAGGCATAAAAACTACTAGATAACTTGTGGACTTTTGAAATTATTATTTATTTTTGGAGTCGCCACCTACTTTATAAGGAAAAATAGAATAATCATATTTTAAAAGGGTTTTTCAAAACAAGAGAAAAATCAAATTTATCAGAGTTCGGGTACGAGTTCAAATGATCTCCAGGGAAAGGTGTTTAGCACCCTGATATTAAGGATCCGTAGGATACAGTTGATCTCGAGTCTTATATAATATGATATTGCTTAAAACTACTTATGTGTTTAAAATATTGCAAATATAGTTATTCAAAATCATTTTCCGCAAAAGTAAAGTTTTCACGCACATTTTAGAGATTTGAGCACAAAAGACTTCCTTTGTAAAATCCTTTCCTTTTAAAAATAATACAAGATCTTTTTTTCTTTCATAAGGATGTAGTGAAAATGATTCATTTCCCTGTCAAAATAAAGTTTGAAAATACATCTTTTACTTATTAAAAAAAAGAGGTCAATCAATAAGGGATTTTGTTTCCTTTAACCCGAACTTTAGTTAATAAAGGAAAATCCATTTTTTTTTATTTAGAGAAAGTCAATTTCCAATTCCGTAAACACATTAATTCAAAACTTGATTTTTAAATTTATGCCAATTTTGAGAAAGAAAGATCATTTTCTTTGGCAATTTCAAACCAACCTATTCCTTTTCATTAGCGAAAGTGTGAACTTTAGAAAATCCGAGAATTGATCAATCACAAAAATGAAAGTTTATTTAAAGGCATAAAAGGCAACTCTAGGTAATTAAGCTCTAATTTAAGGTTTCAATAATATTTAAGTTTTTATAATTTGCAAATAACAAAATACATGAATAAAAAAACGGGTTGGCGGGTATACCGGCCCATCAAACACTGTTATAAAAGGGGAGCCTAATTTATTCTAGACCATTTTCACTCATGGCTGGGCCTTCTACCATTTTTACCCTTGTTGCTCACGGAGTCGATAAGAATGATGGTGTTGGAGTCGTAGGCCCAACGGCTCAAAACAGATCATGGAATAGGCAGAATATGGGCCTCGAGGGCGCATGAGGGAGGGGGGGGGGGGGTGATAGAAATTAGTTAGAAAATACCCAAGTTATATCTGTTATATACCTACGTAATTAACTCATTAAAAACTAGACAGACAGTAGGCCCAAAAATAATAGGCTAGATAACTTAATTCAATTTTGGGCTTAATAGCCCACACGACACAGATACACAAGGCAGCAGGCCCAACATTGTAGATTAAAAGAAAGGAAATGAGGATAGGCTCAATACACAGATCTGAATTCATAAGCACACAAGCCCATTTACTATCATTCTCAAACAATCAATCAAATTCACATTTACTTATATAGGTGATATATGAAAATATTTCTGATATACATGGTATATCCGAAAGCCTACAAAGTACACGTCTTGAATATACACACAGTGTATACCCAGATCCACATGCCTTGTATTGAAAGTATATTTATGTCCTAGAGACAATCAGTATTAGGACAAATGTACTATATACACATTCGAGTTATTATTAATGGAGATTAATATTTTGACATTTGCAATTATTGAATTATTATTTGATTGTTTGTAATTATTCATTAATGTGCATCCCTTGAGCTTACGTTGTCATTAATAGAGTGAGATATTTTATGATAGAGCGTAACTCTTAAAATTACCTCGACTAATGATCATCGAGAATGAGATATCGATGATATGTGATAAGTCGACATGTGGTCTGCATCACATCCTTAGAGGATGTAGTATGTCTCACATGCTACGAGTAATGGTTACTCGTGATGGACACATGGATACTTTGGAAGTATTGGTATACCCTGCTGATATACTGTTTGTTATACTTGTCTAACATATGATCAGCGTGTGGGAGATAGAAGTCCTTAGACTTGAGGTCAATACACACCTTATCTACAAAGTAATATACTTTGATCCCGTCCTAAGCTCAAATGCCTTATAGGTTGAGATACGGCTTGTATTGGGTACATTACGATGTGGATTGAAGGTGGCAGTTGAGCCAATATTAGGATTCATTCCTCGAATGTATATTCGAGAGAACACTCGGATTCTCAGTGATATTAGGTTGACTAAGTCGTTGGCCAACGCAATAGACATATTTAGAATATGGTCTAGTCGTCAACTAATATAAATGAGATACAATGATTAAGCCATTTGGATAGACACTTGACAAATCCTAAGCTTGATCGGGTGTGTCGTGAATGAAAGGATTTTATCTAACCACATAAAGGTTAAGTTTATCGGATTCGCGTAAACGTATTTCACATATTGAGTTCGTCTTCCGGCGCCGTATAGGAGTTCCGTGTAGACCTTAGTTTGATTAATGTCGATATGAGAAGACCTGTAGGGTCACACTATGTCGGTTTCTATCTAAGGATGTATTGAGAGAGTAATTAAAATGTTCGATTTGGAATCGAGACATTTAAAGAATAATGATTACAATAATTAAGTAAAAATTGGATTTTGAATTTAATTAAGAATGCACGGAAATTAAATCGAGGCAGTGCAACTGCACGTCGAGCGTCGCGGCGCCTCTCGTGTCAATTTTTGGCCGTGCCCAAGGTCAAACCCTAATCCGGTTTTTTTGACCTAATTTTCAACTATAAATAGAGGCATTCATTTTCATTATTCTACACCAATTTTCAGAATAACATTCTAAGCCTTAGAGACTTAGAATAAAATACTCTCTCGAATCTCTGTCGGATTTCCTAGCTTTCCGAAAGAGGAGTACATTGAAGCTTGGAGCTTGCAAATTGGAAGGGCAATCGCGTGTGCACCTAACAGTAGATAAAGACTCCAGATTATTGTAACTTGTAAGTAAATGTTTTATGTTACAAGTTTCATTGTTGTATAACCATACCGAAATTATTGTTGGGGTAAGTAAGAAACAAATATTTTAAAACTTCCGTTGTGCCTTACTTATGTGATTTGTACCCAACAATTCCCTTCATGTATATCATTGAGATATACCATTATGGCCTTGAAGAAATTAAGAAGATAAATGACACCAAATTATGGGCAAACTCAGACATCATGCTCGCAGAAGAGTAACAAGATTATAGATTGAGTTACATGCAACAGAGGTATAGAAACTAACATGCTATAAACTGATTTTGTCAGACAAGATGCTAACACAGATACTCTTAATCAACTCAATTGTTCTATATCATACTATAGAGGGGACTAAGGGATATTACATGCTATCATAATGACCATTTTAAGATAGGAACAAGTTAGACAGTATACAAACAACTTAATAGTCAGAGTATGACACAATATCATTTAGAGGACTTCTAGCATGGAGGTAGTTTATACTCAAGCATAGACATAGCTATCATACAAAATGGTTCAAGTGATAGCATATGCATGGTCTAAGTGAAATCAAACTAGGCAAGACAGTGGCATAGAATGACTCGGGGTCCTTCATGTAAAAAAGGGTAAACTCTTGACTCTTAATAGGTAGCATACATTCCCACATAATTCAATGAAAATTTAAATTGTGGCCTAAATGGCCAATTAAAACAATTTGAGGCTAAAATATTAAAACAAGTTTAAATAAAAGCAAAAATCTTTCATAATTAAAGACATTTGAGGGATAAAATAAGACGCTATTTGACACTATATTTAATTACTCAAAATTTCTTAATTTTAAGGAGTAAAATATTTATCAAATTAGTATAATTAATTGAATCATTGTCCTCTTTAAATTATAGAAACTGATAGATATTTCTTAAAAATATGTAATATATGCTAATGATATATAATAATATATTCGATAATATTTGGCCAAATAACATGACAAAATATCACCAGAATAATTTCATAAAATTATTTTTGGTTTGTGAAATGCATATTTGACTCCGTTCATAACTCAGGAACTCTAAATAATTAATTAAAGTATTGGAGGGTAAAAATTAAGTGTCAAAACCCTATAAGTTAAAAATTTACGTTATAACGTTTCCCCACTTTGTTGTGGACGATGTTTTGAGAGAAAAAAACTCTAAAGCTTTCCCAAAATATCTAAGAAAATTCTTGATCAATTCATATCATTACTACATCAATCTAACATTAAATTAATACTAGTTCATCCTTCAAAACCATAGATTGTTGAAAATCGAATAAAGAAAAATCGAAAGAGACTTTGGGAAATATCTTAAAGGTATGTTATTTGATCTTTACTGACATTGTTTAGAGGATTTAGACTAGTGTAGAGTATTAGAAACAATGAGACTCCATTGGTGATTTATGGGGAATTCAAGAACACATTTTGGGGATGAAAAAGCCCTAATTTTTTGACAAGGGTGGGAACATTTAGAAATTGGTTATAGTTCTGAAATTTATCATTAGTAATCATTTTAGAACGATTGTTGAACTTGGAGGAACACGTTTGCTAGTTTTTTGCGGGAATTAAGGTATGCGTCTTTTCAAACATACTTTTCAGCCTTTTAAAATGATTTTTTTGGCAAGGTTTCATGTGCTTGAGAGACAAGCACTCATGGAACCTTAGGCGTATCATACCATATATATGTATTCGTGATTTTTCCTATCAAAGGATTATTGAAATTGATTTTTTACACTTTGAACTTTGAACATGATTTACCCCTATAAATGACTCTTTAAACTTGATTTCGGAAGCTAGGATATTTCATGTGTCTTGTCGTATGAACGGGCTTTGTTGAAGTTGAAATTTATTAAATATCTTGAACATGGTTTCTCAACCTATTAATGACTTGACGTACCCCTATTAACGTGATGTTGAACACAATCCATAATGAGTGATTCAACTTCTATGTTATGATTGTGCTTCAACTAATATTCCATGATTTCTATCATTTGTGTTTGTCCTAGCTACTCGGGACGGAGGGTAGTCATTATGGATCCTAGTGGGGTTAGCCTAGCCATTTGGGTTTGCGTAGCTATTTGGGAAGAAGGGTAGCCATTGTGGGTTGATAGCCTTGATGTGGTGCTTTTATACGATTTAGGGAATCCTATGTGGTTATCCCTTTGTTATGTTGATTTGGGCCTATATTGGCATGATCGTGATTATCCATTAGTTGTTTTATTGAAAATCTTGAGTTCATAAGTTGAAGACTTACATGTGATAAATAACATAATGAGTTGAAGTTGATTTATTTTTTCTTTAATGATTCCCATTAATGGTTTTACTAAGTTTGATGATTTATTCTTTCTCCGGATTTCAAACTGCTTTTATTGACATTGTTTTACCAAACTTATTATATTATTATATTAACTATTGTCCCGGAGGCACTCGCCGAGTACCCGGTACCCGGTGCATACCATTATTGTTTTTTTATGGTGTATCGGGTAATGTTGGAGAGCAAGTTCGTGATACGCGTGTGGAATAAGAGAACTTGCTGCTTTCTGGACTATTTGGTGAGCCCACATGCTTGTTTGTGGGACACCACTCTATCTTCATTTATTTATTTCAGTTTTTGGGTTGTTTTCAGAAGTTAGACACTTGTCTTATTTGTCTTAGAAGTTCCATAGACAGTGTGTCCGATTGTGGGTAGATGTTGAAAGTCTCATAAGACTATTGAGGGTTGCGACATTTAAGATTGAGTATTTTATATTAGACTTCCACATTTTTTTTTATAAATATGAGCACGCTCACGTTTAACTAGTTATGACTTGTTATAAATGAATATTGAAAGAGAACAGACGTTTAATAATTTTTATAAGGTGCTTCCGTTGTTGTTCATGACATCGAATTCCTGTTGCGTGCATGGTGGGTTTTGGGGCTTGCATCTGTTCCTTCTCTAGGACCTACGCCTACGCCCTCTATTATCAAAGGTGCATCTTGGCCTTCGTGGCTAGCCGAAAAAGTTCTTTCATCAAGCATCCCAACAACATATTTCACCCTCATTTTTATGTGTTTGTTCTGCCAGATTACAGTGCTCGTAAGCCAAGCTGACGAGCAATCAATGATTAATTTCACATACATCATCCATTCCCATAGCCCTACAACAAAAGCCATGCTACTGATAGGAGGAGATACATGTTCTCCAATCCTCCCTAGTATGACAAGTAGTCATGATAGTCGCGCTTCATTCATCAAATCAACAATCAACGCAGCATGAAAGTACAACTTTGATGGCCTTGATCTTGATTGGGAATTCTCTATGAAATTAGAAAACATGCTCAATCTATGATACCAACCAAGGATAGCCAGTGATTTTGATTAATTTGGTAGAGTGGATGAAAGAAAAACAAAGCCGACCTCCGCGTGATATGAGTTCATCGTGATATGAGTTCATCGCAGGACAAATATTGACGGCTGAGCCTCCATCAATCAATACCTTAGAAATGAACTTGTTCATGCACTTTACTGTTATGTTCAAAGCTTTGTTGTGGCCCAAACCCTCAGGTGGCAATTCTTTGTCATGAAAAGAGACTTTATGGGCCTCTAAAATCTGTCCGACCAAGGTCGAGAGTTTATCGCCCGTGGTCTCTCTCGGAACATAAGCTTCTTTGAGTACTTCCAATAAAGCGCGTCCATGGTCCGGAGAATCCATCAACAATGATAGCAAAGAAATCTGAGCCGGTGTTTTCTTCAATTGCTCTACAACGGAATACTCCTTGGTTGGCATTTTCCTCCAGAACTCTTCCACTTCAGTCTCTGTTACAACCTTTTTTGGATTGTCTGCAGGGGCATAACATCGTCCGGATCTTGTCATACCAGCGACGACAACTTCTACAATTTGTTTCTCCTTTCCCCTGCTCCTTTCCCCAATCGAATAGCTCCAAGGGGCGGTTTTGGTATCGACAGACGGCGTCACCATCCGCGATTTCGGAGGGAGTACTTCCACTTCAAACGGTGCCCTCACTTGAACTGTAATTATAGGGGTGATCAAAGCTGATGATTCAACCCTTTCCTCTGTTCGGACCGGCACAATGGTCCCTTCCAAACCGTTTTCTTCATCAACGGTAATAATGTTTATATTGGCATTGTCATGATTTGGCAAAGGGTTATTATTTACATTAGGGGGGGCCCTTTCAGTTGGATAATTCCCTCTTTGATCAAAGCCTCGATCTTGTCTTTGAGGGCAAAACAAACTCCAGTGTCATGTCCGGTGATCCCCGAGTGGTACGCACAATGCTTAGTTTCATCATACGATCTGGGAATAGGATTGGGGATATGCCCTGGGATGGGTTGGAGTATTCCCGCGGTCCTCAATCTTTCGTATAGTTGGGCTAGAGGTTCGGCTAAAGGTGTATATGTTTTGACTGGCCTTCTTTCGTGATTTGCCCGGGGTCTGGGAGTATTTGGTGGATGGGCTTGTGGCTGAGGTGGATATGTGGGTTGATACTGTGGGGAATTTCGATAGGTAGGTGCTCGTGGTGGGCTATATATTGGTGGGCATGATAGACGGGGGTAGGGAGTAGGCGAGTGTTGACAATAAGGTGAGGGATTTGTGTGCTTTGGCTATAGTATGAGGGTGATGATTTTGGGTGTTTTGATTATAGTAGGGAGGCTGGGATGCTGGGCTTTGGTAGGTTGGCATTTGGTTGGACCTATGTTCCTGGACCGCCATGACAGGAGATGCTCCGTCCCTCCTCTTCTTAATTGCTCCTCCAAATGAATCTGACTGAATGGCCTTACTTGTTGCCTGCAACGCTGCCAAGTTTGTGATTCTCCCCGTTTTGATACCCTCTTCTATGAAATCTCCCATTCTTACCACTTCTGAGAAATTCCGTCCGATGACGCTTATCATTCTTTCATAGTAAGTTGCATCCTTCATAGATTGCACAAAGAGCGTGGTCATCTCACTTTCCGCCATCGGGGGGCTGAACTTTTTTCGCTTCCGCCCTCCACCTCATGGCATATTCTCTGAAGGTCTCTGTAGATTTTTTCTCCAACTTCATCAAATAAAATCTATCTAAGACTGTGTCAGTGTTGAACCTGAATCTATCCACAAAATCCTGTGCCATTGCGCCCCAGTTATGCCATTTTCGTGGGTCCTGGCTTGTGTACCAGTCGAGCGCTTCTCCTGTCAGACTCCTTATGAACAACTTCATTATGATGGCCTGGTCCCTACCCACTCCAACCAGCTTGTCACAATACGATCTTAAATGAGCGCGAGGATTTCCCTTCCCATCGAATAAGTCAAATTTTGGCACCTTATACCCGATAGGCAACTGAACGTCGGGATGCATGCAGAGGTCTTCATACTCGAGTCCCTCATGCCCCTTGCTGGTTTGAATGTTTTTAAATGCCTCTTTTAGGCTATGAATTTCCCTTGCCATACTTTCATCATTTCTAATCCTGGCTTGCCTTTCCATCTCTTCGTATTGGTCTATCTCCTGATGATGTATGTTTGGTATGGTAGAAGTAGAAGGTTGGGCTTCCGTTGCATATACCGGTGGCACATACTGCTTGTTAGTGATGTGTGCCATTGGTATTTGTTGGGTTGCCTGGTAATTTTGTGTGGGAGGGATATTTTGGACAAGTGGGGTAGTTTGGGTAAGTGGAGTTTGATGTATATATGGGTAGTGTGAAGGATACTTTGGTTATTTTGTAGCGGGCTTTGTTGTGGACTGGCCTGCGGGTTGATAGGATGCGGATTGGTACGTTGTGGGCTGGCGAGTTGAGGGTTGGTTTTGCTTGGTAAGGGATTTCGGGGAAGGCTCTGGGGAAATGATGATTCATGAGATGGAAAGGTTTGTGGTGCAGTTGCGCTCGTCTCTTGTTCAGGCAGTGGAGTGTTGATGCTGATGGAGAGATTGGTAAGATTCCGGAGCCGTTCGATCTCAGTTTGCATAGTTGCCATTTGCTGAAGTAGTTGGGCGAGGTATTCATCCTGGATGGAAGTATTTCTCCTTTCCGATGTCTCTGGTTCACCTCCCGGAAGAGCGACAATTCCCAAACCGGTTTGTTCGGCTGCCCCTGAATCAGTCATTTTGTCGGATGATTGTGCCTTGGATCTCGTGAAGTAATGGTGTTCCGCCAGTTTCAATCAACGCGAATCAACTTTTGGGAAATAAAGCAGGCAAAAAATAAACCTTCTTCTAAAAAATGAAACAAACCAAGTTAGTATGAGACGAATAATTATTGCTTTGAATAACATGTATAGAGTGGAAAACGGTAAACAAATAGCAGACAGATTATATGAAAATTAAACGCGCGTCCTAATGTGCATGGGGCCTCCTTTATGCGGAGGTGGGCTTAAACGCAAAATATGCAAGATACTGATAAATTGATCCAAGCCAAAGATTGTGATGCCTTTTGTCGGAAATAAAGGTTGACTTTTACTAAATAATAATGCGTACAATAACAAAGCTGACAACATAAGATATTTATGCTCAAGTTCTAAATCTTGCTTTTGATCACTGAGATGAAGATGGAACCCTAACATTTCTGGGTCCGACTCCTGCGTCCTCTAGATACTGCACTATATTTTGCATTTGATGCCACATTTCGGGGGTAACGACTGTGTCTCTGAGCCGGAAATTCCTTACCCAAATTGTCGTGCCGATATCTTCAAAACCTTGCTCGCCATCAGGACTATGGTCTGTACTACTGCAATCCTCTCGTAGCCACGCTTGATATTCGGGGGTACCTCCTGCCTGACTACCTCCAATGTCTATTGTGTCAATATCGTTCCATTCATCGAAGACTTGCCTAGCTCTGGGGACAATGAAATTCGGCCCGAATGGAATTTCAGAAATCCTCATATTTGCTCGGAGGGGGATTATCTGCTCTTGTCCCAACTGTCAGAGTACGCGGAGTGGAGCGTAAGGTTGGAGGCCTTTCAACCCGATAAGCTCAATATAATAAAGCCTTTTGCATCTTACGTAGGCTTTCTTGGCATTCGGGAGCAGAGGGTATTTCCATTGGATCTGTTCACAGGTGCGGGACGCTAAAAACCCATACCAATCATTCACGCCGACAGGCGATACAAACCGCTTCGTCCTGTCGTAAAAGCTGACGATTTTGTTCGACTCGCTGAAGCATATGTCGACCATATTCGGGCGCTGATAGAAGTGTTCCATTGCCCACATCTGCAAAATAAGGTTGCAGCCTTCGAAGAAACCTGCTTCACCTCTTTTACATTTCCCTAAAGCCCGAAACATTTCTGCTAAGATCATAGGGGCCAAAGTGAGTTGTGCTCTGTTTGCTCCTTTGAAAAGTGCCCGTGCTACGGAACATATGCAGGTACTGATCTTTCCATACTCAAGCGGGAATATCAGAGACCCTAGAAAGGCGACAGTAAATGCAATAGGTCGTTTGGTCCGCCAATGATCGGGGGTGCATGAAAATTCATTTTTGAATATCTTGTAACCGTCTCGACAACCGTACCTCTCATAAAGATAATCCATCGAGACCCAGTTATTTTCAAAGCATAGGAGTTTCTTAGTGTTCTTTAGCCCTAAGTAGCGGAGAAATTTCTTTCCGGATTGACAGTGCGGGATGATTTGTCCTCTACCATGGTAGATCAAGTTGGTGAAATAGTTGATTTCTTCCAAAGTAGGAGTCATCTCAAAATCTCTGAATCTGAAGACAACCCGATCCGGATCCCAAAAATGGATTAGTGCTCGAACCAAATGTTGATCGGGGAAGATGTCGAACAACGAAACGAGGCAACCTAATCTTCTCCTAATTGCCATTTGGTCGCCAAGGTCAAAGTTTGTCCACCATATTTTCGGTTGCTCGGAATCCCACTCACCATCCTGACTTGCGGCACAGACTCCATCTATAACAAAAATAAAATAAACAAAATGAATATACATTTTCCGATTTTGGCATACTGTTTAGGCTTGGATCAATCCATCAATATCCTGCTACACGTAATATGCTGATTGGTCGTTGGGTTGTGAGACCCGTCGACAATTTGGTGGATTTCTTAATTGTGGAGTTGATGCCAAGGATCAACCCACCTAAGGTGTATGTATGCATGACTTAAAATAAATGGTGGTATAGCTCTATCCTAAATTTTCTAAGATTTGGCTGACTAGACACAAGGTTCCCGAGCGGACTACTCGAGTGAGAAGGCTACGCGGCCACCGGATGGTCCGGTCACTCCGCGCATACGCCAACTCTCCTAAAATTTGGTAGATTGAAAGAAATTTGCGGGTGCGCAAAACACACCTCGCGTGTAGTGTGTGATAGTGTCAATTTTCCAGAGTGGAAGAAATATGAGCGAAATGCCAATTTAGGGAAAGCAGTAAGAGAATATAGCAATTAAAGCAATTATGCAAAATTTTCACAAATGAAACATATCAAAGCATTACAACAAATAATGAGCAAAAAGTAAAGCACAATAATAATTAACCTGATTTGGCTATGGTCAAGAACCTGAAATGTCCCCAGCGGAGTCGCCATGCTGTCGCGCCCTGTTTTGACCTGCTCTACGGGTCAAAGCGGAGCACAACGTGTCCGGTGATTCCTGGGTAAAGGATTAAGGAGTCGCCACCTAATTATTTTTTACGGTGAATTAGGACACCTAAATATTAAACTAAATGCTGCAATATAACTCCAATTTTAATGGTATACGAAACTAGTGAGATTCTAGGTAAGGGTTCTTTATTATCCTAAAGGGAAGGGGTTAGGCATCCTTTGAGATCCGCTAACTTGCGGTTATCCGGTCAAACTCAGGTTAATATTATACTAAGGAAAATACATGTTTAAAGTATATAAAGTTAAGCAAAAGTTTTGCAAATATTTAGTAAATGATGCATTTTGTACAAGTATGCATTTGCATGGTATTAAAAAAAATATGCATGTAAAGTTGAAAAATATGCATTTGGAACAATTAATAGCAAGGAGAAAAATGAGTTACTTATATGCCAAAGAAGTAATTTTTTTTTGGAAATCATTTTGAGTTGTACCATTAATAAAGTGAACAAAAGATGATCAAAATTTGTTTTGAAAATTTTAAAATATGCACGACGAGCCTAAAAAAAAAAAAACTAGCGGGGGATTTCTAATTTTCCTACTACCTTATTACTTATCCATTCATGGCCTAATTATTCTAAATATCCTAACAATCACACAAACATTAAAATAATTATTACATGCCCAAAAATAAAAATAACGGAATTTAAAGAATAAAAAATGAATGGAAACTAAGGCGGATGACGATGTCATCTCGCCCTATTGGTTTGGAAATCCCGAGTTTGGAGAATGCAAGGAGTGTGGATGCGGGTCTTCGTTTGACGATAATCATGATGAGTCTCATAACGAGACTCTTCGTTGCTCCCGATGCATTTCATGTAAAATAAAAGAAAAGAAAAGGATTAGAGAATGGAACATGAAAATATATACATAGAAAAAAGGGTAAATAGATAATTCATGAAAGGTAATATGTTGTTGGGCCTCAGGGAACAATCAACACGCAGAAATAGAAAGCAGGCCCAAACTTATAATTTTCAGACTTGAAGGAGGTAAACAGACAGTCATCTATAGGTTGTTTATTAAAAATGGTGCCTACTGGACATACAGAAACATGAATTTAACTCAATAGATGTATGAGATATACAAAGATGTCCTATTGACCAACAGGGGCAACATTTTGGGGATATTCTATTGATCACTACTAATCCAGATAAGTTTTATTCAGATGATAATTTCAGAATGAAACTAGCGATAAATAACTATACGGGTCTGCCCCAAATCAGTAATATGTCCAAGCAATATTCAATCCAAATTCATAAGTTATTTTATACTAACAGGGACATGATTCCAGTTGTGCATAAAAACATTTAGAGATACACATAGTAGGACTGTCAAATCGAGCAAATAAGACCAGAATAACAAAGACAGGATATTCAACAACTCAAATCATATTTAATACATGCTGTTTTTGGGATTTATAACTTGATATACACACATGAGCAGGGCAATATTTTATCAAGATAATACAGATGGTCACACAACACACTTTATGAAGTAGGCATGGCTAGTCACACAAAAACCAGAGGTCACCACTTCATAGTTTAAGTCACACATACATAGTTAAGACTAAATATGAGGTATTGGGCATAAGTAGGCAGATTCTCATGGCATAAATACTTGGATTGATTATCTAGTATATTACAAGTCAAATATTAATATACCACAACTGATAAACAACTAATCATCTATTAGGAATGAATCAGTTAAAAGAACTCAATAAGATAGGCGGATTCCAGTATTTTGAGTATACAGAGGATCAACAAACATCCAGAAACCATACACATACACACAATACTTCCACTTATCTCAAACTCACGCACATATGTTTACAAATAATCTAGTAAAGATTTAAAGCTAATCTTATCCTACACTACTCACAAAAAGCATATGAACAGTTAACATATACCTATCTAAGTCATTGAATCTAAAACTATGCTACTATTTTTTTTTTTGTAATCTCAATCATATCAACAGGCTAGCAAACAATTATTCAATTGCCATTAATCATGAACTAAACAGTAAAGAGGACAATACACTATACTAAGCACGAACCTAATCATACAAATAAAGCATGTCTATACATTAATAATTAACTAAACATGCTAACAAACCCATACTTAGATATTACTGAACACATCATCATGAAACGACTACACTATCACATAATTAACAATAAAATACACAAAAAATGCAGAAAATAAAACTGAGAGGAGATGTATTTCCGGACCTTCTTCGGGCAGCGAACCGAAGCGTCGTCTCGAATCGTCGGCCCGCTCGGAGAAGTTTGTTTAGGCAGTTTAAAGAGAACAGGAGCTTAACTCTTTGTGGTTTTGGTCAAACCAGAACCGAGAGTAAAAGAAGGATTTTTTAGAATCGAAGCTCGTTCAAGAAGGGATTTTTGTTAAACCCCCTTTTGTGAAACCATAAGGCAGGTTGATTTTTGCAAGAACTAAGATAAAACAGAGGGCTTTTTGAAAATCAGGACCCCCTTCCATAACCCACAAAGGGTTCTATTTATAGTCCTTATTGAGACCCCTCCCCAACAGCTAGATTTTGAAAATTCGAATTTAAACCCCTGGAAAAAAAGTGACGGTTTATCCCTTTTTCTTTTTGAAAACCGAGATGATAAAGGAAGAGGTATGGGGTTCGTGTTCTTACCCAACGAATCCTTGAAGGTGCCCTGAGGATCGACGACTCATGCATGGTCGATTTGACCCGGACGAGCTGTTCAATGCTCTGAGTTTTTGCAAAAAATGGAAAAGGGGACTGGGGGGGATGCGAGAGGTCTGAGATGGAAAGGGACGTGGTGACAGTGGTGTGGTGAGGGTGTTTGTCCGGCGGGTAAAGGGATGTGTTGGTGGAATCGGCGAAGGACCGCCGGATTTTGGAAGGGTTTGGGTCGAAGGTCGCCTGGTTTTTTTTTGGCGTCGCTGGTTTTGTTTTTGATTTGGTTTTGGGCGAATTGGGGGTTTTAATTGGGATTGGGCTCGGGTCAGCGAGTTATTGGGCTGGACGAATTGGTTTTTGGGCTGGTGGGTGTTTTGGTTGTTCGATTGGGCTGCGGAAATGGGGTGCGTTTGGGCTGTGATTTTTGTGGTGGGTCAGGAATAAGGGAAATAAAAGGGGAATGGGGAGTTGGTTAAAAAATAGAAGAAAGGGGATTTTGGGCTGTTGCAGGTGGGCCGAAAATAAAGAGGGGGAGTTGTTTTGTTTTGGGTTGAGTAGAAATTATTTTGGGGTTATGTTTGGTTGGGGGATAAAAGGGATGGGGTGATGATGTTGGGCCGGGTTCGGCTGATGGCCGGTTGGGCCTGGCGGGTTAATGGTCGGTTGGGCTTGGAGTTTTGGTTGGTGCTTGGTGAAATAAGGGAATGGGCTTGGGAGTTTATTTTGTGGGTTTGGTTTAAATGGGATTGTGGGGGTTGGACTTGGAAGGTGGGGTGGCCGATTGGGCTTGGAAAGGTTTTGGGATTTTGTTTTGTGGGTTTGGGTATAAGGGAATTGGGGGGAAATAAAGGGGAAGGAAATAAGGGGAATGGGCTTGGACGAAAAAATGGGTTTTGGGTGAATATTGTTTGGGTAGAAATGAGTGGGTTATGGGTTAAAAATATAAAAGGGGGTTTAATATTTAAAATATTTTTTTTTGTAAAAGATGTGAATTGTTTAAAATAACATAACGATGTGATAATAATAAAAATATAATATTTGCGAAATGTTTAATGCTTAAATAAAAAATGGAAATGCGATGCAATTTTGCGAGAATAAAATATCATAGAATTTTCGGATAAAACTTATGATTGTGATAAAAATGCAAATGATAGTAAAAATGCAAATAATAATAATAATAAGAGAATAATAATAAGAGAATAATAATGTATATATATATATGCATGTATGTATATAGATTAAAATTGTTTTGAGGTGTAAAAGTATTTAAAATTGCAAATAAATTGGAAAAGACGGGACAAAATTGGGTGTCAACAATAAGAATTCCAGAGCTGTTACTCTTGAGTAGGACTTTTCCCACGTCTTCATGGAAAATTTCCCGAATGTTTTAGCGTATTGCAAAAGGTTGAAGGAATTGGCGGACCAACTTCGCAACGTTGGTGCGCCCGTTAGTGCAGATCGTCTGGTTCTACAGATGGTTGCTGGCCTCTCCGAGGCATTTAGTGGCGTTGGGACCCTACTTTATCAAAGTAATCCTCTCCCAACGTTCTATTAGGCCCGCTCCATGCTTACTTTGGAAGAAGCCGGATTGGCTAAGAAGGCGGCTACCGGGGCAAGTCCCGTGGTCATGATGACGTCCTCCACAAATTCTCCAGGGTGTGTTGATAATTCGGGCCAAAACCGTGCTCACGATGGCGGCAAGAATACTAGGAAAAATAATGGAAGAAACCGCGATGGCAAATGCGGTGGAAACGTCAGCAGTACCGGCGGAAGTAGGCCCCACCCCATCAACAGTAGGCCTCAGCCCCACTGGTCCCAGCCTTGGGCCCCCTGGCTGTGGGCCTGGACCAGCAGGCAGTGGCCCAACAATCTCGACTTTTCAGCGCCTCCAGCCCACGGTAATTGGGCCCAATTTCAGCTTTTTTTTCGCCCAGCTACTCTAGCCCAGTCTCGGTCCATGAATCCAGTGGGGTACCGGGTCAGCAGGGAGGCAGGCTTGGGCCCCACCAGGCCCATCATGCAGACGTATCCCGCACCCTAACTTCGCCAGCGGGTCCACTGCCCGCTGGTTCTCCCCAAACAGCGTAGTCTTCAAATATGGGTCCAGCAACTGGGCCATCCATTCTACCCAGTTCCGGGTACTGTTTCTGGGTCCAGTGTTGGCCCAATTCCCGTGCCCAGCTCCAGCTTCAGTTCCCGATTTGGGCCAGCAGGATCACTGCCTGCTAGCTAGTCCGTCCCAAGTCCTGAAAATTCCTAAAATCCACCCGCCTCTGCCCCGAGTCATAGACCAGTCACTCGTAGTTAACGGGGGATTTTTTTTTTTAAAAGTACATTTTAATTTACATTCTAATGTTCTTAGATCACCCTTACCCCGTAATCATGTGTCTACATTAAATGACCCGAATTGGAAAATTGCTATGACTGATGAATATAATGCTCTTATTGATAATAAGACGTGGGAGTTAGTGCCCCGTCCATCTGGTATTAATATTATTCGGTCTATGTGGATTTTTGCTCATAAGGAAAATTCAGATGGGCGCGACTTGTGGGTGATGGTAAGACTCAGTAGGTTGGTATGGATTGTGGTGAGACATTTAGTCCGGTGGTCAAGCCGGCTACCATTCGCACTGTGCTTAGCTTAGCTCTTTCGAAAGCATTGCCTATTCATCAGTTAGATGTAAAGAATGCTTTCCTCCATGGTGATCTCAAGGAAACAGTCTATATGCATCAGCCTTTGGGGTTTAGGGATCCCAAACATCCTCATCATGTCTGTTTGTTGAAGAAGTCCTTATATGGGCTTAAGCAGTCTCCACGTGCTTGGTATACGCGATTTGCCGACTATGTTTCGACTATTGGGTTCACTCACAGCAGGTTGGATAATTCCTTGTTCATCTATCATCATGGTTCATCCTTGGCCTATATTCTGTTATATGTGGATGATATTATTATGACTGCCTCTTTCGATACCTTACGCCAGTCTATCATGACAATGCTCACCTTTAAGTTTGCTATGAAAGACTTGGGGCCTTTGAGTTATTTTTTGTGGATTGCTTTCACTCGTCATGCAGGTGGGTTATTCTTATCTCAACGGAAGTATGCAGCTGAGATCATTGAGAGGGCTAGGATGTCATCCCGTAAGTCCACTTCCACTCCCGTTGATACTAAGCCCAAGCTTAGTGTTGCGGACGGCGCACCATACGAGGATCCAACCCGATATCGCAGTCTTGTAGGGGCCCTTTAATATCTTACATTCACGAGACCAGATATTACGTATGCTGTACATCAGGTGTGTTTGTTTATGCATGATCCCAGAGTTGAGCACATGAATACGCTCAAACGCATCATTCAGTATATTCAGGGTACACTTGACTATGGCTTGCATTTATATCCTTCTTCGACGTCAGAACTTGTCTCGTATACAGATGCTGATTGGGGTGGTTTTCCATACACCAGACGGTCTACGTCTTGATATTGTATGTTTCTTGATAATAACTTGGTCTCATGGTCTGCCAAGAGTCAGTCAACTTTATCACGCTCTAGTGCAGAGGCCGAGTATCGAGGAGTAGCCAATGTGGTGTCTGAATCATGTCGGTTACGTAATCTTTTTTAGAGCTTCATTGTCCTATTCAGAAAGCTACCTTGGTTTATTGTGATAATATTAGTGTCATCTATCTGTCTGGGAATCCGGTTCATCACCAGCGCACTAAACATATCGAGATGGACATTCATTTTGTTCGCGAAAAGGTAGCTCGTGGACAAGTACGCGTCTGTCATGTCCCTTCCAGGTATCTAATTGCAGACATCTTTACAAAGGGTCTTCCCTCGGTCCTTTTTGAAGATTTTAGGGACAGACTCAGCGTTCGAAGACCGTCCGCTATGACTACGGGGGTGTGTTAGACAAGTGTATATTCCCGTGCTATACATAGTGTATGTATATCACGGGACTTTGGTCCGTTTTAGGATTATAATTAGTGTAGAATATTTGTATTATTTAGCATTGTACACTTACCATAATTATAGAAGTCTTGTACTACTAGAATAGGGTTTTAGGAGTAGAATAGCAAAAATATTTTCCTATTATGGAAATATGTAAATTGTATATATAGTCTTTCAATTAATGAAAATAATCAAGAGATTATTTGTTTCAGTGAATAATGGATTTATATGTAGATGCATATTCTCCTTTTTGTTTTTGGTTATTTTATGATAATATATTGTTTTTGGGATATTGTTATGATATCTATTTGTGTTATTCTCTTCTTCTTTCTTTTTTGATCTCTAATTGGTATAAACTTTCTTGAATTGAAAGTGTTAATCACTACTTTCCAAACTCAACAATTTTTTTATTCTCTTTTACGCTATGTGTGTTCTTTTGGACTATCCTTTTCTATTTTCTTTTTAATTTCTAGAATATTATATTGTTACACTTTATACATGACTGTGATTTATTTTTCTTTCAGTTTGGAAATAGATGAATAAAGGGTTTATATGTGGATGCAACATTCTCCTTTTCTTGGTGATCGTATGATAATATTAATTTTGACATATTATTATGATTTCTATTTGTATTATTCTCCCCTTCTTTCTTTTTTGATCTCTAATAGTTATGTATTTTCTTGAATTGAAAGAATTAATCACTATTTTCATGTTCCAACCGAATTTGTTATTTATTTTACGTCAGATAAGTTCTTTTGCACTCTCCTTTTTAATTTGCTTTTTAATTTTTAGAATATTACATTGTTATACTTTCTACATGACCGCGATTTTGTTTTTTTGCAAATTGAAAATAGGTGAGTAATGAATTTATACGTGGATGCAATATTCTCCTTTTTATGATTTTATGATAATTTTATTTTTGGTATATTATTCTGATTTCTATCTAATAATTTTATTGTTGGCATATTATTATGATTTCTATCTGTGTTATTATTTCTTCTTTATTTTTTGATCTCTAATGAGTATGAATTTTCTTGAATTGAACTAAAAAATTTATACCAATTATTTTCCCATTTTTTTAAACAATTTTTACTTCTCATTTCTTTATCTTGTATTTTTATAGATAGTGTAACCATACTTTTGTTGCTTACCTATAAAAGTTGAAAAATTTATCAACAATAGTAAGTGAAGATGTTATTTACGATTAGTTTTACTAAATAATTTTGATCTCTAATAAAAATCAGAATAATATGCCAAAAGTAAGTGAAGATGTTATTTACGATGAGTAATGAATTTATACGTGGATGCAATATTCTCCTTTTTATGATTTTATGATAATTTTATTTTTGGCATATTATTCTGATTTCTATCTAATAATTTTATTTTTGGCATATTATTATGATTTCTATCTGTGTTATTATTTCTTCTTTATTTTTGATCTCTAATGAGTATGAATTTTCTTGAATTGAACTAAAAAATTTATACCAATTATTTTTCTATTTTTTAAAACAATTTTTACTTCTTATTTCTTTATCTTGTATTTTTATAGATAGTGTAACCATACTTTTATTGCTTACCTATAAAATTTGAAAAATATCAACAATAGTAAGTGAAGATGTTATTTACGATTAGTTTTACTAAATAATTTTACATCAAGAAATTAGTAAATAATAGAATTCTCAATAGTCAAAAGGATTCTTAATAAAATGGAAGCTTGAAAATTATGTGCTATTTCAATTTCTCTCTCCTATTTCGAGTCATGTGTTGAATTCATAGGAAAATATTTTAAACGAAATAACCATTTTCTTATATTTTATGAACTTTTTGTACAGTTTCGAATATTTTGAGGATGAAAAAGATGAGTAGCTTTAAAGTGGAATTGTTGGTTATAAAGTTTGTGATGTTTATGTGAAAGAAGAAAAAGAATAGATAAATATTGAATGGGAGAGGAAGCAAGAAAGAAAAGAAGAAGAGAAAAGAAAAAAAAGGAAAAGAGGTAAAAAGAAGAAAAAAGACAAGACAATACTTAATCGACGAGATTTCGTTTGTGTTCTTTTCTTAATTTATTAAAAGTGTTTTTTTCTCATTGAAAAAGAGATGTTAGCTAAATTTATTATTATTTATCTGGTTTACATTGATTTTTTGGACTGCGGAAAACACCCTAAATGAAATTCTATTCTAAGATTCTATATTTCTTGGATTGACGTTTAAAAGAGGAGAAAAGATTAAACTTTTTAATTAAATTGTAACTTAGGTAGAGTGGATAAGTTAGATAGATACTTAATGTATATTAGATGAACAAAGGAAAACTATATTTAAAGCTTATAAGCACATGAACATAAAGATATTGAAACCCATAAAATATAATGAATACAGTAAAATTACGTTTAATCGATGCTCCACCTATATAGATTATATTATTATTATATAAAATTCAATTATTTTTGAAAGAATAAAAACCATAATTGTTAAAAATTAAAAACAATAAAACTAAGTAACAATAATCTAATCCCTTTGATTGTGAAGACTAAAAGTTTTAAAATATTTTGAATATTCAGATATTAAAAAAAATATTTTGTAAATACAATAAGAGTTTTATAATCGCGTGAAACGCGAATTTATTCACTAGTATTTTAATACTACTTTTACTTTTCCGGTGAGAAATTGGTTTGCAAGCTGATTCAGTTAAACAATGCATGTAATATAACATGAAAATTAACACAAGTACCAATTATCAAATTAATCTCCTTTTTCTAATTAACTTTCATATATAGCATAAATGTAATGAAAATTAGATAAAGGGAAAATGATCAAATTTACCCCTTTACTACGAGAAAAGGATCACTTTTACCCTTTGTTATACCTTCGGTTTAAAAATATCCTTACCGTTATTAAAATGTCTCAAATATACCCCTCCTCCGTTAAGAAGTGACATGTGTTTGTTTAGAGTCGAGACTTCTTTTTCCTTACTAACAAATAGTACAAATACATTTTATATTTAACTAAGAAGTTGGCTTAATGTTTAACTAAACAGTTTGTTTCAGTGAGATAATTTTTTTGCACGGTTAACTAAGAAGGATAAAAGAGCCACTTTCAATTCTTTGGCATAGTTGACTTGCAAATTTTAATTTTAGAGGTATAAAGTGTATCCGAATTTAGATTTAAACATAGAGAAGTAACAAATGCTATAAAAACAGAAGAGGTAGTGGTGTACCGAAGAAGTATTGGGTAGAAGTGATTAGACAGGACATGACGCAGGTACAACTCACTGAGGACATAACCTTAGATATGAGGTTATGAAGGACTCGGATTAGGGTAGAAGGCTAGTAGGTACTCTCGCTTATCTTTTCATATTAGTAGTCACATTATTGCTCTATAGTTTAATGTGCTTTGATTTCTGTTACTATTGTTGGTTGCTATTGTATAAAGCAGTACGAGAAGTAAATAAATATTACAAGTGTTCGAAAGGATGAACAAACATTCAATATTCAGAAATTGAATCTTGTTGAACAAATAGGCCAATCTTCAAAACTGCCGCAAGATTGTTGAGTCTTGAATCTTGATGACCTGAAATCAAGAAACAACTAAATCTGGATGGTTACAACTGTGTGTCGAGTCGAGTGATTGCACTCTGTCCTTAAGACAAGATTGTCCCGTATATATGCTTTTACGTTAATGGACAACAGTCTCCCAAGATAAAACAACACTTTAATCTCAACACTACAAAGCATAGGTTGAGTCTGACGAAGAAAACAAATATGAATCGACTTGCTGAAGATATGGAAAATGAAGGAAGAGTTTCTGTTTTCGTCCAACGTTTGGACTGACTTTCTCTTCTGTTTTGTCTCTGTGTATATAATGTGTCTCTGTAGTGTATATCTTGTGTATATGTGTGTTTTTCCTCACTGTTTTGCTATCTTTTTCGTCACTGTTTGTGCTAATTTTCTGTCACGTTATTGAGCCAAAGAGGCATCAATATATAGCATGGAGGAGGGACTCCTCAACTGCCACAAACATGGCTGTAAATAGTCATTAGGAGGGCTGTTAATGGCCATTAGGGAGGCTGATCATGGCAGGTTTAATGCCATTAGTGAGGTTGTTCATGGCCATTGAAGAGGGCTGATTATGGAGGAGTTAATGAGCCAAGTAATAGCTGATTAATGCCCCAAAAATCAACTCCAACGGTAGACAGAAAGTTTCTGCCTTTCGTCGTTCCAAAATCAACTTTTCAGAAACTCTAGGGACTAAATTGTAAATATTAAGTAATTTGGGGTCTAAAAAGATAATATCAAAAAGTTCCCACAGCCCACAGCCCGGACCGGACGGGCGGGCGGCGCGCGTGTGGGCTTAGCCTTGAACCCAAGCACATCTAGGTCCTCCCTCCTTTAAACACATGGGATACCCCTTGGGGTCTAAAACCCTTTACCACTTTAGAGACTTATAAAGAGAGCAATTCTTCCTTTTCCCACCGATGTGGTAGATTTGTCCCACACCATATTTCCATGCCTCAAACACCTTACTTAGTGGACCAATATCTCTTTCATTTCTCAACGAAATTTGACGATTCTTGGCCCTACGGTCATCTACTCACTTAGTAGATTATGCATGTGAGAAGAGACAAAGCCTCCAACATGCGGAACACTAGTGTTTAATTCATTAAATATGGGTGGACGCACCTCCCCGTCAAAGGCAAATTTCCAACAACTATTTGGTATTTCTTGTACTTCGATTATTTTATTTTATTTCTTGTGCTTTGATCCTAAAGATAAAGAATCAAAGTTACTAAAATTAATTGAGATGTGTGAAAATTTATTCCAAACGGCACTATTATATAGCAAAAAGAGGTTGGACATAGTATCAAAATTCCCAATAATATTCCACAATTGATCATGAAAGAATACATTAGGTCAGAGGCCAAGTAGGTCTATCTAGTTAAGCCTCATAAATATTTAATAATAATATAAAAAAGTAAGAAAAACAAATATTGATTTATGGGAGTTGATAATTGGGAGGACATGGCTTAAAGCAGTAGCACTGGCTGTTGTCGCACACTCCATATTGATAACCCTCATTTTTGCAAGAAGATGTACACTTTTCCGCAGGTGGCGTTTCTACACATGGTCCCTTGTATGTGCGGCTTTGAGCTTGACAAATATTTGCCTCTGTCGTATCCAAAAACAAAGAATAAAAGGAAATAAATAAAGGAGAGTTGCATTAAATAAGGTCGTAACTCAATATAAAAAATGAAGTTCTAGAAATAACATATATTTTTTTGGATTCTAAAAGAAAAGAGATGGTACCTGCATTGCCCATGAAAAACAGCACCAGAAAAAACACAACTTTCAACAAAGGCGAAGAATATTCCATCTTTTTTGCTATCTATTCAAAAGGTATTTTTGATAATGAAAAGGATGAAGCACCATGCTTATCTTATATAGAGTTAATGATTCACTACTATTTAATGACTTTCTCTTTAATTATCTTTATAGTAAATTTCTTACTAAATAGTGCCCTACTATGAAACTCATTATATAGTAAGAAAATCCACTATACAGATATCATTAATTCTATATATCATAAGCATGGTGCGTCATCCTTTTCATTAACTGAAAACTGGATATTGTTACTATTTAATAACATTCTTCCATTTTCTTTAAATATATAGTCTAATGCAACACTTTGCACCCATATAACCATTTTTTTCAATTTCCATCCGCATATCTTGACTCGGGACGGACTGGCCTGCTGGCCCAACTCGGTAACGGGAATGGGAAACAGGGACTGAAACATTATTGAGGGTGCGGGACACGTCCGAAAAATGGTGAATAATATACGGGGATATACCATCATCCAAAAAATTATACGAACTAGGCACGGGAGTACTAACCTTAGCAAACGGAAATTGGGATTCATCAAAACTAACATGGTGACTAATGATGATTTTATTAGACGATAAATCAAAACATTTGTAACCACGATGATTAGATGGATAACCCAAAAACACACAAGGGGTAGAACGGGCCTGAAGTTTGTTAATTGTGGTGGACGGAAACAACGGATAACATAAGCACCCAAAGATCCTAAGATGCGAATACAAATGAGTCTTATTAAATAAAATTTGAAGAGGGGACGAATATGTCAAACCTTTGGAAGGAAGAATGTTAAGAAGATATGTAGCAGGTTGTAGAGCATGATGTCAAAACGACGGGGGTACGGAAGCATGAATCAATAAAGCGCGGACAATGTTATTAATGATACAAATTTTGCGTTGGCTTTCCCATTTTGTGAAGACGTACGAGGGAAAGAAAAACGAAAATTGATCTCATTAGTTGCACAGAATTTCCGAAACACCCCGTTGTCATATTCTTTGCCATTATCACATTGAATATTTTTTATTTCTCGTTCGAACTGGGTTCTAATGAATGCTCTAAATTTTAAGAAGATGGAAAAAACTTGAGATTTTTTCGCTATCGGAAAAGTCCATATAAATTTAGAATAATCATCCAAAAAGAGAACATAATACCGATGACCCAAAGAACTAAGAACAAGAGACGTTCATAGATCACTGTGAATAATATCAAATGGCATTAAAGTATGAGAATTGGAGTCTACGAATGACAACTTAACAATTTTTCCTAAAGAACAAGATTGGCAATCTAGAGTACTACACATACCGTTACAAGAAATAAAATTATTTGTATCTAAGGAAGACAAAATAGATGACCCTGGATGACCTAGACGAGCATGCCATAGGGAAGGAGCCATAGCTGCAAAAGTTGACGGCAATGCGTGACTCGAGAAACCGAAACTCGGCGTGATAGGATAAAGATCTCCCCTATTATCACATCTCATTAGAAGACTCCCCGTCTTGAAATCCTTCACAGAAAACCCAAATGGATCAAATTCGACAGAAAAATAATTATCAGTGGTGAATTTAAGGACAAACACCAAATTTTTAATTAATTTAGGAGCGTGAAGGGTATTTTTCAAAACAAGGGGTGGATGAGGGGAGACAACGTTTTATGACCGTAACCACAAATTGGAATTGAATTACCATTACCAACAATTATATCATGATTGCTGCTCAAATTGTAATAAGACGAGAGAGTACCTGAGTCGGACGTCCTGTGGGTAGTGGCTCCGGTGTCTATGTACCAATTTAGGTCATGTGGATTTAGTCCAAGCGTGTGCATTGCGGCTTCAATATAGTAAAATTATCATTCTATTTATGGCTCCTTAAGGGGTGTGCCAAGGCAATACGGGACAAGTAAACATGAATAGAGGGAGTAAAAATATGTACGAATTCAAGGTCAAAAAAAAAATTGACTCTCGAAATTCGAACAGTACCACATAAATAAAGAGAAAGGGTTTAATTAGGTTTCATCCCTTTAATTATCCGAATATTATTACATATGAATGAGATTTCATCCCTATATCTGGATATTGTTGAAATCGACAGAAGGTGAAGCAACTTTTTATATTCTCTTGCAAAATTTCATGTGTTCTCATCTCGTTATGTTTTGGCTCCTATTTTAGTGTCTTATTCATCCTTGTCTGGGCCAATGTCTCTAGTCCCACCCTCCCTTATCCCACCCTACCTGGTTGACATCCGCTCCCGCGTCTCTAGTCCCTGACCACCGTGCACCATCTGAGCTTCCATCCACTCCCGTCTCTAGTCCCTGACCACCACGCACCACCTGAGCTGCCATCCGCTACCACGAAACATATACCAGTCGTGCCTCTATTTTCAAGCACGGCAGGTACTTTCCTTCTGAGCCGAGGGTCTACCGAAAATAACTTCTCTACACCACAAAAATAGGAGTAAGGTCTGCGTACATTCTATCCTCCCAGACCTACTTGTGACATCACACTGGATTTGTTGTTGTTGTTGCCTCCATTTTCAAGCACTAGTGCACCGTTAACGCCTTTTGTCCCAGTTTTCTCTGTACCATTCATGCCTCCATTTCCAGCCATTAGTCCTCCCTACATGCCTATAATACCTCCCTCTATTTCTCCATCTGCGCCTCCTCCACCTTCACTAAACAAGCCTTCAATTCCTGTTTCTAGCCCACCAATGATGCCTCAAGCTCCATCTCCTAGCCCACTATCCATCCCTCTAGTCCCTGCCTCAGTATCATATCCCGATGAGAAAACTTAAAACATGAAATTTGTATCCCTTTGAAATACATTTTCAACTATATGTGTCCCAGCCCAAACGGAGCTCGGTGATAGGAGTTATGCCTATTTTACTGAATGTTGCCGGCTGTCGCGACACTCGTGCGTCGCGCTGGTGGCGCGAGCAGAACCTGTTTATGAATTTTTTTTGGACTTGTGCGATGGGCCCGTTGTTACGATTCACTTTTACTCGGAGGCATAAAAACTACTAGATAACTTGTGGACTTTTGAAATTATGATTTATTTTTGGAGTCGCCACCTACTTTATAAGGAAAAATAGAATAACCATATTTTAAAAGGGTTTTTCAAAACAAAAGAAAAATCAAATTTCAATCAGAGTTCGGGTACGAGTTCAAATGATCTCCAGGGAAAGGTGTTTAGCACCCTGATATTAAGGATCCGTAGGATACAGTTGATCTCGAGTCTTATATAATATGATATTGCTTAAAACTACTTATGTGTTTAAAATATTGCAAATATAGTTATTCAAAATCATTTTCCGCAAAAGTAAAGTTTTCACGCACATTTTAGAGATTTGAGCACAAAAGACTTCCTTTGTAAAATCCTTTCCTTTTAAAAATAATACAAGATCTTTTTTTCTTTCATAAGGATGTAGTGAAAATGATTCATTTCCCTGTCAAAATAAAGTTTGAAAATACATCTTTTACTTATTAAAAAAAAGAGGTCAATCAATAAGGGATTTTGTTTCCTTTAACCCGAACTTTAGTTAATAAAGGAAAATCCATTTTTTTTTATTTAGAGAAAGTAAATTTCCAATTCCGTAAACACATTAATTCAAAACTTGATTTTTAAATTTATGCCAATTTTGAGAAAGAAAGATCATTTTCTTTGGCAATTTCAAACCAACCTATTCCTTTTCATTAGCGAAAGTGTGAACTTTAGAAAATCCGAGAATTGATCAATCACAAAAATGAAAGTTTATTTAAAGGCATAAAAGGCAACTCTAGGTAATTAAGCTCTAATTTAAGGTTTCAATAATATTTAAGTTTTTATAATTAGCAAATAACAAAATACATGAATAAAAAAACGGGTTGGCGGGTATACCGGCCCATCAAACACTGTTATAAAAGGGGAGCCTAATTTATTCTAGACCATTTTCACTCATGGCTGGGCCTTCTACCATTTTTACCCTTGTTGCTCACGGAGTCGATAAGAATGATGGTGTTGGAGTCGTAGGCCCAACGGCTCAAAACAGATCATGGAATAGGCAGAATATGGGCCTCGAGGGCGCATGAGGGAGGGGGGGGGTGATAGAAATTAGTTAGAAAATACCCAAGTTATATCTGTTATATACCTACGTAATTAACTCATTAAAAACTAGACAGACAGTAGGCCCAAAAATAATAGGCTAGATAACTTAATTCAATTTTGGGCTTAATAGCCCACACGACACAGATACACAAGGCAGCAGGCCCAACATTGTAGATTAAAAGAAAGGAAATGAGGATAGGCTCAATACACAGATCTGAATTCATAAGCACACAAGCCCATTTACTATCATTCTCAAACAATCAATCAAATTCACATTTACTTATATAGGTGATATATGAAAATATTTCTGATATACATGGTATATCCGAAAGCCTACAAAGTACACGTCTTGAATATACACACAGTGTATACCCAGATCCACATGCCTTGTATTGAAAGTATATTTATGTCCTAGAGACAATCTGTATTAGGACAAATGTACTATATACACATTCGAGTTATTATTAATGGAGATTAATATTTTGACATTTGCAATTATTGAATTATTATTTGATTGTTTGTAATTATTCATTAATGTGCATCCCTTGAGCTTACGTTGTCATTAATAGAGTGAGATATTTTATGATAGAGCGTAACTCTTAAAATTACCTCGACTAATGATCATCGAGAATGAGATATCGATGATATGTGATAAGTCGACATGTGGTCTGCATCACATCCTTAGAGGATGTAGTATGTCTCACATGCTACGAGTAATGGTTACTCGTGATGGACACATGGATACTTTGGAAGTATTGGTATACCTATTTGATATCTTGTTTGTTATACTTGTCTAACATATGATCAGCGTGTGGGAGATAGAAGTCCTTAGACTTGAGGTCAATACACACCTTATCTACAAAGTAATATACTTTGATCCCGTCCTAAGCTCAAATGCCTTATAGGTTGAGATACGGCTTGTATTGGGTACATTACGATGTGGATTGAAGGTGGCAGTTGAGCCAATATTAGGATTCATTCCTCGAATGTATATTCGAGAGAACACTCGGATTCTCAGTGATATTAGGTTGACTAAGTCGTTGGCCAACGCAATAGACATATTTAGAATATGGTCTAGTCGTCAACTAATATAAATGAGATACAATGATTAAGCCATTTGGATAGACACTTGACAAATCCTAAGCTTGATCGGGTGTGTCGTGAATGAAAGGATTTTATCTAACCACATAAAGGTTAAGTTTACTGGATTCGCGTAAACGTATTTCACATATTGAGTTCGTCTTCCGGCGCCGTATAGGAGTTCCGTGTAGACCTTAGTTTGATTAATGTCGATATGAGAAGACCTGTAGGGTCACACTATGTCGGTTTCTATCTAAGGATGTATTGAGAGAGTAATTAAAATGTTCGATTTGGAATCGAGACATTTAAAGAATAATGATTACAATAATTAAGTAAAAATTGGATTTTGAATTTAATTAAGAATGCACGGAAATTAAATCGAGGCAGTGCAACTGCACGTCGAGCGTCGCGGCGCCTCTGTGTCAATTTTTGGCCAGGCCCAAGGTCAAACCCTAATCCGGTTTTTTTGACCTAATTTTCAACTATAAATAGAGGCATTCATTTTCATTATTCTACACCAATTTTCAGAATAACATTCTAAGCCTTAGAGACTTAGAATAAAATACTCTCTCGAATCTCTGTCGGATTTCCTAGCTTTCCGAAAGAGGAGTACATTGAAGCTTGGAGCTTGCAAATTGGAAGGGCAATCGCGTGTGCACCTAACAGTAGATAAAGACTCCAGATTATTGTAACTTGTAAGTAAATGTTTTATGTTACAAGTTTCATTGTTGTATA
Organism: Anisodus tanguticus; assembly: GCA_034509755.1. Lineage (NCBI taxonomy): Eukaryota > Viridiplantae > Streptophyta > Magnoliopsida > Solanales > Solanaceae > Anisodus > Anisodus tanguticus. Next base: position 3,686,637 of record CM067543.1, on the reverse strand, counting down.
ACCATACCAGAAATTATTGTTGGGGTAAGTAAGAAACAAATATTTTAAAACTTCCGTTGTGCCTTACTTATGTGATTTGTACCCAACAATTCCCTTCATGTATATCATTGAGATATACCATTATGGCCTTGAAGAAATTAAGAAGATAAATGACACCAAATTATGGGCAAACTCAGACATCATGCTCGCAGAAGAGTAACAAGATTATAGATTGAGTTACATGCAACAGAGGTATAGAAACTAACATGCTATAAACTGATTTTGTCAGACAAGATGCTAACACAGATACTCTTAATCAACTCAATTGTTCTATATCATACTATAGAGGGGACTAAGGGATATTACATGCTATCATAATGACCATTTTAAGATAGGAACAAGTTAGACAGTATACAAACAACTTAATAGTCAGAGTATGACACAATATCATTTAGAGGACTTCTAGCATGGAGGTAGTTTATACTCAAGCATAGACATAGCTATCATACAAAATGGTTCAAGTGATAGCATATGCATGGTCTAAGTGAAATCAAACTAGGCAAGACAGTGGCATAGAATGACTCGGGGGTCCTTCATGTAAAAAAGGGTAAACTCTTGACTCTTAATAGGTAGCATACATTCCCACATAATTCAATGAAAATTTAAATTGTGGCCTAAATGGCCAATTAAAACAATTTGAGGCTAAAATATTAAAACAAGTTTAAATAAAAGCAAAAATCTTTCATAATTAAAGACATTTGAGGGATAAAATAAGACGCTATTTGACACTATATTTAATTACTCAAAATTTCTTAATTTTAAGGAGTAAAATATTTATCAAATTAGTATAATTAATTGAATCATTGTCCTCTTTAAATTATAGAAACTGATAGATATTTCTTAAAAATATGTAATATATGCTAATGATATATAATAATATATTCGATAATATTTGGCCAAATAACATGACAAAATATCACCAGAATAATTTCATAAAATTATTTTTGGTTTGTGAAATGCATATTTGACTCCGTTCATAACTCAGGAACTCTAAATAATTAATTAAAGTATTGGAGGGTAAAAATTAAGTGTCAAAACCCTATAAGTTAAAAATTTACGTTATAACGTTTCCCCACTTTGTTGTGGACGATGTTTTGAGAGAAAAAAACTCTAAAGCTTTCCCAAAATATCTAAGAAAATTCTTGATCAATTCATATCATTACTACATCAATCTAACATTAAATTAATACTAGTTCATCCTTCAAAACCATAGATTGTTGAAAATCGAATAAAGAAAAATCGAAAGAGACTTTGGGAAATATCTTAAAGGTATGTTATTTGATCTTTACTGACATTGTTTAGAGGATTTAGACTAGTGTAGAGTATTAGAAACAATGAGACTCCATTGGTGATTTATGGGGAATTCAAGAACACATTTTGGGGATGAAAAAGCCCTAATTTTTTGACAAGGGTGGGAACATTTAGAAATTGGTTAAAGTTCTGAAATTTATCATTAGTAATCATTTTAGAACGATTGTTGAACTTGGAGGAACACGTTTGCTAGTTTTTTGCGGGAATTAAGGTATGCGTCTTTTCAAACATACTTTTCAGCCTTTTAAAATGATTTTTTTGGCAAGGTTTCATGTGCTTGAGAGACAAGCACTCATGGAACCTTAGGCGTATCATACCATATATATGTATTCGTGATTTTTCCTATCAAAGGATTATTGAAATTGATTTTTTACACTTTGAACTTTGAACATGATTTACCCCTATAAATGACTCTTTAAACTTGATTTCGGAAGCTAGGATATTTCATGTGTCTTGTCGTATGAACGGGCTTTGTTGAAGTTGAAATTTATTAAATATCTTGAACATGGTTTCTCAACCTATTAATGACTTGACGTACCCCTATTAACGTGATGTTGAACACAATCCATAATGAGTGATTCAACTTCTATGTTATGATTGTGCTTCAACTAATATTCCATGATTTCTATCATTTGTGTTTGTCCTAGCTACTCGGGACGGAGGGTAGTCATTATGGATCCTAGTGGGGTTAGCCTAGCCATTTGGGTTTGCGTAGCTATTTGGGAAGAAGGGTAGCCATTGTGGGTTGATAGCCTTGATGTGGTGCTTTTATACAGTTTAGGGAATCCTATGTGGTTATCCCTTTGTTATGTTGATTTGGGCCTATATTGGCATGATCGTGATTATCCATTAGTTGTTTTATTGAAAATCTTGAGTTCATAAGTTGAAGACTTACATGTGATAAATAACATAACGAGTTGAAGTTGATTTATTTTTTCTTTAATGATTCCCATTAATGGTTTTACTAAGTTTGATGATTTATTCTTTCTCTGGATTTCAAACTGCTTTTATTGACATTGTTTTACCAAACTTATTATATTATTATATTAACTATTGTCCCGGAGGCACTCGCTGAGTACCCAGTACCCAGGCATACCATTATTGTTTTTTTATGGTGTATCAGGTAATGTTGGAGAGCAAGTTCGTGATACGCGTGTGGAATAAGAGAACTTGCTGCTTTCTGGACTATTTGGTGAGCCCACATGCTTGTTTGTGGGACACCACTCTATCTTCATTTATTTATTTCAGTTTTTGGGTTGTTTTCAGAAGTTAGACACTTGTCTTATTTGTCTTAGAAGTTCCATAGACAGTGTGTCCGATTGTGGGTAGATGTTGAAAGTCTCATAAGACTATTGAGGGTTGCGACATTTAAGATTGAGTATTTTATATTAGACTTCCACATTTTTTTTATAAATATGAGCATGCTCACGTTTAACTAGTTATGACTTGTTATAAATGAATATTGAAAGAGAACAGACGTTTAATAATTTTTATAAGGTGCTTCCGTTGTTGTTCATGACATCGAATTCCTGTTGCGTGCATGGTGGGTTTTGGGGCTTGCATCTGTTCCTTCTCTAGGACCTACGCCTACGCCCTCTATTATCAAAGGTGCATCTTGGCCTTCGTGGCTAGCCGAAAAAGTTCTTTCATCAAGCATCCCAACAACATATTTCACCCTCATTTTTATGTGTTTGTTCTGCCAGATTACAGTGCTCGTAAGCCAAGCTGACGAGCAATCAATGATTAATTTCACATACATCATCCATTCCCATAGCCCTACAACAAAAGCCATGCTACTGATAGGAGGAGATACATGTTCTCCAATCCTCCCTAGTATGACAAGTAGTCATGATAGTCGCGCTTCATTCATCAAATCAACAATCAACGTAGCATGAAAGTACAACTTTGATGGCCTTGATCTTGATTGGGAATTCTCTATGAAATTAGAAAACATGCTCAATCTATGATACCAACCAAGGATAGCCAGTGATTTTGATTAATTTGGTAGAGTGGATGAAAGAAAAACAAAGCCGACCTCCGCGTGATATGAGTTCATCGTAAATGCAAATGAAAAGAATTCGTTGTCGCAGAGGAAAGCCTGATAAACAAGTGAAGAAAAGTAAAGGGAAGCTCATCATCCATCGAGTTCCGAAGTATGTTTCATAGGGATTTCTTAGTTGTCAAAAATGAGTCTAAGGATGCTATCTATAACCTCCACTAACATGTGCTAAATTGTTTGTCCCTTTATGTATATCACTAGAGAATTTGTTCGCGCTACGCGCCAGAATTTAAAATGATCTTGGATAAATAAGTCAAGACGATTTTTTTTCTCGACTTAGAGTGTAGACCTTTTTACCCTACTAACAAATGGCACAATTTTTTTTTTTTTAAAAAGAAAATACGTTCATAATAAGTTGAAACCACATAAATTGATCCCAAGGAAAATGTATTTATCCTTTTTAATTGAGTCTTGTCTTGAAAGGAAGATTTCTATAATCAATCAATCAATATATAGTACTCCATAAAGTTAGGAATAGACAATCTGACACCTCTCTATGGTCAAGGATTATATTTATCTTTTTTTGGATTTTTATATCATTTTTAATTATTTTATTTTAATTTTAAAAGTCATCTCAGTAACACACCCCTTCATATTTATAACTTCTACTATTTATTAGTATGTTTTTATTTTTCTCCTAATATTATTGTTTATCTTATTATTAAAAATAGCTAAATAATTACATTATTAAATGAGGAGGAAATAATTACTATTTATATTTTCTACGGCCTATTCCCCTAAAATTGTAACAGTATACTACTATTTATATTTATATCCTTAAGTAATTTTCAAACATAATCTCATCACTTACTTAAGTAAATGCAAAAGACGTTTTGGAAATGAAAGATCACAAAACTTTTAATCTCTTCATCTTCTTCTTATCAACCCTATGATAAGTAAACAAATTTAATCACATACTTTTCTAACACAATCAATTTTGTCATTCTCTATTATGCCATGTGAATTTGTTTTTTGCTCTCCTTTTTATTTTCTTTTTAATTTTTAGAACATTATATTATTATACTTTCTACATGGCTGTGATTTTTTTACAGATTGTAAATAGGTGAATGTTAGACAAGTGTATATTCCCGTGATATACATAGTGTATATCACGAGACTTTGGTCCGTTTTAGGATTGTAATTAGTGTAGAATATTTGTATTACTTAGTATTGTACACTTACCATAATTATAAAAGTCTTGTACTACTAGAATATGGTTTTAGGAGTAGAATAAGAATTTTTTTTTCCTATTATGGAAATATGTAAATTGTATATATAGTCTTTCAATTAATGAAAATAATCAAGGGATTATTTCTTTCATGGTATCAGAAGTCTAGGATTAAATTGCTTCCGCTCTTCTCCAAAATTTCTCTCGATTTTTCGTGCCCCTTCTTGGCCAAAAACTGCATCGATTTCCATGCCCTTCCTCGGATTTCATGTTAAATTTGACCTCATATTTTCTACATAATCCCATATTGTTCTTTCGTTATGTCAACGACAAAGAGCACGTTTTATCCTACTCGTGTTGTTTCTAACGTCAAGAATCATATAACTCTCATTCTTGAAATAGAAAACGTCCAATATGCGACGTAGCCGAGTTGTTTAAAATTCACGCTCGCTCGCATCAAGTCATCCATCACATAATCCCCGCGGCTCCTGAGGATACGGAGGTGCCTCAACGTGAGGATGATCCTAAGTTATGGACAACGCTTGATGCCACCGTCCTTCAGTGAATTTATTCCACTATCTCTACTGACCTGCTGCAGATGATTATTGAGCCAGACGCTACGGCAATGGCTGCTTGGGATAGGTTGTGTGACATATTCCAAGATAATAAGAATTCCAGAGCTGTTACTCTTGAGTAGGACTTTTCCCACGTCAACATGGAAAATTTCCCGAATGTTTTAGCGTATTGCAAAAGGTTGAAGGAATTGGCGGACCAACTTCGCAACGTTGGTGCGCCCGTTAGTGCAGATCGTCTGGTTCTACAGATGGTTGTTGGCCTCTCCGAGGCATTTAGTGGCGTTGGGACCCTACTTTATCAAAGTAATCTCCCAACGTTTTATCAGGCCCGCTCCATGCTTACTTTGGAAGAAGCCGGATTGGCTAAGAAGGCGGCTACCGGGGCAAGTCCCGTGGTCATGATGACGTCCTCCACAAATTCTCCAGGGTGTGTTGATAATTCGGGCCAAAACCGTGCTCACGATGGCGGCAAGAATACTAGGAAAAATAATGGAAGAAACCGCGATGGCAAATGCGGTGGTAACGTCAGCAGTACCGGCGGAAGTAGGCCCCACCCCATCAACAGTAGGCCTCAGCCCCACTGGTCCCAGCCTTGGGCCCCCTGGCTGTGGGCCTGGACCAGTAGGCAGTGGACCAACAATCTCGACTTTTCAGCGCCTCCAGCCCACGGTAATTGGGCCCACCCCGGCCTTTTTTTGGCCCAGCTACTCCAGCCCAGTCTCGGTCCAGCGATCCAGTGGGATACCGGGTCAGCAGGGAGGCAGGCTTGGGCCCCACCAGGCCCATCATGCAGACGTATCCCGCACCCCAACTTCGCCAGCGGGCCCACTGCCCGCTGGTTCTCCCCAAACAACGTAGTCTTCAAATATGGGTCCAGCAACTGGGCCATCCATTCTACCCAGTTCCGGCATGTTTGGGTCCAGTGTTGGCCCAATTCCCGTGCCCAGCTCCAGCTTCAGTTCCCGATTTGGGCCAGCAGGCTCACTGCCTGCTAGCTAGTCCGTCCCAAGTCTTGAAAATTCCTAAAATCCACCCGCCTCTGCCCCGAGTCATAGACCAGTCACTCGTAGTTAACGGGGGATTTTTTTTTTAAAAGTACATTTTAATTTACATTCTAATGTTCTTAGATCACCCTTACCCCGTAATCATGTGTCTACATTAAATGACCCGAATTAGAAAATTGCTATGACCGATGAATATAATGCTCTTATTGATAATAAGACGTGGGAGTTAGTGCCCCGTCCATCTGGTATTAATATTATTCGGTCTATGTGGATTTTTGCTCATAAGGAAAATTCAGATGGGCGCGACTTGTGGGTGATGGTAAGACTCAGTAGGTTGGTATGGATTGTGGTGAGACATTTAGTCCGGTGGTCAAGCCGGCTACCATTCGCACTGTGCTTAGCTTAGCTCTTTCGAAAGCATTGCCTATTCATCAGTTAGATGTAAAGAATGCTTTCCTCCATGGTGATCTCAAGGAAACAGTCTATATGCATCAGCCTTTGGGGTTTAGGGATCCCAAACATCCTCATCATGTCTGTTTGTTGAAAAAGTCCTTATATGGGCTTAAGCAGTCTCCATGTGCTTGGTATACGCGATTTGCCGACTATGTTTCGACTATTGGGTTCACTCACAGCAGGTTGGATAATTCCTTGTTCATCTATCATCATGGTTCATCCTTGGCCTATATTCTGTTATATGTGGATGATATTATTATGACTGCCTCTTTCGATGCCTTACGCCGGTCTATCATGACAATGCTCACCTTTAAGTTTGCTATGAAAGACTTGGGGCCTTTGAGTTATTTTTTGTGGATTGCTTTCACTCGTCATGCAGGTGGGTTATTCTTATCTCAACGGAAGTATGCAGCTGAGATCATTGAGAGGGCTAGGATGTCATCCCGTAAGTCAACTTCCACTCCCGTTGATACTAAGCCCAAGCTTAGTGTTGCGGCCGGCGCACCATACGAGGATCCAACCCGATATCGCAGTCTTGTAGGGGCCCTTTAATATCTTACATTCACGAGACCAGATATTACGTATGCTGTACATCAGGTGTGTTTGTTTATGCATGATCCCAGAGTTGAGCACATGAATACGCTCAAACGCATCATTCAGTATATTCAGGGTACACTTGACTATGGCTTGCATTTATATCCTTCTTCGACGTCAGCACTTGTCTCGTATACAGATGCTGATTGGGGTGGTTGTCCATACACCAGACGGTCTACGTCTTGATATTGTATGTTTCTTGATAATAACTTGGTCTCATGGTCTGCCAAGAGTCAGTCAACTTTATCACGCTCTAGTGCAGAGGCCGAGTATCGAGGAGTAGCCAATGTGGTGTCTGAATCATGTTGGTTACGTAATCTTTTTAGAGCTTCATTGTCCTATTCAGAAAGCTACCTTGGTTTATTGTGATAATATTAGTGTCATCTATCTGTCTGGGAATCCGGTTCATCACCAGCGCACTAAACATATCGAGATAGACATTCATTTTGTTCGCGAAAAGGTAGCTCGTGGACAAGTACGCGTCTGTCATGTCCCTTCCAGGTATCTAATTGCAGACATCTTTACAAAGGGTCTTCCCTCGGTCCTTTTTGAATATTTTAGGGACAGACTCGGCGTTCGAAGACCGTCCGCTATGATCGCGGGGTGTGTTAGACAAGTGTATATTCCCGTGCTATACATAGTGTATGTATATCACGAGACTTTGGTCCGTTTTAGGATTATAATTAGTGTAGAATATTTGTATTACTTAGCATTGTACACTTACCATAATTATAGAAGTCTTGTACTACTAGAATAGGGTTTTAGGAGTAGAATAGCAAAAATATTTTCCTATTATGGAAATATGTAAATTGTATATATAGTCTTTCAATTAATGAAAATAATCAAGAGATTATTTGTTTCAGTGAATAATGGATTTATATGTAGATGCATATTCTCCTTTTTGTTTTTGGTTATTTTATGATAATATATTGTTTTTGGGATATTGTTATGATATCTATTTGTGTTATTCTCTTCTTCTTTCTTTTTTGATCTCTAATTGGTATAAACTTTCTTGAATTGAAAGTGTTAATCACTACTTTCCAAACTCAACAATTTTTTTATTCTCTTTTACGCTATGTGTGTTCTTTTGGACTATCCTTTTCTATTTTCTTTTTAATTTTTAGAATATTATATTGTTACACTTTATACATGACTGTGATTTATTTTTCTTTCAGTTTGGAAATAGATGAATAAAGGGTTTATATGTGGATGCAACATTCTCCTTTTCTTGGTGATCGTATGATAATATTAATTTTGACATATTATTATGATTTCTATTTGTATTATTCTCCCCTTCTTTCTTTTTTGATCTCTAATAGTTATGTATTTTCTTGAATTGAAAGAATTAATCACTATTTTCATGTTCCAACCGAATTTGTTATTTATTTTACGTCAGATAAGTTCTTTTGCACTCTCCTTTTTAATTTGCTTTTTAATTTTTAGAATATTACATTGTTATACTTTCTACATGACCGCGATTTTGTTTTTTTGCAAATTGAAAATAGGTGAGTAATGAATTTATACGTGGATGCAATATTCTCCTTTTTATGATTTTATGATAATTTTATTTTTGGTATATTATTCTGATTTCTATCTAATAATTTTATTTTTGGCATATTATTATGATTTCTATCTGTGTTATTATTTCTTCTTTATTTTTTGATCTCTAATGAGTATGAATTTTCTTGAATTGAACTAAAAAATTTATACCAATTATTTTTCCATTTTTTTAAACAATTTTTACTTCTCATTTCTTTATCTTGTATTTTTATAGATAGTGTAACCATACTTTTGTTGCTTACCTATAAAAGTTGAAAAATATATCAACAATAGTAAGTGAAGATGTTATTCTAAATAATTTTGATCTCTAATAAAAATCAGAATAATATGCCAAAAGTAAGTGAAGATGTTATTTACGATGAGTAATGAATTTATACGTGGATGCAATATTCTCCTTTTTATGATTTTATGATAATTTTATTTTTGGCATATTATTCTGATTTCTATCTAATAATTTTATTTTTGGCATATTATTATGATTTCTATCTGTGTTATTATTTCTTCTTTATTTTTGATCTCTAATGAGTATGAATTTTCTTGAATTGAACTAAAAAAATTTACCAATTATTTTTCTATTTTTTAAAACAATTTTTACTTCTTATTTCTTTATCTTGTATTTTTATAGATAGTGTAACCATACTTTTGTTGCTTACCTATAAAAGTTGAAAAATATATCAACAATAGTAAGTGAAGATGTTATTTACGATTAGTTTTACTAAATAATTTTACATCAAGAAATTAGTAAAAAATAGAATTCTCAATAGTCAAAAGGATTCTTAATAAAATGGAAGCTTGAAAATTATGTGCTATTTCAATTTCTCTCTCCTATTTCGAGTCATGTGTTGAATTCATAGGAAAATATTTTAAACGAAATAAACATTTTCTTATATTTTATGAACTTTTTGTACAGTTTCGAATATTTTGAGGATGAAAAAGATGAGTAGCTTTAAAGTGGAATTGTTGGTTATAAAGTTTGTGATGTTTATGTGAAAGAAGAAAAAGAATAGATTTAATATTGAATGGGAGAGGAAGCAAGAAAGAAAAGAAGAAGAGAAAAGAAAAAAAAGGAAAAGAGGTAAAAAGAAGAAAAAAGACAAGACAAAACTTAATCGACGAGATTTCGTTTGTGTTCTTTTCTTAATTTATTAAAAGTGTTTTTTTCTCATTGAAAAAGAGATGTTAGCTAAATTTATCATTATTTATCTGGTTTACATTGATTTTTTGGACTGCGGAAAACACCCTAAATGAAATTCTATTCTAAGATTCTATATTTCTTGGATCGACGTTTAAAAGAGGAGAAAAGATAAAATTGATGATGAGAAAAGATTAAACTTTTTAATTAAATGGTAACTTTTGAAAGGTAGAGTGGATAAGTTAGATAGATACTTAATGTATATTAGATGAACAAAGGAAAACTATATTTAAAGCTTATAAGCACATGAACATAAAGATATTGAAACCCATAAAATATAATGAATACAGTAAAATTACGTTTAATCGATGCTTCACCTATATAGATTATATTATTATTATATAAAATTCCACTATTTTTGAAAGAATAAAAACCATAATTGTTAAAAATTAAAGAGAATAAAACTAAGTAACAATAATCTAATCCCTTTGATTTTGAAGACTAAAAGTTTTAAAATATTTTGAATATTCAGATATTAAAAAAAATATTTTGTAAATACAATAAGAGTTTTGTAATCGCGCGAAACGCGAATTTATTCACTAGTATTTTAATACTACTTTTACTTTTCCGGTGAGAAATTGGTTTGCAAGCTGATTCAGTTAAACAATGCATGTAATATAACATGAAAATTAACACAAGTATCAATTATCAAATTAATCTCATTTTTCTAATTAACTTTCATATATGGCATAAATGTAATGAAAATTAGATAAAGGGAAAATGATCAAATTTACCCCTTTACTATGAGAAAAGGATCACTTTTACCCTTTGTTATACTTTCGGTTTAAAAATATCCTTATTGTTACTAAAATGTCTCAAATATACCCCTCCTCCGTTAAGAAGTGACATGTGTTTGTTTAGAGTCGAGACTTCTTTTCCTTACTAACAAATAGTACAAATACATTTTATATTTAACTAAGAAGTTGGCTTAATGTTTAACTAAACAGTTTGTTTCAGTGAGATAAATTTTTTGCAAGGTTAACTAAGAAGGATAAAAGAGCCACTTTCAATTCTTTGGCATAGTTGACTTGCAAATTTTAATTTTAGAGGTATAAGCTGTATCTGAATTTAGATTTAAACATCGAGAAGTAACAAATGCTATAAAAACAGAAGAGGTAGTGGTGTACGGAAGAAGTATTGGGTAGAAGTGATTAGACAGGACATGACGCAGGTACAACTCACTGAGGACATAACCTTAGATATGAGGTTATGAAGGACTCGGATTAGGGTAGAAGGCTAGTAGGTACTCTCGCTTATCTTTTCATATTAGTAGTCACATTATTGCTCTATAGTTTAATGTGCTTTGATTTCTGTTACTATTGTTGGTTGCTATTGTATAAAGCGGTACGAGAAGTAAATAAATATTACAAGTGTTCGAAAGGATGAACAAACATTCAATATTCAGAAATTGAATCTTGTTGAACAAATAGGCCAATCTTCAAAACTGCCGCAAGATTGTTGAGTCTTGAATCTTGATAACCTGAAATCAAGAAACAACTAAATCTGGATGGTTACAACTGTGTGTCGAGTCGAGTGATTGCACTCTGTCCTTAAGACAAGATTGCCCCGTATATATGCTTTTACGTTAATGGACAACAGTCTTCCAAGATAAAACAACACTTTAATCTCAACACTACAAAGCAAATAGGTTGAGTCTGACGAAGAAAACAAATATGAATCGACTTGCTGAAGATATGAAAAATGAAGGAAGAGTTTCTGTTTTCGTCCAACGTTTGGGCTGACTTTCTTCTTGTTTTGTCTCTGTGTATATAGTGTGTCTCTGTAGTGTATATCTTGTGTATATGTGTGTTTTTCCTCACTGTTTTGCTATTTTTTTCGTCACTGTTTGTGCTAATTTTCTGTCACGTTATTGAGCCAAAGAGGCATCAATATATAGCATGGAGAAGGGACTCCTCAACTGCCACAAACATGGCTGTAAATAGTCATTAGGAGGGCTGTTAATGGCCATTAGGGAGGCTGATCATGGCAGGTTTAATGCCATTAGTGAGGTTGTTCATGGCCATTGAAGAGGGCTGATTATGGAGGAGTTAATGAGCCAAGTAATGGCTGATTAATGCCCCAAAAATCAACTCCAACGGTAGGCAGAAAGTTTCTGCCTTTCGTCGTTCCAAAATCAACTTTTCAGAAACTCTAGGGACTAAACTGTAAATATTAAGTAATTTGGGGTCTAAAAAGATAATATCAAAAAGTTCCCACAGCCCACAGCCCGGACCGGACGGGCGGGCGACGCGCGTGTGGGCTTAGCCTTGAACCCATCACATCTAGGTCCTCCCTCCTTTAAACACATGGGATACCCCTTGGGGTCTAAAACCCTTTACCACTTTAGAGACTTATAAAGAGAGCAATTCTTCCTTTTCCCACCGATGTGGTAGATTTGTCCCACACCATAATTCCATGCCTCAAACACCTTACTTAGTGGACCAATATCTCTTTCATTTCTCAACGAAATTTGACGATTCTTGGCCCTACGGTCATCTACTCACTTAGTAGATTATGCATGTGAGAAGAGACAAAGCCTCCAACATGCGGAACACTAGTGTTTAATTCATTAAATATGGGTGGACGCACCTCCCCGTCAAAGGCAAATTTCCAACAACTATTTGGTATTTCTTGTACTTCGATTATTTTATTTTATTTCTTGTGCTTTGATCCTAAAGATAATGAATCAATAAAACGACGGGGGTACGGAATTTCGGTGGCCTCCACCTTTGTTATTTCCTCGATTTTCACCCTTATTTTTATTGTTATGACGTCCTTTTTGTCCCTTATTTTGTTGAGAAGGGTCAAAAAAATTACCATCATGTGAAGGAGTGGCAATCATGGCGGAATTTGAAGTAGTTGAGGCCTTTTTCACCAAGTCCGACTCTTCAAGAACAAGCATGGACCTTGCTTGATAAAATTGTGGTAGAGGATTACTTTGACGAATGAGAGTTCCCACGTCGCATAATGAACGGTTTCCATTTCTAGTTTGATGGAAACATGTGTTTTGATGTTTGAGACAGCTAGGGCAGGGTGAAAAGATGATTTTGATTCAGACATAACTAGTTGTGATGAAGGATAATCAATAATGGAGTAGAAAAAAGGAATTTTCGGCCACTAGGGTTTACTAGGGAGGAAGATGACCAAAAATTTGGAAGAAATTAAACTAATTTTGGATCTTTCCTTAAGCTCTTGATACCATGTAAGAATTCTAGGGTAAGTAGAATATTTTCCTCACTTTATTCATCCTTCAAAGGTCCAATATATACACAACATACATCAATTAGGAAGGGCCAATCATGTCTAATCTTTCTAATCAATTCCTAATAATCTTCTACCTAATTTACACAATATTCCTAATTAACATTGTACTACCTACCATATATAATATGATACTACATTAATAAAAAATCATAATATTAATAACATAATATTCTAACAATAAAGAATCAAAGTTACTAAAATTAATTGAGATGTGCGAAAATTTATTCCAAACACCACAATTATATAGCAAAAAGAGGTTGGACATAGTATCAAAATTCCCAATAATATTCCACAATTGATCATGAAAGAATACATTAGGTCAGAGGCCAAGTAGTTAAGCCTCATAAATATTTAATAATAATATAAAAAAGTAAGAAAAACAAATATTGATTTATGGGAGTTGATAATTGGGAGGACATGGCTTAAAGCAGTAGCACTGGCTGTTGTCGCACACTCCATATTGATAACCCTCATTTTTGCAAGAAGATGTACACTTTTCCGCAGGTGGCGTTTCTACACATGGTCCCTTGTATGTGCGGCTTTGAGCTTGACAAATATTTGCCTCTGTCGTATCCAAAAACAAAGAATAAAAGGAAATAAATAAAGGAGAGTTGCATTAAATAAGGTCGTAACTCAATATAAAAAATGAAGTTCTAGAAATAACATATATTTTTTTGGATTCTAAAAGAAAAGAGATGGTACCTGCATTGCCCATGAAAAACAGCACCAGAAAAAACACAACTTTCAACAAAGGCGAAGAATATTCCATCTTTTTTGCTATCTATTCAAAAGGTATTTTTGATAATGAAAAGGATGAAGCACCATGCTTATCTTATATAGAGTTAATGATTCACTACTATTTAATGACTTTCTCTTTAATTATCTTTATAGTAAATTTCTTACTAAATAGTGCCCTACTATGAAACTCATTATATAGTAAGAAAATCCACTATACAGATATCATTAATTCTATATATCATAAGCATGGTGCGTCATCCTTTTCATTAACTGAAAACTGGATATTGTTACTATTTAATAACATTCTTCCATTTTCTTTTTATATATAGTCTAATGCAACACTTTGCACCCATATAACCATTTTTTTCAATTTCCATCCGCATATCTTGACTCGGGACGGACTGGGCCTGCTGGCCCAACTCGGTAACGGGAATGGGAAATAGGGACTGGAACAGTGGCGGTAATGGGGTGGGTGACTGGCCCATTTACCGTTACTGGCCTAGTAACTGGACAGGACACAATTGCGGGAACTGTAGCTAGTGACGGAACAGTGGGACAACGGGCAGTGGGCCCGCTGGTGGATTGGGGGTGCGAGACACGTCCGAAAAATGGTGAATAATATACGGAGATATACCATCATCCAAAAAATTATACGAACTAGGCACGGGAGTACTAACCTTAGCAAACGGAAATTGGGATTCATCAAAACTGACATGGCGACTAATGATGATTTTATTAGACGATAAATCAAAACATTTGTAACCATGATGATTAGATGGATAACCCAAAAACACACAAGGGGTAGAACGGGCCTGGAGTTTGTTAATTGTGCTGGACGGAAATAACGGATAACATAAACACCTAAAGATCCTAAGATGCGAATACGAAGGAGTCTTATTATATAAAATTTGAAGAGGGGACGAATATGTCAAACCTTTAGAAGGAAGAATGTTAAGAAGATATGTAGTCAGTTGTAGAGCATGATGCCAAAACGATGAGGGTATGGAAGCATGAATCAATAAAGTGCGGACAATGTTATTAATGGTACAAATTTTGCGTTCGGCTTTCCCATTTTGTGAAGACGTATGAGGGCAAGAAAAACGAAAATTGATCCCATCAGTTGCACATAATTCCCGAAACACCCCGTTGTCATATTCTTTGCCATTATCACATTGAATATTTTTTATTTCTCGTTTGAATTGGGTTCTAATGAATGCTCTAAATTTTAAGATGGAAAAAACTTGAGATTTTTTCGCTATCGGAAAAGTCCATATGAGTTTAGAATAATCATTCAAAAAGAGAACATAATACCGATGACCCAAAGAACTAAGAACAAGAGACGTCCATAGATCACTGTGAATAATATCAAATGGCATTAAATTATGAGAATTTGAGTCTACAAATGACAACTTAACAATATTTCCTAAAGAACAAGATTGACAATTCGGAGTACTAATCGTACCCTTACAAGAAATAAAATTATTTGTATCTAAGGAAGACAAAATAGATGACCCTGGATTACCTAGACGAGCATGCCATAGGGAAGGAGCCATAGTTGCAAAAGTTGATGGCAATGCGTGACTCGAGAAACCAGAACTCGACGTGATAGGATAAAGATCTCCCCTACAATCACATCTCATGAGAGGACTCCCCGTCTTGAAATCCTTCACAGAAAACCCAAATGGATCAAATTCGACAGAAACAGAATTATCAGTGGTGAATTTACGGACAGACACAATTTTTTTAATTAATTTAGGAGTGTGAAGGGTATTTTTAAAAATAAGGGGTGGATGGGGGGGGGGGGGGGGGGGGGGAGACAACGTTTTATGACCGTAACCACAAATTGAAATTGAATTACCATTACCAACAATTATACCATGATTGTTGCTCAAATTGTAATAAGACGAGAGAATACCTGAGTCGGACGACCTGTGGGTAGTGGCTCCGGTGTCCATGTACCAATTTGGGTCAGGTGGATTTAGTCCAAGCGTGTGCATTGCGGCTTCAATATCGATGTGTGTGGGACCCACTGCATGGTGGGCCTGCGGGGGAAGAGACCCAAGTACACTGCCCTGCTGCCCCGGCCCAAAACCTGGTCTGAAACCCAAGACTGGACCTGAGAAACTGAGAATTATGGGCCAGTTTCCCGGATAATAACCCTGAAAACTGGATACTGTTACTATTTAATAACATTCTTCCATTTTCTTTAAATATATAGTCTAATGCAACACTTTGCACCCATATAACCATTTTTTCAATTTCCATCCGCATATCTAATATTTTTTTTGTGACAATATTTAAACACCTTTATACGTTATTATATATATATATATATATATATATATATATATATATTCGCTTAGTATAAATTTTATGAATACCACCTTAGACTATTTTCATCGGGTCATTGACACTTATGCCCTATTTTTTGTTAGTCTGTAATTTTTGTCCCTCGTAACACATAACTTTTTCGCGGTGCATAAGTTTATATTTTTGCATTATAATATCTCATGAGTGATGCCCTGCGCTCTTAAAGAATTTATGCTCCGCTAGGCATAAATTCGATTAGTAAAGAGCAAAATTTTTAAAAATAGCACATTTGAAGGGAAAAAATTAAAGACCAATCATTTGAAAGGAAAATCGTGCAATTTGTTCATTTCCAACAAGTCTAAACAAATCCAAATACCTTCAAATTTGTACACATGATATTTTGAATTGTTAACTATTGTAATTAGTATTTTTTATGTTATTTCCAAATATGCAAGTTAGAGGTTGGTGGAGCAGTATAGGGAGAGGAAGAGAGACTTACATATGGTTTTCATCGACTTCGAGAAGACATACGACAAAGTACCTAAGGAGGTTCCATGGAGATGTTTGGAGGTTAGAGGTGTACCTGTGGAGGTTTGGAGACAGACTCTGGAGTCTAAAAGGTTCAGGCTGAGTAGTACTAAGACATAATACTTGGAGTGCAAGTTCAGTAACAGGAGCGACCATGAGACGGGAGTGGATGTGAGGCTTGGTACTCAGGTCATTCCAAAGAAAGGAAGCTTCAAGTATCTCGGGTCTGTTATCCAAGGGAATGGAGAGATTGATGACGATATCACACATCGTATTGGTGCATGGTGGATGAAATGGAGGCTCATATCTAGAGTCTTGTGAGATAAAAAAGTGCCACCGAAACTTAAAGGCAAGTTCTACAGGGTAGTGGTTAGACCGACTATGTTGTATGGGGCGGAGTGTTGGCCAGCCAAGACTTCACACATCCAAAAGATGAAAGTTGGGGAGATGAGGATGTTGAGATGGATGTGTGAGCATACAAGGAGGGATAAGATTAGAATTGATGATATCTGGGACAGTGTGAGAGTGGCCTCGGTGGAGGATAAGATGCGGGAAGCAAGGTTGAGATGGTTCGGGCATGTGTAGAGGAGAAGCACAAATGCCCCAGTGCGGAGGTGTGTAAGGTTGGCTATGGACGAGTTCAGAAGGGGTTGTGGTAGGCCGAAGAAGTATTGGGGAGAGGTGATTAGACGGTATATGACGCAGGTGCAACTTTCTGAGGGCATGACCTTAGATAGGGGGTCGTGGAGGACACAGATTAGGGTAGAATGGTAGTAGGCAGTTGAGCGTATTCCTACTTACGCTTACATACTGGTAGTTGTATTGTTATTATTGTAGCCCTGCTTAGCCTATCATACTAGTAGGCGCGATATTGTTTTATAGTCCCCTGCCCTTTGATTTCTGCTACTATATGTTCTTTCGTGTAATTTATTTATCTTATTTACCTGCGTTATTTACTGCTTCTTTTTTCAGAATGCTATATCATGGCTTATTCGCTTTTGTTACTCTCATTTTCATACTGCTTTACATTTCTGATCCGGGTCTGACAGTTTCTCTTGCTTTGCTTGTGCTTATGCTTTGTCTTGAGCCGATGGTCTTTTGGAAATAGCCTCTCTACTTACAAAGGTAGAGGTAAGATCTGCGTACACTCTACCCTGCCCAGACCCTACGTTGTGGGATTTAACTGGGTATGTTGTTGTTGTTGTTCCTAATATGCAAGTGGTATTTCAAAAAATTTGCTCCCTCCGTTCATTTTTACTTGCCCTGTATACTAAAAATAATTGTCCATTTTTACTTGTTTAGATTGAAAAATCAAGTGATAATCTACTATTCCATGCCTATTTTACACATAAATTATTGAGTTGGAAAGTTCAAGAAATCTTTAGTGGCTTCACAACTTTTAAAGTATATTTTATTGATTTCAATCATTGGATGATTGAGTAATAATTAGAGATACGGTAAAATTATCATTATATTTCTGACTCCTTAAGGGGTGTGCCAAGGCAATACAGGACAAGTAAAAATGAATAGGGAGTTAAAATATGTCCGAATTCACGATCAAAACTAAAAAAATTGACTCTTGAAATTCAAACAGTACCACATAAATAAAGAGAAATGGTTTAATTAGGTTTCATCCCTTTAATTATCCGAATATTATTACATATGAATGAGATTTCATCCCTATATCTGGATATTGTTGAAATCGACAGAAGGTGAAGCAACTTTTTATATTCTCTTGCGAAATTTCATGTGTTCTCATCTCGTTATGTTTTGGCTCCTATTTTAGTGTCTTAATCATCCTTATCTGGGCCAATGTCTCTAGTCCCACCCTCCCTTACCCTACCTGGTTGACATCCGCTCCCGCGTCTCTAGTCCCTGACCACCATGTACCATCTGAGATGCCATCCACTCCCATCTCTAGTCCCTGACCACCACGCACCACCTGAGCTGCCATCCGCTACCACGAAACATATACCATTCGTACCTCCATTTTCAAGCACGGCATGTACTATCCTTCTGAGCCGAGGGTCTACCGAAAACAACTTCTCTACGCCACAAAAGTAGGAGTAAGGTCTGCGTACATCTTATCATTCTCAAACCCCACTTGTAGCATCACAATGGATTTGTTGTTGTTGCCTCTATTTTCAAGCACTAATCCACCGTTAACGCCTTTTGTCCCAGTTTTCTCTGTACCATTCATGCCTCAATTTCCAGCCATTAGTCCACCCTATATGCCTAAAGTACCTCCCTCTATTTCTCCATCTGCGCCTCCTCCACCTTCACTCTACAAGCCTTCAATTCCTGTTTCTAGTCCACCAATGATGCCTCAAGCTCCATCTCCTAGCCCACTATCCATCCCTCTAGTCCCTGCCTCAGTATCATATCCCGATGATGTAACACTCCGTAAATTCGGCCTAGGTGTGAATATGTTAAATGAGTATTAGTGTGATATTTTAGATATATTAAGTTCTATCAAGATGCGTTTGGGTGGAAATAGTTGATCTAAGATCAAGACGGACAATAGAGTGCATAAGATCTAATAGAATTGACTAAGTTTACGCTAGGTCTGACTTCTATCTTGTATACATGAAATTTCGTTGGGAATTTGAGAAAACTTAAAACAAGAAATTTGTATTCCTTTGAAATACATTTTCAACTATATGTGTCCCAACCCAAACGGAGCTCTGTGATAGGAGTTATGTCCATTTTACTGAATGTTGTCGGCTGTCGCAACACCCGTGCGTCGCGCGGGTGGCGCGAGCAGAACCTGTTTATGAATTTTTTTTGGACTTGTGCGATGGGCCCATTGTTACGATTCACTTTTACTCGGAGGCATAAAAGCTACTAGATAACTTGTGGACTCTTGGAATTATTATTTATTTTTAGAGTCGCCACCTACTTTATAAGGAAAAATAGAATAACCATATTTTAAAAGGGTTTTTCAAAACAAGAGAAAAATCAAATTTCAATCAGAGTTCGGGTAAGAGTTCAAATAATCTCCCGAAAAAGGTGTTAAGCACCCCGGTATTAAGGATCCGTAGGATACAGTTGATCTCGAGTCTTATATAATATGATATTGCTTAAAACTACTTATGTGTTTAAAATATTGCAAATATAGTTATTCAAAATCATTTTCCGCCAAAGTAAAATTTTCACACACAATTTAGAGATTTGAGCACAAAAGACTTCCTTTGTAAAATCCTTTCCTTTTAAAAAGAATACAAGATCTTTTTTTCTTTCATAAGGATGTAGTGAAAATGATTCATTTCCCTGTCAAAATAAAGTTTGAAAATACATCTTTTACTTATTAAGAAAAAGAGGTCAATCAATAAGGGATTTTGTTTCCTTTAACCCGAACTTTAGTTAATAAAGGAAAATCCATTTTTTATTTAGAGAAAGTCAATTTCCAATTCCGTAAACACATTAATTCAAAACTTGATTTTTAAATTTATGCCAATTTTGAGAAAGAAAGATCATTTTCTTTGGCAATTTCAAACCAACCTATTCCTTTTCATTAGCGAAAGTGTGAACTTTAGAAAATCCTAGAATTGATCAATCACAAAAATGAAAGTTTATTTAAAGGCATAAAAGGCAACTCTATGTAATTAAGCTCTAATTTAAGGTTTCAATAATATTTATGTTTTTATAATTAGCAAATAACAAAATACATGAATAAAAAAAAACTGGTTGACGGATATACCGGCCCATCAAACACTGTTATAAAAGGGGACCCTAATTTATTCTAGGCCATTTTCACCCATGGCTGGGCCTTCTACCATTTTTACCCTTGTTGCTCACGGAGTCGATAAGAATGATGGTGTTGGACTCGTAGGCCCAACGGCTCAAAACAGATCATGGAATATATGGGCCTCGAGAGGAGAGGGGGGGGGGGGGGGTAGAAATTAGTTAGAAAATACCCAAGTTATATCTGTTATATACCTACGTAATTAACTGATTAAAAACTAGACAGACAGTAGGCCCAAAAATAATAACCTAGATAACTTAATTCAGTTTTGGGCTTAATAGCCCACACGACACAGATACACAAGGCAACAGGCCCAACATTGTAGATTAAAAGAAAGGAAATGAGGATAGGCTCAATACACAGATCTGAATTCATAAGCACACAAGCCCATTTACAATCATTCTCAAACAATCAATCAAATTCACAATTACTTATATAGGTGATATATGAAAATCTTTCTGATATACATGGTATATCCGAAAGCCTACAAAGTACACGTCTTGAATATACACACAGTGTATACCCAGATCCACATACCTTGTATATCCTTGACATATACCATTATGGCCTTGAAGAAATTAAGAAGGAAAATGACACCAAATTATGGGCAAACTCACACATCATACTCGCAGAAGAGTAACAAGATTATAGATTGAGTTACATGCAACAGAGGTATAGAACTAACATGCCATAAACTGATTTTGTCAGACAAGATGCAAACACAGATACTCTTAATCAATGTTAAATATACACAATATACATGTATATTGTGTGTATATTGGGCTCTCGTGGCTCTCGGATTCTTCACCTTTGTACCGTGTAGTTTAGGTAATATTTAGTATCCTAGTTTAGGTAATATAATTAGTATTGTATACTTACCATAATATTTGTATTACCATAAATGTATATTTAGTATTCAAGTAGAATAAGGTTTTAGGACTTGAATAAGAATATGATTCTCCTATTATGGAAATATGTAACTTGTATATATAGCCTTTCAATCAATGAAAATAATATGGTAAGTAAATATACATTTATGGTAATACAAATATTATGGTAAATATACAATACTAACAAGTTAGACAGTATACAAACAACTTAATAGTCAGAGTATGACACAATATCATTTAGAGGACTTCTAGCATGGAGGTAGTTTATACTCAAGCATAGACATAGCTATCATACAAAAATAGTTAAATGGCTCCTTAGAAACAACATCTTAGATTATACATAACCAATGGTCTAATATTCATGCTGCATACCAATCAATATTACATCCCAGGACAGAATACAACTAATACTCTAAACAAGACAAAATGGTTCAAGTGATAGCATATACACCACCTTGACGGGCCACTATATATATATTTTCACCATTTCCACCTTCATTCAGAGATAAACTATTCCTCCGATGCACAACCACCCTATTTTGTGGCCTAATTTAATCACTATACTTCAAATAATTTAATCGATAAATGCAATTCCAAACTAGCAATCTGCTTGTCTTCGCATCAGACAACTATTTTTCTTTTTCTCTACATCTTTGAAATAACAAAATGAATTTCTAAAGTTATGTACTGAGCTTTAAGAAGATTAATTTGGGCCTATGCTTACTACCCTTTTTTCTCTTTCCCTTTCATTTTCAATTCCAATAAATTCCTACCTGCTAATCTTCATGCTAGCTTAAGTAGAAACAATGGACCTAGTTTGTTATTGCGTACTAGACTACTAGGGAACAAGAATTCTCTAATATTAATTTTTTTATTGATAACAAGGAAATATGATATACGATTCTTCATCTTTCTCATCATCTACGCTAATTTTAAGTTATCAGTAGAATCAAATTTTAATACATGCGGAAAATTTTAAGTTTACGAATTTCGTCAGTGTTAATAATGTGTTGATTGCTGAATATGTTTCCACCTTGGACAATCTTAACGGATGAGGGGTATATTTGAGTCATTGTTAGTAATGGTATGAGTATTTTGAACCAAAAATATAACGGAGAGTAAAAGTAATCCTTTTCGCATAGTAGAGAGATAAATTTGATCTTTTTTCCTTGGATAAAATAATTTTAAATTCTTGACATAATTATTAAATTAAAATTTTAAAGATAAATGTAGCAAAGCTTAGATTTTAACTTTGAGAAGTGACATGTGTTTGTTTAGAGTCGAGACTTCTTTTCCTTACTAACAAATAGTACAAATACATTTTATATTTAACTAAGAAGTTGGCTTAATGTTTAACTAAACAGTTTGTTTCAGTGAGATAAATTTTTTTGCAAGGTTAACTAAGAAGGATAAAAGAGCCACTTTCAATTCTTTGGCATAGTTGACTTGCAAATTTTAATTTTAGAGGTATATGCTGTATCCGAATTTAGATTTAAACATCGAGAAGTAACAAATGCTATAAAACAGAAGAGGTAGGGGTGTACCGAAGAAGTATTGGTAGAAGTGATTAGACATGACATGACGAAGGTACAACTCACCGAGGACATGACCTTAGATATGAGGTTATGGAGGACTCAGATTAGGATAGAAGGCTAGTAGGTACTCTCGCTTATCTTTTCATATTAGTAGTCGCAGTATTGCTCTATAGTTTAATATGCTTTGATTTCTGTTACTATTTGGTATTTTTTGTACTTCAATTATTTTATTTTATCTGTGTTAGCTATTGTCTCTTTTTCAAATGGCAAGGATGACTTAAAGCCTTTTGAAGTTTTCAACTCTATTAAAGATCATTTTTTTTTATATATTTTATTGATTTGGTTGAAAGATTGTCGACCCGAATGGCTTCAATTGTTATGGACGTACCGAAAAGGAGAAGAGTAGAGGCAAACAGCAAAAAGAGGTGAAAAGGATTCATGTTCAATTAATTGATATCAATGTGGTTTTGCTTAGTATATGTTGGTTTTCTGCTCTTATGGTTGTCATTATATAATGTTTATTTTAGATTCTCACCAATGTACGCTAAATAAAATTTCCTTATAACATACATGTAAATCTGATTAATTAATGGCGAAAGGTTTACTATCTAATAATAACATCAATACCATATTGACACATTAATTGACGAAATAGTGATGAAATCTTTGAAATTGTGCTATATTTCCTTACGGGAGAATCTTGTTGCCTTAGTGGAAAGAAAAAGGAGAGGTTGGGGGGGGGGGGGGGGGGGGTATTTTCTTTCACAACTATGGAAATAGTGAACTTTTTCACAACTATTTATTGTCAGTTAAAACGAAGGGTGTTTGTGAAATCAAAGGAAATATTTCATAATTGGTAAAGTAGAAAAGAGTATTAAAAGAGACAAGAAAAGTTTGTTTTAATCATCAATTTTCTTTCTTCAGCCTCTCCGACAATTCCCGGTGATTGACCCCTAAAATATCATATATGACCCCTCTATTATTTTTCACCATTGTATTTCCGTTTCTAACTATTAACCGTAGTAACAATCTAATCACCATAATTATAAATATTCTGTATATATTTAGATTACAAAATTATGGTAAACCTAGGATACTTATGATAAATTTAAATTTGTATTGTATTAGGATTCCTCTTGTACTACTATATATACATTGTATTAATGCAAAGGCTCCATAAGGGAGGTTAATACAATCTTACATGGTATTACAGCCAATACCCTAAACCTTCTCTTCATCTATGCCGTCCCTATTCTTTTTCGGCCAAGAAATATTTTTCTTCTCTTCATTCCTGTTTTCTACCCAACCAACAATAATCCATTACCATGTCTTCACAATCAGCTCCACCTCATCTGTTGTCGATCCCAAACCCTGTTTTCCACCCTCCACTCACCCAACTCTCATGATCACAAACATCAAGAACTTCGTTCCCATAATTCTTGATCAAGAACACGGGCAATATTCCCCATGGGTTGAACTGTTCCGTATTCATGCCGGTGTTTATAACGTGCTGGATCACATCGACAATTCTGTTCCCCGACCAAGTGAGGTTGATGATACAAACTGGCACCGTGTGGACGGTGTTGTCAAACAATGGATTTATGGCACTATTCTCAAGACTTACTCCTAACCATCCTGAAAACTGGTGCCTCTGCGCGCGATCTTTGGCTTCGCTTAGAGGATATCTTTCAAGACAACAAACATACCGTGCTGTCTATCTCGAAGAACAATTCCATGTCACATGTCTTGAAAAATTCTCCAACGTGTCTGACTATTGCAAGAAACTAAAACTGCTGTTAGACCAACTTTCAAACATTGGGATAATTATTTCTGACACAAGAATGGTTCTCCAAATCGTTACTGGTCTACCCAAAGGCGAATACGACACACTAGCAACAGTAATTCAACAATCCGACCCTCTTCCCACTCTCGGTCTCAGTTATTGCTAGAAGAAACTCGTCGTGCCAAACAAGAAGAACACTCGCAAAAAGTGTTCTCCGTTGACGCCGCAAGTCACACTGCCGCATCCACTACATGCCAATCATCGGCAGAAAGCGGTCAGAATCACGGTCGTGGAAGAGGCAAAGGCGGTCGAGGAAGAGGAAATGGTAAGGGTGGTCGCGGTCGAGGACGGGGCGGCAGAGGCGGCAGTCGCCGGCCAACAACTCGCAGCCGCAACTGCCACCTCCGAACCAGTACTGGATAGGACCAGCCCAGTTTCAGCAACATGCAAATTGGGCCAATTATGGCATGAACCCTGCGGCCCAGTATAATGGTACACAACAGGGGATATTGGGCCAAGGTCCAAGTCCACATATTTTTAATTATCCGAACCAGCAGGCCCATCTCGTCCAGCAGCCCAATCCGCAGTAGTCCAATAACCTGGCCCCAACAGATCTGGGCCAGGCTTTTAGCAACATGAACCTCCAGCGGTCCGATGAAAATTGGTACATGGACTCATGAGCCACATCTCATCTCACCCGGTCTACAAGTAATCTTTCCCAATTGTTTAATTTAAAGCATCCTCAATTTATTACAATTGACAATGGTCACCGCATTCCAATTAAGGGCTACGGTCATGCTTATACCCAACCACTTCACTCTCCACTCTCCCTAAATAATGTCCTATATGCCCCAAACATCATCAAAAACTTAATTTCCATTCGGAAATTTACTCGTAATAATTTTGTGTTTGTTGACTTTGATCCTTTTGGTTTCATTGTGAACGATCTGCATACGGGGACTCCTCTCATGAGATGCAATAGCACATGAGACCTATATCCATTCACACCTTCTTTCGCTGCCAGCTTCCGCTCCCACACCTCTCTTGCTGCTCTGTCTCCGTCAACTTGGCACAATAGATTTGGACACCCAGGAATTCCAGTTTATAATTTTCTTAGGAGTAATAATTTTATTAATTGTAATGGAAAGCTTGCCCAAAACCGTGTTTCTTGTCAATTAGGCAAACATACTCGTCTTTCTTTTAATTCTTCTACTAGTATTACGTTTGCTCCCTTCGATATTATTCATGCTGATTTGTGGACTTCTCCCATTACTAGCTCCTTGGGTCATATATATTATCTTGTTCTAGTTGATGATTATTCCCATTATATATGGATTTACCCACTTAAATACAAATCGGAAGTCTTTGCCAAATTTCTTGAATTTTGCACCTTTATAAAAATGCAGTTCGAAAATGTCATAAATGTTTTTCAATGTGACAATGGTCGTGCATTTAATAATTCTGCGTTTCACAAATTTTGCAAAAATAATGGCATGATTTTTCGATTCTCATGTCCTCATACTTCTCCTCAAAACGGCAAAGCAGAACACATTATCCATACCATCAATAATATGGTCTGTACCTTTCTGTTTCATGCCTCCCTACCTCCATCTTTCTAGGTCTATGCTGTCAAAATGGTAGAATATGTTCTCATTATTTTACCCACTAGCACTCTTCACAACATGACCCTAACCGAAATACTTTACCGTCGAGTCCCGTCCTATGACCACCTCCGGATATTCGATTGTCTGTGCTTCCCTAACCTTTCCTCTACCACCCCTCACAAGTTAACACCCCGAACCACTCCGTGTGTCTTCGTTGATTTTCCACCTAATCATAGGGGCTACTTGTGCTTTGACTTGTCTACTCGTCAAATCCATGTCTCTTACCATGTTACCTTCGATGCGACAACATTTCTGTTTTTGAAAATCGGACTATAATTTTCTGGATGTGTCTAACCTCTCTCCCGTCATCTTTCGAGAAATGTGTCAGTCCATCGATTCCTCACCCAACACCACCAGTCCCTGCAGTTCCGATAGCATCCACGCCATCAGCTCAGCCCTCGACACCATCCAGTCCACTCCGTCCTCACCAACATCTCCGTCGTCGGCATCCCATACTGTCGATCGACCCTCACTCTCCCAATCGTCACCTCCGTCAGCCCAATCATACTCCCGCCGATCGTCTCAATCCGTGTCCATTGTACCAGGCCTTTCCGATTCCCCACACCACTCAACCACTGGAACCCTATCAACCACCCTCACTCCCGCCACCATCACAGTACCCTACCAGTCCCGACCATTACGGCGATGAATTGCCTAAGTCGTCTCCACCATCGACCCATCTGCCAGTACTAACATACCCAACCCACGAAACCCAACCAGTAACCCACCCCGACCAGCTCACTGACCCAGTCCAAACCCACAATTATATAGCAAAAAGAGGTTGGACATAGTATCAAAATTCCCAATAATATTCCACAATTGATCATGAAAGAATACATTAGGTCAGAGGCCAAGTAGTTAAGCCTCATAAATATTTAATAATAATATAAAAAAGTAAGAAAAACAAATATTGATTTATGGGAGTTGATAATTGGGAGGACATGGCTTAAAGCAGTAGCACTGGCTGTTGTCGCACACTCCATATTGATAACCCTCATTTTTGCAAGAAGATGTACACTTTTCCGCAGGTGGCGTTTCTACACATGGTCCCTTGTATGTGCGGCTTTGAGCTTGACAAATATTTGCCTCTGTCGTATCCAAAAACAAAGAATAAAAGGAAATAAATAAAGGAGAGTTGCATTAAATAAGGTCGTAACTCAATATAAAAAATGAAGTTCTAGAAATAACATATATTTTTTTGGATTCTAAAAGAAAAGAGATGGTACCTGCATTGCCCATGAAAAACAGCACCAGAAAAAACACAACTTTCAACAAAGGCGAAGAATATTCCATCTTTTTTGCTATCTATTCAAAAGGTATTTTTGATAATGAAAAGGATGAAGCACCATGCTTATCTTATATAGAGTTAATGATTCACTACTATTTAATGACTTTCTCTTTAATTATCTTTATAGTAAATTTCTTACTAAATAGTGCCCTACTATGAAACTCATTATATAGTAAGAAAATCCACTATACAGATATCATTAATTCTATATATCATAAGCATGGTGCGTCATCCTTTTCATTAACTGAAAACTGGATATTGTTACTATTTAATAACATTCTTCCATTTTCTTTAAATATATAGTCTAATGCAACACTTTGCACCCATATAACCATTTTTTTCAATTTCCATCCGCATATCTTGACTCGGGACGACTGCCAATGAGGCGGCTTGGCCTCTTGGCCCAACTCGGTAACGGGAATGGGAAACAGGACCCAAACAAGATTGAGGGTGCGGGACACGTCCGAAAAATAGTGAATAATATACGGGGATATACCATCATCCAAAAAATTATACGAACTAGGCACGGGAGTACTAACCTTAGCAAACGGAAATTGGGATTCATCAAAACTAACATGGTGACTAATGATGATTTTATTAGACGATAAATCAAAACATTTGTAACCACGATGATTAGATGGATAACCCAAAAACACACAAGGGGTAGAACGGGCCTGAAGTTTGTTAATTGTGGTGGACGGAAACAACGGATAACATAAGCACACAAAGATCCTAAGATGCGAATACGAAGGAGTCTTATTAAATAAAATTTGAAGAGGGGACGAATATGTCAAACCTTTGGAAGGAAGAATGTTAAGAAGATATGTAGCAGGTTGTAGAGCATGATGTCAAAACGACAGGGGTACGGAAGCATGAATCAATAAAGCGCGGACAATGTTATTAATGGTACAAATTTTGCGTTGGCTTTCCCATTTTGTGAAGACGTACGAGGGAAAGAAAAACGAAAATTGATCTCATTAGTTGCACAGAATTTCCGAAACACCCCGTTGTCATATTCTTTGCCATTATCACATTGAATATTTTTTATTTCTCGTTCGAACTGGGTTCTAATGAATGCTCTAAATTTTAAGAAGATGGAAAAAACTTGAGATTTTTTCGCTATCGGAAAAGTCCATATAAATTTAGAATAATCATCCAAAAAGAGAACATAATACCGATGACCCAAAGAACTAAGAACAAGCGACAAATGGCATTAAAGTATGAGAATTGGAGTCTACGAATGACAACTTAACAATTTTTCCTAAAGAACAAGATTGGCAATTTAGAGTACTACACATACCGTTACAAGAAATAAAATTATTTGTATCTAAGGAAGACAAAATAGATGACCCTGGATGACCTAGACGAGCATGCCATAGGGAAGGAGCCATAGCTTCAAAAGTTGACGGCAATGCGTGACTCGAGAAACCGGAACTCGGCGTGATAGGATAAAGATCTCCCCTACTATCACATCTCATTAGAGGACTCCCCGTCTTGAAATCCTTCACAGAAAACCCAAATGGATCAAATTCGACAGAAAAATAATTATCAGTGGTGAATTTAAGGACAAACACCAAATTTTTAATTAATTTAGGAGCGTGAAGGGTATTTTTCAAAACAAGGGGTGGATGAGGGGAGACAACGTTTTATGACCGTAACCACAAATTGGAATTGAATTACCATTACCAACAATTATATCATGATTGCTGCTCAAATTGTAATAAGACGACAGAGTACCTGAGTCGGACGTCCTGTGGGTAGTGGTTTCGGTGTCTATGTACCAATTTAGGTCATGTGGATTTAGTCCAAGCGTGTGCATTGCGGCTTCAATATAGTAAAATTATCATTCTATTTATGGCTCCTTAAGGGGTGTGCCAAGGCAATACGGGACAAGTAAAAATGAATAGAGGGAGTAAAAATATGTACGAATTCAAGGTCAAAATAAAAAAATTGACTCTCGAAATTCGAACAGTACCACATAAATAAAGAGAAAGGGTTTAATTAGGTTTCATCCCTTTAATTATCCGAATATTATTACATATGAATGAGATTTCATCCCTATATCTGGATATTGTTGAAATCGACAGAAGGTGAAGCAACTTTTTATATTCTCTTGCAAAATTTCATGTGTTCTCATCTCGTTATGTTTTGGCTCCTATTTTAGTGTCTTATTCATCCTTGTCTGGGCCAATGTCTCTAGTCCCACCCTCCCTTATCCCACCCTACCTGGTTGACATCCGCTCCCGCGTCTCTAGTCCCTGACCACCGTGCACCATCTGAGCTTCCATCCACTCCCGTCTCTAGTCCCTGACCACCACGCACCACCTGAGCTGCCATCCGCTACCACGAAACATATACCAGTCGTGCCTCTATTTTCAAGCACGGCAGGTACTTTCCTTCTGAGCCGAGGGTCTACCGAAAATAACTTCTCTACACCACAAAAATAGGAGTATGGTCTGCGTACATTCTATCCTCCCAGACCTACTTGTGGCATCACACTGGATTTGTTGTTGTTGTTGCCTCCATTTTCAAGCACTAGTGCACCGTTAACGCCTTTTGTCCCAGTTTTCTCTGTACCATTCATGCCTCCATTTCCAGACATTAGTCCTCCCTACATGCCTATAATACCTCCCTCTATTTCTCCATCTGCGCCTCCTCCACCTTCACTAAACAAGCCTTCAATTCCTGTTTCTAGCCCGCCAATGATGCCTCAAGCTCCATCTCCTAGCCCACTATCCATCCCTCTAGTCCCTGCCTCAGTATCATATCCCGAAATTTGTATCCCTTTGAAATACATTTTCAACTATATGTGTCCCAGCCCAAACGGAGCTCGGTGATAGGAGTTATGCCTATTTTACTGAATGTTGCCGGCTGTCGCGACACTCGTGCGTCGCGCTGGTGGCGCGAGCAGAACCTGTTTATGAATTTTTTTTGGACTTGTGCGATGGGCCCGTTGTTACGATTCACTTTTACTCGGAGGCATAAAAACTACTAGATAACTTGTGGACTTTTGAAATTATTATTTATTTTTGGAGTCGCCACCTACTTTATAAGGAAAAATAGAATAACCATATTTTAAAAGGGTTTTTCAAAACAAGAGAAAAATCAAATTTCAATCAGAGTTCGGGTACGAGTTCAAATGATCTCCAGGGAAAGGTGTTTAGCACCCTGATATTAAGGATCCGTAGGATACAGTTGATCTCGAGTCTTATATAATATGATATTGCTTAAAACTACTTATGTGTTTAAAATATTGCAAATGTAGTTATTCAAAATCAGTTTCCGCAAAAGTAAAGTTTTCACGCACATTTTAGAGATTTGAGCACAAAAGACTTCCTTTGTAAAATCCTTTCCTTTTAAAAATAATACAAGATCTTTTTTTCTTTCATAAGGATGTAGTGAAAATGATTCATTTCCCTGTCAAAATAAAGTTTGAAAATACATCTTTTACTTATTAAAAAAAAGAGGTCAATCAATAAGGGATTTTGTTTCCTTTAACCCGAACTTTAGTTAATAAAGGAAAATCCATTTTTTTTTATTTAGAGAAAGTCAATTTCCAATTCCGTAAACACATTAATTCAAAACTTGATTTTTAAATTTATGCCAATTTTGAGAAAGAAAGATCATTTTCTTTGGCAATTTCAAACCAACCTATTCCTTTTCATTAGCGAAAGTGTGAACTTTAGAAAATCCGAGAATTGATCAATCACAAAAATGAAAGTTTATTTAAAGGCATAAAAGGCAACTCTAGGTAATTAAGCTCTAATTTAAGGTTTCAATAATATTTAAGTTTTTATAATTTGCAAATAACAAAATACATGAATAAAAAAACGGGTTGGCGGGTATACCGGCCCATCAAACACTGTTATAAAAGGGGAGCCTAATTTATTCTAGACCATTTTCACTCATGGCTGGGCCTTCTACCATTTTTACCCTTGTTGCTCACGGAGTCGATAAGAATGATGGTGTTGGAGTCGTAGGCCCAACGGCTCAAAACAGATCATGGAATAGGCAGAATATGGGCCTCGAGGGCGCATGAGGGAGGGGGGGGGGGTGATAGAAATTAGTTAGAAAATACCCAAGTTATATCTGTTATATACCTACGTAATTAACTCATTAAAAACTAGACAGACAGTAGGCCCAAAAATAATAGGCTAGATAACTTAATTCAATTTTGGGC
The DNA here is from genome assembly GCA_034509755.1 of Anisodus tanguticus. Taxonomy (NCBI): domain Eukaryota; kingdom Viridiplantae; phylum Streptophyta; class Magnoliopsida; order Solanales; family Solanaceae; genus Anisodus; species Anisodus tanguticus. The sequence continues at coordinate 3,654,757 of CM067543.1, read as the reverse complement.
TTAATAGCCCACACGACACAGATACACAAGGCAGCAGGCCCAACATTGTAGATTAAAAGAAAGGAAATGAGGATAGGCTCAATACACAGATCTGAATTCATAAGCACACAAGCCCATTTACTATCATTCTCAAACAATCAATCAAATTCACATTTACTTATATAGGTGATATATGAAAATATTTCTGATATACATGGTATATCCGAAAGCCTACAAAGTACACGTCTTGAATATACACACAGTGTATACCCAGATCCACATGCCTTGTATTGAAAGTATATTTATGTCCTAGAGACAATCTGTATTAGGACAAATGTACTATATACACATTCAGGTTATTATTAATGGAGATTAATATTTTGACATTTGCAATTATTGAATTATTATTTGATTGTTTGTAATTATTCATTAATGTGCATCCCTTGAGCTTACGTTGTCATTAATAGAGTGAGATATTTTATGATAGAGCGTAACTCTTAAAATTACCTCGACTAATGATCATCGAGAATGAGATATCGATGATATGTGATAAGTCGACATGTGGTCTGCATCACATCCTTAGAGGATGTAGTATGTCTCACATGCTACGAGTAATGGTTACTCGTGATGGACACATGGATACTTTGGAAGTATTGGTATACCCTGCTGATATACTGTTTGTTATACTTGTCTAACATATGATCAGCGTGTGGGAGATAGAAGTCCTTAGACTTGAGGTCAATACACACCTTATCTACAAAGTAATATACTTTGATCCCGTCCAAGCTCAAATGCCTTATAGGTTGAGATACGGCTTGTATTGGGTACATTACGATGTGGATTGAAGGTGGCAGTTGAGCCAATATTAGGATTCATTCCTCGAATGTATATTCGAGAGAACACTCGGATTCTCAGTGATATTAGGTTGACTAAGTCGTTGGCCAACGCAATAGACATATTTAGAATATGGTCTAGTCGTCAACTAATATAAATGAGATACAATGATTAAGCCATTTGGATAGACACTTGACAAATCCTAAGCTTGATCGGGTGTGTCGTGAATGAAAGGATTTTATCTAACCACATAAAGGTTAAGTTTACTGGATTCGCGTAAACGTATTTCACATATTGAGTTCGTCTTCCGGCGCCGTATAGGAGTTCCGTGTAGACCTTAGTTTGATTAATGTCGATATGAGAAGACCTGTAGGGTCACACTATGTCGGTTTCTATCTAAGGATGTATTGAGAGAGTAATTAAAATGTTCGATTTGGAATTGAGACATTTAAAGAATAATGATTACAATAATTAAGTAAAAATTGGATTTTGAATTTAATTAAGAATGCACGGAAATTAAATCGAGGCAGTGCAACTGCACGTCGAGCGTCGCGCGCCTTTGTGTCAATTTTTGGCCGGCCCAAGGTCAAACCCTAATCCGGTTTTTTGACCTAATTTTCAACTATAAATAGAGGCATTCATTTTCATTATTCTACACCAATTTTCAGAATAACATTCTAAGCCTTAGAGACTTAGAATAAAATACTCTCTCGAATCTCTGTCGGATTTCCTAGCTTTCCGAAAGAGGAGTACATTGAAGCTTGGAGCTTGCAAATTGGAAGGGCAATCGCGTGTGCACCTAACAAGAGATAAAGACTCAGATTATTGTAACTTGTAAGTAAATGTTTTATGTTACAAGTTCCATTGTTGTATAACCATACCAGAATTATTGTTGGGGTAAGTAAGAAACAAATAATTTAAAACTTCCGTTGTGCCTTACTTATGTGATTTGTACCCAACAATTCCCTTCATGTATATCATTGAGATATACCATTATGGCCTTGAAGAAATTAAGAAGATAAATGACACCAAATTATGGGCAAACTCAGACATCATGCTCGCAGAAGAGTAACAAGATTATAGATTGAGTTACATGCAACAGAGGTATAGAAACTAACATGCTATAAACTGATTTTGTCAGACAAGATGCTAACACAGATACTCTTAATCAACTCAATTGTTCTATATCATACTATAGAGGGGACTAAGGGATATTACATGCTATCATAATGACCATTTTAAGATAGGAACAAGTTAGACAGTATACAAACAACTTAATAGTCAGAGTATGACACAATATCATTTAGAGGACTTCTAGCATGGAGGTAGTTTATACTCAAGCATAGACATAGCTATCATACAAAATGGTTCAAGTGATAGCATATGCATGGTCTAAGTGAAATCAAACTAGGCAAGACAGTGGCATAGAATGACTCGGGGGTCCTTCATGTAAAAAAGGGTAAACTCTTGACTCTTAATAGGTAGCATACATTCCCACATAATTCAATGAAAATTTAAATTGTGGCCTAAATGGCCAATTAAAACAATTTGAGGCTAAAATATTAAAACAAGTTTAAATAAAAGCAAAAATCTTTCATAATTAAAGACATTTGAGGGATAAAATAAGACGCTATTTGACACTATATTTAATTACTCAAAATTTCTTAATTTTAAGGAGTAAAATATTTATCAAATTAGTATAATTAATTGAATCATTGTCCTCTTTAAATTATAGAAACTGATAGATATTTCTTAAAAATATGTAATATATGCTAATGATATATAATAATATATTCGATAATATTTGGCCAAATAACATGACAAAATATCACCAGAATAATTTCATAAAATTATTTTTGGTTTGTGAAATGCATATTTGACTCCGTTCATAACTCAGGAACTCTAAATAATTAATTAAAGTATTGGAGGGTAAAAATTAAGTGTCAAAACCCTATAAGTTAAAATTTTACGTTATAACGTTTCCCCACTTTGTTGTGGACGATGTTTTGAGAGAAAAAAACTCTAAAGCTTTCCCAAAATATCTAAGAAAATTCCTGATCAATTCATATCATTACTACATCAATCTAACATTAAATTAATACTAGTTCATCCTTCAAAACCATAGATTGTTGAAAATCGAATAAAGAAAAATTGAAAGAGACTTTGGGAAATATCTTAAAGGTATGTTATTTGATATTTACTGACATTGTTTAGAGGATTTAGACTAGTGTAGAGTATTAGAAACAATGAGACTCCATTGGTGATTTATGGGGAATTCAAGAACACATTTTGGGGATGAAAAAGCCCTAATTTTTTGACAAGGGTGGGAACATTTAGAAATTGGTTAAAGTTCTGAAATTTATCATTAGTAATCATTTTAGAACGATTGTTGAACTTGGAGGAACACGTTTGCTAGTTTTTTGCGGGAATTAAGGTATGCGTCTTTTCAAACATACTTTTCAGCCTTTTAAAATGATTTTTTTGGCAAGGTTTCATGTGCTTGAGAGACAAGCACTCATGGAACCTTAGGCGTATCATACCATATATATGTATTCGTGATTTTTCCTATCAAAGGATTATTGAAATTGATTTTTTACACTTTGAACTTTGAACATGATTTACCCCTATAAATGACTCTTTAAACTTGATTTCGGAAGCTAGGATATTTCATGTGTCTTGTCGTATGAACGGGCTTTGTTGAAGTTGAAATTTATTAAATATCTTGAACATGGTTTCTCAACCTATTAATGACTTGACGTACCCCTATTAACGGGATGTTGAACACAATCCACAATAAGTGATTCAACTTCTATGTTATGATTGTGCTTCAACTAATATTCCATGATTTCTATCATTTGTGTTTGTCCTAGCTACTCGGGACGGAGGGTAGTCATTATGGATCCTAGTGGGGTTAGCCTAGCCATTTGGGTTTGCGTAGCTATTTGGGAAGAAGGGTAGCCATTGTGGGTTGATAGCCTTGATGTGGTGCTTTTATACAGTTTAGGGAATCCTATGTGGTTATCCCTTTGTTATGTTGATTTGGGCCTATATTGGCATGACCGTGATTATCCATTAGTTGTTTTATTGAAAATCTTGAGTTCATAAGTTGAAGACTTACATGTGATAAATAACATAATGAGTTGAAGTTGATTTATTTTTTCTTTAATGATTCCCATTAATGGTTTTACTAAGTTTGATGATTTATTCTTTCTCTGGATTTCAAACTGCTTTTATTGACATTGTTTTACCAAACTTATTATATTATTATATTAACTATTGTCCCGGAGGCACTCGCTGAGTACCCAGTACCCAGGCATACCATTATTGTTTTTTTATGGTGTATCAGGTAATGTTGGAGAGCAAGTTCGTGATACGCGTGTGGAATAAGAGAACTTGCTGCTTTCTGGACTATTTGGTGAGCCCACATGCTTGTTTGTGGGACACCACTCTATCTTCATTTATTTATTTCAGTTTTTGGGTTGTTTTAAGAAGTTAGACACTTGTCTTATTTGTCTTAGAAGTACCATAGACAGTGTGTCCGATTGTGGGTAGATGTTGAAAGTCTCATAAGACTATTGAGGGTTGCGACATTTAAAATTGAGTATTTTATATTAGACTTCCACATTTTTTTTTATAAATATGAGCATGCTCACGTTTAACTAGTTATGACTTGTTATAAATGAATATTGAAAGAGAACAGACGTTTAATAATTTTTATAAGGTGCTTCCGTTGTTGTTCATGACATCGAATTCCTGTTGCGTGCATGGTGGGTTTTGGGGCTTGCATCTGTTCCTTCTCTAGGACCTACGCCTACGCCCTCTATTATCAAAGGTGCATCTTGGCCTTCGTGGCTAGCCGAAAAAGTTCTTTCATCAAGCATCCCAACAACATATTTCACCCTCATTTTTATGTGTTTGTTCTGCCAGATTACAGTGCTCGTAAGCCAAGCCGACGAGCAATCAATGATTAATTTCACATACATCATCCATTCCCATAGCCCTACAACAAAAGCCATGCTACTGATAGGAGGAGATACATGTTCTCCAATCCTCCCTAGTATGACAAGTAGTCATGATAGTCGCGCTTCATTCATCAAATCAACAATCAACGTAGCATGAAAGTACAACTTTGATGGCCTTGATCTTGATTGGGAATTCTCTATGAAATTAGAAAACATGCTCAATCTATGATACCAACCAAGGATAGCCAGTGATTTTGATTAATTTGGTAGAGTGGATGAAAGAAAAACAAAGCCGACCTCCGCGTGATATAAGTTCATCGTAAATGCTAATGAAAAGAATTCGTTGTCGTAGAGGAAAGCCTGATAAACAAGTGAAGAAAAGTAAAGGGAAGCTCATCATCCATCGAGTTCCGAAGTATGTTTCATAGGGATTTCTTAGTTGTCAAAAATGAGTCTAAGGATGCTATCTATAACCTCCACTAACATGTGCTAAATTGTTTGTCCCTTTATGTATATCACTAGAGAATTTGTTCGCGCTGCGCGCCAGAATTTAAAATGATCTTGGATAAATAAGTCAAGACGATTTTTTTTCTCGACTTAGAGTGTAGACCTTTTTACCCTACTAACAAATGGCACAATTTTTTTTTAAAAAAGAAAATACGTTCATAATAAGTTGAAACCACATAAATTGATCCCAAGGAAAATGTATTTATCCTTTTTAATTGAGTCTTGTCTTGAAAGGAAGATTTCTATAATAAATCAATCAATATATAATACTCCATAAAGTTAGGAATAGACAATCTGGCACCTCTCTATGGTCAAGGATTATATTTATCTTTTTTTGGATTTTTATATCATTTTTAATTATTTTATTTTAATTTCAAAAGTCATCTCAGTAACACACCCCTTCATATTTATAACTTCTACTATTTATTAGTATGTTTTTATTTTTCTCCTAATATTATTGTTTATCTTATTATTAAAAATAGCTAAATAATTACATTATTAAATGAGGAGGAAATAATTACTATTTATATTTTCTACGGCCTATTCCCCTAAAATTGTAACAGTATACTACTATTTATATTTATATCCTTAAGTAATTTTCAAACATAATCTCATCACTTACTTAAGTAAATGCAAAAGACGTTTTGGAAATGAAAGATCACAAAACTTTTAATCTCTTCATCTTCTTCTTATCAACCCTATGATAAGTAAACAAATTTAATCACATACTTTTCTAACACAATCAATTTTGTCATTCTCTATTATGCCATGTGAATTTGTTTTTTGCTCTCCTTTTTATTTTCTTTTTAATTTTTAGAACATTATATTATTATACTTTCTACATGGCTGTGATTTTTTTACAGATTGTAAATAGGTGAATGTTAGACAAGTGTATATTCCCGTGATAAACACAGTGTATATCACGAGACTTTGGTCCATTTTAGGATTGTAATTAGTGTAGAATATTTGTATTACTTAGTATTGTACACTTACCATAATTATAGAAGTCTTGTACTACTAGAATATGGTTTTAGGAGTAGAATAAGATTTTTTTTTCCTATTATAGAAATATGTAAATTGTATATATAGTCTTTCAATTAATGAAAATAATCAAGGGATTATTTCTTTCATGGTATCAGAAGTCTAGGACTAAATTGCTTCCGCTCTTCTCCAAAATTTCTCTCGATTTTTCGTGCCCCTTCTCGGCCAAAAACTGCATCGATTTCCATGCCCTTCCTCGGATTTCGTGTTAAATTTGACCTCATATTTTCTACATAATCCCATATTGTTCTTTCGTTATGTCAACGACAAAGATCACGTTTTATCCTACTCGTGTTGTTTCTAACATCAATAATCATATAACTCTCATTCTTGAAATAGGTAAACGTCCAATATGCGACGTGGCCGAGTTGTTTAAAATTCACGTTCGCTCACATCAAGTCATCCATCACATAATCCCCGCGGCTCCTGAGGATACGGAGGTGCCTCAACGTGAGGAAGATCCTAAGTTATGGACAACGCTTGATGCCACCGTCCTTCAGTGAATTTATTCCACTATCTCTACTGACCTGCTGCAGATGATTATTGATCCAGACGCTACGGCAATGGCTGCTTGGGATAGGTTGTGTGACATATTCCAAGATAATAAGAATTCCAGAGCTGTTACTCTTGAGTAGGACTTTTCCCACGTCTTCATGGAAAATTTCCCGAATGTTTTAGCGTATTGCAAAAGGTTGAAGGAATTGGCGGACCAACTTCGCAACGTTGGTGCGCCCGTTAGTGCAGATCGTCTGGTTCTACAGATGGTTGCTGGCCTCTCCGAGGCATTTAGTGGCGTTGGGACCCTACTTTATCAAAGTAACCCTCTCCCAACGTTCTATCAGGCCCGCTCCATGCTTACTTTGGAAGAAGCCGGATTGGCTAAGAAGGCGGCTACCGGGGCAAGTCCCGTGGTCATGATGACGTCCTCCACAAATTCTCCAGGGTGTGTTGATAATTCAGGCCAAAACCGTGCTCACGATGGCGACAAGAATACTAGGAAAAATAATGGAAGAAACCGCGATGACAAATGCGGTGGTAACGTCAGCAGTACCGGCGGAAGTAGGCCCCACCCCATCAACAGTAGGCCTCAGCCCCACTGGTCCCAGCCTTGGGCCCCCTGGCTGTGGGCCTGGACCAGTAGGCAGTGGCCCAACAATCTCGACTTTTCAGCGCCTCCAGCCCATGGTAATTGGGCCCAATTTCAGCCTTTTTTTCGGCCCAGCTACTCTAGCCCAGTCTCGGTCCAACAATCCAGTGGGGTACCGGGTCAGCAGGGAGGTAGGCTTGGGCCCCACCAGGCCCATCATGCAGACGTATCCCGCACCCCAACTTCGCCAGCGGGCCCACTGCCCGCTGGTTCTCCCCAAACAGCGTAGTCTTCAAATATGGGTCCAGCAACTGGGCCATCCATTCTACCCAGTTCCGGGTACTGTTTCTGGGTCCAGTGTTGGCCCAATTCCCGTGCCCAACTCCAGCTTCAGTTCCCGATTTGGGCCAGCAGGCTCACTGCCTGCTAGCTAGTCCGTCCCAAGTCCTGAAGGTTCCTAAAATCCACCCGCCTCTGCCCCGAGTCATAGACCAGTCACTCGTAGTTAACGGGGGATTTTTTTTAAAAAAAAGTACATTTTAATTTACATTCTAATGTTCTTAGATCACCCTTACCCCGTAATCATGTGTCTGCATTAAATGACCCGAATTGGAAAATTGCTATGACCGATGAATATAATGCTCTTATTGATAATAAGACGTGGGAGTTAGTGCCCCGTCCATCTGGTATTAATATTATTCGGTCTATGTGGATTTTTGCTCATAAGGAAAATTCAGATAGGCGCGACTTGTGGGTGATGGTAAGACTCAGTAGGTTGGTATGGATTGTGGTGAGACGTTTAGTCCGGTGGTCAAGCCGGCTACCATTCGCACTGTGCTTAGCTTAGCCCTTTCGAAAGCATTGCCTATTCATCAGTTAGATGTAAATAATGCTTTCCTCCATGGTGATCTCAAGGAAACAGTCTATATGCATCAGCCTTTGGGGTTTAGGGATCCCAAACATCCTCATCATGTCTGTTTGTTGAAGAAGTCCTTATATGGGCTTAGGCAGTCTCCACGGGCTTGGTATACGCGATTTGCCGACTATGTTTCGACTATTGGGTTCACTCACAGCAGGTTGGATAATTCCTTGTTCATCTATCATCGTGGTTCATCCTTGGCCTATATTCTGTTATATGTGGATGATATTATTATAACTGCCTCTTTCGATGCCTTATGCCAGTCTATCATGACAATGCTCACCTTTAAGTTTGCTATGAAAGACTTGGGGCCTTTGAGTTATTTTTTGTGGATTGCTTTCACTCGTCATGCAGGTGGGTTATTCTTATCTCAACGGAAGTATGCAGCTGAGATCATTGAGAGGGCTAGGATGTCATCCCGTAAGTCCACTTCCACTCCCGTTGATACTAAGCCCAAGCTTAGTGTTGCGGCCGGCACACCATACGAGGATCCAATCCGATATCGCAGTCTTGTAGGGGCCCTTTAATATCTTACATTCACGAGACCAGATATTACGTATGCTGTACATCAGGTGTGTTTGTTTATGCATGATTCCAGAGTTGAGCACATGAATACACTCAAACGCATCATTCAGTATATTCAGGGTACACTTGACTATGGCTTGCATTTATATCCTTCTTCGACGTCAGCACTTGTCTCGTATACAGATGCTGATTGGGGTGGTTGTCCATACACCAGACGGTCTACGTCTTGATATTGTATGTTTCTTGATAATAACTTGGTCTCATGGTCTGCCAAGAGTCAGTCAACTTTATCACGCTCTAGTGCAGAGGCCGAGTATCGAGGAGTAGCCAATGTGGTGTCTGAATCATGTTGGTTCCGTAATCTTTTTAGAGCTTCATTGTCCTATTCAGAAAGCTACCTTGGTTTATTGTGATAATATTAGTGTCATCTATCTGTCTGGGAATCCGGTTCATCACCAGCGCACTAAACATATCGAGATAGACATTCATTTTGTTCGCGAAAAGGTAGCTCGTGGACAAGTACGCGTCTGTCATGTCCCTTCCAGGTATCTAATTGCAGACATCTTTACAAAGGGTCTTCCCTCGGTCCTTTTTGAATATTTTAGGGACAGACTCAGCGTTCGAAGACCGTCCGCTATGACTGCGGGGGTGTGTTAGACAAGTGTATATTCCCGTGCTATACATAGTGTATGTATATCACGAGACTTTGGTCCGTTTTAGGATTATAATTAGTGTAGAATATTTGTATTACTTAGCATTGTACACTTACCATAATTATAGAAGTCTTGTACTACTAGAATAGGGTTTTAGGAGTAGAATAGCAAAAATATTTTCCTATTATGGAAATATGTAAATTGTATATATAGTCTTTCAATTAATGAAAATAATCAAGAGATTATTTGTTTCAGTGAATAATGGATTTATATGTAGATGCATATTCTCCTTTTTGTTTTTGGTTATTTTATGATAATATATTGTTTTTGGGATATTGTTATGATATCTATTTGTGTTATTCTCTTCTTCTTTCTTTTTTGATCTCTAATTGGTATAAACTTTCTTGAATTGAAAGTGTTAATCACTACTTTCCAAACTCAACAATTTTTTTATTCTCTTTTACGCTATGTGTGTTCTTTTGGACTATCCTTTTCTATTTTCTTTTTAATTTCTAGAATATTATATTGTTACACTTTATACATGACTTTGTGATTTATTTTTCTTTCAGTTTGGAAATAGATGAATAAAGGGTTTATATGTGGATGCAACATTCTCCTTTTCTTGGTGATCGTATGATAATATTAATTTTGACATATTATTATGATTTCTATTTGTATTATTCTCCCCTTCTTTCTTTTTTGATCTCTAATAGTTATGTATTTTCTTGAATTGAAAGAATTAATCACTATTTTCATGTTCCAACCGAATTTGTTATTTATTTTACGTCAGATAAGTTCTTTTGCACTCTCCTTTTTAATTTGCTTTTTAATTTTTAGAATATTACATTGTTATACTTTCTACATGACCGCGATTTTGTTTTTTTGCAAATTGAAAATAGGTGAGTAATGAATTTATACGTGGATGCAATATTCTCCTTTTTATGATTTTATGATAATTTTATATTTGGTATATTATTCTGATTTCTATCTAATAATTTTATTTTTGGCATATTATTATGATTTCTATCTGTGTTATTATTTCTTCTTTATTTTTTGATCTCTAATGAGTATGAATTTTCTTGAATTGAACTAAAAAATTTATACCAATTATTTTTCCATTTTTTAAAACAATTTTTACTTCTCATTTCTTTATCTTGTATTTTTATAGATAGTGTAACCATACTTTTGTTGCTTACCTATAAAAGTTGAAAAATATATCAACAATAGTAAGTGAAGATGTTATTTACGATTAGTTTTACTAAATAATTTTGATCTCTAATAAAAATCAGAATAATATGCCAAAAGTAAGTGAAGATGTTATTTACGATGAGTAATGAATTTATACGTGGATGCAATATTCTCCTTTTTATGATTTTATGATAATTTTATTTTTGGCATATTATTCTGATTTCTATCTAATAATTTTATTTTTGGCATATTATTATGATTTCTATCTGTGTTATTATTTCTTCTTTATTTTTGATCTCTAATGAGTATGAATTTTCTTGAATTGAACTAAAAAATTTATACCAATTATTTTTCTATTTTTTAAAACAATTTTTACTTCTTATTTCTTTATCTTGTATTTTTATAGATAGTGTAACCATACTTTTGTTGCTTACCTATAAAATTTGAAAAATATATCAACAATAGTAAGTGAAGATGTTATTTACGATTAGTTTTACTAAATAATTTTACATCAAGAAATTAGTAAATAATAGAATTCTCAATAGTCAAAAGGATTCTTAATAAAATGGAAGCTTGAAAATTATGTGCTATTTCAATTTCTCTCTCCTATTTCGAGTCATGTGTTGAATTCATAGGAAAATATTTTAAACGAAATAAACATTTTCTTATATTTTATGAACTTTTTGTACAGTTTCGAATATTTTGAGGATGAAAAAGATGAGTAGGTTTAAAGTGGAATTGTTGGTTATAAAGTTTGTGATGTTTATGTGAAAGAAGAAAAAGAATAGATAAATATTGAATGGGAGAGGAAGCAAGAAAGAAAAGAAGAAGAGAAAAGAAAAAAAGGAAAAGAGGTAAAAAGAAGAAAAAAGACAAGACAAAACTTAATCGACGAGATTTCGTTTGTGTTCTTTTCTTAATTTATTAAAAGTGTTTTTTCTCATTGAAAAAGAGATGTTAGCTAAATTTATTATTATTTATCTGGTTTACATTGATTTTTTGGACTGCGAAAAACACCCTAAATGAAATTCTATTCTAAGATTCTATATTTCTTGGATCGACGTTTAAAAGAGGAGAAAAGATAAAATTGATGATGAGAAAAGATTAAACTTTTTAATTAAATTGTAACTTAGGTAGAGTGGATAAGTTAGATAGATACTTAATGTATATTAGATGAACAAAGGAAAACTATATTTAAAGCTTATAAGCACATGAACATAAAGATATTGAAACCCATAAAATATAATGCATACAGTAAAATTACAGATGCTCCACCTATATAGATTATATTATTATTATATAAAATTCAACTATTTTTGAAAGAATAAAAACCATAATTTTAAAAAATTAAAGAGAATAAAACTAAGTAACAATAATCTAATCCCTTTGATTTTGAAGACTAAAAGTTTTAAAATATTTTGAATATCAGATATTAAAAAAAATATTTTGTAAATACAATAAGAGTTTTGTAATCGCGCGAAACGCGAATTTATTCACTAGTATTTTAATACTACTTTTACTTTTCCGGTGAGAAATTGGTTTGCAAGCTGATTCAGTTAAACAATGCATGTAATATAACATGCAAATTAACACAAGTATCAATTATCAAATTAATCTCCTTTTTCTAATTAACTTTCATATATGGCATAAATGTAATGAAAATTAGATAAAGGGAAAATGATCAAATTTACCCCTTTTACTATGAGAAAAGGATCACTTTTACCCTTTGTTATACTTTCGGTTTAAAAATATCCTTATTGTTACTAAAATGTCTCAAATATACCCCTCCTCCGTTAAGAAGTGACATGTGTTTGTTTAGAGTCGAGACTTCTTTTCCTTACTAACAAATAGTACAAATACATTTTATATTTAACTAAGAAGTTGGCTTAATGTTTAACTAAACAGTTTGTTTCAGTGAGATAAATTTTTTGCAAGGTTAACTAAGAAGGATAAAAGAGCCACTTTCAATTCTTTGGCATAGTTGACTTGCAAATTTTAATTTTAGAGGTATAAGCTGTATCTGAATTTAGATTTAAACATCGAGAAGTAACAAATGCTATAAAAACAGAAGAGGTATTGGTGTACCGAAGAAGTATTGGGTAGAAGTGATTAGACATGACATGACGCAGGTACAACTCACTGAGGACATAACCTTAGATATGAAGTTATGAAGGACTCAGATTAGGGTAGAAGGCTAGTAGGTATTCTCGCTTATCTTTTCATAGTAGTAGTCGCAGTATTGCTCTATAGTTTAATGTGCTTTGATTTCTGTTACTATTTGGTATTTCTTGTACTTCGATTATTTTATTTTATTTCTTGTGCTTTGATCCTAAAGATAAATGTAAGAATTCTAGGGTAAGTAGAATATTTTCCTCATTTTATTCATCCTTCAAAGGTCCAATATATACACAATATACATCAATTAGGAAGAGCCAATCATGCCTAATCTTCCTAATCAATTCCTAATAATATTCTACCTAATTTACATAATATTCCTAATTAACATTGTACTACCTACTATATATAATATGATACTACATTAATACAAAATCGTAATATTAATAACATAATATTCTAACACTCCCCCGCAGTCGAAGCTGGAGGGCGGTGAATGTTGAGACTGTCCCAAAAATCTTTAAATAATATCAGCGCAAGTCCTTTTGTGAAGATATCTGCAATTTGATGTCACGTTGGGACATGCAACACCCGAACCTGTCCGCGAGCCACTTTCTCACGTACAAAGTGAATATCTAACTCAATATGTTTAGTGCGTTGATGGTGGATGGGATTCCCTGAGAGGTGATTGCACTAATATTATCACAGCATACTATTGTTGCAGTCGAAATAGGGCAATGAAGTTCAAGTAATAGGTTCCGAATCCAACATGAGTCAGATACAACATTGGCCACAACACGATATTCTCGCCGACTTGAGCGTGATACCGTGGCCTGCCTTTTTGAGGACCATGAGATTAAATTGTCACCAAGGAAGACGCAATACCCGGAGGTGGATCGTCTTGTATCCGGACAGCCTGCCCAATCTACTTCAGTATAAGCAACAAGTTTGGAAATAGAGGACGAGTATAGATGTAATCCATACTCCAGAGTGCCCTGAATATATCGCACAATGCATTTCAGAGCATGCATATGTTCTTCCATTGGATTATGCATGAATAGACACACTTGTTGCACTGCATAGGTAATATCTGGCCTGGTGAATGTGAGATACTGTAAAGCTCCTGCTAGGCTGCGATATAACGTTGGATCAACAAAAGGTTTGCTAGAGATGGCACTCAATTTTGACTTTGTGTCGACCGGAGTTGCCGAAGGTTTGCAGAAAGCCATCCCAGCCCGTTCCACGATTTCTGATGCATACTTCTTCTGGGAGAGGAGTAATCCACCTGTATGTCGGGTCACAACAATCCCTAGAAAGTAGTGGAGTGGGCTAAGATCTTTCATAGCAAATTCAGAACTAAGCTGTGACATGATATTCTTGCGAAGAGAGTCTGAAGATGCTGTTAGAATAATATCATCCACATATAGAAGAAGATAAGTAGTATGATTACCCTGACGATAGATAAACAGGGAATTATCTGAACGGCTGTGCGAGAAACCCATGTATGACACAAAATCTGCAAACCGTGTATACCAAGCCCTAGGGGCCTGCTTAAGGCCATATAAGGATTTGTTGAGCAAACACACATGGTTGGGATATTTTGGATCCCTGTATCCCAATGGTTGGTGCATGTAAATAGTCTCATTAAGGTGTCCATGGAGGAAGGCATTTTTGACATCCAATTGATGAAGTGACCATACTTTTGAGAGAGACAGGCTGAGAACTGTTCTGATAGTTGCAGGTTTGACCACTGGACTGAATGTTTCCCCGCAATCTACACCAACCTGCTGTGTCTTTCCATCACCTACAAGACGGGTTTTATGCCGCTCAAAAGTTCCATCACATTTTTCTTTATGGCTGAAAATCTACATAGATCGAATTATATTAGCATTAGATGGACGAGGTACCAAATCCCATGTCCTATTTGTAATTAGAGCATGATATTCATCATTCGTGACCATTTTCCAATTCGGGTCTTTTAGAGCAGATACTGGATTACGAGGCAAGGGTGATTTTGAGACCTGGGTGTGAAGGCTATATTTTGCATTGGGTTTGACAATCCCATGTTGACTACGGGTGATCGGACGGGTTGTTGGGCCAGTGGACTGGACGCCACTGACTGAGGAGTGATAAATCGAGGGGCCAGTGGGCTGTACTGACGGAGTTTGAATTGGGCTCGTTGGGGCTGCCTGGCCCAATGGGCTTGAATTACGGTGTTCAACACTAGTAATAGGTACCGGACTGTGAAAAAAATGTGTTAGATACGAGAGCTTATCATCATCCAAAAAATCATAGTTAGGGGTCCCGGTGACATGTAACTTAACAAAAGGAAATATTGTTTCATCAAAGATTACATGACGACTTATAAAGATTCTTTTGGAAGAAATGTCGTAACATTGGTAACCGCGATGATGAGTAGGGTATCCTAAGAACACACATGGAGTAGACCAGGCTTGGAGTTTTGTGATTGTGGTGGATGGAAAGAGAGGGTAGCAAAGACAACCAAACACTCGTAACTGATGTTATGTGGGCTCTCGTAGGTAAAGCATTTTTAGGGGAGCTTGGTATGGTAGATTTTTCTGAGGAAGGATATTCAACAGATATGTTGCCATTTGGAGTGCATGATGCCAAAATGCAGGGGGAAGAGAAGCATGAGAAAGATATGTTCTAACAATATTGTTAATGGTTCTAATTTTACGTTCTGTCGTCCCATTTTGTGATGAAGTATGAGGACAAGAAAAACGAAACTGAAGACCATTTGTTTTGAAAAAATCCCAAAACTGTTTATTGTCAAACTCCCCCCATTGTCACATTGTATATTTTTGATATCACGTTCAAATTGAGTTTGGATAAATGCTCTAAAAGTGAGAAACGTGGAAAACACTTGTGATTTTTTCGATAAAGGGAATGTCCACAAATAATTAGAGTAGTCATCAAGTATAAGCAAATAATATCTATGACCAGAGGAACTCAAAACAGGGGATGTCCAAATATCACAATGTAAAATATCAAATGGCAAAAGAGTGCATGAAGTAGAGGAAATAAAAGGCAACTTAACATGTTTACCAAATGTACAAGACTGACACTTATTTAGAGTCCGTATCTGGGTACAAGAAATAAAATTATTTTGTTTAAGAGAAGCCAAAACAGCCTCTCCCGGATGTCCCAAACGTTGGTGCCATAAAGATGGTGCCAAGGCAGCAAAAACAGAAGGAAACTTGGATTGTTGGGTTGACGGATTTATTGGATAGAGCTCCTTCTTGCTATCATATCTCATGAGAAGCTTCCCCGTCTGAAAATCATGCACGGAAAAACCAAAGGGGTCAAACCGGACAGATACCCAATTATCAGTTGTAAACTTTCTAACAGAAACCAAGTTTTTGATTAATTTGGGAGCATGAAGGACATTCTTTAAAATTAGGGGTGGGTTTGGCGGTAACAATTTGCTAGAACCATAACCTTTTATTGGAATTGAATGGCCATTTCCGACAATTATTCCATTATCATTGCTCAAATTAAAATAGGACGAGAGATTACCTTGGGAGGACGTCATATGTGACGTCGCTCCGGAGTCCATATACCAATTTGAATCCGGTGGATTAAGTCCAAGAGTGTGCATGGCGGACTCAATTTTCGTGGGGTGGCCCCCTGTTGAATGGGCCTCATTCCACTGGGTCGGCTGAGGCCCACTGCTACTGCCTGGGGCAACAGACCCAGCGAAATGGGCCTCTTTGGGCTGTTCTTCTTCTTGCCGCCACCGCCGCCCGCTTCTTGCCGCCATTATTTGGGCCACCTTGTTTTCTTTGCCGGCCGCCGGGCCTTGGGGGGCCGCCCGGCCCAATTGCTGCTTGGGGGCCGGGCCGGGTGGTGCGGCCCAAGTCCACTACCAGTGGGTTCTTCTTGCCACCGTCCGCCGCCCCACCCGCCTCTGCTTCTTGCCATTGTCCACCACTGTAGTTGGTGGTGCCGCCATTACCGCCGCCACCGGAATTTCGGTGGCCTCCACCTTTGTTATTTCCTCGATTTCCACCCTTATTTTTATTGTTATGACGTCCTTTTTGTCCCTTATTTTGTTGAGAAGGGTCAAAAAAATTACCATCATGTGAAGGAGTGGCAATCATGGCGGAATTTGAAGTAGTTGAGGCCTTTTTCACCAAGCCCGACTCTTCAAGAACAAGCATGGACCTTGCTTGATAAAATTGTGGTAGAGGATTACTTTGACGAATGAGAGTTCCCACGTCGCATAATGAACGGTTTTCATTTCTAGTTTGATGGAAACATGTGTTTTGATGTTTGAGACAGCTAGGGCAGGGTGAAAAGATGATTTTGATTCAGACATAACTAGTTGTGATGAAGGATAATCAATAATGGAGTAGAAAAAAGGAATGAAATTTTCGGCCACTAGGGTTTACTAGGGAGGAAGATGACCAAAAATTTGGAAGAAATTAAACTAATTTTGGATCTTTCCTTAAGCTCTTGATACCATGTAAGACTTCTAGGGTAAGTAGAATATTTTCCTCACTTTATTCATCCTTCAAAGGTCCAATATATACACAACATACATCAATTAGGAAGGGCCAATCATGCCTAATCTTCCTAATCAATTCCTAATAATCTTCTACCTAATTTACACAATATTCCTAATTAACATTGTACTACCTACCATATATAATATGATACTACATTAATAAAAAATCATAATATTAATAACATAATATTCTAACAATAAAGAATCAAAGTTACTAAAATTAATTGAGATGTGCGAAAATTTATTCCAAACACCACAATTATATAGCAAAAAGAGGTTGGACATAGTATCAAAATTCCCAATAATATTCCACAATTGATCATGAAAGAATACATTAGGTCAGAGGCCAAGTAGGTCTATCTAGTTAAGCCTCATAAATATTTAATAATAATATAAAAAAGTAAGAAAAACAAATATTGATTTATGGGAGTTGATAATTGGGAGGACATGGCTTAAAGCAGTAGCACTGGCTGTTGTCGCACACTCCATATTGATAACCCTCATTTTTGCAAGAAGATGTACACTTTTCCGCAGGTGGCGTTTCTACACATGGTCCCTTGTATGTGCGGCTTTGAGCTTGACAAATATTTGCCTCTGTCGTATCCAAAAACAAAGAATAAAAGGAAATAAATAAAGGAGAGTTGCATTAAATAAGGTCGTAACTCAATATAAAAAATGAAGTTCTAGAAATAACATATTTCTTTTGGATTCTAAAAGAAAAGAGATGGTACCTGCATTGCCCATGAAAAACAGCACCAGAAAAAACACAACTTTCAACAAAGGCGAAGAATATTCCATCTTTTTTGCTATCTATTCAAAATGTATTTTTGATAATGAAAAGGATGAAGCACCATGCTTATCTTATATAGAGTTAATGATTCACTACTATTTAATGACTTTCTCTTTAATTATCTTTATAGTAAATTTCTTACTAAATAGTGCCCTACTATGAAACTCATTATATAGTAAGAAAATCCACTATACAGATATCATTAATTCTATATATGATAAGCATGGTGCGTCATCCTTTTCATTAACTGAAAACTGGATATTGTTACTATTTAATAACATTCTTCCATTTTCTTTAAATATATAGTCTAATGCAACACTTTGCACCCATATAACCATTTTTTTCAATTTCCATCCGCATATCTTGACTCGGGACGGACTGGGCCAGCTGGCCCAACTCGGTAACGGGAATGGGAAATAGGGACTGGAACAGTGGCGGTAATGGGGTGGGTAACTGGCCCATTTACCGTTACTGGCCTAGTAACTGGACAGGACACAATTGCGGGAACTGTAGCTAGTGACGGAACAGTGGGGACAGGGGTGGGTGACTGGCCCATTCCTAAGATGCGAATACGAAGGAGTCTTATTATATAAAATTTGAAGAGGGGACGAATATGTCAAACCTTTGGAAGGAAGAATGTTAAGAAGATATTTAGCAGGTTGTAGAGCATGATGCCAAAACGACGGGGGTACGGAAGCATGAATCAATAAAGTGCGGACAATGTTATTAATGGTACAAATTTTGCGTTCGACTTTCCCATTTTGTGAAGACGAAAATTGATCCCATTAGTTGCACAGAATTCCCGAAACACCCCGTTGTCATATTCTTTGCCATTATCACATTGAATATTTTTTATTTCTCATTCGAATTAGGTTCTAATGAATGCTCTAAATTTTAAGATGGAAAAAACTTGAGATTTTTTCGCTATCGAAAAAGTCCATATAAATTTAGAATAATCATCCAAAAAGAGAACATAATACCGATGACTCAAAGAACTAAGAACAAGAGACGTCTATAGATCACTGTGAATAATATCAAATGGCATTAAATTATGAGAATTTGAGTCTATAAATGACAACTTAACATTAAATTATGAGAATTTGCGGGAACTGTAGCTGGTGATGGAACAGTGGGGCCAGCGGGCAGTGGACCCGCTGGTGGATTGAGGGTGTGGGACACGTCCGAAAAATTGTGAATAATATACGGGGATATACCATCATCCAAAAAATTATACGAACTAGGCACGGGAGTACTAACCTTAGCAAACGAAAATTGGGATTCATCAAAACTGACATGGCGACTAATGATGATTTTATTAGACGATAAATCAAAACATTTGTAACCACGATGATTAGATAGATAACCCAAAAACACACAAGGGGTAGAACGGGCCTGAAGTTTGTTAACTGTGGTGGACGGAAACAACGGATAACATAAGCACCCAAAGATCCTAAGATGCGAATTCGAAGGAGTCTTATTATATAAAATTTGAAGAGGGGATGAATATGTCAAACCTTTGGAAGGAAGAATGTTAAGAAGATATGTAGCAGGTTGTAGAGCATGATGCCAGAACGACGGGGTACGGAAGCATGAATCAATAAAGTGCGGACAATGTTATTAATGGTACAAATTTTGCGTTGGATTTCCCATTTTGTGAAGACGTATGAGGGAAAGAAAAATGAAAATTGATCCCATTAGTTGCACATAATTTCCTAAACACCCCGTTGTCATATTCTTTGCCATTATTACATTGAATATTTTTTATTTCTCGTTCGAATTAGGTTCTAATGAATGCTCTAAATTTTAAGAAGATGGAAAAAACTTGAGATTTTTTCGCTATCGGAAAAGTCTATATAAATTTAGAATAATCATCCAAAAAGACGACCCTGGATGACCTAGACGAGCATGCCATAGGGAAGGAGCCATAGCTGCAAAAGTTGACGGCAATGCGTGACTCGAGAAACCGGAACTCGGCGTGATAGGATAAAGATCTCCCTACTTTCACATCTCATTAGAGGACTCCCCGTCTTGAAATCCTTCACAGAAAACCCAAATGGATCAAATTTGACATAAACAGAATTATCAGTGGTGAATTTAGGGACATATACCAAATTTTTAATTAATTTAGGAGCGTGAAGGATATTTTTCAAAATAAGGGGTGGATTGGGGGGAGACAACGTTTTATGACCGTAACCACGAATTGGAATTGAATTACCATTACCAACAATTATATCATGATTGTTGCTCAAATTGTAATAAGACGAGAGAGTACCTGAGTCGGACGTCCTGTGGGTAGTGCTCCGGTGTCTATGTACCAATTTGGGACCGGTGGATTTAGTCCAAGCGTGTGCATTGCAGCTTCAATGTTGGTGTGTGTGGGACCCGCTGCATGGTGGGCCTGCGGGGGTCGAGGCCCAAGTACACTACCCTACTGCCTCGACCCAAAACCTGGTCTGAAACCCGAGACTGGACCCGAGAAACTAGGCCTGGGCTATTGAGAATTATGGGCCAGTTTCCCGGGTAATAACCCTGAAAACTGCCACTGTTTGGCCCAACTTGGCTGGCCCAATTCCACTGCATAGGGGTGTACTGTGGGGCCCAAAATTGCTGCTGCTGACTGACCCGAGGGCCACCACCACTGTTCCCGCTGCCACACATGTTGCCACCGCGATTTTTTTTCCGATTCTGATCCCTTTTGCCTCCACTGTTGTTGCAGTTTTGGTCCGAGTTGTTGGAACCAGAAGGGGGAAAATTAGACCCGGTCATCATGACTATGAGACTAGCACTGGTAGCCGCTTTCTTGGCCAAACTGACTTCTTCGAGCGTAAGCATAGAACGAGACGGTGGTTGGTAACTGGCGCATCAACATTGCGACGTTGGTCCGCCAATTCCTTCAACCTTTTGCAATATGCTGAAACGTTAGGGAAATCTTCCATATTGACGTGGGAGAGGTCCTGCTCCAAGGTAACAACACGAGAATTTTGATTATCTTGGAATATATCTCGCACTCTATTCCAAGCCGCCATCGCCGTAGCGTCTGGTTCGATAATCGTCTACAACATGTCGATAGAAATAGTGGAATAAATTCATAAAGAACAGTAGCATCAAGTATCGTCCATAACTGAGGATCATCCTCGGGTTTAGGCACCGTTGTACCCATAGGAACCGCGGGGATAATGTGATGAAGGACTTAATGCGAGCGTGCATGAAATTTGAACAGTTCGACCCACGTCGCATATTTGACGTTTTCTATTTCAAGAATGATAGGGATGTGATTCTTGATATTAGAAACAACAAGGGTAGGGTGAAACATGTTCTTAGCCGTAATAGCAACACAAGACGTGATGTAGAGATTTGGAAGAAAAATTTGGGAAGAGAAAAATAGTTTCTGGGCACGGAAATCGAGGAAGGGGCTCGGAACCAGGCTGTTTGGACGGAAATTGTGGGAGAAAATATTAACCTAGACTTCTGATACCATGAAAGAAATAATCCCTTGATCATTTTCATTAATTGAAAGACAATATATACAATTTACATATTTCCATAATAGGAAAATCCTATTCCTATTCTACTCCTAAAACTTTATTTTATTTGGAGACTAACTATACAATTATGGTAAGTGTACAAGACTAATTAAGGTATAAGACTAATATACACACTGTATACAAAATCAGCCCACATCGTGGGCTGCTACAGTAACCCGAAAGCACTGTTCATCCGATATACACATGTATATTGTGTATATCAGAGGTATATTTAACAATAACTAAATGCATGATGGACTTCTATGTTGATACTTGATATTCTTGTCACTGATTTTGTTATCTCTTCGTTTTGATGGAAACAAAATAATCCATGAATAATATCAAATTTGTTTACTTCTCAAATCATGCCTACGTAAGAGATTTCAAAGTCTACAGTGATAGTGATAATTTTCGAAGATGAACGTATCAATGATTTTATTTCATACCGTTTAAAATGAGGGGAGAGTTTGGGTTATGTTTTATTTGATCCATCTTGATCCAACTCATTTTGACCCAAGCCAATTTTGGATAGGTTGGGTCTTGACCAAATAATTAATTTGACCCGTTTTGACTCACCCAAATTCAACTCAACCCGCTCATTTGTCACGCTGATAATATGTGAAAGGTCCTTCACATCACCATCACAACGTTCGCCTTTTAGTGATTCAAATATCTCCCTTCTTGCATATAATAACCACATTGTTGGTCCAACAATGTGTTCTATAGCAGGCCTAGGAAGATCCAAAATCAAATTAGAATAAATTATGTTTAGCAAAATGTTACATTGATGTGTAAAGATCCAAAATCAAATTAGAATAAACTTCTGTTTGACATAGAGATGTCGATACAGTCAGAGGTTTCAACAATGTTACATCAACATAAATATCATTAGAGAACACATACAGACAATGTATAGTTACATTCAAGAAAAACATTTGTACCTCAGCAACCTGCCAAAGATGGCACTTCCTGTTTTTATTTTCTCATCTTGCTTTAGTATGTAGTATATAAACATCTCATTTCATGTTATTGTTGGTGAAAAAAGAGTGACTAAAACAAAATATGGCTACACCAGAAATCTTGTCAACCTTTTTGGTTGTTGTGTTTCTTGCTGGTACTGAATTTCACGTGTGTTCTGCATCTCGTCATGTTTCAGTGTCTAAGTTACCCCTGTCTGGTCAACTGCCACCCTTAACCAGGCCTCTACTCCCTGCCCGTCTTGCACCATCCGAGCTGCCCTCCGCGCCTGCTTTCCCTATACCGGTCATGCCTCCATTTCCAGGCACTAGTCCACCACCCCCACCTTCTGTTCCGGGCTTCCCTATACCTTCCTTGCCTCCGTTTCCAAGCACTAGTCCACCGTCCCCGCCTTCTATTCCAGGCGCGAGTCCATCGTCCCCACCTTCTGTTCCCATCTTCCCAATACCATCCATGCCGCCATTTCCATCCAGTAGTCCACCGTCCCCGCCTCTAATTCCATGCTTCCCTTTACCATCTGTGCAGGGCCGTTCCTATACTTTTAAGGGCCCGGTGCGAGAAACAAAAATAGGCCCTTTTTTATTCACATGAAAATTAAAATTAACTAATTAATCAATATTTTAAAAAGTAATTATTGATCAAAACATAAAATAAATGTATAGTAAACACTATATTCGATTCAATGTTTTCAATTTCAGTACAATAATGCTACGAAAGAGATACCTTAATGTCATTACATGAAAGATTTAAAAGAAAAACTATACTGTTTGGGACTTGGGCCGACTGGTTGGGACTTGAGGCCAAATCTAATTTTGTGTTTTTTGAAAAAAGTCGAGCCCTCAACCGCTAGGCTACAACTCTCACTGATAAGATTTGAGTCATTTTTAATACATATCTTAATATTTGAAACAATAAAAGAAAAATGGAAATTCTGGGGCGGAGGCCCCGCCGGCCGGGGGCCCTGTGCGGCGGCGCCGCCTCGACCGCCCCAGGGACGGCTCTGCATCTGTGCCTGCATTTCCAAGCACTAGTCCACCGTCCTCACCTCTATTTACGGGCTTCCCTGTATCGTTCATGCCTCTATTTCCAAGCACTAGTCCACCGTCCTCGCCACTAATTCTGGGCTTCCCCATACCATCTATGCCTTGCATTTCCAGGGTCGCCTAGTTCACCGTTCCAACCTCTAATTCCAGGCTTCCCTGTACCATCTGCATTTCCAGGCTCACCAAGTTCACCGTCCTCACTTCTAATTCCAGGCCTCCCTATACCATTAATGCCTCTATTTCCAGGCACTAGTCCATCATCCTCACATTTCGTTCCGAGCTTCCCTATACTAGTAATTCCTCAATTTCCAGGCACTAGTCCACCATGCCACTAATTCTGGGATTCCCAATACCATCTGTGCCTGCATTTTCAGGCTCGCCTAATTCACCGTCCTCACCTTTTATTCCAGGCTCGCCTAGTTCACCATCACCGCCTCTAATTCCAGGCCTCCCTATACCATCAATGCCTCAATTTCCAGGCACTAGTCCATCATTCTCACCTTTCGTTCCGGGCCTCCCTATACCATCAATGCCTCAATTTCCAAGCATTAGTACATCATGCTCACCTTTCGTTCCGGGCTTCCCTATACCATTAATTCCTCCCTTTCAAGGCACTAGTCCACCGTCCTCAGCACTAATTCTAGGTTTCTCCATACCATCCGTTCCTAGATTTCCAGGCTCGCCTAGTTCCTCGTCCTCACCTCTAATTCCAGGCTTCTCTATACCATCAATGCCTCTATTTCCAGGCACTAGTCCATCATTCTCACCTTTCATTCCGGGCTTCCCTATACCATTAATTCCTCATTTTCCAGGCACTAGTCCACCATCCTCACCACTAATTTTGGGCTTCCCCATACCATCCAGACCTGTATTTCCAGGCTCGCCTAGTTCACCATCCTCACCTCTAATTTCGGGCTTCCCTATACAATTAATGCTTCCATTTCCGGGCACTAGTCCACCGTCCCCGCCTTTCATCCCTATCTCGCTTGTACCATCCATGCTTCCATTTCCATTCACTAGTCCAATGTCACCGCCTCCAATTTCGTCTCCTATTCCACTGTCTGTGCCTCCGGCCATGCCTCAGTACCATATCCTGATACGCATGTTCCTGCACCAGGAGCTACGCCGACGCCTTTTGGCATTAAAGGTGCATACTGGCCTTCATGGCTAGCCGAAAAAGTTCATTTATCAAGCATCCCTACAACATATTTCACCCACATTTTCTACGCGTTTGTTGTGCCTGATAATAAATCATTCCAGTTGCTCATAAGCCAAGATGACGAGCAATCAATGATTTACTTCACGTCTACCATCCATTCCCATAGCCTTTCAATGAAAGACATGCTATCGATAAGAGGAGATACATGTTCTCCAATCCTCCTTAGTATGACAAGTTGCCAGGATAATCACGCTTCATTCATTAGATCAATGATCGATGTAGCCAGAAATTGTGGATTTGATAGCATTGATCTTGATTGGGAATTCCCAATCAATTCAGAAAACATGCTCAATCTAGCACTGCTCTTCAAAGAATGACGCCTTGCCATCGGCCTAGAGTCACAAACTTCCTACAAACCTCCACTTATCCTCTCTGCTTCTGTTTACTTCTCTCTGAACTCTCTCTTATCGGTGAAATATCGTGTATATTAGATGTGTATATGGCCTATATTTAATTACCATATTATTAGAATTCTTGTACATGTATAATTAAGGTAGTAGTTTTGTACTAGGAAAAATTAGGTTTAATTTCCATAATTACATATTGTATATCATGTATATAAACCCTTTCATTAATGAAAATAATCAGGAGGTTATTCTCTTTCATGGTATCAACAGTCTAGGGAAAAAAATTCCTTCTCCAAAAAGCTTCGCTTCCGCGACCCTACTTCTTGGTCGTTGGCCGTACCTAGACCTCCCCTCCCTTCAATTTTTTTTCCAAATCCCCGATTCTCCTCTTGTTCTTTCATCATGTCTACCACAAAGAACACCTTTCATCCTGCCCTTGCAGTATATCCAATATCAAGAACAACATCCCTATTGTTCTTGAGATGGAAAACCTCCAATACGCGACGTGGGCAAAATTGTTTAAAATTCATGTCTGGTCTAATAGAGTCCTTCATCACATCGTCCCACTAGTAAAAAGCAAGGAGAATGTGCCTTCCACGGATGATGAAATTGAAATGTGGGCAACTTTTTATTCTACGGTCCTTCAATGGATCTATTCCACCATCTCTACGGACCTCTTACAGACAATTATCGAATCCGACGCTACGACAATGGAAGGTTGGAATAGGCTGCGTGATATATTGCAAGACAACAAAAGTTCTCGTACCGTTACCCTTGAGCAAGAATTCTCCCACATAAATATGGAGAATTTTTCGAATGCATCTGCCTATTGTCAAAGGCTCAAGGATTTATCAGATCATCTCAAAAATATTGGTGAGCCTGTCACTAATGATTGTCTTGTTCTGCAAATGGTTTCAGGACTCTTCGAGGCGTATAATTGCGTTGGGACTCTCCTTCGTCAAAGCAATCATCTCCCACCGTTCTACCAAAAACGTTTCATGCTCACCTTAGAAGAAGCATGATTGGCTAAAAAGGAGGCTACCGGAGCCAATTCCTCCATGATGGTGGCCACGTCTCGTGAAACTGATGACTCTCAATCATTCTCCAAAAATTATGGTCAAAACCGTAACAACGGGGGTGGCAAAAAGGGTCAAAATTGTGGGGAACATTTCGGTGGACGTAGCGCTGGCAAGGGTGGTGGCCGCGACGGCGGTATCGGTCAGCAGGGGACTGGGCCACTGAACCTTTGATAGGCTTAGGCCAATAGCAGTGGCCCATCTTGGCCCCCTGCCCCTTTCCTTCAAATTGGCCCACTGGCCAAAACAGGCAGCAGGCTGGCCTGCTTGGGCCTCGGCCTCAGCAGATTGGCCTGCTTGGGCCTCGACCTCAGCAGACTGTCCTGCTTGGTCCTTTGCCTCAACAAGCCTTCGCTACTGCGGGCCCAGCAGAAGCAGTCCCGACCTATACGGATATCGAGGCAACAATGCATACACTTGGATTAAATCCCCCAGCTACAAATTGGTACATGGACACCGGTGCTACTTCTCACATGACGTCCGCACCATGTAATCTCTCGTCTTATTTTAATTTGAGCAAAAATCGTAGCATAATTATTGGTAATGGTAATTCAATTCCAATTCGTGGTTATGGTCACACAAATTTATCTCCCCCGAACCCACCTTTAGCCTTGAAAAATGTCCTTCATGCTCCTCACTTAATTAAAAATTTGGTGTCTGTTCGAAAATTTACAACTGATAATTGGGTTTCTGTTGACTTTGACCCTTTTGGATTTTCTGTGAAGGATTTCACGACGGGGATACCTCTAATGAGATGTAATAGTCGGGGCGAGCTCTATCCAATCACCACCACCATAACTAATCACGCTACACCGTCAACGTTTGCCGCTTTAGCACCTTACATGTGACATGTGTGTTTGGGTCATCCGGGAGCGTCTGTTCTTTCCTCTCTTAAAAATAATAATTTTATTGAGTGTAATAGTACGCGTAGTACTAATATTTGTCCTTCTTGTCCTCTTGGAAAACATGCTAGATTACCGTTTGTAGCCTCTAATTCTAGTACTTTAATGCCATTTGATATTATTCATAGTGATTTGTGGACATCTCCCGTTTTGAGCTCTTTGGGTCATCGTTATTATGTGTTATTTTTTATGGTTACTTTTTCTGGGCACTTGGCTTTTACAGAAATTGGACTCTTTCTAGAACATGTAAATTTCCTAAAGTTCTTCTATTTTAGACTTAGAGTTTGAGTTCTATGCACTGACGGTCTAGTTTACACAATTAGGACACTTGTAAGATAACCGGCTATATACAATATGTCAATGTATATAACTTAAATCCTTAGACATATGTCCCTTTATTTTTATTTTTCATAATCATATTATTACGAGTATTAATTATGGCATAGACAGTTGAAACTGAATTAACAATTGTGCGTAATTATTGTTGGAAATTTGCCTTTGGCGGGGAGATGCGTCCACCCATCTTTGATGAATTAAACACTAGTGTTCCGCATGTTGGAGACTTTGTCTCTTCACACATGCATGATCTACGAAGTGAGTAGATGACCGTAGGGCCAAGAATCATCAAATTTCGTTGAGAAATGAAAGAGATATTGGTCCACGAAGTAAGGTGTTTGAGGCAAGAAAATGTGGTGTAGGACAAATCTAGGGTTGGCCAGTGGGCCGGGACAGCCCGACCCCGACCCGAGCCCATCCCGAGCCCGCCCCGGTCCCGCCCCGACCCCGCCAAAAAAAAAAAAAAAAAATTACGGGGGCGGGACTCGAACTCGGGACGGGACGATGTCTCGTCCCGCGAGACTCGAGCCCGCCCCAGGCCCGCGAGACCCGACCCCACCCCGACCCCGCCCCGACCCCGACCTCGACCCCGCCCCGACCCCGACCCCGACCCCGACCCCGCCCCTTTGCAAAAATGACCGTTGCACCAACGACCATTTTAGATTATGGCCGTTGACCAACGACCATTTTAGCCCCCCCCTCCCCCAACCCCCTACCCGTTAATATTTATTTTTAACCCATAAGTTATTATATTTACACTTTAACCCAATTTTTCAACTATAAATAACTCATTTTCTCTTCATCTTTCTCACAAATCTTCCTACAATCTCTCTAATTTCTCAATATATCTCTCTACAAGTCTACATTGTTTGCTAAATATTCAATTTTATTTATTCATTTGGGAATTGGTAGTGAAGTTGGCAACTAGCTTGAGGATCTTCCATCGAGCAAAGTTTCAATTTTCAACCTCTCGATTACACGTCGACGTTACGTCGGCGTTTGGTACATTCGTTCCTTCATTAAATTATTATTGTCTCGTTTATTTAGTTTAGATCACTTAATTTTATTGTCTTTAATTATTTATTTATTTATTTATTATCATAATTAAAATGGAAGGATTAAAAGGTATGTTTAAGGGTAAGGGTAAGGGTGCTTCTTCTAGTAGGGGCAACCAGGGCAAGGGTACTTCTTCTAGTCATCTTATTCCTACACAGGATGATTTTGTTGATACTCAACATTTTCCTACAATACCATTAGATTTAGACCAGGAGCTATTTTCTGGAACTCAAGAAGACTTTAATTTAGACGATGATCTAGATGATATACCCACTAATGTTGATGACAACACACCCACTAGTGCACCTTCAACTGAAATACCTCCTATTCCCCCTAGTATGAGACGAGGTCCAAAGAAAACGACCATTAAAATCGATGCATGGACATTTTTTGATAGGGACGTAGAGAATCAAGTAGCCATATGTAAAATTTGTAAAAATGTTTTAAAATTTAAAACTGGAAAAGGTCACGGTGGGACGGGGGGAGGGGGGGGTTTAATTAGACACGTAGTAAGTGCTCATCCAGCTAGGTATGCCCAATACCAGGCTTCAAAACCGGGTGCGCAAACGCCCGCTCCATCGGGACAAGGTTCACATACGATACTGTCCCGGACCAAGTACAGGTCAAATTAACCCTATGACGGGGGGAATTGTAGGCTCTAAATACAATAAACATAGAGATAGGGAAGCAATATCAAAATTAGCCGCTGTGGAGGGTTTGCCTTTTTCATTTCCTTCATCTCCCGGTTTTATTCATTACATTAGAGATATATATAATCATGTTTTTAACGGTTTTCCTAGATCAACTGTTAAGAGAGATGTATTTAAATTCGCGCATGAATATCAACAATATTTACGTTTTTTATTATACCATTTTAATGGCAAAGTATCCATCACGTCTGATATAGGTCGTAGTACTAACGGCCATGATTATTTAACTGTAACTTGTCATTGGATAGATTATAAATGGTCTATGCAAAAACGTATTTTAGCGTATAGATATATAGATGATAGGCACACTGGTACTTTTATTGCAGAAAATATTTATCAAGTGTGCGATTATTACGGAATTACCGATAAAATTATGACTATTACATTAGATAACGCTTCTAATAACAATTACGCAATTACAATTTTAAAAAATAGTTTAACTCCTTCTTTTCCAGACCATTTTCATATAAAATGTGTGTGCCATATATATAACTTAATTGTAAAGGATGGTCTATCACTTTTTGAAGACATTCTTAGTAAAATACAATTTGCTACAAACTTTATTTTTAAAAGTAATAAAGTACAACGTAGAAAAGAATATAAAAAAATTTGTCATGATTGTGGACTACCTTTTAGAAAAATTCCACAAGAAGTATCCACTAGGTGGAATTCTTTATACGAGCAACTACTTGTTGCTTATGACTATAAATTACCTATAACTTTATTTTTTAACTCTCATAATAAAAAGCCACTGATATGATTTTAGATAGTGATTGGGAAAAAATCTCCGAACTTATTGTATTTTTAGAGAAATTTTTTCAAGCAACAAAAGAATTTTCCGGTATATATTATCCTACTATTTCAACTATGTTATTTTATATAACTCTAATATTTTTATTACTTAGTGAATATATGGAAAAACCAAATTTATAAGGCACTATTAAAAAAATGTTTCTCAAAATAAAAAAATATTTTATTCCTATTCCCTCTATTTATATTATTGGTTCTCGTATTAAATCCTACTATTAAAATAGACGGTACTAAATCACTAATTGAAACTATTTACGATTGTATAGAAGTACTACCACCTCCAAGTCCCAAAAATCTAAATCACCCACCACCTATTGAACAAACTAAAGAAGAAGTATTGTCTAGCGTAGAACACCAATGCAAAAATATATATAGATTTTATCAACAAGAAAATGCTAGTAACTTACCACTTCCATACCATCTTCTTCATCTTCAATACAACCTCACAAAAGACATCTTGTTTCTGCGGCTAGTATTGAAAGCCTCGAAATAGAATGTGCGGTCGTACTTCTACTACTAACCAAATTAGCGAGTTGGATATTTTTGTTTTACAGGGTTCTGTACCGTATCAAGAAGTTATCAATGAAGATGGACATGAAGACTTGCTGAAATACTTTGGAGGGGGAATGAGAAGACCTTTCCGACACTTTCATTGATGGCTCGAGATGTTTTGAACATTCAAGCGTCGTCAACCGCGTGCTCGAAAGCGCTTTTTCTCGCAGCGAGATATCAAATAGGAGACCATAGACACTCATTAGCCGGAGACAGCTTGGAAATTGCAGTATTATTCAGAGATTGGATACGAGCGGAGCGAAGAAGGTGCGGTCAACCGGAGATCAACGAAGAAGATGATGAAAACTACAACGAAATCTTAACCGAAGGTAGTGGAAGCGACGTGGATCAATTTGACCAATAAATACCAATTCCAACCGAAGAACCACATGAAATCATCAAGCAATTAGAACATGTTTTTTTGAGAATGTAATTTTTTTAATTGTAATTTTATTATGTAATTTGTAACTTTTGGACAACACCACAAAGTTGCAATTTAGATTTTAGACAATTGTATTTGTATTATAAAAAAATCATATGTCTATTAAATAATATAAGAGGCGCAAAAACAGCCTTGGGATGTTTTTATTACACTATCTTATTTTGTTTATTGAGTTTTTTTTATACATATGTTATTTAAAAAAAAAAAAAATGAAAACCCGCCGTATCCCGCCCCGAGCCCGACCCCGCCCCGAGCCCGCCCCGCCCCGAGCCCGACGGGATCGGGATCGGACGGACTTGCTCCGGTCCCGCCGGACCCGACCCCGCCGAGCCCGCGGACCCGACCCCGCCCCTTCTCCCGTCCCGCCCCGACCCCGCCCCTTCTCCCGTCCCGCCCCGACCCCGACCCCGCCAGACCCGGCCCGCCAGACCCGAGCCCGGCCCACTGGCCACTCTTAGACAAATCTACCACATCGGTGGGAATAGGAAGAATTGCTCTCTATATAAGTCTCTAATTGGTAAAGAGTTTGGGACCCCAAGGGGTATCCCATGTGTTTAAAGGAGGGAGGACCTAGATGTGCTTGGGTTCAAGGCTAAGCCCACACGCGCGCCACCGCCGCCCGCCCGTCCCGTCCGGGCTCGGGCTCGGGCTCGTGGGCTGTGGGCTGTGGGGACTGTGGGCTGTGGCTGAAAAACAGTGACCAAAACCTCACATATACACAAGATATACACAACAGAGACACACTATATACACAGAGACAAAAGAGAAGAGTAAAGAGAAACTCTTCCTTCCTATTCCATATCTTCAGCAAGTCGATTCATGTTTGTTTTCTTCGCCAGGCTCAACCTATTGGCTTTGTAGCGTTGAGATTAAAGTGTTGTTTTATCTTGGGAGACTATTGCCTGCTAATGTAAAAGCATATATACGGGGAAATCTTGTCTTAAGGACAGAGGGCTATCACTCGATTCAACACACAACGTTGTAACTATCCAGATTTAGTTGTTTCTTGATTTCAGGTTATCAAGATTCAAGACACAACAAGCTTGCGGCAGTTTTGAAGATTGGCCTATTTGTTCAACAAGATTCAATTTCTGAATATTGAATATTTGTTTATCCTTTCGAATACTTGTAATAGTTATTTACTTCCCGTACTGCTTTATAAAGTACCATAGAGTAACAACAATTATTTCAGCTTCTATGTCATGGGATTGAGTCTATTTAATATACTCTTCATTTGTCTTTACACTTCACACATTCGAATTAGTGGTTGAGAATTTATGTTTTAAAACCATCAGAAAATTGAAAGCTGAGAATGAAATATTGTAACTACAATTGAACTAGAGTAGTACAAGTTACATTTGAGGGTTCATTTAACAAGTTCTAAGCTAAAGTTTGTATTCTCTTACACTTGCAATAAACTTTATTAGCTGAAGACATACATATGACTAAATGGTATATATATATATATAGTGCATAATTCAAAAGGAAGATGAACTATTCAGCTTCAAATACACTTTAACAGACAAATCCAGTTCCAAGAAATTTTAAGAACTACAAAATATATATATATATATATATATATAAGTCTCCAGAAGCTGGTGGAGTTGGCAAAGGAAGAATCCTTTTTCCGTTCATCTCTTAGGACATAATCCATGACTGTTTAGCTGCATAATAGGAAAAAGAAAAACATAAGTCTCTATAAGAAATTTGAAGTACGTGGCGACATGAACCTTTTTAGCAGGATTTAACTTATATACACCGATATCTTAAATAATTTGTATTTTAATATGTTGAAACACATAATATATCTTGTTTTCAAGTTACTAATCTCACTTTGTATTGACGGTTAGTTACCTACATAGACACTATTCGTAGTAAATTTGATGCGTAACCTCGGAAATAGAGTAAATTATGCAAAGATTTGCAAAAATAGGATACCATAAGAGGTGGTCTTGAACTTTTGGCAGCGCTAAATAAAATCTTTAAAAAAGACCTCTCTTGCCGCATCGAGCATAAGTTTAGTTGTAGTGTGCGCATAAGTTAGTTTTTCAAGAAGTTATAGACAATGAAGATAGTGAAATACGTTGTCTATCGGGCATGAGTTTCAGTTGTATTGACTTATGAACATCTGAGCAACATAGAGGCAGAAGTTGTTCAATTGATCATGTTCATTGTCTCTGACTTAATTATTGAAAAGTACCGAACTCTTTCCTCATAGGCAAAACTAATTTATGCATGATAGGCAGCAAAGGTTGCAAATCACCCGAAATAACATGCTGTAACAAGTTTAAATGCGCTGTAGAAGAAAATCTTGACTCTGTCAGTGTAGAATCCTTTTCATAAATAAGTGTAAAAATAGGTTACCTTTTTTGGAGATTTTCCAATTTTGGTCACCAGCAACCTGCCAAAAGAAGTACCCCCTAAGACCAAGAGCTTGAGCATAGCTTAACTTCATTGCAATAGACCTAGTGTCATCATAGCCAATCCATGAAGTGCCAGCCACAGAGTAAGTAGAAACTGTGGCAGCATCATACACAACCTTAGCATTATTATCCTCATTGAATTTCTCTATTTCCCTGTAAGTTAATGTCCCTTCATCACCAGGACCAAGACCAACTGCTGGTGCACCAATTCCATGTACAATAGGATCTTTCAATTTCCATGTCCTACCATATAGTGGCAACCCCATAATTAATTTGCTTCTTAATGCCCCTGCTTTAATCCATGACCTTAGTCCATAACTTGTACTAATGTTACTTTTCGAGTCGAATAATGCTGCATGTGCACCCGTGGCAGACGTGTCCCACGATCCGTGATAATCGTAGCACATTAAGTTAATCCAATCCAAGTTCTTGTTAATTGAATTCACAGGGTATGATCTGAATTCATCTGATAAAAAGAAGTCAACAGAGAAGTAAACAGCTGCTGTGATCAAAAGTTGTGGCCTTTTTGTGGTCAAAGATTCTTTTTTGACCTCAACCCTCCATTGGTCTAGTAAAATTGCCAAATTCTCCATGTCTTTTTTGCTCTGAGGGAATTCCCAGTCAAGATCAAATCCATCAAATTCGTACTTTCTAGCTACCTCTATGCTAGATTTAATAAAAGTCAAACGAGAGGCAGTTGTCGACGCCATGCGCGAGAACCTAGCCGGTCCTTCGCCTCCTCCACCGACTGAAAAGAGCGTCTTGACGGATGGTCTTTTGGATCGGAGGGTGGAGGTGAAGTTGTAGAGGAGGGTGGAGGTTTCGTCTTCGATATCGAATTTAAAGGTGGTATCGTTTGGGACAAGAAATGCATAGTATATGTGAGTGAACAAAGATGTGTCTATGGATGATGGGGGAAAAGTTGAAAATGCCCATGAAGGGTAATATGCTCCTCTGACTCCTTTAGATGGAGGGTGTGCCATGGCAGAAGAAAGGCCAAAACAAAAGATAACATAACAGAAGAAAATGTTAGTTTTAGGACTAGCCATTTTTATGAGACAGAATGAGACAATATTATTTCGATTGTTCCTAAATTTCTTCTCTATTTATAGACAAATGGAGCCTTGATAAAGTTCATACTTGGTTATAATTTTTTTATTTTTTTTTGCCTTTTTGGTATTAAGGAATTGGCTTCTTTTATTTGGCCACAAGACATGAAAAACGTGACTTGGTATGTGTGGATGGAGTTGAAGATTACCTAAAGGAATTGATATTAAAAAGTTGATATTTTGACTGGTTAGTTATGTGTATTGTCCCACTTCTGAATGGAGCTGTGCTTTTTGACTTTTTACCCGGTTTCTTATTTGATTTTCGGTACTCATATTGGAGTTTGACTAAATTTAAATTCGCGTCGTGAAGTCTCGTATTTGGAGATAAAATGTTTCGTAACAAGAGACGACTCCATATTTAAGACTTGAACCCAAAATTAAATCTTGATCAGCACCGGAAAGTCTCATATTGAAAGTAAAACGCTTCTTAATAAAAGTGACTCCATACATAGATCGAACACGAAATATTTAATTAATGATGAAGGAGTAATTACTATTGCACCACAACCTTAACTGGTGTGCGTTTTGACTAATTTAAACTCTAGAAGGTCCTTTAATTTAATATTATAAGTAAAAAGAGGAAAAGTCCTTAATAACTCTCCCTAGGAGAATTTAAGTTTGACAATATGCAAGCACCTAATATAGCTGTGCACTCAAGATGTAATTATTGGTTAGCTAGCTGTGTGGCTGGCTGCATATAAGGCTATAAAATTGTCTACCTATTATTGTAGATTAATTTATTGCTCAATAAGTTACAACTTGTCGAGTCTTGAGTGTTAAATATACCTACGATATACACAATATACATGTGTATATCGTATGTGTATTCAATCTCGGTTTAATGTATATGGCCGTGTATATAGTCTCGGCTTTAGGTAAAGTTTTAGTCTCCTAGTTTAGGTAATGTTGTGGTGTAATTATTATTGTACACTTACCATATTAATTGTATTATCATAATTGAATAGTTAGTCTCCGAGTAGAATAAGGCTTTAGGAGTAAAATAGGAATATGATTTTCCTATTATGGAAACATGTAAATTGTATATATACTCTTTCAATTAATGAAAGTAATCAAAGAATTATTTCTTTCATGGTATCAGAAGTCTAGGTTCATATTTTCTCTCCATTTTTCCGTCCAAACAGTCCTGATTCTGAGCTCCCTTCATCGGTTTCCGTGCCTGCAAATTATTTTTTTCTTCCCAAAAATTTCTTCCAAATCCCCTTCTCACGTCGTTCGTTGCTATTATGGCTAAGAACACGTTTCACTCTGCCTTTACAACTTCTAACATCAAGAATCACATCCCTCTTATTCTTGAAATAGAAAACGTCCACTATGCGACGTGGGCCAACTGTTCAAAATTCACGCACGTTCGCATCAAGTCATCCATCACATAATCTCCGCGGCTCCTGAGGATACGGAGGTGCCTAAACGCGAGGATGATCCTAAGTTGTGGACGACTCTTGACGCTACCGTCCTTCAGTGGATTTACTCCATTATTTCTACCGACCTGTTGCAGACGATTATTGAGCCGGACGCTACGGAGATGGCTGCTTGGGATAAGTTGCGTGAAATAATCCAAGATAATCAATATTCCAGAGCTGTTACACTTGAGCAGGACTTTTCCCACGTCCATATGTAAAGTTTCTCAAAAGTTTCAGCGTATTGCAAAAGGTTGAAAGAATTGACGGACCAACTCCGCAACGTTGGTGTGCCTGTTAGCGACGATCGTCTTGTTCTCCAGATGGTTGTTGGCCTCTCCGAGGCCTATAGTGGCGTTGGTACTCTCCTTCGTCAACGTAATCCTCTCCCGAAGTTCTATCAAGCCCGCTCCATGCTTACTTTGGAAGAAGCCGGCTTGGCTAAAAAGGTGGCTACTAGTGCTAGTCCCATGGTCATGATGACGTCCTCCACTCTGGTCAAAATATGTCCCCAAAACTGTCTCAAGGGGGCGACAAAAATAGTCAGAAAAATAATGGCAAAAATCGCGGGGGCAAACGCGGTGGTAATGGCGGCAGTAACGGCTGCAGTGGGACCCGCCACAACAATAGTGGGTCACAGGCCAACTGGTCCCATCCTTGGGCCCCCTGGCCATGGACCTAGGCCAGTGGGGAGTGGCCCAAGCCCTTATTTTGTTGGGCCTCCATCTTACGGGCATTGGGCTGGGCAGAATGTATCTCACGGGCAGTGGGTTGGGCAGAATTTCAGGCCCAACTCGCAACAGCCAAGTTATTTTCGACGTAGTGATGGGCCAGGGCAGCAAGTCGGGGTACTTGGGCCTCAGCCTCCGCAGGCCCACCATGCAGCAGGCCCCACTCAGACCGATATTGAAGCCGTGATGCACACACTTTGTTTAACTCCACCGAACCCGAATTGGTACATGGACACCGGAGCCACTACCCACATGACATCCGATTCAGGTACTCTCTCGTCTTATTCTAATTTGAGCAACCCTCGTGGCATAATTGTTGGTAATGGTAATTCTATTCCAAATCGTGGTTATGGTAAAAAATCTGTCTCCCCCTATCCACCCCTTTTCTTGAAAAATACCCTTCATGCCCCTAAATTGATTAAAAATTTGGTGTATGTCAGTAAATTCACCACTGATAATTCCGTTTCTGTTGAATTTGATCTGTTTGGGTTTTTTGTAAAGGATTTCAAGACGGGGAGTCATCTCATGAGGTGTGATAGTAGGGGAGATCTTTATCCTATCACGCCAAGTTCTGGTTTCTCGAGTCAAGCCTTGCCATCAACTTTTGCAGCCCTTGCTCCTTCCTTGTGGCATACTCGTCTAGGTCATCCAGGGTCGTCTATTTTGTCTGCTTTAGATAAAAATAATTTTATTTCTTGTAAGGGTACGCGTAGTACTCCGAATTGTCAATCTTGTTCTTTAGGAAAAATTGTTAGATTCCTTTAGTCGACTCTAATTCTCATACTTTGAAGCCATTCGATATTATACATAGCGATTTATGGACATCTCCTGTTCTCAGTTCTTTGGGTCATCGTTATTATGTTATATTTTTTTTGATGATTATTCTATTTTTTATGGACTTTTCCGATAGCGAAAAAATCTCAAGTTTTTTCCACGTTCTTAAAATTTATAGCATTCATTAGAACCCAATTCGAACGGGAAATAAAAAGTATTCAATGTGATAATGACAAAGAATATGATAATGGGGTATTTCGGGAATTTTGTGCTAATAATGGGATCAATTTTCATTTTTATTGTCCTCATACGTCTTCACAAAATGAGAAAGCCGAACGCAAAATTCGTACCATTAATAACAATATCCGAACTTTCTTGATTCATGCTTTCGTACCTCCTTCGTTTTGGCATCATGCTCTACAAATGACTACATATCTTCTTAACATTCTTCCTATCAAATGTTTGACATATTCGTCTCCTCTTCAAATTTTATATAATAAGACTCTTTCGTATTTACATCTTAGGGTCTTTAGGTGCTTATGTTATCCATTGTTTTCATCTACCATAATTAACAAACTTCAAGCTCGTTCTACTCCTTGTATGTTTTTGGGTTTCCCGTCTAATCATCGTGGTTACAAATGTTTTGATTTATCGTCTAATAAAATCATCATTAGTCGCCATGTTATTTTTGATAAGTCCCAATTTCCATTTGCTAAAGTGAGTAGTCCCGTGCCTAGTTCGTATAATATTTTGGATGACGGTGTCTTCTTATATATTATCCACCATTTATCAGACTTGTCCAACACCCCAAATCTGCTAGTGGGCCCACTGCCCGCTGGTTCTCCAGTAACGGGACAGACCACCGTCGTGGGTCCAGAAACTGGGTTGCCTCCCACTTCTGGCCCAATTTCTGCCATTGACCCAATCCTCGCTTCGGTTTACGCCGGCCCGCCCGTCGCCTACTATTTCTATTCACCGTGTTGGGCCAGCAGGCCCACTGCCTGCTGGCCACTCCGTCACCGATCCCGCTATTTTCCAAAATCCATCTAATTCTTCCCCGAGTCACAGACCAGTCACTCGTAGTCAATGGGCTATTTTTAAACCGAAAAGACATTTTAATTTACATTATAATGTTCTTAAATCACCCCTACCCTGTAATCCTGTGTCTGCTTTAAATGACCCGAATTAGAAAATTGCTATGACCGATGAATATAATGCTCGTATTGATAATAAGACGTGGGATAATTCGGTCTATGTGGATTTTTGCTCATAAGGACAATTTTGACGACTCGTTTGCGAGGCATAAGGCTCGTCTTGTAGGTGATTGTAAGACTCAGCAGATGAGTGTCGATTGTGGTGAGACATTTAGTCTGGTGGTCAAGCCGGCTACCATTCGCACTCTACTCAGCTTGGCTCTTTCAAAAGCATGGCCCATTCATCAGTTAGATGTAAAAAATGTTTTCTTATATGGTGATCTCAAGGAGACAGTCTATATGCATCAGCCATTGGGGTTTAGGGATCCCAAATATCCTCATCATGTCTGTTTATTAAAGAAGTCCTTATATGGGCTTAAGCAGTCCCCACGGGCTTGGTATAAGAGGTTTGGAGACTATGTTTCGACTATTGGGTTCTCTCACGGGAGGTATGATAATTCATTGTTCATATATCGTCGTGGTTCCTCCTTGGCTTATATACTATTATATGTGGATGATATTATCTTGATTGCCTATTCTGATGCATTACGCCAGTCTATCATGACAATGCTCAGTTCTGAGTTTGCTATGAAAAACTTGAAGCCCTTGAGTTACTTTTTGGGGATTGATGTCACTCGTCATACAGATGGGTTGTTCTTATCCCAACAGAAGTATGCAACTGAGATTATTGAGTGAGCTAGTATGTCATCCTACAAGTACGCTTCCACTCCAGTTGATACTAAACCCAAGTTGGGTGTTGCGGTTGGCTCACCTTTTGAGGATCCGACCCGCTATCGCAGTCTTGCAGGGGGGCTTTAGTATCTTACGTTCACAAGACCAGATATTACGTATGCCATATAGCAGGTATGCTTGTTTATGCATGGTCCCAGGGTTGAACACGTGAATGCGCTCAAACGCATTATTCCGTACATCCAGGGAACACTTGACTATGGCTTACATCTATATCCGTCTTCGACATCTACATTTGTCTCGTATACAGATGCTGATTGGGGTAGTTGTCCGGATACCAGACGTTCCACGTCTGGCTATTGCATGTTTCTTGGTAATAACTTGGTCTCATGGTCTGCGAAACGTCAGTCAACATTGTCCCGCTCTAGTGTAGAGGCCAAGTATCGAGGGGTAGCCAATGTGATATCTGAATCTTGTTGGTTACGTAATCTTCTGTTAGAGCTTCATTGTCCTATTCAGAAAGCTACCTTGGTTTATTGTGATAATGTTAGTGCCATCTATCTTTTTGGTAATCCGGTTCAACACCAGCGCACTAAACATATCGAGATGGACATTCACTTTGTTCGCGAAAAGGTAGTTCGTGGACAAGTACACGTCTGTCATGTCCCTTTCAGGTATCAAATTGCAGATATCTTTACAAAGGGTCTTCCCTTGGTCTTTTTTGAATATTTTAGACAGACTCAGCGTACGAAGACCGCTCGTTATGACTGTGGGGGTGTGTTAAATATACATACGTATACACAATATACACGTGTATATATTATGTATATTCAGTCTCGATTTAATGTATATGGCCGTGTATATAGTCTCGGATTTAGGTAAGGTTTTAGTCTCCTAGTTTAGGTAATTTTGTGGTGTAATTATTATTGTACACTTACCATAATAATTGTATTACCATAATTGTATAGTTAGTGTCAAAGTAGAATAAGGCTTTAGAAGTAGAATAGGAATAAGATTCTCTTATTATGGAAACATGTAAATTGTATATATACTCTTTCAAGGATTATTTCTTTCATTGAGAATGAATGAGTAATAATTCGAGGAATTGAGCATGGACCCTCGTGGATCCGGTAGGCGCAAAAAAAAACTTCTATTTCAATTTTCTTTACTAGAATTTTTTAAAATATATATTATAAACCACGCACTACCAAGTTGAGATTAAAACAAGATTAAGTTTATCTAATGAACGTGGAAGATGCATTTTTAATCTTTAATGGAATATATTGGGATGATCTACCTTGATTCTTAAGTTGCTTTGTTCACTGACTTCACTCTGCTATCCTATTTTATGAAAAATAAATGGTTTATATTTTTTGAATCTTACGCCATCACCTTTAACGCGATTGACTTAGCATTCAATCATAATTAGAAAAAAATGAAAACGAGTTTAATCTCAATATGTTATCTGATAGTGTATTTTTTTTTTAATATTATCAAGTCATCCAAAAGATAATAATAAGTAATCATTTGTAAGAAGTGGATTAATAATATGGAAAAATAAGGCAAATTACCCAATATAGATTATAATATGAGGATTATGTTGGTACTCTATTGTACTTTATAAAGCAGTACAGGAAGTAAATAACTATTACAAGTGTTCGAAAGGATAAACAAATATTCAATATTCAGAAATTGAATCTTGTTGAACAAATAGGCCAATTTTCAAAACTGTCGCAAGCTTGTTGTGTCTTGAATCTTGATAACCTGGAATCAAGAAACAACTAAATCTGGATGGTTACAACGTTGTGTGTTGAGTCGAGTGATTGCCCTCTGTCCTTAAGACAAGATTGCCCCGTATATATGCTTTTACGTTAGCGGGCAGTAGCCTCCCAAGATAAAACAACACTTTAATCTCAATGCTACTAAGCCAATAGGTTGAGCCTGACGAAGAAAATAAAATATGAATCGACTTGCTGACGATATGGAAAAGGAAGGAAGAGTTTCTGTTTTCTCTTCTGTTTTGTCTATGTTGTGTATATCTTGTGTATATCACACTGTATTTCGTCACTGTTTTGCAGTGATTTTCGAGACTGTTTTGTGCTGCTTTTCTGTTTGTATGTTCACTGTTTTGTGCTGAATTTCAGTCACATATGTGTGCCACATAATTGAGCCAAAATGCATCAATATATAGCATGAGGGAGGCTGCCCAACTGCCCAAGACAATGCTGCTAATGGCCATTGAATGAGGGAATTAAACAGCCAAGTAATGACTGTTTATGGCCATTGAAAGAGGCTGCTCAATCGCCTAAGTAATGGGTCACATTAATGGAGGAGTTAATCAGCCAAATAATGGCTGGATAATGCTCCAAAACACAGTCTAATGGTAGGCAGAAAGTTTTCTGCTTCTGCCTTCCGTCACTCCAAAACCAACTTTTCAGAAACTCTGGGGACCAAACTGTAAACTGGGGACCAAACTGTAAATATTAAGCAATTTGGGGTCCAAAAAGATAATATCAGAAAGTCCCCACAGCCCACAGCCCGCGGCCCGAGCCCGAGCAGGAGACCGGAGGCGGACGGCGGCGGCGCACGTGTGGGCTTAGCCTTGAACCCAAGCACATCTAGGTCCTCCCTCCTTTAAACACATGGGATACCCCTTGGGGTCCCAAACCCTTTACCACATTAGAGACTTATAGAGAGAGCAATTCTTCCTATTCCCACCGATGTGATAGATTTGTCCCACACCATATTTTCATGCCTCAAACACCTTACTTCGTGGACCAATATCTCTTTCATTTCTCAACGAAATT
This sequence comes from Anisodus tanguticus, assembly GCA_034509755.1. Classification (NCBI taxonomy): domain Eukaryota; kingdom Viridiplantae; phylum Streptophyta; class Magnoliopsida; order Solanales; family Solanaceae; genus Anisodus; species Anisodus tanguticus. The sequence continues at coordinate 3,612,489 of CM067543.1, read as the reverse complement.
TGACGATTCTTGGCCCTACGGTCATCTACTCACTTAGTAGATTATGCATGTGTGAAGAGACAGAGCCTCCAACATGCGGAACACTAGTGTTTAATTCATTAAAGATGGGTGGACGCATCTCCCCGCCAAAGGCAAATTTCCAACAGATTATACTGCAAGATTATTATACCGAAATTAAATAATAACCGAATTATTTAGTACGTATACTTTTTCTTTTAATGTCTGAACTCTGTACGAGATATATAAGGTATAATATAAAATACGTGTTCGGTTGTACACTAAATAAACATTGTTTTTCAATTTTAATTTAACTTTCTTAAAGGGCTTTGGATTGAAGAATTTTGGAGAATGGTATCATTATCATTTTGGTGTCTTATACCGGATTAATAATCCTGAAATGGTTATCTCGCATTAAGTGTGCTATAATAATAATAATATCACAACTATAATATCATTAATTTCAAAATTGTAAATTCCAGAATAAAAAATTCAACCAAGAGTGAAAGAAAAAATCTCATATTTTATCCAAAAATTATTATCTCTTATCTCTTCAACCAAATTATCCCTAATAATTTTTATTTTTTTTACATAGTCAACAAATATAAATTAAATCCTTTTAAAATTGCAATGACATTGACCTTTTTCACCTCAATAAACATGCCCCATGAAGTAAATGGACAGGTAAGGAACAACTAAAGGACATAATTAATGGATATGGACCACATGAGCACCAATTTTAATGAATGGCTTGGTCATGGTTTGAACAGTTTACATATAGAATATGATTGAAAATTATAATGTTGAATTTAGAACTATTCTTTTTCAGTTATTGAAGGCTTTTTTTTCTTTTAGTACATTTTAATAATATTGTTGACATGGTCTTGTTTAATTATTTTGTACTAAAGATATATCAGCAAATCTGCTTATCGTGATGTTGAGTCAATCTCGCCCATGAAATGATGAAGCCGCCCTTATCATATAATGCGTAGTTTTACTTAAGGTCTTATGACACTTTTCTTATATAAAGGCTTGTAATGACGAAAATAAATATAATACTGATAACTAATCGCAGGAGATTGTGATGGAATGATAAATGTTCGATGTCTCTTCGCCGATGGTGTGGGGTTTGAGCATTGGAAATTACTGTGAGTCTTCTTTGATAGGCAAAATTTCACCATAAATTTAGATTAGTCCAAACAAAATTTGGGATACGAATGCTCGAAGAATAAAAAGAGAGGAAGAAGAAGACTACGAAGAAAAAAATTGAATAATGCATAATTGTAATCAAATGTTCTTAAACATTAGATTTCTATTTTTTCAGTTTTGGATGCATGACTAAATATAAAAGGTTAATTATCACCTTTATCATCCTTACATGTACATGACAACTATTGACTAGTCTCTAATAAATTTTAAGTGTTTATCATTGTCAGTTAGCTTGTCAATAAATTATATCTTGACTCAACTACTGGTACTGTTTTCTGTTTGTATGTATACTACTTACCTCAGTATAAATTAATCTAATAATTTTATGAATTTGTAACATTCTCGACAACTTTTAGTGCAATTGTGACAAAGAATAAGTATTATAGCTGAAGCATTGTAGTACTATCATATATTCTTTATATGATAGTAATATAATAACAAAGACTCTTGGTTTTTATTCTTGGATTTTTCTTTTTGTTCAAATTCTATTGGCATGTCATACATGACTTATAGTAATTTCCATCTTAATTAAGAGGATTTCTTCTAGATTACTACAACATTTCTCATAATGTTTGGGATTGGTTCCTAATTATTAAAGACAGTTATCTTATGTGATGACTATGACAGAGCGCGGACTAACGAGGGCATGTCAAAGAGAAGGATTGTCAGGCATTTAGGTTGACAAGTTTTTGAAGAAGGGATGTGTCTGTACATAACACCCTAGGCGAATTCCACACCGGAAAAGTAAATGAGTTTTATAAGGCATAACACAAGTTCAAATGATATGCACGTTTTTAGACTCGATGATAACATAGTCCAAGGACAAGTAAATGAGTTTTACAAGGCAAACAAGGCAAATCAAAATTTGACACGTGTCAATATAGAAAAACAAAACTCATTGGCACCATATCCTCATCTTTGTTATTTTCCTGTCCAGCTATGAGAAAGATAAACATGGCAAAAACATAGAAACCACCGAAAAATGAAGAGCTGATCTATTCAGAATCCAACAGGCCCTGTATTTGTTTCTTTTTACTCTCTGCTCCATAGCCTTTCTTTCTCACAAAATAATTTGTTACAACTTATCAAGCCTATGTATAATGAAATCTCAGTATAATAAACCCCAAAGGTTAACTTTTTTATCATTAGCATTGTTGTCCCAGAGATTGTAAATCTTAATAACGTTTATCTTGTAATTTTAGAAAAATCCCCTCTTTTGAACAAGCTTTTTAATTTTAGAAAAATCCCCTCTTTTACTCTTGGTTCTGGCTCAACAAAGCCATAAAACATTTAAGCTCTTGTTCTTTTCAATCGCATAAACACAACTTCTCCGAGCGGGTTCGATGATTCTAGACAACGCCTCGGTTCGCTGTCAGGAGAAGGTCCGTAAACTCAAAGTCTTCTCATTTTTCTTACTTTCTGTGTTTTGTGTGTTTTATTTCTGATTCAGTGATAATGTAGCCTATTTATGTCGTTATGCTAGTGTTTAAGCACGTTGAGTTTGTTAGTTTATTTATGTTTTAGAAATATTTCAACGGATGATTACTATTGTTTAGAAGAATTAGGATGTTATCCTCAAAATGGTCATTTAATCATGCCTGCTTGTTTAGTATAGCTGTTTGAGTTAGTTGCACACTTATCCTTGTCTGTCTCAGTATAAAATTATATCCCTGCTAACATGTACAGTCCCCTGAACCATGATAGTAGTGTATACTAGGCCTGTCAGTGGGCCGGGCTCGGGTCTGGCGGGGTCGGGGTCGAGGCGGGACGGGCGAAGGGGGCGGGGTCGGGTCTGGCGGGGTCTGGCGGGACTTGCTCCAGTCCCGTCCCGATCTCAATCCCGTCGGAATCGGGGCGGGGTCGGGATTGGGGCGGGGTTGGGTCGGGATCGGGGCAGGTTCCGGCGGGTTTTTCTTTTTATTTTATTTTTAATGACATATGTATAAAAAAAACTCAATAAACCAGATAAGATAGTGTAATAAAAACATCACAAGGCTGTTTTTGTGCCTCTTATATTATTTAATAGACATATGATTTTTTGTAATACAAATACAATTGTCTAAAATCTAAATTGCAACTTTGTGGTGTTGTCCAAAAGTTGCAAATTACATAATAAAATTGCAATTAAAAAAATTACATTCTCAAAAAAACCTATTCTAATTGCTTGATAATTTCCTGTGGTTCTTCGGTTGGAATTGATATTTGTTGGTCAAATTGATCCATGTCGCTTCCACTACCTTCGGATAAGATTTCGTTGTAGTTTTTGTTTTCTTCTTCGTTGATCTCCGGTTGACCGCACCTTCTCCGCTCCGCTCGTATCCAATCTCTGAATATTACTGCAATTTCCAAGATGTCTCCGGCTAATGAGTGTCTGTGGTTTCCTATTTGATATCTGCCGGCAGAAAAAGCGCTTTTAGACGCAGTTGATGACGCTTGAATGTTCAAAACATCTCGGGCCATCATTGAAAGTGTCGGAAAGGTCTTCTCATTCCCCCTCCAGTATTTCAGCAAGTTTTCATGTCCATCTTCATTGATAGCTTCTTGGTACGGTACAGAACCCTGCAAAACAAAAATATCCAACTCGCTAATTTGGTTAGTAGCGGTATGGCCGCACATTTTATTTCTGAGGCTTTCAATACTAGCCGCAGAAACAACATGTCTTTTGTGAGGTTGTGTTGAAGATGAAGAAGATGGTATGGAAGCCGGTAAGTTACTAGCATTTTCTTGTTGATAAAACCTATATATTTTTTTGCATTGGTCTTCTACGCTAGACAACACTTCTTCTTTAGTTTGTTCAATAGGTGGTTGGTGATTTAGATTTTTGGGACTTGGAGGTGGTAGTACTTCTATACAATCGTAAATAGTTTCAATTAGTGATTTAGTACCGTCTATTTTAATAGTCGGATTTAATACAACACCAATAATATAAATAGTGGGAATAGGAATAAAATATTTTTTTATTTTGATAAACATTTTTTTAATTGCTGCCATATAAGCTGGTTTTTCCATATATTCACTAAGCAATAAAAATATTAGAGTTATATAAAACAACATAGTTGAAATAGTAGGATAATATATACCGGAAAATTCTTTTGTTGCTTGAAAAAATTTCTCTAAAAATACAATAAGTTTGGAAATTTTTACCCAATCACTATCTACAACCCTATCAACTGGATTTTGATTATGAGAGTTAAAAAATAAAGTTATAGGTTTTCTATAGTCATAAGCAACAAGTAGTTGCTCGTATAAAGAATTCCACCTAGTGGATACTTCTTATGGAATTTTTCTATAAGGTAGTCCACAATCGTGACAATTTTTTTTGTATTCTTTTCTTCGTTGTACTCTATTACTTTTAAAAATAAAGTTTATAGCAAATTGTATTTTACTAAGAATGTCTTAAAAAAAATTGATAGACCATCCTTTACAATTAAGTTATATATATGGCACGCGCATTTTATATGAAAATGATATGGAAAAGATGGAGTTAAACTATTTTTTAAAATTGTAATAGCGTAATTGTTAGAAGAAGCGTTATCTAATGTAATAGTCATAATTTTATGGGTTATTCCATAATAATGGCACACTTGATAAATATTATCTGCAATAAAAGTACCAGTGTGCCTATCATCTATATATCTATACGCTAAGATACGTTTTTGCATAGACCATTTATAATCTATCCAATGACAAGTTACCGTTAAATAATCATGGCCGTTAGTACTACGCCCTATATCAGACGTGATAGATACTTTGCCATTAAAATGATATAATGAATAACGTAAATATTGTTGATATTCATGTGCGAATTTAAATACATCTCTCTTAACAGTTGATCTAGAAAAACCGTTAAAAGCAAGATTATATATATCTCTAATGTAATGAATAAAACCGGGAGATGAAGAAAATGAAAAAGGCAAATCCTCCACAGCAACTAATTTTGATATTGCTTCCCTATCTCTATGTTTATTGTATTTAGGGCCTACAATTCCCCCCGTCATAGGGTTAATTTGACCCTATACTTGGTCTGGGACAGTATCAATATGTGAATCTTGTCCCGATGGAGCGGGCGTTTGCGCACCCGGTTTTGAAGCCTGGTATTGGGCATACCTAGCTGGATGAGCACTTACTACGTGTCTAATTAAACCCCCGTCCCACCGTGACCTTTTCCGCTTTTAAATTTTAAAACATTTTTACAAATTTTACATATAGCTACTTGATTCTCTACGTCCCTATCAAAAAATGTCCATGCATCTGATTTTAATGGTCGTTTTGCTGGACCTCGTCTCATACTAGGGGGAATAGGAGGCATTTCAGTTGAAGGTGCACTAGTGGGTGTGTTGTCATCAACATTAGTGGGTGTATCATCTAGATCATCGTCTAAATTAAAGTCTTCTTGAGTTCCAGAAAATAGCTCCTCGTCTAAATCTAATGGTATTGTAGGAAAATGTTGAGTATCAACAAAATCATCCTGTGTAGGAATAAGATGACTAGAAGAAGTACCATTGCCCTGGTTGCCCCTACTAGAAGAAGTACCCTTACCCTTAAACATACCTCTTAATCCTTTCATTTTAATTATGATAATAAATCATTAAAGACAATAAAATTAAGTGCGCTAAATAAAATAAACAGACAATAATAATTTAATGAAGGAACGAATGTACCAAACGCCGACGTAACGTCGACGTGTAATCGAGAGGTTGAAAATTGAAACTTTGCTCGATGGAGGATCCTCAAGCTAGTTGCCAACTTCACTCCCAATTCCCAAATGAATAAATAAAATTGAATATATAGTAAACAATGTAGAGAGATATATTGAGAGATTAGAGAGATTGTAGGAATATTTGTGAGAAAGATGAAGAGAAAATAAGTTATTTATAGTTGGAAAATTGGGTTAAAGTGTAAATATAATAACTTATGGGTTAAAAATAAATATTAAGAGGTAGGGGGGTTGGGGGAGGGGGGGGAGGCCAAAAATGGCCGTTGTCCAACAACCAAAATCTAAAATGGCCGTTGGTACAACGGTTATATTTGCAAAGGGGGGCTTTCGGGCGGGATCGGGGGCGGGCTCGGGGTGGGGTCGGGTTTGGCGGGCCTGGGGCGGGCTCGGGACGGGCGGGACGAGACATTGTCCCGTCCCAAGTTCGAGTCCCGCTACCGTTTTTTTTTACTCGGGGTCGGGGCGGGCTCGGGGCGGGGTCGGGCCTTCCCGGCCCACTGACCAACCTTAGTGTATACTGCCTACCTTAATGAGATGTGCATGTTTGGCCTAGTCTAGACAGCCGTGTACTTGCAAAATATTGTCTTTGATTGATCAAATATGTATCTGTATTCCTATCAGTTTGGTTAAATGTCAATCTTGCTTATTCTAGCATCACCATGCCTAATTGAGTAGCATGAATGGGATTCTTGCATATTCAGTTTCTTGCCTTGACTGATCCCAAACATTTGAAGAATCGTCAAGGAAAAATAATTACTTGTCTATGTTGAGTTTCTCTTATGCTTTCTAAATTAGCTATATGTTTGTGTTGCTTAGTCTAAGTGTAAAATGACCCATGATAGCAATACATTATTCACTGGATCATTCTATGTTTATTAAGGTTATCTGAACTATGTCTATGCTAGCATGCCCATAAGTCTGTCCATGTGCTTATCTTGCCTATTTGAGGGTCCTTATGCTCAAAATATGTGACAAAGATATAGCTATGAGTAACCACTTTTATGTTAGTATAAAAAATATTTTTGAGTCTTTGTATTTCTCAATCCACTCTTAAAGAACCTGAATTCTAGTCCTCGTTAAACATGACTAAGTTATCCAAATAAATGAAATGCTTCATGTCTTATTTACTATTGCTCTTAACAAATTTTGGCTATTTGATACTCATCCTTCACCCCTCATTCTATGCATTGTCTGGGGTAATCTCAACAAATACAAATGTCTTGGAGTTGTTTCAAATGGAGTGTTGTTGTTGCTACAAATAAGTTTGCTGCCACATCTTGCTATACCTAATTGCTGATGTTATACTTTGATGGCTGTTGCAATATTTGAGACACATTTTGGTAAGTTTGTTGACATATTTAAGGCTAAACAGATTGTCCGCACTTGAGGTAAATAGTCTCCACATTTTAATATGGTTAGTCGCTTCATTCGATGCTTTACTTTAAGCCATGAGTCTTTGCATTTTGGCCATCTTGTTTTATTTTTGGTCCAAGAACTGCTACATTTTGAGAAACAGATACTACATCTTGAAATGAACAGATCACTGCACTTGCTGAAAAAATACCACTGATAAGAACATGATACTACACGTGGGCAGATGAAAATAATTTTGAGGCCATGACCCTTTTGAAAGGTTGTCCCTCGGTTTGCTTTCCTTCTAAAAATGGGCGATAATGAGACTTATAATAAAATTACATGCGAGAAACCAACATGCGTTGGCAAGGCAACTAGATTAACTGACGAGTCACTAGTTCGCAACCACGACATGAATAGAATTTCTTTTGCTTAAAACATAAGTCTGAGCTTTCCGTAATCAAAACTTCTATTGTTTTATACGGATCCGAAGGTTTTTACTCGTATTTATTTATTTCTAACTGTCTTTTCTTTTACACCTTGCGAGGAATATCTAAACAATATGGGATAGCAAAGTGGGGTTCTACAGAGACGAAAGAGAACAAGATTGTCGGACTTGTGCCCAAGGCCCAAGAGATGACACTATCATCGCCTTAGCCATTACCGTTTTAACTTCTTTTAATTCCCCCTTCCTTTTATTTTGTATTGTAATTTAATTACTCTGCTTGTGTGATTGTTTGAAAATTTAGAATAATTAGGCCTAGAACTGATAAACTAGAAAAGGTAGTTTAAAATTAGAAACCCACCGCTAGTTTATTTATTTTAGGCTCGCATAGTTTAAAAATTGGAAACCCGACACTAGCTTATTTATTTTAGGCTCGTCATGCATGTTTAAAGCTTTCAAAACAATTTGGTCATCTGTTACTCGCATTATTAATCATGGTAATAAAGTTTCATTTTTCATCCGATTTGCAATTCAAAATGACTTGCATAAAAATCATTTATTTGCATTATAAACAATTTGCTTTTCTTCTTACTATCAATTGCCAAAAATAAGTATTTTAAAAACAATGCCATACAAATGCATGCTTTTATAAAAAAAATCAACCTTACATGTATTTTTATAAACAATGCCATACAAATGCATTCTTTTATCCAAGAAATCAATTTTTACATGTATTTTATAAACAATGGCATGCATACTTTTTGGATTTTTACGTTGTCAAAATGCATCTTTTATTAATTACTTGCATCCTTTTTAACTTTATACTTTTAAAACAGGTATTTCCCTTAGCATAATAATTAACCTAAGTTTGACCGGACAACCGCAAGTTAGTGGATCTTAAAGGATGTCTAACCCCTTCCCTTTAGGATAATAAATAACCCTTACCCAGAATCTCATAATTTAGCAGACCATTAATCGGAGTTCATTTTGCAACATTTATGTTAATATTTAGGTGCCCTAATTCACCGTAAAATAATTAGGTAGCGACTCCTTAACCCTTAATTAATTTAGGAAATGCCCATACGTCGCGACCGTGTCGGATCTCCCTCCTTCGGGGAGCGGGGCGGTTAAAAACGGGTGCAACAGCATGGCGACTCCGCTGGGGACTTTAGGTTCTTGACCATGGGTAAACCCGGGTTAATTATTATTGCGCTTTATTTTGCTCCTTATTTGATCTAGTGCTTTGAATTTTTTCCTTTATGATATTTTGTATGCTTAACTAATTTAATTGCTACTTTGTTTTACTGTTTTTCTTAAATTTGCATTCCGCTCATATTTTCTCCACTTCGGAAAATTGACACTATCACACATACACGCGAGGTGTGTTTCGCGCACTCGTAAAACTTTCTTTCAAATTTCTTATATTTTAGGAGAGTTGGCGTATGCGCGGGGTGTCCGGACCATCCAGTGGCCGCGTAGCCTTCTCACTCGAGCAGTCCGCTCGGGAACCTTGGGTCTAGTAAGCCAAATCTTAGAAAATTTAGGATAAAGCTATACCACCCTTTATCTTAAGTCATGCATGCATACTTCTTAGGTGGGTCGATCTTTGGTATCGACTCCACAATTAAGAAAATCCACCAATTGTCGACGGGTCTCACAACACAATGACCAATCAACATATTATGTGTAGCGTAATAATGATAGACGGATCCAAGCCTAATCATGACATGCCGAAATTGGAAAATGTATATTCATTTTTGTAGCCTTTATTTACAATGGAAAGCATTTCAATTTAGTGGCTTGGATCAATTTATCATAATCTCGCATATTTGGCATTTAGACCCACCTCTGGCATAAGAGAGGCCCCGTGCATATTAGGACGCGCATTAAATCTCCATACAATCTGCTTGCTATTTTTTTTGCTGCTTTCCACTCTGTGCATATTATTTGAAGCAATAATTACTCACCTTATACTAACTTGGTTTTCTTCATTTTTAGAAGATTTATTTTGCCTAGTTTATTTCTCCAAAAGGTTGATTCGTGTTGATTGAAACTGGCGGACAACCCCTACTTCACAATATCCAAGGCACGATTATCCAGCAAACTGAACCAATTGGGATGCAGAGCAGAGAGATGTTTTGAAAAATTGGACCTGTGCCCCGACCCTCTTTTCCGGGAAGTTTGGTAGAAATTGTATTAGCACTTAATGAAACAATGTGATTCAGATTGAGGCCTGAATCGCATTTATGCATTTTAATGTGTTTTGCCTCCACCTTTTGAAAGTTTAAATGACAAATCCACATTGCTTTTGATATTTCAAAGTTCATTTTGTTTAATAATTTCCTTTTCTCTTTCTGCATGCAAACTAATAAATCTGTCGATAATGTGAATGTGACATGTAATGAAACAAGCGAACAAAGTCCAAACGACGAACAAGACTTCGAAGAATATAAGGAAGACTCACAGTCGGAGGAATTGACCAAAGAATTGGAGCATTTTGAGAATAAGCCAAAGCCAAATTTGGATGAAACTGAGGCAGTAAATTTGGGAGACGCGGAACCTGTGAAGAAAACAAGAATCAACGTCCATATGAACACCACACAAAAGAAAGAATTGGTGGATCTTTTGAGGCAATATATCGACATGTTTGTTTGGTCTTATGACGATATGCCAGGTTTGAGCACAGATATTGTTTCACATAGATTGCCCATTGAGCCATCTTGCCCTCCGGTGAAGCAAAAGTTGAGGAAAATCAAGCATGATTTGTGTTTAAAAGTCAAGGAAGAAGTTTCCAAGAAATTCGATGCAAAGGTCATTCGAGTTACAATGTATCCCACTTGGCTAGACAACATCGTACCTGTGCCAAAGAAAGGTGGGAAAATACGAGTATGTGTGCATTATCGGGATCTCAACAAGGCTAGCCCAAATGATGATTTCCCTCTCCCAAATATTCACATACTCATTGATAACTGTGCGAAGCATGAAGTACAATCATTTGTTGATTGCTTTACGGGTTACCACCAAATCCTGATGGATGAGGAAGATGCATAAAAGACAGCATTCACTACACCTTGGGGAGCATACTATTATCGGGCAATGCCGTTCGGACTCAAAAATGCAGGTGCCACCTATATGAGAGCCATGACTACTATTTTTCATGATATGATCCATAAGGAAATCGAGGTCTACGTGTATGACATTATTATCAAGTCGCGAAGGGCTTCAAATCACTTTTCTCCTTACTATCAATTGCCAAAAATAAGTATTTTAAAAACATTGCCATACAAATGCATGCTTTTATCAAAAAAATCAACCTTACATGTATTTTTATAAACAAGGCCATACAAATGCATGCTTTTATCCAAGAAATCATTTTTTACATATATTTTATAAACAATGACATGCATACTTTTTGGATTTTTATGTTGTCAAAATGCATCTTTTATTAATTACTTGCCTCCTTTTTAACTTTATACTTTTAAAACATGTATTTTCCTTAGCATAATAATTAACCTAAGTTTGACCGGACAACCGCAAGTTAGCGGATCTTAAAGGATGCCTAACCCCTTACCCAAAATCTCATAATTTAGCAGACCATTAATCAGAGTTCATTTTGCAGCATTTATGTTAACATTTAGGTGCCCTAATTCACCGTAGAATAATTAGGTGGCGACTCCTTAACCCTTAATCAATTTAGGAAATTCCCATACGTCGCGACTGTGTCGGATTCCCCTTCTTCGCGGAACGGGGCGGTTAAAAACGTGTGTGACACCTGAAGCACGAGATCATTGCTCTACTCAAGTACGAATTTGCTATGACTGACTTAGGTAAGTTGAGTTATTTTTTGGGGATATCAGTGACCAGATCCGCACATGACATGTTCTTGTGTCAGTGTAAGTATGCAGATGAGATCGTCTATAGGGCTAAAATGGCAAATTGTAAGATCATGCCCACTCCCGTCGAATCCAAGTCCAAACTAAGTGCAGATGATGGGGATCCGATCAGTGATCCCTCTCTTTATAGGAGTCTCGCAAGTGCTCTTTAGTATCTCACCTTCACTCGGCCAGATATTGCATATGTGGTTCAGCATGTGTGCTTGTTCATGCACGCTCCTAGGGAGCCTCACTTTACAGACCTTAAGCGTATCATTCAATACGTTAAAGGCACTCTTCACTATGGACTCCATTTATATCCCTCAGCACGGACTAGACTGCTCTCCTACACAGACGCAGATTGGCAGGCTGTTCGGACACCCGTTGCTCTACGTCCTACTATTGTGTGTTTTTTGGGGATAACATCATATCGTGGCCAGCCAAGCGTCAAGCCACACTTTTCCGTTTTAGTGCAGAAACAGAATATCGAGGCGTTGCGAACGTTGTTGCCGAGCTATGTTGGCTCCGAAATCTCCTTCTTGAGCTACATTGTCCCATACGTAAGGCATCTTTGGTTTAATGTGATAACTTATCTGTTGTCTACTTGTCTCATAACCCGGTTCAACATCAGCGAACCAAGCATATTGAGATGGATATTCACTTTGTTCGTGAAAAGGTTGCAATGGGTCATGTTAGGGTGTTGTGTGTTCCTTCTTCGTATCAGTATGCAGATATCTTCACAAAGGGGCTTCCTCGGCAACTGTTCCTTGACTTCAGATTCAATCTCAGCATCCGGCCTCCTCCCGCTCTGACTGAGGGAGTGTGATAGTAAATATATTCCATATATATTCACAATATATTCTGTAATTAATGTAAAATAGAGATCATAATTCTATTAGGACTACAATTGTATACTCTATATATGTTACATTAATAAGAGAACTCACTCAAGGAGATTGACACTATTCTACAATCACCTTTAACGCGATTGACTTAGCATTCAATCATAATTAGAAAATTTTGAAAATGAGTTTAATCTCTATATGTTGATAATGTATTTTAAAAAAATATTATTAAGTCATCTAAAAGATAACAATAAGTAATCATTTGTAAGAAGTGGATTAATAGTATGGAAAATAAGGCAAATTGTCCAATATAGATTATAATATGAGGATTATAATGCGAGATTATTATACCAAAATTAAATAATAACCGAATTATTTAGTGGGTATACTTTTTCTTAGTAATGTCTGAACTATGTACGAGATATATAAGGTATAATATAAAATACGTGTTCGGTTGTACACTAAATAAACTTTGTTTTTCAATTTTAATTTAACTTTCTTAAAGGGCTTTGGATTGAAGAATTTTGGAGAATGGTATCATTATCATTTTGGTGTCTTATACCGGATTAATAATCCTGAAATGGTTATCTCGCGTTAAGTGTGATATAATAATAATAATACTACAACTATAATATCATTAATTTCAAAATTGTAAATTCCAGAATAAAAAATTCAACCAAGAGTGAAAGAAAAAATCTCATATTTTATCCAAAAATTATTATCTCTTATCTCTTCAACCAAATTATCCCTAATAATTTTTATTTTTTTTACATAGTCAACAAATATAAATTAAATCCTTTTAAAATTGCAATGACATTGACCTTTTTCACCTCAATGAACATGCCCCATGAAGTAAATGGACAGGTAAGGAACAACTAAAGGACATAATTAATGGATATGGACCGCATGAGCACCAATTTTAATGAATGGCTTGGTCATGGTTTGAACAGTTTACATATAGAATATGATTGAAAACTATAATGTTGAATTTAGAACTATTCTTTTTCAGTTATTGAAGGCTTTTTTTTTTCTTTTAGTACATTTTAATAATATTGTTGACATGGTCTTGTTTAATTATTTTGTACTAAAGATATATCAGCAAATCTGCTTATCGTGATGTTGAGCCAATCTCGCTCATGAAATGATGAAGCCGCCCTTACCATATAATGCGTAGTTTTACTTAATGTCTTATGGCACTTTTCTTATATAAAGGCTTGTAATGACGAAAACAAAAATAAATACGTTAAATATGTTGGAAATTTGTCTTTGGCGGGGAGATGCGTCCACCCATCTTTGATGAATTAAACACTAGTGTTCCGCATATTGGAGGCTTTGTCTCTTCTCACATGCATAATCTACTAAGTGAGTAGATGACCGTAGGGCCAAGAATCGTCAAATTTCGTTGAGAAATGAAAGAGATATTGGTCCACAAAGTAAGGTGTTTGAGGCATGGAAATATGGTGTGGACAAATCTACCACATCGGTGGGAAAATGAAGAATTGCTCTCTTTATAATTCTCTAAAGTGGTAAAGGGTTTGGGACCCCAAGGGGTATCCCATGTGTTTAAAGGAGGGAGGACCTAGATGTGCTTGGGTTCAAGGCTAAGCCCACACGCGCGCCGCCGCCCGTCCGGTCGTGGGTCAATATTATCTTTTTGGACCCCAAATTGCTTAATATTTACAGTTTGGTCCCTAGAATTTCTGAAAAATTGATTTTGGGAAAGACGGAAGGCAGAAACTTTCTGCCTACCGTTAGAACTGTTTTTTGGGGCATTAATCAGCCATTACTTGGCTGATTAACTCCTCCATAATCATCCCTTCTTCAATGGCCATGAACAACCCTTAAACCTGCCATTAATCTGCCTCCCTAATGGCCATCAACAACCCTCACTAATGGCTATTAATAGCCTTGTTTGTGGTTGTTGGGCAGCCTCCTCCATGCTATATATTGATGTCTCCTTTGGCTCAATAACGTGATAGAAAATTAGCACAAACAGTGACGAAAAAGATTGCAAAATAGTGAGGAAAAACACACATATACATAAGATATACATTACAGAGACACACTATATACACAGAGACAAAACAGAAACTCTTCCTTACTTTTCCATATCTTCAGCAAGTCGATTCGTATTTGTTTTTTTCGTCAGACTCAACCTATTGGCTTTGTAGCGTTGAGATTAAAGTGTTGTTTTATCTTGGGAGACTATTGCCCGCTAACGTAAAAGCATATATACGGGGCAATCTTGTCTTAAGGACAGAGTGTAATCACTCGACTCAACACACAACGTTGTAACCATCCAGATTTAGTTGTTTCTTGATTTCAGCTTATCAAGATTCAAGACTCAACAAGCTTGCGGCAGTTTTGAAGATTGGCCTATTTGTTCAACAAGATTCAATTTCTGAATATTGAATGTTTGTTCATCCTTTCGAACACTGTAATATTTATTTACTTCCCGTACTGCTTTACAATAGAGTACCCAACAAGTTAAGACAAGATTGTATTGTAAGAGTATTAGTGTACGAAAGATGTCGGTTAAAAGTTGTGTGACCAAATCTGGATATGGCTGTGGTTTTCTGCTTGAAGCTAGTGATGATGATATTGTTGAAGTTCAACGTGTTCATGGTGTCACCGCTCCTGAGAGTGGTGGGAACAAGCGCTCACGAGAGGCTGATGATGTCAACAGTTACAAGAGGAAAAGGCTGAAGATGTGGTTCTATCTTGCAGCAGAAGGCCTATATCTGTCCCAGACAAAGGATCCGAATTATGGTAAGGAGGAAATGGACACTCAGTCCGATGAAGTGACTAAAGTGGGCCAGAATCCGAAATTGGGTTAAGTTATTTTCTTCCTTGTCAAGAATAAAGATTAAATGATATGTGATTAAAAAATGGCTTAAAGTAAGGAGGAATATGAAAATGTTTTCACAAAATAATTTATATTCCTTACGCTTTAAAATCAGAAGTTTAATCTCTTCTTCTTTCCCGTTTAAAGATTGGACTTTGTAAACGACTTAAAAAGATCCGTTCTTTTAAGTGTAGTTATTAAAAGTGTGTAAAGTATGTTCACACATACGATGGAGAAAGATCCACTAACTGTGCGAAAACTATTACCACTCTTAAGTAAGTGCCAAAAATTGTCTAGGCACCAATCATAACGGAAGAAGTCTCAAAGCCAAAAACGTTGAGCCTGTCACACTATTTGGCAGAAGATCCTTCATAGGATGATATTGGACACTCAGTCATACAAAGCCTCCGGGCGACTTGAGTGGGCCAAAATTCCTTTGATAGGATGATATTGGACACTCAATCATACAAAGCCTTCAGGCGACTGGAGTGGGCCAAAATTCCTTTGATATGATGATATTGGACACTCAGTCATACAAAGCCTACGGGCGACTGGAGTGGGGCCAGGATTCATTTCATAGGAAAAGGAAAGGACACCTAGTAAGGTGGGCCAGAGTTTTCAGGTCTTAAATGATCTGAAGGCCTAAAGAAAGGCAGAAAAGAAATTGGACACTCAGTCTGCCAAAGCAACTGGAGTGGGCCAAAGTATCCAAATCACATATGATCCGGTTACGCCCTAACCACGGGCAAGAGGTTGTTCATGTGAAGCAACGCCACCTCTAAAGTAGAAGGGGTTGGAGAGGTTGTCCTCAATAGGACTTCAGGGAATGGGATCACTCCAAAAGGAGGTATTACATGTCCTAAACTTGGTTTAAGGGACAATGTTGGTCAAGCTGATTTGAGACTAATCCAACAGGTCTGTAATAACTAAGAATGGTACAGTATGTCTGTAGCCATATGAATGATATATTTGTAATCTGTGCATCTATGCCATCATAGATTAAGACACGTTAAATAGAAAAATCATTCAAAAGCTAACGAAGTTGAAATTGTTGCCTTCTGTCGACATAAACCCTCAAAATAAATGTGAGGTAGATGAAGAGGCAAAATCACATTTCCAAATTCCGTCAAGGGAATAGCGAAAGAAGCACCGCTCCTCTCTCTAGAACTTAGTCACACCTACTTGGGTGATTTGAAGTTTATACAAAATAGAGGGGGGAGATAAGTACTTTGTGACCTTCATTGATGATGGTACAACGTATGTAATCCTTTGTTTGTTGAAAAGCAAAGATGAAGTTGTTGAAGCGGATAAGCGCTACAAAGCAGAAGTTGAAAATCAACTAAGCCTACGGATTGAGAAATTCGTAGTGATAGAGGGGGAGAATGTGAAGCATCGTTCATCAAACGACTGCTCATTACTCACCTCAGTCTAACGGTGTTAGCCAAACGCAAAGCCATATGCCCAAATTATGTGGGGCCAGACGATCTTTACCGCTAATGTGATTCTCAATAGAACTCCGCATAAGGATAAGGGTAACCCTCCGTGTGAGACATGGAAAGGATCTCACATACAAATATTGTGATGTGGGGTGGTTTCGTACCCAAGACTGTAGATTGCATATCCACTGGATCTGCAAATAACAGTAGTGCTTATCGCCTCTTGGTGTCAAAGAATGCTGAATTCTTTGAAGATAGATTCCCTTGAAAAAGAAAAAAAGAGTAATTGCTCAAGGTTAATAAGAACCTGCGAGGGCCTGACTATCTGGAACTAGACATTTCGTATCTATAGGACTCGAAAGTTGCTGGCTATCTGGAACTTAATATTCCAGATCTGCAGAACTCAGGGATTCTAGATGTTGAACCGAGGTGGAGCAAAGAGGGGACAAAGACTTGTTCCATACCTTCTAGCTTGTATGGTTGAGAAAGAACCATGGACAATTAACAAATAATTGTCATATCCAAAAGCACTGCTTTGGAAAGAAGCTAAAGAGAGAAATAGATTTCATCATATAGAACCATACTTGTGTAATTATTGATCTTCCTCCGGAAAAAGAACCTTTGGGTTGTAAAATGTGCTCCCCTGTGAGTAGCTTAACATCCAGAGCCATTGCAGTCTTGCGTGGCATGGATATTGAAACAATCTTCCCAACGGGAGAGTTGGAAGAAGAGGATCAGAGTTGGTTTGCTGGACTGTTGGGCTTCTTCCTGAACTTTCATTTTGGTCCCTAAAATGTTTACATTTTGGTCCTGGAAGTTTCAGATAAAATAGAAACAATGAATCTGACCACAGAAACATTGACTCTGAAGTTAGAAAACCAACAGTCTGAAAGTGAAAATCATATTGAAACAAATTCTCGTTATGAAAGATATGGGTATCACAGATGACAGCCTCGTTGAAGCCACCAATGGATATGAATCATATACCTGATTGGAATTATAGTGCACCCATAGACAAGGAGCGATATGCTCAGGTCACGTGTAGTTCAATGTATTGTACACACTACAATCGACCTGGTATCGGCCTACAAATCAGATCAGTTGAACTAAGGTTCACTGATGATTTTAATACATGATCTGTAGAAGGCGTTAAGTCGGATATGACGATATCTGAATTATTCGCTTATCTACGGATTATAGTATTCTGGATGTCCAGTGGTTCTGGGAGAACACAATGATGCAAACTGGACATCAAATTTAAAGAACACCAAAGCCATAAGTAAATGTGTATGGTGGGTCTTGGAAAATCCTCTAAGCAAACTTGCATCGGCCGATTCATGATAGAATCGGAGTTTATCGCTTTATACAAAGCATGAAAGAAGTTGAGTAACTTCACGACTCCTTAGAGGACGTCCCTTATTGGGAGAAACCCACGCCTTCAGTAGTTATACACTATGGCTAGCCGGTCGGCTTCAGGAAGGACACGGATGACGGTGTCTGGACATATCTGTCAGGATCTGTCGGAGACATAAGACCGTATGGCAGTTGATCATCACGGGTGTCACTTCCTTACTAACTAAGGGACTACCCGGAGATCAAGTGTTCTGCCTGTCTAGGGGAATGAGCTTAAAACCCAAACAATACGAACCTTGCGGTGGTAACCCAACCATACTGATTGGAGATCCCAAGAATTTGGTTCAATGGGAAAACTAAGTTGTAAAAGGTTCAGTTGAGCGCTTCGGTGGAAGCAAGAAGCACTTCGGATGATGATTTCTGTACGGAAACATGAATCCAAAGTTGTTCCCGCGATAGACATTAAAGTGCTACCTACATGGTGGGTAAAGGTTAAGCTTCCAAACCTTTAAACGATCTTCAAACGGTTGAGATTAAGGTTGGGGAAACTTTTAATGATTCCTAACACTTGTGAAGTGGGGTATAGCAGGATACCTTGTAGGAGATCACCTATTTAAGTGCGAGGATGGCCGCCTCAAAAGAACGCACTTAAGAATCCAAGTGTGTCCACGACCACAACGGACAAAAACGTAAGAATGAAAATGAATAAGGAGAGTTATTGTGTTGGTATCATTGTCTTGGCTTACACTAAACACTGACGGTTCACGACATCACGTTCACCTCGCAGTAAGTAAGTCTGATGGTATTCAACTAGGGAAGGTTCAAAGCGGAAGCTACCTTTCCTGATGCAATATCTTTTCGCTAAAAGATTGCTGAAAGTAGGCACCTTGTGTGCGCGCCAAAATCTCTCTTTCATAGAGGGGATTGTTGGAAATTTGCCTTTGGCGGGGAGATGCGTCCATCCATCTTTGATGAATTAAACACTAGTGTTCCGCATGTTGGAGGCTTTGTCTCTTCTCACATGCATAATCTACTAAGTGAGTAGATGACCGTAGGGCCAAGCATCGTCAAATTTCGTTGAGAAATGATAGAGATATTGGTCCACAAAGTAAGGTGTTTGAGGCATGGAAATATGATGTGGGATAAATCTACCACATCGGTGGGAAAAGGAAGAATTGTTCTCTTTATAAGTCTCTAAAGTGGTAAAGGGTTTGGGACCCCAAGGGGTATCCCAAGTGTTTAAAGGAGGGAGGACCTAGATGTGCTTGGGTTCAAGGCTAAGCCCACACGCGCGTCACCGCCGTCCGTCCGGTCGTGGGCTGATATTATCTTTTTGGACCCCAAATTGCTTAATATTTACAGTTTGGTCCCTAGAGTTTCTGGAAAGTTGATTTTGAGAAAGACTGAAGGCAGAATTGGAACTGTTTTTTTGGGGCATTAATCAGCCATTACTTGGCTGATTAACTCCTCCATAATCAGCCCTTCTTCAATGGCCATGAACAACCCTTAAACCTGCCATTAATCTGCCTCTCTAATGGGCATTAACAACCCTCACTAATGGCTATTAACAGCCTTGTTTTTGGCTGTTGGGCAGCCTCCTCCATGCTATATATTGATGCCTCCTTTGGCTCAATAACGTGACAGAAAATTAGCAAAAATAGTGACGAAAAAGATAGCAAAACAGTGAGGAAAAACACACATATACACAAGATATACATTACAGAGACACACTATATACACAGAGACAAAACAGAAGAGAAAACAGAAACTCTTCCTTCCTTTTCCATATCTTCAATAAGTCGATTCGTATTTGTTTTCTTCGTCAGACTCAACCTATTGGCTTTGTAGCGTTGAGATTAAAGTGTTGTTTTATCTTGGGAGACTATTGCCCGCTAACATAAAAGCATATATACGGGGCAATCTTGTCTTAAGGACAGAGTGCAATCACTCGACTCAACACACAACGTTGTAACCATCCAGATTTAGTTGTTTCTTGATTTCAGGTTATCAAGATTCAAGACTCAACAAGCTTGTGGCAGTTTTGAAGATTGGCCTATTTGTTCCACAAGATTCAATTTCTGAATATTGAATGTTTGTTCATCCTTTCAAACACTTGTAATATTTATTTACTTCCCGTACTGCTTTACAATAGAGTACCCAACAAAATATACATATGATATACAATATATCGTATGTATATTTCGGATTTTGTATATTAGTTTAGATAATATTTGAGTGTAATTAGTATTGTATACTTACCATAATTGTATAATTAGTATCCAAGTAGAATAAAGTTTTAGGAATAGAATAGGAATATGATTCTCCTATTATGGAAATACGTAAATGTATATATACTCTTTCAATCAATGAAAATAATGAAGGGATTATTTCTTTCATGGTATCAGAAGTCTAGGTTATTTTTCCAACCTCTTTTCCGTCGACCTTGTACTCGGTTTCCGCCCCCTTCCCGGATTCCATGACCGTCAGTGGTGTTCTTTTATTTTCTCCTCAAATCACCTATTGTTCTTTAGTTATGTTGACGATAAAGAGCACGTTTTATCCTGCCCTTGTTGTTTCTAACATCAAGAATCACATACCTCTCATTCTTGAAATAGAAAACGTCCAATACGCGACGTGGGCCAAGTTGTTTAAAATTCACGATCACTCGCATCAAGTCATCCATCACATAATCCCCGCGGCTCTTGAGGATACGGAGGTGCCTCAACGTGATGATGATCCTAAGTTATGGACAACGCTTGATGCCACCATCCTTCAGTGGATTTATTCTACTATGTCTACTGACCTGTTGTAGACGATTATTGAGCTAGACGCTATGGCAATGGCTACTTGGGATAGGATACGTGACATATTCTAAGATAACCAGAATTCCAGAGCTGTTACTCTTGAGCATGAATTTTCCCACGTCAACATGGAAAATTTCCCGAATGTTTCAGCATATTGCAAAAGGTTGAAGGAATTGGTGGACCAACTCCGCAACGTTGGTGTGCCCGTTAGTGAAGATCGTCTGGTTCTACAGATGGTTGCTGGCCTCTCCGAGGCATTTAGTGGCGTTGGGACCCTACTTCGTCAAAGTAACCCTCTCTCAAAGTTCTATCAAGCCCGCTCTATGCTTACTTTGGAAGAAGCCGGATTGGCTGAGAAGGCGGCTATCGGGGCAAGTCCCGTGGTCATGATGACGTCCTCCACAAATTCTCCAGGGTGTGTTGATAATTCGGGCCAAAACAGTGCTCACGGTGGCGGCAAAAATACTTGGAAAAATAATTAAAGAAACCTCGGTGGTAACGTCATAAGTACCGGCGGTAGTAGGCCCCGCCCCATCAATAATGGGCCTCAGCCCCACTTGTCCCAGCCTTGGGCCCCCTGGCTGTGGCCCAATAATCTCGGCTTTTCAGCGCCTCTAGCCCACGGTAATTGGGCCCAATTTCAGCCTTCTTTTTGGCCCAGTTACTCTAGCCCAGTCTCGGTCCAACAATCCAGTGGGGTACTGGGTCAGCAGAAAGGCAGGCGTGGACCCCATCAGGCCCATTATACAACGGGCCCCACTCCTACCGACATCGAAGCCGCGATGCACACGCTTGAAATAAATCCTTCGAACCCAAATTGATACATGGACACCGGCGCCACTACTCACATGACATCCGATTCAGGTACTCTCTAGTCTTATTCCAATTTGAGCAACAATAGTGATATAATTATTGGTAATGGTAATTCAATTTCAATTCGTGGTTATGGTCATAAAACATTTTCTCCCCATCATCCACCCCTTATTTTGAAAAATACCCTTCACGCTCCAAAATTGATTAAAATTTGGTGTCTGTCCGAAAATTCACCACTGATAATTCCGTGTCCATAGAATTTGATCCATTTGGGTTCTCAGTGAAGGATTTCAAAACGGGGAGTCCTCACATGAGGTGTGATAGTAGGAGAGATCTTTATCCTATCACGCCATGTTCTGTTCCATCGAGTCAAGCCTTGCCATCAGCGTTTGCAGCCCTTGCTCCTTCCTTGTGGCATGCTCGTCTAGGTCATCCGGGATCGTTTATTTTGTCTTTCTTAGAGAAAAACAATTTTATTTCTTGTAAGGGTGAGTGTAGCACTCCGAATTGTCAATCGTGTTCCCTAGGGAAAATAGTTAAGTTGCCATTTGTAGACTCTAATTCTCATACTTTAATGCCATTTGATATTATTCGTAATGATCTATGGACGTCTCATGTTCTTAGTTCTTTGGATCATCGGTCTTATGTTCTCTTTTTGGATGATTATTCTAAATTTTTGTGGACTTTTCCAATAGCTAAAAAATCTCAAATTTTTTCCATCTTCTTAAAATTTAGAGCTTTCATTAGAACCCAATTCGAACATGAAATAAAAAATATCCAATGTGATAATGGCAAAGAATATGACAATGGGGTGTTTAGGGAATTTTGTGCAAATAATGGGATCAATTTTCATTTTTCTTGCCCTCATACGTCTTCACAAAATGGGAAAGCCGAACGCAAAATTTGTACCATTAATAATATTGTCTGCACTTTACTAATTCATGTTTCCATACCCCCGTCTTTTGGCATCATGCTCTACAAATTGCTACATATCTTCTTAACATTATTCCTTTCAAAGGATTGACATATTCGTCCCCTCTTCAAATTTTATATAATAAGACTCCTTCGTATTCACATCTTAGGGCATTTGGGTGCTTGTGTTATCCACTCTTTCCGTCCACCACAATTAACAAACTTCAGGCCCGTTCTACCCCGTGTGTGTTCTTGGGTTATCCGTCCAATCATCGTGGTTACAAATATTTTGATTTATCTTCTAATAAAATCATCATTAGTCGCCATGTAATTTTTTATGAATCCCAATTTCTGTTTGCTAAGGTTAGTAATCCCGTGCCGAGTTCGTATAATTTTTTGGATGATGGTATATCCCCGTATATTATTCACCAGTTTTCAGACATCTCCCGCACCCTAAATCCTCCGGCGAGCCCATTGCCTGCTGGTCCCACTGGTCTGCCATGTCCCTTCCAGGTATCAAATTGCAGACATCTTTACAAAGGGTCTTCCCTCAGTCCTTTTTGAAGATTTTAGGGACAGTCTCAGCGTTCGAAGACCGCCCGCTATGATTGCGGGGGTGTGTTAAATATACAATATATCATATGTATATTTCGGATTTTGTATATTAGTTTAGGTAGTATTTGAGTGTAATTAGTATTGTATACTTATCATAATTGTATTACCATAATTGTATAGTTAGTATCCAAGTAGAATAAGGTTTTAGGAATAGAATAGGAATAGGATTCTCCTATTATGGAAATATGTAAATGTATATATACTCTTTCAATCAATGAAAATAATGAAGGGATTATTTCTTTCAAAATATAATACTGATAACTAATCGCAGAAGATTGTGATGGAATGATAAAGGTTCGATGTCTCTTAGCCGATGGTGTCGGGTTTGAGCCTCGAAAATTTGCCAAAAAGGGATAATAAAAAAAGGACGGGGGGGGGGGGGGTCATTTACTAAGGAATCATCTCGAAAACGAATAACTGGAAAAATTTCATCATAAATTTAGATTAGTCCGAACAAAAATTGGGATACGAATGCTCGAAGAATAAAAAAAGAGGAAGAAGAAGAAGACGAAGAAAAAAATTGAATAATGCATCATTGTAATCAAATGTTCTTAAACATTAGATTTCTATTTTTTCATTTTTGGATGCATGACTAAATATAAAAGGTTAATTATCACCTTTATCATCCTTACATGTACATGACAACTATTGACTAGTCTCTAATGAATTTTAAGTGTTTAACATTGTCAGTTAGCTTGTCAATAAATTATATCTTGACTCAACTACTGGTACTGTTTTCTGTTTGTATGTATACTACTTACCTCAATATAAATTAATCTAATAATTTTATGAATTTGTAACATTCTTGACAACTTTTAGTGCAATTGTGACAAAGAATAAGTATTATAGCTGAAGCATTGTAGTACTGTCATATATTCTTTATATGATAGTAATATAATAACAAAGACTCTTGGTTTTTATTCTTGGATTTATCTTTTGTTCAAATTCTATTGGCATGTCATACATGACTTATAGTAATTTCCATCTTAATTAAGAGGATTTCTTCTAGATTACTACAACATTTCTCATAATGTTTGGGACTGGTTCCTAATTATTAAAGACAGTTATCTTATGTGATGACTATGACAGAGCGCGGACTAACGAGGGCATGTCAAAGAGAAGGATTGTCAGGCATTTAGGTTGACAAGTTTTTGAAGAAGGGATGTGTCTGCACATGACATCCTAGGCGAATTCCACACCGGAAAAGTAAATAAGTTTTATAAGGCATAGCACAAGTTCAAATGATATGCACGTTTTTAGACTCGATGATAACATAGTCCAAGGACAAGTAAATGAGTTTTACAAGACAAATAAGGCAAATCAAATTTTGACACGTGTCAATATAGAAAAACAAAACTCATTGGCACCATATCCTCATCTTTGTTATTTTCCTGTCCAGCTATGAGAAAGATAAACATGGCAAAAACTTTGAAACCACCGAAAAATGAAGAGTTGATCTATTCAGAATCCAACAGGCCCTGTATTTGTTTCTTTTTACTCTCTGCTCCATAGCCTTTCTTTCTCACAAAATAATTTGTTACAACTTATCAAGCCTATGTATAATGAAATCTCAGTATAATAAACCCCAAAGGTTAACTTTTTAATCATTAGCATTGTTGTCCCAGAGATTGTAAATCTTAATAAAGTTTATCTTGTAATTTTAGAAAAATCCCCTCTTTTGAACAAGCTTTTTAATTTTAGAAAAATCCCCTCTTTTACTCTTGGTTCTGGCTCGACAAAGCCATAAAACATTTAAGTTCTTGTTCTTTTCAATCGCATAAACACAACTTCTCCGAGCGGGTTCGACGATTCGAGACGACGCCTCGATTCGCTGTCCGGAGAAGGTCCGTAAACTCAAGTCTTCTCATTTTTCTTACTTTCTGTGTTTTATGTGTTTTATTTCTGATTCGGTGATAATGTAGCCTATTTATGTCGTTATGCTTAGTGTTTAAGCACGTTGAGTTTGTTAGTTTATTTATGTTTTAGAAATATTTCGACGGATGATTACTATTATTTAGAAGAATTAGGATGTTATCCTCAAAATGGTCATTTAATCATTCCTGCTTGTTTTCTATAGCTGTTTGAGTTAGTTGCACACTTATCCTTGTCTGTCTCAGTACAAAATTATATCCCTGCTAACATGTACAGTCCCCTGAACCATGATAGTAGTGTATACTGCCTACCTTAATGAGATACATTTTGATAGTAGTGTATACTGCCACATCTTGCTATACCTAATTGCTGATGTTATACTTTGATGGCTGTTGCAATATTTGAGACACATTTTGGTAAGTTTGTTGCCATATTTAAGGCTAAACAGTGTCTGCACTTGAGGTAAATAGTCTCCACATTTTAATAAGATTAGCTGCTTCATTCTGATGCTTTACTTTAAGCCATGAGCTGCCTGCATTTTGGCCATCTTGTTTTATTTTTGGTCCAAGAACTGCTACATTTTGAGAAACAGATACTACATCTTGAAATGAACAGATCACTGCACTTGCTGAAAAAATCCCACTGATAAGAACATGATACTACACGTGCACATATGAAAATAATTTTAAGGCCATGTCCCTTTTGAAAGGTTGTCCCTCGGTTTGCTTTCCTTCTGAAAAAGGGCGATAATGAGACTTATAATAAAATTACATGCGAGAAACCAACATGTGTTGGCAAGGCAACTAGATTAACTGACGAGTCACTAGTTCGCAACCACGACATGAATGGAATTTCTTTTGCTTAAAACATAAGTCTAAGCCTTCCGTAATCAAAATTTCTATTGTTTTATACAGATCTGAAGGTTTTTACTCGTATTTATTTATTTCTAGTTGTCTTTTCTTTTACACCTTGCGAGGAATATCTAAACAATATGGGATAGCAAAGTGGGGTTCTACATCGACGAAAGAGAACAAGATTGTCGGACTTGTGCCTAAGGCCCAAGAGATGACACTATCATCGCCTTAGCCATTACCATTTTAACTTCTTTTAATTCCGCCTTCCTTTTATTTTGTATTGTAATTTAATTACTCTGCTTGTGTGATTGTTTGAAAATTTAGAAGAATTAGGCCTAGAACTGATAAACTAGAAAAGGTTGTTTAAAATTAAAAATTCACCGCTAGTTTATTTATTTTAGGCTCGCGTAGTTTAAAAATTGGAAACCCGACACTAGCTTATTTATTTTAGGCTCGTCATGCATGTTTAAAACTTTCAAAATAATTTGGTCATTTGTTACTCGCATTATTAATCATGGTAATAAAGTTCATTTTTCATCCGATTTGCAATTCAAAATGACTTGCATAAATATTATTTATTTGCATTATAAATAATTTTCTTTTCTTCTTACTATCAATTGCCAAAAATAAGTATTTTAAAAATAATGCCATACAAATGCATGCTTTTATCAAAAAAATCAACCTTACATGTATTTTTATAAACAATGCCATACAAATGCATTCTTTTATCCAAGAAATCAATTTTTACATGTATTTTATAAACAATGCCAGGCATACTTTTCGGATTTTTACGTTGTCAAAATGCATCTTTTATTAATTACTTGCATCCTTTTTAACTTTATACTTTTAAAACATGTATTTCCCTTAGCATAATAATTAACCTAAGTTTGACTGGACAACCGCAAGTTAGTGGATCTTAAAGGACGTCTAACCCCTTCCCTTTAGGATAATAGATAACCCTTACCCAGAATCTCATAATTTAGCAGACCATTAATCGGAGTTCATTTTGCAACATTTATGTTAACATTTAGGTGCCCTAATTCACCGTAAAATAATTAGGTGGCGACTCTTAACCCTTAATTAATTCAGGAAATGCCCATACGTCGCGATCGTATCGGATCTCCCTCTTTCGGGGAACGGGGCGGTTAAAAACGGGTGCAACAGCATGGCGACTCCGCTGGGGACTTTAGGTTCTTGACCATAGGTAAACCCGAGTTAATTATTATTGCGCTTTATTTTGCTCCTTATTTGATCTAGTGCTTTGAATTTTTTCCTTTATGATATTTTGTATGCTTAACTATTTTAATTGCTACTTTCTTTTACTGCTTTTCTTAAATTGGCATTCCGCTCATATTTTCTCTACTTCGAAATATTGACACTATCACACATACACGCGATGTGTGTTTCGCGCACCCGTAAAACTTTCTTTCAAATTTCTCATATTTTAGGAGAGTTGGCGTATGCGCGGGGTGTCCGGACCATCCGGTGGCGGCATAGCCTTCTCACTCGAGCAGTCCGCTCGGGAACCTTGGGTCTAGTAAGCCAAATCTTAGAAAATTTAGGATAAAGCTAAACCACCTTTTATCTTAAGTCATGCATGCATACTTCTTAGGTGGGTCGATCTTTAGTATCGACTCCACAATTAAGAAAATCCACCAATTGTCGACGGGTCTCACAACCCAATGACCAATCAACATATTATGTGTAGCGTAATAATGATAGACGAATCCAAGCCTAATCATGACATGCCGAAATTAGAAAATGTATATTCATTTTTGTAGCCTTTATTTCCAATGGAAAGCATTTCAATTTAGTGGCTCGGATCAATATATCATAATCTCACATATTTGGCGTTTAGGCCCACCTCTGGCATAAGAGAGGCCACATGCATATTAGGACGCACATTTAATCTCTATACAATCTGCTTGCTATTTTTTTTTGTTTTCCACTCTGTGCATATTATTTGAAGCAATAATTACTCACCTTATACTAGCTTGGTTTTCTTCATTTTTAGAAGATTTATTTTGCCTAGTTTATTTCTCCAAAAGGTTGATTCGTGTTGACCGAAACTGGCGGAAAACCCCTACTTCACAATATCCAAGGCACGATTATCCAGCAAACTGAACCAATTGGGATGCAGAGTAGAGAGATATTTTGAAAAATTGGACATGTGCCCCGACCCTCTTTTCCGGGAAGTTTGGCAGAAATTGTATTAGCACTTAATGAAACAATGCGATTCAGATTGAGGCCTGAATCACATTTATGCATTTTAATGTGTTTTGCCGACACCTTTTGTAAGTTTAAATGACAAATCCACATTGCTTTTGATATTTCAAAGTTCGTTTTGTTTAATAATTTCCTTTTCTCTTTCTGCATGCAAACTAATAAATCTGTCGATAATGTGAATGTGACATGTAATGAAACAAGCGAACAAAGTCCAAACGACGAACATGACTTCGAAGAATATAAGGAAGACTCACAGTCGGAGGAATTGACCAAAGAATTGGAGCATTTTGAGAATAAGCCAAAGTCAAATTTGGATGAAACTGAGGCAGTAAATTTGGGAGACGCGGAACCTGTGAAGGAAACAAGAATCAGCGTCCATATGAACACCGCACAAAAGAAAAAATTGGTGGATCTTTTGAGGCAATATATCGACATGTTTGTTTGGTCTTATGACAATATGCCAGGTCTGATCACAGATATTGTTTCACATAGATTACCCATTGAGCCATCTTGCCCTTCGGTGAAGCAAAAGCTGAGGAAAATCAAGCATGATTTGTGTTTAAAAATCAAGGAAGAAGTTTCCAAGCAATTCGATGCAAAGGTCATTTGAGTTACAATGTATCCCACTTGGCTAGCCAACATCGTACCTGTGCCAAAGAAAGATGGGAAAATACGAATATGTGTGCATTATCGGGATCTCAACAAGGCTAGCCCAAATGATGATTTCCCTCTCCCAAATATTCACATACTTATTGATAACTGTGCGAAGCATGAAGTACAATCATTTGTTGATTGCTTTGCTGGTTACCACCAAATCCTGATGGATAAGGAAGATGTATAAAAGACAGCATTCACCTCACCTTGGAGAGCATACTATTATCGGGTAATGCCGTTCGGACTCAAGAACGCAGGTGCCACCTATATGAGAGCCATGCCTACTATTTTTCATGATATGATCCATAAGGAAATCGAGGTCTACGTGGATGACATTATTATCAAGTCGCGAAGGGCTTCAGATCACTTTTCTCCTTACTATCAATTGTCAAAAATAAGTATTTTAAAAACATTGCCATACAAATGCAAGCTTTTATAAAAAAAATCAACCTTACCTGTATTTTTATAAACGAGGCCATACAAATGCATGTTTTTATCCAAGAAATCAATTTTTACATGTATTTTATAAACAATGACATGTATACTTTTCAGATTTTTATGTTGTCAAAATGCATCTTTTATTAATTACTTGCCTCCTTTTTAACTTTATACTTTTAAAACATGTATTTCCTTAGCATAATAATTAACCTAAGTTTGACCGGACAACCGCAAGTTAGCGGATCTTAAAGGATGCCTAACCCCTTACCCAAAATCTCATAATTTAGCAGACCATTAATCATAGTTCATCTTGCAACATTTATGTTAACATTTAGGTGTCATAATTCACCGTAGAATAATTAGGTGGCGACTCCTTAACCCTTAATCAATTTAGGAAATGCCCATACATCGCGATCGTGTCGGATCCCCCTTCTTCGCGGAACGGGGTGGTTAAAAATGTGTGTGACACCTGAAGTACGAGATCATTGCTCTACTCAAGTCCGAATTTGCTATGACTGACTTAAGTAAGTTGAGTTATTTTTTTGGGATATCAGTGACCAGATCCGTACATGAAATGTTCTTGTGTCAGCGTAAGTATGCAGATGAGATCGTCTACAGGGCTAAAATGGAAAATTGTAAGATCATGCCCACTCCCGTCGAATCCAAGTCCAAACTAAGTGCAGATGATGGGGATCCGGTCAGTGATCCTTCTCTTTATAGGAGTCTCGCAGGTGCTCTTTAGTATCTCACCTTCACTCGGCCAGATATTGCATATGCGGTTCAGCAGGTGTGCTTGTTCATGCATGCTCCTAGGGAGCCTCACTTTATAGACCTTAAGCGTATCATTCAATACGTTAAAGGCACTCTTGACTATGGACTCCATTTATATCCCTCAGCACCGACTAGACGGCTTTCCTACACATACGCAGATTGGGCAGGCTGTTCGGACACACGTTGCTCTACGTCAGACTATTGTGTGTTTTTTGGGGATAACATCATATCGTGGCCAGCTAAGCGTCAAGCCACACTTTCCCGTTTGAGTGCAGAAGCAGAATATCGAGGCGTTACGAACATTGTTGCCGAGCTATGTTGGCTCCAAAATCTCCTTCTTGAGCTACATTGTCCCATACGTAAGCCATCTTTGGTTTACTGTGATAACTTATATGTTGTCTACTTGTATCATAACCCGGTTCAGCATCAGCGAACCAAGCATATTGAGATGGATATTCACTTTGTTCGTGAAAAGGTTGCAATGGGTCATGTTAGGGTGTTGTGTGTTCCTTCTTCGTATCAGTATGCAGATATCTTCACAAAGGGGCTTCCTCGGCAACTGTTCCTGGACTTCAGATTCAATCTCAGCGTCCGGCCTCCTCCCGCTCCGACTGAGGGAGTGTGATAGTAAATATATTCCATATATATTCACAATATATTCCATATATATTCACAATATATTCTGTAATTAATATTTTGTGTAATTAATGTAAAATAGAGATCATAATTCTATTATGACTACAATTGTATACTCTATATATGTTACATTAATAAGAGAACTCACTCAAGGAGATTGACACTATTCTACAATCACCTTTAACGCGATTGACTTAGCATTCAATCATAATTAAAAAATTTTGAAAATGAGTTTAATCTCTATATGTTGATAATGTATTTTTTAAAATATTATTAAGTCATCTAAAAGATAACAATAAGTAATCATTTGTAAGAAGTGGATTAATAATATGGAAAATAAGGCAAATTGCCCAATATAGATTATAATATGAGGATTATAATGCGAGATTATTAACCAAAATTAAATAATAATCGAATTATTTAGTGGGTATACTTTTTCTTAGTAATGTCTGAACTATGTACGAGATATATAAGGTATAATATAAAATACGTGTTCGGTTGTACACTAAATAAACTTTGTTTTTCAATTTTAATTTAACTTTCTTAAAGGGCTTTGGATTGAAGAATTTTGGAGAATGGTATCATTATCATTTTGGTGTCTTATACCGGATTAATAATCCTGAAATGGTTATCTCGCGTTAAGTGTGATATAATAATAATAATACTACAACTATAATATCATTAATTTCAAAATTGTAAATTCCAGAATAAAAAATTGCAATGACATTGACCTTTTTCACCTCAATGAACATGCCCCATGAAGTAAATGGACAGGTAAGGAACAACTAAAGGACATAATTAATGGATATGGACCACATGAGCACCAATTTTAATGAATGGCTTGGTCATGGTTTGAACAGTTTACATATAGAATATGATTGAAAACTATAATGTTGAATTTAGAACTATTCTTTTTCAGTTATTGAAGGCTTTTTTTCTTTCTTTTAGTACATTTTAATAATATTGTTGACATGGTCTTGTTTAATTATTTTGTACTAAAGATATATCAGCAAATCTGCTTATCGTGATGTTGAGCCAATCTCGCTCATGAAATGATGAAGCCGCCCTTATCATATAATGCGTAGTTTTACTTAAGGTCTTATGGCACTTTTCTTATATAAAGGCTTGTAATGACGAAAACAAAAATAAATACGTTAAATATACATATGATATATATTTCGGATTTTGTATATTAGTTTAGATAGTATTTGAGTGTAATTAGTATTGTATACTTACCATAATTGTATAATTAGTATCCAAGTAGAATAAGGTTTTAGGAATAGAATAAGAATAGGAATAGGATTCTCCTACTATGGAAATATGTAAATGTATATATACTCTTCCAATCAATGAAAATAATGAAGGGATTATTTCTTTCATGGTATCAGAAGTCTAGGTTATTTTTCCAACCTCTTTTCCGTCGACCTTGTACTCGGTTTCCGCCCCCTTCCCGGATTCCATGACCGTCGGTGGTGTTCTTTTATTTTCTCCTCAAATCACCTATTGTTCTTTAGTTATGTGGACGATAAAGAGCACGTTTTATCCTGCCCTTGTTGTTTCTAACATCAAGAATCACATACCTCTCATTCTTGAATAGAAAACGTCCAATACGCGACGTGGGCCAAGTTGTTTAAAATTCACGATCACTCGCATCAAGTCATCCATCACATAATCCCCGCGGCTCCTGAGGATACGGAGGTGCCTCAACGTGATGATGATCCTAAGTTATGGACAACGCTTGATGCCACCGTCCTTCAGTGGATTTATTCTACTATCTCTACTGACCTGTTGCAGACGATTATTGAGCCAGACGCTACGGCAATGGCTTCTTGGGATAGGATGCGTGACATATTCCAAGATAATCAGAATTCTAGAGCTGTTACTCTTGAGCATGACTTTTCCCACGTCAACATGGAAAATTTCCCGAATGTTTTAGCATATTGCAAAAGGTTGAAGGAATTGGCGGACCAACTCCACAACGTTGGTGCGCCCGTTAGTGAAGATCGTCTGGTTCTACAGATGGTTGTTGGCCTCTCCGAGGCATTTAGTGGCGTTGGGACCCTACTTCGTCAAAGTAACCCTCTCCTAAAGTTCTATCAAGCCCGCTCTATGTTTACTTTGGAAGAGGCCGGATTGGCTGAGAAGGCGGCTACCGGGGCAAGTCCCGTGGTCATGATGACGTCCTCCACAAATTCTCCAGGGTGTGTTGATAACTCGGGCCAAAACAGTGCTCACAGTGGAGCAAGAATACTAGGAAAAATAATTGAAGAAACCTCGGTGGTAACGTCAACAGTACCGGCGATAGTAGGCCTCGCCCCATCAACAGTGGGCCTCAGCCCCACTGGTCCCAGCCTTGGCCCCTCTGGCCGTAGGCCTGGACCAGTCGGCAGTGGCCCAATAATCTCGGCTTTTCAGCGCCTCTAGCCCACGGTAATTGGGCCCAATTTCAGCATTCTTTTTAGCCCAGCTACTCCAGCCCAGTCTCGGTAGCAGGAAGGCAGGCCTGGGTCCCACCATACAGCGGGCCCCACTCCTACCGACATCGAAGCGGCGATGCACACGCTTGAAATAAATCCTTCAGACCCAAATTGGTACATGCACACCGGCGCCACTACTCACATGACATCCAATTCAGGTACTCTCTCATCTTATTCCAATTTGAGCAACAATCGTGGTATAATTGTTGGTAATGGTAATTCAATTTCAATTCGTGGTTATGGTCATAAAACATTGTCTCCCCATCATCCACCCCTTATTTTGAAAAATACCCTTCACGCTCCAAAATTGATTAAAAATTTGGTGTCTCTCCGAAAATTCACCACTGATAATTATGTGTCCATAGAATTTGATCCATTTGGGTTCTCTGTGAAGAATTTCAAAATAGGGAGTCCTCTCATGAGGTGTGATAGTAGGGGAGATCTTTATCCTATCACGTCATGTTCCGTTCCATCGAGTCAAGCCTTGCCGTCAGCGTTTGTAGCCCTTGCTCCTTCCTTGTGGCATGCTCGTCTAGGTCATCCGGGATCGTCTATTTTGTCTTCCTTAGAGAAAAACAATTTTATTTCTTGTAAGGGTGAGCGTAGCACTCCGAATTGTCAATCGTGTTCCTTAGGAAAAATAGTTAAGTTGCCATTTATAGACTCTAATTCTCATACTTTAATGCCATTTGATATTATTCATAGTGATATATGAACGTCTCATGTTCTTAGTTCTTTGGGTCATCGATATTATGTTCTCTTTTTGGATGATTATTCTAAATTTTTGTGGACTTTTCCAATAGCGAAAAAATCTCAATTTTTTTCCATCTACTTAAAATTTAGAGTTTTCATTAGAACCCAATTCGAACGTGAAATAAAAAATATCCAATGCGATAATGGCAAAGAATATGACAATGGGGTGTTTAGGGAATTTTGTGCAAATAATAGGATCAATTTTCGTTTTTCTTGCCCTCATACGTCTTCACAAAATGGGAAAGCCGAACGCAAAATTTGTATCATTAATAATATTTTCTACACTTTACTAATTCATGCTTCCATACCCCCGTCTTTTTGGCATCATGCTCTACAAATGGCTGCATATCTTCTTAACATTATTCCTTCCAAAGGTTTGACATATTCGTCCCCCCTTCAAATTTTATATAATAAGACTCCTTCGTATTCACATCTTAAGGTCTTTGGGTGCTTGTTTTATCCACTCTTTCCGTCCACCACAATTAACAAACTTCAGGCCAGTTCTACCCCGTGTGTGTTCTTGGGTTATCCGTCCAATCATCGTGGTTACAAATATTTTGATTTATCTTCTAATAAAATCATCATTAGTCGCCATGTAATTTTTTATGAATCCCAATTTTTGTTTGCTAAGGTTAGTAATCCCGTGCCGAGTTCGTATAATTTTTTGGATGATGGTATATCCCCGTATATTATTCACCAGTTTTCGGACATCTCCCGCACCCTAAATCCTCCAGCTAGCCCACTGCCCGGTGGTCCCACTGGTCTGCCATGTCCCTTCCAGGTATCAAATTGCAGACATCTTTACAAAGGGTCTTTCCTCGGACCTTTTTGAAGATTTTAGGGACAGTCTCAGCATTCGAAGACCGCCCGCTATGACTGTGGGGGTGTGTTAAATATACATATGATATACAATATATCATATGCATATTTCAGATTTTGTATATTAGTTTAGGTAGTATTTGAGTGTAATTAGTATTGTATACTTACCATAATTGTATTACCATAATTGTATAGTTAGTATCCAAGTAGAATAAGGTTTTAGGAATTGAATAGGAATAGGATTCTCCTATTATGGAAATATGTAAATGTATATATACACTTTCAATCAACGAAAATAATGACGGGATTATTTCTTTCAAAATATAATACTGATAACTAATCGCAGGAGATTGTGATGGAATGATAAAGGTTCGATGTCTCTTAGCCGATGGTGTCGGGTTTGAGCCTCGAAAATTATTGGAGTCTTCTTTGATAGGAAGTGTTAATATCCCCATATCGGGTTCTCAGTGACGCGGATTCGGTTGATTTATACAAATATTACCTTTTTATGCCACCATTTAGTTGTTTTCCTTATTTTTAAAAGTTGTACAAATATATATAGTCCTTGAAAAAATCATCTTTCTGAACAATGTTAGACTCAGATTTAATATTGACATTTTCCCATAAGATTTTCAATTTGTCAAAAAGGGATCTCCTGAGGTCTAAGTTGAAAGATCCATAAATTGTTAGAGGATAAAGGGGGGGGGGGGTCATTTACTAAAGAATCATCTTGAAAAAGAATAACAGGCAAAATTTTGCTTTTGAGTCTAGTTGCTCAGATTCAGTGACTAAGGCTTTACAAAGATTTTGTAATTCCTTTATCACGTCGTCTTTGGAGTCAACTAGATCCAAATTTACAGCCTCGGATAAAGAATTAAATCCACTAAAACAATTTACATCAGAATAGTCAAAGTATACATACCTCTCTGATGTTGAAGACATTTCAGATGTTGAGTCTGATGTTGTTCCTGATGTTGACCCTACATTGTCAATATCTTCATCGTCGGACAGTGAGTGTTCGAACATGGCTGCCAGCATTGCATGTGATTCTTCTTCTTGATCTCCTTCCTCCTCTTCGTTCTCATCATCACTGAGAGTTACCCAGATAACCTTACCAATTTTTCTAAGGGTGTTTGGACACTTATTAGTGTAGAGTCCCCAACCCGAGCATGCATGACACTGCACTCCCTCGAATTGTTTGGGATTGAAATTGGACTGTCGGAGTTAGATTTCCTCAGTGGATTGTGATTTCTTTGCTCAGAAGGTGACATATTCGACTGTTTATTGAAGAGTGAGTTTTGATGCTGTTTGTATTTGGCTTTATTGAGATCAATGTTGATCTTTCTTACCATCGAATTGAATCGACGAGTAAGTAAGGCAACAATTGCACCATTTCCTAGTTCCTCCAAGTTTTCTTCCTCGTCTTCCAATTCAGTTTCCGAGGTTTGTCCTTGGAGTGCCAAAGTCTTGTCCTTACACATATCTATTTGGCTCTTCATGTTGATCTCATATGTTTGAAAGATGCTCATCAAGGCATGTAGATCCATAGTAGCAAGATTATGGGCCTCTTCAATAGCACACATCTTAGTATTAAATCTTTCAGAAAGAGATCTGAGAGCTTTATCCACAAGTTATGTGTTGGTTAAAGGAGAACCAAGCACTTGACACTGATTAGCAATGTCAATTAACTTTTCAAAATAGGATTTTATGTCTTCAGATTCTTCCATCCTTAAGAGTTCGTATTGGCTCCAAATCATGCGAAGCTTTGTACGTCGTACACTCGAGGTACCTTCACAATGAGTTTGTAAGGTCTCCCAAGCGTCCTTGGCCGTAGTACAATTCTGGATGAGTTTAAACATATAGTGATCTACCCATCCAAATATCGCATTTAGGGCCTTTTCATTGAAGCTCGCACTGTTGATCTCTTCCGCGGTCCATTCAGATTCGGGTTTGGTAAGTACATCACCATCCTCGTCTGCTGGGTACTTGGGAATCACATAGCCTTCGAAAACTGATCTCCAAGCTCGAACATCAATGGATTTGATGTGCGAACGTAGTCGAATTTTCCAATAGGCATAGTTAGTTCCGTCAAGAATTGGAAGTCTACTAACGTTTTGTATAGCTGAGTCCATAGCCATAATATTCAGAATCAAACACTTATTGTATCAAGTGTTGGCTCTGATACCACTTGTTAGGTCCGTGGCTACGGATAAGCAAGAAGAGGTAAGAATAAAACCGTAATAGCTAGAACAATTAAAACAGTTTCTGGATGTTGCCTTCAATGTTGTGTCAACATCTCAGGCAACATTGTGATAAAACAGTTATAAACCTTTATAGAGTAAATGCAGCGGAAAAGTAAAGAGACACAAGGTTTATATTTTCAAGGGTATATATTAATATATCCCTTGATGGTCAATGACCAAAGAATTGTATAAATTATATACAATTACAAATGAATTTCTTTTTACAAGATTGAACAATAAATGCAAAAAAGAAATTACAAATAAAAGTGAAGTCGCATATGACTTCAGCCTAAAGTTAAAAGATCTAAAAAGACAAATACAACATCTTCATTACAATTGCTTGAAATATAAGCTTGATCTAGAATCTGGGCAGCGATAGTAATGTGGGACTAGATGTTGTTATACTACTTTAGGCTAAGTGTGTTGATCCAGTTTTTAAGGTGAATATCCGAGAGCTCTCTTGGTAATTCTTCTCGTTCAATTCTGAATCTCGATACTCTGAAGCTCTCCTCTATTTATAGTGTGGAACTTCCCTTGAAATCCTCACTGATTGGTTGCGGAGGTTAAGTAAAAGAAGGCTTCAGCTTGGACCGGTTCTTGCTCCTTAAAAAGCTCAACGTTCTGGACTTGGTCTTCACACTGCTTCCTCACCAAGCTTTGACTGTTTCTTTTACCACGTTTTAAACACAACATCATTGTAAGCTTGCCTAGGTCATTTTTTACTCACAATAACACAACCTGTTTTGGCCGGAAGAATAGGCAAAATCGTTACAGAGATGTTGTCACAACATCGCAGGCAACATTCTTATTTTCATAAGATGTTGTCCTGAGCATTTACAGATGTTGTCACAACATCCATCCAACATGAACAGACTCAAATTTAATATTGACATTTTCCCATAAGATTTTCAATTTGCCAAAAAGGGATCCCCTGAGGTCTAAATTGAAAGATCCATAAATGGTTAGAGGATAATAAAAAAGGAGGGGGGGGGGGGGGGTCATTTACTAAAGAATCATCTCGAAAAAGAATAACTGGCAAAATTTCATCATAAATTTAGATTAGTCCGAACAAAATTTGGGATACGAATGCTCGAAGAATAAAAAAAGAGGAAGAAGAAGAAGAAGAAAAAAATTGAATAATGCATCATTGTAATCAAATGTTCTTAAACATTAGATTTCTATTTTTTCATTTTTAGATGCATGACTAAATATAAAAGGTTAATTATCACCTTTATCATCCTTACATGTACATGACAACTATTGACTAGTCTCTAATAAATTTTAAGTGTTTAACATTGTCAGTTAGCTTGTCAATAAATTATATCTTGACTCAACTACTGGTACTGTTTTCTGTTTGTATGTATACTACTTACCTCAATATAAATTAATCTAATAATTTTATGAATTTGTAACATTCTTGACAACTTTTAGTGCAATTGTGACAAAGAATAAGTATTATAGCTCAAGCATTGTAGTACTGTCATATATTCTTTATATGATAGTAATATAATAACAAAGACTCTTGGTTTTTATTCTTGGATTTATCTTTTTGATCAAATTCTATTGGCATGTCATACATGACTTATAGTAATTTCCATCTTAATTAAGAGAATTTCTTCTAGATTACTACAACATTTCTCATAATGTTTGGGATTGGTTCCTAATTATTAAAGACAGTTATCTTATGTGATGCCTATGACAGATAGCGGACTAACGAGGGCATGTCAAAGAGAAGGATTGTCAGGCATTTAGGTTGACAAGTTTTGAAGAAGGAATGTGTCTGCACATGACACCCTAGGCGAATTCCACACCGGAAAAGTAAATGAGTTTTATAAGACATAACACAAGTTCACATGATAGGCACGCTTTTAGACTCGATGATAACATCGTCCAAGGACAAGTAAATGAGTTTTACAAGGCAAATAAGTCAAATCAAATTTTGACACGTGTCAATATAGAAAAACAAAACTCATTGGCACCATATCCTCATCTTTGTTATTTTCCTGTCCAGCTATGAGAAAGATAAACATGGCAAAAACTTAGAAACCACCGAAAAATGAAGAGTTGATCTATTCAGAATCCAACAGGCCCTGTATTTGTTTCTTTTTACTCTCTGCTCCATAGCCTTTCTTTCTCACAAAATAATTTCTTACAACTTATCAAGCCTATGTATAATGAAATCTCAGTATAATAAACCCCAAAGGTTAACTTTTTAATCATTAGCATTGTTGTCCCAGAGATTGTAAAGCTTAATAAAGTTGATCTTGTAATTTTAGAAAAATCCCCTCTTTTGAACAAGCTTTTTAATTTTAGAAAAATCCTCTCTTTTACTCTCGGTTCTGGCTCGACAAAGCCATAAAACATTTAAGCTCCAAATGAGTAGGACCTAAGGCTATGGATGTGGACAGGTATTAGTTATGGTTCTCGGGTAGGTTGAGGTATAGGAATGGGGTAGGCATTTTAGTAGACAGCGAGTTAAGGGATCAGGTGACAGAGGTTAGGAGGGTCAATGACAGGATGATGACGATTAAGCTGGTAATAGAGGGTTCACTATGAACATTATTAGTGCTTACGCGCCACAGACGGGCTTGGATAAGGAGGAGAAGAGACGTTTTTGGGAAGATTTGGACGAGGTAGTAGGTGGTATACCACCCACTGAGAAGTTATTTATAGGAAGGGATTTCAATGGACATATCAGGTCACTTTCGAGGGATTATGACGACGTGCATAAAGGCTTTGGCCTCGGGGGAAGGAATGCAGGAGGCGTCTCACTTTTGGAGTTCGCTAGATCTTCTGGGATGGTGATAGTCAATTCAAGGTTCATGAAGATGGAGGAGCACTTGGTGACTTTTCGTAGTTCTGTGGCTAAGACTTAGATAGATTTTTTGCTTCTTAGGAAGGTTCACAACGGTCTTTGTAAAGACTGCAAGGTTATTCCAATGGAGTATCTTACAACCCGACATAAGCTTTTGGTGATAGATTTGGAGATCAAGATGGAGATGAAGAAGAGGGTTGTGGATGACATGTTAAGAATCAAATGGGGGAGTTTGACCATGACTAGTGCAAATGAGATGGGGGAGAGGTTGATGGACAAGGAGGCTTGGGGGAGTAGTGGGGATGCCACCGGTATGTGGGACAAGACGGTCAGTTACATTCGAGAGGTAGCTAGAGAAGTGCTTGGGGTCTCGAGAGGTAGCCGTGGTGGGATCGAGGGGACTGGTGGTGGAATGGTAAAGTTCAAGAGAAGGTGGAAGCGAAGAAAGAGTTGTATGCGAAATTGGTAGAAAGCAAGGATGAGGTGGAGAAGTGGACGAATAGGGAACTATATAAGATGGCGTGGAAGGAGGCAAATCTTGCGGTTACGGCGGCAAAAACAACGGCTTTTGAACGCCTATATGTGGAATTAGAGGAGAAAGGCGAGGATAGGAAGCTGTACAAACTAGCCAAGGCGAGGGAGATGAGGGCACGTGACCTGGATCACGTGAGGTGCATCAAGGACGAGGACAACAAAGTACTGGTGGAGGACGCGCATATTAGGCGGAAGTGGCAGTCTTACTTTCATAAACTCTTGAATGAAAAGGAGATACAGACATCGTGCTGGGAAATCTGGAGCAATTTGTTAGGTACCGGGATTTTGGGTAATGTAGAAGCATTAAGGTTGAGGAGGTTAAGGGTGTTGTTCGCAGGATGCGCAGGGAACGAGTGACTAGGCCTGATGAGATCCCAGTTGAATTTTTTAAGAGCGCATGCATGGTAGGTTTGGAGTGGTTGACTGAGTTGTAAAACGTCATTTGAAGATAGTGAGAATGCCCGAAGAGTGGAGGTGGAGTACAATGATTTCATTGTACAAGAACAGAGGTGATATCCAGAGTTTCAACAACTATAGAAGTATCAAGCTGCTAAGTCATACTATGAAAGTTTGGGAACGAGTTGTGGAGATGAGGGTGAGAAGAGGCGTGTTTATTTCCGAGAGCCAGTTTGGATTCATTCCGGGGCGTTCGATCACAGAAGCCATTAATCTTATTAGGAGGTTGGTGGAGCAATATAGGGAGAGGAAGAAAGACTTACATATGGTTTTCATCGACATCGAGAAGACATACGACAGAGTTCCGATGGAGATGTTTGGAGGTTAAAGGTGTACCTGAGGTGTACACTAGGACGATCAAAGATATGTATGATGGAGCCAAGACCAGGGTACGGACAGTGGGAGGAGATTTGGAGCACTTTCCGGTGATGGTGGGGCTGCACTAGGGATCAACTCTTAGCCCATTCTTATTTTCCTTGGTGATGGATGGACTGACGTAAAAAATTCAAGGGGAGGTGCCATGGTGTATGTTATTCGCAGACGACATAGTCTTGATTGATGAGACTCGCAGCGGAGTAAACGCTAAGCTGAAGGTTTGGAGACAGACTCTGGAATCTAGAGGGTTCAGGCTGAGTAGGACCAAGACAGAATACTTAGAGTGCAAGTTCAGTAACGGGAGCGACCTTGAGTCAGATGGGGAGGTGAGGCATGATATTCAAGTCATTCCAAAGAAAGGAAGCTTCAAGTACCTCGGGTCTATAATTCAAGGGGGTGGAGAGATTGATGACGATGTCACACATCATATTGGGGCAGGGTGGATGAAATGGAGGCTCACATCTGGAGTCTTATGCGATAAAAAGGTGCCACCAAAACCTAAAGGCAAGTTCTATAGGGCAGTGGTTAGACCAATTATGTTGTATGAAGCAGAGTGTTGGCCCGTCAAGACTTCGGACGTCCAAATATGAAAGTTGCGAAGATGAAGATGATGAGATGGATGTGCGGGCATACAAAGAGGGATATGATTAGAAATAAGGATATCTGTGACAGAGTGAGAATGGCCTCGGTGGAGGATAAGATGCTGGAAGCGAGGTTGAGATGGTTTGGGCATGTGCAGAGGAAAGACACAAATGCCCCAGTGCGGAGGTATGAAAGGTTGGCTATGGATGAGTTCATGAGGAGTAGATGTGGGTCGAAGAAGTATTGAGTAGAGGTGATTAGACAGGATATGTCGCATGTGCAACTTACTGAGGACATGACCGTAGATAGGAGGTTGTGGAGGACACGAATTAGGGTAGATGGGTAATAGGTAGTCGAGCGTAGTCCTACTTACGCTTGCAAATAGATAGTTGTAGTGTTATTACGATAGGCCCACTTACCATATCATACTAATAGGAGCAATATTGCTTTATGATCCAATGTAGTTTGATTTCTGCTGCTATGTGTCATTTAGTGTACTTTGTTTAGCTTATTTACATGCGCTAGTTATTGCTTACTTTTTTCGGAATGCGCTATCATGATTTATTCGCTTTTGATACTAGCATTTTCATATTGCTTTAAATTTTTTCTTGCATTTGCTATTTCTTTGCTTTTTCTATTTCTTTGCTTGTGATTATGCGTTGTCTTGAGCCTAGGGTCTCTCGAAAATAGTCACTCTACCTACCAAGGTAATGGTAAGGTCTTCGTACACTCTACCTTCCCCAGACCCTACATTTTTGGATTTCACTAGGTACGTTGTTGTTAGTATTTCTCGTATAGTTTTCGAATATCTAAATTTTAATTTTAAAATATTAAATTAATATAATCTAATTCAACTGTGAAATTTAGTTAAATTGACTTTTAAAAAGAAAAACATGACAAGTATTTTGAGACTAAAGGAGTATATTTATTTAAATAGTCAACTAGAAATTTTATCTATTAGTCAAAGAATATTTTTCTTGTAGGAAAACTCTATTTCTTTTTCTGTTTAGTAACTAGGTTCGGTTTCATTATTTAATTTTGGAATTTTTTTGGTTATTTCACTTTTCATTTTTCTAGTGGGTTTTCTTTATATCACCCGTTGGGGAACTAAAATTTTCACTAAAAGAGTTAAAAAATAAAAATATAGTGTTTGAAATTTAAACTTGAAACCTTAAGATAAATTTTCAACCACTTAACCACCGAGCCAACCTCCAATTTTGTGTTTAGGTGATACAAAATCTATATATATACATAAAAATAAAAAAATTACCTTACATACATAATGTAATTTTTTTACTGAGTGAATTGGGTGAACATCCTCACCCCCTCTTAGATCCGCCCCTGATCACCAAACACAAACAGTAGAACAAAATGATCCAATTTTATAGTTTAAAAAACAATGAAAAATGATTTTTTTTTCTCAAAGTTGTTATCAGCAATTTATTCAAACGAAATATGTATAGGGTAGTGGAACTGTGTGTCAAAACTGTCAATGAACTAATTAATGGCAGAAAAAAAGGGCATGATTCTAAGTGAGCTTTATGACAAGTTAACAATATTAATGATACTCCGTCGTTCTTAAATTATTTTTAGTTTTTTAAGTTTACACGCCCTTTAAAAAATATTAATTAGAATGAGTATTTGACCTACTTTTTATTTATTTTCCAAATATCTCCCTTGATAATCAATTGAGCTGCCCAAGCAGACAAACCTACTTTTTATTTATGTCTAAGTTATAATTTTTCTCCATTAAATATTTACTTTATTTATGTGTCATCTTCATTAATAACAAAGGTAAATGGAGAAAAAATAATTAATTATTACTTGAACTTTTAAAACGACAAATAATTTGAGACAACTATTTTTAATAACTATGACAAATAATTTGACACGAAGGGAGTATTTATTAATAGCAATATATATCAAACGTTGAAATTGACAAAAAT
The DNA here is from genome assembly GCA_034509755.1 of Anisodus tanguticus. Taxonomy (NCBI): domain Eukaryota; kingdom Viridiplantae; phylum Streptophyta; class Magnoliopsida; order Solanales; family Solanaceae; genus Anisodus; species Anisodus tanguticus. The sequence continues at coordinate 3,568,822 of CM067543.1, read as the reverse complement.
ATATCTTTATGAATCGTTGAAGTTGACAAATCCGTAATGGTTTCGTTTTTGACTTTTTTTTTCCCTTAAACTAAAATGAGTTTAAATTGTGCATATAATTATAATGTGAAGAAACGGTATATCAATGGAGTTGACTACAATTTCATGGTGCTAAAATCCTGAAGTACGTTGTACTATAATTCAAGCCCGAAATTTTCAAAATACTCTTTACTATAATCTAACCCTCACGTCGACCTGACCGCTCAGGTCGATTAGCGTTTCACACTTTGCGTAGGGTCTTCATAGTGTCGGCGGTAAATTAGGCTCCACAACTCAATAATCTCCTACTTGGAGACTAATATCAATTAGACCTGTCCAACGGGACGGGGACCCACCCGACCCGACCCGAAAAATCCAGGGCCAGGGTCGGCTTATAGCTGACCCGTGAGCCACTCGACCCGAAAAAGCGGGGACCCGATCTTATGTAAGGTCGGGCCAGGGTCAAAATATTTTAGCCGTCTGACCCGACCCCACCCGGCTCGACTCCCGACCCGATCCCAACCCGCGTGTTTTTTTAATATAATTTATATTATTTTTCCTTCATTAATATTTATTTTGTACTTATATATATTTTTGTCATTAATATATAAGTGATATAATGCATGTTTTTATAATATATGTATTGCTCTAATCTACATTGAGCTCGACATAAAATAAGATAAAAACGGCAGCTGATTATTAATTATATGTTTATATTATTAGTCGTTCTAGTAATATCACGGAAGCATAAAGTACGGAGAGAAAGTAGTTGTAAATTGGTGAAACTTTAAATGGTCATAACTCTGCGCTCGTATGTCCGTTTTACCCGATATTTTTTATTTCGTGTATTTTTTCGAGACGGGGCCGGCCAAACTGCCGCAAGGCTGTTTGGCGCAGCCAATTTTTAGAAAAACATCCATTTTTTCAATCAATTTGTGTTTCCCCCCAAATCGATTTCTAACTTTCCTTTTTCTTTAGTAAACATCTCACGATATACAATATATTTCAACGTCGAAATTTCATGATAGTGTAGGTGTGAATGTCAATTTCAGTTTTGGAAATTCAATTTTTTTTAGAAAAAAAAGTCCTCGACCCGGTTAGGACCGCCAAATCCCGTCCCCCTTCCGGTCGGTCAAGGCCGACCCGTGACCCGTAGGGTCCCCGAAGGGTCAGGGCCAGGGCCAGGGTCGGATTTTTAAAAAAAAAATAGGGTCAGGGTCGGGCAAGTAGAAAAAATAAAGTTACCCGACCCGAGCGTTGGATAGGTCTAATTTCAATCATCTGTCTTTGTCTACAGCGGTGACTCTAATCCTCATCTAAGAAGTCCAACCGAAGTTATCATTCGACACGGCCTTCGTCAGCATGTCTGCTGGATTCTGACTTCCTGGGATCTTCTCAAGCACTAATACTCCATTTTGCAAAGTTGATCTAATGAAATGGTACCGGAGTTGTATGTGTTTCGTGCGAGCATGGTAGACCAGGTTCATTACCAAATGAATGACACTCTGGCTATCACAGTATAGCACACTCCCCTTGTGGTCCTGATCCAATTCCCGCAGAATAGATTATAGCCACATCATCTCCTTTGTAGCCTCCGTTACGGCAACGTACTCAGCCTCACAGCTAGAGAGAACTACTATCTTTTGCAACTTTAAAACCCGGCAAATTGCAGTACCTACGAAGATGTAAACATACCCGGATGTACTCTTTATGCTATCAACATCACCACCATTGTCATCATCAACATATCCCTACAATCCTGTCTCTGTCTTTTGTAAACACAAAGTTGAACTTGAGTTGCCCTTCAGATACCTGAAAATCCACTTCACAGCCTCACAGTGTTGCTTTCCCGGATTGCTCATAAACCTGCTAATAACTCCCACTGCATGTGCAATGTCTGGCCTTATACATACAATCACGTACATAGTTTTGGTATGTTATGAATGAACCATGAGCTACCTATTTATAGGAGTGAAAATGCTCATCTTGTCATCAATGACATCACTGTGTATGTAGAAGTCAAGTTTTGCAACTTTGACAAACCATTTAATGGTAGGTTTCCAAACTTATGGTTGAAACTTGCCAAATTATTTAATGGTAGGCTACCAACTATGGGATGGACTTCACAAATCTCCAGTCCCATTTACCTGAAGGAGGTATCTCCATATTTTCAAATAGATCTCATCCCAGCGAGAATCACACAAAGCTCAAGCTTCTCACTTGGAACCACCTTAGTAATCAAATCTGCTGCATTCTTATCTGTATGAATCTTCTTCAGCTCCATCAATTTTTCTTCTATCACTTTGCGTATCCAGTGATATCTCACGTCGATGTGTTTTGTCCGGGAATGATAAGTGGAATTCTTGCTCAAGTCAATAGCACTTTAACTATCACAGAATACCAATAATTGATCCTACTTCAAACCAAGTTCCTGAATGAATCTCTTCATCCAGAGCATCTATTTCCCTACTTCCGTAGTTGCGAAATACTCTACTTCTGTCGTAGACTGCGCGACACATTTCTGTAGTTTGGACTGCTAAGAAACAGCTCCTCCCGCATAAGAAAATAGGTATCCCGATGTAGATTTTCTGCCTCAAGATCTCCTGCCATATCTGCATCCACATAACTTTTCAGAATCGATTCTGATCCCCTGAAACATAAGCCAAGTTTGGAGCTTCCTTGCAAGTATTTGAAGATCCACTTTACGGCTTCCCAGTGCTCATTTCTCGAGTTTGAAAGAAACCTGCTAACCACTCCAACAGCGTGCGCGATGTTTGATCGAGTACACACCATCACATATATCAAACTCCCGACTGTAGAGGCGTATGTAACAGCCTTGATAACTATCTTGTCCTTTTATGTTGTTGGACACATCATTTTACTAAGCTAGAAATGATTCGCCAGAGGACTACTAACTGATTTCGCGTGCTCCATGTTGAAATGCGTTAGCACCCTTTTAATGTACTTTTCTTGAGACAACCATAACTTCTTCAATTTTTATGTCTCGTGAAATCTGCATACCGAGAATCTATTGAGCTGCACCTAAGTCCTTCATGTCAAAGAACTTAGCCAACTCTTTATTCAAGTCACCAATGAGCTTGGCATCTTGTCCAACAATCAACTTATCGTCCACATATAATGATAAAATGATGAAGTTACTATTAGGGAATTTTCTAACGTAGACACAGTAATTTGCTTTTGTTTTGACATAGCCATGATCTACGAATCAAACATCTTGTACCATTGGCGTGAAGCTTGCTTCAGCCCATACAAGCTCTTCTTCAATCTGCAGACCTTATTCTCATTCCCTTTAACTTCAAAGCCTTCTGGTTGAAACATGTAAATTTCCTCCTCCAAGTTACCATGGAGAAATGTTGTTCTCATGTCCATTTGTTCAAGCTCTAGGTCTAAGTTGGTTGTCTGACCCAGTATGACTCGAATAGAGCTCATCTTCACCACAGGAGAGAAGATCTTGTCATAGTCAATTCTTTTCTTTTGTGCAAAACCTTTTATGACCAACCGAGCTTTGTGTTTCACTACTTTGTCCCCGCTCTTCTTCAGCTTGAACACTCACTTGTTCTGCAAGGCTTTCTTTCCTTTAGGAAGATTTACTAGTTGATGTGTTGTTCTTCTGTAAAGAGTTCATCTCTTCCTCCAGCGCTTTCATCAAATTGTCTTTGTCGGTGTGATACAATACTTCCTGAAAGCTTTCTGGCTCTCCCTCACTAGTAATCAAGATAAACTCTAAACTAGGATATATGGTTGATGTATGGCGCTCCCTAGTAGACCTTCTAGTCTCGGGCTCCACTATCTCCTGAGGGGTCGGTTTCTCCCCCTACTCAACACATTCTACATCTTCTCCATCAATCGTTGTTGGTTCTTCTTCTACATGTTCTTCTTGCATATCTCCCCTATCTGAGTTATCTTCTGATGGGGTAGATATTGTTATAAGATCGACTACACCTTCGATCTCATGGTCTTGACTTCTATTCTTTGAGAAAGTATCATTTTCACGAACGATGACATCTCTACTTCTTATCATCATTCTATTGACTAGATCCCATAGCCTGTAACCGAATTGTTCATCACCATACCCGATAAGGATACATGGAATCGCATTGTTGTCCATCTTCGACCTTTGTTCCTTCCGTATGTGCACAAATATTTTGCAAATGCGAGTCCACACCTTCTTTGGTATGTCGAATCCCAAGAGAGCGAATGGTGATCGATTGATGAGGTAACATGCAATACGAACAGCTTCACCTCAGAATGACTTAGATAGCTTTTCCATTCTCAACATACATTTGACATGTTCCACAATGGTATAGTTAATCCGTTCAGCTATACCATTGTGTTATGGCATTCCATGCACTGTCTTTTCATGCCCGAATCTCATATTTGGCACAATAGGATTTGAAGAGATGGGATGTGTATTCTCTATCATTATCGGTGCGGAGACACTTCAGCTTCTTTCCCGTCTCTCTTTCCACGATAGTATGAAATTGCTGAAAATGTTTGAAAACTTGATCTTTGGTTTTCAACATGTAGACACATAACTTTCGTGAAGCATCGTCGATAAAAGTAACAAAATATTTGCTACTCCCCAGGGACTCCACCTCGAGTGGACCGCAAACATCCGAATAAACTAAATTTAATTTATTCGCCTTTTTCATACTTTTCTTTGAAAAAGTAACTCTATATTATTTTCCAAACAAAGAGTGATCACAAGGGTCAAGTGGAGTACCTTTGGCTGAAGGGATAAGATATTTCCTTGCCAACTGCTGTAATCATTTCTCACTGATATGAGTCAACCTACGATACCACAAGTTTGGTAAAGTATCATCCTCAGCAGCAATCGCTTAGCTACCACAGACCTTCGCACGTGTCTTGTATAGAGTGCAACACACACTTCATCGAGCAACAACCAATGAACCCTTGATAAACTTCTATTTTCCATTTTTGAAAAATTGACTATAACCTCATTATCCAAGGCATACATGTATATCAAATTTAATCATAAATCGGGAATATGTCGTACCTCCTTCAATGTTAGTGTGCACCCGAGATCCGTCTTTAGGCACACATCTCCAATTCCAACGATCGCCGCTCGAGTGGAATTGCCCATCTTTACACTGCCAAAGTCACCGACCTTATAGGTCATGAAGAGTTCATTCTGAGGAACACATTGATAGGAGGCTGGTGAATCTATCACCCATTCAGCATCCGAGTCACCAACATGGTTGCATTCACCCATTGTTAGTGCCACGTCTTCAACCATCATCACCACAGACTTAGTATTTTGATCCGCGGTGTTTTGGTTATTAAGTTCTTGCTTCAAGAGTTTACAGAACCTTTTTATATGGTCAGGCTTGCCACAATGGTATCACTTCCTTTTGTCTCTTGATTTTAATCGCCCTCTTGATTTTCCACGATCACTTAATCATTGAGTTCTGCTCCGGCCTCGGTTTTCGGTGAGAAATACTTGTCCATCGTGATGGACAAGCTCTTTTCTCCTCGTATCTTCGTTTTGAATGCAATCTATCAAGATTGCTAAGGATAACGTTCCTTCCAGGGCAGAATTGCTCAGGGATACTACAAGAGTCTCCCAGCTATCAGGTAATGATCCTAATAGCATTAGCGCGTGCACCTCGTCACCGAGATTTATCTTCATTGTTGCGAGCCTATTCACGATGTCTTGCACCTCGCAAAGATGTTCAGAAGTGGGAGGCCATTTTTTATACTTCAAACTCACAAGTTTTCTAAATAAGAAAGATTGTTTCTATGCTGACTTCCTCTCGTAAAGATTTCCAACTTAGTCCAATATTTGTAAGCATCGGTCTCTTTGGTTATGTTGCTGAAAACAATGCCGTCCACCTATTGCCGAATCGTTGCAAGAGCTTTCCGGTACATCTTTGGCCACTTCTTGTCTTCTTTGTTGTCTTTGTCGAACGGACAAACTCCTTTGGCCTCGATCGGCTCTAACAAATCCTTGCACACAAGCAAGTCTTCCATCTTTGGTCTCCACAGCATGTAGTTCGTCGCCGTGAGTTTTATCATGATACCGATAAATTTAAAGGTGTCCTCCATTTACTAAATATAAAATTTAATGTTGAACTTAATCAAGCTCTAATATCACTTGTTGAGAATTGGTCACTAAATTTTACTTATATGTAAATGATCAACGAAAATAAATATTGAACACTTTAATTACCGCACTTACCCAAAAATAATATTCACCCTCTGAAATAATATTCACAGTGTATATTAGCAAGAATAATATAAAAACAATAATAACACCGAGAATTTTATGTGGAAACTCTTCTGAATAAGGGGAAAAACACGGGTCAATAGGAGCAGTGATATCACTATAATGAGGAATTTTACACTATGTAGTCACGAGTATAAATACTCAAAATACCACTACACACTCAAAAGAAATAACACTCTTTTGATTTTCCCACCTCACTACAATATCGCTCACACTCTAGTTTTTCTTCACAGACTATTTCTTATCTGTGATGCCTCACTCTTGTTTTCTCTCTATGTTTTGGTGTGTTATGAATGAACCATGAGCTACCTATTTACAGGAGTGAAAATGCTCCTCTTGATGTCATCAATGACATCACTATGTATGTAGAAGTCAAGTTTTGCAACTTTACCAAACCATTTAATGGTAGGTTGCCAAACTTATGGTTGAAACTTGCCAAATCATTTAATGGTAGGGTATCAACTATGGGATGGACTTCACAAATCTCACGAAAGAATCAGATTTTTTTTCTTCAATAAATTTAATCAAAGCATTAACCACTATGCAAGTTAAAGAAATAAGAATATGAACATCAATGTCTATTTCCAAGAAGACTTCCGCAGTTCTGGAGGAAGAGATTACACGCAAAGTCCTAGCTTATAAATCCTTTCTCTAACTCCAGCAACAATCCAAATCTCAATCTACAAACTCTTTAGCAAAATATATTATTGCTACTGTCCAAATCTTAGACCAAATATTAAAACATATATGGCAATCTATATCTCAATGTAAAACTTCTGAATAAATATAAGCATAATCACATTAAACCTAATGATTCGATAAGTTCCCTATGATGCAGTAATTGTCAAAATTAACACACTCATTCGATATCATTGTGATAAACTTAGCATAAAGTAATTGCAACAGACTTTTACATTAAATTAAATTAACATAGTTATACAAGTACTAAGCTTGTAGCAGTCATCATTTACATAAAATTGACAATTGTTTTATATTGTCTAGGGTAGGGAATGAGAATTGGTTAGTGACCACTAGCAATTAAGACTGCTCAATCCACACCTCTTTACAATAGAAGTGAAAAAAACACATAGAAGAAAACAAAGGAAACATTCACCTCCACGCATTACCATTCCCGTCGCCAGCCAGTTATACCATCCTTCTCCCTCAATTATGAAAAAAGTTTACACATATTAGCATAAGCTGAAAGGGTTAAATCGCGAAATTCTCCTTCTTATCGTTCCCTTCCTTCAACCTGTGCGATTTGTGCTTCCACCTTTGATTAGTTATAGAGAAAAAGTGAATGGGGACAAACCAAAAATAGAACAAACGAGGTAGAAAACGGATCACTAACAAGCAAAAGTTTTGATTTTGGCAAAAAAGACGCAAGATTTTTAATTGACTAGGGTATTGTGGGAAAAGGAGAACGGCTTTTGAGGGGGAAAATTAAAGGCTGGCGCTTTTTTTTTTTTTTTTTGGGGGGGGGGGGGGTGGGGGGTGGGTGGTATTTAACGACCGGTTATTGTGACATTTCTCGACCGGATAGTATCCCTTATGTAAAAATGGATTTAGCGTCCAGTATTTTGTTTGGTCGCTGTAAGTATACTTTAGTGACCGGGTTCATATCCCTTCGTTAAAAATTGGTTGTTAAAAGTCATGTTTCTTGTAGTGTTACTTATATGTCATCAACTAATTAAATTCGGACTGCAATTTGAAATCTTAATGAAAAATTGCATTCTTATTTTGAACAAAACTTACTATTATAACTAAAACTTAATCCAAAGCAATCACTCCCCCGTCCCATGTTATTTGTTCACTTTTCTCTTTACATGCCTAAAAGTGTATTTTTACTACCTTACCCTTATCTCTCTCTAATAAATTATACTCTAATCAATATTGATTATTTTCAACAACATTTTATATTAAGGTTCAGATGAGAATGATTTAATTAATTCTATCTTGATTTTGTAGATTGACAAGTAATTTGGGACAAATACTTTTTGTAATGTGGACAAGTAATATGGAACGGAGGGAGTAATATAGATCGTAGCTCTTTTGCTTCCACTAACATCTAGTTTTTGCCAAGTTTGCATAGTTTCAAGAAATAATAAATTTTTCGCGATAACTTACTTCTATGTGATTTTAGGTTTACCTTATTTTCGTTTAACACCCTTACATGACATGGTTTCATATATTTTCCATTCAAGCTTCAATAACAGGATTGGATATAGGGTCACTGTTCTTTTGTTTCCATATCTATTTTGGTCAGAGATACTGTCTAAGGTATAGTGCTTTTATGTCTATTTTAGTTTGGCTGGATATACAATGAAAGTAACAATCTTTTACTATATTGGCAACACTTAGTTGTTTAATATACTTTATTAAAGTATCAAATCTTTGAGCAAATGAGATATATAGGGATGTTGTTGATGATAAAAAATTTATTCAACTTGAGGTCTGTGTCTGTCTTCATGGCTAGATTTTTCTCAGATTCTGGTTATTTTTTTGCTTGATTCTTCTTCATATCTTTGGATTGATAAGTCTGGTCTGGATTATACAATGAAGTAACAATCTTTGACCAAATTGGCAAAACTCAGTTAGTTAAAATACTATAGTCTCAAATCTTTGAGCAAATGGGATATAGAGAGATGGTTGATAAAAAACTCATTATCAACAGAAATTGAAGTATGTGGCCTTTTGATGCATATTGTTTAAAAAAATTGCATGTCTTCATCCATAGGATCCCAAGTACGCAGATTGATCAAAGTTCAATTCTATTAATACTATTGGAAATTTATCTTTGGTTGGGGTTGCGTCCACCCATCTTTAATGACTTAAACACTCGGGTTCCGCATGTTGGAGACTTTGGATCTTCACACGTGCATAATCTACTAAGTGAGTAGATGACCGTAGGGCCAAGGATCGTCAAATTTCGTTAAGAAATGAAAGAGATATTGGTCCACAAAGTAAGGTGTTTGAGGCATGGAAATATGGTATGGGACAAATCTCCCACATCGGTGGGAAAATAAAGAATTGTTCATTTTATAAGCCTAAAAATGGATAAGGGTTTGGTTGGGACCCCAAGGGGTAACCCATGTGTTTGAAGGAGGGAGGACTTAGGTGTGCTTGGGTTCAAGGCTAGGCCCACACGCGCGCCACCACTCGCCCGGTCCGGTCGTAGGCTGCTAATATCTTTTTGGACCACAAACTGCTTAGTATTTACAGTTTGGTCCCTGGAGTTTCAGGAAATATAAAATTGGGAAGAGCCGCGGCGCCAACGTTCCAGCGCTCAGGTTCCAGAATACTGCCAGCAACCGGAAAGTCAGCAGTTTGGATGGTATTAACCATCTGTAAGCGTTCCTGCCCTTGATTGTACCTCTTAATTAGTCTCTTAACACCTCTCCTCATCCTTAACACTATAAAATGAGAACCTTACTCTAATTTGAGGAACACAAGTCTTGAACAAGAGCAGTCCAGAAACAAAAGTTCTTATTTTCCCTCTAAATTTTCACTCTTCAGCAGTCATTTCATGTTTGTTTTCTTCGTCAGAATCAACCTATTTGCTTTGTAGTATTGATTAGTTGTTGTTTTATCTTGAAAGACTATTGCCCGCTAACGTAAAAGAATATATACGGGGCAATCTTGTCTTAAAGATAGAGAGTCATCTCTCGACTCAGCCACAGTTGTAACAATTCAGATTTGGTGTTTCTTGATTTCAGGTTATCAAGATTCAAGACTCAAGAAGCTTGCGGCAATTATAAACTTAATTGTTTGTTTATCTTTTCGAACACTTGTAATATTTATTTACTTTATGTAAGGCATTCGACTAACAAATACTACTCAGTTTTAAATGATATCCACATTGTTCCGCCTAAGCTGGTCGTTACTAAGAAACCACAGGTTTCGCTTTGGTAGGCCAGGAATGCCTTTCTTATCAGTTTATCCGGTAAACAATCAGGGGCTAATTTACGCACTTGCATCCATAAGGTACAAACCCATTGAAGTCCACTGCAACTTCCTAAAAACTCAGGTATATGCTCTTCTCTTCTAGTTTATGCTCTTCTCTTCTAGTTTTAGAAAATATTGAATGGGGTCCTATTCTTTTTGGAGATAAAGATCAAGAAGCTAGTAGAAATTGTCTTGAAGATCATGGAGTGTTACACATCCTTTTTATGTTTTGCATGTTTTCATCTAGTTAGGTGTAGAAATTTTATGAAAGAGTGTTAAAGATGTTACATAATATATTCAAAGAGTTAAAATTGGTTCCAACTGGCTCTGATCTAGTTTCTCACCTATCTATTATTTGGGAAATACTCTGACCCCGCGCATAGCGGGAGCTTAGTGTGTTAGACACCACAACACGTGAAAAATGTAATTACTTTATTATTGTGAAAGTAATTACACCAAGACTTGAACATTATAACTTGACCACAATATACACCAAGTTCTTACTCTTTTATTTTTACCAACACTTGACACTCACACTTTAGCTTACACACACTTTAGACTCACTTGGACACTTTTTGGATGCACACTTAGGACTTGACTCTAGAATTTTCTAGCAATTATTTCCTATGTATTTCTTGAATTTTTTCCACATTTCTAGATAATTATATAACTTAATCTAGAATGTTCTACTAATGAGAGAGGTGGTGGTGATTTTAACACTCCCCCTCAACACCGACTCTTCATACTGAGTTGTTCTCTGAACTTTTCTTGTTCAGCTACAGCAGCATTGGCGTACTTGAGATTTGGCTTTCGAACTCTTGTCGATCTCCGAGGTTGTGGGCTTACTCTTTTTGGTTGACGGTCTTCTACTCTTTGGTGCATGCCTGTTTGCCACAGATTCTGTGTTGCCTCGTCCTCGGTATTTTCTTCCTCACTTTGATCTTTATGTTCATTTTCTCAACTTGGATGTACTTCAACAATTTGCTCCTCCATCTTCTTTTGCAAATTGTCTTCTATTACCTTGGAATCTGGTAAATCTTCCTTTTGAGGTGACCACCATGATGCTGCCTCATCGAATACCACATTTCTTGATGTATAACACTTTTCAGTTGTTGGGTCGCAACATTTCCACCCTTTCCTTTGGCTGTCGTATCCCACAAAGATACACTGTATTGCCTTTTTATCAAATTTGCTACGTAGATGACTTGACAAAAATACGTAGCACACACAGCCAAATACTTGAAAGTGACTTATTGCAGGTTTACTACCCCACATTTTATCAAAGGGTGAAACGAACCCTAACTTCGCTTGAGGAAGTCTATTGATGACATGAACTGCTGTTTTCATACCTTCTGCCCAAAATCTTCCTCGAACATTCTTCGAATGTAGCATGCTTTGACATATCTCTGTAAGGTGCCGATTCTTCCTCTCAGCTACTCTATTCTGTTGTGGCGTATTTGCACATGTGAATTGATGGCGTATGCGGCATTCTCGTAGGTACTGGGAGAACTCATTTGATGTATATTCACCTCCGTTATATGTTTGGATGCATTGGATTTTCTTGCCGAGTTCTCCTTCCGTTATTTCCTTGAACTCTTTAAATTTTGAAAAAGTTTCAGATTTATCTTTCTGAAAGAAAACCCATAGTATCGTGAGAAGTCGTCAATGAATGTAACCATGTATTGCATGCAACTGTTTGATGATTGCTTGACTCGCTCGAATACGTTAGAATAGGCTAGCTCTAATGGTGCTTTGGCTTTGAACTTTGAGTCTTCATACGGTAACTGATGCGCCTTACCGTATTGGCAGCTTGCACAAACGGTCTCTGTTCTGACCTCGAGTTGAGGAAGACCCTTCAACATAGATTTCTTCATCATCACCTTGAGTTTGTGATAGCTTACATGTCCAAGTCTTGCATGCCACAAATCAATTGTTTCATTCTTTCGAGTCTTTTTTACATAAGCTGACTCTGCTAACATTACATAGACAAACTCTAAGCGTCATCCTCTCATCATCGATGTTCCAGAGATTTCAAGATCTTGATAGATCTTGACATCTTGAGGTCCGAATACGACATGGTGGCATGATGTCGTAAGTTGCGCTACTGATAGTAAGTTTTTCTTCATCCCAGGTACATGGTAGACATCCTGGAGGGAAACCTCTTTCGGACTGAATCTCGGCATGATTGTTGTTTTTTCGACGTGAGCGATTGGTAGTCTTGAGTTGTTGGTTGTCACCACCACACGACTACCTTTGTACTCGGTCATGTTCTGTAGCTTCTCTTTATCTCATGTCATATGATTTGAGTAGCCAGAGTCGACTATTCAATCATTATTGTAGTTGATCGTTCCAGGAACGGTAACTGCCAGAGCTAATTCTTCTTCCTCCACGGCGAAAGATGCTTCAGCGTCCCACTCTTCATCGCTTGTTTTTCCTGCATTTGACGTGGCTGCATTGCTTTCTGCAGTGTTCTTTTTTGACCAACAATTTTTACCTATGTGGCCCTTCTTCCCACAGTTATAGCATTTCCCATCAAACTTATTATTATTCTTTGACTGGCCACCCCTGTTGTCTTTCTTTTGAGCTCCCCTGTTTGGGAGCTTCCATGATGATTATCCTTATCATCATGTTTTCTAGAATTTCTACTAACATTTGGTCGGGATTGACCTTTCTTATCACCGCTATAGAGTGCTTCTTTGTCACTCTTTAATGAGACTCCAGATACTTGCTTAGCCAACGTGTAACATCCCGTACTTTCGGATCACGGTTTGAATCGCTAGGCGTATGTAAAATCGTTAGGCGTATGTAAATAGACCCGAGCATTGAAAAATTTTTGGATCATATTTACGTATGTTAATAATGAGTTTAGCATATAAAATGATAAAACCCCGAAATAATTTTGGACGTGGCAAGTGTGACGACGGGAAAGGAAATAAATTTGGTGCGTGCACAAAGAGTTTATGGACTAGTGGCATATTAGGAAATTATGACATTGAGTATATGAAGGTCTTATAAGTTATCAAGGTTTAAGTGAATTGGAATCACATAATTAATTATGTGTGTAATTGATAAATTATACGGAGGCAGGTCACTTAATTAATTAATTAGATTGCATGAAGGGGGTATGTGTCGTTGGTTAAAGCTCCCACCCTTGAGAATAATTTGGGTGGGGGACCAAATGATGACATGCATTAAATGCTAATCTAAAAGCATCTTTCAAGGGGGGCTTTTATTTTGATTTGTTCTGAGAATTTGGGGAGGACCGAAAAACAGAGAGCAACATACTTCTTATTCCACTTTCATTTACTTCTCCAACTAAGCTAATAGTGAATCGCTTTCCACCCCTTTCATTTTGTAATAAAACAGTAATATACACTTCATTTTCTTTAAGCAACATCTTTCAATTGAGAGCATATTAGATTTGAGACCAACGTAGCAGCAACATAGTATACTCCTACCTTGAGTATATCGTTTGGACATCAATATTTCCGGAAAACAGTAAGTTTTGGACAAATTGTTCTAAGGAAGAGGACGCGAGCAACAACGTAATTGTCTAGTCGTTTGAGAATTAAATTAAGGTATGTTAAGGCGAATTTTTTTTTCTTTTGGCATGTTCCATATAACGAAATATAACAGTGATATTGCTCCATAATTTATTCTACTCCTAGAAGCTAAGAATATTCATGTTATTGATTCCTATGTTAAAAGCATGTCTAAATATGTTCATAAGTCCTTATTAAGGCATACAGAAAAAATGTTAATATTTACGGCGTTAACCGAAGGTACAAGGAAATTATGTCATTCAAGATATTTTATTGTGATTCATGCATTTTCATTTGCATTGCATTCATGTTTTACCCAAGACCGTATATTGGGGATGTGACACTGGAAACGCAGACCACCTGATCAGCTGTGATATGATAATGATAAAGCATGTGTGGCTTAATGAAGGAAGATGCCTGATTAAGGGCAATTATATATATATATATATATATATATATATATATATATATATATATATATATATATATATATATATATATATATATACCGTATTTACCACATTGTGCATGACATTTATACATATTATGCCCATAGAGGCCGACATGAAATGATGCCCACAGAGGTTGTTATGGTAAGGAAGATGCCCAATGGGGCCGATGTATACGTATACCACATTGTGCATGATATTTAGGCATATGTATTAGAACAATCAGAGATATATACTATTGGTCGGTTGTTCCTGTTTCAATTGTTGTTATATCCTTGTTATACTATTGTTCATGCCTGACATACTCAGTACATCAGTCGTCCTGACATCCCTTTTGTCGGAGGATGTTGCGTTTCATGCCCGCAGGTTCAATTAAAGAGGGTGATTGTTCAAGCTAGTAGGTTGCTGGTTCAGCTGAGGTTGGAGCACTCTATTTATTTCAGAGTTGTAGTTGGTCGTGGTACAGTATTTTTGCATCCGCATATGGGTATGGCGGGGTCTTGTCCCGTCCTTGTGATGTCATGTATTCTTTAGAGGCTTGTAGACAGGTGTCTTGTGGTTAGTTGTCATGTGTGGCCTTGTCGGCCTTGGTACGGGCATCTATATATGAAAATTGGATTTCTGGTTAAGATTCTCTATAATCTTTTTCGTCTTAGTCGGTAAATAATTGTGATTAGGTGTTGAATGTACGATTGGCGGTACCCGACAGGTGGGATCCGGGTGCCCGTCGCGGCCCTCCGATTTGGGTCGTGACACAACGCTTCTTGGTCAGCTAGCAAGTTTTCTAATTCAACAAGAGAACCTTGTATTGCGGCAATAGAATTTCTATATTCTGGCCTTAATCCATGAATAATAATTCTTCTAATTCTAGTGTCTGACATGCCAGCAGCATAGTCTAATGAAGAAATTTCGCGACAAAGAAATTTTACTTTGGTAAAGTATTGGTTGATCGTTATGTCACGTTGTCTGATAGAGAGAAACTCATTCTCCAGAAGCTGCAGTCTCGTATCATTCTTCTTGGTGAACAATGTTGCGAAAGTATCCCACGCTTCCTTCGGTCTCTTAGCCGGCCTGATGTGCTCGAACATTTCATCTTCAACTGTGGTCCGAATCGCAAACATGGTTTTGCCAACTCTAATCTTCCATTTCTTCAGAGCGGCTGCGTCTTCTGGTTGTGTGACCTCATTTCCACCAACGATCTCCCACAAGTCTTGGCATTGGAGATATGCCTCCATATGCATCGACCACGTGTTGTAATTCTAATTGTTAAGTTTCTTGATTTCACTGACCACTTGAAGGTCATCCATCGTGTCTTGGCTAAAATTTTATTTTTACCAAGAAAGCTTGATTTCGACAACAAGCTCTGTAATACTAAACCACACACGAACACTCTAAGAAACTTAGCAAACGACTCTTTGGTATGAACCGACCTGGCTCTGATACCACTTGTTAGACACCACAACACGTGAAAAACGTAATTACTTTATTATTGTGAAAGTAATTACACCAAGACTTGAACACTATAACTTGACTATAATATATACCAAGTTTTTACTCTTTATTTTTACCAACACTTGACACTCACACTTTAGCTTAGACTCACTTTAACACTTTTTAGATGCACACTTAGAACTTGACTCTAGAATTTTCTAGCAATTATATTCATGTGTATTTCTTGAATTTTTTCCACATTTCTAAATAATTATATAACTTAATCTAGAATGTTGAGAGTGGAGGTGGTGATTTTAACGTAGTGCACAGGGTGCCTTTTTTTTTACCTAATGACCCTTCATTGATGTTCAGATTTGCCCTCTTCTCGTAAAACTTGGCTGAGAATTGGAGCATAAAAATGGAAAACGAAGAGAATTGATCTGAAACAGCCAGGTTAGTTTCACTAAACCTAGATAAAGAATGGACAAAGCAATCTTCTCCACTTAATCGTATAAAGAGCCATTTATAACTTGCCTTGAGCTTGACTTTTGAGCTACAAGATTCTTGTGATTTTCCTGAATGTTTGCAAAAGACTATAACTTGCCTCAATCGGGAGTTTCATGTTTGATATTCTTAACAAATTTTGCCAAAAGCTATTTTCCCAATCGGATTTTGTAAATGTGCTAGTTCAAATTTCAAGAATCTGGGTAAATGGTTGATGTTTGTTCTATGGTAGAAGAATTAGAGTCTAAGACATGCATCCATCTTTGAAGATGGATTTATGGAAATACTTGTAAGTCTTTGGAACATCTTTTAGATTTGTTTTTCCTTGAATATGTGTGTGTACTATATATATATATAGAGAGAGAGTTCATGCGCTCGCACGTGCGCCCATTGTATGCATGTTTAGACCACTTTATGGAAACAAAAATCTAGTGTCTAGTGGATAATTACTCATGAATTTTGCCAATTAGGTGAAAGAAATCTCAAATGCGACTCCACGTTCGTCATACTTCAATTCACTACTTGAAACAATTTTCCTTCTTCAGATAAAATAATGAAAGAAGTTGCTAACTGTGAGTGGGTGATGTATACAACATGAACTTCCATAATGGGATTCCCAAGACCTTTAATGAAACAGAGGCAAAAAGACCATTTGTGAGATTAAAATGCTCCCGGAAACTTTGAAGTGTTAACGGGCTATAAGTTGGGAAATAGTGAGACTATTATCTGAACAAGTAAGGTCAAGTGTGACCAAAGTCTCATGTGTGGTATTGTCTCTATTTTTGGAAAAGGCAGGAACTTTAGGATTTGGCAAGACCTCATTATCATTTTTGAGCATGGAGTATACCTCCAACATGGATGGTCGGTCTTCCCATTTTTCTTGTACACACAATAGCGCAACTTGCATGCATCTCAGTTGTTTACCTATTTGAAAATCATCTTGCAGTGACGGATCAATAAAATCCACTCCATTGCCTTTTTGCCAAAGTTCATATGCCTGAATGTTTGATTATATGAGGTTAGTTTCCACACATGGAGATTTTTGACACTGAACTAGAACTATTACCATTTTCTATTATGGAGATGTGTGTGTAGAAGAAACAGTATATTGATAAGAAAGTTTTTTCCGAAGTTAGATAAGACTTACGTATTCAAGAAGATTCAGATCGTTCTCGATGCCATATTCACATGAATTCTTCTTGCCGCCAAGGATTTGCAACAATAGAACTCCAAAACTGTAAACATCGTATTTCCTAGAGTATACACCTCGCTTAACATACTCTGGAGGAACACAACCACTACAGAACACAAGGAGAAATGTTAGGGAGTAGGAGTATTAATTAAGTAATAATGGTTAAGAGTCGATATATTTACTAGGTCCCAACAATCCTTCCAGTGTTTGCTTCCTTTTCATCTTTCTGGAAAAGTCTAGCTATACCGAAATCTGAGATTTTCGGCTTCATCTCATCGTCTAGTAAAATGTTGCTAGCTTTCAAGTCTCTGTGAATGACTGTGAATGTTGAGTACTCTTGGAGGTATAGAAGTCCTTGAGTAACCCCTTCTACAATACGAACCCGCATCTCCCAATCTAACTGCATGCTTTTTACTGGGTCTGCATAGATAATCAATTCTTAGACATGTGGAATATATATGATCATGTGCCTTAAGATCTTGGATTACCATTTGAGGTGCAGTTACACATTTTGATGACTAAATGCTGCATGTATGATGTAAGAGTTATATCATATATGCAGGTTTTCTGTGTCTGTGTCAGAAGGTATATGCATTTCTGGATATTGAAGTTTTCTTTTCCTAGAAGTTGGAGGAAGTCCCTCTTGAGTCTTGACCATGAAACTTTGATGAATGATGAATTCCTACAGCTAGAAAAAGTATATTATGTCTGAAAGTGTTTCCAATAAGTTGTGGTTTGTCTTTGGTTTGCCTTACTGAAATACTAGTACCACAGTCTTTATTACAAATGAAAATACCCCCTTTTGAAATTAATATCATTTTGGGAAGTTTTGAATAAAATTTATTTTTTCCTGTTGCGCTATCCAGTTTGTGGTGAGTTTAAACAATATTCAATCAGAGTCAACTATAATGAGGGAAGATGAGCCTTAGAGTAACTGATAAAGTTGGTGCCATGTGATTTGGAGGGGTTCAAGTGGAAACAACCTCTTGCAGAAAGACAGGGTAATGCTGCGTACAATAGACTCTTGTGGTATGACCCTTCCCGGACCCCGCTCATAACGGAAGCTTAGTGCACCGGGCTGCCCTTTCCCTTTTTAGTCAACTATAATAAGGCAAGAGTTACGCACCATAAAGGTAGAAATCCAAACTCTTATTTGGCATGTACTCATAAATCAGTATCTTCTCTTCTCTTTCGATGCAAAAGCCCTGAAGTTGTAGAACATTGACATGCTGTAACTTTGAAGCAAGTGTGACCTCATTCTGGAATTCTTCTACTCCTTGCTTAGAGCATTTGGAAAGCCGTTTTACTGCAATTTCACACCCATCACTTAACCTTCCCTGGGACAATAAGGAGTATATTGAGTAGTAATCGTCACAAAACTATCCTTCCACTTACCATCTAAAGCTATTTTCTGATATATTTATGCTTCGGATTCTCTGATCTCATGGCCGCCTAGCACTAGACATATAAATTTGAAACACCTGTAAAAGGATAAACTAACAGTTGGATATACCTTGTAAACAGGTCCAAAGCCTCCCTCTCCAATCTTGTTCTTAATGGAGAAACTGTCTGTAGCTTCTTTTATTTGATCAAAGCTGAAAACTTTCATGTTACGGCCTATAGCTCTTTCATTCAATTCCCTGATACCTATAATCAAAGGAAAACTTTCAAGTTCCAGCTGCATCCAAGGGTGTAGCTTAGTGGTCAAAGTGGGTTGAGAACCATGAGGTCTCAGATTCAAATCCAAGTAAAGGCAAAAAATACTAGGTGATTTCCTCCTGTTTGTCCTAGCCTTAGCCTTGGTGGATAGAGTCACCTGATACCTGTTGTTGGTGGGAGTTGGTAGGTACCCCGTGAAATTAGTCGAGGTGCGCGCAAGCTGGCCCGGACACCACGGTTATTAAAAATAAGATCTTTTAAGTTCCAGTATATTCTGATTAGTTTTTTAAAAGAAAGAGTGACAAGGGGTTGAATTAGTTACCTTCAGATCTTATAGTTTTCTTTTTCAAGATACACAAAATTGTACTTATTAGGATAATGGTGATGGCGATCGTTGGCAGAAGAATTGCCAGTAACCTTCGCTTGCTTCCCCTTTGATCCTCTTCTTCGTCCGAGGCTGTAAAGAAAGTTACTATCATATTTACAATTTGTGATAAATGCATTAGTTGATAGAAATGATTTTTTTACAGGGATTATGATTACCAGCTTTTGAAAGCTCCCAATTGACATCATCGCTGGGAATTTGGAATGCTGCAAAACCGCGAAGCCCCTTATCCTTTGCATAAGAAACTTTAGTTCTGATAGCCTCCGCATCATCATAACCAATCCAAAATGATCCAATTTTCACATAGTTCACAACATAAGTGGAGTTATACACAGGTATGGCTCCATAACTTTTCATATATTGCTTGATGTATCTATAGCTTATTGATCCATCTTGTGTTATTGCCAGACCTCTTGCAGGTGAACCCACCGTGTTATGATTTGGATTCACAAGTGTCCATGCAAAGCCATGGTACGCTAAACCTAGAACTATTTTATTGGCTGGTAATCCTTTCTTTATCCATTCTTTTATACCATAGTCTGTATTACGCTTGCTAGCTGGATCATATAAAGCTGTATGCGCTCCTGTGAAATTATCTTTTGTAGGCAAGTAATAGTCATATGCTAAGAGATGGACCCAATCAAAGTTTCTGATAATTGTATCTACTGGATATTTCATTGTTTCTAGCATTGGTGAATAGTATGATCCCATAGTCAAGATCAATGAATTCTCAGACTCAGAATTAATCGCTGTCCGCCACTCTTCAATAAATATTCTCATATTAGTCATGTTGGCAGCCGTATTTGGGTTGACACCAACAAGATCCAGTCCTTGAAATCCATATTGTCGAGCGGTTTTTATTGATGTTTTGATGAAAGATTTTCTACGAGAAAACTCGCTAGTCATAGCGAAAAAGTAAGGGGACATATCCCTTCCTCCCAAGATAGATAGAAGTGTGATAACTGATGGATTCTTTTGCTTCACAGTTTCTGAGAAGGTTGAGATGTATGGTTCATCAGAGTGAGATATGTAAAGCTCATAACTTGAAGTGTTGATATATGCAAAGGCAAAGTTAAGGTGTGTGAACATAGTGGAAGGAATTTCAGGTACTGGAAACTCACTGCCAGCATACCAGAAACCAGATTTTATCCAAGCTGTTGTGTCGGAAAAACTCGAAAACAGAAGAACAAGTAGAAAGAGGAAGGAGAATAGGCTTTTGGAAGACATTTGAAGTTAACAATAAGATTCTTCTTTAGCAAATGTGATCTACTAGTTGAAGAAAGGGTTGAAGAATTTATGTTGTCTCGGTGGGGAATAGTCCAATCTTTTCTAGCACCGGTGCAATATGAAAGAGTCCTTTAGAATATGAATCAGATCAAAAACGCTCTGCCGATGCTCGAGTAGAAGAAGGGGTACTTGAACCGGGGGCCGTCTCAAACCACTGAAGATCGGAATTGAGATGCTTAAGATTTCAAGTCAAGGAAGTAGTCTAGGCATTGTTGATATCACGCAAGTCTTTTGAAGTACCTGTCTAACTTTGAACCGTGTAATAAACTTCTTGATAAAGGTCTTGAAACTATGTTGTTGATTTGCCTAACCCCTTTGCTTGTAAAGAATGTATTGGTCATTCTGTTTTATGTTTTTTTCATTGTGATATGAAAAGGG
Organism: Anisodus tanguticus; assembly: GCA_034509755.1. Taxonomy (NCBI): domain Eukaryota; kingdom Viridiplantae; phylum Streptophyta; class Magnoliopsida; order Solanales; family Solanaceae; genus Anisodus; species Anisodus tanguticus. The sequence continues at coordinate 3,547,764 of CM067543.1, read as the reverse complement.
TGTTTGGCTGCTTTCTTGGAAACTCCTGGTGCATTTTGGAAGTCAAATTGAATTTTGGCTTTTAGGTAACAGCTAACTTTGCTTGAAAGATCCATGAAATCTTGGATATTTTGTCTAGTCATGCTCACATCTACAAGTGCATCATCCTTATAGTGTCTTGAGCTTCAGCTAGGGAGGCACAAGGAGGTTCATTCGAACCCCCCTTTCGTCGGAAAATGACACTATACATATGGTCAAAATTTTAAATTTGAATAGATAATAGATATTGAATCTCCTTGTTACTTCGTGTAGTTACTTCTTTATATTTTGAATTTCCTTAATAAAAATTTTGGCTCGGTAGTCGGTACACTGCAGTTGTACATGGACATTTTGAATTTCCTTAATAAATATTTTGAGTCCCACATCGGATATGTAATGAGAACATGGACTATTTAAAATGGACTTGGACAATCTTCACCCTACAAATTAGCTTTTGGGTTGAGTTAAAATCAAGATTCATTCTTTACATGGTATCCGAGTCAGTCACATTCCAATTCTTTGTTCACCAATATTGGACCCCCAAAATTATGTAGTCCACGCTCCAGTTAACGGGGTCTGGGCGTGCGGAAGAGTGTTAAGAGTCTCACATCGGAAATAAAATGAGAACATAGACTCCTTATATGGACTTGGACAATCCTCATCTTACAAGCTAGCTTTTGGGGTTGAATTAGGCACAAGATTCATTCTTTACCCTATACAAAACAAAACCATTAATACATATCTAAAATTTCCACCCTATGAACTTCATGGTAAGTGATTTGTGATAAAATATTATATGAAAGTTATAGTATTGGTCTGTACAACCCCTTTTATTGTATTAGTAATTGTATGCCTTTTCATTTGAAGTGAAAAAAAGGTAAAGGTAATTATGTTTTGACAAGTAGCATCCTTGTATGTTTTCTTTATAAATATCCATCTTGACTTTTATGCCACTGCCGTGTATGGCATTTCTTTCATCGTCCCATATGTTGGGTTTGTAGGCCATAGCTTGTCCACGAGAGCCAAGTGGTTCAATAGGATCATCTTTCGTTTGCAACCTTGCACTGCTTCATTGCCATAAATATAGGGGGCTAAAAATGGTAAAAATTTATCCGATCTCGATATTTGTATTAAACTACGTCAAATCAAGATCAAATGAGGGATTTTTCATCGTTTCTTTATACTTGTCTACCTCCCCTTGATCAACTAGATGGGCCAAGAATAAGGCGTTAAAAATTTATCGGTATGTGGGGGTGATCGAACCAACTCATCTACAAAACATCTTTAAAAACAAGATGCATTCCAACATGAGAAGGGTGAATGAAAGTAGGAACCATGTGTAAGCAATTTAACCTTGTCAATTAAAGTGAATAATTTATCTTAATCATAATTAAGTGGAATTTGTGTGAACGCAAGACATGTATCTTATATTTATTGATTTGATATATACACTAATATGAACGGGAAATATATTGGTCAAAGAAGAGTTTGAATGATAACACGGGAAACACTAGAGAAAGGGAGAGGTCTTGAAAGAAATAATCCCCTTGATTATTTTCATTAATTGAAAGGTATAATACAAGTTACAAATAGGAGAATCATATTCTCATTCTACTCCTAAAACCTTATTCTACCATAATTCTAACTATACAATTATGGTAAGTGTACAATATAAATTAAGGTAACCTTTACACTACAATATACTATAAATATACTTTCCTAATATACATTAACCAACACTGCCCGTGATGGGCTACAGGCCACTGTCGTGATGGGCCTCAGCCATTGCCGAGATGGGCTTCTGCATTCCTAATGTACCCGTGATATACACTATGTATACCAAGTGTATATCACGGGTATATTACCTTGTTTAACACACCCCCGCAGTCATAGCGGGCGGTCTTCGAACGCTGAGACTGTCCCTAAAATCTTCAAAAAGGACCGAGGGAAGACCTTTTGTAAATATGTCTGCAATCTGATATCTTGACGGGACATGACAGACGCGTACCTGACCCCGAGCAACCTTTTCAGGACAAAATGGATGTCCATCTCGATATGCTTAGTGTGTTGGTGCTGAACTGGATTACCAGAAAGGTAAATGGCACTAATATTATCGCAATACACCAAGGTTGCCTTTTGAATTGGACAATGAAGCTCTAAAATAAAATTACGTAACCAACATGATTCGGAGACCACATTGGCTACCCCTCGGTATTCATCCTCGACACTCGAGCGGGATAGGGTCGCCTGACGCTTCGCAGACCAGGAGACCAAGTTGTTGCCAAGTAACATACAGTAGCCAGACGTAGACCGTCTGGTGTCTGGACACCCACCCCAATCAGCATCTGTATATGAGACAAGTGCGGATGTCGATGAAGGATACAAATGCAAACCATAGTCCAGTGTACTCTGAATATACCGAATGATGCGTCTGATTGCATTCATGTGCTCAACTCTGAGATCATGCATGAATAAACACACCTGCTGAACAACATACGTAATATCCGATCTGGTAAAGGTAAGATACTGAAGGGCCCCTGCAAGACTGCGATAGCGGGTCAGATCCTCGTAAAGGATGTCGGCCGCGGCACCAAGCTTGGACTTCGTATCAACTGGAGTGGAAGTGGACTTGCAGGATGACATCCCGGCTCTCTCGATGATCTCAGCTACATACTTTCGTTGAGACAAAAATAATCCATCTGAATGACGCTTGACGGCAATCCCCAAAAAGTAACTCAAGGGCCCTAAGTCTTTTATAGCAAACTCAAAACTGAGCATGGTCATGATAGACTGTCGTAAGGCATCGGAAGAGGCAGTCAAAATGATATCATCTACATACAACAAAATGTAGGCCAATGACGAACCATGACGGTAGATGAACAACGAATTATCTGACCGACTGTGAGTGAACTCAATAGTCGACACATAGTCAGCAAACCTTGTATACCAGGCCCGTGGTGACTACTTAAGCCCATATAAGGACTTCTTCAACAAACAGACATGATGAGGATGGTTGGGATCCGTGAACCCCAACGGCTGATGCATATAGACTGTTTTCTTGAGATCACCATGTAGGAAAGCGTTCTTGACATCCAATTGACGAATAGGCCATGACTTTGAAAGAGCCAAGATAAGCATAGTGTGAATGGTAGCCGGCTTGACCACCAGACTAAACGTCTTACCACAATCTATCCCAACATGTTGAGTCTTACCATCACCCACAAGCCGTGTCTTATGTCGAGCAAATGAACCATCTGAATTTTCCTTATAAGCAAAAATCCACATAGACCTGATAACATTAATATCAAAGAGACGGGGCACTAACTTCCATGTCTTATTATCAATAAGAGCATTATATTCATCAGTCATAGCAATTTTCCAATTCGGGTCGTTTAAGGCAGACACAGAATTTCGGGGCAAGAGGGATTTAGAGACATTCGAATGTAAATTAAAATGTCTTTTTGGTGTAAAAATACTCCGTTGACTACGAGTGACTGGTCTAAGACTCGAGGAAGAGATGGACGGATTTTGGGAATTTTCTGGGCTCGGGATGCACTGGCCAGCAGGCAGTGGGCCTGCTGGCCCAACTCGAAAATCGAAAGCAGGGACTGGACCAGTTCCAGAATTGGGCTGGACTGGCCCAATCGCTGGGAACTGATCCAGTGACGGGAAATGGCGATGGAATAGTAGGGCTAGCGGGCAGTGGGCCCGCTAGAGAATTTTGGGTGCGGGATATGTCCGAAAAATGGTGACTAATATACGGGGATATACCATCATCCAAAAAATTATACGAACTAGGCTCGGGAGTATGAACTTTAGTAAAGGGAAATTGAGTTTCATAAAAAATTACATGGCGATTAATGATGATTTTCTTGGAGGATAAATCAAAGCATTTGTAACCACGATGATTAGACGGGTAACCCAAAAACACACACGGAGTGGACCGGGCCTGAAGTTTGTTAATTGTGGTGGACAGGAATAACGGATAACACAAGCACCCAAAAACCCGAAGATGAGAATAAGAAGGATTCTTATTATATAAAATTTGGAGGGAGGAAGAATATGTCAGACCTTTGGACGAAATTATGTTTAGCAGATATGTGGCCATTTATAAAGCATGATGCCAAAAATATGGGGGTATGGAAGCATGGATTAAGAGAGTGCAGACAATGTTATTTATGGAACGAATTTTGCGTTCGGCTTTCCCATTTTGCGAAGATGTATGACGACAAGAAAAATGAAAATTGATCCCATTATTAGCACAGAACTCCCGAAACACCCTATTGTCGTACTCTTTCCCATTATCACATTGAATATTTTTTATTTCTCTTTCGAATTGGGTACTAACGAATGCTCTAAATTTTATGAAGACGGAAAACACTTGAGATTTATTTGCAATTGGAAACGTCCACAAAAATTTAGAATAATCATCCAAAAAGAGAACATAATATCGATGACCTAACGAACTGAGAACAGGAGACGTCCGTAGGTCGCTATGAATAATATCAAATGGCATTGAAGTATGAGAATTTGAGTCTACAAATGGCAGCTTAACAATTTTTCCTAACGAACAAGATTGACAAATTGGAGTACGACTCGTACCCTTACAAGAAATAAAACTATTTTCATATAAAACTGATAAAATAGAGGATCCCGGATGACCAAGGCGAGCATGCCACAAGGAAGGAGAAATGGCTGCATAGGCTGATGGCAAAGCTTGACTCGATGGACTGAAATCGGGTGTGATAGGATAAAGATCTCCCATACTATCACACCTCATGAGAGGACTCCCCGTCTTGAAATCCTTCACAGAGAAACCAAAAGGATCAAATTCAACAGAAACGGAATTGTCAGTGGTGAACTTTCGGATAGACACTAAGTTTTTAATCAATTTGGGGGCATGTAAAGTATTTTTCAAGATAAGGGGTGGATTGGGGGGAGACAACGTTTTCTGACCATAATCCTGAATTGGAATAGAGTTGTCATTACCAACAATTATACCCCGAGGGTTGCTCAAATTGGAATAAGATTAGAGAGTACCTGAATCGAATGTCATGTGGGTAGTGGTACCGGTGTCCATATACCAATTTGGGTCCGGTTAAGTCAAACCCAATGTGTGCATTGCGGCCTCGATATCGGTCTGAGTGGAGCCTGCTGCATGGTGAGCTTGTGGAGGCCGAGGCCCAAGAATTCCAGACCTGGGATGAACTGGGTTGTAACTGCTGGAGCTGGGCGTACTGGGCCAGTGGACAGTGGGCCATTGGGGCTGCTGGAAGGCCCACCGGCCGCCGGCCGGAATGTCTTTGTGGAGGTGGGCCGTAGGGCCACTGTCCACTGGTCCAAGCCCACGGCCCAGAGGCCCAAGGCTGAGACCAGTGGGTCGGTGGCCCACTATAACCTGGATGGGGTCCACTGCCACTGATTTGGCCACCGTGACTGCCGTCGGAGCCGCCGCGTTTGCCCCAGCGATTTTTCCCATTATTTTTACGACCATTTTTGTTGCCCCCGTGTGATCGGTTTTGGTTCAAATTGTTACCAAAAATTTGAGGACTAGGGGAGGAAGTCAGCATGACCACAGGACTAGTATTAGTAGCCGCCTTTTTAGCCAAACTGGCTTCTTCCAAGGTAAGCATGGAGCGGGCTTGATAGAACCTTGGAAGAGAATTACTTTGACGAAGGAGAGTTCCAACGCCACTATAGGCTCGGATAGGCCAACAACCATCTGTAAAACAAGACGATCTTCACTAACTGGCGCACCAACGTTGCGGAGTTGGTCCGCCAATTTCTTCAACCTTTTTCAATATGCTGAAATGTTCGGGAAATTTTTCATGTTGACGTGGGAAAATCCTGTTCAAGAGTAACAGCTCTGGAATTTTTATTATCTTGGAATATGTCACGCAGTATATCCTATGCAGCCATCGCCGTAGCGTCTGGCTCAATAATCGTCTGCAATAAGTCGGTGGAGATAGTAGAATAAATCCACTGAAGGACGGTGGCATCAAGTGTTGTCCATAACTTAGGATCATCCTCGCGTTTAGGCACCTCCGTATCATCAAGGGCCGCAGGGATTATGTGATGGATGACTTGATGCGAACGAGCGTGAATTTTGAATAACTCGGCCCACATCGCGTATTGGACGTTTTCTATTTCAAGAATTAATGGGATATGATTCTTGATGTTAGAAACAACAAGGGTAGGGTGAAACGTGTTTTTTGACGTAGACATAACGAAAGAACAAGAGGGGAAAGGGAGATTTGTAAGAGATATTTTGAGAGAGGAAGAAAAAAAATTGGGGGGGGGGGGGGGTCTTAGCCGAGAGGAACACAAAAATTTGGGAGAGAAAATTTTTGTTTGACCTAGACTTTTGATACCATGAAAGAAATAATCCCCTTGATTATTTTCATTAATTGAAAGGTATATATACAGGTTACAAATAGGAGAATCCTATTCCTATTCTACTCCTAAAACCTTATTCTACCATAATTCTAACTATACAATTATGGTAAGTGTACAATACTAATTAAGGTAACCTTTACACTACAAATATACTTTCCTAATATACATTAACCAACACTGCCCGTGATGGGCTACAGGCCATTGCCGTGATGGGCCTCATCCACTGCCGAGATAGGCTTCTGCATTCCTAATGTATCCGTGATATACACTATGTATACCAAGTGTATATCACGGGTATATTACCTTGTTTAACATAAGTGTATATCACATGTATATTACCTTGTTTAACATAAGTGTATATCACGGGTATATTACCTTGTTTAACAGGGCTAATTCCACTTCCATGAAGGATTCTAAACAAAGGTTGATTTGAATTGACTAAATGTACGTAAATATTTCTTCTTCTTTTCAAGAATTATTACATTCACATGCCCTTTGCTTAACTTGGCTGACTAATAGTGGATCACTAATTTTATGTTGGAGTTTGTCTCTATTGTACTTTATAAAGCAGTACGGGAAGTAATAACTATTACAAATGTTCGAAAGGATAGATAAATGGTCAATCTTCAAAACTGTCGCATGTGTGTTGTGTCTTGAATCTTGATCACCTTGTAAAGCCAATGTTGAGAACTGCCGCAAGTTTGTTGTGTCTTGAATCTTGATATCCTGAAATCAAGAAACAACTAAATCTGGATGGTTACAACGTTGTGTGTTGAGTCGAGGATAGCCCTCTATCCTTAAGACAAGATTGCCCCGTATATATGATTTTACGTTAGCAGGCAATAGTCTCTCAAGATAAAACAACACTATAATCTCAACACTACAAAGCCAATAGGTTGAGCCTGTCGAAGAAAACAAATATGACTCGACTTGCTGAAGATATGGAATAGGAATGAAGAGTTCCTCTTTACTCTTCTCTGTTGTCTCTGTGTATATAGTGTGTCTCTGTAGTGTATATCGTGTGTATACGTGAGGGTTTGGTCATTGTTTTTCAGTCACTATTTTGCTGAATTTCAGTCACTGTTTCGTGCTATTTTTCTCACTGAAAATGCACTATTTCGTGACTGTTTTTTTCGGTTTTTCCAGTGCTGAATTGATGTCTGTTTTTCGTGTTTTTGCTGCCTGTTTTTGGTCCGTTTACTTGCCTGATTTCAGCCAGTTTTCAGCCTGTTGTGCAGTCCAGAATTGAGCCAACAACTACTCAATATATAGCATGCAAGAGGGGCTGTTCAATTGCCAAAAACAAGGCTGTAATGGCCATTAAGGGAGGCCATTAAAACAGCCAAGTAATGGCTATTAAGGCCATTGAAAAAGGCTGCTCACTGCCCATGTAATGGGTTGTTAATGGAGGAATTAATCAGCCAAATAATGGCTGGTTAATGCTCCAGAAAATAGTCCAACGGTAGGCAGAAAGCTTTCCAGAAACTCTGGGGACCAAACTGTAAATATTGAAACTTCAGGGACCAAACTGTACATATGAAAGAATTTTAATTCAAATTGTACATATGAAACTTCAGGGATCAAACTGTACATTTGGCAGAGTTCTCTGGTCCAAAAAGATAATATCAGAAAGTCCCACAGCCCACAGCCCACGACCCGAGCCCGAGCCCGAGACCGGACCAGACGGGACGGGCGGGCGGCGGCGGCACGCGTGTGGGCTTAGCCATGAACCCAAGCACATCTAGGTCTTCCCTCCTTTAAACACATGGGATACCCCTTGGGGTCCCAAACCCTTTACCAATTAGAGACTTATATAGAGAGCAATTCTTCATATTCCCACCGATGTGGTAGATTTGTCCCACACCACATTTTCATGCCTTAAACACCTTACTTCGTGGACCAATATCTCTTTCATTTCTCAACGAAATTTGACGATTCTTGGCCCAACGGTCATCTATTCACTTCGTAGATCATGCATGTGCGAAGAGACAAGGTCTCCAACATGCGGAACACTAGTGTTTAATTCATCAAAGATGGGTGGACGCATCTTCCCGCCAAAGGCAAATTTCCAACAATCCCCTCTATGAAAGAGAGATTGTGGCGCACGCACAATGTGCCTAAATTTCAGCGAAAAGATATTGCATCAGGAGTGGTAGCTTCCGCTTTGAACCTTCCCTAGTTGAAACCATCGGACTTACTTACTGCGCGGTGAACGTGATGTCTTGAACCGTCAGTGTTTAGTGTAAGCCAAGACAATGATAACAACACAATAACTCTTCTTATTCGTTTTCATTCTTACGTTTTTGTCCGTTGTGGCCTTGGACACACTTGGATTCTTAAGTGCGTTCATTTGAGACGGTCATCCTCGCACTTAAATAGGTGATCTCCTACAAGGTATCCTGCTATACCCCACTTCACAAGTGTTAGGAATCATTAAAAGCTTCCCCAACCTTAACCTCAACAGTTTGAGGATCATTAAAGGTTTGGAAGCTTAACCTTTACCCACCATGCAGGTAGCACTTTAATGTCTATCGCGGGAACAACTTTGGATTCATGTTTCCGTACAGAAATCATCATCCGAAGTGCTTCTTGCTTCCACCGAAGCGCTCAACTGAACCTTTTGCCGCTTAGTTTTCCCATTGAACCAAATTCTTGGGATCTCCAATCATTATGGTTGGGTTTCTACCGCAAAGGTTCATATTGTTTGGGTTTTCAGCCCATTCCCCTAGACAGCCAGAACACTTGATCTCTGGGTAGTCCCTTAGTTAGTAAATAAGGAAGTGATACCCGTGATGATCAACCGCCATACGATCTTATTTCTCCGACGGATCCCGACAGATATGTCCGTACGCCGTCATCCGTGTCCTTCCTAAAGCCGACCGGCTAGCCACAGTGTATAACTACTGAAGGCACGGGTTTCTCCCAATAAGGGACGTCCTCTAAGGAGTCGTGAAGTTACTCAACTTCTTTCATGCTTTGTACAAAGCGATAAACTCTGATTCCATCATGAATTGGCCGATGCAAGTTTTCTTAGAGGTTTTTCCAAGACCCACCATACACATTTACTTGTGGCTTTGGTGTTCTTCAGATCTGATTTCAGTTTGCATCAATGTGTTCTCCCAGAACCGCCGGACATCCGAGAATACTATAATCCGTAGATAAGCGAATAATTCGGATATCGTCATATCCGACTTAACGCCTTCTATTGATCATGTATTAAGATCATCAGTGAACCTTAGTTCAATTGATCTGTTTGTAGGACGATACCAGGTCGGTTGTAGTGTGTACAATACATTGAACTACACATGACCTGTGCATATCACTCCTTGTCTAAGGGTGCACCATGATTTCAATCAGTTCTATGATTCATATCCATTGGTGGCTTCAACGAGACTGTCAACTATCGACCAGTCCGTTAGATGTCTTAGAAATCCAATTCCTAAGATGTCATCTGTGATACCCATATCTTTCATATCGAGACTTTGTTTCAATATGACTTTTACTTTCAGACTGTTGATTCTCCAACTGTTGGCTTTCTAACTTCAGAGTCAATGTTTCTGTGGTCGATTCATTTTTCCCGTTTTATCGAAACTTTCGGACCAAAATGTAAACATTTCGGGGACCAAAATGAAAGTTCGGAAGAAGCTCAACAGCTTCGACAAACCAATTCTGATCCTCTTCTTCCAACTCTCCGGTTGGGAAGGCTGTTTCAACATCCATGCCATGTAAGACTACAATGGCCCTGGATGTGATGCTACTCACAGGGGAGCACATTTTACAACCCAAAGGTTCTTTTCCCGGAGGAATATCAACCATTACGCGAGTATGGTTCTATATGATAGAATATATTTCTTTCTTTAGCTTCTTTCCAAAGCAACGCTTTTGGAGATGATAATTATTTGTCAGTTGTCCATGGTTCGTTCTCAACCATACAAGCTAGAAGGACTGGAACAAGTCTTTGTCCCCTCTTTGCTCCTTCTCGGTTCAACATCTAGAATCCCTGAGTTCTGCAGATCTGAAATATTAAGTTCCGGATAGCCAGCAACTTTCGAGTCCTATAGATACGGAACGTCTAGTTCCGGACAGTCAGGCCCTCGCGGGTTCTTGTTAACCTTGAGCAATTACTCCTTTTTCCTTTTTTCAAGGAATGTTATCTTCTAAGAATTCAGCATTCTTTGACACCAAGAGGCGATCAACACTACTGTTATTTGCAGATCCAGTGGATATGCAATCTACAGTCTTAGGTACAACTTGACCTGTTTCAGTATTCCAACTTTTACCAAGCCACCCTACATAATTTGGGCATATGATTTTGAGCTTGGCTAACACCGTTGGACTGAGGTGAGAAATGAACAGTCGTTTAATGAACGATGCTTCACATTCTCCCCCTCTATCACTATGAATTTCGCAATCCATAGGCTTAGTTGATTTCTAACTTCTGCTTTGTAGCGCTTATCCGCTTCAACAACTTCATCTTTGCTTTTTCAACAAACAAAGGATTCCATACGTTGTACCATCATCAATGAAGATCACAACGTACTTGTCTCCCCCCTCTATTTTGTATAAACTTCAAATCACCCAAGTAGGTGCGACTAAGTTCTAGAGGAGCGGTGATTCTTTCGTTATTCCCTTGACGGAATTTGGAAAGGTGATTTTGCCTCTTCGTCTACCTCATATTTATTTTGAGGGTTTATGTCGACAGAAGGCAAAAATCTCTACATCGTTAGCTTTTGAATGACTTGCTATTTAACGTGTCTTAATCTATGATGGCATAGATGCACGGATTACAAATATATCATTCATTTGGCTACAGACATACTGTACCATTCTTAGTTATTACAGACCTGTTGGACTAGTCTCAAACCAAATTGACCAACAAATCCTTTAAACCAAGTTTGGGACATGTATCACCTCATCTTAGAGTGATCCCATTCCCTAAAGTCCTATTGAGGACAACCTCTCCAACCCCTTCTACTTTAGAGGTGGCGTTGCTTCACATGAACAACCTCTTGCCCGTGGTTAGGGCGTAACCGGATCATATGTGATCTGGATACTCTGCCCACTGCAGTTGCTTTGCATACTGAGTGTCCAATTTTTTTTCTGCCTTTCTTTAGGCCTTCAGATCATTTAAGACCTGGAAACTCTGGCCCACCACACTAGGTGTCCATTACTTTTCCTATGAAATGAATTCTGGCACCACTCCAGTCGCCCGGAGGCTTTGTATGACTGAGTGTCCAATATCATCATATCAAAGGAATTTTGGCCCACTCCAGTCGCCCGGAGGCTTTGTATGACTGAGTGTCCAACATCATCCTATGAAGGATCTTCTGCCAAATAGTGTGACAGGCTCAACGTCTTTAACTTTTAGACTTCTTCCGTTATAATTGGTGCCCAAATAGTTCTTGGCGCTTACTTAAGAGTGGTAAGAGTTTTCGCACAGTTAGTGGATCTTTCTCCATCATATGTGCGAACATATTTTACACACTTTTAATCACTACACTTAAAAGAACGGATCTTTTTAAGTCGTTTACAAAATCCAATCTTTAAACGGGAAAGAAGAAGAGATTAAACTTCTGATTTTTAAAGCGTGAGGAATATAAATTAATATTCCTCCTTACTTTAATCCATTTTTAATCAGACATCATTTAATCTTTATTCTTGACAAGTAAGAAAAATACTTATCCCAATTTTGGATTCTTTGTCTGGGATAAATATAGGCCTTCTGCTGCAAGATAGAACCACATGTAGGTGTGAAATTGTTTGGTTCTTGCTTGATAATTTCAAAATATGATTTCCAAATGTATAGGTCAAAGAAGAGTTTGAATGATAATAACACAGGAAACACGGGAGGAAGGCGGGGGACCCCTAATTCCACTTCCATTGAAGAAATTTCAATAAACAAATGTCTGATTTGAATTGACTAAAAAATATAGACTTTTTTTTCCTTCAACAAAAATGTCATTCACATGTACAGTCAAATCTCTCTATAGCGGCAGCGTTTGTCCGAAAATTGCGTGGTCACTATAGTGAGGTGCTGTTATATATGTAGCATTTCATGTTTGGATCTCATTTAGCCGTTATAAACGAAAGTACGCAAAGAATTATTTTTCTGTACTTTTTATGCTATAAACGAAAATAACATACTCGTTAATTTTAAATTTCAATTGATTTTTATATCTGATTAATTAAAAAAATTTAAAAGACGAATAAATTCATGACTAGTCGTACCATACCGATAGAGAATTGAAATCTAAGGAACATATGCATTTGAAATTATTTGAGAATTTAGATAGATACAATTTCAAGTTTGACGTAAGAATTCTATAATTATAAGTTGTTTCGTAAATTTCAGTCTCTTAGCGGTAATATCACGCTCGAATTTACGAAAAAATTTGTCCAAACTTTCGAAAGATTCAATAGCTTTCCCTTGAAGGTCGTCTAAGAGATGTTGACAATTGACTATTCTATTTCACCCCAAGTAGCAATAGGTTGAGGCTCTTCATCAACATTTTCGGTGTCACCTTCGTATCCGTCGCCTCTTGTTCTTCCACTCCGCTCACTTATACAATAATCTCTTCATCAGTGTAAGTTTCAAGGATTGGAAGAGTTGCGTCAAACTCCGTATATTAGTGGTAGCATCCATTGCTTGATTAGTGTTATGAGATGGAAATTGGGCTATAAGTGATGGCACACTACCAACATCTTGAACAAGTTCTAAATTTTCACTATTAATATTAGGGTTTTCATCTGTAGGTGGAATTGCTACGAGTTTTTAGCCATTGTTCGCAAAGTAATTGGAAAATAGCCACACTTTAATGCGAAAATTAACATCAAATCAAAATATTCCTACTTAAACACAAAAGAACTTATAATGATTTGAACTTATAAAGGTTTGAACCCCGAATCCTTCCTTGGTTTTAAAACTCAAACTAACTTTTGAACCCCGTGAGTGAGAAAGCTTGTCCAGTGAAGTGAAATAAGAAAGATGGCCGGCCCATTATGATTAAGTCCAGCCACAAAAATGGGCTGATTCAGATGGAACGCAGCGGAAAGCGAGAAGAAACGACTAAACAGCAGCCCAGGCCCGTGCCAGCCGAAAAACCCAACAAGCAATTTCTCCCTCATCGCCTGTAGAAAGAAGCTTCATTGTGTTTATAATTCGGAACGTGATCCTCTATTTTTGTCCCTTCGGGGACATCCGATAAAATTGGAACGATACAGAGAAGATTAGCATGGCCCCTGCGCAAGGATGACACGCACAAATCGAGAAATGGTCCAAATTTTTTTTGCCAAATTTTACGTACACCTCCATAGCTTCATTCCTGCTGTACATGGTGACATTACAGCTAAGAGAAAGAGGTTTTGGTAGGACTGTAATGTGAGGATGCAGAGGAGAGACCGATGTCAATAAAGAAACTGTGCATTAATACATGTTTCTGTTCTTAGACTGTTAGACACGGTGTGGTGTTGGCTTCTGAGAATACATGTCTAGATTAAAGATGTCAATGTCCTCGTGGCAGTGGCGGAGCCAGAAATTTGGCGAAGGGTGTGCAAATCCTCTTCTCACTTGTATTGAGGCGCGCAAAATTAAATATATACTCATAATATCTAACATTTAACCTATATATGTACACCACGTAATATTCCGGCGAAGGGCGGTGGCTCATGGATGTTGATCTCTCCTCTAAAATATGTCCATGCGGAGGAGAGGTTAATATCCATAAGGAATGTCACAGGATTTGGTCTTAGCTACACTCGGCAAAAGTTGTACAAGTGGTGTGTCATAGGGATTTGATCTCAAGTTCCGAGGGTAAATTATGTATTCTGCCTTCTTTAAAATACAGAAGAACTCTACTAGAACTTGAATATATTCACATCTGAGCTACACTTGTATCAAGATATTTATTATTTTGTACACGTTAATGTGATATAGAGCACAATTTTGTGGAAGGGAAAAAAGAATAAGGTCCTCACTAAACTCATGCTATGTCTGGCAGGGGCGGATCTAGTCATGTCCCAGGGTGTTCACCCAAACATCCGGGGCAAAAAATTACAGTGTATATTTAGAGTAAATTTTTTTGTGTTCATGTACATATATTAACTTTTGCACACCATGAACAAATGCAAAAGGCTGGCTCAAGTGGTCCAGTTATTTTTTCGAACACCCCGAGTGAAAATCCTGAATCCGCCGCTAATGTCTGGTAAGTCCAGACAATGTAAGCAAACATGTCGATTTTTGCAAGAGTTAAGCAGCTGTATACTTGTCGGTGTCTACTTGTTCATTTTTACACTTTTTAACTGTTTTCTTTCCCGGTTCTCTAGCTGTAACCATCCGAGCTAAGCTCGTGTCCTTTGAACGTTATCAACCAAATTTCACCACCAACAGTTCTATCGAAATGACACTCACGACACGTTAATTGTCCTTTTGCGTCGAAATCGTGGTTTTATTGCGAATTTTTCGATTGGCAAGCCTGTTGCATACCGACTCGTACTACTAGACACAAATAGCAAAGAAAAAAAATGTCGGTGTGAAATTGTTTGGTTCTTGCTCGATAATTTCAAAATATGATTTCCAAATGTATAGGTCAAAGAAGAGTTTGAATGATAATAACACAGGAAACACGGGAGGAAGGCGGGGGACCCCTAATTCCACTTCCATTGAAGAAATTTCAATAAACAAATGTCTGATTTGAATTGACTAAAAAATATAGACTTTTTTTTCCTTCAACAAAAATGTCATTCACATGTACAGTCAAATCTCTCTATAGCGGCAGCGTTTGTCCGAAAATTGCGTGGTCACTATAGTGAGGTGCTGTTATATATGTAGCATTTCATGTTTGGATCTCATTTAGCCGTTATAAACGAAAGTACGCAAATAATTATTTTTCTGTACTTTTTATGTTATAAACGAAAATAACATACTCGTTAATTTTAAATTTCAATTGATTTTTATATCTGATTAATTAAAAAAATTTAAAAGACGAATAAATTCATGACTAGTCGTACCATACCGATAGAGAATTGAAATCTAAGGAACATATGCATTTGAAATTATTTGAGAATTTAGATAGATACAATTTCAAGTTTGACGTAAGAATTCTATAATTATAAGTTTTTTCGTAAATTTCAGTCTCTTAGCGGTAATATCACGCTCGAATTTACGAAAAAATTTGTCCAAACTTTCAGCAATTCAATAGCTTTCCCTTGAAGGTCATCTAAGAAGAGATGTTGACAATTGACTATTCTATTTCACCCCAAGTAGCAATAGGTTGCGGCTCTTCATCAACATTTTCGGTGTCACCTTCTGTATCCGCTGCCTCTTGTTCTTCCACTCCGCTCACTTATACAATAATCTCTTCATCAGTGTAATTTTCAAGGATTGGAAGAGTTGCGTCAAACTCCGTATATTAGTGGTAGCATCCATTGCTTGATTAGTGTTATGAGATGGAAATTGGGCTATAAGTGATGGCACACTACCAACATCTTGAACAAGTTCTAAATTTTCACTATTAATATTAGGGTTTTCATCTGTAGGTGGAATTGCTACGAGTTTTTAGCCATTGTTCGAAAGTAATTGGAAAATAGCCACACTTTAATGCGAAAATTAACATCAAATCAAAATATTCCTACTTAAACACAAAAGAACTTATAATGATTTGAACTTATAAAGGTTTGAACCCCGAATCCTTCCTTGGTTTTAAAACTCAAACTAACTTTTGAACCCCGTGAGTGAGAAAGCTTGTCCGGTGAAGTGAAATAAGAAAGATGGCCGGCCCATTATGATTAAGTCCAGCCACAAAAATGGGCTGATTCAGATGGAACGCAGCGGAAAGCGAGAAGAAACGACTAAACAGCAGCCCAGGCCCGTGCCAGCCGAAAAACCCAACAAGCAATTTCTCCCTCATCGCCTGTAGAAAGAAGCTTCATTGTGTTTATAATTCGGAACGTGATCCTCTATGTTTGTCCCTTCGGGGACATCCGATAAAATTGGAACGATACAGAGAAGATTAGCATGGCCCCTGCGCAAGGATGACACGCACAAATCGAGAAATGGTCCAAATTTTTTTTGCCAAATTTTACGTACACCTCCATAGCTTCATTCCTGCTGTACATGGTGACATTACAGCTAAGAGAAAGAGGTTTTGGTAGGACTGTAATGTGAGGATGCAGAGGAGAGACCGATGTCAATAAAGAAACTGTGCATTAATACATGTTTCTGTTCTTAGACTGTTAGACACGGTGTGGTGTTGGCTTCTGAGAATACATGTCTAAATTAAAGATGTCAATGTCCTCGTGGCGGTGGCGGAGCCGAAAATTTGGCGAAGGGTGTGCAAATCCTCTTCTCACTTGTATTGAGGCGCGCAAAATTAAATATATACTCATAATATCTTACATTTAACCTATATATGTACACCACGTAATATTCCGGCGAAGGGCGGTGGCTCATGGATGTTGATCTCTCCTCTAAAATATGTCCATGCGGAGGAGAGGTTAATATCCATAAGGAATGTCACAGGATTTGGTCTTGGCTACACTCGGCAAAAGTTGTACAAGTGGTGTGTCATAGGGATTTGATCTCAAGTTCCGAGGGTAAATTATGTATTCTGCCTTCTTTAAAATACAGAAGGACTCTACTAGAACTTGAATATATTCACATCTGAGCTACACTTGTATCAAGATATTTATTATTTTGTACACGTTAATGTGATATAGAGCACAATTTTGTGGAAGGGAAAAAAGAATAAGGTCCTCACTAAACTCATGCTATGTCTGGCAGGGGCGGATCTAGTCATGTCCCAGGGTGTTCACCCAAACATCCGGGGCAAAAAATTACAGTGTATATTTAGAGTAAATTTTTTTGTGTTCATGTACATATATTAACTTTTGCACACCATGAACAAATGCAAAAGGCGCTCAAGTGGTCCGGTTATTTTTTCGAACACCCCGAGTGAAAATCCTGAATCCGCCGCTAATGTCTGGTAAGTCCAGACAATGTAAGCAAACATGTCGATTTTTGCAAGAGTTAAGCAGCTGTATACTTGTCGGTGTCTACTTGTTCATTTTTACACTTTTTAACTGTTTTCTTTCCCGGTTCTCTAGCTGTAACCATCCGAGCTAAGCTCGTGTCCTTTGAACGTTATCAACCAAATTTCACCACCAACAGTTCTATCGAAATGACACGCACGACACGTTAATTGTCCTTTTGCGTCGAAATCGTGGTTTTATACCGACTCGTACTACTAGACACAAATAGCAAAGAAAAAAAATGTCGGTGTGAAATTGTTTGGTTCTTGCTTGATAATTTCAAAATATGATTTCCAAATGTATAGGTCAAAGAAGAGTTTGAATGATAATAACACAGGAAACACGGGAGGAAGGCGGGGGACCCCTAATTCCACTTCCATTGAAGAAATTTCAATAAACAAATGTCTGATTTGAATTGACTAAAAAATATAGACTTTTTTTTCCTTCAACAAAAATGTCATTCACATGTACAGTCAAATCTCTCTATAGCGGCAGCGTTTGTCCGAAAATTGCGTGGTCACTATAGTGAGGTGCTGTTATATATGTAGCATTTCATGTTTGGATCTCATTTAGCCGTTATAAACGAAAGTACGCAAAGAATTATTTTTCTGTACTTTTTATGCTATAAACGAAAATAACATACTCGTTAATTTTAAATTTCAATTGATTTTTATATCTGATTAATTAAAAAAATTTAAAAGACGAATAAATTCATGACTAGTCGTACCATACCGATAGAGAATTGAAATCTAAGGAACATATGCATTTGAAATTATTTGAGAATTTAGATAGATACAATTTCAAGTTTGACGTAAGAATTCTATAATTATAAGTTGTTTCGTAAATTTCAGTCTCTTAGCGGTAATATCACGCTCGAATTTACGAAAAAATTTGTCCAAACTTTCAGCAATTCAATAGCTTTCCCTTGAAGGCTGTCTAAGAGATGTTGACAATTGACTATTCTATTTCACCCCAAGTAGCAATAGGTTGAGGCTCTTCATCAACATTTTCGGTGTCACCTTCGTATCCGTCGCCTCTTGTTCTTCCACTCCGCTCACTTATACAATAATCTCTTCATCAGTGTAAGTTTCAAGGATTGGAAGAGTTGCGTCAAACTCCGTATATTAGTGGTAGCATCCATTGCTTGATTAGTGTTATGAGATGGAAATTGGGCTATAAGTGATGGCACACTACCAACATCTTGAACAAGTTCTAAATTTTCACTATTAATATTAGGGTTTTCATCATGGGTGGAATTGCTACGAGTTTTTAGCCATTGTTCGCAAAGTAATTGGAAAATAGCCACACTTTAATGCGAAAATTAACATCAAATCAAAATATTCCTACTTAAACACAAAAGAACTTATAATGATTTGAACTTATAAAGGTTTGAACCCCGAATCCTTCCTTGGTTTTAAAACTCAAACTAACTTTTGAACCCCGTGAGTGAGAAAGCTTGTCCAGTGAAGTGAAATAAGAAAGATGGCCGGCCCATTATGATTAAGTCCAGCCACAAAAATGGGCTGATTCAGATGGAACGCAGCGGAAAGCGAGAAGAAACGACTAAACAGCAGCCCAGGCCCGTGCCAGCCGAAAAACCCAACAAGCAATTTCTCCCTCATCGCCTGTAGAAAGAAGCTTCATTGTGTTTATAATTCGGAACGTGATCCTCTATGTTTGTCCCTTCGGGGACATCCGATAAAATTGGAACGATACAGAGAAGATTAGCATGGCCCCTGCGCAAGGATGACACGCACAAATCGAGAAATGGTCCAAATTTTTTTTGCCAAATTTTACGTACACCTCCATAGCTTCATTCCTGCTGTACATGGTGACATTACAGCTAAGAGAAAGAGGTTTTGGTAGGACTGTAATGTGAGGATGCAGAGGAGAGACCGATGTCAATAAAGAAACTGTGCATTAATACATGTTTCTGTTCTTAGACCTGTTAGACACGGTGTGGTGTTGGCTTCGAGAATACATGTCTAGATTAAAGATGTCAATGTCCTCGTGGCGGTGGGCGGAGCCAGAAATTTGGCGAAGGGTGTGCAAATCCTCTTCTCACTTGTATTGAGGCGCGCAAAATTAAATATATACTCATAATATCTAACATTTAACCTATATATGTACACCACGTAATATTCCGGCGAAGGGCGGTGGCTCATGGATGTTGATCTCTCCTCTAAAATATGTCCATGCGGAGGAGAGGTTAATATCCATAAGGAATGTCACAGGATTTGGTCTTAGCTACACTCGGCAAAAGTTGTACAAGTGGTGTGTCATAGGGATTTGATCTCAAGTTCCGAGGGTAAATTATGTATTCTGCCTTCTTTAAAATACAGAAGAACTCTACTAGAACTTGAATATATTCACATCTGAGCTACACTTGTATCAAGATATTTATTATTTTGTACACGTTAATGTGATATAGAGCACAATTTTGTGGAAGGGAAAAAGAATAAGGTCCTCACTAAACTCATGCTATGTCTGGCAGGGGCGGATCTAGTCATGTCCCAGGGTGTTCACCCAAACATCCGGGGCAAAAAATTACAGTGTATATTTAGAGTAAATTTTTTTGTGTTCATGTACATATATTAACTTTTGCACACCATGAACAAATGCAAAAGGTAGCTCAAGTGGTCCAGTTATTTTTTCGAACACCCCGAGTGAAAATCCTGAATCCGCCGCTAATGTCTGGTAAGTCCAGACAATGTAAGCAAACATGTCGATTTTTGCAAGAGTTAAGCAGCTGTATACTTGTCGGTGTCTACTTGTTCATTTTTACACTTTTTAACTGTTTTCTTTCCCGGTTCTCTAGCTGTAACCATCCGAGCTAAGCTCGTGTCCTTTGAACGTTATCAACCAAATTTCACCACCAACAGTTCTATCGAAATGACACGCACGACACGTTAATTGTCCTTTTGCGTCGAAATCGTGGTTTTATTGCGAATTTTTCGATTGGCAAGCCTGTTGCATACCGACTCGTACTACTAGACACAAATAGCAAAGAAAAAAAATGTCGGTGTGAAATTGTTTGGTTCTTGCTTGATAATTTCAAAATATGATTTCCAAATGTATAGGTCAAAGAAGAGTTTGAATGATAATAACACAGGAAACACGGGAGGAAGGCGGGGGACCCCTAATTCCACTTCCATTGAAGAAATTTCAATAAACAAATGTCTGATTTGAATTGACTAAAAAATATAGACTTTTTTTTCCTTCAACAAAAATGTCATTCACATGTACAATCAAATCTCTCTATAGCGGCAGCGTTTGTCCGAAAATTGCGTGGTCACTATAGTGAGGTGCTGTTATATATGTAGCATTTCATGTTTGGATCTCATTTAGCCGTTATAAACGAAAGTACGCAAAGAATTATTTTTCTGTACTTTTTATGCTATAAACGAAAATAACATACTCGTTAATTTTAAATTTCAATTGATTTTTATATCTGATTAATTAAAAAAATTTAAAAGACGAATAAATTCATGACTAGTCGTACCATACCGATAGAGAATTGAAATCTAAGGAACATATGCATTTGAAATTATTTGAGAATTTAGATAGATACAATTTCAAGTTTGACGTAAGAATTCTATAATTATAAGTTGTTTCGTAAATTTCAGTCTCTTAGCGGTAATATCACGCTCGAATTTACGAAAAAATTTGTCCAAACTTTCAAAGAATTCAATAGCTTTCCCTTGAAGGCTGTCTAAGAGATGTTGACAATTGACTATTCTATTTCACCCCAAGTAGCAATAGGTTGAGGCTCTTCATCAACATTTTCGGTGTCACCTTCTGTATCCGCTGCCTCTTGTTCTTCCACTCCGCTCACTTATACAATAATCTCTTCATCAGTGTAATTTTCAAGGATTGGAAGAGTTGCGTCAAACTCCGTATATTAGTGGTAGCATCCATTGCTTGATTAGTGTTATGAGATGGAAATTGGGCTATAAGTGATGGCACACTACCAACATCTTGAACAAGTTCTAAATTTTCACTATTAATATTAGGGTTTTCATCTGTAGGTGGAATTGCTACGAGTTTTTAGCCATTGTTCGCAAAGTAATTGGAAAATAGCCACACTTTAATGCGAAAATTAACATCAAATCAAAATATTCCTACTTAAACACAAAAGAACTTATAATGATTTGAACTTATAAAGGTTTGAACCCCGAATCCTTCCTTGGTTTTAAAACTCAAACTAACTTTTGAACCCCGTGAGTGAGAAAGCTTGTCCGGTGAAGTGAAATAAGAAAGATGGCCGGCCCATTATGATTAAGTCCAGCCACAAAAATGGGCTGATTCAGATGGAACGCAGCGGAAAGCGAGAAGAAACGACTAAACAGCAGCCCAGGCCCGTGCCAGCCGAAAAACCCAACAAGCAATTTCTCCCTCATCGCCTGTAGAAAGAAGCTTCATTGTGTTTATAATTCGGAACGTGATCCTCTATGTTTGTCCCTTCGGGGACATCCGATAAAATTGGAACGATACAGAGAAGATTAGCATGGCCCCTGCGCAAGGATGACACGCACAAATCGAGAAATGGTCCAAATTTTTTTTGCCAAATTTTACGTACACCTCCATAGCTTCATTCCTGCTGTACATGGTGACATTACAGCTAAGAGAAAGAGGTTTTGGTAGGACTGTAATGTGAGGATGCAGAGGAGAGACCGATGTCAATAAAGAAACTGTGCATTAATACATGTTTCTGTTCTTAGACTGTTAGACACGGTGTGGTGTTGGCTTCTGAGAATACATGTCTAGATTAAAGATGTCAATGTCCTCGTGGCGCGTGGCGGAGCCAGAAATTTGGCGAAGGGTGTGCAAATCCTCTTCTCACTTGTATTGAGGCGCGCAAAATTAAATATATACTCATAATATCTAACATTTAACCTATATATGTACACCACGTAATATTCCGGCGAAGGGCGGTGGCTCATGGATGTTGATCTCTCCTCTAAAATATGTCCATGCGGAGGAGAGGTTAATATCCATAAGGAATGTCACAGGATTTGGTCTTAGCTACACTCGGCAAAAGTTGTACAAGTGGTGTGTCATAGGGATTTGATCTCAAGTTCCGAGGGTAAATTATGTATTCTGCCTTCTTTAAAATACAGAAGAACTCTACTAGAACTTGAATATATTCACATCTGAGCTACACTTGTATCAAGATATTTATTATTTTGTACACGTTAATGTGATATAGAGCACAATTTTGTGGAAGGGAAAAAAGAATAAGGTCCTCACTAAACTCATGCTATGTCTGGCAGGGGCGGATCTAGTCATGTCCCAGGGTGTTCACCCAAACATCCGGGGCAAAAAATTACATGTATATTTAGAGTAAATTTTTTTGTGTTCATGTACATATATTAACTTTTGCACACCATGAACAAATGCAAAAGGCTGCTCAAGTGGTCCGAGTTATTTTTTCGAACACCCCGAGTGAAAATCCTGAATCCGCCGCTAATGTCTGGTAAGTCCAGACAATGTAAGCAAACATGTCGATTTTTGCAAGAGTTAAGCAGCTGTATACTTGTCGGTGTCTACTTGTTCATTTTTACACTTTTTAACTTGTTTTCTTTCCGGTTCTCTAGTTGTAACCATCCGAGCTAAGCTCGTGTCCTTTGAACGTTATCAACCAAATTTCACCACCAACAGGTTCTATCGAAATGACACGCACGACACGTTAATTGTCCTTTTGCGTCGAAATCGTGGTTTTATTGCGAATTTTTCGATTGGCAAGCCTGTTGCATACCGACTCGTACTACTAGACACAAATAGCAAAGAAAAAAAATGTCGGTGTGAAATTGTTTGGTTCTTGCTTGATAATTTCAAAATATGATTTCCAAATGTATAGGTCAAAGAAGAGTTTGAATGATAATAACACAGAAACACGGGAGGAAGGCGGGGGACCCCTAATTCCACTTCCATTGAAGAAATTTCAATAAACAAATGTCGATTTGAATTGACTAAAAAATATAGACTTTTTTTTCCTTCAACAAAAATGTCATTCACATGTACGATCAAATCTCTCTATAGCGGCGGCGTTTGTCCGAAAATTGCGTGGTCACTATAGTGAGGTCTTTATATATGTAGCATTTCATGTTTGGATCTCATTTAGCCGTTATAAACGAAAGTACGCAAAGAATTATTTTTCTGTACTTTTTATGCTATAAACGAAAATAACATACTCGTTAATTTTAAATTTCAATTGATTTTTATATCTGATTAATTAAAAAAATTTAAAAGACGAATAAATTCATGACTAGTCGTACCATACCGATAGAGAATTGAAATCTAAGGAACATATGCATTTGAAATTATTTGAGAATTTAGATAGATACAATTTCAAGTTTGACGTAAGAATTCTATAATTATAAGTTGTTTCGTAAATTTCAGTCTCTTAGCGGTAATATCACGCTCGAATTTACGAAAAAATTTGTCCAAACTTTCAGCAATTCAATAGCTTTCCCTTGAAGGCTGTCTAAGAGATGTTGACAATTGACTATTCTATTTCACCCCAAGTAGCAATAGGTTGAGGCTCTTCATCAACATTTTCGGTGTCACCTTCTGTATCCGCTGCCTCTTGTTCTTCCACTCCGCTCACTTATACAATAATCTCTTCATCAGTGTAATTTTCAAGGATTGGAAGAGTTGCGTCAAACTCCGTATATTAGTGGTAGCATCCATTGCTTGATTAGTGTTATGAGATGGAAATTGGGCTATAAGTGATGGCACACTACCAACATCTTGAACAAGTTCTAAATTTTCACTATTAATATTAGGGTTTTCATCTGTAGGTGGAATTGCTACGAGTTTTTAGCCATTGTTCGCAAAGTAATTGGAAAATAGCCACACTTTAATGCGAAAATTAACATCAAATCAAAATATTCCTACTTAAACACAAAAGAACTTATAATGATTTGAACTTATAAAGGTTTGAACCCCGAATCCTTCCTTGGTTTTAAAACTCAAACTAACTTTTGAACCCCGTGAGTGAGAAAGCTTGTCCGGTGAAGTGAAATAAGAAAGATGGCCGGCCCATTATGATTAAGTCCAGCCACAAAAATGGGCTGATTCAGATGGAACGCAGCGGAAAGCGAGAAGAAACGACTAAACAGCAGCCCAGGCCCGTGCCAGCCGAAAAACCCAACAAGCAATTTCTCCCTCATCGCCTGTAGAAAGAAGCTTCATTGTGTTTATAATTCGGAACGTGATCCTCTATGTTTGTCCCTTCGGGGACATCCGATAAAATTGGAACGATACAGAGAAGATTAGCATGGCCCCTGCGCAAGGATGACACGCACAAATCGAGAAATGGTCCAAATTTTTTTTGCCAAATTTTACGTACACCTCCATAGCTTCATTCCTGCTGTACATGGTGACATTACAGCTAAGAGAAAGAGGTTTTGGTAGGACTGTAATGTGAGGATGCAGAGGAGAGACCGATGTCAATAAAGAAACTGTGCATTAATACATGTTTCTGTTCTTAGACTGTTAGACACGGTGTGGTTGGGCTTCGAGAATACATGTCTAGATTAAAGATGTCAATGTCCTCGTGGCGGTGGCGGAGCCAGAAATTTTGGCGAAGGGTGTGCAAATCCTCTTCTCACTTGTATTGAGGCGCGCAAAATTAAATATATACTCATAATATCTTACATTTAACCTATATATGTACACCACGTAATATTCCGGCGAAGGGCGGTGGCTCATGGATGTTGATCTCTCCTCTAAAATATGTCCATGCGGAGGAGAGGTTAATATCCATAAGGAATGTCACAGGATTTGGTCTTGGCTACACTCGGCAAAAGTTGTACAAGTGGTGTGTCATAGGGATTTGATCTCAAGTTCCGAGGGTAAATTATGTATTCTGCCTTCTTTAAAATACAGAAGAACTCTACTAGAACTTGAATATATTCACATCTGAGCTACACTTGTATCAAGATATTTATTATTTTGTACACGTTAATGTGATATAGAGCACAATTTTGTGGAAGGGAAAAAAGAATAAGGTCCTCACTAAACTCATGCTATGTCTGGCAGGGGCGGATCTAGTCATGTCCCAGGGTGTTCACCCAAACATCCGGGGCAAAAAATTACAGTGTATATTTAGAGTAAATTTTTTTGTGTTCATGTACATATATTAACTTTTGCACACCATGAACAAATGCAAAAGGTGGCTCAAGTGGTCCAGGTTATTTTTTCGAACACCCCGAGTGAAAATCCCGAATCCGCCGCTAATGTCCGGTAAGTCCGGACAATGTAAGCAAACATGTCGATTTTTGCAAGAGTTAAGCAAATGTATACTTGTCGGTGTCTACTTGTTCATTTTTACACTTTTTAACCGTTTTCTTTCCGGTTCTCTAGTTTGTAACCATCCGAGCTAAGCTCGTGTCCTTTGAACGTTATCAACCAAATTTCACCACCAACAGCTCTATCGAAATGACACGCACGACACGTTAATTGTCCTTTTGCGTCGAAATCGTGGTTTTATTGCGAATTTTTCGATTGGCAAGCTTTGTTGCATACCGACTCGTACTACTAGACACAAATAGCAAAGAAAAAAATGTCGGTGTGAAATTGTTTGGTTCTTGCTCGATAATTTCAAAATATGATTTCCAAATGTATAGGTCAAAGAAGAGTTTGAATGATAATAACACAGAAACACGGGAGGAAGGCGGGGGACCCCTAATTCCACTTCCATTGAAGAAATTTCAATAAACAAATGTCGATTTGAATTGACTAAAAAATATAGACTTTTTTTTCCTTCAACAAAAATGTCATTCACATGTACAACAAATCTCTCTATAGCGGCAGCGTTTGTCCGAAAATTGCGTGGTCACTATAGTGAGGTGCTGTTATATATGTAGCATTTCATGTTTGGATCTCATTTAGCCGTTATAAACGAAAGTACGCAAATAATTATTTTTCTGTACTTTTTATGCTATAAACGAAAATAACATACTCGTTAATTTTAAATTTCAATTGATTTTTATATCTGATTAATTAAAAAAATTTAAAAGACGAATAAATTCATGACTAGTCGCACCATACCGATAGAGAATTGAAATCTAAGGAACATATGCATTTGAAATTATTTGAGAATTTAGATAGATACAATTTCAAGTTTGACGTAAGAATTCTATAATTATAAGTTGTTTCGTAAATTTCAGTCTCTTAGCGGTAATATCACGCTCGAATTTACGAAAAAATTTGTCCAAACTTTCAAAATTCAATAGCTTTCCCTTGAAGGTCATCTAAGAGATGTTGACAATTGACTATTCTATTTCACCCCAAGTAGCAATAGGTTGCGGCTCTTCATCAACATTTTCGGTGTCACCTTCTCGTATCCGTCGCTCTTGTTCTTCCACTCCGCTCACTTATACAATAATCTCTTCATCAGTGTAATTTTCAAGGATTGGAAGAGTTGCGTCAAACTCCGTATATTAGTGGTAGCATCCATTGCTTGATTAGTGTTATGAGATGGAAATTGGGCTATAAGTGATGGCACACTACCAACATCTTGAACAAGTTCTAAATTTTCACTATTAATATTAGGGTTTTCATCTCAGTAGGTGGAATTGCTACGAGTTTTTAGCCATTGTTCGCAAAGTAATTGGAAAATAGCCACACTTTAATGCGAAAATTAACATCAAATCAAAATATTCCTACTTAAACACAAAAGAACTTATAATGATTTGAACTTATAAAGGTTTGAACCCCGAATCCTTCCTTGGTTTTAAAACTCAAACTAACTTTTGAACCCCGTGAGTGAGAAAGCTTGTCCGGTGAAGTGAAATAAGAAAGATGGCCGGCCCATTATGATTAAGTCCAGCCACAAAAATGGGCTGATTCAGATGGAACGCAGCGGAAAGCGAGAAGAAACGACTAAACAGCAGCCCAGGCCCGTGCCAGCCGAAAAACCCAACAAGCAATTTCTCCCTCATCGCCTGTAGAAAGAAGCTTCATTGTGTTTATAATTCGGAACGTGATCCTCTATGTTTGTCCCTTCGGGGACATCCGATAAAATTGGAACGATACAGAGAAGATTAGCATGGCCCCTGCGCAAGGATGACACGCACAAATCGAGAAATGGTCCAAATTTTTTTTGCCAAATTTTACGTACACCTCCATAGCTTCATTCCTGCTGTACATGGTGACATTACAGCTAAGAGAAAGAGGTTTTGGTAGGACTGTAATGTGAGGATGCAGAGGAGAGACCGATGTCAATAAAGAAACTGTGCATTAATACATGTTTCTGTTCTTAGACTGTTAGACACGGTGTGGTGTTGGCTTCTGAGAATACATGTCTAAATTAAAGATGTCAATGTCCTCGTGGCGGTGGCGGAGCCGAAATTTTGGCGAAGGGTGTGCAAATCCTCTTCTCACTTGTATTGAGGCGCGCAAAATTAAATATATACTCATAATATCTTACATTTAACCTATATATGTACACCACGTAATATTCCGGCGAAGGGCGGTGGCTCATGGATGTTGATCTCTCCTCTAAAATATGTCCATGCGGAGGAGAGGTTAATATCCATAAGGAATGTCACAGGATTTGGTCTTGGCTACACTCGGCAAAAGTTGTACAAGTGGTGTGTCATAGGGATTTGATCTCAAGTTCCGAGGGTAAATTATGTATTCTGCCTTCTTTAAAATACAGAAGGACTCTACTAGAACTTGAATATATTCACATCTGAGCTACACTTGTATCAAGATATTTATTATTTTGTACACGTTAATGTGATATAGAGCACAATTTTGTGGAAGGGAAAAAAGAATAAGGTCCTCACTAAACTCATGCTATGTCTGGCAGGGGCGGATCTAGTCATGTCCCAGGGTGTTCACCCAAACATCCGGGGCAAAAAATTACAGGTGTATATTTAGAGTAAATTTTTTTGTGTTCATGTACATATATTAACTTTTGCACACCATGAACAAATGCAAAAGGCCGGCTCAAGTGGTCCAGTTATTTTTTCGAACACCCCGAGTGAAAATCCCGAATCCCCGCTAATGTCCGGTAAGTCCGGACAATGTAAGCAAACATGTCGATTTTTGCAAGAGTTAAGCAACCGTATACTTGTCGGTGTCTACTTGTTCATTTTTACACTTTTTAACCGTGTTTTCTTTCCGGTTCTTCTCTAGTTGTAACCATCCGAGCTAAGCTCGTGTCCTTTGAACGTTATCAACCAAATTTCACCACCAACAGCTTCTATCGAAATGACACGCACGACACGTTAATTGTCCTTTTGCGTCGAAATCGTGGTTTTATTGCGAATTTTTCGATTGGCAAGCTTTGTTGCATACCGACTCGTACTACTAGACACAAATAGCAAAGAAAAAAAAAAATGTCGGTGTGAAATTGTTTGGTTCTTGCTTGATAATTTCAAAATATGATTTCCAAATGTATAGGTCAAAGAAGAGTTTGAATGATAATAACACAGAAACACGGGAGGAAGGCGGGGGACCCCTAATTCCACTTCCATTGAAGAAATTTCAATAAACAAATGTCCGATTTGAATTGACTAAAAAATATAGACTTTTTTTTCCTTCAACAAAAATGTCATTCACATGTACAAATAAATCTCTCTATAGCGGCAGCGTTTGTCCGAAAATTGCGTGGTCACTATAGTGAGGTGCTGTTATATATGTAGCATTTCATGTTTGGATCTCATTTAGCCGTTATAAACGAAAGTACGCAAATAATTATTTTTCTGTACTTTTTATGCTATAAACGAAAATAACATACTCGTTAATTTTAAATTTCAATTGATTTTTATATCTGATTAATTAAAAAAATTTAAAAGACGAATAAATTCATGACTAGTCGTACCATACCGATAGAGAATTGAAATCTAAGGAACATATGCATTTGAAATTATTTGAGAATTTAGATAGATACAATTTCAAGTTTGACGTAAGAATTCTATAATTATAAGTTGTTTCGTAAATTTCAGTCTCTTAGCGGTAATATCACGCTCGAATTTACGAAAAAATTTGTCCAAACTTTCAGCAATTCAATAGCTTTCCCTTGAAGGCTGTCTAAGAGATGTTGACAATTGACTATTCTATTTCACCCCAAGTAGCAATAGGTTGAGGCTCTTCATCAACATTTTCGGTGTCACCTTCTCGTATCCGTCGCCTCTTGTTCTTCCACTCCGCTCACTTATACAATAATCTCTTCATCAGTGTAATTTTCAAGGATTGGAAGAGTTGCGTCAAACTCCGTATATTAGTGGTAGCATCCATTGCTTGATTAGTGTTATGAGATGGAAATTGGGCTATAAGTGATGGCACACTACCAACATCTTGAACAAGTTCTAAATTTTCACTATTAATATTAGGGTTTTCATCTGTAGGTGGAATTGCTACGAGTTTTTAGCCATTGTTCGCAAAGTAATTGGAAAATAGCCACACTTTAATGCGAAAATTAACATCAAATCAAAATATTCCTACTTAAACACAAAAGAACTTATAATGATTTGAACTTATAAAGGTTTGAACCCCGAATCCTTCCTTGGTTTTAAAACTCAAACTAACTTTTGAACCCCGTGAGTGAGAAAGCTTGTCCGGTGAAGTGAAATAAGAAAGATGGCCGGCCCATTATGATTAAGTCCAGCCACAAAAATGGGCTGATTCAGATGGAACGCAGCGGAAAGCGAGAAGAAACGACTAA
Source organism: Anisodus tanguticus (assembly GCA_034509755.1). Classification (NCBI taxonomy): domain Eukaryota; kingdom Viridiplantae; phylum Streptophyta; class Magnoliopsida; order Solanales; family Solanaceae; genus Anisodus; species Anisodus tanguticus. Next base: position 3,517,643 of record CM067543.1, on the reverse strand, counting down.
ACAGCAGCCCAGGCCCGTGCCAGCCGAAAAACCCAACAAGCAATTTCTCCCTCATCGCCTGTAGAAAGAAGCTTCATTGTGTTTATAATTCGGAACGTGATCCTCTATGTTTGTCCCTTCGGGGACATCCGATAAAATTGGAACGATACAGAGAAGATTAGCATGGCCCCTGCGCAAGGATGACACGCACAAATCGAGAAATGGTCCAAATTTTTTTTGCCAAATTTTACGTACACCTCCATAGCTTCATTCCTGCTGTACATGGTGACATTACAGCTAAGAGAAAGAGGTTTTGGTAGGACTGTAATGTGAGGATGCAGAGGAGAGACCGATGTCAATAAAGAAACTGTGCATTAATACATGTTTCTGTTCTTAGACTCGTTAGACACGGTGTGGTGTTGGCTTCTCGAGAATACATGTCTAGATTAAAGATGTCAATGTCCTCGTGGCGTGGCGGAGCCGAAATTTGGCGAAGGGTGTGCAAATCCTCTTCTCACTTGTATTGAGGCGCGCAAAATTAAATATATACTCATAATATCTAACATTTAACCTATATATGTACACCACGTAATATTCCGGCGAAGGGCGGTGGCTCATGGATGTTGATCTCTCCTCTAAAATATGTCCATGCGGAGGAGAGGTTAATATCCATAAGGAATGTCACAGGATTTGGTCTTAGCTACACTCGGCAAAAGTTGTACAAGTGGTGTGTCATAGGGATTTGATCTCAAGTTCCGAGGGTAAATTATGTATTCTGCCTTCTTTAAAATACAGAAGAACTCTACTAGAACTTGAATATATTCACATCTGAGCTACACTTGTATCAAGATATTTATTATTTTGTACACGTTAATGTGATATAGAGCACAATTTTGTGGAAGGGAAAAAAGAATAAGGTCCTCACTAAACTCATGCTATGTCTGGCAGGGGCGGATCTAGTCATGTCCCAGGGTGTTCACCCAAACATCCGGGGCAAAAAATTACATGTATATTTAGAGTAATTTTTTTTGTGTTCATGTACATATATTAACTTTTGCACACCATGAACAAATGCAAAAGGCTGGCTCAAGTGGTCCAGTTATTTTTTCGAACACCCCGAGTGAAAATCCTGAATCCGCCGCTAATGTCTGGTAAGTCCAGACAATGTAAGCAAACATGTCGATTTTTGCAAGAGTTAAGCAGCTGTATACTTGTCGGTGTCTACTTGTTCATTTTTACACTTTTTAACTGTTTTCTTTCCCGTTCTCTAGCTGTAACCATCCGAGCTAAGCTCGTGTCCTTTGAACGTTATCAACCAAATTTCACCACCAACAGTTCTATCGAAATGACACCACGACACGTTAATTGTCCTTTTGCGTCGAAATCGTGGTTTTATTGCGAATTTTTCGATTGGCAAGCTTTGTTGCATACCGACTCGTACTACTAGACACAAATAGCAAAGAAAAAAATGTCGGTGTGAAATTGTTTGGTTCTTGCTCGATAATTTCAAAATATGATTTCCAAATGTATAGGTCAAAGAAGAGTTTGAATGATAATAACACAGGAAACACGGGAGGAAGGCGGGGGACCCCTAATTCCACTTCCATTGAAGAAATTTCAATAAACAAATGTCTGATTTGAATTGACTAAAAAATATAGACTTTTTTTTCCTTCAACAAAAATGTCATTCACATGTACAAAATCTCTCTATAGCGGCGCGTTTGTCCGAAAATTGCGTGGTCACTATAGTGAGGTGTCATATATATGTAGCATTTCATGTTTGGATCTCATTTAGCCGTTATAAACGAAAGTACGCAAATAATTATTTTTCTGTACTTTTTATGCTATAAACGAAAATAACATACTCGTTAATTTTAAATTTCAATTGATTTTTATATCTGATTAATTAAAAAAATTTAAAAGACGAATAAATTCATGACTAGTCGTACCATACCGATAGAGAATTGAAATCTAAGGAACATATGCATTTGAAATTATTTGAGAATTTAGATAGATACAATTTCAAGTTTGACGTAAGAATTCTATAATTATAAGTTGTTTCGTAAATTTCAGTCTCTTAGCGGTAATATCACGCTCGAATTTACGAAAAAATTTGTCCAAACTTTCAGCAATTCAATAGCTTTCCCTTGAAGGCTGTCTAAGAGATGTTGACAATTGACTATTCTATTTCACCCCAAGTAGCAATAGGTTGCGGCTCTTCATCAACATTTTCGGTGTCACCTTCGTATCCGTCGCCTCTTGTTCTTCCACTCCGCTCACTTATACAATAATCTCTTCATCGTGTAATTTTCAAGGATTGGAAGAGTTGCGTCAAACTCCGTATATTAGTGGTAGCATCCATTGCTTGATTAGTGTTATGAGATGGAAATTGGGCTATAAGTGATGGCACACTACCAACATCTTGAACAAGTTCTAAATTTTCACTATTAATATTAGGGTTTTCATCTCGTAGGTGGAATTGCTACGAGTTTTTAGCCATTGTTCGCAAAGTAATTGGAAAATAGCCACACTTTAATGCGAAAATTAACATCAAATCAAAATATTCCTACTTAAACACAAAAGAACTTATAATGATTTGAACTTATAAAGGTTTGAACCCCGAATCCTTCCTTGGTTTTAAAACTCAAACTAACTTTTGAACCCCGTGAGTGAGAAAGCTTGTCCGGTGAAGTGAAATAAGAAAGATGGCCGGCCCATTATGATTAAGTCCAGCCACAAAAATGGGCTGATTCAGATGGAACGCAGCGGAAAGCGAGAAGAAACGACTAAACAGCAGCCCAGGCCCGTGCCAGCCGAAAAACCCAACAAGCAATTTCTCCCTCAGCCTGTAGAAAGAAGCTTCATTGTGTTTATAATTCGGAACGTGATCCTCTATGTTTGTCCCTTCGGGGACATCCGATAAAATTGGAACGATACAGAGAAGATTAGCATGGCCCCTGCGCAAGGATGACACGCACAAATCGAGAAATGGTCCAAATTTTTTTTGCCAAATTTTACGTACACCTCCATAGCTTCATTCCTGCTGTACATGGTGACATTACAGCTAAGAGAAAGAGGTTTTGGTAGGACTGTAATGTGAGGATGCAGAGGAGAGACCGATGTCAATAAAGAAACTGTGCATTAATACATGTTTCTGTTCTTAGATCGTTAGACACGGTGTGGTGTTGGCTTCGAGAATACATGTCTAGATTAAAGATGTCAATGTCCTCGTGGCGGTGGCGGAGCCGAAAATTTGGCGAAGGGTGTGCAAATCCTCTTCTCACTTGTATTGAGGCGCGCAAAATTAAATATATACTCATAATATCTAACATTTAACCTATATATGTACACCACGTAATATTCCGGCGAAGGGCGGTGGCTCATGGATGTTGATCTCTCCTCTAAAATATGTCCATGCGGAGGAGAGGTTAATATCCATAAGGAATGTCACAGGATTTGGTCTTAGCTACACTCGGCAAAAGTTGTACAAGTGGTGTGTCATAGGGATTTGATCTCAAGTTCCGAGGGTAAATTATGTATTCTGCCTTCTTTAAAATACAGAAGAACTCTACTAGAACTTGAATATATTCACATCTGAGCTACACTTGTATCAAGATATTTATTATTTTGTACACGTTAATGTGATATAGAGCACAATTTTGTGGAAGGGAAAAAAGAATAAGGTCCTCACTAAACTCATGCTATGTCTGGCAGGGGCGGATCTAGTCATGTCCCAGGGTGTTCACCCAAACATCCGGGGCAAAAAATTACAGTGTATATTTAGAGTAAATTTTTTTTGTGTTCATGTACATATATTAACTTTTGCACACCATGAACAAATGCAAAGGGCCGGCTCAAGTGGTCCAGTTATTTTTTCGAACACCCCGAGTGAAAATCCCGAATCCGCCGCTAATGTCCGGTAAGTCCGGACAATGTAAGCAAACATGTCGATTTTTGCAAGAGTTAAGCAAATTTGTATACTTGTCGGTGTCTACTTGTTCATTTTTACACTTTTTAACCGTTTTCTTTCCCGTTCTCTAGTTGTAACCATCCGAGCTAAGCTCGTGTCCTTTGAACGTTATCAACCAAATTTCACCACCAACAGCTTCTATCGAAATGACACGCACGACACGTTAATTGTCCTTTTGCGTCGAAATCGTGGTTTTATTGCGAATTTTTCGATTGGCAAGCCCGTTGCATACCGACTCGTACTACTAGACACAAATAGCAAAGAAAAAAAAATGTCGGTGTGAAATTGTTTGGTTCTTGCTCGATAATTTCAAAATATGATTTCCAAATGTATAGGTCAAAGAAGAGTTTGAATGATAATAACACAGAAACACGGGAGGAAGGCGGGGGACCCCTAATTCCACTTCCATTGAAGAAATTTCAATAAACAAATGTCCGATTTGAATTGACTAAAAAATATAGACTTTTTTTTCCTTCAACAAAAATGTCATTCACATGTACAACAAATCTCTCTATAGCGGCGCGTTTGTCCGAAAATTGCGTGGTCACTATAGTGAGGTGTCTTTATATATGTAGCATTTCATGTTTGGATCTCATTTAGCCGTTATAAACGAAAGTACGCAAATAATTATTTTTCTCGTACTTTTTATGCTATAAACGAAAATAACATACTCGTTAATTTTAAATTTCAATTGATTTTTATATCTGATTAATTAAAAAAATTTAAAAGACGAATAAATTCATGACTAGTCGTACCATACCGATAGAGAATTGAAATCTAAGGAACATATGCATTTGAAATTATTTGAGAATTTAGATAGATACAATTTCAAGTTTGACGTAAGAATTCTATAATTATAAGTTGTTTCGTAAATTTCAGTCTCTTAGCGGTAATATCACGCTCGAATTTACGAAAAAATTTGTCCAAACTTTCAAAGAATTCAATAGCTTTCCCTTGAAGGTCGTCTAAGAGATGTTGACAATTGACTATTCTATTTCACCCCAAGTAGCAATAGGTTGCGGCTCTTCATCAACATTTTCGGTGTCACCTTCTCGTATCCGCCGCCTCTTGTTCTTCCACTCCGCTCACTTATACAATAATCTCTTCATCGTGTAATTTTCAAGGATTGGAAGAGTTGCGTCAAACTCCGTATATTAGTGGTAGCATCCATTGCTTGATTAGTGTTATGAGATGGAAATTGGGCTATAAGTGATGGCACACTACCAACATCTTGAACAAGTTCTAAATTTTCACTATTAATATTAGGGTTTTCATCTCGTAGGTGGAATTGCTACGAGTTTTTAGCCATTGTTCGCAAAGTAATTGGAAAATAGCCACACTTTAATGCGAAAATTAACATCAAATCAAAATATTCCTACTTAAACACAAAAGAACTTATAATGATTTGAACTTATAAAGGTTTGAACCCCGAATCCTTCCTTGGTTTTAAAACTCAAACTAACTTTTGAACCCCGTGAGTGAGAAAGCTTGTCCGGTGAAGTGAAATAAGAAAGATGGCCGGCCCATTATGATTAAGTCCAGCCACAAAAATGGGCTGATTCAGATGGAACGCAGCGGAAAGCGAGAAGAAACGACTAAACAGCAGCCCAGGCCCGTGCCAGCCGAAAAACCCAACAAGCAATTTCTCCCTCATCGCCTGTAGAAAGAAGCTTCATTGTGTTTATAATTCGGAACGTGATCCTCTATGTTTGTCCCTTCGGGGACATCCGATAAAATTGGAACGATACAGAGAAGATTAGCATGGCCCCTGCGCAAGGATGACACGCACAAATCGAGAAATGGTCCAAATTTTTTTTGCCAAATTTTACGTACACCTCCATAGCTTCATTCCTGCTGTACATGGTGACATTACAGCTAAGAGAAAGAGGTTTTGGTAGGACTGTAATGTGAGGATGCAGAGGAGAGACCGATGTCAATAAAGAAACTGTGCATTAATACATGTTTCTGTTCTTAGACTGTTAGACACGGTGTGGTGTTGGCTTCTGAGAATACATGTCTAGATTAAAGATGTCAATGTCCTCGTGGCAGTGGCGGAGCCAGAATTTTGGCGAAGGGTGTGCAAATCCTCTTCTCACTTGTATTGAGGCGCGCAAAATTAAATATATACTCATAATATCTTACATTTAACCTATATATGTACACCACGTAATATTCCGGCGAAGGGCGGTGGCTCATGGATGTTGATCTCTCCTCTAAAATATGTCCATGCGGAGGAGAGGTTAATATCCATAAGGAATGTCACAGGATTTGGTCTTGGCTACACTCGGCAAAAGTTGTACAAGTGGTGTGTCATAGGGATTTGATCTCAAGTTCCGAGGGTAAATTATGTATTCTGCCTTCTTTAAAATACAGAAGAACTCTACTAGAACTTGAATATATTCACATCTGAGCTACACTTGTATCAAGATATTTATTATTTTGTACACGTTAATGTGATATAGAGCACAATTTTGTGGAAGGGAAAAAAGAATAAGGTCCTCACTAAACTCATGCTATGTCTGGCAGGGGCGGATCTAGTCATGTCCCAGGGTGTTCACCCAAACATCCGGGGCAAAAAATTACAGTGTATATTTAGAGTAAATTTTTTTGTGTTCATGTACATATATTAACTTTTGCACACCATGAACAAATGCAAAAGGCCGGCTCAAGTGGTCCAGCTTATTTTTTCGAACACCCCGAGTGAAAATCCCGAATCCGCCGCTAATGTCCGGTAAGTCCGGACAATGTAAGCAAACATGTCGATTTTTGCAAGAGTTAAGCAAATGTATACTTGTCGGTGTCTACTTGTTCATTTTTACACTTTTTAACCGTTTTCTTTCCCGTTCTCTAGTTGTAACCATCCGAGCTAAGCTCGTGTCCTTTGAACGTTATCAACCAAATTTCACCACCAACAGCTTCTATCGAAATGACACTCACGACACGTTAATTGTCCTTTTGCGTCGAAATCGTGGTTTTATTGCGAATTTTTCGATTGGCAAGCCTTTGTTGCATACCGACTCGTACTACTAGACACAAATAGCAAAGAAAAAAATGTCGGTGTGAAATTGTTTGGTTCTTGCTCGATAATTTCAAAATATGATTTCCAAATGTATAGGTCAAAGAAGAGTTTGAATGATAATAACACAGAAACACGGGAGGAAGGCGGGGGACCCCTAATTCCACTTCCATTGAAGAAATTTCAATAAACAAATGTCCGATTTGAATTGACTAAAAAATATAGACTTTTTTTTCCTTCAACAAAAATGTCATTCACATGTACAAATCAAATCTCTCTATAGCGGCGCGTTTGTCCGAAAATTGCGTGGTCACTATAGTGAGGTGTCTTTGTTATATATGTAGCATTTCATGTTTGGATCTCATTTAGCCGTTATAAACGAAAGTACGCAAATAATTATTTTTCTGTACTTTTTATGCTATAAACGAAAATAACATACTCGTTAATTTTAAATTTCAATTGATTTTTATATCTGATTAATTAAAAAAATTTAAAAGACGAATAAATTCATGACTAGTCGTACCATACCGATAGAGAATTGAAATCTAAGGAACATATGCATTTGAAATTATTTGAGAATTTAGATAGATACAATTTCAAGTTTGACGTAAGAATTCTATAATTATAAGTTGTTTCGTAAATTTCGCCTCTCTTAGCGGTAATATCACGCTCGAATTTACGAAAAAATTTGTCCAAACTTTCAGCAATTCAATAGCTTTCCCTTGAAGGCTGTCTAAGAGATGTTGACAATTGACTATTCTATTTCACCCCAAGTAGCAATAGGTTGCGGCTCTTCATCAACATTTTCGGTGTCACCTTCTGTATCCGTCGCCTCTTGTTCTTCCACTCCGCTCACTTATACAATAATCTCTTCATCAGTGTAATTTTCAAGGATTGGAAGAGTTGCGTCAAACTCCGTATATTAGTGGTAGCATCCATTGCTTGATTAGTGTTATGAGATGGAAATTGGGCTATAAGTGATGGCACACTACCAACATCTTGAACAAGTTCTAAATTTTCACTATTAATATTAGGGTTTTCATCTGTAGGTGGAATTGCTACGAGTTTTTAGCCATTGTTCGCAAAGTAATTGGAAAATAGCCACACTTTAATGCGAAAATTAACATCAAATCAAAATATTCCTACTTAAACACAAAAGAACTTATAATGATTTGAACTTATAAAGGTTTGAACCCCGAATCCTTCCTTGGTTTTAAAACTCAAACTAACTTTTGAACCCCGTGAGTGAGAAAGCTTGTCCGGTGAAGTGAAATAAGAAAGATGGCCGGCCCATTATGATTAAGTCCAGCCACAAAAATGGGCTGATTCAGATGGAACGCAGCGGAAAGCGAGAAAAACGACTAAACAGCAGCCCAGGCCCGTGCCAGCCGAAAAACCCAACAAGCAATTTCTCCCTCATCGCCTGTAGAAAGAAGCTTCATTGTGTTTATAATTCGGAACGTGATCCTCTATGTTTGTCCCTTCGGGGACATCCGATAAAATTGGAACGATACAGAGAAGATTAGCATGGCCCCTGCGCAAGGATGACACGCACAAATCGAGAAATGGTCCAAATTTTTTTTGCCAAATTTTACGTACACCTCCATAGCTTCATTCCTGCTGTACATGGTGACATTACAGCTAAGAGAAAGAGGTTTTGGTAGGACTGTAATGTGAGGATGCAGAGGAGAGACCGATGTCAATAAAGAAACTGTGCATTAATACATGTTTCTGTTCTTAGATCTGTTAGACACGGTGTGGTGTTGGCTTCGAGAATACATGTCTAGATTAAAGATGTCAATGTCCTCGTGGCAGGTGGCGGAGCCGAAATTTGGCGAAGGGTGTGCAAATCCTCTTCTCACTTGTATTGAGGCGCGCAAAATTAAATATATACTCATAATATCTAACATTTAACCTATATATGTACACCACGTAATATTCCGGCGAAGGGCGGTGGCTCATGGATGTTGATCTCTCCTCTAAAATATGTCCATGCGGAGGAGAGGTTAATATCCATAAGGAATGTCACAGGATTTGGTCTTAGCTACACTCGGCAAAAGTTGTACAAGTGGTGTGTCATAGGGATTTGATCTCAAGTTCCGAGGGTAAATTATGTATTCTGCCTTCTTTAAAATACAGAAGAACTCTACTAGAACTTGAATATATTCACATCTGAGCTACACTTGTATCAAGATATTTATTATTTTGTACACGTTAATGTGATATAGAGCACAATTTTGTGGAAGGGAAAAAAGAATAAGGTCCTCACTAAACTCATGCTATGTCTGGCAGGGGCGGATCTAGTCATGTCCCAGGGTGTTCACCCAAACATCCGGGGCAAAAAATTACAGTGTATATTTAGAGTAATTTTTTTTGTGTTCATGTACATATATTAACTTTTGCACACCATGAACAAATGCAAAAGGCTGGCTCAAGTGGTCCAGTTATTTTTTCGAACACCCCGAGTGAAAATCCTAAATCCGCCGCTAATGTCTGGTAAGTCCAGACAATGTAAGCAAACATGTCGATTTTTGCAAGAGTTAAGCAGCTGTATACTTGTCGGTGTCTACTTGTTCATTTTTACACTTTTTAACTGTTTTCTTTCCCAGTTCTCTAGCTGTAACCATCCGAGCTAAGCTCGTGTCCTTTGAACGTTATCAACCAAATTTCACCACCAACAGTTCTATCGAAATGACACTCACGACACGTTAATTGTCCTTTTGCGTCGAAATCGTGGTTTTATTGCGAATTTTTCGATTGGCAAGCCTGTTGCATACCGACTCGTACTACTAGACACAAATAGCAAAGAAAAAAATGTCGGTGTGAAATTGTTTGGTTCTTGCTCGATAATTTCAAAATATGATTTCCAAATGTATAGGTCAAAGAAGAGTTTGAATGATAATAACACAGAAACACGGGAGGAAGGCGGGGGACCCCTAATTCCACTTCCATTGAAGAAATTTCAATAAACAAATGTCTGATTTGAATTGACTAAAAAATATAGACTTTTTTTTCCTTCAACAAAAATGTCATTCACATGTACAAATCAAATCTCTCTATAGCGGCGCGCGTTTGTCCGAAAATTGCGTGGTCACTATAGTGAGGTGTCATATATATGTAGCATTTCATGTTTGGATCTCATTTAGCCGTTATAAACGAAAGTACGCAAATAATTATTTTTCCGTACTTTTTATGCTATAAACGAAAATAACATACTCGTTAATTTTAAATTTCAATTGATTTTTATATCTGATTAATTAAAAAAATTTAAAAGACGAATAAATTCATGACTAGTCGCACCATACCGATAGAGAATTGAAATCTAAGGAACATATGCATTTGAAATTATTTGAGAATTTAGATAGATACAATTTCAAGTTTGACGTAAGAATTCTATAATTATAAGTTGTTTCGTAAATTTCACTCTCTTAGCGGTAATATCACGCTCGAATTTACGAAAAAATTTGTCCAAACTTTCAAAGAATTCAATAGCTTTCCCTTGAAGGTCGTCTAAGAGATGTTGACAATTGACTATTCTATTTCACCCCAAGTAGCAATAGGTTGCGGCTCTTCATCAACATTTTCGGTGTCACCTTCTCGTATCCGCGCCTCTTGTTCTTCCACTCCGCTCACTTATACAATAATCTCTTCATCGTGTAATTTTCAAGGATTGGAAGAGTTGCGTCAAACTCCGTATATTAGTGGTAGCATCCATTGCTTGATTAGTGTTATGAGATGGAAATTGGGCTATAAGTGATGGCACACTACCAACATCTTGAACAAGTTCTAAATTTTCACTATTAATATTAGGGTTTTCATCTCAGTAGGTGGAATTGCTACGAGTTTTTAGCCATTGTTCGCAAAGTAATTGGAAAATAGCCACACTTTAATGCGAAAATTAACATCAAATCAAAATATTCCTACTTAAACACAAAAGAACTTATAATGATTTGAACTTATAAAGGTTTGAACCCCGAATCCTTCCTTGGTTTTAAAACTCAAACTAACTTTTGAACCCCGTGAGTGAGAAAGCTTGTCCGGTGAAGTGAAATAAGAAAGATGGCCGGCCCATTATGATTAAGTCCAGCCACAAAAATGGGCTGATTCAGATGGAACGCAGCGGAAAGCGAGAAGAAACGACTAAACAGCAGCCCAGGCCCGTGCCAGCCGAAAAACCCAACAAGCAATTTCTCCCTCATCGCCTGTAGAAAGAAGCTTCATTGTGTTTATAATTCGGAACGTGATCCTCTATGTTTGTCCCTTCGGGGACATCCGATAAAATTGGAACGATACAGAGAAGATTAGCATGGCCCCTGCGCAAGGATGACACGCACAAATCGAGAAATGGTCCAAATTTTTTTTGCCAAATTTTACGTACACCTCCATAGCTTCATTCCTGCTGTACATGGTGACATTACAGCTAAGAGAAAGAGGTTTTGGTAGGACTGTAATGTGAGGATGCAGAGGAGAGACCGATGTCAATAAAGAAACTGTGCATTAATACATGTTTCTGTTCTTAGACTCGTTAGACACGGTGTGGTGTTGGCTTCGAGAATACATGTCTAAATTAAAGATGTCAATGTCCTCGTGGCGGTGGCGGAGCCAGAATTTTGGCGAAGGGTGTGCAAATCCTCTTCTCACTTGTATTGAGGCGCGCAAAATTAAATATATACTCATAATATCTAACATTTAACCTATATATGTACACCACGTAATATTCCGGCGAAGGGCGGTGGCTCATGGATGTTGATCTCTCCTCTAAAATATGTCCATGCGGAGGAGAGGTTAATATCCATAAGGAATGTCACAGGATTTGGTCTTGGCTACACTCGGCAAAAGTTGTACAAGTGGTGTGTCATAGGGATTTGATCTCAAGTTCCGAGGGTAAATTATGTATTCTGCCTTCTTTAAAATACAGAAGGACTCTACTAGAACTTGAATATATTCACATCTGAGCTACACTTGTATCAAGATATTTATTATTTTGTACACGTTAATGTGATATAGAGCACAATTTTGTGGAAGGGAAAAAAGAATAAGGTCCTCACTAAACTCATGCTATGTCTGGCAGGGGCGGATCTAGTCATGTCCCAGGGTGTTCACCCAAACATCCGGGGCAAAAAATTACAAAGTGTATATTTAGAGTAAATTTTTTTGTGTTCATGTACATATATTAACTTTTGCACACCATGAACAAATGCAAAAGGTCGGCTCAAGTGGTCCAGTTATTTTTTCGAACACCCCGAGTGAAAATCCCGAATCCGCCACTAATGTCCGGTAAGTCCGTACAATGTAAGCAAACATGTCGATTTTTGCAAGAGTTAAGCAAATTGTATACTTGTCGGTGTCTACTTGTTCATTTTTACACTTTTTAACCGTTTTTTTTCCCGGTTCTCTAGTCAGTAACCATCCGAGCTAAGCTCGTGTCCTTTGAACGTTATCAACCAAATTTCACCACCAACAGTTCTATCGAAATGACACTCACGACACGTTAATTGTCCTTTTGCGTCGAAATCGTGGTTTTATTGCGAATTTTTCGATTGGCAAGCCTCGTTGCATACCGACTCGTACTACTAGACACAAATAGCAAAGAAAAAAAAATGTCGGTGTGAAATTGTTTGGTTCTTGCTCGATAATTTCAAAATATGATTTCCAAATGTATAGGTCAAAGAAGAGTTTGAATGATAATAACACAGAAACACGGGAGGAAGGCGGGGACCCCTAATTCCACTTCCATTGAAGAAATTTCAATAAACAAATGTCTGATTTGAATTGACTAAAAAATATAGACTTTTTTTTCCTTCAACAAAAATGTCATTCACATGTACAACAAATCTCTCTATAGCGGCGCGTTTGTCCGAAAATTGCGTGGTCACTATAGTGAGGTGTCATATATATGTAGCATTTCATGTTTGGATCTCATTTAGCCGTTATAAACGAAAGTACGCAAATAATTATTTTTCTGTACTTTTTATGCTATAAACGAAAATAACATACTCGTTAATTTTAAATTTCAATTGATTTTTATATCTGATTAATTAAAAAAATTTAAAAGACGAATAAATTCATGACTAGTCGCACCATACCGATAGAGAATTGAAATCTAAGGAACATATGCATTTGAAATTATTTGAGAATTTAGATAGATACAATTTCAAGTTTGACGTAAGAATTCTATAATTATAAGTTGTTTCGTAAATTTCAGTCTCTTAGCGGTAATATCACGCTCGAATTTACGAAAAAATTTGTCCAAACTTTCAGCAATTCAATAGCTTTCCCTTGAAGGCTGTCTAAGAGATGTTGACAATTGACTATTCTATTTCACCCCAAGTAGCAATAGGTTGCGGCTCTCATCAACATTTTCGGTGTCACCTTCTCGTATCCGCCGCCTCTTGTTCTTCCACTCCGCTCACTTATACAATAATCTCTTCATCGTTGTAATTTTCAAGGATTGGAAGAGTTGCGTCAAACTCCGTATATTAGTGGTAGCATCCATTGCTTGATTAGTGTTATGAGATGGAAATTGGGCTATAAGTGATGGCACACTACCAACATCTTGAACAAGTTCTAAATTTTCACTATTAATATTAGGGTTTTCATCTCGTAGGTGGAATTGCTACGAGTTTTTAGCCATTGTTCGCAAAGTAATTGGAAAATAGCCACACTTTAATGCGAAAATTAACATCAAATCAAAATATTCCTACTTAAACACAAAAGAACTTATAATGATTTGAACTTATAAAGGTTTGAACCCCGAATCCTTCCTTGGTTTTAAAACTCAAACTAACTTTTGAACCCCGTGAGTGAGAAAGCTTGTCCGGTGAAGTGAAATAAGAAAGATGGCCGGCCCATTGCCATGATTAAGTCCAGCCACAAAAATGGGCTGATTCAGATGGAACGCAGCGGAAAGCGAGAAGAAACGACTAAACAGCAGCCCAGGCCCGTGCCAGCCGAAAAACCCAACAAGCAATTTCTCCCTCATCGCCTGTAGAAAGAAGCTTCATTGTGTTTATAATTCGGAACGTGATCCTCTATGTTTGTCCCTTCGGGGACATCCGATAAAATTGGAACGATACAGAGAAGATTAGCATGGCCCCTGCGCAAGGATGACACGCACAAATCGAGAAATGGTCCAAATTTTTTTGCCAAATTTTACGTACACCTCCATAGCTTCATTCCTGCTGTACATGGTGACATTACAGCTAAGAGAAAGAGGTTTTGGTAGGACTGTAATGTGAGGATGCAGAGGAGAGACCGATGTCAATAAAGAAACTGTGCATTAATACATGTTTCTGTTCTTAGATCTGTTAGACACGGTGTGGTGTTGGCTTCACGAGAATACATGTCTAAATTAAAGATGTCAATGTCCTCGTGGCAAGGCGGAGCCAGAAATTTGGCGAAGGGTGTGCAAATCCTCTTCTCACTTGTATTGAGGCGCGCAAAATTAAATATATACTCATAATATCTAACATTTAACCTATATATGTACACCACGTAATATTCCGGCGAAGGGCGGTGGCTCATGGATGTTGATCTCTCCTCTAAAATATGTCCATGCGGAGGAGAGGTTAATATCCATAAGGAATGTCACAGGATTTGGTCTTGGCTACACTCGGCAAAAGTTGTACAAGTGGTGTGTCATAGGGATTTGATCTCAAGTTCCGAGGGTAAATTATGTATTCTGCCTTCTTTAAAATACAGAAGGACTCTACTAGAACTTGAATATATTCACATCTGAGCTACACTTGTATCAAGATATTTATTATTTTGTACACGTTAATGTGATATAGAGCACAATTTTGTGGAAGGGAAAAAAGAATAAGGTCCTCACTAAACTCATGCTATGTCTGGCAGGGGCGGATCTAGTCATGTCCCAGGGTGTTCACCCAAACATCCGGGGCAAAAAATTACAAATGTATATTTAGAGTAAATTTTTTTGTGTTCATGTACATATATTAACTTTTGCACACCATGAACAAATGCAAAAGGCTGGCTCAAGTGGTCCAGTTATTTTTTCGAACACCCCGAGTGAAAATCCTGAATCCGCCACTAATGTCTGGTAAGTCCAGACAATGTAAGCAAACATGTCGATTTTTGCAAGAGTTAAGCAAATTGTATACTTGTCGGTGTCTACTTGTTCATTTTTACACTTTTTAACCGTTTTCTTTCCCGGTTCTCTAGTTTGTAACCATCCGAGCTAAGCTCGTGTCCTTTGAACGTTATCAACCAAATTTCACCACCAACAGCTTCTATCGAAATGACACTCACGACACGTTAATTGTCCTTTTGCGTCGAAATCGTGGTTTTATTGCGAATTTTTCGATTGGCAAGCCTGTTGCATACCGACTCGTACTACTAGACACAAATAGCAAAGAAAAAAAATGTCGGTGTGAAATTGTTTGGTTCTTGCTCGATAATTTCAAAATATGATTTCCAAATGTATAGGTCAAAGAAGAGTTTGAATGATAATAACACAGAAACACGGGAGGAAGGCGGGGGACCCCTAATTCCACTTCCATTGAAGAAATTTCAATAAACAAATGTCCGATTTGAATTGACTAAAAAATATAGACTTTTTTTTCCTTCAACAAAAATGTCATTCACATGTACAACAAATCTCTCTATAGCGGCGCGCGTTTGTCCGAAAATTGCGTGGTCACTATAGTGAGGTGTCATTATATATGTAGCATTTCATGTTTGGATCTCATTTAGCCGTTATAAACGAAAGTACGCAAATAATTATTTTTCTCGTACTTTTTATGCTATAAACGAAAATAACATACTCGTTAATTTTAAATTTCAATTGATTTTTATATCTGATTAATTAAAAAAATTTAAAAGACGAATAAATTCATGACTAGTCGTACCATACCGATAGAGAATTGAAATCTAAGGAACATATGCATTTGAAATTATTTGAGAATTTAGATAGATACAATTTCAAGTTTGACGTAAGAATTCTATAATTATAAGTTGTTTCGTAAATTTCGCCTCTTAGCGGTAATATCACGCTCGAATTTACGAAAAAATTTGTCCAAACTTTCAAAATTCAATAGCTTTCCCTTGAAGGTCGTCTAAGAGATGTTGACAATTGACTATTCTATTTCACCCCAAGTAGCAATAGGTTGCGGCTCTTCATCAACATTTTCGGTGTCACCTTCGTATCCGCCGCCTCTTGTTCTTCCACTCCGCTCACTTATACAATAATCTCTTCATCGTTGTAATTTTCAAGGATTGGAAGAGTTGCGTCAAACTCCGTATATTAGTGGTAGCATCCATTGCTTGATTAGTGTTATGAGATGGAAATTGGGCTATAAGTGATGGCACACTACCAACATCTTGAACAAGTTCTAAATTTTCACTATTAATATTAGGGTTTTCATCTCGTAGGTGGAATTGCTACGAGTTTTTAGCCATTGTTCGCAAAGTAATTGGAAAATAGCCACACTTTAATGCGAAAATTAACATCAAATCAAAATATTCCTACTTAAACACAAAAGAACTTATAATGATTTGAACTTATAAAGGTTTGAACCCCGAATCCTTCCTTGGTTTTAAAACTCAAACTAACTTTTGAACCCCGTGAGTGAGAAAGCTTGTCCGGTGAAGTGAAATAAGAAAGATGGCCGGCCCATTATGATTAAGTCCAGCCACAAAAATGGGCTGATTCAGATGGAACGCAGCGGAAAGCGAGAAGAAACGACTAAACAGCAGCCCAGGCCCGTGCCAGCCGAAAAACCCAACAAGCAATTTCTCCCTCATCGCCTGTAGAAAGAAGCTTCATTGTGTTTATAATTCGGAACGTGATCCTCTATGTTTGTCCCTTCGGGGACATCCGATAAAATTGGAACGATACAGAGAAGATTAGCATGGCCCCTGCGCAAGGATGACACGCACAAATCGAGAAATGGTCCAAATTTTTTTTGCCAAATTTTACGTACACCTCCATAGCTTCATTCCTGCTGTACATGGTGACATTACAGCTAAGAGAAAGAGGTTTTGGTAGGACTGTAATGTGAGGATGCAGAGGAGAGACCGATGTCAATAAAGAAACTGTGCATTAATACATGTTTCTGTTCTTAGACTGTTAGACACGGTGTGGTGTTGGCTTCTGAGAATACATGTCTAAATTAAAGATGTCAATGTCCTCGTGGCAGTGGCGGAGCCAGAATTTTGGCGAAGGGTGTGCAAATCCTCTTCTCACTTGTATTGAGGCGCGCAAAATTAAATATATACTCATAATATCTAACATTTAACCTATATATGTACACCACGTAATATTCCGGCGAAGGGCGGTGGCTCATGGATGTTGATCTCTCCTCTAAAATATGTCCATGCGGAGGAGAGGTTAATATCCATAAGGAATGTCACAGGATTTGGTCTTGGCTACACTCGGCAAAAGTTGTACAAGTGGTGTGTCATAGGGATTTGATCTCAAGTTCCGAGGGTAAATTATGTATTCTGCCTTCTTTAAAATACAGAAGGACTCTACTAGAACTTGAATATATTCACATCTGAGCTACACTTGTATCAAGATATTTATTATTTTGTACACGTTAATGTGATATAGAGCACAATTTTGTGGAAGGGAAAAAAGAATAAGGTCCTCACTAAACTCATGCTATGTCTGGCAGGGGCGGATCTAGTCATGTCCCAGGGTGTTCACCCAAACATCCGGGGCAAAAAATTACAAGTATATTTAGAGTAAATTTTTTTGTGTTCATGTACATATATTAACTTTTGCACACCATGAACAAATGCAAAAGGTGGCTCAAGTGGTCCAGTTATTTTTTCGAACACCCCGAGTGAAAATCCCGAATCCGCCACTAATGTCCGGTAAGTCCGTACAATGTAAGCAAACATGTCGATTTTTGCAAGAGTTAAGCAATTATACTTGTCGGTGTCTACTTGTTCATTTTTACACTTTTTAACCGTTTTCTTTCCGGTTCTCTAGTCAGTAACCATCCGAGCTAAGCTCGTGTCCTTTGAACGTTATCAACCAAATTTCACCACCAACAGCTTCTATCGAAATGACACTCACGACACGTTAATTGTCCTTTTGCGTCGAAATCGTGGTTTTATTGCGAATTTTTCGATTGGCAAGCCTGTTGTATACCGACTCGTACTACTAGACACAAATAGCAAAGAAAAAAAATGTCGGTGTGAAATTGTTTGGTTCTTGCTCGATAATTTCAAAATATGATTTCCAAATGTATAGGTCAAAGAAGAGTTTGAATGATAATAACACAGAAACACGGGAGGAAGGCGGGGGACCCCTAATTCCACTTCCATTGAAGAAATTTCAATAAACAAATGTCCGATTTGAATTGACTAAAAAATATAGACTTTTTTTTCCTTCAACAAAAATGTCATTCACATGTACAACAAATCTCTCTATAGCGGCGCGTTTGTCCGAAAATTGCGTGGTCACTATAGTGAGGTGTCATATATATGTAGCATTTCATGTTTGGATCTCATTTAGCCGTTATAAACGAAAGTACGCAAATAATTATTTTTCTGTACTTTTTATGCTATAAACGAAAATAACATACTCGTTAATTTTAAATTTCAATTGATTTTTATATCTGATTAATTAAAAAAATTTAAAAGACGAATAAATTCATGACTAGTCGTACCATACCGATAGAGAATTGAAATCTAAGGAACATATGCATTTGAAATTATTTGAGAATTTAGAAAGATACAATTTCAAGTTTGACGTAAGAATTCTATAATTATAAGTTGTTTCGTAAATTTCAGTCTCTTAGCGGTAATATCACGCTCGAATTTACGAAAAAATTTGTCCAAACTTTCAGCAATTCAATAGCTTTCCCTTGAAGGCTGTCTAAGAGATGTTGACAATTGACTATTCTATTTCACCCCAAGTAGCAATAGGTTGCGGCTCTTCATCAACATTTTCGGTGTCACCTTCTGTATCCGTCGCCTCTTGTTCTTCCACTCCGCTCACTTATACAATAATCTCTTCATCGTTGTAATTTTCAAGGATTGGAAGAGTTGCGTCAAACTCCGTATATTAGTGGTAGCATCCATTGCTTGATTAGTGTTATGAGATGGAAATTGGGCTATAAGTGATGGCACACTACCAACATCTTGAACAAGTTCTAAATTTTCACTATTAATATTAGGGTTTTCATCTCAGGTGGAATTGCTACGAGTTTTTAGCCATTGTTCGCAAAGTAATTGGAAAATAGCCACACTTTAATGCGAAAATTAACATCAAATCAAAATATTCCTACTTAAACACAAAAGAACTTATAATGATTTGAACTTATAAAGGTTTGAACCCCGAATCCTTCCTTGGTTTTAAAACTCAAACTAACTTTTGAACCCCGTGAGTGAGAAAGCTTGTCCGGTGAAGTGAAATAAGAAAGATGGCCGGCCCATTATGATTAAGTCCAGCCACAAAAATGGGCTGATTCAGATGGAACGCAGCGGAAAGCGAGAAGAAACGACTAAACAGCAGCCCAGGCCCGTGCCAGCCGAAAAACCCAACAAGCAATTTCTCCCTCATCGCCTGTAGAAAGAAGCTTCATTGTGTTTATAATTCGGAACGTGATCCTCTATGTTTGTCCCTTCGGGGACATCCGATAAAATTGGAACGATACAGAGAAGATTAGCATGGCCCCTGCGCAAGGATGACACGCACAAATCGAGAAATGGTCCAAATTTTTTTGCCAAATTTTACGTACACCTCCATAGCTTCATTCCTGCTGTACATGGTGACATTACAGCTAAGAGAAAGAGGTTTTGGTAGGACTGTAATGTGAGGATGCAGAGGAGAGACCGATGTCAATAAAGAAACTGTGCATTAATACATGTTTCTGTTCTTAGACTGCGTTAGACACGGTGTGGTGTTGGCTTCGAGAATACATGTCTAAATTAAAGATGTCAATGTCCTCGTGGCGGTGGCGGAGAAGCCAGAATTTTGCGAAGGGTGTGCAAATCCTCTTCTCACTTGTATTGAGGCGCGCAAAATTAAATATATACTCATAATATCTAACATTTAACCTATATATGTACACCACGTAATATTCCGGCGAAGGGCGGTGGCTCATGGATGTTGATCTCTCCTCTAAAATATGTCCATGCGGAGGAGAGGTTAATATCCATAAGGAATGTCACAGGATTTGGTCTTGGCTACACTCGGCAAAAGTTGTACAAGTGGTGTGTCATAGGGATTTGATCTCAAGTTCCGAGGGTAAATTATGTATTCTGCCTTCTTTAAAATACAGAAGGACTCTACTAGAACTTGAATATATTCACATCTGAGCTACACTTGTATCAAGATATTTATTATTTTGTACACGTTAATGTGATATAGAGCACAATTTTGTGGAAGGGAAAAAAGAATAAGGTCCTCACTAAACTCATGCTATGTCTGGCAGGGGCGGATCTAGTCATGTCCCAGGGTGTTCACCCAAACATCCGGGGCAAAAAATTACAGTGTATATTTAGAGTAAATTTTTTTGTGTTCATGTACATATATTAACTTTTGCACACCATGAACAAATGCAAAAGGCTGGCTCAAGTGGTCCAGTTATTTTTTCGAACACCCCGAGTGAAAATCCTGAATCCGCCACTAATGTCTGGTAAGTCCAGACAATGTAAGCAAACATGTCGATTTTTGCAAGAGTTAAGCAGCTGTATACTTGTCGGTGTCTACTTGTTCATTTTTACACTTTTTAACTGTTTTCTTTCCCGGTTCTCTAGCTGTAACCATCCGAGCTAAGCTCGTGTCCTTTGAACGTTATCAACCAAATTTCACCACCAACAGTTCTATCGAAATGACACTCACGACACGTTAATTGTCCTTTTGCGTCGAAATCGTGGTTTTATTGCGAATTTTTCGATTGGCAAGCCTGTTGTATACCGACTCGTACTACTAGACACAAATAGCAAAGAAAAAAAATGTCGGTGTGAAATTGTTTGGTTCTTGCTCGATAATTTCAAAATATGATTTCCAAATGTATAGGTCAAAGAAGAGTTTGAATGATAATAACACAGGAAACACGGGAGGAAGGCGGGGGACCCCTAATTCCACTTCCATTGAAGAAATTTCAATAAACAAATGTCTGATTTGAATTGACTAAAAAATATAGACTTTTTTTTCCTTCAACAAAAATGTCATTCACATGTACAGTCAAATCTCTCTATAGCGGCAGCGTTTGTCCGAAAATTGCGTGGTCACTATAGTGAGGTGCTGTTATATATGTAGCATTTCATGTTTGGATCTCATTTAGCCGTTATAAACGAAAGTACGCAAATAATTATTTTTCTGTACTTTTTATGCTATAAACGAAAATAACATACTCGTTAATTTTAAATTTCAATTGATTTTTATATCTGATTAATTAAAAAAATTTAAAAGACGAATAAATTCATGACTAGTCGCACCATACCGATAGAGAATTGAAATCTAAGGAACATATGCATTTGAAATTATTTGAGAATTTAGATAGATACAATTTCAAGTTTGACGTAAGAATTCTATAATTATAAGTTGTTTCGTAAATTTCAGTCTCTTAGCGGTAATATCACGCTCGAATTTACGAAAAAATTTGTCCAAACTTTCAGCAATTCAATAGCTTTCCCTTGAAGGCTGTCTAAGAGATGTTGACAATTGACTATTCTATTTCACCCCAAGTAGCAATAGGTTGCGCTCTTCATCAACATTTTCGGTGTCACCTTCGTATCCGCCGCTCTTGTTCTTCCACTCCGCTCACTTATACAATAATCTCTTCATCGTTGTAATTTTCAAGGATTGGAAGAGTTGCGTCAAACTCCGTATATTAGTGGTAGCATCCATTGCTTGATTAGTGTTATGAGATGGAAATTGGGCTATAAGTGATGGCACACTACCAACATCTTGAACAAGTTCTAAATTTTCACTATTAATATTAGGGTTTTCATCTGTAGGTGGAATTGCTACGAGTTTTTAGCCATTGTTCGCAAAGTAATTGGAAAATAGCCACACTTTAATGCGAAAATTAACATCAAATCAAAATATTCCTACTTAAACACAAAAGAACTTATAATGATTTGAACTTATAAAGGTTTGAACCCCGAATCCTTCCTTGGTTTTAAAACTCAAACTAACTTTTGAACCCCGTGAGTGAGAAAGCTTGTCCGGTGAAGTGAAATAAGAAAGATGGCCGGCCCATTATGATTAAGTCCAGCCACAAAAATGGGCTGATTCAGATGGAACGCAGCGGAAAGCGAGAAGAAACGACTAAACAGCAGCCCAGGCCCGTGCCAGCCGAAAAACCCAACAAGCAATTTCTCCCTCATCGCCTGTAGAAAGAAGCTTCATTGTGTTTATAATTCGGAACGTGATCCTCTATGTTTGTCCCTTCGGGGACATCCGATAAAATTGGAACGATACAGAGAAGATTAGCATGGCCCCTGCGCAAGGATGACACGCACAAATCGAAAAATGGTCCAAATTTTTTTTGCCAAATTTTACGTACACCTCCATAGCTTCATTCCTGCTGTACATGGTGACATTACAGCTAAGAGAAAGAGGTTTTGGTAGGACTGTAATGTGAGGATGCAGAGGAGAGACCGATGTCAATAAAGAAACTGTGCATTAATACATGTTTCTGTTCTTAGACTGTTAGACACGGTGTGGTGTTGGCTTCTGAGAATACATGTCTAAATTAAAGATGTCAATGTCCTCGTGGCGGTGGCGGAGCCAGAAATTTTGGCGAAGGGTGTGCAAATCCTCTTCTCACTTGTATTGAGGCGCGCAAAATTAAATATATACTCATAATATCTAACATTTAACCTATATATGTACACCACGTAATATTCCGGCGAAGGGCGGTGGCTCATGGATGTTGATCTCTCCTCTAAAATATGTCCATGCGGAGGAGAGGTTAATATCCATAAGGAATGTCACAGGATTTGGTCTTGGCTACACTCGGCAAAAGTTGTACAAGTGGTGTGTCATAGGGATTTGATCTCAAGTTCCGAGGGTAAATTATGTATTCTGCCTTCTTTAAAATACAGAAGGACTCTACTAGAACTTGAATATATTCACATCTGAGCTACACTTGTATCAAGATATTTATTATTTTGTACACGTTAATGTGATATAGAGCACAATTTTGTGGAAGGGAAAAAAGAATAAGGTCCTCACTAAACTCATGCTATGTCCGGCAGGGGCGGATCTAGTCATGTCCCAGGGTGTTCACCCAAACATCCGGGGCAAAAAATTACAAAGTGTATATTTAGAGTAAATTTTTTTGTGTTCATGTACATATATTAACTTTTGCACACCATGAACAAATGCAAAAGGCTGGCTCAAGTGGTCCAGTTATTTTTTCGAACACCCCGAGTGAAAATCCTGAATCCGCCACTAATGTCTGGTAAGTCCAGACAATGTAAGCAAACATGTCGATTTTTGCAAGAGTTAAGCAAATTTGTATACTTGTCGGTGTCTACTTGTTCATTTTTACACTTTTTAACTGTTTTCTTTCCCGGTTCTCTAGCTGTAACCATCCGAGCTAAGCTCGTGTCCTTTGAACGTTATCAACCAAATTTCACCACCAACAGTTCTATCGAAATGACACTCACGACACGTTAATTGTCCTTTTGCGTCGAAATCGTGGTTTTATTGCGAATTTTTCGATTGGCAAGCCTGTTGCATACCGACTCGTACTACTAGACACAAATAGCAAAGAAAAAAAATGTCGGTGTGAAATTGTTTGGTTCTTGCTCGATAATTTCAAAATATGATTTCCAAATGTAAAGGTCAAAGAAGAGTTTGAATGATAATAACACAGGAAACACGGGAGGAAGGCGGGGGACCCCTAATTCCACTTCCATTGAAGAAATTTCAATAAACAAATGTCTGATTTGAATTGACTAAAAAATATAGACTTTTTTTTCCTTCAACAAAAATGTCATTCACATGTACAGTCAAATCTCTCTATAGCGGCAGCGTTTGTCCGAAAATTGCGTGGTCACTATAGTGAGGTGCTGTTATATATGTAGCATTTCATGTTTGGATCTCATTTAGCCGTTATAAACGAAAGTACGCAAATAATTATTTTTCTGTACTTTTTATGCTATAAACGAAAATAACATACTCGTTAATTTTAAATTTCAATTGATTTTTATATCTGATTAATTAAAAAAATTTAAAAGACGAATAAATTCATGACTAGTCGCACCATACCGATAGAGAATTGAAATCTAAGGAACATATGCATTTGAAATTATTTGAGAATTTAGATAGATACAATTTCAAGTTTGACGTAAGAATTCTATAATTATAAGTTGTTTCGTAAATTTCAGTCTCTTAGCGGTAATATCACGCTCGAATTTACGAAAAAATTTGTCCAAACTTTCAGCAATTCAATAGCTTTCCCTTGAAGGCTGTCTAAGAGATGTTGACAATTGACTATTCTATTTCACCCCAAGTAGCAATAGGTTGCGGCTCTTCATCAACATTTTCGGTGTCACCTTCTGTATCCGCTGCCTCTTGTTCTTCCACTCCGCTCACTTATACAATAATCTCTTCATCAGTGTAATTTTCAAGGATTGGAAGAGTTGCGTCAAACTCCGTATATTAGTGGTAGCATCCATTGCTTGATTAGTGTTATGAGATGGAAATTGGGCTATAAGTGATGGCACACTACCAACATCTTGAACAAGTTCTAAATTTTCACTATTAATATTAGGGTTTTCATCTGTAGGTGGAATTGCTACGAGTTTTTAGCCATTGTTCGCAAAGTAATTGGAAAATAGCCACACTTTAATGCGAAAATTAACATCAAATCAAAATATTCCTACTTAAACACAAAAGAACTTATAATGATTTGAACTTATAAAGGTTTGAACCCCGAATCCTTCCTTGGTTTTAAAACTCAAACTAACTTTTGAACCCCGTGAGTGAGAAAGCTTGTCCGGTGAAGTGAAATAAGAAAGATGGCCGGCCCATTATGATTAAGTCCAGCCACAAAAATGGGCTGATTCAGATGGAACGCAGCGGAAAGCGAGAAGAAACGACTAAACAGCAGCCCAGGCCCGTGCCAGCCGAAAAACCCAACAAGCAATTTCTCCCTCATCGCCTGTAGAAAGAAGCTTCATTGTGTTTATAATTCGGAACGTGATCCTCTATGTTTGTCCCTTCGGGGACATCCGATAAAATTGGAACGATACAGAGAAGATTAGCATGGCCCCTGCGCAAGGATGACACGCACAAATCGAGAAATGGTCCAAATTTTTTTGCCAAATTTTACGTACACCTCCATAGCTTCATTCCTGCTGTACATGGTGACATTACAGCTAAGAGAAAGAGGTTTTGGTAGGACTGTAATGTGAGGATGCAGAGGAGAGACCGATGTCAATAAAGAAACTGTGCATTAATACATGTTTCTGTTCTTAGACTCGTTAGACACGGTGTGGTGTTGGCTTCGAGAATACATGTCTAAATTAAAGATGTCAATGTCCTCGTGGCGGTGGCGGAGCCAGAATTTTGGCGAAGGGTGTGCAAATCCTCTTCTCACTTGTATTGAGGCGCGCAAAATTAAATATATACTCATAATATCTAACATTTAACCTATATATGTACACCACGTAATATTCCGGCGAAGGGCGGTGGCTCATGGATGTTGATCTCTCCTCTAAAATATGTCCATGCGGAGGAGAGGTTAATATCCATAAGGAATGTCACAGGATTTGGTCTTGGCTACACTCGGCAAAAGTTGTACAAGTGGTGTGTCATAGGGATTTGATCTCAAGTTCCGAGGGTAAATTATGTATTCTGCCTTCTTTAAAATACAGAAGGACTCTACTAGAACTTGAATATATTCACATCTGAGCTACACTTGTATCAAGATATTTATTATTTTGTACACGTTAATGTGATATAGAGCACAATTTTGTGGAAGGGAAAAAAGAATAAGGTCCTCACTAAACTCATGCTATGTCTGGCAGGGGCGGATCTAGTCATGTCCCAGGGTGTTCACCCAAACATCCGGGGCAAAAAATTACAGTGTATATTTAGAGTAAATTTTTTTGTGTTCATGTACATATATTAACTTTTGCACACCATGAACAAATGCAAAAGGCTCAAGCTCAAGTGGTCCAGTTATTTTTTCGAACACCCCGAGTGAAAATCCCGAATCCGCCACTAATGTCCGGTAAGTCCGGACAATGTAAGCAAACATGTCGATTTTTGCAAGAGTTAAGCATTTTGTATACTTGTCGGTGTCTACTTGTTCATTTTTACACTTTTTAACTGTTTTTCTTTCCGGTTCTCTAGTCAGTAACCATCCGAGCTAAGCTCGTGTCCTTTGAACGTTATCAACCAAATTTCACCACCAACAGTTCTATCGAAATGACACTCACGACACGTTAATTGTCCTTTTGCGTCGAAATCGTGGTTTTATTGCGAATTTTTCGATTGGCAAGCTCGTTGCATACCGACTCGTACTACTAGACACAAATAGCAAAGAAAAAAAAAATGTCGGTGTGAAATTGTTTGGTTCTTGCTCGATAATTTCAAAATATGATTTCCAAATGTATAGGTCAAAGAAGAGTTTGAATGATAATAACACAGAAACACGGGAGGAAGGCGGGGACCCCTAATTCCACTTCCATTGAAGAAATTTCAATAAACAAATGTCTGATTTGAATTGACTAAAAAATATAGACTTTTTTTTCCTTCAACAAAAATGTCATTCACATGTACAGTCAAATCTCTCTATAGCGGCAGCGTTTGTCCGAAAATTGCGTGGTCACTATAGTGAGGTGCTGTTATATATGTAGCATTTCATGTTTGGATCTCATTTAGCCGTTATAAACGAAAGTACGCAAATAATTATTTTTCTCGTACTTTTTATGCTATAAACGAAAATAACATACTCGTTAATTTTAAATTTCAATTGATTTTTATATCTGATTAATTAAAAAAATTTAAAAGACGAATAAATTCATGACTAGTCGTACCATACCGATAGAGAATTGAAATCTAAGGAACATATGCATTTGAAATTATTTGAGAATTTAGAAAGATACAATTTCAAGTTTGACGTAAGAATTCTATAATTATAAGTTGTTTCGTAAATTTCAGTCTCTTAGCGGTAATATCACGCTCGAATTTACGAAAAAATTTGTCCAAACTTTCAAAGAATTCAATAGCTTTCCCTTGAAGGTTTGTCTAAGAGATGTTGACAATTGACTATTCTATTTCACCCCAAGTAGCAATAGGTTGCGGCTCTTCATCAACATTTTCGGTGTCACCTTCTCGTATCCGCCGCCTCTTGTTCTTCCACTCCGCTCACTTATACAATAATCTCTTCATCGATGTAATTTTCAAGGATTGGAAGAGTTGCGTCAAACTCCGTATATTAGTGGTAGCATGCATTGCTTGATTAGTGTTATGAGATGGAAATTGGGCTATAAGTGATGGCACACTACCAACATCTTGAACAAGTTCTAAATTTTCACTATTAATATTAGGGTTTTCATCTCGTAGGTGGAATTGCTACGAGTTTTTAGCCATTGTTCGCAAAGTAATTGGAAAATAGCCACACTTTAATGCGAAAATTAACATCAAATCAAAATATTCCTACTTAAACACAAAAGAACTTATAATGATTTGAACTTATAAAGGTTTGAACCCCGAATCCTTCCTTGGTTTTAAAACTCAAACTAACTTTTGAACCCCGTGAGTGAGAAAGCTTGTCCGGTGAAGTGAAATAAGAAAGATGGCCGGCCCATTATGATTAAGTCCAGCCACAAAAATGGGCTGATTCAGATGGAACGCAGCGGAAAGCGAGAAGAAACGACTAAACAGCAGCCCAGGCCCGTGCCAGCCGAAAAACCCAACAAGCAATTTCTCCCTCATCGCCTGTAGAAAGAAGCTTCATTGTGTTTATAATTCGGAACGTGATCCTCTATGTTTGTCCCTTCGGGGACATCCGATAAAATTGGAACGATACAGAGAAGATTAGCATGGCCCCTGCGCAAGGATGACACGCACAAATCGAAAAATGGTCCAAATTTTTTTTGCCAAATTTTACGTACACCTCCATAGCTTCATTCCTGCTGTACATGGTGACATTACAGCTAAGAGAAAGAGGTTTTGGTAGGACTGTAATGTGAGGATGCAGAGGAGAGACCGATGTCAATAAAGAAACTGTGCATTAATACATGTTTCTGTTCTTAGACTGTTAGACACGGTGTGGTGTTGGCTTCTGAGAATACATGTCTAAATTAAAGATGTCAATGTCCTCGTGGCAGTGGCGGAGCCGAGAATTTTGGCGAAGGGTGTGCAAATCCTCTTCTCACTTGTATTGAGGCGCGCAAAATTAAATATATACTCATAATATCTAACATTTAACCTATATATGTACACCACGTAATATTCCGGCGAAGGGCGGTGGCTCATGGATGTTGATCTCTCCTCTAAAATATGTCCATGCGGAGGAGAGGTTAATATCCATAAGGAATGTCACAGGATTTGGTCTTGGCTACACTCGGCAAAAGTTGTACAAGTGGTGTGTCATAGGGATTTGATCTCAAGTTCCGAGGGTAAATTATGTATTCTGCCTTCTTTAAAATACAGAAGGACTCTACTAGAACTTGAATATATTCACATCTGAGCTACACTTGTATCAAGATATTTATTATTTTGTACACGTTAATGTGATATAGAGCACAATTTTGTGGAAGGGAAAAAAGAATAAGGTCCTCACTAAACTCATGCTATGTCTGGCAGGGGCGGATCTAGTCATGTCCCAGGGTGTTCACCCAAACATCCGGGGCAAAAAATTACAGTGTATATTTAGAGTAAATTTTTTTGTGTTCATGTACATATATTAACTTTTGCACACCATGAACAAATGCAAAAGGCTGGCTCAAGTGGTCCAGTTATTTTTTCGAACACCCCGAGTGAAAATCCTGAATCCGCCACTAATGTCTGGTAAGTCCAGACAATGTAAGCAAACATGTCGATTTTTGCAAGAGTTAAGCAGCTGTATACTTGTCGGTGTCTACTTGTTCATTTTTACACTTTTTAACTGTTTTCTTTCCGGTTCTCTAGTTGTAACCATCCGAGCTAAGCTCGTGTCCTTTGAACGTTATCAACCAAATTTCACCACCAACAGCTTCTATCGAAATGACACTCACGACACGTTAATTGTCCTTTTGCGTCGAAATCGTGGTTTTATTGCGAATTTTTCGATTGGCAAGCCTGTTGTATACCGACTCGTACTACTAGACACAAATAGCAAAGAAAAAAAATGTCGGTGTGAAATTGTTTGGTTCTTGCTCGATAATTTCAAAATATGATTTCCAAATGTATAGGTCAAAGAAGAGTTTGAATGATAATAACACAAGAAACACGGGAGGAAGGCGGGGGACCCCTAATTCCACTTCCATTGAAGAAATTTCAATAAACAAATGTCTCGATTTGAATTGACTAAAAAATATAGACTTTTTTTCCTTCAACAAAAATGTCATTCACATGTACAGTCAAATCTCTCTATAGCGGCAGCGTTTGTCCGAAAATTGCGTGGTCACTATAGTGAGGTGCTGTTATATATGTAGCATTTCATGTTTGGATCTCATTTAGCCGTTATAAACGAAAGTACGCAAATAATTATTTTTCTGTACTTTTTATGCTATAAACGAAAATAACATACTCGTTAATTTTAAATTTCAATTGATTTTTATATCTGATTAATTAAAAAAATTTAAAAGACGAATAAATTCATGACTAGTCGTACCATACCGATAGAGAATTGAAATCTAAGGAACATATGCATTTGAAATTATTTGAGAATTTAGAAAGATACAATTTCAAGTTTGACGTAAGAATTCTATAATTATAAGTTGTTTCGTAAATTTCAGTCTCTTAGCGGTAATATCACGCTCGAATTTACGAAAAAATTTGTCCAAACTTTCAGCAATTCAATAGCTTTCCCTTGAAGGCTGTCTAAGAGATGTTGACAATTGACTATTCTATTTCACCCCAAGTAGCAATAGGTTGCGCTCTTCATCAACATTTTCGGTGTCACCTTCGTATCCGTCGCCTCTTGTTCTTCCACTCCGCTCACTTATACAATAATCTCTTCATCAGTGTAATTTTCAAGGATTGGAAGAGTTGCGTCAAACTCCGTATATTAGTGGTAGCATCCATTGCTTGATTAGTGTTATGAGATGGAAATTGGGCTATAAGTGATGGCACACTACCAACATCTTGAACAAGTTCTAAATTTTCACTATTAATATTAGGGTTTTCATCTCGTAGGTGGAATTGCTACGAGTTTTTAGCCATTGTTCGCAAAGTAATTGGAAAATAGCCACACTTTAATGCGAAAATTAACATCAAATCAAAATATTCCTACTTAAACACAAAAGAACTTATAATGATTTGAACTTATAAAGGTTTGAACCCCGAATCCTTCCTTGGTTTTAAAACTCAAACTAACTTTTGAACCCCGTGAGTGAGAAAGCTTGTCCGGTGAAGTGAAATAAGAAAGATGGCCGGCCCATTATGATTAAGTCCAGCCACAAAAATGGGCTGATTCAGATGGAACGCAGCGGAAAGCGAGAAGAAACGACTAAACAGCAGCCCAGGCCCGTGCCAGCCGAAAAACCCAACAAGCAATTTCTCCCTCATCGCCTGTAGAAAGAAGCTTCATTGTGTTTATAATTCGGAACGTGATCCTCTATGTTTGTCCCTTCGGGGACATCCGATAAAATTGGAACGATACAGAGAAGATTAGCATGGCCCCTGCGCAAGGATGACACGCACAAATCGAGAAATGGTCCAAATTTTTTTTGCCAAATTTTACGTACACCTCCATAGCTTCATTCCTGCTGTACATGGTGACATTACAGCTAAGAGAAAGAGGTTTTGGTAGGACTGTAATGTGAGGATGCAGAGGAGAGACCGATGTCAATAAAGAAACTGTGCATTAATACATGTTTCTGTTCTTAGATCGTTAGACACGGTGTGGTGTTGGCTTCGAGAATACATGTCTAAATTAAAGATGTCAATGTCCTCGTGGCAGTGGCGGAGCCAGAATTTTGGCGAAGGGTGTGCAAATCCTCTTCTCACTTGTATTGAGGCGCGCAAAATTAAATATATACTCATAATATCTAACATTTAACCAATATATGTACACCACGTAATATTCCGGCGAAGGGCGGTGGCTCATGGATGTTGATCTCTCCTCTAAAATATGTCCATGCGGAGGAGAGGTTAATATCCATAAGGAATGTCACAGGATTTGGTCTTGGCTACACTCGGCAAAAGTTGTACAAGTGGTGTGTCATAGGGATTTGATCTCAAGTTCCGAGGGTAAATTATGTATTCTGCCTTCTTTAAAATACAGAAGGACTCTACTAGAACTTGAATATATTCACATCTGAGCTACACTTGTATCAAGATATTTATTATTTTGTACACGTTAATGTGATATAGAGCACAATTTTGTGGAAGGGAAAAAAGAATAAGGTCCTCACTAAACTCATGCTATGTCTGGCAGGGGCGGATCTAGTCATGTCCCAGGGTGTTCACCCAAACATCCGGGGCAAAAAATTACAAAGTATATTTAGAGTAAATTTTTTTGTGTTCATGTACATATATTAACTTTTGCACACCATGAACAAATGCAAAAGGTGGCTCAAGTGGTCCAGTTATTTTTTCGAACACCCCGAGTGAAAATCCCGAATCCGCCACTAATGTCCGGTAAGTCCGGACAATGTAAGCAAACATGTCGATTTTTGCAAGAGTTAAGCAAATTTGTATACTTGTCGGTGTCTACTTGTTCATTTTTACACTTTTTAACTGTTTTCTTTCCCGGTTCTCTAGCTGTAACCATCCGAGCTAAGCTCGTGTCCTTTGAACGTTATCAACCAAATTTCACCACCAACAGTTCTATCGAAATGACACTCACGACACGTTAATTGTCCTTTTGCGTCGAAATCGTGGTTTTATTGCGAATTTTTCGATTGGCAAGCCTGTTGTATACCGACTCGTACTACTAGACACAAATAGCAAAGAAAAAAAATGTCGGTGTGAAATTGTTTGGTTCTTGCTCGATAATTTCAAAATATGATTTCCAAATGTATAGGTCAAAGAAGAGTTTGAATGATAATAACACAAGAAACACGGGAGGAAGGCGGGGGACCCCTAATTCCACTTCCATTGAAGAAATTTCAATAAACAAATGTCTGATTTGAATTGTCTAAAAAATATAGACTTTTTTTTCCTTCAACAAAAATGTCATTCACATGTACAATCAAATCTCTCTATAGCGGCAGCGTTTGTCCGAAAATTGCGTGGTCACTATAGTGAGGTGCTGTTATATATGTAGCATTTCATGTTTGGATCTCATTTAGCCGTTATAAACGAAAGTACGCAAATAATTATTTTTCTGTACTTTTTATGCTATAAACGAAAATAACATACTCGTTAATTTTAAATTTCAATTGATTTTTATATCTGATTAATTAAAAAAATTTAAAAGACGAATAAATTCATGACTAGTCGTACCATACCGATAGAGAATTGAAATCTAAGGAACATATGCATTTGAAATTATTTGAGAATTTAGATAGATACAATTTCAAGTTTGACGTAAGAATTCTATAATTATAAGTTGTTTCGTAAATTTCGCCTCTTAGCGGTAATATCACGCTCGAATTTACGAAAAAATTTGTCCAAACTTTCGGCAATTCAATAGCTTTCCCTTGAAGGCTGTCTAAGAGATGTTGACAATTGACTATTCTATTTCACCCCAAGTAGCAATAGGTTGAGGCTCTTCATCAACATTTTCGGTGTCACCTTCTGTATCCGCTGCCTCTTGTTCTTCCACTCCGCTCACTTATACAATAATCTCTTCATCAGTGTAAGTTTCAAGGATTGGAAGAGTTGCGTCAAACTCCGTATATTAGTGCTGGCACTCTACCAACATCTTGAACAAGTTCTAAATTTTCACTATTAATATTAGGGTTTTCATCTATAGGTAGAATTCCAGTAATTCTCCAACAATGGAGAATGATATTTCTACTATTGTAGGTTGTTTCGTAAATTCCACTCTCTTAGTGATAATATAACGCTTGAATTGACGAATATTTTTGTCCAAACTTTTAGCAAAAATGAATTCAATATTTCCTTTGATGATTATCATAAATATTTTGATATTTTTAAATACATAATATACTTCTTACAAATATTATTACGTACATAACATTTGAGTATGATTGTTATAGCGAGGTAATTTTTTGAAGAGTGTACTATTATAATGAATGTCATTGATGCTTTAGGTAGAATGTTGTTATAGAGAAATAAAATATAACATGAAAAATCAGTTCCGAAAAAAATCAAGCCGTTATAGTGAAATGTTGCTATAGCGAATGACAATTATAGAGATGTTTGATTGTAATTAACTTTGAAAAAATTGCACGATTTTTCCTTCAAATGGGCTGGTCTTTAATTTTGGGGCAAGGACATAAGTAGCCATTAGGGGAAAATATTGATTACCGGATGACCACATAAATTCAAAAGGCAGATTATAGCCAAAATGTATAGTATGCACTATATATACACTTTTCAGATAATTTATATATATATATTTATGTATAATAAATGTATATTGTATACATACTAGTTATACACATATTATTAGGGATGGCAACGGATCGGATCTGGACCGGATCCTACTAGATCCAGATCCAGATCCGTTTTTCATACCTGAATCCAGATCCGGATCCAGATCCAGCGGGTCCATAAAAATCATATCCAAATCCGGATCCATCGGATCCACCGGGTCCACGGATCGGATCTGAATCCACATGTAAAAAAATTTACCTTGCTAAGAATTTTTTTTGAACTGACAAACGATTTTTACTTAGCTAACAGTTTACTGTTTTTCAATTTTGAAATGTTCATATGAGATATTTTGTTCGTTGTCTCGTTTTGATTGTGAGCTATTAATTAAAAATGTTGGACAATGACAATAGTTGTGAAAAATGCTGACTAGTATTTCCACAATGCATAACTTGCATGTGTTTGGAATCTTCATAAATGAAGTGAATATAATTTTAACTACTTGTCTATGGAGATGTTAGTCAATAACTAATATAACATTGAATTTATTATCGAAGTTACCTCTTTATTTTTTTATTTTTGAGTTAATGCGGGGATAAATTAAACTTGTTTTGAGAATTAAACTTGCAAGGATGTGCTTAGCAATTTTAAGAAAATACTTATAAAATTACATTTTAGGTTATGAATATATTTAATAAAAAATGAATCCACGGGTCGGATCTGGACCGGATACGGATCTCAAATACAAGATCCAGATCCAGATCCGATTCGTCAGAAATGGATCCGGGTCCGATCCGGATCCGTCGGGTCCAAATTTTGAAGATCCATATCCTATAAAACAGATCTGGATACACCGGATCCGGACCGGGTCCAGGATCCATTGCCATCTCTACATATTATACATGTTTTATAGATATTTTTTTAAGGAACATAGTCCACTTGCAGGAAAAACCCAAACAAACTTTTGAACCCCGTAAGAAAGCTTGTCCAGTGAAGTGAAATAAGAAAGAAGGCCGGCCCATTATGATCAAGTCCAGGCAAACCAATGGGCTGATTCAGATGGAATGCAGCGGAAAGCAAGAAGAAACGACTAAACAGCAACCCAGGCCCGTGCCAGCTGAAAAACTCAACCAGCTATTTCTCCCTCATCGCTGCAGAAAGGAAATTTGTCGTGTTTATATGATGACATTAACATCTATGCTTGTCCCTTCGGGGACATCTAATAAAATTGGAATGATACAGAGACGATTAACATAGCCGTCCATAAAGATGACATGCACAGATTGAAAAGTGTGTCTAACTACACTTTGAAAAGGTTGAGCACCTAATGGATAGGTGTGTGACGGGGATTTGTTCTCAAGTTTCGAGAGTAATTAATATAATAATATATTCACC
The DNA here is from genome assembly GCA_034509755.1 of Anisodus tanguticus. Taxonomy (NCBI): domain Eukaryota; kingdom Viridiplantae; phylum Streptophyta; class Magnoliopsida; order Solanales; family Solanaceae; genus Anisodus; species Anisodus tanguticus. The sequence continues at coordinate 3,482,690 of CM067543.1, read as the reverse complement.
TCTGATCTCACCTGTGAAAAAGAGTAAGGTCCTCACTTAGCTCATGTTGTGTATGGAAGTAGCTTTACCAGACAATGACACAATGTAAGCAAATGTGTCCATTTTTACAAGAACCAAGCAGCTAGGGGAATAGCTAACAGAGCAAAGCACCTTCTTCATTTCTCCTGAAAACAACACATATTTGTGAGTGTCTACTGCTCCATTTTTGCACTTGTTAATTATTCCTTTCCCGGATCTCTAGCTGTAACCATCCGAGCTAAGCTCGTGTCCTTTGAACATCGTCAACTAAATTTTACCAGCAACAGTTAAGTTAAATATACATACGATATACACAATATACACATGTATATCGTATGTATATTCAGTTCGGTTTAGTGTACATGGCCGTGTATATAGTCTCGGCTTTAGGATGGAAATATGTAAATTATATATATACTCTTTCAATTAATGAAAATAATCAAGGGATTATTTCTTTCAAGTTCTACCAAAATGACACTCTACGACACGTGAATTGGCAAGCCTGTTGTATATCAAGTCGTACTAATAGACACTAGTAGCAACAAATTATGGATTCAGTGCTACGCTTGTGTTAATTATGGCAACCGAGATATAAAAATCTTTGTATATTAATTAGTTCTTGTTTGATAATTTTAAAATCTGATTTCCAGATAGATGTGCAGAGTTCACGACGCACAAATGTAATTGAGGTACATAATAAATGGCAGCTCAAGAGAAGGATTCTGCTGCCATTTCATTATGTTCCTCAATTACATGTGCATTGTTCTAAATTCAGTGCATCCAAACAAATTATAAGAATCGTCATGCAACAACCAAACAACATACATTGACAAATCTTTTTGGCCACATTAAACAAATGGTAGCACTGAATTCATAATTGTTATTACCTCTCTATTAGTACGAGTAGGTCTATAGCAATCGAAAACATTTGCAAGGAAACAATGAAATTTGACGTTGATGAACACTTCACATGTGATAAGACTGTTATTCGACAGAATTAATGGTAGTGGAAAAATCGTGTGCATTGAATCCTAATTGTTGTTGGTGCATGGTTATCTCATATATATATTCATTAACTCAAAACTTACTTGTGGTGTAACAAATTATTAAACTTCTTTTAGTGTCACCCACAGAATGAACATGGATGAAGCGTTGTTATTATTGTGAATATACTTCAGTTAAGGAGTACTTTTTTTTTTGCTCAAGAGTTAAGGAGCATTAAAGGTGTGAGAATTCAACGCAAGCTTTGAGTTCTACCTTTTGAGTAACAGACTCAGTTTAATATATATATATATTTGGTAGCTCAATCAGAGGAGTCTGAATCAGAGGAATTTATTAGAGGGTCGGAGATTTTTTGGATTACTTCTTCATCCAAACCTGGTTTTTGTAAATTTTTATTCCTTTTACAGAATCTCAAAGCGTGACCCTTTTTTGCAGCATTTGAGCATGTTATAAACTTGTATTTGGAATCACTCCTTTTGGGCTTTGATACCAAACTTAGGCCGATGATCTAAAGGGGATAACAGACAGGGAAGGAATCGAGATATAAGGTATTGAAGAATTAAAAGATAATTGAAATATGCAAAAAATAAATAAAGATTAACTTACAATTTAAGGTTCCAGTTAAGGAAATCATAAATCAAAGGTTCTGCAGAAATTTAAATCAAATAGGCGATAGAACCAGCCAAGTATTTAATGCAGGAATTTAAAAAATTTAAAAGCATGAAGTATTTAAAAGATTAGGAGGTAGTACCGTCCATAATCATATTCATTTAAAATATTAAAATTTACAAAGTATTTTGTCAAGGAGATATACCTTGGAAATTTCTAAGGTATTTTGGATCATATGATATGAATCATATGAACTGAATCATATGGGTATTTTGAGGGGTATTTTGATCTAACCTAAAGGAGATTTTCTTTAGAGCTCTCACTTCTCTCTAGAGCTTAGAAAGAGAAACTTACAAGAAAAATGACTTGATTTACTAAGGGAGAGGAAGTCTCCTTTTATAGGAGTTTTACATGGTATTTTGATAAATAAAAGGGAATCTAACTATTCATCTAAGTGGAGAATAACTATTCATCTGAGTAGAGAATGACTATTCATCTGAGTGTAGATTGACATCATCCTTTTTGGCATTTTCTTGAATTATTGCTGGAATCTTTACTTTTACTATTTGCTTTTTGAAAATTACTTTTTTGAGCACTTTCTTTTGTCAGAATTTTGTCTGAACTCTACTCCGGGTATTTTGAATTCTTTTGGCAATTTTCTTCAGAATCCACTCACAAAAAACCGATCGTCTTCAATATCAATTTCTTGTTCTTCTTCTTCTGATGAAGAGCCTTGTTTTGATGAAGACGGTGCAAACTTCAGAATTATGGCTTGCATTTCTTCTGGATTTTTAGGCTGCCACAAACATTGAGGCCATCTGGGATTTCTGTGAAAGGAACTGGTGTGCTCCGGTGTTTGTAGTGGTGTTTGTAGAGGCGCCTGTACCTGAATGGATTTTTGGGCATTTAACCATTCCTGGATTTTTTGTGGTGTGAGACTTAATGGTATTTTAAAGTTGTCCCACTACCGGATCTTAAATCTTTTTCGGATCGTTGGAATTTTATTTTCTGAATAATCGACATACCATGTGAAAACTCATGGTAAATGGAATTTGGTGTAAAAAAGGTGCAGTGGCACAAATCTTTTTTCTTCTTCTGTGGGTTTAAAAAAATGGCTGAAGGATTTAGTGACTTGGAGTTTTTGTATTTAAGGGAGGATCTGAATTGTTCATGAACTCCACCATGTTGGAAATTATGGTTGATTACATGAGGTATCAAAATGGAAAAGCCAAGTGTGGCGTTGGTTGGTATTTTGAATAAAAAAAGAATTGAACCAAGCTTGTTGGTAATCCTATTAATTAAAAGGAATATAAAAAATGGGGTATTTTAATTGAAAATTTCAAAATTGTTTTCTGGGGAATTGTGATATCACAAGTTGGGATTTTGAAAATTGAATTTCCAGAAATGGTTTTTGAAAATAGTTTTTTGAAAAATATTTTTGAGAAAGGGTTTTGGAAATTCTTTCTCTAATTTTATAAAATTTTGAGTGCGTTTACCTTCCGGACGAGCTCCTGTTTACGAATCTCGCCTTTGTAGTTTTGGGGATTTGTCAAGGAGTGAGGTGTTTAGGTATTCTTTCTTGGAGGGCTTTCTAGGTTTTTTCTCTGTTTTGAAGGAATTCATGGGTTAAGAAATCTGGAATAGAATTTGTTTCTCCTTTAATATATTCAATATCGAAATAAAAAATGCTAAGAATCGCTTGCCATCGTGCAAAAATTTGTTTTAATGCAAGGTTTTGAACATCTTTTTTGTAAAACATCTCTAGCACTTTTGCAATCAATTCTGAGTAAAAAAATTCCCGCTGTCCAGGCCCAGCAGTGTGCCGAAATCCACTGGGTTGTGAAACATTGGGCCTGAAGGCGGCTGAGAAGCCCACTGTCATTGGTACGCTGAAGCAGGAAAATAGGGGTTGTTGGGCCACTGCCCATTGGCCTAGCCCCATTGCCAGGGGGCCATGGCTGGGACCAGTTGGGCTGCGGTCTACTCCTAAAGTGCCAAGGCCCACCGCCACTAATTTGGCCACCCCCGCCACCGCCGGTTCTACCACGATTGCCACCACGATTTTTGCCATTATTTTTTCGATTCTTTTTGCCTCCACCGTGAGTACGATTTTGGCCCGAATTATCAACAAAACCTTGACAATATCGGATGACGTCATCATCACCACGGGACTAGCGCCGGTAGCCGGTTTTTTTGCCAAGCCGACTTCTTCTAACATGAGCATTGAACAGACTTGATAAAAATGTGGAAGTGGATTACTCTGACGAATGAGAGTCCTAACGCCATTATAGGCCTCAGATAGGCCTGCAACCATTTGTAAAACAAGACGATTATTGGTAATAGGAGCTCCGACATTACAGAATTGGTCTGCTAATTTCTTGAGTCATTTACAATAAGCCGAAACATTCGGGAAATTTTCCATGCTGACTTGGAAAATTCTTGCTCAAGGGTGACAGTACGAGAGTGTTGGTTATCCTGAAATATATCACGCAATCTATTCCAGGTAGCCATAGTCGTAGTGTATAGTTCAATGATCGTATGTAAGAGGTCGGTAGAAATAATGGAGTAAATCCACTGAAGGACAGTAGCATCAAGAGTAATCCATAACTGAGCATTCTCCGCGAGAGGAGGGATAGTGGGAGAAATTATGTGATGGCGGACTTGATGAGAGATTGCGTGAATTTTGAACAATTCCGCCCACGTCGCATATAGAACGTTTTCCATCTCAAGAACAATAGGGATGTGGTTCTTGATGTTGGAAACAGTAAGGGAAGGATGAAATACGTTCTTAGACATAACGAAAGAACAAATGGATTGCGATGAAAATTTGGGAAGAGAGGAGGTAAATTGGCACAAAATACGAGGATGGGCACAAATTCCGATGCAGCTCGGCCGAGAAGGGAAGAGCGGAAAACTGAGAGAAATTGCAGAAGTAATTTAGACCTAGACTTCTGATACCATAAAAGAAATAATCCCTTGATTATTTTCATTAATGAATGAGTATATATACAATTTACAATATGGAAAATTCTATTTATATTCTACTCCCAAAATCCTATTCTATTTGTACAAGACTTCTACAATTATGGTAAGTGTACAATGCTAATTAATTAGAATTAATATGGTACAAAAATAGTCTCCAAACCGTGATATACTTACCATGTATATCACGGACCGTATGGTAAATATATCACGGTATACTATTTATCAATAATTAAGCAAATATAATTATCTACTCAAATGATCACACAATTCAACACCCGTACCTAAATTTGTCATGTCAGTAGCTGATTCAGGTATTCCCAATCAAGATCAAGTCCATGAAATCTCAATTGCCTAGCCACTCTTATTGATGAATCAATAAAACGTTTTCTTGAATTTGGTGTTCTAGCCATTATTCCATATGCTATTTTATTAGCTCTTCCTCCAGCTATGGACAACAAAGTCTTGACTGAGGGATTTTTCCTTTGAACTGTGCTTGTAAATTGCCTGAACGAATCTTGATTTTCCGGCGAAATGATTAATTGGTTTGATTGGGGATTAAGATCAGCAAATGCACACAATAAATGAGTGAACAGAGTTGAATCAATGTTGTTTAAAGCTAATCCACTGTCCCTAAACCAGTACCCTCCCTTAATAACATTTTGGCCATTAGAGAAAACAAGTTGTTGGAGGAAGAAAAATGAGAAGATAATTGATAAAAGTTTGATGGAATTAGCCATTGAATTGAGAAGGTTAATTGGAGCTAGTTTTTTTTTTTTTTTTTTTTGGGGTGATAGCTTATTTAATTTGTGACTACGAGTTTATTATATAAATTTGAAGAGTTGAGCTAATTAACTAAGATTAATTACTGTCTACCGGCTGCTTATAGCAAAGTTACTTCATTACAATTTATGGGACATAATTTTGTTGGACTTCCTCTTCCCAAAAATGAGGAATTAAAAAAATGGCTGTTTCATTTTAGTTTTCCATGGTTGTTTATATATATATATATATATATATATATATATATATATATATATATAATAATACTACTCATATCTATCTATTATTATATAAACACTATTAAGGAAGCATCCCTTTTGCGATGTACTCAAAAAGTCGGTACGCTTTCTGGCTAAAAAGTAAAAAAAATTGCGTAATTTGATCAGTTCATTCAAGGTGGAAAAAGTGGTTGCTTCCTTGACAAATTGTGATAAAGTTGAGCCAAAAGTTCTCGATTTAAGATTACGAAGTTTAAGAAATAAGGAAAAAAAATTGAAACTTGTAATATTCAATATGTCATAATATTTGTCTAGGTATAAAAACTTGTCATATTAAAGGTTAAATGAAAAATTTAAATTTAAAAAATTAAAAAGATAAGAGTAGCATAATATGGTTGGATCTTGATGCTTCTAAATAACAACTACTATAGCAACTACCTCTCATCCCAAATAAGTTGGGGTCAACATAAATCCTTATTTTTTTCATCTAAGCTCAATTCATATATCATCATCATACTGAAGCAGGGACGCAACACGAGAATTTTTCAAGTGATCACCCATCCTAATACTAGTTTCTCTCAATCACGTTCGGAGTTTGATGAAATCTGGTATGTTAATGTTGATATGATGACATCCTATACTTCTGAATTTGATTTTTTTACTGGTCTTGATGGATTCTTTGATTTTTTTTTTAAATGGCTATTGAGTAATTGGAAAATCCTATACTATATACACAGCTTTTTTTTTTAAATATAGAAAATCCTATACTATAGCTTTTTTATCACTTTATGATACAAAATTGGAAAATCATTCCCGATCTTTGCAGAATTTCTTGTCAAAATATGTCATCCTGGTAAGAAATTTGGCAATAGCTATATGTTGCCAATGAAACCTTTTTTGCTTTTTATGGTTCTTCACTCGGTGTATTTATAATAGGCCCCGATTAAATTCAGAATCGTGTTAAGACACCCCACATTAAGTTTAAAACTTTCAGTAGCTATATGTTGCCAATCATGAAATCTTTTTCTTTTTCTTTTTTCACCCCGTATATATATATATATATATATATATATATATATATATATAGTAAAACCTCTATAAATTAATAACCTTGGGACCATGAAATTTTATTAATTTAGAGAGATATTAATATATCGATAAATTAATATTTTATTAATTAAAAGAGAGACTTTTTAAATTCAGTAAATTTAGTACATACATATGTATTGAAAATAAATGAATTCATATATGTTTCATTGATTATATTCATGCATCAACCAATTCTTTGTAACTAATTAAATATATTCATGTATAATAACAATTCATTGTATACAATTAACTATTATATTCATGGACGCATGTATCAATTCATTGGAATTACTTAAATAATGTATACATGTTTACATTAATTCGTTGCACTTAAATAACTATTATAGCCAATTAAATATATTCATGCATGATGAATGAAACATATACTATATAAATCTCAATATGGAAATAAAATAATTCATAACACCCAACCATGTCTTCTCATCTAAAAGGCATCGCAAAATCATCCATGAATGATCAAATACGTAAAGCATTATGTGAGTATAAGAGAGACCATCCCACATGCACTCAAAAAGATTTACAAGAGTGAGTTGATGAAAAATATCGTTTGAAAGTTAGTCAAGGTACAATATCAAACACTCTCAAGAGATCATCGGAGTACCTTTCAGCCAACTTTGAGAAGGGTGGGGATATTAAGCGACACAAATCGGCGAAATATCCAGATATGGAGAAGGTTCTTTATGAATGGTTTCTTCAGTACTAAGATCGAGTCAACATGACCGGAGAGCTTATTTTGGAGAAAGCAAAGGATATAATGAAGCTTTTGCATCCTCAACACCCTCATGAACATCAATTTTCTCAAGGTTGGCTTGAAAAATTCAAGGTAAGACATGGTATTAAATCATTCCGTCGCTTTGGAGAAAGTGGTTCGGTTGACATGCAGGACATGGAAATGAAACTGGAGGCTATAAGGGAGAAAATAAACCAATTTCCCATTAAAGATGTTTTTAATTTGGATGAAACAGGTCTGTTTTACGGGTTATAAGCTGATCACTCTCTTGCAACCAAGCAACTTGAGGGAAGAAAGCAAGACAAAGAGAGGCTTACAATTGTTATTTGTTGCAACGAGGATGGTTCGGAAAAAAATCCTTTATGGATTATTGGAAAATATGCAAAGCCACGTTGCTTCAAAAATATCAACATGAGCAGCATCAATTGTCATTATCGTGCCAACAAGAGGGCATGGATGACTAGTGTGTTTTTTGATGAATATGTTCGCTGGTTTGATCACAAAATGAATGGCAGAAGAATCTTGTTAATGGTTGACAATTGTCCAGCCCATCCAAAAAATATTGAAGGGTTACAGAATGTTGAGTTATTTTTTTGCCACCTAACATGACATCAAAGATTCAACCATGTGATGCAGGAATAATTAGAGCTTTCAAGATACACTATCGTAGGAGATTCTACAAAAATCTACTGGAAGGTCATGAGTTGGGGCTAACTAATCCTGAAAAGATTAATGTTTTAGATGCCATCAATTTTGCAGTCTCCGCTTGGACAACCAATGTTTCTCAAGTGTCAATAGAAAATTGCTTTCGGCACTGCAAAATCCGTTCAAATGAAGAAATCTCAACTGAGACAAACTTTGAAGAAAGCCTACATGAGCTTGAGAATATGGTCAAGGATGTTGGTTATCGCAATGAAATGGACGTCAACAAATTGGTGGACTATCCGGGTGAAAATGATGAATGTTCAATGGTTCAAAGTTTAGAGGAAATTGTTGCTGATATTATTGAAGATCCTACTAATGATGAAGCTGAAGATGATTCAATACCATTGGAACCAGTCACGAGAAAGGAGGCTTTGAGCGCGACAACAACTCTTCAAAAATTTTTGTTGCAGCTAGAGAACTCGACACCGGAACTCTTGGCTGCAATTAAAAAAGTTAGGGATGAAATCCAATTAGATTTAAATTTTAAGAAAAATCAAGTAACAATAGATTCATCTTTTAGCAAATTACCATAATATTTATAATTGTAATATTTATGAATTATTAATTTAGAGTTTTAATGGGACCTAATATTTATAAAGGGATTTTCCGAAAAATTATTATCTTATTATCTTATCGAATTTGATGATTTTTTACAAAGGCCCAAGTCGGGATCGGAAGATTTTATTATTTTAGAGAGTTTATTATTTTAGAGAATTTATTAATTTATAGAGTATTAATTTATAGAGGTTTTACTATATATATATATAAAGATGAAGGAATATATACCACTCTGCAACAAGCATTGTTGGTCGATAAAGTGAACAAAAAATTAAAGATCTTTGAGTAAAACAAAAGGGAATCAAAACTAATACAGATCACTGATTCAACTAACACATGTTTGCGTTCTGATATCCGTAATTTACTGATTCGACTAATCTGAATTCGCAGTCTTATATTACACATTCGTTGATCCAATTAATTTAGATTCGTGTTCTGACATCCTAAATCTATTGATTCCATTCATTCAAATCCACGTTCTAATATCTTAAATTCACTAATCTGACTAATCCAAATTTGTGTTTCGTGAAAGAATATGCGTGTATCCTCCATATATTCCATGTATATTCCAATTAGAATTCTTGTACATTTGTAATTATGGTAGTAGTCTTGTATTAGGAAAATGTAGTAGTCTTTTATTAGGAAAAGGTAGTAGTCTTGTATTAGGAAAAAGTAGATTTAATTTCCATAATTAAATATTATATATCATGTATTTAATAAAAATAATCAAGAGATTATTTTCTTTCATGGTATTAGCAGTCTAGGGAAAACTTTTCCTTCTCCAAATTATACCCTGTTCCGCCGCCCTCCTCGAAATACTCAATATCGACTGACAGCCGAACCTCATCCCTTCAAATTTTCTTTCTGAATCCCTAATTCTCCTCTTGTTCTTTCATCATTTCTACCACAAAGAACATCTTTCATCCTGCCCTTACAGTCTCCAATATCAAGAACATCTCTATTGTTCTTGAGATGGAAAACGTCCAATACGCAATGTGGGCAGAACTATTTAAAATTCACACACGGTCTAATCGAGTCCTCCATCACGTCGTCACATCGGAAAAAGGCAAAGAGAATGTGCCTACCACCGATGATGAAATAGAGTTGTGGGCAACTCTTGATGTTATGGTGCTCCAATGGATTTATTCCACCATCTCTACGGACCTCTTACAGACTATTATCGAACCCGATGCCAGGACAATGGAAGCTTGGAATAGGTTGCGTGATATATTCCAGGATAACAAAAATTCCCGTGTCGTGACCCTTGAGCAGGAATTCTCCCACATAAACATGGATGTTTTTCCGAATGCCTTAGCCTATTGTCAAAGGCTCAAGGAGTTGTCTAATCAACTCAAGAACGTTAGCGCGCCCGTCACTAATGATCGTCTTTTTCTTCAGACGTTGCAGGCCTCTCCGAGGCTTATAATGGAGTTGGAACTCTTCTTCGTCAAAGCAATCCTCTCCCGCTGTTCTACTAAACACGTTTCATGCTCACCTTAGAAGAAGTCGGGTTGGTTAAAAAAATGACAACCGAAGCCAATTCCGCCATGATGGTGGCCACATCACGCGACATCGATGACCCTCACTCCTTCTCGGAAAATTCTAGCCAAAACTGTAACAATAGTTGCGGCAAAAAGGGCCAAAATTAGAAATATTATGGCAAAAACTGCGGCAGCAGCCGCATCGGTGGTGGTGGCAGTTGCGGTGGACGGGGTGACAGTGGCTAGCAGACTGGGCCGCAACACCACTAGCCACAGCCTTGGGCCAGTGCACAATGGCCGTGGGGCTGGGCCAATGGGCAGTGGCCCAGTCCACCGTATCCAGCAGGCGGTCCAGCCAATTATTGGGCTAGGCCCAACGACTTTCAGCAACCAGAGTGCGACAAAATGGGTCCTAGCAGCAGCCTGGCCTGCTTGGGCCTCGGCCACAACAGGCCTTCGCTGGTGCGGGCCCAGCAACAGTCTCGAGTCCCACATATATCGAGGCATCGATGCACACACTTGGATTAAATCCTCCGGATGTAAATTGGTACATGGACACCGGTGCCACTTCTCATATGACGTCCGCGCCAGGTAATATCTCATTTTATTTCAATTTGAGCAAAAATCATGGCATTATTGTTGGTAATGGTAATTTAATTCCAATTCATGGTTATGGTCACACAAATTTATCTCTCCCGAACCCACATTTAGCCTTGAAAAATGTCCTTCATGCTCCTCAATTAATCAAAAACTTATTGTATATTCAGAAATTTACAACTGATAACTGGGTTTCTGTTGACTTTGACCCTTTTGGATTTTTTGTGAAGGATTTTAAGACAGGGATACCTCTAATGAGATATAATAGTCGGGGCAAGGTCTATCCCATCACCACATCCATCACCACATCCATCACCACCACTAATCAAGTCACACCGTCAACGTTTGCCGCTTTAGCACCTTTCTTATGGCATGGATGTTTGGATCATCCGGGAGAATCTATTCTTTCCTCTCTTAAAAAACATAATTTTATTGAGTGTAATAGTACGCGTAGTACTAATGTTTTTCCTTCTTATCCGCTTGGGAAACATGTTAAATTACCATTTCTTGCCTCCAATTCTAGTACTTTATTGCCATTTGATATTATTCATAGTGATTTATGGACATCTTCCGTGTTGAGCTCTTTGGGCTACCTTTATTACATGTTATTTTTGGATGATTATTCTAATTATTTGTGGACTTTTCCATTATCTAAAAAGTCTCAAGTTTATCCACATTTCTATCGTTTAGAGCATTCATCCGCACCCAATTTGAACGGGAAATTAAAAACATTCAATGTGATAATGAAAGAGAATTTGATAATGGGTCATTTAGAGAATTTTGTAATATTAATGGCATCTCTTTCCTGTTTTCTTGTCCACATATGTCCTCCCAAAATGGAAAAGCTAACAGAAAAATACGCACCATTAATAATATTGTCGGACACTACTTGCACATGCTTTATTACCACCTTCATTTGGCATCATGCGTTACAAATGACTACTTACCTTCTGAACATACTCCCTAGAAAAGGACTAGCATACCAATCTCCACTACAAATTCTTTATCGTAAGGATCCTTCGTATTCTCATCATAGGGTATTTGGGTATTTATGCTATCCTCTCTTCCCATCCACTACAATAAACAAACTTCAAGCTCGTTTTACCACTTGTGTGTTTTTAAGTTATCCATCTAATCATCGTGGTTACAAATGTTTTGATTTATCCTCTAATAAAATCATCATTAGTCGCCATGTCATTTTTTATGAAACCCAATTTCCGTTTGGTAAGTTGCATAATTCCGTGCCTACTTCCTATAATTTTCTGGATGATGGGCTCTCACTGTATGTGGTCCACCATTTGATCTGACCCCCGTCTAGGGATTTGGACCAGCATACACCGGTAGGCTCATTGCCTACTGGCCTAGACCTGTCACGTGATCAATTCCCGCTAGCAGTCCCACTACCTGCTGGCCCAAATACCTTCAGTTACCTAAGTCTGCCAGCAGAGCCACTGCCTGCTGGCCTAAATGTCCACCACCCGGGTCCAACTCTACCAGCAGGCCCACTGCCTGCTAGCCCATCCCTTCATTCCCTCGGTGCAGTTTCTTGGCCAGCAGGCCCACTGCCTGCTGGCCCACTTCCCAACCCGAGCCAGTTCCGACGTCATCACATCGACCCAGGTCCGGTCCACTTCTATTTCGAGTCAAGGGCCTGTTACTCGTAGCCAACGGGATATTTTAAACCAAAATGACATTTTAATCTCAATGCTAATATCACTAAATCACCCCTACCACGTAACCCCGTGTCTGCCCTTAGTGATCCGAATTGGAAAATGGCCATAGATGATGAATATAATGCTCTTATTGAAAATAAGACGTGGGAGTTGGTACACCGTCCACCTTGGTGTTAATGTGATTAGTTCTATGTAGATTTTTACTCATAAGGAAAAATCTGATGGTTGTTTTGAGAGGCATAAGACCCGTCTTGTAGTGATGGCAAAACTCAACATGTTGGCGTGGATTGTGGAGAGATATTTAGTCTGGTTGTCAAACTGGCGACTATTCACACTGTTCTCAGTCTTGCTCTCTTGAAAGCTTGGCCCATTTATCAGCTGGATGTGAAAAATGCGTTCTTACACGATGATCTCAAGGAAACGGTATACATGCATCATCCCTTGGATTTCAAGGACCTCGATCATCCTAACCATGTCTGTTTGCTGAAGAAGTCATTGTATAGGCTAAAACAGGCTCTTCGGGCCTAGTACAAAAGGTTTGCAAATTATGTGTCTACTATTGGGTTTTCTCACATCAGGTCTGATCATTCTCTGTTCATCTATCATCGCGGTACTTCTCTGGCATACATTATGTTATATGTGGATGATATTATATTGACTGCCTCTTCTGATAAACTGCGCAAGTCTATCATATCTCTTCTCAGCTATGAATTTGCTATGAAAGACTTGGGGCCTTTGGGTTATTTTTTGGGTATAGTTGTAACTCGTCATACAGGTGGTCTATTTCTATCCCAGAGGAAGTATGCGACTAAGATTATTGAACGGGCGGACATGTCATCATGTAAGTCATCTCCTACTCCGGTTGATACCAAACCGAAGTTGAGTGCTAATTCCAGCACACCTTACAATGATCCCTCCCACTATCGCAGTCTTGCAGGGGCTCTTTAGTATCTTGCATTCACGAGGCCAAATATTACTTATGTAGTGCAGCCGGTGTGTTTATTTATGCGTGATCCGAGGGACGAACACATGCACGCTCTCAAACGCATTGTGCGTTACATTCAGGGCATTCTTGATTATGGTTTGCACTTATATCCATCCTCTGTATCTACTCTCGTGCCTATACAGATGATGATTGAGGTGGATGTCCAGATACCAGACGATCGACATCTGGTTATTGTATGTTTCTTGGTGATAACTTGGTCTCTTGGTTGGCTAAACGCTAGACTACTTTATAGCGATCTAGTGTGGAGACCGGGTATCGAGGGGTAGCCAATGTGGTGTCTGAGTCCTGTTGGCTACGTAATCTCCTATTAGAGCTTCACTTTCCTATTCAGAAAGCTACCTTGGTCTACTGCGATAATGTTAGTGTGGTATATCTCTCTGAAAATCCTGCTCAACATCAGTGAACTAAACATATCGAGATGGATATTCACTTTTTTTGCGAAAAGGTAGTTCGTGGACAAGTATGTGTCTTGCATGTCCCTTCACGGTACCAAATTGCTGACATCTTTACTAAGAGTCTTCCCTTAGTTCTGTTTGAAGATTTTAGGGATAGTCTCAGCGTATGACAACCTTCGTTATGACTGAGGGGGTGTGAAAGAATATACGTGTATCTTCCTTATATTCCATGTATATAATCCAATTAGAATTCTTGTACATGTGTAATTATTGTAGTAGTTTTGTATTAGAAAAATGTAGTAGTTTTGTATTAGAAAAATGTAAATTTAATTTTCATAATTAAATATTGTATATAATTAATTATGATTCACATATCTTATCCATCATCCTATCACATTCGATAGTATCATCAAACGGATTACATGGGGCTGCTATTAAATTTAGTCAAATAATGAAAATGGAATTGGTAACGTAACCTATTACTCCACGCTAGTTTAGCACCACCTCATAGAGCCTTGGTTGAAAAAGAAACTGATATTTATAGTCTATAGTCTATAGTCTATATAACTCTAAAAGCCAACACAATAATCAAATCTCTCACCAAGAAACCCTGCAAGACCGGCAACAAAATTTTCAAACTTACATCATTACGTGATATAAACAACGTATAGGCTAGAAAATTATTAGAACAATTAGAAGCATCACAGCAAAAACAAAAGAAAATTTTTGAAAAGTCAGAACAGAACTTAGAATATATAAATACTCTAGTCAACAAGTGCGATTTTAAAAAGTTATCTACAAAATTAGAATTAGAAACTTTATTAAAAAACAACTTAATAAGTATAGAATTAAAAACTACCCAAAAAATAAATAATGTTAAGCAAAATTTGGAATCTTTAACTAGGAAAATCACAAAGTTAGAAGAAACGATCAAAGAACTTAAAGAGATTACTCTTTCATGAGTAGACTAACTGTAATTCAAGAAGAAGCCTTAAAAGTGATAGAAAAATCTATACCTCTACCATCAGACTATAAAGAATATATCCCCAACGCAAAGTCAGATCAAATACTTTTACAACAAAATATTATTACAATTTCCCTAATTTTAGACATTATCCGAAAAATAGAAGTTGTAGTATCAAGACTAGAAGTGCTAGGTAACCGTATTCGACAATTAGAATTACATTCAGATAAAGAAAAAGAAATCTCAAAAAATAAACAGGTAGAAGAGTTAATAGATCAACTAAAAAGAGTAGAAATAACCCCTCAGAAAGAAAGAGTTAAAATAAATAAAAAACCTCAAAAATGGACATTTTTCAGCTAGATCAAGAACAGAAGGCGAAAGACCAAGATTAAGTTTCTCTGAAGACAGAATAGGAAATAATTTTATATCAAGAATGTTAAACAGAAGAACACCGGAAGAAAATAATAGACAACTAAGCGAAGTAATAAATGTAGATAGAGACATTAGTATTTTTCAACAAAATCAGTTAAAATTATTAAACCCCAAAACCCTATACAATACAAGACAGCTCTCGTCAACAGCACAACTGTATAAACATTATAGAGAAGAGCAGTTATCTGTTTTAGGAAATATAGCCAGTAATATAAGTCTGATTACTACAGAATCATTAAAGCAAATTAAAAAGACTACCAGAACTCTCATGCATATGGGATTAATAGTAGTAGGATTAAAAGGACTAACAAGAAAAAACTTAGGAAGTAAAGTACTAGTAGTAATTTATGACGATAGATGGTCAGATATGAAAAAATCCATAATCGGAATGACAGAAGTCGATATGACCGATAATGGAGGAATATTCTACATTAGCCCAGATTTTCTAATGAATTTAGCAGAATTCGGAAAACATATAAAAATAGGAATACATACTAAAGGATACGAAGAAATGCATAACGGAAATAATTTACTTTTATGCTTAGGATTTTTAGGAAAAATGACAGATAATAGTAATACCAAATTTAAAATAAAAATAGATGATATAGTAGAACTAATGGGAAATAAAGGAATTAATTTAATAAAACCTATTAAAATAAGTCCAGAAGAATACGCAGGTTTAGAATGGAAGTTAGATCAGTTTAATCTTAAAAAGAAAATGTTACAACCAGAATCTCATCTGGTATATACAAATCCAAAAGGAGAAACATCCATAAGATTCACAGACTATAATTACATTCCTCAAAAAGACTGTGAAGAAGAAAGTACAATAGACGAACAAGAAATAACTGAAACTACAATGATGAATATAGAATTAATACAAGAAGGCTTTGACGTAGACATCGCCTTAGAAGAAGCTAAACGCCTGCAAAAACAAACACCACAGATGTTATTTAGATGTAAAGGATGTAAGTTAGATAATTTAAACTTAGAACAAACTATAAATCATTTTAAATTATGTGATTTAAGAACTGACAACCTAGGATACAAAGCAGAACAGACCAATCAAAAGAAAGTAGATACTTTTGAATCAATATGGGAAGACCTTATTTTTAGTGACGGTGAGTTAGAAATAAATTCAATAGTAAGTCAAAAAGAATTAATGAAAACTAGTGCGTCAAGCTCTAGCCCATTTCAAAGAACTACAGGAGAACAATATACAGTAGATACAAATACAGGTAATGTACCTAGAAGAAGAGTATATAGAACAACTGGAGAACCTATAGAACAGGTAAAACCATCAGGCAGAAGAATGCCGTTAGAAGAACCTATTACTCTCCAAGAAGGAGGAAATAGAGGAAAGATTTTAAACATAGCAGCCCATGATCCACAAAGATGGAACTCAGTAATCGATTTGTGGAAAGGAATAGTAGTAGCAGATTATATACAAAATTACGTAGAAATAGACGCTGAAACAATGTATAAATACCTAGAAACATTTTTAGGAGAATCTACTAAAGCCTTATGAGAAGCTTATAAAACGGATTTCCAAAATGAATTCCAACAATTAGTAGCAATGGGAGCAAACCCTTATAATTTTACTAATAAAATACACACTTTAATTACAGGTGAAGACCCAAATAGTGGTCTAGTAATATTACAAAGAAATGCGCTAATTAAATTAGAGCAATTAAGTACAAGTAATTGGGTATACATAAAGAAGTTCCTAAATGACTTCTTTTATTATTGTACAATTAGTGGAAACTCGTTCGACCAAGAATTAGGCAAGAAATTATTTAATAAACTGCCAGGAGCTCTAGGAAGAGAAATAGAAGAACGTTGGAATAAAAGAGACGGGGTAATACAAAACCCAATTATAAAATGGTCAATAGGACACATAATACAGCACGTAATGGACATTTTACAAGAGAAATGTACGCACCTGCAAATACAAAAATAATTAAAACAAAATGAATTAAGTTTTTGTAAGAGCGTAATATACACAACACAAAGCTATGATAAAGATAAGCCTAAAAGAAAAACTTATCAAAAATATAAGAAAAGATATAACGACTATGATAAATACAAAAAGAAAAAATACTATTTAAGAAAATCATCAGAGAAGAAACCTTATTTAGATAAAGATAGACATATAAGAAAGTATAGAACTGATAGAAATTACAAAAATAAGCTAGAATGCTTTACTTGTGGAAGCATAGAACACTTAGCAAATACTTGCCCTAAAAGAATAAACAATAATACAAGAAACTCTCAACTAATAGAAGATTTTCAAGAAACGTTAATAAATGTAGACGAATATATGTCAGACACAGAAAGTATATACTCAGTAGTAAGCATAGAAACAGGAGAAAAAAGTAAAATAGACTCTTCTGACTCAGAAGCAGACAAATTTATTAACGAAATAGGAATAGAAAAGTTAGATCTAGACATAGATTTTAACACCATAAATAATTTGGTAAATATAGGAGTAAATTGCGATCATATTTTGGAAAAGAATAAAGGACTAGACAGTAAAGCCTGCTATATATGTAAATGGTTCCCTAGCAGGAGTGAAAGAGCAAAATGCAAAAACTGTTTTCTAGAAGGATGCATAGAATGCATTCAAAAAGAATTTAAGATAATCATAAATCAGAAAGAAACGGTAAACAAGACGCCTGAAGATTTAACTTTAGCAATGAGAATAATAACTTTAGAAACTAGAGTAAATACGTTAGAAACTAGACTTTTTCAGCTAGAAAAAGGAAAACAAATAGAAGAAGATCAAGAAGATACAGACAAGATAAATCTAGATGATACACAGAGCAATCCTGCAACAGAACTAATGAACAATGAAGAACTTAGAACATTAGTCTGTAATGAAGATAAAAAGTTTGGATCACTAAAATTACTGACGAAAGTTAGAATTAAAGACTACGAAATCACGACTCTAGCCCTAGTAGACTCGGGATGTACTAAGAGCATACTAAATAAAAAGATTGTCCCTCACAATTTAATTAAATCTTTAGATAGGCCAGTTGCAGCCATGCAAATGGATGAAACGCATAATATATATAATCATTACATTCAAGAGGCTTTAATAAGTTTTATAAATACATGCTCAAAATTTTATAATCCAAATTATAAAATGGACAAAGTATGGGTAAGAGAACTAAACATTAATATTGGTTTCATTTTAGGACTAGAATTTTTGTTAAGCGATAATGGAAGCTGTACTATTACTAGAGATTGAGTTATTTTCTTAAAAAATAGCACATATACACCAGTACAGACTCAAAAGGCAGAAACAAAAGTTATACAAATCTCTCCAGTAGACCTACAGAATAGAATAGAAGATAATAGTTGTTGTCAAGACTGTAAAAATGGAGAAAAATATTGTAACAAAAATAATGGTAAAAATCTAATCTTAGAAGAAATTCTAGAAGATGAAGCTGATAGTATAATAAATAAAAATTATACATTAATAGATGTAGAAACATAATTTTATAATTTTAAAACCGGAATATACAAAATAGGAGTAATAAAAAACCAAAAGGACCTAGATAACATAATAAAAATATTAGATGAATTAGAAATCATAGGAGAAAAGCCTTTAAAACACTGGCACAATAACAAAGTACTCTGTAAATTAGATATAATAAACCCGGAATATATTATTAAGACTGCATCAATAGAAGCAACAAATAAAGACTTAGAAGATTTTAAAATACAAATTAAAGAACTACTCGAATTAGGAGTAATAAGAAGATCTATTTCTAAACATAAATCATCAGCTTTCATAGTTAGAAATCATTCCGAAATAGTTAGAGGGAAAGCAAGAATGGTTATAAACTACAAAAGACTTAATGACAATACTAAAAATGATGGGTACAAATTACCAGACAAAACATAATTAATTAATCGAATACAGGGAAAGAATTTTTTTAGCAAGTTCGATTGTAAGTCTGGCTACTGGCAAGTAAAGATGCATCCAGATAGTATAGACTGGACTGCTTTCACTTGTCCTGGAGGACATTTTGAATGGCTTGTCATGCCTTTTGGCTTAAAGACTGCCCCACCAATTTTCCAAAGAAAAATGGATTCTATTTTTGGGGAATATAAAAGATTTGTACTAGTATATGTAGACGATATTTTAGTATTTAGTAATAATATGAATGAACACCTAGGACATTTACAGACAGTATTCAGATTATTCGTTAGTAGCGGAATAATAATAAGTAAGAAAAAGATGGAGCTATGTAAGAAATATATAAATTTTCTAGGAGTGATTTTAGGAGAAGGAAAAATCAAATTACAGCCCCACATAGCTAAAAAAGTATTAGACATGCCAGACAAACTAGATAGTACCAAAGAACTCCAAATTTTTTTAGGTATAGTTAATTATGCCAGAAATTTTATAAAGGACTTAGGAAAAATAGCAAGACCCTTGTACGCTAAAACAGGCTCCACAGGACAGAAACATTTTAATACAGAAGACATAAAATTGGTACAGGCAATTAAAGAGAAAGTAAAAAATATCCCAGATTTAACTATGCCATTAGAAACAGATTTTCTAATCATAGAAACAGATGGCAGCTTTGAAGGATGGGGAGTTGTCCTAAAAGCAAAACCGAATAAATATAGTTATAAAGTTGAAGAAAAGATCTGTGCTTATCAAAGTGATAAGTATAAAGAGAAAGGTAACATGAGTAGCACAGACGCAGAAATACTAGCAGTAGTTTACGGTTTAAATAGTTTTAGATTATACATCTTAAATAAATCTGAAGTATTAGTTAGAACTGATTGCGAGGCGATAGTAAAGTTCCACCAAAAAATAAATGATAAAAATAGCGGTAGAAGAAGATGGTTAAATTTTTTAGACACCATATCTATCTACAGCCTAGTATTTGAACACATAAAAGGAAAAGACAATAATTTAGCAGACCAGCTCAGCAGATTGAATATTACATCTAATTAAAAGTTTGTGTTTTTTGTTAAACAGCATGAGCTCTTCAAAGAATCAGACTACAGACAAGGGAAAAGGCCCAGCCATATCCTAAGATGATTTCAGACAAAAGGTATTGGGCAATCTTAAGTTTAAGCCCATGTCCGACTTAGAGACTCCAACAATAGAAAGACTTTATTTTGAAAAAAATAATTTAGTATCTTTTCTGTCTTCAAATTTAACTTTCAAAATACTACCAGAATTCATAATAGACAGACAACAAAAATGTTTGATAGACAATCTATGGATTTCGCATAACAGAAAAGACACTAAACATTTTGTAGCAACTTTAAACTGTATTTGTCAATATTTTACTGAGAAAAACCAGGATAAACGTTTTAAGTTTTACGTAGTAGTACATGGAAAAACTAACGGAATTTTCCAAACCTGGATAGAAGTTTTAGACTCCATAAAGGATATACGAAAACCACTCTTTAAAGGTTTTAATGATTTTAATGAAGCTCTAGACTATGCCAGAGGAGTACTTGGGCCAAATTACTACATTTCCTCGGCCCTCAGACAAAATCCAAATCAAACTCCACAATACAATATCCAGAAAGACACAAATAAAATCATATTTTGCGATCACTGCACCACAATGACCGAAACAGTAAGACACATAAACCAGACAAAAGACACACTTATCCTACAAAATACCAGACTCACAGAGCAAATACAAGTATTAGAAAAAAGACTACAAGACATTCAGAAACAGAAAATACAAGAAATTCAGAAGCAGAGTTTTCCATCTACGATCAAAATGGATGAGACAGGTGTGCATTCCCTTCTGAATGCAAATAGATCCATTGTACCGGATAAAGGTACAGCTAGTCCGGTTCAAACGGTAGCTGATAAAGACTTATCAAATCCGTTAATGGCTGTCACTTTGCCAAAAAGTGAAAGTGAGGAAGATAATTCCTCTAAACCCAGAAGAAGGCTCCCTAAAACATTTACTCAAGGATCTTCTTCAAGAACAAGAACTAGCAATTCTAGAAAGAAAAAAAATAAAGAAATAGAAAAAATAGATCAAGAGACATTAGCTAAGATTCTTCAGAACAGACAAGACCCCCCGAACGAAGGAACTGAACAAGAAAAACATGTAAATCCGACTATACCACAATCGTCCCAGTTACCAGTCCATAGTCAAGAACATAATTCAGACAATGAAAATGAAGAACATGTTTCAGACAGTGAATTCACAGATGCACAGGACCTAAATGAGGCTCAAGACCCTAACGATTATGATTCAGGAATGAGTTTCGACTCAATAGCACTGCATAATCTAGACACATAGCAGAAGATATCCTCGACAAGACAAGACATTTTTCAAATAGACCGAGATATTTTTCTACACAATAATGCAGCAGACAGATGGCGACAGAAAGACAGAGACACAAAGACGAATAACGCAGAAGATAAGATTCGACACAAAGACGAATAATGCAGAAGATAAGATAGCGACATAAAGAAGATAGCGAAATAAAGAAAGATTGAGACATAAAGATAAATGACAGCAAGAATAAACGACAAAATGATAAAGTAGCTTTTGAAAAAGGTTCACGTGACGATGGGGCCTAAGAGCCACCCGGCTAAACACAAAAGATTCTTAAATCGTTTTGAAATCCGCAAGTTGAAGTCCGCCAGACTCTATAAATATCGAAGAAAACAAAGACATACGCACACAGACAGACACCAAAGAGCACTCTCTCAAATGCCTCACCTCTCTCCAACCTTTTCCCTCATCCCATTTGTATAAACACCACTATTCCTCTAAGATAGTTTAAGCTTATTTATTTTTCGTGTGCTACTAAGCTTTCCGTGGCTCCCCGAAAGGGAAACCTCCCTTTTTCAAATTATGTAAGTCTTTTTTCCGGAAGTTATCTCCTCCATATGTAAATTATGTTTTTTAATGTTTATATAAATTAGTCTTGCAGAATCAATTTTTGCAGGAAATATGTTGTTATAATTATCATGAACTTGTTATAATTGTTAGTATTATGAACTCTATATGCTTAGTTTATGGTTATCCTTTAAACTCTATAATGACCTCCATGGATTAGCCTGTAAATTCCTATGTTAACGGTGGTTAACGAAGGGCCGTTGTAATGTCCGCTGAAGGACAATGTTGGTCTAAAAATTGGGTGTGGCTAAAGACGACTGTCATTTTTAGGGTAAGGTTTGAAGGAAGAGATGAACAACATAGAAATTTCATGAGATGAACAGTATAAAATTTTCGTGACTGGACAGAGTCCAGAGTTAAAAAAATAATAATAAAATATATATATATATATATATATATATTTATATATATATTATTATTATTATTATACACTCGGGAGATATATATATATATATATTTATTTATTTATTTTATTATTATACACTCGGAGATAGCTTATTTGGTTCATAAGACAAGCATAAGGAGAAGTATAACAGAAAGGGAGTACTGAGTAGGATTACAAACCATCTGACTCACCCCTTTATCAAACAATCTGACTCACCCTTTTTTGGAGACGTAAAAACAACCAAACTCGAGACCATGCTATTTTTGTTACTCTCTTCACGGAAACCCAATTATCGCAGAACAACTTCAAAAACCAAATCAGTTTAAGACTGAAACCAATTAACTTAAAAGTTCAAATTTATTCACAGAAAGCTTCTCCAATATACAGTTGTAGTGACCAAACAAAAAGTTAAACTAAGGTGGTGTGGAGGAGGCCAAGATTTTCGCCTATTTAATCAAAGAGCAGAAGCTAAAACTTCCATAAAACCATACATGCCTTGTGAGAAGGGACAATAAGAAACTTATTTTTTCTCATTCTCCTTGACAATAATCTTAATTATGCACTGCCCCAGAAATTCTGGATTCTCAAGATTCAGAAAAGGGCATCAAAATTTGAGGACAACTACATGACACTTCAATTCAACAAAGTGGAAACAAGGCTTCATAATATTTCTATGCGTTAAATCCAATGTTTACTAGGAGTGTTTTTAGTCTAATTAGAGATCTGTAAGTTAGGAAAAAATGTAGAGAAATTTTACTGTTATTACCTCAAACTCCTAAATATTGAAATAAAACTAGTCCAAATGAAACAGAACTGATATTGAGAATTCATATAGCCAACTACAACTAGCTCGAGGTTGCAGCGTAGTTGTTGTTGACGTATGCAGCTTGGTTTGTTTAAACTATCAGAACAACAACCAATCCACCATGGCTGGATAGGTCAGAGCTTTGTGAGATAAAAATAATACAGTTTCACCAAAACTATCCTGAACTTTGCCAAACCAGGATATGAATCAGCTTAAATATCTGAGATTTGAAAGCTGGACAAGATCAGAAAACCTTATTCAGTAGGTTTACAGTTTACAGTGGAATGTTCATATAGCCGACCTCAACTATTTGGGGTAACACATAATTGATTGATTTATCATCATCATAGTTTCAGTCAGCAACTCAGCATTCTTTAGCCTTTTCAGACAGAAGAAACACACAAAAGTAGAATTTTCCCCCAATATCTCACAGACCCATCTGAGCTGCCACGCAAAGATGCATTTTTTTCCAGCTCAACTTAGACTGTCTGTTTCATCTTCAACAAAAGAAAAACATTCCACCACCTGATTGCTCATAAATGGAACGGAGTAACAAGGGGGTCCACCAATGGAAACTCCCCACAGCTCTCTGCTTTCACCAAGTCTCAAACTTAAACTAATGCTTTTCACCAAGTGTTAGAGAACCTCAAACTATTGAATAATAGGAACAAAACAAGCCAAAATGGAGCGGAATCAATATTTGAGTATTCATATATCAGACTATATCATTTCCCTCTCTTCACAGCAAGAACAACACTTTAATCTCGAACAAGTTATAGTCTGATATATAAAAAAAAAAAAGTGCGCCGGACTGCCTTTTTTTTTTATATGTATCGGATTATAACTTGTTCGATATTAAAGTGTTGTTCTTGCTGTGAAGAGGGGGAAATGAAAATGGATATTTAGTTTATTTATGCATGATCCGATGGACGAACACATGCACGCTCTCAAACGCATTGTGCGTTACATTCAGGGCACTCTTGATTATGGTTTGCACTTATATCCATCCTCTGTATCTACTCTCGGGCATATACAGATGATGATTGGGGTGGATGTCCAGATACCAGACGATCGACATCTGGTTATTGTATGTTTCTTGGTGATAACTTGGTCTCTTGCTTGGCTAAACGCCAGACTACTTTATCGCGATCTAGTGTGGAGACCGGGTATCGAGGGGTAGCCAATGTGGTGTATGAGTCTTGTTTGCTGCGTAATCTCCTATTAGAGATTCACTTTCATATTCAGAAAGCTACCTTGGTCTACTGCGATAATGTTAGTGCGGTATAACTCTCTGAGAATCCTGCCCAACATCAGTAAACTAAACATATCGAGATGTATATTCACTTTTTTTGCGAAAAGTTAGCCCGTGGAAAAATATGTGTCTTGCATGTCCCTTCACGGTACCAAATTGCTGACATCTTTACTAAGAGTTTTCCCTTAGTTCTGTTTAAAGATTTTAGGGATAATCTCAGCGTACGACAACCTCCGTTATGACTGAAAGGGTGTGATTACGTGTATCTTCCTTATATTCCATGTATATAATCCAATTAGAATTCTTGTACATGTGTAATTATAGTAGTAGTTTTGTATTAGAAAAATGTAGTAGTCTTGTATTAGAAAAATGTAGATTTAATTTCCATAATTAAATATTGTATATAATTAATTAAGATTCACATAACTTATCCATCATCCTATCACATTCGATGGGGCTGCTGTTAAATTTAGTCAAATAATGAAAATGGAATTGGTAACGTAACCTATTACTCCACGCTAGTTTTGATACCAAATACATCCTTAATATTCTTCTATCCTAAAGAGCACCACCTCATAGAGCCTTGGTTGAAAAAGAAACTGATATTTATAGTCTATAGTCTATAGTCTATAGTCTAATAGTCTATATAACTCTAAAAGCCAAAACAATAGCCAAATCTCTCAATCAAGAAACCCTGCAAGACCGGCAACAAAATTTTCAAACTAACATCATTACGTGATATAAACAAGATAAGGCTATGTCTAGGGATGACAACGGATCGGATCTGGACCGGATCTTATTAGATTCAGATCCAGATCCAGATTCATTTTTCATACATGAATTCAGATCCAGATTCAGCGGGTTCATAAAAATCATATCCAAATCCGGATCCATCGGTTCCGCCTGGTCCACGGATCGGATCTGGATCCACATGTAAAAAACTTTACCTTGCTAAGAATTTTTTTTTGAACTGACAAACAATTTTTACTTAGCTAACAGTTTACTGTTTTTCAATTTTGAAATGTTCATATGAGATATTTTGTTCGTTGTCTCGTTTTGATTGTGAGCTATTAATTAAAAATGTTGGACAATGACAATAGTTATGAAAAATGCTGACTAGTATTTCCACAATGCAGAACTTGCATGTGCTTAAAATCTTCATAAATGAAGTGAATATAATTTTAACTACTTGTCTATGGAGATGTTAGTCATTCACTAATATAACATTGATTTTATTATTGAAGTTACCTCTTTATTTTTTTGTTTTTGAGTTAACGCGGGGATAAATTAAACTTGTTTTGAGAATTAAACTTGCAAGGATGTGCTTAGCAATTTTAAGAAAATACTTATAAAATTACATTCTAGATTATGAATATATTTAATAAAAAATGGATCCACGGGTCGGATCTGGACCGGATACGGATCTCAAATACAAGATCCAGATCCAGATCCGATCCGTCAGAAACGGATCCAGGTCCGATCCAGATCCGTCGGGTCCAAATTTTGAAGATCTATATTCTATAAAATGGATCTAGATCCACCGGATCCGGATCGGATCCAGGATCCATTGCCATCTCTAGCTATGTCACCACAGATGATCCATTTTCCAAGAAACCATCAAAGACAAGTCAAAAGAAAGGTAAAAGGCAGAAGAATAAACTAAATATCCATTTACTCAACCGTTTAAATTAAAATTTATTGGCGGATGAATAATATATACATAAGGTATATCATCCGTATATAAGTGATGTATACTAACTAGAAAAAGTACAGCGATTTCGACCTACTATTTATATAAAGATCATGATATTATTTTTAATGCGGAAAAAGTCAAATTTATTTATGCACTAGTCTAAATAGAGCAACTCTATCATTCGTTAAACTTTTAGTCTAATATTACTCTCGAAAAAGTCCTCTTTTGCCCTTGACCTTCTTCTAAGAAGCACATGATCTTAGGTTAATTACCATATTCAAAAGTTGAGGGATAAATTTGAATTTTTGTTCGAAGAATTTGATTCATTTCACGCGGGAACCCGTTAATGGTGAAAGTAATTAATACATAATAATTTACTGATGATATATTTTAAATGGACCAGAAGTATAACGGAACACAAAGCTAAATAATTTTGGATAATACAACAGCAAATCTTGACTAATTCCCTTTTTAGAAACATCAAGATTTACTTACTTTGTACTAAATGTTAGTGAAAAGGCTGTCGGTAGGCGGTAATAATCTTATAACTCAATTCTTCAAACTTATATAATAAACTCCAAAGTCACAAATTAAATAAGCTACCACCCAATTAACCTTCAATTCAATGGCTAATTCCATCAAACTTTTCTCAGTTATCTTCTTATTTTTCTTCCTCCAACAACTTGTTTTCTCTAATGGCCAAAATGTTATTAAGGGAGGGTACTGGTTTAGGGACAGTGGATTAGCTTTAAACAACATTGATTCAACTCTTTTCACTCACTTATTTTGTGCATTTGCCGATCTTAATCCTCAATCAAACCAGTTAATCATTTCGCCGGAAAATCAAGATTCATTCAGGCAATTCACAAGCACAGTTCAAAGGAAAAATCCCTCAGTCAAGACTTTATTGTCCATAGCTGGAGGAAGAGCTAATAAAGCAGCATATGGAATAATGGCTAGAACACCAAATTCAAGAAAAAGTTTTATTGACTCATCAATAAAATTAGCTAGACAATTGGGATTTCATGGACTTGATCTTGATTGGGAATACCCTGAATCAGCTACAGACATGACAAATTTTGGAACTATTGAATTTTGTGATATTTTTATATTTCTACTTTTTTTGTATAGTTTTAAGTATATGGTATCTAAGAGGATAAACTTGATTGACTAATTTAGATTTTCATCTATTTAAGGGGAAAATGCTCTCTACATGAAAGTTCTCAATTCTTAAAATCAATATTCGAAATTTTTAATTAAAGATGAAGGATATCTTTGTGTTAATATATGTGTTGAACATGTTCCTTATTTGTGAGCCTGGTTCAGGTGGAACACATTTAGGGATGACAACGGATCGGATCTGGACCGGATCCTACTAGATTCAGATTCAGATCCGTTTTTCATATCTGGATCCAGATTCATCGGGTTCATAAAAATCAGATTCAAATCTGGATCTATCGGATCCACGGATCGGATCTGGATCCACCTGTAAAATTTTTTGCCTTGCTAAGAATGTAACCTTGCTAAAAAAAAAAAATTAACTGACAAACGATTTTTACTTAGCTAACAGTTCACTGTGTTTCAATTTTGAAATGGTCATATGAGATATTTTGTTCGTTGTCTCGTTTTGATTGTGAGCTATTAATTGAAAATATTGGACAATGACAATAGTTGTGGAAAATGTTGATTAGTATTTCCACAATGCAGAACTTGCATGTGCATGGAATCTTCACAAATGAAGTGAATATAATTTTAACTACTTGTCTATGAAGATGTTAGTTATTCACTAATATAACATTGATTTTATTATCGAAGTTACCTCTTTATTTTTTTGTTTTTGAGTTAACGCGGGGATAAATTAAAGTTGCAAGGATGTGCAATTTTAAGAAAATACTTATAAAATTACATTCTAGGTTATGAATATATTTAATAAAAAACGGATCCACGGGTCGGATCTGGACCGGATACGGATCTCAAATACAAGATCCAGATCCAGATCCGATCCGTCAGAAATAGATCCGGGTCCGATCCGGATCCGTTGAGTCCAAATTTTGAAGATCCATATCTTATAAAATGGATCTGGATCCACCGGATTCGGACCGGGTCCAAGATCCACTGCCATCTCTAAACACATTGTTATTTCTTTTTTATAATCAAGGCTTCGGTATTTTGAATTTTAGCTTCATACTTTTGAGATTCTAGGTTCAAAATTTAGCAGTACCTTTTAAAATCTCTCTCACACGCGCGCATATGTATATGCTTGTGTCAAAAGTATTGAATTTAGTTGAACATGTTGATTATATGCTTCTTCTGTCATGGGTTGAGACGAGATATGAATTTAAAAATTCAATTTTATAATCAATTCTATGACCATTCAATTTAAACTTTAAAGTGTCATGGTGAGCAAAACTTTTATTTACTTAATTATGTCTTAAACATGTATACTTTTAAACGAGTGGCGCACCGCTATAAACACGGAAGCAACAAATTCTGGAAGGGTGGCGCTGCTCTTTACGGCGGCCGTTTCTTACTCACCCCGGGTCAATGGTTTGAACTACCCGGTTCAATCAGTGGCAAGAAACTTAGATTGGCTTAACCTCATGGCCTATGAATTCTATGGACCAAATTGGTCACCATCACAAACTAATTCACACGCACAATTATTTGACCCTGTGAACCATGTTAGTGGAAGTGACGGAATTACTGCATGGATTCAAGCAGGTGTTCCAACGCGAAAATTGGTTCTTGGAATTCCATTTTATGGCTATGCATGGCAATTGGTTAATACAAACATTCACGGTCTTAGGGCGCCTGCTGCCGGAAAATCAAGCGTTGGTTCGATTGATGATGGGTCGATGACTTATAGCCGAATTAGGGATTATATAGTGCAGAGTCTCGCCACGACTGTGTATAATGCAACAATTGTTGGAGATTATTGTTACTCTGGAAGTACTTGGATTAGCTATGATGATACTCTAAGTGTTAGAAATAAGGTTACTTATGTTAAAGGTAGAGGATTGCTTGGTTATTTTGCATGGCATGTTGCAGCAGACCAAAATTGGGCACTTTCTCGAACAGGTTAGTAGTTTTTTTTCGTTATTATCGCTGGAGAAATATTTATGTATTTCTGAATAGTAAAAAATTAGATTGTTTTTCCTCTTATTTTTTTTAGTTTTCTTGGGTTCTTTCTCGAGCAGGATAGTTCTTTTTCTTTATTCGGAGGTTCTGAGTTCAAGCCGTGGAAACAAACTCTTGCATAAATGTGAGGTAAGGCTGCGTACAATAGACCCTTGTGGTCCGGCCTTTCCCCGGACCCCACGCATGGCGGGTGCTTAGTGCACCAGGCTGCCCTTTTTTTTGAAAAAAAAATTAAGTACTTTTGATTAATAGGAAGATTGTGCGAACTTTCCCCCCAACTTTTCCTTAGTTTTTTTTGTACTACTTACAACAACAACAACAACAACAACATACTCAGTGAAATCCCACAACGTGGGGTCTGGGGAGGGTAGTGTACGCAGACCTTACCTCTACCTTAGTTGGTAGAGCGGTTGTTTCCGAGAGACTATCGGCTCAAGACAAAAGATAAGCACAAGCAAATCACAAGCACAAGCACAAGCAAAAACACAAGCAAAAGCAAATCACAAGCAAAAGCAAGAGGAACAGTCAGGCCCGTCAAAAAAATGTATAGCAGTATGAAAATGCTGATATCAAAAGCGAATAAGTTATGCTAGCGCATTCTAAAAAAGTAGGCATTAACTAGCGCAAGTAAATAAGCTAAACAAAGTTCACTAAAGGGCACATAGCAGTAGAAATCTAACTACATGTGACTATAAAGCAATATTGCGTCTATTAGTATGATAGGCTACGCGGACCTACAATAATAACACTACAACTACCAGTTTGCAAGCGTAAGTTGGACTACGCTCGACTACCTACTACCCTTCTTCCGTGTCCCCCACAACCCCCTATCTAATGTCATGTCCTCAGTAAGTTGTGCATGTGCCATATCTAGTCTAATAACCTCTCAACAATACTTCTTCGGCCTACCTCTACCCTTCCTGAACCCGTCCATAGCCAATCTCTCACACCTCCACACTGGGGCATTTGTGTCTCTCCTCTGCACATGCCCAAACCATCTCAACCTCGCTTCCCACATCTTATCCTCCACCGAGGCTACTCCCCCTCTGTCCCGAATATCATCATTTCTAATCCTATCCCTCCTTGTATGCCCACACATCCATCTCAACATCTTCATCTCCGCAACTTTCATCATCTGGATGTTCGAAGGCACCTTTTTGTCGCATAAGACTCAAGATGCGAGCCTCCATTTCATCCACCCTGACCCAATACTATGTGTGACATCGTCATCAATCTCTCCATCCCCTTGGATAATAAACTCGAGATACTTGAAGCTTCCTTTCTTTGGAATGACCTGAGCATCAAGCCTCACCTTCACGCATGTCTCAAGGTCGCTCCCGTTACTGAACTTGCACTTCAAGTATTCTGTCTTGGTCTTACTCAGCATGAACCCTTTAGACTCCAGAGTCTGTCTCCAAACCTCCAGCTTAGTGTTCACTCCGCTGCGAGTTTCATCAATCAGGACTATGTCGTCTGCGAATAACATACACCATGACACCTCCCCTTGAATTTGTCGCGTCAGTCCATCCATCCATCCATCACCAAGGAAAATAAGAATGGGCTAAGAGTTGATCCCTGGTGCAGTCTCATCGTCACTGGAAAGTGCTCCGAGTCTCCTCCTACTGTCCGTACCCTCGTCTTGGCTCCATCATACATATCCTTGATCGCCCTAGTGTACGCCACAGGTACACTTCTAACCTCCAAACATCTCCATAGAACCTCCTTAGGGACTTTGTCGTATGTCTTCTCGAGGTCGATGAAAATCATATGTAAGTCTCTCTTCCTCTCCCTATACTGATACATCGTTTTTATCGGCGTTTTCTCATAAAATTCTAATGAATGCATGGCTATCCTGTTTTCTTGTGGAATTTTAGACATCTTAGTGTTTAAAGCCCATCCGTCCTAAAATACCATACTGCATTGGAACTTGATTAGTATAGAAACTTTTTATTCCTATGAATAGAATTATTTCATTGTTATCAACATAAAATACCGTTATTCGGAAATAATCAATGACCAAGAGGAGTTCATACCATTATCATATTATAGAATTTTCGCATGTATAGATTGTAATTATCAGAAGTAATTATCTAGCTAGTTAGTTTTCAGAGACCTTCACTAGGGTTTATAATGATTTTCTTTGACCTAAACTTTATGATATTGGGAACGTTATTAGTATAGTTTTGGAATTATTAGATAATAGATCACTTTCAAATTAATTTTTGCTTTATGTTCTTAAGTTATTTTTAATTTTCTACCACTTTTCTTGCAGCTTCACAAACATGGGGAGAGCTTCATAAAGAGATGAAATGATGGAATAATGTAATTGTGCTCGTCCAGCACTATTTATAATAAGGTGACAGATATGTGAACCATGACATAAAATAAATAAATCCATGTTCCCATTTTCATTTGCTTAATACTTTTTTATCTCCTAAAGTATTTGACACTTTTTAGTTTTCGATACTGTTTACTTGTTTTTATATGAAAAATAATAATAACTTTCCACAATTGTTTTCTTGTAGCTTCCGACTATTTAAAATCTAATAAATGTGTCTAATATTATTATAACTCCAACAATTAGTCAAATTAACCTACAATAAGTAAAAGATATCAAACGAATTGGGATAGATGGGATTGTTATTTGTCAATTATTTTTGCTTGGCGTGATTGAATGGGATACGTTATTTGGCTTTATTTGGATTATATACTAAGGTGATTATAAGTATTATTATATCGTTAATAATACTGAGTCGAAAAATAAAAGAAATATTAATCAATCAGGTCAAGTAATCCAAACCAAATTAAACTTCCGTACAGCCTTGAAAAACAAAAGAAATATATATTCAATCAACTCAAGTAATCCAAACCAAATTAAACTCTGTCTTGTATAGATCCATTTCAAAATCATTAACACGTCGTTATTGTCATTACTTTGTCCACTATTACCGCATAATCACTATTTACCCATGGACCGCGTGTTTCAACTTATTATAGTCAAGTTATTAGGAAAAAAAAATCAATTAATCATCATTAAATAATAATCTAATATTTAAATATATATCATGCATTCATCGATTTGGTGATACCTGATACGGAAACTTTTTTACCTAACCACAACCACAACTTTCAGCTCACTACTGTCATTGTCAGCTTCCACTGCCACAAGACACCACAACACAATCATCATCATCAGCCATCACTCTGCGACTAAGTACTTCCATCAACTATCATCATCACACAAACTATCACTGTCAATCATTACCACCACCAACTAACTCATAACCATCACTGTGGACCGTCACCGCTAGCATGGATAAACAGTTTTTACAACACCATGTAAATTGAAAAGAAATTCTAAGATTTTGTGAATATATATATACAACAACAACAATATACCCAGTGTAGTCCCACAACGTGGGGTCTGGGGAGGGTAGAGTGTACACAGACTTTACCTCTACCTTTGTAGGTAGAGTGACTGCTTTCGAGAGACTCTCGGCTTAGGACAAGCACAACAGAAAAAAGAAGTCAGACCCGGTCAAAAATTTAAAGTAATAAGAAAATGTTGCTAGCAAACACGAATACATCGTGATAACGCATCCTGAAAAGAAGCAGTAACTACGCAGATAAATGAGATAAATCAAGTACATTCAAGAACGCATAGCAGAAGAAATAAAACTACAGAAGACTATAGAGCGATACTACGCCTATTCGTATGATATGCTAAGCATGCCTACAATAATAACAGTACACCTACCAGTTTGTAAGCGTAAGTAGGACTACGCTCGACTACCTACTATCCTTCTACCCTAATATGTGACCTCCACAACCCCCTATCTAAGGTCATGTCCTCAGTAAGTCTCGCATGCTCCATATCTCGTCTAATCACCTCGCCCTAATATTTCTTCGGCCTACCTCTACCCCTCCTGAACCCGTCCATAGCCAACCTCTCACACCTCCGCACTGGGGCATTTGTGTCTCTCCTCCGCACATGTCCAAACCATATCAATCTCACTTCCCACATCATATCCTCCACCGAGTCCACTCCCACTGTGCCTCGGATATCTTCATTTCTAATCATATCCTTCCTTGTATGCCCACACATCCATATCAGCATCCTCATCTCCGCCACTCTCATCCTTTAGGTGTGCGACGCCTTGACTGACCAACACTCCGCCTCATACAACATAGTCGGTCTAACCACCACCCTATAAAACTTGCCTTTTAGCTTTGGTGGCACCTTTTTGTCGCACAAGACTCTAGATGCAAGCCTCCATTTCATCCACCCTGCCCTAATATGATGTGTGACATCGTCATCAATCTCTCAATTCCCTTGGATAATAGATATGAGGTACTTGAAGCTTACTTGCTTCGGAATGACCTGGGTCCCAAGCCTCACCTCCACGCCTGTCTCACGGTCGCTCTCATTACTAAACTTGCACTCCGAGTATTCTGTCTTAGTCCTACTCGGCCTGAACCCTTTAGACTCTAGGGTCTGTCTCCAAACCTCCAGCTTAGCATTCACTCCACTGCGAGTCTCATCAAGCAGGACTATGTCATTTGCGAATAACATACACCATGACACCTCCCCTTGAATTTATCGCGTCAGTCCATTTATCACCTAGGCAAAAAAGAATGGGCTAAGAGATGATCCCTAGTACAGCCCCATCATCACAGGAAAGTGCTCCGAGTCTCCTCCCACTGTCCGTACCCTGGTCTTGGCTCTATCATACATATCCTTGATCGCCCTAGTATACGCCACATGTACATCTTTAGCCTCCAAACATCTCCAAAGAACCTCTCTTAGGACTTTATCGTATGCCTTCTCGAGGTCAATGAAAACCATATGTAAGTCTCGCTTCCTCTTCACTAACCTCCTAATAAGATGGATGACTTCTGTAGTCGAACGCCAAGGCATGAATCCAAACTAGTTCTCAGAAATAGACACGCCTCTTCTCACCCTCATCTCCACGACCCTTTCCCAAACATTCATAGTATGGCTCAACAGCTTGATACCCTTATAGTTGTTGCAACTTTGGATATCACCTTTGTTCTTGTACAAAGGAACCATTGTACTCCACCTCCATTCTTCGGGCGTTCTGTCCATCTTAAAAATGACGTTGAACAGCTCAGTCAGCCACTCCAAGCCTGCCCTGCCTGTGCTCTTCCAAAATTTAACTAGGATCTCACCCGGCCCGGTCGCTTGTCCCTGTGCATCCTGCAAACAACTCCCTTGACCTCCTCAATCTTAATGCTTCTACAATACCTGAAATCCCGGTACCTACCCGATTACTCCAACTCTCCCAATACGGTATCTCTATCTCCTTATTCGTTCAAGAGTTTATGGGAAGTAAGACTGCCACCTCTGTCTAATATGTGCGTCCTCCACCAGTACTTTTTCATTCTTATCCTTGATGCACCTTACGTGATCAAAGTCGTGGGCCCTCCCCTCCCTCGCCTTGGCAAGTCTATACAATTTCTTCTCCCAGCATTTTTCCTCTAATTCAACGTATAGGCGTTCGAAAGCCGCCGTTTTTGCCGCCGTGACCACTAGCTTTGCATCCTTCGTGGCCATCTTATATAATTCTCTATTCGTCCACTTCTCCACCTTATCCTTACTTTTTACTAGTTTCACATACGCCACTTTCTTCGCATCCACCTTCTCTTGAACTTCACCATTCCACCACCAGTCACCTCGATGCCCACCACGGCTACCCCGCGAGACCCCTAACATTTCTCTAGCCACCTCCTGAATACAATTGGCCATTTTATCCCACATGCTAGTCGCGTCCCCGCTACTCCCCCAAGCCCCCTTGGCCGTCAACCTCTCCCCCATCTCCTTTGCACTAGCCATGGTCAAACTCCCCCATTTGATTCTCAACCTGTCATCCACAACCCTTCTCTTCTTCTCTACCTTAATCTCTAAATCCATCACCAAAAGCTTATGTTGGGTTGTAAGACACTCTTTTGGAATAACCTTACAGTCTTTACAAAGACCGTTGTCAACCTTCCTAAGGAGCAAAAATTCTATCTGACTCTTAGCCACCGAACTACGAAAAGTCACAAAGTGCTCCTCCTTCTTCATGAACTTCGAATTGGCTATTACCAACCCAAAAGCTCTAGCGAACTGCAAAAGTGAGACGCCTCCCTCGTTCTTGTCCATGATGCCATAGCCTCTATGCATGTCGTCGAAGCCCCCTGGAAGTGACCCGACATGTCCATTGAAATCCCCTCCCACAAATAACTACTCAGTGGGTGGTACACGTGCCACCACCTCGTCCAACTCCTCCCAAAAGCGTCTCTTCTCCTCCTCAGCCAAGCCCGCCTGCGGCGCGTAAACACTAATAATGTTCATAGTGGACCCTCCAACTACCAACTTAACCGTCATCATCCTATCGTTGACCCTCCTAACCTCAACCATCTGGTCCCTTAGCTTGACGTATACCAAAATGCCTACCACATTCCTATACCCCGACCTACCAGAGAACCATAACTTATACCCATCCTCCTCCTTAGCCTTAGGTCCTACCCATTTAGTCTCCTGGACACATGCTATATTAATCCTCCTCTTCTTAAGAATCTTGACTAGCTTTATGGACTCCCCTGTTAAAGTCCCAATGTTCCAAGACTCTATTCTCAGCCTAGCACCTCCCCTACCCTGCTTACCCCCCTTGCCCTATAAATATTTAGTTATTATTTTATTAATGACTTTTAAATAAATATATAAATTGCACATATTCGATACTGAAAAAAATAGTTTTAATTATCCGATGTCTAAATTTAAAACTAATA
The DNA here is from genome assembly GCA_034509755.1 of Anisodus tanguticus. Taxonomy (NCBI): domain Eukaryota; kingdom Viridiplantae; phylum Streptophyta; class Magnoliopsida; order Solanales; family Solanaceae; genus Anisodus; species Anisodus tanguticus. Next base: position 3,446,460 of record CM067543.1, on the reverse strand, counting down.
ACTCTAATATTAGGTATATAGTCAGATTATAAATTCAATCTTTACAAAAATAAACTAGTTAGAAATTTAATCTTTACAAAAAGAAACTAGTTACAAAAATAGTTTCATAATAGTAGTCATTGGGGAATTTTCTACCCTCTATCCGTTTAGGGCAGGCTATAAAATTTGGTATCCCTTGACCAAATCCTCTCTTTCCCCTACGTACCCAAACGTGGTCCTAAGAAGGGAAAAGTCTCTAACATTATGTATTAGAGTTTAAAAATAATAACTTCATAATTAGGTATATATTCTGTAACTAAAAAAGAATGAAATTATTTTTCATTTTGAACTTATTTGAGCTGCTACAATGGAAAAGAGTAGGTTAAATGATCAACGTTTTAGCCTGTAATCCAAATTTAGCAATCGTTTAAAATGTAATTGAGAAATAGTCACTTTATATGACAGAAATAACATCTGGACAAAAATACCTCTAATTAAAACACAAAATAATTTTAGTACGCTACGTTGACGTTCGAAGTTTTGACAAGTGAAAATCTAGCGCATTATGTTGAAATTTTAAAACAACCTACAAATGAAAATCCAACATTATACAGTAGAGTTCAAACTTTTACAAGTTAAATTCAAGTAGGCTTTGCTGGAGTTCCTCAAATGATTCCCTGCCTTTCTTCTCATTCTCTTCTTATATGGGTGTGTGTTATACCAAGTACATCAATTATACTCCTTTCATCTCAATTTATGTAGTACCTTTCGAATTTCGATAATTAAATAAGTCTTTCATTGACATTAATTTTTCATATATCTTTTAAATATTTTGAATTGTCAATTATTATGACTTATAGTATTTTTCACATAGTTTCTAAATGAATGTTCCATGCCCGAATTCACGGTAAAAAATAAATTAATTGACTCTCAAATTTGAATTGTGCCACATAAATTGAGACAAAAAAAGTAACAAAATAGTGTATACCTTGCACCTATTACACAGAGAAACCAAATCTTGAGAAGTTCTTCAAAGGTCTATACATGATTCATGAATTTCATGAATCGTTTCTGGAGTTTAAAAACTCCACGAATTATTCGTGATTTAAAACCCAAGCAAATTGTTGAACCCCATGGATTGTTTCCGGGGTTAGAATTTATAAAGTTTTGAATCTAATGAATGGCTCATGGGTTTAAAACTTCAACAAATATTTGGACCCATGGATCGTTGGTTGGCTCAATAACATCGGTGGTCTAAAGCCAACTTCAACGGAAGGCCTTATTTTTTCTGCTCAATATTTTTTAAAAGAGAAATCAACCTATAAATCTTTTATAGGTGAAAATTAGGCCTCATCATCCCTTAACTAGAGGTCTTGGGTCCAAGCCTCATAATTAAAAAAATCCTCCTATGAAGCGTTTTCCTCTTTAATCGGCCTTGAATTGTTCTGTGATTAGGTTGGAGGTATTTTTTCTAAAAAATCATGTGTCAAAAGAGTGGTTAAATATTAGTAATAAATTTTAAAATAGTGACTAATATTTAATAGCGGGTGTTAAAAGTGACTATTTACCAATTTTATCCGCTATATAAGGTAAAAAAAAAAAACTAGGACATTACACCCACAGACCTAGAAAATTAATGGTCTTGAACTTTTGCCCCCCTCCCTCCTTTATTTTATGCGCAAACCTTTAAAATCAAATGTTGTTAAACTTAGGGTTTTTCAATTACAAAATTCACCTCTTAAAAGTCTCTTGTTAGTTGTTCTGAATATGAGCCCATGTTTGGTTTGGACAAGCTTTCAATACTCAACCCAAAATGAAAATATTTAGGGTGTTTGGTTTTGAAACAAACCCAATCTTTGTTTTGGGTTTTTAGGGGATCAACCCAAATGTTGATTTTGGACATGATTCGAACATTCCATTTTCCACAATGGGAGGAAATGCATAAATTGTTTCCAAAATTAATGGAAGAGTTGTGAAATTTGTGGTTTTACAACTGACGATTCAAGAAAAGAGTCATGGAATTTATGGTCTTACAATTGAGAATTTAAAAATTCGGTCATGAAATTCGTGGTCATACAATTAAAAACTCGAGAAAGGAGTCACGTTGTCACGACCCAAATCACTGATCGTGTGGGCACCTACCCTTTTCTCAACTGGTAGGCGAACCCGTCCCTTAAAAACTCGTAAAACAACATAGATGATAATTAAGAGCCATCGAAATCTAAATCATAAATAAGAATTACTGCGGTTTACAATAACTACCCGAGGAATTTAGGCTGAATAGTACAAGAGCTTCTAAGTATACAAGTTGAATAAAAGTTACAACCACAACCTGAATACAACTTCTGTTTAAGAGGAGAATTAAACAGTAAGTCTAGATGAACTCTATAAGATCCTTGAAGGCTAATTGAACCTCTCACACGTACATAGAACAACTCCACACCCCGAAAAGGGTGTAGCAAGAGTAGTATAAGTACAAACACTATGTACTGATAGGTATCATATGCCGAAAACAGTTAGCTAACATATATAAAGGAAGAAACTGAAGAATAGACATACTCACAGTCCAAGAATAAACAACCTGAGTGTAGAGTATCAAGTCAGAATCCATGAAGTACTAGAATGAAGTAATCACTAAGCACATTTACGTAAGACTTGTAGTAAAGTGAACCACCCTTGAATCTCAGTAGGTTACAATCATAGCCTAGGAGGAATTTTTAGCCCTCAAATCCAATATGTGTCTAAGTATGAGATTAATAATCACACGACATCTCAAATGAATAAACCATCAAGAAATTAAGGTTGAACGCATCATGCAATACAATGAATACAACAACCAGAATCAGAGATATGAGTGGATGTAATATGAATGCATGTGCGATACAATGTAATGCACTAACCAAATGTAATCTCCGTACACACATGCTCCGAGCGGAATATCTCTATGTTCCGGCAGTCATGACCCATGAGAGACCCGTGAACTCCTTGTACCACTTTCACGAACCAGGCAAAGACCTTAGACATCAGACACTCTCACGATTATGGCAAGGACCTCGGGCATCGGACACTCTTATGATCCCGGCAAAGACCTTGGGCATCAGACACTCATCTCTCTTTTACGCTCTGCGGAAGAGACCTCGGAGGATACACTCTCTCACTTATCATCATTCCCGATCACAGTTCATAATAAATCATTATATGAAATAAGAATGTATGCAATGCACGATATCAATTACACTTGTCATAAAGTACATTTCACAATTCCAAGCCATTTTCATTATTCTTCCATTTTCGATGATAAGTGGGACAGTAAGAGAGAGATGAATGCAAATACAAATAACAATATCAAGTGAGTAATATCAATTCCAGTCGTTCCACACACGGACACATCTCATAATATCAATATCAAATTCAGTTATTTCCTTTATCCATGATAATATCAAGATAAGTGAGAAACAACTATTCATAATCACTATATGGCAACTAAGTGCAAATCTAATATCAAACACTAGGCAACAAGCCAATAATCACAAAGAGGCAACAAGCCTATAAATCAATTAGCAATACCAAACCTAAGTAATCCATCCCAATTTCATACCTGAAGGCGTACATGCTTTCTCCGACAGTAACTAACTGTACATACGCTTCGCTAACCGAAGTCTAATCAGAAGGTAAGTGGTAACCTACCTGGAAGGCCGAACAGGCATCACAAACTATCCAACTTGAGCTTTCTTCTTCCGAATCGTCTCAGAATAAGCGAAGTCTAACAATTATGAATTTTACGTTAACACAAGATTCGAAGGATACCCATAATAGTCTTAGAAGAATTTCATATTGAAAAGTTAGTCTAAAAAACCATTTCAAACCTCGAGGGGTTATTTCGTAGGAAAATCGAGTTTAATAAGGTCAAAATATTATTTCAGAAAGTCATACGAACCCAGTGGTACCCATATTGACATACTTTAAAACAGAACCCAAAAAGTCATCCAAAATAGGATTTCGAGCCACGAAGGGAAAAATAGGAAATCTAATTTAAAATTAGTTTACCCATTACTCATAAAGTCTATACACCAAAAATAGTTGAAATCTAACCACTAATTCATGTATAATCGAAGAAAACCCAATTTCAAGCCTAGGGTTTCAAATCTCCATTTTACCTCCCTTAATTCAAGAATCTTAGCATGAAAAATCTTATTAAACTATGAAATAATCATGAAAGGTGTTTGAAATCTTACCCAAATGATAAATCTTGCAAAAGTTCCTTCAAGTCTCCCAAAACTGAGCTTCTAAGTGGAAAATATGATAATGAGGAGTCAAATCACAATTTGGGGTTTTAAAATATATCTAGGCGTCATTCATACATCGCGAACGCGAGACCACCTTGCGAACGCGAGACTGACCCGGCTCAATCCCTCGCGAACGTGGAAGACCATCGCGATTGCGATGGTCAGCTAACCCGGCCCAGAACCCAAACTCTTCATCGCGAACGCGATGATAGTGTCTTGTAATAACTTAAATATGATGTCCTTTTCAATGGAACAATGTGCTCTATTTATACATGAGCTACACTTGTACATACCCCACGAAATATGCTCTCATTAATATATGAGAATGAATGTTGTAATAATTAGACAATTAGTATATCAATAAATGTCACCAATGCTCTGTTGGAAGACGTACACCGATTTAGTAACGACCGTCCATTGTGAACCAAACAGTTTCCCTTGACCTTATGTGTCACCGATGCCATCCATGCATATGACGGTCCAGATACCGCTCGTATCTAACTGGTAGCGCATCAAGCTGACATGAACTTGACTCACCACCATATTTCACGTGTCTCACTATAATTCGTACAACTGTTTTATATGAATTTTTTCCTATACAATAGTTAAAGATCAAATGAACAAAAAATAATAAAATTGGCCACAACAAAATGTAAAATTGCATGTGTCAAACTATTCATTATGTAAATAGTTTAATTAACGAGTGAAGAAAAATTATTTAATTCTTCTCAAATATAAGCTTATTTATTGTATAGGGCAAAATTTGTGTAAGACAGATGTACGAATTATGGTGACACGTGGAGTATGATGCTGAGTCAGATCCATGTCAGTTTATAACGCTATTGGTTTGGTATAAATGGTATCAGGAGCGACACAAGCAAGAATGGTACCGGTAATAAAGAAAGCTAATAGCCGTTTGCATCGTAACTGACGACCGTTACTAAAGCCATGTGTGGATAGAATTCTTCCAAGTTTTCCGCCAAAGTACAGAGTGTCGATTGGTTATTAATTCAAACCCACTTCCTGGTTTCACAAGAGTCGCGACCGGAAAGTGCGGGGACTACCTGTATAGGGCAAAATTTGTGTAAGACAGTTGTATGAATCATGGTGTGACACATCAGATTATAACGCTAATGGTTTGGTATAAATGGTACCGGGAGTGAAACAAGCAAGGCCGGTACCGGTAATAAATAAGGATAAGAGCCGTTTGCATCGTAACATATGACCGTTACTAAAGCCGATCATACAACTTCCAACAGCCTTTTAAAGACATTTATTGAGAGGTTGATTGTCCAATTATTATAACATTCATTCTCTTGTATTTATGCAGACATATTTCGTAGGATGTGTACCTATATAGCTCATGTATAAATAGAGCACTTCATTCCATTTTAACCCATCGGCTTCAAGCTATTACAAAATATTTATTATTATCCTCTTGATTTATGTGCTTTCATACAAATTAATAACACTTTGCCCGGAAGCCGTCATAAGGCTCAGGCTAAGCTTTACTTTGTCTTGTCTCATTGTTATTCATTTTTAGTATAATTTATCTAAGATTCCTATCTAATGTGTCACTTGAGATTCACGTGTCCTTAACCACGTATACAAATTCAACTGTACCGTTTTACAGGTAAACATTTATAATAAAACATGATATTGTTCTAGTAAATTTAATGAGTAATATATTATTAGCGTTAAGTAATATGACAAAATTACAACATATTATTCTTCTAATTTTACTATAATGGACTCTGAATGAAGGATGAGGGTTCTAAAATCGAGTTAGAAATAGGAGTGTATGTCAAGATACCTTGAAAATGCTTTAAAGTTGTTGTCCCATTTCTAATAGTGGACGGCGGTACATATACCCAGGAGGAAAATATAGAGGCAGATGCACTCGCATATTTAGGCTCCAACATGGAGGATGAGGGTTCTAAAATCGAGTTGATTGTTAAGTTGTTGCATTCGGCGCTGGATCCCATTGGATACGATGAAATAAATTCAACGAGCCTAACTTGGGATTGGAGAAATTAATTCTTGGATTAGCTCATGAAGAGAAAGCCCCCGGAGGACCCAAAGACATCTAGAGCTCTAAAAACCAAGGCTGTCTGGTATTGTGTTGTAGACAGAAAGCTTTACCGTAGGTGTTCTTATGGTCCCCTAGCCAGGTGCATAGGCCCCGATAAAGCAGATTATGTGATGAGAGAGGTCCATGAAGGCATCTGTGAAAATCAATCAGGAGCAGAATCCCTAATGAGGAAGCTCATGAGGGATGATTACTATTGGCCCCGGATCGAGAAAGATATGAAGGTATTTGTGCGGAAGTGTGATAAGTGCCAGCACCATATACAACTGTTACAGTGGCCGAGATAAGAGTTGTATCCGATAATGTCCCCCTGTCCATTTATGAAGTGGGGGATGGACATCATTGGACCCTTACCAGCGGCTCCAGGACATATATCTCAAATTATTTTTATGACTGACTATTTTTCTAAATGGGTTGAAGCTGCAGTTTACGTAAAGATACGGGAGAAAAAGGTGAAGGATTTCATTTGGCAACATATTATTTATCGTTTTGGCATCCCTAAGGAGATAGCTTATCACAATGGTCAGAATTTTATCGGAGCTAATGTCACGAATATCCTTAATGAGCTGAATATCAAATGGATCACCTCTACTCCCCATCATCCCAGTGAAAATGGACAAACAAGACTATAATCCAGAATTTGAAGAAGAAATTTGAGGTCGTAAAAGGAAACTGGCTATCCAAACTACCGGAGATTTTATGGGCGTATCGAACCACGACGAAATTGAGTACCGAAGAAACTCCTTTTTCCCATGTCTATGGTGCAGAGGCTTTGATCCCGGTAGAAGTTGGAACTCCTAGCTTGAGATATCTCCGGGTTGAGGAGGAATCAAATGCAGAGTCAATAACCCTACACATGGATTTGCTTGAGGAGCGTCGGGATTTAGCATATATCCGGATGGTAGCCCAAAAGCAAATAATAGAGCGTTACTACAACCGACGCCCAAATCTCCGACACTTCAAACTCGGGGACTTAGTGCTCCGAAGAGTCAATCAGAGTACCCGGGAGCGTAATGCTGGAAATCTAGGAGCAAACTGGGAAGGACCATACACTGTAACCGGTATCATATTATAAGCATGTTCATGATCTTTCTATCGAAGAAAATTATCCAGTATCCAAGTCTTTATAGCATGAAGTCTCAGATACTAGGGCCATACACACCAGAAGATTTTGAAATTTTAACGCTTCTAAGGAGCACCGACACTAGAGACTTCCAAGATGTTGGGGATTACCCGGATATTCAAATTGTATGTAACTGGACTGACCACACTAGATGGAAATAGGATTATTCTTGCAACTGTCTTCACATTTGTAAGTCAAAAGAATCAATAAAATTTCCTTTTATGATAAATAAATTTTTGCCATCACGAGCATAAAATGTATGTTGTTATATTAAACATATCAAAAAGTTTCATTCCATAATGAACAAGAGACATCCTTTTCTACAACACCATTAAAACTAAGGGCCCTCTCTTATTAAAATCTTAACAAAAAAGTTAAGGCTATGGATACCAGAAGTACGGGAGTTTTAAGTTGTTTGGAGACACGTTAAGTCCGGAACTAACTTTGGAGACCATAAGAGGCCCCGGTTAAAGATGAAAAGAAAAACACATCTTTAGAATTTAATTAAGGTTATGGGAAAGTCTGTAAACTTCAAGTCTTAACCTATTCTGATAAAGAGAACCTCAAAGGTAGGTTCTGGGTCATAAAGCAAAGTAATGAAGTCTGAACTAATGCTTGCCTATGATAATAAATAAAGAGTGAAAAACTTGGAACAGAACTTCAAAAGGGAAATTCATTCATACTTTTTCAAATTGAAACTAGTCTGGATACAAAAGGTACTAATCGGGCCAAAAGTGACTCGATTGTATTCTTAGTGTTTCCAATAAATTCTGAGAAGTAGGGGCTGAATGAGGCTGGTTTGAGGCTAATGCACTGGGTACATTATCAGAGGCAGAAGACACATACCCTGGGGAGTGAGGAGCTTCAACATCTAGGAGAACTTCATCATCTTTGCCCCCCCCCCGGATAAAGCATTGTCTTCTTCCATGGGTAGAGAGCCATCAAGGATATCAATAGAGGCCATCTCTAACCGTTGAACCTTGATAATCTCCTCGTAAATGTTTATAAGTCCGATCTTCACTGCCTTCAAATCCTTATGGCGTATCATGTAGCCATTCTTGATCATGGACGGAGTATACTTGTCAATGGTGGCATAGACTTCTTCTTCTGCAGCTCGAATGACTTGAGTAAGCTCTATACTGGTAGTATGAAGAAGTTCGGTGGCTTGGGTCAACTCAGCCATCTCTTCCCATTGTCTCTCATTCTGAGCAGTTGAAGCCGAAAAACGGGAACTTAAGGACTCGGTCTCTTTATTCAGAGCTTCTATTTTTGTTTCTTTAATTTGGAGACGTTCGGAGAAGGTGCCCACATCAGCCTCAAGTCCAGAGAGGCGCATTCTCAAATCTGACATAGTGTCTGATGTCTCATTCCACTTTTTCTACCAATTATTGGCCCATCTTCATGTAAAGTAACCTGTTGCCTACAGGCCTCTTTCTCTTCCTCCAGATGCTTAAGTTTGCCGTACAACTTGTCAACTTTGGCAAGTTTCACTTCTGCCACCGTTAGCCGATGAACGACATTGTCCTTTTCAGTCTGCATGGTGACTTTTTCTTCGATCATACATTGGAGCCCCCCATAGCAGAGGAAGTTGGCTTGGAAAATGGCACAATTATCATAAGAGGTTATGCGAAGATAAATAAAGCATAAACTGATCAGAAAAGAGTGGTACCTTGGTTGCAGCATGCATCCATCTCATTGATAACTCATTTAGAGGATACGTGACAAATATTCCTCATGTCATTGTTTGAGTCCACATGTTTTATATAGTTAGACACTCCAACGGGCTTAGAACAAAGGTGTCAGTCAGCAGGGAGTTGGAAGGTTATGGTTCAGAATTCTATAGGTTGTGCTATCGGGGCAGGGTACTCATCTACCAATTCATCCCTACACGAAGAAGAAACTCGGTCTGGGGAAGATAGAATTTCATGGTCTTCTTCTTGAATCATGATTGGCATGACAGGAGATTCGAGATCTTCATCAATTAGTGGTAGAGAGGCGGTGGTTGGCACATGTACGGGTTAATGAGCAGCCGTTCTTATTGGGGTAAAAGAGATGGTGGTGTAACCGGCACCATGGCTGAAAACTTCCATTTCTGCAAAAAGTAGAGGGGTTTCATTCCTCCTTCTTTCCAAAGGTTTTTCTTCCTCGGGACCTTCATCATCCAGGTCCACCACGGGGAGAGAACCAACCATTAAATCGGCTCTGCTAGAAATGTTGGGAGGACTACGGTCGGAATGATTGTGAATTCTCTTCTTCAAACATTATTGTCTAATATAGGAACTAACGAAATATTCACCTCGTATCCTTTTCTGTTCATGGGCCTCTTAAATCTTGAGATCAACCGCTTCCGTATTTGCAATTTCCTCTTCAGGAGGGGATGTGTCTGTTGATTTGGAAATACCTAGCAAATAGAAGAAAAAATTTGTTGAAAGGACAAAAAACAAGTATAAGAGTTCGAAATAAGGAATACGGTGTATGCCATGTTTGCGAGGTACCCAGTTCTTCTTCAAGGCAAGTTTTTTCCACGTTCGAAGTTCCAAGGTAGACACGTTGAGGATCTTCGGAATCTAGGTCCCAAAGCCATCTATGTTCATAGTCTCCCATATGGTGGCTGAAGGAAATAATTTAGCCCGATCAGAATTAAAAGCGAACTGCTTAGGGAAAAGACATCGAAAAAACAAACTTACGATGGTGGTTCCATCGCTGTAGGATGGTGCGACTGTTAAGGGAAAGGAGATTGGCAGTCTGAATGATGATATACCTTTCCGTCCAACCTCGGTCACGGTCATCATCGAGACTGGCAAGAATGGTCTTGCTTCCTCGACGGTGCAGATTGATAACTCCGTCACAAAAATTGCACGGAGAGTAAGGACGAATCAGATGGTCCAAAGTGAAGTCGACTTTGGCTTCCCGAGCGAAATGTCGGAGGCACGCAACCGCTCTCCAGATCTGATAGCTCACCTGAGTTATGCATACTTTGTACCGGCGGTAGAATTCTAGAATGACATCCTCACTTCCGTCCTAGAGTTTCATAGAAAAGGGGTAAGTATAAATATAAGAATACCCTTCTTTGTAAGAGGTGATCCTTTTCTCACTAGTGGGAATTAGGACTTCAATCGTTTCCCAGCCGTAATCGGTCTTCATCGTTGGTAGAATATCAGTGGTGATCCAGGTTTTGTAATCACCGGCGGGTGTATCCCTACCGCCGGGTAGGACCTTAGAAGTTGTCTTTTCTAAAAAATCATGAGTGAAACACCATGTCTTCGGTAAAAGAGAAGAAACCGAAGGGTTTTGGTTGGAAGAGGTCCCTGCTTGAGAGCTAGGGTTTCTCCTGTGAGAAGAAGTGTTGTTGCGTTTGGAAAGGTTAGTCATGTTAGTGATAAACATGGAGATATCAATCAGAAAGTTTAAGATGCTTTTGTGAAAAATTAGAGATGAAAGGCTAAATCCTCAAGTTGGTAGAATATATATATATATATATATATATATATATATATATATATATATATATATATATATATATATAAGTGAAGAAGTGGTGACACCATTTGAAAGGAGGATGTGTCGAATGCCAATCGGCGGCAACACGTGCATGTAAGAGCAGGTGTGATTGGATGGTACGCCTCATCATTACTCTGCAGTCTTCCGTAAGTCGGAGGGTTGTCATTGTTTCAACAAGGTGACGACTGGACCATCAAGATGTGTGGACAAAATTCTTCCAGGTTTCCCGCCAAAGTATAGAGTGTTGATAGGTTGTTAATTCAAATCCACTTCCCGGTTGCACAAGGGTTGCGAACGGAAAATGCGAGGACTATCTGTATAGGGCAAAATTCGTGTAAGACAGTTGTACGAATCATGGTGTGACATGTCAGATTATAGCGCTACTGGTTTGGTATAAATGGTACTGGGAGTGACACGAGCAAGGCTAGTAATAAAGAAGGCTAAGAGTCGTTTGCATCATAACGGATGACCGTTACTAAAGCCGATCATACGACTTCCAACAACATTTTAAAAACATTTATTGAGAGGTTGATTGTCCAATTATTATAACATTCATTCTCCTGTATTTACGATGGCATGTTTCGTGGGCTGTGTACCCATATAGCTCATGTGTAAATAGAGCACTTCATTCCATTGTAACCCATCGGCTTCAAGCTATTACAAAATATTTATTGTTATTCTCTTGATTTATGTGTTTTCATACAAATTAATAACACTTTGCCCAGAAGCCGTCATAAGGCTCAGGCTAAGCTTTACTTTATCTTGTCATATTGTTATTCATTTTTAGTACAATTTATCTAAGATTCCTATCTAACGTGTCACTTGAGATTCAGGTGTCCTTAACCACGTATACAAATTCAACTGCATCATTTTACGGGTAAACATTTATAATAAAACGTGATATTGTTCTAGTAAATTTAATGAGTAATATATTATTAGCGTTAAGTAATAGGACAAAATTACAACATATTATTCTTCTGATTTTACTATAATGGACTATGAAGGAAGGCAAAAAAAAAATGACTCATTGCATGATTTTTCCTTTGAAATTGAACTTATGCCTAATAAGTCATAAGTTTTTTGAAAAAAATCGGCATAACTTATGAGACATTATGATGTGAAGATATACACCTATGTTGCGCAAAAAATTATTTGTTTTTTGAGGAGCAAAAATTAAAAACTAATACAAAATATGGGGAAAAGTGCCACTGATCCAAAATGAAATTCTTGACGGCAATTTCTAAATTGTCAGCTAACAAATACTCCATCTATCCCAATTTATGTGATATATTTTTCTTTCTAATCAGTCCCAAAATGAATGATACATTTTTATATTTAGAAATAACTTAACTTGAAAGTTTCCGTTTTACCTTAATGAAATGGTTTACAGACACACAAATATCTATGACTGGTTTTGGACCACAAATTTTAAAAGTCTTCATTTCTTTCTTAAACTCCGTGCCTAGTCAAACTATATCACATAAATTGGTAGGGGTGTCACTGATACGGTTTGGCCGATTTTTTACAAGAAAATATATCATACCAATTTTCGGTTACTCTACTATATATAACCAATTTTTTTTTTTTTTTTAGAAACTATCTTAATCATATCAGTTTTTCTTCGGTATCGGTATGATTTGGTTAATTTTCGGTATTTTTTTTTAAAATCAACTAATACAATATAATTTTTTTATAGAAGTTAAGAAATTCAAATTATGAAAGAAACAACCAGAAAGTACACTAACACTATTGATGAACCTCACAAATACAATGATATATATATATATATATATATATATATATATATATAGCAAGCCAATAATTGTTTCAAGACATGATAATTGGTGTTTAAAGAATAGTTTTTATTATAAAAAAATATTGAGAACTAAAACTACATAAATTAGTTTTCATATAAGTTCCAGTGCAGTGAGAAATTGTAATTGTATCAAATTTTAGTTTAAGAATTCGCAATATGAAGTTATATGTAGACGCTACCACTGTTAATTGGAATAAGAGCTTCAAAAAATTAGAAAAAATTTAGAGGGAACAAAATGAAGAGGAGAAAACAAACCTTTCCTTTTTCTGAAGTGTTTGATAATATTTTCGTGGTGTAGTGTTCGAGACTTACGTATTTTATTTCAATAGGCTAGAGTAGGTTTAAGTTTAATTATAGCCCTCTTCATTTAAATTCATCCGCCTCTCCATTTAAATTCATCCGAAGGCAAGGTCTAAGGTTGAAATATCTAATACTATGCATTACAAAATTTGATACATAAAATATATTTTCTACATATATTTATTCCGCTCGGTACAATATTTTTTTGGTATTTTTTATAAAATTAAAAATCCACCCTAATTATTTGATGCGGTTATAAATATATATTGAAACATTCGATTCTATTAAAAAGAACCTAAAAATCAATTCGATACAGTACGATTCCGTCGATTCAATTGATTTTTGAAAAATTATATACACTATTATAAATTAGGACGGAGGAAATAGTTACTATATCTTCACGTCTAAATTCTTGACGGCAAATATTCCTCCCTTAATAAAATGCTAGTCAAAGTCAACTACATAATATTGCCAGCACTAATAACAGGGAGAAAAGTCTTACCATAAGAAACTTTAAAAAGAAAAGAAAAAGTAAATAAATAAATAAAACGAGAAATTAAACGCTGACTATTATGTACTTCGTCATTTTCGTGGCTCGAGCCCGAGCAGAGTAGTCAAAGTGGAAGACGCACTAGAGCTTGTTTGAACTTTAATTGCAAAGCCCAATGTGGGATTTAGATAATAGAAATGTAATGCAAGAACACATAACTATAAAAACAAATAATAATTGTTTGGACAATAAATATATATATATATATATATATATATATATTTTGTAATGCCGTTAAAGATAAAACTCATCAATAAAGATATACATGCCTTAGTATCTCGACACCTATATTAAAGTGCCAATTAAGCAAGGCGGAGCATATAACTTGACCTTCATTGAGCTTAGGACTTGCACACATTTTAACTAAACTTTTAATAAAATTAAATTCAAATTTTTTTGATAGGGATTTCTATTAGCGAATATTCTTCGAATATTCATCGTATATTATGTAATTATGATAGATGTATATTTAAGGTAACTTAAGATTCTTATTGTATTAGGAATCAACCATTTAAGGTAAGTTAGGATTCGTACTGTATTAGGAATCAACCTTTGTACAACTATATATATTGTGAATAATGAAAGGAATCCCTAAGAGAAATTATTCATTCTAACATGGTATCAAGAACCTAAACCTAATCCCTACTCTCCTCTCTCTCTCAAAATCAGCCGCCGACCCACCCCCCCTCTCTCGATTTTCTCCCTTCGGTCGACGGCACACCGGCAACCACCATGTCTTCCCCCACAAATTCTGGTTCTTCCACTGGCACCTTTGACAACTCCTCTCAACGATCATCGTCTTCTTCTCACCCGGCTTTCATCGTTACAAACATCAAGAACTCTATCCCTATAATTCTTGATCAAGAAGACTGTCAATATTCCATGTGGACATAACTGTTCTATATTCATGCATGTGCGTACAACGTGCTCGACCATATTAATGACTCTGTTCCTCGTCCCACCGATATTTCTGAACCAACATGGCATCACCTTGACGCCATCGTCAAACAATGGATATACGTCACCATCTCAAAAGACTTATTGTGTACTATCATGAAAACATGTGTCACGACACGTGACCTTTGGTTACGGTTGGAAGAAATTTTTCAGGACAACAAAAATACTCGGGCTGTGTATTTGGAAGAACAATTCAACAATACGCGCCTCGAGAATTTCAACAACATGTTTGAATATTGCAAACAACTAAAACTCATAGCCGACCAACTTTCCAACGTCGGGACAGCTGTTTCTGAAACCAATATGGTACTCCAATTAGTTGCTGGTCTACCAAAGGTGAATACGATACACTTGCAACGATGATTCAATAGGCCGACCCACTACCTAGTTTCACCAAGGCACGTTCACAACTATCGTTGGAAGAAACTCGACGTGCTAAACAAGAGGAGCATAATCAAAAGGCGTTAGCCGTTAAAGGGATGACATCACCGGCGACCAACACCACCCCGCCACCACCGCATGACCACCAACAGCAGCAGTCCCGCGGTGAAGGTCGTGGCAGCAGAGGTCGCAGCAACAAAGGCAAGGGCTGCGACAAGGGCTAACGCAACCAGTGGGATGGACAGCAGCCAGGCCCTAATCCTGCCTATTTCCAGTGGGCTGGACAGCAGCCAGTATGACCCAACCAGCAAAAATGGGCCTCGCCTGCAAGCCCATACCCAACTGCAGGGGCCCAGTTCCAGCAGCCTTGGTCGCTCGGCTCGTTGGGCTCGCCCCGGCCAACAGCAGCCCGAGCCCGAGCGCAGCAGCAGAGCAGCAGCCCACCCTCGATCACCGGACGCAGCACTGCCGCCACTGATTTGGGCCAGGCCTACAACACCGTGAACCTTCAACAGCCCGATGAAAATTGGTACATGGACACCGGAGCCACATCTCACCTCACCCGGTCGTCAGGTAACTTATCTCAATTACTTCGGTTAAAGTGTCATCAATTTATTACTGTCGGCAATGGTCATCGCATTCCAATTGAAGGTTACGGTAACACACACACCAAACATCCACACCCGCCTTTCTCCCTAAACCATATCCTATACACCTCTAACATCATTAAAAACTTAATCTCTGTTAGAAAATTCACTAGCAATAATTCTGTGTCTGTCGAATTTGACCCTTTTGGTTTTTCTGTGAAGGAACTCAATACGGGAAAAATTCTTGCACGCTTCAATAGTGTGGGAGACCTCTACTCATTTACTCAATCTTCCGCTATCAGACCGCAAACACCTCTATCCATTGCGGCGATCTCTCCCTCAACTTGGCACAACAGACTCGGACACCCCGGAGACTCAGTTTTTACTTTTCTTAGGACTTTTAAGCGTATTCAATGTAATAATGGGAAAATTGCCCAACACTGTTTTTCTTGCCCACTAGGCAAGCATACTCGTCTTCCATTTATGTCATTCAACAGTGTTACTTTTTCTCCTTTTGATATTGTTCATGTTGATTTGTAGACATCTCCGATTGTTAGCTCTTTGGGTCATAAATTCTATCTAGTATTCATAAATGATTTTTCACATTTTATCTGGATTTACCCACTGAAATTCAAATCTGAAGTTTTTGCCAAATTTCTTGAGTTTCAAAAATTCATTAAAACACAATTTGAAAAATCTATCAAATCATTCCAATGTGATAATGGACGTGAATTTAATAACTCGGCATTTCACAATTTCTGTTCTAAACAAGGCATGGTTTTCCGTTTTTCTTGTCCCTACACTTCCTCCCAAAACGGCAAAGCTGAAAGAATCATATGTACCATCAATAACATGGTGCATACCCTTCTCTTTCACGCCAGTCTTCCACTGTCATTCTGGGTCTACGCTGTCAAAATGGTAGAATACCTCCTCAACATTTTACCAACCAGCACTCTCCAAAACAAGACCCCAACTGAAATCTTATACTGTAGGTTCCCCTCTTATGACCAAATATGCATCTTCGGTTGCCTGTGCTACCCCAACCTGACCTCCACTGCACCTCACAAACTAGCCCCACGCACCACACCATGTGTATTCATCGGTTTCTCACCTAATCATCGGGGATACTTGTGCTATGACAACCACTCGTAAGATCATCATCTCACGTCACGTCACATTCGATGAGGCAACTATCCATTTTCAAACATTCGAAAATTCCAAACCACGGATTACACATTTCTCGATGAGTCTCCCATGTCTCCTCTACTCCAGTCGATGTATCTCTGGCAAATTCCAGTACCGATATAGCCTATTCCGATTTCCGACAGTACACATTGCCCCGTCCCCACCACTGCTGCCTTCAGCCAACTGCTCTCGATCGAAAACACCATTGCTGCCTTCAGCCGTGTCTTCTGACCCCCCAGCAGCAATGCTGCCCCCCCAGTCCAGCACCCGTAAGTCAGCAGCACTCCAGTTCGACAATAATGCTGCCTCCCAGTTCAGAAACTGACAGCCTGCATCCTACCAGTCTCGACCTACCACGGCATCCCATCCATCGCATAAAGACTCGTGCACAACACGGGATCTTCAAACCCAAGGTTTACTTCAACCTCTCCGCACAAATCTTATCACCTATTCTAAAAAATCCAAAACTAGCAAAACTGGATCCTAATTGGAATGCGAACATGTGCGAGGAGTTTAACGCTTTAACCAAGCAGAACACTTGGGAATTGGTACCTAGACCAGATGGTGTGAATGTTATCCGGTGTATGTGGCTATTTCGTCACAAGTTCAGAGACAGTGGTGACTTGGAGAGGTATAAGGCAATACTAGTTGCCAATGACACTAATCAGCAGGAGGGTATTGATTGTGGTGAGTCATTCAGTCCGGTTGTTAAACTGGCCACTATTCAGACTGTTCTCAGTATTGCTTTGGGCATGTATTGGCCAATTCATCAGTTTGATGTCAAGAATGCATTTCTTCATGGGGATTTCAAAGAAACTGGGTACATGCATCAGCCCCCCGGCTTTGTTCATCCGGCAGTTCTGCAGTTTGTATGTCGTCTCAGGAAGTCATTGTATGGCTTGAAACAGGCACCCCGCGCTTGGTATGATTGTTTTGTCAGGTATCTTCTGCAGATTGGTTTTATATGTAGCAGGTGTGATAACTCTGTCTTCACTTTTCACCGGGGTAGCAGCACTGCTTATTTGCTATTATATGTCGATGACATTGTTCTTACTGCCTCATCTGACGGTTTGAAGAATGAAATCATTGCTCTACTCAAAACTGAATTTGCTATGACTGACTTGGGCAAGCTGAGTTATTTTTTGGGTATATCAGTGACCAGATCTGCAGCCACTATGTTCCTGTGTCAGCGTAAGTATGCAGAAGAGATAGTGTACAGGGCTAAGATGGTAAATTATAAAATTATGCCAACTCCGGTGGACTCAAAATCCAAGCTCAGTGCCAATGACGGTGCGCCAGTTCCTGATCCCATTCTATATCGGAGTCTTGCAGGTGCCCTTCAGTAACTTACATTTACTAGGGCTGATATTGCATGTGCCGTTCAGCAGGTGTGTCTGTTTATGCACGACCCCCGAGATTCCCATTTTGCCACCCTCAAACGTATTATCAGATACGTTAAGGGCACACTAGACTTTGGATTACATCTCTACCCTTCTATCCCAACCAAGTTACTCGCCTACACAGATGCAGATTGGGTAGGATGCCCCGACACACGTCGCTCCACCTCAGGATACTGTGTATTTCTTGGGGATAATCTTATCTCATGGTCCGCCAAGCGGGAGGCCACGCTATCCCGTTCGAGTGCTGAAGCAGAATATCGCGGAGTTGCTAATGTCGTTGCTGAGATCTGTTGGCTCCGAAATCTTCTTTTGGAACTCCAGTGTCCACTACGAAAGGCGTCTATAGTCTATTATGACAACATATCTGTCATCTATATGTCTCATAATCCGGTCCAACATCAGCGGACTAAGCATATTGAGATCGATATCCACTTTGTGCGAGAGAAGGTTGTCCGTGGTCAGGTCAAAATATTACACGTGCCTTCATCTTATCAGTATGCAGACATTTTCACAAAAGGACTACCGAGACAGCTCTTCACCGACTTTCGATCCAGCCTTAGCGTTCGGCGTTCGGCCTCCTCCCGCTCCATCTGAGGGGGAGTAATAGCGAATATTATCTGTATATTTTGTAATTATGATAGATGTATATTTAAGGTAACTTAGGATTCTTATTGTATTAGGAATCAACCATTTAAGGTAAGTTAGGATTCGTACTGTATTAGGAATCAACTTTTGTACAACTATATATATTGTGAATAATGAAAGGAATAGAAATTATTCATTCTAACAATTTCAATCATTTTATCACATTCGTCGCTAATTTAAATTCAAAAAGTTGCAAATATTAAAAAAGAAGAAAGATATCAAATATTTTGGCATGTGAAATCAGTCAATAACCACTAGACAATGTTTCCTATAGTTTGGATAATACCAGCCGTTCAATAACCACTAGACAATGTTTCCTAGTTTGGATAATACCAGCCGAAATAGAAGAATTTTTTGTTTTTTTCAAAGAGTAGTGCTACTACAATTTGCCAACCTTAATGCCTATCTTCTCTATAAATAACCAATCACTAAACTCTCATTTTTCAAACCAATTTGAGTTACAAATATTATTTTATGGTAAAAATGTCTTTGAAAAATCTTCTTTATTTCTTGTTTCCACTTATTTTTCTTCAACATCATGCTTTGTGTCAAGAACAAGTAGTTAGATCAGCCTATTGGCTCTCTAACTTCAACTTATCATCTTCAGAAATAGAATCCAAATATTTCACTCATCTTTTTTGTGCATTTGCTGATACTAATCCTAAAGACTTTCGAGTCTCTATTTCCCCTGAAAATATTTCACCATTTTCCACTTTCACAAAAAATGTTCAACAAAAAAACCCTTCAATTAAAACTCTCTTGTCCATTAAGGACTCTAATTCTATCACTCTTTCTACCATGGCTAGTAATCCAACTACTCGAAAAAATTTCATCGATTCTTCGATAGCTATAGCTAGATCTTTTAATTTCCATGGCCTAGATCTTTATTGGACTTACCCTAAATCAAATTCAGACATGACCAACATAGAAATTCTTGTAAAAGAATGGCGATCCGCGATAATCTTGGAGTCTAAAAAATCAGGTAAACCAACATTGTTACTAAGTGCTGGAGTTTATTACAAGCCAATAATTGATGGAACTTTGAATTACCCTTCAAAGTCATTAGCAAGAAGTCTAGATTGGATTAATCTAATGGCTTATAACTTCACTTCTCCTAATCTTTCGCGCGTAACGCGCCCTCATGCTGCCTTATTAGATCAAGATTCAGGAAAAAATATTAGTGGAAGTGCTGGAATTAAAGATTGGATTAAATCTGGAATGCCCTCTAAGAAAATAGTTTTAGGGTTGCCATTTTTTGGCTATGCATGGAGATTATTGAATAGGGGAAATCATGGCCTTAATGCACCATCAAGAGGACCTATTGGTGGTGGTGATGGATCAATGGGGTATAAAAAAATTAATGAGTTTTGTGTTCGGGCACCAGTAACATTTGATGCTGACATTGTTGGGAATTATTGTTGGTTGGGTACAACATGGATGAATTTTGATGAATATAATACTATATTCACTAAGGTTGCTTATGCTAAGAAGAATGGACTGCTTGGTTACTTTGCGTGGCATGTTGGGGTGGATGATAAATGGACTCTATCTCAAGAAGGTTAGTAAATCAATACTTTATTGTTTGCACCCTTTGTCCATGAAATATTATGGATTTTCTTATTTTCATCCGATGATTTTCGGTTTTTATTTTGAGGTCTGATTAAATTTAGCTTTACACCGAAGAATCTCATTTTGGAGGATAAATCCCTCCCTACCAAAGATGTCATTTTCAAGGCTCAAAACTGAGATATCTTGTTAAGAATGAAGATGGTACTTATAATCCCACCACAACCTTTGATCAATATTATGAATTTAATTAACTTATGTATACTGAAAAATGTAATTATTTTTTATTATACGATTAGTGCAATGTATCCTGTTATGATAGGTTGGTTTTCTTATTTTTCAGGTTTCTATTCACAATTACCAAAAAAAAAACCTATCAATTTAATTATCTTAGAATTATCTGATATTATTATAGTGTATAAATATTCTTTACACAACCAACATATAAAATTAAATTTAATTAAAATATATTTTGGTTAAATTAATTATTTTCTTCTAATTTGTACATGTTTTGAATTTTTTGGCAGCATCACAAGCTTGGGAAGCATAGGTTGGATTTATCTTGTTTGTCAAAATTTGCTTGATTCATCTTTATTGCAGTCAACTTTGACCGGAGGAAAATATATTACTAATATATTTGCTTGAACTTTTTTTTCTCCTTTTTATGTGATCCATAATTTCTACAGGCCTTATAGCAAAATCCATGTGATGTACTTAGTTGCTTTGAGTTTTGTGCTTCCAAATTCAGAAAATAAAATAATTTTCATGGTCAATCATGTCATACCTTTTTCTTTCTTTTCATTCTTAATTATAGATTTCGGATTTAAAATATAAGTATAAAAACAATCTTAACAGGATCATGCACATATATATTTACCTAAAATAATTATGACTTAACAATAAAAAATCAATAGTGCATATCATGGCACTACACATATTGTAATGACGCAGTTTAAATATATAATATACGACTTTTTGGACCCAAAAAGAAGTACTTATTTAATTAAGCACATATATTTGTACGTTTCTATCCACGTGATTGCATTAATTAGTCAAATCTAATTGAGTAAGCTAACATACTTCACATTCTAATTAACCAGTTGACTAATTATATCGATCGAGTACTATTAGATACAAGGAGAAATATTCCCAACATGAACTAAACATGTTTTTGCAGCACTCTTAAAACAAGTTGGCTAATTCAAAATCAAGTCTAAGAGTTTAATTAGCTGTCACCGCTATCTTAATTGTTGAAGAGTTAATTTAAACATCAGCAACATCAAATTACCCTCCGCTTCATTTTATGTTAAGTGATTTGCTGAATGCATTAAGAAATCGTAATACATATTTATGTAAAGTACCTTGCAAAAAACTTTGTAATATTATTTTCATTTATTCAAATTATAAGTAGCCGCATATGAGATCATTAATTCCTTGCAAAAAACTGAGAAAGAATTTTAATAGAGTTTAACTCTATGTCTTATCCACTAACAATATAAAAGATGTACTCCATCGGTCTCTATTTTTGTGAAGGTGTTCGGAGTATGTGGTCTAAATATAATAGAAAATTATGCGAAAAGTATTACAAGTCAACGCTGATGATTCAAAATAGTTTGAGAAAATTGTAGCCAAAGAAAAAAATATTTGACTCGAGATCTTCAAACAGTAGCACATTTACATAAAATGAAACGAAATGAGTAATAGCCATTACACTATCAAGTATCCAAAAAATACTGCAAGGTGAGCGCTCCATAAATAATTGAAACTAGTACCTTAAAAAATAAGACAAATTACCTGCTAAGCAGGTTTAAATACACCAATAAAGTTTAAAAAACAATTTACACTTTGTGTATAAAGGTTAAATCCATTGCAAAGAATATCATCAACGTGCAACCAATTGTGTGATTGTTGCATCGTCAACGTCTATTTCCTGTGATGAGCCATTTGGAATATTGACAACTTCTTCATCTTCCCTTGCAGAAAATGCAGGCCTCTTTGGAGAATTCATAACTAAATTTTCAATATTTTTTAACATAGAAGAAACTTCCAACATTGTAGGCCTATCCAATGGATCTTTTTGAACACATAATAGAGCAATTTGCATGCATTTTAATAGTTTACAAGAAGATGTTGTATCATCAAGTGACTCATCCATAAACTCCATGCCTTTACCATCTCTCCACATCTCAAATGCCTGGATTAAAATTTAATCATTAAATTTTACATAGTAAAAAAAAAGTTAAATCCAAGTTCATGCTTCTTCATTATGATTAAATAAATGATTTAATTTACATACTCTAATGATGTAAAGTATTTTTGCAATATGGTGTATTTTTATCTGTTCTAGGCTACATGTTCTATTTTCCAGGTTGATTGCGAAAAATTTAAAGAAATATAACTAGCAGACCAATCCATACATATTATATTTTTGAAATTTCAAATTCTATATTTTAAGGAAGCTTATCCGTGGACAGTACGTAGATATCATTTAAATGACCTGATAGGGTAAAACATTGTTTACACTAATGAGCGTATAAGACTTTTAACTCATCATTACTAACTTCTACTTAACTATAATATGGACAATTACTTGTTATAGCATATAAGTTAAACTCTTAATTAGATGGGTTTAAATTCTATATATTATAAGTGTAACTTTATTTTTTATCAGGTCATCTAAAAGATAACTACATATGATTGTTCGTAATTAAAACAATTATGATTTGCAATACAAAGCAGGCACCACCTAAAATAAGTTAAAACTTAAAAGTTGATACTAAAACTTTTTCTTATATTTCACTTATCCGTGTATATAAGTTAAATCATAATAATATACTTGTAATTAAACATATATGAAGATATCACAACTCACATATTCAAGAAGGTTTAAGTTTTCATCTGGACCATGCAGACATGTATTCTTCTTCCCACTTATGATTTGAAGAAGAAGTACTCCAAAACTGAAAACGTCAGATTTCGTTGAATAAATGCCCTCTTTCATATATTCAGGTGGAATATAACCCCTGCAACTCATTACACATTAAATATGTGTTAAAAGAATATAACCATAAGAATGCTTTAATTTAAGAAGAGATACATATGACACACGTGTTATAATTTTTTTATACTATCAGATCATCAAAAAATATTTATAGGTAACACTATATAGAAAATGAGATTTGTAAATTTAAAATAATGTAGGCTACCTAATATAATATGTAAGATGCCAGACGTGTTAGAAATTTTTTAGTTTAATAGATCATCAAAATGACATCTGCATGTAACCCTTCATAGAAAATGAGATTTATAATCTTAAAAATAAAACAAATTATATTATCTAATACAATATGTAAAAATGTCACTCGTGCGTAGAAATGTTTTACATTAATAGGTCATCGAAAGATATTGCATGCAAGGTGAATCTCCATGGTAAATGAGATTTGTAATCTTAAAAATAATACATGTATGCTAATTTATGTAAAAATGTCACCGGTGTTAGAAATCTTTTACACTATTAGTCATCAAAAAGTATTTGGACTTAGTTAACGTTCTATAGAAAATGATATTCATGAAAAATGAGATTGTAATCTTGAAAATAAAGTATGTCACCCGTGTTAGAAATATTTTACACTATCAAGTCATAAAAAGATATATTTGTAGGTAACCCTCCATATAAAATGAGATTTGTAATTTTGAAAATAAAACAGGTTACTTAATACACAATGTAACAATGACATGATACTATATTTTTATATTATCGATGTATATAAGTCAAACTTTAAATATAAATACTGCTTACGGTGTTCCAGCTACTCGTTTGGTTTTTGCTTCAACTCCATCCTTCTTGAATATTCTTGCCATTCCAAAGTCAGAGATCTTTGGTTTCATGTGAATGTCCAATAGAATATTGCTAGCTTTCAAATCTCTATGAATAATTGTTAATCTTGAGTATTCTTGGAGGTATAGCATCCCTTGAATAATGCCTTCAATTATTTGCACTCGTTTTTCCCAATTTAGAAGTAATCTTCTGACCTGATCTATATTGAAAAAAAATCAAATTGATGAAAATATAGATATAAATTGTTAGTAGACATATGCAATATTTGATATTAACAATGTAATGAATTTTGTATATTATTTGTGCAATTTAACCTCCTTAGAAAGTTACAGCTTGCGTTAATTTTTCAGGTAACTAATTTCAACTATTATGGATAGTTAATTAATTACCTGAAATAGTCTTTGTAATTACATAGGTCATCTCTAAAAGATTTCTGCTTATCCTTCATAAAAAGTGGGATGTGTAATTTTAAAAATAAGGCAAGCTATATACCTGCTACATTATGCAAATATAATCTGTTAGTGTAAAATATTTTGAAGGTAAAACTCAAAAATAGTCATTCTCCTGACTTGCAATAGAAAAATGTGGCAAATTAAAAAGTCATTAATGAAGAATAGCTATTTTTTAAAATTTATGGTACTATGATGAATTTCGAACTTAAAAAGGTGAAATTTCACCACAATATCCTAGACAAAATTCAAGACACTATCATGAAGTTTTTTTTTCTTAAGTTCAAATCCATGATAATGTCATTGATTTCAAAAATTATGATAGTATTATGGAATTCACTTATATAATATTAAAAATGATGACATTGTCATGGTATTTCCGCATCAAAAGTGACTACTCTTCAAGAATTTTCAAACACCGGCTAGTTTTCAAAAGCTGGCAAAATATATCTAGCTCATACTATTTTACATTTTTTCACACGATCCGTGTCTTTTAAATTATATGATAATGTAAAAGTCAGTTTTTACGCTATCAATGTATATAAATTGATTCAATTTGAAAAAAAAGGGAAGTAAAACGAAGACTTACTGTAAATGTAGTGGTCCAAGCTCTTGTTAGGCATATATTCGTAGATCAACATCTTTTCTTCTCTTTCAATGCAAAAACCCACCACTTTTACCAGATTTATATGTTGTAATTTTGCAGTAAGAATCACCTCATTTTCAAATTCTTCCAATCCTTGAGAAGAAGTCTCTGAGAGCCTTTTCACTGCTATTTCTTTCCCATTTTTCAACATTCCCTACTTGGATTAATGAATGATGCTTAATTTTCTATATAAACACTGATAAATATATTAAAGATAATTCCGAAATCATCAATTATAGAAAAAAAACTCTACGATTTTAGAAGCAATTTACATAACATAATGTAATATGGTTAAAAGTTTGTATGTGACTGGTGTTCACACTAAATTATACTAATTTATCATGGTTAAGTCATGAAATAAGGTAAATATGTGTATTAATTAATTTTAAATTCGAGATAAAAGTGTTTGTGAAGAAATGTGTGTCATGTATTAATTCGGTGTAAACACGTAATGCGAGTAAGTTTTTACTACTATTGATCATATGTGGATTCACGTGCACTTAGTAACTTTTGCCGAAATCCTGTATATATGTATTAAGAAAACCACGAAATATCTATACATATTTGATTGTGAACCTTGTCACTATTATATACTAAATTGAGGTTGTTGTAGAAAATTATAAACTTCAAACTTTGAATCCTGCCCCTAACAATATAATTAGCTTATTCATTTTTGGTTTTACGGTAAATGATCTTTAACTCTTTCTAAAACCGGTCAATCAGGAGGTTAAGGTAGCAAATCTTGAATTTTTAATTAGAATTAGAAAAGTAATACTATATAGTATAACAATTTGATTAGTTGCCTTCATGAGACTTCAGACTTTAGAGTGCAATCAAAGAATTGACTAAAGCTCAACATGCTGCTGCTACTGTAACGTGACAAGTTGGCCCAACTAACCATGAACGGCTACCACACGTGTTGGGACGGATAGATTCATTAGTCATAGAGATTTCGAGTATGAGCTATAGGAATGAAAAGATATCCTAATAGGAATTACTTTTTCCTTTAATGTGTCGTACGCGACGCAAATCTGAATAATCAGGCCTCCAAAAATAGATACCGAACACTAGATGAAAACCGAAAAAAAGAAAATCATGATTTGGCTCGACTCGACTTGGACTAAATATGGGCCCGGATAGACTGAATCCCTAGCTAATAGGTAAATTATATTTGATCTAGTCGTGGACCTAGGAAATTATGCGGGACAATTAAAAAAATCACTAGAATTAAACCTATGACCTAAAACACTTTTTGAACCTCTTTTACTACCCTAGAATCTTCTTTTATGTCAAGGGGATTCCACGATCTATATATAACAAAAAATACTCATTTTTATTTTATTTGTACAACATAATTTTCGACGAAGAGGATTAATTTTTACAATTTCACATCATATTACTTAACAAATCTTTATTTGCATGTTTTTTAAAGTTAAGTAAATTTTTGAGGTATTTCTTTCATAGATTGTGTATAGACCATTTCTTCAATTTGATTTTCTTTGGTTTAAAAACAAAAACAAAATTATTGAAATTTTTCAAATTTCTAAAAGAAAACAAAATGTTAATTATGTACCTTGTAAACAGGTCCATATCCACCTCGTCCAAGCTCATTATCAATTGAAAAATTATTTGTAGCTTCATTCATCTCATCATAAGTGAATATATGCAAAGTCCTGGTTTCTTCATCTTCATTTTTGCTTTCAATTTTGTTCCTTGGTATTCTCTCTGTTTCCAACACATATTCAGTAAAACATAGGCATATATTAAGAGAGAGAGAGATGAAACAGGACTCCTCATGCACCCACAATGTGACAAGACAAAAATTATTATGTGGTAGTGTTAGATTCGTGACGAGTTTAAGAAAAAGAAAAAATATTTTTAGAAATTGTAATCTTAATTATTTAAGTGATTATAAAAGGGTAATAATTTACGCACACCGAATGTTTACAACAAATCATGTCATGTGATTTGTCATGTGTTTGCACATACACTATTTTCACTTAATCATGAATACTTAGTACAAATTGTCACCTCATTAAATTACTTAATCACGATAAGTTTGTGTGATTTAGCATAAACAACCTATGCAAATAAGTCTTTACCAAGAAGCATATCATTAAGTATAAAATTAATGAGAAATTTCAAATTGAATTGTTTTCTCATAGAAAAGTGTCTTGTCTTTTTTAATGGACCAATAAGAAAAGAATACTACTCCCTCATTCCAAAAAGATTGACACTTTTCGCTTGTCGAGAGTCAGCCGAGTTTTTTTATCATAATTTTTTCAAATGTCTTTTAAATTATTAATTATGGTGACTTATAATACTTTTTACATAGTTTTCAAATATATAAATTTTATTTCAAACAATTTAGAGATTCTATGTTCTAACACACTGTCAAAATTATGAAGTTTGACTCTCGAAAAATGAAAAATATCAATCTTTTTAGGATTGAGAGAGTAATACATAAATACAGTAGTACGGAAGGAATAACAATTTAAAGAAGTTACCTTGAAATTTAAGTACTTTTACTTTTCTCCTTCGAAGACACCACAGTGCAAAGACAAGCAACAACAACATCAATAGAGATCCCACTGGAATCAAAATGAGAATCAATCGATTGAGTTTCTTCTTCTTGTGCAATGTTCCTGATTGATCAATATTTACTCCTCCTTGTATATCTTCAACTTCTAACAATGAAAAAATAAATTGTTGAGACATTTCATATATATAAAGCAAGAATTAATTAACGAATTAATGAATCATGTGATTATTCGAGCTTTGGAAATACAAAATTTTGGGCCTAATTCAACTCCAAAAACTTAGCTGAACGTTTTGCCAATGGAGAAAGGTTTTGGGTGACAAGATTTTGACATAATTCATGAGGTGAGAATTGTTGGAGACCATATAAGGAGATCAAATCACTCATCCATAACTGATGTAGGAATTTTTAAAAACTCTCATGCTGGGAATACAGAACTTTTTAGTAGGAAGCACTTTACTTTCCTTAGTTGGCCTTAACCGTACTTGCTTTAGTCCGGATTAGTCGGATCAATAGATTTCTGATAACAAATAGACCTCGGCCTAATTCAACACCAAAGACTTAACATAATGTTTTTGTCAATCGGAAAAGTTTCTTGGTGACAAGATGTGGAGATAACTCATAATGTGAGAATTTTTGGAGATCATATAAAGAGACCAAATCACTCATCCATAACTGATCTGGGAATTTTGAAAACCCCCACATGCCCAGGCCTGCCAAGTGGAGCGCGGACAACATAATATAGAGGGCCTAACATCGGGCAATCAACAATTAGAGTTTGAATCAGATATCATGATAAGAAATGCACGTTGGGTCACACTCAACACCAAAAGCTAACACATGAGGTTATAATTATCTTATATCATATGAAGAGACCAAATCATCCATCCACAGCTGATGTGGGAATTCCGACACCCCTATCCCTCACACACCAAGCTTGTCAATTGGAGCGCGAACAACGTAATATGGGGGTCTAATATCGGGTAATAAAAATGGGAATGGATCTAGTTATGATACCATGATAAGAAATGGACGTTAAGATTAAGCCGACTCTCAAAATTAGCTCATGAGGTAAGAATTACGTAAAATCATATAAAGAAACCAAATCATCTATCAACAACCTACGTGAGAATTTTGGCAATATCGAATACAAAATGCCTAAAGAAAAAAAAATGTAATTAGTTACCTCCTGCGGCAGCCTGAGAAAGAACAGAATTCCAGTCATATGAGACTTGCCATGCCACATAGCCTCTCAAATTTCTCTCTTTTGCATAGGAAACTTTGGTTTTCACTGCCTCAACATCATCAAATCCAACCCAACTTGTCCCAACAGAAACATAATTCATCACATAAGTTGAATTATACGACGAATTATTAGCGCGATATTTTATCATGTCTCTCTTGATAATATTGAAGTTCAACGTACCATCGGTACTTATGAACGGCTCATTTTCAGCTTCAGTATTGTACGAATACTTTTTCGGGCCGGGCCCTGTTCCTGCCGCGCCAATTTTATTATCCTTAGAACTAACCAATGTCCACACATAGCCATAAAAGGGCAATCCCAACACAATCTTTTGACTAGGAAAACCAGATTTGATCCAAGCATTAATCCCATAATCAGTGTTCAAATCACTAGTAGAATCATACAATGCTGCAACAGGAGATGTGTTGTTTGTTGACTCTGGATTATAGTAATCAAGTGCCATAACATGTACCCAATCCAAGTTTTTCCTCATTGACTCAATTGGAAAAGTCAAATCTTGAATCCATGGTGTGTATTGACCTGCCATGGTTAAAAAAAGTCGTGTTTTTTTCGTGCTCTTGGACTCTGAATCGATAGCAACTCTCCAATCATCCAAAAGGGTAGCCAAATTCAACATTTCTTGCGACGAACTAGGCCAAATCCAGCAGAAATCAAGTCCATCGAAACCATAAAGTCGCGCGATTTTGATGGATGATTCAATGAAGTATTTTCTTCCTGAGAAGTATGTGCTGGACATTAATAGGTACATACTAGAAGATTGGTCTTTGGCATCAATTGATAATATTGTCTTGATGGATGGATTTTTCCTCTTGACAAAGCTATTGAAGTTTTTAATTGTCTCATCATCTGATATTGTGACAATAATTTGATCTGTTGATGAGTTGAAGGTAATATCAGCAAAGCCATAGATGAGGTGAGTGTAAAGAGTTGAATTGATGCTTTGAATAATGGGAGAATTAGTTATGTCATTTTGCCAATAACCAGCTTTTATCCATGTTTGATCTGCTGCTATGGATTTGTGAAGTTGGGATAGAAGAATTGTGTGGAAGAAGAGAAGAATGGCAATGCTTTTGAATGCCATATAAGAGGTACAAGAATGAAATACATTAACTCACTAGAGAAGAAGCATTTAACTTATATACATTGAGTCATTGACCAACCAACGGTTAGTGGTGGAAGGATAACATCCTTCTACCTTTAAGTAAAGGTCTCGAGTTAAATTTTGATAATGAAAAAAATTAAAGTACAGAGCTATTCACCCTTTAATGAGCCTTATGCACAGTGAAAGTGGATTAATCTGAGCTTCAAAGCTAATATCAAATATCCGTCGAAAAATAAAAAAGATATTTGAGTCGTTGACAAGTAAATAATTTTACATTGCCTCGGTATAATTTAACATGTTATAATAAGTTGTGAGTTTATTTTTCAGGTGATTAATTCTACTTATGGACTATTGCACGCA
This sequence comes from Anisodus tanguticus, assembly GCA_034509755.1. Lineage (NCBI taxonomy): Eukaryota > Viridiplantae > Streptophyta > Magnoliopsida > Solanales > Solanaceae > Anisodus > Anisodus tanguticus. The sequence continues at coordinate 3,415,894 of CM067543.1, read as the reverse complement.
AAACCACATGCAATGAAGGATGGAAAGTTATAATTCGCAAATAGTGTAAAATAAAAGTTTTTTGTACATTTATATATAGTACCCTTTTGAATCCCTTTGGCACAAGAGAAGTACATGTTTAAATTCCAGGCACGGTACTTTTGTATCTTCTTTTCTGGATCCTCTTATCAATTTTTTTTGACTTTGCTATTGTTGTTACACATAGGCTAATCCAGAATATAAACGTGAGATTCTTAGCATTAAACTCTTCACAATATATTCTGTAATTAATATTTTAGTGTAATTAATGTAAAATAGAGATCTTAATTCCATTAGAACTACAATTGTACACTCTATATAATTGCATTAATAAGAGAATTCCAATCAAGAGAGATTTACACTATTCTACATGGTATCAAGAGCCAAAAATCCCTCTCTACCCTAAACCCTAGTGTTGGCCGCCAAGCCCTTCTTTTCCGCCTTCCTCTTCCAGCGAAATATCAGTCGTATATTCACCGTATACCACTGCTCCTCCGTGATATACAGTCACTGCTCTTCCTCTAACAACAAGCATGTATACCACTGATATACCGAGATATACAGCCCACCCAACTCCTCCGTGATATACCGCCCTGTTACACTGCTCCTCTGCGATATACAGTCTCCCATCTTCTTCTAAAAACAAACTTGTTTACCCCAGATATACCGAGATATACAGTTCACATCTCTCATTTTCTTCTAAAAATAAGGTTGTATACCACTGATATACCGAGATATACAACCCACCCAGCCCTCATATTCCCCTTTCTCGCCCATATACATCTGGTATACAGGTGATATACAGCCAACCCAAGCCACATATCACCCAACCAGACATGTATACCGCCGTTATACAATTGATATACGGCAGCCCCAATCCTGATATTCTTCCACCACTTTTCGGCTACCCTAGTGGTTTCACCCGTAGCCCATATAGCTTCCCTTGCTTCCTTTTCCTCAACACCCGGCGTTAAAAATAATCAGTCGCAGTCCCAGTACCCGATACAGTGGGCCAACCCACGTCTTTGATCACTATTCATGCACTGGGCCCCGTCGATTGGCCCTTTCCAAGCCAGGCCTGGCAACAACAGTGGGCACCGCCGAGGCCTACTACACAGCGACCCAGCACCACTGGGGCCCTTTCCAGCCACTAGGCCCACTACACCGCGGCCCAGCAATAGTGGGCACCGTCGAACGACCCCTTTCCAGGGCAAGCCCATCAGCTACAGTGGGCACCACCAAGGCCCACTACACAGCGGCCTAGCTCCACCGAGCCTCTTTCCAGCCACCAGGCCCACTACACAGTGGCCCAGCCTCAATCCAACTTATTTGGCCAGGCTTTCGCTTCGTTAAAAATTCCACAGCCCGATGATGTGTGGTATATGGATACGGGCGCCACGTCTCACCTCACCAATAATTATGGAATCTTCCTCATCTGCGCAATTTAAATACTCATCAATCTATTATGGTCGGCAATGGTCATCGCATTCCAATTCAAGGGTTTGACCACACACTAACTCCACCACCGCAACCCTACTTCTCCCTTAAAAACATTCTATATGCCCCTGACATTATCAAGAACCAAATATCTGTTAGAAAATTTGTCACCAATAATTTCGTATCCATTGATTTTGACCAATTTAGTTTTTATGTAAAGGACCTACATACTAGGAGACTTCTTACGAGATGCAATAGTGTGGGAGATATATATCCCTTCTTATCCACGTCTGCTGCCAGTGTTAATCCTCCCACATCTCTAACTGCCATCTCCACCTCAATGTGGCATAATAGACTTGGACATCCCAGAGCTCATATTTTTTTATTTTCTTAGAAACCACAATTTAATTAAATGTAATAAACGGAACCTTGCCCGAAATTGCTATTCTTGTCATATAGGGAAACATTGTTAGACTTCCATTTACGTCATCTTTGTGTATTACTTTTTCAACCTTTGATATTATTCATGCTGATTTATGGGCCTCTCATATTACTAGCAAATTGAGTCATAAGTACTATTTAATATTCTTGGATGATTTTTCTCACTTACTATGGGTCTATCCACTCTACTTTAAATCTCAGGTCTACTCCAAGTTTCTTGAATTTTGTACGTATGTTAATATGCAATTTGAAAAGAAATAAAAAAGTTTCAATGTGACAATGGTCGTGAATTTAACAATTCTCTCTTTCATAAATTCTGTACGACTAATGGCATGGTATTTCATTTCTCATGCCCCCATACTTCCCCTCAAAATGGTAAAGTCGAACGAATTCTACGCACCATTAACAATATGATTCGTACCTTACTTTTTCATGCATCTCTTCCCCCTAACTTTTTGGTATATGCATTAAAAATGGCATAATAACTTCTTAATATACTACCTACCCGTACGCTCCAAAATAGGACCCCCACTGAGTTCCTATTTTGTCGTATCCCTACTTATGATCATATTCAGATTTTTGGTTGTCTTTGCTACCCGAATCTGGCCTTCACCATCTCTCACAAATTAGCACCCCGATTCACTCCGTGTGTTTTCTTAGGATTTACGTCAAACCATAGGGGATACTTATGCTATAACGTGTACATATGCAAAATCATAGTCTCACGTCACGTCATGTTTGAGGAGAACGTCTTTCCATTTGCCAACATCCACCAATTCCGAGCCACCGATTACGGATTCCTTGATAAGTCGGACACCTCACCTCTTGTCCAAAATACACTACAAAATTTGCACCTTCAAGTCGTACCACTACTCGTCTAGTCGACTTCACCCCGCTGCCCAGTCACTGCCCGATGATACACCTGCCACACTACCCAGCCCCTGCCCGTCACCCTCCCTGCCCGTACCTGACCCTACTGCCCAATCCAGTCTGTCACCACCCACCCCCCTACCCCACTCATGACCGTCCCCACACATCGTATGGAAACCCATACACAACACGGGATTTTCAAATCAAAAGTTTATTTTAACCTATCCACTCAAACCATCTCACCCATTCCTAAAAAACCCAAAATTAGCCAAACTTGACCCAAATTGGAATGTGGCCATACGTGAGGAGTTTAATATGTTAACCAATCATCACACTTGGGATCTTATTCCGAAACCTGAAAGGGTGAATGTGATTCGTTGTATATGGCTCTATCGTCACAAATTCTGAGATAGTGGAGAGCTTGAACGCCATAAGACAAGACTTGTGGCTAATAGTACTGGTCAGCAGGGGGAGTTGATTGTGGTGAGACTTTTAGTCCGGTTGTCAAACCAACCACCATTCGCACAGTGTTGAGCATAGCTATGGGGAAAAATTGGTCTATTCACCAACTTGATGTAAAAAATGATTTCTTACATGGGGATTTGAAAGAAACGATTTATATGCATCAACCGCATGGATTTGTGCATCCAGAGGTTCCTCATTATGTTTATCGTCTTCGTAAGTCACTATATGGTTTGAAACAAGTCTCTAGGGCTTGGTACGAGAGGTTTGCTACATGCATCATACAGATCGGGTTCGTGTGCAGCAAGAGTGATCCTTCCATGTTTATTTTTCATCGAGGTACTGAAACCGCTTATCTTCTTTTATATGTGGATGATATTGTTCTAGCAGCTTCTTCGGATACACTGAAACACGAGATCATTTCCCTGCTCAAGTCCAAATTTACTATCACAGATTTGGGTAAGTTGAGTTATTTTTTGGGGATATCAGTGACCAGATCCGCACATGCCATGTTCTTGTGTCAGCGTAAGTATGCAGAGGAGATTGTCTACAGGGCTAAAATGGTAAACTGCAATATTATGCCCACTCATGTCGACTCAAAGTCCAAACTCAATGCGAATGACGGGGATCCGGTCAGCCATCCCTCTCTTTATAGGAGTCTCGTAAGTGCTCTTCAATATCTCACATTCACTCGGCCAAATATTGCATATGTTGTTCAGCAAGTGTGCTTGTTCATGCATGCTCCTAGGGAGCCTCACTTTATAGCCTTAAGCATATCATTCGGTACGTTAAGGGAACTCTTGACTATGGACTATATTTATATCCCTCCGCACCGACTAGGTTGCTCTCTTACACAGACGCAGATTATGCAGGCTGTCCGGACACTCGTCACTTTACGTCCGACTATTGCGTATTTTTGGGGGATAATGTTATTTTGTGGTCAGCCAAGCGTCAAGCCACGCTCTCCCTTTCGAGTGTCGATGCAGAATATCGAGGAGTTGCAAACGTTGTTGCCGAGCTATGTTGGCTTCGAAATCTCCTTTTTGAGCTTCATTGTCTCTTACGTGAGGCATCTTTGGTTTACTTTGATAACACATATGTTGTCTACTTGTCTCACAACCCGGTTCAGCATCAGCGAACCAAACATATTGAGATGGATATTCACTTTGTTCGAGAGAAAGTTTCAATGGGTCACGTTAGGGTGTTGCGTGTTCCTTCTTCATATCAGTACGTAGATATATTCACAAAGGGGCTTCCTCGGCAATTGTTCCTTGACTTCAGATTCAGTCTTAGCGTCCGACCTCCTCCCACTCCGAATGAGGGGTGTGATAGTGAATATATTACATATATTCACAATATATTCTGTAATTAATATTTTAGTGTAATTAATGTAAAATAGATATCTAATTCCATTAGGACTACAATTGTACACTATATATATATTACATAAATAAAAGAACTACAATCAAGGGAGATTTACACTATTCTACAAGATCTAATATTCATTAATCTTTTTTTGTGGAATTTGTTTTTATGTTGTTAATATATAAAAGGCTATTTCTTGTAAATTTCTCTGGAGATTAGTGATAATAGAAATTTATATCATGACTTGGAAAATAGTTAACGACTTGGAAAACTAGAGTCCTTGTATGCTGGATTTTTTCCCAATTAGTCGCAAAACATTACAAGACAAATTTAAATGCATGAACAATTTGTTTTGACTTATTAAATTCGTTTTTTATTTAGAATGTCAGACGACTTACTTTCATGTCAATGATCTTCTCCTGTCCGAAATCGCCCCAAAAAGAAAAAAGAAAAAAGAAAAAACACGTCAAGTTTTTAGAAACTGGTGTGACAATTATATTTCTCTCAACATTATTTTGACAAATATCTATCACATACTAATAAAAGTTTTGTCTTGAGCCGAGGGTCTCTCGAAAACAGCTGCTCTACCTGCAAAAGTAGAAGTAATGTTTGCGTACATTCTACCCTCACCAAACCCCACGTTGTGGGATTTCACTGGGTATGTTATTGTTGTTGTATACTAATAAAAGTAGATCGAACTTTGTTTTCTTATTGTTTTATCTTTTCGTTTAACATACAAACAATATAACGAAATAGCTGAAAGATGTACTAACGTAAAGCTAGTACGTGAAAGAGATTTTCTGTGTGTGAGACAATAAAATTTATCTATCAAGAGCTAGAAACACATAAAAATATACTCTCGTACTCTAATAATAAAGTCACAAAATTAATTTTTTTCATGTTAAGAGTAACTAAATTTTACCTACTATAACAATAAAGTTACAAAGTAATTATATCCATTGTAAAAGTAAATTCGCCTTAAAAATATAGCAACTTTATACAAATTAATGAATATTCAAATTCTATTAATATCTATCCATGTAACAAAAATGTAACAACTTTACCGAGTTGCAAATTTTATCACAATATTGATTAGCGCTAAATTATTAACAAAGGTTGTTTAATTATGCGACTCCTACTAAAGATTGTAGTTACCTGTAGTTTAAAATAAACGATGATGCTAATAATAATTTTACAATATTAATACAATTTAATACTGATTTTAGCTGATTATTTGCGTCAACTTTTAGGTTTTCAAATTAAGTTTTGTATGAATAATTTTATAAAGATGTATATAACTTAAATCCAACAAATAGTACTATTGTCGATTAAATTTTGTGTGGAAAAGGGTGAAGTAGTCGTAGGTGTTTATCTTTTTCTTTGTTCTTCTTTTTAATCATTGGTGGCCACTTTTTTCAAACTTTTAATTTGATTTTTATATTAATGTCACGTACTGCCGCAACGCGTGATACGGTAAGTCGACAGGGAATAGTTGACTTTAACTCAACTACAACATTTGTATAATTCTGGAAAATAAGCTAAAAATCAAAATAAAAGAAATCACCCACACCTATAGTGACACATCATTAAGTCCTTTTTTCAAATATTATCAAAATAAAAAATCAAGAGGGCGTAAGAGCACCTAATTTACGAACAAGTTGTTTTAGCAAATGAAGAATATTTATTTACTGCTTAATGGGATTCAAAGTTGTGTGCTAGTCGCAATGATTCACATCACACGTTCTATCGATTCATTTTATTTTTTAATACTGATTTTGTACGTTAAAAACTAACAAATAAATAAACAATGCTTTTGGCTAAAACAAGCGCGAAGCTAAAAAGTTATCTACTTCAGTGGAATCAGTAGATGAGGAAAGTTTATGGGTTATGAATAATGTTATCTTTGCTTATTGGATTCTGAATAGATTATTTATATATATTTTAAATAAATTTTTAACACAAATACAATGTTTGAGCTCAAATAATTAATTTTGTCAAATCCGTAACTATAATGTTGGCTCCGCCCCTGATTAGTCTTACATTTGTATTAAATTTTTTATTAAATATATATAAAAATTAAATTCCGTGCTCAATTACCAACATCTAATATCGCTATCTTAAAATTCACATAAAGTTTATGAATATACCCTTAATTCAAGAAACTGACTCCTGAGTTTCATTAGATTTTCAGAGGAAAAAAGTGTTAGTATTTACGTCTCAAATCCTACTTAATCAGAAAACAGTAAAACAAACGAAGAACAAATAACACATACAAATTTATAGTGGTTCACCCTCAATGCGAGAGCTAGTCCACTTGCCGCTGCATATTTTACTATAATGGAGTTTTGAGTTTACAATCCTCTCTTCTCTCTTTTTCGGCTACACACCGCTCTTTTCAATTGCATAGAGAATAATGACGCCCTAGATTATATACAGAGAAAACTAGGGCGAACATAATAGAAGCCTAAAATTTTCAAATTACCCTCCACTAATAACATTACACCGACTAATGCCAACCCCCAAAATGGCTGATCCAATCGGTTAATTCCTCTGCGTAGGGTCTTCATAGTGTCGGCGGTGAGTTAGGCTCCACAACTCAACAATCTCTCACTTGGAGACTAATTTCAATCATTTGTCTCCATCTGCAGCAGCGACTCCAATTCTCATCCAAGAAGTCCAACTGAAGTTGCACATAACTTCAGTTTATCATTCGGCACGGCCTTCGTCAGCATATTGGCTGGATTCTGACTCCCTGGAATTTTCTCAAGCACTAACACTTCATCTTCCAAAGCTGATCGGATGAAGTGGTACCGAAGCTGTATATGATTCGTGCGAGCAAGGTAAACCGGGTTCTTTGCCAAATGAATGACACTATGGCTATCACAGAATAACACACTCCCCTCGTGGTCCTGATACAATTCCCGCAAAAAAGATTGTAGCCACATCATCTCCTTCGTGGCCTTCGTCACGACAACTTACTCAGCCTCACAACTAGAGAGAGATACTATCTTCTGCAACTTTAAAACCAGCAAATCGCAGTACCTCTGAAGGTGTACACATATCCGGATGTGCTCTTTCTACTATCAACATCACCACCATTGTCAGCATCAACATATCCCTGCAATCCTGTCTCTGACTTACGAAAACACAAAGCTGAACTCGAGCTGCCCTTCAGATATCTAAAAATCCCATTTCACAGCCTCCCAGTGTTGCTTTCCCGGATTACTCATAAACCTGCTAACGACTCCCACTGCATGTGCAATGTCTGGCCTTGTACATACCATCGCATACATAAGACTGCCGATAGCAGAGGCATAGGGTACCTTGTCCATATGCTTTATATCTTCCTCGATCACCGACGACTGATCTATTGACAAATGAAAGTGTCCAGCCAAGGGAGTACTGACTGGCTTGGCATCATCCATTTTGAACCTCTTGAGAATAGGGATGACAACGGATCGGATCTGAACTGGATCCTACTAGATCCAGATCCAGATCCATTTTTATACCTGGATCCAGATCCATTGGGTCCATAAAAATCAGATCCAAATCTGGATCCATCAGATCCACCAGGTCCACGTATCGGATCTGGATCTACATGTAATTTTTTTGGCTTGAATAATATTCTCACATGTTGAAACTTTTATGACAAAATGAAACGCAATCTGATTGAAAAAATTGATTGAGTTCATTCAATCAACTTGCACAAACATGACACCATTCTTTCAAAATACTGAACAAAATTTTAGCATCACAAGAAAATAAAGACGATTGATTTCATTAGTGATGCAAACAGGTTACAACTTTGAGCTAATTTTTGGAGGCTTTAGTGATGCTCCACTTGTAGTTCTACTGATTGACTTCATTAAACAACATAAAACAATGTCAGTCATATATCAAAAGTCCTAGTTTTTTTTGCTGATCAAACAAATGAGAGACAGATACTTAAAGTTTACCGCTAGCAAATTCAAGAAAAGGAAATTTAAAGAAGAGTGATATTTTTTTCTTTTCATAGAAATGAAAATATGAAAAACTAGAGAGAGCATATAGGTAAAAGAAATGAAACTTCAAAGACAAATTACATGGTTGTGTGACTTGTGCCTTATCCTGGTTCAACCATTTACCCAATACATAAATTATGAAAAAAATTTAAGAAAATACTTATAAAATTACATTCTAGGTTATGGTTATATTTAATAAAATCGAATCCACGGATCGGATCTGGACCAGATACGGATCTCAAATACAAGATCCATATCCAGATCCTATCCGTCAGAAACAGATCCGGGTCCGATCCGGATCCGTCGGGTCCAAATTTTGAAGATCCATATCCTATAAAACGGATCTGGATCCACCGGATCCGAACCGGGTCCAAGATCCATTGCCATCTCTACTTGAGAACCTTCTTCACGTATTCTTCTTGTGAGAGCTTGAGACCCTCCTTACTTCTGATGATTCTCATCCCAAGAATTTTCTTTGCGGGTCCCAGATCCTTCATTGCAAATTCTTCTGACAGCTTCTTTTCCAGTCTATCAATCTCATCTAGGTCTGCTCCTACGATTAGTATGTCGTCAATATAAAGAAGCAGTATCATGTAGGAGTCTTTAAATCTCTTGAAGTAACAACAATGATCTACTTCGCACCTTATGAACTCGGCTTTCTTCATAAAGCTGTCAATTTTCTTATACCATTGTCTTAGAGCCTATTTCAGTCCGTACATGCTCTTTTAAAGCTTGCATACCAGATTCTCTTTCCCTTTGACCTCAAATCTCTCAGGTTGTTTCATGAAGATTTCCTCATCTAAATCACCATGAAGAAAAGAAGTTTTCACGTCCATCTATTGAAGATGCAGATCTTCCTTTGCTACCAGCCCAAGAACAGTTTTGATTGTCACCAACTTGACTATGAGAGAGAAGATATCTGTGTAGTCAATGCTTCTTTCTGTTGAAATCCCTTTATAACCAGCCTTGCTTTATAGCGCTTACTTCCATCATGTTCTTCCTTTATCCGGTAGACCCATTTGTTCTGCAATGTCTTCTTCTTCTCTGATAACTTAGCTAACTCCCATGTATGATTTGACAACAATGAGTCCATCTCATCTTTCATTGTCAGCTCCCACTTGATCGATTCATTAACTTGCATTGCTTCTTCATAACATTCCGGCTCCCCTCTGTCAGTGAGAATAATATAGTTGAGAGACGGAGAGAACCTGTGAATCGGCTTACTGATTCTGGATGATTTGCATAATTCTGTGATCGGCGTCTACTGATTTGTTTCAGGATCAACATTTTTATCAACCCCGCCATCACTAGCTTGTTTCTCTGCCTCAGTTGTACCTGGCTGTGGCTCGGTTGCCGAGAATTCTCTCAAATCGGCTGTTTTTGATTCCTTATTCTTTTATTCTGAACTCTCTCATAACTTGTCCTTCTACAACACATGTTCATTGAAGACGATATCCTTGCTTCAGATGATCTTCCAATTTTGGTAATCCCAGAATAGGTAACCAAATTCGGTGTCACCATAGCCTATAAAATAACACTTCTTAGATTTCAGATCAAGTTTACTTCTAGCAGTAGCATCAATATGAACATAGGATAGGCAACCAAACACTTTCAGAAAAGAAAGATTTACTTTTTTTTCACTCCAAGCCTCTTATGGAATTTTGAAACCCAAAGGAACAGACAGTCCTCTGTTAATTACGAAGGTTGCGGTATTGATTGCATCTGCCCAGAATGTCTTGGGCAGTCCAGCGTGTATTCTCATGCTCCGTGCACGCTCATTCAATGTTCAATTCATCCTTTCCACTATTCTATTTTGTTGGGAGGCTCTAGGAAAAGTCTTCACCATCTTGATCCCATTATCACCACAATACCGTTTGAAGTCACCATCAATGTATTCTCCACTGTTGTCAGACCTCAGGCTCCTCAACTTGAGGTTTGTCTCATTCTCAACCATGGCTTTCCACCTTTTGAAGACCGTGAACATGTCAGATTTATTTTTCATAAAATAGACCTATAGTTTTCTTGTTGAATCATCAATGAAGGTCACGTAGTAATGTGATCCTCCGAGTGAGGGGACAGTGGCAGGTCCCTACACGTCAGTGTGCACCAATTCAAGCATTTCAGCCTTAAATTCCCTACCTGCATTTGAAAAACTTACTCGTTTCTGTTTTCCAAGAATGCGGCTTTCACACATATGATGGTCCACCGACTTCAGCACCGGAATCATGTCGTTAGTCACTAAAAGCTTCATTCCTTTCTGGCTCATATGCCCCAGCCTGCAGTGCCATAGCTATGTCTTCTTTGTGTTGTCAACCACAACGACCATATCACGACAACTTGTCGTCATATAAAGAGTGGCAGTTTTCTTTCCTCGGCCAGCCACCATAGCACCCTTCGTCACCTTCCAGGACCCGTTATCAAATTTAACATTATGTCCTTCATTATCAAGCTAACCCACTGAGATCAAATTACGCATCAACTTCGGCACATGTCTGACCTTTGTGATATTCCACACGTGTCCATTTGACATCTTCAACTTAATGTCTCCAGTGCCAACAACATCTAAAGGCACACTATCCGCCAAATAAACTTTGTCGTGATTCCCAGCAATGTAATTCGTCATTATATCACAATGTGGGATAGTGTGGAAAGACGCTCCTAGGTCAAGCACCCAAGAGTCGATCGGGCTGTCAACGGACAACAACAATGCATCGCCAATGTCTTCAATGGCATCATTGATTCCACTCCCCTTGTTGTCTTCTTTCTTCGGTGCCCTGCAATTCTTCTTGATGTGATCCGATTTCCCACAGTTCCAATATTCAAGTGTTCGCCCTGATCTGGATTGAACCCTACCATTCCTTGACTTCGACTTGCCTTTCTTTCGATTGTAGTTTCTGTCATAATTTCTGCCTCAGTTCTCAATATTCAAAGCAGAACTCGTCGATGCTTCTCCAGAATCTATCCTGCGAACCTCCTCAGCAAGGATACAATCTGTAACATCATTAAATTTCAGTTTATCACTGCCGACAGAATTACTAATCGCTAGTCTCATCGGCTTCCAACTGTTCGGTAGAGACGCCAACAAAATTAGGGCTTGCACTTCATCGTCAAACTCGATTGCAATCGATTACAATTGATTAACAATCGTGTTGAATTCATTCACATGCATTGCAACATGAGCACCTTCTTCCATATTTAGATGAAAGAGTTTCTTCATGAGAAATACTTTATTGTTAGCCGAAGGTTTCTCATACATGTCGGACAGAACCTTCATTATGCCAGCGGTGGTCTTCTTATTTGCCACGTTGTGAGCAACGTTCTTTGACAGCGTCAATTTGATTACTCCCAAAACATGTCTGTCAAGGAGATTCTAATATGCATCATTCATCTCCTCTGACTTCGGGCTCAGCGGTTGATGAAGCTTTCTGCCGTACAAATAGTCTTCAATCTGCATTCTCCAAAACGCATAATCTGTACCATCGAATTTCCCGATGTCGTGCTCCCAACCATCTTCGCCTTCCATTGTTTTCTGAATCGCAACACAATATGTCGCTCTAATACCAGTTGTTAGGATTTATGTCTCAAATCTTACCTAATTGGAAAACAGTAAAACAAATGAAGAACAAATAACACATACAGATTTATAGTGGTTCACCCTCAATGCGAGAGTTAGTCCACTTGCCGCTGCAGATTTTACTATAATGGAGTTTTGAGTTTACAATCCTCTCTTCTCTCTTTTTCGGCTACACACCGCTCTTTTCAATTGCATAGAGAATAACGGCGCCCTAGACTATATATAGAGAAAACTAGGGCGAACATAATACAAGCTTAAAATTTCCAAATTACCCTCCACTAATAACATTACACCGACTAATGCCAACCCCCACAATCGGCTGATCCAATCGGCTAATTGCTCTGCGTAGGATCTTCATAGTGTCGGCGGTGAATTAGGCTCCACAACTCAAAAAAAATTGTAAACTACCAAATTTGCATTTGGTGGTTCTTTCAAGTTGCATATGTTGGGACCATTGAATTTGCATTGGGGCATTGAATTGTTTTTTTTGGCTCGAAATGGAAATCAAAGTCTTGTGCAATAATCAGCAATATACAGCTTTTCTTTTCACATATATTCGCATACAATTGTGGACTAAAATTCTCGAACGAGATACATCAACTGATTTCATTCATAAAAACAAAATATATAAAATTACAATTTGAATTCGTTGTTTAAACTTTAGGACGGTGGCTTGAAGTTTGAATTGTCAGATCGAAGTGAACTTCGAGACAATTAAAATTGGTCATGCTTTATTAAATTAATTTCACTATCCTGAAATTCGAGGAAGCGGGTCATGCTTCTCTATTTAAAACTGGTCAATATTGCAGTAAATGCTGGCCATGTTTTAAACAGCACTAAAAGTGGTTATTGCTGTACTTAACCTTTTATATTTGGTTGCAAAATTGAGTTTAGATAAATCAATTTTACGTCTAATATTTTACATATATAAAAAAAGAAAATCTCTGTGTGTGTCTGTTGTGCAAGTTTAGATGTTTTAGAAATATTCATTTTTGAAATAGATTCTATTATGTGGGGTAATCAAAAAGGGGAAAAGGAAGAAGACTAGTCAAAATTAAATACGCATTTACTGTGTGAAAAGTTTTTATACGCATCTTGATCTTAGTGGGGAGCACGACTGAGATGGTTCGAACATATGAAAAGAAGAAGCACGTATGGATGTCCAGTGAGGAGGTGCGATCTAAGGACAGGTAGAGGTAGACGAAAGAGTTGGGGAAACATGATTAGATATGACATGACACATCTTCAACTCACCGAGGACATGACTCTAAATTAGAATGCATGAATATCGAGGATTATGGTAGATAGTTAGTAGGGTGTTGAGTGTTAGAGTGTTTTCTCTTTTTCCTGAGGGAGGGCATGATTTTAGTTAAAACTGTCATTATTATTACTATTATTTTATCATTATCTCTTTCTTCGTTGTATATTATTATTGTTTCCTTTACTTGGATTATTTATACTATATTTGATGTCAATATTCTCTTTCTACAACATTTTCACCATAGTTTTATTTTACTCTTGTATTTATCAAATATGTTTTTGAAATTATATATTTTTCTTGAGATGAAGGTCTATCGAAAACAATATCTCTACCTCTCACAAGATATGGTAAAATTTGCATACACTCCAATCTCCCTAGATCTCACTGGTGGAATCAAACTAGATATGTTCTTGTTGTATTTTCTGTGTGAAAGTTATCAGTGATATCATTATTAGATTATAGGTGTTGATTGTTCACTTCTGGTGAGCCAAATAGAATTCTAGAGAGAAAATTAGTTCGGATGATCAGTTTTTAGACCGCTTATTACTATTTAACTATCCTTTGAAATGTGATTGAGAAATAACTGTTTTTCTTAAGAAAAAATAAAAAAACTAAAAAAATTCCTAGCTAAAATACGAAGAAACTTCAATACCATGTACTAGAATTGAAACTTTTATGAGAGAAACTCAATGACATTGTGTTAGATTTTGAAAATTCTCTTTATGTGAAACTCCAACACAGTATGATAGAATTTTGAATTCGAGGACAAAACCCTCGAGTTCTCAATTGTAGAATCACGAACTATGTGTGTAACGACATGTTCCATCGTTACTGTTCTTTTGCTTAATTTTCCCAAAATACCCTCCGATAACCTCTATCTATGTTTTTATTGAATTTGAGGATTAGAAGTTCATAAATTTGTTTTAATTGGAAACTGTTTGACTGGTAGTTGAATTTTGTGTTGTTGTATCTGGACCAAAATTCTTATGATTCTGTTAGATTCGAAAGGTGATTTTAGTCTTGGGAGCCGGGTCGGTTCAGTTCCCGAAGACTTGAGGGCATTTCTGTCTTTTGGTTTCATTTTCATACTTTGGCCATTGGGGGTTGACTTAGTCAACGGGACCTCATATGACGATTCTGAGTGTGCGGATGAGTTCGTAGCATGTTTTTATGTTAGGCTGCATATTTAGTTTGTGTCCGGAGGGTCCCGGATGAGTTTCGGGGTGAAAATGGGAAGTGCCAGATTTTTCTCATTTTCTGTTCTGGTGTGCTTCATCGCGTTCGCGAGAATCCTCTCGCGTTCGTGATGAAGAGTTTGGGTTCTGGGTCGGGTTGGCTAACCATCGCGATCGTGATGGTTGGCCGCGTTCGCGAGGGATTGGGCTGGGTCAGTCTCGCGTTCGCGAGGTGGTCTTGCATTCGCGGTGTATGAATGACGCCTAGGCAGACTTGAAAATCTCAAATCGTGATTTGACTCCTCATTCTCATATTTTCCACTTAGAAGCTCGGTTATGGGAGACTTGAAGAGACTTTTGCAAGATTTATCATTTGGGTAGGATTCCAAACACCTTTTCATGATTATTCCATAGTTTAATAAGATTTTTCATGCTAAGATTCTTGAATTACGGAAGGTAAAATGGAGATTTGAAACCCTAGGCTTGAAATTGGATTTTCTTCTATTAAACATGAATTAGTGGTTGGATTTCGGTTATTTTTGGTGTATAGACTTTGTGAGTCATGGGTAAACTAATTTTAAATTAGATTTTCTATTTTGCCCTTCGTGGCACGTAATCCTATTTTTGGTGACTTTTTGGGTTCTGTTTTAAAGTATGTCAATATGGGTACCACTGGGTTCATATGACTTTCTGAAATAATATTTTGACCTTATTGAACTCGATTTTCCTACGAAATAACTATTTTGCCCTTCGAGGTTTGAAATGGTTTTTTAGACTAACTTTTCAATCTGAAATTCTTCTAAGACTATTATGAGTATTCTTCGAATCTTATGTTAACGTAAAATTCATAATTGTTAGACTTTGCTTATTCTGAGACGATTCAGAAGAAAAAAGCTTGAGTTGGAAAGTTCATGATGCCTGTTTGGCCTTCCAGGTAGGTTACGACTTACCTTCTGATTAGACTTCGGTTAACGAAGCATATGTACAGTTAGTTACTATCGGAGAAAGCATGTATGCATTCAGGTATGAAATTGGGATGGATTACTTAGGTTTGGTATTGCTAATTGATTTATAGGCGTGTTGCCTCTTTGTGATTATTGGCTTGCTGCCTAGTGTTTGATATTAGATTTGCACTTAGTTGCCATATCGTGATTATGAATAGTTGTTTCTCACTTATCTTGATATTATCATGGATAAAGGAAAGAACTGGATTTGATATTGATATTATGAGATGTGTCCATGTGTGGCACGACTGGAATTCATTTGATATTGTTATTTGTATTTGCATTCATCTCTCTTTATATCTCACTTATCATCGGAAATGGAAGGATAATGAAAATGGCTTGGAATTGTGAAGTGTACTTTATGACAAGTGTAATTGATAACATGCATTGCATACATTCTTATTTTCATATGATGATTTGTTATGAACTGTGATTGGAAATGATGATAAATGAGAGAGTGTATCCTCTGAGGTCTTTGTCGGAGAGCATCAAAGAGAGATGAGTGTCCGATACCCGAGGTTTTTGCCGGGATCGTGAGAGTGTCCGATGCCCGAGGTCTTTGCCAGGATCATAAGAGTGTCTGATGCCTAAGGTCTTTGTCGGGATCGTGAGAGTGGTACATG
The DNA here is from genome assembly GCA_034509755.1 of Anisodus tanguticus. Taxonomy (NCBI): domain Eukaryota; kingdom Viridiplantae; phylum Streptophyta; class Magnoliopsida; order Solanales; family Solanaceae; genus Anisodus; species Anisodus tanguticus. Next base: position 3,399,663 of record CM067543.1, on the reverse strand, counting down.
GACTTCGCGGATCCCCCATGAGTCATGACTATCGGGACATAGAGATATTTCGCTCAGAGTATGTGTGTACGGAGATTACATTTGGCCAGTGCATCGCACATGCATTCATATTACATCCACTCATATCTTTGATTCTAGTTGTTATATTCATTGTATTGCATGATGCGTTCAACCTTGATTTCTTTGTGGTTTATTCATTTAAGATGTCGTATGCTTGTTAATATCATACTTAGACACATAATGGATTTGAGGAGTAGAGATTCCTCATAGGCTATGATTGTAACCTACTGAGATTCAAAGGCGGTTCACTTTACTACAAGTCTTACGTAGATGTACTTAGTGATTACTTCATTTTCTTTCTTCATGGATTCTGACTTGATACTCTACACTTGGGTTGTTTATTCTTGGATTATGATAGTGTTTGTACTTGATTACGAGCATGTCTATTCTTGAGTTTCTTCATTTATATATGTTAGCTAATTGTTGTCGGTCTATGATACCTACCAGTACATAGTGTTTGTACTGATACTACTCTTGCTACACCCTTTTCGGGGTGTAGAGTTGTTCTATGTACGTGTGTGACGTTCAATTAGCCTTCAAGGATCTCATAGAGTTCATCTAGACTTACTGTTTAATTCTCCTCTTAAACAGAAGTTGTATTCATGTTGTGGTTGTAACTTTTATTCAACTTGTATACTTAGAAGCTCTTCTACTATTCAGCCCAGATTCCTTGGGTAGTTATTGTAAACCGCAGTAATTCTTATTTGTGATTTAGATTTCGATTGCTCTTAATTATCATCTATGTTGTTTTACGAGTTTTTAAGGGACGGGTTCGCCTACCAGTTGAGAAAAGGATAGGTGCCCACACGATCAGTGATTTGGGTCGTGACAAGTTGGTATCAGAGCCTTAGGTTACCCGGTCTATAAGTACAAGAGCAATGTCTAGTAGAGTCTTGCGGATTGGTACATAGATATCTGTACCCATCATCGAGAGGCTATATGACATTTAGGAAACTTCCATTCTTTCATTATTATCGTGCGAGTTTGTTCAAATTTGTATCAGAAATTATCGCTCCATGCTCCCACTGAGTGGGAACTCATTCTAAGTTCGTGTGTGAGCAACTTAAAAATTGTAACCCGTGGTACGACCTTGGATGCGTCGTGGTGATACAAGAAAGTGACCAAGTTTAGTTTTCGGCTATGACTTGGTGTTTCAGTTGAATGGGGTTGCTATTGGAACTCTTTTGTTTCATTGATACCTTGGGAAGTAGTTGCTCGATTTATGCTTAGACTGGAGAGTTTCAGCATCGTTCAGGTTAAGTATAATTTTTGTGGCACTAGTGTATCGAGGGCAGAGTATAATATTCAGTATAGGAAACCGGTGTGAGCTTGAGGGATTGTTTGTGAAGAGTATTTTGTTGTTCTATGGGACAAAAGTGTAAGATAGAGGATTTGAATAGATCCATTTTAGATGTAAGAAGTGAACAATTGGTATCTGACGTGTCTTCGGGATAAGGTTGTAAGAGGTCTGAGGGTAGATGTAGTAAACGGATATGGAAAGATAAGCCGGGCTTCGACATGACAGGACCGTAGTGATAAAAAGAAAACTTGTGGTTTGTGGGTTCCATGCGTAAAATGGCTATCGGTTATAGAACAGAAGGCAATGTTATATGTGAGTAGTGAAACCAAAGGAATTGAGCAGCCGAGATTCTTCAGCAAGGGTGTTCACAAAGTCATTCGGTATTTCAAAGTTAGTGACAGAAAAGAATCTTGGGAATGAGAAATTGTCGATTTGGGGGATGTGTGGTGGTTATATAATGTAGAGGAAGACGTAAGTATTCATGGATAAATAGGTATGTTTGATTTCTTCGTAGACTGATGGGGATTAGTGACTTATTATTAGGGTCGACTCTAGCACAGAGCAAGTGTGGGAATTCTATTTTGAGAGAAATTTATGAGTGTTGCATCTAGTTCGCGAGTAAGATTTATGAGCATGGTACATGAAGATTGAAATGGGGAAGGTTCTGCAGTTATCGGCGTAATGACCTTTATGAGTTGATCAAATGAGATGAGTAATCCTCAGGTTCATAGGATATGTTATGGTTCGACAAGTTAAGGTAAAAGGTAGGTCGTTACAAGCAAGATAATGAAAACCCTCGAGGAATGGGAGTATTGGTCGGTGGGTACATTTATGGTAACATATTATTAATGGTTTTGAATTCATTCCAAACCTGAAAGGTGTTTCAGAGATTGAGTTAAGAACAACACTACATGATAGGGTCAAAGGAGAGTTAAGTTCTCTTTAGAATATTCGGGTATCAATGTAGGAATCAGTAAACTCATGGTCCGAGATAAAAGTGGGACTCGTCAGTCAAGAATTCAAAAAATGGTATTTTGATGAGGTTAAAAAAAGGTATCAGTATGATGGGGTATGGTATTTCAGGATCACTCTACCGGGTATAAATCAGCCAGCTGTGGTTTCGGGTATTGCATCAGCAACGGTAGGGTATCGCTCCAGGTGAAGAAACTTTGTGAACGGATTATGTTGGGGTGCATCAAATAGAAGGAGACAGACAATTGTAGGTCGGTTGAGGCAAGTAGGAATCTTGGTAGTTGGAGTGTTGGGTGTGCTACTATCTCCAAGGTCGGCTTAGTTAATTCAGCATCAACGATGCGTCTACAGCTACATTTGATGTGGGTTCGAGTGATGGTCAATTGTTGATGACGAATGTGATCTGAAGAGAACTGAGAATCATGATGAGGTATAGTTGATCGAGAATCAGTGAGAGTAAGGTACATCTTCGAGACTACTTGAGTCAGGTATGGGTTGTGGTGTTGTCATCTTGCATCGTCCGGACGAGGTGTGATTATTAAGTAGGCTTAAGGAAGGAAGTCTACAGAAATGGACTAAGTGTTATGACGGAGTCCGTGAGGCTTCGTGATCAGCGAATGATGAGAAATAAATTTTAGGTAACCGACAGGTTAAGATTTGTAGGATGTGGCTTGTGTTGTACTAAGCGGGGAAAATTCATGGCGCTCTTCGATGGGTAAGCTAGTGTGATCTAACCAAAGGGAAGTATGTGAACTTCTATAATTGAAGGCTAGAGTTATATTTCAAGAAGGGATCATGTTCGTGGTAGTGGAATATGAGAAAGCATTGTGGAATTGGGATAGCATTAATGAGCAATTTCAAATGTTAAGGACTAGAGAGTTTTTTGTGCGAGATAATGGATAGTAAGACTCATGCGTTGTGATTTGGTAAGGCATATGGTTCACGAGATTCGACATTGGGAAAATTGTTAAAGGTATAGCGAGGTACTACGATTGGGGATTCGATGGGTTCAATTCATATTTTCGATACGACAGAGTTACCGGATTTCATTGAAGTTTGTAAATGGGAGTAATGACAGTATTGATGGCAGCTATACAAATAGTTTTGATGATTTACGTGGGTACTTAGTAATATATTAAGGAGTTACAAATGGTTATGGGATGTCTTCAGAATGATCGGATGGGTTCCTATCGTTTAGGTGCAGCAAGGAAATCAGCCGATATATATCTATATGGTGAGTTGAGGATTCGAGTAGCATGAGTTTTCCTTAAGTGGTTTGGACATCGGGATTCAGAACTAACAAAATTGGGATTTGCATATTAGGCTTGAATAAGATCGATCTTGAATGATTATGCTTAGAACTGGTTTGGACGAGGGAAAGATTATATTCGGGTAGGAGGAAATCACGACTTGGACTCGTGGCATGTGGCAGGGTGTTTCTAGCAAATATTTGTATGGAGGGAGACTAGGGATGTGTGTTAGAAAGACTAGAGGAATCAACATATCGTATCGGTTCAGAGTGGGCTATGGTCTGTGATAGTGTCTAAGGAATTGTGTGGTTTGGAAGAGTTTATGGGATCTATTGGTAGCATTTAGAGAGGCACGGTATATGTAATGGCATTGTGGGATCAACCAGTTCCTTCAGGGATGTGTTCATAGTTAGAATCAAGTAATTCAGGCGGACTCAATTCAAATGTTCAAAGATCAGTTGTGTAAGAGATCTTGGGTCTGAGAAAGAAGAAATTAAGTTATTGAGCTAAGTTATTGGTAATTCGGCTGGTAAGGTGAACAAATGATATTATCGGTGTAATTCTCTTCTATGAGGACCTTTCTAAGACTAAATTTGAATCACCCTAATTGTTCGCCAGAGTTCCGTACTTCTCTTTATCGTTCGAGGATGAACGATGGTTCAATTGGTATCTGATGTAACGACCCATTCCGTCGTTACTGGTCTTTCACTTACTTTTCCCAAAATGTCCTCTGATAACCTCTATCTGTGTTTTTGGTTGAAATTGAGGATTAAAAATTCCTAAGTTTGTTTTGATTAAAAGTTGTTTGACTGGTAGTTGACTTTTGTGTTGTTGTGTCCGAACCGGAATTTTGATGATTTTGTTAGGTTCGAAAGGTGATTTTATTCCTGGGAGCGGGATTAGTTTGGTTCCCCAGGACTTGAGGGCATTTCTGTCTTTTGGTTTGGTTTTCATGTTTTGGCTGTTGGGGGTTGACTTGGTCAATGGGACCTCGTATGACGATTTTAAGTGAACGGATGAGTTGTAGAGTGTTTTTATGTTAGGTTGCACATTTGGTTTGTGTCCGGTCCCGGATGAGTCTTTTCTCTCTATCTTTGTGCTTGCATACAAGTTGTCGTAACTCTGCCCAGAAGCTATCACAAGGCTCAGGCTAATCATTACTTTCCTTTGTCTTATTGTTGCTTAATTATAGTGTATTTTATCTTGAACTATTATCAAACGTGTCACTTGAGATTTATGTGTCCTTGACCACATATACAAATTCAACTGTACTATTTTACGAGTAAACAGTTTGGCGCCCACCATGGGGCCTGGACAATTGTAGTGTCACAAGTAACCCCTGTACTAACCTAATTTTCTCTTTAAGTCTTATTCTTTGTTCATATCAGACAAATGACAGGAGTATGACAACACGAAAGCACTCGCAACATCGGGGATAACACAAACAACGTCCCACTCGGACTAGATGGTTTGTCAATAGGAACTACGATACTCGAGGACCCGATGTTTACAGATGGAGACACTTACGGAGGTGGACAAACTCGGCATGAGGATGTTCTCAGCGATGAAACACCTGAAGAAGTCATACAAAATCTAAGGGCGCTGAATGCTGCCTTGAGTAAGTAGTTGAGCATCTGATGCAATTTCAAGCAGAGTATATGTCTAAAAATGCTGACAGTACTCCAACAGATGAACCGATTCCTCTACTAAATGCTAATGGAGAAATCGGTAACGATTTTGGTAGATCAAGAAATGATGGTTCAGAAAGCGAAGCCGTCCCTGAAAATTCATTTAAGGAAAAGGCCTTGAAATTCATGAAGGATATGACAAACAAAGTCGACACCAATGCAGAGAAGGCGGAAAAACTGCCAAGGAGTTTTGGCACCAGTTCAGTCAAATATAGGGGGGCCCTCTTGTGGTTGACGGTCTAGACGCAAAGAAATATATTTAGTTGGCATATAAGCCATAGGTTGCGCCTTGAACTGATCCCCAAAAGGTTCAAAATGTATTTTGTTGCCAAATATGATGGAACTACGGATCCACAAGAGCACATAATGGCCTATACTATGGCCGTAAAAGGAAATGAACTAAGAGAACACGAAATAGAATCAATTATGATCAAAAAGTTTGTTGAAACACTTGCTAAAGGGGCTTTGACATGGTATTCACAACTATATGAGCATTCAATCGGATCATTCGTGCAGCTCGCCGATATGTTCATAAAAGCTCATGGGGGGCTCGGAAGGTGAAGACGCGCTGATACCTGCAGTCCCGAATAAATGGGATACAAAGGCTTTCACAAAGTGTTTGAATCCTTCAAGTTCAGATGCCTCCCGGAAGCTTAAGGAAAATCTCTTGGACTTCCAGGCTACAACTTGGGAAGATGTGCACAACCGGTATGAGTCTAAGATCCGGATTGAAGATGATATGCTTGGATCTAAGGCCGGGAGTATCTTTGGAAAGTCTGACAAAGGATTCGTAGTCGACCAAAACTCCTCGAAGAATCACTTCCAACCTTATCCTACCCCCAGAAAGTAGGGAGGATGACAGGGTTTTCGCTCTTTTTAAAAGTTGAATAACAAAGAAGGTCCTGGACGAAACAATCAAGGATTGATGAATTCCGATAAAGGTAATTTGGCTAACTCTATTAAGGGTATCGGGTACCCGAAATTATTTGAGTACAACTTCAACATCGACAAAGATCAAATGGTAGCGGTACTGAGAACTTATCCGGCATCCCGACTACCAAAACTATTGCAATATGATCCTAGCAAAAGAGATCAATCTGTCTGGTATAATTTCCACGGCACTTAGGGATATAAAACTATAGATTGCAGATATCTACGAGAATATGTGGCAAGAATTCTAAGCATGGGCCACCTCCGGGAATATTTGAGCAAGAGAGCTCGCAAAAATTATGAGCGGGGACCACCCATTGGAAATAAATCAAATTTGGTTGCATCACCTCATGTTATAAACATGATCTATGGTGGGTCAGTTATTGTTTCCACGTCTTTCACCTCGGACAAAAAGACAAAAATCTTGGTGACTCGGGAGAAGAGATTCCAGGAGATACCGGATGAACATACCATTAGGTTCACCAAAGAAGACGTTATCAGTGTAATATTCCCTCATAATGATGCACTGGTGGTCACGGTACCTATCGACTGCTTTCAGGTGAAGAGAGATATGATTGATCCCAGAAGCTCAGCTAATATAATCCGGCTGAAGGTGGTATAGGAAATGAATATGGCAGACAAGATAGTTCTGGATGCTAGAACCCTTTTAGGTTTCAATATGTCAAGCAAAATTATGAAGAGGGAAGTGGATCTACCTGTAGACGCGATGAGAGTTATTAAGATAACAAAATTCTACGTCATTGATGGTGATATGAGGTATAATGCAATATTCAGAAGGCCGTGGATATATGATATGAAGGCGGTCCCATTAACACTGCATCTATTGGTTAAATTCTCCACACTCGAAGGGATTCAACAAATCTGAGGCGAACAACCCGTTTCTAGGAAAATGTTCGCCATAGAAGAACCAAATGCGGTAATGGATCCTAAATAGCAATAACATGAAGTGGAGCAGATAGAAGTGGATAGTAGCCAAGTTCTGCTGGCAGAATCAAAATCGGCATATCTAAAGGAAAATGTTCAGATCGGTACCAAGTACCTAGGTACTTTCAGGTACCAGATGAGTCAGATGCCACAAGTCCACTATAGAGGAACTTGAGCAGATTAGGTAATTTTAGGTACCAGATGAGTCAGATGCCACCAAGTCCACTGTAGTGGAACTTAAGCAGCTTACGCTACACCCAAAAACTCCCGACATGAAGGTATACCTGGGCACTGAGTTACCCCCGGGGCTTAAGAATTTAATTCTTAAATATCTTATATCTAATGATGATTGTTTTGCATGGTCTCATGAATATATGACAAGCATTCCTCTAGAAGTCACAACTCATAAGTTTGACCTGGATCTCAGTTTCCCTCCCGTACGACAGAAAAATGACCAATCGCCGAACTCCGTAACAGATTTATTAAAGAAAAGGTAGCTAGATTTCTTAATATATGATCAATCCAAAAAGTGAAGTATCCAGACTGGTTAGCAAATGTAGTCGTAGTACCAAAAAAGGGAAACAAATTTAGAATGTGCATTGATTATAAAGATTTGAATAAAGCATGTCCAAAAGACTCATTTCCATTGCCAAACATAGATCAGATGATCGATGCTACGGTCGGGCACGAGATAATGAGTTTCTAGATGCCTATTCTGGGTATAACCAAATAAAGATGCACCCGGAAGACCAAGAGAAAACACCTTTCTTAACTACTGTTGATACTTATTGTTATAACGTTATGCTTTTTGGACTGAAAAACACCGGAGCTACATATCAAAGGTTAGTAAATAAAATGTTTGAAAAATAAATAGGAAAAATAATGGAAGTATATATAGATGATATGCTTGTTGTAGGTATCTAGTAGCTCAGTTGGTTGGCTACCTAAACTTTCACCTTGTTGGTGAGGGTTCAAATCCCCACGTTGTAATCCCCTCCCCATTTCTCCTTCTCCTACCCCCTATGTAATAAAACAATTTTAAAAAAAAATGATATGCTTGTTAAGAGTCTTCGTGCAGATGACCATTTGAGTCATTTGCAGGAAACCTTTGAGGTGCTGAGAAAATATAATATGAAACTAAACCCCTAGAAGTGTGCTTTTAGGGTCGGCTCCAAAAAATTTATGGGTTTCTTGGTTTCCCAAAGAGAAATCGAGATAAACCCTGATAAAATAAAGGCTATTGAAGACATACCGGACACACTTGAATATGTGAAAGTTGTGCAGCAGCTAACCGGGCGAGTGGCAGCCCTAAGCAGGTTCATCTCTCGGTCGTCAAAAAAATACCACAGGTTCTTTTCACTATTAAAGAAGAAGAATGATTTTGTATGGACACCTGAATGCCAGCAAGCCTTACGGGACCTGAAAGCTTACCTATCCAGCCCTCCATGCCAAATGATGGAGAACAACTGCTTATATATATGGCGGTCTCGGAGGTAGCGTTAAGTGCAGTTCTGGTACGAGAGGAAAAAGGTAAATAATTTCCTGTTTATTACGTAAGTAGAGTAATGTCAAGGTCCGAAATCCAGTACCCGTTGCTCGAAAGGTTGGCTTTTGCCTTAGTAATGTTGTCGCAAAAGCTTTGACCATATTTTCAATGCCACCCAATTGTCGTAGTAACTACATTCCCTCTTAAGAATGTGTTGCATAAGCCCGAACTTTCTAGGAGCTTGGCTAAATGAGTGGTATAATTAAGTGAATTTGATATGAAATATAGACCCTAGACTGTGATAAAGTCGCAAGTCCTTGCAGACTTTGTGCCCGATTTCTGTCCGGGAGTGACCCCACAAGCAGAAAAAGAGGCTATCTTAGTCTCGGAGACTACACCTGGGATCTAGACACTCTATACAGATGGTGCCTCCAATGTCAAGGGGACCGGTTTGGGGGTAGTGTTTCACACTCCCACGGTGAAACTTTAAGGCAAGCAATGCATATCACTCAATTGACTAACAATGAAGTCGAGTATAAGGCTTTGGTTGCACATTTGGAACTGGCCCGAGGCTTAGGTTCTCAAATTATTAAAGTCAAGTGTGACTCGCTGCTGGTAGTGAATCAAATTCATGGGGTATTTGAGGCCAAAGAAAAACGTATGTCAAGATACCTCGAGAAGGCTTTGAAGCTTATGTCCCATTTTTAAGAGTGGACAGTGGTGCATATACCCCGAGAATAAAGCATAGAGGAAGATGCACTTGCTAACTTAGGTTCTAGCATGAAAGCCGAGGGTTCTAAAAATGAGTCAGTTGTTCAGCTATTGCATTCGACACTGGATCCCATCGGGTATGACGGGGTAAATTTAACCAACCTAACTTGGGATTGGAGGAATGAATTTTTGGACTATCTCGTGAACGGAAAGCTTCTGGAGGCCCCAAAACCATCTATAGTTTTGAGGATCAAAGTTGCCTGGTATTGTGTCGTAGACGAAAAACTTATGAAAGGTGTTTTTATGGCCCCTTAGCTTAGTGCATAGGCCCCAATGAAGTTGATAACATAATGAGGAAAGTCCATGAAGGCATCTGTGGAAATCAATCGGGAGCAGAATCCTTAATGAGGAAGCTCATAAGTGCCAATTACTATTGGCCCCGGATCGAAGAAGATACCAAAATATTCAAAAGAAATGTGATAAATGCCAGTGCTATGCGCAACTGTTACACCGACCGAGAGAAGAAATGCATCCGGTAGTGTCCCCGTGGCCGTTCATAAAGTGGGGATGGATATAGTCGGACCCTTGCCAGCGGCACCAGGACAGGTATGTCAAATTATATTTATGACTGAATATTTCTCTAAATAGTTTGAAGATGCAGCTTATACACAAATTGAGGAAAAATAGGTGAAGGACTTCATTTGGCAACACATCATCTGTCGTTTTGCCATCCCAAAGGAGATAGCATGTGACAATGGTCGGAATTTCATTGGGGCCAAAGTCACTTAGTTCCTAGATGACTTGAATATCAAGTGGATCACTTCCACTCACTATCATCCCAGTGTGAATGGTCAGATGGAGTCAACAAACAAGACTATAATTTAGAACTTGAAGAAGAAACTGGAAGCTGCAAAAGGAAATCGGTCGTCTATACTACCAGAAATATTATGGGCATATATAACCACGACAAAAATGAGTACCAGATAAACTCTTTTTTCCTTGGTCTATGGTGTAGAGGCCTTGATCCCGGTTGAAGTGAAAACTCCCAGTTTGAGATATCATCGAGCTAAGGACAAATCAAATGCATAGTCAATGTCTGTGCAGTTGGATTTGCTCGAAGAACGGCAGTACCTTGCATACGTTTGGATGGTAGCACAGAAGTAAAAAAAATGGAACATTACTACGACCGACGCATATATCTCCGACACTTCAAACTCGTGAACTTGGTGCTCCGGAGGGTAACTCAGAGTACCCAGACACATAATGTAAGGAAATTAGGCGCAAATTAGGAATGGCCATATACGATCACCGGTATTACTGGTAAATGAGCTTATCAGCTGACTGACCAAGAAGGAAATAAACTTCCTAGTAATTGGAATGTAAGCTATTTGAAGAAGTACTATGTGTAGTGAGACAAAACATGTTCTGCACACTTTTTCCCTTCGTCCGGTTTTATTCTAATTGGGTTTTTCTAGCAAGGTTTTTAATAAGGCAACACCACAAAATAAGCATGTTAACTGTCTTACTATCAATGAGAGATATCCAGTGCCCGAGTCTTTATAGCATGGACTCTCGGACACTGGGGGACCATATACACCCAGAGTGGATGAAATTTTAGCGCTTCAAGGAAAATCACCCGATACTGGGGACTCCCTAGGAGTTGGGGACTACTCAGATGTTCAAAATATACATAATCGGACTGAACACACTAGATGGCAGCCAGATTATTCTTGCACGTGTCTTCACATTTATAAGTTAAAGGAATCAATAAAAAATTCTTTTTTATGATTAAATAAATCTTTGCCATCACGAGCATGAAAACGTATGTTATCTTAAAACATATCAAAAATTACATGCCATAATGAACATTAGACGTCGTCTTCTACAACACCATTAAAAATAAGGGTTATCTCTTATTAAAAACTTAACAAAAAATTAAGGCTCCTGATACAAAAAGTACCGGAGTTTTAAGGTTATCCAGTCAGGTCCCAAAATAACAATAAAGGCTATGAGAAGCACCGATCTAAGGTGAAAAGAAAACACATCTTTCAGAGTAAAATTAAGATTGTCGGAAAGTTTTTAAACTTTCAAAGCTTAGCATGTTCCGTTAAAGTAAACCTCAAAGTAAGGTTTCGATTCACGAAGTAAAGTAATTATAAATAAATTTGTAATTAACACTTGCTTCTAAAAATAGATAAATGATGAAAATCTTATGCAGAATCACAAAAAGGAAAAGTTCTTCATTCATATTCTCCAGACTGAAATCGATCCGGTTACAAAACATAATAATCGGGCCCAAAGTGACTCGGTAATAAGACAAAAAGACTAAAATACAATTAGCAAGGAGTTGGAAGGTTACAGTCTGGAATTCTGCAGGCTGAGCTACCGGGTCGAGTATTCATTTACCAACTCATCTTTGTGTGGAGAAGAAACCCGGTCTGGGGAAGATGGAATGTCATGATCCTCTTCTTGGGCAATAGTCAGCATGATCGGAAACCCGGTATCCTCAGCAATCGGTGGGAGAGTGGAGACGATTGGTTCATGCAAGGGTTGACGTGTGATAGTGCTTATCGGGGTGAAAGAGGCATTGGTATGACCGGCTCCGTGACTAATAATTTCCATCTTTGGAAAAAATTGAGGGGCTTGTTCCTCCTCCTCTCCAGAAGTTGTTCTTCCTAGGGACCTCCAGGTCCACCACGGGGAAAGAACCAACCACTAAAATAGTGTTACCGGGGGTATTGGGAGGAGTACGGACAGTGTGGTCTGGGATTTTCTTCTTCAAACGTTTTGATCCCGTCTGGGGACTGGCAGAAGATTCATTACGGAGTCTTTTCTGTTTGGGAGCCTATTGAATTATGAGGGCGGTCGCATTCGGATCTTCAATTTCCTCATCAGGAGGAGCACTGGCGGTAGCCTTGGGAAGTCCTAACAAAAGAAGAACAATTTTGTCGACGATTCTTGAAAGAGGTGGAATGAGTTAAAATCAAATATAATCATAAGATATACCATGGTGGCAGGGTACCTAATTCTGGTTATCGTTAAGTTTTTCCACGTTCGGAGTTCCGAGGTAGACACATCAAGGATTTTCTTAACCTAAGCTTCGAGGTGATCTATTTTCACAGGCTTCCACACCGTGGCTAAAGAAAGAGGTAAAACCCGGTCAATGAGTGAAATAATCCGCTTAAAAGAGGCATTAAATTGAATATAGTATAAAAAAGATTACGGTGGAAGTTCCATCGCTCCGGGATAGTGCAACTGCCGAGAGGAAGGAGATTAGTGGTAGGAACGATGATGTATCTCTCCATCCAACCTCGGTCACGGTTATCATCGAGGATGGCAAGAATGGTCTTACTTCCCCAGCGGTGCAGATTGATGATTCCATCAGGAAAGGTACGCATGGAGTAGAGGTGAATAAGGTGGTCCAAGGTAATGGAAACGTCAGCTTCTCGAGCAAAGTGCCAGAGGCACGCGACTGCCCTCTAAACTTGAAGCCCCACTTGAGCTATGCAAACTTTGTACCGGTGGCAGAATTCTAAAATGACCTCGTCAATAACTTTTTAGAGTTTCATTGAGAAGGGGTAAGTATAAATAAATGAATACTCTTATTTATAAGAAGTGATCATTTCATCGTTGTTAGGAATCAAGACTTCAATCGATTCCCAACTACAATTGGCCTTTACAGTTGGTAAAATACTAGCAGTAATTCGAGTTTTGTAATCACTGGCGGGAGAATCTCTGCCACCGGGTAAAATCTTCAAAATCATTTTTTTTTCAAAGGTCATGAGCAAATTGCCATGATTTCGGCATGAAGGAAGAAACCAAAGGGTTTCGGTTAGGAGGAGCCCCCTCTTGGGGGTTAGGGTTCTTTCTGCTTGAAGGAACGTTACTGCTAGTTGAAGGATTAGGAATGGTTGTTATGAGAGAAGAGGATAACATTCAAATATTTAAAGAAAAATGTCTTCGCAAGATGAGAGTTGAATAAAGCTTCCATGTAATGGGGTATTTATAATAGATGAAAGGATGTCACCGCTTGGAGGAAGTAATGTGACGAATGTCAATCGACGGTAACACGTGTGTGTCATAGCAGAAGTGATTAGATTGCACGCATCATCATTACTTTGTAATTTTCCATTAATCTAGGGAAGTTGGAAAGTTGTCGTCATTTCAGCAATGTGACAATTGGGATAGCAAAATAAGTGTATGGTAGTCTTCGAGGGTCTCCCGCCAAAATACAGAGCTTCGATTGGTCATCAATTCAAAATCCACTTCCCGGGCGCACGGGGGTTGCGTTCGGAAAGTGCAGAGACTATCTGTACAGTGCAAAATTCGTATAAGACAGTTGTACGAATTATAGTGAGACACGTGGAACACGGTGTTGAATCAAGTCCATGTCAGTCTGATGCGCTACCGGTTAGATACCAGCGGTATCAGGACTGTCATATGCATGGATGGCACCGGTGACACAGAAGGTCAGGAGAAACTGTTTGGTTCGCAACGGACAGTCGTTACTGAACCGATCGTACGCCTTCCAACAGAGCTTGTATGGCATTTATTGAGATACTTATTGTCCAATTATTACAACATTCATTCTCCTGTATTAATGAGAGCATATTTCGTGGGGTGTGTACCCGTGTAACTCATGTATAAATAGGGCACATTGTTCCATTTTAAAGGACATCATATTCAAGTTATTACAAGACACTAACTCATATTCTCTTAGTGCTTGCATACAAGTTATCATAACTCTACCCAGAAACAATCACAACACTCAGGCTAATCATTACCTTCCATTGTCTTATTATTGCTTAATTACAGTATATTTTATCTTGAACTATTATCAAACGTGTCACTTAAGATCCACGTATCCTTAATCACGTATACAAATTCTACTGTATCATTTTACGGATAAACAACCATATTGTTCTTGAATACTTTATGAGCAAATTTCAACATTTCTCATATTTTTATATTCGTAGTGAATCACTATCTTTTGTAACGTTGATCAAGTGATCTGATCTTTATCGAAATGGTCCACGGAGGATTCCACTTGTGATAAAAAATAAAAAAGTATAAAATTTGATGCTTTGAAGCATTGAAGCTAATGTTAAATCCTCCCCAATGTCTGACAATTTCAGAAAAAATAAAAACAATTTATTAAGTACTTTTTTCAAACACACCCTTTATTGTATCAATTAGTAGAATATTAATTAAGTGAAACGTTTAAGAGATAAACGTTTAGTGAAGTATACATGGTAAGGTGTGTGTGATCTTCGTGACAGACAAGGTGTGGAAAGCGAGGTTAAAATGGTTCAGACATGTGAAAAAGATGTCATAGTGTGGAGGAGCGAGAGGTGATAGTATTAGGCCTAAGGAGAGGTAGAGATAGACCAAGAAAGAATTGGGGTGAGATGATTAGACAGGACATAGTGCATCTTCAGCTTCCTGAGGACATGACCCTAAATAGAAGAACTTGAAGGTCAAGGATTAGGATAGAAGATTAGTAGGAAGTCTAAGGATTTTCTTTCTTTTAGGTTGGGGGCATGATTCTAGTTTAGAACACTTTTTCTGCTCTCTTCTCCTTACCAAGATTATTACCAGTAATCTACCACTACCTCATTTCTTTTGGGTGGGGGAGGGAGGGGGTGGGAGGATAGTAGTACTTCTGTTGTTTCTTTTACATTGATTATTCTTACTTATTTTTGCTGTAAACATTTTTCTTTTCTTTGATATTTTTATCCCAACTTTATTCTTGTATTATTTCTAGTCTGTTTTATACAACGTTTTTCTTGAATCCGATTTTTTCGGAAATAGCTTCTCTACCCCAAAAAGGTAGCGTAAGGTTTGTGTATACCCACCCTCCCAGAATCCTAGGATCACACTAGGTATGTTGTTATTGTGTTTGTTTAAGAGATAAAAAGTAGTTTAGTCTAAGTATTCTCATAATTAAGGCTATTAAATCTTTCTTAAGAAGTTTGCAATTTTTTAAATGACTATCCACTCAAAAAATTGGGAAGGTCTTTAACTGAACCTATCCCTTGGGTACTATAACTTCTTTTGAGATTGACAATAGCACTACCAACTATCAATACTTCATAGTTTGGAATTTAAGAACTAGATTTATCAAAACATCAAAGCAATCTGCCGTGTGCCATGGAAAGAAAAATGATAACAAGAATAAGCTTTGATCCGGGAGAAATCGTCGCGAAAGAAACGAGCTAAGAAGCAGCAAGCAATTTGCATTTGAAATAGTACTGTCAATAACATCATTTCCACGAGAAAACAACGATAAAGAAGGCAGGACGACTAATGGAATACTACTATATATTGACACTAACTCCTAAAAGGAGCAAATTAGTATTGCTGCAAACTAGCTAGATCCTCTTCTTGTTATTACACTGACAGCTACAAAAACCTTCTTAGTCACGATCCAAACGGATAATTATCAAATCCATATTGTTCTTCATCTAACATTCCTCCATCTTGCTCCTGCATTTCAGAAGGCAAATCCGTTATAATGCATCCTGCACATACCGTTATGTCATGTAGCGCGAAGAGCGCAAGAAGTTTCAAAATTCTTTCCTTAAAATAAAATAAAGGATCTTTGCACATATTTAACTGAGATTTCCTCGATCCAATCTTGTCATAGCAAAGGGAACAAGGTGCAGAACCTTAATAGTGGCAGATCAAACAAGAATTCGATGAGCGAAATCCGCTTATAAAAGAAGGTAATTTTTGCATTTTGATGCTTAGTGACCATTGATAACCTCAGATTAGTGGTGATTGGACTGATGCATACTCAAAGGCGGATACAGGATTTAAAGTTTATGGGTTCCTACATCAACCTCAAGTTAATAATAACTTGGTTCACAATTAAACTATTTATAGATATCTTAATATATAACATAGGATCTAGGCAAAAGCTACTGGGTTCACGTAATCAGGCTTCTAGATCGGCCCCCGGATGTAGTATCTCGAAAACTGGGATCATATGGTGTACAAATAAGAGTTATGGCATTGAATATGAAGATGTGGTATCCTGGGAACTGGGATTTGATGGTATACAAATAAGAGTTACGCCATTCAATCTCGTATACTAAGAAATTCAAGAATTTATGGGGGCACCAGCACGAGCAAAAATACTATTTGAAAAATGGAGTTATTCAACTTAAAAAGAGATGAAATCAACAATGAACTAGTAGAAGAACACAATAGACATTGACTATAGTTTCATATAGGTGTACAGGTCAATATAAAATATGCACCTTATTGACATCAGATTTAGTGCCAGATGAACCCCACGGGGAAACAATGTCTAATCCCGATGTCTAATCCCGATAAGCTATAGGAGGAGATAGCAAACAGAGCCATTTGATTCAGCCCCGCTTTTGTGGTATTGGTTGTTATTGTTGGGGAAGCAAAAATATGTCATCACACCCTCTGCAGATTTCTTTCATGAGTTGGATACAAAATCTCTCAAATCTACCTTTTAGTCATTTCCATTTTCAGATAAACATGTGTTTATAACTTTATATATAGTAGTCCTAGCTATACATTTAAGTGAGGAAGATTACTTTTCCTGAGAAAGCTTATTGATTTGCCTACCATATTCATAAGTCTCCAAAGATACAGGTCAAGTAATCAGATATATCTCTTGTTCAAATCAATTATTTTACATTGAACTAGAGTTTTTATGCCACCTAGATATACCCTTCAGTTTATGCTGAGGAATTTTTTTTTAGAAGTTTCAAGAATAGAAAAAGTAATCATACCCGTTTCATTGCACTCATTAGATCATCCAAGGAGTCATAGCCTGGTGGACTAAAACCGACTTGTTGTTTTGTTGGCTCCAAGAGGTAGTCTTCGTTTGACCTTATCCGTGAGTCAGGGGTTAACTTATCATGCTCGGTGTGCTGCACGAGTGTTGAAGAACCTCCATCCGATCGACTAATCAATGACATGTCCATCCTTCTACCAAAGTTCTCATTGCTTAGAGAAGCTGTACCAATGATGGGAACCTGAGAGATTAAGTTATTTCCGAAAGTATTATTTGAGTTGTGGGTATAACGTTGTTTATTATCGGCCCATGCTTGACATGGTGTGTGATTCATACTCTGAACAGCACCAGCCATACTTTCACGGAATTGTATTTCTCCCCTTGAAGAATCTTCAAAAGGAGGAGAAACTGTGGCGGTGGAAGAAAAATCAAGAGGGCTGTTCTGTAAATGAGTCGTTGCAGCTTCTCTTACGTTATTTTGAGGCAAATGGCTGTTAATGAACGATTCAGTCAATGGGAAAGAACTTGACTGGAACTTCGATAACTGAGCGGGATTTTGCCAATTGGAAGAACCATTAACACCAGTATTGAAAGAGTCTGAGCTAAACGGAGTCATGTTTAGAGAGTGCTGATTTCCAAGGGGATTTCCTTGAAGCAACATAGGATTATTTGGCACATTGGATAAGGAGTTATTCAAACAACCGAGCACGTCAGATGTAAGCATCCTCGACTCGTCCAAAGGAATATGCGCCGTGGACTTGGTGTGCTGCAATCGATCAAGCTCCAATGATGCAGAAATGGCTTGAAATAGGCTAGCATTCTGGCTAGCATGAGGTGGAATGTTTGGATTCAGTTTTGCAAAAGCATTACCCGAATTGCTCAAATTTTGACCATGACTAGGTTGGAGTAGCTGAGAAGCTGCCAGATTCCGAGCGCTTAGACCAGCAGCACTATTTAGTCTGCCAAGCATGCCTCCTCCGGAAGTGTACGATGATAATGCAGCATGAGTATACCGTCCTGATCCACCCAATGTTCGAAAATCTCCTAGCCCGTCCAGTGAGCCCATTCGCATATAGTTGGCTTGCTGGGTTTGTACTGAATTGATCCTTTTCAAGTAAAGCCTATACTTCTGTAGCACAGAAAAGAAAACCAGATTAAGAAATCTGAAAACTGTATTCTTTTTCGTTTCCCTTCAAAAGATAACTAAACTAAGAGAATTGACCTTCATTTAATCAAAGGATAATGTTTCCACATAGCTGTTTTAGATTCAGACACTACTGCATTATATCTTTCCAATTTTTACAAAATATCCTGAGATATGAGTATAGTTTGCAGCCATTTGCTAATTAACATTCAAGATATGTATAGCCTGTTTGGCCAAGCTTCTATTTGCCTAATTAATTTGAAAAGCACTTTTGAGCAGCAATTATTGTTTGGTCACGCTTTCAAAAAGTTTTTTTAAGTGTATTTTCTCAAAAGTGTTTTTCAAAAAAATAATTTTGAGGAAAAACTACTTTTTCAGCTTCTCAAAAACAGTTTCTGCTTCTACGCAAAAGCTTGGCCAAATTAACCATGAACACTCTCCATACCCTTCTACAGGACTTTCTTTCTCTTAGCCACATGAAAGAACGCTCCAAGGGCGAGAGAAAAATCTAATACGCTCGCATATGATTCAACATTGTGAAACATTTAATGGCCAGTGCTTAAAAATATTCACCTTGTTCACCTCCACTATCCAAGCCATATCTAGAGTAAAATCCCTAATTGTGCAATGATTTAAAGGAAAAAAGGATCAATTACGACAAATGAAATAACGAAGAACAAGGAGCTAAGAGTAGTACCTGGAGATGGCTTGCCACATTTTCCCTTGTTAGCCCCTCAACGTTCATCAGGTCAAGAATCCTCTTTGGGACAGCTTCTGCATCAGAAACAGGACAGAACTAGTCATTTAATACGGGAACGTTCTTATAGACAGAGTAAAAACTTACTAATACTAAAGAACTCACTTTCAATGCCCAACTGACCGACAGCTGCAACAAACTTCCTGTGAAGCTCTATGGACCAAACGACACGAGCTCTCTTCTGAGTCGTTGGATCCTCATTGTCGTTTCCATTTTCATCGTTCTCGTCTTCTTCATCCTTCCTTTTCTTGTTACATTTCCCGTTTTGATATGCATTACAACCTGTCGGTGATTGCCCTCGACCACTTTCTCCACTTCCCTGATAAGATTTGTCATGATAGTTAGACTTGCTCTCGCTCTTAGGCTCAACCTTCTTTTTTCTGATCACATGTTGCCATATATTCCTCAACTCCTCGATCCGCACAGGTTTCACCAGATAGTCACAAGCACCATGACTGATTCCCTTCATTACAAGTTTGGTATCGCTGTTTGCAGACAACACTGGACCCAAAAAAAAGTTGTGCAAACATATTGTATACATAAGTATACATGTAATATACATAATACAAATAATATACATAACCATCTGTTATTCAAAACCCACTGGCACGACTAATCCAAATTCGCACCATGTAAAAGTTCTCCATACAAGGAAATTATACATTTCCGGGGGTACGAACCTGAGACGTCTGGTTAAGGGTGGAGTGAGGTAAAGGGATCCCAAAAAAAGTTGAAAAAAAAAGAAAATGATAGATCTACATGACTAAGATAAATGAAGATGTTCTACTTACTTATGACAGGAAGATCCATCTCAAGACCAACAAGTTCAAGAAGTTTAAAGCCATCCATATCAGGCATGTGAACATCACTGATTACCAAATCAAATCTATCTCTGTTCTCCCTCAACATCTTCAATGCCATCCTTGCCTGACTTGTGGTAGTTACTGTGAATGATAATGCAATTTGTCAAAAATCTCGAGGAAAAGACAAAAGATTCAGAAAGCTAGAAAGATTTCGAAATAAATCAAGAAATCCAGGGTAGAAAATTTGAAATGAGAGATGGCAAATGATTCAAAATCTTCAAACAAACTTATTTTCAGGGCAAGGATTTAACTAAATCTGGTGCTAAGTTGAACTACAGTGTCCAGTCATGAACAAATCTACCTATGGGACAAAAATGGAAGATCAATTTCATATGTTCTTAGGAACCAAATTTCACATGAAAACATGATTTGTAAAGTACAAAACAAAGAATTTGGAGTTGGATTATATTCAAAATACATAACAAAAGTAAATCAAAAGAACTCCAATTTCCCTTATTGTCCTATCATTTCCACTCTTTATTTTATATGACCCTTTTTTCCCTTTAACTTTAATTGTTGAAAGGCCATGGTCAAATAACAAATAGAAACATGCATGAAAAGAGGGGCCAAATTGAAGTCAAGAAACTGTACATGACCATTTGAAAACCCCTTTCCATACAAAAATCCTTTCTTTCAACAACATACCCAGTATAATCCCACTAGGTGGGGTCTGGGGAGGATAGAGTTTACGCAGACCTTCACTCCTACCTTGTGAAGGTAGGGAGGCTGTTTCCGATAGACCCTCGGCTCAAACAAAATTCCTTTCTTTATAGACCAGAAATTCAAATGCTCCTTTTGAAAGTTAGAAACAAGAAACAACAATGATAAAACAAGAAAAAGACTTTGTTTGTTTGTTTTTAGATAAAATAGAAAACTAACTTCAAAACTAGCAGAAATTGATAAATTAACATAATTAACCAAAAACTCCATAGCAGCAAGCATACCCTGATACTGGCATTTCCTGAGCAAACCATCCAAAACCTTCAAACAAATAGTGTCATCATCTACAGCAAGAACCCTCATACCAATTGGAAAATTATCATAATTATTATTTCCCCTTTCACCACCTCCCATATTCCCTCTAATTTCTTCCACAGTCATTTTCTTGAACCCCACAAAAAAATTTTGCACCCAAAATCAAGAAAGTTCAAAACTTTACCACAAAATACACAAATAAAATCACTTTCTTGAATCTTTCTCAAAACCCCAGAAAACCAAATTGCCTTCCAAACACACAAAAAAGTTCAAACCTTTACTACAAAACACACCAAAAGATCACTTTCTTGAATCTTTATCAAAACCCCAGAATACCAAATTTCCTGAATAAATCCAAACACACAACAAAGTTCAAAACACACACGAAAAAAATCACTTTCTTGAATGTTTCTCAAACCCCAGAATACCAAATTGCCTGAATAAATCCAAACACGCAAAAAAGTTCAAACCTTTACCACAAAACACAAAAAAAAAATCACTTTCTTGAATCTTTCTCAAAACACCAGAAAACCCAATTTTGCCTGAATAAATCCAAACAAACAAAAAAAGTTCACTTTCTTGAATTTTTCTCAAAAACCCCAGAAAACCCAATTGTCTGAATAAATCCAAGAACTGAACAATAGATCAAAAATATTGAAACTGAAATGATTTTGTACTAGTAGTAAGTAAGTAAAAATAAAGCTGTACGTGTGGACAATGATGGTTTATACAAAGTGATTTGTTTCAACCCAACAATACAACAAATCATACAACTCTTTTTTTTTCTAGTCATCACAGCTATAACTTTTTCTTCTTGTTCTTCTTCTTCTGTTTGTGTTTGTCTTTGTCCTATATGCACCCTCACCCACGCCCTACCCTCTACACCCCCTCTTATTGGTTGGTAATAAAATAGTGCTTATTGGTGTATGTTACATATATAGATATATATATATACTCTCTCCCGTTTCAAAATGTTTATCTAGTTTTAAGTTGACACAAAATTTAAAAAAATAAAAAAGACTTTTGAATTGTGTGATCTTAAATTAAAGATATGAAGAATATACGAAAATAGTCTTTAATCCTATGATTTTAAACATGTCACGTGGAAAGTTAATATTAAAAAGTTATCAAAGAAAAAAAGATAAATATTTTAAAACGGACCAAAAATGAAAGTAAGTAGGTCATTTTGAAACTGAAGAAGTAATGTCTATTGGTGTATGTTACATATAAAAAGAACAGTTCGGTGCACTAAGCTCTCGTTATGCGCAGAAAAAGACCGGACCACAAGGTTCAATTGTATGTTACATATATAGATATAAAAAAAGTTATGTATATTATATGAAAGTGAATAATAGAGGTTGCTTATTGTTTTCTTATGATAACCTTTTTTGAAGCATGCATTTTTGGAAGTAAGCTCTTTTGTAGACTTTTAAGACATGATAATATGTGACACATCTCTATGTACACACTCACACTTCAAGAAATCTTGGCCCTTCATTTTGGATAGGTTTAAAAATTAATGATTTAACGAAAATTATGGCTAAGTTTTCTTGAATCTTAATTAGATTTACTTTTTAGATAAAACATTACCAACTAATCAAAGCTTTCAAATCTTTTAGCTTGTAATGACTTCTTATCTCTTTTATTTTAAATTGATCAATCTTGTCAATAATAGACAATTTGTAAGAAAACAAAAGTAATTTCAACAAAATTTATTACAGTATTATTTTCATGAAATTTTACAAAAACTTTTCAGTTGATACATTTCTTCTATATTAAATTTAAAAGAATAAGTAATAACTTATGAGTTTAATTAATATATATCATCAATGTAAATAATTTTATACCGTCAAGTCATTTTTACTGTTGTATCAGGTAACATATCTTATTTTCGAGATTTCAAATTGGATAGAGTTATCCGGCACTTATACTGGTTGGAGGTAGTAGGTCACCCGTGAAATTAGTCGAAGTGTGTGTAAGGTGGCTAGGACACCACTGTTATAAAAAAAATAGTCTTGACATTAGGAATGTAGTAAATTTTATTTTCAATTTTCAAGTTTTAGTCAAATGATAGTAGAGTTTTGTCTGATATTTTAGAAATTTTAAATTAAACTACTTAAAAATCTTCTTATCTACCAATAAAAAATTTCACAACAACAACCAAGAAATTGCATTACAACAAATGTATTTTATTTTATTAACTTAATAGAACATTTCCAAAGTTATATAATAAGACATGCTATGTTGACTTTCTGCATGAAAAACTCTAAACTATAAACACATACTAATGATTATTACTATTTTCATGAAATTTGGATAACTGAATTAGATTTGAACATATTTTATTACTATTTTCATGAATATTTTTTTTAAAAGATTTAAAAGTTGCAAAATTAAATTTAAAAATGCTACTCAGTTGATACATTTCTTCTACATTATAATTAAAAGAATAAGTAAGTAATAAGTTATGAGTTTAATTAATATATATCGTAAATGTAAATAATTTTATACCATCAAGTCATTTTTACATGTTGTAGCAGCTAACATATCTTATTTTCGAGGTTTCAAATTCCACATTTCAAGGTTTAGATGACCTGACAGTGTAAAAAATTATTTACACAAACGATGTATAAACCTTAAACACATAAGTAATTATCCTGGTACTTATCATTTTTGTACCAGCTATGATTGAACATTTGAAAAAAAAAATGCTATCTTATTTTATAAATGGTGTAGATTTTCATTCATTATTCAAATTATGGGTGTTAAATATTTTCATGTAGATGAGATCTATGGTAAAATAAGTATTTTGCAAAAGGGTTAAAACTTGTTGAGGTGAAAATAAGGACACAGTGGACAAGAAGAATGGAAAATAAATGAAGAATCTTTGGTTAATTATTCAGGACATAAATGGTGATGATATTCTTAGGTATTTTTTCCATTTATAGAAACCATTTAAAGTCCTCCACTTTTTAACCATTCCTTTATCTAGAGTTTGAATATGACAGGGTTTGAGTGATTTGAGTCAATTAAATATATTAGCATGTTTTTAGAAGAATTGTCTGTGCAGATTTAGAATTTTAGTCATTATTAAATTGCTTGTTTAGTACTTCACTTTTCAGTCTTTTTTATTCTCAAAGTTGAAACATAACTGTAGTTTGGAGGACCTAAGCTAATATGAAAATTTTGCTTTTTAAGGCAACATTCACTAACTTTTCTTCAATGAATGTTGTATATTTTAACTGGAATATTGATTGTAATAAATAGAAAATATATAAGATATCTTTTCCATTTTTAGGACATTAAGAATTTTCCTTAAATCAATTAGTTAATGCAAATTTCCTTTATAGTTGCTCATTTCTCAAATATTTGAATTTCTAATTATTGCTTACATTTTTTGAAGGAAGCAGTGACAATGCTAGTTTTTTTAAAAAAAAAAACTGTTTTCAAAATACTCCAACATTCAACTGGTGAGGGAATTTCGTTTTTTTTTTTAAAGTACAATATTTCCCCCCACCACACCAAAAAAAAAAAAGAAGCTATTGTTCTTTTAGTAAGAATATAAAAGAAAAAAGATACTTAAATAAATTATTATTTTTAGAGTAGATACAGACACATGTGCGTTTGTATTATGTGTATGTAAATGATTTAAATTTAACTACAACGAGTTGGGTAGTTTTTAAAATAGATAAAAGTAAATGTCAAAATCCAACTAATATAACGTATCTCATTTACATTTATACTAGATTTATAGGGCCAAGAGCATAACAACACATAATTTTCACATGTTACACATTTTACCTCTATGTTTCAAAATAAACGTGCTACCTTAGCTTGTGTGAATTTAGACAAAATAAGACCAGTACATATAGTAACAAAAAATTAAGAGTAAGTTGGATAAGTTGGGATGAAGAAACAAAATTGTCTAGCAAAACTATGTGATAAAAAGAAGAAGAAAATTAACAATGCCAAAGTTTTATTATATCTTATTCTTTTTAATACATACTATATTTTAGCCACAATAGGGGAAAGGGAAGTAAGAATAGACCACTAGTTAAATATGAACCTTACATCATTGTATCGCCAATAATGTTCTAATATGATCATGTACTAATTAACACCTTTTTCAAGAAATTAAAAGTCTAAGCTTATCGTGGTTCTGTTATTTAGAAAGGTAAATAACATCAAAAACCACTAATTTGCTTCGATTAAAACATATAAGTTATTATTGTTAAGAGTCTTACATCGGAAATGGAATGAGAACATGAATTCCTTATATGGACTTAGATAATACTCACCCTACAAGCTAGTTTTTGGGGTTGAGTTAGGCCCAAGATCCATTATTTACATGGTATCAGAGTCAGACTCATTTCAATTTTATGTTCACCGATGTTGGGTCCCCAAATTATGTCATCCACACTCCAGTTAACGGGGTCTGAGCGTGCGGAAGAGTGGATCCATTCTTTACAATTATCATAGAAATATAGTGAGATGGATGAAATTCTCCACCTTTAATTAGAGGTTTAGGGTACGAACCTAAATGAAAAAAATTATGATACAGAGTGCTACACCTTAAATGGTCTTAAGGATACAAATCTAAATTTAATCGGCCTAGTAAATTTCAGATATAAGATGATTAAAGAAACCAAAAACCTATAAATTGGCCATATTTGCCTCTGTTTTCCTAAAATGAGGAACAAGTCTAGCCTATAAGATAGTTGACTACTTGATCATGCAACACTTTGACAAAATAAAAATAAGAGGGGAAGATGGCGATAATAGACACTTTGACAACTCTCATTAGACCTCTAATTTGAGCTCTAGGAATGTATAGTCTTCCGATAGCTAGCGACTTACTCTCCCACAAAGTAAATCTACTTAGCCCAAATTCAAATTAGTGAATCCAATGATATAATCGTATTTTTTTTCTCATGAGACCAACAAGTCGAGTCGGAGCTAGAAGGGCGGAAAGGGGTACATTCAAACCAATATTATATTATGAAGTTGTAATGCACCCAAGTGTGTCCTAGTGGTTATGAAGTTGGATTGAGAATTGTTAATGTTGGATTTGGTGTTGTGACATTTGACCCAATATATCTTCTAAAGTATTTGTTGGAAATTTGCCTTTGGCGGGAGTTGCGACCGACCAACTTTAACGGCTTAAACACTAGTGTTACGTATGTTGGAGAATCCGGTTCTTCACACATGCATGATCTACTAAGTACGTAGATAACCGTAGGGCCAAGAATCGTCAAATTTCATTGAGAAATGAAAGAGATATTGGTCCACGAAGTGAGGTGTTTGAAGCATGGAAAGTGTGTTCAATTCTCCCTCATCGGTAGAGGAAGAAAGAATTGTTGTGTATATAAGACTCGAAATTGGTTTGGGATTTGGGACCCCAAGGGGTATCCCATGTGTTTAAAGGAGGGAGGACCTAGATGTGCTTCGGTTCGAGGAAAGACCACACGCGCGCCGCCGCCCGCCCGTCCGGTTTCGGGTTCTCGGGATATTATCTTTTTGGGCCAGAGAACTTTGCCAGAAGTACAGTTTGGTCCCTGAAGTTTCAAGATGTACAGTTTGGTCCCTGAAGTTTTCGGAAAATCGAATTTCGACGGTCGAACAGAAACGCCAAGCACTTAATTCAGCCATTTATTTTGGATGAATTACTCCTCCTATAATGGCCAAATCCGTTGGTCTTTCACCATTTATTTTGGTGGCTTTACTACCTCCATAATGGTCATTATTTGGCCAATAATGGTATTATGGAGCGATTAAACGCCCCCTCCTCACCTATATAAACACTCATTACACCATTGTTGAGGCACACTTAACATACTTGATATACACGAAAATATACAACCAGAAATCAGTTCTTCCTATAACTTCCAAGCATCATTTCGTTACTCAATATTCTTCACGGTAGCATTTGAATTTCCTTTGCTCAAGTGTTCCATTGCTGTTTTATCTTGGGAGACAAATTGTCCAGGACGTATAAAGGATACATACAGGGCAAAATTGTCTTAAGGATAGAGTGCCACACTCGACTCAGCAAGCAAACAAAACCAGTTTTCCAGTTTTCCAGTTTTCCAGTTTTCTTGTTCATCTTTGTAATTTTCAGATTTCTAGTTGAATTGTAATTTCAATTCTTACATTAGCAGTTACTAGTAATTCCCGTTTCCTGCAACCTTTGTAATATCCAACGGTATTGATATGAATGTGTAAGTATGTTGGGACAAATGTTGCACAACATTCGGACCAACATTTTCTGAACTGATTTTTACCTTACTTCATGCGATGCAGTAATATTTGTGTAAATATTACTATGAAGTAAAAATGACTTGACAATGTAAAAAGGAACTGGTGAAAAATGAGTGAGGACTAAGTCAAAAGTTGTTGTTTGTCGTGAGGATCAAGCCAAAGCTGTTGAAATTATTACTCCCTGATCTTCTCCAACCAATCCCACCAGCAGTCCACCTTTCCCTCAAATCCACAACTGATTGATGAGCTTTTCAAGGAAGACTTTCTACTATAAATAGAGAGGCTACTACATAGTATCGATATCCAGAACAAGAAAGTTAAAATACCAAGAGAGCTCTCGGAATTTCATCTCAGAAATCTGGATTACCAGTGTTGCCTGAGTGTGTTGACAATATTCTGTCCAACATTACAATTGTTGTTTAGATTCTAGATTAGTTTTGTATGGAGCGATTGTAATGAGAGGTTGTCTATGTCTACTTAGTTAGATTTTTCAGATAGAAGTTATCTGTGACTTCAACTTTTAATTCCTTTTCGTTTTATCTTGTAAATCTGTAAAGAAAAGAATTTGTATATTTATATATAATATATATACAATACATTTGATCATTGACCATCATAAGTTATATTATATATAATTTATGAAAATTTAAAACATTTGTGTTCTTTAAATTTTCACTGCATTTACTCTTCAAAGTTTTCTGTTTTTCTAAAATGTTGTTACTGGTGTCAGACGACATAATTTTTTACACTTGAAAACAGAATTGACATTCGAGTTTATTTCATTTTATTTTTATTGTTCCATAGCCCCCTTCAAGAATCATGAAGTCTCATATTCAAAATAAATATGGAAGGTAGTTTTTTTCATCTATCCAACCTTGGTAAACTGAATTTAGGTATCTCATAAAAATTAGCCGAGCACAAACTAGTCTGAACATCACGATTATCAACACATATGAACCCATAATTCCAAAAGTAAAATAAATTCAATACAAAATATTTTAAAAACTGAATTCATCAAATTTAAATCTTTAATCCGTCATTTAATAGGATAAAAGTACTTTTACAATTCCATTCCGGTAAAAAACTAAAAACTCTCTCCTTTGCCATCATTCATCAACTTTTTTCCATGCATATTTTCGTTATGGACCACATTCAAATTTTCAGTTAAAACAGTAGAAAAAAATACCTAAAAGAAGAAAAGAGAAACACACAAATTTTCAGTTTCAAAGTATCTAAAGTACCAAAGAGTACACATTTGTTTTTGTTATATAATACAGGTCCCACACTGCAATAAAGCAGATAGCCTGCACGTTTCGTCTTGTGATTGGCTGCAAACATGTATCAGTGGGGCCCAAGTGTAAGATTACCTCGAGAAAATTTAGACTGTTCCTTAGTAACGACACGTCGGTCGCAGGTAATCAGTGTGGGCCCAGTTTTAGAAATTGGTCCTAAAATATTCTGGGTCATTTATCCTTCAAAATTGAATCTATGTAGGTAGAGGCATAAATTTATGTGCAAACGTTCAATTTTTAAGGGAAAAAATTAAAGACCAACCCATTTAAGGGGGAAAAATTAAAAACCAATACATTTGAAGGGAAAAAATTAAAGACCAACCCATTTAAAGGGCAAAAATTAAAAATCAATACATTTGAAGGGTAAAAATTAAAGACCAACCCATTTAAAGGGCAAAAATTAAAAATCAATACATTTGAAGGGGAAAAATTAAAGACCAACCCATTTAAAGGGAAAAAATTAAAAACCAATACATTTGAAGGGCACACAGTACAATTACTTAAAATATTCTGCCACATGTACTTTTGTGGGACCCAACAATAAGATCAACAGGCTATGAAAGATGTGGATACTGAGCCAAGTCAGCCAAAATCAGAAGCTTATGTCAAAATTCCCCCCAACCCTTTTGAAGGAGAAAAAGTCCTCTTTATTTTTTTCTCTTTCATTTGCTAAAACATTTATATGACACATGGAATAAGACGATGGGGAAGTCTTAAAATACTAGTAGTAAAATTATCTTCCGGTAATCTATAATTTATGAATTCAAGTCGTTAAATCAGTCACAAGATATATCCTTTTGAAATGCGGTCTTTCCCCAAAAATTACGTGAATATGGAATGATTCGTGTACTAAACTATTTATTTATATGGAGTAGGAGAAAAAGAAAAGAAATGAGAACATAACTCGTGTTATTTGTGCGCAAGACTTTCTCTGATGCAATTAGATTATGAGTTTTAATAGTAATATATTGTATAGGGCAAAATTCGTATAAGATAGTTGTACGAATTATAGTGCGACACGTGGCGATTGATGCTGAGTCGAGTCTAGATCATCTTGAGACATTACCGGTAGCATTCAATCAGTACCGGGGGCAACGCGTGCATGTTTGGCACTAGCAGCTCGAAAGGGCGGAAGTAGTCGTTTGAATTGCAACGAACAACTATTACAGAAACTTGTCATACGTCTTCCAATGGAGCTTTAATGACATTTATTGAGATATTAATTGTCCAGTTATTACAACATTCATTCGCCTGTATTAATGAGAGCATATTTCATGAGTTGTGTACCCGTATAGCTCATGTATAAATATGACACATTATTCCATTGTAACCGGTCAGATTCTAGCCATTAGAATACAATTACTCATATTCTCTTAATTTCTGTATCTGCATACAAGTTATCATAACTTTGCCCAGAAGCTGTCACAAGGCTCAAGCTAATCATTACCTTACTTTGTCTTATTATTACTTATTTTCAATATAATTAATCTAGAATTCTTGTCTAACGTGTCACTTGAGATCCACGTATTTTTTACCACGTTTATAAATTCAACTATACCTTTTTACGGGTAAACAGTTTGGCGCCCACCGTGGGGCCTGGACAATTGTGGTGGTACAAGTGACCCATCTACTAACCTGATTTTCTTTTTGAGTCTTATTCTTTGTTTAGATCAAACAGATGATAGGAATATGAGAACACGGAAGCAGTCCCAATATCGCTGACAACACAAAAAATGTCCCACTAGGACCGGATGGTTTACCAATAGGAACCATAACACAACGGGACCCGTTGTTTGCAGACAAAACCACTTTCGGAGATGGACAGACTCAGCATGAGGATGTTCCCACTGATGAAACACCTGAAGAGGCCATACAAAATCTTAGTCGCAGAATGCTTTTATGGGTGAACAGCTAGAGAGTCTGATACGGTTTCAAGCGGAGTACATGTCCAAGAATGTTGGCGGCACTCTAACTGGCGAACCGGTGCCTCCATCAAATGCTAATGGAGGAGCCGGTAATGACTAGGGTAGATCAAGGAATGACTGTTTAGAAAGCAAAGCCGCCCCTGGAGATTCCATCTAGGAAAAGGTCTTAAAGTTCATGAAAGACATGACGAGCAAAGTTAATACCAATATTGAGAAGGTGAGAAAAACCGCTCAGGTGTTTCGGTGTCAGTTCAATCAAATATCGGGGGCTCCTCCATTGGTAGACAGTCCGGACGTGAAAAGGTATATTCAGTTGGACTATAAGCCGGATGTTGCGCCCGAACTGATTCCTAAGAGGTTCAAAATACCTTTTTGTAGCCAAATATGATGGAACTACTGATCCACATAAGAATATAATAGCATATACTATGGTCGTGAAAGGAAATAATCTAAGAGAATACAAAATAAAATCGATTCTGATCAAGAAGTTTGTGAAAACACTTGCTATGGGAGCTTTGACATGGTATTCACAACTCCCTGGGTATTGAATCAGATCATTCGCTCAACCCGTTGATCTATTCATAAAACCTCATGTGTGGGCTCAGAAGGTGAAGACACGCAAGAAAGATATCTTTCGCATTGCGTAGGGAGAACCAGAACTCCTTAGGGACTTCGTCACACGGTTCTAGAAAGATCGGATGTTATGACCCGCAGTCCTGGACGAATGTGTTGCAGAGGCTTTCAAAAAGAGTTTGAACCCATCGAGTTCAAACGCTTCTCGGAAGCTCAAGGAAAATCTTTTGGAATTCCAGGCTATAACATGGGAGGACGTGCACAATCGATATGAATCCAAGATCCAGATTGAGGATGATATGCTAGGATCTAAAGCCGAGAGTATCTTAGAAAAGTCTGATAAAGGAATCGATCGGAATTCCTCAAAGAATTGTTACCAATCTTATCCTACTCCCAGAAAGCATGGAGGATGACAGGGTTTTTGATCCTTTGAAAAGTCAAATAACAAAGGAGGTTCAGGAGGAAACAATCAAGGATTGGTGAATTTTGATAAAGGTAACCCATCAAAGGGTACCGGGTACCCTATATTATCTGAGTATAACTTCAACATCAATAAAGAGCAAATTGTGGCAGTATTGAGAGCTCACCCGACGTCCCATCTACCGAAGCCACTGCAATCCGATTCTAACAAGAGAGATCAGTCAGTCTCGTGTGATTTCCATGGCATTGCGGATTGTATACATCTACAAGAGAATGTGGCAGGAATGCTGCGCATGGGCCACCTCCGAGGATATTTGAGTGAGAGAGCTCGAAATTATTATGAGTGGGGTCCACCTGCAGAAAATAAGTCAAATTCGACTGCACCACCTCATGTTATAAGCATGATCTATGATAGATCAATGATTGCCTCTACATCTTTCACTGTGGTTAAAAAGACAAAAATCTATGTAACTCGGGAGAAGTGGTTTCGGGAGATACTTGATGAACATACTATTATGTTTACTGAAGAAAACACTGCATTTGTAATCTTCCCTCACAACGATGCACTAGTAGTCACGATACACATCGATTGCTTCCAGGTGAAGAAAGTTTTAATTGATCCCGGAAGCTCAGGTAATATAATCCGACTGAAGGTGGTAGAAGAAATGATATGGCAGACAAGATAGTTCTGGCTGCCAGAACCCTCTCAGGTATCAACATGTCAAGCAAAACTACAAAAGGGGTAGTGAATCTACCGGTGGACGCAATAGGGGTTATTAAGATGACAAAGTTCTATGCACTCGACAGAAACATGAGGTATAATGCAATATTCAGAAGACTGTAGATACATGATATGAAGATGGTCCCGTCAGTGTTACACCTATTGGTGAAAATTCCTACACTAGAGGGGATTCAGCAAATCCGAGGTGAACAACCCACTACCAGGGAAATGTATGCCATAGAAGAATTAAAGGAGATGCCAGACCCCAAATAGCAACTATAAGAAGCGGAGTCAGTGCCAGACGATGTTCACCAAGTTCTGCCGGTAGAAACAAAATTAGGTTATCATGAGGAGTTTTTGGATCAGTACCAAGTACCCAGATACGTTCAGGTACCGGATGAATCAAACGCCACCAAGTCCACTATAGAGGAATTGGAGCAGATTGCACTACATCCGAAACCCCCCGATAGGAAGGTATACTTGGGCACCAGGTTAACCTCGGGGCTCAGGAATTTGATTCTTCAATATCTTATATCTAACGTTGATTGCTTTGCATGGTCTCATGAAGATATGACATGCATCCCTCCAGAAGTCACAACTCACAAGTCAGGCCTGGATCTTAGTTTCCCTCCAGTGCGGCAGAAACAACGGCAATAGCCGAACTTTACAATGGGTTTGTTAAAGAACATGTAGCTAGATTACTTAATATAGGGTCAATCCGGGAAGTAAAAAATATGGATTGCTTAGCAAACGTAATCATAGTATCTAAAAAGGGAAACAAGTTTAGAATGTGCATTGATTATAAGAATTTGAATAAGGCATGTCCTAAAGATTCATTTCTGCTACCGAACATTGATCAAATGATCGATGCTACGGCCGGACAGGATAT
This sequence comes from Anisodus tanguticus, assembly GCA_034509755.1. NCBI lineage: Eukaryota > Viridiplantae > Streptophyta > Magnoliopsida > Solanales > Solanaceae > Anisodus > Anisodus tanguticus. The sequence goes on along the minus strand of CM067543.1, from coordinate 3,366,730 downwards.
CATTAGTTTTCTCGATGCATATTTCGGGTATAACCAAATAAAGATGCACCTAGAAGACCAAGAAAAAACTTATTTCTTAAATACTTTTGATACTTACTGTTATAACGTTATGCCTTTTGGCTAAAAAATGTCGGTGCCACGTATCAAAGGTTAGTGAATAAAATGTTTGAAAAACAAATAGGAAAAATAATGAAAGTATATATAGATGATATGCTTGTTAAGAGCCTCCGTACAGAGGACCATTTAAGTCACTTGCAAGAAACCTTTGAGGTGCTGAGCAGATATAATATGAAGCTGAACTCCCAAAAATATGCTTTTGGGGTTAGCTCTAGTAAATTCTTAGGTTTCCTGGTTTTCCAGAGAGGAATCGAGATAAACCATGATAAAATAAAGGTTATCAAAGATATACTGGATACATTTGAAGATGTGAAAGTAGTACAATGACTCACCGGGAAAGTGGCATCCCTGAGTAGGTTTATCTCCCGGTCATCGAAAAAATGTCACAGGTTATTCTTACTTCTGAAGAAGAAAAATGACTTTGTTTCGACGCTCGAATGGTAGAAGGCCCCGCGGGATATGAAAATGTATTTATCCAGTTCTTTGCTTATGTCAAAGCCAAAGGACGGAGAACAACTACTTATATATCTGGCAGTCTCGGATGTAGCGGTAAGTGCAGTTCTGGTTCGGGAGGAAAAAAGGTACACAATTTCCTGTCCATTATGTAAGTAGAGTAATGTTAGGGGCTAAGACCTGGTACTCGAAAGGTTGGATTTTGCCTTAGTAATGTCATCGCGAAAGCTTTGACCATATTTTTAATGCCACCCAATTGCTGTAGTAACTACGTTCCCTCTTAAAAATGTATTGCATAAGCCCGAACTTTCCGGGTGCTTGGCTAAATGAGCGGTAGAATTAAGTAAATTTGACATTGAATATAGACCTCGGACTATGATAAAGTCACTAGTCCTTGCATACTTTGTGATCGATTTCAATCGGGGGTAACCCCACAAGCGAAAGAAGAGGCTATCTTGGTCTTGGGGACTGCCTCGGAATCTGGACACTCCACACTGATGGTGTCTCCAACGTCAAAGGGACCGGCCTGGGGGTAGTATTGTGAACTCCACCTGTCAAATTTTAATACAAGTAATACATAGCATTCTGTTGGCTAATAACGAAGCAGAGTATGAGGCTTTGGTTTCAAGTTTGGAGCTGGCCCAAGGTTTAGGCTCTCAAATTATTGAAGTCAAGTGCGACTCACTTCTTGTAGTAAATAAATCTACAGAGTGTTCGAAGCCAAAGAAGAGCGCATGTCAAGATACCTTGAAAAGGCTCTGAAGCTATTGTCTCATTTTCAAGAATGGATGGTGGTACATATACCTCGGGAAGAGAACATAGAGGCAGATGCACTCGCAAACTTAGTTTCTAACACGAAAGCCGAGGGTTCCAAAATTGAGTCAGTTGTTCAGCTGTTGCATTCAGCGTTGGATCCCATCGAGTACGATGAATTAAATTCAAGCAGCCTAATTTATACTGGAGAAATGAGTTCTTGGACTACCTCATGAATTAAAAGCTCTTGGAGGACCCAAAATCATCCAGAGCTCTGAGGATCAAAGCTGCTCGGTACTGCGTCATAGACGAAAAACTTTATCGTAAGTGTTTTTATGGTCCCCTAGCCTGGTGCGTAGGCCCCTATGAAGTTGACTACGTAATGAGAGAAGTCAATGAAGACATTTGTGTAAATCATTCAGGAGCGGAATCTTTAATGAGGAAGCTCATTAGGGCTGGTTATTATTAGTACCGGATTGAAGAAGATACAAAAATATTTATAAGGAAATGTGATAAGTGTGAGCGCCATGCAAAACTGTTACATCGGCCAGGTGAGGAATTACATTCGGTAATGTCCCTTGGCCGTTCATAAAGTGGGGGATGGACATAGTCGGACCCTTGCCAGTGTCACCAGGACAGGTATGTCAAATTATAGTTATGACTGACTATTTATCTAAATGGGTTGAAGTTGTAGCTTATACAAAGATACGGGAGAAAGAGGTAAATGACTTCATTTGGCAACACATTAATTATCATTTTGGCACCCTTAGTGAGATAACTTGTGACAATGGCTGGAATTTTATCGGATCCAAAGTCACAAAGTTTCTAGGTGGCTTAAATGTCAAACAAATCACCTCTACTCCTTATCACCCCATTGCAAATGGACAAGCGAAGTCAACAAACAAGACTATAATCTAGAACTTGAAGAAGAAATTAGAAGGTGTAAAAGGAAACTGGCTGTCTATGCTACTGGAGATATTATGGGCATATCGAACCACGACAAAAATAAGTACCGGAGAAACTCCTTTTTCCCTGGTCTATGGTGCAGAGGCCTTGATCCTAGTAGAAGTAGCAACTCCCAGCCTGAGATATCTCTAGGCTGAGGACAAATCAAATGTTGAATAAATGTCTGTGCACTTGGATTTGCTCGAGGAACATCGAAATTTAGCATACATCCGGATGGCATTCCAAAAATAAAGAATGAAGCGTTACTACAACCGGCGCACAAATATTCGACACTTCAAACTCGGTGACTTGGTGCTTCGGAGAGTCACTTAGAGTATCCGAGAACGTAATGCTAGAAAGTTAGGAGCAAACTAGGAAGGACCATTTATGATCACCGATATTGTCGGTAAAGGAGCTTATAAGCTAACAGACCAACAAGGAAATACACTCCCAAGTAATTGGAATGTGAGTCATTTGAACAAGTACTATGTGTAGTAGGTCAACGCATGCGCTACACTCTTTTTTCCTTCGTCCAGTTTTTGTCCCTATTGGGTTTTTCTAACAAGATTTTTAATGAGACAACATCACAAAATAAGCATGTTAATAGTCTTACTACCGAGGAGAGTTATCCAGTATCTGAGTCTTCATAGCATGAACTCCCAGATACTAGGGGGCCATACATATACACCCGGAATGGAGTGAAGAAAATTTTATAAAATTTTAGTGCTTCAAGTAAGCGCCCAATCCTGTAATCGGACTGACCACATTAGGTGACAGCCGAATTATTCTTTCACTTGTCTTCACATTTGTAAGTCAAAAGAATTAATAATTTTTTTCTTTTTATGATTAATAAATATTTGCCACCACGAGCATAAAATGTATGTTACTATCTTAACATATCAAAAATTCCATGCTATAATGAACAAGAGACGTCCTCTTCTACAACACCATTAAAAATAAGGGCCATCTTTTATTAAAACAGTAACAAAAAAATTAAGGCTCCGGATACAAGTACCACAGTTTTAAGTTGTTCGGCACCAAGTCAAGTCCGGAATTAACTTTAAAGGCCATGATAAGCCCCGATTTAAGATGAAAAGAAAAATACATCTCTGGAACCAAATTAGAGTTATCGAAAAAAAAATAATTCAAAGCTTAGCCCGTTCCTGTAAAATAAACCTCAAAGTTAGGGTCTGGTTCATAAAGAAAATTAATAGGGTCTATAGCTAATATTTGCTTTTGAAAATAAATAACGGATGAAAATCTTGCACATAGCTACAAACGGGAAAAACTTTTCATTCATACTTTTTTCGGACCGAAGTAGATTCGGTTACAAAAGATACTAATCGGGCCCAAAAGTTACCCGATAATAAAAAACATAAATAAAACCCGCGCAAATGGTTACGGACTGCCCGCTCCATGGTCCGTCAGGGGGGGGGGTTGTTTTAACTTTTGTCAACAAAAACAGCTTGAAACCAATGGTGAATGGGTAAGTATAAATCATGAAAACCCCTTCGACATGTTGGTTCTCTCGATCGATGGGGTCAACTGCTCTGACAACTATGTCAGGAGAAAAACACAATATTTTATAACATCAGGAAGAATCTTGACAGTTATCTTAGATTTAAAGTTCTCGACATGTTCATAGTTTTTTTTAACACGGAGATCTCCTGAGAAATCAAAATGCGAAGGTAGGATTTCAGCAGCAGTGGAGTGCAAGTCGATCTTCTGAGTCGTAGGGAAGGCAGATCCTTTCCCATATAGACGGTTTGAAGGGTTGTCGAGGTTCTCAGAAGAATGAGAAGCAGAAGATTTAGTGGATGACATCGTGGTAGAAGATTCCAAGAAGGAAGGAAAAATATTATAATGTTTGTAATTACCTTTTGTGAGAAGATCTGGCCTCCTATTTATGATAAAACAAATATAACATTTTGGAGATGAAAAGACGTGCACTATCATTGCTGTAGTTCACGTCGATTAGAGCGATGGTTCAGGTATCGTTGTTTCAGAAACATTGAATGGATGTGATGTTTGACAAGTTTGGTAATTATTTTGATTCAAATTTCCCGCTGAAGTATGAGGTTTTTCCGGTTGAGAGTTCAAATCCACTTCCCAGGTACACGATAGTTACACCCGAAATTTTTTGGGACTATCTAGATAAGAAAAAAATTGTATAAGATAGATGTACGAATTATAGTGTAATATGTGGCGATTGATGTTGAGTCGAGTCTAGATCAGCTTGAGACATAACCGGTAGCATTTAATGAGTACTGGGGGGACACGTGCATGTTTGGCACCAGTGGCTCGAAATGGCGGAAGTAGCTGTTTGAATTGCAACAGACGACCGTTACTGAAACCGGTCATACATCTTCCAATGGAGCTTTAATGACATTTATTGTGATATTGATTGTCCAATTATTATAACATTCATTCTCCTATATTAATGAGAGCATATTTAATGGACTGTGTACCCATGCAGTTCATGTATAAATAAGACACATTGTTCCATTGTAACCGATCAGATTCTAGCCATTAGAATACAATTACTCGTATTCTCTCGATTTCTGTGTCTGCATACAAGTTATCGTAACTTTGCCCAGAAGCTGTCACAAGGCTCAGGCTAATCATTACCTTACATTGTCTTATTATTACTTATTTTAGTATAATTCATCTAGAATTCTTGTCTAACGTGTCACTTGAGACGTGTCCTTGATCACATATACAAATTGAACTGTACCATTTTACCGGTAACACATATATACCAACAACAATAACAATATATTCAATGTGATTCCACAAATGGGGTTTGGAAAAGGTAGAGTGTATGCAAATCTTACTTCTACTTTGTGAGGTAAAGAGATTGTCTTCGGCTCAAGTGAAAATATTTTCAAAACAAGTTTGAAAGATACAAGGGTTGGCTTTCTAATGAAAATACTAAGAAACGATAAATATTTACAGCAAAAAATAATAAGATAACCAAAGTCAAATAACAACAATAGTAAAATTAAAGAAAAAGATAATAATAAATAATAATAATAATAATATTACTGAAAAAAATAATAAGAGAGAGCAGATAAGGTGCTCCAAGTTAGAATCGTGTTCTCCCAAAGGAAAGAGATGAATCGCTCGACTATCTATTAGCGTTCTATCTTAATCCTCGATTCCATACTTTCCTATCTAGGATCATGTACTCGGTGAGATGAAGATTTGTCATGTCTTGTTTATCACCTCTCTTTAATTCTTCGGTCCACCTCTATCTCTCCTTTGGCCTATCACCGCCAACCTCTTGTATATCCTCACTGACATCTGTATTCCTTCTTTTTACATGTCCGAACTATCTCAACATCGCTTCCTACAATAATGGTGTATATTACTTAAGCTCCTAGATTACAAGCTTTGGTGATTTTTCTTTCTTTTTCTTTGTTATTGAATTGATAAATTTTTTAGAGAAAGATTCGACATGAATACTAACTTGAAATTAGAAGTGTAAAATAATTACTGGTATTATTGTTCAAAAAGTAATAAAACACTACATATGCGAGGACCTCGTTCAGAAATATTTCAAATTCAAATCAATAGAAAATACGAAAAAAAATTGAAGTCTATTAAATACTTCATTTGCCTTAATTTTTAGAGAATCTTTGTAATAAACTCAAACTAAATGTTTTCTCTCACTCCTGTACGCGTATATTCCTCTAGTTAATTAGAGTCATATTTATCACAAAGTTTTAAGATATTACAAGCAGAGACGGATTCAAGATTTAAAGTTTTTATGTTTCTATAGAAATTTTAAGTTAATATATAATATTTAAATTATAATTATATATTTTAAAATATTAAATATTTAGGGTTTTGCGAAATCTATCGATTAATTGTGATTTTTTTTCTCTTGATTCTTTTTCGATCGAGATGTATAGATCCTGTTTTATGGATTAACGAAAATGTGCAAAAACTGTATTTGCCTCAATCATTCTATGAGTCTCTTTCTTTTTGCGTATGATATCATCATTTTCTTTGATAGCATTCACTAATTCGGAACTTAATTTGAAAATCATTATATTTTTTTTATGAATTCTTGAGTGTAGTACTAGAGTGCGCATCGATTCACTCTATTATGTGGAATCCAAACTAATAGTTGGTGAGTACCAGCTAGCCACCAATTGGAATGTCAATATCGAAAAGACATGAATATCAAAAATGTACTTTTGTCAATTAACCTATGTGGTCGAGCTAACACATCCCGGGCAAATCCCCGACATTGATTCTTCCGAATCTAATATTTTCAGACAAGAAATATAAATTTTATGAAAAAAATTATCAAAAAAGTTCAAATTATTAGATTCAAACTCATAATTTGACAAATAAAAATCTTAAATGTTGAACCTATTAGATCGAAATTTTGGATCCCCTTTGAACACGTCCTCCAAAACGAGAGTCAATTGATTGTAATTCCTTACAAATTTTAGATTATGCTTTTTCTAATAATTTTTTATTTTAATATTTACACAAAAACGTTTTTAAAATAACATAGTAAGATTATACAAGGGAGTGGAGAATTATAATTCATAATAATGGAGGGGGGGGGGGGGGGGATAATGAGTATGTTTTGCAAACAAAAAAAGTGTTAGATATCATGTCAACCCTTCTCATTCTTGGTTTTTGTTTTCTGGGACTCCATGACTAAAGAATTATACTACTACTAATTAATAAACATAGTGCCTTCATAGCACACATGATTAGCATAATGATCAAATCCCATAACCCACCTCCACCTCACCTTTTTTTAACTTTGGCTATTGAGAATTTGAGATTAATGCCAAGTAATTAACCACACAGAAATCAAGGATATAATTTTCACATGGTACCTTTTGTTTAGGATTAAATGTTCTTTTTGCTTTCTTTATTTTTCACCTAAGGTTTAGTATTCGCTTTGAGATCCGATTAGTTTGAATTCATGTCGAAAAGTCTCACTTTGAGAGGTAAATTGCTTCATACCAATATTTCAATGAAAAGAGTCTCGAATCACTTTTCATCATAGTAGTGTCGCATAAAAAATGATACCTTTCCTTCGCTATAAGCTGAGTTCCCATAACTCCATTCCGAGGGCTCGAACTCTGAAGGATTAAATCATGTCCACCTTTCATATTTACTATTTGACAAAATAATCTACACTTCCCTGGAGCTATGAAACATTTTGAATCTAACTCTCGAAGTTTACGTGAATTAGCTTTTAGAGACATTTAGAGGTGAATTTGATTCTGTCATGTTCTAAGAAGGTCGATGTATTTTGAATTGCTTAATTTGTTGATGCAGATAAAGTTATAAAAAACCTCTGAAATTATTTTTAATATGAACATTTGATTAAACTTTTTCACGTGTATCTATATTTCATGTTGGAAATACTTACGTTCAGTTGAACTTATTGGTTTTATACTCCGTCACCTCTGATTATATCCATATATACAACTTTGTCGTAAAATACAAATGTTTCATTTGCATTTGTTCACTTAATAAATACTGAACTATGCTCTTAATCTCAATTTGCAATGGATGGAATACTTCCTTTGTTAGACTTTGTATTTTGGTTTGTTACAATATATTCTAAATTAAACTTCTATTTTCTACTTTCATACTTATAATATAATCTTAATATAATATTACCACTATTGAGGATGAGATACAGTTTCATATTAATTAGTAGAAGTTTTGTTATATTTGTTAAGAGTCTCACATCAGATATGGAATGAGAATATGAATTCCTTATATGCACTTGGACAATCCTCATCCTACAAGCTAGCTTTTGGGGTTGAGTTAGGCCCAAGATCCATTCTTTACATGGTATCAGAGCCAATCTCATTCCAATTCTTTGTTCACCGATGTTGAGGTCTCCAAATTATATTATCCACGCTCCAGTTAACAAGGTTTGGGCGTGCGGGGAGTGTTAAGAGTCCCACATCGGATATGGAATTGGAACATGGACTCCTTATATGAACATGAACAATTCTCACCCTACAAGCTAGATTTTGGGGTTGAGTTAGACTTAAATCCATTCTTTACAATATTAAATGATCTTAATATTTCAACTACTAACTTAATTAATAATCATGTGGAAGTTGCGAATGACACGTAAAATGAGGAGATGATGCTAATATACACCACTAGTTTTAGCTTAAAAACTATTGATGATTCAATTATTTAAAAATCAAGAAAATAAAATAATTAAAAAAATACTAGGAATAAAGAATCAATCAACTAGGTGCATGTTCATCCATTAATTTTGTGCTATTGCTTTCTAATCCCACTAAATAATTAAAAAGAATTAAAGTTTAATGACACCTTTGCTGCTTTAGGAGATATTCTTGTGGATTCGTAGGGCCATAATTTGCCAAAAGAAGTAGCAAAAATTATATTAAAAATGGACCCCAACAAAAGCCATTTATTTTAAAAATATTTCTTGTATTTTTTTTAGTGGAATCTAACATCATATTCCCATTAAAAGTGAATAATTGGGAAGAATAACAACTTTGTAAATCATAGAGGTTAAAGAGAGGAGAACACTTCAGTCAAATCATACAAAAGAAAGTCCATTTCCATGTTTTGCAAATGTAAAAATCATGGAAAAATTGTTGATTGAGTGTTTTTTTTTTAATAGTCTAGTATATTTGATCCTTACTGGTCTGACTAATTCAAATTCATCTCGAGTGGTCTATGAATAAAGGTAATAAAGGATGAAATAGTCTCCTCTAACCATTTACAATTTATAGAAGAATATAACCTTACAAAAATCATATATATTTTATTTACTGATCTCATGTATTACTCTTTTGTTCAAATTACGTGGTCGTTTCACTAGGCATGAAATTTAAGAAGGAAATATATATTTTTTAAAATTGTGGTTTAAAATAAGTTTTATTTGTACGGTAACAAACCCCCCACCCCACCCCAACACAGACGCAGCACCACCAGCGACCGCCGAAGCGGCTCCGTCCTCCATTCACCGGCGACTAGGTACGTAGATCTGTTCTCTCTTTTCTTTGTTCCCTTCCCCCTTGCTATTCTTTCCCTATCCCTCCACCCATCACTGTGGCTAGGTTCTTCACATCACCACCAGCGACTATCAAAACTCTAGGGTTCCGACAACCCAATACATCCGACGAATAGATCTAGCTAGAAAGGAACTTCAGAGACCACCACCACCCAACAACGAACTCCGATAACCTCTGGCGGTCTCCGGCGACGACGAAAATCAGGTTTTTGTGTTGTTTTCAAGTGCAAAATAGGTTCTCTCTTAGCCTTTACTGTATTTAAATTTATGTACATCATTTACAGTAGAATTCTAGTTAGTACCAGTATTTGTTGTGCGATTCTTGTCTGTGGTTCACTTGTTGGTTTATTCTGTCATTACGTGCTAGTGTATTCAGTTTTAGTACTTATATTTCTATTCACATCTTGATTCTTGCTTGTTGGTTTTTATTCTGTTTTAGTACCCATATTTCTATTGGACTTTTTATTTTTCTCTCATGAAGAAGACCAGGTTCTTCAAGTTCTTAGGCTCAAAACATAAACCCTACAGTGGGTTTCGGGCAGGTTTACATAGTTACACAAGTTTCCGGCAGTGAACAATGACTTTCGATGGTGAACAAGAATTTTCCGACAGAAGACAAACATTTGCACAGATGTACAGTGATTTTTGGCAGCAAGCAGGTTAGATTCACCTGGAGTTGGTACCTCCAGGTGCCCGTATTCATTCTTTGTCCTTACATTCGTAGTTAAATTTTGCTTGCTTTGTTGTATTGTATATTAACTTTACATTATTGCCGTCACTAGTCTTCTCCTTAGCTATATAAGTTTTTCATAGTGGCTAGACTTGCACCTAGAGTCTTGTTAATTTGTGTTTGTCGCATTGATTTCTACTTATTTCAGGGTATATAGCCGAGTAGTCTATAGCTGCTTTAGTGGCTTTGACGACTAATGGTAGACTAGGGTCATGTTCTCGGTTGGGGACGGGAGCGAGGGTTAGGGGGTAAGCAGGGTAGGGGAGATGCTAGGCTGAGAATAGGGTTTTGGAACATTAAAACTTTAACAGGGAAGTCCATAGAGCTAGTTAAGATTCTTAAGAATAGAATGATTAATATAACATGTGTCCAGGAGACCAAATGGGTAGGACATAAGGCTAAGGATGTTGACGGGTATAAGTTATGGTTCTCGGGTAGGTCGGGGTATAGGAATGGGGTAGGTATTTTGGTAGACAGTGAGCTAAGGGACTATGTGGTAGAGGTTAGGAGGGTCAACAATAGGATGATGGCGATTAAGTTGGTAGTTGGAGGGTCCACTATGAACATTATTAGCGCTTACGCGCCGCAGCCGGGCTTGGCCAAGGAGGAGAAAATGCGTTTTTGGGAGGATTTGGATGAGGTGGTGACAAGTGTGCCATCCACTGAGAAGTTATTTATGGGATAGGATTTCAATGAACATATCGGGTCACTTCCGGGGGGCTACGACGACGTGCATGGAGGCTTTGGCATCGGGGACAGGAATGGGAGAGGCGTCTCACTTTTGGAGTTCGCTTGAGCTTTTGGGTTGGTGATAGCCAATTCGATGTTCCTGAAGAAGGAGGAGCACTTAGTGACATTCCGTAGTTCAGTGGCTAAGACTCAGATAGATTTTTTGGTCCTTAGAAAGGTTGAAAACGGTCTTTGTAAAGACTGCAAAGTTATTCCAAAGGAGTGTCTTACAACCTGACATAAGCTTTTAGTGATGGATTATGAGATCAAGATGGAGAAGAAGAGAAAGGTCGTGGATGACAGATTGAGAATCAAATGGGGGAGTTTGACCATGGCTAGTGCAAAGGAGATGAAAGAGAGGTTGACGCTAAGGGGGCTTGGGGGAGTAGTGGGGACGCGACCAGTATGTGGGACAAAACGTCCAGTTGCATCCGGGAGGTAGGTAGAGAAGTGTTAGGAGTCTCGCGGGGTAGCCGTGATGGGCATCGATGGGACTAGTAAAGTTCAAGAGAAGGCGGATGCGAAGAAAGTGGCGTATGCAAAATTGGTAGAAAGAAAAGACAATATGGAGAAGTGGACGAATAGAGAACTATACAAGATGGCGAGGAAGGAGGCAAAGCTAGCGGTCACGGCGGTGATAAAAAGTTGTACAAACTAGCCAAGGCAAGAGAGAGGAGGGCCCATGACTTAGATCACGTGAGGTGCATCAAGGACGAGGACGACAAAGTACTGGTGGAGGATGCGCATATTAGGCAGAGGTGACAGTCTTACTTCCATAAACACTTGAACGGAAAAAAAACCCGGAGACATTGTGCTGGGAGATCAGGAGCGATCTAGTAGGCACCGGGATATTGGGTATTGTAGAATCATTAAGATTGAGGAGGTTAAGGGTGTTATTCGCAGGATGCACGGGGGATGAGCGACCGGGCCTGATGAGATTCTAGTTGAATTTTGGAATAGCGCAGCCAGGCTTGGAATGGCTGACTGAGTTGTTGAACGTCATTTTTAAGACGATGAGAATGCCCAAAGAATAGAGGTGGAGTACAATGGTTCCTTTGTAAAAAAACAAAGGTGATATCCAGAGTTGCAACAACTATAGGGGTATCAAGCTGTTGAGCCACACTATGAAAATTTAGGAAAGGGTCGTGGAGATGAGGGTGAGAAGAGGCGTGTCTATTTTCGAGAAGCAGTTTGGATTCATGCCGAGATGTTCAACTACAGAAGCCATTCATCTTATTAGAAGGTTGATAGAGCTATATAGGGAGATGAAGAGAGACTTACATATGGTTTTCATCGACCTCGAGAAGGCATACGATAAAATCCCTAGAGAGGTTCTCTGGAGATGTTTGGAGGCTAAAGGTGTACCTGTGGCGTACACTAGGGCGATCAAGGATATGTATGATGGAGCAAAGACTAGGGTACAGAAAATGGGAAGAGACTCGGAGTACTTTTCTGTGATGATGGGGATGCACCAGGGATAATCTGTTAGCCCTTTCTTATTTGCCTTGGTGATGGATGGACTGACGCAACAAATCCAATGAGAGGTGCCATGGTGTATGTTATTCGCAGATGACATAGTCCTAATTGATGAGACTCGCAGCGGGGTGAACGCTAAGCTGGAGGTTTGGAGACAAACTCTGGAGTCTAAAGGGTTCAGGTTGAGTAGGACCAAGACAGAATATTTGGAGTGCAAGTTCAGCAATAGGAGTGACCGTGAGATAGACGTGAAGGTGAGGCTCGAGACTCAGGTCATTCCGAAGAAAGGAAGCTTCAAGTACCTCGAGTCGATTATCCAAGAGAATGAAGAGATCGATGACGATGTCACATATCGTATTGGGGCAAGGTGGATGAAATTGAGGCTTACATCTGGAGTCTTGTGCGACAAAAAGATGCTACAAAAACTGAAATGTAAGTTTTATAGGGCGGTGGTTAGACCGACTATGTTGTATGGGGTAGAGTGTTGGCTAGTCAAGATGTCGCACATCCAAATGATGAGAGTGGTGGAGATGAGGATGTTGAGATAGATGTGTGGGCATACAATGAGGGATAAGATTAGAAATGATGATATCCGGGGCAGAATGAGAGTGGCCTCGGTGGAGGATTAGATGCGGGAAGCGAGGTTGAGATGGTTTGGACATGTGCGGAGGAGAGACACAAATGCCCCAGTGCGAAGGTGTGAAAGGTTGGCTGTGGACGGGTTCAGGAGGGGTAGAGGTAGGCCGAAGAAATATCGGTGAGAGGTAATTAGACGGGATATGGAGCAAGCGCAACTTACTGAGGACATGACCTTAGATAGGGGGTTGTGGAGGACACAAATTAGGGTAGAGGGGTAGTAAGTAGTCGAGCGTAGTCCTACTTACGCCTACAAAGGGTAGCTGTAGTGTTATTACTGTAGGTCCGCTTAGCATATCATAAGAATAGGCGTATTATTGCTTTATAGCCTTCTGTAGTTTTATTTCTGTTAGTATGTGTTCTTTAATGTACTTGATTTATCTCATTTATCTGTGTTAGTTACTGCTTCTTCTTTCTTCTTTTTCTTTTCCTTTTCAGGATTGCGCTATTATGGCGTATTCACGTTTGCTGTCAGCATTTTCATACTGCTTTAAATTTTTAAATTTTAAATTTTTTTTAAATTTTAATTTTTTTTTAAATTTTTGACCGGGGCTGACTGTTTTTTCTGCTTTGCTTGTCATGAGCCGAGGGTCTCTCGGAAACAACTGTTCTACCTACCAAGATCTGCGTACACTCTACCCTCCCCAGACCCCACGTTGTGGGATTGCACTGAGTATGTTATTGTTGTTTATAAATCATCCCATTAAAGAAAAAAATAAAAACTAAAATTAATTATTTTTAAATATAGAAAGATGACATTTTTTAACAGACTAAAAATAATAATGTGCCACACAAATTGAGAAAGAAGAGAGTATGTTCTATCGATATGCTATTAAAATTGTCATATAACAAGCAGAACATTTGTAATGAACCAGAAAATCGATCTCTCCGTCAAAGCACTCCTAACAAAAACTTTCTCCATTCTCGCTGTCAATTAAAGATGGTGAAATTCGGGGCATAGTCCAGTGGCAAAGCCTGGGCGCTATAAGACGCTCTGGCATGGGACAACGTGGGTTCGATTCCCCGCAAGCACAAAGAAACTCTGCATGTTGGGGAATTTGACCTTGTCTCATTGATCAGTTGTACGCTCCCAGAAAAACTGGCCACCGGAGCACATCCCGCGATTTACCTGATAATAGTGTTGAAGGACCGGTCCTATTATCTCCAGGACGTCTGAGTAATACCAATGAAGTAGTCAGGCGCAAGCCTAGAAACCTGGATTATCAAAAAAAAAAAAAAAAGAGATGGTGAAATTCGATTTATCCTACTCGTAGGTGTTTATGTCATATACTTCTAGATGAAGACCCCATATATCCTTAAAACAGTATAAGGAGAGATACCTTTTTGGATTATCCTTGGACATCATGACTTGATAAAATTAAACATGATTAGTATATTGACTCAAAAAATCATTGCTTATCTCTTCTATTTTTTTTTCTTTCTCATCCCCATTGGAGAAACCCACCCCTCTATTGCCATATAGCTAGGAAACTAGACAAAACCCTAATAAAAAAAGGACAAAAATAAGAACTTTACGTCCCTCCATCCCAACATTAATTAAAGGATTCGGAGTATAATAACATATCAAGTGAAATTCCACAATTAAAGGATTCAGAGTATAATAATAAATTATTTAATTTCCAAAATTAGATATTAATTCCTTAATTATTTACTCTCTCCATCCCTATACTTGTCATGTTTCCTTTTTAAGAGTCAATTTGACTAATTTCAAAAAGAAATTAAATTAACTTAATGTAATATTTTCTAATTAAAATTTAAATATTCAAAAATTATATGAAAAATATATTTTATCATCAATGTCGAGCGTGGAGATTATGGGGAGGGAGAGGGTTGGTGTGCCACTGGGTCGATGGAGAACCCTAAGAAGGGGGATGACCTACCAAATTCACATAAGGTCATCAACATGAACATAAACGAAATTTTGAACTATGTATCAAAATAAAATGAACCATTTCTGTTCTTTAAACTGAGGTATATGAATAATGATTTTTTGAAATTCGATCTCGTAAGGGATAAGTACTCAGTCCCGGTCACTTTCATGTAGTATAATAATTAGTTGAAAAATATTTAGACACTAGCTGTCAATGAGGTTTTTACCTATGATGCCACAAACTTTAGTCTGATCAGGTCAACCTTATAGCACTTATTAAGGCTATTTAATAATGAGAATATGTGTTATAATATTTAAGGAGGGATTCCTACATCATCATGAACTTAATCAATGCCCAAAATGTAATAAAATAGAAAAGATCCATATCCACTTAGTTGGCTAATTAAATTAAAGTTGTATAGTGACATAATTTGGTTTAGGTGGATGACAGTTTTAAAGCAATCACTATAATTATTCTCATTTAGCATTAAAGACTAAACTATATCAATCTACATACATGTGCTCAAGAGATAAATTAGTATACATATATAATATAAAGGTTTAAATCATAAGCGGTCCCCTAAACTTGTTCACTGATTCTTGTTAGACACCTAAAAACCTAGGTTTGTTTCGATTGAACCCCTCTACTACTCCGGATTTGTACCACGTAAGCACTATTTTCTTACATGACACATCATCTGCATTTCACCTAAAATGGGCGCGTGAAGGTGTTCTTATGCAGCCACTGTGGCACCCCCAACGATTATAATGCCCCAATGTGTTAAGCTTTTTATCATCCTGGCGTCGAGCTATTTTTCCGCAGGCTAAGAATTCACTTCGAATGAAGAAATTCAGAATATTGTTTCCTGATCCCAAGGATAGCGGTAGTTGGGGCAAAGCCCGCTTTCTTCGCTCCGCGAATGAGAGAGAAAGTTAGAGGAAAAAACACGAAGGCGCTCTGGTGGGATCTTCACGGACAGAAAAAGATTGCAGTCAGTTTGATAATGATCGAGTGACATTGCTTCTTCGGCCCGAACCGAGGAATCCCTTAGATATGATGCTTGAAAATCCTAAAATCCTTAAATCAACCTCTCTTCTCTCTCTTTCTCTCGCGATTCTCTCTTGGATTCGTTATAATGTCCCAACGTTAGTATTATCTCTTCTTTCTATCACTTTGCCTCCATCTCTCAATCTCTCTTCTTTTTGTCGTTAATATTAGCTCAAACGATGTCACAAAGTTTTGGGAATATGGAGGAATACAATATGTGTAATTGTGATTATTTTTGTCATCTAATAACTTCGAGGACTCCAAATAACTCAAGTCGTAGATTTTTTTCTTGCAAGATTCCAAAAGTGAGTAACTACTTTCAAATGTTGATTTTTGGCTTGATTTATTGTGTATATTTGTGTTCATAATTTTCTTTTCATTTTATGTAGGATAATGGTGGATGCGGTTATTTTTGTAGGACTTTGTTGGGTTCAAATTACATAAGTAAGACAGAGCGGAAGTTTAAAATTTTGTTTCTTACTTACCTCAACAACTTTGATAATCTGGTATGGTTATACAACAATAAAAACATGTAACATAAATCATAAAACTTACAAGTTATAGTATCTGGAATCTTTATCTAGTATAGGGATGACACGCGGTTGCCCTTTCGATTGCAAGCTCCAAGCTTCAATGTATTTATCTTTCGGAAAGCTAGGAAATCCGGCAGAGGTTTGAGAGAGTATTTTAATTCTAAGTCTCTAAGGCTTAGAATGATAATCTGAATAATTTGTATGTGAATAATGAAGAGAATGCCACTATTTATAGGTGAAAATTAGGTCAAACCGGATTAGGGTTTGACCTTGGGCCTGACCCAAAAATCGAGGCAGAGGCGCCGCGACCCTAGGGTATGGGCGTCGCGGTGCTCGACGTGTTCCTGCACTGTCTCAATTTATTTTCTGAGCATTCTTAATTAAATCCAAAATCCAATTTTAACTTAATTAAAATAATTATTATTCATTTAAATTTTTTACTTAATTAAAATAATTATTATTCATTTAAATATCTCGATTCTAAATCGAACATTTAATTACTCTCTCAATACATCCTTAGATCGAAAGGACAATCGACATAGTGTGACCCTACATGCCTTCACATATCGACATTAATCAAATTAAGGTCTACGCGGAACTCCTAGACGGCACCGCAAGACGAACTCAATATGTGAAGTACGTTTACACGAATCCAATAAACTTAACCTCTATGTGGTGAGATAAAATCTTTTCATTCATGACACATCCGATCAAGCTTAAGATTTGTCAAGTGTCTATCCAAATGGCTTAGTCATTGTATCTCATCTATATTAGTTGACAACCAGATCATATTCTAAATATGTCTATTGCGTTGGCCAACGACTTAGTCAACCTAATATCACTGAGAATCCGAGTGTTCTCTTGAATATACATTCGAGGAATGAATCCTAATCTTGGCTCAACTACCACCTTTAATCCACATCGTAATGTACCCAATACAAGTCGTATCTCAACCTATAAGGCATTTGAGCTTAGGACAGGATCAAAGTACATTACTTTGTAGACAAGGTGCGTATTGACCTCAAGTCTAAGGACTTCTATCTTCCACACGCTGATCATACTTTAGACAAGTATAACAAACAGTATATCAGCAGGGTATACCAATACTTCCAAAGTATCCATATATCCATCACGAGTAGCCATTACTCGTAGCAGGTGAGACATACTACATCCTCTAAGGATGTGATGCAGACCACATGTCGACTTATCACATATCATCGATATCCCATTCTCGATGATCATTAGTCGATGCTATTTTAAGAGCTACATTATAATATTAATATCTCACACTATTAATAACAGCGTAACCTCCAGGGATGCATATTATAGAATATTACAAACAACCAATTAATAATTCAATAATTGCAAATGCCAAAATATTAATCTCCATTAATAATAATACGAATGTGTATAAAGTACATTTGTCTTAATACAGATTGTCTCTAAGAAATAAATATACTTTCAATCTCCCACTTGGCCTAGAGCCAATCTCCAACATATCTAATGCCCATATTCTCAAAATGACCATTATGCTTGACTAAGCTTAATGGTTTAGTGAATGGGTCAGCTAGATTATCGTTTGTGGGAACATAATCTAATCTAATCTCTTCAGTCTCCACCGTCTCCCTGAGTATGTGGTACTTATTTGGTACATGCTTGTTTCTGTTGGGTGATCTTGGCTCATTAGCTTGCGCAATCGCACCAGTGTTGTCACAATAAATCGTTATTGGAGAAGTGGCACTTGGAACAACCCCTAGTTCTTTCACGAACTCAGAAATTGCGACAGCTTCTTTACCAGCTTCCGATCCGGCAATGTATTCAACTTCTATTGTCGAATCAGCAGTTATAGCTTGTTTGGAACTTTTCCAGCTTACTGCTCCACCATTGAAAATGAACGTGTACCTAGACTGAGATTTGTAGTCATCAACATCCGTCTGGAAGCTAGCATCAGTGTACCCAGTAGAAGCTAGCTTTTATTCCCCACCATAGACTAAGAAGTAATCTTTAGTTAGTCTAAGATACTTAAGAATACTCTTGACTGCCTTCCAGTGTTCTTCCCCAGGATTCTGCTAGAATTTGCAAGTCATACTAAGTGCAAAGGTCACATCTGGCCTAGTACAGGTCATGACATACATGATCGATCCTATAGCCGAAGCATATGGGATCCTTTTCATGCGTTCAAGTTCTATAGTATTAGAAGGACTATCCTTCTTAGATAACTTGATGTCTTGTCCCATAGGTAGACCGTCTTTCTTGGATTTTTCCATAGAGAAACGTCTAAGCACGTTGTCTATGTAGACTGACTGTGACAACCCCAACAATCTATTAGGTCTATCTCTATAGATCCTAATTCCCAAAATGTAGCAGGCTTCACCTAAATCCTTCATCATGAAGGTACTGGACAACCACTCCTTGACTGATTGCAGGAGAGTATTATTGTCTCCCATTATTAATATGTCATCTACATATATGATAATGAAGGCAATACTCTCATCCTTGCGTTTACTATAAACATGGATCCTCTTTGCTTCTAACGAAATCAAATGACTTGATAGCCTTGTCGAAGCAAATGTTCCAACTCCTCGAGGCTTGCTTAAGCCCATAAATGGACTTTTGTAGCTTGCATACAACATTTGGTTTGGACTCAAGTGAAAAACCCTCAGGTTGTTTCATATACACCACCTCCAAATTTCCTCTCAACACTTCCGTATTGTGCGCACAATGAGTCCAAGAATATAAATTCTTCTCCATTGAGACATTGTCCCATCAATAATATTGTTGTATACAATTTTAACACTTTCAAAGAATTCAAATTCATTTAATCATTAAACTTTAAACCTAGATATGTTGTTTTCTCTATCGAGTTAATCATCTCTTTAATAATCTTTACACTGTCAGTATATAATTAAAAAAGTTAAATAAACATCTTATACTAATAAATGGGTGGATGGATTCTTTTAACCCCCATGATGCATTTTGACTAATTCATCAAGTACATGTTATTTCTGATCGTCACAAGTACCAAGCTAACTCTATTTATCAAAGTTTAGACAAATGACAATAAATCACCTAAGCATTTTTACCTCTACTTGGATTTTAATCCTAATCTCACATCGATCCGTTCTAGCTTCATTGACCGTTAGACCATATCATAAGGTGCTATAACCCCTATTATTTCTTTTATTAAATAACATATCTTTTTGCTCAGAAAGTAATTTCTTTTGTAGTTTTGCTAAGAAAGAAATAAGTTAGAGAAGAAATTACAGAAAAGAAAAAAAAAGAATATGGTGCAAATGGAAGTGTCTTATAGGAGATGAAATAATATGAACTCACCAAAGCTGTGGAGAAATTATGTCATAGAATGTCTGTCAATAAATCATATTCCTTGGAATATTCCATGCAAGAAAGCTTTGCATAAGTTTCTATTTTTGTTATAAAATGGCAGGAGTCTTATAAAAATATTGTATACATTAAATATTAGTAGTGTTTTTTTTCTTAAAGTTGGTATTAAAAATAGTATAGTGAATCAAACGTAACAGTTTGAATGGCTGTCCATGTGATATATTCTTTGATGGAAATTGTCTTTCTTCTATTTGACACTAGCTGTTAATTAATTATAGATAATATTGTATGCTTCTAAGTATCAACTACATGACATTGATAACATTTTTATCATATTATATTCATCTTGATCCTCCAAAGATATATTTCTAATTAATATAATAATTGTCAAGAGTATACGTTAATCATCTAAAACTCGAAAGCGTCAACTGATAAAAATGAAAAAATATTTTGAAAAGAGAACTGTACCTCTAAATAAAAAACTTAAAATATATATATAGATAGTGTAAAAATTCTTTATTGATCAATTATCTTTAACTTATTATAGCACATGAGTTGCCTTTTTTATTGTTAGAGTGACTAATTAATGTTTATCATAGAGATTTCCTCGTAATTATCTTATGAACTAACTGCTTGCTTGTGTAAATATATAGCAACGTAAACGACAAGTGACTATACAAATCTCTATATGACTTTGGTGAGATTCCAATATTACAAAGGAATTATACGTCTTCGATAATGAAATTGCAAAAATGCTCACATAAATTATATCATCAGTCATTTAAACAAAGTTAAAGTGTTCTTTAATATTACCACTTTTAAAAAAAAATCACAAGTCACAACCTTACATACCACTAGCAGACAATATTCATATGTTATAAGATTTGCAGACAACAAAAGAATATATTCTGGTCATAATATATTCTTTCAATATAAGAACCAAGAAAGTAAATAAAAAGGAGCATGAAAAGTCTAACAGATGTCCTACGCAAAATAATCATAAGAATTAAAAAAAAACAAAGTAAAATTAATAAGAGTATTACAGATGTCACAAGACAGAACTAGTTTTATTATACTTATTTATTTTTAGCTATGGCCATGGAACCTAAATAACCTACCATGTGCAAGAGGGAAGCAAACAAATCCCACTCAATCTGGAGCATACAATTGTTTTTTATTCAAGTATTTAAGATTTATCCATTTAAGCTGTCCCAGTAAACTTTCTCTAGTTTTTATCATAACCTGAGCCCATGGCATCTAATATCTGCTTTGGCCAAACAAGTCTCACAAATTTGTTACTTGCGCTACGGTATCATACCGTCCAAAAAACTCTTCATTTCTCTCTCTCATTCCAATGTTGAATTCACGTAAAATATCATGCACACATTTCTTCATAAGCTTGCAACCTGTCAATCCTTCTTTACTGACCCACCCTCGTCGACATGCCCTCCGTCGCGAGGGTCATAGTTTTGTGTAATAATCATTAAAGTATATATGTTTTTGTTTTCACCATGAGGTTAACTTAACTTACAACATGCAGTTTTTCGCAAGAATGCCTGCTATAATATATTATAACAAGTTAAATTATATTAATAGAGTAAAAATTATTACAGTATTAGTGCATATAACTTAAATCCATGAAATATTTGGAATTCTTTAAGGAAGCACTAAAGTAATTCACATGGAGCAGTTGCTTGTACTGAATTTCAAAAATAGCATAAAAACTATAATTTTAGGAGGTGTAATTTCAAGGAGAATATTCATATGTACAATGAATCTGCAGCCTGTACTTGGAAATTACTAGTGAAACGATCTTTACATAAATAACCAGTCATTTTCACTGTTTACTTTTCCTAATCAGTATACATATTATACACTGATTATACAAGGTTATACACACTATACATGGATTATACATATACTATACATCCACTGGCTTATCGCTGGCTATTTTTGGTTTAAGCGATTGTGTTGACGGCTATTTAGATTAATTTTTCAAGAAAAAAGAAACACAATGATACAGCATATGAGAGAAAGGATTCAGGCAATAAAATAGTAGACGATACAGCAAATAAATTTGCATCCCTATTGCCAAGAAAGGTGATCTTTACATAAAACACTAAGAATTCTAGTGTACAGAGAGTTGAATCAAAGTTCTAACCATAATCTTATCTGGGATAATTCACTGTTACATTAACAGACAAGCCAACTGTTCTTGTCCTACACATAAACTAATCAAATGGGAGCAGCGATCTGTAATGAACTGGCTAAATCTTACCCGTGTCACCTCGATCTTTAGCAAATAGGAAAACGATTTCAGCTTATCAATTTTGAGTTGGTAACATCAGCGTTGGAACAGCCATTTCTTGAATCAGTTATGTTGCTGCAATAAACGCGAACATTTTTTTCTTGGCGCTGGTTCCATCTGGTGAAAAGCAGCTAATACTGTGCAGCATTTCTTAGCAAACTAGAGCAAATCATTTTTGTCTCTTTCCAAATCTTAAGCATCTGTTGTGTTTAGATTCAGCTATACTCGGGGCTTGAGAAAGTCGTCCCTTGTTTCGTTTAGAGAACGAGCGTTTCTCCATTGCATTAATGAATTTGTGCAAGTGCTTAATGTACTCGGGAAACGTCTCTAGATTAGAATGTCCTCCGCCTTCGACCCATAATGGATCGTATTTCTCTTTGGCAAGTTCCCACAATTGCTTACCATGTGAAAAATCAACAACTTCATCTGATGTACCCTGCAAATAGATCAGTTTCAGAAACAATTTTCTTAGTCTCGTGATTTTCCATCCCTCCAAATTCTTCTCTGGACTCCTGTTTATTCCTAAAGGCCTATCAACATGCACACGTTGCACTAAACAAGATCCCATGGCTGGGCCAAGTAACAAGTCCTTGCTACAAGTCGGAGCCTCCTAAAGCTTTAACCAAAGTCAAAATATCCCTTGATAGTCCATTCCCAAATTCGTGAGCAGTTACAAGTAGTGAATTAAATTTTAATATGTAATCATGTTGAAGTAACTTCTCCAGAAGTCACTCTTTGGAAATGAACAAGATCTGCACCCAAGGGCGTGGCCAATCAACCGATTCATTGAGACCAATGAAGTGGGTTGAGAACCATGAGGTCTCAAGTTCAAATCTCAGAGGAGGCAAAAACACAATGATTTCTTCCTGGCCAATATGCTAGTTTCAACAACCCTCCTTATACTTCTTCCTAGCTGATTGGCCTGTAGTAGGCATTTGGTTTACCACTTTAGGTATAAACACTATGGCTTTCAACCTAAATGGTTTCAATTTCAACCAATCTGTAGTTGACAGTCAAGGTCGTATAATTAACACTTGGGCTGATATCATTAACCGTGCCAACCTTGGTATGGAAGTTATGCATGAACATATCCCATCTATCCAAGCCTTGGTGGACAGAGTTACCGGTACCTGTGTTGATGGGACGTTTCAGGTACCCCGTATTAGTCGAGGTGCGCGCAAACTGGCCCCGACACCATGGTTATTAAAAATAAATAAAAAACTTCCAGACCTTCTTCTCAAAAAGGAGGTCTATAGAGAGTGAATGACTGGACTAATTAGGTGCCCAGTAGACACAAGCATCTACAACCCACTTCTGCAAGTGTATTATGGATTTTAACTAAAAGTGATTACACAAACTGTGAGGAGATGTGGTGAGGGACAGCATACATAGTACAAAATATAGAGCACCAAAAACATTAGATTAAAACTAATAATGGCTAAACAAGATTTTGGATTCTCAATAAGGACTACAAAAATCGGATGATTCGTGGACAACGTTAATGCCTGGATTATAATGCAGAGGATTGTAATACAGGGATCACTTACCCTAATCATTAAATTATCATACTGTTTTGACGAATGTTTTGTTCATTGAGTTGAATATGTGATATATCATATATGTGGCTTATAACGAAAAACATGTATTTGATTTTAAGTTGAGAGTTGAGAGATCTGGAAGATGACATACTTCATTCCAAATAATTATCCGAGTATGCAATCCTTACCTCAAATAGGGAATACTTCATTCCAAATAATTATCCGAGTATGCAATCCTTACCTCAAATAGGGATGCTTGAAAGAAAGGACCAGTAATGAACAAAAGAAGTTGGTTTTGAAGTGAATTAGATGCAATGTTGTGGATTATTTTCTTGTGAACTCATAGTCTAAGGGTCTGTCAAGAAGACAAGAACAAGTTTGATCTTTCAAGGAGACTAATTATTCTTGTCGATAGCGAGGTCGCTAATCATAAAGGGGAAGGAACGTTTGAAATGGTCCACCATTGGATGTTGACAAAAGGGGTCATCGAAAGCATCTTTGACATATTCACAGCACATAAATATCCCATTTACTTCAGTTGTTGAGTGACATAAATGCTACACAAGTACTTGGATGCACCTTGGGTTTGGTCGAAAGTGCTAGTGTCTTGGTTTCTCACATGTCTACTACAAGAACTTGATTCTAAAGATCAAGACAATAATGAATAAGCTCGACCAAGGAAAAGTACTAGGTCTCTAGAGAATCATTTTTTACTTTTTGACCAACTTTAACTCAAGTAAATACATGAGCCCAGTAGAACTCTTCAATTATAAGGGGACCAAAACCATTTTTTTACGACTATTATCTTGATACGATTTACCAGGACGTAACCAAAAGGCAAAGCAACAACGCAAGTGGTCCAGAGGCGGACCCAGGATTTGAAGTTAATGGGTGCCTACAACAATCTCAAGTTAATATACAATAATAATTGGTTCACAATCAAATATTTATAAATATTTAGTAGATTTCTTAATACATACACAGGGTTTGGATAAAAGCTATTAGGTTTACGTGAACCTATATGTTACATGGTAAATCCGCCTCTGAGGTGGTTCAACAGGCTTTTGCACAAGATTTTGGCTTCACTTTGGAAAAACTAGAAGTGCTATGTCTACAACAACTATGCCTCAATCCCAAGTTAGTTGGAGTTGGCAATGGATTCTCATTATCCATTTCACTCTATCTGAACCCGTTTTATTTCAATATTCGATAATTTGGAGTTCACTAGCACTAGAATTTCCTCTACATTTTCTACTGACACACATCTCTAGACTAAAATGACTCCTACAATGTTGAGCCTAATGAAAGCATACAATCCTGACTTGGCCTTAATGCCAACTATCAATGTTGCCTATATGGGGTTTTTCGTTTTTGCTAGATTTGAGTGTATTTTGAGAGTTTGTGGTCCTTTGATACCATTTCCTTCTATGCCTTTTTAGCTATACCTCATCGGATTTAAATATCGTCAATCATCATGTTTCCGTGACTATCAGAGGTGTGCATTGGGAGGTCTACCAAACCATTTCAAATAACCTTATCTCATTTTATCCTATATACGTGCTAGTTGCCCGTAGAACATCTATCTTAATATCTGGATTCCTGCAACACTTTTTTTGTGGATCTTAGAGGCTCAACATTTACTCTAATATAAGAATGCTGGTCTTCTATTGCTATACAGAACTTGCCTTTTATTTTGGTATGTATTCTCCTATCACATGACAATCTTGTAACACTCCTCCATTTCATCAACTTATTATAGTTTTATACATTCCATCTTCCTAATCCTACATCATACCATTCTCTTGGAATGTTGGTTAACTTATCTAAAAAAGGCAGCCCGGTGCACTAAGCTCCCACTATGCGCGGGACCCGGGGAAAGGCCGGACAACAAGGGTCTGTTGTACGCAGCCTTACCTTGCATTTATGCCCAAGGCTGTTTACACGGCTTGAACCCATGACCTCCTGGTCACATGGAGGCAACTTTACCAGTTACTCCAAGGCTCCCCTTCGTTGGTTAACTTATCTAATGAAGAAAATTTGAGGAAGGAAGAGCATACAGAAGCATATTATGTCAAAGTATCTAGAAGGGAGAACGAACTAAAAAATAAATGTTTCTTACATGGATCACTAAAACCGGGCAGCTGACTTTTTGTATTTTGTCTATATTCTGCAAAATGAAAGAGATTTTATCAGCATGATGCTTTGTCACAAAAAATAAAGAAGAAATAGATGAAAAAAGCAAAATACTTACTTTGAAAATGTCAAACCAGAATGTCATCTTGACAGGATATAGAACTCGTATTCCTGAAAGTATAGCACTATGAAGAACAATGGCTCTTAACCTCTGTAAGTGAGATGCCAAGTGTAGTGTCGGCCCACTGCCAACAGATTGTCCATACAGAATGATATCCTCTTGCTTAATGCTGTATTCGCTCTTCAAACAATTATAGACAGCTTCTATGTCGTGGTATGTGTTGAACTCAGATGGCTGATAGAAGTAAATAGACATCAATTTTTAAAGATCGGAACAAGTAGACCAAAATTCGGAAGGCAAGAGGAGAGAAGCAGAAAAAAATGAACATAATTGTATGGAAGTTGGCATGATTATTTCCTTACCTTACCTGATGATCCACCGTATCCCGAGTAATCATAGCTGCAATCCAGCAAGCAAACATGACATCAGTGCCAAAGAAAAAGGAGATTATAACAAAATAACCAAACTTTCACAATACGAATTTCATGATGATACAGTATTAATGCAACTACAAAATCCATGCAAGTTTAGGAAAGACAGAATTGGAACTAGGACTCTGCCTACACTTGCAATTAAACCACCAAAGATATGGAGAAATAAAAAAAAGAAAAAAATCTCATCAAAATCAGATATGATTTTTTGCTCAAAAGGATGAATTAGACCAACAACACAACAACATACCCAGTGAAATCCCACAACGTGGGGTCTTGGAGGGTAGAGTGTGCGCAAACCTTACCTCTACCTTGGTAGATAGAGCGGCTGTTTCCGAGAGACCCTCGGCTCAAGACAGAGCATAAGCACAAGCAAAACAAAAGCAAAGCAAGAGAGACGGTTAGACAGGGTAAAAAAATAATTAAAAGCAGTATGAAAATGCTGGTATCAAAAGCGAAAGTCATGATAGCACATTCCGAAAAAGTAAGTAGTAGCTAGCGCAGGTAAATAAGCTAAACAAAATACATTAAAGGACACCTAGCAGCAGAAATCAAACTATAGGGGACTATAAAGCAAAACTGCACCTATTAGTATGATAGGCTAAGTGGGCCTACAATACTAACACTAGAACTACTAGTTTGCAAACATAAGTAGGACTACGCTCGACTACCTACTACCCCTCTACCCTAATATGTGTCCTCCACAACCCCCTATCTAAGGTCATGTCCTCAGTAAGTTGTACCTGCGCCATGTCCCGTCTAATCACCTCTCCCAATATTTCTTCGGCCTACCTCTACCTCTCCTGAACCCGTCCATAGCCAGCCTCTCACACCTCCGCACTAGGGCATTTGTGTCTCTCCTTTGCGCATGCCCAAACCATCTCAACCTCGCTTCCCGCATCTTATCCTCCATCAAGACCACTCTCACTCCGTCCTGATATCATCATTTCTAATCTTATCCCTCCTTGTATGCCCGCACATCTATCTCAGCATCCTCATCTTCGCAACTTTCATCTTTTCGATGTGCGAAGTCTTGACTGGCCAACACTCCGCCCCATACAACATAGTCGGTCTAACCACCGCCCTATAGAACATGTCTTTAAGTTTTGGTGGCACTTTTTTGTTGCATAAGACTCCAGATGAGAGCCTTCATTTCATTCACCCTGCCCCAATACGATGTGTGATATCATCATCAATCTCTCCATCTCCTTGGATAATAGACCCGAGGTACTTGAAGCTTTCTTTCTTTGGAATAACCTAAGTACCAAGCCTCACCTCCAAGCCTGTCTCAAGGTCGCTCCCATTACTGAACTTGCACTCCAAATATTCTGTCTTGGTCCTATTCAGCCTGAACCTTTTAGATTCCAGAGTCTGTCTCCAAACCTCCAGCTTAGCATTCACTCCTCTGCGAGTCTCATCAATCAAGACTATGTTGTCTGCCGATAACATACACCATGGCACATCCCCTTGGATTTTTCGCGTCAGTCCATCCATCACCAAGGCAAATAAGAATGGGTTAAGAGCTGATCCCTGGTGCAAGCCCCATCATCATTGGAAAGTGCTCCGAGTCTCCTCCCACTGTCCGTACCCTAATCTTGGCTCCATCATACATATCCTTGATCGCCCTAGTGTACGCCATAAGTACACCTCTAACCTCCATCCATAGAACCTCCTTAGAAACTTTGTCGTATGCATTCGCGAGGTCGATGAAAACCATATATAAGTCTCTCTTCCTCTCCCTATACTGCTCCACCAACCTCAACCAACCTCCTAATAAGGTGAATGACTTTTGTGGTCGAACGCCCCGACATGAATCCAAATTGGTTCTCAAAAATAGACACGCTTCTTCTCACCCTCATCTCCACGACCCTTTCCCAAACTTTCATAGTATGGCTTAGTAGCTTGATACCATTATAGTTGTTGCAACTCTAGATATCACCTTTGTTCTTGTACAAAGGGATCATTGTATTCCACCTCCATTCTTCGGGCATTCTTGCCGTCTTAAAAATGACATTAAACAACTCAGTCAGTCATTCCAAACTTGCCCAGCCTGCGCTCTTCCAAAATTCAACTGGGATCTCATCAGGCCCGGTCGCTCATCCCCTGCGCATCCTGTGAACAACACCCTTAACCTCCTCAACCTTAATGCTTCTACAATGAATTAGACCAACACAATTCATCAAATCAAAAACAAAACCAAACTCACTTTTCACCCCTTACCCATCTTGATGTAAGGAAAGTACTTAATTACATAGAATATCATATCATACACAGAATTACAAGAAGAACATATTAGGCAGAAGCCATATCCAACAAAACAAGTAAAATCAAAACCATTGAAAAACCATTAACAATACTATCAAAAACAAGCAAAACCCATGAAGTCAGTTATTCTAAAACACCCTTAAACCAGAAAGAAAAAACAGAAGCAATATACAACAAAAAAAAAGTAAAGATCAAAACTTTGGAACAACCATTACCAAAAATAGCAAAACAAGCAAACCACTTGAAATCAATTATTCTAAAACAGCCTCAAACAAGGAAGAAAAACACCCCCACCCCAAAACCAAAAAGAAATAGACTATAATATTATCAATAAAAGGGAACATACCACATAATATTAACAACAAATTACAACAAGAACATATCAGGCAGAAGCAATATACAACAAAACAAAGTAAAAATCAAAACTTTGAAACACCCCTTCACAATACTACCAAAAACAAGCAAAACCCATGAAATCAATTACTCTAAAACACCCTCAAACCAGGGGGGGAAAAACACCCCACACACCAAAACAAAGTAAAGATTGAAACTTTGGAACAACCATTAACAAAAATATCAAAAGAAGCAAAACCCATGAAATCCATTATCCTAAAAACACCCCCACAACCTAAAACAAAAAGGGGAAGGAATATTATCAATAAAAAGGAACACCACATAATATTAACAAGAAATTACAACAAGAACATATTAGGTAAAGAAATACTTAATTACACAGAGTATACTACACAGAATTACAACAAGAACATATTAGGCAGAAGCAACATACAACAAAACAGAGTAAAGATCAAAACTTTGGAACAACCATTAACAAAACTATCAAAAACAAGCAAAACCCATAAATCAATTATCCTAGAAACACCCTCAAACCAGAAATAAAGGACCCCAAAACCCAAAACAAAAAGGGATAGAAAAAAAGAGAAGAACGTTATCAATAAAAAAGGAACATACCACATAATACTATTAACAAGAAAACAAAGTAAAGATCAAAACTTTGGAACAACCATTAACAATACTATTAAAATAACAAGCAAAACCTATGAAATCAATTATTCTGAAACACCCTCAAACCAGAAAACACACACACACACACATAAAGATTAAAACTTTGGAACAACCATCAACAATACTATCAAAAACAAGCAAACCCCATAAAATCAATCATTCTAAAAACACCGTCAAACCAGAAAAAGAACACCCCCCCCCCCCAAACACACACCCAACAAGGTAAAGATCAAAACTTTGGAACAACCATTAACAATACTACAACAACAAATCCAGTGTGATCCCACAAGGTGGGATGTACGCACATATTACTTCTATCTTTGTGGGGATAGAGATGTTGTTTTCAGTAGATACTCGGCTTAGAAGAAACCATTAACCATACTATGAAAAACAAACAAAACCCACGAAATCAATTATTCTAAAATAACCCCAAAACAAGAAAGAGAAAAAGAAAAGAATAATCATATATTATGAATAAAAAGGAACAAAACATACCACATAATATTAACACGAAGATGAGCTCTAAGTTCAACAAAAAGATCAATCATTTGTCCCAAATCAGCAGCATTTGCATGAGAATAAAGAAGTGTAAATCTCCCATTTGGATGTTTCCAAAAAGTAGCAACAATTTTATTACCACCTTTTGTATCTAACAAATGAACATTAACATTCTTATCAGCTGTTATACCACTAAAACAAACCCTTCCATTATCTTCATCTTTAGACACTTCATATGTTGGTGGATCTGGTGGAAAAAATGCAAATTTTGCAGCTACACCTGCTGTTACATTGCCCATTATAACATATAACACAACCCCCCCCCCCCCTAGCAAAATTTGTATATTAATAGAGTATATAAGGATTTATAGGCCATAAAATTGGTAAAAGCATCAAGAATTGTACTTGTTTTTTTGATGAAAATATGGGAAGAAAGTTGAGTTCTTTTTTTTATATTGGGTTTATTTGTTTTGTTTTTGAGTGGTTTGTTTGTTGATAATGGGAGAGAGAAAGATCCGATCTAAGCGGGAAATAAAAGCTTCTAGAAAAGAAGAATTAATAGTAGAAGCTAAAGAACTGACCGGTTCCTTAGATTTTTCAAATATTCCTTTAATAACCCATTGAGCTGTTTAAGCAGATATGTTGGTTCCTTAGATGATCTGTAAATACCCACTCTTTATTTTTGTTTTAATTATTTTTTTCCTATTTTTTGGTGGTACTATTTTTATTGTTGTTTTTTGTTTCAAATTTATGTGTCATGAATGTTGAGTATTGATATTGGTGAATGAGAAATGATTGGAAAGAAAAGTGGGAGTTATCCCACATCGGTAGTGGAAAGAAAAGTGGGAGTTCCCTCTTGCTTTATAAAATAAGCATTTGTCCCACATCGGTAGTGGAAAGAAAAGTTCTTCTACTTATAAGTAGAATTACTCCTTCTTGTCAGTAAAAGAGTTGAGGGGGCAAGGACCCCTCGCGCCGTCGTCGTCGCTCGGCCTCAGCTTCGACTTCGGCTTCGGCTTCGGCTTCGGTTTCGGATTCGGATTCGATCAAATGATCTGATTGATTGATAATCTTTTTGGACCAAATTTTCTTTAATTTTTAATTATCCAATCCTACCCGTTAGTGACCCGCGACCCGGTTTCTTTCTCACATTTAAATTTCCCACCGCTTTTCAAAGGGTCGTTCGTAAAGGTTGCAAACCTTCGAAACAAGATACTTCCATGGCTATAAATTCGTTTGATTCCTCGTAATTTTACTTACGAATTTTCTCGAACAACACAAACTTCTTCTTCTTCTTCGCATAAACAAATTCTGTGTGATATACTGCTGTTGAGTGGTTCGCCGCTACCTGAATTTGGAGTACTACTATTCTGGTAAGATAATCGTTCTATCCTGGGAGGGGATATTCCATCAACCTCGAGTACTGTGAGGGGAATAATTTCCTTAAGGACACACTTTGAACTAAGTGAGCTCGATTATATTCTGAAAAAATATTCTTATTTTCAACACTGATTCTGTTTATTTTCAGTGTTTATTATTTACTGGTTTTTTGGAATACATATTAATAACAATGACTTCTGTTTTTGAGTTAAGCGTTAAAAAACACACTTGAACTATTACTTTTTCGTGAGTTTTCTATCTAAATTATCACGTGTGCAAATTTTCTAGCTGAACTATCATCATCGATTTATCGAAACACACTTCAACTATTAGTTGTTCATTTTTTCTACCTCATTGTTCAGTTAGAAAAAGTGAATAATTAATAGTTAAGGTGTGTTTTGATAAATAATTGGTGATAGTATGAAACTAGCACACCTGATAGTTCAGATAGAAAAGGATAACACCCCGTAAACCCGAATTATGTGTGGATGTGCTAAATGAGTATTAATATGACATTTTAGACATGTGAAGTGCTATCGCTGGCGATTAGTTCTCAGATAGTCGTTGGTTTCGAGTACTTCCGAAATAATTTTTACGTTATACTGTAAACAATCTACTCGAGATTGAACAATTAGCCCCTATTAAAAAGGTAGCTTATGTTTGGGAAGATTCAAAGTAGTTCCTAAATATATTCTTTTAAGTATTGTTGGTCCTTTAAATTTGTGAAAAGTGAGCAGTTTTGGTTTTGGTTAAATATTTTAACAAATTATGTTTGCTAAATTTTAGGAGAACCTTGAAAAAACAAAAGATTTAGCCAAAAACATCATGAAAGTTCCATCAGATCTTATAAATATAATTTCAACAAAAAAAATTTAACTAGACACAGAAAATAGTAGAAGTTGCACCTCAAAAGAGTTACACCAGACTCTAGGAAATAGACCAAATATCGGATATTAAAAAAAAATTGCGCCTCCAAAATATGAGTTTTTGCTAAATCATTTTTCTCATAGTTTCGGTCAAATTTAACAGACAAAATCTGTTAAATAGTTGGCGAAGACTGAAAGTGCTCACTTTTGACAACCTTAAAGGATTAAAACTGTTTTAAAATAAATTTAAAGGATTCCTTTGAATCTACCCGAGCACAAATGACCATTTTTTTTATTTTCTTGATGAAAGTTGCCTTTGTGCTGATATCACCTTCATGAATTGGAAGATAATCTTGAATTGGAGACTACTATGGCATTGTCATGATGAATGACAGGATGGTGAAAATTGGCTTGTGAGTAGTGATAGTTACCACTCCCTCACTCTTCCCTTTCATGCTTTCACAACGGGGAACCATGAATTTTCTTTATGTTGAAGAGATTCCTTTTGAAGAAGTTATATCATGAAAGTTGAGAATAATCTTGGGGGAATATAAGCTGCACTTTGCATGCCCGGAGTGATAGAAAATATGAAACATACTTTTTGACTGATTAGAGTCATGTCTAATCCAACGACACAATATAAGTTAATGAGTGAGGTCACAATTTCATAATTAAAGCTCATGGCACGTATTATTTATTACTTTTGCACTGGACTTAATGAATTTGTTTTTTGAACTATGTCATCATCGAGTTAAAAAATGTGCATATCATGTGAACTTACTTTGTCTTATATAGAACATCACTCTTCTCTACATTTTGGATGTGATATTTGCCTCAAGTGTTGAGGCATATGCACCTTTTTATAAAACTTGCCGATTTAGAAATTTGTTAGTCCTGAGGGGACACCAAAGGCGTCTACCCTTCCATCCCTTGGATAGATATAGAGGGAAGGCAGAGCTTTTGTTTTTTTCATGTTGTCAAAGAGTTGAACAATGATTTTTTTTTTGTTGTCAAAGATTTGAACAATGAAAATAGATGACTTGTTTTTTTCATGTTGTCAAAGAGTTGAACAATTTTTTTTTTTTTGTTGTCAAAGATTTGAACAATGAAAATAGATGACGAGTGCCTGATCGAATTGATCAGTGTAACGAATGGATTTTAGGCCTAACTCAACCTCAAAAGCTAGTTTGTAGGGTGAGGATTGTCCAAGTCCATATAAGGAGTCCATGTTCCCATTCCATATCTGATCTGAGACTCTTAACACTCCCCCGCACGCCCAGACCTTGTTAACTGGAGTGTGAATGACCCAACATCGGTGAACATAGAATTAGAATGAGTCTGACTCTGATACCATGTAAAGAATGAATCTTGGGTCTAACTCAACCTCAAAAGCTAGCTTGTAGGGTGATGATTGTCCAAGTCCATATAAGGAGTCCATGTTCTCATTCTATATCCGATGTGGAACTCTTAACAATCAGGTCATGTAGAAACAAGGTTCAAGTCTACCGATTTGTTAGAGACCTCATCAACACACCCTGCTTCTTAAGCTTCACAATTTAAATTGTAACTTCATCACTTCGAATTTCAGTAACTTATGAGTTATTATGACTCCCATTGCAATCTTTTTACTTTTTAACTTGGGTTTACAATTACTTATATCATGATATAGCATAAATTATACATACAATAAAAAGAAGATTTATAGATCTCATGCTTAATTTATCAAGCCTACCATGTTACTAGAAGGTGGAAGATCAATGTTACTTTTAGTATATCATTTTACCTAAGCTAATTTTGGACATGATGAACCTAACCTTTGTGTGTTGATGGGGGTGGGAGGTTGGTTGGCCTACTTAATGAAGAAGCCATCATCAGTGACTGATTGTACCTATTTCTTTTAGTATGTCATAAAAAAAAGAAAATAAAAGCTGTGGGTAGTTAGTAGTACTAAACTAAAGTTGCAATTATTATATTTCTTTCCTCAAAGCTATAAGAAAAGAGGAAGCTTTAGTTTAAAGGTAAAGAATTATTGGATCAAAAAAGCCTCAATAGAATGCTTGGAATTTGGTGCACATACTAAAGGCTCAAGTGCATTAAGCTTTTAAAGGGATATCTGTCTGTCTTCAAGTGTTTTAATTTATGAAAAGAATTGAGTCAACAGAAACATAATGTTTACAAACTTTAGATTATTTATATTACCACATTTACTTTTTTGAAGAAATCTAGGTAAAGGGTCATCATTTTTTACCTCCCTTTTCACTTTTGATTATAGTATTGAATTAATTACTAGCTTATTAAGCTTGGAAAATGAGAATTGAGTCTCCCATAGATAAGCCTACCATAGTTTTTTTTTCTTTTTCATTTTTCTTATAGTTTAAGACTAGGACTTTAGTGTACAATAAGCAATATAATGCCTTGTCTAATGCAGTGGTATTTAGGGCTTGTGGTCCAACTTGTTTCAGTCTATGGTATCTCATAGAAAAAACCAATTTTCCAATTGGTTACTTTCATCTTTCTCATTTTGTTTGACTTATTACTATATAAGAAATATTTTTCTAGTAATTAGTAGGGCTTTTAAGATATATCACTTTTTAAAATTTATGTTTCTCTTATTATTTTTTTCATCAGTCTATAGGTGTGATACCTTATGAGTGAAAGTGTTAAAAGAGGACGAGATAAATCTAAAATCACATAGAAGAAAGTGTCTCTAAGAACTTGCATATCTTGGAATCCATTTAGATTTAATTAGTGAATGATAATGTACAATAGAAGAAACCATTCTGTATAAGCTAGACAAATTAGTTTAGGATATGTTTTGTCCACCTCTTCAGAACGAATCTGAGTCTATCAATGGAATGTCTTGAGTGTAACCATATAGAATGTTTTAGACATATTATTAGTATATTCACTTTTAGGTCCTTTAGTGTTTTTAAACTCTTTCCGAGATTTTTTTTTGTCAATAAGTAATACATAGAACTTCTAATATTTTTATTTTGTATAATGTTTGCCCGCGATAATTTTAATGGGAAAAACATGATTATTGATGATTTATATAGTATGAGCTCAACAAGTTTGGATTGATGCATAATAGTAGTTGTTGTTGTTTCTTCTATTGCTTTTTTTGTTCTTTAGCTTTGATAACCTCATGAATCTTATCTATTAAGTCAACTCTACAAGAAGGGAAAGATAGGGGGAAATTTCTTTCTCTAAGGTCCCTAACCTAGTCTACCAAGTCTTGACTTAGCCCCTTTTTAGGAACTTTTTAGCTTATAAAAATTGTAATTTATTATTTTAAAGTTCAAAATATAATTGAATTCCATTTATATTCTGAAAGTTAATATAAACTCTTGTAGCAGAAGAGCTAGAGATAATTTACCATTAGGCTTATGGTATGTTTGGTAGCATTAACAAATAACTGGATGGTTCAGTGGTAATTTAGAGGCCAGCGAAGCTCTCTCCCACACGAGATGTGGGTTAAAAAATTGGTAGCATTATGACACACAAGTTCAAAGTTCAAAGTTCAAAGTTCAAAGTTCAAACTGTGTAACATTTGCAATTAAGAGCATAACTATGAGTGCTCTAATCTAACTATTTAAATGCAAACAGAACATGTCAAATTGACCTAAGTATTCAGGAATAACTATATATTTACGAGATAATACTCTAGGTAACAAAATTCTTAATAATAGAACCACATATTGTATAATTTATAGCCGAATACTTAAAAAATGTTAAGGGCAAAAGTTGTAGAATATATATTATGAACAATTCGACGCGTAAAAACGCGCACACACCTTCTTGAAGAATTTGGGACGACCAACTCAAGGAGTAAAGCGTACATGGAACGAATGTTTGTTTGTCGAGGCATTAACCCCACAGAAATTAAGCATTATCACGAGCAAAGATATTAATGACGAAAAAGTTTTTTTGTTATACTATTAATACTTGATTTGTTGTTCTTCCCAAGCCTGGCCGAGGAAGAGTTACGAGGAGCATATTTTGAGGCTGCTTACCAATATTTCCCTTTTGAAACATTGGTGTCGTATATAAGAACATATTTACAAGGAAAATAAAACACCAGGACAAATAAGTTGGACTAACTTCCCTTTTTTACAAGCATGCATTGAAATCTTAATGCAAACAAAGTCATATATTATCACCATAAATTTACATATAATGTAAATGGTCACATGAAGCTTTTCTTTTCCAGAGAAGCAAGCAGATTATACTGGTCCTCTCATAACCTGCCTCAGTACATTTATACCTCAAATAATATATTCCAAAGCTAAAATGCTACCATTTATTCTGAACTGCACATGGGGGCTGGGATCAGGTTTGCATTATACACATAAACAAGATGACAATCATGTTACATATATAAAGGAATTCATCCGTGTACACATTCATATTGTGTTGTTCATCAATATACAAAGCCCTCCTACTAGCGAATATTCTCTGTATATTTTGTAATTATGATAGATGTATATTTAAGGTAACTTAGGATTCGTACCATATTAGGAATCAACCTTTGTACAACTATATATATTGTGAATAATGAAAGGAATCCCTAAGAGAAATTATTCCATCTTTCATTATACACATAAACAAGATGACAATCATGTTACATATATAAAGGAATTCATCCGTGTACACATTCATATTGTGTTGTTCATCAATATACAAAGCCCTCCGATTAAAGAGAGGCATGGACAGAACCTCTACTTGGACTATTAAACAGTATAAGTTCCTCCTCTAATCTTGTTTTGTCTCAGACAACAGAAATCCAAGTTTCTGCTATCTTCTCCACTCTTCCGTTTGAAACTTCTGCGACAGTGAAGTCTCGCGATGTGCCTTCGAATTCCGCTGTCAAAGCTGGGGGTCTGACCCGAGGAACAATGGTTCCGTTCAAGTATATGGTATTATCATTTCCAACCACTATCATTTTGCGAAAGCCATTTCCAGAAGCAAGCTGTTTGTGCATGTCACCAAAAATGACCAATGGGACCGGATATGGAGCAGCCGCTTTTAATTTGGCTAAGGCTTGTGCTAGATCTGCACGAGATGTAACGATCAGATGCCGATGAACCAATCGTTTTATTGAACTTAAGTTGAGAAGATTTGATTAACCACTACCGTTGAACCAAGGACTTCAGAAAAAAAAGATATCAATTCACAAGTATTACCTGGATCACCATGGTCACCGCCGTCAACAAACCAGTCTCTTCCGCAGATGTCATCCACGTTAGCACCTAGCCCTGCATCTCCCTACTCAGAATACTGAAACCGCAAATATATTTCCAGCAACAGGTAGAAGTACCTCAACAAAATACTACTTCAGCAAACAATACACCTGTTGGACCATTATGAGCAAGGAATATAATTGAATGATCCTCTGGAGTGTCCATTGCAGCTTGTAAGATTCTCTCAGCACTCCCATCCATATCACTGACCCCATACCTATGAAGGTAAAATTGAGATAATGTAAAGTTGCAAGTCACAATCTAAGCTACATCCAGAATGTTAAAGCAGAAACTTGAGTTGCAGATATTATTTGCATGATATGGCGCTATTTGTCCAGGGTATAGGCACAAGAGGCAAAGATGAAGTCATTAAATTCTTAAATGTTAGAAATTAGTTTTGAGCAATTCCCAAATAGAACTGTCCAACATGACGTACTTAGAGCATATACCAATTTTCGTCGTGCAGGCCCAGCTCTGATACCATGTAAGATTATTAATATTTCTTAGGAAGTATTTCTCATTAATATCAATATATATAGTGTACAATATACAATCCTAATACAAGAGGAAAGAAGAATTCTAATCACAATACAAGATGAATCCTAATCTAATAATGGGTAGGGATTGTAGTGTTATACTTGTACACGTTTACAAAAAGTGATCAGGTGCCAGAGACAATTTTAGACGTACTTAGAGCAAAAGTAATCAGGTGCCACTTGCCAGCGACAACTGAAATAAGAATAATCATCAATCTAATAAAGTACTTCATGAATTTGAACAGAAACAGGAAAAGAGAAAAAGAAAAGCTTCAAGCACTGCTACTTTGGTGCATTTTGTTAAAATGATGTCCGATAGGAGATGAAAATTTCCTATCAAATAAAAAAGAAAGGGACATACCACACAAGAAACAATAACAAATTAATCTGTCTAAACCTTGTTTATTGACTAATTAAACAATAAAAAATTAAGTTTTACACAATCAATGGCCTAATGTTAATGAAGTGGGTGATCTGAATTATACATTTACAGAAATTCCAAATAAATTTATGCAACTACTTAATTTCTCCTGGATCATCCGCTCAATTGCTAAGATCTTATTCAATCTTGCCCTTCATATAGCTCAAGTATTTTGTTTATCAAACAAGAAAGCAAGAACTAGAAGTCATAAAATTGGTTTTAGACTATAATAGTATATAGAAAGTTTTCCCTTCCGATCAGAGAATTTTGGAAAAGGTTATATCAAGTAATAAAGTTATTTCCATAGTTTATGCTATAAGAGCACTCCACAGAAAGACAGAGAATGGCAAAACATGTGGAGAATGACCAAAAACAACTTCAGCCATTTGTTGATGACTTGTAATGTATTATTCTAGCATTTGTGGATAAAACTTGTGAATCAGGCATGTAAACTTTGAAGACTATAAAGAGTCCATGTCTTCATTGGAGAGTCGCGCTTATACATCTACAAGAACAAAATGCATCAGAATCTTCAAACCGTAAGTATTGAAATATTGGTTCTAGCAAATTAATAGACAAAGTTATGGTGAAGTGTCAATGTGCATTGAAGAGGAAATAACTAACAAACGAGATTAGGACCACAAACCTTGCTTTAAGAAGCTGTTTCCGAAATAAGGGTCTACAACCACAAGAAAAAGGTCGTCCACCAACAATACTGAGTTTTAGCATAGGGAGATCCATCCGACGGTAACCAACATGCTCATCACCAAGACTGACCATTATAAATTGTCAGCACATCGAAAAGATAACTTTTACATTATAGGTTTTTTTCCTTATACTATATAACATGGGACACAAAAATAGGTGAAGACAGAAACCCTCTGTTATTTGAAGGACTTGGCTGAAAGATTCATTTTTCTGGTATTCAGCTCTTCTTATAAGCAGATAGCCAATTAGACCTTAGATGGGAGGTTATGGAGGACTCAGATTATGGTCTCCCGCTTATCCTTTCAAACTAGTAGTCATAGTATTGCTCTATAGTTTTTTGTCCTTTGATCTGTGACATTATCTGTTGTTTCTTGTACTTTGATTATCTTTTTTTCTCTGTAGTAGCTACTTGTAACATCCCATACTTTCGGGTCACGGTTTGAACCGCTAGGCGTATGTAAAACCGCTAGGCGTGTGTAAATAAACCCGAAATAATTTTGGACGTAAGAAGTGTGACGACGGAAGTCGAAGATAAATTTGGTACGTGCATAAAGAGGTTATGGACTAGTGTCATATCACAAATTATGACATTGAGTATATGAAGGTCTTATAAGTTATTAAGGTTTAAGTGAATTGAGATCACATAATTAATTATGTGGGATTGATTAATCATTATGGGGACAAGAATTAATGGGGGGTTCTACACGTGTAATGCTTACACTAAATGTCTAGGGTGACTACCCTAAGGGGTAATGATGGGCAATCATTTAGATGCATTTCATCCTAAGTTAGACAAATCCTTTAAGAGAAAAACAGTAGATAAGTCAAAAGGCAACAATTGGAAATTAGTTTTTGAAATGCTCGTAGTGGACGTTTTTTTTCCAGACTCAATTCTCAACTTTTCGATTCAAGTACAGTAGCAAAACTATTTTGCCCTGTTCGATTCAATTAAGTGCAGCAATATTCTTTTCGCTCTCCGAATCTTTCTAATTTCGAGGTATGTTAAGGCAAATTATTTCTTTCTTTTGACATGTTTCATGTAACGAAATATAACCGTGATATTACTCCATAATTCATTCTACTCCTAGTAGTTAAGAATATTCATGTTATTGGTTCCTATGCTAAAAGCATGTCTAAATATATTCCTAAGTCCTTATTAAGGCATACGGAAAAGATGTTGATGTTCCCAATGTTAACCAAAGGTGTAAATGATATTATGTCGCTCCGGATGTTTATTATTATTCATGCATTTCATTGGCATTGCACTCATATATTACCCTGGACCAATATTACCCTGGACCACTTGTGCTGTGCACACTACTATATGGTAAATATTATATATATATATATGTACGGAAAATGGGAAAAGGGAAAGACGTTATATACGCACACCACCTGCAACTGGTACAGACTATCACGAAAGAGCCCGAATAGGCCAATATGATGTGATGTCCTTGTGTGGCGATATAACCTGATGCCCACAGAGGCGGTTATGGGAGGATTTCTGTGTGGACATTAGTATACCGCATTTGCATTATGCATTCATTAATCATTACATGGTATGATGCCCACAGAGGCTGTTATGATGAGAAAGATGCCCGATGAGGCTGATGTATATGGAAACTGCATTGTGCATAACATTTAGGCATATGTATTAGGGCCCTCAGAGGCATTTACTGCTGGTCAGTTGTTTCTGTTTCAGTTGTTGTTGTATTCCTGTTATACTATTGTTCATGCCTGGCATACTCAATACATCAGTCGTACTGACGTCCCTTTTGTCGGGGGACGTTGCGTTTCATGCCCGCAGGTTCACATAGGTAGGGTGACGGTTCACGTTAGTTGATTGCGGATCCAGCGGATTTTTGGAGCACTCCCCTTGTTCGGAGTGTTGGTCTAATTTTGGTACGGTGCAATTTTGCT
The DNA here is from genome assembly GCA_034509755.1 of Anisodus tanguticus. NCBI lineage: Eukaryota > Viridiplantae > Streptophyta > Magnoliopsida > Solanales > Solanaceae > Anisodus > Anisodus tanguticus. The sequence goes on along the minus strand of CM067543.1, from coordinate 3,325,647 downwards.
TATATATATGGGTTTGGCGGGACCCTATCCCGACCTTTGATGTTGCTACTCCTAGAGGCTTGTAGACAGGTGTCCTGTGATTAGTTGTCATGTGGGGCCTTGTCGGCCTTGGTATGGGTATGTATATATTGAAATTGGATTTCTGATTAAGATTTTCTATAATGTTTTTCCGCTTAGTCCGTATTTAATTATGATTAAGTGTTGGATGTACGATTAGCGGTACCCGGCGGGTGGGGTATGGGTGCCCGTCGCGGCCCTCCGGTTTGGGTCGTGACACTACTGCTCCTTTTTTCCAGACTGCTTTACATGCCTTATTCGCTTTTGCTATTTTCATTTTCATATTGCTTTGAATTGTTTATCCTTATCTGACCTTTTTTATGCTTTCTCTTGAGCAGAGGGTCTTTCGGAAACAGCCTCCCTACCTTCCAAGGTAGGGGTAATGTCTACGTACACTCTACCCTCCCCAGGTTCCACATCAAGGATTTCACTGGATAAGATGTTGCTAATTTATTTTTTTGATAAGGGATTTCCTGCTCAATTATGATAATAAGTAAAGCTGTATACAGGGAAGTTTAGTGTTGATGCCTTATATACTTTCCAAGATAAAATCAGAATCCAAAGAATTGAACCATTGAACAAACTCATATGCATATAATTGAATTTTAACAGAAATCTTGGCAACATGAAGCCAGAGTCTCAGAATCGGTCTTTATTCACTGGGCCTGGGGTTCAAGAAAGACTTATGCAGCAAACCTAGATCTTAAAACTTAACTCGTATTACTTGTGGCAATTAAATTTTTAATTTCCAACTTTAAGTAAAACTTTTTAAGTGCCAGCATTGTGGAAAATTATGCTTGTGGCACCTCTTAATACCTGCATGTAGATAATTTCCATGTAAAAGAAGATGCCATTCTTTATGTTTATAGTGCTATGTTTTCTTTAAACCAAATATTATCCAGATTGGTGCAGATATGCACATGTTCTTGTTGTATGACGTTTTGTTTTTCATATTCTGCTTGGTACATGTGTCGGATGTACATAGTCCAACCACCAGAAGATGTACCAAGAGGGCCTTTCTGGATCCTGGCTATTTATTCTCTTATCTTGCAATGCATCTATCTTCCTTACTTCTGAGACACAGCGAGATTGTGAGGAACACAAGATGGAAGGTCATGCCAGAGTGAGAAACTGACAGTCCCAAACATCATAAACGAGCACATAGCTATGCTATTTGATGTATAGATCTATAGATTTTTTGAAACTAAGAAATTATATATCACGAAAAACATACCGTTCCAATTGAAGTTGAACAGCGTCTTTTTCCCTACAAATTGGAACAGCACACACTAAGAAAAAAGAACAAGTAGATGAATTTAGCAAACCTGACTTAAGAGGTAGAGCATCTCAAAATTAGATGTAGGATAAGAAAGTAAAGTGTTGACGTATATAAAATTATAAACAGGTATGTGTAAACTAAAGCCAGGCAAATCAATTTAGAGGAAATGTGTAAGCAGTCGGATAAAATGGAACTTGGACTTACCTTCGGGAGAACTTTTGAGTATTCCACGCGTCATGGTTCCCCAGAATAACAGCTTTGGTGATCTCTAGATCTGCAATGCTTCGGACTACATCCACATTTTCATTCCCAAAATCCCCTGAAGCTAGGACAAATTCAAGTGAACTGATAATTCTTCCAATCTAACTTGGTTAATGAATGAAAATAGTAGTTACAAGAATAAAATAACTATGCAGTATGCATTGCGGATGAATAGTTGGGAGATAACAAGACAACATGCCTGTGAAGAGCACCAAATCAGACTGCGATTTTCGCATAAAAAATTTCATTAGCTGACAGAAGGAAACGAACCAAAAGATGTTATAAAAGAGAAGTAGAAGGATTTCTCCAAAGAAGGTTTCCGTTGTCCCAAAAAGGAAAGAAAAGAGTGGAAACACTAGGGATCCTCCCAAAAGTGTGGTTTCCAGAATGAGTTTTGTGTAATGAAGCTTGCACTTCACGATCTCTCGTGGTTATGTTGTACACCTACAAATTTGTTTGATAAATAATAGAAATCATTTCTCAAAACTACATAAAGGCACAGCTGGTATTTATTAATCATATACTATTAGGTAATAAGATACCAAAGCAGATAAAGATCATTTCTTCCATGTCACAAAAGCAGAATGGAGAAGAATAAGTGTTAGGAACTTTGAAGCAACACTCAGATCTTCATTTCTCAAAATGTTCCTGAACACTGAACTGCAATTAAGTGGAACAAGTCATATCCAAAGCATATGCACTGGTCAGAGGAGAAAATTAGCAGCAATTGCTAATTACCTACTAACGAAAGGAATAAAGTACGAAGGTACTTTCCACAGTTTTGATCGAACCTTCCAGCTAAAATAATTTAGTAGAAAAGCAGAGTGAGACAATTAGACAACAAAACTATGTGTTACACAACAAAATACAACTATGGTTCAGTTTGGAGAGGCAAAGAGCAAGGGAAATATAAGACCCAAAACCAAGACATGTAAAACTTTATAATTTGTAGTTATCTGTCCTCTCGTGCAACATCTACACAGGAAATGATTTTAATCAGCCAAGCTATATAGGTGCACTGAATAAATATTCAAATTTATTAAAATTGACCTTTTCTCTCTCTACATCTCTCTCTTGCGTAAATTTTGTCCGTTAACGGCTAAATTCCCTCCCTCCCTCCCCCCCCCTCCCAAACCCTACACTCACCGGCGCCGATAAATGCAGGTAAGCAGTCTTCTCCTTTCTCCCTCTCTCTACCTCGCTCTCGCCATCTTTTCCCTTTTCCCTTCACCACACCGGCTTCACTATAGCCGGATCCAGTCGGTTCCGGTCAATAGGAGCCGTCAGACTGCCTTCCCTTCTTGTTTTTTCCCCTTTATTGTGATTTTCTTCTGGTTTTATCTATCTTTTCTTCCCGTTATCTTGCTTCTTGGGCTCGTTGGCTCTGTTTCTTTGTTTTCTGTTCCTTTCTCTGTTTCTCCATATTCCTTCTATTTTGTTCTTTTCCCCACTAAGGACAGTGCCCTGTCACTTTCGTCGCCTCATCAAGTGTTTTTGGTGTGCTGCGGTTTTCCTTAGTTTTCGGGGATCAGACCAGACCTTTTTTGGCGGGACTGCATTCGACTTGCAACATCGCCTCGACATCTTGGACTAGAATCCAGATACTTGACTTTTCGGGCAACTTTCGGTGGCGAGCAATAAATTCTGGTAGTGAATAGTAACTCCCGGCGTTGAATAGTGACTTTCGACGACAAACAGGTTCGGTTCAACTTGAGTTGGTACTTCGGGTTGCTCATATCCATTCTTTGTCTTTATCCCTGTATTTAAATTTTGATGCTCCACTGAATTGCTTCTTGCCTTTACGTTCTTGCATTTACTCTTCCTGTTGTTAGTTATATCACACTTGGCGTTCCTATTTTAGGTGTAAATCTTTGATTAGTCTATTACTTTATATCCGCTTTAGTGGCTTTGGTGACAGATTGTAGACTAAGGTCATGTTCTCGGTCGGGGACGGGGGCGAGGGTTAGAGGGTAAGTGGGGTAAGGGAGATACTAGGCTGAGAATAGGGTTTTGGAACATTGAGACTTTAACGGGAAAGTCCATAGAGCTAGTTAAGATTCTTAAGAAGAGGAGGATTAATATAGTCAGTGTCTAGGAGACCAAATGGGTAGGACCTAAGGCTAAGGATATGGACGGGTATAAGTTATGGTTCTTGAGTAGGTCGATGTATAGAAATGTGGTAGGCATTTTGGTAGACAATGAGCTAAGGGATCAGGTGGTAGAGGTTAGGAGAGTCAATGACAGGATGATGACGATTAAGCTGGTAGTTGAAGGGTCCACTATGAACATTATTAGTGCTTACGTGTCGTAGGCGGGCTTGGAAGATGAGGAGAAGAGGTGCTTTTGAGAAGATTTGGATGAGGTGGTGGGAGGTATACTACCCACTGAGAAGTTATTTGTATGAGGGGATTTCAATGGACATATCGAGTCACTTCCGGGGGTTATGACGACGTGTATAGAGGCTTTGTCCTTGGGGACAGGAACGGGGGAGGCGTCTCACTCTTGGAGTTCGCTAAAGCTTTTGGAATGGTGATAGCCAATTCGATATTCATGAAGGAGGAGCACTTGGTGTCTTTCCGTAGCTCGGTGGTCAAGACTCAAAGACTTTCTGCTCCTTAGAAAGATGGACAACAGTCTTTGTAAAAATTGCAAGGTTATTCTGAGTAAGTATCTTACAACCCGACATAAGCTTTTGGTGATGGATTTGGAGATTAAGATGGAGAAGAAGAGGATGGTTGTGGATAACAGGCTAAGAATCAAATAAGGGAGTTTAACCATGGTTAGTGCAAATGAGATGGGGGAGAGGAATATGGCCAAGGGGGCTTGGGGGAGTAGTGGGGATGCGACCGGTATGTGGGACAGGACGACCAATTTCATTTGGGAGGTAGCTAGAGAAGTGCTAGGGGTCTCGCGGGTAGCCATGGTAGGCATCGAGGGGCTGGTGGTGGAATGATAAAGTTCAAGAGAAGGTGGAAGCAAAAAAAGTGGTGTATGCCAAATTGGTAGAAAGCAAGAATGAGATGGAGAAGTGGACGAATAGGGAATTGTATAAGATGGTGAGGAAGGAGGCAAAGCTAGCGGTTACAACGGCAAAAATGACAGCTTTTGAACGCATGTATGTGGAATTATAGGAAAAAGATGAGATAAAAGTTGTACAGACTAGCCAAGGCGAGGGAGAAGAGGACCCGTGACTTGGATCACGTGAGGTGCATCAACGATGAGGACGACAAAGTATTGGTAGAGGACGCGCTTATTAGACGGAGGTGGCAATCTTACTTCCATAAACTCTTGAATGAAAAAGGAGATAAAGACATTGTGCTGGGTGATCTGGAGCAATCCGGAAGGTACCGTGATTTTAGATATTGTAGAGGCATTAAGGTGGAGGAGGTTAAAAGTGTTGTTCGCAAGATGTGCAGGGGATGTGCGACCAGGCCTAATGAGATCCCAATTGAATTTTTGGAGTGGGTGACTGAGTTGTTTAATGTCATTTTTAAGACGACGAGAATGTCTGAAGAATGGAAGTGGAGTACAATGATTCCTTTGTACAAGAACAAAGGTGACATCCAGAGTTCCAACATTATAGGAGTATCAAGCTGCTAAGCCACACTATGAAAGTTTGGGAAAGGGTCGTAGAGATGATGATGAGAAGAGGCGTGTCTATTTTTGAGACCCAGTTTGGATTCATGCCGGAGCGTTCGACTAAAGAAGCCATTCATCTTATTAGGAGGTTGGTGGAGTAGTATAGGGAGAGGAAGATAGACTTACATATGGTTTTCATCTACCTCGAAAAGGCATATGACAAAGTCCCTAGGGAAGTTCTATGGAGATGTTTGGAGGTTAAAGGTGTACCTGTGGCGTATATTATGGCGATCAAGGATATGTATGATGGAGCCAAGACCAGAGTACGGACAGTAAGAGGAGACTCGGAGCACTTCCTTGTGATGAAGGGGCTGCACCAGGGATCAACTCTTAGCCCATTCTTATTTGCATTGGTGATGGATGGACTGGCGCGACAAATTCAAGAGGCGGTGCCATGGTGTATGTTATTCGCAGACGACATAGTCTGATTGATGAGACTCGCAACGGAGTGAATGCTAAGCTGGAGGTTTAGAGACAGACTCTAGAGTCTAAAGGGTTCAAGCTGAGTCGGACCAAGATAGAATATTTGGAGTGCAAGTTCAGTAACGGGAGTGACCATGAGACAGGCGTGGAGGTAAGGCTTGGTACTCAGGTCATTCCAAAGAAATGAAGCTTCAAGTACCTCGGGTCTATTATCCAAGGGAATGAAGAGATTGGTGACGATGTCACACATTGTATTGGGGTAGGGTGGATGAAATGGAGGCTCCCATCTGGAGTCTTGTGTGATAAAAAGGTGCCACCAAAACTTAAAAGCAAGTTCTATAGGGTGGTGGTTAGAATGATTATTTTGTGTGGGGTGGAGTGTTGGCCAGTCAAGACTTCGCACATCTAAAAGATGAAAGTTGCGGAGATGAGGATGCTGAGGTAGATGTGTGGAAATACAAGGAGGGATAGGATAAGAAATGATGATATCCGGAACAAAGTGGGAGTGGCCTCGGTGGAAGATAAAATATAGGGAGCGAGGTTGAGATAGTTCGGGCATGCGCAGAGGAGAAACAAAAATGCCTCAGTGCGGAGGTGTGAGGTTGGCTATGAACGGATTCAAAAAGGGGAGAGGTAGGTCGAAGAAGTATTGGGGAGATGTGATTAAACGAGATATGGCGTAGGTGCAACTGACTGAGGACATGACCTTAGATAGGGGGTTGTGGAGGACACGGATTAGGGTAGAAAGGTAGTAGGTAGTTGAGCGTAGTCCTACTTACGCTTACAAACTGGTAGTTGTAGTGTTATTATGGTAAGCATGTGTAGCCTATCATACTAGTAAGCACAATATTGTTTTATAGTCCCCTGTCGTTTGATTTCCTTTAGAGTACTTTGTTTATCTTATTTACATGCGTTAGTTACTGCTTCTTTTTTCAGAATGCACTATCATGGCTTATTCGCTTTTGTTACCATCATTTTCTTACTGCTTTAAATTTCTTATCCGGATCTGACCATTTGTCTTGCTTTGCTTGTGCTTATGCTTTGTCTTGAGCCGAGGGTCTTTCGGAAATAACCGCTCTACTTGCCAAGGTGGATGTAAGGTTTGCGTACACTTTACCTCCCCAAACCCTACGTTGTGAGATTTCACTGTGTATGTTGTTGTAAGCTATATAGGTGCACGTTTAGCACGAAAAAAGTTACATTAAACAAGATATAACTTGCCATTTCGATAAAGTATTATGCGGGTTTACAAAACGTACCACGATGTCCCATACCACGAATTATCAATGCATACTACAGTACTTAGTGTACACAATAAGAATAATAAAATTGGCAGTCAAGAGCTTCAAATTAAAGGCAAGTTTGGCTACCTTTAGTTAATCAAATCCAATACAGAGAGCTCTCATTGAGATGATAGACCAAATTCTAGCTTCGCTGGGCACATATTTAACAGCTAATTTCGAACTCAATGCAAAATCAGCTCAAAGTACAAAAAATTGGTCAATTCACCAGGAAACAATATCGAAACAATAACGGTATTTCGGTTAGTAGTTTTGAATACCTTGGATCAGTTTTTACAAGTACAATCGCATTATGTCTAATTCCTCCTACTTTGGCTGGATTATTTGTAAACAACAGAAATATGTTTTATATATTCAAGAAATTAGCATATTCACAATAAACAATACCTCAATAGTCGTAGCACAAAAAAACATTTCCAAAAGAAAAAAAAAAAAAATACCTTCAAGAGTTGAAGAGCTTTCATATCTTCTTCTAGGTTCCAATCATCATGCTTCACAATCCCCAACATTTCCATAAAAAGGTAAGTACACCAAGTAGGGGTGAGCGGGTCCGGGTACCCTAACATTTTTGAACTATCCGGACCCTATCCGGTAAAAGATCGGTTCCTAAATTTACTATCCGGAACCTACCCGTAGCAATCATTACCCGGAACCTACCCGGACCCACAGGGTCCGGGTAGGTTCCCGGCTACCCTGTAAATAAAAAACACAGATTAAGCAACATTTTTTAGCCTATGAGAATCAAAAAGAGTTCTAAAATAATTTCATCCAGTAGTTTTTTATCCCGCAATCGGAGTTTTTAGTACTCTTATAAGAAGTTTTAGAAAACTTATTCATTGTAGAAAAGTTAATTCTGTAACCAAAACCTAAAATTGCAAGCCAAATTTGACACTCAATTAATTGAACGTGTTGATTTCAAAATAAATTTGGAAATATCTTTATTAAACTTATTTTCGTGTTCATAAGCTTTTCGATACAAAAGAAAAGCTTTATTATACTAGTAAATCCCTAAATTTCATCTTCACAACTACAAAAATATACACAAGTTTTTAAAATAGATTTACATTTCAAATCAAAAAGTAATACAAATTGAAGATGAGTATCGCCTGAAATAGAACAGAAGCATATGATATTAAAAAGAAATTGAAGAGTTAGATATGAACCCATATGCATTTTAGAAACGACGTGAACACAACCAAGGGAGAGAAAGAGGCAAAGGTGAAGCTTCAACGACGACAATGATGAAAGTACCTGAGATAAAGCTTCAACAACGACGACGATGAAGCTCGGTGGTGTAGCTAAAACGACATTGTTATTGAGAGAGTTTTGGGTGTTTTCTCTTAGGGCACAAAGAACATTCTAGAATAAAGGGGTGAAAAAGTTGAAATATTTGCATCTTGGGGTGGGGAAAATCAATGTGCAGGCGTGCAACAAATAATTTTGGAGAAAGTTAAAAGTGGTCCAAATGTTTCTCAAAAAAATAAAAATATTTAATATTTTATAGGTTCCGGGTATCGGTTCCGGGTACCCTGTCTCTATTTGCCGGAACCGGAACCGGACCCGACATTGATCGGTTCCTAATTTTACTACCCGGACCCTACCCGTTATTATAATATATGTACCCGGAACCTACCCGTTAGTGTCGGTTCCGGCCGGGTATCTGAGTACCCTGTACCCATGCTCATCCCTAACACCAAGTCACACATACAAACTTGTTACTACAATTTACTATACCAATTCAAATTACAAAAAGAAAAAAGTAGTAACGTTATTCACATCACAAAACAAAATATAAAGTACACTAATTCAAATTACAAAAAGAAAAGAGATAATGGTTAAAAACACACCTGACTATCACATTTTTGTGAGTTTCATACCCAAACTATCAGTTGTTCCATTTTTCTACCCGAACTATCACCGTCTATGTATTAAAACACACCTGAATTATCACTTTTTTGTGAGTTTCACACCCAAACTATCAGTTGTTCCCTTTTCCTACCCGAACTATCACCATATACGTATTAAAACACACCTAGGTGATAGTTCAGGTAGGAAAACAGAACTAATAGTTGACTAATCAACTTCGAGGTATGTTTTAATACATAGATGATAGTTCGAGTAGGAAAAGGGAACAATTATAGTTGGCGTGTCAAACTCACGAAAAAGTAATAATTAAAGTATGTTTTTCACCATTAACTCAAGAAAAAAAGTACTGCTCCCTCGGTTTCAAAATATTTGTCTGATTTTGATTTGACACAGACTTTCTTCTAACATAGAGTTTAAGAAAGAAAAGATTTTGATTGTCAAATAAAGATACATAGAATGTACCAAAATACCCTTTAGTCTTGTTGCCTTAAGCATGTGAAAAGTTGAAACAAAAGAGTTGAAAAAAAATTATTCTTTTTAAAATGGACTAAAAACAAAGTATTACAAACATTTTGAAGCTAATTTAAATTACAAAAAGAAAAAAAGAAAGTAATTTTATAGAGATTACTAAGACACATTATACAGTTGTTTATTGAGATTAAAAAAAAGTGAAGGTTTGAAGAAAAATGCGTAGCAAAAATTATTGAAAAATGTGAAATCGATAGCTTACGACGTCGCCGACGACGGCGATTCGGATGGATGAGGTCATCGGCAATTCTAATAAAATTTCAGTCCTTAGTGTTTTGTTATAAATATTTGGATAGTGGATCGGTTTAGTGGGGCGGATCACCAAATGGTAAAAATGGGTGAGTTTATATTAAATAAGGATTTAACATTTAAAAAAATGTTACATTAGCAAAAGTTTACTAAAATAAGTTAATTGATTTTTGTTTTACAAAGATGAAAGTTGAGTGACTTTTCGGTTACAAAACAAAGTTGAGTGACTTTTGTGTTACAATGACGATAGTTGAGTGACTTTCCAGTTACAAAATAAAGTTAAAGTGACTTTTGTGTTACAATGAGATAATTGAGTGACCTTCTGAGAAATCAAGTCTTTTGTGTTATATATCTTATAATTTCCTCTTTTTCTTTTCGGAGGCTAAGCCTCACTGTGCAGATTCTGCAAGATATGGTTGTTTAGCCTAAAATTTGGTTATAAGGTCAATTAGTTGAATTTGTTTGAATGATGTCACAAGCAAAATAATTAATCCTTTGCTAATGTGAGTAAAGTAGCAACGAGATAATGAACAGTAACAATTTAACATAAATAACAAGAGAGATTCTTATTGTTTCTTCCAGATCAGGTGATGAATGTTGCGGAAGAGCAGTGAGGTTATCGGTCGTGCTAATAGAGAATAAGCGTGAAATTATAAGTAATTATGTGAAAATCATATGGTACAATCGCGGGGAAGTGGGGATTTTATAGGGACAGAAAGGGCAGCCCGGTGCACTAAGCTCCCGCTATGCGTGGGGTACGGGTAAGGGCCGGACCAACTAATAATAACTAATTCCTTAATCTCCGTCCGTTTCAGCCGTTTAAGATCTTAGGAGTTAATGGGTTAAAGGGAATCCCTAAGATTTCGGAATTTAGTCGTTATCTGAGTTATCCTCTATCTGGGCACTCTGAACCTTCCCAGATAGATTATTTTGGATTTTGATGGTCCGGTGTTGGCGGATTGCGTCTGGTCAGAAACTCCCAGATGGTTTCATCAATCTCCGACTGAGTTGGCATTGACCATTTCAACGGCCCTCTCTGCACTTGCCTTGTGTTTAGTCAAATAGTTGTCGCTTCTGGTATACTTCCTACAATGGCTGATGGCAGTCTACCTAGTGACCTGGTCGCCTTTACGCACTGAGCTTCAGAACTTACATTACCAAATGGTTCAAGTGAAATCTTTCAATCCTGGGCATTCAATGCATCTTTTTATTCCTCTAAATCATCTCTCAAATTAGAGGCAATAAATTTTCTATAATAAGAGTGTAAATCTCCTCATTCTCAGTGTGAGACCTTTCTCCCACAAAAAATACGTGATTTTTCCCATTGACATCTATTTCACTAAAACCGGGTACCTTTTTAACATTCCTCTCCTTCATTTTCTTTCTTACTTGCGCAAAATCACCCCATCTCCCAGAAGCCGCATAAGCATTTCCCATTAGTACATAAGCTCCCGAGCTACCTGGTTCATGCTCTATTATTTCATAGTAGATCTGATTAGCTACTCCAACAGATACAACTTGCAAGCGCCAAGTAAATCCCCCAGAACAGCACCATCACATTCCTCTGGAGGCATCTGATTCACCACCCTTATAGCTTCCTCAACTAACTTACCGCAACCTAAAATGTCAACAAGGCAACAAGAGCTATAAGTGTGCATAAATTGAAGGAATCTTTAAGTGTGCATATATTGAAGTAATAACATACATGAGCCACTGTGAGCTCATAGAGAATTGGTACATTGAACAAGAGCTATACATCAAGAAACAAAAGTTGTGTTTTCATAAACCTTAAGGGTAGATCAGTTCACAACTAATTAGTTGTTTCACCTTGCAAAATCCAACCCCATAATACCCAATTGGTATATCATCCAGACTTCGTATCCATCGCAGCATTGCGTTTCTTCAGCCTCAATGCACAAGCTAATCTTCTCTAATTTGGGCGAAGGTTCATATTAAGCCGTAGTCTGATAGCAATAAACGAACATTATGAATGTAGTTTGATAACTCAAATTAAAAGGGCATGCCAGGTAATGATTGAATAATCAAGCCAAAAACCATTATGAGTAGCTTTGGTTTGCAACAAGAATTCATAAAAAGTGGATGGTAGAGATTTCGAGAAATCACAAAATCCCGGCATATTTCTTGGTTGTCATGTTACATGGCATCCGTAAACTTGTTCTTTAAACCTAAGCCACTTTCTTAGTTTACCAGGAAAATATGAGGAAATTTTTCATGCTATAGCATGTGAGATAACAGAAAGAGCATCCATCTTTCTGCAGTATTTTCTCTTTTCCTCCTATTATGCAGAAAGAGCATCTAACTTCTTGAATTGTTGGTTGGTTAATCCCATAACACATGTCTTACTACATTAATATAACTGACCTGGTCACCTTTCTGCATTGAGCTCAGAACTTACACAAGCAACTGATTCAAATGATATTCTTCAATGTCCTGATATCCAATGCATCCATCTCTTTGATTCCTTTAAATCATCTCTTGCATTATGAGGCAATAAAGTTTCTTTAATAAGTGTGTAAAGAAAATTGTAGTAGTAAATACACAGATTAAAGGTGCTGAGAGGGAAATTTGAAAACAGAAATATAACATGAGTGCTTAAATTTCATTCAGGATTGTAAAATAAAAATTAAGTAAATATTCATCTTATGACTATATTAAAGCTAAAATAATTTTGTTTATATAGTACACATGTCGGGTACATCTTCAAAATAAAAAGTACTCCTTCTGTTCCGATTTATATAAGTACATTTTACTTGTTTACTGTACCAAAAAGAATAGTAGTATAATTTTTCTATATTTAAAATATAATTTAATTTTGAAATTTTTATTTTTTTCAAAAAAACAGTCACATAAATTAGGATGGAGAGCGGTAAAAAGAGCTAATATTTCCAAGACTAAGGTCTCTTGCTTTGGGTTAAAGAAGCGGTAAAAATAAAAGAGTATTCTGTTTTAGTTATGTGATATAGTTTAACTCGTTACGAAGTTTAAAAAAGATATGAAAAGCTTTGAAACTTGTGATCTTAAATATACATAACGCTTATTCCTTCTATCCTAATTTATGTAGAAAGGTTCGGAATACGAAAGTCAAAACACTTAATTTGACTACAATTTCATTTATAGATTCTTCAATTTCTTAAAATATAATTACTATTTAAAACTGACACGAATAATTCTACAAGTCAATATAGCTAAATAATTTAAATTATTTTTAAAATATGAGAAAATTATAGTTTAAAAAAACTATTTGACTTCTCAAAAAGTAATAATTTCACATAAGGATATAAGTTTTTCACTAAAGGGAAATAGGAAAATCTAAAATTAAATTGCCGAGAACAGTAAACTTATTTCCTCAAACAATAAAAAAATCCAATAGTACAATATCATGAAGTTTATCAAGTTGGGAAAGAGTATTTTTTTTTTTTGTAAACTTCTTGCATACAAAATTAAAATTGATCAATTCATGCTCTATTTGGATTCTAACGAACGGTGGAACTCAATGTTCGCTTGGGCCGAGACATTAAGACTGAAATAGGGCTAGAGGCCCAAAAGTTTGGACACAGAATTGGAAGGGGCCGCGCGAACGCAGGCCCCCACTATCACAAATTATGACGTAGGCTCGACCACTTGGGCCGACCTTAGGCAGGCACCCCTCCAAAGTGCAATAGAGGTCACCAGCCTAGGCCATAGGCCTTATTGATCACCCATTGACCCTGTCCAGGTAAGTATGTTAACATGTCAGCCCAGCCCAAAATTTATACCACAACATTTGCTCATCCTTTGTTTGCATTGGCCGGTATGGGATCCAAAGAGAAAACACTTTCTTTGTCACTTACATTTTCAGAATTTAAAAGCAATAAGATTTTACAACTCCATCCAAATCATAGATAGATCAAACGAAAATCCTAAGTATAAGAGTGTTTTTATCTGTCAGTTTTTTTTTTTATTTCAAGATGTATTTTCTTCAAAAAAAATAAAAAAAGTTATGTGCAAACTCTCTTCTAATTAATGTTCTTGTTAACACTTAAATATGTTTTATGATGAAATAATAAGATAGTATTGTAACGTGAAGGAGAATAACATCCTAAAGAGCCAAGGATATACGAATATGCATGTTAAAAAGTGATCAATTTGGGACATGGTTAAAAGCAGATAATCATGTTCTTTCATCGGAATTTCAAAGGCGCCAAGTGATAAACACTATTGATAAATATCCTATTGGAGAAATCTAAGCTTAGAAATGGCAGTGAAGAGAAAACTCGCAGAAAATGCAAACAATCTACAAAATCTGGAATAGGAACCGGAATTACAAGGTAAGTGAAAACATAGATAAGCTTTCGTGGAATTCTGCTTTCCCATGTTGGGTTGTAAAGGATGCAATGGCGTCTGACGAACAATTGAAACATATTATGAAGTAATAAAATGTTGTTGTTTACTGAAAAAAAATTAAATATTAATTATTGTTTCGAAAAACTATAGAAATTATGGAAAACTACTGTAGAAAAGCACTATGAAAAAGATTAAATGCATAAACTAATACAATAATCGAAGCATAAGAGACAACATACAATAAGAGAAATCAAAGGACGGTCAACTACAATGAAAATACTACCCTACTAGTATGGAAGGATACACGAGACAATGATCTATTGTCTACTAGACTTCTACCCTAATCGAACCCTCATATTATATTATCCACTCTCCAATTGGCAGTCTGAGCGTGCTTGTGGGACGAGGGGGGAAGGAGGAAAGAGGATTGTTAGAGTGGGTCTCCTTATATGAACTTGGACAATCCTTCCCTCGTTAGCTAAGCTTTTCGAGTTGATTTATGCGTATGGACCATATCCTTACATGATTTAATGCAAGGAATAATGCAATAAATAAATATAATGAGTTTATCGTTATTCTTTTTATAAGACTTTCTCTGATTTCTTAAGAATAGTAAATAGGGTATACATATGCAAAACATTGATTTAACTTTTCTTTCTTTACTGCTATGTTAAAAAATAATAATGATTCAGGCATTTAAGATGTGGAGAGATGGTAAAGGCCCGGAGTTTATGGATGATTCACTTGATGATACAATATCATCTTGCAAATTATTGAAATGCATGCAAATTGCACTATTATGTGACCAAAAAGATCCATTGGACAGACCTACAATGTTGGAGGTTTCTAATATGTTAAAGAATATGGCAAATTAATTTCCCCAAGAGGCCTGCATTTTCTGTAAGAGATGATGAAAAAAGTGACAATCTGAAATATGTGTAGGAAAGACAAGAAGTTGACACTGCAACAATTACACAATTGGTTGCAAGATGATATATATATAATGATTCGCTTTGTCCGATTATTTTTTTAAAATGTATACATATGGCACCACTTTTTTTGATTATTTTATTTTATGTATAATCAAGATTTGACTTTTCAAAATCGTTCCAATCATCTCAATTTCTATTCGGTATCGATATAGTTTGGAAGAGAACCAAATGTTCCTCGTTCTCTCTTTTTATTTTGCCCCATTTTCATAAAAAAAAAAACACTAAATGTACCCTACTTTGTCAATGAAAATTAGATAGTATCTAACTCACAAGAATCATTATTCTAGATTCATAAAACGTTTCATATCAACTCTTTTTTTTTCACTAACTTAATTACAAATTTCGTCCACCAAACCAAAACCATAACGCTAAACAGAGAGAAAGGCCCAACTAAATTTGACTAGACTTGGTGGGGTGCGCCGTGCACATGCAATAGTGCAATGCATGGGCGATGCTCGAGAGCCCAAGTAGCAAGCTACCTTAAGGGTCTCTCCCCCTTAAATTGAGTTAATATCGTGTAGGCCGATGACCTACATATCGATATTAAACCGATAAGAACATATACTACACTTGATCTTAGCCAAAAGGCCGAGAAAGGTATGATCGTCCTATTTCACACCGCTTATTTTATGTCGCTTTCTCCTTTTGGCTTTTGTTATATTTCAATGTGGGATTCTTGTGGGTTTGAGAATTCCATGTTTCATATGCACCATTTTGTACCTAAAGAAATAATAGAGCAAAGCTAGTACTGTCATTTTTGTTGTGTATTTCTTGATATAGCTGCTAAAACTATTTCTTCTGCCAACAAGAAATTAGTATATTGGCAGATCATGACTTGATGAACTATTTGGACATGGTGTCAAATTGTCAATAAAATCTGGAAACCTTTGAAAATTGAAAAGGCCACTCCATGGTCGAGAAGATACCTCCATTGACACCAGATCAAAAGAAAATTACATAAAAACAGATTATCACTCTTCACTCACAAAACTATGCACAGTACTACTTCCCAACTTAAAAGGATACCACCAGGTGCATGACAAAATGAGGAGAAAACAAGACTATAGTACACGTGCAACATGATTTGGTCTGCGAGATTGAACCAAGGTTAGAATATAGTTTTGCAAATCTTTTAGCTTAATCAGTTAAAATAATTGAGTTTACCTCAAACTAAGAAAAAAAGGATTAAATCAAAACCAAAAAATGATTCAGAGTTAAAATTAAATTGGAATTGGTGGGGTGCGCCGGGCTCGTGCAGCAGTGCATCGCAAGGGCGACGCTGGAGTCTCTGTTCTTTTGATTTATTTTATTATTGGTTGTGTCTTGCACTTCATGGTCGTATGATATGGTGGTAGCGACGTTATTGTTATTTTTTCCAGATTATTTTGCCATTCTTTATTTAGTATTTTGGTCTTGGCTTCGTTACTCATAGTTCTTCCTTTTGCGGGTTGCTTTTTGGTTCGATGCGTGCTTGTCGCTTTCACTTTGTTATCATATTTTCTTGCTGCTATTACTATTTATTATTATTGTTGCATTTTCATTTCTACTTGAACCGGGGGTCTATCGGAAACAACCTATCTACCCGTCAAAAGGTAAAGGTAAGGTCTGCGTACACTCTACCCTCTCCAGACCCCAGCTGATGAGATTATACTGGGTATGTTGTTGTTGTTGTTGTATTATAAGCCATGTTCATGGAAGAAGACAACAGGGGAAAAGAGAGTTATGTAACTCCTTTTCTCACCTTATGCAAAGTTTATAAGTTTCACGAAAGTAGCTTGACATAACTGGAGCATAGAAAAATCCATAACTCAAATAAAAAGGGCAAGCTTGGGACATAATAATGACAGCCAAAATAGCTTTAGTTTCCAAGATGACTTCATAGGAAGTTGTAACATGCACAAGTGTCTAACGGCAATTGTTTTATATAATAATTTAAGTGCCTTCTTTTGAGCCGAGCCGAGGGTCTATCGAAACTAGTGGGAATACACTCGGTATCTTGTTGTTGTAAGTGCCTTACCACCGATGCTTTTTAAACTAGAAGCAAGCTCATATCAAATGAAGTACTAAATTAAAGAGTTTAGTTAGACTGGACAAAAGATACAAGTAAAGAAATGAAGTAAAAAGACTAAACCAAGGATTTTCAGTCCGGGCTACAAAAAAAAAAACCCAGCAAACAGTTCAGAATTCAAAATTAAACTTGAATTGGTGGGGTACGCCAGGCCCATGCAGCAGTGCAACACACGGGCGACGCGCGAAGGCCCAAGTAGCAAGCTACCTTGATGGACCTTCCCCTTAAAAAATTGAGTTAATATCGTGTGAGCCGATGGCCCACATATCAGATATTAAACTGATAAGAACAGATACTACACTTGATCTTAGCCAAAAGGCCGAGAAAGGTATGCTTTTTCAAGAGCACGGCCTGCTGCTTTTATACTACCACTCTCCTTTCTGGATTTTCTTTGTTCTCGATGAGGGATAATTGTAGGCTTGAGAATTTCATGCTTCATATGCACCAGCACCATCTTTTGCCTGAGACTCAAAGAGTGGAAAAAAAGAATATTACAGTAACTCTTTTCTCAGCTTACTAAAGGAGTTTCACATTGAATTAACGGACAAGGATGAAATTTCAGCCAAAAAAAAAGTATGTCAATGTTGTTTACACCAAATCAAGTAATTTTACCATAGCAGTTAATAATATAAAGTGAGAACGCATATCATTTAACCACAGTTAAGTGATAAAATGGAGTATGAATGACATCGAATGCTGGTAACTTATCATTCTATCATATGATTGATATTGAGCCTCGTCTTTTTTCCCCCAAGAAGACTTACTATCAAATGTAAGCATATAGAGAATATATTGAATGAATAACATACATGAGCCACTTCGAGCTCATATAGAGAATTAATACAACGAAAAAGAGTTATAAAGGCAAGAAACAGAATATGACTTGCTATGAAAAAACATGAGGGTAGATCAATTTACAACTGTTATCTCAGTCGGCTTCCAAAACTAACCACTTTCATACCCAATTGGTGTAGGTCTAACAGACTTTGTGTTCGTCGCAGCATTTCTCAGCCTCAATGCACTCAGCAACTAATCTTCTTACTCCACAAGAAAATGTACACACGATGTAGGTTCCTTCACAGAGCGTTCAAGCAGTTAGCTCTTTCCAATAATTAATGTTCAACTTCTTCTCAATCTCTCCTTTGAGATCTCTTATCCATAGTCTGATAGCAACAAGAGACCATCAGGAGAGTAGTTTAACATGATTGGAGCACAACTAAATCCATAAATAAAAAAGGCAAGCTAGTGATAGAATAATCAAATCCAAAAAGCATTATGAATAGTTTCAGTTTCCATGAAGAATTCATAGTAAGTGGAAGTTGCAATGTATGGAGAAATCACATTCAAATGGGGGAATCATAGATGCCTTTCTAACTGGTGTCCTGTCCCAGACGTATTTCCTGTTTGTATCATTACATGGCACTTTCTAAACTTTGTTCCTTGAACCAAAGCAACTTTCTAAACTTTGTTCCTGGAACCAAAGCAACTTTCTAAGTTATCCAATAAAAGTGGAGTAACGTTTTGCATGCTATATCATATATATGAGATAATAGAAAAAAAAATTGGTTTGCATATTGATCAGAAAAAGTACCCATCTTTTTATGTTAGACTTGATTTCTCATAAAGTCACTCAAGTATCCTCATTGTAACACAAAACTCACTTAACTTTGTTTTGTAACTCGGAAAGTCACTCAACTATCGTCATTGTAACACAAAAGTCACTTAACTTTGTTTTGCAAATGAAAGTTACTCAACTTTCATCTATGTAACACAAAAATCACTCAATTCATTTTAGTCAACTTTTGCTAACGTGACATTTTTTTCAAAGTTAAATCCTTATTCAATATAAACTCACTCATTTTTACCATTTAACGACCCGCCCTACTAGCGTGACCCGCTATCCAATGGATTTTGTGTAGGACTTGATGAGGATGTCTGAAAACTCAGTAGTGTAAATTTTGTAGAGCAGAGGATTAATATAGTGATTTTGAACAAAATCACTACTTCTTTGCTCATGCATTAACTAAGTAGAATTTAAACGTTGATTATTGATGTGTCATTTACTTTCCCTGCAATCACTACCAACTTCTTATGGTATTCTTTGTAAAATTCAAGCTGCTTGCTCAAGGGAATTGTATTTTTGAAAAGAAGAACAACGGTACAACTAGACCCAGTTGATAAAATTTTCTTGAAGAACTGTTACTACTTGCGAATAGTAGCAGTAGTGTCATAGTAACCACGTGAACTTGAGGCAAAACTTTAAGGCCTGAGTAGGGAGGAGAATCCAGCCACGTTACCGGTAAAAAAAATTCAGTCCTTAGTGTTTTGTTATAAATATTTTGATAGTGGATCGGTTTAGTGGGGCGGATCACCAAATGGTAAAAATGGGTGAGTTTATATGAAATAAGGATTTAACTTTTTAAAAAATGTTACGTCAGCAAAAGTTTACTAAAATGAGTTGAGTGATTTTTGTGTTACAAAGATGAAAGTTGAGTGACTTTTGTGTTACAATGACGATAGTTGAGTGACTTTCCAGTTACAAAATAAAGTTAAAGTGATTTTTGTGTTACAATGAGGATAATTGAGTGACCTTCTGAGAAACAAAAGTCTTTTGTGTTATATATCTTATAATTTCCTCTTTTTCTTTTCGGAGGCTAAGCCTCACGGTGCAGATTTACCAAGATATGGTTGTTTAGCCTAAAATTTGGTTATAAGGTCAAATAGTTGAATTTGTTTGAATGATGTCACAAGAAACGTAATTAATCGAAACATATTAATCCTTTGCTAATGAGTAAAGCAGCAACGACATGATGAACAATAAAAATTTAACATAAATAACAAGAGAGATTCTTATTGATTCTTCCGGATCATGTGATGAACGTTGCGGAAGAGCAGTGATGTTAACGGTCGTGCTTATAGAGAATAAGCGTGAAATTATAAGTAATCATGTGAAAATCATATGGTACAATCGTGGGGAAGTGGGGATTTTATAGGGACGGAAAGGACAAATCCGGTGCACTAAGCTCCCGCTATGCTCGGGTCCGGGAAGGGCCGGACCAACTAATAATAACTAATTCCTTGATCTCCGTACGTTTCGGCCGTTTAAGATCTTAGGAGTTAATGGGTTAAAGGGAATCCCTAAGATTTCGAATTTAGTCGTTATCCGAGTTATCTTCTATCCGGGCACTCGAACCTTCCCGGATAGATTATTCTGGATTTTGATGGTCCTGTTGGCGGATTGCGTCCGGTCGAAATTCCCGGATGGTTTCATCAATCTCCGACCGAGTTGGCATTGACCATTTCAACGGCCCTCTCTCGCACTTGCCTTGTGTTTAGTCAAATAGTCGTCGCTTCGGTATACTTCCAATACAATGGCCGATGGCGCTACCAAGTGACCTGGTCGCCTTTACGCACCGAGCTTCGTAACTTACATTACCAAATGGTTCAAGTGAAATCTTTAAATCCCGGCATTCAATGCATCTTTTTATTCCTCTAAATCATCTCTCGAATTAGAGGCAACAAATTTTCTATAATAAGCGTGTAAATCTCCTCATTCTCAGTGTGAGACCTGTCTCCCACGAAAAATATGTGATTTTTCCCATTGACTTCTATTTCACAAAAACCGGGTACCTTTTTAACATTCGTCTCCTTCATTTTCTTTCTTACTTGCGCAAAATCACCCCATCTCCCGTGCGCATAAGCATTTCCCATTAGTACATAAGCTCCCGAGCTACCTGGTTCATGCTCTATTATTTCATAGTAGATCTGATTAGCTACTCCAACAGATACAACTTGCAAGAGCCAAGTAAATCCCCCAGAACATCACCATCACATTCCTCTGGAGGCATCTGATTCACCACCCTTATAGCTTCCTCAACTAACTTACCGCAACCTAAAATGTCAACAAGACAACAATAAGCTTCCGCCCTCGATTTTAAACCATAAGCACGCCTCATCTACTCGAAAAACATTCTTTCGTAATGAGACCAGCATGACTACAAGCTGATAATAGTCCCACAAAAGTGATCCTGCGCAACGGCTTGTAATGCTTGGTTGCCACTTGCCAAGACCATGATTATTGTTGTCCCCGAAACAACATATTTTACTTTGAGATTCTCAAAAGTGGCCAACGATGAGTTTATATCTCCACATCTGGAGTACATGCAACAAGAGCACTATTAAGTGAAGAGACCTAGGCAAAGGCCAAAACAAAATTTGGACTGGAATAGGTGGGGTGCGCCCCCCCCCCCCCCCCCCACCTAATTAAAGTTAGAATATATATCATTTAACCGTGATTTATTTAGTGACAAAAGTGTAAACGTGTAAATATATTCCCTACCCATAATTAGAATATTTTCATATATTGTGTAATTATAATTATGGTAAGACTAGGATTCCTCTTTTGTATAGGCTTAGGATTTCTCTTTTGTATAGGCTTAGGATTCCTATTGTATAAGGGATAAATATTGTACTCTATATATACCTTGATATTAATGAAAGACTCCTCAAGGGAGATTAATATCATCTTACATGGTATCAAGAGCCAAATAAACAAAACCCTAAAAACCTTTCTCTTCCACAAATACCGGCTGCGCTCTCCTACGCCGCGGCCCTCCCGGATTTTCTTCTTGTTTTTCGGGTTTTGTTCTTCCTTTCTTCTCTTCTCTAAATGGCTATCCCTGATTTTTCCACACTTTCTGACGCCTCTACCTCCACAAATCCCACCACAAAGTCATCACCCCCGTTTCATCCCGCCCTTACTGTTTCCAACATCAAGAACCATATTCCCATTATTCTTGATCAAGAAAACAACCAGTATTCTCCCCGGGTTAAACTTTTTCGCAATCATGCATGTCTCTATAACGTGCTTGACCATATTGATGACACTATTCCGCGCCCTACGGAGGTTGATGATTCTATCTGGCACCGTCTCGACGCCGGCGTCAAACAATGGATATATGGTAGTATCTCTCAGGATTTGCTCCTTACTATCATGAAATCTGACTCCACACCCTTGACTTGTGGAATCGTTTGGAGGAAATTTTTCAGACAACAAGCACACTCGTGCCATATATTTGGAAGAACAGCTTCAACAAAACACGTCTTGAAAACTTCTCCAATGTCTCCGAGTACCGCAAGCGCTTAAACTTCTAGCGGATCAACTCTCCAACATCGGCACGCCCGTCACGACGATAAAATGGTGCTACAAATGATTTCTCGGCCTTACTAAGGGCGAATATGATACTTTGGCCACCATTATTCAACAGGCAGATCCGCTACCGAGTTTTAACAAAGCTCGCTCACATTTGTTGCTCGAAGAAACCCGTCGTGCTAAGCAGGATGAGCACGCCCAGCAGGTGTTAGATGTCGACACGCAACCTCAAGATCAGACGCCATCAGACAACTCCCAACAGCGGCAGGGCCGCGACGGCAAGGGTGGAAAAGGCCGCGGCGGTAGAGGAGGCCGTGGTCGTGGCAAGGGTCGCGGTCAACGTAACCAACAAGCAAAGAACGACAACGAGAGATCGCAGAACAACCGGGCGCGCGCTCCTCGGCCAGCTCGTCTACAGCAGTGGCGCGCGGCGCCCCCCGCCCGTAGCCGCGACGCCAAGTCCATTCCGCACTGCCAGCAGCCATACAATCCGTATTCTTACCCCGCTTGCTAGGCCCCGCTCCGCACCCACAACAGCCCACTTCATGCAAGGTCGTCCCGCAGCCCTCCTCCGATATGACACCCACTGAGTTGGGTCAGGCGTTCAGCACCCTCTCTATGCAACAGCCTGACAATACTTGGTACATGGACTTAGGCGCCACATCTCACGTCACCCGGTCTGCAGTACTATTCCTAAACTGTTTCATGTAAAGCATCCTCAATATGTTACGCTTGGTAGTGGACAACGCATTCCGGCTTAAGGGTTATGGTACCTCATACACACAACCTCCTCATCCACCTTTCTCCCTCAAAAACACCCTATATGCCCCACACATGATTAAGAACCTCATATATGTCCGCCAATTTACTCGTAATAATTCTATCTCTGTGGATTTTGACCCTTTTGGTTTTACTGTAAAAGATCTTCATACGGGGACACCTCTTACGAGGTGCAATAGCACGGGGGATCTCTATCCATTCACTTCCACCTCCGCCGCCGCATCTTGCTCTCCCGTCACTCTAGCGGCCGTTTCTTCTTCAACCCGGCATAATAGGCTAGGTCATCCAGAGTCCCGCTTTTTAATTTTCTTAGAGGCAACAATTTCATTACTTGTAATGGGAAACTTGCCCAAAATTGTGTTTCTTGCTCTTTAGGCAAACATATTCGTCTTCCGTTCAAATCATCTACTAGTGTTACATTTGCTCCTTTTGATATTATACATGCCGATTTATGGACATCTCCTATCACTAGTTCTCTCGGTCATAAATACTATCTTGTGTTGCTTGATGATTTTTCACACTACGTTTGGTTATACCCTCTTAAATTTAAATCGGAAGTGTTTGTCAAATTTCTTGAGTTTCGCAAGTTCATTCAAACACAATTTGGAAAAGGCATAAAATCATTTCAAAGGCGATAATGGTCGTGAATTCAATAACTCTATGTTTCACCGTTTTTGTACCAATAATGGCATGGTCTTTCGCTTCTCCTGCCCTCACACCTCACCACAAAACGGTAAAGCTGAAAGAATCATCCGCACCATTAACAATATGATTCGCACCCTATTGATTCATGCCTCCCTCCCTCCACCCTTCGGGTCTATGCTTGCTAAAATGTCATAATACACTCTAAATATTCTCCCTACTAGCACTCTTCACAATATGACCCCTACCGAAATCCTCTACCATAGAATCCCCTCTTATGATCATCTACGAATTTTTGGTTGTCTGTGCTATCCCAACCTTAGCTCCACCGCCCCTCACAAGCTCGCTCCTAGGTCCACTCCATGTGTCTTTCTAGGATTCCCGCCGAACCATAGGGGCTATATATGCTATGACTTGTCGACTCGTCAGATCCACATATCTCGTCACGTCACATTCGACGAGACCACATTCCCGTTTTTGAATCTTTCAAAATTCCAAAAACAAGACTACTCATTTCTTGACGAGTCTGCCATCTCTCCCCTCATAATCGAACAACTCACATCCTCTGTTCCGTCGTCAGAGCCGCGATGCCCAAACTTCAAAGAAGCCTGTCAACCTTCTAGCACCGCGACTCTCGATCCAGGAGCCGCCGCACCTCCGACGGCTTCGCCCCCACCCTCTCCTTATCCGACTTTACCCCTCGTCTCAGACACCACTCCGCCACCCACTGTCCCTACCCATCCAATGGAAACTCGTTCAAAGCATGGAATCTTCAAACCCAAAGTCCATTTCAACTTGTCTGCCCAAACCATCACTCCACTTCCAAAGAACCCAAAATTGGCCAAACAAGACCCTAATTGGAATGCGGCTATGTATGAGGAATTCAATGTTTTAACTAAACAAGACACGTGGGATCTAGTACCTAGACTCGAGGGGGTGAATGTCATTCGTTGTATGTGGCTATTTCGTCACAAGTTCGTAGACAATGGGGATCTTGAGAGGTATAAGGCCCGTCTTGTCGCTAATGGCACAAATCGCGGGAGGGCATTGATTGTGGTGAGACCTTCACCCGGTTGTCAAACCGGCTACCATCCGCACGCTTTGAGCATAGCCATGGGCAAACACCGGCCGATCCATCGCCTTGATGTGAAGAATGCATTCTTACATGGGGATCCGAGAGAGACGGTCTACATGCATCGCCCACCGTGGTTCACCCATCCAGCCAGCTCCTCACTATGTGTGCCGTCTCCGTAAGTCACTATATGGCCCGAAGCGCCCCCGTGCATGGTATGATCGCTTTGCCGGTATATCTTGCGATTGGGTTTGTATGCAGCAAGAGTGATACATCACTTTTTATTTTTCATCGAAGTAGTAGCACGGCTTACTTATTACTTTACGTGGATGATATTGCTCTTACCGCCTCCTCCGACGGATTGAAAAATGAGATTATTGCCTTGCTCAAGTCCGAATTTGCAATGACCGATTTGGGAAAGCCGAGTTACTTTTTGGGGATATCGGTGACCAGTGTCCGCCAATCATATGTTCTTGTGTCGCCGTAAGTATGCGAAAGAGATTGTGTACGGGGATAAGATGGCGAACCGCAAAGAGGTGCCTACTCCAGCTTGATTCCAAATCTAAGCTCGGTGCTATGGATGGTGCTCCGCCTCTAATCCTACTCGTATAGGAGCCTTGCATGTGCACTTCGCATCTCACATTCACCAGTGCCGTACATAGCTTATGCTTGTTCAAACAGTGTGCTTATTCATGCATGCCCCCGGGAGTCTCATTTCATCGCTCTTAAGCGTATCATTCGATACATTAAGGGCACTCTTGATTATGGTTTGCACCTATACCCCTCTCGCACCGACATGTTGCTGCTTTCATATACGGATGCGATTGGGCGGTGGTGTCCGGACACGCGATGCTCCACCTCCGGCTTTTGTGTTTTCTTAGGGGATAATCTCGATTTCCCGGTCCGCCAAGCGACAGCTACCCTATCTCGCTCCAAAGGCCGAGGCCGAGTACGTAGGCGTTGCAAATGTAGTAGCCGAGATTTGTTGGCTCGTAAATTTATCGTTAGAACTTCGTGTCCTTTGCGTCGTGCATCTATTGTGTATTGTGATAACATCTCTCGCCATCTATCTTTCTCATAATCGGGTTCAACATCGCCGAACCAAGCATATTGAGATAGACCTACACTTCATTCGTGAGAAAGTTGCGTTAGGCCATGTCGAGTGTTACATGTTCCATCATCCTATCGCATGCGTACATATTTACCAAAGGACTTCCCGCACGCTTATTTCTTGACTTTAGAGCCGCCTCGGCGTCCGCCTCCTCCCGCTCCGACTGAGGGGGTGTGTAAACGTGTAAATATATTTCCTACCCATAATTAGAATATTTTCATCTATTGTGTAAATATAATTATGGTAAGACTAGGATTCCTCTTTTGTATAGGCTTAGGATTCCTCTTTTGTATAGGCTTAGGATTCCTATTGTATAAGGGATAAATATTGTACTCTATATATACCTTGATATTAATGAAAGACTCCTCAAGGGAGATTAATATCATCTTACAAAAAGGTGTATGAACGACACTAAATTCGTGTAAGTTACAATTCTACCATTTGGTCGATACTGAACCTCGTGGTCTATTTTCAATAATACTGCTAGCAAACTTGAACAAATGGAGTTATGCCAGAGATAATTATCCAAGAACCTAATATTTGAAATAACCTACATAGGGTCCAAAAATACAAGTGTCAAAAAAATGTTTCATATATTGAAGGAATAACATACATGAGCCACTGTGAGCTCATAGAGAATTGGTACATTGAACAAGAGTTATACATCAAGAAACAAAAGTTGTGTTATCATAAACCTTAAGGGTAGATCAGTTCACAACTAATTAGTTGTTTCACCTTGCAAAATCCAACCCCATAATAGCCAATTGGTATATCATCCGTACTTCGTATCCATCGCAAAGATTGCGTTTCTTCACCTCAATGCACAAGCTAATCTTCTCTCCTTTGGGCGAAGGTTCATCTTAAGCCATAGTCTCGATAGCAACAAACGAACATTATGAAAGTAGCTTGATATCGAGCACAAACAAATCCATAACTCAAATTAAAAGGGCATGCCAGTAATGATTGAATAATCAAGCCAAAAACCATTATGAGTAGCTTTGGTTTGCAACAAGAATTCATAAAAAGTGGATGGTAGAGATTTCGAGAAATCACAAAATCCCGGCATATTTCTTGGTTGTCATGTTACATGGCATCCGTAAACTTGTTCTTTAAACCTCACCACTTTCTTAGTTTACCAGGAAAATATGAGGAAATTTTTCATGCTATAGCATGTGAGATAACAAAGAGCATCCATCTTTCTCGCAAAAGTATTTTCTCTTTTCCTCCTATTTTTAGGAGGCTAAGCCTCACTATGCGATTCAAGAAGATATTGGTCGATGGTCGCCCTAGGCTAACATCTTGAATTGTTGGTTGGTTAATCCCGTAACACATGTCTTACTACATTAATATAAACCGACTCGGTCACCTTTCGCATTGAGCTCGAACTTACACAAGCAACCGATTCAAATGATATTCTTCAATGTCCCGATATCCAATGCATCCATCTCTTTGATTCCTTTAAATCATCTCTTGCATTATGAGGCAATAAAGTTTCTTTAATAAGTGTGTAAATAAAATTGTAGTAGTAAATACACAGATTAAAGGTGCCGAGAGGGAAATTTGAAAACGTAAATATAACATGAGTGCTTAAATTTCATTCAGATTGTAAAATAGAAATTAAGTAAATATTCATCTCATGACTATATTAAAGCTAAAATAATTTTGTTTATATAGTACACATGTCGGGTACATCTTCAAAATAAAAAGTACTCCTTCGTTCCGATTTATATAAGTACATTTTACTTGTTTCTGTACCAAAAAGAATAGTAGTATAATTTTTCTATATTTAAAATATAATTTAATTTTGAAATTTTTATTTTTTTCAAAAAAACAAATCACATAAATTAGGATGGAGAGCGGTAAAAAGAGCTAATATTTCCAAGACTAAGGTCTCTTGCTTTGGGTTAAAGAAGCGGTAAAAATAAAAGAGTATTCTGTTTTAGTTATGTGATATAGTTTAACTCGTTACGAAGTTTAAAAAAGATATGAAAAGCTTTGAAACTTGTGATCTTAAATATACATAACGCTTATTCCTTCTATCCTAATTTATGTAGAAAGGTTCGGAATACGAAAGTCAAAACACTTAATTTGACTACAATTTCATTTATAGATTCTTCAATTTCTTAAAATATAATTACTATTTAAAACTCGACACGAATAATTCTACAAGTCAATATAGCTAAATAATTTAAATTATTTTTAAAATATGAGAAAATTATAGTTTAAAAAAACTATTTGACTTCTCAAAAAGTAATAATTTCACATAAGGACATAAGTTTTTCACTAAAGGGAAATAGGAAAATCTAAAATTAAATTGCCGAGAACAGTAAACTTATTTCCTCAAACAATAAAAAAATCCAATAGTACAATATCATGAAGTTTATCAAGTTGGGAAAGAGTATTTTTTTTTTTTTTTGTAAACTTCTTGCATACAAGATTAAAATTGATCAATTCATGCTCTATTTGGATTCTAACGAACGGTGGAACTCATTGTTCGCTTGGGCCGAGACATTAAGACTGAAATAGGGCCAGAGGCCCAAAAGTTTGGACTCAGAATTGGAAGGGGCCGCGCGAACGCAGGCCCCCACTATCACAAATTATGACGTAGGCTCGACCACTTGGGCCGACCTTAGGCAGGCACCCCTCCAAAGTGCAATAGAGGTCACCAGCCTAGGCCATATGCCTTATTGATCACCCATTGACCCTGTCCAGGTAAGTATGTTAACATGTCAGCCCAGCCCAAAATTTATACCACAACATTTGCTCATCCTTTGTTTGTATTGGCCGGTATGGGATCCAAAGAGAAAACACTTTCTTTGTCACTTACATTTTCAGAATTTAAAAGCAATAAGATTTTACAACTTCATCCAAATCATAGATAGATCAAACGAAAATCCTAAGTATAAGAGTGTTTTTATCTGTCAGTTTTTTTTTTTATTTCAAGATGTATTTTCTTCAAAAAAAATAAAAAAATGTTATGTGCAAACTCTCTTCTAATTAATGTTCTTGTTAACACTTAAATATGTTTTATGATGAAATAATAAGATAGTATTGTAACGTGAAGGAGAATAACATCCTAAAGAGCCAAGGATATACGAATATGCATGTTAAAAAGTGATCAATTTGGGACATGGTTAAAAGCAGATAATCATGTTCTTTCATCGGAATTTCAAAGGCGCCAAGTGATAAACACTATTGATAAATATCCTATTGGAGAAATCTAAGCTTAGAAATGGCAAAGAAGAGAAAACTCGCAGAAAATGCAAACAATCTACAAAATCTGAATAGGAACCGATTACAAGGTAAGTGAAAACATAGATAAGCTTTCGTGGAATTCTGCTTTCCCATGTTGGGTTGTAAAGGATGCAATGGCGTCTGACGAACAATTGAAACATATTATGAAGTAATAAAATGTTGTTGTTTACTGAAAAAAAATTAAATATTAATTATTGTTTCGAAAAACTATAGAAATTATGGAAAACTACTGTAGAAAAGCACTATGAAAAAGATTAAATGCATAAACTAATACAATAATCGAAGCATAAGAGACAACATACAATAAGAGAAATCAAAGGACGGTCAACTACAATGAAAATACTACCCTACTAGTATGGAAGGATACACGAGACAATGATCTATTGTCTACTAGACTTCTACCCTAATCGAACCCTCATATTATATTATCCACTCTCCAATTGGCAGTCTGAGCGTGCTTGTGGGACGAGGGGGGAAGGAGGAAAGAGGATTGTTAGAGTGGGTCTCCTTATATGAACTTGGACAATCCTTCCCTCGTTAGCTAAGCTTTTCGAGTTGATTTATGCGTATGGACCATATCCTTACATGATTTAATGCAAGGAATAATGCAATAAATAAATATAATGAGTTTATCGTTATTCTTTTTATAAGACTTTCTCTGATTTCTTAAGAATAGTAAATAGGGTATACATATGCAAAACATTGATTTAACTTTTCTTTCTTTACTCGCTATGTTAAAAAATAATAATGATTCAGGCATTTAAGATGTGGAGAGATGGTAAAGGCCCTGAGTTTATGGATGATTCACTTGATGATACAATATCATCTTGCAAATTATTGAAATGCATGCAAATTGCACTATTATGTGACCAAAAAGATCCATTGGACAGACCTACAATGTTGGAGGTTTCTAATATGTTAAAGAATATGGCAAATTAATTTCCCCAAGAGGCCTGCATTTTCTCGTAAGAGATGATGAAAAAAGTGACAATCGAAATATGTGTAGGAAAGACAAGAAGTTGACACCGCAACAATTACACAATTGGTTGCAAGATGATATATATATAATGATTCGCTTTGTCCGATTATTTTTTTAAAATGTATACATATGGCACCACTTTTTTTGATTATTTTATTTTATGTATAATCAAGATTTGACTTTTCAAAATCGTTCCAATCATCTCAATTTCTATTCGGTATCGATATAGTTTGGAAGAGAACCAAATGTTCTTCGTTCTCTCTTTTTATTTTGCCCCATTTTCATAAAAAAAAAAAACACTAAATGTACCCTACTTTGTCAATGAAAATTAGATAGTATCTAACTCACAAGAAATCATTATTCTAGATTCATAAAACGTTTCATATCAACTCTTTTTTTTCACTAACTTAATTACAAATTTCGTCCACCAAACCAAAACCATAACGCTAAACAGAGAGAAAGGCCCAACTAAATTTGACTAGACTTGGTGGGGTGCGCCGTGCACATGCAATAGTGCAATGCATGGGCGATGCTCGAGAGCCCAAGTAGCAAGCTACCTTAAGTCTCTCCCCTTAAATTGAGTTAATATCGTGTAGGCCGATGACCTACATATCGATATTAAACCGATAAGAACATATACTACACTTGATCTTAGCCAAAAGGCCGAGAAAGGTATGACTCGTCCTATTTCACACCGCTTATTTTATGTCGCTTTCTCCTTTTGGCTTTTGTTATATTTCAATGTGGGATTCTTGTGGGTTTGAGAATTCCATGTTTCATATGCACCATTTTGTACCTAAAGAAATAATAGAGCAAAGCTAGTACTGTCATTTTTGTTGTGTATTTCTTGATATAGTCGCTAAAACTATTTCTTCGCCAACAAGAAATTAGTATATTGGCGATCATGACTTGATGAACTATTTGGACATGGTGTCAAATTGTCAATAAAATCTGGAAACCTTTGAAAATTGAAAAGGCCACCCATGGTCGAGAAGATACCTCCATTGACACCGATCAAAAGAAAATTACATAAAAACAGAATTATCACTCTTCACTCACAAAACTATGCACAAGACTACTTCCCAACTTAAAAGGATACCACCAGGTGCATGACAAAATGAGGAGAAAACAAGACTATAGTACATGTGCAACATGATTTGGTCTGCGAGATTGAACCAAGGTTAGAATATAGTTTTGCAAATCTTTTAGCTTAATCGCTTAAAAAATTGAGTTTACCTCAAACTAAGAAAAAAGGATTAAATCAAAACCAAAAAATGATTCGAGTTAAAATTAAATTGGAATTGGTGGGGTGCGCCGGCTCGTGCGTGAAAGCAGTGCATCGCAAGGGCGATGCCGAGTCTCTCGTTCTTTTGATTTATTTTATTATTGGTTGTGTCTTGCACTTCATGGTCGTATGATATGGTGGTAGCGACGTTATTGTTATTTTTTCCAGATTATTTTGCCATTCTTTATTTAGTATTTTGGTCTTGGCTTCGTTACTCATAGTTCTTCCTTTTGCGGGTTGCTTTTTGGTTCGATGCGTGCTTGTCGCTTTCACTTTGTTATCATATTTTCTTGCTGCTATTACTATTTATTATTATTGTTGCATTTTCATTTCTACTTGAACCGGGGGTCTATCGGAAACAACCTATCTACCCGTCAAAAGGTAAAGGTAAGGTCTGCGTACACTCTACCCTCTCCAGACCCCAGCTGATGAGATTATACTGGGTATGTTGTTGTTGTTGTATTATAAGCCATGTTCATGGAAGAAGACAACAGGGGAAAAGAGAGTTATGTAACTCCTTTTCTCACCTTATGCAAAGTTTATAAGTTTCACGAAAGTAGCTTGACATAACTGGAGCATAGAAAAATCCATAACTCAAATAAAAAGGGCAAGCTTGGGACATAATAATGACAGCCAAAATAGCTTTAGTTTCCAAGATGACTTCATAGGAAGTTGTAACATGCACAAGTGTCTAACGGCAATTGTTTTATATAATAATTTAAGTGCCTTCTTTTGAGCCGAGCCGAGGGTCTATCGAAACTAGTGGGAATACACTCGGTATCTTGTTGTTGTAAGTGCCTTACCACCGATGCTTTTTAAACTAGAAGCAAGCTCATATCAAATGAAGTACTAAATTAAAGAGTTTAGTTAGACTGGACAAAAGATACAAGTAAAGAAATGCAGTAAAAAGACTAAACCAAGGATTTTCAGTCCGGGCTACAAAAAAAAAAAAAACCCAGCAAACAGTTCAGAATTCAAAATTAAACTTGAATTGGTGGGGTACGCCAGGCCCATGCAGCAGTGCAACACACGGGCGACGCGCGAAGGCCCAAGTAGCAAGCTACCTTGATGGACCTTCCCCCTTAAAAAATTGAGTTAATATCGTGTGAGCCGATGGCCCACATATCAGATATTAAACTGATAAGAACAGATACTACACTTGATCTTAGCCAAAAGGCCGAGAAAGGTATGCTTTTTCAAGAGCACGGCCTGCTGCTTTTATACTACCACTCTCCTTTCTGGATTTTCTTTGTTCTCGATGAGGGATAATTGTAGGCTTGAGAATTTCATGCTTCATATGCACCAGCACCATCTTTTGCCTGAGACTCAAAGAGTGGAAAAAAAGAATATTACAGTAACTCTTTTCTCAGCTTACTAAAGGAGTTTCACATTGAATTAACGGACAAGGATGAAATTTCAGCCAAAAAAAAAGTATGTCAATGTTGTTTACACCAAATCAAGTAATTTTACCATAGCAGTTAATAATATAAAGTGAGAACGCATATCATTTAACCACAAGTTAAGTGATAAAATGGAGTATGAATGACATCGAATGCTGGTAACTTATCATTCTATCATATGATTGATATTGAGCCTCGTCTTTTTCCCCCCAAGAAGACTTACTATCAAATGTAAGCATATAGAGAATATATTGAATGAATAACATACATGAGCCACTTCGAGCTCATATAGAGAATTAATACAACGAAAAAGAGTTGTAAAGGCAAGAAACAGAATATGACTTGCTATGAAAAAACATGAGGGTAGATCAATTTACAACTGTTATCTCAGTCGGCTTCCAAAACTAACCACTTTCATACCCAATTGGTGTAGGTCTAACAGACTTTGTGTTCGTCGCAGCATTTCTCAGCCTCAATGCACTCAGCAACTAATCTTCTTACTCCACAAGAAAATGTACACACGATGTAGGTTCCTTCACAGAGCGTTCAAGCAGTTAGCTCTTTCCAATAATTAATGTTCAACTTCTTCTCAATCTCTCCTTTGAGATCTCTTATCCATAGTCTGATAGCAACAAGAGACCATCAGGAGAGTAGTTTAACATGATTGGAGCACAACTAAATCCATAAATAAAAAAGGCAAGCTAGTGATAGAATAATCAAATCCAAAAAGCATTATGAATAGTTTCAGTTTCCATGAAGAATTCATAGTAAGTGGAAGTTGCAATGTATGGAGAAATCACATTCAAATGGGGGAATCATAGATGCCTTTCTAACTGGTGTCCTGTCCCAGACGTATTTCCTGTTTGTATCATTACATGGCACTTTCTAAACTTTGTTCCTTGAACCAAAGCAACTTTCTAAACTTTGTTCCTGGAACCAAAGCAACTTTCTAAGTTATCCAATAAAAGTGGAGTAACGTTTTGCATGCTATATCATATATATGAGATAATAGAAAAAAAAATTGGTTTGCATATTGATCAGAAAAAGTACCCATCTTTTTATGTTAGACTTGATTTCTCATAAAGTCACTCAAGTATCCTCATTGTAACACAAAACTCACTTAACTTTGTTTTGTAACTGGAAAGTCACTCAACTATCGTCATTGTAACACAAAAGTCACTTAACTTTGTTTTGCGGCCGGAAAAGTTACTCAACTTTCATCTATGTAACACAAAAATCACTCAATTCATTTTAGTCAACTTTTGCTAACGTGACATTTTTTTCAAAGTTAAATCCTTATTCAATATAAACTCACTCATTTTTACCATTTAACGACCCGCCCTACTAGCGTGACCCGCTATCCAATGGATTTTGTGTAGGACTTGATGAGGATGTCTCGAAAACTCGGTAGTGTAAATTTTGTAGAGCAGTAGGATTAATATAGTGATTTTGAACAAAATCACTACTTCTTTGCTCATGCATTAACTAAGTAGAATTTAAACGTTGATTATCGATGTGTCATTTACTTTCCCCGCAATCACTACCAACTTCTTATGCTATTCTTTGTAAAATTCAAGTCGCTTGCTCAAGGGAATTGTATTTTTGAAAAGAAGAACAACGGTACAACTAGACCCGCTTGATAAAATTTTCTTGAAGAACTCGTTACTACTTGCGAATAGTAGCGTAGTGTCATAGTAACCACGTGAACTTGAGGCAAAACTTTAAGGCTCGAGTAGGGAGGAGAATCCACCACGTTACCGGTAAAAAAAATTCAGTCCTTAGTGTTTTGTTATAAATATTTTGATAGTGGATCGGTTTAGTGGGGCGGATCACCAAATGGTAAAAATGGGTGAGTTTATATTAAATAAGGATTTAACTTTTTAAAAAATGTTACGTCGGCAAAAGTTTACTAAAATGAGTTGAGCGATTTTTGTGTTACAAAGATGAAAGCTGAGTGACTTTCCGGTTGCAAAACAAAGTTGAGTGACTTTTGTGTTACAATGACGATAGTTGAGTGACTTTCCAGTTACAAAATAAAGTTAAAGTGATTTTTGTGTTACAATGAGGATAATTGAGTGACCTTCTGAGAAACAAAAGTCTTTTGTGTTATATATCTTATAATTTCCTCTTTTTCTTTTCGGAGGCTAAGCCTCACGGTGCAGATTTACCAAGATATGGTTGTTTAGCCTAAAATTTGGTTATAAGGTCAAATTGTTGAATTTGTTTGAATGATGTCACAAGAAACGTAATTAATCGAAACATACTAATCCTTTGCTAATGAGTAAAGCAGCAACGACATGATGAACAGTAAAAAGTTAACATAAATAACAAGAGAGATTCTTATTGATTCTTCCGGATCATGTGATGAACGTTGCGGAAGAGCAGTGATGTTAACGGTCGTGCTTATAGAGAATAAGCGTGAAATTATAAGTAATCATGTGAAAATCATATGGTACAATCGTGGGGAAGTGGGGATTTTATAGGGACGGAAAGGACAAATTTCCGGTGCACTAAGCTCCCGCTATGCTCGGGGTCCGGGGAAGGGCCGGACCAACTAATAATAACTAATTCCTTGATCTCCGTACGTTTCGCCGTTTAAGATCTTAGGAGTTAATGGGTTAAAGGGAATCCCTAAGATTTCGGAATTTAGTCGTTATCCGAGTTATCTTCTATCCGGGCACTCGAACCTTCCCGTATAGATTATTCTGGATTTTGATGGTCCGGTGTTGGCGGATTGCGTCCGGTCGAAACTCCCGTATGGTTTCATCAATCTCCGACCGAGTTGGCATTGACCATATCAACGGCCCTCTCTCGCACTTGCCTTGTGTTTAGTCAAATAGTCGTCGCTTCGGTATACTTCCAATACAATGGCCGATGGCGCCTACCAAGTGACCTCGGTCGCCTTTACGCACCGAGCTTCGAACTTACATTACCAAATGGTTCAAGTGAAATCTTTCAATCCCGGCATTCAATGCATCTTTTTATTCCTCTAAATCATCTCTCGAATTAGAGGCAACAAATTTTCTATAATAAGCGTGTAAATCTCCTCATTCTCGTGTGAGACTCCGTCTCCCACGAAAAATATGTGATTTTTCCCATTGACTTCTATTTCACTAAAACCGGGTACCTTTTTAACATTCGTCTCCTTCATTTTCTTTCTTACTTGCGCAAAATCACCCCATCTCCCAGAAGCCGCATAAGCATTTCCCATTAGTACATAAGCTCCCGAGCTACCTGGTTCATGCTCTATTATTTCATAGTAGATCCGATTAGCTACTCCAACAGTATACAACTTGCAAGCGCCAAGTAAATCCCCCGAACAAAGACCATCACATTCCTCTGGAGGCATCTGATTCACCACCCTTATAGCTTCCTCAACTAACTTACCGCAACCTAAAATGTCAACAAGACAACAATAAGCTTCCGCCCTCGATTTTAAACCATAAGCACGCCTCATCTACTCGAAAAACATTCTTTCGTAATGAGACCAAAGATGACTACAAGCTGATAATAGTCCCACAAAAGTGATCCTGCGCAACGGCTTGTAATGCTTGGTTGCCACTTGCCAAGACCATGATTATTGTTGTCCCCGAAACAACATATTTTACTTTGAGATTCTCAAAAGTGGCCAACGATGAGTTTATATCTCCACATCTGGAGTACATGCAACAAGAGCACTATTAAGTGAAGAGACCTAGGCAAAGGCCAAAACAAAATTTGGACTGGAATAGGTGGGGTGCGCCAGCCCCCCCCCCCCCCCCCCACCTAATTAAAGTTAGAATATATATCATTTAACCGTGATTTATTTAGTGACAAAAGTGTAAACGTGTAAATATATTCCCTACCCATAATTAGAATATTTTCATATATTGTGTAAATATAATTATGGTAAGACTAGGATTCCTCTTTTGTATAGGCTTAGGATTCCTCTTTTGTATAGGCTTAGGATTCCTATTGTATAAGGGATAAATATTGTACTCTATATATACCTTGATATTAATGAAAGACTCCTCATGGAAGATTAATATCATCTTACATGGTATCAAGAGCCAAATAAACAAAATCCTAAAAACTTTTCTCTTCCACAGCCGTCGGCTGCCTCTCCTACGCCGCGGCCCTCCCGGATTTTCTTCTTGTTTTTCGGGTTTTGTTCTTCCTTTCTTCTCTTCTCTAAATGGCTATCCCTGATTTTTCCACACTTTCTGACGCCTCTACCTCCACAAATCCCACCACAAAGTCATCACCCCCGTTTCATCCCGCCCTTACTGTTTCCAACATCAAGAACCATATTCCCATTATTCTTGATCAAGAAAACAACCAAGTATTCTCCCCGGGTTGAACTTTTTCGCAATCATGCATGTCTCTATAACGTGCTTGACCATATTGATGACACTATTCCGCGCCCTACGGAGGTTGATGATTCTATCCGCACCGTCTCGACGCCGGCGTCAAACAATGGATATATGGTAGTATCTCTCGGATTTGCTCCTTACTATCATGAAATCGACTCCACGCCCTTGACTTGTGGAATCGTTTGGAGGAAATTTTTCAGACAACAAGCACACTCGTGCCGTATATTTGGAAGAACAGTTCAACAAAACACGTCTTGAAAACTTCTCCAATGTCTCCGAGTACCGCAAGCGACTTAAACTTCTAGCGGATCAACTCTCCAACATCGGCACGCCTCGTCACCGACGATAAAATGGTGCTACAAATGATTTCGGCCTTACTAAGGGAGAATATGATACTTTGGCCACCATTATTCAACAGCGCGATCCGCTACCGAGTTTTAACAAAGCTCGCTCACAATTGTTGCTCGAAGAAACCCGTCGTGCTAAGCGGATGAGCACGCCCGGCAGTGTTAGCCGTCGACACGCAACCTCAAGATCGACGCCACCGGACAACTCCCAACAATGGCGGCGGGCCGCGGCGGCAAGGGTGGAAAAGGCCGCGGCGGTAGAGGAGGCCGTGGTCGTGGCAAGGGTCGCGGTCACGTAACCAACAAGCAGAATAAAGAACAGAGATCGCAGAACAACCGGGCCGCGGCTCCTCGCCAGCTTCGTCTACACAGCGCCGCGGCGCCCCGCTTCGAGCCGCGACGCCAAGTCCATTCCGGTACCGCAGCCATACAATCCGTATTCTTACCCCGCTTGCTAGGCCCCGCTCCGGTCCCCACAACAGCCCACTTCATGCAAGGTCGGTCCCGCAGCCCCTCCTCCGCATGACACCCACCGAGTTGGGTCGGGCGTTCAAAGACCCTCTCTATGCAACAACTGACAATACTTGGTACATGGACTCGTGCGCCACATCTCACGTCACCCGGTCTGCAGGTACTATTCCTAAACTGTTTCATGTAAAGCATCCTCAATATGTTACGCTTGGTAGTGGACAACGCATTCCGCTTAAGGGTTATGGTACCTCATACACACAACCTCCTCATCCACCTTTCTCCCTCAAAAACACCCTATATGCCCCACACATGATTAAGAACCTCATATCTCGTCCGCCAATTTACTCGTAATAATTCTATATCTCGTGGATTTTGACCCTTTTGGTTTTACTTGTAAAATATCTTCATACGGGGACACCTCTTACGAGATGCAATAGCACGGGGATCTCTATCCATTCACTTCCACCTCCGCCGCGATCTTGCTCTCCCGTCGCTCTAGCGGCCGTTTTCTTCTTCAACCTGGCATAATAGGCTAGGTCATCCAGAGTCCCGCTTTTTAATTTTCTTAGAGGCAACAATTTCATTACTTGTAATGGGAAACTTGCCCAAAATTGTGTTTCTTGCTCTTTAGGCAAACATATTCGTCTTCCGTTCAAATCATCTACTAGTGTTACATTTGCTCCTTTTGATATTATACATGCCGATTTATGGACATCTCCTATCACTAGTTCTCTCGGTCATAAATACTATCTTGTGTTGCTTGATGATTTTTCACACTACGTTTGGTTATACCCTCTTAAATTTAAATCGGAAGTGTTTGTCAAATTTCTTGAGTTTCGCAAGTTCATTCAAACACAATTTGGAAAAGGCATAAAATCATTTCAAAGGCGATAATGGTCGTGAATTCAATAACTCTATGTTTCACCATTTTTGTACCAATAATGGCATGGTCTTTCGCTTCTCCCCGCCCTCACACCTCACCACAAAACGGTAAAGCCGAAAGAATCATCCGCACCATTAACAATATGATTCGCACCCTATTGATTCATGCCTCCCTCCCTCCACCCTTCTCGGGTCTATGTCTTTGCTAAAATGTCGAATACACTCTAAATATTCTCCCTACTAGCACTCTTCACAATATGACCCCTACCGAAATCCTCTACCATAAGATCCCCTCTTATGATCATCTACGAATTTTTGGTTGTCTGTGCTATCCCAACCTTAGCTCCACCGCCCCTCACAAGCTCGCTCCTAGGTCCACTCCATGTGTCTTTCTAGGATTCCCGCCGAACCATAGGGGCTATCTATGCTATGACTTGTCGACTCGTCGTATCCACATATCTCGTCACGTCACATTCGACGAGACCACATTCCCGTTTTCGAATCTTCCAAAATTCCAAAAACAGGACTACTCATTTCTTGACGAGTCCGCCATCTCTCCCCTCATAATCGAACAACTCACATCCTCTGTTCCGTCGTCAGAGCCGCGATGCCCAAACTTCAGAGAAGCCTGTCAACCTTATAGCACCGCGACTCTCGATCCAGGAGCCGCCGCACCTCCGACGGCTTCGCCCCCACCCTCTCCTTATCCGACTTTACCCCTCGTCTCAGACACCACTCCGCCACCCACTGTCCCTACCCATCCAATGGAAACTCGTTCAAAGCATGGAATCTTCAAACCCAAAGTCCATTTCAACTTGTCTGCCCAAACCATCTCTCCACTTCCAAAGAACCCAAAATTGGCCAAACAAGACCCTAATTGGAATGCGGCTATGTATGAGGAATTCAATGCTTTAACTAAACAAAGACACGTGGGATCTAGTACCTAGACTCGAGGGGGTGAATGTCATTCGTTGTATGTGGCTATTTCGTCACAAGTTCGGAGACAATGGGGATCTTGAGAGGTATAAGGCCCGTCTTGTGGCTAATGGCACAAATCGGCAGGAGGGCATTGATTGTGGTGAGACCTTCACCCGGTTGTCAAACCGGCTACCATCCGCACGCTTTTGAGCATAGCCATGGGCAAACACCGGCCGATCCATCGCCTTGATGTGAAGAATGCATTCTTACATGGGGATCCGAGAGAGACAAGTCTACATGCATCGCCACCGTGGTTCACCCATCCAGCCAGCTCCTCACTATGTGTGCCGTCTCCGTAAGTCACTATATGGCCCGGCGGGCCCCCCGTGCGTGGTATGATCGCTTTGCCGTGTATATCTTGCGATTGGGTTTGTATGCAGCAAGAAGAGTGATACATCACTTTTTATTTTTCATCGAGGTAGTAGCACGGCTTACTTATTACTTTACGTGGATGATATTGCTCTTACCGCCTCCTCCGACGGATTGAAAAATGAGATTATTGCCTTGCTCAAGTCCGAATTTGCAATGACCGATTTGGGAAAGCCGAGTTACTTTTTGGGGATATCGGTGACCGGTCCGCCAATCATATGTTCTTGTGTCGCCGTAAGTATGCGAAAGAGATTGTGTACAGGGATAAGATGGCGAACCGCAAAGAGGTGCCTGCCTACTCCAGCTTGATTCCAAATCTAAGCTCGGTGCTATGGATGGTGCTCCGCCTCGATCCTACTCGTATAGGAGCCTTGCATGTGCACTTCGCATCTCACATTCACCGGAGCCGACATAGCTTATGCCGTTTCAGCAGGTGTGCTTATTCATGCATGCCCCCGTGGAGTCTCATTTCACTCGCTCTTAAGCGTATCATTCGATACATTAAGGGCACTCTTGATTATGGTTTGCACCTATACCCCTCTCGCACCGCATGACAGTTGCTTTCATATACGGATGCGATTGGGCGGGGTGTCCGGACACGCGACGCTCCACCTCCGGCTTTTGTGTTTTCTTAGGGGATAATCCGATTTCTGGTCCGCCAAGCGACAGTGCTACCCTATCTCGCTCCAAAGGCCGAGGCCGAGTACGAGAGGCGTTGCAAATGTAGTAGCCGAGATTTGTTGGCTCGTAAATTTACTTGTTAGAACTTCGTGTCCTTTGCGTCAAACATCTATTGTGTATTGTGATAACATCTCTGCCATCTATCTTTCTCATAATCGTGTTCAACATCGCCGAACCAAGCATATTGAGATAGACCTACACTTCATTCGTGAGAAAGTTGCGTTAGGCCATGTCGAGTGTTACATGTTCCATCATCCTATCGCATGTATGCGTACATATTTACCAAAGGACTTCCCGCACGCTTATTTCTTGACTTCGAGGCTGCCGCTCTCGCCGTCCGGCCTCCTCCCGCTCCGACTGAGGGGGTGTGTAAACGTGTAAATATATTCCCTACCCATAATTAGAATATTTTCATATATTGTGTAAATATAATTATGGTAAGACTAGGATTCCTCTTTTGTATAGGCTTAGGATTCCTCTTTTGTATAGGCTTAGGATTCCTATTGTCTTACTACATTAATATAACTGACCTGGTCACCTTTCTGCATTGAGCTCAGAACTTACACAAGCAACTGATTCAAATGATATTCTTCAATGTCCTGATATCCAATGCATCCATCTCTTTGATTCCTTTAAATCATCTCTTGCATTATGAGGCAATAAAGTTTCTTTAATAAGTGTGTAAAGAAAATTGTAGTAGTAAATACACAGATTAAAGGTGCTGAGAGGGAAATTTGAAAACAGAAATATAACATGAGTGCTTAAATTTCATTCAGGATTGTAAAATAAAAATTAAGTAAATATTCATCTTATGACTATATTAAAGCTAAAATAATTTTGTTTATATAGTACACATGTCGGGTACATCTTCAAAATAAAAAGTACTCCTTCTGTTCCGATTTATATAAGTACATTTTACTTGTTTACTGTACCAAAAAGAATAGTAGTATTATTTATGTAGAAAGGTTCGGAATACGAAAGTCAAAACACTTAATTTGACTACAATTTCATTTATAGATTCTTCAATTTCTTAAAATATAATTACTATTTAAAACTGACACGAATAATTCTACAAGTCAATATAGCTAAATAATTTAAATTATTTTTAAAATATGAGAAAATTATAGTTTAAAAAAACTATTTGACTTCTCAAAAAGTAATAATTTCACATAAGGACATAAGTTTTTCACTAAAGGGAAATAGGAAAATCGAAAATTAAATTGCCGAGAACAGTAAACTTATTTCCTCAAACAATAAAAAAATCCAATAGTACAATAGCATGAAGTTTATCAAGTTGGGAAAGAGTATTTTTTTTTTGTAAACTTCTTGCATACAAGATTAAAATTGATCAATTCATGCTCTATTTGGATTCTAACGAACGGTGGAACTCATTGTTCGCTTGGGCCGAGACATTAAGACTGAAATAGGGCCAGAGGCCCAAAAGTTTGGACACAGAATTGGAAGGGGCCGCGCAAACGCAGGCCCCCACTATCACAAATTATGACGTAGGCTCGACCACTTGGGCCGACCTTAGGCAGGCACCCCTCCAAAGTGCAATAGAGGTCACCAGCCTAGGCCATAGGCCTTAT
Organism: Anisodus tanguticus; assembly: GCA_034509755.1. Classification (NCBI taxonomy): domain Eukaryota; kingdom Viridiplantae; phylum Streptophyta; class Magnoliopsida; order Solanales; family Solanaceae; genus Anisodus; species Anisodus tanguticus. The sequence goes on along the minus strand of CM067543.1, from coordinate 3,283,295 downwards.
TGATCACCCATTGACCCTGTCCAGGTAAGTATGTTAACATGTCAGCCCAGCCCAAAATTTATACCACAACATTTTCTCATCCTTTGTATTGGCCGGTATGGGATCCAAAGAGAAAACACTTTCTTTGTCACTTACATTTTCAGAATTTAAAAGCAATAAGATTTTACAACTTCATCCAAATCATAGATAGATCAAACGAAAATCCTAAGTATAAGAGTGTTTTTATCTGTCAGTTTTTTTTTAATTTCAAGATGTATTTTCTTCAAAAAAAATAAAAAAAAGTTATGTGCAAACTCTCTTCTAATTAATGTTCTTGTTAACACTTAAATATGTTTTATGATGAAATAATAAGATAGTATTGTAACGTGAAGGAGAATAACATCCTAAAGAGCCAAGGATATACGAATATGCATGTTAAAAAGTGATCAATTTGGGACATGGTTAAAAGCAGATAATCATGTTCTTTCATCGGAATTTCAAAGGCGCCAAGTGATAAACACTATTGATAAATATCCTATTGGAGAAATCTAAGCTTAGAAATGGCAGTGAAGAGAAAACTCGCAGAAACTACAAACAATCTACAAAATCTGGAATAGGAAGCGGAATTACAAGGTAAGTGAAAACATAGATAAGCTTTCGTGGAATTCTGCTTTCCTATGTTGGGTTGTAAAGGATGCAATGGCGTCTTACGAACAATTGAAACATATTATGAAGTAATAAAATGTTGTTGTTTACTGGAAAAAAAATTAAATATTAATTATTGTTTCGAAAAACTATAGAAATTATGGAAAACTACTGTAGAAAAGCACTATGAAAAAGATTAAAGGCATAAACTAATACAATAATCGAAGCATAAGAGACAACATACAATAAGAGAAATCAAAGGACGATCAACTACAAAGAAAATACTACCCTACTAGTATGGAAGGATACACGAGACAATGATCAATTGTCTACTAGACTTCTACCCTAATCGAACCCTCATATTATAATATCCACTCTCCAATTGGCAGTTTGAGCGTGCTTGTGGGACGAGGGGGGAGGGGGGAAGGAGGAAAGAGGATTGTTAGAGTGGGTCTCCTTATATGAACTTGGACAATCCTTCCCTCGTTAGCTAAGCTTTTCGAGTTGATTTATGCATATGGACCATATCTTTACATGATTTAATGCAAGGAACAATGCAATAAATAAATATAATGAGTTTATCGTTATTCTTTTTATAAGATTTTCTCTGATTTCTTAAGAATAGTAAATAGGGTATACATATGCAAAACTTTGATTTAACTTTTCTTTCTCTACTGCTATGTTAAAAAATAATAATGATCCAGGCATTTAAGATGTGGAGAGATGGTAAAGGCCCGGAGTTTATGGATGATTCACTTGATGATACAATATCATCTTGCAAATTATTGAAATGCATGCAAATTGCACTATTATGTGACCAAAAAGATCCATCGGACAGACCTACAATGTTGGAGGTTTCTAATATGTTAAAGAATATGGCAAATTAATTTCCCCAAGAGGCCTGAATTTTCTGTAAGAAATGATGAAAAAAGTGACAATCTGAAATATGTGTAGGAAAGACAAGAAGTTGACACTGCAACAATTACACAATTGGTTGCAAGATGATATATATATATAATGATTCGCTTTGTCCGATTATTTTTTTAAAATGTATACATATGGCACCACTTTTTTTGATTATTTTATTTTATGTATAATCAAGATTTGACTTTTCAAAATCGTTCAAAACATCTCAATTTCTATTCGGTATCGATATAGTTTGGAAGAGAACCAAATGTTCCTCGTTCTCTCTTTTTATTTTACCCCATTTTCATAAAAAAAACACTAAATGTACCCTACTTTGTCAATGAAAATTAGATAGTATCTAACTCACAGTAATCATTATTCTAGATTCATAAAACGTTTCATATCAACTCTTTTTTTTCACTAACTTAATTACAAATTTCGTCCACCAAACCAAAACCATAACGCTAAACAGAGAGAAAGGCCCAACTAAATTTGACTAGACTTGGTGGGGTGCGCCAGGCACATGCAATAGTGCAATGCATGGGCGATGCTCGAGAGCCCAAGTAGCAAGCTACCTTAACGGTCTCTCCCCCTTAAAAAATTGAGTTAATATAGTGTAGGCCGATGACCTACATATCAGACATTAAACTGATAAGAACAGATACTACACCTGATCTTAGCCAAAAGGCCGAGAAATGTATGACTGTCCTATTTCACGGCCTGCTTATTTTATGCTGCTTTCTCCTTTTGGCTTTTGTTATATTTCAATGTGGGATTCTTGTGGGTTTGAGAATTCCATGTTTCATATGCACCATTTTGTACCTAAAGAAATAATAGTGCAAAGCTAGTACTGTCATTTTTGTTGTGTATTTCTTGATATAGCTGCTAAAACTATTTCTTCTGCCAACAAGAAATTAGTATATTGGCAGATCATGACTTGATGAACTATTTGGACATGGTGTCAAATTGTCAATAAAATCTGAAACCTTTGAAAATTGAAAAGGCCACCATGGTCGAGAAGATACCTCAATTGACACCGATCAAAAGAAAATTACATAAAAACAGAATATCACTCTTCACTCACAAAACTATGCACAAAGTACTACTTCCCAACTTAAAAGGATACCACCAGGTGCATGACAAAATGAGGAGAAAACAAGACTATAGTACATGTGCAACATGATTTGGTCTGCGAGATTGAACCAAGGTTAGAATATAGTTTTGCAAATCTTTTAGCTTAATCGATTAAAAAAATTGAGTTTACCTCAAACTAAGAAAAAAGGATTAAATCAAAACCAAAAAATGATTCGAGTTAAAATTAAATTGGAATTGGTGGGGTGCGCGGGCTCGTGCGGCGATGCATCGCAAGGGCGACGCCGAGTCTCTGTTCTTTTGATTTATTTTATTATTGGTTGTGTCTTGCACTTCATGGTCGTATGATATGGTGGTAGCGACGTTATTGTTATTTTTTCCAGATTATTTTGCCATTCTTTATTTAGTATTTTGGTCTTGGCTTCGTTACTTATAGTTCTTCCTTTTGCGGATTGCTTTTTGGTTCGATGCGTGCTTGTCGCTTTCACTTTGTTATCATATTTTCTTGCTGCTATTACTATTTATTATTATTGTTGCATTTTCATTTCTACTTGAACCGGGGTCTATCGGAAACAACCTATCTACCCGTCAAAAGGTAAAGGTAAGGTCTGCGTACACTCTACCCTCTCCAGACCCCAGCTGATGAGATTATACTGGGTATGTTGTTGTTGTTGTTGTATTATAAGCCATGTTCATGGAAGAAGACAACAGGGGAAAAGAGAGTTATGTAACTCCTTTTCTCACCTTATGCAAAGTTTATAAGTTTCACGAAAGTAGCTTGACATAACTGGAGCATAGAAAAATCCATAACTCAAATAAAAAGGGCAAGCTTGGGACATAATAATGACAGCCAAAATAGCTTTAGTTTCCAAGATGACTTCATAGTAAACTTGAATTGGTGGGGTACGCCAGGCCCATGCAGCAGTGCAACACACGGGCGACGCGCGAAGGCCCAAGTAGCAAGCTACCTTGATGGACCTTCCCCCTTAAAAAATTGAGTTAATATCGTGTGAGCCGATGGCCCACATATCAGATATTAAACTGATAAGAACAGATACTACACTTGATCTTAGCCAAAAGGCCGAGAAAGGTATGCTTTTTCAAGAGCACGGCCTGCTGCTTTTATACTACCACTCTCCTTTCTGGATTTTCTTTGTTCTCGATGAGGGATAATTGTAGGCTTGAGAATTTCATGCTTCATATGCACCAGCACCATCTTTTGCCTGAGACTCAAAGAGTGGAAAAAAAGAATATTACAGTAACTCTTTTCTCAGCTTACTAAAGGAGTTTCACATTGAATTAACGGACAAGGATGAAATTTCAGCCAAAAAAAAAGTATGTCAATGTTGTTTACACCAAATCAAGTAATTTTACCATAGCAGCTTAATAATATAAAGTGAGAACGCATATCATTTAACCACGTTAAGTGATAAAATGGAGTATGAATGACATCGAATGCTGGTAACTTATCATTCTATCATATGATTGATATTGAGCCTCGTCTTTTTTCCCCCAAGAAGACTTACTATCAAATGTAAGCATATAGAGAATATATTGAATGAATAACATACATGAGCCACTTCGAGCTCATATAGAGAATTAATACAACGAAAAAGAGTTATAAAGGCAAGAAACAGAATATGACTTGCTATGAAAAAACATGAGGGTAGATCAATTTACAACTGTTATCTCAGTCGGCTTCCAAAACTAACCACTTTCATACCCAATTGGTGTAGGTCTAACAGACTTTGTGTTCGTCGCAGCATTTCTCAGCCTCAATGCACTCAGCAACTAATCTTCTTACTCCACAAGAAAATGTACACACGATGTAGGTTCCTTCACAGAGCGTTCAAGCAGTTAGCTCTTTCCAATAATTAATGTTCAACTTCTTCTCAATCTCTCCTTTGAGATCTCTTATCCATAGTCTGATAGCAACAAGAGACCATCAGGAGAGTAGTTTAACATGATTGGAGCACAACTAAATCCATAAATAAAAAAGGCAAGCTAGTGATAGAATAATCAAATCCAAAAAGCATTATGAATAGTTTCAGTTTCCATGAAGAATTCATAGTAAGTGGAAGTTGCAATGTATGGAGAAATCACATTCAAATGGGGGAATCATAGATGCCTTTCTAACTGGTGTCCTGTCCCAGACGTATTTCCTGTTTGTATCATTACATGGCACTTTCTAAACTTTGTTCCTTGAACCAAAGCAACTTTCTAAACTTTGTTCCTGGAACCAAAGCAACTTTCTAAGTTATCCAATAAAAGTGGAGTAACGTTTTGCATGCTATATCATATATATGAGATAATAGAAAAAAAAATTGGTTTGCATATTGATCAGAAAAAGTACCCATCTTTTTATGTTAGACTTGATTTCTCATAAAGTCACTCAAGTATCCTCATTGTAACACAAAACTCACTTAACTTTGTTTTGTAACTGGAAAGTCACTCAACTATCGTCATTGTAACACAAAAGTCACTTAACTTTGTTTTGCGGCGGAAAGTTACTCAACTTTCATCTATGTAACACAAAAATCACTCAATTCATTTTAGTCAACTTTTGCTAACGTGACATTTTTTTCAAAGTTAAATCCTTATTCAATATAAACTCACTCATTTTTACCATTTAACGACCCGCCCTACTAGCGTGACCCGCTATCCAATGGATTTTGTGTAGGACTTGATGAGGATGTCTGAAAACTCAGTAGTGTAAATTTTGTAGAGCAGAGGATTAATATAGTGATTTTGAACAAAATCACTACTTCTTTGCTCATGCATTAACTAAGTAGAATTTAAACGTTGATTATCGATGTGTCATTTACTTTCCCTGCAATCACTACCAACTTCTTATGCTATTCTTTGTAAAATTCAAGCTGCTTGCTCAAGGGAATTGTATTTTTGAAAAGAAGAACAACGGTACAACTAGACCCAGTTGATAAAATTTTCTTGAAGAACTGTTACTACATGCGAATAGTAGCAGTAGTGTCATAGTAACCACGTGAACTTGAGGCAAAACTTTAAGGCCTGAGTAGGGAGGAGAATCCAGCCACGTTACCGGTAAAAAAAATTCAGTCCTTAGTGTTTTGTTATAAATATTTTGATAGTGGATCGGTTTAGTGGGGCGGATCACCAAATGGTAAAAATGGGTGAGTTTATATTAAATAAGGATTTAACTTTTTAAAAAATGTTACGTCAGCAAAAGTTTACTAAAATGAGTTGAGCGATTTTTGTGTTACAAAGATGAAAGCTGAGTGACTTTCCGGTTGCAAAACAAAGTTGAGTGACTTTTGTGTTACAATGACGATAGTTGAGTGACTTTCCAGTTACAAAATAAAGTTAAAGTGATTTTTGTGTTACAATGAGGATAATTGAGTGACCTTCTGAGAAACAAAAGTCTTTTGTGTTATATATCTTATAATTTCCTCTTTTTCTTTTCGGAGGCTAAGCCTCACGGTGCAGATTTACCAAGATATGGTTGTTTAGCCTAAAATTTGGTTATAAGGTCAAATAGTTGAATTTGTTTGAATGATGTCACAAGAAACGTAATTAATCGAAACATATTAATCCTTTGCTAATGAGTAAAGCGAAGAACGACATGATGAACAAGAAAAGTTAACATAAATAACAAGAGAGATTCTTATTGATTCTTCCGGATCATGTGATGAACGTTGCGGAAGAGCAAAGATGATGTTAACGGTCGTGCTTATAGAGAATAAGCGTGAAATTATAAGTAATCATGTGAAAATCATATGGTACAATCGTGGGGAAGTGGGGATTTTATAGGGACGGAAAGGACAGCCCGGTGCACTAAGCTCCCGCTATGCTCGGGGTCCGGGGAAGGGCCGGACCAACTAATAATAACTAATTCCTTGATCTCCGTACGTTTCACCGTTTAAGATCTTAGGAGTTAATGGGTTAAAGGGAATCCCTAAGATTTCGGAATTTAGTCGTTATCTGAGTTATCTTCTATCTGGGCACTCTGAACCTTCCCAGATAGATTATTCTGGATTTTGATGGTCCGGTGTTGGCGGATTGCGTCTGGTCAGAAACTCCCAGATGGTTTCATCAATCTCCGACTGAGTTGGCATTGACCATTTCAACGGCCCTCTCTGCACTTGCCTTGTGTTTAGTCAAATAGTCGTCGCTTCTGGTATACTTCCAATACAATGGTGATGGCGCTACCAAGTGACCTGGTCGCCTTTACGCACTGAGCTTCAGAACTTACATTACCAAATGGTTCAAGTGAAATCTTTCAATCCCGGGCATTCAATGCATCTTTTTATTCCTCTAAATCATCTCTCGAATTAGAGGCAACAAATTTTCTATAATAAGCGTGTAAATCTCCTCATTCTCAGTGTGAGACCTGTCTCCCACGAAAAATATGTGATTTTTCCCATTGACTTCTATTTCACTAAAACCGGGTACCTTTTTAACATTCGTCTCCTTCATTTTCTTTCTTACTTGCGCAAAATCACCCCATCTCCCAGAAGCCGCATAAGCATTTCCCATTAGTACATAAGCTCCCGAGCTACCTGGTTCATGCTCTATTATTTCATAGTAGATCTGATTAGCTACTCCAACAGATACAACTTGCAAGCGCCAAGTAAATCCCCCGAACAAAGACCATCACATTCCTCTGGAGGCATCTGATTCACCACCCTTATAGCTTCCTCAACTAACTTACCGCAACCTAAAATGTCAACAAGACAACAATAAGCTTCCGCCCTCGATTTTAAACCATAAGCACGCCTCATCTACTCGAAAAACATTCTTTCGTAATGAGACCAGCATGACTACAAGCTGATAATAGTCCCACAAAAGTGATCCTGCGCAACGGCTTGTAATGCTTGGTTGCCACTTGCCAAGACCATGATTATTGTTGTCCCCGAAACAACATATTTTACTTTGAGATTCTCAAAAGTGGCCAACGATGAGTTTATATCTCCACATCTGGAGTACATGCAACAAGAGCACTATTAAGTGAAGAGACCTAGGCAAAGGCCAAAACAAAATTTGGACTGGAATAGGTGGGGTGCGCCAGCCCCCCCCCCCCCACCTAATTAAAGTTAGAATATATATCATTTAACCGTGATTTATTTAGTGACAAAAGTGTAAACGTGTAAATAAATTCCCTACCCATAATTAGAATATTTTCATATATTGTGTAAATATAACTATGGTAAGACTAGGATTCTTCTTTTGTATAGGCTTAGGATTCCTCTTTTGTATAGGCTTAGAATTCCTATTGTATAAGGGATAAATATTGTACTCTATATATACCTTGATATTAATGAAAGACTCCTCATGGAAGATTAATATCATCTTACATGGTATCAAGAGCCAAATAAACAAAACCCTAAAAACCTTCCTCTTCCACAGCCGTCGGCTGCCTCTCCTACGCCGCGGCCCTCCCGGGTTTTCTTCTTGTTTTTCGGGTTTTGTTCTTCCTTTCTTCTCTTCTCTAAATGGCTATCCCTGATTTTTCCACACTTTCTGACGCCTCTACCTCCACAAATCCCACCACAAAGTCATCACCCCCGTTTCATCCCGCCCTTACTGTTTCCAACATCAAGAACCATATTCCCATTATTCTTGATCAAGAAAACAACCAGTATTCTCCCTGGGTTGAACTTTTTCACAATCATGCATGTCTCTATAACGTGCTTGACCATATTGATGACTCTATTCCGCGCCCTACGGAGGTTGATGATTCTATCTGGCACCGTCTCGACGCCGGCGTCAAACAATGGATATATGGTAGTATCTCTCGGGATTTGCTCCTTACTATCATGAAATCCGACTCCACGCCCTTGACTTGTGGAATCGTTTGGAGGAAATTTTTCAGACAACAAGCACACTCGTGCCGTATATTTGGAAGAACAGTTCAACAAAACACGTCTTGAAAACTTCTCCAATGTCTCTCGAGTACCGCAAGCGACTTAAACTTCTAGCGGATCAACTCTCCAACATCGGCACGCCCGTCACCGACGATAAAATGGTGCTACAAATGATTTCTCGGCCTTACTAAGGGCGAATATGATACTTTGGCCACCATTATTCAACAGCGATCCGCTACCGAGTTTTAACAAAGCTCGCTCACAATTGTTGCTCGAAGAAACCCGTCGTGCTAAGCGGATGAGCACGCCCGGCGGTGTTAGCCGCCGACACGCAACCTCAAGATCGACGCCACCGGACAACTCCCAACAAATGCGGCCGCGCCGCGGCGGCAAGGGTGGAAAAGGCCGCGGCGGTAGAGGAGGCCGTGGTCGTGGCAAGGGTCGCGGTCGCGTCAACGAACCAACAAGAAGCGGCAACGAACAGAGATCGCAGAACAACCGGGCCGCGGCTCCTCGCCAGCTTCGTCTACAGGCGCGCGCGCCCCCGATTCGCAGCCGCGACGCCAAGTCCATTCCAAGTACCAGCAGCCATACAATCCGTATTCTTACCCCGGTTGCTAGGCCCCGCTCCAGGTCCCCACAACAGCCCACTTCATGCAAGGTCGGGTCCCGCAGCCCTCCTCCGCATGACACCCACCGAGTTGGGTCGGGCGTTCAAAGACCCTCTCTATGCAACACCGACAATACTTGGTACATGGACTCGGGCGCCACATCTCACGTCACCCAAATCTGCAGGTACTATTCCTAAACTGTTTCATGTAAAGCATCCTCAATATGTTACAAATTGGTAGTGGACAACGCATTCCGGTTAAGGGTTATGGTACCTCATACACACAACCTCCTCATCCACCTTTCTCCCTCAAAAACACCCTATATGCCCCACACATGATTAAGAACCTCATATCTCGTCCGCCAATTTACTCGTAATAATTCTATATCTCGTGGATTTTGACCCTTTTGGTTTTACTGTAAAAGATCTTCATACGGGGACACCTCTTACGAGATGCAATAGCACGGGGGATCTCTATCCATTCACTTCCACCTCCGCTGCCAGATCTTGCTCTCCCGTCGCTCTAGCGGCTGTTTCTTCTTCAACCTGGCATAATAGGCTAGGTCATCCAGAGTCCCGCTTTTAATTTTCTTAGAGGCAACAATTTCATTACTTGTAATGGGAAACTTGCCCAAAATTGTGTTTCTTGCTCTTTAGGCAAACATATTCGTCTTCCGTTCAAATCATCTACTAGTGTTACATTTGCTCCTTTTGATATTATACATGCCGATTTATGGACATCTCCTATCACTAGTTCTCTCGGTCATAAATACTATCTTGTGTTGCTTGATGATTTTTCACACTACGTTTGGTTATACCCTCTTAAATTTAAATCGGAAGTGTTTGTCAAATTTCTTGAGTTTCGCAAGTTCATTCAAACACAATTTGGAAAAGGCATAAAATCATTTCAGTGCGATAATGGTCGTGAATTCAATAACTCTATGTTTCACCATTTTTGTACCAATAATGGCATGGTCTTTCGCTTCTCCCCGCCCTCACACCTCACCACAAAACGGTAAAGCCGAAAGAATCATCCGCACCATTAACAATATGATTCGCACCCTATTGATTCATGCCTCCCTCCCTCCACCCTTCTGGGTCTATGCTGCTAAAATGTCAGAATACACTCTAAGTATTCTCCCTACTAGCACTCTTCACAATATGACCCCTACCGAAATCCTCTACCATAAGATCCCCTCTTATGATCATCTACGAATTTTTGGTTGTCTGTGCTATCCCAACCTTAGCTCCACCGCCCCTCACAAGCTCGCTCCTAGGTCCACTCCATATGTCTTTCTAGGATTCCCGCCGAACCATAGGGGCTATCTATGCTATGACTTGTCGACTCGTCAGATCCACATATCTCGTCACGTCACATTCGACGAGACCACATTCCCGTTTTCGAATCTTCCAAAATTCCAAAAACAGGACTACTCATTTCTTGACGAGTCTGCCATCTCTCCCCTCATAATCGAACAACTCACATCCTCTGTTCCGTCGTCAGAGCCGCGATGCCCAAACTTCAGAGAAGCCTGTCAACCTTCTAGCACCGCGACTCTCGATCCAGGAGCCGCGGCACCTCCGACGGCTTCGCCCCCACCCTCTCCTTATCCGACTTTACCCCTCGTCTCAGACACCACTCCGCCACCCACTGTCCCTACCCATCCAATGGAAACTCGTTCAAAGCATGGAATCTTCAAACCCAAAGTCCATTTCATCTTGTCTGCCCAAACCATCTCTCCACTTCCAAAGAACCCAAAATTGGCCAAACAAGACCCTAATTGGAATGCGGCTATGTATGAGGAATTCAATGCTTTAACTAAACAGCACACGTGGGATCTAGTACCTAGACCTGAGGGGGTGAATGTCATTCGTTGTATGTGGCTATTTCGTCACAAGTTCAGAGACAATGGGGATCTTGAGAGGTATAAGGCCCGTCTTGTGGCTAATGGCACAAATCGGCGGGAGGGCATTGATTGTGGTGAGACGTTCACCCGGTTGTCAAACCGGCTACCATCCGCACAAGCTTTGAGCATAGCCATGGGCAAACACCGGCCGATCCATCACTTGATGTGAAGAATGCATTCTTACATGGGGATCCGAGAGAGACAGTCTACATGCATCGCCACCGGGGTTCACCCATCCGGCCAGCTTCCTCACTATGTGTGCCGTCTCCGTAAGTCACTATATGGCCTCGAAGCGGGCCCCCCGTGCGTGGTATGATCGCTTTGCCGGTATATCTTGCGATTGGGTTTGTATGCAGCAAGAGTGATACATCACTTTTTATTTTTCATCGAGGTAGTAGAACGGCTTACTTATTACTTTACGTGGATGATATTGCTCTTACTGCCTCCTCCGACGGATTGAAAAATGAGATTATTGCCTTGCTCAAGTCCGAATTTGCAATGACCGATTTGGGAAAGCCGAGTTACTTTTTGGGGATATCGGTGACCGTGTCCGCCAATCATATGTTCTTGTGCCGGCGTAAGTATGCGAGAAGAGATTGTGTACAGGGGATAAGATGGCGAACCGCAAAGAGGTGCCTACTCCAGCTTGATTCCAAATCTAAGCTCGGTGCTATGGATGGTGCTCCGCCTCGATCCTACTCGTATAGGAGCCTTGCATGTGCACTTCGGTATCTCACATTCACCAGGCCGGACATAGCTTATGCTTTGTTCAAACAGTGTGCTTATTCATGCATGCCCCCGGGGAGTCTCATTTCATCGCTCTTAAGCGTATCATTCGATACATTAAGGGCACTCTTGATTATGGTTTGCACCTATACCCCTCTCGCACCGGACGGTTGCTTTCATATACGGATGCGATTGGGCGGGGTGTCCGGACACGCGACGCTCCACCTCCGGCTTTTGTGTTTTCTTAGGGGATAATCTGATTTCCCGGTCCGCCAAGCGACAGGCTACCCTATCTCGCTCCGGTGCGAGGCCGAGTACGAGGCGTTGCAAATGTAGTAGCCGAGATTTGTTGGCTCGAAATTTATCGTTAGAACTTCGTGTCCTTTGTGTCGTGCATCTATTGTGTATTGTGATAACATCTCTGCCATCTATCTTTCTCATAATCGGGTTCAACATCGAACCAAGCATATTGAGATAGACCTACACTTCATTCGTGAGAAAGTTGCGTTAGGCCATGTCGAGTGTTACATGTTCCATCATCCTATCGCATGCGTACATATTTACCAAAGGACTTCCCGCATGCTTATTTCTTGACTTCGAGCCGCCTCGGCGTCCGGCCTCCTCCCGCTCCGACTGAGGGGGTGTGTAAACGTGTAAATATATTCCCTACCCATAATTAGAATATTTTCATATATTGTGTAAATATAATTATGGTAAGACTAGGATTCCTCTTTTGTATAGGCTTAGGATTCCTCTTTTGTATAGGCTTAGGATTCCTATTGTATAAGGGATAAATATTGTACTCTATATATACCTTGATATTAATGAAAGACTCCTCAAGGGAGATTAATATCATCTTACAAAAAGGTGTATGAACGACACTAAATTCGTGTAAGTTACAATTCTACCATTTGGTCGATACTGAACCTCGTGGTCTATTTTCAATAATACTGCTAGCAAACTTGAACAAATGGAGTTATGCCAGAGATAATTATCCAAGAACCTAATATTTGAAATAACCTACATAGGGTCCAACAATACAAGTGTCAAAAAAATGTTTCATATATTGAAGGAATAACATACATGAGCCACTGTGAGCTCATAGAGAATTGGTACATTGAACAAGAGTTATACATCAAGAAACAAAAGTTGTGTTATCATAAACCTTAAGGGTAGATCAGTTCACAACTAATTAGTTGTTTCACCTTGCAAAATCCAACCCCATAATACCCAATTGGTATATCATCCAGACTTCGTATCCATCGCAGCATTGCGTTTCTTCAGCCTCAATGCACAAGCTAATCTTCTCTCCTTTGGGCGAAGGTTCATCTTAAGCCATAGTCTGATAGCAACAAACGAACATTATGAAAGTAGCTTGATATCGGAGCACAGCCAAATCCATAACTCAAATTAAAAGGGCATGCCAGGTAATGATTGAATAATCAAGCCAAAAACCATTATGAGTAGCTTTGGTTTGCAACAAGAATTCATAAAAAGTGGATGGTAGAGATTTCGAGAAATCACAAAATCCCGGCATATTTCTTGGTTGTCATGTTACATGGCATCCGTAAACTTGTTCTTTAAACCTAAGCCACTTTCTTAGTTTACCAGGAAAATATGAGGAAATTTTTCATGCTATAGCATGTGAGATAACAGAAAGAGCATCCATCTTTCTCCAGTATTTTCTCTTTTCCTCCTATTTTTAGGAGGCTAAGCCTCACTATGCAGATTCAGCAAGATATTGGCTGATGGTCAGCCTAGGCTAACATCTTGAATTGTTGGTTGGTTAATCCCGTAACACATGTCTTACTACATTAATATAAACTGACCTGGTCACCTTTCTGCATTGAGCTCAGAACTTACACAAGCAACTGATTCAAATGATATTCTTCAATGTCCTGATATCCAATGCATCCATCTCTTTGATTCCTTTAAATCATCTCTTGCATTATGAGGCAATAAAGTTTCTTTAATAAGTGTGTAAATAAAATTGTAGTAGTAAATACACAGATTAAAGGTGCTGAGAGGGAAATTTGAAAACAGAAATATAACATGAGTGCTTAAATTTCATTCAGGATTGTAAAATAGAAATTAAGTAAATATTCATCTCATGACTATATTAAAGCTAAAATAATTTTGTTTATATAGTACACATGTCGGGTACATCTTCAAAATAAAAAGTACTCCTTCTGTTCCGATTTATATAAGTACATTTTACTTGTTTGCTGTACCAAAAAGAATAGTAGTATAATTTTTCTATATTTAAAATATAATTTAATTTTGAAATTTTTATTTTTTTCAAAAAAACAGTCACATAAATTAGGATGGAGAGCGGTAAAAAGAGCTAATATTTCCAAGACTAAGGTCTCTTGCTTTGGGTTAAAGAAGCGGTAAAAATAAAAGAGTATTCTGTTTTAGTTATGTGATATAGTTTAACTCGTTACGAAGTTTAAAAAAGATATGAAAAGCTTTGAAACTTGTGATCTTAAATATACATAACGCTTATTCCTTCTATCCTAATTTATGTAGAAAGGTTCGGAATACGAAAGTCAAAACACTTAATTTGACTACAATTTCATTTATAGATTCTTCAATTTCTTAAAATATAATTACTATTTAAAACTGACACGAATAATTCTACAAGTCAATATAGCTAAATAATTTAAATTATTTTTAAAATATGAGAAAATTATAGTTTAAAAAAACTATTTGACTTCTCAAAAAGTAATAATTTCACATAAGGACATAAGTTTTTCACTAAAGGGAAATAGGAAAATCTAAAATTAAATTGCCGAGAACAGTAAACTTATTTCCTCAAACAATAAAAAAATCCAATAGTACAATATCATGAAGTTTATCAAGTTGGGAAAGAGTATTTTTTTTTTTTTTTGTAAACTTCTTGCATACAAGATTAAAATTGATCAATTCATGCTCTATTTGGATTCTAACGAACGGTGGAACTCATTGTTCGCTTGGGCCGAGACATTAAGATCGAAATAGGGCCGCAGGCCCAAAAGTTTGGACTCGAGAATTGGAAGGGGCCGCGCGAACGCAGCCCCCACTATCACAAATTATGACGTAGGCTCGACCACTTGGGCCGACCTTAGGCGGTGCACCCCTCCAAAGTGCAATAGAGGTCACCACCTAGGCCATATGCCTTATTGATCACCCATTGACCCCCGTCCGGTAAGTATGTTAACATGTCATTGACCCAAAATTTATACCACAACATTTGCTCATCCTTTGTTTGTATTGGCCGGTATGGGATCCAAAGAGAAAACACTTTCTTTGTCACTTACATTTTCAGAATTTAAAAGCAATAAGATTTTACAACTTCATCCAAATCATAGATAGATCAAACGAAAATCCTAAGTATAAGAGTGTTTTTATCTGTCATTTTTTTTTTTTATTTCAAGATGTATTTTCTTCAAAAAAAATAAAAAAATGTTATGTGCAAACTCTCTTCTAATTAATGTTCTTGTTAACACTTAAATATGTTTTATGATGAAATAATAAGATAGTATTGTAACGTGAAGGAGAATAACATCCTAAAGAGCCAAGGATATACGAATATGCATGTTAAAAAGTGATCAATTTGGGACATGGTTAAAAGCAGATAATCATGTTCTTTCATCGGAATTTCAAAGGCGCCAAGTGATAAACACTATTGATAAATATCCTATTGGAGAAATCTAAGCTTAGAAATGGCAGTGAAGAGAAACCTCGCAGGAACTGCAAACAATCTACAAAATCTGGAATAGGAACCGGAATTACAAGGTAAGTGAAAACATAGATAAGCTTTCGTGGAATTCTGCTTTCCCATGTTGGGTTGTAAAGGATGCAATGGCGTCTGACGAACAATTGAAACATATTATGAAGTAATAAAATGCTGTTGTTTACTGAAAAAAAATTAAATATTAATTATTGTTTCGAAAAACTATAGAAATTATGGAAAACTACTGTAGAAAAGCACTATGAAAAAGATTAAATGCATAAACTAATACAATAATCGAAGCATAAGAGACAACATACAATAAGAGAAATCAAAGGACGGTCAACTACAATGAAAATACTACCCTACTAGTATGGAAGGATACACGAGACAATGATCTATTGTCTACTAGACTTCTACCCTAATCGAACCCTCATATTATATTATCCACTCTCCAATTGGCAGTCTGAGCGTGCTTGTGGGACGAGGGGGGAAGGAGGAAAGAGGATTGTTAGAGTGGGTCTCCTTATATGAACTTGGACAATCCTTCCCTCGTTAGCTAAGCTTTTCGAGTTGATTTATGCGTATGGACCATATCCTTACATGATTTAATGCAGGGAACAATGCAATAAATAAATATAATGAGTTTATCGTTATTCTTTTTATAAGACTTTCTCTGATTTCTTAACAATAGTAAATAGGGTATACATATGCAAAACATTGATTTAACTTTTCTTTCTTTACTGCTATGTTAAAAAATAATAATGATTCAGGCATTTAAGATGTGGAGAGATGGTAAAGGCCCGGAGTTTATGGATGATTCACTTGATGATACAATATCATCTTGCAAATTATTGAAATGCATGCAAATTGCACTATTATGTGACCAAAAAGATCCATTGGACAGACCTACAATGTTGGAGGTTTCTAATATGTTAAAGAATATGGCAAATTAATTTCCCCAAGAGGCCTGCATTTTCTGTAAGAGATGATGAAAAAAGTGACAATCTGAAATATGTGTAGGAAAGACAAGAAGTTGACACTGCAACAATTACACAATTGGTTGCAAGATGATATATATATATATAATGATTCGCTTTGTCCGATTATTTTTTTAAAATGTATACATATGGCACCACTTTTTTTGATTATTTTATTTTATGTATAATCAAGATTTGACTTTTCAAAATCGTTCCAATCATCTCAATTTCTATTCGGTATCGATATAGTTTGGAAGAGAACCAAATGTTCCTCGTTCTCTCTTTTTATTTTGCCCCATTTTCATAAAAAAAACACTAAATGTACCCTACTTTGTCAATGAAAATTAGATAGTATCTAACTCACAGTAATCATTATTCTAGATTCATAAAACGTTTCATATTAACTCTTTTTTTTCACTAACTTAATTACAAATTTCGTCCACCAAACCAAAACCATAACGCTAAACAGAGAGAAAGGCCCAACTAAATTTGACTAGACTTGGTGGGGTGCGCCAGGCACATGCAATAGTGCAATGCATGGGCGATGCTCGAGAGCCCAAGTAGCAAGCTACCTTAAGGGTCTCTCCCCCTTAAATTGAGTTAATATCGTGTAGGCCGATGACCTACATATCAGATATTAAACTGATAAGAACATATACTACACTTGATCTTAGCCAAAAGGCCGAGAAAGGTATGACTGTCCTATTTCACAGCCTGCTTATTTTATGCTGCTTTCTCCTTTTGGCTTTTGTTATATTTCAATGTGGGATTCTTGTGGGTTTGAGAATTCCATGTTTCATATGCACCATTTTGTACCTAAAGAAATAATAGAGCAAAGCTAGTACTGTCATTTTTGTTGTGTATTTCTTGATATAGCTGCTAAAACTATTTCTTCTGCCAACAAGAAATTAGTATATTGGCAGATCATGACTTGATGAACTATTTGGACATGGTGTCAAATTGTCAATAAAATCTGGAAACCTTTGAAAATTGAAAAGGCCAGTCCATGGTCGAGAAGATACCTCCATTGACACCTGATCAAAAGAAAATTACATAAAAACAGAATATCACTCTTCACTCACAAAACTATGCACAGTACTACTTCCCAACTTAAAAGGATACCACCAGGTGCATGACAAAATGAGGAGAAAACAAGACTATAGTACATGTGCAACATGATTTGGTCTGCGAGATTGAACCAAGGTTAGAATATAGTTTTGCAAATCTTTTAGCTTAATCAGTTAAAAAAATTGAGTTTACCTCAAAACTAAGAAAAAAAGGATTAAATCAAAACCAAAAAATGATTCAGAGTTAAAATTAAATTGGAATTGGTGGGGTGCGCCGGGCTCGTGCAGCAGTGCATCGCAAGGGCGACGCTGGAGTCTCTGTTCTTTTGATTTATTTTATTATTGGTTGTGTCTTGCACTTCATGGTCGTATGATATGGTGGTAGCGACGTTATTGTTATTTTTTCCAGATTATTTTGCCATTCTTTATTTAGTATTTTGGTCTTGGCTTCGTTACTCATAGTTCTTCCTTTTGCGGGTTGCTTTTTGGTTCGATGCGTGCTTGTCGCTTTCACTTTGTTATCATATTTTCTTGCTGCTATTACTATTTATTATTATTGTTGCATTTTCATTTCTACTTGAACCGGGGGTCTATCGGAAACAACCTATCTACCCGTCAAAAGGCAAAGGTAAGGTCTGCGTACACTCTACCCTCTCCAGACCCCAGCTGATGAGATTATACTGGGTATGTTGTTGTTGTTGTTGTATTATAAGCCATGTTCATGGAAGAAGACAACAGGGGAAAAGAGAGTTATGTAACTCCTTTTCTCACCTTATGCAAAGTTTATAAGTTTCACGAAAGTAGCTTGACATAACTGGAGCATAGAAAAATCCATAACTCAAATAAAAAGGGCAAGCTTGGGACATAATAATGACAGCCAAAATAGCTTTAGTTTCCAAGATGACTTCATAGGAAGTTGTAACATGCACAAGTGTCTAACGGCAATTGTTTTATATAATAATTTAAGTGCCTTCTTTTGAGCCGAGCCGAGGGTCTATCGAAACTTGTGGGAATACACTCGGTATCTTGTTGTTGTAAGTGCCTTACCACCGATGCTTTTTAAACTAGAAGCAAGCTCATATCAAATGAAGTACTAAATTAAAGAGTTTAGTTAGAGTGGACAAAAGATACAAGTAAAGAAATGCAGTAAAAAGACTAAACCAAGGATTTTCAGTCCGGGCTACAAAAAAAAAAAAAAACCAGCAAACAGTTCAGAATTCAAAATTAAACTTGAATTGGTGGGGCACGCCAGGCCCATGCAGAAGTGCAACACACGGGCGACGCGCGAAGGCCCAAGTAGCAAGCTACCTTGATGGACCTTCCCCCTTAAAAAATTGAGTTAATATCGTGTGAGCCGATGGCCCACATATCAGATATTAAACTGATAAGAACAGATACTACACTTGATCTTAGCCAAAAGGCCGAGAAAGGTATGCTTTTTCAAGAGCACGGCCTGCTGCTTTTATACTACCACTCTCCTTTCTGGATTTTCTTTGTTCTCGATGAGGGATAATTGTAGGCTTGAGAATTTCATGCTTCATATGCACCAGCACCATGTTTTGCCTGAGACTCAAAGAGTGGAAAAAAAGAATATTACAGTAACTCTTTTCTCAGCTTACTAAAGGAGTTTCACATTGAATTAACGGACAAGGATGAAATTTCAGCCAAAAAAAAAGTATGTCAATGTTGTTTACACCAAATCAAGTAATTTTACCATAGCAGTTAATAATATAAAGTGAGAACGCATATCATTTAACCACAGTTAAGTGATAAAATGGAGTATGAATGACATCGAATGCTGGTAACTTCTCATTCTATCATATGATTGATATTGAGCCTCGTCTTTTTTCCCCCAAGAAGACTTACTATCAAATGTAAGCATATAGAGAATATATTGAATGAATAACATACATGAGCCACTTCGAGCTCATATAGAGAATTAATACAACGAAAAAGAGTTATAAAGGCAAGAAACAGAATATGACTTGCTATGAAAAAACATGAGGGTAGATCAATTTACAACTGTTATCTCAGTCGGCTTCCAAAACTAACCACTTTCATACCCAATTGGTGTAGGTCTAACAGACTTTGTGTTCGTCGCAGCATTTCTCAGCCTCAATGCACTCAGCAACTAATCTTCTTACTCCACAAGAAAATGTACACACGATGTAGGTTCCTTCACAGAGCGTTCAAGCAGTTAGCTCTTTCCAATAATTAATGTTCAACTTCTTCTCAATCTCTCCTTTGAGATCTCTTATCCATAGTCTGATAGCAACAAGAGACCATCAGGAGAGTAGTTTAACATGATTGGAGCACAACTAAATCCATAAATAAAAAAGGCAAGCTAGTGATAGAATAATCAAATCCAAAAAGCATTATGAATAGTTTCAGTTTCCATGAAGAATTCATAGTAAGTGGAAGTTGCAATGTATGGAGAAATCACATTCAAATGGGGGAATCATAGATGCCTTTCTAACTGGTGTCCTGTCCCAGACGTATTTCCTGTTTGTATCATTACATGGCACTTTCTAAACTTTGTTCCTTGAACCAAAGCAACTTTCTAAACTTTGTTCCTGGAACCAAAGCAACTTTCTAAGTTATCCAATAAAAGTGGAGTAACGTTTTGCATGCTATATCATATATATGAGATAATAGAAAAAAAAATTGGTTTGCATATTGATCAGAAAAAGTACCCATCTTTTTATGTTAGACTTGATTTCTCATAAAGTCACTCAAGTATCCTCATTGTAACACAAAACTCACTTAACTTTGTTTTGTAACTGGAAAGTCACTCAACTATCGTCATTGTAACACAAAAGTCACTTAACTTTGTTTTGCAGCCGGAAAGTTACTCAACTTTCATCTATGTAACACAAAAATCACTCAATTCATTTTAGTCAACTTTTGCTAACGTGACATTTTTTTCAAAGTTAAATCCTTATTCAATATAAACTCACTCATTTTTACCATTTAACGACCCGCCCTACTAGCGTGACCCGCTATCCAATGGATTTTGTGTAGGACTTGATGAGGATGTCTGAAAACTCAGTAGTGTAAATTTTGTAGAGCAGAGAATTAATATAGTGATTTTGAACAAAATCACTACTTCTTTGCTCATGCATTAACTAAGTAGAATTTAAACGTTGATTATCGATGTGTCATTTACTTTCCCTGCAATCACTACCAACTTCTTATGCTATTCTTTGTAAAATTCAAGCTGCTTGCTCAAGGGAATTGTATTTTTGAAAAGAAGAACAACGGTACAACTAGACCCAGTTGATAAAATTTTCTTGAAGAACAGTTACTACTTGCGAATAGTAGCAGTAGTGTCATAGTAACCACGTGAACTTGAGGCAAACCTTTAAGGCCTGAGTAGGGAGGAGAATCCAGCCACGTTACCGGTAAAAAAAATTCAGTCCTTAGTGTTTTGTTATAAATATTTTGATAGTGGATCGGTTTAGTGGGGCGGATCACCAAATGGTAAAAATGGGTGAGTTTATATTAAATAAGGATTTAACTTTTTAAAA
The DNA here is from genome assembly GCA_034509755.1 of Anisodus tanguticus. Classification (NCBI taxonomy): domain Eukaryota; kingdom Viridiplantae; phylum Streptophyta; class Magnoliopsida; order Solanales; family Solanaceae; genus Anisodus; species Anisodus tanguticus. The sequence goes on along the minus strand of CM067543.1, from coordinate 3,262,304 downwards.
AATGTTACGTCGCAAAAGTTTACTAAAATGAGTTGAGCGATTTTTGTGTTACAAAGATGAAAGCTGAGTGACTTTCCGGTTGCAAAACAAAGTTGAGTGACTTTTGTGTTACAATGACTATAGTTGAGTGACTTTCCAGTTACAAAATAAAGTTAAAGTGATTTTTGTGTTACAATGAGGATAATTGAGTGACCTTCTGAGAAACAAAAGTCTTTTGTGTTATATATCTTATAATTTCCTCTTTTTCTTTTCGGAGGCTAAGCCTCACGGTGCAGATTTACCAAGATATGGTTGTTTAGCCTAAAATTTGGTTATAAGGTCAAATAGTTGAATTTGTTTGAATGATGTCACAAGAAACGTAATTAATCGAAACATATTAATCCTTTGCTAATGAGTAAAGCAGCAACGACATGATGAACAGTAAAAATTTAACATAAATAACAAGAGAGATTCTTATTGATTCTTCCGGATCATGTGATGAACGTTGCGGAAGAGCAGTGATGTTAACGGTCGTGCTTATAGAGAATAAGCGTGAAATTATAAGTAATCATGTGAAAATCATATGGTACAATCGTGGGGAAGTGGGGATTTTATAGGGACGGAAAGGACAGCCCGGTGCACTAAGCTCCCGCTATGCTCGGGGTCCGGGGAAGGGCCGGACCAACTAATAATAACTAATTCCTTGATCTCCGTACGTTTCAGCCGTTTAAGATCTTAGGAGTTAATGGGTTAAAGGGAATCCCTAAGATTTCGGAATTTAGTCGTTATCTGAGTTATCTTCTATCTGGGCACTCTGAACCTTCCCAGATAGATTATTCTGGATTTTGATGGTCCGGTGTTGGCGGATTGCGTCTGGTCAGAAACTCCCAGATGGTTTCATCAATCTCCGACTGAGTTGGCATTGACCATTTCAACGGCCCTCTCTGCACTTGCCTTGTGTTTAGTCAAATAGTCGTCGCTTCTGGTATACTTCCAATACAATGGCTGATGGCAGTCTACCAAGTGACCTGGTCGCCTTTACGCACTGAGCTTCAGAACTTACATTACCAAATGGTTCAAGTGAAATCTTTCAATCCCGGGCATTCAATGCATCTTTTTATTCCTCTAAATCATCTCTCGAATTAGAGGCAACAAATTTTCTATAATAAGCGTGTAAATCTCCTCATTCTCAGTGTGAGACCTGTCTCCCACGAAAAATATGTGATTTTTCCCATTGACTTCTATTTCACTAAAACCGGGTACCTTTTTAACATTCGTCTCCTTCATTTTCTTTCTTACTTGCGCAAAATCACCCCATCTCCCAGAAGCCGCATAAGCATTTCCCATTAGTACATAAGCTCCCGAGCTACCTGGTTCATGCTCTATTATTTCATAGTAGATCTGATTAGCTACTCCAACAGATACAACTTGCAAGCGCCAAGTAAATCCCCCAGAACAGCACCATCACATTCCTCCTCGGAGGCATCGATTCACCACCCTTATAGCTTCCTCAACTAACTTACCGCAACCTAAAATGTCAACAAGACAACAATAAGCTTCCGCCCTCGATTTTAAACCATAAGCACGCCTCATCTACTCGAAAAACATTCTTTCGTAATGAGACCAGCATGACTACAAGCTGATAATAGTCCCACAAAAGTGATCCTGCGCAACGGCTTGTAATGCTTGGTTGCCACTTGCCAAGACCATGATTATTGTTGTCCCCGAAACAACATATTTTACTTTGAGATTCTCAAAAGTGGCCAACGATGAGTTTATATCTCCACATCTGGAGTACATGCAACAAGAGCACTATTAAGTGAAGAGACCTAGGCAAAGGCCAAAACAAAATTTGGACTGGAATAGGTGGGGTGCGCCAGCCCCCCCCCCCCCCCCCCCCACCTAATTAAAGTTAGAATATATATCATTTAACCGTGATTTATTTAGTGACAAAAGTGTAAACGTGTAAATAAATTCCCTACCCATAATTAGAATATTTTCATATATTGTGTAAATATAACTATGGTAAGACTAGGATTCTTCTTTTGTATAGGCTTAGGATTCCTCTTTTGTATAGGCTTAGGATTCCTATTGTATAAGGGATAAATATTGTACTCTATATATACCTTGATATTAATGAAAGACTACTCAAGGGAGATTAATATCATCTTACATGGTATCAAGAGCCAAATAAACAAAACCGTAAAAACCTTTCTCTTCCACAGCCGTCGGCTGCCTCTCCTACGCCGCGGCCCTCCCGAATTTTCTTCTTGTTTTTCGGGTTTTGTTTTTCCTTTCTTCTCTTCTCTAAATGGCTATCCCTGATTTTTCCACACTTTCTGACGCCTCTACCTCCACAAATCCCACCACAAAGTCATCACCCCCGTTTCATCCCGCCCTTACTGTTTCCAACATCAAGAACCATATTCCCATTATTCTTGATCAAGAAAACAACCAGTATTCTCCCTGGGTTGAACTTTTTCGCAATCATGCATGTCTCTATAACGTGCTTGACCATATTGATGACACTATTCCGCGCCCTACGGAGGTTGATGATTCTATCTGGCACCGTCTCGACGCCGGCGTCAAACAATGGATATATGGTAGTATCTCTCAGGATTTGCTCCTTACTATCATGAAATCGACTCCACGCCCTTGACTTGTGGAATCGTTTGGAGGAAATTTTTCGGGACAACAAGCACACTCGTGCCGTATATTTGGAAGAACGAGTTCAACAAAACACGTCTTGAAAACTTCTCCAATGTCTCCGAGTACGCAAGCGCCTTAAACTTCTAGCGGATCAACTCTCCAACATCGGCACGCCCGTCACGACGATAAAATGGTGCTACTAATGATTTCGGCCTTACTAAGGGCGAATATGATACTTTGGCCACCATTATTCAACAGCGATCCGCTACCGAGTTTTAACAAAGCTCGCTCACAATTGTTGCTCGAAGAAACCCGTCGTGCTAAGCGGGATGAGCACGCCCGGCGGTGTTAGCGTCGACACGCAACCTCAAGATCGACGCCACCGGACAACTCCCAACAGCGGCAGGGCCGCGGCGGCAAGGGTGGAAAAGGCCGCGGCGGTAGAGGAGGTCGTGGTCGTGGCAAGGGTCGCGGTCAACAGAACCAACGGCAACAGAGAGATCGCGAGAATAACGGGGCTGCGGCTCCTCGGCGGTTCGTCTGACGCCGCGCGCCCCGATTCGAGCCGCGACGCCAAGTCCATTCCGGTACCAGCACCATACAATCCGTATTCTTACCCCGGTTGCTGGCCCCGCTCCGGTTCCACAACAGCCCACTTCATGCAAGGTCGAGTCCCGCAGCCCTCCTCCGGCATGACACCCACTGAGTTGGGTCAGGCGTTCAGCACCCTCTCTATGCAATAGCCTGACAATACTTGGTACATGGACTCAGGCGCCACATCTCACGTCACCCAGTCTGCAGGTACTATTCCTAAACTGTTTCATGTAAAGCATCCTCAATATGTTACAGTTGGTAGTGGACAACGCATTCCAGTTAAGGGTTATGGTACCTCATACACACAACCTCCTCATCCACCTTTCTCCCTCAAAAACACCCTATATGCCCCACACATGATTAAGAACCTCATATCTGTCCGCCAATTTACTCGTAATAATTCTATCTCTGTGGATTTTGACCCTTTTGGTTTTACTGTAAAAGATCTTCATACGGGGACACCTCTTACGAGGTGCAATAGCACGGGGGATCTCTATCCATTCACTTCCACCTCCGCCGCGAACTTGCTCTCCCGTCACTCTAGCGGTACCGTTTCTTCTTCAACCTGGCATAATAGGCTAGGTCATCCAGAGTCCCGCTTTTTAATTTTCTTAGAGGCAACAATTTCATTACTTGTAATGGGAAACTTGCCCAAAATTGTGTTTCTTGCTCTTTAGGCAAACATATTCGTCTTCCGTTCAAATCATCTACTAGTGTTACATTTGCTCCTTTTGATATTATACATGCCGATTTATGGACATCTCCTATCACTAGTTCTCTCGGTCATAAATACTATCTTGTGTTGCTTGATGATTTTTCACACTACGTTTGGTTATACCCTCTTAAATTTAAATCGGAAGTGTTTGTCAAATTTCTTGAGTTTCGCAAGTTCATTCAAACACAATTTGGAAAAGGCATAAAATCATTTCAGTGCGATAATGGTCGTGAATTCAATAACTCTATGTTTCACCGTTTTTGTAGCAATAATGGCATGGTCTTTCGCTTCTCCCCGCCCTCACACCTCACCACAAAACGGTAAAGTTTGAAAGAATCATCCGCACCATTAACAATATGATTCGCACCCTATTGATTCATGCCTCTCTCCCTCCACCCTTCTGGGTCTATGCTGCTAAAATGTCAGAATACACTCTAAATATTCTCCCTACTAGCACTCTTCACAATATGACCCCTACCGAAATCCTCTACCATAAGATCCCCTCTTATGATCATCTACGAATTTTTGGTTGTCTGTGCTATCCCAACCTTAGCTCCACCGCCCCTCACAAGCTCGCTCCTAGGTCCACTCCATGTGTCTTTCTAGGATTCCCGCCGAACCATAGGGGCTATCTATGCTATGACTTGTCGACTCGTCAGATCCACATATCTCGTCACGTCACATTCGACGAGACCACATTCCCGTTTTCGAATCTTCCAAAATTCCAAAAACAGGACTACTCATTTCTTGACGAGTCCGCCATCTCTCCCCTCATAATCGAATAACTCACATCCTCTGTTCCGTCGTCAGAGCCGCGATGCCCAAACTTCAGAGAAGCCTGTCAACCTTCTAGCACCGCGACTCTCGATCCAGGAGCCGCCGCACCTCCGACGGCTTCGCCCCCCCCTCTCCTTATCCGACTTTACCCCTCGTCTCAGACACCACTCCGCCACCCACTGTCCCTACCCATCCAATGGAAACTCGTTCAAAGCATGGAATCTTCAAACCCAAAGTCCATTTCAACTTGTCTGCCCAAACCATCTCTCCACTTCCAAAGAACCCAAAATTGGCCAAACAAGACCCTAATTGGAATGCGGCTATGTATGAGGAATTCAATGCTTTAACTAAACAGCACACGTGGGATCTAGTACCTAGACATGAGGGGGTGAATGTCATTCGTTGTATGTGGCTATTTCGTCACAAGTTCAGAGACAATGGGGATCTTGAGAGGTATAAGGCCCGTCTTGTGGCTAATGGCACAAATCAGCAGGAGGGCATTGATTGTGGTGAGACCTTCAGCCCGGTTGTCAAACCGGCTACCATCCGCAGAGTTTTGAGCATAGCCATGGGCAAACACCGGCCGATCCATCACTTGATGTGAAGAATGCATTCTTACATGGGGATCCGAGAGAGACAGGTCTACATGCATCGGCCACCGGGGTTCACCCATCCAGGCGGTTCCTCACTATGTGTGCCGTCTCCGTAAGTCACTATATGGCCCGAAGCGGGCCCCCGTGCGTGGTATGATCGCTTTGCCGGTATATCTTGCGATTGGGTTTGTATGCGGCAAAGAGTGATACATCACTTTTTATTTTTCATCGAGGTAGTAGCACGGCTTACTTATTGCTTTACGTGGATGATATTGCTCTTATCGCCTCCTCCGACGGATTGAAAAATGAGATTATTGCCTTGCTCAAGTCCGAATTTGCAATGACCGATTTGGGAAAGGCCGAGTTACTTTTTGGGGATATCGGTGACCGGTCCGCCAATCATATGTTCTTGTGTCGGCGTAAGTATGCGAGAAGAGATTGTGTACGGGGATAAGATGGCGAACCGCAAAGAGGTGCCTACTCCGCTTGATTCCAAATCTAAGCTCGGTGCTATGGATGGTGCTCCGGTCTCGATCCTACTCGTATAGGAGCCTTGCATGTGCACTTCGATATCTCACATTCACCGGAGCCGGACATAGCTTATGCTTGTTCGGCGGGTGTGCTTATTCATGCATGCCCCCGAGGGAGTCTCATTTCATGCTCTTAAGCGTATCATTCGATACATTAAGGGCACTCTTGATTATGGTTTGCACCTATATCCCTCTGCACCAGATAGGTTGCTTTCATATACGGATGCAGATTGGGCAGGGTGTCCGGACACGCGACGCTCCACCTCCGGCTTTTGTGTTTTCTTAGGGGATAATCGATTTCTGGTCTCGCCAAGCGACGAGGCTACCCTATCTCGCTCCGGTCCGAGGTGAGTACGAGGCGTTGCAAATGTAGTAGGCGAGATTTGTTGGCTCGAAATTTCTTCGTTAGAACTTCGGTGTCCTTTGCGTCAGGCATCTATTGTGTATTGTGATAACATCTCTGCCATCTATCTTTCTCATAATTCGGTTCAACATCAGCGAACCAAGCATATTGAGATAGACCTACACTTCATTCGTGAGAAAGTTGCGTTAGGCCATGTCAGAGTGTTACATGTTCCATCATCCTATCAGTATGCAGACATATTTACCAAAGGACTTCCCGGACGCTTATTTCTTGACTTCGAGCCGGTCTCCAGCGTCCGGCCTCCTCCCGCTCCGACTGAGGGGGTGTGTAAACGTGTAAATATATTCCCTACCCATAATTAGAATATTTTCATATATTGTGTAAATATAATTATGGTAAGACTAGGATTCCTCTTTTGTATAGGCTTAGGATTCCTCTTTTGTATAGGCTTAGGATTCCTATTGTATAAGGGATAAATATTGTACTCTATATATACCTTGATATTAATGAAAGACTCCTCAAGAGAGATTAATATCATCTTACAAAAAGGTGTATGAACGACACTAAATTCGTGTAAGTTACAATTCTACCATTTGGTCGATCTTTGAACCTCGTGGTCTATTTTCAATAATACTTGCTAGCAAACTTGAACAAATGGAGTTATGCCAGAGATAATTATCCAAGAACCTAATATTTGAAATAACCTACATAGGGTCCAACAATACAAGTGTCAAAAAAATGTTTCATATATTGAAGGAATAACATACATGAGCCACTGAGAATTGGTACATTGAACAAGAGTTATACATCAAGAAACAAAAGTTGTGTTATCATAAACCTTAAGGGTAGATCAGTTCACAACTAATTAGTTGTTTCACCTTGCAAAATCCAACCCCATAATACCCAATTGGTATATCATCCAGACTTCGTATCCATCGCAGCGCATTGCGTTTCTTCAGCCTCAATGCACAAGCTAATCTTCTCTCCTTTGGGCGAAGGTTCATCTTAAGCCATAGTCTGATAGCAACAAACGAACATTATGAAAGTAGCTTGATATCGGAGCACAGCCAAATCCATAACTCAAATTAAAAGGGCATGCCAGGTAATGATTGAATAATCAAGCCAAAAACCATTATGAGTAGCTTTGGTTTGCAACAAGAATTCATAAAAAGTGGATGGTAGAGATTTCGAGAAATCACAAAATCCCGGCATATTTCTTGGTTGTCATGTTACATGGCATCCGTAAACTTGTTCTTTAAACCTAAGCCACTTTCTTAGTTTACCAGGAAAATATGAGGAAATTTTTCATGCTATAGCATGTGAGATAACAGAAAGAGCATCCATCTTTCTGCAGTATTTTCTCTTTTCCTCCTATTTTTAGGAGGCTAAGCCTCACTATGCAGATTCAGCAAGATATTGGCTGATGGTCAGCCTAGGCTAACATCTTGAATTGTTGGTTGGTTAATCCCGTAACACATGTCTTACTACATTAATATAAACTGACCTGGTCACCTTTCTGCATTGAGCTCAGAACTTACACAAGCAACTGATTCAAATGATATTCTTTGTCCCGATATCCAATGCATCCATCTCTTTGATTCCTTTAAATCATCTCTTGCATTATGAGGCAATAAAGTTTCTTTAATAAGTGTGTAAATAAAATTGTAGTAGTAAATACACAGATTAAAGGTGCTGAGAGGGAAATTTGAAAACAGAAATATAACATGAGTGCTTAAATTTCATTCAGATTGTAAAATAGAAATTAAGTAAATATTCATCTTATGACTATATTAAAGCTAAAATAATTTTGTTTATATAGTACACATGTCGGGTACATCTTCAAAATAAAAAGTACTCCTTCTGTTCCGATTTATATAAGTACATTTTACTTGTTTGCTGTACCAAAAAGAATAGTAGTATAATTTTTCTATATTTAAAATATAATTTAATTTTGAAATTTTTATTTTTTTCAAAAAAACAGTCACATAAATTAGGATGGAGAGCGGTAAAAAGAGCTAATATTTCCAAGACTAAGGTCTCTTGCTTTGGGTTAAAGAAGCGGTAAAAATAAAAGTGTATTCTGTTTTAGTTATGTGATATAGTTTAACTCGTTACGAAGTTTAAAAAAGATATGAAAAGCTTTGAAACTTGTGATCTTAAATATACATAACGCTTATTCCTTCTATCCTAATTTATGTAGAAAGGTTCGGAATACGAAAGCAAAACACTTAATTTGACTACAATTTCATTTATAGATTCTTCAATTTCTTAAAATATAATTACTATTTAAAACTGACACGAATAATTCTACAAGTCAATATAGCTAAATAATTTAAATTATTTATAAAATATGAGAAAATTATAGTTTAAAAAAACTATTTGACTTCTCAAAAAGTAATAATTTCACATAAGGACATAAGTTTTTCACTAAAGGGAAATAGGAAAATCTAAAATTAAATTGCCGAGAACAGTAAACTTATTTCCTCAAACAATAAAAAAATCCAATAGTACAATATCATGAAGTTTATCAAGTTGGGAAAGAGTATTTTTTTTTTTTTTTTTGTAAACTTCTTGCATACAAGATTAAAATTGATCAATTCATGCTCTATTTGGATTCTAACGAACGGTGGAACTCATTGTTCGCTTGGGCCGAGACATTAAGACTGAAATAGGGCCAGAGGCCCAAAAGTTTGGACTCAGAATTGGAAGGGGCCGCGCGAACGCAGGCCCCCACTATCACAAATTATGACGTAGGCTCGACCACTTGGGCCGACCTTAGGCAGGCACCCCTCCAAAGTGCAATAGAGGTCACCAGCCTAGGCCATAGGCCTTATTGATCACCCATTGACCCCGTCCGGTAAGTATGTTAACATGTCACCCGGACCCAAAATTTATACCACAACATTTGCTCATCCTTGGTTTGTATTGGCCGGTATGGGATCCAAAGAGAAAACACTTTCTTTGTCACTTACATTTTCAGAATTTAAAAGCAATAAGATTTTACAACTTCATCCAAATCATAGATAGATCAAACGAAAATCCTAAGTATAAGAGTGTTTTTATCTGTCAGTTTTTTTTTTATTTCAAGATGTATTTTCTTCAAAAAAAATAAAAAAAAGTTATGTGCAAACTCTCTTCTAATTAATGTTCTTGTTAACACTTAAATATGTTTTATGATGAAATAATAAGATAGTATTGTAACGTGAAGGAGAATAACATCCTAAAGAGCCAAGGATATACGAATATGCATGTTAAAAAGTGATCAATTTGGGACATGGTTAAAAGCAGATAATCATGTTCTTTCATCGGAATTTCAAAGGCGCCAAGTGATAAACACTATTGATAAATATCCTATTGGAGAAATCTAAGCTTAGAAATGGCGGTGAAGAGAAAACTCGCAGAGGACCGCAAACAATCTACAAAATCGGAATAGGAACCGGAATTACAAGGTAAGTGAAAACATAGATAAGCTTTCGTGGAATTCTCGCTTTCCCATGTTGGGTTGTAAAGGATGCAATGGCGTCGACGAACAATTGAAACATATTATGAAGTAATAAAATGTCTTTGTTGTTTACTGAAAAAAAATTAAATATTAATTATTGTTTCGAAAAACTATAGAAATTATGGAAAACTACTGTAGAAAAGCACTATGAAAAAGATTAAATGCATAAACTAATACAATAATCGAAGCATAAGAGACAACATACAATAAGAGAAATCAAAGGACGGTCAACTACAATGAAAATACTACCCTACTAGTATGGAAGGATACACGAGACAATGATCTATTGTCTACTAGACTTCTACCCTAATCGAACCCTCATATTATATTATCCACTCTCCAATTGGCAGTCGAGCGTGCTTGTGGGACGAGGGGGGAAGGAGGAAAGAGGATTGTTAGAGTGGGTCTCCTTATATGAACTTGGACAATCCTTCCCTCGTTAGCTAAGCTTTTCGAGTTGATTTATGCGTATGGACCATATCCTTACATGATTTAATGCAAGGAACAATGCAATAAATAAATATAATGAGTTTATCGTTATTCTTTTTATAAGACTTTCTCTGATTTCTTAACAATAGTAAATAGGGTATACATATGCAAAACATTGATTTAACTTTTCTTTCTTTCTTTGCTATGTTAAAAAATAATAATGATTCAGGCATTTAAGATGTGGAGAGATGGTAAAGGCCCGGAGTTTATGGATGATTCACTTGATGATACAATATCATCTTGCAAATTATTGAAATGCATGCAAATTGCACTATTATGTGACCAAAAAGATCCATTGGACAGACCTACAATGTTGGAGGTTTCTAATATGTTAAAGAATATGGCAAATTAATTTCCCCAAGAGGCCTGCATTTTTACGTAAGAGATGATGAAAAAAGTGACAATCTGAAATATGTGTAGGAAAGACAAGAAGTTGACACTGCAACAATTACACAATTGGTTGCAAGATGATATATATATATAATGATTCGCTTTGTCCGATTATTTTTTTAAAATGTATACATATGGCACCACTTTTTTTGATTATTTTATTTTATGTATAATCAAGATTTGACTTTTCAAAATCGTTCCAATCATCTCAATTTCTATTCGGTATCGATATAGTTTGGAAGAGAACCAAATGTTCCTCGTTCTCTCTTTTTATTTTGCCCCATTTTCATAAAAAAAACACTAAATGTACCCTACTTTGTCAATGAAAATTAGATAGTATCTAACTCACAGTAATCATTATTCTAGATTCATAAAACGTTTCATATTAACTCTTTTTTTTCACTAACTTAATTACAAATTTCGTCCACCAAACCAAAACCATAACGCTAAACAGAGAGAAAGGCCCAACTAAATTTGACTAGACTTGGTGGGGTGCGCCAGGCACATGCAATAGTGCAATGCATGGGCGATGCTCGAGAGCCCAAGTAGCAAGCTACCTTAAGGGTCTCTCCCCCTTAAATTGAGTTAATATCGTGTAGGCCGATGACCTACATATCAGATATTAAACTGATAAGAACATATACTACACTTGATCTTAGCCAAAAGGCCGAGAAAGGTATGACTGTCCTATTTCACAGCCTGCTTATTTTATGCTGCTTTCTCCTTTTGGCTTTTGTTATATTTCAATGTGGGATTCTTGTGGGTTTGAGAATTCCATGTTTCATATGCACCATTTTGTACCTAAAGAAATAATAGAGCAAAGCTAGTACTGTCATTTTTGTTGTGTATTTCTTGATATAGCTGCTAAAACTATTTCTTCTGCCAACAAGAAATTAGTATATTGGCGAGATCATGACTTGATGAACTATTTGGACATGGTGTCAAATTGTCAATAAAATCTGAAACCTTTGAAAATTGAAAAGGCCGGTCCATGGTCGAGAAGATACCTCCATTGACACCGATCAAAAGAAAATTACATAAAAACGAGAATATCACTCTTCACTCACAAAACTATGCACAGTACTACTTCCCAACTTAAAAGGATACCACCAGGTGCATGACAAAATGAGGAGAAAACAAGACTATAGTACATGTGCAACATGATTTGGTCTGCGAGATTGAACCAAGGTTAGAATATAGTTTTGCAAATCTTTTAGCTTAATCAGTTAAAAAAATTGAGTTTACCTCAAAACTAAGAAAAAAAGGATTAAATCAAAACCAAAAAATGATTCAGAGTTAAAATTAAATTGGAATTGGTGGGGTGCGCCGGGCTCGTGCAGCAGTGCATCGCAAGGGCGGCATATTTGAGTCTCTGTTCTTTTGATTTATTTTATTATTGGTTGTGTCTTGCACTTCATGGTCGTATGATATGGTGGTAGCGACGTTATTGTTATTTTTTCCAGATTATTTTGCCATTCTTTATTTAGTATTTTGGTCTTGGCTTCGTTACTCATAGTTCTTCCTTTTGCGGGTTGCTTTTTGGTTCGATGCGTGCTTGTCGCTTTCACTTTGTTATCATATTTTCTTGCTGCTATTACTATTTATTATTATTGTTGCATTTTCATTTCTACTTGAACCGGGGTCTATCGGAAACAACCTATCTACCCGTCAAAAGGCAAAGGTAAGGTCTCAAGTACACTCTACCCTCTCCGGACCCCAAATTATGAGATTATATCTTGGGTATGTTGTTGTTGTTGTTGTATTATAAGCCATGTTCATGGAAGAAGACAACAGGGGAAAAGAGAGTTATGTAACTCCTTTTCTCACCTTATGCAAAGTTTATAAGTTTCACGAAAGTAGCTTGACATAACTGGAGCATAGAAAAATCCATAACTCAAATAAAAAGGGCAAGCTTGGGACATAATAATGACAGCCAAAATAGCTTTAGTTTCCAAGATGACTTCATAGGAAGTTGTAACATGCACAAGTGTCTAACGGCAATTGTTTTATATAATAATTTAAGTGCCTTCTTTTGAGCCGAGCCGAGGGTCTATCGAAACTTGTGGGAATACACTCGGTATCTTGTTGTTATAAGTGCCTTACCACCGATGCTTTTTAAACTAGAAGCAAGCTCATATCAAATGAAGTACTAAATTAAAGAGTTTAGTTAGACTGGACAAAAGATACAAGTAAAGAAATGCAGTAAAAAGACTAAACCAAGGATTTTCAGTCCGGGCTACAAAAAAAAAAAAACCCAGCAAACAGTTCAGAATTCAAAATTAAACTTGAATTGGTGGGGTACGCCAGGCCCATGCAGCAGTGCAACACACGGGCGACGCGCGAAGGCCCAAGTAGCAAGCTACCTTGATGGACCTTCCCCCTTAAAAAATTGAGTTAATATCGTGTGAGCCGATGGCCCACATATCAGATATTAAACTGATAAGAACAGATACTACACTTGATCTTAGCCAAAAGGCCGAGAAAGGTATGCTTTTTCAAGAGCACGGCCTGCTGCTTTTATACTACCACTCTCCTTTCTGGATTTTCTTTGTTCTCGATGAGGGATAATTGTAGGCTTGAGAATTTCATGCTTCATATGCACCAGCACCATGTTTTGCCTGAGACTCAAAGAGTGGAAAAAAAGAATATTACAGTAACTCTTTTCTCAGCTTACTAAAGGAGTTTCACATTGAATTAACGGACAAGGATGAAATTTCAGCCAAAAAAAAAGTATGTCAATGTTGTTTACACCAAATCAAGTAATTTTACCATAGCAGTTAATAATATAAAGTGAGAACGCATATCATTTAACCACAGTTAAGTGATAAAATGGAGTATGAATGACATCGAATGCTGGTAACTTATCATTCTATCATATGATTGATATTGAGCCTCGTCTTTTTCCCCCCAAGAAGACTTACTATCAAATGTAAGCATATAGAGAATATATTGAATGAATAACATACATGAGCCACTTCGAGCTCATATAGAGAATTAATACAACGAAAAAGAGTTGTAAAGGCAAGAAACAGAATATGACTTGCTATGAAAAAACATGAGGGTAGATCAATTTACAACTGTTATCTCAGTCGGCTTCCAAAACTAACCACTTTCATACCCAATTGGTGTAGGTCTAACAGACTTTGTGTTCGTCGCAGCATTTCTCAGCCTCAATGCACTCAGCAACTAATCTTCTTACTCCACAAGAAAATGTACACACGATGTAGGTTCCTTCACAGAGCGTTCAAGCAGTTAGCTCTTTCCAATAATTAATGTTCAACTTCTTCTCAATCTCTCCTTTGAGATCTCTTATCCATAGTCTGATAGCAACAAGAGACCATCAGGAGAGTAGTTTAACATGATTGGAGCACAACTAAATCCATAAATAAAAAAGGCAAGCTAGTGATAGAATAATCAAATCCAAAAAGCATTATGAATAGTTTCAGTTTCCATGAAGAATTCATAGTAAGTGGAAGTTGCAATGTATGGAGAAATCACATTCAAATGGGGGAATCATAGATGCCTTTCTAACTGGTGTCCTGTCCCAGACGTATTTCCTGTTTGTATCATTACATGGCACTTTCTAAACTTTGTTCCTTGAACCAAAGCAACTTTCTAAACTTTGTTCCTGGAACCAAAGCAACTTTCTAAGTTATCCAATAAAAGTGGAGTAACGTTTTGCATGCTATATCATATATATGAGATAATAGAAAAAAAAATTGGTTTGCATATTGATCAGAAAAAGTACCCATCTTTTTATGTTAGACTTGATTTCTCATAAAGTCACTCAAGTATCCTCATTGTAACACAAAACTCACTTAACTTTGTTTTGTAACGGAAAGTCACTCAACTATCGTCATTGTAACACAAAAGTCACTTAACTTCGTTTTGCAAATGAAAGTTACTCAACTTTCATCTATGTAACACAAAAATCACTCAATTCATTTTAGTCAACTTTTGCTAACGTGACATTTTTTTCAAAGTTAAATCCTTATTCAATATAAACTCACTCATTTTTACCATTTAACGACCCGCCCTACTAGCGTGACCCGCTATCCAATGGATTTTGTGTAGGACTTGATGAGGATGTCTGAAAACTCGGTAGTGTAAATTTTGTAGAGCGAGGATTAATATAGTGATTTTGAACAAAATCACTACTTCTTTGCTCATGCATTAACTAAGTAGAATTTAAACGTTGATTATCGATGTGTCATTTACTTTCCCTGCAATCACTACCAACTTCTTATGGTATTCTTTGTAAAATTCAAGCTGCTTGCTCAAGGGAATTGTATTTTTGAAAAGAAGAACAACGGTACAACTAGACCCGATTGATAAAATTTTCTTGAAGAAGCTGTTACTACTTGCGAATAGTAGCGTAGTGTCATAGTAACCACGTGAACTTGAGGCAAAACTTTAAGGCCTGAGTAGGGAGGAGAATCCAGCCACGTTACCGGTAAAAAAAATTCAGTCCTTAGTGTTTTGTTATAAATATTTTGATAGTGGATCGGTTTAGTGGGGCGGATCACCAAATGGTAAAAATGGGTGAGTTTATATGAAATAAGGATTTAACTTTTTAAAAAATGTTACGTCAGCAAAAGTTTACTAAAATGAGTTGAGTGATTTTTGTGTTACAAAGATGAAAGTTGAGTGACTTTTGTGTTACAATGACGATAGTTGAGTGACTTTCCGATTACAAAATAAAGTTAAAGTGATTTTTGTGTTACAATGAGGATAATTGAGTGACCTTCGAGAAACAAAAGTCTTTTGTGTTATATATCTTATAATTTCCTCTTTTTCTTTTCGGAGGCTAAGCCTCACGGTGCAGATTTACCAAGATATGGTTGTTTAGCCTAAAATTTGGTTATAAGGTCAAATAGTTGAATTTGTTTGAATGATGTCACAAGAAACGTAATTAATCGAAACATATTAATCCTTTGCTAATGAGTAAAGCAGCAACGACATGATGAACAGTAAAAATTTAACATAAATAACAAGAGAGATTCTTATTGATTCTTCCGGATCATGTGATGAACGTTGCGGAAGAGCAGTGATGTTAACGGTCGTGCTTATAGAGAATAAGCGTGAAATTAAAAGTAATCATGTGAAAATCATATGGTACAATCGTGGGGAAGTGGGGATTTTATAGGGACGGAAAGGACGACTTTCGGTGCACTAAGCTCCCGCTGATGCTCGGGGTCCGGGGAAGGGCGGACCAACTAATAATAACTAATTCCTTGATCTCCGTACGTTTCAGCCGTTTAAGATCTTAGGAGTTAATGGGTTAAAGGGAATCCCTAAGATTTCGGAATTTAGTCGTTATCTGAGTTATCTTCTATCTGGGCACTCTTAACCTTCCCAGATAGATTATTCTGGATTTTGATGGTCCGGTGTTGGCGGATTTCGTCTGGTCAGAAACTCCCAGATGGTTTCATCAATCTCCGACTGAGTTGGCATTGACCATTTCAACGGCCCTCTCTGCACTTGCCTTGTGTTTAGTCAAATAGTCGTCGCTTCTGGTATACTTCCAATACAATGGCGATGGCGCCTACCAAGTGACACAGTCGCCTTTACGCACTGAGCTTCAGAACTTACATTACCAAATGGTTCAAGTGAAATCTTTCAATCCCGGGCATTCAATGCATCTTTTTATTCCTCTAAATCATCTCTCGAATTAGAGACAACAAATTTTCTATAATAAGCGTGTAAATCTCCTCATTCTCAGTGTGAGACCTGTCTCCCACGAAAAATATGTGATTTTTCCCATTGACTTCTATTTCACTAAAACCAGGTACCTTTTTAACATTCGTCTCCTTCATTTTCTTTCTTACTTGCGCAAAATCACCCCATCTCCCAGAAGCCGCATAAGCATTTCCCATTAGTACATAAGCTCCCGAGCTACCTGGTTCATGCTCTATTATTTCATAGTAGATCTGATTAGCTACTCCAACAGATACAACTTGCAAGCGCCAAGTAAATCCCCCAGAACAGCACCATCACATTCCTCTGGAGGCATCGGATTCACCACCCTTATAGCTTCCTCAACTAACTTACCGCAACCTAAAATGTCAACAAGACAACAATAAGCTTTCGCCCTCGATTTTAAACCATAAGCACGCCTCATCTACTCGAAAAACATTCTTTCGTAGTGAGACCAGCATGACTACAAGCTGATAATAGTCCCACAAAAGTGATCCTGCGCAACGGCTTGTAATGCTTGGTTGCCACTTGCCAAGACCATGATTATTGTTGTCCCCGAAACAACATATTTTACTTTGAGATTCTCAAAAGTTGCCAACGATGAGTTTATATCTCCACATCTGGAGTACATGCAACAAGAGCACTATTAAGTGAAGAGACCTAGGCAAAGGCCAAAACAAAATTTGGACTGGAATAGGTGGGGTGCGCCAGCCCCCCCCCCCACCTAATTAAAGTTAGAATATATATCATTTAACCGTGATTTATTTAGTGACAAAAGTGTAAACGTGTAAATATATTACCTACCCATAATTAGAATATTTTCATATATTGTGTAAATATAATTATGGTAAGACTAGGATTCCTCTTTTGTATAGGCTTAGGATTCCTATTGTATAAGGGATAAATATTGTACTCTATATATACCTTGATATTAATGAAAGACTCCTCAAGGGAGATTAATATCATCTTACATGGTATCAAGAGCCAAATAAACAAAACCCTAAAAACCTTTCTCTTCCACAAAGTCGGTTTGCCTCTCCTACGCCGCGGCCCTCCCGGATTTTCTTCTTATTTTTCGGGTTTTGTTTTTCCTTTCTTCTCTTCTCTAAATGGCTATCCCTGATTTTTCCACACTTTCTGACGCCTCTACCTCCACAAATCCCACCACAAAGTCATCACCCCCGTTTCATCCCGCCCTTACTGTTTCCAACATCAAGAACCATATTCCCATTATTCTTGATCAAGAAAACAACCAGTATTCTCCCTGGGTTGAACTTTTTCGCAATCATGCATGTCTCTATAACGTGCTTGACCATATTGATGACACTATTCCGCGCCCTACGGAGGTTGATGATTCTATCTGGCACCGTCTCGACGCCGGCGTCAAACAATGGATATATGGTAGTATCTCTCAGGATTTGCTCCTTACTATCATGAAATCTGACTCCACAGCCCTTGACTTGTGGAATCGTTTGGAGGAAATTTTTCAGGACAACAAGCACACTCGTGCCGTGTATTTGGAAGAACAGTTCAACAAAACACGTCTTGAAAACTTCTCCAATGTCTCTGAGTACTGCAAGCAGCTTAAACTTCTAGCGGATCAACTCTCCAACATCGGCACGCCTGTCACTGACGATAAAATGGTGCTACAAATGATTTCTGGCCTTACTAAGGGCGAATATGATACTTTGGCCACCATTATTCAACAGGCAGATCCGCTACCGAGTTTTAACAAAGCTCGCTCACAATTGTTGCTCGAAGAAACCCGTCGTGCTAAGCAGGATGAGCACGCCCAGCAGGTGTTAGCTGTCGACACGCAACCTCAAGATCGAACCCTCATATTATATTATCCACTCTCCAATTGGCAGTCTGAGCGTGCTTGTGGGACGAGGGGGGAAGGAGGAAAGAGGATTGTTAGAGTGGGTCTCCTTATATGAACTTGGACAATCCTTCCCTCGTTAGCTAAGCTTTTCGAGTTGATTTATGCGTATGGACCATATCCTTACATGATTTAATGCAAGGAACAATGCAATAAATAAATATAATGAGTTTATCGTTATTCTTTTTATAAGACTTTCTCTGATTTCTTAAGAATAGTAAATAGGGTATACATATGCAAAACATTTATTTAACTTTTCTTTCTTTACTGCTATGTTAAAAAATAATAATGATTCGGGCATTTAAGATGTGGAGAGATGGTAAAGGCCCGGAGTTTATGGATGATTCACTTGATGATACAATATCATCTTGCAAATTATTGAAATGCATGCAAATTGCACTATTATGTGACCAAAAAGATCCATTGGACAGACCTACAATGTTGGAGGTTTCTAATATGTTAAAGAATATGGCAAATTAATTTCCCCAAGAGGCCTGCATTTTCTGTAAGAGATGATGAAAAAAGTGACAATCTGAAATATGTGTAGGAAAGACAAGAAGTTGACACTGCAACAATTACACAATTGGTTGCAAGATGATATATATATAATGATTCGCTTTGTCCGATTATTTTTTTAAAATGTATACATATGGCACCACTTTTTTTGATTATTTTATTTTATGTATAATCAAGATTTGACTTTTCAAAATCGTCCCAATCAACTCAATTTCTATTCGGTATCGATATAGTTTGGAAGAGAACCAAATGTTCCTCGTTCTCTCTTTTTATTTTGCCCCATTTTCATAAAAAAAAAAACACTAAATGTACCCTACTTTGTCAATGAAAATTAGATAGTATCTAACTCACAGTAATCATTATTCTAGATTCATAAAACGTTTCATATCAACTCTTTTTTTTCACTAACTTAATTACAAATTTCGTCCACCAAACCAAAACCATAACGCTAAACAGAGAGAAAGGCCCAACTAAATTTGACTAGACTTGGTGGGGTGCGCCAGGCACATGCAATAGTGCAATGCATGGGCGATGCTCGAGAGCCCAAGTAGCAAGCTACCTTAAGGGTCTCTCCCCCTTAAATTGAGTTAATATCGTGTAGGCCGATGACCTACATATCAGTTATTAAACTGATAAGAACATATACTACACTTGATCTTAGCCAAAAGGCCGAGAAAGGTATGACTGTCCTATTTCACAGCCTGCTTATTTTATGCTGCTTTCTCCTTTTGGCTTTTGTTATATTTCAATGTGGGATTCTTGTGGGTTTGAGAATTCCATGTTTCATATGCACCATTTTGTACCTAAAGAAATAATAGAGCAAAGCTAGTACTGTCATTTTTGTTGTGTATTTCTTGATATAGCTGCTAAAACTATTTCTTCTGCCAACAAGAAATTAGTATATTGGCAGATCATGACTTGATGAACTATTTGGACATGGTGTCAAATTGTCAATAAAATCTGGAAACCTTTGAAAATTGAAAAGGCCACCCATGGTCGAGAAGATACCTCCATTGACACCGATCAAAAGAAAATTACATAAAAACAGAATATCACTCTTCACTCACAAAACTATGCACAAGACTACTTCCCAACTTAAAAGGATACCACCAGTGCATGACAAAATGAGGAGAAAACAAGACTATAGTACATGTGCAACATGATTTGGTCTCACGAGATTGAACCAAGGTTAGAATATAGTTTTGCAAATCTTTTAGCTTAATCGGTTAAAAAAATTGAGTTTACCTCAAAACTAAGAAAAAAAGGATTAAATCAAAACCAAAAAATGATTCGAGTTAAAATTAAATTGGAATTGGTGGGGTGCGCCGGGCTCAGTGCGAGGTGCATCGCAAGGGCGACGCCTGAGTCTCTGTTCTTTTGATTTATTTTATTATTGGTTGTGTCTTGCACTTCATGGTCGTATGATATGGTGGTAGCGACGTTATTGTTATTTTTTCCAGATTATTTTGCCATTCTTTATTTAGTATTTTGGTCTTGGCTTCGTTACTCATAGTTCTTCCTTTTGCGGGTTGCTTTTTGGTTCGATGCGTGCTTGTCGCTTTCACTTTGTTATCATATTTTCTTGCTTGCTATTACTATTTATTATTATTGTTGCATTTTCATTTCTACTTGAACCGGGGTCTATCGGAAACAACCTATCTACCCGTCAAAAGGCAAAGGTAAGGTCTGCGTACACTCTACCCTCTCTCCGGACCCCACCGATGAGATTATACTTTGGGTATGTTGTTGTTGTTGTTGTATTATAAGCCATGTTCATGGAAGAAGACAACAGGGGAAAAGAGAGTTATGTAACTCCTTTTCTCACCTTATGCAAAGTTTATAAGTTTCACGAAAGTAGCTTGACATAACTGGAGCATAGAAAAATCCATAACTCAAATAAAAAGGGCAAGCTTGGGACATAATAATGACAGCCAAAATAGCTTTAGTTTCCAAGATGACTTCATAGGAAGTTGTAACATGCACAAGTGTCTAACGGCAATTGTTTTATATAATAATTTAAGTGCCTTCTTTTGAGCCGAGCCGAGGGTCTATCGAAACTTGTGGGAATACACTCGGTATCTTGTTGTTATAAGTGCCTTACCACCGATGCTTTTTAAACTAGAAGCAAGCTCATATCAAATGAAGTACTAAATTAAAGAGTTTAGTTAGACTGGACAAAAGATACAAGTAAAGAAATGCAGTAAAAAGACTAAACCAAGGATTTTCAGTCCGGGCTACAAAAAAAAAAAAAAACCCAGCAAACAGTTCAGAATTCAAAATTAAACTTGAATTGGTGGGGTACACCAGGCCCATGCAGCAGTGCAACACACGGGCGACGCGCGAAGGCCCAAGTAGCAAGCTACCTTGATGGACCTTCCCCTTAAAAAATTGAGTTAATATCGTGTGAGCCGATGGCCCACATATCAGATATTAAACTGATAAGAACAGATACTACACTTGATCTTAGCCAAAAGGCCGAGAAAGGTATGCTTTTTCAAGAGCACGGCCTGCTGCTTTTATACTACCACTCTCCTTTCTGGATTTTCTTTGTTCTCGATGAGGGATAATTGTAGGCTTGAGAATTTCATGCTTCATATGCACCAGCACCATGTTTTGCCTGAGACTCAAAGAGTGGAAAAAAAGAATATTACAGTAACTCTTTTCTCAGCTTACTAAAGGAGTTTCACATTGAATTAACGGACAAGGATGAAATTTCAGCCAAAAAAAAAAGTATGTCAATGTTGTTTACACCAAATCAAGTAATTTTACCATAGCAGTTAATAATATAAAGTGAGAACGCATATCATTTAACCACGCTAAGTGATAAAATGGAGTATGAATGACATCGAATGCTTTAACTTATCATTCTATCATATGATTGATATTGAGCCTCGTCTTTTTCCCCCCAAGAAGACTTACTATCAAATGTAAGCATATAGAGAATATATTGAATGAATAACATACATGAGCCACTTCGAGCTCATATAGAGAATTAATACAACGAAAAAGAGTTGTAAAGGCAAGAAACAGAATATGACTTGCTATGAAAAAACATGAGGGTAGATCAATTTACAACTGTTATCTCAGTCGGCTTCCAAAACTAACCACTTTCATACCCAATTGGTGTAGGTCTAACAGACTTTGTGTTCGTCGCAGCATTTCTCAGCCTCAATGCACTCAGCAACTAATCTTCTTACTCCACAAGAAAATGTACACACGATGTAGGTTCCTTCACAGAGCGTTCAAGCAGTTAGCTCTTTCCAATAATTAATGTTCAACTTCTTCTCAATCTCTCCTTTGAGATCTCTTATCCATAGTCTGATAGCAACAAGAGACCATCAGGAGAGTAGTTTAACATGATTGGAGCACAACTAAATCCATAAATAAAAAAGGCAAGCTAGTGATAGAATAATCAAATCCAAAAAGCATTATGAATAGTTTCAGTTTCCATGAAGAATTCATAGTAAGTGGAAGTTGCAATGTATGGAGAAATCACATTCAAATGGGGGAATCATAGATGCCTTTCTAACTGGTGTCCTGTCCCAGACGTATTTCCTGTTTGTATCATTACATGGCACTTTCTAAACTTTGTTCCTTGAACCAAAGCAACTTTCTAAACTTTGTTCCTGGAACCAAAGCAACTTTCTAAGTTATCCAATAAAAGTGGAGTAACGTTTTGCATGCTATATCATATATATGAGATAATAGAAAAAAAAATTGGTTTGCATATTGATCAGAAAAAGTACCCATCTTTTTATGTTAGACTTGATTTCTCATAAAGTCACTCAAGTATCCTCATTGTAACACAAAACTCACTTAACTTTGTTTTGTAACTGGAAAGTCACTCAACTATCGTCATTGTAACACAAAAGTCACTTAACTTCGTTTTGCAGCCGGAAAGTTACTCAACTTTCATCTATGTAACACAAAAATCACTCAATTCATTTTAGTCAACTTTTGCTAACGTGACATTTTTTTCAAAGTTAAATCCTTATTCAATATAAACTCACTCATTTTTACCATTTAACGACCCGCCCTACTAGCGTGACCCGCTATCCAATGGATTTTGTGTAGGACTTGATGAGGATGTCTGAAAACTCAGTAGTGTAAATTTTGTAGAGCAGAGGATTAATATAGTGATTTTGAACAAAATCACTACTTCTTTGCTCATGCATTAACTAAGTGAATTTAAACGTTGATTATCGATGTGTCATTTACTTTCCCTGCAATGACTACCAACTTCTTATGGTATTCTTTGTAAAATTCAAGCTGCTTGCTCAAGGGAATTGTATTTTTGAAAAGAAGAACAACGGTACAACTAGACCCAGTTGATAAAATTTTCTTGAAGAATCGTTACTACTTGCGAATAGTAGCGTAGTGTCATAGTAACCACGTGAACTTGAGGCAAAACTTTAAGGCCTGAGTAGGGAGGAGAATCCAGCCACGTTACCGGTAAAAAAAATTCAGTCCTTAGTGTTTTGTTATAAATATTTTGATAGTGGATCGGTTTAGTGGGGCGGATCACCAAATGGTAAAAATGGGTGAGTTTATATTAAATAAGGATTTAACTTTTTAAAAAATGTTACGTCAGCAAAAGTTTACTAAAATGAGTTGAGGGATTTTTGTGTTACAAAGATGAAAGTTGAGTGACTTTCCGGTTGCAAAACAAAGTTGAGTGACTTTTGTGTTACAATGACGATAGTTGAGTGACTTTCCAGTTACAAAATAAAGTTAAAGTGATTTTTGTGTTACAATGAGGATAATTGAGTGACCTTCTGAGAAACAAAAGTCTTTTGTGTTATATATCTTATAATTTCCTCTTTTTCTTTTCGGAGGCTAAGCCTCACGGTGCAGATTTACCAAGATATGGTTGTTTAGCCTAAAATTTGGTTATAAGGTCAAATAGTTGAATTTGTTTGAATGATGTCACAAGAAACGTAATTAATCGAAACATATTAATCCTTTGCTAATGAGTAAAGCAAAGAACGACATGATGAACAATAAAAATTTAACATAAATAACAAGAGAGATTCTTATTGATTCTTCCGGATCATGTGATGAACGTTGCGGAAGAGCAGTGATGTTAACGGTCGTGCTTATAGAGAATAAGCGTGAAATTATAAGTAATCATGTGAAAATCATATGGTACAATCGTGGGGAAGTGGGGATTTTATAGGGACGGAAAGGACAAATTTCGGTGCACTAAGCTCCCGCTATGCTCGGGGTCCGGGGAAGGGCCGGACCAACTAATAATAACTAATTCCTTGATCTCCGTACGTTTCACCGTTTAAGATCTTAGGAGTTAATGGGTTAAAGGGAATCCCTAAGATTTCGGAATTTAGTCGTTATCTCGAGTTATCTTCTATCCGGGCACTCGAACCTTCCCGTATAGATTATTCTGGATTTTGATGGTCCTGTGTTGGCGGATTGCGTCTGGTCAGAAACTCCCAGATGGTTTCATCAATCTCCGACTGAGTTGGCATTGACCATTTCAACGGCCCTCTCCGCACTTGCCTTGTGTTTAGTCAAATAGTCGTCGCTTCGGTATACTTCCAATACAATGGTGATGGCGCCTACCAAGTGACCTGGTCGCCTTTACGCACCGAGCTTCGTAACTTACATTACCAAATGGTTCAAGTGAAATCTTTCAATCCCGGCATTCAATGCATCTTTTTATTCCTCTAAATCATCTCTCGAATTAGAGGCAACAAATTTTCTATAATAAGCGTGTAAATCTCCTCATTCTCGGTGTGAGACTCTGTCTCCCACGAAAAATATGTGATTTTTCCCATTGACTTCTATTTCACTAAAACCGGGTACCTTTTTAACATTCGTCTCCTTCATTTTCTTTCTTACTTGCGCAAAATCACCCCATCTCCCGTAAGCCGCATAAGCATTTCCCATTAGTACATAAGCTCCCGAGCTACCCGGTTCATGCTCTATTATTTCATAGTAGATCCGATTAGCTACTCCAACAGATACAACTTGCAAGCGCCAAGTAAATCCCCCGCAACAAAGACCATCACATTCCTCCGGAGGCATCCGATTCACCACCCTTATAGCTTCCTCAACTAACTTACCGCAACCTAAAATGTCAACAAGACAACAATAAGCTTCCGCCCTCGATTTTAAACCATAAGCACGCCTCATCTACTCGAAAAACATTCTTTCGAAATGAGACCAGCATGACTACAAGCTGATAATAGTCCCACAAAAGTGATCCTGCGCAACGGCTTGTAATGCTTGGTTGCCACTTGCCAAGACCATGATTATTGTTGTCCCCGAAACAACATATTTTACTTTGAGATTCTCAAAAGTGGCCAACGATGAGTTTATATCTCCACATCTGGAGTACATGCAACAAGAGCACTATTAAGTGAAGAGACCTAGGCAAAGGCCAAAACAAAATTTGGACTGGAATAGGTGGGGTGCGCCAGCCCCCCCCCCCCCCCACCTAATTAAAGTTAGAATATATATCATTTAACCGTGATTTATTTAGTGACAAAAGTGTAAACGTGTAAATATATTCCCTACCCATAATTAGAATATTTTCATATATTGTGTAAATATAATTATGGTAAGACTAGGATTCTTCTTTTGTATAGGCTTAGGATTCCTCTTTTGTATAGGCTTAGGATTCCTATTGTATAATGGATAAATATTGTACTCTATATATACCTTGATATTAATGAAAGACTCCTCAAGGGAGATTAATATCATCTTACATGGTATCAAGAGCCAAATAAACAAAACCCTAAAAACCTTTCTTTCCACAAATAGTCGGCTGCCTCTCCTACGCCGCGGCCCTCCCGGATTTTCTTCTTGTTTTTCGGGTTTTGTTCTTCCTTTCTTCTCTTCTCTAAATGGATATCCCTAATTTTTCCACACTTTCTGACGCCTCTACCTCCACAAATACCACCACAAAGTCATCACACCCGTTTCATCCCGCCCTTACTGTTTCCAACATCAAGAACCATATTCCCATTATTCTTGATCAAGAAAACAACTAGTATTCTCCCTGGGTTGAACTTTTTCGCAATCATGCATGTCTCTATAACGTGCTTGACCATATTGATGACACTATTCCGCGCCCTACGGAGGTTGATGATTCTATCTGGCACCGTCTCGACGCCGGCGTCAAACAATGGATATTTGGTAGTATCTCTCAGGATTTGCTCCTTACTATCATGAAATCTGACTCCACAGCCCTTGACTTGTGGAATCGTTTGGAGGAAATTTTTCAGACAACAAGCACACTCGTGCCGTATATTTGGAAGAACAGCTCAACAAAACACGTCTTGAAAACTTCTCCAATGTCTCCGAGTACCGCAAGCACTTTAAACTTCTAGCGGATCAACTCTCCAACATCGGCACGCCCGTCACCGACGATAAAATGGTGCTACAAATGATTTCTCGGCCTTACTAAGGGCGAATATGATACTTTGGCCACCATTATTCAACAAAGCGATCCGCTACCGAGTTTTAACAAAGCTCGCTCACAATTGTTGCTCGAAGAAACCCATCGTGCTAAGCAGATGAGCACGCCCGCAGGTGTTAGCCGTCGACACGCAACCTCAAGATCGACGCCACCGTACAACTCCCAACAATGCGGCGGCCGCGGCGGCAAGGGTGGAAAAGGCCGCGGCGGTAGAGGAGGCCGTGGTCGTGGCAAGGGTCGCGGTCAACGTAACCAACAAGAAGAATAAAGAATAGAGATCGCAGAACAACCGGGCCGCGGCTCCTCGCCAGCTTCGTCTGCAGCGCGCGCGCGCCCCCGCTCGAGCCGCGACGCCAAGTCCATTCCAAGCATCAGCAGCCCATACAATCCGTATTCTTACCCCGCTTGCTAGGCCCCGCTCCAGCCCCAACAACAGCCCACTTCATGCAAGGTCGTCCCGCAGCCCCTCCTCCGCATGACACCCACCGAGTTGGGTCGGGCGTTCAAAGACCCTCTCTATGCAACAAACCGACAATACTTGGTACATGGACTCGTGCGCCACATCTCACGTCACCCAAATCCGCAGTACTATTCCTAAACTGTTTCATGTAAAGCATCCTCAATATGTTACAAACTTGGTAGTGGACAACGCATTCCAGCTTAAGGGTTATGGTACCTCATACACACAACCTCCTCATCCACCTTTCTCCCTCAAAAACACCCTATATGCCCCACACATGATTAAGAACCTCATATCTGTCCGCCAATTTACTCGTAATAATTCTATCTCTCGTGGATTTTGACCCTTTTGGTTTTACCGTAAAAGATCTTCATACGGGGACACCTCTTACGAGGTGCAATAGCACGGGGGATCTCTATCCATTCACTTCCACCTCCGCCGCCGCATCTTGCTCTCCCGTCACTCTAGCGGCCGTTTCTTCTTCAACCCGGCATAATAGGCTAGGTCATCCAGAGTCCCGCTTTTAATTTTCTTAGGGGCAACAATTTCATTACTTGTAATGGGAAACTTGCCCAAAATTGTGTTTCTTGCTCTTTAGGCAAACATATTCGTCTTCCGTTCAAATCATCTACTAGTGTTACATTTGCTCCTTTTGATATTATACATGCCGATTTATGGACATCTCCTATCACTAGTTCTCTCGGTCATAAATACTATCTTGTGTTGCTTGATGATTTTTCACACTACGTTTGGTTATACCCTCTTAAATTTAAATCGGAAGTGTTTGTCAAATTTCTTGAGTTTCGCAAGTTCATTCAAACACAATTTGGAAAAGGCATAAAATCATTTCAAAGGCGATAATGGTCGTGAATTCAATAACTCTATGTTTCACCGTTTTTGTACCAATAATGGCATGGTCTTTCGCTTCTCCCCGCCCTCACACCTCACCACAAAACGGTAAAGTCGAAAGAATCATCCGCACCATTAACAATATGATTCGCACCCTATTGATTCATGCCTCCCTCCCTCCACCCTTCTCGGGTCTATGCTTTGCTAAAATGTCGAATACACTCTAAATATTCTCCCTACTAGCACTCTTCACAATATGACCCCTACCGAAATCCTCTACCATAGAATCCCCTCTTATGATCATCTACGAATTTTTGGTTGTCCGTGCTATCCCAACCTTAGCTCCACCGCCCCTCACAAGCTCGCTCCTAGGTCCACTCCATGTGTCTTTCTAGGATTCCCGCCGAACCATAGGGGCTATCTATGCTATGACTTGTCGACTCGTCGATCCACATATCTCGTCACGTCACATTCGACGAGACCACATTCCCGTTTTCGAATCTTCCAAAATTCCAAAAACAGACTACTCATTTCTTGACGAGTCCGCCATCTCTCCCCTCATAATCGAATAACTCACATCCTCTGTTCCGTCGTCAGAGCCGCGATGCCCAAACTTCAGAGAAGCCTGTCAACCTTCTAGCACCGCGACTCTCGATCCAGGAGCCGCCGCACCTCCGACGGCTTCGCCCCCACCCTCTCCTTATCCGACTTTACCCCTCGTCTCAGACACCACTCCGCCACCCACTGTCCCTACCCATCCAATGGAAACTCGTTCAAAGCATGGAATCTTCAAACCCAAAGTCCATTTCAACTTGTCTGCCCAAACCATCTCTCCACTTCCAAAGAACCCAAAATTGGCCAAACAAGACCCTAATTGGAATGCGGCTATGTATGAGGAATTCAATGCTTTAACTAAACAAGACACGTGGGATCTAGTACCTAGACCGAGGGGGTGAATGTCATTCGTCAGATGTGGCTATTTCGTCACAAGTTCGTAGACAATGGGGATCTTGAGAGGTATAAGGCCCGTCTTGTGGCTAATGGCACAAATCGCCAGGAGGGCATTGATTGTGGTGAGACCTTCAAATGCCCGGTTGTCAAACCGGCTACCATCCGCACAAGCTTTGAGCATAGCCATGGGCAAACACCGGCCGATCCATCACTTGATGTGAAGAATGCATTCTTACATGGGGATCCGAGAGAGACAAGCCTACATGCATCGCCCACCAGTGGTTCACCCATCCAGCAGCTCCTCACTATGTGTGCCGTCTCCGTAAGTCACTATATGGCCCGAAGCAGTGCCCCCGTGCGTGGTATGATCGCTTTGCCGTGTATATCTTGCGATTGGGTTTGTATGCAGCAAGAGTGATACATCACTTTTTATTTTTCATCGAGGTAGTAGCACGGCTTACTTATTGCTTTACGTGGATGATATTGCTCTTCACCGCCTCCTCCGACGGATTGAAAAATGAGATTATTGCCTTGCTCAAGTCCGAATTTGCAATGACCGATTTGGGAAAGCCGAGTTACTTTTTGGGGATATCGTGACCAGTGTCCGCCAATCATATGTTCTTGTGTCAGCGTAAGTATGCAGAAGAGATTGTGAACAGGGATAAGATGGCGAACTACAAAGAGGTGCCTACTCCAGTTGATTCCAAATCTAAGCTCAGTGCTATGGATGGTGCTCCAGTCTCTGATCCTACTCTGTATAGGAGCCTTGCATGTGCACTTCAGTATCTCACATTCACCAGGCCAGACATAGCTTATGCTGTTCAGCAGGTGTGCTTATTCATGCATGCCCCCAGGGAGTCTCATTTCACTGCTCTTAAGCGTATCATTCGATACATTAAGGGCACTCTTGATTATGGTTTGCACCTATATCCCTCTGCACCAGATAGGTTGCTTTCATATACGGATGCAGATTGGGCAGGGTGTCCGGACACGCGACGCTCCACCTCCGGCTTTTGTGTTTTCTTAGGGGATAATCTGATTTCCTGGTCTGCCAAGCGACAGGCTACCCTATCTCGCTCCAGTGCCGAGGCTGAGTACAGAGGTGTTGCAAATGTAGTAGCTGAGATTTGTTGGCTCAGAAATTTACTGTTAGAACTTCGTGTCCTTTGCGTCGTGCATCTATTGTGTATTGTGATAACATCTCTGGCCATCTATCTTTCTCATAATTCGGTTCAACATCGCCGAACCAAGCATATTGAGATAGACCTACACTTCATTCGTGAGAAAGTTGCGTTAGGCCATGTCGAGTGTTACATGTTCCATCATCCTATCGCATGCGTACATATTTACCAAAGGACTTCCCATGCACGCTTATTTCTTGACTTCGAGCCGCCCCGCCGTCCGCCTCCTCCCGCTCCGACCGAGGGGGTGTGTAAACGTGTAAATATATTCCCTACCCATAATTAGAATATTTTCATATATTGTGTAAATATAATTATGGTAAGACTAGGATTCCTCTTTTGTATAGGCTTAGGATTCCTCTTTTGTATAGGCTTAGGATTCCTCTTTTGTATAGGCTTAGGATTCCTATTGTATAAGGGATAAATATTGTACTCTATATATACCTTGATATTAATGAAAGACTCCTCAAGAGAGATTAATATCATCTTACAAAAAGGTGTATGAACGACACTAAATTCGTGTAAGTTACAATTCTACCATTTGGTCGATACTGAACCTCGTGGTCTATTTTCAATAATACTGCTAGCAAACTTGAACAAATGGAGTTATGCCAGAGATAATTATCCAAGAACCTAATATTTGAAATAACCTACATAGGGTCCAACAATACAAGTGTCAAAAAAATGTTTCATATATTGAAGGAATAACATACATGAGCCACTGTGAGCTCATAGAGAATTGGTACATTGAACAAGAGTTATACATCAAGAAACAAAAGTTGTGTTATCATAAACCTTAAGGGTAGATCAGTTCACAACTAATTAGTTGTTTCACCTTGCAAAATCCAACCCCATAATACCCAATTGGTATATCATCCGTACTTCGTATCCATCGCAAAGATTGCGTTTCTTCACCTCAATGCACAAGCTAATCTTCTCTCCTTTGGGCGAAGGTTCATCTTAAGCCATAGTCTCGATAGCAACAAACGAACATTATGAAAGTAGCTTGATATCGAGCACGCCCAAATCCATAACTCAAATTAAAAGGGCATGCCAGGTAATGATTGAATAATCAAGCCAAAAACCATTATGAGTAGCTTTGGTTTGCAACAAGAATTCATAAAAAGTGGATGGTAGAGATTTCGAGAAATCACAAAATCCCGGCATATTTCTTGGTTGTCATGTTACATGGCATCCGTAAACTTGTTCTTTAAACCTAAGCCACTTTCTTAGTTTACCAGAAAATATGAGGAAATTTTTCATGCTATAGCATGTGAGATAACAGAAAGAGCATCCATCTTTCTCGCGATTTTCTCTTTTCCTCCTATTTTTAGGAGGCTAAGCCTCACTATGCATTCAAGAAGATATTGGTCGATGGTCGCCCTAGGCTAACATCTTGAATTGTTGGTTGGTTAATCCCGTAACACATGTCTTACTACATTAATATAAACCGACTGGTCACCTTTCTCGCATTGAGCTCGAACTTACACAAGCAATCGATTCAAATGATATTCTTCAATGTCCCGATATCCAATGCATCCATCTCTTTGATTCCTTTAAATCATCTCTTGCATTATGAGGCAATAAAGTTTCTTTAATAAGTGTGTAAATAAAATTGTAGTAGTAAATACACAGATTAAAGGTGCTTGAGAGGGAAATTTGAAAACAAATATAACATGAGTGCTTAAATTTCATTCAGATTGTAAAATAGAAATTAAGTAAATATTCATCTTATGACTATATTAAAGCTAAAATAATTTTGTTTATATAGTACACATGTCGGGTACATCTTCAAAATAAAAAGTACTCCTTCCGTTCCGATTTATATAAGTACATTTTACTTGTTTGCTTGTACCAAAAAAAGAATAGTAGTATAATTTTTCTATATTTAAAATATAATTTAATTTTGAAATTTTTATTTTTTTCAAAAAAACAGTCACATAAATTAGGATGGAGAGCGGTAAAAAGAGCTAATATTTCCAAGACTAAGGTCTCTTGCTTTGGGTTAAAGAAGCGGTAAAAATAAAAGTGTATTCTGTTTTAGTTATGTGATATAGTTTAACTCGTTACGAAGTTTAAAAAAGATATGAAAAGCTTTGAAACTTGTGATCTTAAATATACATAACGCTTATTCCTTCTATCCTAATTTATGTAGAAAGGTTCGGAATACGAAAGTCAAAACACTTAATTTGACTACAATTTCATTTATAGATTCTTCAATTTCTTAAAATATAATTACTATTTAAAACTCGACACGAATAATTCTACAAGTCAATATAGCTAAATAATTTAAATTATTTTTAAAATATGAGAAAATTATAGTTTAAAAAAACTATTTGACTTCTCAAAAAGTAATAATTTCACATAAGGACATAAGTTTTTCACTAAAGGGAAATAGGAAAATCTAAAATTAAATTGCCGAGAACAATAAACTTATTTCCTCAAACAATAAAAAAATCCAATAGTACAATATCATGAAGTTTATCAAGTTGGGAAAGAGTACTTTTTTTTTTTTTTTTTGTAAACTTCTTGCATACAAGATTAAAATTGATCAATTCATGCTCTATTTGGATTCTAACGAACGGTGGAACTCATTGTTCGCTTGGGCCGAGACATTAAGACTGAAATAGGGCCAGAGGCCCAAAAGTTTGGACTCAGAATTGGAAGGGGCCGCGCGAACGCAGTGCCCCACTATCACAAATTATGACGTAGGCTCGACCACTTGGGCCGACCTTAGGCGAGCACCCCTCCAAAGTGCAATAGAGGTCACCACCTAGGCCATAGGCCTTATTGATCACCCATTGACCCCCGTCCGTAAGTATGTTAACATGTCACACCACCCAAAATTTATACCACAACATTTGCTCATCCTTTGTTTGTATTGGCCGGTATGGGATCCAAAGAGAAAACACTTTCTTTGTCACTTACATTTTCAGAATTTAAAAGCAATAAGATTTTACAACTTCATCCAAATCATAGATGATCAAACGAAAATCCTAAGTATAAGAGTGTTTTTATCTGTCAGTTTTTTTTTTTATTTCAAGATGTATTTTCTTCAAAAAAAATAAAAAAAAAGTTATGTGCAAACTCTCTTCTAATTAATGTTCTTGTTAACACTTAAATATGTTTTATGATGAAATAATAAGATAGTATTGTAACGTGAAGGAGAATAACATCCTAAAGAGCCAAGGATATACGAATATGCATGTTAAAAAGTGATCAATTTGGGACATGGTTAAAAGCAGATAATCATGTTCTTTCATCGGAATTTCAAAGGCGCCAAGTGATAAACACTATTGATAAATATCCTATTGGAGAAATCTAAGCTTAGAAATGGCAAAGAAGAGAAAACTCGCAGAACCGCAAACAATCTACAAAATCTGGAATAGGAACCGGAATTACAAGGTAAGTGAAAACATAGATAAGCTTTCGTGGAATTCTGCTTTCCCATGTTGGGTTGTAAAGGATGCAATGGCGTCTGACGAACAATTGAAACATATTATGAAGTAATAAAATGCTGTTGTTTACTGAAAAAAAATTAAATATTAATTATTGTTTCGAAAAACTATAGAAATTATGGAAAACTACTGTAGAAAAGCACTATGAAAAAGATTAAATGCATAAACTAATACAATAATCGAAGCATAAGAGACAACATACAATAAGAGAAATCAAAGGACGGTCAACTACAAAGAAAATACTATCCTACTAGTATGGAAGGATACACGAGACAATGATCTATTGTCTACTAGACTTCTACCCTAATCGAACCCTCATATTATATTATCCACTCTCCAATTGGCAGTCTGAGCGTGCTTGTGGGACGAGGGGGGAAGGAGGAAAGAGGATTGTTAGAGTGGGTCTCCTTATATGAACTTGGACAATCCTTCCCTCGTTAGCTAAGCTTTTCGAGTTGATTTATGCGTATGGACCATATCCTTACATGATTTAATGCAAGGAACAATGCAATAAATAAATATAATGAGTTTATCGTTATTCTTTTTATAAGACTTTCTCTGATTTCTTAAGAATAGTAAATAGGGTATACATATGCAAAACATTGATTTAACTTTTCTTTCTTTACTGCTATGTTAAAAAATAATAATGATTCAGGCATTTAAGATGTGGAGAGATGGTAAAGGCCCGGAGTTTATGGATGATTCACTTGATGATACAATATCATCTTGCAAATTATTGAAATGCATGCAAATTGCACTATTATGTGACCAAAAAGATCCATTGGACAGACCTACAATGTTGGAGGTTTCTAATATGTTAAAGAATATGGCAAATTAATTTCCCCAAGAGGCCTGCATTTTCTGTAGATGATGAAAAAAGTGACAATCGAAATATGTGTAGGAAAGACAAGAAGTTGACACTGCAACAATTACACAATTGGTTGCAAGATGATATATATATAATGATTCGCTTTGTCCGATTATTTTTTTAAAATGTATACATATGGCACCACTTTTTTTGATTATTTTATTTTATGTATAATCAAGATTTGACTTTTCAAAATCGTCCCAATCATCTCAATTTCTATTCGGTATCGATATAGTTTGGAAGAGAACCAAATGTTCCTCGTTCTCTCTTTTTATTTTGCCCCATTTTCATAAAAAAAAACACTAAATGTACCCTACTTTGTCAATGAAAATTAGATAGTATCTAACTCACAGTAATCATTATTCTAGATTCATAAAACGTTTCATATCAACTCTTTTTTTTCACTAACTTAATTACAAATTTCGTCCACCAAACCAAAACCATAACGCTAAACAGAGAGAAAGGCCCAACTAAATTTGACTAGACTTGGTGGGGTGCGCCAGGCACATGCAATAGTGCAATGCATGGGCGATGCTCGAGAGCCCAAGTAGCAAGCTACCTTAAGGGTCTCTCCCCCTTAAATTGAGTTAATATCGTGTAGGCCGATGACCTACATATCAGATATTAAACTGATAAGAACATATACTACACTTGATCTTAGCCAAAAGGCCGAGAAAGGTATGACTGTCCTATTTCACAGCCTGCTTATTTTATGCTGCTTTCTCCTTTTGGCTTTTGTTATATTTCAATGTGGGATTCTTGTGGGTTTGAGAATTCCATGTTTCATATGCACCATTTTGTACCTAAAGAAATAATAGAGCAAAGCTAGTACTGTCATTTTTGTTGTGTATTTCTTGATATAGCTGCTAAAACTATTTCTTCTGCCAACAAGAAATTAGTATATTGGCAGATCATGACTTGATGAACTATTTGGACATGGTGTCAAATTGTCAATAAAATCTGGAAACCTTTGAAAATTGAAAAGGCCACCCATGGTCGAGAAGATACCTCCATTGACACCGATCAAAAGAAAATTACATAAAAACAGAATATCACTCTTCACTCACAAAACTATGCACAGTACTACTTCCCAACTTAAAAGGATACCACCAGGTGCATGACAAAATGAGGAGAAAACAAGACTATAGTACATGTGCAACATGATTTGGTCTGCGAGATTGAACCAAGGTTAGAATATAGTTTTGCAAATCTTTTAGCTTAATCAGTTAAAAAAATTGAGTTTACCTCAAACTAAGAAAAAAAGGATTAAATCAAAACCAAAAAATGATTCAGAGTTAAAATTAAATTGGAATTGGTGGGGTGCGCCGGGCTCGTGCAGCAGTGCATCGCAAGGGCGACGCTGGAGTCTCTGTTCTTTTGATTTATTTTATTATTGGTTGTGTCTTGCACTTCATGGTCGTATGATATGGTGGTAGCGACGTTATTGTTATTTTTTCCAGATTATTTTGCCATTCTTTATTTAGTATTTTGGTCTTGGCTTCGTTACTCATAGTTCTTCCTTTTGCGGGTTGCTTTTTGGTTCGATGCGTGCTTGTCGCTTTCACTTTGTTATCATATTTTCTTGCTGCTATTACTATTTATTATTATTGTTGCATTTTCATTTTACTTGAACCGGGGGTCTATCGGAAACAACCTATCTACCCGTCAAAAGGTAAAGGTAAGGTCTCAAGTACACTCTACTCCCTCTCAGGACCCCACGGTGATGAGATTATACTTTGGGTATGTTGTTGTTGTTGTTGTATTATAAGCCATGTTCATGGAAGAAGACAACAGGGGAAAAGAGAGTTATGTAACTCCTTTTCTCACCTTATGCAAAGTTTATAAGTTTCACGAAAGTAGCTTGACATAACTGGAGCATAGAAAAATCCATAACTCAAATAAAAAGGGCAAGCTTGGGACATAATAATGACAGCCAAAATAGCTTTAGTTTCCAAGATGACTTCATAGGAAGTTGTAACATGCACAAGTGTCTAACGGCAATTGTTTTATATAATAATTTAAGCGCCTTCTTTTGAGCCGAGCCGAGGGTCTATCGAAACTTGTGGGAATACACTCGGTATCTTGTTGTTGTAAGTGCCTTACCACCGATGCTTTTTAAACTAGAAGCAAGCTCATATCAAATGAAGTACTAAATTAAAGAGTTTAGTTAGACTGGACAAAAGATACAAGTAAAGAAATGCAGTAAAAAGACTAAACCAAGGATTTTCAGTCCGGGCTACAAAAAAAAAAAAAAAAAAAAAAAAACCAGCAAACAGTTCAGAATTCAAAATTAAACTTGAATTGGTGGGGTACACCAGGCCCATGCAGCAGTGCAACACACGGGCGACGCGCGAAGGCCCAAGTAGCAAGCTACCTTGATGGACCTTCCCCCTTAAAAAATTGAGTTAATATCGTGTGAGCCGATGGCCCACATATCAGATATTAAACTGATAAGAACAGATACTACACTTGATCTTAGCCAAAAGGCCGAGAAAGGTATGCTTTTTCAAGAGCACGGCCTGCTGCTTTTATACTACCACTCTCCTTTCTGGATTTTCTTTGTTCTCGATGAGGGATAATTGTAGGCTTGAGAATTTCATGCTTCATATGCACCAGCACCATGTTTTGCCTGAGACTCAAAGAGTGGAAAAAAAGAATATTACAGTAACTCTTTTCTCAGCTTACTAAAGGAGTTTCACATTGAATTAACGGACAAGGATGAAATTTCAGCCAAAAAAAAAGTATGTCAATGTTGTTTACACCAAATCAAGTAATTTTACCATAGCAGTTAATAATATAAAGTGAGAACGCATATCATTTAACCACGAGTTAAGTGATAAAATGGAGTATGAATGACATCGAATGCTTGGTAACTTATCATTCTATCATATGATTGATATTGAGCCTCGTCTTTTTTCCCCAAGAAGACTTACTATCAAATGTAAGCATATAGAGAATATATTGAATGAATAACATACATGAGCCACTTCGAGCTCATATAGAGAATTAATACAACGAAAAAGAGTTATAAAGGCAAGAAACAGAATATGACTTGCTATGAAAAAACATGAGGGTAGATCAATTTACAACTGTTATCTCAGTCGGCTTCCAAAACTAACCACTTTCATACCCAATTGGTGTAGGTCTAACAGACTTTGTGTTCGTCGCAGCATTTCTCAGCCTCAATGCACTCAGCAACTAATCTTCTTACTCCACAAGAAAATGTACACACGATGTAGGTTCCTTCACAGAGCGTTCAAGCAGTTAGCTCTTTCCAATAATTAATGTTCAACTTCTTCTCAATCTCTCCTTTGAGATCTCTTATCCATAGTCTGATAGCAACAAGAGACCATCAGGAGAGTAGTTTAACATGATTGGAGCACAACTAAA
Source organism: Anisodus tanguticus (assembly GCA_034509755.1). NCBI lineage: Eukaryota > Viridiplantae > Streptophyta > Magnoliopsida > Solanales > Solanaceae > Anisodus > Anisodus tanguticus. The sequence continues at coordinate 3,225,035 of CM067543.1, read as the reverse complement.
TCCATAAATAAAAAAGGCAAGCTAGTGATAGAATAATCAAATCCAAAAAGCATTATGAATAGTTTCAGTTTCCATGAAGAATTCATAGTAAGTGGAAGTTGCAATGTATGGAGAAATCACATTCAAATGGGGGAATCATAGATGCCTTTCTAACTGGTGTCCTGTCCCAGACGTATTTCCTGTTTGTATCATTACATGGCACTTTCTAAACTTTGTTCCTTGAACCAAAGCAACTTTCTAAACTTTGTTCCTGGAACCAAAGCAACTTTCTAAGTTATCCAATAAAAGTGGAGTAACGTTTTGCATGCTATATCATATATATGAGATAATAGAAAAAAAAATTGGTTTGCATATTGATCAGAAAAAGTACCCATCTTTTTATGTTAGACTTGATTTCTCATAAAGTCACTCAAGTATCCTCATTGTAACACAAAACTCACTTAACTTTGTTTTGTAATCTGGAAAGTCACTCAACTATCGTCATTGTAACACAAAAGTCACTTAACTTTGTTTTGCAGCCGGAAAGTTACTCAACTTTCATCTATGTAACACAAAAATCACTCAATTCATTTTAGTCAACTTTTGCTAACGTGACATTTTTTTCAAAGTTAAATCCTTATTCAATATAAACTCACTCATTTTTACCATTTAACGACCCGCCCTACTAGCGTGACCCGCTATCCAATGGATTTTGTGTAGGACTTGATGAGGATGTCTGAAAACTCAGTAGTGTAAATTTTGTAGAGCGGAGGATTAATATAGTGATTTTGAACAAAATCACTACTTCTTTGCTCATGCATTAACTAAGTAGAATTTAAACGTTGATTATCGATGTGTCATTTACTTTCCCTGCAATCACTACCAACTTCTTATGGTATTCTTTGTAAAATTCAAGCTGCTTGCTCAAGGGAATTGTATTTTTGAAAAGAAGAACAACGGTACAACTAGACCCAGTTGATAAAATTTTCTTGAAGAACTGTTACTACTTGCGAATAGTAGCAGTAGTGTCATAGTAACCACGTGAACTTGAGGCAAAACTTTAAGGCCTGAGTAGGGAGGAGAATCCAGCCACGTTACCGGTAAAAAAAATTCAGTCCTTAGTGTTTTGTTATAAATATTTTGATAGTGGATCGGTTTAGTGGGGCGGATCACCAAATGGTAAAAATGGGTGAGTTTATATTAAATAAGGATTTAACTTTTTAAAAAATGTTACGTCAGCAAAAGTTTACTAAAATGAGTTGAGTGATTTTTGTGTTACAAAGATGAAAGTTGAGTGACTTTCCGGTTGCAAAACAAAGTTGAGTGACTTTTGTGTTACAATGACGATAGTTGAGTGACTTTCCAGTTACAAAATAAAGTTAAAGTGATTTTTGTGTTACAATGAGGATAATTGAGTGACCTTCTGAGAAACAAAAGTCTTTTGTGTTATATATCTTATAATTTCCTCTTTTTCTTTTCGGAGGCTAAGCCTCACGGTGCAGATTTACCAAGATATGGTTGTTTAGCCTAAAATTTGGTTATAAGGTCAAATAGTTGAATTTGTTTGAATGATGTCACAAGAAACGTAATTAATCGAAACATATTAATCCTTTGCTAATGAGTAAAGCGACAACGACATGATGAACGGTAAAAATTTAACATAAATAACAAGAGAGATTCTTATTGATTCTTCCGGATCATGTGATGAACGTTGCGGAAGAGCAGTGATGTTAACGGTCGTGCTTATAGAGAATAAGCGTGAAATTATAAGTAATCATGTGAAAATCATATGGTACAATCGTGGGGAAGTGGGGATTTTATAGGGACGGAAAGGACAGCCCGGTGCACTAAGCTCCCGCTATGCTCGGGGTCCGGGGAAGGGCCGGACCAACTAATAATAACTAATTCCTTGATCTCCGTACGTTTCAGCCGTTTAAGATCTTAGGAGTTAATGGGTTAAAGGGAATCCCTAAGATTTCGGAATTTAGTCGTTATCTGAGTTATCTTCTATCTGGGCACTCTTAACCTTCCCAGATAGATTATTCTGGATTTTGATGGTCCGGTGTTGGCGGATTTCGTCTGGTCAGAAACTCCCAGATGGTTTCATCAATCTCCGACTGAGTTGGCATTGACCATTTCAACGGCCCTCTCCGCACTTGCCTTGTGTTTAGTCAAATAGTCGTCGCTTCTGGTATACTTCCAATACAATGGCTGATGGCAGTCTACCAAGTGACCTGGTCGCCTTTACGCACTGAGCTTCAGAACTTACATTACCAAATGGTTCAAGTGAAATCTTTCAATCCCGGGCATTCAATGCATCTTTTTATTCCTCTAAATCATCTCTCGAATTAGAGGCAACAAATTTTCTATAATAAGCGTGTAAATCTCCTCATTCTCAGTGTGAGACCTGTCTCCCACGAAAAATATGTGATTTTTCCCATTGACTTCTATTTCACTAAAACCGGGTACCTTTTTAACATTCGTCTCCTTCATTTTCTTTCTTACTTGCGCAAAATCACCCCATCTCCCAGAAGCCGCATAAGCATTTCCCATTAGTACATAAGCTCCCGAGCTACCTGGTTCATGCTCTATTATTTCATAGTAGATCTGATTAGCTACTCCAACAGATACAACTTGCAAGCGCCAAGTAAATCCCCCAGAACAGCACCATCACATTCCTCTGGAGGCATCTGATTCACCACCCTTATAGCTTCCTCAACTAACTTACCGCAACCTAAAATGTCAACAAGACAACAATAAGCTTCCGCCCTCGATTTTAAACCATAAGCACGCCTCATCTACTCGAAAAACATTCTTTCGTAATGAGACCAGCATGACTACAAGCTGATAATAGTCCCACAAAAGTGATCCTGCGCAACGGCTTGTAATGCTTGGTTGCCACTTGCCAAGACCATGATTATTGTTGTCCCCGAAACAACATATTTTACTTTGAGATTCTCAAAAGTGGCCAACGATGAGTTTATATCTCCACATCTGGAGTACATGCAACAAGAGCACTATTAAGTGAAGAGACCTAGGCAAAGGCCAAAACAAAATTTGGACTGGAATAGGTGGGGTGCGCCAGCCCCCCCCCCCCCTAATTAAAGTTAGAATATATATCATTTAACCGTGATTTATTTAGTGACAAAAGTGTAAACGTGTAAATATATTCCCTACCCATAATTAGAATATTTTCATATATTGTGTAAATATAATTATGGTAAGACTAGGATTCCTCTTTTGTATAGGCTTAGGATTCCTCTTTTGTATAGGCTTAGGATTCCTCTTTTGTATAGGCTTAGGATTCCTATTGTATAAGGGATAAATATTGTACTCTATATATACCTTGATATTAATGAAAGACTCCTCAAGGGAGATTAATATCATCTTACATGGTATCAAGAGCCAAATAAACAAAACCCTAAAAACCTTTCTCTTCCACAGCCGCCGGATTTTCTTCTTGTTTTTCGGGTTTTGTTCTTCCTTTCTTCTCTTCTCTAAATGGCTATCCCTGATTCTTCCACACTTTCTGACGCCTCTACCTCCACAAATCCCACCACAAAGTCATCACCCCCGTTTCATCCCGCCCTTACTGTTTCCAACATCAAGAACCATATTCCCATTATTCTTGATCAAGAAAACAACCAGTATTCTCCCTGGGTTGAACTTTTTCGCAATCATGCATGTCTCTATAACGTGCTTGACCATATTGATGACACTATTCCGCGCCTACGGAGGTTGATGATTCTATCCGCACCGTCTCGACGCCGGCGTCAAACAATGGATATTTGGTAGTATCTCTCAGGATTTGCTCCTTACTATCATGAAATCTGACTCCACAGCCCTTGACTTGTGGAATCGTTTGGAGGAAATTTTTCAGGACAACAAGCACACTCGTGCCGTATATTTGGAAGAACAGTTCAACAAAACACGTCTTGAAAACTTCTCCAATGTCTCTCGAGTACTTTAAGCGACTTAAACTTCTAGCGGATCAACTCTCCAACATCGGCACGCCATCACGACGATAAAATGGTGCTACAAATGATTTACGGCCTTACTAAGGGCGAATATGATACTTTGGCCACCATTATTCAACGAGCGAGATCCGCTACCGAGTTTTAACAAAGCTCGCTCACAATTGTTGCTCGAAGAAACCCGTCGTGCTAAGCGGGATGAGCACGCCCGGCGGGTGTTAGCGTCGACACGCAACCTCAAGATCGGACGCCACCGGACAACTCCCAACGGCGGCGGGGCCGCGGCGGCAAGGGTGGAAAAGGCCGCGGCGGTAGAGGAGGCCGTGGTCGTGGCAAGGGTCGCGGTCAACGGAACCAACAGCGACGCGACGCGAGAGATCGCGAGAACAACCGGGGCTGCGGCTCCTCGCGGTTCGTCTACGGCGCGCGGCGCCCCCGATTCGAGCCGCGACGCCAAGTCCATTCCGGTACCAGGCGGCCATACAATCCGTATTCTTACCCCGGTTTGCTAGGCCCCGCTCCGGTCCCACAACAGGCCCACTTCATGCAAGGTCGGGTCCCGCATGACCCTCCTCCTGCATGACACCCACCGAGTTGGGTCGGGCGTTCGACACCCTCTCTATGCAACGACTGACAATACTTGGTACATGGACTCGGCGCCACATCTCACGTCACCCAGTCTGCAGGTACTATTCCTAAACTGTTTCATGTAAAGCATCCTCAATATGTTACAGTTGGTAGTGGACAACGCATTCCAGTTAAGGGTTATGGTACCTCATACACACAACCTCCTCATCCACCTTTCTCCCTCAAAAACACCCTATATGCCCCACACATGATTAAGAACCTCATATCTGTCCGCCAATTTACTCGTAATAATTCTATCTCTGTGGATTTTGACCCTTTTGGTTTTACTGTAAAAGATCTTCATACGGGGACACCTCTTACGAGGTGCAATAGCACGGGGGATCTCTATCCATTCACTTCCACCTCCGCTGCCAGATCTTGCTCTCCCGTCACTCTAGCGGCTGTTTCTTCTTCAACCTGGCATAATAGGCTAGGTCATCCAGGAGTCCCAGTTTTTAATTTTCTTAGAGGCAACAATTTCATTACTTGTAATGGGAAACTTGCCCAAAATTGTGTTTCTTGCTCTTTAGGCAAACATATTCGTCTTCCGTTCAAATCATCTACTAGTGTTACATTTGCTCCTTTTGATATTATACATGCCGATTTATGGACATCTCCTATCACTAGTTCTCTCGGTCATAAATACTATCTTGTGTTGCTTGATGATTTTTCACACTACGTTTGGTTATACCCTCTTAAATTTAAATCGGAAGTGTTTGTCAAATTTCTTGAGTTTCGCAAGTTCATTCAAACACAATTTGGAAAAGGCATAAAATCATTTCAGTGCGATAATGGTCGTGAATTCAATAACTCTATGTTTCACCATTTTTGTACCAATAATGGCATGGTCTTTCTCTTCTCCTGCCCTCACACCTCACCACAAAACGGTAAAGCTGAAAGAATCATCCGCACCATTAACAATATGATTCGCACCCTATTGATTCATGCCTCCCTCCCTCCACCCTTCTGGGTCTATCTTTGCTAAAATGTCAGAATACACTCTAAATATTCTCCCTACTAGCACTCTTCACAATATGACCCCTACCGAAATCCTCTACCATAGAATCCTCTCTTATGATCATCTACGAATTTTTGGTTGTCTGTGCTATCCCAACCTTAGCTCCACCGCCCCTCACAAGCTCGCTCCTAGGTCCACTCCATGTGTCTTTCTAGGATTCCCGCCGAACCATAGGGGCTATCTATGCTATGACTTGTCGACTCGTCAGATCCACATATCTCGTCACGTCACATTCGACGAGACCACATTCCCGTTTTCGAATCTTCCAAAATTCCAAAAACAGGACTACTCATTTCTTGACGAGTCTGCCATCTCTCCCCTCATAATCGAACAACTCACATCCTCTGTTCCGTCGTCAGAGCCGCGATGCCCAAACTTCAGAGAAGCATGTCAACCTTCTAGCACCGCGACTCTCGATCCAGGAGCCGCCGCACCTCCGACGGCTTCGCCCCCACCCTCTCCTTATCCGACTTTACCCCTCGTCTCAGACACCACTCCGCCACCCACTGTCCCTACCCATCCAATGGAAACTCGTTCAAAGCATGGAATCTTCAAACCCAAAGTCCATTTCAACTTGTCTGCCCAAACCATCTCTCCACTTCCAAAGAACCCAAAATTGGCCAAACAAGACCCTAATTGGAATGCGGCTATGTATGAGGAATTCAATGCTTTAACTAAACAGCACACGTGGGATCTAGTACCTAGACCTGAGGGGGTGAATGTCATTCGTTGTATGTGGCTATTTCGTCACAAGTTCAGAGACAATGGGGATCTTGAGAGGTATAAGGCCCGTCTTGTGGCTAATGGCACAAATCGGCGGGGGGCATTGATTGTGGTGAGACCTTCGACCGGTTGTCAAACCGGCTACCATCCGCACGAGTTTTGAGCATAGCCATGGGCAAACACCGGCCGATCCATCGGCTTGATGTAAGAATGCATTCTTACATGGGGATCGAGAGAGACAGGTCTACATGCATCGGCCACCGGGGTTCACCCATCCGGCGGTTCCTCACTATGTGTGCCGTCTCCGTAAGTCACTATATGGCACGAAGCGGGCCCCCGTGCGTGGTATGATCGCTTTGCCGGTATATCTTGCGATTGGGTTTGTATGCAGCAAGAGTGATACATCACTTTTTATTTTTCATCGAGGTAGTAGCACGGCTTACTTATTACTTTACGTGGATGATATTGCTCTTACTGCCTCCTCCGACGGATTGAAAAATGAGATTATTGCCTTGCTCAAGTCCGAATTTGCAATGACCGATTTGGGAAAGCCGAGTTACTTTTTGGGGATATCGGTGACCGGTCGCCATCATATGTTCTTGTGTCGGCGTAAGTATGCGAAGAGAGAGATTGTGTACAGGGATAAGATGGCGAACTGCAAAGAGGTGCCTACTCCAGTTGATTCCAAATCTAAGCTCAGTGCTATGGATGGTGCTCCAGTCTCTGATCCTACTCTGTATAGGAGCCTTGCATGTGCACTTCAGTATCTCACATTCACCAGGCCGGACATAGCTTATCTTTGTTCGGCGGTGTGCTTATTCATGCATGCCCCCGGGGAGTCTCATTTCACTGCTCTTAAGCGTATCATTCGATACATTAAGGGCACTCTTGATTATGGTTTGCACCTATATCCCTCTGCACCAGATAGGTTGCTTTCATATACGGATGCAGATTGGGCAGGGTGTCCGGACACGCGACGCTCCACCTCCGGCTTTTGTGTTTTCTTAGGGGATAATCGATTTCTGGTCCGCCAAGCGACGAGCTACCCTATCTCGCTCCGGTCCGAGGCCGAGTACGAGAGGCGTTGCAAATGTAGTAGGCGAGATTTGTTGGCTCGAAAATTTACTGTTAGAACTTCAGTGTCCTTTGCGTCAGGCATCTATTGTGTATTGTGATAACATCTCTGCCATCTATCTTTCTCATAATCGGTTCAACATCAGCGAACCAAGCATATTGAGATAGACCTACACTTCATTCGTGAGAAAGTTGCGTTAGGCCATGTCAGAGTGTTACATGTTCCATCATCCTATCAGTATGCAGACATATTTACCAAAGGACTTCCCAGACAGTTATTTCTTGACTTCGAGCCGATCTCGGCGTCCGGCCTCCTCCCGCTCCGGCGAGGGGTGTGTAAACGTGTAAATATATTCCCTACCCATAATTAGAATATTTTCATATATTGTGTAAATATAATTATGGTAAGACTAGGATTCCTCTTTTGTATAGGCTTAGGATTCCTCTTTTGTATAGGCTTAGGATTCCTATTGTATAAGGGATAAATATTGTACTCTATATATACCTTGATATTAATGAAAGACTCCTCAAGAGAGATTAATATCATCTTACAAAAAGGTGTATGAACGACACTAAATTCGTGTAAGTTACAATTCTACCATTTGGTCGATACTGAACCTCGTGGTCTATTTTCAATAATACTGCTAGCAAACTTGAACAAATGGAGTTATGCCAGAGATAATTATCCAAGAACCTAATATTTGAAATAACCTACATAGGGTCCAACAATACAAGTGTCAAAAAAATGTTTCATATATTGAAGGAATAACATACATGAGCCACTGTGAGCTCATAGAGAATTGGTACATTGAACAAGAGTTATACATCAAGAAACAAAAGTTGTGTTATCATAAACCTTAAGGGTAGATCAGTTCACAACTAATTAGTTGTTTCACCTTGCAAAATCCAACCCCATAATACCCAATTGGTATATCATCCAGACTTCGTATCCATCGCAGCATTGCGTTTCTTCAGCCTCAATGCACAAGCTAATCTTCTCTCCTTTGGGCGAAGGTTCATCTTAAGCCATAGTCTGATAGCAACAAACGAACATTATGAAAGTAGCTTGATATCGGAGCACAGCCAAATCCATAACTCAAATTAAAAGGGCATGCCAGGTAATGATTGAATAATCAAGCCAAAAACCATTATGAGTAGCTTTGGTTTGCAACAAGAATTCATAAAAAGTGGATGGTAGAGATTTCGAGAAATCACAAAATCCCGGCATATTTCTTGGTTGTCATGTTACATGGCATCCGTAAACTTGTTCTTTAAACCTAAGCCACTTTCTTAGTTTACCAGGAAAATATGAGGAAATTTTTCATGCTATAGCATGTGAGATAACAGAAAGAGCATCCATCTTTCTGCGGTATTTTCTCTCTTTTCTCCTATTTTTAGGAGGCTAAGCCTCACTATGCGGATTCAAAGACAAGATATTGGTGATGGTCGGCCCTAGGCTAACATCTTGAATTGTTGGTTGGTTAATCCCGTAACACATGTCTTACTACATTAATATAAACCGACCTGGTCACCTTTACGCATTGAGCTCGAACTTACACAAGCAAGCGATTCAAATGATATTCTTCAATGTCCGATATCCAATGCATCCATCTCTTTGATTCCTTTAAATCATCTCTTGCATTATGAGGCAATAAAGTTTCTTTAATAAGTGTGTAAATAAAATTGTAGTAGTAAATACACAGATTAAAGGTCTTTGAGGGAAATTTGAAAACGAAATATAACATGAGTGCTTAAATTTCATTCAGGATTGTAAAATAGAAATTAAGTAAATATTCATCTTATGACTATATTAAAGCTAAAATAATTTTGTTTATATAGTACACATGTCGGGTACATCTTCAAAATAAAAAGTACTCCTTCTGTTCCGATTTATATAAGTACATTTTACTTGTTTGCTGTACCAAAAAGAATAGTAGTATAATTTTTCTATATTTAAAATATAATTTAATTTTGAAATTTTTATTTTTTTCAAAAAAACAGTCACATAAATTAGGATGGAGAGCGGTAAAAAGAGCTAATATTTCCAAGACTAAGGTCTCTTGCTTTGGGTTAAAGAAGCGGTAAAAATAAAAGTGTATTCTGTTTTAGTTATGTGATATAGTTTAACTCGTTACGAAGTTTAAAAAAGATATGAAAAGCTTTGAAACTTGTGATCTTAAATATACATAACGCTTATTCCTTCTATCCTAATTTATGTAGAAAGGTTCGGAATACGAAAGTCAAAACACTTAATTTGACTACAATTTCATTTATAGATTCTTCAATTTCTTAAAATATAATTACTATTTAAAACTGACACGAATAATTCTACAAGTCAATATAGCTAAATAATTTAAATTATTTTTAAAATATGAGAAAATTATAGTTTAAAAAAACTATTTGACTTCTCAAAAAGTAATAATTTCACATAAGGACATAAGTTTTTCACTAAAGGGAAATAGGAAAATCTAAAATTAAATTGCCGAGAACAGTAAACTTATTTCCTCAAACAATAAAAAAATCCAATAGTACAATATCATGAAGTTTATCAAGTTGGGAAAGAGTATTTTTTTTTTTATAAACTTCTTGCATACAAGATTAAAATTGATCAATTCATGCTCTATTTGGATTCTAACGAACGGTGGAACTCATTGTTCGCTTGGGCCGAGACATTAAGACTGAAATAGGGCCAGAGGCCCAAAAGTTTGGACTCAGAATAGGAAGGGGCCGCGCGAACACGCCCCCCACTATCACAAATTATGACGTAGGCTCGACCACTTGGGCCGACCTTAGGCAGGCACCCCTCCAAAGTGCAATAGAGGTCACCAGCCTAGGCCATAGGCCTTATTGATCACCCATTGACCCTGTCCAGGTAAGTATGTTAACATGTCAGCCCAGCCCAAAATTTATACCACAACATTTGCTCATCCTTTGTTTGTATTGGCCGGTATGGGATCCAAAGAGAAAACACTTTCTTTGTCACTTACATTTTCAGAATTTAAAAGCAATAAGATTTTACAACTTCATCCAAATCATAGATAGATCAAACGAAAATCCTAAGTATAAGAGTGTTTTTATCTGTCATCGCTTTTTTTTTTTATTTCAAGATGTATTTTCTTCAAAAAAAATAAAAAAAAAGTTATGTGCAAACTCTCTTCTAATTAATGTTCTTGTTAACACTTAAATATGTTTTATGATGAAATAATAAGATAGTATTGTAACGTGAAGGAGAATAACATCCTAAAGAGCCAAGGATATACGAATATGCATGTTAAAAAGTGATCAATTTGGGACATGGTTAAAAGCAGATAATCATGTTCTTTCATCGGAATTTCAAAGGCGCCAAGTGATAAACACTATTGATAAATATCCTATTGGAGAAATCTAAGCTTAGAAATGGCAGTGAAGAGAAAACTCGCAGGAACTGCAAACAATCTACAAAATCTGGAATAGGAACCGGAATTACAAGGTAAGTGAAAACATAGATAAGCTTTCGTGGAATTCTGCTTTCCCATGTTGGGTTGTAAAGGATGCAATGGCGTCTGACGAACAATTGAAACATATTATGAAGTAATAAAATGCTGTTGTTTACTGAAAAAAAATTAAATATTAATTATTGTTTCGAAAAACTATAGAAATTATGGAAAACTACGTAGAAAAGCACTATGAAAAAGATTAAATGCATAAACTAATACAATAATCGAAGCATAAGAGACAACATACAATAAGAGAAATCAAAGGACGGTCAACTACAAAGAAAATACTACCCTACTAGTATGGAAGGATACACGAGACAATGATCTATTGTCTACTAGACTTCTACCCTAATCGAACCCTCATATTATATTATCCACTCTCCAATTGGCAGTCTGAGCGTGCTTGTGGGACGAGGGGGGAAGGAGGAAAGAGGATTGTTAGAGTGGGTCTCCTTATATGAACTTGGACAATCCTTCCCTCGTTAGCTAAGCTTTTCGAGTTGATTTATGCGTATGGACCATATCCTTACATGATTTAATGCAAGGAACAATGCAATAAATAAATATAATGAGTTTATCGTTATTCTTTTTATAAGACTTTCTCTGATTTCTTAAGAATAGTAAATAGGGTATACATATGCAAAACATTGATTTAACTTTTCTTTCTTTACTGCTATGTTAAAAAATAATAATGATTCAGGCATTTAAGATGTGGAGAGATGGTAAAGGCCCGGAGTTTATGGATGATTCACTTGATGATACAATATCATCTTGCAAATTATTGAAATGCATGCAAATTGCACTATTATGTGACCAAAAAGATCCATTGGACAGACCTACAATGTTGGAGGTTTCTAATATGTTAAAGAATATGGCAAATTAATTTCCCCAAGAGGCCTGCATTTTCTACGTAAGAGATGATGAAAAAAGTGACAATCTGAAATATGTGTAGGAAAGACAAGAAGTTGACACTGCAACAATTACACAATTGGTTGCAAGATGATATATATATAATGATTCGCTTTGTCCGATTATTTTTTTAAAATGTATACATATGGCACCACTTTTTTTGATTATTTTATTTTATGTATAATCAAGATTTGACTTTTCAAAATCGTCCCAATCATCTCAATTTCTATTCGGTATCGATATAGTTTGGAAGAGAACCAAATGTTCCTCGTTCTCTCTTTTTATTTTGCCCCATTTTCATAAAAAAAACACTAAATGTACCCTACTTTGTCAATGAAAATTAGATAGTATCTAACTCACAGTAATCATTATTCTAGATTCATAAAACGTTTCATATCAACTCTTTTTTTTCACTAACTTAATTACAAATTTCGTCCACCAAACCAAAACCATAACGCTAAACAGAGAGAAAGGCCCAACTAAATTTGACTAGACTTGGTGGGGTGCGCCAGGCACATGCAATAGTGCAATGCATGGGCGATGCTCGAGAGCCCAAGTAGCAAGCTACCTTAAGGGTCTCTCCCCCTTAAATTGAGTTAATATCGTGTAGGCCGATGACCTACATATCAGATATTAAACTGATAAGAACATATACTACACTTGATCTTAGCCAAAAGGCCGAGAAAGGTATGACTGTCCTATTTCACAGCCTGCTTATTTTATGCTGCTTTCTCCTTTTGGCTTTTGTTATATTTCAATGTGGGATTCTTGTGGGTTTGAGAATTCCATGTTTCATATGCACCATTTTGTACCTAAAGAAATAATAGAGCAAAGCTAGTACTGTCATTTTTGTTGTGTATTTCTTGATATAGCTTGCTAAAACTATTTCTTCTGCCAACAAGAAATTAGTATATTGGCAGATCATGACTTGATGAACTATTTGGACATGGTGTCAAATTGTCAATAAAATCTGGAAACCTTTGAAAATTGAAAAGGCCAGTCCATGGTCGAGAAGATACCTCCATTGACACCAGATCAAAAGAAAATTACATAAAAACAGAATATCACTCTTCACTCACAAAACTATGCACAGTACTACTTCCCAACTTAAAAGGATACCACCAGGTGCATGACAAAATGAGGAGAAAACAAGACTATAGTACATGTGCAACATGATTTGGTCTGCGAGATTGAACCAAGGTTAGAATATAGTTTTGCAAATCTTTTAGCTTAATCAGTTAAAAAAATTGAGTTTACCTCAAACTAAGAAAAAAAGGATTAAATCAAAACCAAAAAATGATTCAGAGTTAAAATTAAATTGGAATTGGTGGGGTGCGCCGGGCTCGTGCAGCAGTGCATCGCAAGGGCGACGCTGGAGTCTCTGTTCTTTTGATTTATTTTATTATTGGTTGTGTCTTGCACTTCATGGTCGTATGATATGGTGGTAGCGACGTTATTGTTATTTTTTCCAGATTATTTTGCCATTCTTTATTTAGTATTTTGGTCTTGGCTTCGTTACTCATAGTTCTTCCTTTTGCGGGTTGCTTTTTGGTTCGATGCGTGCTTGTCGCTTTCACTTTGTTATCATATTTTCTTGCTTTGCTATTACTATTTATTATTATTGTTGCATTTTCATTTCTACTTGAACCGGGGGTCTATCGGAAACAACCTATCTACCCGTCAAAAGGTAAAGGTAAGGTCTGCGTACACTCTACCCTCTCCAGACCCCAGCTGATGAGATTATACTGGGTATGTTGTTGTTGTTGTATTATAAGCCATGTTCATGGAAGAAGACAACAGGGGAAAAGAGAGTTATGTAACTCCTTTTCTCACCTTATGCAAAGTTTATAAGTTTCACGAAAGTAGCTTGACATAACTGGAGCATAGAAAAATCCATAACTCAAATAAAAAGGGCAAGCTTGGGACATAATAATGACAGCCAAAATAGCTTTAGTTTCCAAGATGACTTCATAGGAAGTTGTAACATGCACAAGTGTCTAACGGCAATTGTTTTATATAATAATTTAAGCGCCTTCTTTTGAGCCGAGCCGAGGGTCTATCGAAACTTGTGGGAATACACTCGGTATCTTGTTGTTGTAAGTGCCTTACCACCGATGCTTTTTAAACTAGAAGCAAGCTCATATCAAATGAAGTACTAAATTAAAGAGTTTAGTTAGACTGGACAAAAGATACAAGTAAAGAAATGCAGTAAAAAGACTAAACCAAGGATTTTCAGTCCGGGCTACAAAAAAAAAAAAAACCCAGCAAACAGTTCAGAATTCAAAATTAAACTTGAATTGGTGGGGTACGCCAGGCCCATGCAGCAGTGCAACACACGGGCGACGCGCGAAGGCCCAAGTAGCAAGCTACCTTGATGGACCTTCCCCCTTAAAAAATTGAGTTAATATCGTGTGAGCCGATGGCCCACATATCAAATATTAAACTGATAAGAACAGATACTACACTTGATCTTAGCCAAAAGGCCGAGAAAGGTATGCTTTTTCAAGAGCACGGCCTGCTGCTTTTATACTACCACTCTCCTTTCTGGATTTTCTTTGTTCTCGATGAGGGATAATTGTAGGCTTGAGAATTTCATGCTTCATATGCACCAGCACCATGTTTTGCCTGAGACTCAAAGAGTGGAAAAAAAGAATATTACAGTAACTCTTTTCTCAGCTTACTAAAGGAGTTTCACATTGAATTAACGGACAAGGATGAAATTTCAGCCAAAAAAAAAGTATGTCAATGTTGTTTACACCAAATCAAGTAATTTTACCATAGCAGTTAATAATATAAAGTGAGAACGCATATCATTTAACCACAGTTAAGTGATAAAATGGAGTATGAATGACATCGAATGCTGGTAACTTATCATTCTATCATATGATTGATATTGAGCCTCGTCTTTTTCCCCCAAGAAGACTTACTATCAAATGTAAGCATATAGAGAATATATTGAATGAATAACATACATGAGCCACTTCGAGCTCATATAGAGAATTAATACAACGAAAAAGAGTTATAAAGGCAAGAAACAGAATATGACTTGCTATGAAAAAACATGAGGGTAGATCAATTTACAACTGTTATCTCAGTCGGCTTCCAAAACTAACCACTTTCATACCCAATTGGTGTAGGTCTAACAGACTTTGTGTTCGTCGCAGCATTTCTCAGCCTCAATGCACTCAGCAACTAATCTTCTTACTCCACAAGAAAATGTACACACGATGTAGGTTCCTTCACAGAGCGTTCAAGCAGTTAGCTCTTTCCAATAATTAATGTTCAACTTCTTCTCAATCTCTCCTTTGAGATCTCTTATCCATAGTCTGATAGCAACAAGAGACCATCAGGAGAGTAGTTTAACATGATTGGAGCACAACTAAATCCATAAATAAAAAAGGCAAGCTAGTGATAGAATAATCAAATCCAAAAAGCATTATGAATAGTTTCAGTTTCCATGAAGAATTCATAGTAAGTGGAAGTTGCAATGTATGGAGAAATCACATTCAAATGGGGGAATCATAGATGCCTTTCTAACTGGTGTCCTGTCCCAGACGTATTTCCTGTTTGTATCATTACATGGCACTTTCTAAACTTTGTTCCTTGAACCAAAGCAACTTTCTAAACTTTGTTCCTGGAACCAAAGCAACTTTCTAAGTTATCCAATAAAAGTGGAGTAACGTTTTGCATGCTATATCATATATATGAGATAATAGAAAAAAAAATTGGTTTGCATATTGATCAGAAAAAGTACCCATCTTTTTATGTTAGACTTGATTTCTCATAAAGTCACTCAAGTATCCTCATTGTAACACAAAACTCACTTAACTTTGTTTTGTAACTGGAAAGTCACTCAACTATCGTCATTGTAACACAAAAGTCACTTAACTTTGTTTTGCAGCCGGAAAGTTACTCAACTTTCATCTATGTAACACAAAAATCACTCAATTCATTTTAGTCAACTTTTGCTAACGTGACATTTTTTTCAAAGTTAAATCCTTATTCAATATAAACTCACTCATTTTTACCATTTAACGACCCGCCCTACTAGCGTGACCCGCTATCCAATGGATTTTGTGTAGGACTTGATGAGGATGTCTGAAAACTCAGTAGTGTAAATTTTGTAGAGCGGAGGATTAATATAGTGATTTTGAACAAAATCACTACTTCTTTGCTCATGCATTAACTAAGTAGAATTTAAACGTTGATTATCGATGTGTCATTTACTTTCCCTGCAATCACTACCAACTTCTTATGGTATTCTTTGTAAAATTCAAGCTGCTTGCTCAAGGGAATTGTATTTTTGAAAAGAAGAACAACGGTACAACTAGACCCAGTTGATAAAATTTTCTTGAAGAACTGTTACTACTTGCGAATAGTAGCAGTAGTGTCATAGTAACCACGTGAACTTGAGGCAAAACTTTAAGGCCTGAGTAGGGAGGAGAATCCAGCCACGTTACCGGTAAAAAAAATTCAGTCCTTAGTGTTTTGTTATAAATATTTTGATAGTGGATCGGTTTAGTGGGGCGGATCACCAAATGGTAAAAATGGGTGAGTTTATATTAAATAAGGATTTAACTTTTTAAAAAATGTGACGTCAGCAAAAGTTTACTAAAATGAGTTGAGTGATTTTTGTGTTACAAAGATGAAAGTTGAGTGACTTTCCGGTTGCAAAACAAAGTTGAGTGACTTTTGTGTTACAATGACGATAGTTGAGTGACTTTCCAGTTACAAAATAAAGTTAAAGTGATTTTTGTGTTACAATGAGGATAATTGAGTGACCTTCTGAGAAACAAAAGTCTTTTGTGTTATATATCTTATAATTTCCTCTTTTTCTTTTCGGAGGCTAAGCCTCACGGTGCAGATTTACCAAGATATGGTTGTTTAGCCTAAAATTTGGTTATAAGGTCAAATAGTTGAATTTGTTTGAATGATGTCACAAGAAACGTAATTAATCGAAACATATTAATCCTTTGCTAATGAGTAAAGCAGCAACGACATGATGAACAATAAAAATTTAACATAAATAACAAGAGAGATTCTTATTGATTCTTCCGGATCATGTGATGAACGTTGCGGAAGAGCAGTGATGTTAACGGTCGTGCTTATAGAGAATAAGCGTGAAATTATAAGTAATCATGTGAAAATCATATGGTACAATCGTGGGGAAGTGGGGATTTTATAGGGACGGAAAGGACAGCCCGGTGCACTAAGCTCCCGCTATGCTCGGGGTCCGGGGAAGGGCCGGACCAACTAATAATAACTAATTCCTTGATCTCCATACGTTTCAGCCGTTTAAGATCTTAGGAGTTAATGGGTTAAAGGGAATCCCTAAGATTTCGGAATTTAGTCGTTATCTGAGTTATCTTCTATCTGGGCACTCTAAACCTCCCAGATAGATTATTCTGGATTTTGATGGTCCGGTGTTGGCGGATTGCGTCTGGTCAGAAACTCCCATATGGTTTCATCAATCTCCGACTGAGTTGGCATTGACCATTTCAACGGCCCTCTCTGCACTTGCCTTGTGTTTAGTCAAATAGTCGTCGCTTCTGGTATACTTCCAATACAATGGCTGATGGCAGTCTACCAAGTGACCTGGTCGCCTTTACGCACTGAGCTTCAGAACTTACATTACCAAATGGTTCAAGTGAAATATTTCAATCCCGGGCATTCAATGCATCTTTTTATTCCTCTAAATCATCTCTCGAATTAGAGGCAACAAATTTTCTATAATAAGCGTGTAAATCTCCTCATTCTCAGTGTGAGACCTGTCTCCCACGAAAAATATGTGATTTTTCCCATTGACTTCTATTTCACTAAAACCGGGTACCTTTTTAACATTCGTCTCCTTCATTTTCTTTCTTACTTGCGCAAAATCACCCCATCTCCCAGAAGCCGCATAAGCATTTCCCATTAGTACATAAGCTCCCGAGCTACCTGGTTCATGCTCTATTATTTCATAGTAGATCTGATTAGCTACTCCAACAGATACAACTTGCAAGCGCCAAGTAAATCCCCCAGAACAGCACCATCACATTCCTCTAGAGGCATCTGATTCACCACCCTTATAGCTTCCTCAACTAACTTACCGCAACCTAAAATGTCAACAAGACAACAATAAGCTTCCGCCCTCGATTTTAAACCATAAGCACGCCTCATCTACTCGAAAAACATTCTTTCGTAATGAGACCAGCATGACTACAAGCTGATAATAGTCCCACAAAAGTGATCCTGCGCAACGGCTTGTAACGCTTGGTTGCCACTTGCCAAAACCATGATTATTGTTGTCCCCGAAACAACATATTTTACTTTGAGATTCTCAAAAGTGGCCAACGATGAGTTTATATCTCCACATCTGGAGTACATGCAACAAGAGCACTATTAAGTGAAGAGACCTAGGCAAAGGCCAAAACAAAATTTGGACTGGAATAGGTGGGGTGCGCCAGCCCCCCCCCCCACCTAATTAAAGTTAGAATATATATCATTTAACCGTGATTTATTTAGTGACAAAAGTGTAAACGTGTAAATATATTCCCTACCCATAATTAGAATATTTTCATATATTGTGTAAATATAATTATGGCAAGACTAGGATTCCTCTTTTGTATAGGCTTAGGATTCCTCTTTTGTATAGGCTTAGGATTCCTATTGTATAAGGGATAAATATTGTACTCTATATATACCTTGATATTAATGAAAGACTCCTCATGGAAGATTAATATCATCTTACATGGTATCAAGAGCCAAATAAACAAAATCCTAAAAACCTTTCTCTTCCATAGCCGTCGGCTGCCTCTCCTACGCCGCGGCCCTCCCGGATTTTCTTCTTGTTTTTCGGGTTTTGTTCTTCCTTTCTTCTCTTCTCTAAATGGCTATCCCTGATTTTTCCACACTTTCTGACGCCTCTACCTCCACAAATCCCACCACAAAGTCATCACCCCCATTTCATCCCGCCCTTACTGTTTCCCACATCAAGAACCATATTCCCATTATTCTTGATCAAGAAAACAACCAGTATTCTCCCTGGGTTGAAGTTTTTCGCAATCATGCATGTCTCTATAACGTGCTTGACCATATTGATGACACTATTCCGCGCCCTACGGAGGTTGATGATTCTATCTGGCACCGTCTCGACGCCGGCGTCAAACAATGGATATATGGTAGTATCTCTCAGGATTTGCTCCTTACTATCATGAAATCTGACTCCACAGCCCTTGACTTGTGGAATCGTTTGGAGGAAATTTTTCAGGACAACAAGCACACTCGTGCCGTATATTTGGAAGAACAGTTCAACAAAACACGTCTTGAAAACTTCTCCAATGTCTCTGAGTACTGCAAGCAGCTTAAACTTCTAGCGGATCAACTCTCCAACATCGGCACGCCATGTCATTGACGACGATAAAATGGTGCTACAAATGATTTCGGCCTTACTAAGGGCGAATATGATACTTTGGCCACCATTATTCAACAGGCAGATCCGCTACCGAGTTTTAACAAAGCTCGCTCACAATTGTTGCTCGAAGAAACCCATCGTGCTAAGCAGGATGATCACGCCCAGCGGGTGTTAGCGTCGACACGCAACCTCAAGATCGACGCCACCGGACAACTCCCAATAGCGGCGGGGGCCGCGGCGGCAAGGGTGGAAAAGGCCGCGGCGGTAGAGGAGGCCGTGGTCGTGGCAAGGGTCGCGGTCAACGTAACCAACAGCGAAGCAACAACAACGCGAGAGATCGCGAGAACAACCGGGGCTGCGGCTCCTCGGCGATTCGTCTACAGCGCGCGCGCGCCCCCGATTCGAGCCGCGACGCCAAGTCCATTCCGGTACCGGCACCATACAATCCGTATTCTTACCCCGGTTGCTAGGCCCCGCTCCGGTCCCACAACAGGCCCACTTCATGCAAGGTCGGGTCCCGCACCCTCCTCCGGCATGACACCCACCGAGTTGGGTCGGGCGTTCGACCCCTCTCTATGCAACGACCGACAATACTTGGTACATGGACTCGGCGCCACATCTCACGTCACCCAGTCTGCAGGTACTATTCCTAAACTGTTTCATGTAAAGCATCCTCAATATGTTACAGTTGGTAGTGGACAACGCATTCCAGTTAAGGGTTATGGTACCTCATACACACAACCTCCTCATCCACCTTTCTCCCTCAAAAACACCCTATATGCCCCACACATGATTAAGAACCTCATATCTGTCCGCCAATTTACTCGTAATAATTCTATCTCTGTGGATTTTGACCCTTTTGGTTTTACTGTAAAAGATCTTCATACGGGGACACCTCTTACGAGATGCAATAGCACGGGGGATCTCTATCCATTCACTTCCACCTCCGCTGCCAGATCTTGCTCTCCCGTCACTCTAGCGGTGTTTTCTTCTTCAACCTGGCATAATAGGCTAGGTCATCCAGAGTCCCGCTTTTTAATTTTCTTAGAGGCAACAATTTCATTACTTGTAATGGGAAACTTGCCCAAAATTGTGTTTCTTGCTCTTTAGGCAAACATATTCGTCTTCCGTTCAAATCATCTACTAGTGTTACATTTGCTCCTTTTGATATTATACATGCCAATTTATGGACATCTCCTATCACTAGTTCTCTCGGTCATAAATACTATCTTGTGTTGCTTGATGATTTTTCACACTACGTTTGGTTATACCCTCTTAAATTTAAATCGGAAGTGTTTGTCAAATTTCTTGAGTTTCGCAAGTTCATTCAAACACAATTTGGAAAAGGCATAAAATCATTTCAGTGCGATAATGGTCGTGAATTCAATAACTCTATGTTTCACCGTTTTTGTACCAATAATGGCATGGTCTTTCTCTTCTCCTGCCCTCACACCTCACCACAAAACGGTAAAGCTGAAAGAATCATCCGCACCATTAACAATATGATTCGCACCCTATTGATTCATGCCTCCCTCCCTCCACCCTTCTGGGTCTATGCTGCTAAAATGTCAGAATACACTCTAAATATTCTCCCTACTAGCACTCTTCACAATATGACCCCTACCGAAATCCTCTACCATAAGATCCCCTCTTATGATCATCTACGAATTTTTGGTTGTCTGTGCTATCCCAACCTTAGCTCCACCTCCCCTCACAAGCTCGCTCCTAGGTCCACTCCATGTGTCTTTCTAGGATTCCCGCCGAACCATAGGGGCTATCTATGCTATGACTTGTCGACTCGTCAGATCCACATATCTCGTCACGTCACATTCGACGAGACCACATTCCCGTTTTCGAATCTTCCAAAATTCCAAAAACATGACTACTCATTTCTTGACGAGTCTGCCATCTCTCCCCTCATAATCGAACAACTCACATCCTCTGTTCCGTCGTCAGAGCCGCGATGCCCAAACTTCGAGAAGCCTGTCAACCTTCTAGCACCGCGACTCTCGATCCAGGCGCCGCCGCACCTCCGACGGCTTCGCCCCCACCCTTTCCTTATCCGACTTTACCCCTCGTCTCAGACACCACTCCGCCACCCACTGTCCCTACCCATCCAATGGAAACTCGTTCAAAGCATGGAATCTTCAAACCCAAAGTCCATTTCAACTTGTCTGCCCAAACCATCTCTCCACTTCCAAAGAACCCAAAATTGGCCAAACAAGACCCTAATTGGAATGCGGCTATGTATGAGGAATTCAATGCTTTAACTAAACAGCACACGTGGGATCTAGTACCTAGACCTGAGGGGGTGAATGTCATTCGTTGTATGTGGCTATTTCGTCACAAGTTCAGAGACAATGGGGATCTTGAGAGGTATAAGGCCCGTCTTGTGGCTAATGGCACAAATCGGCGGAGGGCATTGATTGTGGTGAGACCTTCACCCGGTTGTCAAACCGGCTACCATCCGCACAGCTTTGAGCATAGCCATGGGCAAACACCGGCCGATCCATCGACTTGATGTGAAGAATGCATTCTTACATGGGGATCCGAGAGAGACAGGTCTACATGCATCGGCCACCGGGTTCACCCATCCGGCGGTTCCTCACTATGTGTGCCGTCTCCGTAAGTCACTATATGGCCTGAAGCAGGCCCCCGTGCGTGGTATGATCGCTTTGCCAGGTATATCTTGCAGATTGGGTTTGTATGCAGCAAGAGTGATACATCACTTTTTATTTTTCATCGAGGTAGTAGCACGGCTTACTTATTGCTTTACGTGGATGATATTGCTCTTACTGCCTCCTCCGACGGATTGAAAAATGAGATTATTGCCTTGCTCAAGTCCGAATTTGCAATGACTGATTTGGGAAAGCTGAGTTACTTTTTGGGGATATCAGTGACCAGGTCTGCCAATCATATGTTCTTGTGTCAGCGTAAGTATGCAGAAGAGATTGTGTACAGGGATAAGATGGCGAACTGCAAAGAGGTGCCTACTCCAGTTGATTCCAAATCTAAGCTCAGTGCTATGGATGGTGCTCCAGTCTCTGATCCTACTCTGTATAGGAGCCTTGCATGTGCACTTCGGTATCTCACATTCACCAGGCCAGACATAGCTTATGCTGTTCAGCGGTGTGCTTATTCATGCATGCCCCCAGGGAGTCTCATTTCACTGCTCTTAAGCGTATCATTCGATACATTAAGGGCACTCTTGATTATGGTTTGCACCTATACCCCTCTGCACCAGACAGGTTGCTTTCATATACGGATGCAGATTGGGCAGGGTGTCCGGACACGCGACGCTCCACCTCCGGCTTTTGTGTTTTCTTAGGGGATAATCTGATTTCCTGGTCTGCCAAGCGACAGGCTACCCTATCTCGCTCCAGTGCCGAGGCTGAGTACAGAGGCGTTGCAAATGTAGTAGCTGAGATTTGTTGGCTCAGAAATTTACTGTTAGAACTTCAGTGTCCTTTGCGTCAGGCATCTATTGTGTATTGTGATAACATCTCTGCCATCTATCTTTCTCATAATCCGGTTCAACATCAGCGAACCAAGCATATTGAGATAGACCTACACTTCATTCGTGAGAAAGTTGCGTTAGGCCATGTCGAGTGTTACATGTTCCATCATCCTATCGGTATGCGGACATATTTACCAAAGGACTTCCCGGACGCTATTTCTTGACTTCGAGAGCCGATCTCGGCGTCCGCCTCCTCCCGCTCCGACTGAGGGGGTGTGTAAACGTGTAAATATATTCCCTACCCATAATTAGAATATTTTCATATATTGTGTAAATATAATTATGGTAAGACTAGGATTCCTCTTTTGTATAGGCTTAGGATTCCTCTTTTGTATAGGCTTAGGATTCCTATTGTATAAGGGATAAATATTGTACTCTATATATACCTTGATATTAATGAAAGACTCCTCAAGGGAGATTAATATCATCTTACAAAAAGGTGTATGAACGACACTAAATTCGTGTAAGTTACAATTCTACCATTTGGTCGATACTGAACCTCGTGGTCTATTTTCAATAATACTGCTAGCAAACTTGAACAAATGGAGTTATGCCAGAGATAATTATCCAAGAACCTAATATTTGAAATAACCTACATAGGGTCCAACAATACAAGTGTCAAAAAAATGTTTCATATATTGAAGGAATAACATACATGAGCCACTGAGAATTGGTACATTGAACAAGAGTTATACATCAAGAAACAAAAGTTGTGTTATCATAAACCTTAAGGGTAGATCAGTTCACAACTAATTAGTTGTTTCACCTTGCAAAATCCAACCCCATAATACCCAATTGGTATATCATCCAGACTTCGTATCCATGGCAGCATTGCGTTTCTTCAGCCTCAATGCACAAGCTAATCTTCTCTCCTTTGGGCGAAGGTTCATCTTAAGCCATAGTCTGATAGCAACAAACGAACATTATGAAAGTAGCTTGATATCGGAGCACAGCCAAATCCATAACTCAAATTAAAAGGGCATGCCAGGTAATGATTGAATAATCAAGCCAAAAACCATTATGAGTAGCTTTGGTTTGCAACAAGAATTCATAAAAAGTGGATGGTAGAGATTTCGAGAAATCACAAAATCCCGGCATATTTCTTGGTTGTCATGTTACATGGCATCCGTAAACTTGTTCTTTAAACCTAAGCCACTTTCTTAGTTTACCAGGAAAATATGAGGAAATTTTTCATGCTATAGCATGTGAGATAACAGAAAGAGCATCCATCTTTCTGCAGTATTTTCTCTTTTCCTCCTATTTTTAGGAGGCTAAGCCTCACTATGCAGATTCAACAAGATATTGGCTGATGGTCAGCCTAGGCTAACATCTTGAATTGTTGGTTGGTTAATCCCGTAACACATGTCTTACTACATTAATATAAACTGACCTGGTCACCTTTCTGCATTGAGCTCAGAACTTACACAAGCAACTGATTCAAATGATATTCTTCAATGTCCTGATATCCAATGCATCCATCTCTTTGATTCCTTTAAATCATCTCTTGCATTATGAGGCAATAAAGTTTCTTTAATAAGTGTGTAAATAAAATTGTAGTAGTAAATACACAGATTAAAGGTGCTGAGAGGGAAATTTGAAAACAGAAATATAACATGAGTGCTTAAATTTCATTCAGGATTGTAAAATAGAAATTAAGTAAATATTCATCTTATGACTATATTAAAGCTAAAATAATTTTGTTTATATAGTACACATGTCGGGTACATCTTCAAAATAAAAAGTACTCCTTCAGTTCCGATTTATATAAGTACATTTTACTTGTTTGCTGTACCAAAAAGAATAGTAGTATAATTTTTCTATATTTAAAATATAATTTAATTTTGAAATTTTTATTTTTTTCAAAAAAACAGTCACATAAATTAGGATGGAGAGCGGTAAAAAGAGCTAATATTTCCAAGACTAAGGTCTCTTGCTTTGGGTTAAAGAAGCGGTAAAAATAAAAGTGTATTCTGTTTTAGTTATGTGATATAGTTTAACTCGTTACGAAGTTTAAAAAAGATATGAAAAGCTTTGAAACTTGTGATCTTAAATATACATAACGCTTATTCCTTCTATCCTAATTTATGTAGAAAGGTTCGGAATACGAAAGTCAAAACACTTAATTTGACTACAATTTCATTTATAGATTCTTCAATTTCTTAAAATATAATTACTATTTAAAACTGACACGAATAATTCTACAAGTCAATATAGCTAAATAATTTAAATTATTTTTAAAATATGAGAAAATTATAGTTTAAAAAAACTATTTGACTTCTCAAAAAGTAATAATTTCACATAAGGACATAAGTTTTTCACTAAAGGGAAATAGGAAAATCTGAAATTAAATTGCCGAGAACAGTAAACTTATTTCCTCAAACAATAAAAAAATCCAATAGTACAATATCATGAAGTTTATCAAGTTGGGAAAGAGTATTTTTTTTTTTTTTGTAAACTTCTTGCATACAAGATTAAAATTGATCAATTCATGCTCTATTTGGATTCTAACGAACGGTGGAACTCATTGTTCGCTTGGGCCGAGACATTAAGACTGAAATAGGGCCAGAGGCCCAAAAGTTTGGACTCATAATTGGAAGGGGCCGCGCGAACGCAGGCCCCCACTATCACAAATTATGACGTAGGCTCGACCACTTGGGCCGACCTTAGGCAGGCACCCCTCCAAAGTGCAATAGAGGTCACCAGCCTAGGCCATAGGCCTTATTGATCACCCATTGACCCTGTCCAGGTAAGTATGTTAACATGTCACCCGGCCCCAAAATTTATACCACAACATTTGCTCATCCTTTGTTTGTATTGGCCGGTATGGGATCCAAAGAGAAAACACTTTCTTTGTCACTTACATTTTCAGAATTTAAAAGCAATAAGATTTTACAACTTCATCCAAATCATAGATAGATCAAACGAAAATCCTAAGTATAAGAGTGTTTTTATCTGTCAGTTTTTTTTTTTTATTTCAAGATGTATTTTCTTCAAAAAAAATAAAAAAAAAGTTATGTGCAAACTCTCTTCTAATTAATGTTCTTGTTAACACTTAAATATGTTTTATGATGAAATAATAAGATAGTATTGTAACGTGAAGGAGAATAACATCCTAAAGAGCCAAGGATATACGAATATGCATGTTAAAAAGTGATCAATTTGGGACATGGTTAAAAGCAGATAATCATGTTCTTTCATCGGAATTTCAAAGGCGCCAAGTGATAAACACTATTGATAAATATCCTATTGGAGAAATCTAAGCTTAGAAATGGCAGTGAAGAGAAAACTCGCAGAACCGCAAACAATCTACAAAATCGGAATAGGAACCGGAATTACAAGGTAAGTGAAAACATAGATAAGCTTTCGTGGAATTCTCGCTTTCCCATGTTGGGTTGTAAAGGATGCAATGGCGTCGACGAACAATTGAAACATATTATGAAGTAATAAAATGTCGTTGTTTACCGAAAAAAATTAAATATTAATTATTGTTTCGAAAAACTATAGAAATTATGGAAAACTACGTAGAAAAGCACTATGAAAAAGATTAAATGCATAAACTAATACAATAATCGAAGCATAAGAGACAACATACAATAAGAGAAATCAAAGGACGGTCAACTACAAAGAAAATACTACCCTACTAGTATGGAAGGATACACGAGACAATGATCTATTGTCTACTAGACTTCTACCCTAATCGAACCCTCATATTATATTATCCACTCTCCAATTGGCAGTCTGAGCGTGCTTGTGGGACGAGGGGGGAAGGAGGAAAGATGATTGTTAGAGTGGGTCTCCTTATATGAACTTGGACAATCCTTCCCTCGTTAGCTAAGCTTTTCGAGTTGATTTATGCGTATGGACCATATCCTTACATGATTTAATGCAAGGAACAATGCAATAAATAAATATAATGAGTTTATCGTTATTCTTTTTATAAGACTTTCTCTGATTTCTTAAGAATAGTAAATAGGGTATACATATGCAAAACATTGATTTAACTTTTCTTTCTTTACTGCTATGTTAAAAAATAATAATGATTCAGGCATTTAAGATGTGGAGAGATGGTAAAGGCCCGAGTTTATGGATGATTCACTTGATGATACAATATCATCTTGCAAATTATTGAAATGCATGCAAATTGCACTATTATGTGACCAAAAAGATCCATTGGACAGACCTACAATGTTGGAGGTTTCTAATATGTTAAAGAATATGGCAAATTAATTTCCCCAAGAGGCCTGCATTTTCTGTAAGAGATGATGAAAAAAGTGACAATCTGAAATATGTGTAGGAAAGACAAGAAGTTGACACTGCAACAATTACACAATTGGTTGCAAGATGATATATATATAATGATTCGCTTTGTCCGATTATTTTTTTAAAATGTATACATATGGCACCACTTTTTTTGATTATTTTATTTTATGTATAATCAAGATTTGACTTTTCAAAATCGTCCCAATCATCTCAATTTCTATTCGGTATCGATATAGTTTGGAAGAGAACCAAATGTTCCTCGTTCTCTCTTTTTATTTTGCCCCATTTTCATAAAAAAAAACACTAAATGTACCCTACTTTGTCAATGAAAATTAGATAGTATCTAACTCACAAAAGTAATCATTATTCTAGATTCATAAAACGTTTCATATCAACTCTTTTTTTCACTAACTTAATTACAAATTTCGTCCACCAAACCAAAACCATAACGCTAAACAGAGAGAAAGGCCCAACTAAATTTGACTAGACTTGGTGGGGTGCGCCGTGCACATGCAATAGTGCAATGCATGGGCGATGCTCGAGAGCCCAAGTAGCAAGCTACCTTAAGGGTCTCTCCCCCTTAAATTGAGTTAATATCGTGTAGGCCGATGACCTACATATCAGATATTAAACTGATAAGAACATATACTACACTTGATCTTAGCCAAAAGGCCGAGAAAGGTATGATCGTCCTATTTCACACCCGCTTATTTTATGCTTTGCTTTCTCCTTTTGGCTTTTGTTATATTTCAATGTGGGATTCTTGTGGGTTTGAGAATTCCATGTTTCATATGCACCATTTTGTACCTAAAGAAATAATAGAGCAAAGCTAGTACTGTCATTTTTGTTGTGTATTTCTTGATATAGCTGCTAAAACTATTTCTTCGCCAACAAGAAATTAGTATATTGGCAGATCATGACTTGATGAACTATTTGGACATGGTGTCAAATTGTCAATAAAATCTGAAACCTTTGAAAATTGAAAAGGCCACCCATGGTCGAGAAGATACCTCCATTGACACCGGATCAAAAGAAAATTACATAAAAACAGAATATCACTCTTCACTCACAAAACTATGCACAGTACTACTTCCCAACTTAAAAGGATACCACCAGGTGCATGACAAAATGAGGAGAAAACAAGACTATAGTACATGTGCAACATGATTTGGTCTCATGAGATTGAACCAAGGTTAGAATATAGTTTTGCAAATCTTTTAGCTTAATCGGTTAAAAAAATTGAGTTTACCTCAAACTAAGAAAAAAAGGATTAAATCAAAACCAAAAAATGATTCGAGTTAAAATTAAATTGGAATTGGTGGGGTGCGCCGGCTCGTGCGGCGGTGCATCGCAAGGGCGACGCCGAGTCTCTGTTCTTTTGATTTATTTTATTATTGGTTGTGTCTTGCACTTCATGGTCGTATGATATGGTGGTAGCGACGTTATTGTTATTTTTTCCAGATTATTTTGCCATTCTTTATTTAGTATTTTGGTCTTGGCTTCGTTACTCATAGTTCTTCCTTTTGCGGGTTGCTTTTTGGTTCGATGCGTGCTTGTCGCTTTCACTTTGTTATCATATTTTCTTCTTGCTATTACTATTTATTATTATTGTTGCATTTTCATTTTTACTTGAACCGGGGTCTATCGGAAACAACCTATCTACCCGTCAAAAGGTAAAGGTAAGGTCTCACAGCGTACACTCTACCCTCTCCGGACCCCGGTGATGAGATTATACTTGGGTATGTTGTTGTTGTTGTATTATAAGCCATGTTCATGGAAGAAGACAACAGGGGGAAAAGAGAGTTATGTAACTCCTTTTCTCACCTTATGCAAAGTTTATAAGTTTCACGAAAGTAGCTTGACATAACTGGAGCATAGAAAAATCCATAACTCAAATAAAAAGGGCAAGCTTGGGACATAATAATGACAGCCAAAATAGCTTTAGTTTCCAAGATGACTTCATAGGAAGTTGTAACATGCACAAGTGTCTAACGGCAATTGTTTTATATAATAATTTAAGCGCCTTCTTTTGAGCCGAGCCGAGGGTCTATCGAAACTTGTGGGAATACACTCGGTATCTTGTTGTTGTAAGTGCCTTACCACCGATGCTTTTTAAACTAGAAGCAAGCTCATATCAAATGAAGTACTAAATTAAAGAGTTTAGTTAGACTGGACAAAAGATACAAGTAAAGAAATGCAGTAAAAAGACTAAACCAAGGATTTTCAGTCCGGGCTACAAAAAAAAAAAAAACCCAGCAAACAGTTCAGAATTCAAAATTAAACTTGAATTGGTGGGGTACGCCAGGCCCATGCAGCAGTGCAACACACGGGCGACGCGCGAAGGCCCAAGTAGCAAGCTACCTTGATGGACCTTCCCCCTTAAAAAATTGAGTTAATATCGTGTGAGCCGATGGCCCACATATCAGATATTAAACTGATAAGAACAGATACTACACTTGATCTTAGCCAAAAGGCCGAGAAAGGTATGCTTTTTCAAGAGCACGGCCTGCTGCTTTTATACTACCACTCTCCTTTCTGGATTTTCTTTGTTCTCGATGAGGGATAATTGTAGGCTTGAGAATTTCATGCTTCATATGCACCAGCACCATGTTTTGCCTGAGACTCAAAGAGTGGAAAAAAAGAATATTACAGTAACTCTTTTCTCAGCTTACTAAAGGAGTTTCACATTGAATTAACGGACAAGGATGAAATTTCAGCCAAAAAAAAAGTATGTCAATGTTGTTTACACCAAATCAAGTAATTTTACCATAGCAGTTAATAATATAAAGTGAGAACGCATATCATTTAACCACAAGTTAAGTGATAAAATGGAGTATGAATGACATCGAATGCTTGAAACTTATCATTCTATCATATGATTGATATTGAGCCTCGTCTTTTTTCCCCCAAGAAGACTTACTATCAAATGTAAGCATATAGAGAATATATTGAATGAATAACATACATGAGCCACTTCGAGCTCATATAGAGAATTAATACAACGAAAAAGAGTTATAAAGGCAAGAAACAGAATATGACTTGCTATGAAAAAACATGAGGGTAGATCAATTTACAACTGTTATCTCAGTCGGCTTCCAAAACTAACCACTTTCATACCCAATTGGTGTAGGTCTAACAGACTTTGTGTTCGTCGCAGCATTTCTCAGCCTCAATGCACTCAGCAACTAATCTTCTTACTCCACAAGAAAATGTACACACGATGTAGGTTCCTTCACAGAGCGTTCAAGCAGTTAGCTCTTTCCAATAATTAATGTTCAACTTCTTCTCAATCTCTCCTTTGAGATCTCTTATCCATAGTCTGATAGCAACAAGAGACCATCAGGAGAGTAGTTTAACATGATTGGAGCACAACTAAATCCATAAATAAAAAAGGCAAGCTAGTGATAGAATAATCAAATCCAAAAAGCATTATGAATAGTTTCAGTTTCCATGAAGAATTCATAGTAAGTGGAAGTTGCAATGTATGGAGAAATCACATTCAAATGGGGGAATCATAGATGCCTTTCTAACTGGTGTCCTGTCCCAGACGTATTTCCTGTTTGTA
The DNA here is from genome assembly GCA_034509755.1 of Anisodus tanguticus. Taxonomy (NCBI): domain Eukaryota; kingdom Viridiplantae; phylum Streptophyta; class Magnoliopsida; order Solanales; family Solanaceae; genus Anisodus; species Anisodus tanguticus. The sequence continues at coordinate 3,194,520 of CM067543.1, read as the reverse complement.
TCATTACATGGCACTTTCTAAACTTTGTTCCTTGAACCAAAGCAACTTTCTAAACTTTGTTCCTGGAACCAAAGCAACTTTCTAAGTTATCCAATAAAAGTGGAGTAACGTTTTGCATGCTATATCATATATATGAGATAATAGAAAAAAAAATTGGTTTGCATATTGATCAGAAAAAGTACCCATCTTTTTATGTTAGACTTGATTTCTCATAAAGTCACTCAAGTATCCTCATTGTAACACAAAACTCACTTAACTTTGTTTTGTAATCGGAAAGTCACTCAACTATCGTCATTGTAACACAAAAGTCACTTAACTTTGTTTTGCGTACCGGAAAGTTACTCAACTTTCATCTATGTAACACAAAAATCACTCAATTCATTTTAGTCAACTTTTGCTAACGTGACATTTTTTTCAAAGTTAAATCCTTATTCAATATAAACTCACTCATTTTTACCATTTAACGACCCGCCCTACTAGCGTGACCCGCTATCCAATGGATTTTGTGTAGGACTTGATGAGGATGTCTGAAAACTCAGTAGTGTAAATTTTGTAGAGCGGAGGATTAATATAGTGATTTTGAACAAAATCACTACTTCTTTGCTCATGCATTAACTAAGTAGAATTTAAACGTTGATTATCGATGTGTCATTTACTTTCCCTGCAATCACTACCAACTTCTTATGGTATTCTTTGTAAAATTCAAGCTGCTTGCTCAAGGGAATTGTATTTTTGAAAAGAAGAACAACGGTACAACTAGACCCAGTTGATAAAATTTTCTTGAAGAACTGTTACTACTTGCGAATAGTAGCAGTAGTGTCATAGTAACCACGTGAACTTGAGGCAAAACTTTAAGGCCCGAGTAGGGAGGAGAATCCAGCCACGTTACCAGTAAAAAAATTCTAATAAAATTTCAGTCCTTAGTGTTTTGTTATAAATATTTGGATAATGGATCGGTTTAGTGGTGCGGATCACCAAATGATAAAAATAGGTGAGTTTATATTAAATAAGGATTTAACTTTTAAAAAAATGTTACGTCAGCAAAAGTTTACTAAAACGAGTTGAGTGATTTTTGTGTTACAAAGATGAAAGTTGAGTGACTTTCCGGTTACAATACAAAGTTAAGTGACTTTTGTGTTGCAATGACGATAGTTGAGTGACTTTTCAGTTATAAAATAAAGTTAAAGGTACTTTTGTGTTACAATGAGGATAATTGAGTGACCTTCTGAGAAACCAAAGTCTTTTGTGTTGTATATCTTATAATCTCCTCTCTTTTTTTCGGAGGCTAAGCCTTACTGTGCAGATTCAGCAAGATATGGTTGTTTAGCCTAAAATTTGGTTATAAGATCAAATAGTTGAATTTGTTTGAATATGTCACAAGCAACGTAATTAATCCTTTGCTAATGTGAGTAAAGCAGCAACGAGATAATGAACAATAAAAATTTAACATAAATAACAAGAGAGATTCTTATTGATTCTTCCAGGTCAGGTGATGAACGCTGCGGAAGAGCAGTGATGTTAACGGTCGTGCTTATAGAGAATAAGAGTTAAATTATAAGTAATCATGTGAAAATCAGATGGTACAATCGTGGGGAAGTGGGGATTTTATAGGGACAGAAAGGGCAGCCCGGTGCACTAAGCTCCCGCTATGCGCGGGGTCCGGGGAACGACCGGACCAACTAATAATAACTAATTCCTTGATCTCCGTCTGTTTCAGCCGTTTAAGATCTTAGGAGTTAATGGAGTTAAATGGAATCCCTAAGATTTCGGAATCTAGTCGTTATCTGAGTTATCCTCTATCTGGGCACTCTGAACCTTCCCAGATAGATTATTCTGGATTTTGATGGTCCAGTGTTGGCGGATTGCGTATGGTCAGAAACTCCCAGATGGTTTCATCAATCTCCGACTGAGTTGGCATTGACCATTTCAACGGCCCTCTTTGCACTTGCCTTGTGTTTAGTCAAATAGTCGCTGCTTCTAGTATACTTCCAATACAATGGCTGATGGCAGTCTACCAAGTGACCTGGTCGCCTTTACGCACTGATCTTCAGAACTTACATTACCAAATGGTTCAACTGAAATCTTTCAATCCCCGGGCTTTCAATGCATCTTTTTGATTCCTCTAAACCATCTCTTGCATTAGAGGCAATAAATTTTCTATAATAAGCGTGTAAATCTCCTCATTCTCAGTGTGAGACCTGTCTCCCACGAAAAATACGTGATTTTTCCCATTGACTTCTATTTCACTAAAACCGGGTACCTTTTTAACACTCCTCTCCTTCATTTTCTTTCTTACTTGCGCAAAATCACCCCATCTCCCAGAAGCCGCATAAGCATTTGCCATTAGTACACAAGCTCCCGAGCTATCTGGTTCATGCTTTATTAATTCATAGTAGATCTGATTAGCCACTCCAACATATACAACTTGCAAGCGCCAAGTAAATCCCCAGAACAACACCATCACATTCCTCTGGAGGCATCTGATTCACCACCCTTATAGCTTCCTCAACTAACTTACCGCAACCTAAAATGTCAACAAGGCAACAATAAGCTTCCGCCCTCGGTTTTAAACCATAAGCACGCCTCATCTACTCGAAAAACATTTTTTCGTAATGAGACCAGCATGACTTCAAGCTAATAATAGTCCCACAAAAGTGATCATGTGCAACGACTTGTAATGCTTGGTTGCCACTTGCCAAGACCGGGATTATTGCTGTCCCCGAAACAACATATTTTACTTTGATATTCTCAAAAGTGGCCAACGATGGGTTTATATCTCCACATCTGGAGTACATGCAACAAGAGCACTATTAAGTGAAGAGACCTAGGCAAAGGCCAAAACAAAATTTTGACTGGAATAGGTGGGGTGCGCTAGGCCCCCCCACCTAATTAAAGTTAGAATATATATCATTTAACGGTGATTTATTTAGTGACAAAAGGTGTATGAACGACACTAAATTCGTGTAAGTTACAATTCTACCATTTGGTCGATACTGAACCTCGTGGTCTATTTTCAATAATACTGCTAGTAAACTTGAACAAATGGATTTATGCCAGAGATAATTATCCAAGAACCTAATATTTGAAATGACCTACATAGGGTCCAACAATACAAGTATCAAAAAAAAGTTTCATATATTGAAGGAATAACATACATGAGCCACTGTGAGCTCATAGAGAATTGGTACATTGAACAAGAGCTATACATCAAGAAACAAAAGTTGTGTTATCATCAACCTTAAGGGTAGATCAGTTCACAACTAATTAGCTGTTTCACCTTGCAAAATCCAACCCCATAATACCCAATTGGTATATCATCCGGACTTCGTATCCATCGCAGCATTGCGTTTCTTCAGCCTCAATGCACAACCTAATCTTCTCTCCTTTGGGCGAAGGTTCATCTTAAGCCATAGTCTGATAGCAACAAACGAACATTATGAAAGTAGCTTGACATAGGAGCACAGCCAAATCCATAACTCAAATTAAAAGGGCATGCCAGGTAATGATTGAATAATCAAGCCAAAAACCATTATGAGTAGCTTTGGTTTGCAACAAGAATTCATAAAAAGTGGATGGTAGAGATTTCGAGAAATCACAAAATCCCGGCATATTTCTTGGTTGTCATGTTACATGGCATCCGTAAACTTGTTCTTTAAACCTAAGCCACTTTCTTAGTTTACCAGGAAAATATGAGGAAATTTTTCATGCTATAGCATGTGAGATAACAGAAAGAGCATCCATCTTTCTGCAGTATTTTCTCTTTTCCTCCTATTTTTAGGAGGCTAAGCCTCACTATGCAGATTCAGCAAGATATTGGCTGATGGTCAGCCTAGACTAACATCTTGAATTGTTGGTTGGTTAATCCCGTAACACATGTCTTACTACATTAATATAACTGACCTGGTCACCTTTCCGCATTGATCTCAGAACTTACACAAGCAACTGATTCAAATGATATTCTTCAATGTCCTGATATCCAATGCATGCATCCGTCTCTTTGATTCCTCTAAATCATCTCTTGCATTATGAGGCAATAAATTTTCTTTAATAAAATTGTAGTAGTAAATACACAGATTAAAGGTGGAAATTTGAAAACACAAATATAACATGAGTGCTTAAATTTCATTCAGGATTGTAACATAGAAATTAAGTAAATGTTCATCTTATGACTATATTAAAGCTAAATTAATTTTGTTTATATAGTACACATGTCGGGTACATCTTCAAAATAAAAAGTACTCCTTCTGTTCCTATTTATATAAGTACATTTTAGTTGTTTACTGTACCAAAAAGAATAGTAGTATAATTTTTCTATATTTAAAATATAATATAATTTAATTTTGAAAATTTTATTTTATTCAAAAAAACAGTCACATAAATTAGTATGGAGAGCGGTAAAAAGATCTAATAGTTCAAAGACTGAGGTTTCTTGCTTTGGGTTAAAGAAGCGGTAAAAATAAAAGTGTATTCTGTTTTAGTTTATGTGATATAGTTTAACTCGTTACGAAGTTTAAAAAAAATATGAAAAGCTTCGAAACTTGTGATTTAAATATACATAACGCTTATTCCTTCTATCCTAATTTATGTAGAAAGGTTCGGAATACGAAAGTCAAAACACTTAATTTGACTACAATTTCATTTATAGATTCTTCAATTTCTTAAAATATAATTACTATTTAAAACTGACACGAATAATTCTACAAGTCAATATAGCTAAATAATTTAAATTATTTTTAAAATATGAGAAAATTATAGTTTAAAAAAACTATTTGACTTCTCAAAAAGTAATAATTTCACATAAGGACATAAGTTTTTCACTAAAGGGAAATAGGAAAATCTAAAATTAAATTGCCGAGAACAGTAAACTTATTTCCTCAAACAATAAAAAAATCCAATAGTACAATATCATGAAGTTTATCAAGTTGGGAAAGAGTATTTTTTTTTTTTTTGTAAACTTCTTGCATACAAGATTAAAATTGATCAATTCATGCTCTATTTGGATTCTAACGAACGGTGGAACTCATTGTTCGCTTGGGCCGAGACATTAAGACTGAAATAGGGCCAGAGGCCCAAAAGTTTGGACTCAGAATTGGAAGGGGCCGCACGAACGCAGGCCCCCACTATCACAAATTATGACGTAGGCTCGACCACTTGGGCCGACCTTAGGCAGGCACCCCTCCAAAGTGCAATAGAGGTCACCAGCCTAGGCCATAGGCCTTATTGATCACCCATTGACCCTGTCCAGGTAAGTATGTAACATGTCAGCCCAGCCCAAAATTTATACCACAACATTTGCTCATCCTTTGTTTTTATTGGCCGGTATGGGTTCCAAAGAGAAAACACTTTCTTTGTCACTTACATTTTCAGAATTTAAAAGAAATAAGATTTTACAATTTCATCCAAATCATAGATAATCAAACGAAAATCCTAAGTATAAGAGTTTTTTTATCTGTCAGTTTTATTTTTATCTCAAGATGTATTTTCTTCCAAAAAAAGTTATGTGCAAACTCTCTTCTAATTATTGTTCCTGTTAACACTTAATTATGTTTTATGATGAAATAATAAGATACTATTGTAATGTGAAGGAGAATAACATCCTAAAGAGCCAAGGATATACGTTAAAAAGTGATCAATTTCGGACATGGTTAAAAGCAGATAATCATGTTCTTTCATTTGAATTTCAAAGGCGCCAAGGGATAAACACTATTGATAAGCATCCTATGGGGAGAAATCTAAGCTTAGAAATGGTAGTGGAGAGAAAAGTCACAGGAATTACAAACAATCTACAAAATCTAGAAGAGGAAGCGGAATTACAAGGTAAGAGAAAACATAACTCATGCTATCATAATCGATAGTCAATCCATACCAAAATCACTCTTATACAAGGATAAGAGGACCATGTATTGTAACATCCCGTACTTTCGAGGTACGGTTTAAATCGCTAAGCGTATATAAAATCGCTAGGCGTGTGTAAATAGGTCCGAGCGTTGAAAAAATTTATGTTATATTTACTTATGCGAATAAAGAGATTAGTATATAAAATGATTAAATTATGAAATAATTTTGGACGTAACAAGTGTGACGATGAGGATTAATAATAATAGTTGTATATTCTCAATGAGGTTATGGACTAGTGTCATATCACTAATTATGACATTGAGTATATGAAGGTCTTATGAGTTACCAAGGTTTAAGTGAATTGGGATCACAAAATTAATTATGTGTCTGATTGATAAATTATACAGAGGCATGTCAATTAATTAATTGGGTAGAGTTACACATTGGGGTGTAAGGTGGCATTAGTGGAATGATTCCACCGCCAAGCTACATTAATGGGAGACCAAATTATTAACTTTCATTAAATGCTAGTTGAGGCATCCTTTAAGAATGCTAGCTTAAGGCATCTGAAGTATTTGACTCTTCCAAGTCCTGTTTATATGATATTAAAAACAAAAGAAAGCAAGAGCAATATACTCCAATTCTACAAATTCAGCTTTGGTTCATTTAGAAAGAAGAAAATTGGCCAACAAAATTTTCTTGAAACATAAACTTTGGGCCTATGTTGTGCCCAGCAACGTTCCACAAATTCTAGTACGAAATTATTGAAAATATTCGAGGTATGTTAAGGCAATTTATTTTTTCTTTTGGCATGTTCCATGTAACAAAATATAACTGTGATATTGCTCCGTAATTTATTCTACTACTAGTAGTTAAGAATATTCATGTTATTGATTCCTATGCTAAAAGCATGTCTAAATATGTTCTTAAGTCCTTATTGAGGCATTCGGAAAAAAGTGTTGACATTCACCGTGTTAGCCAAAGGGGCAAGGATATTATTGTCATCCGATAAATTCAGGAAATATTTTACTGATATTCATGCATTTGCATTCATATATTACCCTGGACCCACTAGTGCTATGCACACTACTATATGTTAAATATTATATATATAGGGGATGTGGGGAAAGGGAAAGGCGTTATATACACACACCACCTGCAGCTGGTACAGACTATCACAAAAGAGCCCGAAGAGGCCAATATGATGTGATGATGTGATGTGATTCCTGTAAGGCTTATTGGGACGGGTTGCACGATCCGCAACACTAACATATATTGGGACGGGCTGCATGATCCGCAACACTAACATATATATATACAGCACTTGCATCATGCATATATTTGTTAACCATTACATGGTATGATGCCCACAGAGGCTGTCATGGTAAGGAAATTGCCCGATGAGGCCAATGAATATGGACACTGCATTGTGCATAACATGTAGGCAAGTGTATTAGGGCCCTTAGAGACAGTTAATGTTGGTCAGTTGTTTATGTTTCAGTTATTGGTATATTCCTATTATACTGATATTTATGCCTGACATATCAGTACATCAGTCGTACTGACGTCCTTTTGTCGGAGGACGCTGTGTTTCATCCCGCAGGTTCGCATAGGCCAAGCGACGGCTCACGTGAATAGGTTGCAGATTTCAGCGAATTTTTGGAAGCACTCCTCTCTTTCCGGAGTGTCGGTCTGATTTTGGTATGATACAGTTTTGCATGTCTATATGGGTATGGTGGGGCCTTGTCCCGACCTGTTGATGTTGTGTACTTTCTTAGAGGCTTCTAGACATGTGTCATGTGTGTAGTAATCTTGTATAGCCTTGTCGGCCTTGGTAGATGTATATATATAAGATGGTTACCTAGTTTTTCATAATTTTCTTTCGGGTTAGTCCGTAATTAATTACGATTAGATGTTCATTGTAAGAATGGCGGTATCCGGCGGGTGGGATCCGGGTGCCCGTCGCGGCCCTACGATTTGGGTCGTGACAGGTATGTACTACTAATCTTGCCTCATTTATTGAAGCCTCGTCTCAAACATTGGCGATTGAATATTTGAAAAAACATTCTGAGTTATTTCAATCAATAAATAAAAAGGATAATGAAGGGAGAAAACAAAATTGGAAACGAATGGCCAGACAAGTTGGTGGTTCTGATGGTTTGAATAACGGTAAGGAAATAAAGGTTTTTAATGAAAATTCTGATGAGGTTGTTTATGAAGAATGTCCCAAAATATAGAGGATAAACGAAAGGGTGCTAATGTTTTGTTTACTGATATGGAAACGCAAAAAATTTAGAGTTACTCGTAGGGAACAACTGAAAAAACTTAGTATGAAATCGGCTAATTGGTGTCCTCTTTGCATTATAGTTGGCGATTTTAATGACATTATTGATAACACTGAAAAGTTAGGAGGTAGAACTAGAGAAATATCTTCGTTTAGAGATTTCAAGAATTTCATATGGAATTTAGGAGAAGTGGATAGGTTTTAAAGGGAAGCCCTGGACTTTGCGGTGTTTCAGGAAAAATGATGGTATTATTCAAGAGAGATTAGATAGGACTATTGCTTCATCGGGGTGGCAGTTAGATTTCCACTTGGCTCAAATAACTCATTTTAAATACGGAGGCTTCAGATCATTCTGCACTTTCAATAAATACTGAACTCGGGCCTATAAGGAAAAAACGACAGTTCTATTATGATAAAAGGTGGAGTAAAAAAGATGCAGTGAATAAATTATTGGCAAGACCGTGGCATGAACAATTAGATGGATTTGAACAATCCCAAATTAGTTTTAAATTAAAAAGGTGTCGGTCCGCGTTAATGTCATGGTTGACAGGAGGAAAAAAAATTCAAAGAAGCGAATAATTGGTATTAAAAATGAAATAGAAAAGCTTAAGAATGATACTAATAAATTTGATCTTCATAAACTTCGAATTCTCAGGAAGGAATTAGGACAATCTTACAAAGACGAAGAAACGTATTGGAAACAAAAATCTAGAGATTTATCATTGCAAGAGGGGGGATAAAAATACCTCATCTTTTCACATGAAAACTATTCAAAGACGCAAATGTAATAGCATTAAAGGGTTTTAGTTGGCTAATGGAAATTGGGTGTTAGAACAAGCCGATATTATTAGAGAAGTAGACAATTTTTATGAAAATTTAATTACTACTTCTAGACATACTGATAGAATATATTGTGTATATCCCACTGATATACACGATTTCCCAAATTAGTCTACCAAAAATAGTAGTAGTTAATTATTTTGTATAATTACCATAATTGTAGAATTTTTGTACAAGTAGAATTAGGATATTAGATGTTTAATAGGAATAGAATTTTTCATATTTGGAGATTGTAACATGTATATATACATATTCATGAGATTATTTCTTTCATGGTATCAGAAGTCTAGGTCTCAAATACTTCTCCCAAAATATTCATTCCGCTGCCTCAGTTTCTATGAGTTCTCTCGATTTTCGTGCACCATTTTTTTCCTCCTCTTTTCCCAATTTTTTTTTCAAAATTCCTCATTCACCTATTGTTCTTTCATTGTGTCTACATCAAAGAACATGTTTTATCCTATCCTTACAGTTTCCAACATCAAGTCCTCCATCACATCATCCCCGGCACCTGGCGGGGAGAAGGTGCCTACCCCTGAGGATGATTGTCGCACCCATTTTTTACCGCGGTTCGCGACGTAATGGGTCGATTCTAGGTAAGGGTTCTTTATTATCCTAAAGGGAAGGGGTTAGGCACCCTTTAAGATCCGCTAACTTGCGGTTATCCGATCAAACTCAGGTTAATTATTGTACTAAGAAAATGCATGTTTAAAAATATAAAGTTAAAATAATGTTGCAAATATTTAATGAAAGGATGCATTTGTACAAGTATGCATTTTGTATGGCATTGTTTAAAAAATACATGTAAAGTTGATTTTGGATAAAAGTATGTATTTGTGTGGCTTGATTTATAAAATACTTAGAAAAATGATTTTTGATAAAGTATGCATTTGCATAGCTTTATTTATAAAATACTTATTTTTGCAATGGATAGTAAAGAAGAGAAAGCAAATTATATGTAATGCAAAGAAATGATTTTTTATGAAAGTTATCTTAAGTTGCAAATTGAATAATATAAACGAAACCTTATTGTATGATTAATAATGCGAGTAAGAGGCGATCAAATTGTTTTGAAAGTTTTAAACATGCATGACGCGCCTAAAATAAATAAACTCGCGGTGGATTTTCAATTTTAAAACAACACAAGCCTAAAGTAAATAAACTAGCACTGGGTTTCCAATTTTAAACTACCCTATTAATCAATCAATTCAATGCCTAATTATTTTAAGTATTCTAACAATCACACAAACAGAGTAATTAAATTACAATACAAAATAAAAGAAGGCAGAATTAAAATAAATTGAAAAGGTACTGAGTACGGCGACGACAGTGTCATTTCTTGGGCCTTGGGCACAAGTCCGGCAATCTTATTCCTTTTTGTCTCTGTAGAATTCCACTTTGTTATCCCATATCGTTTAGATATTCCTTGCAAGGTGTAAAAAAGAAAAGATAGTTATAAATAAATAAATACGAGTAAAAACCTTTGAAATCCATATAAAACAATAGAAGTTTTAGTTACAGAAGGCTCAAACTTATTTTTTTTAAGTAAAAAAAATTACATTCATGTCGTGGTTGCGAACTAATGACTCGTCAGTCAATCCAGTTGCCTCGCCAATGCATGCTGGTTTTTCGCATGTGATTTTATTATAAGTCTCATCATCGCCCTATTCCGAAGGAAAGCAAACCGAGGGACAACCTTTCCGGAAGGTGCATGGCCTCAAAATAATTGTTCTCATTGGCCCAAAGTGTAGTATAATGTTCCAATCAGTTAATTTTGATCAAGTGTAACAATCTGTTCTTTTGAAATAAGGCAATAGCCGAACTGCATTTTCTCAGAAAATGGGAGAAACTGATGACCCGACTCGGATCAAAAAATTGACTCGACCCGGAGCAGAAAATAGGCAGACGGCAGTGGACCACAGCCGTGGTAAAACTGTGGCGAAAATAACCAAAAATAGAGCAAAGTCCCAAAAAGAAGCAATAATCAACGGAGCAAACAGAGGCAAACGCCGGAGTAATTATCCGGTTAGAAACTATCATAAATTAGCAAAATGTTAAGACAGTCCAAAATCAGCCAGCACGCCGAAAATATACTCGTCGGAGTATGTCAAAATGTGGTTAAATCAGTCCAACAAACACACAACAAGATAACCAAAAGAGAAATAGAAACGACCGTGGTGTCGCCGGAGTTCTACCTCTGGTCAGATTCAATTGCAAAAAGGTAGAAGGGGCAGCGGCGTCACTTCCACGGCGAAAACTTCCGGTCAGATCTGGAAAAAGCGAAGAGCACAACAAAAACCAAGTATCATCGTAGTTTCCACGGTGAATAGGCTAGTAGTGATGGTGGTGGTGGTTCGCTCTGGTTCATCGGAGCTAGAAGCTTCTCGCCGGAGCAGTGGGGGATGAGATGACGGTGGTTTGGCGATGGAGGGTGATGTTTTTTTTTTATTTCGGACAGGGTAGGGTCGGCGTGTGGCGGTGTTCACTGGCAGAGAAGAAACAGTGGTCGCGATGGCAGTGATGAGTGGAGAAGCTTGGTTGTTGGGGATTGGAAGGAGGTGAGAATGGAGTTCTCGCCGCTGGTGGTGATGTAGGGGCGTGATGAGACGGTGTTAGTGGTGGCAAGGGAGTGTCGGCCGGCGTGAGGGGTAGGGGTATAGGTTTCAACAATTTGGGGGTATGGGTATGGGGATGTGCGGCTGATGGGAGAGAGAGAGGGCTTGGGGTGGGTGAAAAGGAAAGAGTAGTCCTCCCCCTTTTTGTTAGGCTTAGGGTTTGTTTTAGGTATAGGAAATAGAGGGGCATGGGTTTGGGCTTCCGAAAAATGGGGTGTGGGCTGCGTGGTCGGTTGGGCCGACAATGGGTTTTTTTTCGAGTGGATGATTTGGGCTGGGCGAAAATGGGAGGTTGGGCTGGTTTTGGGTATTGTTTTTTTTTTAGAATAAGAAAAGGGGAGAATGAGTTGTGGTTAAAAAATAAAGAGATTTATTATTTTAAAAAATGCTTTGTAAAAAATGTAAAACTGTAAAGATAAAAATATTAATATGATAATGTTTGCGGAATGCTTAATGCTTAATTTTAAAAAATAAAAAATGCGATGTTGTTTTTCCGAAAAATAATATAACATAAAATATTAGAGTAAAACTATGATTAGGAATTAGAAGGCAAATGTATACTATACTTTTGCAAAAATTCACCTCGTTCAAAGACTATTGAAATATACACCTCCCCTATTTTGGTATCAAAGCTATAAGATTTTTTGGACAAACTTCATGAAAGACTCTTACTTAGAAATTAAAAAGGAATTAAGTATCCTCTATCCAGAGTATATTAGACTAAATAGTACTCAGAAAAATAGTCTAAGATTACTAGAACTAATAGATAAAGTATCCGAACTAGAATATAAACTGATAGGACATCTCAAGAATAGAAAGCTAGCACACGATAAAGATAGGTTCAAACCATATTAATGAGATCACTACTTTTCGCTAGACAAATCAGAATAAAACAATGGTATATATATAGAGATATAAAACGTAAAAACGAATACATAGCAGCAAGAAGAGCTTCACTTGCTTTTAAGAATTTATTACAGACAAGCAGGCTAACACAGGCAGAATTATTAAACTATTTTAGAACAGACATACGTCATCACTTAGAACTAGTAGAGTCCTTAACAATATCCGAACTAATACAAGGAAGCATACTATTAGTAAGAATAGATAACATCCTGTTTACCCATATAGACTGGGAGTTACAAGGACTACAAAGCTCTATATCATACTTTAGAGATTGTTTAGAGTTTAGCCAAAGAATTAATAAAATAACAATACCTCTAGGATAGCAAACATAGATCATTTAAAACACTTAGAATATTTAGATTTAAGAATAACATCAGAAAAGAAATACAGAGCATTAACAGATCATAGTATTATAAAGTGTAACTTTAGTACAGGAGACCACTTACTACATAGTGAAGAAAAACAATTAAACACCATAATAGATTTGATTATAAATTTAGGCGAAAGCATACAAGAAAATAATAAGTATACCAGAAATATTCTAGAAGTAATAGAGACCTCTCTGACAAAACAAAAAAGAATTTTTGAAAAGTCAGAAGAAAATCTAGAATATATAAACAATTTAGTAAACGTGTGTAATATAAAAAAACTCGCAACCAAGTTAGAAATAAAAAACTTATCTAAAACTATTATCGATAACATAATAGAATTAGATTTAAAAACAGATAAAGAATTAAACGAAATAAAACAAAATCTAAATTCTATAAACACAGAATTCATCATTATAAGTCGGACGATAAAAGAATTAAAAGAAATCTCTCTTTCATGAGCAGATTGACCTTAATTCAGGAAGAAGCTATAAAAGCAATAGAAAAGACTTTATCTTTACCTATAGATTATAAAGAGTACGTACCAGGCTCAAAATCAGACAAGATATTATTACAACAAAATATTATATTAATCTCTTTAATTCTAGATCTTACTAAAAGGGTAGAAAAATTAGAATCAAGACTAGAAATAATAAGCGAGCGTATTTATTCAGTGGCAAGAGAACAGGACAAAGAAGTACCTACAGACAATAAAATAGACGAATTAATAGACAAATTAAAAAAGATAGAAATAACACCTCAAAAAAGAATACCTAGAAAAACACAGAAATGGACCTTTTTCCAACTAGATCGAGAATAAAAGGAGAAGGATCAAGTGTAAATTTTACAGAAAATAAAATAGGAAACAATTTACTATCAAGAATATTAAATAGAAAAACGCCAAAACAAAATAATCAGCAATTAAGTGAAATAATAAATGTAGATAGAGACATACAGATTTTTCAACAAAATCAGTTAAAACTATTAGACCCGAGAACCCTCTATAATGTGGGAAAATTCTCGCAGACAGCACAACTATATAGACACTATCGAGAAGAACAATTGTCAGTTATAGGAAGTAACGCTAGCACTTTAGCTTTAATTAATCAAGAATCCTTAAACCAGATTAACAGTACACAAAAGACTCTCATGCATATGGGACTAATTATAATAGAAATAAAAGGTTTAACTAGAAAAAACTTAGGAAGCAAAGTTTTAATAGTAATTTACGACGATAGATGGTCAGACATGAAGAAGTCAATAATAGGAATGACAGAAATAGACATGACAAATAACGGAGGAATTTTCTACATTAGTCCAGACTTCGTAATGAACTTAGCAGAATTTGGAAAACACATAAAAATCGGAATACAAACCAAAGGTTATGAAGAAATGAGCAGAGGAAATAATTTGCTCATATGCACAGGTTTTTTAGGAAAAATGACAACAAATAGTAACACCAAATTCAAAGTTAAAATAGAAGAGTAGTCGAACTAATGGGAAACAGAGGCATAAATCTAATCAAACCCATAAAAATAGACCCAGAAGAATACGCGGGTTTAGAATGGAAATTAGAAAACTTTAATAAGAAAAAGTTTCTTAAACCAGAATCCCATTTAATGTACTCGAACCCTAAAGGAGAAATCTCAATAAGATTTACAGACTATAAATACATAGCTCAGAAGGATGTTGAAGAGGAAAGTACTATAGACCATGAAGATATCGTAGAATCTACTCTAATGAATATCCAATTAATGGAAGAAGATTTCGCGGTAGATATAGCTATAGAAGAAGCGAAAATAATTCATAAAGAAGACAAAAATAGAACTTTCAGATGTAAAGGATGTAAATTAGGAGATCTAAAAGTGGAAGAAGTAATAAACCATTTTAGGTTATGCGAAGTTAGAACTGATAATTGGGGATATAGAATCGAACAGACCCAACAAATAAGGCTGATAAATTTGATGCCTTATGGGAAGACATGATTTTCGGAAATAATGAATTAGACTTAGAATATGTAATTAGCCAAAAAGAATTAATGGAGACGAGCGCTTCTAGCTCTAGTCCGTTCCAGAGAACCACATGAGAAAACTACATAATAGATACTAATACGGGTAATGTACCTAGAAGATGAGTATATAGAACTACAGGAGAACCCGTAGACAATGTAAAACCAAGGGGAAAAAGAATGCCGATAGAAGAGCCTATTGTACTCCAAGAAGGAGGAAATAGGGGTAAAATATTAAATATAGCGGTACATGATCCACAGAAGTGGAACTCGGTAATAGACCTTTGGAAAGGAATAGTAGTAGCAGACTATATACAAAACTATACTGAAACAGATTCAGAAACTATGTACAAATATTTAGAAACATTTCTAGGAGAATCAACTAAAGCACTTTGGGAAGCATATAAAGTAGATTTCCCTGTAGAATTCCAGTACTTAGTATCCATGGGAGCTAATCCCTATAACTTTACAAACAAAATTCATACCCTAATAATTGGAGAAGACCCAAACAGCGGTTTAATCATACTACAAAAGAATGCGCTAATAAAACTAGAACAACTTAGTATAAGTAGTTGGTTTCATATTAAACATTTTTTAAACGACTACTTTTATTATTGTACCATAAGTGGTAACTCGTTCGATCAAGAACTAGGAAAAAAGCTCTTTAATAAACTACCCGGAGCTTTAGGAAGAGAAATTGAAGACA
This sequence comes from Anisodus tanguticus, assembly GCA_034509755.1. NCBI lineage: Eukaryota > Viridiplantae > Streptophyta > Magnoliopsida > Solanales > Solanaceae > Anisodus > Anisodus tanguticus. The sequence goes on along the minus strand of CM067543.1, from coordinate 3,178,958 downwards.
GATGGAGTAAAAGAGACGGCGTAATACAAAACCCTAACTTTAAATGGTCAATAGGACACAGAATACAACACGTAATGGACATACTCCAAGAAAAATGTACAAATCTGCAAATACAGAAACAATTCAAACAGAATGAGATGAATTTTTGCAAAAGTATAGTATACACAACTCAGAGTTATGACAAAAATGACCGTAAGAAAAGAAACTATAGAAAGACAGATTATAAGAAATACTACCCTGGGTATGGTAGAAGAAAATACTATCTTAGAAAGTCATCGGCTAAAAAGCCGTATTTAGATAAAAATAGACATATAAGAAAATATCGGATAGACAGAAATTATAAAAATAGATTAGAATGTTTTACTTGTGGCAGTATAGAGCATCTAGCAAATACATGCCCAAAAAGAATAAATAATAAGTCGAGAAACTCTCAATTAGTTGAAGACTTTCAAGAAACTCTAATTAATGTAGACTAATAAATGTCTGATACAGAAAGCATATATTCTGTAGTAAGCATCGAAGCTGGAGAACAAGGAAAAGAAGATTCTTCGGATTCCGAAGCAGAAGAGTTTATAAACGAAATAGGATTAGAACAACTAGATTTACAACCTTTACAGAACAATAATTTCGTAAATATAGCAGAAGAATGCGATCACATTTTTGAAAGAAATAAAGGGTTAGATAGTACAGCATGCTTCACTTGTAAATGGTTCCCAAGTAAGGGACGAAGATCAAAATGTACAAAATGCTTCATTGAAGGATGCATAGACTGTATACAAAAGGAATTTAAAATAATACTAGCCCAACCAGAGAAAAATAAGACAACAGGAGATCCTTTAACTAATATGAGATTAATAACCTTAGAAACAAGACTCAATGAACTAGACGTCAGACTTTCAAAAATAGAAAAACAAAAAGAAATACTAGAACCTCAAAATGATGAACAAGAACCTCAAAGAGAAATAACTAATACTCAACCTATTCTAGACATACCACCAGAATCATCGACAGATTTAATGAATACAGAAAAAGATAGAACCCTAGTATGCAATGAAGATAAAAAACTAGGAACTTTAAAATTACTAATGATAATTAAAATAAAAAGCTATGAAATTAAGACTCTAGCCTTACTAGATTCCGGATGTACTAGAAGTATAATGAATAAAAAGATAGTTCTAGAAAGTTTAATTAAAGAATTAGATAAACCAGCTGCAGCAATGCAGATGGATGGAACGCATAACATATACCGCCATTATGTAGAAGAAGCAACAATAAGTTTCATTAACAGTTGCTCAAAATTCTATAACCCAAGTTACAAAATAGAAAAAATTTGGGTTAGAGACTTAAAAATAAATACAGACTTCATTTTAGGACTAGACTTTATCCTTAATAATAATGGAAGTTGTACAATTTCTAGAGATGGAGTAACGTTCCAACGAAATATTACATACACCCCAGTACAAACTCAAGCAATAGTAACGAGAGTGACACAGGTAGCAGCTCTTAACCAGCAACAAAAAGATTGTTGCCCAGACTGTGCAGATGATGGCCTATGCTGCAATAAGAAAAAAGAAGAAAAGGCTTTAATATTAGAAGAAATTATGGAAGAAGAGTATATATTAGATAAAAACTATACTCTAATAGATATCAAAACAGACTTTTATAATTTTAAAACCAGAATAGAAAAAATAAGAATAATTAAAGATCAAAAAGACCTAGATAATATGATAAAAATACTAGATGAAATAGAAATTATAGGGGGGAAACCTCTGAGACATTGGAAAAACATCCATCAACTCTACTCTCTAAATGTTTCAACCATCTCCATTCCCCTCACCCTCTTGTATAGTATAAAAAATCCAGTATTATTAGTTTGATTTTCAGTTTGTTATTTTCAGTGTAGAACAGTCCCGGGGTTCCCCGAAAGGGAAACCTCCTTCTCTCTTCAGACTATGTAAGTTTTTATATGTTTGGTTACTTATCTCCAGAATTATGTATATTATGATGTTTTAAAGTTTATTTCAAATGAAATTTTAATTATGTTTTCATGATCCTGTTATTCTCAGTATATGGTTATCTTGTTAGTCTCTTATGAACCTCTATGGATCAGCCTGTAAATTCCTAAGCTAACGGTGGTTAGCGGTAGGGCCGTTGATGTCCGCTGAAGGACGATGTAAGCCTGTTAAATTGGGTGTGGCTGAAGACGACTGTTTGTAAGAACAAAAACTAAAAAGAAGAGATGAACAGTATAATAGGATTATGACTGGACAGAGTCCAGATTATAAAAAAAAAAAAAAAAAACACTAAACTAAAGGAGATAAGACTACCGAACTTATATACCTACATAAAAAGAAGAGCAAGAAGGAGGGAGTACTGAGTAGGATTCACACAAACTTGGCACTTACCCCTGTTATTTTCATCACTATTTAAAAGACTATTAAATATACACCCCCCTATTTTGGGTTGAACCTGTTTTAGAATACAGGGGTCCGGCTTGGCGCCGTCTGTGGGGAAGATGGAGTTATGTAAAACACATATAAACTTTTTAGGAATAATATTGGGGGATGGAAAAGTAAAACTGCAACCCCATATTGCTAAAAAGGTCTTAGATATGCCCGATAAGTTAGACAATACAAAGGATTGGTATATATATATATATATTAAAATTGTTATGGGGTGTTAAAATGTTTAGAATTACAAATAAATATCGAAAAAGAGGGAACAAAATTGGGTGTCAACAGTGCTGCTGGTCGACTGTTGCTGTCTGTCATGGCCTCATCTACCGCGGCCTCTACTGCCCTTTCCGTTTCCACGGCCCTTGCCACCCCTGCCGCCACCGCGATTATTCTGCGGTTGGTTGTTGTCTGGCGGTGGCGGTTGGCCGACAGTGGTGGTGTTTTGCGTGGGTGTTTCAACTGCTAACACATTTTGATTATGCTCATCTTGCTTAGTATGTCAGGTTTCTTCCAACAGTAATTGCGAATGTGCTTTGTTGAAGCTGGGCAATGGATCGGCATGTTGTATCATCGTGGCCAAAGTATCGTATTCACCTTTAGGTAGACCAACAACTAATTGGAAAACCATCTTTGTTTCGGAAACAGGCGTTCCCACGTTGGACAATTGGTTCGCAACTAGTTTCATCTTCTTGCAATACGCGGACATATTAGAGAATTTTTCAAGACGTGTGGTATTGAATTGTTCTTCCAATTATACGGCACATGTGTGCTTGTTGTCCTAAAAAATCTCCACTAACCATATCCATAACTCACGAGCCGGGGCGCCATTTTTCATTATGGTATGGAGCATGTCCTTAGAGATTGTGTCATATATCCACTGTTTGACAATAGCGTCAAGACGGCGTCATGTCGGATCATCAACCTCAATAGTGCGAGGGAGGGAGTCGTAGATGTGATCCAGCAAGTTATAGACACATGCATGGATACGGAAAAGTTCAACCCACGTAGAGTATTGACTGTCTTCTTGATCAAAAACCACAGGAATGAAGTTCTTAATATTGGTTACGGTGAGTGCCGGATGAATAGAGGGCGAAAAAGAGGATGTGGGTAGGGTGATTGTGACGACTGAGGAGCTTGATGCAACTGTGGGAGAAGTCATTATAGTGGATGAATGTGAGTGGGTGAGCGAGAAAGGAAGGGAAAATTAATTTCCGGTGAGGGAAATTGTTGCCGGCCGAACTTGGAGAAGAGGGGGGGGGGGGGTTGCGGCGGCGGTAGGGTTGAAAAATTTAGGTTTTAAGTTTTGGCTCTTGATACCATGTAAGATTGTATTAATCTCCCTTGGGGAGTCTTTCTGATTAATACAAATATATATAGTGTGTACAATGTGGAATCCTAATACAATAAGGATCTTATATCTACCATAATTATACAACACTAAATATTACAAAATATATGAGAAATATTTTATAATATATGCTAATAAAAACAAATATATATATATATATATATATATATACACACACATATTATTTGCGGCGATAAAATCATTTTGAGTTCTTCACTTCACTTTTAGCAAACACTAAGAGCTCCTCTAGTTCATAGTTTACCTTCCTGAATAAAGTATTCTATTTTCGTTTTACTAATTATTATTTTTTCATAAACCAAAAAATTAACCTCAAGGGTAGAAATGTTTTTAAAAGCTACTTAACAGAAAAGAATGTTTTTTAAAAGCTCCAATCATCCTTCTAAAAATATCTTCCTCTAAAGGCTTATAAAGTTTTCTAACACGAATTCTTTTTAAAGTTGATATATTTGCATCAAAGATAAAAATTAATAAATATGCATTAAATATCTGGAGAGAAAATAAAATATTGATTTATTCTTTTTATGAAATTAAATATATTGTAGGCTCATATATTTACTGTGCAGGAAATCTCAATTTTCATTTGCATTTTTATTTCTGAAGTGAAAGAGAATAATCTCTTGTTTATTTTCATTAATGAAGATGTATATATACAAATATACAATTCCTAAATATGTAAAATAACTCTACATTTTCCGACTATAATTCTAATAGCTTTTTCTAATACAAGACTATTACCATAATTATACTTGTACAAAAATTCAACAAATATGGTAAAATAATATACAAAAATTGGCCCTATGATATACACGGTTTTTCCGTGTATATCGTCTTCTATCACACCCCGCAATCATAGCGGGCGGTTGTCGTATGCTAAGACTGTCCCTAAAATCTTCAAAGTCAGCATTTGGTACATTGAAGACACATGCAAGACACGTACTTGTCCACGAGCTATCTTTTCGCGAACAAAGTGAATATCCATCTCGATATGTTTAGTGCACTGATGTTGGACCGGATTCCCAGAGAGATAGACAACACTAACATTATCACAGTAAACCAAGGTAGCTTTCTGAATAGGAAAGTGATGTTCTAATAAAAGATTACACAACCAACATGACTCAGACACTACATTGGCTACTTTTCGATACTTGACCTCTGCACTGGTTCGCGATAAAGTAGCCTGACGTTTTGCCGACCAAGAGACCAAGTTATCACCAAGAAACATACAATAACCAGATGTTGAACGTCTGGTATCTGGACTCCACCCCAATCAGTATCTATATAAGACACGAGAGTAGAGACGGATGATGAATATAAATGCAATTCATAATCAAGCGTGCCCTGTATGTATCGTATAATGTGTTTGAGCGCATGAATGTGCTCAATTCGTGGATCATGCATAAATAAATATACATGATGTACTGCATAAGTAATTTCTGGTCTCGTAAAAGTAAGATACGGAAGAGCCCCTACAAGACTACGATAGTGGGTGGGATCCTCATATGGTGTGCTAAAAGTAGCACTCAGCTTCGGTTTGGTATCAGCCGGAGTAGAAGAGGACTTACAAGACGACATGCTAGTTCTCTCAATAATCTCAGCCGCATACTTCCTCTGTGATAAAAATAGACTACCTGCATGACGAGTGATAGCGATACCCAAAAAATAACTCAAAGGCCCCAAGTCTTTCATAGAAAATTCTGAACTGAGAAGAGACATGATAGACTTGCGCAAATTATCAGAGGAGGCACTCAAAATTATATCATCCACATATTACAGAATGTATACCAGAGAAGTACCATAACCATAGATGAACAGAGAATGATCAGACCTGCTATGAGAAAACCCAACAGTAGACACATAATATGCGAACCTCTTATACCAAGCTCGTGGGGCCTGCTTAAGCCCATACATGGACTTTTTCAGCAAGCAGACATGGTGAGGATAATTGGGGTCCTTAAAACCCAAGGACTGATGCATGTAAACTGTCTCCTTAAGATCACCGTGTAAGAAATCATTTTTCACATCCAGCTGATGAATCGGCCATACTTTCGAGAGAGCCAGACTAAGCATAGTGCAAATGGTTGCCGATTTGATCACCGGACTAAATGTCTCTCCACAATCCACGCCAACTTGTTGTGTTTTACCATCACCTACAAGATGGGCCTTATGCCTCTCAAAAGAACCGTCAGAGTTTTCTTTATGAGTAAAAATCCATATAGAACGAATAATATTGACACCAGGCGGACGGGGCACCAAATCCCACGTCTTATTTTCAATAAGACCATTATATTCGTCATCCATAGCCATTTTCCAATTCAGGTCATGAAGGGCATACACTGGGTTACGTGGTAGGGGTGATTTAGTGACATTAGAATTAAGATTAAAATGACTTTTTGGTTTAAAAATACCTCGTTAGCTATGAGTAACGGGCCCTTGACTCGAAATAGAATTGGATGGGATTTGGCTTGCTCTCGGGTCGGCAGTGGTCTGGCCAGCAGGCAGTGGGCCCGTTGGCCCAACATCGTATGACTGAAAAAAGGGAAGTGGGGAAGAAACATTTGGGCTAGAAATTGGGTCGAGACTGGACTGAGAATCAGAGCCAAAAACTGGACCGAGACATTATTGGGCCAGTGGGAGAAGTAGGGCCATCAGCCAGTAGGCCTGCCCGCCGAGATTCAGGGACTAGACTGGAAAATTTTGGGTCAGCAGGCAGTGGGCCTGCTGGTGGATTTGGGTCACGGGACAACTCGGATAAATGGTGGATAGTATGCGGTGAGAGCCCATCATCTAAAAAATTATACGGACTAGACACGGAACTATATAATTTAGCAAACGGAAATTGGGTTTCATAAAAAATAACATGGCGACTAATTATGATTTTATTAGAGGATAAATCAAAATATTTATAACCATGATGATCATACGGATAACCCAAAAACACACAAACAGTAGAACGAGCTTGAAGTTTGTTAATTGTAGTAGACGGGAAAAGTGGATAGCATAAACACCCAAACACCATAAGATGAGAATACAAGGGATCTTTATTGTAAATAATTTTAAGTGGGGATTGAAATGCTAAACCTTTGTTAGGGAGAATGTTAAGGAGGAAGGTAGCCATTTGTAATGCATGATGCCAAAAAGGAGGTAATGAAGCATGGGCTAGCAAGGTTCGGACAATATTATTAATGGTACAAATTTTTCTTTTGGTCTTCCCATTTTGTGAGGACATATGAGGACATGAAAACCAAAAAGATATGCCATTAGTTTCACAAAATTCATGAAACGGCCCATTATCATATTCCCTTCCATTATCACATTGAATATTTTTAATTTTCCGTTCAAATTGGGTACGGATGAATGCTCTAAATTTTAAGAAGGTGAAAAAAACTTGAGACTTTATAGATAAAGGAAAGGTCCACAAAAAACTAGAATAATCATCCAAGAATAAAACATAATAACGATGGCCCAAAGAACTCAAAATGGGAGATGTCCATAAATTACTATGAATAATGTCAAAAGGCATCGACGTACTAGAAGTAGAGGCTACTAACGATATCCTAACATGTTTCCCTAGAGGACAAATATGAGTACTACGCGTACTATAACAATCAATAAAATTATTATTTTAAGAGAAGAAATAATAGACGACCCCGGATGACCCAAACGTGCATGCCATAAGGAAGGAGCTAGAGTGGGAAACGTTGAAGGTGTGGCTTGACTCATGGAAATGGTGGTGGTGGTGATTGGATAAAGCTCTCCCCTACTATTACATCTCATTAGAGGTATCTCCGTCTTGAAATCTTTCACAAAAAAACCAAAAAGGTCAAAATTAGCAGACACCCAATTATTAGTTGTGAATTTTCAGACATACACCAAATTTTTAATCAAGTGAGGGGCATAAAGAATAATTTTTAAGACGAGAGGTGGATGCGGGGGAGATAAATTTGTGTGACCATAACCACGAATTGGAATTGAATGACCATCACCAACAGTTATACCACGATTGTTGCTCAAATTGAAATAAGATGAGAGATTACCTGGTGCGGATGTCATGTGAGAAGTGGCACCGGTGTCCATATTCTAATATGCGTCCGAGGGATTGAATCCAAGTGTATGCATTGCGGCCTCGATTTCCGTGGGCATTGGTACTGCCGTTGGGCCCGCAGCAGCGAAGGCCTGCTGAGGCAGAGGCCCAAGCAGGACAACATGCTACCAATGCCCAGCAGGCTATTTCGAATTATTTGGCGGAAAACTAGGCCTGGACCAATTCTGGAAATTGGCCCAGTTCGCTGGAGATGCTGAGAAAGGGTAGTTGGGCCACCAGCCCAGCCCCACGACCAGTTGGCCCAAGGTTATGGCCAGTGGTACTGCAGCCCAGCTGGCCCATTGCCACCACGTCTGCCACTTCCGCCACTACTCCGACCACCATCACCGCCACTGCCACTGCCAAGGCCTCCGCCACGGTTTTTGCCTCCATTTTTTTTTATTTTGACCCTTTTTGGCGCCACCGTTGTTACGGTTTTGGATAAAATTATCTGTGAACGAGTGAGGGTCATCTGAAGTGACCATCATCATGACGGAATTTGCACCGGTAGCCGCCTTTTTAGCCTAGTCGGCTTCTTCTAATGTGAGCATGGAACGGGCCTGGTAGAATGGTGGAAGTGAATTACTCTAATGAAGAAATGTCCCAAAGCCATTATAGGCCTCGCATAGGCCTGAAACCATATGAAGAACAAGACGATCATTGGTGACAGACGCACCAACGTTCTTGAGTTGATCCGCCAATTCCTTCAGCCTTTTACAATAGGTCGAGACATTCGGAAAATCCTCCATGTTGACATGGAAAAATTCTTGCTCAAGAGTGTCAGCACGAGAATTTTTGTTATCTTGGAATATATCACGCACCCTATTTCAAGTTTCCATCGCCTGACATCGGGTTCAATAATTGTCTGCAAGAGGTCCGTAGAGATAATGGAATAAATCCACTGGAAAACGGTAGCATCAAGAGTCGTCCATAACGCAGGGTCATCCTCGGGGGTAGGCACCTTCTCTTTGCATATTACCGATGGGATGATGGGATGATGGGATGAAGGACTTGATGCGAGCGTGCGTGAACCTTAAATAATTCTGCCCATGTCGCATATTGGACGTTTTCCATCTCAAGAACAATATGGATGTGGTTCTTGATGTTGGAGACTGTAAGGGAAGGATGAAACATATTCTTTGAGATAGACATAATGAAAGAACAAGAGGAGAATTAGGGATTTGGAAAAAAATCGGAAGGAAAAAGAAGTGGTCGTCGGGCGTGTCTCAGAAACCGAGAGAGAGAGAGATAGAGGGGGCTGTAGAATTTCGGGTTTGGAGAAGGAAAATATTTGTCCTAGACTTCTGATACCATGAAAAGGAATAATCCCTTGATTATTTTCATTAGTGAAGAGGTATATATATAAATATACAATTTCTAAATATGGAAAATAACTCTACCTTTTCCTACTATAATTCTAATAGTTTTTCATAACTCAAGACTAATACCACAATTATACTTGTACAAAAATTCTACAAATATGGTAAAATAATATACAAAAATTGGCCCTATGATATCGTCTTCTATCATCAGGCATATATATCAACTTAAAACCTCCAAAACTTATGTTTGTCCAGAATATTGTTAAAGAAAAAGTCAAGAAAGATATTTATGCTGCAAATGATGGATACAAAAGGGAATCCTTACCAACTTAGTTTTAATCATCTTTGGATGCGTTCTTTCCCAATACTATTGGGTGTTGAAACCCCTATAAAAAGGAATAAAAACTCCACTATAGACAACAAATAGTTTCAAAGATTTAAACTGGCTCATGATCAAAACACTAATCAAAAGACAATATGATTATTGCTTACCAACATGAGTGGGGGTACAGAAACCGCATAAAATCTGTAGAACATGCGCGGAATATTAAAATCATTTCAATTATGTATTCATTAATCTTTGAGAAAAGGCACCAGAAAATAATTTTCTTGTCAAAAGAAATTATAATTTAAAAAATATAATGAGCTTTACTTCCTTATTATACCTTTGCAGCTCACAGTTGATACGACAGAAGATTGATCAGCACCCGTTTTAATATGTTTAGTGTAGTGGCCACACATTCATATAAATCTCAACATTGTATGCCTGAAATTCATGAAAGAAACCAAAATTAAAGCTGGTAAAAAATCTGCAATTATAATAATAATTATTATTGTTATTATTATTATCAAAAGATGATGATTTATCAAAAGACAATGTCGAAAAAGTAAAAGAGAAAACATCCGATTTCTGAATTTGAATAGAGATAGTGTTAATTTTGAGAGGCGACGAAAATTTAGAAAAAAGAAAAATATTGGGAGAATTCTTTATTCGTTTCATTGATCATAATGACATCTTTATATAGAGACAAATGTTCTCATTTCCCTAGTCTAACAAGGAAATCATATTCTAATAAACTACTATAATTACAATTTACCAATATACTTAGACTAGGATTTTATCACAAAACTAATTAGAGTTAAACTAGGAAACATTCTCAATACCCCCCTCAAGTTGGAGCATGGGGGTCTCGAATGCCCAACTTGCCAAGCAAATATTCATGTTGTGATTTTTCCAAAGTCTTTGTAAACACATCGACTAATTATACCAGATTGGAGTGTGTCCCGGACATAATGATAGTCAATTTCAATGTGTTTAGTCCATTTGTTAAATACCGAATTTCGTTCAATATACAATGTTGCTTGACTATCACTGTACATTTTAACGAGAGATTAATGTTCAATGCCCAAGCTATGTAGGATTCCCTTCAATCATTTCAATTCACAAACCATTATTTCCATTGAACGGTATTCCGCCTCCGCTGACAAGCGAGAGACAATGTGTTGCTTTTTGGTTTTCTATGACACCAGTGAATTCCTGAAAGAGATAAACCATCCGGTGAGTGATCTTCGGGTCAACGGACATCCAACCCAGTCCGTATCACACCACCCATACAACTGGAGATCACAATCCTTACTTAACGCAATTACTTGCCCATGGTTATTTTTAAAAGTATCTTACCACCTTGAGGGCGGCTCTCCAGTGCGCTTCCTTCAGTTGGTGCATGAATTGGGACAGAACATGTACACAATAGGACAGCTTCGGTCGCGTAAAACTGAGGTATATCAATCTACCAACCAAACGTTGGTATGGTTCCGAATCTTCCAAATTAGCCCCTTTGTCCAACTCCAGATTGTGATTATGTTCCATGGGAGTTTTTATCAGTTTTGCTCCTAGTAGTCCAGACTCAGAGATTATATCCAAGGCATATTTCTGTTGAAAAAAGAATAATCTGGTTGGTCCACGCGCAACTTCAACCCCTAGAAAATACTTTAGCGGACCCAAATCCTTCATGTAAAAATAGGCTCGGAGATAGTCTTTGAACCATGCAATGACATCATAGTCATTTTCAAAGATAATCAAGTCATCCATATAAACTAAGACGTTAAGTTGTGTACTTTCCTAGTACATCGTGAAGAGAGAATAATTGGAGTATGACTGTTTGAACCCATATTTCATCAAGACACTTGATAATTTGGCAAACCAGCACTGTGGGGCTTGTTTTAATCCATACAAAGTTTTTTGGAGTCTATATTCTTGCCCTGGACCAGACACACGGAATCCTAGTGGTAATTTCATATAAACTTCTTCTGCTAGTTCACCATGTAAAAAGGCATTATGAACATCCATCTGATGCAATTCCCATTTTCAAGCAGTCGCTACCGCTAAGAAGGTCTGTACGGTCACTACCTTCGCAACGGGAGCAAATGTTTCATAGTAGCCAATACCTTTCTCCTGCATATTACCGAAGATAATCAATCGAGCTTTATATCGTTCAATTGTGCCATCCGAGTTTTATTTGATCTTATACACCCATCTATATCCGAGTGCTTTCTTATTCGGCAGCAATGTTTCCAATGTCCATGTGGCATTGTCCTCTACTGCTTGGATTTATTGTTGCATAGCTTTTCTCCAACATTTTTTTTCATGGCCTCTGAGAAGTATTTTGGTTCAATTTCTGTGGTAATTGCTGCAAAGAACTTTGGTGTTTTGAGAAAAAATTATCACAGATATATAGTGAGCTAAAAGATAAGGTGCACTTGAGGGTTGCGGAGGATCAGGAGAGCTCGTTGATGAACTTTCTTTCCAGAATATTTTAGTAATGTAGTCACATAATCAAATCGAGTTATGCCTCTGATGTTTACCTCGACTAAATTGTTCTTCCGGTGGCTTTTCATTGGCCCGAGTACCTTCCATATGTACTTCTTCCATATTTTCATTATTCAGAATAACATTTGTCCGGTCTAATTCTGGCTGATCCGTAGGTTTGGTATTCGGTGTCTGAATTTCTTCTATTCGAGCTTTGTTCTCACTTATATTATCTGTCTGTTCTTCTTCGTAAATGTGTTGATTCCTTTCATCCTTTATTTAATCCGGGATAACTTCTATATTGTCAATCAAGTAGCTTGTTTCTACGAAAAAAGGGAACTTAGTCTCGTAGAAGTCCACATCTCTTGAGACTAAATATTCATCATTTTCTAAGTCATACAGTCTCCAACCTTTCTGTCCGTAGGGGTATCTCAAGAAGACACACCTACGACTCCGACTTTCAAACTTGTCTCTTATTCTTCCCTTTGTGTGTGTATAACATAGTGACCCTAGCACCCTTAAGTGATCATAATGAGGCGCCTCCTTGTATAAAATTTCATAGGGGGTTTTCCCATTCAAAACCGAAGATGGTGTTCTATTGATCAAGTATCCAGCAGTTAAAACGCATTTTTCCAAGAATTTAATCGGAAGATGGCCTTGAAATCTCAATGCTCGTGCCGTGACAGTATTTTCTTTCGTCTCTTCTATTTTGCTGAGGTGTCCCTGTGCAAGATATTTGAAACATAATTCCATGTTTGAAGAAGTAAGTCTTCATACACGTGAACTCAGTTACGTTATCACTTCTAACTAACTTTATCCTTTTTCCGAACTGCCTTTTCACAAGAGCAAAGAAATTCTTCAAAGTTTGGGACACTTCTTTGTTATCAACTAAGAAAAAGATACACACGGCTCGTGAATCATCATCCATAACAGTAAAAAATATGAAGCACCACAAATGGAAGGGGTCCTATATGGTCCCCATAAATTGCAATGGATCATCTCAAGAGTATCTGAAGCAATATTCTCACTTAAAGGAAAAACACTTCTTATTTGCTTTGCTCTTTGACATACATCACATTCTCTATCCAATCTATCACTATTCTCCTTTAAGCCTGTCGTAACAGACTTTGTTACTTTTGTTGAAGGATGACCCAATCGTTTATGCCAAAGATCGAACCAATCAATTGTCTATGCCTTCATAGCCCGTATCAGCGGCACATTCCGAAAATAGTAAGGTCCACCTCGATGCTCACCCTTTCCAATAATATTCCTCGTGGTAAGTCTAGTATAACACACATAATTCTATTAAATATCACATCACAATTTAAATAATCAACTAGTTGTGACACAGAAATTAAATTTCATGTCAAATCCAGAACATAAAGAACATTCTTCAATCATATTATGTCATTCAACATGGTTGTTCCCTTTTGTAGCCACTGAGCTACTTCCATCCGGAAGCTCAACCGGATACTCAAGAATGTCCCGTTGATCGCTCAGTTTCTCCGAAATATATGTCACATGATTAGCAGCTCCGGAGTCAATAATCTAGGATGTGTTTTCTGTCTTACCATCTATCTTGCCATTTGAATTTATTCCTTGTGAATTCAACACGTGAATCACCGTCTTTCGAATCTCCTCAGTCATATTGTTAGGTCCTATCCCGCATGTGTTCATATGTTCTATCCCCGCCTGTGTATCCTTGACAACAACGACGTTAGCCCGGTAGTTACCTCTTCTGAGACCAGATCTCTGGCGTCCTCTCTATTGTTTTTGTTGTCCTCGTCTTCTTCCGCCGTATTTTTCATCTCCTTTTTTATTTCCTGGCCAAAATTTCGGATACCCAATGAGTTGAAAACATCCTTTCATAATGTGTCCGGATCTCTTGTAATGTGTGCAGAATGCACTATCGTTCTTCCCTTCACCTTGGTCGTGGTAAGGATTTCTCCCTTGTATGGCAAAGTTCACGGTTTCACTCTGTTGTTCCATTTTTCATATAAGTCCTCTCACACGCTCTTCTTGCACTAGCTTCGAATAAACTTTATTTAATGATGACAACAGTTCTTGGGCTGCTATGTTCGATCTCACCGTTCCATACATTACCTCATCCAATCCCATGAGGAAAAGATGCACTTTTTCTTCTTCTCTTTTGGATCTCTTTTGGTTTTCAAGATCATCCCCATATTGCACGTGCAAGTCGGAATCTCTTCGTAATTTTCCAATTCTTCCCATAACTTAGTTAGTTTTCCATAGTAATCCACTATGATCCTTCCCTTCTGCTTGCACTCCACAAGTTTAGCCTTCAGTTGTTGCATCCGAGGGTAGTTGATAACAACGAACCGCTCCCGGATGCTCGTCCATAATTCTTTCGCTTCCTCTTTATCGAAATCATTGAGCGAAGCATTGGTTCGATGGTGTTGCGAATTTATGACACCAACAAAGAGTTTATAGTCCACCAATCTTCTAAGTCCGGCGACTCTTCTTCCGGCTTTTTGATTGTACCATCAATGAGGCCGAATTTCTTCCTTGCTCTCAGGGCTATTCTCATTGATCTAGCCCATTCTTCATAATTTCTCCCTTCAATTAGACTTATGTCATCACAATTCCGGGATTATCGTTTGACGTAGTGTCATAACGGGAGATTGTCTTTCTTTAAATTTTGTTTTCTTCCCCAATGATTCCTTTATTTTTATAACCGGTTTCTCCGTCACCCGTCATTATTTAAATTTTTCGTGTTCTTTTAATGAGGCTCTGATACCATGTTAAATTTGTGAGTCGACGAAAATTTAGAGAGAAGAAAAATTTTGGGAGAATTTTTTCTTGGTTTCATTCATCATAATGACCTCTTTATATAGATGCAAATGTTCTCATTTTCCTAGTCTAACAAGGAAACCTATTCTAATAAACTACTAGAATTACAATTTACCAAATATAATTAGACTATGATTTTATCATAGAATTAATTAGAGTTAAACTAGGAAACAATCTCAATAAGATGACACTCCTTGTTGGTATTTTATCTTTCTACTCAAACCCAAAATTTTAGGTTTTCATTCAAATTCAATATTTTTATTACAATATTTTTTAACTTTGTCTTAATATTGTCAAGGGTTGTTATTAGCTTATCACTTGGGTTAATCACGTTGCTATCACCTCCTATTTTATATTTATAGATATAGATATCTCCCTATGCAAATGCCCTAGCATACAAGGAAGTCGTGCTAACCAATAAAAAAATATGAAGGCCGGCCATTTATCATTATGTTCGGCATTTACACTTGTGGTTGAAATTGATCTTATCAACTTATGTAATATGTGTGTCTCATTAGCAACTACTAGTATATATTTAGTTCTTGTTGACTATAAAGTCACCAGAGAGAAAAAAAAAACATGTTGGGAAAATTTTCAGAACAAATACAAATAAATGCATCAGCAACTGAAGTTTGGAATCTCTATGGCACTATTGAATTTGCAAATTTTGTTGTTGAAAAACTCCCACACATTGTTGAAAAAGTTGAGGTGATTGAAGGCAATGGAGGAGCTGGCTCAGTCCTACAAGTTAGTAAGTTACTATTTCACTTGAAGATCCTAGAAGAATATTTTCATTCCCTTGAGTAAAAAATCATTCCTGAATTTTAGGTTGCATAGACACAATTGTCTCTTCCTTTTCTTTCCTTCCCCTTGTTCATAGGCAACATCCACAGTAAATACTTACCTGCAACTAACGTTTATACAAAACCAATTAATTTAAATTTAGCAAAGAAATATTAATTAAAAAGTAAAAGTAAATACCACTTAATCATGATAATCATGACAAGTAATAAATGTGTGTATGCAACTTGCATTTGGTGTAAACATATGTGCGAATAAGTTTTTACCTACATTAAGTTGTCTATTCCATTAATTTTTCTACTTACCACAACAAACACATTATATTTCCGTTGTAGTTTGATACTCCCATGTTCCATACTTTATTTGATACTATTTTCTTATTATAGCTTGTTTTATCAAGTTTCTAAAATTTGTTTATTTTAAAATGTATTTTTTTGAGAAGTGTTTTGGAGTTTGTTGATGATTTGATATTTTGTTTGGACAAAATATATTAGGTTTACCTGGAAATGCTCCATATAAAGAGAAATATGCCTCGGTGGATGATGAAAAAAGAGTAAAGGAAATAGAGATTGTTGAAGGTGGATATCTTGATATTGGATTCAATTTCTATCGGATTAAATTTGAAGTTATAGAGAATGATGATAAATCAAGCATCCTCAAACTTACCATTGATTTTGAGACTAAAGATGTTGAAAAAGTCCATCTTACTATTGGCAATCTCCAAGCATTTGGTGCCATCTTGAAAGCTTCTGCTGATTATCTTGAAAAATAACCTTATTTGTTTGAAATATCATGCACTTTCATAATTTATGTTGTTTCCCCCTTTCATTTGTAGCTATTGCTCTTTCTAGTGATGTATTATTACTTTTTGGTGATGAATAAAACGTTGCATTGGGTCTTTTTCTATATCCGTTATGGAGCTCGATTAATTCGGATTCGATCGGGCACATATGGTTTTGGAGGTAAACCTCTTCCGGCTAAAATCGTCATACATTCTCAGGCTTGAACCCGAGACCTCTAATTAAAAATGGAGAGATACTAACAATCTCACTTCAACCTTTGAGATTAACTCAATCTAAAAAAAAAAATCAAACGAATTTTCAATGCATCTATTTAATTTAATTCTGAATTTATTTCAAATATATAATGTATTAATATTATTAATTGTAAAGATTTTCAATCTATTTTCACCAAAAAATCGCGAAAACTGAGAAAGTGTTAGTATTGTTTAACATTTTAGCAGAGAAAGTGTTAATTATTGGGATGTTGGAAATTAATTCCCCATTTTTTCCAAATCCGGTAAGTGTTAGTATTGTTTAACATTTTAGCAGAGTAAGTGTTAATTATTGGGATGTTGGAAATTAATTAATGTTGATGACTTCTGTTTCATAGTTTTTCCTTCTTGTGTGAGTTGGGTTAATTGCTTCGAAATGGGCAAGAGGAAGTGAATGCAAAGTGCAAATTAGTATGTCCATATCTAATCGCTAGCTCTCCATTTTGCCTTGCTACCTAAGTACAATGTTTTTACATGGTTATTACGTTGCTCAAATTTTTCAAGAATATCGTCTAGTTTTGCATTTTTTAAAATTCGACACGGGTGTAGTAACTTTTTAGAAGGTTCAAGCAATGAACCCTACTAGAATTTGAATGGACTGAAAGAAATAATCTCTTGATTATTCTCATTAATGAAGAAGTATTTCTATACAATTCCTAATTATGGAAAATCATATTCCTACTATAACAATAAATGGAAAGTTCCATTCCTATTATAACAATAAATCCTAATTACACTTGTACAAGAATTCTTCAACTATGGTAAGTTTACACTAAACCTTGAACTCGGATACACATGTATATCACGTGTATACTCTTTCTGTCACACCCCCGCAGTAATAGTGGGCGGTTGTCGTACGCTGAGACTGTCCCTAAAATCTTCAAATAGAATCGAGGGAAGACTCTTAGTAAAGATGTCAGCAATTTGGTATCTGGAAAGGACAACAAGACGCGTACTTGTCCACGAGCTACCTTTTAGCGAACAAAGTGAATATCCATCTCGATATGCTTAGCGGGTGGATGTTGGACCGGATTTTCAGAAAGATAGACTGCACTAACATTATCACAGTAGACCAAGGTAGCTTTCTAAATAGGAAAGTGAAGTTCTAATAGAAGATTACGCAGCCAACATTATTCAGACACCACATTGGCTACCCATCGATACTCAGCCTCTGCACTGGATTGCGATAATGTAGCCTGACGTTTTACAGACCAAGATACCAAGTTATCACCCAGAAACATACAATAACCAGAGGTCGAGCGCCTGGTATCAGGATCGCCACCCCAATCAACATCTGTATAAGACACGAGAGTAAAAACGGGGGACGAATATAAATGCAATCCATAATCAAGTATGCCCTGTATGTATCGTATAATGCGTTTGAGCGCATGCATGTGCTCAATCCGTGGATCATGCATAAATAAACACACCTGCTGCACTGCAAATAATATTAGGTCTCGTGAAAGTCAGATCCTGAAGTGTTCCTGCAAGACTGCGATAGTGGGTAAGATCCTCATATGGGGTGCCAGACGTAGCACTCAGCTTCGGTTTGGTATCCACCGGAGTAGAAGTAGACTTACAAGATGACATGCCATCTCTCTCAATAATCTCTGTCGCATACTTTTTCTGAGACAAAAATAGACTATCTGCATGACGAGTGACTACTATGCCCAAAAAATAGCTTAAGGGCTCCAAGTCTTTCATAGCAAATTCTGAACTGAGAAGGGACATGATAGACTTGCATAGAATATCCGATGAGGCAGTCAATATAATATCATCAA
This sequence comes from Anisodus tanguticus, assembly GCA_034509755.1. Classification (NCBI taxonomy): domain Eukaryota; kingdom Viridiplantae; phylum Streptophyta; class Magnoliopsida; order Solanales; family Solanaceae; genus Anisodus; species Anisodus tanguticus. Next base: position 3,160,474 of record CM067543.1, on the reverse strand, counting down.
CATATAACAGAATGTATGTCAGAGAAGTACCACGTCGATAGATGAATAGTGAATGATCAGACCTACTGTGAGAAAATCCAATAGTAGACACATAATATGTAAACCTTTTATACCAAGCCCGTGGGCTCTGCTTAAATCCATACAAGGACTTTTTCAGCAAACAGACATGATGAGGATAATCGGGGTCCCTAAAACCCAAGGGTTGATGCATGTAAATTGTCTCCTTAAGATCATCGTGTAAGAAATCATTTTTCGCATCCAGCTGGTGAATAGGCCATGTCTTCGAGAGAGCTAGATTGAGCACAGTGCGAATGGTTGCCGGTTTGACCACCGGACTAAATGTCTCTCCATAATCCACGCCAACCTATTGTGTTTTACCATCACCTACAAGACGGGCATTATGCCTCTCAAAAGAACCGCCAGAATTTTCTTTATGAGTAAAAATCCACATAGACTGAATAATATTAACACCAGGTGGACGGGGCACCAACTCCCACATCTTATTTTCAATAAGAGCATTATATTCATCATCCATGACCAATTTCCATAATTTGGAAGATTGACTTTTTTCCTCATACCAGTAATTCTCGAGGATCAGTTGACACACGTTCAAATTCAGTGAATAATATGATGCCCGACTATTCTTCTCCACTTAAATACTCCTATCAAGTTTTGTGATAGCAGCAAGGTCGAACTCTTCACACACGCCTAACTCGCACGTTCAAGAGTTTGCACTCTTACTACTCAACCAAATCCCTGCGGCAATTTGCAAGTATACATCTTCGACTTCATAACTAAGTGCAAATTTGGTAACGAGAAATTCTCGGGGATCAGTTATGGCACACGTTCAGATTCAGTGAATAATGATGCCCTACTACATTTCTCCACTTAAATATCAAGTGAAAGAGAATAATCCCTTCATTATTTTCATTAACGTAAAGAGTTTATATACATGATATACAATAGTAAACCTAGCATATAATTACGGATATCAAATATACATTTTTCTAATACAAGACTACTATCATAATTATACATGTACAAGATCTCTAATAATATTAGAAGAATATACTGTGTATATTCTATCACACCCCCGCAGTCATAGCGGGCGGTTTTCGTACGCTGAGACTGTCCCTAAAATCTTCAAACAGAACTAAGAGAAGGCTCTTAGTAAAGATGTCAGCAATTTGGTACCATGAAAGGACATGCAAGACACGTACTTGTCCATGAGCTACCTTTTCGCGAACAAAGTGAATATCTATCTCGATATGTTTAGTGTGCTGATGTTGGACAGGGTTCCCAGAAAGATAAATCGCACAAACATTATCGCAGTAGACCAAGGTAGCTTTCTGAATAGGAAAGTGAAGCTCTAAGAGGAGGTTACGCAACCAATAGGACTAAGACATCACATTGGCTACCCATCGATACTAGGCCTTCGCGCTGGAACGCGATAAAGTAGCCTGGCGTTTAGCCGACCAAGAGATCAAGTTATCACCAAGAAACATACAATAACCATATGTTGAACGTCTGGTATCTGGACATCTACCTCAATCGGCATCTGTATAAGACATGAGAGTAGATACCGATGATGGATATAAGTGTAAACCATAATCAAAAGTTCCCTGAATGTAACACACAATGCGTTTGAGAGAGTGCATGTGTTCTTCCCTCGGATCATGTATAAATAAAGACACTTGTTGCACTGCATAAGTAATATCGGGCCTCATAAACGTAAGATACTGAAGAGCCCCTGTACGACAGTGGAAGGGATCTTTGTAAGGTGTGCTAGAATTAGCACTCAGCTTAGGTTTCGTGTCAACCGGAGTAGGAGATGACTTACAGGATGACATGCCAGCCCGTTCAATAATCTTTGTTGCATACTTCCTCTGGGACAAAAATAGACAACCTGCATGATAGTTACAACGATACCCAAAAAATAACTCAAAGGCCCCAAGTCTTTCATAGCAAATTCGGATTTGAGAAGAGATATGACAGAATTGCGCAGTTTATCAGAAGAAGCAGTCAATATAATATCATCCACATATAAAAGGATGTATGCCAGAGAAGAACCGCGACGGTACATGAACAGAGAATGATCGAACTTGCTATGAGAAAACCCAAGAGTAGTGTAACGTCCCGTACTTTCGGATTGCGGTTTAAATCGCTGAGCGTTTATATAATTGCGAGGCATGTACAAATAGACCCGAGCGTTGGAAAAAAATTATGTTATATTTATTTATGCTAATAAAGAGATTAGTATATAAAAGGATTAAACCCTGAAATAATTTTGGACGTAACAAGTATGACGACGGAAGCCGAAAATAATTTTGGTACGTGCATAAAGAGGTTATGGACTAATGTCATATCACAAATTATGACATCGAGTATATGAAGGTCTTATAAGTTATTAGAATTTAAGTGAATTGAGATCACAAAATTAATTATGTGTGTGATTGATCAATCATACGGAGGCATGTCACTTAATTTAATTAAGTGACCGTGCATGGGAGCCATGTGGCGTTAAATGAATATACTTCACCAACAACAATTTGGCTTAGTGCAGACATGATGATTAAACATCATTGCTATTCACGTGGGAGACTTATAATTAAGACTTTGGAAGTCTTTGAACAATTCATCAATTCATTCCATTTTCCTTTCTTGTTAGCAAAAGGGTCTTTAGCACTAATGCCCAATTGTTTTCGTCCCACTGAAGGGAAAGAAAAAAAAGAGAGAAGATGGTTCCTTTATTATGGTTTGGGATTAACAATTTTGCACCAACGTGATTAGCTGATAAGTGAAATTGAGGTATGTTAAGACAAATTATTTCTTTCTTTTGGCATGTTCTATGTAACAAAATAGAACTGTGATATTGCTCTATAATTTATTCTACTCCTAATAGTTAAGAATATTCATGTTATTGATTCCTATGCTGAAAGCATGCCTAATTATATTTCTAAGAATATTCATGTTATTGATTCCTATGCTGAAAGCATGCCTAATTATATTTCTAAGTCCCTATTGAGGCATACAGAAGATGTGTTGATATTCACAGTGTTAGCCAAAGGTGCCAGGATATTACGTCACTCGGGGTATTTTATGGTTATGTGTGCATTTTCACTTGCATTGCATTCATATATTACCTTGGACCACGGGTGCTATGCACACTACTATATTGTAAATATTATATATGTAGGGGATATGGGAAAAAAGGGAAAGACGTTATATACGCACACCACCTGCAACTGGTACAGACTATCACAAAAAAGCCCGAAGAGGCCAATATGATGTGATGATGTGATGTGATACCTATATGGCTTATTGGGACGGGTTGCACGATCCGCAACACTAACATATATTGGGACGGGTTGCACGATCCGCAACACTAACATATATTGGGACGGATTGCACGATCCGCAACACTGACATATATATATATATATATACCGCACTTGCATCATGCATATGTTAATTAACCATTACATGGTATGATGCCCACAGAGGTTGTCATGGTAAGGAAATTGCCCGATGAGGCCAATAAATATGGACACTGCATTGTACATAACATGTAGGAAAATGTATTAGGGCCCTCAGAGGGAGTTCTTGTTGGTCAGTTGTTTATGTTTCAGTTATCAATATATTCCTGTTATGTTGTTATGTATGCCTGACATACTCAGTACATCAGTCGTACTGTCGTCCCTTTTGTCGGGGGACGCTGGGTTTCATGCCCGCAGGTTCGCATAGGCAAGGCGTCGACCCACGTGAATAGATTGCAGTTTTCAGCGGATTTTGGAAGCACTCCTCTTTTTCCGGGGTGTCGGTCTAATTTTGGTATGATACAGTTTTGCGTGTCTATATGGGTATGGTGGGGCATTGTCCCGACCTTTGATGTTGCTACTCTCAGAGGCTTGTAGACAGCTGTCCTGTGTGTAGTAGTTTTGCATGACCTTGTCGGCCTTGGTACATGTATATATATAAGTTGGTTACCTGGTTGTTCATAATTTTCTTTCGGCTTAGTCCGTAATTAATTATGATTAGATGTTCATGGCAAGAATGGTAGTACCCGGCGGGTGGGATCCGGGTGCCCGTCGCGACCCTAAGGTTTGGGTCGTGACAAACTTGGTATCAGAGTGTGTCTGTCCTAGGGAGTCTACAAGCCGTGTCTAGTAGAGTCTTGTTTATGGGTATATTGTGCACCATACTTATAAACATGAGGCTATCTGACATTTTAAGGATGGTTTCTATTCTTTCATCTCATAAATTGTGCTATAGAACTGAATTATAAGTATTTCGCTCCTAATTCATTTCGTGCTTATGATTCCAGTGATGCCTACCGCAAGGAAGAAGTCCAAGAGTATGAGGGAATTGAATACGGATGCGGGTGAAGGTACTAGCCGATTACCACCCGCTAGCGAAGGCCAGAGTGAGACTCTCGGTACGACTCCTTCGTATGGTTCTCCCAGTACATCACCATCAGAGGAGATTAGTGGAGCTGCAACACCTCTAGTTCCTCCATATGATACTCCATGTGTGGATCTGGATATGCGGAGTGCGGTTCAGTTATTGACACGATTGGTGGCCGCTCAGGCCCAACGTCAGGTCCCTAGTCCTTCTGATAGAGCTGCTAGCGCAAGAGCTCGGGATTTTATCAATATAGACCCTCCGGTATTCACAGGATCAGACGTGAACGCGGACCTGCAAAATTTTTTGGATCAGGTGCAGCGCACCTTGCGGGCGATGGATGCTACCGATGCCGAGTCTGTAAAGTTTGCTTCTTATAGACTGCGGGATGTCGCAGTAATATAGTTTGATACATGGGAGCAATCTAAGGGACCTCGTGTTGCGCCAGCAGGATGGGGGGAATTTTCAGAGGCTTTCTTACAACATTTTCTACCAATTGAGCTTCGACGGGCCAAATAGGACAGGTTCCTACATCTTGAATAAGGCAGTATGAGTGTTCGAGAATATAGCTTGCAGTTTAATTCATTGGCTCGATATACTCCTACAATTATAGCTGAGATGAGTGACCGGGTACACAAGTTCGTTACTGATTTAGGGCCACACTTGGTCAACGAGTGTACTATGGCTTCTTTGAATTCGGATATGGATATTGCTCGTATCCAGGCTTATGCACAAAACCTGGAGAATCGCAAGAGGTAACAACGAATTAATCGAGAGCGTGATAGGGGCCACCATAAAATGGCTCGGTCTGTAAGTAGTGTGAGGGACTTTGGAGGCGGGCCCAGGCCACATCCTTACAGACGACCATCTTACCCAACAGCCGGTGCATCATTGTTATCTTCAGGATCGAGGGCTGATCGTTATACTCAAACGGGACTAGGCCAGATTTCACGAGCACCAGGTTATTATTATAGAGGGAATTCTACATAGATGAGGCCGTTATTGGCTCGATGTGGGAAGTGTGGTGGGACCCATGCAGGGTCGTGCTAACAAGAAGGAAGAGTATGCTATTCTTGCGGGGAGCGTGGTCATATAGCGCGAGATTGTCCGATAAAAAGTGAAGGTGGTAGAGCTCAGCCGGTCGGATCCGCAGCAGCTTCATCCCAATCAGTACGCCCGTTAGGACAGAGTCAGCAGACGTTATCTGGCCGAGGCAGATGAAGGGGCCAAAATCGTACTTATGCACTGATGGGACGGTAAGATCAGGAATCCTCACCTGATGTCATTACAGGTACGCTATCGGTCCTTTCACATAATGTGTATGCATTGTTAGATCCGGGCTCAAATTTATCATATATTACTCATTTCGTTGCCTATAAATTTGGTGTGGATCCTGAGTTGATAAGGGATCCATTTGTGGTTTCTACACCGGTTAGTGAATCGGTAATCGCTAGACGAGTCTATCGAAATTGTGCAGTATTAGCTTGTAGTCATCAGACCCTAGCCAATTTAGTGGAATTAGAAATGGTTGACTTCGATGTTATTATGTGCATGGATTGGTTAGCGTCATGCTATGCTAATGTTGATTGCCGAACAAAGATTGTTAGATTCCAATTTCCAGGCGAGTCAGTCCTTGAATGGAAAGGTAATACGGCAACGCCAAAAGGTAGGTTTATTTCATACCTTAAGGCAAGAAAGATGATCTCCAAAGGGTATATATATACTATCTTGTTCGGGAAAGAGATGTTGATGCTGAACCACCTAGTTCTCAATCAATTTCGGTGGTCAATGAATTTCTTGATATATTCCCAGACGAACTTCCAGGCCTTCCTCCTGAAAGGGAAATTGAGTTCGGTATAGATGTGTTGATAGACACTCAACCGATATTTATTCCTCCTTAAAGGATGGCTCCAATTGAATTGAAAGAATTGAAGGAGCAATTAAAGGATTTGCTCGAGAAAGGTTTTATTAGGCCTAGCATATCTCCTTAGGGCGCGCCGGTATTGTTCATATGAAAGAAAGATGGCTCATTACGGATGTGTATCGATTATCGGCAGCTGAATAAAGTCACTATCAAGAACAAGTACCCTCTTCCCCAAATTGATGATTTGTTTGACCAGTTACAAGGGGCGTGATGTTTCTAAAAAATTGACCTAAGGTCGGGGTACCATCAGCTAAAGGTTAAAGAGAAGGATATTCCGAAGACGGCCTTTAGGAAAAGGTATGGGCACTTCGAATTCTTGGTAATGTCATTTGGACTTACAAATGCACCTGCATCATTTATGGATCTGATGAACATCGTGTTCTGCCCATTCCTGGATGTATTTGTGATAGTATTTATAGATGATATTCTGGTTTACTCTCACTCGGAAACAGAGCATATGGATCACTTGCGAATAATACTACAAACGCTTTGGAGCCATAAATTGTATGCAAAACTATCCAAATGTGAGTTTTGGCTGAAGTCAGTGGCCTTTCTTGGTCATATAGTGTCAGACGAGGGTATAAGAGTTGACACTCAAAAGATTGAAGCGGTGAAGAATTGGCCGAGGCCCATGACTCCAACAGAGGTTCGCAGCTTTTTGGGCTTAGCCGACTATTATAGAAGGTTTGTAGAAGGATTTTCTACCATATCAGCACCACTAACGAAGTTAACACAAAAGGCTATAAAATTCCAATGGTCTGATACTTGTGAGCGGAGTTTCCAGGAGTTGAAGGATATATTAACATCGGCACCAGTCCTTACTCTCCCAGAGGGTCCAGAAGATTATGTTGTGTATTGTGATGCCTCGGGAGCAGATTTAGGATGTGTGCTAATGCAGCATGGTAAAGTGATTGCCTATGCTTCAAGGCAATTGAGGAAACATGAGAAAAACTATCTGACACATGATCTAGAGTTGGCCGTGGTAGTCTATGCCCTGAAGATTTGGCGGCACTATTTATATGGTGTTCATGTGGATATTTTTTCGGATCACAAGAGTCTACAATAAATATTCAAACAAAAATAGTTGAATTTGAGGCAGAGAAGATGGTTTGAATTATTAAAGGATTATGATGTGGACATCCTATATCACCCTGGAAAAGCCAATGTTGTAGCAGATGCGCTCAGCCGTAAGTCAATGGTCAGTTCGATGCCAGTGCAAGTCAAAGGGAAGGAATTGGTAAGAGAGCTTCATCAGTTGGCTAGTTTGGGAGTCCGTCTAGTGGATTTGGAGGATGGTGGGTTTGTTGTCCAGAATGTGTCAACATCATCCCTTATATCAGAAATTAAGGAACGTCAATGGGAAGATCCTAATTTGAAGAAGATAAGAGAGAGCATTCAACAGAAGAAGACCACGACTTTTGAGGTCGACGAACAGGGAACTCTCAGGCACCAGGGTCGTCTATGTGTTCCAAATGTAGTAGGATTGTGGGATAGAATTATGACGGAGATTCATTGTTCATGATACTCTATTCATCCAGGATCAACTAAGAGTATTTATTGGTGGAATGATATGAAGAAGCGTGTGGCAGAGTTTGTAGTTCAGTGTCTCAATTGTCAGCAGGTAAAAATAGAACACCAAAAGTCTGGTGGCTTGACTCAAAACATCGAGATTCCGATGAGGAAATGGGAAATGATTAATATGGACTTAATTACGGGATTACCTCATTCCTATCAGAAATTTGATTCTATTTGGGTAATTGTTGACAGACTGACCAAATCTACTCATTTCCTGCCGGTGAAAACTACCTACACCGCCGAAGATTACGCGAAGTTATATATTAAGGAGATTGTTCAACTTCATGGTGTGCATGTTCTATTATATCTGACCGAGGTGCTCAGTTCACAGCTAACTTCTGGAAATAGTTTCAGAAAGGGTTAGGCACCCGAGTTAATTTGAGTACGGCTTTCCATCCTCAGACAAACAATCAAAGTTAGCGAACGATTCAAACACTCGAGGACATGTTACGAGCTTGTGTGTTGGACTTTAAGGGAAGTTGGGATGATCACTTACCCCTTATTAAGTTTGCGTATAATAACAGCTATCACGCCAGTATTAAAATGGCTCCATATGAGGCCTTGTACGGATGAAAAAGTAGATCTCCTGTTAGATGGTTCGAGGTGGGCGAATCAGACTTATTTGGACCTGACTTGGTAGACCAAGCCATAGAAAAGGTAAAGCTTATCAAAGAATGATTATTAACAGCACAGAGTCATCAGAAGTCATACGCAAATGTGCGACGATGAGACTTAGAGTTTCAGGTAGACGACTGGGTATTTTTGAAGATTTCGCCGATGAAGGGTGTAATGAGATTCGGGAAGAAAGGAAAGCTTAGTCCAAGGTATATTGGGCTGTATCGCATAATTCGACGAATTGGCCAGGTAGCATATGAGTTGGGCTTACCTTCGGAGTTGGAATGTGTTCATCCAGTCTTTCATATTTCCATGTTGAGAGCATGTATTGGAGATCCTTCTCGGATTGTACCAATTGAGGATGTGCATATTACAGATGATCTATCATACGAAGAAATTCCTGTTGCTATCCTAGATCGACAAGTCCACAAGCTGAGAACTAAGGAAGTAGCTTCTGTAAAAGTATTGTGGCGGAATAGGAACGTGGAAGAGATGGCATGGGAAGCTGAAGAGGAAATGACGCGCAGATATCCACACCTATTCCAAACTAATGTCGAGGTTTCAAGAGAAGCCTGAGGTAAATTCCAAATTCCAGTTATGATATTTAATGATTGTGTATTCGGGCTACGTAACGGGGATTAGATATGTTACCCCAACATTCGAGACCGAATGTTTCTAAGGGGAAAGATGTAACGTCCGTACTTTCGGGTTGCGGTTTAAATCGGCCGAGCGTTTATATAATTGCGAGGCATGTACAAATAGACCCGAGCGTTGGAAAAAAAATATGTTATATTTATTTATGCTAATAAAGAGATTAGTATATAAAATGATTAAATCCCGAAATAATTTTGGACGTAACAAGTGTGACGACGGAAGCCGAAAATAATTTTGGTATGTGCATAAAGAGGTTATGGACTAATATCATATCACAAATTATGACATCGAGTATATGAAGGTCTTATAAGTTATTAGGATTGAAGTAAATTAAGATCACGAAATTAATTATGTGTGTGATTGATAAATCATACGGAGAAAATTAAGTGACCGTGCATGGGGAGCCATGTGGCGCTAAATGAATATGCTCCACCACCAACAATTCGGCTTAGTGCAGACATGATGATTAAACATCATTGCCATTCACGTGGGAGACTTATAATTAAGACTTTGGAAGTTTTAATCATCGCTATTCACGGGGAGACTTATAATTAAGACTTTGGAAGTCTTTGAACAATTCAGCAATTCATTCCATTTTCCTTTCTTGTTAGCAAAAGGGTCTTTAGCACTTATGCCCAATTGTTTTCGTCCCAGTGAAGGGAAAGAAAAAAAAAGAGAGAAGAGGGTTCCTTTATTATTGTTTGGGATTAACAATTTTGCACCAATGTGATTAGTTGCTAAGTGAAATCGAGGTATATTAAGACAAATTATTTCTTCCTTTTGACATGTTCTATGTAACAAAATATAAGCGTGATATTGCTCTATAATTTATTCTACTCCTAGTAGTTAAAAATATTCATGTTATTGATTCCTATCTTTGAAAGCATGCCTAATTATATTTCTAAGTCCCTATTGAGACATACAGAAGATGTGTTGATATTCACAGTGTTAGCCAAAGGTGTCAGGATATTATGTCACTCGGAGTATTTTATGGTTATGTATGCATTTTCATTTGCATTGCATTTATATATTACCCTGGACCACGGGTGTTATGCACACTACTATATGATAAATATTATATATGTAGGGGATATGGGAAAAAATGGAAAGTCGTTATATACGCACACCATCTGCCGCTGGTACATACTATCACAAAAAGCCCGAAGAGCCTGAAGCATGTATATAATTTCCTTGAGTTCGTCATGTAAGAACGCATTTTTCACATCCAGCTGATGAATAGGTCATAGTAAAATGGAAGACCATTTATTTTATTAAAGGAAAAAAATAAGACTAAACTGGTCAGAATCATTAGGAGGCTTGGAGCAATATTGACTTCGAAAGCCGTCCTTTTGGTTAGTTGATTAAAAATAACTAATAAACATAGAATATTGAACATATATATAATTAAATAGATTGTTGATAGAATCGACTTCTAAATAGACACAAGAGGGAGATGAATTGGGTCTCCAACAATTCTCGCTTAACTTGAATTTTTACTAAATTTTTTTAATTAACAGAACAGTGGTAGACTTTGTTCCATAAGTGTGTTCCCACTTAATTTTTTATAGTTAAAAAACAGCAAAATATTGCACAAGACATTTATACGTGAAAAATCTGTTGGGTATTGATATTGGTGAATGGGAAATGATTGGAAAGACAAGTGGGAGTTGTCTCACATCGGTAATGGAAAGAAAAGTGGGAGTTCCCTCTTGCTTTATAAAATAAGCATTTGTCCCACATCGGTAGTGGAAAGAAAAGTTCTTCTACTTATAAGTAGAATTACTCCTTCTTGTCAGTAAAAGGGTTGAGGGGGCAAGGACCCCTCGCGCCGTCGTCGTCGCTCGGCTCCGGCTTCGGTCAAATGATTTGATTGATAATCTTTTTGGACCAAATTTTCTTTAATTTTTAATTATTTAATTAATCATTATTTAATTAAATTAATTAACTTATCCAATTCTACCCGTTAGTGACCCCGACCGCGACCGGCCGGATCCGCGTGTCGACCCGCGACCCGATTTCTTTTCCTTATTTAAATTTCCCACCATTTTCAGTGGCTGTTCAGAAAGGTTGCAAACCTTCAGAAACAGTACTTCCATGGCTATAAATTCGTTTGATTCCTCAGAATATTACTTACGAATTTTCTGAACAACACAAACTTCTTCTTCTTCTGCATAAAAAAATTCTGTGTGATATACAGCTGTTGAGTGGTTCGCCGCTACCGGAATTTGGAGTACTACTATTCTGGTAAGATAATCGTTCTATCCTGGGAGGGGATATTCCATCAACCTCGAGTACTGTGAGGGGAATAATTTCCTTAAGGACACACTTTGAACTAAGTGGGCTCGATTATATTCGAAAAATACTTTTATTTTTCCAACACCGATTCTGTTCATTTTTCAATTATTATTGTTTACTTGGTTTTTTTTTTAATACAGATTAATAACAAAATCATCCAGGCTCAAATGGATGTAAAAACCACGACCTACAACCCTGTAGGATTTCAACTTAACTTCACTAAAACACCGAACCAAAGTTAATTACCCCTGCAATTCAAAGGACCTACCCTTAAACCCTTGCAACAATCCTAGACTATTGCTATTACCTTTTCAAGCTATCGTTAGCTTGAAACAAAAATAATAAACTTTGAAAGTGTTTCCTAACCTCAAAAATGCTTCTAAGAAAGTTGATAAGAGATTATAAATCAAACCTATTACATTCACTAGAGTTGACACAAAAGATAATATGCTTCGCCTATAGAACAAACTCCTTGAACATAAGTAGACACTTATCCAACTCTATTTCGTATTTCAGGATTCTTTCGGTTGGAACTCATAGAGAAGTTGGCTGCTGAAATATTTGTGAATGTTTGAGTTTCCAGAATGTGAATGGACTTCTTTTATAGATGTATACGCTCCTACGATCTTGTTAAGTTCCAAGTAGAAGAGCGATATCAAGTAGATGTCAACACGAACTCTTTTCCTTATCATATTAGGATCTTATTAACTCCTTGTTTAATTGAACTCCTTTTTGCTATATCCTTGCAGCTGAAAAATTAATATTAATATAGAATAATTATTCATATTAATCACATGGTAATTTATTAATAGATTATATTCTGCCAGACAACAAATTATTGCTAAATTTCTTTTTTCTTATCTTTTTTATTTCTTGAAAATCTATTGAATAAAACACAACTTCAGGACAAACGTTTTTATTTATCATCATCAAAATCATACTCAACAATTGTGGATTTATATGTATATCTATCATATCGTGACTTCATATACCAAATATTTTAATATCTTTGCATTCGATATTTTTGTTTTGTTCCAACAATGTGATATTGATTTTTAGATATTGAAATTAATTATATAAGTGTTGGATTTGTGTGGTCTGAATGGAAAATTGAGAGACTTTCCCAAAAAGGCACCAGGAGCAAAGGATGTGATTTTTCTGTAAAGTCACCACACCTTTTCATAACACCCATTCATTGGCTATATAAGTTGAAATTCAGCTTCATATTTTAATTCACTAAAGCATAAAAACTACTGAAAAAGTCATTTTTTTACTCTCCTCTCACACTTGCATTATGCATCATTTTCAAAAGTAAAAACGTAAGTGTCCAGTGTGATTAATTTGCTGTCGTCATTTGAGTTCGCTGAAGTTCTGCAATTTGTATTGCCGCAATTGCAGAATAGTTTTTCGTTCTATCCTGGAAGAAATTAATCCATTATCCTTGACAACTGTGAGGGATTAGATTTTTTAAGGGTACACAAGAAACTTGTGGCTCATAAATTTATGTTTCATCTATTTCTGTCCTTTACATTTATTTATTCTATTTTTGTTTGGTTTAAAATAAAAACTGATTTTACTAAAATATTGATTTGAACACTAGAGATAACAAGCTTAAGAAATCTAATTTGTTTACTGTTTAATCTTTTGTGTTCTAATAAAAAAAGGGAGATAAAAAAGTACTCTTTTCTATAATAAAAAGTATTTTTTTTAGAAGTAAAAAGTATTTTTTTCAGAAGTAAAAAGTACATTTTTTAGAAGTAAAAGTACTATTTCCAGAAGATATATTTTTTTCTGAATTAAAAAGTTATTTCATTTTGGAGACTAAAATCTTCGGATTTTCTACTCCAGTTTTGAGATTAAAATTTTCGTAACTTTCTACTCATTTGGTTACTCGGTTTGAAGATATAAAAACTTCATTGAGTATATAATTTTGTGCATTCGATTTGAAGATATAAAAACTTTACCGACTATATAATTTTGTGCAATCGATTAGAAGATATAAAATTTTACCGATTTATTAATTATGTTTGTGTTTTTAAGACAAAAATGGGAGACCAAACTGCAAATATGACTGCTATTGGTACTGGCACAACAACCCATGTCATTGGCTATACGAGTAACGTTGCTTCTTCTAGTTGTTCTACACCAGCCTCGGCATCGGCAGAAAAGCCCGAACAATTCACGTGTATTGATCTCAAGTTTTGGCAAAAAGAAAATGTTCTTCTACTTGACTACTCTTAGTCTGCAGAAGTTCATTAACGGAGACGCTTCAGTTCTGCCAGACGAAACTTCTGACAATGAACGCTTTGTTGTAACCGATGCTTGGAAGCACTCAGACTTTCTGTGCAAGAATTACATTCTTAGCGGGCTAGAGGATGATCTATACAATATTTATAGAAATATGCAGTCTTCGAAAGAGATATGGAAAGCATTGGAAAAGAAGTATAAAATTGAAGATGTCAGTTTGAAGAAGTTTATAGCCGCCAAGTTCCTGGACTACAAAATGGTAGATAACGTCTGTTGTTACCCAAGTTCAGGAATTGCAAGTTATCATCCACGATCTTCTTGTTGAAGGTATAAAATTAATTAAAACTTCTTTAAAAATATTAAGTGTGTTATCACTTACATATATTATTAATTGTAGGTTTGGAGATTAATAGCGCGTTTCAAGTTGCGGTAGTAATAGAGAAGTTGCCTCATTTATGGAAGGACTTCAAAATTACTTGAAGCGCAAACGCAAGGAGATGACGTTGGAAGATGTCATCGTCCGATTGAGAATCAAGGAAGATAACAAGGCGACAGAAAAAAGGCTAATGGAAAATTAGTAATATCGGGAGCACATATTGTTAAAACTGCTCCATCAAGTTAAAAGAAAAGAAAGAAGTCGTCGATCGAAAAATCTCCCAAGTAAGAAGAAGTTCAAGGAGAGCTTTGCTATAATCGTGGCAAAGCGGGACACGGAGTCAAAAGACTGTCGCGCTCCAAGAAAGGATAAGAAGAAGAGACAAGCCAACTTTGATAGAAATGTACGAAGAAATGAACAACTCATGTGTCATGTTTTTCGAATGTAACTTAGTAGGTAATCCAAGTGAATGGTGGATAGACTGCGGTGCCACTCGCCATGTGTGTGCCAATAGGGAGTTATTTGCTTCTTATGCCCCCGCTTGAATCGATGAGATAATTTTTATGGAAAATTCCGCTACTATAAAAATTGAATGAATGGGCAAGATCGCTTTGAAGATGACATCGACAAGGTTGTGACTCTAAATAATGTCCTTGTTCCTGAAATGCAAAAGAATTTGGTCTCAACATCTCTTCTAGTTAAGAACAGATTCAAGTGTGCTTTTGTTTCCGATAAGGTTGTAGTAAGAATGAGATGTACATAGGAAAAGGATACCTCACTGAGGGCCTTTTCAAACTCAATGTAACTGTTATTGATATCAATAAAAATTTTGCTTCTTCTTATTTACTTGAGTCAAATAACTTATGGCATGCACGTTTGGGACATGTCAATTTTAAAACCTTGCGGAAAATGATTAATTTGGATATATTGCCTAAATTTGATTGCGATAATTTGAAATGTCAAATCAGTGTGGAATCTAAGTATGTTAAACATTCTTATAAGTCAATTGAAAGGAATTCTGCTCCTTTAGATTGAATTCACATAGATATATATATGACATGAAGTCAACACCATCTCGCGGTGGAAAAAAGTATTTTATTACTTTCATTGATGACATCACTCGTTATTGCTATGTCTATTTACTTAATAGTAAAGATGAAGCAATTAACGCATTCAAGCAATACAAAAATGAAGTTGAAACGCAACTATCCAAGAAAATAAAATCGATAAGAAGTGATAGGGGTGGTGAATATGAATCTCCATTTGAAGAAATTTGTTTGAAATATGGCATTATCCATCAAACAACTGACCGTTACTCGTCACAATCCAACGGGATTGCGGCAAGGAAAAATAGAACATTAAAGGAGATGATGAATGCCTTGTTGTTAAGTTTTAGTTTAACCCAAAACTTGTGGGCGAAAGCTATTCTCACAGCGAATAGAATACTTAATCGAGTTTTCCATAGCAAAACACAATCCATTCCATATGAGAAATGGAAAGGAGGAAATTCTAGCTTGAAATACTTGTGTGTGGGTGTTTAGCTAAGGTACAAGTTCCTATACCTAAAGGAATAAAACTATTACCGAAAATCGTTGATTGTGTTTTAATAGGATATGCTACCAATAGCAAAGCATATCGATTTCTGGTTCACAAATCAAAATATTCTGACATACATGTTAATACGATAATGGAATCAGATAATGCCGATTTTTTTTTAAAACATTTATCCTTATAAAATGGAATGTGAGTCATCTAGCGAAAGATCTAAATGACCCTGGGAAGAGGCAAAGGAAAGTACTCCTAATGAGGAGAATTAAAGACGTAGAAAACGTCAAAGGACGTCTACTTTCTTTGGTCCAGTTTTCTGGACCTTTTTAGTGGGATAAAAGTCTCAAACTTTTAAAGAAGCAATGTCTTATTCAGAAGCACAATACTGGAAAGAGGCAGTCAATAGTGAAATAAAATCCATTTTAAACAACCATACTTGAGAGTTGGTTGATCTTCCTGCAGGAAATAAATCTTTGGGTTGAAAATGAATTTTCAAAAGGAAAATGAAAGATGATAGAACTATTGACAAATATAAGGCAAGACTTGTGGTCAAAGGTTTCAGACAACGAGAAGGCCTTGATTATTTTGACACATACTCACCATTAATGAGGATTACTCATGTTAACAAGGTTTTGGGAAATTGGAATAGACTTAGAATCATCATTAGAACTTACCTTGAAGGTTCTTGAGGCTTGGGACTTATTCTCTCTGACTTTAGGGTGATATTTTGGGGCTAGGAGTGTTAGGGAACGATGTAGGGCTTTTAAAACGAATTTTTGTTTTTCCAGTGCGTGTGACAAGGGTAGTAACACTGCCTCTGGTGCACGATAGCACACTTGAAGGTCACTTCTCGCAACCGACCGTGCAGACTGCACAATGTCTAGTAAATGGGCATAACCTTTTGTATAGAGCTCCGTTTGGCCTCCATCATATATGGTTGGAAAGCTATTTCAAAAGTCTACAACTTGTATGTTTTAAGATTATCCAAATTCACAACTTATAAGGGGGTTATACTCTCTTGAAGGGAGGCCTTGTGAAAACTTTCTTGAAAATAAGCTTTGTAGAGTAGCTTCCAACTCTAATTTTTTCAAAGACTCTTCTTATGTCTTGATTAGTTTCCAAAACTCTTACTACACTCCTGATCGGGGTTCCATTATGTTCCTATCATATGAGTTAAACCTTATCCCAAAGGTACAAGGTGTTACAATATCTCCCCCTTGGGATCATTCGTCCTCGAATGATGAATCATGGTTAAAAATATGACTAACTCTGGAATTTTACAAAAATTATGGCAAAGTTTCCTTTGTAAATATGACTATCAAAACATTTCTTAACTACCTGCCAGCTAACCAGAGTATCAACACAAACCTCACAGGGCATCATAATATGCATAACGGGGTAACCGAACATGAATGTGATTGATGGAAACACGTGTAAACTAAAATATCATAAACACATGAATACAAAACTGAATGAATACATGAATACTGAACTTAAGGGATATTGAGCTAGATAAATATTGAACTGACATCAATATTTGAGTACTACGTTGGCATGAATATCTAAGTTATGAACTGACATAAATATCTAAATGCTAGAAACATGAATGTTATAACACAATATTGAGTGTACGACGACCAACACTGGTGATAATTCTAGCTCGTAAGCCACTTGACCAATCCTTCATAGCATCATGTATGGTCTAATATAGGACTAAGCTTCCCTTTCTTCTCAAATCACATAACACATTTCATAGGAAAAACTTTCAAGAAACACCCTATCATTAATATGAAACTCTGAATCTCTGCGTCGCATATCCGAATAGGACTTCAAATGACTCTTAGTCATTTTCAAATGCTCTTGACTCAAGTTAACTTTTTCCATAGCCTGATGGATCAAGTCTGGCCTTAGCAATTCTGTTTTACTAACTTCAAACCAAATCAATAGGTGATCTACACCTTCGCCCATACAAGGCTTCAAACGGTGCCATCTTGATACTGACATAATATCTATAACTTTACACAAACTCAAAGAAAGGCAAATGATCATCCCAATTACCTTTAAAGTCTAGGACAAATGCTCTCAACATATCTTCGAGCATTTAGATAGTGTGCCCTGCCTGACAATGTATCTAAGGATGAAAAGTGATAATGAGACTTAACTTGGTACCCAATCCTTTTTTAAAGGACTTCCAAAAATTTGTTGTGAACTGGACACCTCAATCTGAAATAATGGATAATGCAATCCCATGAAATCTGACAATTTTCTGAGTATATATAACTTGGCATAATCTTCTTCTTAATCGGTGGTTTTCACAGGTAAAAAGTGTGCTGACTCAGTAAGTTGGTCTACAAACACCCAAATCGAGTCATGCTTCCGAAATGAGCAATGTAATCCTGTTATAAAGTCCATGTTAATCATCTCCCTTTTCTAAATGGGAATGTCTATGTTCTGAGCCAAACAACCATGCCCCTAGTGTTCGGCTTTTACTTGCTGACAATTCGGACACTTGGCTACAAAATCTGCTACATCCTTTTTTTCATGTCGTTCCACCAATAAATATCCTTAAGATCTTGATACATCTTTGTGGAACCTGGGTGAATGAAATCCCTGGAATTGTGGGTTTCCGACATAATCCGCTCTCTAAACCCATCTACATCTGGAATGCATAGTCTATCTCTGTACCTCAAAGTACCATCATCTCCGCCTAGTTCAAAAGTTGTCGTCTTCTGTTTGTGAATCCCCTCTTGCAACTGTAATAAGTAGGGATCACCAAACTGTTTCTCATTCACTTTGGCTAATAAAGAGGATTCAGCCCTAGTCTAAACATGTAATGCCCCAGACCATGGCTTAGATGAAACACGATACTCGGTACCTATTGCATGTGACCGAGCGAACCACATGACTTGTTAATAAATATAGGTATAAAAATATGCTATAGTAACGATTTAAAACATGTAAAATAGAGTACCAAAATTATAGTCTAAAAATATAATAAGTCTGAATAACTAAAAACTGACATGACATGATAACTAGTCTAGTCTATGAAACCTCTGAACCATGAGTCTAACTGCAAAAATATTTTACCAGGACAAGACCCTGGTGTACCTTTACTAATAAATCATAATCATGAAAAATAACTTACTAACACCTCGAAGGAAATGGGGCTCACAATAGTTGATACTGAGGCAAATCCTAGCGAGCAAATCTGTTGTTCTGAAACTCAATACCTGCACTGCGAAGTGCAGGCCCCGGGAAAAAGGGACATAAGTACATTTTGAATCGTATTGTATGTAAAACAACTTAAATAATAAGCAGGCACATGAACTAATAGGAACATGAAGATCTTATATGACTGTAGTAACATGTATAAAGCCTGTAAAATGGTATATCTATAAATATGTATATTTGTATATTTGTGGGGTGAGCAGTAGTATAACCGACAACATGAAATCATCATGTGAGTATGTGAAGTATGGTACCTGGCCCGACCATCAGAGCGATCCTAAACCTTGCCGGAATTTGAGACATGAACATGACATGAATGGCTCCAATCAATAATCTGAATGTATCATCCTCTGGGAGGAGCGATCCTTATCCTATCTTTGGCATACATAGTTTCAAGTTTTCTAAGGGTGGCCGGCCCCCGACCCTTCCCACCTGGCCGTGTAGCCCCAAGACGTTGGTCTCTAACTAGAAAAGTAAATCCGCCAAAAACTAGCGAGAATGCTCTCTTGAGCCTTATCGATAATCTATGCAACTACCAAAACATGTACTTGAAAATAGTTAGCTTGTAAGCCTATGGATTTCATGAAAATAACTTGTAAAATATGGTTTGTAATCGGAATTTAACATGTGAATAGGTATATTATATAACTTGTATAAATCATAAAAAACTTGTATAATATCATGGGTTGAGTAACAATGATTCATGACTCGTATTTAAGAACTCATAAAAATCGAAACATGCATTCATAGATTACTGACAGGATCATGACAATCATAATGACCTATCATAAATACAATCGAAGAATTGTAATAAAGACATGACGTATAATATTACATGTATTAGGGTTATCATGATAATAGAACAAAACTAACTTATGAAGAATTCATGTTTCATGGAAAAATATGGCGTGGGGAAGAACAATGGTGTTCCACACGTGGATATAAGCTCTACATACCTTAATCACTCCAAAACTTGTAATAAAAACTGAACTTTGAAGAAGAAATACAAATCTTGAACCTTAATCTCTTGGGTTGGGTTTCTTGAAAACCCTAGGTTAGAAATAATTGTTTCACTTAGAATTCATGAGAATAATTCTAGAATCACTTGGAATTACATGAAATAGACTTACCTTGATGTAGAAGAAAGTTGGGAAGAGAGGATTCGTTCTAGGATTTGGAAGAAGTGAAAGAATGAAATAAAAGGCTGAAAATCGTGATTTTATACCATCCCATCATCGGGAGTTTTACGGCTAGATTCGATGGTCCATAACTCTTTATAATGTCCAGGTATGGACCGTATAATTTTGTACGTTGAGGAGGACGGGCCATACAATTTTGTACGATCCGTCAAAATTGATCGTCACTCAGGTGGGAATTTCTAGTGACTGCCAAGGTTGAGGGGATCCTTTTGCGGTTCAAAAGGACGGACCGTTTAATTTTATACAACCTGTATAATCCTACTTTACACCGTCAATTTCAATGGTGATTTGTACGGTGAAGTTCTACGGTCCATAACTATTTCTACGGTTTGTATAAATGAGCCGTAAAACTGGATTTACAGAACTGAAAATGGATTTTTAACTTTAACTCCCCATCTTAATTTCCTATACTCCTTAATCATGAACAAGGCTTAGTTTGAAGGTACGAGGTGTTATAATATCTCCCCCTTGGGATCATTTGTCCTCGAATGATGGATCATGATTAAGAATATGACTGAACATGACATGAGTACATGAACGTGAAGAAACATGACATACAACATGGGGACTGAACCAACATGATTACATGAAAACATGAACATGGGAGTATGAGACATGAGTAGTGTTTACATGAACGTGAATCATGAGACATTTGTCCTCGGATGATGGTCGTGGCTAAAAGTAGGACTAATTTATGAAATTATGCAAAAATTTTGACACAGTTTCCTTTGTAGATAGGACTATACCAACATTTCTCAAACACCCGCTAGCTAACCAGAGCATAATACAAGCCTCATCAGGCATCATAATACTCCTGGCATGACATAACATGGTAACTGAAACATAGGCATGACTACCATGAATACCGAGGTGACATGAATATGTGAATACCAACTATCATGAATACCGGTATGAGATGAACACATGAATATTAAACTGAATGAATACGTGAATACTATACATAAGATTTGGAAATGATTTTTTGGGACGAGTGACATGGGTACTGTAACATAAGCATGAACATGACATAATTGCATGGACAGAAGGAGTTTAAACACGGAACATGAATACTGGCCGACGTGGGTACATGAGTATTGAACTGACATAGGATCTAAATACGTGAAAAATGTGGATATCATAACATAAGATCTGAATGCAGAAAACATGAGTATTACCATAGGAGATCTGAATGCTGAGTGGAGATGGGATCTGAACACTTAGAGAATTGATCATAGATGTTCGTATATCACCACGATAGACATATGAGATAAGAGCACGACTTAGGCCTTAAATGCAAGCGCAACTCAGTGCGAATGAGATAGACATGAGTCATGGAACATGAATAGAATCCTAACATGTAGCATGAAGCTCGAGCATATGCATGACATGAATACGTCAAATCTTAGTATAATACTTCTGAAATAAGTAACATCGGGTACACGAAAGCAACTTCTTTCTAAATTGGGATGTACATTATTTCAAACCTTATATTGTTCACTCTAAAACTTAGATGCAAATACCTTAGATTATCTTGCTTTTCATTCATCAACTCCATTATCATGAGTGAATCATAAAGAATTTAGAGGAAAGGAATTGTAGGTACGAATCATATGAGACACTTTATTTTAGAGTATAAACGTGACATGGGTATGTTGAACATGAAGGACGTAACATGGAACATGCGTACATGGAAACGTGATTAATATGACATAAAACGTGAATACGCGAATAGCATGACATGGGGCATAGGGAAATGAGCAACATGACATTTGCATGGGTACATCGAAGCTACATACCCCGGTGTTTAAACATGAGTTCATGAGCATTGAAGTAAGAATAAGACATAAGTGTGACTTGCACGGGGTACTATTGTAGAAACGGTCGCTCTTGGGTACTCAGGGACATAGGGCGTAAATAAAATATTACTTTTAAAACTTGGATATACTGAAAGAATGGGACATGGTTCAACATAGTTTACTCTTATCACTGTAAGTCGACACTATCTTCATAAAATAAAGTTTATGAAGGAAAGAATCATATGCATGAACACTTCATTCATCAAGAACCTAAGACATGAGTAGAAAGCCACTTTGAACATAAACATGGCATAAGTACTTAGTGAAAGAAAAAGGCATCATTTGTACCAAGTTACGAGATAGTTTCAAAAATTCACTTGGAGAGAAAACTCCGCATTAGCCCAATATTTTCTTTACTCATAACCTACCCTCATAATTGATTATTGTCATCGTGATCGTAAAACATCAGCCAAAGGAACATAAGTACGAATTACATAGAATCGTGGCTAGGACATCCATCTTGACTTACTTTCATCATTGTCTATCAACATCATTATTATAATATCGCTATAAGTGGATTCTTGAAGAAGTGGATTGTGAGCGCGAGTACGTGAAAACGTAGATAGCATACCATTGGAGTCAAAATAAGCCATTTACCTTAGGCATTCTCCTCTTATCCATGAAATAGGTGTGCATTCCATAGGGTCTTTTTAGGTTTTTAACACTTACATTACCTTATCCTGGGATCATTATCAAATTCATCATCAAAATCGGAAAATACTTAGAAGCTAGAACATGGAGATGGGTATAAAAGAATGATAGATAACTTTTGACAAGGGCACAACCTGGTGGGCAAAACATGAAAGAGCATTTCCTTTGCATTGATTACAATCATTATGGAATCTTAATTCTTGAATATTAAACGTGGAGTGTAAAGCTCTAACATGATCATGATATAGGTATGTAAGGTATGAGTAGAGTATGTCTGCATAAGTACCATACAGTACAATTGGAAACGTAACATCACTTAAAACTTTTCCTTCTCGCTCTGAAACTTGGTCTCATGAAATCTTTACCCTTTCATGCAGATTTATCCAATACTTGATCTCAACAGGCAAGACAAACGACGAATTCTCCACATATACCTAACCATAGTTACATAAAACTGTGATCCTCTTCCATAATCTTTCTTGACGCTTATCAATTTATGAAACACATACTCTATGTCAGCACCTTATCGTATGATATCCCCCTTAGTTCAAAAGCTGACGTTTAAAGTCTATGGATCCCTTAAGTATAGAGGTAAGTGGTTATTTAATCCTCCTACCGATTTTTCTCTTAATTTCATTCTGTCTCTAAGACTATCACCATAAAACTTGTTTTTTTATTTCCTTACCTATCTTTTTTATTACCCATCAAAATAATATTCTTATGGAAACTTACTAACATCATGCCCTCTAATTCGGCCTAAACCACTTAATCAACTTTGAACTAAGTCAAGAGACTTGACATCACCTAATCATACCTTCTGGTCGAACATTACATTCTTTTGGTCATGTACACAATCACACTAAAGTATGTCTACATCCTTGAAGGGAAAATTAAAATACTCTACTCTAAACTTTCCATCACACGATAACCACATAATACACAATAGATCTAGGGGCACACCATCTCATACATATCAAGAAGGGAAAAATTATCGGCATACCTATGACAACATGCGGCAAAGCCTCTGAATTCTAGCGACCTACCATATCATGATAATGTGTGTGACCTCCACTTGATCCCAACACTTCACCCCTACCTGTGACTCGGCCTGCTGGTGCACGGGTGTTATAGGCTGCAAAAAGTGTTGCTGAATTAGCTGCGACTGGTCTGGTGAGATGAACTGCACCATCACCTCTGTTGGTACTACTATACCTAGATGAAGGACACTCTCTCTACATATGGCCTCGGAGATAACAATTATAAAACACATCCATTCCCATACGACACTCTCATACATGTCTTTTGCTACATTGTTGGCAAAGATGATGTTGTTGGAACTCAAAATCCATACGGTTATAAAATTGGAGACATTCCTTTTGTAGATGACCTAATCTTTTGCAAGCAGAGCATTCACAGAGTTCTTATGATAAGGAGCTGAGTGGCGCTCCACACGGCCTAACTTAGGGCAGTTGATCCTTTTGTGGCCCCTCTTACCACAACGGTAGCATAATTTAAGTCTCATGTAGCATTCACCCAAGTGGTGTTTCCCATATGTAGGGATTCATATCCCGCAGTAATAGAGGGATATTGTGATGTAAATTGGATTACCAGATCAGCTGAAACTAAGTTTACAAATGGATACGTTTTCACCATTGGTGGAGGAGCGGTGTCTTAAAAGTCATCCAAACAAACATGTATTTCCCGCTATACAATAGAGTCTGAGTTCATAGCTTTAGACAAAGCTGGTGAAGAATCTGAATGGCTCCAGAATTTCTCGGAATATATTCCATTTTGGCCCAAACCTTTGACACCTATATCCATCTATTGCGATAGTCAAGAGGCAATAGGAAGGGCTGGGAGCGTTATGTATAACGGAAAATCTCATCACATACGATAAAGATATAATACCGTTAGACAACTACTCTCTAGTGGAATTATCACAATTGACTATGTACGATCAAAGGATAATGTGTCAGACTCACTTACAAAATGCCTAACTAGAGAGGCGGTTGAGACATCATCCAAGGGAATGGGACTATGGCCAAGGACATGTCCACATGGCGGTAACTCTACCTAGAAGACTAGAGATCCCAAGATCTAGGTTCAAGGAGATCAAACAAAGTTATGATTGACAGTTCAACATTGTCAAACAATTTTTTAGTCCATTCTCATGATGAAGACAACGTTCAATAACAAGGATAACGCGTTAAGGCTTTTTAATGATTTTTAAGTTTGATACAGGGTATATCAAATAGTGTGCCTACAGGATTACATGTTTAGGAATCACCTATGTAATTGTGAAGTGTAAGCCGCTTCAAGAAGAATTCTGTAAGGCCAATTCTCTACGCACTTACGAGACCAGGCACGGTTCATGGCTGAAACGAACACAACAATGAGAACCAAAAATGGTTAAAGGGTTAATTGTGTGACATGTGGTTGTCTAGGTATACACCAAAATTCAACGGTTTAAAGATATCAAATCTACTGATTGATCAAGTATATCTAACATATGTTCACTACGGAAAGTTCAAAGAAAAACCTACTTATCCAGATGCGATTAATCCTTGCTTGCAAATCACACAGTTTTTCCATGTATGTTTTCATCATATAGTCATTCCCCATTCATAAGGAGGATTGTTGGGTTTGTGTGGTGTGAATGGGAAATTGAGCGACTTTCCCGAAAAGGCATCAGGAGCAAAGGATGTGACTTTTATGTAAAGTCACCACACCTTTTCATAACATCCATTCGTTGGCTATATATGTTGAAATTCTGCTTCAGATTTTTAATTCACCGAAGCATAAAAACTACGAAAAGTTAGTCTTTTACTCTCTTCTCACTCTTGCATTCTACATCATTTTCAAAAGAAAAAATGTAAGTGTCCGGTGATTAATTTGCTTGCCGCCATTTGAGTTCATCGAAGTTCGCAATTTGCATTGCCGCTATTGTAGAATAGTGTCATTCTTTCCTGGGAGAAATTAAACCATTAACCTTGACAACTGTGAGGGGATTAAATTTCTTAAGGACACGCAGGAAACTTGTGGGCTCAAAAATTTATGTTTCATCTATTTATGTCTTTGTTTTTTTTATTATGTTTTTGTTTGATTTATAATAGAAACTTATTTTACTAAAATATTGATTTGAACTCTAGAGATAACAGTAAGCAATATCATGTTTACGTAAAAGTGTTAGAAAATGATATAAGCCGTTAATACGCGTTGATGATAAGCACTTTTTAAGTGCCAACTTATTTAAGTCATAATTTTGTACTTACCAGCAGCCAAGATGGACTTCTTGAACCGTCCTGCAATTTGCATTTTTTTTCCCTTTCGAAACTCTTTATCTTCAAATTCAAACTTGGCTAGTGCAGTCCATTGACAGATTAGCCTAAGTTTTACTTTGACTTCAAAAATAATCCTCATGAACAAACCAATAATATATCTCTACCTAATTAAATGTTCTACTACTATAAATACCATTAGAAGAACTAAAACTAACATAAAACAAGTTCACAACATATATATCCTTAGTCCTTACGAACCATCGCTTACTAAGAATTCTGCGCCATCGTCGCCTTCGTGCTCTGCCGGTATCAATCACCACCGTTGGGAGGATATGAAGGGGACAATTTCAGATGAAATAGAAGTGAATGTGCCTGCAAATGTAGCATGGGAACTCTATGGCACATTGCACCTATCAAGGTTCATTGTGCAAGAGTTGCCTACTCTTCTTAACAAAGTTGATGTAATTGAAGGTGATGGTAGTACTGGAACTGTCCTCAAAATCACTTTTCCCGAAGGTACGTAAAACCACCTCATCATCTCAAATACGATGTTTACGAGGAAACGATATTCTATGTCCACTTACAATTTGAATAGAAGAATATGAAAGATCTTCTGTTATGTTTACATTTATAAATCTCCTATCTTTTTTTTTTTTTTTTACTGATCTTATGTTAAAAAAAGGTAATATAACTAAAATCACACTTCTATCAGACCACATAACCAAATTTCTCGTGTTTGTTAGAGCTAGAAGCTCCACCAAAAGAAAACAAAATGAGGTCACCCTGCTTCACAGACAAGGCTCCTTTCGTATTTTACTTACGAGCTCGTGTAGTAGTGATCACCACTAGATCCAAGTGTAGTGTGGTATAGTAGACACTTCTAGGCCCCTTCTGGTTACTGGATGTGCTTCAGGAACTACATGTTAGGATTTGCGCTGAATTTTCTACCTTATTTGAATTCTATCATAATTGTGTTTTACCTCAAAAAAGTTTTCTTGGTACAAAAGGTTTCCTTGGTAGAAAAAATCTTTTCCATAGTTGACTAGCCTTTTCTTGGAGTAGAAGTATTGGACTTCTATAAATAGAAATCATTTTTCTCATACACAACACAATAACATTCACAATGTATTGAAAGAGTCTTGTTTAGGGGGGGGAGATTATTCTCTCAATAGGTTTTATACTTTATTATATTAGTTTTTTTAATATGTAAGTCACTTGACCAAATCATGTTATAATATTATGCCTTTTTAGTATAGTTTCTTTGTTGTCTGATTTATCGTCGTTCAAAATTTGCAATTATTAGCTTCCGCATGATGCTCGTTATTTCAATCCCAACACTACGGACTCTAGTGGAAATCATCCAAGATAAAATTTATCGTCGTTCAAAATTTGCAATTGTTAGCTTCCGCATGACGCTCTGTTATTTCGATCCCAACACTACGGACTCTAGTGGAAATCATCCAAGATAAAATTATAGTATAAAACCTTAGCAATTAACCCTGGGATGTAGACAATATTTCATTGATTTGATGATCAACATCTAGTCACAAAGGGGCATCATTCCCTTAATTATGTTTACTACATATATTGATTATGTTTATTTTTTTGTTAAAATAGGAACACCAGGAATACCTTATTTCAAGGAGAGATTCAACATAGTGGATAATGAGAAAAGATACAAGCAATCACAGGTGATTGAAGGTGGATATGTTGATATTGGCTATACCTTTTATGGTATTAGGTTTGAGGTGAATGAGAAGGATGAAAATTCATGCATTACAAAGTTTACAGTGAGTTATGAAGTAGAAGATGTGAAGCTTGCAAGTCATGCATTCACTATGGTTGAGCCATTGCAGACTGTCATCAGATCTGCCAAGACTTATTTAACAAACAAGACACATAATTGAGTCTCTCAAGTCGTATCATCTAATTGAGAAGAACAAATTTCTATTTTTTATTTCTATCAAATTCCACAGTACTTCATCAGGGCCAGTCTAAAGAAAGCTAGCTACAATTATGTAATGCAAAAATAATAATATTATCATCTTCTTGTGAGTTTACTCTTTTTTTTTCTAATTTATTTCCCTCTTTGCTAAGTATCGATCGAACAGAGTTTCAAGAATCTGTGCGTTTCAGTGAGCTTTTTCTTTTATGACCGAGAAATCCTTCTAGAGCCGACCTCTGGGCCAACCGCAGCCTTCAAAACTCAGGGATGATGGGTCTGTCCCTCTATTTTTCTCCACTTAAATACCAGAGTTCGTCCGCTTGGCGCAGGGCTCAAACGTGTGACCTAAGATACAAGTCCCTCACCCTTTGCTAATTGAAATAATAAATAAGAAATTCCTCATGAAACCTGCGTAAGAATTGTCTAACGATGAGCAAACATTGAACAATCCGCATGGGTATACGAAAACATGTGAGAAAGATAAATGAAAGCCATACAAAGATTCAAAGAAAGCCCAAAGAAGAGAAGGTTTTCTGCAGCACATTATTTTCCATGTGTCGGGAAGTAATTCATCCCATTTTACCAGTAGCTGTTGAAAAAGTGAACTAGATTCATCCCAAGTACATGAATTTACCTAGTTCATATATTAGGGAATTTATGCTAAGATGCATGTATGCTTTTATTCATAAACTAGGGAATAGAAAAAGTTTAGAATTAAATTATGATAGATGTACTAGAATAGGTACATGTTAGAAGAATTCATATAACTATTTAGGCACTATAAAATTTTATGTAAGTCAAGTTGGTAGAACAAGAATTTCCTCCACTAGTCATTCTTCAAAGAAAAAATGATTGTCATGATTCAATAGCACATTCATGTAGTAGGGATAAAAGCAAGTAGTTATTTTCCGCGCGGATGCAGCATAGACTCAACGGATTCAACTCAACCCAATAATTCTTACACAAAGCATAGATAAAAAGGGAAGCCCGGTGCAATAAACTTCCGCTATGCGCGGGATCCGAGAAAGAGCCGAACCACAAGGGTCTATAGTACACCGTACTACATTTCTGCTCACACAAAGCATAGATATATATCTAGAAAAAAAAATCAACAAGTTCTGAACCAGTAATTGCAATAGTGCATATATGTTCATTGGTGATAACCTAAAAGGCTAAACACACAAAGTTATAGTCAATAAATAGTGTTCGAAAGCTATGACCATTCAAATATTATACGCTGCTATCAAATTAGAGATGTACAGCAGGCTCTTCTGACTATAGAATCAAACCTTCTGCGAAGATAAAGACCAAACAAGGAACCAAGAAGCAACACCAGAGCAATTTTGATTTGTTGACAATAGCCAAAATGTTAAAATAATTACAAATCCCTACATGCTACATGTTGACACTCAACTACAAGCATATACTTACACAGGGTCAGAGGCACGGTTTTAGCTATGAGTTCGGGAACCCATTAACTTTGACTCAAATTTTGTGTTTCTGTTAAAAAATCATTTGGTATGTATAAATAATTTATCCAGAACCCAGATAGCGAAAAAATTATGATCAGAACCCATAAATTAAAAAATTTAGCTCTGCCTTTGTAGGTACACGCATATCCTAAAATTTAGCTTAGGAAAGAGTAGTTATTGGGATAAAAGGTCTTTAAATGGTATCAAATAAAGCTTACCAAACCAGATAAAGCTAAAGAGAAACACAAGGTACCCCTAGAATATAAGCCAATTTGATGCCTGAATCTCGTTAAGCAATTTCCTCCAGTTAGAAGTATTCAACACTGAACTATGACTATAAACTTCGACACTTATCAAAGCAAAAAATAAAACCATAGCAAAACTTGACGAACTACGTTCCAGTTGGTTTACTAGTTTCAACTTTTTGGTGATAAAATCTTCGTTTCTTTAGAATATAAGGATACATTCTTTCCTAATCAAACTCCAAATTACGCCCCCACCTAGAAAATTAAGGACCCGTTTGGCCATAGATAATATTTACTTTTTTCGGAAAAAATATTTCACTTTTTTTGGAAATTGGTGTTTGGCCATGAAAATTCCAAATATAATTTAAAGTTTATTTGAAATTTGAAAAACACCCCAAATCTTGTTTTCACAATTTTCACTTTTTTGTTTTTGGTCATTGCTTTTTGTAGAATTGTATTAATCTCCATTGTGGAGCCTTTCTCATTAATGCAATATATATATAGTGTGTATAATGTGGAATCCTAATACAAAAGGGATCTTATAATTACCATAATTATACAACACTGATAATTACAAAATATATGGTGAATATTCTACTAATATTCACTAACACACCCCCTCAGTCGGAGCGGGAGGAGACCGGACGCTTAGATTAGATCTGAAGTCGAGGAATAACTGTCTAGGTAGTCCTTTAGTGAATATATTTGCTTACTGATATGAAGAGGGCACATGCAATACATTGACATGTCTAATAGCAACCTTCTCACGAACAAAGTGTATATTCATTTCAATGTGTTTGGTTCGCTGCCGCTGAACCGGATTGTGAGATATATAAACAGCAGATATGTTATCACACTAGACTATAGACGCCTTACGCAAAGGATACTGAAGCTCCAAAAGTAGATTTCGGAGCCAACAGATCTCAGCAACAACATTAGCAACGCCTCTGTACTCTGCTTCTGCACTTGAACGAGATAGTGTGGCCTGTCTCTTGACAGACCATGAAACTAGATTATCCCCTAAGAATACACAATAACCGGAGGTGGAGCATCGCGTGTCTGGACAACCTGCACAATCGTCATCCATATATGATAGTAACCTGGTAGGTGCAGAGGGGTATAGATGTAATCCATGATCAAATGTGCCCTTAATGTATCAGATGATACGCTTAAGGGCATTAAAATGAGGCTCTTTGGGGCATTGTTAGGTAGATTTCAGTATTGTTTTAGAGTGTGTTTTAGGGAGTCTTTTGTTTGTCTTTTAGTTGTTTTGTGCAGTATTATGCGTGTGTTGTGTGTTTTCAAGTTTTAAGCGATTCAGAAAGGAATAAGGCGAATTCAAAGGAAATAGACGGTTATCAAGGACAAAAATGCATAGCCGGTCACAAGAAATGAGTCAAAAAAGCCTTGGGAAGCTCGGAAAGCATTTTAATCGAAGTACAGACGAAAAGGCTGAAGAGCCACGGCGCCCCAAAAGCCAGTGAGCATACGATTTTCAGAATTGAATTAGCGTCGCGGCGCTCTAATAGCTGAGCCTCAGCGCCGACGACGTCAGTGCAGCGAAAAACCTAAATTTAACAGGGGCAAAAAGGTCCATTTTGGGGGTTTTTTCATGATATATATTTGAGGAGGCATTTTTCTGAGGGGAGAACATTTTTGGAGGCAAGAAACAAGAGAACAAAAAGCCATTAGAGACATCTATTGTTCAAATTCTTTTTCTTTTCTTTACTTTAATTCAGTTCATGTTGGATATTAAGTTAATTAGTTTTCTTAGCATGTCTAGGAGCTAATTACTTTATTAGGGTTTTCCGTTGAATCACTTGAAACTCTATTATGATTTAATACATTGTTAATGTTCTTCTTCATCTATTAAAATCTATTCAATTTGCGGTTATTGAATGAGAATTAATTGGCCTTTAGTTTTCATTATCTATATGAGCTCAAATCGAGATCTGAAAAGGGAGATTTGAATATGCTATAGTTGGTTAGACGTAGGTTTAATCTTGAACGAAAGTATCACGACTGCCTGTGTAGCGTTTTAGGTTATTGATCTTAATCCTCCTATGTGGTAGAACTTATCATAGAAATATAGAAAGTTCCCACTTAGGTTGAGTTTTTATATATCCTAACTGGAATATAGAACATCTCAGTTAACCTGCTATCTTAATAAGAAGAAGAATCGTTAGACTTTCATTAATGAATGATAGAGTGGAAAGTCGAGGAGATTGGAAACCCTAATTCCTTAATTACTGAATTAAACTTCGTGTGTTTTCATTGCTATTTTATTCTAGAAATTCATGTTAGTTTGTTAATTCTTTAGTTAGAAATCATCACTTATATTCGTTAGTCAAATAGAAACTAAGGATTAGTTAATTGATACTTGATAAATCAGTCTTTGTGGGCGATATTCGGTCTTACCGAAATTTATTACAAATTGCGATACGTACACTTGCGTAGCATCTAGAAATAACGCAACATGCATGCATAAACAGACACACATGGTGAACAGCATATCAAGCCTGGTGAATGTGAGATACTGTAGTGCACCTGCAAGACTCATGTAAAGTGTGGGATCGGACACCGGATTACCATCAACAACACTAAGCTTTGATTTAGTGTCAAATGGAGTGGACATAATCTTGCAGTTTGTCATTTTAGCCCTGTGTACTATCTCTTCTGCATACTTACACTGACATAGAAACATAGAGTCTGCAGATCTAGTCACTGATATCCCCAAAAAATAACTCAGTTTTCCCATGTCGGTCATGACAAATTCGATTTTAAGCAATGCAATTATCTCATTTTTCAATAAATCGGATGAGGTAGTAAGCACAATGTCATCCACATATAACAATAAATAAGCGATGTTACCTAGATGGTGGGTGGAGGTTGTGGGTTCTGTGATGGGGCGAGGAGGTTTTGGGTCCGGGAACTGTCTTAGGTCGGGGTGGCATGTACAATGGTTGGGTGAGGGTGTCCGATTAGACTGCTAATGGCCGGTGGTGACGCTACTAGGTTTACTAGGAGAGAATGCCGGTGGGAAGGAGATGAGACATCGGGATGGGGAAGAGAGGTGGTGGTCGACCGATTGCTGATGGGAAGAGAAGCAATCGACGGCGACTGTGACTATTCGGGGGAACTACCGGTGGTGGAAGCGGAGTGAGGCAGTGACTGGTAATAGTGGTGGTACCGGTGGAGAGCTGACCGCCGGTAGTGGTAGTGACGGGAGGTGGTGGTGGTAGAGTGCTGATTGCTGCCGGAACAGTGGTAGCATGTCGGAGAGCTTGGTGGACAAGCGGTGATGTGTGCAAATAATAAAGAAATTTGTAATCAGTGACTCGGAATTTCTGAATATTGGCAAACAGGAAAACATACTCAACAAAGGTGACATGGCGTGAGATTATGATTTTGTCGGTGGATAGTTCATAGCACAGGTACCCTCTAAGGTTCAATGGGAAGCCTAGGAAGATGTACAGAGTAGATTTGGGTGTCAATTTGGGGGGGGGGGGGCGTGTATGTCAAATTAGGGTAACACAGACAACCAAAAATTCTAAGATGGTCATAGGTAGGGACTCGACGGTAGGAAATTTCGGTGGGTGTCCTATTTTGAATCACACGGGTAGGTAAAATGTTGAGAATGTGTTCTACCGTTTTTAGTGCATATACCCAAAAACTAAGGGGGAGAGACGCATGAAAAAAGAGGGTACGAATCATATTATTAATGGTTCGGAGAATTCTTTCAGTTTTTCCATTTTGAGAGGAGGTATGGGGAAACGAGAAACGAAATATCATGTCATTAGCCGTACAAAATTTATGAAATACGGAATTATTGAACTCACGATCATTATCACATTTGAAACGACTTTATGTCTTTTTCAAATTGCGTTTTAACCAGTGTACAAACTCAACAAATTTGGAGAACACTTGAGATTTGAGTTTGAGTGGATAGACCCAAAGAAAATAAAAGAAATTATCCAAAAATACCAAATAATATTTATGGCCTAAGTTGCTAGTTATGGGAGATGTCTATAAATCAGTGTGAATAATATCAAAGGGAGAGAAAGTAGTAGTCATAGAAGTCGTAAATGGTAGTCTAACGTATTTTCCTAACTGACAAGAGGAACAACTATGAGAAAGATTTCCTTTGTTACATTGGATTAAATTTCGGTTTCTAAGAGAATAAAAAACGTGAGAACCCGGATGACCAATTCTATTTTGCTACGTTGAGGGAGATATGATTGTTAAAACGGTGGGAGGAGTGACAAGGGCATTTAGAGATCTGGGAGGGTGGACACTAGCAGTGGACGTGGATAGGAAAGGATATAGGTCCCACTCCTTATTGCATCTCGAATGTAGTTTTCTGATACGGAGGTCCGTTACAGAAAATTCAAACGGGTCAAAGTTATTTGAGACAGAATTATCGATGGCAAATTTTCTAACAGAGATTAGGTTTATGATGTTTAGGGCATAAAGGACGTTTTTAAGAGAGAAGTGGGGATGCGGTGGTGGGGTAAGGGTGTGGTCAAATCCTTGAATTAAAATGCGATGACCATTAACGACCATAATAGATTGTGGAGTTTATAACTTGCACAGTTGAGGAATATTACCAGAATTATTGGTGAGATGAGACGTGGCGCCCGTATCAATATACCACGCATTATCGAATTGTTGATAGGTCAAAGTGCCAAAAACCTGGCCCAATTCGGCTTAGGCTGGACCTGGGACTGACTGATGGGCCTCGGGATGTTGGGCCTGTCGGATGTGGCCTGGTGGAGCCGAGCCCATACTATTGGGCCACTGTATGGCTGCAGGAGCTTGGATCTGGTGACAAAGGCCCGGCGGAAGGGCGCCCATGGTTCTGGGCAGCGGCTGGACTGGGGATTTCCTGAAGGCCCAGTCCGCCGTTGTGCTCCTGTTGTGGCCAGAAAAACTGATTTGGCTTGTTCCGCCATGAGGGTTGCCGGAAAGAAATATTTTTTTTGGGGTTCGGGGAGGTTGAGGACACTGTATATGAGAGGTGTAACCATGTATACCGGTGGTATACAACCTGTTGGACAAATAGGGAGGTTGTATATCAGAGGTATATCAGCGTATATTGATTGTATATCGCTGGATTCGGCGCCGAAAAAAAATATGGGGGAGGGGGGGCGATTCAAGGTTTAGGGTAGGGATGAAATTTTGGCCCTTGATACCACGTAGAATTGTATTGATCTCCTTGGGGGGCCTTTCTCATTAATACAATATATATATAGTGTGTACAATGTAAAATCCTAATACAAAAGAGATCCTATAATTACCATAATTATACAACACTAATAATTACAAAATATATAGTGAATATTCTAATAATACTTTTATCTTTCACTTTTCAAAATTTACCCCACATTTTTTATTTTTATAAATTTGACCCCGTGATAAATTCGATTTATGAGTTTCATGATCGGAGGGATATAAAAGAGGCTGTATGCATCAGTGAACAAGATAAATTTGCAAATTATGATCTTGCATGGTCTAAAAAATAGCATTGCAAAGCAAAATAGGAGCTTAATTTTCACTCGTATAATACATGAGTTGAAATCCCTGTGACCACACGTTAAATCAATATGCAAAGTAAATTAATTTGTTGAATGATTTCAGATTGTCTTTATAAAGATATCGAAAACTATTATGTTTATTATTTGTTTTGAGTGATTTTGCTAGTTTTAAAAATTTGGGGTATAAATCATATTTTATATCTTTTAAGAAAAGTGAATTCCAATAACCAAATATCATTTGCAAAAAATATGGTCAAACACAACTCCAACTTCAAAATTTTCAAAAAAAGTGAAATTATTTTTGGTTTCTATGGCCAAACGTCTACTAAGTGATGACCCATCATTACATCCACCAAAACATATTCAAGATTAACAAAAATAATAAACTTCAGACAATTTTGAAACTCTAATTTTTTCAAAGACTCTTCTTATGTCTTGATTAGTTTCCAAAACTCTTACTACACTCCTGATCGGGGTTCCATTATGTTCCTATCATATGAGTTAAACCTTATCCCAAAGGTACAAGGTGTTACAATATCTCCCCCTTGGGATCATTCGTCCTCGAATGATGAATCATGGTTAAAAATATGACTAACTCTGGAATTTTACAAAAATTATGGCAAAGTTTCCTTTGTAAATATGACTATCAAAACATTTCTTAACTACCTGCCAGCTAACCAGAGTATCAACACAAACCTCACAGGGCATCATAATATGCATAACAGGGTAACTGAACATGAACGTGACTGATGGAAACATGTGTACACTAAACTGTCATGAACACATGAATACAAAACTGAATGAATACATGAATACTGAACTTAAGGGATATTGAGCTAGATAAATATTGAACTGACATCAATATTTGAGTACTACGTTGGCATGAATATCTAAGTTATGAACTGACATAAATATCTAAATGCTAGAAACATGAATGTTATAACACAATATTGAGTGTACGACGACCAACACTGGTGATAATTCTAGCTCGTAAGCCACTTGACCAATCCTTCATAGCATCATGTATGGTCTAATATAGGACTAAGCTTCCCTTTCTTCTCAAATCACATAACACATTTCATAGGAAAAACTTTCAAGAAACACCCTATCATTAATATGAAACTCTGAATCTCTGCGTCGCATATCCGAATAGGACTTCAAATGACTCTTAGTCATTTTCAAATGCTCTTGACTCAAGTTAACTTTTTCCATAGCCTGATGGATCAAGTCTGGCCTTAGCAATTCTGTTTTACTAACTTCAAACCAAATCAATAGGTGATCTACACCTTCGCCCATACAAGGCTTCAAATCAATTGGAGATCCTTCTCGGATTGTACCAATTGAGGATGTGCATATTACAGATGATCTATCATACGAAGAAATTCCTGTTGCTATCCTAGATCGACAAGTCCACAAGCTGAGAACTAAGGAAGTAGCTTCTGTAAAAGTATTGTGGCGGAATAGGAACGTGGAAGAGATGGCATGGGAAGCTGAAGAGGAAATGACGCGCAGATATCCACACCTATTCCAAACTAATGTCGAGGTTTCAAGAGAAGCCTGAGGTAAATTCCAAATTCCAGTTATGATATTTAATGATTGTGTATTCGGGCTACGTAACGGGGATTAGATATGTTACCCCAACATTCGAGACCGAATGTTTCTAAGGGGGAAAGATGTAACGTCCCGTACTTTCGGGTTGCGGTTTAAATCGCTGAGCGTTTATATAATTGCGAGGCATGTACAAATAGACCCGAGCGTTGGAAAAAAAATATGTTATATTTATTTATGCTAATAAAGAGATTAGTATATAAAATGATTAAATCCCGAAATAATTTTGGACGTAACAAGTGTGACGACGGAAGCCGAAAATAATTTTGGTATGTGCATAAAGAGGTTATGGACTAATATCATATCACAAATTATGACATCGAGTATATGAAGGTCTTATAAGTTATTAGGATTGAAGTAAATTAAGATCACGAAATTAATTATGTGTGTGATTGATAAATCATACGGAGAAAATTAAGTGACCGTGCATGGGGAGCCATGTGGCGCTAAATGAATATGCTCCACCACCAACAATTCGGCTTAGTGCAGACATGATGATTAAACATCATTGCCATTCACGTGGGAGACTTATAATTAAGACTTTGGAAGTTTTAATCATCGCTATTCACGGGGGAGACTTATAATTAAGACTTTGGAAGTCTTTGAACAATTCAGCAATTCATTCCATTTTCCTTTCTTGTTAGCAAAAGGGTCTTTAGCACTTATGCCCAATTGTTTTCGTCCCAGTGAAGGGAAAGAAAAAAAAAGAGAAGAGGGTTCCTTTATTATTGTTTGGGATTAACAATTTTGCACCAATGTGATTAGTTGCTAAGTGAAATCGAGGTATATTAAGACAAATTATTTCTTCCTTTTGACATGTTCTATGTAACAAAATATAACTGTGATATTGCTCTATAATTTATTCTACTCCTAGTAGTTAAAAATATTCATGTTATTGATTCCTATGCTGAAAGCATGCCTAATTATATTTCTAAGTCCCTATTGAGACATACAGAAGATGTGTTGATATTCACAGTGTTAGCCAAAGGTGTCAGGATATTATGTCACTCGGAGTATTTTATGGTTATGTATGCATTTTCATTTGCATTGCATTTATATATTACCCTGGACCACGGGTGTTATGCACACTACTATATGATAAATATTATATATGTAGGGGATATGGGAAAAAATGGAAAGTCGTTATATACGCACACCATCTGCCGCTGGTACATACTATCACAAAAAGCCCGAAGAGCCTGAAGCATGTATATAATTTCCTTGAGTTCGTCATGTAAGAACGCATTTTTCACATCCAGCTGATGAATAGGTCATAGTAAAATGGAAGACCATTTATTTTATTAAAGGAAAAAAATAAGACTAAACTGGTCAGAATCATTAGGAGGCTTGGAGCAATATTGACTTCGAAAGCCGTCCTTTTGGTTAGTTGATTAAAAATAACTAATAAACATAGAATATTGAACATATATATAATTAAATAGATTGTTGATAGAATCGACTTCTAAATAGACACAAGAGGGAGATGAATTGGGTCTCCAACAATTCTCGCTTAACTTGAATTTTTACTAAATTTTTTTAATTAACAGAACAGTGGTAGACTTTGTTCCATAAGTGTGTTCCCACTTAATTTTTTATAGTTAAAAAACAGCAAAATATTGCACAAGACATTTATACGTGAAAAATCTGTTGGGTATTGATATTGGTGAATGGGAAATGATTGGAAAGACAAGTGGGAGTTGTCTCACATCGGTAATGGAAAGAAAAGTGGGAGTTCCCTCTTGCTTTATAAAATAAGCATTTGTCCCACATCGGTAGTGGAAAGAAAAGTTCTTCTACTTATAAGTAGAATTACTCCTTCTTGTCAGTAAAAGGGTTGAGGGGGCAAGGACCCCTCGCGCCGTCGTCGTCGCTCGGCTCCGGCTTCGGTCAAATGATTTGATTGATAATCTTTTTGGACCAAATTTTCTTTAATTTTTAATTATTTAATTAATCATTATTTAATTAAATTAATTAACTTATCCAATTCTACCCGTTAGTGACCCTGACCCGCGACCCGGCCGGATCCGCGTGTCTGACCCGCGACCCGATTTCTTTTCCTTATTTAAATTTCCCACCATTTTCAGTGGCTGTTCAGAAAGGTTGCAAACCTTCAGAAACAGTACTTCCATGGCTATAAATTCGTTTGATTCCTCAGAATATTACTTACGAATTTTCTGAACAACACAAACTTCTTCTTCTTCTGCATAAAAAAATTCTGTGTGATATACAGCTTTGTTGAGTGGTTCGCCGCTACCGGAATTTGGAGTACTACTATTCTGGTAAGATAATCGTTCTATCCTGGGAGGGGATATTCCATCAACCTCGAGTACTGTGAGGGGAATAATTTCCTTAAGGACACACTTTGAACTAAGTGGGCTCGATTATATTCTGAAAAATACTTTTATTTTTCCAACACTGATTCTGTTCATTTTTCAATTATTATTGTTTACTGGTTTTTTTTTTAATACAGATTAATAACAAAATCATCCAGGCTCAAATGGATGTAAAAACCACGACCTACAACCCTGTAGGATTTCAACTTAACTTCACTAAAACACCGAACCAAAGTTAATTACCCCTGCAATTCAAAGGACCTACCCTTAAACCCTTGCAACAATCCTAGACTATTGCTATTACCTTTTCAAGCTATCGTTAGCTTGAAACAAAAATAATAAACTTTGAAAGTGTTTCCTAACCTCAAAAATGCTTCTAAGAAAGTTGATAAGAGATTATAAATCAAACCTATTACATTCACTAGAGTTGACACAAAAGATAATATGCTTCGCCTATAGAACAAACTCCTTGAACATAAGTAGACACTTATCCAACTCTATTTCGTATTTCAGGATTCTTTCGGTTGGAACTCATAGAGAAGTTGGTGCTGAAATATTTGTGAATGTTTGAGTTTCCAGAATGTGAATGGACTTCTTTTATAGATGTATACGCTCCTACGATCTTGTTAAGTTCCAAGTAGAAGAGCGATATCAAGTAGATGTCAACACGAACTCTTTTCCTTATCATATTAGGATCTTATTAACTCCTTGTTTAATTGAACTCCTTTTTGCTATATCCTTGCAGCTGAAAAATTAATATTAATATAGAATAATTATTCATATTAATCACATGGTAATTTATTAATAGATTATATTCTGCCAGACAACAAATTATTGCTAAATTTCTTTTTTCTTATCTTTTTTATTTCTTGAAAATCTATTGAATAAAACACAACTTCAGGACAAACGTTTTTATTTATCATCATCAAAATCATACTCAACAATTGTGGATTTATATGTATATCTATCATATCGTGACTTCATATACCAAATATTTTAATATCTTTGCATTCGATATTTTTGTTTTGTTCCAACAATGTGATATTGATTTTTAGATATTGAAATTAATTATATAAGTGTTGGATTTGTGTGGTCTGAATGGAAAATTGAGAGACTTTCCCAAAAAGGCACCAGGAGCAAAGGATGTGATTTTTCTGTAAAGTCACCACACCTTTTCATAACACCCATTCATTGGCTATATAAGTTGAAATTCAGCTTCATATTTTAATTCACTAAAGCATAAAAACTACTGAAAAAGTCATTTTTTTACTCTCCTCTCACACTTGCATTATGCATCATTTTCAAAAGTAAAAACGTAAGTGTCCAGTGTGATTAATTTGTTTGTCGTCATTTGAGTTCGCTGAAGTTCTGCAATTTGTATTGCCGCAATTGCAGAATAGTTTTTCGTTCTATCCTGGAAGAAATTAATCCATTATCCTTGACAACTGTGAGGGATTAGATTTTTTAAGGGTACACAAGAAACTTGTGGCTCATAAATTTATGTTTCATCTATTTCTGTCCTTTACATTTATTTATTCTATTTTTGTTTGGTTTAAAATAAAAACTGATTTTACTAAAATATTGATTTGAACACTAGAGATAACAAGCTTAAGAAATCTAATTTGTTTACTGTTTAATCTTTTGTGTTCTAATAAAAAAAGGGAGATAAAAAAGTACTCTTTTCTATAATAAAAAGTATTTTTTTTAGAAGTAAAAAGTATTTTTTTCAGAAGTAAAAAGTACATTTTTTAGAAGTAAAAGTACTATTTCCAGAAGATATATTTTTTTCTGAATTAAAAAGTTATTTCATTTTGGAGACTAAAATCTTCGGATTTTCTACTCCAGTTTTGAGATTAAAATTTTCGTAACTTTCTACTCATTTGGTTACTCGGTTTGAAGATATAAAAACTTCATTGAGTATATAATTTTGTGCATTCGATTTGAAGATATAAAAACTTTACCGACTATATAATTTTGTGCAATCGATTAGAAGATATAAAATTTTACCGATTTATTAATTATGTTTGTGTTTTTAAGACAAAAATGGGAGACCAAACTGCAAATATGACTGCTATTGGTACTGGCACAACAACCCATGTCATTGGCTATACGAGTAACGTTGCTTCTTCTAGTTGTTCTACACCAGCCTCGGCATCGGCAGAAAAGCCCGAACAATTCACGTGTATTGATCTCAAGTTTTGGCAAAAAGAAAATGTTCTTCTACTTGACTACTCTTAGTCTGCAGAAGTTCATTAACGGAGACGCTTCAGTTCTGCCAGACGAAACTTCTGACAATGAACGCTTTGTTGTAACCGATGCTTGGAAGCACTCAGACTTTCTGTGCAAGAATTACATTCTTAGCGGGCTAGAGGATGATCTATACAATATTTATAGAAATATGCAGTCTTCGAAAGAGATATGGAAAGCATTGGAAAAGAAGTATAAAATTGAAGATGTCAGTTTGAAGAAGTTTATAGCCGCCAAGTTCCTGGACTACAAAATGGTAGATAACGTCTGTTGTTACCCAAGTTCAGGAATTGCAAGTTATCATCCACGATCTTCTTGTTGAAGGTATAAAATTAATTAAAACTTCTTTAAAAATATTAAGTGTGTTATCACTTACATATATTATTAATTGTAGGTTTGGAGATTAATAGCGCGTTTCAAGTTGCGGTAGTAATAGAGAAGTTGCCTCATTTATGGAAGGACTTCAAAATTACTTGAAGCGCAAACGCAAGGAGATGACGTTGGAAGATGTCATCGTCCGATTGAGAATCAAGGAAGATAACAAGGCGACAGAAAAAAGGCTAATGGAAAATTAGTAATATCGGGAGCACATATTGTTAAAACTGCTCCATCAAGTTAAAAGAAAAGAAAGAAGTCGTCTGATCGAAAAATCTCCCAAGTAAGAAGAAGTTCAAGGGAGACTGCTATAACTGTGGCAAAGCCGGACACAGGTCAAAAGACTGTCGCGCTCCAAGAAAGGATAAGAAGAAGAGACAAGCCAACCTGATAGAAATGTACGAAGAAATGAACAACTCATGTGTCATGTTTTTCGAATGTAACTTAGTAGGTAATCCAAGTGAATGGTGGATAGACTCTGGTGCCACTCGCCATGTGTGTGCCAATAGGGAGTTATTTGCTTCTTATGCCCCTGCTGAATCTGATGAGATAATTTTTATGGAAAATTCCGCTACTATAAAAATTGAATGAATGGGCAAGATCGCTTTGAAGATGACATCTGACAAGGTTGTGACTCTAAATAATGTCCTTGTTCCTGAAATGCAAAAGAATTTGGTCTCAACATCTCTTCTAGTTAAGAACAGATTCAAGTGTGCTTTTGTTTCCGATAAGGTTGTAGTAAGAATGAGATGTACATAGGAAAAGGATACCTCACTGAGGGCCTTTTCAAACTCAATGTAACTGTTATTGATATCAATAAAAATTTTGCTTCTTCTTATTTACTTGAGTCAAATAACTTATGGCATGCACGTTTGGGACATGTCAATTTTAAAACCTTGCGGAAAATGATTAATTTGGATATATTGCCTAAATTTGATTGCGATAATTTGAAATGTCAAATCAGTGTGGAATCTAAGTATGTTAAACATTCTTATAAGTCAATTGAAAGGAATTCTCGCTCCTTTAGATTGAATTCACATAGATATATATATGACATGAAGTCAACACCATCTCGCGGTGGAAAAAAGTATTTTATTACTTTCATTGATGACATCACTCGTTATTGCTATGTCTATTTACTTAATAGTAAAGATGAAGCAATTAACGCATTCAAGCAATACAAAAATGAAGTTGAAACGCAACTATCCAAGAAAATAAAATCGATAAGAAGTGATAGGGGTGGTGAATATGAATCTCCATTTGAAGAAATTTGTTTGAAATATGGCATTATCCATCAAACAATCGATCCGTTACTCGTCACAATCCAACGGGATTGCGGCAAGGAAAAATAGAACATTAAAGGAGATGATGAATGCCTTGTTGTTAAGTTTTAGTTTAACCCAAAACTTGTGGGCGAAAGCTATTCTCACAAATGCGAATAGAATACTTAATCGAGTTTTCCATAGCAAAACACAATCCATTCCATATGAGAAATGGAAAGGAGGAAATTCTAGCTTGAAATACTTGTGTGTGGGTGTTTAGCTAAGGTACAAGTTCCTATACCTAAAGGAATAAAACTATTACCGAAAATCGTTGATTGTGTTTTAATAGGATATGCTACCAATAGCAAAGCATATCGATTTCTGGTTCACAAATCAAAATATTCTGACATACATGTTAATACGATAATGGAATCAGATAATGCCGATTTTTTTTTAAAACATTTATCCTTATAAAATGGAATGTGAGTCATCTAGCGAAAGATCTAAATGACCCTGGGAAGAGGCAAAGGAAAGTACTCCTAATGAGGAGAATTAAAGACGTAGAAAACGTCAAAGGACGTCTACTTTCTTTGGTCCAGTTTTCTGGACCTTTTTAGTGGGATAAAAGTCTCAAACTTTTAAAGAAGCAATGTCTTATTCAGAAGCACAATACTGGAAAGAGGCAGTCAATAGTGAAATAAAATCCATTTTAAACAACCATACTTGAGAGTTGGTTGATCTTCCTGCAGGAAATAAATCTTTGGGTTGAAAATGAATTTTCAAAAGGAAAATGAAAGATGATAGAACTATTGACAAATATAAGGCAAGACTTGTGGTCAAAGGTTTCAGACAACGAGAAGGCCTTGATTATTTTGACACATACTCACCATTAATGAGGATTACTCATGTTAACAAGGTTTTGGGAAATTGGAATAGACTTAGAATCATCATTAGAACTTACCTTGAAGGTTCTTGAGGCTTGGGACTTATTCTCTCTGACTTTAGGGTGATATTTTGGGGCTAGGAGTGTTAGGGAACGATGTAGGGCTTTTAAAACGAATTTTTGTTTTTCCAGTGCGTGTGACAAGGGTAGTAACACTGCCTCTGGTGCACGATAGCACACTTGAAGGTCACTTCTCGCAACCGACCGTGCAGACTGCACAATGTCTAGTAAATGGGCATAACCTTTTGTATAGAGCTCCGTTTGGCCTCCATCATATATGGTTGGAAAGCTATTTCAAAAGTCTACAACTTGTATGTTTTAAGATTATCCAAATTCACAACTTATAAGGGGGTTATACTCTCTTGAAGGGAGGCCTTGTGAAAACTTTCTTGAAAATAAGCTTTGTAGAGTAGCTTCCAACTCTAATTTTTTCAAAGACTCTTCTTATGTCTTGATTAGTTTCCAAAACTCTTACTACACTCCTGATCGGGGTTCCATTATGTTCCTATCATATGAGTTA
Organism: Anisodus tanguticus; assembly: GCA_034509755.1. Taxonomy (NCBI): domain Eukaryota; kingdom Viridiplantae; phylum Streptophyta; class Magnoliopsida; order Solanales; family Solanaceae; genus Anisodus; species Anisodus tanguticus. The sequence continues at coordinate 3,116,140 of CM067543.1, read as the reverse complement.
AACCTTATCCCAAAGGTACAAGGTGTTACAATATCTCCCCCTTGGGATCATTCGTCCTCGAATGATGAATCATGGTTAAAAATATGACTAACTCTGGAATTTTACAAAAATTATGGCAAAGTTTCCTTTGTAAATATGACTATCAAAACATTTCTTAACTACCTGCCACTAACCGAGTATCAACACAAACCTCACAGGCATCATAATATGCATAACAGGGGTAACCGAACATGAACGTGATCGATGGAAACATGTGTACACTAAACTCGTCATGAACACATGAATACAAAACTGAATGAATACATGAATACCGAACTTAAGGGATATTGAGCTAGATAAATATTGAACTGACATCAATATTTGAGTACTACGTTGGCATGAATATCTAAGTTATGAACTGACATAAATATCTAAATGCTAGAAACATGAATGTTATAACACAATATTGAGTGTACGACGACCAACACTGGTGATAATTCTAGCTCGTAAGCCACTTGACCAATCCTTCATAGCATCATGTATGGTCTAATATAGGACTAAGCTTCCCTTTCTTCTCAAATCACATAACACATTTCATAGGAAAAACTTTCAAGAAACACCCTATCATTAATATGAAACTCGAATCTCTCGCGTCGCATATCCGAATAGGACTTCAAATGACTCTTAGTCATTTTCAAATGCTCTTGACTCAAGTTAACTTTTTCCATAGCCTGATGGATCAAGTCTGGCCTTAGCAATTCTGTTTTACTAACTTCAAACCAAATCAATAGGTGATCTACACCTTCGCCCATACAAGGCTTCAAACGGTGCCATCTTGATACTGACATAATATCTATAACTTTACACAAACTCAAAGAAAGGCAAATGATCATCCCAATTACCTTTAAAGTCTAGGACAAATGCTCTCAACATATCTTCGAGCATTTAGATAGTGTGCCCTGCCTGACAATGTATCTAAGGATGAAAAGTGATAATGAGACTTAACTTGGTACCCAATCCTTTTTTAAAGGACTTCCAAAAATTTGTTGTGAACTGGACACCTCAATCTGAAATAATGGATAATGCAATCCCATGAAATCTGACAATTTTCTGAGTATATATAACTTGGCATAATCTTCTTCTTAATCGGTGGTTTTCACAGGTAAAAAGTGTGCTGACTCAGTAAGTTGGTCTACAAACACCCAAATCGAGTCATGCTTCCGAAATGAGCAATGTAATCCTGTTATAAAGTCCATGTTAATCATCTCCCTTTTCTAAATGGGAATGTCTATGTTCGAGCCAAACAACCATGCCCCTAGTGTTCGGCTTTTACTTGCTGACAATTCGGACACTTGGCTACAAAATCTGCTACATCCTTTTTTTCATGTCGTTCCACCAATAAATATCCTTAAGATCTTGATACATCTTTGTGGAACCTGGGTGAATGAAATCCCTGGAATTGTGGGTTTCCGACATAATCCGCTCTCTAAACCCATCTACATCTGGAATGCATAGTCTATCTCTGTACCTCAAAGTACCATCATCTCCGCCTAGTTCAAAAGTTGTCGTCTTCTGTTTGTGAATCCCCTCTTGCAACTGTAATAAGTAGGGATCACCAAACTGTTTCTCATTCACTTTGGCTAATAAAGAGGATTCAGCCCTAGTCTAAACATGTAATGCCCCAGACCATGGCTTAGATGAAACACGATACTCGGTACCTATTGCATGTGACCGAGCGAACCACATGACTTGTTAATAAATATAGGTATAAAAATATGCTATAGTAACGATTTAAAACATGTAAAATAGAGTACCAAAATTATAGTCTAAAAATATAATAAGTCTGAATAACTAAAAACTGACATGACATGATAACTAGTCTAGTCTATGAAACCTCTGAACCATGAGTCTAACTGCAAAAATATTTTACCAGGACAAGACCCTGGTGTACCTTTACTAATAAATCATAATCATGAAAAATAACTTACTAACACCTCGAAGGAAATGGGGCTCACAATAGTTGATACTGAGGCAAATCCTAGCGAGCAAATCAGTTGTTCTGAAACTCAATACCTGCACTGCGAAGTGCAGGCCCCGGGAAAAAGGGACATAAGTACATTTTGAATCGTATTGTATGTAAAACAACTTAAATAATAAGCAGGCACATGAACTAATAGGAACATGAAGATCTTATATGACTGTAGTAACATGTATAAAGCCTGTAAAATGGTATATCTATAAATATGTATATTTGTATATTTGTGGGGTGAGCAGTAGTATAACCGACAACATGAAATCATCATGTGAGTATGTGAAGTATGGTACCTGGCCCGACCATCAGAGCGATCCTAAACCTTGCCGGAATTTGAGACATGAACATGACATGAATGGCTCCAATCAATAATCTGAATGTATCATCCTCTGGGAGGAGCGATCCTTATCCTATGCTGGCATACATAGTTTCAAGTTTTCTAAGGGTGGCCGGCCCCCGACCCTTCCCACCTGGCCGTGTAGCCCCAAGACGTTGGTCTCTAACTAGAAAAGTAAATCCGCCAAAAACTAGCAGAATGCTCTCTTGAGCCTTATCGATAATCTATGCAACTACCAAAACATGTACTTGAAAATAGTTAGCTTGTAAGCCTATGGATTTCATGAAAATAACTTGTAAAATATGGTTTGTAATCGGAATTTAACATGTGAATAGGTATATTATATAACTTGTATAAATCATAAAAAACTTGTATAATATCATGGGTTGAGTAACAATGATTCATGACTCGTATTTAAGAACTCATAAAAATCGAAACATGCATTCATAGATTACTGACAGGATCATGACAATCATAATGACCTATCATAAATACAATCGAAGAATTGTAATAAAGACATGACGTATAATATTACATGTATTAGGGTTATCATGATAATAGAACAAAACTAACTTATGAAGAATTCATGTTTCATGGAAAAATATGGCGTGGGGAAGAACAATGGTGTTCCACACGTGGATATAAGCTCTACATACCTTAATCACTCCAAAACTTGTAATAAAAACTGAACTTTGAAGAAGAAATACAAATCTTGAACCTTAATCTCTTGGGTTGGGTTTCTTGAAAACCCTAGGTTAGAAATAATTGTTTCACTTAGAATTCATGAGAATAATTCTAGAATCACTTGGAATTACATGAAATAGACTTACCTTGATGTAGAAGAAAGTTGGGAAGAGAGGATTCGTTCTAGGATTTGGAAGAAGTGAAAGAATGAAATAAAAGGCTGAAAATCGTGATTTTATACCATCCCATCATCGGGAGTTTTACGGCTAGATTCGATGGTCCATAACTCTTTATAATGTCCAGGTATGGACCGTATAATTTTGTACGTTGAGGAGGACGGGCCATACAATTTTGTACGATCCGTCAAAATTGATCGTCACTCAGGTGGGAATTTCTAGTGACTGCCAAGGTTGAGGGGATCCTTTTGCGGTTCAAAAGGACGGACCGTTTAATTTTATACAACCTGTATAATCCTACTTTACACCGTCAATTTCAATGGTGATTTGTACGGTGAAGTTCTACGGTCCATAACTATTTCTACGGTTTGTATAAATGAGCCGTAAAACTGGATTTACGAACGAAAATGGATTTTTAACTTTAACTCCCCATCTTAATTTCCTATACTCCTTAATCATGAACAAGGCTTAGTTTGAAGGTACGAGGTGTTATAATATCTCCCCCTTGGGATCATTTGTCCTCGAATGATGGATCATGATTAAGAATATGACTGAACATGACATGAGTACATGAACGTGAAGAAACATGACATACAACATGGGGACTGAACCAACATGATTACATGAAAACATGAACATGGGAGTATGAGACATGAGTAGTGTTTACATGAACGTGAATCATGAGACATTTGTCCTCGGATGATGGTCGTGGCTAAAAGTAGGACTAATTTATGAAATTATGCAAAAATTTTGACACAGTTTCCTTTGTAGATAGGACTATACCAACATTTCTCAAACACCCGCTAGCTAACCAGAGCATAATACAAGCCTCATCAGGCATCATAATACTCCTGGCATGACATAACATGGTAACTGAAACATAGGCATGACTACCATGAATACCGAGGTGACATGAATATGTGAATACCAACTATCATGAATACCGGTATGAGATGAACACATGAATATTAAACTGAATGAATACGTGAATACTATACATAAGATTTGGAAATGATTTTTTGGGACGAGTGACATGGGTACTGTAACATAAGCATGAACATGACATAATTGCATGGACAGAAGGAGTTTAAACACGGAACATGAATACTGGCCGACGTGGGTACATGAGTATTGAACTGACATAGGATCTAAATACGTGAAAAATGTGGATATCATAACATAAGATCTGAATGCAGAAAACATGAGTATTACCATAGGAGATCTGAATGCTGAGTGGAGATGGGATCTGAACACTTAGAGAATTGATCATAGATGTTCGTATATCACCACGATAGACATATGAGATAAGAGCACGACTTAGGCCTTAAATGCAAGCGCAACTCAGTGCGAATGAGATAGACATGAGTCATGGAACATGAATAGAATCCTAACATGTAGCATGAAGCTCGAGCATATGCATGACATGAATACGTCAAATCTTAGTATAATACTTCTGAAATAAGTAACATCGGGTACACGAAAGCAACTTCTTTCTAAATTGGGATGTACATTATTTCAAACCTTATATTGTTCACTCTAAAACTTAGATGCAAATACCTTAGATTATCTTGCTTTTCATTCATCAACTCCATTATCATGAGTGAATCATAAAGAATTTAGAGGAAAGGAATTGTAGGTACGAATCATATGAGACACTTTATTTTAGAGTATAAACGTGACATGGGTATGTTGAACATGAAGGACGTAACATGGAACATGCGTACATGGAAACGTGATTAATATGACATAAAACGTGAATACGCGAATAGCATGACATGGGGCATAGGGAAATGAGCAACATGACATTTGCATGGGTACATCGAAGCTACATACCCTGGTGTTTAAACATGAGTTCATGAGCATTGAAGTAAGAATAAGACATAAGTGTGACTTGCACGGGGTACTATTGTAGGCTGCTCTTGGGTACTCAGGGACATAGGGCGTAAATAAAATATTACTTTTAAAACTTGGATATACTGAAAGAATGGGACATGGTTCAACATAGTTTACTCTTATCACTGTAAGTCGACACTATCTTCATAAAATAAAGTTTATGAAGGAAAGAATCATATGCATGAACACTTCATTCATCAAGAACCTAAGACATGAGTAGAAAGCCACTTTGAACATAAACATGGCATAAGTACTTAGTGAAAGAAAAAGGCATCATTTGTACCAAGTTACGAGATAGTTTCAAAAATTCACTTGGAGAGAAAACTCCGCATTAGCCCAATATTTTCTTTACTCATAACCTACCCTCATAATTGATTATTGTCATCGTGATCGTAAAACATCAGCCAAAGGAACATAAGTACGAATTACATAGAATCGTGGCTAGGACATCCATCTTGACTTACTTTCATCATTGTCTATCAACATCATTATTATAATATCGCTATAAGTGGATTCTTGAAGAAGTGGATTGTGAGCGCGAGTACGTGAAAACGTAGATAGCATACCATTGGAGTCAAAATAAGCCATTTACCTTAGGCATTCTCCTCTTATCCATGAAATAGGTGTGCATTCCATAGGGTCTTTTTAGGTTTTTAACACTTACATTACCTTATCCTGGGATCATTATCAAATTCATCATCAAAATCGGAAAATACTTAGAAGCTAGAACATGGAGATGGGTATAAAAGAATGATAGATAACTTTTGACAAGGGCACAACCTGGTGGGCAAAACATGAAAGAGCATTTCCTTTGCATTGATTACAATCATTATGGAATCTTAATTCTTGAATATTAAACGTGGAGTGTAAAGCTCTAACATGATCATGATATAGGTATGTAAGGTATGAGTAGAGTATGTCTGTGCATAAGTACCATACAGTACAATTGGAAACGTAACATCACTTAAAACTTTTCCTTCTCGCTCTGAAACTTGGTCTCATGAAATCTTTACCCTTTCATGCAGATTTATCCAATACTTGATCTCAACAGGCAAGACAAACGACGAATTCTCCACATATACCTAACCATAGTTACATAAAACTGTGATCCTCTTCCATAATCTTTCTTGACGCTTATCAATTTATGAAACACATACTCTATGTCAGCACCTTATCGTATGATATCCCCCTTAGTTCAAAAGCTGACGTTTAAAGTCTATGGATCCCTTAAGTATAGAGGTAAGTGGTTATTTAATCCTCCTACCGATTTTTCTCTTAATTTCATTCTGTCTCTAAGACTATCACCATAAAACTTGTTTTTTTATTTCCTTACCTATCTTTTTTATTACCCATCAAAATAATATTCTTATGGAAACTTACTAACATCATGCCCTCTAATTCGGCCTAAACCACTTAATCAACTTTGAACTAAGTCAAGAGACTTGACATCACCTAATCATACCTTCTGGTCGAACATTACATTCTTTTGGTCATGTACACAATCACACTAAAGTATGTCTACATCCTTGAAGGGAAAATTAAAATACTCTACTCTAAACTTTCCATCACACGATAACCACATAATACACAATAGATCTAGGGGCACACCATCTCATACATATCAAGAAGGGAAAAATTATCGGCATACCTATGACAACATGCGGCAAAGCCTCTGAATTCTAGCGACCTACCATATCATGATAATGTGTGTGACCTCCACTTGATCCCAACACTTCACCCCTACCTGTGACTCGGCCTGCTGGTGCACGGGTGTTATAGGCTACGCAAAAAGTGTTCTTTGAATTAGTCATGCGGCCAGGTCCGGTGAGATGAACTGCACCATCACCTCTGTTGGTACTACTATACCTAGATGAAGGACACTCTCTCTACATATGGCCTCGGAGATAACAATTATAAAACACATCCATTCCCATACGACACTCTCATACATGTCTTTTGCTACATTGTTGGCAAAGATGATGTTGTTGGAACTCAAAATCCATACGGTTATAAAATTGGAGACATTCCTTTTGTAGATGACCTAATCTTTTGCAAGCAGAGCATTCACAGAGTTCTTATGATAAGGAGCTGAGTGGCGCTCCACACGGCCTAACTTAGGGCAGTTGATCCTTTTGTGGCCCCTCTTACCACAACGGTAGCATAATTTAAGTCTCATGTAGCATTCACCCAAGTGGTGTTTCCCATATGTAGGGATTCATATCCCGCAGTAATAGAGGGATATTGTGATGTAAATTGGATTACCAGATCAGCTGAAACTAAGTTTACAAATGGATACGTTTTCACCATTGGTGGAGGAGCGGTGTCTTAAAAGTCATCCAAACAAACATGTATTTCCCGCTATACAATAGAGTCTGAGTTCATAGCTTTAGACAAAGCTGGTGAAGAATCTGAATGGCTCCAGAATTTCTCGGAATATATTCCATTTTGGCCCAAACCTTTGACACCTATATCCATATATTGCGATAGTCAAGAGGCAATAGGAAGAATTTGGGAGCGTTATGTATAACGGAAAATCTCATCACATACGATAAAGATATAATACCGTTAGACAACTACTCTCTAGTGGAATTATCACAATTGACTATGTACGATCAAAGGATAATGTGTCAGACTCACTTACAAAATGCCTAACTAGAGAGGCGGTTGAGACATCATCCAAGGGAATGGGACTATGGCCAAGGACATGTCCACATGGCGGTAACTCTACCTAGAAGACTAGAGATCCCAAGATCTAGGTTCAAGGAGATCAAACAAAGTTATGATTGACAGTTCAACATTGTCAAACAATTTTTTAGTCCATTCTCATGATGAAGACAACGTTCAATAACAAGGATAACGCGTTAAGGCTTTTTAATGATTTTTAAGTTTGATACAGGGTATATCAAATAGTGTGCCTACAGGATTACATGTTTAGGAATCACCTATGTAATTGTGAAGTGTAAGCCGCTTCAAGAAGAATTCTGTAAGGCCAATTCTCTACGCACTTACGAGACCAGGCACGGTTCATGGCTGAAACGAACACAACAATGAGAACCAAAAATGGTTAAAGGGTTAATTGTGTGACATGTGGTTGTCTAGGTATACACCAAAATTCAACGGTTTAAAGATATCAAATCTACTGATTGATCAAGTATATCTAACATATGTTCACTACGGAAAGTTCAAAGAAAAACCTACTTATCCAGATGCGATTAATCCTTGCTTGCAAATCACACAGTTTTTCCATGTATGTTTTCATCATATAGTCATTCCCCATTCATAAGGAGGATTGTTGGGTTTGTGTGGTGTGAATGGGAAATTGAGCGACTTTCCCGAAAAGGCATCAGGAGCAAAGGATGTGACTTTTATGTAAAGTCACCACACCTTTTCATAACATCCATTCGTTGGCTATATATGTTGAAATTCTGCTTCAGATTTTTAATTCACCGAAGCATAAAAACTACTGAAAAGTTAGTCTTTTACTCTCTTCTCACTCTTGCATTCTACATCATTTTCAAAAGAAAAAATGTAAGTGTCCAGTGTGATTAATTTGCTGCCGCCATTTGAGTTCGCTGAAGTTCTGCAATTTGCATTGCCGCTATTGTAGAATAGTGTCATTCTTTCCTGGGAGAAATTAAACCATTAACCTTGACAACTGTGAGGGGATTAAATTTCTTAAGGACACGCAGGAAACTTGTGGGCTCAAAAATTTATGTTTCATCTATTTATGTCTTTGTTTTTTTTATTATGTTTTTGTTTGATTTAAAATAGAAACTTATTTTACTAAAATATTGATTTGAACTCTAGAGATAACAGTAAGCAATATCATGTTTACGTAAAAGTGTTAGAAAATGATATAAGCCGTTAATACGCGTTGATGATAAGCACTTTTTAAGTGCCAACTTATTTAAGTCATAATTTTGTACTTACCAGCAGCCAAGATGGACTTCTTGAACCGTCCTGCAATTTGCATTTTTTTTCCCTTTCGAAACTCTTTATCTTCAAATTCAAACTTGGCTAGTGTAGTCCATTGACAGATTAGCCTAAGTTTTACTTTGACTTCAAAAATAATCCTCATGAACAAACCAATAATATATCTCTACCTAATTAAATGTTCTACTACTATAAATACCATTAGAAGAACTAAAACTAACATAAAACAAGTTCACAACATATATATCCTTAGTCCTTACGAACCATCGCTTACTAAGAATTCTGCGCCATCGTCGCCTTCGTGCTCTGCCGGTATCAATCACCACCGTTGGGAGGATATGAAGGGGACAATTTCAGATGAAATAGAAGTGAATGTGCCTGCAAATGTAGCATGGGAACTCTATGGCACATTGCACCTATCAAGGTTCATTGTGCAAGAGTTGCCTACTCTTCTTAACAAAGTTGATGTAATTGAAGGTGATGGTAGTACTGGAACTGTCCTCAAAATCACTTTTCCCGAAGGTACGTAAAACCACCTCATCATCTCAAATACGATGTTTACGAGGAAACGATATTCTATGTCCACTTACAATTTGAATAGAAGAATATGAAAGATCTTCTGTTATGTTTACATTTATAAATCTCCTATCTTTTTTTTTTTACTGATCTTATGTTAAAAAAAGGTAATATAACTAAAATCACACTTCTATCAGACCACATAACCAAATTTCTCGTGTTTGTTAGAGCTAGAAGCTCCACCAAAAGAAAACAAAATGAGGTCACCCTGCTTCACAGACAAGGCTCCTTTCGTATTTTACTTACGAGCTCGTGTAGTAGTGATCACCACTAGATCCAAGTGTAGTGTGGTATAGTAGACACTTCTAGGCCCCTTCTGGTTACTGGATGTGCTTCAGGAACTACATGTTAGGATTTGCGCTGAATTTTCTACCTTATTTGAATTCTATCATAATTGTGTTTTACCTCAAAAAAGTTTTCTTGGTACAAAAGGTTTCCTTGGTAGAAAAAATCTTTTCCATAGTTGACTAGCCTTTTCTTGGAGTAGAAGTATTGGACTTCTATAAATAGAAATCATTTTTCTCATACACAACACAATAACATTCACAATGTATTGAAAGAGTCTTGTTTAGGGGGGGGAGATTATTCTCTCAATAGGTTTTATACTTTATTATATTAGTTTTTTTAATATGTAAGTCACTTGACCAAATCATGTTATAATATTATGCCTTTTTAGTATAGTTTCTTTGTTGTCTGATTTATCGTCGTTCAAAATTTGCAATTATTAGCTTCCGCATGATGCTCTGTTATTTCAATCCCAACACTACGGACTCTAGTGGAAATCATCCAAGATAAAATTTATCGTCGTTCAAAATTTGCAATTGTTAGCTTCCGCATGACGCTCTGTTATTTCGATCCCAACACTACGGACTCTAGTGGAAATCATCCAAGATAAAATTATAGTATAAAACCTTAGCAATTAACCCTGGGATGTAGACAATATTTCATTGATTTGATGATCAACATCTAGTCACAAAGGGGCATCATTCCCTTAATTATGTTTACTACATATATTGATTATGTTTATTTTTTTGTTAAAATAGGAACACCAGGAATACCTTATTTCAAGGAGAGATTCAACATAGTGGATAATGAGAAAAGATACAAGCAATCACAGGTGATTGAAGGTGGATATGTTGATATTGGCTATACCTTTTATGGTATTAGGTTTGAGGTGAATGAGAAGGATGAAAATTCATGCATTACAAAGTTTACAGTGAGTTATGAAGTAGAAGATGTGAAGCTTGCAAGTCATGCATTCACTATGGTTGAGCCATTGCAGACTGTCATCAGATCTGCCAAGACTTATTTAACAAACAAGACACATAATTGAGTCTCTCAAGTCGTATCATCTAATTGAGAAGAACAAATTTCTATTTTTTATTTCTATCAAATTCCACAGTACTTCATCAGGGCCAGTCTAAAGAAAGCTAGCTACAATTATGTAATGCAAAAATAATAATATTATCATCTTCTTGTGAGTTTACTCTTTTTTTTTTCTAATTTATTTCCCTCTTTGCTAAGTATCGATCGAACAGAGTTTCAAGAATCTGTGCGTTTCAGTGAGCTTTTTCTTTTATGACCGAGAAATCCTTCTAGAGCCGACCTCTGGGCCAACCGCAGCCTTCAAAACTCAGGGATGATGGGTCTGTCCCTCTATTTTTCTCCACTTAAATACCAGAGTTCGTCCGCTTGGCGCAGGGCTCAAACGTGTGACCTAAGATACAAGTCCCTCACCCTTTGCTAATTGAAATAATAAATAAGAAATTCCTCATGAAACCTGCGTAAGAATTGTCTAACGATGAGCAAACATTGAACAATCCGCATGGGTATACGAAAACATATGAGAAAGATAAATGAAAGCCATACAAAGATTCAAAGAAAGCCCAAAGAAGAGAAGGTTTTCTGCAGCACATTATTTTCCATGTGTCGGGAAGTAATTCATCCCATTTTACCAGTAGCTGTTGAAAAAGTGAACTAGATTCATCCCAAGTACATGAATTTACCTAGTTCATATATTAGGGAATTTATGCTAAGATGCATGTATGCTTTTATTCATAAACTAGGGAATAGAAAAAGTTTAGAATTAAATTATGATAGATGTACTAGAATAGGTACATGTTAGAAGAATTCATATAACTATTTAGGCACTATAAAATTTTATGTAAGTCAAGTTGGTAGAACAAGAATTTCCTCCACTAGTCATTCTTCAAAGAAAAAATGATTGTCATGATTCAATAGCACATTCATGTAGTAGGGATAAAAGCAAGTAGTTATTTTCCGCGCGGATGCAGCATAGACTCAACGGATTCAACTCAACCCAATAATTCTTACACAAAGCATAGATAAAAAGGGAAGCCCGGTGCAATAAACTTCCGCTATGCGCGGGATCCGAGAAAGAGCCGAACCACAAGGGTCTATAGTACACCGTACTACATTTCTGCTCACACAAAGCATAGATATATATCTAGAAAAAAAAATCAACAAGTTCTGAACCAGTAATTGCAATAGTGCATATATGTTCATTGGTGATAACCTAAAAGGCTAAACACACAAAGTTATAGTCAATAAATAGTGTTCGAAAGCTATGACCATTCAAATATTATACGCTGCTATCAAATTAGAGATGTACAGCAGGCTCTTCTGACTATAGAATCAAACCTTCTGCGAAGATAAAGACCAAACAAGGAACCAAGAAGCAACACCAGAGCAATTTTGATTTGTTGACAATAGCCAAAATGTTAAAATAATTACAAATCCCTACATGCTACATGTTGACACTCAACTACAAGCATATACTTACACAGGGTCAGAGGCACGGTTTTAGCTATGAGTTCGGGAACCCATTAACTTTGACTCAAATTTTGTGTTTCTGTTAAAAAATCATTTGGTATGTATAAATAATTTATCCAGAACCCAGATAGCGAAAAAATTATGATCAGAACCCATAAATTAAAAAATTTAGCTCTGCCTTTGTAGGTACACGCATATCCTAAAATTTAGCTTAGGAAAGAGTAGTTATTGGGATAAAAGGTCTTTAAATGGTATCAAATAAAGCTTACCAAACCAGATAAAGCTAAAGAGAAACACAAGGTACCCCTAGAATATAAGCCAATTTGATGCCTGAATCTCGTTAAGCAATTTCCTCCAGTTAGAAGTATTCAACACTGAACTATGACTATAAACTTCGACACTTATCAAAGCAAAAAATAAAACCATAGCAAAACTTGACGAACTACGTTCCAGTTGGTTTACTAGTTTCAACTTTTTGGTGATAAAATCTTCGTTTCTTTAGAATATAAGGATACATTCTTTCCTAATCAAACTCCAAATTACGCCCCCACCTAGAAAATTAAGGACCCGTTTGGCCATAGATAATATTTACTTTTTTCCGAAAAAATATTTCACTTTTTTTGGAAATTGGTGTTTGGCCATGAAAATTCCAAATATAATTTAAAGTTTATTTGAAATTTGAAAAACACCCCAAATCTTGTTTTCACAATTTTCACTTTTTTGTTTTTGGTCATTGCTTTTTGTAGAATTGTATTAATCTCCATTGTGGAGCTTTTCTCATTAATGCAATATATATATAGTGTGTATAATGTGGAATGCTAATACAAAAGGGATCCTATAATTACCATAATTATACAACACTGATAATTACAAAATATATGGTAACACACCCCCTCAGTCGGAGCGGGAGGAGACCGGACGCTTAGATTAGATCTGAAGTCGAGGAATAGCTGTCTAGGTAGTCCTTTAGTGAATATATTTGTTTACTGATATGAAGAGGGCACATGCAATACATTGACATGTCTGGTAGCAAACTTCTCACGAACAAAGTGTATATTCATTTCAATGTGTTTGGTTCGCTGCCGCTGAACCGGATTGTGAGATATATAAACAGCAGATATGTTATCACACTAGACTATAGACGCCTTACGCAAAGGATACTGAAGCTCCAAAAGTAGATTTCGGAGCCAACAGATCTCAGCAACAACATTAGCAACGCCTCTGTACTCTGCTTCTGCACTTGAACGAGATAGTGTGGCCTGTCTCTTGACAGACCATGAAACTAGATTATCCCCTAAGAATACACAATAACCGGAGGTGGAGCATCGCGTGTCTGGACAACCTGCACAATCGTCATCCATATATGATAGTAACCTGGTAGGTGCAGAGGGGTATAGATGTAATCCATGATCAAATGTGCCCTTAATGTATCAGATGATACGCTTAAGGGCAGTAAAATGAGGCTCTTTGGGGCATTGTTAGGTAGATTTCAGTCTTGTTTTAGAGTGTGTTTTAGGGAGTCTTTTGTTTGTCTTTTAGTTGTTTTGTGCAGTATTATGCGTGTGTTGTGTGTTTTCAAGTTTTAAGCGATTCAGAAAGGAATAAGGCGAATTCAAAGGAAATAGGCGGTTATCAAGGACAAAAATGCATAGTCGATCACAAGAAATGAGTCAAAAAAGCCTTGGGAAGCTCGGAAAGCATTTCAATCGAAGTCCAGATGAAAAGGCTGAAGAGCCACGGCGCCCCAAAAGCCAGTGAGCATACGATTTTCAGAATTGAATTAGCGTCGCGGCGCTCTAATAGCTGAGCCTCAGCGCCGACGACGTCAGTGCAGCGAAAAACCTAAATTTAACAGGGGCAAAAAGATCCATTTTGGGGGTTTTTTCATGATATATATTTGAGGAGGCATTTTTCTGAGGGGAGAACATTTTTGGAGGCAAGAAACAAGAGAACAAGAAGCCATTAGAGACATCTATTGTTCAAATTCTTTTTCTTTTCTTTACTTTAATTCAGTTCATGTTGGATATTAAGTTAATTAGTTTTCTTAGCATGTCTAGGAGCTAATTACTTTATTAGGGTTTTCCGTTGAATCACTTGAAACTCTATTATGATTTAATACATTGTTAATGTTCTTCTTCATCTATTAAAATCTATTCAATTTGCGGTTATTGAATGAGAATTAATTGGCCTTTAGTTTTCATTATCTATATGAGCTCAAATCGAGATCTGAAAAGGGAGATTTGAATATGCTATAGTTGGTTAGACGTAGGTTTAATCTTGAACGAAAGTATCACGACTTCCTGTGTAGCGTTTTAGGTTATTGATCTTAATCCTCCTATGTGGCAGAACTTATCATAGAAATATAGAAAGTTCCCACTTAGGTTTTGTTTTTATATATCCTAACTGGAATATAGAACATCTCAGTTAACCTGCTATCTTAATAAGAAGAAGAATCGTTAGTCTTTCATTAATGAATGATAGAATGGAAAGTCGAGGAGATTGGAAACCCTAATTCCTTAATTACTGAATTAAACTTCGTGTGTTTTCATTGCTATTTTATTCTAGAAATTCATGTTAGTTTGTTAATTCTTTAGTTAGAAATCATCACTTATATTCGTTAGCCAAATAGAAACTAAGGATTAGTTAATTGATACTTGATAAATCAGTCTTTGTGGGCGATATTCGGTCTTACCGAAATTTATTACAAATTGCGATACGTACACTTGCGTAGCATCTAGAAATAACGCAACATGCATGCATAAACAGACACACATGGTGAACAGCATATCAGGCCTGGTGAATGTGAAATACTGTAGTGCACCTGCAAGACTCATGTAAAGTGTGGGATCGGACACCGGATTACCATCAACAACACTAAGCTTTGATTTAGTGTCAAATGGAGTGGACATAATCTTGCAGTTTGTCATTTTAGCCCTGTGTACTATCTCTTCTGCATACTTACGCTGACATAGAAATATAGAGTCTGCAGATCTAGTCACTGATATCCCCAAAAAATAACTCAGTTTTCCATGTCGGTCATGACAAATTCGGTTTTAAGCAATGCAATTATCTCATTTTTCAATAAATCGGATGAGGTAGTAAGCACAATGCCATCCACATATAACAATAAATAAGCGATGTTACCTAGATGAAAATGAAGAGAGAATTATCACACTTGCTACATACAAACCCAATCCGCATAAGATACTGTGCAAAACGATCATACCATGCTCTAGGGGCCTGTTTCAAACCATAAAGTGACTTACGGAGATAACATACATACTGAGGAGCTACTGGATGGACAAAACCAGGCGGTTGGTGCATTAAAAAAATTTCTTTTAAATCCCCATGTAAGAACGCATTTTTCATATCAAGCTGATGAATGAGCCAATGCTTACCCATAGCAATACTCAGAATGGTGCGAATGGTAGTCGGTTTAACAACCAGACTGAATGTCTCACCACAATCAATACCCTCCTTCTAATTAGTGTCATTAGCCACAAGTCTCTCCTTATATCTCTCTAGATCACCATTGTCTCTGGATTTGTAACAAAAACATGCATCAGATCACATTCACCCCCTCCGATCTAGGAACCAAATCGCAAGTATGCTATCTCGTTAAAGCATTAAATCCATCACACATGGCCGCATTCCAATTAGGGTCTTATTTGCCTAATTTTAGGTTTTTAGGAATTGGGGATATGGTTTGGGTAGATAGGTTGAAGTGGACCTTTGGTTTAAAAATCCCGCGTTGGGCATGGATTTCCATGTGGTGCGTGGGGGCAGGGGTTGGGAGGGTAGTCTGATGTATTTTCATGTCGGTGTCGGGTGTACAGCTGGGTCAGGTGGTGGGGTAGGGTACTGGTTCTGTGGTGACAGTGTTCGATACTGGGTTTGGGGACAACAAAATCGAGGCAGTAGTGTTGGGTTTGGATGTTGGGTTTGTGAAGGTCGACGATCTGAGTAGATCGACGTCGGCTGGGTGTCTTGGAGACAATACCGGTGACGGGAAGATGGTGGGTGGAGGTTGTGGGTTCTGTGATGGGGCGAGGAGGTTTTGGGTCCGGGAACTGTCTTAGGTCGGGGTGGCATGTACAATGGTTGGGTGAGGGTGTCCGATTAGACTGCTAATGGCCGGTGGTGACGCTACTAGGTTTACTATGAGAGAATGCCGGTGGGAAGGAGATGAGACATCGGGATGGGGAAGAGAGGCGGTGGTCGACCGATTGCTGATGGGAAGAGAGGCAATCGACGGCGACTGTGACTGTTCGGGGGAACTACCGGTGGTGGAAGCGGCGTGAGGCAGTGACTGGTAATAGTGGTGGTACCGGTGGAGAGCTGACCGCCGGTAGTGGTAGTGACGGGAGGTGGTGGTGGTAGAGTGCTGATTGCTGCCAGAACAGTGGTAGCATGTCGGAGAGCTTGGTGGACAAGCGGTGATGTGTCCAAATAATAAAGAAATTTGTAATCAGTGACTCGGAATTTCTGAATATTGGCAAACAGGAAAACATACTCGACAAAGGTGACATGGCGTGAGATTATGATTTTGTCGGTGGATAGTTCATAGCACAGGTACCCTCTAAGGTTCAATGGGAAGCCTAGGAAGATGTACAGAGTAGATTTGGGTGTTAATTTGGGGGGGGGGGCGTGTATGTCAAATTAGGGTAACACAGACAACCAAAAATTCTAAGATGGTCATAGGTAGGGACTCGACGGTAGGAAATTTCGGTGGGTGTCCTATTTTGAATCACACGGGTAGGTAAAATGTTGAGAATGTGTTCTACCGTTTTTAGTGCATATACCCAAAAACTAAGGGGGAGAGACGCATGAAAAAAGAGGGTACGAATCATATTATTAATGGTTCGGAGAATTCTTTCAGTTTTTCCATTTTGAGAGGAGGTATGGGGAAACGAGAAACGAAATATCATGTCATTAGCCATATAAAATTTATGAAATACGGAATTATTGAACTCACGATCATTATCACATTGAAACGATTTTATGTCTTTTTCAAATTGCGTTTTAACCAGTGTACAAACTCAACAAATTTGGAGAACACTTGAGATTTGAGTTTGAGTGGATAGACCCAAAGAAAATAAAAGAAATTATCCAAAAATACCAAATAATATTTATGGCATAAGTTGCTAGTTATGGGAGATGTCTATAAATCAGTGTGAATAATATCAAAAGGAGAGAAAGTAGTAGTCATAGAAGTCGTAAATGGTAGTCTAACGTATTTTCCTAACAGACAAGAGGAACAACTATGAGAAAGATTTCCTTTGTTACATTGGATTAAATTTCGGTTTCTAAGAGAATAAAAAACGTGAGAACCCGGATGACCAATTCAATTTTGCTACGTTGAGGGAGATATGATTGTTAAAACGGTGGGAGGAGTGACAAGGGCATTTAGAGATCTGGGAGGGTGGACACTAGCAGTGGACGTGGATAGGAAATGATATAGGTCCCCCTCCTTATTGCATCTCGAATGTAGTTTTCCGATACGGAGGTCCGTTACAGAAAATCCAAACGGGTCAAAGTTAATTGAGACAGAATTATCGATGACAAATTTTCTAACAGAGATTAGGTTTATGATGTTTAGGGCATAAAGGACGTTTTTAAGAGAGAAGTGGGGATGCGGTGGTGGGGTAAGGGTGTGGTCAAATCCTTGAATTAAAATGCGATGACCATTAACGACCATAATAGATTGTGGAGTTTATAACTTGCACAGTTGAGGAATATTACCAGAATTATTGGTGAGATGAGACGTGGCGCCCGTATCAATATACCACGCATTATCGAACTGTTGATAGGTCAAAGTGCCAAAAACCTGGCCCAATTCGGCTTAGGCTGGACCTGGGACTGACTGATGGGCCTCGGGATGTTGGGCCTGTCGGATGTGGCCTCGTGGAGCCGAGCCCATACTATTGGGCCACCGTATGGGCGCAGGGAGCTTGGGTCCGGTGACAAAGGCCGGCGGAAGGGCGCCCATGGTTCGGGCGGCGGCCGGATCGGGATTTGCTGAAGGCCCAGTCCGCCGTTGTGCTCCTGTTGTGGCCAGAAAAACTGATTTGGCTTGTTCCGCCATGAGGGTTGCCGGAAAGAAATATTTTTTTTAGGGTTCGGGGAGGTTGAGGACACTGTATATGAGAGGTGTAACCATGTATACCGGTGGTATACAACCTGTTGGAGAAATAGGGAGGTTGTATATCAGAGGTATATCAGCGTATATTGATTGTATATCGCTGGATTCGGCGCCGAAAAAAAAAATGGGGGAGGGGGGGCGATTCAAGGTTTAGGGTAGGGATGAAATTTTGGCCCTTGATACAACGTAGAATTGTATTGATCTCCCTTGGGGGGGCCTTTCTCATTAATACAATATATATAGTGTGTACAATGTGAAATCCTAATACAAAAGAGATCCTATAATTACCATAATTATACAGCACTAATAATTACAAAATATATAGTGAATATTCTAATAATACTTTTATCTTTCACTTTTCAAAATTTACCCCATATTTTTTATTTTTATAAATTTGACCCCGTGATAAATTCGATTTATGAGTTTCATGATCGGAGGGATATAAAAGAGGCTGTATGCATCAGTGAACAAGCTAAATTTGCAAATTATGATCTTGCATGGTCTAAAAAATAGCATTGCAAAGCAAAATAGGAGCTTAATTTTCACTCGTATAATACATGAGTTGAAATCCATGTGACCACACGTTAAATCAATATGCAAAGTAAATTAATTTGTTGAATGATTTCAGATTGTCTTTATAAAGATATCGAAAACTATTATGTTTATTATTTGTTTTGAGTGATTTTGCTAGTTTTAAAAATTTGGGGTATAAATCATATTTTATATCTTTTAAGAAAAGTGAATTCCAATAACCAAATATCATTTGCAAAAAATATGGTCAAACACAACTCCAACTTCAAAATTTTCAAAAAAAAGTGAAATTATTTTTGGTTTCTATGGCCAAACGTCTACTAAGTGATGACCCATCATTACATCCACCAAAACATATTCAAGATTAACAAAAATAATAAACTTCAGACAAGTCATTTCAGATGCACAATCTAATAGCAAATCTCTGTTCAATTTCGAAAAACCACACCACGTATGTATAAGTAAACATACCATATTAATCTATTATAGGTAGATCAAAACAAAATGAGAACTCCAAAGCTTATGCATACTAATCCACATTTCTATAATCACTTTATCATGCACATTCCAAGTAATTAGACTTAATTTAGGTAAGCAAACCTTTTTTACTTTAATTTCTAACACCAAACAACACAAATGTGCTTCCAAATTTTAACAAATTATATGTTCAGAACACTCATTTACCCAATTTCGGGAAGTATTTGACATGTAAATTGACATAAATTTTATAAAAGAGAAAAGCCTTTACCTTTTGAGCTAAATCTTCCAATTCCAAGCCCAAAATTGCTCACAAAAAATAAAAAAATTACCCGAGGATCAGGCCAGGCTAATCTTCTCTATATCGTTCCAATTTTATTGGATGCCCATAAAGGGACGAACCTACGTGCTAATGTTACGCCATATAAACATAGTGAAGAAGCTTTCTGTAAACTAAGAGGGAGAAATAGCTTGCTTTGTTGGGTGTTTTTGCTGGCACGGGCCTGGGCTACTGTTTACTAGTTCTCAACAAGCCCATTTGCGCCTGGACTTGACTTAACTACATTGGGCCATCCTTCTTATTTTACTTGGTTGGGGCGAACTTCTTCTAGAGTATTTTACTCAAATTTCACTTTTAGTTTTCATTTAATTGCACGATTTTCCCTTCAAATGGACTGGTCTATAATTTTTGTCCCTCAAATAGAAATTATGCCTATCGGACATAAGGTTTTTGAAGGACCAACACAACTTGTGTCAAATTCCTTAAAAAACTTATGTCCTAATAGATATAATTTTCATTTAAGGGGAAAAAAATTAAATAGCAGCACAAAACAGGGACAAAAGTGCAAATGACCATTTAGTTTTCCATTGTGAGCCTAAGAATTTGAACATTATCTAGAATTAATTTGGAGGTTCAATTGTTAAGGATGTCATTGTATGTGACATTTGGAACCCCTTGCCTTTGAGTACGGCAAAAACCCAGACATCGATCGAAATAGAGGATTAAACTCTTAAGTAGATTGCCCATGAAAAAAGAGCTTACTCCAAGATCTGACTCCCCTTGTGTAGGAGTTCGGGAAGGCCAAAAGTAAACAAAGAACGGTAGAAGAGAGTAAAGTGTTACGCTCATTCTTTTCTTTCATAGCTAGAGCAAATGGAAGGAGACCCTCTATCCTCCAAATGGAATATAACCAAAATTATTTCCTACACTCCATGCAAAACCATCTCAAACCATCTTGAAGTTGTCTACATCCTAACACACATAACATAACACATATTTAAGAGTTTATACATTGGTTAATACGATACAAGGAAACCATAAACACGATGGATGAGAAAGGCTCCAAAATTTCAAGCTCTTAACCTAAGGTAGGTGGGGGGAAATCTCATCACTTCTTAAAAGCAAAGTATAGGATATGATGATGCGACAATTTAAATCAACAAAAAAAAAATAGTATATAAAATGTTAATTTTTGGTTATAATGACAAGAGTTTTGCGATTTTATATAACAAAGCAAATTTGTGTCATTTTGATGGGGGAAAATAGTTTAGTAGCCATTTATGAAATTTACCCATTATTCACTCATTTTTTGACTCGTCCATCAAGATTGATTTCTTTTTGTGTTTTCATCCGTTGTTCGATATACGTATTGGGTCTCGATTAAACTCGAATTAGGGCTGGAAAGTCTCACATTGAGAGGTAAAACCCTCCCTGAAAAAAACAATTTCATATTCAGAATTCGAACATGAAACCTCTTATTAAGGATAAAAAAAATTACCACTTTATCACAAATGGTAATTAACGAATGAATCAATCTAAATATATAAGTTCACCACATGTATCTTTTACATAAAGTTTATCGCTTCACTACATTATTATGGGAAGAGGATCAAATCACTAGTTGTCTTTCAGATATTGTCTACATTTAACCTATGTTATACTATCTAGTGAAATTTACCCCTATTGTTATACTATCAGGCAAATTTTACCCGTAATGCTAGCAAACTTTTAAAAATATCCCCCAACCGGAACAACAACCTCATTCATTAATTTAATACATTTACAAAAAATTGAATTACTATTTGCGAATGAACCCAAAAAGAGCTTTTAACATATTGGTCGTTCAATAATATATATATATATATATATACCATTAATTTGATGAATGGCTATACATTGTTGGAATTTAATATTTACAAATATAGAATTATTATTTATGAGATAAAGCCAAAAATGGATTTTAACATATTTGGTCGTCCGAGCAAAAATAACTAATATTGCTAATCAAATATATATTAGTTATATATAAAATATATATATATATATATATATATAAAATATATTTACCGGCTATTATTTTGATTAGCGACTATAAACTATCAAAATTTCCAACAAATAAAATAAAAGCCTATGAGAATGTGCCATTTCAAAATTTCATGTCTAACCTACCTCAAAATCAACAACTTATCAATATGTATACAATGATTTAAATTATACATACCTAAATTTAATAATTCTACTCTCCAAAAAGTATATAAATCCAATTTTTGCCCTTTTAACTCTCTTCCTTGTTTCTCCGTTGAATCTCATTCACTTCACAGTTCACACCTGCACTTCACGAGTCACGAACATGTCTACCCTAGTCTCATTTATTTTTCAAGAACTCTGTATTTTCATATACCCTTTTGAAATCTTAATGGATACATAAAAAATTAGTGTTATTTTGAGTTCATTTTATTACATGTCTTAAATAAATGAGGATTTTTCGAAGATGTACGAGGATATTTTTTATCCTATGTTTGTTTACTGTTTGTGTTACTACACCAATGTTGTTGCTTTCTTCACATAGGCTTAGACATCTTGGGTCTGATGGTAATAATTATTTTATTTTGTTTTACTTTAAGTTGTTTGGATTAATGGGGTTCTTTTTGTTTTTGTTAATTTGATGTGATTTGGTTAAATTTTTTTGTTTACATTTTGGGTGCAGCATCGAAGGAGTTCGTTGGAGATTTATCAATTCTTGTAAGATTTCTCCTTTGTTGCTACTCTTTCCGTCTCAATTTATGTGTCTTAGTTTGACTTGACACGGAGTTTAAGAAACAAAGGGAGACTTTTGAATCTTGTTTATAGTTCTTTAAATCTTGTGTTCTTAAATTTGCGAATGTTGGAATTGGAAAACTTACTAAATATAGAAAAATACATTTTTTGGGGACAGACAAAAACGTAAAGTAAGACACTTAAATTGGGACATAGAGACTACATTTTTGTTGTGGGTATTGCTTTTTTGGTTTGTTGCTTAGTGGAAGTAGCAAAAGAGCATAGATCATTTTGAACATTTGATTTTTGATCAATACTCCCTTCGTTTCAATTTAAGTGTCTTAGTTTGACTGGGCATGAAGTTTAAGAAATAAAGGGAGACTTTGAATCTCGTGGTCTTAAATTAAAGATTTGTGTAGTACTTTGAATCTTGCGGTCTTAAATTTGCCATGTAAAATGTAGGAATTATCAACTTACTAAATATAGAAAGAAGCTCTCTTTTTGGAACATGCCAAAAAGGAAAATAAGACACTTAAATTGGGATGGAGGGAGTACATTTTACCTGGGTATTGCTTGTTTTGGTTTGTTCCTGAGTGGAAGTAGCAAAAGAGCATATATTGTTTTGAACATTTGATTTTAATCAATACTCCCTTCGTTTCAATTTAAGTGTCTTAGTTTGACTAGGCACGGAGTTTAAGAAACACAATGAGACTTTTGAATCTCGTGGTCTTAAATTAAAGATTTGTGTAGTCCTTTGAATCTTGCGGTCTTAAATTTGTCATGTATTGGAGAACTTACTAAATATAGATAGAAGCATTCTTTTTGGAACATACCAAAAAAGGGAAAGTAAGACTTAAATTGGGACGGAGGGAGTACATTTTGTTTGTGGGTATTGCTTGTTTTGGTTTGTTGCTTAGGAGAAGTAGCATAACAGCATAGATTATTTTGAACATTTGATTCTAATCAATAGTGGAGTAAGTTTTTTTTCTTATAGCTGAAGTTAGTCTTTTTGTACCCTCTTTGTTTGCATATGTTGGACTTGGTGTAAAAGATCAAGATCAAGTTGTTAATGGTCCGATACTCGTGACGATTTTTTACGAGACCCATAGTTTAAGATGTTAGTTATATGGAGTATATTATTTAGTATTAATCAAATAAAAATATTGAAGGGGAGCCTTGGAGGTCATGAGTTCAAGCCATGGAAACAACCTCTGACAGAAATGCAAGGTAAGGCTGCGTACAACAGACCTTTGTGGTCCGACCCTTCCCCGGACCCCGCGCATAGTGGGAGCTTAGTGCACCAGGCTGACGTTTTAATCAACTACAAATATTGAAGTGATAGTTACCAAGTTAGCAGCCGTTTGACCATGAGAATTATTCACTTTTTTCCGGAGTAATTTTTTTACTTTATTTTAAAGTCATATGTTGTACAATTTTGTCCTTTTTTCCATTTTTGTTGTGGGTATTGCTTTTTTGCTAAGGGGAAGTAGCAAAAGAGCATAGATTATTTTTAACATTTTATTTTAATCAATAGTAGTAAGTTTTTTTCTTATAGCTGAAGTTAGTTTTATTTTTGTATATTTTGGACCTGGTGTAAAAGATAAAGATCAAGTTGTATATGGTCCGATACTTCCATTACCCTGTCCCTTTGAAAAAGAAAAGAGTACAGAGTTTTCTATGGGCAAATGTATCTCCTTATTACTCATGACAGTTTTTGACTGGACACAAAGTTTAGGGTGTTAGTTAACTCATACATAGTAATCAAATAAAAATGTTGAAATAATGGTTAACAAGTTAAGTTGATAGAAAATATCATATCAAAGTTCAAAATTTGAATAATTAATGAATTTAAAGTATTGAAAGTTCTACAAAAATGGAATCGTGTCAAAGGTTTTTGGAATGTCCAAATATGGAAAGAGTGTCATGTAAATTGAAACGTATGGAGTATATTGTATGGGATCTGACTGAGATTCTTCTTATTTGGTGTTTCGATTGAAAAAGATGGAGTTTAAGATGTTAGTTAACTGATACTGGAGTATATTATTTTAGTAGTAGTAATCAAATAAAATGGTTGAAGTAATAGTTAATAAGTTACTTTGATAGAAAAGATCATATTGAAGTTTAAAATATGGATACTTAGTGAATTTGAATTCTTGAGAGTTCTTTAAAAATGGAATCAATGTCAAGATTTTTGGAATGTCCGAATATGGAAAGAGTGTCACGTAAATTGAAACAGATGGAATGTATTATACGGGATTTGATTGAGATTTTTCTTATTTGGGTTTTGATTGATATAGGCGTGGAGTATAATGTTATTGCGTGATCTGATTGATATTTTTCTATATGGGTTATTATTCTCCTTTTCAGAAGCACAGGATAGAGGTTCAGGCGCTTAGTGCAGTTCAACAGGTGATATAAAGTTTATATAAGTTCTTACAACTGTGAAAGTCTACTTGGATTGTTACTTATGTCTGCAAACCTTTTTTCTTCTGTTTGGTTTAGGAAGAAGTTGAAAGCCTCAAGGAACCGATCTTGAATGTCTACCGAGATGGAGACCAACTTTCTGTGGTCGGTTTGGATCCTATTGATAAGAACGATAGTCTTGGCCAACCTAAGAATGTCAGCTTACCGGGAAATGATTGTAATTTGATAATTCAGATGCTCTTTACTCCCCCCCCCCCCTCCATTTCTGTTCATTCTTTAACTGGAAATTAATTGCACACCTTTCTATGTAATTCCAGTAACCACACATGATGCGAAGAAAGAAAGTCAACAAGGTCTACCAGAGCAAACGCTAGCCACAACTAGAGAAAAGGTATTGTGAAATTTTCTACATCAGTCCTTTTATTTATTTATTTATTGTTTGATAAATGGGCTTCAATCATTGCACCGGCCTAGTGGTAAATGAGGTGGAGGGAGGTGGCAGGCATCACGTGGAATTAGTCGAGGTGTGCGCAAGCTGGCCCGGATAACACGGTTATAGAAAAAAAGTTTTCAATCTTTGAATTAGTACTCTAAAAGGTCACAAGTCACAGTTGGGTGGTGTTTCTCATAAGGAAAGTAGTTTTGGCGGAATGATTTGCGCCCAAGTAGCACAATGGTTACAAATCATTCATATAGTTGACCCTGAAATTTGGCATAGTGGATTGATTGATTAACTAAGAAAGCCACTAATGTTGCTTGTACAGAACTTGTGATTAATAGATGTACTTTAAATATTATTTGGCTAAAATAGAATTGGTGATGATTAGATGTAATATCATGTGTTATATGCGGTTTTAGAGTTGCATATGCATTACTGCTGGATTCCTTTGTTTGGTGGTGTTTTCTTTAAGGTGTTGATGTGTAGTAAAAATCTATGTCCTCATGCTTTGGAACACTTATCAAGAAATGGTTTTCTTAAATTAAGATAAATTAGCAAATTCAGATTTTGCAAGCTCATGAAGGTGGGGAAACCATCAATTCGATGCTTCGGATGAAAGATTTTTGTTCTTTTTCTTTTTTCTCCTGAATCAGAAGAAGGTTTGACTGAAACGTTTATAGGAAGGGAATTTTTATGTGCCATGTTCATTTATGATTTTCAGTTTCCAAGATTCAGCTGTTGTGTGACAATTTTGAAAAAGTAGAATTTTAATAATGGTATTGAGGGCTTAAAGTATTATTGTTTTCTCTCTCATCTCTCTTTCCTCTCTCTGTGAATGATTGAATGCTACTGTTCGACTTGAATTTGTTTTATGTATTTTGTTCGTGTAAACTGAAAGCTCATTCTGCATATGTGATCATATTACAGGAAAAATCCAGACCCAAAGAAGTTCAACACAGTCAGAATGTACAGTCTCATCCAAGGAGGGCATTAGATGCGAGGGTGAAGGAGATTAAAGATCAGCTGATTAGGGCCAAAGCATTCTTGAATTTTGTACCAGCGGGTAGTAACTCTAATTTTGTGAAAGAGATAAAGCTACGAATTAAAGACTTGGAACGAGCTGCTGGTGATGTTTCTAAAGATTCTGATTTGTCAAGGAGGTAAGATGATATTTCACTTGGAATGATTTGATATATGTTATTGCTCCACAGTAGCATAAAATCTGCTTGGCTTGAGTAGTGGCTTTTTTTTAGCTATGTTCTGTACCTTTTTCTGGTAAGTGTGTTATATTTTGTACTTATTGAGTCTAAAGAATATCCGAGAGAAGGTCAAAATGGTTAAATGGAATTGAACAAATAACTTGGTGCTAAAGTCAATTATGTACACAAAGACCGACTTTAACTTGATATTGCCTCATGAGTAGTTGAGGAAGAATTGGTGGGTCTTGTAACTAAGTGTTTTTATGTCAGCAAGTGAATACTTTTTTTTATTATTATTCTTAGTCTTGTAACTAAGTACTTAGTGTCGGCAAGTGGATACTTTTCTTACATGTTACCTTCTCAAAAAATAAAAGTGGATACTTTTCTTGATTATTCACTTCATAAAAAAAGAGATGAAATCTGGAGATAACCTAAAATAGGAAAGTATACTATTTGGCTTGGGAATTAGAGAGTACTAGTTAAATTATGTATGTATGATCTAAGAACAGTTATCTTTCTAGGGCAATACAGAAGATGAAGGCCATGGATGCAGCCCTGTCGAAAGCCAGTAAAATGTTCCCGGAATGCTCATCAATGGTGAAGAAACTTCGTGCGATGACATATAATGCTGAAGAACAGCTTCGATCGCAAAAGAATCAAGCTTCCTTCCTTGTAAATCTCGCTGGAAGAACTACCCCGAAAGGCCTTCATTGTCTTTCCATGCGGTTGACCACTGAATATTTTGCCCTACAGCCTGAGGAGCAGAAACTGCCTGGCCAACATAAATATCAGAATCCAGATCTCTACCACTTTGCTGTTTTCTCTGACAATGTTTTGGCATGCTCTGCGGTTGTCAACTCAACTGTATCAACTGCTAGGGTGAGCTGCTCCATAAATTTCTTATTCCTGGCTTTTATTATTTTCTATTTCCAATAGCGGGAGCTTAGTGCACCGGGCTGCCCTTTTTAATCTCTTACTCCCTCTATTTCAATTTATGTGTATTACTTTCCTTTGTAGTTTGTTAAAAAAAATGCAACTTCTTATATTTAGTACGCCTCTTTACTTCCAACATCTCACCTGGCATGTGTAAGACCTCACAAGATTCAAAAGGCATTTTGGTACGTTACACACATTTGTAGTTTGAGGCCCTAAGATTCAAGAATTTCTTTTACTTTCTTAAACTTTCGAGTTAGTCAAACTAAGACACATAAAATGAAACTGAGGGAGTATTATTTTTCATCCACGTGCTATTTTTCCTTTCATTTTCTTTCTCATCGTAACTTAAATCTGCTGTGATCTTTTGATAATTAAGAATAGAACCTAGGTTGGAGTATATGCATGTTGCATATGGTCTTTTGAGGGAAATTTTCATTTAGTGCGAAACAGACAAATCCACTATCGATTTATGAGAACACAAATGCTATTATTTTTTTGGTGTCCCCACTTCTGCATATAGAGAGTTCCAAGAAGAATTATAATTGCAGTAACATTATCATTTGTAACTCATCATGCAACTGTCGTATATGGAAGGGCTAACCTTTTATTGTTTTATAACAGTAGCTGTAAGGAGTAACTATTGATCACTATATATTTTGAAGACAAATTAAATAATCATGGTTATGCACGAATTTATACTATTGATCACCTATATATTTTGAAGACAAATTAAATAATCATGGTTATGCACGGATTTATGGCAAGTGTTTATGTATTTGGCAGGCTCCAGAGAAGATTGTGTTTCATATAGTGACAGATTCTCTTAACCTACCAGCCATGACAATGTGGTTCTTGTCGAATCCTCCTGGCAAAGCAACAATTCAGGTCCAGAGCATAGACAGGTTTGATTGGTTATCAAACAAGGATATTCTGCAGAAGCAAGAGTCTCTTGATCCAAGATACACTTCTCCGCTGAACCACCTGCGCTTTTATCTGCCTGATATTTTTCCTTCTCTCAACAAGATAGTGCTCCTTGACCATGACGTTGTTGTGAAAAGGGATCTAAGCAGACTTTGGCACATCAACATGAAGGGTAAAGTGAATGGTGCAGTGGAGACTTGTCTTGAAGGAGAGCCTTCGTTCCGCCGAATGGATATGCTCATCAATTTCACTGACCCCATGGTGGCAAAGAGATTTGACGTGAAATCATGCACATGGGCGTTTGGGATGAATATGTTCGATCTGCAGGAGTGGAGGAAGCGAAACCTGACTGGGGTCTATCACAAGTACTTAGAGATGGTATATATCTATATCCTGTTTTGTTAATTACTTGTGGAGTTGACTCACAAATAGTTGATGAGTTTTTGTTGTTCTACAAGAATGGTCCTTATACTGAAATAAATAGAATGTCTAACCTAATATTTGTTGCATAAAAAGTAAAAACATGATTTAGGGTGTGTTTGGTATGAAGGAGAATGTTTTCCTAGAATTTGCTTTTTTGGAAAACAAGTGGATTTCTTACTTATTTTTTAGTGTTTGGTAAGTAAGCAATTTTTTTTAATCTCAAAAGCATTTATGTGTAATCTAGCAAAAATACTGGGGTGAGGAATGGGGGTTCATGGGTGGCGGGGGTTGGGGGTGCTGGGTAGGTGGAGAGGAGACAATGAACGTGGAATGTCATTTATGAAAGTTGTTTTCACTACTTCCATTAGGGAAGTCATTTTTCTCATTTTCAAGGAACTTGTTTTACTAGAGAAAATGTTTTCCTCCATACCAAACACACCGATAAGTTTTTGTATATTCTTGGATCTTTTCTATAGTAATGTGTATATATCTTGGCTTGATTTATAACTGCTTTGTTTTATACTGTTCTCCTATTCTTCATTGCCTCACTTTTAGTGCATGCATTATGCAGGGAAGTAATAGACCATTAATGAAAGCTGGTACTTTTCCCATCGGTTGGATGACCTTTTACAAACATACACGTGCTATAGACCGGAGATGGCACGTCTTAGGGTTGGGGTACGAATCTGGTGTCAGACAGAACGAGATCGAGCAGGCAGCTGTGATTCATTATGACGGAGTTATGAAACCATGGTTAGAGATCGGACTTCAGAAGTTCAAGCCCTACTGGAAGAAACACGTTCGGTATGAACATCCCTTTTTGCAACAGTGCAATATTCAAGACTAGCAATTGGATCCTTTAGTAATAGGTCGAGTTCCACTTCACCACAATTACGTAGTGTAGGAACCCCTCATGTTCACCTTATTCTTTCACATTGATCCCACAAATTTTTCCTTGTAAAGTCCAACTTTTACACTCTCTATCCTACGTTTATTTCCTGCTCAACAGTCACAGAAATGTATTCCCACTAGCAATAACTTGGGACCTGATATTGGCGTGTGCCCGAGATTCTTGTAATGCTTGGACTTGCCTGTATATTGATCTTGTAGAATGCTAAAGAAGTGTTTCTTATGGTTTACCTATTGTAGGTGAGATATGAAATATATGTTCTGAGACATTTTCCTCACTCCTTTCTGAAATATATTTTACCTGTATATTTGTTAGAAAGAACTTATAAGATGCATATTTTTAACCATCCGGAGCGGGAACTCGTGACACAACTAATTAATTAGGATTCATGTTGTAGAAACCCACCGTGGGGTTTTTTAGCGCTCCCTATCGAGGACTTAATTCTTAAGGGTCAAACTCGAGATCTCTTGCAAAGGGTAAAAGAACCTTTACGATTCCATCACACCCCATGTTGATATACGGAGAAGCTCCTATACAAGTAAAAGTGTCTCAGAAAGGAAATGGCAATGAAATAATAAGAGATGCACACAAAATTTCCAACAAGTACTAATCATCATTAGTGAATATGCTTGATGGATATATCTATACATGATCTTAAAGAACTTGATTTAAATACCAACATAAGTTATAATTAAAATTAAGATACATTGCACTTATAAACATTTGAAATAGAAGAAACTATAGATACACTATTACTAGCTGCAACAACCCCCCCCCCCCCCCCCCCCAAACACTTTACAACCGAAAAAGGAACACGGGCTACCCTCTGTTAATAGTTGTGATCAGATTTATCATTGCCTTTATCATAATGGGCTAGATTTCAACGGCCTCATAGTCATAACATACTTTTTTTTGAAGGATTTTCATCAAGTATCCCTACTTTAGCCTTTCCCTTGATGTCAATTTCAAAGGATTTGATTGTTGGTATGTTCTCATGATCTTCTGGAGTTTTGATCACAGTTCCTTTGCCACTTTCTGTCATAATTAATGGAGTACTACTGGTTGCTCTTTTCTTCTTCATCCCCATGCTTTTTGGAAGAAGCATTTCTGATTTGCCTTTTGCCTTGATCTTTTTGTGTTGTGCTGCGAGAAGATTGAACAATCATTAAACACCATGTAATTAATGGATTCAAACAACCTATTTAGTTCACTGGAGTCAAACTGTACTATTTGTACTTATTTAATGAAATTTTAACACAGAGAGAATTTGAGTCAAGATTATTGCGTCCGGATAAACTCATACATTCTTAACTACATCTCCTCCTGATCTTCAACA
Organism: Anisodus tanguticus; assembly: GCA_034509755.1. NCBI lineage: Eukaryota > Viridiplantae > Streptophyta > Magnoliopsida > Solanales > Solanaceae > Anisodus > Anisodus tanguticus. The sequence continues at coordinate 3,084,962 of CM067543.1, read as the reverse complement.
GCATAAGCATGAAAAGGATGACGCATAACGTGAGTACGTAGTCACATTATGAGGTGGAGTTATATGGTCAGAATGAGGTCCAACTGAATTCCCTTAATCGAAAACATACGCTCTACATATAAAAAAAAGATTGTTTATATATAAATTATTGAATCTCCTTTGCATAAGAAAATCTTCTAGTATAACATCAAAGTTTTGCTTGAAATTTACTTTAGTTCATAGCTAGTTTGAAATCAATCTGCGTAGCATTTGTACCTTTTTTCCTTTAATACTCTTATTAGAATTCTTATATTTGTCACTACTAAACACTAGTTAAAAACCAACAAAATTTGTCGCTAATCCTATTTAGTGATGAAATATAGCGGGATATTATAAAAAAAATTATGTTAACTACGAGCAACTTAGAAAAGAAAGTCCGTAACAACCCAACTCTTTTGTAGTGAATAATTGTAAATAACACAAGATGTGTGTGTGTGGGGGTGGGGGGGGGGGGGGCTTTATACTCCCTCTATCCCAATTTGTTTGAAGGTTGACCAGTTTGAGGGTCAAACAACTTTATCTTTGATTTAATTTTAAACATAGATGTATCGAGTATTTTATAATAAAATTTACATAGTTGAAAACTACATAAAAATATTATAGGTCTGCATAATTAATAACTCACAATATATGAAAAGAGTTGGAGAGAATTGTTTGACTCCCAAACTGGTCAACCTTCGAACAAATTGGAACAGAGAGTATGATTTTTAGCCGACCTTTAGTTCCGGCAGATCTTATAATGCTCAGGGCAAGCTGCAAAGCTGGACTCTTGATTGATGATTCTATAGCTTCATTTGGCCTCATAGTCGTAATTGCATTTCTTCTAATTGGTAATTTTTCCACCTTCTCCACTTCTTCTTTGTCCTTGATACTACTTGTGTTTGTCACGGGTGGCCTTGGTGGCTTCTTTGATGAATGTGCTAATGGAGTCCTTGGAGAAACCATTGGAGTTGATTGATCAACCTAAAAAAAATAATATATAAATACCCTTTTGTTTGTTATATATCCGACTAGAATATAAACACATCATATATATACGTGTAAAAAATAATTTTTTGATAGATATACACCCTATGATTTTCCGACAAGGATGTTCAACTGATCGATCACTCTTGAATCTAGTGGAAGTGTTTGACCTATACATACCCTTCGACGAAGGGTATTCAATTGATCAATAACTTTAGAGCCCAAAAACAATATTTGAACTATATATATAAATCCTAGCATTTTGAGGCGAAGATTGTTCACATGCTTGATCATTCTAGAGCCCAATGAAAGAATTTGACCTATATACACCCTATGATTTTTAGATAAAGATTGTTCAACTGATCAATCACTCTTGAGCCCAATAATAATATTAAAACTATATGCACCTTATGATTTTCTAGTGAAGAGGGTTCAATCGATCAATCTTGAAATTAGTGATAATTTTTTACCTATATCTACCCAATGATTTTCTGACGAAAGGTGTTCAAATGATCGATCACCCTTCAACCTAGTGACACAATTGACGTATATGCATCTTAGAATTTTCGACAAAAAATGTTCAATTGATCAATCACTCAGAATCTATGTGACTTTGCCACCGCTTCTAGAGCAATCACAAGCTAATGATTGAATCAAAGAGAGGGAGAGGGGTGGGGTGATTAACTTACTTAAATTGAAGAAAAGAAATGAGAGAGGTGCAGGAATATGGTAAATTGTTAAGGGAAGAAAGGATATTAAATACTTGAAATGAAGTGGTTGTTATAAGACGCGATAATTAAATGAGATTGAGTAAAAGAGTTATTTCATATTAAATGCAAATATCCTTAATAGAGTGCTTAATAGAGTGATGAATATGATTTGACCAAACATACAAAAAGCCAACTAAGCATGCATATAATACAAATGTCAATTTAACACGAAAATGTGATGTGTATGTTTTAAGAAACGTGATAGACAAATCACCTTTTCTTTTGTTTTTGTGATATAATGGTTGAATGACTACATCTTGGATTTTTTGGTTTTTAATGATTCTGTTACTGAACTCCATTTAATTTGATTATTTCATTTTTGCTTAGTAGAAGAATTAAAAGGAAGTTTTCTTATTTGCTTTCTATCAAAAGGAACTTTATTTTTACAGGTTGGTATAAAATATTTAGTTAGAAGTTGTGAATTTTTTATTATTCTACTTAATGGCAGATCCATTTCGTCCAAGAAAAGTCAATTGACACTTCTTCATCGAAAAAATTAATAATGTTAATAAAAAGTATGATTTACGATTATGAAAAAGGTTTTTTTGAAAACGAGATCAAGGAAACAAAGTTATGAATCATTAATAGATTCATCATATTCCAAAGTCATCAAACTCAACTAAGTTCAACATAAATAGGTTATTTTTGTGGAATTAAATATATAATTTTATTATCGAATAAACGTAATTCATGAAAACTATTAAAATTCTTGAATTTCTACCAAAGATCAGGACATACACGAGAATTAAATCCTTATCACTCTTATCAAAGGATTTGACCTATGTTGTACCTAAAATCTCAGAATTTTAATCGAAATATTATATTAGGCAGAAATAAGTAAGAGATGTATTTCTAAATTTACAACCAACAATAACGACATTAACTAGCCATAATTCCAAATAAATTGGGGTCAAGAACCCATAAACCGACAATAACAACATTAACTAGTCGTATTCAAATAAATCGAGGTCGAGAACCCGTAAAACGACAATAACAACATTAACTAGCCGTAACTCCAAATAAATTGGGGCCCAGAACCTATTAACCGACAAAAAAAAAACGTTCTTTTTGGTCGTATACATAATACTACCCTGTCTAATTTGTTGGAATATTTTAATAATCTGTCAAGCCCAGAACCATGACCTGGGTGTAACAAGACATTTGGTGCCTTACTGATGTGATCGAGCGAACCACATGGCTTGCTGAATCAACATGGGACATGTACTAATGCAGATTGTGAGTTAAAACATGAGAAGTATGAATAAAATATGTAACTTCATAATAATACTGAAAATACTGTTTTAAAAACGTAAGTGCGAAAATAGTCTGAAAAAAACATATTTGTGTAGCCAAAAGGTTAACTGTAACTGAATACTGAACATGACACACTGACTAGTCTATGAAACCTCTGACATGAGTTTGAAATACTGAACTGGCGCTGGGACAAGGCCCCAACATACCTGACTATCCAACATGACATAACTGCTGAAAGTACTGACAATGCCCCGAAGGAAGTGGGGCTCACCAAATAGCTGATACAATGAAGTCCTAACGAGCAGATCCGTCGTCCTGTAAATCAATGTCTGCATTGTGAAATTCAGGCCCTAAGCAATAGGGACGTAAGTACATTGGAATTGTACTTGTATGTAAAATAACTTAATGAAATAATAGTAAGTGGGGTTCTCAGGGAATGGGCAGGGGCGGATTTACGTTGATCTGAGGGGCGTCACGTGACACTGCTTCATCGATTTGTTTTACTAAATATACATATATAAAAAATAAATAGAACGAAATTAAAAGGTAGAACAAATAAAGTGACACTGCTTCTAAACAAAGATGTGCTTGGTCCGTTGGTCAAGCGCTCCAATTTTGTGGGAGAGGTTGTAAATTCGAACTCCCTCAAACTCTAAAAGAACTCATAAGTCATAGTCTTAAAAATTCTTTTATCAATTAGAATACCATTATTAGTTTCCCACTTTTCAAATTAGAATATAAGTTCTTACTTCTTGTTAGCACTTTCTTTACTATAATATTTTATTAAGTGCTTGTAATTTGTTCATAACGATAATTTTATTTCTTTCTACTTTCTACCATGAAATTATTTAGGGTTCGTTACATTGATATTTAAATTTATCTATGTTTTAATATATCTTTACTGTCTTTAATCCTAGTAAGAGCTATGAACATGGAATATTATGGATACCTTTCAAAAGATGAAATCTCATCGAGGAGAATTGTAATAATGTACTTGGAATGAATTTTATTACTATAGTTTGAGTGTCTTTTACAACATGATATCACCATAGTGATTTATTCAGTTGTTCACTCTTTTACATGGTGACACTGCTTATGAAAAATTCTGCGTACGACACTGAAAATGGGCAGCCCAAATCAATAACATGGATACATGAAGTAATACGAAACTGAAACTGTAAATGTAAACTGTAACTGAAGTTGTGAACTGTATACTGTAAACTGTAATTTGAAACTAAAATCTGGACATGATCATGATCTGTATGATAATTTGAAACATGAGTAAAACATTTTTAAGTGGGAGAGCCTTAGTATAACCGATAACATGAATCACCATGTAAATATGTGGAGTCTGGTACCTGGCCAAACCAGCAGAGCAATCTCATACCTTGTCGGGGTATGAGATATGACCATGACATGAAAGGATCCAATCAATAGTCTGAAGGTATCATCCTAACTGGGCGGAGCGATCCTTAAAATATGCTAGCATACATAGTTTCAGGTTATTTGAACTTTCTCGGTAAGCCTATGCTACTCCCAAAAAATATGAACATGATTATAAGTGACATTTGCGCCCATGATTTTCAAAACATGATTCATAATATAGTTTATAACATGTAGACATAACATAGTTTTTCATGAAAATCTGTATAAATGTATATAATTCTTGAGGCATGATAATAAGTAAAAATTCATATAATGGAACAATCTGAGTTCATAACTGGTATCTGAGAGCTCATGGGAAAAATAACACGAGCATACATGGATTACGAAAAAATTCATGGAAATCAAAATAACTTTAATGAATATAAATACTGAAACATGTTTGAGCTTGACATATATATATATATATATGTATATAAGTTCATAAAAACATATATCTAGGGTTTATCGTGAATTGAGACCAAACACCTTAGAAATCTGAGGAAAAACATGGTTCATGAATCAAGCATAGCGTGGGGAAGAACAAAGATGTTCCCACATGTATATAGAAGCCCTACATACCTTAATTTCTCCAAAACACCCAAAGAAGAATCCAAACTTTAAAGAAGAATCCCAAAAATCTGAACTTGAACCTTTGAGAAGGGTTTTCTTGAAAATCCTAGGATTGTAGAGTAAAATCTTGTTAATAATCCATGAATAATCGTTAGAATTACTTAAAATATTTAGGAGAGACTTACCTTGATGTCGGAGGATGAGGAGAGGAGAAAAATCTGTGGTAGGGTTTGAAGAAGTAAAGAATAGAATGAAAAATCAGGAAAACAACGTACTTAAAAAAGGTTGTAGGGATCGCACGCCATGGAGGACGTGTTGCCTTGCCTGTACATGAGTGTGCTCGCGCTTGCGCACGCAGTGGACCTCACTTCGCTGCATGGACGGGCGCGACATGGCCTTGGGACGCCAGTCTGCTATCGTCGCGAGCCTGTGGACGAGCACCGCTGATAGCTTTTTAGTAAAACATACATAACTTTATGTACAATGATCCGTTTGAGCTCCACCATACATGGATGGAAAGGTGTTTCAAATGTATACAACTTTTATGTTTTAAGTTTTCTCAAATTCACAACAAATTGTCACTAAAGCAAGATGTAAGACAGACTTATCAAAAGATTAGTCGATTCTATCGAATCTTATGCACCCCGCTATCCGTCTTGATTTCAAAACAACTATTTCCGCTTAAACTCATCCCGATGGGACTTCATATGGCTAAAATATCACATTAACACTCATTCACACCTAATCCGAATTTACGGAGTGTTACGTTATCGATAGTAAATTTGATAATATTAGAGCTACTCGGACTATATTAATATAACTTTTATTACAATTTTGGATATTAAGAAACTACACAAAGAGTTCATTAAAGTTATGATTTCTCATATCAACATGATATGTGTGTTTATGTATTCTATAACATATTGTTGTGTAAGTAGTGAAAAGAATAACAAAAAGATGCAAAGAATTGTATTTTGTTGGAGTTAAGAAAAATCATCACACCTTCAAAGCTAAGAGTAAACCTTATTTACCAAATTTGACATCGATTGGGGACACCTAAATAGTAGAAATGAGAAAAAAATGATTACGTTGTTATGTGTTAGTTTCATTTATTCATCACTCCCATAGAGATTGCTTAATATACATGAGGCTATAATTCACACCATGTTAGATGAATAATAAATGAGATAAATTTTTAATTGAGTAAAAGAGTTTGTTTGTTTCACATTTAATGCAAGTTTTCTTAAGAGGTTGATCAACATTATTGGACGAAACAAACAAAAAGTCATTTAGACATGCATATAATACAAATGTCAATCAACACTAAATTGATATGTGATTTAAGAAACGTGTTAAACAAAGCATCTTTCTTTTATTTTTTGTAATATAATGGTTGAATGACTATATTTAGGCTTCTTTTGGTTTTTTTATGATTTGGTAACTGAATCCCCATTAAATTTGATTAATTCATTTTTGCATAGTAGAAATTAAGTTCATAAATAAAGTTTTTCGTTTTTTCTCTGTCAAAAGGGACTTCATACTTTCGGTATAAAACATTTAGTTATGTGAAGTTTTTACTATTCCACTCAATGGCGGAGCCATTTTCATCCAAGGAAAGTTAGTTGACACTCTTTCATTGAAAAAATTAACAATAATAATGAAAAGTATGATTTAATTACCGATAGAAATTTTGACAATATAAGAGTTACTCGGACTAGATTAATTTAACTTTTATCAAAATTTTAGATATTAAGAAACTACACAAAGAGTTTATTAAAGTTAGAATTTTTCTCATATCAAACTTTGGATATTCTACAACATATTATCATGCAAGTAATGAAAAGAATAACAGAAAGATGCAATGAATTGTTTTTTCTTGGAGTTAAGAAACAATTATCACACATTCAAAGCTCAGAATAGAACTTATTTACCAAATTTGACACGGATAGGAGATACCTAAATTAGTAAAAATGAGAAAAAAGGATTACTAGTTTATTAAATGTTAGCTTCATTAATTCGTCACTCCAATAAAAAAATTGTTGTAATATAGGATATTTGAGAGGCTATAATCCACATCAGTGTTAAATGCATAATAAATTAGATAAGTGTAAGATTGTAATAATCTCCCTTGGGGAGTCTTCTCATTATTACAAAATATATATAGTGTGTACAAAGGAGGAATTCTAATACAGTAAGGATCATAATATACCATAAATATACAGTATTTATAATTACACAATATATGGGGAATATTCGCTAATACACTCCCTCAGTCGGAGCGGGAGGAGGCCGGACGCTAAGACTGGATCTGAAGTCGATGAATAACTGTCAGGGAAGCCCTTTTGTGAAGATATCTGCATACTGATATGACGAAGGCACATGCAACACTTTGACATGACTGAGAGCAACCTTCTCACGAACAAAGTGTATATCTATCTCAATGTGTTTGGTTCGCTGATGTTGAACCGGATTGTGAGACAGATATATGGCAGATATGTTATCACAGTAGACGATGGACGCCTTACGTAGGGGATACTGGAGTTCCAAAAGTAGATTTCGGAGCCAACATATCTCAGCGACAACATTTGCAACGCCTCTGTACTCTGCTTCGGCACTCGAACGGGATAGTGTGGCTTGCCTCTTGGCAGACCATGAAATGAGATTATCCCCCAAGAATACACAATAGTCGGAGGTGGAACGTCGCGTGTCCGGACACCCTGCCTAATCTGCATCTGTATATGATAGTAACCGGGTCGGTGCAGAGGGGTAGAGATGTAACCCATAATCAAGTGTGCCCTTAATGTATCGGATGATACGCTTAAGAGCAGTGAAGTGAGACTCTCTGAGGGCATGCATAAACACACACACCTACTGAACAACATATGCAATATCAGGCCTGGTGAAGGTAAGATACTGAAGTGCACCTGCAAGGCTCCTATAAAGAGTAGGATCGGAGACTGGAGCACCTTCAATAGCACTAAGTTTCGATTTGGAATCGACCGGAGTGGGCATGATCATCTTAGCCATGTACACGATCTCATCTGCATACTTACGTTGACTCAAGAACATAGTATCTGCAGATCTGATCACTAATATCCCCAAGAAGTAACTCAACTTACCCAAGTCGGTCATAGCAAATTCGGTTTTAAGTAAAGCAATAATCTCATTCTTCAACCCATCAGATGAGGCAGTGAGAACAATATCATCTACATATAGCAGTAAGTAAGCAGTGTTACTACCTCGATGAAAAATAAAAAGAGAATTATCACACCTGCTGCATACAAACCCAATCTGCATAATGATCCTGGCAAAGCGATCATAACACGCTATGGGGACCTGTTTTAATCCATACAGTGACTTACGGAGACGACATACATACTAAGGGGCTGCTGAATGAACAAAGCCAGGTGGTTGTGCATGTAAACCGTTTCTTTCAAATCACCATGTAGAAACGCATTTTTCACATCAAGCTGATGTATCAGCCAATGCTTGCCCATAGCTATACTCAGAACTGTGCAAATAGTAGCCGATTTGACCACCAAACTGAAAGTCTCACCACAATCAATACCCTCATGTTGGTTTGTGCCATTAGCCACAAGTCGTGTCTTATACCTCTCAAGATCACCAATGTCTCTGTATTTATGACGAAAGATCAACATGCAACGGATCACATTCACCTCATCGGTCTATGAACCAAATCCCACGTGTGTTGTTTCGTCAAAGCATTAAATTCCTCACATATAGCCGCATTCTAATTAGGGTCTAGTTTGGCTAATTTGGGATTTTTGGAAATTGGGGGAATTGTTTGTGTGGATAGGTTAAAATGGGCTTCGGGCTTGAAAATCCCGTGTTAGGCACGGGTTTCCATACGGTGTGTGGGGGCAGTGGGTGGTTGTTTAGTCGGGTGGGTTGCTAGTTACAGGTCATGGAACTGTTGCGAGTGGTTGGTTTGTGAAGTGGTGGAGCAGGGCAGTGGGTGATGTGAGGAGTGTAGTGATGGTAGATCTGGCCGGGTTAATGGTAGTGGGGTAGGTATCGTCGGGTAAGGCGACAGTGGTGGGTTTGGTTGGTGGTGCTGGTGCGGTGGTGTGTTGATGGTGTTATCAGTAACGGGTTTGTCGACTATGAATGGATCGGTAGCTGGGCTGTCGGAGTTGTCGATTAGTGGAGATAGTAGAGCAACTGGTGGCAGGTGAAGGTTCCGGTTGGTATTGGATTGTTGGACCGGTGGCGAGATAGGAGAGCCTAACCGGTTGCAGGTGGTGGCGGCAACCGACACTGAGTGTGACTGAGAGGTGACCGGGGAGACTACCGCGGAGCTGACGGCGACAGTGGATGGCAGAGACGGGTCAACAGTGGCTGACTGATGTAGTTGGCTGAGAATGAAGGGGGAGATGTCGGGCTCGTCAAGAAAGGTATAGTCCATTTTTCAGAATTTTTGGAGATTCGAAAAAGGGAATGTGGTCTCGTCAAACGTGACATGACGAGAGACGTGGATTTGACGAGTGGACAAGTCATAGCAAAGATAGCCCCTATGATTAGACGGAAAACCTACGAAGACACACGGAGTAGTTCGAGGTGCTAATTTGTGGGGGGCAGTGGAAGCAAGATTGGGATAACACAGGCAACTGAATATCCTTAGGTGATCGTAAGAGGGGATCCTTCGGTAAAGAATTTCGGTTGGAGTCATATTGTGAAGGGTGCTAGTAGGTAAAATATTTAGAACGTATTCTACAATTTTGACAGCATAGACCTAGAAGGACGGTGGAAGGGAGGCATGAAACAGGAGAGTACAAAACATGTTATTAATGGTGCAGATGATTCGTTCTGCTTTACCATTTTGGGGTGATGTGTGGGGACACGAGAATCGAAACACCATGCCATTATTTCTACAGAATCGGTGAAACATGAAATTATTGAATTCATGAACATTATCACACTGAATGATTTTATGCATTTTTCAAACTGTGTTTTGATGAATGTACGAAACTCAAGAAATTTGGCAAACACTTCTGATTTAAATTTGAGTGGGTAGACCCAAATATAATGAGAAAAATTATCTAATAAAACAAGATAGTATTTATGACCAAGTGAACTAGAAATAGGAGACGTCCACAAATCAACATGAATAATATCAAAAGGAGAAAACGTAACACTGGAAGAACAAAGAAAGAGAAGGTGGTCTTCTCGGTCAAAAAAAATGACCGTCGGTGAGAAATCCGAGAGAGGGGGGGCGGATTTACTATAGAAGAGGTCTTGGCTTCTGATACCATGTAAGATTGTAATAATCTCCCTTGGGGAGTCTTCTCATTATTACAAAATATATATAGTGTGTACAAGAAAGGAATCCTAATATAGTAAAGATTCTAATATACCATAAATATACATTATTCATAATTACATAATATATTGCGAATATATGGGAAATATTCGCTAATAATAAGTTTTTTATTGAGTAAAGGAGTTTGTTTCACATTAAATGCAAATTTCCTCGAAAGGATGATGAACATGATTTGACCAATCAAAGAAAAAGGCATTTAAGTATGCATATAATACAAATGTTTGTTGGAAAAAATAATTCAAAGTTGTAGGAAACTAAAATTGATTAGTACTTGGAGATTTAATTCATATCTATTTAAAATTTATATAAGAATATATTTTTCTATTTTGAGTTAAAGCAGAGGCGGATTCAGGATTTGAGCTCAAGTGAGCACTATTATCTTTAATTCGCCAATTACTAGCAAAAAAAGTTCGACGTGCAACTCTTAAAAACATAATAATTATGATCGCAAATTACGAATATGATAAGAGTCCCAAATTTAAAATTTTGGCACTTTATTAATTAAAAATTCCAAAAAAAAATTGATAAGGTTTTAGGGCATAGCATAAGATAATACAACTATTAATTAAATGAAATAAGTTATGTCTTCCTCAATCTCCAATAATTAAATACTATTATATAGTTATATAATAAGTAATTCATTATCATAATACATTGATAAAATCTATATTAGTCACTAAAAAGGGAAAAGCTTTACTGTTAGAGAAGGCTGATCGTTAGCTCGAGTTCGATTGCCGGAGAAATGTTGAGTGTTGACGATGGATTCGATTGTGACTGACATTCCTAATTTAGTAATTTGTGAGAATGGAAGAGAGAAATGGATTTAGAAATTAGAATGGGGAAATAAATCTTCTTTCTTAAGTGTTAACTTAGGGAGAAGAAAAAGTAGTTTTGGAAATTTGTGGCTTTTTAGGGGAGGGATTTAATTAAAAGGCAGGGTGGGAAGGGAGACTAAAGAGTTAGAAAAATTAGAAAAATGAAAAAATAAATTGGGATAAGGCATTATTACCCTCGAACTATATTCGAAGTTGCTATGACACACCTTATATTTGTGGGTTCTATTACCTTCCTAATTATTTTTCGTAATTCTTTGTACCTTTATTGCTGACGTGGAGCACTGCGTGAGAACTTAAAAAAAGAGCTCTGACATATACAAAATAGGCACATGTCAGTTCCAAAGCTAATTTTCAAGAGCTCTTCATCCCAATCTATCACTCATTTTCAAGAGCTCCAAATCTAATTTTTTGTGTCAAAATTCAACAAAAACTCAACTAAATTCCCACCAATCAAGCTCAAATTTCAACTACAACGTCTCAACATCATCACCATACCCCAGTAATCAATTTGGCCAACAACCAAGAATTTTGACAAACATAATTTTTTTGTTCTTCAAGCTTTTTCAAGGTTCAACAATGATGAATTCAAAATTCTTTTTTCACTTTCGAATCTCATCAACAACTAAGGATTTAGAATGAATTTATCACTTGAACCTCAACTTTAAAACTTCAAAAACCTTCGAATATGCTCAACACCTCCAATAATGTTTCAAGTTCATAGAAAAATAATTGTCCTTTTCATTTTTCTAAATACAAAATAATATTCCATTACATTTCAAAATTAAAAAGAAGAGAAAAAGGAAGAAAATGAAATAGATTTTAAAAAATATGAAATTACACGCGGCAGCGCGTGTATTTCACCGTCTGTCAAATATTTGGTTCTCTATGCCATGTCAGCACATAAGGTGACATTTATTACACTTTAAGAAGTTTAGTGGGGGTAATAAGATCCCCGTAAAAACAAAGTGTATAGTATCAACTTCGGATATAGTTCAGGGGGGTAATAGTGCCAGAAACTCTACACAAAAAAAGTGAAATAGTGTAGCTGAGTTTCGAATGCGAAGCAGTGCAAATAATCTAAGGGTCACGATGACCAACTGAGCTAGTCCAGCAAATATAATTGATGGTAATATATATATATATAGAGAGAGAGAGAGAATGTTTTTTCGAAGTTATTGGGTGCACGTGCATCCCCACCCTTCCATGTGGGTCCGCCCCTGGGTTAAAGTACATTAGACACTATTATAAATAGGAGTGATGCTAGCTACTTTCGTATTATAAATAATAAATGTGATAAGTTTTTAATTGAGTAAAAGAGTTTGTTTCACATTAAATGCATGTTTCTTCAAGAGGCTGATGAGCATGATTTGACTAAACAAATAAATAGTCATTTAAGTATGCATATAGTACAAATGTATGTTGGAATAAATAATTTATAGTTGTACGAAACTAAAATTGATTAGGATTTGGTGATTTAATTCATGTCTAGTTAGAATTTATAATCAAATTTATATAGGAATAGATTTTCTTGTTTTGAGTTAAAGTAGATTTGATACTATTATAAATAAGGGTGATGCTACTACTTTCATATTGTGGATATTATAGAGAGCATTCAGATCACGAGCTTATGAATAAAATATTTTCCATCATATTGATATTAAATCTTGTACGATATTGATAGAGAATCAAATAGCTTTCGCTACCAGCTATCACCCATATATGCGGACGTTTGGCCATAGTTTTATGAAGGATTTTCCTCGAGCATCCCTACTTTAGCCTTTCCCTTCATGTCAATTTCAAAGGATTTGATTGTTGGTATGTTCTCATGATCTTCTGAAGTTTCGATCACAATTCCTTTGCCATTTTCTATCATAATTAGTGGAGTACTACTGGAAGGAATTCATTCTATGATTTATTTCATTCCCATAATACAATATATATATATATATATATATATATATATATATACAAGCCTATAATATTAATCTATGGCTATGAATTTGGAAGACTAACCTAATCATATCCTAACTATATGCTAATTATCTAATCATACTAATTACATAGCATTCTCCTTAATTACATAGATGATTTTACATAATGGAGATCATTAAGGATAATGATATTCATAATTATCCTTAACAGACCCCCGCAATCTTAGCTGGAGGTGCACAGATGCTCAGACTGTCCCTGAAATCAATAGTATGCGCGGAAGCCCTTTTGTGAAAATGTCTGCAATCTGATAATGGGACGGAACATGAAGAATCCGGACTTGTCCACGTGCAACCTTTTTACGGACAAACAAGATATCAATTTCTATGTGTTTTGTGCGCTGATGCTGGACAGGGTTACCTGATAAATATATTGTGCTCACATTATCACAATAAACCACGGTTGCTTTTTCGATCAAACAATGTAGTTAAAATAAGATTATGGAGCTAACATGATTCAGAGACCACATTAGCTACTCCTCGGTATTCTGCCTCAGCACTCGACCGAGACAATGTCGGCTGGCATTTTGATGACCAGGAAATGAGATTCTCTCATAAAATCACACAATAGTCGGAGGTGGAGCGTCGTGTGTCTGGACAGCCACCCCAATCAACATCGTATAAGATGTAATACCAGTCACGGTGGACTTATACAGATGCAGCCCAAAGTCAAGAGTACCCTTAATAAACCGCATGATTCGTTTCAGTAATGTGTCGGGTCACTGTATGGGGAACATGCCGTGTTACTCAATTTTGCCTTTGTATCAACCGACATATGGGACTGTTTGCACAAAGACATACCAGCTTTTTCTATGATCTCCTCGGCGTATTTCCTTTGGCTGAGAAACAAACCACTTGCATATTCAGTAACCGCAATGCCCAAAAAATAGTTTAAAGGACCCAAATCCTTTATAGCAAATTTCGACGCAAGGAAGGACATAATAGACTGGCGAAGCGAGGCAGATGATGTTGTGAGAATAGTGTCATCCACATATAGATGAAGATAAGCCATGCCATGTCCCTTCTTGTAAACGAACAAAGACTGATCGAACTTGCTATGGGAGAACCTCAGTGTGGATACGAACCCTGCAAACCTATTGTACTATGCCTTGGGGCCTGTTTCAAACCATATAAAGATTTTTTCAACAAGCAAACATAATTCGAATAGGTAGGATCCCGAAAACCCAACGGCTGGTGCATGTAAATTATTTCCTATAGGTGACCATGTAAAAATGCATTATTGACATCCAACTGATGTATGGTCCATGATTTGGAGAAGACCAGACTTAAAATAGTCTTGATAGTTGCCGACTTCATAACCGGACGGAATGTTTCACCACAAGCCACGTCAACCTGCTGAGACTTACCATCACCTACAAGACGAGCTTTGTGTCTCGCAAAAGAGTCGTAAAAATTCTTTTTATGACAAAAATCCCACATAGATCATATGATGTTCACATTAGATGGATGGGGCACTAATTCCCATGTCTTATTTTTAATAAGAGCATCAATTTCGTCTAGCATGACAGCTTTCCAATTCAGGTCTGATAGGGCTGTTTTAGGATTTTTTGGAAGCGGAGATGGTTGAACGGAAGAAGTTAGGTTGAAATAATATTTAGGCCGAAAAATCTCATGCATGGCATGAGTTTCAATGGTTCGATGTGGAACAGGGACAGTGGGCGTGTTCACTAAGTTGGTGGGAGGCGGACTGGCCGAGGTAGGGTAATTGGGATGGGCCAAATATTGGCTTGTGAAGTTGGGCCTGGCGGACTATTTGGTGAAGCATGTGTTGGCCTGGCAATGACGAGCACTGGAGTGGGCCGATGATGTCAAGGAAGGATCAGTGGGCTCCAAATCTCGATCAGGCCTAGTGCCTAGGGATGGCAATTGGGCGGGGCGGGTGCGGGTACCCCCGCACCCGTACCCGTAAGAAAATGTTATACCCGTGGCGGGTACAATTTTCAACATCCATACCCACCTAGGCGGGTATATTCCTAAATCCACACCCGCTCCACTACTCAAGTGGATATCCGTCACCCGCCAATACCCGCATGTACCCGCCTGCCATATTTTATAATTAATTCATTTGTGATCAATTATTGATCAACATGATCCGAAAAAATCAAATTTAAAACATTATTCCAAAAATTTGAGTCAAGAATCAATACTGTCACGGTCTCATTTTCTTTGGGAGAGAGGGAGGAGAATTCCGGATTTTTTCACCATCAGAATTCCCCATTTTTTTCACCTCTTCCCCCTTACAACAAAGAATCAAGAAAACAAAATTTCCAAAAAAAAACCAAAAAAGTATCCACCCAAATAGCTATATATTACAAATGTAGACAAAACTCAGATATTATTTCAGCTATATAAGCTAAAGTTTTTCAACTTTTTCAATTGAACTCGACAAACCCAATAGGTAAAACTTAACAAATGCACAAAAATTGACCTCACCAAGATAACCCCAAAGCACATCAGCATCTCCTTTAAAGAAAAAGGCAGAGACATCGAGGTGGTTCGTGAAAAAAAGTTTGTGATTTTTCCTTTAAAGAAAAAGGCAGAGACGTCGAGAATGAGAGAGAGAGGAGATACGGCGTGAAAGGGAACGAGAGAGAGGGAGCCGTGAAGGCGTGAAGGACTGAAGAGGCGTAGGGTTTTGAGTTTTGTTGGAGAATGAGAGACTTGTCGTGACTTATGGGCTGCTAATATTTTGGGCTTGGGGCGGGTAGGCGGTTGGATGCGGAGTGGGCATGACTGCAAATCCACCACCTACCTGCCTACCCGTGACGGGTACAATTTCAATACCCATACCCGCCTACTACCCGCCAAAGTTATACCCATACCCGCCCCAACTGGGGCGGGTGCGGTGCGGAATTCGCAAAATTATACCCACCTGCTATCCCTACCAATGCCGTCTCAGTGTTGGACCGACTGTGATATTTGTCCCTTTTGGGTCGGCCTAGTCAAGGCACTAACAAATTGGGTATTTAAATGGTGGTTCAAAATTGGATGTATTACTGCGTCTAGAAATTCATATGAAGGTGGGGACGCCACTTGAGATGTAGTAAATGGGAATGTAGACTCATAAAAAATAACGTGACGAGATAAGATAATTTTTTCATTAGACATATCATAACACTTATAACCCCGATGATTTTGTGGATATCCAAAAAAGACACAAGGAGTGGACCGGGCTTGGAGCTTGTTTATGGTGGTGGACGGAAACAAGGGATAACATAAACACCTGAAAACCCTTAAATGGTTGTATGATGGAATACGATGGTACAACATTTGGGTGGGTGATTTGTTTGATAGCAACTTGCTAGGAAGAATGTTCAAAATATAGATGGCCATTTGAAGAGCATGATACCAAAAAGGCGGTGGTGTGGACGAGTGTGCAAGTAGTGTACAAATAATATTATTGATTGTTCGGATTTTTCTTTCGGCTTTCTCATTTTGAGGAGCAGTATATGGACATGAGAGACGTAATGACACCCCATTTTGTTGACAAAAATCATTGAAAGTGTTATTTATGAATTCCCTCACATTGTCACATTGAAAACATTTTATGGATATCTCAAATTGGATTTGGATGAAAATACTAAATTGTTTAAAAATAGTGGGGACTTGTGATTTTTTTCCAATGGGAAATGTCCATAGAAAATTTGTATAATCATCCAGGTTAAGCATAGAATACTTATGACCTGCCGAACTCAAAACCAGGAATGTCCACACATCACAATGCTTAACATCAAATGACTTAATAGTTTGTGGAGTAAATAAAGAAAATGAAAATTTAACTTGCTTCCCAAAAATGCAAGAACGACAAACATGTGAGTCCATACTATAGTTACAAGCAATAAAATTATGTCTTATAAGAAAATCCAACACCGGTGCACCCGGGTGACCCAAACGGTTATGCCATAAATCAGGCAAAAATGTACCAAAGGCCGATGGAGAGTTGACTTGGTTGTTGGTGAGAGCGGTGACGGGATACAAATTCCCAGTGCTATTACATCTCATTAGTGGCTTCCCCGTCTGAAAATCTTTCACTGAAAACCCAAATGGATCGAAATTCACAAAAATATTATTGTCAGTGGTAAACCGATGCACATATACATAATTCTTAATAAGTTTAGGGGCATGAAGGACTTTTTTTAAATGTAGGGGTGGATGGGGGTGGAAGATTTGTTTGTCCAATACCACGAATCGGAATTTCCTGTCCACTGCCAACAACAATATTTTTACTAATGCTCATATTAAAATAATATGAGAGATTACCTTGGGATGCCGTCAAGTGTGACGTGGCCCCTATGTCCATGTACCAAGAATCATCGGGAACATTAAGACTCATGTTGTTCATGGCGTGCTCAATGTCCGTGAAGACATACTTGACGTCGACGGAACATGGGCTGTAAAGGCTTGCGGTAGCCGATTTCCTAACATTCTGGGCTGCCTGTTTTGGTTGTTGGGCCTGGCCCACTGGGTCATCAGAAAATAGTATGGTGGGGCCCATTGTTGTGGATTCCAGGCCCACGACGGGACCTGGCCACACTGCTCGATGCCTCCCTGCTGCTGCAACTGCCAGTAGGGATAGTTCTGCCCGCGGCCAGCCCCTCCACCGGAAAAATTTCCGGCGTTCCGGCCCCTCCCTTTTCCACTATTATTTTTTCTTTATTGTTGTTGCGGTTTTGACTCCGTTTTGGTCCGTTATTGTTACAATTTTGGTGTGTTGTCGGACCAGAATTTTGAGGTCCAAAAACCTTCTCCGTCGTGTTAGTGGAAATAAGGGTGGTGCCGGCGTTGTTTGCCGCCGTCGCTACTTGTTTAGCCTTTCGGGTTTCTTCAAGAATCAACCTCGAACGAGCCTCGTAAAAAGGTGGTAATGGGTTACTTTGTTGAATGAATGTTGTAACACCATCATATTGTTTATTCAAACCCGTAATTAATTGAAGCACCAACCTTTGATTTGTCACCGGCGCACCAACGTTGGATAGTTGGTCGACAAGCATTTCCAACTCTTGACAATAGGTGGAAACGTTTGAGAAATCATCCAATTTGACATTGGTGAATTGGTTCTCAAGATATACCGCCCTAGAAAGTTTATTATCTTGAAAAATGTTTTACAAACGTTCCCACGCTTGTTGAGCCGTAAAATCCGGTTCTAAAATGGTATGCAAAAGGTCATTAGAAATGGTGTCGTAAATCCATTGAAGGACAATAGCATCTAAACGAGACCATAACTTTTGATCAACACCGGTGGTGTCAGATGAAGCTTCGGAAGGGATGATATGGTATATAACTTCGTATGCTCGGCAATGGATTTTGAATAACTCCACCCAAGAGGAGTATTGCCATTTTTCCATCTCAAGTGTAATTGAAATGAAGTTCTTGACATTGTTTACGACAAGAGCGGGATGAAATTTTTGTTTGTCGGCCATATTTGTCCACGAAAACACAAAAAACAAGAATAAAAGAGGAAAAGCTATTTTGTGTTTGGTGGAATTTGGTGGGGGAAACATAATGATGTCGGCTAGGGTTAGGAAAAACCCTAATTAGGGTTTGGAGGATAGCCGAGTGGTTTAGGGTTTTGGTTTTGTGGTTTTTCGAGAAGAGAAGGGGGTGGGCGGCCGGCTTAGGATAGTAGAGCAAGAAAAATTCAAATTTTGGCTCTGATACCATGAAGGAATTCATTCCGTGGTTATTTCATTCTCATAATACAAGCCTATAATATCAATCTATGGCTATGAATTTGGAGACTAACCTAATCATATCCTAACTATATGCTAATTATCTAATCATACTAATTACATAATATTCTCCTTAATTACATAGATAATTTTACATAATGGAGATAACTAAGGATAATGATATCCATAATTATCCTTAACACTATTGGTTGCTCCTTTATTCTTCACCCTCATGCTTTTTGGAGAAAGCATTTATAATTTACCTTTTGTCTTGATCTTTTTATGTTGTGTTGCAAGAAGATTGAACAATCATTAAACACCACATAAAAGTAGAGAAAAAGTAATAGTAGCAAATAAAAATGTTTTTTAGGACAGATCCAGGATATAGTATAGATTCAAATTCAAAATTCTACCACAACCTATTTGATTTACTAGATTCGACCTCTATTATTTATACGTATTTAATGAATATTTAACACATATATAGAATTTGAGTCAAGGTTATTGCGTTCGGATAAACTCGTACATCCTTAGCTACATTTGCTCCTGATCTTCAGCAGCATAAACATGAAGGATGACACATAAAGTAGTATGTAGTCACGTTAAGAGGTGGAGCTATATGGTTGGAATGATGTCCAATTGGATCCCCTCAACAAAAACTTAAGCCCTGCATACGAGTAGGATAAAACAATTTTTTCGTTTATACATAAATTATTGAATCTCCTTCACATAAGGAAATCTTCTCTTCTGGTATAACAACAAAGGTTTGAAATCAATGTGTGCCGCATTTTTACTTTTTTTATTAGTTACTTAAGTCGATGGTCTATCTAAAACAACATCTCTATCTTTACGAGATAGGTAATGCATGCATACAATCTACCCTCCACAAACCTCAATATGGGATTAAATTGGGTATCATGTTGTTGCTGTT
The DNA here is from genome assembly GCA_034509755.1 of Anisodus tanguticus. NCBI lineage: Eukaryota > Viridiplantae > Streptophyta > Magnoliopsida > Solanales > Solanaceae > Anisodus > Anisodus tanguticus. The sequence goes on along the minus strand of CM067543.1, from coordinate 3,065,152 downwards.
TTGTTAATACTCTTATTAAAAATCTTGGATCTCTCACTACTATAATTGTAAAAATAACACAAGAAATTTAAGGAGGGGGGAGGGATTATAAGTAATGGATTATATATTAGATGACCTTTAGTTTCAGCAGATCTTTTAATGTCAAGGGCACGTTGCAAAGCTGTACTCTTGATTGTTGATGCTATAGCTTCATTTGGCCTCATGGTCCTAATTACATTTCTTCTAATTGGTAATTTTTTTACCATCTCCCCATACTTCTTTGTCCTTGATATTACTTGTTTTTTGCACTGGTAGCTTTGGCGACTTCTTTGATGAATGTGCTAATAGAGACCTTGTAGAAGACATTGGAATTGATTGATCAATCTAAACAAGAGAGACAAATACCCTTTTGCTTGTTATATAACCAACTAGAATATAAAAAACATCATATATATGTGTGTAAAAAATAATATTTGATATATATATATATATGTGTGTGTGTTCAACTTATCGATCACTCCTGAACCTAGTGGAAGTATTTTACCTATATATACCGATGAAGGGTGTTCAATTGATCAATAACTCTAGAGCCCGGTAATAGTATTTGAACTATATATATAAACCCTAACATTTTCAGGCGAAGATTGTTCAACAACTTAACCATTCTAGAGCCCAATGACAAAATTTGACCTATATACACCCTATGATTTTTAGGTGAAGGTTGTTCAACTGATCAATCACACATAAACTCAATAACGATATTTAAACTATATGCACCCTATGATTTTCTAGCGAAGAGTGTTTAATTTTTTAGTCTTGAGACTAGTGACGATTTTTGACCTATATGCACCCTAGGTTGTACAAAGGATTGATCATCCTTGAGCCTAGTGAAGACAATTCATCTATATACAACTGATGATTTTTCGACAAAATGTGTTCAACTGATCAATCACTCATGAATTTATGTGACTTTGCCACTTCATCTAGTCTAATCACAAGCTAACAATGAAATTAAAGAGAGGGAGAGGGGTGGGGGTGACGGTTGGGATTGATTAACTTACTTAAATTGAAGAAAATAAATTAGAAAGGTACAGAACTGTGGTGAATAGTCAAGGGAATAAAGGATATTAAATAGTTGAAATGAATGGGTGGTTGTAAGACAGGATAATTAAGAGGCTATAATCTATATCGGTGTTAGATGCATAATAAATGAGATAAGTTTTTAATTGAGTAAAGGAGTTTGTTTCACATTAAATGTAAATTTTCTCAAGATGCTGATGAACATGATTTGACCAAACAAACAAAAAGTCATTTAAGTATGCATATAATAGATTTTTATATTTTGAGTTAAAGTAGATTTGATACTATTATAAATAGGGGTGATGCTAGCTACTTTCATATTGTGGATATTGTAGCGAGCATTTAAAAATTCACTAGTTTATGAATAAAATGTTTTCCATCATATTAGTATCAGAGCTTGTATGATATTGGTAGAAAATTAAATAACTTTCACTGCCGGTAGACATCTATAATTCATATTTGCCGCCCGTCTGGCCAATAATTATGCTGACAAATATCGGGCCAATGATATATACATAAAAATAATCATGTTGAGAATTATTGGGAGAAATATTCTAGGGTTAAAAAATGAGAAAGAAAATATAGCACAAGAGGAAAAAACGATCTCTAAAAGTTGCAGAAGTGGGTTAAAAAACATTCCGTGTTGGGGATAAAGTTCATCGACGGTAGTTGAACACAAGTGTTTCAACATAAATTGAAGGTTGGTAACAAGTGTATCAACGGGATTGTAGACAAGTGCTTTAACAAAATTGAAGGTTGATGACAAGTGCATCAACGAGATTGAAGACAAATGCTTCAACAAAATCAGTGTTTATTACCATAAAAATTCCAAATCCAACTTGATGTTATATTTTAAATTTGGAATATAACTTATAAACTTTTTCCAATTCACTTTTCAAATTTGGAAAACAGCTTAAAATCAAATACCTATTTATATTTTGGTGCTCTGAAAATGGGCTTCAACCTATAGGATTATGATCCAGCCCAAGTATAAAACCAAACGGGTCGCCAAGCTTAAGGCCTAATAAACCAGCCTCTTCTCAACTAACTAATCAGTGATTGTACTCGTCAAAGTCGGTGCACCGGATATCCATCAAACAAATGCACAAGACAAAAATATAATCACCACAATCAAATTAAAATCTTTCCCCTTTCAAGAACCATAGCTACACAAAAAGGGCTCTTCAATTCCTCTTCATTTCAGGTAAATTTTCTAAAATTCTCTTCAATTTAAATTCATAAAACCCTAATTATGAATCCCCAAATCCCTAATTTCCCAATATTCATCCAATCACCAGACCTTCAAATCCCTACCCATGTCCTAAATCTTGAAAACCCTAACCCTAATTTAACTATACAAGACCTTAAATCCTATTTTCTTGATAATAAAATCAAGAAATCATTAAATTCAATTAAAGAATCAATCTTTTTAACTTTTAATGATAAACCCATTAAAGATTCAATCTTTTTTACTTTTAATGGTAAACCCATGAATGATTCAACTCTATTATATAAGTCCGGGATTAGCCCGTTGTCGACTTTGGTCCTTCGTTTTCGCCTACGTGGCGGTGGTGGTGATGGTGGTGCCACGGGGGCGGAGTCTAGGGATTGTTATCTTAAGATGTATGCTGAGAAAAAACCAGATAAAATTGACCCAAATGAGGTTAGGTTATCGAGATGGTTGAATTGTGCTTTATCGAACGAGCCTTTAAGGCATCCGGTTGTTGTTGATAAACTTGGGAATTTGTTTAATAAGGAGGCTTTAGTTGAGGCTTTATTGAAGAAAAGGGTGCCTAAGCAATTTGGGTATATAAAGGGATTGAAAGATATGATTTTGGTTGAGTTGTCGGTGATTCCGGGGAAAGAGGATAGAGGACTTGGTGATGGGGAAAGGACCGGGTTTCAATGTCCGGTAACCGGGTTGGAGTTTAATGGGAAGTATAAGTTTTTTGCTTTGAAGGGTTGTGGACATGTTTTGAGTGCGAAAGCTTTGAAGGAAGTGAAATCCTCGGGTTGTTTGGTTTGCCACAAAGAGATTGTAGAGAGTGATAAAATTGTGATTAATGGGAGTGAAGAAGAGGTTGCGGCTTTGAGGGAGAGAATGGAGGAAGAAAAGGCGACATTGAAGGATAATAAGAAGGTGAAGAAGGGGAGGAACGGGGATGTAGTAGGTGTGAATCGTGAAGAGGTCATGGGGGTCCCACGCTTGAGGGGGATGAAACATGGGATTGAGGATAAGCTAGTAGGCAAGGATGCGAGGAAAGTGGAAGGAAATGGTAAAGTTGGCATTAACGGTAAGATTGAAGTGAAGGATGTGAAGAATAGTGCGAGTAACGGGTCTGTGAAGCGGTTTAAGGCTGTTGATGTAGCTCCAGCTCATGCTACAAAGGAAGTCTATGCCTCTATTTTCACTTCTTCAAGAAAGTCCGACTTCAAGGAGACTTATTCTTGCAGATCTTTGCCCCTTGGAAGAAACTGATTGTTGTTTTTGTTGAGGTGATCTGCTAGTTCCTTGGACTGGTTTTATTGTCTTTAGAATGTTGTTTCATGAAAGATAGTTACATGCTAGAACCACTGAGTCGTAAATGATGCCTCTTGCCATTTGATTCAGTCGGTATTTTATTTGTGTAACACAACATTGTGATTGTAAATTTTATATTGCTTTTGAGTTTCTGCTTAAAACACTATACTAGCTTTTGCTCACTCACTTATGCCCGTTTACTGTTGATTTCTTATAAAATGATTGGTACTTCTAGTAGTTCTTGTCATTCTGATACCGCTCATTCAGCTTTAAGATAATGTGGTGACCGTCTTGACGTTGGCTTGATATTGCTTTTGAGTTTCTGCTTTAACTTGTTGCACTGCTTTTCCTCGAACATGATAATCTCATTTAGTTGGTTATAATGCCCAATCCTCATCTGGGGCTTCAGTGATCGACCAAGGGCTTCGTTTGATCTAGTGTAGTATTCTAACAAGAACCTTTATTCCATCATACCTCTTTGTTTCGTTTTTTCCCTAATGTTCCATTTTGTTTGGTAATTCTTTTCAATGAAAGTTGGCTTAATTCTGATTGCAGCTGGGGAAAGACATATTCTCAACAAGGTTTATGTAGTTGTGTTGTGTCATGACAATTTTCTTTTGGTTTCTGTACGCATTGCTTTCTGGTGCTTCTGGTATGTCACCTCGTTGTTGTACCTTTGATCTTGGTTCATTCCAGTGGCTCGATTTGCCTATCCTAAAGATTGTGTTTGTCCAGTCGCGATATGATTTGCACCTACCAAATCACTCGACCAACTGGTTATACATCGATCAGAAGATTGTATAATCATCGTTAACTGTTAACGACTGTCTCAAATAGGTAAGTTCTCTTAAAATGATGGCAGTTATTCATTTAACATAATCATCCAGCTAATGCTACGAAGAAAAAGTCTATACCTCTATTTTCACTTATTCAAGAAAGTCTTAACTTCTACTAGCAGATATTTGCCTCCCTGAAGAAACTGATCAGCTACTTTTTTTTGAGGTGGGGTGCGAGTGTCTTGGGGCTGATTTATTTTGATGAATGTAGAGTAATGATTGCTTCATTTGATATTAATGGCGGTGATTCTTTAAGTTTCGATTAGTTTGAGATCATGATGCATTGCTATGTCAAGATAGAGTACAATCAAGGATCAAATCAAGGATGTAGCAGAAAGAAAAAGAAAGAAGTCCATAAAGAGATCTCTAAGTTTGAAGTAAAGTAGTACTACAAATTTATAGGTAATGGACCAACAACACTAATTGAGAGTCTACAGAAGTCGTGGTCATTGATGCCACTCAAAAGGAAATAACTTGTAGTGTTGTGTTTTCCATCAAGGTAAGGCTGCGTACAATAGACCCTTGTGGTTCGGCCCTTCTCCGGACCCCGCGCATAGCGGGAGCTTAGTGCACCAGGCTGCCCTTTTTTTGTGTTGTCCACCAGGGTTCCAAAAGCCTTAACACAAAGAGTGTTGCCTCCAAGTCCAAACGCCTCTGAACACTGCAGAACTGTAGCTGCAACATCCACATCATACTTCCAAACCCATACTGCAACTCGACCACGAATATCACTCGAGTTTCCACACATTGATTTCTTTCCCGTAATTCAATGCAAAATAAAAAGGCCGACCAGATAATCCAAGATAACATCTGCATCCGGACACCGTTTCTTCAGGGAATTCCAAAGCCCAGAAACACTTGTAGACACTATCATAAACAGTGATTTGTCTTCCTACTTGATCAAGCCAACAAAATACTCCATTGATGACACCCGCTGACGACGCTGATGATGTTATATCCCAATTTAGAGGGCATAATCTAAGAGGTGCATCGAAAATTATACTATTGGCAGTCCACACATTAGTCTCGGAAGAGAAACTTTCAATTGTTACAGTCAACTGTAACTCGTCCCAACGTCGAGGTATCTCATAACGAACTATAGTAAACAAGATGACATCTTTATTAGGATTATCTACCTTACAAATAAATCCAACAGCTATGTCGCCCTCCATGCAGATTTTAGTTTTAGGGAGAGATGAATATTGCCTCGTCGCAGGATTATGAACACAATAAACCCTCGGTTCTTTTCTATGTTTAGTGCAAAGAAGAAAACCATTTGATGATGCAACAATATACACTCCCCTGTTAAGAACATTCACTGAATCATCCAGATCAATATTGTGATTATTTGATTCGAAGAAGAAACGAATTTGGGAATGTTTACGTTTCTGATAAAAGATACCGATGAAATCAGGTCGAGGCCGCCATCGTTGAGAACGGCAATCAGCAATATATATTTGCCAACACTTTGATACACATTTAAACCTTGCTAGTGATTTTGAAGGCAAATGATGCAATGTTTCCATTATAATATCCTCAGACAGGTTCACGCCTTCATTATCACACAATTTGCGTAGACGTTTCATCATAATACTTACTTGGCAACTCTAAGGGTGTCACTCAAAATTTCCTAAACTGTGCTAATAGAATTGAAACAGAAGTTATTATACAGAATTGTGTCACCAAGATGAGCTTTTTATTGTGACAAACAAATCCATGTTTCTCTTGGATTCTGACACGCTATACAAAGCCTAATTTGTCTGGAATCGGAATACTCAATTTTATCTCATGTTGCTCTCTGATAAATGCCTCTTTGTTTCTTCTCCTCCAGTCCTTTTTTAAAATGAAAAATAAAAGTTTCTGCAATTACTTCTTTTTTTAATAAAAAAAAAGTAAAAATCTTACTCCATGTTAGGGTTTGCCTGAATTTTCTACATTACTTGCATTCTACCTTGTGTTTTACTTTAAAAAAGTTTTGTTGATGGAAAATGTTTTCTTTGTGAAAAAGAACTCTTCCATATTGTAAAGAATGGATCTTGGGCCTAACTCAATCCCAAAAGCTAGCTTATGAGGGAAGGATTCCTACATGGTATCAGAGTTAGGCTCATTCCAAGTCTATGTTCACCGATGTTGAGTTCCCAAATTATGTCATTCATGCTCCAGTTAACGGGGTCTGCGCGTGCGGGGGAGTGTTAAGAGTTCCACATCGGAAATAGAATGAGAATTTGGAATGAGTCTGGATCTGATACCATGTAAAGAATGGATCTTGGGCCTTACTCAACCCCAAAAGCTAGCTTATCAGTGGAGGATTGTCCAAGTCCATATAAGGAGTACAAATTCTCATTTCATTTCCGATATGGGACTCTTAACAATGGATCTTGGGCCTAACTCAATCTCAAAAACTAGCTTAAGGAGTCCAAATTCTCATTTTATTTTTGATGTGGGACTCTTAACACTCTCCTGCATGCCCAGACCCCATTAACTGGAGCGTGGATGACATAATTTGGGGACCCAACATTGGTGAACATAGACTTGGAATGGGTCTGGCTCTGATACCATGTAGGAATATGTTCCTTGTCTTTCATTGATTATTGTGTACAATATATATATAGTATTATTTACATGGCTACAAACTAGTTAACTAATCTTCCTAATTACAATCAGAATATAAATTTACCTAATATAAAATATATGCAAAGATGCGGAAATATTCTATCACACCCCCCGTAGTCGAAGCGGGAGGTTCTCATAAGCTGAGACTGGCTCGTAAATCATCAAAAAGTATGCGTGGGAGTCCTTTAGTAAATATAACAGCAATCTGATACCTGGAAGGAACATGAAGGACACGAACTTGTACTCGAGCCACTTTTTCTCGTACAAAGTGAATATCTATTTCAATGTGTTTAGTGCACTGATGTTGAACGGGATTGTCGGAGAGATATATCCCACTGACATTATCACAGTAGACCAATGTAGCCTTGCGGATTGGACAGTGAAGTTCCAGCAGAAGGTTGCATATCCAACAAGGCTCAGAGACAACATTCGTGACTTCTCTATACTCGACTTCGGCATACATAGCGCAAAATACGTTTGAGCTCATTCTTATGTGCATCCATCGGGCTGTGCATATGTAAGCATATTTGTTGCATGACATAGGATATATCTGGTCTTGTGAAAGTGAGATACTGTAATGCTCCTGCTAAATTGCGATAGTGAGTCGGATCGGCATAAAAAGAACCCGAAGAGGCACTGAGTTTTGAATTGGTGTCCACCGGTGTGTGGGTCGGTTTGCAAGACGAGTCTGTTCGGTCAATGATCTCTTCGGCGTACTTCCTTTGACAAAGAAATAAGCCACCTGCATGTCTCGTAATAGCAATGCCCAAAAAAATAGCTTAGGGGGCCCAAATCCTTCATAGCAAACTCATAGACAAGGAGTGACATAATAAATCGGTGAAGTGCATCATAAGATGTAGTGAGGATGATATCATCAACATATAGTAGGATGTATGCTATGTAATTACCTTTGCTATAGATGAACAATTAATGATCAGATTTGCTATATGAAAACCCAATAGAGGATACAAAATCAACATACCGTTGGTACCATGCACGAAGAGCCTATTTCAGTCCATAGCGTGATTTCTTCAAAAGACACATAATTTGGATGAATTGGATCCCTGAATCCCATAGGTTGATGCATATATATGGTTTCATGAAGGTCTTCATGCAAGAAAGCATTTTTGACGTCAAGCTGATGAATAGGTCAAAACTTAGACAAAGCAATACTGAGAACATTCTGAATAGTCGCTGGTTTCACCACCGGGATGAAAGTTTTATCACAAAATACTTCCACATGTTGAGACATGTCATCACCTACAAGACAGGCCTTGTACCTCTCAAAAGAACCATCAGATTTCTTTTATGTCAAAAAATCCATAGAGAACGAATAATATTAGCATCAGGAGGACGAGGTACTAGATCGTACGTCTTATTTTCAATAAGAGCATTATATTCGTCAATCATTGCATTTTTCCAATTAGGATCGGACAAGGCATCTTTCGAATTACGAGGAATATGAGAGGGAGCAACGGAAGTAGACAAGTTAAATAGTCGTTTGGGTTTGGAAATGTCATGCAAAGCACGAGTTTCCATTGTCTGTGGGTGTGCCACGGGAGTTTGGATATGATTGAGATGGGTGGCCGAGAAGTGGAGGCGAGACTGGTGGACTGCCGGGAGTAGGGGTGGGGTCGAGAAGGGGCAGTGTTGTCAGGGAGAGGGGGGGTTGGCTGAGAGGCAGCCGTGATGGGTTGTTTCGAGGCTCCCGTTGTGGGGATGGGTTGACTGCCCGCTTCGGGACGGCAGTAGTGGGGACGGTTGTCGGTGTTTGTGAGGACTGATTTTGCAAGTGATGAATTAGAAGGGGATTTAGGACATCATTTAGGAATTTGGGGATGGAGAATTGAGTTTTGCAAAGGGGAATTGGGACTCATCGATTATGACATGCCGAGAAATTATTTTTTGGCTTGACAAGTCGTAACAATTGTAACCTCGATGATTGGGGGTAGCCAAGAAAGACGCATGGTGATGACTGAGGTTGCAGCTTGTTGATTTGTGTGGAAGGATGGAGGGAGTAGCACAGACTTCCGAAAGTTCGTAAATGCTTATAGGAAGGATCCCAAAGATAGAGAACTTGAGTGGGAGACTTGTGTTTGAGAGACTTGTTTGGAAGAATTCAAGAGTTAGGTTGCCATTGATAGAGCGTAATGACAAAAATATGGGGATAAAGGCGTGAGCAAGGAGGGCATGAACTAAGTTGTTTATGGTTCTAATTTTTCGTTCGGCTTTGCCATTTTGTGGAAAGGTGTGGGGACAAGAAAAATGAAAAACAAGGCCATGTTTGACAAAGAAAAGTTTGAATTGATTATTATCAAATTCTCTCCCATGGTCACATTGGAAACTCTTAATATTCTTTTCGAATTGTGTCTTAATGAAAGTGCTGAATGACGAAAAAATAGAATAGACTTGGGACTTATTACCAATGGAAAACGTCCATAGAAAGTTTGAATAATCATCTAAAATTAACATAGTACTGATGCACAGCCATGCTTAAGATTTCAGAAGTCCATAAATCACTGTGTATTATATCAAAAGGCATTAAAGTACAAGTGGATGAAGAATAAAATGGCAACTTGACATGTTTCCCAAAAACACAAGATTCACAAACAAGAGGAAAAGGGACATGTTTGCAATCAATAAATTTATTTTTGCTAAGGGAGCGTAAAACAGAGTTTCCCGGATGTCCTAATCTATTATGCCATAAAGAAGACGAAATTGCTGCAAAAGTTGATGGAGATCAGGTTGGATGGCTGACGGGGGTGGTGATAGGATAAAGGTCTCCGGTGCTATCACATCTCGGTATTCGCATCCATGTCATAAGGTCCTTCACAGAAAAATCAGAATGATCAAATTCAATGAAAACATTATTATCGATTATAAAACGACGTACATAGATTAGATTTTTGATAAGTTTCGGGATATGGATGACATTTTTAAAGCTACAGGGGTGTGGTTGGGAAAGATACGATTGTCCATTCGAATGGGAATGTCTTGTCCACTACCAATAATAATATGACGATTTAAATTGCTCATATTGAAATAAGATGATAGAGTACCTTGGGATGCCGTCATATGAGATATGTGCCAGTGTCCATATACCAATTGTTGTCATGATCGTTGAGAGACATCGTGTTCATAGCTGCCTCAATATCCTTCGGTGCGTAGGTTAAAGGAGGAGAAACATGTGCACTGTAGGCATGTTGTGGACGTGCGCCGAGGATGCCTGTCTGGGCTTGTCGGGTCGGAGGTTAGCTCAGAAAGACGTTGGGTACGGGCAAGGTGGAGCAGCCCATGCCGGTAGGGCCCACACATTCATGGCAGGTAGGCAGCCCACGGCGAAGGTTGTTGCCACTATTGTTGCCGTTGTTGGGGGCTGCCTCCTGCTGGTGCTGCCGCTGTTTCCGGTGATGCCGTTGTTGTCGCGACTGTTCCCGGAATTTTTGCCTTTGTTGTTATTCTGGGAACGTGAGCCACGTGTCTGATCATTGGCTTGCCTTTGGGATGGGGAGGGAGCTGAGCCTCTAGGGTCAGCATGATTGCCACTGGTGGTTATGAGAGAGGCGTCGGTTGTGCTGGCATTAGTCGCTGCCCGTTTTTTTTCGGGTTTCTTCAAGGATGAGTCTTGAACGAGTCTCATAGAACGGAGGCAATGGCGTGCTTTGTTGGAGGATGGTAGCGACGCCGTCATAATTTTCATTCAAACCTGCAATAAGTTGCATCACCAATCGTTAACTAGTGACCGGTGAACCGACGTTGGAGAGTTGATCGGCAATCATCTTAAATTCTTGACAATAAGCCGACGCATTAGCAAAATCGTCCTGCTGAATGGCCTGAAATTGATTTTACAGATACAAGGCACGTTGTGTCTTGTTGTCATGAAAAATACTTTCCAAGCGCTCCCACGTTTGTCGTGAAGTGGCATCGGTTTCAATGATTGTATGCAATAGATCGTTCGAGATTGTGTTGTAGATCTATTATAGGACAACCGCATCTAAGCGAGACCAAAGTTCATCATCAGAATCATCAGGTTTTTCTAGGGGTTTTGATTTTGGAAGAATGATAAGGTCGATGACTTTGTATACACAACAATGAATCTTAAATAATTCTGCCCAAGATGAACACTGAACCTTTTCCATCTCAAGAGTTATGGGAATGAAATTCTTGATGTTGTTAACTGTAAGAGCAGGATGGAATTTAGTTTGTTCAGCAATTGAAAATTGGAGAGGAAGAGAGGAAAGTCGAAGAAAGAATAGAGAGGGTTGCCGAGGGGAAGGGGCGGCGGCTTAGGGAGAAAAAGAAGTTAGGGTTTGGCTTCTGATACTATGTAGGAATATGTTCCTTGCCTTTCATTGATTATTGTGTACAATATATATATTGTTACATAATTATTTACATGGTTACAAACTAGTTAACTAATCTTCCTAATTACAATCGGAATATAAATTTACTTAATATAAAAGATATATAAAGATACAGGAATATTCTGAAAATATCCTATCACATATCTATCTTTTTCTTGGACGAGAAGTTTTGGACTTTTCTTCTTATATACAACACATCCACAATATAGTCATTAAACAGTTTTATTTAAGGGATATTATCCAATATGTAGGTCAAACGCTTCTTATATTATAGTTTTTCTTTATTTTTGTTTTATCATCGTGAAAAGTTTATAATTATTAGCTTCCGCAGACTGCGTTATTATTTTGTGAAAACCTTTTGGCCGGACCTAACTACTTCAAGATTCTAATTCAACAGAAACTTTTAAACTTCAATTCGAGTCCTTATAGGGGAAAAAAAAACGCCTTAGTGAAGTCTATAAATAGAGTATATTCAGTTCCCACTAATTATTACTATTACATATACAAAGTTTACACGCCTGTTGCTGCTCTCCAGAAACTAGGCCTCTCTTGCTCCAACAGTTATTGTCGTAGATTATGGATATTGAAGTTGATCATTATGCTGTCCTCTGGTGAGGAAGGGTCCAAACTTTCTCAGAACGACATATCTAAAGCCTATCGAAAGAAAGCATTAGAGTTGCATCCAGACAAGAGGCCTCATGATCCAAATGCTCACTTGAATTTTCAAAAGCTCAAGACTTCATACAACATTCTCAAGGATGAGAAACACAGGAAATTATTTGATGATCTACTTCGCGTCCAACGCCAATCACAACAAGATTCAAAACATAAAACGATGATGTCAGAAATTGCTAGAAAACTTAAAGAAGAAATTGCTCGAACTCGTGCAAAAAAACAGGCAAGTGCTAAGGAGATTTTGACTAGTGTAGACAAGAAAAAGGTGCTTAAAGTATCGTGGAAGAAGACGGGTGAAGATTATACTTCCCAAAGACTGAGAGTTATTTAGCAAGTTTGGTGAGGTTGAACATGTAATCAAGAGTTCGAAGAAAGGCTCCGCTCTTGTTGTCATGTCATCTAAGGACGCAGCTAAAGCCTCTTGTCGAAATCTATCAAATATTCTCTTAGTTGTGCCTCTTCAGCCATTCCAACCTCCAACGCGGTCTCTTAGTTTTAGCATGATTATTATCAGCTTTATGATAATGTGATCTTGAAGGTGGTTGGCTATCTTCTCAGATTGTTACACACCTTATTTTTAACTTGTTGCACTGTTTTCCCTGGAACATGACATTCTCATTTAGTTGTCTATAATGCGCAATCCTCGTCGGGGCTTTAGAGATCCATTAGCTCTCGAAGCTTCGTTTGATGCAGTGTACTAGTATTTAAATCTATGCTAGTTGTGATATTTCTAGTTGCACTTGCACTTTTTCCCTTGGAAGCTCCTGAAATCATCAGCCAAACTCTGCATAAAGGAAATTGGGAACTTGTTCAGCTTATTTTAGTTGGTATAGCTGTTTCTTATTGCCTATTCAGCAAAAAAAAGTGATGATGATTGATGAGACAGAAAATGAATATGTATATAGTTCAAAGTTTGATAATGTTCAACTAGATTACTTGAGGTTTCATCTTTTTTTTATGATGAGGCCGAAAACTATGTTAAAAAATCTACTTTGTTGAAATCAAGCTCTATCATAACAGATGGCAGGGCTTGTTCTGATAAGGAACTGAGGAGAAGTACTAGGAGAGTGTGCCATTTGAATTGAGAGATGAACGCTTGTACATGGGGAAGTCTGTTCGAACAATTAGGCCGTTCATTGGGGCTGCAAAAGCCAGAGTATATGCTAAAGATTTCATAAAGGCGGATGAAGTTGAAGAAACTTTTGTCGATAAACAGAAAGTACCATTGTGCATCAGAACCGGATAATGTAGACAAGAAGGCTGACGAGTTCATAGCTAAATTTAGGGAGCAAATAAGCTTCAGAAAATTCAGTCCATCCGAACATCAGCCGGAGGTTTAAGAGTCAGCTTGCACCCCTTATGGGTGTACTAGGCCCCAAAGCTGTTTTTTCCCAACATGGAGTTATGGAGACTTATAGTTAGCTAGTATTCACTTGGATTAGAGAAGTTACCTTGTCCTTTTTTTCCCTTTACAGGTTCTGTTTCCAAATTTTGAGGCTTCTAGTCTAGTATAAAATGATTTTATTCCATTATAGCATGGCAGGTTATCTTCTGTCAAGAATCTATTCTCTATTCCGTCGGTCCCATATTAGTTGTCTTGTTTCGCTTTTTGAGAATCAAGTTAATCTTCGGAACTAAATTGGATTAGATTAATTCAATATTTTAAAATTACAATTTATATATTCAAAAACTATACGAAAAGTAATACAAGTTGTAATTCTTCTCATATCAATATGGCTTGAATTTTAAAAAAGAAAAGTGGACAAGTAATATGGGAAGGAGGGAGTAATAAACAATAGTTTCTTTGTTCCGTTTCTTTTCCTAGATGTTATTTACCCTTTGTTTACCTTTCTTTATTTCATTTGGTAATTCCCTTCAATGAAAGTTGACTTGATTCTGAGTGCAGTAGGGGCGGAGCCAGGTAGGAGCAACGGGTTCATCCAAACCCATTCGGCAGAAAATTACACACTATATATAAGGTGAAAATCAATTTTTATGTATATATAGTAGATGTTGAATCTCTGACTTCTTTGTGTGTTTACTTTTTCATATTTTGAACCTCCTTAGTGAAAATCTTGGCTCCACCACTTTAGTGCAGCTAAAGAACACATATTCTCAACAAGGTTTATGTAGTGTTGTGTCATGACAATTTTTCCGGTGGTTTCGATATGTATTGCTTTATGGTCGCTTCGTTGTTGTGCCTCTTGGTTCGTTCCAGTGTGGCTCGATTTGCCTATAGTAAAGATTGCTTTTACCCAATCACGGGCGATATGATTTGCACCTACAAAATCACTCGACTAACTGGTCATATATCGATCAGAAGATTTTATAATCATCGTTAACTGTTAACGATAGTCTCAACGTTTGAACATTCTTCGTGAAAATTCTGATTACGCCGCTGCTTATCATCTGGTTAATACTACAAAGGAAGTCTATGCCTCTACATTCATTTTGTATATTTGGTGGTTTTGTCTTATAATGCATTGTATGTAACATATTATCAGTGCGTGAAAGAGATATTTATGTTGAATTGATCCTTGATGGACATGCTCCGGGGAGTACATTATTGAATCTTGGCTTTCTTTGCTATGCTGTTGAGCCTCTATTTTTCTCCATTTTTCCGGTTTTTATAAATTACGAAATTCGGTTAAATTATTTATCTTCCGTTAGCTTTAGGGACCAAAATCAAATGTTTAGTTTAATTAAAAATTTAAGAGTTTAACTTGTATATACCGACGAAGCAGTACCCACAAGAGTCAAGCTCAGAAAGCGTGGCAAGTCATTCGCATTTTATCAGGGCACTCAAACGATATTTACAGGTAATCCTTCATGAAAAGCGGGATTTGTTATAGTGTAATTAAAATGTGTTAACTGATACTAACTAGTAAAGGTGTAATTTGTGTGTGAATTTGGTTTAACACATTTAGAGCCTTTATATTTTTAACAATGAGTGCCTAATCTTGGTCTTAGTTTAAATTCAAAGATAAAATCCAGCGAAATAGAAGATTGAAGTATGTGATATATTAGTCGCCATATGAACAGTATATCATTCCAAGTAGCCATATGTGCTTATTCAAGGTTAAGTAGTTTGCAAATGAGGCGGAGCTAGACTAATAGTTTTGGCCGAAAAGGGCAAAAATGCTAATTAACTTATTAGAAATAGTTTTAAAATGTCCTCCTCCCGTCTATTGGATCAAATTTGCCTCTCATTTCACCTATTGGGATCAAAAATGCCCTTTAACGTATTAAAAATGGCTAAAAAATGTCTCTCCTTCCACCTATTGGGTTAAATTCGCCCCTAACATTATTTTCAAACTTAAATTTTTTTCTCCATTAAGAGCACAATTATGTGACATTTATTAAATTTTAATAAAACATGTGGCCTTTATTTGGTCCACATAAAATTTTAACACAACCCAATATGAATCGACCTATTCATGACACAACCTAATACAAAATCTATGTTAAATTAACGCAACTAAACCTACTAAGATTCTTCTTATATTTACCCCGTATTTGCCAAAACTAAAGACAGGATGAACACAGTCTACAAGGGTAACTTAGTCATTCTAGCTCAAGCTTATCCTTGCAAACTTTTTAGACTTTTTATTTTCTTTTCCTGTTTAAACTTATTTTTTCATCTCTAGTTGTTCTTTTTCTTTTGGGGCCTAGGACGAATTACCATAAACTAGTATTATTGCCTTCTGTTCATATTTTTTAAGATTAAATTTGGCAGTTTTAATTTTCAAAACAAACTTTGTACCTATGAGTCATTACAGCCCGTCTTTTGACCATAATTTGGCAGAAGATAATAGGAGCCATTTGGACTTTGTTAAAAAAAAGTTGCCTTTTTTAACTGTTTTCATTGTAAACAATTTTTCACGTTGAAGTTTGAGTTTTTCATAGTAAAGAAATATTTCACCTCACAAATTGGTTGATATAGGATTATCAAGACAAAAGAGAGTAAACTACAAGCATCAAATTGGCTGTAATCCCAGCACTTCACGACATACCATATTTATCTAGTAATCGATTTATCAAGAAGTGAACTTTATGTCCATTCCTTGATAAGACATAATTACCAAATATCTATTTCAGTTTTAAAAAGAGAAAAAAGACAGACTCTATGCATTCTCTGTAACCAATCAAAACTTATTTCATTAGTCTGAAATCATCAGCTAAATCAAACTTCATTTGGAGTTCAGTTTCAGCATCATCACATCTAGCATGTCCAAGAATACTCAATAC
Organism: Anisodus tanguticus; assembly: GCA_034509755.1. Lineage (NCBI taxonomy): Eukaryota > Viridiplantae > Streptophyta > Magnoliopsida > Solanales > Solanaceae > Anisodus > Anisodus tanguticus. Next base: position 3,048,836 of record CM067543.1, on the reverse strand, counting down.
TCTTCACATAGAAACATTTCTGCGTTGCTTGGTAACCGATAGACGAGCCTCATGTAATGATTTATTCGTCGTCCCTTTCAGAATTTAGCCACAAAAAAAATCATATTAAAAAAATAACAAAAAACTACAAAAGAACATGGAATATCTGCGTGGTCAAAGAGATTTTCTTCTATTCTGTTATAATTTCTGTAACTCAGATACTTTTCTCTAACACAACATACAAAAATCGCATTCTGACTTTGTGCTCCATGAACAAATAAATTTTCCAAGAGACAAAGCAGTTTATCATGATACATACTACACGGGTAAGGGCAATTTCAGGTCCCTGTTTCCTAGTTTCAGTTTCTCCTGAAATTTGCTTCTCTACCATGTCCCCTTCATCTTGTTGAGCCCGAGTTTCGGTTCCTGAAGTCTCATCATTCATAGTCCAAAAAAGTGACAGCAAACAGAGAAGACTCCTTGCAAAGAGTGAGTGGTCTTCAAGGAAGAAAGACCATGGAGGACATAGTTATCAGCCATAGTCACTAACTATGGTTCTCGAATACAGCGTTTACTACTCATACACAATAATTCAATGTCATTTAATATCCAAAAATGTAATGCTGGCACCCCAACAATGGGCAACTATAATGTTATTGCTTACTGGTATATACATGTATGACAGAATTAAGAAAACCAAATGGATAATCTTGACATGGTTACAGATTCCCAAATCTATTATGGAAGGTCTAAACGAACCTCAGATTCTGAATAGACAACAGCAGTACAGGCGTGCTCCTCAAGTTGTGCATACTGGAAAACACAGCAGCTGAGGAGGCATTTAGTCCACCAGGAGGAAATAAGCCATCCAACAAAGATGTTCCTTCAATGCTCTCATTTAATTGCTGGTCCATCTCCTCCTCCGTGCTGGACGCTCTGGCTTCACTTCTGAATCTGGACGGATTTCACTTGGTACCGAGGATAATGGATCAGCTTCCACCTTTTTACTTACTGGAGCTTCTTTCTCACTTGGCATTGGAAGCTTGAATCTCTCACTCCGCTTCTTCAACTTCTCAACTGTCTCCAAGTGTTTATCTTCCATAGGCTTTGTTTCTACGTTATTAATCTCAGGGCCACCACCGTTTTTATTGATAGCTGCAGGTTGTTGATTGTCTTCGACCATCTTTAAAGCTTCAGCTTGATTTTTGTTAGCTAATGAAGTACTGGTGCCCTTGTGTACATCGTTGTCTTTCATGTTCAAGGAAGATGATGATTTAGCATCAATACCAAAGTCTCTATCCTTGTGGCTTGCCCATCGTTCCAACTTGGAACGTCCCCTCCTGGAATCCTCCTGCTCATCATCCGATGAAGCCGCTTCCTGATGTTTCCTGGAGGATTGGCGATTCCTGTGGATCTTGTTCTCATTGGTTCCTTGCACAAATTTTCCCTTTGAGCTCACCTGAAGGTAAGGAAAACCTCATGATAAGCCAGGAACAAACATCTAACTTATAGGAGGTTAAATTAGAAATTGAAGAATAGGCCTCTATACCCCACACCAACCATACTTTGATATCCAGATTCCTTTTCAGACATCATTGCTTCACTAAATGTTCCATGGAACTAAACTACAAACTCAGGGTAATGCGGATCACATGTGACGCCTAGATATTTATGCAGATTAAATCTGGTGTGCTTCTCAAGTTTCTTTTGCCAACTGAATGTTTGATAATTGTGTTTTGAAAGCATAGGATCTTTTCCAAAATGATCTAAACTTAGTTTTTCATAACAATATTTCCAATCAATCCGTCGTGATGTTAACTGTCTGTTTGGACTCCAAATGCACCTTCTGCATCTAAAAAACAGTTTTTAATTGTCTCACAGCATTCATTCACGATTAAGTACCTACAAACTAGTCTACAGAAATTTCTGTAATGTCCAAGCATGTTTGAGAGTACAAGCTTACAAAAATCAAAGAATCCAAGCCAATTTCGAAATTAAGTTCCTATTTGGGCTCATAACGAGCTTCAAGGGTTTAGGACATGGTTTCAAATAGCCCACGTCATTATTTTTCACCTGAAAATTACCTGTACCGTAAATGCATAAAACAAATTGAGGTCTGTCCAAAAAAGGACTAGGAGTAGAGGAACAAAAGAGTGTCTGAAACAATTGACAATTCCCTCATATAATTTAATGAAACGCTTTCTTAAAACACTTTGGAGCTGATATTCTAGTCTATATGAATGATGAGATGTTCTATCATGCATTTTACGAGATTCACTCCTGCGTATAAAGTTATGTAAGGATTTTTTAATTTTTTTAGATATTTAAAAAAAACTCAACAAGGGATTCAAAATTTCTATGTAATCTTGCCTTAAAGCACCATAAGCACTTTATCACTTTGTTTTCCTTATATTCAGACATGTATTCTCCTAATTTTTTTAATACGTAAGCTAGCCCAGATGCCACCGTTATATATAACCTTTTTTAATAACGTGGTGTCCATGCCAACTTACTCGCACCTCGACTATTCCCGCGTCTATTTGCTACTTTCCACCCATACAGGTACTAGGTAACGGCCTAACACTGACCACAGTTGTATGTAGTTTCTAAAAAGAAAAAATAACTCAACAAGTACTTTATAGAAAAAAACTCAAAAAATAGTTCACCGTGCTGTCTCTTTTTGTCTAGAGCTTTTTTTAATAATAAAATTAAACACTTTATAAGACCAAAAAGGGAAATAAGTGAAGTAGCAAGTACATGGTGGATTAATTGCGGGTGCACAAGTAAATTGGTCCAGACACCACCATTATCGCCACAACCCCCCTCCCCCCACAACCCAAAAAAAGGGCAATCCAATATTAACATCACCACTCCCCCCACAACCCATAAAAAAGGGCAATCCAATATTAACATCACATCTTTTGATCTCCACCTAGTATCTATCCCGTGGCGTTTGTATTTGGTTTAGGTTTATTTTTTGGGAAGATTAGATCTTAGAAAAAATTGAGAACAATTTTGGGAAAAGTTATGCTTAAATACATTTTGAAAGATTCTTTTTTTGGTTTGCACCCGATGTTTGGTTCCGACTTTAGGGGTCCCGACCAATCTTGAAAGAAATTTTTCTTTTGGAGAATATTTGAATTAGGGTGAATAAATTGAGTAGAGTAGAATGAATAAAGAGGATTCATATAGCCAACCTACCTAAGTTGGATTGAGGCGTTACTTATCTTCTTTTTGTTAAAACCTACCTTTTGACTGTCTTTATTTCTGAAAGAATTTTATTTTCAATTCAGGAAAGTCTACTACAGGAAAGGACCAAACAAACGTCTTAATTTTTGGAAGTCTTTTCAATTCAACCACACTAGCTGTGCATCTGTTACTAAATGAGTAAAATTTGATATCCCCATCTTCATGGACACAGTCCTAAATCATTATCATAAATGCAATGTGACAACCAAAACTTGAAGACTCTTGGTATAAACTATAAAGTACATGAAGTAGGTACTTACCAACACTTTTCTCTGTCCATTCGGTTCGTCTTCGTTCATGTTCAAAGCCATCTGGGAGTTATGATCAGCCTCAAATTCTTTACCTTTCTTTACATAATCTTTATGTCTTTTCTCATTCACCCTGGAGCTATCAGAAGCATGGGGAGCACGATCTTCACGTGAACTCACCCTATCATGCCTTGCTCTTCTTTCATCCTCACGTGTCCTCAGCCTCGAAGGACTTTCATTTTCAACACGATCCCTCCTTCTAATATGGTCAGCATGCCTCACATCATTTGAATGCTGATCAGAGTTTCTGTACTCATCTTTCCCTCTAGATTGACCAGCCCAAGCTTTTTCTTCCGCAACACGTCCAGCCCGCATACTTCCCCTTATTTCTTCTCTCTCCCTTTTTGGTAGTGTCTCTTCATGTGACTGTTTAAGCCTAAACCACTCCTCACGTTCTCTCTGTCTATCACTCCTCTCCCTCTGAAACACTCCATCTTCTTTGTGCCTGATATACTGCTGCTCATCATCTCTTAGTCTCATCAGCTCATCTCTCTTTCGCAGATCTGAGGTATCATCTCTCTTTCGCAGATCTGAGGTATCATCTCTCTCTCTCTTTCTGCGAACCATATTTTCTCCATGGGAATGGAAGGTCTCTTCCTTGTCAACGTATTCCCTACTTAATTTTATCTCTTCTTTCCTTCTTTTATTGTGGCGATCATCCAAGGTATCGTACCTCTTCAACTCATCCCTGTCTCTGTGCCTTGCTCCCATATCCTTATCATAATCAGGCCTTAAATTAACACTCTCCAGCTGCTTTCTATATAAATGGTGTTCTTCTCTATCACTTCCCTCAAATTCTCGCACCTTGCTGCGGTGTCTGGATCCAATTTCATCAATAAACTCCCTCTTTCGTGGTTCTTCCACTTTAGTTCTCCTCCCCTGTAGATCGTCATCCCTCCTTTGCCATACTCCCTCTGAGTATTCACGTTCCCTTCGTCGGTCAATGTAATGGGCTAAACTAGAGTCCACGCCTTTACGGGAATAAGGATCTTCCCTTCCTTTCACTACCAAAGGGTGTTTTTCTGCTTCTCTCTCATTGCGGGCTTTCTTTCGGACTCTATCCTCATCTCTGGCAACTGCTTTTTTGGCATTATCTATGCGCATAGAACGTCCATCTTGAACAACTTCTTCCTCAATATCATCACGTGACTTGCGATAACCTCTACTGCTTCCAGATTGGACTTTGCTATTCTCACTACTTCCAGCCTTGGAGTCTTCTCCATCATCAGTTTCTTGAGGAGAAGATTGTTCACGCCGTGAACTTAACTTTTGCTTTTTTGCAGAATGTAGAGACTCATCATTCATGGCTTCACTGTCAGTTCTTGCATCCAAAGCCATTTCCTCTCTGTCAACTTCACTGTTTGTGTCTGCTCCAACAATTTGATCAGGGATATCATCTCTATCTTCGGTATCTTGCTCCTGAGCAGGTCTATCAGCGGTGTGAGGAGGGACAGGACTGTGCATACGATCAACACTTCCAAATGATTCTTCCTTCTGATTATCAACTTGGAGTCTGTCTCTGCTATTGCTGGGAGTAATGTCAGGTGATCTGTCGTGTGCACTTCCCTCTTTTCCCCTGGAATAAAAAATGGAGAGACAAACAAAATTAGGGTAAACGCAAGGCAATAGACTCCAAGAAAAGAAGAATCGGACAAGAGCGCTTTTTCAAAAAATAGCAAGAGTAAATTGGAAGTTAGCCTAATGTGTGACTAAACGTTACTCAAGACATCCAAAGAAGATAGAAAGCTTTTCAAAGAGCTTAATAAGAATGGCGATATGAACCAGAGATTCCCAGATTCTCGAAATCGTTTGTCCAAAAATAGATCATTGTCAACTGAAATCATTGGTTCATATCAATCACCTTTGAACAAGCTAAATTAAAAAAAAAAAACTGAAACATTAAAAACAGATAATATCTCATGAACATGCAACAAGATTGATCATGCGTATCAATTTTGAACTCTAGGTTGTTGCATTGGTTGAAGCAGCTACCAATCAAATACTACATACTAACCTAATAAACAAGGATGGGTGAGCACTTCTTGTTTAGAGCTTTGTTTGTGTAATATCTTCCAATAGCCCTTTATTTAAGGGCCTCTCATGCGCTTCCTCTGTAATCTTTATATGCTTGTTATAATTAATTTTCTAACTAGAAAAAAAGAAAAGGAAAGGACTTGGACATAACAAACATATCATGCAAGTGAAACGACAATGCTAAAAAGAAGATAGGATCTGCTGATAGACAAAAGTTTATAAGCACAGAAAGATGATATCAAAGGATATAGCAATATATCATCAAATCATCCTGTGAATTCCATACCCGATGAAAAGCTATAACAATTAACTAAATACTAATGTTTGACTTTGTTATGCTCAACTCAATCCTAGTAACCTAAGGTCCTAATCTAATTCAAAATAATGTCATGACAAGTTACATTATCCAAAAAAAAGATAAGAATGTTATGACAAATTAACACTTGGAGCTCGTTTAGTAACCCCCTGTTTGGATGGTTGTTTCCCGTGGTTCATTATTGTATGGTTTTCATTGATACCATGTTTGTTTCCATTGTTCTTAAAATTATGTAGTACGGTGTTGTAAACCCGTTGTAATTCCATGGTTATATAACCATGAAAAGGCCCGATTTTTGTAACCACGAATTTGGTGGGTTTTGCGTGGTTTCTTATTTCATTTAACCATTATAACCCCCACCCTCCACCGCCCACTACCCCCTAACCCACCACCCACAACCCTCACCACCACCCATCCAACCACCACAAACCCCTCCAACACCCCACTACCACCTTATTTTTTAAAATTTCTATTTTATCCTTTACTCTAATTTTATTAATATATAATAAACTAATTTGTAATTAAGGGTTAAGGGTATTTTAGTAAACTTACATATTATACAGTACCATACAGTCAAACCAAACAATAAAATGTTATCAAACCACAACAAACGATACAGTCTATCCAAACATTATATTCATTAATATAGTACAATACGATATTGTACATTATGGAAGCATGGATAACGACCATTCAAAAGAGTGTAAGAGGTCTTAGATAAAATAGTCATGGTATTATATGTGGTATAATTTTGTAACATGTTGGTTGACATTTTGAGGCATGTATAACTAATACCGGGATTATTTAATACACCAAAGGGTGTATTATCTTATACCACCACCACCATGGGATAGCTTATACATGGATTAAAAGCTAAAATGGCAAAACTAGCATTGTTTTGCTCCAAGAAACCTATAAAGGTCAAGCATCCAAAGGTATAATTGTAACAAATTGTTTTTTAGTTTTAAAAATAAATAAATATTCAAAAGGTATCTTTTGTATCCAATTTTGGTGCAATGAACCAAACACCCAACAAAAAAATCTCTGTATTACTAATCCCTACATTACTAATCCATGCATCACTAATCCACGTATAACTTTTCTTTGAACCAAACAACCCCTTAATGCATTAGAGCATGAGCTTGATGGATCAAGCCACATACTTGATGATACATGTTTTCCCTACATAAATTGACACAGGCACCCTACCATGTAAAACAGATGTTTGATGGAAGATGGACTCATTTTGTATTGAACAAAAATAACATAGTAGAATATCAGGACATATGAGACACCATTTAAAGAAGCTTTTATTTTTATTTTTATCTGTTTTAAAGAAGCATTTATTATTCTCACAAACTTCTTACCATGAATTTTGACCTATAAAATAGAAGAAAAAGAACTATCATGACTTCTTATGCTCATGCACAAAACAGAGTCTCCTTGTGGTTGACAATTTCCAACGTTCAAAATATCTAAGTATTTATTTTGTTGAACAAATATTCTAAATATTTTCCTAAACGTTCAAACAAATTTAGATACATTCTAGGGTTCCAAAATAGCTACAGTAACTGCCTTCTGAGACCAACCTGTTAAATATATTTTCACCGTGAAGGATCAAACATCCTAGACCACCAAAGTCAACGGCTATACTTTGATGTTTGGACCTCCACATTTGTCTGGGCTTTTGCTTTTATCTTGCTATACATAACAGCCATCATCAAACAGGATGACACGGAGTAGATCACCCAACAGTGCCATAGAGGAAACATTGCCGAACACAGTTTAACAAAGTACATAAAAGCCAAACAACAATATATACTACCCAGCATATCTAACTAATGAGACCATAAGTTAGGGTGACCAACTTAAGGCATTTAGCAGATTTGGCTTATACACTTTTGGTGTCTATCAAACTAGTAGATAAGCCAAAAAGTGCTTATAAGCTACTTTGACCAACTGATCATTCGAAACTCGAGATAATGAGCCTGCCCACTACCCTTCTCCGTTTAAATACCAAGCTTAGTTCCCATGACGCAGGGCTTTAACCTGTGACCTAAGTCACAAGTCCCTCAACCTTTACCACTTAAACAAAGCCTTGTGGATACTTCTACTACATTCATCTTGTGGATATGCTAAGCCTTGGAGGCCAACATTTACTCATTAACATTGTTGCGCTCATAACAGTTTTATAGAATTTTCTTTCATTTTGTAATGTACCTTCATTGGATCACCCTCGTATCACTTCTCCATTCTAGCCATCTAATTTAATTTGTGTTTAACTTTTATATATCATGTCATTCTCCCACGGTAGATGTTGATTTTCTCATTTAGGCACCTGAACCTTGTCTTATCTCACTCACCATCATTCTTTTTATGAAAGCTAACCTAACAATGTATATTCTGCTTTATTTCTACTTATCCTACAATCTTTTAGGTCGCCACTTATCCAAAAAACCCTAAGAGTGCTTCTAAACAACTCCAACTTTTGTAACTCCCTTGCTAGTTTCGTCAATTACCGTAACATACCTCCAAACACCATGTTCCATGGGACCTCATCACAACAACATACCCAGTGTGACCCCACAAGTGGGGTCTGGGGAAGGTAGAGTGTCTTACCCCTACCTTTGTGAGAGGTAAAGAGGTTGTTTCCGATAGACCCTCGGCTCAAGCCATGGGACCTCATCCTTTATACTATTTACAACTTATAATAGCTAGAATAAACAAGTATGGAGACCAAGCTGATCACTATTCACTAGTGCAAACCCATGGTCATAAAAAATTCCTTTGCATCTCTTCCCACTGTTCACTCATATTTTTATGACATCATATACGTGATGTGATTTCATTTCTTCTCAAGAACCCCACAAAAGAACTTTTCTTAGCACTCTATTAATGGAAATCCATATAGGATTCTTCTTCCTCTCCCAATAAATTTCCATCAATTTTCATTAGCAAAAACATGGCATTTTTACTTTCACTCAAGTGTTGAAACTGAGTTATTATAACTAGTACTCCCTCCGACCCATTATTTTATATGAAGGTGGTTGACTTAACACGAAGTTCAAGAAATAAAGAAAAGACTCCTGAAATTTGTGGTCTAAAACAAACCACAGAAACTTGTATGGCTAGAAATAATTTCATTAAAGGTAAAAAGGTAAATTCAAAATTGAATTGTTACTAACTATAGAAAGGTGTCGTTCTTTCTGGGACTGACTAAAAGGGAGTGTCATATAATTTGGGACGGAGGGAGTATTTTTTTTACTTGATCAAAAGAATATATAATTAGTACTTTTTTTAGAAGGAAAAAAATTAGTACTTTTTTTAGAAGGAAAAAAATTAGTACTTTTTTTATGATATAATGGCCCCCCTCGATCCTTCGCAACATAAATACCAAACTTGGTGTAACAACCATGTTGTAAGTTTTACGTTAAACCGAAGCCCCAATGGCTTGAAATGGGTGATTATTCTCCGAAACTTCAGGATGATAGGCAATAGACACAGCTACATTTGGAGTATCTAATGCTTAAATGCATTTGAATGATGAGGACCTTTTGAAGGTTTATTTGACACTTTTATTTTCATTGTAGACAGTGGACTTCCACAAACACAAAAAATAAGTGAAACCTCATGCCTGCTTCTATCATGATTACCAGTTAAAACATGAAAAAAGAATACGTTCCACACCCTCAGAACAGTAAAAACATTACTTAGGTAACATATATAGTACCTTTCCTCATGTTGAACACCACAATTCTTGCTGTCGTGTGCAGAAGTCTGTCCTCCAGAATCAGAAACAAATTGACCAGGAGCCTCCGAGGAGAAAGGAACCGCTCCATCTCCTTTGGTCAAATGATCACCTACAGGGTATGTCTGTGGTCTCCTAGCATTGGGCTCTCGCTTGAGGCTCTTATAAGGATGCTGAAAACCATCAGACTCTTGAACATGTTCCTGCAGGGGTCCTCTTCTTGCATCACCTCTAAAATCCTCTGTTGAAGGATTATTGCACAATTGCTCCTCGTTCTTGTCATTCCCTGTGTATTGGTCATCATCCTGGCACACAATCTGCTCACCCAAGAAAATAACAGCAGAAATAAATAAAACATGTAAGAAATAAGAAACAGCAGTCTTGTTAGAAACATGCAAAAATTAGGGAAACAATAATGCAAAGAGATTTCAGCACGAAATTCTGCTTCTTTTTTCTATTTTGATAGACAAGTCCTTTTTGGATTTGGGAAAAGACAGGGTCAGATCACTCACTTCAATAATTGCATCTGAGTCACGCTGTCGTGGTGGTCGGGTATCAATTGATGGCAGGCGATCACCAGAACCAGTTTCAACCTGTATCGGTCTTCCAGTGGGCTAGTACAATATCAAATCAGATCAGTGAGTAAATAGTACGACAACTAGTATCTGAAACTTTGGTATCATTACTTGTTATGGTTAAAGATGTAACAGTAAGCATACTTCACCCAATAGCCAAGTTGGAATCTTAGGCCCACATAATACCAGAGAAGTTTCTAAAGGTAAAGTGTGAGTTCAAAATACATACAAGTAGCGGTCGCATGCGTATAGATCCTCTTGCTAGGTCATTTGAAGTTCCATCAGTTTTACCATTCATATTTTCAGATGGAATGTCTTGAATACCAGCTGCAGCTGCAAGTTCTGGGGGAAGATCTGGATCATATTCCTAAAATGAATACCAAATAAGAATAAGAAAAATATTGAAGTATGATAAGTATCTTAGACATACACGTCTTGCTGAAGATAGTATCTTCATCTGCATAAGTATTACATTACCTGCTCTGTCCTCCCACTTTCATATACCCGAATTCTTCCTTGCATAGTTGACTCAAGCCGAAGTTGTTCCTGGAGCAAAGATCGATTATCATATTTCAAGATTTCCACTCTACAGAACCAATGCATTCATACATACTAAACAATGCATTTTGATTTGCTATTATGTGGTTACACTCCAAAACTCATTCCTTCTTCCTAGCTCTCTTCATGCATGCACAATGTCTTTGAGAGGCTTGCCGCTGCGCCATGGGGGGCGATCAACATTTTTTATGTAAAGCATCCTAATTAAATCATACTCTCTCCATATCAATTTAAGTGTCTTAGTTTGATTAGGCACGGAGTTCAAGAAAATAGAAGAGACTTTTGAATTTAGTAATCTTAAACTAAAGATGTGTGTAATGAACCAAAACGCACTTTGAATCTTATGGTCTTAAACAAGCCATGTAAAATGTTGGAGTTCTAGAGTTACCAAATATAGAAATAGGCATTTTTTAAGACAAACTAGAATGAAAAGTACACATATTAAAACGGAGGAAATATTTTACAATTCTTGCTTAGCTTGCAAAATCTAATTTGTTGGGAGGACTTGGAGATCATTTTTTAAGAAGCCTATGGTATAGAGAGAATAACCTTGAAATTCAAAATACTTCCATGGTTTAAAACTACTAATCGTTTGAAGGATTTTCAATGCATGGATTCACAACGAAACTTAACATAAGAACAGGAAATATAGTTAACCAACCAGCTGCTTGCAATAATCTTTCCAGCTATCCTCATTCAAACCAAAGTTAAAGAAATCTGTTGCATCAATGCCTGGAAGTCTCCAAGGTTTCTCCTCAAACCCATCAATGTCAACTTCAAATATAGTCCTGACAGTGTAGAAGGCTAAATAATCATTTTGAGTGTCCTTGAACCTTTCCAGTATTTGCATGATTTGCCCGAAAAACATAACAAATGAAAAGTAGTCATCTGACATTGTGCACAGTAATACTTTAACCACACTCCATCATATTCATACCATCAGCTTTTCTATACGGCTGAAATTATATGCACGTACCACATAAATAGCAAGAATTTTAACCTCATACATCTACCACATGCTTATATATTTAACTACCCTTTTCCTCAGAGTTTCACAACATGAGGACAAGTTCTTCATAGGTCTTAGAGAGAGAAAAATAAATAACAAGTTACTTAGGAAATTTTACGGATGCAAACACATCTTAGCAGCTGCAGACAGCGCTAATATATGAGACAGGAAATTTTATTGATTATTAACTGCATCTTGTAAAGATATTATTCTGTAGATATAGTTATATTACTCTAAAAAAACAAAGAATATTGGACACAGGAACTAAAGCACTCTCACGCTTTTTAGACTGGAACAGTGGATTTGCTCATAATGACATTAATCGACTTAAGTTACAGAATCAACACACTAGGTAAACTAAAAATAATCTGGGAGCAAAGTGGTGTAACTAGAAAAGAGGTGGTACACTTAATTCTTTCTTAACAGTAAATACGAAACCTCACCAAACAGAAACATTGGCAAATTCAAAATAAGGTATAAATCAGGGACACAAAAGGAAACATACTTGTGCGAAGGAAGAGTGAATTCCAATCCAATCCCAAAGCCACGCCCAGATGCACCGCCTCCCCAACCGGACACCCCATAGCCACCTTTCATTCCCGGTGGTCGCCAATCACCTCTACCACGTCCAGCAACAGGGCCTACATTGGCAGGAGGACGGACTTGACCAGGTATTCCTCCAGGACCCGACGGGGGAGCTCCAGGTATAGGAGCTGCACCAGGTCTCACATACTACATGAGACAAAAAAAGGGAGAAGAGACTCATTATCAGCTGTCACTAAACTGTAACAGGGAACAACTATCAGGACAGCAATGACAAAAGAAAAAGAACCAAGCAAAGAAATATATAGTAAATCTTTTTTTTTAATAAGTAAAAGTACCAAATATAGTAAATCCTCCAATCATCAGACAACAAAATCGGGCATATAAGCTAGAAGTTCTGAAGGATTTCATCAAGTAAGCAAGCAAGACTAAATATGTGGCAAAAGAACAGTTCAAATGTGTCAAGTATCTCACCAGATAAGCACGTAAAGCATTGCTTTCATAGATTCAACAAGCAAAAATGAGAAACATGGACTAAAAACTTCACTTTTATTAAGACGTCTGAAAATAGATCTTGCATATGTAACTTAATTGTTATAGCATTGCTTTCACATATATATCTTTTCTTAATATTTGACCAAATAATAGTTGAAAGTTGTACTTCACCACTCAGCATAAGGTGTATCTTTCTTTCAGTATATATCATTATCAGTTTAAGAAACCAGATCGACTTGAAAAGGCTTCATTAGTTAATGACCTACTTGCACAGGTCCAGCCCGTCTGGTAAATAAAGGCACTGACTAGAGACAAAAGCATAGCTAAACCGATAAGAGATCAAAAGTCAGGAATGGTCCAACAAATTAATGTCCGTAAGTTCTTCTGAAATTCTCCATTTACATTCTCAAGACCTACTAACATAGCAGCAGCAGATACAACTTGCAGCCAGTGATAAATAGTTCAAAAATATCTTTTATCTATTTAAAAAGGTGCTAACAACAGCCAGTTACCCAATCGTTCAAAATTAGCTTTTATCTATTTAAAAATGTGCTGACCACGGCCAGTTACCCACTCTTTGAAGTGCTTTAGATGAGTACTGTTAGAGGAATCACTGCGACAGCAGCATCCAATGTACCACGTGGTGATAAACATGTAAACCGACATGCAACCACTTGGGATTTTGATTGTTAGAGTTCATCACACATCCACTCACATTTTCCATAAAGGAGATTTTCAATTGTACGTTTGGATATCACCAAAGAGAGTTCAATCTTTGCCTTTAGGGATGCCTTGTATTGAAATGTTTCAAACATCATTTACCTATACATTAAAGCACGACCATGCTATAGAATGATTCCCACAAAACTATGAAATAAATTTTATTAATAATATTATCATCAGTACATTTCTTTATACAGCTCGTGCATACAATGAGAGCCATTGGCCTTAACATCACCAATGACCATAATACGGTATGAAAATTACAAGTCAGCTTACATTGCATGTTCTGATCAAACAATATGGGGAGAACACAAACCCCCAGGTGTACAACATCACTGACCTTATACTGTGAATGATACGGATGATAGTGCGTGTGATTGTTGTACCCAACTTTCGCTGCTACTCCACTAGGTGCTCCATTCACTTTTAATGCATCAGTTAACTCCTTTTTCTCTCCATTAGCACCTTCTTCACCCCATTCTTGCTCCTCCATCATTGGCGGATGGCTCAGGGGGGCATCGTTATCCGCAACAATAACCAACGGCTCACCAACTTCATCGTCATCTTCACCAACACCCATTCTCTCCATACCCATTGGTCCACGAGTGTTCTCATTCAACACAATCTGCAAATCATCCTCGCTATCATCACTATCCCAATCATCCTCAACATTACTACCATCTCCACCATTCCCAGTCCCACCCGAAACACCCGGAATCATCGACAACCCAGGAATCATTTCAGTCTCGACGTTTTCGCCTATATTTTGATCTTTTTCCATTAAGATATCGTCTTTATCATCCCTCTCTTCCACTACAATATCAATATTAGCTTCATCCATCAAATTCAAATCTTGAAGACCCTTTTCCCCTAATTTCACATCTTCACTCTTCTCCAAAACCCTAGCTTTCAAACTGAGATTCGATTCGGGTAATTCAGAAGCTAGGGTTTTGGGATTCGAATTGGGAGCTCCGTATAATATCTCCTCGTCATCGCTGTTGATGTTCAGATCGATCGGTCGGGTTGGATTCGGAGCCCCGGCGGGTTTCGGGTCAGCTTGTTGCTGAGACTGAAACGACGCCGTTAAGGGTTGGAGCACATCCGTGTAGAGATCTCCGAATTCGTCATCGTCTTCCATTGTAGAGAGAGCTTTCTACAAAGAAACGCAAGAAAGAGAGGGTTTTGAGGGCTTCTAAGAAGGGTATAATTTGTACTACTCTCCTATTGTACCTGGTTTTGAGGGTCTATTAAGAGTAGGGGTTACAAATTTTGGTAATGACTATTAGGGAAGATTTCCTAAATTGAGGTTGAACTTGTTGGTAGTAAAAAGGTGAAAAAACATAGTAGGTAGATAAAAAGTACTAACCAAATTTGAGTTTTGGGAATTTGATGATGAATCAAGGTTGAGTTTAAATTTATTAGAATTTAAATTATTGATATTCGGACTAGAACAAATGGAAGATGAGGTTATTACGTGTCACATACTATGTAGGTCAGACAAGCATGATTAATGATAGTTTATTTAAGTAGCGACATGTAAATTTGGTCTTGGAGTCAAATTTCCGATGTGTCTTTACAGAGTACTGAAGCTCATTCTAACTTCAAGTTAATAATGTCTAACAAATTGTAGCAACACAAAAGTAGGGTAGCATGATGCAGAAATCATCTCGCATTAGCTGAGTCTGGAGAAGGGTCGCAGCACAAGGGGTCTGACATAGACAGTCTACCATAATGCAAATATTAGTGGTTGCTTCCATGGCTCGAACCCAAACTAGAGTGAATACAAAGTCATGAAAGGAAATACAAAAGAATGATAAGAAAACTACATAAATTAGATACGAGTCCTGAACATATTTTACTTTTGTGGTCATCTTTTTTGCCATATTATGTCTTCATTGAATTTTTTACTGCCAAGCACACATAATTATCTGAAATTATAATCAAATTAGCATTCTACTCCAAATCCCCTTGAGAATATGACAACCAAAGAATAATTGTTCAAATGTCTCGTCAGTGAGGCCACAAAAAACACGAGTTTGAGATACTTGGAGGCCAAATTTCTACGACCTATTGACTGTGACAGGTCTGTCTTGAGATAAGGTGAAGGTTGGAATGCAAGAGGATACTCTTTAAGGGAAGCTTCTAATGTCAATGAATTAGCTGATGATACAACTTCTTGATGCATAATTTTTTCATCATATTGCAAGCTAATCAATCTACCAAACAATAGGCACCCCTACACGAAATTGAGCTGCAAAATGAATGGAAAATGCCACAATATGGTTGTTGATGTAGTAGTTGTGGTCCATCAACTCCAATATTAATCTTTCTTCATAGTCACATCCCATAGTTGCTTCACTTAATCTGCTTATCCACATGTATAAGTTGATAATATTCAGGACTATAGCAACTTGAGGGAAATAGACTTTCTTTTAAGATACTAAGGTTTTCTTATATACAATTGAGGAATTCTTCTCTTAGATACAATTGAGGAACTTGCCCATAGGAAAATTTTGCATATAGCTTTACTCATTTTCACTATCATCTTAGGTAGGAGAAAAATCTATATAAAAAAAGATTAAATTCCAAAAGTAATAGCTTACTTAGAAGACCAACAATTGATTATAGAAGTGATATTCTCCACAGGAGGCAAATATTGGCTAACAGAGAGTTCCTTAAAAAACAATACAGTTCCTAAATATTTAAGAGGAGGTGTGATCCTTAATCCTGCTCCTACAACTTACCCATTCAGTGACTTTGGCACTGGACGTTCCCAAAATGGGGACTATCGGATAAATTCAAGTTCCCAAAATAGGGACTATCGGGTAAATTCAATATAATAGATGCCTATTGGCATTCCAACATTCCTTCTCCTTTCAGGGCCTATATGAAAGAGAATCCAGTACTTATTGGTCGTGAATATCAGAACTGATTGTTTGTTGTTCAAGAATTCTTATTTAGGCAGTTCA
This sequence comes from Anisodus tanguticus, assembly GCA_034509755.1. Classification (NCBI taxonomy): domain Eukaryota; kingdom Viridiplantae; phylum Streptophyta; class Magnoliopsida; order Solanales; family Solanaceae; genus Anisodus; species Anisodus tanguticus. Next base: position 3,032,330 of record CM067543.1, on the reverse strand, counting down.
TACCATCCATACATAGTGTTTTGATCTAAGATTTCAATTCTTCTGTATTTCAGCAGTAACATATTCTTCAATGGAGCTAAGGTCCAAAATATGGAAGAAACAAGCGTTTCCACGACTCTACCACCCAGTCAATTCTGTTCCACTTAATCCCTCTTTCATGACCACATATCTTTCCGGCTAATGAATGGGTAATCTTTCTCATGTTACATGAATCCAATTTTTCGTATGTTTTGCATCAGGTGAATGTCACCCACATAAATTGAACTCTTGTCACTATTAGCTTGTAGCTCATATGCATATGAAAACTTCAGGGAGGTTGCATTAACTTAACTGACACTACATTAACTCTACAAAATATGAGTAAATTGTCCACAAGACAAATATGGATAATTTCAAGCATCCCACATCTGGGATTAAAATTAAGGTTACCATTTAAAGCCAACTAATTAAATTTCCTTGCAAATACTTCATAGCAATGACAAACAAGTAAGGTGATATAAGGTCACCTTATCTTATGCCTATCTTTACTTGTATTGGTTTAGTAAGTTTTCAATATGTTTACCCCTAAAACGGTATAGTTGAATTTGTATATGTGGTTATGGACATGCGGATCAAAATGACCAAATTAGCAAAGTAAAATCAAGAATTTGTAAGTTAGACTAAAGGAAATTCAAATGAAGGATCATGTATTCCAAAGATATCGTAAACTTGGAGAATAATTCTGGTGCAGCCTCAGGTTTGCAAGCCAAGTGGATATATTATGTTGCGTTTGGACCCTTAACAACCGGTGTCACCCCTGTGATCTGGTCCATGCGAGCGTGGAATTCCTTTGCATTCTTCTCCACCTCTTTATCATTTTATCCATCCTAGCATCGATATCCTTCGTGTACTGTAAAATTTTGGCTCGGAGGGATCTACTAGAGCTCTCTCATTCCAGACGCATCTCTAGATCTTACAATTTTTCCATCTAATTGGGTCTCTGTTGGTGTGGTATTTATGTTTCCTAGAACCGGGGGTGCACCTATGGGTCCCTTGACTCCAGAACTTGGGTTGCCAGCTAGAGTCAAGATGATCTGCTACATCTGGTCAAGACGTTTTATCAATATCCTTTTATGTGTCTTTACGATCTGTATTGCCTCCTCTGAAGTTTCATCAGTCGTAGTCGCTTCACTCATTACTCGTCGGTTAAGACCATTCCTCGGAGCAATAACATCAGTTCCGTCCCTATCCTGAGCCAATGTCTCTCTAGTCATAGGGTCCACAAGCATGCCATTCAAATTGACAGTGTTAAGCTGATTGTTGTTATCATTATTTCTGGTGTTGAGGTCAGTTTAGTTGTCACAAATGCCTGACATATCTGAAATAGATGTTCTAACAGAAAAATTTAAAGAATTAGCATAAAAGAAAGGGCCACAATGATACCACAATTGTTCAGGCCCCATGGTGGGGGCCAAACTATTTACCCGTAAAATGGTACAATTGAATTTGTATATGTGATTATAGACACGCGGATCAAAATGACCAAATTAACAAAGTAAAAGCAAGAATTAATATGTTAGACTAAAGGAAATGCAATGAAATTCAAATGAAAGAACTTGTATTATAGAGTCGTCGTGAGCTTCGAGTCTCTAAACTAAGACTTTGATTGTATTCGGAAGCTTTAGAAGCGAAGTGAAGAACTTATAATCTCAAAAAAATGCCAAGTTGTACTCTTGTTTTCTTGTGGAATTCATAATGTCCTACGATGAGAAAGAAAACCTCTATTTATACTTTTGCGAGTGGGTACACGATCTATGAATCATGCCCTCTTTATTTCTAATATAAATGTTAACAACAAAAAGAAATAAAAGAGTGATAAATGCTAGAAGAAGACTCGGTATCTTCCGTAACTGCTGACTACTAAGCTTGATTCGGTGCTTAACCGGTGAACAATCATACTTTCCGGACCCTTTGTGACCTTCGTCTCAGAATGCATACAAGACTCCTATTGGAACCTCTCTATACATGTTAGTCTTCGGCAAGGCATGTCAACTCATAGGAAAGATCCTTATTGCAGTGGATTATGTTTCGAAGTGGGTGGAAGCTATTGCACTCCGGACCAATGATACACGTGTGGTAGCCAGATTTTTAAAGAATAGCATTTTCACACGCTTCGGAACCCCGAGGGCCATTACCAGTGATCAAGGTACGCACCTTTGCAATCGACTTTTTGACAAGTTGCTGGCTAAGTATGGGGTGAAGCACAAGGTGGTGACTGCATATCACCCTCAGATGAGTGGTCAAGTGGAGGTGTCGAATTATGAGATCAAGCAGATTCTAGAGAAGATGGTGAGCATTAACATGAAGGATTGGTCATTGAAGCTTGATGATGCTCTATGGGCCTACAGAACTGCATACAAGACTTCTATTGGAACCTCTCCATACAGGTTAGTCTTCGGTAAGGCATGTCACCTCCCATTTGATCTTGAACATAGGGCGTACTGGGAAATCAAGAAGTTGAATTTGGACATAGAAGCAGTTGGTGAGAAACGGTTGTTACAGCTGCACGAGCTTGATCAATTTCATTTTCATGCTTACGAGAACATGAAACTCTACAAGGAAAAGACCAAGAGAATACACGACAAGCATATTCAACATCGTGACTTCGAGCCCGGATAGTTGGAAAGTTGAAGAGTAAGTGGTCCAGACCGTTTGAGATAGTGCGGGTGACTGCCTATGGAGCGGTTGAACTGATGCCGCTTCATTCTAACAAAATATTCTTTGTCAATGGGCAGCGAGTAAAGCAATATTTTGTGGAAGTCATTGAACGTTAGAAGAGTTCCATCGAGCTAAGAGAGGCTTGAGAAAGCCTGCATTGTGTAGCGACGTTAAGTCAAACGCTTCTCGGGAGGCAACCCGAGTTTGTAATAGTAGGATAGAGAAAACAAGAAAAAAGTAGAAAAAGATATCGTGTCCCGACCTTAACTAAGACGCATGTTGGGAAGCAACACAACTTTTGTATTATAGTGTCACGTTTGTTCATGTTGTAGGACTAGGAAAGGAGCAGGAACGCAAAATGATGCAAAAATTGACACAAAAAAATTCTCGCTCCAAGTTTGTTAGATGTGTTGCACCCGCGACGCGGGCGCAACACACATAAGTGAAAACTTTAGAGAAATAAATATATGTGATGGACTCGCGACGCACATGAAATGGGGGAGGGTCCTGAAAATTTTAGAAATATAAAAATGCGCGATGGACTCGCGATGCACATGTAGCGCGGGGTCCTGAAAACCTTCAAAAAAATTGATGGATCTGAGACGCATATGTAGCGCGGGTCCTAAAAAAATTCAAAAAAATAAATCTACGTGATGGACCCGCGACGTGGCCTAACACATCTAGGGGGCCAGTTTGAAATTTTTTGTTAAGTATAAAGAGGGCCGACCCCCCTTCCCTATTAACATTCAAAACGTCCCTCTCAAAGTCTCTCTCTCAAAACCCTCCCCCAACTCCCGTCCAACCCTAATTACAACTCAAGAACATACATCAATCATCCACTAACGTAACAAGGTAAGTGATTTTCACCACTATTCATAAAATATTTTCCAACTTTCACCCTTGTTCTTGAGGTATAAAGGTTGAAAACCCTAGGGTTGTGGGTTTGGGAAAAATTGGGGCAGGGATTGGTATTGCTTCAGTATGATGATTAAGGCTAGAAAATAATTCCCATTCAAAAATGGAAGGTTTCACAACCCCCTCCCCCATTGGTTGTCAAAATCATAGGGAAGAATTTTTGCCCGCAATGTGTTCGATAAATTGTTTGAACCATTTTTTTTGTATAATTGTGAACTCTTGAGTAGCATTGTACCATTAAACGATTATACGAACCCTTGTGGCATCAATTTAAGCTAAAATTAGAGAGTTTGAAGAGAGAATTAAATGTGGGCAACCTTAACTCAAGTCTTAAAACGTGATTTTTCTTGTTTTGTTTGTTTGTTTTTCAAGTAGTGTAGGAGTAGTGACCTTCTTTATTTTTATATTTTGTAACGTAGTTTGAAGCAAGTGTGAGATTGGTTCACCCCCAGAAAAGAACAAGTGTGGGGTCATTCCACGACACCATTGGTTATTGAATTGAACTTATTGTTTGGTATGGTATTTTGCAGGCAAAATAGTTAACCCGAGAAGCAAAGGAAAAGACATCGCATCCTCCTCCTCCCAATGCACAAAAAGGGGGCGAAAAAACCCCTCGAGAATAAAGAAAATCATTAAATCACAATCGGGGGCAAGAAACCGACAACCCCTATTCCTCGGGCTTCATCTACGAGGCCTCGACCGAATCTTGATGCTTTAGCGAGGGAGTGGTATGAAGAGTTCGATCTCTCGGTAGGGTATGTCCATGAGTTGGAAATCAACCCAGGCCCCTTGTAGTGCATGTTCAGAGATATATCAATCAGATTGTGGCCATGAAGTGGGTCTCACTCTTTGACATGCCAGGATCGGTGAATATTTACCTTGTTTTGGAGTTGTACGCCAACATCCGTCTCAGGCATACATAGGATGCATGGCCGACATCCATTTATTTATGGGGAAGTTAGGTTCCTTTGACGGCAGAGACCCTATGTGCACATCTCGGAGTTCCAAATCACCTCATTGAACCATTAAAGGACTTTATCTACTGGCCAGATTACAAAAGCTATCAGGGATACACTATGTGGGCCTGACTCTAAGGCCACATAGACCTGCCATCCAGGGAAATACATGAAACATAAGAGCTTGAGAATGAGTAACTTCGCACAAGAGGTCCGAGTGTGGTTGCGGCTGTTGAATTATCTGATCATGCCATTTGATAACAACACAGATATAGGGAAGAAAATAGTATGTCTCGTATACTTTCTCATGATGGGGAAGCCCGTGAACATTGGCTATTGGATGATTCAAGAGATGCAAAAAGTTTGTGAGGACAAGTCCTGGAGATTGAGCTTCGGCAATGCATTGCTTATTTAATGCGAATTGATGATAATTTCACAAAGCCTCATGATAGAGTCCTCGTTGCACCCGGTGATATCATTGACATCTCTAATGTCAAGGTCCCATATCATAATGTCAAATACACTCTTACCCCTGCTGATGAAATGTCAGCACAATCCACACTTCTGACCCAGTTGCAAAAAATGGTAATGGTTGTGGGTGAGCGCTTTGAGTTGGACTTCTCGAGCGTCTTTATTGAGGCTCCACACACAGCACACTCCCGAGCACTTCTTGAGGATGAGCCTAAATTGTCTGCCGATGAAAGTGTTAATTCAGCCAATCTCATGGAGGTCGACTCAGAAGTAGATGATGAAGAGGAGTCGGAAGCACAATGTGACAATGATGAGGAGGAGCATGAAGAGTTAGCATATACAGATGATAATGCCAATGGTGACGATGACTAGGCCCTAGTGGGCCTCAGGGAGTATCCCTTTCCTTGCTTTGTTTTGTATTATTTTTCATATACATTAACGGTATTGTATGAAATTAAGTGTGGGGTTGGAGGTACGTCTCGAGATAGGATGATGCTTATGCCGTAAGATTTTTTTTCTTTTTAGGATTTGAGTCTCTAATTTTTAGCTTAGTTTAGTAGTAAAAACTGGGGGAAAAAAGATTTTGCTTTCTAATTTATTAGATCCTCCGTAGTGGCATAAGACATCCATTAGGATTTTTATCTTTTTTTTCATCATAGGAGAGGCTTTTCCCGATGGTGGATGGATGATGACCGTCTTGAGGGAATGTTAGTCCAACCTTTAAGACCATTCGAATGTTAGGTGAAATATTGGCAATGTGAGCGATTCTTGATTTTAATGTGAAAGCATGCCTTGAAAATAAATAACATTTCTCGAAACACTTAAATTGTATTTTGTTTGGCTCATGTATGACCCATTTGGCATTATTAATATGTTGTTGCTTGATTCGAGGGACGGTGTGGATCCTTCTTGCGTTGATTATGTGCCATGTGCATGTGAGAATATTTGTTGTATGATCCATGCTTAATATTGATGTCTAGAAATTACCCTGTGTGTTCATAAAACAAAATGAAGTGTATTGTGACTTAGGAAGTGATAGATGCATTTCTTTGTTAGCCTAAATTTTAACGTGTCCTACCAACATGTACATATTATCCTAGTCAACCCCGTTGAGCCTTTAGCCTTTTCTTTGATAACAGTCGATAAAACCCATTCCCTTTCATTCTTATTAACTAAATTTTGATCTATATACTCCTTGAGCATTTTAATGATAATTGATGTAATGAGAGTCGGGATTTGATAAGGGGGGGGGGGGTGTTGTTGGGTGAAATCTGGTCAAGTCTATTGGTGAACTTAAAGGAAGAAATTTTTGCTTGTTAGTTGGGAATTCGCTTGGAAAAAAAAGGTTGATTATCATAGAATAAACGTTTCCCTTATAACTCGTGATGTCAAAAGTTTGATGCTTAAATATAAAGAAACAATTGGATGATTTGGTAGGAATGGGTGTTGGTTGGTATTATTAATTGGTTGGTGAAGAAAATTGGGAAAAATGATAAGTGTTGTATGTCTTAAAGTGCTTAGGGAAGTTAGTCACTAATTTTATACAAATATTCCCTACCCGTCCCTTAGCCTACATTACAACATATTAAGTCCTACTTGATCCTAGGTTCGATATACTTATATTAGTGAAGCGGTTACACTACGGGCAAGCCTATGATTCGTCATATTTGGCATGTGATTTTCTTTGTGAGAGTGAGTGTACTTGATGATTTCATGTCCATTAAAGTAAAATTATTTGATTCTTGTGATATATGAACAACTCTCTTTCGGTGAGGATGCATAGTTGACAACAAATTGGTGAAGGGTTGGATTCTTGGTTAAGTAGCATGATTGGTTTGCTTTTAGTGGTGTCGTTGAGTCATGTATTCTTTGAAAATAAGTTGTTGTGAGAAGGTTGTTTGTTGGTCTTTAAAAATTGAAAATTTTGATGGTTGACATGACTTTCGTGAGAATCGGCTCGATATTTGTTTGTGAAGTAATTTTGAAAGAGTCGTATTAATCGAAGCCCGAGCATACATGTTTGAATGGTATGGTTGTGAGTTTGTGATAGGTTGGTGTTAGTGAGTGTTTGCTCGAGGGCGAGCAAAGTTTAAGTGGGGATTGTGATATTTGACACAAATATCTATACTTTGCGTTACTTTACCTCTATTTCTTACTACTTTAATCGCATTAATTATAGTGAAATCATTGTATTCGAGCTTATGTGGGTATGTTTGCGTGTTTAGGTACAACGAGGACAAACAAATGAAAATCGAGCAATTTTAGTAGATTTTGGAGACATTGGCACAAGAACGAAATGAAGAGAAGATCGCGCGACACTTAGTCACTGAAGCACAACGTGCGTTGAGCCTGCATCGCGGATGCATCATGCGGAAATCAACTCTCTGAATCTCATACTACACCCGTGTTGGACACGCGACACGGGTGTAACGCGGATGTGTGTCCAGCTTTCTCAATTCGTTTGGTATTTGGTCTACTTATTTTAACTTTTAACCTAGACTTTAAATAAATATTTTTATGTTAGAGAGGCGTGCTAGATATTATTTTGAGACTTGTAAGCCGTCATCTCCTCTCCTTTGTCATTTTACTTTATTTTCTCCATAGAACCCTAGTTTATTCATGAATTCTTGCGTCTTTTCTCGAATCATGACTAGCTAAACTCCTCTTTTCTAGGGTTGTGGCAAAGACATGAAAGTTAGTTTGATGATAGTTTTTATCTATTAGAATTCTGTTATTTTGGTTGCTTATTATTCTTGGTCTTAATTGTTTAATTATTTGATCATTAGTTAAACACTATCTGTGGTTCGTAAGTTGAACTTGAGAAAGGGAACTTACGTACGTAATAAGAATAAGTAGGACTTGTTCGTAGTAATACGTTTCGCTACTAAGAATAGAGATATACCGTGTAGTCTTGCTTAGTTGGTTATGGAGATTTAAATGTGCTCTTGTTATTTTCTAGCGATAATAGAGATATAGACGTCAGATAACTTGAATAGACTTGTGGGAAATTCGAAAGATACTCATAAAGTTAACATCAACCCACCAACTAGTATCCCAGAAAATAAAATAGGTAGAACTATCGAAAGAGTAACTGGATTGTCGGAAGCCATGACTCTGGATTTCATTCTCATCTGATAAACTCAAAAGTCTCATCCCAGTTCCTTCTGTAACAAATTACTTATTTTACTACTTTATTTTAGTCGATACGTTAGTTACAACAAACCTCTTGATTTTTACTCCCTTGGATAGTTACACAAAAAAATTTGAATTAATTGAGCAGTAGAAAGTACAAGTCTTTGTGGGTATGAGATCTGGACTTCAATCCTATATTACTTGTACGACCGCGTATACTTGAGTGTGCGTTTGGGAGCAACAAGTTTTTAGCGATGTTGCCATGGATTGTCTTGAAGTGGGTGGAAGCTATTGCACTCCCGACCAATGATGCAAGTATGGTAGCCAGATTTTTGAAGAAGAACATTTTCACACGCTTCGGAACCCCGAGGACCATTATCAGTGATTAAGGTACACATTTTCGCAATCAGCTTTTCGACAAGTTGTTGTCTAAGTATGGGGTGAAGCACAAGGTGGCGACTGCATATCACCCTCAGATGAGTGGTCAAGTGGAGGTGTCGAATCGTGAGATTAAGCGGATTCTAGAGAAGACAGTGAGCATTAACATGAAGAATTGATCATTGAAGCTTGATGATGCTCTATGGGCCTACAGAACTGCATACAAGACTCCTATTGGACCCTCTCCATACAGGTTAGTCTTCGGTAAGGCATATCACCTCCTTTTGGCATGCCTCATAGGGAATGCAGCTATAGGCAATAATGGACAAATATTATATTTTTACTATGTAGAGATAAAATTATGTGAAGATGAAGAGATTTATAGCAAAATTGGATAAAAAAGAGAAGAAAAAGAAAACAAAAAGACAAGAGGAATGGAAAAAGAGGTGCAAGAATGAGAGCATAATCATTACACAATGATTGATGCAAAATATGCAATTGAATGAATTTGAAATGGAAAAGGAAGCAAGGATGTGAATAGAATGCACTTCAACTATTATCTATGCGGCAAAGTATGAAGATATGAGCACCAATTGCATTTTCAGTGAAGTATGCTCGCCATATGTAATTCAACGTGATTTTCTGTGATGAAGTGCAACAGCACCTCGCTGGGCGAAGCGTATAGCGAGGTGTTACCTTGCTTTGGGTCGCTCAGCGAGCCCAAAGATGCGTCAGACCAAAATTGCTTCCCAATATTTTTGGATTAGGTTATTTCATTCGGGTTTTTTCTACACCTATAAATAGTCCATAAGATATGTTTTTACACAACTTGGGGGAAACTTGTGATCGCGAGTTCAGAATTTTTGACCTAGAGAGAACTTGGAGCCACCGTGAAGGCTGGAGTTATTTGATTTTATCTTTTCTTCTCCTTACTACTAGTTTCTATGCTTCTTTGTATGAATTATGGTTTTTCTTCCATATCTATGTGGAGCTAAACTTCGCGTTCTAAGATTATGGTAAGCCATGAATATTGATGTTTGAAGACTATATTTATCTTAATATGAGTTGTTGATTTTGATTGTTTCTTAATTTTTGTGCATAATTGCTTGATTGTTTGACTACAGTTAAGTTCTATTGACTATCTAATATACATACTTGGGAAAGATGTTGTTAGATTAGAGAAGGATTAAAGAGAGCGTGATCTGATTATCCCTACAGTTAGACTAGAATTTGTGGCTAGGATAGGAATATACGTAGGCGCCACGTTCAATTAAATAATGTAAACGAATTACGTTTTTAAAAGGTCAATTTCATAAGAATATAGGCGGCGAACTGTTTTGAATAGGTGAGTAGTAGTTTGGGAGAATACTACGAGAGTTAAAAATCCGGTTAATTAGCAATCGTCGATAATTTGAATTAAGGAGAAATAGCTCGAGAACTCAATAGGATTGGTGACCAACCACAACCCTGGAACATTCATCCTATTGATAACATTAAAACCTGCTCTTTCTTGGTTGAAGTTCATTATTTATTTTTAATTAGTTTAGAAATATAACCCTCGAATTTCATCTATTGCTTAGATAATTAGAATTACTTTAATTTAGTTGACAGTTAATCACAGGTCCCTGTGGGTTCGACATCCGATTTTTAAAATTATTATATTACTTGTACGATCACGTATATTTGCGTGTGCATTTGAGAGCAACATCAAACTAAACTCTTGACCAGACACGAGGGATTATTCGATACTCTCCACTTGTTGACTTGCGCGTGATCTGGCATCTACTGCTACGTGTCAATACCTAATACGTCCACCTAATATCTACAGATTTTGCCTAATACACGACCATTTATAATTGAAGAATAGGAAATAGTAGTTATGTATTCTATTATCCATAAGACAAATTTGTAGGGAAAGCTTGAGTCAATTAAGCCTTCTCTAAAGAGAGTTTCAATCGAGTGTGTTATACTCCTTTTGCAAACACACCTTGAGCACATCTAGGGAGAGATTCCTTTAGTATAGTACCTCTTAAACAATTGATAAGTGAACAAGATTTTATTAATAATACTTCTTCCTTCTATAAAGGCGGAGTGTGAGAGTTAACACTTATGGGTGACAAAATTATCCCATAAAAAGATGATTCGTTCAATCCGCTCAAGTTAGTATGCATCAGTGCATTTTTGACCCGCTCAATTCCGCCTACTTAAAAATTGGTTGATATGTAATTAAAATTGACCCGTGAAATTTTTTGTCAAAGTATTTTTAACATGTATTCTTTATGTTTGATATGTTACTTGAGAATGTGTTGTAATTATGTGATTAATAATTGTTACAATGTCACACCTCTAAGATGGTGTGCTTTGCTATTAACAACTCATGTTCTTTTGTCAGACGATGGTATGTGGTGAAATCAAAGTCATCCATACAATTGATATTTGATATTTTCCATTGAGATTGATGTGTTTTAAGGTTGCGAAATTCTTTCATCTAGAAAAGACACTCTTAAGTTAGAATTCTTGATCTTTATGGTTTCACTTTACAAGGAAAAGGAGGACTAATGACACAATAAGTTCTTAAGCCCTGTTAATTGATGTACTTTGGTAAGTCTGTATCGGTCTGAGTAAAACGAATGTCATCTCATCAAGTCCATCCCCGTTTGGGCATATCAAATTTACCCGCAAGGGTAGCTAAGTTGGTGTAGCAGTAGAGCGCGGGACCGCAAAGTCACGAGTTCGATCCCCTGCATAAACCTTCTTGGTTGAGCCTGTCACACATGGCTTGCCAAGTGTGGTTAATCGGCTGACGTGGTTTGCAGGCTATTGCGTCAGTCTGGGGTTTACCCTGTGCGCACTGAGAGAGTAGCGACTGCGGGTTCCTTCGTCAACAAAAAAAAAAATCATATTCAGTTAACTTTGTAATCATTCAGGTTAACAGATATCACCATATCACATGCATGGCATCAATATTTATATAACATAACATGACACTCATGGCCTCAGTAATTTCACTCAAAATGTGGCATCTAACAAATGCAAGGTATATCATTAAACTTCCATAATATTTGTTTGAAGTATTGTCTTACCATCTTTCACCTTTGAAATCACATTCCATTTATGAAATCATGTTCATTTACAAGATTATCTTTAAGTTTCTACTATTTCGTCATCATATAACTTATGCAAATGTACTGACAAATGAGCATGAAAATGAGTTAACTAAACAATAAAATCAACTTGACAAGCACACTATAGTAATTTTCATCACAATTTGAGTTGTGGCAAGTAAAGCAACAAAGCTAAAAGTCATTTCTTAGCTAAAAATCATTATTTCTCATGTTATACAAAATTTAACTTTGCAGGTAACATTTGGGCATAGTGAATTTAGCACTTGCTCGTCTCCACAAGTACTAAATTACAAAATCACTTCAACATTTTGCTGAACGCCTTTATAGGTATTCTGTAGTCGAGATTACACTCACCTTAATTTACTGAAAGAAATAATCTCCTTGATTATTTTCATTAATTGAAAGATATATATGCAAGTAACAAAATAGGAGAATCCTATTCCTAAAATCTTATTCTACCATAATTCTAACTCTACAATTATGGTAAGTATATAATCCTAATTTAGGTAACAAATACACTACACTATACTACAAATATACTTTCCTAATATACAATATTCTTACACTGCCTATTGCTGGAACCGGACGCCGCTTGCCCGGGCTCGCTGGAAAGCCCACTGCCGAAATACCACTGCATTGCCCGTGATATACACTGTTGTATATTGGGTGTATATCACAGGTATATTGCTCTGTTTAACACACCTCGGCAGTCATAGCGGGCGGTCTTCGAACGCTGCGACTGTCCCTAAAATCTTCAAAGAGTACCGAGGGAAGACCCTTTGTAAAGATGTCTGCAACTTGATATCTTGACGGGACATGACATACGCGTACCTGTCCTCGAGCAACCTTTTCACGGACAAAGTGAATGTCCATCTCGATATGCTTAGTGCGTTGGTGTTGAACCGGATTACCTGACAGGTAGATGTCACTAATATTATCACAATACATTAAGGTTGCCTTCTGAATGAGACAATGAAGCTCTAATAGTAAGTTACGTAACCAACATGATTCTGAGACCACATTAGCTACCCCTCGAAATTCTGCCTCGGCACTTGAGCGGGATAGAGTCGCCTGACGCTTCGCAGACCAGGAAACCAAGTTGTTGCCAAGGAACATACAATAGCCAGACGTCGACCGTCTGGTGTCTGGACAACCACCCAAATCAGCATCTGTGTATGAGACAAGTGTGGATGGCGAGGATGTATATAAATGCAAGCCATAGTCCAGTGTACCCTGAATATACCGAATGATGCGCTTGATTGCATTCATGTGCTCAATTCTGGGATCATGCATGAATAAACACACCTGCTGGACGGCATACGTAATATCCGGTCTCGTAAAAGTAAGATACTGAAGGGCCCTTGTAAGACTGCGATAGCGGGTCAGATCCTCGTAAGGTGCTCCGGCTGCGGCACTAAGCTTGGGCTTCGTATCAACTGGAGTGGAAGTGGACTTACAGGATGACATTCCAGCCCTCTCGATGATCTCAGCTGCATACTTTCTTTGAGACAAAAACAAACCATCTGAATGACGCTTGACGGCAATCCCCAAAAAGTAACTCAAGGGCCCTAAGTCTTTCATAGCAAACTCAGAGCGAGCATGGCCATGATAGACTGGCGTAATGCATCGGAAGAGGCAGTCAAAATGATATCATCCACATATAACATAATATAGGCCAAGGATGAACCACGTCGGTAGATGAGCAAGGAATTATCTGACCTACTGTGAGTGAACCCAATAGTCGAAACATAGTCAGCAAACCTTGTATATCAGGCCCGTGAAGACTGCTTAAGCCCATATAAGGACTTCTTCAACAGACAGACATGATGAGGACAGTTAGGATCTCTGAACCCCAATGGCTGATGCATATATACTGTTTCCTTGAGATCACCATGTAGGAAAGCATTCTTGACATCCAACTGATGAATAGGCCATGCCTTAGAAAGAGTCAGGCTGAGCACAGTGCGAATGGTAGCCGGCTTGACCACCGGACTAAACGCCTCCCCACAATCTATCTCAACCTGCTGAGTCTTACCATCACTCACAAGCCGCGCCTTATGTCGAGCAAAGGACCTATCGGAATTTTCCTTATGAGCAAAAATCCACATAGACCTAATAACATTAATACCAGATGGATGGGGCACCAACTCCCACGTCTTATTATCAATAAGAGCATTATATTAATCAGTCATAGCAATTTTTTAATTCGGGTCGTTTAAGGCATACACGGGATTACGGAGCAATGGAGATTTAGAGGCATTAGAATGTAAATTAAAATGCCTCTTAGGTGTAAAAATACCCCGCTGACTACGAGTGACCGGTCTATGACTCGAGGAAGAATTGAGTGAATTCTGGAAATTTGCTGGCCTCGGGACGGACCGCCTTTCTTGGTCCAAATCGAAAAAGCTGGATCGATCGGCCGGACCGGTTCCCAATTGGGGGGACCGGCCCAATTGCTTGGGGACCGATCCAAGAATCGGAAGTCGTGACGTGATAGTAGGGCCAGCGGGCAGTGGGCCCGCTGGAGAATTTTGGGTGCGGGATACATCCGAAAAATGATGAGTAATATACGGGGATATACCATCATCCAAAAAATTATACGAACTAGGCTCGGTAGTATGAACTTTAGTAAATGGAAATTGGGTTTCATCAAAAATTATATGGCGATTAATTATGATTTTCTTGGAGGATAAATCAAAGCATTTGTAGCCACGATGATTAGACGGATACCCCAAAAATACACACGGAGTAGACCGGGCCTGAAGTTTGTTAATTGTAGTGGATGGGAATAACGGATAACACAAGCACCCAAAAATCCGAAGATGAGAATAAGAAGGATTCTTATTATATAAGATTTGGAGGGGGGTGAATATGTAAGACCTTTTGAAGGAATTATGTTTAGGAGATATGTTGCCGTTTGTAGAGCATGATGCCAAAAATATGAGGGTATGGAAGCATGAAGTAAGAGAGTGTGGACAATGTTATTTATGGAACGAATTTTGCGTTCGGCTTTCCCATTTTGAGAAGATGTATGAGGGCACGAAAAATGAAAATTGATCCCATTATTATCACAGAACTCCCGAAACACCATATTGTCATACTCTTTCCCATTATCACACTGAATATTTTTTATTTCTCTTTCGAATTGTGTTCTAATGGATGCTCTAAATTTTATGAAGACAGAAAACACTTGAGATTTATTGGCAATTGGAAATGTCCACAAAAATTTAGAATAATCATCCAAAAAAAGAACATAATATCGATGACCTAACAAACTTAGAACAGGAGACGTCCATAGGTCGCTATGAATAATATCAAATGGCATTGAAGTATGAGAATTTGAGTCCACAAATGGCAACTTAACAATTTTTCCTAACGAACAAGATTGACAAATTTGAGTACTACTCGTACCCTTACAAGAAATAACGCTATTTTTATCTAAAACTGATAAAATAGAAGATCCCGGATGACCAAGGCGAGCATGCCACAAAGAAGGAGAAATGGCTGCAAAAGCTGAAGGCAATGCTTGACTCGATGGACTGAAACCGGGTGTGATAAGATACAGATCTCCCCTACTATCACACCTCATGAGAGGACTCCCCGTCTTGAAATCCTTCACAGAAAAACCAAAATGATCAAATTCAACAGAAACAGAATTGTTAGTGGTGAACTTGCGGACAGACACTAAGTTTTTAATCAATTTGGGGGCATGTAAAGTATTTTTCAAGATAAGGGGTGGATTGGGGGGAGACAACGTTTTATGACCATAACCCTTAATTGGAATAGAGTTACCATTTCCGACAATTATACTACGAGGGTTGCTCAAATTGGAATAAGAAGAGAGAGTACCTTGATCGGAGGTCATGTGTGTCGTTGCGCCGGTGTTCATGTACCAATTAGGATCTGGTTGTGTCAACCCAAGTGTGTGCATTGCGGCCTCAATGTCGGTAGAAGTGGGGCCTGCTACGTGGTGGGCTTGCGGAGGTCGAGGCCCAAGAATCCCAGAACTGGGATGTGGACCATAGTTTCTTGGAACTTTCGTTCTTTGGGCCGGTGGCCGCCGGGGCCGCCACTTCGATTGTTGGGCTCGAAAGGCCGGCCACCCCACCGGTTGCCGGACGCCGCCGGGCCGCCGGCCCATGGCCCACTACCCCGGCCCCCATTGCCATGGGCCCCACTGCTGGGACCAGTAGGGTGGTGGGCCACTGTTCACTGGACGGGGCCCACTGTCTGCTTGCTGACCACCGAAACCGCCGCATTTGCCCCCGCAGTTTTTGTTATTATTTTTACGATTATTTTTGCCGCCACCATGATTATGGTTTTGGCCCGAATTATTAACAAAACCCGAAGAACTTGGGGAGGACGCCATCATAACAACGGGTCTTGATCCGGTAGCCGCCTTTTTAGCCAAACCGGCTTCTTCCAAAGTAAGCATGGAGCGGGCTTGATAAAAGGGGAAGAGGGTTGCTTTGACGAAGGAGAGTTCCAACACCATTATAGGCCTCCAAAAGGCCGACAACCAATTGTAGAACTAGACGATTATTTGTTACAGGTGCGCCAACATTACGGAGTTGATCCGCCAACTCCTTGAGTTTCTTGCAATATGCAGAGACGTTTGGAAATTCTTCCATGCAAACTAGAGAGAATTCCTGCTCGAGTGTGACGACACGTGAATGTTGGTTATCTTGGAATATGTCACGCAATTTATTCCAGGTAGCCATAGCCGTGGTATCCGGCTCAATAATCGTCTGTAGAAGGTCAACCGAAATAGTGGAATATATCCACTGGAGAACGGTAGCATCAAGAGTAATCCATAACTGAGGATCCTCTGCGGGAAGAGGTGTAGTGGGAGGAATGATGTGATGAATAACTTGATGGGAGATGGTGTGAATTTTAAACAATTCTGCCCACGTCGCATATTGGACGTTTTCCGTCTCAAGCACAATAGGGATACTATTCTTGACGTTAGAAACCATGAGGGCAGGATGATAATTGTTCTTAGACATATTGAAAGAACAAAGAAGGAGGGGAAATTTGGGAATAGTAAGAGAGATTTTGAGAGCGGAAGACAAATTTGGGAAGAGAAAACCCGAGGGGGGGGGTCGGCCGAAGTATACAAAATTTTGAGAGAGAAAATTTTGTTAGACCTAATCTCTTGATACCATGAAAGAAATAATCCCCTTGATTATTTTCATTAATTGAAAGGTATATATACAAGTTACAAAATAGGAGAATCCTATTCCTATTCTATTCCTAAAATCTTATTCTACCATAATTCTAACTCTACAATTATGGTAAGTGTATAATCCTAATTTAGATAACAAATACACTACACTATACTACAAATATACTTTCCTAATATACAATATTCTTACACCGCCATCGCTGGGCCCCCGAATGGACGCTGCTGGGTCTGGGTTGTTGGAATGCCCACTGTCGAAATACCACTGCATTGCCCGTGATATACGCTGTTGTATATTGGGTGTATATCACGAGTATATTGCTCTATTTAACATTTACCTTAGCATAAAGTGCGTGTCAAGCATCTCCAATATTGACGCCACAGTCGTAAGCATCAATAAACACATACTATAGCTTAACAATATCAATTCACAATTGTTGAGCCTAACCTTAAACTTCCATATCCAAACTTTTTAATTTAGGTGAGATTTTAACTTGGGTTTTGGTTTTACATCCTTCAACATCATTCACCAGAACAAACTAAAAACAAGTCATTTATCACAAATTTCTCCTCCTCGAAGCTTCATCAATGCCCAGAAATGGCTAATCCCAATTCCACCTATAAATCTTTAATACAACTCATTCAATACTCATAATGTATTGTAATAGAACTAATATAAAAAGTTCAAGGGTAAAAGTACCTTGGTGAAATTTTTTTAGGTTAGGGAGTGCTAAATAACTCAATTTTGATAATCATAGCCTACTTTAGTGATGAGTCTAGATCCTTGATGAAAGTCCCCTTCAGGCCGCCATCCAAGTCCCAAAATCAATAGTTTTTAACCGTGAAACTGTAAGCACGTCTAAATGACATGATTGAGAATATATTTATTCTCCTGTAATTATATTATTTGGTGTAATTATGTAAATTACATATTCTCATACAATTATGTTTGTAATTGTAAATATCTATATATATTGCATTAATGAGAAGAGACTCCAACAAGGGAGAATGACACAATTCTACATGATATCAGAAGTCAAATCCTAAAAAATTTCTCCACTCAAACTCCACCACCTCAACTTCCCTTTTCCCTAAAAATGTCCTATATGCTCGTAACATCATTAAAAACTTAATTTCTATTAGGAAATTTGCTAGTGACAATTTCGTATCTATTGAGTTTGACCCTTTTGGTTTTTCTGTGAAGGACTTACGTACGGGGACAATTCTTACGAGATGCAATAGCGTGGGGGACCTATATCCTTTCTCATCCATTTTCGCTGCAAGTGTCACTCCACAAACCTCTCTAGCTGCAATCTCTCCATCAACTTGGCACAATAGACTTTGGCACCCGGGAGCACCAGTTTTTAATTTACTTAGAAGTTGAAATTTGATTCAATGTAATAAAATGAAATTTACTCACGACTGCTACAATTGTCCTTTATGAAAACATGTTAGACTTCTTTTTAAGTCATCTTTGAGTGTAACTTTTTATCCATTTGATATCATTCATGCAGATTTATGGACATCTCATATTACTAGCAAAATGGGTCATAAGTATTATTTGGTATTATTAGATTATTACTCTCATTTTCTTTGGATTTATCCTCTCAAATATAAGACCCAAGTTCACTCATTTTTTCTTGGATTTCGAGCATATATTAAATCTCAGTTTGAAAAGAACATCAAAACAGTTCAATGTGACAATGATCATGAGTTTGACAATTCCTCCTTCCATAAATTTTGTGCGGAAAATGACATGGTGTTTCAATTCTCTTGCCCTAATACCTCACCAATGGTAAAGTCGAAAGAATCATTCGCACCATTAACAATATGATCTGTACTGTGCTCTTTCATGCTTCTCTTCCTCATCCCTTTTGGGTCTACACGTTACACATGGTAGCATACATCCTTAATTTATTACCCACACGTACTCTTCAAAATAAAACTCCAACCGAAATTCTCTTCGGTAGGATCCATTCCTATGGTCACCTTCGAATTTTTGGTTGCATGTGCTACCCGAATCTCACCTCCACGGCTCCCCACAAATTAGCACCTAGGACTACTCCTTGCATTTTCTTGGGTTTCCCTTCGAATCATATGGGGCATTTATGCTATGATTTGTCCACAAATAAAATCATAGTCTCTCACATTTGAGGAGCACATTTTCCCATTCGCAAATGTCTGAAAATTCCAAGTCACTGATTATGGCTTTCTTGACAATTCAGACATTTCGCCTCTCATTAGAAATGTCATACACGGAGATGCAGTGGACTCCTCTTCTAGTCCAACTGTTAGTCCAGCCCAACCCTCCGCCCCTTCCCCTGTACTGCCAGCCTACGTCGGCATCCCACACCTACCAGCCCCTACCCACATCGACCACCTCCCTGCCCCCGTCTAACCTCCATCCTCCGAGCCCAGATCTATAAAACGCCACCCATTCGGCCCTTATTCCTACACATCGCATGGAAACTCATGCCCAGCACGGAATTTTCAAACCGAAAGTCCACTTTAACCTATCAACTCAAGCTATCTCACATCTACCTAAAAACTCAAAACTAGTCAAGCTTGACCCAAATTGGAATGCAGCCATGCGTGAGGAATTTGATGTGCTCACTACACAGCACACTTGGGATCTTGTCCTGAAACCCGAAGGGGTCAATGTGATTCATTGTATGTGGCTATATTATCACAAATTCAGGGTTAGTGGTGAGCTTGAATGTCATAAGGTGAGACTTGTGGCAAATGGCATGGGACAACAAGAAGGAGTTGATTGTGGTGAGACCTTCAGTCCAGTGGTTAAATCAGCCACCATTCGTATTGTTCTAAGCATTGCTATGGGAAATAATTGGTCGATTAATCAACTTGATGTGACAATTGCGTTCTTACATGGTGATTTGAAAGAAACTATCTATATGCATCAACCACCTGGCTTTGTGCATCCCTCTGCTCATCAGCATGTCTGTCATTTTCGAAAGTCACTCTATGGCTTGAAACAATCCCCTCGGGCATGGTATGAGCACTTTGCTAATTACATTATGCAGATCGATTTCATATGCAGCAAAAGTAATAATTAACTTTTCATTTTTCATCAAGGTAATGACACTGCATACCTTTTGCTTTATGTGGAAGACATTGTCTTGACTCCCTCTTCTGATATATTGAAAAATGAGATCATTACATTACTCAAATCTGAATTTGCCATGACGGACTTGGGTAAATTGAGTTATTTCTTGGGAATTTTCGTGATCAGATCCGAAATAATATGTTCATGTGTCAACGTAAGTATGCAGAGGAGATTGTTTACAGGGCTAAAATGGTAAATTGTAAGATCATGCCTACTCCAGTCGATTCAAAGTCGAAGCTCAGCGCCAATGATGGAGATCCGGTGCTTAATTCTTCTCTTTATAGGAGTCTTGCTAGTGCACTTCGGTATCTTACCTTCACCAGGCCCGATATTGCCTATGTTGTTCAACAGTTGTGCTTGTTCATGCATGCTTCCAGGGAGCCTCACTTTAACGCTTTCAAACGTATCATTCGGTACGTTAAGGGTACTCTTGACTATGTATTACATCTTTATCCATCTGGACCGACCATGTTGATATCCTATATGGACGCCGGTTAAGGCGGTTATCCTGACACACGTCGATCTACTTCCGACTATTGTGTATTTTTGGGTGATAACCTCATTTCGTGGTCTGCAAAACGGCAAGCTACGATTTTCCATTTAAGTGCAGAAGCAGAATATAGAGGCATTGCGAACGTCATTGCCGAAACATGTTGGCTCAAAAATCTACTTCTAGAGCTACATTATCCCTTATGTAAGACATCTATTATTTTCTGTGATAACATATTTGTTGTCTACTTGTCTCATAATCCGGTTCAACATCAACGAACAAAACATATTAAGATGAATATTCATTTTGTTCGTGAGAAAGTTGTTATGGGTCATGTTCGGGTATTACATGTCCCTTCTTCCCATCAATATGCAGATATATTTACTAAGGGACTTCATCGGCAGTTGTTCATTGACTTCAGAATCAGTCTAAGCGTCCGACCTCCTCCCACTCCGACTGCAGGGTGCGTGTGATAGAGCATATGTTTATTCTCCGTATATTCTGTAATTATATTATTTGGTGTAATTATGTAAATTAGATATTCTCATACAATTAGATTTGAAATTGTAAATACTTATATATATTGCATTAATGAGAGACTCCAAAAAATGACACAATTCTACGTGACAAACTACTCGAACTGTAAGCAGGTCCAAATGACGAACAATATGAACCGTTAATAACTTATAAAATTTCTTTTTACGTTGACAAAATTAACTTCAAGGATAATCCTTGAAATGCAGGAGTAGTTGAAAAATCTTCCTCAGCTGGCACGTACATTCAAGAGTCGTATTTGCATGTGCCATAACCTAGAATTTTTTTTAAAAAAAACATAGGGTCATTAGAATGTTAATACAATGAACCCAATTTTCTTGAATGCTGCTAGTATATATGGTGGCTAAATTACATAAAAGATCACATAACTATGTCTTTTCTTTTCCACGGAAGTCGCATGTAACATAAAAGTTCCAAAAATTGCACCATAATAAAAAAGTCATAATGGCTGAAAAACCCAACCCTATCTGATGAACACAAATAATTTTTATTGGGTGGATTTTTATCCCTTTTTTTCTTGCTCTCCTATCTTTCTGTAGAATCGGGTCCTTTTTTCAATTGGATCGGGTATTCGTTGGATTAAAAAAATATTAAAAGGTGAGAAATGCCGATGTGTCAATTTAAATCATTAAATTATATTTCAATGCATTAGAAGGGTTGAATTTTTGGTTACTGTGACTTTTCTGTTATTATGATGAGTCTTGTGATTTTTATATTTACAAAAACAAAAATGTGTGACATTTGTTAAAAAGACAGTTGTATAACCTTTTACAAAACTTACCCAATATATAGTTGTAAAAACTTGAGTTGAGAGTCTGTAAGAAACAATTTCTCTATCCCACGGGAGGTTAGAGGTAAGGTACGTATACAACCTTTTTCAGACCCCATCGTGTAAAATTCTATAGGTGTATATGTTGTTTATATTTCTAAAAACTTTCACATTTTCAACTCGAAATATATATGACTTACTTGGATCGGCGGAGGCAACGACACCAGTGCCGGCAAAGTCACAGTTGAAGTTGTTGCGGCCCATCTTTTGGTAGTAAGAGTTCATGGCAAAGGCTGCATGGGACCTAATAGTGTTGGGGATAAAACACGAACCGCTCACTTGAATTGGGGTGCAATCCACTCCTTGGCCGTGTTGGGTACTCTATTGTACTTTATAAAGCAGTACGGGAAGTAAATAAATATTACAAGTCTTCGAAAGGATGAACAAACATTCAATATTCAGAAATTGAATCTTGTTGAACAAATAGGTCAATCTTCAAAACTGCCGCAAGCTTGTTGAGTCTTGAATCTTGATAACCTGAAATCAAGAAACAACTAAATCTGGATGGTTACAACGTTGTGTGTTGAGTCGAGTGATTGCACTCTATCCTTAAGACAAGATTGCCCCGTATATATGTTTTTACGTTAGCGGGCAATAGTCTCCCAAGATAAAACAACACTTTAATCTCAACGCTACAAAGCCAATAGGTTGAGTCTGACGAAGAAAACAAATATGAATCGACTTTCTGAAGATATGGAAAAGGAAGGAAGAGTTTTTGTTTTCTTTTCTGTTTTGTCTCTGTGTATATAGTGTGTCTCTGTTGTGTATATGTGTGTTTTTCCTCACTGTTTTTCAACATTATTTTGCTTATCTTTTTCGTCACTGTTTGTGCTTATATTCTGTCACGTTATTGAGCCAAAGAGGCATCAATATATAGCATGGAAGAGGAACTCCTCAACTGTCGCAAACATGGCTGTAAATAGTCATTAGAGAGGTTGTTAATGGCAAGTTTAATGCAATTAGTGAGGTTGTTCATGGCCTTGAAGGAGGGCTGATTAATGGTCATGAAAGAAGGCGGTTTATGGAGAGTTAACAGCCAAGTAATTGCTGGTTAATGCTCCAAAAAATAGCTCAAACGGTAGGCAGAAAGTTTCTGCCTTCCGTCTTTTCCAAAATCAACTTTCCAGAAACTCTAGGGACCAAACTGTAAATATTAAGCAATTTGGGGTCCAAAAAGATAATATCAGAAAGTCCCCACAACCCACAGCCCGTGACCCATGACCCGAGACCGAGACCTGACCGGGCGGGCGGCGGCGGCACGCGTGTGGGCTTAGCCTTGAACCCAAGCACATCTAGGTCCTCCCTCATTTAAACACATGGGATACCCCTTGGGGTCCCAAACCCTTTACCACTTTAGAGAGTTATAAAGAGAGCAATTCTTTCTTTTCCCACCGATGTGGTAGATTTGTCCCACACCATATTTCCATGCCTCAAACACCTTACTTTGTGGACCAATATCTCTTTCATTTCTCAACGAAATTTGACGATTCTTGGCCCTACGATCATCTACTCACTTAGTAGATTATGCATGTGTGAAGAGACAAAGCCTCCAACATGCGGAACACTAGTGTTTAATTTATTAAAGATGGGTGGACACATCTCCCCGCCAAAGGCAAATTTCCAACAGACTGCACACATAGTTAATGTTATACTGTAATTGTGCATCCGTTGCCTCTGCTTTTGGCATGCAGAATTTTTTGTTCTGTGCTAGTGGTCCTACTGCTGGTGATTTTGATTTTGGTTGGTCTTTGTTGCCACCGCCAGCTTTTGGTGCGGGCGAAGAAGGTGTTGAATGAGCCTATTGGTATCAAAATTACAAAGGTAAATAATAAATGCAGTGAGTCACAACCAACAAATAAATACATATAAATGATTAGAGGTGACAAATGAATGAATTGGATAGGACTTAGGCAAGTGAAATCAATAGACCGATCTTAATCAAAGGTTAGTCTGAGCCAAAATTACTTGATTATATCGAACCCATAAGCCGTACTCTAGCGCCGCCCCTAATTACAACTGTGATATTTTGTTATTTTTAAATTTTCTTATGTGAATTTCTGGCTCGACTACTAATCATAATTCAGCTCGACAAAAATTTACTAAGGTTAAAATGAATCAAGGGTCATAACCGTCATTTGCCTCAAAGATCAGTTAATGTGATCTAGAAAATAGAAGAGATTGCATTGTTACATTAAAACTTTAAGGGAAAAGATATGTGTGATTAACTTTATGTACACTCAAGTTTAGATTTCTTTTGTTGGTTACAAAGGTGCAGGAAACGGAAATTACAAATAACTGCTAAGTAATACAAGAACTGAAATTACAATTCAACAACAAACTGAAATTACAAAGAACAAACTGGAACTGTTTGTGGTATGCTGAGTCGAGTGTTTGCACTCTGTCTTTAAGACAATATTGCCCCGTATGTATCCTTTCTACATCCTGGACAATTTGTCTCCCAAGATAAAATAGCAAGCGAACAAATGAGCAAAGGAAACTCAAGTGTTACCGTGAAGAATTTTAAGTAATGAAATGATGCTTGGAAGATTGTAGGAATATGAATATGTTTCTGTTTTTCGTTAAGTGTAAAGTGTTTCTATGTTGTAGCTCAACAAAGGTGACAAGGGGTGTCTTTATATAGGGTGAAGGAGAGATTGATGAACTGCCTCCATAAGTGTCATTACTGGCCAAGTAATGGCCATTATGGAGGTAGTAATTCCTCTAAAATAAATGGTGAAGATGTGCAACGGATTGACCATTTAGTAAGAGTAATTCAGCCAAAATAAATAGCTGAATTGAGTGATGGTGGACGTTTCTGCTCTCTGCCCAATTCTGACTTTCTTGAAACTTCAGGGGACCAAACTGTATATCTTGAAACTTTGAAACTTAAATTGTACATATGAAAGAATTGTGGTCCAAACCGTACATGTGAAACTTCAGGGATCAAAATGTACATATGGCAAAGTTCTCTGGGCGGCAGCGCGCGTGGGCTTTCCTCAAACCGAAGCACATCTAGGTCCTCCCTCCTTTAAAGACATGGGATACCCCTTGGGGTCCCAAACCCCAAACCAACTTTGAGACTTATAAACAAAACAATTCTTTCTTCTTCCACCGATGAGGGAGAATTGATCACAATACCACACTTTTCCATGCTTCAAACACCTCACTTCGTGGACCAATATCTCTTTCATTTCTCAACGAAATTTGACGATTCTTAGTCCTACGGTCATCTACTTACTTAGTAGATTACGCATGTGTGAAGAACCGAATTCTCCAACACGCGAAACACTAGTGTTTAAGCCGTTAAAGTTGGTCGGTCGCAACTCCCACCAAAGGCAAATTTCCAACATCTTTTTCATTGTTTTTAAATAAAAAAGAAAACCCGTTTTGTGCTAATACCATCATTTTGAATCTATTGATTAATTGTCGGTTACCCTATCTGAAAAGTAGATCCAACAAGGTATAAATTCAAAATTTAAAAGTTACGACTCTTATAACGACTTCGAATTAATACTATAAATATTTAATAAAAAATTTATAGGTCTATCTTTTACACATACGCCAAAGTACCCCTCACATGGAGAACACATCCCATCTAGAGTGGGAAAAAGCAACACAACCAGTTGTACTCAACTGGGAAAAAAACACCTCAAGATTCACGTCACATGTCACACCAAAAGACAAAGAATTACTTTGTGAACGGGAAAGTCCCGAAGGTGAAATACCGCATCTGTATCAGAGGTTTTTTGGCCAGATGGGATGTAAATCGGGGGATACGCGCGAGTGGCAGCCATGCAAGGGAGAGGACCAACGGGACACGAACCCAGCAACAACCCTTGCAATATTTTAGCAAAGACTGTCACCACACGGATTCGAACCCGCGACGTCGGAGTGATTGTACCCCAATCACCTTGTCACTTACCAACTCGCATGTGCCTCTGGGGGCGACGAAGGAATTACTAAATCACAAAAAAAATAATATATTTTTATATTTAAAAATAATTTAATTTTATAAAATTATTTAGAATTACACAAATATCTAAGATTTATTTTGAATCACATATTTTAAAAATATTTTTTTATTTTTTAAATTTTATGTCAAATAAAAGTAGGCCAACTTTTTTGGGACGGGAGTATCTACGAATAGCTTGTTTTGTAATTATAGTCAGGAAGTTTATCATCATAGTTCCAAATAGACTTAAATGCCCCTCCTTAGCTTTATAATTAAATTACTGCACTACTATATAGTTAATGAGATCTCCATTTATTTACTTAACAAAACAAGTATAGCCTCACATGAATGACAAAATTAAAATTTGAAACAGAGAAGGAAACTACTAACTAGTAGCAAGAACATTAATTAATCTAACAAACAAATATTATGAAGTGCTTATAAAGTTATGTTTATTTAAATTACCTGCTCTCCTTTCAAGACACCAATATTATAAACCGGTGTAAAATCGGGTCGGAACAACCCGAAATTCCTCTCAGCAGTCGACCCGAGTTTGGTATTCTCATTAAACAAGCCGAAAACATACGTCTCTATCTTCCTGTGCGGCATCAATGGTGTCCCTGTACCAGAATTATACTTCCTAAACAATCCACCATTATACGACGCCGCATTTTCCACCGTACATTGTGGCTCGTACGTCTCGCCTTGCGATGGCCACCCTGTCTCCGCAGCAACTATCTCCACATCTGGGTATTTCAACCTCACCATTGACATATACACCGCATCCAACAACATATCGAACAAATTCGTATACCATCTCTTCGAAAATCTCTTGTCGGAAAAAATAATTCAAAGTTGCAAAAAATCAAAACTGAATAGAATTTGCTATATATTAAATTTATACTCCCTTTGTTTCAATTAGTTTGCTTAATTTTCCCTTTTAGTCCCTTTAGAAAAGAATATGGCGTTCAATTTTTTTGAAGCTCATGTGACATGAGTTTTGTGAGTGACATATTTAAGATCACAAAATTAAAGATAATATATTTTACATATATATTTAGTTTAAGATTATAAAGAATGAATCTCAGATCTAACTCAAGATAAAAAACTAGCTTGTAGTTTAAAGATTATTTAAGTTCATATAAGGAGTGTATGTTTACATCTCATTTTCGATGTGGGATATTTAAAATCATAAAATTAAAGACGTTACTTCTACGTATATTTATTTAAGATCACAACAATAAAAAAAATTATTTACTTTCTTAGATTCCATACAAAATCAAAACCACATAAAATAAATTTTCGTGTTATGCCATAGATTGTAAAAGTTTTTTCATAAAAATAGTATTAAATATATTTTTTATACACGAAATTTGATTAGTTTTTGAAAATAAATTTTCAAGTTTCAAAAACTGCTCAATTTTCTTCCCCACAATTTTTTTCCAAATAAAATACAAATTCAAACACAACTTTAAGTTTAGAAAATAATTTTTCGAACACAATATCGAAAACTAGTTTCATACTACTACAGAGATATGAATAAAATATTTTTCTTCACCTGTCGTA
This sequence comes from Anisodus tanguticus, assembly GCA_034509755.1. Classification (NCBI taxonomy): domain Eukaryota; kingdom Viridiplantae; phylum Streptophyta; class Magnoliopsida; order Solanales; family Solanaceae; genus Anisodus; species Anisodus tanguticus. Next base: position 3,004,958 of record CM067543.1, on the reverse strand, counting down.
AACGCCTTTGTTCTTCCTGAATAGGAGAAAATCCTCTTGTTTCGGGTTATACCCGAAGTATGGGTACGGGTTCACCATGAAAGGCCCTTTAGTTTCTCTCAAAAATTGAAGCATTGGAGCTAGAATACCCACATCCCAACCGGGTCTAAACCGGGCCGCACTAGGCGGGTTAGACCGGAGTAGAATACCCAATGAATGAGTTGAAGAGACCTTAATACCCTTCAACCTAGACTCATCCAAAGCTTGGTAAAAAACCTTCATAGCTGACACAAGTTTGTTTTGTACCTCAGGTGTATCCCAATGAAGCACTTCGTTACCAATGAGAATGATTTCGAATTTTGTTTGTGGATAAAATGGTTTAACGTTGGACTCTATGTAACGTTTTGCATATGCGAGGTCTATTAGATTTGTGCTACTTCGAGAAGGTTGTTTCCGAGAGTTCCGTAGTTAACTCCGATGGAAGTTACCACCGGAAAAATGAGAGCAACAAGGAAAAGTAATAATAATAGTAATTTTTTATTTGGTTTATTCTCCATGATTGAATATTTTGGTGGAGGCAAAGGATTTGTTATTATATAAGGAAGAGGGTCAAATTTGTATTTGGACTATTTTGACTAACCATCTGTTTGGATGGTTGTTTCCGTTGTTCATTAACGTACAGTATGGTATGATTTAGTAATAGTTACAAAGTTAATTTGTAATTGGCGTTAGGGGTTTAGCTGGTTGTGTAGTAATAGCTTAGATTAGCTCATTGTAGAACTAACTCAATTCATTTTCTTATACTCACATATTGGAATCATTAGCAGTTACTGTACTTGTTCTCCTTAGTCACAATCCTGCATTTTTTCAGAATTGATTCCTTTGACTTCTCAATCTCATAAAATAAATATGTTATCAGAATCAGTTTCAACTCAATTCATTATTTAGTCCGATATCTCCCCACCCAATCTTATATTATTCATGTCAAATGCGAACTTAAGATTTCTACAACATGAGTGCACCATTAAAAATGGAGAAAAAAAATATTGAATGAAAATTGATGCCTACAACTCAAGGGAAATAACTCAGCATTCAACCAAGTACACCATTTAGTCATTTTGTTGCATAGACGCCAATAGATGATATAAGGTCAATTACATACCTTATGTACATAAAATATCTAATTTAGGACAAAGATTATGGGTTCACGTGCCTCATAAATAAGATTATAAATTTGCCTCTGATTTATGCTCTAGATATCATGTCGTGGAAGTAAGGGCGTTGAGTTGCACATCGATGGACTTAGAAATTTTGATCTATTTGTATAATTTTGAGCAATCTTCACCTCAAGCTAACTTTTAAAGAAGAAATATGATTTGGATACTCATACTTCCTGCACCATCATGCTCCGCCAAGTGTTGTGCTCGTGTCAACCAAGTCTTTAAGTGCCGTAAATGCGCTCTAGGGACATTGGGTTTGTTGGCATTATAGGCAGCTTTGCTGGCGAAGCGACTGCCTTGTCTTAGCTAGCCCTTTCGGACTAGCCTTTTAAAGCTTTCTCGCTTCCTCCTAAACTAAAGGGGAACACCAGCTAAGGCACTAATAACAGCAACAGATAATATCGTTCCTCCCCTATCTCTTAAAGCTTATGAGACTTATCCACCCGTCTACACTTTCATTGTTCTTTTTGGCTCCTCGTTTAGAAGGTTGTTGTAGTTTGTTAACTAGAGCACGTTGTTGCTTACAGAGTTACAGTAGCAATTTAATTCTTTATTACTCAACACACTGATAACAGATTTGATGAAAATTTCCTCTTACCGGATGCTTATTCTCAAGTCAATAATAATATATGTTTGAACATAGGTTTTTAGTATTTTATGATTAATTAATAAATATTTTTATTTTATTAAATCATTTAATTATATTAAATTTATATAATTTAGTGTAAATACTTAATGTAAATAAATATTTACCAAACGGATTCTATAGATATTTTACAGCCAAATTCCAGTTGGCAAGCCACGCACACAGGATTAACATAATGTTTTTTTTCTTTTTGTTATTATTTAGAGAGAGAATAAACTCATGAATTTGACCCCTACAAATCTAAGAATAGTAAATAAGAGAACGTAGAAGAAAATTATAATTGTTCAAAATTGGTTTGAAAATCAAAAGTATATGATGAAAAAGTATTTTTGGGAGAGTAACAATTTGTGTTTGCTATAGGTTTCAAAAGTACTTCTGAAAAAAGCTTTTTTCTGCTTTTGAAAAATAATTTATACTACACTTTAAAACACTTGTTTTTCTTGAAAAACTTGATCAAACGCTTTAATTTTTTAAAATAAATAAATATGTTTTCTTAAAAACAAATACTTTTAACTTCTCATTGGCTTGTCAAATAAACTATTAATATAGTCTGAACTGAAATAATTATTAGGTTACAACTTTATTATTTATTTATTATAACTACTTTCTTGAAAATAAAGTGTCTAATTTTGTGAAATAGTAGTAGACAACTTGATCTTCATATTCAAGGGAACATCACCCACATGTGATTTGTGAAACATGCGAAGTACGAAAATAATGAAACGCCCTTTTCTCTCTTTGTTTTAATAGACTTTAGAACGTTTGGTTGAAGACACACTTATTCAGTTGGAAGTATTGATTCAATCGATGTGAGAGTTCTCAACCACATAAATAATTTAATGTGCTCATCGATGTTTGATCTTAAGATAGATCATTATTTGGCTGTGAACATAAAAATCTTCATTTTTATGAGTAGAGACTGGAGTTTAAAAATCGCGTATAGATATTGTCCATTTAATAGACGAGAAACTCGTTAATCGTTCCAACCTAGATTAGGGGATTGTTTAACCGTAACACATATTATGTAAGGATATACCGTGACAAATAATATAAGCATTATTATAGTGATAGATAATATTATTTCAGTGTATAACTTAAATTCGTGTTTGGTTTAAAACAATATAAAGGTTTGGAAAAAGAGTTTGAGAAGACCCGCAATGGAATTTTTGGCATTATGAATGTCTTAAAAGTCTATAATTTACAAAATAAAAAAATTTAGCATTTACTAAATAACCGTCCAAAAAAAGGACAAAAAATGAAAAAAATCATATTTACATATACGTTGCAATCGATGTAGCCCACTGTATCGGTAGTGTATAGATATGTATATGTAATGTATAGCGATATATAAATTGCTCAACTTTTATTATAACTTTACATATATATACTCACATACTATTATACATTACATATACATTTTTATACACTATATATAATCTATAAATAATATATGTGCTTTGTATAACAATGTATAAACATTGTATAATCGTCTTAAAAGGAAGGGACAACTTTTAAAATTACAACCTCACTTGTTTACTTGTCTTCTGATGGATCTTTCCTTTTCCACTAAGCAATTTGATTAAGATAATAGAACATTTATTATGTTCTCTTTTGTTATTAAAATCAATTCGTTCTATGCTTTAGATGGGCTAGAAATTAATGACAATATATGAGCTAATTCACTTTCATATGGAAGACCACCTTCAAGTGTTTGATTTTGAGAATTTGTATTTCGATCACACCCAAATGACAAGGAGAAAATAAGGGATATTTGTAAACTTGGAATATTTACAAAAAATGAATGCAAATTTGAGCCTATTATCGTTATATAAATAGGGACGAAGCAGGAAATTGAACATTTTAGGCCTCATTTGTTTGCATTAAATGAAAGTTTGAATTTAAAATATTAAGATCTCAATCAATTAAATGCATTCCTTGTATTTTTTCCTTTAAAACATTTTTATAGATCTAAATAAATTTGAATTAGTCAGATTTATAACAAAATCTTAACATCATTCAAACCTTCGACATACATGTCTCAAAGAGGGTGTTTAGTTAAGCTTATAAGCATCTTTTGACTTATTAATGTGTTTGATAAAAACAAAAACTGCTTATAAATTAAAATAAGCTAAAAATCATTAGTACCTCAACTTATAATTTTACAGCTTATTAATATTTTTGGTTTAACCATTAACTGAGTTTATAAAGGCTGCAAGAAAGAAATAAGTTGACCAAATGCTCTCATCTCAATAAGTGATTCCGTACCGTTTATTTTCATATTTCCTAGCGTTTTCAAATTGGAAAAAGAAAACAAGAACAAGTAGCACAGTAACAAGAAAGAAAATCTTGATGTAAGTTACCGAACAGATTGTGAAGGTGGTGAATGCTTATATAAAAGAATGAAAAATAAGGAACAATTTGAGGCGATTGCGTATACGAAATTAGAATTTAAAGTTTATGGGTTTCAAATTTTTAGTTAATGTGTTCTAAACTAATAGTAAGTTGGTAACTAATACATATTGAAGGAAGTTCATTAAGACAAATTCAAATTTCAAATTTAGACCAAAACTACGAAAAATGGTAAAAAAATAACGTATTAGAAATAGTTTTAAAATGCATCCTTCCATCTATTTGATCAAATTTTCCCCTCCTTCCACATATTGTGAAAAAAATGCCTTTAACGTGTTATAAATAGCTCAAAATGCTCCTCCTTCCACTTATTGGGTTAAATTTGCCGATAACATTATTTTCAAGCTTATAATTTTCCCTCCATTAAAAACACAATTATATGACATTTATTAAATTTTAATTAAGCTTGTGCCCTTTATTTAAAAAGGAGTCTCAGATACCAAATTGGTACTCTATTAAAATAGTTCAAGAAGAGAGCTGGAATATAAGATTGATGAATTGTTATCCAAACTCAACTTTCTCGTTTACCCTCATTCTCATTACAAAAAGAAAATGTCAACTAGTACATGTTCAACATAATTATTTTCTTGATTTACTTGTCATTTAAAGTACAAGTAAGTTAATCCGGTTTATAAATGAAAAACTATATGATATATGACCTTATTAATCAACTAATATATGATGAAACTTAATTTATTGTAAAAAAAAAGTACATTAGATTTTAATTAACTTGGTGAATTTTATGACTTTTGTGTATATAATCCTATTTAAATAGTTCATTTGATCTAAACAGACATGAAATGAGCAGCTATATGAGACCAAATTCCAAGTCAAAAGAAAATGTTAAGTAACGAGAAGATTAAAATTCTTGAACAGAAAAGTTGTAGCGCCTTTCGGAATGTCTCTTCCTGATTTAGATATTATAGTGAATTCAATTAATTATAAGCAACTACTATTGATAATTATTTGTTTCACCAAGAGATTTTAGTCGCGCATACCTTCCTAATAGTTAGATATTACAAGAAGCACTTTGCTATTTTTTCATCTCAATCGCTGAATGGAAGGGCTTAATAAGAAGAATCTTATTAGGTTTAGCTGCGTTAATTTAACATAGTGTGTTAGGTTGTGTCATGAATAGGTCGATTCATTTTGGGTTGTGTTAAAAATTTATGTGGACCAAATAAAGGCCACATGTTTAATTAAAATTTAATAAATGTCACATAATTGTGCTCTTAATGGAGAAAAAAATTTAAGTTTGAAAATAATGTTAGGGGCGAATTTAACCCAATAGGTGGAAGGAGAGACATTTTTTAGCCATTTTTAATACGTTAAAGGGCATTTTTGATCCCAATAGGTGAAATGAGAGGCAAATTTGATCCAATAGATGGAAGGATGACATTTTTGAAATATTTCTAATAAGTTAAAGAGCATTTTTACTATTTTCGGCCAAAACTATTAGTCTAGCTCCGCCTCATTTGCAAACTACTTAACCTTGAATAAGCACATATGGCTACTTGGAATGATATACTGTTCATATGGCGACTAATATATCACATACTTCAATCTTCTATTTCGCTGGATTTTATCTTTGAATTTAAACTAAGACCAAGATTAGGCACTCATTGTTAAAAATATAAAGGCTCTAAATGTGTTAAACCAAATTCACACACAAATTACACCTTTACTAGTTAGTATCAGTTAACACATTTTAATTACACTATAACAAATCCCGCTTTTCATGAAGGATTACCTGTAAATATCGTTTGAGTGCCCTGATAAAATGCGAATGACTTGCCACGCTTTCTGAGCTTGACTCTTGTGGGTACACTGTCGGTATATACAAGTTAAACTCTTAAATTTTTAATTAAACTAAACATTTGATTTTGGTCCCTAAAGCTAACGGAAGATAAATAATTTAACCGAATTTCGTAATTTATAAAAACCGGAAAAATGGAGAAAAATAGAGGCTCAACAGCATAGCAAAGAAAGCCAAGATTCAATAATGTACTCCCCGGAGCATGTCCATCAAGGATCAATTCAACATATATATCTCTTTCACTCACTGATAATATGTTACACTCAATGCATTATAAGATAAAACCGCCAAATATACAAAATGAATGTAGATGCATAGACTTCCTTTGTAGTATTAACCAGATGATAAGCACCGGCGTAATCAGGATTTTCACGAAGGATGTTCAAACGTTGAGACAGTCGTTAACAATTAACGATGATTATACAATCTTCTGATCTATATATGACCAGTTAGTCGAGTGATTTTGTAGGTGCAAATTGTATCGGCTGCGATTGGGTAAAAGCAATCTTTACTATAGGCAAATCGAGCCACACTGGAACGAACCAAGATCGGAGGCACAACAACGAAGCGACCATAAAGCAATACATACCGAAACCACCAGAAAAATTGTCATGACACAACACTACATAAACCTTGTTGAGAATATGTGTTCTTCAGCTGCACTACGGTGGTGGAGCCAAAATTTTCACTAAGAAGGTTCAAAATATGAAAAAGTAAACACACAAAGAAGTCAAAGAGATTCAACATCTACTATATATACGTAAAAATTGATTTCAACCTTATATATAGTGTGTAATTTTCCGTCGAATGGGTTCGGATGAACCCATTGCTCCTACCTGGCTCCGCCCGTGCTGCACTCAGAATCAAGTCAACTTTCATTGAAGGGAATTACCAAATGAAATAAAGAAAGGTAAACAAAGGGTAAATAACATGTAGGAAAAGAAATGGAACAAAGAAACTGTTACCTCCTTCTCATATTACTTGTCCACTTTCCTTTTTTAAAATTCAAGTTATATTGATATGAGAAGAATTACAACTTGTATTATTTTTCATATAGTTTTTGAATATCTAAATTATAATTTTAAAATATTAATTTAGTTCCAAAGATTAACTTGCCTCTCAAAAAGTCAAACAAGACAACTACTGGTTGAGACATAGGTAACTACATTATAATCACAATACTAAAATCCTTTTATACTAGACTAGAAGCCCTGTCATCTGTTATGATAGAGCTTGATTTCAACAAAGTAGATTTTTTAACATAGTTTTCGGCCTCATCATCAAAAAAAGATGAAACCTCAAGTAATCTAGTTGAACATTATCAAACTTTGAACTATATACATATTCATTTTCTGTCTCATCAGTCATCATCATCACTTTTTTTGCTGAATAGGCAATAAGAAACAGCTATACCAACTAAAATAAGCTGAACAAGTTTCCAATTTCCTTTATGCAGAGTTTGGCTGATGATTTCAGGAGCTTCCAAGGGAAAAAGTGCAAGTGCAACTAAAAATATCACAACTAGCATAGATTTAAATACTAGTACACTGCATCAAATGAAGCTTCGAGAGCTAATGGATCTCTAAAGGCCCGACGAGGATTGCGCATTATAGACAACTAAATGAGAATGTCATGTTACAGGGAAAACAGTGCAACAAGTTAAAAATAAGGTGTGTAACAATCTGAGAAGATAGCCAACCACCTTAAAGATCACATTATCATAAAGCTGATAATAATCATGCTAAAACTAACATGGTCAAAATCTTAGAACATGTTAATAATCATGCAAAAACTAATATGGTCGAAATCTTAGAAAATAATCTATTTTTCTTGGTAAACCAAAATCATAGAACAAAATTAGCAACTATCTATACTTACAACCAGCAGCTGCAGGAAACTAAGATAGTTCTCATCAAGTAAAGTGTAATTCATCTTTCCCAATTCAAGATTCAACGAGCGAGTGTTGAAGTCTTCTTAATGAATTAACATGTCGTAAATTTGTTCCACGAAACAAATCCAAATTCTGTTGAAAATTTACTAATGTGGAATTAAGTTTCTCCCATTATTTATAACTCGAACAATTGGGGGCCCGCACGTCGGAAACGTCGTTTCCACACACGTGCGTTTGTAGTGATAAGTATCGTAAATTTCGTTAGTTAAAGAGATATTGGTACGTAAATAAATGTTTGAGACATAGAATAGTGGACGGTTATTGGCCAAATAACAAGTATTCCACGTCGGTAAACGAAGGAAGGATTGTGCAAAGTGTAAGATGGAACGAGTCGGAAAGGGCCGCGAAGGGTCGCGGCGCCAACCCGTCGGAGCCGCGGCGCCTCCAGGGTTGGGCCGCGGCGCTAATTGGTCTGATGGCCACTGGAGCCACGACGCCAGTGTGGCAGAGCCGCGACGCTTCCTTGGCAGAGATTGTGCGACGGAAGGCCAAAAGTTTTGATTGTTGGGGTGGCTTCAATGGCATTGATTCCTCCACTAATTGGCCATTACTTGTGTCATTACTTGGCTGGTCATCATGGGGATTCAATGGTCATTACTTGGCTATTGAATGGTTATTGCTTGGCTATTGAATGGCTATTACTTGGCTATTGAAGGGCCATTACATGGGCATATGAAGAGTCATCTTGCACACCTATAACTTGATGCCTTTGGCTCAATTCTATAGAGTTACACACAAGTTAACAACACCACAATGAGATCAGATTTTCCTGATAGCAATCCTTCTCTTAGTAATCTTTTGTTATTTGTTTTCTTCGCTAGAATCACTTGTGTTTGCTTTGCACAAATGATAGTTTGTTGTTTTATCTTGAGAAACTATTGCCTGCTAACGTAAAAGCATATATACGGGGCAATCTTGTCTTAAAGACAGAGAGCCATCTCTCGACTCAGCAGGTGGTGTTGTGATTATCTAATTGGTTGCTAAGTGTTTCAGGTGTGAACTTGAATCTCAAAGGACTCTAACCGTTTGAATTCTCAGCGGTTCTACAAGCCACAAGTTGTAGGGTTTTGTTGGGTTCAAAACACATAAATAAGGCACAACGGAAGTTTAAAATTTTATTTCTTACTTACCCCAACAACTTTTCTGGTATGGTTATACAACAATCAAACCTGTAACATAAAGCATAATACTTACAGTTTATAGTATCTTGAATCTTTATCTACTATGGGGTTGACACACGGTTGCCCTTTCGACTGCAAGCTCCAAACTTCAATGTACTTCTCTTTCGGAAAGCTAGGAAATTCGGTAGAGGTTCGAGAGAGTTTTGATTCTAAGTCTCTAAGGCTTAGAATGATAATCTGAAATTGGTGTATGAATAATGAAAATAATGCCTCTATTTATAGTTGAAAAATAGGTCAAAACCGGATTAGGGTTTGACCTTGGGCTTGGCCCAAAATTCGAGGCAGAGGTGCCGCGGCCCTAGGGTATGGGCGTCGCGGCACTCGACATGCTCCTGCACTGTCTCGATTTATTTTCTGCGCTTTCTTAATTAAATCCAAAATCCAATTTTGACTTAATTAAAATAATCATTATTCATTTAAATATCTCGATTATAAAACAAACATTTAATTTACTCTCTTAATACATCCTTAGATCGAACGGACAATCGACATAGTGTGACCCTACAAGCCTTCTCATATCGACATTAATCAAATTAAGGTCTACGCGGAACTCCTAGACGGCGCCGCAAAACGAACTCAATATGTGAAGTACGTTTACGCGAATCCAGTAAACTTAACCTTTATGTGGTAAGATAAAATCCTTTCATTCACGACACACCCAATCAAGCTTAGGATTTGTCAAATGTCTATCCAAATGGCTTAATCATTGTATCTTATCTATATTAGTTGACAACTAGACCATATTCTAAATATGTCTATTGCGTTGGCCAATGACTTAGTCAACCTAATATCACTGAAAATTCGAGTGTTCTCTCTAATATACATTCGAGGAATGAATCCTAATATTGGCTCAATTACCACTTTTAATTCACATCATAATGTACCCAATACAAGCCGCATCTCAACCTATAAGACATTTGAGCTTAGGACGAGATCAAAGTACATTACTTTGTAGACAAGACGCGTATTGACCTCAAGTCTAAGGACTTCTATCTCCCACACGCTGATCATACTTTAGACAAGTATAATAAATAATATATCAACAGGGTATACCAATACTTCCAAAGTATCCATGTGTCCATCACGAGTAGCCATTACTCGTATCAGGTGAGACATACTACATCCTCTAAGGATGTGATGCATACCACATGTTGACTTATCACATATCATCGATATCACATTCTCGATGATCATTAGTCGAGGTTATTTTAATAGTTATGTTATAATATTAATATTTCACACTGTTAATAACAGCGTAACCTTCAGGGATGCATATTATAGAATATTACAAATAATTAATTAATAATTCAATAATTGCAAATGCCAAAATATTAATCTCCATTAATAATAATACGAATGTGTATAAAGTACATTTGTCCTAATACAGATTGTCTTTGGGACATAAATATACTTTCACAAGTGTAGCAGTTCATGTTCTTGTATGATTAAAGGATTGACAACTTGTTGTTGTAATCTTTGTTGTTTATCATTTTGAAGCACTTGTAATAGTTATTTATTATTCCCATACTGTTATTTATCCAACAATTTTAAGACAAGATTGTATTAGTGTTCTAAAGATGTCGGTTAACAGTTGTGTGACCAAATCTGGCTATGGTTGTGGTTTTCTGATTGAAGACAGTTCCATTAACAGTTCTGTTGACAGTAACATTGTTTCTGCCAACAAACTAGACTATGGTTCTGATGATGAGGTTCATAGCGCTTATGTTGATCATGTTGTTGACAGTCAAGGTGTTGATGGTGTCACCGCTTCCGAGAGTGGTGTAAACAAGCTCCTACAAGAGGCTGAGGATGTCAACTGGGACAAGAGGAGAAGGTTGAAGATGTTGTTCTATCTTATAGCAGAATGCCTATATCTGTCCCAGAAAAAGGATCTGAATTATGGTAAGGAGGAAATGGACACTCAGTCTGACTGAAATGGACACTCAGTCTGACTGAAATGGGCCAGAATCCAAAAGGTCTAAGTTAATGATCCTTCATTGTCTATAATGTGTTTAGATAATATCAAAATAAAAGTGTGTAAGAAAGGCTGGAATATGAAAGTGTTTTCATTAAAAATTTATATTCCCTACACTCTAAAATAAAAAATTGAATCTCCCTCCTTCCCGGTTAAAGATTAGTACTGGAAAACAAAACTTAAAAGATCCGTTCTTTTGGGTGTAATTATTAAAAGTGTGCAAAGTATGTTCGCAGTACCGTCCCGTTATCAGATTACAGATATTTTCACGAAAGGTCTTCCGCGCGTACTATTTGATGATTTCAGTGACAGTCTCAGCAGCATACGAGAATCTCCCGTTAAGACTGCGGAGGACTGTTAAGATAATTATGGACGATTAGCATATTCTTAGCCTAGATTGATTTTATATATTTGTATATATATTGTAATCTTGGAAGGAAATGGGGAGATGGAATTAATTTCCTTCAATAATATAAGAAACATAATATTTAATATTGAGAATAATTTATCTTATACAAAACACTTTAATAACTATATTGTAGATTTGTATATAAGAAGAAAGAATGTTCATTTATAGAAATTTTAAACTTCTAGTATAAAAAAATAGACATGTAAGAGTTTTTTCCCACAAAAAAAATATTTTCCATTGAGAAACTTTTTTGAATTAAAGTAAAATTATGATAGAATTCAAATAATATAGAAAATTAATGGAAAATTTTAACAAACACATGCCAGGGAAATCATATCTTTGTTTCTCTATAATTTCTTTTATATATACTCCATACGAAAAACTAGGAGTAAGGCCAAAGATTCGGTAAATAAAGTGAAAATATTTGAAATTCGTGATCAAACACGTACTTATTTACTTCGTTATTTGGTTCAGGTTTCGATTTGGTTTCATTTTTTTTTGATATTCAGCTTTTACGACTTCATCCGTGGTAGCTACTTTTACTTCTTCTTCTTATTCATCCGTGGTTGCTATTATTATTGTAATGGATGAGAGGCTATGATGATTAAATTGTAGTCTGGAGTTCACTGGGCAATTGGAGCGGGCCCGTATCTTGGCGGGGCGACCCGGAAGGTCTGCAGCCATGGCGGTTGCTTTGCCCTAATTTTACAGATCTGAGCCTCAAAATGAAAAGATTTTATTGAAGGCTACTATTTATGTGTAATGGAAGATATATTGGCTTTCCATTTAGTCTGCAACTCTAGACGGAAAGAATGAGGCAACAGGGAGTCTCGTCTTTAATGGTGGTTGCTCTCTCTGTTCGCCTATGATTTCCTTACTCCATTTTCACAAGAATAAATCACCATTAATGGTAAAATACATACATTGCCCCCTTAAACATGCTTCTGCTTCTTCACTTCCTTCCTCTTCACTAAAGCTAGCTTTTAATGACCAAATATGAGGCTGTGATGATTACAAATGTTGTTGTCTATAGTTGGGTCAGGCAATCGGAGCTGCCCGTATCTTGGCGGGGCGATCCGGTAACCGAGGTCTGCAGCCATGGCGGTTGCTTTGTCTCCTTTTGCCCCTCATTTTATCACAGATCTGAGCCTCAAATTGTACTCCTTCCGTTCCAGTTTATTTGACACATTTACAATAATATAACTTTAAACTTTGAACACATCTTGGATTTTACTCAACCCAAAACCTGAATCTAGCTTATAAGGATTGTCCAAGTCCATATTCCGATAGGGACTCTTAACACTCTCTGCATGCTCAGATCCCGTTAGCTGAAGCGTGACATGGTATCAAAGCCCGACCATTTCAAAGTCTAATTGACATAACTGGTAAAGTTGCTTGTGATGGGAGGTGACGGGTAATGCTGGTAAGGCTGCATATAATATATTCTTGTAGTCCGGTTCTTTTCTGTATTGTGCGGAAGCTAGTGCATCGGGCTGCCTTTATTGGCAAATTGGCAATTCCCTTTGTTAGATTAGCTCAGAAATGGTGAGAAATCATGCAGTAGAGAGAGTATGGGTATTTGTTTTAAGGGTGGTTGCCTTTCTCTATGCTTTGCCTATGATTTCTCCATTTTTTAACAAATCAGCAGCCCTTATAGTACTTCAGTTTCTGGGTTTCATTGCATTTTTGCACCCTTAAGGGCCATTTGGTAGAGTGTATAAGAATATAATGCAAGGATTAGTTATGCTGAAATTATTACAGACTCCTTAATGTATGCTTAAAACCCAATATGCACAACTATACCACAACAACTATGTGTCCTTGGGATATTAAAAAGGCAGTGATGATGATTTTTTCTATATCTGGACTAACTAATTCGGGTATGGAGATGACCCGACCCGTATCTTGGCATGGTAACCTGTTATGGTCTGTGATTGAGAAGCTTCTCACACATGCAATCAGTGTTTTGCAGCCATGGCGTGGTTGGATTCTCTTTTGCCTTATCATAACACAAATCTGAGCCTCAATATGCTAATGAAAATACTGAAAAGGGTCATATTTACCCCTCTACAATGCAAAAAGGGGCAATATCTTTTCCATGATTCATGGCGTTAGAGTGTAATTGTTACTCCATTACAGGCAAATTGGCAATTCCCTTTGTTAGATTAGCTCAGAAATGGCGAGAATGAGGCAGTAGAGAGAGTATGGATATTTGTTTTAAGGGTGGTTGCCCTTCTCTATGCTTGTCCTATGTTCTCCATTTTTTTTACAAACCAAACAGCCCTTAAAAAATAAAGAGAAAAGGAGAGATGCATAGTACTTCAGTTTCCGGGTTTCGTTACATTTTTGCATCCACAGAGGTCGTTTGGTAGGGTGTATAAGAAAATTACTAATTCGGGCATGGAGATGACCCGACCCGTATCTTGGCATTGCAACCCGGTATGGCCTGTGATTGAGACGCATTTCTCACACATGCAATTGGTGTTTTGCAGCCATGGCGTGGTTGGCTTCTCGTTTGCCTTATCAATACACACAACTATACTACAACTACGCGACCTTCGGATCTTAAAGAGGCAGTGATGATGTTTTTCTCTCTATCTGGGTAACTAATTCGGGCATGGAGATTACCCGACCCGTATCTTGGCGTGACAACCCGGTATGGCCTGTGATTGAGACTCATATGTCATATCTCACACATGCAATCGGTGTTTTGCAGCCATGGCGTGGTTGGCTTCTCTTTTGCATTATCAATACACACAACTATACTACAACAACTACGCGACCTTCGGATCTTAAAGAGGCAGTGATGATGTTTTTCTCTATATCTGGGCTAACTAATTCGGGCATGGAGATTACCCGACCCGTATCTTGGTGTGGCAACCTGGTACAACCTGTGATTAAGACGAATATCTCACTCATGCAATAGTAGTTTTGCAGCCATGGCGTGGTTAGCTTCTCTTTTGCCTTATCATTACACAAATAAGAGCCTCGATCTTCTAAAGATTAGGTGTCACCTCACCTCTTATATGCCTAGCTTTAATATATATAGAGATAACCTGCGGAGACAATAGTATCGTGCAACTCTAGACGGAAAGAATGAGGCAATGGAGAGGCATTGGGGAGTCTCTGATGGTGGGTTGCCCCCTCTTTGTTCACCGATGATTTCCTTTTCCATTTTCACAACAATAAACCACCATTGTTCATTATAGATCTAGAAAACACCTAACCCTTTTACTTCTTCTTCTTCTTCCGTGGTTGCTATTATTATTGTTATGGATGAGAGGCTATGATGATTAAATTGTAGTCTAGAGTTCATCGGGCAATTGGAGCGGGCCCGTATCTTGGCGGGGCAACTCGGAAGGTCTGCAGCCATGGCGGTTGCTTTGCCCTAATTTTACAGATCTGAGCCTCAAATAAAAAGGTTTCATTGAAGGCTACTATTTATGTGTAATGGAAAATATATTGGTTTTCCATTTAGTTTGCTCACTCTTCTGTTTACACATTTCTGTGCAGGTAGTTATTCAAGTCATTATATTTACAAATATACAGTCACTTGGATGATTACATAATAAAAAAATTATATTTGTAAATAAAGGTTAAAAAAAAATTGAGTTAAAATTACGGGTGAATTATTTGGACTAAAATGGTGAAAGAATGATCATTATAGAGCTAGAAAACAGAAGAAAAAAAAAAGGGCAGCCCGTGAAATGAGTGCATTTCTATCATATTTTTTCCTTAGTGATCGTTTAGTGGAGTGTATTAGAGAAAATAATGCATGTATTAGTTTTGTGTATTAATAATATCTTGTTTGATATACTTTTTCATTCTATGTATACACCCTATTTGGTATTATGCTATGCATAACTAATATCTAACAAACCATGGTATTAGCAATGCAATGTGTTTTAATGCATACATTAGCATGATTAAAGACAATTGCCTATAAAGTCTTTCACATAGTATAGTATGGAGTGTATTTTTATAAACAACTAATTATTTTTAGAAATTATGCAATGCATGTTATTTCTAATACACTAAACCAAACGGTGTATAAAATATAATTAATGCATAACTAATGTCAGCATTACTAATACCAACATTATTAATACACCATATTCAGCATTATTTCTGTACACCCTACCAAACGACCCCTTAATGTTTTTAATAATACATTTGTAGAGAAGTGATCAATTTTATTGATATAATAATAGGATATTCACAATGTGTTGTGTTTCTGCCGTCTTTCCTAATTCGGGCATGGAGATGACCCTACCCGTATCTTGGCATGGCAACCCGTTATGGCTTGTGATTGAGACGCATATCTCACACATGCAATTGGTGTTTTGCAGCCATGGCGTGGTTGGCTTCTCTTTTGCATTATCAATACACAACTATATTACAAAAACTACGCGACCTTCAGATCTTAAAGAGGCAGTGATGATGTTTTTCTCTATATCTGGGCTAACTAATTCGGGCAGGGAGATTACCCGACCCGTATCTTGGCGTGACAACCCGGTATGGCCTGTGATTGAGACTCATATCTCACACATGCAATCGGTGTTTTGCAGCCATGGCGTGGTTGGCTTCTCTTTTGCATTATCAATACACACAGCTTTACTACAACAACTACGCGACCTTCGGATCTTAAAGAGGCAGTGATGATGTTTTTCTCTGTATGTGGGCTAACTAATTCGGGCATGGAGATGACCCGACATGTATCTTTGCATGGCAACCTGGTATGGCCTGTGATTGAGACGCATATCTCACACATGCAATCAGTGTTTTGCAGCCATGGCGTGGTTGGCTTCTCTTTTGCATTATCAACACACAACTATACTACAAAAACTACGCGACATTCGGATCTTAAAGAGGCAGTGATGATGTTTTAATCTATATCTGGGCTAACTAATTCAGGCATGGAGATTACCCGACCCGTATCTTGGCGTGACAACCCGGTATGGCCTGTGATTGAGACTCATATCTCACACGCAAACTTTTGGGGTTGAGTTAGGCCCAAGATCTATTCCTTACATGGTATCAGAGTCAGACTCATTCCAATTCTTTGTTCACCGATGTTGGGCCCCCAAATTATATTATCCACGCTCCAGTTAACTAGGTCTGGGCATGCGGGGAGTGTTAAGAGTCCCACATCGGATATGGAATGGGAACATGGACTCCTTATATGTACTTTGACAATACTCACTCTACAAGCTAACTTTTGGGGTTGAGTTAGACCCAAATCCATTCTTTACAGGTGTTTTGCAGCCATGGCGTGTTTGGCTTCTCTTTTGCATTATCAATACACACAACTATACTACAACAACTACGCGACGTTCGGATCTTAAAAGAGGCATGGATGTTTTTCTCTATATCTGGGTAACTAATTCGGGCATGGAGATTACCCGACCCGTATCTTGGCGTGACAACCCGGTATGGCCTGTGATTGAGACTCATATCTCACACATGCAATCGGTGTTTTGCAGCCAAGGCGTGATTGGCTTCTCTTTTGCTTTATCAATACACAACTATACTACAACAACTATGCGGCCTTCGGATCTTAAAGAGGCAGTGATGATGTTTTTCTCTGTTTCTGGGCTAACTAATTCGGGCAGAGAGATTACCCGACCCGCTTCTTGGCTTGGCAACCCGGTACAACCTGTGATTAAGGCGAATATGAGCCTCGATCTTCTAAAGATTAGGTGACCTCACCTCTTATATGCCTAGCTTTAATATATATAGAGATAACCTGCGGAGACAATAGTATCGTGCAACTCTAGACGGAAAGAATGAGGCAATGGAGAGGCATTGGGGAGTCTCTGATGGTGGGTTGCCCCCTCTCTGTTCACAGATGATTTCCTTTTCCATTTTCACAACAATAAACCACCATTGTGGAAAATGGTCAAATACATAGATTGGCCCTTAAACTACTTCTCCTTCTGCTTCTTCAGTTCCTGTTGACCTCTTCCTCTTCACTATTGCTAGCTATTAATCACCGGATATGAGGCTGTGATGATGACAAATGGTGTTCTAAAGTTGGGTCGGGCATCGGAGCTGCTTGTATCTTGGCGGGGCGACCCGGTAGACTTTTGGAACCTAGGTCTGCAGCCATGGCGGTTGCTTTGTATCCTTTGCCCTGATTTTATATCTGAGTCCTCTATGCTTTGCCTGTGATTCTCGATATTTCTTAACAAACCAACAACCTTAAAAAAGAAAGAGAGATATATATAGTGCTTCAGTTTCTGTGTTTATATGCATTTTTGCACCCTTAACGTATACTCAAAACTATACTACAACAACTATGCGACCTTCAGATCTTAAAGAGGCAGTGATGATGATTTTTTCTATATCTGGGTTAACTAATTCGGGCATGGAGATGACTCGACCTGTATCTTGGCGTGGCAACCCCGGTATGGCCTGTGAAAAGCTTCTCTCACACATGCAATCGGTGTTTTGCAGCCATGGCGTGGTTAGCTTCTCTTTTGCCTTGTCATAACACAAAGCTGAGCCTCAATTTGCTAAAGAAAATATGGAAAAGGGTCAAATTTACCCCTCTAATATGCAAAAAGGGTCAATATCTTTTCCATGATTCATGTGGGAGATATCAAGCCCACACCCTTTGGATTACCGGTTATAATGCTTTCTGGTAAGCGCCTGATTTTCTTTTTTTAAGTTTTGCTTTTATGCTCTAGCTACCGTGTTCCTATTTTCCTAGAATTATGAAATGTGCTGAAAGATATTATGTTTCTCAGTTCTAAAACCAAACAAATGGACTCCAATTTTCTGTCTTAAATTCTTGCCAACCCTACTCTGCTCTGCTAACTTGTTCGTTTCCAACTCTTTTGCTGGCGAAATCCTCACTTCTTTGTGATTATTAAAAGCTAATATAAGTTCTTTTATGCTTCCCATGTGATAATAGCTGCATGTTTTGTGATGGTATACAAGTTAGTGTTAAACAATGTTATCAACTTTCTGAGAATTTTAACTGATTAATTACCAAAAAAGAAAAACTTGCTTGAGTCTTTACAATTGCTTAAAAAGGAGAGAATGAGGTAACGGGCAGAAGGGGAATTCTATCAGAGTTGTGTTGCCTATATCTGCTTCACCGATTATTCTCCATGTTCCAAAAAGCATTTGCCTTTATAAGAGAAAGGAAAAAAAACAGTTTCTAGGGGTTCTGTCTGTGACTTTGGTTATGTCTAGTGATCTAATGGTTCCTTTTTCATTTCTGCTGGGAGAGTTCTTTGTTGCCTCGGCTTCGAGATTCTTTCTTATAGAATCTATTGGGGAATGTGGCTGATGCTTAAAAAAATGTGATGATAACGTAGATTTGAGCCTCAATGTCAATCAGCTGTGCCTCATTCCCGAGTCAGTTGTTGGCTATGTAAATTGACTGTGTATCTATTCTGCTATTTTTAGGTAAATTTAAGTCAAATAGTAAACATCTGTCTTTTAAGACAAAAATATTTTAACGTGAAATAATAAGAAATAATTGAATTATATAATAAAAGTACTCCTGTGATAAGAAATAATCTTTTTAAAAAAATATGATGAGAAAAATTTAATTCTAGAAAATGTAATGTACTAACTTGGTTATCTTAAATGACATTTGAGGTTTTGCCTTTATATCCTCACCCTTTCGTCTTGTTTGATCCTTGTTTTTGTCTTTTGTTGACAGATGCTCTTGGCCTTATTTCTACAGCATAAACAGAAACTGGAATCCTAAACTCAAGAACAAGAATGAGGCTGCATAGGGATGGAAAGTTTTTTTCCTTCATTTAGGTTCCGGACTCCACAAATAACCTGCCAAAGAGAGCATTCCGCAACTCAATACGGAAAGAATGAGGCAACGGAGAGGCATTGGGGAATGGTGGTTGCCCCCTCTGTTCCTTTTGCCAATGATTTTCTTTTCCATTTTCACAAAAGAAAGAAAACCAACAATAAACCACCATTCTTGAAAATGGTCAAATGCATATATTGCCCGTTAAACTTTGGAAAAGGGTCAGATTTGTCCTTGTACTCTCACTTCCTTCCTCTTCACTATGGCTAGCTTTTAATCACGGATATGAGGCTGTGATGATGATAAATGAAGCTGTCTAGAGTTGGGTCGGGCATCGGAGCTGCCCGTATCTTGGCGGGGCGACCCGTAAGGTCTGCAGCCATGGAGGTTGCTTTGTCTCCGTTTGCCCTGATTTTATCACAGATCTGAGCCTCAAATTGTAAGAGCCTGTTTGGATTTACTTATTTTAGGTGCTTTTAAGCACTTTTATAATGTTTGGGAATAACAAAAACAATAGTTAAAAACCATAACTTAAAAGCCCATGCAATCAGAAAGCAAGTGATTACTGGTGAATTGGCAATTCCTTTTGTTAGATTAGCTCAGAAATGGCGAGAAATGAGGCAGCTGAGTGAGTATGGGTATTTCTTTTAAGGGTGGTTGCCCTTGTCTCTGCTTGCCTATGATTCTCCAATTTTTTTAACAAACCAACAGCCCTTAAAAAAGATAAAGAAAGAGATATATAGTACTTCAGTTTCTGGGTTAATTTGCATTTTTGCACCCTTAACATATGCTCAAAACGGAATACATACCACTATACAACAACAACTACGCGACCTTCAGATCTTAAAGAGGCAGTGATGATAATTTTTTCTATATCTGGGCTAACCTAATTTGGGCATGGAGATTACCCGACCCGTATCTTGGCGTGGCAACCCGGTATGGTTTGTGATTGAGACTCATATCTCACTCATGCAATCTGTGTTTTGCAGCCATGGCGTGGTTGGCTTCTCTTTTGCCTTATCACAACACATATCTGAGCCTCAATTTGCTAAAGAAAATAAGGAAAAGGGTCAAATTTACCCCTCTACTATGCAAAAAGGGGCAATATCTTTTCCATGACACATTTAGTCCGTCATCAAAAAGACACATTTCCTTATTCAAACTGATTTATAACCGCAAAAATATCTTTGATTTGTTTTAGTCGACAAGATTTAAAAATCCTTTATTTCTTGTGTTCCAGCACTTCTCCCGATGCTGCGCATAGCGGGAGCTAGTGCACCGGGCTGCCTTTACTGGCGAATTGGAAACTCCCTTTGTTAGATTTGCTCACAAATGGTGAGAATGAGGCAGTAGAGAGAGTATGTGTATTTGTTTTAAGGGTGGTTGCCCTTCTCTCTGCTTTGCCTATGATTCTTCATTTCTTTAAAAACCAAACAGCCCTTTAAAAAGAAAAGAGAAATATATATATATATATATAGTACTTCAGTTTCTGGGTTTATTTGCATTTTTCAACCCTTAACCCCCAATTTGGATGGTTTTTTCCTGTAGGTTAATTATTGTATTGTTTTTTCATTGACACCAAACGCAATACATACAACTATACTACAACGACTACGCGACCTTCAGATCTTAAAGAGGCAGTGATGATTATGTTTTCTATGTCTGGGCTAACTAATTTGGGCAGGGAGATTACCCGACCTGTATCTTGGCATGGTAACCCGGTATGGCCTGTGATTGAGACGCATATCTCACACATAGCAATCAGTGTTTTGCAGCCATGGCGTAGTTGGCTTCTCTTTAGCCTTATCGTAACGCAAATCTGAGCCTCCATTTGCTAAAGGAAATACAGAAAGGGTCAGATTTGATGCAAAAAAGGGGCAATATCTTTTCCATGATTCATGTGGGAGGTATCGAACCCATGCCCTTTTGATTACCAGTTACAATGCTTTTCACTCGTAATGTATCGCCTTTTTTCTTGATGGGTAACAGCTCTGAGAATGAGGGATTAGACTGAAATGTGGGATTTCTAAGGGGTAAGTCCCTGATAAAATTTGTAAGCCTTGCTTTTATGCTAGCTACCATGTTCCTATTTTCCTAGAATGATGAATATGTGTTGAAAGATATTATGTTTCTCAGTTCTAAAACCAAACAAATAGACTCCAATTTTCTGTCTTAAATTCTTGTGAACCCTACTCTGCTGTTAACTTGTTCGTTTCCATATCTTTTGCTGGTGAAATCCTCACTTGTTTGTGACTATTCAAGCTAATATAAGTTCTTTTATGCTTCCCGTGTGATAATAGCTGTGTTTTTTGTGATGGTATACTAGTTAGTGTTAAATAATGTTATCAACTTTCTGAGAACTTTAACTGATTAATTACCAAAAAAGAAAAAAATTGCTTGAGTCTTTACAATAGCTTAAAAAAAGGAGAGAATGAGGTAACAGGGAGAAGGTGATTTCTATCAGAGTTGTGTTTCCTTTCTCTGCTTCACTGATTATTCTCCATGTTCCAAAAGTCATTAGCCTTTATATGAGAGAAAAATAAATCAGTTTCTGGGGGTTCCGTCTGTGACTTTGGTTATGTCTTGTGATCTAATGGTTCCTTGTTCATTTCTGCTGGGTTCTTGTTCTTTGTTGCCTTGCCTTCGAGATTCTTTCTTATAGAAGCTATTGGAGAATGTGGCCGATGCTTAAAAAAGTGTGATGATCAGGTGAAAGGGGTTGTAATGATACTTCTAGTTCTTTCTATTCTGTGCTTGATCAATGAACATGTAAACTACCTTCCCATATCTTGTTTTGCTGCCATGTCGTGGCTGTCTTGTCTTTTCCTGATGATAACGTAGATTTGAGCCTCAATGTCAATCAGCTGTGCCTCGTTCCTGAGTCAGTTGGGACTGGCTATGTAAATCGTCTGTATCCATTCTGCTATCTTTAGGTAAATTTAATTCAAATAGTAAATATCTGTCTTGTAAGACAAAAATATATAACGTGAAATAATTGAATTATATAAAAAAGTATGTGATAAGAAATAATCTTGTAAAAAAAGCATATGATTAGAAAAATTTAATTCTAGAAAAGGTAATGTACTAACTTGGTTATCTTAAATGACATTTGAGGTTTTGCCTTATTTCGTCACCCTTTCGTCTTGTTTGATCCTCTTTCTTGTTTGTCTTTTGTTGACAGATGAGAATGACACAACAGAGTATGGGATTTCTTTCAAGGGTGGTTGCCCCTCTCTGCTTTCTCTATGATTCTCCCCCTTTTAAACAAACCAACAGCCCTTCAAGAGACTGGAAAGTGTCCATTATGATGCATTCTACTGCATAAAGGGGCTATGATGATGCTTAGAAATCTTTCTATTTCTGGGATGATCATTGAGGATTGTGATGACCTGACCTGTACCTTGGCGTGGTTGGCTTCTCTTTTGCCTTATCATTACGCATCTGAGCCTCAATTTGCTGAAGAACATAAGTAGGTGTTTGGACAATATTTGAGTTGACGCTGAGAAATTCTCTTAAATGCAGACTTTTGAGGTCTCTTCGGTTAAAAGCTCTCTCATAAAAGCAAATTCCCTTTATTAGGTTAGCCCAGAAATAGCAAGAATGAGGCTGCAGAGAGTATGGGATTTCTTTCAAGGGTGGTTGCCCCTCTCTGCATTTCCTATGATTCTCCTCTTCTCAACAAACCAACAGCCCTTAAGAGAAATAAAGAGCAACATAGTACTTCAGTTTCTGGTTTTGTGGAAGGCCCCTATATACAAGTATAGCACAACAACTATGCCACTTTCAGATCTTCAGTCTGTCTCCTCTTGGCCCTTTGTGGGTTTCTTCCCGCTTACTCCTTGTTAGTGGAAAATGGGAAGTGTTCCGTTATGATGTACTCTACTGCATAATGGGGATATGATGATGCTTATAAATCTTTCTATTTGTTGGATGATCATTGAGCATTGAGATGAACCGAACCGTATCTTGGCATGGCATCCCGGTATGGCCTGTGATTGAGAATTGCTCTCCCTCTCATGCAATCGGTGTTTTGCAGCCATGGCGAGACTGACTTCTCTTTTTCCATGTCATTACATGCATCTGAGCCTCAATTTGCTGAAGAAACATAAGTAGGCGTTTGGACATTATTTCAGTTGAAGTTGCGAAATTCTCTTAATGCAGACTTGTGAGGTCTCTATGGTTAAAAGCTCTCATCTAAGCGAATTTGCTTAGTTTTGCAGAAATGGCGAGAATGAGGCAGCAGAGAGTATGGGGTTTCTTTCTAGAGTGGTTGCCCCTCTCTGCTTTGCCTATGATTCTCCCTTCCTCAACAAACCAACAGCCCTTAAAAAAGAGAGAGAGAAAGAGATACAGAACTTCAGTTTCTGGGGTTCCTTGCATTTCACCCCTAATTCAACAACAACAACAAGATGCCCAGTGTGATCCTTTAGGTGGGATCTGGGGAGGGTGGGGTGTACACAGTCCTTACCCTTACCTTGGGTGAGGCAGAGAAGCTGTTTCCGCTCGGCTCAAGAAACGTGTTTTCAAGACAGGTTGGAAAAATACAAGAGTAAAAGCTATGAAACAGGTTGGAAAAATACAAGAGTAAAAAGCTATGATGAAAATACTGAAGAAGAGAAAAGTATTGACAGCAAAATAGTAAAGACTAAAGATAACCAAAGTAAAAGGTTATCTTAAGATCTTCAGTTTGTCTCCTTTATGGCTTTGGAACTCTTAAAGAGACAGCGTGATAACCAATTCGGGCTTGGAGACGACCCGATCCGTATCTTGGCGTGGCAACCTAGTATGACTGTGATTGGTAAAAGTGTTTACCTGGCATCATTGCTGCCTGTGATTGAAACTCCTCTCTCTCACACACAACCGATGTTTTGCAGCCATGGCATGGTTGGCTTTTCTTTTGCCTTAGCATAACATATATCTGAGCCTCAATTTGCTAAAAGAAGTACTCCCTCCGGTTCTTAATAAGTGTCCACTTAGTCATCATCTTTTCCTTTTCACAAATCTCAGTCGCATGAGCATCATTGCTGTTGCTTATCTGTAGGCTGTGATGATTCATTGGGTTTGAGTTTACTGGGCCCGTATCTTGGCGGGTAAACCAGGATGGATTAAGCAGAGTCTTCTCTGCTTTCTACTGCATAAAGGGGCTATGATGATGCTTATAGTTCTTTCTATTTCTGGGATTATCATTGAGCATTGAGATGACCTGACCCGTATCTTGGCGTGGCAATCTCTCTCATGCATCCGGTGATTTGCAGCCATGGTGTGGCTGGCTTCTCTTTTGCCTTGTCATTATATGCATCTGAGCCTCAATTTGTTGAAGATCATAAGTTAGGCGTTTGGACAATATTTGAGTTGAAGCTGAGAGATTTTCTCAAATGCAGACTTGTGATGTCTTTTTGGTTAAAAGCTCTCATTTAAGTGAATTCCGTTTATTAGGTTAGCCCAGAAATAGCCAGAATGAGGCTGCAGAGTATGGGATTTCTTTCAAGGGTGATTGCCCCTTCTGCTTTGCCTATGATTCTCCCCTTCTCAACAAACCAACAGCCCTTAAGAGAAAGAGCAACATAGTACTTCAGTTTCTGGTTTTCTGGATGACCATTCATGAAATTTCCCCAATATAGAAGTATACTGAGCCTCAATTTGCTAAAGAAAGTATTATCTTTTCGATGCTGTATGGAATATCAAACCCACACCCTTTTGAATACAATATATATTGCTTTTCCCTCGTATCTGCATGCTTATGGTATCTCTGTATTCTGCTACTGTCAGAGCAACAACCCTACTTGATTGAGGTTGGAGGATAAGGGAATTGTTTACTTAAGTCAGTGGAAAATTCTCTATATTATACCATGTGATCTACCTTTGTTAGATTAGCCCAGAAATGGAAATATTGAGTCATCAGAGAGTACGGGTTTCTTTCAAGGGTGGTTGCCCCTCTCTGCTTTGTCTATGATTCTCCCTTTTTAACAAACCAACAGCCCTTGAAGATTTATGTAGAAAGATTGACCACACTTCAGTTTCTGGGGTTTCTTTGCGTTTCTGTACCCTTAGAGCCTGTTTGGAAAGACACCTTGTAATTGGATTTGGGTGTAAATGCGGGGAGCAATTACACTCAAAACCTAAAAACAGAAGTCTGTCAGAACCTCATGGCTTTGAGAACTATTTAAAGAGGCAGTGATGATGATGTTTTGTATATCTGGGCTAACTAATTAGGTCATGGACATTATCCGGCCTGTATCTTGGCGTGGCAACTCGGTATGGCTTGTGATTGAGACTCCTCCCTCACATGCAATCGGTGCTTTGCAACCATGGCATGGTTGGCTTCTCTTTCGCCTTATCATAAACGACAGATCTGAGCCTCAATTTTTTAAAGAAAATATTTCCCTTACCCACACCCTTTTGATTACAAGTATAATGCTTTTCACTCTTAATATATCTAGTGAAAAGCATCTTTTCATTTTCAGAAATGAACTTTTTCTTCTAACATTTTCAAAAAATTATATCACCAATTATTTTATCATCAATAGCTTGAGAATTTAGAGTGAAATGTGTGATTTTGTAATGTTGGTTGCCCTCCGATAAGCCCATGATTTTACTTTGTTTCCCTGTTTAAAAACCAAACAAATGGACTTCAATTTCTGCCTCAAGTTCTTGTCAACCCTACTCTGCCACTAACTTGTTTGTCTCCATCTCTTTTGCTGTAGCAAACTCCTCACTTCTCTGTGATTATACAATCTAATACAAGTTCTTATAAGCTTCCCATATGATAATGGCTAGTTGTTTGTGATATTATACTAGTTTGTCTAAACAATATTATCAATTTTCTGAAAATGTATTACTCCATCTGTTCCAATTTATATAATGTAGTTTGACTGAGCACTAAGTTTAAGAAATAAAGGAATACTTTTGAATCTTGTGGTCTAAAACAGGTTAAAGTTATTTGTGTGATTATATCACCTCGTTAAATGTAAAATATAAAGTTTAAAGTTAAATTGTTGTCAAATATGTCATTCTTTTTTAAACTGACAAAAAAGAAAAATGTGTCAACAGAGGGAGTAATTACTAAACGAAGAGAAAAAAAAACCGTGCTCGAATCTCGTAGCGGTAGGCAGTGTTGACCGGCTGTATAGGATTGGATGTTTCTAACGGTGTTGCCTCCCATCTGCATGCCTATGATATCTCTGTATTCTGCTGCCGTCAAAGCAACAGACATTTAATGCTTAGCTGACGCTCTCATGTGTATTCACAATCTGATCCATTTTTTCACAAATCTCAAGTGCTATGATTATCGTTGTTTTTGCGTGCCTGTAAGCTGTGATGATAAAGCTACTCCATTGGGTTTTTGGTCTACTCGACCTGTATCTTGGCGGGGCAAACCAGCATAGCTTAAGCAGAGTATTTTCTGACATGCAATTCTTGTTTGCAGCCTTGACGGTGTCCCCTTCCTTTACCTGATCTTATGATATATTTTGGCCTACTTATGTACTCGTGTTTCACTTCATACAATAACTTATGAATATGCCTGGAGAAAGAGAAGGAAAATCGTGAAAACTACTTTCCAGCAATCACATATCCAATGTAATTCCACAAAAAGTTAGTGTAGTGAGGCTGTTTTCGATAGACCCTCCGCTGGCTCAGGTAACACAGAAACAACATGAGATTTGAAAACTACTTTCCGTTGTGATGATATTTCCCAGTGGCTCTCATCTCTTCTTCCAATAGAACTTGCACTACCTTAAATACCAAGAATAACCTGATATCTTCCCTGCAACAGTGAATTTATATATGAAAAAGGACGGAAAGATAGCTGGGAAAATCGCCCACAAGAATTTTCTGCAGATCTGAGCCTCACATTTTTTTGGCACCTGCAATTTTGTATCCGAAGCACACATTGAATCGAGTTTTTTTTGCTTATTCTTCAGTATTCAAATAAAAGAATGAGGAAACATAGGGAAATATGAGGATCTTCTTAAGATAGGTTGTTCTTAGATTCTAACTTGAACTTGGAATGGTCATGGCTGAATGGTACTGTCTATTACTTTGTTTTTGTCTATTGACTTTCATGTTCTTTGTGCATATCTTCTGTTTTCTTGTTCTTTGTTGCCTTGGCTTTGGGATTTCTTTGGAAGCTGTTGTAGAAGATGTTCAAATAGCATTTGCTGGAGTACCTAAAAGAAGTTGTGATGATACTTTTAGTACATTCTTTTCTGGGCTAATTAATGAGCATGGAGACGATTAGACTTGTATCTTGGCTTTGGCAACTCTACGTATCATGTGTTAAGGTTTCTCTCCCACACGCAACCGGTGTTTTGCAGCCACGGCATGGTTGGTTTTCTCTTTGCCTTCGAACATACATTTGAGCCTCGATTTTCTTTAAGGAAAAAACAAACCTTTCTTCTTGGTTCAATGCAGGGTTATGAATGAGCATGCTCCACCTTTAGGTTACTGGAAAAAAGGGCAGGGCAGCCCGATGCACAAAGTAATCCCACATTAGCAGGGTTCGGAGAAGGACTGCACTCCAAGGGGTGTGATGTAGAATGCAAGCATTAGTGGTTTCTTCCACGGCTCGAACCTGCTACCTATAGGTTACACGAATCTCCAGGTTACTGAGTTAGAAGAAAAAGGATTTTGCACTCCTAAAGTTTCATCATGCCTGTTGTTGCACTTGTTCCTGGGTGGCTATGTTTTCAGCAATCAGAAGTCAGAACCATGAATATCAACCAATTATGCCGAAATCACTAACATGGTGGGAACCAAACGTGGTGTCTCTCTCGACAGAGTTGAATATCCTAACCCACTGATGTACATCAACAAAATGAAATGTCTCAATTCTACATAAGTAACAACAATATACCAATTGTAATCTCATACAGTGGGGTCTGGGGCTCAATTCTACATAAAATCTATAATTTTCTATGTTTATCACGATTGACCATGGAACTATGCTTTGTATTTGACATACCCAAAAACTATACGCAGGAGTACATATGGACTCAACACCGGCAACTCCGAAGAAGTGGAGTGCGACACTCGACCGCTGAATATGTAGGGCGTTAAGTGTAAGCATAAGAAATGTAAATAACAAAAGATGAGATATAGAGACAGCTTGAAACACTAAACAAAGCCTCTGCGGGCAACCATAACTAGAATATGAATGCAAATGAACACTTGTAAAATCATCCCTCTATGTAGGTATATGTATATCATATCATAAAATAATACTCCCCTGTGGGGTGAGCTCATCGTCATATCATCATCCCTGCCAACTAATCAGTCTTATGCACAACTACGTGTATGCTCGGCCGCATCTGACACAGCGCGGTAATAAAAGAAATTCATCTAGGTGCACACTCTATGGAGGTATATGTATATCATATCATATAATAATAAACCCCCTTGTGGGGTGAGCTCATCGTCATATCATCATCATCCCTGCCCAACTAATCAGTGTTATGCACAACTACGTGTCTGCCCGACTGTATTTGACACGACGCGATAATGAAAGAAATACATCTAGGTGCACATTTACGTGCCTGTCCGGCCGACAATAGCGCGACGTGGTAAGAAAAATAAATACATATGTATATAAGTGCAATGCAAGACCGACCTCAGAAGAGACACCATAGAAAGAGTCGGAGTGGCCTATCGTCGTTACCCTCCGACTATCGTTATTGTCGCTACGTTCATTAAGACCAATGAAATAAGAAATACAAGAAACATCTTGTTATGAACTAGACATGAAGCATAAGTTGGCTTATCTCTCAGAAAACATGATTAACATAACGATATCGGAAAGAATGCACCAATAGGGGGTTGATCATTTTTTTGAGCAATAGATTAGAAGGTTAAGGACACGGGAATATTCTTCCATACATGCTATTTATGAGAAGAAAGCAACTTGATCATTTTGGTGTACCATCGATACATTTTTAATGGAGAATTTTCCAACGAAAGATTATTTGAGTACTAGTCATGCCACAAGAGAAGAGAAAGCCCTACATACCTCGTCGACGGAGCTATATATGTTTACCGAGTCCTCGATCGCCTTTATGAACGTTTTCCTACATAATACAAACCATTCAAGATCAAAACCAAGGTCATAGCTTATAAAAATCTTCATTTAGACATTTAAGCGAGCAACTTGCGAGCATGAGTTCGTAGGCTCTTTTGTAGCTCAACTTCCCCGCAACCCGATACCAAATTCTACTTTTCTACCCCTCGTCAATACAATCCCATCCATATCCTCACAGCTCCAAACAACACACCAAAATCACAGTCCAACAATTAAGCATCCATATGAGTTTCTTAAAGAATTATAAGAACTTATTCTATGGGGTTTTCAACTAATTCTTAGGATTTATACTTGTAGAAGTTCAAAGAAATCAAAAGGAAGTTAAATTATACCTTAGATGATCAAAATCACCCCAAACTCCAAGTTACTTCAAGGCCAAGTCTTCCTCTGAGAAGTGAAATAGCGAAGAAATCACAATTTCGAAGTTGTCATGTTGTTTTTCATGTTGAGGTTATTTGATTTGCTATTAGGGGTGTTTGTGATTGTTGGGAGGAGGTTTGAGATATTCTTCCAGGGTTTACTGGTCTTTTAGATGAAGAAAAATGATGAGAAAATCGTCCAAGCTATGTATATATACAAGGGCAAGTTTAAAGTCACCGACTTAGCACACTGTGTTGGAAATTTACTAAATGTGAAAATAAGTATATCCCATTAATTTATGACTCGAACTATTGGGCCCGTACGTCGTTTCCACACACGTGCACACGTAGTGCCAAGTATCGCAAATTTCATAAGTGAAAGAGATATTGGTACGTATGTAATACGTTTGACACATAGAATTATGGACGGTTATTGGCCAAATGACAAAGTATTCCATGTTGGTAAATGAAGGAAGAAGTGTACAAAGTGTAAAATGAAACGAGTCGGAAATCGCCGCGGAGCCGTGAAGGGCCGCGACGCCTCCCAGGCTGCGTCGCGGTGCAAATTGGCTGGTCAGCTACTGGAGCCGCGGCACATCGGAGGCAGAATGCTGCGACGGGAAGTTGGAAAAATCTGACGTTTGGGATGGTTTTGGAGCATTGATTCTCCATTACTTGCCACATGAATTCAGCCATTATTTGGCTGAATGTAACCCCTCAATCAAGTGCAATTACATGGCTATTGAAGGCCATTAGTTAGTTGAGGGGTCTTCTACTTACACTATAAATTGAGGCCTTTGGCTCAATTGAAACTCACTACACTCAACACTTAGAAAATTCTCCAGATTTTCTGATTTCATATTCTTCCTCTCTAACAAAGTCACTATACTCAAAGTTCAAGAGTAACACTTGAGTTTCTTTTGCTCACTTGTTAAAGTTGTTGTTGCATCTTGGGATACTTTTGCTCAATACCGTAAAAGGAGATATACGGGGCAATCTTGTCTTAAAGACAGAGTGTCATCACTCGACTCAGCAAATCACACAAATAGTTTGTTAAGGTTTTGATTTCCAGTTTTTATTGTAATAGTTTGTTTATCCTTTCTACTATTGTAATAGTTACTTACTTCTCATTCCCTACAACAATTGTATCCCAACACACTGTTGCAGGCAGTTTGCGCCCTTGGACGGAAATGATAATATCTCTCTACTTCGACGTCGTATTGACGAACGATTTATTTTGTTGGAAAAAAAGACTCTGAACTTGAACTTAGATACGTTATTCACCACATAACTACTCATATAACGTAAGATATACCCCTGCTAAGTTGGGCCAAAAATCTTGTTCGAAATTCGGCTTGCCCTTCCCCGAGTTTCGACGAACTTAGTTTTCTTTGATTTGTTTGACCCCGAACTCTTACTAAACTTTCATAACACATGTTTAAACTTATTTTTATCCAAATATGGGATCTTAGCCTCACCGAACTTTACGTTACTTTACTTGCGACGCATACGAGTGCCATAATAGGGGTGTAATATCTACTTTATGATAAAAGCCCTTGTACATTTTAATTTGCCACTTTAGCTGAACTCAAAGACGAAACAACCTCCAAAAGTTGGAACATATTCCCTCTGTCTCAATTTATGTGGCACAATTCAAATTTCGAAAGTCAAATAGTTTAATATTGTTCGTGGATTCGGACATGGAATCTTTAACTTTTTTGAAATAAAATTTATAAATTTAAAAATTATATAAAAAGTACTATAAATTAGAATAATTGACAATTTAAAATATTTAAAAAGTATTAAAAAAATACAATCAAAGAAAAACTTGTTTGAATCTCGAAACTCGAGAGTTCTTTGACTTGTTTAAATCTCGAAACTCGAGAGGTGCCAGATAAATTAGGACATGATGGAGTATTAACACCACCAGTGACATATATTGTTCAAAAACTTTTTCTGTTTCTTTATAGGAACTACCTGATACACAATGTTTTTAAGAAAATGCACCGATATATTTTTATCTTATAGTAACATAGAGTAACTTACTATAATTGTGTATAAAAGTACACATAGTAATATAGTCTAAAATTAGATTAAGATACTGTAAACATTAATGCATAGATTACTCCTATATATTTATTTACTATAATTAATCAGCCTTTATAAGTCACTTATTAAATACTTACTACTAATACTTTCAATCAAAAACTAATCACTGACTTGTTTTCGTACTCCTATGTTTTAATGATTTACTGTCCTGAACCAGTGAATAAATGTTAAACTCCATCATTTTTTATTGGGATAAGTATCTATTGAAAATAATTTCTCTACTTGTCAAGGTAGATGTAAAGTTCGCGTACACTCTACCCACCTCAAATCACACTTATAAAATTATAGTAAGTATATTATTGTTATTGTGTGTCATAACCGACTGCACCACCTGTTGTCACTCAAGCCACCGGGCTCCTTCAGTTCTCCCTCATCTTTTCTTTCTCCCATCAAGCAACCAAACAAAAAAATTACACTAATATTTTTTTATCTCATAACATGCAGTAACTTACTATAATTGTACAAGTACATATAGTAATATAATCTAAAACTATATTAAGATATTGTAAACATTAATGCATATATTGATCAGCACTTATAAGTCACTTATTAAATCCTTTACTATTTTCTCCGTCCCAATACATTTAGAACTTCGAAAGTCAATCAAGTTTTTATTTTTTATTTTTTATGTCTTTTAAATATTTTTAATTGTTAATTATTGTGATTTATAGTACTTTTTATGTAGTTTTCAAATATATAAATTTTATTTTGAAAACTTAAAGCTTCTATGTCTGAATTCACAGTTAATGTTTAGAAGCTTGAATCTCAAAATTTTAACTATGTCACATAAATTGGAATAGAGGAAGTAATACTTTTTATCAAAAATTAGACAACAAAAAGTGTCAATATTGAAGAAAGTATTCTAAAGCAAAAATCTAGAGTGCAATTATTGAAACCAGGTGATGTCGATACAACCTATTTCTATACAAGCATGAAGAGCAGATATTCCATTAATATGGTGAGGAGCTTACAGAACAGTCAGGGTGAGCTTATTCAAACAGTTAAAGGGATTGAGAAGGAGATTACTGAGTTCTATAAAATTTTGTTGGGGGTAAAAGTAAGATTTTATCGAATATTTTCTGATAGAATATTTTTAGAATATTCTTTGTACATCTCCGTAAAATTGTAGTCCAACTATAATTAGGAAGTATAGTTCAATTGTAACTAGTAAGATTAGTTACCTAGTTTGTAAATGAGTAACTAATTATGATTAGTTACCTAGTTTGTAAATGAGTAAATAATTATGTAACACTATATATATTGTACATAATAATCAAAGAATATTCTAGAAATATTATATCATTTGCAATAATAAAAATTTTGTATGCGCCGGCGGATTACGTATTATATGTACGACAAATGTAATCATTATTTTAGTCGACGGAGATTACTTATTATATATACGACAAATATAATTGTTATTTCAATAACAAGTTACATCTGTCGTTTTGCGTAACCGTTATTTTAGTTCAATATAATTGTTCTTTTAGCTGACGCAAATTACATATTTTTTCCAGATTACATATTATATATACGATAAAAATAATTGTTATTTTAGTTCAATAAAAAGTTATGTTTGCTATTTTGCGTTCGTCGAGTAATCAATAGATCATATCTTTTTAGATTATGCGTGAGAACGCATAATCAGAAAATAATTAACAGGTTTTAGGAATAAGGCAATAGCCATCAAATAATTGATTTTTACATATAAAAATTCTAGGGTTAAATAAATAAGAGGCATTGAAAAATTTACGACGTGTTAGTTAAAGAGTGCGCTAGCTTATTCTCTTAATAAAACATCCTCTTAATCAGTTACCTAAACGCTAAATTACGTGAATTTTGTCTTGGGCATCTTTTTGGGTCCACTAGAAATACGTACCTAAATGTTTTCATTAATCATAACCAAATAACAATACTCAAAAGTAACTAAATCATTAATAGGCAATACTCAAAGGTAAGTAAATCATTAATTAGTATAAACATAATTCCTAATAAAGGACAGTGTGTATCATGGTCCGATTTGAACTCAACAAAATGTAATTCATGTATAATTGTAATTATGATATTAGTCTTGTACTTGTAAAATGTATTAGAATTAAAATAGGAAAAAGTAGAATTATTTTCCTATATTGTCCATATTTAGAAATTGTATATTTGTATATATACCTCTCATTATCAATGAAAATAATCAAGGGATTATTTCTTTCATGGTATCAGAAGTCTAGGTTTCACATACCTCCTTCTCCAAAGCTTCCTCTTGTCTCAATTTTCTCGAGTTCCGAACCCTTCCTCATTTTCCGTGCCGAGTTCTTCCTCATCTCTCCCAAATTTTCTTTCAAATCACCTATTGTTCTTTGGTTATGTCTACGTCAAAGAACATATTTATCATGCCCTTACTATTTCCAACATCAAGAGTCACATCCCTATTGTTCTTGAGATGAAAAACATCCAATACGCGACGTGGACGGAGTTGTTCAAAATTTACGCTATTTCACATCAAGTTCTCCATAATTCTGCGCGCTACCCCTACTCCCGCGGAGGATCCTCAGTTATGGATTACTCTTGATGCTACCGTCCTTCAGTGGATTTATTCCACTATTTCTATCGACCTTTTACAGACGATTATTAAGCCGGATACTACGGCTATGGCTACATGGAATAGATTGCGTGATATATTCCAGGATAACCAACATTACCGCGTTGTCACCCTTGAGCAGGAATTTTCCCAAGTCAGCATAGAAGATTTCCTGAATGTTTCAGCTTATTGTAAACGTCTCAAGGAGTTGGCGGACCAACTCCGTAACGTTGGGGCACCTGTTACTAATAATCGTCTTGTTCTACAAATGGTTACCGGCCTTTCTGAGGCCTATAATGGAGTTGGAACTCTCCTCCGTCAACGTAGTCCGCTTCCCCCTTTTTATCAAGCCCACTCAATGCTCACGTTAGAAGAAGCCAGCTTGGCAAAAACGGCGGCTACCGGCGTCAGTTCCGTGGCGATGATAACTTAGTCCGATAACTCTAACGGGTTTGTTGACAATTCGGGCCAAAATCGCAACAATGGTGGCGGCAAGAATGGTCAAGAATCGCGGCGGCAACAACGGTGGCGGCCAGAACAGTAGCACCACTGGAAGGTACAGTAACAACAGCGGGGGTGGGCCTCGGGTTTCTAGGCCCCAGCCGTCCTAGTCTCAGCCTTGGGCTCTCTGGCAGTGGGCCTGGACCAGTGGCCTAGTCGCGCCTACTGCCCCTCTCCTCTATTTTCAGCAGCCTTGGGCCTCGGTCCGGCTTCCTCACAGGCCCAATCTCTCGGGTCAGCAATCCAGTGAACTTGGGCCTCGGCCCCAACAGTCCTTCAATGCAGTGGGCCCCACACCAACTCCGACAGATATTGAGGCCGCAATGCATACGCTTGGATTGAATTCTTCAGACCCGAATTGGTACATGGACACCGGCGCAACCTCTCACATGACGTCGGACCAATGTACTCTCCTATCTTATTCCAATTTGAGCAAAAATCATGGCATTATTGTTGGTAATGACAATACCATTCCAATTCATTGTTACGGTACTACAACTTTGTCTCCCCCACATCCACCTCTTGTCTTAAAAAATACCCTTCATGCCCCGAACTTGATAAAAAAATTGGTGTCTTTCACCTAATAATAATAATTTTTTAAATTTGAGAAAAATAACACGTGTAAGCTCGTCAATTGAAACCAGCAATAACCGATATGAAATAAAATTGTTGGCGTGCTTCATGTATCTAGTTAATTAGTGATAAACATTTTCCACTATCTAGCTGATATTATATGATTGCATGTCCTTTTGTCTATTTTTTTTATTCTTTCAATATGACACGCATTGTTCTTACAAATTAAAGCAACATTTTTTTATTTACATCTTTTTTATTTTTTATTTTTTTTTAAAAAGCAAGAAAATGTGGATAGCTAAAGTTAATGCTTTATAAGATTTTGTTTGGGGATACACATTTAAAGTTACAAGATAAATTCTAACAAAAGTATAAATTTGTTGATACTACATGAATTTACATTACGCAACAAATTACATTTCATATATACAAATAATAAAACAGTTAATTAATTAATTAAATAAAAAATTCGTTCATCAATTTCTCTTTGAGCAAATAATAAATAGTATATTACATTTGATCACACATTTTAGAGTATAATTGAATAAATGACAAAGTACTTGATTATCACAACAAGTCGTGCACAAAAATATACGAAGATTTGTTTAGCTGGTTAGAATGTAAACTATACAAAATAATTAACCTAACTATAATAATAAAAACTTCTAGGGTTAAATAAAATACTTTTTTTTTGTGAACTCCTGAAAATCACAACAGTAAATATACTCTAACAATGCTTAATTTGGACAACGTAAACAATTTGCTTTGAAGTTTGCATTGGCAGTTTATAGCACAATTTTGTATATTATTCACAATGATGCACATTAAGAAAAGTAATGATGCAAGCATGACACAGTGTTATAGTTTGGGGGTCGAATAGTATTTTTTTTACTACAATTTTCTCTTAAAAATATTTGGAATTATTAGTTATTGACGACTTGTAGTAATTTTCGTATAGTTTGGAGTTATGAAAAATTTTATTTTAAAATTTTTAAAGAAACTATACCAGAATTCATAGTCGAAATTAAGTATTTTGACTCTCTATTCCGAACATCTTCACATAAAATAAGACATAGAGAGTAATTTACGCATATTTTATCACACTATTCATTCTTAAGATCTCACTTTTCATGAAAAGTCCAAAATACTAATCTTCTTTATGACAAAAGCTCCTTACACGTTTTAATTTGCTATTTTAACTGAAACTCAAAGACGAAACAATCTTTAAAAGTTGCATCATACATAACACAACCAGTGTATATGTTCAAACTTTCCCTGTTTCTATATAGGAACAATTCTTTTTAAAAAATAAATTGAAAAAATAAATTACACCAATTATGATATATTAAAATACCCATCACATAAAAGCACATAGAAATTGAAACAAGCTATTCAATTTAAAAATCAGGGGTGCGTGGTGTATATTTTCATTTTTCAAATCCAAGGTACCCTTTAACTTTTACCTTGTTATAGGGCGGCTAGTGTACCCTTCCAGTTTGTTTGTGCTTTAGAAGATATAAGCCACCCTCTTAGATGATAAAATTTAAGTTTATGTGGTTTATTAGATAGGGTTATTTTTCTCTTAATTAAAGATTTTAGGTTCGAGTCTTGATTTTTTTTTTTTTTTAGGAAGCACTTCTTTTAAATAGCCGCGATGCGAATTCGAATATAATCAAGTTATAATACGTGTTCTGAAAAATCCAAAAAACTTAATTCTTAAGTTTAATTTTCATTATAATGAGTGTTTGTTTACTTAGATGTTCAATTCACCTCAATTTGTCTTGAGAAGAAAAAGGATCCGCCAATAAGAAAAATATATATCCCTACTTCCTTAGTACTCTTTTCATTCATTTTTATTTTTCATGTTTAATAAAAGTAATTTTTAGTAGTATTATCTAGATATCATAAAGATTCCTACTCTTTATTTGTGTATTATTATGTGTTATTTCATTTACTTTGTATCTTAATATTTTGTTATCTTATTTTTCTTATAATTCTTCGTTGACTATTTTTCTTTGAGCCGAGGGTCTATCGAAAATAATTTTTTTATCTACAAAGATAGATGTAAGGTCTACGTACATCACACTCTCCTCAAATCTCACTTTATAATATTACACTGGACATGTTGTTATTGTTGTATACTCCTACTAAAAGTAGTTTTTCATTTTTACCAATTTTTAAAAATAAGAGATAATTTATTATTATATATTTATTTTATCTTTATTATTAATTATTGAGTTGAAAAGTTTAATAAATTTTTAATTATTTCAAAAAATTTAAAGTATGTTTTACTTATTAATTTTAATTCTTAGATAACTTAGTAAGTAGTAGTACTAATAATTAGGAGTAGAGCAGACACTGACCATGTGTGCATATCCCGCGATTTACCTGGTGGTGGGGTGCTGAAGGACCGGTCCCATCACCTCCAGGAGCCTAGTACCAGTACTTGTGCAGGTACTAGCGATATGGGGGTACCAAGGCCACCCCGAGACCTGGATTATCAAAAAAAAAAAAAAAAAAAAAAAATAATAATAATAATAATTAGGAGTAGTAAAATGTTACCTCGAAAATTGTCATCTACCTCAAAAGAATCATATGAATATCAGTAATAGGACATGTTCCCAACTTCCCATGTCCCCCATGCTGTTCACTGTTTCTGAAGTCTTCACACAATTACTTTGAAGTTTGATCCAAATACATACGCAAACAAAGATTTATTTTTTCCTCAAAAAATTGACACATAACCCCTCTAGACTCTTCCATGCAACAGTGTACGTGTGTGTATATAACAAGAAAAGATTACAAGTGAAAAATGGTAAATTGCAAAGAAAGGTTAGCCCAGTAAAAAAGAAAATGAGGCAAAAATAGAGAGTTAAAAGGGATTTTCTTTACAAGGGC
Organism: Anisodus tanguticus; assembly: GCA_034509755.1. NCBI lineage: Eukaryota > Viridiplantae > Streptophyta > Magnoliopsida > Solanales > Solanaceae > Anisodus > Anisodus tanguticus. The sequence continues at coordinate 2,966,508 of CM067543.1, read as the reverse complement.
GGTTGCCCCTCTCTGTTTAACCAATGATTTTTCACAGTGTGTATATATATATATATATATATATATACATATAAGCAACAACCCTTGGATTCATGTTAATTTTCTTGGAAATTAATGAATCATTGGACATGGAAAACATGCATGTTTCTTCAGCTTCAACATCTATATCCATATCTCTGTGTTTCAGTCTGTTTCTTGATTTTCTCCTTTTTAATACATAGAGGCAGTGATGATAATGATGTTCTATTCGGATTCTGGGCTAACCGGGTCGGGTATGGAGACTATCCGACCCGTATCTTGGCTTGGCATATCACATGCAGCCATGGCGTGGTCGCCTCTCCTTACTTCGATCTCTTTGCAGATCTGAGCCTCTAATTACTGAAATACACAAACTAAATTTTTTTGTTCTTTCAAATTTAATTACTTTTTGCTCCAAAGATTCAGCTATTTTTTTTTCAAATTAACTTCTGGTTATAGATAATATATGGAGTAACAGGTAAATGTTAGTAGATAGTTATCTTAGTTTAATAATATTTAAATTAAGATCAATAACTTGCTATAAATGTCAATTAGTGTATTATTGTTTTTGCAATATTAGTGTTGAAAACATGAGATTTTGTTTAAATAAAAGGCCGTGAGCATCGTTTTTAGTCTCATTTGCTTTTTCAAAAACTTTATATTCTTTAAATTTTTGCTTGAAAATCAAAAAATACTTCTTGCTTTTCTAAGACGAATAATGTCTTTATTATTCGTTTAGTGTAGAGATTTAAAAGGTTTGTCACTATTCACTAAAGTTATATATTTATATTAAGTTATAACTATCTTGCAAAAAAGAAAGAGGAAGAGCCAACCTCATTTTTAGGAAAGAATTTCAAAGCCATTAATTTGTATTCTTCGTTCATGTTTTTCAAGCCTTCATTTTTTTGTTCCTGGTTCATATTTTTTATACAATTAGTGTAACAAAATTAAATACACAAATAAAACAAATAGACAGTCATAATGTAATTCTTCATAGAAGATGAAAATGGAATTATGAATCTACATAGGTCTTGATCGGGTGATATTAAACGTTTTAATTCTAACTTTTTCCTGATTTATATGCAAAAATTGTGCTTTAACGTTTTGCGTGCTGATTTCATTTTTTGGTATAGAATTTCAAAGAAAAATATAGACAAATGAAAAATACAGAATTTCCTCACATTAACCAAAAATCAAGAATGTTCTGCAAAGTTTATCATTGATATTACGGAGTCTTTAATTTTATAATATCTACATTCCAATTTCCAACTTGCTTATAAAACTTCAGTTTGCTACTTCTTGTAATAAAAAGCCAAGTGGAAATGATGAAAAAGTTCAGGTTTAATAATCAATGAACAAGTTCGCGGACGGAAATGATATATTATGATATGATAAACAAGAAAAGACTCAATGCCTTAAGCACAATACGCCAACAGATTATCTTTTTTCTTCATTGTTCCAAAAACATAAAAGTAAATTAGATTTTTTAAAATTATTAAAAGAAAAAGGGACTTAAGAAATGTGATGCAATATTCACAGGCTCCCTCGGGACTGGTGGCCAGCAATCTATGGTTATGAGTAGATTACATACAATAAGTAGTAATAGAGAGAGTTCAAATTCAAAGAAGGGTAGAAAGTTTAGTTACCTTATTAATTCATTATGTAACTAGTTTCTAGAAATTCACAAACTCTTAGTTGTTTTTAGCTTATAAGGTTATGAGTGCTCTTTTAGGTTTAAGTTTGATTTTGTTTTTATAGTAATAATTTACTTATCGCCAAAAAAAGAACTTTATGCGAACAACGTACATAAGTTGAGAATGGAGGAAAATCTTAACTAGAAAAGAAACAGGACATGCCAATCAGAAAATATCTTTCCCTAGTGAAATGCCTTGGAAGTTTGACTTTTGTGGGAGGTTGCGTTCACCCATATTTAATGATTTAAATATTAAGGTTTTATATGTTGGAGCCTTTATCTCTTCACATGTGCATAATTTACTAAGTGAGTAGATGGCCGTAGGGTCAAGGATCGTTAAATTTTGTTAAGAAATGAAAGAGATATTAGTCCACGAAGTAAGTTATTTGAGGCATGAAAATACGTGTGATACAAATCTACCACATCGGTGGAAAAAAGAAGAATTGCTCTTTTTATAAGCCTAAAAATGGATAAGGGTTTGGAGGACCTATGACATTAAACTTCTGAAACGTTTTGCTCTTACTACAAAATATTTCTGGCCATGAATACATCTCTTAAAGGACATATTAATCACATCTCCTCCTCTTAAATACTATATATTGTCTGAAACAGATTTGAGGTTAGGGGAGAGGACGGAAAAAAAGAAAAACAGTCCAAAAGAAAGAGCAGAAATAGTAGCAAAATAAAAGAACAAAAACTCTTCATTTTCCTCTAATTTTTCATTATTCATCAAGTCGTTTCGTGTTTGTTTTCTTCGTCAGAATCAACCTATTTGCTTTGTAGTATTGATTAGTTTCTGTTTTATCTTGAGAGACTATTATCCGCTAACATAAAAGTATATATATATGGGGCAACCTTATCTTAAAAATATAGAGTCATCTCTCGATTCAGCCACAGTTATAACAATTCAGATTTAGTATTTCTTGATTTTAGGTTATCAAGATTTAAAATTCAACAAGTTTGCGATAATTATAATATTAACTATTTATTTATCCTTTCAAATATTTATAATATTTATTTACTTTCAATACTGTAATTATATCCAACAAAATGCTACCTCGAAAGTTATCATTTACCTCAAAAGATTCACAAGAATATTAATGGGGGACAAGTGCCCAATGTCCCACATGCTGTTCACTGTTTCTGAGTCTTCAAACATTTACTTGAAATTTGATCCAATTTTATGACACATCCAAGATATTTTTTCTCAAAAATTGCCACGTAACCCCTCTAGACTCTTCCATGCAACAGTGTACGTGTGTATATAACAAGAAAATATCATAAGTTTTATGGTAAATTGCAAGGAAAGGTTAGCTCAGTAAGAAATAAATGAGGCAAATAGAGAGTTTTAAGGGAATTTCTTTACAAGGGTGGTTGCCCCTCTCTGTTAAGCCAATGATTTTTCCCCAAAAAAATAGTAATCATAATCAACAACCCTTGGATTCTTGAATCATTGTACATGCAAAACGTACTACTCCTACTATATTCTTCAACTTCAACGTCAACAACAACATCTATTTTCTGTTTTTCCTGTCTCCGTTACTCTGTCTGTTGACAATTTTCTCGTTTTTGATCCATGATAATAATAGAGGCAGTGATGATAATGATGTTCTATTCGGATTCTGGGCTAACCGGATCGGGCATGGAGACTATCCGACCCGTATCTTGGCTTGGCATATCACATGCAGCCATGGCGTGGTCGCCTCTCCTTCGTTCGATCTCTTTGCAGATCTGAGCCTCTAATTACTGAAATACACAAACTAAATTTTTTTGTTCTTTCAAATTTAATTACTTTTTGCTCAAAAGTTTCAGCTTTTTTTTTCTTTCAAATTAACTTCTGGTTACAGATAATGAAAGAGAATAATTCTATAGCCGGCCAGTGTGCCGGGCTCGGGTCTGGCGGGTCGGGTTTAGCGGGTGAAGCGGTCTTGCGGGTGGCTTTGGCGGGACTTGTCCCTGTCCCGATCACGGGTTCCAGCGGTTTTTTTTTTTAAGTAACATATTTATAAATAAAAATTCAATAAACAAGACAAAATAGTGTAATAAAAACATTCGAATGTTGTTTTTGTGCTTCTTATGTTATTTAATAGGCATATGACTTTCTTGTAACACAAATATAATTGACAAAATTGTAATTTTGTCGTATTTTTCAAAAGTTGTAAATTACATAATAAAATTTTAATTAAAAAAATTACATTTTCAAATTGTTTGATAATTTTCTGTGATTCTTCGATTGGAATTGATATTTGTTGGTCAAATTGATCCATGTCGCTTTCACTACCTTCGGATAAGATTTCGTTGTAGTTTTTGTGATCTCCGGTTGATCACACTTTTTTCGCTCCGTTCGTATCTAATTTCTGAATAATACTGTATTTTTCAAGCTGTCTTCGGCTAATGAGTATTTGTGTTCTTCTATTTGATATGTGCCGATAGAAAAAATGTTTTTAGACGCAATTGATGACGTTTGAGTGTTCAAAACATCTCGGGCGATCAATGAAAGCGTCGGAAAGGTCTTCTCATTCACCTTCTAGTATTTCAGCAAATCTTTATGTCCACCCTTACCCTTACCCTTAAACGAAGTTTATCTTTTGTCAATTTACAATTCATTGATTCTCCAAATTTTACTTCTTTGGCATTATAAATAATTTGTTTTACTATCAATTGTCAAATACATATTTTTTCAACTCTACATGTATTTCTCTTTAAATACCATACAAATACATATTTAAAAAATCTCTACATGTATCTTTCTTTTTAAAATGCATCATTTACTAATTATTTGCAAACATCTTTAAATATGTTATACTTGTAAAAACATATTTTTCTAGTAATAATTAACCTGAGTTTGACCGGATAACCGCAAGTTAGCGGATCTTAAAGAATGCCTAACCCCTTCCCTTTAGGATAATAAAGAACCCTTACCTAGAATCTCGCTAGTTTCGCAGACCTTAAAATTGGAGTTACGTTGCAGCATTTAGTTTAAATATTTAGGTGTCCTAATTCACCATAAAAAATAATTAGGTGGCGACTCCTCAATTCTTTACCCAGGAATCACCCGAACATGTCATAAACCCTTTTTTATTTCCCCATCGCCCCAAACCCGACCCGACCCACCTGACCCATAACCCATTCCCCCTTTAAATTCCCCCTTTTAATTCCCCCAACCCTTAAAACCCAAAACAAAAACCCAAAATCAGAAAAAAAAAAAAAAAAAAACCTAAACCCTACCCCTGAACCGACGCCGCACACCCCACGCCCCCGACCCCACTCGCCGGTCACCTCGCCCCTGCCACCACCGACCCCTGACACCACCAACCCCCCTCAGTTGCGCTGACACCCCAAAAATCCGCAACCCATGCCCCTCAAATCCGCGATTTTGGCTCCTTTATTTTGAAATTCAAAGTCGTTTTTAAGGGGGGAATCCACCTATAAATACCCCATGTTGTTCTTCATTTGAGAAGGGGGATTGGACAGATTTTTGGGAGGATTTTCCAAGGAGAGATTCGGGGATTTTTCGGAAGACTATTCCATATATACATAAAAATATTTGTGGTGTTCTTGATTTTAAAAGTATTTGTCTTCCTTGTTATTCAAGAATCAAGTCCGAAAAGGTTTGTTCTCCACTTTTGATTCTCTGATTTTGACACCTGGTTCGGGTCGGGTCAACATCGATCGGGTCGGGTCGACCGGTTTGGGTAATATTTTCGAATTCTTGCATTTTCATATTCATGTATGTTGGTTATCCGAAATTGGTGAATATTTGATTTCGGATTTTGGATACCGATTCGGACGGGTCAACGACCGGTCGGGTCGACCGGTTTGGGTAACATTTTCGAATTCTTCCATTTTCATATTCATGTATGTTGGATATCTGAATTTGGTGAACATTTGATTTCGGATTTTGGATACCGATTCGGATCGGGTCAACGACCGGATCGGGTCGACCGGTTTGGATTTTCCAAATTTTCTTGCATTTCATATTCTTGTTATTGGTTATCCGAATTTGGTGTTAAAATTTGATTCGGGTTTGGATCACGATTCGGGTCGGGTCAACGATCCGGGTTGGGTCGACCGATCTGGATATTTCCGAATTTTAGAACTTGGGTCGGATACTTTAATTGCTCACTTGCTCGTTGCTTTTCTTGTTTTATTGTTTTATTAATATTGCATTAAGGCCGACGAAATTGAGTTCGAGGCCGCGCTTTTCTTTCGTTTCATTTCTCTGTTTTTCAAAGATCTTTTTTGAGTATCCGGACAACGGATATTTTTCTACATTTTTTTTTACTTGTTTTAAACTAAACACCGCCTCTTTTTCGGAAATTATTTTTACGCTTCTTTGTTTTACCGTCTGTGCTCTGTTGTTTCTTGTTTCATTTTAATTTTACCGATTTGAACACGATACTACACGGCCAATGAAAAATATCCGTCCATTTTGAGGCCTCCATAGTTGTAAAGACGGAAATGTAACTTCCGGGCAATGATGAAGACTTAAACCTTTTATTTCATCCGAGATCAACATGTTTAGTAGGCGAGGTGAATTATATATTCGCAGCCACGACGTGATTATAATGATCTTTTCTATTTCACCCGAGAGACCAACACGTTTAGTAGGCGAGGCAATCAAAATAAACCACATTAGTCATATGTTTGCGGCCACGACGTGATTGGAATGTTCTTTTCAAAATTTAAGTTCGAGCCCTCCGTGATCAAAACATTCACTTTGTTTTGAATACGGATATGAAGTTATTTGTATTTAACTGTTTCTAACCGTTTGTTCTTGACGACTTGCGGGGATTAAAGTAAATAAAGGCGATTATTCCTCGGTGTTTATTTATTTTATTTCTTTCTTTAATTCACTTTTATCCCGCTTTGTATTGTAATATTATTTATCGCACTTATGTAACTATTGAAATGCTTAGAATAGGCAAACTTAGGATTAATTCATAGGGTAGTTTGAGATTTGAAACCCGTCGCTAGCTTATTTATTTGTAGGCTCGGTTAAATTCAAACTTAGAAATCTTCGCTAGTTTATTTATTTTAGGCTCGTCACGCGTATTCAAGATTTTCAAAACAACTTTTGTCATCTTTTATTTGCTTTATTAAATCATACCGAATAAGTTTATCTTTTGTCAATTTACAATTCATTGATTCTCCAAATTTTACTTCTTTGGCATTATAAATAATTTGTTTTACTATCAATTGTCAAATACATATTTTTTCAACTCTACATGTATTTCTCTTTAAATACCATACAAATACATATTTAAAAAATCTCTACATGTATCTTTCTTTTTAAAATGCATCATTTACTAATTATTTGCAAACATCTTTAAATATGTTATACTTGTAAAAACATATTTTTCTAGTAATAATTAACCTGAGTTTGACCGGATAACCGCAAGTTAGCGGATCTTAAAGAATGCCTAACCCCTTCCCTTTAGGATAATAAAGAACCCTTACCTAGAATCTCGCTAGTTTCGCAGACCTTAAAATTGGAGTTACGTTGCAGCATTTAGTTTAAATATTTAGGTGTCCTAATTCACCATAAAAAATAATTAGGTGGCGACTCCTCAATTCTTTACCCAGGAATCACCCGAAATTGCCACGTAACCCCTCTAGACTCTTCCATGCAACAGTGTACGTGTGTATATAACAAGAAAATATCATAAGTTTTATGGTAAATTGCAAGGAAAGGTTAGCTCAGTAAGAAATAAATGAGGCAAATAGAGAGTTTTAAGGGAATTTCTTTACAAGGGTGGTTGCCCCTCTCTGTTAAGCCAATGATTTTTCCCCAAAAAAATAGTAATCATAATCAACAACCCTTGGATTCTTGAATCATTGTACATGCAAAACGTACTACTCCTACTATATTCTTCAACTTCAACGTCAACAACAACATCTATTTTCTGTTTTTCCTGTCTCCGTTACTCTGTCTGTTGACAATTTTCTCGTTTTTGATCCATGATAATAATAGAGGCAGTGATGATAATGATGTTCTATTCGGATTCTGGGCTAACCGGATCGGGCATGGAGACTATCCGACCCGTATCTTGGCTTGGCATATCACATGCAGCCATGGCGTGGTCGCCTCTCCTTCGTTCGATCTCTTTGCAGATCTGAGCCTCTAATTACTGAAATACACAAACTAAATTTTTTTGTTCTTTCAAATTTAATTACTTTTTGCTCAAAAGTTTCAGCTTTTTTTTTCTTTCAAATTAACTTCTGGTTACAGATAATGAAAGAGAATAATTCTATAGCCGGCCAGTGTGCCGGGCTCGGGTCTGGCGGGTCGGGTTTAGCGGGTGAAGCGGTCTTGCGGGTGGCTTTGGCGGGACTTGTGCCGGTCCCGATTCTGTTGGAATCGGGGCGGGTTCCAGCGGTTTTTTTTTTTTAAATAACATATTTATAAATAAAAATTTAATAAACAAGATAAAATAGTGTAATAAAAACATTCGAATGTTGTTTTTTGTTTTTGTGCTTCTTATATTATTTAATAGGCATATGATTTTTTTGTAACACAAATATAATTGACAAAATTGTAATTTTGTGGTATTGTTCAGAAGTTGTAAATTATATAATAAAATTTTAATTAAAAAGGTCACATTTTCAAAAAAATATGTTCTAATTGCTCGATAATTTTTTGTGATTCTTCGATTGGAATTGGTATTTGTTGGTCAAATTGATCCATGTCGCTTCCACCACCTTATAGTTTTTGTGATCTCCGGTTGATCACACCTTCTCCGCTCCGCTCGTATCTAATTTTTGAATAATACTGTAATTTTTAAGCTGTCTTCGGTTCCTGAGTATTTGTGTTCTTCTATTTGATATGTGCCGATAGAAAAAACGTCTTCAGACGCAATTGATGACGTTTGAATGTTCAAAACATCTCGGGCGATCAATGAAAGTGTCGGAAAGGTCTTCTCATTCACCTTCTAGTATTTCAGTAAATCTTTATGTCCATCTTCATTGATAACTTTTTGGTACGGTATAGAATCCTACAAAATAAAAATATTCAACTCGCTAATTTGGTTAGTAACGGTACGGCCGCACATTTTATTTCTGAGGCTTTCAATACTAGCCGCAGAAACAACATGTCTTTTGTGTGAGATTGTGTTGAAAATGAAGAAAATGGTATGGAAGTCGGTAAGTAACTAACATTTTCTTATTGGTAAAATTTATATTTTTTTTTGCATTGGTCTTCTACAGTAGACAACCTTTCTTCTTTAGTTTGTTTAATAGATGGTGGGTGATTTAGATTTTTTGGACTTGGAGGTGGTAATACTTCTATACAATCGTAAATAATTTCAATAAGTGATTTAGTACCGTCTATTTTAATAGTCAGATTTAATACAGCATCAATAATATAAATAGTGGAATAGGAATAAAATATTTTTTTATTTTGATAAACATTTTTTTAATAGCTTCTATATAAGATGAGTTTTTCATATATTTACTAAGTAATAAAAATATTAGAGTTATATAAAACAACATAGTTGAAATAGTAGGATAATATATATCGAAAAAATCTTTTTTGCTTGAAAAAATTTCTCTAAAAATACAATAAGTTTGAAATTTTTTACTTAATCACTATCTACAATCATATTAGCTGAATTTTGATTATGAGAGTTAAAAAATAAAGTTATAGGTTTTCTATAGTCATAAGCAACAAGTAGTTGCTTGTATAAAGAATTTCACCTAGTGGATACTTTTTCTGCAATTTTTCTATAAGGTAGTCCACAATTGCGATAAATTTTTTTATATTCTTTTCTTCGTTGTACTCTATTACTTTTAAAAATAAAGTTTATAGCAAATTGTATTTTACTAATAATGTCTTCAAAAAGTGATAGATCATCCTTTACTATTAAGTTATATATATGGCACGCGCATTTTATATGAAAATGAGCTGGAAAAGATTGAGTTAAATTATTTTTTAAAATTGTAATAGCGTAATTGTTAGAAAAAGCGTTATCTAATGTAATAGTCATAATTTTATCAGTTATTCCGTAATAATGGCACACTTGATAAATATTTTCTGCAATAAAAGTACCAGTGTGCCTATCATCTATATATCTATACGCTAAGATACGTTTTTGCATAGGCCATTTATAATATATTCAATGACAAGTTACCGTTAAATAATCATGGTCATTAGTACTACGGCCTATATCAGACGTGATAGATACTTTGCCATTAAAATGATATTATGAACAACGTAAATATTGTTGATATTCATGTGCGAATTTAAATTCATCTCTCTTAACAGTTGATCTAGAAAAATTGTTAAAAGCACGATTATATATATCTCTAATGTAATGAATAAAATCGGGAGATGAAGGAAATGAAAAGGCAAACCCTCCACAACAACTAATTTTGATATTGCCTCCCTATCTCTATTTTATTATATTTAGGGCCTATAATTTCCCCCGTCGTGGGTTAATTTGACCTTGTACTTGGTCCGGGACAATATGTGAACTTTGTTTCGATGGAGCGGACGTTTGCTCACCCGGTTTTGAAGCATGGTATTGGGCATACCTAGCTGGATGAACACTTACTATGTGTCTAATTAAACCCCCCGTTCCACCGTGACCTTTTTCAGTTTTAAATTTTAAAACATTTTTACAAATTTTACATCTAGCTACTTGATTATCTACGTCCCTATCAAAAAATATCCATGCATCTGATTTTAATGATCGTTTTGCTGGACCTCGTCTCATACTAGGGGAATACGAGGCATTTCAGTTGAAGGTGCACTAGTGGGTGTGTTGTCATCAACATTAGTGGGTGTATCATCTAGATCATCGTCTAAATTAAAGTCTTCTTGAGTTCCAGAAAATAGCATCTCGCCTAAATCTAATGGTATTGTAGGAAAATGTTGAGTATCAACAAAATCATCATGTGTAGAAATAAGATGACTAGAAGAAGTACCCTTGCCCTAGTTGCCCCTACTAGAAGAAGCACCCTTACCCTTACACTTACTCTTAAACATATCTCTTAATCCTTTCATTTTAATTATCATAATAAATAATTAAAGATAATAAAATTAAGTGCGCTAAATAAAATAAACAGACAATAATAATTTAATGAAGGAACAAATGTACCAAACGCCGACGTAACGTCGACGTGTAATCGAGAGGTTGAAAATTAAAACTTTGCTCGATGGAAGATCATCAAGCTAGTTGCCAACTTCACTCCCAATTCTCAAATGAATAAATAAAATTGAATATTTAGTAAACAATGTAGACTTGTAGAGAGATATATTGAGAGATTGTAGGAAGGTTTGTGAGAAAGATGAAAAGAAAGTGAGTTATTTATAGTTGGAAAATTAGGTTAAAGTGTAAATATAATAACTTATGAGTTAAAAATAAATATTAAGGGGGTAGGGGGGATTGAGGGGGGGGAGGCCAAAAATGGCCGTTGCCCAACGACCAAAATCTAAAATGGTCGTTGGTGCAACAGTTATATTTGCAAAGGGAGGCTTTAGGCAGGCTCGGGACGGGTCAGGACGAGACATTGTCCAGTCCCGCTACCGAATTTTTTTTTAAACTAATCGGGGTCGGTGTCGGGGCGGGGTCGGGGCGGTGTCGGGGCGGGGTCGGACCGTCCCGATCCACTGGCGAGCCTTAAATAATTCTCTGGTGATTTCATTAATGTCAATGTTATATATATATATATATATATATATATATATATATATATATATATATATTTTAGCATATAATTATGAAAATTAAATATATACCTACCTAATACAAAAGATTACTATCATAATTATTGACGTACAAGATTATTAATAATATCATAAGAATATATTGTGTATATTTTATCACACTTTTGAAGTTATAGTGGGCGCTAGCCATATGCTGAGCCTGTTTCTAAATCTTCAAATAGAATTAAGAGAAGACTTTTAATAAATATGTCGGTAATTTGATAACGTGAGGGGACATGCAAGACACGTACTTGTCCACTATTTATCTTTTCGCGAATAAAGTGAATATTTATCGATATGTTTAATACGCTGATGTTGGACTGAATTTTTTGAGATATCACACTAATATTACTGCAGTAGACTAATGTAGCTTTTCGAATAGGAAAATGAAAGCTTTAAGAGGACGTTACGCAACCAATAAGATTCGGACACTACATTGGTAATCCCTCGATATTCGGTTTTTGTGCTGCAGCGTGAAAAAGTAGCCTGACGTTTAGCCGATCAAGAGATCAATTTATCACTAACAATACGTCGAAGCTGGTATCTGGACATCTATCACAAACAATATCTGTATAAGACATGAAAGTAGATACCGGTGACGGATATAAGTGTAAATTATAATCAAGAGTGTCCTGAATATATTACATAATGCGTTTAAGTGCGTGTATGTGTTCTTCTCTCGGATCATGCATGAATAAACACATCTGTTGCACTGCATACGTAATATCGGGTCTTGTAAATGTGAGACGCTGAACAACCCTCGTAAGATTACGATAGTGGGAGAGATCCTCATACGGTGTGTTAGAAGTAGCACTCAACTTCGGTTTAGTGTCAACTGGGTAGGAGATAACTTACAGGATGACATGTCAGCTCGTTCAATAATCTCTGTTGCATACTTTTTCTGAGATAGAAATAGACCACATGCATGACGAGTGAGAGTTATACCCAAAAAATAACTCAAAGGCCCCAAGTCTTGGATAGAAAATTCGAAGCTGAGAAGAGATATGATAGACTTGCGCAGTTTGTCAGAAGAAGCAGTCAATATAATATCATCCACATATAATAAGGATGTCAACGGGTGGAGGCGGGGGAAGGGTACCCCATACCCGTACCCGCCACTTAAAACCCACCCGCCCCACCACCCATGGCGGGTAGCACTTTTGATACTCATATCCGCCTCACCACCCCCACCCCCACCCCATCCCTATCATTCTGTTATATGATAGGGATGTTAGTGGGGCGGTACCCGCATTTCCCCATTGACATCCCTATCATATGACAAAATGTATGTCATAGAAGTACCGTGATGGTAAATGATCAGACCTGCTGTGAGAAAACTCAAGAGTAGATACATAATCTGCAAACTTTTTGTACCAGGCCCGATGAGCCTGTTTTAGCCCATTAAATGACTTCTTCAGCAAGCACACATTGTTAGGATGATCGGGGTCCCTGAAACCCAAGGGTTGATGCATGTATACAGTTTTCTTGAGTTTGCCGTGTAAGAACGCATTTTTCAGTTGATGAATGGGCCATATTTTTTAGAGAGCTAGACTGAGAACAGTGCAAATAGTTATCGGTTTGATCACCTTACTAAATGTCTCCACAATTCATGCCAACCTGTTGAGTTTTGTCATCACCTACAAGACGAGCCTTATGTCTTTCAAAACAACTATAAGATTTTTCTTATAAGTAAAAATTCATATAGAACGAATCACATTGACACCAGGCGGACATGACATCAACGCCCACTTCTTATTTTAAATAAGAGCATTTTATTCATCATTCATGGCCATTTTCTAATTCGGGTCACGAAGGACAAACATGGGGTTATGTGGTAGAGGTGATTTAGTGTCAATAGAGTTGAGATTAAATTATTGTTTTGGTCTAAAAATATCCCGTTAGCTACGAGTAACGGGCCCTTGAACTGGAATAGAAGTGGGTTGGATCGGTGTCGGTGTAGTGATGTCGGTATCGATTTGGGTGGGGAGGAATTGGGTCGGCTGGAGGTTGGAATCATTTGGGCCAGCAGGCAGAAGCTACTGACCTTGACCAATTGGGTCAACATGCAGTGGGCCTGTTGGAAATTCGGACAAGGTAGTGTTGGGCCAACATGAATTTAGCTGGACCGTGCCTGCTAGTCCAGGTTCTGATGAGTGGGTTGGATCAAATGGTGGACCACATACGGTGATAATCCATAATCCAAAAATTCATAAGACTTGGACTCGGAATTATGCAACTTAGCAAACAAAAATTGAGTTTCACAAAAAATGACATGGCGAATGATATTATTAGATGATAAATAAAAAATTTTGTAACAACGATGATTAGACGGGTAATCCAGAAACACATAAGCGGTAGAGCGGACTTGAAATTTGTTAATGGTGGTAGATAGGAATAGATGATAACACAAACACCCTAAGATGAGAGTACGAAGGGTATTTTTAATAAATAATATTGAGTGGGGACTGGTATGTCAATCCTTTGCTAGGGAATATATTAAGAAGGTAAGTTGTCATTTGTAATGCATGATGTCAAAATGAAGGTGCTAGTAATGTACGATTAATATTATTAATGGTGTGAATTTTTCTTTCGATTTTCCCATTTTGTGATGACTTATGTGGACATGAAAATCGAAAAGATATACCATTAATCTTACAAATTCTCTAAATGACCCATTATCAAATTCTCTTCCATTATCACATTGAATGTTCTTAATTTTCCGTTCAAATTGAGTACGAATTAATGCTCTAAATGATAAGAATGTGGAACAAATCTGAGACTTTTTTAGACAAAGAAAAGGTCAACAAAAAATTAGAATAATCATCAAATAATAAAACATAATAACGGTGGCCTGAAGAGATCAAAACGGAAGATGTCCAAAGATCACTATGAATAATATCAAATTGCAACAACGTACTAGAATTTGAGGCAACAAACAACAATTTAACATGTTTTCCAAGCGGACAAGAAGGACAAACATTAGTACTACGAACAACATTACACTCAATAAATTTGTTGTTCTTAAGGGAGAAAAAAACAGACGATCCCGAATGATGCAAATGCGCATGCCATAAGGAAGGTGCTAAAGCGGAAAACGTTGATCGTTTGGCTTATTTAGTGGTGATGGTGGTGGTGATGAGATAGAGCTCACTCCGGCTATCACATCTCATTAGATGTATCCCGTCAAGAAATTTTTCACAGAAAATCAAAAAATGATCAAATTCAACAGAAATTGAGTTATTAGTTGTAAATTTCCGAACAGACACCAAATTTTTAATTAATTGAGGAGCATGAAGGACATTTTTCAAGGCTAAAAGTGGATTCGGGAAAGACAAATTTGGGTGACCATAACCATAAATTGGAATTGAATTACTATTACCAATAATTATGTCACGATTTTTGCTCAAATGAAATAAGATGAGAGATTACTTGGTGCAGATGTCATATGAGAAGTAGCATCGATGTCCATGTTCCAATTTACATCCGAAGGATTTAACCCAAGTGTATGCATTGCCGCCTCGATATTCGTGTATGTCGGAGATACAGATGGGCCCGCAGCAGCAAAAGCCTGATGTGGCCAAGGCCCATGCAAGCCAGGCTGCTGTCAGGCCGAGTGATTTAGAGGCCCATGCCCATTCTGGGCTTGCTGCTGTTGTTGTCGTCCACTGGGCCTGGCCTAGGTTTGTGATGGGTAAGGGCGGAGTGGCATGGTCCACTGCCCACTGTCCCAAGGCAGGCCTCATGGCCACTGTCAACTGGCCCAGGCCTGCTGCGTGTTGTGGCCCGGCCCCCTGCTGACTGCCACTGCTGCCTCCAAGTCCACCATCGTTGCCGCCTCAGCCACCGCGATTTTTTCCATGATTTTGACCCTTTTGTCACCCCGTTGTTACGATTTTGACCATAATATTTGGAGAATGATTGAGAGTCATCGATTTCGCAGGACGTGGCCACTATCATGGCGGAATTGGCTCCGGTTGTAACTTTTTTAGCCAAGCATGTTTCTTCTAAGGTGGGCATGTAACGTGTTTGGTAGAACGGTGGGAGAGGATTGTTTTGGCGAAGAAGAGTTCAAACCCCATTATTTGCCTCAGAAAGGCCTGCAACCATCTGAAGAACGGGACGTTCATTTGTGACGAGCGCACCGACGTTCTTGAGTTGATCCGACAATTTCATGAGCCTTTGACAATAGGCTGAGA
Organism: Anisodus tanguticus; assembly: GCA_034509755.1. Lineage (NCBI taxonomy): Eukaryota > Viridiplantae > Streptophyta > Magnoliopsida > Solanales > Solanaceae > Anisodus > Anisodus tanguticus. Next base: position 2,950,895 of record CM067543.1, on the reverse strand, counting down.
CATTCAGGAAATCCTCCATATTTATGTGAGAGAATTCTTGCTCAAGGGTTACGACACCAGAATTTTTGTTATCTTGGAATATATCACGCAACCTATTTCAAGCTTACATTGTCGTGGTGTTGGGTTCGATAATTGTGTGTAAGAAGTCCGAATAGATGGTGGAATAAATTCATTGGAAGACAGTAGCATCAAGAGTTGTTTACAACTCTATTTCATCATCGGTGGAAGACACCTTCTCTTAGTATTTTTTCGGTTTGACGATGTGATGAAGGACTCTATGAGACCTTGCGTGAATTTTAAAAAGTTCTGCCCACGTCGCGTATTGGACGTTCTCCATTTCCAGAACGAGAGGGATGTTGTTTTTGATGTTGGAGACTGCAAGGGCAAAATGAAAGGTATTCTTTGTGTTAGACATGATTGAGGAACAAAAGGAGAATTAGGGTTTCGGAAAGAAAATCGAAGGGATGGCCGAGACCAAGAGGGCGGCGGAAGTTTTGTGGAGAAGGAAAAATTTAGCCCCTAGACTGGTGATACCATGAAAGAGAATAACCTCTTGCTGATTTCATTAATGTAAATGATTTATAAAGATGATATACAATAGTCATCCAATGCTATAATTACGAAAATCAAATATACACTTACCTAATATAAAATATTACTACCATAACTACAGATGTACAAAATCACTAATAATATCAAAAGAATATATTATGTATATTCTATCAGATAATATATGGAGTAACAGGTAAATGTTACTCGATAGTTATCTTAGTTTAATAATATTAAAATTAAGATCAATAACTTGCAATAATTGCCAATTAGTGTAATATTTTTTTGCAATATTAGTCTTGAAAACATAAGATTTTGTTTAAATAAAAGGTTGTGCTTCAATCCTTTCTTGAATTCCGCATAGAGAAAATTTAGTGCATCATCTGCTTTTTTATATATCTTTAGATTATGATCTTTTTATTTCAGTCTTGTCTTATTTTAAGTTGTTTTTTCTACATTATAAACTTTTTACGTTGCTACAAAATAATATAGTAGTAACCTTTTTAGTCTCATTTGCTTTTTCAAAAACTTTATCTTCTTTAAATTTTTGCTTGAAAATCAGAAAATACTTCTTGCTTTTCTAAGACGAATAATGTCTTTATTATTCGTTTAGTGTAGAGATTTAAAAGGTTTGTCACTATTCACTAAAGTTATATATTTATATTAAGTTATAACTATCTTGCAAAAAAGAAAGAGGAAGAGCCAACCTCATTTTTAGGAAAGAATTTCAAAGCCATTAATTTGTATTCTTCGTTCATGTTTTTCAAGCCTTCATTTTTTTGTTCCTGGTTCATATTTTTTATAGAAATAGTGTAACAAAATTAAATACACAAATTAAACAAATAGACAGTCGTAATGTAATTCTTCATAGAAGATGAAAATGGAATTATGAATCTACACAGGTCTTGATCGGGTGATATTAAACGTTTTAATTCTAACTTTTTCCTGATTTATATGCAAAAATTATGCTTTAACGTTTTGCGTGCTGATTTCATTTTTTGGTATGGAGTTTCAAAGAAAAAGAAAGACAAATGAAAAATACAGAATTTCCTCTATCACATTAACCAAAAATCAAGAATGTTCTGCACAGTTTATCGTTGATATTACGGAGTCTTTAATTTTATAATTGTAGAATAGTGTAAATCTCCTTCATGAAGTTCTCTTATTAATGTCACATATATAGAGTATACAATTGTAGTCATAATAGAATTAGTATCCGTATTTTATATTAATTACACTAAATATTAATTACAGAATATATTGTGAATATATGGAATATATTCACTATCACACCCCCTCAATCGGTGCGGGAGGAGGCCAGACATTGAGACTGAAAATGAAGTCAAGGAACAGTTGCGAGGAAGCCCCTTTGTGAAGATATATGCGTATTGATATGAAGAAGGTACATGCAACACCCTAGCGTGACCCATTGCAACCTTCTCACGAACAAAGTGAATATTCATCTCAATATGCTTGGTTCGTTGATGCTGAACCGGGTTATGAGACAAGTAGACAACAAATATGTTATCACAGTAAACCAAAGATGCCTTACGTATAGGACAATAAAACTCAAGAAGGAGATTTCGGAGCCAATATAGCCCGGCAACAACGTTCGCAACGCCTCGATATTCTGCTTCTGCACTCGAACATGAAAGTGTGGCTTGTCGCTTGGCAGACCATAATATGATATTATCCCCCAAAACACACAATAGTCGGACGTAGAGCGACGGGTGTCCGGACAGCCTGTTCAACCTGCGTCTGTGTATTATCACTGACATTCTTAGCATAAGTTGTCGAAGGAAAATTAGTTATGGCCTTGTCACCACGAAACAGCCTCGCGTCCATATTGTAGACCCGAGCAAGCGTATATAGAGAAGAAGAATTAGTGAGTGAAAAAGGAAGACAGATAGTGGTTTATATAGTCATCTCTCAAGGGGATTTGTGGGAGTCCACTTGTTTACGTGGTATTTGAGTTTAGGGTGAGTTCGGTAAGATAAAAAACATATTTGTGAAAAATAAGTAAATTTCTTACTTATTTTTTAATGTTTGATAAGTAAATATTACCAAATATTATATAGGGGTGGGAAAGGGTGGGGAGTGATGATTCTTAGGTGACGAGGGTGGTATGGTCAAATGGTAGGGGTTGATGCGTTAGATGAGTGGAAAATAGACAATGAACTTGGAATGTCATCAATTATGAAACTTGTTTTAATTACTTTCATTTGAGAAGTTATTTTTTTTAAAGAATTGTTTTTTTAAGAAAAAAACAAAATATTTTGATCAATCTAACATGGAATTGAGATAATGTTTTCTTCCATACCAAACACACCCTTAGTTGACGGCATTTTCATGCTTTTTTACGTGGGGTAAGGTACATACACATTTGTATCTTCCAATACCTGACTACTGTTATGAAACTGCATGTCTGCATGCCCAATTGTCTTTTTCTATTTTTCCAATGTGCCACGTCCCACCACCTCACGAAAAAAGAGCTGAAATCTTTTTCCATTGGCTTTTTTGACCCTTTTTTCTCAACTCAAGAAAATATGGAAATCTAAAAATGTTTTTCGGGTTCTAGTTGGGATTACTAATCAATTTACAAAATTAAAATTCCATTTCAGTTTGTAGTTGATACGTTAAAAGTAAGGTTTTGTTGAATATTTTTCAATATTAATAGAATATTTCGTATGCGCCGGCAGATTACGTATTATATGTACAACAAGTAAAGATGTTATTTTAGCTGACACAAATTACATATTATATATATGAGAAATATAACTGTAATTTTAGCTCAATAAAAAGTTATGTATGTCGTTTTTGCGTCAGCGGATTATGTAGTATATGTACGACAAGTATAATTGTTATCTTGACGCAGATTACGTATTATATATAAGACAAATTTAACAGTTATTTTAGTTCAATAGAAAGTTATGTTTGTCGTTTTGAGCGTGATTTTATATTTCATGTACGACAAGTATAGTTATTATATTAGCTGACGCAGATTACGTATTATATATACGACTGATATACCTGTTCTTTAGTTCAATAAAAAGTTACGTCTGTCGTTTTGCGTCGGCGGATTATGTATTATATGTACGACAAGTATAATCGTTATTTAGCTGATGCAAATTATGTATTATATATATAACAAATATAACTGTTATTTTAGTTATTGTAATAAGTTCCAACACGGGTAACCATTTGGTACCTTTTTTTTGTTATGATCATCTAACTCGGCGTTCTGTTCCACATAGTTTAATACCCATATGAGATCCTCATAAGGAATTGAGTCATAACCAGTATAACAGTATTTGTTCGACTGCTGCGCTCTCCACATCAATTCTGTTATGGGTTCATCCGGACTTCGACGTTCTAGACACAACGACAACATAGAATTTATATACGACATACACTCGTCAGGAGTGAATTGTGGTGATATGAGGCGATAATCTGTACACATGAAATTGGGGAAGTGTGGTTTAATTAGATTGATATTAATAAATTCATTTATTTTAGAAATGGGTTAAAGCAGATATCCAAAGATTTCTGAATACATTCTAGGAAGAGTTTCAGTGTATCTAACATTAGTAACAAAATTGTTGTGAATTGTGAAGATAGGATCTTCGCAACTATTAAAGTTTTCTAGTACTTTCATAGCAATAAAGATATTCATGTGATGAACAAAATCGACGCAGGTGTTCCCTGTTGTCTTTCGCTTATCCCTTTTCGAGGTTAAGACCTCCACTCTTGCCATTTTTAGGTTATGCATGCGCATATTCAGAAAATAATTGACTAACCAACAAAGAACTTGATTATTATAATAAGCTACATATTATGAAAATAAATTATTAGCTGTGGTTGTTAGATTTTAAAAAGCTTCAGGGATAATGCAATAGCTTGGGATTAAATAAAATAAGACGCGTTGAAATGTTTATGGCATGTTAATAAAAAGAAAATCCATTACTTATCAATTATATACATGATAGAATAATTTTAATTTAATCGAAATTACTAAAACCCACAACAAGAAGTTCTTGAGAATGCATAATTTAGTTAACCTAAACTATTTTGTATTGATATGTTATAGTTTACATTTAGCTATATTTTTGCATATCAACTACAATAACACATTGAAAATAAATATAATGATGCAAGCATGACGTCATAATCTTCCAATAGCCATTTTAAATAGTTGTTCAAAAATCCATATTGGAGAAATAATTATTGAATGATTGACTAATTAGTAGTTATTAGTTAACTAATTACCTAAAGGCTAAATTAAGTGAATTTTGTCTTGGGCATTCTTTTAGGGCCCACTAAGAATATTTACCAAAAATGTTTCCATTAATCACAATCACACGCCAATACTCAAAGATAAGTAAATCATAAACCGGCAATACTCAAGGTAAGTAATGTTGGAAATTTGCCTTTGGCGGAAGATGCGTCCACCCATCTTTGATGAATTAAATACTAGTGTTTCGCATGTTGGAGACTTTGTCTCTTCGCACATGCATGATCTACGAAGTGAGTAGATGACCGTAGGGCCAAGAATCGTCAAATTTCGTTGAGAAATGAAAGAGATATTAGTCCACGAAGTAAGGTGTTTGAGACATGGAAATATGGTGTGGGACAAATCTATCACATCGGTGGGAATAGGAAGAATTGCTCTCTATATAAGTCTCTAATGTGGTAAAGGGTTTGGGACCCCAAGGGGTATCCCATGTGTTTAAAGGAGGGAGGACCTAGATGTGCTTGGGTTCAAGGCTAAGCCCACACGCGCGCCGCCCGCCCGTCTGGTCACGGGCCACGGGTTGTGGGGACTTTCTGATATTATCTTTTTGGACCAGAGAACTTTGCCAGATGTACAGTTTGATCCCTGAAGTTTCTTATGTACAGTTTGGTCCCTAAAGTTTAATATTTTACAGTTTGGTCCCCAGAGTTTCTGGGAAGGTGACGGAAGGCCGAGCCTACCGTTTGGGACTATTTTTTTGAGGCATTAATCAGTCATTACTTGGCTGATTAACTCCTCCATTATCACCCTCCTTCATGTCCATAATTCAGCCCCTCTTGATGGCAATTTACAACCATTACTTGGCTGTTTAATGCCCTCCTAATGGCCATTAACAACCATGTTTTGGGCAGTTGTTTAGCCCCTCCTCCATGCTATATATTGAGCCTTCTTTGGCTCAATTCAGTCACTGGAAAGACACAGAAAAATAGTACATACGTGACTGAAAAATAGCACAAAACAGTGAGCAAATTCTGCTTGAAAAACAATGAGTAAACACCCTCATATACACAAGATATACACAACAGAGACACACTATATACACAGAGATAAAAGAGAAGAGTAAAGAGAAACTCTTCCTTCCTATTCCATAACTTCAGCAAGTCGATTCATATTTGTTTTCTTCGTCAGGCTCAACCTATTGGCTTTGTAGCGTTGAGATTAAAGTGTTGTTTTATCTTGGGAGACTATTGCCCGCTAACGTAAAAACATATATACGGGACAATCTTGTCTTAAGGACAGAGGGCTATCACTCGACTCAACACACAACGTTGTAATCATCCAGATTTAGTTGTTTCTTGATTTCAGGTTATCAAGATTCAAGACACAACAAGCTTGCGGCAGTTTTGAAGATTGGCCTATTTGTTCAACAAGATTCAATTTCTGAATATTGAATATTTGTTTATCCTTTCGAATACTTGTAATAGTTATTTACTTCCCGTACTGCTTTATAAAGTATAATAGAGTACCAACAAGTAAATCATTAATTAGTTTAAACATAATTTCTAGTAACAATAATTTAAAAATAAGGAAGGTAACACATGGAAGATTTCAAATTCTTACATGATATTATTATAGGTGACAACAATTACTATCTAGAGTTACCAAAAAATAAACAATTACTACTATCTACCTGTTGCATGTCCTTTTCTCTTTTTTATTTTTTTAACATGACACGTCCCGTTCTTACAAATTAAAGCAACATTTCCTTATTTACGTAAATTTTGCATTTTCAAAAAATAAAAAAAATGTGGATAGCTAAAGAAAACGCTTTGTAAGGTTTCTGTTTGAGGATACACATTTAAAGCTACAAGATGAATTCTAACAATATTAAAGTATATTTTTGTCGATATTATAAGAATAGTTTAAACAAATTCTACATTATGCAACAAATCGACAACAAATTACATTTCATATATACGACAAATAAAATAGTTAATTAATTAAATAAAAGTTTTGTTCTTCTATTTCTCTTTGAGCGATTAATAAATAGTAATTATTGCTCAATCACACGTTTTAGAAAGTAATTGAATAAACGACAAAGTTTTTTTTTTTTTTTTGTTGACGAAGGAACCCGCAGCCGCTACTCTCTCGAGTGCGCACAGGGTAAACCCCGGACTGACGCAATAGCCTGCAAACCACGTCAGCCGATTAACCACACTTGGCAAGCCATGTGTGACAGGCTCAACCAAGAAGGTTTAAAAGTATTTGATTATTATAACAAGTCATGCACAAAAATATATAAAGTATTTGTTTAGTTGGTTAGAGTGTAAATTATACAAAATAATTAACCTAATTAGAAAATAAAAAACTTCTATTGTTAAATAATATAAGACACATTTCAAAAACTTTACATGATATTATTAAAGGTGACAATAATTATTGTCAAAGAAGATAATTTTTTTTTTTGTGAACTCCTGAAAATCACAACAGGAAAATACTCTAGTAATGCTTAATTCAATAATTTGGACAATGTAAATAATTTTCAATGGATATGCTTTGAAGTTTGCGTTCTAGTTTATAATATACTTTTGTATATTATTCACAGTGATGCACACTAACAAAATAATGGTGCAAGCATGACACGGTGAAGAACATATTTTTAAATTGCCATTATATTTCTTAAAAGTATAGTCACACTATTTTATAGTAACTTTTAATAGTTATGGGTAAATTCCAAAATCTATATTGGAGAAGTGTTTTTTTTTTATGATTGATGAATGAGTGTTATGTTTATTTTTACAAACAAGACTTACTAATTACCTAAAAACTTAAAATATGTAAGTGATTTTGTTTTAAGAACTTTAGGTCAACAAAAATTACTCACCAAAACAAATATATACCAAAATTTTACTTACCAAAACAAATATATACCAAAACTTTATTTATCAAAACATTTTAAGACATAGTTAACGTCAACATTTAAAATTAAATGGTAAGTAAAGAAGAATTTTATTTAATTTTTAGGTTACAAGTTACTAGTAAATTCAAGCAATAACAATATTTCTATAATGTATTAGTGACAAATGGAAACTAGTCAAATGCTACCGACAATAATCAGTTGAAACAGAGTTACGTTGTCAGTGTGCTTCCGGTATCTCGCCTCATAGTATGGAACAACAAAGGGTAATTTCGTATATATTTATAATTACATTGTAAAAAGTTTTTTTTTTTTTTTAAATCCAGCTTTCCAGCTTACTCCAGACTATTTCTGAAGATAGTAATCTCGGTACCTCAGCATTACTACCAGTAAATCGCGATGTGCTTGAATGATCAGGGTTTGAGAACAGAGCAACTGATATCACGTACATGGTCCTACTCCATAAGAAAGCAAACTGCTCCCACCAGAATTCAAACTCATGCTACAGGCCTCCAGTTGAATTTTAAATTTCAATTTCTTTGTCATCCAACTATGCCCGGATACCATAAAGATGTCTTTTTAAAACGGTTACTTGTTGTCATGGACTGTAGACACGGTCTTCCAACTCTTTTCCCTTCTCTATATTCCTCTTCCTTGCTATTTTCTAACTATTTTGAAGATTGTTAGAGAAAAGAACTATTTTGTGTTGAGGTTTGTTGTTTTCTACCTCTTCTTTTTTTTTTCCTTACAGATATTATTGAATTAATATCGTTTTTTTGTACTTCGCATTACATTCTTACTCGACATATCACATTATTCAGACATGTGACTTGATTCGTGACTACTTTGATAAATTTAATGCCACGTAATTAATATATATATATATATAGTATTAATTTGAGCGTCAAGATAAATTAATAGTTATTTGGATCCGGAATTACGGATATAGGTTCATTATTTGAGGAATGAATAAATTTGCCTATATGACCTTAAACCCTAAATATAATTTTATTTTGGGAGTTAAATAATTGATCTTGATTTGAGTTTGATTTTCTTAAATTTAGAAATTGGAATTAAATTCTCTAAGATTCATATGTCAACCGCGATATCATTTCAGTACTTATGTAACCAAAATACCGCATTCACTGTAGCAAGGACCTAAGAGGGAAAACAAAAAAGCTTTATCCTTTAAAAAGAGAAAATAATATAATTAGTCTCTTGCTTTGAGAGTAAGTTCAAAATAGTCTTTTTAATGCATTTAACAATTTTAGTCTTTAAATTTTTTTCAAAAATTAATACTTTTATTCTTCGTCAAATTTTTATCGAACTTTGTCTGTTGAATTTAATTGGAATTATGAAAAGAAGAGAAATCAGCGAGTAGTACAATTTTTGTAGCTACGCTATTGTTAATTTATTTTTAGAGTTTGGTATGTCTTTTGACGTGTAATTTTTGCTATTTTTAACGTTTAGTGTAATTTTTTATGTTACATATTTTGGAATTTAACGGGGCTTTTTTTAATGTTTATAGTTAAACATTTTCCCCATAATTTCTGTTAAATCTAACAGATAAAAATTCGTAAATTGACAAATTTAAAGGTTTAATTAAAACTATTAAATACATACTTAAAGGTATTATTTTGAACCTATTTTCAAACCTAACGGAAGCTTTATTGCATCTAGCTACCTTATATTCTCAAACATAAGGACCATTTTTATCATTTTCTCCCTTTAGATACACAGAAGAAAAACTATAAGCTCAGAGAAAAAGAATGAGGTTGAAAGTTCAAAGGGCTGTTGCTCCTCTCTGCAATTACTATGATTTAAATTCAACAGTACCAAACGACCCCTTAATAATGTTTGACCCGACCCGATTTGTTGGGGCGACCCGGACGGTAGGTGACCTGCAACTGGTGTTTGTAGCCACGGTGGTGTCTTCTATCTATTGCTTTATTGTTGTATGGTAAATGCATATGTTAATTACTCAATTTATACGATATACTTTTCTTTTTTATCATAAAAAATGATATATTTATTTTTTTATAATAATTTAACTTCAAATTTTTACTTTTTACGAGGTTCACACAATTATGTTTAGTTTATTTTAAACCACAAAATTTGTATTACTTTATATCTTTAATTTCATATTCAGTTAAACTGCATCACATTAATTGAGACAGAAGAAGTATGAGAAAAGGCCCAAAATTTTACCTTTATCTTTGAGCTCAAGACTCAAAATCATCTCCATTTGGGGAAAATTAGGCTTTATGTCTACTAGGAGAAAATATTTATGCCACGTAGCTAATATTTTGAGTTTGTTATTCAGTTTGGCCCATAATTGTGTATAAATATCTTTTATGTAATAATATACGCTTTTTCAAAGTATAATGTTCTGTAATATTTTATAAACTAAAAATATGATTATGTGGCGTAATATTTTGTGTTAGGCTGTATATTTTTGGAAATTTCCCGTTTCCATATGGAGCACTGATAGTACTCTGTCGATACAATATTGGTGCACTTTTAGTCCATTAAACAGAAGTTTTGGGAGCCTCCAATGTTTAAAAAAAAAGCAACCCAAAAGCCGGATTATAAGGCTCTATTGTTTGTACGCATTCTTTCTGCAACATGTTGTTCACTGCTCGAACACATAACCTTTTGGACAACAACTTTAACTTTGTCACGAGACAACAACTTTAACACTTTAACAGTGAGGATGTTTGATTTTCTTAAATGCAGGTTAGCCCAGAAAAGAAAGAAATTAGGCAAAATGGAGAGTATTGGGATTTTTCTTTGAAGGGTGGTTGCCCCTCTTTGTTGTGACGTTGATTTTCCTCCATTATCAAACAACTAACAACCCTTGAAAAATGCAGAAGCAAACAGGATTTCAGTCATATATACTGTCGTTTGCTTATGTGTGTGTTGATTTTGAGGGGCGATGGAAGGTATTTTAAAGAGGCGTGATTTTTCTATATCTGGGCTAACCAATTGAGGCATGGAGATGACCTTAAACCCGTATCTTGGCATGGCAACCCGGTATGGCCTGTGACTGAGACTTCTGTTTCTCACATGCAACCGGTGTTTGTAGCCATGGCGTGGCTGGCTTCTCTTTTGCCTTATCATAACACATATATGAGCCCCATTTGCTTGAAAAGAGAGAAAAAGTAAAATCTTTCCATGATTTGGATGGGAATTTGAGCCGAGCTCTATTGGAAACTGTTGGTGTACTCTATTGTACTTTATAGAGCAGTACGGGAAGTAATAACTATTACAAATGTTCGAAAGGATAAATAAATGGTCAATCTTCAAAACTGCCGCAAGTGTGTTGTGTCTTGAATCTTGATCACCTTGCAAAGCCAATGTTGAGAACTGACGCAAGTTTGTTGTGTCTTGAATCTTGATATCCTGAAATCAAGAAACAACTAAATCTGGATGGTTACAACGTTGTGTGTTGAGTCGAGGATAGCCATCTATCCTTAAGACAAGATTGCCCCGTATATATGCTTTTACGTTAGCGGGCAATAGTCTCCCAAGATAAAACAACACTTTAATCTCAACACTACAAAGCCAATAGGTTGAGCTCGCCGAATAAAACAAATATGACTCGACTTGTCTTGAAGATATGGAATAGGAAGGAAGAGTTTGTTAATACTCTTCTCTTTTGTCTCTGTGTATATAGTGTGTCTCGTAGTGTATATCTTGTGTATACGTGAGGGTTTGGTCACCGTTTTTGACCGATTTTCAGCCACTTTTTCGAGCGTTTTGCTCACCGATTTGTGCTATTTTCGTGATCGTTTTTCTCGTGTTATTCCCGTCTGTTTTTAGATACTTGTTATGAGCCAAATAAAGCTCAATATATAGCATGAGGAGGGGCTGTCCAACAGCCACAAACAAGGCTGTAATGGCCCTTAGGCTATAATGGCAGGTTTTAATGCCATGAATGAGATGAATAAGGTCATGAAGGAGGTTGCTCAATTGCCCAACTAATGGGTTGTTAATAGAGGAGTTAATCAGCCAAGTAATGGCTGATTAATGCCTCAAAAAACAGTCCTAACGGTAGGCTTTCGCCTTCCGTCACCTTCCCGAAACTCGGGGATCAAACTGTAAATATTGAAACTTCGGGGACCAAATCGTACATATGAAAGAATTCGGTCCAAACTGTACATATGAAACTTCGGGGATCAAATCGTGTACATCCGACGAGTTCTCTGGGTCCAAAAAGATAATATCGAAAAAGTCCCCACGACCCATTAATGCCCACGCCCCACAACCCACGGCCCCGAGAACCGGAGCCGGACCGGACGGGCGGCGCGCGTGTGGGCTTAGCCTTGAACCCAAGCACATCTAGATCTTCCCTCCTTTAAACACACGGGATACCCCTTGGGGTCCCAAACCCTTTACCAATTTGAGACATATATAGAGAGCAATTCTTCCTATTCCCACCAATGTGGTAGATTTGTTTCACACCACATTTCCATGCCTTAAACGCCTTACTTCGTGGACCAATATCTCTTTCATTTCTCAACGAAATTTAACGATTCTTGGCCCTACGGTCATCTACTCACTTCGTAGATCATGCATGTGCGAAGAAACAAGGTCTCAAACATGCGGAACACTAGTGTTTAATTCATCAAAGATGGGTGGACGCATCTCCCCGCCAAAGACAAATTTCCAACAGAAACAACCTATCTACCTCACACAAGGTAGGGGTTAGGTCTGCATACACTCTACGCTCCACTTGTGAGATCACTCTGGGTATGTTGTTGTTGTTGGTTTGGATTAGAATGGCTTCCATAGGCTTCTATACCTGCTGAAAAAAGCACAAGCAGACAGGATTTAAGTATGTTTGTGTGTTTGTGTTGTTTTTTCAGTGTGATGGAAGTTATGTAAAGAGGCAGTGATGATGATGTTTGTATATCTGGGCTAACTAATTTGGGCATGGAGATGACCCGACCCGTATCTTGGCATGGCAACTTGATATTGTAAAGAATGGATCTTGGGTCTAACTCAATCTAAAAGCTAGTCCAATTCTTATAACTCGATTTTTATTTGATAGAAGGAAGAAAGTTTGATGATGGTTGAATCTCATGTTTGCTACTGTAGGTTTCTTATAATGCTTCTCTGCTTATTCCCCCATTTTGTCAAATAATTGATTTTGCTTAAGTTAGATTTTCTTAAATTTAGAAATTGGAACTAAATTCCAAAAGATTCATATGTCAACAGCGTAACCATTTCTGTATTTTTGTGACCAAAACACCCTTTAACTTTGACCCATGATAGCCTACTATACATGTACACACAAGTTGTAAATAAGCGTATATCAGAGGGCAAAACAAGAAACCTTTATCTTTTAAATATGATTCTCTTACACACAGCAGAAACTAAAAGCTCAGAGAAAAGAATGAGTTGCAGAGAGTAGAGGGGAATGTTCAAAGGGCTGTTGCTCCTCTCTGCAATTCCAGTGATTTCATTTTCTGCTGTAATAAATCAACAGCCCATTTGCAGTTAAACAGTACCAAACGACCCCCCCCCCCTTAAGTATTTGCTTTTTCTCTCCAAAATTCTCACTCCCAAAGCGAGGATCAACAGTAGTAGTAGTAATTATAATAATAATTGTAGCGTAAATTCTGAGTCTGTGACGATGATTTTCTTCTTAAATTCTCTGAGTTAATCGATTAGGGCAGGAGAGTAATGGACCCGTATCTTGGCGGGGCGACCCGGACGGCAGGTGAATTGCAACCGGTGCTTGCAGCCATGGCAGTGATTCCAGTCTCTCTTTCCTAGCGTAAGTAGATCTGAGCCTCAATGTTTCCAGCTCCAGCTCAAGCCCAGTGAAATCCCACAATGTGGGGTCCGGGGCAAGTCAGCGGCCGTTTTCGGGAGACCCTCGGCTCAAGACAAAGCATAATTGATTTTTTAAAATGTAGCTGGAAAAGGTTAGCCCAGGAAACAAAGAAATGAGGCAAAATGGACAGTTTGGGATATTTTTTTGAAAGGGTGGTTGCCCCTCTCTGTTGCGCCATTGATTTTCCTCCATTATCAAATAACCAACACTCCTTGAAAAAAGTAGAAGCAAACAGGATTTAAGTCATATACTTTGTTCGCATATGTTTGTGTGTGTTGTTTTTCTCAGTGTGGAAGAAGGTATGTGAAGAGGCAGTGATGATGATGTTTCTATATCTGGGCTAACCAATTTGGATGGAGATGAGCCGACCCGTATCTTGGTGCGGCAACCTGGTATAGCATGTGATTGAGAATTCTGTTTCTCACATACAACCAGTGTTTGCAGCCATGGCGTGGTTGGCTTATCTTTTGCCTTATCATAACAGTCATCTGATCCCATTTGCTTGAAAAGAAAGGGGAAAAAAGAATCTTTTCCTGGATTCGATGTGGGGATATGCTGAGCTTGCAACTTTCTGAGGCTCCTCTTGGTTATTGATTGAACTCATTATATGCAAAGGACGTGTATGTGTGTGTGTATATATATATATATATTTGATGTTGTTGCTCATGCTTGGCTGCGTTTTCAACAGTATACAAATACAAAGTGTCTTTGTAAAAGAAACACGCAAAAGGAAGTTTAGAAAGAGAGGCTATGGTGACAATTCTAATGGGCACATAGAAATTGCCACTGAGTTTAAGAGGCTGCTCTTGGCGGGGCAACCTGGTTTTGTAGTTTGCATTTTAATGTAACATGCATCTCAGGCTATGGCGGTGTCGAAAGACTCATTGCCTGAACAGAATATCTCATGTTCTGTTTCTCTGATTCAAATCGTATGTTTCTATTTCTCTCATGGCCTTTGTCTTACCAAATTAGCCTAGATTAGAGGGAGGGAGATAACAGAGAGAAGGTATTCCTATCAAGGGTGGTTGGCCTCTCTGGTTACCAATGATTCTCCATTTTACAAAGTCTTTGAAATAAACAAGAAAACTTCATACCAAACACAGCCCTGTACTCTTCTTGCTCTCTCTCTTTTTCTTTGTGCAGCTGCTACTGATGTTGTGTAAAGGGGCTGTGATGATTGCTTGCTTCCTTTCTGGGCTATGTTCAATTATGGCATTGAGAAAAATCCGACCCGTATCTTGGCAGGGTGACCCGGTTACGGCTTTGAATAGCAAACTGGTGTCTGCAGCCATGGGTATGCATTGAAATTTCAGCTCTGAAGAAAGCATTGGAGAGATTGGGATTTTCTGTAAAGGGTGGTTGCCCCTTTCTGCTTTGCCAGTAATTTCTCCATTAATGGACCAAAAAAAACAACTCCTCTTTGAAATAAACAAGAAAAACAAAAACTTCATACCACACCCCCCCCCTATACTCTTCTTGCTCTCTCTCTCTCTTTGTGCTGCTGCTGGTGATGATAATGATGTTGTAAAGGGGCTGTGATGATTGCTTGCTTTCCTTTCTTGGCTATGCTCAATTATAGCATTGAGGAAAATCCGACCCGTATCTTCGCAGGGCGACCCGGTTATGGCTTTGAATAGCAAACTGGTGTCTGCAGCCATGGCGGCGTCGCTCTTCTCTTTCGCTTTTTTAAGAAATACAGGAAATCTGAGCCCTCAAAACATCATGGTCTTCGATGGTGTCCATTCTCGGGTCGGAAAACCCATTACGGGTTTGTGTTGAAATTTCAGCTCTGAAGAAAAAGGCATCGGAGAAACAGCCCTTCTTTTAGCGGAAAGGCCCATGTAAGAACCTGTTTGGATTGACTTATTTTAGGTGCCTTTAAGGGAAAAAGAGAGCTGGGAAATTCGGAGGTGAAAAAACCAAAGAATTTCTCCAAAAGTGGAAAAAAGTTTAGCCCAGAAAGAAAATAAGGCAAAACAGAGAGTTTGGGATTTTCCTTAAAGGGTGGTTGCCCCTCTCTGTTCTGCCATTGATTTTCCTGCATTATCAAACAACCAACAGCCCTTTGTTTTATTTGAAAAGCAACAACATACCTGTTTACACGCTAAAAATGGCTTTAGGATAACACTTAAATTTGTTTGTAAGGGGGCTATGATGATTGCTTGCCTTCCTTTCTGCACTATGTTCAATCATGGCATTGAGAAAAGCCCGACCTGTATCTTGGCAGGGCGACTTGGTTACGGCTTTGAGTAGCAAACGGGTGTCTGCAGCCATGGCGGCGTTGCTCTTCTCTTTCACTTTTTTAAAATACAGAAAATTTGAGTCCTCAAAAAATCATGGTATTCGATGGTGAGTCCATTCTCGGGTCGGAAAACTCATTACGGGTTTGCATTGAAATTTCAGCTCTGAAGAATGAGGCATCAGTGAAATTGGAAATTCGAAGGTGAAAAAACCAATGAATTTCCCCAAATACCGAAAAGGAAAGTGTCATATAAACTGTGACAGAGGGAGTAGAATCTTTTGCATCATATTTGTTCAGTATCAGCTGAGCATAGCCTAGAAAGAAAGAAGAATGAGGCATCATAGAGATTGGGATTTTCTGTAAAGGGTGGTTGCCCCTCTCTGCTATGCCAGTGATTCCATGATAACCAAAAAATCAACAGCCCTTTGAAATAAACAAGAAAAAGAAAAAATAGAACTGTCATCCAAACACACGCTTTCGGTCTATGTTCATTTATTGCATTGAGATTATTGGACCCGTATCTTGGCGGGGTGACCTAGTATGGCTTTTGTGTAGCAAACTAGTGTCTGCAGCCATGGCGGCATCCCTTCTCATTTGAGTTGTCATAAAATACAGAAATTCCGAGCCCTCAATAAGCATTTCATGTTCTTCGATTATGAGTCCATTCTCGGGTAGGAAAACCAATACGGGACAAAATTCTGTAAATATCTTACAGAGACTAAAAGTGCTTAACTTTTGGTAAACTTGAAGGACCTAAACTGTTAAGTGCATACTTAAGGGACTATTTTGAACCTACTCTCAAAGATAAGGGACTGTTTTTGTCATTTTCTCAGTAACAATCATCCAAACAAGCGGTAAAAGGTTTGCCCATAATACACCAGAACCTTGTGTTTTCATTTAGGTTCTGGACTCCAAGTTGAGCATAGCCTAGAAAGGGAGAAGAATAAGGCATCAGAGAGATTGGGATTTCTGTAAAGGGTGGTTGCCACACTCTGTTTTGCCAGTGATTTCGCCATTGATGGCCAAAAAACCAACAACCCTTTGAAATAAACAAGAAAAAAAGCAAAGAAACTTCATCCAGACACACCCCTATACTCTTCTTACTCTCTCTCTTTGCGCTGCTGCTGTTGTAGTAAAGGGGCTGTGATGATTGATTGCTTTCCTTCCTGGGCGCATTGAAAAAACCCCGACCCTTAACTTGGCAGGGCGACCCAGTTAAGGCTTTGTATAGCAATCTGGTGTCTGCAGCCATGGTGGCGTCGCTTTTCTCTTTTGCTTTGTTCAAATAGAGAAAATCTGAGCCATCAATTACCCATTCGGATAGAAAAATCCATTACGGGTTTGCGTTGAAATTTCAGCTCTGAATAACGAGGCATCAGAGAAATTGGGATTTTCTGTAAAGGGTGGTTGCCCATCTCTGGCTCTCTGCTTTGCCTGTGATTTCGCCATTGATGACCAAAAAAACCAACCGCCCTTTGAAATAAACAAAAAGAAAAACAAATTGAAAAAACTTCATCCAAACACACCCTTTACACTTCTTGCTCTTCCTCAAAATTAAAGGCCATCCCATTTGAAGGGAAAACCGTGCAATTTCTTCATTTTTGTGTTGCTGCTGCTGCTGCTGATGTTGTAAATGGGCTGTGATGATTATTGCTTTCCTTTCTGGGCTATGTTCAACAATGGCATTGAGAAAATATCCGACCCGTATCTTGGCAGGGCGACCTGGTTATGGATTTTGTACAGCAAACTGGTGTCTGCAGCTACGGCGGCGTTGCATTCTCTCTTGCTTTGTTCAAATACAGCCAAATCTGAGGCCTCAATAATCCTTTTGGGTCGGCAAACTGGTTTCTGCAGCTATGGCGGCGTTTCATTCTCTCTTGCTTTGTTCAAATACAGCCAAATCTGAGCCCTCAATAATCCATTTGGGTCGGAAAACCCATTACGGGTTTGAGTTGAAATTTCAGCTCTGAATAATGAGGCATAGGAGAAATTGGGATTTTCTATAAAGGGTGGTTGTCCATCTCTGCTTTGCCCATGATTTCGCAATTGATGACCAAAAGAGCTAACAGCCCTTTGAAATAAATAAGAAAAACAAAAACTTCATACCAAACACACCCCTATACTCTGCTTATTGTTTCTCTTTCTCTTTGTGCTGTTGCTGCTGCTGCTGATGTTGTAGAGGGGCTGTGATGATTATTGCTTTCCTTTCTTGGCTGTGTTCAATGATGGCATTGAGAAAAATCCGACCCGTATCTTGGCAGGGCGACCCGGTATGGCTTCCAATAGCAAACTGGTGTCTGCAGCCATGGCATTGTTGCATTCTCTCTTGCTTTGTTCAAATACAGCAAATCTGAGCCCTCAATAACCCATTTGAGTCAGAAAACCCATTACGGGGTTGCGTTGAAATTTCAGCTCTGAAGAATGAGGCATCTGAGAATTTGGGATTTTCTGTAAAGGGTGGTTGCCCATCTCTGCTTTGCCAATGATATTTCTATTAATGGACCATTAAATCCAACAGCCCTTTGAAATAAACAAGAAAAAAAAAATATGAAAAAACAAAAACCATCCAAACACACCCATAAATTCTTCTTGCTCTTCCTCTTTCACTTTGTGCTGCTGCTGATGTTGTAAATGGGCTGTGATGATTGCTTTCCTTTATGGGCTATGTTTAATTATGGCATTGAGAATATATCTGACCTGTATCTTGGCAGGGCGACCCACTATGGCTTTGAATAGCAAACTGGTGTCTGCAGCCATGGCGGTGTCGCTCTTCTCTTTCGCTTTGTTAAGAAATACAGCAAATCTGAGCCCTCAAAAAATCATGGTCTTCGATGGTGTCCATTCTCAGGTCGGAAAACCCAGTACGGGTTTGTGTTGAAATTTCAGCTCTGAAGAAAAAGGCATCTGAGAAACAGCCTTTTTTTAACTGGAAAGGCCCGTGTAAGAGCCTGTTTGGATTGGCTTATTTTTGGTGCTCTTAAGGGAAAAAGAGAACTGGGAAATTCAGAGGTGAAAAAACCAAAGAATTTCCCTAAAATGGAAAAAGGTTAGCCCAGAAGGAAAATGAGTCAAAACAGAGAGTTTGGGATTTTCTTTAAAGGGTGGTTGCCCCTCTCTGTTCTGCCATTGATTTTCCTCCATTATCAAACAACCAACAGGCCTTTATTTTATGAGAAAGCCACAACATACCCACTGTGATCTCACAAGAAGGGAGGGTGGGGTGCACACAGATCTTACCCCTACCTTTGCAGTGATGATGGTGTATCTATATTTTGGCTGACCGGGTCAGGCATGGAGATGCCCCGACCCGTATCTTGGCGTGGCAACCCGGTATGGCCTGTGATTGAGACTTCTCTCTCCCATGCAACCAGTGTTTGCAGCCATGGTGGTTGGCTTCTCTTATGTCTTACCATAACACACATCTGAGTCCCATTTGCTCTGAAAATAAAAGATAAAATCTTTTTCATGATTCAATGTTGGAAATGTCTAACCTGTGACTTTCTGCTACAAAGTTATAATCATCTTGCAAGTCCAAATGTATCACCATATTTGTTCAGTATCAGCTGAGCATAGCTTAGAAAGAAAGAAGAATGAATTTATTCCTGTCTTTTTCTTGGAACTGTTTCGCAAGAGAAAGGGATTTGGAGATTGGCCAACTCAGCCTCACAGATGAAGAAAATCTTTCCAACTTCTTTTGTGAAATCGAGGCAGTGAAGGGTAACAATGAAGAGATCACTAATCTCTTAATTGATCTTCAAAATCTGAATGAAGAGACAGAAACCACTCATGGTCCCAAAGTTCTTCGTGGACTTGGAGACAGAATGGACCCAGACATGGTCTCTGTCCTTCACAAAGCCAAGATTGTCAAGGAAAAACTTGAAACACTTGACAAATCAAATATGGCTAATCGCAAATTTTCAGTGGCATATGCAGAAGGCACTGTGGTTGATCGAATGAGAGTCAACATGACCAATGGATTGAGGGTCAAAACTTAGGGACAATATGTATGATTTTCAGGGTATAAGAGAATATCTTATCAGATTACAAAATGTCTCAAAAGAAGATAACTCTAACAGGGAATAGTGGGGAAAAAAGGAAATTTGCGGGAACTCACATTGGAGAAAATTTTGGGGATTTCTGGGGTGTTTGACCTTCTCAGATATGCTGATGATTTAGCTGTCAAGCCAAAAATATCCCCAAAAATGGAATAAAGTTAGCCCAAAAATGAGGCAAAACAGAGAGTTTGGGATTCTCTTTAAAGGGTGCTTGCCCCTCTCTGCCCCGCCATTGATTTTCCTCCATTAGCAAACAACCAACAGCCCTTGTTTATGAAAAACCAAAAACTGGAAAAACCAATGAACTCGAAAGGGGGAAACAACAGGGCTGTGATGATAATGCTTGCTGAGCTAATCAGCTAATTAACATCGGGCATTAAAAATTTTGTTGCCTGTATCTTGGCATGGCAACTTGAGTTTTGCAATTTGCATCCATGGCAGGTGCCAGAGAACTCAATGCCCTAGATACAAATCTGAACCTTCAGTTGAAAGAAAAGCATTAACGGGTCGTTTGGTAGGGTGTATAAGAATAGAATCTTTTGCATGGTTCAGTGTTAGTATATGTTGAACCTGCAATTTTCTGCTGCAATTTATACATCATCTTGCTTGTATGTATCATCATATTTGTTCAGTATCAGCTGAGCATAGCCTAGAAAGAAAGAAAAATGATGCATCAGAGAGATTGGGATTTTCTGTAAAGGGTGGTTGCCCCTCTCTGTTATGCCCATGATTTCTCCATTGATAACCAAAAAGATCAACAGCCCTTCTAAATGAACAAGAAAATATATAAAAAAAGGGCATCCCGGTGCATTAAGCTCCCGCTATGCGCGGGATCCGGGGAAAGCCCGGACCACAAGGGTCTATTGTATGCAGACTTACCCTGCATTTCTACAAGAGGTTGTTTCCACGGCTCGAACCCATGACCTCCTAGTCACATGGCAACAACTTTACCGGTTACTCCAAGGCTCTCCGTTAACAAGAAAATATAATTAAAAAATAAAATAAAAATATATACCCTTTGGGCTGCTGCTGCTGATCTTGTAAAAGGTAAAAGGGCTGTGAAGATTGCTTTCCTTTCTGGGCTATGTTCAATCACGGCATTGAGAAGCATCCTTCCTGTATCGTGGTGCGGCGACGCGGTATGGCTTTATGTAGCAAACTGTTGTCTGCAGCCATGTTATGGTCGCCTTCTCTTTAGCTTTTTTCAAATACAGCAAATCTGAGCACTCAATAACCCATTTCATGGTCTTTAATGTTGACTCCATTCTCGGGTCGGAAAACCCATTACGCGTTTGCTTTGAAATTTCAGCTTTTAAGAATGAGGCATCAGAGAAATGGGGAATTCAAAGGTGAAAAAACCAAAGAATTTCCCTTAAAAGAAGGAAAAGTTTAGCCCAGAAAGAAACAAATGAGGCAGAACAGAGAGTTAGGGATTTTCTTTCAAGGGTGGTTGCCCTTCTCTGTTCCGCCGTTGATTTTCCTCCATTATCAAACAACCAACAGCCCTTGTTTATGAAAAAAAGCAGAAACTCCAAACAAAAACGCTTTTAAGTTATATACTGTTGACATCTGTCTTTCCTGTGTTAGTGTGTGTTTTTGTGTGTTACTTTTCGGTGTGGATGGAAGTTGCATAAAGCGGCAGTGATGATGATGTTTCTATATCTGGGCTAACCAATTTGGGCATGGAGATGACCCGACCCCTATCTTGGCGTGGCAACTTGGTATGGCCTGCGATTGAGACTTCTCTCTCACATGCAACCAGTGTTTGCAGCCATGGCGTGGCTGGCTTTTCGTTTGCCTTGTCATAACACACATCTGAGCCCTATTTACTTGATAGAAAGGAAAAAAAGAATCTTTTCCAGGATTTAATGTTGGGATATTCTGAACATGCAACATTTTGCTCACGTGTTATAAAGCATCTTAGAACTCTAGTGTAATACCATACTTGTTCAGCATAAGCTCAGAGAAAAAATAGTCTTATTCATTTTACATTCCATTCTGAGGCTCCTCATGGTTATTGATTGATTGATCTGATTATATCTGAAGGACATTGTATGTTACTATTTATCTCTCATGGCCTTTGTCTCACTAATTAGCCCAGATTAGAGAGAGTGAGGCAACAGAGAAGGGATTCTTATCAAGGGTAATTGGCCTCTCTGCTTGCCAATGATTCTCCATTTTACAACATCAACAGCCCTTAAAGAGAAAAAAGAAAGGAAATGACTAATGAGATCAGTCTAGTGGTAGAATAGTACCCTGCCACGGTACACACCTGGGTACGATTCCTGGTTGGTGCAATTCACTTCCTTATCCAAAAAACAGAAATTAGTTGCTTGGTTTTCTGTCTATGACTTTATTGGATCTCTATTGCTCCTATGGCAATTTGTGCAGAGCTGACATGATCTTCCACTATCTTTAATTACCAAGATAACCCTGGATTGTCTTCCTTCCAACAGTGGATTTATTCACCATACATATCAAAATTGGACGCAGAGAACTGGGAAATTCGGAGGTGAAGAAATCAAAGAATTTCCCAAAATCTGAGATGATTAGCCCAGAAAGAAATGAGGCAAAGCAGAGAGTTCGGGATTTTCTTTCAAGGGTGGTTGCCCCTCTGTTCCGCCATTGATTTTCCTCTATTCACAGAAAAACTAACAGTCCTTGTCATGGAAAAACAGAGACATAACTGACAAATGTAATTAAACAATACTGCTCCTCCTAGTACTAATATATATCTTTCTTTCCTCTGTGTGTTGTTTTTTGGTGTTGATGGAAGGTACATAAAGAGGCAATGATGGTGATATTTCTATATCTGGGCTAACCAATTCATGCATGGAGATTATCCGACCCATATCTTGGCTAGGCAACCTGGTATAGTGTGTGCCTGAGACTTCTCCCTCTCACATGCAACTGGCGTTTGCAGCCATGGCGTGGCTGGCTTCTCCTTTGCCTTTTCACATCACACATCTGAGCCCACTGCAACCCCAATCACAAACTTAGGAAATTCGTTTCAACTACTAGGGAACAAACCCGGGTGTCTTGGGTGAGAGCCAAATATCCTAACTGACTAGACTACAATGAAAAAATAAGGGCAATAATTACAGTATTGAATGAGGCGGTGATGATAATTCCTGTACGCATGGAATTGGGATTGAGTTAAAGAGACTGTCCTCTTGGCATGGCAACCCAATTTTGTAGGTGCCTTAAGGTCAAATGCAACTTGGGTTGCAGCCATGGCGGTTCATCTCATTGCCTCTTGCTAGAGTACATATCTGAGCCTTAGCTTTCTTCATATTCTAGATTTGCTTACCTTCTTAGCTCTCAAGTATACAGGTGGTAAAATGAGCCTTTGAAACATTGTCCACTACGCTTCGACAGAAAGAAATCACCTAGCTTTTTTGCCTTTGTGGGGATTTAAACCCTGGTCTATCATGGTCCATTCCAGCTTCTTTTGACGGTGCATGTTTATTTTTTGGATACTTTGCACCCTTAAGGCCCATGTTGCTCTTTTGAATGTATGATAACTTCTGTAGTATTCAGTCTAGTTGATACATTTAACAGTTTTGCCTTGGTGCGGGAGAGGGTACCTAGTTATGGATTTGATGACCTGCATGAGCATTGAGCAGATATAGTCAACTTGGTCTCTGGTTCACAACTGTTTGTTGAATCAAAGCTTGAACAATGAGTGATCAGAGGTCAAATTGTCATACCGTTGTTGCTTCTCTGCTGAGCAAACAAAATCAATAGCTTGTCCAAAATGGTAAATTTAACTTGTATTTCCCTGGTTTTTGGATTGATTTGACTGTACTGTGTTTCGGTTATGATTGACATAATTGCAGTGTTTATGCACAGGTCAGAGGTATCAAGGAGCTAGTACCTCTTGAAGGTTTGCACTCTAAACCATTCAACAATTGATCAAACAAAATCCATCCTTTTGCAGTTTACTTATCTTGATGAAAATTTTTCCTTGTGTTTTAGTTAAGTTTGGCAATTGAGGGTGCTGGTGATGAAAATACTTTTACTAGATTCTTTTTCCATGCATTTAGGTGATTCAAACATGAGTTTCTGATTATTCAAGGATCATTGCATTTACCTGTTTCCTTATACCCCAAATAAGCTGTAAAATTGTCTTTATGGATATTTGAATGCCTCACATTTTCAAGTAATTATTGAACCAAATGATTGTTTATTTTCAGATTGTTACCGACATTGATAACCGTTAGACGTTTGGAATATGGCTTTATTATGATCAAATATAAAATGGCTTTTGTGCTGAATTTTCCAATGTAAGTATTGTTTGTTTTGGATTTTTGTCGAATCAGCTAATAAGAACTTTATGTTGTGAATGACTAAAGTCTAGCAAAATCTAGTTGCAAACAATTGCTGAGTTTATGGTTCCTTTTCCAAATTCTTCATTTGAGGATGTGTTTTGAGTATCAGAAAAATGGTGTGGTATGGTCACCTTTTTAGCTGGTTGTTAAAAAATTTATCTTACCATCGCTTGAAATATTATTGAAAAATAACGTTATGAGGATATGTTTTAAGTATCATAAGATTTCTATGAGATTGAATGGAGATTAAAGGGATCATAAAGACACGAGATTTACATTACTTACAAACATAATAAGATTGATTGAAGACTAAAGAATATGGTGGACAGGACAAACATGATAGAGAATTAGATAAACGGGTGAATATTGCGTAATGAACGAAAATTAGATCACGAACATCTTGGTCATATAAACCACGGTCAAGCTTATAACTTCGTTATTATTATTTAAATTCACCGAGTTCCACATACCTGATTATTATGGCTTAAATTTCCCGGGAGAGTTGAGATAGATCACCAAACAAGACAAATGTACTAAGAAAATATAATTAATTGAAAATACTTTAATTGCAAAGGAGAAAAACCACTAAAATCATGTTCCTTTATAGAGGAGATGGACGAGAGATATCAAAGGCATAGGAGAAACAGCCCTTTTTTAACATTTTTTTTGCTCGGAGTGCCCCTATTTCAGGGTGGTCTTTAATTTTTGCCCCTCAAATCGTTGGTCTTTGATTTTTGCCCCTTAATTTTGCAAGGCATAAACAAAACCAGAGATTCTGGGTTGGATCCCCAGCCTTTATTTAACCGGAAAGGCCGAAGAGCCTGTTTGGATTGGCTTATTTTAAATGATTTTAAGGGAAAAAGAGAGCTGGGAAATTCGGAGGTGAAAAAACCAAAGAATTTCCCCAAAAATGGAATAAAGGTTAGCCCAGAAATGAGGCAAAACAGAGAGTTTGGGATTTTCTTTAAAAGGGTGGTTGCCCCTCTCTGTTGTGCCATTGATTTTCCTCCATTATCAAACAACCAACAGCCCAATGTACTCAGACCTTACCTTACCTTTGCGGGCGAGAGGCTGTTTCCGATAGGTCCGGGCACAAGAGAAGCAATTTTCAAAACAGGTTCCAGTGTTTTATGAGAAAAGCAAAAAGAGATAATGGAAAATGCTAATGGATTTAACTTACATACAGTCTTTCTTGTGTGTGTGTGTGTTTATGGTGTTTGATGGTAGGTATAAAAAGAGGCTGTGATGATGGTGTTTCTATATCTGGGCTAACCGATTCAAGCATGGAGATGACCCGACCCGTATCTTGGTCTGGCAACCCGGTATGACCTGTGATTGAGACCTCTCTGTCCCATGCAACTGGTGTTTGCAGCCATGGCGTGATTGGCTTCTCTTTTGCCTTATTTATAAAGACAAGTTCTACCAGTGAAGCTAGAACTTGAGCATAACCTAGAAAGGAAGAAGAATGAGGCATCAGAGAAATTGGGATTTTCTGTAAAAGGGTGGTTGCTCTTCTCTGCTTTGCCAGTGATTTCTTTATTAATGGATCAAAAAAAACCTTTGAAATGAACAAGAAAAAAAACAAAAAATTACGCAGTTTGCCCTTCAAATGTACTGGTCTTTCACTCCTATAATATTCTTGCTCTTCCTCTTTCTCCTCTCTTTGTGCTGTTGTTGCTATTGATGTTGTGTAAATGGGCTGTGATGATTGCTTGCTTTTCCTTTCTGGGCTATGTTCAATTATAGCATTGAGAAAATATCCGACCCGTATCTTGGCAGGGCAACCCGGTTAGCAAACTGGTGTCTGCAGCCATGGCGGTGTTGGTTTTCTCTTTTGCTTTGTTCAAATACAGCAAATCCGATCCCTCAATTACCCATTCGGGTCGGAACATAAAGAGGTTTGACTTTATGCATACTGAGATATCTGTGTTTCTTTTGTTTATGTGTGTGTGTGTTTTACAGTGTTGATGAAAGGTTTATAAAGTGGCAGTGATGATGTTTCTATGTCTGGGCCAACCAATTTTGGACATTGAGATTACACGACCCGATCTTGGCGTGGCGACCCAGTATGGCCTGTGACTAAGACTTTACTCTTCCTCTTTCTCCTCTCTTTGTGCTGCTGTTGCTACTAGTGCTTTAAAGGGGCTATGATGATTGCTTGCTTTCCTTTCTGGGCTATGTCAATAATGGCATTGAAAAAACACCCGACCCATATCTTGACGGGGCGACCCGGTTAGCAAACTGGTATCTGCAGCCATGGCGGCGTCACTCTTCTCTTTTGCTTTGTTCAAATACAGCAAATCTGAGCCCTCGATAACCCATTCGGGTCAGAAAACCCATTACGGGTTTGAGTTGAAATTTCAGCTCTGAAGAATTAGGCATGGGAGAAATTGGGATTTTATGTAAAGGGTGGTTGCCCATCTTCGCTTTGCCAATGTTTCACAATTGATGACCAAAAAACCAACAGCCCTTTGAATAAACAAAAAGGGAAAAAAGAAAACATTTTGAGGAAACTTCATCCAAACAGACCCCTATACTCTTCTTGCTCTTCCTCTTTCACTTTGTGCTGTTGCTGATAATGTAAAGGGGCTGTGATGATTGCTTGATTTCCTTTCTGGGCTATATTCAATTATGGCAATGAGAAAATATCCGACCTGTATCTTGGCAGGGCGACCGGTTACGGCTTTGAATAGCAAACTGGTGTCTGCAGCCATGGCGGTGTTGCATTCTCTCTTGCTTTGTTCAAATACAGCAAATCTGAGCCCTCAAAAAATCATGGTCTTTGATGGTGAGTCCATTCTCGGGTCGGAAAACCCAGTACGGGTTTGTGTTGAAATTTCAGCTCTGAAGAAAAGGGCATTGGAGAAGCAGCCCTTTTTTTACATTGTTTTGTGCGGATTGCCCCTATGTCAGGATGTCTTTAATTTTTGCCCCTCAAATCGTTGGTCTTTAATTTTTTCCCCTTAATTTCGCAAGGCATAAACGAAACGAGAGATTCTGGGTTCTATCCCCAGCCTTTATTTAACTGGAAAGGCCTGAGTAAGAGCCTGTTTGGATTGGCTTATTTTAAGGGGAAAAGAGAGCTTGGAAATTCGGAGGTGAAAAAGCCAAAGAATATCCCCAAAAATGGGAAAAAGGTTAGCCCAGAAATGAGGCAAAACAGAGAGTTTTGGGATTTTCTTTAAAGGGTGGTTGCCCCTCTCTGTTCTGTCATTGATTTTTACTCCATTATCAAACAACCAACAGCCCAGTGTACTCAGACCTTACCCTACCTTTGCGGGCTAGAGAGGCTGTTTCCGATAGGCCCTGGCTCAAGAAAAGCAATTTTCAGAACCGGTTAGTGTTTTATGAGAAGCAAAAAGAGATAATGGAAAATGCTAATGGATTTAACTTATATACAGTCTTTCTTGAGTGTGTGTGTGTGTTTCTTGGCAGGGCGACCCGGTTAGCAAACTGGTGTCTGCAGACATGGCGGCGTTGCATTCTCTCTTGCTTTGTTCAAATACAGCAAATCTGAGCC
This sequence comes from Anisodus tanguticus, assembly GCA_034509755.1. NCBI lineage: Eukaryota > Viridiplantae > Streptophyta > Magnoliopsida > Solanales > Solanaceae > Anisodus > Anisodus tanguticus. The sequence goes on along the minus strand of CM067543.1, from coordinate 2,923,208 downwards.
CTCAATAACCCATTCGAGTCAGAAAACCTATTACAGGTTTGCGTTGAAATTTCAGCTCTGAAGAATGAGGCATCTGAGAAATTGGGATTTTCTGTAAAGGGTGGTTGCCTATCTCTTCTTTGCCAGTGATTTCGCCATTGATGACCAAAAAACCAACAGCCCCTTGAAAAAACAAAAAGGGAAAAGAAAACATTTTGAAAAAAACTTCATCCAAACACACCCCTATACTCTTCTTGCCCTTCCTCTTTCACTTTGTGCTACTGCTGATGTTGTGTAGAGGGGCTATGATGATTGGTTGGTTTCCTTTCTGGGCTACGTTCAATAATAGCATTGAGAAAAATCCACCCGTGTCTTGGCAGGGCGACGCGGTACTGCTTTGAGTAGCAAACTGGTGTCTGCAGCCATGGTGGAGTCGCTCTTCTCTTTCGTTTTGTTAAGAAATACAGCAAATCTGAGCCCTCAATAACCCATTATGGGTTTGAGTTGAAATGTCAGCTTAGAAGAATTGAGGCATTGTAGAAATTGGGTTTTTCCTAAGGGTGGTTGCCCATTTCTGCTTTGCCAGTGATTTAGGCATTATTGGACCAAAAACACCATCAGCCCTTTGAAATATACAAGAAAAACAAACAACTTCATACCGAACACACCCCTATACTCTACTTGCTCTCTATTTTCCCTCTCTGTGCTGCTGCTACTAATGCTGTAAATGGGTTATGATGATTGCTTACTTAACTTTCTGGGCTATGCTCAATTATGGCAATTGAGAAAATATCCGACCTGTATCTTGGCAGGGCGATGCGGTTACGGCTTTGAGTAGCAAACTGGTGTCTGCAGCCATGGCAGTGTCTCTTTTCTCTTTTGCTTTGATAAAATACAGCAAATCTGAGCCCTCAATTATCCATTACGGGTTTGAGTTGAAATTTCAGCTCTGGATAATGAGGCATCAGAGAAATTGGAATTTTCTGTAAAGGGTGGTTGCCCATATCTTCTTTGCCAGTGATTTCTCCATTAATAGACCAAAACCAACAACCCTTTGAAATAAACAAGAAAAAAAAAATATACTTCATCCAAACACACCCCTATAATCTTCTTGCTCCTCCTCTTTCTCCTCTCTTTGTGCTGCTGTTGTTGCTACTTATGTGTTGTAAATGGGTTGTGATGATTGTTTGCTTTCCTTTCTGGGCTATGTTCAATTGTAGCATTGAGAAAAATCCGACCCGTATCTTGGCAGGGCGACCCAGTTACGACTTTGAGTAGCAAACTGATGTCTGCAGCAATGGCGGTGTCGCTCTTCTCTTTTGCGTTCAAATACAGCAAATCTGAGCCCTCAATTACCCCTCCCTAGACCCCACCATGTGGATCATACTGGTTGTTGTTTTAAGAATGACGCATCGGTGAAATGGGAAATTTGAAGGTGAAAAAACCAATGAATTTCCCCAAATACGGAAAAGGTTAGCCCAGAAAGAAAGAAATGAGGCAAAACAGAGAGTTCGGGATTTTCTTCAAGGGTGGTTGCCCCTCTCTGTTCTGCCATTGATTTTCCTCCATTATTAAACAACCAACAGCCCATGTTTATGAAAAAGCAAAAATTGGATATGTCATGTTATGTTATATTTTACGTTCTCTGTAACAACATTTTGCTACAGCAGCCAAAATATATCCGGATGAATGATGCAGATAGAGAAGTCTGACTGTATATACACTGAGATATCTGTCTTTCTTCTGTGTATGTGTGTGTTTTACGGTGTTGATGAAAGGTACGTAAAGAGGCATACATAAAGAGGCAGTGATGATGATGTTTCTATGTCTGGGCTAACCAATTTGGTCATTGAGACTACCTGTCCCGTATCTTGGCATGGCGACCCGGTATGGCCTGTGACTTAGACTTATGTCTCTCACATGCAACCGGTGTTTGCAGCCATGATGTTGTTGGCTTCTCTTTTGCCTTGTGATAACACACATTTGAGCCCCATTTGCTTTGGAAAAAAAATATAGAATCTTTTTAATTATATGTTGAAGTTGAGCCGTGGGTCTATAGGAAACAACCTCTCTATCCCACCAAAGGTAGTTTTAAGGTCTGCATACACCTCACCTCTCGGACCACACTTGGTATGTTGTTGTAATGTTTATATGTTGAACCTGTGTCTTCCAATGCTAATGTATCATCATATTTGTTCAGTATCAGCGGAGCGCATAGCCTTGAAAGAAAGAAGAATGAGGCATAAGAGAGATTGGGATTTTCTGTAAAGGGTGGTTGCCCGTCTGCTATGCCAGTGATTTCCATTGATAACCTCCAACAGCCCTTTGAAATAAACAAGAAAAATAATAATAATAAAAAATTGTCATCCGAACATACCCTTTTGGACTATGTTCAATCATTGCATCGAGATTATCTGACCCGTATCTTAGCAGGGCGACCTGGGTATGACTTTTGTATAGCAAACTGCCGTCTGCAGCCATGGCGGCGTCCCTTCTCTTTTGCTTTGTCATAAAATACAGTAATTCTGGGTCCTCAATAAGCATTTTAAGTGTGTTTGGCACGAAGGAGAATGTTATCCATGGAAAATGTTTCCTTGGAAAATAAGTGGATTTCTGGCTTATTTCTTGTGTTCATATGTAAGCAAAAAATATTATCCTTAAAAACATTTGTATATAATCTAGACAAACATTATGGGAGGTGAGGGGTGGGAGGTGGGAGGGTAGGGGTGGTGGGGATGGGGTGAAGATGAGGTGTGTTGGAGGGTGGGGAGGACACAATCAATGTGGAATGCCTCTCGTGGAACTTGTTTTTCCTACTTACACTAAAGAAAGTCATTTTTCTCATTTTTAAGAAACTTTTTTTCCTAGAGAAAATATTTTTCAAATTTTTTGACCGAATGAACATCGGAACATTGAAATGTTTTTCCTCCATGACGAACACACCCTTTATTTCAGCTCTAAAGAAATGAGGCATAGGGGATTTCTGATGTGTTTGACCTTCTCCGACTTGTCGATGATTTATGTGTCAAGCCAAACGCTCTTCGTTTGTGCGTGTATGTATGTGTGCATGTGTATATATGTTGATGGACAATCCTGTTTGGATGGTTCTCATTGTATTGTCTTGTTGCTTTGAAAAGCTATACAACAAAAATATGGAGATGAAATTATAATGGGGCGATAAAAGGACCTCCCTTAAGTTCAGGGGTAGGTTTTTTGTGCGGCTGTGATGATTGATTTTCAGAGCTAGATGGAATCAGGATTTTGATAGGCTGTATCTTGGCGGGGCAGTCCGGTTTCGGGATTTGCAGCCATGGCGATGTTGAGATTTCCGTGCCTGAGATGGAATAGAGATCTGAGCCATTTGGAGTTTTTTTCTGTCATTTAGGTTCCGGACTCGTATGTGTGTGTTTTACGGTGTTGATGGAAGGTACATAAGGAGGCAGTGATGATGATGTTTCTATATCTGGGCTAACCAACTCGAATATGGAGATGACCCGACCTGTATCTTTGTGTGGCAACCCGATATGGTATTTGACTCTCACATGCAACCAGTGTTTGTAGCCATGGCGTGGTTGGCTTCTGTTTTGCCTTACTTGAAAAGAAAGAGAAAAGAAAAAGAATCTTTCTGTGATTTAATTTTGCGATATGATGAACCTGCGATTTTCTGCTACAAGCTATAAATCATCTTGCAGTCCAAATGTATCATCATATTTGTTCAGTATCAGCCGAGCACAGCACAGAAAGGGAGAAGAAGAAGGCATTAGAGGGATTGGGATTTCTGTAAAGGGTGGTTGCCACTCTCTGTTTTGCCAGTGATTTCCCCATTGATGGCCGAAAAACCAACAACCCTTTGAAATAAACAAGAAAAAAAAAAAAAAACTTCATACCAAACGCACCCCTATATTCCTCTTGCTCTCTCTGTCTCTCTTTGTGCTGCTGCTGGTACTACTGATGCTGCAAATGGGCTCTGATGATTGCTTGCTTCGTTTCTGGGCTATGTTCAATAATGGCATTGAGAAAATATCCGACACCGTATCTTGGCAGGGCGACTCGGTTACGGCTTTGTATAGCAAACTGGTGTCTGCAGCCATGGCGGCGTCGCTCTTCTCTTTTGCTTTGTTCAAATACAGCAAATCTGAGCCCTCAATAACCCATTACAACAACATACCCAGTGGAAAACTCATTCCGGGTTCGCATTGACATTTCAGCTCTGAAGAAAAAGGCATTGGAGAAACAGCCCCTTTTTTCAAACAAAGGCCATGTAATCTCGATTTGAGAAAATATCCTTTGCAAGAAGTATAATCAAATGCAACTCCCATCTCCAATTTCAACTTCATAAATTCCAAATAAAGTGAAAAATATTTGGAATCTATGGCCAAACGCCTACTTATATATGGATCACTGGCACCTTTGCCCCTATTTTGTATTGCTAACAACAACAACAACATACCCAGTAAAATCCTAGAAGTGGGGTCTGGGGAGGTTAGAGTGTAAGGAGACCTTACCCCTATTTTGTGCTGCTAAAGGGCAAAAATTAAAGACCAACCCATTTAAAGGGAAATTTGTGCAATTTCTTCCTTGTATACACTGTCTTTCTTGTGTGTGTATACTGTGTTGATGGAAGGTACATAAAGAGGCAGTGATGATGATGTTTCTATACCTGGGCTAACTGATTCAGGCATGGAGATGACCCGACCCGTATCTTGGTGTGGCAACACGGTATGGCCTGTGACTGAGACTTCTCTCACATGCAACCGGTATTTGCAGCCATACGTGATTGGCTTCTCTTTTGCCTTATCATAACACATATCTGAGCCTCACCTGCTTTAAAGGAAAAAAATAGAATCTTTTCCGTGATTCAATGTTGGAATATGTCTAACCTGTGACATTCTGCTACAAGTTATAATCATCTTGCAAGTCCTAGTGTATCATCACATTTGTTCAGTATCAGCTGAGCATAGCCTAGAAAGAAAGAAGAACGAGGCATCAAAGAGATTGGGATTTTCTGTAAAGGGTGGTTGCCCCTCTCTGATATGCCATGATTTCTCCATTAATAACCAAAACGACCAACAGCCCTTCTAAATGAACAGGAACATATAAATTTTAAAAAAACTTTCATCCAAACACACCCTTTGTGCTGTTTTTTCTGACCTTGCTTCTCGGCTATGTTCAATCTTGGCATTGAGAAATATCCGACTTGTATCTTGGCAGGGCGACCCAATATGGCTTTATGTTGGTGTCTGCAGCCATGTTAGTGTTGCCTTCTCTTTTGCTTTTTTCAAATACAGCAAATCTGAGCCCTCAATAATCCATTTCATGGTCTTTAATGGATCTTAATGGTTAAGCCAGGGACGTTGATTGTGACAATGCTGACACTTGTTTAACCAGCTTTGTTGATGATGGCACTGTTGTACTTCCTTGCACGCAGAACAATGCTTGAAATGCTTAAAGATGGTGGTTTTGCAATACCCAATTCAGAAATTGACACAATCCTTCAAGAATTCAGACATAAATATCAGACATAAATATAGCATCCGCCATGCACAGGAATTTTGTTTGACCTTACCAATAAGGTCAGTTATTTTATCATCAAGGAAACTAAATAATTGACCTTTTGTGTATGTGTTTACGTGTTGATGGAAAGTACATAAAGAGGCAGTGATGATGATGTTTCTATATCTGAGCTAACCAATGCGGGCATGGAGATGACCTGTCCGTATCTTGGTGTGGCGACCCGATATGCCTGTGATTGAGACTTTTGTCTCTCACATGTCACCCTGAACCTGGGCTTGGACATAGGGATGGCAACGGATAGGATCTGGACCGGATCCTACTGGATCCAGATCCAGATCCATTTCTCATACCTGTATCCAGATCCATCGGGTCCATAAAAATCATATCCAAATCCGGATCCACCGGATCCACGGATCGGATCTGGATCCACATGTAAAATTTTTTGAAGGCTGCAGTTTACTTCATGTTCAAAAACTCAAATTGCGGAGACAAATAGGAAGGCTGCAGTTTACTTCAACACACAAACAAAGTAAAAACATCAACAGTTTGTCCAAAGCCACCATTACAAACAACCTAGTGTTTCCTCTAACACCTGAAAACTTCAATAATTTATTGTCAAATGAAATTTTATAAACCAAAATACGAAAGAACACCAAATAACCAAAAGTAGAACATTATATTCTGCAGCTTTTGCTTCCCTTGACCTCCCAGAATCATTTTCTTCTACTTATATTCTGCAGCTTCTGCTTCCCTTAAGCAGAACATTATATTCTGCAGCTTCTGCTTCCCTTGACCTCCCAGAATCATTTTCTTCTACTTATATTCTGCAGCTTCTGCTTCCCTTGACCTCCTAGAATCATTTTCTTCTACTATTACTATTACATGATTTCAGAAGCCAAAAGCTTAAGATTTTTTAGTTTACAACCTCCCAAGAAACAAGGGTAAAAGATCTTGTCCAGTGAGTTGGCATTTCCAGTTTGAGATTTCCAGTTTGCCAAACTTCATAAACTAGTCTTCGAAATCACTAGTTTCAACGTCATCAACATCCTAAAATAACAAAGAAACAATCATATTAAAAAGAGATTACTAAAAAAAAATCATCTCAATAAATATTTATGATTAAATATATCATTTACCATATCAATATAGTCAACTACTTCTCCTTCTTCAGAATCTTCGGTAACTATCGAACAAGCATGTGTGCCCTCCAAAGTACCTTTATTTGAAAGAAATTGAAAAATAAATAGAAGGTTCATGTTAGGGGGAAAATTGATATTAACATATATGAGAATAATCAATACATAAATAATAGATACCTTTAATGTCTTCGATCATCCAATTTTGCAAGCACATTAATGCCTCCACAGTTTTAGAGTGAAGCCTAGAACGATGAGAACTAATCACCCTTCCACCCATGCTAAAGGCACTTTCCGAAGCCACGAAGAGAGACAGGAATTGCAAGGATGTCCTTGGCAATTTTCTGTAAAGTAGGATACATTTGATCCCTTTTCCACCAATTAAGTACATCAAAATCATCATTCTCGGGTATAGGATCATCCTCCAAGTAATGCTCCACCTCACCCCTCACCCCTCACCCCTCACCCCTCACCCCTCACATTCATCTTTCTTTTCTTTGTTCTTTTAGCTTGAGCATATTCATCCTCATCATTATCACTAGACTCTGAAATTCCTCGTTTGCCACTTGGAAAAGGTTCTTGACTTTTATTTCCCTCACTTCTCATTTGATATTCAACCACAAGTTTATCAAGATTTTTTCTAACCTTTGCCACTTCATTATCAGTATCATCTTTGTACAATCTCTTAAAATAGTACTCCACACAATCCATTTTATTTCTTGGATCTAAAATTGAATCAACCGCCAACATCTCATTAATATTATGCCAATATTTGTCAAACTTGTCAATCATATTTTTAGCCATCATTCTAATGGTCTCAACATCACTCTCCACCCAACGCCTCAAAGTAAGTCTTATCTCACACACTTTTCGAAAAAACAAATTAGAAGTAGGATAATTTCTACCGGAAAACACTCTAGTGGCCTTGTAGAAAATTTCCAACTTCTCACAAACAAGTTTTGCCATCATCCAATCATTCTCACTAGGAATAACTAACTTGAGCTTCTTATTCATACGTTTTAACTTAGCAAATACATCTTGAAAAGGCAAAGCGGTATTAAGCATCAAGTAAGTAGAATTCCACCTAGTTTTGACATCAAGAACCACTCTTTTAGGTTTAGAAATATTCAAAAGCCGACAAGCCTCCTCAAATTTTTCAACCCTTTTAGGAGTAGACATCCAAAATAAAATGCAATCTCGAACTTTTTCAATTGCCGGATCAATTACTTCTAAACCATCTTTAGAATATGAGCACTACACCTCATATGCAAAAACTCCCCACCTAACATTAGATACCTACTTTCCAATTTCTCCAATAAAACATTCATCATTGCATCATTAGTGGTACAATTATCAACTACAATCGATGAAATTTTGTTTTCCAAAGAATATTGAGACAAACAATCCATCAAAATCTTTGCAATAACCCCCTTTGTATGTGGACATGGCACAAAACAAAACCTAATTTATAAATAAGAATAAGCTCATTACCTCAAGGTTCGATTGCGTAAAAACCATTGTTGATCAATGAAGTGAGATGTCATGGCCATGTAGCCCCTTTTTTAGTTGGAAGCCGTCCACATGTCGGTAGTTATTGCAATTCTACCGTCATTATGCTCCAATAGAGCTTTAAGAGAACCCTTATCTTCATTGAACTTTTTCAAAATGTAACTCTTCAAAGTGTTCCTCGAAATCATCTTGAAATGAGTATTTAGACTCCTCACGAACCTTTTAAAACCTATATGATCTACAATGGATAAAGGATACTCATGAATCACCACCATACCAACCAATTCTCTCATTGAAAAGTCTTGATCAAATTCCTTTTCCTTTCCCTTTTCTTTAAGTTCTAAAGTAGTAGACCCATCGGCTTCCATTTTAACCTTCAATTGTGTTTGATCACTAACTCCAATCCGCAAATGCTTTCCCGGACATGTCTTCTTAGAATGTTTAAGAAGATGTGAGGTTCCATTCGCACCATTATAAGAGAGTAAAGATGTACAATATTTACACTTTGCTCTTGTAATACCTTTCACTACGACCCTATCAAAAGATTCCCATGCCTCGGAAGTGAGTTTCTTGCTTGTTAGTTTACTTGATTGACTTTTTTCTTTTACTCCAACCTCAATAAGACCTTCGAATCCATTTCTAAATCATCCACTCCACAAAGCAGAGGCACTCGGAGGTGGGCTAAAAGAAAGCAAGATGACTTTTATTAGTAGCATTTGCATTATTGTTAGATTGTTCACTATCCATTTCCTACAAGAAAATATTTGAATACATTACTTAACCACATAACAGAAAGTATCATGCACGTTTAGTCCAATTAACATATTTAAATCTCAATACGTAAAAAAACCAAAGGTGCATTGTATATATACTCTTGAGTCTTGACTCTTGACCAGTGCATTGTATATAATATAACAGAGAAGTATCAATATCATGCACATAACAGAGAACAATAATACACACACACACACACATTATCTTTCCTTCACCGTAAAACCGATGCCACTTTGCCACCGCCACCATTACCTTCGATTCCCATACTCTCCATCATTTTTCCTAAAGAACAATAATACACACACACACTAAACCAGTGCCACTGCCACCATTACCTTCGATTCACATACTCTCCATTATTTTTCCTAAAGAACAATAATACACACACACACATTATCTTTCCTTCACCAGAAATTTCACACACCCTATATATAAATGACTGTTAATAAATCTTTCAAAATCTCAAAACATCAAATATTATATAAATGACTGTTAATATATATTTCAAAATCCCAAAACATCAAATATTATATAAATGAAAAAACAGAACTAACAAAAAGAACTAAAAAAAAAGAAGAACTAACAGAGGTTAAAAGGCCAAAAAAAATCGAACATACCGTTTAGGCTTAGGGTTTTGGTCTTTGTAAATGAATTGTCGTCTGTCAATGAAGAACAGAAGAGAGATGGAGTGAACTGAGGAGACTTGCGGGTTGCGGCTTCTTTTCCCTTAGGTTAGGCTTAGGCATAGAGATGGCTTAGGAACAGACTTACAGAAGAGAGATGGAGACATGGAGTGAACCAGAGATGGCAGCGGCTTAAGCATAGAGATCCCTACATTTACCCTTTTGTTGGCTAACATTTAAACACATGGGCTGGGCCTTCGGTCCTTTATGGACTTGGGCCTGGCCGAGAAGATTAATTTGTTGGCTAGAAGTTAAAACGCATGGGCTGGGCCTTCGGTCCTTTATGGACTTGGGCCTGGCCGAGAAGATTAAAGAGATAATGTATAAATGTTTAATCTATTTAATAAAATAACGGATCCACGGGTCGGATCTGGACCGGATCCGGATCTCAAATACAAGATCCATATCCAGATCCGATCCGTCAGAAACGGATCCGGGTCCGATCCGGATCCGTCGGGTCCAAATTTTGAAGATCCATATCCTATAAAACGGATCTGGATCCATCGGATCCGGATCGGGTCCAGGATCCGCTGCCATCTCTACTTGGACGTAACATGGCACCCGGTGCTTGACTACATGTGACCGAGCGAACCAACTGGTTGGCTAAATCAACATGTGGTATACAAATATATTGAAAGCAGAAAACTTAACTCATGTTGATATACTAAGGTCTGACTAAATAAATAACTGAAAAGATAAATACTATAGTCAACAAGCTAACATAAAAGCCAGTGACTGTCTGACTGCTAACATAATCTATGAAGCCTCTAATGAAGTACTATAACTGGCTGTTGCAGGGATAATGCCCCCGGCATACCTGACTCTTTATAATAAATTATAAAGACTGCAAAATAAATGATAAGATCCTGAAAGACTAGGGCTCACCGACTCAGCTGATATGATACTAGAGGTCCTAGCGTGCAAATGCGTCGTCCTGAAAATTGTTACCTGCACCGTGAAGTGCAAGCCCCGGGCAAAAGGGACGTTAGTACATTTGAATTGCAGTAGTATGTAAAACAACTAAATAAAATGAATAGTTGTGGGGTGCTCGGGATAGGGACAACCCAAATCAATAAATAGAAGCTGAAACTACAATCATGAATATTCTTTATGTTGAATGTGAAATCATCTGATAACTAAAAGTAATTGCGGGGCCTCGGCCCAATAATACAGTAACTGTGGGGCCTTGGGCCGATAATAATTGCACAAATTCATAGCCTTGGCCAGGTAAGTGCGTCAGTCAATGGCCTTGGCCAGGTATACATATACATTAGACTGTGCCCTTGGGAAAAGTTACAGTTGTTCAACATTCATCATTTAGATAAGAAACTGAAAATCATACTGGAATACATGATACTGAAAATACTGAATTATACTGAAACACATGATACTGGAATATTGAATAGAGCTAGACCGCGTCATGTGTTCATAAACTGATTATGAAGTTTGAAGCATTATCTTTCATAGTAAACTGAATTGTCATAACTAAGCCTCATGGGATATCGATGATATATTATACTGAAATACAGGATCATACTGAAGTACATGATACCGGAATACTGAATATGACTAGACTGAGACATGTATTCATAAACTAATTATGAAAACTGAAAGCCTTCACTGTTTCTAGACCTGTTGAGTTTCTAGACTAAGACTCATGGATATCAAACACGAGTCTATATTGATTACGTTCTGAGTTCCCAATGTTCGGAATGACAATCATGAACGAATTACGAAACTAGAGAATAGAAGTTCTGCAACTATTCAGGAAACTAAGGCATAACTATGTTACGAGGCAATTTGTAATAGTCAATAAAGAACGTGGCGTAGGGTGAATCATCAACATTCCCTAACATAGAAAGTTAGCCTCACATACCTTAACATCGTGCTCTTGAGCGTAATACAACGTTCGTCACTTCCTTTCGACTTTAATCTATATCAATACATGTCAATGGAATCAACATTAGCAACAATTCTCATGTTTTGGGCATAAAGCTTCATAGCCCTTATTAATGGTATTTTCTTCATCCAATTCCCATTCCATCACTTCTAGGTGGTTCTACAATCTCATTTAGATGAAATCAATATCATTCTTCATCACCCATAAGATAATCAACAACCCAAGCCTATAATCGTTCATGCTTCTCTATCAAACCCATCAACTCATATCTCATGAACTTAGAGTCTATAATCATCAATACAAAGCTATGATCAATTAAAGGATGAAGGTTTTACCTTTTTGGCGTTCAATTCTCTTGAATTCAGATTCTAGAGTTCTTTCGTCCAACGCGAAGTCTCAATCGATTATCTATGGATTTGAAGGGTTTACCCATATTAATATGGTGTTGGGGAATTGGAATAAACTTAGAATCATCATTAGAACTTACCTTGAAATGATCTTGAGCCTTGGGACGAGTTCTATCTCCCTCTAGGTCGTTCTTTTGTGTTTGGGGAAGTTGGGGAATTAGCCCCGACCTTAAACATATATAAAAACGCGAATCTCGGTGTGGCCTCCACCTTATATGGATGGAAAGCTATTTCAAAGGGCTACAACTTTCATGTTTTAAGCTTTTCCAGATTAACAACTAAAAAGGGGTTTATTGCTGCTTGAAGTGAGGCCTTGTGCAAACTCACTTGAAATCAAGCTCCGTAGAGTAGCTTCCAAGTCTAATTTTTCCTTATGCCTTGATTAGTTTTCAGAACACTTCCTACACTCCTCATCTTGGTTCCACTATGTTCCCACCGTGGGTCAAACCTTAGCCCGAAGGTACGAGGCGTTACATTGCAGTCATGGTGTGGTTGGCTTCTGTTTTGCGTTATCGTAACATTCATCTGAGCCCATTTGCTTGAAAAGAAAGAGACAAAAAAGAATCTTTCCGTATTTCAATTTTGGGATATGTTGAACCTGCGATTTTCTGCTACAAGTTATGGATCATCTTGCAGTCCTAATGTATCATCTATTTGTTCAGTATCAGCTGTGAGCATAGCCTTGAAAGGATGAAGAATGAAGCATCAGAGAGATTGGGATTTTTCGTAAAGGGTGATTGTGCCCCTCTCTGCTATGCCCATGATTTCTCCATTAATGGACCAATAAAACGAACAATCCTTTGAAATAAACAAGAAAAAAAAAGAAATTGCACGGTTTTCCCTTCAAATTGGCTGGTCTCTCACCCTATATTCTTCTTGCTCTTCCTCTTTCTCCTCTTTTTGCTGATGTTGTAAAGGGGCTACGATGATTACTTGCTTGCCTTTCTGGGCTATGTTCAATTGTGGCATTGAGAAAAATCCGACCCGTATCTTGGCAGGGCGACCGGTTACGGCTTTGAATAGCAAACTGGTGTCAGCAGCCATGGCGGCTTCACTTTTCTCTTTTGCTTTGTTCAAATACAGCAATCTGAGCCCTCAATAGCCATTTCAGGTCGAAAAACCCATTACGGGTTTGCGTTGAAAGCAAACCTGAAAATGTTTTGGAATTTGTTAGCGCACTGTATTTAAGATAGTCTTGTATGTAGAAAGCTAACAAGCTGGTTTTTTGGTGCTACTAGGTAGATTTAACTTTTCTTGTAATTTGCATCATCTTGATCCTGATGCTTCTAATGATATCAATTATTTCATAAAAAAAACCATTACGGGTTTGCGTTGAAATTTCAGCTCTGAAGAATGAGGCATCGGAGAAATTGGGATTTTCTGTAAAGGGTGGTTGGCCCTCTCTGATCTGCCAGTGATTTCGCCATTGATGACCAAAAAACCAACAGCCCTCTAAACAAGGAAGATAAAGAGGTTTGACTGTATGTACACTGAGATATCTGTGTTTCTTCTGTGTATGTGTGAGTGTGTTTTACGGTGTTGATGAAAGGTACATAAAGAGGCGTTCATAAAGAGGCAGTGATGATGATGTTCCTAGGTCTGGGCTAACCAATTTGGCCATTGAGATTACCCGACCCGATATGGCCTGTGACTGAGACTTATGTCTCTCACATGCAACCGGTGTTTGCAGCCATGGCGTGGTTGGCTTCTCTTTTGCCTTATGATAACACACATCTGGGCCTCATTTGCTTTGAAGAAAAAAAGATAGAATCTTTTTCATGATTCAATGTTTATATGTCGAACCTGTGATTTTCTGGTACGTGTTATACAGTATCTTACAGTCCAAATAATCATCATATTTGTTCAGTATCAGCTGAGGATAGCCTAAAAAGAAAGAAGAATGAGACATCAGAGAGATTAGGATTTTCTGTAAAGGGTGGTTGCCCCTCTCTGCTATGCCAGTGATTTCTCCATTGTTAACCAAAAAATCAACAGCCAAATAAACAAGATTTTTTTTTTTTTTGGAGCAGTTTGGCTGTGAGAATTGTTCACTTTTTTTCTGGAGAAATTTTTCACTTTATTTCAAAATTAGTGTTTGGTTATAAAATTTTCAAATCCAACTTGGAGTTGGATTCCAAATTTGGAAAAGTGCTCCAAACCTGTTTTCCAACTCCATCTTTATAAATTTCAAATGAAGTGCTCTCTTCTCTTCTTTGCAAAAAGTATAACCACACACAACTCAATTTTCCAACTCCAACTTCGTAAATTCCAAATAAATCGAAAAATATTTGGAATCTATGGCCAAACGCCTACTAGAACTGTCATCCAAACACACCCTTTTGGACTATGTTCAATCATTGGATTGAGATTATCGGACCCGTATCTTGGCAGGGCGACCTTGTATGCCTTTTGTATTGCAAACTATTGTCTGCAGTCATGGCCGTGTCCCTTCTCTTTTGCTTTGTCATAAAATCAGCAAATCTGAGCTCTCAATATTGGTTTCATGTTCATCGATGATGAGTCCATTCTCGGTGGGAAAATCCATACAGGTTTGTGCTGAAATTCCAGCTCTGATGAGGTATTGGAGAAAATTTTGGGGATTCTGGAGTGTTTGACCATCTCCGACGTGCCTATGATTTATGTGTCAAGCCAAAAATCCTTCTTCTGTGTGTATACACGGGTCTATATACAACAACAACATACCCAGTATAGTCCCACGAGTGAGGTCTGGGGAGGGTGGGGTTTACGCAGACCGTACCCCCATCTTTGTGGGGTAGTGAGGCTGTTTCAGAAATGTCGCCTGAGAGATTCAAACTCTCACGGGGAAACCCCATGTACTTTAAGGTGCACGCCTTAACCACTCGGCCAAATCGATACTTGTTTGGATGGTTGTTCTCATTGTGTTATTGCTTTGATAGCTATACAGCAAAAATATGCAGAAGAAATTATAATGGGGTGATAAAAAAGACATCAATGGTCCCTTAAGTTCACGGGTCTTTAATAGGGCTGTGATGATCGATTTTTCTGAGCTAGATGGAATCAGGATTTGATAGGCCGTATCTTGGCGGGGCAGTCCGGTTATAGGATTTGCAGCCATGGCGGTGTTAAGATTTCTGTGCCCAAGATGGAATACAGATCTGAGCCTCAAAATCTTTGTTATTATCACATCTCTATTTGACCAATTTGTTGTCCTTCAATTTTCAGCTTGCTTTCTGTTTGAGATGATTATCTTTTGTTTCTCAGTACTTAATGGTCAACTTATGCAATGAAATGGTTTGTTGGGGTAATTTATGTGAATTTGATCCTTGCAGAATTTTGTTACTTCTATTTGAGTAGGAAAGATGTAAAGCATTACTTTGGGTTTTTGATAATGAAACCAAAATGAATATAGGAAAATAATTACATAGGTGTTATTCTTTCCTATGTTTGGTAAATGGTAGGCTATTGTAGAGTTGGAAAGAAATCACTTTCTTGTCTAAATTGCAAAAATATGTGCATTTTTTTAGTCTAAGATCTTTTTGTTTTAGCATGTTTACAAGTTACAACTCACAAGATCAAGGAGATCCAACCCAGAATGAAGAATGAGGCTGATTAGAAGTAACGTATTCTCGGAGGTTAGTTGATCCCTCTCCCTTATCTAAAATATTCTGCATGTAATTATGCTAGCATGTTATGTAACATACATTTGTTTAGTTGCTCCTGAAGATTCCAGTCTAGTGTAAGTTTTTGACATTCTTCCATTTTGGTGTAATTTTGTACTTTGTTCTTAGAAAAATCATGTTGTTTCTGTAAGATGAAATATGATCTCTGGTAGTTGCTAATTCACATTATTAGCACGTGTACATAGGCACATATTTACCATTTTGTGTTGTATAATTATGGTAGAATTGAGATCCTTATTATAGAAAAATCATGTTGTTTCTGTAAGATGAAATATGATCCTTATTATGGCTTAAGGATATGCTGGAGACCTCCAAAAACAATTGTATTCCTCAGCATTTCCTTAATGCTGGAGACCTCCAAAAAGTTATCCACAAGGAGCTGTAAGACAAAAACTATTTACAGGCTTCCTTTAAAGTCTACCAATTGTTCTGCTCAACTTAATTTCTGCAGACTATTAAATTTATCCTCAAAACACCTCCCACTTCTCTCCTTCCAAATTGTCCACCAGATGCATGATGGAACTGCTCTCCACCATTTCTTCTGAGATTTGCTTCCTCTTCTAATCCAGCAGCTTAGTAAATCAGCTGTTGTTCTGGCATGGTCCAACTGTTTCTGTGAGGCTGAAGAACAGTGACCATAGATGAGCTGTCACTCTACAGTGTAGAAACAAATGATTGTTTCCGCAGTCTCATTGCACAGATAGCATCGAGAGACCAATTGCATTCCCCTCTTTTGTAAGACTTCATGGGTGAGACAAGCTTTTCTGGTCACAAGCAAAGTGAAGCACTTGATTTTGGTAGGTACCAAACTTTTCCACACCTTTGTCCATGGACCAGATCTAAGGAAGAGACGCTTCCGATGCAGTTCAAAATTGAATCCTTTGAAATCCATTTAAAAGTCATCCTCCGACAAAAATCTTCCATAAATATTGGGGATCGAGGGAGAAGTCGAAGTTTTCTGTGGTAAATGAAGCAAAGAGCGAGAAAACATCAACTATCTGAGAGCATGAAGACAGGAGGTTTGAAGGAAAGAGAAGGAATATAGAAAAAATCAATTGAGTAAATTTTGGAGCAAAGAAACAAAAAATAAAAAATAGGTAACCTGTTATAGGCTTATAGCAGGTCAATAGACCTGATGGTGTAAAAAATGGGAACACTGACAGTGCACAAAACCTAAAAACTCTTTTTTAATTGCTTAAAATCTTCATTACCAATGTGTTACAAAATTACATTGTCAAAATACTCAACGTATCTCACAAATCTTTTGTTAAAAATATTTACATAACTAAATGGAGTAGTATTGTAGCAAATAGGTCTTGCTTAAGTCTATTGCAGGTTGGCACATGGCATTTTGGTGACCAACAAGTGTAATCATATCTGTATATATTATAGTAAAATATATCCATCATATTTTATTACCTGAAAAGTTTATAAAATCATCTCAATTTTTCAATGTCACAGAAACAATAGCATGGTGCATTTCTGGCAGACGGACTACAAGAGCAACTGTATGTTAGTACACTGTATAACTACAAGTTTCTTCTTCCACAGAACAATGGAGGTTGAGCCCAGAAGAAAGAATGAGGCCAACAGGGGTAAGAGGGAATTTTAGGAGGGTGGTGAACCCCTCTGTTTGGCCTATGATTTCTCAATTAACAAAACTAACAGCCCTCATCTTCTGAAAACCAAGAAAACAAATATCTGGCGCCTTCGCCTTAGGCGTTACTGGATCTTTAGTCCAAAACTTTCACAATTTCTTGAAATCTCTGGAAGAGGCTGTGATGATACTTGTTAATGGGGGCATTCATACAAATGGCCCTTTCTGAGGCCACCATTTAAATCTTGTGCTCATTTCCATCCCGACATTGAGACGTCCCGACCCGTATCTTGGCTTGGCAAAAACTTTAATGGTCTGTGATTTGAGGCTTCTCTTTCACATGAAATCAGTTCTTTTAAAGGCTGCCAGTGGGCCGGGTCGGCCCAGTCCTGACCTCGCCTTGATACCCCCTAAAATTAAAAAAAATGATGTCGAGACCTGGACTCGTCTCACCCAAGCCCATCCCGCCCCGAACCCGCCCCGAACCCCCTTTTACAAAAATGACTATTGCTAACGGCCAATTTATATTTTGGTTGTTGTGCAACGATCATTTTTGCCCCCCCCCCCCCCCCCCCCCCCACCCATAAACCCTCCTACCTCCTTAATATTTATTTTTAATTTCTAAGTTACTATATTTACACTTTAACCCAATTTTTCAACTATAAATACCTCATTTTCTTTTCATTTATCTCACAAATCTTTCTGCAATCTCTAATCTTTCAACTCAATCTATCTCTCTACAAGTCTACAATTACATTGTCTACCAAATATTTTATTTTATTTGCTCATTTGTATAATTGTATCAAAATTAAAAAAAATTGAGACTGAAGTTGTCAACTAGCTTTTGGATCATCCATCGAGCAAAGTTTTAATTTTCAACCTCAATTACAAGTCGACGTTACGTCGGCGTTTGGTACCTTCGTTCATTCTTTAAATTATTACTGTTACTTTATTTTAATTATCGCATTTAATTTCATTATCTTTAATTATTTAATAGCATAATTAAAATGAAAGAATTTAGAGGTATGTTTAAGGGTAATGGTGCTTCTTCTAGTTAGGATAACAAGGGCAGGGGTACTTCTTCTAGTCATCATATTCCTAGATATGATGATTTGATTGATTACACTCATATAGATGAAACTGAATTTTTTAATGATGTACCGTTAGATGATGAGATATATTCTGCAACTCAATCAGACTTTAATTTAGAAGATAATCTAGATGACACACCCACTAGTGCACATCAAACTGAAACTAGAACGCCTCCTAGATATGATGATTTGATTGATTACACTCATATAGATGAAACTGAATTTTTTAATGATGTACCGTTAGATGATGAGATATATTCTGCAACTCAATCAGACTTTAATTTAGAAGATAATCTAGATGACACACCCACTAGTGCACATCAAACTGAAACTAGAACGCCTCTTATTCCCCTAGTATGAGATGAGGCCCCACACAATGAAAATTAAAATATGTTGCATGAGATTTCTTTGATAGGGACCAAGAGAATCTAGTTAGATGCAGAATTTGTAAAAATGTCTATAAAATTAAAATGGAAAAAAGGTCAGGGTGGGATGGGAGGTTTATTGAGACATGTATGAAGCTTTCACAAAGCTAGGTGCGATGAATACGAGGCTACAAAGTCGGATGCGTCAATGCGCTCTCAATCGGGACAAGGTTCACATAGTGTCCCGGACCAAGTACAAGGTCAAATTAACCCGACGACATGTGGAATTGTAGGTCCTAAATACGATAAACATAAAGATCGAGAAGTAATAGCAAAAATAGTTGCAGTTGAGGGTTTGTCTTTTTTATTTCCTTCATCTCCTGGTTTTATTCATTACATAATAGATATGTATAATCCTGCTTTTAACGATTTTTCTAAATCAACTGTTAGGGCAGGTTTTTAAATTTGCACACGAATATCAACAATATTTACGTTATGCATTATATCATTTTTCTGGCAAAGTATCTATCACTTCTGATGTAGGCCGTAGTACTAACGGCCATGATTATTTAACTGTAACATGTCATTGGATAGATCATAATTAGTCTATGTTAAAACGTACTTTATCATATAGATATATTGATGATAGGCACACTGAAAATTTTATTGCAGAAAATATTCATTAAGTTTGCGATTATTATGGTATAACTGACAAAATAATGATTGTTATGTTGGATAATGCTTCTTCTAATAATTATGATGTGACACTTTTAAAAAATCTATTAACTTTTCTAATCATTTTCATATAAAATGTGCATGTCATATTTATAACTTAGTTGTAAAGGATGGTCTATCATGTTTTGAAGACATTCTTAATAAAGTACAATTTGCTATAAACTTTACTTTTAAAAGTAATAGAATACAAAGAAAAAAAGAATATAAAAACTTATCACAATTGTGGATTACCTTTTAGAAAAAATCCTAAAGAAGTAGCGAGTAGGTGAATTTTTTTATATGAACAATTATTTGTTGCTTACGATTATAGAAGACCTATAACTTTATTTTTTAACGCCCATAATCGAAATTCAACTAACATGCTTATAGATAATGATTGGAAAAAAATTCAGAACTTATTGGATTTTTAGAGAATTTCTTTCAAGCAACTAAAGAATTTTCTGGTATATATTATCTTATTATTTTGACTATGTTATTTTGTATAACTCTAATATTTTTGTTACTTAATGAATATATGGGAAAATCATTTTATAAGGCACTTATTAAAAAAATGTTTATCAAATTAATTTATTGTTTTATTCCCACTATTTATATTATTGGTGTTGTATTAAATTCGACTATTAAAAGAGACAGTTATAAAGCACTTATTGAAACTATTTATGATTGTATAGCAATATTTCTACCTCTAACTCCAAAAAACACAAATGAACAACCACCTAAGGAATTTAGTAAAGAAGAAGTTTTGTCTAGCATATGAATGCAAAAAAAAATATATGCATTACCAATAAGAAAGTGTTAGTAATCAACCGACTTCTATATCATCATCTTCTTCTACAATACAACCTTATAAAAAATATGTTTCTGCGCCTAGTATTGAAAGCCTTAGAAATAGAACGTTTAGTGGTTCCACTACTAATCAAGTTAGCGAGTTTAATGTTTTTGTTTTGCAGGGTGTTGTACCGTACCAAGCAGTTCTTAATGAAGAATGATGTGAGGACTTGCTTAAATACTGGAGGGACAATGAAAAGACATTTCCGACACTAGCAAAGATGGCCCGAGATGTGTTGAACATTCAAGCGTCAACAACAGCGTCTGAAAGCGCTTTTTCTACCGGAAGATTTCAAATAGGAGAGCACAGACACTCATTAGCGGGAGACAGCTTGGAGATTGCAGTTTTATTCAGAGATTGGATACGAGCGGAGTGTAGAAGGTGCGGTCAACCGGAGATCAACAAAGAAGACGACGAAAACTACAACAAAATCTTGTCCGACGTCGACCAATTTGACCAATAAATTCCAATTTCAACCTAAGAACCATAAGACATTGTGAAGAAATTAGAAAAGTTGTTTATAAATATGTAAAAAATTTAATTGCAATTTTACTATGTTATTTGCAACTTAAAACACCACAAAGTTGCAATTTTGAAATTGTATTACAAAAAAATTATATTTTTATTAAATAATATAAGAGGTACAAAATCAACTTTGGATGTTTTTATTACACTATCTTGTTCAATTATTGAAGTGTTTATATATGTTATTTTTTAAAATTAAGTGGAAAAAAATGGAAAAATCCGATTCCGACCCCGCCCCGCCAAGATCGGTCCCTTTTTCGACGGGATGGGACATCGGTGGATCCTGCCACTCACGTCGGAGGACCGGTCGCGCCCTCCCCAGTCATGTAGGAACTCGCCCGGTTGGACACCCCTAGTTCTTTTGCAACTATGACGTGGTCGCCTTCTCTTTGCCCCAATAGAAAACTGAGATCTGAGCCTCATTTTCCAAATTTCCTTCTAGACAACCTGGGAATTGAACACGAGACCTTTGATGGAAAGAGATCATAACACCTTGTTTTATGACAAGAGAACCCGCAGCCGTGTAATAGCCGCAAATCACACAGGAGAGATAACCCGCAGTAGGAAAGCCTCGTGCGATAGCTCGACCCAGGAGGCAAATTCCCCGATGTCGTAGGCAAGGGGGATCATAACACCCTTTTTATGCAACCATTGATTAGTCTTCAATGGAAAGTAGTTCTCAGAATTGGTTTTCTTCAGTTTCATGTGTTAGACTGACGTGATTACCAACTACACCACCACAACCCTTTTTGTATGCATGTTTCTGCCATGTGTACATGTGGATTTGTGCTTTTGTTTTTAGCTGTCTTGACTTTGTCCTCACTGCTTTCTTCCAAAGCAACGAACTCAAAAAGGGGGAAACAATTGGGCAGTGATGATAATTTTTGCTGAGCTAATTGACATCGGGCATTGGACTTTTGTTACTTGTATCTTGGCATGGCAACTTGAATTTCTGCAATTCGCAACCATGGCAGGTTCCAGAAAACTCAATGCCCTAGATACAAATCTGAGCCTCCAGTTGAAAGCAAAGCATTAACAGTACTAGTAGTAGTAGTAGTAGTAGTAGTAGTTGGACCTCAATCTAGTTAATCAGGCTTAATCCAAAGTAAATTAGTATACTTGACGATTATGCAACCATTTTCAAAGTGGCAGTGATGATATTTGCTTATCTGGGCTTCGGGGATAATTACAATCAGACCCGTATCTTGGCTTGGCAAACCCCAGATGCTATGTGATTTAAGGCCTCTCTATCACAGACAACCAGTACTTTTGCAGCCATGGCGTGGTATATTTCTCCATTCCCCATTAATAACCCAGATCTGAGCCTCAAATTGCAAGTAGTCATGGACATTGTTTAGTGGAAACTCATTTTCACTTATTATGAAAACCAGCTCATAAATGGGACATCAATGAGAAATGGGAATTGTTTATTTATTTATTTATTTGTTCAGTCAGTTTTGCCACTGATGGTTGTCTAGAAAAAAGTAAAATACTGAGGAAGTGATGATATCGTTCTTGGTAGCCCAGTTGCCAGGTTTAGGACAGCAAGAGATGGTTCTGTGAGCGAATTGAAGTCCAAATTCAACTCGAACTCGGTCTGACATAGATAGAAAACTTGCTTTGAATCTTAGATTTTTGTCCCTCAATTCATTATAACTGTTCTCTGATGGCTAAATCCATTGCTATTTTCTTTTCCCTTTTTCACCATGGAAGGTATGGCTAATGATCAGAACTTCCATACGATCTACTTGTTACGATAGTGAAGCGTGTTACAGTTATGGAGGATTTCGTTGTATTTGGTGCTGTTTTTAAATCATGGCGAAGTGCTGCTACTAAAGAAAATTTTGATGTCTTGTCTCCTTAAGTTCCTTTGCTTCTGCTGACTGATTATAAAGATGACGATTACAGTGAATTTTACTCTGTTTCCAAAGAGAAAACTCCAAGCAGTCTTTCCCCAGAAGCTAAAGGGCGAGTGTATCTTTTAACACAAAGATGGCTTTGCACTGTGCAATATATAGGTATCCGAGAGATGATGTTGCATCCTTTCTCACACACCCAAATTCAGCTACATACTTCCTACAAACACACCCCTATACTCTTCTTGCACTTCCGCTGTCTTTTTGTGCTGTTGCTGCTGCCACTAATGTTGTAAAGGGGCTATGATGATTGCTTGCTTTCCTTTCTGGGCTATGTTCAATCATGGCATTGAGAATATATCCGATCCGTATATTGGCAGGGCGACCCAGTTATAACTTTGAATAGCAAACTGGTATCTGCAGCCATGGCGGCGTCGCTTTTCTCTTTTGATTTGTTCAAATACAGAAAATCTGAGCCCTTAATTGAAATTTCAGCTCTGAAGAATGATAAATTTCTGTAAAAGGGTGGTTTCCTATCTCTGCTTTGCCAGTGATTTTGCCATTGATGACCAAAAAAACTAACAGCCCTTTGAACTAAACAAAAAGGGGGGAAAAGAAAACAAATTGAAATAACTTCATCCAAACACACCCCTATACTCTTCTTGTTTTTCCTCTGTCTCTTCGTGCTGCTGCTGTTGCTGATGTTGTAAAGGGGCTATGATGATTGCTTGCTTTCCTTTCTGGGCTATGCTCAATTATAGCATTGAGAAAATCCGTACATGTATCTTGGCAGGGCAACCCTGTTAGTGCTTTGAATAGCAAACTGGTCTCTACAGCCATGGCGGCGACGCTCTTCTCATTTGCTTCGTTAAGAAATACAGTAAATCTGAGCCCTCAATAACCCATATATTGGTCTTCCATGGTGAGTCCATTCTCGGGTTGGAAAATCCATTACGGTTTTGTGTTGAAATTTCGGCTTTGAAGAATGAGGGAGAAAATGACAAAAATGGTCTCTTATGTTTGAGGGTATGTCCAAAATAGTCCCTAAGTATGCACTTAAGAATTTTGGTCTTTAAATTTGTCAAAAGTTAACACTTTTAGTCTTCATAAATATTATTGAGCTCTGTCCGTTAGATTTGACGAAAATAGTGGGGGGAAAGGAAATCTGCGGGAACTCACATTGGAGAAATTTTTGGGGATTTCTGGGGTGTTTGACCTTCTCAGATATGCCGATGATTTAGCTGTCAAGCCAAAGAATTCTCCCAAAATAGAAAAAGGTTAGCCCATTAATGAGTTAAAGGGTGGTTGCCCCTCTCTGTTCTGCCATAGATTTTCCTCCATTGTCAACAACCAACAGCCCTTGTTTGTGAAAAAGCAAAAACTGGAAAAAACAAAATGGATTTAACATATATACACTCACATCTCTTTCTTTCTTCTGTGTATGTGTGTGTGTGTTTTACCTTGTTGATGAAAAGGTACATAAAGAGGCAGTGATGATGATGTTTCTATATCTAGGCTAACCAATTTGTGCATTGAGATTATCCGACCCGTATCTTGGTGTGGCAACACGGTATGGCCTGTGACTGAGACTTCCCTCTCACCTGCAACCTGTATTTGCAGCCATGGTGTGGTTGGCTTCTCTTTTGCCTTATCTAAACACATATCTAAGCCCCACCTGCTTTAAAGGGAAAAAAGTATAGTCTTTTACATGATTCAATGTTGGAATGTGTCTAACCTATGACATTCTGCTACAAGTTATAATCATCTTGCAAGTCCTAATATATCATCACATTTGTTCAGTATCGGCTGAGCATAGCCTAGAAAGAAAGAAGAATGAGGCCCCCAAGACTCGTAGTTTATAGATGTTGAGAGAAGTAATTTGCAGCAAATTATGTTTCATCTGATGCAATTTTCTTAATTTGCTTGAAGTAGAGGAAGAAAAGGGAGAAAAGAAGAAAACAAACCTTTTAGTCTTCTTCTTCTTATGCGACAAGTTGATATTGCCAACTTGTTGTGTTAAGTGTAGTAATGTTTGACGTTATTTACTTTTTTAATAAGGTAGAATAAGTTTAGGTTTTAATTATAGTCCTCTCCATCTAAATTCATCCCAAGACAAGGCCCAACGTCAACAAATTTAATGTAATATATATATATTTTAGTTCGGTTCGGTATTTTTTCGATTTTTTTCTAGAAAATAAAAATCACCCTAATTATTCGATACGGTTATAGATTTATATTAATTTTTTTATTTTACTAAAAAAACTATAATTCGGTTCGGTACGATTCCGTTCGGTCAGTTCAATCGGTTTTTGAAAAATCATTGACACCCCTACATATGTGTCCTATTGTATAGCCATAAATGACATCATGGCTATGGGCTACCTATTTATTTGGATGACAACAAACATCACATGTCCAAAATGTTATTGTTTTTACCAATTGACATGGAATGCACACATGATGCACGAGATGCATGTATGATGTGCGGGATATATGTATGACGCACACAAAATATTATTAAATATATTGGAGACATCTTTATTAAAGTTTGGCTTTAGAACATCAATTTCATTAAGCGCCCCTACATATATCAATTTTCATCGGTAACTTTTTTTTTTTTTGGCTAGGACAGACTTTCATATCTCTCTATTGTATTGATCGTTTCATCACAAAAGTTGAAAAATGATTGAATGTTCTTGGACCAAATTCAAGTCTGCTCATTACGGCGACTGACCTTGTAATTGCATTTATTGTTCTTATACTTTATTGGAAGGCACACTATTGGATTAGGCGTGATGTTGCTATGAGACCTATTAGCTGAGTCGTTAGTTTATTCTCTCGTGTACAATATTTAGTACATGATGACATTAACTTCACCGATGATACGACTCACATCTGTTTGAGTGAGTTTGAACAGATTGAATATGTATGTGCCCTCCTATGTAGATATGTATACCATCATGGTTGTCTAGTTATTTGGATGAGTATGAACATGACATGTTCAGAATGTCGTCAATTTTACTAGTTGACACGAATACACACGTAACGCATGAGATACATGCACGACGCACACAATCCTGAAATCCTGAAACTTGATGAGATAATACTCGCTTTTCTTAATTCCTCCAAATTTGCTTTAATTTCTTGTTTTGCTTTATTTAGTTGGGTCGGGTTTAATGATAGAGCGGGTTTAAAAATAAAATCGGGTTAGTTTTGGAGATTTCCGTTAAGATATTGGTATGATTGAAAACTTTAATGAAAAGAGGGTAGCTTTTTCCCAAAGTAGGGGTATTTTTTATCCTTTTCCCTAAATTTAAACTATATTTGACTGAAGATATAAATTTATGACTTCAATCATTATAAATTTGAATTCAAATTTAATTCTGAAATAACGACTCCTTAATGATTTACAACTATGTAACCGAATTGTGGGTTCAGTTCGACCCGGTTTAGATTCGAAATGGGTTTTATTATGGGCTTCTCAATTAAGGCCCAATTGATTAGGGCATAAGGCACAGTATAAGAAGCAGCAATAACCCAAAAACAACACAAATCTCATTAGTTTAAGTCTGAGGCTATGGCGAAAACAGAGATGTGGGAGTTTCAATTGGTGGTTTTGCCCCTCTGTCACTTCTCCAACGCCAATGATTACTCAAATGAAAAAAAATTGCAAAAACCACCCTTTTGGTGAAATTTAATTTCACTTGACCTCCCTCTGTTTCTATGTTTGTTGTTACTCTCTCTGTCCCAAATTATATGTGCAATGAGGCTATGAAGATATTGAAAGATTTTTGTCTTTGAAAGATGAATAATCAGATGTATTTTTCCATTGAGCTGGAAGAAACTGTATCTTTGGCGTGGCAGCTTTAGATGGGTCTATGAGATTTGGAGGAGAAAGTTCCAATTTTTTGGTGTTTCTTTCTTTTCTGTCTCATAAGACTTAACTGATTGCTTGCAACCATGGCGGTTTATTTTTAAGCTCTTTAGGTTTTCTGTCTGATAAAAGGCGAATCTGAGCCTACTCCATTGTCTATAAATTCTTGGATATGGGTGTGCCTCAAAATGTGTTCTTTTGATATGGTGTGCCTATAAATGTTTTCTTTTGATATGGGTGTGCCTAAAATGTTTACTTTTGATATGGGTGTGCTTAATAATGTTTTCTTTTGATATGGATGTGCTTAATAATGTTTTCTTTTGATGTGGGTGTGCCTAATAATGTTTTCTTTTGATATTGGTGTGCCTAATAATGTTTTCTTGACTAGAATTCTAGAAATGTGAATGCTAACTCTTTTTTTGAGTTTTATTGTTGATAAATGTGTTCATTTTTTATACTTATTCCAGTTTCCCCCTATTTCCATTGAGCTGGAAAAAACTGTATCTTTGGCGTGGCAGCTCAAATGGTTCTGTGAGATTTGGAGGAGAAAGTTACATTTTTGGTGTTTCTTTTCGGTCTCATAAGGCTAACTGATGCTTGCAGCCATGTCTGTTTTTCAAAGTTTTTTGGTTTTTGTATGAGAAAAGGCGAATCTGAGCCTACTATATTGCCTTGATTTCATTAAAAGAATGAGACTTTTGTGACTCGGGGAGTTCATAAGGGTGTGCCTAGAATTCTAGAAATGTGAAATTTTAGTCTTGTTGTTGATCATGTTTTCCCTTATTTCCATTGAGCTGGAATAAACTGTATCTTGGGGTGGCAGCTCAGATAGGTCTGTGAGATTTGGAGGAGAAAGTTCCATTATTTGGTGCTTCTTTTCTGTCCCGTAAGGCTTAACTGATGCTTGCAGCCTTGGTGGTTTTTTCAAAGCTTTTTCGTTGTCTTAAGAAAGCCGAATCTCAGCCTACTCCATTGCCTTGATTACATTAGAAGAATGAGACTTTTGTGTGTCCGGGAGATCGTAAAGGTGCTTCTTTGATATGGGTGTGCCTAAAAATGTTTTCTTGACTAGAATTCTAGAAATGTGAATGCCAACTTTATTTTTGAGTTTTGTTGTTGATAAATATTGTCCTTTTTATACGTTATGTTGTTTTCCCCTATTTCCATTGAGCTGGAAGATACTGTTATCTTTGTGTGGCAGCTCAGATAGGTCCGTGAGATGTGGAGGAGAAAGTTCCATTTTTTGGTGTTTCTTTTCTGTCTGTTTTTCAAAGCTTTTTGGTTTTTGTCTGAAAAAGGCGAATCTGAGCCTACTACGTTTTTTGCTCTAATTCTCTGAGTTTAATTGCCTATGTAAATTCTTTGGTTCTTTTTGTCACCAGCAGCAGCCCTTGCATCAGGAATTGCTGATGATATTCTTGATTAATTTTCTTTCAACCAATTAACTCTTTTTCAGATTCATAACTAGTTTGAGGTTAGGTGCATTGAATAAAACACTTAGGGTCATTGCTTTTGCACTAAAGCCTAAACCCAAGTGAATGAGGATGTGATTAGTTTTTCCAGGATGCTTGAATTTTCAAATATTTGAGCTGATTCGTGTCTTGGCTTGCAAAATTAAGTCTTAAGTTGAGTTTGTGAGTTGGTTTTATCGACCTAAACAAGAACTCATACTTGTTGCTATTCTCTTTTGATTGAATTTGTTTGCTTCTGTACATGAAAGAATTCACATCCTAAATGATGAGTAATTCAAGTAAAGCTATGGATTAAACATCCAAATGAGGCTTTTTGTCATAGTTACTCTGATAGATGAGACCTTTATTAGCTCTATATTATCATGACTACTTCTCTAAAGGATGTTTTACTAGGTGTATTGTATGCTTTATTTAATCAGCTGCTTGTTAATTCTTGTATTTTGAGGAAGCATTTTTCCTCCAAAAATGTGTCAGTAATTGTTCATGCACCTCATACGAGATTGGTTTTTATATTGCCAGTTAAGCAACATAAGCATGGTTTTCTATTGTTTTGAAAGGGTCAACATTATTTAAGTTTGAGAATAGTTTCAAAGAAGGCAACTTTGCCGAGGGGTTCTGTTTTTGTTGATCCCCTCTTTTCCCTGTTGTCAATATTTAAATTGGACAAGCTTGAAACAATTTTAGTTGATTGAACTATATATGATTCTGACTTCAGCTGATTTTACTGAGTGTTAGTTTGTGTACCCAAAGTTTGAAATTTCTGGTATGTCTTAAGTTTCTTCAAAATGTTTGATTCACGGCTAAAATTCAAAAGGGTGTTCAAAATCTGCAAAAAGATTTGATCTTTTTAACTTTTTTTGATGAATTTAATTCTTAAAATTTGCACTGAGACCCATCAAGGGCAGGTGTATTTTACTTCTCATTCAACAACAATGGTTCCAACGCAACATGTTTACAAGGCCAAAAGCTAGCAATCAAGGTATCTTTCAACTCTGGCAGCAAGTTTCGTCTCCTAGTCGAAGCAGCCAGCGGTGTGCCAATGTTGTGCTACCTGCAAACGGGCCAATGTTGGCTGTGTTTAATAGTTGGCTTTATTTTGGGATGGGTTATTTTAATGAAATAGGATAATTTTGTGGGACATCCAAATAGGTGTATAAGGGTATAAGTGTTTAAGTTTAGTAACGGATGTGTATTTTTGTTCACAATGCTAACGAAAGATAAAGTTAGCTAATAAAATAGAGTTGAATGGTATATTTGACCCTATTCTCTTTATTTTTAATAGGAGAATCTGAATTATTTCAAGTTTACTTTTGCTTATAAAGTTAGCTAATAAAATAGTTTACTTTTGCCTTCCATTATGCTATGTGACCAACCGTACTCTTGACGTTAATAAAGTTATTAAAAATAACACTACTTTTAATAAAGGTCCGCTGTGGCAAATGCCTAGCTATTAAAATCCTACACGGCATGTCATTTTGTCTGCGTACGCTTTGTCTTTCCCAGATCTTACGGTGTGGGACTTCATCGGGTATGTTGTTATTACTCAATTTTCTTTTCCCTGCCACAGGACCTCTGTAATAAGTAGGGGTATTTTTAATAACTTTACTAACATCAAAAGTATATTTGGTCCCATAGTATAATGGGAGGTAAACTATTTTTCAAAATAGAGAGGCTAATCATGCTCTTTTTCTTTAGAAATATTATCAAACCTAGCATGTTTGAAATTACATGGCTTTAAGTGGTATAAGGGCATTTTTTAGCAAAGTAATTATAAGAAGTAATTACAATCATATATATTGAAAAGAAAGATCTATAAGCAGATTATCATCGTTATTTTGTAGAAAATGATATAAGTATTTTAGAGGGTAGATTTAATGGAGAATCACGGTTAACTTATGGTGATATTGCACGTTAGTGATTTTTTTTTTTATAGAATCACTAATTAGAAAAGAGTTTCTGCGAAAACATTGGATACACAAAAAGAATGCAGCAGTAAAAAAAAAAAGACAGGAAAGAAACATAAAAGGTACAACTAAAGTTAAAAAAAAAATTAACCAAGTATAAAAGAAAATCTATAAAATATAAAAGAGAGAAACGTTTTAGATCTTCGCCTAACATCGCAAATAGATATTGAAATTGTAGAAAGAAATATCATAAAGCAAACGAAAAGGTAGTGAAACTTGCACTATTAAACTTTCCGTTTGGCCATCATATTTTTCACCTTTTTCCGGATATCTTTTTTACTTTATTTGAAGAAAATTAGTGTTTGATAATAACAATTGAACTTGTATTTTGAAATTTGAAAAACATCTAAAATCATATTTTCATTTTTTTTCACTTTCATAACACTTAAACAACCAAATATTCTTTGCAAAAACTATAACCAAATACAACTCCAACTTCAAAATTTTTAAGAAGTGAAATATTTGATTTCGTTTGTTTATGAATCACTATTTCGAGACATATATTCTAAACTTTAATATTCATAAATAATTTTTGTAGTCATGAATAATTTTAATTGTTCAACTTCAAGATTTGAATTTCATGTATATCATTAAAATATTAATTTAATGGTACATTTTAATTGAAATATTGATTCAAAGGGCTCTAACTTTACAAAAACAAACGCAATTTTTAACATGTTTGGCGAAAACTATTGAAATTAGTTTATTTTGGGATATATATTTTACCTCAAAATGTCAAAATTACCTATTTTGTTTGTGGGGAGAAACTACTCTTTTCTGCTAAAAGCTAAATAATATCTTCGGTTACTTCTAAAAATACTTTAATTTCTTCGTCAAAAACTTGATCAAATAAAATTCTCTGAAATAATTATTTTCAAAGATTAGAATCATCTACTTTCACAAGCTCTATACTCCATTTTCAACTTCAAATACTAATTTTTTCGGCTTCAATTAATTTTATATAAGCGAGTTCACATAATTTCTCGATATATATGACTCGTTATTGTTATACTTCCTTCGTCCTAAATTAGTTTTTATGTTTCGTTTTTCAAAAGTTAATTTAACTAATTTTTTAAGTTAACTTGAATTAGATCAACTTACAATTTTATAGTTAAATGCTCAAAAACTATATGAAAAATATTATAAAATAGTGAAAAGTTATGCGATTCGCGCGGTTACAAGATATATATTTTCTCTTGTGATTATGAAAATATAAAAAAGATATTGTAGATAAGTAAATAGAGATATACACATTAATTCTACATTTAGTTTAATACATTCATTTCTACCAAGGAAAGGAAATTTAACAATATAAATGTAACAACAATTAGAACTAACATCCAAATAAGCATAAGAAAGCTATACTAAAAAGGCAAATTATGGAGAGAAAAAATAAAAAGGGGAAGAACATAGCTCGTGATTGTTAGTCCCAGATCCCTCTTTCTCGGAGCATCAACTTATTACCATAAAAAAAATCCCACAATCAACCTTAATTTTCTATAGATTGAAATGTTAAAAATGAATATAGAATGTTGTAAGTTTTCATCATCATATTGAGTTATATAAAATTGTCACGATCCAAATGACTAGCGAACATTTTCCTTAATCAACAATTCAACACAATAAAATAAATAAAGCGGAATAAGTAGAAGTCTAAATCATATCATAAATATCAAGTGCAGAATATAACAACTATCCAAGGGATCTAGTCTGAATAGTACAAGAACTTCTAAGTATACAATTGGAATTTAAAAAAATACAACCACAACCTAAATACAACTTATATTTAGAATGAAAGTTAAACAGAAAATCTAGATGAACTCCACGAGACCCTTGAAGGCTAATCGAACCTCGTTGGAGTTCCTGCAACAACTCTACACCCGAAAAGGGTGTAGCAAGAGTAGTATCAGTACAAACACTATGTACTGGTAGGTATCATAGCTGACAACAGTTAGCTAACATATGTACAAGAAAGAAACTGAAAGATAGACATGCTCGCAATCAAGTACAAGTAATATCACCGTTCAAGAATAAACACTCAGCTACAAAAAAGGACCACTAACCAAATCACATCCTCTGGTGAAACACCTAAACTCAAGTTTGCCAAGTTTTCCACAATTCCTCAGAACAATCACAATCATAAGTATAATCAACAAGTTTGAACCATAGATGTAAAATGAGACGATGAGAATGAATAATGAATAAATATACAATACAATGCAATGGTCACATGATCAATCCGTACATACATGCTCCGGGCGAAATATATCATCGTCCCAACAGTCATGACCCGATCGAGCCGTTTTCCCTCATTCCACTCGCCCAGCTGATATCTCACCCCTGATCTCTACAATTGGTTGAAGGTGTCTTGGAATACCTATGGGGGATCCGCGGCGTCCATGTATTAGTCATTCCGTATCACACAGCCTATAATTACTCTTCCACCCAAACTTCCAGCTACCCACTCCGTGTCACTTAGCATATAGATGGCGACGCAATATAGTAATGTCATATGAATCATAAATACTCCCTTTCTCATCTATCATTGTCACACTAATAACAAGACCACACTCAATATATAAATGAGAGTATATGCAATGTAATGAGAATATCAGGTATATCATATCAATTCCAGTCGTGCTGCACCGGGACACTTATCACAAATATCAGTATCACATCAATTTCCTTCCATATACATGAGCATGCCAAGATAGGTGAAATACAACTACATCACAATACACATGGTATTTCGTATAAGTCCGATAACCATAAGAACCATTAACTAATACTTAGTCACAATAACTGACTTAAGTATTCTATCCCAACTCCGTACCTGAAGGCTTACATGCTTTCTCCAACAGATTTGAACTACACATACGCTTCTCTAACCGAAGTCTAATCAGAAGGTAAGCCATAACTTACCTGGAAAGCCGAGCGAGAATCGCACAATCACACTTGCACCTTGCCCTTCCGCGGATCATGATCGTTTTCGAAGTCTAGTATTATCAAAGTCTAAGTTATAATAAGGAATTCACAACACCCATAGCATTACACTAGCCATTTGGTTCCAATCGATTAGTAGAGAAGAGGAAAACGAGCCATTAGGGGTAAAACTGTCATTTTAAAGGTGAACTATGTAATTTAACATTCTAGGAGTCCAATACTATTCAATAATTACTAAATCAACTCGAGATTAGTCTAATTTCACCTTATAAGCAAAAATCTCCAATTTAAGTATGAACCTAGTTTTCAATATTCAATTTTGTCAAACATAAATGGAATATTTAAGCTTAACAATTTCATAAACCCTAATTTGATTGAACTCTTCTTCCCCAATTAATTTATAGGTCAAGAACACCATTAAATTAATATAATGAAGCTAAGTAAAGGTAATACAAAGTAAATGAAGGTTACCTCAAGAAGAAATATCCTAGAAAAGTTTGGGAGTCATCCTAATGGTGTTTTCGAAATGAGGGGAAGATAGAATTTTAATGACACTTAAAAAGTATTATGGAATCCCGTCATCCGCTACGGCGGACTCAGTCCCTGCGTGTCCCGTCCGCTGCAGCAACCTCTCTCTGCTGGGGTGCACTGAGGCCCGCCCCAGTGGATACACCAACAACATCAAGACTTATGCAAATTCGATCCGAAATCCGATAATCACCCGAGACCTCTCTGACACAAATTATATATGCACACTTGTGTAAAAACACGCCACAGACTCACTCGTGGCTTCAAAATTTCTATCGGAGTTCTAATTTTACTATATATGTTATTTACTCCAAGTTGTACGTGGGTTGCACTCTTGCAAAGGGATATTTAATGTATGAGGATTTTGTTAATTCAATTATTTAGTAAGTTATGTAGAGAAATGTTGAAAAAATTGTCAAAAAAAAAGAGGAGAAAAAAGATAAATAAGAGGCCATGGAGAAAGAAGTGCCTAGTTTTATTATATAAATAGATAGATTGTACTAACTTTTATGTTAATTAATTTGATTTGATGAAAAATATATTTTGAAATATTTAAATTTTATATAGTTAGTGCCCTCAAGAGAAGCAAAAGACAGTATGTAAAAGTTTACGGGCTTCAGGGGTTACTATATAGTTAGTGCCCTCGCCGTAGCATTCAATATTACCGGTGGAGCTGCTGGAAACAGAGGCGGTGAATGTAATCCGACAGCTGATGATGATTTTTTTTTTCAATTTTTAATTCTCTTCTGAGCTGATTAATTCGGGTATTTGAGATAACCCGACCCGTATCTTGGCGGGGCATGACCCGGTTATTTTCTGATGGTTTTTGCAGCCATGGCGTTGTTGGACTCTCTTTTTGCTCGAGCTTAACACGGATCACATTGGGTATGTTGTTGTTGTTGTTGTTGGTGTGTTTGGTACGAAGGAAAATGTTTTCATGGAAAATAAGTGGGGGTGAGTATAATCGGCTGCATGAAAGAGGCAATGATGATTTTTTGTAAATTTTTATTCCCTTCTGAGCTGATTAGTTTGGGTATTTGAGATGACCCGATCCGTATCTTGGCGGGAATGACCCGGTTTTCCTGTTGGTTTTTGCAGCCATGGCATTGTTGGACTCTCTATTTGCCTGAGCTTAAATACAGATCTGAGCCTCACTTTTAACTACTCAGTTCAGTTTAAGGAATAAAGTGAAAGACTTTTGAATTTGTGCTCTAAAACAAGCCAAAGAATTTGTGTGAATATAAATTATCTCGTTAAGCATAAAAGGTAATTGTTGCCAAATAAGGAAATGTCTCATTCTTTTTGGGACGGATTGTGTCATATAGTATGTCATTTTGGGAAATATGTTATATTTAGGGTACGTTTGGTTTAGTAAGGTGAGTACAATTGACTGACTTGAAATCCCTGTTTGGATGGTTGTTTCCAATGGTTCATTATTGTATTGTTTTCATTGAGCTGATTAATTCGGGCATTTGAGATAATCCGACCTGTATCTTGGCTGGGCATGCTACCAAAATTTTTGGGGGTTTTTGCAGCCATGGCGCTGTTGGACTCTCATTTTGCCTGAGCTTAAACACATATCTGAGCCTTACTTTCACTGTCATTTTTGGAAATATTTTATTTTTAGGGTTTGTTTGGTTTAGAGACCAGTTATGCTGGTTCTGATGAGTATAATTGATGGCTTATGATTTTATCAATCTTTCAGTCTGAGCTTATTAATTGGGTATTTGAGATGATCCGACCCGTATCTTGGAGGGGCATGCCATCAGATTTTCTGGTGGTTTTAGCAGCCATGGCGTGGTTGGACTCTCTTTTTGCCCGAGCTTAACACGAATCACATTGGGTATGTTGTTGTTGATGGTGTGTTTGGTATGAAGGAAAATGTTTTCATGGAAAATAAGTGGGTTTATTACTTATTTTCTGGTATTTGGTAAAAAGTTCAGAAATTGTTATCCCAAAAACTTTTTATATAATATAGGGAAACACTATGGTGTGGGGTAGGGGTGAATGATAGGAGTGTGGGGGTGGTGGGGATAGGGGTCTATGGGAGTGGGAGTGGGAGTGGAGGTGGGGTGCGTCTGAAGGTGTGGAGAAGAAAATTGATGTGGAATGCCACTTACGGTACTTGATTTCCCAAAGTCATTTTCATCATTTTTGAGGAACTTGTCAATCCTAGAGAAAATATTTTCTGAAAATTTTGACCTCCACAAGCACACCTTCAGGGTTCGTTTGGTTTAGAGACGAGTTATGTAGGTGGTGATGAGTATAATTGACGGCTTGGAAGAGGCGATGATGATTTTGTAAATCTTTCATTCCCTTCTAAGCTTATACTAATCTAGCATTTGAGATTATCCGTCTCGTATCTTGGTGGGGCAAGCTCCCAGATTTTTGGGTGGTTTTTGCAGCCATGGCGTGGTTGGACTCTCTTTTTTTTCCTGAGCTTAAACACAGATTTGAGCCTCAATTTACCAGACTCCATTACTGTAAGAAACCCAACACCCCTTTTGTCAATTCTAATGGAGGGAGTATTATTAAAACAGCTTCAGTGTACTATGTAAACAATAGTTTATGGAAATGATCAAAGCAAAAGCTCAGAAGGAAAAGAATGAGGCTTACAGGGAGTTGAGGATTTTTGTTGAAAGGGCGGGTTGCCTCTCTCTGCATTCAGCCAATGATTTCTCCGTTACTGTAAGAACCCCAACAACCCTTTTATCAATTTTAACTGAGGGAGTAATAAACAACATACCCAGTTATTTTTTATCAAGTCCCGATTCCACTGGGGATCAAACCCAGAATCTCTGGTTTCGCAGACCAGTGCCTTAACCATTGCCATGAAGTTAGAGTGTAACACAGACCTTACCACAAGAGTTAGAGTGTAATGCAGACCTTACCCCTACCTTGTGAGGTAGAGAGGTTGTTTCGTAGACCCTCGGTTCAAGAAAAGTGTTCTCAAAACAGTTTTAAAAGTAATATCAACAGCTAGTTTGGATGGTTGTCACATATTTCTACGCCCTTCTACTCTTTTTTTGTTTCTTTTTTAATGCTTCCACCGGAGCATTGAATGCTGCCGGTGGGTGGTGGTGGACGCAGTAGTGGTGAGTATATCGGTGGCTTGAAAGAGGCGGTGATGATTTTTATCAAATTTTAATGCCATTCTGAGCTGATTAGTCGGGCATTTGAGATCATCCGACCCGTATCTTGGAGGGGCATGCTCCCAGATTTTCTGGTGGTTTTTGCAGCCATGGCATGATTGGACTCTCTTTTTGCCCGAGCTTAACACAGATCTGAGCCTCACTTTCTCTGTCAGTTTAGGGAAACAAAAGTTTAGGAAAATGAAGAAAGCAAAAGCTCATAAGGGAAATAATGAGGCTACGAGGATTTGAGGATTTTTGTTGAAGGGGTGGTTGCCTCTCTCTGCATCAGCCAATGATTTCTCAATCACTGTAGAATCCCAACAACCCTTTTTATCAATTTTAACGGAAGGGAGTATATTATTAACAGCTCGTTTGGCATTTGAAGTGCAAAAATTAAAGACCAACCCATTTGAAGGACAATTCGCGCAATTTCTTCATTGTTGTTACATGTTGTTCAAAGGGTTTCTATGCCCTTCAACACATCTTTTTCTTTTCTTCTTTTAATGCTTCCGCCGGAGCATTGAATGCTGCCGGTGGAGCTGGTGGAAGTGGTGGTGGTCCCTGGTGAGTATAATCGGTGACTTGAAAGAAGCGTGATGATTTTGTCAACTTTTAAATCCCTTCTGAGCTGATTAATCAGTCATTTGAGATAATCCTACCCCTATCTTGGCGGGGCATACTCCCAGACTTTCTGGTGGTTTTTGCAGCCATGACGTTTTTGGACTCTCTTGTTGCCTGAGCTTAAACACAGATCTGAGCCTTACTTTCTGTCATTTTGGGAAATATGATAATTTTTAGGGTTCGTTTGGTTTTGGAAACGAGTTATGCAGGTGCTTGTGAGTATAAAGCGATGATTTTTGTCAATTTTAATTCCCTTCTGAGCTGATTAATTCGGGTATTTGAGATAATCCGACCTGTATCTTGGCGGGGCATGACACGGTATTTCTGGTGGTTTTTGCAGCCGTGGCATTGTTGGATTCTCTGTTATGCCTGAGCTTAAACACAAATCTGAGCCTCATTTTCTCTGTCATTTTGGTAAGTATGTTGTATTTCGGGTTATAGTTTGGTTTAGAGACAAGTTATGCAGGTGGAGATCAGTACAATTGACTGGCTAGAAAGAGGCGATGATGATTTTGTCAATTTTAAATCCCTTCTGAGCTGATTTATTGGGTATTTTGAGGTAATCCGACCCATATCTTGGCAGGGCATGACCCAGTTTATCTGGTGGTTTTTGCAGCCATGGCGGCGTTGGACTCTCTGTTTACGCCTGAGCTTAAACACAGATCTGAGCCTCACTTTCACTGTCATTTTTGGAAATATTTTATTTTTAGGGTTCGTTTGGCTTACACTCTGTTTGGATGGTCGTTACCTTGGTTTCATAATGTACATGATACTGTATATTAGGGCATTTGAGGTTATCTGACCCGTATCTTGGCGGGGCATGCTCCCAGAGTATCTGGTGGTTCTTGCAGCCATGGCGTGGTTGGACTCTCTTGTTGCCCGAGCTTAATACAGATCTGAGCCTC
Source organism: Anisodus tanguticus (assembly GCA_034509755.1). Classification (NCBI taxonomy): domain Eukaryota; kingdom Viridiplantae; phylum Streptophyta; class Magnoliopsida; order Solanales; family Solanaceae; genus Anisodus; species Anisodus tanguticus. The sequence goes on along the minus strand of CM067543.1, from coordinate 2,885,205 downwards.
ACTTTAAATTATTTCTGATTGTACAGGGGTATATTTGACCCTTTTCCGTTTTGTCGATCTTTCAGTGAGCTTATTAATCAGGTATTTGAGATGGTCCGACCCGTATCTTGGCGGGGATGCTCCTAGAGTTTCTGGTGGTTTTTGCTGCCATGGTGTGGTTGGACTCTCTTTTTGCCCGAAATAACACAGATTTGAGCCTCAATTTCTCTGTTCAGCTTGTATTTTTTTAATATTTAGGGTGTGTTTGGTATGAAGGAAAATGTTTTCACGGAAAATAAGTGGGGGTGAGTTAATCAGTGGCTTAAAAGAGGCAATGATGATTTTTGTCAATTTTTTAATTCCCTTCTGAGCTGATTAACCTCGTATTTGAGATTATCCGACCCGTATCTTGGCGGGGCATGCTCCATTTTTTCTGGAAGTTTTTGCAGCTATGGCGTGGTTGGACTCTCTTGTTACCTGAGCTTAACACAGATCTGAGCCTCACTTTTTTTGTCAGTTCATGGGAACAAAAGGTTAGGCAAATGAACAAAACAAAAGTTCATAAGGGAAAGAATGTGGCTACATAGCACAAATCTCATTAGTTTAAGTCTGAGACTGCGGTGAAAGCAGAGAGAAGTGGGAGTTTCAATTGGTGGTTTTGCCCCTCTCTATAATTCTCCAACGCCGATGATCACTCAAATGAGTAAAATTCCGATTGCAAAAAAACAGCCTTAGTTTTGGTGAAATTACACACGACCTTCCTCCGTTCCAATTTGTTGTTACTCTCTCCGTCCCAATTTATGTGCAATGAGGCTATGAAGAACTGAAAGATTGTCTTCTTCGGAAGATGAATAATCAGAAACTTATTTCCATTGAGCTGGAAAAAACTGTATCTTTGGCATGGTAGCTCAGATGGGTCTGTGAGATGTGGGAGAGAGATCCGTTTCTTGGGTCTTTCTTTTCTGTCTCATAAGGCTTAACTGATGCTTGCAGCCATGGTGGTTTTTACAAAGCTTTTTGGTTTTATTTATTTATTTGTCCATTCAGTCAGTTTTGCTACTGATGGTTCTCTTGTCTTGCTGCTGAATGGCTGCATGAATACCCACAGCGAGAATCATACTAGAAAAAAGTGAATTTTTTTCAATCAGTAAGATTTTGCGAGTTTCTCGATTTATCCCGTTCCTGGCAAAAAGATTATAATAGGTGATGTGTTAAGGGGGTACTATATAAGCAAAACCTTAGGGAAATGAACAAAGCCAAAAAGCTCAGAAGGGAAAAGAATGAGGCTACATAGAGTTTAAGGATTTTCATTGAAAGGGTGGCTGCCTCTCTCTGCATTTAAGCCCATGATTTCTCCATTGCTGTAAGAATCCCAACAACCCTTTTTATCAATTTTAACAAAGGGAGTATATAATTAACGGGTCATTTGCTCTTTTGTCCCTGTTTTGTGCTGGTCTTTAATTAACGGCCCATTTGGATGGTTGAAAGAGGCTATGATGATTTTGTAAGCTATTAATTCCCTTCTGAGCTGTATTAACCGGGTATTTGAGATAATCCGACCCGTATCTTGGCGGGGCAAACCAGGTTTTTTCTGGTGGTTTTTGCAGCCATGGCGTTGTTGGACTCTCTGTTATGCCAGAGCTTAAACACAGATCTGAGCCTCACTCTCTCTATCAGTTGGGAAAATATTATATAGGGTTCGTTTGGTTTTGGAGATAAGTTATGCAGGTGGTTGTGAGTATATTGATAGCTTGAAAGAGGGCGATGATTTTTGTAAATTTCTATTCCTTTCTGAGCTGATTAATTGGGCTTTTAAGACTATCCGACCTGTATCTTGGCAGGGCATGCTCCCAGATTTTCTAGTGGTTTTTGCAGCCATGGCATGGTTGGACTCTCAATTTATCGGACTCCATTACTGTTAAGAACCCCCAACAACCCTTTTGTCAATTCTAATGGAGGGAGCATTATTAACAGCTTGACGGTACTATATAAACAAAAGCTAATGGAAATGAATAAAGCAAAGTCTCAGAAGCAAAAGAATGAGGCTACAGAGAAATGAGGATTTTCATTGGAAGGGTGGTTGCCTCTCTCTGCATCAACCAATGATTTCTCCATTACGGTAAGAAACCCAACAACCCTTTTATCAATCTTAACGGAGGGAGTAATACAACAACATACCCAGTGATTAGGGTGTACGCATACCTTACCCTACCTTGTGAGGTAGAGAGGCTGTTTCTGTAGACCCTCGGTTCAAAAAGAGTGTTTCCGAAACAGTTTTAAAACTAGTATTAACAGCTAGTTTGGATGGTTGTTACATATCATTTTTAAGGGCTTCTATGCCCTTCTACTCTTTTTTTCGTTTCTTTTTTTAATGCTTCCGCCAGAGCATTGAATGCTGCCCGTGGGTGTGGTGGACGCGGTGGTGATTATATTCGGTGGCTTGAAAGAGTCGATGACGATTTTTGTCAAACTTTAATTCCCTTCTGAGCTGATTAGTCGGGCATTTGAGATTATCCGACCCGTATCTTGGCGGGGCATGCTCCCAGATTTTCTTGTGGTTTTGGCAGCCATGGCTTGGTTAGACTCTCTTTTTGCCCGAGCTTCAAACAGATCTGAGCCTCACTTTCTCTGTAGGTTTAACCCCTGTTTGGATGATTGTTTCCATGGTTCATTATTGTATTGTTTTCATTGAATGAACAAACCAAAAGCTCACAAAGGGAAAGAATCAGGCTACAGGGATTTGAGGATTTTTGTTGGAAGGGTGGTTGCCTCTCTCTGCATTCAGCCAATGATTTCTCCATTACTGTAAGAAACCCAACATCCCTTTTATCAATTTTAACAGAGGGAGTATTATTAACAGCTTGTTTGGCATTTGAAATGCAAAAATTAAAGATCAGCTCATCTGAAGGGAAATTCGTGCAATTTTTTTGTTGTTGTTACATATAGTTCAAAGGGTTTCTATGCCCTTCTACTCTTTTTTTCTTTTCCTTTTAATGCTTCCGCCGGAGCATTTAATGCTACTGGTGGGGGCGGTGGAAACGGTGGCGGTGAGTATAATCGGACGGCTTGAAAGAGGCAATGATGATTTTATCAATTTTTAAATCCCTTCTGAGCTGATTAATCGGCATTTGAGATTTTCCGACCCCCATCTTGGCGTGGCATACTAGCAGATTTTCTGGTGGTTTTTGCAGCCATTGCGTCGTTGGACTCTCTCGTTACCCGAACTTAACAAAGATCTGAGCCTCACTTTCTCTATATCAGTTGGGAAATATTATAGAGGGTTCGTTTGGTTTTGGAGACGAGTTATGCAGGTGCTGGTGAGTTTATTGACGGCTTGAAAGAGGACGATGATTTTTGTCAATTTTTATTCCCTTCTGAGCTGATTAATCGGGCATTTGAGGTTATCCGACCCGCATCTTGGCAGGGCGTGCTCCCAGATTTGCTGGTGGTTTTTGCAGCCGTGGCGTGGTTGGACTCTCTTTTTGCCCGAGTTATCATAGATTTGAGCCTCAGTTTTTCTCTGTTAAGCTTGTATTTTTGTAAATATTTTTGGTATGAAGGAAAATGTTTTCGTTGAAAATAAGTGTGGGTGGTGGGGTGAGTATAATCGGTGGCTTGAAAGAGGCAATGCTTATTTTTGTCAATTTTTATTCCCTTCTGAGCTGATTAAGCGGGCATTTGAGGTCATCCGACCTGTATCTTGGCGGGGCGGGGCTCCAGATTTTCTGGTGGATTTTGCAGCCATGGCATGTTGGACTCTCTTGTTGCCTGAGCTCAACACAGATCTGAGCATCACTTTTTAACTATGTCATTTTGGGAGACTTTTGGTTAGGGAAATGAACAAAGTAAGAAGCTCAGAAGGTAAAGCATGAGGCTACAGAGAAATGAGGATTTTCATTGAAAGGGTGGTTGCCTCTCTCTGCATTCAGCCAATGATTTCTCCATTACTTTAAGAACCCCAACAACCCTTTTATCAATTTTAACGGAGGGAGTATTATTAATACAGCTCGTTTGTCATTTGAAGTGCAAAAATTAAAGACCATTCCATTTGAAGGGCAATTCTTCATTGTTGTTACATATCGTTCAAAGGGTTTCTGTGCCCTTCCACTCTTTTTTTTTCTTTTCTTTTTTTAATGCTTCCACCGGAGCATCAATGTTGCCGGTGGAGCTGGTGGAAACGGCAGTGGTGAGTATAATTGGTGGCTTGAAATAGGCGATGATGATTTTGTCAATTTTTAACTCGCTTCTGAGCTGATTAATCGGGCATTTGAAATAATCCGTCCCATATCTTGGCGGGGCATGCTCCCAGACTTTCTGGTGGTTTTTGCAGCCATGGCGGCGTTGAACTCTCTTTTTGCCTGAGCTTAAACACAGATCTGAGCCTCACTTTCTCTGTCATTTTTTGGAAATATATTATTTGTAGGGTTCATTTGGTTTAGAGCTTCTTTGATTCACTTATTTTTGGTGCTTTCAAGCACTTAGAGACAAGTTATGCAGGTGCTGGTGAGTATAATTGACGGCTTATGATTTTGTCAATCTTTCAGTCTGAGCTTATTAATCGGGTATTTTAGATGATCCGACCCGTATCTTGGTGGGGCATGCTCCCAGACTATCTGGTAGTTTTTGCAGCCATGGCGTCGCCGGACTCTCTTTTTGCCCGAGCTAACACAGATCTGAGCTTCACTTTCTCTGTCAGTTTAGGGGAAACAAAAGGTTAGGGAAATGAACAAAGCAAAAACTCAGAAGAGAAAGAATGAGGCTACAAGGAGTTGATGATTTTTCATTGAAAGGGTGGTTGCTTCTCTCTGCATCAGCCAATGATTTCTCCATTACTATAAGAAATCCAACAACCCTTTTATCAATTTTAACGGAGGGAGTATATTATTAACAGTTTTTGCTTGAATTGTTGCTACATACGTTTCAAGGGAAAACTGTGCAATTTCTTCTTTAAAGAGGCGATGATGAACTTTGTCAATTTTTATTCTCTTCTGAGCTGATTAATCAGGCGTTTGAGATGGTCTGACCCGTATCTTGGCGGGGCATGCTCCCAGACTTTCTGGTGGTTCTTGCAGCCATTGCGTTTATGGACTCTCTTGTTGCCTGAGCTTAACACAGACCTGAGCCTCACTTTCTCTATATCAGTTGGGAGAATATTATTTAGGGTTCGTTTGGTTTTGGAGACGAGTTATGCAGGTGCTTGTGAGTATATTGATGGCTTGAAAGAGGTGTTGATGATTTTTGTCAATTTTTAGTTCCCTTATGAGCTGATTAATTGGGCATTTAAGGTTATCCGACCCGTATCTTGGTGGGGCATGCTCCCAGTTTTTCTGGTGGTTTTTGCAGCCATGGCGTGGTTGGACTCTCTTTTTGCCCAAGGTTTAACACAGATCTGAGCCTCACTTTTAACTATGTAATTTTGGGAAACAAAAGGTTAGGGAAATGAGCAAAGCAAAAGCTCATAAGGGCGAAAGAATGAGGCTACATAGAGTTTTAAGGATTTTCATTGAAAGGGTGGTTGCCTCTCTCTGCATTTTGCCAATGATTTCTTCATTACTCTAAGAAACCCAACAACCCTTTTATCAATTTTAACGGAGGGAGTATATTATTAACTGGTCATTTGCACTTTTGGCCTATTTTGTGCTGGTCTTTGATTAACAGCTGTTTGGATGGTTGTTATATATTGTTTCAGAGGGTTTGTATACCCTTTAACTCCTTTTTTAATGCTTCCGCCGGAGCATCAATGTTGTCGGTGGAGCTGGTGAGTATAATTGGACGGCTTGAAAGAGGCAATGATGATTTTGTCAATTTTTAATTCCCTTCTAAGCTGATTAATCGGGCATTTGAGGTTATCCGACCCGTACCTTGGTTGGGCATGCCATCGGATTTTCTGGTGGTCTTGCAGCCATGGTGTTGTTGGACTCTCTTTTTTGCCCGAGCTTACCACAGATCTGAGCCTCACTTTCTCTGTCAGTTTAGGGAAACAAAGGGTTAGAGAAATGAACAAAGCAAAAGCTCAGAAGGGAAAAAATGAGGCTGCAGAGAGTTTAGGGTGTTTCATTGAAAAGGGTGGTTTGCCTCTCTCAGTATCAGCCAATGATTTCTACATTACTATAAGAAACCAACAACCCTTTTATCAATTTTATCATAGGGAGTATACTATGAACAGCACTTCGATTGTTGTTACATATTGTTTCAAAGGATTTCCATGCCCTTCTTAAAAACGATTAACTCTAGCCGAGGGTCTATCTGAAACAACCTCTCTACCCCACAAAGGTAGGGGTAAGGTCTGCGTATAAAAAAAGGGCAGCCCGGCGCACTTTTTTTTTATTATATATCAGACTATAACTTGTTCGAGGTTAAAGTGTTGTTCTTGCTGTGAAGAGGGGGAAATGATATAGTCTGATATATGAATACTCAAATATTGACTCCACTCCATTTTGGCTTGTTTTGTTCCTATTATTCAATAGTTTGAGGTTCTCTAACACTTGGTGAAAGCAGAGAGCTGTGGGGAGTTTCCATTGGTGGACCCCCTTGTTACTCCGTTCCATTTATGAGCAATCAGGTGGTGGAATGTTTTTCTTTTGTTGAAGATGAAACAGACAGTCTAAGTTGAGCTGGAAAAAAATGCATCTTTGCGTGGCAGCTCAGATGGGTCTGTGAGATATTGGGGGAAAATTCTACTTTTGTGTGTTTCTTCTGTCTGAAAAGGCTAAAGAATGCTGAGTTTCTGACTGAAACTATGATGATGATAAATCAATCAATTGTGTTACCCCAAATAGTTGAGGTCGACTATATGAACATTCCACTGTAAACTGTAAACCTACTGAATAAGGTTTTCTGATCTTGTCCAGTTTACAAATCTCAGATATTTAAGCTGATTCATATCCTGGTTTGGCAAAGTTCAGGATAGTTTTGGTGAAACTGTATTGTTTTTATCTCACAAAGCTCTGACCTATCCAGCCATGGTGGATTGGTTGTTGTTCTGATAGTTTAAACAAACCAAGCTGCATACGTCAACAACAACTATGCTGCAACCTCGAGCTAGTTGTAGTTGGCTATATGAATTCTCAATATCAGTTCTGTTTCATTTGGACTAGTTTTATTTCAATATTTAGGAGTTTGAGGTAATAACAGTAAAATTTCTCTACATGTTTTCCTAACTTACAGATCTCTAATTAGACTAAAAACACTCCTAGTAAACATTGGATTTAACGCATAGAAATATTATGAAGCCTTGTTTCCACTTTGTTGAATTGAAGTGTCATGTAGTTGTCCTCAAATTTTGATGCCCTTTTCTGAATCTTGAGAATCCAGAATTTCTGGGGCAGTGCATAATTAAGATTATTGTCAAGGAGAATGAGAAAGAATAAGTTTCTTATTGTCCCTTCTCACAAGGCAACTAATGTATGGTTTTATGGAAGTTTTAGCTCTGCTCTTTGATTAAATAGGCGAAAATCTTGGCCTCCTCCACACCACCTTAGTTTAACTTTTTGTTTGGTCACTACAACTGTATATTGGAGAAGCTTTCTGTGAATAAATTTGAACTTTTAAGTTAATTGGTTTCAGTCTTAAACTGATTTGGTTTTTGAAGTTGTTTTGCGATAATTGGGTTTCCGTGAAGAGAGTAACAAAAATAGCATGGTCTCGAGTTTGGCTGTTTTTATGTCTCCAATTATTGGAGTCATCAAAACAGATTGGAGACGTAAAAACAACCAAACTCGAGACCATGCCATACTAGAAACAACGATGATGGCAAAAACTGTTGATGGTGAGGGTAGAGAGAAAAGCAACCGTCTATTCATTACAGGTACATCTCTTATGAAAAAGCCTTTGAATTGGTTATGCTTTGGTTAATTGGTAAGTGGGGATATCCTTGAGCTTTAAAAGCACTGGATTTTTACCTGACATGATCAAATTCTGCATTGACGTTTATCATACATGGCAGTCTTGATGTCGACAATGATATCAAGATTCCTTCGTCCAAGTTATTCAGCATTCTTGAAGACAAAGTTACAGGTATGGTATTACGTGCTCTTCGCCATTAGGATGAAATGTTTGTTGGAGCACGAAACTAGATTTTTATATGCTTGAGTATTGTGGAAAAGAAACTTAAATCTATGTTGATCAAAACTCAAGGAGTTTATTTGCCTATGAATTCCAAGAATATTGAGGGTTACAATCTTTCCCATGTTTCTTCCTTGCAGTTCCTTTTGAATTTCTTTGCTAAAATCACTGTAGCATTTAGCTTCAACCGGACTAAAAAAGAAAGAAGATAGAGCAAGAGAGAATCAGAAATTGGGATTGGAATAAGTAGTACTTCAATTGTATTGTATGAAAAAAGCTATTCATGTCCAGAAAGCTAACTCTTAATTATGTTTTTTGTATTGCAAGGTCAAACAGAAAATTTGCCAGAAACGTTATTCGTTGTTGCCTGAGTTGCTCAATTAGTGAAGCATCCTGATTTTGTTGGAAGGAGATTAGCTGAAGACCAGCATGGTGCAACTCCATCTTTTGTCATTTGGATCAGATAGTCAATCATATCAGCACCATCTTTTAGACAAGGAAGCTGCCACAAAGAGGAACTGTAGTGAATAACCTCTGAATATGTTTTATCTGTAATTTCTCACGTTCGCCTTTTTCAATGTAGGTGATTCAATTGAATGTCTTTGGTTCTACATAGCTTCGTCCCCCGTATCAGCCAAAGTATAGTCTATGACCGCGCCATCAACTGCAAAACGGAATTGTCAGTGAATTGTAGATACTCCTGTGGTATAGCTGCAGTTAGGAGTCAAGCAGTTGCCATTTGCAAAAGTCATGTGTAGAAAGTACTTCAAGTCCTGCTGTGTGATCACCATTATGTGTTATACCGGTAGACTCTAAATACTGAGCTAATTTACTGGCCATTATGTGTTGGGCACAGCAAATGTCTTGATCAAGGAGAGTTCTTTCAATGAAAATTATGTCAGCAATTAGACGTTAATCTGTAGATTAGTAACATCGTTGAAACTCCCCACAGCAAATGTGCTTGATCATGGAGAGTTTCAATGAGGTTATTAATTACTCAAATCTTAACGTCTTAAATATGTCACTTTCGTCATAATTATTCTACAAATGTTGCATTAAATATAACTCTTCCAACTTTGTCATAATCTCTGAAGACTTATACTATTATATTCCTTTCGTCTCAATGCATGCGGTGATGTTCGATTTTATGTAAGAGTTTAAAACAATTTAAACGTGTGGTTTAAAATGTCAATAGATATTTGTAGTAATAGCTAAGAATAGTTAAATTTTACTACAAATATCTGACATAGTTTAGACCACGTTTGGACGTATGTTTTTTGGCGGATCACTAATAGCAAAGCATGTTACTCCTTCTGTCCCAATTTATGTGATATATTTTTTTTAGTCATCCCAAAAAGAATGATATATTTCTTATTTTGCAATAGTTTTAACATTTATCTTTTACGCTTATCGAGATGATCTATAACTACACAAATATCTTTACTTGTTTTAGACCACAAGATTCAAGAGTCTCTTTATTTCTTAAACTCCGTGTCGAATTAAATTACATCACATAAATTGGGACAGAAGAAGTTTCTCATTCCTTCGATTAAAAAAAGTACAATATCGAAAGAGATAATTGCATTTTTATCTCAGGTATTAATAAGTTTTAATTTTGGTTCTCTTAATATATATATAACTAAGCACTTCTAACCTTAAATCTATAAAATGGGTGATTTCCAATTTTTGTATAGCAAATACGCTGGATTTGAACTATTTTAAAACTGTTGGGTTTAAATGATAGATTGAATGGGAAATGGAGGGAGTTCCCTCTTGCTCTATAAAATAATCATTTGTCCCACATCGGTAGTGGAAAGAAAAGTGGGAGTTGTCCCACATCGGTAGTGGAAAGAAAAAGTGGGAGTTGTCCCACATCGGTAGTGGAAAGAAAAGTGGGAGTTCTCTCTTGCTTTATAAAATAAGCATTTGTCCCACATCGGTAATGGAAAGAAAAGTTCTTCTACTTATAAGTAGAATTACTCCTTGTCAATAAAAGGGTTGAGGGGGCAAGGACCCCTCGCGCCGTCGTCGTCGCTCGGCTCGGCCCGGCTCCACCCCGATTGATTGATAATCTTTTTGGATCAAATTTTCTTTAATTTAATTAATTATTATTTAATTAAATTAATTAACTTATCCAATCCTACCCGTTAGTGACCCTGACCCGCGACCCGGCCGGATCCGCGTGTCTGACCCGCGACCCGATTTTTTTCCCACATTTAAATTTCCCACCAGTTTTAGTGACTGTTCAGAAGGGTTGCAAACCTTCAGAAACAGTACTTCCATGGCTATAAATTCGTTTGATTCCTCAGAATTTTACTTACGAATTTTCTGAACAACAAAAACTTCTTCTTCTTCTGCATAAACAAATTCTGTGTGATATACTGCTGTTGAGTGGTTCGCCGCTACCTGAATTTGGAGTACTACTATTCTGGTAAGATAATCGTTCTATCATGGGAGGGGATATTCCATCAACCTCGAGTACTGTGAGGGGAATAATTTCCTTAAGGACACACTTTGAACTAAGTGGGCTCGATTATATTCTGAAAAAATTATTCTTATTTTTTCAACACTGATTCTGTTTATTTTAAGTAATTATTATTTACTGGTTTTTTGGAATACAGATTACTAATAATAACTGTAACGCCCTCAAATATGGAGTAATGGTATAAATTTAACACACACACATAAGATACTATGGTATTCAATTATTTAGATCTACTATTTTGTATGAGGCGGAGTGTTGGTCGGTCAAAATTTCACATCTAGAAGATGAAAGATTGCGGATATAAGGATGTTGTGATGGATGTGTGGGCATACTACGAAGGATAGGATTAGAAATGAAGTTATTTGGGACAAAGTGAGAGTGGCTTCAGTGGAGGACAAGATGGGGGAAGTAAGACTGAGATGGTTTGGACATATACAAAGGAGATGTACGGAGGCTCTGTGAGAGGTTGGCTATAGATGGTTTCAGGAAAGGTAGAGGTAGGCCGAAGAAGTATTGGGCAGAAGTGATTAGACATGATATGACGCAATTGCAGCTTTCCGAGGACATGATTTTAGGTAGAAAGTTGCGGAGGTCGTGAATTAGAGTAGAAAGTTAGTAGATAGTAGTGCGTCTTTACGTGTATCCTTCCAGACTAATAGGTGTAGTAGTATCTTTGTAGTCTCTGTTAATTATTGTACTTTAATTATCGAACTAGTTTGTTGCAGTTACTGTTACTTACTCTTCTTCATAATGTTTATTTTGCATTTTTTTGTCATGACTTCTTTACTTTTATCAATGCTTGTATGATCTTTTCTTTTTTTTCATGCTTTCTTTTGGCTCGATTTTTTCACCTCTAAAATAGAGTTAAGGTCTGCATACCTTCGCCAGAACTCATTTGTTACAATGAATAGGTTGTTGAAGTATTTTTAAGCTAGCGAACTCATTTGTTACAATGAATAGGTTGTTGAAGTATTTTTAAGCTCCGCAAGTGGATGAATCAAAGTGCACATACCAATTAAAATTGCTTAGCAAGATATTATCCGGATCAAATTAACAATTTGTTTTGAGGGACTAAAGTTATGAATTTTCCTTTTGAAAACAAGTCGACCACCCCTTGTATTAGAATTTTGAACACAATTCTAGAACCTGCCATTTCAATAACGTGCCAAAACATACTTCCAAAAAATCCATTATTACACTTGTAAGGTGCTCAAAAGCCCACGTCTATAGCCACAAATATCTCACATTACACAATATATCTCTCCTCATCCCAATAAACCTTATCAAGAAATCAATCCCAAAAAAAAATATACCCTTTCCTCCAACCCTCAAAATCTTGAAAAAAAAGTTACTTTCTTGAAATTTGACATTACACCCTACTACCTTTATATATCACATCCCACTAAACCTTATCAAGAAACACTTTTCTCCAATCCTCAAAATCTTGAAGAAAAATACACGCTTGAAATTTTGCAAAAACAACCCAAAAGAGATGGAAGTAGTGAAGAATTTGGATGTTGAAAAATACATGGGGAGATGGTATGAAATAGCCTGTTTCCCGTCAAGAAATCAACCCAAAAATGGTGAAAACACTAGAGCCACTTACACTTTAAAGCCAGATGGGACAGTACATGTGTTGAATGAAACATGGAGTGATGGAAAAAGAGGTTCAATTGAAGGCACTGCATATAAAGTTGATCCTAAAAGTGATGAAGCAAAGCTAAAAGTGAAGTTTTATCTTCCTCCATTCTTGCCAATTATTCCTATTACCGGAGATTATTGGGTTCTTTATATTGATGATGATTATCAATATGCTTTGGTTGGTCAGCCTAGTAAGAAGTATCTTTGGGTAAGTTCACTCATTTGATCTTTTTAAAGATATAGTGAACTATTATTGTATGAAGGATTTGAGTTATATATACTAATAAAGTAAAAATTACTTAGTGTGTTATAACAATTAGTGAATTGTAACATAGTTTGAGTAGGTTAAATATTATTTTATCAAGAAATTCACACTCACCCTCTTATTAAGTGATTTAACTGTATAAATATTTTTTACATGGTCAATATATGGATTTAAGTTTTATACCCTAGCAAGTAGCAAGGCAGGTATTAATACGACTAGTTCGAGAGCTATCAAGGCTGACATTAGATTGACGGCTAGTTCTCAAAGCTAGAAATCTACTAATCTAAAAGTCTCAAAACCTTAGTGTAATGATAAAAGAATATCTTGGTATATAAACCAAAAATCATGCCACCTTATATGTCGTGAAAATCACCTTAAGGCCACTCACTCGAGTAGTTCTCTTCTCCCATATCTGCACATAAAGAACTTATATTATTATTAAATTTTAAACAGTTAACCAGTAATAGCAAGTTACTAAAGTTTACTAGATTATTAATTAACCCCCGTTCTAATTTATGTATTATATTTTTCTCTTTATATTCCAGGAGTTTTATAATTTTTCCTTTAGAATAAATTTAATTTTAATATTTTCATTTTAACCGTGATGACATAATTTATCACCACATAAGTATCTATGAGTTATTTTAGTCCCATTAAGCTTCAAAAGTTGTCTTTTTTCCAAAAATAATTGTCCCTAGTCAAATACCTTTAAGACAAAGGAAATAATGTTTATTAAGTTTCTATCTGTAATCACTTAATAATTTACGTAAGTGATAAATATAGTTGTGTAAACATTTTTTTGTATCTTATATAAAACTTAAAACTTATTAATTATTATACTATAGTTGAACTCTTAAGTCAATAGATATATGCTTAGCAAAATGTTCTTGGTTGGCAGATACTATGCAGGCAAACACATCTTGATGAAGAGATATACAACCAACTTGTTGAGAGGGCTAAAGAAGTAGGCTATGATGTGAGCAAACTACACAAAACACCTCAAGCTGATCCTCCACCTGAGAGTGAAGATGCTCCAAAGGACACCAAAGGAATTTGGTGGATTAAATCTATCTTTGGAAAATAATCAATCACTAAATATGGTTTACAAAAAAAAAACAAGAACCTACAATATGAACAATGAAAAGTTAAGTGTTGTAAAAAAGAGTTTGTTATTTTAAAATTTCGAATGCTTTTGAGGTTTGTATTCTTAGGAGTCCTTTACTTCTGGTAACTTGTAAAGTTGATAGTATATTGTGTTGTAAGAGTTCGTTGTCAATTTTGCATTTGAGTTTATGTTAATGAAATGTTAAATGTTTATTTCTTTCTTTTCTTTGATATGAAGTTTCTTGAAATTTTACTTGCCAACCCGTTTGGATAAAAAAATTATTTGGTTATATATTGTTCTAATTGAAAAAAGATTTTGTTTGGAATACTACTGATGGTGAAATGACCGGATCTTGGTCTATTTGAGATTGTTGCTTAATTTTTCACTTCGAACTAGAAAACAAAATTTCGTCTTGAGTTAATTTTTAAGTAAAAGAACTCCCTAAAAAAATGGTGGATTAAATCAATCTTTGGAATATAATCTATCAGTAAATATAGTTTTAAAGACGAACTTACAATATAAACAATGAAGACGTGTTGTAAAAACGAGTTTTTTGCTTTAATTCCAAAATGTTTTAAGGTTGTATTATTCTCTAGTCCTTTTTTATCGTGAAATCTTGTAAAGTTGATAGTAGCAATGTGTTTGCATTTGAGAAATGTTGAAATCTTGTTTATTTGTTACTTTGGCATGAATTTTCTCAGATAACTTCTTATCAAATGGCTCCCACCTAGAAAAATCTTGAAACTTCTGCTAAGGAGGTTATATATATATAAATTTCTATTTCTATTTAATGCTTCGTCTCCCTCTGTAATGCTTGGGCTTTCAACTCGTTCTAAAGAAAATAGGATATTGGGTAATAAATTTTTAATATTCAAACAACTTTTATTAAAGATAAATTGCAAATAATTGACAATTTTTTTTTTATCTATCCGGCCCTAGGGTAGATCAACAATCACTTCTCCGATACGATACAAAAATAATTATGCATTATTCTCACATCGATGGCAACTTCAAAGAGGTTATATATAAATTGTTGGGAGTTTTGCTCTATGGTACTTTATAAAGTAGTACGGGAAGTATATAACTATTACAAATATTCGAAAGGATAAACAAAGATTCAATAGTTCAACTAGTAATCTGAAAATTACAAGATAACCACAAAACTGAAATTACAATTTTGTTGAAAACGAAAAAATGGAAACTGGTTTTGCTGAGTCGAGTGTGGCACTCTGTCCTTAAGACAATATTGCCCCGTATGTATCCTTTATACGTCCTGGACAATTTGTCTCCCAAGATAAAACAGCAATGAAACCTTGAGCAAAGGAAACTCAAGAGCTACCGTGAAGAATATTGAGTAACGAAATGATGCTTGGAAATTGTAGGAAGAAAACTGATTTTGTTGTGTATTTTCGTGAGCTTTATGAACTGTTATTTTTCTGCTATTTGTGGTGCTCAACAATGGTGTAAGGGTGTGTTTATATAGGTGAGGGAGGGGCTGAAAACTGCCTCATAATAGCCAAATAATGGCCATTATGGAGGTAGTAAAGTCACCAACATAAATGGTGAAAGAACCAACGGATTTGGCCATTATAGGAGGAGTAATTCAGCCAAAATAAATAGCTGAATTGAGTGCTTGACGTTTCTGTTTTGACCATCGAAATTTTGAACTTCAGGGACCAAACTGTACATCTTGAAACTTCAGGGACCAAACTGTACATCTGAAAGAATTCTGGTTCAAACTGTACTTCTGGCAAAGTTTTCTGGCCCAAAAAGATAATATTAGAAGGCCCACAGCCCACGGCCCACGGCCCGTGAACCCGGAACCGGACGGGCGGGCGGCGGCGGCGCGCGTGTGGTCTTTACTTGAACCGAAGCACATCTAGGTCCTCCCTCCTTTAAACACATGGGATACCCCTTGGGGTCCCAAACCCCAAACCAATTTCAAGTATTATATACACAACAATTCTTTCTTCCTCTACCGATGTGGGAGAATTACACACAATACCACACTTTCCATGCTTCAAACACCTTACTTCGTGAACCAATATCTCTTTCATTTCTCAATGAAATTTGACGATTCTTGGCCCTACGGTTATCTACGTACTTAGTAGATCATGCATGTGTGAAGAACCGGATTCTCCAACATACGTTACACTAGTGTTTAAGCCGTTAAAGTTGGTCGGTCGCAACTCCCGCCAAAGGCAAATTTCCAACATAAATTCTCTTTCTCGAAAAATATAAAAGAAATGAGTGGCGCACAAATATCTTTTATAAAAGAAAGAACTGAGCCATAACAAATGAGGAGCTATTCGATTCTACTTCAATATGGCAATAGAGATATAGCTAATCTTTTTAGTTACTTGAATATTACCTAATTGTTATTTGGTGTCCGACATTTATTAGTTTTGGCTAAATTAATTTAGGGAAGTGTTTCTTAAAATGGTTGAAGTGTGATCGGTTGAACATAGATTGAAGTGTGATCGGTTGAACATCTTCTATCGAGAAATTATACAATATTTATAAATATAAATTATACTGCTTATATATGTTAAAAATTATACTTTATACATTAATTCTCTTGAAAAATAAATATTGTATTCATCAACCAAGTATAGGTATGTACAATCTGGATCACCAAGAGTTTGGACAAGTTGCCTCAAAATCTCTAGTGCTTCAGCTCATTTCAGACTACCAGAAACAAAATAAAAAAGAGAGTTAAACATTAGAGAATCCTGGTTCCAACATGTTAGCTACTATGGACATGTATCTAACTGATTCACCTCTCCAGCCAACTTCCTGGGGTGTTGTAATTAAGAGAATTTGTTTCTTTCTTTGGCGTAAAGTTTCTTGAAATTTTATATACCTAGGATCTATTTGGAAATAACTTTTTTTTTTTGTTGCATTTCTTAAAAAAAATGCAATATTCTTTTGATTACATATTGTTTTGATTTTTAACTCCAAACTTTTGAAAAAACAATTTTGGTTTGAGCTAATTTTTCAAGTTAATTAAAAGAAAATTTCCCTTAGAAAAATGGTTGACTAAATAAAAAATCAGTAAATATGGTTATAAAAGAAGATCTACAATATAAACAACGAAAAGTAGTGTTGTGAAAAAGAATTTGTTGTTTTAATCCCAAATGTTCATGGTTGTCCTCTTATAGAAGAACTCTCCTTGTAAAGTTGATATATATTGTTAGGTCCGGGTATGCTATGAAACAATAAAAACAAAATGGAAGCAAACTAATTCGAATGCCAATTCAGTTTCCGAATGTCGGCGACAATGTCGTCCGGCACCAGTGACAACACTTTAATAAAAATATAAAACTTTAAAGAGCAATGCATCGGAAATTTAAAGAACACAAATGTTTAAAATTTACATAGGTTATATATATATATATTATATAATCTATGACGGTCAATGATCGAGAGTATAGTTTATATATATATATATATATATATATTATATACAAAAATTACAAATTCCTTATTTTACAAGATGAAACGGAAAAGAATTAAACGTTGAAGTCGAAGATGACTTTCTGCCTGAAAAATCTACCTAAATAGACATAGACAACTTCTCATTACAATTGCTCAATAGAAAGCTAATCTAGAATCTAAACTGCAATTGTAATGTTGGACAAAATATTGTCAACACGCTCAGGCAACACTTGCGATCCAATTTTCTGAGATGAATTCTCGAGAGCTCTCTTGATATTTTTACAATCTGATTCTGGATATCGATTCACTTCAGCATCCTCTCTATTTATAGTAGAGAGTCTTCCTTGAAAAACTCATCGATTTGTTGTGAAGGTTGAGGGAAAGGTGGGCAGCCGATGTGTTTGTTGGAGAAGATTATGAAGCAAAATCCTTTAACTTCTTGAACTTATTCCTCAAGCATAGCAACGACTTTGACTTGTTCTTTCCACGTTTTTCATCAGCTCCTATTTACCTTGCAAAGTCACTTTTACTTCATAGTAATATTTCCACAAATATTGCTTCATTCCGTGAAGTAAGACAAAACTGTTTTCATAAAATGTTGGTCCGAATGTTGTTACATTTGTTCCAATATTTCTTAAATTCAAATCAGTACTTAAAACGATATGTTGGGTAGAATGTTACAACACCAAACCCAACATTAACATTCTCCCCCTTTTTGTCTTTCTTCACAAAATCCATTATGACCTGTGCAAATGACTTAAGGCAATGTGATAGATGTTGTCCCAACATCTATGATTATAGTTATGATCCCCCTTAACATGTAATGGTATCAATCACAACATATGTATACCAGTGTATACCAAGACATAAGATTAAACACAATATTAACACATACATTAATATACAGATCATCCAATATACAAAAGAAAATACCCAAATATCAATTTTAAACCAATGTCTCAACAATCAATTATCCAGTTAACACTTCAGCCAATTAAAACAACCAAATAAGAACATTGTTCAGCAAAGCAACTCAGTCAGATAGCAAATCAATCAAATAGCAAATCAGCCTGCTCCCCCTAGCTTATCATGCATCAGTAGTAGCTTCCAGCCGCTTTATACTTTTGCATGACAACTTCTGCTTCAGCTCTAAGCCTTAACCTCTTCAACATCACTTTCCTCCCAACATCCTCTTCTCTCTGCACATCAGCAACAACAACTTCTTATTCAACAGCAACATTGTCTTAAGAACTTTCAACCCTTTGCTCCCCCTGCACAGAAGAATCATCTCCTCTTTTTGGGAAGAATGCAATAGTAAGAACTGGTCCCTAGCCTGAACTAATGCATCCCTGGCAGTATCAACCTCTGAAATTTGTTGGTTGATCTTGGCAATTTGACCAACTAACCATTCAGTTGTCAGAGGTGACAGTTCAGAACCAGTGTTGCCCTGAATGTGTGTAACATTTATGACAATATTCTCACTGTCAACTTCCTTTTTCCATGAAAGGTCAATAATTCTTTCTTTGCTTTTCAAAATTTCCTTGTTAACTGAATTAACCTTAGGAGCTTTCCCTAAAATATCTTCTCTTCTAGAAGCCTTGGGTAGTTAGAATTTGGTAGATCAGAGAGGGAAAGAGAAGGATTAAAGTTGACTCTTTTTCTGCCAAATTGGCTACTTGATAGAAAATCATACTTCATAAGTCAACTTTTAATCTTTTTTCAATTTTAAACAACAGTGAGGCTTGATCAGTTGTTACAATTGACTCATTTAGTGAAGAGAGCCAATTGTGAATGACAATCTTATGGGGTGGGGGTGGAGAATAAGGCAGTTAACTTTGAAGCAGGGCATCGAGGGATCTATTTCTTCATTATACCTCCAGTGAGGTATTCAATTATCTCATCCGTATTCTCAGTTGCTCTTTCTGTAGTGCTACTTCTTTCTTCAGACTCAATTTCCAAACATTGATTAGTAATTAAGGGTGTAAGCTGATAAATTTTGTTATAGAGGTATACCTTCCCAAATTTCTCTGAGGAGACATCTTCTATATCAGAATTCAAGTTCACATAAAACAACCTAGTTATTTCATCAATGAATGGTTCTTTCTCAGTTACAATTTTAAGTAGCTTTCTATCATTGAGGAACTCAACCAAACCATATTATGAACATGAGGCTATATCTAACACTTTTTCCAGCCTTGAGAACTCTATTCTTATACCAATCCTATTTATCAAATTTAGCTTTGGAATAGAACTTTTCAAAAAAAGAATTTACCTCAAAATCAGAGTCAGATTCGGTTTTGCTGGAGGAGGATGGTGTTGGTGTCTCTTCTGAAGTCTACTGAAATGTTGCTTGAGATGTTGTGGCTTAATCGACAACATTTTGGGCAACATCTGTTATAGCACGACTGGGAATTCCTTTGGGAAAAAATCTCGTCAGTGGGGTATCATCAGAAATTTTCTCATCTTGAGACACACTTTGAGAAACAGAGGCAGTAGGTTCTTCTTCGGTTTCTTTAGAGGACAACTCAAAGTCCATATCTTGAGCAAACATATACAATAGTTTTAAATCTGAACTTCTTGGTGCTAGGCTCCTGTTGGACTGTTCTCTTGAACACTCTACTCGATCTACGAGTAGGGAAGGAGGAGGAACTGAGTCTTTTACCTAGGGTCGAATAATCTGATGTAGCATCTACATCTATGGGATTATTGTCATCCCCGAAGTAACTAATGTCTAGTGGTTCCTCATCACATCTAAGAACAATATCTGTACACCTGTTTTTAGGCAGGTGTGGAGAAGAAGATGTGCCTGGTTGTTGAGGTTATCTGATGCTCATGGGAGTGTTGCTGGGTGTGTTGATCGACATAGGTGTTGACATTGGGGAGGTTTTCATCGGTGAGTTTTGAGAGGATCTTGAGGGTTTAGGGTTTTTGCAAGATAATGGGGTTTGAAATGATGAAAGTTTCATCGGTTAGGTAGGGGTTTTACCGAGGTTGTGATGTAATTTTTTGGGAAATCTGAGATGAAAAGAAAATAGCAAATAAGAGGAGTATTTATATACATGTCAAATTTTTTCTAAGCAAAATAAAATCCTTAGTTTTAGGAGTTAGAGATTTATCTAGTAACTAACACCTAAAAATTTGGGATAAATTGATAAGCATCACGGTAGGAATTTAAACTTATCATTTTAAAGTTTTGAAATTCCTATTAAAACAAGGCATAAAAATAGGGAGAAATTCTGATTTTCCTGGAATCAGTTAAGAACAACATCCCAACAAATATCATAATCTGAAAATGTCAACAACAATGTTGACAACATTTTGGACAACACAAGTATTTTGATCCTTCAAGAATTTTTCATACTGGCAACAAATCAAGACACATTTTATACATATTTATGAGTTTGATCACTGAACCAATGTAACATTTTCTCATCGTGTCCTTGGTTTAATCATAAAACACATACAAAAAGGTTTCTCCTGTCAAAAGTGAGAATACTTAATTTAGTATTTTCAAAATTTCTGTTGAAGCACTCGATACTCCTACAGAATAGGAACAGTATCTTGTCAAAGGGCTTTGCCCATTTTGCACAGTTGTCAATCATTTGTTAAGGCTTTGCCTTATTTTGATACTATATTTTTATGATATATATAATTTTATATATCATCGCAGAGAACGGTATCACGTTGGAATCACATTCTTATTGAAGGATCATGCTTGTATGACCAAAATTAATGCACTATGCATCAACAATAATCAGTTTATGATATTACATAGGTAAATGTCACCTGAAATGTTAGACAATGTTTCAGCTGACATTCCCCAAAAATGCCTTTTTAGAGATTACAAAGACCAAGAGGTTTTTTCAAACTAGAAAATCTCTCATGGTCCAAAGCTTTTGTAAAAATATCAACTAGTTGATGAAGAGTGTCAATATGTTCAATTTGAACTAGCTATTTTTCTACTAAATCTCTTAAAAAGTGATGTCTAATATCAATATATTTTGTACGTGAGTGCTAAACTGAATTTTTGGAAATATTTATAGCACTCAAATTATCACGACAAAATCAAAATGTTGCGCGAAAATCCATAGTCGTCTAACATGTGTCTTAGCCATATTATTTGAGAGCAACAACTTCTAGCTGCTACATATTCAGATTCAACAGTTGAAAGTGAGACACAATTTTGTTTACGACTATACCATGAAACAAGATTATTGCCAAGATAAAAACATCATCCACTTGTACTTTTTCTATCATCCACTTGTACTTTTTCTATCATCCACATCCCCAGTCCATTCCGAGTCACCGAATCCTATTAAGTTAGGATTAGTATATTTGGAATACCAAATTCCCAACTCACATGTGGCAGCAACATATTGGATAATACGTTTCACGACATTTAAGTGGGATATTTTGGGACAAGCTTGAAAACGGGCATAAACACAAACACTAAATATAATATCTGGGCGACTAGCAGTAAGATAAAAAAGGCTACCTGTCATAAATCGATATAATGTTGGGTCGACATTTTCACCAACATTATCCTTACATACCTTTTGCGACGAACCCATTGGCGTCTTCATTTGTTTAGCGTTCTCCAAACCAAATCTCTTAACTAGATTCTTAGCATATTTACTTTGTGAGATGAAAATTCCATCTTCACTTTGCTTAATCTGCAAACCTAAGAAAAAAGTTAGTTCCCTAATCATGCTCATTTCAATTGTTGATGACATAGATTCAACAAATGACTTTAGATAAGATTGTGAGGTCGAACCAAAGACTATGTCATCTACGTAGATTTGAGCAATAATAATATCTACACCATGACGTTTAATGAATGAAGTACGATCAGCTTCATCACGGTTAAAATCAAATTCAAGAAGCAAGTTAGTTAGATGACCATACCGCACGAGGGGCTTGTTTCAATCCATACATTGCCACTGGCCAGCGTGCTGGGCCGGCAACATCGGTGATTCAGAGGGCAGAGTGGTGATCGGCGGTACATCGACCGCCAATGCTTGTGGAACATGCCCGTCTTATTTGGCTTATCTAGTTTCCTCCAGTAGTAATTGTGACCAAGCCTTGTTGAAGCTAGAGAGAGGATCAGCTTGTTCGATCATCGTGGCAAGTGTATCGTACTCACCTTTCGGTAAACCAATAATGAGTTGCAAAACCATAGTTGTTTCGAAAATCGGATTGTCAACAACATTAAACAATCGATCGGCCACTAGTTTGAGTTGTTTACAATAGTCTGACATGTTAGCGAAATTCTCAAGACGGGTGGTGTTGTTAAATTATTCCTCCAAATACACGGCACATGTATGTTTATTGTCCTGAAAGATTTCATCTAGCCTTATCCATAGTTCATGAGCCGAAGCACATGTCTTCATGATAGTATGAAGTAAATCCTTGGATATGGTGCCATATATCCATTGTTTGACGATTGTGTCGAGCCTTTTCCACATCGAGTTGTCGACGTCGGGTGGACGGGGGTATGTAGCATCAATGTGATCAAGCACGTTGTATGCGCATGCATGAATTTAAAATAGTTCAGCCCACGATGAGTATTGTCCATCCTTTTGATCAAGAACCAAAGGGATAAAGTTTTTGATATTCATCACGGCAAAAGCCAGATGAAAGGTGTTAGGAGATGAGGGGGGAAGAGGATGTGTGACGTCGTGGGTGGAGGAGGAGGAATCAAGAGAAACCATGGGTTCTGTTGGCCTTTCTAAAGGGAACTGAATTTCCACTCAAGAGACCAAAAAAAAAGAAGAAGAGAAATCTGTTGAGATGGAAGTAGCCGACAACAGCAATGGTTGCACCAACAATGAGAAGCTGAAGTACCTATTGTGTGGTTGTGCAACCGCCGATAGTAGGGAGAATTTTAGGGGAGAGAAATTTTAGGATTTGGCTTTTGATACCATGTAGAATAGTGTAATTCTCATTGGTTGGAGGCTTCTCATTAATGCAATATATATATGTGTTTACAATTACAAAATCTAATTGGATAAGGATCTCTACTTTACATAATTACACTAGAATAATAATTATAAAATATATGAAGAATATTTATTTATTCTATATCGGTTGATATAGTAGTAGTGTGTATTTATGTGTATATAGGTGTCGTCAATTCTATATATATTGCATTTATGTGTCGTCAATTTTGTAGTTGAATTTATGTGTATGAAATGTTATTGTTTGTTTCTCTGGCATGAAGTTTCTTGAATAGACAATTGGATTTCATATCATATACTGCTGTATATGCTAGTTGGAAACTTGGTGGGGAAGGATTCGTCTTTGGCTTCAAATTTCCACATCGCTGTTTATCATATTTCATACCAAGTATTGTGAGAAAGGGACATGCAAATTCTTGGAGTGGAAAATGTCCCCTCTAACCAATGCTGAGTCGGTAGACATGTATTACCCCCTCCCACTAAAAAGGAACTCCGGTGCACTAAGTTTTCGTTATATGCGGGATTCGGGGAGGATCGGACCACAAGCGTCTATAGTACGCAATCTTATTTTGCATTTCTGCAAGAGACTGTTTCTACGACTTGAACCCGTAACCTCCTGATCACATAAAGACAACTTTATCAGTCACTCCGGCTCATAATTTAATTCGACACAAAATCTTTTAAATTTGTAATTTTGTAGAGATGTCATAATATGGTAAAACTTTTGAAATTTATTGTTTTAGATATATATTATGATATCATGTGGCTAAGAGCAAATTAAGAAATTTAAAATTAATTATTACCAAGTATATTTGAAACTGACTAACAAAAGGCAAAGTGAAGGTGGTAAGCAGAGGCAAATTAAGAATTTGAAGTTTATGAGTCGTACTTCCAATTATCTCAATTTATTATACAATAATAAATGAAATAATAGTTAAATAATTATATATATGTAACGATTTTTTCAACATTATACTATATGAAAGCGTCAGTGGGTGAGGGTGATCCACATGTGTGTGAAATTCGTTTTACTGGCAATTTAGACATTTGCTTTTATATATAGAGGCTGGACCAAAGTTTGGATTGTTGTGAAGTGTGAACCTGTACATTACTCTCTAGATCCGTCATTGGCGCAGGGTGCGTCTGAATTTCTTCATCAAAAAATTATATTATATATATAAAATTAAAATTATTTTTATAAATATATAGTAAAATTAAATTCTCTCAATTTTTTTCACTTACTATTTCTTGTTTAGAAAAGGAGAAAGGTCTTTTATTAAATGTTGAGGTTGAGTAGAGGGTGGATCTTGAAGAGCAAAGCGAGTCGCGGTAGCCTCTACTCTATTTATTTTTTATTGTTTTCATATTTCATAATCAAAGTTTGTATAAGATATGTTGATTGGGGCTCGAAAAATTTTCTTCCCTTTCGGCAAAGTAATTAACCTAAGATTAAGTTAAGTAAAATAAATTCGAATTTGATCTGAACTTATTTCCCCCATTTTTGTATCATAGACCATTTTATGTTTTATTTTTCGTTAGTGAAATTTCTTGACTCAATCACTATGACTAGCAAGAAAGTAGCGCAGAACAAATTAGAACGAAAAGAATGCACAACATATCAATGTTTAAATAGAACACAGCATGTGTGAGTGAGCACAAATAAAATTTTATATTGAGATTGTATATGGTAAGACAAAGAAGTTGCATATCAAGTGTGAGAATACTTTACTTTATTTATGCACTGTTATTTTAAACGGAAGGAACTCATTTGAATTCTCTTAGATTCATTAATTAGAAGTTACTCGAGATTCAACAAGTAGTTTATCTCAAATCGACGATATTATGATAATAATAGAACTCTTTTGTTGTCTGATCTATCGTCAGTGAATGTGAATCGTTGAAGGATGAGGAAGGACATTTTTGTATACACAATTAAATGGCTCCCACCATGTCCTACACTTGCTGCCAATATTGCAGCATAGAAGAATCTTGAATTTTTTTGCTAAGGGAGTTTTTTTATAAATTATAGTATTAATTAGTAGTCCTTTTCATAATCCAAGGATAAGGAAATGGTCCATGTTACTTGAAATTATCTTGTTATAGCATCTTCTCTTGGATGGGAGATGTTCCTTCCTCAAGGATGGCAACTATTGAGTGCGTACACTCATTACTCCTTGAAAGAAGTTGCTTTTTCTTTTACAAAAATAATTAGTCATCTGATATTCGAAACTTGTTTGACTTACTAAGTTAGATCGATCTATGTTGCGTAGAGTATGTTAAGAGGCATATGTTCATTATTATAGTAGAGGAATGACAGCTTGAAAGGTGATCAATTGAACGTCTTTCATTAGAGAATTATACAATAAATAGAAAATATTACTTACTTATATAGGTGCAAAATCACTTTTTATGCATATACGTGAATTAAATCTTAAACATCCGTAGTGATATTTTGAATTTGTCACTAACTACCTTACCAAAGTTTTTATACTTAAAGTTCAAACTCGAGAGATTAGGTAGAAGGATTCACACATTCTATCACGTCCTTCGATGATTTTCAGCGATTTATTCATAAAATGACATGTTTTTATCCATTCAAGGGCACCTCATATCCCTGTTTGTTTTGACATGACAAATATAATTTTTGGATAACGTCCTGCTAGTTCGGGAACTTTGTATCATGAACACAACTACTTATTACACACTAGAAGGTATGTATAAGTAACTTTTAGACAGTTAATCGTTTCCAAATGCCACAATTCGTGGACCATCGAATTTTTATTTGTCTTAAAGAAATGTTTATTTTCTTGGGACATATGATATATGATATATCACAGGAGTCTTTAAAGTTGCTTTGTTTGGGAGCAGTCTTGACTCCTCTTGCCTATGGGGTCATGGTGGACAACCTATTTCAATAGGAAAGCTTTGTAAGTCAAAATAACACATGAAAAATGGAAGAAGCACCAGAAATGTATGTGAAATTGAAGCTAATAGTTCTAAGATCATCATAGGTGAATTCAGATTCAAATCTAAAGGTTTCAAGATCCTGAATTCCTTAAAGATTAGGGTTCAAAATTGAATTTCTTTTCTAGTATTTCTCACATATAAATCTATGATATAAGTCAGGAGAAGTGGATTCAATTGAACTTATTCTTCATACTATAGGTCCACCCTTGAAGATCACAGAACTTGGCTTAAAGTCACAAAATCTCTGTTTAATATGTGATGGAGTGTTCATGCATCATATTATGCATGAAGAAAATTGAAATTTCGGTGTAACTTACTCCCTACGTCTCAATTTATGACAGTGTTTGTCACGCTCCGAACCATGGCCTGGGCGTAACACGGCACTCTGTGCCTGACTGCATGTGACCGAACGAACCTCATAGCTTGGTGAATCAATATGGATATCTAATATCATGAAATAATAATTTATAACATGTAAATCTGAATACTGAAAATATAGTTGCGGAAATAATCTGAAAAAAAAACATATTAAGTCTGAATACTGATGACATGCTAAGCTAGTCTATGAAACCTTTGAACATGAGTCTGACTGCTAAAACTATTTTACCGGGACAAGGCACCCAGTATACCTTTATTAAAAAGCATGACATGAAAATAAATGAAACTAACACCCTGAATGATATGAGGTTCACCAAATAGCTGATACGTGAGAATCCTAGCAAACTGATCCGTCGTCCTGAAACTTTGTACCTGCACCGTGAAGTGCAAGCCCGGGGTAAAAGTGACGTAAGTACATTTGAATTGTACTCGTATATAAAGCAATTGAATGAATAAGCAGGCAAGTGAAATAATAGGAACATGAAACTGAAAATGTAACCTGAGCATGAGCATGTATAATATGTGGTATGAATATATAATAAAAGTAAAACATGGTAAATCATTTTTAGTGGGAGAGCTTTAGTATAACCGACATGAAATCACCACGCTAGAACGTGTCGTCTGATCTCTACCCGATCAGCTAAGCCATCTCGTACATTGTCGGGGAACGAGACATGAACATGACATGAATGGATCCAATACCCGCAATGGGTAACATGAAGGAATCATCCTAACTGGATGGAGCATTCCTTATCCTACGTTGGCATACATAGTTTCAGGCTGTCTGAGCCTTCTCGGTAATATATGCAACTCCCAAATATGAACAAGAATATAGTTGACTTAGAAGCCCATGCATTTCATAAACATGACTTGTAAACATGGTTTGTAGATATAATATAACATGTATGTTGTTTTCATAAGACATGAAAAATTCATGAAGTAAAACAATAGTAGTTCGTAAACAATTCGTATTTTATGCTTGAAACTCATCGAATCAATATTATGAGCATTCATGGATTACAGACGAATTCATGACGACCACAATGACATATCATGAATACAATTAATGAAAACGTGATATAAGCATGATATATAATTGTACATGCATTTAGGTCATCATGAACTTGAGTAAAACCCTAAACTTATGAAATTTCATACTTCCATAGATGAAAGTAACGTGGGGAAGAACAATAACATTCCCACGCGTGGATAGAAGCCTTACATACCTGTAAACCAATTCAACGAACTAGGTTGCTTTCCTGACGAAGAACACCAAAATCCTAGCTTAGAATCGCTTGAGAAGGATTTACAATGGAAATTCTATGTTTTTGTTTATGAATCGCGTTAAGAATCATGAAATTAATGCTTGAACTGATTAAGAATCATAGGAGTGATCTTACCTTAATGTGGAAGGTTGAGAGGAGAGGAAAAACTATTGCTAAGGGTTTTGAACAAAGTGGGAAAAGTCTTAAAGAAGTTACATATATTTAAAATTCGAGAAAAATCATGTCTGGCCAAAATTGGCCTAGCGCTCCGCCCCCTCGCCCCGCGTCAGGCTTATTTTTCCAAGACAACTTTATTTTCCTCCTCTCTAGAAAACATGTCTGGCGCCCCGCGTCCATGCCTACCGCGCACGCCCAGCGCCAGGCTTATTTTTGATTGAGTCAACAACATTTGGTAAATCGTGCTTAACTTTTCGTATTGATGTCCGTTTGACCTGGTCCTTATATGGATGGAAAGGTATTTCATAGGGTTACAACTTTCATGTTTTAGTTTTTTTCAAATTCCCAACGTAATGCTTGAAGTGAGGGCTTGTGAAAACTCAATTGAAAACAGTCTCCGTAGAGTAACTTCCAACTCTAATTTTTCCTAAGACTCTTCTTATGCCTACTATACTCCTCATCTTGGTTCCATTATGTTCCAATTGTACGGATCAAATCTTAGCCCGAAGGTACGAGGTGTTACTGTGTTTGACTGGGTATGTTTAAGAAATAAAGATTTTTTAAACTACTTGTGTTACAGACCCAAATAATAGAGCCCAACTCAAAAGACTAGTCAATTAGATGGGAGAGCACATTTATCCAACAAACCCATTAGTATTTCTCTGTTTAACAATGAGGAAACAATTGGCACATTACAATATTGTAACACATAACAGGAAACCAATAGCCATCAGAAACAGGAAACATATCATATAGTAACTATATTTAGGTGAGATCACAACTTTCAAACAATATTATCAATCTGACACTTGACTCTTCCTCTTCATCTGAGATCATACTACAGTAGAGAACCAAAAGAATTCGAGCTTTCAGAAATCATAGATAATATAAACACACAATTCTCTGATACTTCATATGTAACATAAGACACGAGTTTGTCCGTGGTTGAATCGCCCCCTTCCTTTTGAAACCGTCTATAAAACCGTGCAGCATGAATTGGTCTTCTTCGCCTGCTTGTAGAACATCTGTTTGAAAATCAACCGATTTATGTCAGGAAATAAATAGAAGCCAACCAAGGCTCAAAGATATTCTGTAAGTCTGAAGCTTCTACGATATTAACATTAGTAAGAATAATAATAACAAAAAAAACAACAGAAAACCTCGTCACTAATTTGGATGACCCGTTACCATTTAACGAAAAAAATATTAGTTCTGCATAACATGATAAGAGGTTCAGGACAGCTATTTCATACGTCTTTTTTTTACTTGCCAAGTCCATGAGTACGTCAACAAATTGCATCACCACGAAGATTAATTTCTCCCCACGAGAAGATTTAGCAGAAAAATGTCTATTAATCCATTTAAAAATTTACAGTGTGATTCTAATGTGTTTTGGCGGTTCCACTGGTTGGAGAGTTGACTGGAAGACAACTTCAATTAGCTGGCCAGCACGCAAACAGTGCGCTTATCTCGTGTGATAATACCAGAGCTAGTTGCTTAGTTCGTAAGCACACATTAGAATATTAACGGGTGGATCATACAAATGCCCCTTAAATATGTCAAATTCCTCCCAAAACACATCTCAGAAAGAAAATCAATGAAGAGACCCAAAAATACTGGTTACTCAAGCAACTACCTCCTGACTATACTGGCCAAGTTCAATTTTTTCAGAGAAGCATCATCAATGGCTCTTTTATATCCATGTTATTCCCCACCATTGGCATACATCAAGTTCCTCCAACATGTTTACCAACTAAAATAAAAACAACTGAACTATAACAAAGGGCATCTGCTATGGGAGAACAAGGGGACAAGATAATAAAAAATAAAAAAAAGGTGTGTGTGCGTGGGGGGTGGGGTGGGGACAAAAGAGAGAGAGAGCCCGCAAGAGTAAGGACATGAAAGAAAAGAAGCTAATGCCTACGTAATCTCATTGCTAACAAGAAGGGGGAGAAGGCATAAGCTGTCTTATTACAAAAACAATGTGCATATTCTTGAGCTAACAATAACTAGTTTTACAGTGTTCTATGAAGATTTTTCACATACAGCCTGCAAAATTGGAGTAACATAGGCATGTATGATGTATGTTAACTGCACCTTCACTTATCGTGTCATGTCCATGCTCGTAGAGAATGTGACCAAGTCAAATACTTACCCTAAATTAATTGCAAAATAGCCTTTCCTGTGCAACTGAATATTGAACTTAACAAGCTACTGCATCTTATTAGTTAAGTGAGCCATAATAATAATAAAAAAAGGAAATATCTGAACACACAACATTATCGATCATTTGACTTGACAAAAAATAAATTGATAGAAACAATAGAGATCCGAACTCTTCTCAACCAAAAAAAAGGGGCCCGGGGGGTCTCTGACAGATGCATAGTCACAAATGTACCTGTGAAGCAGCACTGAGATCTGAACTCTTCTCAACCAAACTGTCTAGCTTCTCACCTCGTTCTAAGACACTGTCAATTGTCTTATGCTGTGTCAAAAGGCAAGAGAGACCAATATCAGCACAGGTAACAACAGCAAATAAGGCGAGCACAGTATTTCCAAGCATTAATGCATAAATACTTGGCAAGTGCAGTGCACGTTTTGGAAGCAAATCCAAAAGAAACAGAATAGCTGGTAATAGAGAAGTTATTTCAAAATATATACTTCATCAACGCACCGAGTTGATTGAGAATGACATTCCGATTCCTAATTTGCTGTTCAAAGGCATTTGATGTTAGGTTTCAGGATGTCCATACATATGTTAACAATAGTTAGTTTATTATGCCCCAGGAAGGTCAAACTAGTTAATATTCAAGGAAATAACCATGGCCTACAAGAGAGACAAAGTGGAAATAACTCGGGAAGCTTATGAATAAGAGACAGAAAGCCATTAAGTTACTTGGGACTACATAACTAGTATTTTACGAACTCGAAAAAAAAAAAGAAACATCACCAGACGTCAAGGTTGAAAGGGTTATAATGGCCTCACAAAATTGATGTAAGCATATGGAACATTTTTCTTTCAAAACAATGGTAGTTGAGGTGTGGCTAGCTAGTTCAATATCATAATCATATTACACATATATATCCCCAAGAAGCAGTCAAGCTAGAAATATTTTTCTCCTCTTTATCAGAAAACCTTTTTCTATGGCCAAGCACCATATTCTCAGGAGTGCTCTCAACAATGAGAATTGTGATCTTTAACATCCATTCTTAAGTTTTCAAGTACAAAATCAACTAATGAACAAGACCATAAAGAATAGCCTGCAACCTAAAGAAAAACATCCTCTTGTACTTCCCAACAAACATTAGAGAGAAAAAAAGAAGAGAACATGAATATATTAATTTTAGATGATCTGTTAATGATATAGTTGAAAATTGAGCAGGCCCCAATTTAAGAAGGTAGACACATCCACCAAAAAGCAGCAACATACTTGTCATTTCTAAGTTGTCAAAAGCAAAACAACTTGAGATCAACTTTCACTGATAGCATACCTACGGTTTTTTTAACATCTTTGAGAGATTCTTCATGAACTCTATCGTTTCTTTTTCCTTTTGTGGAGGCAGAACTGGCCCTTCTACTAAATCACTCACCATCAACTAACTGTATGTTTGGATCCAAAATGGGAAGGGAATGTTAAATAAGAGAGGAATCATTTACTCACTTCCCTTATTTACCTCTACGTGTTTGATAAGGTTGGGATATGAGTACAAAAGATATACTTGTCCTTCTTTCTATCAGAATTGAGAGAGGCGGCTAAGAAGTCATAGAAGCAACATCACCTTTACTTTCCCAATCTATTACACCTTTACCATCAATAGAAATAACCCATAAATAAGTCCGCTCGTCCTTTTCCTTTCCACCATAAACAAACACACAGTATATGCAAAGAACCCGGGGAGCAACTACATCAACTTTATTCTCTAATATAAAACTTACCCACTGCGCTATAGTGAAGAAGGTGAACTCAAATCAGACGTCACAGAGTGGAAAGAACATATTGAGTAAAATATTGCATTTATTCCATATTATAAACAGCATAAGTACCATAGAGTCATGGACCAGAGATGAGTATTCACAGTGAATGCCTTCACAACCATCAAAACACTATAACCATTTTCAGTGTAGATATAGTGTGGAAACAGTCTAATGCTCCAGAAGCGGTTTTACGAGAAATTAAGCCTAAAAAGAGTCTTGCGTCCACTCAAAATATAATGAGACAGAGCACGAGAATGGAGCATATAAACTCTAGCTTCGGTTAAGAAAGATGCACCTTGAGCCTAATTCAACTCCAAGAAGCAAGCTTATAAGGTGAAGATTGCCCAAAAACATATAGTAAAAGACTACAACTCATATTTTCAAACAATTTGGAATACTCTAACACTTCCCACTCCTCTCTAACACGCCCGAGACATCTGGAGCACGAACAACATAACATGAGGACCCAACATCAGAAAACACAACAAGAAGATGGTATGACTATGATACCATATTAAGAAAAATGACTTACGCCTAACTCAATACCAAAAGTTAGCTCAAGTTGCCCAAACCCATATAAAGAGACTCCAACATCAGTTTTAAAAAAAAAAACAAAGCATGAGAAATTAAGCATACAAAAAATTTCAAACTGTCAAAAATCCAGCAATAAAAAAATAACATTTTTGGTGATTCAATGCAAAGCAGCATAAGCTCTACATGAAACGGCTGGCAGTATCCATGAGTTATGTGTCCTTATTTGTCCACTAAGGGATAAGGATCATTAACCAAAGAAAGGGAGACTCTGTATTTTGTCCAGGTCTTCCACAACTGAGTCCTCAATGATCTTTATCCAAATGCGTACTGATTACTATCATCTTCCAACAACGAAGCTTACAAAAAAGCATTAAGCAGGCAATCATAAGAACAAAATACTTACAAGAATAATTTTTGTTTCATCCAACTCTCTCTGGATTTTGAACAGCTTATCAGCCTCAGCAGGGTCCTGCAAGGGTCAACATGACAGGACTTCAGCTCAAACATCAAGAGTTTTAAAATGAAGGTGGGAAGAATTTGATTTAAAAAGGAATTCCATTATCGACCAGCAAGGGAAACAAAAGGGATACCTGAAACTTGGCTAGAGCTTCATTCAGATAAGGCCATGGTTGAGCATTGTCGGTTTGTGCAGTTTTCCACGACTCACCGAAATTCTTTAGATACTCATCCAGAACCTGGGAAATCCACAATTTGACTTCACGAAATATAAAGTTGCTGCTTTCAAAGCTGAATATCTAAAATAGAGAATATATACCTGGTTGAGAAGTGAAAATGCACTTCGAACCGGATAGTGATCATCCATAAAGCCCAAAGCACATAAACCATTTCGATTATATGAATGTACCTTGTATTCTAAAGTCAAAAAGGAAATTGAAAACACATGTCAAACTTGGTGCATGTAAAAAATAAATTTGAGGCATATACCGTGACACTAGTAGATTTTCCTTTTTTTTCAATCAGAAATAAAATGAATACTAATATTTAACACATATTACTTCCCTTTTGACTTCTCATTGATTTGACTATAAAACTTTTTTAAAAATGTAATAAAGGGAAGGAGGGAACACATTTACAAATGTTTACATACCAGATTGTATAAAATCAATCAACTTCTATGTGAACTTTTGCAAGCTTATAGGATAAGGTAAAGGAAAACATAGCAAAATCTGTTGCGTATAAAGGAACAGCCTAATCACTATCACAAAATAGTACCACTTGTACTTCAGGTAGAGTTGAGAAATAGAAAACATCAAATCAAATATATGATTAACCATTTCATTTGAAGTCAACAGAAACCTATAATTTGAGATTCTAACATCTAGCATAAGTAAATTTCAGAACACTTATTCCAAACACCAAAACTTATTCACCAGATTTTCATATACTTAACCCCTATTCCCTTGATAAATTCCAAATCAAGAGAAGATGGATATTTTGTTAGAGTCAGCTCCTATAAGATTTCAACATCAAATGGCAGCAATCCAGGACGCATAGGATCTGAAGCCACAAATACATATTCATAAATTGAACTTTCTACAGATTTGTTTTTCTAAATTCAATCTCCATAGAATATTTTCAAAAATGCTGTGCTAGATATTCAATACGATGTATTAACAGCTAGATAAAATCCAACCACGATAAGAGAACAATCAGTAAGGCCTTCCTTATTAAAATGGGTAATCATTACTTCCATTTGGACAAATAAACAGCTTCGAATACAATTAATCTTTTCACCCACTTCATTTGGGGGCTTTGTGAGGATGCTGAGGGAGATATGAAGTAACTTGCTATTGCTATATGGACTAAAACTTGAAGCTCTAACCAACCAATTCCATAGCTAACTACCAAAACTAGACATATGCCAAAACTTAAAAGAGAAAGAAAAGCAAAGCCCCTGAACAATGGAATATCTAGAGGAGGAAGATCGATAATGTATCTGGAAGGTAACATCCAGGTACAAAACGAGGAGCAATTTATTTGCTAAAGAATGTGAAATCCGCTCCAGTGACTTTCACACACTTCCCTCCATAATCACATAATATAATCGTAAAAGGGAATGTAACAGAACCTAGAACTAATCAGCACATAGATCGAACATAAGTGACTTAATGAATCATCTTTACTACTCTATGCTAGAGTCTAAATTGGAACCAACCCACTCAGTTTTCACATCCTATACTAGTTAATAAGTATCAAAAATACAGACTTAACAAAACTCATGTTAAGGGTGTGAAGACTAAGCAAAAATTAACAGAAAATCAGTCAGTTCTCACAACCACAGTTTTCCCAACTAAGCTATTCACCACCCCAAAAAACAAAGAAAAAAAGAAAAGAAAATTACAAAATTTTCGCCTCAAAGCATCAACAGTAGCTGCAACTTTGCAACATTACTGATCCATCTATAGGGTCAAGCCAAAACTTATTTGTTTTTGTTCATTTCTATTGAAACAAGATGGACTTACAGAGGCTGAGAATGGAACCAACTATTAAATCTTGGGTGGAAATTGCTTTTACCTATTTCTCTAGGTAATCTATTATTGACAACTTTGTCCCAACTTCGTTTACTGTAAAAGTCCACAATATTCTAGAATGACGACTTATCTCAAACAAGAGAAAAAATCAAGCATAAAATCTTTTCTATAGATACTCTAAACTTGCTCCCAACAGCTGCAATTTTGCAACATTACTCATCCATCTATACAATCAACCAAAAGAATAGCCAGATTGAGCTACGACCCACATAATATCTGTGCTAGTGTCTAAGATTAGGAACCAATCCACCCAGTTCTAATATCCTACACTAGTTGATAAATATCAAGAACCCTGATTTCACAAAACTCATGTTAAGGGTGTGAAGAATTTAAAAAGACCAGACCAACCCCCCCCCCCCCTCCCCCACACACACACAAAAAAAAAACAGAAAATCACAAAATTCAAGTCTCAATTCAGCAGCACCTATAGGACCAAAGGTTGCAACATTACTCATTCATCTGTACAATCAACCAAAAGAAACAGCAAACTTGAGCTGCGACCCGCATAATCAAAATACCCAATTAAGAACAAAAAATCATTTTACCAAAATCAAATCAAACAAATAGTTGATTCATTCCCCAGACCCACAATTCAAATAAATCAAATCAAATTTCAGAAAAGGGTCTTTGAAAAATCAAACCTTCATGCTGAAAAAACCCAATACCACCATCGCACAAAAAAAAGTACAAATTTTCGTCTCAAAGCATCAGCAACAGCTGCAACTTTGCAACACTACTGATCATCTACATAGTGAACCAAAAGAATAGCGAAATTGAGCTACGGCCCACATAATATCACAAAATCAAATACCCAATTAGGACCAAAAATTCATTAAATCCACAACACATCTATAATTTCACCAAAATCAAATCAAACACATACTAGTTGATTCATTCTCCATACCCAAATAACAGAAGCCCACAAACAATTACCAACTAAGCAAGTCAATACTTCATACTTCTACTTTACGCCCAAAAAAAACAGAAAATCACAAAATCTCAAAGCATTAGCAGCACTATAGGACCAAAGATTGCAACTTTACAACATTACTCATCCATCTATATAATCAACCAAAAGAATAGCGAAGTTGAGCAACGACCCACATAATATCACAAATCAAAATACCCAATTAGGAACAAAGAAAATCAATTTCTTAACGAACCCACAAATCAATTTCTTTTCTTTTTCTCGTTTTTTTTATAGGGGTAAGAGGAAAAGGGAAATGGGGAGGGGATTATAACTTTACCTGATCAACAAGGTGAAAGTTCAGTTAGCCAACCAACTTCCCTACCCACAAATTAATTTCAAATAAATCGAATCAAAATTCGAAAAGGGTGTTCGAAAAATCAAACCTTCATGTTGAACAGATTGACGTTGTCCAGGTGGGTTGCGTTTAGCAACGGTTCGACCCACAAAAACAATGAATTCCTTAACGCTGGATCTTTGAAAATAACCGAAATGGGTAACATCAGATGCGTTTGCTAAGATCACTGGATCTGAACCTTCTGGATTGCATTTCAATACCATCAAAGCTGTGATCTTCATCTCTATCTAAACCTCTCAAATTTCTTTGAATATGGAGAAATTAAAATATTCAACCCGAAAATAAATTAAAATTTAGAGAATTTTTGGTGTAAACTTTTTTTTTGTTCTTCTTCTTTCTATGGCGGCCTTCAAACAATGGAATTGATCCTTATTGAGATTACGCGATGATATTGGATGTGTTTCCCGATTTGAATAATACTTTAAAAAAAAAGACAATGTGCTCTGGCTATGCGCGGGTCCGGGCCTTTATATTTATGTCATAAACTATTTACGCGGCTTGAACGCACACCTTCTTGTTTTCTTATTATTTTATATTATATTTTATCGAAGAATGAATAACTTGTGTATTAATTTTTTATTTTAACTTATTTTTATATTTTTTAAGCTTATTTTAACTCTTTTCAAGCTCCTCATAAAAATAAAAGAATTTAAAATCACAAAGTACTTAAAATAAGTCAATTTAAATATCCTTAGAATGATTCTTATGCTGTCGGAATTACCGGATTGGTAAATATAAAATTGCAATTGGGGTTAGAATAATGGTCATATTGAATTTATAAAAAAGGAAGGAAATGGTTAATTTGTTCATTATTATCTAGAATTTGATTAAATCTACTTACGTCTACTTTAGATTTAATTTTACATTCGCTTAAGAAGTTGTCGAAATATTCAGCAAAAAAAAAAAAGTCGCTTAAATGGAGCGTATATGTAAATTATTTTTAAAAAATAAGTAATTTTTTTTCTTGAAGTACTTCCGTTGATAAGAAGGAACAATATGATATAATTTGCTAAAAGCAAAGATATGAATTAACCCAAATATAATGAAGGGCGGAATTGAGCAATTTTAAACAGTATAAGATCAAATTTAACAATATGGACGGATACAAACGGACACCTCTATCTTCTAATAGAAAATTATTAATTTAACTTCAAATATTTTTAAATTTTAAACAAATCATGTTCAAATGTCTACTAAATAAATTATATCTTTTAGACAAATTTAGTTCATTTTATCTAATAGAATAGAATTTAAATAGTGGCCTCAAAAGAAATAATTTATGCAAATGCTCCGATCTCCAGCCCCTTCTTAGCAGGCTTGGGCTGGACAGTGCCCCAACTGGATATTACCAGCATTTGAGCCAATCAGCCCGAAACTTGCTCAGCTGGGTCATTTGCACTTTTGTTCCTATTTTGTTCTGATATTTAATTTTTTTCCCTCAAATGAAACTTATGCCCCAATTTGAGGGACCAAAAAAAAAAAAGACCAGCCTTTTGAAGGGAAAACCGTGCAATATTTTGTTGCCCCTATTTTGGGGTGACATTTAATTTTTTACCCTTAAATTTGTGATCTTTAATTTTTGTCCTTCGTTATTTTAAGTAATAAAAATGTGGTCAAAATTACTTTGGACATCGAAAAAACAAAATAATTCAGCCGGTATAAGTTCATATTTTTGTTTCATAATATAACAAAACTTATGTCTTAAGCATAACAAGTTATGTCGCTTAATTCCGATAGAATTTATGCCGCTAGAGGCATAAGTTCAATTTCAGAACCCATAAAGTTATGTCGTAAAAGGCATAACTTGTTCCTACAGAACTTACTGAACAATGTAAAAGTTCTCTAAACTTATGCCGAACGAATTAGATACTGTAGAATAGTGTAATTTCCTTATTTAGAGTATTCTCATTAATATAATATATATTACAATTGTAATCCTAATCGAATGAGGATATCTACTTTACATAATTACACTAGAATAATAATTACAGAGTATACAGAGAATATTTGTGTATTCTCTATCACACCCCCGCAGTCAGAGCGAGAGGAGGTCGTACGCTCAGACTGGATCTGAATCGAGGAACAGCTGCCGAGGAAATCCCTTAGTAAATATATATGCGTACTGATTTGAAGAAGCAACATGTACCACCCGAACATAGCTCATGGCAACCTTCTCACGAACAAAATGAATATTCATCTCAATATGTTTGGTTCGTTGATGCTGAACCGGGTTATGAGATAAGTAGACAGCAGATATGTTATGACAGTAGACAATAGATGCCCTATGTAAGGGACAATGGAGCTCTAGAAGGAGGTTTCTGAGCCAATAAATCTCGGTAACAATGTCTGCAACACCTCTATATTCTGCTTCTACACTCGAACGGAAAAGCGTGGCTTACCGTTTGGCATACCATGAGATAAGGTTATCACCCAAAAATACACAATAGGCAGAAGTAGATAGACGTGTGTCTGGACAATCGCTCCAATCAGCGTTCGTATATGATATCAACATGGTCGGTGCAGATGGATAAAGATGTAACTCATAATCAAGAGTGCCCTTAACGTAATGAATGATACGTTTAAGAGCTGTGAAGTGAGGCTCCTTGAGACCATGAATGAACAGACACACCTGCTGAACAACGTAGGCAATATCGGGCCTGGTGAAAGTAAGATACTGAAGCGCATCAGCGAGACTCCTATAAAAAGAAGGATCAAGCACCAAATTTCTGTCATCCGTGCTAAGCTTTGATTTGGAGTCGATTGGAGTGGGCATGATCTTGCAGTTAGTCATTTTAGCCCTGTAAACAATCTCTTCGGCATACTTACGCTGACACATGAACATGGCATTCTCGGATCTAGTCACATAAATCCCTAAGAAATAACTCAACTTACCCAAGTTTGTCATGGCAATTTCGAATTTGAGCATGGTAATGATCTCATTTTTCAGCACATCTGAGGAGGCAGTCAGGACAATGTCATCCATATAGAGCAAAAGGTATGCAATGTCATTACCTCAATGAAAAATAAAAAGTGAGTTATCACTTTTGATATATATGAACCTAATCTGCAAGATGTAAGTGGCAAAACGGCCATACCAAGCCCTGGGGCTTATTTCAAGCCAAAAAGTAACTTTCGAAGCCGACATACATACTGAGTAGCCGTAGGATGCACAAAGCAAAGTGGTTGATGCATATATGCGATTTCTTTCAAATTCCCATGTAAGAACACATTTTTCACATTAAGTTGATGAATCTGCCAATTCTTTCTCATAGCAATGCTCAAAACAGTGCAAATGGTGGCTGGTTTAACCATTGGACTGAAGGTCTCACCACAATCAACTCCCTCTTGTTGCCCTATTCCATTTGCCATAAATCTTACTTTATGGCGTTTAAGCTCACCACTATATCTGAATTTGTGACGATAAAGCCACATGCAATGAATCACATTCACCCCCTCTGGTTTTGGGACAAGATCCCAAGTGTGCTGAGTAGTGAGCACATCAAATTCCTCACGCATGGCCGCATTCTAATTTGGGTTAAGCTTGGCTAATTTTAGAGGTAGAGGTGAGATAGTCTCATGTTGAGCACGGGTTAAAGTGGACTTTTGGTTTGAAAATCTCATGTTGAGCACGGGTTTCCATGCAGTGGGTCGGGATCGGGACTAGGGGTAGTAGGGTCATTTGGGTGGCAGGGATTGGGGCATTGGGGTTGGGCTGGGCAGTGGGGTCGTCAGTGGCGGGGGATGAGGGTGGGTCGACGTGGGTTGCGGGGCTGACGTCATGGGATTCGACAGTGACGTCATGAGATTCAGGATTAGTGGGGTCGTGATGGGAGAAGTGGGTAGATGAGTGGTCGATGAGTTGTGGGGTGGTGGTGGGACAGCTGGCAGAGGAGATGGATTTTTAGCTGGAATACTAGTACTATGTATTGCGTTTCTAATGAGAGGTGAAGTGTCCGGATCATCAATGAAGTTGTAATCAGTGACGGGAAATTTTTGGACGTTTGCTAATGAGAAAATAGTCTCCTCGAGTGTGACATGGCGAGAGACTAGAATTTTATTTGTGGACAGATCATAGCATAAGTACCCCATATGGTTCGACGGGAAACTTAAGAAGATGCAGGGAGTAGTCCTATGTGCTAATTTGTGAGGGGTCGTAGAGGTGATATTCGGGTAACATAGATAACCAAAAATCCGAAGGTGATCATAAGAGGGGATCCGATGGAAGAGAATTTCAATTGGAGTTTTATTTTGAATGGTTCGTGTTGGTAATATATTAAGGAGGTAAACTGCCATGTGTAGTGCGTAAACCCAAAATGAAGGAGGGATGGAAGCATGGAAGAGCATAGTGTTGATCTTATTGTTGATGGTGCGCAAGATTCTTTCGGCTTTACCATTTTGAGGTGAGGTATGAGGGAAAGAGAATCGAAACACCATGCCATTTTCCTCACAAAATTTATGAAAAGGGGAATTGTCGAATTCACGACCATTGTCACATTGAATTCTTTTGATGTTTTTCTCAAACTGGGTTTTAACATAAGCCTGAAATTCTAGAAAAGTGGAGTAAACTTGGGACTTATATTTTAGAGGATAAACCCAAGGAAAATGAGAGAAGTCATCCAAAAGCGCCAAATAAAATTTGTGACCCAGATTGATAGTAATAGGAGATGTCCATATATCCGCATGAATGATATCAAAAGGAGAAAAAATTACACTCAATGAGGCCGTAAAAGGAAGTCTAACATGCTTTCCTAGAGGACAAGAGTAGAAGTTGAGGATATAGTTCCCTTTATTATATTGAATTAAATTTTGACTTCTAAGAAAATTAAAAACGGGTGCCCCTCGGTGCCCAAGTCTATTGTGCCAAATTGATGGAGAGATTGTGGCTAGAGAGGTTTGTTGAGTGACACTTGCAGCAGAAGTGGATGAGAAAGGATCGAGGTCCCCCACACATTGCATCTCGTAAGAGTTGTCCTCGTACGTAGGTCCTTCACAGAAAAATCAAAAGGGTCAAACTCAATAGATGCAGAATTGTTACTAGCAAATTTCCTAACACATATTAAGTTTTTAATAATACTAGGAGCATATAGGATGTTTGTTTAGGGAAATGGGAGGGTGAGGTGGTGGAGTTTGAGTGGTGCCATAGCCTTGAATTGGAATGTGATTTTCATTGCCATTGCCGACCACAATAAATTGAGAATTGTTCAAATTAAATAGTTAAGGAAGATTACCGGAGTTACGAGTGAGGTGGGATGTGACGTTCGTATCTATATACCATGCATCATCGGCCTGCTGTAAATTCATGGTGTTGAAGGCCTAGCCCAGTTCCGTAGGTGTAAGTAGGTCGTATGGTTATTGATGTTGTTGGGCCGCTGAGAAGTGGGTCTGCTGTGGTTTGGCCATCGGACGTGGGCTTGGAGGGCCCCCGAGAATGCTGGGCTACTGCCACTGGCCCGTGGTTTAGGCCGAGACGGTCGGGTATGGGGATTGTGCCGAAGCCCAATTCCTGGAAACAGGCCAAGGTAGTGGGCCAGCCCACTGAGATAGGAAATGGGCCTGCTGGACTTATCCGCCAGTATTGGTGCCTCGGCCGTGACCTCTACCTCTTCCGCCGCATCCGCTGTCGCGGCCCCTTCCTTTGCCGCTGCTTTGGCCACCCCGCGAATTTTGAATGTCGTATGTGGCGGCTGTCTGGCTGGTGTTGTGACGGTCACCAGTGCATCAACCATTAACGCCTTCTGATTATGTCCGTCCTGTTTGGCAGGTCTAGTTTCCTCCAATAGTAATTGTGATCGGGCCTCGTTGAAACTAGGGAGGGGATCAATCTGTTGGATCATCGTCGCAAGCGTATCGTACTCACCTTTCGACAAACCATTGATAAGTTGTAAGACCATCTTTCTTTCGAAAATCAAAGTGCCAACATTAGACAATTGATCGGCAACCAATTTTAGTTGTTTACAATAGTCTGACATGTTGGCAAAGTTCTCAAGACGAGTGTTGTTGAATTGTTCCTCCAAATAGATTGCACGAGTGTGTTTGTTGTCTTAAAAGATTTCCTCTAGTCTTGTCCATAGTTGAT
The DNA here is from genome assembly GCA_034509755.1 of Anisodus tanguticus. Taxonomy (NCBI): domain Eukaryota; kingdom Viridiplantae; phylum Streptophyta; class Magnoliopsida; order Solanales; family Solanaceae; genus Anisodus; species Anisodus tanguticus. Next base: position 2,843,021 of record CM067543.1, on the reverse strand, counting down.
GAGCCGAAACACTTGCCTTCATAATAGTATGAAGTAGATCCTTGGATATGGTGTCATATATCCATTGCTTGACGATAGCATCAAGCCTTTTCCACGTTGTGTTTTCAATGTCTGGCGGTCGAAGTATGGTGGTATCGATGTGATCAAGAACGTTGTAGGCACAAGCATGAATGTGAAATAATTCTACCCACGAAGAGTATTGTCCATCCTCTTGATCAAGAACCAAAGGGATAAAGTTCTTGATATTTGTTAAGGCGAATGCCGGATGAAAGGAGTTGGTAGAGGATGAGGGAGGAGGAGGATGTGTAACGTCTTGGGTGGAGGAGGAGGAGGAATCAGGAGAACCCATGTTACCGCTGGAAGTTTGGAAAGAGAAGGGGGCGACGAAAATTTCTAGGGTTTTGGTGGTGGTGGTGGTGGGGGGGGGGGGTGCCGCCGGAAAGAGAGAGGGGGGTGGCGACGAGAGAAGAAAAAGAATTTTAGGGTGTTAGGGTTTGGCTCTTGATACCATGTAGAATAGTGTAATTCTCCTTGTTTGGAGTCTTCTCATTAATACAATATATATAGGTGTTTACAATTGTAATCCTAATCGAATGAGGATCTTTACATAATTACAGTAGAATTATAATTACAGAATATATGGAGAATATTTACGTATTCTCTATCAGATACTATACAACTTATGTCAGATAATTTAATTCCAACAGAGGACAACACAAAAGTTCTCTAAACTTATGCCTTGCAAAATTAGGTCATAAATAAGAAAACTTTAGACCACAAATTTACATTAAATGAGCAGCATGGGCTAAAATTAAATATCATCATATTTGAGGACAAAATTTAAAACCACCCCAAAATAGGGTCAATCCGTTTAAAAACTGTGCTGAGTTCCTCTCCTAATTTCTCAACTCAAATTAAAAATTAAGCAACATCTTATAAAGACCACGGATGAACTTTGGGTTAAATAATGATGTTTTACTCAATTTTCCCATGATGTAACTTTGGAAGTCTTTATAAAAAAAATTATACAAATAAAATAATAGAAAAATTAATAAGGTAAATAATTATTTATGTGGGCAGTTAAAACGACAACCAAACAGTGTATTGTAATGCTAAATTGTATGTAAGCTTAAAAAAGCTAAACAAGCACTGCATTGCTAATGTTGAACTTTAGGGAAAATATTATACCATCTTATGCATGCAACAAAATTAGCCTATAGAATTATGTATGACACACCATTAATCCATTATAATATACTTTAAATAGATTGTGATATCGTTATGCGTATTTTTGGATAAAATATCATATTTCGCATGTGGATAAATAGTGCTAATGAGTGGTAAGAGTAAGACCAAGGAATTATTGTATTAAAAAATGTCATTATCCCTCCCTTTTCTTGTCATTATGTTAATTTGCTGTAAATTAGAGTCTGAAAAGAGCATAAAGGAGAATATAAGTAGAATTATTGAATCTTTGAATATTTGATTGTCCTTTTCATCGTTTTAAAACAATTTTAAAGGCTAAAATTATAGGAGTAATAATACAAAAGGCATATACCCATAATACTCTTCAAAATTATCAATTTCTTGTCTTTTCTGCTGCCAATATAACATGAGTAATTATTAAGTCATTGACCCTTTTGATATCTTCACTAAATAATATTATGTGTATGTGAGCATAGATAATATAATAATTTTCAAAATAACGTGTGTATTTATATATATATATATATATATATATATATGTAATGGGTCAAGACTACTTGAACGGAAAATAATATAAAGTCGATATTTGTTTAAGATATGAATAAAGTCTTAATTACAACCATTATGGACTCAAATTCAAATTCACTCAGAAATCGAATTGAGATAATAGAAGATTAACATCCATTAAGTGAAATCCTACATATTCACTTATCGATAGATGTGATGTGATTATTAAAATTCTCTTAATTAAAGATTTCGAATTCAAGACTTATGAATAGGAAACTAGTAAAGAGATCTGATGTCTCTTGACGAGTGTATCCATCACAAGTTCAGATTAATCAGGGCTATAGATGTTGGATATTGAATACAACAATAACTACTACATATAATTAGTCTCAATTATATTGTGGTTGACTATAAATCCTTAGTAATCATGTTATTTCATATAAATTCATCTGATTAGGTTAATATTGTATAAAATAAAAATAAAATGTAATACTAGAAGTTCTTTATATATATATATATATATATATATATATATATATATATATATATATATATCGAAAAGCTAAACAACTTCTCGAAAGCATATGTGATGTAAAAGTGCTAACATAACTAAAATATATTCTAAATATGTATCGCCTATATAATTTTTTTCTTCCCATGTACCTTATCTTTCACTAAATAACTTTCTTCAATGTGAATTTTAGATATTAAATGCGAAATAAAAAAGAAAGTACTCCAAAACTAGAGCTATTTGGAATGGTGAAGGATCTTAACAATCCAAGCCGTTGGTATCAAGAATTGTGATAAGATGGAGGATAGGTCTCGATATCGAATTCTGAGCATGAAAAGAAAAACTTGATAAAGAGTGTTTCCCTCTTTTGTGAGTCTTTTATGACAAAAATCTAATTTAATTGGGACGCAAAGCAGATACTAAACATCGGCTAAAACACAAACTAAGTGAATATTGGTAAGAATCACTTAAATACTTGCCCTTTTCTATTAACCTAGAAAGGATACTTTCCTAAATTTGAAAATTGTAAATATGTTCAAAGCAAATGCTGACCTATATGCCCCTTATCCTTCTTCATGTATGACAAAGTAGAGTAATATAAAAAGCCTTAAGGATTCAGAATCTTCCAAAAATACCAAAAACTTTATGTAACAGCTTTTTCAGCAAAGCCATCATAAAAGTTAGCAAAATAAAGACACTAGTGATGCAAATTATCATATCCTCATCAAGAACTAAGAAAATACCCATGGCTTCTTCTTCTTCAATTTCTTTCATTTTCTTGCTCTTATTGTTCACTATTTCTGTTGCAGCTGCACAAATTAAACCAATTTATCTTCCAGGAACTTACCAATCTTCACTACTAAAGAAACATGAAAAGACAAAAATACCCTTCAAAACTCATTACTTCCCTCAAATTCTTGATCATTTCACTTTTCTACCAAAGAGTTCTAAAGTGTTTTATCAAAAGTACCTCATTAATGATAAATATTGGCATAAAGGAGGACCAATATTTGTATACACTGGCAATGAAGGAAACATTGATTGGTTTGCTGCAAACACCGGGTTTATGCTTGATATTGCTCCTAAGTTCCATGCTCTTCTAGTCTTCATTGAAGTATGTACATAATCTTGAATGCATTTATCTCTATTATAATTAGTGGTAAAAGTTTCAAATTTATCTCTCTACTATACTAAATATTTTAATTTTATTGTTCGTTATATTTTATGAGCCATTTATACCCTTACTATTAGAAAATCGTCTGAAATTTATCCTTACATTTAATGAAGCTCCAACATGGATTGGATTTGATTTTATATGTCCAAATACTTTGAAAAAGATTCAATTCTATTTTTTTATATTTTACTGTGGTTTAAAATAATCTTATGTTATCAAAGCTCTCCAACTATGGCCTATGGGCGAGCTAAAGGGTCAGAGGGGTTCATCGGAATCCCCTTCGCCTGATATCAAATTGTATATACACGTTTAATTTTATATATATATATATATATATGGATAATGAACTTCGTTGGTGAAGATTTTGCCTCATCCACTGTCTCTAACTACACTAGTACTCAGTCAAGGGCAAATTAAATATGAAACTATTTGTTAGCGACAAAAGTATATGTGACCTGAAAGTAATATAACAGTGGATAAAATTAAGATATTTCATATTGTCAATGAGTATTTTTGACTATTTTCCCTTTTTCTTACATCTCTATTCTTATTTTTTTTAGTGGGAATGAAATTGATAATGTTTTTGTTTTTTTCTGTATTGGAATATTTTAGCATAGGTTTTATGGGGATTCTATGCCATTTGGAAATAAATCTTACAAGTCAGCAAAGACTTTGGGATACTTAAACTCACAGCAAGCACTGGCTGATTATGCTGTTCTCATAAGGAGTTTGAAGCAGAATCTTTCTTCTGAATCATCACCAGTTGTGGTTTTTGGTGGCTCTTATGGAGGAAGTAAGTATCGAAGAACCCCAGAAAACAAATAAAACAAGAAAAAGTGAAAAAGTTTCAACTTTTAGCTAATTTTTTGCCTTTGACATACTATAGACATAAATGACATGACACTACATGAATGGACCTATTGAGTTTATTACATGTGAATCACTAGACAATAGGGGGAAAAAAACAAGAGTTTGTGACGGAGATGTCGGAGGGAGATTCATCAAAAGAAATTTCATATTTCCGAACATGCATTGAATTTTTTTTTAGTAGTGAGAATTTACATTTTATGGTTGCTAAGTAACTTTTCTTTACGTACTGCATTTATCAATAGGTAAAGCTACAATCGAGGAGGGGTGATCAGTTGATATTTTATATTAGACATATTATAGATGGAAATGATAAGACATTACATGAATGGACTTACTTGAATGTCCAATCCATGTGAATTAATAGGATTTGTCAATTTTACATTCTATGGTTGTTAAATATCCATGTAATGCTTTAATAAGTTAGTTTACTTTTAACAATGAATTAATTATTCAAAGAAACAGAGTGTTCTTCCACTTTTGCATTTATCAAGTACATAGTCCAGTAATTCATAAATAGATTCCACTATTAGTATATTCTCTTTTCTACTTTACGTGATACTATTACTATTTGGAGGATTAAGTGCTTTATTTTATTTATCATGTTTTTTCAAATACTTCTTTAATATTTTGAATTGTTATTTATTATGACTTATATTACTTCTCATTTAATTTCTAACTATGTAAATTTTAGTAAAAAAACTTGAAGATTCTATATCCAAATTTACACTGAGTTTGATCTCGTACTCTAAACCATGTCACATAAAATGAAACAAAAAAAAAATTGTTTATCTTCCTCTTTTGACTTTTTGTTTTTGGTCAACCAGTGCTGGCTGCTTGGTTTAGATTGAAGTACCCACATATAGCCATAGGTGCAGTGGCATCTTCAGCACCAATCTTGCAGTTTGACAAAATCACTCCATGGTCAAGCTTCTATGATGCTGTTTCCCAAGACTTCAAGGTTTGTGAAATTATATCCGTCACTGAAAGAGAATAATTCCTTGTTGATTTTATTAATGTAATTAGTTTATATACATGATACATGATATATGATAGTCATCCTAGGCTATAATTACGAAAATCAAATATTCACCTAACTAATATAAAATATTAGTACAATAATTACAGATATACAAAATCACTAATTATATCAATAGAATATATTTGTATATATTCTATCACACTCCCGCAGTCGTAGCGGATGGTTGTCGTACGCTGAGACTGTCTCGAAAATCTTCAAACAGAACTAAGGAAAGACCCTTAGTAAAGATGTCAGCAATTTGATAACGTGAAGGGACATGCAAGACACGTACTTGTCCACGAGCAACCTTTTCGCGAACAAAGTGAATATTCATCTCGATATGTTTAGTGTGTTGATGTTGTACATGATTTCCCGAGAGATATATCGCACTTACATTATCGCAGTAGACCAATGTAGCTTTCTGAATAGGAAAATGAAGCTCCAAGAGGAGGTTGCGCAACCAACAGGACTCAGACACAACATTGGCGACCCTTCGATACTCGGCCTCCGCGCTAGAGCGCGACAAAGTAGCCTGACGTTTAGCTGACCAAGAGACCAAGTTATCACCAAGAAACAATAACCAGATATTGAACGCCTGGTATATGGACATCCACCACAATCAACATTTGTATACGAAATGAGAGTAGATACCGATGATGGATATAGGTGTAAGCCATGATCAAGAGTGCCATGTATGTACCGCACAATGTGTTTGAGAGCGTGCATGTGTTCTTCCCTCAGATCATGCATGAATAAACACACATGTTGCATTGCATAAGTAATATCGGGCCTCGTAAATGTGAGATATTGAAGAGCCTCCGCAAGACTACGATAGTGGGGGGATCCTCATATGGTGTGCTAGAAGTAGCACTCAGCTTCGGTTTAGTGTCAATCGGAGTAGGAGATGACTTACAGGCTGACATGTCATTACGTTCAATGATCTCTGCTGCATACTTCCTCTGAGAAAGAAATAGGCCACCTGCATGACGAGTGACAGTTATCCCAAAAAAATAACTCAATGACCCCAAGTATTTTATAGCAAATTCTGACCTGAGAAGAGATATGATAGACTTGTGAAGTTTATCAGAGGAAGCAGTCAATATAATATCATCCACATATAACGGAATGTAGGTTATAGAAGTACCGTGACGGTAGATAAACAGAGAATGATCAGACTTGCTGTGAGAAAACCCAAGAGTAGACACATAATCTTCAAATCTTTTATACCAGGCCCGAGGAGCCTGTTTTAGCCTATACAAGGATTTCTTCAGTAAGCACACATGATTAGGATGAGCGGGGTCCCTGAAACCCAAGAGCTGATGCATGTATACAGTTTCCTTGAGTTCGTCGTGTAAGAACGCATTTTTCACGTCCAGTTGATGAATAGATCATGCTTTTGAGAGAGCTAGACTGAGAACAATGCGAATAGTTGCTGGTTTGACCACCAGACTAAATGTCTCTCCACAATCCATACCAACCTGTTGAGTTTTGCCATCACCTACAAGACGGGCATTATGCCTCTCAAAATAACCATCAGATTTTTCCTTATGAGTAAAAATCCATATAGAACGAATCACATTAATACCAGGTGGATCGGGCACCAACTCCCACGTCTTATTTTTAATAAGAGCATTATATTCATCATCCATGACCATTTTCCAATTCGGGTCACAAAGGGTAGACATGGGATTACGTGGTAGAGGGGTTTAGTGCCATTAGAGTTGAGATTAATTGTCGCTTTGATTTAAAAATACCCCGTTGGCTACAAGTAATGTGCCCTTGTCCCGGAATAGAAGTGGGTTGGATTTGGGTGGAAGCTGTGGCTGGCCCGGTGTAGATGTTGTGGTGTTGGGTTGGATTCAAGTTGGGAGGACTTGGGCTGGTTGGTGGCTGGAACGAGTTGGGCCAGCAGGCAGTGGGACTGCTGCCAGAAGCTCAGGGATTGAAGTATTTGGGCCAGTAGGTTGTGGGCCTACTGGCAGATATGGGGACGATGGAGTGTTGGACCAACAGGCAATGGGTCTAATTGTGTCTGCTGGTCCATGTTCCGAGGTGTGGGTTGGACCAAATGGTGGACCACATACTGTGAGAGCACATCATCAAAAAAATTATAGGGATTGGACGCGGAAAAAACACAAGCGGTAGACCAAGCTTGAAGTTTGTTAATGGTAGTGGAGGATAATAGAGGATAACATAAACACCCATATATCCTAAGATGAGAATACGAAGGGTCTTTTTGGTAAAGAATTTTAAGTGAAGATTGGTAGGCTAATCCTTTGCTAGGGAGTATGTTGAGAATGTAAGTTTCCATTTGTAAAGCATGATGCCAAAAAGAAGGTGGTAATGATGCATGGGCTAGTAAAGTACGAACAATATTATTAATGGTGCAGATTTTTCTCTTAGCTTTTCTATTTTGTTATGACGTATGAGGACATGAGAACCGAAAAGATATACCATTAATACTACAAAATTCTCTAAATGACCCATTATCAAATTCCCTTTCACTATCACATTGAATCTTCTTAACCTCCCGTTCAAATTGAGTACAGATGAATGCTCTAAATGATAGGAATGTGGAAAAAACTTGAGACTTTTTAGATAAAAAAAATGTCCACAAAAAATTCGAGTAATCATACAACAACAAAACATAATAAAGATGGCCCGAAGAGCTCAAAACGAGAGACGTCCAAAGATCGCTATGAATAATATCAAAAGACAACAAAGTACTGGAATTAGAGGCAACAAAAGGCAATTTAACATGTTTTCCAAGCATACAAAAAGGACAAACTTTCGCACTACGAGAGTTATTACACTCAATAAATTTATTATTTTTCAGAGAAGCAACAACAGACGCTCCTAGATGACCCAAACGTGCATGTCATAAGGAAGGTGCTAAAGTGACAAACATTGACGGTGTGACTTGTTTTGTGGTGATGGTGGTGGTGATGGGATAGAGTTCGCCCCGACTATCACATCTCATTAGATGTATCCCTATCCAGAAATCCTTCACATAAAATCCAAATTGATCAAATTCAACAGAAACCGAGTTATCAGTTGTAAATTTCCGAACAGACACCAATTTTTTAATTAATTTAGGAGCATGAAGGACAATTTTCAAGCCTAAAGGCGGGTTCGGGGAAGACAAATTTGTGTGACCATAACCACGAATTGAAATTGAATGACCATTACCAATAATTATGCCATGATTTTTGCTCAAATTGAAATAAGATGAGAGATTACCTTGCGCGGATGTCATTTGAGAAGTAAGATTGGTGTCCATGTACCAATTCTCATCTGAAAGATTTAGCCCAAGTGTATGTATCGGTGCCTTGATATTCGTTTGGGCCCGGGGAGACTGTTGGGCCCGCAATAGTGAAGGCCTGCTGTGGCCGAGGCCCAAGCAAACCAGGTTACTGCCAGGCCTGTTGTTGTCAAGCTTGCTGTTGTTGCTTACCATTGGGCCTCGCCCAATTTTATATGGGAAAAGGGCAGGGCGGAATGTGCCACTGCCCACTGGCCTAACGCTGCTGCCAGTGGTGTTGTGGCCCGGACCCCTGCTGGCTGTCACCACGATTGCCACTGTGGCCACCGCCGCCACTGCGGCTACCACCGTTGCGGCTGCCACCGTTGCCACCGCCGCGACCGCGGTTTTTGCCACCATTTTTCCTGTTTTGACTCTTTTTGCCACCACCGTTATTGCAGTTTTAACTATAATTTTCAGAGAATGATTGAGGGTCATCGGTTTCTCGGGATGTGGCCACCATCATGGCGAAATATGCTCCGGTTGCGACCTTTTTGCTCAACCCTGCTTCTTCTAGGGTGAGCATAGAACGTGTTTGATAGAAAGGTGGGAGAGGATTGCTTTGACGAAGGAGAGTTCCAACCCCATTATACACCTCAGAGAGGCCCGCAACCATCTGAAGAACAAGACGATCATTCGTGACTGGCGCGCCGACGTTCTTGAGTTGATCCGACAATTCCTTGAGCCTTTGACAATAGGCGGAGGCATTCGGAAAATTCTCCATAGTTGCGTGAGAGAATTCTTGCTCAAGGGTTACGACACGAGAATTTTTGTTATCTTGGAATATATCACGCAACCTATTCCAAGTTTTCATTGTCGTAGCGTCGGGTTCGATAATTGTGTGCAAGAGGTCCGTAGAGATGGTGGAATAAATCTATTGGAGGACCGTAGCATCAAGAGTTGCCCATTACTCTATTTCATCATCGGTGGAAGGCACCTTCTTCTTGCCTTTTTCCGGTTTGATTGTGATGAGGACTCTATGAGACCTTGCGTGAATTTTAAAAAGTTCCACCCACGTCGCGTATTGATGTTCTCCTTTTCAAGGATGATAGAGATGTTGTTCTTGATGTTGGAGACTGCAAGAGCATGATGAAAGGTATTCTTTGTGTTAGACATGATTGAGGAACAAGAATAAAATTAGGGTGGCGGGAAAAAAAAATCTGAAGGGGCGGCCGAGGAGGAGATAGGGCGGCAGAAGGATGGAGAAGGAATTTTTTTTGCCCTAGACTGTTATACCATGAAAGAGAATAAGAGAATAATCCCTTGCTTATTTCATTAATGTAATTACCTTATATACATAATATACAATAGTCATCCTAGGCTATAATTACGGAAATCAAATATTCACATAACTAATATAAAATATTGCTACATTAATTACAAATATATAAAATCACTAATTATATCAATAGAATATATCAGTCACTCAATCTACTTTTTATTCGTATTAAATATAAACAAATCAGCATATATATCATAGTATCTGTTTTCCTAAACTGTTTTTTTTACTCGCTCACATTCGATCCGATCTGTCCGTTTGCGAACACTATTTGTGATGGTAAGCCTAAGCAATTTATTAATCCCTTCTTCTAAGAGTCCTTTGATCCTACATATACATTGACACACTTAGGGGTGGCAAAATTAACCCGAACCCGCCCAACCCGTTCAATATTTTTACGGGTTGGGTCTTGACCCGTTTGTTGAGTTGATCCAACGTGTTGAAACCATACTGACCCATCTCTTATACGAGTCAATCTGAGTCGATGAACGGGTCAATTATTCAACCCGCAGTGTCATAAATTCAGTACATTTTCTTCTTGTTTTTTCTTTTGGAGAAAACATTATTGAGAAAAATACCATTATATTTTGAATTTGGAAGCAGTTCTTCTTCTTCTTCTTTATCCTTGCAGTTAGCTGATGCTCAAGTGTTAAACGTTTGCACACTGACAAAAAAAAAAAAAAGCAAACTCAAAAGACTAACTTCTTATGCTGCAGAAAATCGATAAAATGGCAGCAATGGCCTTGAAAATTACAATAAACTCTAATCTCAATACTAACAACGTATTTTCACCTCCTCCAAACAAGCTACACTCGCATCTTTTACCCTCAAATCAAAAAAAATTGTGGCCGTAGGATCCTCGGAAGTACACACTATCATTGACACGAAGTAAAAGTTGTCATGAAGAAAATATTTCAAGAAGCTTTAGAAACCAAACATGAAAGGAATTGGTATATTAAAATTCTTACTTCAAACTCATGCACCCTATGCTCCTTTTAGAATAGTGTTTAACTTATATATATTTGTCGGTGAGAGGTAGCAAATGCAACCTTATTTACTGAATTCAACTAAACTCTGAAAATTTGACACGAAGTATAATTATATTGGAAAAATTAGTAAAATTCAACAAATATTAATTATGAACACAACTTTTAAAAGTGCAATAAATTTAACAATTTGAACGTAAAGGTTGAACCTCTTAAATCTAAATTTTGTAGTTGCGCGCCTCTGTTAAAGTGTAATTGAATTTCTACGCTATTAATTTTTTTAACCTGTTGTAACAGGTATATTGCCTTATATTTTCTAGTTATTAATCTCCCTTATTATGAATAGTTTCTGTAATTGTCTTTATTCTCTTTTCCTCATAAATAGGAGGCAAGCTTGAATTGTTATAAAGTGATAAAGGGGAGTTGGGCAGAGCTGGATGCACTATCAGCACATGAAGAAGGATTGACTGAAGTTAGTAAACTTTTCAGAAGTTGCAAGTAAGTCTTTTTATACATATATATATATATATACAAAAAAATGTTTTTTTAATTATAGCATATTACAAGTTGAAGTTGGACTCATTAAAATGTTATGGTTTACATAAATTTCAGGGGTTTGCATTCAGTTTATTCAGCTAGGGACTGGCTATGGGAAGCTTTTGTATACACAGCAATGGTAAATTATCCTACTGAGGCCAACTTTATGATGCCATTGCCAGCATATCCAGTAGAAGAGGTACCCAATTCTGCTTTATCCCATTTTTTATTAATTTATCAATTAATATTTTGATAAAAATTTATATGTAATTACTTTATAATTGACCTGATTTTATATTTACATAAAATTTTGTACACGATCATTATAGTTTAACCTATTATAACATGTCAGTTACCATTTTTATTAGTGACTTGATCGTGTATATTTTTTACCTGTCAGTACATAAAATTTAATACACTGATAATGTAATTTTATTTTGCATGATTACGTAGTTTAACCTATTATAATAGGTTATTCGTTACCATTTCTATTTGTTTATATCGATCAATGTTTTAATAGAGATTTATACATAATTAGCTTTATAAGTAATTTGATTGTGTAAATGTCTTTTGCATCACCAATTCATATAACTCAATACAATGATAACGTAAATTTGTTTACACGATTAGTGTAGTTTAACCTACTATAGAAGGTTAACGTAAATTTGTTTACACGATTAGTGTAGTTTAACCTATTATAGCAGGTTAGTTACTATTTTTATTAGTTTGTCAATTAGAATGCGTCATTTAAATTCAGTTGTAGCTTGTAATGACTTTATAAGTGACATAATTGCATAAATATTTTGTATTCCATCAGCTAATAAAACTTAAACCTTTTTTCCCTGAATTAAGATGTGCAAGATAATTGATGGATTGCCAAAAGGTGCTCCAAAACTCAGCCGGGCATTTGATGCAGCAAGTTTATATTACAATTATACACAGACAGAAAAATGTTTCAATTTAGAAGGTGGTACTGATGCTCATGGCCTTCATGGTTGGGACTGGCAGGTTTAAAATTCTTTTCATAATACCTTTCAATTTATTCCATTTTAGATTATCCTTGTGGCAGATCCAGAAGTTAAACGGCTACAATACTTGTGAACTCATTGTTGGATTTTCCACTTGTTCTTATATGCTATGTCGTTCATGAAAGATGGAATAATTTCCCTTAGGGATTCCTTTCATTATTCACAATATATATAGTTGTACAAAGGTTGATTCCTAATATGGTACGAATCCTAACTTACCTTACAAAGGTTGATTCCTAATACAATTAGAATCCTAAGTTACCTTAAATATACATCTATCATAATTACAAAATATACAGAGAATATTCCATAATACTCCCCCTCAGACGGAGCGGGAGGAGGCCGAACGCTAAGGCTGGATTGGAAGTCGGTGAAGAGTTGTCGCGGTAGTCCCTTTGTGAAGATGTCTGAATACTGATAAGAGGAAGTCACGTGTAATATTTTGACCTGACCACGGGCAACCTTCTCTCGCACAAAGTGGATATCCATCTCAATATGCTTAGTCCGCTGATGTTGGACCGGATTATGAGACATATAGATGGCAGATATGTTGTCACAATAGACTATAGACGCCTTGCGGAGTGGACACTGGAGCTCCAAAAGAAGATTTCGGAGCCAACAGATCTCAGCAACTACATTAGCAACACCGCGATATTCTGCTTCAACACCCCCAAGAAATACACAGTACCCTGAGGTGGAGCGACGTGTGTCTGGGCATCCTGCCCAATCTGCATCCGTGTAGGCAAGTAACTTGGTTGGGGCAGATGTGTATAGGTGTAATCCAAAGTCTAGTGTGCCCTTAACGTATCTGATCATACGTTTGAGGGTGACAAAATGGGACTCTCGGGGGTCGTACATGAACAGACACACCTGCTGAATGGCATATGCAATATCAGGCCTAGTGAATGTAAGATATTGAAGAGCACCTGCTAGACTCCGATATAGAGTGGGATCAGAAACTGGCGCACCGTCATTGGCACTAAGCTTGGATTTGGAGTCCACCGGAGTTGGCATAATTTTACAATTTGCCATCTTGGCCATGTACACTATCTCTTCTGCATACTTACGCTGACACATGAACATAGTGGCTGCAGATCCGGTTACCGATATACCCAAAAAATAACTTAGCTTGCTCAAGTCAGTCATAGCAAATTCAGTTTTGAGTAGAGCAATGATTTCATTCTTCAAACCGTCGACGAGGCGGTAAGAACAATGTCATCGACATATAATAGCAAATATGCAAAGGTCTTGCTACCTCGGTGAAAAGTGAAGAGAGAGTTATCACACCTGCTACATACAAAACCAATCTGCAGAAGATACCTGGCAAAACGATCATACCAAGCGCAGGGTGCCTGTTTCAATCTATACAATGACTTCCTGAGATGACACACAAACTACGGAGCTGCCGGATGAACAAAGCCAGGAGGCTGATGCATGTACACAATCTCTTTCAAATCCCCATGAAGGAATGAATTCTTGACATCAAGCTGATGAATCGGCCAATGCATGTCTATAGCAATACTGAGAACAATCCGAATAGTGGTTGGTTTAACAACCAGACTGAATGTGTCACCACAATCAATACCCTCCTGCTGATTAGTGACATTGGCGACTAGTCTTGCAGGTGACTCGACTGGGGGCTGTAGGGGTGAGCAGGGAGCTGTTGGGGTGGTGCCGGACATGGCGAGGCTTTGGAACGGAACAGTGGGGCTGCGTCGTTGATATAGATTTTGGATGACCGGGGACAGACTTGGTTCATCGAGAAAGATGTAATCGGTGGTCTAAAATTTTCGGAGATTTGAAAAAGAAAAGGTTATTTCGTCAAAGGTGACGTGACGGGAGACGATGATTTTGCGAGTAGCAATGTCATAGCACAAGTAGCCCCGATGATTAGGAGATAGACCAAGGAAGACACATGGAAGAGTGCGAGGGGCAAGTTTGTGGGGTGCAGTGGAGGCTATGTTGGGGTAGCTTAAGCATCCAAAAATACGTAGGTGATCATATGATGGCTGCCTACGGTATAAGATTTCTGTAGGGGTTTTGTTTTGGAGTGTGCTAGTTGGTAAAATATTTAGAAGGGATTCTACCATTTTGACAGCATAGACCCAAAAAGGCGGTGGTAGCAGGCATGAAACAGAAGTGTGCGGACCATGTTATTGATGGTACGTATAATTCTTTGAGCCTTTCCATTTTGGGAAGAAGTATAGGGACTAGAAAAATGGAAAACCATGCCTTGTTTAGAACAGAAATTGTGAAATGCCGAGTTATTAAATTCACGTCCATTATCACATTGGAATGATTTAATAGGTTTTTCAAATTGTGTCTTAATGAATTTTTGAAACTCGAGGAATTTTGCAAAAACTTCAGATTTGAATTTCAGTGGGTAAATCCAGACAAAATGTGAAAAATCATCCAAGAATACTAGATAGAATTTATGACCCAAAGAGCTAACAATCGGAGATGTCCACAAATCAGCATGAACAATATCAAAGGGAGAAAAAGTAACACTGTTTGATTATATAAATGGAAGACGAGTATGTTTGCCCAGTGGACAAGAAAAACAGTGTTGGGCAATTTTCCCATTATTACATTGAATACGCTTAGAAGTTATAAGAAAAGTGAAAACTGGGTCTCCGGGGTGTCCGAGTCTGTTGTGCCAAGTGGAGGGAGAGATTGCCGCAAGGGATAGAGGTGATTGCGGTCTGACAGCGGAAGATTGAGTGAATGGGTAGAGGTCTCCCACACTATTGCAGCGTGTAAGAATTTTCCCCATATTGAGTTCCTTCACAGAAAAACCAAAAGGGTCAAATTCGACAGACACGAACTATTGCTAGTGAATTTTCTAACCAGAGATTAAGTTTTTAATGATGTTAGGTGTGTATAGGACGTGGTTTAGGGAGAAAGGTGGGTGTGGATGTTTGGTGTGTGTGTTACCGTAACCTTCAATTGGAATACGATGACCATTGCCGACAGTAATAAATTGAGGACACTTTAACCGACGTAGTTGAGATAGGTTACCCGACGACCGGTGAGGTGAGATGTGGCTCCGGTGTCCATGTACCAATTGTCGCCGGCCATTGAAAGTTCACGGTGGTGTAGGCACAGGCCCAAATCGGTCGGGGCCGGGCCGGCCGGTTCTGCTTCTGCCGGCAAACCAGGTGATGTTGTTGCTTCTTGGTGGTGGGCTGCTGGGTGGTCGGGGAAGGGCCCAAGAGGTCAACCAACCAAGACTGCCGGAACTAGGGCCCTGCAATCGGGTACGGCATGCAGCGAGGCCCGGTTCTGCTGGTTGGGCCACTGCTGCTTTGGTTGGACCACTGCTTTTGTTGTTGCTGCTGTCCAGGCCACTGGTTGCGTTGGCCTTTTCCGTGGCCCCTGGTTGCGTTGGCCTTTTCCGTGGCCCTTGCCTTTGTTGTTGCGACCTCTGCCGCCACGACCTCCGCCACCGGCTTTCTGCTCTTCTTCTTGGACATCTTTGTGATGGTCGTTCTTCTTTGGTCGCCGCCGGTCGCAGTGTTGCCATCCCGTCAACGGCTAACGTCTTTTGATTATGTTCCTCTTGTTTAGCACGTCTAGTTTCTTCCAACAATAGTTGTGAGCGTGCCTTGTTGAAACTTGGGAGAGGGTCGGCTTGTTGAATCATTGTTGCGAGTGTGTCATATTCACCTTTTGGTAAACCCGCAACAAGTTGAAACACCATCTTGGTTTCTGAAACAGAACTCCCGACGTTGGATAATTGATCGATTATGAGTTTCAGTTGCTTACAATATTCGGACATGTTGTTAAAATTCTCGAGGCGGGTATTATTGAATTGTTCTTCCAAATATACGGCCCGAGTATTTTTATTGTCCTGAAAGATTTCTTCTAGCCGGACCCAAAGTTCATGTTCCGTAGCACTTGTTTTCATGACAGTGCACAACAGGTCTTTGGAGATGGTGTCGTAGATCCATTGTTTGACGATGGCGTCAAGACGACACTAGATTGAGTCTGTAACATCGTGGGGCGAGAAACAGATTCGTCAATGTGATCGAGCACGTTGTATGCACATGCATGAATGTAGAATAGTTCCATCCACATGGATTATTGACAGTCTTCTTGGTCTAGAATTATAGGGATAAAATTCTTGATGTTGTTAACGGCGAATGCCGGATGAAAAGAAGATACTGAACGTTGAGAGGGGTTGTCAAGTGTGCCAGTGGATGAACCGGAATTTGTGGGGGAAGACATGGTTGTCGCCTGCCGAGGGAAGGGAATTTTCTAGTTTGGCCGAGAAAGGGAGGAAGAAACCAGTTTTTTTTTTTGTGAAATCAGAAAAAAAATGCTGATTTCGGCCGAGAATGAGGAAGAGAAGGGATTTAGGTTTTAGGCTCTTGATATCATGAAAGATGAAATAATTTCTCTTAGGGATTCATTTCATTATTCACAATATATATAGTTGTACAAAGGTTGATTCCTAATATGGTACGAATCATAATTTGCCTTACAAATGTTGACTCCTAATACAATTAGAATCCTAAGTTACCTTAAATATACATCTATCATAATTACAAAATATATAGAGAATATTCGCTAAAATTTCAGACTCTTCAAAATTCTATTGCATCCATGTTGGATCTTTCAAAAATGCACTATTTTTGAAGGATCTTACATGCACCAGACATTATTTTTATAGAGTCCAGACAACATTAAATACTTATATTAAACTTAATTGGAAAAAGCGTCAAATTTGCTCATATACTAGTCGAAAATGGATTAACACTCTCTTCCGTTAAACTTTTAGTCTAATATTGTTCCCGCCATTTGGGAAAAAAATATTTTTGCCCCCTAACGAAGCTCCAAACTGAGTGTTGTTTTAAACCATAACATCATAAAAAACCTCTCTATCTCTACAAGATAGGGGTAAGCTTTGCATACACACTACCCTCCCCAGTCCCACCTGTGAAATTACATTGGTGCTTGCCTATAATAATCAAAAGTTGAGGGGTAAAACTGAATTTTTTTTCTTGAAGAATTAGGACATGTAACACTGACTTTCCGTTAAAGGGAAGGAAAATACGAGATAATTTGCTAACGACAAGGGTATGGATGGACCACAAGTGTAAAGGAGGACAAAATTGAATATTTCAAATAGTACAAGAGCAAATTTGAATCTTTTCCGGACATAGTTTGGTTATGATGTGATTAAAATATGATTCTATATTTAAGACCTAATTGATTGTGTGTTTATTCATGATTTGTGAGTTCAGGCATGTACAGAAATGGTTATGCCAATGACTTGTTCAAATGAAAGCATGTTTCCTCCATCTTCGTATAGCTACAAGGAATTCAGAGAAGATTGCAAGAAGAAATATGGAGTTGAGCCTCGACCACATTGGATTACTACTGAATTTGGTGGCTATGTGAGTTTTCTCATTTAATTATGTTCTTTTTGTTCCCAGTTCTGTGTTGCTCGTACTTTTTAAAAATGTTTCCGCACTCGTGTCGGATCCACAAGAAATGTACTATTTTTTATGAATCCAACACGCATTCTGCGACATTTTGAAAGAGTCTGACCAATACAGTCTCACCTTAACATCTTATGATAATGTTCTTTACATTTTTTGGTTTCATTCTAATAAGAATAAAGTGTCTATAATTGCAGAAAATTGAGCAAGTCCTCAAGAGATTTGGCAGCAACATGATATTCTCTAACGGAATGCAAGATCCATGGAGCAGAGGAAGGTAAGTTAAGAAAACAACTAATTTAAGTTTAATTTATATACAGTTGCAATATAAAAGATTTTTTTATACTATAAGTTCGCCTAAAAGGTATTTATATGTAGGGTGTGTTTGGTATGACAGAAAATATTTTCGCGAGAATTGTTTTTCTGAAAAATAAGTTTATTTATTTTCTTATGTTTCGTAAGTAAGTAGAAAATATGGTCAAAAAATATTTATATATAATCTAGGAAAATATGATGGGATAGGGGTTGGGGTAGTTATGTGAGGTGGGGAGGGGTGGGGGTGGAGATGGGGGCTATGTTGTGGCAAATTTAGAGTATTGCGTTCGGGGTCACGGGAATTCAGTAGCTTTTGTTCAAACCTTGTATATGTACTAAATATTTGTTGCATATCTACAAATATTTGACCGTGGCCCCAATTATTATCATATATTAACTTTTGCTAAAATCATTGTAGGGACCCATAAACTTCAAATATTGAATCCGCCTTTGGGATTATACGGGTGGGAGTGGAATGAGACAATCAATGTGAAATGCCACTTATAGAACTTAGTTTCCGTACTTCTACTAAGGAAGTCAATTTCCTTTTTTTAAGAAATTGGTTTTCTTAAAAAAAATATTTTGCAGAATTTTTGACTGATTACATAAGAAAATTGAAAACATGTCGGGAAAATATTTTCCTCCATACAGAAAACACCCATAACCAACTTATAAGAAATGTGATTAGTAACCTAAAGATAAAGATGATTATCTACAACAAATTAAGATATACAAATAATATAAGCAAATCTTTACACTATCGCACTGTAAGTTAAAATTCTATTCAGACTGAATTTTCAGAGAAATTCTCACATGGCCTTTTTTGTGAATCGTGTGGTGTTAGAGTTTTATTAGATTATGGCTTAGTGTAGTTAGACAATAGTTTTCTTTTTTCTTCAATCAATCATGTATGTAACCTCAAAAAAGGTTCAAAATTATGGTTTCTTGTGGACTTTATTATTAGAGGAGAGTCTAGGAAAGGCCAAGTGATTTTAATTAAATTTATTGCTTTTGACTCGAACGATATATACATATACGAAAAAATGTTTGACATATATAAACTCTACCTACGAAGGTGAAGGTAATATCTGCATACACTCTACTCTTCCCAGACCCACGTTGGGGGATTTTACCGAGTATGTTGTTGTTGTTGTTATATATAAATATAAAAAGAACAGACTCATTTTGAACCTACAAATTCTAAATCTTGAATTCGTCTCTGTTTTATCATTACTAATTTTTTTTATCTGCTCTCCTTATGACAGTGTACTGAAAAATATATCAGCTAGCATTGTGGCTCTGGTAACTCAGAAAGGTATAATATGCTTCTGTATATTCTTGGGGGGAAAACTGTTTTGACATTGATTTATTTTATTACTACTAAGTTCATGTTTTAATTTTGTTAATTAATTAGGTGCACACCATGTTGACTTTCGTTCTGAGACAAAGAATGATCCAGACTGGCTATTCATGCAAAGGAAGCAAGAAATGGCTATTATTCAAAAGTGGTTAGAAGAGTACTACAGAGATTTCAAACAAAATTAAATATGATATGCATATTAGTGTCACTTGTTCAACACATCATGTAACTTTGGACATTGTGGAAGAAAATAAAAAGGTGTCATGAGAAAAATAAAAACTAATTTGGATTTAATTTCTACAAACTAATCTTGAAAAAGAATATTTACACTATTCCATCAATCATATAATTATATTATATATAATAAGTGAAATATATTGAGTATATTGTTGTTGTTATATATAATAAGTGAAGTTATTTACTTGAAAAATAAGTCGGCCAACATATTAGCTAAAGTGTAAAGATAATATACATCGTCAGTGTGTATAAGCTAAATCCAACATAAAAAGACAAGGACTCGTACAAATAAGGATTACAGTCTACGAATCTGAAAAATGTTATCAATAGTGTTTGCATTTTCCTACAAATACCTCTTAGATCATCCAATATCTTGTTTGAGTATAGTCTTTTCTCTCGATTTATTTTACTTACAACTAATGTATAGTACGTTTTGAGGGTCAGCCTCCTTTTTACTTCAGTTAATAAAAGAAATATCTTTGAATTATTATAATCGTCGGATTAAGCGTTAAAATGATCTTATTTTCACTAAGAATTCATTTTGATATAATACAAATTTTGCCTACCACGAAAATTATAATCTGAAATGCAATATGACATATTTAGAACTAATAAATGTTGGAAAGTTTACAAAGGTTGCAGGAAACGGGAATTACAAGTAACTGCAAAGTAATTCAATAACTGAAAATTATAATAGAACAACAAAACTGAAATTACAATTTTGTTGAAGAAGAAAAACTGGAAACTGTTTTTGTTTGCTGAGCCGAGTGTGACACTCTGTCCTTAAGACAATATTGCCCCGTATGTATCCTTTATACGTCCTGGACAATTTGTCTCTCAAGATAAAACAGCAATGGAACACTTGAGCAAAGGAAACTCAAGAGTTACCGTGAAGAATATTGAGCAATGAAATGATGCTTGAAAGTTGTAGGAAGAAACTGTTTTGCTTGTGTATTTTCGTGTGTTGTAAGTGTTGTTCAACAATGGTGTAAGGGGTGTTTATATAGGTGAGGGAGTGTTGTTTAACTGCCTCCATAACAACCATTATTGGCCAAATAATGGTCATTATGGAGGTAGTAAAGCCACCAAAATAAATGATGGAAGACACCAACGGATTGACCATTATAGGAGGAGTAATTCAGCCAAAATAAATGGCTGAATTGAGTGCTGGGCGTTTCTGCTTTGACTGTCCAAATTCTGACTTTCTGGAAACTTCAGGGACCAAACTGTACATCTTGAAACTTCAGGTCGGGTGCAGTTTGTTATATATATCAAACTACCGATCACCTGTGCATATCGCTCCTAGTATACAGGTGCACCAAGATTTTTATCAAGCTTTTGATCTGTATCCATTGGTGACATTATCGGTGAACTGTCTAACATCTCGAACTTTCTCAAAACATCCTCGATGTAGTGAGACTGAGATAAGACCAGTCCGTCAGATGTCTTAGAGATTTTAATCCCTAAGATGACATCTGCGATACCCATATCCTTCATGTCGAAGCATTGTTTCAACATGTTCTTAGTCTCTAGGATTACCCTAGGGATCGCTTCCCGTGATTAACATGTCGTCTACATACGGGCATATCATAACAAATAAGTCGAGTTACCTTTCGTGTAAACACATTTATCACACTCATTAATGGCGAACCCCTTCGATAGTAGAAATCTTGTCAAATTTTTCGTGCCATTGTTTCGGGGCTTGTTTCACCGTACGGAGATTTGACAAGTCGACGGACTTTCTTCTCTTGCCCTTGAACCACATACCCCTCGGGTTGGTCCATATAAATTTCTTCTTCCAAATCACCGTTTAGGAAGGCTGGTCTTAACATCCATCTGGTGTATTTCAAGGTCACGCAAAGCTGCGATCGCAATAAATACCCGTATGGATGTCATTCGGGATACCGGAGAGTAGGTATCAAAGTAGTCAAAGCCTTCTGTCTGTCGATAGCCCTTGACTACCAACTTGGCCTTGTACTTGTCTATAGACCCATCTGCCTTGTATTTCTGTTTGAGTATCCATTTACAACCCAACGGTTTATTTCCCGGAGGAAGATTAACCAACTCCCACGTATGGATATGCAGAATGGAGCCTATTTCACTCTCAATAGCTTATTTCCAGAGCGGTGCTTCTGGAGTTGACAACGCCTGAGCAATTGTCCTTGGTTCATCATTAACCATATAAGCTACAAAGTCAGGACTGAAGGATTTATCCTTCCTGGCCCTTTTACTTCGCCTTAGATCCATCTCTGGAGTCTCCAAGTTCTGAGAATCTGGAACACTAGATTCCGGATGTTCAACCACCTCAAGATTCGCTAGATCTGAACCATTCAGATCCGGGTAGTCAAGGACTCCCGGTTCTTGAGAGCTTTGTGCATAACTTCGTTTGCGAGAGGTTATGTCTTTCTCCTTTCTAGGAAAGGTACTTTCAAAGAATAGAGCATTCCTTGATTCCATTATTGTACCCTGGTGGATATCTGGATTATCTGACTTATGCACTAAGATGCGATAAGCACTACTGTTATTTGCATATCCGATGAATATACAATCTACAGTCTTAGGCCCAATCTTGACCTGCTTTGGCTTGGGTACTTCAACCTTTGCCAGACAATCCCACACCTTAAAATATTTGTAGGTGGGTTTCTTTCCCTACCATGATTCATATGGAGTTTTGTTCTTAACCTTATGTGGGACTCTGTTAAGAATCTTATTAGCGGTAAGGACGGCTTCTCCCCACATATTTTGGGGAAGACCGGAATTGATAAGCAAGGCATTCATCATTTCCTTTAATGTGTGGTTCTTACGTTCCGCCACACCGTTTGATTGAGGTGAGTATAGAGCCGTCGTTTGATGAATAATGCCCTCTTGGGCACAGTATTCCTCAAATGGCGCTACATATTCTCCCCCTCTATCGCTACTAATGGACTTAATCCGTAGGCTAAGTTGATTCTCAACTTTTGCTTTGTAACGTCGGAACGCTTCAAAGGCTTCATCCTTACTTTTCAACAAGTAAAGGTAACAATACCTTGTGCTAGCATCTATAAATGTCACAAAGTACTTGTTCCCCCCTCTAGTTTGTGCAAACTTCAAATCACATATATCTGTGTGAATAAGTTCTAGAGGAGCGGTACTCCTTTCGACGGATCGAAAAGGAAGCTTGGTGAGTTTTGCCTCTACGCACACCTCACACTTATGTTGAGGGTTTACGTCGATAGACGGCAACAACTCCATCTTTACCAGCCTTTGAATAGACTTGTAGTTAACGTGTCCTAATCTATGATGCCATAAATTAGAAGACTCAAGCAAATAAGAAGAAGGTTCAACTTTATTTCCTTGACGCAATACAGACATGACATTCACTTTGAAGAGGCCTTCACAGACGAAGCCCCTCCCCACAAATGTGCCATTTTTAGTGAGTACAAACTTATTGGATTCAAACACTAGCCTAAAATCAGCATTAACCAATAAAGGTCCAGAAATTAAATTTCTTCTAATCTCTGGGACGTGCATCACTTCCTTCAGAGTAAGTTCCTTGCCGGAAGTCATCTTCAGGACCACCTTTCCAATCCCCAGCACGTCAGAAGAAGCGTTGTTGCCCATGAACAGCTTCTTGTCAGCCGACTGGAGTGTACGTGGAGAAGGCATCTTTGTTGGAACAGATGTGCCTAGTAGCACCTGTGTCCATCCACCACTGCATCGGACTCTCAACCAAGTTGGCTTCTAGCACTACTGCCGAGAATTCCTCAATCATGTCATCCAGGAGCGTGTCCTTGACGACGTTTGCTTGAGCCTTGCCTTTAGACTTGACTTTCCGTTGTTGCTCAGTCTTGAGCTTGCGGCATTCCTTGATCCTATGACCAGGTTTTCCACAGTAGTGACAATTACCTCTGAACATCTCTGCTGTAGGGGCTTTGCTGTCTTTCTGAAACTTCCGCTTCTTGCTTGAGTTCCCTTTGGCCTCAGCCAGATTCGCCTTCGCCTCAGCAGGTTGTCTACCCCTTGGCAAGGTCTTCTTATTATCTTCCTGGATTTGCAGTTTGATAACAAGCTCTTCAAAGGTCATCTCATTTGTCTTGAGTTTCAAGTAACTCATAAACTCATTCCATGAAGGAGGTAACTTTTCAATCAGCGATGCAACCAAAAACTGCTCGTTTGGTTTCAGTCCTTCCAAATCCAGGTGATGTATAATCATCTGGAATTCCTGGACTTAGGACATCACCTGTCTTCTTGTCCACCATTTGGAATTTTAGAAATTTTCCAACGATGAACTTCTTAGTACCCGCATCTTGTGCGTTGTACTTCTTTTGCGTTTTTCCTATAGCTCTTTGGCAGTGCCAACGGTGCAATAGACCGTGTAGAGAGGGTCTGCCAAGCAGTTCAGTATATAGTTCTTGCACATGAAATCGCTATGATTCCACGCATCACGAACCATCTTCATGCCGTTAACGACATGGATACCAAGGCCCCCTTCACCCGTTTCAGCAGGCGAAGAGTCCATTTCATCTCCAGCTTGTGGAGGATCTTCCGTAAGGAATCGGGCCATGCCCATTACCGTTAAGTAGAACATCATCTTTTGAATTCTGATCCCATGAATTTTTCAGGGCGATCATGGTGGTGTGATGAAGAAGGTGGAGCTCCAGCAGTCGGGAAGGCAGCGGTGTTACTGTCTTGAACGATGCAGCGCAGCGGTGAAGGCGGCGAGTTACTGCCTTGGGCGATAGCGGCGATGGCGGGGAAAGCGACAACGTTGCCTCGAGAGGCGACGGCGATGCGCAACAACATCCCTCATATTTCCAGCCATGTTATAACAGTTACAGTAAACGAATATTGTCTTAAGTTGTTGGAAAGTTTACAAAGGTTGCAGGAAACGGGAATTACAAGTAACTGCAAAGTAATTCAATAACTGAAAATTACAATAGAACAACAAAACTGAAATTACAATTTTGTTGAAGAAGAAAAATTGGAAACTGTTTTTGTTTGCTGAGCCGAGTGTGGCACTCTGTCCTTAAGACAATATTGCCCCGTATGTATCCTTTATACGTCCTGGACAATTTGTATCCCAAGATAAAACAGCAATGGAACACTTGAGCAAAAGAAACTCAAGAGCTACCGTGAAGAATATTGAGCAATGAAATGATGCTTGGAAGTTGTAGGAAGAAACTGTTTTGCTTGTGTATTTTCATGTGTTGTAAGTGTTGTTCAACAATGGTGTAAGGGGTGTTTATATAGGTGAGGGAGGGATGTTTAACTGCCTCCATAACAACCATTATTGGCCAAATAATGGTCATTATGGAGGTAGTAAATCCACCAAAATAAATGGTGGAAGACACCAACGGATTGGCCATTATAGGAGGAGTAATTCAGCCAAAATAAATGGCTGAATTGAGTGCTGGGCGTTTCTTCTTTGACTGTCCAAATTCTGACTTTCTGGAAACTTCAGGGACCAAACTGACATGTTTAAGAGTGGATTGTAGATGTGGCGCCCGGCGGGTAGGGTCCGGGTGCCTGTCGCGGCCCTCCGGTTTGGGTCATGACATATTATTTAGTATTTTTGGATAATTTCTCTCACTTTCTTTGGGTCTATCCACTCAAACTCAAATCTCAAGTGTTCTCCAAATTTGTTGAGTTCGTACACTGGTTAAAACACATTTTGAAAAAGATATAAAATTGTTTCAATCTGATAATGGTTGTGAGTTTAATAATTCCTTATTTCATAAATTTTGTGCGGCTAATGGCATGATCTTTCGTTTCTCGTGCCCCCATACCTCCCCTCAAAATGGAAAAGCCGAAAGAATTCTCCGAACCATTAATAATATGATTCGTACCATCCTTTTTCATGCGTCTCTCCCCCCTACTTTTTGGGTACACGCACTAAAAATGGTAGAACACATTCTCAACATTTTACCTACCCGTGCGATTCAAAATAGGACACCCACCAAAATTCTCCACCGTCGTATCCCTACCTATGACCATCTTAGAATTTTCGACTGTCTGTGTTACCCTAATCTCACCTCCATGGCCCCCCCACAAATTGGCACCCATATCTACTCTGTGCGCCTTCCTAGGTTTCTCGTCAAACCATTGGAGGTACCTGTGCTATGAGCTCTCCACCGACAAAATCATAATTTATCGTCACGTCACCTTTGTTGAGTATGTTTTTCCGTTTGACAACATTAAAAAATTTGGAGTCACTGATTACCAATTCCTCGAAGATTTGGACCTATCACCGCTTGTCCAGCAAGAATTACGTCAGGCGGCCACTGTTCCGGCAATGGCAGACGCACCAACTACCACCACCGGCAGTCCAGTCACGGTCTTTCCACCGCCCGTCAACACAACCACCACTAAAAATCGGTTGGATCAGCCTTCGTCCTCTCCGATTGTCGGAGCTACCACCCGGTCTCCTCCCATCGATGTCTTTCCTCCCAGCCGGCAATACCAACCCCCAGTCACTGAGTCACCAACGACCGCTCCTCCAGTCATTCTCACCGACTCCGTCTCACTAGTCACAACCCTAATCCGCATCCGTCAAGTTACGATCACATCAACCCCTGCACAATCTCAACCTGATATTGTACCGTGCACCCCGACCCAACAAAATCATCGTATCCAAACCAACATCACCTCAACGCCAACCCCACAGCCTCCCCCCACCCACCGTACGTTACCGGTTATGCCATTTGGACACCCGGTCGACGTCGATCTACCCAAACCGACACACCTACTTTGCCCGATCTCACACAAAGGTACCACAGTCCCGACTCTATGCCCCGTCGCCCGACCCAGTCACCAACTAAATCCAGACACCAACACAGGTACCCCAAAAACACAGCCACATCGTCTACCCATCCCACCCCTGCCCCCACACACCACATGAAAACCCGTGCCCAACACGGGATTTTCAAACCCAAAGTCCATTTTAACCATCTACACAAACAGTGTCTCCAATTCCTAAAAACCCAAAATTTGCCAAACAAGACCCTAATTGGAATGCGGCTATGCGTGAGAAATTTAATGCTTTAACAAAACAGCACACTTGGGATTTGATTCCTAGACCGGAGGGGGTGAATGTGATCCGTTGCATGTGGCTTTTTCGTCACAAATACAGAGACATTGGTGAGCTAGAGAGGTATAAGTCAAGACTTGTGGATAATGGCATAAATCAGCAGGAGGGTATTGATTGTGGTGAGACATTTCAGTCCGGTTGTCAAACTGGTTACTATTTGTACTGTTTTGAGTATTGCCATGGGCAAACATTGGCATATTCATCAGCTTGATGTGAAAAATGTGTTTCTACATGGGAATTTGAAAGAAACGATTTATATGCATCAACCATCTGGTTTTGTCCATCCAACAGCCCCTCAGTATGTATGGCGTCTCCATAAGTCACTTTATGGCTTGAAACAGGCTCCTAGAGCGTGGTATGATCGTTTTGCACAGTATATCATGCAAATTGGGTTTGTGTACAGCAAGTGTGATAATTCTTTATTTATTTTTCATAGAGGTAGTAGCATTGCGTATTTATTATTGTATGTTGATAATATTGTGCTCACTGCCTTCATCGATTTGTTGAAAAATGAGATCATTACGCTGCTCAAAACAAAATTTGTTATGACTGACTTAAGGAAGTTGAGCTATTTTTTGGGGATTTCTGTGACTAGATCTGCAGATACTATATTTCTTTGTCAGCGTAAGTATGCATAGGAGATTGTATACATGGCTAAAATGGCGAATTGCAAGATCATGACTACTCCAGTTGACTCTAGATCAAAGCTTAGTGCTTTGGATGGTGATCCAGTGTCAAATCTCACTCTTTACAAGAGTCTTGCAGGTGCACTACAGTACCTCACTTTCACCAGGCCTGATATTACTTATGTTGTTCAGCTGCATGCCCCCAAGGAGCCTCACTTTACTGCCCTCAAACGTATCATTCGATATGTTAAGGGCACACTTGATTATGGTTTGCATCTATACCCCCTCAATACCGAACATGTTGTTGTCATATACGGATGCCGATTGGGCAAGTTGTCCGGACACGTGACGCTCCACCTCAGGCTACTGTGTGTTCTTAGGAGATAATCTTATTTCTTTGTCAGCCAAAAGGCAACCCACATTATCTCGTTCGAGTGCAGAAGCAGAATACATAGGCATTACTAATGTTGTTGCTGAGATCTGTTGGCTCCGAAACCTTCTTTTGGAGCTTCAGTGTCCATTACGTAAGGCTTCTTTCGTTTATTGTGATAATATATCCGCCATATATCTGTCTCATAATCTGTTTCAACATCAGCGAACCAAGCACATTGAGATGGACATCCACTTTGTTCGTGAGAATGTTGCTCTCGGTCATGTCAGGGTATTGCATGTGCCTTTTTCATATCAGTATGCGGATATATTCACCAAGGGCCTTCCTAGACAGCTATTCCTCGACTTCATATCTAGTCTTAGCATTCGGCCTCCTCCCGCTCCGACTGAGGGGGTGTATTAGCACGTGTGTACTACTATTGTATTTACCATATTTAGTGTTATGTAATTATGATAGAACTAGGATCCCTGTTGTATAGAGATTCCACATTGTACACCTATATATATTTTGTATTGATGAGAAAGGCTCCCCAAGGGAGATTAATACAATCTTACATTATAAAATATGAATTTTGCACTAAGGATGTGTTTGGTGTGAAAGAAAAAAGAAAATACTATCCCAGGATAGAACATAATACTATTATTGTAATAGCGGTAATTCAAATTACATAACTTTGATAAAGGTAATAAACGGAGCAAATCACACGACTCTACTATTTTATTGTATTGAAAACAAATGCAAAGAACAATTTAGAGGGGAAAAAGAATTCAGATTTTGGTGTTTAAAATATGAAGCAAGAACTTTGAATTTATAGATAATAAAAAGGTGAGATGGAGAGTTACAATCCAAAATGTGTCTTTTTGGTTCAAATACATTTTGTCATTTTCCATTCCCACTTTAAAATCTAAACAAACATGACTACTTAATCATATTTAATGGAGTACTTAATGTTACCAACTTATTTTTTAGAAAAATATTTAAATTCGTTAAGAACACACGAGAAATTTGTGGGCTCGAAATAATTTTTTTGTTTATTTATGTTTTTTTTTATTTAACCAACATTTCTGATTCCTTGATTTTCTATTTATAAGCTCAGGATCGATAATAACAACCTTAAGGAATTTCATAAATTGTTAGGATGCTTTTTTTTCATTTAACTTATATACATTAGCCGTGTTAAAAAAAACTCTACACCACTAATATAATTTAATTTGTTGAAACATGTTACTATTAGGCAACTTGATCACTGGAAGATATAGCTTACTGACTCTATATTCCCCCAAACTCGTTATTTTGACATTCAACATGAGTATATTTATGAAAACCCATTATCATTTTAACAAATACTATATTTGATTCATAATTTCAAAATTCCAACAAATTCAATGCAAGTTTAAGTCCAATTTATCATGTTTATATCCTGAATCATGTATAATAAAATTTATACTGCAAAATTTAAAATTACCACTAAGGATTGTCATGGAATAGATAAGATGCATTCATCATTAATTAAATTGACTCGAATTTGATTCTATGAGTGATCTTTTTTTAAAATTTAACGTCAGTGATTACTTTCACAGTTCGAACTCATAATCTATAAATCACATGGCTCAAACCCGTGACTTATATGTCACACAACGGCTCCAAATTATGTACCCGATATTCCATTAAAAAAAACTCAAAAAAAGGGGAAGTACGTGGGAGTAAAAAGTAGATGCATGTAGAGAAAGAGAGAGAAGAACGGTGGTGAAGGGCAGAGAGATGGAGAGGATCCGAAATTGCAGGCCTCCCTTATCAACAATCTCTCTCTCTTCCACCAAACACACAGGAAATAGGAAGAACAATATACTCAAATCTACTGTTGGAATACACACCCCAACATAGTTTATTTTGTCACAACGATCCAAACAGTTTCCACTAAATTCCTGTAATTCACTGTCCATTGTTTATGTACGTTGCATTGTGATTAGGAGCAACCATAAGAAGCTCGAATGATTTGAATTTTTTAGCATCACATCACAGCTCCACAATGGTACGCCTGCAAGATTAAATGGCACTCCAATAAACGTTGAAGAGTAGATGAGGGAATTTGGATCTTAAGGACAGCTATTATTCAACCTAAAATGTTGGAATTTGGAACTCACTATATGTGCTTTTAATTAGAATTAATACACATGTTCATTCACAATGATGAAGCTAACTATATTATTAGTCTGGTTTTGCTTGATCATTTTAATTCGTTCTTCCCAACCACAACAGGTGGAATGAATGGTAAAATTATGTTTTATTAGGTAGCTACATTTTTTTTCTTTCTGAAACTGGTAACTTATTAGGTTGCTACATTGAAATGAAGTTTACAGTGTATGAACATTTTTCAAGAACTGTTAGAAAAATCTGGTAGGTTTCTCTGTATGATTGCTTTAGACTTGTAAGCAATGTTTAAAAAAGCAAAGCTGCATGAATCAAACTCTTAATGCCTCGGACGATCATCGGGCGCTAAAGTTTGATGGGGCTAACGCCACAGTTTCCGTTCCCCTGTGGATTTATCCTTAAATTGTTTGCCATGAACGTGCCAATAATGTTCAGTGCACGCTTTACGCCTGGATTGTCTGCCCTATATGCCTCAAACCATTTTATTTCAATTCTTTAATTATTTGATTATAGTTTATATAGTATGTTGTTCTATAAATAAGCATTGTGACTTAGAAAATTATTGTGCTTGTCTTACTACATCTTATGCCACTTGATTTTCATACACATTTTTCTATGAATATACAATTTGCAATATAATTTCTATAACTGATGTTTTAATCTATTTAAATTTTATTTTAATTTAAAATAAGAATTAGTGAGCCTTTGCCCGCCCCATGAAAGGGAAAATTCCCTGTCTGTCCCTCTTCCTCTTAAAATAATGCTTATAATTTGACTAATGTATGTTTGGTATAACCGGGTGGAAAACACTCAAATAGATTTGTGTTTGCCCTACTATATCTCTTTGTGTGATTTGTTAAGAGTCACACATCGGATATGGAATGAGAACATGGACTCTTTATATGGACTTGGACAATTCTCACCCTTTAAGCTAGCTTTTGAGGTTGAGTTAGGCCCAAGATCCATTCTTTACATGGTATCAGAGTCAAACCCGTCTCAATTCATTATTTCCGATGTTGGGCCCCCCTATTATATTGTCCACGCTTCAGATGTCCAGCCCCTGGCGTGAGGCGGGGTGTTGAGTTCTTCATCCGTGGTCCTTGGTCTCATTATATGGCTTGGTCAATCTTCATCCCTTTGAGCTAGCTTTTGTGGTTGAATTAGGCCGAAGATTCATTCTTCACATGGTATCAGAGTCAGGTCCATTCCAATTCTTTGTTCGTCGATGTTGGGCCTCCAAATTATATTATCAACGCTCAAGTTAACAAGGTCTGGGAGTGCGGGGGAGTGTTAAGAGTCTCACATCGGATATGGAATGGGAACATGAACTCCTTATGTGGACTTGGACAATTCTCACCCTACAAGCTAGCTTTTGGGGTTGAGTTAGCCTCAAGATCCATTCTTTACATGATTTACTCGTGAGTCTGACTCCTTTTGGTGTTAAAGCATTTGTTCTGTTACATAGCATGACAATTTAGAGATTGTGTGATCATATGTGAGATAAATTTATTAATGTGATTAATTCTTGTTAAGAGTCCCACATCGGAAATGGAATGGGAACATGGACTCCTTATATGGACTTGGACAATCCTCCCCTCATAAGCTATCTTTTGGGTTTGAGTTAGGCCAAGATCCATTCTTTACATGGTATCAGAGCCAGACTCATTCCAATTCTTTATCCGTCGATGTTGAGCCCCCAAATTATACTATACACGCTCCAGTTAACAAAGTCTGTGTGTGCGGGGAGTGTTAAGAGTCACACATCGGATATGGAATGAGAACATGTACTCTTTATATAGACTTAGACAATCCTCACCCTACAAGCTAGCTTTTGGGGTTGAGTTAGGCCCAAGATCCATTCTTTACATGGTATCAGAGTCAAGCTCATTCCAATTCTTTATTCACCGATGTTGGTCCCCCAAATTATATTGTCCACGCTCCAGTTAACGAGGTCCGGGAGTGTTAAGAGTCCCACATCAGAAATTGAATGGGAACATGAACTCCTTATATGGATTTGGACAATCCTCCCCTCGTAAGCTAGCTTTTGGGGGTTGAATTAGGCCAAATATCCATTCTTTACAATTCTATTGACGTGCTCTTCTTAATTTTTATTTTTTATTTTTCCGCTTCTAGGGCACTGCGGTTAATATAATAGTAGGGTCTCATGTATGGGTTGAGGACCCAGAAGTAGCTTGGATTGATGGAGAAGTAAAGAAAATAACAAATGGGGAAGCAGAGATTGAGAGGACCGATGGAAAGAAGGTACTTTGTTCTGCATTTTAATTATTAATTACTTCTTTCATTTCTTGATATTTATTAAGCACTTTCTTACAGCAATTTACCTCAAAACTAAATTGGTTATTTGCTTCCTTATCTTATAGTCCTCTAATGATACTTTCAAGACCATTTGCATGCTGCTGGATGGAAAATATTAGAGGATCATTATTGTTTTCTAATTCTTATAGGTGTAACAGTTAATATTATAACTTTATCTCATGCAAACTTAGCAAAGCATCCTTTAACAAGAAACGAAATAAGTCGCAATTTGTATCTCCAAATGACTTTCTGAACTCATTATTTAATAGAAGATGAGACTACAAATAATGGTTTCGCCTCCTGTAAGTTAGCATCGCGGGTTTGATAAAAATGCAGACTATGCTGCTCTATGTATTGATACATCACATCATTCTATGTCGTCCTCTTATGCTTCAGGTTGTTAGGAAATTGGCAAAAATTTATCCAAAAGATGTGGAAGCTCCTGCAGCGGGTGTGGATGACATGACAAAACTGTCCTATTTGCATGAGCCCGGAGTACTGCAGAACCTCAAAACCAGATACGAACTCAACGAAATTTACGTAAGATACTGTAGTGATTGTTTGGATTATGTCTGATCTTAAGCTCTTTCTTATGTTACAGTACAGACAACAGCGCCCATCTCTTAATATTTGATATAATTACAGACTTATACAGGAAATATCTTAATTGCAATAAATCCATTTCAAAAATTGCCTCATTTGTATGATTCACACATGATGCAACAATACAAGGGAGCACCATTTGGAGAATTAAGCCCTCATGTCTTTGCCATTGCAGATGTTGCTTACAGGTCCCTCCCAGTTTAAGCACAATAATTACAATAATTTTCGTCTTATTAGCATTGATATATTGAACCGCCTTTGCTGGAAACAGGGCAATGGGCCATGAGGGGAAAAGCAACTCTATTCTGGTTAGTGGTGAAAGTGGAGCCGGTAAAACTGAGACAACCAAGATGCTTATGAGATATCTTGCCTTTCTGGGTGGCCGTGCAGCAACTGAAGGTCGCACAGTGGAGCAACAAGTCCTTGGTGTATGATATCAACCTATTATGTGCTCTTTAATTTTTCAATGACCCCTCACTTTTTCACATAATTTTCCTCTACTTTCGGATTTAGTTTACTTTCTGCTAATGTAATATTTATTCTCATGGAACTTTTGCATGAACCCACTCAAGTGCAGTCTAATCCCGTTCTTGAAGCATTTGGCAATGCGAAGACTGTTAGAAATAACAATTCCAGGTCAAGCTCTTTAGCACTTGTGCATTTCAGCATTTGCTTTTCACATGATCCAGTTATATGTAATTCGACTTGGTTAATTATTCTGCGATAAAAATTCCATCAAAAAGTGCACATTGGAGATTGAACTGTTTTTTTTTTTGGACTGAGATTGAACTGCTTGTTTTACTAATCCTATATTTCCTTGTAATAGATAAGCTATTTTTGAAGTTTACTTGTTATTGCAGATAATCAATACCAAATAAATATGTTAACATATTAGATTGAAGATGTTTAATTTTCTCCTTTACCTAAAATTGCTGCAGTCGTTTTGGCAAATTCGTTGAGATTCAGTTTGACAAACATGGAAGGATATCAGGAGCAGCAATCAGGACCTACCTCCTCGAGAGATCCCGTGTTTGCCAAATTTCTGATCCTGAGCGCAACTACCACTGTTTTTACCTTCTTTGTGCTGCCCCGCAAGAGGTACTTTTCTGTTGCAATACTATTAGCGAATATTCACCGTATATTTTGTAATTATGATAGATGTATATTTAAGGTAACTTAGGATTCTTATTGTATTAGGAATCAACCATTTAAGGTAAGTTAGGATTCTTACTATATTAGGAATCAACTTTTGTACAATTATATATATTGTGAATAATGAAAGGAATCGCTAAGGGAAATTATTCCATCTTACATGGTATCAATGACATTATGAATGTTTTGTGAGTTTGCATCAAATTGCTTTGGTGACAGCATGTTGCTGAGAATCTTCCTAATCACTGTAGGAGATTGAGAAGTATAAGTTGGAACATCCCAAATCATTTCGCTATCTTAACCAGTCAAAGTGCTATGAGCTAGTTGGTGTGAACGATGCAGAAGAGTACCTTGCCACTAGAAGAGCAATGGATGTTGTGGGAATTAGTAAACAGGACCAGGTACATATCTCGTACAGCTTTGCCAGCTTCATATTTCTATTTTCCTTTCAATAAAGAAGTAAACGCTACCTCTAACTCTCTCTCCCCCCTCCCTCAGGAAGCAATTTTTAGAGTTGTTGCTGCAATTCTTCATCTTGGTAATATTGATTTTGCAAAAGGAAAAGAGGTTGATTCATCAGTTATTAAAGAGGAAAAAGCCAAACTCCATCTCAAAACTGCAGCAAAACTTCTTAGGTTCGGAAGATTCTTAATGTCACCTTGCATGTTCAGATGTTATGTGGCTGTGATAATGGTTGGAGATTCTGATTTTCCTTATGTTTTAGGTGTGACCCTGTAGCTTTGGAAGATGCATTGTGCAAAAGGGTGATGATCACCCCTGAAGAAGTGATAAAACGAAGCCTTGATCCTCGCAGTGCTGAAATAAGTAGGGATGGTCTGGCTAAAACAATATATTCTAGACTATTTGATTGGTAAGAAGCTTAGTTTGATTCATCACCATGCATGACTAACTTACTAGCTATTGTCTCTTGCAAGGCACTGAAGACTTAATCTGTTTATTTGTTTTTTATACCTAAACTTTAAAAAAGAACTCTCTGTTGCAATTTGTGTGAAGGGGTGTACGAGAGTCAAGGTGCCTAGTTTCGGTGTGAATTCGGGCATAGATTCTCCAAGTTTTTTTGAAATAAAATTTATATATTTGAGAACTACATAAAAAGTACTATACCCCAACAGGGTTAATAATTCAAAATATTTAATAAGATTTTGAGAAAACCGAAGTCAAAGAAAAAACTGATTTGACTTCCCAAATAGTAGCACCTTCACATAAATTGGGATGAAGGGAGTGTTGAGAATAAATGACAATTCTCTGGTTAAAATATTATTGGTATATATAAAATACGCAACTAATAAATTAACCAAAAAAATATGGACAAATAAAACACTCAATTTATTTCTGGGAATAACTCACAATACAACAATTTATAGTAAATTTAAATCTCTCATCCCAGACACCTCTCTCTGTCTTCTTCTTTATTTCTCTCAACTCTCCTTTCTTTTTCTTCAACTCACCCCATGATAATGCCTTCACCATCCCTTGGTATTTATAGCAATTTGTTGGAAGAAACTTCCTTCATATGATAACTCCTTAAGACTTGCTAGCCTACCAAATTAGAAAAAAAAATTCCTTAAGACTTGTTAGCCTACCAAAATAGAAAAAAAAAATCCTTAAGACTTGCTAGCCTACCAAAATAGAAAAAGTTTTTCCTTAAGACTTGCTAGCCTACCAAATTAGAAAAAGATTTTAACACAATAAACATGTGTTTAATATCTAGTCAAACTAAGAGGCTTCTAGATAGCTTGAGATTGTAACATGAACTTGGTGATGATTTTCAACACTCCCCCTCATTACCAAGCTCCATGTTGCGTACTACCATTCCAAGTGATTTTCGGAACTCATCAAGTTTTGTTGCAGGTAAGTTTTTTGTAAATATGTCTGCAACCTGATCTTCTGTCTTGATTGGCTTCATGTAAATGTCTCCTTGAAGTACCTTCTCTCGTAAGAAATGATAATGTACCTCGACATGTTTGGTCCGAGCATGAAATACTAGATTCTCTGCCAAACGGATTGTTGACAGGTTGTCATAGTGTAATGTGACTCCATTTTCCATAGGTTGGTTCAAATCTTTCATTAGTTGAGTCAACCAAGCACACTCTAGTGCTGCCATCGCACCTGCTCTATACTCGGCTTCAGTAGTTGAAAGAGAGATTGTGGGTTGTCTCTTACTACACCATGATATTGCACATGAACCGAGGTTGAACACGTATCCTGTAGTTGATCTTCGGGTGTCATGATCTCCGACATAATCAGCATCACAATATGCATTGACTTTGCATTGTACTCCATTCTCAAAGAAGAGTCCCCAATCAATTTTACCTTTGACATATCTCAAGATCCTTCGAACAGCTTCTAGATGTGGCTTCCTTAGGTTCTGCATGAATCTGCTAACAACGCCAACTGCGAAAGCTATGTCTGGTCTGGAAAGAGTTAGATAGATAAGACTACCTACTATTTGTCGGTACATTGTAGTTTCCTCCAAGTCTTTCCCATTGTTGGCACATAACTTCAAGTTTGGCACCACTGGGGTAGATATTATTTTGCACTCAGCCAACCCAAACTTTTGAAGTAAGTCACTTGCATATTTTTGTTGACCAAGAAATATGCCTTTGTCTGTTGTTTCAACTTCCAATCCTAGGAAGTGTTCAGTTCACCAAGCTCCTTCATCTAAAACCTGGCTGACAAATTTTCTCTTGTACGACGAATTTCATATGTATCGTCTTCGGTGATGATTAGATCATCAACATATACAAGAACCACTGCTAGCTTACTTCCTTGAGCCTTTATGAATAAGATTGAATCTGCTGGGGTAACATGACAACCACTTTGGACTAAGAACTCAGCAATCTTCCCATATCATGCTCTAGGTGCCTGCTTCAGGCCATATAATGCCTTCTTCAATTTGCAGACGTAATTCAGCTTCTCATAATTCACAAATCCTTAGGGTTGATCGATATAGATGTCCCGATCAAGTTCTCCATGTAGAAACACATTTTTTACATCCATCTGCCATAATATCCACATCTTACTTGTTGCTAAGGCCAGTAAGACACGGACTGTAGTAATCTTTGCCACTGAACTGAAAGTATCATCATAATCAATGACATACTCTTGTGAGAACCCACAAACAACTAACTGAGCCTTGTATCGCTCGATCGTACCATCTGGGTGAATCTTTAACTTGTGAACCATTTACAGGATATGGGTTTGACACCTTCAGGTTTTGGCACTAAATCCAAAGTATGATTTTGTTTTAGTGCCAAAGTTTCTTCCTTCATAGCCTTCTTCCATTCTGGACTCTTTGACGCTTCTTCAATGTGGTTGGCTCCTTAACCTCAGCATATGCAACATCTATATATTTTGGATTTGGCCGCCTGTCTCTAGTAGACCTTCTCACTTGAGGTTGTGACAACTCAGTTTGCTGTTTTTCATGTATACTGGTTTGTACTTCCTCCAGTATTTCATGAATGCCTGTTCTCCAAGGACTTCTAGATTTGGATTGTATCTCTGGCTCCTGTGATTGTCTATCATTTGGAGACTTTGGTTTCTCTGTCTCTACTTGATCACCGTTGTTTTGAGAAAAATCTAGCTACAAGTAGCTTTTTTTGCAGCTTCTATGTATCTGGTAATACTGCCTTGTTTGCCCACCATGAGGATGTCTCATCGAATACAACATTTCGTGAGACATACAATTTATTTGTGTTGGGATCACAACATCTCCAACCTTTCTTCTGTTCATCGTATCCCATAAAGATACAACAGATTGCCTTCTTGTCAAACTTACTCCGGTGTTCATCTGCAATAAACACATAACACACGCAACCAAACATTTGAAAGTAATTGACTGCTGGTTTTACATTAAACAGCTTCTCAAATGGCGAGACAAATCCCAACCTCGGTTGTGGTAGTCTATTGGTGATATAGACTACCGTCTTCATGCATTCTGCCCAGAACCTTGTATCAACATTCTTGGCATGGAGAAGACTTCTACATGTCTCTGCTAGGTGGCAGTTCTTCCTTTCCGCTACTCCATTCTGTTGCGGTATGTCTGCACATGTGAGTTGCCTCCGGATCCTACATTCCTCGAGGTAGTTGTTGAACTCTTTTGAGGTGTACTCTCCTCCATTATCAATACGGAGGCACTTGATCTTCTCCCCGAGCTCACGTTCCACTGTCTCCTTGAATTTCTTGAATTTTGAAAAAGCCTCATCCTTATGTTTTAAAAAGTATACCCACACATACCTTGAGAAGTGATCGATAAATGTTATCATCTATTGATAACCACGAGTTGATGGTTGTTTGATCTTCCCAAGCAGATCTGAGTGGACCAGCTCCAACGGCTCCTTGGCTGTGAACTTTGATTCCTTGTAAGGCAATTGATGAGTCTTACCATATTGACATCTG
Organism: Anisodus tanguticus; assembly: GCA_034509755.1. Taxonomy (NCBI): domain Eukaryota; kingdom Viridiplantae; phylum Streptophyta; class Magnoliopsida; order Solanales; family Solanaceae; genus Anisodus; species Anisodus tanguticus. The sequence continues at coordinate 2,804,524 of CM067543.1, read as the reverse complement.
GCACACACAATGTCGTTGCGGATCTCCAATTGCGGAAGTCCCTTTAGCATCGACTTCTACATCATAATCTTCAATTTGTTATAATTGACATGTCCAAGTTGTGCATGCCAAAGATCGTCGGTGTCACTTCTCCTAGCCTTGTCAACATAGGCTGCTTGAACTGACATCACATAAACAGCCTTCATTCTCCATCCTTCCATTACCGGTGTACTAGGGATATTTAAATCTTGATACACCTTCACATCGTCTGGGACAAACACTACATAATTACATGTGGCAGTCAACTGAGAAACTGACAACGGGTTCTTTTTCATCCCAGGGACATGGTAGACACTCTGGAACTGGCCTTGTTCATGGCAGTATCTACGTGGTAGTTTCATTTTTCCAATGTGAGTTTTTGGCATATGTGTGTTGTTTGTTGTCACAACAACACAATCTCCGATGTACTTGGTCATGCTCAATAATTTCGACTCATCTCCAGTCATATGATTGAAACAACCTAAATCAACGATCCAATCATTCTTGTAGTCGACTGACTGTTCGCACATCACTGTGAGTGCGAATTCACCCATTGGGCCTTTCTCTCGTGTGTCAGCAGCTTCTATTTCCTCCACAAAGAATGATGTCTCGAAGTCCCAATCTTCTTCTCCGGGACCCTCGTTCTTAGAGGATATTGTAGCATTTCCTTCAACTTTCTTCAACCAGCAGTTTCTTGCAAAATGTCCCTTCTTGCCGCAATTGCAACATTCGTCATTTTGACGATCTTTTTGTTGCCACCGATTTTGGTTCCGTCCTCTATTTTGAGCTCTCCGAGCTCCCATGGCTGGAAACTTCTATCTTGGTTTCGTCGAACATTTCGCTCTTGGTTGTTGAATCTCCCGACACCACGTCCACGTCCTCAACCTCGACCGCGACCTCGTATGTCTCTTCTATTGATGTAAAGGGCAGTCTCTTCACCATTGGTTGGTCAACTAGACATAGGTTTGTTTAGATCCTCTTCGTTAATTAGCAAATTCTCCAGATCTGCTACAGTCGGTTCGGTGGCCCAGCCCCGAGTTGTCGTGACAATACTCTTGTATTCCGACTTTAACATATGGATGATAATTCTCTTCATCCTAGTCTGCGTAATACCGTTCTCAGGATCTAGTTTAGAAATCTCGTCACATAGAGATTTTACTTTCGAGAAATATTGACTCACAGACATATTTCTCTGGGAGATCGACACAAGCTCATTTTCGAGCCATTGTAATTTTGCATCATTTTTCTTGGCAAAAATTGCCGCCAAGGTGTCCCACGCTTCCTTCGGCGTTCGGGCATCTTTGATCCATTGTAGGAACTCATCCTCCACAACTATTGTTAAGGCGTACATGGCTTTTCCCGCCTTAACCTTCCACTTCTTCAAGGCGTCAAGGTCAACTACTAGCCTCTGGGTGCAGCTCCGAGTCTTGCCGGTGTTGTCGGTGCGACATCTGGTCTCGACGGTATTGATGTTGAGGTGTCTAAAGTTGTTTCTGTGCTTTAGGCCTCCCATGGTATTGTTACATCACTTTCATTAACAATATTCCATAAATCTTGTCCGAGCAGGTAAAACTTCATACGGGTACTCCATGACCCATAATTGTTGTTATTGAGCTTCTCAATAGAGGTAGTAAAATCTGCCATGATTTTAACATGCAAAGTTTTACTACACAAAGCTTTCAAAATTACAACCCTAAAATTATGAGAGTTGGCCGGACTGAACCCGTTCTGATACCAAATGTTGAGAATAAATGACAATTCTCTGGTTAAAATATTGTTGGTATATATTAAATACTCAACTAATAAATTAACCAAAAAATATGGACAAATAAAAGACTCTCAATTTATTTCTGGGAATAACTCACAATACAACAATTTATAGTAAATCTAAATCTCTCATCTCAGACACATCTCTCTATCTTCTTCTTTCTTTGTCTCAACTCTCCTTTCTTTTTCTTCAACTCACCCCATGATAATGTCTTCACCATCCCTTAGTATTTATAGCAATTTGTTGGAAGAAACTTCCTTCATATGCTAACTCCTTAAGACTTGCTAGCCTACCAAATTAGAAAGAAAAAAAAAAGATTTTCCTTAAGACTTGCTAGCCTACCAAAATAGAAAAAGCTTTTCCTTAACTTGCTAGCCTACCAAATTAGAAAAAGGGTTTAACACAATAAACATGTGTTTAATATCTAGTCAAACTAAGATGATTTCTAGCTAGCTTGAGATTGTAACATGAACTTGGTGATGATTTTCAACAGGGAGTATTGTTTACAATTATTGTGATTCAAGGATATTTAAAAAGTTGTTTGCTGTGATAGTAACAAATAAAGAGTACAATTGTGAAAGAAATATGTTCATTTGAGACATTAGAGTCACTAAAACTAACCATGAATTGGAAAGAAAAGAAGAGAAAATTGTAGATTACAATGGTTGCAGGAAACGGGAAATAAGTAACTGTTAAGTATTACAACAAAATGAAATTACAACAAACTGAAATTTCAATAAACTGGAACAAGAAACTGAGATTACAAGCACTTTGATTTGATGGGTCGAGTGATAGCACTCTGTCTTTAAGACAAGATTGTCCCGTATATATCCTTTTACGTTCTGGACAATAGTCTCCCAAGATAAAACAGCAACTCAACAAATGAGCAAAGGAAACTCAAGTGTTACTTTGAAGAACTTAGTGTAATGAAATGATGCTGGAAAGTAGTAGGAAGATTTTTGTTTTTTGTTTGTGTGTAGTCTCAACAATTTAGCCAAAGGCTTCAATATATAGTGCATGGAGGGGACTTGTCAACTGCCCAAATAATTGTTGTTAATGGCCATGTAATGGCAATTAGTGAGGAGTAATTTAGCCAAGTAAATGACTGAATTAAATGTGCAACGTATTAGAGATTTAGTGAGGAGTTATTCAGCCAACTAAATGACTGAATTGATGTGCAGATTAATGGAGGTTTAACGTTCCAAAAAAAACCAACGCAAACAGCACAAGCACAAGTCCTCTCTCCAATTTTATCTTACCTGAAACTTCAGGGACCAAACTGTAAATAGAAAGCAATTTGGGTCCAAAAAGATAATATCAGAAGCCCAAAGCCCGAGACCCGAGGAGCGGTGCCCCGCGTGTGGACTTAGCCTCGAACCAAAGCACATCTAGGTCCTCCCTCCTTCAAACACATAGGTTACCCCTTGGGGTCCCAAACCCTTAGCCAATTTTGAGACTTATAAAGTAAACAAATCTTCCTTCCCCCACCGATGAGGGAGAATTGGTCTATACCACATTTTCATGCTTCAAACACCTCACTTCGTGGACCAATATCTCTTTCATTTCTCAACGAAATTTGACGATCCTTGGCCCTACGGTCATCTACTCACTTAGTAGATTATGCACGTGTGAAGAATCAAGGTCTCCAACATGCGGAACCCTAGTGTTTAAGTCATTAAATATGGGTGGACGCAACTCCCGCCAATGGCAAATTTCCAACAAAAATATGTGCCACGTTGAAGCCAATATGTATATGTATATACATATTATATATTATATGTGTGTGTGCGCGAATGTACTCACACACACTGATGCATTTGTAATTTTTTTTTTCTGAATCAGCATCCACGCAGATTCAGACTTGAAATAAGTTGCATGATTGATTTACTAATTTCACAAATTTATGTAAAGTATTTTTTGCCTCTTGGGAAAATGCAGGTTGGTAGACAAGATAAATGTTTCAATTGGACAAGATCCCCAGTCTAAATGTCTCATTGGAGTCCTTGATATCTACGGTTTTGAAAGCTTTAAGCACAACAGGTAGCTACGAGTCTCAAGCCATTCCAATTACTATAAAACATTGTTTCCTTTAAAAGAAATGTCTGCATGAGTATTCAAGGATTTGCAACTCTTGTTTTTGTCTCATTATATCATGCTTTGCAGCTTTGAGCAATTCTGCATAAACTATACAAATGAGAAGCTGCAGCAACATTTCAATCAGGTAGACTTTGCGTATATTGCTGACAATGTTAGCATTGATTTATGCATTATTTCTCAAAACCGTTGTGGCTTTACAGCATGTCTTCAAGATGGAACAAGAAGAATACGAAAGAGAGGCCATTGATTGGAGCTACATTGAGTTTGTGGATAACCAGGATGTTTTAGATCTTATTGAAAAGGTAATTGCAGTTTTCTCTGAATTCACTACTTGAGAATTATTAGTTTGTTAAACAGATTTTCAAGTTCATCCAACGAAAATTTTATTAAAATGGCAAAGTTGAGGTCTCATGATTCAAAGGTCTTGTGTTCAATTCTTGCTGGTAACATTTTCTTTATGCCAACAGTGGGTACATGGCATCACCTTTCTTTACATAAACAAATAAAAAATTTAAGTTCAAACTTAATGATTAGAATTTGGACTTCTACTTACTTTTTCAATTAAGAAAGATGGACTCCTAGGTTATTAGACAGAAAAAACCCATAGATTTCAAAATTTTCTGTAATATCACAAACGTCTTGCGAAATCTGTTGCATTAATTATTGTTAAGAGTCCCACATTGGATATGGAATGGGAACATGAACTCTTTATATGGACTTGGACAATTCTCACCCTATAAGCTAGCTTTTGGGGTTGAGTTAGGCTCAAGATCCATTCTTTACGTGCTATCAGAGCCAGACCCATTTCAATTCTTTGTTCACCGATGTTGGGCTCTCAAATTATATTATACACGATCCAGTTAACAAGGTCTGGGCGTGCCCGAGTACCACATTGGATATGGAATGGGAACATGGACTCTTTATATGAATTTGGACAATACTCACCCTATAAACTAGCTTCTGGGGTTGAGTTAGGCTCAATATACATTCTTTACAATTATTGCATAGTTTTTTCGTAAAAGAAAAAAAGATTATAAGTATTCTTATGGCTACTTATCAAAAAGTAATGTTCTGGTTGTGCATGATTATTGGGTTGTTATTATCCAAAAAGAAATATCTTCTTGCTTACTATCCCATGTAATTTAGAATTTAGCTAATAAATGCACAAGGTGTATATTAGGAAAAGGTTGAGTTGTTAGGGAATTGAATAGTGTAATTCTCTATGCTGCTTTGCTTCCCTAGAGAAAGAAAGCTATGATGAAACTATTTCTCTATAATCTTTGTGAAAAAGAAACACTTAGAGTAAAGCATAGGAGTGTATCTAGAGTGACTAGCAAAACATCTCAACTTTTGACGAAACTATGCGCATGAAAGTTCCACAACAGACTTCTAACTTATCATTTACAGAAGGAAATACTAATGCTCCTCATAGTGTTACAATTAGTTCTGTAATTGTAGTATTTCTCTTTGCAGAAACCAGGTGGAATTGTTGCTCTGCTAGATGAAGCATGGTACGGTGATATACCATCTTGGTCTTTATTATGAAAATTAATTGCATACTTAGAATTTCTGTACCCCAATCTTTTTCTATGGTAATAGTTGAGTCTGTTTAAGCTAATTGTTAAAGTTTGTTATCATTATTTATTTTCATTGTCTAGCATGTTCCCAAAATCAACACATGAAACATTCTCTAACAAGCTATATCAGACATTCAAAGTTCACAAGCGTTTTGTCAAGCCCAAACTGTCTCGTACAGATTTCATAATTTCACATTATGCTGGAGAGGTGAGTCTGATTCCCAGCAGCTATTTCTGAATAGAGTGATTTTCAATGTACATTTCCTAATATAATCCATTTTCTATTAGGTGCAATATCAATCTGACCAATTTCTAGACAAAAACAAGGACTATATAGTGCCTGAACATCAAGACCTCCTATGTGCTTCAAAATGCTCTTTTGTAGCAGGGCTCTTCCCTTCATTAGGTGAAGAGACTTCAAAGTCTTCAAAATTTTCTTCAATCGGTTCACGCTTCAAGGTATTCTTGCATTTACTGTTGTTGGGTCACTGCTCATTATGAGCCCTTATTTGATTTACGTATATGATGAAACTCTCTGTTACCTTTTCCTATATGCTGATCGTTATTAGTCTTCCTTCTGAAACTGTCAGTTTTTTATGTGCTGATGATAATTACAAACTTGAAATGCAGTTACAATTGCAGCAGTTGATGGAGACGCTTAATGCTACAGAACCTCACTACATCAGATGTGTAAAGCCTAATAATCTCCTAAAACCTGCCATATTTGAAAATGACAACATTATGAGACAATTGCGCTGTGGTGTAAGTAATATCCATCTTAGCAAATCTCCGCCTTGGGGAGAGAGGGGAAAGCATAGATTTTTGTTTGCTTGTGATAGGTATTGATTATAACCAACTGGTTTTCTTTTAAGGGTGTTTTAGAGGCAATTAGAATCAGTTGTGCTGGATTTCCTACTCGACGCCCTTTCTTTGATTTCATCCACAGGTTTGGGCTCCTAGCACCAGAGGTTTTGGAAGGGAGGTATGTATCTTCTTTTAGTTTGAACAGAATGTCAAGAGCTGGCACTACTTTGAGATGTCATACATAGGCTGAATCAAAGACATTTTTGCATGGCAGCTATGACGAAAAAGTTGCTTGCAAGAAGATTCTGGAAAAATGGGGGCTGAAAGGGTTTCAGGTAATCTTAGTTTTTCTTCCTCCTGCTTGAGGTAGCATTGTGAATTCACTCTGCTGGGATCAGAATGCATCTATTTCATCAGTATAATCTTTATATATCTGATTCACATATTCTGAGGAGAAGGGACCATTTTTTTCCTAAGGTCATGAAGTATCATCTCTAAACCTCTGCTCCACATTAGTATCAGCTATCAAGCATGCTATCTGCAAATGCCATTGGAAAGGAAAATTTGCATCAACAGTATGAGATTCAGTGATTGGTTCCATTTTGCTTTCACAGATAGGAAAGACTAAGGTATTCCTAAGGGCCGGACAGATGGCTGAGTTGGATGCACGACGAGCAGAGGTTCTTAATAATGCAGCCAAAGTTATACAACGACGAATAAGAACTCACATTGCTCGTAACCAATTCCTAGCATTGAGAAAAGCTTCCATATCCTTACAGTCTTTATGTAGAGGTGAGGCATCTTAAACTATTGAAGATCCAAGGTACCAAATTTCATAATGGAAAACAATCTTAAGAGTTGAACTACATCTTCTTTGCAGTGTATGCTTCCTTTTTGTCTGTTTCAAGCTCCATCCGAACAAAACCCAATAAAGGATAAAAGAAATAATGGAAGAAATAAATAGGCACTAGGCAGAGAAAAATTAATCCCAACAAATAGGCACTTGGTAGAGTAAAATTAATCTCACGACACATGATCTATTTTTCATATTTTAGGCAAACGGGCATGCAAAGTTTATGTGCAAATAAAGAGGCAAGCAGCTGCTATAAAAATTCAGAAGAACACACGCAGGCATCATGCTAGAAAGGCCTATAGGAAACTCCAGGTCTCAGTGCTCGTGGTGCAGACTGTTTTGCGAGCTATGGATGCTCGTAAGAGATTCAGATTTAGGAAGCAAACTGAAGCTGCAATAATGATTCAGGTAGAATTCCTGTGTGCTATGTGATTTCATGATTTATCTGGTATTGATGCAAGTCTAAGATTAGTCTTTATCCTCCTCAGGCACGGTGGCGTTGTCATAAAGCTTATTCATATTATAAAAGGCTTAAAAGAGGAGTACTTATTGCACAATGCAAATGGAGGGGAAAATCTGCCAAAAAGGAACTAAGGAAGCTTAAAATGGTAAGCGTATTATTTTGTAATCCAGTAGGAAACACAAAACACATCTCTGATTACAGTGTCTCATGACTCCATAACCATTAGTGTTTTACAACCCTGCTGGTTTATACCAGCGAGGATGCTAGAGAAAGATTATAGATGAAAATAGTTGACCTTTCCTGAACCCTACTTCTATGCTGGTTTACCAAGAGATAGCACAGAATCTGATCAAGCTGCATAAGGCTGAACTGTAGTGTGGATATGCATTTGACCTTGCTATTTGTTACATTATTTCAACTACATGCAGGCTGCAAGGGATACTGGTGCGCTCAAAGAGGCAAAGGATAAGCTTGAGAAACAGCTGGAGGAGCTTACGTGGCGGTTGCAACTGGAAAAACGTCTCAGAGTAAAATCATGTTTTCACTCATCTTTTAATTCCATAAATCACATTTTCAAAGTACACTTATGCTTTGTGCAACTGTACGTAGATACCTGCAGATACATTACATCACAGGAAGAAACTCTACTAGCATGCTAAATTTGCCTATTAATCTTGCATCCTGTTGTTACGTACTATAATTTTAAGCATTTCTCTGTTACCCCATTCTCTATCCATGCAATTGAGTGAAATTGTCGGACTTAATCATTATGCAGACTGACTTGGAAGAAACAAAAGCACAAGAGATAGCAAAGATGCAAGAGGCTTTGGAAGCTACGCAAAAGAGAGTTGATGAAGCAAATTCATTGGTTATCAAGGAACGAGAAGCTGCAAAAAAGGCTATTGAAGAAGCACCTCCTGTAATCCAGGAAACTCCAGTTTATGTTGAAGATACTAAGAAAGTAGAATCTCTAATGGAAGAAAATAACAGTTTAAAGGTAATCCAATTTTGCGGAGCTCTCCTTCTGTTGTGGTGCTGAATATGACAATCCATTGAGCATTAAGTGTTTGAGAAGAAGAGTAAAAACTTTTTACAAATAAATTTCATAGGTACATTCCCTATTTATACCATTGGAGGCATACCAGTTTTTCTCTCAAAATGAAAAATATGTACAATAACAGGAAAAGATATATGCCCAGAATCTTAAACAAAACTAGGACATAGATCTGGTCATTGAGGACTCACACTACCTGGAAATGATACTGATTTCTTCGCATGACTTCTGGATCCTTTCATGAAATTGAACATTTTTTAATAATGTGAAAAAATCACACGAAGTTTTAAACAGTCTGACTAGTAACCCAAAAATTTAAATATCTTTCTAACTGAGATCAGGCTGGTTGCAAGATAATTTGTTCTTTGAGAAACCCTTGAATTTGATTCATAATTCAATGAAAAGTAATCGTTGTGTCAGAAGAGTAACCATTTCTTACTCAAGTTGCTTTTTACAGCATATCAGCAGCCTGTGAACACACTTGAGAATTGATATTTTTTGTCACTGTGAGTAGTTTGAAATAAGTGAGGTTCAAAAGTTAAAACTGAAGGTTACTTGTTATTGATATACTTGAGCTCCAATAAGATAGAGTTGGTTCATTAGTCTATCTCATAATGCTCAAAAACAGTGAAGCGGAAGTCTATTTTGGGTAGTTGGACATTTTAGCAATGGTGCTGAAAAAGAAGTAGGATCATCCACTAGTAACAGAGGGAGCAATTAACATGTCAAGCAATCTGCTGTTGCATTCTTTTTTTTTTTTTTTGTATAACTATGGTGTCCAGGCCAGCTTCAATTTGTGGTTGCGTTCTCCCCATCTGCTTTGGTCTTTTTGTTTGCTTTTGCATTTGTGGTGCCTTCCCTTTGAGACACAAGATGTTCAAACAGCCAATGTACATATTTGTGGTGGATGAGGTTCGTTGGATCCACATATAAATAACTGACCACCATATGCGAAAACGGGTACTGCATATGGGATCAGGGAGTGTTAGTAGAGTCCGAGATGTACCACCTATGACTAGTTAACAGAAACTAAGATGTTATGAACATAGTTTTAGCAAGAAGGGTCCAAACTCTCTTGACGGATCCTGAGTTGTACAGGTGCATGAGGTGGAAAGGATTTGAAAGGCCATTACAGTTTTGTAACTTATCAGCATGTAAGTTCAGGAAATTTTGTTATGTACAATCATTGTGCTTGGAAGTTTTCTACCCGGCTAGAGTTGAAATGTAAAGATGTATACAGCAACTGGGTCCAAATGCACATTCATTTGTATTTCCGGCTGCAGAGACTTGTGGAAGAGTAAATACTGACTATCTATCTTTTTATGGCTTAATCAAATAACAAATTGATAAGCAATAAAGGTAAATGGTGAATATTATTCATAACATCCCCTAAAAGGATCATAATATGAAATGATACTAGCACATAATTTCTATGCTTATATTCTTTGCCAATCTCTGTGTGTTCTGTCCAGGTTTCTTTAGAACAAGAAAAGCAGAACTGTGATGACTGGAAGCAGAAATATACTGAGGCTCAAGAATCTGGGGAAGAAAGTCGCAGGAAGTTAGAAGAAACAGAAAAAAAAGTTCTTCAACTCCAGGAATCCCTGAAAGGGTAATCAGACTGCTCTCACAGTGCTTTTTTATATTCTGTCCCAGCTTATAAGACGAAATGTTTTTATATTGTAAATACAGATATGCATCTTTGTCTTGTTCTTGTTCTATGTACAAATATTTGCAGTGATGAATAAGCTAAAAGAATGACACTGCATGGTGATATGACTAACTCATCTCAAAATTAATATCGTTAAAATTTATTGAATAAATCCTACAGCAATGAAGCAGTTGAGAGTTGCCATCAGAACATCATGCATAATGAAATATTGACCTACCAGTACGATATTGGGTGTGAAAGAAATTATATGGCCATCCGAGCGAAAACATTAAAGTAGTCGGTGGAGTAGGCCTAGGATATTATGCATGATATTTGGTGCAGTTAATCTATAGATGATGAGCTTTACGTCAACAATTTTCATGATACATTGTCTACACCATGATGTACGAAGGGAAAATAGAATAGTCAGTCCACTTGTTTGTCCAAGAACTTTAATAGTAGTCATGTCTAGATAATACTTGGAAGTTTGAAAAAGGTTACTAGTCTTTTGCAACTAGTATTTTAATGCAATATGATTGTGTTGCATTTTTCTGTTCTTCAAAGAATTATTTGGCTTTGATTTAATTTTGTGTTGCCACTGAACCCTGCAAAATCAGGTTAGAGGAGAAGATGTCAAACTTAGAGTCGGAGAACAAAGTTTTCCGTCAGCAAGCTGTGTCAATGGCACCTAATAAGTTCCTTTCTGGACGCTCTAGATCTATTATCCAGGTATTGCTGTTTTACATGTATTTTTTGTGGAGGATTCAAGAATAGAAGAATCTGACATTTTCTGTTCAATTGACAGAGAACTGAGAGTGGTCGAAGTTTTGAGGATACAAGAATGCACGTGGTAATTTACCTTCTTTATAAAACTTGTGTTGCCAAATTCTACTTGCATGCCTACAAGTTTTGTTGCTCATATTCTCACTTGCATTATTTAGGATCTTTATAGCCCTTCATTGAACCAAAGGGATCTTCCTGAAGCAGATGACAAACCGCAAAAATCACTTAATGAGAAACAGCAAGAGAACCAGGAGTTGCTGATTAGCTGTATCGCTCAAAACTTGGGCTTTGCAGGAAACAGGCCAATTGCAGCCTGCATCATTTATAAGTGTCTTTTGCAGTGGAGATCTTTCGAAGTTGAGAGAACCACTGTGTTTGACCGAATCATCCAGACTATTGGTCATGCTATTGAGGTTTGAGCTACAAAAGCCAGTTCTCCTTATACTTTATGTCCTCACTTTTTAAATTATAATTGCTTCTTATAATTCCATTTCTGCGTTGGCACAGAAAACCCAGGACAACAATGATGTACTGGCTTATTGGTTGTCAAATGCTTCTACTCTTCTATTGCTACTTCAGCGTACACTCAAAGCAAGTGCTGCTGCAGCAATGACCCCTCTACGTCGTCGATCCTCATCGGCATCTCTGTTTGGGAGGATGTCGCAGGTAGGAAGTTAGAAGATATAGACAAGTTCAGTACTTTTTCTTGAGGAAGTTTGAGACTAGCTCCTTAAGATATTCATTGTTATTGATTTTCCAGAGTTTCCGTGGAAACCCTCAAGGAGTCAATCTTTCCTTTGTGACTGGAGGAGTTGAAACTTTACGGCAAGTAGAAGCAAAATACCCAGCCTTGCTGTTCAAGCAGCAACTTACAGCATATGTGGAGAAAATTTATGGAATGATTCGTGACAATTTGAAAAAGGAGATTTCTCCGTTGCTGGGGTTGTGTATCCAGGTATGTGGAGAAAATATCTCCAGAGATATTTCTAGGTCTCGGACAGTATGTTGTTTGCATTATGTATAACTCTTATATTCTACCTCATTTTTCCATTATGCTGAATCTTTTCCTTTGTCATTTGCATGTAAACAATTTTGTTGGATATTAGGCTCCACGAACTTCAAGAGCAAGCCTGGTTAAAGGGTCCTCACGTTCTGTAGCTAATACAGCAGCTCAGCAAGCTTTGATTGCTCATTGGCAGGGAATTGTGAAGAGCCTGGGGAATTTCTTGAACACATTAAAAGCAAACCATGTTAGTGAAGCTGATTTTTCCGTATGATTTCAATTATTTTGGACCCCTTTCCAGGAAAACAAGTTGTTCCTAGAGAATTTTTTTTTTTATGTTGAAATCATTGGCTCGGCTGAATTAGCAATGTCACGAGTCTTTAGATGGTTAATAAGCTTAGGAATAGTAGATAAACCTTTGATTCCAAAATATTATTAAGCTTACTTCACATCTTGCTTTTCCTGACTTGATACTTTCAGGTGCCACCATTTTTAGTTCGTAAAGTATTCACTCAGATATTTTCATTCATCAATGTTCAGCTTTTTAACAGGTGCACCATTAGACTTCTGTTTACATAAAAAATTTTACAATGCATTTAAAAGTTCCCTCATGTGATTGTAAAATTTTCACAGCCTTCTCTTAAGACGGGAGTGCTGTTCATTTAGCAATGGTGAATACGTCAAAGCAGGACTGGCGGAATTGGAGCATTGGTGCTTCACTGCAACTGATGAGGTATGATCCACCAGATATTTTTTTAGCTTGATGTTCCTAAAAGTTATATTAATCCCCCAAGTGAAAAACGAAAACAAAAACAGTATGCAGGATCAGCATGGGATGAGCTGAAGCATATCAGACAGGCCATTGGTTTTCTTGTAAGCATTTACATTGATCATTTTCACTGAACTTTCTTCTCTCATTTGTAAAAATGGGATGGTAGAGTTCTCAAACGTTCCTCACTTTTCTTGTTGCAGGTTATACATCAGAAACCCAAAAAGACACTGGATGAAATAAGCCATCAACTCTGTCCAGTGAGTGATATCAATTTGAAGGAGGAATTAGCTGGAATCTCATTCGAAGTCACTAATAATTCCTTTTTTCCTCCAGGTGCTTAGCATCCAGCAATTGTATAGGATCAGTACAATGTACTGGGATGACAAGTATGGTACACACAGTGTGTCACCGGATGTAAGTTTCTATGGATGCTATTACTCAACGTAGGTTAAGAGTCATATTCTTCAAAAGATATAATTCAGGTAACATGCTTACACAGTAAATTAACCAAGGACAAGGTTTTTATGCAATTTCATTAGGTCATATCCAGCATGAGGGTGTCGATGACTGAAGATTCAAATCATGCAGTCAGCAACTCTTTTCTCTTAGATGATGATTCAAGGTTAGTAACAAAATGCTTGTAATTGGTAGAAATTGATACCTTGCTTTTGTGTGGTGAATTTCCTTTGAATCTCATTAGGACTTGATCTGAATAGTAGTCTCAAACATTTACCAAAACTATCAGCTCTTCCCAGTTCAAAGGTTTTCAATAGTTGGGGAAAATGGAAAGATTCTAATTTCAATAACAATTTTAGCTTATATAGGGGCATGTTATCAAGCAGATGATTACCAATTATTACGGTTCAAGTGAATGTGCATAAGACAGACTATTAGTGTTGTATTTAGTAAACTTCCTTTTTATACCACTTTGAGCCAATTGTTGATGTATCTTAATGGATCAATTTTCAGCATCCCATTTTCAGTTGATGACATATCAAAATCGATGGAGCAAATAGATATTGCTGATATTGAACCTCCTCTTCCTCTCCGTGTGAATTCCGGCTTTAGCTTTTTGCTGCCACGCACAAATTAACCCAATCAAGTTGAGGCACAAGACGTCTTCATCTTCAGTTCTTGAGAGGGAATAGATGATTATCTGACTACTGTTGTGAATGTTCTTTAGTAGCAGATCTAACTTATTAGTTTCTGTAAACTTCAGAATTCAAAGAAATGCATCAGTCCCCTGCCTCGGACTCATGGGGCACCAAAGAAGAGCATGAGGAGATCTACATAGCATGATCTACCCGACATGTAGAAGCATTGTTGCACTCATCTTTATACATAATTTTCATTTCACTTTTGTAATACAAGTAGGAGCGTTATGAATTAGTTGTATACGACTAGGTCCATATTCCATAAATCATGCAGTTGCAGCACTCATGTTTTGGAAGAGGAGGGGTGAACGAGAATGCTCAAAATGTTACTTGAATCTGTATTTATATTAAAATATGTATCTTTTTTACCATAGAAGCGATTCTAGTGTTTGTAGTGTAAAGAAAGACTGAATTTCTGGATACATATGGAGTTAGCTCCTTTTACAATTTTACACAGTTGTTCATAGTCTATTACATACTTTTCATCTGTTTCTGCAAGAGTACCGTGATACCGGGAAGGACCATGTTTGGTCGATTCATGAACAGAATTAGAGATGTTGGAGCCTCAGTTGGGTTCAGGTTCAAACTAAGGGTGGCCAGTGGGCCGGGCTCGGGTCTGGCGGGCCGGGTCTGGCGGGGTCGGGGTCGGGGCGGGACGATCCGGGGGGTCGGGATCGGGCCTAGCGGGGTCGGGTCTGGGCGGGACCTGCTCCAGTCCCGTCCCGATCCCGATCCCGTCGGTATCGGGTCGGGGCGGGCTCGGGGCGGGGTCGGGCTCGGGGCGGGGCGAGCTCGGGTTTTCGTTTTTTTTTTTTTTTTAAATAACATATGTATAAAAAAAAACTCAATAAATAAAACAAGATAGTGTAATAAAAACATCCCAAGGCTGTTTTTGTGCCTCTTATATTATTTAATAGACATATGATTTTTTTGTAATACAAATACAATTGTCTAAAATCTAAATTGCAACTTTATGGTGTTGTCCAAAAGTTGCAAATTACATAATAAAATTGCAATTAAAAAAATTACATTTTCAAAAAAATCATTCTAATTGCTTGATGATTTCATGTGGTTCTTCGGTTGGAATAGGTATTTGTTGGTCAAATTGATCCACGTCGCTTCCACTACCTTCGGTTAAGATCTCGTTGTAGTTTTCATCATCTTCTTCGTTGATCTCCGGTTGACCGCACCTTCTCCGCTCCGCTCGTATCCAATCTCTCGAATAATACCGCAATTTCCAAGTCGTCTCTCGCCAATGAGTGTCTGTGGTCTCCTATTTGATATCTGCACTGCGAGAAAAAGCGCTTTCCGACGCAGCTTGACGACGCTTGAATGTTCAAAACATCTCGAGCCATCATTGAAAGTGTCGGAAAGGTCTTCTCATTCCCCTCCAAAGATATTTCGACAAGTCTTCTTGTCCATCTTCATTGATAACTTCTTGATACGGTACGAACCCCGCAAAACAAAAAATATCCAACTCGCTAATTTGGTTAGTAGAGGTACGGCCGCACATTCTATTTCGAGGCTTTCAATACTAGCCGCAGAAACAAGATGTCTTTTGTGAGGTTGTGTTGAAGATGAAGAAGATGGTATGGTAGCCGGTACGTTACTAGCATTTTCTTGTTGATAAAATCTATATATATTTTTGCGGTGGTGTTCTACGCTATTCAACACTTCTTCTTTAGTTTGTTCAATAGGTGGTGGGTGATTTAGATTTTTGGGACTTGGAGGTGGTAGTACTTCTATACAATCGTAAATAGTTTCAATTAGTGATTTAGTACCGTCTATTTTAATAGTAGGATTTAATACGAAACAATAATATAAATAGAAGGAATAGGAATAAAATATTTTTTTATTTTGACAAACATTTTTTTAATAGCTTTGCCTTATAAGCCGGTTTTTCCATATATTCACTAAGTAATAAAAATATTAGAGTTATATAAAATAACATAGTTGAAATAGTAGGATAATATATACCGGAAAATTCTTTTGTTGCTTGAAAAAATTTCTCTAAAAATACAATAAGTTCGGAAATTTTTTCCCAATCACTATCTAAAATCATATCACCGGCTTTTTATTATGAGAGTTAAAAAATAAAGTTATAGGTAATTTATAGTCATAAGCAACAAGTAGTTGCTCGTATAAAGAATTCCACCTAGTGGATACTTCTTGTGGAATTCTTCTAAAAGGTAGTCCACAATCATGACAAATTTTTTTATATTCTTTTCTACGTTGTACTTTATTACTTTTAAAAATAAAGTTTATAGCAAATTGTATTTTACTAAGAATGTCTTCAAAAAGTGATAGACCATCCTTTACAATTAAGTTATATATATGGCACGCGCATTTTATATGAAAATGGTCTGGAAAAGATGGAGCTAAACTATTTTTTAACATTGTAATTGCGTAATTGTTATTAGAAGCGTTATCTAATGTAATAGTCATAATTTTATCGGTAATTCCGTAATAATCGCACACTTGATAAATATTTTCTGCAATAAAAGTACCGGTGTGCCTATCATCTATATATCTATACGCTAAAATACGTTTTTGCATAGACCATTTATAATCTATCCAATGACAAGTTACGAGTTAAATAATCATGGCCGTTAGTACTACGACCTATATCGGACGTGATAGATACTTTGCCATTAAAATGATATAATGAAAAACGTAAATATTGTTGATATTCATGCGCAAATTTAAATACATCTCTCTTAACAGTTGACCTAGGAAAACCGTTAAAAGCGAGGATTATATATATCTCTAATGTAATGAATAAAACCGGAGAGATGAAGGAAATGAAAAAGGCAAACCCTCCACAAAGAACTAATTTTGATATTGCTTCCCTATCTCTATGTTTGTTGTATTTAGAGCCTACAATTCCCCCCGTCATAGGGTTAATTTGACCACATACTTGGTCCGGGACGATATCGGTATGTGAACCTTGTCCCGATGGAGCGGCCGTTTGCGCACCCGGTTTTGAAGCCTGGTATTGGGCATACCTAGCTGGATGAGCACTTACTACATGTCTAATTAAACCCCCGTCCCACCGTGACCTTTTCCAGTTTTAAATTTTAAAACATTTTTACAAATTTTACATATGGCTACTTGATTCTCTACGTCCCTATCAAAAAATGTCCATGCATCTGATTTTAATGGTCGTTTTGCCGGACCTCGTCTCATACTAGGGGGAATAGGAGGTATTTCGGTTGAAGGTGCACTAGTGGGCGTGTTGTCATCAATATTAGTGGGTGTATCGTCTAGATCATCGTCTAAATTAAAGTCTTCTTGAGTTCCGAGAAAATAACTCCTCGTCTAAATCTAATGGTATTGTAGGAAAATGTTGAGTATCAACAAAATCATCATGTGTAGGAATAAGATGACTAGAAGAAGTACCCTTGCCCCGATTGCCCCTACTAGAAGAAGTCTTACCCTTACCCTTAAACATACCTCTAATTCCTTCCATTTTAATTATATGCTAACAAATAATTAAAGTAAATGAAATTAAGTGCGCTAAATAAAATAAACGGAGACAATAATAATTTAATGAAGGAACGAATGTACCAAACGCCGACGTAACGTCGACGTGTAATCGAGAGGTTGAAAATTGAAACTTTGCTCGATGGAAGATCCTCAAGCTAGTTGCCAACTTCACTCCCAATTCCCAAATGAATTAATAAAATTGAATATTTAGCAAACAATGTAGAGAGATATATTGAGAAATTAGAGAGATTGTAGGAAGATTTGTGAGAAAGATGAAGAGAAAATGAGTTATTTATAGTTGAAAAATTGGGTTAAAGTGTAAATATAATAACTTATGGGTTAAAAATAAATATTAAGGGGTAGGGGGGGGGTTGGGGGAGGGGGGGGCCTAAAATGGCCGTTGGCCAACGGCCATAATCTAAAATGGCCGTTGGTGCAACGGCTATTTTTGCAAAGGTAAGGTCGGGGTCGGGGTCGGGGTCGGGACGGTCTCGGGGCGGGCTCGGGTCCGGCGGGCACAGGGCGGGCTCGGGTCAAGCGGGACGAGACATCGTCCCGTCCCGAGTTCGAGTCCCGCCCCGTTAATTTTTTTTTTTTTTTTTTTTTTTTAGAGCGGGGTCGGGTCGGGACCGGGGCGGGGTCGGGACGGGGTCGGGCCGGGGTCGGGTCGTCCCGGCCCACTGGCCAGCCCTAGTTCAAACCCTGACTATTGTCATGTAATACATAATTCAATCATGTAAGGCAAGACATTAAATGCGTTTCGAATAACTGCAGATTTCATTCATTGGCCCATTGATAATTGCAGCTTATCCAATTGTTCTTCCAACCCAGATATGATAACTGCCCAACATTACACGTATTAGGCAGGGCCCAAACTTTAGTTTCTCCAATTTCCACTTAGCTTACACTATCTTTCTCTTTCTCTCTCTAGCACTTTTCTCTCTCCCCGCCCACCACAACCCCGCCACCGGCGACCACCTCCCCACCGGTAAAAGGCAGGTTTCCCCTTCCCTTCTCTCCCCCTCCCTCCCCTCCACAGACACCCATCACCCCCACCCCCGTTTCTGTTTTCTCTGTCTTCTTGCCGTGAAACATTTACCAAGCTCGGGACTAGAGGAGCATTTTAGGAATTTGAGGTAAGAGGAGCAAAGCTCATTTTCCTTTCAGGGTAAAGCGGCGCATAAAAAAGGGCTGGCCCGTCAAAAGTCCGGTTCCCATACGAACTTATACAGGAGGTCAATCCTACTATCCTTCACCCAGCAGCAGAGAGCCACAAATCTCAGCGGAAAGACTCAGGCGCATCTCCCGGAGGCCACCATCACAATCGGACATCCACTCAATCCCGGGTGATTTCTACTCCTCTTCTCTTCTCCCTAGGCGTGACTGTTTTTTTTTTTTTTTTTGCGATTACATCTATTCCTTTTCAATTGTGTTGGCTGGTGGGTACATTAGATTGAGTTTTAATCTGACATATAACGAAGCTATTTTATTCTGCATTTTTTAAGTGTTTTCTGTTATTTTGCTTTATCTATATTATTGAACTGATTTTAATTTTTGAAGATACTTGAGAGTCTCCAGATTTGCAAATATCCTTCTGGTTTTTTTTTTTTTTGCATTCTTTTGTTTCTACATTTGAATAATCTATTTAGCACGGATTGCTTGTATTTTGCGAGGACCAAGTGGCTTTGGTGAATGATGGTGTACTAGGGTCATGTTCTCGGTCAGGAACGGAGGCGAGGGTTAGGGGGTAACTGGGGTAAGGGCAATGCTAGGCTGAGAATAGGGTCTTGGAATATTGAAACTTTAACGGAAAAGTCCATAGAGCTAGTTAAAATTCTTAAGAAGAGGAAGATTAATATAGCATGTTTCCAGGAGACCAAATGGGTAGGACCTAAGGCTAAGGATGTAGACAGGTATAAGCTATAATTCTCAGGTAGGTTGAAGTATAGGAATGGGGTAGGCATTTTGGTAGACAACGAGCTAAGGGATCAGGTAGTAGAGGTTAAGAGGGCAAATTACTGGATGATGGCGATTAAGTTGGTAGTTGGAGGGTGCACTATGAACATTATTAGTGCGTATGCGCCACAGGCGGGCTTGAACAAGGAGGAGAAGAGGCATTTTTGGAAAGATTTGAACGAAGTGGTAGGAGGTATATCACCCACTGAGAAGTTATTTGTAGGAGGGAATTTCAATGGACATATCGGGACACTTCCGAGGGGTTATGACAACGTGCATGGAGGTTTTAGCCTCGGGGACAAGAACGGGGGAGGCGTCACACTTTTGGAGTTTGCTAGAGCTTTTGGGATGGTGATGGCCAATTCGAGGTTCCTGAAGAAGGAGGAGCATTTGGTGACTTTCCATAGTTCGGTGGCTAAGGCTCAGATAAACTTTTTGCTCCTTAGGAAGGTTGACAAAGGTCTTTGTAAAGACTACAAAGTTATTCTGAAGGAGGATCTTACAACCCGACGTAAGCTTTTGGTGATGGATTTGGAGATCAAGATGGAGAAGAAGAAAAGGGTTGTGGATGACAGGTTAAGAATCAAATGGGGAGTTTGACCATTGCTAGTGCAAATGAGATGGGGGAGAGGTTGATGGCCAAGGGGGCTTGGGAGAGTAGTAGGGATGCGACCGGTATGTTGGACAAGACCGCCAATTTCATTCGGGAGGTTGCTAGAGAAGTGTTAGGGGTCTCACGGGGCAGCCGTGGTGGGCATCGAGGGGACTGGTGGTGTAATGCTAAAGTTCAAGAGAAGGTGGAAGTGAAAAAAGTGGCGTATGCGACATTGGTCGAAAGCAAGGATGAGGTGGAGAAGTGGATGAATAGGGAATTATATAAGATTGCGCGGAAAGAGGCAAAGCTAGCGATTACGGCGGCGAAAACGGCGGTTTTTGAATGTCTATATGTGAAATTAGAGGGAAAAGGCGGGGTTAAGAAGTTATTCAGACTAGCCAAGGTGCGGGAGAGGAGGGCCAGGGACTTGGATCAAGTGAGGTGCATCAAGGACGAGGACAGCAGAATACTGGTGGATGACGCGCATATTAGACGGAGGTGGCAGTCTTACTTCCATAAACTCTTGAACGAAAAAGAAAATACAGACATTGTGTTAGGACATCTGGAGCACTCTGGTAGGTACCGGGATTTTGGGTATTGCGAAAACATTAAGGTTGAGGAGGTCCAGGGTGTTGTCCGCAGGATACGTAGGGGACGAGCGACCGGACCTGATGAGATCCTAGTCGAATTTTGAAAGAACGTAGATAGGGCAGGTTTGGAGTGGCTGACGGAGGAGTTGTTTAACGTCATTTTTAAGACGGCGAGGATGCCCGAAGAATGGAGGTGGAGTATAATGATTCCTTTGTACAAGAACAAAGGTGATATCCGGAGTTGCAACAACTATAGGGGTATCAAGCTGCTAAGCACACTGTTAAAGTTTGGGAAAGAGTCGTGGAGTTGAGGGTGAGAAGAGGCGTATCTATCTCCGAGAATCAGTTTGGATTCATGTTGGGGCGTTCGACTATAGAATCCATTCATCTTAATATGAGGTTGGTGGAGTAGTATAGGGAGAGAAAGAGAGACTTACATATGATTTTCATCGACCTCGAGAAGGCATACGACAAAGTCCCTAGGGAGGTTCTATGGAGATGTTTGGAGGATAGAGAGGTGCATGTGCATACACTAGGGCAATCAAGGATATGTATGATGGAGCCAAGACTGAGGTACGGACAGTAGGAGGAGACTCGGAGCACTTCTAAGTGATGATGGGGCTGCACTAGGATCAGCTCTTAGCCCATTCCTATTTGCCTTGGTGATGGATGGACTGACGCAACAAATCCAAAGGGACGTGCCATGGTGTATGTTATTCGCGGACGACATAGTCCAGATGGATGAGACTCGCAGCAGAGTGAACGCTAAGCTGGAGGTTTGGAGACAGACTGGAGTCTAAAGGGTTCAGGCTGATTAGGACCCAGACATAATACTTGGAGTGCAAGTTCAGTAACGGGAGCGACCTTGAGACAGGTGTGGAGGTGAGGCTTGATACTCAGGTCATTCCAAAGAAAGAGAGCTTCAAGTACCTCGGGTCTATTATCCAAGGGAATTGGGATATTGATGACGATATCACGCATCGTATTGGGGCAGGGTGGATGAAATGGAGGCTCGCATCTGGTGTCTTGTGCGATAAAAAGGTGTCACCAAAACTTAAAGGCTTGTTCATTGTCATTGAGATTCATGTCAATTCAGATTAATATTTAGGTATCGATATTACCTCTTTTTTTTCTCCTTTCAAACAAAAAAGGTACGGCAATGCACCCCAATCTGGTCTGAGGAGGAGTGGGACTGTGAAAGTTGCGGCAAACCTTCCGACTTAGTTAGAAATACCAACTCTAAATAGCTTTAGCATTTCTTGAGTGGAAAAGGTATTTATAGATTCTAAAGCTCAGGGGAAGGTTTGTAGTTTTCCACGTAACGATCTTTATTTGAAATATGAGCCGCTAAAATTTCTCCCTGTTGAATGTATTTATTATAGGGCGGTGGTTAGACCTACTATGTTGTATGGGACGGACTGTTGGCCGGTCAAGACTTCGCACACCCAAAGATGAAAGTTGCGGAGATAAGGATGCTAAGATGGATGTGTGGGCATACAAGGAGGGATAGAATTAGAAATGATGATATCCGCGACAGAGTGGGAGTGGCCTCGGTGGAGGATAAGATACGGGAAACGAGGTTGAGATGGTTCGGGAACGTGCAGAGGAGAGACACAAATGCCCCAGTGCAGAGGTGTGAGAGGTTGGCAATGGACGGGTACAAGAGGGATAGAGGTAGGCCGAGGAAGTATTGGGGAGAGGTGATTAGACGGAATATAGAGCAGATGCAACTCACTGAGATCATGACCTTAGATAGGGGGTATGGAGGACACGTATTAGGCTAGAAGGGTAGTAGGTAGTACAACATAGTCCTACCTACGCTTACAAACTGGTAGTTGTAATATTATTATTGTAGGCTCGCTTAACCTATCATACAAGTAGACACAGTATTGTCTTATAGTCCCTTGTCGTTTGATTTATGATGCTATGTGTATTTTGTTTGTCTTATTTACTTGCATTAATTATTGCTTATTTTTCTCTTACAGAATTTGATATCATGACTTACTCACTTTGTTTGTGGTACTTTGCTTGGGCTTGGACTTTGTCTTGAGCCGAGGGTCTTTCGGAAACAATCGTTCAGGTAGGCAGAGGTAAGGTCTGTGTACACTCTACCCTCCCCAGACCCCACATTGTGGGATTTCACTAGGTATGTTGTTGTTGTGACAGAATAAGCACCGAAAGCAATAGATAAGACTGATATAACGCAAGATTTGTTAAAAATAATTCTGAGAAATGTATAATAATATCCTCATTCAAAAGCTGTGCTGAGAGAGCCATATTACAGTTCAAGAAACAAAATTAAAGTGAGCTTGTTCTGCTTAAGGATTTTATAATGTATAACAGCGAGTCTGCATCCCCTAACAGTTCTTCTTTACACCAAAAGTTGAATAAAAATAGACGGCTCATCTTAAATTCGTGAATGAAGTTACACTCCTTTCCTTCCCTATAGACCATATAATGGAGGAATCGACGAACAAAAGTAAATGAAAGCAGTAAATGATCTTACTTGTATGGCGTGTTATAGAACCTGATAATTACAGTTGATGCGTCAAAGCGGCCAATACATATTAAGAATTGAAAAAATCCGACTTGAGTTGGCAGTAGTTGATACAGAGTTGCATTTCGTTGATAAGTGCATCTGAAACGGAGGCATCGAACAGCCCCTACTAAATTTTATTATTTTGCCGCCAAAAGAAACATGTACAACAGTTCTATCTTACAAGGAATGACCTCATACAAGTGAAGAAATCAAGAGTGACTCCTAATACAGCAGAACAGCCAAAATTGGGTTGATGAAGATTGAGGGAGGGAGAGGACCTACACTACCATGTATATTCAAGAAGCATTCATGTATACTAGGTATAGTGATGATAACAAAAATGGATGTCAGGAAGTAACATTGTACATTTGTTCTAACATCAGCTTTGATATTGAACCGATTGCTGAACTGCCGCATTTTCTGCTTTACTTTCCAAAAATCATAAAGCTTTCCGTCGCACTTGTAGCAATAAGCAGCATGATTCCTTCTGGGATAATGATAGGAATAACCCTCTCTCCAGGTATCTTAAATTTTGGCACAAGGAAGTTTGATGGATCTAACTTTGACACAAACCATGTACTCTTTATCCTAGAACTAAAGAATATTGACCTGTTTTTTTTTTTATAATGAAGAATATTGACCTGTTTGGAACAACCCACCTGAAATGTCAAAGAATATCAAGAGATGTGTCAGACGACCTGAAGATCAACTGTGTCAAATATTCAGAGGGAAAGGGTTGTAATGGTCCAAAATGTAATTTTTGCCAGTCAGAAGATAAATATATCAAAACTACTTTGAGAGACGAAAGAGAGATGCATTACTTGTGCAGTTATCAAAAGAAAGATATTTACAGTTGTTGTAGTATGACTTTTCATTTCCTGTTCGGTCTTTCAATAAGTAGTCAGCTGCGGGCGTAGTCAGACTTAACATTGATTGAAGCAGCTGTTGGAGAGAAGGCACCAGTCAGACCTGCAAGCACCGGGTAGTATGCAGCTTCCAAGTTGAAGTACTCTAATCCGACCCGTGACCAGCAGATATTAGCCGGAAAGGTGTGGCATTCCATGCAATGAAACTATCAGTCAATGACCCATACCGAATGGACGACTTGAAAAGGTCTCCATAGACAAAGAGATGATGACGACCGAAAGAGAGAAAAGACATTAGGAGCACTCATTCCTTATACCCGGGGAACTGATTCATAAGGGGATCTACACCAGAAAAGGAGTTTAGTGAACCGTGGATCTCTGTCTGATACTATGGATGATGGTATCCCGTGTAGGCGCACTATCTCATCAATATATATCTGGGCTAGCTTGCCCGTAGAGTAAGTCATACTGATCAGCAGGCTGACGACATAAAACAAGCCTAAGTGGGCATGCAGAGAGCATACCACATAGCCTGAAGATTTCAATGATCTTGCTCCTTTCATTAAATTAATTACTTTTAGATCCTCACCCCTCCATTAGCTAGACTTAGCATACACTAACAGCAGGAAATACACATTTCAAGTAACAAGTTTTAGCATAAATATGTTCAATCAGGTCAAACAAGCTACATAGTTATCCCACGAAACACTATATGAATTTTCCTCCCAAACCCCTCCCCCTTCCATCTCCCAAAACACAATGAAAAATAAAGAATAAACGTGGAAACCAAATGCCCAGCCCATAAATAAAAGGATTCATGATTTATGTGAGAGAAGTGCAACACCACAAAAGTGGAAGGAACTTAATCAAACAAAAGAAAGCATCACACCTTTAGACTTGTATATTGCTAATGGGCCCTTCCCAAGTGGGGTCCGACCAAGGCATCCAACTTGACCAACCAAAATGCAACTGCAGATGAAGTCTGGGGAATGCTTGAAAAGCTTGCAATAATCTCTTCTGGGTCATAATTCGATCCCAAAGTATGACCAGATTCACACAACCAGTCCTTGTTGATAGCAGTGACAAAATCAGCGAGAACCTACAATGTATTTCAAAATAGTTCACTTATGTGAGACCGATTAGGTCAAAGTTTTACGAAAATAATGTCAAAACACAATATAGATCTAGCAGCAGTTGGAAAGGTTTTATCATGGAATCTACGATCTATGCTTATTTAATGCAACTCCTGGAAAATGGACACCAATTATCAAAAGATACTGAAGGGCGGGCAGCATTTGTCACCTGTAAAATCTCTGATAAAGTTGAGGCCCTGCGCAGTCTTTTGATCCAAAGATTGTGGGAAGATCTTCTCCAAGCACCAATTAGGGCATCTTCAGGCATTACTGACTGCAATGTTATGAATGATAAATACGTATATCAGTTGTTAATTGCAAAAACATAAGTTGGATCGATAATTGCACAGCACTTCATAGAACAAATAACTTTAAGACTATGAAGGTGCATATCAGGTACTTCTAAGTCTATTTTCAATTTCAGCTCAGCTATTTGAGGCTTGTATTGTTTTTTTCTTTTTTCAATCGGTGGCGTCCGGTCCTTGCTTGCACGCATCTCGACTAATCCTCTGCCACTGGACGAATAGTCGAGCCCACAAGCACAGATTGCCAAGGTAATGCTGCTTATCAAGGCTGGGAGGATGGGCTCACACCAAGTGTTATAATTGGGACTCAAATCTGAGATTTTGAGGTCATTATTTCCATGCTTCAACCACTAGGCCATCCCCAAGAGGGACCTTATCTTGCTTTTGGATTTAAGTATTCAAAAACTGTCCAAATTGCAGTAAGCAAGACATGGAACGAGTTCGTCTAGATTCTATGTGGACAATTTGAATAGGAAGAAACAGGAGGACTTTTTGAGGGGTGGAGGAAACTTCTGCACAAATGGAGGAATCCTTTTTCTTGTAATCTCTTGATAAACTTAAAAAAAAAAAGGGGATGCCCGGTGCACTAAGCTCCCGCTATGCGCGGGGTCCGGGGAAGGGCCGGACCACAAGGGTCTATTGTACGCAGCCTTAACTCACATTTCTGCAAGAGGCAGTTTGTTTCTACAAAATTCTTTGTGCACCGATGAAGTCCATTCAGTATAAGATGAATTGATGCTAATTGTAGAGCAACATATCTTATTGTAGGTTCTCTATATTTTATACCACACTACAATGGAGTCTATCCCATCAGAGCAAAATAATCATTATTTTACCCAAAAGATAAAAGAAAGGCATTCATGACACTTCTCAAAGCACAATCCACTTTCCATGAAGTTTAGTTCACCATCTGTGATTTTATTTCTAGCACCCTAACAAGCTAAACTTCCATCACGTGTTTCTAAGCATCGTTGCAGCAGCAAGCAATGGATGAACTGAACTTCATGTTAGTAACCTCATCATATACACGATATAAGTTACATGGATGTGCAGGATAATGAAAGATGTAATAAAAAAGGATTTAAAGTAGTTGAGAATGTGATGTTGTGCTGCAACTTTTGGCAACTGATGTTCAGACTAGCATAGAACAGTCTATGCAAGCACCTGATAGAAACACGTCACTACTAAACTACAGGTGTGCAATAATTAGTCTCAAGAACATGAACCACTGTAAGGATTTTTTTTGACATAAAACAAGACATGCATACCACCCAAAATGATACAAGTTATTCAATAAAAGGTTCTGTTTATATAGGGCACTTTATATTCGTAAACACTTTTAGAATGAACATCAAAATTTACACATATAACACTAGCTGTAAAAGCATTAGAATGAGTCTCACCTCAATTGCATGTATTGCAGCTTTAAGTGACTGCAATTCTGATGGAAGAATTTTATGCTTTGTGCAGTTATTAGGGTCTAGGTTCTGCCTACAAGTTGCAGTATGAATGGCATATCTTTCTTCAAGATCAAAATCAAGCTCAAACGTGGTGTGGCAAATCTTACAGTGCTTCTCATCCCTCCAATATAGATCATGACACTGATCACACCTTGCAAAAGAATCAAGATAAGACCTTTTCCCACGTTTCACAGCGGCAAGATTACAATAGAATGATTTCCACATCCATGAGTCAAAAGCTTGAGTGATGTTCCATTTGTCTTGCTGATGTTCTCCTTTCCTCCCTACAGACACCTTTGAACCACTAGAACTGTGCACTTCAACAAGACCTAAGTTGTCCACATCAGAAACTGCAGATGATGAACTATCTTCCCTAGAATAACTCCTTCCACATTGAGGTGATTGCCTATCTCCGGAATCATTCAGCATATTTGACATTGCTTGGCATAGGAAGGTTTCCACTTTCTCCAGAGATGCAACTAAGAGAGCCTCGCGTGTACCTCTACGGTCCAAGGAAGCCAACAAAGAGCATAAAGACTGCAACCAGATAAAATACACAGGAAAAGTTCATTTCTTGGAAGTTGTTGCATGCTACAAATATAAGAAATAGAAGTGTCAAACTGATACAAAAGTACCTCTTCAGTATCAATCACCTCCCAGTGACCATCTTCAGAAGATTCAAAATAAATCCTCCTGTGCCCAGGATCGAGTTCATTGCAAGGGCCCAAGAAAATCCAGTATCTATTGTACCTACGGTCAGAGCCGAGGAAGATAGACTGCATAGGATGCAAATCATCCCCAGCTTCCAGTTCTTTGGTATTCTTTGCAGTGCTAGGTGACTTATTTTTCTGACAGATTTTTGACATTGACACTGAAGAATCAACAGGCTGAAGCTCCAATGACCCTGTTGGATCTTGATTACTAAGATATCCACTATGACTTTGTGTTTGCCCAGCCAAGTAGGATGACTTTGCTGATGACCTCTTTATTTTTCCGCCAGAAGCATGATGAATCGTTGCAGGAGCACATTCTACAGTGGATGGCATCGGATCCTGTAGACAGAACTTGTCATTAATTAAAATGCAGAAAAAGAAACTGATATGACATACAAATGCACTTCTTTATCTTCATGCGTCAGTGCCACTAGGAATGGTGACAGTCATACAATATAGCAACATCTTGTTTTTATCAGTACTCTGACTATAGCAATATCAGAAAAGAGCAGTGATAACCAACAAAGAGACAACCAAATACAGCCTATTACTAGAAAGATATGTTGCACGGACTCTCCAAAAATGTTGTCGTACCCATATCGGATCCTCCAAAATGCACTACTTTTGGAGAATCTGACACACGTCTCCGTTTTGAAGAGTCCAAACAACATAGCTAGGAAAATACGATTTTCACAGTATGAAAGGGCAGCCTTCTGGACAAATTAGTTAGCATGCTCTGCAGTCAGTAAAATGAATATAATGCGTAAAAAAGAAAATTTTAGAACAGTAAAAAGAGACATGCAAATAGGTAGGTAGAAGAGTTTGAAGGGCGTGATAACCTAGAGGAAAGAGTTCCTTTTAAGGACCTAATGGACTCATCGAATTTTTTACCTTTACAGCTATGCTGGATGCAGCAGTAAGAAGATCAACCAATGCCACCAAGGCATTCAGCTTTTCTTCAATGCCAATATCCGAATATTCACCTTCCATCAGCCCCAACAACCATGCCTCTCCTGTGTAGCTTTCATCAATTTCAGTATTTACTGTTGACAAACTGTTGCTATTTTCTAACTGATATCTCCGTCCAGATTCAGCTGGAACCAATTCGCGGAATTCACAGTCTGAATCATCTCTGATGTATCCACTAATAACCTCTGCGTCATCTCCTTCTTCAGAATCTGAGAATGAAATTTCAGATTCCTGTGAAGAAGGATTAATACGTAGTCGGTACCCTGAAGATGAGATCTTCTCGAACAGTGTAATATCACTAGAAAGGGTTGAACTTAATATATCTTCTAGCTGAATGGTTGTTGCTGCCAGATCCAATTCAGCAATCTTCAAGACAAAATGAAAAGATTCATTAACCAAAGCATTTGCTGATGTAAAGGAGGCAGTGACAAATTATAGTATAATAATAGTAAGGACTGGAATTCACATCCACTTACAGATTGAAGTTTTGCCAGCTCATGAACTTTCATTCCATCAGTTCCTTTAATTAGCAGACTGCTAAAAAGTTCACCTTTAAGTGTACGACGGGATAACCCATACTTAGCCATCAAACTAACTTCCTAAGAAACAAGAAGCCAAAGAAAATGAGAATCACGGAGTAACATCATGAAGCAAACAGCAAAACTTCCTCCAAGGAATTCTACTGAAGGATGACAGGTATAGCATTATTACGTCTGTAGTAAGATTTAAGGCTTTTATCAAGAAAAATTTCAAGATTAATAACAGTTTAGAGTTAGCCGGATGCAGAGCCGCTCACAAAATATGCCATCAAAAAGAACAGAGACAGTGCTCTACCACATAAAACAAAGTGGCTAAGTTACACCCAATTCATGTGGACTAAGTAATTACTTGCTAGACAAACAGGACAAATCAGTGCAATTACATCCAAATCCAATTCCAAGGTGTCCTTCCAATCAGGCCCTAAGATGTGGTTTTAAGGGTGCTTTCTGGAGAGAGTTGAATTAGTTAAGTAATTACAGTACTTGTCCAATTCACTACACAGTGAAGAAGACTCACATTCCCAACAAATTATTTCTTACAATGAAATATGACCACTCACAGAACAAAAAGCCTTTAAACATCCAGCGGATAAAAACATTTAGAGAATAACTTATAGCCACTGACATATCAAAGATGCACGAACACAATTAAATCAGTAGCCAGAAACTGCAGTACCTTGCTGAGAGCCTCCCCAGATACTCTACCGCGTTTGGACCCAAAACCAGCAGCAACCAAGACTTGCCGTAGTATCTCTGTCCATGTTAAGGCATTGAGCAAACTAATCCAGAGTTTCAGACTAAATTCTTCATGTTCAATCTGTCAAAAAAAATGCTTCCTCTTTCAGAATAGCATACTTTAATGGGCAAGAAGATTTTAAAGAAAAAACGGTGACAAAAGAAAGTTTGTCAGCAGAATAGACAAGCTTATAAATAATCAAACAGCATAAACGCATAGAGGGAGGTCGCATATAGAACATGCCAACATTGTTAGCTGATACAGCATAGAAGCAGATAACTTACTTTAATATGTTGAAAATACCACTTTTGCTGATAAAGATTTGGGACATCTTTGGGCTTCGTGGAACTACGTGATTATCATAGGATTTTTCTGGTACTCGTCTCTACAAACCAAATATTAGGACTTTTCTGGTACTCAACTATCCAAACCAAACTTGGTATTCAGTATTTTCCATTAAGCATATTGCAGTAGTAGTCCTGTAGGATAATTTGGAAAAGCAAAGGCTACTCATACATCTGAAGCTACTAGTTAACATAATGAAATAAGACCCGTATCAAACTGAGTACCTATATTTTTTAAAAAAATTGAACTCTTGAGTACCTATTGTCTTTATTCCAACAAAAAAATGTATCCTTTTAGCAAGGATTTCTTTTCTTCTTTCTTATTCCTTCTTTTTCCTTATTTCTTTTCTAGAGACAAATATATTAGCAAGGATCATAATAGAGTATGGCCTAGTGGTCAATGAAGTAGGGAAGAACCATGAGGTCTCAGTTTAAATCTTAGCAGAGACAAAAAATACCAAGTGATTTATTCCCATATACCCAAACCTTGGTGGTCAGAGTTACCCGGCACTTGTGCTGGTGGCTGGTGGTAGATAGCAGGTACCTAGTGGAATTAGTCGAGGCATGCGCAAGCTGGCCCAGACACCACCATCATCAAAAAAAATAGTTTGGTCACACTGTACTTGACTTTCCTAAAAGCTAGTTCCATCTTTCCCACTAAAAAGGAACAATGAACATTGTATATTGGAGTAGCAATCCTTGAGAAAGAAACTTATTGTTTCAGTCTCAAATGAGAAGAACTGTTTGGAAGGATGCTTTCTTCACAACTCTAGCTTATGTAAAAGGTAAATATAGGACCTCCATCATTCCTTTTATTTATTTTTGTGATAATTATTAAGGACCTTCTACCTTCTTACATGCACTTTCTAAAGTTTCAAGATTACAGGCCCTTTACTTTTCTTTTGTTCCCATTTCCGGTAAAGTATAACTCATGTCACCTTCCTGAATTGGTTCAACACTATAAGTGAAATTTATACTAATATGCTCCCGTATATTTTGTACAAACTTACAGGGTTAGGGATATTTATCAATGTTTATCAGGGAATAACTCAGCACAAATTGTGAGATGACTGATGACAAGGTCAAGTTCTCTTTTGTTCTATTTCCACGTAATCCTGAAGCATCATTGTTTCCTATCTCTCTTTCTTTAATTGTCCTACCAAAGTAA
The DNA here is from genome assembly GCA_034509755.1 of Anisodus tanguticus. Classification (NCBI taxonomy): domain Eukaryota; kingdom Viridiplantae; phylum Streptophyta; class Magnoliopsida; order Solanales; family Solanaceae; genus Anisodus; species Anisodus tanguticus. The sequence continues at coordinate 2,773,128 of CM067543.1, read as the reverse complement.
TGTAATCTCCTTTATAGCAAAGTAATAATAATGAAATAAATAAGCCACATTCAGATTGAAGTTCCAGGAAGCACTAGCCAAATAGCAATAACAACAAAATTGCAGTACATAAATTGTCTCACAGCCGCTTCTTAAAGACTCAAACCTATGCTAAATATGCAAAAACCTATTAAAAATGACAATGGATCTGAAGACTCACTGAGTGAACCAATCCCAAGAAATTGCAACTCCTGCTTGCTTGATGAATGAATCCACTATCAAGCTGAATTTCAACATCTGCCAAAAGACGCCTGAGAAGGGCTAAATGAACTTGTCCAAGGAGCAAGGAATCCTGAAAGCAACAAGAATAAAATCAAAATCGGAAAGTGATCGACATCTGATCACCATCTTTAGAAACAGCTATCAGGTCTCAAAAGAGAATGATTGAGAATAACTAGTACAGAGCTGAACTTACTTTTTCATGAAATGCTTGCGCAAACTCATCAATTGTGAAGGAAAAGATGTCAATTCTTGCAGCATAAGTATAAAGAAAGTGGAAGACCTGCAAAACAAACTGCATATTAGACCATATGTTTTTTAAATATAAGAAAATCAAACAGGAAAAATGAGCTTATGTTTAGAAGAGCATCAAATGCAAAATGCTTCACCATTTATATAGATCATATTTGTGCAAATTTAATGAGAACAAGAGAAGTAGAGCAATACATCCTCTTAACAAACAGAATATTAACAATGAGGTATACCAAGCAAGCACTAACCGTGACAACCCAATATCATATTTTTTATTTATATTAGCACCATCAGATTCAGGAACTCAGCAAAGAATATTATTTCCCAAGTACCTTGAAAAGTTTCTTGACAAGCTCTGGAGAGGAATCCCACGGTCGCATATAGAGAGGCAGCTTCATTATTACTGAATCTGGAGGAAACTTTGGAAGTAAACCTAAAGCATTAAAGGCATTTTGTTAGACAAATTGTAAATCTGAATACTTCAAAGCAAAGATAACTGGTGAATCGAGTAATATAACTTGGTCATCTACGACTAGCAATTAGACCGCATAAGTAAGGTTAAGAGAAGAAAAGGAAAAAAAACAGCCAATAAAACAGAGAAAAAGAGGATAGAACAAACTCGAACAAATTAACTAACATTTGCAAAAAGGATAGAAAAAAATAGGGGATCTTATAAGACCTTTACAAAGTGAACAGCCACGAAGTCCATTGCTTGTGAAGTGCGTACAGCATGTCAATGAGTTAGGTCCTGCTTCCGACTCCATTAACTCAAGTTCCTCATCATCCACTAGTAAGCCCAACTGAGTAAACTCTCCTTGGTACTTCCTTTTTTTAAAAGGTAACCCTTCTTGGCGCTTTCTCCCTTCCAGGGCAAGTTCACATTTTTCCTTGCGCGGTGGCTTCTGCTTTTCTATCCTTTTATTCACTGCCTACAATTATGAAATGCCAAAGTAATATCACTCCAACCGCTAAATATTAAGAAAACACTCCAACCACTAATAGTAGTAGTTTTTCAACATTAACCAGAATATTACCTTTCTGCATTTCACACCAACCATTTTCTTATCCTGCAATTTATTTTTTATTTTTCTCTGCACACAGAAGATCAGCTAGCAATTACCAACCTTTGCAAAGAATCAGAAAGGGAACTTGGTAGACATGCATGTACTGCAAATTGCTAAGTAAATATCAAAGGCATGGGATGAGGCTCAACCAAAATAGACTGTCGCTGCTGCAACTTCTCCTTTCTCTCTGTAGCACTCTCTCCTAAATCAACACCAGTGGGGGTGTCTCCAGCGTGAGGATTTGTTGCCCGCCAAACTGTCATCAAACCCTTCCCCAGACCATGTTTTCTAACAGTAGCACTCTTCTCAGTCATTAAACCTTTCCCAGTGCCATACTTTTTCACCGAAATGTCTTTTGACGTTATCAGACCTTTTCCAATACCTTGCTTCTTCACAGGACGGCTACTTTCACATGAAGCTCGGCAACGCGTGCTGGCAGGCGCAGATACCTGGTGAGGAAAAAAGTAAAATAAGAAGAGAAAATATGAACAAACTAAAAAGAACTACTAATTGTTAATAATGAGCAATTAGAGGTTGTGAAGATATTTCTTGGAACCTATCTTGCGTACCTTTCTCCTCTTAGTCGCTCCTTCATTTTCTTGTCTAGAATGACTAGAAATTCTGGAACCTGATCGAGGAAGAACAATAGAAGAGCAAGATTTAGTACCACAAGCATACAGAAAGAAGTAACCAACATCAATCAGCCATAGAAATAAATAGAAGAGCAAGGTGTAATAGCATTCTGTGACATTTCACTTTTCATCAATGACAACTGGCTATTATCTAATCCTTCCTACTCTTTATTACGAGTAGAATCATCTCTTCATGTGAACATTTATAAACTTTGAGGTTTAATTCCCTTTATCTCCCCCCCTCTAGGTGCATAGCAACGCTAGCCATTCGAGAGCATCAAATTGCCAAGCAATGTCATCTATCAGCAAAATTTTGAATATTTGAGGAGCAGCACCCAATTTCTTTTGCCCGAGCTATTTTTTTTTTCTTTTGGATAAATCAAAGATCATTTTATTTCTTTTTTATATATATGGAAAATCAAATTTCATTTCATTGATAACACGCCAAGGCACCGTACTGCGTGGCTTTTTTTCCTTCTTTTCAACTTCCCCTTAGTTCCATCCTGATATCATTTCAGCTACTGTCCTAGACAAACCCCTTGGATATTGAAGGTTGTAAAATATCAATGCCCAAAGTTCCAAAGCAAAGTACGACAAACAAAAAGAACTCATGCTTTCTGCACATGCAACACTGACTCACCACCATATCCTCTCTTCCTAAGATTGCTTACCGATAGGATATCTCCCCAAACGGCAGACCATACAAAAAATGTAGAGAACTTACTGACTCGATGGCGGAGCTAGGATTTTGAGTTTATGGTTTCTGGATTCTAAAAAATGTTGGATTCTTAATAAATTATTTATACATGTTAAGTGGATTTTAAAATCCAAACTCAAAGTTTGAGCCAAAGCCACTGGTTCTGCCGAACCAGTAGGCAAAGCTCTAGTGTATCCATCCCCCCACCTGCTGAATTTGATCGTGTCTATCTATTTCTACAGTGTGTGTTAAAAAAATATATACTAAATGTGGCCATGAATAATTTTTACTTTTTTTCCGGAGTTGAATTTCGGAAATTATGTTTGGCCATAAAATTCCGGAATTTAAAAGCTGTTTTCACTTTTTTCACTCACAGAAATTCAAAAACCACTTCAATTTGTATTCATGGCGAAACACAAATTTACCTTTGTTACGGCGAGTAACAGCATTTGAAGGAAGAGAATCAAATTGAGCACCAAGTATAGGACCATCCTTTCTGAATATTTTAGTCAATATATAATCAGGTGTATATAAACCCTCATTCAAAAACTGTTGCTTCTTCGTCGCCGCCATAGTTGTTTATTTAAGCTCAATTAGTTAGCCATTAGAGTAGTATGTTTGAAAATGGATGATGACAGAGGTTTAACAAATGTAGGGTTTTTCTATTTCCATTTTTTCACTTTTTGAGTTTCCATTAAAATATCGACCGAATCGGTTTAACACGTCACTCCGGTTTGAGGAGAATATAATGTAATGACCAATGATAAAAATGGTCCTTCATGTTTAGGTAGGTTTAAAATAGTCCGTTAAATATATTTTTGAGCAGTTTTAACCTATGAAAAAAGGTCAGATTCGCACGTATACTTCTCACAAATAAGATATATTTTGTCTTTCGTTATACTTTTTGATATACTAATTTCGGTATATGCACTTTGCGCGTGATCAAAGCGCATACCTGATGACAACAAACACTTCAAAAAAATTGCACTTAGCTATGAATTTCATAATTAATCCATAACTAAGAAAACTTTTGATAATTCATAAATAGGATTAGCAATAAATTTTATTATTTAACTTTTCATAGCTTATGCGTGTTATTTAGTAGAATTATGCATTATATGTTTATAAACATAAAATAATCAATTTTCATATAATTAATTGTCACACTCCAACCTTGGGGTGTGGCCGGCACCCGATGACTGGACGGCTCGAGTGAACCACCTAGATATCACTACACAAAACATACAATTGTTTGGGCCGACAAGGCCTCATAATGATAACTATGGAATAACTCGTCGTGAAATCCTGCAAAAAGAAGATCACAACCTACGCATATATATACATACTACGGCTGACAAGGCCACACTGAACAATTGTACAACATAGGACATGTCTACAAAGCCTCTAAAGAGAGTGTCGACATAATACATAAGTCGGGACAGGGCCCCGATATACCCGTAGTACCCAAAAGGATATAAACATAAACACGACCCTAACTCGGTAGTACTCTAAGAGGAGGTGAAGCTTACCAACAAAAGTTGATATCAACTCACGATCTACGAGGGTGGGTCCTCTCCTCACCTAACTGAACCTGCGCGGCATGAAAATAGTGTCCCCAAGCAAAGAGACATCAGTACGAATAATGTATTGAATATGTAAGGTGAAAATAAAACACATTAGTAAGTAATTATAAAAGAGAGAGATGTGAATTAACATGAACTCCTGAAATACCCCTGAGAGCCTTGATATGTACAATGATCATACTTATGTTATAATCTCATTTTATGACATTACATCAACGTCGTAATTCTAACCATTCAACTGCCAAACTGATGAGTGGTAACTGCCCAACCGGTGGTAAATAACGACGTAACAGTCCAACCGGCGTTAACTGCCCGACCGGCCATAGCTTGGTGGTAAATACGCGTGTCTGCCCAACCAATGGTAAATAGCGATATGTAACTGCCCAACTTGTGGTAAATAATGTGTTTGCTCAATCGATGATAAATAATGATACATAACAGTCCAACTAGTGGTAAATCATACTACCATATGCGTGCCCCTATAGATACTACTTACATACATACATAGAGGTCATAAGAGACTTCTATGAACTTATCGAAATGACATAAGATCGTTAGACTCGTGATTTACAATTGAAGACTGTCACCAATAATATTAACTTCCTCTTAAAGCTAAAGGACTCCTTTTAACATGCATACGTACATTATACGAGGCCTTCGATATAAGCTTAATCCATCCAGAATAGAGTCGTTACACTATCGACTGTCACTATGGAGATAGTATGTCATTTTACTCCTTCATACGAACCAACAAGATAGTATACTTCATTTCTAGCTTTCGTAAAACCAATGAGGAGCTACAAGATGTCAATATAGACAAGACGTTATAAAGTGCGGAAAGTATTCATGATAAGGGACAACTAAGGTCGTGAATTACTACAATGGAGAAGAAGGCATAGGCATTTCAAACTCAACAAAGATGGGGTCGTTTTGAAAAGACGTTTCGTTCCATTTTCATTTCTTTACAAAATCATGCCAAGAGAAGGAGGAATGAGCCTTAACATACCTTGGAATGGGATCTCCGATGACGATGATGCGATTCGCCTCCTTAAACTTCGCCTACAATAATAGACAATACCAACATCAAGGACAACTTATGCTTCATGATTTCCATCCATTCATCACCAAAGAACTTCTCTTAAACTACTCATACTTTTAATAATATGAAACCCAACTTTTACAAGCTTTCTTGTTACTCTTTCCTTTAACTTATGATGAAATTCTCAGTCTCCAATACCAACACTTAAAATAAGTACAACAACATCATACACATCATATCTAAGTTACTTTCCATGAATTTTCAACTACAACAAGTCATAATTATTGCCTCAACATAGCCCAACAACAAACCAACTACATCTCCCTTTATTTCAAGTTCTAGTTCATGATTCTTCATCCAAATAACTCATCTAACATGAGATTAATCTTAACCACACTCAAAAAGGTGTTATACACACCTTATATATCATATTCAACTTGAACTCCAGGTCTCACCTAGCTCACAACAACCCGTAACTTCATATGAACACTACACATGTTTCTTCTTGTAATTTACAACATCTTCATTCTAAACTTGAGTTGATTTACTTTGGAATGGTTTTTGGATCTTCAAAATATGTTAAGGGAACTCTTAGGGAGTGAGCAGACTTGGCTTGGTTGAAAATGAAATGAAATGAAGATTTCACCGCTTAAATAGGCAAAGAAGGTCGGCCACCGCCTCTCATTTGCGGACACATATGTGTCATATATGGCCATATGCGGGCCCATATGCGACCGCATCTTGTTCCAGAAAATTCTTAACATATGCTTCTCTTTTGCTGTCCCGTCTATGAGGCGGATCCCATTCGTGACGCAAAACGCTTAGCGTATCGTCCAATGTTCGTCAAACTTCATCGAGGGATAGTTCCTTCAACCTCAATTACCTCCAACCTTCCAGACATCCTCTCAATGTCCATATAAGTCGTGAGTGACCCTCGAAAAGAGTCTCGAATCGTCGGGCACCAGTCGACTAACTGCACTCTCCTTACGCACGAAACTTCAGGGTGAAACATTAGCCTTCTTCTATGATTCTTAGTCTTTATCCAAAACTCTAATTAGTATTCTGTCAAAATTGATATGATTAAAAATTTCTGCACAAATTTTATTCAAAAAGAAAATCACGTGTGCTTTTTCAAATCTAAGTAGATACATGGAATTAATTTTAGAGAGAAAATTTAAGTGATTAAGGAAATTAATTACCTGCAGAAAGTTAGATTTCAATAATAGATACTACGGCTTGTCCAAAGTGTGTAAACATAGATTTTTCAATATAAAATAATTAAGCTATGAGAGACGATTATTTTCTTGTACAATGTACTTCATCTTTTCGACAAATATTATCAACAAATGTAGAATAATCAATTTCATAACTCACAATTCACGCAACTTTCAATAAATCATCAATGGCCATAGAAAAAATCAATTGTCACAGCCAACTTGAATATGATCTCATAGTATTTTTGAAAAGACAAAATCGGTGCATTATGTCGATTTGCAACATAAATAAAATCGTGTAATTAGACATTAAGTAAATGATTTTAGATTAATATAAAACCACGTCAATATTGGAAGAAAATTAAATTGACTTGAGATATAAAAATAAAAAAAAGGAAAAAACTCAATATTATCGGCCGGAATATGCTATCAAAAGACGGTACAATCGGTCACACGGGTCCGGGTACCCTAACACTTTTGAACTACCCGGACCCTACCCGGTAAAAGATCGGTTCCTAAATTTACTACCCGGGAATCTACCCGGACCCGCAATCGGTCACACGGGTCCGGGTACCCTAACACTTTTGAACTACCCGGACCCTACCCGGTAAAAGATCGGTTCCTAAATTTACTACCCGGAACCTACCCGGACCCGCAGGGTCCGGGTAGGTTCCCGGGTACCCTATAAATAAAAAAACACAGATTAAGCAACAATTTTTTAATCTATGAGAATAAAAAAGAGTTCTAAAATAATTTCATCCAGTAGTTTTTTAGCTTGCAATCGGAGTTTTTAGTACCCTTATAAGAAGTTTTAGAAAACTTATTCATTGTAGAAAAACTAATTCTGTAACCAAAACCTAAAATTGTAAGCCAAATTTGACACTCAATTAATTGAACGTGTTGATTTCAAAATAAATTTGGAAATATCTTAATTAAACTTATTTTCGTGTTCATAGGCTCTTCGATACAAAAGAAAAGCTTTCTTATACTAGTAAATCTCTAAATTTCATCTTCAGAGCTACAAAAATATACACAAATTTTAAAAATAGATTTACATTTCAAATCAAAAAGTAATACAAATTGAAGATGAAACATAAGCATAGGATATTAAAAAGAAATTGAAGAGTTAGATATGAACCCATATGCATTTTAGGAACGACGTGAACACAACCAAGGGAGAGAAAGAGGTAAAGGTGAAGCTCCAACGACGACAACGATGAAAGTACCTGAGAGAAAGCTTCAACAACGACGATGATGAAGCTCAGTGGTGTAGCTAAAACGCCATTGCTATTGAGAGAGTTTTGTGTGTTTTCTCTTAGGGCACAAAAATCATTCTAGAATAAAGGGGTGAAAAAGCTGAAATATTTGCGTTTTGGGGTGGGGAAAATCAATGTGCAGGCGTGCAACAAACAATTTTGGAGAAAGTTAAAAGTGGTCCAAATGTTTCTCAAAAAAGTAAAAATATTTAATATTTTATAGGTTTGAGGTATCGGTTCTGGGTCCGAGTACCCTGTCTCTATTTGCCGAACCGGAACCGATACCCGACATTGATCGGTTCCTAATTTTACAACCCGAACCTTACCCGTTATTATAATATATCTACCCGGAACCTACCCGTTAGTGTCGGTTCCGGTCGGGTATCTGGGTACCCTGTACCTGTGCTCACCCCTATGTAAAACCACAATTCATTCCCATTCAAGTTTTTATAAACACCATATATAGATTCCATCAGAATGCATTGCAAATTAGGATCCTTCTTATATCGTCGGTGATTTACGTGGACAAAATTGTGATAATATCATGCAAAATCCTCATTGATTTATGTTGGCAGTTTTATTTTGCCAAAGCCAAAAAGAACTATAATGACAGTTATTATTTCCTCAAAAATAATGATAAATTTTTTACTTTTTCAAAAAAATATATAATTAAAAAGATTTAAAAAATAACGATGATTTTTTTACGTTTCCAAAAGTAAAATAGGCAAATATATGCATACATCCTACTGAATATTATGCACTTACACTAAAAAAGATATCCTTTTTTTTTCAAGCTTTGAGAGATCAGTCATCTTTCACCTGGTTTGGTTAACTCAATGAGATTTTTTTTTTGAAAAAACGGAAGATAGAGAATGAAAGAAATAATCCCTTGATTATTTTCATTAATTGAAAGACTATTTATACAAGTACATATTTTCATATTAGGAGAATCATATTCCTATTCTACTCCTAAAACCTTATTCTATTTGGAGATGAACTATACAATTATGGTAAGAGTACAAGACTAATTAAGGTATACTACAACTATACAAAACCTTGTACAATAATGTTACACAAACAGTGACCGTCCAATACCAAATATACATAGGATATACACGTGCATACCGTGTATATCTCATGTATATTTGGTTTATTTAACACACCCCCGCAGTCATAGCGGGCCGTCTTCGAACGCTGAGACTGTCCCTAAAATCTTCAAAAAGGACCGAGGGAAGACCCTTTGTAAAGATGTCCGCAATTTGATATCTTGACGGGACATGACAGACGCGTACCTGACACCGAGCAACCTTTTCGTGGACAAAGTGAATGTCCATCTCGATATGCTTAGTGTGTTGGTGTTGAACCGGATTACCAGAAAGGTAGATGACATTAATATTATCGCAATAAACTAAGGTTGCCTTCTGAATGGGACAATGAAGCTCCAAAAGCAAATTACGTAACCAACATGATTCCGAGACCACATTAGCTACCCCTCGATATTCAGCTCCTGCACTTGAGCGAGATAGAGTTGACTGACGCTTCGCCGACCAGGAGACCAAGTTGTTGCCAAGAAATATGCAATAGCCAGACGTAGACCGTCTGGTGTCGGGACAGCCACCACAATCAGCATTCATATACGAGACAAATGTGGATGTTGATGAAGGATATATATGCAAACCATAGTCAAGTGTACCCCGAATATACCGAATGATGCGTTTGAGTGCATTCATGTGCTCAATTCTGGGATCATGCATGAACAAACACACCTACTGGACAGCATATGTAATATTCGGTCTCGTAAAGGTAAGATACTGAAGGGCCCCTGCAAGACTGCGATAGCGGGTCGGATCCTCGTAGGGTATGTCGGTCGCGACACTAAGCTTGAGCTTCGTATCAACTGGAGTGGAAGTGGACTTACAGGATGACATCCCATCCCTCTCGATGATCTCAGCTGCATACTTCCGTTGAGACAAGAACAATCCATCGAAATGACGAGTGACGGCAATTCCCAAAAAGTAACTCAAGGGCCCTAAGTCTTTCATAGCAAACTCAGAGTTGAGCATGGTCATGATAGACTGGCGTAAGGCATCGGAAGAGGCAGTCAAAATGATATCATCCACATACAACAGAATGTAGGCCAATGACAAACCACGACTGTAGATGAACAAGGAATTATCTGACCTGTTGTGAGTGAACCTAATAGTCGAAACATAATCAGCAAACCTTGTATACCATACCCGGGGAGACTGCTTAAGCCCATTTAAGGACTTCTTTAATAAACAGACATGATGAGGATGTTTGGAATCCCTGAATAGCAACGACTGATGCATATAAACTGTCTCCTTGAGATCCCCATGTAGGAAATCATTCTTTACATCTAACTGATGAATAGGCCATGCCTTCGACAGAGCCAAGCTTAGCACCGTGCAAATGGTAGCCGGCTTGACTACCGGACTAAATGTCTCACCACAATCTACACCAACCTGCTGAGTCATACCATCACCCACAAGTCACGCCTTATGTCGAGCAAATGAACCATCCGAATTCTCCTTATGAGCAAAAATCCACATAGACCTGATAATATTAATACCAGATGGACGGGGCACCAACTCCCACGTCTTATTATCAATAAGAGCATTATATTCATCGGTCATAGCAATTTTCCAATTCGGGTCATTTAAGGCAAACACATAATTACGGGGTAAGAGGGATTTAGGGACATTAGAATGTAAATTAAAATGTCTTTTTGGTTTAAAAACACCTCGTTGACTACGAGTGACCGGTCTATGACTCGAGGGAGAATTAGATGAATTTTGGGAATTAGCTAGGTTTGGGACGGACTAGCCAGCAGGCAGTGGGCCTGCTAGCCCAACTCGGTAATCTGGAGCAGTGACTGGACCCATTCCAGAACTGGGTTGGACTGGCCCAATCGCTGGAACTGGTCTAGTGGTGGTACTGGTAGAGGCAGGGGGTGACAGACCAGTTGGGACATCGGGCAGTGAGCCCGCTGGAGAATTTTGGGTGTGGTATACGTCCGAAAAATGCTGAATAACATACGGGGATATATTATCATCCAAAAAATTATACGAACTAGGCACGGGAGTATTACTATGGAAATAGGGATTCATAAAAAATGACACGACGATTAATGATGATTTTATTAGAGGATAAATTAAAGCATTTGTAACCACGATGATTGGATGGAAACCCCAAAAACACACATGGAGTAGACCGGGCCTGAAGTTTGTTAATTATGGTGGATGAGAATAACGGATAACATAAACACCTAAAAACCCGAAGATGTGAATATGACAGAATTTTATTATATAAAATTTGAAGGGGGGAAGAATATGTCAAACCTTTGGAAGGAATTATGTTAAGGAGATAGGTAGCCATTTGGAGAACATGATGCCAAAAAGATGGGGGTACGGAAGCATAAATTAATAACGTGCGGACAATGTTATTTATGGAACGAATTTTACGTTCGGCTTTCCCATTTTGTGAAGACGTATGAGGACAAGAAAAATGAAAATTGATCCCTTTATTAGCACAAAATTTTTGAAACACCCCATTGTCATACTCTTTGCCATTATCACATTGAATATATTTTATTTCGCGGTCGAATTGGGTTCTAATGAATGCTCTAAATTTTAAAATGGAAAAAACTTGAGATTTTTTCGCTATTGGAAATGTCCATAAAAACTTAGAGTAATCATCAAAAAATAGAACATAATACCGATGACCCAAAGAACTAAGAACATGAGATGTCCATAAGTCGCTATGAATAATATCAAATGGCATTAGAGTATGAGATTTTGAGTCTACAAATGGCAACTTAACAATTTTCCCTATAGAACAAGACTGACAAATTGGAGTACTATTTGTACCCTGACATGAAATAAAACTATTTTTATCTAATGACGACAAAATAGATGATCCTGGATGACCAAGATGAGCATGCCACAAGGAAGGAGAAATGACTGCAAAGGCGGATGGCAGAGCTGGACTCGATGGACCGGAACTGGGTGTGATAGGATAAAGATCTCCCCTACTATCACACCTCATGAGATGACTCCCCGTCTTGAAATCCTTCACAGAGAAATCAAATGGATCAAATTCAATAGAAACAGAATTGTCGGTAGTGAATTTACGGACAGAGACTAAGTTTTTAATCAATTGGGGGGGGGGGGTATAAGGTATTTTTCAAGATAAGAGGTAAATGATGGGGAGACAATGTTTTATGACCATAACCACGAATTGGAACAGAATTACCATTACTAACAATTATACCGCGAGGGTTGCTCAAATTGGAATAAGACGAGAGAGTACCTGAATCGGATGTCATGTGAGTAGTGGCATCGGTGTCCATATACCAATTCGGGTCCAGTTGAGTCAAACCAAGTGTGTGCATCGCGGCCTCGATATCGCTATGAGTGGGGCCTGCTGCGTGGTGAGCTTGCGGAGGCCGGGGCCCAAGAATTACAGAACTGGGATGTCCTGGGTCGTAACTGCTGGAACTGGAATTACTGAGCCAGTGGGCAGTGGGCCGTCGAGGCTGCTGGGAAGCCCACTGGCCAGATGCTGGAAATTGTTCTGGAGTTGGGTCGTAGGGCCACTGTCTACTGGTCCAAGCCCACGGCCCAGAGGCCAAAGACTGAGACCAGTGGGTCGGTGGCCCACTGTAACTGGGATGGGGTCTACTGCTACTATTTTGGCCACCGTGACTGCTGCTTGAGCCTCCACATTTGCCCCCGCGATTTTTTCCATTATTTTTCCGGCCATTCTTGGTGCCCCTGTGACATCGGTTTTGGTTCGAATTGTCACCAAAATTTTGAGGACTAGTGGAGGAAGTCATCATGACTACGGGACTAGCATTAGTAGCCGCCTTTTTAGCCAAACCGGCCTCTTCCAAGGTAAGCATGATTCGGGCTTGATAGAACCTTGGAAGAGGATTACTTTGACGAAGGAGAGTTCCAACACCACTATAGGCCTCGGATAGGCCAACAACCATCTGTAAAACAAGATGATCTTCACTAACTGGTGCACCAACGTTGCGGAGTTGGTCCGTTAATTCCTTCAACCTTTTGTAATAAGCTGAAACGTTCGGGAAATTTTCCATGTTGACGTGGGAAAAATCCTGTTCAAGGGTAAGAACTCTGGAATTTTGATTATCCTGGATTATGTCACGCAGTCTATCCCAAGAAGCCATCGCCGTAGCGTCTGGCTCAATAATTGTCTACAATAGGTCGGTAGAGATTGTAGAATAAATCCACTGAAGAACGGTGGCATCAAGTGTTGTCCATAACTTAGGATCATCCTCGCGTTTAGGCACCTCCGTATCATCAGGAGCCGCGGGGATTATGTGATGGATGACTTGATGCGAACGAGCGTGAATTTTGAACAACTCGGCCCACGTCACGTATTGAACATTTTCTATTTCGAGAATTAGAGGGATATGATTCTTGATGTTAGAAACAACAAGAGCAGGGTGAAACGTGTTCTTTGACGTAGACATAACGAAAGAACAATAGGTAATAGAGGGATTTGGAGAGCGGAAGAATAAATGTCAAACCCGAGGAGGAGGGTTCGGTCTTGGCCGAGAATAACAACAAGAATTTGTGAGAGAAATTTTTGTTTGTTTGACCTAGACTCTTGATACCATGAAAGAAATAATCCCTTGATTATTTTCATTAATTGAAAGACTATTTATACAAGTACATATTTCCATAATAGGAGAATCCGATTCCTATTCTATTCCTAAAACCTTATTCTATTTGGAGATGAACTATACAATTATGGTAAGAGTACAAGACTAATTAAGGTACACTACAACTATACAAAACCTTGTACAATAATGTTACACAAACCGTGACCATCCAATACCAAATATACATAGGATATACACATGCATACCGTGTATATCTCATGTATATTTGGTATATTTAATACAGAAGATGATGACAGAGGTTTAACAAATGTAGGATTTTGGGTTTAATGTGAGAGATATTTTTCCATTTTCACTTTTTCTTAGTAGCAGTTTTTTAGTTATTTTTTTAAAGTTTCTATTAAAATATCCCATGGGAACCGAGGTTAGTACTGAAAGCCTGGTTGGATCGGCTTACTTTAAGTGTTTTTGAGCATTTTTATAGTGTTTAGGTAAATAAAAAGTGCTCTTAAACACTTGTTTTTAAGCCAAAATAACAAAATAAGTCAAAAGTCATAAGCTGAAATTCCTAACTTATGACTTTTAGAGTTAAGCAAATTTTATAACGTTCAAAAAACTTCAGAACATTATAGTTATCCTTGGATTGGACAAATTATCCGAAGAGGATCGTTTACTCATAGCAAGAGCGCAAAGAATTATGCTTTCATTTCTTTGTTGAGACTGAAATCAAGTGAAAAGGTTATGTATAATGCACTCAAGCTAAGTCAAGAAAAGGACTTCTTCAAGCCTAATTCCAATAATAATATCGTGATTGGAATAAAATTCTAGTCAGACTATTTATCATTAAACGTATAATATCTCGACGTCGCTAGCCAGAAGGAAATGGACATATGAGCGATTGATTACGAGAGCTCGAGAAAAGCTAAGGAGAATGACTGAAGCTTCCCTCTTTCCTGGTCTCCATTAACCGAAAATTCTTTTTCATCGCTCTCCCGGGAGAATGTTGGGATCGAAATAATCAGGACGTAATGCAAAAGCTAATAATTGCAAACTTTGACAGTGATAAATTAAAAGACAAAGAAAATTATACTAAAAATATATAATATCTTAATAAGGTTTGATCAATTGATCTACATATGAAACACTAATTAAAAGCATATCTCTCCCTAAATAAAACTCTCCAATGACTACATTGTGGATACTATTGTGTTGTGTCTGAAAAGAAAAGATCATTTTATTTATAGAAGTTCAAAACTTCTTCTAAAAAAAAAGGGATAAATATGGTAGAGTACTTTTCTGCAAAGAAACATTTTCCACCAAAAATCTCTTTTGAAAAAACACAATTTTGGTAAAATTCAAATAAGGTAGAAAATTCAGGGCAAAAAAACACCTGCCTACACTAAAAGTTCACGTGCTTCTTTATTAAAAAAAAAACATTGTGACCCTAACAAATCCCCCTTGGCCTGAATTTTCTGGCAAAAAAATCTTGATTCTTCTTCTTCAGATAATCTTCACCATTGCTGCTTGATATGGTTAAAAATAAGGTTTAAAATATTATGGGGTTAAAAATTGGTTTAAAAATATTTTACTTTATTTTTAAAGATGCAGCAAGAGTGATGTTGAAAATGTGATTGAAATTTCATATCCACATGTAGTACTTCGGACGAAATCTTCACTATCACGAAATCGATTGCAGTTTGATTTGAACCGACCGCCTTGAACCTGTCTTCAACTTGTTGAACCATTGACTCTGATACCACTTGTTGGGATCGAAATAATCAGGGCGTTGTGCGGAAACTAATAATTGCAAACTTTGACAACAATAAGTTAGAAGACAAAGAAAATTGTACTAAAAAAATACTATATTTTAATATGGTTTGATCAATTGATATACATATGAAACACTAATTAAAAACATAGAACTATTGAGGGGAAAATCTCCCATAAATTAAATTTTCTAATGATTACATTGTGGATGTTATTGTGTTATATCTGAGAAGAAGAAATTTTCTATTTATAGAAGTCCAAAACTTTTCCTCCAAAAAAGAATAAATATGGTAGAGTCCTTTTATGCAAAGAAACATTTTCCATCAAAAATCCATCTTAAAGTAAAACACAATTATGATAAAATTTAAATAAAGTAGGAAATTAAGGACAAACCGTAACAGAGAATCAATGATTGCATAAAAAATACAGTGCTAGTACATCTGAGACTTTTTAATTGGGTAGTTGTTAATAGCCCTAAGGCTATGGAATAAAGGATTATTTCGGACCTAAACTCCTTACCCTCATAAAAAAAACAGCCCCGTTTGTTTGATTAGTCAGTTTTCAAGAGGAGGAAGTTCTTCTAGCAATATGAAAAATTTATCAAAAGAGGAGGAAAGAGCGTGAACGCGACTCTAAAACTTTCAGTTGCCATTTTGCCTATAAAAAATTATTAATAAATTAATATCTCTTTTGATTGAACACAAATTTCGACTTTCCATAAGTCAAAAGTCATAAGCCTATCCGAACGAGCTCTAAACCACATCTTGGCCAAATAAGTTTAACATGTCACTCCGATTTTGGGTTTAATGTGAGGATATTTTGTATTTTGGAAAAAGGGTAAAAATACCCTTCTACCATGCGAAAATGATCATATATGTTTTTGGTTATATTTTTGCCATAGATGTTACAAAAATGATTTTGTTAAGGTCTCCAACGTACTCTGCCACCTTACCGACATTGTAGATGTGATTCTAACTACCGCATGAACTAGAGGTTCCACCCCGACCTCGACCTCGACTAGCAAAAGATTGGGACCCTAGTCTTGGGGGATGCACTGAAGTATATAATCATGTTATAGAATCTGTCGGTTGAGCCATGCTACATTGCCCTATATCCGGATAATCCCTCATCATGTGACCCTCATGACCACACGTATAACAACCGGTCGATCCTAACATGCACCTTCCATTATGCCCTCTACCGCAAGTACCACAACGCGGAGGGGTAAGTCCCACCTGATCTATATTTTGATGTCTCTGCAAGCTTGATGCTCGTGAACTCTGACCTAGTCCTAATGGCATATAACCCTGTGATTGAGATAACGGTGGCCTGGGTGGGCGTCTAGAATGTCATGGCCCAGAATCAACCTGGGGCTTATCTTGAGGCCCAGTAAGTCTTGCTCTCTTATGTTGCTCTCTCTCAATTCGTTAGGTACTCGATTGCTGACAACGACGCTCTTCCAATTTCTGAGTGAAAGCTTGTATACGAGAAATATCCATACTTTCATACACGATAGCTAGGGATGGCAACTGATCGGATCTGGACCGGATCCTACAAGATCCAGATCTAGATCCATTTTTCATACCTAGATCCAGATCCATCGGATCCATAAAAATCAGATCCAAATCCGGATCCACCGGGTCCACGGATCGGATCTGGATCTACATGTAAATTTTTTTGGCTTGAATAATATTCCCACATGTTAAAACTTTTATGAAAAAATGAAACGCAATCTGATTGAAAAAATTGATTGAATTCATTCAATCAACCTACACAAACATGACACCATTCTTCCAAAATACCGAACAAAGTTTTAGCATCACAAGAAAATAAAGACGATTGACTTCACTAGTGATGCTGAATAGGTTGCAACTTTGAGCTAATTTTTGGAGGCTTTAGTGATGCTCCACTTGAAGTTCTACTGATTGACTTCATTAAACAACATAAAACAATGTCACTCATATATCAAAAGTCCCAGTTTTTTTTTGTTGATCAAACAAATAAGAGAAAGATACTTAAAGCTTACGACTAGCAGATTCAAGAAAGGAAAATTTAAAGAAGAGTGATAATTTTTTTTTTATAGAAATGAAAATATGAAAAACTGTAGAGAGCATATAGGTAAAAGAAATGAAAGTTCAAAGACAAATTACATGGCTGTGTGACTTGTGCATTATCCTGGTTCAACCCTTTACCCAATACATAAATTATGAAAAAAAATTAAGAAAATACTTATAAAATTACATTCTAGGTTATGAATATATTTAATAAAAAATGGATCCACGGATCGGATCTGGACCGGATACGGATCTCAAATACAAGATCCAGATCCAGATCCGATCCGTCAGAAATGGATCCGGGTCCAAATTTTGAAGATCCATATCCTATAAAACGGATATGGATCTTCAAAATTTGGACCCGATCCAAGATTCATTGCCATCTCTAACGATAGCTATAGTACATGCCTCAACATACTCTGGTGCCAGACCTGATATGAACCAATGGATCCAGATACGCATCGTATCAACAAAAACTGGGACATACCTTTCTAAGGAATCAAATCGGAGACTATACTCCCGAACACTCATATCCCTACTAGAGAGTCAAAAACTGGTCTACTGAGGCCTCATAAATCTCCAAAGGCAGATAATGGTCCAGAAAAGCCACTACAAACTCTTCCCAAATAGCCGTCGTGACATTCTCTCCCCTAGATCGCTCTCATGCCTCGTACCAAAGGATATCGATATCCCACAACCTGAAGGCCGCTAACTCAACTGCTTCCATTTATATAGCATGCATAACTCTGAAAACTTTATGGGGATGGTCCATAAAATTTTGAGAATCCTCGTTCGCATTTAACCCTGTGAACTCTTGAGGGTTAAATAATATAAACTCTCTAACCCTCGAACTCCCGGGTCCTTCTAGAGTTCCGGCACTAGTTAGTACTCTTAGTTGCCTCTGTGTAGATAGTATTTGAGCTAGTAAGTGTACCGCACTCTTGATATTCTGGTCAAAAGGTGCATGAGGAGGGATTGGAGGCTGAACTAGTGGCGCTGCATCTCTGGGAATCTCCTCTGGTGGTAGATGAGGTGGAGGTGGCTGAGGGGGTGTCTCTTTTTAGGACTCATGTCGATTTGCATTGTCATGCGATGCCCAACTCGCACATTCTCCTACATTTGTACCAATTCTCTAAGTAGTTGAAGCTCACATAGTATTAGTCATTCATGAACAGTATGTATCGAAAACATGGATTATATTTGACTTGCTTATACTCAGTTCTATAGCACGATCTGAGATCAGAAAGAAGGGTAACAAACTATTAAATGCCATGTAGCCGTATTGTTAAGAGTCCCACATCGGATATGGAATGGGAACATGGACTCCTTATATGGACTTGGACAATCCTCACCCTACAAGCTAGCTTTTGGGGTTGAGTTAGGCCCAAGATCCATTCTTTACATGGTATAAGAGCCAGACCCATTCTTTGTTCACCGATTGATGGGCTCCTAAATTATATTATCCACGCTCCAGTTAACAAGGTCTGGGCGTGCAGGGGAGTGTTAAGAGTCCCACATCGGATATGGAATGGTAACATGGACTCTTTATATGGACTTCGACAATCCTCACCCTACAAGCTAGATTTTGGGGTTGAGTTAGGCTCAAGATCCATTCTTTACACTCATGTCTATAAATGTGGTGCACAACACATGTATAAACAAGCCGCATATCCCATCGCATATGGTGGCAGGAACTTCACAAAATGGTCAGGCCAAAATGCGGCCAAGTTCTGTAAGGTAGAATGGATATGCAAGGTGAAACGCTTAGCGGAACGTACTAACTTCATCGGTGAGTGTTGCCTCCAACCCAAATGACATCTAAACCTTCCAACACCTTCTTAATACTTTCCTAAGCGATGGATATCCTTCAGAAGAAGTCTTAAGTCGCCATAGCCTAGCTCAACCTTCTTTGTACCCAAGCGAACCCAAGGGAGTAGAGTCGTCTTGATTGCTTTCCGAATCTCAAATAACACCAATTCCTTCTAACATTGCTTAACCATCTTGCTTTGAATCCACGTGCAAACTTGCAGGGTGTAACAATTCATTGAGGAGTTAATTAAGGCATCCTCTCGGGGCATCAAATAAAATTAGAATGATATAAAGAAAAAATACAGTGTTAAAAGAGACAAAGCAATGGTTTCAGTTAAATAAAGAAGCGTAATGTCTTTAATTTAAACGTTCTTGTAATTAATGGTATATATGCTATATAATGAAACAATTTAAGACACTATAAAAATTTTGTAAGTTTGATGATAAATGTTTTGTGATATAACAAAAACAACGTGGAATATTTTTACAATAGGATATATTGAATTATTAATAAAATTTGTTATATGATTATTTCACTAGTTATATGGAGATTGTGGAGGATATTTTTAGAAACAAACATTTTTTTAAGAATCATACAATGCTTTAATATACCAAATCAAATAATGGATAAGAGATAATCCCAGCACAACTAATGCAAGCATAACTAATGTCAGCATTACTAATACCAACATTACTAATACACCCTATTCAGCACTATTCTTATGCACCTTACCAAATGACCCCTTATGGATATGGTTAGGAGTATGATGAGTAATTCCTCATTATCCAATTGTAGATGTATTCTCTGGACCCTGCTAATGCGGGATGCTTTGTGCGCCGGGCTGCTCTTTTATTCTCTTAAAACCATTGTATATCTATTAAACATGATTCCTAGTAAGGTAGTTTCAAAAGACCCCTTTTAAAACTATGGATAGGAAGAAAACCTACTTTAAGGCACTTACATTTTTGGGGTTGCCTCGAGAGCTAGAGAAATCTAAAGGGTGTAGGTTTAACTGTTCAAATCATA
This sequence comes from Anisodus tanguticus, assembly GCA_034509755.1. Taxonomy (NCBI): domain Eukaryota; kingdom Viridiplantae; phylum Streptophyta; class Magnoliopsida; order Solanales; family Solanaceae; genus Anisodus; species Anisodus tanguticus. The sequence goes on along the minus strand of CM067543.1, from coordinate 2,752,811 downwards.
GTTCGAGAAATGTTGAAATCGGTAATGCAAGAACCATTGAGAATGATGAAGTTAGTGGGAGTGTTGAATGATAAAGTGTGTTGTCCATGAATGTGCCTATTTCTACACCGGTAACAAATATTACTCCTGTTGTCGAAGAATACTTTGACAATACTGAACAACATTTGAATGAAACACTTCAATAAGGAACTAACTCTCGAACATCTAACACAAATGAATCACAGAGAATTATATTAAGAAATCTCAAAGAGAGAAGATTTTCTGTTTAAGATGATTACATGGTTTATTTACAAGAGTCAAATTTTTGACATTCGACTTAACAAAAAAATTATTTTATTTTCACAAGTCATAAAAAGTACTGGGTCAAATAAATGAATTGATGCCATTAAAGAAGAATTAAAAGCCATGAAATACAACAAAGTTTGAGATCTCGTTGAATTGCCAGAAATTTCTAAAAGAATCGGGTGTAGATGGATCTTTAAGAACAAACGCGATTCAAATGGCAATATTGAACGATATAAAATCAGACTTGTTGTCAAGTGTTATACTAAAAAAGGATGCATTGATTATAAAGAGACATTTCCACCGATCTCGAAGAAAGACTCGATAAGAATTATTATAGCGTTGGTGGCTCATTATGATTTAGAGTGGCACCAAATGAATGTGAAAACTGTTTTTCTTAATGAAGACCTCGAGGAAGAAGTTCATATGGAACAACCAGAGGGTTCCGAAATTAAAAGAAAATGTCAAATGGTGTATTAGCTAAAGAAGTCAATATATGAACTTAAACAAGTCTTACGATAATAATATATTAAATTTTAAAGATACCATAACATATTTTGGAGTTAAGGAGTATAATGTTGATTGGTGTATATACCAAAAGATCAGTGGGAGCAAGTTTATATTCTTAGTCATGTACGTTGACGATTTTTTACTTGTTGCTAATGACTTGGGCATATTGCGTGAGACAAAAGGTTTTCTCTCTAAGAATTTTGAAATAAAAGATATGTGTGATTCTATGTGATAGGGGTATAAATATTCTGTGATAGATCACAAAAAAAATTGGGATTGTCTCGGAAAGGCTATATCTTTACATAAACAATTGTTCAGCGGGAATTGTTCCAATTCAGATTTAATCTCATGTAGTGTCCGAAAAATGATGTAGAACAAAAAGAAATGGAGTCAATTCCTTACTTTTTTATTGTTGGAAGTTTGATGCATGTTCAAATTTGCACAAGATGAGATATTAATTTTGCAGTCGGATTGCTAATAAGATATCATAGTAACCCTAGAATTGATCACTGAGAAGCTGCAAAGAAAGTCTTGAGGTAACTGAAAGGAACGAAGGATTACATGCTCATGTTAGGAGATCCAACCGTTTGAAAGTTATCGGATACTAAGATTCAGACTTTTGGTGAATGTGCTGACACTAGAGAGTCCACGTTTGGATATTTGTTCCTATTAGCTGAGGGCGCAGTACTGCAGAAGAGTTATAAACAATATGTCATTGTTACATCCACGATGGAAGCAAAATTTGTGGCATGTTTTGAAGCCACAATTCATGCATTATGGTTGCGGAATTTTATTTCAGGACTTGGGGTTGTCGACATCATTATCAAGCCGTTGAAAATTTATTGTGATAACACTCTCTCCAAGAACGATAAGTACTCCAAAGATATCAAACATATAGAATTAAATTACTTTAGCATTAATGATGAAGTTTAGAAACAAAGAGTGTCACTTGAGCATATTAGGACTGCTTTCATGATTGCAGACCCATTGACGAAAGACTTACAACCAAAGACATTTAAAAACATGTACATCAAATGGGTCTTGGTTGTACTTATGATTGATGTATTTATGATATTTTCGACATTTTGAGCTCAATAGTGTGTTTATGATATACATTGTATACATTATTATTTTGAGATATTGCAGGATAAGTATCAATAAGACATTATTGTGGACCATAATATTAATTTTTTTATAGCTTATGAATTTGGTATGATAAGTTTCTAATGTTGTAGTATGTGGAAGGGAGTATATGGCACAAAATTTTGTATAACCGTCCTAACTTGTATTAGTGATTGACCATTATGGTATGTATGACGGACATTATAGAAGATATTTGTTTTATGATCAACTAATGTTTATATTATTAAATATTAGTGTGATGTGGTCATTGGGCCAAAATGGGAGAATGCTAGACTTTTATTATTTGTGGCCCAATTAGTGTAAAGTTCATAACTAATATTTAATGAAGGATAAATCTCATCCGTTAGATTGGTTATTTGATGAACGTACCAAATTTAAGTAATAATTTTTATAAATTGGTCCTCCTTCCACTCATTAGGTTTACCATATATTCTCTACATAATTCTATTGCCGACGACTGTGGTAAGGATAGGGCAAGGAGGTAGAAATCGATTTTCGACTAACGCTTCTACTCCTCTTTGTGATAATGTCTTCCGCATCAGGTATGTTTTCCTTAATGTTTATCTGTAAGATTTTTGTGTTCAATATCTTGGTGTGCATTTAAGTTAAATTTGCAGGTTTGACATACTATTTAGAGTGAATTTAATGAGGGTAAAACGTCCCATCGTAGTTAGAAAATTATATTTTATACTCGCTAATCTAGATTTAAAGAAGCCAATAATGAATTAGAATTTGTGTGGCAGATAAAGCAAAACCCAAATACTTGCCAAAAGACTTTCCTTCTTTGATATTGAAAAATAAGGAGATATAGTTTTTATGAGCATGGGTGCAATATTTAGGCCTCATTTGTTTTCGTTAAGATTTAATTAAGACGTGTGAATCTGAATGCATATCTATTACTAAGATGTTGTCTCTAGATTCTGATCAATGAATGATTAAGACTTTTGTTTGTCAACATCTGAATGTGCATAATGTATTTATTTAAACATTATAAATATATAATTAAAATAAAAACAATTAAATATTAGAAAATAAATATAAATTTAATAAAATAAAATCATTATTTGGTAAAAAAATAAAAATTTGTGTTCACTAGTAATGGTGGAGATGCTTTGTAGTAGTTGTGGTGGTGATAACTGTGATGGTGAAGGTGGTTCGTGTTGTAGTGACTGACGCGATGGCAGCAGTTGGCAATGGCGGTGGTGGTTGTAATGGTAGAGTTGATTGATGTTAGTAATTGACGGTGTTGCTGGTAGTGACTAAAGAATGTGTGGTGGTTGACAATGGTATTGGCAGTAAGGATTGGATGCAATGAATATAGTGGCTGGTAGTGGTAGTGACAACGATAATGACGATGTCTGTTAATATAATTATAATGATGAAGGTTGTAGGTCTGATAGCCACTGATAGTAGTGGTTGTTAGCGGTGGTGGTTACCTGTGGTGATTGTGATGGAAGAGACAATTGGTGATTGACAACTGCACCAGTAGTTGACAATGGTGATGGTTGTAATGGCAGAGATGGTTAGTGATGGTGGTGGGGTAGTGGTGTGGGTAGGTAAGTGGGATAGGTGGGGGTGGTTATCAGTGGTGGTGGTGATTTTCAGTGATAGTTAGTAGTGTGAGGTAGAGGGATGAGGTTTGGGAGGGAGGTTTGGAGGGTGGTGGTTGTGGGTGATTATGATGGCAGAGGTGGTTAGTGGTGGTGCGGTGAGCGGTGGAGAATGGATGGGTGGTGGTGGGGTTGGAGGGGTGAGGTGGGGTTTGGAGGGTGGGGGTGGAGCTAGTGGCCGTGGACATAGTGGTGGTGGTAAAACTTATCTGTACAAAAATACTTCTTTATGATATTAATATTTTGTTCAAGATCTTATTGGTTAATAATAATATCTATTCAGATCAAATAAATGCTTAGATCTTAATGTAAATAAATATAGTTAATAATCGATAATCTATGCCATTCAGATTCATACCTTTATTAAGTACAAACAAATGAGGCCTTATAGTAAAAGACTTTAGATTTATCAAAATTGATTTTTTGACCCGAAAGATGTGTTAAGACATTCAAATGATCAATAACTGTATGACAACTACGTGGAGTAATGTGACAAGCAAGTATAATAAAGAAGGTGTGATATGGGCCGAACATATTTATTAAGGATAATATAGTGCTAGTTACGATAATCCACCACTAAATTAATTTGACGACATAGTATTTTCATACACAATATAAAACTATAGAGAGATAGGGATATGAGCTTAACGAGGGAAGATACATTTTTCCCCATCAAGACTAACTACTTTGTATTACTGCATCAATGAATTGCATAGTTCAAATGTGACTTTAGCATCATTTACAATCTAATTTGGGGAAACTTCTTACCAGAGATCTCCTCCAATAAAGAAATAGAAAACTAGCTAAATTATGAGCTAATTTGTTCAAACACCTAGGAATATATAAAATTAACATGAACAAACATGCTTGAGAGCTTCTAAATATCTTCACACGTCACTTCTATCCCATGAGGGAAGATACATAAAAATGTTATACCCATTTTATTAGGGGAGATACATAAAAATGGGTAAAACTTCACAATTTATAAGATACTACGCATTACAATTAAAATTATAAATTTATTCCAAATGAAAATTTATAACCTTACATTACCTTTATACTTTGTTTATGTTGTACATACTATAATAAAACTGTTTCTAGTTATTTCGTGTATATTTAGTTGCCTTAAATGGAGATAAGAATGAATGAAAATAATTAACGTATTCAAGATCCATACTATTATTTCTTCTAAAATTCTTATTTTGTTCACCTAAATTTACTTATATATATATATAATCAATATCGAAAATTTTAGCTCAATTACTTTGAATTCGCCAACATAGAGCCCTTTATGTTAAAGAGGGCGTTAAATGCTCCTAAGAGATTTTTTGCGATTGTTCGAGCCCTCTACTTCTAACTATGAACCAAACATGACCACGAAAAATAGTGCCTTATATTAAGGAAAGAAGGTAAAAAATTACTCCTAAATTATTTGAAATGGAATAACTTTATCATTCGTTTTATTATTGGCTCGTAAGTGTTCTCGTCGTTAGTCAAGTAGATAACAATGTAATCCTCACTAAACGTTACTCCAACTCATAGAGACCATTTAAAAAGATAATTTTTTGCTGCGATGAAACTCCACGTAGGATAAAAATCCTCCCCCACTTTTAATTAACCTAACTAATACAAAATATATTTTTTTTAAAATAACTTTTGATTGTGGGAGTATAACTTTTTTTAAAATAACAATTTAAAAGAAAGATTCCAACACAATCAGTAACATTATTCCACCCAATACAAAACCCAAATCTTGATCGGAAACTCTAAAATAAGATTTGAAATAGTCTTTTCTTTTGATTCACTAAATCTAACAAAAAGAATTCACTAAATCCAACAAAACCCAACAAAAAGACGAGCAATCCATTTTTTCTTGATAAAGAACAACAATATTATATGTAGTATAATTTCACAAGTAAAGTCTACCGAAGACAGTGTGTACGGAAATCTTACTTTTACTTTGTGGATGTAGAAAAACTGTTCTCAATAATGAATAAAAAAAAATTCATAACGAACCAATAAAATAATTTCACCAAATTCAAAATGTAGCTCCTTTTGACCAAAACAAATCTAGCACCTAATTGAACCAAACTTTCACTAAGGGCTTGTTTGGAAGGACACATGAAAATTGAATTTGAGTGTAATCAAGTGTGATTATACAATTTAATTTGTTTGATTGATCAGGTAATTACTTGGTTAGGTGGGACTTGTGTGTAAACACTTTCCAACTCTGGGGGAGGGAATTGAGAATTGTGTGTAGTTGCATCATATAATTACAGAGTTACATTTTATTTTTTTTAAATTTTTTTTAAAATTTATTTTTGTTTTTATTATTACTATTTTTTTTTAAATTTATTTTTCTTTTAAATTTATTTATCTTTCCTTTTCTTTCTTCTCATTTTCTAACCTTTACTTTTGTGATTCAATGCGATTGCTAGTATTTTTTTTCTTCATTTAGCACAACTGCAATTTTTTTCTAATTTTTAAAACTACACCTCATAATATTAGAAAGAATGAGTCATTAGCAAACGTGACATGTAATGAGTGATGTTATTGAAGTAGAATTTCATTGTTGGATGATGTTATAGACTTATATTTTCCCTTTGTTATGAATTATATTTACTTAAGTTATGTTGGACTTACTTATGTAATGTTAGAATTTGACATAAGAGTATTATGTTAAACTTTTATTTTATTTTGAATTTAGGTTATATTTTTTATTTTAATTTATTTGATTTAATACTATTGACTTGTTATTTCATGTTGCATGCTGTTTTATTTTCACTTACAATTGACAAATTATTTTTTGTCAAATATTTGAATAATGTTATGGCATCATATTTATAAATATTAATCTTTTTGTCAAACATTCAATCCACGGTGTTCTTACAAACAACGTTCTTTTAATTTTTATAATTATTAAATTAAATTAAATTTATCATTAATTTGAAAATTTATATTAATTATTTTTACAATATTAGTTACAAATATATGATTATTAATTAATATATTTTCAAGAAATAATATATACTTAAAAACCAAATTTAATTTAAATTCTTAAAAATTAAATTAATTGTATAATTACACTTGTGCAACCAAATAATACGCTTGTAATTACACTGTAATTACGTTATGACAAACAAACAGATCGTTGTAACTTCAATACTTTGCAATTACCATGATGTGTAATTACTACCCTAGTAATTACATCAATTCCAATTCCCATTTGTCCTTCCAAACAACCCCTAAAAAGACATGAGAGTGCTTTTATTTGTTGCTTCAAAAGGCTAAACCCATAAAAAGGATTTCAAAAGCTACATTTTCAAGAAATTAAGCACAACATGCATCAATTAGGTATTTTTATTTAATGAAGGAGAAGATTGATATAAAAGATTAGTGAAGGAAGGTTTTTATCTTTAAACGAAGCTCTATTTCAGCAAAATATTAATTCAGTAAACACAGTATTTGCGAAGTTTCAATAATCTACCGAGAAGGAAATTTTTGAGCTATTAAATAATACAACAACAACAATAACATATTCAGTGTAATCCACAAAGTGAGGTTTGAGGACGGTAGAGTGTACGCAGACTTTATCTTACCCCCTATCTTGGAAGATAGAGAGACTGTTTTCGAAAGACGCTCGGCTCAAGAGAAAGCATGACAAAAAAAGTCACATAAGAATTGAAGAAAGTAGCCCCCAGGGGCACATGCGAGTTGGTAAGTGGCAAGGTGATTGGGGTACAACCACTCCGACGTCGTGGGTTCGAATCTGTGTGGTGACAGTCTTTATTGAAATATTGCAAGGACTATTGCTGGGTTCGTGTCCCGTTGGTCCTCTCCCTTGCAAGGCTGCCACTCGCGCATATCTCTCGATTTACATCCCATCTGGCCAAAGGGCCTCTGGTACAGGTGTGGATTTCACCTTCGAGACTTTCCCCTTCACAAAGAATTGAAGAAAGTAAAGAGATAATGACAAAATACTGTAGATAAAGAAAAGTAACATCAAATGCATCAAATTAATATATTAATTGAAGTACAAGAAATAGCCGACTAAAAAAAATGAAAAAGATAAAAAAGTTTCTCATTTTGAATAATTCATGGACTATATTGACCCTTTTCCTATTATAAAAGTACTTGGAGGAATTTTGTCCATTATTAAGTATTTTGATACTGATAATAGATACGGACATTCACATGATATATATCCGGATTTATGAGTATCTTAATCCGGATATGCACTATCTTATATATTTCAAAAAAGTGAATCGAATCCTACTAACTTCTAATCTGACGGCTGTAAAATACACTAAAGGCCCACTACCTTAATCTACACCGTTAAAACCAAATAAAAAATCAAAAGAAAGCAGAAAAGAATTTAATTCTGAAAAAAAAGAAAAAAAAAATCTCATCAATCCTCAATGGAGCCGAATGAAAGTAGTGGACTCAGTTCTTACTTCCAACACCACCACCACCACCATCACCAACCACCACCGCAAAACCCTAACCCTAACATCACTAGCGCCAACACCACCAATGGAATGGTTCCGAACAACTCTGCTAATAACCCTAACCCTACCACTACAACCATCGCAGCCGTGGTGTACACTGGCTCCCTACCGTCCGCGGTGTCTCCGGCGATGGAGAGTGTGAAGAGAAAGCGAGGTAGACCTAGAAAGTATAGCACGCCGGAGCAAGCTGCGGCGGCTAAAAGGCTATCGTCGGCTTCGGCGCCGCCTAAAAAGAGAGATCATGTATTGAGCGGTGTTGTTGGAGGTGACGGTGGTGGTAGTTCGTCGAAGAAATCTCAATTGGCTGCGCTAGGTTAGTCACGCGCTCTCACGCGCCACTTACGGGAAATTTGTTTTGTTGAAACCTAGAATTTCAAAAATCTGTTCTTGAGTGATTATATAGTAATGTCAACCACGCGCGTCCACGCACCACTATGAGAATTTAAAAAATCTGTTCTTTGGTGATTATAATATACCATTATATGTTAAGAGGGCATAGATCCACATGCTATGTATATAAAAAGTATTTGTATTCGTACCTCTGTTTCTTTTTTATTTTAAGCTTTAGTTTATTGGATACTTTATTCTTGTGTTGGCCCTCATACTCGTCCACTTTTATTTATTTTTCTTTAGTTAGACTAAAGTTTTAAAAATGTGATCTTGCATGGTATGAACTTTTGCTTGCATTGCATGGTCTGCGTGACGGAGCGGATAACATTAATCATGATTATATACAAAAGATCCTTTGTGTCACATTATATTATTTGGTCTACGTACCAAAACTGATAAAATTTGAGATTATGCTGGATTATATACAAAAGATCCTTTGTGTACAGTAGAAAATATTTTACCTTGTTCATGTTATGTTACCCCTTCTTAGTTCTTATCAATGGCATTGCTGGATATTTGAGGAAAAATTTACTCAGTAAACAATGAGGCAATAAAGAGAGATATGCATGACAATATGACATCAACAAGTTGCCTCTAAAGTTGACCTCTTTACACCATCATTATGTTTTGCTTTTAGATTTAGATGTCTAAGCATAGACAAGTTTGTTATCTCTTGTTTTATCCTGTCCCCTGCTCGAAGGCGGGGGAGGTTATGAGGTGTGTAACTGGAAGAGCTTAAATTATTTTTCTTCATATAGTTACATAGTGATTAGGTTTACACTTTGAGCTAGTTTATTCTGTTGCTGATGTTGAAAAGTCCTAGTTACTGTTGTTAAAGGCGTGGAGGGGTGCCAGGTTACTCAATTTTATCCTATTGGTTTCTGCAGGTAATGCTGGTCAAAGTTTTACACCTCATATCATCAGCGTGTCTACTGGAGAAGTATGTTCCGATTTTTTCTTCCAAATTCTCTAATAATTCATCTCATTATGCAAAGTTCACCGTGCTTGAATCGATGATTAATGATTCCTCCCATCTGCTTTTATCTGCTTTACTTTAGGTATCTAATTAATTCTCAAAAATGCTCTTGAAGGAAGAGACTTTCTTTTCGAGCAGATAAATTGGATAAGGGATCAAATAATTGGAATAGATAAAAAGGACAGATTATCTTTTGTTAAAAATATTTGTATACGAAACTTGTACTTGTGAAGTAGGAAACTAGGATAGAAGATATAATCAACTTGTTGAGTTCCTAGACAGTATGGGGTTAATGCTGAGTTAAGAGCATTTGTATTTGTTGCTGTATTGGCAATATCTCCTTGGTACTTGCCTTAATAAAATTACCCTATTTTATAAAATAAAAAAAGAATGGATAAAGAGGTCGGTTAGTTTATAAATTGTAATGGGGAAAGTTATAGGTGTTGGACTTTCGGATATCTGGAAGTTTGGAGCTATTATTTGAATATCCAACTGACAATACTTCCATTACACAGACTCAAGCAGTTCCTAGATGGTCTAGCTTGCTTATGCCCATTTCGTTATTTAACTTTCGCTATGATAACTTGTTGACATCATAGTTGATGTTTCTAGGCTACCTAAATTTGTTCCACTTATGTCCTTTTATTGTACCTCCAGAGAGAGAAAGAAGTTTCTACGGATAGGTTATCCTTTATGTTCAACCTTTTCTTCTTTTATTGGTGCATGGAGCGTGTTACTCTTCTCATTTATGATTTCTGGATTGCTTGACTTTCTTGGGTAGTTACTTCTTTTCCTCTTTTTTCGGGCAGATGGTATTCTCTTTTATTTCCTTTCGCATTTAAGATCTCAGCTATATGACTTGATTCACTAGACAGTTGTGGAATCTGGAGTGTTATCTCTAACACATTTATTGTTTGATGGATATTTTATATGTTAGAACTCTTGCTTATACAATTATTGGTATGTCAAGAATGAAGTGAACTTTCCAAATTTCCTACAATGTTAAAACTTATGTAGTGTATACAAGATGCAAGCCAAAGAGGAAGTTAAGTGACTTCGACATTGTCTATGTGACGTAAGGATTGTGTAAGTAAATGATGCCATGTATAAGTGACACATGCTCAAAACTGTACAGAAGGGACATCAATTGTTGATTGCCTGCTGGAACATCATTTATTTAACCGTTCTTGTCCATTCCTGTGATTAAATTCCTTATTGGTATATCTTTATAATGATGACAATAATATTGTTGTTGGTTTATTAGAAGTTCGGTTCTAGTTGAAAAATTGAGTCACCGTTTAAGAAGTAACCATAGAAACGAAGGAACCCACTATTTCTTTTATTTTCTACATTTTTGATACCTAGGAAAATACAATTTCTTATTTAGGTTTGTTTTTTCTAGGATTTTTTCTGATGTGTACATCAATTTTTTTCAAAAAAAATCCCCTAATGTGTGCAAAAGCTTGAGCACATTTAAAATTGCTCCCAGATATAACATTTCTATAGCAATAACTCAGATAAAATGACCTATGGGAAGTTCAGCATTTCCTGCTAATTATGCCAGCATTCAAGAAATTTTGCAAATTCTGGATTCTTGTGTCTACCAACTTAGATTTAGAAAATTCAGCTAGGGACATATCTATCTAAATACTAGCTTCTCTCTTTTTATTTTTCAATCAAGAAAGTACTAGGTTCGTTCTTTTAGGATTCATGGTGATTGATCTTTGGTGCACAGAAAGGAAAAAGGATGAACTGATTCTTCTGATTTTCTATTCTATTAATAGTCTGACAAAGTTGGAAAAGCATAGAAGAATATGTCTTATACTCTTATTGTAATTATCACGTAGCACAAAGTGAAGTAGGAAAACAGCTAGCTGTATAATCGTTTGTTCTTTCTGTTATTAAAGGGAATGTGTAGTTTGCCCCTTTCACTTCTTAATTGCATATGTTATGGAGAAGAGAGAGTGATGTTTTAAGAGAACATCGTCTTGTCTTCTCATGCTAAATCAAATACATTGCTTTGTAGGTGCCTTTTTTATTTGATCTAGTTGCTACCAATAATGTTCTCTTCTTTTCTCTTGCTTCACTTGTCATTACTTATGCCAATAGCAAAGTTTCTTTTGAGCTTTTTTTTTTGTTGAGAGAATGGTAAGGTATTAAGTTATTTTTGAAGATCTCCCCATCCCCAAAAATTTTGGTGTACTAGTGAGTTCTTCCTGGGTCCTTGTGTTCCAATGTTATTCTTTCAGTTCAACTGGAATACTTTTGGTTTGTGTCCCTTCTGAACTCAGTAACTAGATGTGATAGGAAATCTTTGCCTACCATTTTCCTATCCGGGTTTATGAATTGATTTTAAGTCAAATTGGTGTTCCGTAATTCGTTACAGTTGTGACATGGCATCTCATCTATCTATGTAAAAGTACTGCCTATTGTTAGTTTCTTGTTGCACTAACTTAAATGTGCCTTTAATATCTTCTTTTTCCGTTGCTAGCGCATGGAAGGCTGAGCGTATCAAACTAATTTCTGTTGTTTTGTGATCAAACTCGTGATGCTGATGATTAGTTGTCACAATTATATGATTCAGGGTTTTAGTCTTTTTACTCATTCATTCATTATTCATTATTCATCAGAAAATGTAATATTAGTTTTTCCTTAACATGCATGGAAGCTTCAATGGTACATCACAGTTCTTAAGTAACTGCATTGGAGATGTACTTAATTAAGTTTTCTCAATATAAATTACATAATTTACACCAATAAAAAAATTAATTTATATTGCAAGTGCCTTCTGACTACACACTGTATTTATCTCTTATTTTATGCTTATGCAATTTTTGTAATTCACTTAACAGGATGTGGGTCAGAAAATCATGATGTTCATGCAACAAAGCAAACACGAACTATGCGTAATGTCAGCATCTGGTTCAATCTCCAATGCCTCTTTGCGTCAACCAGCAACATCTGGAGGAAGTATTACATATGAGGTAGAAAATTTCTTACTGATGCTGTTGAATAGGAACCGCTGATTCTGCAGACAAACATAGGCCAAAAGCATAATAAAGAAGTGCAAGATTTAATAATATAAAGAAGGAAATTATGGTTTGTTTTGTAATGTTGTTGATTGGATTTATCAGAAAAATTTACTCTTGTTGATTAGAATCGAGATGACTTGCAAAAACATACTGTTAATAGGGAACATCAAATCAATCTTGGAATTGTTAGATTACCCCGTATTGCTATGAAATTTGGTAAATCCCACGGGGTTCTTAATTGGCTGTCACACGTGTTTCACAGACAATGTAAATTTTCGATAATGTTACTGGATCCTAAGCCACAATGAATCTTTCTTTTCAGGGTGTGTTTGGTATGGAGGAAAACACTGGAAGATGTTTTCCAATTTTCCCATGTTTGGTAGTCAAACTTTTTGGATAAAATTTTCTCTAGTAAAACAAGTTCCTTAAAATAAGGAAAATGACGTCCCTAATGGAATTAGTAAACACAAGTTCTACAAGTGGAATTCCACACTAATTGTCTCCTCCCAACTTCCGGCACAGCCTACCCCCACCCACAACACCATCATTTGCCGAGATTATATACAAATGCTTTTGAGACAATAATTTCTGCTTATGTACCAAACATAAGAAAATAAATAAGGAAATCACATCTACTATCTCCTAAATGGCCAAAAAAAGGCCATCTTAATTTTTGGTCTTAGTTTTTAGCATGTAAACGACACATTTGAGATGCCTAAATAGTATCATTGCTGTTTGCTAGGATTTAGGACAAGCTTATCAGGGTTTCCCTTTTTCCTTTTTTTGTGATGGTAAGCTGTCATTAGCATCATTATTCTAGAGGATCATCACTTCCAGCCTGTCATAAGAGAAGCATATTCAAAGATCTTTTGTTACATTTTTCCTGAAATGAGGTATACAGCACACGTATCATAACTTTGAGTTTCTTCATGCCAGGGGCTATTTGACATTCTCACTCTATCTGGATCTTATGTACGCACTGAGATCGGAGGCAGAACCGGTGGGCTCAGTGTGTGTCTGGCAAGTACTGACGGTCAAATTATTGGAGGTGGAGTTGGTGGTCCCTTGATAGCTGGAGGCCCAATTCAGGTCATCATTTTAAAGAATATTTCAAGTATTTAGTATGATCTTAGCCATCAACAGAATTAATATATTGATCTTTAGATTAGCTTATTAGAGGTTAGGTTAAAAATATGTTAATTGCCACTGGACAGTTGTCATACTTTCTCACCGATTACTGGATACCTAACTTGAGACTCATTCTGTTTCTTAAGTTCTTCATTTTCTTTTTGAAAAATATATTCCTTCTGCTCTGTCCACCAACGAAGTGGTTGGTGAAGCATCTCTCCATGTATAAGTTTGAAGTTTTCTTGTGTTAATACAAATTACAACTAAGATGTACAACTCTAGATGATCGAGATGTATCTTTGACTTTCTCACCATAAAGGAAAAAGACCCTTGAAAACACGAAGTGATACTTATCAAAAAAGGACAAGAAGCACTGATATAGTTAATTTGCTTGTGAAACATAGAATCTTTATCCTCTCTTTTGTGACTTAAAGTTCCTACTTTCTGACAGCTTGTTATTGACTATGTTGGTAGGTGATTGTTGGTTCATTTTCAGTTGACTCAAAAGCTGATGGAGTAAAGCATGATACTTCCCCGCAATTTGGTGGGTCACCAATATCGAGTGTAGGCTTTCGTTCAGTGGTTGATTCTTCTAATCAAAACATGGGTGGAGGTCAGTTTATGATGCAATCTCGTGGTATGCAACCAACGCCGTTACATTCAACTGATTGGAGGGTTAGCACCGGTCAGGGCCTACACCAGTCTCCAGAAAATGGGGACTATGACCACCTTCAAGATTAGGCAAAACGTGTCGTATTAGGAGTAGTGTGATTAAACTTTCCTAAGTTATAGGTACTTTTTGGAAGAGAACATAAAAACTCTTTACATTTGTACAGGTTAGCAACACTTCCCTGTAGTGTTCTTTTTTGCAGATGAAAACTGCTCCCAAATGCACTGATGTGTGGACCTCAGAATTTCTCTTGCATTGCTCTGGATTACCTTTGCTGTCTTTGTGCTTTAGAGTTGTTTATTTCTTTTTTGTTGGTTGGGTATGTCTAGGATTCTTTATATCCTGACTTGTGTATATTGGTGAAATAAGAGGTTATTAGGTCTGTGTTTGCCTAGTTGTATTAAAAATATATCATACCAAGTCTGTACGTTGCTTGGACACCACTGTTTTTAGAAATAATGGTGGTGTTCTGGCCAATTTGTGTGCACCTTGGCTATTCAACCGGCTATTTGATACTTCTTACTAACACAAGTACCGAGTAACTCTACGCATAAGAAATTATCCAACGTTTTACTCGTTGGGTTTGAACCCTTATCTGTAAGGTTTTCACCCACTTCATTTGGTGACACCCTTGGCTGTTGCATGTCTTGCTTGTGTTTGGGCTTCAATAGCAGTTGGGTTTCACGAATCATTCATTTTTATTTCTTGGATAATGATGATGTTTGGGGCATTTTGCTCGAACCAAACTATCCCATCGGTGTCTGTTATACTTGTATCATAAAATTCTGCCATTTCTCACTAGCACAGGTAGTTATAGACTTGATGTGTGATATGTGTATTAGATAGACGTTATGAGTTCTGTTATAACCAAAACTCATAATATTTAAGTGAAAAAAATGTATAAAGGGTGGATCACTATTCATTGAGTTTTTAACCTTCTTTTACTAATCCTCGAAGTTTTCGGGTTATGAAAAAAACAAATAAGGCGACATGGGAAAAATGACAAATAATTGTCACTCAGAGAAAATAACCTGATATATACACACATATGAATCCTTGAAAATGGGAGAATAAGTAGACATTAGACGATTAATTTCAATTTCTTGTTGTTGTGGAATTTATCAGAGGACAGACAGTTTCCAAGGGGGTGACTAGTTCGAGTAGGAGAGACGGATACATATAAGGCCCCTTTCTAAAAAAACAAAAAAAAAACAATTTGATTTTAATCATACACACTAGTAAGCACAATAAATACCCCTTCATACAGGATATAAAGAGGCAAGTTACGGGTTTATTCATCATAAGAAAATAATTATGCAGATAAAAAGAGTAAAGCAATGACTCTGACTAAACATAAATTTGTAGCTGCGTCGAGGTCCAAGTCGGTAAATAGTTGCTTGCATTGAATCTTTATATTAAACCAATTCAAATCATCATAGTTAAATAATTTAATAAAGTAAAAATATATATTAATTATCATGATTGTTTATATTTAAACACATGTCATGCATTTCTTGATCCGGTGCAAACACCTGATATGAATAAGTTTTTACTAATTCAAACCCTTGCACCCAAATGTATTTCTTCTGGATAATAACAACAACAATAACATATCCATTATAGTCTAACAAGTGAGTTATGAGGAGCATAACATATACACAAACCTTATCTCCATCTTTATACGGAATTGGAGACTGTTTCGATAGATTCTCGGCTAAAAAAAAAAATTAAAACAAAAGCAGGACTGTGGAATTAATTAATAGGTGATAACATAATGGACCAAATGTTTTATGAAATAAATGGTCGAAGTTTCTATTCCTGGATTCTCTTTCTCCCCTATAACTTCACGTGCTCCCATTTGATTTTTGCAATACTAAAAAAATCGAGAAAATCTGTGAGATATATATTTTTTTTTTTGGAAAAGGGACAATATTGATCATTGTAGTTCAACCAGCGTGGCCGTGGAAACAGCAATTTTCCCTAAATTGGTATAATCTGTAAACGTGTAAATATATTCCATACCCATAATTATAATATTTTCATATATTGTGTAAATATAATTATGGTAAGACTAGAATTCCTCTTTTGTATAGGCCTATGATTCCTCTTTTGTATAGGCCTAGGATTCCTCTTTTGTATAGGCTTAGGATTCCTATTGTATAAGGGATGAATATTGTACTCTATATATACCTTGATATTAATGAAAGACTCCTCAAGGGAGATTAATATCATCTTACATGGTATCAGAGCCTTTTCCACCCTTGCCGCAGCGGCCCTGCCGCTGTTGGGAGTTGTCTGGTGGCGTCTGATCTTGGGGTTGCGTGTCGACAGCTAACACCTGCTGGGCGTGCTCATCCTGCTTAGCACGACGGGTTTCTTCGAGCAACAATTGTGAGCGAGCTTTGTTAAAACTCGGTAGCGGATATGCCTGTTGAATAATGGTGGCCAAAGTATCATATTCGCCCTTAGTAAGGCCAGAAATCATTTGTAGCACCATTTTATCGTCAGTGACAGGCGTGCCGATGTTGGAGAGTTGATCCGCTAGAAGTTTAAGCTGCTTACAGTACTCAGAGACATTGGAGAAGTAATCAAGACGTGTTTTGTTGAATTGTTCTTCCAAATACACGGCACGAGTGTGCTTGTTGTCCTGAAAAATTTCCTCCAAACGATTCCACAAGTCAAGGGCTGTGGAGTCAGATTTCATGATAGTAAGGAGCAAATTCTGAGAGATACTACCATATATCCATTGTTTGACGCCGGTGTCGAGACGATGCCAGATAGAATCATCAACCTCCGTTGGGCGCGGAATAGTGTCATCAATATGGTCAAGCACGTTATAGAGACATGCATGATTGCGAAAAAGTTCAACCCAGGGAGAATACTGGTTGTTTTCTTGATCAAGAATAATGAGAATATGGTTCTTGATGTTGGAAACAGTAAGGGCGGGATGAAACGGGGGTGATGACTTTGTGGTGGGATTTGTGGAGGTAGAGGCGTCAGAAAGTGTGAAAGAATCAGGGATAGCCATTTAGAGAAGAGAAGAAAGGAAGAGCAACAGAGATCGCAGAACAACTGGGCCGCGACTCCTCAGCAGTTCGTCTACACCGCCGCGGCACCCCAGTTCAGAGCCGCGGCGCCAAGTCCATTCCAGTACTAGCAGTCATACAATCCGTATTCTTACCCCGGTTTGTTAGGCCCCGCTCCAGCCCCACTTCATGCAAGGTCAGGTCCCGCAACCCTCCTCCGGCATGCCACCCACTGAGTTGGGTCAGGCGTTCAGCACCCTATCTATGCAACAACCTGACAATACTTGGTACATGGACTCAGGCGCCACATCTCACATCACCTATAATTATGGTAAGACTAGGATTCCTCTTTTGTATAGGCTTAGGATTCCTCTTTTGTATAGGCTTAGGATTCCTCTTTTGTATAGGCTTAGGATTCCTCTTTTGTATAGGCTTAGGATTCCTATTGTATCAGGGATGAATATTGTACTCTATAAATACCTTGATATTAATGAAAGACTCCTCAAGGGAGATTAATATCATCTTACATGGCATTGTCTTTCGCTTCTCCTGCCCTCACACCTCACCACAAAACGGTAAAGCTGAAAGAATCATCCGCACCATTAACAATATGATTCGCACCCTATTGATTCATGCCTCCCTCCCTCCACCCTTCTGGGTCTATGCTGCTAAAATGTCAGAATACACTCTAAATATTCTCCCTACTAGCACTCTTCACAATATGACCCCACCGAAATCTTCTACCATAGAATCCCCTCTTATGATCATCTACGAATTTTTGGTTGTCTGTGCTATCCCAACCTTAGCTCCACCGCCCCTCACAAGCTCGCTCCTAGGTCCACTCCATGTGTCTTTCTAGGATTCCCGCCGAACCATAGGGGCTATCTATGCTATGACTTGTCGACTCGTCAGATCCACATATCTCGTCACGTCATATTCGACGAGACCACATTCCCATTTTCGAATCTTCCAAAATTCCAAAAACAGGACTACTCATTTCTTGACGAGTCTGTCATCTCTCCCCTCATAATCGAACAACTCACATCCTCTGTTCCGTCGTCAGATCCGCGGCGCCCAAACTTCAGAGAAGCCTGTCAACCTTCTAGCACCGCGACTCTCGATCCAGGAGCCGCGGCACCTCCGACGGCTTCGCCCCCACCCTCTCCTTATCCGACTTTACCCCCCGTCTCAGACACCACTCCGCCACCCGCTGTCCCTACCCATCCAATGGAAACTCGTTCAAAGCATGGAATCTTCAAACCCAAAGTCCATTTCAACTTGTCTGCCCAAACCATCTCTCCACTTCCAAAGAACCCAAAATTGGCCAAACAAGACTCTAATTGGAATGCGGCTATGTATGAGGAATTCAATGCTTTAACTAAACGAAGACACGTGGGATCTAGTACCTAGACACGAGGGGGTGAATGTCATTCGTTGTATGTGGCTATTTCGTCACAAGTTCGGAGACAATGGGGATCTTGAGAGGTATAAGGCCCGTCTTGTGGCTAATGGCACAAATCGGCGGGGAGGGCATTGATTGTGGTGAGACCTTCGACCGGTTGTCAAACCGGCTACCATCCGCACAAGCTTTTGAGCATAGCCATGGGAAAACACCGGCCGATCCATCGGCTTGATGTGAAGAATGCATTCTTACATGGGGATCCGAGAGAGACAAGTCTACATGCATCAACCACCGGGGTTCACCCATCCAAAGGCAGTTCCTCACTATGTGTGCCGTCTCCGTAAGTCACTATATGGCCCGGCGGGCCCCCGTGCGTGGTATGATCGCTTTGCCGGTATATCTTGCGATTGGGTTTGTATGCGGCAAGAAGAGTGATACATCACTTTTCATTTTTCATCGAGGTAGTAGCACGGCTTACTTATTACTTTACGTGGATGATATTGTTCTTACTGCCTCCTCCGACGGATTGAAAAATGAGATTATTGCCTTGCTCAAGTCCGAATTTGCAATGACTGATTTGGGAAAGCTGAGTTACTTTTTGGGGATATCAGTGACCAGGTCTGCCAATCATATGTTCTTATGTCAGAGTGTTACATGTTCCATCATCCTATCAGTATGCAGACATATTTACCAAAGGACTTCCCAGACAGTTATTTCTTGACTTCGAGAGCCCTCGGCGTCCGGCCTCCTCCCGCTCCGACTGAGGGGGTGTGTAAACGTGTAAATATATTTCCTACCCATAATTAGAATATTTTCATATATTGTGTAAATATAATTATGGTAAGACTAGGATTCCTCTTTTGTATAGGCTTAGGATTCCTCTTTTGTATAGGCTTAGGATTCCTCTTTTGTATAGGCTTAGGATTCCTATTGTATAAGGGATGAATATTGTACTCTATATATACCTTGATATTAATGAAAGACTCCTCAAGGGAGATTAATATCATCTTACATAATCATATGTCTCAAACATCTTGGTCTACAATTACGTGGTGTCAAATAGTTTGAATATTGACGACGGAAAAAATTATGATAAAAAACATTTTATTTCTTTAATGAATCTTATGTAGGGGCAAGAAGAAAAAATTGTTTTAGGAATTAAGAACTTATTTAAAGAAAAAGATATTTGTGTTTCCAACTAGTTAATTACGAGAAAAGAAGAAGGTCAATGTAATTAAGTACTCAATATGTCGTGAAAATCTTGTTGCACAGTGATTTTCAATTTTTCATTGTGCAATCAAGATGGAATTAAATTAGTTTTCAAACAACTACTATCAAATTAATTTTTTAACTGTTACGTAAAAACTTAATAAAGAAAATTTACATACATATTCTATTTTGAAAAAAAAAGAGTCAATGGTTGTTAATTAAAGTTATACTCCCAATTGATGATAATAAAGAAAAATAATAAAAATCAGCCCCCCAGGGGCACAGGCGAGTTGGTACAAGTGGCAAGGTAATTGTGGTACAATCACTCCGACGTCGCGGGTACGAATCCGTGTGGTGACAGTCTTTGCTGAAATATTGCAAGGGCTGTTGCTGGGTTCGTGTTCCGTTGGTCCTCTCCCTTGCAGGGCTACCACTCGCGCATATCCCTCGATTTACATCTCACCTGGCCAAGGGGCTTCTGATACAGGTGGGGGGATTTCGCCTTCGGGACTTTCCCCTTCACAAAATAATAATAATAATAATAATACTATAAGTCGAATTATTTACCTCATTATCCCACATAACAAAGTGCATTAGGCGAATAATTTGTAAAACATTGACTATAAGGTTAAACCGACATTGTCTAAATGATGAAACAAGCGAATGATGTCCTTTCGGACTTTGATTGTTACTATCACTTCTACTGTTCTATATAAATATAATAGACATGAAGTACATGGATGGACTAATTAGTTTCAACATAAATTATTAGAAAAAATACTAATATATGAGTAATATTTATACGAAAATATTAAATAGTATTTGTATTAAGTTAAGTAAGAATATATGTAGTATTGATTTTATGAGAGATAAAACTGTATTTGTATTAAGTAAAGTAAAAATCTATGTAGTATTAATTTATGAGTGATAAAACTAAGTGTATTAATAATGTATTGATTAAATAATTAAAGACAAATGCCATTCTAAAATAACACTTCATTTACGCACATGATACTCTATTTGTTATTACCCATTGCATAACAATCTCTTCATTGTTTCGCGTTAACAATTTTTGCGTCAATCATCCCCTTCTCACATAACTAATACAAAATACGATTCCTATGTCGAGAAGTATTTGATCCACTCTTCTATTTGACATCCCTTCAACAAAAAAATACAATGTTTAGCTAGGTAAAAATAATAATTTTATGTATAAATGTTATGTGACGACTTCTTATTTTTTTTTACGTGAGTTTATCTTTTTATATGTTGATACCCCTTAATATTTCTGAATCCGCCATTGCACTCTCACTTAATTGCCTAATGTGATCTCTAAAATGATTTTATCAAGGTAAAACTTAATGCAGCTCAACAAGTTATCTTGTCCATCAAATCATCAATTGTGTGAAGAGTTGAAAAGTTTCTCTATTCTTAATTGAGCCTTTGAAATAAATCAAGTCAATTCAACGAATTAGCACATGAATTAAACCACCAATGGACGGGGTGTGATGATAAAATTCTCCGACAATATCTAAATTTTGAAAAATAGATTTTTTAATTAAAATTGAGTGACGAGAATTTATTTTCACAAACCTACGAAAATTTCCTTATTATAAGCTAATCAAGCTCCTGATTACTCCTGATAACCTAAATCTCATTTACTCTATTAAATTGGAGAATTCTTTTATTGTTTCTTTCTCCACTGCTTATATCATTGTTGTGTACTTTTTTTCTATCTTTCTAATTCTAAGGATTCTTCCGTTAAACATAACAAAAAAAAAGAAGAAAAAAAACAGTAGGGAAGAGGATTGAGTATTCAACTTCTACAATAATTTGATAAGAAAATCAATATCGGTGTCAGCTACCGACCAAAGTAAAGCACTTTAATTCTTTAGGTAGTTTTTCCGGCTAAATCTAATAAATTAATCAGATCAGTAAATTTTTAACCGTCTGATTAACCCTATTAAGGGGTCCACAAATCAACATTGCGTTGTGATATTAAGTTATCTGTACACCCGCATAACTTCAAAAAAAGAAAAATAATACTCCTGTTCAATTGTCATACTTTACTTATTAATTTGTCAAAAATAATTTAATTTTATAATATAAATATTTAAAATTTATTTTGAATTACACATTCGATTTTTTTTTAAAATTTAATATCAAGTTAAATTAAAATAATTGTTTTGTGATGGAGAGAGTATAGTACACTATAAAAAGAGACTATGGAGTTGCTACTTAGTAGTACTTATTTTAGAGCCTAGTTGTGATCGACAGAAAGTGACATGGATTCAGAACGTCTAGGTTCTCTTCATATAAGTTTTTTGGGACCCACAAAAAATATTTTTTAAATTAATATAAATATAAAAATGAAAAGAAATTTATTGGAATTTTCCTCTTTTCCTATTTTCTTGATTTCTTGATCTTCCTTTTTCTTTCAAAACGAGTAAACGGGGTTTTAGTGTTGGCTCTATTTACTCACTGAAAATAGTATTAGTTGGGTCAATATTTTTTGTTTTGTTTGTGTTTTATTGATTTTTGTACTAATTTCAGGTTTGACAAGTGTTTTGGGGGGTTTCCCATTTCAAGAATTGGAATTTTGGCAAGAGTTTTTTTTTTTTTTTTTTTTTGGGTATTATTTTGACATAAAGTTACCTACTTTACACCTTCCTACTTCATATCTCTTTGCAATTAAGGTTTTTTTAAAAAAGATTCATTTTTGGGTCTTCTTATATTGAGGAAAAATTGAAGATTCTTGAAAAAAATACTAACTTTTTGTGATATCAAGAATTTCATGTGGAGATTTAAGCTCCACAGCAAGGTTGTTTGTCTCTTCAAGACCATCTTGAAAGGTTACCATTTTCTAATCCTTCATCAAGATTAGAACTTTGATGTTGTTTTACTAGTTTTTGTATTTTTTTTTTTGTTTTTGGGCTTATTTGGCCGAGTGTACAGAAGAAAATCTAGGAACGTCCTTACTGAGGGGGAGAATAGTTTGATGAATTTAGTTTAATTGAAAATTTGGAGACTTGGGTCAAAAGGGTATGCTAGATCTTTAGGCATGTATGTACGTTAGATCTAGACATGTGACAGATCATTTTTTTTTATTATCTGAGTAGTAGAGGCAACTTAGAGCCAATGAGATCTCATTCTTGATATTTTCAGATATTCAAGTTTGCCTAGTGGATGGACTGAAAGGGGGTATTAAGATGTTGGGTATGTTAAGGTTGTTGTTTGTAGGACTGTTGATTTTTTTGGTGATTATATCTGTTTCAGCTAATGACAATGAATTCTTCAATTGCTGTGATGAAGATGGTTTTTGGAGTGTAAACGCTATTTTAGAGTGCCAAAAAGTGAGTGACTTCTTTATTGCCGTTGCTTACTTTTCTATCCCACTTGAGTTGCTTTACTTCATTAGTCGCTCCAATCTTCCTTTCAAATGGGTTTTGGTTCAGTTCATTGCTTTTATAGTGCTTTGTGGATTGACACATTTGCTCAATGGATGGACATACAATCCTCATCCTTCTTTCCAATTGATATTGTCCCTAACGGTCGCGAAAATCCTTACTGCCCTTGTCTCTTGTGCAACTGCAATCACCCTTTTGACTCTGATACCTCTTCTCCTAAAGATAAAAGTCAGAGAATTGTTCTTGGCACAAAATGTTTTGGAGCTAGATCAAGAGGTTGGTATGATGAAGAAACAAACCGAGGCGAGTATGCACGTCCGTATGTTGACACAAGAAATTAGGAAGTCACTTGATAAGCACACAATATTGTACACTACTCTGGTTGAACTTTCGAAAACCTTGAAGCTGCAGAATTGTGCAGTTTGGATGCCGAATGAAAGTAGGTCACAAATGAACTTAACACATGAGTTGAGTCCCAGTTCTGCAGCAGAATCTCGTCGTTCGCTCCCGATTAATGATCCGGATGTGTTAGAGATAACAAAGAACAAGGGGGTGAGGATTCTGAGGCAAGATTCAGTTCTTGCAGCTTCGAGCAGTGGAGGGGGATCTGGTGAACCATGTGCTGTTGCTGCAATTCGGATGCCATTGCTTCGTGCTTCGGACTTCAAGGGTGGGACTCCAGAGTTGGTTGACACTCGTTATGCCGTTTTAGTTTTGGTTCTTTCAAGTGCTGATGATAGAGTCTGGAGCTATAACGAGATGGTGATAGTAGAAGTAGTTGCTGATCAGGTGGCTGTGGCTTTATCCCATGCTACTGTTCTTGAAGAGTCTCAGACGATGAGGGAGAAACTAGAAATGAGAAATCGTGCGCTGCAGCAGTCTAAAGAGAATGCTATGAAGGCAAGCCAAGCAAGGACTTCGTTTCAGAAGGTGATGAATAATGGAATGAGGCGGCCCATGCACTCAATTTTGGGGTTGCTCTCCATATTTCAAGATGAGAAAGCAAGCTCTGACCAGAAGATCATTGTTGACACAATGATGAAAACAAGTACCGTACTATCAACGTTAATAAATGATGCGATGGAGATATCTGCTAAAGACGATGGAAGGTTTCCAGTAGAAATGAGGCCCTTTCAGTTGCATTTGCTGGTCAGGGAGGCTTCTTGTCTTGTTAAGTGCTTGTGTGTCTATAAGGGCTTCGGATTTTCTACAGATGTTCCTACTTCTTTGCCTAATCAGGTGATGGGTGACGAAAAGAGAACATTTCAGGTTTTGTTACATATGGTAGGACATTTATTAAATGTCAGCATTGGAAAGGGCTCTGTTATATTTAGAGTGGTTCTAGAGACTGGAGCTGATGGTGGGAATGAAAAAGTTTGGGGAACAAGAAGACCAAGCACGACAGACGAATATGTGACCATAAAATTTGAAATTGAGGTTAGTCTTGAAGGCTCTCAATCAGATAGCTCAATCTCCACCATTCACTTTGGTGGAAGAAGGCATAATAGCAAGGAAGTGACGGAGGGCTTGAGTTTCAGCATGTGCAAAAAGCTTGTCCAGGTTAGAATACATGATGTTGTTGTTTTCCTGATTGTTCTTGTCATTATGTTGTCATTCAAATTGGTTTATCTTGCTAACAAGTATCTATAGATGATAAGAGCTCTTGAACATGGATAACAAGTAATGTTGATGGCTTGTAGTGATAACATGTTGGAATGTAGGTCTGTGTGTAGGTATTGACTATGACTTCACTTTGAGATTTAGGGGCCGTTTGGTTGGTGGGATTATGTGGGTTATCCTGGTTTAAAGTTTGGGATTATATCTATCCTATGTTTGGTTAAAGGTATTAGCCAAAACCAGGATAAATTTTATACCTCAATCTTGGTTACTTATGCCACATCCCATCTACCTAGGAGGAGCAACAAATAATCCCACGATTAGTTGTCCCTGGATAAAATTAGCGATTGACCATATTACCCCTTCATCCATTTTCCTTTTGGATTATACACTTAATATCCCATTTTTAATCCAATGGACCAAATGAAGCACCCGTTAGAGGTAAGTC
The DNA here is from genome assembly GCA_034509755.1 of Anisodus tanguticus. Lineage (NCBI taxonomy): Eukaryota > Viridiplantae > Streptophyta > Magnoliopsida > Solanales > Solanaceae > Anisodus > Anisodus tanguticus. The sequence goes on along the minus strand of CM067543.1, from coordinate 2,727,453 downwards.
TGACCTGTGTACTATATTTGTAGTGGTAGAGGAAAATAGTAAAGTTAGTTCGCGTGGAAGTAATCTGACGCGGAGAATGCACATCATAATCTAATTTTAGATTGTTTTAGAAATTTGAGACCTGTAAATGGTGCATAAAATGTGACGATTCATAGAGGGGTGCCAAACATTTGAAACATTCTAAAATTGAAAATGCATAACCTAAATGGTCAGAGGAATCGCTTGTTTTTTGATAGAGATGTTGTCCCAAGGTTGCCAACAAGTGCCACAATGTCAAAAAAGTTGAGTTGAACTTGAAGGATCAGTCTACTCCCTTGGGGTTCAGGTAAGAACCTACTCAATAACCCCCACCAAAACTAAAACAGAAGAAGAGGAACTCAACTAAATGAAGATGTAACTCCCCTCTTTCCTTATTGACCATTACTTAGCTGAAATATCTCAGAGAATAAGATGCAGCATGAGGACCTCATTTCTTATTTAGGTAAAGAGGTTTCTAGATGCAATATGCTTATGTCTGTCCGATTTCCTCAAGTATACATAATAACTGCCAAATCTTCCACATGTTTATATTATTCTGGCATCCAACCACTTTGTGCCCTATGTTCTAGTGGAAGCATCTTGGAGGGAGAAATTATATGCAATTACCAGACCCCACTGTGTGGGATTACACTGGCTATGTTGTTGTTGTAAAGTATATGCAATTAGAAGCCTCACGACTTGAGAGACTGAAGTTATTTGAAATTTTTTTAGAACTCTGTTTTACCTCTGAATAAAATTGAAATAGGGAGAAGAGATCAGTTCAGAGAGATCTGAAACAGTTGAAGAGACCGACTACCAAAAACATAGCATGTAAGTCATCCTTATCCTGGTAAGAGTAGGGCTGATTTTCTTTTGATAACCGTGGTGTCCGAGCTATCTTGTGCGCACCTCAACTACTTCCACAAGATACCTGCTACCTCCCACCAACAAAGTACCGGGTAACTCTGTCCACCAATGCTTAGACAAATGGGAAGAAATCACTTCGCCGCTGTCCTCTAGGTAAGATGTTAGTTAGCTTCACTTTAGTTCCTAATGTGAAACTATTCACAATCATCTTTACTCAAAGAATCACCTGGATAGATATGTAACACTCACATCTGCATGCTCCAGATGTGTGTGTGCGAGGGAGAGAAAGGAGTGGGGGATTGGATATATATGAGAATGAATGATGTTCTCGTAAGGATGCAGATAAAGATGTTGGCTTGAATTTAGTTGAGCTCAAGTGGTTCGTCGCTGCTGGTTTGTGGCCGTGACCTGGTATATCTTAAACTAAATCCAATGAGCAGGGAAAGTTCAAGATTTCTTCTTTTGAAAATGATATTAGCTGAACTTATAAGAAACTCCAGCATATGCCTTGAGCAAAGGGTACGTGTTTTAGAGCCTTAATGGGTGAGATAGACTGGAAACCTGTACTTGTATGTTAAATCAGCTAATAGGAAGGTTAAAGTAGAAAATTCGCTGCTTGAGCTACTGACCACTCAATTTTTCTATGTCTAGATTTAATGTGACAAAATAGTAGCATCTGACTATGAACTGGTGTTATGCTACTTTTAGATACTAATATGATACATTACTTATGTGTTTCAGATATATACCTTCACTGCCTCTGTATCATATATAACTTTCAACGCAATTGGTAGTTCTTTCAGCCTTGGGCTTCTGCAGACAGCAGCATGGCTACATGTTGTCCTTTACCTTCTTAAGATTGGAACTTTAGTGTTCTTCCTCAACAAAAAAAAAAGATTGGACTTCAGTGTTTGGGGTTTAAGTTGTATTCGATTTCACTGGACCTTCATAGGAAGTGTGTAAAATCAAGTAGTGCTTTCAGTATGACTTCCTGCTCTCTGTCAAGGCAAGAACTTGTAAACAAATCTGACTCAGTCGATTGTTCAAGAAGATTTATGCGACTACAGATCACGTGTTTTGAAACTATAACATCCAGATTTTTCAATGTTAAATTGTGAATGTCATTGTAGTGTGCTTTTTGTTTCTTTAACTAACCCGTTTCCGTGACAGAAACTAGTGCGAACACGGGCTCCCTCATTTTCTCCTTTGGTATGAGGTTTCATCCTTAGAATTGATTGTTTCTCTTATTTTTTTATTGCATAAAGTTTTTAGATGATGCTTATGATATTAATAATCCAAACAAGATATTTTGTTTGTTCTTTATCAGTTTTTAAAAAATATTTTTTGTTCTTTAGTTTCCTTACCTCTGCTATTGAAGTGGTAAAGTTGTTTGTGCAAGATGATGAAGTAATAGCACGGTTACCATATTGCTTACTCTAACCAGTATTTTCTTTTTTTGCATAAAATTTTCAGATGATGCAGGGAAATATATGGATGTCCTCGAATGCCCAGGGCCATGCGCAAGGGATGACACTTATTCTGAGATTTCAAAAGCAGTCATCTTTTAGGAAACGCATGTTCGAATATAGAAATCCTTTGGAGCAACCAATTTCCAGCACAATGTTCAGAGGCCTTCATGTACTCCTCGCTGATGATGATGATGTAAATAGACTGGTAACCAGAAAGATGCTCGAAAAACTAGGTTGCCAAGTAACTGCTGTTTCAACCGGTTTTCAATGCCTGAGTGCACTAGGACCTTCATTAACAACCTATCAAGTCGTCATCTTGGATCTTCAAATGCCAGAAATGGATGGCTTTGAAGTGGCATTGAGGGTGCGAAAGTTCCGCAGCCGTAGTTGGCCATTGATCATAGCCCTGACAGCTAGTTCAGAGGAACAAGTATGGGAGAGATGCCTACAGGTGGGAATGAATGGTCTAATAAGAAAACCTGTTCTCCTACAAGGCTTGGCTGATGAACTTCAAAGACTCCTTCAAAGGGGCGGTGGCGGTGGCGGTGATGGCTTGTGAGGTATAGTACTAATAGTGAAGAAACTCCAAAATCATACCCTATAGAGATAATAGCATTACATCTTTGTTAGACGAAATCAGCTTCTTCCTAACCATGTAGCTACTGCCAGTTTCCATTATGTAACTATATACGTCTGCTTGCAATTATGTTCTCTTGGCTTATGTTGAAGTGAGAAATATGTCAAGATAGTGGTATGGGTTCCATCACTTTTTTCCCAAGAAACAGAAAGGATGTTACTGATTTGAAGAGGACTTTTAATCCTTGCAAGCTGATAGTTTTTTTTGGTTACAAACATCATGAACTTTTACTAATGCTTTTTCTGTAACCATGGTGTTCGGGCAGCGTGTGCTTTACTTGGACTAGTCCACTGAGTACCTATTACCTCCTCCATCAAACACGTGTATTGTGTAACTTTGCCTACCAAGAGCTAGACAAACGGAAAGAACTCTCACTTCATAGGCCATACACTTGGATACTAACTTTTACTTATTTATTTAGATATAGATATGATTTTTTCCAAGAAACAAGAAGGAAAAATGTTGCTGATTTGAAAGGGACTTGTAACACTTGCACACTGATACTTATTTCTCCCACATGATCTCTTGTGGTCTCATTCAATCCATGAATCTTATGTTTGAATGTTTTCTCATTGTTTACTTTAGGGTTCAAACTTAATTACCTTTTACTGATGTTTTTAGAAGTTCTGAATTCTGATGGATAAAAAGAATCTTTTTTCAACCAAATATACTTTTGGTTGAGAAGTACATATTAAAATGTATAGACAATTAGCTAGAATAGCAGGTTGCTGATAGTGTCATAGTGAAACTGCACAAGTCCATGTTGCTTATGTATCCCTTCGTATGTTGTTCTTTACTAGATGAATACTTCGTAAGTAAATTTTATTTAAACACCCATATTATAGCATGTTTCAACTGAGCATCTTAACCTGAATATATGATAAAATTTCCTTAGAGGCACTTTTGGCTCATATTTTAGAAGAAAATTTGCGGTGTTCAAAAGCGTCCATTACATAGGTACATGAATGACATAGCTTCTGCCTATTTCTTTAATTATACACACCAACATCAATTGGAACATGCATAAGGTTTTACTACTTAATGAGGTTAATGAGTATAATTGAAGGAGACGTCATATTTTAAGTGGCTAACTCACTAGGTAATGAGCGTTTGAGAACACACGCAAAAGTGTTTTCAAATTTTGAGTTAGAAGTAACTAATAGGAACACTTCATTATATGTTCAGGTGTTCAATTATAACATCCCGTAGTTTGAGGGTTTAAATAAAATCTACATAACAAATTTAAGGGTATAGATGCATTCTGCCTTTCTTATTTTTCTTTTAATAGATATAGATATCGACAAAGGAGGTTGTTAGAAGAAGAAAATAGAAAGACCAAGGAGTCGTTTGTAAGAATTATTTAGTTTTTTTTAAAAAAAATATTTTTTTACTTTATTTCAAAATTAGTATATGGTCGTATAAATTGACTTTCTCACTATGAAGAAGGTACTTGATGACATATGGAAGGTGTTTTGGAGTATAGAAATGGTGGTTAGAAACATTCAGTACTACATGAAGGATAAGGAAGTACTGGTGGAGCATGTGTTGAGAGAAGGGAACTATCTTGAAGATTATTTTGCTAATTTGGTTTTTGATTTTGCAGGTACAATAGAATTTAATTACTTTTAGGACGTCCCAGCTCATGATAGAAGATTGATTAATATGGAAAAGGATTTGACTCCAAACTTTAGAGTTAGATCCAATTCTAGACAGATTAACAACAACTTCAACAGTCATATCAGCAATAACTTGTAAGAGGAGAAGATTTAAATTGAAAATAACTTTATTTTCAGTGTGTGGTATTAACTAAGGTTCATCCTGCTGAAAACATAATTATTTTTGGTTGGGAACTAACCAAAACAAGTTCTGATTTCTGAGAATTCAAATAGATTATAATGATGATATTAGATTACTATTAGAGACAACCATTTTAATATACAACAGACATAGAGTTGATACTTGTATATGTTATTTTGGCTCTGCACAAAATATAGAGATAGTATGCTTTTATACCATAGGCTTCAGTCAAGGTCAAGCAAGCAAAATTCATCACTAGAGCATGATCTTCCCACATTACTAGCTATTACAATATGTTAACAATCACAACAAGAAATATAACTATATTCATCACTGCCTGAAGAGTATCTTCATGAAAACTTGATCCGTGCCACATGTGAGACTTGATGGTGTGAAAGATGAATACAAGCCAAGACTCTTGAATTCTAGTTGATTGATCTTGTTCACTTGTTAAGATTGAGTAACTAGCTAGTTTTCCTTCCACTTTAGATTGCAATTAGCTTTTTTTTGCTGCATTTTCTGCTTTTTCTTTTCTTTATATTCTTCTCTAAATACTTTATTTTTTAATAAATTCCCATAAGTTTGGTGGTTTTACTAAAAAAAAATATAAAAATATATGGTCATAAAATTTTCAAATCGAACTTGAAGTTGGGTTCCAAATTTAGAAAAATACTCTAAACATGTTTTTCAACTACGTCTTCATAAATTTTATGAAAGTGTTCTCTTCCATCGCTTAAAAAAAATGTAATCAAACACAATTTCATATATCTCAAATAAAGTGAAAATATTTGAAATATGTGGTGAAGCTATTCAGCTCTTTCTAAAAAACTCAAAAGGTAACTGAACTGATTACAACTGAATTTATTACGTATTATAAATTTGCAATATGTCAAAATCTGCAAACAACACGTGGCTCTATATGTCATTTCACATATACACACTCCCTCTCACTCTCCATTTCTTCCTAAAACCCTAAAATGGAGCATCCTTTCTTCATCAACGGCCCACCAACAACCCGACCCGAAGCATTACGTTGGCTCTCAATCGCCGAAAAACTCTTAACAAATCGTGACCTAATCGGATCCAAATCATTCGCAACCCGTGCCCGTGAATCCGACCCGACATTATCACCCGCTACCCACCAAATACTCGGCATCGTCGATACTTTAATCGCCGGAGATAAACGTATTAACAATCACCATTATGATTACTATTCTATCCTTCAAATCCCCAATAATCAAACCCAAAATTCCGATTACATCGCCGGACAGTATCGCCGATTTAATCTTCTTTTAAACCCTCAGAATAATCATTTTCCGTTCTCCGATCAGGCCTTCCGCTTAATTGTTGATGCGTTTTCAGTGCTTTCGAATCCTTTGAGGAAAAGTATGTATGATAAGGAGCTAGGGTTCTTCCTTAACCTTTCCCCAGTGAATTTGGTGCATCATAATGTATATCCTAGTTCGAATGCACACCAAGTGTTTGTGAATATGCCTAGTCAAGATCAAGGTGAGCATTTTGTGTACGAGCTTTATTTAAAACATCTTAAATAAACACTAGAAAATGGGGGTGTGTTCGGTATGGAGGAAAAATGTGTTCTTGTAAAATAAGTGAATTTCTTAGTTATTTTGTATGTTCGGTTGGTCAGTGGGAAATACCCACCTCCACCACCCATCCCCATCCGGGGGGTAAGAGAAAAAATATGCACTTTTTATAATTTTTTTTATAAAAGTAAAATAAAATATACTCCTATGAAATAGAAAATTCGGGGTGGGGGTGAGGTGGGGGTAGGGGTAGGTGGTGGAGAGTAGGAGTGAGGTGAAGATGAGGTGCGTTTGAGGGTGGTAGTTGGGGTGGGTGGTGGGGATAGGGGTGAGGATGAGGTGGTTCGAGGGTGGTATCTGGGGTGGGCGGTGGGGTGGCGGTGGGGGTTGGAGGTAAGTTCGATGCCTGTGGGGCTGAACAATATCTCCAATTTAATCTTCTTTTAAACCCTCAGAACAACAATTTCCCCTTTTTCTGATCAGGCGTTTCGTTTAATTGTTGATGCATTTTCAGTTCTTTCGAATCCTTTGAGGAAAAGTACGTATGATAAGGAGTTAGGGTTCTTCCTTAACCTTTATCCAGTTGCTTCTACTACACCACCTAACCCTGTGAATTTTGTGCATCATAGTAGGAGTGTTTATCCTTTTTCTTCAATACCTAGTTCAAATGCACACCAAGTGTTTGTGAATTTGCCTAGTCAAGATCAAGGTGAGCATTTTGTATGAGCTTTGTTTAAAACATCCTAAATATACTCTAGAAACTGGGGGTGTGTTCGGTATGGAGGAAAATGTGTTCTTGGAAAATAAGTGAAGTATTTACTTGTTTTCTATGTTCGGTTGGTTAGTGGAAAATATTTTTCGGAAAATAACCACCTACCTCCTCACCCCCATCCGGGGCTAAGAATTTTTTTCCCACTTTTTATAGACTTCTTATAAAAGTAAAATAAAATATACTCCTATGAAATAGAAAATTTGTGGTGGGTGGTGGTGGTGGTGGTGGGTGGTATAACGTAGGGGTGAGGTGAAGATGGGGTGCGTTCGAGAGTGGTAGTTGGGGTGGGGTGGGGTGGTGGTGGGGTAAGTTCGATGGTGCGGTGGAGATTTAGTTTTCCCTACTCCCACTAGGTTTTCCTCAATTTTAGGGAACTTGTTTTCCAAAAATTTTGACCAACCGAATATGAGAAAATTGAAAAACAATTTCTGGATATATATTCATTTTAGATCCGTGAATTCTATTGTTCTTGTGCTCTTTTTTACATTAATCTGGAATAGGTAGACATATTTTCCTCTATAATTGATTTGCGGATAAAATTTGCAAATTAACCACTTTTCAGTTCATGCAATTGAGAGATAGCCATTGTCATGGAGTTTTAAATTCCACAAGTGAAATTCTAGGACATTTGGAGTTTCACATGTGGAATTTGAAACTCCACGAAATGATTATTTTTCAAAGATAAGATTAAAAAGTGGTCAATGGACGATATTTTACTTAATTTGCTCATCTCTAATGGTAGGGGATAATCAAGGGTCACATACTGCTGGAGTAAGCTTTAGTAGAGACCCACAAGCTGGAATTTCTATGCCAGGGACATTTCTGACTCGTGAACAAGAAACTGTGACCTCTATAGCAAGCTCGGACATTGAGCAGCAACTGCAACAACAACCTGCAACATTTATGAGACAACAACCTGTGACTACTTCTATTTCATTTTCGAACACAGATGAACAACCTGCGACATTCTTGAGTTTTAACCAACCACAGCCGGTAACCTCTGTAAGAAGCTTAAATAGAGAAAACCCAAATCCACCATTTGGTATCGGCTTGAGCTCGACACAAGGGCGAAAACCACCAGTGGTTGTTTCTGCAGAGCAGCATGGGAATCAACAGCCCCCCGAGACGGAGAGAAATGAGAATAATGTGGTGGGGAACAATGCAAATAAGTCTGCAAGTACTAGTGATAATGTGAAGGAGAAAGAAGGGAATGTAGATGCATCAGATAAGAGGATACTCAGTTTCTGGACAGCATGTCCCTATTGTTATATTATGTATGAGTACTCTTTGGATTATACTGATTGTACTTTGAGGTGTCAAAATTGTAAGAAGGCTTTTCAAGCTGTAAAAATTGCGTCGCCTCCTCCAATTATTGATGGAAAAGAAATTAATTTTTGTTGTTGGGGATTTATGCCTTTTGGATTGTCTTTGGAGGATTTTGACAGAAATATAGGTAACGATTCAAGCTGGTCTCCATTTTCGCCCATGTTTACTTGTCCGCGATTTGGTGGGGATGGAGGGAGTAATGTAAACAATCATGCTGTTGGAGGACAGAGTAATGCGAATAATCTTGGCAGTTCGCATAATGCTGGTGGTTCGATAAGTGGGGGTGGACGAAAGCATTTTGCTCCAAGAACATATGTTGTTGATGATGATGATGTGTTTGTTGAGGTATCAGAGTCAGGTGAGGAGTCAGATGAGGATTGGAGTCGGAATAAGGAGAGGAGGAAAGCAAAGAATGGGAAGCGAAAGAGTGCAAGGACTGGAACCCCAAGTAAAAATGCCAAGAAACAGCACGCTGATAAGGCAAAAACTGTTGAAGGGAATGATGATGTCAATTTGCAAGATGGTTTAGCAACTCAAGGTGGTGTAGAAATCTCCCATGTTGAATCAAGTAACAGAGGTGTCGCAAGTAAGAATAGAAGGCAACCTGGGAGGGTTGCAAAACACTTCGGGAATTTGGATTTGAATGTGGAGTTCAGTAATGAGGTTGAAGAGCCTATAGTTCAGATGGGCCGAGAAAATGATGCAGGAGAGGGAGAGGATGATACTGTTGAAGTAATTGGTTTTTTTGAAGGTCTTGATGAATTCCTTAGCAGTCTTCCTATACTCGGTGCTGGGGATGGTGATAAGGTAGAGGCTGCCTAGCGAAGTAAGGCACTTTTTTTGTTGTAGTTGTAGCTATAATTTTTCTCTTTGGTATGCTGTAGTTAAGAATGGTGTAGAATTACTCGGGCACTTGCATTGATGTTTCTATTCTAATGCTAATTTATTACTATTCTCTTCCGAAGTAGCTGCAGTAATCAGTTTACTGGTTGTATCTCCATGCTCTCTGAGTAATCTTATTATTAGTAATCATAGTTTTCTTTATATTGCTTAGTTCTTCCACTATAAAGTAAGTACTAGTATATTTTGGCAGGCAATTGTTAGTGCTTAAACACTATTCTTCCTTTTGCTTATCTGGAGTTACAAGTTGAGGATCTTATTGGTTAACAATATTTATCGCACACTAATAAATACTTCTAACCAATAAGATCCTCAACTTGTCGCTTCATATTTTAAAAAGTAGTCATCGCACGGTGATAACAAAATATCCTGCTCACTTTAATTCTGGCCCTTGTTACAGCATGTCACATCAATATTTTTCAACATCTGTGGATTGAATCTTTCAGTCGGGATTGCTTTGAAATGCTAAGCTCCAATTTAAAGAAATACTCTCATTTGAGTTACTCTTTTTAGATATTCATGTTTTGTTTTATATATGATTGGCTACTTTGATTTTGAATCTCCCAAGTATTTTGCGATGATGTGTCCATGTTTGACTATTGTTTTTGATATTTCTTTTTCATATTCTTAAATGATAACCTTATTTAGCTGATACGTATGCAAAAACATATACTAATTTTTCATGAATATTTTTAGCTTTTTTTTTTTCGGAATAAATTTTCATTTTATTTCGAAGTTAGTGTTTGGATTTGAAGTTTCCAAATCCAACTTGGAGTTGGATTGCAAATATGGAAAAGTGCTCCAAACTTGTTTTCCAACTCCATCTTCATAAATGCCAAATAAAGTGCTTTCCTCTCTCCTTTGCAAAAGGTATAACCAAACACAACTTCATCTTCAACTCCATAAATTCCAAATAAAGTGAAATTTTTTGGGAATTTATGGCCAAACGCCTTCTAAATTACAATTCAAAACTAATACATGAATCATAGTCATAGAAATAAAGATTTCAATCACGTCGGTCACGGGTTTGAGTCCTATACCAAGCAAATTAAGCCTAGTATTTAAGTGGAGAAAGATAAAGTGGTGGAGCTATCATCCCTAAGTTTCGAAAATCACAATTAGGATTAGCTCTTTCAAGTGCTGATGATAGAGTCTGGAGCTATGATGAGATGGAGATAGCGGAAGTAGTTGCTGATTAGGTGGCTGTGGCTTTGTCCCATGCCACGGATCTTGAAGAGTCTTAGACAATGAGGGAGAAACTAGAAATGAGAAATTGTGTACTGCAGCAGGCTAAAGAGAATGCTATGAAGGTAAGCCAGGCAAGGACTTCTTTTCAGAAGGTGATGAACAATGGAATGAGGCGCCAATGCACTATATTTTGTGTTTGCTCTCCATATTTCAAGATGAGAAAGCAAGCTCTGACCAGAAGATTATTGTTGACCCAATGGTGAAAACAAGCACTGTTCTCTCCACATTAATAAATGATGCGATGGAGATATCTGCCAAAGATGATGGAAGGTTTCAAGTAGAAATGAGCCCCTTTCAATTGCATTTACTAGTCAGGGAGGCTTCTTGCCTTGTTAATTGCTTGTGCATCTATAAGGGCTTGGATTTTCTACAGATATTCCTACTTTGCCTAATCAGGTGATGGGCGACGAAAAGAGAACATTTCAGGTTTTGTTACATATGGTAGGACATTTATTAAATCAGCATTGGAAAGGCTCTATTATATTCAGAGTGGTTCTAGAGACTGGAGCTGAGGGTGGGAATGACAAAGTTCGGGGAACAGGAAGACCAAGCACAACAGATGAATATGTGACCATAAAATTTGAAATTGAGGTTAGTCTTGAAGGTTCCCAATCAGATAGCTCAAACTCCACCATTCATTTTGGTGGAAGAAGGCATAACAGCAAGGAAGTAACGGAGGGATTGAGTTTCAGCATGTGCAAAAAGCTTGTCCAGGTTATTATACATGATTTTTCCTGATTGTTCTTGTCATTATGTTGTCATTCAAATTGGTTTATCTTCCTAACAAGTATCTGTAGATGATTAGAGCTCTTGGTCGTGTATAAGAAGTAATGCTCATGGCTTGTGTGATATTCATACATGCATGCTGGCATGTAGGTCTGTGTGTAGGTATTGACTATGACTTTACTTGGAGATTTAGGGGTAAGTCTGAGCTGCATGCTATATTTGTAGTGGTAGAGGAAAATAGTAAAGCGAGCTTGTTTAACCTTACCTGATAAAAAATAAGAAGGTAAAGTGATTTTTTGTGGAAGTAGTCTGACGTGGAGAATACACCTGATAAGAAATTTGAGACATTTAAATGGTGCATAATATGGGATGATTCGTAGAAGTGTACGAAACATTTGAAACATCCTAAAATGGAAAATGCATATAACCTAAAATGGTCAGAAGAGTTGCATGTTTTTGGATAAATGTTTTCTCGAGGTTCCCAAGAAATGCCATACAATGTCAAAAAGAGCTGAATGTGAAGGATCGGTATATTACCTTGGGTTCAGTTTACTGGTAAGGTCACCTACTCAGTAAATCCCCCCCCCAACCCCCACCCCCCACCCCACCCCCCCACCCCCGCCAAAGAAAAAAAGGAAAAGAAGAAGAGGAACTCAACTAAATGAAAATTTAACTCCCCTGTTTTCTTATTGACCACTGCTTAGCAGAAAGATCTCAGAGAATAAGATGCAGCTTGAGGACTTCTTTTCTTGTGCAGAAGATGGTGCTTTAATTACCATTCATCTGTGAATCTTTAGGGAAAAGGTTTTCTAGGATGCAATATGCTGGAATTATGTCTGTCCTCTTTCCTCAGTGAATCTTTAGGTAAAGAGGTTTCTAGGATGCAATATGCTGGAATGATGTCTCTCCAATTTCCTCAAGTGTACTTATTAACTGCCAAATCTTCCATATGGTCATATTATGCTTGCATTCAACCTCTTTGTGCTTATGTTCTACAGGTGGGAATGAATGGTGTTATGAGGAAACCTGTTCTTCTACAAGGTTTGGCTGGTGAACTTCAAAGGCTCCTTCAAAGCGGTGGCGGTGGTGATGGCTTGTGAGATGTAGTACTAATGGTGAAAAACAAACTTCAAAAAGGTTCCTGAAGAACATGAGGAGACCTTAAATATCATATACCCATATACAGATAGCATTACATCTTTGTTAGATGAAACCAGCTTCTTCCTAACCATGTAGCTACTGCCAGTTTCCATTATTTAATTGTATAGGTCTGCTTGCAACTCAATTCTCTTGGCTTATGTTGAAGTGAGAAATATGTCAAGATACTGGTATGGTTTCCATCATTCCCCCCCAAGAAACAGGAAGGATGTTACTGATTTGAAGAGGACTTTTAATCCTTGCAAGCTGATAAATGATCTCAATTAATCCATGGCGAAGTCTTATGCTTGAATTTTGCTCCAGGCGTATTGCTAGTTTTGGTTACAAACATCCTAAACTTTGACTAATGCTTTTTCTGTAACCATGGTGCTCGGGCTAAGGTGTGCTTACTTCGATTATTCCACCGAGTACATGTTACCTCCTCCGCCTAACACATGTATTGTGTATCTTTGCCTACCAAGAGCTAGACAGATGGAAAGAAATCTCACTTCATAGACTCGGGTTGCCACACGCTTGGATGCTAACTTTTGCATATTTATTTTAGATATAGATATTCATGTTTTCCTAGAGACAAGGAAAAATGTTACTGATATGAAGAGGACTTCATTACCTTTTACTAATGCTTTTAGAAGTTCTGATCAATAAAAAGAAGAATCCTTTTCAACCAAATATACTTTTAGGAATGACCATACATAACATAGAAATTACATATAAAAAAGTACAGACAATTAGCTTGAGTATCAGGTTGCTGATAGTGGTCCCTCCCTTGTTACACTCCCCTCCGGCTACACAAATATATATATTCCTCAGTATATTGTTCTTTACTTGGATTTATAAGTATTAGCGGAGTCAAGATTTTCACTAAGAAGATTCAAAATATAAAGAAGTAAACACATGAAGTCTAGTTTTGGCTTTGTATGCTAGTAGTTCTTTAGGAAAGGATGCACCTCCTAGCTCCGGCGCTCTTTATAAGTATAGATTTTGAAAGAAGAGGTTGTCAAAAGCAACAAAATAAAAAGACTAAATTCCAATTAGAAACTAATAAATGAACCATGGATTATAAGCTTATCGAAAGTTTGGGAAAGAGTCGTGGAGATGAGGATAGAAAAAGCGTGTCTATTTTCGAGAACCAGTTTGGATTCATGCCGGGACATTCGACTATAGAAGCTATTCATCTTATTAGGAGGTTGGTGGAGCAGCATAGGGAGAGGAAGAGAGACTTACATATGTTTTTCATCTACCTCGAGAATGCATACGACAGTCCCTAAAGAGGTTTTATGAAGATGTTTGGAGGATAGAAGTGCACATGTGGCTTACACTAGGGCGATCAATGATATGTATGATGGAGCCAAGATCAGGGTACAGACAGTAGGAGGAGACTCAGAGCACTTCCCGGTGATGATGGGGTTGCACTAGGGATCAACTCTTAGCTCATTCCTATTTGCCTTGGTGATGGATGGACTGACGCGATAAATCCAAAAGGGGGTGACATGGTGTATGTTATTCGCAAACGACATAGTTCTGATTGATGAGACTCGCTGCGGAGTGAACACTAAGTTGGAGATCTGGAGACAGACTCTGGAGTCTAAAGGGTTCAGGCTGAGTAGGACGGAATACTTGGAGTGCAAGTTCAGTGACAGGAGCGACCTTGAGACAGGCGTAGAGGTGAGGCTTAGTACTCAGGTCATTCTAAAGAAAAGAAGCTTCAAGTACCTCGTGTCTATTATCCAAGGGGATGGAGAGATTGATGACGTCACACATCGTATTAGAGCATGGTGGATGAAATGGAGGCTCGCATTTGGAGTCTTATGCGATAAAAAGGTGCCACTAAAACTTAAAGGCAAGTTCTTTAAGGCGGTGGTTAGACCGACTATGTTATATGGGGCGGAGTGTTGGCCAGTCAAGACTTTGCACATCCAAAAGATGAAAGTTTCGGAGATGAGAATGATGAGATGGATGTGTGGGCATACAATGAGGGATATAATTAGAATGATGATATCCGGAACAGAATGAGAGTGACCTCGGTGGAGGATAAGATGCGGGAAGCGAGATTGAGATGGTTTGGCATGTGTAGAGGAGAGACACAAATGCCCAGTGCGGAGGTGTGAGGTCGGCTATGGACGGGTTCATGAGGGGTAGAAGTAGGCTGAAGAAGTACCGGGGAGAAGTGATTAGACGGGATATAAAGCATGAACTTACTGAGGGCATGAACTTACTGAGGGCATGACCTTAGATAGGGGGTTGTGGAGGACATGAATTAGGGTAGAAGGGTAGTAGGTAGTCAAGTGTAGTTCTACATACACTTGCAAACTGGTAGTTGTAGTGTTTTTATTGTAGACCCGCTTAGCTTATCATATTAATATGCGCAGTATTGATTTATAGTCCCATGTAGTTTGATTTCTGTTGCTATGTGTTCTTTAGTGTACTTTGTTTAACTTATTTATCTGCGCTAATGCGCTATCATTGCTTATTCGCTTTTGATATCAGCATTTTCATACTGCTTTACATTTTGTTCGACCGAGTTTGACCGTTTCTCTTGCTTTGCTCTTGTCTTTCTTTGCTTTTGTTTTTGCTTTGCTTGGGCTTATGCTTTGTCTTGGGCCGAGGGTCTCTCGGAAACAACCGCTCTACCTACCAAGGTAGAGGTAAGATCTGCGTACACTCTACCATTTTCATACCCACATTATGGATTTCACTGGGTATATTATTGTTATTTATACAAAATCAATACATACATGTTACGGCTCTTTAGGTATACATTTAACACTTCATTTTAATTACTGCAAATGAACAGGGGTAACACTGAGTAATGAGTTTGAGTAACTTTTCCATAATGGCAAGCACCAAAGATCATATGAAAATGACAAAAATGGTCCCTTATTTTGAGGGTAGATTTAAGATACCCAGTTTTTTTTTTTTTATGTTTGTCAAAAGCTACTTTTAGTCTCCATATAATATTTAGCGAATTCTGTCTATTAAATTTGACGGAATGGAAAAAAAAATTTAACTATAAATACCATGAAAGTTTCATCAAATTCTATAATCTGAAACACAAAACTAAACTAGACACAAAAAAAAAAATTGTACCTAAAAAAAGATGCACCAATCTCTTGAAATAAATTAAAAATAGCAAAAACTACAAAAACATATACCTCTAAATATTAGTTCCCGCAATGTTTTTCATAGTTCTGGGCAAATCTAACCTACAGAACTTTAAAAATCAAAACAGTTAATTACATACTTAAGGGACTATTTTGAACCTAACCTCACACATAAGGGATCATTTTTGTCATTGTGTATGTCAAGTTTTAACGAAAGAGTGGAAGCTTGAGTAGCGCAGCCATTTTTGCACTGGGAGGAGCTATGGGAGATGAAAATATGGCAGCGGCTAACTACTATTCCAAGGACTTTGAATGGGACCAACTTCGCCAGGAAATCGAAAACGATCCTTCCCTTGTCCACCATTTGCTTCCTTTTCCTAATCCCACCACCCAAAATCAAGATACCCTTTTGTCTTCTCCCATTGAAGATTCTGAAGCATGGAACAAATTCCACACTCTCCATTCCACTGGCAACTTCTTCAAGGTAACTAATTATTCACTGTTGCATTTGTATATTTTGTTCCTTCCCTTTGTTAAGTGTGTAAACTTTATCCAAGATTTTCCTGAAAGATTTGAACTTTAGTAATTTTAATGGAGAATGATTGCTTGTCACGCGGAACCAAGATTTGAAGTTTATGCGTTATTTATGCAGGTATTAGTTATGTAGGGTTTAATTATTCATATATTAGCTATTCCACATTTTGCCTGCATAAAATAATACATAGATTCTCTCATAACTGTCACACCCCAACCTTGAGTGGTGTGGCCGGCACCCGATGTCGTAAGGCCCGAGCGTACCAATCCTGATACCAGTAATATACTCACCAAGACATGGCCGACAAGGCCTCTGGCGAATGACTATCTGATCAAGATACACAATCATCTGTACGCGAAAAAGGCCCAATATATATATATATATATATATATATATATATATATATATATATATATATATATATATATATAGATACAACAAGGTCGGCAAGGCCGATATAAACACAACGGGTCCACTAAGAAGGACGACAAGGCCACACAAGACTGCTATAAGTACGACGACTGTTTACAAGCCTCTAAAGAGTATATCAACAACATCTGATGGGGACAGGGCCTGCCATACCCAACTATATACATATATACAACATCATACCTAACAACACACTGGACAGCTTCGTAAGAAGGGCATCGTCTGAATCGAGTCACCTATTGCCAGGTATCGTCTGAATCTCTATTTGTATCCGCGGGCATGAAACGCAGTGTCCCCAGAAAAAGACATCAGTATCTTTCGTACTGAATATGTAAGGCATATAACATATAAATAAATGATGAAATATGAAGGGAGAGTAGAGAATTCAACTTGAAACTCATAAATAGCCTCTGAGTGCATACACTGTCACAATCATGGATATATATATGCATGTCTGTAAAAATCAAGCCACTCATCGGGGTCATTTATATATATAATATAGTACCAAGCCACATTGTGGGGCAAATCATGTCATGTCATATCGTACCTGGCCTCGTAGAGGACTCGGTCGTACCCGACCCAGATATGAGACTCGGTAATATCAAAACCAACTACAGTGGTGTGTGCATATTAGCGCCGTACCCGACCGACTATAGCGCGACTCGGTAAGAAAATAGATACATATATATAAGTGTAATGCAAGAAATGACTCTGAAGGGCCTTAGGAATTCAATCGGAGTGACTCAACGTCGTTATCCTCCGACTATCGTTATGTAACTGTGTCTGTATCAATTTTCCAAAAATCAACCATATTTGCAAGAAGGTATATTATTCAAAACGAAATCAGGGTGGGAAATACTCCCGAACAACCAATGAGAGCAATGAGATATATCAATCTAAAACAATGATAGCACAAGCTTTAGTCTTAAGATTAGTGTTCCTTTTGAAGGGACGTCGTTACTATTACGTTTATTCGCCGATCATGCCAAAAAAATGGAGTGAGCCTTAACATACCTTGTCGTCGAAGCTAAACAAGTTCCGCAGGTCCTCGCAAGCTCTACAAATGGTTATCTACATCATACAAATGATTTGCATCAATATCGAATCCATGGCTTACAAATAAGTTCACTTAGACATTCTATCGAACAACTCACGTACGCAACTTTATATGATTGTTTATAGATCAATTTCTACTCATAACTTCACAACAATCTTCATTATTACTCTTATTTATCATCGCAACTCCATTCATGATTCCACAGTTCCATATAACACTTTCAAACCATGGAGAACAACCCACAACAACAAGACATGGTTTTTAGATCTTACGAATGCTTATTCCTTAAAATTCTCCAATAATTCCATCCTAAACATTCATAAAGTCTCAAGAAGAACATGTAGGAGATGAAACTTACCTTCAAACACCAAGGTCACACTCTGCAACACAACTCTTATCCTTGAGAAACTTCATCAAATTAATAACAAGGAGTAGAACTTTGTACTATGAATTCCTCACGAGAATTTCACGTAATTTCTGCTTCCAAACGAGCTAGGTCAAGTGTAGAACTTTTTGGGAATGTTTGGGGGTTAAGAGGATCTCTTTAGGACTGAAAAATAAAGAGAAATGAGCCTTCTTTGACTTAAAAAAGTTGGGCACCACCTCACCGTAAAACACTTTACGGTGGCACATCCCACCGTAAAACATGTTACGCTCCATCAAAGGTGCCGTAAAACACCATCTTCACAATCAGCTTCCTGGTTAAGCTTTACGATGGAACTCCACCATTTTTACGGTCCATAAAACCATATTACGGTCGTAACTTTGGCCGTAAAAATTGTCAACTTCCGAAATCGTGACGAAACTTATCTCCTTCGATTCGTTTAACCTTTATACTTCTTAACACTTCCATTGACTTGTCTTAGTATCCTTCTATCACTTAGATTAGTTAACAACGCTTTCCGGCGTAAAAACTATGGGGTGTAACATCCTCCCCCTTAAAACATTCATCCTCGAATGTTAAGGAAATTTTCCAACTCTTAAGATTTCTAAAAATTTTGACAGAGTTTTCTTTGTAAACAAAACTATCCAAAACCTGTCAAGGCAGCCCAAACAATAACGCGATGCCCCACAGGGCCATAGAGTCGCACGATAACATTACATCGGCTCTACACGCTTGTCTGGTTACGTAGAAATTGAAAAGGGTTAACTATAACTTACCTCAACTGTTATCTACCGAGATCTGGGCTGCATCTGCTATACATGTCTCGATAATATTACGTAGACAAGGCATACAATGAATACAAGGTAGACTTCATCACTGCAAAATAGGAAATGGGGAAATCGTATCACACGAGTGATAGCGTAACCTCGTAGTTTGAAACAAGCAAGAACCCTCGAATTCCATATCTTTCTTTATTTTGCTATGGTGTCCTTTCCATGTTAGTACCTTCTCCCCATGCTGTAAAAAAGGTTATTATTTTGGCCTAAAACTTCTGAATTTAATGATCCGAGATAGTAATTGAGATTCTTTCGTGCAACGAATCACAAGGGTACACGGGAGAGATTCTTATATAGTTCTGAAGCATTTGACATATGAAATAATGGCCATCTATTCTATATTTCTTGAGATAGTTCAAGTCTACCAGCCATCTCGTAAATTCTCTGAACAATCCCTTATGGTTCGATGTGCTTAATCATCTATTATAACAAAGACATACCTTTTTCCTCCAATACTAGCAGTTCTAGTGGGACCAACTAGGTCTATATGAAGTAGCTGCAAAGGTTTAGAGGTAGACACGATATCTTTTGAATTGAATGAATTTCTTGTTTGCTTACCTTTTTGGCATGCATCACAGATGTGATCCTTGGAATAGTTTAGCTTGGGTAGTCCTAGAACCAGTTCATGCTTAACAAGTTTTTCTATCAAGTGCATACTTGCATGTGCCCTACCGGACTTTTTACTGAGTCTAGTATATATACATTTTTGTTTCTGCTTCCAGGTGGGACCAGATTTCCCAGATAGGTCTTCAATGATACAACTTGTTTTTCTGAATCTTACTTCTAGATCGGAGTCACATAGTTGACTTATGCTCAGCAGGTTACATCTAAGATCCTTCACCAAATAGACATTAGTGATATCAACTGAGTTATTGAAAGCAATAGTTCCTATATCAATTACAGTTCCAGTGGAGTTATCTCCAAAAGTTACTAGTCCTCCATTGAAATCCACAATTGATTTGAATAAGCTTTTATCACCGGTCATGTGACTGGAACACGTACTGTCTAAATACTATTTTCCTCATGATTTCTCCTGTGGTGTTCCTGCAAGACAGAGTAATTACTTTCTTTTTGGTACCCAAGCTTTCTTGGGTCCTTGAGGGTTAGCTGTAACATGATTAGCATTATCCTTGGGTTTCCATGTCCACCCAGGAGATGTTTCATATCGAAATCTGCAGTTATAAAATTTATGACCAATTTTACCACAACAAAAACAATTTTGAGAAAAGTGTTCTTTAGTGACATGCTGATTAGTTGACTTGCTCGTGTAGAAATTTTTAACCGACTTCCTATCAGTTGACTTGGTTGCCCTGGTCGACTGTTTTGTCTTAACGTAAGCAATAGACTTATCAGTTGAGTTGCTGGAAGCTGATTTGTCACTTATAGGCCTTTTCTCAGTTGACTTGTCGTAACGAGTTGTGCTGTTTGACCTGATAGAACTATGACTGGTAGAGTTGCAAATGATGATTTTTTTTTTTGAAGATCTCTTTCTATTTCTCAGTCTCTCTTTCTCTTAGCAATTTTCTATATTCATCAAAGACTTTATTTAGATCCTCAAGAGTTTGATCTAGCAACTCTTGAGTTTCATGACATTTAGAGCATGGATAGGGTCTTACCTCGCTAGTTTCACCAATTGCCATGAAGCAGATGTTATCAACTTCTTCCTTTTCATCGTCTGAAATTTCATCTTCACTCCAGCTGCTGAATGCTCTTTGCTTTTTTTGTTCTCAATAGGATTTCCTTTTTGACTCCGGACACTCAGAGGCTATGTGGCCATATTTTCCACTCATAACATTTTCCATCATATCTTGATTGATCACTCTAAGACTTCCCTTTCCTGAGGGTTGAGGTGTTTCTTCTGTTGTTTCTAGATCTTCTCATGGCCACCACAGACCTAGATATCATAGCAACTTCATCTTCCTTGATATCATCATCAAATTCCTCGACTTGAGATTTGAAAGCTACAACCTTTTTCTTATTCTCATCCTGTTCAGGCTTGTTTAGGTAAGTCTTTTCAAATGCAATTAAATCTTCTCTTACTTCATCATACGTAAGTGTCTTGAGATTTATGCTCTCAAGAGCTACAACTTTTGCATGCCACTGAGGAGAAAGACATATGAGGATCTTTCTTATGTTATCCACAGAAGAGAAAAATTTTCCTAAAGCTTTTAATTCTCCTAGGATCTTGTTAAATCTTGCAAACATATCCTCCACTGTTTCTTCGTCTTTCATCTTGAACGTCTCATATTCATAGACAAGGAGACTAATGATGGTTTCCTTGACTTTGTCAGTACATTCATAAGTGACTTCAAGCTTGTCCCAAGTTTCTTTAGCAGTTTCATAAGTAGAGATCTTTTCATACTCTTCTCCACTTATAGCATTGTAGAGCAAATTTTTGGCCTTTGAATTTACCTGTATTACCTCCATTTGCTCATCAATGTAGTCGGCTAGGGAGGCCAACTCATCAGTTAAGGTGGCTTTTTCCTTTTTCTTGTCATCAGACTTGGGTTTTGGCATATTAATATCTCCCAACTTGATGACTCTCCAGATCCATCATATGACTTGATGTAAGTTTCCATTCTTACTTTCCAATGAGAGAAGTGTTTCCCATTGAAGTATGATGGTCTAGTTTGGGAGGTGCCTTCTTGAAACAATGCTCCGATGTTAACATGGTTTGACATGATCTTTTCTCACTTGCTGTTAGGCAAATGTACCGTGAGACCTTGCTCTGATACCAATTGAAAGTGCAAGAGGGGAGGGGGGTGAATTATAATTTTTCGTTCCTTAGTCGACTACCTCAAGGTGCTAGTCGATTGTTGACAGATAGTGCAGTAAGTCATAACTGAAAGTAAATGACACCAAATGTTTTTACATTGGTCCGGAATCAATGTGAATCCTAATCCAGTCCCCTTGGGTTGCAAGGTTGTTCTCTGCAACTCTTTTGAAATTGAGTTTGGTACAATGACGGTTTGAATGAAGTTCCTACGTCTACCCTTAAACACTCGTAATATTTTGATTCAATGCCTCACTAACTATACTATATCTCTTCTCACTTTTTTGTATACACTATAAATCACTCAGAGTTACAATGCTTGTTAAAAGTAAAGTAGAGAGGTTGAGAAGTTGAGATCTTCTTTTGTCTTTGGAGTCGTTCTATATAGTTGTAGAATAGTCTTGTGGCTCTCGCAGAGATGGCAACCCAAGAGATTTGATCCTTGGAAAAAGGAATAGGGAGTCCTTTTTTCCAAGAATAAGGTTAGAGCTTTCCAACGGACTGATCTTCTTTCCTTGTGAGCTTTGTGAGCTTTGTCGCTAAATCTTCAAGATGCTTGTCCTTAATATTTCCTTAAAGCTTGGTACTTGTTTCCTTGCTGATGTGGGTGTGATATACTTGATTGATGCGCCGAGATCTCATAGGTACTTGCTTTGATCCTTTCCAACCTTGATTTATTTGTCTCCATAAATAACTCCTTACTTATTTATTTCGCTTGGACGCATTGTTTTGGGCTTCACTAGTCAGCTGGGCTGGAGTCTTTCTTTGGGCCTTGCGAGTCAGCTGGGCCTGCCTTTCCCTTGTGAGTTAACCTGCACTAAGAGTTTGTCATTATTAAAACTTAACACTAACATTAACCAGCTACCAAACGACTCCTTATAGTAGGAATGTTCTTCTAAAGGTAGATAGTACCCTATCCTAGGACGATGCTCATAATATGCTTTGTGATCTAAGTCTAATCAGCGCAAAAGTTAGGTGAGTTGGATTACGATTTTAAGTCCACAAGTGAACAAAACATACTTAGCTGTAAACTGTGCTACTAACTGATGCTCCCACTTTCATACGTAGAGAAGTTTCTAAATTTGGAAGCAGTTTAGAAGTTGATCGTTAAACACAATGGCTAAAGTCGACCACGGAGCTCGAAGCTGCATAATTTCATTTTTTCTTGACTATGCGCCCCACTGCCTATAACAACGTTTTACAACCATTTTCATCCTTCCTTTCTCCCTTGGATGTTCAGCCATGACAAAGCTCATCTCCAGAGTTTTGAGCTCCATTTTTCTTCTATGTCAAACAGATTCATCCCTTACGAGTCTCATCCCAATATTTGAACCTCAAAGCTCATTGAAGGCACTTATACTTTTAATATTGAGATCCTTTCAAATTCTAGTTGTCTTCTACCATGTGTAACTTTATTCATCACATAAACTACAACAAATAGGTATTGGTATGAGAAACTATGACTTGATAGGTATGATGGAAGGAGCTGTGATATGAGAGGAATGTTATGACGTTCAGGAACGTGTTAGAATGTCGCGAAACTGCATGTCCTGCTGCATCCTTGAAGAAGATTCGGAGAGCTATTCCTCTTAGCATAGATTGGACTATATGGAATCAAAGAAATAAGAGGTGTTTTGAATGCAAAAAGGAGCAGTTGCAGTCTGTGAAATTAGTTGTATGCACCACCTTTACTATTGGAAAGATGGAAATGTTGTTATGAATTTAGATAACATGGTGGTCATGCTAGACTACTTAAGGTCTCTAATGTAGTCTAGCCTGCATTTTCTATGTACTTTCACAGTATCATCTTGATACTGTTTTTTAATAAAATCTTACCTTATAAAAAAAAATAAAAGAGAGGAATGTTATGAGGAGCTATGACATGAAAGGTATGATATGATGAGCTATAGAAAAATAGGTACATATTACGTAACACTAATGATAAGAGCCAAGAGGTAGAACAGGAAGCTAAGAGTAAAAGCTATTATATGGAAACAAAGATAAGGAAACTAAGGTATGAAAGCTGCATGCTAGACTAAGAAAGTGAAACACTACAAGGGAAAGTGTTATACTTCAAAGGAAGACCTAAGAACTCATCCCATGACCTCTAGGGGTTGTGTGAATGACCAAACTATGCCCTTTTTTCTCACTCTTATTTTGGCTGGTCTTGGCGTTATGGAATAGTTTTGCATAATACAACCATGCTTTGGCTTTTCAAGTAAAGATCCAAAGATGTATTCATACCAATTTATCGTATTACTTCCACATTAATAAGTTTCTTCACATTTGGATGCTGGGGGATTTTTGTCAGTTCTAGATTTGAGGTTGGACTATGGAGCTCCATAGGTTTAAGATTGTGTGCCAACTTGCACCAAGGATGTGGCTTAGTGGTCAATAAAGTGGGTTGAGAACTATGAGGTCTCAGGTTCAAATCCCAGCAAAGGCAAAAAACACTAGGTAATTTCTTTACATCTGTCCTAGCCTTGGTGGACAGAGTTACCGGATACCTGTTGCTAGTGGGAGGTGAAAGGTATCCCGTGGAATTAGTCATTGTGTGTGCAAGCTGGCCCGGACACCACCGTTATAAAAAAAATTGTGGGCCAACTTAACTCAATGATTCAAATCTTAAGTTTTGGATCGTCTAGAAGACCTAGTCCCGGAAACAAAGTATGTGCAGAAATCTAGGGTTTAACATTTCCTATCTAAGCCAATAAGCTACACTTGAATGGCTGGCATTGTATCGCTTGTAGAATATTTCTAGACAAATCTCTCTAGGACAGATCTCAAATAAAAGCATGCTCTCTGCTCACAATGATATGCAATATTCAAATGTCTTCTCTTAGTAAGCTTATATTCCCTCCCTTTCTCTTACCAAGTCCTCCTTTGACTCGGGCAATGAAGCTTAATCCATGAGGCTCCTTGGGTGTCTTACGAGTTTCACACATTATAAGTATGCATTGAGGTCTAAGTTCCAAGGTCTATAGGATTGAAAGCAAGCTTTGTGCGAATTACAAGGCATCAAGTTTTTAGAGTCCAATTTCGAGTTTCGTGCTATTTTTAGGATTACTAGTGTTGATGTATCAAATAATTGGCAAAGAATTGTACTTGGTAGATATTTTGTGGAACCCTTTCTTATAAGTGGTGAAAAACTAGATGGTGACTAAGGGAAAAAGGCCTTTCTCTTTTCGATCATCAAAATAGAAAACAATAGTGAGGTTTTAAAAATTGGCTTGGTCTGTCACAACTTCCACCTTACAACTACTAGAATGTGGCACAACAATCATCCCTATGTTTTTGTACCATAAGAGCTTGTAGCAAGTTTAAGCAGATAATTTATTGTTCAAAAAGAAAAGGAAGTGCAAAGTTTATTTTTCTCATATGTCAACTAGAATGAGAGCCGAGGCATTTGCTCA
Source organism: Anisodus tanguticus (assembly GCA_034509755.1). Classification (NCBI taxonomy): domain Eukaryota; kingdom Viridiplantae; phylum Streptophyta; class Magnoliopsida; order Solanales; family Solanaceae; genus Anisodus; species Anisodus tanguticus. The sequence continues at coordinate 2,702,462 of CM067543.1, read as the reverse complement.
TCGCTATTGCTTTAGCTCTTCTTCTCTACTTTTAAACTCATCTATTTTCTCTTCAAGTGACATCATCATGTTATTGTCTTTCAGGATTAGTGGTCATCATCTGCTTGTTTTGGTATTTATTTTTGGTAGCAGATTTCAGTACTCTTATGTTGACCTGATCGGCAGTTGCAGAAAGAAGAGAAAATCTGTCTGTGAACTGCCTAAAAAACCTATATTCCATTTTACGTTCTTTCTTTAACATAAGTTCTTCCATGTAGGAGCGGCGGTACTTGCTTAAGGAATTCCCAGAGCTAGCCTCTTGCGGGAAATGTTCGACAGTTTTGGAGGTCGGATGCGGAAATGGTAGTACAGCTCTGCCAATATTACGGTGAGGAAGAACTTCTCTTGCTTTGAGTGACTTAATTATTTAAACACTTATAAGCTTAGCAAGTTTACTACCAAAGTTCTCTTTCTTTAAGATGCATAATTATAAGCCACTAGTCCTATCAGAGTTTCTTGTTCATTTATATTTTGATATCTCATAATTAATTACATAGAGTGGAACTATTTCGAAGTTGGTCATCTTATTCTTTTCTTAAACTAGGAAGTAGCCACAAATTTCAGGTCCAAACACAATATATGAGGCTTCTGTACTCAAATGGATGAGTAGAGTAGTATCTCTACTTTCTAAATCTCACCTAGAAACAACACTGCTGATAGACTAGAAATAAGAAGTAACATCAAATTAGAGCTGTATTGGTTTGGTGGTGATGTAGCTACTTGACCTTATTTGAGAGCAATGCTTAAGAGTCTTCGTTCTTTCTCTAAATTATCTGGTTTCATCTCTTCGTTACAGCACTGATAACATACTTGTTCACATGCTGATTGAGAATTTCAATGTTCTATGTGAAGATTCAGAACCGTATTATTCTGATCTCATTGCTGAAACTTTTCTTATCTCTTTAGTGGGAACAAGAGCATCTCTCTCTATGCCTGTGACTGCAGTGAAGAGGCTCTTGAGAGGGCTAAAGAGAATATTGGAGCTGCTAATATAAACTTGGGTAAAGAACGTTTTCACCCATTCCAATGTGATTTCTCTGCAAGTGGATTTCCAAACTGGTTAGTCTGCACTTCTTGCTGTGGAAGTTTTTTCCAGAAGCAGAATGTGTGCTCTTCAGGTCGGTAAATGTATCAATTCTTCTGCATTTCATTGTACATGCGAAGAGGTGTTTTTTTAATCAAAGTGTTCTGTTCACGCAGATGCGAGCTGCAGTCAGCAAGATTTCTCCGATCCACTGATATCTGCCAAGAACAACAGCTGCATTGGCGGAGTAGATTTTGTTACCTTAGTATGTATATTCTTAACAAGTCTACAATCAAGGCTCCTTCTATTCACAACTGTATTGGTTTCTACAAAAATCACATGTCTAAGTATATGAATATTTTGTTCGTAATCTGCCAGATATTTACGCTATCAGCAGTGCCACTTCATAGGATGCGGAGAGCAATCACAGAATGCTTCTCTGTTCTAAAGCCCGGAGGGCTGTTGTTATTCAGGGATTATGGTAATAACCTGACCTAAGTTTGTATCTTTTGAATGATGGGATCTGTTTAGTTTTTCTTCTAGTATCTGAATTTGGGGAGTGTGAAACTCAGGTCTTTATGATATGGCCATGCTTCGGTTCGAGCCAGAGCAAAGAGTAGGATACAGGGAGTACATACGTTCTGATGGAACAAGGTCTTACTTCTTTTGCTTGGATAGTGTAAGAGATCTCTTCTGCGGCACAGGATTCACTGAGGTATTACTTTTCATGGGCTACTTTGTGGAACTACAGACATGAATTTTGGTTCAATTACCAATAAACATTAATATATTTATGAACCTTTTTGCAGCTTGAGCTTGAATATTGTTGTGTCCACTCTGTGAATCGTCGGAATGGGAAGATCATGCGAAGAGTATGGATTCATGGGAAGTTCCAGAAGCCACATGTCCACATAGGTTCATAGCCCTGCGGTTTTGATTGGAGAAAGTGAGCTTGCAAGCAGCTAAATTAATGTTCGTTGAGCTTAAGAAACTGAAAAAAGTTAAACATGTTTTTTTTTTTTTGATCAGGTAAATGTATTTCATTTCATAAACAAGGCAAAAAACGACTGTATACAAAATGCTTGCACTGAACCAGTGCGCTAAAAACATAACTACAGATCGTGCAGATCCTGAATTGTATCTAAAATGGCGTCAACATCCTGTACAATAACCAGGTTGCACCAAAAAGCTAGCAAAGTAAGACATCTTTGTTTAAGACTGTAAACTTCTTCTACGGCCTTCAAAAATTCTGTCATTTATTTCAAGCCAAACCGTCCACCATATGGCTTGAGGGATGGTATTCCAATTCTTTTGTGATTTCTTGCACATCCTTCTTTGTTCCAACATTGCAGTAGCTCCCTAGTGGATTTTGGTATGGACCAGGACATGCGTAAGATTGACAATAACATGCTCCACAACTGAGTAGTAACTTTACAGTGTAAAAAGAGGTGGCCAACATCTTCATAGTGCTCCACACATGGGGAACCTACTGCAAAGCTGAATTTTCCTCTTTTGAAGGTTGGAATGAGTGAGACAAGCCCCTCTAGCCACAATCCAAGAGAAGCTAGAGACCTTCAAAGGTGCCTTGCTATGCCAAATTTTTTACCAAGGCCAAAAACTCCTGTTGTTACTTGATACCAGCTTCCTGTAACAACTTCTGTCCGTAAAGAGACCTTTGGGATACCCCTTCCAACAAATAGAGTCTGTTTTGTTGCGGTCCGACTCTATGTTGCTTAGCAGCTGAAGCAGAAGGCATACTCGTTCTACTTCCCAATCATTTACATTCCTTCTAAGAAAGAGATTCCAGCCTTGTGTTGAATAAAATTCTGCAGTTTCTACATTGTGCTTAGTTGATATTCTATAAATATCAGAGAATTGCTCTTTAAGAGGAGTGTGGCCCAACCATGCATCTTCCCAAAACTTTATTTTCCTTCCATTACCGATAATGAAGCCCATATCTGCCTCGAAGTTGTTCCAGCACCCTCTAATATGCTTCCAGACTCCCGTGCCATGAGATGTTGTGGCTACTTTGGTGCACCATTGATTCTCCAAAGAGAACTTTTCAACCAAGGTTCTCTTCCAGAGTGCTTTATCTTCCTTACTGAATCTCCAGTGCCATTTCAACAATAAACTTTCATTGTGACGCCTCAAATTCTTGATTCCCAGACCCCCTAATCTCTTCTTTGATAGCAGTCTTCCAATTTACAAGTTCGAAGGAGTGACCTTGTTTGTTGCCCTTCCAGAGAAAGTCTCTCCTTAGTTTGTCCATACACTTCAATATAGAGGTCGGTGCCGGGAAAAGTTAAACATGTGTTATTTTTACCCTTAAACCGTCCTCCAACAGAGATAAATAAATGATGCATTTAAGTAGAATACTGAGTATAATGTTGGTCCCGGAGATTCCTTTGAATGAAAGATTCAGTCATTTTCTAGCTATGCATGCAGAGAGGCACTTTTTCTTGTAAAACATATGAAGTAGTGCTGTGGTTGTATGATGAGATGCAGAAAAGGATGAGCAAAAAATTGACAAGATGGTCATATTCTTTGTGTTGACTCCCGGCAGTTTGTTCTCTTAGCTTGGGGCTGTTTTAAGGCCAGTTTACACTATGATGGTGCAGTTTGGTTTGAGAAGCTTCTTAAGGGTGAATTATAGTTTTCCTCTAGAAGAGAATTTAATTGTGAAAAGCAAATAACTTGAAGGCTAGAAGTAAAATATGTGTTGTCAGTTAAACTTTTTTTACCTTGTCATTGTCAGATATTCAAACTTGGAATATAGAGGATATTGCCATGCTACATTTATGGTATGAATGAATTGCTGAGCAGTTTTTTTCCCGCAATTATGCATGCCACATACAACTGGGCAATAAATTTTGAGGATTCATATAGCTGACCCAACTAGTTTAAGGCTTAGTAATTGTTGTATGTCATATCATTATCTTCGCAACAATTATTTTAGAACTAATACATCACTTGCTATGTTCTGACTGCGCAGAACCGTAATTGGTAAGTGAGAATGTGATAGCAAGCTCTTGTTGGCCATCTCAATTTTTCTGAAGAATCTTGTTCTTCATGTCTTCTATGAATTGGTTGAGATTCTTCTCTGAAGATCCCTCGTTAGAAAGTGCATTTTGAAGGATCATCTTTGTTTTCTCTATGTTTTTCCTTGATTCATCTGATTTACTCATTATCTTTCCAATATTCTCCGCTACTACCTCTCTCCTGATTAATCTTCCAGTGCAAAGATTCACACAAATCCTCCAATCATCAACCGCTAATTTCCTGTTAGTAAATTGATCCGTCAAAATAGGAAAGCACACCATTGGAACTTTACACCATATGCTCTCCAAGATTGAATTCCACCCACAATGAGTCAAAAACCCTCCAACTGCTGGATGTGATAGTACTGCTAGTTGAGAGCACCATGGCACGACCAATCCTCTATCTGCAGTTTCTTCCTCAAATCCAAGAGGCAAGATGTTTCTTTCTCCAGAAACTAAGATATTATGACGTATCACCTAAATGAAACTCACCTTACTTGTCAGAATGCCTTGTGCTATTTCCAGAATATCCTGTTTACTTAAATTAGCAAGACTACCAAATGAGATGTATAACAATTTACATCTTGTTCGCTATTGAGCCAGTTGGTGTAATCTGATGCCGGCAGCAGGCTCGTTGAAATTGTTCTTTTGCTGAAGCTTGTGGGAAAGACTGGCCCAATTGCATAGAATGGCTGCTGTTCTTGTAAGGCCGAGATGGTTGAAGACTTGCACTGTATTACCGATGACAAAGTCTGCTTTCTGTGCATCGTCAATACACTTAGAACACAAAACGGGGCATCACGGTGCTTGGATCAGCATCTTGACAATATGAACGCAAATCTGCTGGTTCAATGGCTTGGACTCCAGGTATGTATCTAATGGTGTCTTCGCACTTATCTGGACAAAACGATAACTTATTAGCTAGTTGATTATGTAATATAGTCAGAAATTAGACAGTAATAGCTTCAAGATATGGGGTTCATACCATGATACCCAAAGTGGCCATTACTCTTGAGCAGGTCCATGTAATAGTATACTGTAAGTACTGTTGCTGGTTCAGTCCAAAATGAAACATTGACAATATTATATTTCTTAGCAATTGTAGGTGCCCATACGTGGAAACTGTCAGCTATTATACAAGAAACTGGTTGGTTTGGTTTCGAGAGGACTAGATTTTCAATGAGTCATCAACATGAGCTTGGAAAACATGAATGAGACCTTCCACGAACTGTCCTGCGTTGGCTCTCCTGTCAAAACTCAGTGGAAAACCATCACTAATTTTGGCATAATGAATGTCAAGACCAGATTCCTGTGCGTTGGAGAAAGGGTTTTCGTCATCTTTAAGTGACTGAGCTGTAGCTATTTTCTGGTGTGTTGACTCTGTGCTGACAAAGGTGATGGTTAAGCCTTTTGAGGCAAGCTTCATGGCAAGATGGGTAAATGGATTTATATGGCCTTGAAGAGGAAGTGGTATCAGTACTGCATGTGGCTGTAGGTGTTCTTTTAGCTCCATTTTAGTCCTAAAATATCGGAGATGGTTGCCTTTTATGAGAAAGGTAATTGTATTATAGTAATAATACCAAGGAGGTGCAGGTAAAAAGTACATAGGAGATGGTTGCCTTGTTTGTTTATGTAAGAGCTTGGAAGGAGATGGTGGCTTTATGTTCTTTGATGCAGAAGTGTTGAATACTAATTATCTAAGTTGGTGTCTGGATGTACTTATAGCTGCATTTATGTGAATTTGGAGCCTCTCCTAGGACATCCCTTATGACTTTAAAGATACAAGATGGACTATTATACCACAACCAAAAGGTTCTTAGATCTGTTTATATGGAGAACGCATGTCTTACATTCGTTTGTTTGGTGTGAATACTGGCTTGTGGCCTGCATTCAGTTGTTTGATGTAAATATTGGTTGCGGGTAAATTTTTTCCATTAATCTGTTGTTTTTGGAAGCTACTAAATGATGTATAGCCAGCATACATTGTGCAAGAATCATAGAGCAGCGTGCCTTTTCAATAATTGCCTAACATAGTTGATTGATTGTCTTTGTGTGGTCCCTCGCTTTCAAAATCAAACTTTTTGTTCTTGCTTTTCCTTGTTGGCTTGGGAATAGTATGTGTTAACAGAATGTATTGAAAAAAGAAACTTAAAAGGAAATGATCCGCCTGTACCCGTTTACAAAATTCGCCCTTAAAAAATTATCATAACACAATTTTATACGTAGTATACCTACGGAGTATATGATTCATTAATGTATATCCCGAAGGTATACAATAGTAAGAATAGTTGAATTACACCATATACAACATGTGAATTGTATATCACGAAGATAAATAATGAAGAGATATATCGGGTATTTTCTGGGTAATTTCTTTGCTGCATCAGCATCTAGGGGTGTGCAAAAATTGATCTAATTGATAAATCGAACCGAAAAAAATGCTATTGGTTTATCGATATAGGATTATTAGGTTAACCGTTTTTAAAAGGTTTTGTAATTTTTTTTGGACTATCTATTCGATTTCCAGTTTTGAAAGTTAACGGTTAAACTGATAACCCAACCAATACACAAAACCGAACCGACCGATAAAGAACCCTAAGCATCTGCATTGATTTCCCTTGAATTTTTGGGATGAGTTTGGACTTCAAATTAATATGTCGGTCCAGTAAATTATGTTTTTCTCAACTGCTTATTGTCTTTTACTTTCTCTAAAAAAAATGAAATTCTGAAGAGGAATTTTGACAAACTTTAAAAGAAGGGAAATCTAAAATATTTGTTTGTAATAAGGGCATAGTTGTATGACAAAGGAGCAGAACTTAAAATTCAGTTGGAGGCCTGCAGCGTGGGTTAGAACCCTGGTGAGAGCAATTTTCTCTCTTCTGGGGTAGGATCTTATAGGTGATATCAGTTGCTCTGTTCTCAAATCCTGATCATTCAGGCACATCCCGCTATATAAAAAAAATCTTGGGAAAATGAACAAGGGATGGAGAGACAGTGACTGATTTGACTCCATCTTTTTAAAAATTACCAAATACAACACCAACAAGGGGTGCAAAACAATGATTTAAATATTTAAGGAAAAGAAGACATAAAAAACACATAGATGTGGACAATTACAAAATTCCACACAACAAAATAAGGTACTAAGAGCTCATCATTGCTTGAAAGAAAATTTAATACAATCATATCAATACCAATACATTGGATCCATAGAATTATGAAGTTATACACCTTAGTTGAGAGTAGACGCAAGTGATATTATGTGTTGTGAAATACTCACATATTGAGTTAGCTTTTAGGATTGAGATAAACGTTAAATTTATTTTTTGATTATTATATCATAGCAAACAAATGTCATGGATTCAAATTTCACCGTCACTTATTAATTATCTGAATTATAAAACAAATAAGCCTTCACACGAGTGGCGTGTTGAAGTCACAATTAAATAAATGAAAATGTGTTCTATCTAATAACTTAATCTTTTATATAGAGATGATTGCAAACTTTAATAATGTTTATACCAATTTATCGTTTTACTTCCACATTTAGAAGTTTCTTCACATTTTGATGTTGGGGCGTTTGTACTATATTTGATGTTGGATCAAGGCTAGCTCCATTAGTTTATGATTTCAGGATATTGAGATGCTATATTTTTGGTGTGAATGTATATTCTGAGCAGATATTTCCATGCCATTATTCAACTGGTTCAAATGGAGCTGGATAAAGAACGAGGATTCATATAGCTGACCCGACTAGTTTAAGGCATAATAGTTATTGTATGTTATGCCACTATTCACTCCAAAACAGTTTTAGAACTAATACCTCACTCTCTAAGTTACTTCATAAAAAAAATAATTATAAATACATCACTTGCTATGTTCTGACTTTGCAGAACCGTAATTGGTAAGTGAAAATGTGATAGCAAGCTCTTGTTGGCCATCTCAATTATTCTGAAGAATCTTGTTCTTCATGTCTTCTATGAATTGGTTGAGATTCTTCTCTGAAGATCCCTCGTTAGAAAGTGCATTCTGAAGGATCATCTTTGTTTTCTCTATGTTTTTCCTCGATTCATCTGATTTACTCATTATCTTTCCAATATTCTCCGCTACTACCTCCCTCCTGATTAATCTTCCAGTGCAAAGATTCACACCGATCTTCCAATCATCAACCACTAATTTCCTGTTAGTAAGTTGATCCGCCAAAACAGGAAGGCACAGCATTGGAACTTTACACCACATGCTCTCCAAGATTGAATTCCACCCACAATGAGTCAAAAACCCTCCAACTGCTGGATGTGATAGTACTGCTAGTTGAGAGCACCATGGCACGACCAATCCTCTATCTGCAGTTTCTTCCTCAAATCCAAGAGGCAAGATGTTTCTTTCTCCAGAAACTAAGATATTATGACGTATCACCCAAATGAAACTCACCTTACTTGTCAGAATGCCTTGTGCTATTTCCAGAATATCCTGTTTACTTAAATTAGCAAGACTACCAAATGAGATGTATAACAATTTACCATCTTGTTTGCTATTGAGCCAGTTGGTGTAATCTGATGCCGGTAGCAGGCTCGTTGAAATTGTTCTTTTGCTGAAGCTTGTGGGAAAGACTGGCCCAATTGCATAGAATGGCTGCTGTTCTTGTAAGGCCGAGATGGCTGAAGACTCTAGCTCGTGCACTGTATTACCGATGACAAAGTCGGCACTCTGTGCATCTTCAATACACTTGAACACATAACGGGCGCTTGGATCAGCATCTTGACAATATGAAGGTAAATCTTCTGGTTTAATGGCTTGGACTCCTGGTATGTATCTAATGGTGTCTTCGCACTTATCTGGACAAAATGATTACTCATTAGCTAATTGATTTTATAATAACAACTTACCTAGTGCTTGTTAGGAAGTGAATAAGTAATGTAGTCATAAATTAGATATTAAGGAGTGGTTTGGTTGCTGGTTAGGAAGTGAATTATTCATGTCTTAAAACCAGTATAACTAGTACCATGTTTACTAGCATTTTAATTGCTATGTATAAAATTCAGTTGACTTAGTACTGTGTTTGGTTACCAGCTTAATCCCGCATAACTAATACATGTATAATTTATGAAGAAATTTATGTATTATTTTATGCATAGTAGAAGATGGAATAACTAAACCCTACATAATATAACTCTAACCAGCAACCAAATGACCCTAATAGCTTCAAGATATGGGGTTCATACCATGACATCCAAAGTGGCCGTTACTCTTAAGCAGGTCCATGTGATAGAAAACTGTAAGCACGGTTGCTGGTTCAGTCCAAAATGAAACATTGACAAGATTATATTTCTTGGCAATCGTTGATGCCCATACGTGGAAACTGTCAGCTATTAAACACGAAATTGGTGGATTTGGTTTCGAAAGGACTAGATTTTCAATGAAGTCATCCACATGAGCTTGGAAAACATGAGTGAGACCTTCCATGAACTGGCTCGCGTTGGCCCTCCTGTCAAAACTCAGTGGAAAACCATCGCTAATTTTGGCATAACGAATGTCAAGACCAGATTTCTGTGCATGGGAGAAAGGGTTGTTGTCATCTTTAAGTGACTGAGCTGTAGCTATCTGCTTGTGAGTTAATTCTGTGCCGACAAAGGTGATGGTAAAACCTTTTGAGGCAAGCTTCACGGCAAGATGTGTGAATGGATTTATATGGCCTTGAAGAGGAAGTGGTATCAGTACTGCATGTGGCTGTAAGTGTTTTTTTCGCTCCATTTTAGTCCTAAAATGTAGGAGAGGTTGCCTTTTTTTCAGGATAGTAAGTATAGTATTATATTAATATAGCACTAAGGACTGCAGGCAAAAATTATATAGGAGATGGTTGCCTTGTGTGTTTATATAAGAGCTTGGAAGGAGATGGTGACTATATACGCCTATGTTCTATCATGCAGAAGTGTTGTAAATTAAGTGTCTAAGTTGGTGTCCTGCTGTACTTATAGCTGCATAAAAGTGTCTAAGTTGGTGTCCTGCTGTACTTATAGCTGCATATAAGTGTCTAAGATGGTGTCCTGCTGTACTTATAGCTCCTAGTCTACCTCCTAGGAATTTAAGATTTGAGATGGGCAGTTATACTACAACCACAAGGTACTCAGAAATATTTATATGCAGGACACATGTCTTACATTCGTTTGTCTGGTGTAAACACCGGCTTGTGTCCTGCATTCGTTTCATTTGTGTGTAAACACCAGATTGTGTCTTGTATTCGTTTGTTTGGTGTAAACACTGGTTGCAGGGAAGTTTTTTCCGTAGATCTGTTCTCTTTTTTTGGAAGCTACTGACTGATTAGCAATTCAACATTCTTTGTGCAAGAATCTATATTAATTGGACTTGTTAATGGCGGCTAAGTCATCTTAATGCAGAGTTCCTTTTCAAAATTTTCCTTGTGGTTGATTGATTGTATTTGTGTGGTCCCTTTATTTCAAAGTCAAACTTTTGTTCTTCTTTCTTTCCTTTATGTTGGGCTGGGAATAATATGTTGAACAGTATGGTTTTGCTGATAATTTCTTTTTAATTTTTCTCAACTGTTTATTGCCTTTTACTTTCTCTCAAGAAAAAGGATGGAACTCTGGAGCGGAAATCAAAAACATTTATTGGTATAAGCACAACATTGATATCTCTTTTTTTTTTTAATAATTGGAAAATTTCACAGAGGAAAGAGATAGTGACTGATTTGTTTCTGAAAAAAAAAAACATGTGATGTGAAAGATTACAAAAAACACCGACAAGGGATGCGCCTGCAAAAATGGACTTAAATATTGAAGGAAAAGAAGACACAAAAAAACACATGTTGATGTGGACAATTACAAAATTCGTATGATAATAAACGATGTAATTATTTGCAGAAAGGAAGACAAATCAATAAGAATCAAGAGCAATATTTCTTGGACTGTTTTTTGTGGTTCAATTAATCAATTAAGTTTCAATCTCAAACTAATTCGTGTCGGTTTTATGAAGTATATGTTATTAATTTTTTGTTCATTCGGCTCATTTAATGAAAATATTCATACTTGCTTCGCTCGACATAAGTTCTGTAACATTTATCTTCAGAAACTGAACTTTTGACTCGCTTGGCACAAGTTCTGTAGGAAGTTATGCGACATAAGTTGTGTAGTAGTTTTCGGATTATGTTGAGTGTATTGTGTCCGACATAACAAGTGGGATATCATGATACCTATGCCGAGCGAAATGTAAACTTTGCCGAGCAAAAGCTAAGCTTATAACGCATGAAAAGTGTTGAAGGGAAAAAATTAAAGACGACCCTAAAAGAGGGTGTCCGGCGCCTAAAAGCATGTTTTTTAAGCCAAAATTTCAAAAGGTATTGTAAACTACACGATGAACCAAAAGGGGTTTATCGTGTAGCCCTCCATGAGTTGCAGATAATTTTAACGGACCCCTTATCGTCCGTCTGTTGCGTCTCCAATTCTTTTTAATAAATATTTTGGTTCAAGCATTTCCTTTAAGAACTAATAGCAAATCGTGCACGTCTGTACCATTTGCAAAAGGAGATTTTTCTTTTCCAAGATTTGCCAACCCAAATATCTTTTTTTAAGCAACATAATACACTTAATGAAGACACCAGTGTTATTACGACAAACAAAGAAACAATTCTTTTCTTTTAATAGCCAATGAGTTAGAGATGGAATAGAGTATTCATCACCATTTCTCTAACTAGTTAAACATATCAAAGTTGAAAACTTTGGTACATATGCAGTCAAATTGCCAACGACACAGTTAAAAAGCAGAACATAGTATAAAAAACAAACCGTGCTGCTTGTTCTGTAAAATGCTTTCCAAGCTGGCGCTGCCGGAGCAAATGAAGATCTCCGCCGCTACAACACTCCATCAGCAGGCACGAAAATTTCTCCGTCTCAAAATGTGAATAAAGAGTCGGGAGAAATGGATGGTCCAACAAACCCAAAATTTCCCTCTCAGTCTGAGCTCTCATCACTTTCTTCCTCCCAGCTAACATCCCTTTATCCATAACTTTCATTTCAAACAAGCATCCCATACCCCTTAACTCCGCACAAAGGCACCACATAAAAGGCGTCAAATTTAAAAAATTATTTGGGTTGGCAAATCGTGTACCCCTATACGATTTGCTATTAGTTCTTAAAAAGAAATGCTTTCCAAATAGCGTAGGCCTCCACCATTTGCAAGAAAAATATATATTTTTTAAAATTGGAGATGTAACAGACGATGGACAGTAAAGGGTCAATTAAAATTATTTGTAACTCGTGGAAAGCTATACAATAAACCCATTTTAGTTTATCCTGTAATTTACGACCCCATATTCAAGTTAATGGGAACTGACTTACTTGAAGAAACATGAAGTATATATATATATACAAGTTAATGGGAACTGACTTTCTTGAAGAAACATGAAGTGTATATATATATATATATTGAAAGAGAATAATCCCTTAATTATTTTTATTAATGTAATAGGTTTATATACATGATATACAATAGTAAATCAAGCCTATAATTACGGAAATCAAATATATATTTTCCTAATACTACAGATTACTACCATAGTTACAGATGTACAATATCACTAATAATATCAAGGAATATATGTAGTATATTAGGAATATACTACGTATATTCTATCACACCCCCGCAATCATAGCGGACGGTTGTCGTACGCTGAGATTGTCCCTAAAATCCTCAAATAGAACTAAGGGAAGATCCTTCGTAAAGATGTCAACAATTTGGTACCGTGAATGGACATGCAAGACACGTACTTGTCCACGAGCTACCTTTTCGCGAACAAAGTGAATATCCATCTCGATATGCTTAGTGCACTGATGTTGGACAAGATTTTCAGAGAGATATATCGCACTCACATTATCACAGTATATCAATGTAGCTTTCTGAATAGGAAAATGAAGCTTTAAGAGGAGGTTACACAACTAACAGGACTCAGACACCACATTGGCTACCCCTCGATACTCGGCCTCCGCGCTGGAACGCGATAAAGTAGCCTGACGTTTAGTCGACCAAGAGACCAAGTTATCACCAAGAAACATACAATAACCAGATGTCGAGCATCTGGTATCTGGACATCCACCCCAATCCGCATCAATATAAGACATGAGAGTAGATACGGACAATGGATACAAGTGTAAACCATTATCAAGAGTGCCCTGAATGTAACGTACAATGCGTTTGAGAGCGTGCATGTGTTCTTCCCTCGGATCATGCATAAATAAATACACATGTTGCACGACATAAGTAATATCGAGCCTCGTGAATGTCAGATCCTGAAGAGCCCCTGCAAGACTACGATAGTGAGAGGGATCTTCGTAGGGTGTTCTAGAATTAGCACTCATCTTCGGTTTGGTGTCAACCGGAGTAGGAGATGACATGACAGCCCGCTCAATAGTCTCAGCCAGACACGGTTAGGATGATCGGGGTCCCTGAAACCCAATAGCTGATGCATGTATACCATTTTCTAGAGATCACCATGTAAGAATGCATTCTTCACGTCCAGCTGATGAATATGCCAGACTTTGGAGAGAGCCAGACTGAAAATAATGTGAATAGTTACCGGTTTGACCACCGAACTAAATGTCTCTCCACAATCTATGTTAATATGTTGAGTTTTGCCATCACCTACAAGACGGGTCTTATACCTTTCAAAACAACCATCAGATTTTTCTGTATGAGTAAAAATCCACATAGAACGAATCACATTAACACTAGGCAGACGGGGCTCCAAGTCCCAAGTCTTATTTTTAATAAGAGCATTATATTCATCATCCATGTCCATTTTCTGATTCATGTCACGAAAGGCAGACACAGGGTTACGTGGTAGGGGTGATTTAGTGACATTAGAATTGAGATTAAAATGACATTTGGTTTAAAAATACCCCATTGGCTACGAGTAAGAGGCCCTTGACTCAAAATAGAAGTGGGTCGGACCTGGGTCGGTGTGGTGACGTCAAGATTGGCTCGGTTTGGGAGGAACATGCTCGGGTTGGGAGGTGGGCTTGCTGGCCGAGACGCTGGACCGAGAGGGAGAATAGATGGGCCAGCAGGCAGTGGGCCTGTTGGCAGAGAAACTAGATCCGGATGTGGGACATTTGGGCCAGCAGGTAGTGGGCCTGCTGGCTGGAAATGATCACGGAAAGGGTCTGGGCAATAGGCATTAGGCCAGCCGGTGTCTGCTTGTACAAATCCTGAGACGGGGACCAGACCAAATGGTGGACCACATACGGTAAGATCCCATCATCCAAAAAATTATAGGAATTAGACATTGAATTATGCAACTTAGCAAACGAAAATTGGGTTTCATAAAAAATTTCATAGCGACTAATAATGATTTTATTAGAGGATAAATCATAACACTTATAACCACGATGATTAGACGAATAACCCAAAAATACACAAGCGGTAGAGCGTGCTTCTAGTTTGTTTATTGTAGTGGAGGGAAAGAGAGGATATCATAAACACCCAAACACGCTAAGATGAGAATATGACAGATCTTTGTGATAAAGAATTTTGAGTGGAGATTGGTATGTTAATCCTTTGCTAGGGAGTATGTTAAGAAGGTAATTGGCCATTTATAATGCATGATGCCAAAATGAACGTGGTAATGAAGCATGAGCTAGTAATGTTTAAACAATATTATTAATGGTGCGCATTTTTCGCTCGACTTTCCCATTTTGTGAGGATGAATGTGGACAAGAAAACCGGAAAGATATACCATTAATGTTACAAAATTCTCGAAAGGGCCCATTATTATATTCCCTTCCATTATCACATTGAATGTTTGTAATTTTCCGTTCAAATTAGGTACAGATGAATGCTCTAAACGATAGGAATGTGGAATAAACTTGAGACTTTTTAGATAACGGAAAAGTCCATAAAAAATTAGAATAATCATCCAAAAATAACACATAATAACGGTGGCCCAAAGAGCTCAAAATGGGAGATGTCCACAAATCACTATGAATAATATCAAATGACAACAACGTACTAGAATTGGAGGCAACAAACGGTAATTTAACCCATTTCCCAAGGGGACAAGAAGGACAAACATTAGTAATACGCGTACAATTACTGTCAATAAACTCATTATTCTTAAGAGAGGAAAGAACATATGCTCCAGGATGACCCAAACGTTCATGCCATAATGAAGGTGCTAAAACGACAAACGTTGATAATGTGGCTGGATTAGTGGTGGTGGTGGTGGGATATAGCTCGCCCTGACAGTTACATCTCATTAGAGGTATCCCCGTCGTGAAATCCTTCACAGAAAATCCAAAAGGGTCAAAGTTAATAGAAACCTAGTTATTAGTCGTAAATTTCCGAACATACACCAAATTTTTAATTAATGGAGGAGCATGGATGACATTTTCAAGATTAAAGGTGGGTTCGAGGGAGATAAATTTGTGTGACCATAACCACAAATTGAAATTGAATTACCATTACCAATAATAATGCCACGATTTTTGCTCAAATTGAAATAAGATGAGATATTACTTGGCGCGGATGTCATATGGGAAATGACACCAATGTCTATGTACCAATTTGCATCCGAAGGATTTAATCCCAATATGTGCATCGATGCCTCGATATCTGTGGGACTCAAGGTTGTTGTTGGGCCCGCAGCAGCGAAGGTCTGTTGTGGCCGAGGTCCAAGCAGGGCAGGCTGATGCTAGGGCCCATTTTTCCTAGCCCCTAGTTGCTGAAATCCACTGGGCCTGGCTCAAAAATTTGTTGGAACACCTGCTGGACCTGGAAATGGTGGTCTGGGCTACTGCCCACTGGCCCAACCCCATGGCCACTGTGCACTAGCCCAAGACTTGCTGCCAGTGGTACTGCGGCCAAGTCTGCTGGCCATTGTCACCCCCGTCCTCCGCCACTACCACCCACGTCGCGGATGCCGCCATTGCCACCTCCGCGGCCGCCTTCACGGTTTTTACCACAATTTTCTGATTTTGGCCCTTTTTGCCGCCATAATTGGTACGGTTTTGGTCAAAATTTTCCAAAAATGAGGGAGGGTCATCGGTGTCGCATGATGTGGCCACCATCATGGCGGAATTGGCTCTAGTTGCCGCCTTTTTAGCCAATCTGGATTCTTCTATGGTGAGCATGAAACGTGATTGGTAGAACGACGAGAGAGGATTGCTTTGACGTAGAAGAGTTCCAACGCCATTATACGCCCCGGAGAGTCCTGCAACCATCTGAAGAACCAGACGATCATTAGTGACGGGCGCGCCAACGTTCTTGAGTTGATCCGACAACTCCTTGAGCCTTTGACAATAGGCGGAAGCATTTAGAAAATCCTCCATATTTATGTGGGAGAATTCCTATTGCAAGCTTCCATTGTCGTGGTGTCGTGTTCAATAATAGTCTGCAAGAGGACCGTAGAGATGGTGGAATAAATTCATTATAGTTCCGTAGCATCAAGAGTTGCCCACAACTCTATTTCATCATCGGTGGTAGGCACCTTCTCCTTGCCTTTTGCCAGTTCGACAATGTGATGAAGGACTCTATTAGACCGTGCGTGAATTTTAAATAGTTTTGCCCACGTCGCGTATTGGACGTTTTCCATCTCAAGAACAATAAGGATGTTGTTCTTGATATTGGAGACTGCAATGGCAGGATGAAAGGTGTTTTTTGTGGTAGGCATGAGGAAAGAACAAGAGGAGAATTAGGGTTTCTGAAAAAAATTTGAATTGAGGGGGTAGGTACGGCTGACGGCCGAAGGGAGAGTAGGGCGGCAGAAGCAAAAATTTGTGGAGAAGGAAAAGTTTGCCCTACACTGCTGATACCATGAAAGAGAATAATCCCTTGATTATTTTAATTGATATAATATGTTTATATACATGATATACAATAGTAAACCTAGCCTATAATTACAGAAATTAAATATACATTTTCCTAATACTACAGATTACAACCATAATTATAGATGTACAATATCACTAATAATATCAAGAAATATATTACGTATATTCTATATACTACATTATATACACACACCTGAAATTAAGAGCAATTACCCTATATATTCTTAGTATAAGTTTTACACCTCCAAAGCTTTTGAGAATGTGAACACGAAGAACTGTTAAATCTACTATTGTCTTGATATAAGATACTGATTTAACTAGTGATTAGTTAATGTTTCATTAGGTATATTCTCTTCAAACTTGAAAAGAATACTTAACTCGCCCATATTGTGAGCTTGTGTCAAATCAATAAATGATATATGGATTTCAGATATGATTAATTATTACTTAATAATGATTACTTAATATATATTCCTACTTGAATTGTCACTTAACTTTACTAACTAAATAGTAGTATGATTTAGCACATACAATTGTGTTGGAAACATTGAATTCGAGCATATATATATATATATATATATATATATATAGGGTTGGCGCTAGGCATAATTGGACTTATTACTCCCTTCGGTCCAAAATAATTGAGGTTTCAAGTTTGGACACATGAATTAAAAAATTCACTAACTCCTAAAAATTAAGAGAGGTTTTAACTAAAATATCTTTAATTATGATTTTCTTTTCTTTTTAGGCTGACATAATTAATTGGTATGGGAATATAAAAATGTCTCAAGGGAAAATTTGAAAAAGAGAACTAATTAATAGTACTTTTTTAATTTTGTTAAACATCAATTATTTTAGACTAATCTTATAAAGGCTAAAACCTCAATTATTTTTAACTGGAGGGAGTACATGCATGGTTGGTGGAATTTATTTTTTGGCATCGGAATTTGACATGTATCAGTATTATATAAGTTTATAATATTAGAGTGAAACTATAACTATTTTAACATGAATAAAAATAATTAATTAAAATTTTATTTTCAAAAGGTGTCGTGAGTGAAAAGAGCGTGGATAAGACAGTAATGGTATCATGATTCAAGCCTTTCCTTCCTTCTTTTTTCCATCTATTTTGTAACATTTATGTTGTTCTTATCTTATAGTTTGAGAACCCCTCAGGTCCGGTTTAACAAGATTGGGGATCTAAAATTAAATTAAAAAGGAGGTCCTATTTTCTAAAAAAATTATCATATGTATTTTTATTTAAAATTATTTTTAAATTATTTTAGATGCAAAATTAGTAATTACTGTTTAAAATCGATTTGTTCTAATAATTCTTTTTAAATTCATAATATAATTAATCTAAAATAATAAATTCATCAAATTTTTTAGTTGACATAATAATAATAATAATAATAATAATAATAATAATAATAATAATAGTAATAATAATAATAATGACTAAAGCAAGAATATATACTTATGAAGTAAGAATATCAACAATCACAAACTTTCATAGAAAAAATATAATATAAAGTTAGAATAATAAAATTCGGGTCAAGAATTTGATAAGTTGATATAGTAATATCAAAATAGTGTTGTGTTGCTTCAATATAATGATTGCTTGTTAGAATGCTTGAAATTTTGAAGTGCTTGAAATTTTGAAGTGGACATCAAAAAGAAATCTTTATCTTTTGTTAGCAAACACAATAAGTTTTGCAGTCGTTTGAAAATTGGGAGACTTGAGAATATTGAGAATAAGAATAGTGAAAGAGAATGAAAAATGATAGATATTCGAAAGAATACCCTAATTACCTTGAAATTGTTTCGTGATCCCCAATTAGTGCAATGTCCTCACATTGAAAGGTACAAAATTATTGAACATTCTCATACAAAAATTCTCTTGAAATTTAACAGAAATAGTACACATAACTTTTTTTTTTAAATATAGGATACATTTTTTTTTTTTTAAATTAGGACCCCAATTTGGTTGCTTTACCTGCCTTATCCATGGAACCTCTTTATGTTCGCGTGCAATACGTTGAAAAATAAAATACAATAATTCGATACTCATCTTAGCCTACATTGTACGTAGACTATACTTATAATTAGAATTCTCCGTAATTTCCTGCTCTTTTATTATTTAAGTGAGAGTTACTCTTCATTATACCACGTGGCATATTATTGTTAATATCACTTAAAAGTTGCTCTCAAACCCATACATGTTACACAAAAGTCATTCTGTTGACCATGATAATAATTAATAAGACAAAACGTATGCTCCAATGGATCGATTTTGCAAAATCACTGCCTACATTGATATTTGATAGCGTTTTCAATTATATACTCCCTTGGGAAATCTATAGGCGGAATACATATACGATTTCTTAAATTTATCGGTATATTTTATTTAAATTATTGTTTATTTCAATTAAATATTTTTATATATAATAAAATATTTATATTAATTAGACTCTTTTAGCTCTATTTTTTTTAATTTTTTTTTACACATATTGTTCTCAAACACTCATTTCATGGATGGATTAAATACTTAAAATATGCTACTTTCTTTAGTTGTACACGATATCGACCTCAGTTAAAACATGTCTGAGGTTTTACGGTTTATTGATGATGATGTGTATAACTAAGAGATGTTACATATTTTAAGTTGTTAATTTATTCACCTAATGAACGCTTGAGAATAAACATATACTCCATCTGTTCCAATTTATATGATATACTTTCTTTTTTAGTCAATCCAAAAAAGAATGACATTTTTTTTATTTGACAACAATTTAACTTTAAACTTTATCTTTTACACTTAACGAGATGATCTATAACCACACAAATATCTTTTGACTTGTTTTAGACCACAAGATTCAAAAGTCTTCCTTTATTTCTTAAACTCCGTGCTCAGTCAACTACATCATATAAATTGAAACGGAGGAAGTATATTTTTTTAAATTTAAACCGAAAGTGTCTAATAGAAGTACTTTGTCAAGTATCTAGGTGCTCATTTGAAACAAACATTAGTTTGAATATCCAAATGAAATATACTAACAAATCTAATGGGTTGTCGATGGATGAATTTGCCGAATCCAAATATCAGTCGTCTTGACAAATTAAATTTATTTTATAACATTTAAATCTACTTACCTTACTAATTCAATTAATAAGATTTAATGTATTGAATGGTCATCTAGAAATAATTTAGTAAAATCACTTTTGTTGTATATTTGAGTCACCATGATTTACCTCCTTCACAGACCTGTTGGACCGGGGTGTGGGGCTCCTGGGGTGGGAGTTCCACCTTTTTTTGGAAAATGTTTTACCTATTATCCACAAAATAAGTACTCTTACATGAAAAACATTAGAAAATTACGCACATTGATTCCTTAAATTTGAGAGTAGGTCTAAAATTGTCCTATAAATATATATTTATATCACTGTGCATATTAAATTCTCTAACTTTATCAGAACTAAGCCTTTTAATTTGGTAAGGTCTCCTGTTAATAAATAATACCGATAGTTAAAATTTACGGACAATCACCTGAGAAAAAAAAATTGTGCAGATTTCAATGGTACATGTGACATTTAACTCAAAATCATTATATATATATATATATATATATATATATATATATATATTATGTCATATCATGAGATTCTGACATAACAATTGGGAATAACATTTGGAAAGAAAGTTAACTTGGTCTGTCTAGTTCGTTATTTGTCTAATCCAAATTTGTACTATTAAGTGCTGATGCCAACATAGTATATGCTGTAGATATATTTTTCTTATCCTATTTATGACGATAGCTTCTCCAATGATTTATTTCAAGTCGATCGTTTATGCGCTGTATTTTCTTTTGCTTATGATTAATTTCGCCTAATGTTACGTCACACTTTCACTTTTAATTTTCTATAACAAATTTAAATAATGAAATACATATTTTACTATAATGCTCATGACTATTAGCATTTCAAAAAGTCTTGGGATATGCTTTGGAAATAAGTAGTTAATGCCAATAAAATAGAAAAATAATTTTTCTCTTGATATGTTAAAGTAGACAAGTAGAACTGGAAAATTATTTTTATTATAGTGGACAAGTAAAAGTGACCGCCCGAGAGAGTATTAGTTAGTAAGCTGAACAATTCTTTTTAATTAATTATACTAGGGCTTAGGATTTTTTATACTGCTCCTATGTTTTATGTAGTTTAATTAAATTTTTTAAATTCAGATTATGAAATGCAGCATACGAAATTACAAATTATGAATTACTTCGTTTACACCTAATAGAGTATGTTTAATAGAAAGCATTTTATGGTCGAATTTTCGAAAATTGTGAGCATGAAATCTCACATTTGCTATTGTTCTATGTTTATAGATGCCTATCTACTTTGGAACTTGTTTCTATATTTGTGTTACCCCTCAAAACTACTAATTTTAGGAATCTGCGTAGTATTTCCCTTGGGTGATAATCCGTTAATTTTAATAATTGTACATGCGTTAACAGGAGACTGGAAATGCTTAATTTTGATAAGTTTAAAGGATTTAATATGCACAAAATATATTTATATGGTGAGCTTATACCTATTTTCAAATTTAAGGGATCATTAATGTCATTTTTAGTGTTTTTATATGTAGGAGATATTTTATGGAAAATGTAAATTCGTATAAAAATAATAAAATTGACTTTACTAATCATTTCTAAAACTTTGATGATCATTCAAGAATTTAACTTACTTAATAAGCCTTAATCAAGCGAGACACTTAAGGAGATACTATAAAGGACAAATTTGTAAAGAATGAATTTTTGGTTTAATTCAACCTCAAAAGCTAGCTTGTACGGTGAGGATTGTCCAAGTCCATATAAGGAGTTCATGTTACCATTCCATTTTCGATGTGGGACTCTTAACACTCCCCCGCACGTCCAGACCTCGTTAACTGGAGCGTGGACAATATAATTTGGGGGCGCAACATCGACAAACAAAGAATTTAAATAGATCTAGCTCTGATACCATGTAATGAATGGATCTTGGGTCTAACTCAACCCCAAAAGCTAGCTTGTATGGTGAGGATTGTCCAAATCCATATAAGGAGTTCATGTTCTTATTCCATTTTCGATGTGGGACTCTTAACAAAATCAAAGCCTTAATCAAGTGAGACGTTTAAGGAGATACTATTAAAGGAATTGTAATAAAAGTTTTGCATTGAAAATATATGTAGATGTATTTGAATTTGAAAATATTAGACTTTTGGAGTAAAATTAGATTTTCATTAGTTTTAAACTAAAAACCCACGGCTGAAGAATTCTAAATGAACTAAATGAACTCTTACTATTGCCAAAACTTATCCTACCAGATATTATAAAATATCCCTGTATACAATTTTTTGAAGAATTTTTTTACTGCACTACATTCTATATTAATCTTTGATTTGAATTAAAAGATAAACTTTTTGAATATAATGTTTTAAATCCTCCTACATTTATGATCACGATAACATCGGCCTGCAAAAAAAAAGTTACTAATAACTATCAAGTGTTATAATGAACTTTAATAGATGAATCTTTTAACAAATAAATTAAGGTTTAACATTTAAATTGAAGCTATCCAAATCAGATTTAATTATTAGTGATAAGATTCTATTATATATATAAAAAAAAATCATTTCGTACTTTTATTTACTGAATTTGCAATTATTGAAAAGTTTTAAAAGAAATTAAAAGTTATCAATCAAATCTATGTATCTACATTTCTTCGTTTATATATCTATATTAATTTATTGGCTATTATAAAATTGATTTTTGGAACTAACAAAAGAAAGAATAAAGCAAAGAAGATTAGGGGGAGGTAAAAAAGAAGGATAAGGAAGGGCAATGAACTGATCTTCTTTGTTTCGCAGTATAAAAAAAATTGAATTTATCTCATCGGTTCCAAATATTTTTCTCAATTCAAATATATAAATTATAAGATAAGGATCTTCCTATCTAACAAATTGTTATTGAATTTGAATTTGAATTTGAATTTAAATGAAATTTGAGTTGGAATGAAGTTTCAATTTCTTAACCTCTTCTATATATACCATATTCTTAACCTCTTCTATATATACCATATAATGTTAGACTTTCTCCTCTTTCAACTCTATTCGTGAAATTTATATTTACTGCACTATTCATATTCTTCATTTTTTTTAGAAACTTATTCAATTTAATGTTTTCATTTTTTCATATGCAGATGTGTGATGTACTGAAAGTATACCGTGATATACACGATATACACGGCATAGATAATGCCTTGTGTATACTGTGTATATCACGGAAACACAAGACAATTTGGACAAAACAATCCGTGATATAAATGCCAAGTATATCACAGTTTGGAGCTATATTTGGTAACATGTTATTTGTATTTAATTAGCATTGTATACTTACCATAATTGTAGAATTCTTGTACAACTAGAATAGGATTTTCGGAGTAGAATAGGAATATGATTTTCCATATTATGAAAATTATAAATTGTATATATACTCATTCATTAATGAAAATAATCAAGGGATTATTTCTTTCATGGTATCAGAAGTGTAGGTCTCACATACCTCTTCCCCCAAAACCTTCCGCTACTCTCGGCTTCCTCAAATTCCTAGACCCTTCCTCAGTTTCCGAGCCAATTTCTCCCTCCTCTCTTCCCAACTTTTCTTCCAAATCCCTCATTCACCTATTATTCTTTCGTTATGTCTACGTCAAAGAACATGTTTCATCCTGCCCTTACTGTTTCCAACATCAAGAACCACATCCCTATTGTTCTTGAGATGAAAATCGTCGAATATGCGACATGGGCGGAATTGTTCAAGATTCACGCCATCTCACATCAAGTACTTCATCACATAATTCCTCCCGTTGTTCCTACACCCGCGGAGGATCCTCAGCTATGGATCACTCTTGATGCTACCGTCCTTCAGTGGATTTACTCCATTATTTTTACCGACCTTTTACAGACGATCATTGAACCGGACGCTACAGCTATGGCTACCTGGAATAGATTGCGTGATATATTCCAGGATAACCAACATTCCCGAGTGGTCACTCTTGAGCAAGAATTTTCACAAGTCAGCATGGAAGATTTCCCGAATGTTTCAACTTATTGTAAACTGCTCAAGGAATTGCCAGACCAACTCTGTAACGTAGGAGCGCCTGTTACCAATAATCGTCTTGTTCTCCAAATGGTTGCAGGCCTATCTGAAGCCTATAATGGGGTTGGGACTCTACTCTGACAAAGTAATCCGCTTCCCTCTTTTTATCAAGCCCGTTCGATGCTCACGTTAGAAGAAACCGGCTTGGCAAAAAAGGCCGCTACCGGCGCAAGCTTTGTGGCGATGATGACTTCATCCAATAAATCCCATGGTTTTGTTGACAATTCGAGCCAACACCGCAACAACGGTGGCGGCAAGAAGGGTCAAAACTGTAAAAATAATGACAAAAATCGCGACGGCAACAACAACGTCGGAC
Source organism: Anisodus tanguticus (assembly GCA_034509755.1). Classification (NCBI taxonomy): domain Eukaryota; kingdom Viridiplantae; phylum Streptophyta; class Magnoliopsida; order Solanales; family Solanaceae; genus Anisodus; species Anisodus tanguticus. Next base: position 2,678,016 of record CM067543.1, on the reverse strand, counting down.
AGAACAATAACAACCCCGGTAATGGGCCTCGGGGTACTGGGCTCCAGCCCGCATGGTCTCAACCCTGGGCCCCTTGGCAGTGGATCTGGACCAGCGGCCAGTGGCCCAGTCCAGCCTACTGCCCGCCCAGTTATTTCCCAAACAGTTGGGCTCCGATCCAGCCCAGTCACATGCCCAATTTTTCTGATCCTTCAGGCGTCACCATCATCGATATGGGTCGGGTCAGTAGGGCAGTCTGCTTGGGCCTCGACCCCCGCAATCCATCACTGTTACGGGCCCCACTTTGATCCCGACATCCACAGATATTGAAGCCACCATGCATACACTCGGATTAAATTCCTCCAGACGCGAATAGGTACATGGACACCAGTGTCATTTCTCACATGACGTCTGACCAAGGTACTCTCTCGTCTTATTTCAATTTGAGCAAAAATTATGATATTATTATTGGTAATGACAACTCAATTCCAATTCGTGGTTCCGGTCATACAACTTTATCTCCCCCACATCAACCTCTTATCTTGAAAAATACCCTTCATGCCCCTAACTTGATTAAAAATTTGGTGTCTGTCCGTAAATTCACCACCAATAATTGTGTTTCTATTAATTTTGATCAATTTGGGTTTTTTATGAAGGATTTCAAAATGGAGATACCTCTCATGAGATGCAATAGTAGGAGAGATCTTTATCCAATCATGCCCGCCACCAGTTTCTCGAGTCAAGCCATGCCATCGACATTTGAAGCTCTAGTTCCTTCCATGTTGCATGCACATTTGGATCACACTGGGTCGTCCGTTGTTTCTTCCTTGTATAAAAATAATTTTATTTCTTGTAAGGGTATGCGTTGTACTCCAATTTGTCATTCATGTCCTTTAGGAAAACATGTTAGATTACCTTTTGTAGCCTCTACTTCTCGTACTTTGATGCCTTTTGATATTATTCATAGCGATTTGTGGACTTCTCCCGTCCTAAGTTCTGTGGGCCATCGTTATTATGTTCTATTTTTGGATGATTATTCTAATTTTATGGACCTTTCCGTTAGCGAAAAAATCTCAAGTTTTTTCCACATTCTTAAAATTTAGAGCATTCATCCGTACCCAATTCGAACGGGAAATAAAAAATATTCAATGTGATAATGGCAAAGAATATGATAATGGGTTGATTCGGGAATTTTGTGATGCTAATGACATAGTTTTTCGTTTCTCTTGTCCTCATACGTCTTCACAAAATGGGAAAGTCGAACGAAAAAATCGTACCATTAATAATATTATCCGAACTTTATTGGTCCATGCTTCCGTACCCCCTTCCTTTTGGCATCATGCTCTACAAATGGCTACTATCTCCTTAACATACTTCCTACCAAAGGGTTGACATATTCATCCCCTCTTAAAAATCTCTATAATAAGAATCCTTCGTATTTACATCTTAGAGTCTTTGGGTGTTTATGTTATCAACTATTTCCGTTCACTACAATTAACAAACTTCAGGCTCGTTCTACTGCTTGTTTGTTTTTGGGTTATCCATCTAATCATCGTGGTTACAAATATTTAGATTTATCGTCTAATAAAATCATAATTAGTGCCATGTTATTTTTTTTAAAACTCAATTTCTGTTTGCTAAAGTGGGTAGTCTCGTGCCTAGTTCGTATAATTTTTTAGATGACGAAGTCTCACGGTACATTATGCACAACTTAATGGACCAATCCAATACCCCCGGAATGCCAGCAGGCCCACTGCCTGCTGGCCCACAAACACCCACAGCCCATCCCTTCCCCATCCCAGGTCCAGCAACTGGGCCAATCGTCCAGCCCAATTCTGCCCCTATTTCTGTCCTAGTACCCGGTCTAGGTTCCAGTGTTGGGCCAGCAAGCCCACTGCATGCTGGCCAATCCATCCCCCATACGAATTCCCCAAAATCCACTCAATTCTCCCCCGAGTAACCGACCTGTTACTCGTAGTCAATAGGGTATTTTTAAACCAAAGCGACATTTTAATCTTAATTCGAATGTTCTTAAATCCCCACTACTCCGTAACCTAGTGTCTGCTTTAAATGACCTGAATTGGAAATTGGCTATGAACGATGAATATAATGCTCTTATTGAAAATAAGATGTGGGAGTTGGTACCCCGTCCTTCTGACATTAATATTATTCGGTCTATGTGGAATTTTACTCATAAAGATAATTCTGATGGTTCTTTTGCGAGACATAAGGCTCGTCTTGTAGGTGATGGTAAGACTCAACAGGTTGGCGTGGATTGTGGTGAGACATTTAGTACGGTGGTCAAATCGGCTACCATTTGCACTGTTCTCAGTCTGGCGCTTTCAAAGACATGGCACATTCATCAGCTAGATGTAAAAAATGCTTTCTTACATGGTGATCTTAAGGAGACGGTCTACATGCACCAGCCCTTGGGTTTTCGAGATCCTAAATATCCTAATCATGTCTGTTTATTAAAGAAGTCCTTGTATGGGCTCAAGCAGGCCCCACGAGCTTGGTATAAGCGATTTGCAGACTATGTATCTACTATTGGGTTTTCTCACAACGGGTCTGATAATTCTCTGTTCATCTATGATCTTGGTACTTCCCTGGCTTATATTCTCTTATATATGGATGATATTATCTTGACCGCTTCTTCTGATGATTTACGCCAGTCTATCATGACACTACTCAATTCTGAGTTTGCTATGAAAGACTTGGGGTCCTTGAGTTATTTCTTGGGGATTGTTGTCACTCGTCATGCAGGTGTGTTATTCTTATCACAACGGAAGTATGCCACTGAGATAATTGAGTGGGTTGGTATGTCCTCATGTAAGTCTACCTCCACTCTAGTTGATACTAAACCCAAGCTGGGTGTTGCAGTTGGCTCACCTTACGAGGATCCCACCCACTATCGCAGTCTTGCAGGAGCTCTTCAGTATCTTACTTTCACGAGATCGGATATTACATATGCCGTACATCAAATGTGTTTGTTTATGCATGATCCTAGGGTTGAGCACATGAATGCGCTCAAACGCATTATTCGATACATCCACGGGACACTTGACTTTGGCTTACATTTATATCCTTCATCGACATCTACACTTGTCTAGTATACAGATGCTGATTGGGGTGGCTGTCCAGATACCAGACGCTCCACGTTTGGCTATTGTATGTTTCTTGGTAATAGCTTGGTCTCATGATCTACGAAGCGACAGTCTACATTATCACGCTCTAGTGTAGAGGCCGAGTATCGAGGGGTAGCCAATGTGGTCTCTGAATCCTGTTGGTTACGTAATCTTCTTTTAGACCTTCATTGTCCTATTAAAAAAGCTACATTGGTTTATTGTGATAATATTAGTACCGTCTACCTTTCTGGTAATCCGGTTCAACACCAACGCATTAAACACATCGAGACTTCGTTCGAGAAAATGTATCTCGTGGACAAGTACGCGTCTTACATGTCCCTTCTAGGTACCAAATTGCAGACATCTTTACTAAGGGTCTTCCCTTGGTTCTGTTTGAAGATTTTAGGGACAGTCTCAGCGTATGACGACCGACCGTTTTGACTGCGGGGGTGTGAAAGTATACCGTGATATACACGGCATATACAATGTCTTGTGTATACTGTGTATATCACGGAAACACAAGACAGTTTGGACAAAACAGTCCGTGATATAAATGCCAAGTATATCACGGTTTGGAGCTATATTTGGTAACATGTTATTTGTATTTAATTAACATTGTACACTTACCATAATTGTAGAATTTTTGTACAAATAGAATAGAGTTTTGGAAGTAGAATAGAAATAGGATTTTTCATATTATGGAAATTGTAAATTATATATATACTCATTCATTAATGAAAATAATCAAGTGATTATTTCTTTGATCAGAAATAGATGTTACAAACTCATTCTTTCTATCTGCTATATCCAGGCATGAACTCAAGTAAGTAGTATTCTTCAATATAATTTTTCTGATTTTGTTCGTTGGATTTTTAATAAAAATGAATACATTCGATTACGTAAAACAGAAAATCACTTTCTTATTAAAACAATTAATCCGTCGAATTGGTGCTTTTTAATGTTAATTTTGTTACTATTTTTAAATTACTATGTTTATTAAAACTAAAATAATAATGTTTGTTCCAAATGTTTGTCTAATGTTAATTTTTTCTATATACAATCATTATTCATAACTATTTGTATAGATGACAATGTGTGGTACTCTAAATTCTGCTCTTGAAGAAGAAATATATACGGATACGAAGATCTTTGTGATAGACGAAGATGCATAACGAATCTTTTTTTTTCTAATTCCATAGAAGATAATAATTACATCTCTTATTTCTGTTTTCCAAAAGTGATATGTTATTTTAATTCGCATAAAAAAATTATGTTGAAACAAGTTAGTGAACGTCATATTGTTTATAAGGTTAGATGCTCTTCTCTCGCCTTAATTTCTATTCATTCATTATTATTTCTTATAGCTTGCTCTGCACTCATGTATTCATGGCATATTTATTTTTTAACCAACTCTTCTTATTTTTGATCTTTTGTTTCATCTTTTTTTCTCCAGATTTTCAAGAAATTGTTGGATAAATGTAATTCATAAAACGGTTTCAACATCCTAATTAATTACTAAGGTTGATCCTTGGAGTCCAAGCATTAGCCCTTTATCATTTTTAATGTTCTTCGAAAACTCAATACTAAAATCATCAATTTAAGGAAAAGAAGACAATGAAGAATGTACTTTTAAAAAGAAACAAATCTCAAATCTTTGGCGAGAAGGATTAAAGAATATTTCCTCTCAAAGAATTCGATAACAAGTGTGAGTAGCAAGTATTATAGAAGTAAAAAAAATTGCAGAAAAATTGCAGATGTGTGATGTACGTATGCAGAAATGGATGTAACAAAATCATTCTTTCTATCTCAAGTCTTTGGCGAGAAGGATTAAAGAATAATTCCTCTCAAAAAAATTGGGCAAAAAATGCGAGAACAAGTGTGAGTAGCAAGTATTATAGAGGTAAAAGAAAAGTTGCATGTGCAATAGATAAGGAAATAAATTAAAACATTAGGATTAGAAATTACAATAATTTCATGAACATATAGTAAAATTATTGTACTTTCTTCATCGTAGTTTCATTGATTTTATTAGTGAATATTAGAATATATTCACCACATATTTTATAATTAATAGTTTTGTATAATTATGGTAGAATTAGGATCCTTATTATATTAGGATTCAATATTGTACATATATATATATTTGTATTGATGAGAAAGACTTCAAAATGGAGATTAATACAATTCTACATGGTATCAAGAGCAAAAAAATCATTTCCTACCTAAAACCTAATTTCGGCCTCCCTTACCTTTCCTTTTCCGGCACCAAACCGCCCCTATACCGACGGTATACCTCTGATATACGATGATATACAACTGCCCAGCCCCCTAATTCTACAAACAGCCCCGTATACCTCTGGTATACTACAAATATACAACCCTCTTACTTCCCTATCTCTCCAATAGGCCGTATACCCCTCGTATACAGCCCACACGTGCTGATATACCCTCTCTACCACTATATACTACCCGTATACATCCTCCCTAAGCTGATATACACCTAGTATATGACTGATACTGCCCGTATACAGCCTCCCTAAGCCATTACACACCTCGTATACATCGGATACTGCCCCACATACACCTCGTATATGTCCCGAACCCCATCCCCCACATACACCTCATATACGTCCCGAACCCCATCCCCCACCCCCCTCATATTTTTTCTCTCACCCAATCTTCGGCAGCCATCATGGCAGAGAACAACGCCTACTTCCCTAGTAGGCTAGATGGGAAATGGGCCTCCGGTAAGAGCCCAGCATCCACGACCAATAATCCAGCAGTTGCGGCCCACCAAAAACTGTGGCTACAGCAGCGGCCCAGCAACCTGGATGCACAATCGATGGGCCATAACCATCAGGCCCAATTTCTGGCAGCCAAGCAGTCCACTCTACGACCAGCCGATGGGCCACAGCCATCAGGCCTAATTTCCAGCGGCCAAGCAGCCCACTCCAGGCCCTACCAGACCTGATTTGGGCCAGGCTTTCGGCCAATTGACTCTTCAACAACCCGATAATGCATGGTATATGGATATAAGAGCCACATCTCACCTCACCAATAATTCTGATAATCTTCCTCAACTACGCAATTTAAATAATCCTCCATCTATTGTGGTCGGAAATTATCATCGCATTTCAATACAAGAGTTTGGCCACACACTAACCCCACCACCGCATCCCCAATTCGCCCTTAAAATGTCCTAAATGCCCTTAATATCATTAAGAACTAGGGGTGGGCAAAAAACCCGGAGAACCGAAAAAACCGAACCGAGGTTCGGTTCGGTAACCGAATAAGGATTTAGTGATTCGGTTCGGTTTTTTTATTTTGGATACGAACCGAACCAAAAAACCGAATTAAATATTTTTTTATTTTATTTTATTTTAGGCTACTACTATCTCTTGAATCATAGTCATTGAAGCTAATCTATGAAGCTTTTATGGAAGTCGCATTCAGCATGAACTTGATTAACATATCACAGAAGCATTGACATAAAATGTAGGAAGAAAAAGTAGTTGTAAATTGATAAAACTTTAAATGGTCATAACTCTGCGCTCGGATGTCCGTTTTAGCCAATATTTTTTTTTGATTTTGGGTATTTTTTCGAGACAGGGCCGGCCAAACTAGCGCAACCAATTTTTAGAAAAACATTCGTTTTCCCAATCAATTTGTGTTTTCCCCCAAATCGATTTCTAATTTTCCTTTTTCTTTAGTAAACATCTCACGATACACAATAGATTTCAACGTCGAAATTTCATGATAGTGTAGGTGTGAATGTCAATTTCAGTTTTGGAAATTCAATTTTAAAAAAAATAAAAAAAATCCCGGACCCGGCCCACTAGAAAAAACCGATATAATCCAATACGTTCGGCATATAAACCGAACATATTGGTTTTTTTAAAAAAAAAGTTGTTATTGTTTTTTTTTAAAAAAATCGATTTTTATTCGGTTCATATTTTTCGGATACAAAACCGAACCGAAATACGCCCACCCCTATTAAGAACCTAATCTCCGTTAGAAAATTGGTCATCGATAATTCAGTATCCATCAATTTTAACCCATTTGGTTTTTCTATAACGGACCTACACACGGGGAAACTTCTTACTAGATGCAATAGAGAGGGGAACCTCTATCCCTTCCTACCACACTCACTGCCCATGTCACTCCTCCCACCGCTTTAGCTCCAATATCTCCATCAACGTGGCATAATAGACTTGGTCATCCGGGTGCTCATGTTTTTTATTCCCTTAGAAATTGAAATTTAATCCAGTGTAATAAAGGAACACTTTCCCATAGTTTCTCCTCTTGTCATTTAGGGAACCATGTTAGACTTCCATTCACACCTTCTCGAAGTAGTACTTTCTCTCCCTTTGATATTATTCATGCGGATTTATGGACTTCTTCTATAACTAGCAACCTAGGCCATAAATATTATTTGGTGTTCTTGGATGATTTCTCTCACTTCCTTTGGGTCTATCCGCTTAAACTCAAATCTCAAGTGTTCTCCAAATTCCTTGAATTTTGTACAATGGTTAAAATTGTAATTTGAAAAAGACATCAAAATTTTTCAATGTGATAATGGTCGTGAATTCAATAATTTCCTTTTTCATAATTTTTGTGCGGCTAAAGGCATGATCTTTCATTTCTCGTTCCCCCATACCTCCCCTCAAAATGGTAAAGCCGAAAAAATTCTCTGCACCATTAATAATATAATTTGTACCCTTCTTTTTCATGCGTATCGCCCCTACCTTTTGGGTATATGCACTGAAAATGGTAGAACACATTCTTAACATCTTACCTACCCGTGCGATTCAAAATAAAACACCCACCAAAATTCTCTATCGTCGGATCCCTACTTACAATCACCTTAGAATTTTTGATTGTCTTTGTTACCCAAATCTGACATCCACGGCACCCCACAAATTAGCACCTCGATCTACTATGTGTGCCTTCCTAGGTTTCCCGTCGAACCATAAGGGGTACTTGTGTTGTGACCTATCCACCGACAAAATCATAATCTCACGCCACATCACTTTTGTTGAGTACGTTTTCCTGTTTGACAACATCCAAAAATTATGAGTCACTAATTACAGATTCCTTGATGATTTGGACACCTTACATCTAGTCCAAAATGCACTACACAACACACTGTCTGTCGCCCCCCGACACCACCCTATCGCGCTGCCACCCCTATTGTCCACCATGCTCTCCGCCACCACACCAGAACCACTGTTCTGGCAGCCACATCCACCGCCACTGCAACATATGTCACGACCACCTCTGCCCGGTCAATCCCTAGTTGTGCCACTGTCCAGACCATCCAGACGAAGAATACCCCACCACCGTCATTCCGATCCGACCCAATTCTCCCCACCTCACTATTACTGGCGTCGCACCATTCCTGACAATAAGCCACCAACCAGTCACCCTTTTCCCACCGGACACCGGACCCCCATCAACCCAATTAACCACCAATCACCCGATCGCTATCACCAAAAACCTACCCCATCGTTGACCTCCCAACCTCGTCAAACACTGCCACCCAATCGACCCAACTACACAAACTGACAGAACCCACCCACCACCTGACCCCGTCGATCCCTGCCACCCAGTCGACTCTGCTACCCAACCAGACAGTTCCCACCCACCAGTCATTGGAACCACCCACAATTCCGTCACCTCCCATCGGCCAACCTATCTCGTCAATCACTGCCCCACCGTCGACCCATCACACTGCCCAACCAGCTCCTTTACCTACCTAAAAAATGGAAACCCGTGCCTAGCACGTGATTTTCAAATCCAAAGTCCACTTTAACTTGTCCACCCAAACCATATTCCCAATTCCTAAAAATCCAAAATTAGCCAAACTTGACCCGAGTTGGAATGCGGTCATGTGTGAGGAATTTAATGCTTTAATAAAACAGAACATTTGAGATTTGGTTTCTAGACTGGATGGGGTAAATGTGATCTGATGCATGTGCCTATTTCATCACAAATTCAGAGACATTGGTGACCTTGAGCGATATAAGGCGAGACTAGTGGCTAATTACACTAATCAGCAGGAAGGTATTGATTGTGGTTAGTCGTTTAGTCCGGTAGTTAAACCGACTACCATTCGTACGGTTCTGAGCATTGTTATGGGTAAGCATTGGTTGATTCATCAGCTGGATGTGAAGAATGCATTCTTACATGGGGACTTGAAAGAAACTGTTTACATGCACCAACTGCCATGCTTTGTTCATTCGGAGGCCCCTCATTATATCTGTCGTCTTCGTAAGTCACTATATGGTTTGAAACATGCCCAGAGCATGGTATGAACGATTTGCTAATTATATTATGCAGATTGAATTTGTATGCAGCAAGTGTGATCCCTCTCTCTTTATTTTTCATCGAGGTAGTAATATTTCATACTTGTTATTATATGTGGATGATATTATTCTCACTGCCTCCTCTGATATATTGAAAAATGATATCATTGTTATGCTGAAATCCGAATTTGCCATGACTGACTTGGGAAAGTTGAGCTATTTCTTGGGAATATCAGTGACTAGATCTGTAGATAATATGTTCCCGTGTCAGCATAAGTATGCAGAAGAAATTGTGTACAGGGCTACAATGGCAAACTGCAAGATCATGCCTACTCCGGTTGACTCAAAATCGAAGCTCAGTGTTGTTGACGGTGATCCAGTGTCCGATCCCACTCTTTATAGAAGTCTTGCAGGTGCACTTCGGTATCTTACTTTCACCAGGCCTGATATTGCTTATGTTGTTCAGCAGGTGTGTTTGTTTATGCATGCCCCTAAGGAGCCTCATTTTACAACTCTTAAACGTATCATCTGATACGTTAAGGGCACACTTGATTATGGATTGTATCTCTACCACTCTACATCGAACAGGTTGTTATCATATACAGACGCTGATTGGGCAGGATGTCCGGACACACGACGCTCCACCTCTGGCTACTGTATGTTCTTAGGAGATAATCTCATTTTGTGGTCTGCCAAGAAGTAAGCCACCATATCCCGATCGAGTGCAGAAGCAGAGTATCGAGGCATTGCGAATGTTGTTGCTGAGATCTGTTGGCTCCGAAATCTTCTTTTGGAGCTTCAGTGTCCATTGCGTAAGGCGTCTATGATGTATTGTGATAACATATCCGCGATATACTTATCTCATAATCCGGTTCAGCATCAGTGAACTAAGCACATTGAGATGAATATACACTTTGTTCGTGAGAAGGTTGCTATAGGTCATGTTAAGGTGTTGCGTATGCCTTCTTCGTATCAGTATGCGGATATCTTCACCAAAGGACTTTATAGACAGCTATTCCTCGACTTCAGATCCAGTCTTAGCGTCCGACCTCCTCCCGCTCCGACTGAGGGGGTGTATTAGTGAATATTAGAATTATATTCACTATATATTTTATAATTATTAGTTTTGTATAATTATGGTAGAATTAGGATCCTTATTATATTAGGATTAAATATTGTACACACTATATATATTTGTATTAATGAGAAAGACTTCCTAAGGGAGAGTAATACAATTCTAAAGATTTGGTTATCACATTGACATTCCTTCTTTCTATTAATTTTTTCGACGGGAATGGACTTAACATTATTTGAAATTTCCGAGGAAAAGAAAAAATCAGAATGATAATAGGAAATTATGTATTTTTTTTGTCAATATATATGATAACGGACTTCAATATAATTTACACGTGTACAAATGCTTTAATATTATTACTAAAAATTAATTAGTATGTCTTATTTAAATATACCATGCTTATTTTTCTTATTTATCAATTTAAAACTGTGTAAAATTCTAGGTTTTCTAATTAAAAATTTTAGTCAATTGCTTAGGAATCTTTTTTTCTTATTCAAAAGAATTGAAATCTTTTGCTCCTTTACTATGTGAAGGAATATGTGAAAACCATATTGGTTAATTATAAGGAGATCTAATAAGTTTCAATAAAATATATTTTTATATATATATATATATATATATATATATATATATATATATATATATATATATATATATGAAAGGGGGTAATGATATTTAACCAAATGACTTATTATAAAATCACGTGGCAAGTTTTGAATAATCTTGACGGGCAACGAAATAACATGGAGTATAGTTAATTTTTAATTGAGTGGGTTTATATTTTGAATTTGATTTGAACTACAAACTTCTTAAAATTGAGTGTTGATAGATTTTTATTTAATTGAAAGATAAAAATCAATATTTTTAGTATTAAGAGAAAATAAGATACGAGTAATAATTTGGAATGACTAAAGTACTAATATAGACTTTTTTTCAAAGAATATCAATATAGATATGAACGGGTAAACAATTAAAAATATTATTTATGAAAGAAAATCGCTATAAAAAATTAGATTCAAAGTTTTTTTCTCTAACTTAAAATCTTATTAACGGATTATCTTATACAACCTTTGATTTAGATTCCACATATAGGAGAAGTATTAAAAATTGACTTATAAAGAAAAAATAAATGAATTAAGAAAAATGTCAGTTCAAATATTAAAACAATTAGATTTGATGTGATATTATAAATAAGATATTATTACTACTTTAGTTTTCTACGACCACGCATAACAATTAGAAACATCAATTAAAGACACGCGATAGGTAAACAATTTAGATGAAAGACTTAACAATTATAGTTTTACATATATAAAATTTGACTATGATTAGTTCTTTTAATATCAACCGTGTACGAAACCAGTATATCAATTAATTTACAGTAGTGACGTGCTATGACAAATTAGATAATAGTAATAATGTTATTATTATAATTACTCTATAGTAGTATATAACTTAAATTCTTATTTTAATAGGCAGGTTACCTGCTTCTTTAGCTAATTCCAAACAAGTAATTTACAGTAGTGACGTGCAAACTAATCGCTAATACGTATTCCAATTGTATTAGAATACTAGTCTAACAGTACTTTGGTTAAATAAAATTAGCTTTAGTGAGGTACTAAAGGTCATCTGTTCACCAGCTAATTAAGTAATTGTTTAATGAGGAATCACTGACCACAACAAACACCGACCTAATTTAATCATTTAATTAATCCTCTAAGCACCAGTAAAGTGATAGAAACCCCTCAGTTTATTGTCTAATAAATATTCCATTATTGTGCCAACTGTAGCACCACTTAAACAAAACACTCATCTTTCCCTTTTTCTATTTCTTCATATATTTATCCATTTATATTATTGTACGGCGTGTAGCCTCCATCTCAATTTATGTGATTATATACGAAGATTAATCTAGATTTTAAAAAAAATTATGATCTAAAATAAAATTTGAATCTTCATGCAGTTATAAAATCATCTCATTTAATTAAGGATAAACTGAAAAGTTTAAAATTAAATTATTTATACCTATAAAAAAATATTACTTTTTGGGGACAGAGTAGAACGTAAAGTGCATTATATAATTAAAATAAAAGTTATTTTTGTGTAGTTGTATAAAAAGTTATACATCAGTATGAAACATCATGATGTGATTATGCTATATGAAATAAGTGTCACCAAACAAGAAGAAAAAAAATCTTCTTTGATTGGTGATAATCTTCTAGTAACGACTGTTTTCTAATATGTACTCACTTTAAAATAGGAAGATTTTAGATTTAAAGTTTATAAACTTTTATAATAATTTTAAGTTAGTACAAAAATAATTAAGTTTACCGAATTTATAAATATCTATAAATTTATTAACAATATATAATATCTGGATAAAAATTATTGAGTTCACGTAAATAATAAATTACAAGTTAGATCAGCCGCTGCACTTTGATGCACCATCAAGCTATGTTTAATATGTTATTTTGCAGTGTTATATTATTGTAGCGTTTCTTAAAAACGACAAGACAGTAGCTGAATATTGTAGGTGCATGTCTCTTGCAGTTAATTATCTGTGTAAGATTGAAATAATTTCTCTTAGGGATTCATTTCATTAATTACAATATATATAGTTGTACAGATGTTGATTTCTAATACAATAAGAATCCTAACTTACCTTAAATAGTTGATTCCTAATACAATAAGAATCCTAAGTTACCTTAAATATACATCTATCATAATTGCAAAATATACTGTGAATATTCGCTAATACTCCCCCTCAATCGGAGTGGGATGAGGCCGAACGCTAAGGCTGGATCGGAAGTCGGTGAAGAGCTGTCTCGGTAGTCCCTTTGTGAAAATATCTGCATACTGATAGGCGGAAGGCACGTGTAATATTTTGACCTGACCAAGGACAACCTTCTCACGCACAAAGTGAATATCCATCTCGTTATGCTTGGTCCGCTAATGTTGGACCGGATTGTGAGACATATAGATGACATATATGTTGTCACAGTAGACTATAGATGCCTTTCGCAGTGGACACTGGAGCTCCAAAAGAAGATTTCGGAGCCAACAGATCTCAGCAACGACATTAGCAACTCCGCGATACTCTGCTTCAACACTCGAACGGGATAGCGTGGTCTGCCGATTGGCGGACCATGAAATAAGATTATCCCTAAGAAATACACAGTAGTCTGAGGTGGAGTGACGTGTGTCCGGGCATCCTGCCCAATCTGCATTCGTGTAGGAGAGTAACTTGGTTGGGGTAGAGATGTATTCCAAAGTCCAGTGTGCCCTTAACGTATCTGATAATACATTTGAGGGACGCAAAATGGGACTCTCGAGGGTCGTGCATAAACAGACACACCTGCTGAACGGCATATGCAATATCAGGCCTAGTGAATGTAAGATACTGAAGGGCACCTGCAAGACTCCGATGTAGAGTGGGATCAGAAACTGGCGCACCCTCATTGGTACTGAGCTTGGATTTCGAGTCAACCGGAGTTGGCATGATTTTACAATTTGTCATCTTAGCCCTGTACACTATCTCTTCCGCATATTTGCGCTGACACAAAAACATAGTAGTTGCAGATCTGGTCACGGATATACCCAAGAAATAACTCAGCTTGCCCAAGTCAGTCATAGCAAATTCAGTTTTGAGTAGAGCAATGATTTCATTCTTCAAACCGTCAGATGAGGCAGTAAGAACAATGTCATCCACATATAATAGCAAATAAGCAGTGTTTCTACCTCGATGAAAAGTGAAGAGAGAGTTATCACACCTGCTACATATAAATCCGATTTGCATAAGATACCTGGCAAAACTATCATACCAAGTGCGGGGTGCCTGTTTCAAGCCATACAATAACTTCCTGAGATGATATACAAACTGCGGGACTGCCGGATGAACAAAGCCAGGGGGCTTATGCATGTACACAGTTTCTTTCAAATCCTTATGAAGAAATGCATTCTTGACATCAAGCGGATGAATCGGCCAATGCATGCCCATAGCAATACTGAGAACAGTCTGAATAGTAGTTGGTTTAACAACCAGACTGAATGTCTCACCACAATCAATACCTTCTTGCTGATTAGTGTCATTAGCAACCAGTCTTGCCGTATACCACTCCAAGTCACCACTATCTCTGAACTTGTGACGAAATAGCCACATACACCGGATAACATTCACACCGTACGGTCTAGGTGCCAAATCCCAAGTGTTCTGCTTAGTTAAAGCATTAAATTCATTGCTGGTCCTGGAGGTAGCAGTGGTTCGTCTGTGATATGTGGTTGCTGACTTGCTGGTTCTGGGGGTGTTGGCTGGTCTCGGGTTGATGACTGGTTGGGGAACAGTTGGTGGGGTAGGTGACATAGGGGGTCGAGCAGTGGATGGTCCGACCGAGAGCTAGGGGTGTTTGGTCGGAGACGACGCCGAAAACTGTTGGTGACGGAGCTACTGGTGCAGTCTTCGTTGGAACTGAAAACTGTCGGTGGCACATTGAATGGACCATATGAGACAGAGGAGACTCATCGAGAAATGTGTAATCCATGGTTTGGAATTTTTAGAGATTAGAAAATTGATAGCTCGCCTCGTCGAATGTGACGTGACGTGAGATAATGATCTTACGAGTGACTATGTCATAGCACAGGTAACCCCGATGATTGGGTGAGAAACCGACGAAGACACGTGGCGTGGTGCGTGGGGCTAGTTTGTGAGGTGCAGAGGAGGCCAGGTTGGGGTAGCATAGGCAACCGAAGATGCGGAGTTGGTCATAGGAAGGGAACCTATGGTATAAG
Organism: Anisodus tanguticus; assembly: GCA_034509755.1. NCBI lineage: Eukaryota > Viridiplantae > Streptophyta > Magnoliopsida > Solanales > Solanaceae > Anisodus > Anisodus tanguticus. The sequence continues at coordinate 2,662,747 of CM067543.1, read as the reverse complement.
ATTTCGGTTGGGGTCTTGTTTAAGAGAGTGCTGGTTGGTAAAATATTAAGGAGGTACTCTACCATTTTAACAGCGTAGACCCAGAATGATGGTGGAAGACTGGCATGAAAAAGAAGGGTACGAACCATGTTATTGATGGTACGTATGATTCGTTCAGCTTTGCCGTTTTGGGAGGAAGTGTAGGGACAGGAAAAACGGAAATCCATGCCTTATTTAGAGCAGAAATTGTGAAATGTCGAATTATTAAATTCACGTCCATTATCACATTGAAAAGATTTTATAGATTTTTCAAACTGTGTTTTAATGAATTTTTGAAATTCAAAGGAACTTGGCAAAAACTTTAGATTTGAACTTTAGTGGGTAGATCCATACAAAGTGTAAAAAATCATCTAATATACTAGATAGGATTTGTGACCCAAGGAACTGACAACCGGAGATGTCCAATAATCAACATGAACAATATCAAATGGAGAAAAGGTAACACTGTTGGATGACATAAATGGAATACGAGTATGTTTGTCAAGCGGGCAAGAAAAATAGTGTTGCGCAAGTTTCCCATTATTATATTGAATACGCTTATTAGTCCTAAGAATATTAAAAATAGGATCTCCTGGGTGTCCGAGTCAGTTATGCCAAGTTGACGGAGAGATAGCAGCAAGGGAGACAAGTGAATGAGTTCTGACAACGGAAGATTGAGTTAAGGGGTAGAGGTCTCCCACACTATTGCAACGCGTAAGAATTTTTCCCGTATTGAGATCCTTCACAGAAAACCCAAAAGGGTCAAATTCGACAGACACATAATTATTGCGAGTGAATTTTCTAACATGGATTAAATTTTTAATGATGTTGGGTGTGTAAAGGACATGATTTAGGGAGAAAGGTGGGTGGGGATTTTTGGTATGGGCGTTACCGTAACCTTCAATTGGAATGCGATGACCATTGCCAACAGTAATAAATTGAGGGCACCTTAACGAAGCATTTGAGATAAATTACATGACGATTGGGTGAGGTGAGATGTGGCTCCGGTGTCCATATACCAATTATCATCGGGCTGCTGAAGGTTCAAGGTGTTGAAGGCCTGGGCCAAGTCAGTGGGGGCCAGGATGCTGGCTGGCGGGTTCTGGTTGGTCGAAATCATATGGGCATGTTGCTGCTGCGGGTGGGCCTGCCTGTTGGCTGGGGCGGAGCCCAAGATGCCTGGTGACCAAGCTTGCTGGAACTGGGCCACTGTTGTTGGGTAGGGGCATGCAAGCGAGGCCCAGTTCCCGGTATTGGGCCAAGGTTTCTGCCCAGCCCACTGAAGATAGGGAGCAGGGTTTGGGCATGATTGCTAATTTCAGTAGCCCTTGCCGTGACCCTTTCCTTTATTGTTGTTATCGCGGCCTCTGACGCCACGCCCTCCGTCGCGGGACTGCTACTGCTGGTGGTGGTTGGGTGGTGTTGGCCGTCGGTGATGCCATGCCATCAACGGCTAATGTCTTTTGATTGTGCTCCTCTTGTTTAGCACGTCGTGTCTCTTCCAAAAAAAGTTACAAATGTGCTTTGTTGAAACTTGGTAGGATATCAGCCTGTTGAATCATTGTTGCAAGTGTATCATATTCACCTTTCGGTAAACCGGCAACTAGTTGAAGTACCATCTTGGTTTCTGAAACAGATGTCCCTATGTTGGAAAGTTGGTCGGTTATGAGTTTCAGTTGTTTACAGTATTCAGACATGTTAAAATTCTCGAGACGCGTATTGTTGAACTGTTCTTCCAAATACACAGCCCGAGTGTTTTTATTGTCCTGGAAAATTTCTTCTAATCGTATCCAAAGTTCACGTGTCGTAGCACATATTTTCATGATAGTACACAACAAGTCTTTAGAGATGGTGTCGTATATCCACTGTTTGACGATGGCGTCAAGGCGACGCCATGTCAAATCTACAACATCTGTTGGACGAGGAACAGAATCATCAATATGGTCGAGCACATTGCACGCGCATGCATGAATATAGAACAGTTCTATCTACATGGAGTATTGACAGTCTTCTTGGTCAAGAATTATAGGGATAAAATTCTTGATGTTGGTAACGGCGAAAGCCGGATGAAAAGAAGATGATGTACGTGGAGTAGGGTTGTCAAAAGTACCAGTGGAAGAACCGGAATTAGTAGGGGAATTGGGCCGAGACATGGCGGTTGTTTTACCGTCGACCGAGAAGAGAAAGAATTTAAAAAATTCTAGTGGTGGCCGGCGGCGGCTATATGAAGGAGAAGGTTAGGAATTAGGGTTAGGCTCTTGATACCATGTAAGATTGAAATAATTTCCCTTAGGGATTCCTTTTATTAATCACAATATATATAGTTGTACAGAGGTTGATTCCTAATACAATAAGAATTCTAACTTACTTTAAATGGTTGATTCCTAATACTATAAGTTACCTTAAATATACATCTTTCATAATTACAAATATACTGTGAATATTCGGAGAATATTAGCTAATAATTTGTCTTTAGAAAAAGAATTGAATGACTTTTATTTAATGAATATCCAAGGATTAGCTTGAGCAATTATGGGCTTTATTGTTGTTTTAACAAAGTTTATGTTTTTTCTGACCTAGTCAAAAAGTCTTGACTGATAATAACATTTTCATCTTTACCTTGGAAAGAAAGTCTAATATCTTCCTTTGGACTTCTTGAGCCAATTTATGGTTGTCATTTTGACCAAATTTATAAAGTTTTCAATTTCTTTCTCATCATATTTTCAAAGTTTCATTGAATTCATGTTTAAAATTCAATATCTAATCGCGTCTTAAATCATAAAGTTTAAATTTTTTTGGTAGGAAGCAGTTTCCTCTTTAATGGACCTTATGCGAATTATATACATATTAATCAAGACTTAAAAGCGGATACGGGATAGTATCTCTACTCTTAATTCTAATTTATTCTTTTTGAGTACACTAACAATGTAATAGTAATTTTTAGGTGATTAGTGTATTTAACTTGTTCTAGGCTGCCGCGAACTTATAGTTCAATTTTTTTAAGTTACTACTTTCACTAGTATATATTATGAACAGTTACTTATAAGAGTATTTTTTATATGGCATAATAGTATAAAATTCATTTATACTTTCACTGGGTAGAAATAAAACTCCAATTCCAAATCACATGCAATATAAGATTATTTGACCACCTAAGCTAGTAAAATTAAGTAAATGAAATACTATCAAGTGCTCTCAGTTCAAATGATTGAATATATGACTTCTTTTAGTTAGAGATTTTGCATTCTACCTATGAAAATGGATAATTAATTGATACTATTGATAAAACATTTTTCCTTTAATAGCTTTGCGTAGTGCGAATCCAAATTATCAGTCGAGCTTGTAGCCAGGTTAGAATACCAGATGATTAAAAAATAGAATAGTTTACTAAATATTAAGGGCTCGGTTAAATTAAAGATACATACAAAATAGCCTTGTTATCATAATTCACTGAGATTCAATTTTTTATTGCTCAAATTAATTATTTTTTTAAAAAAAAAAGATACATGAATGTACCGGAGTACATGCATGTACCATTGGAATGTATAGAAAAAGCTGTGGCCTACATCTTTCACTTAGCCTACATCTTTTGTGTTCCAATCCTTAAAACATGATAATATGTCAATCCTTTGAATGAAAATATAGTAATATAAAAGGAACAGAATAATAAGATGATCTCTTTTATAGTATAAGATAGCTATGGGAGCCATTTATTTTGTAACTGACAAATAAGACAGGTTTTGTCATAAGATCCAGAAATCCAGATCTATTAATAGAGAGAGAAAGCCTATATATTTCCACATTCTTCTAGTTGGTCACTGCTAGTTGCATCAAAAGCACCATTTCTCCATGAACTCAGCAAACTCTATTTCCTAAGATTCTCTGTTCACTGTTAATAGGAGTAAATATTATATATATCAAAGACTATAATATTTTTATTTAATCTACAATAAGGTGAAAGAAGGTATTAAAGTAACCGGTAAAGTTGATGTCATGTGACTTCGAGGTCATAGTTTCAATTTGTAGAAACGGCCTCTTACAGAAATGCAGGATAAAGCTACATATAACAAACTCATGTGGTCCGAAACTTCCCCAAATTCCGCACGTAGCGAGAGTTTAATGCAACAGACTGCCTTTTTTAATACTACAATAATATAGTATGAATATTGAGTTGCTACTTGCAGGAAGAATAGCTTGTTGTACAATATTTCAGTACTAAAATGAGAAGGCATGAATCTTGTTTGAATTGATAGATATAAATAAACTACATTAATTAGATTAGTTAAGCCTGGATACCTAACATGTCTAATGACTTAATACAAGTACCATTATACATTTTTTTTATGTATATCATTATTTTTTATATCTTTAATAAGAATCTTTATCCTTTAAAAGTATCTTTTTTATGGAAAATAAGAAGGAAAACCTAATAAATCTAAATATATCTTATGCAAACTTAAATTTGATCCTTAGATTTCAAAGAACCAAGCTAGGAGCAAAGTACACTATCCAAAGAACATAACATAACAACAACAACATACCTAATTTAATCTCACAAATAGGGTCTGGAAAGAATAGAATGTATACAGACCTCTTACATCTATCTTTGTGGGGCAGAGAAGTTGTTTCCGATAGACTCAACCAACTTAACATAGGAAAAGAAAATTAACAAAAAAAAATGAGCAACCCTAAAATTCTACGGTGATAATTATTACTCCCTATTTATTATGTAGACACGAAGAAAATTACTCAAAAACATTTCCCTATTAATAACAAACCAAGATATATGATGAGGAGAACTAGAACAAGAAGATCAAAGTAGGGGAAAACCCCATCATGTTGACTCAAATTCAAATGAGAAAATTAATGTACATAAATTAGACCTCAAATAACTTTTTTTTTACCACACAACATAATCAAAAGGAAGAAGCTAGCTCTAAATCCTCTCACTTTTTTTCTTTTCTTGAATTATTATTGTTGTTATCATTAAATTACCTCTAAATTAAAAAGGAGGGCGGCCATGTGCCCAAGCAAATGCTTCATGGTTCAATTGTCCACCATTTGGTAGCAAATTTGGTGGCAAATTATATACTGGCATATTTGAAGATGGAATTTCACCCATACCACCACCACCTTGTTGTTGTGCCCCTCCACCACTACCTCCCATTCCTGGCGGTGATCCACCACCGCCACCGCCACCTCCAAGTTGTCCTTGTGCCACCGGTCCACCGCCTTCTTCCTCCTCCTCCAACGGCAGCCTCTCATATGTAGCATTAGAAAAAGTTGATGCAATCACCATGACTGGTCCTGATGCTACTAAAGGTCCTACTACACTTCCTCCCACAACTTGACCTTGTCCTCCTGCTAGGTATATGGTCAAACCTGCATCGAGACATCATATAATTAAGTAATTTATAGAGTTGTAGCCTCTCTAACAACTTAATTAAACTTCTCGATGAGTCACACAACTCATCAACATGACAATAGAGCAAGCAAAAGGCGTGGGATACATAACACAAGTAAGTACTGTAATTAAAAGTATCCTCTTTCTAACTATTTAATATTATACATGAAATGGTCACATAATTCAACATAAAATTAGAACAGGCAAGAGATTGTTTGAGACATAATAAGTAAATTTCATAACTAAGAGTGTATTATCTCTAACAGCTTAAACTTGTAAATGAGATTCTCAACTAATTCAACATGAACTTAGAGCAGACAAAAGACATGTTGGCACATAACATAACTATTGTAATTAAAAGTATGTTCTCTCTATAAGAGCTTAACTGAAATAGTCACACAATTCAACATGATATTAGAGCAGTCAAAAGGGTGTTAGAAATATAACATAATAAGTACAGAAATTTAAAGTCTGGCAGTTAAAACATTTAAATAAGATGGTCGCACAATTCAACAACCTGTCGATCCAGGAGGAGCCGGTCCAGGGAGGAACGCGCCTGTCAATGATAAGATCTCGAAACGGCCGTGTAATGCCATGACGGCACCAGGAGCAGAAGGTTGTCGTAGGGTTACATTAGTAACAGTTCCAGTGGCACTCAACACACAAACACCTCTTTGTCTCTTCCTAGCAAACTGTGCTATGCTTTCAGCTACATCAGCTCCATTTGCAACTTCCATCACGTGACTTCTAAGCGCGTTAGGACTGTCCCTCGTCACGAAAATGGGCGGTTTCGGCTTGTTCTTCGAGCCAGCTGGTCGACCTCTGGGTCGACGAGTGGCTACTTCGACTGCACCCTCTTTAGGGTCGTCGGAGTGGTCCCTATCTTCATCGTGGCTGCCACTACCGCCGCTGTTGTCATTCATAGATACGCCTAGATCTGGTTTCTTGAGGGAGGGTGAGCCGGCTGATGATGATGTTTCAACTCCTTGTAAACCTACTTGGCCTGTCCACCATGGGTTCGCCATGTTAGAAAAAATAGCTCAAAGATGGGGTTTTCAAGTGGAAAAAACAAATTGAAGTCCAAATGATGGATTAAAACTAGGGGAAAAGGGATCTTTATTTTGTCCCTGTTTTCTATGTTATGTTAAAATTCAAGATTTATATAAAGATTGAGAATTTTGGTACAAAGGTTTTTTTGTTGTTGTTAAGTATGAGTAAGATGATTGAATAATTCAACAAGGATCTAAGCAAAGAGAGAGATGATCATAAGAGAAGAGAAGAGAGAAATTGAGAGTGATGTTGATAATTAAGGAACAAGAAGAAAGAGTTAAGCTTTGTGGGTTCCTCTTTGGAGTATATTTTTAAGCCATGTTTTATAAGTATATTCGCTTTTATTTTTGGGGTTTGGGGAGGAGTAGACCAAGGCACACATTCGTCGGAACTCAATAATTTTGATCCAACTATTGTATGTGTCTTAAAAAATATGTTTAATACTTTCTTCGTTTACTTTTACTTGTCACATTTCGTTTCACGAGAGTCAAAACATGAATTTTGATCAATATTTTAAAATGAATTTTTAATCATATTATATGAGAAGAACTGAAACTTATAATATTTTTCTATTGAACATCTAAATTTAAATTTTAAATTATTAGATTAATTTAATTTAATTCTAAAAATTAATCAAAATAATTTTTGAAAAGCAAAACATAATATTTAAAATTAAACCAATAGATCTAGTTGTGTCAAAGGGTGAAACGTTAGCTAAGGGCTCTTGAGAAATGAGAAATGGGAAAGAGAGCTGTGGAGAGATAAGGGTCTCTTGGAAATTAGGGTTTGTGTGCGTGGGGTCTTGTGCGCGTGAGGTAGTGGGTTGCACGTTCTCTCTTCCTTCCAAGACACTAATAAGCGTATATATATACGTACATGATTTTATTTTACAGGTAATTTTTAATATAAAATCTGATACAATGACTTAGAGCCTATTCTGATGGGCTTATAACTGATAGCTTATAAGCATAAGCCAGGTAGTAGTTTTAACGTATGACTTTTCGCTTATTTTTATTATTTTGATTTTAAAACATTTTTTATCTTATTCAAATATTATGAAAATATTTAAAAGCTATTTTGGCTTAAAAGCATCAAAAATAAGACATCCAAATAGGCTCTTAAACGATAGAGTAATAAACTGTTATACTCGGTTAAATTATATTAAGTCGTGATAATGTAAAAATTATTTATATAATCAATGTACATAAATTCATATTAAATATAATTATGAAATAGTGTAATGGGATGCTTGATAATTCTCAAACCTTAACTAAAAATTTCAGGTTCGAATTTTATAAATAAAGAATCTTTTAGGAGAGAACATTTTATCCTCTTAGTGGATCTGTGGCTAAATGCAAATTAAATCCAAATTCTTCAGGACGGTGAGCTTCGGATACTTATATAATGATTAAATCACAATTAAAAATAATAATAATAAAGTATAATCCAACAAATTAAAGTGGGGTCTGTGAAAGTAAGATCTACAGAAAGTTTAGTGTATGCGCAATAAGTTTGACGCATACAAGTTAAAGATGCACAAATTTTAATTTCACGGAAAGCAAATACATTATTAAAACAAGTGTTAAGCTTGCATATAAACTTTTGTTATTAGTGATATATATTCCTACTTTAATGTGTACGTTAAATTAGCAAATATTATAATTTCCATCAGCAACCGTCCCATAAAAATGTCTACGCTGAGAATATAGAGGAATCCGACAAGGAAATTAATAATTGGTGTTTCCATAATTTATTTGGAAAATAGTCGAGCAGGAAATAAAAAATCCACGCTACGAAAGATAATTTACTCCCATCCATGTGGGAGTGCTCTAAGAAGGACGAAAGTAGTGAAATAAATACTAACGATCGAAATGAGAAAAGCAATATATTAATCCTTGAGTTCTAGCAATATTAGTTAATGTAATTACTATATGTATGGACGGTATTTGTAAAGATGAAGATTTGTGTAGCTTATATTCTTAACAAAGTGGACGATGCATTATGTTTGTCCCACATCACTTAGTAGAAGTAGGGTCTATTAAATACTAGTTAATTCTTTACTTTAATTTGGCATTCATGAAACACTTGAGTTGAAGCACTTGAGGTGTTAAAAGGTAGAGGCTTACTAATTTTGAGTATTTAACAGTTAAATTCATTTGTTAACCTTATAATTAAAGAGGCGCTTGACACAGATAAATAATTAGGAACTACGTACTTTTTTCTGTTAGACCAACTGAAAGAAATAATCCCCTTGATTATTTTCATTAATTGAAAGGTATATATACAAGTTACATATTTCCATAATAATGGAATCATATTCATATTCTACTCCTAAAACCTTATTCTACCATAATTCTAACTATACAATTATGGTAAGTGTACAAGACTAATTAAGATAACATTTACACTACAATATACCACAAATATTGTTATCTTGACAGGACATGACAGACGCGAACCTGACCCCGAGCAACCTTCTCGCGGACAAAGTGTATGTCCATCTCGATATGCTTAGTGCGTTGGTGCTGAACCGGATTACCCGAAAGGTAAATGACACTAATATTATCGCAATACACCAAGGTTGTCTTTGGAATGGGACAATGAAGCTCTAATAGTAAATTACGTAACCAACATGATTCCGAGACCACATTAGCTACCCCTCGATATTCAGCCTCGGCACTTGAGCGGGATAGAGTCGTCTGACGCTTCGCAGACCAGGAGACCAAGTTATTGCCAAGGAACACACAATAGCCAGACGTAGACCGTCTGGTGTCTGGACAACCACCCCAATCAGCATCTGTATACGAGACAAGTGTGGCCGTCGAGAAAGGATATAAATGTAAATCATAGTCAAGTGTTCCCTGAATATACCGAATGATGCGTTTGAGCGCATTCATGTGCTCAATTCGGGGATCATGAATGAACAAACACACCTGTTGGACATCATATGTAATATCTGGTCTCGTAAAGGTAAGATCCTGAAGGGCCCTTGCAAGACTGCGAAAGCGGGTCGGATCCTCGTAGGGTATGCCAGCCGCGACACTAAGCTTGGTTTTTGTATCAACTGGAGTGGAAGTGGACTTACAGGATGACATCCCAGCCCTATTGATGATCTCAACTGCATACTTCCGTTGAGACAAGAACAATCCATCGGAATGTCGAGTGACGGCAATCCCCAAAAAGTAACTCAATGGCCCTAAGTCTTTCATAGCAAACTCAGAGATGAGCATGGTATAGACTGGCATAATGCATCTTTAGAGGCAGTCAAAATGATACCATCCATATATAACAGAATGTAGGCCAAAAACGAACCCCGATGGTAGATGAAGAAGGAATTATTCGACTTGTTGTGAGTGAACCCAATAGTCGAAACATAGTCAACAAACCTTGTATACCAGGCCCGTGGAGACTGCTTAAGCCCATATAAGGACTTCTTCAACAAACAGACATGATGAGGATATTTGGGATCCCTGAATCCCAACGGCTGATGCATATACATTATTTCCTTGAGATCACCATGTAGGAAAGCATTCTTTACATCTAACTGATTAATAGGCCATGCTTTTGAAAGAGCCAAGCTGAGTACAGTGCGAATGGTAGCCGGCTTGACCACCGGACTAAATGTCTCACCACAATCCACCCCAACCTGTTGAGTCTTACCATCACCCACAAGCCGCGCCTTATGTCGTGCAAACGAACCATCTGAATTTTCCTTGTGAGCAAAAATCCTCATAGACCGAATAATATTAATACCAGAAGGACGGGGAACCAACTCCCACGTCTTATTATCAATAAGAGTATTATATTCATCGGTCTTAGCAATTTTCCAATTGGGGTCATTTAACGCAGACACGGAAGTACGGGGTAAGGGTGATTTAAGAACATTAGAATTTAAATTAAAATGTCTCTTTGGTTTAAAAACACACCGCTGACTCCGAGTGACCGGTCTATGACTTGAGGAGGAAGATGGCGGATTTTGGGAATTTTCTGGGCTCGGGATGGACTGGCCAGCATGAGTGGGCCTGCTGGCCCAAGACGGTAGCGGAGTTACAGAATCTGGACCGGTTCCGAATTGGGCTGGGCGGACCCAGGCCCAATCGCTGGAACTGATCCAGTGACAGTAGGGTGTGACTGACTCGTAGGGCCAGCGGGCAGTGGGCCCGCTGGAGAATTTTGGGTGTTGGGTATGTTCGAAAAATGGTGAGTAATAGACGGGGATATACCATCATCCAAAAATTTATACGAACTAGGCTCGGGAGTATGAACTTTAGTAAATGGAAATTGTGTTTCATAAAAAAATTATATGGCGATTAATGATGATTTTCTTGAAGGATAAATCAAAGCATTTGTAACCTTGATGATTGGACGGAAAACCCAAAAACACACACGGAGTAGACCGGGCCTGAAGTTTGTTAATTGTGGTGGATGGAAATAACGGATAACACAAGCACCCAAAAACCCGAAGATGAGAATAAGAAGGAGTCTTATGATATAAAATTTGAAGGGGGGAAGAATATGTCACCTTTAGAAGGAATTATGTTAAGGAGATATGAAGCCATTTGAAGAGCATGATGCCAAAAATATGGGGGTACGGAAGCATGAACTAAGAGAGTGCGGACAATTTTATTTATGGAACGAATTTTGCGTTCGGCTTTCCCATTTTGTGAAGACGTATGAGGACAAGAAAAACAAAAATTGATCCCATTATTAGCACAGAACTCCCGAAATACCTCATTGTCATATTCTTTGCCATTATCACACTGAATATTTTTTATTTCTCGTTCGAATTGAGTTCTAATGAATGCTCTAAATTTTAAGAAGACGGAAAACACTTGAGATTTATTTGCAATTGGAAACGTCCATAAAAACTTAGAATAATCATCCAAAAAAAGAACATAATATCGGTGACCCAGAGAACTCAGAACATGAGATGTCCAGAGGTCGCTATGAATAATATCAAATGGCATTGAAGTATGTGAATTCGAGTCAACAAATGGTAACCTAACATTTTTTCCTAAAGAGCAAGATTGATAATTTGGAGTACTATTCGTACCCTTACATGAAATAAAATTATTTTTATGTAAAGACGACAAAATAGAAGATCCCGGATGACCAAGCCGAGCATGCCACAAGGAAGGAGCAAGGGCTGCGAACGTTGACGGCAAGGCTGGACTCGATGGACTGAAACCGGGTGTGATAGGATAAAGATCTCCCCTACTATCACAACTTATGAGAGGACTCCCCGTCTTGAAATCCTTCACAGAGAAACCAAAAGGATCAAATTCAACAGAAATGGAATTGTCAGTGGTGAATTTTCGGACAAACACTAAGTTTTTAATCAATTTGGGGGCATGTAAAGTATTTTTCAAGATAAGGGGAGGATTTGGAGGAGATAGCATTTTATGACCATAACCCTGAATTGGAATAGAGTTACCATTACCGACAATTATACTACGAGGGTTGCTCAAATTGGAATAAGACGAGAGAGTACCTTGATCGAAAGTCATGTGTGTCGTTGCGCCGGTGTCCATGTACCAATTTGGATCCGATTGCGTCAACCCAAGTGTGTGCATTGCGGCCTCAATGTCGGTGTGAGTAGGTGTGAGGCCAACTGCCGAGAATGCTTGTATGGGCCGAGGCCCAAGCAGTCCACCTGCTGCCCTGGCCCAGTGCTGTACCGAGAAACTGACTGCTAACTGTTGGGCCTGAATTGAGGTTGTCAATCCCACTGCCCATTGGAAGGGCCTGGAAAATAGGGGTTGCTGGCCCACGACCCATTGCCCCAGCCCCACTGCCATGGGCCCCACGGCTAAGACCCGTAGGGAGGAGGCCCATTGTTGGCTGGACGGGGTCCACTACCGGACTGCTGACCACCGGAACCACCGTGTTTGCCCCCGCGATTTTTGTTATTAGTCTTACGATTATTTTTGCCACCACCATAAGTACGGTTTTGGCCTGAATTATCAACAAAATTGGAAAAACTTGTGGAGGACGTCATTAGGACGACGGGGCTAGCTCCGGTAGCCACCTTCTTAGCCAAACCGATTTCTTCCAAAGTAAGCATGAAGCGGGCTTGATAAAAAGCGGGAAGTGGGTTGCTTTGACGAAGGAGAGTCCCAACGCCATTATAGGCCTCAGAAAGACCGGCAACCAGTTGTAAAACCAGACGATTATTTGTCACAGGTGCGCCAACGTTACGGAGTTGGTCCGCCAACTCCTTGAGTTTCTTGCAATATGCAGATACGTTTGGAAATTCTTCCATGCGAACTTGAGAGAATTCCTGCTCTAGTGTGACAACACGTGAATATCAAGAGTAATCCATAACTGAGGATCCTCCGCGGGAATAGGTGCAGCGAGAGGAATTATGTGATGGATGACTTGATGGGAGATAACGTGAATTTTAAACAATTCTGCCCACGTCGCATATTAGACGTTTTTCATCTCAAGAACAATAGGGATGTTGTTCTTGATGTTAGAAACCATGAGGGCAGGATGAAAATTTTTCTTAGACATATTGAAAGAACAAAGGGAGAGGAGGGGAAATTTGGGAAGAGTGGAGGTAAATAATATCACGAATTCCGGTGAAGGGGGACGGAATTCGGCGACGGTTGTGGCCGAGAAAGGGCACAAAAACCGAGAGCAATGGCGGAAGCAAGACCTAGTCTCTTGATACCATGAAAAAAATAATCCCCTTGATTATTTTCATTAATTGAAAGGTATATATACAAGTTACATATTTCCATAATAGGAGAACCCTATTCCTATTCTACTCCTAAAACCTTATTCTACCATAGTTCTAACTATACAATTATAGTAAGTGTACAAGACTAATTAAGGTAACATTTACACTACAATATACCACAAATATATATACCAAATATACAACCTGCCCGTGATGGGCCATTCTGCCGTGATGGGTCATTCTGTCCCGTAATGGGTCATTCTGCGTTGATTACCCGTGATATACACTTATATATATCAAGTGTATATCACGGATATATTACCTTGTTTAACACCAACAACATATATTTGTTATTTGGATATGAAAAGTGCTTACGAATTGCACTATGTACATTCCGTTGCGATGCTTATTAAGACGGGTTACCTATTATAATAAATAAAGATGATTTTGTAGTATAAGACATTTTTATACTGATAATTTATGTAACTTAAATTTGTTATGAGCTTGTTAGGATTTTAGGAATTACAATATAATTATTAGGTTGTGTAATCGTTGGTGTAAAGTGCATTTTAATATTAAAATAATAATATTAAAATTACATTATTTTATGTTAGTGGTAATAAAGGCTAGATAATGAACATTATATTTTAGTGTAACTCATGTGATAGCCATCCATGATCTAGAAAGTGTCCATAACTCGTAACCACAAAAACATTATCAATTTCTAGACCTATATATAAATGTGTTCTTCAATGAGTTGATAAATGAGAAGTATTATATTGTGAATGAGAAATATGAGAAGTGTGGGAAAATATTGTAGTTATAGTAAGGTTGGAGTAGTGATTGAGAGAGTTGGGAGAAAGAAAAATATTAAGAAATGTGTTCTTTTTGGTGGAGCTTTGGACTCTTCAACTAGTCCTGAGTTGTTTGAGTTACACGATGTTGTCGGGTTGTTGTATCCTGGAGAGGACAAGTCAAGAGTTATGCTGCTGAACATGTGAAGATTATGCCGCAGCTGACTTGAATTTCGTTAAAGAGAGCGATATATTTGCGCCTCAACCTGAAGAATAATTTTTAAATTTTATTTTTTAACTTTAATTTATGATATATTCATCAACAATAATTATTAGAGTAGTAATTATACAACCAAATAATTACATAATATAGTAATTACAATGACCTGTTTATTTGTCATAAAATAATTATAATATAATTTCTAGAGTCATGTCTAGTTGCACTAACGTAATTACAAAGTTTGATATTCTTTTATTTTACATAAATACTAACTATAAAATATAAAATAAACTTTTTTCAAGTGCATGTGTAAATAAGTTTGATGTGTTTCAAATATATATGTATATATATAAGAGATATTAGAAAAAAATGAATTTGAAAAATTCTATCTAGTAATACATTACACTTAAATGTGGAGTTGTTGACCAAGTAATTATTTGATCAGGCAAATAATCTAAACTGTGTAATTATATTTAAATATAATTACAAGACAGCCTACCAAACAATTCTCATACATTATGATTTATTAATCTTTTGAACACAAACGACAAAAAAGGAAACTTTATTATATTTATTATGAGGAAAGTCCTATGTTCTAAAGCTCCATCATGTATGCAATGGGTTCCACATTAAGGAATTATTACTGTTTAATTATTTCTTGGAGTGTTGCTAATATGGCATAAATTAGAGAGATGTCTTTACATCCTTATGAAAAGGTTTTTGTGGATGGATAGATACTCCTAAGATATTATTGAAAAGGGGAAAGAGCATCTTTTGGTTTGATAGATTTAAACCAGAATTAGCTATCATTAAGTCCATGAAAGGCCTAATTTTCTGTCTTTTAATAGTACATTGATCATTATTTTGGGTTTTTTGAATTAAATTAAGAATGAGTGCACGTAGGACTAATTCATCCATCTCAATATATAGCTACAAAATCATGCCTATAAGATTATTATTTTTTTCAAATCTACTATAACTCCAATATGATAAATAATCTATACATTTTTTCTGAAAATTTTGATTCAAGATGAAGGGAATATGAGGATAAATAAAGAGTAATTTAGTCAAATAATTCTTGTGATTAACGATATTAATAAATGATTTTTTATGTGTCAAATTTTAAACAATAATTATTTTGAAACAAATGTGTTCCTTATGTCAGGTGTTGACATATGATGAAGGTAAAAGCTTACTTGCATTTGGTGTCATTCAAAGACACATGTCATGCTATTATTAATTTGTTATAAATATCAAATATGGGTAAGCATTTTATCATTGATAATTCAATACAACCATCACTTAATTTGCATTTTCTTGTTACTTCGGTTTAATGCAATCTAAAAGAAATTCTAAAACAATGGTGTACGTATGAGTCAATTTTGGTGTATAGCCTCCTTAATTATTTCATCGTGTGTCTATTACCGATCGAGTAACTCTATCCAACCAAATTTAACTATTAGTTGTTGGAAATTTGTCTTTGGCGGGAGTTGCGACCGACCAACTTTAACGGCTTAAACACTAGTGTAACGTATGTTGGAGAATCCGGTTCTTCACACATGCATGATCTACTAAGTACGTAGATAACCGTAGGGCCAAGAATCGTCAAATTTCATTGAGAAATGAAAGAGATATTGGTTCACGAAGTAAGGTGTTTGAAGCATGGAAAGTGTGGTATTGTGTGTAATTCTCCCTCATCGGTAGAGGAAGAAAGAATTGTTGTGTATATAAGATTCGAAATTGGTTTGGGGTTTGGGACCCCAAGGGGTATCCCATGTGTTTAAAGGAGGGAGGACCTAGATGTGCTTCGGTTCGAGGAAAGACTACACGCGCGCCGCCGCCGCCCGCCCGTCCGGTCCGGTTCCGAGTTCCGGGTTCACGGGTCGTGGGCTGTGGGTCTTCTGATATTATCTTTTTGGGCCGAGAAAACTTTGCCGAAGTACGCTTGATCCCGAAGTTTCGGATATACGATTTGGACCGAAATTCTTTCATATGTGCAGTTTGGTCCATGAAGTTCAGAATTTCGACGGTCAAGACAGAAAAGCCAAGCACTCAATTCAGCCATTTATTTTGGCTGAATTACTCCTCCTATAATGGCCAAATACGTTGGTCTTTCACCATTTATGTTGGTGACTTTACTACCTCCATAATGGCCATTATTTGGCTATTATGGAGGCGATTTTCAGCGCTTTTCAGCCCCTCCCTCACCTATATAAACACCCCCTTACACCATTGTTGAACATAAGAGTTAACAAGATAAGAGATGCAAAAAAACAAAGGCACGAAAATACACAACCAAAATAGTTTTCTTCCTACAACTTCCAAGCATCATTTCGTTACTCAATATTCTTCACGGTAGCTCTTGAGTTTCCTTTGCTCAAGGGTTCCATTGTTTGTTTTATCTTGGGAGACAAATTGTCCGGGACGTATAAAGGATACATACGGGGCAATATTGTCTTAAGGACAGAGTGCTACACTCGACTCGGCAAAAACAATTTACATTTTTCCGTCTTCTATAAAACTGGAATTTCCAGTTTTTTACTTGTGTAACGATTGTAATTTCAGATTCCATGTTGAATTATTAAATCTTTGTTTATCCTTTCGAATACTTGTAATAGTTATATACTTCCCGTACTGCTTTATAAAGTACCATAGAGCAAAAACTCCCAACATTAGTTGCATTAATTAAAGTTCTCTCCTGGCCCAATGATGTTCGATGTTGATTTATCACTACTTATGGCAATAATATATCTCATATTGAGCAGGCTACATTGGTATAACAAGAGGAGGTAGCTACTGCCGAGAAGAAAGTTGAATAGTTTGCATTATATAGCTTGTTCAAGTTCAACCCATTTAAAACTTGAGCGAATATGAGTTAAATACAACAACAACATATTCAGTGAAATTCCACGGCATGGGTCTGGAAAGGGTAAAGTGTACGCAGACCTTACCTCCAACTTGGTAGGTAGAGCGGTTATTTCCGGAAGACCCTCGGCTCAAGAGTTAAATATGTAACTCAAATTGACCCATAAGAAATTTAATCAAAAAGAGTAGCTCTAATGCAAGCCGTAATTATGAAATTTGCACAGTCTTCATTAAAACAAGGCTCTTCATCAGAAGAAGAAGAATCAGAGATTGATATTGAAGACAGTCCGGTTTTTGGCAACAGTGGATTCTGAAGAAAGTTGCCAAAAGAATTCAAAATACCCGGAGTAGAGTTCAGACAAAATTCCGACAAAAGAAAGTGCTCAAAAAAATTACTTTTAAAAAGCAAAAAGCAAAAACAAAGATTTCAACAATAATTCAAGAAAATGCCAAATGGATAAACAGTCATTCTCCACTCGGATGAATATTTATTCTCCACTTAGATGAATAGTTAGATTCTTTTTTTAATTACGAAAATGTCATGTAAAAGTCCTATAAAAGGAGATTCCCTCACCCTTAGTTACATAAGCTTTTTCTTTTTAAGTTTTTCTTTCTAAACTTCAGATTCTAGAGAGAAGTGAGAGCTCCTTTAAAGAAATTCTCCTTTAAGTTAGATTAAAATTTCCCTCAAATACCCCTATGATTCAGTTCTTATGATTCATATCATATGACTCATATCATATGATCAAAATATCTTAGAAATTCCCAAGGTATATCTTCTTGATAAAATACTTTGTAAATTCCAATTTATTTTAAATGAATATGATTATGCACGGTACTATCTCCTAATCTTTTAAATACTTCATGCTTTTAAATTATTTAAATTACTGCATTAAATATTTGGTCGGTTCTACCGCCTATTTGATTTAAATTCCTGCAGAACCTTTGATTTATGGTTTCCATAACTGGAACCTTAAATTGTAAGTTAGACTTTATTTACTTTCTGCATATTTCAATTATCTTTTAATTCTTTCAATACATTATATCCCGATTCCTTCCATGTCTGTTATCCCCTTTAGATCATCATTAAAATATTTTTATTACACTATTTTGTTCAATTATCGAGTTGTTTATATATATATATATATATGTTATTTTTTAAAATTAAGTGTAAAAAAAAAATCAGAAAACGTCGATCCCGACCCCATTCTGCCCCGCCCTTATCCGACGCGACCGGAACCTGGACGTGACATCGGCCGAACCCGCCAATCCCGCCCTACCCGTACCGCCGGGACCGCCCCGTTGGCCACCCTTATATATTTGAAAGCGAATTATCCCAAACACCTTTTTCTCTTCCACGCTCTCTCGAAGTAGAGCTTTTGGTTTTGGGCACTGCAGTTGTAAAATGGCCGGAGACCTGTTCGAAGATTTGCCTCCTCCGGCTGCGCCACCATATTCCGCCAATGGTACTCCTACAGAGGCTTCGCCGGGGCCACCGCTACCACCTCTTCCTCCTCCTCCTGCTCTGAAGAGTGCCCTTAAACGTACTAAACCAGCTGCAGAATCACAACCTGAAAGTAAGTCAATTTTCTTTGCTTATTCATAAAAAAATCTACTCCCTCCGTTCCAATTTATCGAGTGTCAATTTGATTAATTTTTAAAGCTAAATTAAATTAGATCAACTTAGATATTTAAAAACTATACCAGAAGTACTATAATATGTAATCATTCTTGTAACTTTTAAAGATACATTATAAATTATTAGTAGAAGTTTACGTAGTTTGAATCTCTAAAAACAAAAAGTGTCGCATAAATTGGGACAAAGGTTTTTGTTTAGCGTATGCTCAAATAGCTTAATGAATAGTTTGATTTTTAAGTTTCTTTACTTCAATTCTGGTTGTTTTGAGCTCATTTTTAGTTTAATATACATGTTTAAGAAGGGAATAGGAAATATTCAACTGGTCTGTGTAACTTGAGATGTGACACTACCATTCGAGCTGTGTTTTTTGCAAATTTAGTAATTTGGTAAGTTTTTTTTAGAGATTCCTTTGAGGGTTTATGATCCCTTAATTAGTGAGATGTGTTATTGATTGTCACAAGTTCAATACACATGTGTAATGATTTTCTGATTAATTTTCCGATGCTTCAGGTTAATTTTGGTTAAATAGAAAAAGGTTGGAATTGGGATCTAGAAAGGCTGCAACCTCAATCCATTTGTTGTGTTCTACACTAGTGATAAAAGCTGAAGCAAATTAGTTTGAAATCTCATCTTTCTGTGTTTTAGTATTAGAATGAAATAACAACAACGTACTAGTGTAATCGCACAAGTGGGGTCTGTGGAGAGTGATGTGTACGTCTGTACGCAGCCTTACCCTTAACTTGTGAAGATAGAGAGGATGTTTGCAATAGACCCTCAGCTCAAATAAAGCATAACCAAATCAAGTCTGGAAAGGGTATATGATAGTGAAAAAGCCATGCTGAAATAATGGGGAAGAGAAGAGTAGTAACAACAAATAATACGATAACTGAAGCAAAGAACAACAAGTAATAATAAAATTGAAGAATAAACTAGTAGGAGAGTAATAATAACGATATTGATAAGGGAAACTAGACAACGCTCGACTAACTACTAACCTTCTACACTAATCCTCGACCTTCATATCCTCCTATCTAGGGTCACGTCCTCGGTAAGCTGCAGGTAAGCTATAGGTATGCCATGTCATGTTTTAATCGCCTCTCCCGATGTATTAGAATGAAATAGGCCATGTAAAATTCATATGGCCTACCCAACTATTTTGGGGTTGAGGCTTAACTTATGGATTATTCTATCCACTTTCCGTGACACATATTCTAGCAATTCCCGTTTTGAAGACTTCTACTTTTCATGATCCTACAAGTTGTTACTGTTTTATTTGTTGTTGGATGCTCAATATTTGAGTTAGGTAAAGTATTGAGTAGCTGTTGTTGACTTGCAGCTTCTGCTCCTGAAAAAAAACGATTGAGGTTTAAAACAGCCACGGATGCCTCGGAGACGCAAGTTATTGAAGCCATGCAAAAAATAGCATCACATATAAAGAACACTTCAAAGTTTAGCAAGGCATCAAAGCTTGCGTTGCAGTTGATTCAGGCTGGCAGTGTAAAGCCTGCAACTAGTGACCATTTCTTCGCCATTCTTGAAGCTGCAATGTCATCACTCACCGCCTGCAACGAGCCCCCTGTACGAGCAGATTACCATGAGTTATTCACAGCTGCGCAAGATACAATCGAGGTGAGCAGTGCCCATCATTTGTTTACAAGTGGTCTATGTTGGACATCTTATAGTGGAACTTACCTGATTATAATTTTTTTCACTTGCAGTGTCTTTCAAAGAAACAGCAAAATATGATAACTACATGGACCATGAGGGCTGTGGTGGCTAATGACCTCTTCACTGACGAAAGTTTCACGGTATGCTTTTGTCTTGTTTTATTTGCAGTGTCTCTATTCCAATAGAGTTCTTATTTTGATAAGTCTATTCCAACAGCGTTCTACGCAGTTCATCAGTAAGAGTCATGAATTTTTATACTGAAATTCAATCTACTACTTTGAAGGCACTCATTTTGTTAAGTATTATGAAGACATCGTTTTGTTAAGTATTATGAAGGCACTTTAGCGAGAAGCACTCTTCACGAAGATTCTTTGCAACGTGATCTGCTGTTAGAGTATGATCCGTATTGCCTACTGTTTAGTTCATCTAGGAGTTTTATAAAGCTTCTGGATTTCTCGACACAGTTGCTCTTGTTGGAAGTAAGTATTCCAAATAGAGTACAGGTGACACTTGAATTGACCTGCTAAAATATAAATAATCAACTGAACTTCTCATTTCGCACCATTGAATAACATTTTGGCAAAGTCTGCAAGTAATTAAAATGGTTGGTGGCTTCGTTGGGATGTATATTTTTGTCAATTCAAGTTAAATTAATATAAGATTAAAGAGTTGACTGAAGAACGTATGAGCTTAATTTATCACAGCAGGAGGGGCTGCAAGTGTCTGAAAGCATCAAGGTTATAATTAGCAAGTTTTCAGAACAAAAATGGGCAAATTGCATCTTACCCTTTTGCAAGTTATGATTGACACCATACAGGGAAGAGTGACAACCTATTTGAAATCTGAAAGTCTGAAACTGCACCCTCTTTCATAGTTGGCATGGCTAACAAGTACTATTACTCTTTTTGATTATGTGGTTAACCTGTGTATTACTTTCTTATGACGAATAAATCTTGGGAGTCTGGCAACTTCTATGAGGAACACAGTTTAAGTCTTTGAGTAGGTATTTCTTGTTGGCAAACACACATAACCTTGACTAGCATGTAAACACTTACTGCCTCAATGATCTTTGTGAACTGTAAAAAGTTCAAATAATGGAATTTTAATGATGGTCTAGGTAAAGACTTGAAAAAGAGATATATTTAAAGATGTGGCATATTTTTGTGGAAGAAGCAGAATCAGATGCAATTTGGGAGTGTTCTGGTAATTTTTCCTACTGACTTATCTACAAAAAGAAAAGCCAAAAAAGAGCACTGGCAGTTATGAACTGCCAGGAGTGGAAATAACACCATAATATCTCTCAGGTCCATATGAGACTAAGAATGGTTGATGTTGGACAATCCTTATAAGTGGAGTTAGCTTAAGTTGTTTTTTCAATAAGGTAAGTGGGAGTTAAGTTGTAAATGCATTTTTAGGAGTTATCTTCTGGTTAACTTCTTTTATTCTACTATTTTATATTTACGTCTTCTATCCCTGTTTTTTCGCAATCACTTTGACTCTCCATGGCACTTATTATCAGTCATTTAAGGGATATTCAGTCTTCTAACAAAAATGATTTCAGATCATCTCAATTTTTTTTACTTTTGAGATTTGACTTCTTTCATGAGAAAATAATTTGTTCTGTATACCGATAGCTGGAAAAGTAAGAATCATTTTTGACTCACTATGACATTAATGTATCTGCATCTTTATCAATTAAAGATTAATGTCTTTGAACGCTATATGCAGAGTGATTCACTTTTGGTTGTCGTTGCTGTTCATTTTCGTCATTGAGAATTGCTAGTTTGATTTGAAAGACTGTGAAATGCAGATTGGTCATATGATCTCTTGCGGACAACCTCAATTTCATTGTCTGCCATCATCCATTTTGGGGGTTTCTTTTCGACCGTGCCAGTTCATTGCTAATTTAGGCAGGGAAATAGAGACAGGTTATCTTCTGATCAAATGACTAGCACGTGTGCAAGTTCCCTTTAGGCTTGATGGTCTGTTAGTTTGAAGAGAAACAATTCTCACTTTAGACTTACTTGAAGGATGTTAAGGACCAAATTGAGTCAGACTATATATTCGAGAGACCTTTTTGGTCTATGTTGCCAGATCATTCAAAAATTTTGCAGCACCATGTCGTCCGACACGATTTGGGTGCGAGTGTGGGTGTGGACGCCGCACCGGATTTGGTCAATCTAACTTGTGTGCTTTGACTACACCTATGGCCAATAAGTATAGGTTGATTGGATACTTGGTTTGATGTTCGGTTTATGCCATATATACATTCACATAAAGTACTAGAACACTTTGCTAGTATACAAGATAATTTTTAAATAAAATATTAAGTGTTTACAAAAATTTATTTAAACTAGCTTTAATTTAATAACTTCAATTACTTGTCGAAGTATATACTTATATATGCCGTAATATACATTTATTGCTTGTATCTTAATACCCGTCCCCATACTCCTATCCATATTCTCGAATCTCTAAGATTTAGGTGATGATGAATCTGACTTCTAGATCCGCACGTGCGTTGGTTGCCCACGACGGTATCTGAGCAATATAGATTTTGGTCAAAATTTGCTGCTAAGCTGATTTTTCCTAAAATTTGTTTCCATTTATCTGGAAGTATGACCGTCTTTTATCTTCTTTCTTTTCTCTGCTTTGATATATTTCAGTTTTCAAAAGCAACGGGCAGAATTAAAGAAGCAATTTCAAATCTTCCTGTTGCAACTGAAGATGATGATGGAGACGAGGCTGCTGCTTTGAAAGAAAAGACAGAAGCCGTGAATGATGAAGCCCAAACAGATAATAAGGAAGAGAGTGATCCATTTGGACTTGATGATTTGATTCCAAGCACATCAAAGAAAGATGACAAATCAAAGGTGAAGAGGGTCACCGCGACTAAAGCAAGAAAGGGACAAGAAGAAGAAGAAACCAAGAGATTCCTGAGATCACAGCGAGAAGCCTTGATTTCCTGTTTAGAAATTGCTGCAAATCGTTACAAAACCACATGGTAATGTATCTATTGACAATCAAAGCTCTGTTATGTATTTCAGCTAATTAAATCGTTACTGTCTTACCATTTCTCATAGGGCGTGACTTCTTTTTGTCAGGTGCCAAACATCTATTGACATCTTAGTCAAGCATGCCTTTGATAACGTTTCAAGGTTCACCTCCCGACAAAGGGATGCTATTGAAAAACTTTGGGCTTCTGTCCGTGAACAGCAAATTCGGAGGAAGCAAGGGAAATCTGTGTCTGGGAAACTTGATGTAAATGCTTTCGAGCATCTCCAGGCAAAATATGCAAATGAGAAGATCAGCATCCGACGTGCTGTTGGAGGTAGTGGGGATCGAAAGTGTCAACAGTGGCTTGGTTGATTTGATTTCTCTAGTAATGCAATCTATAGCAGGGCACATCTGGTTGCAGAATTAGTCATTGGTAGTTATGATTGTATTTACTCTGAGAAAAGAGGACAAAATTTGAGAAGTACATGAATTCTATGGTGAGTGAAAGTGAAACACTACCGACCCTTCTTTTGCTCCCTTGTGTTCCTTAATGAATATTGACACTGTTACATGTTGAAATTCCTATGACCTATGTCACTTCCATAGTCTCATGAGTCATTAATCATTACTATTGAAATTGTATTCAGTAATTGAACGGAACATGGCAACTCATAATAAGAAAATGCCAATATTAAGAAGAATATAGCAATAGCCAATAGTAGTTCACCGATAGACTACAATGGCAATTAAAGTGGACTGGATTCTTTTTGGGAAGGTGAGATACCCTGATTAAACACTGAAAAAAATTCCTGTTTTGAACAGAGTAATACTATTACTAATTGAGGAGATGAAGCATATTTTAGACATTTTTAACTGTAAAAATGTGAAATCCAGTAATTTCTTTGTTTCGAAAATAACATAATAAATTGAAGAAAATTGATTCGGATTTACACTCTAAATTCAATGATCGACCATCCTAATATAAATCCTATCATTTCTTTTGGACGGATATACTCTCTCCGTCCCAAATTAGTTGCATATTTCGCTTCTCGAGAAATCAATTTGACTAATTTTTAAAGCTAAGTTGGTTAAATTAGTTCAATATTTTAAAATTTAAATATTGAAAAACTATACGAAAAGTACTGCAAGTTAAAACTTTTCTCATGTCAATTTATTAAAAAAAATATATTATAAAAGGTTGATCAAAGTTTACCTATAGTAACTAATTTGATATGGCAGAATTAGCGCAAAAGAAAAACTTAAGTTGTGGGTGTTGGGGAAAACCTCCAAATTTCAAAGAAGTTGACAAAGGAAAATGTCATTGAAAACAAAAATAGGGGAAAATGTGTAAATCTCATAAACTAATGGGACAGCCATTGCAAAAAGACGAAAATTAAACCCTAAACCCGCCTCTCCCTATAAATCTGCTAAACCCTACTCAATTAGGTTTCGTGTTCAAAATCTTCATCTGCATCCAAAGGTATGTAATTGGCCTTGGATTAGTTACTTTCCTGCATTTCACAGAATAAGCACATATCGAAGGCTTCACAGTCAGCATTTTAAATAAACCACTGTGGAGCTCAAAACTTGTGCTATATCAGAATCTTCATATAACTAAGTGTCTTCTTGATATGCATTTTTGCAATTAGTCAGGAGGATTTGTATGTGATGAACATTCTATTGTGAATCTTTGTTATCTGAATCAAGTATTTAGGATTTTAAGTCAAATGATGTGAATTAACAATTCACTAGTTTGTGTTTTGTTCCTTTTCCCTAAAGCAATGCTCTTTTATGTTGTTTTTGTTGCAAATGTGTTTACTTTCCTAGCCTATTATGTTTTGTTGTTGTCAGTGGCATTAAGGAGAAATCTTATGGTTGAGTTAGTTGTTAATGTTGCTGATATAATGTGCATTGGTGCCGCTTAGTTTATATAATTTAGTTTAAAGTGACTGATAGAACTTTTTGGTCTGGTATCTTTTTCTAGGTAGAGATGTGTATAATCTTGTATTCCTGACATTTATTACGAGTAAAGATTTGAACAAAGCTTCTGTGTTAGATATTTATATTACTTGCAAGTAAATATATACTCCATAAGATAGTGTACCCGCTCTATATATAAGAAAAATTAGTTGGAAGTGTAATGCTTAGGAAAGAAATTTAGTGGATGCAAGTATATGTCTTAGATTATATATTTTCACTCAAGGATAAAGGTTGCAGTGAAGATTGTTAATTGTTATACTAGTTCTTTCTTTTTTGTTTGGACAGTTTGTTGCTCTTCGTTATTCTATTTCATTCCATTTCCCTTTGTTTTGTTTTACTATCATGTATATATATGAGAATCTACAACTCCTCACACTAAATTCTGTTTTAGCTTGTATTTACTGGTGTGTGTGTGTGTGTGTGTGTGTGTGTATGTTATAATGCAGGTTTAGAAGTAACAATGGCAAAAAATCCAAAGGTTTTCTTTGACATATTGATTGGCAAAGCCAAAGCCAGGAGAGTTGTGATAGAACTGTTTAAAGATAAGACTCCTAAAACTGCTGAAAACTTTTGAGCTCTCTGCACGGGTGAAAAAGGGATTGGGCAGTTAGGGAAGCCATTACATTGTAAGGGCTCGGGGTTCCATCGTATCATTCCAAACTTCATGTGCCAGGGTGGAGATTTCACCCGAGGAAATGGGACTGGAGGAGAATCAATATATGGTACAAAATTTGCTGATGAGAACTTCAGTATGATGCATACTACGCCCGGCCTTCTTTCAATGGCAGATTCTGGACCAAATACCAATGGATCTCAGTTCTTTATCACCACAGTAGCAACACCTTGGCTTGATGGTAAACACGTCGTATATGGGAAGGTTGTAGATGGATATAGTGTTGTTCAAGAAATGGAAAATGTGGGCTCAGATAGTGGGAAAACATCATGCTTGGTCTTAATTGAAGATTGTGGGGAGCTAAAGGAGAACTAATCGCTCAAAATGTAGTTGAGCAACATGTTTTGGTCCTGGAGCTTTCCTCATGTACGCTGTGCAAAAATCTTATAGGCATGCTTTTTTTTGGACAAGCTGCTGCTAGTATTTGTAAAGGATTGCTATGTTTTGTAGTTCTATTAAATAACTGGTGCAATGACATTGTAATATGCTTCTTACCTTGTCTAAATCCCTTTTTACACTTGAGATGATAATCTTGATTATGTTTAATAAAAGGATAGGAAGTGTATCTAAGGCTTTGAAATCCAGATTGCATAAACTTCTATATAGCATGAAGAGATTTTATCCATTTAGTTTGTTTACTTGCTTCTACTTACATTTGTTTCTTAGATCTAGGACATCCAATTGATTGTACAATTGTTTAAACAATTGCATAAAACTTAAAAGAGGAGATTCACAAGAAAAAATGATGTTCTTATTCAAAAATATGATCCGAGATTCAGATCCGCATTACAAGCAAATCCTGAATTTGTACACTTTGTTTCTTCTAAGTACTAGGTAATGTAAAAATGCTAAGACAACAATATAAAGTCGCATTGACTGCCAAAAAAGGAATGAGTATCAGCAATCTTGCAGTGAAGCTCAAAAGAAAAGCTTGAACTTGTCTTCAATTGAAACATTCCTGTGATACCCAAAATTTTCTCCATTAACAATATACAGCAAAGGCTGCATTTTTACAAGCATTCTTTTAATTCAATCCTACTCATCATCAATCAGTTGAGTATCTTCATCTTCCCACCTTGGTGGCCTAACTACTAAAAGCACCATTCCCAAGCTCGTTTCAACCCCCATTTCCTTCAATGTCAACCCTCTTTCCACTTTCAATCCCTCGTCGTTACTCCCATTGCCACCACCAAGCACCAAGTAAAACCCGTCATCCATTGCCACTTCCTTCCTTCCCCTATCAGCCACTACCAAAACCGGCTCTTCCTTGTACTTCCTCTTCTCCTTCCACGGCAACAACTTCCCACTCTTAAACGACACTGCAACTCCGCCTCTCTCTAAACCCGAAATCGGTTGCCACCCTGGCAAAACCACCCATCTCCTCCAATCCTTCTCCGCCTCCACGACCCCAAAATCCCCGACCCCACCACACTCCCACGGGGCCGCCTCCACCTCAAATTGCCTTGCCTCCGCCTTACAAACAGGCAAAACAACGACTACACTCGACTCCGCTACCTCCCCTAACTTCATTCTCACTAAAGGTACTGTCACCGCATCATCAATTACACTCTCCTTCGCTACCCCTTTTCCTTCTACCTCCTCTACAAGCAAAGTCCTAGCATTTTCAGACTCAACTACTTCTAAAGCTTTTTCCATCGCCACCGTCCTCGAATCCTCAGCATCAGCAGCAGCATGCTCCATAGCTAACCTAAAAAACAAGAAAGCCAAACAATCACCAGGCGAATCGCCATTAAACTTATCCCAACCATAATCCACACGTCTTCGCGGATAATCCTTCATTGCCCTAGCTAAATCTTGCGCTTGTTTCGCGTCAAACGCATTCCTCACCATAAAACTAGCAGCATCAGCTCTTTGCCTAGCACTTAACAACCTTATTTCATACAACAACTCCGCACCCCCAGAGTCGAAAAACGACAACGTTTCTTGATCCAATTTCGACTCAATAAGCGATTCACGAACTTGAGCACCAACTACTAGTCTATTCTGCTCAACCCCAGTAATCCCAGTGATTTCTTCAAGGGTTGAAGGGGTAAAACCTTCACTAGTTAATGAAGGGATTAAAGGGGCAAATTCATACCAAAGGCCAAGGCGGTTAGCGAGAACTTCAAGCTTGGAGTTGGTGTCAAGATTGCGGAATTTGGGTGGGAGAGGAGAAGGGGGTGGACGAAATGGTTGATAAAGATGTTGTTGTTGTTGTGGTGGTGGTGGTGGCGTTGAGAATTGGGGTTGTTTTCTTTCGCCTGAAGAAGGTGGCATCATGAGAGATGTTATTATGGGTTTGGGGTTGGGAGTTGGTTTGTGGGTTATGGAGGGTGGTGAGTGGTGGGGGTGGATAGGGAGGAATGGGGTGGAGAGAGATAAGGGTTTAGGGGAGTTTACTGTGAGGGAAAACATGGTTGAGGAAGTGTGAAGATTGAAGAAGAAGAAGAAAAGAAGAGGGGTTGCATAAGAGAAACTAGAGAACTACCTTATCTTCTTTTTTTGTTATTTTTGATATTTGGGTTGTTGATATTTTTGTTTTGGGCTTTCTTCTGGACCTCCAACGTTTGATAGCTTTAGTTGGGCCTGGGTCTGTATTGGAGCCCAATAATAAAAGTTTTTTCACAAATGGCGTCCACAAAGGGTGGTCTTGATTTTTTGGCTTCCCGCTTAACAAAATTTTTTAAAATATAGTATCCGCTTCAAAAGTTCACTACGCAGAGCTTTTGTTTCCCATTAGACATAAGTTGTGGACAAGAATTAGTTTTTCCCATAAAACAAAAGTTCAGGATATTTCAAAACAGTGAATCTGCTCAATTGACCACAAGTTCTGCCTTATATGCAAAAACTAGAACTTATGCCTGATGGGCAATAAAAGTTCTTCCCAGCGATTTTTTTTTAACTTAAGGTCATTTTTTAGAAATTTTATTAAACGGGAATAAAAATTCAAGACTGGACACTTTTAAGGACACCTTACGTCATTTGCTCGATGTTTGATAGCTTTGGTTGAGCTCAATACTAATAAAGCTGAACTACAGACCGTATCCGACCCGGTTATGTTAGACTTCACATGTTCTGGCTCTTGGGGACCTCCGCGCTTAGATAAACTTTGGAGCCCATTGCATTTCTCGTTCGGAGGCTTTTTCTTTTGTTCTCTGTTTTATCTAAGGCTGGCCAATGGGGCGGGTTGGCCCGGTCCTAACCCGACCCTGCCCCGACCCCGCCCCGATCCTGTCCCTACCCCATTTAAAAAAAATATTGGTAACGGGATTCGAACCGAGACGGGACCTGGGCTCGTCCCCGTCCCGCCCCAGTCCCGATAGCCCTGTCCCGCCCCGATCCATCCCCGGTCCCGCCCCCTATCCCACCCGATCCCCTCCCCTTTGCACAAAATGGTCGTTGCACAACTATCATTTTATATTTTGGCCGTTGTGCAACAGTCATTTTTGTCCTCCCCCTACCATCTTAATATTTATTTTTAACCCCTTAGTTATTATATTTATACTTTAACCCAATTTTCCAACTATAAATACCTCATTTTCTCTTCATCTTTCTCACAAATCTTCCTACAATCTCTCTAATCTCTCAATCTATCTCTCTACATTGTCTACTAAATATTCAATTTTGTTTATTCATTTGGGAGTGAAGTTGGCAACTAGCTTGAGGATCATCCATCGAACAAAGTTTCAATTTTCAGCCTCTCGATTACACGTCGACGTTACGTCGGCGTTTGGTACATTCGTTCCTTCATTAAATTATTATTATTTCTTTATTTTAATTAGCGCACTTAATTTCATTATCTTTAATTATATATTAGCATATAATTAAAATTGAAGGATTTAGAGGTATGTTTAAGGGTAAGAGTAAGGGTAAGACTTCTTCTAGTATGGGTAACAAGGGCAGGAGTACTTCTTCTAGTCATCATATTCCTAGACACGATGATTTGCTTGAAAGTAAATTTTTTTCTGAAATTCCATTAGATTTAGACGATGAGATATTTTCTGTAACTCAACAAGACTTTAATTTAGAAGATAACGTAGATGACACACCCACTAATCTAGATGACACACCCACTAGTGCAGCTCCAACTGGAACGCCTCATATTCCCCTAGTATGAGACGAGATCCAATAAAATGAAAATGAAAATTAAAATCAGATGCATGAATTTTTTTTGATAGGGACGAAGATAATCAAGTAGTTAGATGTCAAATTTGTAAAAATGTTTATAAATTTAAAATGGGAAAAGCCCAGGGTGGGACGAGAGGTTTATTGAGACACGTACAAAACTTTCACAAATCTAGGTGGGACCAATACATGGCTGAAAATCGGGTGCGACAATGCCCTCTCAGTCGAGACAAGGTTCAAATATTGTCCCGGATCAAGTACAGGGTCAAATTAATCCTATGACGGGGGAAATTGTAGGCTCTAAATACGATAAACATAGAGATAGGGAAGCAATATCAAAATTAGTTGCGGTGGATGGTTCGCTTTTTTCATTTTCTTCATCTCCTGGTTTTATTCATTACATTAGAAACATGTATAATCCTGCTTTTAACGATTTTTTCTAGATCAATTGTTAGGAGAGATGTATTTAAATTTGTGCATGAATATCATCAGTATTTATGTTATTCCTTATATCATTTTCCTGGTAAAGTATCTATCACGTCTGATATAGGTCGTAGTACTAACAACCATGATTATTTAATGGTAACATGTCATTGGATAGATTATAAATGGTCTATGCAAAAACGTATCTTAGCGTATAGATATATAGATGATAGGCACACTGGTATTTTTATTGCAAAAAATATTTATTCAGTTTGTGATTATTATGGCATAACTGATAAAATTATGACTATTACATTAGATAACATTTCTTCTAATAATTATGCTATTTGAATTTTAAAAGATCTTTTAGCTCCATCTTTTTCAAATCATTTTCATATAGAATGTGCATGTCATATTTATAACTTAGTTGTAAATGATGGTCTATCACTTTTTGAAGACATTCTTAATAAAATACAATTTGCTATAAACTTTATTTTTAGAAGTAATAGAATACAACGAAAAAAAGAATATAAAAAAATTTGTCACGATTGTGGACTACCTTATAGACAAATTTCCAAAGAAGTAGCGACTATGTGGAATTCTTTATACGAGCAACTACTTGTTGCTTATGATTATAGAAGACCTATAACTTTATTTTTAACGCTCATAATCAAAATCCAACTGATATGATTGTAGATAACGATTGAGATAAAATTTCAGAACTTATTGTATTTTTAGAGAAATTTTTTCAAGCAACAAAATAATTTTCCGGTATATATTATCCTACTATTTCATCAACAACGTCTGAAAGCGCTTTTTCTGCCGACAGATTTTAAATAGGAGAGCACATACACTCATTAGCGGGAGACAGCTTGGAGATTGCAGTATTATTCAGAGATTGGATAAGAGCGGAGCGGAGAAGGTGCGGTCAATCGGAGATCAACGAAGAAGAAGACGAAAACTACAACGACATCTCATCCGATGGAGGTGGAAGTGACATCGAGCAATTTGATCAAAAATTACTAATTCCAACCGAAGAACCACAAGAAATTATAAAGAAACTAGAAAAAGTTTTTTTAAATATGTAATTTTTTTAATTGCAATTTTACTATGTTATTTGCAACTTTTAACACCACAAAGTTGCAGTTTTGACAATTGTATTAAAAAAATAATCATATTTCTATTAAATAATATAAGAGGCACAAAAACAGCCTTGAGATATTTTATTACACTATCTTATTCAATTATTGAGGTGTTTATATATATATACCGATCCCGCTCCGACATGATATTACCGGTCCCCTTTTCCGACGGGACCGAAAACGGGATGGGACATCGGCGGATCCCGCCCCACCACCGCCCCATACCCGCCCCGTTGGCCATCCATAGTTTTATCTTTATCTTTTGGGATATTTGCACAAATATGTTGCTTTCTTATTGCTATTTAATCTTTGTCCTTGTTTAAAGAATTTGTGTGAAAATAGTCTTGGGCTATAAATTTGGTACACAAGTCTTGTCAAACTGACAACATTTATATTGTTCACAAGTAATGTTGGACCGGACATAATTTTGGTACAAAATGTTCACAAAGTTCTCCCGGATGCGTTGTTTACAAGTTATAAAGCTATCATTATAACTTGTACAAATTCCACAAGTTTGTCAGATTGATAAAATTTGCATGTGCTATTTAATTGTTCTCAATTTTTTGTTGGATTGACAAGACTTTGAACGATTTTTATTCTACTTATTTTATTAAATTATCGATTAAATACATAAACAAACACTTAAATTTGTCACCACCAATCAGATGAATATCTTTAACTTTCCGAGTGATTAGATAGATATCTCTTTCCAAGCTACGAGACATTGTTACCTAAGGAATTTACTCAATCTCTTTCCAAATTTTAGATATTTGGTCTGAAATTAGATTAGGTAATTCAAACTACGGACATACAAGTTTGATTTTTTAGGTTAACTTTATGCTACTCTTTCCGTTTCACATTAGTTGTGACGTTTTTAGTTTACACGTCCTAAAAGAATTATAAATAAGTATATTTTACTAATTCACCTTGTCTCTTATGTGCCTTGACTAAATGCTTAATAGAACAAAGTTTAAGCTAATTGATAGAAATCGGGTATATTTGTGAATATTTAGGTTACTTACCATATTTTGTAGAATCTTTGTACAAGTATAATTATAATATTAGTATTATAGTAGGAATATGAATTTTCATATTTAGAGATTGTATATTCTATATATAGACCTCTTCATTAATGAAAATAATCAAATGATTATTTCTTTCATGGTATCAGAAGACTAGGGCAAAATTTCATTCTCCCAACTACACTTCCGCCGCCTAGCACCCTCGGAATCCGTGATTCCGACACCTTTTTCTTCTAAATTTTTTCCTCTATTCCCAAATTCTCTTCCTAATCCCTAATTCTCCTCTTATTCTTTCATTATGTCTACCTCAAAAAATATGTTTCATCCTGCCCTTACCGTCTCCAACATCAAGAACCATATCCCTATCGTTCTTGAGATGGAAAACGTCCAATATGCGACGTTGGCAGAATTATTTAAAGTTCATGCACGCTCGCATCAAGTCCTTCACTACATCATCCCCGCGGATACAGGCAAGGAGAAGGTGCCTACCGCCAATGATGACCCTGTGTTCTGGACGACTCTTGATGCTACCGTACTCGAGTGGATATATTTCACTATCTTTACGGACCTTTTGCAGACGATTATTGAACCCGACGCCATGACGATGGACACTTGAAACAGGGTGCGTGATATATTCCAAAATAACCAAAATTCTCGTGCCGTCACTCTTGAGCAGGAATTCTCCCATGTCACTATGAAGGATTTTTCGAATGTCTCAGCTTATTGTAAAAGGTTGAAGGAATCGGCGGATCAACTCAAGAACGTTGGTGCGCCCGTCATGAATGATTGTCTTATTTTTTCAGATGGTTGCCGGCCTATAATGGTGTTGAGACTCTTCTTCGTCAAAGTAACCCTCTTCACCCTTGAAGAGGCGGGGTAGGCTAAAAAGGCCACAACTGGAGCAACTTCCGCCATGATGTCGGCCTTGCCACAAAATTCCTACTATTCATCATCTTCGGCTAATTCCACTCCACATTGGAACAACATGGGTGGAAAATGGGGTCAAAATCGAAAGTCCGACGGGAAAGACGGCGGTCGTGGTAAAGGCGGCAGCCGCGGCGACAACGGTGGCGGAAGCAGTGGTCAGGCTGGCAGGGGCAACCGCATCTTAGGCCAGGGAAGTGGCCATGGCAGTGGCCCAACTGGCCCAGTTACCCCATTCCAGTTCCAGCAATTTACCTAGCGAATTGGGCCAGCCAGCAGAGGTCTAATTCGCAGCCAGTTCCATCAGTTTACCCAGCGAATTAGGCCAGCAAGCAGAGGCCTAATTCACGGTAGTTTCGGTCAAGTCAACCGACTGTTGGGCCTTGTCAGCAGGCCTTCACGGCTGCGGGCCCAGCAGCAGTTCTGATACCTACGGATATTGAAGCTGCGATGCATACATTTGGATTAAATCCCCGGACACAAATTGGTACATGGACACTGGAGCCATTTCTCATATGACGTCTATGCAAGGTAATCTCTTGTCTTATTTCAATTTGAGCAAAAATCGTGTACTAATTATTTGTAATGGCAATTCAATTCTAATTCGTGGTTATGGTCACACAAATTTATCCCCCCACATCCACCTCTCGTCCTAAAAAATGTCCTTCATGCCCAACTTAATTAAAAATTTAGTGTCTGTCCGAAAATTCACAACTGATAATTGGGTTTCTGTTAACATTGACCCTTTTGGATTTTCTGTAAAGGATTTCAAGAAGGGGATACCTCTAATGAGGTGTAATAGTCGGGGAGAGCTTTATCCAATCACCGCCACCATCATTTCCACGAGTCAAGCCACACCTTCCACATTTGCTGCTCTTGTTCCTTCCTTGTGGCATGCCCGTTTGGGTCATCCGGGTCGTATATTATTTTTTCTCTTAAAAATAATAATTTCATTGATTGTACGAGTACGCATAGTACTAATATTTTTCCTTCTTGTCCTTTAGGGAAACATGTTAGATTACCATTTGTCGCCTCTACTTCTAGTACGTTGATGCTTTTTGACAATATTCATAGTGATTTATGGACATCTCCCGTTTTGAGTTCTTTGGGCCATCATTATTATATTTTATTTTTGGATGATTATTCTATTTTTTTGTGGACCTTTACTTTGTCTAAAAAATCTCAAGTTTTTTCCACATTCTTAAAATTTAGAGTTTTCATCCGTATCCAATTTGCACGAGAAATTAAAAACATTCAATGTGATAATGGTAGGGAATATGATAATAGGCCATTTCGGGAATTTTGTGACACTCATGGCATATCTTTTCGATTTTCTTGTCCTCATACGTCCTCGCAAAATGGGAATGCCGAAAGAAAAATTCGTACCATTAATAATATTGTCTGAACTTTACTAGCCCATGTTTCATTACCCCATCTTTTTGGCATCATGCGTTACAAGTGGCGACCTACCTCATTAACATTCTCCCTATCAAAGATCTACCATATCAATCCCCACTTAAATTTCTTTACAATAAAGATTCCTCGTATTCTCATCTTAGGGTGTTTGGGTGCTTGTGCTATCCTCTTTTTCCATCCACTACAATTAATAAACTTCAAGATCGGTCTACCGCTTGTGTATTTTTGGATTTCCATCTAATCATCGTGGTTACAAATGTTTTGATTTAACTTCTAATAAAATCATAATTAGTCATCATGTTATTTTTTATGAAACCCAATTTCCGTTTGCTCAAGTGTCCAAATCCGTGTCGAGTGCTTATAATATTTTGGACGATGCTCCCTCCCCGTATATTCTAAAACAGTGGACCCGAGAGTCAGATCTGCCAGTAGGCCCATTACCTGTTGGCCCAAACAATCTCGGCAATGTTCCAGCCTCTCAGCCAAGTTCCGAGGCCCGGCCCAGTGGCGATCTTGGCCTAGTTTATGGTTTCGAGACTAAGTCTAGTCTCGATCCAGTTCCTGGCCCAGACTCTCGGACCAGTGTCGGTCCATTTCTGGCTCAAAATTTTCTCCTTCTCCTCCTGGTCGTCAGCCAGTCGCTATTGGGCCAGCAGACCCACTGCCTGCTGGCGAGTCCACCACTGACCCAATAATTACCCAAATCCCATCAAATTCTATCTCAAGTCAAGGGCCCGTTACGAGTAGGCAACGGGGTATTTTTAAACCAAAACGACATTTTAATCTTAATTCTAATGTCACTAAATAACCCCTACCACGTAACCCAGTGTCTGCCCTTCATGACCCGAATTGGAAAATGGTCATAGTTGACGAATATAATGCTCTTATTGAAAATAAGACGTGGGATTTGGTGCCCCGTCCGCCTGGTGTTAATATTATTCGGTGTATGTGAATTTTTACTCATAAAAAAAATTATGACGGTTCTTTTGAAAGGCATAAGACCCGTCTTATAGGTGATGACAAAATACAATAGGTTGGCTTAGATTATGGAGAGACATTTAGTCCGGTGGTCAAACCGACAGTTATTTGCATTGTGCTTAGTCTGAGTCTCTCGAAAGCATGGCCCATTCATCAGCTGGATGTGAAAAATACTTTCTTACACGATGATTTTAAGGAGACAATATACATGCATCAACCCTTGCATTTTAAGGACTCTAATTATCCTCACCATGTCTGTTTGCTGAAGAAGTCCTTATATGGGCTTAAACATGCATCACTGCTTGGTATAAGAGGTTTGCAGCTTATGTGTCTACTATTGGATTTTCTCACAGTAGGTCTGATCATTCTCTATTCATCTATCATCGTGGTACTTCTCTAGCATACATTTTGTTATATGTGAATGATATTATTTTGACTGCCTCCTCTGATAACTTGCGCAAGTCTATCATGACCCTTCGCAGTTCAGAATTCCTATGAAAGACTTGGGACCCTTTAGTTATTTTTAGGGAATAACTGTCACTCGTCATGCAGGTGGTCTATTTTTATCACAGAGAAAGTATGCGACTGAGATTATTGAGAGAGCTGACATGTCATCTTGTAAGTCCTCTTCTACCGGTTGATACCAACCCGAAGTTGAGTGCTACGTCTAGCACACCATATGAGGATCACACCCATTATCGTAGTCTTGCAGGGGCTCTTCAGTATCTTACATTCACAAGACCTGATATTACTTACGCAGTTCATTATGTATGTTTATTTATGCATGATCTGCGGATTGAGCACATGCATACGCTCAAACATATTATAATATACATACAGGGCACACTTGATTATGATTTGCATTTATATCCATCCTCCGTCTCTACTCTCGTATCTTATACAAATACTGATTGGGGTGGATGTCCAGATATCAGACGTTCAACTTCTGGTTGTATGTTTCTTGGTGATAACTTGGTCTCTTGGTCGGCAAAACGCCAGGCTACTTTATCGCGATCCAGTGCGGAGGCCGAGTATAGAGGCGTAGCCAATGTGGTGTCTGAGTCATGTTAGCTGCGTAATCTATTATTAGAGCTTGACTTTCCTATTCAGAAAGCTACATTGGTCTACTATAATAATGTTAGTGTCGTCTATCTCTCTGGGAATCCGGTCTAACATCAACGCACTAAACATATCAAGATGGATATTCAATTTGTTCGCGAAAAGGTAGCTCGTGGACAAGTACGCGTCTTACATGTCCCTTCAAGGTACCAAATTCCTGACATCTTTACTAAGGGTCTTCCCTTGGTTCTGTTTGAAGATTTTAGGGATAGTCTCAGCGTACGACAACCGCCCGCTATGACTGCGGGGGTGTGATAGAAATCGTGTATATTTGTGAATTTTTAGGTTACTTATCATATTTTGTAGAATCCTTGTACAAGTGTAATTAGGATATTAATATTATAGTAGGAATATGATTTTCCATATTTAGAGATTGTATATATAAACCTCTTTATTAATGAAAATAATCAAGGGATTTTTTCTTTCACTAATTTTATTGGTATCTGAATAATCATAATATCAACCAACAATCACTTATTTGAACTCTTTAAATATATTATGTAATTAATATTATTTACTTTCAAGAAAAAATAATATTAAAGGCAAAACAGAAAAAAAATTAATTTTATCTTGATTTTATTAAATGACAAATATTGGGAATAAGTACTTTTTACTAACGTTGACAGCTAATATGGGAAGAAGGGAGTATTGTGTTTCTTTTCTTTTCTTGATTATACGGCAATTTGAAAGATAACTTTTCTTGATTATAGGGGAATTTGAAAGAAAAAGATCATCAAAATTGGTTGAAAAATATTATTTTTCAATGTTCTGAAGATATTTGTGAATGTTATCATACACGAGGGAAATTGGCTATGGCATGGCCTGTAGAATAGAAAAAGATAGTAGTAATTATTTTATTTGTCATGTTACACTATAGCCTTTGCAAGCCTAGCAAGAAAAGGAGGAAATGGATATTCATTTTAGTGTGGGTGAACATAATTATATACTCAATCATTTATATTTATATTTATATTTATATTTATATTTATATTTATATTTATATTTATATTTATATTTATATTTATATTTATATTTATATTTATATTTATATTTATAATTATATTTATATTTATATTTATATTTATATTTATATTTATATTTATATTTATGTTTATATTTATATTTATATTTGTATTTATGTTTGTATTTATGTTTGTATTTGTATTTGTATTTATATTTATATTTATATTTATATTTGTATTTATATTTATGTTTGTGTTTGTATTTATATTTGTATTTGTATTTGTATTTGTATTTGTACTACACTAGATGAGAATAGCCAGTGCAAGCACGGGCCAAATTTTTACAATTTAAGTAGCTAGTTTTTGGTGCTTTAAATTGTTATTTGGTCATAAAGTATAATAATGCTACAGTAGCTGAAAATGCAATTGAACACAAACGGTAAATCTTGCATTTTTTCGCTAGGCAAAACAAATGATTTTATCCTCTAAGCAGTTGAATATATCAATTCATGATATTGATGAATTGATTGTATGTGATTTTATTGGTTATGCTTGCCTAGGTCATGATGTGAAATCCCTGTTGCAGTGTTTGGACAAATGTTGGTGCCTGTGTTTCGACAAAAAGTTGGCTACATGTGGAGATTTTTTTTTTGATATCCAGCTACCCGGCTTACGCCAGACTATTTCTGGAGATAGTAGTCCTGGTCCCTCAACACTACTATCAGTAAATTACAGGATGTGCCTGAATGATCAGGGTTTGAGAACATAGCAACTGATATCACCTACAAGGTCCTACCCCAGAAGAGAGCAAATTGCTCCCACGAATCCACAATGCAGGCCTCCAGCTGAATTTTAAGTTCTCCTCCTTTGTCATCCAGCTATGCCCAGGAACTACATGTGGAGATTATTAGTCAGTCTCGGCCTATCAGTTCTCTTTCTTGTTCAATCAGCAATTTAATTTTCTAGGTTTGGTTAAAAGCACCAGCTCAGATGAAAGAAACATATGGTATCTCATGGTAATAAAGTCATACATGAATAGAACCATAAATATGGATGGCAACGGATCAGATCTGGAACGGATTCCACTAGATCCAGATCCAGATTCGATTTTCATACCTGAATCCAGATTTATTGGGTCCATAAAAATCATATCCAAATTCGGATCCATCGGGTCCACGGATCGGATCTGGATCCACATGTAAATTTTTTTGCCTTGAATAATATTCCCATATGTTAAAACTTTTTTGACAAAATGAAACTCAATCTGATTGAGTTCATTCAATCAACCTACACAAACATGACACCATTCTTCCAAAATACTGAACGAAGTTTTAGCATCACAAGAAAATAAAGACGATGAAGCAAAGTAAGTAAATAACAACATCATGGAAAACACTGCAATTACAAAAGACTTGAAATTAAATTTTACAACAATGTTCTTTAAAATGCCAGCAACATCTTCTATAACCTTCTGCCAAACTTAATAAACTAGTCTTCGAAGTCACTAGTCTTAACGTCATCAACATCCTAAAATAACAAAGAAACAATCATATTAAAAAGAGATAACCAAAAAAATTCATCTCAAAAAATATTTATGATTAAACATATCATTTACCATATCAATACAGTCAACTACTTCCCCTTCTTCTTTAGAATCTTCAGTAACTGTCGAACAAGCATGTGTGCCCTCCAAAGTACTTTTATTTGAAAGAAATTGAAAAATAAATAGAAGGTTCATGTTAGATTTTTTTTTGATATTAACGTATATGAGAATAATCAATACATAAATAATAAATACATTTAATGTCTTCGATCATCCAATTTTGCAAGCACATTAATGCCTCCACCGTTTTAGAGCTTGTAAGGTTTCTTTTGTTAGAGATATGTTTCCGCTTAGTTTTTTATTGGGCCTTTTGAGAATTATGGGATTAAACGTATGGACCATTTAAAAAATAAAGTCCAAATCTGAATGTAAAATACATAAATTATGAAAAAATTTAAGAAAATACTTATAAAATTACATTCTAGGTTATAGATATATTTAATAAAAAATGGATCCATGGTCGGTTCTGGACCGCATACGAATCTCAAATACAAGATTCAGATCCAGATTCGATCCGTCAAAAATGAATCCGGGTCCGATCCGAATCCGTCGAGTCTAAATTTTGAAGATCCATATCCTATAAAACGGATCTAGATCCACCGAATTCGGACCGAGTCCAGAATCCACTGTCATCTTTAACCATAAACAACAAAAGCAAAAGAATACAAAAGGTGCACTAAACATCATTGATTAGTGAATAAGCAAACAACTAATAAGTGCTCATTAGAGTTTCCTCAACGGATGCACCTTCCTGCATATATTTTTAATGTGTGTTTTACATGTTTACGGAAAGAAATAATCCCTTGATTATTTTCATTAATGAAGAGGTTTATATATATATAATATACAATATCTAAATAAGGAAAATCATATTCCTACTATAATACTAATATCCTAATTACACTTGTACAATGATTTTACAAAATATGGTAAGTAACCTAAATATTCACAAATATACACGGTTTCTATCACACCCCCGCAGTCATAGTGGACAGTTCTCGTACGCTGAGACTGTCCCTAAAATCTTCAAACAGAACCAAGAGAAGACCCTTAGTAAAGATGTCAGCAATTTGGTACGTTGAAGGGACATGTAAGACACATACTTGTCCACGAGCTACCTTTTCGCGAACAAAGTAAATATCCATCTCGATATGTTTAGTGCGCTGATGTTGGACAGGATTCCCAGAGAGATAGACGATACTAAAATTATCACTGTAGACCAAGGTAGCTTTCTGAATAGGAAAGTGAAGCTCTAATAAAAGATTACGCAGCCAACATGACTCAGACACCACATGGCTAAGCCTCGATACTCGGCCTCCGCACTGGATCGCGATAAAGTAGCCTGGCGTTCGACCAAGAGACCAAGTTATCACCAAGAAACATACAATAACTAGAAGTTGAACGTTTGGTATCTGGATATACACCTCAATCAACATCTGTATAAGATACGGGTGTAGAGACGGAGGATGGATATAAATGCAACACATAATCAAGTGGGCCCAGTATGTATCATATAATGCGTTTGAGCGCATGCATGTGCTCAATCTGCGGATCTGCATCAATAAACACATCTAATGAACTGTGAAAGTAATATCTGGTCTTGTGAATGTAAGATACTGAAGAGCCCCTGCAAGACTACAATAGTAGGTGGGATCCTCATATGGTGTGCTAGACGTAGCACTCAGCTTCGGGTTGGTATCAACCGGAGTAGAAGATGACTTACAAGATGACATGCCAGCTCTCTCAATAATCTCAGTCGCATACTTCCTCTGTGATAAAAATAGACCACATGCATGACGAGGGACAACTATTCCCTAAAAATAACTAAAGGGCCCCAAGTCTTTCATAGGAATTCTGAACTGAGAAGGGTCATGATAGACTTGCGCAAATTAGAGGAGGCAGTCAAAATAATATCATCCACATATAACAGAATGTATGCTAAAGAAGTACCACGACAATAAATGAACAGAGAATGATCAGACCTGTTGTGAGAAAACTCAATAGTAGACACATAATCTACAAACCTCTTATACCAATCTCGTGGGGCCTTCTTAAGCCCATATAAGGGCTTCTTTAGCAAATAAACATGTTGAGGATAATTGGGGTCCTTAAAACCCAAGGGCTGATACATGTATACTGTCTCCTTAAAATCACCGTGTAAGAAAGCATTTTTCACATCGAGCTGATGAATGGGCCATGTTTTCGAGAGAGCCAGACTAAGCATAATGCGAATAATTGCCGATTTGACCACCGGACTAAATGTCTCTCCATAATCTATGCCAACCTGTTGTGTTTTGACATCACCTATAAGACGGGTCTTATGCCTCTCAAAAGAACCGTCATACTTTTTATGAGTAAAAATCCACATATACCGAATAATATTAACACCAGGCGGACATGGTACCAAATCTCATGTATTATTTTCAATAAAAGCATTATATTCGTCAACCATGGCTATTTTCCAATTAGGGTCATGAAGGGCAGGCATTGGGATACGTGGTAGGGGTGATTTAGTGACATTAGAATGAAGATTAAAATGAAGTTTTGGTTTAAAAATACCTTGTTGGCTACGCGTAACAGGCCCTTGACTTGAGATAGAATTTGATGGGATTTGGGTAATTATTGGGTCAGTGGTGGACTGGGAAGCAAGCAGTGGGCCTGCTGGCCCAATAGCGGCTGGATGACGTCCCGGAGGAGAAGGAGAAAATTTGGACCAGAAACTGGACCGAGAGTCTGGGCCAAAAACTGAACCGAGACTGGGCTGAATCTCGGAACCAGAAACTAGGCCAAGATCGTCAATAGGCCAGGTCTCAGAACTGGGCTGAAAGACTGGAACATTGCCGAGATTGTTTGTGCCAGCAGGCAGTGGGCCTGCTGGCAGATTTGACTCTCGGGCCCACTGTTGTAGAATATACGGGGAGGGATCATCATCCAAAAAATTATAAGCACTCGACACGAATTTAGACACTTGAGCAAATGGAAATTGGGTTTTATAAAAAGTAACAAAGCAACTAATTATGATTTTATTAGAAGATAAATCAAAATATTTGTAACCACGATGATTAGATAGAAAACCCAAAAATACACAAGTGATAGATTGAGCTTGAAGTTTATTAATTGTAGTGGACGGAAAAAGTGGATAGCACACACACTCAAACACCCAAACATCCTAAGATGAGAATACGAGAGATCTTTATTGTAAAGAAATTTAAGTGGGCATTGATTTGCTAAACCTTTGTTAGGTAGAATGTTAATGAGGTAGGTCGCCATCTGTAACGCATGACGCCAAAAAGATGGGGTAATGAAGCATGGGCTAGTAAAGTTCGGACAATATTATTAATGGTACAAATTTTTCTTTCGGCCTTCCCATTTTGGGAGGACGTATGAGGACAAGAAAATCAAAAAGATATGCCATGAGTGTCACAAAATTCCCGAAATGACCCATTATCATATTTCCTACCATTATCACATTGAATATTTTTAATTTCCAGTATAAATTAGGTACGGATGAAAGCTCTAAATTTTAAGAATGTGGAAAAAACTTGAGATTTTTTAGACAAAGGAAGGTCCACAAAAAATTAGAATAATCATCCAAAAATAAAACATAATAACGATGGCCCAAAGAACTCAAAACGGGAGATGTCCATAAATCACTATGAATAATGTCAAAACGCATCAACGTACTAGAAGTAGAGGTGACAAACGATAATCTAACATGTTTTTCTAGAGGTCAAGAAGGACAAATATGAGTACTACGCGTACAATCAATGAGATTATTATTTTTAAGAGAAGAAATAATAGACGACCTCGGATGACGCAAATGGGCATGCCACAAGGAAGGAGCAAGAGCGGGAAATGTGGAAGGTGTGGCTTGACTCGTGGAAATGGTGGTGGTGGTGATTGGATAAAGGTCTCCCCGACTATTACACCTTATTAGAGGTATCCCCGTTTTGAAATCCTTTACAGAAAATCCAAAAGGGTCAAAGTTAATAGAAACCCAATTATCAGTTGTGAATTTTCGGACAGACACCAAATTTTTAATTAAGTGGGGGGCATGAAGGACATTTTTGAGGATGAGAGGTGGATGTGGGGGGGATTTAATCCAAGTGTATGCATTGCGGCCTCGATATCTGTGGGTGTCGGAACTGCTGCTGGGCCCACAGCCATGAAGGTCTGTTGACAAGGGCCAACAACTGACTGACTGGCCTAATTCGTTGGGTAAACTAATGGAACTTGCTGCGAATTGGGCCTCTCCGCCGGTCAAGCTAAATTCGGCTGGGTAAACTGCTGGAACTGGAAAGGGGTAACTGGGCCAGTTGGGTCACTTCCAGACCCACTGGCCAACGGCATTGTTGACCCACTGGCCAACGACATTGTTGACCCACTACCCTGGCCTAAGCTGTGGTTTCCCCTGCCGGCTGCCACCCTAACAACTGCTGCCGCCACCGTTGCAGCCGTTGTCTTTCCCGCCGGACTTCCGACTTTGACCCCGTTTTCCACCCCCATTGTTCCAATGTAAAGTGGAATTAACCGAAGATGATGGAGAGTAGGAATTTTGTGGCAAGGCTGCCATCATGGCGGAAGTTGCGACCTTTTTAGCCAACCCCGCCTCTTCAAGGGTAAGCATAGACCGAGCTTGATAAAACAGAGGAAGAGGGCTACTTTGACGAAG
Organism: Anisodus tanguticus; assembly: GCA_034509755.1. NCBI lineage: Eukaryota > Viridiplantae > Streptophyta > Magnoliopsida > Solanales > Solanaceae > Anisodus > Anisodus tanguticus. The sequence continues at coordinate 2,618,371 of CM067543.1, read as the reverse complement.
AAGAGTCCCAACACCATTATAGGCCTCGGATAGGCCGGCAACCATCTGAAGAACAAGACAATCATTCGTGATGGGCGCACCAACGTTCTTGAGTTGATCCGCCAATTCCTTCAGCCTTTTACAATAAGATGAGACATTCGGAAAATCCTTCATAGTGACATGGGAGAATTCCTGCTCAAGAGTGACGACACGAGAATTTTGGTTATCTTGGAATATATCACGCACCCTATTCCAAATGTCCATCGTCGTGGCGTCAGGTTCAATAATCGTCTGCAAAAGGTCCATAGAGATAGTGGAATATATCCACTGGAGTACGGTAGCGTCAAGAGTCGTCCAAAACACAGGGTCATCATTGGCGGTAGACACCTTCTCATTGCCTGTATCTGCGGGGATGATGTGGTGAAGGACTTGATGCGAGCGTGCGTGAACTTTAAACAATTCTGCCCACATTGCGTATTGGACGTTTTCCATCTCTAGAATGATAGTGATTTGGTTCTTGATGTTGGAGACGGTAAGGGCAGGATGACACGTGTTCTTTGGGGTGACATAATGAAAGAACAATAGGAGAATTATACACGGTTTCTACCATTTACATTGGAGGAAGTATAAAATATAAAAAGCCACTCTTTGAGAGCCTTTTACATTAGAGCTAGTACAACATAAAAGGGAAAATTACAATGAAAGGTCAGTGTCTTTGAACTCATGGTGAAAAAATTAAGACTGCTCCATTAAGTTAGGAGTCAACCTGAACATCAACATACAAAATTCCATTCGATTGAGAGCCCCGTGTACGTATTATTTTTAATTAAATAACATATTTAGTATTATGATGTTATTTTTGATAGAAGGTTATAGACTTTTATTTAAAAAATGAATTTTGAGTTGATAATACTATACTACATGCTTATTATTTGATAAACTTACATGTATATTCCTACCCTCATCAGGGTTGTTAGATGAGGAAAAGATCCGCCCCGTAAAAATGATATCAGAACTTGTAAAAGGAATAAGTTATAAACAATGTAGAAACGTCCAGAATTTAGACAAACCATAATGTTAAATAAAAGAAATTTTTTATTTAAAGCACTAAAACACCTCTTAATACAAAGAGGAAACCACAATGAAATATTGTTAAGATATTATAGTGATTTAATAGAATAAAGGAAAAGAGATAGTAGAAGAATCTAACGAAACCTACTACCAAATGAATACATATGAAGGAGGAATGACACAAACATTAAGCTTTAAGCCATAAATATATCAGAAAATACAAGATGAAAAGGAAGAACTATCTATAAATAAAATATTTAAAACAAAATGGTTTGAAAGAAATAAAGAAATAAGATATATAGCACAAAAGCATGAAAATATAATAGATACAACTAGTAAATGGAAGGACAAAAATAAACTTGATAACATATGAAGTAATAAAAAGAGAGTTAGCAAAACTATCTACTAAAGAAGCTAAAAAATATAGAAATATATACTTTTGAGGAGTAGAATTTACCATAAAAGCATATTTTCAGAAGAACATAGATACATTTATACAAATATACATACTAGATGATAGAATATTAGGTAACCTACAAGATGCTCTAATATCAGTAGTAAAAGGAAATTTAATATACCAAAAGCTAAAATTTAACCAGATTTTAGTATATCATTAAAAGATGAACATAAAGACTTAGCCTTAACACTATATTACAAACTAGATGGAATAAATATGTCACAAGGAAGTAAAGTTATAAGTATAGAAACAAAAATGATATATGCCCTAATCGGAAATCACCATGTGAAAAAACAACATGAAATGAATATCTTAGTACAAAAGATGTACCAGGAAATATTAGAACAAATAGAACATAAGGAAAATTCTAAGATAACTATACCAGAAAAAATATATATGGATTTTAATACCAGAACCCTGACACCATCAAAAAGATTAATACCAAAAATAGAAGGATCTAGGCTGAGTATTACAAAAGAACCAATAATGTCACGACAAACTAGTGTTATACAACCTAAAATATTAGATTTAATAAATATAAACACAAATAGATTAAAAATTAAGGTAATAATATTTAAAGGTATAATAACAACAGATTGTATAGCTGAAATAAATACTGGAGCTATTAAAAGTTCTATACATATAAGTAAGATTGATGAAAATGATTGTGATTTAACAGACCCACAAACTTATAATTATCCTGAAAATGAAAGAGAAATAATGATTACCAAAAGTATTAATTTAAGATTCAAAATCCAAGATTGAGAATATAAGATAAATATAGGAGTAATAGAATATGACAATTTCAATGAACTGCTTTTAGGAAGTGACTTTTTAACCATGATAAATTATAAGATAAATAATAACGAAATTGAAATAAATGACCAAGGGAAAACAAGATTCATAAATAAAGTATGAATATACAAAGAGAAATAATAGAGAAAAACATAAATTAAAAATAATAAAAACAACTTTATCAGAAGGAATATTTTCACAACTCAAATACTTAAAATACAAGGCAAAAGAAATAAAACTAGAAGAAAAGATAAAACAGTTAGAACAACGATGTGATAAATTTGACAAAATATGGATAGATATGGGAAACGGGTGGAAAAAGAAAATAAATAATCCTGACTAACCCTAACGAAAAAATTAATGCGTTATGAGAAGAAATAATAGTAAGAGAAAAAAATGAAAAATACATTAATAATGATGGATGAAATAAAAGAAAACCAAGCACAGATGCAAGAAGTAATAAGAGAAGAATTAACAAAATTGTAGAATGTATCTCAAGTACCAACATTTAAAATAATACTGGAAAAACTTAACATATTAGTAGAAGAGACAAATAATGGTAAAGGTAAACAAGTAGAAGGAGAGAATGGTAAACAAGTAGAAGGAGAAAATGAACCTAGTACAAGCAAAGAAAACACAATAATTAGTACTACAACTCAACAATCAGAAATTGTACTGATAGATGTTTGAAGAAGAAGTAAAGAGCCTATAATGGTAGATATTAGTAAACTAAAACCAAAATTGTCAAAGAAAGTAGAAAAAATATTAGATAGTCTAGCAATATTAAATAAAAAAGGATAATTTTAATGGAAAACCAAGAACCTAGTGTACTTACGTTTTTAAAAAACCATGGAAAAATATAATAAAAAAGAAAGAAAAAACTACACCAGACAGTAATAACAATTCAAAAGGTGAAAACATTTACTTAAAAGACCAAGAAAAATCAACCAACGAATATTTAAATCTAAAACTAGATAAACAAGAACAACAAATATGTGAATTAAAAACATAAAACACCAAATTGAAAACACACAATAATGAAGAATGGTATAACAAATATAAAATATATAAACACAAATTTAAGGATACAAAGAAAATACTAAAAGAAACCAAAGTAGAGTTGAAACAAACAAAAGAAGAATAGAATGAAGTAAAACAAGAATTAAATGAGGTAAAACAAGAATTAGGAGAATTAAAAGAAGAAATACAAATCTTTAGAGAAGAGATAAAAATGTTAAAAGGAAAAAAGAAAGTAAGAAAAATTATTAAAACAAGCGATAAAAGTACAACTAGTAATGAAAAAACTGAGAGTTATACAGACGAGGATAACAACATTGAATTAGCTAATCAAGAGATACAAGTTGCAGAATTCATAGAAGAAGAAGAAGACTCAAAAATAGTAAAAGAAAACAACCAGATAATAGAAGCCTTACAAAAAATGAAAAGCGTAAATGTAATCATAGAAGATGAACCTGAAAGTGATATAGAAGATGAATCTGAAAGTGATATAGAAGATGAATTTAATAAGCCATAGAAACTGATGATATAATAAATGAGGATGCAAATGATTATCCTAAAGAAGAATTAGTAGACCCTAATCTAGAAATAATAACAAGAAAACGAACTAGATTACCAAATCATATACCAGTAGCACAACAAGCTGAATTTAAAGAATTTGTAGGATCAATGGCACAAGGTATAAATTACAATGAATATTTTTTAGACTTAGATAATGTTTATGATGAACAAGAAATATGAAGAAGAATAAATGATTGAATCATGGAATGTATATAACATTAATGAACTCTACACAAATAGAAAATCTAGAATATATGTATGACTTGATATCTAAAACATTAATCGGAAAGGTAGTTTATTGGATAGAATCTATAGCATACCAATTAAGAGGAGAAATATTTAGTCATGCAGGAGATTGAAAATCTATGTTAATAATATTTGTATCATACTAAAAAGAGAATTTTTAGGAGAAAAATAGTTAGTAGCACGAGAAAACGTACTTGCAGAAAGAAAAACTGAGATAATAATGAATCTAAATAACATGAAATGTTGTAAAATTAATCAATTACCAGAATATACAATAAGTTTTAGTAAGTTCTTCTATGAAGCAAGATTTTTACCACAAGAAGGTTTAATATATCAACAACTCTATTATGACCACTTATCAATACCTTATAATACTGAGATATTAAAAGAATATACCCAATTAGAACCAAAAGAAAATACATTAGGAGAAAGAATAAGAGTACTAAGAGCATACCTAATGTGAAAATGTGAAGAATATAGAATGCAACAAAAGATTAAAAAAGATAAGAAAATAGGATTAAGAGAGATATGTGGATTTACAGAAAGAAGACTAGTATTTGGATGTGATGATAATAGAAGAAAAAAGAAATATAAGAAAGGTCATAAAAAGAGATATCAACACAAGAAATATAAAAGATATAATAATTACAATAGACAAAACCAACAACCTTATTACAAACCTTATAGGAAAAAGAGATTTAAAAGATATAGAAATACCCCTGAAACCAGGAAAAAATTTAAAACATAAGAGAAAATTCAGGAAAAGAAAATATGTAAAACCATTAGAAGAAGAAAAACTTAAAGAATGTAAATGTTGGAATTGCAATGAAAAGGGACATTATGCTAATAAATGCCCAAAGCTAAAGAAAAAAGGTGTAAAGTATATAAATACAACACAATTTATAATGAGTCTACAACAAATAAAAGAAGACAATAATAAATGGTATGAATATGAAGACTTTTATGTCACTCAAACTGATGAAGAAAGTGAATCAGAATTAAAAAATATTAACTTTATTAACCAAAACTCAAAAAGCGAAAGCAGTTCTGACTAAATGGAATTACAAGAAGAAAAAAGAAAATTATTAGAGGAAAGAAATTACTGGATACAATATGAAAGACATGTTCGCCATAAGCTTATTACAACTACAACTACTAGTGAACACATGAAATAAATACTATAATGATGGATACAAAAAGATTACTAAAAACCTTAGCAGAATACGAGAAAGATTGAGTGAAATAAAATGGAAAAAATTACTAGAGGAAGTAAGAGAAATGGAACAAGATGAGGAGCTTCAACAAAGATTAGGAAAGATAGATTTGGAACAAAATGATAATTAGATGGTAGCAATCTATATAGAAGCTCATATAGAATACAAGCCTAATAAAATGATAAAACAAAAGATCTTTATTGACAGTGGAGCAGACTTATGTCTAGCAAAGAAAGAGGTATTAGAACCACACAGATGGAAGAGATCTAAAACACATAGAACAAGAGTATCAGGCTTTAACGAACAAACAAAAGAATTGGATATAATAGAAGAAAATATGAGAATAATATTAGGAAAGACAATATTTAGACTACCAGTAATATACCAACTGAATGATATGAAAAAATAAGTATTGCTAGGAAACAATTTTTTAGACTACTTTAAAACACAAGTGATAAATAATACTACTTTTAGCTTACAAACGCCTTGTAATAAGTGGATAATACTAAAGAGAGTACTACCAATACACACTAAGAATATGTAACATAAGATCAGATAGGATAGTAACCTACAATTATTAAGAGAAAAATATCTCAATATATTAAAAATAATTTTTGGAGAAAACCCAATGCAACTATGGGAGAAAGAAAAAATATATGCTGAAATCAAGTTAATAAATTTCAGTGATATAGTTAGATCTAAACCTATTAGGTATAGCCCAACAGATCAAAAAGAGTTTGAAACCCAACTAAAAGAATTATTAGAATTAAAATTGATACAAGCGAGTAAAAGTCCACATAGTAGCCCATCCTTTTTAGTTAGAAAACATAGTGAACAAAAAAAGGAAAGGCTAGAATGGTGATTGATTATAGAGAACTAAACAAAAAGACAATATTTGATGGATATTTTTTACCATACAAAAGAAATATTATCAATAGATTAGGAAATAAAAAATGGTTCAGTAAATTTGATTGTAAAAGTGGATTTTGGCAAATAAAACTAAAAAATGAATCAAAATCTTTAACAGCCTTTAGTGCCCCTCAAAGACATTACGAATGGAATATACTACCATTTGGATTGAAAAATGCACCACAAATATTTCAAAGAAGGATGAACTAAGTGTTCAGAAAATTGACAGAATTTTGTATAGTATATGTTGATGGCATATTAATATATAGTGATGATTTGGAAAAACATATAAAACATCTAGAAGAATTTATAAAAATTGTGAAACAACATGGAATATTATTATCTGAAAAGAAATCTGAAATCTTTAAGAATAGTATAGAATATTTGGGATACATGATAGATAATGAAGGATTACAATTACAAGAACATAATGTAACAAAAATTAAAAATTTTAAAGATAAATTAGAGAGCAAAAAAGAAGTACAACAATTTCTAGGAGTAGTAAACTATGTGTCAGACCATATAAAGGATTTACCACTCTTAAGAAAGCCATTACAAGAATTAACTAGAAAAAATATAACATTTGAATGGAAGGAAGAGCATACTAAAGCCATAAATAAAATTAAGGAAAAAGTGAAAGCCTTGTCAAAACATAGAATACCAACAAAACTAGATCAACTAGAACTTTTTACTGATGCTAGTGATATAGGATGGGGAGCAGTCCTCATAGAATATGATAAAGAGGATAAAGATAAAGAAAAATCACTAATTTGTGGATATGGAGGTGGAACATGGAAACCAAATGAAAAAAATTACCATATTAACAAAAAGAACTATTAGCAGTAAAATTTGGAATAAAGAGATTCCATTATCACCTATTACCAGTAAAATTTATTGTTAGAACAGATAATACCCAAGTAAGAGCTTTCATTATAAATAAAATAGACCCTTTACCAAAATTAAACAAAAGAAGGAAGTGACAATCATTCTTTTATTGTTATGATTTTATTATTAAAAATATATCTGAAACTAAAAATATTCTAGCTGATTTTCTTAGCAGGTATAGCGATGTCAACCAGTAATAAAAAATTTGAAGAATATATTACCAGTGTTACAAAAATCATCAAGCAAAACAATGAAACCATTACAACCAAAATGCAAGAAAACGCACATCTGGTAGATCAACTGACAGAAGCCTTTCGAGACTTCAAAAACCTACAATACCTAAAAAATCCCTCTATCAACTACAGAAAAACCAAAAACGTTTACATCCAAGCTTCTAACCATGCCATCTACTATGTCATCTACCATAGCAGCCCCATCTTCTCAAAATCCAACAGCCGTATCAATGAGTGACAAATTAAAGTTTGCACCTGAATATATTACAGCTTACGAATAAATAAATAAATTTTATGACTATAAATCTAACCCTCATATTTTATGAAGTGCAAAACTTAGCAAATACCCAAGATTTTTATGTAATGAAAAATCTAACCCTGATATCGTTGCAAAACTATTTACTTATGATTTTATAGATAAAATACTAGTAGATGAATTTTTTTACAATATTGCTAAATTACCTACTGTTATAGTACAATCTGCTCAAGCAATGATGGAATCATTTAGAAAAGGTATCTATGGTATACAACTATTTGATGCCTCAACAGATCTAACGGGAAAACCTATTATAATATGCCAGTTGTTCAAAACTGGAAGAAATAGCAACATTAAAGATCTCAAGATGAAAATACCATGTACCCTGGAAAAATTTCAAGAATGGCTGAGTGTCAAAAGAGCGATTGGACTATTAACTTTAAAATAAAAAATTGAAGATATGTTAAGAGCAGGTAAAGCTAGTATTATTGGGAATTCCAAAGGTGAAGAAATTGAAGAAATTATTACCCTATACTACTACAACAACAACAAATTATCTCAAGATACCATGCAACTTACAAATATGCATGACTGGATCATAAACCTGAAACACAACCACTCCAGTGCAACTGTGAAACAATACAAGCTTTTGATAAGCCAGAGGAAAAAGCCAGTTATCAGTACGAAAAATGATACCAATACTTCTCATACTACTATAAAAAAAGAAGGATCCTCTAATCCTTTCTCATGAGACGGCCCAATATAGTATAACTACAGAAAGCCACAATGTAACAAATTGATATGGCCCAATGTAGTCAAACTACAACAAGCCAATATAGTATCATATATTACCATCGTACTACTAAAAGAGAACCGTTCCTATATGAGTATCTATTGAAAAAATTGAAATGATACCGTTCCTATTCTATAGGAGTATCGAATGCTTCAAATAAAAATTTGAAGAAAGAAAAAATAATTGTGCTGCAAAAAAGGACAGCTTGCAAGATGCCTGTGGAAGAAAGCAACCAAAAGCCGCCGGACCCACAAGGAATCAAAGACAAAGATGATAGCTGACAAAGTTGAAAAAATGGCAGCGATGAGAAACAACTTTGAAGAAAAGCCCGCAATGATAAGAGACAAAGTACTATTTACTTTACGACTTTTGTAACAAAAAATACTATTGGCTTTTAGACTTTTCAACATATCAATAATGTAAGCAATCGAGGTTATCTATATAAAGAGTCTCATTGTAACATTTGAAGATCATCTTTCGAAATACAACAACTTTAAATCTTTGAAATACTCTCTCTCATGTCTAGCTAAAACCCCTTCTAGTCTATAACCCATATCAAGAATAACACCATAATACCAGAGAATATATACTTTGAAAGCTTATATTTAGAACTATACTAGTCCATAAAACACCGTCTCTTAAAAGAAATTTTAAGAAAGAGTATGTCGAGCAACTCCCAGCACCTAGGCCATTTATCCCGTCGAATCCAGTGAGGAAAAAGGGAGGCAGAGCCAGTGTGGGTTGAGTATCTCCGGTGATCTTGAAATTCTGCTAAGAGAAATATTTTCAGACTATGTGTTTCTAATTATGATCTTGATAAGTATAGGTCTCTGTAAATATGATGTTAAATATTGATAGAATATTATAGACTTTTATTTAAAAAATGATTTTTGAGTTGATATACAGTAGGTTCCACTTCTCTTACCCCATCTCATCCTTAGTGTTGTTTCTTTCTCCACCCATCAGACGCCCCTGCCCCCCCCCCCCCCCCCCGCACCCCACTCTAATCTTTTTCATTTTACTCATCGCTGGAGGCACCGTATATATTAGACACCAAGCACGGTTCTCACTTTTCTATCTGGTCATGGGTTTTTTTCCGCCAATATTTTTATTTATTTCATGTATATATTAATTTATCTGCTCCATTTGATGCAATTAGTGCATTCAAACCTCTACGTAATAGCAACGTTTGTCTGAAAATTTTATGGATGTTACAATGAGGTGCTATTATGTATGTATACTGACATTTGGTATTTAGATCTCATTTAGCTGTTATAAATAAAAATAATCAAATAATTGTTTTTCTGTTATAAATGAAATAATATATTTATTAATTTTAAAACATCAATTGATTTCATATCTCATTAATTTAAAATGGAAAAGACTAATAAATCCATAATTAGTTGTACCATACCGATAAAGAATTAAATTTAAGGAACATTTGCATTTAAAATTAATTAGGAATTTAAATATTTCAAGTTTGACGTAAAAATTCTACAATTGTAGGTTATTTCAAAATTTTCATTTTCTTGGTGATAATATAGCGCTTGAATTGACGAAAAATTTTGTCTAAATTTTCAGCAAAAGGGAATTCAATAGCTTTCCCTGGAAGGTTGTTTAGGTTGTTTAAGAGCTCAAAATAAATATTTTAATATATTAATATTTTATTTTATACATAATATATTTCTTATAAATATTATTACATAATATTTGAGTATGACTGTTATAGAGAGGTCGTTTTACAAAGAGTGTATTGCAATAATGAATGACATTGTTCTTATAGGTAGAATGCTGCTATAGAAAAGTAAAATATAACATGAAAAATCAATTTTGGAAAAAATCAAGTAATGAAATGATGTTATAACGAATGACAATTATAGAGAGGTTTGACGATACAATGATATTTCAATGCACTGTGTTAACGGATTGACTGGAATGTTACTTTGATGGAGATTGGTTCTTGTTTAGATATAACTTATATTTAACAATTAAAATTCAATTTATTTTTATTTTTATCATCAACCTTCTCCATTTTAAATGACAGTAGCTATATTCTTGAAATTCTATCTCATGGACATTGCTAACTCTTTCACCGTGCCTTGTCGCCTTATTTAATTTGCTGAATCAAATGGCTGTGTAAACAAATTTCATAAAAAAGAAAAAGTATGCAGATGTCAAGCTTAACCAAATGCAGATTAGTAAGGGATGGTGCTGTGAGTTATTTGGCGGGGGGGGGGGGGGGGGCTTCAAATGAAAGAAGTAGTGGTAGTGTGGCGGGTGAAGAGAAAAGGAGAAGTGACGTCCCCCGGGCATAGGCTGGATGACAAAGGAGGGGAACTTAAAATCCAGCTGGAGGCCTGCAGCGTGGGTTCTAACCCTGGTGGGAGCAATTTGCTCTCTTCTGGGGTAGGGCCTAGCCCCATAATTTGAGGAGAATTGCAATTGAAATGCTTTAATTGTTGAATTGCAACTTTCAACAACTGCGGCTGCCTGCAATTGTTGAATTGCTAACAATTGCGGTTGCAATTTTCAGAAATTGCTGAAACCGAGCAACGTTTTTCACCTATAAATAGAAGCCTTCATGCTTCTCATTTTTTGCACTAAAACAAACACAATACATACAATAAATTGTATAGAGAGTCCCTACAAAAATGGTAGAATAATTTTGTAGAGAAATTGTGAGATTACCACACTAGTGAGTGTGAGAATTTTTAGTATATTCCTCAAGGATATGTCAAAACATGAGAAGATATTGTATACCCATTATTATTGTTATAGTGGAAGGTTTACCGTGATTATTTTTCCACGAGATACTTTCTTGTCTTGTATTTAGTATTTTATTTACTATTCACAAAATACTATTTACATTAGAATATATCCAAAAATACTGAGTATGCTCTGTGATTGCAGTTGTGTCTGATCTTTCACATCAGAAAAGTATTTTGGGGTGTCCATTCTATTTTTTTCGCTAATATTAATCTTGAAGGGGAATTGGAGTACTCTCATTTTATTCCCAATAAGTGGTATCAGAGCTTCCAGGTTACGGAGGCGGATTAAAAAATAGTCATCGTCGCTTGGCGGTATGTTCAAATTGAACGGTTCAAATTACACAATTTGGAAACCAAGCATGCTGGATCTTCTCTACTGTAAGGATCTTTATTTACCCTTACATGGTGATGAGTCCAAACCAAAATAAACAACTGATGCTAACTGGAAAATCCTGCACAGAAAAACTGTGGGTTACATCCGGCGCTTCATTGAGCACAATATCTTCCATCATTTTGCAAATGAGGAAAAGGTTGATGTTCTTTGAAAGAAAATAGAAGCTATGTTTGAGAGGGAAAATGTCTTAAACAAAGCTTCTATCATCAGAAGAATTGTTCGATTGCAATATGTGGAGGGTGCCAACATGACGTAGCACCTAAATGCATATCAGTGTCTTATCAACCAATCCATCAATATGAAGATTACTATTGATGATGAAGTTGTAGCTTTATTCCTACTCAGTTCGTTGCCAGACAGTTGTGACACTCTCTAATGGCTTCTTGTTCTCTTGTTTCTTGTCTCCAAAAATAATCTTCCCTTCAGAAAAACGTTCCCTTCAATAAATATCACGAAAATCCCCCAAAATGGATTTTTTTGCCCTTGTTAAATTTAGATTTTTTGCGCTCCTGACGTCGTCGGCGCCGTGACTCAGCTATTAGAGCACCGCAGCGCGACTTCGCATCTGAACCATTCTTGCTCACTGCCAGTGGGGCGCCGCGACGCTAATGTTGGGCGCCGCGGCTCTTCTGCCTTCTTCATCCGAGATTTGTTTAAATTGCTTTCCGAGCTTCCCAATGCTTCTTTGACTCATTTCTTGTGACCAGTTATGTATTTTTACCCTCAATGACCGCCAATTTCCTTTGGATTCGCCTTATTCATTTCTGAATCGCTTAAAACCTGAAAACACACAACACACGCATAATACTGCACAAAATAATTAAAAGACAAATAAAAGACTCCCTAAAACACACTCTAAAACAGTACTAAAATCTACCTAACAAACACCCCCAAACTTAAACTTTACTCATCCTCGAGTAAAGAACTCTAGACACCCTAAAAAGAAAAACACACAAACTCAAAAAAAATGAATCAAGTCAACCACAATAGATTATGCCTCGAAGATCATGAACAACATGCAATAAAATCTTCCGGAACATTCTAGCCACTAATTTGCTATCTAGAATTTCAAGCCGGATAATCCTCAAATTTGCTTAAAAGTTATTAATGCATATGATCACTCAACCATGATGATTGACTTAACCATGATGATTGACTTAACCATGTATTCAATATTAGCTTATGCACAATGAATTCTCACCAACATTATATCAGGCCAAAGTTCTATAGGCTTTCTAACTTGCTATTCTCCACTAATTTAGACAACACATGCTCAAGAATCAGTAGGACTTTTATAGGTTATGACGGTAGGCTTAGGCACGGGTAGATAAAATGTCATTTAGGCTCAACATTACCATAAGCATATAAACCAATCAACCAACCAAACTTGATATCCATATTATAACCCAAAAGCAATCCCCACTTTTTCTTTACCCAATTTTTCTTTTCTTTTCGAACTACACCCCCAAATTTGTTTTTAAATGTATGTACAAGGGAGTGTAATATATTCCCATTTTTTTTTTCAATCTTTGTTCTTCTATTGATAGCACCCAATCTAGGATAACAATTACAGAGTGCTAATCCCCCAGTCATATACTTATATGCTCATGGAATTCAAGGGAGGGAAAATAATTGTAAATGATTTCAAGTAGGCTCATAATAGGTGTCAATCAAAGAATGGTCACTTAAGGCTCAAAAAAGGGTAACTAGGGATTAATGTAATCAAGGCTGGCTTGAAAGGCTCAATCGTTCCAAAAATGGCCTAAATCATCTTCCTAAGCATGCATCATCTATGATTTCATCTCAAATAGCAAGCAAGCAAGTTCTAGGACTTTCCACCATCTTTTCTCCAACCAAAATTCAATCATGCATAAACCAATATTTAAGTACACGAAAATCACCAATCATGATCAAGTTTTCATACTTATTAATAATTAAAAGAAACTCAAGACCTATCCAACTTAAGCACACAGATTTATGCATTTCATGGCTATCAATTTCATCCAACTCTATCATATGTGTACACTCAATCTCATGGGCTATTATTATCAACTTGATTCATTGACACAAGACACGCAAATGCTGACACTAAAACTAAAGCACTAACAGTAAACAAACAACTGAACACAAACAATTAACACTATTGACACAAAACAGTAAGACTCCCCCCAAACTTATTCAACATATTGTCCCCAGTGTGATAAGTAAAGCAAGAGTAAGAAGACTTACCAAAACTGCAGCTAAGCGATTCAGAATGGTGGTGGCGGTGGTGGGTGAGAAGGCGGCTGGTACATTGGAGGATATCCAAGAGAGGACTCAGTGTTGTCGTCATCCATGGTCCAGTTATGCATGAATGAGTTTATTTGGTCGACACTCGTGACCTCATACTCACGTCTTTGTTGTATGTAAGTGTCCATATATTGTTGGTGTTGGATAAGATACTGATTCTGCTGGATAATGTACTGGTTCTGTTTGAAAAGTTGATCCAACCTCTGGGTGTGGCCATCCTCAATCGCCAAAGGAGGTGGCTGACTGCTCTATCCAGGCTCACCGGCTTCTTCATCTTGCTCCTTCTGCTGGCGTTTTGGCTGGTTACGATTGACTTCTCCAGGTGTAGGTTCTGGTGTAGGGTCTGAATATGCATTGACCATTGTCCGGGTTAGGGGATTCTGCACTCTGTCTTTTATATCATTGCTGCTCTCATGCACTCCATGTGCGACATATAATGCAGTGATCAACAATCCATGCCCCAACCCTGCTGTTGTGTTCAGTCTGCATATCCAATCGAGGCTATTTTTTAAAGCTCGACCCACATCTACTGAAAATCCTTTCATGATAGCATACACCAGCTTGATGCAATCCAATGGTATATAAGAGAGGTGTGTGGATGGAATCAAGCGGGCACTCACAAAGTAGAGCCAAGCTTTGGCAATTTTGTTGAATTAGCAGCGGAGCATGCATATGGGGGCGTCATGTGTATATGTGAAATGGGCCCCTAGATATCCCACCGTCTCAGCCACTTCAACCCAGTCAATTTCTGAATTCTTCAAAACCGTAAAGTCATCTTCTTCCTCCAGCAAATTTGTGACCCCACAGATGGCATTAATCGCTTCCGCCCCAACTGGTACTCTTCTCCCTCGTATAAAACAAATGTTATCTTGTTTCTCTGGGTAGTTGGCATATAATTCATAGACTAGTTGAGTATTTGGCTTTGTCAAATAAGGATTGACAAATGCACCCCAACCTCTATCAACAATCATGGCCCTGATGGGTTCATATACCTCATCTTCGTATGGCGCAGTCTAGAATTCCATCCCCCTTTCCGGTACCAGGGAACAAGTACCCAACTTGTTATACCTGTCTTGGGCATCCTTATTGGCAAATCTTTTCTTATCATAATCGGCCCTTGGTGGTAGATTCGCAGGCCCCGAGAGGAGGATGCCTTGGAAGTAGCTTGTCGTGGACCCATTATTCCTTGTTTAGCAATTTTGGAGTTTTCAAATATCCGGCAGCACTTTCCCTTAATTTTTTTTTACTTCCAACAACGATTCAACCCCACAACAATATATTCAATCAACCCGCAATTCAACCACTCCACAATAACACTTTTCCTCACAAGAACACAATCAACCCTCCCAATTTAGAATTTCTCCAAAATCATAAAAGAACACACAATAATTCTTCCAAACTTGAATGCAATACTTACCTTATGGCGAGAGAGCCTCAAGTATTGAAGATTTGAAGAACTTATGGAACACTTTCTTGAATGATTGGAATTTTAGGGTTTGGAAAGGAGATTTGGGGGAAGTGTGGATTTAGAGTTAATGGAAGAATTGAGGAAAGAGAAGGTTTTTTTGTTGTATGAAAAGATTGTAATTTGAGATACAATGGGGGTTTCAGATTTTTGGGGTTTAAGAAGAGAGGAATATAGAAGGGTTTTTGTGAATTGTGTTTGGGGATAATGAGAAAGGTGTTATGTTCCTCAGTTTTAATCCTGGAATGCGCATGGGCGCAGCGGCCCTCACCACTCAGCGCCGCGGCGCGATCCCGTATCTCGTAGGCGCCACGGCTCTTCTATTAGAGCGTCGCAGTGCTAATTCAACAGAAAACAACATTTGCTCACTGCCTTCCAAGCGCCGCGACACTTGATCAACATGCGGGATTCAGACTTTTTCTGCTTATTTCAACATCCCGCGTCGCATTTTCATCCCAATGCTGGCTCATAATTCACTTAACATAAACACACCTAGCAAGAAACATCAAGACAATGCGATTGTTCAAAATAAGATAAACAAAACATAATAAAATAACAGAATTAAAATGTTGGGTTGCCTCCCAATAGCGCTGTCGTTTAACGTCATTTAGCCGAACACAGATTTTCTCTTCATTTCAAGATCTATTTTCTCATCACATCCTTCATAGTTGGGTTAAACCTCCTTTGCGCCTCAATTGAAGGCCTGCTCTCATTGTCTTCGCATTGTGTTAATGCTACTTCAAGAGCATCAGTACTCTTGAAGCTTTCCTCGGCAACCGCTTAGTCAATTACATCAATGGAAAAACAGTCGTTGTTTGCTCTGAGATACAATATCGACTTGAATACATTGAAGACAACCTCTTCGCCCTGCACTCGGAGTCTCAACTCATACTTCTGAACATCTATAAGTGTTTGCCCCGTGGCTAAAAATGGTCTCCCAAGAATTATGGGCACATCAGCATCCTCCTCCATGTCAAGGATAATAAAATTAGCAGGAAAAATGAATTTGTCCACTTTAACTAGAACATCCTCAATAATTCCCCGTGGATGCTTGAGTGAGTGATCTGCTAACTGCAAGGTAACTGTGGTAGGCCTAACTTCACCCAAACCAAGTTTACGAAACACAGACAAGGTCATCAGGTTGAAACTTGCCCCCAAATCGCACAGCGCATGCTGGCATTAAAAATTCCCGATGGTGCATGGAATATTGAAGCTCTCTGGATCTCTCAACTTCTAGGAAAGCTTCTTTTGCAAAATAGCGCTGCACTCTTCAGTTAACTCCACAGTCTCATAATCTCTCATTTTTCTCTTTTTAGAGAGAATTTCTTTCATGAATTTGACGTAACTGGGCATCTGCTCTAAGGCTTCAACAAAGGGAATATTTATGTGCAGCTTCTTGAATATTTCCAAAAATTTTGAAAATTATTTATCCAAAGAATTCTTTCTAAGCCTCTGCGGGTACGAAATTCTGATTTGAGACTCATTACTCACTGCTGGTCGTGCCATTTCTACCGTGGGGTGGTCTTCAGTAACCCCCTCATTCTCTGAATTAGCTGTCTCACTTAGTTTATCTGTCTTCTCTACAGATGGTAGAGGTGCAACTGGTTCAACTTGCTTACCGCTTCTCAAATTTATAGCCTGACATTGCTCCTTCGGATTTACAACAGTACTGCTAGGGAGATTCCCATGTGATCTGTTGTTTAACATATTCGCTAGCTGACCCACTTGTGTTTCCAGATTTCGGATAGAAGATCTTGTTTCAGTCATGAACTGAGTCTGGGAATTAGTGAGGGTCAACAAGGCTGCTTGCAATTCATTGGGTATAGCTTGTTGAACGTGTGGTTTGGGCTACTGGAACGACGAAGCTTGACTCATGGGCAGTTGTTGATTGTTTTGTTGATACTGCCCTTGAAATTGTGGCAGCTGGTTCTGGCTATTTCTCCACAAAAAATTAGGGTGATTCCTCCACCCAGTGCCAAGTGCATATGTGGATCTTCAGAGGGAAAACCCCCAAACTGAACTGTGTTCTGGACCATCTGCAGGATTGTTGGCTTGATCTCGAAATTATTTGCCTCCACAGCTGGTGGCCTTATACAAGTCTGCACTCCTGTTATGGTTGGAAGTATATAATCCCGTAAGTTTTTCACAGCGAGATTCTGAGCTTGCTCCTGCACCATTTCTGGCACCCCTCTATTCAACCCATTATTATTATATTGATTAGCCATAGCGGTTGAATCAGAAATTCTTTTGTTCTTTCAGTTCTACCTGCACGCTTTCTCAATTTCAGGATTCAGAGGAACAAAGTTGTTTTCTCCTCTTCTGTTTCGCATATACCAAAGCTACCTGAAAAGTGATCACAAACACTGCACGCGGATCACAAAAAAAAATGTTCAGGGAACAACCAAATTAGAAATAAGATTAATTAACTTGATATTGATAGTACTTCAGTCCCCGACAACGGCGCCAAAAACTTGCTTGCTGTATTTCTAGATGCTACGCAAGTGTACGTATCACAATTTGTAATAAATTTTGGTAAGACCGAGTATCGTCCACAGAGACTGATTTTTGAAGTACCAATTAACTAATCCTTAGTTTCTATTTGGCTAACGAATATAAATGATGATTTCTAACTAAAGAAATAACAAACTAACATGAATTTCTAGAATAAAATAGCAATGAAAACACACGAAGTTTAATTCGGTAATGAAGGAATTAGGGTTTCCAA
This sequence comes from Anisodus tanguticus, assembly GCA_034509755.1. NCBI lineage: Eukaryota > Viridiplantae > Streptophyta > Magnoliopsida > Solanales > Solanaceae > Anisodus > Anisodus tanguticus. The sequence goes on along the minus strand of CM067543.1, from coordinate 2,600,314 downwards.
TCTCCTCGATTTTCCACTCTATCATTCATTAATGCAAGACTAACGATTCTTCTTCTTATTAAGATAGCAGGTTAACTCAGATGTTCTATATTCCGGTTAGGATATATAAAAACTCAACCTAAGTGGAAACTTTCTATATTTCTATGATAAGTTCTACCACATGGGAGGATTAAGATCAATAACCTAAAACGCTACACAGGCAGTCGTGATACTTTCATTCAAGATTAAACCTACGTCTAACCAACTATAGCATATTCAATTCTCCATTTTCAGATCTCGATTTGAACTCATATAGATAATGAAAATTAATGGCCAATTAATTATCATTCAATAAACGCAAGTTGAATAGATTTTAATAGGTGAAGAAGAACATTAACAATGCATTAAATCATAATAGAATTTCAAGTGATTCAACGAAAAACCCTAATAAAGTAATTAGCTCCTAGACATGCTAAGAAAACTAATTAACTTAATATCCAACATAAACTGAATTAAAGTAAAGAAAAGGAAAAGAACTTGAAAAATAGATGTCTCTAATGGCTTCTTGTTCTCTTATCTTCAGAAAAACGTTCCCTTCAGAAAAACGTTCCCTTCAATATATATCACGACCCCCCCCCCCCCAAATGGACATTTATTCCCTTGTTAAGTTTAGGTTTTTCGCGCTCCTGATGTTGTCGGCGCCGCGACTCAGCTATTAGAGCACCGCGGCGCGAACTCGCATCTGAACCATTCTTGCTCACTGCCAGTTGGGCGCCGCGGCTCTTCTGTCTTCTTCGTCCGAGATTTGTTTAAATTGCTTTCCGAGCTTCCCAAGGCTTCTTTGACTCATTTCATGTGACCAGCTATGCATTTTTATCCTCAATGACCGCCCATTTCCTTTGGATTCGTCTTATTCCTTTCTAAATCGCTTAAAACCTGAAAACACACAACACACGCATAATACTGCACAAAACAACTAAAAGACAAATAAAAGACTTCCTAAAACACACTCTAAAACATTACTAAAATCTACCTAACAATGATCGAGGGAGAAGTAAAAATAAAAATTGGCAACATACGAGAGATAAATCCAGGGGGAAGTCTAAGCCTAGAAAAAACTTCAAATGTCATTACTACGGTGGTCCAAACCACTATGAAAGAGACTCCAAAAAGAAGAAAAGAGAGCAAAAACGTGGAAATAATGAGAATACGGAGAAAGACACGACAATAGTTGCAGCTGATTGCGATATTATCATGGTGTGCGATGATGTTCTTATGAGCATGTCATGCCAACAAACGGACTGGATCGTGGATTCGGGTGCATCTTATCACATTACACCATATCGTGATATGTTTGCATCCTATACTGGTGGCAGCTTTGGCAAAGTCAGAATGGCAAACCAAGGTGTGACTGAAGTTGTTGGTATATGAGACATTGTCCTGCTTACTAATACAGGATGTAAGCTTATCTTGAAAGATGTTCAACATGTTCCAGTTATCATACTCAACATCATTTCCGTTGGCAAGCTCGACAATGATGGATACATCAACCACCTTGGCGAAGGAAAGTGGAGGCTAATCAAAGGCTCTCTGGTTGTAGCAAGAGGTATTAAAAAAAATTCTCTCTACTTGACGCATGCAAAGTTATCCAATGGAGAGGTGAATACAGTTGATAAAAATTCCTCCGTTAAGTTATGGCACAAAAGACTCGGACATTTGAGCCAGAAAGGCTTAGAAATTTTGTCCAGAAGAAACCTCCCTCCTGAAGTAAAAGGCGAGCACTTGGATACCTGTGTTGATTGTCTATTACGAAAACAACACATAGTTGCGTTCAAAAGCTTCTCTCCCTCAAGAAGAGCCCATCCTCTTGATTTGGTGCACACAGATCTGTGCTACATGCAAGACAGAACTCTTGGTGGTGCATTGTACTTCGTCACTTTCGTTGACGATGTTTTGAGAAAAGTCTGGTGTTTTTCTTTGAAAATCAAAGACCAAACTTTTGAGGTCTTTAAGCATTTTCAAGCAAAAGTCAAGAGAAAAACTGGAAGGACACTGAAGTGTGTTCGTGCAGACAACGACGGTAAATAACAAGGCCCATTTGAGCAACACTGCAAGAACCATGGTATCAAGCTTGAGAAGAGCGTCCCAAAGACCCCTCAACATAATGGCGTGGCAGAAATGATGAACATAACAATTTGTGAAAGAATCCTATGCATGCTATCACACTCCAAATTATCAATTTTTTTTTGGGGTGAAGCTATAATGACTGCATTTTATTTGATCAACCTTTCTCCATCAACTCCTCTAGGTGATGACATTCCATATAAGTTTGGTCAGGGAAAGACATTTCTTACAAACACTTAAGAGTGTTTGGCTGCAGGGCTTTCGTACATATTCCAAAAGATGAAAGATCCAAGCTTGATGACAAAACCAAACCATGTATCTTCTTGGGATATGGCCATGAAGAGTTCGACTATAAATTATAGGATCCAGTTAACATGGAGGTTATTAGAAGTAGGGATGTTGTATTCCTTGAAGATCAAGTTCCTAATGAAGCCAAAGAGAAACCTGAATCTAATTCAGATGTTCCTGTCAACGTAGATCCAGTTCCTTCACCAACGGTCCAGGATTACAGGGGAGATACCCAACCAGAGCATGATGATGCGGCTGATGATGAAGCAGGTGATAATCAGGATCCACCTGCACAAGATGATGTCTCTCCCATTAGAAGGTCGGCCAGAGAAAGACAACCTTCTACCAAATATAGCCCACATGAATATGTGATGCTCATTGATGGAGGAGAGCCATAAAATTTTGCAGAAGCGATGGCACATGACCAACAAGAAAAGTGGTTTGAAGCCATGAAGGAGGAAATGAACTCCTTACAAGAGAACTAGACTTACGACTTAGTGAAGTTGCCAGTTGGAAAGAGACTACTGAAAAAATAAGTGTGTCTACAAGCTGAAGTTTGAGGAACATAGCTCACAACCAAGGTACAAGGCGAGGCTGGTTGTGAAGGGTTTCAGTCAGAAGAAGGGTACAAATTATGAAGAGATTTTCTCACCAGTGGTGAAGATGACCTCAATCAGAGTTATTCTCGCGATTGTTGCCAGTTTAGATCTGGATATTGAACAACTTGATGTGAAGACGGCATTCCTGTATGGAGATTTAGACAAAGAAATCTACATGGAGCAACCTGAAGGTTTTGAAGTCAAAGAGAAAGAGAACCTTGTATGCAGGTTGAAGAAGAGCTTGTATGGATTGAAACAAGCTCCTCGACAGTGGTACATGAAGTTTGAATCCTTCATGTCGACCCATGGCTACAACAGAAACACCTCAGATCACAGTGTTTTCATCAAAAAGTTCACAGGATGTAATTTTATCATACTGTTACTCTACGTCGATGACATGCTGATTGTAGGCATGATGTCAACAAGATTGAAAAACTGAAGAAAGAGCTAAGCAAGTCTTTTGCGATGAAAGACTTAGGCGCAGCTAAGCAAATCCTTAGAATGAAGATCTTTAGGGATAGGAAAAGCAAGAAGCTCTGGTTATCTCAACAACAGTACATTGAGAAAGTTCTTTAAAGGTTCAACGTGAGCAACCCGAAGCCAATCAGCACTCCACTTATGGGTCACATGAAACTCAGCTCAGCACAGTGCCCCACAAGTGAGACAGACAAGAAGGAGATGCAAAAGATACCATATGGTTATGTAGTGGGTAGTCTAATGTATGCTATGGTATGTACTAGACCTGATATAGCTCATGAAGTTAGTGTGGTTAGCCGCTTTCTTTCCAATATAGCTCATGAAGTTAGTGTGGTAGCCGCTTTCTTTCCAATCCAGGAAAGGAACATTAGGCAGCAGTGAAATGGATATTACGATATCTTAGAGGCACTTCTAAATCTCGTCTGAAGTTTGGTGATAATCATATCCTACTGGAAGGATTTACATATGCAGATATGGTTGGCGATGCTGATTCTAGGAAATCCACATCTGTATACCTAATGGGACTTGCAGGGGGAGCTATCTCATGGCAATCTAAACTTTAAAAATGCGTTACATTATCCACAACGGAAGCCGAGTACATAGATGTGACTGAAGCTTGCAAAGAGGTGTTGTGGTTAAAGAAGTTTCTACTAAAGTTGGGCTTGAAGCAAGTGAAGTACGTGCTTTACTACAATAGTCAAAGCACAATACACTTGAGTAAAAATTCAAGTTTTCACTCAAGATCGAAGCACATTGATGTAAGCTATCATTTGATTCGAGATGCACTTGAAAGAAGATTAATGCATCTTGAGAAGATCCACACCGATGAGAATGGTGCCGATATATTTACCAAGTCCTTATCCCGAGATAAGTTGGAGATCTACAAACGTGAAACTGGTCTAATTGAATCTCTACATGGGGCCGGAGGGGGAGAATTGTGGGATCCAGCCCCATAATTTGAGGAGAATTGCAATTGAAATGCTGCAATTGTTGAATTGCAACTTTCAACAAAAGATAAATTTTAAAAAAAACAATCAAGAAATAACACATGAGAAAATTGTGGAATGAGAGATTTTAGCGGAAAACTATATATAAGAGCCAGTGATTTCAAAAGATCGACACGTTAGCATAGGTTTTCTATGATGTAGTAGTAATATTTCCGTGGACCTCACATTGTCCACCTGCTATTACTTTTCTTTTGACTATTAATAGGACTACGGTAAGTAACTCCGTGTAAACTCATTTTTGTTCTCTCTTTTTTTTTTCTTTATCGAAGTTACTGTTTCATTTTGTTTAAGCATAAAGTGATAAATATATTAAGATAAGTTTTTTTTGTTTTGTTTCATTCCAAAGAAAATTCTCAGAGAAAAGGTATATTAATTTTACTTGCACGTTTGGTTATTGTACAAAATTAATGAAATAATAAAAAGTGTGTTAATATATATCTCAATTTTTTTTATATCTATTAATAAAAATATAAATAAATTTATGTTTAAAATGTAGAAAATTATACTAATAGTCAGTATTTTAATTTGAAAGAAATATCTCTTGATTATTTTCATTAATGAATGAATATATATACAATGTACAATTTTCATAATAGGAAAATCATATTCCTATTTACTCCTAAATCCTTATTCTACTTGTACAATAACTCTACAATTATGGTAAGTGTACAATGCTAATTAAATACAAACTAAAGTTACCAAAATATCTCCATAAAATGTGATATACACAGTTGTATATGCTGTGTATATCACGGCTAAAACAGTCTTGAAGCCGCATGTATTACCGTGAAATACACTGATGTATATGCTGTGTACCGTGTATATCACGGTATATTCTGTCACACCCCCGCAGTCATAGCGGGCGGTCTTCGTACGCTGAGATTGTCCTTAAAATCTTCAAAAATGACCAAGGGAAGACCCTTAGTAAAGATATCTCCAAATTGATATCTGGAAGGGACATGACAGACGCGTACTTGTCCACGAGCTACCTTTTCGCGAACAAAGTGAATATCCATATCGATGTGTTTAGTGCGCTAGTGTTGAACCGGAATACCATAAAGGTAGACGACACTAATATTATCACAATAAACGAAGGTAGCTTTTTGAATAGGTCAATAAAGCTCTAAAAGAATATTACGTAACCAACATGATTCAGAGACCACATTGGCTACCCCTCGATACTCGGCGTCTACACTAGAGCGTGATAATGTAGATTGTCGCTTCGCAGACCATGAGACCAAGTTATTACCAAGAAACATACAATAGCTAGACGTGGAGCGTCTGATATCTGGACAGCCACCCCAATCAACATCTGTATATGAGACAAGTGTAGATGTCGATGAAGGATATAAATGTAAGCCAAAGTCAAGTGTCCCCTGGATGTATCGAATAATGCGTTTGAGCGCATTCATGTGCTCAACCCTGGGATCATGCAAAAACAAACACACCTACTGTATGGCATACGTAATATCCGATCTCGTGAAAGTAAGATACTGAAGAGCCCCTACAAGACTGTGATAGTGGGTTGGATCCTCATAAGGTGAGCCAGTCACAACACTCAGCTTGGGTTTAGTATCAACCAGAGTGGAAGTAGATTTGCACGAGGACATACCAGCTCGCTCAGTGATCTCAGCGGCATACTTTCTTTGTGATAAGAATAACTCACATGCATGACGAGTGACAGCAATCCCCAAAAAGTAACTCAAGGGCCCCAAGTCTTTCATAGCAAACTCAGAACTGAGCATTGTCATGATAGACTTGCGCAAAGCATCAGAAGAGGCAGTTAAGATAATATCATCCACATATAACAGAATATAAGCAAGGGAAGTACCACGATGATATATGGACAATGAATTATCAGACCTGCTGTGAGAAAACTCAATAGATGAAACATAGTATGCAAATCTCTTATACCAAGCCCGAGGGGCCTGCTTAAGCCTATACAAGGACTTCTTCAATAAACAGACATGATGAGGATATTTGGGGTCTCGAAAATCCAAGGGTTGATACATGTAAACGGTCTCCTTAATATCACAATGTAAGAAAACATTCTTCACATCTAACTGATGAACGGGCCAAACTTTTGAAAAAGCCAGACTGAGAACAATGCGAATGGTAGCCGGTTTGACCACCGGACTAAATGTCTCACCACAATCCAATCCAACCTGCTGAGTCTTACCATCGCCTACAAGACGAGCCTTATGCCTCACAAAGAACCATCAAAATTATCTTTATGAGTAAAAATCCACATATACCAAATAATATTAATACCAGAAGGATGGGGGACCAACTCCCACGTCTTATTTTTAATAAGAGCATCATATTCTTCGGTCATAGCCAATTTCCAATTCGGGTCATTTAAGACAGACACCGAGTTACGTGGTAGAGGGGATTTAGAGACATTAGAATGTAGATTAAAATATCATTTTGGTTTAAAAATACCCCGTTGACTACGAGTGATCGTCTATGACTCAGGAGAGAATTGAGTAGATTTTGGGAAGAATTCGGATGAGGAACGGGCTGGCCAACAGGCAGTAGGCCCAATACTGGAAACAGTAGCCGGGGCAGAAGCAGGAATCGGGGCTGAAGTAGTGGCAGTATTGGGCTGGGCAACCAACCCAATAGCCGAAACTGGGGCAGATATAGTGGGATGTGGCGAAACAGTAGGTCCAGCGGGCAGTGGGCCCGCTGGCGGAGTTTGGGTGCGGGATAAGTCCGATAAATGATGGATAAGATATGGGGAGACTTCGTCATCTAAAAAATTATACGAACTAGGCCTGGGACTACTTGTTTTAGCAAACGAAAATTGGGTTTCATAAAAAATAACATGGCGACTAATTATGATTTTATTAGATGATAAATCAAAATATTTGTAACCACGATGATTAGATGGATAACCCAAAAACACACAAGCGGTAGAACGGGCTTGAAGTTTGTTAATCGTAGTTGACGGAAATAGCGGATAGCATAAACACCCAAAGACCCTAAGATGTGAATAAGAAGGATCCTTATTATAGAGGGTTCTAAGAGGAGACGAATATGCCAACCATTTGGTAGGAAGTATGTTAAGAAGATATGTAGCCATTTGTAGAGCATGATGTCAAAAGGAAGGGGGTACGGAAGCATGGACCAATAAAGTTCGGACAATATTATTAATGGTACGAATTTTTCATTCGACTTTCCCATTTTGTGAAGATGTATGAGGACAAGAGAAATGAAAAACTATGCCATTATTCGCACAAAATTCATGAAACAACCCATTATCATATTCTTTGCCATTATCACATTGAATATTTTTTATTTCTCGTTCGAATTAGGTACAGATGAATGCTCGAAATTTTAAGAATGTGGAAAAAACTTGAGATTTTTTCGCTAATGGGAAAGTCTATAAAAAAATAGAATAATCATCCAAAAAGAGAACATAATAATGATGGCCCACAGAACTGAGAATGGGAGAAGTCCATAAATCGCTATGAATAAGATCAAATGGCATTAAATTACGAGAAGTATAGGCTACAAATGGTAATCTAACATGTTTTCCTAAAGGACATGATTGACAAATTGGAGTACTACGCGTACCCTTATAAGAAATAAAATTGTTTTTATGCAAGGAAGAAACAATAGACGATCCAGGGTGACCCAAACGTGCATGCCACAAGGAATGAGCTAGAGCGGCAAACGTAGATGGCAAGGCTTGACTCGAGAGACCCAATATGGGAGTGATTGGATAAAGATCTCCCCTACTATTACATCTCATGAGAGGTATCCCCATCTTGAAATCCTTCACAGAAAACCCAAAAGGATCAAAATTAACAGAAATCCAATTATCAGTGGTGAATTTACGGACAGACACCAATTTTTTAATTAAGTGAGGGGCATGAAGAATATTTTTTAGGACGAGGGGTGGATATGGGGGAACAAATTTGTGTGACTATAACTACGAATTGGAATTGAATTGCCATTACCAATAATTATGTTGCTCAAATTGAAATAAGATGAGAGATTACCTTGCACGGACATCATATGAGAAGTGGCTCGGTGTCTATGTACCAATTTGTGTTCGGAGGATTTAATCCAAGCGTATGCATTGCGACCTCAATATCTGTCGGTGTGGGGCCCACTACCTGGAATGCCTGCGGAGGCCAAGGCCCAAGCACACTAGCATGCTGCCCCGGCCCTGAAGAGAATCTCCCACCTGAAACTGGACCCGAGAAGATGGGCCTGGCCTGTTGTTGAAACTGGGCCCAGTTACTCGGGTAAGGGCAAGGCGGAAAATACCCATTGTTGGGCCAAGGACCGTTGGCCCAGTTCCACTATCATGAGGCCCACTGTTGAGCCCAATTGGGCTGTTGTCTACTACCCCGAGGCCCACCTCCGGTGCCACCACTATTTCGGCCGCCGCCATTGTTGCCGCCGCGATTTTTGCCATTATTTACAGTTTTGACCCTTCTTGCTGCCACCGTTGTTGCAGTTTTGGATCGAATTGTCAACAAAACTGTGAGATTGATTGGATGAAGTCATCGTTGCCACGGAACTGGCGTCGGTAGCCGCTTTTTTTGCTAAGTCGGCTTCTTCTAACGTGAGCATTGAAGTGGCTTGATAAAATGGGGGAAGCGGATTACTTTGACGAATGAGAGTCCCAACGCCATTATAGGCCTAAGATAGGACAGCAACCATTTGTACAACAAGATGATTATTGGTAACAGGCACCCTAAAGTTACGGAGTTGGTCCACCAACTCCTTGAGCCGTTTACAATAAGCTAGAACATTCGGAAAATCTTCCATGCTGACTTGAGAAAATTACTGCTCGAGGGTGACAACGCGGGAATGTTGGTTATCTTGGAATATATCACGCAATCTATTCCATGTAGCCATAGCCGTAGTGTCCGACTCAATAATCGTCTGTAAAAGGTTGGTAGAAATAGTTGAATAAATCCACTGAAGGACGATAGCATCAAGAGTAATCCATAACTGAGGATCCTCCGCGGGAGTAGGGGTAGCGGGAGGAATTATGTGATGGAGAACTTGATGTGAGATGACGTGAATTTTGAACAACTCCACCCACGTCGCGTATTGGACGTTTTTCATCTAAAAAACAATAGGGATGTGGTTCTTGATGTTGAAAATAGTAAGGGGATGATGATATATGTTCTTTGACGTAGACATAACAAAAGAACAATATGTGATTTGAGGGATTTGGAAGACAATTTGGGAAGATAGGAGAACTCGGCACGGGAAACTGAGGAAGGGCTGGAACTCGAAAAATACCGAGACAAGCGGAAGCTTTTGGAGAAGGAGATATGTGAAACCTAGACTTCTGATACCATGAAAGAAATAATCCCTTGATTATTTTCATTAATGAATGAGTATATATACAATTTACAATTTCCAAAATAGGAAAATCCTATTCGTATTGTACTCCTAAAACCTTATTCTACTTGTACAATAATTCTACAATTATGGTAAGTGTACAATGCTAATTAAATACAAACTAAAGTTACCAAAATATGCTCCATAAATCGTGATATACACAGCTGTATATGCCGTGTATATCACGGCTAAAACAGTCTTGAAGCCGCATGTATTACCGTGATATACACTGATGTATATGCCGTGTATATCACGGTATATTCTGTCATAATTTATTTTATAATAATTATATTTTAATATACTTAGTTATAGATATACCTCATAGGAGGTGCGGGTGTACAAATTTATATATATATATATATATATATATATATATATATATATATATATATATATTAAAAGAATTAAAACATAATTGGTTTGTACTTTTTTGAAAATTTCTTTGTATTACATTCAGAGTGAGGAAATAAGAAAAATGATACGCGATTAATGAGATTTGAACCTTTAGTCGTGGAATGCATAGTGCTCGCCAAAGCTAGCGCCCCGTTCATTAATCTATACATAAAAATATAGGACAATAGAAGATGCTATTTAAATTGATCGGATTGTAATTGTGTTTATATAATAAAAAATTCATAATTTTATTATTAAACTTGCTCATTTTTCGTGTTGCGCCCGTGCTTGCACGAGTTCGCCGTCATCTAGTATATGTAGAATTTTGTGGAAATTCGTACTTCAAGAAAATTATATGTATGATTTGGAAGGAGGTCTTTCATATATTTTGAGATCCATATTACAGTATGCGGTAAAATGTCAATATAAATAATTATAGATCTTATAAAAAAATTGACTTTTGAACTCCTTTCACACTCAAAAAAAAAAGCAGTAAAATTCAATCTTATTTATCGTGATCGATTAGTTAACATGTTAGTTAACCGTATTATGAAACATGAGAAAGAAATCATTGGCTTATAAAATTATCTATAGAGCCGTAAAAAGATTCAATAAAAAATAAAAATAAATTTGATTTCCGTTTTACATCAAGCAATCATTCGAGTAACTCCTAATCTAACAGTGAAGACAAAATGTATAGGTGGATCGACTCATCAAATTTTCATTAAAATGGAACTCACACAAGGGGTTATATCATGACTTGCATATTTAGTCTATCATTCTAATTATAATTGGAATTTTGTTAAAATAGATTTTTTCTCTCATAAATCCCTAATGATCGATAAGTATTTGTATCACTGCTAAAAATAGAAATTATGACTGATATATTCTGTAACTAAACAAAAAAAAAATCGTCGTAACATTTAACGGATTATCATTAGCGGCGAGCAATTCAGTATTAGTGACGAAACCCCTAGCTAATTTCAACTTGTTTTTCTGGTGTATGTCACATAAATTGAGACATACAAAGTACTTTTTAAAGAATACAATTAAGTATCTAAAAAATTAACTTTGCTTCAGCCATTTATTATATGAAACAATTAATAATCTATTAATATAAAAAATGAAGAATTAATTTAAATATTACTTGCATTTAGAGAAAAAAATATTAAACATGAACAATATCGATCACATGTTTAATTAAAGGGTTGTTTGGTAGCTGGTTAGAGTTACACATGTATTAGTAATACATAGATTAGTTATGAGGTATGTATTATTTCATGTAGGAAGTAATTATGCATGATTTAATTATTCATGTATTAGTTATTTCATCTTCTATTTTGCATAAAATAATATATATTCCCTCATAACTTATACATATATTTAGTTATGCAGATTTCTAAATTGCAAATCAAATACTATATTAGGTATGTTGAATTTTATACGTAGCAAAAGCATGCTATCAAATATAATATTACTTAATTATACATGATTTAAAAAAAAACATGAATAACTTAGTTCCTAATTACTAGCTAGGCATCTACCAAACGACCCCTACGAAATTAAATCCAAGACCAATCCATAATATTTGTTGAAAATTAGGCTGGTTGATGTTAACATTCCCTAGCTTGTACAAATTTCTTCCTGTCCAAGTCAAACTAGAAGTATTCAAACTTCCAATAATGATGCTCAATTCATCTTCCACTCATCTATAGAACCCAAAAAAGTGTCATACTTAATTCTCCCACTTGTCTTACACACATTGTTTAATTATGAAGAAACTTTTTGACCATGAAACAAAGACTTCTTCTATGAAACTTAATTTTGACATTCAAAAACTTCTGGAAGAGAAAAAGAGAAAAGAATGCATCTATAGGAATTAGCACTTTGATTTATTGTTTTAAACAAAAAAGAAGAAGAAATTTTATTCATAGTGATGGGCAAAACACTATGAATAATTCATTACCAGAAAATCTCGAGTTTCCGAAGGACGTCCTGTCGGAACTCATTGAAAATTAGCAATCAGTATTTTCTGATAGTGTAAAATTATTCACTACTAGCTAAAAATTCAGACGGAAATTTTATTTTAGCTTGGCAGGGAAAAATAACATCCAAAATTTTCAAGACTCTAATTAGTAATTAAGAACCTTCATCCAAAAAATGAATGCTGGATTATTTTCTAAATTTATATACTCCATTCGAAAATGAAACTATTTTCTGACTAGTCCGTTAAAAAAAGAATGACATCCTTGTAAATTGAAAATAATTTAACTTGAATTTCCTATTTTGCACTTAATAACAAGCTTTTATAGCTATACAAATATTATGACATATCTAATAGCACAAGTTGCAAATGTGTAATAATTCATAACCATACAAATATTATGAGATATTTAAAACTATAAATTTCAAAAATCTCTATTTTTTTTTCTTGAATTCCATGATGAATCAAATACGTCATATAAAAAGAAGAGCTATGATAAAGTCATAAAACCAAAAGAGTTTGAATAGAAAGCTGACCAAACTGATCTTATGGGCAATTTAATAATAGCTAGCTGAGAGGCTGCAATTTTATTGACCAGAAGTGACTATAGGAATTATGTCTATCTTCAATGAATTCTTAGTGTCACTGTCCTTTCAATTCCAAAATTCACCACGTGAAACAATTGCAACAAATACCATGCAAATAATTCTCGTGAAAATCACAAAAGTTCCTTTGAGTTTCTAGACCAACTAATCTATATATTTACCAATGAATTGGTCAATAAACAAAATTTTAACTTTAACTATTTCAACAATTTCTGTTTCCTATCTCGATACGTATGAAATGCTGGTTAATTAGTGCATTCGATAAGGCATTGTTGGGAGATTTGCTCTATGGTACTTTATAAAGCAGTACGGGAAGTATTTAACTATTACAAGTATTCGAAAGGATAAACAAAGATTTCAATAATATTTTCGACTAGAAATCTGAAAATTACAATATAACAACAAAACTGAAATTACGATTTTGTTGAAGACTGAAAAATGGAAACTGGTTTATCTTGGAGTCGAGTGTGGCACTCGTCCTTAAGACAATATTGCCCCGTATGTATCCTTTATACGTCTGGACAATTTGTCTCCCAAGATAAAACAAAGAATGGAACCCTTGAGCAAAGGAAACTCAAGAGCTACCGTGAAGAATATTGAGTAACGAAATCATGCTTGGAAGTTGTAGGAAGAAAACTGTTTTTGTTGTGTATTTTCGTGAGCTTTATGAACTGTTATTTTTCTGTTCTTTGTAGTGCTCAACAATGGTGTAAGGGTGTGTTTATATAGGTGAGGGAGGGGCTGAAAATCGCCTCCATAATAGCCAAATAATGGCCATTATGGAGGTAGTAAAGTCACCAACATAAATGGTGAAAAATGCCAACGGATTGGCCATTATAGGAGGTGTAATTCACCAAAATAAATGGCTGAATTGAGTCTTTGGACGTTTCGTTCCGACCGTCGAAATTCGATTTTCTCGAAAAACTTCGGGGACCAAACTGTACATCTTGAAACTTCGGGGACCAAACTGTACATCTTGAAACTTCGGGGACCAAACTGTACATCCGAAAGAATTCTGGTCCAAACGCACATCCGAAACTTCGGGATCAAACTCGTACTTCGACAAAGTTTTCGGCCCAAAAAGATAACATCAGAAGGCCCACAGCCCACAGCCCACCACCCACGACCCACGACCCGTGACCCGTGACCCGTGACCCGTGACCCCGTGAACCCGGAACCCGGAATCGGAACCGGACCGGACGGGCGGGCGGCGGCGGCGCGCGTGTGGTCTTTACTTGAACCGAAGCACTAGACATCTAGGTCCTCCCTCCTTTAAACACATGGGATACCCCTTGGGGTCCCAAACCCCAAACCAATTTCAAGTATTATATACACAACAATTCTTTCTTCCTCTACCGATGAGGGAGAATTGATCACACACCACACTTTTCCATGCTTCAAACACCTTACTTCGTGAACCAATATCTCTTTCATTTCTCAATGAAATTTGACGATTCTTGGCCCTACGGTTATCTACGTACTTAGTACATCATGCATGTGTGAAGAACCGGATTCTCCAACATACGTAACACTAGTGTTTAAGCCGTTAAAGTTGGTCGGTCGCAACTCCCGCCAAAGGCTAATTTCCAACAATCCCCTCTTGAAAGAGATTTTGGCGCACTCACATGGTGTCTTTTCATTTCCGAATATTTCGACGGACCGATGTTGCATAAGGAGAGGTAGCCTCGGCTTTGAACCTTCCATAGTTGAATACCATCGGACTTACTTACTTGCGCGGTGAACGTGATGTCTTGAACCGTCAGTGTTTAGTGTAAGCCAAGACAATGATACCAACACAACAAATTCCCTTACTCTCTTCTTCGTAATGTTTTGTCCGTTTTGGCCATGGACAACGTCTTGGATTCTTAAGTGCGTTCAATTTGAGGCGGCCCGTCCTCGCACTTAAATAGGTGGTCTCCTACAAGGTATCCTGCTATACCCCACTTCACAAGTGTTAGGAACCATTAAAAGTTTCCCAAAGACCTAACCTCAACTGTTGAGGATCATTACGGTTTTGAAAACTTAACCTTTACCCATACTGCAGATAGCACTTAACGTCTATCGCGGGAACGACTTTGGATTTGGTGTTTCTTTTCGAAATCACTATCCGAAGTGCTCATGCTTCCACCGAAGCGATCAACGAACCTTTACAACTTAGTTTTCCCATTGAACCAAATTACGGGATCTCCGGTTCGTAAGGTTGGGTTTCCACCGTATTGGTCCGTATATTTTGGGTTTTAAGCCCATTCTCCTAGACAGCGAGAAAACTTGATCTCCGGGTAGTCCCTTAGTTTGTAAACAATGAAGTGACACCCGTGATGATCAACGCCATACGGTCTTATGTCTCCGACGGATCCCGACGATATGTCCGGACGCCGTCATCCGTGTCCTTCCTAAAGCCGACCGGCTAGCCACAGTGTATAACTGCTGAAGGCACGGGTTTCTCCCAATAAGGGACGTCCTCTAATGAGTCGTGAAGTTACTCAACTTCTTTCATGCTTTGTATAAAACGATAAACTCCGATACCATCATGAATCGGTCGATGCAAGTTTGCTTAGAGGATTTTCCAAGACCCACCATACACATTTACTTGTGACTTTGGTGTTCTTCGGATCGATGTCCGGTTTGCATCACCGTGTTCTCTCGGAACCGCTGGACATCCGTAATACTATAATCCGTAGATAAGCGAATAATTCAGATATCGTCATATCCGACTTAACGCCTTCTATTGATCATGTATTAAGATCATCAGTGAACCTTAGTTCAACTAATATGTTTGTAGGACGATACCAGGTCGGTTGTAGTGTGTACAATACATTGAACTACACGTGACCTGAGCATATCGCTCCTTGTCTATGGGTGCACCATGATTCCAATCAGTTCTATGATTCATATCCATTGGTGGCTTCAACGAGATCGTCAACTATCGACCGATCCGTTAGATGTCTTAGAAATCCAATTCCTAAGATGTCATCTCGTGATACTCATATCTTTCATATCGAGACTTTGTTTCAATATGATTTTCACTCTCGACCGTTGGTTTTCCAACTGTTGGCTTTCTAACTTCGAGCCAATGTTTCGTGGTCGATTCATTGTTTCTGTTTTATCTCGAGACTTTCGGGACTAAAATGTAAACATTTCGGGGACCAAAATGAAAGTTCGGAAGAAGCCCAACAGATTCGGCAACCAATTCGATCCTCTTCTTCCAACTCTCCGATTTGGAAGGTCGTTTCAACACCCATGCCATGTAAGATTACAATGGCCCCGGATGTGAAGCTACTCACGGGGGAGCACTTTTTACAACCCAAAGGTTCTTTTCCGGAGGAAGATCAACCATTACACAAGTATGGTTCTATATATGGAATCTATTTCTCTCTTTAGCTTCTTTCCAAAGCGGCGCTTTTGGAGATAACAATTATTTGTTAATTGTCCATGGTTCGTTCTCAACCATACAAGCTAGAAGGACTGGAACAAGTCTTTGTCCCCTCTTTGCTCCATCTTGGTTCAACATCTAAAATCCCCGAGTTCTCGGATCCGGAATATTAAGTTCCTGATAGACAAAGAACTTTCGAGTCATGAAGATACGGAACGTCTAGTTCGGACAGTCGAAGCCCTCGCGGGTTCTTGTTAACCTTGAGCAATTACTCCTTTTTCCTTTTCCAAGGAAAGTTATCTCCAAAGAATTCAGCATTCTTTGACGCCAAGAGGCGATCAACACTATCTTGTTATTTGCGGATCCGGTGGATATGCAATCTACGATCTTAGGTCGAACTTGACTGTTTCGGTAGCCCATCTTTTACCAAGTTACCCCTCATAATTTGGGTGTACGACTTCGTGCTTGGCTAACACCGTTAGACTGAGGTGAGAAATGAACATTCGTTTAATAAATGATGCTTCAAATTCTCCCCTCTATTGCTACGAATTTTGCAATCCATAGGCATAGTTGATTTTCAACTTCAGCTTTGTAGCGCTTATCCGCTTCAACAACTTCATCTTTGCTTTTCAACAAACAAAGGATTCCATACGTTGTACCATCATCAATGAAGATCACAACGTACTTGTCTCCCCCCTCTATTTTGTATAAACTTCAAATCACCCAAGTAGGTGTGACTAAGTTCTAGAGGAGCAGTGCTTCTTTCGCTATTCCCTTGACGGAATTTGGAAAGGTGATTTTGCCTCTTCATCTACCTCATATTTATTTTGAGGGTTTATGTCGAAGAAGGCAACAATCTCAACATCGTTAGCTTTTGAATGACTTGCTATTTAACGTGTCTTAATCTATGATGGCATAGACGCACGGATTACAAATATATCATTCATTTGGCTACAGACATACTGTACCATTCTTAGTTATCACAGACCTGTTGGACTAGTCTCTAACCAAGCTTGACCAACAACGTCCTTTAACCAAGTTAGGAACATGTATCATCTCTTTTAGAGTGATCTCATTCCTTGAAGTCCTATTGAGGACAACCTCTCCAGCCCCTTTGATTTTAGAGGTGTCGTTGCTTCACATGAACAACCTTTTGCCCGTGGTTAGGGCGTAACCGGATCATATGTGATCTCGATACTCGGGTCCACTCTAGTTGCTTTGGCAGACTGAGTGTCCAATTTATTTACTGCCTTTATTTAGGCCTTCAGATCATTTAGGACCTGGAAACTCTGGCCCACCTTACTAGGTGTCCATTACTTTTCCTATGAAATGAATTCTGGCACTACTCCAGTCGCCCGGAGGCTTTATATGACTGAGTGTCCAATATCATCATTTCAAAGGAATTTTGTCCCACTCCAGTCGCCCGGAGGCTTTTTATGACTGAGTGTCCAATATCATCCTATGAAGGATCTTCTGCCAAATAGTATGACAGGCTCAACGTCATTAACTTTTAGACTTCTTCCGTTATGATTGGTGCCCAGATAATTCTTGGCGCTTACTTAAGAGTGGTAACAGTTTTCGCACAGTTAGTGGATCTTTCTCCATCATATGTGCGAACATACTTTACACATTTTAACAATTACACTTAAAAGAACGGATCTTTTTAAGTCATTTACAAAATCCAATCTTTAAACGGAAAAGAAGATGAGATTAAACTTCTGATTTGTTAAAGCATAAGGAATATAAATTATTTTCATATTCCTCCTTACTTTAATCCATTTTTAATCAGACATCATTTAATCTTTATTCTTGACAAGTAAGAAAAATACTTATCATTTACTCTTTATTCTTGACAATTAAGAAAAATACTTATCCCAATTTCGGATTCTGGCTCACTTCAGTCACTTCATTAGACTGAGTGTCCATTTCCTTCTCACCATTATTCGGTTCTTTTGTCTGGGACAGATATAGGCCTTCTGCTACAAGATAGAATAACATCTTCAGTCTTCTCCTCTTGTCCCAGTTGACATCCTCAGGCTCTCGAGAGCGCTTGTTTCCACCAGTCTTGGTAGCGGTGACACCATGAACACGTTCATCATCATCACTCTCTTCTACCAGAAAACCATTGCCATATCCAGATTTGGTCACACAACTTTTGACCGACATCTTTCGAACACTAATAGTAATACTATACAAATTATTGTCTTAAGTTGTTGGGAGATTTGCTCTATGGTACTTTATAAAGCAGTACGGGAAGTATTTAACTATTACAAGTATTCGAAAGGATAAACAAAGATTTCAATAATATTTTCGACTAGAAATCTGAAAATTACAATATAACAACAAAACTGAAATTACGATTTTGTTGAAGACTGAAAAATGGAAACTGGTTTATGCTGAGTCGAGTGTGGCACTCTGTCCTTAAGACAATATTGCCCCGTATGTATCCTTTATACGTCCTGGACAATTTGTCTCCCAAGATAAAACAGCAATGGAACCCTTGAGCAAAGGAAACTCAAGAGCTACCGTGAAGAATATTGAGTAACGAAATCATGCTTGGAAGTTGTAGGAAGAAAACTGTTTTTGTTGTGTATTTTCGTGAGCTTTATGAACTCGTTATTTTTCTGTTCTTTGTAGTTCTCAACAATGGTGTAAGGGTGTGTTTATATAGGTGAGGGAGGGGCTGAAAACTGCCTCCATAATAGCCAAATAATGGCCATTATGGAGGTAGTAAAGTCACCAACATAAATGGTGAAAAATGCCAACGGATTGGCCATTATAGGAGGTGTAATTCAGCCAAAATAAATGGCCGAATTGAGTCTTTGGACGTTTACGTTCGGACCGTCGAAATTCGATTTTCGAAAAACTTCGGGGACCAAACTGTACATCTTGAAACTTCGGGGACCAAATCGTACATCTTGAAACTTCGGGGACCAAACTGTACATCTGAAAGAATTCTGGTCCAAACGCACATCTGAAACTTCGGGATCAAACGTACTTCCGGCAAAGTTTTCGGCCCAAAAAGATAACATCGAAAGGCCCACGACCCACGACCCACGGCCCGCGGCCCGTGACCGTGACCCGTGACCCGTGACCCGTGAACCCGTGAACCCGTGAACCCGAGAACCCGAGAACCCGGAACCCGGAACCCGAAACCCGGAACCGGACCGGACGGGCGGCGGCGGCGCGCGTGTGGTCTTTACTTGAACCGAAGCACTAGACATCTAGGTCCTCCCTCCTTTAAACACATGGGATACCCCTTGGGGTCCCAAACCCCAAACCAATTTCAAGTATTATATACACAACAATTCTTTCTTCCTCTACCGATGAGGGAGAATTGATCACACACCACACTTTTCCATGCTTCAAACACCTTACTTCGTGAACCAATATCTCTTTCATTTCTCAATGAAATTTGACGATTCTTGGCCCTACGGTTATCTACGTACTTAGTACATCATGCATGTGTGAAGAACCGGATTCTCCAACATACGTAACACTAGTGTTTAAGCCGTTAAAGTTGGTCGGTCGCAACTCCCGCCAAAGGCTAATTTCCAACAGGCATTACGCTAGCTAACGCATAGCAAGTAATTAAAAAAGCTCAAAACCAGTAAAAAATTCCGGAGCGGGAGCATTGTGTAGAAAATGGCCACTGCAATTTGAAATTTAGTAAGTGTTGGACATTAGCCTTTGGCGGGAGTTGCGACCGACCAACTTTAACGGCTTAAACACTAGTGTTACGTATGTTGGAGAATCCGGTTCTTCACACATGCATGATCTACTAAGTACGTAGATAACCGTAGGGCCAAGAATCGTCAAATTTCGTTGAGAAATGAAAGAGATATTGGTCCACGAAGTGAGGTGTTTGAAGCATGGAAAATGTGGTATTGTGTTCAATTCTCCCTCATCGGTAGAGGAAGAAAGAATTGTTGTGTATATAAGACTCGTGTATATAAGACTCAAAATTGGTTTGGGGTTTGGGACCCCAAGGGGTATCCCATGTGTTTAAAGGAGGGAGGACCTAGATGTGCTTCGGTTCGAGGAAAGACCACACGCGCGCCACCGCCCGCCCGTCTGGTCACGGGCCGTGGGCCGTCTGATATTATCTTTTTGGGCCAGAAAACTTTGCCAGAAGTACAGTTTGATCCCAGAAGTTTCAGATGTACGCTTTGGACCAGAATTCTTTCAGATGTACAGTTTGGTCCCTGAAGTTTCAAGATGTACAGTTTTGTCCCTGAAGTTTCCAGAAAGATAGAATTTCGGCAGAAGAGAATAGAAACGTCAAGCACTCAATTCAGCCATTTATTTTGGCTAAATTACACCTCCTATAATGGCCATCCGTTGGTATTTTCTCTCCATTTATTTGGTGGCTTTACTACCTCCATAATGGTCATTATTTGGCCAATAATGGTCATTATGGAGGCGATCAAACAGCCCCTTCCTCACCTATATAAACACCCCTTACACCATTGTTGAGGCACACTTGATATACACGAAAATATACAACCAGAAAATCAGTTCTTCCTATAACTTCCAAGCATCATTTCATTATTCAATATTCTTCACGGTAGCTCTTGAGTTTCCTTTGCTCAATTGTTCCATTGCTGTTTTATCTTGGGAGACGAATTGTCCGGGACGTATAAAGGATACATACGGGGCAATATTGTCTTAAGGACGAGTGCCACACTCGACTCAAAGCAAAAATCAAAGCGAGTTTTCGGTCTTCTTGTTCAACAAATATTGTAATTTCAGTTTTGTTGTTATATTCTAATTTTCAGTTTTTCTAGTTGAATTGTAATTTCAATTCTTACATAAGCAGTTACTTGTAATTTCCGTTTCCTTCAAATCCTTGTAACCCAACAACTTAAGACAATATTTTGCTTACGGTAACTGCAATAACATGGCTGGAAATATGACCGATGTTGCTGCTACTGCTGCTGCCTCTCGAAGCAACGTTGCTGCCTTCCCCGCCACTACCGATACTGGCCAAGGCGGTAACTCCGCCGCCTTCACTGCTGCTGTGGCTCCTGTTCAAGGCAGTAACACTGCTGCCTTCCCGACTGTTGGAGCTCCACCCTCTTCTTCACACCACCATGATCGCCTAAAAAATTCATGGGATCGAATTCAAAAGATACTGTTTTACTTAACAGTTATGGGCATGGCCCGGTTCCTTACGGAAGATCCTCCACAAGTTGGAGATGAAATGGACTCTTCGCCTAATGAAACGGGTGAAGGGGGCCTTGGTATCCATATCATTAATGGCATGAAGATGGTTCGTGACGCATGGAATCATAGCGATTTCATGTGCAAGAACTATATACTGAACTGCTTGGCAGACCCTCACTACACGGTCTATTGCACCGTTGGCACTGCCAAAGAGATGTGGGAAAAATTGCAAAAGAAGTACAACGCACAAGATGCGGGTACTAAGAAGTTCATCGTTGGGAAATTTCTAAAATTCCAAATGGTGGACAGTAAGACAGTGATGTCCCAAGTCCAGGAATTCCAAATGATTTTACATCACCTGGATTTGGAAGGACTGAAACCAAACGAGCAGTTTTAGGTTGCATAGCTGATTGAAAAGTTACCTCATTCATGGAATGAGTTTATGAGTTACTTGAAACTCAAGACAAAGGAGATGACCTTTGAAGAGCTTGCTATCAAACTGTAAATCCAGGAAGATAATAAGAAGACCTTGCCAAAGGGTAGACAACATGCTGAGGCAAAGGCAAATCTGGCTGAGGCCAAAGGGAAAACAAGCAACAAGCAGAAGTTCCACAAAGACGGCAAAGCCCCCGCAGCGGAGACGTTCAGAGGTAACTGTCATCACTGTGGGAAACCTGGTCATAGGATCAAGGAATGCCGCAAGCTCAAGACTGAGCAACAACAGAAAGCCAAGTCGAAAGGCAAGGCTCAAGCTAACGTCGTCAAGGACACGCTCCTGGATGACATGATTGAGGATCTCTCGGCCGTGGTGCTAGAAGCCAACTTGGTTGAGAATCCGATGCAGTGGTGGGTGGACACAGGTGCAACAAGACACATCTGTTCCAACAAAAATGCCTTCTCCACGTACACTCCGGTCTCCGACAAAAAGCTGTTCATGGGCAACAACACTTCCTCGGATGTGCTAGGGGTAGGAAAGGTGGTCCTGAAGATGACTTCCGGCAAGGAACTCACTCTGAAGGAAGTGATGCACGTCCCAGAGATTACAAGAAATCTAGTTTCTGGACCTTTATTGGTTAATGTTGGTTTTAGGCTAGTGTTTGAATCAAATAAGTTTGTACTCACTAAAAATGGCACATTTGTGGGGAGGGGCTTCGTCTGTGAAGGCCTCTTCAAAGTGAATGCCATGTCTGTATTGCGTCAAGGACATAAAGTTGAACCTTCTTCTTATTTGCTTGAGTCCTCTAATTTATGGCATCATAGATTAGGACACGTTAACTACAAGTCTATTCAAAGGCTGGTAAAGATGGAGTTGTTGCCGTCTATCGACGTAAACCCTCAACATAAGTGTGAGGTGTGCGTAGAGGCAAAACTCACCAAGCTTCCTTTTCGATCCGTCGAAAGGAATACCGCTCCTCTAGAACTTATTCACACAGATATATGTGATTTGAAATTTGCACAAACTAGAGGGGGAACAAGTACTTTGTGACTTTCATTGACGATAGCACAAGGTATTGTTACCTTTACTTGTTAAGAAGTAAGGATGAAGCCTTTGAAGCGTTCCGACGTTACAAAGCAGAAGTTGAGAACCAACTGAGCCTACGGATTAAACCCATTCGTAGCGATAGAGGGGAGAATATGTAGCGCCTTTTGAGGAATAATGTGCCCAAGAAGGCATAATTCATCAAACGACGGCCCCATACTCACCTCAATCAAACGGTGTGGCGAAACGTAAGAACCGCACATTAAAGGAAATGATGAATGCCTTGCTTATCAATTCCGGACTTCCCCAAAAATGTGGGGAGAAGCCGTCCTTACCGCTAATACGATTCTTAACAGAGTCCCACATAAGGGTAAGGACAAAACTCCATATGAATCATGGAAAGGAAAGAAACCCACCTACAAGTATTTTAAGGTGTGGGGTTGTCTGGCAAAGGTTGAAGTACCTAAGCCAAAGCAGGTCAAGATTGGGCCTAAGATCGTAGATTGCATATTCATCGGATATGCAAATAACGATAGTGCTTATCGCTTCTTAGTGCATAAGTCAGATATTCCAGATATCCACCAGGGTACAATAATGGAATCAAGGAATGCTCTATTCTTTGAAAGTACCTTTCCTAGAAAGGAGAAAGACATAACCTCTCGCAAACGAAGTTATGCACAAAGCTCTCAAGAACCGGAGTCCTTGACTGCCCGGATCTAAATGGTTCGATCTAGCGAATCTCGAGGTGGTGAACATCCGAATCTAGTGTTCCCGATTCTCGAACTTTGGAGCTCCCAGAGATGGATCTAAGGCGAAGTAAAAGGGCCAGGAAGGATACATCCTTCGGTCCTGACTTTGTAGCTTATATGGTTAGTGATGAACCAAGGATAATTGCTCAGGCGTTGTCAACTCCAGAAGCACCGCTCTGGAAAGAAGCTATTGAGAGTGAAATAAGCTCCATTCTACATAACCATACTTGGGAGTTGGTTGATCTTCCTCTGGAAAATAAACCGTTGGGTTGTAAATGGATACTCAAACGGAAATATAAAGCAGATGGGTCTATAGACAAGTACAAGGCCAGGTTGGTAGTCAAGGGCTATCGACGGACGAAGGCTTTGACTACTTTGACACATACTCTCCGGTATCCGGATGACATCCATACGGGTATTTATTGCGATCGCGCTTTGCGTGACCTTGAGATACACCAGATGGATGTTAAGACAGCCTTCCTAAACGGTGATTTGGAAGAAGAAATTTATATGGACCAACCCGAGGGGTACGTGGTTCAAGGGCAAGAGAAGAAAGTCCGTCGACTTATCAAATCTCTGTACGGCCGAAACAAGCCCCGAAGCAATGGCACAAAAAATTTGATAGTACTCTACTATCGAAGGGGTTCGCCATTAATGAGTGTGATAAATGTGTTTACACGAAAGGTAACTCGACTCATTTGTTATGATATGCCCGTATGTAGACGACACGTTGATCACGGGAAGCGATCCTAGGGTAATCCTAGAGACTAAGAACATGTTGAAACAATGCTTCGACATGAAAGATATGGGTATCGCGAGATGTCATCCTAGGGATTAAAATCTCTAAGACGTCGACGGACGGTCTTATCTCGGTCTCACTACATCGAGGATGTTTTGAGAAAGTTCAAGATGTTAGACAGTTCTCCGATAGCATCACCAATGGATACAAATCAAAAGCTTGATAAAAATCTTGGTGCACCAGTATACCAGGAGAGATATGCACGGTGATCGGTAGTTTGATGTATATCACAAACGCACCCGACCGATATTGCTTATGCAATCAATAAGTTGGCTAGGTTCACCCGTAATCCAAGTGATAATCAATGGAAGGCGTTGAATCGGGTATTACAATACACCGAAATACACGTTAAATTTTGGGTTGCACTATTCGAGATATCCAATTTGTACTAGAGGGGTACATGCAGGTGATGCAAACTGGATATCCGATATAGAGAACATCAAGTCCACTAGTGGGTATATATTTACAATTGGTGGTGGGGGGCCGTGTCTTGGAAATCCTCTAAGCAAACTTGCATCGCCCGATCCACGATGGAATCGGAGTTTATCGCTTTAGACAAAGTAGGAGAAGAAGGCGAGTGGCTTCATGACTTCTTAGAGGATGTTCCGTGTTGGAACAAACCCGTACCTTCGGTAATGATCCACTCGCGACGCGTCGGTCGGCTCTAGGAAGGGCACGGAATGCTATGTACAATGGCAAGTCTCGTCATATTCGACGGAGGCATAAGACCGTTAGGCAACTGATCACCACGGGTATAATATCCATTGATTACATTAAGTCAAAGGATAATATAGCGACCCATTGACAAAGGGCTTACCCAAAGATCGATGGCTTGCACTGTCTAGGGGAATGGGCTTAAAACCCAAAATATAAGGATCAATACAAAGTGGTAACCCAACCTTACGAACTGGAGATCCCAGTAATTTGGTTCAATGGGAAAACGAAGTTGTAAAGGTTCAGTTGATCGCTTCAGTGGAAGTATGAGCACTTCGGATAGTGATTTTTGAAAAGAAACACCAAATCCAAAGTCGTTCCCGCGATAGACGTTAAGTGCTATCTGCAGTATGGGTAAAGGTTAAGTTTTCAAAACCTGTAATGATCCTCAACAGTTGAGGTTAGGTTCTTGGGAAACTTTTAATGGTTCCTAACATTTGTGAAGTGGGGTATAGCAGGATACCTTGTAGGAGACCACCTATTTAAGTGTGAGGACGGGCAGCCTCAAAATGAACGCACTTAAGAATCCAAGACGTTGTCCATGGCCAAAACGGACAAAACATTACGAAGAAGAGAGTAAGGGAATTTGTTGTGTTGGTACCATTGTCTTGGCTTACACTAAACACGACGATTCAAGACATCACGTTCACCGCGCGATAAGTAAGTCCGATGGTATTCAACTATGGAAGGTTCAAAGCTGAAGCTACCTCTCCTTATGCAACATCGGTCCGCTGAAATATTGCTGGAAATGAAAAGACACCACGTGAGTGCGCCAAAATCTCTTTCAAGAGGGGATTGTTGGAAATTAGCCTTTGGCGGGAGTTGCGACCGACCAACTTTAACGGCTTAAACACTAGTGTTACGTATGTTGGAGAATCTGGTTCTTCACACATGCATGATCTACTAAGTACGTAGATAACCGTAGGGCCAAGAATCGTCAAATTTCGTTGAGAAATGAAAGAGATATTGGTCCACGAAGTGAGGTGTTTGAAGCATGGAAAGTGTGGTATTGTGTTCAATTTTCCCTCATCGGTAGAGGAAGAAAGAATTGTTGTGTATATAAGACTCGAAATTGGTTTGGGGTTTGGGACCCCAAGGGGTATCCCATGTGTTTAAAGGAGGGAGGACCTAGATGTGCTTCGGTTCGAGGAAAGACCACACGCGCGCCGCCGCCGCCCGCTCGTCCGGTCCGGTTCCGGGTCACGGGTCACGGGCTGTGGGCTGTGGGCTGTGGGCCTTCTGATATTATCTTTTTGGGCCAGAAAACTTTGCCAGAAGTACAGTTTGATCCCAGAAGTTTCAGATGTACAGTTTGGACCAGAATTCTTTCAGATGTACAGTTTGGTCCCTGAAGTTTCCAGAAAGTCAAAATTTCGGCAGAAGAGAACAGAAACGTCAAGCACTCAATTCAGCCATTTATTTTGGCTGAATTACACCTCCTATAATGGCCATCCGTTGGTATTTTCTCTCCATTTATTTGGTGGCTTTACTACCTCCATAATGGTCATTATTTGGCCAATAATGGCTGTTATGGAGCAGTCAAACAGCCCCTTCCTCACCTATATAAACACCCCTTACACCATTGTTGAGGCACACTTGATATACACGAAAATATACAACCAGAAAATCAGTTCTTCCTATAACTTCCAAGCATCATTTCATTATTCAATAATCTTCACGGTAGCTCTTGAGTTTCCTTTGCTCAATTGTTCCATTGCTGTTTTATCTTGGGAGACGAATTGTTCGGGACGTATAAAGGATACATACGGGGCAATATTGTCTTAGGGACAGAGTGCCACACTCGACTCAACAAAAATCAAAGCAGTTTCCGGTCTTCTTGTTCAACAAATATTGTAATTTCAGTTTTGTTGTTATATTCTAATTTTCAATTTTTCTAGTTGAATTGTAATTTCAATTCTTACATAAGCAGTTACTTGTAATTTCCGTTTCCTGCAAATCCTTGTAACCCAACAGTAAGTTGTCCGAAGGCGCATTATCTATCTGATTAAGAGTTGTGCTCACCGAATAAATTCGAAGAAGATGAACTTCTTATAAAAAAGAATAACAAGTAATATTCTAATTTTGATCATGAAGAGAGAGAGAGAGAGTCAATATACACAAGTAATAATCTAATTTCATTTTAAGTTTTTGCAAGTTGTATCTCAAAGTTTCTATGCAAATCCACAAATAACAAACTTTCATGTTTCTATAGACGTCAATAGATACGTACCCTTTAAAGCATATTATTGAAACAAAAAAGTATTTTGTTTTTGTTTTTTGCTTTTTAGTTAATTCATGTATGCTTAGGTTTATTTGAATGAATATGTCTATATTTTATTTTAATAAGATAATATTTCATTATTTATTATTTTCTCACGCAAGGTTCGGCACTCGCTTTGGGCCGGATTAGTTAGCATTCGTCCCATGAATCCCAACTTTAGGAATTAAGAGTCCCTATTAAAGATGACTCCATATCTGATTCTCAAGAACTTGAACCCGAAATGCTTTTATTAAAGGTAAAGAAATACTTATCACCCTATCATAATATTGGGTGATAAGCATTTCGTTCTTCACATCAACTGAAATTTACCATGTTACCCTAATCCTCTTCTTCTAGTAACGGCTAAATACTAACCCCCTCTTCGTTATCACTATTTGTTGTCACCTACACTTAGTATTTGCATCAAATAAATACTTATATGACATGTATTATTTTAAGTAACTAGTATTTATTACTTGCCCATGGTTAATCAACAAATATTTGTCATTTTAATTTTTGAATTTTGAGATTAAATTATAATAGTTTTCCTTGAGTGACGAATTTTTATTAGTTTTACTTATATTATTGTTTTTTTGTTGTTATTTTCTATGTTTAGTATCATAAATAAATGAATTTATCTATTGTTTTGCATTATTTATCAAACATAATATTGGTCTCTTTATTAACCTTTTTTTTTTTGTTGACGAAGGAACACGCAGCCGCTACTCTCTCGAGTGCGCACAGGGTAAACCCCGGACTGACGCAATAGCCTGCAAACCACGTCAGCCGATTAACCACACTTGGCAAACCATGTGTGACAGGTTCAATCAAGAAGGTTTATGCAGGGGATCGAACTCGTGACCTTGCGGTCCCGCGCTCTACTGCTACACCAACTTGGCTACCTTTGCGGGTGTCTCTTTATTAACATGTAATTAGAAAGGATTGACTCGAGCAAGAGTAATGTGAACACAAAGAATTGTTTACTTTTTTGCTTTTGTGGCAAACGGTTTAGTAGATTGTTACTATATTTTAAGATATCTTAGCAATAATAATGTTGACCCTCCTACACACTTTATCATCCATCTAAGCATTTAAATAAATATATTTTGACGACAGCACAATCATAGTTTTACCACCATTAAAAGTTACTAGGACCATAATTATGAAAGAACTCACCAAAGAACGTATCATTCTTACTATTGGATATACTTCACAGTGATTTTTGACAGGAAAAAATTTATTAAACATCAACGTTACACTTATCATGTCTTAGTCACTATGATGCTAGGTCCTTTGCAAATGTTATTTTAATTTATAGTAGTAATTTTCACAGAGAATCGGTATAAAAGTAACACAATTATTACCCTTGCGCACACACTGACGTCAAAGTTTTACCAGAGATTGTTTCTTGCAATATCAGACAGTTTCTTGCAATATCAGGTTACTTAAATGATAATAATTTCACGTATTTGCCCATAAGAAGTTGGATTAGAGAAACTGCTACAGTTATAGATTGAAATACGCTAATTTTATAAAAAGTTACACTTGTGAGTATATATGATTAAGTAAAATCAGAAAAATGTAAAAAAAAAAAAACTATTAAAATGGCACAAAGCTACATAATACGGGTAATCAAAGATGGATTCAGGATTTGAATTTTAGTTTATGAGCTTTTACAGCGCCATCAAATTAATGTTTTATATAATTTTTTTCATAGCCAAATATCTCTACATATTCAATGCAATTTTTAATATAAATACAGGTCTGAACAAGAATTATTGTATTTACGTGAACCCAATATTACGTTATAGATCCACCCTGCCAGTAGATCATAATATACAAGTCTAGCACTTCTTAAAGATTCATTGCAATTGTGTTTTGGACTATATTGATCGGACTCTTCAAAAATATTGTCGCACATGTGTCGAATCCTCTAGAAATATACTAGTTTTGGAGTATCATACATACATCTATCATCATTTTTTAAAAGTCCGAGAAACATAGGTTTTGGATAAGCTTTTGACAAATCTTAATTACAAGTTGTAATGACAGTTCTTGAGCATTATTCTCTTCATCCATGTTTTGAAGGCCATGAATTTTGATAATAGAAGACAAGGACAAAGCTGAGGTCAAATTAATAAACCGTAAGTCCACATTTTGGAGGTCAAAGTATTATATAGAGTTTAATTTGGAATTGATATAGGGAATCATACTATGAGATTGTAGAGATATAAAATGACCAAATTCCAACAATCTTGTAGTAATTCATTGGGTGGTCAATGAAGTAACTCCATGTTTGGAAAATGTAAAAGAGAGAACGAAGTCGAACACTTCTTCAAGTGTGAACTGAGAGTGGATTAAAATTTAAATCTGATGAGTTTAACTTTAGATTTTTTATGATTAAATTCAATATAATAAAATTTTAGTAGTTTTCAAATATATAACTATATCCCATTCAAAAATATTGAGTTCGATTAAACTCATAATTAATGGAGTACACTATATCTGTGCCACTGTGTGAACCCATTTTTACAATTTTAATTTACTCCCGCTACTCCAAGTCTATTCGTGTTAAGCGTCACATACCCTTACTTTAAAAAAAAAAAAAAAGAGCAAAAAAAAGTTCACTCTTGCATAAGTTAAGTGTACACACTCGTCTTCTGCAAGGGCTTCTAAACAATCTTATGGTAATTTTAGACTCCACTTATAATCTTAGGGGTCGTTAGATACGCGAAATAAAGTAGCATATTTTAAGACTAAGTTATAAATTAATTTATATTATATTTAATTGACGATATGATATTATCATAGAAAAGCCCCACAGTAACTATGTGCTTGACTATGACAAGTCAAAACACCTATTCATTCGATTAATGCATTTTCAAAAATGATAATTTAATCATGTACGTATCAGAGAATAACACAGTACAATCTGAGAAACAATGGTAAATGATTTTTTTTTAAAAGGCGGACCAGATGAAGACCAATTAAGTGAAGTCATTAGTGCTGAGATCACAATTCTAATATTAGTAGTTTTTTAATATATGGTTTCATAAGCTGGCCGCCATTCCCCACAAATCTGTTTGACCAACATTTGACCTCACGTGCACTAATTTTATTTAATTTTGATTCTTGCAGCCCCTATTTCTACTCTAATTGAGAAGACTACACTCCACAGTCCATCAATTTTCAACCATAAAAACTAGATGATTAATTAGTAGACTCTTTCCATCAACTTTTTAAAATAAAAATCATATTTTAATAAAACCCTCGTATGCACATCTCAATCTCTCTCTCTATATATATAGAAACCTTCCCCTTATAAGTTCAAAAACCAAATTCGATAAAATATAGCACATCTAAAACTCAAAGCACAATCCTTCATCAGTGGTTATGAACAATTGATTTTCTCAATTTTTTCGGCCTTAGTTTCATAGGAGCAAATCAGAAAGATTGAGAAATAAAATTATTTGTTTTAGTTCGTTCTCAGTAGCTACTAGATTAATGGATTCTTCATCCTTCTCATCATACACATATCCACAATATCATCATCTTGGTTTCAATGAGAATGACACGGATGACATGCTTCTTCTCAACGTCCTATCAGAAACCGGGGAAAATTCATCTAATAATCTCCATGTTAATAAAGAGATTGAAGGGTCACTAAAAGACGTGGCTAATTATAGAGGTGTAAGGAGGAGGCCATGGGGGAAATACGCAGCGGAAATTAGGGATTCCACTAGAAATAGTGTTAGAGTTTGGCTTGGAACATTCGACACTGCTGAAGCAGCAGCATTGGCTTATGACCAAGCCGCGTTCGCGTTGCATGGGACAATGGCGGTGCTAAATTTTCCTGTGGAGATGGTGTATGGATCGTTAATGGAGATGGAATGTGGATTTAAAGAAGGATATTCACCTGTTTTGACTTTGAAAAAATGGCATTCTATGATGAAAAGGGGTAATAATAAGAGTAATAATAGGAAGGAGGAGGAAAAAGATATGAGCTTTGAAAATGTGTTGGTTTTAGAGGATTTAGGTGCTGATTATTTGGAGGAAATTTTGAGGTTGTCTGAAGGATGTTGTGATCCTTCAATGTCTTGCTAGCATTTGAACTAGCATGCATAGCGAATTCAGGATTTAAACTTTATGAATTTTGAATATTAGAATAATAATTTCTAGTGTTAGTTATCGAATTTTAAATTTAATGTTTATACATATTTAATGAATTTCTTCCTGATACATAAACAAAGTTTGGACTAAAGTATCCTAGTTACGTTAGGGATAATAATTAACGGGACGAGACGAGACAAGACGGATTAAGACTTTATTATTCGCTTCAGTTTCAATCTATCCTGCCCTGCTCCGTTTAAGATTTCTCCTAACTTAATTAGTTACAAATATTTTCTTATTTCTTTTCGTTCACGTTCATCTTCATCAACATGTATGTATTCTTTGATAATACTCAAATTATATTATAAAAAGTTTCACTATCTAGATTTTGTTCTTTTGAGTTGTTTATAACTTTATGTTCTCCTAACGTAAGGAAGAAGGACTCTTGCAGTGTGAAATATTTACACTTTGCTAACTCCATCTTATTTTTGGTCAAGCCAATATGTATGGTCAGTTATTAGTTATTCTAGAAACTATATAAGGTATTCTGAACTGAGTAATTTTTCTTTATATTATGGTTTATCAATTATAATAGGTTAATATCAATAACTACTGGAATATGTGGATTACCAATAGACAGACAAATCAATCGGAATGTCGTCAAAATTTTGAAATTTATGTCAGAGATATGATGGAAACTTTTGCACTGGGCATATTTTCGATGTTTTTCCGACGGAACGTCTATCTGTGAACTTTATTAGATAACCAATTAACTAATATTAATTATTTCACCGAAAATAATATTATTAATATGCAAACCTATAGCTGC
Organism: Anisodus tanguticus; assembly: GCA_034509755.1. Classification (NCBI taxonomy): domain Eukaryota; kingdom Viridiplantae; phylum Streptophyta; class Magnoliopsida; order Solanales; family Solanaceae; genus Anisodus; species Anisodus tanguticus. The sequence continues at coordinate 2,568,008 of CM067543.1, read as the reverse complement.
AGAAGTAGAGATAATGGCACCGAAAACAATATTATTTCCGTAAAGTAGAGCTTGTGCAGTTTGAATTTTTAGATGATTTGTTTTTATTTAGCAGGGGTGATGCAGAATCTGTGGAAATGATGTATCAATGCTTTCCACATTTCTCCTCAGCATCTGGCCGGTGAACAATAACAAAAGCATTATTTACTTTAGAGAGGTCCCTGAGAGTTGTCAAAAGGAAATTATACAGTTTTTGAAATTCTCAAAAGGTGTGTTGCTTGTTAAATCCCTTAGTTCCTCTTAGTACTAAGAGGATGACTGATGTGCCGTGAAATTAAGGTATATTTGATGTCTTTTACATGAAGTTTTGATTATTTTTAAGTAGATTATATGTCATTTCTTAGTTGTTTTGTGTTTTGTAGGGATAATTAACTCAAACAGTCAAAGATGAGCAAGGATGTCAAATTAATGCTGAAAGTAACAGAATGCGGCACAGATTGAGAAATGCTTAGGCAGAACTGTACGCAAATTTGAAACAAAAAAGTCAGAAATTCTGGAATCCAAAATGCGTAGCTGAAATGCGGCGCAAATATCCATCTGCAGCGCAAATCAGCTCAAACAGTGTCGTAGATTGGAACATGTTCGGCATGGGAATTCATTGAAATGCGCCGCAGATATCTATATGCGGTGTGATATGCAGCACACATAGGTCCCTACGGAGCATTTTTGTCCAGCTTTATACACGAATTTTGAGTGTTATAAATACATTTTCTAGGATTTTATTTCATCATTTAGCTTTTAAAATATGTCCCATAAGGAGCATTGAAGACTCCATTTTATTGAAGCTTTCTAGTGGAATATTCCATCTTTTCTTGTCATCTTTAATGTCTTCTTTATTATTTTATCGTGTAGTTAAAAATATGAGTAACTAACTTTAATACTAAGGTTGTTGACTCAACGATGGATGTTATGTTAATTGGTATTTACTATTGAATATATGCATAATGGTTGTTAGTTTTTATTTATTTCTTATTCATTAATGTTGGTTGATGGTTGCAAACATTAACCTATATATGCTATAAATATTCTCTTTACTTGGAAAAGTGAGTTACGGTTTGGTAGGAATGAACATCAAAAACTCGAGGCGTTAACCCTCGTTTAATAAGCCCACTTAGAAATAAGATGAGTTTACTTGACACAAATTAATCGTTCTTCATATCAGCTCTTTTGCATTTGAAAAAATCATAAAGAGGAAATACTTTCTAACTATTGGAAAATTTTAGAGAGTCAATTAGAGATCAAGTGCATACTTTACAACGACCCATTAAAAATATATCACTTTAACACCTTCAACATTATACTTTATCAAAAATGGGGACACAACCTTGATTCTTTTCTCCAATTGAGGTAATCTTAAGTCAACATAGCTAATTACATAATCAAAGCAGTAACATTATCAAATTTTTACCATTCACCGGAATAGGATTACGAATAAAGTCAAGTATCACACTACGTAATATTTTCACATCATATTTCCGGTGAGATTCGACCCAAACCTTGGTTGGTTATTATATTTTACAGCGGCCGCTTTACGCTATTATTTAAGTGTAATTTGAGTGTATCAGTGACAATAATGCAATGTAGACCTTTGCTAGATAAAATGATAGGGAGAGTGACTTCATGTACTGCAAAGTTTGTATCCTATGCTGGCAGGAAATAACTCATAACGAGTATATTATTCTCTATCCAGACTTATTAGTCTCAGATATTTTTGCTCCCTAAGGAGGTCATTCAATAGGTTGAGGCAATTTGCAGGAAGTTTGTATGTGATATATTCTGTAATTAATATTTAGTGTAATTAATATAAAATAGAGATTATAATTCTATTAGAACGATAATTTTATTCTATATAAATATTATATTAATAAGAGAACTCCATGAGGGAGATTTACACTATTTAACATGGTATCAAGAGCCTAAAAACCCTAACCCTATTCACCCCCCCCCCCCCCATTTCTTCTTCTTTTCTGACGCCAATTACTACCGGAAACATCCGATATATACACTGTATACGGCTGATATACATTGTCTGCCACCATATACTGCTCATATACAGTGATATATAGCACATATACAGTTATTTACAGCCACTCGTAAGGCGTATATAACTGATATACCATCTCTACCATCATATACTACCCTTATACAATGATATACAGGATCCCTTAGTCGATATACACCTCATATACGGCTGATATACCCTCCATGCCATAATATACCAGCCCCGTATACCTCTGGTATACTACTGAAATACAACAGTTCTACACCCCTTTTATTTTCCTATCTCTCCAGCAGGTCGTATACCCCTGGCATACAACTGATATACAATATTTCTACTCCATTTTACTTCTCTACCAAATTTCGGATACCCTCATGGTGTCACCCGCGACCCACATATCTTCTTCTGCTTCCTCAACACCCGACGTCACAAATCCTCATCGTGGAAATTGGGCCAATAATACATGCAGTCCACAACAGGCCTAGCAACATCAACAGTGGACCGACCCACGCCCTGGCCACTGTTCGATTACTGGGCCCGCCTTCCAAAGAAAGATTCCGCAGGCCCAAAAATAGCAATTTCAGTGGGCTCAACCAAGCCCCAACATCCTAGGAGCCCATCCAGCGGCTCGCTAGATAGGTCCAAGTCGTACGAGCAACCTACAACAGGCCCAACAACCGTAGCAGTGGGCCGGCCCACTGCCTTAGGCACTGTACGGTAATTGGTCCTACCCTTCCAATAGCATTCTAGAGGCCCAAAACAGTAATTTCAGTGGGCTCAGCCGAGGCCCAACATCCTGGGAGCCCTTCCAGCGGCTCGCCAGGCGGGCCCAAGCCATCAGGCCCATTACATATCAATCAACAGTCCAATGATGCATGGTATATAGATACGGGCGCCACGTCTCACCTCACCAACAATTCGGGTAATCTTCTTCAACTGCGTAATTTAAATACTCCTCAATCTATTATGGTCGAAAATGACATCGCATTCCAATTCAAGGGTTTGTCCACACACTAACTCCACCACCGCAACCCCACTACTCCCTTAAACAAATCCTATATGCCCTTAATATTATCAAGAACCTAATTTATGTTCGAAAATTTACCACTGATAATTTTGTATCCATTCATTTCGACCCGTTTGGTTTTTCTTAAAAGGACCTACTTACGAGGGAGCCTTCTTACGAGATGCAATAGTGTGGGGGACCTCTATCTTTTCCTATCCACGTCCGCTGCCCGTGTCACTCCACCCACCGCTTTATCTGTCATATCTCCATCAACGTGGACTAGTAGACTTGGTCATCCGGGAGCTCATATTTTTTATTCTCTTAGAAACCGCAATTTAATTCAATGTAATAAAGGAAAACTTTCCCATAGTTGCTCCTTTTGTCATCTAGGAAAATATGTTAAATTTCCGTTTACACCTTCTTTAAGTATTACTTTTTCTCCCTTTGATATTATTCATGCGGATTTATGGACATCTCCTATAACTAGCAACCTAGGTTATAAATATTATTTGATATTTTTGGATGACTTTTCTCACTTCCTTTGGGTCTATCCTCTTAAACTTAAGTATCAAGTTTACTCCAATTTCCTTGAATTTCGTACATTAGTTAAAACGCAATTTGAAAAAGACATCAAAACCTTTTAATGTGATAATGGTCGTGAGTTCAATAACTCCATTTTTCATAATTTTTGTGCGGCTAATGGCATGGATTTTTGTTTCTCTTGCCCTCATACTTCCCCTCAAAATGGTAAAGCCGAAAGAATTCTTCGCACCATTAACAATATGATTCGTACCTTTCTTTTTCATGTGTCTCTCCCCCTACCTTTTGGATATATGCATTAAAAATGGTAGAACACATTACCTACCCGTGCGATCCAAAATAGGACTACCACCGAAATTCTCTTCCATCGGATCCCTTCCTATGATCACATTCGAATTTTCGGTTGTCTTTGTTACCCAAATCTTACCTCCACAATCCCTCATAAATTAGCACATTTCTCCACTCCTTGCGTCTTCCTAGATTTCCTATCAAACCATAAAGGGTACTTGTGCTATGAGTTATCCACAGAAAAAATCCTAGTCACACGCCATGTCACGTTTGATGAGTACGTTTTCCCATTTGCCAACATCCATAAATTTCGAGTCACTGATTACGATTTCCTTGATGACTCGGACACCTCCCCTTTACTTCAAAACACATTATATTGGCCAAATACCAACCTGTCACCCATTGCCCCAGTTACGGACCCCACTGCCACGACACCCATCCCATCGGCCCCACCCATTACCGCCACTGCCCAGCCCAATTACCAAACTACCCAGCCCAATTACCTAACTGCCCAGCGCAGTGACAACAATTCCCAGCCCACTACCCCACGACCCAGTCCCACCGCCCAGAATAGTGACCCACTGCTCAACCCAATTACTTCACGGCCCAGTCCCATTGCCCAGACCAGTGGCTAAACTGCCCCGCCCACTTTCTCCCGGCCCAGTCCCGCAACCATCCAGCCCAACCCGCAGTCCTCACCTACCGCCCCACTTCACCCGATCCAGCCCCCAACCCACCAAATGGAAACCCGTGCACAACACAAGATTTTCAAACTAAAAGTCTACTTTAATTTGTCCACTCAAACCATCTTCCCACTACATAAAAACCAAACCTTAGCCAAACTTGACACGAATTGGAATGCGATCATGAGTGAGGAGTTTAATGCGCTTACTTCACAACGCACTTGGGGATATTATTCCATGACCTGAGTGAATGTAATCTGTTGTATGTGGCTATTTCATCATAAGTTCAGAGATAATGGTGCCCTTGAACGTCACAAGGCCAAACTTATGGAAAATGGCACAGGGCAACATGAGGGTGTTGATTGTGGTGAGACTTCCAGTCATGTGGTTAAGACAGCTACCATCCGCACGGTTTTGAGCATCGCTATGGAGAAGAATTGACCTATTCACCAGCTTGATGTAAATAATGCTTTCTTATATGGGGATTTGAAAGAAACCGTTTATATGCATCAACCGCCAGGTTTTGTGCATCCGGAGGCTCTTCATCATGTTTGTCGTCTCCGTAAGTCGCTATATGGGTTGAAACAAGCCTCCAGAGCTTGGTATGAGTAGTTTTCCACTTACATAATACAGATTGGCTTCGTGTGCAGCAAGAGTGATCATTCATTATTCATTTTTCATCGAGGTACTGACACAACTTACCTTCTGTTATATGTGGATGATATTGTACTGACAACTTTTTCAGATAGACTGAAGCACGAGATCATTGCTCTACTCAAGTCTGAATTTGCCATGACTGACTTGGGTAAGTTGAGTTATTTTTTGGGGATATCAGTGACCAGATCCGCACATGCCATGTTCTTGTGTCAGCGTAAATATGCAAAAGAGATTGTCTACAAGGATAAAATGGCAAATTGCAAGATCATGCCCACTCCCGTCGACTCTAAGTCTAAACTCAGTGCAGATGACGGGGATCCGGTCATCTATCCCTCTCTTTATTTGCGTCTCGCAGGTGCTCTTCAATATCTCACCTTCACTCAGCCAGATATTGCATATGCGGTTCAGCATGTGTGCTTGTTCTTGCACGCTTTTAGGGAGACTCACTTTACAGCTCTTAAGCGTATCATTCGGTACGTTAAGGGCACTCTTGACTATGGACTTCATTTATATCCCTCCGCATCGACTAGATTGCTCTCTTACACAGACACAGATTGGGCAGGCTGTCCGGACACCTGTCGCTCTATGTCCGGCTATTGTTTATTTTTGGGGGATACTATTATAGTGTGGTCTACCAAGCGGCAAACCACGATTTCCCGTTCGAGTGCAGAAGCAGAATATAGAGGTGTTGTGAACGTTGTTGCCGAGCTATGTTGGCTCCGAAATCTCCTTCTTGAGCTTCATTGTCCCATACGTAAGGCATCTTTGGTCTACTATGATAACATATCTGATGTCTACTTGTCTCATAACCCGGTTCAGCATAAGCAAACCAATCATATTGAGATGGATATTCACTTTGTTCGTAAGAAGGTTGCAATGAGTCACGTTAGGGTGTTGCATGTTCCTTCTTCGTATCGGTACGCAGATATCTTCACAAATGGGCTTTCTCGGCAACTGTTCCTTGACTTCAGATTAAGTCTCATCGTCCGACCTCCTCCCACTCCGACTGAAGGATATATTCCATATATATTCACAATATATTATGTAATTCATATTTAGTGTAATTAATATAAAATAGAGATCCTAATTCTATTAAGACTATAATTATATACTCTATATATATTATATTAATACGAGAACTCCACGAGGAACATTTACACTATTCTAAGTCTAACGGATGTACTAGAGGACTTGATCAATTCAGGAAATCACTAGTATCTTGGGAAACTGTGTTTACCCAAGGTTGCAGGGGGTATGAACATAATATGGACATGTGGGAAAAAGCATCAATTTGTATGCTTCATTGGAACTTGTGTCGGAAAAATGATAGATTATGGATTCAATGGACTCCTGCTTACTATATCAAAGGTCAACCTGTGGGATGTGTGTCCTAAGCAAGCATCATGGATAATTAAAAAAATCATAAAAGCTAAAGAGAGTTTTATTGATGCTGTGATGTCATGTGATGACGTAATGGCTCAGGACAATTTCTCTATTAGGAATATGTATCTAAAGCTTAGAGGAGAATTCAGTAAAGTCCCTTGGAGGAAGCTGATATGAAACAACTTGAGATGTCCTAAGTAGATATTCATCTTGCGATTAACTGTTCATAATAGACTCACAATTAGAGACAGATTGATCATATGGGGCATGACTTCTGAATCAGATTGTGTACTGTGTGAAACTGATCATGAATCTATAGAGCATCTCTTATTCTCTTCCAGATTTTCTGCTATAATATGGAAGAGAATGCTTGCATGGTTGGGTGTGTACAAGGGTGTCTGGGGCTGGTCAAAAGAACTCAAAGTGGGTTATTCAACATGGGACAGGAAAATTTGCGAAAGTAGAATTGTACATGATGGCTTTGGTTTGCTGCATCTACCACATTTGGATAGAGAGGAATCAGAGATTTTCCAGGAGAAGAAAAGCGCCAGTGAAAGAATACTGAGGTTGATTACTCAGGAAATTTATTCTAAAGGAGCAGGACAGGCTAGGATTGCTAGGCGGCTGAGTAGAATGAATTATTATCCTTAGCCTGTTTAGTTGATATTACTTGATATGTATAAGGTTACTTTGTTAAGTAGAGTTAAGGATTTAGGTGTACCTCTGGCCAGTGTGGTTGATTTTGCAAAGAACAGTTTAAATATTTTCCCTAATAATAAAAATTCAGTTACCAAAAAAAAGTCACTTAATTATGTAAATATTATTATAATGTGAAGTGTATATAACTTAAAAACTCTTTTAAAAATTTCTTGAACTTCTTATTTAATTTCTTTTTGCAAATATAGTGTTTATTCCTAGCTAATTAGCCGACGACAACATGGTCAGATATATACTATTGCCAGATAATATCACAAAAAGAGATGACGAAGATGTATATGCATTTTTTCTTTGTATTATTAATGCAATGGCCAATGGAGATGATGAAGATGTATAATGCATCATGGAGTTTAAAATATAGGTATATTTGAGAGTTAATGGCTAAAAAACCTCCCTAAGCTATTATATTTTTGTAAGTTTTATACCTTAATTATTTATGTTTTATCCGTTTGACTATAATTTTCAAGGGTTAACACCCCCTTCCCCAACTCAATATTTATTGATATGTGTATTTCACGCTCCTAAAACACTCCAAGTGACACAACACATGTTATTTGAACTTAAAATTATAAATACATAAAATTAAACCTTCCTATAAACTATCACTAATTTTAAATTTTATACCTAAACTATTTAAGGTTAAAAGCCCCTGTACAGATATTGCCCAATACATCTAGTGATACTACACGCGACATTATATTTTCAGCCCAAATTAAAATAGAAAAGTTACAAAAAATCAAATAAAAGGGCAGCACGGTGCACTAAGCTCCCGCTATGCGCGGGTCCAAGGAAGGGCCGGATCACGAGGATCAATTGTACATAGTCTTACCTTGCATTTCTGCAATTGACTATTTTCGACGGCTTGAATCCGTGACCTCCTGATCACATGACAACAATTTTACCAGTTACTCTAAGGCTCCCTTCAAATAGACTAATTAAAAGAAGAAGAAAAAGCAAAAACAAAAAAAAGGGTCATTGGGTTTACCGTAAAGGTTTTAGAACACTGATTATTTTATTATATTCTCTCTTTTTCAATTAGAATCATAGATTGTTAAAGTTTAGAACTTTTATATTTCGGAGTCTTTTTCTTCCAAAAATAAGTGTTTTGTTGGGTTTGATATCGGCTATCCATCACTATGTAAACTATTCATTTTCATCTTCAAGAAAGTGTTTGGTTTCTAAAAAAACTGAATGAAATCAAGAAAAGGGAGTTTGAAGAAGGGGTTCTTTCAATAACATTAAAAAAGAAAGAATAAAATGATAAGTAATTTAAGATGAAATCCAAATAGACAAAGCCGGAGCAATTCGTTTAAAGAAGAAAGTGAAGAAGATAACAAAAACTAAAGAATCTAAAGAAAAGAAAAAATATTGATAACAGTGGTAATTTTCGGCCTAATTAGCCGTTAACAACGTGGCGTCATTTTTTTACCCCCCACGAGTTGGTCAGAAAGTCATCACCAATTTTTTTGTCATATGTTCATTCCAGGGGGACTGGGGGAGAGGGCTTTTAATCTTCAAAAACAATAGTTGAGGATGGTAACAAAAACATCTCGTAGTTTAAGTATGAAACTTATAAAATAGTGAGTTTAAGAAAATTTTCAGTCATGATTAAAATCACTCGGGTTAAGTATTAAAATCAAGATGAAACGAAAATTTAGAGAGAAAAAAATAATAGGAGAATTCTTTCTTGCTTTTCATTCATTACAATATCTTCCTCATATAGAGATAAGTTCTTCCTTTCTCTAGTCTAACAAGGAAATCATATTCTAATAAAATTACCATAATTACAATTTATCAAATATACTTAGACTAGAATTCTACCATAAAACTATTAGAGTTAGACTAGATTTTCAATCCGGGTCCGGACTAAGTTCGTCCATCAATAACCCTCAAGTTGGAGCATGGGGATTACGAATGCCCAACTTGTCAAGCAGATATTCATGTTGTGATTTTTCCAAACCCTTTGTAAACACGTCGATCAATTGTTCTTTGGTTGACACATAACTCGAAAGAATTATACCCGATTGGAGTGCATTCCGGACATAATGACAGTCAACTTCAATATGTTTAGTCCGTTCGTGAAATACCGGCTTTCGTGGAATATACAATGTTGCTTGACTATCACAATATATTTTAACCGGAGATTTATGTTCGACGCTCAAGCTATGTAGGACCCCTTCAACCATTTCAATTCACAAACCGTTATTTTCATTAAACGGTATTCCGTCTCTGCTGACAAGTGAGAGACAATATGCTTCTTCTTGGTTTTCCATGATACCAGTGAATTCTCGAGGGAGATAAATCATCCGGTGAGCGATCTTTGGGTCAGCGAACATCTAGCCCAGTCCGCATCACACCACCTATACAACTGGATATCACAATCCTTACTTAACACAATTCCTTGTCCATGGTTCATTTTCAAGTATTTTACCACCCGGAGGGCGGCTCTCTAGTACGCTTCCTTCAGTTGGTGCATGAATTGGGACATAACATGTACATAATAGGACAGCTCCGGTCGCATAAAACTGAGGTATATCAATTTGCCGATCAGACGTCGGTATGGTTCCGGATCTTCTAAATTAACCCATTTGGCCAACGTCAGATTGTGATTCTGTTACATGGGAGTTTTAATCGATTTTGCTCCTAGTAGCCCAGACTCATAGATTATATCCAAGGCATACTTCCGTTGACAAAGAAATAATCTGGTTGGTCCACGCGCAACTTCAACCCCTAGAAAATACTTTAGGGGACCCAAATCCATCATGTGAAAACAAGCTCGGAGATAGTCTTTGAACCGTGGACAAGGAATAGCACAAGAAGAGAAAAAGCACAATGCGTCCCGGACATAGCTGGATGACAAATGATAATAACTTAAAATCCAGCTAGAGGCCTGCAGTGTGTGTTCAAAACCTGGTGGGAGATATTTGCTCTTTTCTGGGGTAGGACTTGTAGGTAATATCAGTTACTCTGTTCTCAAACTCTGATCATTCAGGCACATCCCACGATTTACTGGTAATAGTACTAAGAGACCGGGACTACTATATCTAGAAATAGTTTTGCGTAAACTGGAAAACTGAATATAAAAAAAAAAAGAAAAAAAAAAGCACAATGCTCCGCCCTCTCTAAAAATCCTAGAAAGAGAAACTAATCCCAAACACAAAATGCAAGTTTCAGTCAACAACAGTCATGGACGACGTGACTTATGATGCTGACACTACTATGACACATGGCAACAATGACGCAGAAGAAAGAAGACAAGATACTCACTCATCTCAATTCTCAAACAAGAAAAAATAAGCTATATTGAGTCCCTTATATCTAACTTTTCATGACTCAAATCTCTCCTATATATGTAATCTAATTCAATCTATTGCCTTAGAAGATAAACTAGGAAATACCTCAAACCACCCAAACTTTATCCCTAATAATCATTTGTGACAAAAAGCGCATTTACGAAACTTGAAAGTTGAAATCATTCAATAATCCTAAAACTGTTGGGGAAACATATGGGATATAACCAACTGTACCAAAAAATAAAAATACTGTTGATTACTAGAGAACCCCTCAATTTTGTAGATCCAGGAAATGATTTTTACCTAATCAAACTTTATATGATATCATCCTTAAAATTGATAGTTGCACCACCTCTACTTCCAGGGGCAGATATGCTAGATTATGAATTTGCATACCCTTAGGAAAATCATTAACAAAAGGTGTCAATGATTGAAAGTTGAAACACATCTCCAACCCATCCTCGACGAAGCAACTAGTCCTCTTTGCACTGGATGTGGTTGTCTAGGCCACTCGATTCACATATGCCCTAAGTCTAACCTAACTCAGAATACAAATAAATCAAACACCAAAGACTCAGTCTCGACTGATGCGGAAGGAGGATGAAATATCGTATCCTACAAAAAAAAATGTCAACCTGAAGTTGAAAGTTGAAACTAATACTGTCAAGAAGGAAGGGACAGATCTGGATCAGAGGATGGAAAATAAAAAAGCAGAAAAAAGAAAAAGCGAAAAGGAAAATGACACGTTGGAAAAAAAGGATGAGAAAAAAGAGGAAAAAATTGAAATGAAAAGAGAAGATATTACAGAAAAAAAGAAAGGAAAAAATAAGAAAAGACTTTTTTTGATGGGTAGGGGTGGGCGTATATCGGTTTTGTATCTGAAAAATATGAATCGAATACAAATCATTTAAAAAAAAAACGAATCCAACTTTAAAAAAAAACCGATATGTTCGGTTTATATCGCCGAAGGTATCAGATTATATCGGGTCGGGTCGAGGAATTTTTTTTAATTGAATTTTCAAAACTAAAATTGACATTCACACCTACACTATCATGAAATTTCGACGTTGAAATCTATTGTGTATCGTGAGATGTTTACTAAAGAAAAAGGAAAATTAGAAATCGATTTGGGGGAAAACACAAATTGATTGGAAAACGGACGTTTTTCTAAAAATTGGATGTGCCAAACCGCCTTGCGGCGTTTGAGTCGGCCCCGTCTCGAAAAAATATCCAAAATCAAAAAATAAATCGGGTAAAACGGACATCCGAGCACAGAGTTATGATCATTTAAAGTTTTACCAATTTACAACTATTTTCTCTCCCTACATTTTATGTTAATGTTTCTGTGATATGTTAATCAAGTTCATGTCGCACTCGACTTCTATAAAAGCTTCATAGATTGGCTTCAATGACTATGATGTAAGAGATAGTAGTAGCCTAAAATAAAAAATAAGATTAATTATATATTTAATTCGGTTTTTCAATTCGATTTGTATCCAAAATTAAAAAACCGAATTGAATCACTAAATTCTAATTCGGTTCAATTTTTTAAAAACTCATTTTTTTTTAAAAAAAATGAATAAAAAACCGAACTGAATAACCGATTCAGTTCGGTTTTTTAGTTCTTCAGATTTTTTGCCCACCCCTATTGGTGGTATAGGTAAGGGTTGAGTTAACGAAGCATCCAACCTAACAAAAATACAAATTACGAATTCCGTGTCCGTTTAATACATAAATTTGAGAAAGACAAAAACCCACTTTTGACAACACCAACCACATGGACAAAAATACCATTACCCTACAAAATAAAATGCCCAAACAAAAAATAAAATAAAAAAGCCAAAAGAATAAAAGAAACCAAAACAAGGATGTCAGAAGCATTAAATGAGAGGAAAAGATGGACCGAAAATGACAAAGAGGAGGAACATGAGAATGGAAGGACCCCATAGACCAATTAAATATATGTGATCCAATTCACCTCAACAATCATTACATTGCCTTAAATGAACCTTACAATTTACCTAGTACCCTACCCCGCCCTACACTAATAGATCCTGCCAAAAATTCAGAAAACTCCTTTTCTCACTCGAAAAGCTCCACCTTTGAGCAGAGGTCGCCGTGTATCGGTTCGGTTCGATTTTATTTAAAAAAAAAAATGAATCGAATAAAATTTGATTTTAAAAAAAATGAATCAAACTTTTTTAAAAAATTGATATATCGGTTTATATTGACGAATGTATCGGTTTATATAGGGTTTTTCAATTCAAATATAAAATCCAAAAAAAAAAATTTAAGTCAAAAAACATAAAGTCTGAATCACATATATTCTTAAAACATGTAAAAAACTCCAAATTAAAGTTTACATCCCCACAAAATAAAAGTTCAACACTGAAATAAAATAAACGGGTCGGAGATTTTTTTTAAAAAAAAATAAATTTTCAACACTGAAATTGACATTCACACCTACATTACTACAAAATTTCGACGTTGAAATGTATTGTATATCGTGAGATCTTTACTAAAGAAAATGGAAAATTAGAAACGGATTTGGGGGAAAACACAAATTGATTGGAAAAACAGACGTTTTTCTAAAAATTGGCGGCGCCAAACTAAAAACAAACCGGCCACATCTCAAAAAAATATGCATTAAAAAAATCGGGTAAAACGGACATCCGAGCGTAGAGTTAGACCATTTAAAGTTGTACCAATTTACAACTAATTTCTCTTCCTACATTTTATGTCAATGTTTCCGTGATATGTTAATAAAGTTCATGCAACATTCGACTTCTATAAAAGCTTCATAGATTGAATTCAATGGCTATGATTCAAGATATAGCATTAGCCTAAAATTAAAAATAAGATTAATTACATATTTGCCCCGATTTTTATGTTCGGTTCATCCCCAATACTAAAGAACCGAACTGGTTTATTTAATCCTGATTCGGTTCGATTTTCTAAACAACCGGTTTTTTTGATTCAACAAGTTTTATGCCCCTACCTCTGAAGACATGCAATCACTTGATATGTAAACTGGAACACAATGTACTCACACCCCTATATCTACCCATCCCCTCGGCCAAAACGCCATAAATAACTCTTCCTTTTACTTTTCTCTCTCTAATACCATCCAACTTTCAACAATGGCGCCGAGATATTTTCCACCACATCGTCACCACTACCACCCTCGTTACCAACGGAGGAAGTACCACACAGAGAACTTGCCACAAACTACGTGTAAAATTATATTAATCTCCCTTGCAGAGTCTTTCTCATTAATACAAAAATATATACAGGTGTACAATGTGGAATCCTTATACAACAGGGATCCTAATTCTACCATAATTACATAACACCAAATATGGTAAATATAGTACAGAGTACACATGCTAATACATCCTCTCAGTCTGAGCGGGAGGAGGCTGGACGCTAAGACTGGATCTGAAGTCAAGGAAGAGCTATCTAGGAAGACCTTTTATGAATAGATCTGCATACTGATAAAGGGAAGGCACATGTAATACCTTGACATAACAGAGAGCAACCTTATCAGGAACAAAGTGGATGTCCATCTAATATGCTTAGTTCGCTGATGCTTAACCGGATTATGAGATAGATAGACGGCAGATATGTTATCAGGATAAACCAAAGATGCCTTACGCAACGGACACTGAAGCTCCAATAGAAGGTTTCGGAGCCACCAGATCTCAGCAACAACATTAACAACACATCTGTACTCTGCTTCTACACTTGAACGGGATAATATGGTTTGTCTCTTGGCAGACCAAGAAATGAGATTATCCCCCAAGAACACACAATAGCCTGAGGTGGATCGTCGCGTGTCCGGACAGCCTGCCCAATCGGCATCCGTATATGACAACAACCTGGTTGGTGTTGAGGGGTAGATATGCAATCCATAATCAAGTGTGCACTTAATGTATCGAATGATGCGTTTAAGGCAGTAGATTGAGGCTCTCTCGGGGCATGCATGAATAAGCATACCTGCTGAACAACATAAGCAATATTATGTCTGGTGAAAGTAAGGTATTGTAGTGCACCTGCAAGACCCCGGTAGAGAGTGGGATGTGACACTGGATCACCATTCAAAGCACTGAGCTTTGATTTAGATTCAGCTGGAGTAGACATGATCTTGCAATTTGCCATTTTAGCCATGTACACAATCTCTTCTGCATACTTACGCTGACAAAGAAACATAGTGTCTGCAGATCTAGTCACTGAAATCCCCAAAAAATAGCTCAACTTTCCCAAGTCAGTCATAGCAAATTCTGTTTTGAGCAATGCAATGATCTCATTTTTCAATAATTCATATGAGGCAGTTGTAACATCCCGTACTTTCGGGTCACGGTTTGAATCGCTAGGCGTATGTAAAATCGCTAGGTGTATGTAAATAGCCTCGAGCGTTGGAATTTTTTTTGTTGTATTTACGTATGCTAATAAAGAGCTTGGCATATAAAAGGATTAAACCCCAAAATAGTTTTGGATGTAACAAGTGTGACGATGGGGAACGGAAATAAATTTGGTGTGTGCATAAAGAGATTATGGACTAGTGTCATATCACAAAATTATGACATTGAGTATATGAATGTCTTATAAGTTATTAAGATTTAAGTGAATTGGGATCACGAAATTAATTGTGTGTATGGTTGATAAATTATACGGAGGCAAGTCACTTAATTAATTAAGTGGAGTGACACGTTGATTGTAATGTGGCATTGATTTAGGCCTCTCCACCGCCAAGATTAGGCTGGTGGAAGACAACATGATGAGCCATCATTAAGTGCACCAAGGCATCATTTAAAAGGGAATCTATACTTTGTCAAAGAAACATCATGGAAACATTCAGCAAACTTTTAACATTTCAATTGTGAGCCTTTCGAATCGTTGGTGTAAGACCAAAAGAAGCATCCCTCATTTCGTTCATTTAGAAAAACACATTGCTTCGTTTCTTTTTAATGAGCTAAGTTATCATTCATACCATTTAGTAAATAAAAAACCAAAGAAGCAGTCCTTTCATTTTCGGTCACTTAGAAAACAAAATTGTCCTTTTTCATTGTTTAAAATTTGGTGTGATGCTCTGGAAATTCGTAGCAGCCACGTTGTTTCTACGTTAGCAAAACGAGGATATGTTAAGGCAAATTATTTCTTTCTTTTGGCATATTTTATGTAATAAAATATAACCGTGATATTACTCCATAATTTATTCTACTCCTAGTAGTTAAGAATATTCATGTTATTAATTTCTATGCTAAAAACATGTCTAAATATGCTTCCAAGACCTTATTGAGGCATATGAAAAATATGTTGATATTCATAGTGTTAGTTATAGGGAACAAGAATATTATGTCACCCAGGATGTGCTATTGTCATTTATGCATTTTCATTTGCATTATATTCATCTCTTACCCTGAACCATATATTGGGGATGGGGAACGGGATACGCAGACCACCTGATCAGCTGGGATATGGTAATGATTACGCCCGCAGAGGCTGAAATGATGTGATGCCCGCAGAGGCTGTTATGAAAAGGAAAATGCCTGATGAAGGGCCAATATATATATATATATATATATATATATGTGTGTGTGTGTGTGTGTGTGTGTATATGTGTGTGTGTGTGTGTTAGGGGGAAGAATATTCCCAATGAGTCCAATAATTATATGTATACCGCATTTGTATTGTGTATAACATTTAGACATATGTATTAGGGCCCTCAGAGGCATTTACTGCTGGTCTCCTGTTTCTGTTTCAGTTATTGTTATATCCCTGTTATGTTATTATTCATGCCTGACATACTCAGTACATCAGTCGTACTGACGTCCCTTTTGTCGGGGGACGTTGCGTTTCATTCCCGCAAGTTCAGTTAAAGAGGGTGACGGTTCACACTAGTAGGCTGCTGGTTCAACTGATGTTGGAACACTCTATTTGTTTCGGAGTTGCAGTCTAGTCGTGGTACAATATTTTATTTTTTACATACGCATATGGGTATGGCGGGGTTCTGTCCCGTCCTTGTGATGTCATGTATTCTTTAGAGGTTTGTAGACATGTGTCATGTGCGTAGTAGACTTGTATGACCTTGTCGGCCTTGGTTTGGGTATGTATATATATAAGTTGGTCTTCTGGATAAATATTTCACTTACTGGTTTTTCGGCTTAGTCTGTATTTAATTATGATTAAGTGTTGGATGTACGATTAGTGGTACCCGGCGGGTGGGATCTGAGTGCCCGTCGCGGCCCTCCGGTTTGGGTTGTGACAGCAGTGAGCACAATATCATCCACATACGATAATAAATATGCAATGGTATTACCTCTATGAAAAATAAATAGAGAGTTATCACACCTGCTTCATATAAACCAAATTTGCATGATATACTGTGCAAAACGATCATACCACGCTCTAGGGGCCTGTTTCAAGCCATAAAGTGACTTACGGAGATGACATACATTCTGAGGGGCCACAGGATTGATAAAACCAGACGGCTGGTGCATGTAAACAATTTCTTTTAAATCCTCATGTAGAAAGACATTCTTTACATCAAGCTGATGAATCGACCAGTGCTTACACATAGCAATACTCAGAACTGTGCGAATAGTGGTCGGTTTAACAACCGAACTGAATATCTCACCACAGTCAATACCTTCCTGCTGATTTGTGCCATTAGCCACAAAGCTTGTCTTATATCTCTCAAGGTCACCACTGTCTCTATATTTATGTCAAAAAATCCACATGCATTGGATCACATTCACCACCTCCGATCTAGGAACCAAATCCCAAGTGTTCAATTTTGTTAAAGCATTAAATTCCTCACACATGGCCGCATTCCAATTTAGGTCTAGTTTGACTAATTTTGTGTTTTTGAGAATTGGTGAAATGGTTTGGGTTGACAAGTTAAACTGGACTTTGGGTTTAAAAATCCCATTTTGAGCACAGGTTTCCATACGGTATGTGGGGGCAGGGGTAATTTTGGTATTTTATGGGAGTTGCTGTTTCTGGGAACTGACCGGCAAAATGGGTGAGGAACGGGAACCGATGTTGGCCAAGGGGTGGGGTGTGGGATTTATGGGCATGACAGTGGTTGTGGTGGTGACGACGATCTAGGCAGATCTGTGTGATGTGAAGTCGGTGGTTGGTTGGGGACGAGTGGTAGTTGTGGTGGTGTGGGGGTGTCTGTCGGGGTTCCGAGTTGTATCTAGGTGGGTAAATTACTGGGGCGTTGGGTAGGTATTGTCGGATATGGCGACGGTGGTGGGTTGGGGCCGAACTAGGGTGTTGGTGGGTTCGGGTTGCCGGTGACTGGAGATAATCGGGGGAAGGGTGTTGCACTAGAGACTAGAGGGTCGGCCATAGTGTGGTCTGGTGGTAGAGACACATCAATTTGGTGATGGGAGTTCCGATGACTGGAACTGTGAACAATGATGGAGTGTCGGCTGCCAGAGGTGGTGGCAGTCGGCGACGAGTGAGACTGAGGCAGAGATGGTGACGGTGATGCAATGACGATATCAGAGGTGACAACGGTAGGTGGCAGTGGTGAACTTGCGGTGGTTGGCTAACACAACTGGTTGAGGACGACGGGGAACATGTCGGACTCGTCAAGAAATGTGTAGTCCATTTTTTGATATTTTTGGATATTTAAAAAATGGAATATGGTTTCGTCAAATGTGACTTGACGTGAGACGTGAATATGACGGGTGGACAGGCTATAGCACAAATAGCCCCTATGATTAGGCGGAAACCCTACGAAGGCACACAGTGATTTGGGGTGCTAATTTATGAGGGGTGGTGGAGGCAAGGTTGGGATAGCAAAGGCAACCGAAAATCCGTAGGTGGTCATAGGAGGGGATCCGATGGTATACAATTTCGATTGGGGTCATATTGTGTAGGGTGCTAGTGGGTAAAATATTAAGGACGTATTCTACCATTTTGACCGCATAAACCCAAAAAGATAGAGGAAGAGATGCATGAAAAATGAAAGTACGGACCATGTTATTTATGGTGCGAATGATTCGTTCTGCTTTTCCATTCCGATGAGAGGTGTGTGGGCATGAAAATTGAAAAACCATGTCATTATTTTTGCAAAATTTGTGAAACGTGGAATTATTAAATTCATGGTCATTATCACATTGAAAAAATTTGATGGCTTTTTCAATTTGCGTTTTGACATAAATATGGAATTCAAGAAATTTTGCAAAAACCTCTGATTTGAACTTTAGTGGATAAATTCAAATAAAGTGAAAGTAATCATCTAATAAGACAAGATAATATTTATGACAAGAGAGCTAGTACAAAGAGATGTCCATAAATCAGCATGAATAGTATCAAAATGAGCAAACGTAATACTGAGAGACGACTTAAATGGAACACGAACATGTTTGCCTAATTGACATGACACATAATTTTGGGCAGGTTTCCCATTACAATGAATAAAAATATTGCTTCTAAGAAAATTAAAAACAGGAGCGCCTGAGTGTCCAAGCCTATTATGCCAAGTTGACGGAGAGATATCATCTATAGATATTGGAGAGCATGAGCTGGTAGCGAAGGTGGATGAAAAAAGATATAGATCCCCAGTGCTATTGCATCTAGTGAAAGGTGTCCCCGTACGAAGATCCTTCACAGTAAAATCAAAAGGATCAAAGTCAACAGAGACGGAATTGTAACGAGTAAATTTTTGGACATATATTAGGTTTTTAATAATGTTGGGAGCATACAAGATGTTATTTAGGGAGAATGGTGGGTGAAGTGGTTGGGTGTAGGTGGTACCATACCCCTGAATCAAAATGCGATGGCCACTACCCACAATAATATATTGAGGATACTTTAACTGAAACAATTTGGGAAGAATACCTGCAGTCCGGGTGAGGTGAGATGTAGCCCCCGTGTCTATGTACCAATTATCACCGGGTTGTTGCATGGTCATGCTGCTAAAGACCACTGTATGAGGACGCCGGTTGGGCCTGGACATAATGGGTCTGGGGAGTCATCTATCGGGGCATGGGAATTAGGCCAAGCAGGCCTGGATGCTGCTGAAACTAAAAGAGTTATTGGCCCACCTGTTGCTGAGTGAAGTAAGGTTGGACCAAGGCCCAGGGTCCAGTGTTGGGCCACTGCCCTGGGCCGGCCCAATTCGCTAAAAGTTGTGGCTGCTGGGGGATGGCCTTTTCACCCCGCCCCCTTTGCCACTGCCTCTCCCCTTTCCACCTCTGCCACCACCGCGACCACCCCACTGTTGGTGGTTGTCCGACGGTGGTTGGCCGGCAGAGGAGGTGGCGGAATTGGTGGAAACGTCAATCGTTAGCGCTTTTTGGTTGTATTTGTTCTTTTTTGCACGTTATGTTTCTTCCAACAACAATTGCGACTAAGCCTTATTGAAACTGGGAAGAGGGTCGGCTTGTTGGATCATTATTGCTAGTGTGTCATATTCACCTTTCTGTAATCCTGCAACAAGTTGGAGAACCATTTTTGTGTCAGAAATTGGTGTCCCCACGTTAGATAATTGGTCTGCAACAATTTTTAATTGTTTGCAATACTCGGACATGTTGGTGAAGCTTTCTAGACGTGTGTTGTTGAATTGTTCTTCCAAATACACGACACGTGTATGTTTGTTATCCTGAAAGATCTCCTCCAAACGGACCCAAAGTTCACGCGCTGAGGCACCAGACTTCATAATCGTATGAAGTAGATCTTTTGAGATAGTACCATAAATCCATTGTTTGACAATAGCGTTAAGACGCCACCATGTTGTGTCGGGGATGTCAAGAGGGTGAGGAACGGACTTATCAATGTGGTCAAGCACGTTATACACGCAAGCATGAATATAAAATAGTTCAACCCATGAAGAATATTGACCCTCCTCCTGATCAAGAATTATAGGGATAAATTTTTTTATATTTGTGACGGTAAACGCCAGATGGAATGATGGATTTGAGGAGGGACGGTAGTCATCAAAGACAACAGTAGAAGATGCAGAAGCTTTAGGAGTGGTGAGAGCAAACATGGTAGCCATAGACAGGAAAAAAGAGATGTGAAAGAGAGGAAAATGAAGGAGACGGTCGACGGAAAGAAATTCCGACGGCAGCAACTTCAATTGTTTGGAAGAAAGAATTAGGTTTTGAGTTTTAGGCTCCTGATACTATGTAAAATTGTATTAATCTCCCTTGTAGAGCCTTTCTCATTAATACAAAATATATATAGGTGTACAATGTGGAATCCTTATACAACAGAGATCTTAGTTCTATCATAATTACATAACACTAAATATGGTAAATATAGTACAAAGTACACATGCTAATACTGATATCCAAATAGACTCTTCGACCACAACCTACTTCATTCAAGCATCAACCATACTACTACTCCCCACTACAATACCTCCACGTCAACAACAACTATTAGAAAGCTTAAGAATCCCAATATCTTCCTCTGAACCACCCTTCCACCAGCCAAATCCCACCCACCGACTCAATATGGAGCTCCTATAACAACATGAAGGGATTCTGTTAGAGAACACCAGAACGCTGGCCCATATGATATCACGAGGCTTTTACTCACAAATGGATGTCCAAATAGCTATACAGACTCGGCAAGTGCAAGAGATAGGTGCGTTAGAACTCATCTATCAATGGAGCCTCTTCAATTATCAAGGGAAATGACCCAGAAGCATGGGGTGGACCACCCACCCTCACCCCCACATCAAAACTCGCAGCCCTTATTGATGAAATAGGAAGAAGTAGAGTAGGAGGAAGCAGAGCAGGATATGCAGATGGAACCACTCCTACCTCTATTGGAGAACTTGAATATTGCAGAGGATGAGGTGGTGGTAGAAGAGGTCGAAAAGGAGGACGAATAGGATCAAGTAGTCCAAGATATTCTATTGGAATTACCATAATTTCCTATTCATCCTTAGGGGAACGATGGTAATGGGATACCATAACCGCAAGAATAAAACATACTCAAGCATCTTCTCCAAAATGTGACTCTGGCGGATTGTATCTTCCTGACGTTGGACAAAAATGGGGAAAGACGTTTCTTCATCACCATCCCAGAGGAAACCCTGAGAGTGGCGATTAATGTGATGCTCTATCCATTCACCTTGATCCATAAATATGCAGTGCTACTAATCCCAACTCTGATAGAGGCGGATATTCCTATGGAAAAGGGGCCATCTCACCTATTGCTAACGCATTTGAAAATGTCACTTGGACAGAGGGAAGTCCCAAAATTCAAGCTAATTCCCAAATAAAGGTCTTACTATGAAATTGTAGGGGATGCAATAACCCTGACTTCAAAAGAAATTTTAAGGCTATTGTTGAATGGAACTGTTAAATATACCTCTGATATACACAATATACATGTGTATATCGGATGAACAGTGATATCTCGGGTTACAGTAGCAACACACATATGGGCTGATTTTGTATACAATGTGTATATTAGTCTTGTACCTTAATTAGTCTTGTACACTTACCATAATTGTATAGTTAGTCTCCAAATAGAATAAGGTTTTAGGAGTAGAATAGGAATATGATTTTTCTATTATGGAAATATGTAAATTGTATATATTGTCTTTCAATTAATTAAAATAATCAAGGGAATATTTCTTTCATGGTATCAAGAGTCTAGGTTTATTTTCTCTCCCAAATATTTTCGTCCAAACAACCCGGAATCCGACCTCCATTCCTCGGGTTCCATGCCCGGAAATTCTTTTTCTTATCAAATTTTTTCTTCCAAATCCCCACATCACATCTTGCGTTGCTATTATGGCTAAGAACACGTTTCACCCTGCCATTGTTGTTTCTAATATCAAGAATCTCATTCATATCGTTCTTGAGATAGAAAACGTTCATTATGCGACGTGGGCCGAATTGTTCAAAGTTCATGCACGCTCGCATCAAGTTCTCCATCATATTATCCACACGGCTCCTACGGATACGGAGGTGCCCAGATCCGAGGATGATCCTAAGTTATGGACGACACTTGATGTTATTGTTCTTCAGTGGATTTACTCCACTATTTCTACCGATCTCTTGCAGACGATTATCGAACAAGATGCCACGACGATGGCGGCTTGGAATAGAGTACGTGATATATTCCAAGATAATCAAAATTCTCGTGTTGTTACCTTGGAGCAGGAGATCTCCCACATCAATATGAAAGATTTCCCCAACGTTTCAGCATATTGCAAAAGGTTGAAGGAGTTGGCAGACCAACTCCGCAACGTTAGTGCGCCAGTCACCAACGATCGTCTTGTCCTTCAAATGGTTACAGGTCAGACGCATATAATGGTGTTGGCACGCTTCTTCGTCACAACAGCCCTCTTCTGCAATTTTATCAGGCTCGTTCTATGCTTACACTCGAAGAAGCCGACTTGTCCAAAAAGGCGGCTACCGGTGCTAGTCTCGTAATCATGATGATTGAGTCCAATTTTCCTCCGTCCGGTTCCAACAACTCGGGCCAAAACCGCAACAACGATGGCAGCAAAAAGGGTTAGAATCGGGAAAATAATGGAAAAAATCGATGTGGCAACACAGGTGGCAGCCGGAACAATGACAGTGGCGGTGGTGCCCCTCGGGTCAGTCAGCAGCAACAGTTTTGGGCCCCGCAGTGGCCCCCTATGTAATGGCAGTGGGCCAGCCATTTTGGGACTAACAGTGGCGGGTTTCCAGCTTACTACATGGGAAACTGGGGCCCAAATTTTCAACAGCCCAGGCCCAGTTTTCAAGGTCTAATCTCGGGTTTCAGGCCATCTTTATGAGCTGGGGCAGCAGGCCAGCATGCTTGGGCCTCGGCCCTCGCAGGCCCATCATGCAGCGGGACACACACCAACCGACATTGACCCTCCATGCACACACTTGGATTAAATCCACAAGACCCGAATTGGTATATGGACACCAGAGCCACGACCCACATGACGTCCGATTAAGGTACTCTCTCGTCTTATTCTAATTTGAGCTGCCCTCGTGGCATAATTATTGGTAATGGTAATTTAATTCCAATTCGTGGTTATGGTCATAAAACATTGTCCCCCCCCATCCACTACTTATCTTAAAAAATACCCTTCATGCCCTCAAATTGATTAAAAATTTAGTGTCTGTCCAAAAATTCATCATTGATAATTCTGTGTCTATTAAATTTGATCCATTTGGGTTTTCTATGAAGGATTTCAAGACGAGAAGTCATCTCATGAGGTGTGATAGTAGGGGAGATCTTTATCCTATCACGCCAAGTTTCGGTTTCTCAAGTCATGCATTTCCATCAACTTTTGCAGCTCTGGCTCCTTCCTTGTGGCATGCTCGTCTAGGTCATGCAGGGTCGTCTATTTTGTCTTCCTTAGATAAAAATAAATTTATTTCTTGTAAGGGTACGCGTAGTACTCCGAATTGTCAATCTTGTTCTTTAGGAAAAATTGTTAAGTTGCCATTTGTAGACTCTAATTCTCATACTTTAATGCCATTTGATATTATTGATAGTGATCTATGGACGTCTCCTGTTTTTAGTTCTTTTGGTCATCGGTATTATGTTCTCTTTTTGGATGATTATTCTAAATTTTTGTGGACTTTTCCAATAGCGAAAAAATTTCAAGTATTTTCCATCTTCTTAAAATTTAGAGCATTCATTAGAACCCAATTCGAACAAGAAATAAAAAATATCCAATGTGATAATGGCAGAGAATATGACAATGGGGTGTTTCGGGAATTTTTTGTAAATAATGGGATCAATTTTAGTTTTTCTTGCCCTCATAGGTCTTCACAAAATGGGAAAGCCGATCGCAAAATTCGTACAATTAATAACATTGTCCGCATTTTATTAATTCATGCTTTCATACCCCCATATTTTTGGCATCATGCTCTACAAATGGCTACATATCTTCTTAATATTCTTCCTTCTAAAGGTTTGACATATTTGTCCCCTTCAAATTTTATATAATAAAACTCATTCGTATTCACATCTTAGGGTCTTTAGGTGTTTGTGTTATCCACTATTTCCGTCCACCACAATTAACAAACTTCAGGCCCGTTCTACCTCGTGTGTGTTCTTGGGGTATCCATCAAATCATCGTGGTTACAAATATTTTGATTTATCTTCTCATAAAATCATCATTAGTCTCCATGTAATTTTTTATGAATCCTAATTTCCGTTTTCTAAGGTTAGTACTCCCATGCCTGGTTCGTATAATTTTTTGGATGATGATATAGCCCCGTATATTATTCACCAGTTTTTGAACGTGTCCCGCACCCCAAATCCGCCAGCGGGCCCACTGCCCGCTGGTCCTCCCGTAACGTCATCGTCTACAGTTCTAGGAAAAGAAATTAGGCCATCTATCTTTGCCCAGTTCTGGCCCAGTTCAGGTTACTGATTTCGGGTCCAATCTTGGCCCAGTTCCTGTGTCCAGTTCCGGCTACAGTTATCGATTTGGGCCAGCAGGCCCACTACATGTTGGCCAGTCCGTCACAAGTCCCGATATTTCCCAAAATCCTCTCAATTCTCCCCCTAGTCAAAGACCAGTCACTCGTAGTCAACGGTATATTTTTAAACCAAAAAGACATTTTAATTTAAATTCTAATGTTCTTAAATTCCCTCTACCCCGTAACCCAGTGTCTGCTTTAAATGACCCGAATTGAAAAATTGCTATGATCAACGAATATGATGTTTTTATTGATAATAAGACGTGAGAGTTAATGCCCCGTCCATCTGGTGTTAATATTATTCGGTCCATGTGGATTTTTGCTCATAAGGATAAGTGTGACGGTTCTTTTGCGAGGCATAAGGCTCGTCTTGTAGGTGATGGTAAGACTCAACAGGTTGGTGTGGATTATGGTGAGACATCTAGTCCGGTGGTCAAGTCGGCTACCATTCGCATTGTGCTCAGCTTGACTCTTTCGAAAGCATGGCTCATTTATCAGTTAGATGTGAAGAATGCTTTCTTGCATGGTGATCTCAAGGAAACAATGTATATGCATCAACCCTTGGGGTTTAGGGATCCCAAAAATCCCCATCATGTATGTTTGTTGAAGAAGCCCTTGTATAGGCTTAAGCAGTCTCCACGAGCTTGGTATAAGAGGTTTGCAGACTATGTTTCAACTATTAGGTTCTCTCACAGCAGGTCTAATAATTCATTGTTCATATATCGCCGTGGTTTTTCATTGGCTTATATACTATTATATGTAGATAATATTATCTTAATTGCCTCTTCTGATGCATTACGCCAGTCTATCATGACAATGCTCAGTTCTGAGTTTGCTATGAAAGACTTGGGGCCCTTGAGTTACTTTTTGGGGATTGTTGTTACTCATTATGCAGGTGGGTTGTTCTTATCACAGAGGAAGTATGCAACTGAGATCATTAAGAGGGCTGGGATGTCATCCTGTAAGTCCACTTCCACTCCAATTGATACTAAACCCAAGTTGGGTGCTGCGGCTGGCTCACCTTATGAGGATCCGACCCGCTATCGCAGTCTTGCAGGGGCCCTTCAGTATCTTACATTCACGAGACCAGATATTACGTATGCTGTACAACATGTGTGTTTGTTTATGCATGATCCCAGGGTTGAGCACATGAATGTACTCAAACGCATTATTAGATACATCTAGGGGACACTTGACTATCGCTTACATTTATGTCCGTCGTCGACATCTACTTTTGTCTCGTACACAGATGCTGATTTGGGTGGCTGTCCGGACACCAGACGGTCTACGTCTGGCTATTGTATGTTTCTTGGTAATAACTTGGTCTCATGGTCTGCAAAGCGTCAATCGACATTGTCCCGCTCTAGTGCAGAGGCCGAGTATCGAGGGGTAGCCAATGTGGTCTCTGAATCATGTTGGTTGCACAATCTTCTTTTAGAGCTTCATTGTCCTATTCAGAAAGCTACCTTGGTCTACTGTGATAATGTTAGTGTCATCTATATTTCTGGGAATCCGGTTCAGCACCAGCGCACTAAACATATCGAGATGGACATTCATTTTTTTTGTGAAAAGGTAGCTCGTGGACAAGTACGCGTCTGCCATGTCACTTCCAGATATTAGATTGCAGACATCTTTACAAAGGGTCTTCCCTCGGTCCTTTTTTGAAGATTTTAGGGACAATCTCAGCGTTCGAAGGCCGCCCGCTATGACTGCGGGGAGTGTTAAATATACATCTGATATACACAATATACATGTGTATATCGGATGAACATTGATATCTTGGGTTACTGTAGCAGCCCGCATATGGGCTGATTTTGTATACAATGTGTATATTAGTCTTGTACCTTAATTAGTCTTGTACACTTATCATAATTGTATAGCTAGTCTCCAAATAGAATAAGATTTCAAGAGTAGAATAAGAATATGATTTTTCTATTATGAAAATATGTAAATTGTATATATTTTATTTTAATTAATAAAAATAATCAATGGATTATTTCTTTCAGAAACAACTCCACTATTGCCTGCCTCACTGAAAACCAGAATGCGAGAGCATGAGGAATTAAGAGATCTGATACAGTTCACAGATCTATCTGAAATTACTGCAGATGGATACTCTGGTGGAGTCACGTTCATGTGAAAAAAGTGAAGAACTGACCATCGACCCCATTGTCATTACAGATCAAGAAATCCATGTTAATGCACATGTTTGTACATCTGCATCATCATGGAAAAATCTCTTTTGTTTATGCTAGTATTCTGTTTGTTAACTACCAAATCTTGTGGAATAATCTGTAATAAATTGTTAAGTTTTCCTCACAACCTTGGCTGCCTGTGGAGACTTCAATGAAGTCACCACTTCCTCAGAAAAATCTGGAGCCCTATAAATAATAAGAGAACTTCTGCTTTTATTGATTGCCTTAATAATAAGAGTACAACCATATCATCCATTTCCTCAATGCTCAACATCAGAGTCTTTGTCTCCAAAGACTTTGGCAAGTACCTGGGTACCCAATCATCTCTAAGCAACCTAAGAACTCTAATTACCAATACATTATTGATAGAATGAACAATAGATTTAAAGGGTAGAAAGCTAGAAAACTCTCTATGGCTGATAGAGTGACCTTTGCACAAAATGTTTTAAATGCAATCCTTGTACATGTTATGCAAATAAACCTTCTACCTGCAAAAGCTAGGAGCAACATAGATAAGATCTAGAGGAACTTTATTTGAGGAAAATTCACCTCGTTAACTAGTATAATCTAACTTCTAATAAGAATGAGGGAGGTATAGGATGTAAGGCAGCAACAGGGAAAAACTACTCCCTATTGACCAGTATGCTCTAGAGAATCAACTCCAATAAGCAAAGTCTCTGGGCTAGGGTCCTAAGGCCTAACTGCTAAGTACACAACTAGAAGAAACAACACCCAATACACTACTAAAACAAGTGATTCCTTTATTTGAAAAAGTGCTATTAAAACAATGGACATTACTAGAAAAGGCACTGCTTGGAAAATTGGTACAGAGGAACATAAATTTTTGGCATGATAAATGGATTTCATCAAGAAAGTCCCTAAGAGAACAAATTCAGGGACCACTCACTAAGGAGCAAATGACCTCTAAAGTGAGTCATCTCATTACCAACTCCACTTAGAACACCAATAATATTAATTTTGATATGCCACAAAATATCATCAATCAAATCCTAGCCACCTACATCCCCTTCACTACCAACAATATAGGTACACTATATTGGGCAACAAATGCTGATGGTTCTTTCAAAGCCAAGAAATCCTACAACATCTATTAAGAATCCCTCTGCACAATCACAAACCCTCCGGACCATGAGCACTCATGGATATGGAAGCAACCATGTTTGAACAAAATCAAATTCTTCATCTACCTACTCCTCAATAAAAAACTACCCACATGCTCCTATCTTGCGCATCTAAATATCATCACCTCTAGTTTGTGCCCTTATTGTCACACTGCTAAATCAATAGATCACATCTTCCTTAGATGCTCCAAAAGTTCCCAAGTATGGAGTTCACTAGGGATAGATGCTCCCACATCTGAACCTCACAATACATGGTTAAAAACACTGCCTATCCAACAATCAAAACCTATCCCTAAATAGCTTTACAGTCCCTATTGACATAGTCATACCCACAGCACTCTGGAATATATGGACTAACCGAAATCGCAATATTTTTGAAAAAACACAACACACTACTTTCACAACAGTCATCTTAAACTAAGCCTTGGAATACTACCACTTGGGTAACTTAAACTCTCATAACCACATCCCAAAGCATCACCTACACTACACCTAAAGTGGGACAAACCACCCCAACATGTATAAATTAAATATGGCTCAAAACACAAGGTTATTAAAAGAAAGAGGCGCATGAGGTATTGTTGGAAATTTGCCTTTGGTGGGGAGGTGCGTCCACCCATATTTAATGAATTAAACACTAGTGTTCCGCATGTTGGAGGCTTTGTCTCTTTACACATGCATAATCTACTAAGTGAGTAGATGACCATAGGGCCAAAAATCGTTAAATTTCGTTGATAAATGAAAAAGATATTGGTCCACGAAGTAAGGTGTTTGAGGCATGGAAATATGGTGTGGGACAAATCTACTACATCGGTGGAAAAATGAAGAATTGCTCTCTTTATAAGTCTCTAAATTAGCTAAGGGTTTGAGACCCCAAGGGTATCCCATGTGTTTGAAGGAGGGAGGACCTAGATGTGCTTGGGTTCAAGGCTAAGCCCACACGCGCGCCGCCGCCCATCCGGGCTCGGATCGTGGGTCGTGGGCCGTGGGTCGTGGGCTGTTATTATCTCTTTGGACCCCAAATTATTTAATATTTACAGTTTGATCCCTAGAGTTTCTGGAAAGGTGAATTTGGCAACAACAGAAGGCAGAAAGTTTCTGCCTACCGTTTGAACTAATTTTTGGAGCATTAACCAGCCATTACTTTGTTGTTAACTCCTCCATAAACAGCCCTCCTTTATTGGTCATAAACCTGCCATTAACAACCCTCCTTCAATGGCCTGAAACAACCATTTTCTTGGCAGTTGAGAAGTCCCCCTTATGCTATATATTGGAGCCTTTTGGGTTGAATTGTGTGGACAGCATATGGACAAAAACAATGACGAAAAAAATATACACAAAACAGAATATAAACACTCAAACAGACAGCAAAAACAAGAGACAGAAATAGATACACAGAGACAGACATAAGAGACACTGAAATTCAATCCAGAAACGTTGGGACGAAAACAGAAACTTTGCTTGATGATCCAGAAACGTTGGGACGAAAATATAATTATGCAAATAAATAATTAAAGTTAATGAAATTAAGTGCGATAATTAAAATTAAGTAACAATAATAAATAAAATAAGGAATGAAGTTACCAAACGTCGACGTGTAATCGATGTTGAAAATTAAAACTTTGCTCGATGATCCTCAAGCTAGTTGCCAACTTCATTCTCAATTATTTAACTTTGATAAAAATTAGCAAATAAAATATAATATTTATTGTGCGATTTAGACTTGTAGAGAGAGAGAGATTAGAGAGATGTAGGAAGTGAGAAAAATGAAGAGAAAAATGAGGTATTTATAGTTGAGAAATAAGGTTAATGTGTAAATATACTAACTTAGAGGTTAAAAATAAATATTAAGGGGATATGAGGTAGGGAGTTTATGGGGTGTGGGGGGGGGGGGATGGCCGTTATTAGCCGATGCCAACGGCTAAAATCGAAAGTGGTCCGTTGTGCAACGGCTAATTCTGAAAGGGGATGGGGAGGGTGGTTGGCGGGATCGTGATAGGCGGGAAAAGCCCTATTATATAATTTTAAATTTTATTTTTCACGCTTAACGAGATAAATATATTTCACTTATTTCAGATCACAAAAATCTTTCTTTATGTTTTTAACTTCATATCGAGTCAAACTACGTTATACAAATTGGAACAGACGGAAGAGTACTTTTTTTCTCATAAAGTTTCAATCTTTACTCAAAAAATGAACACCCTCTACTCAATATTTCTCTAAAATCTTGAAAAAAGTTCTTCAAAACATTGCTATAAACACCCCTTTAGTTCCCCTTTTTCCACTTATCTCTTCAAAAAGTTTCAATCTTTACACAAAAAATGAACACCCTCTACACAATGTTTCACTAAAATCTTGAAAAAGCTTTTTAACAACCTTGTTTTTTCCACTCATTCTCTCATAAAGCTTCAATCTTTACACAAAAAATGAACACCCTTTTTGGTTTAAAGCTTGTATCTTTTCTCATTCTTGGAATTTCTGCATTCTTGATTTTGGGTGTTGAGTGTCAATATAATGATGATGATGCTTCAGTAATGTTAGCTTTGAAAAAGAGCTTAAACCCACCTCAAGATTTTGGTTGGCTTGACCCGGATCCATGTAAATGGGATCATGTGGTTTGTTCTGGTAAACGGGTGACCCGGATCCAAATTGGGCACAACAACATTCAAGGTACTCTTCCTCAAAAACTGTCTAAACTTGCTGAACTTGAGCGTTTAGAGCTTCAATGGAACAATATTTCTGGCCCTTTGCCTAGTTTAAGTGGTTTAAGTTCATTACAAGTGTTAATGCTTAGTAACAATCAGTTTAGTTCAATTCCAGCTGATTTCTTTACTGATATGTCATCATTACAATCTGTTGAAATTGATAACAACCTTTTTGTTGGTTGGGAAATACCTGAAGGTCTTAGAAATGCTTCTTCACTTAAGAACTTTTCAGCAAATTCAGCTAATATTACTGGGAAAATTCCTAGTTTCTTTAGTCCTGATGAGTTTCCTGGATTGTTGAACTTACATTTGGCTTTGAATAACTTGGAGGTGAATTGCCTTCGAGTTTTTTGGGGTTGTTGCTTGAGTCTTTGTGGTTAAATGGGCAGAAACTTAGTGGAGGAATTGATGTTCTACAAAACATGACATTGCTAAAGGAGGTTTGGTTGCATTCAAATGGGTTTTCGGGTCCATTACCGGACTTTTCAGGGTTAAAGGCTTTGGAAGTATTGAGTATTAGAGATAATTCGTTTACGGGTCCAGTGCCAACTTCTTTGGTGAATCTTGAGTCTTTGAAAGCTTATAATTTGACGAATAATTTGTTTCAAGGACCAATGCCGAAGTTCAAAGATTCGGTTTCTGTTGATTTGACAAAAGATACGAATAGCTTTTGTTTGCCACAACCAGGTGATTGTGATCCTAGGGTAAATACATTGCTTTCAATTGCGAAAGCAATGGATTATCCGAGGAAGTTTGCGGAGAACTGGAAGGGAAATGATCTGTGCGTTGATTGGTTCGGTCTTACTTGCACCAATGGTAACATTACCATCGTAAATTTCCAGAAAATGGGGCTTTCAGGAACAATTTCTCCAGAATTCGCTTCATTAAAGTCGCTACAAAGATTAGTTCTTGCAGATAATAATCTCAGTGGTACGATTCCCGAGGAGCTGACCACATTGAAGGGCCTTACAGAGTTAGATGTGTCGAACAATCAAATTTACGGAAAGGTTCTGGCTTTTAGGAGCAATATGATTCTGAAAACTAGTGGTAACCCTGATATCGGAAAGGAAAAAAGTGATGCAACTTCCCAAGGTGATACTCCGGGTGGTTCACCGGGCGCTGGTTCTGACGATGGAAATGCCCAAGCAGCTCGTAAAAAGTACAATCGGTGGATTGGAATTGTGGTGTTTTCTGTAATTGGGGGCATATTTATGCTTTGTTTGATTGGAGTAGCAGCTTTCTGTCTTTACAAAAGCAAACAAAAGCGTTTCAGCCGAGTGCAAAGTCCGAACGCCGTGGTGATGCATCCACGCCATGTTTGATTGGAGTAGCACCTTTCTGTCTTTACAAAAGCAAACAAAAGCGTTTCAGCCGAGTGCAAAGTCCGAACGCCGTGGTGATGCATCCACGCCATTCTGGTTCCGACAATGATAGCGTGAAAATCACAGTTGCAGGGTCCAGTGTCAGTGTTGGTGCAGTTAGTGAAACTCATACCGTTTTCGCTAGTTAAACCGGTGACAACGTTCAAATGGTTGAAGCGGGGAATATGGTGATTTCCATTCAAGTACTGAAGAATGTGACTAACAATTTTAGTGAAGCAAACATACTAGGTTAAGGAGGCGTGCGTCTACAAAGGGGAGTTGCATGATGAGACGAAGATTGCAGTCAAAAGAATGGAAAATGGAATCATCACCGGGAAGGGACTCACCGAATTCAAATCCGAGATTGCTGTTTTGACCCAGGTCAGGCATAGGCATCTTGTTGGACTACTCGGGTACTGTCTTGATGGGAATGAAAAACTTCTAGTCTATGAATACATGCCTCAAGGAACATTAAGCCAGCATCTTTTCAACTGGGCGGAGGAAGGGTTGAAACCCCTGGAATGGACAAAAAGACTGACTATTGCATTAGATGTTGCTAGGGGTGTAGAGTACCTCCATAGTTTAGCCCATCAGAGTTTCATTCACAGGGATTTGAAGCCCTCAAATATTCTACTCGGGGATGATATGAGGGCTAAAGTTGCAGATTTTGGCCTTGTAAGACTTGCTCCAGAAGGGAAAGGCGCTATAGAGACAAGAATTGCTGGGACATTCCGATATCTGGCACCGGAATATGGAGGTACCTTTTTGCTTACTTATATGTATCTTCTTATGCTAAATTGCTGATATAGTAGTTGTCTGCTTGTGGAGAATTAGTACTCATTTGAATGATAGAAATCGGATGATACTACGTTTACTCCAAGAACTTGGCTTGTTTTACATTGATCAACTTTTGTTCTATAATAGATTCTATCCCATGTGTGCAAATTTATCTGTTGTATATATTAATGTTTCCCTCTCTTTTCTTAGTCAAATCTATTTGTGCTCAAGTCCATGGGCAAGTACTTGTCATTCAGATTCTGTCAACCCCTTTAGTGCTATGATCACTTTAGTTCTAAAGATGGATATATTCATCCTACACGAACATTTTTTCCTGATGCTTGCTTAACGCCACCTTTTTCTACTTTAGCCTAATCTCACCCTTGAAACATATTATTATTCCTATAACAGAAGATCCTCTTGATTTCATTTCCACTTAGTGAAAGTCAAGGATCTTCAAATATAGCCAGCCAAATTCGTTACTTGCATCTCGCTTTCCTGGTTGTCATATGTGCATAGAAGGAGTTTTTGGAATGTAGATACATCATTTTCTAAACTGTATTGTCTTGATTTATTTACCAGTAACTGGGAGAGTGACAATCAAGGTGGCTGTGTTCAGTTTCGGAGTGATCTTAATGGAGCTCATCACAGGAAGAAAGGCTCTTGATGAAAGCCAGCCTGAGGAAAGCATGCATATTGTAACATGGTTCTGAAGAATGCATCTGAATAAGGATACATTTAGAAAGGCAATTGACCCCGCCATTGACCTGAGTGAGGAAACACTCCCCAGTGTCAGCACCGTAGCTGAGCTAGCTGGCCACTGCTCTGCAAGGGAGCCGTATCAAAGGCCCGACATGGGTCATGCCGTAAATGTTCTTTCATCTCTTGTGGAACTCTGGAAACCATTGGACGAGTGCTCAGAGGACATATACGGCATTGATCTTGATATGTCACTGCCCCAGGAGCTTAAGAAGTGGCAAGCTTATGAAGGTACAAGTCACATGGAGTCATCCTCTTCTTCTTACCTTCCAAGCTTGAATAACACTCAAACAAGCATACCTACTCGCCCCTACGGATTTGCCGAGTCATTTACATCTTCTGATGGTAGGTGAAAAGTTGTCCCTCTTTGATCTAGGTTTGGTTGTTCATATTTTTTCTTCCTCCTTGCGAGTCACGCAACATTTTTTTTTTTTGGCTTTTTAACTCTGATGCGTTTATCCTTCAACTCATTGTTAGTTTTGGAACTGTGGTGGATAGGGATTCTTTTTAAGATTTTTGTTGTCTTTTAACTCTATTGTAATTTGTATGATGAATCTCTCTCTCTTCATGTGAATACATTGTGGTTTGGTTGGAAATGAAAGGGATGTCATCAATTACCAGTAGACCATGGTACTTTTGTATTCTTGAATTTGTTTTTCAGGAAAGCAGTAGGTGCAAGCTGTATTGAAATGTAAAGTGGTTTTGAAGTGTGCAAATCATAAAGTTAGCTTTTCTTTATTAAGGTTTATGCTTTTTCAAGCAACTGTAAAATTTCTGTTATTATTATAGATTAACTGCAGATTCCTTAATGTGCCTTGACCATAAAATTTAGTACCTTAGGTGAAATGGGATTTACCATAATTGCAAATTGTTTTGAGATATTTAAGGTGCATGTAATATTCAATCATGTCAAACAGCAAATTTCACAAGTAACCAAATGGCCGAGTTCCACTAAAGAAGCAGTCTCTGTCATGATATAAGAAAGACCTCTCAATTTTCTTTTTTAAAATATGAGAATGTGGTGCTCGAGCCTTGGTGGATAGGGTTACCCGATACCTGTGCTAGTGGGAGATAGTAGGTATCCATGGAATTAGTCGAGGTGCACACACTAGTTCGGACACTGCGGTTATCGAAAAAATGTGGTGCCCGATTTTGCGTTCAATGGTATAGTGTAGAGGTTAATGAAGTGAAAAACACGTGAGACTAGCGTTCAAATTTCAATAGAGCGAAATAGCGTTAGGTGATTTTTTTCTCATCGGGCTAAGCCTGGTAGACAGAGTTACCTAGCACATGTGTTGATGTAAAATAGCAAGTATTCGATGAAATAATCGAGGTGCGTGTAAGCTGACAAAGACACTCTTTATTAAGAACAAAAAAAGAAAACAAAGAGAATGTGGCAGTGTATTGATGATAATGAAAGTTTTTAGCTGTTCAAGATCATACATATTTCTGGAGAAGACATTAAAGGGACCTTTCTCATATCCAGAATTGAGCATTTCTTTCAAAAATAACACATCCACAAATAGCTGTTAGTTTTGGTAAGATAAGCAGCAAGTCATTTTCACTAAAATGAGTGATATACACAAAAAAGAAAAAAGTGGAATATTGTTAACTTATTCCTCCAATAGGGAGAGGATAAAAACAAAGAGCATGTTCTACTGTCAACCATCATGTGATTTGAAAAATATATTTTTAGCTAAGAAAAAGAGCTGGTCACATGTACACATTTTATGTACATATTCTCCACCTTAGTTTATTCAAAGGAGATTTAAAAATTGTGGACCAACTGTTGAGCCTTCACATGCAGCTTTTCTTCACAACCAATTCATTGATGAAACTTATCAATTATCATCCTTATCTGTGTCAATCATTTTGGATTTTATCTATAACTAACAACTTAACGGACAAGTTTTTTTTTAATTGAAAAATTCATATTATGATGTTTGGCTAGGCTTTGAGAGGAAAAAATAAATGGAAAAGGGTCAGATTTGTCCATGCACTCTTAAAAAAAGTTATATTTGTTATTCGTTATACTTATTGATGTATTTGGTCTTATCATCAAACTTTTGACACATTTATCCTGAACGGTTAATTCCTCTTGCCGACTAAGCAGCTGAGTTGGCACTTCCTTCCACTCAAATATTCACATTTGCGTATCAATACCCCCGGATTGGAAAGTATCCTTGTCCTCAAGGGGTAAAATCAGGAAACCTGCATGACACAACAGAGCAAACTACCAAGTAACAAAGTGATCATCCAAGTCCCTCCATTTGATCAAGCACTGAGCAGCTGCCTTATTACCCTTCTTCACCAATCTTCTATCCAACACAGCTTCAGGCAAGAGACATAAAGGATTAGCAAGGTCCAAAACTGGAGGATGGATAATGTCAGTAGGAATATCAAAGCAAGACTTCAACCGGGAAACATGAAATGTGGGGTGGATTTGTACTTCAGGAGGTAGCAGCAAGGTATTATCCACAGCTCCTACCTTTTCCACAATAGGATAGGGGCCAAAATATATGGAGGTGAGTTTATGATAAGGAAAAACAGATGGGGTGGATTGCCTGTAAGGTTGCAGTTTGACAAAGACCCAATCTCCAACATTAAATTGCCTATCAGGTCTGTGAGAGTTAGCTTGAGCTTGCATTCTCTGCTGAGCTCTAGTTAAATGGAACTTAGCAAGTTGAATCTTGAATGCTCTTAGTAGGATTTCATCAACAGAAGGATTATCTGAATCAGCAGGAAGGTAAGAAAGATGAATAGGAGAAGAATAGCCATAAAACAACTCAAAAGGAGAAGTATGATTGCAGAATGGAAGCTAGAGCTGTGCCACCACTCAGCTAAGGGTAAAAATGCAACCCAATCAGAAGGAGAGTCTGTGCAAAACACCTAAGGTAAATTTCTAAGTACCTATTAAGAACCTCAGATTGACCATCGGTATAAGGATAGTAGGCTGTGGAAGTTTGGACAGTTACACCTTGAGCAGCTAAGAACTCTTCCCAAAAAGTACTGATGAATATAGGATCTCTATCACAAGTGATGGTAGAAGGAAAATCATGGAGTTTGAATATATGATCAAGGAAAATAGGAACAAGTGACTGTGCAGAGTAAGGATGAGAGAGTGCTATGAAATGGCCAAACTTGGTTAGCCTATCAACCACAATCCAAATGACAGTTTTACCCTGAGATTTTGGTAGACCTTCAATAAAATCCATGGTAATATCAGCTCAAGGGGTGCCGGGAACGGGAAGAGGTTGCAACAAGCCAGAGTAGGCTGAAGTATCATACTTATTCCTTTGGCAAGTAGAGCATTTGTGAATGAAATCCTGAATATCCTTCCTTATCCCCTTCTGATAGAAATATGTCATAATCTTCCTAGTAGTTGTATCAATACCAGAGTGCCCTCCAGCAGGAGTAGAATGCCACAAGGATATGATCTGGTGTATGAGAACTGCATCATTTCCAATCACCAGTTTACCTTTTCTTCTCAGCTGATTATTAGGCCAAGTGAATTGCTTATGAGGATGAGTTGACAAGGAATGGATCAATTGTTGTAAGTTAGGATCAGACTTCCAACTAGCCTCAATGGCATGCCACAAATCAGATTGAACAGAAGAAACCATGAGACTCATCAATTCAGTTCCTTGCAATCTAGACAAAGAGTATGCAGCCACATTTTCCTTGCCTCATTTGTATTGAATCTCAAAACCAAAAGGAAGTAATTTAGTTAGCCATCTAATTTGAGAGTCAGTATGCAGTTTTTGTTTCAAGAGATACTTCAGGGCTTTCTGATATGTCTTCACTATGAAATGTTGGCCTAATAAGTAATGAGACCACTTGGTGACAGCAAACACCAAGGCCAGTAATTCCTTCTCATAAACTGACAAAGCAATATGTCTTAGTGCTAATCCCTTGCTCAAGAATGCAATGGGATGGTCTTGTTGCATGAGAACTGCACCAATTCCACTACTACTAGCATCTGTTTCCACCACAAAAGTCAGAGAATAGTCAGGTAATGCTAGGACACGTGCAGAAGTAAGGGCACTCTTCAGAGCAGCAAATGCCTTATCAGCATCCTCAGACCAAATAAAACTATCTTTCTTGCATAAGTCATTCAAGGGTCTGCTAATATAGCCATAGCCCTTAATGAACTTTCTATAATAACCAGCCAAGCCTAAAAACCCTCTCAACTATTTAAGAGTACTAGGAGTAGGCTATTGCTGCACAACACAAATTTTCTTAGGATCAGAGAAACACCTTGAGTTGAGATGTAGTGGCCCAAATACTCCACATTTGGAACACCAAATACACACTTGGATTTCTTGGCTGGTAAATTGTTCTGCAGCATAATCTCAAATACTTGTTGAAGATGTACAACATGATCCTGCAAACTCAGACTGTATATGTCATCAAAGAATACCAAAACAAATTTCCTCAAAAGAGGTTAAAATAGGTGATTCATGAGTCTTTGAAATGTAGAAGGTGCATTGGTCAAGCCAAAGGGCATGACCAGTTACTCATAATGGCCCATGTGAGTCTTAAAAGCAGTCTTATGAATGTCTGAGGGCACCATCCTGATATGGTGATAACTAGACCTGAGATCCACCTTAGAGAATATACATGACCCTGCTAGTTCATCAAGTAAATCATCTATAATAGGAATGAGGAACTTGTCCTTTACAGTGCACTGATTCAATTCTCTCTAGTCCACACACAACCTCCAAGAACCATCCTTCTTGCATACCATTACCACTGGAGAAGCGAAAGGACTGCTACTATACTAGATCACCCTTTGCTGCAGCATATCTTGTACTAACTTCTCAATAATGTCATTCTTCATAGATGGATACCTGTAAGGTCTTATGTTTACTGGTCTAGACCCTGGTTCCAATGGAATCCTATGATAAAAAATACCTCTAAAAGTTGGCAATGCAGTTGGTCCCTCAAACAACTGCTGATACTATAGTAATAAGGATTTCAGTTCACTTGGTACTTGCACATCCTGAGGTAAGTGCAAAGCATTCAAATGACCTACATATTGCTGCCTTTGGCTGAGCTGAGTTACTTGCAACATAAACAGCTGAAACTCATCTCCCTTTAGCTTGTTGACAGCCTTAGGACTAGTCCACTTACATTCTTCAGAAACACCCCTTAACAAGTGATGCTTTCCTTGATACTTGAAGGACATAGTCAGCTCAGTGAAGTCCATGGTCACAGAACCCAAAGTCTTCATCCAAAGAGCACCCAACACCAAGTCATATTTTCTTAAGGAAAACACAATCAAGTCAGAAGTGTATGTTGTACCTTGCAGTATCCATGTGAAGTCATTCACCTCTAGGTTGTTGTTACCCAAGCTAACATATCCTACATTGGTATTCAGAACATTTCACCCCAACCTCTTCACAGAGTCCACATCTATGAAGTTGTGAGTACTCCCCCAATCCGATAATATCTGTATGGGTCTCTTGTCATTATAACCTACCACATGAATGGTCTGAGCACCTTCTAACTCACTGAGAGCACAAAAAAATCATTGGAGTGTCCCTAGATGACATCTATTCTTCATTTACAGGTGGTACATCAAGTGCTGGTTCTAATGTCACCTCTCCACCAGGCTCTTCCGCTAAAGTAAATTCAAGTTCCATCACATATAATTGCTCAGGTAGTACACATTTGTGCCTCAGTGTACTTTTCATCACAGAGGAAGCATAACTCTTGAGCCCTTCTAGTTTGCATGTCTGCAGGTGAGATAACTCTCTTATTTCCAGCTTGGTTATTAGGAACTGTTGAAGGTAAAGCCAACCTAGGAGAAGGCTTAGGTGAATAACCAGAGGTCCTTGCTTGTGCATATTCAAACACAGGTCTCCTAACATTGGCAACATTAACAGTATTTGGACCTGAAGGTAGGCATTTTGCTGCTCTAGCATTAGCAGCTAAGGTAGCTTCAACTAACCTAACCAACCTGTAAACTTTAGCAAGTGTTTGTAGATCATGCATCATAATAGGATTCAATATTCACATTTTGCGTATCAGTGTAATGCGGCGATCATGGTGAATACATCTGCAGTTTCTGGGCTTACTTGGTGAAGATATGAAAAAATGATGGGAGTTTGGTTCTTGATCTTGAAGGAAATTAAGCTTTGGAATATATTATTGTAACAATTCTGCTATCTTTCGGCAGAAAGAATAGGGGTTTGGGAATTTTTTAAGTGAGTTTATTTTGCAAGTTGGGTCTGTGAATTTAATTTGACTAGATTTAAATTGGAAGAAAAAAATATCCAGACGTTACGTAGAAAATAAAGGTGAGGATAAGGAAAATTAATGATTCGGGAATAAATATGTGCCCAAAGTTAAAAAGTTAAATGTTATGAAGGACAAATATAACTTTTTTAAAAGAGTACATGGACAAATCTGATCATTTTTTAGAAAAATAAAGTATATGATAGCAAAAGTTGTTTTTCTGTTATGGAAAAGAAAGTGAAAAAATTTACTCCTATTTAATAGAAAAAATTAGAACTTTTCTAGGCAAATATAAAAGTGTTTAGGCCACATTAGTTTGGTAAGGAAGGAGAAGGGAACGGGAGTTTCTCGCCTCCTAAGAGTATAAAGAAGCGGAATTTAATGGAGATTTGAATTTGAATGATCCAAACAGTCATTAAGTGCATTTATTTATATTAAGATCAAAACAATTATTTAGTCTGAGCAGATTTTAATCATTAAGATCTTGAACAAAGTCTTATTATAATTAAAAAGTATTTTTGTATGGATAATTTTTATCCCTACTTTGTCCACAACCACCAACTCCACCCCACCCCTATCCACCCCTAATTCTACTAACCACCTCAACCATAACAAACTCTGCCACCCCTACCCTCCCTCTATCCTACCTCCCACCATTCACTTTGCCATTACTAACCACCTATTCCACCATAACCATTATCATATCACCCTCCCAACCCCCACCACCACCTCCCACTCTCCTAGATACCTACCCTTTGGACCCACTTTAACCCCCAACCTTACTACCCTCACCTACCCCCACTCCACTGTCGCTAACCACATCTGTCATCACCACTACTACCGTTAACCAGCACTAGCCACCTCTGTCATCACAACTACGACCACTAAGAATCAATATTGTTAGTTGCTACTGCTCCTACCACCTCCATCATTATAATTATCAACAATCACCTCTGTCGTTGCCACAACTATCGTCGTCGTCACCGATACCACTATCAGCCATTACCATCACTACGGTCAATCTTCACTGCCAACCATCTCTACTATCATAACTAGCACCACCGCCAATTAGCATCAATACCATCGTCAACCACGCCACATATTCTTTAGCAATCATCACTAATACCGTCAATTACTAACATCTACCAAATCCACCACCACTACTACTAACCGCCATAGTTGCACCAGTCACTATAATACTAATCACATCCGCCATCACAACTATTACCACCGCAAAGCATCTCCGCCATCACTATCTAACATAAATATTTTATTTTATTAGATTATATTTATTTTCTAGTATTTTGTTATTTTGTTATTTGAGTTGTATATTTATTATGTCCATATAAATATATTATGCACATTCAGATATTGAAAAATAAAGAGTCTTAATAATTCAATGTTCAGATCTAAAGACAACATCTTAATCATTCATATGCGGATTTGGATTCAGACATTTTAATCTTAATAAAATAAATGTGATTATTTTACCAAACGGTCCAAAAGGTATGTACAAAAACTAACGTCATGCGTTGTCTACGAGACATTTATGAACAAAATCTCAACAACTTTTTTGTTAAGAAGGTAACTGTTGGAGGTAAAGCATTACGGGAATAGTAAATAACTATTACAAGTGCATCGAAAGGATAAACCATAAAGATTACAATAGCAACAAGCTTGTAGTAAATAAGAATTGTGACAACAACAAGCTTTTGAGTTCTTGAATCAGTCTTGAATCTTTATACCAATTTGCATAAAGCTCTTTGAATCTTGATAACCTGAAATCAAGACATACTAAATCTGGAAGTGTTACAACTGTGTTGAGTAGAGTGATGACACTCTGTCTTTAAGACAAGATTGCCCCGTATATATGCTTTTACGTTAGCGGGCAATAGTCTCTCAAGATAAAACATCAAACTATCATTTGTGCAAAGCAAACACAAGTGATTCTAGCGAAGAAAATAAATAACAAAAGATTGCTAAGAGGAGAGGATTTGCAACAAGAATTTCATAATTGTTGTTCTTGAAAAATGTTTATAATTGAGCCAAAGGCCTCAATTTATAGTAGTGTAAGAATGGCCTCTTCAAGTGCCAATGTAATGGCCATTTAAATGCCATGTAATGGCCCTTTAATTCACCAATTAATGCAGCCAAATAATGACTGATTTATGGAGGAAAAACTGTCATTTTAATGCTCTAAAACCTCTCCATAATCAGTCAAACTTTTGGAATTCTGTCCGGGTGGTGCTGCGGCCCTTTCCGGCCCGTACCATCTTACACTATGCACAATCCTTCTTTCGTTTACCGACGTAGAACACTTGTTATTTAGTCAATAATCGTCCATTATTCTATGTATCAAACATTTACTTACGTACCAATATCCCTTTCACTAACGAAATTTACTATACTTGGCACTACGAGTGCACGTGTGTGGAAACGACGTTTCTGACGTGCGGAGCCCCAATTGTTTGAGTCATAAATAATGGGATAAACTTATTTCCACATTAGGAAATTTCCAACAATCCCCTCTTGAAAGAGATTTTGGCGCACACACAAGGTGCCTACTTTCAGCAATCTTTCAGCGAAAAGATATTGTATCAGGAGAGGTAGCTTCCGCTTTGAACCTTCCATAGTTGAATACCATCGGACTTACTTACTGTGCGGTGAACGTGATGTCTTGAACCGTCAGTGTTTAATGTAAGCCAAGACAACGGTACCAACACAATACCTCAATTTTATTTTTTTCATTCTTATTGGTATGTCCGTTGTGGCCGTGGACACACTTGGATTATTAAGTGCGTTCATTTGAGGCGGCATGTCCTCTCACTTAAATAGGTGATCTCCTACAAGGTATCCTGCTATACCCAACTTCACAAGTATTAGAAACCATTAAAAGTTTCCCCAACCTTAACCTCAACTGTTTGAGGATCGTTAAAGGTTTGGAAGCTTAACATTTACCCACCATGCAGGTAGCACTTTAAT
This sequence comes from Anisodus tanguticus, assembly GCA_034509755.1. Classification (NCBI taxonomy): domain Eukaryota; kingdom Viridiplantae; phylum Streptophyta; class Magnoliopsida; order Solanales; family Solanaceae; genus Anisodus; species Anisodus tanguticus. Next base: position 2,524,828 of record CM067543.1, on the reverse strand, counting down.
GTCTATCGCGGGAACGGCTTTGGATTCATGTTTCTTTACAAAAATCATCATTTGAAGTGCTCTTGCTTCCACTGAAGCTCTTAACTGAACCTTTTTACAGCTTAGTTTTCCCATTGAACCAAATTATTGGGATCTCCAATCAATATGGTTGGGTTACCACCGCAAAAATTCGTATTGTTTGGGTTTTAAGCCCATTCCCCTAGACAGGCAGAACTCTTGATCTTTGGGTAGTCCCTTAGTTAAAGGGTCCGCTATATCCTTTGATTAGTAATCAAGGAAGTGACACCTGTGATGATCAACTGCCCAACGGTCTTATGTCTCTTACTAATATGTCCAGACGTCATCATCCGTGCCCTCCCTGAAGCCGACTGGCTAGTCACAGTGTATAACTGACGAGGTTTGCAGATTATGTGTCTACTATTGGGCTTTTTCACAGCAGGTCTGATCATTCTCTGTTCATCTATCGGCGTGGTACTTCTCTGGCATACATTCTGTTATATATTGATGATATTATATTGACTACCTCTTCTGATATTTTACGCAAGTCCATCATATCCGTTCTCAGTTCAGAATTTGCTATGAAAGACTTGGGGCCCTTGAGTTATTTTTTGGGCATATCAGTCACTCGTCATGCAGGTGGTCTATTTTTATCACAGAAGAAGTATGCGGTTGAGATTATTGAGAGAGTTGGCATGTCATCTTGCAAGTATACTTCTACTTCGGTTCATACCAAACCAAAGCTGAGTGTTACGTCTAGCACACCATACGAGGATCCCACCCACTATCGCAGTCTTGCAGGGGTACTTCAATATCTTACTTTCACGAGACTTGATATTACTTATGCAGTGTAGCAGGTGTGTTTATTTGTGCATGATCCGCAGATTGAGCACATGCATGCGCTCAAACGCATTATACGATACATACATGACACACTTGATTATGGATTGCATTTATATCAATCCTCTGTCTCTACTCTCGTGTCTTATACAGATGCTGACTGGGGTGAGTGTCCCGATACCAGACGGTCGACATATGGTTATTGTATGTTTCTTGGTGATAACTTGGTCTTTTGGTCGGCAAAACGACATGATACATTATCGCGATCCAGTGCGGAGGCCGAGTATCAAGGGGTAGCCAATGTGGTGTCTGAATCATGTTGGCTGCGTAATCTTCTATTAGAGCTTCACTTTTCTATTCAGAAAGCTACCTTTGTCTACTGTGATAATGTTAGTGCAGTCTATCTCTCTGGGAATCCGGTGCAACATCAGCACACTAAACATATCGAGATGGATATTCACTTTGTTCGCGAAAAGATAGCTCGTGGACAAGTACGTGTCTTGCATGTCCCTTCAAGGTACCAAATTGTTGACATCTTTACTAAGGGTCTACCCTTGGTTCTGTTTGAAGATTTTAGGGACAATCTCAGCATACGACAACTGTTCGCTATGACTGCGGAGGTGTGACAGAAGTAACTGTGATATACACGGCCCAGACGTGTATATCACCAAACCGAGTTTTGTAAATAACTTACCATAGTTGTAGAATTCTTGTACAAGTGTAATTAGAATATTAATATTAAAGTAGGAAAAGTCTTTTCCATATTTAGAAATTGTATATTGTATATATAGACATCTTCACTAATAAAAATAATCAAAGAATTATTCTCTTTCACTATCTTCCTTTAAGAATCTCTCTTCTTCAATTCACTTTTTACTCTGTCATGTGAAACTTTTATTTTATTAAAGGGGCAGCCACACAAAGCATCCCGTGTTAGCGGGCTTCGGGGAAGGGTTGCACCCCAAGGGCTGTCGCATTCCAAGAGGTGTGATGTAGACAGCCTAACTTAATGAAAACAATACTAGCTGCTTCCACGATTCGAACTCGTGACCTATAAGTCACATGGAGATAACTTTTACGTTGCTCCAAGGCTCCCTTTGAATCATGCAAACAGAATACATAATAACTTCAACAGAACAATGCTTTGAAGTCACAAAGAATATGCATACACGCAGAAAGTTATGGATCTGTTGGTCCTTTTGTTAGTCACAGTTTTTGTATGTTCAGATGCTTGAATCAAAATGGAATCCAATAGTTAATTAGCTTCTTGGCTGGAATTCATTAACAATGACAGTTCCAAATTTCGTGATTTTCTTCAATTAAAATGTCTAAAGCCTTAAACATTAATAATAATTGCGATTATTTGTTCGTTTGATGATTCAAGTTCTGCGACTGAATGGATGAAAAAAACTAACAATGTCTTCTTGATATGAAATTGCAATTCTATGCTCAAAACCGCTACAAACAAGCTTCAATATTCCAGATCTAGGTTCAACTCAAACTTTTTTATCCTTTAACAATTGTGAATTCGAAAAAGTCCAATCCCAACAATCTGAACAAATAAATTCGGACGAGTCCGATAATTTACGGATTTTGTATCTAATATCCACGTGGACCAATATCATCTATTTAATTAAAGTCTCACATATGTCATCTTTTAATTCCAAAAGGATAGGTTTTAATGTATAAAACGGACATTGTAATTTAAAAATTAATATTAAAGACAATTGGGATCCAACTATTAGAAGAATGACAAATTTAAATTAATTTCAATAAGTTAAAAGACATTTTAAATCCTATTCCGTTTTAAAGAGTTGAAAATACCTCATTTTTTAAGTTTGAGAAATATCACCTCACCTCTGGATAGAAGAGAAATTCTCCTTACCTTAAATCAACGGACAAAATGAGCTAATCGTTGTGGAAGGTTTCAAAACATCAAAAGTAATCGTCAAATATTGTAAAATTGTAAATTATAATACTTCTTTTTTATTCAACATTCAAAAGAAAATCTCTGATGTTATTGTTTTGTTTTACCTTGATATTATCGTATTAGAATGAACACATTCTAGTTGTATACAAAATCTTGTCGCCTAATGAAACAACGTTTCTTCATTTTTTGTGTGAAATAGAGAAATCCTTTGGATTAGCATCATTCCATGATTCAAAATTTTGGAGTGTCTTAGAATTATGTTCATATATTTTAAAATATAGTATTGTTGCCTTTATCTTGCACATACTTATTGCTAGGATTTTTTCAATTATTTAGACCATGAATATAAGAATGACATCAAAATCAGAAAAATGCTTTACTCAAAATTAATTTGTAAAAACAAAATTTTCATACTAGCAAATACACAAGAACAAAAAGAAGAATCAGTGTCTGCTAAAATTGAACACTAAAGGAAAAAATATTTGCGAAAGAAAGAAAAATCTCATGGAGCAAAGAAGACTTTGAATTTCAGAAAAGAAACTAAAAGAGGTAAAGGAATGATATGAAATATCAATTTCTATATGATACTACTTTTTTAAAAAAAAAATCCTTATAATCCATATTAATTGAAGGAGGATTTAGAAAATGATAATACACACCTTAGATGAGTAGAGTAAAGGTTGAAATTGTGTCCACGGTAAATGAATTAGGGAAATATATATATATATTACTTAACTATAGTTACGTGATAATTGTATGCATGAAAAAATGTTTCTTGCATTCCTTCGTCTTTCTAAACAACATGTGTGGAAAAATTATTACCGTATATTTATCGACAGTCAATAGTAGAGCTACAATATAACGTTAGGGTTCGGACGAGCTCAATAAATTTTGCTTAGACCCTATTTTGTATAAAAAATTATTATATAGAAGTGTATGACCATCTGATATAAAAGCTTAAGCTGTTAGATATAACACACTTTTAATATTTGATTATATTCTCAACACGCCCCCCTCACGTGCTGGCCTGATTTTTTTTCATGGTCCAAGCACGTGATTTCTTTTTTTGAGAATGGATGCCGGTGAGGTTCGAACTCAGGACTTTTGGCCTGCTCTGATACCATATAGAAGTGTGTGATCATCTGATCTAAAAGTTTAAGCTGTTACATAGAACACACTTTTAATATTTGATTATATTCTCAACAATATGTGTAAGTATTTAATTACGAATCTAATAATAAAAGATGAGCTATGAATTCAAAACTAAACTTCATTTGATAGTAGTTTATATAACTTTAATTCTTAGCAGAATTAGAGAGTTAAAAATGTTCTGCCCAGTTAGCTAGTATAGCTGCCATACTAACTGCATCGTAACTACTGGCTACATGAATTTAAAATTTACATAGGATTTAGCATTTTAGCTACAAAAGTAATAATCCCCTCGTCCCCAAAAGGACATGACATATTTCAAGGTATTTTAGTCAAATGTTTGCCTTTTTAAAATTTAATTCCAAACCTCGTTCGATTGATTTCATAAAAATAACGTCTACACATTAAAATAATATTGCATAAAAAGTACCATAAATAAAAGAGCTATCTATAGATTTTAATTTATAACAAAATTAGTTTTAAATTTGTAATTGCATTAATTTATTTCTTCAAACAGTAATTGTGTCAAACAAGTGGTACTAGCAGGACTTCAATTTCTTTAAGTGCTGATCTAACGGTAGAACCATCTCAATTTCATTTAACACAAAATTGAAATAAAAAGTCGCTAATAGAAAGAACTAGAGAATTAATTAATGTCTAGTCTTTATTGGAAAGTAAAAAAAAAAAAAAAAAAAAAAAAAAAAAGTCCAGCCTTTGACAGGTCAGCCACGACCCACCGACTTGTATTGACTAGCGACTTGGTCATCGGGTCAAACCGTATACGTTTTCCTACTATTTTATAAGAAATATATTCAAAGTAAATAAAAACTATATCTAAATATGTTATCTGTAAACATATACTTTATTTTCTTCTTCAAATATTCAACGGTCAATGTTCAAATACTACAACGTAGCTTAGTACAAACCTTCTTCTTATGAATTTTGAATGTTTCTTTTACCAAATATTCTTTTTTCCTAACTCCTACCCCGTATATATATATACCCCCTTCTTAACAAGAGTGGTAAAAAAAATCAAACACACATAAATATAACAAAACCCCATCAAGTTTGTACCAAAAAATTACTTCCAAGTCTCTCAAATATCTTTTTTGTTTATTTAAGTCACTATGATTTTTTCTTGGAGACGTAGAGCTGGAAAAAAGAAGCTTAAAAAGTTGAATTCTTGTAAAGAACTTACAATTCCATCTCATTTTCTTTGTCCAATATCTCTTGATTTGATGAAAGATCCAGTCACATTGTGTACTGGAATTTCCTATGATCGTGAAAACATCGAAAAATGGATTGATTCCGGGAATTCAACGTGCCCCGTGACCAATCAACCCTTGAGAAACTTTGATCTCATACCGAACCATGCCATAAGGAAAATGATTCAAGATTGGTGCGTAGACAATAAAAACTATGGCATTGAAAGAGTTCCAACTCCAAGAATTCCCATCGACTTTTCGCAAGTATCGGAGATTTGCTCGAGGCTAATGGTTGAAACTCAACGAGGAAACGAAAAGAAATGCAGGGAGTTAGTCGGAAGAGTCAGGATTTTGGCTAAGGAGAGCGAAAGAAACAAAAAATGCATAGTGGAATGCGGAACAGGTTCTGTATTTGCAACCTGTTTTGAGATTTTCTCGAATGTTAGTGTGGGAATTTGGGAGGAACTGTTAAAAGATTTGTTGTCCGCATTGACATGGATGTTCCCAATTGGAGAAGAGGGGATATCGAAGCTCAGGTCATCAACGTCTTTACGTTGCATGGCATGGTTCTTGAAAGGTGAAGATTTATCTGCAAGGCAAAATGCAGTTATAGTCATAAAAGAATTACTCTGTTATGACCAAACTTGCACAAATGTCCTAACAGAAATTCAAGATTTGGCTGAATCTTTATTCCAAATGGTGAAAGTACCGATTTGCCCTTCGGCCACGAAGGCCTCCCTAATGGTAATTTACTCTATGGTTTCATTTAAATCAAGTGAAAATAACAACAAAATTGTGGTTAAATTTGTAAACATGGGGTTAGTCTCTTTGGTTCTTGAAATTCTTGTGGATTGTGAACAGAGTATAACAGAGAAGGCATTAGCTGTTTTGGACTGTATTTGCAACTTTCAAGAAGGGAAACAAAAGGCTTATGAACATGGATTGACAATGGCATTAATAACCAAAAAAATTATGAAAGTTTCAGAAATGGCCACTGAATGTTCAATTTCAGTTTTGTGGAAACTTTGCAAGGATGGAAATGAAAATTCAGTAATTGAGGCATTGGAATTAGGTGCATTTCAGAAGATATTGGTGGTTTTACAAGTAGGATGTGGTGAAAAAACTAAGGAAAAAGCTACCGAGTTGTTGAAATTGATGAATAGTTGCAAAGATAGAGTTGATTGCTTTGATGGATCAACTTTCAAGTATCTGAAGAAGTCATATTGATTTATTTTTTCCTGTGGGGAAAGTCAAGAATTTACCTCCTATGGAATAGAAATTTATGTTCGGACTCTAAAATATAATCACTCTCATATCAGATGATGTAAAATGCACGGTTTTTGAATGATCCGATACACAATACCTAATGGTATATAGAGTTCGAGCAATATAGATAGAAACACAATTTTTGTAGTACGTATAAAATTAATTTGTGTAGATATAGAAAAAAGCTGTTAACCTCATATTTAATTGAAATATGTGATCATTAATTATCTTTAGTCAATTCATTCAGACTTTCAAAGTTCATTTTTATTTTCCAAATATCCCCCTTGATAACCAATTGAGCTGTCCAAGCGGACAAAAGTTCATTCTTATTTGTTTTTATCAGTTCTTTGCTTCTGCATTACGTCCAAAAAGGACAAATAATAACTGGAGAAGAAAATTGTTGTTTTATTCTGATATATTTTAGGCCTTTAGCATAAAAATCGTCGCTTCCAAATTCCATTATTTGACCAATTCTAATTGGACCGAAGAAATTGAACTTTGAATTAGTCAGTTCTTTTTAATAACATTTAGGCATTTGGTAACTATATATAAAATGCGCCAACGTTTGCTTTACTGATTTTTCAATTAACTCTGGAAGGGCAGGAACAGTATGTTAATTCGTATTACTCATAGAAATTTTGTTAGAGTGCACCACTGGAAGCTTCATATGATGCACTAGTGGCTGAAATCCTAACAGTCCGTAAAGCTTTGAACTGGTTGAAGAATCACTACCGCATAATCCCGATTATTGTTGAGATGGATGGTCTTTTGGCCAAGCAAGCATTGAAAAAAATCTGAGAACGACAATTCTTATTTTGATATGGATGACTATTTTGATTAGGTAGATCGTAATGTGAACTGCTAAATTCTTGGAATTTCAAAAGTTGTATATGATTCAGTACTCCATAGGTCTAAAATAATTCAACAGGCACAAATTTTGAATTTAATTTGCCTTTTGGCCTACTGATCCTACACGAGTTTCTAAAATTTCAAAAGAAAAAGAGAACGATGATTTAGGTGCAATCGTAACGTTACTGTGACCTTTCCAAATAATGATAACAATATAATAATGACTCAGTCTTAATTTGTTAATTTGAAAATAAAATTAATTAAGTTGTCTAATGTTTCTGCCGGCTCTCATCACTCTCAGGGTGGCTTTAGATTAAAGGGGAGAGTCTACTAATTAATGATTAATTGAAATCTTCTTATTTTCTACATTTGCTGGGCTAGACAAACTCAATTCTTTTTAGCTTTCATTTGCTTTGTCTTTAGTTTATGTTCCAAACGTTGATGCTGTAAATTTAACCTAAGAATGGAATTGGGAGCAAATTAGCTAAGAATACAGTTAGTAAAGCTAGACTATTGTACGAACACTAAGGATTTATGTTAATGTTCTGGAAAGGAATATTCGTCATCTAAGGTAAAATATAATGCATGTCATGTCACTTTTTTTTTTGTTGACGAAGGAACCCGCAACCGCTACTTTCTCGAGTGTGCACAGGGTAAACCCCGGACTGACGCAATAGCCTGCAAACCACGTCAGCCGATTAACCACACTTGGCAAGCCATGTGTGACATGCTCAACCAATAAGGTTTATGCAGGGGATCGAACTCGTGACCTTGCGGTCCCGCGCACTACTGCTACACCAACTTGACTACCCTTGCGGGTGTCAGCTCACATTTGATTCTTATCTTCAGGATTTTGAAAATACCCTAACACATATTTTCCATCGAAGTTCAGAGAAATAAATAAACAGGAAGGCTACAAGTTTTGAATATTAATTGGCAACTTATAATAAATGTATTCACTATAATAAGTTAAATTGCATGCATTATTGAGATAAAGAAAAGTTCATTACACAATCAGTATAATTAACTTAAATTCTTTTTCTTTCCTTCAAACAGTTTATCTAATACTTCCATTATCTTATTTAATATCCTAATGTAATTAACAATAAGGGGCCGTTTGGTAACTGGTTAGAATTATGCAGATATTAATAATACAAAAATTAGTTATAGGAAATCTATGAATTATTTTATGTAAGAATTAGTTATGTAGAGTTTAGTTATTTATATACATATTAGTTATTTCGCCTTATGTCCTGCATAAAATAATATATAAATTCCCTCACAATTTATGTATATATTAGTTATACGAGTTTCTAATTGCAACCAAACATCATATTAATTTATATATGAATAACATATATACCTCCTAACCAACTAATTATTTTGATATTACTTATACAAGATTAATACCTACACAATCACCTCCAAACCAACCATCAAAGACCCTTAGGATAATTTGTATAATGCTGAAGTCTGGCACTAGTCAGATTTGTAACTATTCCAGCTACACTTCATGTAATGATCCACAGGGATAAATGGTTTTTTGATCCTTTACAAACAAACAAAAAATAGTTTTATGATCTTTTTTACAAGAGATCTTCATCATTTACACATAAGAGATCTGGAAAAACACATAAAAGATCTGAAAAAGTCATTTTTCTCTATTCAAATTGTAAGAGGCCAAGAGATCTCATTTTCTCACGCTTATTTCATAAATTCCAAACTTTTTTAACACAATATAATTATTGTATAAATAACTTCTTTGGCTGCGAGCCACGCAAAAAAAATATGAACTTCATTTTTCATTTTAAGGCAGATTAGTTTTATGCTTCTCACTTTCCTATTTGTTCAGTTTCCCAAAAAGTTATTCCGTAGGCTGAATATTGCAATATTTGTACGAAAGAATATTAATTTGTTCATTTTGGAACAAGTCTAAGAGATTAAGGATTTAACTTACATAACTCGGTAGCAAATAGGAATATTTACAGTATAATTTTACATAGTGTAGGTAATCCGCTTATTTAAACTGTTATCGTTAAATATCTTTTAGTTAACCATCTGGTATTTGAATCTATTGACTTGACTAACTTGAATTTTTGCTTAGAGACGGCCCTAGGATTTGAAGGTGGTAGAGCACTAATAAAAAAAGGAAATTTTCATAAAGCACTACAGTTTAGAATCAATTATCAATGTAACTGTAGTTTGTCTAATTATCATTTGGAGCTAATGCTTTGTTTTAGTCTGTTTGTATTAACTGTATGCATTCACTTAATTTCGCTGTATCAACACATACAGTTGCGCTGGATACAGTCACGATAGAATGCTTTCGTTCGCTCAATTTTGTTGTATCAATGCATACAACCACGATAGGTAGCATGTGTCTCGTTCAACAAACTGTATTCTCTTTGATACAACAGAATACAGTACTAGTGAAGATACATACAACAAGAAGAAGAAGACACATATCTATGCATACATATAACATACAATCCTCCGCTACTAAAAGTATATACAACATACAGTCGTCGAAGAAGAAGATCCAGATCTATGATATTCTCCTACATACATACAAACTACACTTTATATACATACAACATATGCTTGTATGTCACTGTATTGCAGTGTATCTCACTTGTATCTTATGACATACAAGTGTGATACACTGAAATACAATCATAATTTTGGACAACTTCAATTTCATCATCAACCTTAAAGATACATATAACATACCGTCGTCGAAAAGAAGATCCAAATATATATTCTCCTACATACATATAAAATACATTTTATGCTTGTATATATACAACATATGTGTGTATGTCACTGCATTTCAGTGTATCACACGTATTTTATAAAATATAGTGATAAATTTGGGCAACTTTAATTGTTCATCTTCAACCTTGAATTTTCCTTTGAAAAATCCACCTCAAATCTGCGCCAAAATTCCTCAAATTCAAGTATGAAACTCCTCGTGATATATCTAATCTTTTAAACAAACACCGATATAAAATTTCAGTAACAATTTCGTGTTAAACAAGAAAATATTCCTGTGATATACACTGAATATACAGAAGTGTATATCACAGGAATACAGTGGACTGGCCCAGCTCACGGCAGTGGCCCATCACGGACAGCAGTCTCCCGAGCCCATCATGGACAAGCTCATCTCGGACAGATTGTAGGAAATGCAATCTTGTATATATGGTATATATATTTGTAGTATATTGTAGTGTAAATGTTACCTTAATTAGTGTTATACACTTACCATAATTGTATAGTTAGAATTATGGTAGAATAAGGTTTTAGAAATAGAATAGGAATATGATTCTCCTATTTTGTAACTTGTATAAATACCTTTCAATTAATGAAAATAATCAAGGGGATTATTTCTTTCATGGTATCAAGAGACTAGGTCTAAACAAAAGTTTTCTCTCCCAACTTTTGTACCCTCTCTCGGCCGAGACTCCCCCCCTCGGGTTTCTCTCCCAAATTTCGTCTTCCGCTCTCAAAAATCTCTCTTAAATTTCCCCTCCTTCTTTGTTCTTTCAATATGTCTAAGAACAATTATCATCCTGCCCTCATGGTTTCTAACGTTAAGAACAATATCCTTATTGTACTTGAAATGGAAAACGTCCAATATGCGACGTGGGTAAAATTATTTAAAATTCATGCTATCTCCCATCAAGTTATCCATCACATAATTCCTCCCGCTACACCTCTTCCCGCAGAGGATCCTCAATTATGGATTACGCTTGATGCTACCGTTCTCCAGTGGATCTATTCCACTATTTCGGTTGACCTTTTACAGACGATTATTGAGCCGGATACCACGGCTATGGCTACCTGGAATAGATTGCGTGACATATTCCAAGATAACCAACATTCACGTGCCGTCACACTCGAACAGGAATTCTCTCTAGTTTGCATGGAAGACTTTCCAAACGTATCGGCATATTGCAAGAAACTCAAGGAGTTGGCGGATCAACTCCATAATGTTGGTGCACCTGTAACAAATAATCGTCTGGTTCTACAATTAGTTGCCGGCCTTTCGGAGGCCTATAATGGCGTTGGAACTCTCCTTCGTCAAAGCAACCCTCTTCCCGCCTTTTATCAAATCCGCTCCATGCTTACTTTGGAAGAAGCCGGTTTGGCTAAAAAGGCAGCTACCGGAGCAAGCCCCGTCGTCATGATGGCGTCCTCCCTAAGTTCTTCAAGTTTTGGTGATAATTCGGACCAAAATCGTACTCATGGTGGCGGCAAAAATAATCGTAAGAATAATAACAAAAACCGCTGGGGCAAAGGCGGCGGTTCCGGTGGTCAGCAAGCAAGCAGTGGGCCCCGTCCAGTGAATAATGGCCCACCACCCTACTAGTCCCAACAGTGGGGCCCAGGGCAGTGGGGCCCATGGCAGTGGGGCTGGTGCAGTGGGTCGTGGGCCAGCAGCCAGTGGGTTGGCCAGCCTTATAGGCCCAACAATCAGCAGTGGCGGCCCACTTACCACTGGCCTAGCAACGGAAGTTCTAGCAGCTACGGTCTACAGCCCAGTTCTGGGATTCTTGGGCCCCGGCCTCCGTAAGCCCACCACGCAGCAGGCCCCACTCCCACCGACATTGAGGCCGTAATGTACACACTTGGGTTGACGCAACCGGATCCTAATTGGTACATGGACACTGGCGCAACGACACACATGACCTCCGATCAAGGTAATCTCTCGTCTTATTCCTATTTGAGCAACCCTCGTGGTATAATTATCGGAAATGGTAACTCTATTCCAATTAAGGGTTATGGTCATAAAACATTGTCTCTTCCCAATCCACCCCTTATCTTGAAAAATACTTTACATGCCCCTAAATTGATTAAAAACTTAGTGTATGTCCGCAAGTTCACCACTGACAATTCCATTTCTGTTGAATTTGATCCTTTTGGTTTTTTTGTGAAGGATTTCAAGACGGGGAGTCCTTTCATGAGGTGTGATAGTAGGGGAGATCTGTATCCTATTACACCCGGTTTTAGTCCATCGAGTCAAGCCTTGCCTTCATCTTTTGCAGCCATTTCTCCTTCCTTGTGGCATGATCTCCTTGGTCATCCGGGATCTTCTATTTTATCAGTTTCAGCCCTAGATTCTCGTTTTGGGCCAACAGGCCCACTGCCTGCTGGCTAGTCCGTCCCGAGCCCAGCAAATTCCCAAAATTCACTAAATTCTTCCTCGACTCATAGACCGGTCACTCGTAGTCAGCGGGGTATTTTTACACCTAAAAGACATTTTAATTTACATTCTAATGTCTCTAATTCCCCCTTGCCCCGTAATCCTGTGTGCGCCTTAAACGACCCGAATTGGAAAATTGCTATGACCGATAAATATAATGTTCTTATTGATAATAAGACGTGGGAGTTGGTGCCCCGTCCATCTGATATTAATGTTATCAGGTCTATGTGGATTTTTGCTCATAAGGAGAATTCAGATGGGTCATTTGCTCGACATAAAGCGAGGCTTGTAGGTGATGGTAAGACTCAGCAAGTTGGGATAGATTGTGGTGAGACGTTTAGTCCGGTGGTCAAACCGGCTACCATTCGCATTGTGCTTAGCTTGGCTCTTTCAAAGACTTGGCCTATTCATCAGTTGGATGTCAAGAATGTTTTCCTACACGGTGATCTCAAAGAAACAGTCTATATGCATCAGCTGTTGGGTTTCAAGGATCCCAACCGTCCTCATCATATCTGTTTGTTGAAGAAGTCCTTATATGGGCTTAAGCAGTCTCCACGGACCTGGTATACGAGGTTTGCTGACTTTGTATCGACTATTGGGTTCACACACAGCAGGTCAGATAATTCCTTGTTCATCTACCGTCGTGGTTCGTCCTTGGCCTACATTCTGGTTGTATGTGGATGATATCATTTTGATTGCCTCTTCCGATGCCTTACGCCAGTCTATCATGGCCATGCTCAGTTCTGAGTTTACTATGAAAGACTTAGGGCCCTTGAGTTACTTTTTGGGGATTGCCGTCAAGCGTCATTCAGGTGGTTTGTTTTTGTCTCAAAGAAAGTATGCGGCAGAGATCATTGAGAGGGCTGGGATGTCATTCTGTAAATCCACGTCCACTCCGGTTGATGCAAAACCCAAGCTTAGTGCTGCGGCAGGTGCGCCATACGAGGACCCGACCCGCTATCGCAATCTTGCAGGGGCCCTCCAGTATCTTACCTTTATCAGACCGGATATTACGTATGTTGTTCAGAAAGTGTGTTTATTCATGCATGATCCAGAGTTGAGCACATGAATGTAATCAAACGCATCATTCGGTATATTCAGGGGACACTGGACTATGGTTTGCACTTGTATCCTTCATCTACATCCACACTTGTCTCGTACACGGATGCTGATTGGGGTGGTTGTTCTGACACCAGACGGTCGACGTCTGGCTACTGTATGTTCCTTGGCAACAACTTGGTGTCCTGGTCGGCAAAGCGTCAGGCAACTCTATCACGCTCAAGAGCAGAGGCAGAATATCGAGGGGTAGCGAATGTGGTCTCCGAATCATGTTGGCTACGTAATTTGCTTTTGGAGCTTCATTGTCCCATTCAGAAGGCAACCTTGGTATATTGCGATAACATTAGTGCCATCTACCTTTCAGGTAACCCGGTTCAACACCAACACACTAAGCATATCGAAATGGACATTCACTTTTTCTGTGAAAAGGTTGCAAAGGGTCACGTTCGCGTATGCCATGTCCTGTCTTGTTATCAAATTGCAGACATCTTTACAAAGGGTCTACCAGCGGTCATTTTTGAAGATTTTAGGGACAGTCTCAGCGTTCGAAGACCGCCCGCTAAGACTGCGGAGGTGTGTTAAACAAGGAAATATTCTTGTGATATACACTGAATATACAGAAGTGTATATCACAGGAATACAGTGGATTAGCCCAGCTCACGGCAATGGCCTATCACGAACAGCAGTCTCCCGAGCCCATCATAGACAAGCCCATCTCGGACAGATTGTAGGAAATGCAATCTTGTATATATGGTATATATATTTGTAGTATATTGTAGTGTAAAGGTTACCTTAATTAGTGTTATACACTTACCATAATTGTATAGTTAGAATTATGGTAGAATAAGGTTTTAGGAATAGAATAGGAATAGGATTCTCTTATTTTGTAACTTGTATAAATACCTTTCAATTAATGAAAATAATCAAGGGAATTATTTCTTTCATTTCGAAAATTCGCAATTTGAACTTAAGCTTCGAAGCTTTCTCCTTGTGGCTGCCAATGCAATTTTTTCTTCCATTTTCGGACTATTAAATGGAGTTTCTACTACTTTCTTCACGATGAGAATTTTTGCGGAATACAAATTGTAGCTACGGATAGTAATTTTATAAAAATATATTTATGTATGATCATTATATTATAAGCTAGTTACACCATGTAATGTTTGTCGGATATTGTAAAGCAGTACGGGAAGTAAATAAATATTACAAGTGTTCGAAAGGATAAACAAATAGGCCATTGTTTCACTGTTTTGGATCCGCCACGAAGTTGTTGCGTCTTGTATCTTGATAACCTGAAATCAAGAAACACTAAATCTGAATTGTTACAACTGTGTGCTGAGTCGAGTGATTGCACTCTGTCCTTAAGACAAGATTGCCCCGTATATATGCTTTTACGTTAACGGGCAATAGTCTCCCAAGATAAAATAACACTTTAATCTCAACACTACAAAGCAAATAGGTTGAGTCTGACGAAGAAAACAAACACGAAACGCCTTGCTGAAGAAATGGAAAAGGAAGGAAGAGTTTCTATTTTCGTCCAACGTTTTTGGATTGACTTTCTCTTCTGTTTTGTCTCTGTGTATATAGTGTGTCTCATTTTTTATTTGTGTCTGTATTCTGTTTGTGTGTTTTTCGTGTTTCCGTGTTGCACAATTGAGCCAAAAGGCATCAATATATAGCATGGAGGAGGGACTCATCAACTGATAAAACAAGGTTGTTAATAGCCATTAGTGAGGGTTGTTAATGGCCATTAGGGAGGGCTGTTAAAGGCCATTAGAGAGGCTGCTTATGGCCATCGAAGGAGGGCTGATTATGGAGGAGTTAATCAGCCAAGTAATAGCTGGTTAATGGACACTAACACCCCAAAAATCAACTCTAACGGTAGGCAGAGACTTTCTGCCTTCCGTCATTCCCAAATTCAACTTTCCAGAAGCTCTAGGGACCAAACTGTAAATATTAAGCAATTTGGGTGTCCAAACAGATAATATCAGAAAGTTTCACGACCCACGACCCACGACCAAGCCCGGACGGGCGGGAGGCGGCGCGCGTGTGGGCTTAGCCTTGAACCCAAGCACATCTAGGTCCTCCCTCCTTTAAACATATGGGATACCCCTTGGGGTCCCAAACTCTTAACCAATTTAGAGACTTATAAAGAGAGCAATTCTTCCTTTTTCCACCGATGCGGTAGATATGTCCCACGACATATTTCCATGCTTCAAACACCTTACTTCGTGGACCAATATCTCTTTCATTTCTCAACGAAATTTGACGATCCTTGGCCCTACGGTCATCTACTCACTGAGTAGATTATGCACGTATGAAGAGACAAAGCCTCCAATATATGGAACCCTAGTATTAATTCATTAAATATGGGTGGATGCACCTCCCCACCAAAGGCAAATTTCCAACAATCCCTTCTTGAAAGAGATTTTGGCGCACACACAAGGTGTCTACTTTCAGCAATCTTTTAGCGAAAAGATATTGCATCAGGAGAGGTAGCTTCTGCTTTGAACCTTCCCTAGTTGAATACCATTGGACTTATTTACTGCGCGGTGAACGTGATGTCTTGAAGCATCAGTGTTTAGTGTAAGCCAAGGCAATGATACCAACATAATAACTCTCCTTATTCATTTCCATTCTTATGGTTTTGTCCATTATGGCCGCGGACACACTTGGATTCTTAAGTGCGTTCATTTGAGGCGGCATGTCCTCGCACTTAAATAGGTGATCTCCTACAAGGTATCCTGCTATACCCCACTTCACGAGTGTTAGGAATCATTAAAAGTTTCCCCAACCTTAACCTCAACAGTTTGAGGATCGTTAAAGGTTTGGAAGCTTAAACTTTACCCACTATGCAGGTAGCACGTTAATGTCTATCGCGGGAACAACTTTGGATTCATGTTTCCCTACAGAAATCATCATCCGAGGTGCTCTTGCTTCCACCAAAGCGCTCAACTGAACCTTTTTACAACTTAGTTTTCCCATTGAACCAAATTCATGGGATCTCCAATCAGAATGGTTGGGTTACCACCGCAAAGGTTCGTATTGTTTGAGTTTTAATCCCATTCCCCTAGACAGGAAGAACACTTGATCTCCGGGTAGTCCCTTAGTTAAAAAGGTCCACTATATCATTTGATTAGTAATCAAGGAAGTGACACCCGTGATGATCAACTGCCATACGGTATTATATCTCCGATAAATCATGACTGATATATCCAGACGCCGTCATCCGTGTCTTTCCTGAAGCCGACCGGCTAGCCACATTGTATAACTGTTGAAGGCACGGGTTTCTCCCAATAAGGGACATCCTCTAAGGAGGCGTGAAGTTACTCAACTTCTTTCATGCTTTGGATAAAGTGATAAAATTTGATCCCATCATGAATCGGTCGATGCAAGTTTGCTCAGAGGTTTTTTCAAGACCCACCATACACATTTACTTGTGGATTTGGTGTTCTTCACATCTGATGTCCAGTTTGCATCGATGTTTTCTCCCAGAACCGCTGGACATCCAGAATACTATAATCCGTAGATAAGCGAATATTTCAGATATCGTCATATCCGATTTAACGCCTTCTACCGATTATTTTTATAATCATCAGTGAACCTTAGTTCAACTGATCTACTTTGTAGGCCGATACCAGGTCGGTTGTAGTGTGTAACATACATTAAACTACATGTGACCTGCAAATATCGCTCATTGTATATGAGTGCACCATGATTTCAATCAGTTATATGATTCATATCCATTGGTGGCTTCAACGAGACTGTCAACTATCTCACAACTGAGTTTGAAGTTGGACCAGTCCGTTAGATGTCTTAGAAATCCAATTCCTAAGATGTCATATGTGATACCCATATCTTTCATATCGAGATTTCGTTTCAATATGACTTCCACTTTCAGACTGTTGGTTTTCCAACTGTTGGCTTTCTAACTTCAGAGTCAATGTTTCTGTGGTCAGATTCATTGTTTCGATTTTATTTGAAATTTCCAGGACCAAAATGAAAGTTCAGGAAGAATCCCAACAGTCCAGCAAACCAACTCTGATCTTCCCCTTCTAACTCTCCGATTAGGAAGGTTGTTTCAACATCCATGCCACGCAAGACTACAATGGCCCTGGATGTTAAGCTACTCACAGGGGAGCACATGTACAAGTAGCTGAGGCCTTGTACTCGTTAGTAGATCCATCTACTTTGTACTCACTTTTGAGTATCCACTTTTACAACCCAAAGGTTCTTTTCCCGGAGGAAGATCAACTATTGCACAAGTATGGTTCTATATGATGGAATCTATTTCTCTCTTTGTAGCTTCTTTCCAAAGTAGCGCTTTTGGAGATGACAATTATTTGCTAATTATCCATGGTTCGTTCTCAACCATACAAGCTAGAAGACCTGGAACAAGTCTTTGTCCCCTCTTTGCTCTGTCTCGGTTCAACATCTGGAATCCCTGAGTTCGGTAGATCTGGAATATTAAGTTCCGGATAATCAGTAACTTTCGAGTCCTGTAGATACGGAACGTCTAGTTCCGGACAGTCAGGCCCTCGCAGGTTCTTGTTAACCTCGAGCAATTACTCCTTTTTCCTTTTCAAGGAAAGTTATCTTCAAAGAATTCAGCATTCTTTGACGCCAAGAGGCGATAAGCACTACTGTTATTTGCAGTTCCAGTGGATATGCAATTTACAGTCTTAGGTACGAAACCACCCCATATCACAACATTTGTATGTGAGATCCTTTCCATGTCTCACACGGAGGGTTACCCTTATCCTTATGCGGAGTTTTATAGAGAATCGCATTAGCGGTAAGGATCGCCTTGTCCCACATAATTTGGGCGTGCAAAGCCGCGGCTTTGTGCTTGGCTAACACCATTAGACTGAGGTGAGTAATGAGCAATCGTTTGATGAACGATGCTTCACATTCTCCCTCTCTATCACTATGAATTCCTCAATCCGTAGGCTTAGTTGATTTTCAACTTCTGCTTTGTAGCGCTTATCCGCTTCAACAACTTCATCTTTGCTTTTCAACAAACAAAGGATGCAATACATTGTACCGTCATCAATTAAGGTCACAAAGTACTTATCTCCCCCCTCTATTTTGTATAAACTTCAAATCACCCAAGTAGGTGTGACTAAGTTTTAGAGGAGCGATGCTTCTTTCGCTATTCCCTTGACGGAATTTGGAAAGGTGATTTTGCCTCTTCGCCTACCTCATATTTATTTTGAGGGTTTATGTTGACATAAGGCAACAATCTCAACTTTGTTAGCTTTTGAATGACTTTCTATTAAACGTGTCTTAATCTATGATGGCATAGATGCACGGATTACAAATATATCATTCATTTGGCTACAGACATACTGTACCATTCTTAGTTATTACAGACCTGTTGGACTAGTCTCAAACTAGCTTGACCAACAACGTCCCTTTAACCAAGTTTGGGACATGTATCACCTCATTTGAGAGTGATCCCATTCCCTGAAGTCCTATTGTGGACAACCTCTCCAACCCCTTCTACTTTAGAGGTGGTGTTGTTTCACATGAACAACCTCTTGCCCGTGGTTAGGGCGTAACCGGATCATATGTGATCTGGATACTCCGCCCACCTCCGCTTGCTTTGCGGGCATCGAATGTCTAATTTCTTTTCTGCCTTTATTTAGGCCTTCAGATCATTTAAGACCTGGAGATTTTGGCCCCACTCTGGCCCACCATACTAGGTGTCCATTACTTTTCCTATGAAATAAATTCTGGCCCCACTCCAGTCGCCGTAGGCTTTGTATGACTGAGTGTCCAATATCATCCTATCAAAGGAATTTTGGCCCCACTTCAGTCGCCTGGAGGCTTTGTATGACTGAGTGTCCAATATCATCCTATCAAAGGAATTTTGGCCCCACTCCAGTCGCTCGGAGGCTTTGTATGACTAAGTGTCCAATATCATCCTATCAAAGGAATTTTGGCCCCACTCCAGTCGCCCGGAGGCTTTCTATGACTGGGTGTCCAATATCATCCTATGAAGGATCTTCTGCCAAATAGTGTGACAGGCTCAACGTCTTTAGCTTTTAGTCTTCTTCCGTTATGATTGGTGCCCAGATAATTCTTGGCGCTTACTTAAAAGTGGTAATAGTTTTTGCACAGTCAGTGGATCTTTTTCCCTCGTATGTGCGAACATACTTTACACACTTTTAATAATTACACTTAAAAGAACGGATCTTTTTAAGTCGTTTACAAAATCCAATTTTTTTTAAACGAGAAAGCAGAAGAGATTAAACTTCTGATTTTAAAGCGTAAGGACTATAAATTATTTCGGAAAATATTTTCATATTCCTCCTTACTTTAAGCCATTTTTAATCAGACATCATTTAATCTTATTTTTGACAAGGAAGAAAAATTACTTATCCCAATTTTGGATTCTGGCCCACTTCAATCACTTCATCAGACTGAGTGTCCATTTCCTCCTTACCATAATTCGGATCCTTTGTCTGGGACAGATATAGGCCTTCTGCTACAAGATAGAACCACATCTTCATCCTTTTCCTCTTGTCCCAGTTGACATCCTCAGCCTCTCGTGGGCGCTTGTTCCCACCACTCTCAGGAGCGGTGACACCATGAACACGTTGACCTTCAACAGCATAATCATCACTATCTTCTACCAGAAAACTACAGCCATATTCAGATTTGGTCACACAACTTTTGACCGACATCTTTCGAACACTAATACAAATCTTGTCTTAAATTTGTCTGATATTGTAAAGTAGTACGGGAAGTAAATAAATATTACAAGTGTTCGGAAGGATAAATAAATAGGCCACTGTTTCACTGTTTCGGATCTGCCGCGAAGTTGTTGCGTCTTATATCTTGATGACCTGAAATCAAGAAACACTAAATCTGGATTGTTACAACTGTGTGTTGAGTCAAGTGATTGCACTATGTCCTTAAGACAAGATTGCCCCGTATATATGCTTTTACGTTAACGGGCAATAGTCTCCCAAGATAAAACAACACTTTAATCTCAACACTACAAAGCAAATAGGTTGAGTCTGACGAAGAAAACAAACACGAAACGCCTTGCTGAAGAAATGGAAAAGGAAGGAAGAGTTTCTGTTTTCGTCCAATGTTATTGGACTGAATTTCTCTTCTGTTTTGTCTCTGTGTATATAGTGTGTCTCGTTTTTTATCTGTGTCTGTATTCTATTTTTCGTGTTTCACAATTGAGCCAAAAGGCATCAATATATAGCATGGAGGAGGGATTCCTCAACTGCCAAAACAAGGTTGTTAATAGCCATTAGTGAGAGTTGTTAATGGTCATTAGAGATGTTGTTTATGGAGGAGTTAATCAGCCAAGTAATGGCTGGTTAATGCACACTAACGCCCCAAAAATCAACTCCAACGGTAGACAGAAACTTTCTGCCTTCCGTCATTCCCAAATTCAACTTTTCAGAAACTCTAGGGACCAAACTGTAAATATTAAGCAATTTGGGGGTCCAAACAGATAATATCAGAAAGTTTCACGACCCACGACCCACGACCAAGCCCGGACGGGCGGGAGGCGGCGCGCGTGTGGGCTTAGCCTTGAACCCAAGCACATCTAGGTCCTCCCTCCTTTAAACATATGGGATACCCCTTGGGGTCCCAAACTCTTAACCAATTTAGAGACTTATAAAGAGAGCAATTCTTCCTTTTCCCACCGATGTGGTAGATTTGTCCCACACCATATTTTCATGCCTCAAACACCTTACTTCGTGGATCAATATCTCTTTCATTTCTCAACGAAATTTGACGATCCTTGGCCCTACGGTCATCTACTCACTTAGTAGATTATGCACGTGTGAAGAGACAAAGCCTCCAACATGCGGAACCCTACTGTTTAATTCATTAAATATGGGTGGACGCACCTCCCCACCAAAGACAAATTTTCAACAATGTTTTCATAAAAAAATTGGGATATTACTAGTGTTAGGAATCGAATCCGGTGCATCTATCATGAGTAAAACTTAAGCTACAGACTCAACTAGTGCCCCAACTTTTCATATCCTAGTGCCTAATCAAAATATATGCATCCTTCAAGGTATATACACATATATTCAAGATTATTTTTGAGATTACGGGGTCGGTGCTCCCTAGGTGGAGCTAGGCTTTCATCAGTTCCGGGTTCATCCAAACACAACTCTTTTAGTTCAAACTTATATTTATCTTAAGAAATTCATTAATATATGAAACTATAATTTAAAACCAGTATCTTGAAAGCACTAGAATTCCAAACTCTTTAACTTCAAATTTTGACTCACTTGAATAGGTCCATTAAGGGTATAAAGTGCTTCAAATTAAAAAGTTATCTATTTTCAAAATTCAAACTCGAAAATAGAAGATTGGTGAATTGATCAGTGGAATATATATATATTTTTGTTTTTCAAATCTGGCTGTTGAAGAAGGGAAATGAGAGCATTCCCTTATCCACTGATATTGGCTACACCTAAAATTAGTTCCATCTCCAACAAAACATGGCTTTAGCGTGACCATCCAGTTTAACCTCGTTACCATCCCGTGTGGTTATGGGGGCTTTCTCACAAACAAGAAAAAGGATTAATTATATCCCTTTTAGAAATACCCCTTTTATTATTAAAGCATAAACAAATCCCTCCAAACCAAAAGAAAATAATGAGAAGCCAAAATCCCAACAAGAAGCAGCAACCTCCTTTATAACAGCCACTGCAACAAAGCCTAAAAACACTGTCTATTCTAGTGAATACTATTGATGAAATTGTGTCCATTCCAGTAAAAAATATATAAATTTTTTTACAGAAGATTATTTTTGTTTTTTGTTTAATTTGTTTTGCTTTTGTTGGCAGTGAAGAAAGGTCAGACTATAGTCAGGGTGGATAAGGAGAAGTATCTTAACAGCATCAATGTGAGTTTTTTTTTCTTTCTTTCTAATTCTAATGTGAGACATTTAATTTCGAGGAAACTAACAATAAGATCAAGTTGGTAAGGAATTACGCTTCATTTCTATTTCGTATAAATTGATTGTTTTATTTGTAAGGAATTACTATCGGTTCTCTGTAAGTAATTCCAAATACAATTGAAAAATATTTTAAAACTAAAATAGTGAATTTTATTTTTTAGACAAATGGCCACATGTGTAATACACATTGCTTTGGTATGACAAAATTGTTCTAGTAATTTCCCTACTGCTTCATGAGAATTGGGCGTCAAAAGGGATTTTTGGTTGATTTAAGAGAATTGATTATGTCAAACATTTTCAATCTTATTCGAGTAAACTAGTAATGTGAACCACATTATTTGACATCTATATTATTTCTATTTGTAAGGATAAAAATGTGCAACTGCAAATATCACTTTATTGAATTATAAAAGTGGAATTTAACTATCTAACAGAGTTTTTATATATTTTTCAGTATTTGTCTGTAGATCATCCACCTTATTACAAAGGCCTGGACTACATATATGAAGACCGTGGTGAGGTACCATTTTCTGATTTTTCTATGAACATTTAAACTTTTTATTCGATTTTTCCTATATAAGGAACATGATTTTGACTTGACTATGCGATGTTTTTGTTTATTTATTTGTTTATAAAATAAATAAATTATTTAAGGTCTTGGACTAATCATATCTCGTGTTAGATACTGGATTTGCGCATATTCGAGACAGGAGAATATGCACTTTTAAGTTTATCTTTTCGAAATTCAGTTATTACATGCTTTTTTATTTTGAAAAATATATAATGCAATTACGATGAGTTATAACATGTTGACTAAATGAATGAATTCTACTCACTTTTGAATCAACTTTGCATGATTTTATGCCTTCAAAACTCCAAGCATGCATATATTCCACTCGATAATACGCTATAGAACTCATGATGCAGATTGGATGGATTGGAATACCAACTGCACCGGCTTGGCTTCCAACAGAGATGCTAATTAAGGTAATTAGCCTTGAAAATCATTCAAAATACTATAGCAATTTGCATCATTTCATACTCATGTTGAACCTTATGGTATTTTTTTTAATTGAAACCTTATGGTACACTATACCTCCTTGTACTTATATGACGGTAACCACTCTAATCATGACAAGAGCACTTCAAATGGGAATCTCTGATGAAATTATTTTGGATACTTATAACAATTCTATGTAATATTTGAACAAAATCCAAATTTTGCAGTCTGATAAGCTGGATTACGAGAGAATATAGTAGCGAGTCCAGAGTTTCAGACCAGTACATGCCAGACAAGAGTATATCAAAGTGGCTCATCAGATTGACCAATGCTCCTGGAAGATGAAGAGAGATGGGATGGACACACCTCCAAAATTTACTTTAGTGATTAAATATATTGTTCTATTCTTAAAAATCACTCAATCCTCTTCTCATTTGACACTAAAGAATAGACAAGTTGATTCTTAATAAGCTTAACAGGAGTACCCAATAGCTACTGATTCAAAAAGGACTAATTCAGTAGGTAATGGTACGCAAGAGAAACTCCAACAACGATTAAGAGCCGTTGTAGATCAACTGAATTAAGATATCAGTTAATACAAAATACTTCCACATGGAATAGAATGGAGTCGGTTTACAAATGAATATGGAAATGTCTTGTTTCAGTGCACCATTAAATGTTTCATAAAAAATTATGGTGTGCAAACAATATACAAAGTAGGCAGGTAATAAGGTCTTGGTGCACAGCAACCTGTAAAAACGGAAGGTGAAGAGCAGGTGTATGGAGTATATGCTCTGTATCTTTTTTCTGTCAACAATTTGTACTTGCTATCAATATTTGAAAGTTAAAAGGGTCGAGAATGAAATGAAGAAATTAATAACGAGAGGATGCCCGGAAAAAGCAGAACTTACAGCCTTCTCCTAGCACGCTTGGCGGCATTCAAAAGCTCCACTAACGAAGGAAGAGGTCGGGGCACTGGCACATTCATAGACCGGTATATTTTTCTCAAACTTGGATTATATCTCTTTGACAATCCAACAGCTGACTCAGAAATACAATACTCTGTTTCTGTATGCATCAAGATCTCCTCTTTACTCCTGATGTCTAAAACTTCACTTACTGCCAAGGTCTTACCAGCTTTCACCACAACTTCTTCCTTCTTAAACGAAATAACCTCTAACTCGTCGGAACCTCTGAATACAGAATCATTATCTAGTATAGGCTCCTTTTCTTCATGTTTGAAATAAGAACCACTGAGCCCAAGCCTCGCCCTACCAAATAATGTTACTGGAGCTGTTTTGCTTGGAGGAGACAGATGTGACTGCCGACAAAT
This sequence comes from Anisodus tanguticus, assembly GCA_034509755.1. Classification (NCBI taxonomy): domain Eukaryota; kingdom Viridiplantae; phylum Streptophyta; class Magnoliopsida; order Solanales; family Solanaceae; genus Anisodus; species Anisodus tanguticus. The sequence continues at coordinate 2,500,047 of CM067543.1, read as the reverse complement.
GCTAAAAGATGCCGTCATCGACTGAGAGTTGTCCACATAATCTTGAGCAATGCTTTTGACCAAAGGTGAGCTTGAAACCTCAACCACATCTGGAGCTTTTTCTGCATTAACTTCAGATACAGCGTCCATAGTAAACCCCAAAAGTTGCCAGAAAGGGTCATCAAAATTCCGATGTTGATTAGAACGACGCTTCACATAATCCAGCTCCATAGCCTTGCAACTAGGTGTTGTAGAGACAACCCACTTAGGTGCAAGAAGTTGCAAAGCCCACTCCAGTTCTTCCTTTGATGAGTGTATGGAGTAACAAATGTGCCAGACACCGAATATATCTCTCACTGGTTGATCACATCTTTCTTTTTTCCGCCTTTCAATATCCGAAGTACCATCGTCACATGCATACCACTGTGCTGATGCTCGAATAATTAGAGGCTCATGCTGAGAATCAGACCGAGCCTCTGCGATCTTGGCTTCTGCTCTTTGGTACAGTTTCGGAAACCCATCAAACAGTTGAAAACGAGAAGATGGGTCTTCAGACAAAATTTCAGGCACCATTAGTTCCAAAGCCTGAAAGCATTCTGGAGTTTTAGCTTTATTGACGTATATCTTGCAACCAAATGTCTGTGAAACATGCACAAGAATCTCCTCGTGGCCAAGAAGATCACATGTCAGATATACTGTAGGAGCTTGAGGGTGCTTCCATATGCAATTGATGATCTGTGTGTTGAAAAAACAATTTTGTGATGTTAAATAAACTTATCAATCAATCAAGTGAAAGAGAAAAGAATGATCCTATGGCACATAGAATAAGGGTTAAAGACTGTAGGCTGAAGATGAATGATCTATTTAGGGGCGCCATTGTTGCATTTGATAAAGAGGTTAATAAAGAAAGAGACTTCAGTAATATAAGAATTAGTAGATGGCAATTGCGAGTCTTTGCTCTAGCAATTGATTTGAACCCAGTTGAACTTTGATAAACTCGACTATTCTGCATCTCCAGCTTGAATGTACATTTTTCCTTTTTAATTCCTTTCAAAATAGTGCCCATTTCAAAGGGACACATCCTTTCTCATCTCAATTCTCTTTCCAGGCTAGCATGGACATATAACATTTGGATGGCAAGAGTACCAATTATTTGAACAAACCTTAATTGCAAAACAGACAATGGATTAAGACACATTTTTTCTGCCAAACAAAATTCCAATCACCCTAACTTTGAATGGTGTTTGATGTCTCTAAGGAAAGAACCAATTATTTGAACAAACCTTAATTGCAAAACAAACAGTGGATTAAGACACATTTTTTCTGCCAAACAAAATTCTAATCACCCTAACCCAGAACGGTGCTTGATGTCTCTAAGGAAGAATCACTGTTCAGAGCAGTCTAAGTTGTGGGTTTAGGGATTTTATAAACCTTTAATTTACAAGGAAAAAGAATCATCCTGAAGGCTTACGACAGCACACTAAGTTTCTTCACCAATTGTAAGCCCCACGTAAAATAAGAGTGAACTAACTTATCAGAAATGGAAAGTGTAAACTACTCTCTGTGGAAACTTGAGAACCATAACCTCACAACTTCTAATGTTTTCTCACCACTCACCCATGCGATTAACCAACAAGGTAGCAACCTTCACAACCTATGCAGGTAAATTTCTTATAGTCAGCCTTTCGGAGGACTCCGTATGTGATAGTATATATCTCTTCAATATAAACAAAAGGATTCTGTATATAAAATCCTGAACTTCCTCATCTCATTTTTAAGTATCTAGCCGCTTTTGTTCTGCTTCATAGGGATAATCTCAGGGTCACACCACTTGCCCTATGAGCTTCAGTGAAGTTGGATACTGAATTGTAAGATTTAGCAAGGATTCATGCACTATCTAGAACCGGTGACAAGACTTGATTTATATAGGGTGAATTAAATCATAAGACACAAAACTCAAATCAAGAAGCAGTGAAACCAAATTCTACTATTCAGTAAAACAAGCTCTTTTCTACTATTCAGTGAAACCAAATTCTAAAGACGTTCTCCCAAACAAGGATTGCGACAGGAACAGTTGGCTTCATCTCTTATTACCTCAATAATTTGCAAATTTTTAAAAGATGAAAAATGCCTGTCGTGCTTATCGCTCTTGATTTTACAAGAACAAGTATTTTTCTTTTTGGATTAAAATACGGACAAGAATGAGTGTTAAAACCTGTTGGATTGCTGACTGATTGCTGGGCATCTTCAATTGAGACTGACCAAATGTGCAATCAAGGAAAATACAATCAATCTGGCACTTCGGTTCTTTTCCGGGGGTGCCGACATACTTTAGGGGTAATTGTTGCAAACACTCGATCGTGAGTCTGCAATCTCCTGTATGCAGGATGTTTCCAAATTCGCCTTCATACAAGAACATTAGAGCTCCTGCAAGTTGTTAACATCATGCCAAACATTTATCATCATAACCCTGTAACAACAAAGGTACCATAGAAGAAGAGAACGCAAGATGAGAAACTAAACCATCAAATTAAGGCTTTAAGGTGTGTCCAAGATACAATCTTTAAAGCATAATTTTCCCCCACTCACCCAAAGTTTGCAGGTGGACTATAAAACAACCTATGGATACAACATAGCCTCTCAAAAATAAACACAAAAAATTAACAAAAGAGCAGCAGATTTCAGTTTACTAGGTAGAGACTCTAATAAACCTTAAGTGATATATCCCAGTCTTGTGCCTTCTTATCGCCAAGCAAAAAGTTGCAATTTTTCAAGAAAATTCACAAAATTTAAGGATGATGCTCTTCCTTAGAAAATGTATTACATTAATTCAACACCCAACCAAAAACATATGTGATCTTTGAAAGTATGAGAATTTTCTCACATCCAGACAGCATCACCTTGTGTGAAAACAAACATAATTCTGGATCAAGATGACATGAACTTCGGAAAGCCTTAAAGACTTACTGCAACCAATGGGAAACCATACAACTGTAGTGGGTTAAAAGGAACTGATGATAGGCTAGAAACATGGATTTTTAGTTATGTTTCACACTTTTATTGACTATACTTTAATTGTATTTGAGCTATAACGTGGTATTTTACGCTTATTACGCGTGTGTTCTTGTGTAAGACTTGTTCCCGAGCAAACAAGCATTTTTTAGACTGGGAACATTTTGGAGCAAACAAGCATGTTTTGGAGCTTAAAAGGAGGTTTTGGTACTTCAAAGTCTGAGTAAAAGTCCAACGAACAAATCGGGATCGAGGACCAGATATGCATGCTAAAAAGTGAAGAAAACGGATGAGGAAGAGAGAAAGCCAGCCGCGGCGCGCCTGGCGACGCGCCAGCAGTCAGCCTGCTGGTCTAAGAAAAAAAGAGGCTTCAGTACTTTTTCCCAGCCGTGGCGCGCTGGGCAAAGTGCCAGGCTGTTTTTCCTGCCAGCGATTTTCAGTCCAAATTTTGAAAGGGTATTTCGGTCCAGGCCTATTCGGTGACGAAATAAATACACAAAATACACGGTGTTGAAGGGATCTTTGGACGCTAGACTTGTGGAAGCAGCTTAAGAGATTGAACAAGAACTTCACTACTTTCTACAATTGATTCAATACCAAAGTCTAGATCGAAAGTTGGTTGTAATATGATTTCAAATTTACTTTCTTCTCCTATTATGTTTATCTTTGCTTTTATGGAGTAGTTTACCTTAGGGTTTTTGACGGACATGGTGTTTTGAGACTTATGTATGGATTAACTTCGTTCTTGTGTTAGAATTCTCATATGGAGTTTTGAATACTATGCGTATGTATTGAAAAAAGTGTCTCCGGGCAATCATCAAATCAAGGCATCATGGATGAAAATGGAAGAAATGCTGCTATCGAGGACCCACTCAACCCCAATTGTGGAAACGACCCACCACCTGCTCATGTGGATGGTGCCAGGGAAGGGGTTGGAAACAGGAGGACAGTGTTCTTCATTGCGGGCCAAAAACTTTGAAATTAAGCAGTGTTCTTCAAGCGATTCAAAACAAATTGTGTGTTCAGAGGGAAGCAGAATGAAGATTCAACTAATCACCTAATGGATTTTGATGAAATCATGAACACGTTTGACTATAACTGGCCATCAGGTGAAGCCTTTTTTTAAGCATTTCCTTTTTCTCTGAAGGACGATTCTAAGATCTGTTCTTATGGCAAGCACGAGGAGATTTATCATCAATATGATGATTGGAATCTGGCTGAGGAGTCTACCATCTGGTTCAATCCACACCTGGGAGGAAATGACGACTAAGTTTCTTGACAGTACTTCTCACCGGCAAGAACAGCGAGAATGAGGAAACAAGTAAACAACTTCAGACAACTTGATTCTGAAACTGTGTTTGAAGCATGGGAAAGGTTCAAGGAATTACTGAGACAATGCCCTCACAATGGTATAGAGCCATGGATGCAATTGACAAATTTCTGAGAAGGCTTGACACCAACTTCTCGAAGAATATTAAACAACGCGGTGGGAGGTCCTCTTATGAAGAAAACGCATGATGAAGCCATTGAAATTTTGAATGAACTATCAGAAGATGCTAATCAATGGCTTGCAGATGGTACTGAAAGAAAGAAGGTAGCTGGGGTACATCAGGTGGATGCATACACTGCACTGCAGACCCAAATTGCATCTATCGCTAAAGATGTGAAACAACTGACCGTAGCTCAGGTATAAATGAAGTAGCCATTAATGTGATTTCTGTGGATTTGGACACCTCACTCATGAGTGTCAACAAGGGCCAGTTTTAGAAGAAGAGGTAAACGCTGTTGGACTTTTTAACAGAGGTAATTACCAAGGGAGAAACAACTTCAATGCTATGGGACAGAGGCATCTTGAATTTACTTGGAGTTCGCCCAGTGGTAGTCGTAACCAATGGCAGCAAAACAATCCTAGAGGTCAAGGTCAAGCGCAGCCAATGTACTAGAATCAGCAGAGGCAGCAATATCAGCCTCAGCAACCTCAACAGTCAAATCAGTCTAATCTAGAAGACATAATGAAGGCATCCATTACCAGAATAGACATATTCATAACCAAGACAGGTGAGAGGATTGAAATTCAAAATTCTGCCATCCGAAACTCGGAGAAACAAATGGGACAAATGGCTACTATGTTGTCTGAGAGAGCTCTAGGGACACTTCCTAGTGACACGAGAGAAGAATCCAAAGGAAGTGAAGCCAATCACTCTGCAATCTGGAAAGGCGCTGGAGGAGGCTTGTAAAAAGTCAAAAACTCAAGTAAATAAGAATCAAGAGGCAACACAAGAGGAGCAGAAAGTTTCAGGTGCACCAGTTGGAGATGGGGTGTCGAAAGCTAACGAGGAGAAGAAAAAGGCAGAACTTGAAGAGAGCAAACACATGCCGGCATTACCGTTTCCTCAGAAACTAAAGAGGGAAAAACTTGATAAATGTTTTGGCAAATTTCATGACATGCTACAATAATTGCATGTGAACATTGTGTTCATAGAGGTGCTAACTCAGATACCTGCTTATGCTAAATTTTTGAAGGAGATTTTGTCTAGCAAGCGGAAATTAGATGAAACATCAGTGGTCATGAATGCTCATTGCAGTGTTATTCTTCAAAATAAACTCCCTCAGAAATGTGGAGACCCTGGAAGTTTCACAATCCCTTGTTCTTTAGGGAGCACCCGATTCGAAGTTGGAAGGAGAGCTCAAGATTATAAAATCCATTCCAGTATCTTTGCAATTGGCAGACCAAACTACCATTATCCCAAAAGGTATCATTGAAGATGTTCAAGTTCAGGTAGACAAGTTCTTGTTCCTAGTTGATTTTATTGTGGTAGATATGGAAGAGAACAAAGAGGTCCCTCTGATTCTTGGCAGACCATTCTTAGCTAATGGCAAGGCTATACTTGATGTCTATGAACAGCAACGTATGCTGAGAGTTGGGGAAGAAAAAGTAGAGTTCAATATGAAGAAGAACATGAAATTCCCCAAAGAAGAAGAAAATGTGAACTCCAGTGTTAAGGTAGACATTCTGAGTGAGCTAGCAGAGGAGTAGAAGCATGACAAGCTGGTCGAGGATTCATTAGAGAGATGTATTACTCCATAAGCACAACAGATGATGAGGATCCACAGGTTAGGAAGGAAGCTGAAGCTCAGAATTCTGATAATCACCATGTGAATGGAGAGGAACTACCAAAGTAGGAATCCAAACCTGGAACTCAAAGTGATACAATCCAAGGTGCATCAAGAACTTTCACAAGGAGTCAAGCTCATGAGCTCCAAGTTCTACAAGGATTGTTCATGAGATGTACTTGAGTGCACTCTTGAGCCGGCCCGGGGATTCCAAATATTCATGATTGCATAGGAGGAAGGAAGAGAGAAGGAAGATGGCCATTTGAGTGAAGAAAATGAACATGCAAGCAAAAGTGGCTAATTCTTAGAATTGCAAGTTTCATCTCCAAAAGGAAGACCAAACAAGGCCCTTACTTCATTAAGGGTATAATTGTAATAATTAGATTAGTCTTCCCTTCTATCCTAGTATAAGTAGTAATTTATTATTTCCTTTGGCTTTTTAGACTACTTTGCATATTAAACTTGAAATACTCTTGAGAGTTACAGAGCTTGTGTAAACTTGTGATTGTCTGAATTGTTGAGAGGTTGGTTGCTTGGGAACTAGATTCCCTTGAGGTCGCCCTTAGAGTTTGGTGCTTGATTTTAATACTAATTTGGAGGTTTTAGCTAATTAGAGCTTTAGTTGCCAAATTGTGTTGATCTTGTGTCAATCTAGTTATCCTTTTTCTTTTCTTGTTAATTTCCTTGGTTTCCTTTCCTTTATTATATCAGCACATGACTTGCGAAGGAGAGGTGACTTTTTTTTTAGTAACAGTGAGCAAGTAGTATTTGTGAGCCGAGTCTTGAGGCTAGGAAGTTATAACAAGGTGCTTGAATAGTTTTAAATATTCTTGGCATGACTAGCTAGAAGAATAGTGAAAAAGATTGTCTTCCCTTGAAGTGTAGTTGCTTGCTCGAGGACAAGCAACAATCTAAGTGTGGGGTGTTGATGATAGGCTAGAAACACAATTTTTTAGCTATATTCACACTTTTATAGACTATATGTTTTTGTGTAGGACTTGTTCCCGAGCAAACAAGCATGTTTTGGAGCTTAAAAGGAGGTTTTGGTACTTTGAAGTCTGAGTAGAAGTCCAACGAATAAATCGAGAACGATTCCGGGATTCGAGAACTGGATATGCATGCTAAAAAGTGAAGAAAATGATGAGGCGGAGAGCAAGCCAGCCGCACCGCACCGGGTGACGCGCGCCAGCCGCCAACCTGCTGGTTTGAGAAAAAGGGGCTTCAGTACTTTTGCGTAGCAGCGGCGGCACTGGGCGATGAGCCAGGCGTCGCAACAGGCTATTTTTCCTACCAGCGATTTTCAATCCTAATTTTGAAAGGATATTTCGGTCTGGGCCTATTTCGTGACGAAATAAATACACAAAATACACGGTTTTGAAGGGATCTTTGGACGGCTAGACTTGTGGAAGCGGCTAAGAGCTTGAACGAGGACTTCACTACTTTATACAGTGGATTCAATATGAAAGTTTGGATCAAAAGTTAGTTGAAATGATTTCTAGTTTACTTGCTTCTATTATGTTTATCTTTTCTATTATGGAGTAGTTTACCTTAGGGTCTTTGACGGACATGGTGTTTTGAGACTTATGTATGGATTAACTTCGTACTTGTGTTAGAATTCTCATATGGAGTTTTGAACATTATGCGTATGTATTCATTACTTTAGTTTAGTTGGAAGAAAACTATTTTATGAAATATTTACGTGAGTATATTGTGGTTGAACTGCAATTCCTTTTAGTAATCATAAGAGCTTCTTGAATCGAGATAGGAAAATATTCGAGAGACGTTTTCCTTCTATTAAATCCATTCGATTATTTCTTGCATATGTTTTTTGAATTTTAAATTAGTCTATTTTGAAGATATTTAGTTCATTCGGAAGAAGAGTTTGAGAATCACAAGTAGACTAATCATTCGTTGAAATCAAAAGAGTCAATGAAACTTCTAGAAAGATTCTTGAACAATTATTAATCCTGATTATTTCTCTTGCACATGTCTTGTCATTTGCCCTTATTTCTCCTATATATAGTAATCCTTTGATCGCATCTCTGAGTTCTCATTATTCGTTTCATTTGATAATTAAATTTGTAACTCGTGGTTTAACACCACAAAACCCTATATTTGATTTCCTGAATAATATGAGCAAGACTTTGTTTGAGTCATTAATTACACTAATCCCCGTAGAGACGATCTATTACTATACTATCTTTGACTAGCGAAGCGTTTAAGAAAATTATACTATGTTTTACGCTCGTCAGGAACACATTTTTGTTTCATAATGAATGCCCAGAGGTTTTTGTCCACTAACAGTTCTTTTCAACAAGGGAAGATTTCGTAAGACTACTCGGGAAATGCTTCCATTATTCAAGACGCTCTATTATTGACGTGTGTACTCACTTTCGTAGGACGTAGATCATACAAACACAACATAAGCATGTACAGCCATTGTTGGGTCCCTTGCTTTCATTACATCAATTTGGATTACAAAAACAATACATAAGCAACCAATGAAGGCATTCTATAAGCTAACTCGCCCATCTCCTCCATCCACTCTCCCAAGGTAACTCCTGTTATTGATAAGTTCACTTAGGCATCAGAATATAAGCCTCTACAAGCCAAAATTTCATTTTGGCCAGTCATATTTCCCTATGAAGGTCGAATGAAAGCACCTTGAAACACAAACCATTCTCTTCCCATCAACTCCCAACCTACGAGCTGTCTACTGCCACGTCCGAAACTTAAAATTGCTGGACCATTCACCACAATTTCAATGGTGACACGGTTGCATCCGTCTACCTCACCACAGGAGTCGTAGTGAAGATGTTTGAAACATTTTTTTTGGGGAATGGTTGACAGGAAGAAAGCAAAAAACAAATCAAAGAAGTAAGAAAATTGGCAAGGCTTACATTCTCAAAAAAAAATTGCAAGGCTTTGAGGGGTGTCAAACATTATCTTTAGAGAATTACTCATGGTTTGCTACCGAGTTAATGGCACATATTTTCCCGAGATACAACAAATCCTTGTGAATTCTGCAACTAGCAATATTGAAGAGTTTCCTGATACTCTCGTTCTAAAGTTTGGGAATTCACTTTATAGGTCTGACAATTTACTGCAAAATCTCTTTCCCAATTGTCTCATTGAAAAATCAGTTAGTCCTTCCATTTAATGACCAACAAAGTTACCCATTCATGACCGGTCTAGTCTTTGCAGATGGTTGCCTTTCAGTGGAGCATCCTTGCATGAAAAGTCACAACATTTCAAACAAAACGCTCTTTCATGAGAGTACATAGCTAATCAGAAGAGGTATGGAGTAACATTGGTGAAATTTACTAAGTACACCTACAGATGCACCTAAATATAAGCCGAAGTGTACATTACACCTAATACGGAACTCTCAGTAAATACACAACAAAGACAGTTTATTGTAATGAACAAAATTTAAACAGCACCACACTTCCCAGAAGAAAAAAATATAACCAGCAAATTCTCTTAGCACAAAAAGCTACTGGAAAACAAAAGGCAGAATGAAAAATCAGGAAAAAGACAAAAAGAAAAGGAAAGGCTTCACTGCAGATTCGTACACACCTGGGCAGTGATTGGCGTCAAAGGCAGTAACTGTGAAATCACCATCAGGGTCCTTGATCACTATACATTGCCCAACCTCAATACCCACAAAAAATGATCCTTCAAGCTGTCCAAAAAACATGTAACGTTTCAATATTTCCATACTACATTGACAAAACAAAATAACAATTCGAAGACAATCCATCAAATGGGCAACAGGCAAAAGAACCAAATAAGATACTAAAAACACTCAAATCCTATCAACAACATATACGTTATCTTCAATACTCTCTCTAATACAATCTACTGAGTCATCACAAGTAATGTGTAGTAAATGATAAGGATCATTTGTATTTCAAAAATCGCGCAAATTATTTTTTGTACTACTAGCTTTATATGTTGTACATCCTATATAGAAAAACACATGTGGCTCATAAGAGCTTTCATATTATTCCTCCAATTTAAGTCTCTGTTCAAATTAGTTGTCATGTTCAGTTTCTCAATAGTCAATTTAACTAATCTTCAAAGCTAAATTGGATTATATCAACTCAATATTTTACAATTAAAATTTAAATAATCAAAACAAAGAGTTCGGCAAGTTACAACTTTTCTCATGTTAATTTGATGAAAAAAGTACTACATTAGTCAAATTCATATATTTTGACTCTTGAAAAGCGAAACATGCAGCTAACTTAACACAAAGAAAGTACTAACAAGTAATCCTCTCTCAGTCCAAATTTATGTGTCACAATTAGAATTTCGAGATGGAAAGCTTTAAGTTTTTTTAAATAAATATTTATTTAAAAACTACCTAAAGCTATTATAAATCACAATAATTAAAAACTTAAACTATTTAAAAAGGCATATAAAAAAAAATCTCGGTCAAAGAAAAACTTGGTTGACTATCGAAACTACAACTGTGACACATAAATTGAAACGAAAGGAGCAGTACTTTTCAGCGTTCTATTTCAGAATTCAACAATATATACATACATATATATGTACATACAACTTGACCGAAAACAATTTTCTTACCTGAGGATAATGCTGTAAAACAAGAGTCTTGGTGATTTGGGAACAATAAATTGGATATGAAGCGTAAGTGGAGATTCCTTGAGTGTGATCCTTGTGAGCATGTGTTAAGAAATGGTGCCTCTTTGTGCTTGATTTTGGACTCCATCTGTCTACTGAAAATGGCAACCCTTTTAGCATTTCAATCGCCATTTTTCCTCTCAGATCCTCTGTTTCAGTTTCACTAACGGGTGATTTCATTTAGAAAGAAAAAAAAGCATTTGATAATTTTTAATTATATAAATAAGAATAATTTTGAATAAAGAAAAATCAATTTCTTTTTAAAAAATTTAAACACCATTTATTTTAAATTAAAATACACTTATTATGAAACAGAGTAAGTATAATTTTTTTTATATAATTTAAAATAAGAAATAAAAATTTAATACAATCTTATGTCACTATATGAAGTCTTATACGAATTAAAAAGATTTTCAAGCGTATTTGCAGCTTTCTTAATGTGACCGTAAAAAGAGTTTTTCGCTGGATGATATCGTCATTAGTGAATTACTCTTTAATACGAATTTAAAGTGAGATTAGTGAATTCTATAATGAGGATGATATCGCCATTGTAACATAATTGCACCTTTTTGTTCTCACTCTCAAGCAATGTACCCATTAATAACATGGATTCAGAATTTTTATTAAAGAAATATAAAATATAAAAAAATAAACATATAATTAAGTGAAGAAGATCCAATATATAGTCGTATATATACATAAAAATCAACTTAATTATGTAATATAATTTTCGGATAAAAAATTATGGACTCTTTGAATCTCTATAGGTGGTCCACAACCCATTAGCTCTTTGATAAGACATGAGAAGTTTAAACACAAACAAACTCTTAGTAGGCGTTTGGACATGCGATTTCCTCTCATGATTTTATCTCATGAGATGAAATCAAAAATCATTAAAAAATACATGATTTGGGATTCCAAATCATGATTTTAAATTTTTTAAATGTAAAAGTTGACCCATAAATTTTTATTTTGTAAAAAAAAATTCATAAGTTAGTAAATATATTTACAAATCATGTTTACCAACCATTTATATCAAATATTAAAAGATCTACAAGTTGGTAGTATATATACAACACATTTACTCTTACCAACCATGTAGGAGGATTATATTAAAGAGTAGTTACACTACAACTTATGTACAATTTTTTATTTTTATTGAACTAAAGTTTGATCAATTGATGTTGTATTTTATTAGAAAGGCCTTCTATAGTAGTGTATTAATTTTGTTATGAACCATACTTGCTCATTTGGTAAGATCGTATAAAAATTGAGAAAGATTTGATGGTTTTCATAACTTGTGGGTTTTTATATCTATAAGAAAAAAATAAAACTTAAGAAATCTAAATTGCATGTCCAACAAAAACTTCAACTTCAAATCATCATGATTTCATATCATGTCCAAACGGCTCCTTATAAATTATAAGAGTATAATTTGCAAAGGAATATAATCACATATACAAACAAATTAACACCTAATCCATGAACTAACATTTATAACGTTTTATATCAATCAGGTCTTCAAATTTTTAGGCACAAATTAAAGAAATGATGTACAACTAGACATGATTGGAGAAAGGTACAAAGAGTTAGTAGCCAGCCAGTGTGCTAATTGAGGGAAAGGAGCCTATTAGTTAAGATAATATATACTAATTGACTTTAAATTGATATACAACCAAACAGAAACAAACTATACCAAAATCAACTAGCAGGTCAATTCGGGAATGGGAGTATGTGACTATTAAAAGGAGAAAAAAACAATCAATTGTTTGCACGCTTGCTCTTCAAACACACTGGTATTTAATATTTTCCCCTCATATTTGCGGTCTTTATTTTTTGCTCGACATAAATTCATTATGTAATATTTTTATATTCGGAAACTAAACTTTGTCTTGCTCAGCACAAGTTATGTAGGAATTAAGTTATGCGACATAAATTGTACAGTATTTTTCAAATTATGTTGAGTGTTGAAAAGTTTGCATTTTCCAATATAACTTGTGTGGATGTGATGATACATATGCCGAAGTTAAACACTAACTTCGGTGTCGAACGAAATCTAAACTTATGCCTTTTTTCCGATTATGTTGAATATTAAAAGTTTTATCTTGTCCGGCATAACTTGTGAGATGTTATGATGCATATGTCGAAAATAAACGCCAACGATGCAGTCGAAATTTAATTTATGTCACATCAACAGTGATAAAATATAAAAATTAAAGACCACCCCAAAATAGGGGAATTTGTGCGAAAACCCAAACAATTAGTAAGACAGGAACCGCAATGAGGGCCCTTATTTATTTATTTTTATTTTTATGGTAAGTGGTAACTATGAATTTCATTACCAAGTAAGAAAATTAGATTTCAATATTTTTTTTAATATAAACCGATCAATAATACTGCTTCACACTCAGACACGCGCGTATTTGTGTAATTCATCAATTTAAGGATAAAAGTGAAATCTCTTAATTGCTGCTATGTTAAGTTTTAAATGGTAAACTTTGTGGGTTTTCTACTATGTAAAGACTTTGACTTCTGTGTTGGTAAATTCATTTAAATTTTGGAATGAAATTAGAGAGAAAAAGTCATTTAAATTTAAAGATAGAGTCAACCCCCACCTCCCAACAACCTTATCCTGCTCTCCTCCACTTCTAGAGAGATAGAAAGTGTTTTATACTTTAATAGGAAAAACTAAGTCTTACAAACAAATTTTTTTTTTTTTACAAGCGTGGGGTTTTATAAGCGTGGGGTTCTGATCTACCAGAAATAACTTCGGTACTCCACAAAATAAGGAATAAAGTCTACATATATCCTAACCTCCCCAGACTCCACAACAACCACACGTTGTGAGATTACACTGGGTATGTTTTTGTTGTTATTGGTGTTCCAACCAACTTGCGTACCTCGACTAATTTCACAAAGTACTGGATAATTCTTTCTACCAAAGCTAAAACATGTGAGAAAAAATCACTTAATATCTTTGCCTACATTGAAATTTATACCCGAGACATCATGGTTCTTAACCCACTTCATTGACTACTAAGCCATTACGTTGAGTGTTTGAGACAAATCTTTTAAGTGTGAACTGAAAAAGAACAGCTTCTTTTTGTGCAAGACTCTTAACAAGGAAACACATTCTTTATTTTCCCCCTCAAACCATGCCAAAAGAATTGAAGTCATTAACAACGCACACTCTTTCCCCCTGTTCATCATTTTTCCTTTCTTTCACTTCCCTAAATCCAACACACAATGCAAGAAAAGCCCGACATTCATTTCTTCATGAATATTCATAGCTAAGTCAACTATAAGAGAGACCGGTCTAGTGGTAACCTTTTCGAAGAGACAATTTAGATTCAATCAAGTGGCCATCTTGCATTTACATTGAGAATAAAGTACATTTTACAGATCTTACATTCAAGAAAATGCAACCCCCTCCATCATGCAACCAAGCCCTGGTCTCCTAAAATTGCTCTTGCTAATGCACCCATCAAACATAAAACCGATCGCTTAGAACTATCATTGTCCTGAATGGGCACACAGTTTCTGCAATTCTTCCTAGAAGGGGGACCACGTGTGGGGCAATGCAAGAAAACTTTCACCTCATACATGACGTGGAACTAAAGTATGGGTCTCATTTTCGGGGATCTAGATGGTGTCTGAGCTCTAAATTGAGGGATTTCGAGCCATGGATCAAGTGTGGTTCTTGTGTTGGGCCTTGCTTGAAACATTGAGTAATCATTCGCATCGTATCCACTCTGGCCCCCGATGCCATAAGATGGGTGTGGAGGAGAAAGATAACAGCTTTTATGGGCAGGTTCATACCGTCTTAACGGGCTAGAAGTCGGGGATACTGGTAAAGATGTTATGGCTTTTACATTTTCCCTGTGGATGTCAAGAAAAGAATAGTTAGTTACATATGTCCTCCGACATGAGTAGAAAACAGACTAAAAGTAGATAAATTAAGGTAAGAATGGTGATCACCTTGCGGAGATCAATGGTCTAGAGACTGTGATCCCTGGATGGGATGCATAGTTGCCTTCAGGGGGAGATATATTCCTTCCATTGGGATGCAGCTCCAACACTGGCTGTAAAAAAGCAAATTGAATAGAGAACTTCAGAGTATATACCAAACCACCTAAATGCAAATGGAAAGCATACAGGATTAGTTCCAAAGTCATTCGTGGTGTTATAACGTGGATAGATGAACTACTCCAAGTATTGTTGCTAAGAAGCATCCTTTAATGTCCACAATTTTCAACTGTTCAATTCCCGTTATTCTCACAAGAGTAGTTTTTAATAATTTTTACTCGTGTTTGATTTGATCTAACAAGGTTCCAATGGGTATTTGGTTCGATCAGCTAATTTGCACATTTTCCTGTTTGTCCATGTTCTTCAAGTCAAGTAAATAAAACCGCGTGCTGTTTTTTGGAGCTTTCCAAGAGCTATTCCTGTATAATGGGAGTGTGATTTTACTACCTAAGCGAATTCTCTGCACAAAATGTTGCCCAGGGAACTAATAGAATATTTCTCAATATTCTTTCATTAATTGTATATCTCTTATTTTAGATAGAATTATAATCATTTTGTAATTAGGTTAATTAGTTACCTAGTTTGTATCAAAGTAAATATTCTTACAACCTTATATATATTGTAAATCATTCATCAATAAAATCAAGGGACATATTCTTTTATGGTATCAATAGCCTAAAACTACAAACCCTACCCTAGCCGCCGATACACCTTCTCGGCCGCCACCTTTTTTCCACGTCGTAACCCTAGCCGCCGACCTCTCTCGGCCGCCATCCTCTTTTCCCCCTGACGGAACCCTAGTTTTTCCGGCCATTCTCCCTCCCTCTTCCTCCTAAATTTCCTCTTCCATGACTGACAAAACCAAAATCCATCAGACACTTCCCGTAAACAACATTAAAAACTTCATCATTGCGACTCTTGAAATGGGAAAAGGTCAATACTCCTCGTGGGCGGAGTTTTTTAAGATCCATTGTCGTATTTACGAAGTTATCGACCACATCATCCCTCTCACACCGAAGTCCACAGACGTACCATCGGCTTTGACTTCTGATGATGCACTCTGGTCTCGTTTGGACGTAGTCGTCCTCCAGTGGATATACAACACGATATCTAATGATCTGTTGCACACCGTCATTGACACAAATGCCACTGCCCGCCAAACGTCGGAACGTTTGGACAGTATTTTCCACGATAACAAAACTCAACGAGCGTTATACCTTGAAAATTAGTTCAAGGACGTTCATCAGGACGATTTCTCAAACATGTCTTCCTATTGTCAAGAACTCAAGATGCTTGCCGACCTACTCTCCAACGTCGGCGCACCAATCACTAATCAGCGACTGGTCATGCAACTTAATGCAGGTTTGAACGAATCATATGACGGCGTTGCCACCATCCTCAGCAATGCACGTTGTTACCTCCGTTTTATGAGACCCGTTCAAAGCTCATCTTTGAGGAAACCCGAAAAATCAAGGGCAGCACCACTTGGGCCAGCATTGTCGGCGCCGCCCTCACCACCACCATCGGCCTCCGCCGACGACAGGGCCTCCCGATCTAGCAACCAGAACCGTCGGCCAGAGGATCCGCAATAGTCCGCTTCCTCCCGTAACAACTGACGGAGCAGGCCGTCCGGCAAGGGCCGCGGTGGAAGAAATTCAGGCAACAACGGCGGCGTGAAGGGGGTAGTCCCCGCCGGCCCAAAAACAGCAGACAGCAACCGCGGCAGCAGCCTCTGTCGTGGGCCCCACCATCATGGGCCTCCCCTCCTTGCCCGTATACAACATCCTCGTGGACTCCACCTCAGAATCGACATGCCCAACCTGGCATACTTGGCCACGTCCACAACAGGCCTACACAGCACAGGCCCCCCGCCATCGACTTATACACCGACTGATATTGAGGCAGCTATGAGCATGTCACTCAACACTCTAGACGAAAATTGGTATATGGACACATGCGCCACATCTCACATGACGGCATCACAAGGTACTCTCATCTTATTTCAATTTGAGTAATTTAAATAGGAATATTATTGTCGGTAGTGGACAAGGCATTCCCATCCGTGGTTATGATCATTCCTCCCTATCTCCACCACATCCACCACTAATCTTAAAAAATGTCCTCCATGCCCCTATATTCATTAAGAATCTAATATCCGTGCGACGTTTCACAATTGACAATTGGGTTTCCCTCGACTTTGATCCTTGTGGTTTTACTTGAAGGATTTTGCGACAGAGAGATGAATAATGAGATGTGACAACACCGGAGATCTCTATTCTATTTCAAACGCCGTTAACAATCCAGCCTCAATTCCCTCAACCTTTGTTGCTCTTTCGTCTTCCTTATGGCATTCTAGATTAGGACATTCGGGAGACTCTATTTTACGCTCCTTTAGGAAAAATAATTTTATTAATTGCAACCGTATTTCTAGGACTCATATATGTGAATCTTGAGTTTTTGGAAAACATGTCAAATTACCATTTTCTGCATCCACAAATTGTACTTTGATGTCTTTCGATATCATACATAGTGATTTGTGGACATCCCCTATTTTGAATACGGCTGGCCATCGATATTATGTGTTATTTTTGAATAATTATTTCAATTTTCTATGAACTTTTCCAATTGGAAATAAATCTCAGGTCTACCCCATTTTTTCTTCATTTAGTGTTTTCGTAAAAATACAATTTGAAAAGAGCATTAAATGTTTTCAATGTGACAATGGCATATAATTCTATAATAACCAATTCAAATAGTTTTACTCCAAAAACGATCTTACCTTTCATTTTTCTTGCCCTCACACATCCTCCCAAAATGGTTAAGAAGAACGAAAAATCCGAACCATAAACCTCATTCGTGCCCTATTTGCTCACCCCTCAATTCTTCTTCCTCCTCAATTCTGGCATTATGCACTCTCCATGACCACATATCTCCTAAACATAATCCCAAACAAGTCTCTAGCTCAACGGTCGCCCACCCAAGTTCTGTTTCGTAGGAACCTCTCCTACCAACACTTGCGTATTTTTGGATGTCTTTGTTACCCTCTCCATCCGACCACTCACAAACTCCAACCCCGGTCTTTCTCGTGTGTATTTCTGGGTTACCCAACCAATCATCGTGGTTACTCGTGCGCTGACTTGTCGAGCCGTAAAATTATTATTTCACATCATGTCCTATTTGATGAGTCTCAATTCCACTGTCCCTCTACACTCGCCACCTCAACATTTCTACGACTTTCTAAATGATGGCCTAAACCCTCTTCTAATTCACTATTTAGATAGTCCGTCGTCCCAGACTCCGGTACCCGCCATCACATCGGCCAGTCCGGGACTAGCTGTCCACCCGATTCTGCCGATGATGGCCCAGAACAACCCGCCTCACGGTGATTTCGCAACCACCTCTCGACAAACCGAGGTTCGGCCAGCCAGTACTGTCACCCCTGCCCTTCCTCCTCTTCTCGGCAGTCCCGCGACAAACCCCTTTCCCGTCCCGCGTCCCGAGACACCCTTGGACCATGGAAACCCATGCCATGCATGGAATTCATAAACCTAAACAGTTGTTTAATCTTTTCCGTCTCAGTTATCCCTTCCACTGTCCCTCGTAACCCGAAGGATGCCTTGTCCGACCCTAAATGCAAAGCCGCAATGATTGACGAATATAATGCTCTTATTGATAATAAGATGTGGGACCTAGTACCCCGTCCACCTGATGCTAACATTATTCTTCCTATGTGGAATTTTTAGACATAAAAAAAATCTGATGATTCTTTTGAGAGGTACAAGGCTCGTCTTGTAGGTGATGACATGAATATGTGGGAGTGGACTGTGATTAAACGTTCAGCCCGGTCGTAAAGCCTGCAACCATCCGGACCGTCCTCAGCATTGTCGTATCCAAGTCTTGGCCCATTCATCAACTTGATGTCATGAATGCCTTCTTACATGGGGATCTTCATGAAACGGTATATATGCATCAGCCTATGGATTTCAGGGATCCTATTAATTCGGATTATGTGTTTGTTGCAGAAATCGCTCTATGAACTGAAACATGCTCCTCGAGCGTAGTACCAGCAGTTCGCCGATTATGTTTCCTCTATCGGTTTTTCACACAGCTAATCCGATCATTTCCTGTTCATCTACAACAAGGGTACAAACATGGCTTACCTATTATTATATGAAGACATCATCCTCACTACATCATCTGATGCTCTCCGTCGGTCCAATTATATCTCTCATTTCCTCTGAGTTTGCTATGAAGGATCTGGGCCATCTAAGTTATTTCTTGGGCATCGCTATAACTCGATATTCTGGCGGCCTATTTCTATGTTAGAAGTACGCCAAAGAGATCCTTGACCGTGCAGGCATGACATCTTGCAAATCACCCCACGCCTATAGACACCAATTTCAAGCTCAGCGCTGATTCTGGCCCTTCATATTGAGACCCGACTCACTATCGTAGCCTGGCTGGGGCCCTGCAGTACCTCACGTTCACGAGACCAGACATATTCTATGTCGTGCAACAAATCTACTTGCACATGCACAGTCCGACGGAAGCACATGCATGCCCTCAAAACGTATTTTACGATACGTTCAAGGTACACTTCACTTCGAATTACATATATACATGTATTCGCTCACTGGTCTCACTACTTATTCTGATGCTGAATGGGGTGGATGTTCTGACACTCGACGCTCCACATCTGGTTATTGCGTTTTCCTCGGAGATAACCTATTGTCTTGGTCTTCCAAAAGACAACCTACACTATCCCGATCCAGTGCAGAAGCAAAATACAAAGGTGTTGCCAACGTCGTCTCTAAGTCTTGTTGGATTAGTAACCTTCTACTCGAGCTTCACTGCCCGATTAAAAAAAACACTGATCTACTGCGATAATATTAGTGCGATATATCTTTTCAGCATTCCCGTCCAACATCAGCGCACTAAACACATTGAGATGGACGTTCATTTCATTCGCGAAAAAGTGGTTCATGGTTAAGTTCGTGTCCTTCATGTTCCTTCCAGATATCATATTGTCGACATCTTCACCAAAGGACTTCCGCACATACTATTTGATGATTTTGAGCCAGTCCAGTGTTCGAGAACCTCTCGCTTCGACTGTGGGGGTGTAATAGAATATTTTCCGGTATTCTTTCATTAATTGTATTAATTGTATATCTCTTATTTTAGGTAGAATTATAATCCTTAGGGAGGTTCTATGGAGATGTTTGGAGGTTAGAGGTGTACCTGTGGCGTACACTAGGGCGATCAAGGATATGTATGATGGAGCCAGGACTAGAGTATGGACAGTAGGAGGAGACTCGGAGCACTTCCCAAAGATGATAGATGGCTGCACTAGGGATCAGCTCTTAGCTCATTCCTATTTGCCTTGGTGATGGACGGACTGATACGACAAATCCAAGAGGAGGTACCATGGTGTATGTTATTCGCAAATGACATAGTCCTGATTGATGAGACTCGCAGCGGAGTGAACACCAAGCTGGAGGTTTGGAGACAGACTCTGGAGTCTAAAGGGTTCAGGTTGAGTAGGATCAAGACAGAATATTTGGAGTTCATGATCGGGAGCGACCCTGAGACAGGCGTGGAGGTAAGGCTTGGTACTCAAGTCATTCCAAAGAAAGGAAGCTTCAAGTATTTAGGGTCTATTATCCAAGGGAATGGAGATATTGATGACGATGTCACACATCGTATTGGGGCAGGGTGGATGAAATGGAGGTTCGCATCTAGAGTCTTGTGCGACAAAAAGATGCCACCAAAACTTAAAGGCAAGTCATATAGGGTGGTGGTTAGACCGATTATGTTGTATGGGACGGAGTGTTGGTCACATACAAAAGATGAAAGTTGCGGAGATGAGGATGCTGAGATGGATGTGTGGGCATACAAAGAGAGATATGATTAGAAATGATGATATCCGGGAGAAAGTGGGAGTGGCCTCGGTGGATGATAAGATGCGGGAAGCGAGATTGAGATGGTTCGAACATAGACACAAATTCCCCAGTGTGGAGGTGTGAGAGGTTGGCTATGGACGGGTTCAGGAGGGGCAGATGTAGGCCAAAGAAGTATTGGGGAGGTGATTAGACGGGATATGGCGCAGGAACAACTTACGGAGGACATGACCTTAGATAGGGGGTTGTGGAGGACACAGATTAGGATAGAATAGTAGGTACTCGAGCGTAGTCCTACTAATGCTTAGAAATCTGCAGAGGAGAGACACAGATTCCCCAATGGGGAGGTGTGAGAGGTTGGCTATGAACGGGTTCAGGAGGGACATAGGTAGGCCGAAGAAGTATTGGGGAGGTGATTAGACGGGATATGGCGCAGATGCAACTTACGAAGGACATGACCTTAGATAGGGGATTGTGGAGGACACAGATTAGGGTAGAATAGTAGGTACACGAGCGTAGTCCTACTTATGCTTAGAAATTGATAGTTGTAGTGTTATAACTGTAGGCCCGATTAGCCTATCACACTTATAGGCACATTATTGTTTTATAATACACTGTAGTTTGATTTCTGTTCCTGTGTTCTTTAGTGTATTTTGTTTAGCTTATTTAGTTGTGTTAGCTACGACTCCCTTTTATTCGAATGCACTTTATACTGCTTTAATTCCTTGAATCTGACTGTTTCTCTTGCTTTCCTCTTTACTCTTGTTTTACTCTTGCTTTGTTTTGATTGTCTTGCTTGTGATTATGTTTTGTCTTGAGCTGAGGGCCTCCCGGAAACAGTCGTTCTACCTACCAAGGTGGAGGTAAGGTCTGTGTACCCTCTACCCTCTCCAGACCTCACGGTGTGGGATTTCACTAGGTATGTTGTTGTAATTAGGTTAATTAGTTACCTAGTTTGTATCAAAGTAAATATTCTTGTAACCTTATATATATTGTAAATCATTCATCAATAAAACCAAGGAACATATTCCTTTAAGAACAATTACTTCGTGAACTTTTGAAGATGTTCGGTAGGCAATAGTAGGGTTCAGCAAGTGGTTAGACAAGTTGCTAACTGGTACAAAAAACGGCTTACCAGCATTGGTAGGGTACAATATGGTACCTTAATAGTGATTAGGCTGCTAGTTGGTTTCACAATGCTGAATGAAAAGGGTAAAAGAGCTAGATTGATTGGATAAATTGTCAATTAGCTCGTACTAATATTTAAGACATATTAGACATAATATTTGGGTAGAAGTTGTAGACACAAGGTTAGATTCCTTCTCTTTTTATAATTGTTCTTTAAGTAATTTTACGCACTTACAAGGTTTTCACCCATAGTCTCAGGGAACAAAGACAACAATGAAAAACATTATTAAGTAACATCTGTTAGTAGGTATTGTGTTTGTAAAATCATTTTTTTCATATGAATTGTTCTCCCAACTAAACACCATGAAGAATAAGATTAGAGGGTCTCGTATGGGTACGAGTTACAACACATGTATATAATGTTTTGATACCTTAAGGTTCTACTTACTAAGGGTAAGTAATTTTTCAATTTTTGGGAATTAATGTGATACGCTATGGAATACAGTAAGTTTGTGAAAAGGCCATACAGTTATCCAGATAAGGCCCAACTGATATCTTCTACTTAGATACTCCCTCTGGTTCAAAAAGAGTGTCCACTTACCAAATCAAGAAGGAAATTAACCTTATTTTTTCAGATTTTCCCTTATTAAGTGCTAGTGACCAAATCCCAATACCTATTTAATTAGGGGTAGTTTAGTCAAATTACCTATTTTTTTCTATGAGCTAGTATTTTCAAGGGATGTGCAAACGGCTAAGTGGACACTCTTTTTTAACCGGAGGGAGTATCATTTATATGCTAATTCCTATAACTTTTTAACTGTTGATCATGATCTAGCTTAACCCCCGAGGTTCCAGACCCAGGAGTCAACTTTCCCGTATGAACATTCGGTACATGTATCAGTCCGTGGAAGAGTGAAAGGGTCACCACTACTGAGGATTTAAAAAATTCACTGAGTAAGGCCTCTTTGACGTCAGTTGACTATTTATAACTAATAACAACACCAACTATGTCTCACTTCCAAACAAGAAGGGTCGGTTATATCCATGTTACTCCATTAAACTCCAATTTTAAAAAAACTCACTATGTTGTTATAAACATCTAAAATTAGTTTATGTAACTTCATATAGCTACATTCTCTAAACTCAAATTTTCAAACTACTGGAAGGTACCACACAATTTTGGCTTGGCCCTTATTTTAGTAAGGCCCACTTTGGATTTTTACCAGATGGATCCTACTTGATTTGGGCATTTGGGAGGGATCCAAATATGCAGCTTCATTATGATCAGATTGCAAATACTGATCAGCAAAAATGACTTGAAATCAGAAATCAGTTGTTATAGTTTTATGAATTCCTAATCATCAACTAATCAGATCCTGTGGTTATTAATAAGAATTGGTAGGTTCCTAATGACAGACAAGTGGAAAAAAGTGTCACATCTCTCCAGGAAGGATAACTTACACTTAAACACTTCTCCATCTCTTGTTCCTTTTTTAAGTTCCTTTCACGGAGTTTACTCAAATCTCAAACCCAGTGATTTCTAGTTTTTCTCAGAGAGTAATTTCACTTTTTCCAAGATAATTCATTATAGTTCTACCAAAGATGGGAAAAGAAGTAAAGACTCCATTAGACAAATGAAAAATCTCAAAATCTTTACCGGTGTCCGGCTTCCATCAAAGGAACGAGGATATGATTCCTTGGTTACACCACCAACAAGAGCAACTTTTGCTGTATTTTGGTTTTTAACAAAAGGGTGCTCTAGTAGTTGAGAAGCCGTAGGTCGCATGGACGGCTCCCGCTGCAAGCATTGCCTTAGAAAACTTTTTGCATCATTAGAAAGGTGATCTGGAATCTCAGGAAAGTCTTTGCTGTTTCCAATTTTAAATATGGCGGCAACCTGTTGCATAGAGGGCAATCAAATACACTTAGATTTGAGTTCTCTGATGATCACGGTAAATCCATTTATCAAAATATTACAACATCTTACCCCTTCATACTGGCTCCAAGGTGGCTTTGAAGTTGCCATTTCAAGAACTGTACATCCCAAACTCCAAATATCCACTGCAAGGCCATAGCCACTTGTATTCATCACCACCTGATAATATCAAAGAAATGGAATAATGATAAGTCTTCGCTAAAAATGTTGGACACTGAAAAGCGGGTATGCAGAAAACGGTAGGGAGGCATACCTCAGGAGCCATCCAATAAGGACTCCCTTTGAAAGAGAGCACTGAGGAACACGAAGTTATCTGCTCCAAGGTAATATAAATGTTAAAACATGGATCAATTGCTGGAAAAAAGACTGTCCTAAATAATTCATACACTTCTCTGTTCGTAGCATCAAACATTTTTCAGGAGAACTGAAAAAACTTTATCTTTTGCTAGGCTACCACATCTGCTCGTTCTATATGAGGGCTAAATTCATTCATCCAAATAACTAGGAAGTACCAAATGACAAGTTTAGACTTTTTCCATGTTATTGACAAGTATAACCTACAACAACAGTCAATCAGATTCCCCCTATTCTTCCGTGCAAATAAAGTCAAACACAAAGTTTGGAAATAGTTTTATGACACATTTCAGTTAAAAGTGGTTAAGAAATAACTTTCACAACTGCGCTGCTACTTACATGTTTTGCCATGCCAAAATCAGCTAGCTTGATTACACCATTAGGATCTACTAGTATATTGGCTCCTTTTATGTCCCTGAAAAGAAACAATTGTCCTTTGAATCTAGCAGTATCCTCAGAATAGCTGAATCACCGGTAATTGTATCATAAAGACACACACCTGTGAACCGTATTCCTAGCATGTAAAAAGGAAAGGCCAGAAAGTATCTGTCTTGTGTAGTTTTGTATAACTGGCTCTCTGAAAGGCCCATATTCCTGCAACAATTTATGTATAGAACCCCCAGAAACGTACTCCAAGTAAACTGATAGAGTTTCTTCATCCTGATGAGTAATTAAAAGACAACAGTTATGAACTAAATGGGATGATCAAACTTATGTTCAACAGCGGAACTAGGTTACAGAAGAACAAATTAATACAATCAACGTATTTGCCTAAGTTGCATAAATATCAGAACGATGATAACATAATTGTGCACATCCAACTAAAGCATTTAGTCATACCAGTTCACTTCCATGGTATCGAACAATATTTGGATGTGTCAAGTTACTGAGTAAAATGATTTCCTGCACATTAGATAAAATCAGTGAGGAATCAAATGCAAAATAGAAAAAGGGAGATATTAAATGAAAGACCAAAGATTAAAGATTAAAGTTTATCATGGACTTTGAGAGGAGAGGATATTCAAATTATGAACAGAAATGTACTGAAACAGTAAAGCAAGAGACGTGGTCATTTACTAAAAGAAAATTAATGATAACAGAAAAGAAAATAAAAGAGACCTGGTTCAATTGCTTAAGGCACTCTTTGGATGTCTGATCATCTGAAACCACCTTGACTTCTTTTATTGCACACATTTGTCCATTCTCCCTGTTCATGTTGAAAAGCACCAGTTAATCACTACGTAACTATGTCCACCAGGAATTATATCCACGCGGTCTTCCGTAACACCAATTCAAAATTAGCTTAAGATGACCTATACTAACACTACGTTTGGAACGTTGTTGCCCATTGTATTATATTGTATCGTTACTACACATACGATGTTTGTTTTGATTGTTATTTAAAACGTAATGTATCGTATTGTTAATTTCCGTCGTTACGTAACAATGAAAAACCCCATTTTATGTAACAACCGATTTGGTGTTATTCCATTGTTACCTAATTTCTCTTTCCAATTATGTTCTTACTTAATATTTCTTAATCTTATTTTACCCTTTACCCTATATTATTTAACTCTACCCAAATATCCTACCCTACGTCTTCTACGTTCCCCTGTCTCCTTCTAGATTTGGTTTATCTGCTCCCTTCTTTTATCTCCTTCTACGCTTTTGGCTTTTACTAATTTTTTACGTTTGCTTTTTCCTCAAATATTTTATTACGCTGCCAATTTCCCCATCCAAAAGCTCTTGCAATTGCACAGAGCATTGTAAATCCTAGTGCATATATATAGTAGCAGCAACATTAGTCGTCCATCTTTTCCTAACATGAATTGTGCTTTATGTATTTAACTGGGGATTGTTTCGAGAACTTGGTACTAAGCAAAGTGTAAATTAATTTTCATTTTCTTTTTTTTACATTTTACACTGAACTTATAGCACGATGGTTTCTCAGGGAATGTGACCGATGATAAAAAAGGGATATGTACCAAAAGAATAAATTCAATATTTACAATAATTTAGGGCATTTTAGTAAACTTACTTCGAATGAAGAAATTCAGAATATTGTTTCCTGATATCTCAATTGGTCAAATTACAAATTAAGTGTTTCCTTTCGATGAATGATCGAAAGAACCACTTGAAGTAATGAATATTTTTCAGATTTTGAGACGAAAGAACTCCTTTGCTATCAAAATATCCAATATTTCGAAAAAGTTTCACTGATTACCCATAGTCATACGATATAGTCAATCCAAACAAAAAAATGATATTAAACAACAACAAACGATACAGTCTATCCAAACATTGTATTTACAAAATAATACAATACAATACGATACAGTACATTATAAAACGATAGGTAACAACGATCCAAACAGGGTGTAAAGCCATGATGCTCCTGAACCTAGCTAAAACTCTAAGGGGTTGTTTGGTTGTTGGTTAGAGTTATGCATGGATTAGTTATGTAGGGATTAGTTATGTAGGGTTTAGGTATTTATGTATTAGTTATTCCATCCTATACCCGACATACGATAGTACATAAATTGACTCATAACTTATACATGTTTTAGTTATGCGGGATTATAAAACTTGGTGTGCTAAATTTTATACGTAGAAACTAAAATGCAACCAAACTAGTATTAGTTATGCTGATTTTAATACATGAATAATGTACTTCCTAACTAGCAATCAAACGACCTGTAAAGTCATTGATTAAGAAAAAAGCTGGAAGGCTCACAAACCTGTTGAATCCAAGATAGACATGACCAAAAGTGCCTCTTCCTAGGAGCTTGCCTTTCTTCCATTTTGACATATTAATGGTTGAGCATTCAGCCACACCACAAGGTCTTGGGTTTTGCAAAGCAGAAGGACTGGGTGGAGAACCGGGCGGAAGGGGCAGCTGATGACATTCACTCCTCACATCATCCAATTTGCCCGTTGGAGAGTCCAGATTATTGATACTCGAAAACCGAGGATGTAAAGGTGACGACGTGGTAGTTGTGGGCCTGGAACGAACTGGGCTTCGAGACAGTGGGCTCAACCTATTATCTCCAAGTCCTCTGACAACAAACAGAAGTGTCCCCATAGTTAGGCTAGTACAATGGATGGATAAAATTGAAAAGAAATACTTGTAACTTGTTCATGCACGTGTATTCTGTTTAAAAAAAAAGGAAGGAAACACTATGTACCGTGCAATTCTACCATGTATAAAGAATTTGCTCTGAATTTCCTAATTGAGACTCCTGAAAGATCAGTAATTGAACTAGAGCACACAGAACCATTGGAGCAATCGCAAATCAAGAAATTAATATAACGGTGAGTTTGATATGGAGGAAAACATTAATGTTTTCCAAAATTTCCATGTTCGTTTGGTTACAATTTTTTAAAAACACTTTCTCTAGGAAAACAAGTTCCTTGAAATGAGGAAAAGGACTTCCGTAATGGAAGTGACATTCCTCATTGATCAGCTCCTCCCCACTCTCCACCCTCCAACCTCCAACCCAACCCAACCCACCACCTACCCCGCCCTCACCCTCCATAGCCCCACCAAACCCACACCCCGTACGCCCCACCTCATCCCCCATCGTGTTTTCCTAGAGTATATACAAAGATTTCTTTTGGGACAATATTTTCATACTTACTTAACAAACACAAGAAAATAAGTACTAAGAAAATGACTTATTTTCTAAGAAAATACTTTCCAAGAAAACATTTTCCTTCATACCAAACATACCTAAATTTCCCAGGCTTAGCATTTGGGGGTACACAAAAATGGAAAGAACAATAAAAAAATACCTGAAGAAACAAAAATATAAAACCAATTGAAAGCATATAAGAAAGCTCATCTGATCTATCAAAGCAAAAGTTGTAATTTTTAACACAACAAAACCCCCATACATTCAATTTCTTGAACACAATTCAATACAATCAACAACAACCTACCCAGTGAAATCCCACAAAGTGGGGTCTCAGGAGGTGTACCATACCTAACCCCTACCTTGGAAGGTAGAGAGGTTGTTTCCCGTAGAAACTCGGCATAAGAACAAGTAATTCAGAGAAATATAAAAAGCTATAGATCCAATCAACAAAAGAACTAATTTTGATAACAACCCACAACAAGTCAATCTAAAGTCAACCAACACCAATAACCATAAAAAAAAACTTACAATCCTTAAAAACTAAATCTAAAAAAGAAACATAAACATCAAAACTTATAAAGAAAGTAACTCTTATCACAAATCATAACAAAACCAACCTAAAAGTATCCAACTGTGCTTGATCATTATTCACAGGCCCACCATAAGATGACCCAGATGAGCTAGTACTCGAAACCGAAACCGACCCATGATCATTTCCCAAAGAAACAGATGGCATAGGTAAAGGATGAGCTTTTTCCAAAGAAGAACCTGAATCAAACCCAGAAAAACCCGAACCCGACCCACTAAACTCTTTACTACTTCTTGGTGAATTTCTACTAAGTAACTCATCAAAACTCCTAGGTTTAACATACTTGTCTCTTTCTTTAAGGTCTTTAGATTGTGGGTTTTCTTTGTTCTTGGTGGATTTTTTTCCCCACCAAGCAGGCATTTTTTTAAGTGATCAAACAACTGAGTCAAGAAAGAGTGAAATCTGTAAATTTTCTTGGTATACTACAGAGAGAATTAATTTGGGTTTTCATTTTATTTATTTTTTTGTGAAGGGGGGATGTATTTGTTGTAGCTGACAAAGAAAACTTTGAGAAGGATATAGGAAGGTAGATAGAGAAGGGGAAGGGAGGGAGCAAGGGGCCTGCCAAGTTGGTTGTACGTGTTTTGCGCTTTGCATCCCTAATGTCTGTACTAATTTGTTATTTGGCTTTGTTCTTTTACTATTCCTTTTGTACCAATTTGTGTCACCTTGATCGAGCACCAAATTTACGAAATAAATAAAGATCTTAATATGTTTATTAAATTATTTTTATTTTTGTACTTATTTTTTTCACTTTTTTTTTATAATAAGTATATTTTTAAAATTAAATAAGACCCAACAAGAGTAAAATTGGAGTAATGTCATTAAATAGTTGTCAAATAAAAAAAGTTGATATTTTTTGAGGATAAATTAAAAAGTAAATGATGTCAAATAAATTGAGACGGATGGAGTAAAAATTTGTTTTCTAGCTTCTTTGTTTGCTTGTTTAGAAAGAGTAGATATGAAGCTATAATTTTGATTGAGGAAATACTTCTTAGTCTAATATAGTAATGAGATAAAACTATACTTATTTGTAATGTCTACCTTGGTTATACAAAAAAGTAACTCGCTTTCGAATTAGATATAGTTTTAGCGTTCAAATGATATGAAAGAGAATAAGTATTTGATATGTGACAAAGCAAATAATTTGAGTTGATGATCATTTTGTTCTTTTGACTTGAATATTGACTTATTTGTTAAGTTGAGGAAGTTACTCCTTACTTATTTAAAAATTTAACGATTATTTTGTACGTTAAGATAAAGTTATTTATCAAATTTAATAGAGCTAATTTGATTATCAAAATACTTTATCGAGATCATCTAACCAACACTAATCATTCTATTTGTTTGCAAAATTTTCAAGATACCTCAGAATAGTTTTAGCTATGTGAAATCTCGTAAGGAATCAAAGCATGATCAATCATGTTTGAAATAAGTAAGAAACCTAATGCGATAATTTGACTAGTAAAAATGATAAAAATCTCTTAATCCTTCTAAACCAATAGGTTTATTTACCGACAAAGCTAACACTAGATACAACTATCACATCATCTGACGTAAAGTATTGAGCAACGTAAAAGATAAAAGTACAAAAATTGTTATAAATGTGATTCAAATGCATAGTCAAATGTATTACTGTGACTTTTATGACAGTTGTATCTTTCTTCATTGTCACAACAAACATTTAACTACTCATTCATTTTCAACCGCCTGTATTTGTCGATATATAGAAACAATCAAAGAAATATAAACTCGTCTCCGTTTCTATCTCCATGGTTGAACCACATTTTATACCTCTTAAATTATCACGTCATGCAAGCAATGGAAAACTACGGACTATCAAGGTGTGTGATGTGATGATTGACAGCACTTCACAATTCACCCTTAGTTTCATAGCTTGGGTTCAAACTCTATAAATAAAGAAGGCTTGATAGATAGTCTAATTCCTATACGTCGTAGTCAACGAGATCGTATAATAGGGAATCGATAAATTAGAAAAACTATTATTGTTATCGATACCATATAAAACCAGAAATAACTGAACTAAAGGAATATGTTTCTTTGATTTTATTGATGAATGATTTATAATATATATAAGGTTACAAGAATATTTACTTTGATACAAACTAGGTAACTAATTATCCTAATTACAAAAGGATTATAATTCTACCTAAAATAGAAAATATATAATTAATACAATTAATGAAAGAATATTGGAAAATATTCTATTGCACCCCCGCAGTTGAAGCGGGAGGTTCTCGAACACTAAGACTGGCTCGAAAATCATCAAATAGTATCCATGGAAGTCCTTTGGTGAAGATGTCGACAATATGATATCTGGAAGGAACATGAAGGACACGAACTTGACCACAAGCCACTTTTTCGCGAACGAAATGAATGTCCATCTCAATGTGTGTTAGTGCGCTGATGTTGGATGGAATTGCCGGAAAGATATATCGCACTAATATTATCGCAGTAGAACAATGTTGTCTTTTGAATTGGGCAGTGAAGCTCAAGTAGAAGGTTATGAATCCAACAAGACTCAGAGACGACGTTGACAACACCTCTATATTCTGCTTCTGCACTGGATCGGAATAGTGTAGGTTGTCTTTTGGAAGACTAAGATAATAGGTTATCTCCGAGGAAAACGCAATAAAAAGACGTGGAGTGTCGGGTGTCAGGACATCTACCCCAGTCAGCATCCGAATAAGCAGTGAGACCAGTGAGTGAAGACATGTATAGATGTAATCTAAAGTGAAGTGTACCTTGGACGTATCATAAAATATGTTTGAGGGCATGCATGTGTGATTCCGTCAGAATGTGCATGTACAAGCAGATTTGTTACACGGTATAAGATATGTATAGTCTCATGAATGTGAAGTACTGCAAGGCCCCAACCAGGCTACGATAGTGAGTCGGGTCTGAATATGAAGGGCAGGAATCAGCGCTGAGCTTAGAATTTGTGTTTATAGGCGTGTGGGATGGTTTGCAAGATGTCATGCATGCACGGTCAAGGATATCTTCGGCGTACTTCTTCTAACATAGAAATAGGCCGCCAGAATGTCGAGTGACAGAGATGCCCAAGAAATAACTCAGATGGCCCAAATCCTTCATAGCAAACTCAGAGGAAATGAAAGATATAATGGACCGGCGGAGAGCATCAGATGATGTAGTGAGGATAATGTATTCAACATATAATAATAGGTAAGCCATGTTTGTACCCTTATTGTAGATGAATAGGAAATAATCGGATTAGTTGTGTGAAAAAATGATAGAGGAAACATAATCGGCGAACCGCTGGTACCATGCTCGAGGAGCCTGTTTCAGTCCATAAAGCGATTTCCGCAACAGACACACATAATACGGATGAATAAGATCCCTGAAACCCATAGGTTGATGCATATATACAATTTCAAGAAGATCCCCATAAAAGAAGGTATTCTTGACATCAAGCTGATGAATGGCACAAGAATTGGATATGGCAATGCTGAGGACGGTCCATATGGTTACGAGCTTTATGACCGGGATGAACGTTTCAGCACAGTCCACTCCCACCTGTTGAGACCTATCATCACCTACAAGACCAGCCTTGTACCTCTCAAAAGAACCATCAGATTTCTTTTTATGTCTAAAAATCCACATAAACAAATAATGTTAGCATCATATAGACGGGGTAGTAGGTCCCACATTTTATTATCAATAAGAGCATTATATTCGTCAATCATTGTGGCTTTCCAATTAGGGTCGGATAAGGCATCCTTCGGGTTACGAGGGATAGTGGAAGGGACAACTAGAACGGAAAGGTTAAACAATCGTTTAGGTTTATGAATTCTGTGCATGGCACGGGTTTCCATGGTTTGAGAGTGTGTCTCGTGAAATATCAATCAACATCAAAAAAATTCTCAATACAGTAGAAATCAAACGTTGTTTTAGTGCAAACGATATTTGATTAGACTTCTTAGTATCCCTAAGACATTCAATCCTTCCTGGTGCACTCTATGGGGGTGAAATAGTCTTAAGGGGAGAGTTCGTACTCGCTTGTGAAGTTGGTTTTTTACATTTTCTGCAATTTGTTTCTAACAATCTTAAGACTATTTCCTTTATGGCTAGTATTAGAAAGATGACATCAAACGTTGTCAAACTGGACAAGTTTGATGGTGGTAATTTTCGAAGATGGCAGAAAAAGATGTATTTTCTTCTTATCACATTGAACGTTGCTTATGTTTTGACTACTCCACAACCAGAAGAAAAGGAGAATGAGACCATTGCAGAGACGCGCACCAGGGCAAAATGGGAGAATGATAAATACATATGTCGAGGCCATATTCTGAACGGGATGACTGATGCCTTATTCAATTCTTACCAGACTGTGTCTTATGCAAATGAATTGTGGGATTAATTGGAGGCAAGGTACATGCGTAAAGATGCAACAAGTAAGAAATTTCTTGTTACCCAATTTAACAGTTATTCTATGAAAGAAAAAAAGTCAGTAATTGAGCAATTCTATGAGATTGAACGCATCCTTGGTAATTTCAAACAACGCAACATGAATATGGATGAATTTATTATTGTGTCTAGTATAATAGATAAACTTCCCCTAACTTGGCAGGAATTCAAACACAGCCTTAAACATAAAAAAAATGTTCTTACTCTTGAGGAATTGGCTAACCATCTTTGTGTAGAAGAAGAATTTCTGAAACAAGAAAATAAAGATCAGGATATCTACATTGTGGAGGAAGGCCAATCCAGTAAGGGAAAAGACAAGAAAAGGCAGTTCAATTCAAACAAGCATAACAACAAGAAGAACAAAACTGATAGCAACAAGAAAAAGAAGTTCACGTGTTGGAATTGTGGTGGTCCTCACATGAAACGTGACTGCCCAAATAAGAAGGATCCTGGCAGTTTGAGTTTAGGACAGAAGAACCGAAAGGCTGCAGATGGCAACGAAAATTTCACTGCCATGATTTCCGAAATCAACATGGTCCAAGATGACAATGATTGGTGGGTTGATTCGGGTGCTACAAGACATGTTTACAAGGACAAGTCTCACTTCAAGACCTATGAACCAGTGGAAGATTCAACTTTTCTCTATATGGAAAACAAATCTCCTGTTAGTGTCTTAGGCAAAGGAAGTATTGTATTAGATTTTACTTCTGGAAAAAGTTTAACTTTGAATGATGTTTATCATGCTCCAGAAGTTAGTAAGAATCTGATGTCTGGTAGTATTTTGAACCAATATGGATTTAAACAAGTGTATGAGGTTGGAAACTTTGTACTCTCTAAGGGTGGGGTGTTTGTATGAAATGGTTATTTACATTGTGGTATATTTAAATTGAACCTTGTTAATATTAATAAAGTGATGAATGTTTTTGTTTATGTCTTGGACTCTCTTGATACTTCTTCTTTATGGCATTATCGTTTAGGACATGTAAATTTTAGAAAGTTGAAAGATATGGCTCTACAATCTCTAATTCCTTCAATTGACAAGAATGCTGTAAAATGTAGAACATGTATGCTCAGTAAAATCACTAGATTACCATTTTCTTTTGTTCAAAGAGATTCGAAATTGCTTTATTTAGTTCATAGTGATTTATGTGACATGAGTGACAATGTGACAACAGACGGAAAATGTTATTTTGTTACCTTTATTGATTACTATTCCAGATTTTTTAAGTATATTTGTTACATTAAAAAAAGTGAAGCACTTGAAAATTTTAAACTATTTAAAAGTAATGTAGAACTTCATGTGAAACCTTTATTAAGTGTCTTAGATCGAATAGAGGTGGGGAATATTATAATCCATCATTCTTTGAATCAACTGGAATTGTGCATCAAGTTACAACACCTTATACACCACAACAGACTGGTGTGACCGAAAGAAAAAATAGAGTCCTAACGGAAATGGTAAATGCCATGTTATCCAAGTCAGGTTTAGGACACAGATATTAGGGTGAAGCCTTGCATACAACCTGTTATATTCTTAACAGAGTACCTAACAAGAGAAGTAAGACTACCCCATATGAATTCTGGAACAAGAGAAATCCAAACCTAAGTCATCTTAGAGTCTGGGGATGTAGAGCAATTGTTAAAGTTCCAAAGCCCAAAAGAAAGAAACTTGGGGAGAAAGAAATTGAGTGTGTTTTTATAGGCTATGCTATGAAGAGTAAAGCTAGGGATGGGTCTAGGGATTCATACCTAATGATTCATATTCTGTTAATACTACAATTGGGTCTAGGGATGCTATTTTCGATGAAAATAGATTTAGTAGATCTCATGAGACAACGTTACCATCTAGTTCTAATTTACGGGAAGAGCATGGTTTAGTTGATAATAACTCAACTAATGAGGAAGTTGTGGAACTAAGAAGAAGTAAAAGGGCGTGAAAAGCTAAAGATTTCGGAGATGATTTCTTTGTGTTTCTCGTTGAAGGAAGTAGGGACCAGTCTTCTGTTGACACTTACATACCATTCTGTTATAATTTAGAAGCTGATACTGTCACTTTTGATGAGGCAATGAAGTCTCCAGATGCTTCATTTTGGAAAGAAGCAATTAATGATGAAATGGATTCGATTATGGGTAATAGAACTTGGAAGTTGGCTGATTTACCACCAGGTTGTAAGCCCATTGGTTGTAAGTGGATTTTCAAAAGGAAAATGAAAGCAGATGGAACTATAGACAAGTTCAAGGCTCGTTTAGTAGCCAAAGATTACACACAAAAGTTAGGTATTGATTACTTCGATACCTATGCTCCTGTTGCATGGACAACAACAATAAGGGTGTTGATTGCATTAGCCTCAATTTTTTGTCTCGTTATTCATCAAATGAACGTGAAGATCGCATTTCTAAATGGTGAATTAGATGAAGAGGTATATATGGAACAACCCGAGGGGTTTGTTGTTCCTGGTCAAGAACACAAAGTGTGTAAGTTGATCAAATCATTGTATGCATCAAAATTTTGATTAAGTTGTACTTTCTAATGGATTTCTTATCAATGATGTCGATAAGTGTGTATATAGTAAGTTTGTTGGAAACAATGGAGTTGTCATTTGTTTATATGTGGATGATATGTTAATATTTGGCACTGATCTCCAACAAGTGATGGACACAAAGGAGTTTTTATCACCTAATTTCTCCATGAAAGACATAGGTGAAGTGGATGTGATTTTAGGCATTAAAATTACTAGACAAACTAGTGGTTTGGCCTTGACTCAGTCACATTATATTAAAAAGGTGTTAAAGAAGTTTAACAACTTTGATTGTAAATTTGCATCTACACCTCTTGATCACAATGTAGTGTTATCTAAGAATACATGAGAACTTGTGAAACAATTAGAGTATGCTAAGGTAATTGGGTGTCTTATGTATGTCATGACATGTACAAGACCTTATATTGGTTTTACTGTAGGAAAACCGAGTCGGTTTACTCATAATCTAAGTCATGCTCATTGGCATGCGGCTCGAAGGCTACTTAAGTATCTTAGGAGAACTATTCACTATGAAATAGATTATGATAGATTTCCTTGTGTATTAGAAGGGTTTTTTATGCAAGTTGGATATCTAACAGTGATCATTCCTCTACGAGTGAGTGGATATACACACTTAGTGGGGGTTCAGTTTCATGGGGATCCAAGAAACAGACTTGTATTGCAGATTCAACTATGACATCTGAATTTATAGCATTAGCGTCTGCAAGCAAGGAAGCCGAGTGGCTAAGAATTTTTTTGTATGATTTGCCTTTGTGGGCAAAGCCCATGTCACATATCTCAATTCATTGTGATAATGAGGTTACATTGGCTAAAGCATACAATGAAGTTTATAATGGTAATTCAAGGCACATTGGTTTACGACATAGTTATGTAAAACAACTCATTCGTGATGGTGTTATAACTGTGGACTTTGTACGTACAAATCAAAATCTGGCAGATCCCTTGACAAAAGGCCTTACGAGGGATTTAGTCACCAAAACTACAAAATGGATGAGTTTGAAGCCTATACTCTTAACTACCAATGGCGGAACCTCAACTTAACACTCGATAAAACCCTCGAGTCTTAAGTTCAATGAGTCCAAGTACATCATTCTGTAGTTGCAAGCACTTGTCTTACCATCCCAAGTTGTGCTTGGTTCCATAATGTGTATGTAGGATGAGCAACTTTTTACTCTTAATGAACCTTTAGTGGTATATTTATGCAATAAAGATGTGAGTGATATATTTTATATTTCTCCGGTATGTCTGGGTTAATATGTACATTTGATCGTAAATGAATAAAGTTGCTCATATCTATTATTCAATTGATTTCCAAAAGTGTACTATATTATGGAGTATGTGAAAGGTTCACCTATATGAGATTAAAGTGAGGCCGCTTTAGGAAATCAAATAGGCTTGATTTATTAATTGTAATATCTCGTATTTTCGGACTAGAAATCGAACCGTCCAAGATGAGAAACTTTACTCGAACCAGCAAGAATAAGGCCTGTGTTCAAGTATTTAGACCAAGAAGATGATCCCGAAATAATCTAAGATTTTAAAAGTTTGACGGCGATGATCAAAAATATTATTTTATCTGTGCCAAAAGGGGCAATGAACTAGTAATATATTACATGAACATAATAACGATATATAAGGTGTTGAAAATGATTATTTAATTGAAATTATTGTAAAAACTAATTATGTGGAAAATTGTTTAAATTTTGGTAGTGGAAAATAAAAAGAGTTAGTCAAGGAATTGATTAGCACTTAATGGATAGGTGTATAATAACATCCACGTGGAACCATGGAAAAAGGGTAACTATGACTAATAAAATTTGTTGATACGTGGTGTTTGGATAATAATTTGACCTCTATGAACGCATTATTCACGTGGAAGCACCTACTTGTAATTAGATGGATATATACACGTTGGTGTAGTTTATTATTGAAAAAAAAGATATAAGTTGGTTGGTACAAGTTCACCAAAAAGGAATAAAACGTAAGTGGGGAGGTGTTTTGGGATTATTCATAGTTCTTCATAATAAGCAGAATAAGTTAGATTCAACACTTTCTCTTGGAGAAAGTAATACTCAGCTCGACCACATTAAGTATTGGAAGAAAATGATGATTTCGTGAGAGTGAAAATAAATCTTCTCCTTTCAAAGCTCCAACGATGTGTTAGATCGAGGCTTTACTTCCAAAAGGAGCTCCATTTGTTTTGGATATCACGATCAAGTTCTCCATTTGTTATAGTTTAATATTAACGTCTATTGACTCATTTGGGAGTCATTGGTACTGTCATTGAAGTATTTTGAAGTATGTTAAGGCAAATTCTTATTTCTTTTGGCATGTTTCATTTAACAAAACGTAAATGTAATATTGTTTCATAAATTATTCTACTCTTAGTAGTTAAGGATGCTCATGTTATTTATTCCTATGTTAAAAGCATATCTAAATATGTTCCTAAATTCTTATTGAGGTATGTGAGAAAAATGTTAATGTTCCCAATGTTAGCCGAAGGTACAAGGATATTATGTCACTCAGATAAACTCAGAATGTTTTATTGTCATTCATACATTTTCATTCCTGTATTACCCTGGACAATATATTGGGGATTGGAAACGGAATACGACGTTATATACGCAACCACCTGATTAGCTGGTACAAGATGACGATTATGCCCACAGAGGCCAATATGATATGATGCCCACAGATGCTAAAGGGAGACGTCGTTATACACACACATATATATATATATATATATGTGTATACCGCATTGTGCATGATATTTAGGCATATTATGGCCCTCAGAGGCATTCACTACTGGTCGGCTGTTTTTGTCGGCTATTTTTGTCAGCTGTTTTTGTCTCAATTTATTTTTGTATCTTTGTTATGCTACGTTTCATGCCTGGCATACTCGGTACATCAGTCGTACTGACGTCCCTTTTGTCGGGGGACGCTGCGTTTCATGCCCGTAGGTTCACGTAGGCGAGGCGACGTCCCGCATTAGTAGGTTACTGACTCAGCGGATATTGGAACACTCCCCTTATTTTGGAGTGGCCGTCTAATCTCGGTACGGTATATTTTTGCATGTACATATGGGTATGGCGGCCCCGACCTTATGATATTGCATACTCTTTTAGAGTCTTGTAGACAGTGTCTTATGTATAGCAGTCAAATATGACCTTTTCGGCCTTAGTATGTATATATGCATGGGTTGAGTCCTTCTGTTTGTAAGATTTTTACATGGCTTCTTTCTAGTTTATGATTTCTATGTGTTAGTAGGGTACTGGGTGTCGTCCCTTGTGGCCGTGATTAATTATGGATAGATGTTAAATACACGGCTAGTGGTAATCGGTGAGTAAGGTCCGGGTGCCCGTCATGACCCTCCGATTTGGGTCGTGACATTAATGCTCATGAAAAGGATACATGACACATGGCCATAAAAGTGTCGGTAACTTCTATATGTATTGGGAATAAAGTATCTTATGTGTAACTTGAAATTAAGTAATAAGAAAGGATCGCTAGTTCAAAGCGTAGTCTACCATGCCATCCTAATTACTTAAAAGACATTTCACTAATATAGGGGTTCAATCGCGAGACACCTCTATTTAAGCATAAGATCATATTATTAAGTATTGCTTGGAAATGATGGGGGTTGTTGGAGATTTCTAACCAATGTCTCACATTGGTGAGGAAACACTATATTATTGTGTTTATAAGAGATAGCTCTTCCTTATGGATTAAGATATATTTGAACAGAATTAATTAATTAATTCAGAAAATTATGAAAAGGCACCATTCTTAACCATTGATTTAATCTCAAGAGGCAACATGAAAATGCACCATTCATAACCATTGGTTTAATGTCAAGAGGTACCATGAAAAGGCACCATCTATCTATAAATAGATTGTCATATTCCCATAAAACAATATCAATCAACATCAAAAAAATTCTCAATACAGTAGGAATCAAACGTTGTTTTAGTGCAAACGATATTTGATTAGACTTCTTAGTATCCCTAAGACATTCAATCCTTCCCGGTGCACTCTATGTGGTGAAATAGTCTTAAGGGGAGAGTTCGTACTCGCTTGTGAAGTCAGTTTTCTACATTTTCTGCAATTTGTTTGTAACAACACATACCTATATGTCATATTTCTTGATGAATACAATAAGAAGAAAAAACTATATCATTTATCAGCCTCTCTACCTCTCATGGTAGGGGTAAGGTCTGCGTACATTCTACCCTCCTAGACCCATTTGTGGGATTACAATGGGTACGTTGTTGTATTTATCTGCCACTCCTGTAGTGTTGTTTAAGTGAACATAATGCAGGTTAATTCGATAAATATGGAAAATTTTGAAGATTATCTATTGTTAAATAGAGCAGAAGGGATACAATTATCTAAGTTAATTAAGTACAAAAAAAAAAAGAGTAAGTTTTACAGTGATTTTATAAAGAGTAAGTTATTAGTGGTAGTTTTAGGTTGTTTTATCTAAGTTTTCCTATGGTTTTATAAAGAATAAGTTATTAGTGGTAGTTTTTCGGTGGTTTTATCAAAGTTTCCGACGTGATTGACTTTTAGAGAAATAAATTGTAACGAATGGATTTTGGGCCTAACTCAGCATCAAAAGCTAGCTTGTAGGGTGAGGATTATCCAAGTCCATATAAGGAGTCCATGTTGCCATTCCATATTCAATATGAGACTCTTAACACTCCCCCGCACACCCAGACCTTGTTAACTGGAGCGTTGATAATATAATTTGGGAGCCCAATATCGGTGAACAAAGAATTGGAATGAGTCTAACTCTGATACCATCTAAAGAATAGATCTTGGGCCTAACTCAACCCCAAAAGCTAGCTTGTAGGATGGGGATTTTCCAAGTCCATATAAGGAGTCCATATTGCCATTCCATATCCGATGTGAGACTCTTAACACAAATAAATAGTTGTGACTTTATTGATATAGAGCAAAGAAATTTAACTTTAGTAGTTAAATTCATCAAGTTGAGTGACCATTTGAGGAATTCACTCATTTTATATAGTACTATTTGTTAAGATATATACTATTAATCACATGCATTTAAATATACTATTTAG
This sequence comes from Anisodus tanguticus, assembly GCA_034509755.1. Lineage (NCBI taxonomy): Eukaryota > Viridiplantae > Streptophyta > Magnoliopsida > Solanales > Solanaceae > Anisodus > Anisodus tanguticus. The sequence continues at coordinate 2,459,657 of CM067543.1, read as the reverse complement.
TATGAAATATTTGTTTATTCAACTTTAATAAAGAATTGTAGTTATCATATATTCATTCGTATGCAAGTTTATATATACATATAATATACATATCTATACATATAATATACACCTATATACTACCTATACAAATGTATAGGTAGTGTATATTTCGGCCATGTTTGGCCGAAGGATATATTTATGTATGTTTCCCATAAAAGTTCCACGTTTGAAATTTATTCAATCTTAGTTCGATATGTTGTTTGGTGAACGTTGATAATGATTCTGTTGAACAAACTTATTAATCTAGAAGTCCAGATTTCGGGTCACTATGGATCAACATTTGTCCTTAAAAGTAGACTTTGAACTTTGGGCATAGTAGGATTATCAAATGGATTAAGTTTGTTTGCACTAAATCCAAATCTAGATCTCCCAAATAGGCAATTTGGTTTGGTGTTTATATCGTTGACATCTTATTTCAAGGCCTTGATGCCTAAACTTCATTTAACAGTTGTAAATAATTTTATAAAATCTTATGGTATTAATGAATGATACCATTTAAAAAATCTGTTGTTTGATATTCATGCTTTTCGCACCACCTTTTACTAAGAATAGCTTACAAAGTTCCCCAATTTGTATTTGATATTATTAATATCCAAGACTTATATAACTTATTTTGGCTAGTTTGGAGGTTAAATGTATTGGATGTGATATATAAGCACCAAATAAAGAATTTGACCAAACACATGGACTGAAAAGTGCAAACACACCTAAAATGTTAACCTATTGATGTATGGTGAAAAATGCTAGAAATGTAAACTTCCTTCTGTTGTATTTTAGATGCTTTCTATCTTGACTGATCATTGCTAGATAATGACTTTGTTATGTAAACTTGAGTCTCGATGAATGTGCTTTTGCTTGACTTGGAGCTTTTCACATTTTCACTCCTTAAACAGTCACAATGACTAAATTTGAGGTCCTAAATTTTAGAAGCAAAAATAAAAGTATGAATTCTTGGATAAACAGTTCATGCAATAGTCCATTAGGTCTACCCTATAACCCCGCCCCACCACTTATCTGACTGAAACAATGGTGTATAGCTTACCGAAGCAAGTCTTGATTTTAATGGATTGTTGTTGTGAGTAACAAATTTCTGCATAAAAATAAGATCAACCTTTAGACAGTTTAGTGTAGAGTGCAAAATGAAGTCTAAAATTAAATTTAACATTAGATGGCGTCCTGTATTCATACCATGTTATGATGAAATATGTGATCAAGCTTGAATATATTTAAGAACAGTAAATGCAGGTGCAGCTAACATTTGAGAGATGATTGCATCTAACTCTTTCTCATTGTTTCAGAGGCCATGTCCAGGATTCATCGTCAATCAACTGCATCACGTGTGGCACCTTGACATAATTCAGGTGCAGCAGAAGGGCCTCGAGAAGATGTAGAGCAACACCCAGAGCAAGAGCAACCATACTATGATGATGCAATAAGTCAGTACACTTCAGTAATGAGTTTTGCTCCTTATCCATCTACTGATGAAGCCACAGCAAGTTTGAATTCTTCCCCTCGTCCTTCATCGCCAACTTCCTCTATTGCTTCCTCCAAAAGGCTAGTTTACCAAGAAGACCTTGTCGAACCTAAAAGAAAGAAACAAATGACAAACTCAGAGGAGAATTCTGTTCCGCGTGCTCCCACCAAGCCCGTAATGGATTCTGTTCAACCATGTAATGCTACATTAGGTGAACCTAATGAGTATTAAAGCTCCAACATGAAGGTTAACGAAGATCTTGACACTTCCAAAAACTTAGTTGCTGCTGAAGCTGATGCTAAAGTTTTGGATCAGAATGAGAAGAAAACTGATGATAAGATTGAGAGTAATGGTAAGTACTGTTGACACCCAATTTTGTCCCATCTTTTATGATTTTATTCGTAATTTTTAATATTTTGACACTTTTAAAACAATTTTTTAAATATAGGCATATATGTGTATATATCTTATTATTATCATTATTCACATTTTTACTATCATTTGCATCTTTATCATACTCATAGTTTTATCCATAATATTCTATGTTATTTTATTTTTCGCAAGAATTGCATCGCATTTCCATTTTTTTATTAAGCATTAAGCATTTCACAAATATTATATTATTTTATTGTCACATCGTTACGTTATTTTAAATAATTCACATCTTTTACATAAAAATATATATATATATATATTAAACTCCTTTTTATTTTAACCAACTCCCCATTTTTCATTTTTTCAACCCAATGCAATTTCTACCCAACCTAAACTAAAACCCATTTTTCGTCCAAGCCCAATCCCCAAATTAAATTCCCACAAGCCCAATCCCAAAATAAATTCCCCAATCCCCAAACCCGTCGCCCCAGCCCATTCGACCTCTCCCCCCTTTTAATAACCCAATACCCGTCGGCCCAGATCCAACTCGACGTCGCCCCAGCCCAAACCCGTGGCCCATAACCCATCCCCCCATTTTTAATCCCCCAAACCAAATCAAAAACCCCAAAAAAAAAAAAAAAACCAAAAACCCTAACCCCCCCCCTCACAAAATCGCCGCTGCCCCCGTACCCCCCATCCGACCGGTCACCTCGCCCACTGCCACCACCCACTCCCTGCCACCAACCCTGACACCACCACACCCCTCCCGTCACTTCGACCCACGCCCCTACCCCCTAAAATCCGCTTCCAAAATTCAGAAATCTTTACCTTTAATTCGAATTTCAAACTCGTTCTTGGGGGGAAAATCCACCTATAAATACCCCATGTTGTTCTTCATTTTGAGGGGATATTTTTCGTGGATAAAAACAGATTTTCGAAGGATTTTTCGGAAGACTATTCCATATATACATAAAATATTTGTTGTGTTCTAGATTTTGAATCATTTGTCTTGTCTTTGTTGTTCAAGATACAAGTCCGAAATAGGTCCAAGATTCGAAAGAAAGGAGGTGAGTTTTGTTCTTGAACTTGAGTCCGAAAATCTGTTTGCATTTTTGTTGTTCTTCACCGATTTCGGTCGAGTCGGCCCGACCCGGTCGACCCGGTTTGGGTATTATTTTCGAATTCTTGCATGCTCATATTCCCGTATGTTGGTTATCCGAATTTGGTGAATATTTGATTTCGGGTTGAATTTCGATTCGGCCGGGTCGACCTTGGTTTTGGGTAACATTTCAAAACACTTGCATTTTTTTATTCCCGTATGTTGGTTATCCGGAATTTGATGGAATTATTCGATTTCGGATCTTTTACCCGATTCGGGTCGGATTATCGACCCGGGTCGGGTCGACCTTGCTTGAATTTCTAAATTTCTTGCATTATTGCTTGTTGTTGTTATTGGCTATCCGAATTTGGTGTTGAAATCGATTCGAGTTTGGATCACCGATCCGGGTCGGGTCATCGATCCGGTCGGATCGACCCGATTTGGATATTTCCGAAATTCTTGCATTTCATATTTATGTATGTTGGTTATCCGGAATTGATGGAATTATTTGATGTCGGGTTGAATCTCCAATTCGGTCGACCCGATTTGAATTTCCAAATTTCTTGCATTGTTGTTGTTGTTATTATTGGCTATCCGAATTTGGTGGATATTTGATTTCGGGTTGAGTTTCCGATTCGGGTCGGGTCAACGACCCGGTCGGTCGACCCGTTTGGGTAACATTTTCTTAATCCTTGCATTTCATATTTTTGTATGTTGGTTATCCGGAATTGATGGAATTATTTTATGTCGGGTTGAATCTCCGATTCGGGTCGGGTTACTTCGAACCGGGTCGGGTTCTTGAACCGGGTCGGGTCGACCGGTTTGAATTTCCAAATTTCTTGCATTGTTGTTGTTGTTATTGGTTATCCGAAATTGATGAAATCGGTTGATTCCGGTTGAACACATGATTCGGCCGGGTCGACCCGGTTTGAATTCCCAAATTTCTTGCATTTCATGTCTTGTATATTGGTTATCCGAAAAATGAAAAAAAAATCTGATTCGGTTGGCATCCGATTTGGGTCGGGTCATCGACCGGATCGGGTCGACCCGGTTTTGGCGTATTTCCGCATTATGGCATTTTTTCATATCGTGTATATTGGTTATCTAAAAAATCTGAATTTCGATTTCATTCCGGTCCGTTTTTCCGAAATTAACTCACCGTTCACTTTTTCGGTCTGTTTTTTTTTCAGAATTAACTCATTATTTCATCTCGCCTTTATTTATTTCTTTCGTTTCTCTGTTTTCTCGTTCGTTGGGTTAAACATCCGGTAACGGATATCTTACTATTCTTAATGCTTTACTTGTTTTATTAATACCGCATTTAGGCCGACGAAATTGAATTCGAGGCCGCGCTTTTCTTTCGTTTCAATTCTCTCGTTTTTCAAAGATCGTTTTAAGTATCCGGCAACGGATATTTTACTGTTTTTATGTTTTAAACTAAACACCGCATCATTTTCGGAAACTATTTTTTTCTCGCCTCTATTTTCCGTCTCGCTTCATTTCATTTGTTTCATTTTAATTTTACCGATTTGGACATGATACTACACTGGCCGATGAAAAATATCCGTCGATTTTGAGGCCTCCACAAATAAAGACGGAAAATATAACTTCTGGGCAATGATGAAGACTTAAACCTTTTATTTCATCCGAGATCAACATGTTTAGTAGGTGAGGTGAATTATATATTCGCAGCCACGATGTGATTATAGTGATCTTTTCTATTTCACCCGAGAGACCAACACGTTTAGTAGGCGAGGCAATCAAAATAAACCACATTAGTCATATGTTTGCAGCCACGACGTGATTGGAATGTTCTTTTCAAAATTTAAGTCTGAGCCCTCCGTGATCAAAACATTCACTGTTTTGAATACGAATATGAAGTTATTTGTATTTAACTCGTTTCTAACCGTTTGTTCTTGACAAACTTTGCGGGGATTAAAGTAAATAAAGGCGATTTATTCCTCGGTGTTTATTTATTTTATTTCTAGGCAGATTATTCCTCGGTGTTTATTTATTTTATTTCTTTCTTTAATTCAGCTTTTATCCCGCTTTGTATTGTAATATTATTTATCGCACTTATGTAACTATTGAAATGCTTAGAATAGGCAAACTTAGGATTAATTCATAGGGTAGTTTAAGATTTGAAACCCGTCGCTAGCTTATTTATTTGTAGGCTCGGTTAAATTCAAACTTAGAAATCCTTCGCTAGTTTATTTATTTTAGGCTCGTCACGCGTATTCAAGATTTTCAAAACAACTTTTGTCATCTTTTATTTGCTTTATTAAATCATACCGAATAAGTTTATCTTTTGTCAATTTACAATTCATTGATTCCCCAAATTTTACTTCTTTGGCATCATAAATAATTTGTTTTACTATCAATTGTCAAAAACATATTTTTTCAACTCTACATGTATTTCTCTTTAAATACCATTCAAATGCATATTTAAAAAATCTCTACATGTATCTTTCTTTTTAAAATGCATCATTTACTAATTATTTGCAAACATCTTTAAATCAGTTATACTTGTAAAAACATATATTTTTCTAGTAATAATTAACCTGAGTTTGACCGGATAACCGCAAGTTAGCGGATCTTAAAGGATGCCTAACCCCTTCCCTTTAGGATAATAAAGAACCCTTACCTAGAATCTCAAATAGTTTCGCAGACCTTAAAATTGGAGTTTACATTGCAGCATTTAGTTAATATTTAGGTGTCCTAATTCACCGTAAAAAATAATTAGGTGGCGACTCCTCAACCCTCAATTCTTTACCCAGGAATCACCGAATAAGTCGTGCTCCGCTCCGACACCTCCCGCGGGGTCGAAGGTAAAAAAACGGGCGCGACAGAATGGCGACTCCACTGGGGAACTTTCAGGTTCTTAACCATAACAAAATCAGGTTAATTATTATTTCGCTTTACTTTTGCTCTTTGTTTGATTTAATGCTTTGATTTGTTTCCTTTGTAAAAAATTTACGTGCATAACTGCTTTAATTGCTCTATTGTTTTACTGCTTATATTAAATTGGCATTTCGCTCATATTTCTTCCACTCTGGAAAATTGACACTATCACACACTACACGCGAGGTGTGTTTTGCGCACCCGCAAATTTCTTTCAATCTACCAAATTTTAGGAGAGTTGGCGTATGCGCGGAGTGACCGGACCATCCGGTGGCCGCGTAGCCTTCTCACTCGAGTAGTCCGCTCGGGAACGTTGTGTCTAGTCAGCCAAATCTTAGAAAATTTAAGATAGAGTTATACCACCCTTTATTTTAAGTCATGCATGCATACATCTTAGGTGGATTGATCCTTGGCATCAACTCCACAATTAAGAAAACCACCAAATTGTCGACGGGTCTCACAACCCACGACCAATCAGCATGTTATGTGCAGCAGGATATTGATGGACGGATCCAAGCCTAAACAGTATGCCAAAATCGGAAAATGTATATTCATTTTATTTATTTTATTTTTTATAGATGGAGTCTGTGCCGCAAGTCAGGATGGTGAGTGGGATTCCGAGCAAACTGAAAATATGGTGGACAAACTTTGACCTTGGCAGCCAAATGGCAATTAGGAGAAGATTAGGTTGCCTCGTTTCGTTGTTCGACATCTTCCCCGATCAACATTTGGTCGAGCACTAATCCATTTTTGGGATCCGGATCGGGTCCGTCTTCGATTCGGAGATTTTGAGATGACTCCTACTTTGGAAGAAATCAACTATTTCACCAACTTGATCTACCAGGGTAGAGGACAAATTATCCCACACCGTCAATCCGGAAAGAAATTTCTCCGCTACTTAGGGCTAAAGAACACTAAGAAACTCCTATGCTTTGAAAATAACTCGGGTCTCGGTGGATTATCTTTATGAGAGGTACGGTTGTCGAGACGGTTACAAGATATTCGTAAATGAATTTTCCCACCCCCGATCATTGGCGGACCAAACGACCTATTGCATTTATCGTCGCCTTTCTAGGGTCTCGATATTCCCGCTTGAACATGGAAAGATCGCACTCGCATATGTTCCGTAGCACGGGCACTCTTCGAAGGAGCAAACGGAGCACAACTCACGTTGGCCCCTATGATCTTAGCGAAATATTTCGGGCTTTAGGAAAATGTAAAAGAGGTGAAACAGTTTCTTCGAAGGTCGCAACCTTATTTTGCGTATGTGGGCAATGGAACACTTCTATCGCCGCCCGAATATGGTCGACATATGCTTCACAAGTCGAACAAAATCGTCGCCTTTTATGACAGACGAAGCGGTTCATATCGCTGTCGGCGTGAATGATTGGTATGGGTTTTTGGCATCCCGCACTCCGTGAACGCATCCAATGGAAATACCCTCTGCTCTCGAATGCCAAGAAAGCCTACATAAGATGCAAAAGGCTTTATTATATTGAGCTTCTCGGGTTGAAAGGCCTCCAACCTTACGCTACACTCCGCGTACTCCGACAATTGGGACAGGAGCAGATAATCCCCCTCCGAGCAAATATGAGGATTTCTGAAATTCCATTCGAGCCGAATTTCATTGTCCCCAGAGCTAGGCAAGTCTTCGATGAATGGAACGATATTGACACAATAGACATTGGAGTTAGTCAGGCAGGAGGTACCCCCGAATATCAAGCGTGGCTACGAGAGGATTGCAGTAGTACAGACCATAGTCCTGATGGCGAGCAAGGTTTTGAAGATATCGGCACGACAATTTGGGTAAGGAATTTCCGGCTCAGAGACACAGTCGTTACCCCCGAAATGTGGCATCAAATGCAAAATATAGTGCGATATCTAGAGGACGCAGAGTCGGACCCAAAGAATGTTAGGGTTCCATCTTCATCTCGGTGATCAAAAGCAAGATTTAGAACTTGAGCATAAATATCTTATGTTATCGACTTTATTATTGTACGCATTATTATTTCAAAGAAAAAGTCAACCTTTATTTCCGACAAAAGGCATCACAATCTTTGGCTTGGATTAATTTATCGTTGTCTTGCATATTTTGCGTTTAAGCCCACCTCCGGCATAAAGGAGGCCCCATGCACATTAGGACGCGCATTTAATTTCCATATAATCTGTACGCTACTTGTTTATCGTTTTCCACTCTATACATGTTATTCAAAGCGATAATTATTTGTCTCATACTAACTTGGTTTGTTTCATTTTTGGAGAAGGTTTATTTTGCCTCGCTTTATTTCCCGTGTTGATTCGCGTTGATTGAAACCGGCGGAACACCATTACTTCACGAGATCCAAGGCACAATCATCCGACAAAATGACCGATTCGAGGGCACCGAACAAACCGGTTTGGGACTTGTCGCTCTTCCGGAGGTGAACCGAGACATCGGAAATGAGAAATACTTCCGTCCCGGATGAATACCTCGCCCAACTACCGCAAATGGCAACTATGCAAACCGAGATCGAACGGCTCCGAATCTTACCAATCAAGCATCAACACTCCACCGCTCGAACAAGAGACGAGCGCAACCGCACCACACACCTTTCCATCTCATGAACCATCATTTCCCCGTAACCTTCCCCGAAATCCCTTACCAAGCGAACCAATCCGCATCCTATCAACCCGCAGCCGCCCACAACAAAGCCCGCTACAAAATGACCCAAGATCCTTCACATGAACTCCATATATACATCAAGCTCCACTTACCCAAACTACCCCACTTGTCCAAAATATCCCTCCCACACAAAATTACCAGTAACCCAACAAATACCAATGGCACACATCACTAACAAGCAGTATGTGCCACCGGTATATGCAACGGAAGCCCAACCTTCTACTTCTACCATACCAAACATACATCATCAAGAGATAGACCAATATGAAGAGATGGAAAGGCAAGCAAAGATTAGAAATGATGAAAGTATGGCAAGGGAAATTCATAGCCTAAAAGAAGCATTTAAAAACCTTCAAACCAAAGAAGGGGCATGAAGGACTCGAGTATGAAGATCTCTGCGTGCATCCCGACGTTCGCTTGCCTATCGGGTATAAGGTACCAAAATTTGACTTATTCGATGGAAAGGGAAATCCTCGCGCTCATTTGAGATCGTATTGTGACAAGCTGGTTGGAGTGGGTAAGGACCAGGCCATAATAATGAAGTTGTTCATAAGAAGTTTGACAGGAGAAGCGCTCGACTGGTACACAAGCCTGGACCCGCGAAAATGGCATAACTGGGGCACAATGGCACAGGATTTTGTGGATAGGTTCAGGTTTAACACCGACACAGTCTTGGATAGATTTTATCTAATGAAATTGGAAAAAAAATCTACAAAGACTTTCGTGGAATATGCCATGAGGTGGAGGGCGGAAGCGAAGAATGGTTCAACCTCCGATGGCGAGAAAGTGAAATGACCACGCTCTTTGTGCAATCTATGAAGGATGCAACTTATTATGAGAAAATGATAAGCGTCATTGGACGGAATTTCTCTCGAAGTGGTCGGGATGGGAGATTTCATAGAAGAAGGTATCAAAACAGGGAGAATCACGAACTTAGCAAAGATTGCAGGCGACAAGTAAGGCCATTCACGACTCATTCGGGGAGCAATTAAGAAGAGGAGGGATGGAGCGTCCCCTGTCATGGCGGTCCGAACATAGGTCCAACCAAATGCCAACCTACCAAAGCCCATCATCCCAACCTCCCTACTATAATCAAAACACCCAAAATCATCACCCTCCTACTATAGCCAAAGCACACAAAGCCCTCACCTTATTGTCAACACTCGCCTACTCCCTACCCCGTCTATCATACCCAACCAATATATAGCCCACCACGAGCACCTACCTATAGAAATTCCCCACAAGTATCAACCCACACATCCACCTCACCGCAAGCCCATCCACCAAATACTCCCGCACCCGGCAAATCACGAAAGAAGGCCAGTCAAAACATATACACCTTTAGCCGAACCTCTAGCCCAACTATACGAAAGATTGAGGACCGCGGGAATACTCCAACCCATCCCAGGGCATATCCCCAATCCTATTCCCAGATCGTATGATGAAACTAAGCATTGTGCGTACCACTCGGGGATCACCGGACATGACACTGGAGTTTGCTTTGCCCTCAAAGATAAGATCGAGGCTTTGATCAAAGAGGGAATTATCCAACTGAAAGGGGCCCCCCCTAATGTAAATAATAACCCTTTGCCAAATCACGACAATGCCAATATAAACATGATTACCATTGATGATGAAAACGGTTTGGAAGGGACCATTGTGCCAGTCCGAACAGAGGAAAGGGTTGAATCATCGCCTTTGATCACCCCTATAATTACGCTCAAGTGAGGGCACCATTTGAAGTGGAAGTACTCCCTCCGAAATCGCGGATGGTGACGCCGTCCGTCGATACCAAAACCGCCCCTTGGAGCTATTCGATTGGGGAAAGGAGCGAGGGAAAGGAGAAACAAATTGTAGAAGTTGTCGTCGCCGGTATGACAAGATCCGGACGATGTTATGCCCCCGCGACAATCCAAAAAGGTTGTAACAGAGACCGAAGTGGAAGAATTCTCGGAGGAAAATGCCAACCAAGGAGTATTCCGTTGTAGAGCAATTGAAGAAAACACCGGCTCGATTTCTTTGCTATCATTGTTGATGAATTCTCCGACCACGGACGCGCTTTATTGGAAGTACTCAAAGAAGCTTATGTTCCGAGAGAGACCACGGGCGAGAAACTCTCGGCCTTGGTCTGGACAGATTTTAGAGGCCTATAAAGTCTCTTTTCATGACAAAGAATTGCCACCCGAGGGTTTGGGCCACAACAAAGCTTTGAACATAACAAGAAAGTGCATGAACAAGTTCATTTCTAAGGTATTGATTGATGGAGGCTCGGTAGTCAATATTTGTCTGCGCGCGACTCTCCGAGCCTTGGGAATTAGCATTGGAAAGATTCGCGAAAGCCATGTGAGAGTTAAAGGTTTTGATGGAGCCCAAAGGAGCGTTATGGGAGAAATGGATTTAACATTACAAGTGGGGCCCGTAGAGTTCGTCGTGGAATTCCAAGTATTAAACATATCTACCGGCTATAACCTACTAATGGGTAGACCTTGGATCCATGTGGCTCGGTGCGCCTCTTCTACCCTACATCGAGTTTGAAGTTTGTCCGGGATCATCACGAGGTCGTGGTACACGGAGAAGGGAGCAATTCAATATGTCCCGGGACGGATCCCCGCCGTTGAAAGCGTAGATACACCGGATGGGTCTGTCTTCCATGTCGAGAAAAATTACATGTGCCTCCAAAGCCGAAATATTGAAATTACCCCGGTTCTCACAATGGTGGCCCAGAAATGTTGAAGAATGGCTTTAAGCCCGGTCGAGGCCTCGGATTGAATTTAGAAGGTATGGTGGAGCCTGTTCACTTGCTCGCAAGAAGGATACTTTTGGTCTCGGATACAAACCCACTTCTAAAGAGGTCTTATCACCAACTTCCGAAAGAAAAGGGACACTCCCTTGCCAAAGCCTGTTCCACCCTTGAATCGCTCATTTGTCAAAGCATATGCCGCTCGAAGTCGAATGAAGATGATGCAGACGACCTCGCGGAAGGACTCAAAAGCCTTTTCATTGCAGAAGAAGAAATGGAATGCAATGTAATTCTGGATGATTTTAATGAAGGCCCAACTATTTGGGATGCAAAACATGGAGATATTTTGAAAAATTGGACCTGTGCCCCGGCCCTGTTTCTCCGGGAAGCTTGGTAGAAACTACCTTAGTACTTTTTTTGAAACAATGCGATTCTAATTGAGGCTTGAATCGCATCTATGCATTTTAATGTGTTTTGCCTCCGTCTTTTGAAAGCTTAAATGACAAATCCACCTTGCTTTTGCTATTTCAAAATTTATTTTGTTTACTAATTTTCTTTTCTCTTTCAGCATGCAAACTAATAAATCTGTCGATAATGTGAATGTGACATGTAATGAAACAAACAAACAAAATCCAAACAATGAACAGGACTTCGAAGAGTATGAGGAAGACTCGCAGCCAGAAGAATTGACAGAGGAGTTGGAACATTTTGAGAATAAACCAAAGCCAAATTTAGATGAAACTGAGGCAATAAATTTGGGGGATGCAGAAAATGTGAAAGAAACAAGAATCAGCGTCCATCTGAACGCCCCGCAAAGGAAAGAACTGACGGATCTTTTGAGGCAATATATCGACGTATTTGCTTGGTCTTATGACGAGATGCCAGGGTTGAGCACAGATATTGTTTCGCATAGATTGCCTATCGATCCATCCTACCCCCCGGTGAAACAAAAACCAAGGAAAATCAAGCCTGATTTGAGTTTAAGGGTCAAGGAAGAGGTGTCCAAGCAATTCGACGCAAAGGTCATTCGAGTCACAAGATACCCGACTTGGTTGGCCAACATTGTACCTGTGCCAAAGAAAGATGGAAAGATACGAGTGTGCGTGGATTATCGGGATCTCAACAAGGCCACCCGAAGGATGACTTCCTCTTCCAAATATTCACATACTTATTGATAATCGTGCGAAGCATGAATTGCGCCATTTGTTGATTGCTTTGTCGGTTACCACCAGATCTTGATGGATGAAGAAGACGCAGAAAAGACAGCATTCACTACACCTTGGGGAGTATACCGTTATCGGTAATGCCGTTCGGACTCAAGAATGCATGTGCCACCTACATGAGGGCCATGACTACCATTTTCCATGATATGATCCACAAAGAAATTGAGGTCTACGTGGATGACGTTATTATCAAGTCGCGAAGGACTTCAGATCACTTGACAGATTTAGAGAAGTTTTTTGACCGACTGAGGCGGTATAACCTGAAATTAAATCCCGCAAAGTGCGCATTTGGTGTCCCTGCTGGGAAGCTGTTAGGTTTCATCGTAAGTAGAAGGGGTATTGAATTGGACCCCTCGAAGGTAAAAGCTATTCAGGACTTGCCTCCTCCAAAGAGTCGGAAGGACGTGATGAGTTTCCTTGGTCGCCTCAACTACATCAACAGGTTCATAGCACAATCAACAGTGATATGTGAGCCAATATTCAAGCTACTGAAGAAAGACGCTGCTACCAAGTGGACATCGGATTGCCAGCAAGCTTTTGATAGAATCAAAGAATATCTGTCTAACCCACCTGTTTTGGTGCCTCCAGAGCCCGGGAGGCCGTTGCTGTTATATCTGTCTGTGTTAGAAAATGCATTTGGATGCGTGCTGGGGCAACACGATGAAACAGGAAAGAAGGAGCAAGCTATATACTATTTGAGCAAGAAGTTCACACCTTACGAAGCTCGATATACTTTGCTGGAGCGCACTTGTTGTGCCTTGACATGGATTGCACAAAGGTTTAGACATTATCTCGTCCGCATATACCACTTATCTCATCTCCGGAATGGACACACTCAAATACATCTTTCAGAAGCCCATGCCCACTGGGAAGCTAGCAAAGTGGCAAATCTTGCTAAGTGAGTTCGATATCATATATGTCACCCAAAAGGCTATCAAAGGGCAAGCACTAGCCGACCATCTTGCTGAAAACCCCGTAGATGAAGAATACATGCATCTCCGGACTTATTTTCCGGACGAGGAGGTACTGTTTGTTGGAGAAGACATCTCGTAAGAGTACCCGTGTTGGAGAATGTTCTTCGACGAGCCGCAAATTTCAAAGGAGTTGGTATTGGAGCAGCTTTTGATTTCGTAATCGGGTCAACACTACCCAATTTCGGCGAAGCTTCGATTTCCGTGCACCAACAATATGGCGGAATATGAAGCTTGTATACTCGGACTTAGAATGGCAGTTGATATGAACATTCAAGAACTATTGGTTATAGGTGATTCAGACTTATTGATTCACCAGGTGCAAGGCGAATGGGCCACCAAGAACGTGAAGATACTTCCTTACCCGCATTGCGTGAAAGAATTATGCAAAAGGTTCAAATAAATAGAATTCAAGCATATCCCACGAACTCAAAACGAGTTCGCTGATGCTCTGGCAACACTGTCCTCCATGATTCAACATCCGGATAAGAACTACATTGATCCCATCAAGGTGAGCTTATCGGATCAGCCGGCCTATTGTTTCAATATAGATGGAGAGTTGGATGGAAAGCCTTGGTACCACGACATTAAGAGATATCTCAAGATAGGTGAATATCCGTAAGGCATAACCAGTATACAAAAGAGGACACTTAGGAGGTTAGCAAACCATTTCTTCCTAAACGGAGAAATCCTTTATCGGAGGACTCCAGATCTCGGTTTGTTAAGATGTATTGATGCTCGAGAGGCAAGCAGTTTAGTTGAAGAGATACACGGAGGCACGTGCGGGCCTCACATGAATGGCTTCACTTTGGAAAAGAAGATTCTAAGAGCAGGATACTTTTGGATGACCATGGAAACAGATTGCATCCACTTCGTGCAAAAATGCCATCGATGTCAGATTCATGGCGATCTAATCAAGGTGCCTCCTAACGAACTCAATGTGACGAGCTCTCCTTGGCCATTCGCAATTGGGGCATGGATGTCATTGGCCCTATTGAACCCGCCGCGTCAAATGGACACGATTTATTCTAGTGGCAATTGACTATTTCACAAAGTGGGTAGAAGCATCGTCCCACAAGTCAGTAACAAAGAAAGTGGTAGTTGATTTTGTCCGCAATAACATCATTTGTCGATTTGGAATCCCTGAGTCGATTGTAACAGACAATGGGGCTAATCTCAACAGTAATCTGATGAATGAGATATGCAAAAAGTTTAAGATCACTCACCGCAATTCCACTCCATACCGACCTCAGATGAACGGAGCAGTCGAAGCAGCCAACAAAAACATCAAAAGAATACTACGAAAGATGATTGATAATTACAAGCACCGGTACGAGCATCCGCCTTTTGCACTTTTAGGCTATCGCACTACAATCGGGACTTCTACGGGGCAACACCGTATCTATTGGTCTACGGAACGTGCGTGTTACCGCAGGCGAGTAAAATACCATCCTTGAGAATTATCCAAGAAGCCGAGCTAAACGAAGCAAAATGGATACGAATCGGTACGAACAATTGATGTTGATCGATGAAAAGCGATTGAACGCAAGATGCCATGGACAACTTTATCAAAACAGAATGGCCAAAGCTTTCAACAGGAAAGTAAAACCAAGGACTTTCGAACCAGGGCAATTGGTGCTAAAACGCATATTCCCGCACCAAAATGAAGCTAAAGGAAAATTCGCACCTAACTGGCAAGGGCCTTATATGGTTCACCGGTGTTGACCGGAGGAGCATTAATTCTAGCCGAAATGGACGGTGAAGTATGGCCAAAAGCTATCAACGCGGATGCAGTGAAAAGATACTACATTTAGGATTTTTCTATGTAATGCATTTCTTATGTTGTAAAAGTTGCGCTCCCTGGCGGGATACGCAAAGAACCCATGTCGGGTTCCGTTTCCTAGATTGCAAATTTCCCAGAAACACATTTCTTTGTAACATGAACTACGTTATGACCGATTCCCTCGGCGGGATACGTAGGCGGCCACATCGGCTTCGGTCCCATTTTTAGAAAATCCTTATAATCCCCTTTTGCTTGTAATGAACTACGTTATGACCCGATTCCCTCATGGGGATACGTAGGCGGCCTAAATCGGCTTCGGTCCCACCATTAGGAAATATTTTCTCCTTTATCCCACATATGACAAAATGTACCCTTCGATCACCCCGATAGGACAGCAATCAACCCCTACACCGTACTCGGTTGTCCGTTCGAAAGTTCATCATCCTCACATATCGGAAACTCGGGGCATTTTTTTTTGAGAGATCACCGCGCAGAACGCCGATAAACATGGAAAAGCATCGGCAAACTAAGTCTTTAGCCGAAAGAATTTTGGATAAGACGTTTGCTTTGTTTCACCGCATGTCACCGCTCGACGTACATTTATATATGCATACTTCCTTATAAGCAAATTATTTTCAACAAATATTTTTCATTAGAATTCAACATTTAATTTTACGATATGCATACTTGTTACAAACAAATTGTTTTCAACAAATGTTTTCGTTAATGGCTATCCAATACGGGGAACCGAGAGGGGCTACAGTCCGAATCGGCAGGACATACAAGTATCAAGGCCAAAGCTACAAAGTCAACGCGAATCAACTCCCCCTCCCCAAACTCATAAATTTATTTGAGTACGGTTCTTCGGCTTGGAAAGCGGCGGGGAAGCCGCAATATTTATGAGCAAATTCACAAGAGATCTCCGCATCACAAGGATCATTTTCCTGTTTGGAGACTGTACAAAGATGTCATGCTAAACTACATGTTCCCAACCGTGTTGTGTCCACGCAAAGAACGGTATTTCGACTTACGGTCGCATTCTCATCTACTCAACTTTTGCATCGCTTTTATTATGGCATAACGCTTCGACCATAGGGTCACACTTTACATTACGTCAATACGACGACACAAATCAGACGCCCACCTTCTAATGCGGGTATGTTTTAAATCAGGCGCCCACCTTCTAATGCGGGTATGTTTTAAATCAGGCGCCCACCTTCTAATGCGGGTATGTTTTAAATCAGGCGCCCACCTCCTAATGCGGGTATGTTTTAAATCGTGCGCCCACCTTCTAATGCGGTATGTTTTAAATCGTGCGCCCACCTTCTAATGCGGGTATGTTTTAAATCGGCGCCCACCTTCTAATGCGGGTATGTTTTAAATCGTGCGCCCACCTTCTAATGCGGGTATGTTTTAAATCGTGCGCCCACCTTCTAATGCGGGTATGTTTTAAATCGTGCGCCCACCTTCTAATGCGGGTATGTTTTAAATCGGCGCCCACCTTCTAATGCGGGTATGTTTTAAATCGTGCGCCCACCTTCTAATGCGGGTATGTTTTAAATCGTGCGCCCACCTTCTAATGCGGGTATGTTTTAAATCGCGCCCACCTTCTAATGCGGGTATGTTTTAAATCGTGCGCCCACCTTCTAATGCGGGTATGTTTTAAATCGTGCGCCCACCTCCTAATGCGGGTATGTTTTAAATCGTGCGCCCACCTTCTAATGCGGGTATGTTTTAAATCGTGCGCCCACCTTCTAATGCGGGTATGTTTTAAATCGCGCGCCCACCTTCTAAGCGGGTATGTTTTAAATCGTGTGCCCACCTTCTAATGCGGGTATGTTTTAAATCAGGCGCCCACCTTCTAATGCGGGTATGTTTTAAATCAGGCGCCCACCTTCTAATGCGGGTACGTTTTAAATCAGGCGCCCACCTTCTAATGCGGGTATGTTTTAAATCAGGCGCCCACCTTCTAATGCGGGTATGTTTTAAATCAGGCGCCCACCTCCTAATGCGGGTATTTAAATTTCAGTCAGGCGCCCACCTCCTAATGCGGGTATTTAAATTTCAGTCAGGCGCCCACCTCCTAATGCGGGTATTTTATTTTAAATCAGGCGCCCACCTCCTAATGCGGGTATTTTATTTTAAATCAGGCGCCCACCTTCTAATGCGGGTATTTTATTTTAAATCAGGCGCCCACCTTCTAATGCGGGTACTTATTTTAAAGTGTAAACAGGCGCCCGCCAACGCCATCATCTGCACAACATTAAGCAACGACATCATTTCAACTTACAAAGTCATATTCTCACTTACATATCTTATGCAACTGTTATACACTAACTTTTATCTTAGCTCTGGTCCACAGGAATTTGAATCGGCGGGAGCTTTCAGCACAACGTGGAGCTATATCTTACGGCGAACCAAGGCAATTTGGTCAACAACCTACTTCGAACGTCGATCCGCTCTTTCCCATTAGTTTCTCGCATCTGCGACCAGTGTCATCCTAAGTCGACACTGGGGCATTGTTTCTGGAATGTGCACCATCTTTTTGCAACTTCTATACCCCTCGGGATTCTATTTCTTACCATGCAGTCCCGACGATCGGGACAAAATTGGCTACTCGGTCAACTTCTTTGTCCGAAAATTCTTTCATCGTTTCCGGCCAAAGAGGGGCCTCTGTTGACACCCAATTTTGTCCCATCTTTTATGATTTTATTCGTAATTTTTAATATTTTGACACTTTTAAAACAATTTTTTAAATATAGGCATATATGTGTATATATCTTATTATTATCATTATTCACATTTTTACTATCATTTGCATCTTTATCATACTCATAGTTTTATCCATAATATTCTATGTTATTTTATTTTTCGCAAGAATTGCATCGCATTTCCATTTTTTTATTAAGCATTAAGCATTTCACAAATATTATATTATTTTATTGTCACATCGTTACGTTATTTTAAATAATTCACATCTTTTACATAAAAATATATATATATATATATATATATATATTAAACTCCTTTTTATTTTAACCAACTCCCCATTTTTCATTTTTTCAACCCAATGCAATTTCTACCCAACCTAAACTAAAACCCATTTTTCGTCCAAGCCCAATCCCCAAATTAAATTCCCACAAGCCCAATCCCAAAATAAATTCCCCAATCCCCAAACGCGTCGCCCCCCCTACCCCATTCGACCTCTCCCCCTTTTAATAACCCAATACCCGTCGGCCCGATCCACCCGACGTCGCCCCCACCCAAACCCGTGGCCCATAACCCATCCCCCCATTTTTAATCCCCCAAACCAAATCAAAAACCCAAAAAAAAAAAAAACCCAAAAACCCTAACCCCCCCCCTCACAAATCGCCGCCGCCCCGTACCCCCCATCCGACCGGTCACCTCGCCCACCGCCACCACCCACTCCCCGCCACCAACCCCCGACACCACCACACCCCTCCCGTCACTTCGACCCACGCCCCTACCCCCTAAAATCCGCTTCCAAAATTCAGAAATCTTTACCTTTAATTCGAATTTCAAACTCGTTCTTGGGGGGAAAATCCACCTATAAATACCCCATGTTGTTCTTCATTTTGAGGGGATATTTTTCGTGGATAAAAACAGATTTTCGAAGGATTTTTCGGAAGACTATTCCATATATACATAAAATATTTGTTGTGTTCTAGATTTTGAATCATTTGTCGTCTTTGTTGTTCAAGATACAAGTCCGAAATAGGTCCAAGATTCGAAAGAAAGGAGGTGAGTTTTGTTCTTGAACTTGAGTCCGAAAATCTGTTTGCATTTTTGTTGTTCTTCATCGATTTCGGGTCGGGTCGGCCACGACCCGATCGACCCGGTTTGGGTATTATTTTCGAATTCTTGCATGCTCATATTCCCGTATGTTGGTTATCCGAATTTGGTGAATATTTGATTTCGGGTTGAATTTTCGATTCGGGTCCTGGGTCGACCTTGGCTTGGGTAACATTTCAAAACACTTGCATTTTTTTATTCTTGTATGTTGGTTATCCGGAATTTGATGGAATTATTCGATTTCGGATCTTTTACCCGATTCGGGTCGGATTATCGACCGGCCCGGGTCGACCTTGCTTGAATTTCTAAATTTCTTGCATTATTGCTTGTTGTTGTTATTGGCTATCCGAATTTGGTGTTGAAATCGATTCGAGTTTGGATCACCGATCCGGGTCGGTCGACCCGATTTGGATATTTCCGAATTCTTGCATTTCATATTTATGTATGTTGGTTATCCGGAATTGATGGAATTATTTGATGTCGGGTTGAATCTCCAATTCGGTCGACCCGATTTGAATTTCCAAATTTCTTGCATTGTTGTTGTTGTTATTATTGGCTATCCGAATTTGGTGAATATTTGATTTCGGGTTGAGTTTCCGATTCGGGTCGGGTCATCGATTCCGGGTCGGTCGACCGGTTTGGGTAACATTTTCGAATCCTTGCATTTCATATTTTTGTATGTTGGTTATCCGGAATTGATGGAATTATTTGATGTCGGGTTGAATCTCCGATTCGGGTCGGGTTACCGAACCGGTCGGATTATTGAACCGGCCGGATTATCGAATCCGGTCGGGTCGACCCGGCTTGAATTTCCAAATTTCTTGCATTGTTGTTGTTGTTATTGGTTATCTCGAAATTGATGAAATCGCTTGATTCCGGTTGAACACATGATTCGGGTCGGGTCGACCGGTTTGAATTCCCAAATTTCTTGCATTTCATGTCTTGTATATTGGTTATCCGAAAAATGAAAAAAATCGATTCGGGTTGGCATCCGATTTGGGTCGGTCACCGACCCGGATCGGGTCGACCCCGTTTTGGCGTATTTCCGCATTATGGCATTTTTTCATATCGTGTATATTGGTTATCTAAAAAATCTGAATTTCGATTTCATTCCGGTCCGTTTTTCCGAATTAACTCACCGTTCACTTTTTCTTTCGTCTGTTTTTTTCGTTTAATTAACTCATTATTTCATCTCGCCTTTATTTATTTCTTTCGTTTCTCTCGTTTTCTCGTTCGTTACATTGGTTAAACATCCGGTAACGGATATCTTACTATTCTTAATGCTTTATCTTGTTTTATTAATACCGCATTTAGGCCGACGAAATTGAATTCGAGGCCGCGCTTTTCTTTCATTTCAATTCTCTGTTTTTCAAAGACTTGTTTTAAGTATCCGGCAATGTATATTTTATCGTTTTTACCGTTTTAAACTAAACACCGCATCATTTTCGGAAACTATTTTTTTCTCGCCTCTATTTTCCTGTCTCTTTCTCGCTTTCGTTTTTATCGTTTCATTTTAATTTTACCGATTTGGACATGATACTACACTTTGGCCGATGAAAAATATCCGTCGATTTTGAGGCCTCCACAAATCGTAAAGACGGAAAATATAACTTCGGGCAATGATGAAGACTTAAACCTTTTATTTCATCCGAGATCAACATGTTTAGTAGGCGAGGTGAATTATATATTCGCAGCCACGATGTGATTATAGTGATCTTTTCTATTTCACTCGAGAGACCAACACGTTTAGTAGGCGAGGCAATCAAAATAAACCACATTAGTCATATGTTTGCGACCACGACGTGATTGGAATGTTCTTTTCAAAATTTAAGTTCGAGCCTCTCCGTGATCAAAACATTCACCGTTTTGAATACGGATATGAAGTTATTTGTATTTAACTCGTTTCTAACCGTTTGTTCTTGACGGCTTAGCGGGGATTAAAGTAAATAAAGGCGATTATTCCTCGGTGTTTATTTATTTTATTTCTTTCTTTAATTCAAATTTTATCCCGCTTTGTATTGTAATATTATTTATCGCACTTATGTAACTATTGAAATGCTTAGAATAGGCAAACTTAGGATTAATTCATAGGGTAGTTTAAGATTTGAAACCCGTCGCTAGCTTATTTATTTGTAGGCTCGGTTAAATTCAAACTTAGAAATCCTTCGCTAGTTTATTTATTTTAGGCTCGTCACGCGTATTCAAGATTTTCAAAACAACTTTTGTCATCTTTTATTTGCTTTATTAAATCATACCGAATAAGTTTATCTTTTGTCAATTTACAATTCATTGATTCCCCAAATTTTACTTCTTTGGCATCATAAATAATTTGTTTTACTATCAATTGTCAAAAACATATTTTTTCAACTCTACATGTATTTCTCTTTAAATACCATTCAAATGCATATTTAAAAAATCTCTACATGTATCTTTCTTTTTAAAATGCATCATTTACTAATTATTTGCAAACATCTTTAAATCATTATACTTGTAAAAACATATATTTTTCTAGTAATAATTAACCTGAGTTTGACCGGATAACCGCAAGTTAGCGGATCTTAAAGGATGCCTAACCCCTTCCCTTTAGGATAATAAAGAACCCTTACCTAGAATCTCAAATAGTTTCGCAGACCTTAAAATTGGAGTTTACATTGCAGCATTTAGTTAATATTTAGGTGTCCTAATTCACCGTAAAAAATAATTAGGTGGCGACTCCTCAACCCTCAATTCTTTACCCAGGAATCACCGAATAAGTCGTGCTCCGCTCCGACACCTCCCGCGGGGTCGAAGGTAAAAAAACGGGCGCGACAAGTACTACTATGGTTTTGAAACTGATGGGACGGTTGATAAAAGCTATTACATGGATCAGTTAGAGAATTTGAATGGGGAAAGTTTTTTCCCTGACATTTACATTGGATCTCCTTTAACTGGCACGCTAATGGTGAGTGATACTCATAGAAACAACCAGCAATTCAATAATCAATTGCCTTATTGGAGCGGTGAAATGGATCCCATCGATGACATTCAGTTCGACTGAAATCTTCTTTCAAGATAGCATGATTTAAATTGTGTTTTTTCAGATGAATTGAACAGTTGCATGTTTAGAAACTTTAATCATGCATGTTTCCTTTCTTTCTATGATTTTAACTGGTTTTGTATGAAAAGGAGATCTTTCTTCTTTGGTTGTTTTCATAGCTATAACTGGTTGTGCTTGAAACAGACAGTAGAAATTTCTCTTTTGCAATGACTGCATCAACTTTCTTCAAAGCTTTGGTCATTCTGTTTTCCAGTTTTCATCATTGCCTACTCAGGAAGGAAAGAAAGGACCACCACAGTATGTAGTCCAGTGGATGGGGTGAGCCCTTGGTATGAAAAAATCCTTGGTAGGGAGCGTTCCCCCGAATGAGCCCTACACATCGCGAATCCTAAATAATTAGGCTCCAATGCGGCTACCGAACACCGGATGGAAAACCAAAAAAATAAAGGAAGAAGCATTCCCTCGAATGAGCCCTACACAGTGTGAATCCGAAATAGTTGGACTCCAAGACAGCTACCGCCTACCGGACACCGGATGAGAAATCAAAAAAATAAAAGGAAAGAAAAGTAAAATGACCAAATGTGGAAGTGGGAGCCTAAATTCTTAGCTACTACACCCTCAGTCCTAATTTATGTACATCATTTGATTTTGCACAAACTTTAAAAAAGAAAGTTTAACTTTTGAAATATGTGGTTAAAACAAACCTTAGACAATTGTGTGACTATAAATCACTTCATTAAGGTAAAAGGAAATTTTAAAGTTAAATAGTTTTAAATTATAGAAAGATGATATTCTTTTTGAGACATACTAAAAAGAAAATAGTGCCACATATTAAAACAGAGGGAGTATAAAACATTGGATGTTTTCGAAAGATATCATGGCCATCTTTATTTTCAATTATGTAACAAGTTTTGTACTAATGTCCTTATCATGTGTGCTATTGCTAACGAGTTACCTGAAAATATAGGTTGCTTGAGTATGAAGACAAACCATTAGGACAATTGGAAGTGTTGTTTAACACTAAGGGCTCGTTTGGTATTCCGGGATTAAATTTGACATGAGTTTATCTCATTTTGGTTGGGATAAAATTGTGGTATAACTAATCCTAGGATTAGTTGTTCCGGAATTGTAGTGTTATTTTTATCTTTGTGAAAAGGGTGGAATAACTAATCCCGTGATAACTTATCCCGAGATAATTAATTCTGAAATAATTTGTTTCCAATCAAACGATCCCTAAGAGCTTAATTGGTGGGGTGGGGGAAGTCGATGATGAGTTGGGGCTAAAAAAGCTCGTCGTGATGAACTTGCTGCATGACTGATAAATGTTGAAAAAGGAATAAACTTTACAAAGGATCTATTTAACTAGCAAATAAACTTTCAACAGAGATATAAAAAATAAAAAAAAGGCAGCCCGGTGCACTAAGCTCCCCGCTATGCGTGGGATCCGGAAAAGGACCAGACATCCTTCCAGTAAAAGGAGCGACATGACATGGGACTCATATTTGCTTCTTTCCTTACAACTTATTCTCATATAAAAAGGTTTAATTTTAAAAGGCTTTTAACATATTTAGAGCTTGGTTCTTCCTTAAAATCCAACCACATAAGCAGCTTATCAGTTATCATGTCTACTTGTTGAAAATTGTTTTCAGTTATTGCAGTAATTTTTTTAACATAACAAGTTGCTTAGGTTTAGGATGAATCTACTTTTTGAAATTTTAAATTTCTGTTGGATAGATTAGTTTGTTGAGATTTTTTAGTTCTTTTGAATTTTAAATTGCAGATTTTCTTTCTTCAAGTTGGCTATTTAAAGCCCCCAATACTTAATAAAATAATTGAGATGCATTTTCTAACCTTTTTGCTGCACCATCTTTTAAAAAGAAAACCAACACTAGTCAATATATTTCTAATTTGTCCTCTAAATATTATGGTCCATACTAGATTATACAAAAAGTTGGACCTGTAGTTTACAAAATCCACATCCCCTGAACTATTGCTCTAAATTACCTTCCATGTTTCTGTATTGAAACCTTGTTATGAAATTCTTGCTCAGATTTTACAACCTCCTATACTTAAACATTTACAACCCTTATAGCTCTCAGTCACTTAAGATGATTTATAAGGGGAATAAGGCAATAGCTCAACTGTTGGATCAATGGGAACATTTAACTGAAGCTCCGGCTACGTGGGAGGATGCTACTGCCCTGAGAGTTCATTTTCCATTTTCCGTCCTTGAGAACAAGCAAGTTTTTTTATCAGGGGAGTACTGATGCTAAGAAATTTTATATTCTACAAGGACCAGGGAGCAAAAGGCATGATGTGGAATTTTGAACAGTGGTGTGGAAGTCATACTTCTGCTTTGCCAAAAAGATAGAGAATGTTTGTTGTCTGATGATAACTAAGCTCACTTGTGTTTCTTCCCACCAGCAAGAATACGTTGAATCTGAAGCCCTCTGCTGAAGGCCTGGTTAAAGAGCAGCCTTGTCTGGAACTCGGAGACAAATGGGAACCAAGCAAGAACAGCAACGGGTGCAAAGATTGTGAGCCCCATTAAGTAATCATATCCTCTAGCTAGAGCCTTCACAGAACTCCACATTCCTATGCCCTTCACCACTGTCCTACATGCCTGTGCTATCTGCAGGGTAGATAAAACAAGTCTCAAATATATGTACACACTTATATCTGTGTGCTATGTCAAAGGCAGTTAAGTGCGTTTTTGTCAGATGCAATGAAGCTGTCAAAATTTTTAAGAATTTCTCACTGTTATAGCCTCAATCCCACTGACTATTAGTAGAAAAAATGCAAAGACAGGAAACCTTTCTACGGATAAAATTGAAGATATGAAATAGTTACCGAAAGAAGAGCCCATCCAGTTGGCAAGAAGGCCAATAAGCTGGCAAAAATATCTCCAACAGTAAGACTTAGGAATTTGAACAGCATGACAAGTGTGACTATGAAGCCAATGAAAAGGACCAACTTCAGAAGCCTGAACATCAGCTGGAAATCAGCACTGAACTTCTTCCTGCCCAGGGACACAATCTGCAGATAGAAGTACAGTTTCAGAATTACGCATGGAAAGACAACCTTCTCTAAAGAATGGTTTCATGATGCAAGAGAGGTTCCAATACTGACCTTCAAGACGACCATGACGAACACAATGACCAACCAGGACAAACCATAAACCTGTGATCATCAAAACAAGTATTAGCAGATAAGTGGATGACAATTACACTTCCATATATTATATTGAAGCTGAAAATCAAGATCTACTTACCATGATACTTTTATCACCATTGGACACATTCAGCTGATAAACAATTCCATACTGGAAAAGTAAGAAGCGCATAGAAAGCAGAACTTCACAGAAGCGGCCAATTAGGCCAGAATACTGCAGATGCTCTTGCTCTTCCTCCCACCAAGACTCCCAACTCTTGGTTGCCGGAACACCAATGCCTCCATGGTTGCTTATCCACTTGGCCCAATCCTCCCAATCATCAACTATCTTTTGCCATTCAAATCCGGATGGATTAAAGAGGAAGGGAGCAAACAGCCATGAAACCACCATGAACCACATTGAGCCACTTAGAAGCAAGAAAGCTATAGAGTCTGTAACAGCCACGCCAAAAATTTCATAAGCTATGAGCAAAATCATAATTTCCAGTGCTTTGGTGAAATGGCTCCTTGAGTACATCCTGTAGTTCTCAGCAAACTTTTCATGTCTCACAACAAACCCACGCCCAGTTGCTCTGTATTTTGCACCACCATGTAAAATTGTGCGGCCAAAGTAGTGGAGTTTTGTTCCAAGAGAGAAGGTAAAGAAAACAGCAGCCAACTGCAGGTTCATGATGATGATGTCACCTGAAGCAGTCCTGAAGCCTCTTTCCAGTCCAATCTCCATAACCATGGGCAGGGCCATCAATAAACCAAGTTGAACGACAGACTGTGAGGCCATTGCGGCCTTGAGAGCATCCTCACCCTTTGATCTTGCAACTTTGACAATAGACTGTTCCAGTCCGCTCAATGCAAGGTAGAGTTTACCATATAAAAATGCATAAACTGTGAGGACTACCAGCTGCAAGGAATAAACAAAATGATATCATAGGTATATCTCTTCCTTTATGTTATTTCGCAGAAGCAAAGTGATTGACGCACATGCTTCGAAATTGAAGTAATTGCAATATATTATAATTTTGAAGTCATGTAATCCACAGCATCTGAGGTAAAACTTTATATATTAATGACATCAAATGTTAAATAGGACTTACCATTGAGCTGATATAAAATCCAGTAGTTGTGAAATAACAGGACAGCATACGGAAAAAATCAAAGCGATGTCCTAATCTGTACAGATCTCGGCTAAGAGTCTGCTCTCCATTACCACATGCCACTTTTGCCTCAAAGAGAGAGATTTGGTTAAGACCAACATCTCGCCCCTTTCCAACTTGAATGTATTCATGGTGAGTAATATTTCCACGTCGCAACGTTGAGTTGAAACCTATACAGCCAAACGTTATGAAACAATAAGGTGATCATGTCAATGCATCAATAGATATATTTCTAAAAGTTACCTGCAAATATGTCCTCGCTGAGATTGATACCCCTTGAAGCTTTGCTAATTCCACCGCGAGTGATGTGGAAAATTCTGTCGAATACATCTGGATGTCCATAATGGAAGCGGACCCTAAAATCATCAAAGCATAATAAAAAATAAATCTCATGGTCTTCTCAGAAACCAGAATATAACATAAATGTAAATCATTTAGATATACCAGGTGAACTCTAACTGCAAGCAAACCACTGAAAGAAAGTCCCCACTGCTCCTGATTTAGTTTCTATAGAAGATTACTAGTTTCCAGTTCTCCATTTCCATTTTGGAGAAAGAAAGAAAGTTACTTACCTATGTTTGGTTCTTAGAAGGTTAGAGGGTAAGGGGGAAATTATGAGAAACTAACTGGCTTACTTGACCTTTTGATTTGATATTGGTGATTACTTCCTGTTGTTTGTTACAATTAGGAGGGATGTAAAACAGATATAATCGCTCTTCCTGTCCAGTTTTGGATGGATTGAGAAAACTGCCCTGGAAAGTTCTCCAATTCGTCCATTTTTACTTGACCTTATTTACTTCTTTACCAAATAAGGGAAATGATTTGTACCCCCCTCCTATTTTACTTCTACTCCATCCCCTCCTCTTTTCACCCAACCACACATAGATGAATAATGCAGGAAAAATAAAAGTAAAGTTGAATATGACAAATGTTTTTTTTCCAAAAAATGATGCATTGATATGGAAATACAGGAATGTCATTCAGTAGTTTTATGCATTAAGGAACAGAAGAACATACCTCAAGGGCCTTGCAAGAACTCTCTGACCAATGGTGACAAAACTTGTCTCTTGATTAGACATAAACCAAGCCAAAGAAGAAACACTGCCATTTGGAAGATGTGCGGCCTTATTAGATATGTCAAAAACTAGATTTAATGAAACTAAACAGGCTCTAGAAGAAATTATTATGCAACCTTCCAGTGAAGATATGCTCACGAACACCCAAAATTGTAGGTGGACGCACTCCATGATCTTCATTAAATTCCTCAAGAAGGTTACGCATTTTTAAGGCTTCCTCCAAGTAATTGTCCTGCAAGAGAAAGCATTAAGTTATTATTTTCTGATTACTTATCTTTATCTATTTCAACTCAGTCTCACTTCACCTGATTCATGTCAATGGTCTGAAGAGCTTCCCCACGAGAGAAGATGATCGCATGATTCTGATTTTCAGGTTTTCCTTCTCCTATCTTTGCTGCACCAGGCAACTTTATACGGTATATTTCCTTCAAACAGAGATCATAGAAGAAATCAGGACTTGCGCAAAGAATCAATCACAGGCAATATGTAAGATAAAAGAACACTGATAACCTGATCAAGATTATCAACAGCTTTCACCAACACTGAATAATAAACTTTCTGAGTTTTTCCACCTTCCCGTTCTTCGACTTCATCAATATATGCTACACGGAGAGAAGGGTTGCTGCACAGTTAAAGGAGAAAGGAATTTTGAACAGTATTCTAAATACATTGGAGTATAGGAGAATACAACTTCTTTTAGTTTTTCCTTGTTTCTTTGGAGAAATAAAAACTTACTTGACCATCAAGTTCAGAATATCAGTTGCATGTCGATCTCCACTTCGCTTTTGAATTCCATAATTCTGGCAGGTGGCGACATAAGTGAATTTCATGTCAGCCACAGCTTCTAATTGAGCATACAATGATCTTTGGCTTTTCTTATCCTCCTCGGATGGTACTGTAACAGCTTTGTATCCTTCGAGAATCTCTGTGGAAAAAATAGTCAAATGTAGTATTCTACCAGAAAGGAAAGCACTAGGTACCCTATTTTAAGCACCTTAGGCGACGTATTGGTAAAACAGACTAAGAAGCAAAAAAATGTCGGTTGTTTAACAGTGTACGTGTTCTCTACATGTTGCATAATATAACTCGCTATAATCTCTTAAACATAACATAAGTATGAAACAGTTCTTTTCCGTTCATTCATTGATAGCTCCCATTACCATGCAACAGAACCAACCACCAAAATAAATTCTGGTATGACAAATTAAGTGATACTACATGTAAAACTAGTACAAAACAGGGGAATTTTTAGTGTTTGCATGAAAAGTATACAGAAAGTTTTTACACCTCAAAGGAACCTTAAATCCATAAGAACTCAAAGCTCTCAGACCATACATGTATCAGAAGGCAAATACATGTACATATCACTTATGTGGATCCTATTGTTGGTTCAGATGGCTCCTTATAGACCACAACTTGCCTTAATAAACTTCAGCTGCCAATTATGTCGAGGACATATCATATGCAAGGGAAAAAACTTACAGCTGATAGCGATTATTTCTAACTAAAGAAAATTCAGCAGATGTAGCTCATTTTTTCCCTATTATTACAAGAACTGTCAAGGTTCTTAGCCCAAAGATAAAATCTCTTTACAGGAAAATGGCTTTAAAAATATTATGATTTACCTCCTTCTGAAGCCATGTCAAGAAATGCTTGAAGCTTCAAGGCCCTCCTGTAGTACATCATTCCTCTTACTGAAAAGAATAAACAGTAACGATAAACAATCGATAGGAAACTGTTAAGTTGAAAAGAATATGATAAGAAAAAGTATTTTAAGGTGCCTGTTCTGCAGAGAGTCTGTCCCCTTAATGAGGCCCAATGACGGAGCTGCAAGATGTTTTCTTCATTTTCCCAAACCTCCGATTCCTTTTTACATCCAAGACGTTCCATGAAGTTATTCCATTCATCTAGAAGGAAATAAAGTGGTGTCAAATACATAAGAAAAGACACCAATAAAATCAGAAGAGGAACATCATACTGAAAGGAATTTCATTTTCAAGTAGTTGATAATACAATGAAACCTGGATAAATCTTTTGGAGGTAGTAAATGATTGATACACCGTCTTCATTTTCCATCTCAAGATCACCTTTTGAGTAGACAGTTTCCTCACTGTAGTATGGGGTCATGACACTGCATATGAAAAAATATAATTGCAAAACTGAACTTTGGATGATAGTACAATGGATCCATGTGACAAATGAGAGAGTTTGAATATTAATAATAAACAAAAGCACAGGTGTTTCTGCCGCTATTTACATGTTAATAGTGAGTTTTCACGACTATAATAATGCAATGTTACTAATTAACTTCATATAATTGATTGTTGACTGACTAGAAATCTTATGCTCTCTCCAAATATTAACTGCATGCCATAGGAAAGTCAAATTTTCAAAAGAGAAAGCTCAAACTCATCAGATAATTTATCCATAAACTTGAGGATGTACGCCGTCGTGGATTATGAGCAGTACCTGAATGAAAGCATTTTGCGCACTCGAGGGGCACGTGGCATTTCCATGAATAATGAATTTGTGAAAAAGGAAACCCTTCTGCGTGCTTCAAGGTTTGTTGGAACATCAACAGCTGATTCTTTTACAGTTAAGAGAAGATAAAGACGCCGAATCTGAGAAAAAGTCAATATGATGTTTCTCTTTCCGTTTATCTATTAATTGAAGACAAATCATATGATCATACACATATCAAAAGACCTGTTCTTCCCACTGTGCTGTTACTGGAGGAGGGAATGCAATAGCTGTTCTTGAGTCAGTATTAGCAAAGAGTTGCTTCCCAGAATCCCTTCCATTATGACCAAGTTCTACTAGTTCCCTGAAACAATTATACAATGACCAGAACAAAAATCAAATTGAATATCTTAAATAACACCAATACTATGCATTTATTATGTAAAAAACTCATCCTAAAATGGCACAGAATTCACTAACCCGATTTCATTCACCATCATGTCACGGGTCACTATTTCTAACATATCCTGCAGTGCTATAACAACGCTGTTCCTTTTAGATGGATCACCATCTCTCTGCAACAAGAAAGAAAGTGAAATATCCGGTATATGAAGTTCCACTGCTACAGACACCAGTCAGTGTATCACTTACCAGTATCTCAAGTAGGTCCACAAATTTCTTACAAAGGTTTTGCAAAGGTCCTGTTCTGAAATTTGCAAGGAACGTGTTCTTTGAAATGCTGTTTTCAACTTCTTTTATGATGATTCCTATGATCCTAGACACACAAATTAGACAGGATTAAGAAGATATGGATGTAATGAAGAAGTATTAATTTGTCATTTGATGCAGAAATTGGAAAGACCACATTAAACAGATCAAATGATGCATGAAGGTCGCAAACTACATGTAGATATGTTGCATCACCACATTATACAAGGTCGCAGATATGAGCTTCCACAGAAGTACAAAAAAATGGTTCAACAGAAAAAATTAAATGGAAGAACAGGTAGGAGAGAAATAAAGATTAGAGAGAATGCATCTTATTTTTCGAAACAAAGAACACAGGTTAAACCAGACAGTTTACTGCATAAAAAGAAAATTAAAAAAATGACAAGAACTAGAACTCTGATAACCCAATCAAGGAGTTAAATGAAGCGAAAAATGTAATACCAAAGACCATTCTTATGAAACAAAAGCACCAGTGAGCTAAACCTAAGGTGATTCAACAAAGAATATCACTGTACTGGAAGACCAAGCATTACGGCATACTATAGCTGGAGAAAGCGTTGTCTGGCTAAATGAACAAAAGACGGGGGTAGCAGAGAGGAAATAAACAAGTTCCAAATAATCCTGATGGGTATTCAAGAATATATTTGAATTCAGATGCATGTGTTCATGAAGTTGAATGATGAGGAAACTACAATAATGATTCTTAGATCTATGAGTAAGCTGAATAAGCAACCTTTTCTCAGTTTCTCCGACAACCAGGGCATTAAGAACAAGTTTAAAAGATTCATAACATTCAATGACGGCACACTTCATGTATTCATCCGCACATATGCGCTTCCAAAGGTCAGCATCTCTGGAACGAAATTGTAAAGCCATGTCCAATGCAATTGGAATCTGCAAAGGGAAGAAAGTCAATCAGTGCAGAAAAAATTAAAACAGAGGTGCATCAGCTGACAGTCTTTACCTTGCTAGCAAGCAAAAAGGGTGGCCATTGAATGACTTTCAGACTGGGGTCTGAGGAATAAGGAACAAGTAATAGGTCCATCTCCCTGAAATAATGTGTAGACAGTTCAATTCTCAATGTCAGAAGAACCAACTAGAAAACAAAAAGATGAGTTAAGGGACTTTTCCTATCACTTATAAGATCCTCTTCGCGAAAACTGCATATAAATTCATTCCATAACTGAGCGAATTTTGCAGCTTCGCTTCTCTTGCTTGGTGAAACCTATACATCCAAAAAGAATATATTTTATAGATTTTTCACTTTTACAAGTCTTTGGCAATCTATTTATCTTTATGGACTGAAGAATAAAAAGCATATACACAACGGAAAATATGAGGGCAAAAGAAACCTCATTAAAACTCTTGGAGAGGGAAAATCCCTTTTTCTCAGTTTTGTCGTTAGGCACCAAGTAAGTGTTGAATGCACCAGGAAGAGACTGAAATCTTGACCTTAACATGCCTAAAGTTCTTATCTGTGTGAAAGAAAGCAACAAAAAGAGCAGAACCATATGTTAATAAAGATTAACAAACTCAACAAATTAAAAATGATAATTTAATAAGATGAAAGCATAGTTTTTCAGGAAACCATATTTCAATTGCTTCCAAACCTAAAATATCTCAATCAACCCTGATCTTTGATGCGGCAGATTTCATTAGTGACAATTTGAGTGATGGAACACAGTTATGCTACCACCAGAAAAGGAACGGCTACTACTAATATATTTATACATGGATAATTAGTTGCAATAATAATTATAGTAATGCATTTCACTGACTTCCTAACCAGCCTTTATCACTGTCCACAAACATTTTTGGCCTAAATCTCTTTTCTGTAAACAAAACAAGACACTTCAGATATGCTTCTGCAATCTACTGATGATCACTGCTTCTAATACTCTATAACAACCTTTTTTAAATAGGAATTGTTTCCGAACAAAAAGAAATAGGTTAACAACCAATACAAAGGTTGTTCCACTTTCAATTTTGCTCATTTCTGTCTCACACTAACCTGATGTTAGATTGAAATCAGGAGATTATAATTGTTGTACACACAGATTTCCAACTTTTAATATTTGTGAAGGAACATCACTACTATGTAGTGCTCTACCCTAGACATCATAACGAGCAGCAATAATCAAGTTATCTCTAAAACTAAATTTCAATAAGATCTATTGACAAGTTACAAGACATTAACCATATCAAAAATTGACAGAAAAATAATGTTAATCAAGATGCATTCCGAAAGTCATTACCTCACCCAGACGATCGAAGGCACCTATAACACCACCACACAAAGTTGAGAAAATAGCATACCATATTTGAGTGTCCATAAAGTAAACCTGTATAAATTTGGAGTAAACTATTTACTAGTAAAAGTTAACCATGAAGCATGTAAAATGACACAAAGACAAGGCATACCATGACAACTGGTGCCCACAGGGCAACCACAGCCCCCCAGTTGCTCCTAGCTGCACACATAGGATATATTCATAAGCATCAATTCAGAGATAGAGAAACTGAAAAAAGAGAGTGAAATTTGGAATATATACCATCGGGGAAGAACTCATGCCAAGAATACTGAACGCGAGTGATGTCCATTATCATTTTCGTGGGTTTTATAAGAGGCTTTATCTGAAGACAGATATATACCATGATAGAAGATAAACACAACTACCACATCCCATTCCAAAGAAGAGCAACGGAATAGACATCCAATTACCTGAATAAAGTAGCTGAATGCAAATTTTGCACAAAGAAGTAGCACCCAGAAGAGAGTATACCTGATACAAGAAGTGAAGCAACCGATAGAGGAAGTGTCCAACATAAATAAGAGAAAGTTGGAAGTAAAAGACTTGTTAACATACTTTATTAGTGCAAATTGACTTTCATGCATTCCCCTCCCAACATATATTCTTGGCTGCAGAAAAGCAAGCAGGCAGACAGTTACGTAATGTTCGCTTTAGAAAATAAACTATTGGCATATAACTGGTATGAGTGGACAAAATATATGAGCTGTTATGTCTTATGGAAATAGATAACTGGATGAACTCTATCCTATTTTTGCAAATGCTAAACCATATGATCAGAGTACAAAGAAATTCAAACAAGCAAAGTTCATCTAAAATTTGAAACATATAAAGTTTCACATAGATTCATTCAAGGTTCGCCCTTGTTATCTAAACTATTTTACCTCTTTTCCCAGGATTTATGTTCTTTCAGCTATCGTTTTTGAAAATCATGGGATCCGTCAGTGTAAATCTTAAAGTCCTTTTGAAATACTGTTTATTAATTCATATGTAGAAGATATTCACAATTCGTAAAGGGACTCAAAACCAAAAAATCTGATGTATTATTGGTGGTTAACCAAAGGAAAACACAATAAAGTCCAGATGTGGTGAAAGAAGAAGCAGAAGATAGGATAAGAATAAAGAATTTGCTTTCAGCTCAAGAAATTGATTAACTGCAGATAGCATGTAAGCCTTCTTAACTGACACCAGGAAAATAAAATGTTCATAAGAAACTAAACAAATGCATTTTCGCTGGTCAGAAGGCTTTTTGTTATTACCTGTGACCACCACAGAAATAACCTTACAACAAGCCAATCCGAGTTCTCAATCCATCGACGGAGCATTGGGAAAATAAACAAAGCTGCAGTAAGTAAATTGGGTAGTAGGTATACAGCCACAGCCATTAGATACAAAGGAGGAATGCCCTTCATCTTGTCTAGAAATGTCAGGGAATTTCGAATCTGTGTAAATAGTTCTGAATTGCTTTCTTGGACATAAAATAGTGGGAGGATGATAGACCATGCAAGGCTGACAATTATCTTCAGAACGTTCCTCAGTACATCTGTGAACTTCCATCTATGATAGCCCGGAAAGTTCAGAACAAGGTCCAGGATACCTAATGTAAAAAACAAGGCATGGTTATTTTTCTACTAAACCACTACTAATTAACATGTAAAATGGAAATAATAAGAGTAGAAAATCTTATGAGATGTTAATGCAATTTCAAAGAAATTATAGATTTACGTACTTTGGAGAAAGCGAAGTAACGCTGCTGTTATGAAAATACTGGACAGGTTGTATAAAGAATCCTTCTTAAATATATCCAACACAGGAATGTCACTCCATGCAAATATGACCATGGCCTGCAAGAGTACATTCCCAGAATGCCCCAAAACAGAACAAGTAAGCTATAAGGAGCAGAGAAACAATATTTAGTAATATTCAGAGCTCGAATTTTCCACCTGCAGAGCCAGGAGAAAAAAGGTCCAAAGACGGTCATAGCTCCGGAAGATATGCCAAAATGACCGGGTCTCAACAAAGTAGGATTTTCCCATTTTTCCGGGCTTTCTATTAGAAGCTTCTTTTCCCTGTAATAGCAGTCATTAGGTAAACAACTCTTCTGCTGATAGAAGCAGAAAATTTTGATGAAAGTACAAGTCATACTTGGGTGGTATCACGTGTTGATTTGAAGAATTCACCATCATCACGCATTGGCCAACCTAAAGAAAAGCAATCTTGCGACCTGAACAACATATATCAAATCCAATGATTACATATCAAACCATTTGACATTTTGTTATTTCTAGTCACAGTAGTGAAGTTATTGTTCTAATTAAACAAGTACCAGAAAAACTCATTCAGATCATCATAATTGCACCAATTTGAGTACGGTGCTTTTCCATTTTTGCTTTTTTTGGCTTCCTGGAAGGGCAAAATCATCGTTACAACATCTGTAAATAGGAAACTTGAAGTGGAAGCAAATGCAGATATACAAGACATATTACCTTATCAATCACACGATAAATGGGAGTAATGACCTTTCGCAGGAAAGATTCATCATCCCCACCATAAGAAGGCTTGATATTTTCTCCAGTGACAATGCTGACATTTCCTGCTAAGAGGCCATGGAGTTCATATGCCATCTGAATCAACAATGTAGAAGTTATTTTCGCATATAAGGAAGGATTCAACTGCAAATGTGTGTTATTGTAGGTGTATAATTTTGACATCTATAGACAAGAAGTGGTGGTATAAAAGAAGATCAATGAACCACTCACATTATGGAAAATGTAACATAGACACTCTGGCATAAAGCGAACATTAGCTGCTTCACCCCAGATTAGAAGGTAAAGGCCCATGTAAAGTATCTTTCTCTGTTGCGCTTCTTGTTGGGCTTGAGGGAGCCTAAATGCAATAAGTTTGTTGCATGAAAATGATACTCAATATTTATGGTTTATACACTTCTAAAAGCCGTAAAGAGAAAAAGTATATGGGAGAATGTCCATTTGAAAGGAAGTATATGTATTGCCAATATCTTACCGTAAACTGTGTTTTTTCCCCAAGTATTTACACCATGTTTTGTAGTTTTTGAACAGCTTGTTCATTAGAGCATCCACAGCTCGATCGTCAAGCTACATGGGAAACAATAGTTCATAAGATTTTGATTTTGTTACTTTCTTATAGGTTTGCTTTCTTGCTATTATAAATCAGACAAATAAAAAAATGCATTTACTCTAGAGTCTAGACTAATCAATTCAGAAGGAGACTGATAAGAAAATTAAGTAATATAAAGCATGCACTTGAGAACTAGACTAAAAGGTCTAGTTTATATCCAAGGTAAAATGAATAAGAAATCTTAGGAGCATCGGATATTAGATATTGAATATAATGGTAAATAGAGAAAGTTAGCTGTATGTGGTACATGCCTTATTAAGTGGCTCAGCCTTGGGGATTAGCCTTATATGAATATTCGCAAAGAGCAAACTCAAATTCTCCCGCTGGTTTCTTACGTTATCCCTCTGCCGACAGCACACAAAGGTTAACAATTTCTCATTCTGACCAAAAGACCTGAGTAGATTTTCAAGTAATTATAATCTCATTCTTTGAATTAGAAACTGTTACCTGAAAACCGAACATGGCCCTTAGCCAATCTAGAACATCCAGTTCTCCTGTTTTCTGCCTCTGCTGTTCAAATGAAGCTGGCCAATTCAACCCACGTGTATTCGAGAGAGCAGAAACGGCCGCTTTAACCTGGTGAGGAGTTTTAAAGAGAAAGCTAAGAGATCTTGACATACTAATTCAAACTACATGTGCCTATATTTCCCCTACGTATGTGGTTTATGTAGTACCTCTTCGAGTTGCATAATGGACTGGGATGCTCCAGCAGAATCCAGGGGGAGAATATTATAGGGGGCATATATTTCCTTTTTGGCCTGAACATCATTTGCTGCGGCAATGATCTGTTCAAAAACTCATGTCATTCAATTCTTGCATAGAATCCTTCAGTGAATGCCAGAAAAGTTAACATTTAAGAGGAACATTCGTAATTGTGCACCTAAGTTTTAATATTAGTACTGACCTCAGGAGCAACTTCATCAACTTTTTCAGACTTGTTAACAGCACAAAGAACTTCAAAAAGCACTCCAGCAGTCTGGTATGCTTTGCCGAGCTGAGCTCTGTTTTCAAAAGATTAAAGAACCTTGCACCAATTAGTACCAAACCATGGTAACAAATTTATAAAGAGGATATTTACGAGACCAAGAATAGTTACAGTTACCTGTCTGCTTGTTCTCCCTTGTTAAGAGACACGACATACTGCTCATAGTATTGCTTGTAAAAGCTCTCAATTTCCCGTGCATCAGTCTTTTTCACCCGAGAAGCAAGACTCGATGCATTGTCCTGAATGGAAGTAATTCCATTAGCTAACCCCTATACTTAATTATTGGGCATAAAAGAACTTTGTTGGGAATATTGAGGACCTCCTAAACAATTGACTCAACAGTGCTCTACCGGAAATTAATCGTTATAAACCCTTAAAACACCCGGGAAATTCTGGAAATATAATACTACAATGTTTCAATTCTGAAAACTATGCATTTGTAGACGACTTTGCATGTACCGGCCTTTACATTCTGAAAAAGTCATTTCTCTATCTTTAACCGACAAATTCCATTGAAAACTAGCTGCCCTAAATGACTTCTTTCCCCGTCAAACTGAGGAACATATTAAATTACTGAACCGAACCGGTTTAATATCTCTCTTTGCTCTATATAACGGTGAGTACTCCTAATAGATTGCCCAATCTCCAATCGCTTGATTTTTTCCCTTAAGTTCAATTAATTAATTCTAATTTAAAAACAAACGATAAGAAAAAAACAATAAAGAGGAAAATAAAAATAAATAAATCAAATCATACGTACACGCTCTAAACGTTGGAAGAGATTGGTTTTGAATTGCCGAACACCACGGCCACCTGAGGTGGGGTCCAATCTATGCGCCTTCTCAAACGCATAGAACCGACCTATAACAACGAAACCAAAGATAAATAAGAGGGGAAAATGAGAAATTGCAGAGATTAATGTGTATATATAGAGAGGTTGAATGTAAACATACATAGATAGGCGACGCGAGGGCGTTCGTTTTGGATCTCTCTAGCGACGCGAAGGATTGGTGCAATGGACTGGAGAGAAGAGGGAACAACCTCGTTGTCAAACACCTCCATAGAGAAGGTAGTGGTGGCGGCACTGCGTGAAGGCCGCCTAGTCAGTGACGACGGCCCCACGCCGCCGACCGGTGTTTGGGGGTCCATTCCCTCCGCCGGTCTCGCTGGATTCGTCATCCTAATTTTTTTGTCCTCTCCTAACCAGTGCTGTCGGTAGCTTAGCTAAGTAAGCTTGGCTTCGACACCACCGCTCTCTTCCAGCTCCTCCAGCTCCTTTTCGTTTCTCCCTCTCTTCCGTTCAATTTCTGTTCAAAATAACTCGTATTCACGATCAGAATAAACAACTGATTCACAAAAGTTAAACCATGTGAATCCACATAGACACATAGTCATCATACATTCATAATCATGATACCATGCACTACATTCATCATTAAACACATAAACAGATGTTATACATTATGCAGATGCATTAGATACACACAGATACACATATGTAGATTCAGGAACTTACTAGTCTTAACCGTCTGAAATTTACACTCAAACCTGTATAATGAAGATCTTAATATGTATATAATGCTCCATCTATATTCATGATAATCAAACATACTCATAAACGTTCTTCTAAATCCATATTCATGATTAGACGCATAAACAAGCTCGTTCCTGAAAGTAACATACATATACATCCAAATTCATGAATACACACATAAGCGCATACATTCATACAAATCCGAAGACTGAAATGCTTACGGTCGAGCCGCTTAAGCGATTGAAACTTACAACTGAACCTGTATAATGAGTATCTTGTGTACAGCTATATATATTCACGATAATAAGCCTTCTCGTAAATCCATAATCATGATCAAACGCATAAACAGGCTCGTTTCCGAAATTAACACACATATAAATCCATAGATATATATATGCATGAAAACACACACATATACAAACGTAAATTCATACACTATGATGTACTATATACACAAAAATGGATCAATGAATTCATACAAAATCTGAAAGTCTCGATAGAAACTTACAATTGTATCTGTATAATGAATATCTTGTGTGTACGTATAATTCTATAGCTATATATGTTCACGATAATAAACCTTCTCGTAAATCCATAATCATGATCAGACGCATAATTAACAGGCTCATTTCCGAAATTATACATACAAATCCATATATATGCATGAACACACACACATATACAAACGTACATTCATACATTCATATATTCATATATACACAAATCCAGACACACACACACATATACAAACTTACATTCATACATTATCATACACAAAAACGGATCAACTAATTCATACAAAATGTGAAAGTCTGTATAATATACGCTCGTACGTATGAAATTTCTAGAGAGAGATGAAAATTGGATGGTGAAACAAATAATAAATGTAAGAAGGGAAAACGTACCAAGCAGAGGCCAAAAAAGAAAGAGAGAGAGAGAGAGAGAAGTGTACGGATAGTGGGAGAGGAGGGAATGGAGGGAAGGTTTTAAAATGAATTCAGTTCTGTTGAGGTAACCGACACGTTGACGGTCGACCGTCATTTCCGCTAATTCTGTTACAACTCTTTAGTGGTTCGTAAT
Source organism: Anisodus tanguticus (assembly GCA_034509755.1). Lineage (NCBI taxonomy): Eukaryota > Viridiplantae > Streptophyta > Magnoliopsida > Solanales > Solanaceae > Anisodus > Anisodus tanguticus. The sequence goes on along the minus strand of CM067543.1, from coordinate 2,419,886 downwards.
TTTTTTCAGCCGTCCTATCGTTTACCGGGTGAAGACCGTGTGAACTATCAAGACCAAATTGTAAAAACTTTAATTTTCAGTTTTTTTTGTTTTGTTATAATACATAAAAATCCTCTCGATTAACGTGATTTTTCTTCATCCAACAACTAATTATCATATGATCATGTTTAATAAGTGTCGTTTAGCAATAAAAAATTATCCCCAAAATAAATAATTATTTCTTCTTAATAGTGATCAACTTTCAAGAAACATTTAATAACAAAAAATAATTAAATAAATTCTATTTTGTATTTTTGTATTTTTAAATGAAAGTAAAGTGAGCTAAATCGACTCTTATTATGGGACAGAAGGAGTACATAATTATTTATTTATTTTTATTTGTTCTTTTTCTAAATTGTGAAGTCTTTAATTTTTAGCTCTTTTTTGTAATAATACATAAAAACCCTCTCGATTAACGTGATCTTTTTTCATCCAACAACTAATTATCATATGATCATGTTTTTGTTCAAAAACAATATTATCATATTTAATACAAATTATTTATTATTTATTTATTCTTATTTGTTCTTTTTCTATTTAAAATGTTGCGTTCCAGGGTCAAACTTATTATAGTTTTGATAAAAAAGATTTCCGAATATAGTTGCATTAAAATAAAAAAAGAATCTATTTAGATAAAATTTGACATGCGTAAAAAAAATTCAACTGTAGCAACGACTAAGTAAATAGAAGTTCGCCCAAGCTTGTTACAAATACGATCGATAAAGTAAATTCCAAAACATTCACTAGTTAAAGAAGAAAAAAAAAACTGTTAATTTCGAAAAAAATGTTACTGTTTAGAATTTAGTGTCACGCCCCAAATTTGAGACGAGACGTGATCGATACCCAATACATTTAATTTTTACATAGTGAATCAACTAAACATACCTACCGATAAACATGAATGTGCATGTATTATTATGTTTTTAATATTAGTGCAATATAAGACTTATTAGCCAAGTCATCATCAATATATTGAAGCTACGCAATGAAAGAGTGATGCGCCACCTCTCTTTGGCCAATAATTTTATTTATCTTTTTTTTTTTCATTTTGTTGACAATTTTTTTAATTCTCTATTTTTTTCTCTCTTGAACATATCAAGGTAGCGTTAGTCATTGAGGATGTAAATCGATGTCATATAATATAGCATGTGTCATGTCAATGCCAAAACTGCGATGTCATGCTCAATAACAATAACATCCCCCAATATAATCTCACAAGGTGGAATTTTGGGAAGGATTGAGGCTGCAATATTTATCCTTCTACGAAGACAAAGTAAACAATGTATCCTTGTAGAAAGACAAATTCATTCGAATCTCTACATAAAATGACCAATTACTATTTTACCACTAATGTGATTTTTTTCGAGTGAGTCGGAACTCATTTCATTGACTACCACAACGTTGCTAATTTAGCAATAATATTATTTAATGTAGTAGTTTTCTTGACCAAGTGTATTCTTTTCTTGGTAAATGATTGCTAGGAGTAACTCAAATGATTATAATTAGCAAGAAATGAAAGCAAAGTTGGTATTTGAGTTCAAGCTGTGGCCTCTAACGTCAAGTCATGCAATTAAAAGATCAAGGAAGGCGTAAAGGAGTGCAAAAAATATCATAGATAGATGAGAAGTTATTTTTTTTAATGTCGTACCATCGAGCCAATGCTAACACACTTATGTTTTGCCTAATAACGAAAGGGGAGAGTGATGGCCAAAGGGCCATCATATTCCTCTATTCTTTGCCAAGAGATAGATGTAGAAGAAGTTTGTTCATGATGAATTTTACGGAAGTGGTTAGAAAATAGCTTATAAAGCTTTCTAATTAACTTTGATAGTTCATCTTGGTACGTCCAGACGATATTTAATCATTTGATCTCGACAAACAAGTCATTATATGATGATACGTATTGATCGTTCATAAAAATTTAATATTTTGACACGTCTTTTAACAATCTCGAACTCATAACATATGACACGTGCCAAAATGTAGCTCATCTAGTTGCTTTTCTCTCGTGTCATATGTTATGAGTTTGAAATTGTTAAAAGACTTGTCAAAATATTACACTTTCCTTAACTAGTTTTATATATGTGCAACACTCATATGCGATAACATTTATGTATTATTACTAGGCTAAACGTATTCAATTTTCACCTCTCCCTCAGTCTCCTCTTTCTTCGATCTCATCGAAGTTTCCTCGAGAAAAGCAACTACATGAGCTATATTTTGCCACGTGTCATATGTTATGAGTTCGAGATTGTTAAAAGACGTCAAAATATTACTTCTTCCTTAACTAGTTTTTATACACGTGTATCTCATACTAATCAATACTCCCTCCGTCCCATATTACTTGGTCACATTATTAAAAATATACATCCCAAATTACTTGGCCACTTTCTAAAAATAAAATATAATTAATAAAGTTTTTCCTACTTTGCCCTTAACATTAATTATTTTTAAAGTAATCAATATTTATTAGAGTGCAATTAATTGGAGATATATAAGAGTAATGTAGTAAAAATACACTTCTTATTTATGATTTCTTAAGAGACGTGTAAAAGGGAAAGTAGCCAAGTAATATGGGACGGAGGGAGTACAAAACACTTTTAAATGATATAAACCCCTAAATATTATTAAGTCATCTAATGATTGAACTCAATCAACATACTTTAAAAGTTGTGCAGCCACTAACAATTTATTGAAGTTTCCTAACACAATAACTAATCTACATGTAAAATATGAAAAAATGGTAACTTATCTCTTGATTTTCCAAAAATAAGTAAAATTGATATCTATTTTTAATATAGAGGACAAATAAAAGTTGACCGATAGAGTAGATGGTTTTTCAACGATCAAGAAGACATAGCTGCAAATAATTGTCCAAGACTTATCTTTTATATGTCTAATTGCGAAAATACTTTACGAGCTCCAGTTTACCTTGAAATACTAAATGAATACACATTTTGATTAGTTCTCTAAAATATGCATCTCTAAATATGAAAGAAAACAAAAGAAATTCAGGAAGCACAAAATAAGGTGAAAAGATAATAGCGTACTCTTTCTTGTTCTTTGTTGTTATCCAAACCACTTCTCCTAATAATGACTGGCCCGTGCCCGTGCCCGTGCTCACCACGGGCATTTCACAGTATTAGCAACACCATCTGTTAAGTATTAACATGATATGCTTCACATATTATGTATATTCGTTGAGGAGCTTGCTAGAAAGACAAGCTGTGAGAGTGACCATGTTGGTGGTCTAACTAATACAAGTGATGATTCTGTAAGTGGATAAAATCTGGATTCTAGCAGCAAGTAGTTCATCCGGGTATTCACTGGAAAACATAAGATCAAATACACAAAGTTAAATAACAGTTACAAGTCACAACTAATACATTCAAATTGTAAAGCAATCATCTAATGTGTTGATCATAGTGGTTTGAGCATATATTATGGCATTGTGTAGGGGTGAGCACGGTTACAGGGTACCCAGCTATCCGACCGGAACCGACACTAACGGGTAGGTTCCGGGTAGATATATTATAATAACGGGTAGGGTCCGGGTAGTAAAATTAGGAACCGATCAATGTCGGATCCGGTTCCGGTTCCGGCAAATAGAGACAGGGTACCCGGACCCTGAACCGATACCCGGAACCTATAAAATATTAAATATTTTTACTTTTTTTAGAAACATTTGGACCACTTTTAACTTTCTCCAAAATTGTTTGTTGCACGCCTGCACATTGATTTTCACCCTTTTATTCTAGAATGCTCTTTGTGCCCTAAGAGAAAACACCCAAAACTCTCTCAATAACAATGACGTTTTAGCTACACCACCGAGCTTCATTGTCGTCGTTGTTGAAGCTTTCTCTTAGGTACTTTCATCGTTGTCGTCGTTGAAGCTTCACATTTGCCTCTTTCTCTCCCTTGGTTGTGTTCACGTCGTCCCTAAAATGCATATGGGTTCATATCTAACTCTTCAATTTCTTTTTAATATCCTATGCTTCTGTTCTATTTCAGGTGATACTCATTTTCAATTTGTATTACTTTTTTATTTGAAATGTAAATCTATTTTTAAAATTTGTGTATATTTTTGTAGCTGTGAAGATGAAATTTAGGGATTTACTAGTATAATAAAGCTTTTCTTTTGTATCGAAGAGCTTATGAACACAAAAATAAGTTTAATTCAGATATTTCCAAATTTATTTTGAAATCAACACATTCAATTAATTGAGTATCAAATTTGGCTTGCAATTTTAGGTTTTGGTTACATAATTAAATTTTCTAAAACTTCTTATAATGGTACTAAAAACTCCGATTGCAGGCTAAAAACTATTGGATGAAATTATTTTAGAACTCTTTTTTATTCTCATAGGCTAAAAGAAATGTTGCTTAATCTGTGTTTTTTTATTTACAGGGTACCCGGGAACCTATCCGGACCCGCAGGGTCCGGGTAGGTTCCGGGTAATGATTGCAACGGGTAGGTTCCGGGTAATGATTTCTACGGGTAGGTTCCGGGTAGTAAATTTAGGAACCGATCTTTTACCGGGTAGGGTCCGGGTAGTTCCAAAATGTTAGGGTACCCGGACCCGCTCACCCCTAGCATTGTGCGCCGTATTGGAAGGATACAATGATGCAAACTGGATATCGACATAAAGAATACCAAATCCATCAGTGGGTATGTTTTTACAATTGGTGGTGGGGCTGTGTCTTGAAAATCCTCTAAGAAAATATGCATCACCCGATCCACGATGGAATCAGAGTTTATCGCTTTGGACAAAGCAGGAGAAGAAGCAAAGTGGTTTCACGACTTCTTAGAGGATATCCATTGTTGGGATAAACCCATACCTTCGGTGATGATTCACTGTGACAGCCAGTCGGCTTTATAAAGGGCACGGAGTAATATATACAATGGCAAGTCTAGACATATTCGTCGGAGGCATAAGACCGTTAGGCAGTTGATCACTACGGGTGTCATTTCCATTGATTACGTCAAATCAAATGATAACTTAGCGGATCCATTAACTAAAGGCCTACCCAAAGATCAAATATTCAGCTTGTCTAGGGGAATGGGCTTAAAACCCAAACAATAAGAATCTTTATGGTGGTAACCCAACCTTACTAACTGGAGATCCCATGAATTTGGTTCAATGGAAAAACTAAACTATAGAAGTTCAGTTTAGCGCTTCACTTGAATTAAAAGCACTTTAGATTATTATTTTTTAAATAAATATAACTCCAAAGTCGTTCCCGCGATAGACATTAAGTGGTACCTGCATAATGGGTAAATGGTAAGTTTCTAAAACTTTTAATGATTCCTAACACTTGCGAGTGGGTAGAGAAATATACCTTATAGGAGATCACCTATTTAAGTGTGAAAACAGGTTGTTGTACGCACTTAAGAATCCAAGCGTTGTCCATGACAACGGACAAAACAATAAAAAGAAATGAATAAGGAGAGTTATTGTGTTGAGATCATTGTCTTGGTTTACATAAACACTGACGGTTCAAGACATCACGTTCACCGCACAGTGAGTAAATCCGATGGTAATCAACTAAGGAAGGTTCAAAGCCGAAAGCTACCTTTTCTGATGCAATATCTTTCCGCTGAAAGATTGCTGAACTTTGGCACCCTGTGTGCACCAATTCTCTTTCAAGGAGGGATTGTTGGAAATTTATTAATGTGGGATTGAGTTTATCCCATCTTTAATGACTTAAACATGTGGACCTCGCATGTCAGAAACATCATTTCTTCGCACGTGTCTAATCTACTAAGTGAGTAAATGATGTTAGTGTCAAGTATCGTCAAATTTCGTTAAGAAATGAAAGAGATATTGGTACACGAAGTAAGGTGTTTGAGACATGAAAAGATAGAGTGTTTTTGGCCAAAAATGACAAATCCTCCTTATTGGTAAAAAATGGAAGGATTGTGCAATATATAAATTCTAAGTTTGAGTAAAGGTTTGGGACCCCAAGGGGTAACCCGTGTGTTTAGAAGGGAGAGGACCTAGGTGAGCTTGGGTTCGGGGCTAAGCCCCACACACGCGCCGCCACCCACCCGATCCGGGTCCGGGCCTCGGGTCGTGGGTTGTGGGCTTTCTTCCGGAACTTTCATTTTGGTCCATAAAATATTAACTATTTACATTTTCAACAAGAACAGAACGTTGCTTTCTTTTCTGCTCTTATAAATTGAACATTTCTGTTCAAATTAAAGAGGAATTACACAATAGATTCTATCTATTCGAAATACACAAAATTTATAGAAACGAAAATCCTCTTTTGTTCCAAACAAAAAACAGAGAACACAATACACAATCATTTACATAATTTCTAATTCGTTTGTTCTGTTCTGTTCTGTTAAAAACACATAACCAGAAACACATTTTGTTTTGTTCGAAATACTAAAACAGAAACATAGAAATTCTCCTTCTTCGGCAATCTGTTCTAATTATTTTTCTTCGCAAGAATCAACTTTATTTGCTTTGTATCATTGATAGTTGTCGTTTTATCTTGAGAGACTATTGTCAATTACCGTAAAAGCATATATACAGGATAATTTTGTCTTAAAAATAGAGAGTCATCTCTCGAGTCAACGTTTGTTTTGTTTAACCATTCAAACACACCATTTTTACCTACAAAACAACACTCAATAGTGAGAAGAGCATCTATGTCGCTCTATACTTCACTCCCTCTTAAAAATTGAGAGGAGCTTCTCGTCGGTTCGTGAATTCTCAATAGTGATCAGATAGCATCTATGTCGATTGAGTGGATAAAATTGTTCAAGTTGAAGTAGCAAATATGAGTATGGATCTGTCAGTCACAAAAGAAGCTCACTATAAGTATTTACGGTTAAAAAAACACATCTCTATTTGTTTATAATAAACGAACTATCACTAAATCTGACTTTTTCACTTAAACAAATCACAAATTAGTTTTCTGCCTAAATATGTCTCAGCTCCTTTCACATATAAGAGATACAAAGTCTAAATCTCCAAAGCTTATCCCTAAATCTCACTTTTCCACTTTGTCCCAGCACACGTATGATTGTTATTATAGTTCCACAGTGTTTGATAAGCGAAAGCTTGATTATGTTTCACTTTTTCTAGTTTCTCCTCTTTATTCTCAACAAAGTCTATAATCTGATCCATCCTTCAATAGATTTGTCATCTTCAACTTCAAACAAAAATTTAGTATTCTATATGAACTTTATTCGAAGATCTCATGATATACTATGAGCAAAAGAAGAAAGCTATAAGTTTTCTTCATTTATTTTTCAACAATTCGTTCAACAATGAAAGAAGGAAAACCTCACAACAATAAACTCCAAAAACTTTTGTGTGGATGAAAAGTACAATCATGTCCGAATGGCTTCAAATTACTGAACTATAATCGATTTTATTAACATGTACAAATATATTATATTTGTATTAATGAGAAAGACTCCCCAAAGGAGTTAATACAATTCTACATGGTATCAGAAGCCAAAATTTCATTCCTACCCTAAACCCTTAAATCGGTCGCCCTTCCCCTTACTTTTTTCGGCACCAAACCGGCTATCTGCCACCGGTATACCGCCAATATACGCTGATATACACCGGTATACAGTGACTTAGACCTCCACGGTCTTGTATACCTCTGATATATCACTTATATACGGTCATCTCCCCTCTAATCATTCTCCAACATGCCGTATACTATTAGTATACAGCCTCTCAAACCCGATATACACCTAATATACGGCTGAAGTTGCCCGTATACAGCCTCCCTAAGCCGATACACACATCGTATACGGCTAATTCTGCCTCTCATCAATCTCAGCTACGCCCCCAAACCCCCCATTTTTTTTTCCGACAGAACTATGGCGGAGACCAACCCTGGTGGACGTTCTGCCGCAGTGGGTACAAACAGGGGGCCTGGGCCTCCAGCAGCCACCCAGAGCCTGTATCCCAAATACCATCTTGGTTGTTTCAGCAGACTGGGCACCATACTGTCGGGGCTCAGTTATCAAGCCTAAATGCATGCAGCCCAACCCAACAGTCGAACAGTCTGGGCGCACCACCAATAGGCCACAACCTTCTGGCCCACTATCCTGAAGCCCACCGTAGTAAGGCCTAATTTTCTAGGGCCCACTTTTCTACTCCAGGCATTCCCTAATCCAATTTGGGCCAAGTTTTCAGCACATTGACTCCTCGAAAGCCCGATAATGACTGGTATATATGGATACGGGCGCCACGTCTCACCTCACCAACAATTCTGGTAATCTTCCTCAACTGCAAAATTTAAATACTCCACAATCTATTCTGGTTGGAAACGGTTATCGCATTCTGATTCAAGGTTTTGGCCACACTATAACCCCACCACTGCATCCCCACTTCTCCCTCAATAACGTCCTCTATGCCCCACATATTATCAATAACCTAATCTATGTTAGAAATTTTGTCACAGATAATTTCGTATCAATTAATTTTGACCCATTTGGGTTTTCAATAACGGACCTACGTACCGGGAAACTCCTTACAAGATGCAATAGTGAGGGCGACCTTTATCCTTTCCTATCCACGTCTGCTGCCAGTGTCACCCCTCCCACATCTCTAATTGCCCAAGTCTCTGCTCCCACCGCTTTAGCAACAATCTTTCCGTCAACCTGACATAATAGACTTGGACACCCCGGAGCTCCTGTTTTTAATTTTCTTCGGAACAATAATTTAATTCGTAGTTCGAGTGGGACACCTGCCCAAAAGTGTTTTTCGCGCCCTTTAGGCAAACACGTCCGCCTCCTTTTTCAGTCTTCTTAAGTGTTACGTTTTCCCCGTTTGGTATTGTTCATGCAGATTTATGGACATCTCCAGTTATTAGTTCCATACGTCATAAATTCTATCTTGTGTTATTAGACGACTTTTCTCACTTTATCTGGATTTATCCTATAAAATTCAAGTCTGAGGTTTTTACCTAATTTCTTGAGTTTCGTAACTGTATCAAAACAAAATTTGAAAAATCCATCAAATCATTCCAATGTGACAATGGTCGTGAGTTTAATAATTCTGCGTTTCATAATTTTTGCACCAAGAATGGCATGGTTTTCTGCTTCTTGTGTCCTCATACCTCACCTCAAAATGGAAAAGCCGAACGAATCATCCGTACTATCAACAACATGATTCGTACCATTCTTTTTCATGTCTTTCCCCTCCCCCCGCCGTCGTTCTGGGTCTATGCAGTCAAAATGGTAGAATACATCCTTAATATTTTACCTACCAGTACTCTTCACAACAAAACCCCCATCGAAATTTTCTACCATCGGATCCCGTCCTATGACTACCTTAGAATTTTCAGTTGTCTGTTCTACCCAAATCTTGCCTCCACTGCTCCTCATAAATTATTACCTCGTACCGCCTAATTTGTCTTCTTAGGATTCTCACCCAATCATAGGGGTATTTGTGTTATGACCTGTCTTCTCGTAAGATCATAGTGTCCCGTCATGTCACTTTTAATGAGGCAATCTTCCCATTAGCCAATCTCCAAAAATTCCGGACTACCGATTACACATTCCTCGAGGAGTCTGAACCCTCTCCGCCATCCGCCACCTGCTCAGTAATCTGGCTACTGTAGCATCATCGCTACCTCCAGCAGCTACCACCCAGTCGACATCAATGTCACCCCATTGCTGCCAACACCGGCAGCCTTAGTGAACTATGTCGGTCCACCACCACACCTCCATCTCTGCCACCCACCGCTAACACATTCGGCAACATCTCTGCCATATTGTCACATTCACAAACGCCATCGATTGTTATTACCTTCTGCAGTCGACAAATCATCCCGGTTCCACCACCTGTCACTGTATATCGTACAGTGTTTCCACTACAAGGAATAGTCGATCCGCACTTCCAACCCATTCTTAATATCCCACCAGCTACCGGAAATCAAAGTCGTACCACCATAAACACAACCCCAAACCTCCCCTCCACTCCCAATCCACCACCATCACCATACCCTACCACTACCCATATCGACCTACCCGGATCGATGCCACCACCAAACCCACTGTCGAACCCAGAAACCTTCGTACCCAGCCAACTACCCAACAAACAGAACCAAAACCCAATTCAAACACCACACCAAATCACGAATAATAACCCGACCCGATAATCGGCACACAGACCCAGACTGCCCCGATCCCCTCACACCATATGCAAACTCGTGCCCAATATGAAATTTTCAAACCTAAAGTCCACTTTAACCAATCCACGGAAACCATATCACCAATTTCTAAAAACTATAAATTAATCAAACTAAGCCCAAATTGTAATGCGGCTATGCGTGAGGAATTTAATGCTTTAACGAAACAATACACTAGGGATTTGGTTCCTCAACCGAAGGGGGTGAATGTGATTCGATGCATATGACTTTTTCATCACAAATACAAAGACAGTGGTGAGTTAGAGAGATATAAGGCTAGACTAGTGGCTAATGACACTAATCAGCAGGAGGGTATTGATTGTGGAGAGACATTCAGTCTGATTGTTAAACTGGATACTATTCGCACAGTTGTGAGCATAGCCATGGGTAAGTGTTGGCCTATTCATCATCTTGATGTGAAAAATGCATTTTTACACGAGGATCTGAAAGAAACTGTTTATATGCATCAACCGCCTGGTTTTGTACATCCAGCAGCCCTTCAGTATGTTTGTCATCTCCGTAAGTCACTTTATGGTTTGAAACAGGCTCCCAGAGCATGGTATGAACGCTTTACACAGTACCTTATGCAGATTGGGTTTGCATGCAGCAAATGTGATACTTCTCTATTTATTTTTCAGCGAGGTAGTAATGTTGCTTATCTGTTGTTATATGTGGATGATATTGTCCTTACTGCCTCTTCTGATATGCTGAAAAATGAGATCATTGCACTACTTAAAACCAAATTTGCTATGACTGACTTGGGAAAGTTAAGTTATTTCTTGGGATTTCAGTGACTAGATCTGGAGATACTATGTTTTTATGTTAGTGTAAGTATGCAGATGAGATTGTGTTAAGGGCTAAAATGGCGAACTCCAAGATCATTCCCACTCCAGTTGACTCTTAATCAAAGCTAAGTGTTGTTGATGGTGATGCAATGCCTGATCCTACTCTGTATAGGAGTCTTGCAGGTGCACTTCAGTATCTTACCTTTACTAGGCCTGATATTGCTTATGTTGTTAAGCAGGTGTGTCTGTTTATGAATGCCCCCAGTGAGCCTCATTTTACTGCTCTTAAGCGTATCATTCGATATGTTAAGGGCACATTTGATTATGGATTGCACCTATACCCCTCATCACCGATCAGGTTGTTATCATATACGGATGCTGATTGAGCAGGCTGTTCGGACACACATCGCTCTACCTCCGGCTACTATGTGTTCTTAGGGGATAATCTCATTTCTTGGTCTGCCAAGAGGCACACCACTTTATCCCTTTCAGTGCAAAAGCAGAGTATAGAGGTGTTGCAAATGTTGTTGCTGAGATCTGCTGGCTCCGAAACCTTCTCTTGGAGCTTCAGTGTCCCTTGCGTAAGGCGTCTTTGGTTTAATGTGATAACATATCCGCCATATATTTATCTCATAATCCGGTTTAGCATCAGCGAACCAAGCATATTGAAATGGATATACACTTTGTTCGTGAGAAGGTTGTTCTCGGTCATGTTAAGGTGTTGCATGTGCCTTCTTCATATCAATATGAGGATATCTTCACGGAAGGTCTTCCTAGACAGCTATTCCTCAACTTCAGATCCAGTCTTAGCGTCCGGCCTCCTCCAGCTCCGACTGAGGGAGTGTATTAACGTGTACAAATATATTATACTCCATGTATTGTATAATATTCAGTGATGTATAATTATGGTAGTTATAGAATCCTATTGTATTAGGATTCCACATTGTACACTATATATAGTTGCATTAATGAAAAAGACTCCCCAATGGAGATTAATACAATTCTACCTATTTAAATCAATGGTTATTGCTAATCTTTTTTCTCACCTTTGTTGCCCACTCAAATCAATAATAAGATGTACACACATGGACATATGATACTAACACATTACTTTTTTTGATAATATAACATGGCAGGGATGCATGAACTGAGAAACAACAGTACAACCCTACACAAGTTAACAAATCAGATAATTTAATAGGAAATTGCAACAGAGACAGAGATGAAGCGCAAGCCCAATTCATGACTGTTAAGAGTCCCACATCGGATATGGAATGGGAACATGGACTCCTTATATGTACTTGGACAATAATAGATCTTGGGCCTAACTCAATCCAAAAAGTTAGCTTATCCCGTGAGGATTGTCCAAGTCCATATAAGGAGTCCATGTTCCCATTTCATATCCGATGTAAGACTATTAACATGTAAAGAAGGGATATTGGGCATAACTCAACTCCAAAAGCTAGCTTATAGGGTGAGGATTGATAAAACTAGCTTATAGGGTGAGGATTGTTCAAGTCTATATAAGGAGTCCATGTTCCCATTCCATATCCGATGTGGGACTCTTAACACTCTTCCGCACTCCCAGACCTTGTTAACTGGAGCGTGTATAATATAATTTTGGGGGCCAACATCGGTGAACAAAGAATTGGGATAGGTCTGGCTCTGATACCAGGTAAAGAGTGGATCTTGGGCTTAACTCAACCCTAAAAACTAGCTTATAGGGTGAGGATTGTCCAAGTCTATATAAGGAGTCTATGTTCCCATTTCATATCCGATGTGGGACTCTTAACAATGACAATGTGTAACTTCTGCTCCAAGAGTTAAAATAACCACCAGCTTTTAGATTACAGCTCTAGATACTCTAAACAATATAAAGCTACAGAAAGCAATAAGAAAAGATCATCTAAGCTTGCCTTGAAAAATATGTTTGAACTTCCATTTAACATCATGCACATCCCTTGCAATTAGTTCCTGGGCAGGTGGTGTCTGTGAGAAATTCCGAGTACCAGTAAAAAAAGACAACAATATCAGGCTTAGCTCCAGAAAATATTGAAGGTGGCTCCTCACCTTCTGTTGATCAACCAAGTTGCACAAAAAACCTACCTTTAGCAACTCCATTAGCTATCATCATTCTCTTCCTCCAAGTTAAGCGCCTTCCTTCCTACAAAAATACATTTTTAGAATGTCAAATTTCAAGTCAGTACTATACCATAAGCCTAAAGATTAAATCTTGTGTACAATATGTGGTGAAGTAAAAAGAACATTTAGAACATAGTAATAAATCAGATTTTGTTTTTGAAGAACACTAAGAATCACAGATAATGAAATCAGGAACTTAGTGTTGGTTATTCTATTGTACTTTATAGAGCAGTACGGGAAGTAATAACTATTACAAATGTTCGAAAGAATAAATAAGTGGTCAATCTTCAAACTGCCGCATGTGTGTTGTGTCTTGAATCTTGATCACCTTGCAAAGCCAATGTTGAGAACTGCCGCAAGTTTGTTGTGTCTTGAATGTTGATATCCTGAAATCAAGAAACAACTAAATCTGGATGGTTACAACGTTGTGTGTTGAGTCGAGGATAGCCCTCTATCCTTAAGACAAGATTGCCCCGTATATATGCTTTTACGTTAGCGGGCAATAGTCTCCCAAGATAAAACAACACTTTAATCTCAACACTACAAAGCCAATAGGTTGAGCCTGGCGAAGAAAACAAATATGACTCGACTTGCTGAAGATATGAAATAGGAAGGAAGAGTTTCTCAATACTCTTCTCTTTTGTCTCTGTGTATATAGTGTGTCTCGTAGTGTATATCTTGTGTATATGTGTGGGTTTGCTCACGATTTTCGTCACAATTTGCTCACCGTTTTGAGCTATTTTCGTGATTGTTTTTCGATCGATTTTGCACTTTGTATTTTCGTCTATGTTTCTGCTGTTTCTTGCTTCTTTTTTTCAGCCAAGTGAAGCTCAATATATAGCAAGAGGAGGGGCTGTCCAACAGCCACAAACAAAGCTGTAATGGCCCTTAAAGGAGGCCATTAAAACAGCCAAGTAATGGCTATTAAGGCCATTGAAAGAGGTTGCTCACTTTGCCCAAGTAATGGGCTGTTAATGGAGGAATTAATCAGCCAAATAATGGCTGGTTAATGCTCCAAAACGCAGTCCAATATTTACGAAAAAAGTCTCCGAAATTCGGGGACCAAACCGTAAATATTGAAACTTCAGGGACCAAACTGTACATATGAAAGAATTCTGGTCCAAACTGTACATATGAAACTTTAGGGATCAAACTGTACATCTGGCAGAGTTCTCTGGTCCAAAAAGATAATATCCCGAAACCCGGAACCGGACGGGCGGCGCGCGTGTGGGCTTAGCCTTGAACCCAAGCACATCTAGGTCTTCCCTCCTTTAAACACATGGGATACCCCTTGGGGTCCCAAACCCTTTACCAATTAGAGACTTATATAGAGAGCAATTCTTCCTATTCCCACCGATGTGGTAGATTTGTCCCACACCACATTTCCATGTCTCAAACACCTTACTTCATGGACCAATATCTCTTTCATTTCTCAACGAAATTAGACGATTCTTGGCCCTACGGTCATCTACTCACTTCGTAGATCATGCATGTGCGAAGAGACAAGGTCTCCAACATGCGGAACACAAGTGTTTAATTCATCAAAGATGGGTGGACGCATCTCCCCGCCAAAGGCTAATTTCCAACACTTAGCACATTTATTACTTCTAGTTTACTTCTTCCTGTAGAAGCGGTAGCTGCGGCAGCATCTGCTACTGCTGAAACTGCAGCAACACCAAGCTTATCTGAATCCTCACTTTAATAAATAACAGGACACTTCCTTGACGTGCGGTGGATAGGTGTCAATGTTTGTTTTTTGGAGACATCCAACAATGTAGAGCATGTTAGCATTGTTATCCAACTCTATAGTGCATGTTATAGCAGTTCAATTAAATATTTTATATGAATAATAAATTTTGACGGTTACACAATAGTAATATCTAGCTTAATTACTTACAAGATCAATTTCTAGAGGTTTTTATTTTCATTATTAATCCTTCACAAACAGAAAAGTGGTACCATAAATATTTGTTTTCCTTAGTTTGATGATGGAGATATATGAGTTGATTTCTACTTACCTTTTTAAAATAAAGTTTATCTGTACCAGAATTTAAAATCACGTAAAGCTTAATAGGGGTATGAATATTAATATCTAAGTTTAAGTTTCTACAGACCAATTTCTCAAGGTAAAATCTGATGAGTGTGTATGAATCCACAAAGTATTAACTATAATAATTACGAAATATCGTGTGCGAACATTATAAGGAAAGAAAAAAATGAGCGAGATTGCATGGTATCAAAGACTGAAAGGTTAGCATCACAACGATGTAAAGAAAACATCTTTACAAATACTTTTTTTTATATTAAAAAAACAAAGAGTCAAAGAGAACATGTTGGACGATTTAATTTCTCTTAAGAATCCTTCAAAAGCTTCCAGTGGTACAGTATTAACAACAGAATGTGAACCAATCTAGTTAGCACAATAAATGAGTAAGGAGCCAAAAAGAACAAATGAGTAGTGTTGCAATTGAATCACAAATTAACAGCGTAAAAATAGTTGTAATATAAGGAATCCCCTCTAAACATTGAACATCGAATTTGTTGAAACGTGCTCAACTAGATAAATGTCGTAGAAACACGGACAGTAAAAATGATGTGCAATCATATACAGTTAAGATTGCAAATGATCATATTATGTGCAAACATATACGATTCTATGAGGTTATAAATGATCATATTTGATAGAATGATGTGCAATCATATACAAACATTTTTTTATAGAAGAATGTATGTAGCATTTATAGAAGATAAAAATAATTGGAAATAACATAAGATGGTTTGGCCTTAATAGACATAGACTTCCAACTGCATCAGTGTGCAGGTGTGACTCTACACTTGTATCAAGTCCGATGTTTGATAAAAACCCTTTTTAATTTGGAGAGAAGCATGTACAACTTATAAGGATAAGTGTGAACATTAAGAACCTCAAGTTTTCGCTAATTATTTTTCTAAATGCATGTTATTTACTAGAGTAAGTAGTATTTAAGAGAATAAATTTGAACAGAGAATGAATATAGGAAATTCATGTAAGTTACCAAACTGATTTAGGATAAGCATAAGTTGATTGATTGATGGATCTATTACTTCCTCTACTTTCACAATCTTTAAATATTGTACTATAGTTTGAACGAAGATGTTATTCGGATAGTCAATGTCAGTTTTTAGAGAGGAATTATGTCCATTGAAAAACATACTTGGAGTCTGACATTATCATCACATATAACTTTATCTGTATTTATAATAAACACCTTATACTATTGGCCGACGTATAAAATTATAAGCATCAACCAGTATTAAAGTCAAGTACAATATGTATTTTATTGTAAATATTTTGGATGACCATTAAAGCAAACTTGGAAACCAAATTTACTTGGAAACCAAGTTTCCTTGGCCACCAAGGGAACTTGGCCACCAAGCCATTCCATGGACCTTCAATCAATTTCCTCCTATAAATAAGAGGTTCATTTGTTGAATTATATATCAGTTTAAAGTTGAATAATATATCAATTTTCTTATATACTTGTCTTCGGTGTATTTACTTTATAGTTTTTATCTTATAACACGTTATCAACACGAGACTCTGTTATCTCGAGCAAATACTTTGAAAGCCTTGAAGGTATTGACTTTCTTTTTCTTAATTAATGACAAATCTTTCTAAACGTGAATTTGTTGCCTTGGATATATCCGGCAAAAGCTATATGTCTTGGGTTCTTGATGCGGAAATTCATCTTGATGCGATGGGTCTGGCAGACACCATCAAAGATAAAAATCAGGCATCGAACCAAGACCGTGCCAACGCAATGATATTCCTTCGTTATCACCTCGATGAGGGCCTGAAATTGAAATATCTCACTGTTAAAGATCATCTTATGTTGTGGACTAATTTGAAAGATAGATATGATCACCTGAAGATGGTCGTACTTCCACAAGCACGTTTTGATTGGATCCATTCGAGGCTACAAGATTTTAAATTTATCTATGCGTATAATTCTAGGGCTGGGCATAAATCACCGAAACTCGAATTACTGAATCGAAAATTTTGGTAATTCGATATTTGGTACGGTATTCGGGAGTGATTTTTATTATTTCAGTATTCGGGAGACATAATTTTACTATTTGGTAATTCGGTAAATATCGAATACCGATTTTTTTTAAATAAAGGCCCAATATTAATATTCAATATTAGTGTATTACAATTCAGCCCATGTATTTCTAGCGCATCGCATATCTGTAAATTCTACTATGATTTTGATGGATTAATAATGCAGCATACAAAATTATCTTGTTATTGGAATGTTGGTTTCTGTTGGATTCTCTGATCATGGGGAAATAATAGTTTGCAATTGAGTTTCTTGTCTAGTGTATTTGAATCCCAGTTAAGGTCATACTTATCAAACAGTTCGAAGAAGGAACATGAATAGGAGTATATAACCAACTTACCATCTTGAATCACATGTGCTTGTATTTTTTTGTTGGTAATTAATGGAGTATATGATATTGTTTTATAGCCGACTCTGACATTAATATGGTATTACCGAATACCGAACCGAATCGAAGTTTGATTTACCGATTACCGAATTATCAAACCAAAGTTTAAAAATTAGGTATTTGGTATTTACTTTCAATTACCGAATTATCGAACCCGAACTTTAAAAATACCGAACATCCGCCCCTATATAATTATGTCATGTTTAAAATTATTTTTCAGGTGAAATTATGTGGTGAGATATCACTGATCATAATATGCTGGAGAAAACATTCTCCACTTTTTCTGCCTCGAGTATGCTCCAGTAGCACTACTGAGAGATGAGGTTCAAGAAATATTCTGACCTAATTTCACATCTTCTGGTGGCTGAACAACACAATGAACTATTAATAAAAAATCATGAAAATCGACCTACTGGTATTATCTCATTCCCTGAAGTGAATGAGGCAAACTTTCACCAATTTAGGCATGGAAGAGGTCGTGGGCCCAATTGTGGTCATGGCCGTGGTCGAGGAAGAAATTCTAGTCATGATTGTCTTTCTACACCAAACAATACCATTCACCACCAGCCGTGTAAAAATAAGGATGAAAAGCATGAAACAGTGCAAAAAAATTCAAAAAATAAATGCTATCGATGTGGGGAAATGGGCACTGGTCATGTACCTATGGTACACCAAAGCACCTGCTTGAGCTTTATCAAGCCTCTCTCAAAAGGGCAGAAAAAAATGCTGAAGCAAATTTTATTTCTGAAGATAATGTTGAGCCCATGCATATAGATGTGGCAGATTTCTTCGAACACCCTATAGGAAAAATTGATCATCTGATCGCTGATGGATCTGTAATAACATAGATATTTTCATCCATGTTGTTACTATTAGCTAATATAGTTTTGTTTCCATAGTTATGTAAATAAATTTTATGTAACGCTTTGTTTAAAAATAATATCTACTTCAATGTTCACTTTGTCTTTTCTTTCATTTTGAAGAATTACGAAAAAATTTCAAGTTATATTTGGATCAATGATCAATCATGAAAATATTTGTGTGATTGAAAGTGGAACAACTCAGTCCATCTTTAGAGATGAAAAATACTTTTCTCACTTGCTTAGAAAAAACGAAAATGTTAGTAAGCTTCTGACAATTCGAAATTAATTGAAGGCTCCGAAAGAGCTACTATATTTCTGCATAAGGGATGAAACTTGTTATAGAAGATGCATTATTCTCTTCTAAATCCTGAAGAAACTAGTTAAGTTTCAAAGATATCCTCTGTAATGGGTATCATGTTGAGACATTAAAAGAAATAAATAATGAATACCTTGGCATTACAAAGAATGTCTCCGGCCAGAAATATATTTTGGAGAAATTACCAACTTTGTCTTCTGGCCTGTATTACGTAGAAATAGTACAATTGAAGCACACTTGGTCATACATAAAAAAGTTTAATGATTCAAGTACTTTTGTACTTTGGCACGATCGAATAGGCCATCCTGAGTCAATAATGATGAGATGAATCATTAAAAATTCAAATGGGCATCCACTCAAGACCTTGAAGATTCTTGAAAGTGGTGAATTTTCATGTGCTTCTTGTTGTCAAGGAAAATTGATAACAAGATTGTCGCTAATGAAAGTCGGCATTGAATCCCCTTCCTTTCTAGAGCGTATACATGGAGATATATGCGGACATATTCACCCACCCTTCGGGTCATTTAGATATTTTATGGTCCTAATAGACGCATCTTTAAGATGGTCTCGCGTGTGACTCCTATCGTCTCGCAACCTGGCATTTGCGAATTATTGGAACAAATAATACGCTTAAGGGAAAAGTTTCCAGATTATCCCATTTAGACTATAGGTCTCGATAATGCTGGAAAATTTACATCTCAAACTTTTGATGATTAATGTTTATCAGTTGGGATAAATGTTGAACATCTTGTAGCTCATGTTCATACTCAAAATGATCTTGTTGAATCATTTATTAAGCGTTGCAATTGATAGCAAGACCACCACTTATGAAAACATGATTGCCTACTACTGTCTGTGGTCATGCTATCTTGCATGCAGCATAGCTTATTCGTCTCAGACCGACTCATTATAATAAATACTCTCCGTCACAATTAGTATTTGATCATGAACCAAATATTGCTCATCTCCGAATCTTTGATAGTTCTGTATATGTGCTAGTTGCACCACCAAAGCGCACTAAGATAGGGCTCCAAGAAAGGTTAGGAATATATGTTAGGTTTGAATCACCCTCTATTATTCGCTACCTTGAATCATTAATGGGAGATAAATTAACTGCTCGATTTGCAGATTGTCGATTTGATGAAACAAATTTCTCACAATTAGGGAGAGAGGAAAAAAATTAAAAGAGAAATCGCGTGAAAAGTTTCATCACTGTCTCGTTTTGATCCACGTGTCCTTATATGTGAACACGGGGTCCAGAAGATCATCCACTTGCATAAAATAGCAAATCAGATGCCAGAAGCATTTATTGATTTGAAAAGAATAACTAAGTCACATATCCCTCAGAGAATGTGCCTATCCGAATTGATGTCTCAGCAGGATATCTACTAGTGTCATAGCTTTTAAATCCCATACACGCCTGAAGCGTGGTAATCTATTGGGTTCCAAGGATAAAAATCCTTTAAAAAAAGGAAGAAAAATGATCAAAATGACACTATAAAAGAATCTCATGAAGAGAATAAAGTTCTGATTAATCCTGATATTTATAAAGATATCAATGAACCCAAGACTCAAGTGAGTAAAGAACTATCATTAAGTTCTGATGGTGATGGGATAGATTTGAATCGATCGAAAATTATGGTGGATAATATTTTTGCATATTGCAATGAATAATATAAAATACGGTGAGGATCAAGAATCTCTATCTGTCAAAAAATGTCGACAAAGATGTGATTGGCCAAAATGGCAAGAGGCAATTCAATCAGAATTGAATTTACTTGCTAAACGCGAGGTTTTTGTACCGGTAGTCCAAACGTTTGATGGTGTAAAATCGGTTGGCCATAAATGGTTCTTTGTGCGAAAAAGAAATGAGAGAAATTAAATTGTGAGATACAAGGCACGCCTTGTTGCACAAGAATTCTCTCAAAGACCCAGTGTCAGACTATGAAAAAACATATTCACCCGTTATGAATGCAATAGACATTTCAATATCTCATCAGTTTAGTTGTACATGAAAATCTTGAAATACATCTAATGGATGTGGTTACAGCTTACCTTTATGGCTCACTTGATAATGAAATTATTATGAAAGTTCCAGAAGGATTAAAGATGTCTGAAGCATATAGTTTAAAATCTAGGAAAATGTACCCAATCAAATTACAACGATCATTATATGGTCTAAACCAATGAGGACTTATGTGGTTTAATCGCCTCAGTGTGTACTTGATAAATTAAGGTTATATAAATGACGTCATTTGTTCATGTGTTTTTATTAAGAATACAACATCAGAGTTTGTTATACTTGTTGTTTATATTGATGACATAAATCTCATTGGGACTTCAGAAGTACCCCAATGGTTGTTCACTCACTTGAAGTGAGTAAAGATCTGTTCCGACCTCAAGAAGAAAATGAAGAGCTTCTTGGTCCTAAAGTACCATATCTTAGTGTCATTGGTGCACTCATGTATCTTGCTAACACTACAAGACCTGACATAGCATTCTCTGTTAATTTGCTAGCAAGATATAGCTCTTCTCCAACACGAAGACATTGGAACGGAATTAAGCATATATTGTGATATCTAAAGGGATCTATCAATATATAGGTCTGTTTTATGCTAACAATGGTAGTGCAAATCTTGTTGGTCATGCAGATGCAGGTTATTTATCTGACCCACATAAAGCTCGATCTCAAATGGACTATCTATTTACATGAGGAGATATTGCTATATTATGACGATCTACAAGCAGTCCTTTATTGCGACTTCTTCGAATCATGCTGAGATAATAGTTATTCATGAAGCAAGTAGAGAATGCGTGTGGTTAAGATCAGTGATACATTTCATCAGGGAAAAATATGGCCTGAAATGTGATACTATTATACCCACAGTATTATATGAAGACAATGATGTATGCATATCTCAATTAAAAGGAGACTTCATTAAAGGAGAGAACGGAACATATTTTACCAAAATTATTCTTTACATGATCTCCAGAAGAATGGTGATATTGATGTGCAACAAATTCATTTAAGTGATAATCCTGCAGATTTGTTCACCAAATCATTGTCAGCTTCAACTTTTGAAAAGATGGTATCCAAGATTGGAATGTGAAGATTCCGACATCTGAATCGTGGTCTTCATCAGGGGAGTAGAATACGCGTTGTACTATTTTACCCTTAGCTAATGTTTTGTCCCATTGAGTTTTCTTGGTAAGGTTTTTAATGAGACAGCTTTCAAAGTGTATTACTAGATACATGTACTCTTTTTTCTTCACTAGGACTTTTTCCCCAGAGTTTTTCCTAATAACGTTTTAATGAGACATATCATCTAATTAATGGACATCCAAAGGGGAGTATTGTAAATATTTTGGATGACCATTAAAGCAACCTTGGAAACCAAGTTTACTTGGCCACCAAGGGAACTTGGCCACCAAGCCATTCCCCGAACCTTCAATCAATTTCCTCCTATAAATAGGAGGTTCATTTGTTGAATTATATATCAGTTAAGTTGAATATATCAATTTCCCTATATACTGGTCTTTGGTGTATTGACTTTATAGTCTTTATTTTATAACATATTTGCACTCTTAAAAAGGTAGATATTATGGTACAAGCGCCATATATACTAAATTGGCATTCCATTTCTCACAACAATTAGTACAATGTTA
Source organism: Anisodus tanguticus (assembly GCA_034509755.1). Taxonomy (NCBI): domain Eukaryota; kingdom Viridiplantae; phylum Streptophyta; class Magnoliopsida; order Solanales; family Solanaceae; genus Anisodus; species Anisodus tanguticus. The sequence continues at coordinate 2,397,420 of CM067543.1, read as the reverse complement.
ATCTACATTATTGACTTCCAACCTGTCACAGATTGCCCAAGTACAGAACACTAGAAAAAAAGACTAGAAGCACCAGACTACCTAGATTCAGAAGCATGAGTTTCGGAGCCTCTCAAGAACGATCTTCGCCACCATATCTGGAACGATTTGCTAAGGTTAGGACACTCAGTACCGTGCTTAGAGAAACACTTGAACCAATCCATAAACAGAACATATTGTTCCTTCAACGGAAGAGTAAGGAGTGCTTGACCCATCGCTTCCTCCAACACCTTCATGTCTAAACCCTTTCTGCATCTCTGTAACCACCCGAAGTCCAAGAGCATCGGTCTAAACCATGTCTGAAGTAGGCCTGACCTTGCTTCAGAGCGACAATGCATTTTCCCGGTCCCCAATGCTATGAATAACATAGCTGTCACCCGGCTAAGCTCATATCTGACCAATGGAGATGCACATTTATGCATTCCGAGCAACTGACTTTGCTTGGTCCACATCTCCACCAAGTCCTCTGCCATCCGGTGATCGAGCAAAATTTCAAGTAGCCATATGATGTTGTCAACCTGCTTTGATATGCGGTCAATCAAGGGTCTGTCTTCTTTATTTGGCAATTTTACAGATGAACTCGAGCTAGTAGCCTCATCGAACAAACTAACAAGTGAATTTATACAACACTGGCATATAGCAAATATATCCGCCTTGTTCAGATCAGGGCAGTCCTCTTCATAGACTGAGCTTTTGCACAGGAGACCCTTGACTAAGGATTTTAGCTCATTTCTGGAATTGGCATAAATGCAGGTGGTAACAGACCAAACAAGCTCCTTAGACAAAGTCTGTTGGGAATCTGTCATATCTAGAGCGTAGAGTCTGGCTGAAATGTCTCTAGCTGTTTCATGATCAAACTTCATTTTATTAAACAAGCTTCTCAATTTCTCTTCCTCTTCCTCAGTCCAAGGAACAGCTTCAAGGTACTTCAAACACGATAAAACACTCCGGTTGAATTTGATTCCAGCTGACACCTAAACATTAACAAGGGATAGCATGAAACCACCAAGGCAAAGTTGAAGATAGGAGAGAGAGAGAGAGAGAGAAGTCTGATACTACCCAAACAACCAGGGGCGTGTTTTGCTGCATGAAAACCAATGGTGAGAGTTCGCTGCACAATGAACATTTTTTCTTTCATGGAAGATGTAAGGTCGAATTTCTCTATTCAATAAAAGAGATTCTTCACTATATGTACAACAACTCAGTACCTCGTAAAAGATGATGAAGGAAAAACACAGAGGACGAAAAAGCTTAAACTGGCTATCCAACCACCATGTAAAACAATGGTGGAACAAGGGACAACGAGACCCAACACTCCATATAGAGAAAAACAAATTACAAAACAAAGACACCCACTAGAAGCAGTCCCTCTTCCACATTGAATTCAGTTAGGACCAAAAATAGCAATCTGCAGCAGTTTTTAATACTTAAATTCATTCAGCAGAAAAATTTGCAGAACCAGAGGACTGATTTGATATGTATTGAGAAGACTACAGAAACAAAGGACGCACGAAAGTTTTTATAGGTTGGCATTTAGAAGACTACAGAAACAAAGGACGCACAAAAGTGTTTATAGGTTTTACTGGCCACAATGCAAAGCTTATGACATAACTTTGCAGTTTCATTATAACAAATACTTAGAAGTTACAGAAATTTCTCCATGTTAGAGAAAAGTTGTATAAGCTTTTGCTTCCACGTTTAGAAAAACAAAGATTCACCCACTTCCAAACTTTTTTTTTCCTTTTTCAATCCTAGAGTAACTGGTAAAGTTGTTGCCATGTGATCATGAAGTCATGGGTGTGGAAACAGCCTCTTGCAGAAATGTGAGGCAAGACTGCGTACAATGGACCATTGTGGTCCGGCCCTTCCCCGGACCCGCGCATAGCGGGAGCTTAGTACACCGGGCTGCCCTTTTTTTCAATCCTAGATGAACAACATTACCAAATTTTGCATACCTAAACAGAGAATAAAGTTTTGTTGGGTAAGGGACATGAAATATAGCAATATCTATCCCATTGCTGTTAATCTTTTCTGAATTTCTTCCTCTGTTCATTCTTTTTCGATAAGTAATCTTCCTTTGTTCATTTACTCTTATTCCCTTTGTCTTTTCCTTGTGGGTGGTGGGTGGGAGGGGTTGTTGTTTATCCTTTGACCATTTTGTTAATTCATTTGGTATACTCCATTTCTTAATAAATGTTTGTTGAAGGAACAGTACACAAACACAATTTGGACTGCATTTAACACAACATAAATCAATGATTTTTGAGATAAATAAGAATAATATATAGCAGCTCTATCTTAGGCTAGCAACTATGCAAGAAAACCACCAATCTGATAGAGAAAAAGGAAGGACACCCAACCCCCAGGAGAAAGGGATGTCTGGTACTCATTCATGTGAATGTGATAATACTGAGTTTCAAAAGGAGCTTCTAATCAAACGTCATAGTAAAGGGTTCTTCACCAAAATGGATAGACGGTATTCTAAATCAGATATTTTTCACTTCTTGCAAGATAATAGGGGTCTACTATAGCTATCTGTGAACTGTACCAAGAAAGTCAATAGTGCAAGTCGGTTTGAAGCAGCTTGATGAACAACTAGGAGATGGACGAGACATCAGGAAATATGGGTAGTAACCAAGGCCACAACCAAGGAACAAGAGTCATCCAAGAAATGAAGGGGGGGAAATTGTACTAGTATACCAGGGCATAATAGAAAAGTAACATTGGGAAGAGCACAAGCTTCTTGGAGTTATAGGACTAGAAAGTTACAAGGCTTCACATCAAAGACAAAAGCTAAGGATTTTCTGTAAGCAACAGTAATGGAGAACAGAGATGCTCCACTATTTTGCGAAGATCTGTCCATTTCAGGCACCTTATTCTGCACATCCTGAAAGCTTTGGAACTACATATCTTTGTGAGATGTTGAAAGGTATGGAAATATCAGGAAAAATTTAACTGGATGGAGCAGCAAAGCAGGTATGTTACATTTTCAGTTTCAAACAAAAAACGCAGCAAAGCGGATATGTTAGGCAGCGGCATTATATTACACTGATTAACTGAGGTTGCACCATCTTAAATAGTCACTTGACAAACATTCAGTTTTTTAAGTAACTCAACTACCTCCTCTATCCCAAATTAACACCTGCTTTGACTTGCCTAATTATACCATCAATTTATTCATAGTCTATTTCACCTTTTCGAAAGCAAAGCTTAACTAGTCTATAGCATTTTCATCTTAATCTAATAAGCACATACTTATTAACAATGGGACACTTATAATGGGATTCATAATGTAGTAAATTACCTCAAGCACATCAATGGTGCGATAAGCACCGACCTTGATAAGTTTCCTCGGAATATCATCCTCAAACATAAGCTCAATTGTGTCGCGAAAAACACCCAAATTCTCCACATCAGGCACCTCTATCCTACACAAACCCCTCGAATTTCTCCGATAATCACCAATCAAATCAGCAAAAACAGAACTATTAGTACTAAGTACCTCAGAACTAAGCTCCAACACTAATCCATTACCATTTTTACCCTTCAAATTCAACCTCACATCAAAGATCCCCAAACTACAATCATCCCTAACACTACCTTGCTGCTCACAATCAACCGGAATCGGGGACTTAGGAATCTCGGGGTAACTAACGGGTCGGGTCGGGATTAGTGTTTCGTCGATGGAATCAATAGGAGAGACCCGACCCGGTGAGAGGATCCGACGTGGGTCGATTCGGGTCACAATGTTGCCGGGTCTGGATGTGTTTTGAGGAGAATTAGGGAAAGAAGATAAGGAATTGGATGAAGATTTTGTGGGTATTTCGGGTTTTAGTAAAGATTGGTTTTTCTTAAGCAAATTTTGACCTGGAACGGTAACCGGGTTTTCTGGGCTATGTGGTGGCACAGTAAAAGAGCAACACCAAGCCCTGCGATGATGATGTGACGGCGGTTCACGGCGGCGATTGTGGCGGTGGGGTTGAGATTTCAGGCGCGTTGAGTCGTGCATTTCGACAGTATGTGTATGTGTGTGTGTGGTTCAAGAACTACACATATAGTTGTTACACAGTATGAGTATTATGATCTTATTTGTAGAAATGTGAAAACTTTATTACATTTCTTGGGAAATGGGTATTATTGGCATGTTGTTTCTTAGGGCGAAGAATATTAAGTTTGAGTATTTAGGGGGTGGGTGGATGGGTGGTGGTAGGGTGGTGCGGTGGAGAGAGGAGATTCTTGATGCTTTGTGAAGCTGACGGCAAAAGCAAACAGTATAGATACTGGCAAAGTGAGCTGTGATGTTGATTTTTTTCTCTTTCTTTTTCTTTTACTTGTTCTTCTTTTGAGAAAATGACAAACATGATCCCTTATTTTTGGTAGAAGGTTTATATTAATTCCTTAAGTATCACATAAGCAGTTTTAGTCCTTTAAGTTTCTGTTAGATATTTACCAAATTCTTATTGATAAATTTAACCGGAACTCTAAAAAAAATTAGAAATTTCTGTCAAATTTCAGACATCGCAATATAAAAAACTACACAAGACAGAAAATATTATAGCAAAAATAACAGAAATTGCACCTCAAAAATTACACCAGACTTTTGAATTAGACCAAAAAATAACATAGACTACAAACCCTATACTTTGAAATATGAGTTTCTATTAGATATTTTTTATTTTTATAATTATTATTAAATTTAACAATCAGAATTTGATAAATATGTGATGAAGATCAAAAGTACTTATTTTTGACATATTTAAAAAATCAAAACTGCTCAAGTGATACTTATAATACTATTTTGAGCCTAGATCGAAAGATAAGGGGCCATTTTTGTCATTTTCTCTTCTTCTTTTAATAGAAAAGGAATAGGGATGTTTGGATATTTATTTTGAGAAGTAATTCACACATCTACTTGATGTTTTTTTTATATATATAAACTAGTTGGTGCATGATGAGTGGGAAGACTATTTTCTATTTTGATCAATCCAAGATATGACAAATGAAATATTTTGGAGAAACAAAATCCTCTAACAATGAAAAATATTTAATTTGGAAAGTAACGGGAGTTTTAATTGTTCAAAGAGGAACATTCTCTTGAAAAGGGTGTTAGCTAGGATAAGTTTTCGGAAAAAATAAATGTTCCATTTTTACTTGGATTAAAATAAGCGATGGCAAAGTGTGACTTTCATAAGTAGACAGTAGTCGTTGCAAGTTTATACAAACATCCTTCCTAAACTAATTTCAGTTCTTACCAAATTGGCCGAAAACATTTACCCGAGTACCCCTTACCCAAAATCTTTCTTCATAATACCATCGCATTAAATTTATAGGGCAAATCCATCGACAGCCACATATGATCACTTGAACAATTCATGTAACGCTTGTTCCATCTAGACACTTCAGGTGGACTTCCACGGTGCTATTTAGACATTTTTCACTGACTTGACAACTTGAGTGATTTTCACAAAAAAACAGACCCGTGAAAAGCTCAAAAAATAAAATTTTATTTTCTTTTTATTTCTTCTTTTTCTTCTTCTTCTTTAGTCTTTTTCTCTACCATCACCAAGATGTTCTACCGAAAAAGGCAAAAATTATACTTTAATTCAACTTCATTCTCTTGCTCTCTCTCATTAAAAAGAAAAAGAAAATCAAAAGAGTCCATTGAAAAAGAAAAAAATCAGATCCGGATTTAAAAATTTTTTTTGCCGAAACTCTATTAATATTTATCTGGGTTTCGTTCTTTTTTTCTTTTTTTTTCGCTTTGGGTTTCAGATCTGACAACTCAATTTTGTCTCTTTGGAGTATTTTGAATTAATTGGGTCTAAACACCATGAATAGGGTCTTTAGAAATCTTAAAGGTTTAAAGTGGGTTACTTGATTTGATGAAAATTTTGAGAAATGTATGTTGGGTTGTCTTCGGGTCTTCGTGGGGTATCTTTAGCTGAAGTCATAACAAATTTGGAGAAACTTCTCCTTAAATTTTGGATTAAAATCGTGGTTGGAACAAAAACACACATGAAGATAGTGAAGAAGACCAAGAACATGATTTCCAGATTTTTGTCATTTTAATGTTGATTTCCACATGTCCTAATTTAATTTGTCATTTTGACATTTTTTATCGGCGAGTGTGTTACACGCATTTTACATATTTGGTTATTTGTGCAAAAATGATTTAAATGACACGCGGAGACCCACCTGAAGTGTTTAGATGGTACAAGTGTTACTTGAGGTGTTAAAGTGACAAATCTGGACAACCACAGGTGGTTGGCGATGGGTTTGATCAAATTTATATATCATGATGGTCATGGAAGAATAACAGAAGGACTAAAACAGTCTTCTATGATACCATCTTTGTATATTTATATATCACGATATTATCATGGAGGACTGAGAAGTGTCTCATAGCAATCCTTCATGATACCATCACAATATATGTACATATAAGATGATGGCATCATGGAGTTTTTTAGAAAAAGTGTGTCTTTTTAAATAAATGAACATGATATCATCTCAGTATATTATATATTATGATGAGATCATGGAGGACTAAGAGAATGACTGAAGCAATCTTCCATGATATCATCTCAGTATATTTATATATCATATTGATATCATAATTTTAGAGCAATTCATAAATAGTTTTGATATTTTGTGGGGGTATAAAGTAATGGGGGCAGCCGGTCAAGGGGTAAATATTTTGCCTCCAATAGGCATGCGTGATCTTTTATATAAAACTTATTTGTATTCAATATGAATACCATATTAGTAGATGTATGACATGTATTTGTTTGAATATTATTTATCAATTTAATTATAATATATATATATATATAATAAGTGTGAATAGCACGCACCTCTCCATCAACATGTATGCTTCATCGGGAGGGCAGTTTCGTCATTTGACTGCTGTTGTTTTACACATAGAGAGCTATGTATATTTTATTAAATTACTTAATCATGATAGGATGATATAATTTAATATAAACATCGATTGTTGATAAATATTTATTACAAAAAGTAAAACAATCTACTCATAACGATGTTCATAGAGAATAATATGTGTTGGTTTATTAGCTTTCTTTGGTATTTTAAGTTTTAACCGTCAAAATCAAAGGTAAATTATTGTTTGTTTTCCAGTTTCAAAACCAAAGCTAAGTAAATTTTAAAATTGCATGTTACGTTTTGACTCAATCTTGTTAATCAGTTGTTTTAAGTTGGCTTGCTTTAAAAAAAGTTGGAAATTTTGTTTTCAAGAAAGAAAGAAAACGCTGTGAAAATTATTTTCCAACCAAACACCAAGAAATATAAGTACATATTTTCTTCAACTAAACGGTAAAAAAGGTATCCATCCTTGATTAAAAAATTTGAAATCTATAGAAGATATAGAGTAGAAAATATGGTTAATGTTTCGATAGTTCCCCTTATTTTTTAAACACTTGGTAGGCATTTGACCATAAAGATTAAATATTTTTCACTTTTAAAAAAATTTGAAGTTGGAGTTAAAGATGGAATTATGTTTGATTATAGTTTTTGTAAAAATATTTGATTTTTTGAATATATTGAAAGTGAAAAAACAGGATTTTAGGTGTTTTTCAGATTTCAAATACAACTTTAAATTGTAGTTGGAATTTTCGTGGCCTAATTTTCAAATAAAATGGAAAAAATTCCAGAAAAAAATAAAAAAAATTCATGCCCAAACGGATCCATAGTAATTAGACAAACGAGGAACTACAAATACTTTATATAAGAATATCTACACTTTATAGCTTGTGTTAACCATATGGTTTTTGGTCTTATATAACCCTTAATTGTCTTTTGTTTTTTTGGTACTTTTTCTCATCCCCTCTTTCTCTGAATTCAAAGTTTATTAGTAGTATATAGTAATATTTTTTTCCGTCGTGTTCCCTTTATTCAGAGTGATTTGAACCATAGAAGGTTTTCCATGGTACATTGTAATGATCAAATAACTATATTAGTTCATCATATTGCACTGCTTTTTGTAATGACGCAGGATAATTAATATATAATACTACTCCTTCAAACATAAATGATAGAAGAAAGCCGTGTATATCAAAAGGAACGAATTGTGTATATTAAAATTATCATAGTTGTAGAATTCTTGTACAAGAGTAATTATGATATTAGTCTTGTATTAGAAAAAACTATTAGAATTATAGTAGGAAAAAAATAGATTTATTTTCCATAATAAGATATTGTATATTTGTATATATACCTCTTACATTAATGAAAATAATCAAGTGATTATATTCTTTCATGGTATCAGAAGTCTAGGGCAAAATTTCCTTCTCCCAAATACAATTCCGCCGCCGACGAGCACCCTCGGATTCTGTGAATCCGACACCTCTTTCTTCTAAATTTTCTTCCAAAATCCCTAATTCTCCTCATGTCTTCCTCAAAGAACACGTTTCATCCTGCCCTTACCGTCTCCAACATCATGAACCACATCCCTATCGTTCTTGAGATGAAAAACGTCCAATACGCGACGTGGGCAGAATTATTTAAAGTTCACGCACGCTCGAATCAAGTCCTTCATCACATCATCCCCTTGGTAACATGCTAGGAGAAGGTGCCTACCGTCGAGGATGACCCTGCGTTATGGACAACTCTTTATGCTACAATTCTCCAGTGGATTTATTCCACTATCTCTACGGACCTCTTGCAGATGATTATTGAGTCTGACGCCACAAAACTTGAAATAGGGTGCGTGATATATTCCAAGATAACAAAAATTCTCGTGCTGTCACTCTTGAGCAGGAATTTTCCCATGTCAACATGGAGGATTTTCTGAATGTCTCAACCTATTGTAAAAGACTGAGAATTGGCACATCAACTCAAGAACGTTGGTGCGCCCGTCACCAATTATCGTCTTGTTCTTCATATGGTTGCAGGCCTATCCGAGGCTTATAATGGCGTTGGGACGCTTCTTCGTCAAAGTAATCCTCTTCCACCGTTCTACCAGGCACCATGCTCACATTAGAAGAGGCTGACTTGGCTAACAAAACGGATAATCAACAAATATGACACGGCTAAATTAAGCAACATATGTAGATGCTAAAGATCAAGGAGACAAATCCATTTTAGGAGCTTGTGATAAGAAATAAAAATGTAGAAAGCCTTTCCAAGAGTTAGAAGGTTGTATTTGTGAGTGTGTACCAGAAATCTTCATGACGGAGAGTGTTTAGTTACACTGGCCGCCATCCAAGGAATAGAGGTGCTATGAGCGTTCAAGACCAAAGTAACCTCCAACATTGAAACTGCTTGGCCAAAATCTGTGCTCTGCAACTAAACAAAACCATATTGAAGACGTGCTTTTTTAATAATGAACTGAATTAAAATTAAATACATCAAAAGAAGTTGATTGCCAAAAATAATTAAGTGATTACTGTCCCAGTACTTGTAAACTCAAAAAAAAAAAATCAGTCTAGACCTAAAGCTGTCTACACTTATAGCCTGTGACTGTTCTTTTCATGGGATATAATTAACCAGCTGAGGAAAGGACTTTAAGCTTTACACTGTTTCACATTAGAACAACAGAAATAAAATTGCAAGATTATGTAATGCTCACCTGATCCATTCCCATGGATAAAGTAACTTCCTCCTCAAACTATTATTATTCTGTAACCTTGTTTACCCCGGAAATGTTATCATGTGCAATCCAGGATTACAAAATTCCAGTACTTGATGACCAGCTAACTCCTACTATAATGTTATAGAACAAACGGACTACTTAATTCAGATTATCAAGGATTCTGAAAATGAAAAGTCACTGCCTTGATAATCGGACTAAGAAAGATCTGCATTGACTAATATGACTCTCGGCATGTGAACCTTTATTAGTAGCAGTTTGCTTTGCCAGGCTTCGCGCAGTGTAATTCTAAACAGATGGTCAGTGGACCTTTGTGCAGTTCAGTTTTCTTAAAGGTGCTCAAGAGATGTTATCTTTTTTCCAACAATAGCGCTTAAAAACTACTAAATCCAAGTAATGTAACTAAAATTCAATATTCACATAATAAAAGAGTCTTGCCGACAAAATTGTCATCTTTAAGGAACGAATAATTCGAGTTGTGGTTGCAGACGATCGATCCGCTTCCGCAAGGAGAAAACCTGTAAGTCTCCTAAACTAGTATTTTATCATTCAAATACTACATTGGTAAAGCTATATGCTTCCATTTTTGGAGCTGCAAAATTAGTTCCAATCAACTCCTAAACTCCTTGAATTAAGCCTCTGTATAGCAACATTTTATTTCAAGCTAACAGAGGAAGAGTCACATGCTTTTCTATAACACATCCTTTATCTAATTTGTCTGCAGTCTACACACCTGAGAAAATCAACTTTTCCCTAAGCAATTTGGTCAATTTTTTTACAAGTAGCCAATTGGTTAATTTCTCAAAGTGAAAAGAAGATTTTCAGTAATTTAAGGATATCTTCTTTCCTTTCCAATAGAAAATCAAAAGGATATGATTTGAAAAGCTGTGCATAAGCATTGTGCACATATCTATCAGAAATTTGTCCAGCCTATGAATAGTTTAAGAATATTAAACATGGAATGTTTCCTGTTTGTTTAGCTCATCTCTTGAATGGGTTAAACGGGCTCCATGGCATCTATTTTTGGACCTATAACTGAAAACTAGATCACCTCCCCAGGCAAAAAAACTAAAGCAAGCATCTGCATAAGTGAGGAGGACCATTTAGAAAATCAGTTCAGTTAGAAAATCATTTTTTTCTAGATAAGTAAGAAAATGAGCTAAATTAGGAAAAGCTTAAAAATATGACAAACAAAATCAAATTCAGGAGGTGGCACAGAAAAAGAAAAAAGGAATATACTACATGTGTCAAAAAACCATACAGACATTACCATAGAACCATCCACCAGCTGCCTGGATCCTTGATACACCATCATTTGCAACTAACTCAAAGCACAAGGAAGAAATCTGGACCCAGAATGATGACCCAGTTTGTACAAATTAAAAAAAGAGGAAAAAAGGAATTTTTTTTATCAGTACAGATTAGCTTCAAGAGGGAATGACATTGATAGAAACAATGAAGAATTTTCAAATAATTCCAGAGAAAGTAGAATACAGAAAGTAAGTCACGACGACATGAAATAATGGGAAGTTTTAGGGAACTGTGAAAAAAATCTATCAGCACTGAAGTTTCGCGACAACTGCTTAATATTGAGCACAATGCAAGAGCACTAAATGACTAGCGTGATTAACGGACCACAAAGCAAACAAGAAAAAAGATGAACCGTCTCATGTAGATTGAAAAAGCAAAATCATTTGACCAAAGATGAATGCTGAGGGCCATGCAAGTAGATAATAAAAGAAGGCCAAAAAGCAACAAAATGATGGCTAAAGTTGCAACATGTTGAAACTGGTTGAAGATGCTAATGCAAGAACCTAATATTTCAACTTATCAACAAGAAAAAAGTACTAGGATAACGCCCCTACCTCTTAGAAATCACATATAAGGGTATTAACATGCTGACACAACCCCCTTTCCCCAAAAAATGAAGGAATAAGTAAAACAGGATAATTGAAAAGAAAGAATCATTTAAGTTTCAAAGACGATTGTCTAACCCAATGTGCAGACGTGTGCCGTTGCCATAATTCCCCATTCTGTCTTTAGAAATCAGACAGATAGGTGCCTTTGTTGCATTAAAAATGTGAGGTAGCGAATAGTCGACCAGATGAGTACTGAACTTTGTGCCAGGTCAGTTCATTCTTGGTTTGCACTTGCTGATCTCTGGGGAAGCAAATTAACTAAAGTATATGTAACTTCATCTAAACCAACTCCTGTATGGGAAATACGATCTAAAAGTGAAAAGGCTTCTTCTATTTCCCCTTCTTTTAAAAAACCCTTTGTCAAAACGTTATAGGTGACAGAATCAGGAGTATTTCCCTTCTGTACCATCTTGGCAAAATACTCCTTAGCTTCTTTAACATTACCAGCTTGGCAATACCCATCAATAATGACTGTATAAGTTATCTTATTAGGTTGTATGTTATGTGACGACATTTCCAGCAAAATGCTCCTCGCTTTATCCATCTGACCTAACTTACAATAACCACCGATCAATGCAGTATAACAAACAACATCAGGTAAAACTCCCTCCTTACGCATTCCATCAATAAGGTTCTCAGCATCCTCAATAAGCCCAATACTGCTCATGCCATGTATAAGAGAGGAAAAAGTCACAACATTTGGTAGAATACCCTTGCTTCTCATGTCATCGCAAAGTTTAAGGGTTTCTTTCACATTCCCATTTCTACAAAAAGCTCCAATAAGGGTGTTATAAACAATTAAATTTGGGGCTAAGCCTTGTCTGAGCATCTCGTGGAAAAGGTCTCTGCCCTTTTCAAGTTTGTCAGCTTTGCACAAACCATTAATTAAGGCCCCATAGGTATAAATATCGCAGACAAGTCCCTTGCTTCGACATTCATCCCAAAGCAACAGAGCTTCATCAATTTTACCTTTCTCACCAAGCCCATGTAGTAGCACGTTGTAAGTTGAAATGTCGGGTGCAATTCCTTGCTTCACCATTTCTTCTCTCAACAAAAAGGCACCATCCAAGTTTCCCTCTTTGCAAAACGCACATATAAGAGTGTTATATGTCATGCTGTCTATTTCAATACCATTTGCTAGCATTGCTTTCAGTATCCGAACAGCTTCTTGTACGTTACCAGCTTCACAAAGCCCGTGAATTAGAGCATTTGAGGTCACTGTATTTGCTGTTAGCCCTTTCATATGCCAAAGGTCAACTGCCTCTGAATGTTTTCCTTCCTTGCAAAGCCCACCAATTTAATGTAGTAAGTAACCCATCATTTGGCCGCAAACACCGTAATATCATTTCCTTAACAAACGGTAGAGCAGAAACAAACCTAGAATTTGTACAAAGTACAAGGACAATAATACTGAATGAACCAGGATTTACATTCAATCCATGTAATAACATCTCTTCTAAGAGTTCTTCAGCTTGACTAGCTTGATTTACCTTGCAGAAACCTTTGATCAGCGAATTGCAAGTAACTGAATTGGGGAGAATTCCTTTTGTTAACATTTCATCCCTTACCTTTAGAGCTTTCTGGATATTTCCTGCCGAGCAATGACCATTAATGATGGTATTATAAATCACCTCGTTTGGAAAAATCCCTTTGTTTGACATTTCTTTCAACACACAATCAGCTTCATCAAATTTCTCAAGTTTCATCAGACAATTAATAAGTATGCTATATGTAACAATACTCGGGTTTACACCATTTAATATCATTTCTTCCTTCAGAAGAAACGCGTCCTCCAAATTACAATTCTTGCAAATCCCATGAATGAGGTTATTATAAGCAACAACATTTGGCACAACACCCATTTTTTCCATTTTTCGCAATATCTCCTTTGCCTCATCCACCCGCCCTCCTTTACAGAACGCATTAATCGTGGTGCTAAACAAGTAAACATCCGGTTTAACACCATTATTCAAAACCCCAAAAACCTCATAACTCTTCCGAAGCTCGCTCTCTTTCACAAGAGAACTCAACAAAAAGTTGCAAGTTTTCAAAGAAGGATACAACCCCCTACTCGCCAAGACCTAAACACATCCAATGCAGCATCAAACCCAACATTTTTAAATTGGGTACAACATAAATGAACCAAAAGATCAAATGTCCTAACAGCAACACCAAAATCCGATACACAACTCAACTCAGCTAAAAAAGCAGCAACCTCTACATGCTTTTTTTGAGGGTTATCAAACAATGCAGGTAGTTTTCCATCAATTAACCTTATCAAAAGCAACCTAGCTGGATCATCATGATTCGACGCAACGAGCAAACGAAGCAAAGTACAATAAGATCTAACATTGAACTTAAAACCACAAGAACCAGACCCAATATGGAAAAATTTCAAAACATTCAATGGTTTTAAAGATGAATGAATTTCCAATAAAACAGCATCAAACTGTTGTGGAGTCAAATGGGTCAGCAAATCTTGAATCTTTAATGAATCTAATGGTGGGTTTGAGAGAACTGAAGTAACCCATTTGCGCAAATTCAAATCAAATAATATCTTTTTAGGCTTGTTTGTTGATGGGATTTGTTGTTGTAATGGTGGGGTGGTTTGATCTGAAGAAGAAGTGTAAATGACACAAGTTAAAGGGTGTTTGATATGTGACAATATAGCTATAGTTTTGGGAATTTTTAATCTTCTTACGTCCATCTATCAATACTAATCTATGTATAAAATTTGTATAAGACTTAAATTAGTGATTAAAAAGGGGGTTTAGATGGAGAAGGTAGTAGTAAAAATGGTGGCGATGAAGCCATGTGTGTAGGGAAGAAGAAAGGACACGAAGTTTACCCAGACGGTTTTGGTAGACCGAACTCTGGGGAGCTTTTGGGCCTTTGAAGGAAAAGTCAAACTAGGCCCAATATAGAGGTTGTTTTGGGCTTGTTGCACTCCCAACCTTGAAATGAGAAGACTTACAGCTTGAGTGGGGACTTAAGTCAATAGTAGTTGTTCCAACATTTGCACTTTTTTTCCTATTTTGTTCTGGTCTTTAGTTTTTACTTTTTACACTTCAAACAGAAATAATTATGATCCGACGTAAGTTATGTCAGATCCCGTAAAAGATTTATGCCTCAAAAGTCATAAATTTCATTTGAGAGGAAAAAATTAAATAACAACCCATTTGAAGGGAAACCCGTGCAATTTCTTGATCAAGAATATATATATTGGGCCAAGAAAGTTGTACGGTTTAATTGAATTTAATTATACGATTTTCCCTTCAAATGGGGTGGTCTTTAATTTTTTATCCCTCAAATGGAACTTTTAAAGTATCCAGCACAAGTTGTATCGGATTGCTTAAAGAACCTATGTCCCAATAGGCATAAGTTTCATTTGAGGGGAAAAATTAAAGACCAACACAAAAATTAAACCAAAATGACTTTTTAATCTTAATTCTAGTGTCATTAAATCGCCCCTACCACGTAACTAGTGTATGTCCTTCATGACCCAAATTGAAAAATGATCATGGATGACGAATATAATGCTCTTCTTGAAAATAAGAAGTGAGATTTGATGCCCTGTCCGCCTGATGTTAATATTATTCGGTCTATATGAATTTTTACTCATAAAGAAAATTCTGACGGTTCTTTTGAGAGACATAAGGCTCGTCTTGTAGGTGATGATAAAACACAATAGGTTGGCGTGGATTGTGGAGACACTTAGTCCGGTGGTCAAATCGGCAACTATTCGCACTGTGCTTAGTCTAACTCTCTCGAAAGCATGACTCATTCATCAGCTAGATATGAAAAATACTTTCTTACACGTTGATCTTAAGAAAACGGTATACATGCATTATCCCTTGGTTTTAAGGACCCAATTAACCTCACCATGTCTGTTTGCTGAAGAAGTCTTTATATGGACTTAAGCAGGCCTCACGAGCTTGGTATAAGACGTTTGCAGATTATGGGTCTACTATTGAATTTTCTCACAACAGGTCTGATCATTCTCTGTTCATCTATCGTCGTGGTACTTCTCTAGAATACATTCTGTTATATGTGGATGATATTATTTTGACTGTCTCCTCTGATGATTTGCACAAGTCTATCATGACCATTCTCAGTTTAGAATTTGCTATGAAATACTTGGGTCCCGTGAATTATTTTTTGGAAATAGCTGTCACTCGTCATGCATGTGGTATATTTTTATCACATAGGAAGTATGCGGCTGAGATTATTGAGAGAGCTGACATGTCATCTTGTAAGTCCTCTTCTACTCTGGTTGATACCAAATCGAAGTTGAATGCTACGTCTAGCACACCATATGAGGATCTCACTCACTATCATAGTCTTGCAAGGGCTCTTCAGTATCTTACATTCACGAGATCATATATTACTTATGCAGTTCAGCGGGTGTGTTTATTTATGCATGATTCGCGGATTGAGCACATGCATGCGTTCAAACGCATTATACGTTACATATATGGCACACTTGATTATGAATTGCATTTATATACATCATCCGTCTCTACTCTCGTGTCATATACAGATGATGATTAGGGTGGATGTCTAGATACCAGACGATCGACATCTGATTATTGTATATTTCTTGGTGATAACTTGATCTCTTGGTCGGCAAAACGCCAAGCTATATTATCACGATCCAGTGCGGAGGCCGAGTATCGAGGGGTAGCCAATGTGGTGTCTGAATCATGTTTGCTGCGTAATCTTCTATTAGAGCTTCATTTTCCTATTCAGAAAGCTACCTTGGTCTACTGTGATAATGTTAGTGCGATCTATCTCTCTAAAAATTCGGTCCAACATCAGCGCACTAAACATATGGAGATGAATATTCACTTTTTTCGCCAAAAGATAGCTCATGAACAAGTATGTGTCATGCATATCCCTTCAAGGTACCAAATTGCTGACATCTTTCTTTACTAAGGATTTTCCCTTGATTCTTTTTGAAGATTTTAAGGACAGTACACGGTATACCCGTGTATACCAAGTAGTTGAATTCCATTAGATTACTTACCATATTAATTCTTGTACAAGTATAATTATGATATTAATATTATAGTAAGAATATATATTAATATTATATTTAAAAAAATATTTTTCATATTTAGAGATGATATTATATATATATATACCTATTCATTAATAAAAATAATCAAGAAATTATTTCTTTCACAACATTTTTTCTAACAATGTAGCAAACTTAAACTCAACTAAAATTTAAGCGAATTCTGAACAGAATGTCCATATAGCCGAAACAGCTCAACATTCTCTTCAGCACATTGGATATATATACGTACATGCTTTGCAAAGAGATAACAAAAAGGTAAATAATAATAATAATAATAATAATAAACGCTTTTTTGTTATTAGATATCACAAATTCTGAAACTAAAATTAGGCTAGAAAGGAGCAGTAACAATGTCTCTAATTGTTGCTGGATTAATCCTTAAAGGATTTGATAAATCCTCAAACTCCACATCACGATCCATCATCATATTTTCCTCTTTATCATCATGTACACATCCAACTACTGGTTCCAATCCCTGTCAACCAAACACAATGTTAGTAATTCTTTTTCTTTCATCAAACACATTAATTGCTTACTAATCATCACATTTCAATACTTTCGTTCAGGCATATTTAACATATGAGATTAATTTCAGTACTTAAAGTATGTTTCAGGATTTAATACTTGATTATCATCTATTTCAATCAACATCTATTTCAATCAGCTAATCTAAACGGGCTATACAATCAGCTAACATAAACGGGCTATTAAATAAGTACCTCAAAGAGAAATTTACGTGATATAATGATTTAAACTCATTAATTACATTTTTCTTTAATTATACAACTAAAAATAACTAGATTTGTATTTTATAGTAGATTCTACTCTATATATGCACACATGCATGATATATATGTGGGGTTACAACAATTGCGAAAAACGGAAAGTAAGTAAATATTACAGATTGCTAGAAAGGATAAACTAAATATCACAACAAACTGGAATCAAGAACTTATACAAACTCCTTGAGATTTGCTGAGTCGAGTGATGACACTCTGTCTTTAAGACAATATTGCCCCGTATATATCCTTTTACGTTCGTGGGCAATAGTCTCCCAAAATATAACAGCAACTAACAAATGAGCAAAGGAAACTCAAGTGTTACTCTTAAAGAACTTTGAATATAGAAAACTTGCTAAAGAGGAAGAAGAAGATTTCAGAACATTTTTAAGTGTTTGAACAATTGAGCTAAATGCTTCAATTTATAGTGTAAGGAAATGACCCCTCAACTAGCCAACTAATGACCTTCAATAGCCATGTAATGACACTTATTGAGGGGTTACATTCAGCCAAATAATGGAGATTCAATGCTCCAAAACCAGCCCAAAAGTCAGAACTTTCCATCTTGTCGTCGCAGCATTCTACCTCCGAAGCGCCGCAGCCCTGCGAATTAGCGTCGCGGCGCTGCCATGGGGGCCGCGACGCTCCGGCACCGCGGCTCCGACAGTGTTGCGCCGCGGCCCTTCACGGCTCCGCGGCGATTTCCGACTCGTTTCATCTTACACTTCTTCTTTCGTTTACCAACGTGGAATACTTGTCATTTGACCAATAACCGTCAATCATTCTATGTCTCAAACGTATTACGTATATCAATATCTCTTTCACTAATGAAATTTACAATACTTGGCACTACGTGTACACGTGTGTGGAAACGACGTTTCCGACGTGCGGAGCCCCAATTGTTCGAGTCATAAATAATGGGATAAACTTAATTCCACATTAGTAAATTTTTAACAATATATGTATGTATAATTGATGCCGATGTGTAAATGCATGTCTATATGTACGACAACTAATATTTGTATATACCCGCTAGTGCATTGTATGTATGCATGATATATTTTAATATAGAATTACTGATTTGTCTCGAAAACTTAATAATGTCGTTATAATTTACTATTAAGGGACAAATATAATGCTACTATTTATGAAATTTCCTCCATCTCAGAAACTCTTGGCCTAAAGCAAAGTGTTGTGGACCACGTAAACTTTTATTTTAATTGGAAAACTGATCCGAGGTGGTTCACAACTAAGAACCACGCAATCAAATTGCGTCATGCAACTACACTACGTAAATAAACAAAGTCTCTTGCTTATCAACTACCATCAAGGAAAAATAGAAATAGCACACGTAAACCTAGTCCTGTATAGTTGCATTGGATCGAAAATAGGATGCGACAATATTCTATTTTCTCTCCTTTTTATTGCAATCGCATATTTAAAAAAATTATTTATTTTTCCTCTCTTCCCAACATCCCTGAAGGTAAGATATATGTAAATCCGTGTGTTGAAAGACAGATTGAGCTGAATATTTAAATTAAAATGAGCTAAGTTAATAATCAATTGTTAGTTACTTAAACGGAACCGTTTGAGGAATGAACTTCATTTATTTTCTTATAATTTATATGAGTACCTAATAAAACTTTTTTCTCCTATGTTAATGTTATGATTATATATATAACCTACCGAATAAAAAATATAGACAAAATTTGTCATTTGTGTTGCATATTAACCAATTTTTTTAAAATAGGTTAAATTAAGTGGATTAATATGAACTGACTTAGCTTATTACACATAATAAGTGGATCATTACCCGTCCCAACCTGAATGGGATGAGCAGGTCACAATTTTATAAGCTGATTTTGCCATCCTAATGTAAACAAATGGTTAAAAAATCAACTTGACTGACACTACAGGCTTGAAAAAGTATATACCTCTGTGAAAATTCTCATAGCTTCTTCTAAATCTCTTGTATTAATAATGTAAAGTGCTGAGCAACAATATACCATTACTTAAGAGCCAATTTCTGAATAACAAAAAGGTAATTAAGATATTGATAAAAAGAGAGGAGGAGAAGAAATTAAAAATAGTAAGTAAATTATAGATATCGTCATTAACTTACTCTAGCAAATTGAATTTGACCGAGATTGAGAGTTCTAGGTTCATTCTCTATTGATGATGTCCTACTTAATTGAACAACTAATGACCCTCCCATTATTTTGTTTTTGCTGTATAGATAGATACAAGTATAGAACAAACAGAATTAATGGTCGAATATTGTTTCTGTTTATCATAATTACATAAGGTCCACTGTAGAATCTTAAATTACAATAGTTTCCTCTTATTTAGAGTAGTTTTATCATCATAAGCGATCTCATATGTTGATTTGGTGAATTATTTTTTGTATATATATTTTTTCTTCCTTTATACCTTTTTATTTGAATGGTCAATGTAGCCCTTGACCTTACAAGAATTTTGAAATAGAGTTAAAAGGATAGTGATGTTTGACATCATGATTATAAAAAAAACAATTAGATCTATATCATCAGAGTCATAATTTTTCGATTAAAGAAGTTATTCAATAATATTTCATAAATAACTTTTGTTTTATATGTATCTAGCTAATATGCTTTTAAGATATATATATATATATATACACACACAATAGAATGATCTCATATATATATATATATATACACACAATAGAACGATCTCTTATAAGTAATACAAAGTAAATGACTTGAGACACGAAGAAAATTCTTCATAGGTAATACAAGGGACGTTGGCACAATTTTTGGAACTAAAAGGGGAATTTTGAAGTTTCTAACAAATAAGAGTTGTATCACGGTCATCTAATTGAACAAGCCTGGAAACCTGGATTATAAAAAATAAAAATAAAAAATCTAGAAACATGAGGCAATGAAAAGTTAGAAACCTCTGAAACGCAACGTGGCAGAATTTCCGCATTATGTGGAATTTAAAGACGGCTACAGTGGACACGTGTACATCGTTGGGTTTACCATATACAGTTGTAGAAAGTCTCAAACTGAATCTAATTTGGTAATACTGTATATGTTTTTCAAGAAGTTTATGAAGCTCTTACGTGTTACTCCCTCCGTTTCATGGTGTTTTAACTTATACATATCCTTTAAAAATTATTTATTCTTAAAAAATTATAAATATTTTTATTAATTTATCCTTAATTAATATTTTTTTATTAAATAAATAAGAATAATTTTAAAATAATAAGATCAATATCTTCTTAAAATCCTAAAACACCACTTATCTTAAAACAAAATGAAAAACTTAAAACACCACTTATTATGAAATGGAGGAAGTATTTGCAATATAAGCTGACCAATAATATTATACGATTATTCAAGATTATTAGTATTCGCATCCGCGTTATGCACGGAAAATATTAAAAAATATATAATTATGACAAATTGTAATATGGCTTGTTTAAGTACATTGGATCATATTATCTTAATATAATTTCAATTGTCGTCTTATTTCTTATGCAATACACTTAATAACAACATTTCTATGAAATTAGAAAAGATAGATGATAAATAGTGTTAGAATATCATGATAATTCCGTAAATAGATAGTATATAATTTCTTTTACTCCTTTAATAATAGTTTTGTTATTTTTATTTAATCTATATGTCAAAATTTTATTGTAATTTTCATGGGTGAAAATTATTTTTCGCCTTCAACTTTGCATATAAAAAGCAAATAACTCCAATTTTGCTCATTTGGTCAATTTTCTGAACTTTCAACTTATTGGTAAACGTTGATTTCTCACCTTGTAATCTCCTTCCCATTTCTCCTACAAAAATATATGTTCACAAATTCATTGGCCATGAGAAATCTTTCTGACCTTATAAGAACAATTAGGATCGATATCACCTTCATATTATCTTGTTTTATAAGTAAGCATTTGTTATAAGAAAGGTGCTTACAACACAAAACATCAGGAAATATCCTACTATGAGAACAAAGAGAGAGACTCAATTACTATCGAATCAAACTGTAAATGCGGAAAAATAACTCTCACCGTCTCACAAAATCAACTTGGCTTTGTCCTATATATTCATCAAGAGCATGGTTATCCTCAAGATTTTCATAATCAATTGGACAAACATAAAGTCTTGTCCACCATGGGAGAAGTTCACATTTCCTCTTCATGATTTTGACCCTTCCTTTCTTGTTTTAAATTGGATAGATCTGAATTAAAATTTAAAATATGTAAATCAGAGAATAATTAGATCAAAGGTTAAATATGAAGTATCAATTTTCTCAACACTTATACTATCACTAATGCCTAATAGTCACATCTAATTAAATCATCTATCATTGAAACTCAAAATTAACCAACACTAATAGCTAGTGGTTAGTCTTTTCATTATCCCTACTTTTCTTTCACTTAGTATATAAGTCTCTTGAATACGTACACGTATATTTTATACGTCAATCATTGTAAGATTTATATAGATATTAATCACTAATCACAAAGATATTTTTTTTCAATTCATAATATAAAAAACTGAATTAGATGAAGAGAAAAAAGAGAACTGCAAATGTTGATGCTGGAAGGGGTGTCGTCCTACTTCTATTTTCCACTCAAAGATCATTAAATATAACTCCCCAAAAAATAAAAATGACCATAAACTTTAAAGATGAGTAAATTTATAATCGTTTCTAAGCATAAATTTTAACAGTCAAATTAATTGTAAACAATTTTCAAGAGTTGAAATATATTTTTACCTTAGTTGTCGCTAAATACGTTTAAAGCAGTATCATCGTCATTCATGTAAAAATCAACATATGCAAAAAGTATGTTCAAAGGCCTGAAATTCATGAAGGAAATCAGAGTTAATATTTAACAAATAATATGCAATTCATGTGTTACATATTCACAATAAAAACTTGAGCACGAACAAAATTAATAATCAACAACAACAAAACGAGAAGGAAGTTCAACAATAATTTATGTGTTAGTAAAGGGTATATATATAAGAGGCCAATTTTTTTTTCAATTCAAAATTCTAAAACCGTACCAGTTTGTTAAGAAAATGAATTTATATTTGAATAATATTTTAGATCATGTTTTCCGTATCTTATAGTATTACAATCCGGTTAATAGTAATCCTAAAAGTAGTTTAGTTACAAAAGTCCCAACATATAATAATAATCCTTCTTTACATTTTTGAAAGCTACAAAAATGTACTTACACAAATGGAAAGCGAGATTTGCAAAAAAATTCGAAATGATAATCATAATTAACACATTCTATTTTGATTCTTATCTTTTATGTCAATATGGTATTAACCTTATGTACAAATGTTAGTCATTGATTTATTTCAAATATATATTTATTCTTCTTGACTGAAAAGCTTTTTTCATAATTAATAAAAGAAATCTTATAAGATCCAAAAGATTCATATTCCAAATATATAGTATTTTTCATAGGATTTGTTTTAATTTTGGAATGGCTCTTTGGACATAATACTATTTTCCATAGACGTGCTTGATTGATTATTCCCTTAATATATTATCTTTGTGATGTTTACTTGATTTATTCAATTATAACAAAATCATGAGGATTCTTTGCCATATAATATTAATCCTCATATGGTGAAGCAACAAATATTCTATTTTTTTTAGTAACACACGACTATACTTTTTTTTTATTTGGTGATATTTGAACGGTAAATACTTTGATTTCTTAGTAACACACAGATGTAACATAAATGTTCGAATTATTAAAAATATGAATTAATAATTTATTTCAAACTTTTTTTCAGATAAATTTAAATTAATATATCAAGTTTTAAATTTTATAACAAACATATGCAAATTTATCCTAACTCTTTTTAAGTATTCCTTTTACAAGAAAAGGAAAGACAGAATTAGATTCGAACATAAATTTCTGGAGATCTGGAAAATAATTTTGGTAAAGCAACATTTGGATTGAAATTGACAAAGAAAGAAAATTTTAAGTTTATATTTCACATATTCAAATTTCAACTCTAATTCAAATTTAAAAATGAATTACACCTAATTATAGTACATTGGTTATTGCATTAAAAAGATCTACAAAGTCAAAGCAGTATATTTATAGTAAATTTTAATTATCAGGATTTAGAATATTCTAAATAAAGAATGTGAATTAATGTTAAATTTTTTAATATAATATAGATATATTTACAACTAGAATTTGTTGCCAAGTGACTTGTTTATATTACACCACTTATTTTAATATCAAGCTAGACTATCCTTCTTTTAATATAATATAGATGTAGATATATATATGATGAAACTACAAATATTCTAATTTCACTAATTTTCCTTGTTTGATAATATTTAAACTGTAAATACTTTAATTTCTTAATAACGCACAAATGTAACGTAAATGTTCGAATTACTAAAAATATGAATTAATAATTCATTTCAAACGTGGCAGAATGTCCACATTATGGCTACGTGGAATTTAAAGTTGGCTACGGTGGACATGTGTACATCGCTGGGCTTACCGTATATTAAGGGTGGCCAGTGGGCCGGGTTCGGGGCCGGGTTCGGGGCCGGGCGGGACTGGGAAAGGGCCGGGACTGGCGGGACAGGCCGATGTCCCGTCCCGTCCCTCATCCTGCCAGAAAAGGGGACCGGTGTTGGCGGGGCAGGGACGGGTCGGATCCGAGATTCCTTTTTTAAATTTTTTTAGACACTTAATTTCAAAAAAGCTGTGAATATAAACACTTAAATAATTGAACAATATAGTGTAATAAAAGCATCCCAATGCTGTTTTTGTGTCTCTTATATTATTTAATAGAAATATGATTATTTTATAATACAATTTCAAAATTGCAACTTTGTGGTGTTGTTCAAAAGTTGCAAATCACATAGTAAAATTGCAATTAAAAAAATTACATAGTTATAAACACTTTTTTTCTAATTTCTTCACAATGTCTTGTGGTTATTCACAATGGTATATCATTAAAAAAATAAGTTTCATCTATATGAGTGTAATCAATCAAATCATCCTAACTAGGAATATGATGATTAGAAGAAGTACACATGCCCTTGTTACCCCTACTAAAAGAAGCACCCTTACCCTTACCCTTAATCATACGTCTAATTCCTTCCATTTTAATTATGCAAATAAATAATTAAAAATAATGAAATTAAATGTGATAATTAAAATAAAGTAACAATAGTAATTTAAAGAGGAACGAAAGCACCAAACGCCGACGTAATGTCGACGTGTAATCGAGGTTGAAAATTGAAACTTTGCTCGATGGATGATCCTTAAGCTAGTTGTCAACTTCAGTCCCAGTTTTTGAACTTTGATACAATTATACAATGAGCAAATAAAATAAAATATTTAGTAGGCAACGTAGACTTGTAGAGAGATAGATTGAGAGATTAAAGAGATTGTAGGAAGATTTGTGAGAAAAAATGAGGTATTTATAGTTGGGAAATTAGGTTAAAATGTAAATATACTAATTTAGGGGTTAAAAATAAATATTAACGGGGTAGGGAGTTTATGGAGGGGGGGGGGGGGAATGGCCGTTGGAACAGTTGCACAACGACCAAATTTTGGCCGTTGTTGCAACGGTTAGGTTTGCAAAGGGGGAGGGGAAGTCGAAGCAGGATGGGCGCAGGCGTGACGAGCCCAAATCCCGTCCCGATTTCGAGTTTCGACACCATTAATTTTTTTTAGAGGGATCGGGTCGGGGTCGGGCCGACCTGACCCACTGGACAACCTTACCGTATATACAGTTATAGAAAGTCTCAACGTGAATCTAATTTGGTAATATATGTTTTTCTAGAAGTTTCTGAAGCTCTTACGTGTTATTTACAAATTACGGCTAACCAATAATAATATAACTACACGATTTTTCAAGCTTGATTGGCTTATATGGACAGACAAGATTGGATACTGAACACGTGTAACAATGAAGTTGCTAAGGCGGGAACTTAATTGCAGATGCGATCTCACCAAGGCAGACTGATCATAACAATAGGATACTCGCTCCTGCAGCCCATCATTGGCTGGCGCGGAAGAATTTCACTAGGGCGGACTACCTGAACCAGAACAACATTTCAGATGTATACGTGACATGTTTTATTTATTTTGGTGTAAAACTTCTAATATTGCTATCTTTCTTTAAAAGAAAATTCTATATTTGGTATGATGAAAATATTTCTGAAAAATGATTTCGTTGATGTAATCATTTAGTAGTGTTTGACTACTTCAAATGTTGAAAATGGTTATTCTTTGAGAAAAATATTTCACCAAAAGGGAAACGAACACTAATGAGCGGAGATTAATTATTTTCCCCTTCACATGTCCGAACCATCTCAGTCGAGCTTTCTTTATCTTATCTGCAACGGAGGCCACTCCAACCTTGTCTCGTATAACTTTATTTCTAATCATATTTTCGTTCAAAAGATGCAGATGACGGAGATGAGCAATGAGATCCTTGAGACCATCCCCTCTCTAGTCACAGAGGAAGATAATAAGATGATTACGAGCCCTCCTAATATACCTAGTCAGCCTCAAAACCCTTCGCATGTTGGTAAGACGTTAGTCTTGTTTGGTAAGACAGAATTGGACAAAGAAAAGAGAGTGCTCGACCGGAACAACGGTCAACAAAGATCGTAATTACATAGATAACTGTCCCCCCCCCCCTCTCTCTTTAAGGCGAACAATAAGGTGGCTGGAAAGAAAGACGACCTCCTCGAAGTGCTGTCCGACTTTCTCGGAGATCAAATACATCACGAGAAGGTCAGATGGATGAGTGGTCATACTAGGAGAGATATGAAATAAAAATTAAGTTATATGGGACAAGGTTGGAGTGCCCTACGTGCTGGACAAGATGAGGGAAGCGTGACTAAGATGATTCAGCCATGTGAGGAGAAGGTGTGAGGATGCACCAGTTAGGAGGTGCACTCCAACCTTGTCCCGTATAGCTTTATTTCTAATCATATATCCGTTTAGAAGATGCAGGTGGCGGAGATGAGGATGCTCAGATGGATGAGTGGTCATACTAAGAGAGATATGATTAGAAATTAAGTTATACAAGACAAGGTTAGTGTCCTCCGTGGCGGACAAGATGAGGGAAGCGCGACTGAGATGGTCCAGGCATGTGAAAAGAAGGTGTGAGGATGCACCGGTTAGAAGGTGTGAGAGATTGGCAGTCGCAGGAGTTAGGAGAGGTAGAAGTAGACTGAAGAAGAAATGGGAGGAGGTGATTAGACATGACATGTCACAACTCCAGCTGACTAAGGACATGACCGTACATAGGAAGATTTGGAGGTCGAGGATTATGAAGGTTAGTAAGTAGTTGAGGTTTGTCGCAATGTGTACGAGAGAGGTGGGGGGCTAGCCTTTCCATCTCATCTTCTCCTTTTCTTAGTAGTAGTATTTAGGTAGCACGTAGATCATTATTCCTATGTGTGTATTACTTTTGCTGTCTTATTTTTCTCGCAATGTGTACGAGAGAGGTGGGGGGCTAGCCTTTCCATCTCATCTTCTCCTTTTCTTAGACTTTTGCTGTCTTATTTTTCTCACAATTCTGCACTGACTATATTCTTTTTGAGCTGAGAGTCTATCGAAAACAACCTCTCTGCCCCACAGAGATTGAGGTAAAATTTGCGTACATCCTACCCTCTCCATACCTCATTTTTTGGGATTACACTGGGTATGTTGTTATATAACTATCCAACTCTTACTCAATTAGACATGGTTTCATCAATACCTAGTCTATTATCAATATTTATCACTCAAAAAAATTAGCATCAAAACATTATCCTACACCCCATTCTACACCTTACAATTACCATCTTTCACTTATTGAAGAGTGATCCAAGAAAATATATCAGAACTAGAATTATCATGTATCATGGAAAGCAACTCAGGTAAACCAACTAATTAAAATGTGAAAGTTTCCTCTAGATATGTTAATGTGTGGGTGTAACATTATAGTTTTCTATCTATGGTGGAGGTATGCTGGCAGAAGCAATTGGCTACTAATCAAATGAACAACATATAAGGAGCTTTAGACCACTATTGATACAATTAAACAATGAGGAGTTCAAATGCATTACTCACAAGATTAATAATGGGGTCATTCGCACAAAGTCCCCATTTTGGGTGGTATTTAATTTTTGCCCTTCTTTTCCCTTTATTATTTTTGGCAATTAGAATTTCGCTTGGCATAATTAGTGTTTATCTTCGGCATATGTATCATACACAACCCAGAGATTATGTCGGATAAGGAATAACTATCAACACTCAATATAATATGAAAAAGGCATAATTTCATAATTCGGCTATCATAATTAGCGTTTAATTTCAACATATGTATCATAACATCCACACAAATTATGTCGGATAAGACATAATTTCCAACACTCAACATAATTTAAAAAATCGCTATAAAACTATTCTGAATAACTTAATTCCTACATAATTTATGCCGCGCGGGACAAAAATTCAATTTTTGAAAAAAAATAATATTATAGAGACTATGCCTTGCGAACCAACCTGGATATTTTCATAAAATAAATAACATGGTCAAAAACTAAGACCACAAATATGAAGGGCAAAAATTAAAGACCAGTGCATTTTAAGGACAATCCGCAAAAAAAAAATGTTAATAATGCAGAGTAGATCTCATCGCAATACAGGAAAAGCTGCAACACAAGTACTCTGATGAACTGCTTGAGTTAGGGAGATTCACATTGCAAAGGAAAAATATTTGATGAGCTATTGGAAATGAAAAAATCACCTAGAGTAAATAAGAAGTCCTGGCATATAATTAAGGGCTCAAATATGCGATCAAACTATCGGAAACAACTCATGTATGCCACTCGTCAATAATTTGACTCATTTATGTCATTGCCGTTTACCAAAATGGCTCATCTATGTCATTTTTAATTAACATCAATTTTATAATACCATTTTTCATTAACGCCGGCGTTAATGAAAAATGACATGGATGAGTCATTTTGGTAACGGCAATGGCATAAATGAGCCATTTTGGTAACGGTGATGGCATAAATGAGCCAAACCATTAACGAGTGGCATAAATGAATAATTTCCGATAGTTAAATGGCATATTTGAGCTTTTTCTCTATAATTAAAGATGAAGTAGATGAACTTCTATGCAACTGGCAGGTTATATAAGGTCATTAACTGTAGTGCTATAATTTTGGTGCCTAAAAATGACAATCCAATTTACTGTGAAAGAATATAGACTAGTTGCATGCTGTGCTATTCTATATAAGCTTGTGACCAAGGTACTGACTTCAAGGAAACAACAGGTGATAGCTTATCTATGAAGGTGAAGCTAAGTTGGTTTCATTCTTGGGAGGAAAATAGTAGATAACATACTAGGCCATGAACTTGTCAAGGCGTATACCAGAAAACAAGTATCACGTAGGTGCATGATCAAGATTGATCTATAGAAAGCTTACAACTCTATAGAATGAATTTTCATGGGACAAGTCATGGAGGAGTTTGGAGTCCCCTGAAATGTTTATTGGTTGGTTACTTGAATGTATCTGTAACTGTGATTGCCTGACTACAGATGAACTCATCAAGCAGAGGATGAATGTGGATTGTAGGTGTAGCCATGATGAGTCCCATGGGCATCGATTTGTGGAATGCGCATTCTAAGGGCCTATGGAACAGAGTACTCCAATGCCTACAAAGACAAATTTACACATCAACTACTTGGGACCAACACTTGGGAGACCAAAACCTTTAGCATGATATATGCTGATTGTGTCCGTGAGTCGAGGATTGAAAAAAACAAAGCAAGGACGAATAAATGTTGGATTTTATACCATACGGCAGATAAATCACCCAATATGTGAGGTAAGAGTTAAGTCTACCAGAATTAAAGAAAATTAGACTCCAAGACGAGTCTAACCTTTGATATTCCTTCTCATTATAACAAAAGATCATGAGAAAGAGCAAGATGACACTTCACAGACAAATAATCATGTACTGAGATATAGAGATAGAGACACCTTAGGCTTAGGGTAGAGATTTTGTTGGACATTTTGAACCGAGGGCTATCGGAAACATCTCTACCCCACAAAGGTAGAGCTAAGGTCTACGTACATCCTACACTCCCCAAACCCACCCCACTTGTGATATTACACTGGGTATGTTATTGCAAGGACATTCACCAGCGTTTTTGTTAAAAAAAGATGACAGCTTACCTGAATTACCAGAAAGGAAAATCGGATTAGACTACTTAAATGCATTTTTTATCACTTGCGACACCATGTTATCAAAACTCAAGAGCACTGCATAGTTGGCTTATAGCTGAGATGAAAATGAAAAGACGTTCCACTTGAATTAAATTAAAATTGATTTAGCAATATCTTTAAGATGATAAATTCATACAACTCCTTTAATGGATTGAACCACACCCTCTTCAAATGAGAAGAGTAAATGAAAGCCAAACTAAACCCAAAACAGAAGGCCTCGAGCACTTCCTTGGAGAAATCTGCCTAACCAACATTTGAACCACAGGTAGAAGTACAAGAACGATCTCCCAGTATAACTGACAAGGCTTCGTTAGTGCATCCATCAAACCCAAGAGTCACCTCAGCCTTGACAAGTTTGAAGGAGCTACCACAAAGAGCAAAGATGCTCGAATATACCTTTCTTTGCTCTCCCAGTATAACTGACAAGGCGTCGTTAGTGCATCCATCAACCCCAAGAGTCACCTCAGCCTTGACAAGTATGAAGGAGCAACCAAAAAGAGCAAATATGCTCAAATGTAACTTTCTTTGCTCTCCCAGTATAACTGACAAGGCATCGTCAGTGCATCCATCAACCCCCAGGAGTCACCTCAGCCTTGACAAGTATGAAGGATCCATCACAAAGAGCAAATATGCTCAAATAATACTTTGTTTGCTGCACCCCTGAAGACAAGTTGACAAAACAAACAAGAAATATGAGACCCCCATGTAAAACAATCGAGAACACATCAAAGACTGCAGTGAGTACCTGCAGCCCCACTGACCATAAATTAGAGGTTTATGTAACCTCGTCATAGATGCTGCAGTGTGTCTATATTGTAAGATGATCAAATCACCTAAAACAGAAAATACAGAGAAAAGGAAGATTTTCCCCTACCGACTAACAGCCAAGACAGGACACATAGCTATATTAGATTGCATGATCAGAAGACCAGTCACATTCCCAACTATTGCAAAAATATGCTAGTTTCCACCAAGAATATCCAATCTCATTTTTGTTGTCCAAATCGCATTTGTGTAGACAAACAGATCTAACATCAATGCTTGTACCACCAATGAGAATTGTCATCAGAAAAATAAGATCTACCTCTTTCCAGGTTTTGGGAATCGAGTCTACTCTCCTCTGGTTGCTTGTAAGAGCTAACATTGAAGTTGGCCGGGGCATTATAACTGACTTACGTTATTCTGAAAATTATAAACCTGCAGTTGACTAAATCAATTAGTAATGATATGGGAATAAAATTCCATTCAACACAAAAAGAAGAACAAGATCTCACCATGTCAGAATGATTCACTTGTTGAGTGTAACTTTCAGGGAGCAGTGGGAGCTGATGTTCGTAGAAACCTTGACCTATACCCAAGGAATTGCTTCCAAAACAGAGCTGCTGCATGTCATTGTTGGAGTTATATGGCGCACAGAAGTTGCCCAGCACTGATTGTCCAGTTCCAAAGGTTTCAGCAGAGTGATTAAAAGGGATTTCAAGATCATTGAGCTCCATATAGGCAGCATCTTCTGGCAAAATCATGGGATTAAGACTATAATTAACTCCGCCACTTGCAGAGAGATCAGATCTCGATTGACCTAGCCCTGCCCAGTATTCGATGTCTCCAATGCCGTCGAATATATCATTCCCGTCAGTAAAAGGAGCAGGTGTAGCACTTACATCTTGGTTAAAGTTCTCTAGATTCTGCTAAAGGAGGAAATCATAATGAATAACATTATAATTAAACAAGTTCCGAATATACAGTAAGTGTTGTACAATTTGCTACGGTATAATATCTTGAAAAGGTATAAAGCAAGCAATTGAAACAAAACAGGCAGTACTAAAAGAATAGATGAGCTTGACTATCTGTGGAACCTTGTTGAACACCCTTTTCCTCTTGTGATTTAACTTAAAAACAGCCACACCAAGAATAGTCCAAAGATTATCAAGCTTTAAAAACATCACAAGCCAATCTCAAACAACAAGAAACTTTCATTTAACTTTTACTCAATCAAGCTCTGGTTAAGTAAAACAGAAAGAAGAAACTAGTGCAAACAGTTGAATAGACAACAAGTGAAGACATTAGCAAAACATTAAAATGAAATTTCTATGACAAACATGCACTTGAAAATCAAAGCTTATCTTGGTAGATCTATAAACACTACAGCATACACACCTGATTAGTCTCATTGCCAGCAGAAAGCAGAGTAGCATCTTCTGTGAAATGGGCTAATAGACCAATGATCTCATCATCTTGCTCATCAAGAGGCATCTCGTTATTACACATTTGAGCATTAGATGGACCTGGACCAGGGTTAACCATGCTGGTACCAACTGAATAACTTTGTTTCTCAGGCAGTATAGGTAGAGCAGAAAAAATATTGGATGGATTCGATGGACCAGGCCCGCCCTCATCATCTAGCTTATCTGAAGACATCCAATTGATAGAAGATACATTGGATGGATTTGGTTCACCAGAAAACTCATCATCATCTGGCTCATCCAAAGGCAATCTCTGAATAGAAGGCTGAATAGGGGAGAGACTCTGTTCACTTGAAGGCCAGCCAGATGTGCTTCCTGGCTCAACCACTCCGGTCACAATTGAGTTGCTCTGATTATCTGGCCTTCCAGGTGGAACCGGAAAAACATCTGATGTACAAGGTTCAGTAAGAATCTTGTCATCTTCCCAATCTTCCTCCTTAAAAGGTGCTCCATACTGTGCACCATTTTTTGGACCTGGCCCACTCTTCTGGAATACTTTACAAAGCACATATGAATCCTACAAAACAATGTATTGATGAATAATAAGTTCTAAAATTTATAAAAATATAAGGAAAGATGACAGTACTATACCAAGACCAAAACTAATATAACGAACATAATAAATCCAGAAAACAATATTTAACTCAAGTTTGAAAATGTCTTCCTTCCGTATAGTTGGAACCTTACAAACAGCACAACACAATTAAGATTGGCTAATAATTACACAATAGAATTTGAGCATGAATTTTCTTTTGATAGCTACAATTTGAGGAACATGAATTATCAATGTCTTTTTTTATGAAGGTGGTATCCGGGCCCATTTGTGATTTAAAAGTGAGACCTCAGGCTTCTCCACCCACTTCAATGACCACTAGGCCACACCCTTAGGTGCAATTATCAAACAGTCTTCCTAACATAGGTTGAAGAAATTGAAAATTGAAGATGAAAACAAAATGATTGATGTCAGGACAATCTACAAACAAGAGAACAATATGGAATAACTTTTCTGTTTGTTGTTAGATGTTCCCACCTGAGTTGCATTGCCTTTCCCAATTCCAAATCTATCATTCAAGCATAGCATAGGCACCATGTGACATGACAAAAAAGGGCAGTCCGGTGCACTAAGCTCCCGCTATGCGCGCGGTCCGGGGAAACTTGAGAAATAATTGAGAATATAGAAAGAAACCCTAGCAGAGATAGTAAGGGACTACGTACTAGGGAATATATCATCTTTAATTTTCCCCAGAATATTAATTCCAAGAGTGAGAGAACATGATCCATTTAGCACGATGTTTTAATCAAGATTCCTCACATATGGAAACTATGACAGTGTCATAATGTTCTAATCAGGTCCTCACAGATGGAAACTAGATCACATTACCGTAAGCCAAGTGCAAACAGAAAACAGGGGAAAGAGGAAACTGCAAGGGGCTATCATTTGCTATGCCGCTAGGAGCACAAGAAGAAATAGCATAAAAATGATATAGGAATTAGGTAGTAATTTAGCCAAGGTACTACCTGAGAGAATCCTGCATCAATTAATTCTTTATCTTCAAACTTGTATTCGTGAATAACCCAATCAGTTCTCTGCCCTTTCGGGGGGTGACCTTGATGAAAAATAAGTGTTTTAACTGATCCGACAATCTTTTCGTCGCAAGTAATAGATCTATCTTTTCCAGTAATTTTCCAGTATCTTCAGTAGCGCGATTCATTTTGACTCCACTTGCACACTTCCTCTCCCTTGGGCAGAAGAAGTACCACTCTAGATCTTTACTTTTGTAGCAACATTTGTCTGGCAGAAGATATTAAAACAACACACGAAGTTGAATAAGGAAAAGTAGAATCATTCACCCAACTTGAAATAGAAGATACTACTTCAGCCCCCTAAAAAGGTACTGCTTAAATGCTAGAGATTTCTCAGAAAGAATTAACAACTTTGATAGTTAAAAACAGAAAGGAAAAGATAAAGACTATATCACTATGAATTCCAAATGTCACTTTTAGCAACGCAGAGAAGCTAAAACTAGTATGAGCCATAAGTAGAAATTTCATTAACAAACTGATGCTTGTTCCTATCTCAAAGCATTTTTTTAAATAAGGAACAGACAACTTAACACATTATGCACATGATTTTCAGAAGTAAAACATTTGTAGAATGTGTGACTACTGTATCAAGTATGGGATTCTTCTAGAACCTTCTCAAGTAAAAATTGTTGCTCTTCCATATAAATAGAAATGAAGAACAGTCACGCTTTTGGTGGAAGTACACATTATACCACCTAATAAGAACTGCATATAGAACTTTGAAGGAGAAAGTGTGAATGCATATAGAACTTTGAAGGAGAAAGTGTGAATGTGTGCCAGAGGCAAGGGGTTATATTCTTAGGAAAACCAAGCTTAGCAAGATGCAATATATTAACAAACTTTCCAATATAATCTCTAGACAGATACCTGGAAGGTCCCACGGGGAGAACTTGTACATGTTGAGTTCCGTTATGCCTTCAAAATGAAGTATTTTCCCCATGATCTTCCGTTTGAGATAGTACATAATCAGCTCAACATCAGTTGGGTGAAAGCGAAACCCAGGCGGAAGCCTCGGCATTGAAATGACCGGAAAAGAAAAAAGAGAACAGCCGAACTAAATGAAAAGAACCGGCCCAAAAGGGCGCGCTTTGGCGAAAACCTAAAATAAAAATGATGGTGCCAATAAACCTAAAAGAGCTATCTGCACATACACTAGAGCCTCCCACCCACCCCACAATAGAATTTATTTTTTGGAGAAAGAAAAACAATTGAAAGGTAATATGTGTAACTTTTTAAAGACTTGGTAGAGCAAAAATTATTAATCTAGAGTTTGCCTATTGGTTCATCCATGGTCTTAAGTTTTATATGGGAATCATATTTAGATTTTGGTTCTTGTTGTACAGACAATAATAACATACACACATACTTGTGTGACTTGGTCAAAGAGACATAAGCAGTGACATATTTTTGTTACTTCATCACTCATCAATCATCTCTCATTATGTCACTAATCCACAATATAATTAGTCTTTTATTTTCTCAAATCAATTGTATAAATTATGTGTATTAATCGCGACATACGCAATCTTTTACTGTTTTTTATTTTTTTAAAATGCATATTGAATTATTATTTGATATACTAGTTTTTTTTCCTTCTAAAGTATGATCCTAAATTCAAATATATAATACAATTTTTTTTATATCAAACTTAGACATCATTTTGTTATTACTCAATCATATAAAATTATCATGAACCAATCAATATGTGCCATGTAATCATTATTAGATTCCTATTTCTAAGTGATTGTACTATTTGATTCCTTTATCAACCAATGGAATTAATTAACTAAATTTTGTGACAATCTAGGTGTCATAACTCAAACGTTTTCAAATTGTAAGAATTACGAACTATTAGAATATTGTTTTAGATTAGCCAAAGTTTTTATTCCACTTTGTTAGCAGTATAATAGTTGGAATTCATATATTAATTTAATTGAAAAATAAATACTTTTTCTATTATCAGCTTATATATATATATATATATATATATATATATAACGCTAATGAGAAGCAACTGAATTATAAAAATATAATTACATACAAGCTAATAAGGAGCGATTGAAAGTAAAGTATAATTGAATACAAACTCGCGCTTAAATGAACTTAAACATATTCAGAACTTTCACTTTAACTAGTAGTTAATCACTAGATCAAGACTCATTATAGTTGTTAAAATATTCGTTCTCATTCAATAATATTTCTATATTTTGTCTTGATGTTTTAGAACTTCTATGTGATCTTCCCTAATTTGTTACATTTTTTTCTTTTACGTACATTATTGTTATAATGTCATTGTTATTTATGTTAAGTCCCCTTAACTTTTCCATCCCTTTTTCAGTACCCCTAAATTTATCCTATGAATACCAATTTATCTTAATTAAATTTTATCATACTAATAGAATAAAAAGACAAGTTTGAGACTAAAGGACAAACTTATCCCATTTCTAAGTAATTTAGCAGTAAAATTGACCTGGTCCAATTCAAACTGGAGGAATCGTTAGTCGGAGAACATTTATGAGTTCTTGGCTAGCATTGAGGGTGTTTCTAAACAACTTTTTAAACTAAAGACATATTTGTGCCAAAATTAAAATGGAGGGTAAAGTTATTGCATTTCATATAGTCCAAACGATAAAGTGCCCCTTTTTCATTTTTTAATATTAAGAATTCCAAAGGCCAGAATAAAAATGGAACATCATTCAAACTGAAATGAAAAGAAAAGAAACAAGACTTACTATCACTGTTTTATATTACTAATTGCTTCATTACTTCTCATACAATAGAATATGCCCCCCTTTTTTAATAGTTATGAACTTATATTAGAACTCCAATAGTTTAGTCAACTATTTAAGCGTTTCACTACCTGTAATACAAGATTTTTACTTTATATTCTTATCTTTGAAACAAAAATATCATCACGGATCCATCATGAGCATTTCTCAACCAAAGATGGCAGTAAAAAACAAAAAAAAGGGGTATTTCATTGCACAAATTGCACTATGAAGAGCTGTGGTCGACAAAAAATATTATACATTACAACTGGCTGCTGCCCATAGAGAGTGAGGATATTTTGTGAGCTCCTTCGCCTAGCGGAAACCTCGTGGTGGGGTGTTCATAGAACAGAAGGCCTCGCCCAAGGAGTGGCAGATTTGGATGGAGTCTCGGTTCAGATATCACCCGGTGAACACAAAGAATAAAAGACTGAAAAACAAGAAATAGCAGGCTGCAATTTTCCTACTGCTATCTAAGTAATGCTTTTGACACAATAAAAAGGCAAAATGAAGAAAAAAAGAAGGAAGAATGAAAAACAGAATCAAAGCAAAGAAGCTATTGTACAAACCAAATATCATGTTGCACCAGAAGCTATTAGCAAACTCATGATTTCAATTCAAACAGGGACAGCTGTCCCTCGCGTTCTGTGAGCTAGCCACCGCTGTTGCATTTCTTACACAGCTCTGTACAGTATGTACCCACAGATGGGTATACTTGACAAAATCTCTTCACTGAATCTTGAGACAACCCCTGCCTTAGTCCAGTAATCTTGAAAATTGAGTGAAACTAGAAATTAAAGCTCTTCTTGAAGAGAGCTTGCACCTGGTACATTTCATACAACATTCACAAGTACAATTACAAATTCCTGAGAAAGAGAAGCAAGCCGCAAAGAGAGCAATCCTTTAACCTTCGACTGAATCAGAGAAACACATCCATATAGTGAATATCTCTTCCCCAACCAAGCCCCCCATCAGCAAACAAGTTACTAATTGGCTCTCTTCACGCATATCGTCACCTTTCGACGTGGATAACTCAATTCGACCTCATAATATTCCATTTAAGACCCTCTGATAATAATCATATTGGCGAGTACGCCATGCATCCAAGCTACTGCTTATCAAAGAAAGTACCAAGGAAACACATTGCTGGCAAAGACAAACAGGGCATCATGACCACGTAGATGATAAAAACAAATTAATGAAGTTCTGAACCAGTAACAAACCTCTTCCGTTAAACTAAGATGAAATCTCTTTCTTAGGTTCTGAATTGTTCGGGGACCACCTTTGAAACAAGGGTAACCAGAATCCTGATATAAAGATACAAGGGAAACAAATTCTGTGTTATTTGGAGATCAATGTGTAAATTTAATAAAGACGAAAACTTGTTTGACCAAACAAGTGTGCTTAGTAACTCAATCACATGATACAACAGTAAAAGCTAGCTAATTCGGATTGAGAATAGGAATAATCTGTGTAAGCCAATCAGGGAAACAACATGCCAGCGCCCAGAAAAGAAAACTAAATCAACACCACATTGCCAAAACCAGAAAATGACCACTCCCAAGTGATTAAACCCTTATTATGTACTTTTCGCATGTACTTCTGTACATCACCTTCTATTATAAGTGTACTTCTGTATAGTACTTGACCAACTTTTATTACTTGGAGAGAAGTGCAACTTTAGATGGCAACATAAGAGAAATAGCTCATCTCAACAGGGCCCTTAGATTATCGCTCATCCAACCTTCACAAACAACATTCAGATGGCCACTAGGACGGAAACACATTTTTAGCTACAAGGCCATGTTTTTAGCTTCTCGATTCTGTTTTGACAGTTATAAGATCTTTATAAATTCAGAAGAAAAATGTGATGCTCCCAACACATAAGCCCCTTAATAAGAAGTAACTATCGTCTTCAGATCTTCTATTGATACCCGTGACAAGTCAAAGAAGTATATTTAATTTGGGTATCGAGTAGGAGTACCGTATTTTGTACTGCATCTTAGGTGCATCTTTTATGGTATTTTTGAGATTAAAAAGAATAAAGTTGGAGAAATGTCTTCCTTGGTAAAGGCCCAGCCTGCTACATATGAATGTATAAGATACTGAAAAATAGGAAGTTCGCAGCATAAGAACTACAGGACATTTCCTGAAATCATTTCCTAGTTCTAAAAAATTCCCCGTCCCGATTCATCCCTCTGTTGGAAAATTAGATTCATATATGAGAAACAAAGATTTTACATAATATTAAACATATATGAAATTAGCAATGGGAACTGTGTATCAGGGTCTACCTGTAGCATCTCAACAAGAAGAATTATACGCTCTGCGTGCTTCCGACATGTGAGAAACCCTTGGATGCATAGAACCTGAAGACAGGAAAAGAATAGGCATAAAGCACAAAAAATACAAAAAGAAGTCCAGATACAAAATACATCTGAGTAAACAATATATTACTTTAAAATAATCAAAGAACTCGCTTGGAACTCCTTCAGCATCAGAATCCATGATCTAGCACAAATCAACCACAATATATGCTGAGAAACTGTATCAAACACCTCCAGAATATAAATTAGCAAGGGTAGAAATAAAAAGTTAGACACGAGATTCTTCAGCAGCATATACCTCAAGGAGTTCGCGGGTCAATTTAAAAGGTGCACTTTCAAAATTTACACCTCCAGGTGAATTAGATAGCATGAAACCAAAGTCAATGTGTATGATATGTCCTTCTTCATCCAATAGAAGATTTCCGTTGTGTCGATCCTTTATCTAGCAACAGAAACAGAACGATTGGTGATCATTGCAATACCTACTGTACTAGGAAAGTTATTATTGAAGACATTCATAGTAGCCACATTAAGAAAAATCAAAGAAAAAGAAGAAAAGCAGAGCAGATTTTAAGCATGCAAAAACATTCCTGGAACCCTTGGCACCACAAACATTTTGACACTGAGAAACAAGTGAACATTTGAGTGTCAAACGGGAGTACAAAATAATGATTGTGTTGTGAGTTACATTATGATATCCTTACATGTGTGTCTATTTCCATATCCAGGAAACTTAGAAACAATCAGTTCCAACTAGTCTAATGTGAGAGGTAACTGAGCAAATCTAAAAACTATCCACACCATTTACATTCTGCATGTTGCACCAAAACACTAAGAGGGATAAGACATTGAACTTCAGTTTGTGAATTCTCTCTTTTGCCTTCGAAACATTTGAGATTCCTTTCTTTTCAGATGCCCACCAGTAGCATACAACCATTATGATTGTCATAAATTACAATTATTTGATTAATTGAATCTGTACTAGAGAGGGAAGCCAGGAAGACTTTCCCTTGGGAAACAGGAAAACCAACTTTTGGGGCACGCACCTATGTAACACGAACATTTAGCATTTCTCTATACACCGCGACATGTCATACTTTTTATCCATTGAATAACAACGGAACCACTTTATCTACCATTGTGATACATACTACCGTGAAAAGTTCTCTTTTTTTTCTTTTTCTTAATGGACAGTCTGATGTCAGTGACAGGGATGAGTCTTTATGACAAATTTACAACTTGAAGAAGAAACCTAATTGGTTCCGGCTCTGCAAGGCCATATGTGATCTGTGTTTTATGCATGTTCGTGCAATTATAAAATTATACAGAGATAAGTTACTCAGTTCACCTGCAAAAGGTAGCAAACCAGAGAATATCCAGCCATGCTTTCGACAAAATTTCTCTGCATGTAAGAAAATAAAGAGATAAAAATAAGGAGTCTTTTTATTTTACAAGTCCCGAGCCCAAGTAAAATCACGTAAAGGAAATTGAAATGCGAGCTAAGCAAAACATAAGAGAGAGATCCTTAACTATACAGCTAGAATTATACAATGAAGCAGGTTAAAATTGTTAGGAAGCATTAACTTATCATCCAAAGAATTTCCCAAGAAAAAAGCCCTTCGGAAATGAAAGGCTCAACAGCAAAGATACAGCTTAATTTAGTAAAACCAATAATGCAGTCATTGACTAGAGCACACCAGTCCATAAATGTTTTACACTTGTTACCCAAAACAACAGTTCAAAAATAAGAATATAATGACAACTATTCGATAAGGATCGTTTCCCTCATCATATACGCACTTTTATTATGTTTTTCTTAATGGACAATGCACAGGAGTCTCCCAAACTTCGATACTTCTAGCATTCCAGTATCTTTTAAAGCGAGATGCACAAAAGTAATAAGCCTCCTGGAGGACAAGAAAAGAAACAAAGCACACCATTGTTTGAAATAACATGCAGAATTTTCATATACAAAAATTACAAACATTAATTTTGTAATAAACATCATTAAATTCAATATCCAATATCCCACAATGACTACACTAGACCCAACCCAAATTAAAAGTAGAGCCTGCTGCTATTGAGTAGCAATACCTGACCATTCCTACATGAGGGGATGACAATGCAAGGTAGGGGAAGGAGGAGAGGCCCAATACAAAGGTCAGCAAGAAGGGAAACATAATTTTGTTGTTAGGAAGATGGTAGAAATTAAAGGGAGAAGGGGTATGACTGTCGCGGGGGTGGTGGGGGGTGGGGTGGTGGAGAAAGTGATGAATTGATAAAGGAGAAGAGGATAAAAGTGGAAAAGATCAAGAAAGAGGAATAAGCAAGGCCTAGTATGATTTCCTTTTTCTCCAAAATGATAAAGCACTATGTTAGCAAAGACTCATGAGAGTGAAAATTTCGACAATTGCAAAGGCTAGTGTAGGCGGAAAACACTTTTACCATCTTCTAATAGCCTTTGGCTTGAGTTATAAAATGTACAATGGGGTCATCATGAATCCCCTTTAGCTCCTATTCATTTTCACCACTTCAGTTAGCATTTATCATACTTCCATATTGAACAAGTGTTCATACTTATCCCTTTTGCCATGCACCCAAGAGTAAGGCCTAGTGATCAATGAAGTGGGAGGAGAACCATGAGGTATCAAGTTCAAATCCCAGATGAGGCAAAACACACTAGGTGATCTGTTCCCATCTGCCCAAGCCTTGGTGGTCAGGGTTAGTCGGTACATATGCTGGTGGAGGTAGCAGGTACCCGATTGAATAGTCGAGGTGCGCGCAAGCTAGTCCAGACACTACCATGATTAAAAAAAAGAACTTTTCCCTTTTTCCTTGGTTCAGTAAGGCTTCCAACAAGCTCTAATCAAGATTCGATTAGACAGGGAAGATAATTATCTAAAAGTTCAAACACAGAACATAAACACTTAGTGTGTTGCTTTACTACAATTACATCCAATGAAAACGGGGAAAGTATAAACCGAAGGAACCGTTAAGAAATTCAAGACAGTAGTAAAGCACAAAGGCTACAAATTTTTCTGTTTACAATTTTTACCTGGGCAAGCTTAAAGGTTGGAGAATTCCCCTGATACTTGGCAACGTAAAATTCACGTAGACTTGTGATGTTAGGAAATCTACTTTTAATAGAATGAATTGAGGCCTGCAGAACAATGATTAAAACCGCTGTCACAAATATCCACAACAAATAAAGAATGCTCAGGTTATCAAGAAAAAAGTAATAATTTACCGTATCTGGAATTGTTTCAATTAGTGCAGTATAAGAGGATGTAACTAAGACTTCATAAGGACGCAACCAAAGTGGCAGACCAGCTTCCTGGAAGATATCTACCATTTCAAAATACTCAAACAATATGAGCGGGTAACTCTTGAGAGCATAAAACAATATTAAAGGTCAACAGTAAAACATGAATCTCCACTGACATTGGCATATCTAAGAATGAAACCCCAGCTATGAACCTAAAAAATGCAGGAGGATGGGGGAAAAT
Source organism: Anisodus tanguticus (assembly GCA_034509755.1). Lineage (NCBI taxonomy): Eukaryota > Viridiplantae > Streptophyta > Magnoliopsida > Solanales > Solanaceae > Anisodus > Anisodus tanguticus. The sequence goes on along the minus strand of CM067543.1, from coordinate 2,355,277 downwards.
GAGATCACTCTTTTGCTAGAAAATACTATTCTTTTTCCCAACTATATTAGGAAAGAACAGAAGCCTTCTTGTGAGCTAGTAAAGACGTAAAAATACTGTACAAATAACTTCCATAATGAATTAAGGTAATTGACAAATAACCAAACTATTATTTACCAAAATCGTTTTCTGAATTTCATTCATTAATGATGACAATCATTGTATTGTTTCATTTTTATCCGTGCGTGTTCTCCGATACTATTTATTATTTTTATACAACCTTTTTTTCGCATCAGTTCAAGGTGAGTTAAATGTGATTTTTACTAGAATAATAAGAGTTCTAAATTGCAGTTGTATTTACCAAGTATTTTAAACATTTATCAAATTAAGAAAGATAAACTTCACAAAGAGAGGAATCCACAGAAGAGGACTGTGTGCCTCATACCAATAAAAAGCTCAAGAAAAATAAATGTGAGTCCCAAATCTAGGTGAAGATCGACTTGTTGGATATCATAAAGCCTATTGTTTTACACCAGACAAGTAAATATATACGATGATGTTCTATGTGAACAATACCTATAAATAAAATATATATCGCTGCTGAATGAATCAACCTTGGAACCCAAACCCCAGCTTTACCTGTGAGGCCTACAAGCAAGGTTGAATATCTACTCAAAAGTAGGCTACTTATGGTGGTGATGTTCGGACAAACTTGTGCACACCCTCAACGATTCCACGCGGGTATCTACTACTTATCACCAATATAAGTATTGGGTAATTTTTCTCACCAAACAGAGGCAGATCAAAAGAAATCACCCAGCATTGTTTTTTTATTGGGAAACCTAGCCTCCCATTGTTTTTGCCCGGTTCATTTACAGCTAGCGCACACCCTTGAGGGAACAATCATCATGTTACTTAAAGAAAATGGAGAAAACCTCAATATGATGAAAGATTGCTAGCTAGATAAACCCTCAAATACCTGGCCTCCTCCTTCAAGATCACTTGCTTAAGGACAATGTAGAAACAAATTACTCGGCAATATGGCTCTGCTAACCAAATGTTTGAGTACTTTTATCATATAATAGTACTATATAAGTGTCATAAGTAAGATTTAATTTTCTTGAATGCCTCATTCTCTCTAGGCGAAGTTTGTAGTCATCAAATTTCTCAAATTATTTCATTTCTTAAGGTTTGTTATCAGTATTAGTTCTTTCTATTACTAGATTACCATACTTATTTTCCCTGTTCTACATCTGTTTCGTGACCATGCATAAGAGCTTTGCCTATATTACCTTGAGTTCTAGTTTTTTCAAATTGATTTTTTCTAAAAAAAACAAATTCTGCATCCAAATGCATTTTAACTTTTTAATTTTAAGGTCTTAATACTGAATATATTTTAGAGCAAAAGCAAAGGGATATTACCACAAAAAACATTCTGTGTAAGATACCAAACACAATTCACAATAACATTTTGAAAAAAATCAAGTAAAAAACCCAATTCAAATGCTGTAGCACGAAATATAAATATAAGGATTAAGAAAGCAGAAAAGAGTTACATGATAACTGGGCACATATGCTCTCTTATTTATAACTGTTCATGTATCAGGGAAGAGTTCTAGACCTCTACTAAATTCAATTCAATAGCTTAGTAATGACTCGGGGTCGAGGAACATTTATAATGAGCCCCCCCCCTCCCCCCCCCCCCCTAGTCATATAGCAGATCCTCCTTAAATATCCCTTCTGCCAAAAGTTGCATTGGGTTCATCTAGACGAAAAATTGAAGCAATGAGTTTATAGCAAAGAAGTCAAATCTATCTAAAAACAAAAAGGTACCGCAAAATAAAATAGCAAAAACAGATAACCTACAAAGGATGCCAATAATTACAACAATCTTTGAATCCAAGATACCTACCATAGAAGTGGGAGATAAGTTGTACAGCAAGGTGTTCCTGTCTGCAATCATCACCACTCTTCACAATGAACTATATGAAACGCAGAAATTAAACATGTTAGCTGCTACTTCAGAAAAAAAACTTAATATGATATTGAGAAACAACTGTATATCCCCCACACTATAGAAAAAGGAAGCAGCAAAGATAACGGAGAGAACTTTGTGGAATCAGAAAATTCTTTAAACAATCAATTATCAACTTAATTAAGTCTCACTTTATCCCTATTTTTCTGGTGACAAAAGGAATGAAAAAATAACAAAGATATAAAGGACATAAGGGAAACCAAAAAAACTAGTGGCAGAAATGCTTGAAATTTTGAGGTCTCATGGGAGTTTGACAAGAATATTCAGCCTAATTTTATGGGTTCCCTCCCTTGGACCTGAGTGAAAATCCAAATGCGTATTCAACCTGACAAGAAAGAATTTTATATAGGGCACAAGTATTTTCGGACTTGGGAAACATGTTGCTTCAGGTTTCATGATCTAGCAAGGCTAAGATCTTACTGGACTTCTTTGTTATTATAAAAAGTCTATCCCTTGGGAGTAGGTTAGTACTAATCAACAGTGTGCTAGATTCCTCAACCCCCCCCCCCCCCCACTCCCCACCCAATACCATGTCTTTGTTCCCTCTGCCGACTCAGGTGGCAAAAAAATGGATAATTGCAAAGAGATTCTTATGACAAGGTCGGCTTGAACTCTTTTCGTCAGTAAATCACTCTTTGTCGTCTGTCAAATAATCTACAGGGAAAACAAGACGTTTAATTTGGTAGAACATGAACGATCTCCACTGAAACGAGAACAGGAAGTCTGGGTATCAAAGACTTTAGAGCTCAAAGTACCAGTTTGCAACATAAATGGCTTTGGAGATTTAACAATGAGGAGGGGTCTTTATGGAGGAAGGCATTTTAAACAAATATGGCTTCTCAACTCTTGGATTAAGAAGCAACAACAAGACATGTGGCATCTGGAGACATATCCGAGCACACTGGGACTCCTTCCAATCCAAGACCTCAATAGTATTTGGAGATGGCAGGAAAACACAGTTTCTGGCTAGATATTTGGCTTGACCAGGCACCCCTAAAGGATCAGTATCCATCTTTGTACACTGTGGCATGAAATTCTGAAGCTCTTCAGTCAGATTACTGGACTGAACAAGGCTGAAACATCATGTCTAGGAACAATACCAATGACTGGGAAATGGACAGCTTATGCTTCTCAGACTTCATAAGATCTCTCTCTCATTTTGCAGGACAGATACTATACAGTGGAAAAGCAATGCTAAAGGAACGTTTACTGTCAAATCTTGCAACCAGCAGCTAAGGCCCACTGGTTGCTGATAACTGGCCTTGGAAATGCATCAGGAGAAACAGAGCACCACTGAAAGTTGAATGGTAGGCCTGGTTGGTAGCCAAGGAAGCCAACCTTACGCACGACAATTTTCAGAAAAAGGGAATAAACATCTGCAGCAGGTGCTGCCTTTGTCAAAAGCAAAATAAGGATGACAAGCATTTTTTTCTTCATTGCTCTTTCACCTCCCAGATCTGGAGCTTCTTTTTAAAATTCTTGGATTTACTTGGACCATGCCAAAGACAACAAAGGGGATATTACAATGCTAGAACTTGAAAGGATTGCGAACGACAGGAAAACTTAGACGTTCAGTAATACGGTGGACTGTTTGGAAGGAAAGGAATACGAGTTTTCTAGGCAAATGGAGTCCGTAATTTGCATTAAGCATAGATATACATCTTCATTGTTTTTTGGTGCAACCTGGCTATTTCAAATTATGTAATACTTGTTGCTGAACATCAATGAGTTACATTCGCCAATGAAAAAAATCACTAGAAAGAGATGAAACTCATTATGTGTACAATATCTATCCTTTTTTAACAGGGAATATGTATATGATATTATATCATAAGTACATTTCTATGTGAATGTCTGCATGTCCTAATCATTGGCAGCCAATTATGAGCATCAAGGAGACAAACTGACAATTTTACGAAGGATCAGCCTCTCTCTATATACATTAGCAAGCACACATGTCATACTAATCTATCAAAAATTATGAAGACAATATCAAAGAGACAACATAAAAAAATAGATGGTGCGACTCACAGATCTCAAGTCCCACCCAGGTAATTTCCCATAACCAGAGCATTTGCGTATTCTTTCCTTCTTGACTTCCCAGAGTTCTCCAGAAAGTGCATCACTAACCTTGGGAAGACCACCATTTATGACCTGTTTTTAGTAAAGATTATCATGTCCATGTAATTATAGATTCTATATAGCAGAGGAACAACATCTGACAACGTCTCTACCTTAGGTTGCGCATCAGATGAATCCTGACCAGCACCTTTCAAAGGGAGTCCAGGAGGTGCTTCTCCTTTTAATGCAGCTAACTGTAAAGAGAACCATACTTGTGATTTCTTCATGTATGGAGAAGTATCAAAGGAACAAGTAGGACTTATGAATAAGAATATCATGTAATGGTGATAGTTATAGAGAACCATCTCTCCCAAAAGGTGAACATACCAAAGAAACAACGGTAATCATCTTTCGAAAGAAAATCCCAAGGAGGGAGTTATAAAACATCACATGAATCTCAAAAAGATGCTATATGACAGAAGATTATGACCTGTCTTTTGCTTGGCCAAGAATAACAGTACATCGACACCTAAAATCCGCTCACCCGGCATTCAATGACATTTTTTTTGAGAAGGTAACAACAATGACATAATATCTCCACTAAAAACAGCATATAAGAAGACAATGTCGAACTAATACATTCAACACAAAAAGCTCCGCAATTTCATCCAAATTTCCAGTTTCAGTTCTCACCGGAGCAGTAAAAAACTACCACAAATTTGCAGTAATGGATCAAAACACCAAGCTCAATGACTTTGGGAGCGTGGTTTCACACTTATCCAATGGCTCTCCCAAGATCCATTATCTTTCTCCATTAACCTGTAACATCCCGTACTTTCGGGTTACGGTTTAAATCGCTAAGTGTATATAAAAATCGCTAGCCAGGTGTAAATAGACCCGAACGTTGGGAAAATTTTGTTTTAATTACGTATGTATTTAGGTTAGTGTATAAAAAGGATTAGACCCCGAAATAATTTTGGACGTAACAAGTGTGACGATAGGAATTAATGATAATGGTTATATGTCTCTAAAGAGGTTATGAACTTATGTCATACTACAAGGTTATGACATTGAGTATATGAAGGTCTTATAAGTTGTCAAGATTTAAGTGAGTTGGGATCACGAAATTAATTATGTGTGTGATTGATAAATTATTCGGAGGCAGGTCACTTAAATTAAGTGACCGTGCATGTTAAAGAAAGGTGGCATGATTAAGGGCCTCCCACCGCCAAAGAATTGGCTAAGTGGGAGACCGAATTATTAAGGTCATAATGATATGGAATCTTTGGCTTTCACGTTTAAGGAGGGGCAGCAACATAGTCATTTTCTTTAGGAATTAGAAGCAGCAACATTTAATTCTTATAGCAACATCAGCGGGGAATTGATTTTTCACTTAAAGATAATGGGTGCATTGTCTTCTTCACAATAGCAGCAAACGTCCTCCTTCCCTTTTTAAATTCAAGGTATGTCAAGGCAAATTATTTCTTTCTTTTGGCATGTTCCATGTAACAAAATAAAATCGTGATATTGCTCCATAATTTATTCTACTCCTAGTAGTTAAGAATATTCATGTTATTGATTCCTATGCTAGAAGCATGTCTAAATATGTTACTAAGTCCTTATTAAGGCATACGGAAAAGGTGTTAACATTCACCGTGTTAGACAAAGGGGCAAGGATATTATTGTCATCCGATAAATTCGGGAAATGTTTTACTGATATTCATGCATTTTCATTTGCATTGCATTCATATATTACCCTAGACTCACTGGTGCTATGCACACTACTATATGGTAAATATTATATATATAGGGGATATGGGGAAAGGGAAAGGCTTATATACGCACACCACCTACAGCTGGTACAGACTATCACAAAAGAGCCCGAAGAGGCCAATATGATGTGATGATGTGATGCATGTATGGCTTATTGGGACGGGTTGCACGATCCGCAACACTAACATATATATACCGCACTTGCATCATGCATATATTCGTTAACCATTACATGGTATGATGCCCACAGAGGCTTTTATGATAAGGAAATTGTCGGATGAGGCCAATGAATATGGACACTGCATTGTGCATAACATGTAGGCAAGTGTATTAGGATCTTCAGAGGCAGTTACTGTTGGTCAATTGTTTATGTTTCAGTTATTGGTATATTCCTGTTATGCTGATATTTATGCTTGACATACCCAGTACATCAGTCGTACTGACGTCACTTTTGTCGGGGGATGCTGCTTTTAATGCCCACAGGTTCACATAGGCAAGGCGATGGCCCACGTGAATAGGTTGCAGATTTCAGCGGATTTTTGGAAGCACTCCTCTCTTCCCGGAGTTTCGGTATGAATTTGGTATGATACAATTTTTGCGGGTTTATATGGGTATGGCAAGGCCTTGTACCGACCTGTTGATGTTGTGTACTCTCTTAGAGGCTTGTAGGCGGGTGTCTTGTGTGTAATAATCTTGTATGGCCTTGTCGGCCTTGGTATATGTATATATATATATAAGTTGGATTTCTGGGTTACTATTTCCACAATCCTTTTTCGCCTGAGTCAGTAATTTATTATGAATAGGTGTTGATAGTGTGATTAGCGGGTACCCGGCGGGTGGGGTCCGGGTATCCGTTGCGGCCCTCCGGTTTGGGTCGTGACATAACCCTAGATTTCAAAAGAAAATGCAACTGCTTAGCAGTGTGATCCTATTGCCAAAGCTGCGGTTCAAATTGTGGAGTGGATATTCCTGTGATCCCCTCTTAATAGTTCAAAACAACAGGCATATCTAGACACAACAATTACATGAATATTGAATTCACCTAATACTCTATTTGACACAACTCAAAAAAGTCCCGTGACTTAAACATGATGTCTTGATGGACAAATATTAAGGACATTTGGTCATGTAGATGCTAGACCAGAAGAATGATAAAAGTCAATGAAAAAAGACATTCACGTATTTCACGAAGATCAGATATAGCACTTGATCTTAGCAAAAAGGCGGTACTGCATCTCATGAAGATCCAATAAGTATACAGAAACTTCACACTCAAGGAGTGTAAAAGAATGTTCACATACGCAGCATACATGAAGGTTACCTTAACTTCCTCGATAGCTACTGTACTGGGAACCCTTCGATGCTCTTTCTTTCTTGGTGGTTCTTGGTCCACTATATCCTCCATGCTAACACAAGGATCTACGGTCAAGACAACCCGTACCCATTCTGAATCAATAGCATCTGAGTTCAATGGAAGAGATGGGACCTCTCTACATTGACTATAACTTTCTGAAGCAGAACCAAGGCTGCAATGATCTATTGCAGACTCTGATTGCTTCTCCACCGAAAAATTCACTCGCACAAATTTCACCTTGGCATCCCATAATTGAGTCATTGCTTGGTCTATGGCCTGAGATGCAGACCTCGACATCCTGTCACTGTGGTACATATCTTGTCCTGTCCACAGAGGATAAGCCCAAGGAGGAGGCTTTGGCAATAGCACATCTCCATTTGCCAGAGGGATCCCTCCCTTTGATAACTTTTGAGAGTTGGATGTGTACTTTGAACTGTCGTTTGCATGAAAGTAAAAAAGAAAGAACAAAAATGAGGCAGTGGTAAACAGAAACCAGCCTGTTAAAAGTAAGCGTTTCTTTGGGTCATAAATGTCATCAACTTACTTGGGGCTTTCACATTTTAAAACTTCAACACAAATCAAATAAGGAGCCTTTTCTCTTGAATTCAAGAGAACAGCTTCATCTTCAGGTATGTGAAGAACACGATACATTCCCTTTCCCATTGGAAAGCACACTCCTGCAGCATATCAAAGAAATTAAGACAACAGGGTTGAACTAAAAGCCGCAAAGGAATATATCTTGATTGAACTAAGAGTTGCAAAGGGAATATATTTTGGGCACAAATTTGCATCCACGTGAATTGAAAATATAGAAGTAGGAAAACCATCAGAGCCCGCACTACATTATATCACACAATCTTGATATACGGGAGTTGCAATCAAATCAAAGACTTTGCCCATCTGTTTTATGTCTTCATACCTGCTTTTTTAACCTGCACGTTACTGATACATCCCCCACCTCTTTAATCATTATACTTGATCAACCTTCACACTCAATCTGCCTGAATTTACACGACCAATTTAAACGGAAAGGCATTTTATCTCCAAATATTAAGACTAATAATCTCGATCTCCCACCTTACTTGGACCCACCAGCAATTCACAAGGTCAACAACACTGCTTTGACCTCATACAACAACAACAATACCTCAATCTAAACTAGCTAGGATTGGCTATATGAGTTCTCAATATCCATTCCACTCCACTTAGACCAACTTCATTCCGACACTCAATAGTATATATTAGGACTCTCCGACACTAGAAGTTTTTTACGTTTTCAGTTGACATACAATTCCCTAAAAAAATTATCTCCGGGCAAATAATGAACCTAACGTAAGTGGCTCAACAGGTTTAAGTCGTAATCCCAACTAATTGACTATGTAGATCTTTGGCTTCCGTTGTGTTCTATTCTTCACCAACTCTATTCAAATTCCAAGAGGCTGAGACTGTAAGTCTATAGACAAGTCCCCTCCACGTGCTTTGACCTCATGAGCTAATTATTTTTAGTTAAAGGATTGGTGGTCAAAATAAAGTTCTTTTATAGTTTCTAAATCTATAATGTTTATTTCCAGAAGACATATATATCAATCTGAAGTTCAACAGAAAGTTAACAAAATCAGCCTTTTTAAAATAAATGTGTAGTTGATTATTGCTAAAATGTGACCCCGTATGAATGAACAACCCTAGTGCACATGTTTTGTGAGTTTGACCATGTGTACCAAACTCTGTTATTAGAACCATTTAACTTACATTTCCTTGACCTCCACACTATTCAAAGGGGTGATATATTTCGGGAAGGATGATTTTTTAGACACTGAACGCAATTTCATTGAACAGAAGAAGTAGAACATTAACAAGAAAAGAGGACATCACAGGAAACAGATCCTCACATAGGAAAGCTCTTCAATCCCACAAAAAGTGAATGAAAATGTTGGTCTAACTGATTTACACCAACAAAAGCTTTTAGCCAAATAACTGCTTTGTGCCAAAAGGCCAAATAATAACTTTAGATGCTTCACATTTAATAAAGGAGAGTAGGAAAGGAGAGGAGGGAGGTGAGTTCAATATTTTTTTGGAAAAAAGGAACGTGTAGTCCCACTCTTACAACTTAATCATCCGCTTGAGTGGAGTGGGACCATTGTTTTGAGTAACTGCCTACCTACCTGTGCAGGAAGGAAAGTAGAGTGCACCAATGAACAAACAGACATCTCTTTTTATTTCAAAAAGTAGGAATAATTCAAAGTGAAAAAGTTAAATAGAAAATAAAAGAGATTAAAAGAAAAAAGAAACTGAGAAATTATGAAAGCTATCAAGGACAGTTATTTCTCATTTTCAAACTAAGTTCCTTGAAGCTTTTGCGATGCCAAAGAAGAGGATTGTGAACAAAATAAATACTTCATTTGTGTCCCAGAGTCAAACGGTGTTCCCATTGATTTCCTTCCTAAAAAATCCAAAAAGAAAACAATAGCACTTCTTTTCCCCTTCTTGCCTTTCTTTTCTTTACTTGTGAATGGTATCCATTATTTCTCTTCCTTCTTTGAATCCAAAACATCTTTACAAGTTTTATACCAACATAAACCACTACATCCAAGGTGAAATTACACTTATCAAATTTTAACTGCTATCCACTAGTTCACTGCACCAAATAGCAAGAAATGGACGACAAATCCCAACAGTTGCATAAAAGACCTTGCTAAAACCGACTGCTCTTCCAATATATGATAAAACAATTACAGCTGCAGGAAGTATTCCTCAATTTTTTAAGCCTTCAGGTGTAAATCCATCTCAAGAACCTCTCTAAAGTCCAAAAAGGCAACTGAGATAATAGACAGAACAAATCAACAATAAAACATTCTTATTGTACCCTATATAAGGAAACGCAAACAGTTGATTCATGCATTAAATTTTCAGTACACGTGTACCTCCACTGTTTTGAGCATCAGTTAGATGTGCATTGATCTCTGCTAGTGACTAGAAGCAGAAAAGCGAATGTCAGTGAGGGGAAGTGTTAACAAAGGTATCATACCAAAGGAAATGTGAATAGAACCAAGTCAAAAGAAGAATCACCTCACAAAGAGCACTTTTGCGATCATCGACCGGAAACACATCTACTAATCCATAAGAAGTATCACTCAGTGACTGCACAAAATCAAGTGACTGGTGATATGCCCCTTTCCGAAATTGTGACAATCCATTATCTGGAAGTGGAGGTTTTGCATTTAACCTCTCATGCTGCTTTGGGGAGGCAGGACGTTTCTGCAGAATGAGCATTAAGGAATTAAGTCAAAATTACCATCATATTATATAAATCTTCTTTTTTTTGTGAGAAGTACTATATATATCATTTTCTATGATAAACTACCATCATACAATATATATATATATATATATATATATATCAACTCCTCAATACAACTAGTTTCTGCATGATTGCAGAAGAGGGTTGTGTAAAGAGCCCAAGATGAAATTTATGTTCATCCATAATCTAAGAAACACTGCATCACATTTCCATCATGTCATTATAACTCAATGCAGTGTAGATTTATTGCAACTAAAGAACCGTGGCATTCAAACGACTTTCTATAAAGCTTAACAGTAGTAATAATTTAGCCATCATTGATGGGTGTAAGGTCATGAAAGAAAAATGAAAATGGAATGTCTATATCTGGTAGCACTATCACATAGCGGCCTAGGAAGATTCAGGAAAAGCAAAACTCTCAATGTTGCTTTCTCCGTTGGATTACAACATATGAAGCCTGTCTGACTTGGTTTAACCCGCAGAGGAGGGGTACGGTGATTGCAACAGGTGTTTGAAATGGATATCGAAGACACCGATCACCAGTTTTTGCCGCCGTCTACTGTCAGCAGGTGTAAAGCTTGTTTATAGACCTTTTTGGTTTTAAGTAGGCAATGCCCGTTATACTCGAAGATATTACGGGAAAGCAAGGAAGATGATCAGAGAAAGCAGGAGGAATGAACTGTGTACCAGCATGTACCTATTATAGATTGTGTGGGGGCAATAACACCTCGGGACTCCCTTAGAACTTGACACCACTTATCCAGTGCACCTGAACTATTTTTTGTCCTAATTACCCCCCTATATGTGGCTAGTTGTATAGCCTCGACCTCCCTACTCTCATCTGAGGAAACTGAGAGCCATGGCTGTCACGTGATTTATTTTTCGAAGTGCATTTTTTTAACAAAATATATTTTGTTACCTTCTAAATTCATTAATATATTTAGAATCATCTTATTCGGGCCAAAAGTTGTAATTAATCATGGCTGAACTCCATTATTTAGGCTAAAACTTTTTATTTGGCTAAAAGTAATGGAGCTTTAGCCAAGTTTTTTTATAGATTAGCCCAAAAAAGAAGAAATACATAGTTGAAAAAATAGTCATTGCATCCAAAGAAGAAACAAAAAAAAAAATACACCATTGGGGTAAAATATACATTGTATATTAAAAAGCAAGAAGAAACACACAACTGAAGGGAAAAAAGCACTGTATATGACCATGTGAAAATTAAAGGTTGGAACTTGGAAAATACCCCACTTGGAAGCTGATTTTTCGATTTATGTTCTCCCAGATGCCTAAAAGAGAGTGTATCCACACTTTTTGCCACATATTAAGGCTATTAAACTGCTATGTTCTGGGGTATTATGACTAATAAATAGTTCTGATGTGCACCGAATAAACGTTCAGATATCCCGTTGCAATATGCTATTGTTTGGGAAGCTGGAGGAAAAGGAACCTAAGATGATTTGAAGACGAAAATTCAAGTACCTATATCCTTTTTACTTTTTGGTTTAACATGCAAAATGCGTATAACATAGTACATGTACTTGACTTTTTGTGATTCCTATTGGCTAAAAAAAGGGAACTATATTTTTAACTACTTTTCCGATGAATCAAATAAACTTCATTAATATCACACCAAGTCTGTATTATAAGCTAGCTTATCCACAGTCCTCACCAAACTATTCTAATCATTATATCAATTTAAAAACTTGCGTTTTCACTTTAAGCCAAAAGCATCCATGAAATAGCAAGATTCTTTTTTATATTCTGGAACATTCTCCTATTTCTTCCATTCCAAATTAGCCAGAAGATGCACAACAGTATAATTCTCCACACTAACTCCCTTTTCTACCCACCCTCTGAAATCCCCAACTGAAATTGCCTCCTCCACAGTTCTTAGTAACTTCAATGAGATATAAAACATTGATAAAGAAGATCCCAAATGTGGGCCAGAAAACCTACAATAAAGGATGATTTATGTCTTCTTGAGACACGCTTATTCCTCATCCTTGAGTTAATTTGCTGAATGTAGTGTCCCTCACTGCACATAAAGTAGATCTGAAACTTAAGGTCACTCTCATTGCATCATAGCTCCTCTCTCTCCCTCTCTCATGATTGTGTCATAGTATGATCATGAAAACTGACTGCTTGAGTTAATCAATTTTTTCATCACTGAGGATAAGATGCGGGAAGCGATGTTGAGATGGTTTGGACATGTGCAGAGGAGAGACACAAATGCCCCAGTGCGGAGGTGTGAGAGGTTGGCTATGGACGGGTTCAGGAGGGGTAGAGGTAGGCCGAAGAAGTATTGGGGAGAGGTGATTAGACGGGATATGGCGCAAGTGCAACTTACTGAGGACATGACCTTATATGGGGGTTTGTGGAGGACACGGATTAGGGTAGAAGGGTAGTAGGTAGTCGAGCGTAGTCCTACTTACGCTTGCAAACTGGTAGTTGTAGTGTTATTATTGTAGGCCCGCTTAGCCTACCATAATAATAGGCGCATTATTGCTTTATAATTCCCTGTAATTTGATTTCTGCTGCTATGTGTCCTTTAGTGTACTTTGTTTAGCTTATTTACCTACGCTAGTTACTGCTTATTTTTTCGGAATGCGCTATCATGGCTTATTCGCTTTTGATACCAACATATTCATACTACTTTAAATTTTTTTCTGACGGTTTCTCTTGCTTTGCCCTTGTTGTTGCTTTGCTTGTGCTTATGCTCTGTCTTGAGCCGAGGGTCTCTCGGAAACAGCTGCTCTACCTACCAAATTAGAGGTAAGGTCTGCGTACACTCTACCCTCTCCAGACCCCACGTTGTGGGATTTCACTGGGTATGTTGTTGTTGTTGTTGTTGTCTGTTGATTCATTGAAAGGTTGGGACATTCTCATTTCCCTTTGTTTTTCCCCAATTCTTGATTGACCAAAATCATGATGTTTAGCTAATAAGATCTGACATGGAACGTCATATCTCTCCAATCATAAAAATATCAAAAGAGGTCTGCAGTTTGGGAAGTAATGGTCTACATGTTGAAATTAATCACAGGAGCATACAAGGCATTATATCATAACAATAAAATGAAGTGTTTTCTACTTCAGGGCTGCAGGGACGATTACATTCTGCAGGTGGGCATCACCATTTATCGTGTCAAGGCAGAATTACGGTTTGTTCTTTAAGACGATAAAAAAGATTCAATGAAAACCAGGCATAGATTCTCAAGATAGAGAATTGGTATGTGTTTGGGTCAAGGGGACAGGTGATTTTAGTTTAACAGTTACTTCTTTATGATGTATTATCACTAAATAATAGAAAGCATAAGTGAATTTTGGGAAACATGCGAATGAGCACCATACACCCTGGATAAAATATCCAAAACAAGAACCTTTATGACAAGATTTATGTCTGGTGTTATATCCTTAAACCACCAACCATTTGGCGTATTGTCAGTGGAACCGATTCTATATAGTCTAACATCAAGAGCCACTAAAGTTACTGAGGTGATCAAGTCCAATGAAACTTTAGCCTGTAATAATCTCATGCTAAGACGAGGAGGGCACTATGAAATACTTCTAAGGAACGCATTTAGTCTTTAATGATAAAATTCACAAGGACCACGGGGGAGGGCACATATATACCAGACTTCAAATAATTCTATTCTTGAGGATACATGAGGGGATGATAGCTGAGATGCCTAGCCTCGTGCAAATGAGTAGACAGATTAACAAATTGCATTACAAAATTACAGACTTGGTTCCTTTTCCTTGAGTTAGTTACTGAGAGGGTTACAGCAATTGACAGGAAGTGCAAAGAGATTTTACTGTACTTACCTCTTTGTTCCCTTTTGAACCAAAACGCTCTGAATCTTCAACTGAACGGTCACGATCCTTAAACAGCTTGCGGAAAAAGTTCTCAGTTCCAGGACTGCTCTCAAGAAAATTGCCACCATTACTGCTTTCATTTGCTGCTGACATTTTTGAATCCTCTGGATGCACTCGAAAGAGTCGACGAAACAATGTAAAATCTGAAGGCTCTTCTTCCTCACCATTTGCATGCCTCCTGAGATCCTCATCAGCCCTGTCATTACCATCTTTCTTATCCTCGAATTTTTCCTTAAAAAACTTTTTGAAGAACCCTTCCTTTTCATCATCTTCAGAACTCCTTGTTGATTTTTCAGCGATTTCGTTTCTATCTCTTACATCCTTCTTCTCCTCAAATTTGTCCTTTAAAAACCTTTTGAAGAACCCATCTTTTTCATCATCTTCAACAGATTTGGAACCTGCTTTATCCTCCAAATCATTTTTACTATCACGAAACATACGTTTGAAAAACCCATCTGTACTTGAGTGCACATCCTCATCATCATCCCTACTGGTACTCAAAAGCCTCCTGAAGAAACCATCCTTCTCTGATTCTTCTGCATCCTTATCCACAGATTTCCTAGCATCATCATCTTTATTATTACTAAGAAGTCTGCGAAAAAATCCATCTTTTTCTGACTCCTCTTCATCTTTGTCCACAGATTTCCTACTATCATCGTCCCGACTCTCTCTTAAGAACCTCTTAAAAAAGCCATCCCTCTCGGGTTCTGCATCATTCTTTTCCACTGGTGATTTCCTCACGTCTTCATCCCTGCTATCCCTCAAAAGTCTCTTTAAAAAACTATCTTTTTCTGGTTCTTCATCATCCTTCTCCACGGACTTCTCCACGGATTTCCTGAAGAGCAATGCATCTCTTACTTTTGGACCCGGAATCAACTTCTTAAAAATCTTATTCTCCTCGGGCGAAGATATTTTACACCCAATACCATCATCCTGTGGCAATGAACTCCCCGAAGAGGGTGAAAATGACAGTGACCGCTGTACAGCTGGTGGTGAAGATGTCAAGGATAATAGCTTCTGTTTTGATGACAATAACTTATTAAGCATCTGATTCTTCCCCACGGAAATAGATGAACTAGTTTGGGGTTTTATCAAAGGTGGCCACTCTCCCATCAAAGTAGCAGCAATCTGACACTTCTCTTGAAGCCTACTTATCCCCTCATTATCATCAGTATCCTCCAACTCCGCCATCAAAAACCAATGCACTTTTAACGCAATATGCAACGACTTTGAACAAACATCGATCACAAACTTATCCAACGAGGGACTCGGTTTATGAACCATCATATAACATATCTGAAACAAGTAACTCTCAATACCAGAAAGTGGCAGTGTATACATCCTATTACACAAATAATCCCTAACACCAGGATGATCATGCTTATAAAGGTAACTAACAGCAATCCACTCGCAAAAAAATGACGAATCGAAAAATCGAATAAGCCAACCACTCTCTCCAATATCTTCACTTGTTGGGATTGTCCGAGTTACCTCCCGAGGTGACTCGGCCGGCTCTCCTCGCGTCAATCCCAATAACCTCACCATTGTCAAATCATCATAACCAACATAAAACCCTAAAACTCTAACCCTAACTAACAACTTCGCTAATCACATGCACTTACTATATACAGTAACCAATTCAAAATTTAACTTCCATCAGTGAAAAATCGAAGACTTTTAAGCTACTGAATTAACTGAATTCCGATCAAATCAGCAAAAGAGAAAATCAAAGGTTACTTATCCGAGAAGAAGCAAAGCAGAGATATTTTGAATTTTTTTGTTGGAAATGAAGGGATCCGACGAAGATATCCAGATATATACCGTCGGAACGACGGTGGAACGACGTCGTATCACCACGATGAAGCTTTTTGCGGTCGTCGGCGAAACCAACCCAAGGGCGGAGGGAGGGTGAGGTGATCGGAGGCGTATTATAAAAAAATGGTGTAGAAAAATGCAGGGTTGGTGCTAACGTGCGCTGAGGGTGTTTCAACTTTTTCAACTTTCCACCTCTAGTGAATAGTGAGTGAGAGGGGTACGTGATTGACGGGAAAAGAGAACAATATAGCTAAGCGAAATTCAAAATAATACTAATTGTTTGTTTTTGGGACTGCCCTTATTAAATAAGTTGAATTTATGTAATCTTTTTAATTGATTTCTTTTTTTCATATATGAAATTAAAAGGAGAAAATGGTTGATTATAAATTTTAACTTGAATAAAAGAAAATAATCGTGTAAAGATTGTTTGTGTGTGTTATATTTTCTATTAATTAAAAAAAAATGAAATACATCATTCATGACGATTTCTTCAAAATTTGTACATTCTTAAGTGACATTGTATGGAAAAAAATTATTTCTAAGATATAAACAACTCGTTTTGTGTCGAAAAGAATCTACATTTTTGTTCAAATCATCAATGAAATTATGTTTATAACTTTTCTAATTGTGGAATTTTAGCAAAGAATTGGGTTGCAACATATTGCATGCATAAAATAACAAAACAATGACTTCAATTGCTACAAGTCTACAACATCAACTAATTGACTTTGTTTCACAATTTGGGATCGAAATCAGCTATAAAAGATAAAGCCTAATACTGACTAACATTGATAGATTCATACGTATCCTCGTTGAGATGGTAGTATTTTCAAAGAAAAAATAAATAAAATTCCCCTAAAACTTGTTCCCAAACACTTTAGCATTGTAATTTTACGAGCATTTAGATACCTCTTAAATAAATTAAATATCACATTAACAGCTAACGTAGCAAATAAAAAAATTCTGCGCTCATAAATAGCAAGAAATTGATGAGAAAAAACAATTGGGCCCTCTTTGTCTTCTTTCCAGCCATTGTTGGACCTACCCTGCCGGAAAACGTACCACGATGACCACCACCATAAGCTCAATTCTTCAATTTCTCCCTCCCCAATCTTCTTTACAATACTCATTTCTCTGAAAAATCATCGTCATTTCGTTCACCAAAAATGGAAAATCCTCCAAATTCACATATTCAATTACAGAAACTTCATTGTTTTCATGCAATTCTACTATTGGATCGTTTCCCTTGGCAGTGTTTAGACCAAATCTTGATGTCGTGTCGAGTTTTAATTGGGAATTTGCTTCTAGCGAGCTTGTGGTACTTTTCTTTGAGTCTTTTCAGCTTTTTTGCGATTTGGATTTTTGTGAAATCATCGTTATGAAAATCGGAGGAGTTCTTTGAGGATTGTGAAAGGTTTTTGAGGAGTTGGATTTCATTGTTTTTCAGTGAAGACTGTGTGGGTTTCTAGCGATTTTGAGATGGTTTTGGTGATGTGTCACGCTCTGAACCTGCGTCTGCATTTAAAATGGCACTTGGTGCGTGATATGAGTGTTGAATCAATACGAGATGATCTAGAATATAATTTAAAACATGAATAATCTTAGTAAAGTACGTGACCTTATACTAATACTGAAAATATTGTTTAAAACATATAAGTATGAAAAAATAGTTTAAAATTACAAGGCTGAACACAAGTGAATATCCAACCGTCTATGAAACCTCTTTGAAATATTGAAGGAACAAGGCCCTATGTTGATGTGTGTGATCATCTTATCTAAAAGCTTAAGTTGTTAGATAGAACACACTTTTAATATTTGATTATATTCTCAACACATCCCCTCACGTGCTGGCCTGATTTTTTTTCATGATCCAAACACGTAGAAATTTTTTTTGATAATGGGTGGCGGTGATGTTCGATCTCAGGACCTTTGGCCTGCTCTGATACCATATTGAAGTGTGTGATCATCTGATCTAAAAGCTTAAGCTGTTAAATATAACACAATTTTTAATATTTGATTATATTCTCAACAATAATTATAATACTTTCTTTTAAAAGGAATGAAATTTAAAAGGTGATATTAAATAAGACTATTCGTGTAAATTTCTTTAGGTCCCTTTTATTAAAAAAAAAATCTAACACAATTTTGAATTTTCTGATTTACGGGCAAAAGGTTGGCGTTACACTCTTCTTTTTGCTCCTCATCCTTCTTCTTTTTCTTCTTCTTACTTTTTATTCCTCAACATATTGCGAGGCCATTTCAAATTGCACTTTTTATATTTGAATGATATTTTTGTTGGAAATTTGCCCTTGGCGGGGAGATGCGTCCACCCATTTTGATGAATTAAACATTAGTGTTCCCCGTGTTGGAGACCTTGTCTCTTTACACATGCATGATCTACGAAGCGAGTAGATGACCGTAGGGCCAAGAATCGTCAAATTTCGTTGAGAAATGAAAGAGATATTGGTCCATGAAGTAAGGTGTTTAAGGCATGGAAATGTGGTGTGGGACAAATCTACCACATCGGTGAGAATAGGAAGAATTGCTCTCTATATATGTCTCAAATTGGTAAAGGGTTTGGGACCCCAAGGAGTATCACATGTGTTTAAAGGAGGGAAGACCTAGATGTGCTTGGGTTCAAGGCTAAGCCCACACGCGCGCCGCCGCCGCCCACCCGTCCGGTCCGGTTCCGGGTTCTCGGGGTCGTGGGTCGTAGGCTGTGGGCTGTGTGGACTTTCTGATATTATCTTTTTGGACCAGAGAACTCTGCCAAATGTACAGTTTGATCCCTGAAGTTGCATATGTACAGTTTGGACCTGAATTCTTTCATATGTACAGTTTGATCCCTGAAGTTTCAATATTTACAGTTTGGTCCCCAGAGTTTCTGGGAAGGTGACGGACCGTTGGACTGCGTTTTGAAGCATTAACCAGCCATTACTTGGCTGATTAATCCTCCATTAACAGCCCATTAGTTGGGCAATTGAGCAGCCTCCTTCATGACCTTAATTCACCTCATTCATGGCATTAAAACCTGCCATTACAGCCCTCCCTTAATGGCTATTACAACCTTGTTTGTGGTTGTTGGGCAGCCCCTCCTCATGCTATATATTGATGCCTCATTTGGCTCAATTGGTTACAAAAAAATAACACAGAAAACACATGGAAAACAGACACAAATTCAGCAAAACAGTCACGAAAACAGTGCCCAAAAACTGCTCGAAATAGTGACGGAAATTGACTGAAAAACAGTGACCAAACCCTCACATATACACAAGATATACACTACAGAGACACACTATATACACAAATACAAAAGAGAAGAGTAAAGAGAAACTCTTCCTTCCTATTCCATATCTTCAGCAAGTCGAGTCATATTCGTTTTCTTCGCCAGGCTCAACCTATTGGCTTTGTAGCATTGAGATTATAGTGTTGTTTTATCTTGGGAGACTGTTGCCCGCTAACGTAAAAACATATATACGGGTCAATCTTGTCTTAAGGACAGAGGGCAATCCCTCGACTCAACACACAACGTTGTAACCATCCATATTTAGTTGTTTCTTGATTTCAGGATATCAAGATTCAAGACCTTGCGGCAGTTCTCAACATTGGCTTTGTAAGGTGATCAAGATTCAAGACACAACATACTTGCGGCAGTTTTGAAGATTGACCATTTATTCATCCTTTCGAACATTTGTAATAGTTATTTACTTCCCGTACTGCTTTATAAAGTACAATAGAGTACCAACAATTTTATCAAGAGATATTTTTTAAAAAAATAACATGAAATTAACTGAGCTTTAAAAAAATTATGTAGCTATAATTGAGCTATAAAAAAATTAATGAAAATTAAAGAGTGACATCAAACAACTCAAATATTGCTTTATGTATATTTTTAAGGCCCCTCTTATATTTATCTCATCTTCAAAAAAAAAAATCCAAACATAACCTTTCGATTCACAAGCAGAAGGTTGGTGCTCTCTTTTTCTTCTTCCTCCTCCTCATTCTTCTCTTTGTAGTTTGTTCTCCCGCTTCGTATTTTCTAAGTATTATTTTTTCATAAAAAAATTGGTAAAATACTTGACAGAACTATAGAGCACTATTGCAGTATAGTTGTTTAAAATGTAGTTACACTCATTTTGAATATGAATTTAATTGCATCAACTTTCAACTTCAGACCACTAGGCTGGAGTTCAACTCTAGCAATTTAAACTTCACATCATGGTCTAATAATTGCAGTAACTTCAAAGACCAGTGATCTAAAGTTCCACAACTTTGCACTTTGTCAATTAATTGTTGAAGCTAGTTAAGTGGATGTGAATGAGAAATTGAGGGAAAATGAAATTTAAAGCAAAGTTCTTTTTGGAAAGGAGCTTTGTACAACATTGGTGGAGGAAAAAAAGAGTTGGTGCTTATATATTAAAACACTTCTTCTAGCTCTTAAAGAGTTGAGAAGAGGGACTCCCCTCGCGCCATCATCATCGCTCGGCTCGCCTTTGGATTTGGATTTGAATTCGAATTTGGTCAAATGATCTGATTCGCAACAAACATTTCTATTTTCGGAAAAAACATAGTTTTTTCGAACAGTCACCACACCTGTTCTGAACAAGTATTTCGTTGGCTATAAATACAGAGGCAATGCCTCATTTTCTGCACATTGAATTTCAGAACTTCTGCATACATATTTAAAAACAAAAATCGAGTCTTGTGTGATTTGTTGCATGAATTGCGTTCGTCAAAGTCGTAGGCGTTTGAGGTACCGCTACTCCTGCAACATGTATATCCATTTTATCCTGGGAGGAAATAATTCATAACCTCGAGTACAGTGAGGGAATTAAATTCTTAAGGACACACAATGAATTCTGTGGTCTCAAATATTTTCTGTTTTTT
The DNA here is from genome assembly GCA_034509755.1 of Anisodus tanguticus. NCBI lineage: Eukaryota > Viridiplantae > Streptophyta > Magnoliopsida > Solanales > Solanaceae > Anisodus > Anisodus tanguticus. The sequence goes on along the minus strand of CM067543.1, from coordinate 2,334,196 downwards.
CCAGTTTCTGTTTTCCCCCTGTTTTCTGATTTTCTTTGAACACATACGTATAACATTAATTACCATATTTTCTATTAAATTGCAATCAACAACAACAACAACATATCCAGTGAAATCCCACAACATGGGGTTTGGAAAAGGGTAGAGTGTACGCATACTTATCTCTACTTTGGTAGGTAGAGCGGTTGTTTCCGAGAGATCATCGGCTCAAGACAGAGCATAAGCACAACATAGCAACAGCAAAAACAAAAGCAAAGCAAGACAAATGGTCAGACCCGGTCAGAATTACATATAAATTACATATGTAATTGGCTATACTCGAAGTTCTTCAATGAACCAACAACTCAAACACTTCAAAGTAAGTTCCAAAAGCTTGGTTCAAGAATGAAGTATATTTTAAATAATGAAAAGGATAAGAAAACTATAACAGACTAGAAAATTATGGAATACACAAAGGAAATAAAGAGAAAAGACCAGAAAAATTGGCACAAAATCACTAGAACACAATAAGTATGACCAAAATACTTAAAGTGTCTAGGAATAGAACAATTAGAATTAAATATAGAGAATAAAAACTCTCAAGAGAAGATCTAGAACATATCAATTAACCAAAAGATCTTTCCTTTGCACTACTCCAAATGAATTTTGAGATTCTTTATGATTTTTTGGGATTGTTGATGAACAAGACTTGAATACAATTTCAAATCCCAATGAGTTTCACAAAATAATAACTAGAGAGAATATCCCAAGCTAAACCTTGTCAAATTGTGATACAATAAGGTCACACCACGTGAGTTCATCAAGTGTAACTTTGTCTTCAACTTGCAATAGCTTCCATGAATCATTATCCTATTCACTTTTACAAAAGCAAAGCAAGACAAATTACATATAAATTGGCTAAAGTTATTAGGGATGGATAATAGTTCTTTTTTCATTCTTTCGATTGTGAAACACTTACGGCGTTTGGACATGATTCTTTTTTAAAATATATTTTTAAACTAATGTTTGGTTTTATATTATAATTTTTTTATTTGTTCCTAAAATGAGTTTTTATTCAAATACGAAAAATTGGTTCCGGCTACTTTTTCAAGTGAATTTATTTCCTACTCACAAAACTTCAATTTTGTTTAAATAAATTACATATCCTATAACGACCCGTTTGGTCGTTAAGACACTTTGACCCTTCCCCTAGCCCTATTAGTTTGACTTTGACCCGCGGGGATGGACAATGCAGTTCCCGAGGTGATCGGGCGAGATTTTCTATGACTTTTGCAAAATAGAGCCTTAAAGTAGAAAATATTTGACAAATAGTTGACTCTTGGGTAAGCGGATGTTTTTCGGAAATTTGTCGATTCCGAGAGGTCCGGGTGGTTGATTGTGACTTGGTGGGATGTTCAGTTTAGTTTCTGAGGCACTCGGGAGCGTTTTTGGTTATTGATTGGAAAGTTGGTCTTTGGCCATTGAGTGTTGACCCGGTCAAATAGACCTCAGTTGGAAATTCCGAGACCACGAGTGAGTTCGTAGTGTATTTTTATGTGTGAATGCATGTATGATTTGTGTCTCGGAGGTCTCGGGTGATTGTCGGATTTTGGGCTTGAGTTGTGGAAATCCAGCAGTTTCTGGTGTCTAGTGTCCACCGTAGCGGCACTAGAAGCGTTGTAGCAGACCTGCCACAACGTGGCCTGATCCGTTATGGCGAGTTGTGGGGAGTCACCGCAGCGGACGAGAATCCGTTGTGGCGGACTCGTGGTAGCGAGTAATTAGTCACTGGCACGGGCCCGCTGTAGCGGACCAGAGACCGATGCAGCGGACGTCGCGGCCAAATCTTATTTAATGCCCTAGTTAAAACCATTTATTTCCTATCACTTCATTTATCATTCCTAAACATCTTTGAGGCGAATTGAAGGAGTTCTTGGTTGATTTCTCTCTTGGGTAAGTTCTCTAACGTAGAATTCATTCATTTACCTTTCCTTAACTTGAACTCACGCTAGAATTCCTATAGAACTTAAGAAGGAAGATGAGTTTTGATGTCTATTTTACTATTTGAGTTTAAATTATTCTAAACGAATATTGTGGGTGGATTTGACTAAGGCTGGCCAGTGGGCCGGGACGGCCCGACCCCGTCCCGAGCCCGCCCCGATTAGTAAATAAAAAATTGTTAGCGAGACTAGAACCGGGACGGGACAACGTCTCGTCCCGACCCGTCCCGAGCCCGCCCCAGGCCCGCCAGACCCGAGCCCGCCCCGATTCCTGCCTCTAGTCCCCCCTTTGCAAATATAGTCGTTGCACCAACGACCATTTCAGATTTTGGCCGTTGGGCAACGACCATTTTTGGCCTCCCCCTTACCCCTTAATATTTATTTTTAACCCATAAGTTATTATATTTACACTTTAACCCAATTTCCCAACTATAAATAACTCATTTTCTCTTCATCTTTCTCACAAATCTTCCTACAATCTCTCTAAACTCTCAATATATCTCTCTACAAGTCTACATAGTTTACTAAATATTCAATTTTATTTATTTATTTGGGAATTGGGAGTGAAGTTGGCAACTAGATTGAGGATCTTCCATCGAGCAAAGTTTCAATTTTCAACCTCTCGATTACACGTCGACGTTTGGTACATTCGTTCCTTCATTAAATTATTATTGTCTGTTTATTTTATTTAGCGCACTTAATTTTATTATCTTTAATTATTTATTATCATAATTAAAATGGAAGGATTAAGAGGTATGTTTAAGGGTAAGGGTGCTTCTTCTAGTAGGACAACCAGAGCAAGGGTACTTCTTCTAGTCATCTTATTCCTACACAGGATGATTTTGTTGATATTCAACATTTTTCTACAATACCATTAGATTTAGACGATGAGCTATTTTCTGGAACTCAAGAAGACTTTAATTTAGACGATGATCTAGATGATACACCCACTAATGTTGATGACAACACACCCACTACTGCACCTTCAACTTAAATGCCTCCTATTCCCCCTAGTATGAGACGAGGTCCAGCAAACCGACCATTAAAATCATATGCATGGATATTTTTTGATAGAGACGTAGAGAATCAAGTAGCTAGATGTAAAATTTGTAAAAATGTTTTAAAATTTAAAACTGGAAAAGGTCACGGTGGGACGGGGAGTTTAATTAGACACATAGTAAGTGCTCATCCAGCTAGGTATGCCCAATATCAGGCTTCAAAATCGGGTGCGCAAACACCGCTCCATCGGGACAAGGTTCACATACTGATATTGTCCCGGACCAAGTACATGGTCAAATTAACTCTATGACGGGGGGAATTGTAGGCCCTAAATACAATAAACATAGAGATAGGGAAGCAATATCAAAATTAGTTGCTGTAGAGGGTTTGCCTTTTTCATTTCCTTCATCTCCCGGTTTTATTCATTACATTGGAGATATATATAATCCTGCTTTTAACGGTTTTCCTAGATCAACTGTTAAAAGAGATGTATTTAAATTCGCACATGAATATCAACAATATTTACGTTATTCATTATATCATTTTAATGGCAAAGTATCTATCACATCTGATATATGTCGTAGTACTAACATTCATGATTATTTAACGTTAACTTGTCATTGGATAGATTATAAATGGTCTATGCAAAAATGTATCTTAGCGTATAGATATATAGATGATAGGCACACTGGTACTTTTATTGCAGATAATATTTATCAAGTGTGCCATTATTATGGAATAACCGATAAAATTATGACTATTACATTAGATAACGCTTCTTCTAACAATTACGCTACTACAATTTTTAAAAATAGTTTAACTCCATCTTTTCCAGATCATTTTCATATAAAATGCGCGTGCCATATATATAACTTAATTGTAAAGGATGGTCTATCACTTTTTCAAGACATTCTTAGTAAAATACAATTTGCTATAAGTTTTATTTTAAAAAGTAATAGAGTACAACGAAGAAAAGAATATAAAAAAATTGTCACGATTGTGGACTACCTTATAGAAAAATTCCAGAAGAAGTATCCACTAGGTGAAATTCTTTATACGAGCAACTACTTGTTGCTTATGACTATAGAAAACCTATAACTTTATTTTTTAACTCTCATAATCAAAATCTAGCTGATATGGTTGTAGATAGTGATTGGGTAAAAATTTCCGAACTTACTGTATTTTTAGAGAAATTTTTTCAAGCAACAAAAGAATTTTCCGATATATCTTATCTTACTATTTCAACTATGTTGTTTTATATAACTCTAATATTTGTATTACTTAGTGAATATATGGAAAAACCAGCTTATATGACAGCTATTAAAAAATGTTTATCAAAATAAAAAAATATTTTATTCCTATTCCCACTATTTATATTATTGGTGTTGTATTAAATCCGACTATTAAAATAGACTTCTCATTCCGTCCGTTCTGCTAGCTGGTGTCGCTTTCTCTCTTACTTATCAATTCCCATCCATATTTACCTCTCCTACTCCACTTGTACTAAATCACTAATTGAAACTATTTACGATTGTATAGAAGTACTACCACCTCCAAGTCCCAAAAATCTAAATCACCCACCACCTATTGAACAAACTAAAGAAGAAGTGTTGTCTAGCGTAGAAGACTAATGCAAAAAAAAAATATAGGTTTTACCAATAAGAAAATGCTAGTAACTTACCGGCTTCCATACCATCTTCTTCATCTTAAACACAACATCACAAAAGACATGTTGTTTCTGCGGCTAGTATTGAAAACCTCAGAAATAGAATGTGCGGCCGTACCGCTACTAACCAAATTGGATATTTTTGTTTTGCAGGGTTCTGTACCGTAACAAGAAGTTATCAATGAAGATGGACATGAAGACTTGCTGAAATACTGGAGGGGGAATGAGAAGACCTTTCCGACACTTTCAATGATGGCCCGAGATGTTTTGAACATTCAAGTGTCATCAACTGCGTCTGAAAGCGCTTTTTCTGCCGGCAGATATCAAATAGGAGACCACAGACACTCATTAGTTGGAGACAGCTTGGAAATTGCAGTATTATTCAGAGATTGGATACGAGCGGAGCGGAGAAGGTGCGGTCAACCGGAGATCAACGAAGAAGAAGATGAAAACTACAATGAAATCTTATCCGAAGGTAGTGGAAGCGACATGGATCAATTTGACCAACAAATACCAATTCCAACCGAAGAACCACAGGAAATTATCAAGCAATTAGAACAGGTTTTTTTGAGAATGTAATTTTTTTAATTTCACTTTTATTATGTAATTTGCAACTTTTGGACAACACCACAAAGTTGCAATTTAGATAATTATATTTGTATTACAAAAAAATCATGTCTATTAAATAATATAAGAGGCAGAAAAACAGCCTTTGGATGTTTTTATTACACTATCTTATCTTGTTTATTGATTTTTTTATACATATGTTATTAAAAAAAAAAGGAAAACCCACCGGATCCCGCCTCGATTCAGACGGGATCGGGATCGGGACGGGACTGGAGCAAGTCCCGCCAAACCCGACCCTGCCAGACCCCGTCAGATCCGACCCCGCCCTCTTCGCCCGTCCTGCCCCGACCCTGACCCCGCCAAACCCGGCCCGCCAGACCCGAGCCCGGACCACTGGCCAGGCCTAGATTTGACTAATCTAAGTATGGAGTATGGAGTTTGATGATTTAGTAACTAATAGGCTTGAATCTTTCATTATGTTGAGGAATTGAAAGCTTGAAAGTTAGGATTTATCCCAAATTTGGGGTTTTGACTTGAATAATAGAATTGACCTATTTTTTAGTTAATTTAGCAATTTATTAGTAGAACTTGACCTCTAGAACGTTGGATTACCAATTTCACTTTCCAACTACCCGTTTTACCCTTGTGGACCCATTTTCTCCTTCTTCATAGTTGGTTTTGATTCAAAGAATAATATATCGGTATGGGTATTATTAGTTTTCATTTCTAACTTAGATTTCAATGCTGACTAGAATTCGAGCATAACCGAGACCCTCATAAATTCAAGGCTCCAGTGTGACTATTCGTGGCACCAGCTCGACATTTAGGTAGGTTACGACTTACCTTATGGTTATACTTTGGTTAGCGAAGCATAAGTAGAGTTAGTGATTGTTAGGGAAAGCATGTTATGCCTTCAGGTATGAAGTTGGGATGGAATACTTAGGTTGGTATTGTTGCTTGATTATGGTTTGTTGCCTTATTTGATCTAGTGGTTCGTTGCCACATGTATGATACTAGTCTTGACTATATATAGAGGAAGGGTTGATTCATTCTTGACATGATGTTATGTGTCTGTGCATGGTACAATTGACTTGCGGATCGGTACGATGAGCTCCGTACTTATCTGCGAGAGGCTATGAGACATTTAAGAAACTTTAATTTCTTCATTTTTTCATGCTACTTTATTTATATTGGTATCTGGAATGTTCAAATTGGTATATGAGTTTCTTCTTCCTATTCTATCACTGATGGTGGTAACACACTCTTAAATTCGTGCATGAGTGGTTCGATATAATGACACGCAGTAGGGTATGAGTTGTGTTACCATGATGTGGGCGCGTGACTAAGTTTAGTTTCCAGCGATGATTTGAGGGTACGGTTGATTGGGATTATGTTTGTGACTCTTCAGTTCAGTGGCATCTTTGGAAAGTGGGAATGAAAATTCAGAGATACAAGAGAAAGAATTTAGATGGATCAATCTCTGTTAAATGAAGGAAAAAATTAGTGTCTGATGTATTTGTTGGGATAAGTTGTAAGGTGTATGCGGGCGGATGTCATATAGGCTATGAAATGTTGAGTTGGCTTTGATTTGATAGTATTTCTATAGTAGAGTAGAATTAGTGGTTATAAGTTCTTCAGGGAACGGTTTTCTGATTGAAATCAGATGGCAGTGTTACTTGTGATGAGTGAAGCTTAGTGGAATAGACATTTGTATTTTTTCACCTAAAAATGTGTATGTGGGTTCACTTGGAAGTTTCGAGGTTATTGATGATAGAGGATTGTTGAAACTAAAAGATTGTTGATTTGTGAGTATTTCACAGTTGTTTAGTATTGAGTGAGTGTGAAAGTCATATATGTGTTGGTATGTTGGACTCCTCATAGGGTAATGGGAGCTAGTGATCAACTAATAGAAATACCTCTTGTGCTAGACAAGTGTGGAGGTATATTTGAAAGATTATCGGGTGTTGTATCTAGTTTTTGGATGAGATTCGTGAGCATTAGAGTGTAATGGCTAATGCTTGAGAAGGTTTGACATATCAAGAATGTTTTACTTGAGATATGATTGATGTGGGAATACTTCAATGTCATTCGGATTTATTTGCGACAGTCTTGTGACAAGTGTGTATCAACGACGAGCCGATGATTCAATAATAGAAGAGTTCATAGGTTGTCATCTTGAAGATAAGCTTAGACTTTAGAGGGTAGAGACCATGGTAATGTTGTGAAGAGAATTTGATTAACGACAACGACGTGAAAGGTGATCCTTGGTAATGAGGTCAGAGGTGGTAGGACTTGTTACAAAGTTCATATGAGGAGTTTTCTTTCCATCTTACGGAGTCAAATCGTACAGAAGAGAATTCGAATTGTTTAAGCTCGGGACAAAGTGTTAAAATGGTAAAGTATTCATCTGATAGGAGCGTGGAGTATACTAAGTCTATTAATTCATGGGAGTATGAAGGGCTAACTGGAGTGCGATAGGATAGCGTTACGGTGGTGGAGTAAGATTAGTAGTATGTGAACTCTCTACGTAATTGGCTAATGAGGATGGATCTAGCGATGGAAAAGTGTGAAGATTTAATTACTTAAGGAGTTATCGATAGTTGCTTTTAATTTTGGATAGGGGATGTGTGCATTGTACTTATTACTTAAGGCTAGGAAATTTTCCACAATTGATAGCGATGTGATTTTCTGAAGTTAACAAGTTGAAGAGGATAACTATATGATTTGTTAAAGGCGTTCTAGATCAGCAAGTTAAGGCAAGAGATGGTTCTTCTCGGAACATCATCGTTTAAGGACCCTCGAGTGAGATGTCTGTCGATAAGGATATTTAAAGTGGTAGATCAATGGTAGATGTTAATTGGCTTGAGTTTTGAAGTACATTTCCAAAATTGAAGTAAGGATCAATGATGACGATTGAAACCAAAAAAAGTGAATTCACTATAGTACCTTGTGTATGGATATTTGGTCGATGGACTTGTAAAGCGAAGGTAGAAGAAGAACTCGTCAGTTAAGGAATCATAGGCAAAGATATTGGTATGGAACCGTATGAGAGTGTTAGTGGAACTTTATGAATGGTAAGTGAGATTACCTGCAGGTTATGGACCTGCAGTGACGATTTTGAATATTACATCGGCGTTAATGGATCTTGTTGGGGGTAATAGAGGTTGATCAGTATTCTTGGTAGGAGAAGGTTTCATGAAGGATTGTTCATATGATGCGTCTAATTTGGATAAGTATCCAGTTTTGAGATTCAAATGAGGTAAGGAAATTTTTTGGTTGTTTGAGTTTTTGGTTTACTACTATCTCCAGCATTTACTCAGTTATTTTGTAAGATTTACGATATATCAATATACTCTCGAGTGGGTTTGAGTGATTTTCGATCGATTGCGGCAAATGTGATTTTGGATAGAATATGGAAATTGAGAAATTAAGATAATTTGGAATGAGTAAGGTGGATCTTTGAGATAGGGTAGGATTTAGATTGGAATAATGGAAACTTGTGGGTTAGATGTAGTTTATGGTGGCATTATTTTCACATCTTTTAGACTGGGTCAAATTATTTGATAAGGTTAGTAAATAGTGAGACATGACAAATAGAGATTGGACAAGGTGTCCAGAGTGTGAGTGAGTTAAGAGAGCGTACAAAGAGGATTTGATGTATTTAGAGTTCATGGGGTCCTATCAGACTTGCATATTGGGTGGAAGTTGAGAAATATGAAGGTTACAATCAAAGGTACAAATCTTTGATACTAAGTTGATGACTTGGATAGAATCCAGCCTTTGGAGTCATGGATTATGGCACATGGTTGATTACTCATGTGAAAATGGACGAAATAGGTCACCGCATGCTTACGAGAAGCCTATCAGTTATATATGGAATCAGTTCGGATGACTATCAATGATTTAGAGATTCAACATTTTATTCTGAGTCAGATTTGTTCATTTAGGACCAGGTGGCTTGTGTTTATGTTTCATGAAGGACTTATAGTATTCTAGTAAACCACCGATAGGAGTTCGATGGATTTTAATTCAGAATGAAGGTATGACAATGTTACCGGTTCTAATTGAAGTTTGCAAGTAGGATTCATGATATTTTTAAGATGGCAATGATTTGGATAGTTTTAATGGTTTACACGAGTACTTGGCGATGTATTGAGAAGGTACAAATAGTTATGGGAAGTCTGTAGAGTGATCAATTGATTGTTTACGGATCTGGAACTGCAAGGTAAATCATTAGGTATGTTTATAGTATGGTGATTTGAAGATTCTGGGAAATTGGACTTATGACGTGTGTTTATATGTTTCTAAGAAATTTTGGTGCAATGACGACCTTGATAGATGAGAAGGAAGGTTAGTAGAATCAGACTATGTTATCAGTGCATGTTGGATTTTGGTTGTGGCTACAACTAAAGGATGTTGGTGGTTGTCGTGATAGTTATGAATTCAATCGGACGTGTAAAGAGGTATAATTGTGATCAAATCAGAGAGTTTGAGCTTAGTCAGTTCTTACATTCGAGAATCAGCGGTGAAAGAAATTCTGGTTATGAAGGAAGGGATACTTGAGTCATTGAGCTAAGTTAACGACAGTTTGAATAATACAGTGAACAAGCGATAACGTCAGCATATTTCTTGCTATGATGGATATTCCTTTATTACTCGTCAGTTTTCGTACTTTCCTTTTTTAGTTTGAAGACAAATGTTTGTTTAATTGGTATTTGATGTAATGACCCGTTTGGTCGTTATGACACCTTGACCTTTCCCCGAGCCCTATTAGTATGACTTTGACCTGCGCGGATGGGCGGTATAGTTCCCTAGGTGATCATGCGAGATTTTCTATGACTTTTGCAAAATAGAGCCTTAAAGTGGAAAACGTTTGACCAATAGTTTACTTTTAGGTAAATGGACCTTTTTCAAAAATCCGTCAATTCCGAGAGGTCCGGATGGTTGATTGTGACTTGGTGGGATGTTCAGTTCCGTTCCTAAGGCACTCGGGAGCATTTTTAGTTATTGGTTGGAAAGTTGGTCTTTGGGTGTTGACACGGTCAAATAGACCTCCCTTGGGAATTTCGAGACCACGAGTGAGTTCGTAGTGTATTTTTATGTGTGAATGCGTTTCTAATTTGTGTCTGGGAGGTCTCGGGTGATTATCAGATTTTGGGGTTGAGTTGTGGAAATCTAACAATTTTTTAGTGTTTGGTGTCAGCTATAGCGGCACTAGAAGCGTTGTACCGGACCCACCACAACGTGGCCTGATCCGCTATGGCTAGTTGTGTTGAGTCGCCGCAGCAGAAGAGAATCCGCTGTGGCGAACTTGTGGTACCAAGCAATTGGTCGTTGGCACATGCCTATTGTAGCGGACTAGAGACCGTTGCAGCGGATGTCAGGGATCGGATCCTATTTAATGCCCTAGTTAAAACCATTTATTTCCTATCACTTCATTTATCATTCCTAAGCATCTTTGAGGCGAATTGAAGGAGTTATTGGCTGATTTCTCTTGTGGGTAAGTTCTCTAATGTAGAATTTATTCCTCTACCTTTCCTAAATTCGAACCCATGTTAGAATTCCTATAGAACTTAAGAAGGAAGATGGATTTTGATGTCTATTTCACTATTTGAGTTTAAATTGTTCTAAATGAATCTTGTGGGTGGATTTGACTAATCTAAGTATAGAGTTTGATGATTTAGTAACTAATAGGCTTGAATCTTTCATTATGTTGATGAATTGAAAGCTTGAAAGTTAGGCTTTATACCAAATTGGGGGTTTTGACTTGAATAATGGAATTGACTTATTCTTGAGTTAATTTAGCAATTGATTAGTAAAACTTGACCTCTAGAACGTTTGATTACTAATTTCACTTTCCAATTATCCGTTTTACCCTTATGGGCCCGTTTCCCCCTTCTCTATAGTTGGTTTTAATTCAAAGGGTAGTATAGCGGTATGTGTATTGTTAGTTTTTATTTCTAACTTAGATTTCAATGCTGACTAGACTTCGAGTATAACAGAGACCCTTAGAAAGGCAAGGCTCTAGTGTGACTATTCGTGGCACTAGCTCCTCCTCCTCATCTTCCTCCTCCCCCTACTCTTCTTCTTCTTCCTCCTCTTCCTCCTACATTTTTTTCTTCTTCGTCTTCTTCTTCCTCTTCCTCATCTTCTTCCTCCTTCTCCTCTTCTTCCTCCTCCTCATTTCTTTTTCTTCTTCTTCTTTCTCCTCCTCATTTCTTCTTCCTCTTCTTCCTCATCCTCATCCTCATTTCTTATTCTTCTTCCTCTTCCTCTTCTTCTATATCTTCCTCACCTTCTTCTTCCTCTTCCTTCTCATCATTTTCCTCTTCCTCTTCTTTCTCTTCCTCCTCATCCGCCTGCATTTATTGTAATAAAGAATTTTTGCATTTATTGCAATAAATAATAAAGAAGTTGCAACATCTGCTATAGTTGCTGCATTACAACGATATATGCAGATGTTGTATAAATAACTTACTAAGTTGTTGCTACAAGCACTGCAATTTTTTTATTTTGGTACTATTTGGTATGTACTGTCATGATCAATTTTTTTAAAACAAAATATCTTCTGGTATCTCGAACACCATTAATGGAGGACTCAATAACAATAGGGGTTGATTGCCATGGTGAATGGGTCAAGAACAATCATTGATTTATTTGGCGTTGGAAGGCTGGTGCCATGGTAAAGACGATAGCGATGACTGTCCAAAGAGAGTGAACCACATGTTGAGCTGGGCAAATCGGAAGAAGACGGACAAAGAGGAGGCGTGGAGTCGGAGAATCATTTCCAATGAGGAAAAATAAATGCTTCATATGCAAAACGATTGGCCACAAAAGAACTACATGCTCAAACTAAAATACTCTGTAGTTGTTAATGTTGCACTGTCTTGTAATTATAAGTGTTGTAGTTGATGTTTGCGAACTTAGGTTGTATGACATTTTAATGTTGTTCTTTCTTATAATGGTAAATTCTATTGTTGGTGTTTGTGAACTTGATTTATATGATATGTTGATCTTGTTCAAATCACAAATGTACGTAGTAAGATATTGTTGAACAGTTTCCAACAAGTAAGAAATCTGTTGCAACAACTTTGTAACTTGTTGGGATTTTTTCAGCAAGTGACATGACTTGTTGCAGCAACTAGTTACTTGTTGGGAGTTTTCCAACGAGTGGCGGGACTTGTTGCAACAACTATATACGTGTTGTATATTTTCAACAAGTGTTATAACTTGTTGCAATAACTAATAACTCATGCCATGTTGAAATTCATGGAACAATCTCTAACAAGTAATAAATATGTTGCAACACCTAAGTTACTTGTTGGGGTTTTTTCAACAAGTGACACGACTTGTTACAACAACTAGGATTTGTTGTTTGATTTTTTTCAACAAGTGGAAAGACTTGTTGCAATAGCTAGGTAACTTGTTGTGTTTTTTCCAACAAGTGATATGACTTGTTCAATAACTATGTTACTTGTTGTAACATATACTGCAATTGTTGCGACAAATCGAGCAATTCTATATGTAGTCGAGCTAAATCGAGTGATCATTAGAGTGATTTGATGTGAACTACTTGAATCAACCATATTTAGTGGTCAACAAAGTGATTCAATGATATTTAGTGATCAATAACGTGAAATGTTGCAATAATTGAGGAAGTTGTTGTAACCGATTCCTCACCTGTTGCAACACCTTCAACAACCGTTTGATTTTTTTCAACAAGTGAGAAATCTGTTGCAACGTATTCCTCACATGTTGCAACAACTTCATCAATTGTTTTATTTTTTCAACAAGGTGAGGATTCTGTTACAACAGATGAGAAAGTTGTTACAATAAATTTTAAAAGCAGCTGTTTGATTTTTCCAACAGATTATAAATCTATTGCAACAACTTCCTCATACGTTTCTACAGCTTCAACAACTGTTGATTTTTTCAACAAGTGAGGAATTTGTTGCAACAACTTCTTCATCTGTTGCAACAACACTGTGACTTATTTGAAACTGCTGAGCATAATCAACTCAAATACATACTGAAATATATAATATATGATAGTGAATACATAATATATATATATAATAAAAATTACATAATTTTTCACCATCCACCATAATTCACAAAGAACATAAAATACAATGACTTAAAAATAATTGATTGTCAACCCAAAATATATAAATTAAATATAATTGTCTTACAACCCCAAATAACATAATTTACATAAAAAGTTCATCAATCCACCTTAGGGCTCCATTATCTTATCAATCACACATATAATCCATCTCCATTGCATCCTCCCATTTTAGATTATGTATCTTTAGCTTCTTTTTGGCCATCTTCAGACCTTTCTTCTTCTACTTGAGAGGCTTTGGCCTCTAAGTCCTCCTCTTGGTCTGAAAATTATTTTTCATGCTGATTATGACTTGAAAATTCATTTGTTGTTTCAGAAATAATTGTTGCATGTTCGGTAAGGTCATCTAATGGGGTTTGCATCTTAGCATTTTTACTATCTCTACTTGATGTCGTGATTGATTTATCTTTTATTTTGGTTGGAGCCATTTTATCTGCACACATGAGACAAACATAAATTAACAGTTAATTTGGCATCACTCAAAGTAAACAGATTTTTTTTTACAACAATTGATCAAACAATTACAAAAAGTATTGAACCGTTGCAACAATTGGTGAACGTGTTGAAACAGCTGAGGAAGTTGTTGCAACATGTGAAGCAGTTGTTGCAATAGATTCCTCAGTTGTTGGCAAAAATCAAACAGTTGCAACAACTTTTTCATCAATTGTTTGATTTTTTCCAACTGTTACGGAAATTGTTGCAACAACCTTAGCAACTGTTTTGATTTTTTCCAACAACTGAGGAATCAGTTGTAACAGCTGTGGGAAAAAATCAAAACATTTGCAAGCCCCTTTTCCCTAAATCATGTGAGGACAACAATAACAACAATAACAAAAACATCTATTTCATTATCTGTGTATGCTATTTACAAATACACAATCATAACAAGTTGACAAATACATCAAAGAATAACTTTTTAAGCATGCAACCTAAGCAATTGTTTACTTTTGTCAAACAAGTGCTAAAGTTGCTACACCAGCTTCCTCAGTTATTGGAAAAAATTAAAAGAAGTGTAAGCCCCCCCTTTTCCTTAACCCTAGAAGGAGAACAAGAACAACATCAAAAACCTAAATTTCACAACCAAATATGCTCAAATACGTTATTTACAAACAGAATAACCACAACAAGTTAAATAAATACACCAAATAAGGATTTCTTAAGCATGAAATAACAAAATAAACAAATTTGGAGAGAAACCCACGTTGTTGTTCTTCTTCTTTAGCCAAAAGTATCATTATCAATGATTGATTTCAAAACCCTAACTTTTGAACCAAGTGAAAAAAATTTACCTGAGAAATAGCAACGAAGAGAGAGAAACGAGAGAGAGACCAAGCAACAAACAGAGAGAAACAAGAGAGACCAAGCAGAGAAGTCGCCGGAGTAGTAGAGACGAAGAAGTCATCGAAGCAGTGAAGAGGGACGATTGATGAAGAACAAGAAGAGAGAAGGTGAGAGCATTTTTCTGATTCTGAAATAAATGATTTTGATTTTGAAATAAATGGGTTGGGGGTTGTTTTTTTTTGTATTTTGTAAAAGTTTAACAAGTCTTAATTATAATTTAGACCCTATTTAACTTAAGCAGATTTTCAAGTGAGCTTTGATCTTGGCTGGTCAAAGTTATCACCAATTTTAATTTTAAGACTCAAATGGTACCAATAGTTTAATTTTCTCTGATTACTATGCCTTGGTCATATCAGTTTCCGACCTTTAAATGTTAATATGTTGTTAATCTAAGTCCTAAGAAGATATACATACATTTTCAGCTCACTTTTCGTAATATTAATTACTAAAATTAAACGTGACAATCCATTAAACTTTCTTTCCAAGAGTTCTTGTGATTTCCAAAACTGGCAATTGGCATAATTGCCTTGTAATTGTAACAAGGAACTTTTTCAGCTTCACATGTTTAGACTTAAAGTATGTAAAAAGATCTTTGCCGGCTTATATTTTTATTTTCAGAGTCTATATAAAAAGAGGAAGGGTTAAGTTCTAATTCATTTTTATGAATGTATTAAGTATGGATAAAATTCTCTTCATTTGCCTTCATATCACTACTTTTTTCCTCAGCTTTCAGCAGTTCTCTGGTAAGTCAATTGCCTCTTCTCTGCTTTTTCTTCTTTAATTTTTAATTTTTTCTCAAGCTAAATTTATGTCAAATTCACAAGAAAAAATAATAAATGATGGGGTTGGTGTTCTAGGATAAATTTTGTACTTTTATCTCATAGTTATATTGGTATTAATATTTAACTTACGTTTCATAATAATGTACACAACTTTTGTAATTCTTTTCCGAGTTAATTCCTTGGATGACTCAGTAAAGTCACTTTTATTTGTTTTCACCTAGCTACTTTTGCAAATAACAAGTTCCACACTTCCACTTATTATAATCAATTATTTATAAGTATCTTTTAAGTAACCTCATACTATAATTTTTTTTACAATCTCACAATATATAGTTCATTTTTTTTAATTCCTCTTCTCAAATTTTAGTTATGTCCTATATTATTTCAGATGGGAAGGTAATGATGGAGTATATTGGAGCAACAGGCAAGCCAATAACATTTGATGATGTTCCAATAGATGATGGCATTGACTTCCATTTCATTCTCAGCTTTGCTATTGATGCTGACCCTTCAGGGAACCCACAAAATGGCAAATTCTCACCTTATTGGGCATCAACACTAACCCCAGAATCAGTTGCATCAATTAAATCTAAACACCCTAATGTCAAAGCCTTGGCTAGCCTTTCTGGTTGGAGTTTAGGCCAAAAAACACTTAACTGGTACGTTGAATTGTGTGATCATCTCATCTTATTAAAACCAACGTATAAGCATTTTCTGACTTATTTACACGTTTGATAATTATAAGATAAAATCAGTCAAAAATCATAAGTTGGTCACTCCCAACTTATGATTTTACAGCTTATAAGCACTTTTGTTTTGACCAAACCTTTTATAATTTTAACCTTAATATATTTGTAAATATCAAAATACTTTTCCTAAAGCATAACTTTTATTTATCTATTTTATTTCTGTCATTCGTCCGTTATATACAGTCAAACCTCTCTATAATGACGTCGCTTTTTTGGAAATATTTTGACTGCTATAGAAAAATGCTATTACATATAACATGTGATATAATATAATAAAAATATGAAAAATCAGTTCCAAAAAAATTTGGCTGTTATACTGAAATGTTTTTATGGAGAGGTCTGGCTATTTAAAAAATATTTTTAATTTTTTTTTGTAAACAACTTAAGGACGTTTAAGTCATTTTAACAGGAAAATTTTTCAGTGTTTTTTTTTATCAAACAAAACACACTAACTGCTTATTTATCAGATTCAACACTTCTTTTTAAATACGTAACTATTTATTTGTAAAGTTAATTTTAGCATCTAAATATCTTTTTCAGCACTTCATATTTATCTAGCTACTTTTAATCACTTAGTTCAAACGAAATTTTAACTATATCATGTTTCAACAGGTACAAACCTGCCAACACTCAACAATGGATATCAAATGCATTCACTTCCCTCAAATCAATTGTCAACACTTATCACCTTGACGGCATTGACATTGACTATGAAAGATTCCCAAAGCACAATGAAACTTTTGCTTATTGCATAGGGGAGTTAATAAGTCTCTTGAAGAACCAAAGTGTTATATCTATAGCCACAATTGCACCATATTATCGGACAATTTTGCCATATATAGAGTTATACAAAAATTATGGAAATTTAATTGATTATGTAAATCATCAATTTTATACAGATAAAGTTACTACACCAAGAGGTTATTTGAAGGCTTTTGTTCTAAGGAGTGAACAATTTGATAAAGAGAAAGTAATTCCTAGCTATGAAGTGGATGGGAGAGGTATTCAAGGTGATGCATTTTTTGATGCTTTGAGATTGTTGGAAAGTAATGGATTTCATGTCAATGGTGCAATGATCTTCTCAGCTGATGCTTCTGCTGAGGATAATTACTACTATGAGAGGAAAACACAAGCATTCTTGCTCAATTCTACTAGTCACTATTAGAAATCTACAAATTTTTCATAGAGTTCGTTGAAAATATGTCAGTCGAAAATTCCAAATTACCGATCGACAACATTTCAATAGGAAGGTCCGTGGGAAATTTGCAGATTCCTAATAGTGAGTGGATGGAGTGAAATATTATTATTCATCACCTACGTGTAATATAAATGGGATATAAGATCAAACAAGAAAGATACTGAAAAGTAACGAATAAAACGAACAAGATACTTGATATGATTATGATATTATACGTTTTGAAATATCAATATTGTTAAATTAGCATTATATTATACAGTCTATTTTATTTATGTATGTCTTTAGATTAAAAAAATTCTTGAGGAATTGTATTTTTTTTTACATGGTTGTACTATGATGCTTGTAACTCGGGCGGTTTGTTGACCGTTCATGTGCTTTAATAATATATTATATTTTGTTAAAAAAATAAGTCTTATTGTTAATTATCGCCCACTATTTTACCTTTCGTTTTAACTTTGAAAGACCTACGGAATCTCAATTTGACCAATTAGTAATGCTAAAATTATAAGTTTTTAAATCAAATAATAATTGAACAATTTGTAATCAAGGTAACATCTCTACCTCACGTCTCAAAGAATAAGAAGGATTTAAATTTAGAGGCAGAATCAGGATTTAAAATTTGTGCATTCATGCTTGCAATCTATAGTTAATATACATTAATGATTGGATTCACACCCACACTCACACTCACACACACACACATTAACTCAAACCTAGTTCTTGCACGAAATGTCCTGCTAACATAGGAGCACTCCTACTAAGAAATGGAAGAGCAAATTTCTTTCTGTTCGACGACACAATGCCTCACCTGTCCTCTGCTACACACCTCTTTCGTTCGCCCTAGACCCACCCACCAAATGGAACTCTGCCCTTTTTATTGGGTTAGAGGAAGTATGAAGTCAGGGAGGAAGAAGAAGAGAGAGAAAGAAATAATACAAGAGATGAAGGATACTTGTAATTATTCGTCAAAAGGTTATTCTACATGGTCTATATCTAATTTAAAAACTTTAACAATAGTAGTGAAGAGAAATTGTTACACAATTGGGGATGAGAAAATGTCACGCCCCAAACCTGAAAAGGTGTGACCGACACCCGGTGCCATACTTGACCTCGAGTGTATTAAACTGTAACTCGTGTAACTTTGTCACAACAAATAAACTAGGCCGACAAGGCCACTTTGTATTCAACCAACAAAGCTTGGACCGACAAGTCCAAATTCTGAATAATTTGTGAATAGTAGCTAGCTCAATTGACATGGGACTATTCCGAAAGATATATGTATATCTACACATGCCGACAAGGCTGTCATGGATGTCTACAAATATCAAGACCCAACAAAATATATACAAGGAAGACAACGCCACCATGCTAATATATTGTATACGCAGGATACGCCTACAAGCCTCTAGAGATGATACAACTGAACTATGGTCGGGACAGGGCCTCGACCTATCCATCATGTTTGTAGATACTATATAACTACAACACTTTGGACATGGAAACTCCGGATGAGGTGGAGCTCACTCAAACTGGAATTCAGCAACCTCTACTGAGAAGGCCTGTCTACCTGTCTATCAGGACCTACAAACAGGAAATTCAGTGTCTCCGACAAAATAGACGTCAATACGAAATAATGTACGGAGTATGTAAGGCAACTGAATAACTGAAACTGAACTGATATACAGAAAGTAAACTGAGAAGTCAATGATAATTTGAGAATATACTTACCTGTCTCTGACTCCTATCACTTGAATACATCAAAATAACTATATGGCCTCGTGTAAGGCTCGGTGTATACATGATTAGCCCCGAAGGCAAGTGCACATCAGTATAGCCCCGAAGACAACAATATAGCCTGGAGACAATAATCATGTAAAGCCATAAAAGCAAGCACACATGTGTATAGCCCCGAAGACAACAATATAGCCCCGAAGGTGAGAAATGTAAATAAGTAGCATCATAAGCAAGTGCATAACTCTATACGCTTTTTGTAACGTATTTTACTATTTCTAGCTAGATGAGAACGACGATGTACTAAAAGTAAGCTCATGACAAGGGAAATTACTAACGGAATAGCATGAACAATAGAGATGTAAGATTTCTACTAACGGAATATCATGAACAATAGAGATTTAAGATTTCTATGAATGGCACTTTTTGTGCGCTTACTCGGGACGTTGCTCGGTTATGGAATCATGTCAAACAAGGAAAGAAGAATAGCCTTTACATACCTGCAATGACCTTCTCGACAATCACTGTGAGTTAGACTCGCCGCACCTCAATCTATAATAATGAAAATGACGTATTGTCATGCTACAAGTAATATTACTATTGTATTTCGAACGATAAACTTATTTTATAAAAAATCGGGCAGCACTTCCCCTATTTTTCTTACTTTCCTCATGTCTCCAAAGATAGCAACAACCCAAATAACAACCAGAAACATACAATAAGCTTTTCAACCAAAATAATGATACAACAAGCAACAAATTTGATTTACGACTAATAGAGCTATACCTTTAAATCCCTCCTCCTTTCAATTACATGTCAACAACAACACCAACAACATAACTAGGTCCTTCTCATCAACTTTCAGCCACAAGAAATCATAAATATACTTTCAGAATAGTCCATCAACTACAATAACGCATACACCACCTTTCAATAGCTGATTCCATAGGTTCATGCTCATATGGCTTAATTAAGAGTCGGATAAGCTCAAATACATATGGAAGAGGAATAATCTTACCTTAAACCACAAGAACAATCCCTAACTTGAGCTAACTTCAATTGGAGGTGATAGAATATATGAATATATATTTTGTGTATATTATTATTGATCTTTTGTATCTTTAAATATTGTAGTAATCTTTTGTATTAGTTAGGTGTATATTTGATTTTCGTAATTATAGCCTAGGATGACTATTGTATATCATGTATATAAGCTAATTAAACTAATGAGATCATGAAGGGATTATTCTCTTTCATGGTATCAGAAGTCTAGGGCAAAGTTTTTCTCCTCCCTCCTCAATACACTTCCACCACCCTACTCGGCTACCTCCCCTCCGCCGCCCAATTCTCATCCCCTCCGTCATGTCTAACACAAAGAATATCTTCCATCATGCTCTTGCAGTCTCCAACATCAAGAACAACATCCCTATCATCCTTGAAATGGAGAACGTCCAATATGCGACGTGGGCGGAACTTTTTAAAATTCACGCAAGGTCTCATAGAGTCCTCCATCACATCATCAAACAGGAAAAAGGCAAAGAGAATGTGCCTTCTACCGATGATGAAATGGAGTTATAGGCAACCCTTGATACTACGGTCCTTCAATGGATTTATTCCACCATCTCTAAGAACCTCTTGCATACAATTATCGAACCCGACGCCACGACAATGGAAGCTTGGAATAGGTTGCATGATATATTCCAATATAACAAAAATTCTCGTGCCGTAACACTTGAGCAAGAATTCTCTCACACAACTATTAAAGATTTTCCGAATGCCTCCGCATATTGTCAAAGGCTCTAGGAATTGTCGGATCTACTCAATAACATCGGAGCTCCAGTCACGAATGATCGTCTCATTCTTCAAATGGTTGTGGGCCTCATCGAAGCATATAACGGGGTTGGAGCTCTCCTTCGCCAAAGCAATCCTATCCCACCTTTCTACCAAGCACGTTGCATGCTCACTTTAGAAGAGGCAGGGTTGGCTAAAAAGGCCGCAACCGGAGCATATTCTGTCATGATAGCGGCCACGTCCCGAGAAACCGATGACTCTCAATCATTCTCTGAAAATTATAGTCAAAATCGTACCAACAATGGTGGCAAAAGGGGTCAAAATCGCAACCACGGTGACAAAAACCGCAGCGGCGGTGGCAAGGGTGGCTGCCGCGGTGGCGGACGTAGCGGCGGCCAGCAGGGGTCCGAGCCACAGCACCCCTGGCAGCAGCCTTGGGCGAGTGGGCAGGGGGCTTGGGAATGGCCTTGGGCCAGTGGGCAGTGGCCCATCCCGCCGTGCCCATACCCAACACAAAATTGGGCTAGGCCCACCACCGACAGTAGCAGACAACCCAGTTTGAGCCTCGACTGCAACAGGCTTGGCAGCAGCCTGGCCTGCTTGGGCCTCGGCCACAGCAGACCTTCGCTGCAACAGGCCCAACAGACTTCCCGACCCACACGGATATCGAGGCAGCGATGCATACACTTAGGCTAAATCTTCCGTATACATATATACCACAACAAAGAGAAACCGAATTCTACTAGCGCCACAAAATTTCCGATGCTTGATTTAAGTTGTTTATCTTAGAATTTGCTCTTGGATAATGAATGAACTCTTTAGTTCACAAGATACTTGCTGGAACGTTTTTGCATACTTCAAACAAGAAGAGACTTAAGGATATATGTTCTGGACGTTTTTCACTTCTAAAATACGATAAGATTTAGAGAAGCATGTTGTTGGCAACATTTCAATCCCAAGTGATGTGTTTAAATGACACATAAGCCCCATCCCTTATACAACTTAATTACTCATTTTGATTTGGCAACTTAATGGGAGGACATGAATTGTAGACGTAAGTGGTCCTTTGACAAAGTAATTAGTTTTATCCAACATACCATTAATTATAGATATCTTTTGGTGGAATCCACTTAGTGAAACTTTAAAAAAATAATCAAAATTCCTATCTCTTTAGGGTCTGTTTGTAAAGCCACCTGGTAATTAGAATTGACGTAATTATTAGGGTAATAATTACACAGCCTAGCAATTACACAATAATGTAATTACAATGATCTGTTTGATTGTCATGATGTAATTACAGTGTAATTATAAGCGTGTTGTTTGGTTGCATAAGTGCAATTACACAGTTAGTTTAATTTAAAATTAAATTTAAAATATTTTTTAAAAAAAATATGTGCCTTTATAAATGATATTAAACTAGTTATTAAATAACACATTATTTCTTGAAAATATATTAATTAATAATCATATATTTGTAACTAATATTGTAAAAAATATTTTTTATATATATTTCAAATTAATAATATTTTAATTTTAATTAATTATAAATCTTAAAAGCAAACTTTTTTTGTGAGAACATCATGGATTGGATGTTTGACTAAAAAATAATATTTATAAATATAATGCCATAACATTATTCAAATGTTTGACAAAAAATCTATCAACTATAAGTTCAAAATAAACAACATGCAGTGTGAAATAACAAGTCAATAGTACTAAAGCAAATAAATTAAAATCGAAAATATAACCTAAATTCAAAATCCAAAAGAAAAAGTTTAACATAATACTCTTTATGCCAAATTCCAACATTACATAAGTAAGTTCCAATGTAACTTAAGTAAATAATTTAAAAGAAAGGGAAAATATAAGTCTATAACCTCATTCACAATAAAATTCTACTTTAATAACGTCACTTATTATATGCCAAGTTTGTTAATGACTCATTATTTAAAAGAAAGGAAAAATATAAGTCTATAACTTCATTCACATTTAAATTCTATTTTAATAACGTCACTTATTATATGCCAAGTTTGTTAATGATTCATTATTTCTAATATAAAGAGGTATAATTTCAAAAATTAGAATATGCTAAATGAATAAAATAAAAAAATAAAAAAATACGAGCAATTACATGGAACCACAAGAAGTAAAGATTGTGAATGAGAAGAAAGGAAATGAAAGATAAATAATATAATAAATAAATATTTTAAAAAATAAAATAAAAAGTAAAAATTAAAATAATAGAAATAGAAAATAAATTAAAATATAACAAAAAAAAATAAAAAATAACCCTCTAATTACATTACACCCAATTCTCAGCCCCCTTGAGAATTGGAGAGTGTAATTACACCCTCTCAATTACACCTAATTCAAACTTAAGTGTGTAATTACTTGGTTAAACAAATATGTCAAATTGTGTAATTACACCTAATTATAATTACCTGGGTGACTTTCCAAACAAGCCCTTAATCCATTTTGGTTCATGTTAATTGTAAATGATTAGCAAATCCATGTATAAAAATAGAATTGGAACTTCAAAGTCCTTGTCTCATATTTTCTAAACACTTGTAACCTTAAGAATAATCTTGCTCTCCGAGCTTAAATCGTCTAACTTATGACACATCTTAACGTATGAAAATTCAGGATGTAACAGAAAAAGGGACTACAACAACACCAATAACAACATATCCAGTGAAATCTCACAACGTGGGGTTTGGGGAAGGTGGAGTGTACGCAAACCTTACCTCTACCTTGGTAGGTAGAGCGGCAGTTTTCGAGAGACCCTCGGCTCAAGACAGAGCATAAGCACAAGCAAAATCAAAAGTAAAGCAAGAGAAACGGTCAGACCCGGTCAGAAAAAAATTAAAGCAGTATGAGAATGCTGGTATCAAAAGCGGATAAGCCATGATAGCACATTCCGAAAAAGTAAGCAGTAACTAGCGCATGTAAATAAGCTAAACAAAGTACACTAAATGACACATAGCAGCAGAAATTAAACTACATGGGACTATAAAACAATAATGCGCGTATTAGTATGATAGGCTAAGTGAGCCTACAATAATAACGCTACAACTACCAGTTTGCAAGCATAAGTAGGACTACGCTCGACTACCTACTACCCTAATTTGTGTCCTCCACAACCCGTATCTAAGGTCATGTCCTCAGTAAGTTTCACCTGCTCCATATCCCGTCTAATCACCTCTCCCCAATACTTCTTCGGCCTACCTCTACCCCTCCCCCGTCCATAGCCAACCTCTCACACCTCCGCACTGGGGCATTTGTGTCTCTTCTCTGCACATGCCCAAACAGTCTCAATCTTGCTTCTCGCATCTTATCCTCCACCGAGGCCACTCCCACTCTGTCCCGGATATTATTATTTCTAATCCTATCCCTCCTTGTATGTCCGCACATCCATCTCAACATCCTCATCTCTGCTACTTTCATCTTTTGGATGTGCGAAGTCTTGACTGGCCAACACTCCGCTCCATACAACATAGTCGATCTAACCACCGCCCTATAGAACTTGCCTTTAAGTTTTTATGGCACCTTTTTGTCACATAAGACTCCAGATGCGAGCCTCAATTTTATCCACCCTGCCCCAAAATGATGTGTGACATCGTCATCAATCTCTCCATTCTCTTGGATAATAGACCCAAGGTTAGGGATGTCAATTGGGCGGGGTGGGTGCGGGTACTCCCTCCCCCGTACCCGTACCCGCCAGAAAATTTTATACCCGTCACCTACCCGCCACCCGTGGCGCATACATTTTCAACATCCATATCTGCCTAGGCGAGTATATTCCTAAATCCACATCCACTCCACCACCCAAGTGGAAATCCACCACCCGCTAATACCCGCATGTACCCACTAGCCATATTTTATAATCAATTCATTTGCCATTTTGTCAACCTGCCAATACATGAGAATTATCTACTACTAATATATTGTATCTACTACTACTATATTGTACCAATATAGCAAATTTGCAACAAAGCCACCATGCTTCTCAATTAGTGATCAAACCCAAAATAAAATAGTCTTATAAATTAAATTAGTACATTATATAAACACGACAAACTACATAAAAAATTATGTGTGCCAAATTATTTGGGCTTTATATAAATATAAAGTTGTACAAATAAAATTATAGTTGGCGGGTATAAGGCGGGCGGGTGGATTTGGGGTGGGCGGTTGGATGCAGGGCGGGGCAGGCGGGTATGAGGCGAGTATAACTACAAATTCACCACCTACCCATACCCGCCTACTACCCGCCTACTATCCGCCAAAGTTATACCCATACCCGCCTACTACACGCCAAAGTTACACCATACCCGCCCCAAATGGGGCGGGTGCGATGCAAAATCCGCAAAATTGTACCCACCTGTCATCCCTACCCGAGGTACTTGAAGCTTCCTTTCTTTGGAATGACCTAAGTACCAAGCCTCACCTCTACGCCTGTCTCAAGGTTCTTCTCGTTACTGAACTTGCACTCTAAGTATTCTATCTTGGTCCTACTCATCCTGAACCCTTTAGATTCCAGAGTCTATTTCCGAACCTCCAGCTTAGCGTTCACTCCGCTGTGAGTCTCATCAATCAGGACTATGTCGTCTGCAAATAATATACACCATGGCACCTCCCCTTGGATTTGTCGCGTCAGTCCATCCATCACCAAGGCAAATAAGAATAGGCTAAGAGTTGATCCCTGGTGCAGCCCTATCATCACGGGAAAGTGCTCCGAGTCTCCTCCCACTTTCCGTACCCTGGTCTTGACTCTATCATACATATCCTTGATCGTCCTAGTGTACGCCACAGGTACACTTCTAACCTCCAAACATCTCCATAGAACCTCCCTAGGAACTTTGTCGTATGCCTTCTCGAGGTCGATGAAAACCATATGTAAGTCTCTCTTCCTCTCCCTATATTGTTTCACCAACCTCCTAATAAGATGAATGGCTTATGTGGTTGAACGTCCCATCATGAATGGTTCTCGGGAATAGACACGCCTCTTCTCACCCTCATCTCCACGACCCTTTCTCAAACTCTAGTTACATTAATAATACTAGAGACAACTCTACATACAAACTCTAGTTACATTATCCGTGACGGGAGGTGCTAATTTTACATGTAATTTTGTAATATCGGCCATGTTGCTCCATTCTCGACATTTCTTTATTGCGCTGTGATGGTAATATATTGGGGAAACAATGGCATGCGTGCTTCGATTAAGCAATTTTGGAATACTGCAGCTGCACCGCCCTACAGAATTGCTTGCTAGAGTATGGTGTATGTAATGTATTTTGAAAATTGTCGAATTAACACCTATAGAAGGTGCAGAAACAACCGTTATCATTAATGGTTCTTAGCTCAAGGCGTGTTTCGAAAAGTGATGTCTTGCACCATAAATCCTCGCCCATTCATCCCTTAAAAGAGAAAAACAAATAGTAATCAGATCAGTGATATCAGTAAAGTTGCATGAGAAAAATAAACAATCATCAGATCGATGATACCAGTAAAATTACATGTAACTTAATACTTAACAAGATAAGAACATATATTTATGATTAAAGTTAGTATCGGCTCAACTCACAAGCAAGTGAAACACTTGCTTTAAGCCTACAAATTTTTAGGCCTCAAAAGTTATTATTGTTATATATTTAGTTCTTTCTTTTAATCTTCTATTTATGTATTAATAGTTATTGTAACAAATTTATTTCTATCTTATCTGTTAGTATAACTCAATTTTTCTTTTATCAGTCTTTATTTTCCTCTAAAGAGTTGATTTACCACATCTACCTAATTATTTTCTTTCATTTATTTAATCAGTTAAGACTATTTAATAAATAAGCCAGCCTACATTTGGTTATATCTATGTTCAAAAATTTAAATAATATCTAATAATTTTGAGTTTAACTAGCAAATCACTAAAATATGACCATCCTTCATACTTTTAAGCTTGCACCTCACACACATGTTATATATATATAATTTTCAAAAACTTTTCACTAATGTAAGGGTCTGCACGTGTAAGGTACGAGCTGCACGGGATGCACGCGTGACACACAGAATGCACGTGTGATGCATGCAGAAGCTAGTTTTATTGAATATACTTGAAACCTTTTTATTAAAGTTTGGCTTTAGGCCACCAACTTAATTAGCCGCCCTGGTTAAAGTGATTGATTTCATAAGGAATTAAAGTAAATGAAGAACATGTTAGCCAAATGCCGTACGAGAATAGTAAATAACTATTACAAGTGCTTTGAAAGGATAAACCATAAAGATTACAATAGCAACAAGCTTGTAGTAAATAAGAATTGTGACAATAACAAGCTTTTTGAGTTCTAGAATCAGTCTTGAATCTTTATACCAATTTGCAGAAAGCTCTTTGAATCTTGATAACATGAAATCAAGACATACTAAATCTGGAAGTGTTACAACTGTGCTGAGTCGAGTGATGACACTCTGTCTTTAAGACAAGATTGCCCCGTATAAATGCTTTTACGTTAGCGGACAATAGTCTCCCAAGATAAAACAACAAACTATCATTTGTGCAAAGCAAACACAAGTGATTCTAGCGAAGAAAACAAATAACAAAAGATTGCTAAGAGGAGAGGATTTGCAACAAGAATTTCAGAATTGTTGTTCTTGAAAAGTGTGTGTAGAATTGAGCCAAAGGCCTCAATTTATAGTAGTGTAAGAATGACCTATTCAAGTGCCCATGTAATGTCCATTTAAATGTCATGTAATGGCCCTTTAATTCACCAATTAATGCAGCCAAATAATGGCTGATTTATGGAGGAATACTGTCATTTTAATGCTCCAAAACCTCTCCATAATCAGCCAAACTTTTGGACTTCCGTTGCACTTACTGCCAGTGAAGTGTCGCGGCTCTGCCACACTGGCGCGACCCTTTTTGACCCGTACCATCTTACACTTTGTACAATCCTTCCTTCATTTACCGACATGGAACACTTGTTATTTAGGCAATAACCGTCAATTATTTTATGTCTCAAACATTTACTTACGTACCAATATCTCTTTCACTAATGAGATTTACGATACTTGGCACTACGAGTGAACGTGTGTGGAAACGACGTTTCCGACGTGCGGGGCCCTAATTGTTCGAGTCATAAATAATGGGATAAACTTAATTCCACATTAGTAAATTTCCAACAGAACAATTGATTTATCCCGAGTTATGCAACTCTCTCACTATTCCCAAACAAGAAAAGTACGATAATGTTAGTTTTCGCAATATGACTATTAGGGCAACCCTAGCTCAAGTTGAACCTGCTCATAAGGACATTTTGGTAGCAATGTTGTATGTCCCAATATATGTTGGTTGCTATTGTAAAGCAGTATGGGAAGTAAATAAATATTACAAGTGTTCGAAATAATAAATAAATAGTCAATCTTCAAAACTGCCGCAAAGTTGTTGAATCTTGAATCTTGATAACCTGAAATCAAGAAACACCAAATCTGGATGGTTACAACGTTGTGTGTTGAGTTGAGTGATTGCACTCAGTCCTTCAGACAAGATTGCCCCGTATATATGCTTTTACGTTAGCGGGCAATAGTCTCCCAAGATAAAACAATACGTTAATCTCAACGCTACAAAGCAAATAGGTTGAGTCTGACGAAGAAAATAAATATGAATCGACTTGCTGAAGATATGGAAAAGGAAGGAAGAGTTTCTGTTTTCGTCCAACGTTTTGGACTGACTTTCTCTTCTGTTTTGTCTCTGTGTATATAGTGTGTCTCTGTTGTGTATATCTTGTGTATATGTATGTGTTTGCTTACTGTTTTTCGTCACTGTTTTGCAGTATTTTTCGTCACTGTTTTGTGCTGCGTTTTTCTATTTGTATGTGCTCCATAATTGAGCCAAAAGGCATCAATATATAGCATGGAGGAGGGACTCCTCAACTGCCACAAACATGACTGTTAATGGCATTAGTGAGGGTTGTTAATGGCATTAGAGATGGCTGTTAATGGCCATTTAGAGAGGCTGATTTATGGTCATGAAGGAGGGCTATTTATGGAGTAGTTAACAGCCAAGTAATGGCTGGTTAATGCTCCAAAAAATAGCACAAATGGTAGGCAGAAAGTTTCTGCCTACCGTCTTTCCCAAAATCAACTTTTCAGAAACTCTAGGGACCAAACTGTAAATATTAAGCAATTTGAGGTCCAAAAAGATAATATCATAAAGTTCCCACAGCCCCGGACGGGCGGGCGGCGGCGGCGCGCGTGTGGGCTTAGCCTTGAACACAAGCACATCTAAGTCCTCCCTCCTTTAAACACATGGGATACCCCTTGGGGTCCCAAACCCTTTACCACTTTAGAGACTTATAAAGAGAGCAATTCTTCATTTTTCCACCGATGTGGTAGATTTGTCTCACACCATATTTTCATGCCTCAAACACCTTACTTCGTGGACCAATATCGCTTTCATTTCCCAAAGAAATTTGACGATTCTTGGCCCTACGGTCATCTACTCACTTAGTAGATTATGCATGTGTGAAGAGACAAAGCCTCCAACATGCGGAACACTAGTGTTTAATTCATTAAACATGGGTGGACACACCTCCCCGCCAAAGGCAAATTTCCAACAATATATTGTTGGAAATTTGCCTTTGGCGGGAGTTGCGACCGACCAACTTTAACGGCTTAAACACTAGTGTAACGTATGTTGGAGAATCCGGTTCTTCACACATGCATGATCTACTAAGTACGTAGATAACCGTAGGGCCAAGAATCGTCAAATTTCATTGAGAAATGAAAGAGATATTGGTTCACGAAGTAAGGTGTTTGAAGCATGAAAAGTGTGGTATTGTGTGTAATTCTCCCTCATCGGTAGAGGAAGAAAGAATTGTTGTGTATATAAGATTCGAAATTGGTTAGGGGTTTGGGACCCCAAGGGGTATCCCATGTGTTTAAAGGAGGGAGGACCTAGATGTGCTTCGGTTCGAGGAAAGACCACACGCGCGCCGCCGCCGCCCGCCCGTCCCGTCCGGTCCGGTTCCGAGTTCCGGGTTCACGGGTCGTGGGTCGTGGGTGGTGGGGCCGTGGCCGTGGGTTTGTGGGTCTTCGATATTATCTTTTTGGGCCGAAAAACTTTGCCGAAGTACGGTTTGATCCCGAAGTTTCGAGATATACGCTTTGGACCGAGAATTCTTTCGTACGTGCGGTTTGGTCCCTGAAGTTTCAAGATGTACGGTTTGGTCCCCGAAGTTTCCGGAAAATCGAATTTCGACGGTCAAAAACAGAAATGCCAAGCACTCAATTCAGCCATTTATTTGGCTGAATTACTCCTCCTATAATGGCCAAATCCGTTGGTTCTTTCACCATTTATGTTGGTGACTTTACTACCTCCATAATGGCCATTATTTGGCTATTATGGAGGCAGTTTTCAGCCCCTCCCTCACCTATATAAACACACCCTTACACCATTGTTGAGCACCACAAAGAACAGAAAAATAACAGTTCATAAAGCTCACGAAAATACACAACCAAAATAGTTTTCTTCCTACAACTTCCAAGCATCATTACGTTACTCAATATTCTTCACGGTAGCCCTTGAGTTTCCTTTGCTCAAGGGTTCCATTGCTGTTTTATCTTGGGAGATAAATTGTCCAGGACGTATAAAGGATACATACGGGGCAATATTGTCTTAAGGACAGAGTGCTACACTCGACTCAGCAAAAACCAATTTATATTTTTCCGTCTTCTATAAAACTGGAATTTCCAGTTTTACTTGTATAACTATTGTAATTTTCAGATTTCATGTTGAATTATTGAAATCTTTATTTATCCTTTCGAATACTTGTAATAGTTAAATACTTCCCGTACTGCTTTATAAAGTACCATAGAGCAAAATCTCCCAACATATATACCACCTCAAAACTATTATTTCCCGAGATTATATCTTGTCCATTCCTTCTCCAATGAGAAAGATGCTCGTTTGTTATTCTTCAATTTTGACATATTCGTTGTAGGTTCTTTATTTTATTTGAATATAGTATTTCACAATGCTATTATTTGAAGCTTCCAAGACTGCATATATTATTGTGTTATAGCTTGTGCTAATACTGCACTAGGAGGTTGTGTAGTTCTTTGGCTTCCTCCACAACACAATATAGCTAACATAAAAGACAATAACAAGTAGCTTGTGTCGTACATAGGACGAGAGTTGAAATTTTGAGAGGAAGATTCATCTGAAATAAATACAATATTAATTAATAAGGTACTCGCACATAATATTTCTATTTGCACTAGTACGTACATCTGAAAGCTAATTAGGCTTGTATATACTTTGAAATGTTGAAAAGAAAAATTTCTTCTTTTACTAGTTTCTCGTTTGTTAATTTTATGTCTTGATAGCAGCGGTGACACATATATAATTGATTAAGCAACTTTATTACACAGTTACTATGAGCTAATTTACACTAATATATATATATATATATATAAGTTATTAGGGAGACGTTATGCATAATTCTAATTATCTTTCATGTGGTTAGTGGTAACCAGATAATTGATTTTATGAAAAGCATTACACACTACAACAGAAGGGCAGAGATTTTTAGCATTACTATATAGACTTAGATTAGCTGTGAGAAAATCTCTAACGCCTTTAGTAATTAATGTTGACTCAAAGAAAATAATAGAATTTCTTATAACATGTCATCCATTCTATTCTAGCTTATAATTTGAATGTAGAGAATTTGAATCTCGTTTGAAGAACAATTATTTTGTGTAGTGGACAATTCCGCCTTTGTTTGTATTCGAGAAATGAAAGCAGACAAAGGAAGAATTACTTTCGTTAGGCTAAAGAGACGATATTCTACTTCGCATAGTTGTAATAATTTTAATCTTCCCAAACAATATTAGCGTCTTAGTCGCCCACCAATCTGTAATGATGCATATTAATATACATAATATACCAGTAGAAAAAAATTATTTGGTAGCTCAGAATTTCATATACTGATTTTTTTTAGAAATTGATGCATGAATTATTCATTTCTTTTTTCCTCAAAGCACTTCCTCTAAATAATCCATTTGCAGGAGAGAATAATCAAACCAACTTCATTTCACTAATCACCAAGTGCAATATGACATAGCCATATTATAACAAACACTGTTAGATATTTAAAGAAACAGAAACTCAATCTCTAACAACTAGTACATAAGGTTTTGCAGGACAAGACTAATTTTAGGATTAGCTCTAACATTACATAGGTAAGCCACTTTCTTAGCAAAGATACTCCCATTCCCAACTTTACTTGGTGAAGATTCTTTGATTTCTCTCAATCCACAAGTCATGAACAACTTCAACATACAAACCAACTTCATTATTTGCACACAGAGAAAATTTAAATTGGCTTTCTAAATTTGTTCTCGAGTTTAAATTAAGATATCATAACAACAACAACATACCCAGTGAAATCCCACAGCGTGGGGTCTGAGGAGGATAGAGTGTACGTAGACCTTACCTATACCTTGGTAGGTAGAGCGGTTGTTTCCGAGAGACCCTCGGCTCAAGACCAAGCACAAGCACAAGCGAAGCAAGAGAAACGGTCAGACCCGGACAAGAGATTTGAAGCAGTATGAAAATGTTGGTAACAAAAGCGAATAAGCCATGATAGCGCATTCTGAAAAAGAAAGCAGTAACTAACGCATGTAAATAAGATAAATAAAGTACACTAAAGAACACATAGCAACAGAAATAAAATGACAGGGGACTATAAAGCAATATTGCACCTACTAGTATGATAGGCTAAGCAAGCCTACAATAATAATACTACAACTACCATTTTGTAAGCGTAAGTAGTGCTACGCTCGACTACCTACTACACTTCTACCTTAATCCATGTCCTCCACAACCCCCTATCTAAGGTCATATCCTCAATAAGTTGAACCTGCGCCATATCCCGTCTAATCACCTCTCCCCAATACTTCTTCGGCCTACCTCTACCACTCTTAAACCTGTCCATAGCCAACCTCTCACACCTATGCACTGGGGCATTTGTGTCTCTCCTCTACACATGCCCGAACCATCTCAACCTTGCTTCCCGCATCTTATCCTCCACGGAGGCCACTCCCACTCTGTCCCAGATATCATAATTTCTAATTATATCCCTCCTTGTATGCCCACACATCCATCTCAACATCCTCATCTCCGCAACTTTCATCTTTTGGATGTGCGAAGTCTTGACTGGCCAACACTTCACCCCATACAACATAGTCAGTCTAACCACCACCCTATAGAACTTGCCTTTAAGTTTTGGTGGCACCTTTTTATCGCACAAGACTCCAGATGCGAGTCTTCATTTCATCCACCCTGCCCTAATACGATGTGTGACATTGTCATAAATCTCTCTATTCCCTTGGATAATAGACCCGAGGTACTTGAAGCTTCATTTTTTTTGGAATGACCTGAGTACCAAGCCTCACCTCCACGTTTGTATCAAGGTCACTCCCGTTACTAAACTTGCACTCCAAGTATTCTGTCTTGGTCCTACTCATCCTGAACCCTTTAGACTCTAGAGTCTGTCTCCAAACCTCCATCTTAACGTTCACTCCACTGCGAGTTTCATCAATCAGAATTATGTCATCTGCGAATAACATACATCATGACACATCCCATTGGATTTGTCGCGTCAGTCCATCCATCACAAAGGCAAATAAGAATGGGCTAAGAGCTGAAACCTGGTGTAGCCCATCATCACTGGGAAGTGCTCTGAGTCTCTTCCTACTGTCCGTACCCTGGTCTTTTGTCACGACCCTACCCGAAGGGCCGCGACTAACCGCCCTAATGACGTCATTATCCTAACATGTCACACATAATCCAACTAACACTTAATGAGTCTGAAATCCGGCAGCATAACGCTGCAATAACAACATATGCCAAGGTAGGCAAGCCGACAAGGTTGCCTTTACCCAAGAATGTACCTGTCTCCTGAGGAGTCACAACTAGCCAATATAACATAACAAGCAAGCCGACAAGGCTGCCACCAGATAGTAACGTATATACATGGGAACACCCCAACGCAGAATACAATAACATGACTGACCAAAACAGAGTCATAACCCTTACATAAGTACAACCCACCACTGTCTACAGACCTCTATAAGAAGAACAACGACATATGACGGGACAGGGCCCCGTCGTGCCCCTAAATACAAACATAAGTCTAAAAGAGGTTCGGTATCAAAATGACCAAGCTCTGGATCAAAAGAGCTTCCCAACCTGCTGAGTAGGAACCTAGGCCTGAGGTTCACCAAACTGAAAACATGTACCCGCGGGCATGAAACGCACGCAAAACGAAAGAAAGGGGGTCAGTACGAAATAATGTACTGAGTATGTAAAACATGAAGCTGTAAAAGAGATCATAAGTAGCCAACAGAAAATAGGAGATCAGTATAAAAATCAGGATCCAAATCCAACTGTGCCATAAACCATAAAAGTCAGTTGTGCCTTATAAAAATGAGAGTCAAGTCAAGAAAACATGAATGCTTGTCCATATACATATATATACATGTAACGTAACCCGACCCACTAACGCGGGACTCGGTGGAATCATATCGTAACCCGGCCCATGCTGGGACTCGGTGAAGTCATATCGTAACCCGGCCCATGCTGGGACTCGGTAAAGTCATATCTCATCTATGGATCCATCCTACATAATTCGGCCCTCTAGTGAGGGTCTCGGTGAAAACTGCAAGGATGTGCACGAACATAACCCGGCCCGGGGACTCGGTGAGGTGAAATAGTAACACTTAGCACGAGTAGATTTCATGAGTAACCATATGCAAGTAAAAATCATCATTTGACTCTCAATAAAATCATTATAATAATGTCATAATAAACTCTTTGCTGAAAAATCATAGGCACTTCTCATAACAATCTTCTTTAGGAATTAAACTGTATAAGAATCAAGTACGTCTACCGTACTTTCATTAAATCATGCCAAAAAGAAAGAAGTAAGGGTTTCACATACCTCTTAGACGAACTAATCAACTCAATACTAGAGTACGTCTCGTTTTAGAACTTCAACCTTGTTGTCGAATTTATCTAAGTTCCACGGGTCCTTGTAAGCTCTATGAATGATTATCTACATCATACAGACGAATTACATCACAATCGAATCAACATATTAAAAACAGATTCTTAGGGACATTCTAACGAACACCTTGAACGCGTAGAACCTATATTCCTTCTACATCGAAATCTAAACATAAAGCGAAACATCCAGTCCCCTTAATCCTCCTTCTTATACTACTACAATCTTCAAAATAGTACAATAATTTCACATGCAATTTCCAAGCAACTCGGCAATGACAAACCCAACAACACCCAACCCAAATTCGCATTTTCGACAATCGTCTTTAGAACTAGTAGCAAGAAAAGACTTCTGAAAATTGTACAAACTATTAAGAACAAGGAAGGTTACCTCATTAAACACATCGACGAGAATCGTTGGGAAACCTTTTTGCTCGACATAGTGTCCGACAAGCAGAAAACGCAAAAACAGGGCCCCTAAAAATGACTCCCAAAACTCCTTCAACAATTCTGGGTCTCTTGCCTGACCTCCAAATACGTAGGCTAGTCTAAGAACTTGATTTAGCTGTAATTAAGGTTCAAAACGTCATAAATTTCTCCTTTTGGTTGCGCGAAACTCACAGTATTTCCCCAACTTCGACCGAGAGCTCTAGGGAACCCACCAACGGAGTTTTCTCCTTCTGCTAGAATAGAAGTGATGGAGGGATTTGGTAGAGATGAAGAGAACACTGAAGAATCCATGGTTGTTCATTATAGAGGAGAGAGCGAGTCGATCGACTGATTTGGGGCCTTGTCACCCCCAAATCGGTTATAAGAGTACCCGTACCAAATCCCACTATAATTTGTCCCCTCCCTAATTAAATAATCCCATAATTAATTAATTATACACACAATTAAATTCCCGATCTCAAATTATTTACATCCCAGCGATTAATAAAATCCTCTTATGTCAATACCATAATTCCTGTAATAAAATACCAGTCTATAATCTCTTCGGGGATACACAATTATTATTATTACACACCGCCGCCACATTATTAAATCCAGAAATTATTTCAGGGTCACGTCCTTCTATATACTAATCCTCGTATTAATATACACAAGTACAACGAAAATTTTCCCGGATCCGGGTCTACTCACCTACGTTATGAGTTCAAACGCTACCCGAAAATACGGGGCATTACATCTTGGCTCCATCATACATATTCTTGATCACCTTAGTGTACGCCACAGGTACACCTCTAACCTCCAAACATCTCCATAGAACCTCCCGAGGGACTTTGTCATATGCCTTCTCGAGGTCGATAAAAACCATATGTAAGTCTCTCTTCCTCTCCTTATACTGTTCCACCAACCTCCTAATAAGATGAATGGATTATGTAGCCGAATGCCCCGGCATGAATCCAAACAGGTTCTCGAAAATAGACACGCCTCTTCTGACCCTCATCTCTACAACCCTTTCCCAAACTTTTATAGTGTGGCTTAGCAACTTGATACCCCTATAGTTGTTGTAACTCTTAATGTCACCTTTGTTCTTGTACAAAGGAATCATTGTACTCCACTTCCATTCTTCGGGCATTCTCTCAGTTTTAAAAATGACATTAAACAACTCAGTCAGCCACTCCAAACCTGCCCTGCCAGTGCTTTTCTAAAATTCAACTGGGATCTCATCAGGTCCGGTCTCTCGTCCCTTGCGCATCCTGCGAACAACACCCTTAACCTCTTCAACCTTAATGCTTCTACAATACCCAAAATTCAGGTACCTTCCAGATTGCTCCAGCTTTCCTAGCACAATGTCTTTATCTCCTTCGTTCAAGAGTTTATTGAAGTAAGACTGTCACCTCCATCTAATATGCGCTCCTCCACCGGTACTTTGCCGTCCTCGTCCTTGATGCAGCTCACGTGATCCAAGTCACGGGCCCTTCTCTCCCTCGCCTTGTCTATTATGTACAACTTCTTATCCCCCGTCTTTTCCTCTAATTCCACATACATCCGTTCAAACGCCGCCGTTTTCGCCGCTGTAACCGCTAGTTTTGCCTCCTTCCTCGCCATCTTATACAATTCCCTATTCGTCCACTTCTCCCCCTCATTCTTTCTTTCTACCAATTTTGTATACGTCGCTTTCTTTTCTTCCACCTTCTCTTGAACTTAACCATTCCACCACCAGTCCCCTCGATGCCCACCATGGCTACCCCGCGAGACTCCTAACACTTCTCTTGCTACCTCCCGGATGCAACTGGCCGTCTTGTCCCACATACCAGTTGCATCCAAATTACTCCCCCAAGCCCCCTTGGCCATCAACCTCTCCCCATCTTCTTTGCACTAGCCATGGTCAAACTCTCCCATTTAATTCTTAACCTGTCATCCACAACCCTCATCTTCTTCTCCATCTTGATCTCCAAATCCATTACCAAAAGCTTATATCGGGTTGTAAGATACTCCCTCAGAATAACCTTGCAGTCTTTACAAAGACTGTTGTCAACCTTCCTAAGGAGAAAATAGTCTATCTGAGTCTTAGCCACCGAGCTACGAAAAGTCACCAAGTGCTCCTCCTTCTTCATGAACCTTGAATTGACTATCACCATTCCAAAAGCTTTAGCGAACTCCAAGAGTGAGACGCCTCCCCCCGTTCCTTTCCCCGAGGCCAAAACCTCTATGCACGTCGTCGTAACCCCGGAAGTGACCAAATTATAAGATATCAGAAATGTTTTGAATTTCAGCACATTGCACTGAAACTTCACTTATAAGAGCAAAATTAGCGAGTTCCCCATATTTTAGCTAGGATAATCTTGTAACATTTTACATTCTCCTTAAAAGTGATTAATCAATTAAATTTCAAATAGTGACTAAACATTAATCAATTGTCCAAAATCTGGTTATTGAGGCTAATTTTACGTTTAATAGCACGAGCAAGCCACTTTTTACCCAGATCATTAAAAAGTATTCACTATCTTAAAAGCTTCAACTTCTACAAGTAAAACTCCATAATAGTATTCTGGAGTTTCAACTTTTGCAGTGACTCTTTACCAAAAGTAAAAATAAAATTTTGTGGTGACTAATTTCAATTACAGATGCTCAAGAGGTGCTATTTGTGAAATTTTCTCAATTCTTACAAAAGCTAAGCTAGGGCCTAAATGTGTAGAAGATGCCGGGCCTTGGCCCAAAACATGATCCACCTTGGCCCAAAGCATGGATCCACTAACTATAGCATTCGGATCGCAATTCGGCCATTACCATAGCAGAAAGAGTTTGCTCCAATGGCATCAGGATGGGGAATTACAGGGAACAAAGGTCGATGTTATGATTTCTGGATGGATTTCAGTGAGTGTATGTCTCGATGCAGGGAGCCCAAGGATTGTTCCCTTCTTAGAGAAGATTACTTCGAATGTCTTCATCATTCCAAAGAGGTACATCTCGATTTCCCCCCAATTTTTTCTCATTTGATTCCGATCTCTTAGGTTTCCTTGAATTACTGTATTGACTATGTTTCTTTTTGAGTCGAGGGTCTGTCAGAAACAGAGTTAAGGTCTGCGTACATCCTATCCTCCACCCCACTTGTGGGATTACACTGGGTATGTTGTTGTTATTGTTTATTCCGATCTCTTAGGTATTTTAGCATTTTATTAAATCGCCATTGTCCTGATGATTTAAACTAAACTAGTCAGTATCCTTTCTACTATAAGCACTTTGTCCTCAGTTGTATTTAGAATAGTAGGGTTTTAGAGATTTGATATATAATAAGCTGAATTGCTGCATAAATGTTTGAAGAGTTTGGACATCATATTCTGTGGAGTTGCCAATAAAGTTTCTCAGATTTAGGGTGTGTTTGGTATGAAGGAAAATGTTTTCCATGGAAAATGTTTTATTGGAAAGCAAGTGGGTTTCTTACTTATTTTCTAGTGTTTGGTATGCAAGCAAAAGAAAAAATTATCTTAAGGGGTCGTTTGGTATGCGGGATAAGATGGGATATCCCAACATTAAGTTTGGGATTAATTTTATATTAGTGCTGGCATATCCCACATTA
Organism: Anisodus tanguticus; assembly: GCA_034509755.1. Classification (NCBI taxonomy): domain Eukaryota; kingdom Viridiplantae; phylum Streptophyta; class Magnoliopsida; order Solanales; family Solanaceae; genus Anisodus; species Anisodus tanguticus. The sequence goes on along the minus strand of CM067543.1, from coordinate 2,295,188 downwards.
TCCCATCAAGCTTGGAATTATTTTATTCCACCTCTCAGATGGGATAAATTAGTCCAATGACTATAATCACGGGATAATTTAGTCCGCGTACCAAATGACCCCTAAGAGCATTTATATGTAATCTAAAAATATAAGATGGGGTGGGATGGGTGGGGAGTGGGTGTTCAGGGGTGGTGGGGTGGGATGATCAAGGGTTTAGGGGTGTTGGGTGCATGGGGAGAAGACAATAAATTTGAAATGTCATTTATGGACTTGTTTTTCCTACTTCCAAAGGGAAAAAGTCATTTTCCTCATTTTTAAGAACCTGTTTTCCTAGAGAAAATATTTTCTAAGACTTTTTGACCAACCAAACATGGGTAAATTGGAAAACATTTTCTGGTAAATGTTTCCCTTCATACCAAACACACCCTTAAATTCCCTCAAAGTATGGATTTTTTTCATTTCTTTAACAACTTTAGATGGATGTAGTTATAAGCTGAATTTGGCGGGTGCTTGAGATAGCAAATATATAAATACCATATGTATGAAAGTGTAAGAGGAGATAAAGAGGACTTATGCATAACGGTGTGTTTACACCAGAATTTGTCATCAACTGTTTTTAGGATTGTTAGGGTTTTAGAGATTTGATATATTATAAGCTGAATTGGTGTAACTATTTGAAGATGTGGAACATCATAATCTGTGGAGTTGCCAATAAAAGCTTCTCAGATTTATAAGTATGGATTTTGTCATTTTCTCCAGTAACTTTAGATGTATGTGGTTTTAAGCTGAATTTGGTGGGTGCTTGAGATACCAAATATATAAATGCCATGAAGGATATGTATGAAGTAGCGGTTATAAGTGTGGGAAGTGTAGGAGGAGATAAAGATGACTTATGCATAACCGTGTGTTTACACCAGAATATGTCTTGAGATCTTACTTGTTCAGTCTAGTCATTGATGAATTATCCAGTATTATACAAGATGAGATTCCATCTATCTGCAGATGGCATTTTATTAATTTAGGAAGGAAGCGACAGTGTTGATGAATAACTGGAACTATGGAGAAACAATTTGGGATGTTAAGGTTTGTAGAGGTAAAACAGTGTATATGCTGAAAATACTGTAATTTTTGCCCCCATAAGAAGAAAAAAAAGTAAAGTGGGATTTGGTGAGACTGCTTTCCAAAGTAAACAATCTAGATATTTGAGTCTAGTCTTACATGAGAATGACATGATAGATGAAGATATAGCACATATAACGGAAAACTATTACCTTTTTAAAAGAAACACATATAATTAAAATAAGATAGTTGAAGTGGAGGAGGTCCTGCATGATTACTATGTGAGAGGAAAATACTTAATAAAGTCAAGGGAGACTTCTATGGAATGGTTGTGAGACACGCAATACTATATCATATGTGGTAGTGAATATTGGTCCTCTAAGTCTCGACATCGGAAACAACCTCTCTACCTCACAAGGTAGGGGTAAGTCTGGGTACACACCACCCTCCCAGACACTACTTGTGGGATTACACTAGGTATGTTGTTGTTAAGTCTCAACATATCAACAAGGCAAATTTAGTAGAAATGTTGATGTTAAGATGGATATGCGGCCATCAAGATCATACAAGATTAGAAACAACACATCAGAAAGATAGTTCAACTAGCACACATAGACATAAAACAAAAAAAGATTGATGAGATTGGTTGGCCATGTATAGCGGAGACCTCCAAATACAGCAGTCAATATATATTTGTATCGCACTCTATCTTGGAATACCGAGGAATACAGATATTTATAAAGGTTATGATTTTATGTCAAGAAAAATACTACATTTGATGAATCATATGGGGAAATGGAGAAAGTGGGTATTTATAAGTTAACCTATTGGGAAATTGACCAAATATGCATATGGCTGATGTCAAGTGGCCATCCATCAATGACTGACATACCAAGTATGCATGGATATGATTTCAAATATTTGAATATTATTTCAAATAAATGTTTATTTATCAATCTTTCATTATTTCAAGCTTGAAATAGAGAATTCCAAGTCTGAGGAGAGTATTTCAAGTGAAATAATGGTTCACTTACAAAACGTCAAACTTTGTCCAAGTGAAATTCATGTCCAAACAATGCAGCAACTTCCAAACATCCTTTTCAACTTCAACTTACCCTTTCCCCCCTTTCAAATTTCAACCAAATCATATCTAAATGCCAACTGATCTTTTACTTTGTTTATATCAGTATAGCTGACTGTTACTTTGAACTAGTTATAATGGAGTAATTTCGTTGGTTTCCTTTATGCTTTATTTGGGGGAAATTCAAGGGTACCATTGATGACGAAATCTGATCTACCATCATGCCACATTATATATCTGCTAGATCTTTTTGTTTTTGGATCATATCAAACACATTATGCAGCTAAGCAGCTTAGGAGGACTGAAGTTCAAGTAAGGGCTCTGAAGCCGTGTCATGTGATAAGTAATCTATAAATGATATACTGTGCTGATAGAAGGTCTTAAATTAAGACGAGATAGACCTAAATTAAATGGAGGGAGATTGTCTCAAAAGATCTTTAAATTCTTTAGATAGTTACCAGTTTAAAAAAAAAGATCTTTAAATTCTTTAGATTACAGGTGTTTTTCTCATTCTTTGTAGAACAGATGCGGATTTCCATTCATTGTCTATTTCAGAGTTATACCTGGACAACCTCTTTGATGCGTCTTATTTAGGGTTTCTCAAGTGATTTGTTAGAGAAGGCATGAAAGCAAAGGTATTGCTATCAGGTAGGAGATGAGAATACCTGATTTACAAGGACTAAACCTGAACATCTCTAGTTAAGCACCTTGTGTGCATAGACTCTTGTCCTATATCTGTAGAAAACATTACAGAAGCTAATTTTTTATGGAGTCCCAGAAAGAGCTAAGTCTTGATTTATACAGCTATTCTCTCCTCTTATTTGATTTTAGTTCTTTCATTAATTCATCTCCTGGTCACTATCTGCATTAGTATCTACTCTTCTTAGAAGCATTATTTTTATGTCTCCTGGGAGTGCCTCAAGCTACTGCTGAGATTTTTCTCATAAGTTGGGGACATGAGGCTAAGTAGGTGTTTTATGGTCCTCAGGAGATGTATAAGCCTCATTAGTTTGAAATTGGTGGAAGTAGTGGGAAAGAAGCTGCATTGGTGGAGCGTGGAAGTAGTAGGAAAGAAGCTGCAATAGCCGTTTATAGATGTCATTCGGTGAAGTAGCAAACCGTCCTTCCATTTCCAGTGTTGGGAGTACATATTTCAGTTCGTGTAGCTCATCTACTACTTGTATTAAGACATGCTTAATTATCTAATATGTTGATAAGTGAATAAAATGGTGGAGGCCTTACCCACAAGGGTGACTGAGTTGGTTGAGCAGGTGATCTCCCAAATTTGGGGGGGGGGGGGGGGTCTCAGGTTCGAAACCCCCTACATGCTTTCTTGGTCGAGCTCGCCACACGGGGCTTGCCTAGTGTGGTTCACCTCGCCTGTGTGGTTTGAGGGGTGTTACACTGGAGCAAGGTTTACCTTGTGCGCACCCAAAGGGTAGTGATTGCACTAGATGGGTGGGGAAGGTACCTTTTACTGTAATGGTGCCAACTAAATTATAATATTTGTTCTCAAGTTCAGTATTTGCTAATCCTTGACCATGAACAACCACATATTTGTACATAAAAAGACTTTAGCATTTAACTCCCCCCCCCCCCCCCCCCAAAAAAAAAATGAGAAAAGAATGTGATGGGACAATTTAGTAATCTCAATGGGCAGTACTTCTCTGCGCAACGGAAAGTGACATCTTCTCTCCCTGCTCGTCTTTGATATTCAGAGACATGAATTTTGTAGAATCCTCTTCTTTTGACTAGTTATGATGTTTTAGGGACTAATGTATATCCATTTGGATTCAGATGACGCAAGTAGAAAATGCTCCACGTATATGGACTTAACTGTTGTAACATTTTGTGAAGTTATATTTGGGGATAATTGTGAGCGTTGCTATCTGTCTAGTGTCTATGTTCCTTTCAATTAGGTTGAATTTGGAGCAACGTTCCTTTGATGTCCAAGAATAGGTCTTGCCTGTTGATGTTATCATTATAAAAAAAATAGGTCTTGTCTGTTGAAAGAATGAAATATAAAAAGGAAACTACTGTGTCAAACATTTTCCAGGGCGTGTCAGTGTCTTTTGAGCTATGTTGTTTGGACTCTTCAGAAATGTCGACGGGTGCGTCTGGGATTCTCTAAGTAGTGGATTTTTGGAGAATCCGACACGGGTATGACAACATTTTGGAGAGTCCGAGCAACATAGCTTCTGAGTATCTGACTTCAATATGTTAAATTAGGTATTGTGTCTGTGCTTTCTGGTCCTCTTCTTTGCATCTTATTTGGATGCTTTTGCAGCTTTACCTAGATTTTTCGACTACTAATCTAATGGCACATTTTAACCTCCATATGCTACTTTGGTCTTCGCGCAGTTACAGCTTATCGAGGACATGACCTTAGATAAGAGGTTGTGGCGGAAACAGATTAGGTTAGAAGACTAGTAGGTAGTAGAGCGTCATCTCGTGCATTCCTCCTTACTAGTAGGCGTAGTAGTATCCTTGTGGTTTTTCCCTTTTATTTGTTATTAGTTGCTCTCTCTTGCACTTGACTACTGTATTATTTTGCTGCAGTTACTGCTACTTTTCTTCATAATGTTTATCTATAGTATTTCGTCTTGACTTCTTTACTTTTGTCTACTTTCGTCAATTTTGTCTGACATCCTATATTGTGCTTTCTCTTGAGCCGAGGGTCTTTCGGAAACAACCTCCCTACCTCCCAAGGTGGGGTAAGGTCCGCGTACACTCTACCCTCCCCAGACCCCACTTGTGGGATTACACTGGGTATGTTGTTGTTGTGCTACTTTGGTCTTCACGAATTGTATTTCAATCTTTTTTGGATCCTTTGCAGCTCTAATTCTACTTCGATTCCTAGACTACTAATATACTATCCTACTTCTTGTGCTTATGTTAAGGTTATTGGTCATGTTGAAGACAATACTTTTTCTCAGCGCTCTTAATGTTCGTCAGTGTTAACAATGCGTGAGACACCTAGTGCTATTAGAGCTTATTAAATTTGATTGATTTCCCTTCTGATTTAAGTATTTAACAACAGAATTAGCCCCAAATCGGCCCTATAATCTTTGTGCTGCTAGTTGTAGACTCGGGAAATCCCTAAATTTTCTCAACTTCAAGGAATGCTAACAACAACATCAAACTCAGTGTGGTCCCACAAGATGGGGTCTGGGGAGGGTAGGATAGGATGTACGCAGACCTTACCTCTTACTTGTGAGGTAGACTTTAAGGAATGTTATTTCTTCTTATTTTTATGTTAAGATTATCTAACGATAGATGAAAAGAGCTTAGACACTTTAATATATGTAACAAATGAAGATTAAGAGATATTGAAACGTTGAGGTGCATGAACTAGTAAGGCTCATGTGGTGTACCGGTGCCCTTAAGCTCATTATTTTTCTGGGACAGACTGTGTAGTACTCCTTTACTCAACAGTTGTCAGTTCTTTCTCAGTTACTATGGCCCCGCCTGCTATAGTCACAAAGGAACAACGAGAAAAAGAAATATGCTTGTCTCCTACTTATTAAAAAAATGGATATATGGTCATCTCCCTCTTCACTTTCCTCTTGTTCGTAGCTGTCAACTACTGACTTTTTCAATCCTTGTTGTCATTTTTGATGCGGTCAAATTCTCTAGCTCAAAAACATTTAGGAAAATGATGGCTTATATATATTCGTAAATCATTCTGGCACCTTTCATTGTACTCCTTAGTTACAGGGATGTTTCTTTTATTGCAGTATCAACGTAGGAACCGAATCTACAAAGAGGAGCAGCGCCAGTTGAGAGCTGCTTCACAAAAGAACAAGGACGGTGGAGATGGTGGTGGTGGTCATCACTGACCTTTATTCTTGATCATAGTTTTATCAACCGAAAGGCATGGACGTAACTGTATGTCGTTTTGAGTTTTGAAATAAAGAATCAAATCAGTTGCATTATATGTGAGCTGGATAATTGAAACGGCTCTGTTCAGTTTCTTTCTCATGTGGCCTTTGTTTTGTTGGTGATATGCAACATAATATGTTTAAGGGCACATTTGCTTCTTAGTTCTTACCATTGGCACTGGAATTATGATATCAGTTCTTTCTTGGAAATTTGGGACTCATTAAATGAAACGATCATTTTCCTCAATTATATTTTGTATAATATCGATCGCACGATGATCCGATCTGGAAGCCTGCATCATGAATACGATGAAAAGAGCTAGGATTTTGCTACATGATCTGTGACATCCTCAGTTGGCCAAAAGCCCTTTTTTTCCCTGTTTGATAAATACATTATTTGCTCTCTTGTTTCATTCAATTTTTTTCTTGATACTCCAAAGGAGTGATTGACATTTTTTAAAAGTTGTTCCAATTGTCCGTAAGTTGGGAAGCAACCCGACCATGTTATTATGGCAGTAATACGTCTCCACAGTGCAACAACAACATGCCCAGTGAAATTCTACCTCGTGGGTCTGGAGAGGGTAGAGTGTACGCAGACCTTACCTCTACTTTAGGTAGGTAGAGCGACTGTTTTTTAGAGACCCTCGGCTCAAGACAGACATATGTACAAGCAAAAACAAGAGAAAATAGTCAGACACGGAAATTTAAAGCAATATAAAAAATGTTGGTATCAAAAGTGAATACGTAATGATAGCACATTTTGAAAAAAAAAAAGTAACTAACACATAACAACAAAAATCAAACTAAATGGGACTATAAAGTAATACTACGCTTATTCGTATGATATGCTAAGTAGACGTATAGTAATAACACTACAACTACCTGTCTGTAAGCGTACGTAGGACTACGCTCGACTACCTACTACCCTAATTCGTGTCCTCCATAACCCCCTATCTAAGGTCATGTCCTCAGTCAGTTGCACATGTGCTATATCCCATCTAATCACCTCTCCCTAATATTTTTTCGGCCTACCTCTACCCCTCTTGAACCCGTCCATAGCTAATCTCTCACACCTTCGTACTGGGGCATTTGTATCTCTCCTCTGCACATGCCTAAACCATCTCAACCTCGCTTCACACATCTTATCCTCCACAGAGACCAATCTTACTCTGTCCTGGATATCATCATTTCTAATCCTATCCCTCCTTGTATGCTTACACATCCATCTCAACATCCTCATCTCTGCAACTCTCATATTTTGGATGTGCGACAGCTTGACTGGTCAACACTCCACCTCATACAACATTGTCGGTCTAACCAACATCTTATAAAACTTATCTTTAAGTTTTGGTGGCACCTTTTTGTCACCCAAGACTCCAGATGCGAGCCTCCATTTCATCCACCTTGCCCCATCACGATGTGTGACATCATTATCAATCTCTCAATTCCATTGGTTAATAGACCCGAGGTACTTGAAGCTTCCTTTCTTCGGAATGACATGAGTACCAAGTCTCACTTCCTCGCCTGTCTCAGACTCGCTCCCATTGCTGAACTTGCACTCAAAGCATTCTGTCTTGATCCTACTCAGCCTGAACCCTATAGACTCCAGAGTCTGTCTCCAAACCTCCAGCTTAGCGTTCATTCCGCTGCGAGTCTCATCAATCATGACTATGTCGTCTGCGAATAACATACATCATGGCACCTCCACTGGATTTGTTGCGTAAGTACATCCATCACCAAAGCAAATAAGAATGGACTAAGAGCTGATCCCTGGTGCAGCCCCATCATCACTGAAAAGTGTTCCGAGTATCTTCCTACTGTCCGTACCCTGGTCTTAGCTCCATCATACACATCATTAATCGCCCTAGTGTACGCCATATATACACCTCTAGCCTCCAAACATCTCCATAGAACCTTCCTAGGTACTTTGTCGTATGCCTTCTTGAGGTCGATGAAAACCATATGTAAGTCTTTCTTCCTCTCCCTATACTGCTCCACCAACCTCCTAATAAGATGAATGGCTTCTGTGGTCGAACGCTCCGGCATGAATCGAAATTGGTTCTCAGAAATGGACACGCATCTTCTCACCCTCATCTCCACAACCCTTTCCTAAACTTTCATAGTGTGGCTCAGCAGCTTGATACCCCTATAGTTGTTGTAACTCTGGATATCACCTTTGTTCTTGTACAAAGGAATCATTGTACTCCACCTCCATTCTTCGTGCATTCTCGCCGTCCTAAAAATGACGTTAAACAATTTCATCAGCCACTCCAAACCAGCCCTGCCTGTGCTTTTCCAAAATTCAACTGGAATCTCATCAGGCCCGATCGCTCGCCTCCTGCGCATCATGCGAACAACACCCTTCACCTCCTCAACCTTAATGCTTCTACAATACCCAAAATCTCGGTAACTACCAGATTGCTTCAGATCCCCCATCACAATATCTCTATCTCCTTTTTCGTTCAAGAGTTTATGAAAGTAAGACTTCCACCTCCGCCTAATATGCGCATCCTTCACCAGTACTTTGCCATCCTCGTCCTTGATGCACATCACATTATCCAAGTCACATGTCTTCCTCTCCTTCGCCTTGACTAGTATGTACAATTTCCTATCCCCACATTTCTCCTCTAATTCCATATACAAACGTTCAAAAGCCGCCGTTTTCACTACCGTAACCGCAAGTTTTGCCTCCTTCCTCGCCATCTTACACAGTTCCCTATTCATCCATTTCTCCACCTCATCCTTGCTTTCTACCAATTTCGCATACGCCGTTTTCTTCGCTTCCACCTTATCTTGAACTTTAGCATTCCACCACCAGTCCCCTTGATGCCTACTACGGCTACCCCTCGAGACCCCAAACACTTCTCTAGATACCTCTCGAATGTAACTGGTCATCCTGTCCCACATACCGGTCGCATCCCCACTGCTCCCCCAAGCCTTCTTGGCCATCAACCTCTCCTCCATCTCATTTGCACTAGTCATGGTCAAACTCCCCCATTTGATTCTTAACCTGTCATCCACAACCCTCTTTTTCTTCTCCATCTTGATCTCTAAATCCATCACCAAAAGCTTATGTCGGATTGTAAGATCCTCCATCGAAATAACCTTGCAATCTTTACAAAGATCTTTGTCTACCTTCCTAAGGATCAAAAAGTCTATCTGAGTCTTAGCCACCGAACTACGTAAAGTCACCAAGTGCTCCTCCTTCTTCAGGAACCTCGAATTGGCTATCACCATCCCAGCAGCTCTAGCGAACTCCAAAAGTGAGACGCCTCCCCCATTCCTGTCCCTAAGGCCAAAGCCTCCATGCACGTCATCATAACCCCCGAAAGTGACTCGATATGTCCATTGAAATCCCCTCATATAAATAACTTCTCATTGGGTGGTATACCACCTACTACCTCGTCTAAATCCTCCCAAAAACGCCTCTTCTCCTCTTCGCCCAAGCCCGCATGTGGCGCGTAAACACTAATAATATTCATAGTGAACCCTTCAACTACCAACTTAATCGCCATCACCCTATCATTGACCCGCCTAACCTCTACCACCTGATTCCTTAGCTCGCTGTCTACTAAAATGCCTACCCCATTCTTATACCTCGATCTATACGAGAATCATAACTTATACCCGTCCACATCCTTAGCCTTAGGTCCTACCCATTTGGTCTCCTGGACACATGCTATATTAATCATCTTCTTAAGAATCTTAACTAGCTCTATGGAATTCTCCGTTAAAGTCCTAATGTTCCAAGACCCTATTCTTAGCCTAGCATCTCCCTTACCCCACTTACCCAGCCTAACCCTTGTCCCCATCCCTGACCGAGAACATGACCCTAGTCTACCATCCATTACCAAAGCCACTAAGCAGATATAAAATGATAGACTACTCAAATATTTACCCTAAAACAAGAAGGGATCAAAGTGAAAGCACCAGTTAGCAAGAATCTAGAGTCAATTAAAACCACTACGCCAAGAATGCTATAACTAAAGACAAGGAGAGTAGATGCAAGAACGTAAAGTCACAAATCAATATAGTGAAGCGACAAAGTGGAACAATAAGAACAAGGACAAATAATGGATACGGGTAACCGGAGGTACCAACTCCAGTTGAATCAAACATGTTCGCTGGCGACAATCACTGTTCACCGGTACTGTTCACGGGCACCAGAAATACTATTCGCTGAAAAGTCGAATCCCTGGTCGGAGCAGTGTCGTACACTTGGATGATTGCATTCACTACCGTAAGAGTGTTCACTTCCGGAGAATAAAGTTCACCAGAAAAACTCACCGAAAAAACATTGTTCATCGGAAAAACACTGTTCATCGGGAAAACAATGTTCACCGGAAAACACTGTTCAGCGAAAATCACGGTCGGAGCGTAGTGGTGTCCGTCGGTGACTGAGACCTGGTCGAAGCCGCGCCGTACAGTTGCCTGGCGGCGTTTACTACCGTAAGGCACTGTTCACTGCCGGGAAAGACACTGAAAAATCACTGGTCGGAACGCAGTGGTGTCCGTCGGCGAACGGGACCCTGGTCACCGATCACCGGCCGGAGTGGCGCACCAAGGTGTGTGTTACCGTTGACGGGAGAGAAGAGAGGAGAGAGAGTGTGTGTCTGTGTGTTACCGTTGCAAGTTCAGAGGAGAGAGAGAAACCAAGTCTCCACAGTGCAATACGCGTAAATATGAATGTATTTGATGCCTCAAGGATGTAATTGCTTCGAATCCTTGACCTTAAAACTAAACTCAGCTAAGTAAAACTTTTGATAAATTCTCTCCAATAGTACATATGAGGAGCAGCCTTGCTGGTCTCAATTCACCATTCATCAGTCACATTTAGAAAGTTGAGATTTAGTACGGCAAGTAATATATTGATAGAACAATGTGATGGTGCAAATATGAGATATTTATCCATGATATACAGTTGAAGGAAAGAGGGGCATTTTCACATTATATACCATCTAGTATGTATATCTTAATGTACCTTAAGCTTAAATACAAGTTTGAACTTTGATAAGCAGCTTCCTTAAAATTACTCTAACTCGAAAGTTTTGCCTCCATTAATTTTGTCTGTTACGGTAGTAAATTGAATATATACATTCAATTGTACATATGTTATCTTGTGTAATAATGAAATCATAATTTGCATGCGCATTAGTTAGCCTCCCCCCCCCCCCTCAGAAATTGTTATTCATAATATCTACAAATCATGACGTAAATAGCCTGATACAATATAGAATGATGTACCCTTTTACCTTAAGAAAATGAATATTGACTCCAAGTTCAATATAGTGAATGGTTATTTATTAGTCTAAACTCCAAGTTATTGGTAGATAATTAATGGGTGCAACAAAAGCTACCAAACATAGTATACAACAACTAGCTTAGTTCAACTACTCAAGAAACTCTCACATGATGTTGTAAGCATTACTTATATATAAACAGTAAATACAAGCAAATTAACACACACACACACATTGTACACTCCTTGCATGCATGGACACTATGGCTAATTGGATGAGCACTTGCAATTCAACCCATAGTACAAGAGTTTGTCCAATTTTCCCTTCTGAAATTATAAAGAGTGAAAGCTTTAGATCAATCAATGGAGTTTACTATAATATTGGAGATTATGAATATTGGCAAGCAAGAAGGGCATTTCTCAATAGCTACCGTTTTACTAGAAGGAACATGAGTTTCAAGGATTGGTTTAAGAAGTTGTTTGAAAAAGTTTGTAAGATGGCCATGTCTATATCTTTTGGAGTTGTTGAGGAATTTTCAAAGAGGAAGATTAGTGTTAAGGTTTACAAGTTGACATTGGTTTGTCCAAGACTTTTTATTGCTAGATGCTATGTACCTTGCCCCTATAAATACTAAATAGTACTCATCACTCGATCTTATTCAAAGGGTTCAGAAAGGTACCTATATAGACATTGTATACACATGTTATGTAATATAATATGTTTGAAATATTATCCCTTTTTACTTTTCGTGTTGGGTGAAATTTTTATATATATCCTTTAATTGTAACTTGTATTATTGTGCTCGATACATTTTATATTTAAGTTGTCTAACCGTATGTTGAATTCAGATGCAATTTTTTTCATGGAAAATGAGGATAATATGGGCATTTGCAACTTGACGGTTTATGTGTGACCTTTGGCTTCCTAACTTGTGTTGCTTTAGCCTAAAAGTTCCATTTCAATTTGAGTTTGAAATGCGACGCAAACTCATCTTACCGTAACGTGACACAAACTCATAACCACACCATAAAGGATTACTATGCAAATTTTCTTTGTTCTCAATGGAACAATGTAGTGGTTAAGAAGTTCTAATTTTAGACCGTAGGTTCACACGTTCGAAGTCCGATAGCTTTATTACGATTGCTCTTTCAGTTTTTTTTTTTTTAGCAAAAGTCCACACATGGTGGATTGGGGGGGGGGGGGGGGGGTTGGGGTTTAGGCATGACCCTAGCCTGTAGATTTATCAAATAAAAGGAGCACAATGAGGAGGACATAAACCTTGGCCTCAATACAAAAAGGAAGAGTGTAGCTGGTCACTCTTGGGTTTTTAGAGGATACATGATATCTGTTGGATTGGATACTACTATCCATGTTAAAGTGAGAGTAGTCATCTATACAAAATGAGGCTATACAAGCAGTTAAGACTACTAGATGTACATTATCAGCTACCATCATTAATAACAAAATGGTTCCAATTTGTTTTGATTCTGAAGTTTGGTATGCCTTCTCTATCCATCCTGATAAAAGCCTTAACCATATTATCCAGAGAGTTGACATCATCAAAATTCATGAGCAATTTGTTCCTTTCCCCCAGGTTAGCAAGATAATCAGCAACCATGTTATATCTCTATAAATGTGGACAAAAGAATAATTGAGACTCTCAGAGAGGTTGATGATATGATTAATAATCTGCTTCATTTGCCAAGGGATATTCATTTTGTTGTTAATCATGTTGATAACAACTTGAGAGTCAGATTCAACTATCACAGAAGTGTAGCCTTTATAAACACAAATAATCAAACCTTGAACTAAAGCCTTAGCATCAGCCATATTATTACTGCATTGGCCATAGAAATCAGAGTATGCAGTGAGGAGATTTCCATTGTGATCTCTGATAATACCACCACCACCAGAGCTTCCCGGATTTCCCTTGCAACATGCATCAAGGTTGAGTTTAACCCATCCAAAATCAGGCTTCATCCAAACAACCATAATGCAAGAGATAGATTGTTTAACACTATCTATGATTCTGGATAAATCTGTCCAGCCCAGAAAGTGAAGACCTTGATAAAGTGTTCTTTCAGTTTGACTTCTTTAATAAAAAGGGCAGCTGCGTGGGGTCCGTGGAAGGGCCGGAGACCACAAGGGTCTGTTGTACGCAGCCTTAACTTGCATTTCTGCCAGAGGCTGTTTCCACGGCTTGAACCCATGACCTCATGGTCACACGGTAGCAACTTTACCAGTTACTCCAAGACTCTCTTCAGTTTGACTTCTTTAATCTGCTTCTAAATATGCGAAGAAACAAAAAGAGCCCCCTCGACAAATAAAAAATGGACATCTAAATATGAAAACGAGATCACGAGAGACATAAATGAATGAAAACAACACACAAACAAGTCATGACTTTACCCAACGTACCAAACTAACCGATAAATTTATGTATATGGTGTTAGGAGGCCAATGCAATTATATTATTTACTCATCAATTCTGACCAATCAATGACATATAAACAAAAAAAAGTTATTTACTCACGATTATGATATATCGTCTGGTGATCAGAGAGTGAAAGTAGTCATAATTGTAATCATAATGCACTAGTAATTGCTGCATTATCGCTGTTGTTAGTTACAGAACTTCAAATAGATGGGAACTTTTTTCTTCTTTAAATTCTTGGACATAAGTTACCTTTAGGGCAAAGAAATCACAAAGCTCCATATTATTAAGAAGGGAGCTTTGTGGCTTAGTTCTCACATGGACAACTGAACTTTCACTCGTTTTTTTTCATAACCGTGGTGTCCGAGCCAACTTGCTCGCACCTCGACTAATTTCCGTTTAATCAATTGTAACTATCTACTTTGCGGCTAACAGTTAACTTAAAAGGTAAAGACCTCAATTGAAACAATCTATTCACTTGCTCCTATCAATACTAATAAGCAACTATACAAGTCATGGGCATACTTCCAAACAATAGCACAATCCCAAGCCTACAAGTTGATCAAGGTGAAGATATTTTTGAAGAAGCTACTATGGATCAGTACTGTCATGCAAATGCAACTATAGGATAGTTATTATTCAAATAACAAAGTATTTGAATAACTAAGATTATCAGATACTTCAAAATAACAAAAATCCACTGATCACTCCTCAAAGTAAAGGGCTTATAACAGAGTGATTGAAATGGTCTCAACAAGTACTAAATCTAGAAAACTAAACTCCAGGTGATATAATATACTACGTAATATATAATGATGAAATCTGAAACAGTTGAAGTTTAAAATATTATACTTCAAGTGCCTCTTCCTTTCTTCCCATGATATGCCCCTCTGGCAGCAAGCCAAAACAATACTCGCAGCTTGGCAAACCAACAATGGCCTGTAAATTAGTTCGGAAAACCCAAGTAAAAGTTAGTTATCAAGTGTGTACATTGTTCACAGAAGAATGCCTATGATTACCATTTCCGGTCCACTCTACTGCATAAGTTATCATGAAAGCGAAATAGATTCCATCATGCAAAACCACACTTGGGAAATGGTTGATCTTCCTCCGGAAAGCAAACCTTTGGGTTGTAAGTGGATACTCAAAAGAAAGTACCAAACAGATGGAACTATTGACAAGTATAAGGCCAGATTAGTAGTTAAATGCTACAGATAAAAGGAAGGCCTCGATTACTTCGACACATACTCCCATGTGTCTAGGTTAACGCCCATAAGGGTATTCATAGCCATTGCAGCTTTGCGTGACCTTTAGATACATCAAATGGATGTTAAGACAGCCTTCCTAAACGGAGAGTTGGAAGAGGAAATATACATGAAATAACCCGAGGAGTATGTGGTTCCAGGACAAGAAAAGAAAGTATGTCGACTTGTTAAGTCTTTGTACGGACTCAAACAAGCCCCGAAACAATGGCATGAAAAGTTTGATAATACTTTATTATCAAAAGGTTTCTCTATAAATGAATGTGATAAATGTATCTATATCAAAGGTAACTCTGACTCATTTGTCATGATATGCCTTTACGTAGACGACATGCTCATCACCTGAAGTAGTCTAAACTTGATCCTGGAAACCAAGAATATGTTGAAACAATGTTTCGACATGAAAGATATGGGTATTGCAGATGTAATCTTAGGAATTAAGATTTCTAAGACATCTGACGGGCTGATCTTATCTCAAACTCATTACATTGAAGATATTTTGAGAAAATTTGATGTATTTGATAGTCCCCCTATGAAGTTACCAATGGATATGAATCATAGAATTGATAAGAATCGTGGTGCACCCGTATCCCATGAGGGATATAAGCAGGTCATTGGTAGTTTAATGTACATTACAAACTGCACCCGACCCGATATCGTTTATCCAGTCAATAAGTTGGCTAAGTTTACTCGTAATCCTAGAATTGATCACTGAAAGGCGTTAAATCGGATACTACGATATCTGAAATATTCGCTGACTTACGGATTATATTATTCTAGATATCCAGCCATATTGGAAGGATACAGTGATGCAAACTGGATATCGGACATAAAAAACACCAAATCCACCAGTGGGTATGTTTTTACAATTAGTGGTGGGGCTGTCTTGGAAATCCTCTAAGCAAACATGCATCGCCCGATCCACGATGGAGTCAGAGTTTATTGCTTTGGATAAAGCAAGAGAAGAATCAGAATGACTTCACGACTTCTTAGAGGATATCCCTTGTTGGGATAAACCCGTACCTTTAGTGATGATTCACTATGACAGCCAATCGGCTTTAGGAAGGGCACAAAATAGTATGTACAACGGCAAGTCTAGACATATTCGTCGGCGACATAAGACCGTTAGGCAGTTGATCACTACGTGTGTCATTTTCATTGATTGTAATCAAATGATAACATAGTGGATCCATTAACTAAAGGTCTACCCAAAGATCAAATATTTTGATTGTCTAAGGGAATGGGCTTAAAACCCAAACAATAAGAATCTTTATGGTGGTAACCCAACCTTACTGACTGGAGATCCCAAGAATTTTAGTTCAATGGGAAAACTAAACTGTAGAGGTTCAGTTTTAGTGCTTTACTGGAATTAAGAGCACTTCGAATTATTATTCTTATAATTCCAAGGTTGTTCCTGCGATATAGATTAAGTGCTTCCTGCATAATGGTAAATGATAAGTTTCTAAAAATTTTAATAATTTCTAACACTTGCAACTAGGGTATAGAAGGATACCTTATAGGAGATCACCTATTTAAGTGCGAAGACAGGCTGCTTCAAATGTACACACTTAAGAATCCAAAAGATGTCCATGGCCACAATGGACAAAACTATAAGAAAAAATGAATAAGGGGAGTTATTGTGTTGATATCAATGTCTTGGTTTACACTAAACACTGACGGTTTCAGACATCACGTTCACCACGAAGTAAGTAAATCCGATGGTAATCGACCAAGGAAGGTTCAAAGCCAAAAGCTACCTTTCTCGATACAATATCTTTTCACTGAAAGATTTCTGAACTTTGGCACCTCGTGTGCACCAGTTCTCTTTCAAGAGGGGATTGTTAGAAATTTAACTATATTAGATCGAGTTTTCCCATCTTTAATGACTTAAACACATGGGCCCCGCATGTCAGAAACATCGTTTCTTCGCACATGCCTAATATACTAAATGAGTAGATGATATTAGTGCCAAGTATCCTCAAATTTCGTTGAGGAATGAAAGAGATATTGATGCACAAAGTAAGGTGTTTGAGACACAAATAGATGGATTGGTTTGGCCAAATAATATAATTCCCACATCGGTTGAATACGAAAGGATTGAGGACTATATTAACTATAGTTTTGAGTAAGGGTTTGGGACCCCAAGGGGTGACCCAATTTTAAGAATGGGGAGGACCTAGGTGAGCTTGGATTCGGGGCAAAGCCCCAAGCGCGCCGCCGCCGCCCACCTGGTCCGGACTGGGTGGGTCGTGGGCTTACTTCCGAAATTCTCTTTTGGTCCCCGATCTGACTTCAACAATCAGAATCCGCCCTCTTCTTCATCTATAAATTGAACATTACTATTCAGTCAGAATTTGTCCTCTTCTTCATCTATAAATTGAACATTACTATTCAGTTCAAACAGATGAATAATTCAAACATTCCAGAAAATCCTCTCTGATAGAATCGTAAATCATCATTAATAATGTTACAATTATTAATGATGATTATTGTAGTAAATGTAATATCTTTTGTATATGGTAGGGAGAATTAGAGTAGATTAGGAGGCTTAATTTTAGCATATCTTGTCTTATCCATTACCTTAATTTATGCTTGTATTATAGGTATATGTACCATCTCTTTGGAAGGAAATAGATGAGGAAAACATTCCATAATTCTTGCATGGTATCAAGAGATTAGAAAGAGATCCTACCCTACCAAAATAACCTCCAAGAAATTGGCCCACCCCCTCCCCACCGATTTTTCCATCTTCTTGTTCCTTTGTTTTCATCTCCATTATTGTTCTTCATATTTTTTTTTCTCTTGTCCAAACTGTCTTCTAATAAAAAATGTATGACTCCAAAAACAATTTTCATCCAGCCCTTACCATTTCAAACATCAAAACACATGTTTTCATCACTCTGGAGATGGAAAATGTCCACTATGCAACTTGGGCTGAATTATTTAAAATTTGTTGTCGTTCTCACCGGGTTATTACCATATAATCCCGCTGGAGAATGGAAAAGGAAATGAGTTGAAGATCGGTGAGGACAAAGAACTCTGGGAAACTCTTGATGCCAAAGTTCTATCTTGGATTTATGTAACAATCTCTTCAGATTTGTTACACACAATAATGGAACCAGATTCTACAGCCATGGATGCTTGAAATCGGTTGCGGGACATCTTTCAAGACAACAAAAATTCCCGCATTGTTACGTTAGAACAAGAATTCTACACCATTGATATGGCGGATTTTCCAAATGAGTCGGCATATTGTCAACGCCTTAAAGTCTTGTCGGATCAACTTAAAAATGTTGGTTCGTCGGTTACCAACAATCGCTTGGTTTTGCAAATGGTTGCCGGACTTACCGAAGCCTATAGTGGTGTGGAGACACTTATCCAACAAAGCAATCCCCTACCTTTGTTTTATCAAGCATGTACAATGCTTATACTTGAAGAGGCGGGCTTCACTAAAAAGGCCGCCACCGTGTTCAATTTCGCCATGGTTGCTACTCTAACAAATGATGGTACTATACATTTTTAACCCACGCAACAAAATCGGGGACAAAAAGAAAAAAATGATAATAAAAATCGGGGTGGAAATTGCGAAAATAATAAAAATGGAGGCCACCGGAATTTCGGTGGCGGTGGTGGAAATTCCGGCAGGCAGAATTCCGGTGGACAACAACAGTGGCAGCCCAGCGGCGGCCCAGCCCAGTGGGCCTGGCAGTGGCCATGGGCAGTGCCACCATGCCCCTACCCAACTGGGAACTGGGCCAGGCCCAATTTCCGTACTAGTGGTGTGCAAACTGCCAGGCGATGCAATGTTGGGCCAAGCAGTTTTGGGCCCAAATCAGTAGCAGGTAACAATCCAGGCGGTAATGGGCCTCTGCCAAACCAGTGACAGGAGGCCCATTCGATGATGACAAGCCCAACCAACATCGAGTCCGCCATGCACACTCTTGGACTTAACCCGCCCGATGCCAATTGGTATATGGACTCAAGTGCAACGTCTCATATGACGTCCTTTTAAGGTAACCTCTCGTCCTATTTTAATTTGAGCAAAAATAATAGTATAATTATTGGAGGCCATTATATTCCAATACGAGGTTATGGGTCTACTAAATTGTCACCCCCAATCCACCACTAACCTTAAAGAATGTGCTTGATGCCCCACAATTAATTAAGAACTTGGTATATGTTAGAAAGTTTACTACTGATAATTGGGTATCTATTGTATTTGACCCTTTTGGATTTTCCGTGAAGGATTTTCAGACGGGGACAATCCTAATGAGATGTGATAGTCAAAGGGAGCTATATCCAATCACTTCACCCATTCAACATTCCAAGTTACCATCTACTTTTGCAGCTTTCAACCAATCATTAGGGCATGACCGTTTGGGACATCCGGGGGCATATGTTTTAGCCTCTCTAAAAAACAATAATTTTATTTCTTGTATTAAAAAATGGACTTTGGATGGATGTCGTTCATGTCCATTGGGTAAACATGTTCAATTGCCATTTACTTCATCCAATTCATGCACTTTATTGCCATTTGACATTATACATTGTGATATTTGGACCTCACCCGTTTTGAGCTCTTTAGGCCATCGGTATTACTTGCTATTATTAGATGATTACTTAAATTTTTTGTGGACTTTTCCCTTGTCTAAAAAATCACAAGTCTTTTTCACATTTCTAAAATTTAGAGCATTCATCCGAACTCACTTTGAACGGGAAATAAAAAATATCCAATGTGATAATGGTAGGGAGTTTGATAATCGGCAGTTTTGGGATTTTTGTAACTCTTCTGGCTTTAATTTTTGGCTTTCTTGTCCACACACCTCTTCTTAAAATAGAAAGGCCGAACGTAAAATCCGAACCATAAATAACATTGTTCGAACTTCCCTTGCTCATGCCTCATTACCACCCTCCTTTTAGCATCATGCACTACACATGACTACATATTTATTGAACATACTCCCTCACAAAAACCTATCCTACAAAGCTCCTCTCAAAATACTCTATTTACGGGACCCCTCATATACACATTTACGGGTATTCGAATGTTTATGCTATCCACTTTTTCCATCCACCACAATCAATAAACTCCAACCCCGGTCCACACCTTGTGTTTTCTTGGGATATCCATCTAATCATCGGGGATACATGTGTTATGACCTCTCCTCCAATAAAATAATTGTGAGTCGTCATGTCCTTTTTGATGAAACAAATTTCCCGTTTGGCAAAATTCACAAGTCCGGACCCTCCACCTATTCATTTTTAGATGATGGATTGCCCCCGTATTTGGCTCATATTTTTTCGTCCCATCCCGGACCCACTGTTTCATCCAGCCCACAAAATTTGGACCACGAAACAGTGGCCCAGTCGCAAGACACTAATGCCCAGCGTATTGGCCCAAATTTTTTAGGGACATAAACAGTGGCCCCAGTCGCAGCACAATGCTCAGCGAACTGGGCCTCATTTGGTTGGCCCACTGCCTAGTGTTATCTCCGGTCCTAGCAGTGGCTTGGGCCAAAGCCCAGCCCCCGCCCACTGTCAGGCAGTGTTATCCAACCCACCAACCCACTTGCGAATTCAACCCGTCGTCCGGTCACCCGTAGTCAACATGGCATTGTCAAACCCAACACAAAATATAGCCTACACACCCAGATTACAAAATCACCTTAACCTCGCAATCCTGTGTCTGCACTCCGTGACCCGAATCGGAAAATGGCTATGGATGATGAATTTAATGCTCTTATTAAAAATAGGACGTGGGAGTTAGTACCTCGTCCTCCTAATGCCAATATAATTTGGTCTATGTGGATTTTCAGTCATAAGGAAAAATCTGATGGTACTTTTGAGAGGCATAAAACCCGTCTTGTAGGTGATGGAAAGACGCAACAGGTTGGTGTAGATTGCGGGGAGACATTCAGTCCGGTGGTGAAACCAATAACTATAAGAACGGTCCTCAGTTTGGCCCTCTCAAAGTCATGGCCACTCTATCAGTTGGATGTCAAAAATGCTTTTCTTCATGGGAAGCTAAATGAAACGGTATACATGCATCAACCACTGGGATATCGGGACTCAAAATATCCCAATTATGTATGCCTACTCAAGAAATCACTTTATGGGCTTAAGCAAGCTCCATGGGCCTGGTACAAGCGGTTTGCGGATTTTATTTCACACATTGGATTTTCTAACAGTCGTTCTGATCACTCACTATTTATCTACCGCCAAGGTAATAATATTGCGTATCTTCTGTTATATGTGGATGATATAATCTTAACAGCCTCATCAGATGCTCTTCGCAAGACCATCATGTCATAACTTGCCTCAGAATTTGCAATGAAAGATCTCGGCCCTCTTCACTACTTTCTAGGCATAGCAGTGACACGACATGCAGGTGGATTATTTTTATCCTAAAAGAAGTATGCAGCAGAGATTGTTGAACGCGCTGGAATGTCCTCTTGCAAACCATCTGCAACACCGGTAGACACCAAATCCAAATCGAGTGCATCCTCTGGCAAGCCTTTTGCTGATCCATCTCTTTATCGCAGCCTTGCAGGGGCCTTACAATATCTTACATTCACCAGGCCAGATATTTCATATGCGGTGCAGCAAGTATGCCTCTTCATGCATAATCCGATGGATGATCATATGCATGCACTCAAACAGATTGTGAGATATATTCAGGAAACTCTAGAGTATGGGTTGCATTTATACCCATCATCGACTTCCACCCTGGTGTCCTACACCGATGCAGACTGGGGTGGATGTCCAGACACCAGATGCTCTACATCTGGTTATGGTATTTTTCTTGGCGATAACTTGGTTTCTTGGTCCTCCAAACGGCAAGCCACACTGTCTCGCTTTAGTGCCGAAGCAGAATACCGGGGAGTCGCCAATGTTGTGTTTGAATCATGCTGGCTTCGGAATCTGCTCCTAGAACTCCATTGTCCAATTCTGAAAGCCACATTGGTATACTGTGATAATGTTAGTGCTATGTATCTCTCAGGAAATCCGGTGAACCATCAACGCACTAAACATATCGAATTAGATATTCGCTTTGTTCGTGAAAAGGTAGCTCACGGACAAGTGCATGTCTTACATGTCCCATCGCGCTACCAGATTGCGGATATATTCACTAAAGGTCTTCCGCTGATATTATTTGAATATTTCCAGGACAGTCTCAACATCCGTCTTCCTTCCGCTTCGACTGCGGGGGAGTGATAGAATCGTAAATCATCATTAATAATATTACAATTATTAATGATGATTATTGTAGTAAATGTAATATCTTTTGTATATGGTAGGGAGAATTAGAATAGATTAAGAGGCTTGATTTTAGCATATCTTGTCTTATTCATTATCTTAATTTATGCTTATATTATTGGTATATGTACCACCTCTTTGGAAGGAAATACACGAGGAAAACATTCCATAATTCTTACACTCTCCTCTCATTGCAATCTGTTCAATATTCTTTTTCTTCGCCCGAATCAACATTACTACTTTTGTATTGTTGGTTGTTGTTGTTTTATCTTGAGAGACTATTGTCCAATAACGTAAAAGCATCTATACGAAACAATTTTGTCTTAAAGAAAGAGAGTCATACCTCGACTCAGCTTTTACTTCTTGATTAACCTTTCTGATACACTTTAACCTACAATAATAAGTAATAGGGGTGTCCATTAAGATGTACACTGCTGCAAAAGATGAGATTTTTATGAACTGTTATAACTGTTTTTTAGTGTTTCGTAAAGGAAACAGCGATGAAATTACTATTAGCTAGCAAACGTCTTCTAGAATCTTCGAAGTAGTGTTCATTCCACTGATGGAACTGAGTTTCGTTTTTCAGTTAAATATTCTTTTTTTATGTATAGAATTTGCTACTTGGAAAGCAACTTTGATGAAATAGATAAGTTTTTGTTAGCAAGTATACAGTGATTAGCTCATAGTTTTTGGAATTACAGAGAAAGAGAGAAATTCTTGCAAAAGATGATATTCCTTTTGCTGTTTTTTTTTGGAAATTGAAGTAAACGAAAAAGAAAAGAAGATGTACTTGCTGCAAAAGATGCCATTTTTATGAAAAAGATGGGAATTGTTATAGCGGCTTCTAGTGTTTAGTTTACAGTTTTGGAAATACAATAAAAAGGAAAAAAGTTTTGGGCGATTGGTGGGAGGTAACATATATCCTGTGGAATTAGTCGAAGGTGCATGCCTGGACATCACGACAACAACAACATACCCAGTATAGTCCAACAAGTAGTGTCTGGGGAGAGTGAGGTGTATGCAGAACTTACCGCTACCCTTGAGGGGGTGGAGAGGCTGTCCCGGACACCACGGTTAACAGTAAAAGAAAAAAGTTCCGGGTGAAGAAACAGAAGAGATACTATTGAAAAGATTAAATTTTATTGAAAAAGCTGAAGCTTTTATAGCTGTTTTATTGTGTTATGTTCATGGTTTTGGAAGTGAAATAGAAGTAAATCATAATATTGTAATCCATGGCTTTTGCCTAGTCCACTGTTTTAACCCAATCTTTTTATTACTTCTAACAATTGGATATGTTATTGTTCGTTGTGCTATGATTTCTTTTTCTTGTATTGCTCAAGTGTCAAGACTAAAACCAGAAAATAGAGTAAGGGAAGGTTAGAAAATGAATGGTTTGTCTAATGTAGGAAAAATAATAAGTAACCAGCCAGGAGTGAAGTGGGCTGGGGAGACTCTAGTGCCTAAATTTATTTTGATGGACACAGGAAGTAATGAAGGCAAAGTAAAACCTTCAAAAAGCTAGCTAAAGAGTATGCACATAACTTTATGTTTTGCCACGATTGCTTCGGTTGTTATAGTTTAGTGGTACCTCTTGTTGCCTTCGTTCATTAGCTGGGAAAATGTTTTAGAACTTTTTCACTATAGCTTAACAGAAAAGTCTTTCAATTTAGTCATCCTTACAAAATATTCGGAAATAAGTGGCGTACATTTTGCATATAACATTGATGGTAACATGTGCAGGTCTTCAACTGATACCGTCGTGAAAAAGGAAGATGAACAATGTGATTCACAGGTATTCAATGAGCCTGACAGATAGCTTGATTTTACTCAGTCATGGTTTATCGATGTTGAGTAATCAATTACACTTACTATAAGAAAAGTGAAGATGCTGAATAATTGATAACCTTTTGGCTTCTTTCACCATCTAGAGGGTGTTGGAAATTTGCCTTTGGCGGGAGTTGCGACCGACCAACTTTAACGGCTTAAACACTAGTGTAACGTATGTTGGAGAATCCGGTTCTTCACACATGCATGATCTACTAAGTACGTAGATAACCGTAGGGCCAAGAATCGTCAAATTTCATTGAGAAATGAAAGAGATATTGGTTCACGAAGTAAGGTGTTTGAAGCATGGAAAGTGTGGTATTGTGTGTAATTCTCCCTCATCGGTAGAGGAAGAAAGAATTGTTGTGTATATAAGATTCGAAATTGGTTTGGGGTTTGGGACACCAAGGGGTATCCCATGTGTTTAAAGGAGGGAGGACCTAGATGTGCTTCGGTTCGAGGAAAGACCACGCGCGCCGCCGCCGCCCGCCCGTCCGGTTCTGGGCTCCGGGCTCCGGGCTGTGGGTCTTCTGATATTATCTTTTTGGGCCAGAAGTACAGTTTGATCCCAGAAGTTTCCAGATGTACAGTTCGGACCAGAATTCTTTCGGATGTACAGTTTGGTCCACTGAAGTTTCAAGATGTGCGGTTTGGTCCCTCAAGTTTCCGAATCTGGACAGGTCAAAGCGTTGCCAAGCACTCAATTCAGCCATTTATTTTGGCTGAATTACTCCTCCTATAATGGCCAAATCCGTTGGTCTTTCACCATTTATGTTGGTGGCTTTACTACCTCCATAATGGCCATTATTTGGCTATTATGGAGGTAGTTTTTCAGCCCCTCCTCACCTATATAAACACCCCCTTACACCATTGTTGAGGACTAAGAATGACAAAAGAGAACACCAAAAACGATGCACGAAAATACACAACCGAAAACAATTTTCTTCCTACAACTTCCGAGCATCATTTCGTTACTCAATATTCTTCACGGTAGCTCTTGAGTTTCCTTTGCTCAAGGGTTCCATTGCTGTTTATCTTGGGAGACAAATTGTCCAGGACGTATAAAGGATACATACGGGGCAATATTGTCTTAAGGACAGAGTGCTACACTCGACTCAGCAAAAACAATTTACATTTTTCCGTCTTCTACAAAACTGGAATTTACAGTTTTACTTGTGTAACGATTGTAATTTCAGATTTCATGTTGAATTATTGAAATCTTTGTTTATCCTTTCGAATACTTGTAATAGTTAAATACTTCCCGTTCTGCTTTATAAAGTACCATAGAGCAAAACTCCCAATATCTTAAGACAATATTTGTATTGTATTACTATTAGTGTTCGAAAGATGTCGGTCAAAAGTTGTGTGACCAAATCTGGATATGGAAATGGTTTTCTGGTAGAAGAGAGTGATGATGATGAACGTGTTCATGGTGTCACCGCTACCAAGACTGGTGGGAACAAGCGCTCTCGAGAGCCTGAGGATGTCAACTGGGACAAGAGGAGAAGACTGAAGATGTACTTCTATCTTGCAGCAGAAGGCTTGTATCTATCCCAGACAAAAGATCCGAATAATGGTGAGAAGGAAATGGACACTCAGTCTGATGAAGTGACTGAAGTGAGCCTGAATCCGAAATTGGGATAAGTAGTTTTTCTTACTTGTCAAGAATAAAGATTAAATGATGTCTGATTAAAAATGGATTAAAGTAAGGAGGAATATGAAAATAATTTATATTCCTTACGCTTTAAAATCAGAAGTTTAATCTTATCTTCTTTCCCGTTTAAAGATTGGATTGTAAATGACTTAAAAAGATCCGTTCTTTTAAGTGTAATTGTTAAAGTGTGTAAAGTATGTTCGCACATACGATGGAGAAAGATCCACTAATCGTACGAAAACTCGTTACCACTCTTAAGTAAGCGCCAAGAATTATCTGGGCACCAATCATAACGGAAGAAGTCTAAAAGTTGATGACGTTGAGCTGTCATATTATTTGGCGAGAAGATCCTTCATAGGATGATATTGGACACTCGGTCATACAAAGCCTCCGGCGACCGGAGGTGGGCCAAAATTCCTTTGATAGGATGATATTGGACACTCAATCATACAAAGCCTCCGGGTGACTGGAGTGGGCCAAAATTCCTTTGATATGATGATATTGGACACTCAGTCATATAAAGCCTCCGGGCGACTGGAGTGGTGCCAGAATTCATTTCATAGGAAAAGTAATGGACACCTAGTAAGGTGGGCCAGAGTTTCCAGGTCTTAATGATCTGAAGGCCTAAAGAAAGGCAGTAAAGAAATTGGACACTCAGTCTGCCAAAGCAACTGGAGTGGGCCAGAGTATCTGGATCATATATGATCCGGTTATGCCCTAACCACGGGTAAGAGGTTGTACATGTGAAGCAACACCACCTCTAAAGTAGAAGGGGTTGGAGAGGTTGTCCTCAATAGGACTTCAGGGAATGAGATCACTCTAAGATGATGTGATACATGTCCCTAACTTGGTCTGTAATAACTAAGAATGGTACAGTATGTCTGTAGCCAAATGAATGATATATTTGTAATCCGTGCATCTATGCCATCATAGATTAAGACACGTTAAATAGCAAGTCATTCAAAAGCTAACGATGTTGAGATTGTTGCCTTCTGACGACATAAACCCTCAAAATAAATGTGAGGTAGATGAAGAGGCAAAATCACCTTTCCAAATTCCGTCAAGGGAATAGCGAAAGAAACACCGCTCCTCTAGAACTTAGTTTGATGAAGTTGTTGAAGCGGATAAGCGCTACAAAGCAGAATTTGAAAATTAACTAAGCCTACGGATTGAGAAATTCGTAATGATAGAGGGGGAGAATATGAAACATCGTTTATTAAACGACTGCTCATTACTCACCTCAGTCTAACGGTGTTAGCCAAGCGCGAAGTCGTACGCCCAAATTATGTGGGGTAGCTTGGTAAAAGATGGACTACCGAAACAGGTCAAGTTCGACCTAAGACTGTAGATTGCATATCCACTGGATCTGCAAATAACAGTAGTGTTGATCGCCTCTTGGCATCAAAGAATGCTGAATTCATTGAAGATAACTTTCCTTGAAATAGGAAAAAGGAGTAATTGCTCAAGGTTAACAAGAACCCGCGAGGGCCTGACTGTCCGGAACTAGACGTTCCGTATCTACAGGACTCGAAAGTTGCTGGATATCCGGAACTTAATTTTCCAGATCTGCGCAGAACTCAGGGATTCTAGATGTTGAACCAAGATGGAGCAAAGAGGGGACAAAGACTTGTTCCACACCTTCTAGCTTGTATGGTTGAGAACGAACCATGGACAATTAACAAAGAATTGTCATCTCCAAAAGCACTGCTTTGGAAAGAAGCTAAAGAGAGAAATAGATTCCATCATATGGAACCATACGTGTGTAATGGTTGATCTTCCTCCGGGAAAAGAACCTTTGGGTTGTAAAAAGTGCTCCCACGAGTAGTTTCACATCCGGGGCCATTGTAGTCTTACATGGCATGGGTGTTGAAACGACCTTCCCAACCGGAGAGTTGGAAGAAGAGGATCGAATTGGTTTGCTTTGAACTGTTGGGCTTTCTTCCGAACTTTCATTTTGGTCCCGAAATGTTAACATTTTGGTCCCGAAAGTCTCATATAAAACGAAACAATGAATCGATCACGAAACATTGACTCGAAGTTAGAAAGCCAACAGTTGGAAAACCAATGGTCTTAGAGTGAAAATCATATTGAAACAAAGTCTCGATATAAAAGATATGAGTATCACAGATGACATCTTAGGAATTGGATTTCTAAGACATCTAACGGATCGGTCGATAGTTGGCGGTCTCGTTGAAGCCACCAAAGATATGAATCATAGAACTGATTGGAATCATGGTGCACCCATAGACAAGGAGCGATATGCTCGGGTCACGTGTAGTTCAATGTATTGTACACACTACAACCGACACAGGTATCGTCCAACAAACAGTCGATTGAACTAAGGTTCACCGATGATCTTAATACATGATTAATAGAAGGCGTTAAGTCGGATATGACGATATCTGAATTATTCGCTTATCTACGGATTATAGTATTCTGATGTCCAGCGGTTACGAGAGAACACGGTGATGCAAGCTGACATCGAACACCAAAGCCACAAGTAAATGTGTATGGTGGTTCTTGGAAAATCCTCTAAGCAAACTTGCATCGACCGATTCATGATGGTATCGGAGTTTATAGCTTTATACAAAGCATGAAAGAAGTTGAGTAACTTCACGACTCCTTAGAGGACGTCCCTTATTGGGAGAAACCCGTGCCTTCGACGGTTATACACTTGTGGCTAGCCGGTCGGCTTTAGGAAGGACACGGATGACGGCGTCGGACATATCTATCGGGATCTGTCGGAGACATAAGACCGTATGGTAGTTGATCATCACGGGTGTCACTTCCTTGTTTACTAACTTAGGGACTACCCGGAGATCAAGTGTTCTTTGTCTAGGGGAATGGGCCGAAAACCCAAAATATACGGACCAATACGGTGGAAACCCAACCTTACGAACCGGAGATCCCGGTAATTTGGTTCAATGGGAAAACTAAGTTGTAAAGGTTCGGTTGATCGCTTCGGTGGAAGCATGAGCACTTCGGATAGTGATTTACGAAAAGAAACACCAAATCCAAAGCCGTTCCGCGATAGACGTTAAGTGCTATCTGCAGGTATGGGTAAAGGTTAAGTTTTCAAAACTGTAATGATCCTCAACAGGTTGAGGTTAGGTCTTTGGGAAACTTTTAATGGTTCCTAACACTTGTGAAGTGGGGTATAGCAGGATACCTTGTAGGAGACCACTTATTTAAGTGCGAGGACGGGCCGCCTCAAAATGAACGCACTTAAGAATCCAAGACGTTGTCCATGGCCAAAACGGACAAAACATTACGAAGAAGAGAGTAAGGGAATTTGTTGTGTTGGTACCATTGACTTGGCTTACACTAAACACTGACGGTTCAAGACATCACGTTCACCGCGCAGTAAGTAAGTCCGATGGTATTCAACTATGGAAGGTTCAAAGCTGAGGCTACCTCTCCTTATGCAACATCGGTCCGCTGAAATATTGCTGGAAATGAAAAGACACCATGTGAGTGCGCAAAAATCTCTTTCAAGAGGGGATTGTTGGAAATTTGCCTTTGGCGGGAGTTGCGACCGACCAACTTTAACGGCTTAAACACTAGTGTAACATATGTTGGAGAATCCGGTTCTTCACACATGCATGATCTACTAAGTACGTAGATAACCGTAGGGCTAAGAATCGTTAAATTTCATTGAGAAATGAAAGAGATATTGGTTCACGAAGTAAGGTGTTTGAAGCATGAAAAGTGTGGTATTGTGTGTAATTCTCCCTCATCGGTAGAGGAAGAAATAATTGTTGTGTATATAAGATTCGAAATTGGTTTGGGGTTTGGGACCCCAAGGGGTATCCCATGTGTTTAAAGGAGGGAGGACCTAGATGTGCTTCGGTTCGAGGAAAGACCACACGCGCGCCGCCGCCGCCCGCCCGTCCGGTCCGATTCCGAGTTCCGCGTTCCGGGTTCTCGGGTCACGGGTCGTGGGCTGTGGGCTGTGGGTCTTCTGATATTATCTTTTTGGGCCAGAAAACTTTGCCAGAAGTATAGTTTGATCCCAGAAGTTTCTAGATGTACAGTTCGGACCAGAATTCTTTCAGATGTACAGTTTGGTCCCTGAAGTTTCAAGATGTGCAGTTTGGTCCCTCAAGTTTCCAGAATCTTGGATAGTCAAAGCGTTGCCAAGCACTCAATTCAGCCATTTATTTTGGCTGAATTACTCCTCCTATAATGGCCAAATCCGTTGGTCTTTCACCATTTATGTTGGTGGCTTTACTACCTCCATAATGGCCATTATTTGGCTATTATGGAGGTAGTTTTTCAGCCCCTCCCTCACCTATATAAACACCCCCTTACACCATTGTTGAGGACTAAGAATGACAAAAGAGAACACCAAAAACAGTGCACGAAAATACACAACCGAAAACAATTTTCTTCCTACAACTTCCGAGCATCATTTCGTTACTCAATATTCTTCACGGTAGCTCTTGAGTTTCCTTTGCTCAAGGGTTCCATTGCTGTTTTATCTTGGGAGACAAATTGTCCAAGACGTATAAAGGATACATACGGGGCAATATTGTCTTAAGGACAGAGTGCTACACTCGACTCAGCAAAAACAATTTACATTTTTCCGTCTTCTACAAAACTGGAATTTACAGTTTTACTTGTGTAACGATTGTAATTTCAGATTTCATGTTGAATTATTGAAATCTTTGTTTATCCTTTCGAATACTTGTAATAGTTAAATACTTCCCGTTCTGCTTTATAAAGTACCATAGAGCAAAACTCCCAATAGAGGGTTTGTTCTCAAAATTGTGAGCTTTGCTTCTGTGAAATTATTGTTCTTTAACTGCTAATAACTTACTGGATATGACAGCATGTGTTTTGGTTAAATGATTAATAATGGTAATGTTACCTATCTCCCTCCCATCCTTTCCGGGAAAAAAAGAGAGAAATAAAATGACTAATTGTAGGCTTGTAGTGCTCTTTTAAGTCTGTCTATTGCTAGAATTCTCACTTTGCTCCAATGTAGTTTCTATCTCCCGTACACAATTGACCCAGGGTTTGCTTTGTCTCCCAAAATTGGACTCTGCCTGGCACATATCTCTTTACTTAGCATGATGCCCTTAATATTTTCCTAAATATACATTATTTTTGTACCTAAGGGTGTGGCCTAGTGATCAATGAAGTGAGTGGAGAACCATGTCCAAATCCCAGCAGAAGCAAAAAACACTAGGTGATTTCTTCCTGCCAAGCGTTGGAGGACAGAGTTACCCGATACTTATATTGGTGGGAGGTAGCAGGTATTTGGTGGAACAATTGAGGTGCACACAAGCGGGCTGTGCACCACTCTCATTAAAGAAGAGATATGCGCCAGTTTTTTTGAGAGAGAAAATATTTCCCCTAAATTCCTGATGGAGGACTTCAAGGTTCCATTAAACTTGATGTAAACTTGTAAAGGCTGTGAGTCAAGATTTCCTGTTATACTACTAATTGTGCTAATGACAAACCCAAATCAGTCCTACTAGATTAGAACACTTCACTGACTCTGAAGTACTTCAGATGATGAGCTTTAAGACAACGAACGGCAAGTCCATGGTGATTTTGTTGGGACTAGAGAAAGGTGCATGCAATCTGAAAAACAAGAAGCATGAGGAAAGCCACTGTTGGACTTCTAGGGAGGGTATTGCTAGCTGTGGAGTAGATCACCAAAACTGACGATGACATATCTTCAAGGACATGGAAAGGGTGTGTGGTGAAACTTTGGCGGAGAGGGAATATGTCTGGCCCCCTTTTCTTTATGGCTTCTTCTCCTCCTCCTCGAAGGTAGTATGATTCAGTGCCAGAAACCGATTTTAATAATAGCTTTTTATGATTTAGCTGATGACTCAATTCAGTGTTATTGTCACGACTCAAATCGGAGGGCCGCGACGGGCACCCGGACCCCACCCACCGGGTATCGCTAATCGTACAACCAACTTCTAATCACAATTAAATACGGACTAAGCCGAAAAAGATTATAGAAAATCTTAACCAGAAATAATTTTCATATATACATACCCATACCAAGGCCGACAAGGCCACACATGACAACTAATCACATGACACCTGTTTACAAGCCTCTAAATAATACATGACGGGACAGGACCCCGCCATACCCATATGCGGATGCAAAAATACTGCACCACGACCAACTGCAACTCTGAAACAAATAGAGTGCTCCAACATCAGCTGAACCAGCTACCTACTAGCGTGAACCATCACCGTCTTTAACTGAACATGCGGGTATGAAATGCAGCGTCCCCCGACAAAAGGGATGTCAGTACGATTGATGTACTGAGTATGTCAGGCATGAACAATAGTATAATAGGGATATAGCAACAACTGAAACAAAAACAACTGACCAGCAGTAAATGCCTCTGAGGGCCCTAATACATATGCCTAAATGTTATGCACAATGCGGTATACATATCCATCGGCCTCATCGGGCACTTCCTTACCAAAACAACCTCTGTGGGCACCATACCATGTAATGATTAATGAATGTATGCATAATGCAAATGCGGTATACTAATGTCCACACATGAATCCTCCCATAACCGCCTCTGTGGGCATCAGTTTATATCACCACACAAGGGCATCACATCATATTGGCCTCTTCGGGCTCTTTTGTGACAGTCTGTACCAGCTGCAGGTGGTGTTCGTATATAACACCTTTCTCTTTCCCCATATCCCCTACATATATATAATATTTACCATATAATAGTGTATATAGCACAAGTGGTCCAGGGTAATAAATGAATGCAATGCAAATGAAAATGCATGAATGGTAACACCATATTCCAACCTCCACGGATGACATAATACCTTTATACCTTCGGTTAAAAGTGGGAACATCAACATCTTTTTCGTATGCCTCAATAAGGACTTAGGAACTAGACATGCTTTTAGCATAGAAATCAATAATATGAACATTCCTTAACTACTAAGAGTAGAGTAATGTATGGAGCAATATCACGGTTATATTTTGTTACATGGAACATGCCAAAAGAAAAAAATAATTTGCCTTAACATACCTCGAATATTGGAGAAAACCTTAACCAAATTAGGAGATGTGGCCACGCATAACATGAAATTACAGAAAGGGAAAGAAGTGAATTGGTTCTTCACATGAACAACGAAATAAAAGGGACTATTTTTTCCTCCTCTTTAATGATTCTTCAAAGCAAAGTGAAAAGTTGCTAAAATGAGATTGTCAAGTTGTTGAACGTTTTGTTGGCTTTCAAGAATATAAACTCTCTCCAAAGCAAAGTAAAAATGCTAACCAAAATGAAATTGAAATGCTGAATGATTCCTTTACCAAACGAAGTCTCAAACCAATATGTATATTCCCAAAATGATTACTCGTAATCATGCCCCCCACTTAGCCAATATTTTGGCGATGGGGCACCTTAATCGCGCCACCTATACCCCAACATGCAGCCTATTTAATTGATTAAGCGATCTTCCTCTGTATAATTTATCAATCACACACATAATTAATTCTGTGATCCCAATTCACTTAAATCTTGATAACTTATAAAACCTTCGTATCCTCAATGTGTCATAATTTTGTAACATGACACTAGTCCATAACCTCTTTGTGCACACACCAAATTTATTTTCGCTTCCTGTCGTCACACTTGTTACGTCCAAAATTATTTCGGAGTTTAATCCTTTTATATACTAATCTTTTTATTAGCATACGTGATATCTCATAAAATTTCCGAGGCCCGAGTCTACTTATTACTCTTAGATGCTCAAATCATTGTCCAAAATTATGGGATGTTACAGTCATCATGCTTATTTTGCCGGAAGTGTGCTGGTGATTTAGTTGTTTATTTAATTTCTTCCATTATCAGTAATTCTTTTAGATGTTGTGAATCTTGAAGGTCTTTCTGTATAACTAAGGTTTATGTCTTCTTTTACTTCAACTCTCATCTTTGTTATCTTCTCTTGATGGATGAGCATGCAAAACTAAGGTCTTCTTGCATGATGATATGCTTAAATCTAGGGTTTATATTACTTTTTATTCCTTCTGGTTGCATGGTGACTAAAAGTGAAACATATTCTGCAGAATCTCCATTCGGCTTATTCAGTTCAACAAGAGGTGCTAGGGAGTTTGGCACAGCAGAAAAATATTACTGGTAAAGTTTCTTCAATGCGTGGTGATTTTAATTTGAGATTCTTGTTTAGTGTGCTTGCTTGAATTGTGTCGTAAGACCTCAAATTTTTCATGACATTATTGGTCAAAGAGTTCAACACTCTAATAAGATATTAAAATGTTCAAGTTTGAGTTATTGTCTCTCACAATTTGAATTTAAGTGTGTTTAGGTGATGTGCAACAACATCTCCATCAAACAGAAGCAAATACGAACACACTTCAGAATCATTTGAATTATTCTGTAGTTAGTGCAGAAAAAGTTGATACCACTGAGAGTACTTCACTTCAACAATCATTATCACCAAGGTGTCCTATCAATGTGAAGGATGAGCCTGTTGAGAACATCACAGTGAACTCTTCCATTAACCTTATCAATGATTCATCCAGTGCTGATGCGGAACCAATACTGAGAATCAATGACAAGAAACCCGATGATTGTTTGGATGATCTTGATTTTGTTGTGCTGAAAGATAGGCAGAGAATTTTACTGTCAAGGTGCTATTTTACCTGTACAATTTTAATCATTTTTAGATGAGGTGCCTTTCTCTTAAATCTTGATAATCCACGTCTAATGAAGGTGTTACACTTAGTTCGAAAGATTACTGTAAATAATGGATCTTGGGCCTAACTCAATCCCAAAAGCTAGCTTGTAGGGTGAGGATTGTCCAAGTCCATATAAGGAGTCTATGTTCTCATTCCATATCCGATGTGGGACTCTTAACACTCCCCTGCACGCCCAAACCTTGTTAACTGGAGCGTGGATAATATGATTTGGCGGCCAACATCGGTGAACAAAGAATTGGAATGGTCCTGGCTCTGATACCATGTAAATAATGGATCTTGGGCCTAACTCAATCCCAAAAGTATGGATCTTGGGCCTAACTCAATCCCAAAATCTAGCTTGTAGGGTGAGGATTGTCCAAGTCCATATAAGGAGTCCATGTTCCCATTCCATATCCGATGTGGGACTCTTAACAATTACAATTCTGAAATATCTGTTACCTACCTTTCAACTTACACATCTTTGACACATGTAAACTGTAAAGTCTTAAAAAGAATTAGATCTCATGCTTCTTGGTTCAATGACAGGAAAAATCTATGCTTGAAGATGTCAACTTTAGAGGTAATTGTCTATAGCTTTCTCTTCTTGTTGCAAATGGTACGACATTTTACTTAGTGCATTTATATGCATGGAGGTTCTGGATTTGGGGATAGGAACGGAGGAGGAGTCGTACTTCTGGACTTCGCAAAAGCTTTTGGATTAGTGGTAGCCAACTTGAGTTTCCCGAAGAAGGATGAGCATTTGGTAACCTTCCGTAGTTCAGTGGATGGAACTCAGATAAACTATTTGCTTCTTAGAAAAGACGACAAAGGTCTTTGTAAAGATTGCAAGGTCATTCCGGGTGAGAACCTTACGACCCAGCATAAGCTTTTGGTGATGGATTTGGCGATCAAGAGGAAGAGAAAGAAGAAGGGCGTGGATGATCAGCCAAGGATCAGATGGGGGAGTTTGTGTGTGACTAGTGCCCAGGAAATAGGGGAGAAGTTGATGGCTATGGGGGCCTGGGAGAGTGGGGAAGATGCGAGCAGTATGTGGGATAGGACAGTCAGTTGTATTAGGGAAGCAACTAGAGAGGTGTTGGGGTCTCAAGAGGTAGCCGTGGTGGGCATTGAGGAAACTGGTGATGGAATGGAGAAGTCCAGGGGAAGGTGGAAGCAAAGAAGGTGGCATATGCGAAGTTGGTAGACACCAAAGATGATGAGGAGAGAAGAACGAATAGGGAAAAGTATAAGATGGCGAGGAAGGAGACAAATTTGGCGGTAACGGCGGCAAAGACAGTAGCTTTTGAACGCTTGTATACAGAACTAGAGGATAAAAAGTTGTACAGGCTAGCCAAGGCGAGGGAGAGGAGGGCACGTGACCTAGATCAAGTGAAGTGCATCAAGGATGAGGACGGTAAAGTATTGGTGGATGATGCGCTCATTAGACAGAGATGACAGTTATACTTTCATAAACTCCTCAAAGAAGAAGGGACAGAGACATTGTGTTGGGAGATTTGTTGAACTCCGAGAGCCTTCGTGATTTTGGGTATTGTAGGAGCATAAAGGTTGAGGAGGTTAAGGGTGTTGTTCGTAGGATGAGCAGGGGAAGAGCGATCGGACTAGACGGGATTCCGGGGAATTTTGGAAGAGTGTGGGTAGGAAAGGTCTGGAGTGGCTGACTGAGTTGTTTAATTTCATTTTTAAGACAGTGAAGATGTCCGATGAATGGAGGTGGAGTACTATGATCCCTTTGTATAAGAACAAGGGTGACATACAAAGTTGCAACAACTATAGATGTATTAAGCTGCTAAGCCACACTATGAAAGTGTGGAAAAGGGTGGTGGAGATGAGAGTTTGGAGAGGCGTGTCTATTTTAGAGAACTAGTTTGGTTTCATGCCGGGACGTTCAACTACTGAAGCCATCCATCTTATAAGGAGACTGGTGGAGCAGTATAGGAAAAGGAAGAGAGACTTGCACATGGTATTTATAGACCTAGAAAAGGCATACGACAAAGTTTCAAGTGAGGTTCTATGGAGATGCTTGGAGGTTAAATGCGTACCTATGGCGTACATTAGGGCGATCAAGGATATGTATAATAGAGCCAAGACTAGGGTAAGGACAGTGGGAGGGGACTCGTGAGACTTCCCTGTGATGATGGGGTTGCACCAAGGATCAACTCTTAGCCCTTTTTTATTTGCCTTGGTGATGGATGGTCTAACGCGGAAAATCCAAGGTGACGTGCCATGATGTATGTTATTCGCAGATGATATAGTGTTGATTGACGAGACTCGCAGCAGAGTGAATGCTAAGTTGGAGGTTTGGAGACAGACTTTGGAGTCTAAAGGGTTTAGGTTGAGTAGGACCAAAACAGAGTACTTGGAGTGCAAGTTCAGTAGCGTATCATATGAGGTTGGCGTGGAAGTGAGGCTTGGTTCTCAGGAAATTCAAACGAAAGGAAGTTTTAAATACCTTGGGTCGATTATCCAAGATAAGGGAGAGATTAATGATGATGTCACACATCGCACTGGTGCGGGGTGGATGAAATAGAGGCTCGCATCGGGAGTCTTGTGTGACAAGAAGGTGCCACCAAAGCTTAAAGGCAAGTTCTACGGAATGGTGGTTAGACCAACTATGTTGTATGGGGCAGAGTGTTGGCCAGTCAAGAGCTCTCACGTTCAGAAAATGAAGGTGGTGGAAATGAGGATGCTGCGATGGATGTGTGGACACACGATGAGAGACAGGATTAGGAATGAAGATATTCGGGCTAAGGTGGGGGTAGCCTCGATGGAGGACAAAATGAGGGAAGCGAGGCTACGATGGTTCGGCCATGTACAGAGGAGAGGTGCAGATACCCCAAGT
The DNA here is from genome assembly GCA_034509755.1 of Anisodus tanguticus. NCBI lineage: Eukaryota > Viridiplantae > Streptophyta > Magnoliopsida > Solanales > Solanaceae > Anisodus > Anisodus tanguticus. The sequence goes on along the minus strand of CM067543.1, from coordinate 2,257,953 downwards.
ACGGAGGTGTGAGAGGTTGGCTATGGATAGTTTCAGGAGGAGTAAAGGTAGACCAAAGAAGTATTGGAGAGAGGTGATTAGACAGTACATGCCACCGTTTCAGCTTACCGAGGACATGACCTTAGATAGGAGGGGATGGAGGACTCGGATCAGGGTAGAGGGCTAGTAGGTAGTTGGGCATGTCATGCCTTGTATTTCTCGTGTAGTTTCTTGTCCTTCATTTTCTGGTATTATCTGTTATCTTTTGTGCCATGATCGCTTTATTGTGCTTTGCCTTGCCTTGCCTTGCTTTGCTTTCTTCAAACCGTATCTGACCTTCTTTGTCATGTTTTCTCTTGAGTCGAGAGTCTTTCGGAAACAGTCTCTCTACCTCCCAAGGTAGAGGTACGGTCTGCGTACACTCTACCCTCCTCAGACCCCACCGTGTGGGATTACACTGGGTATGTTGTTGTTGTTGTTGCATTTATGTAGTTTTACAACTTGTGGAACTAACTGATAGCAATAAACACATGTGAACGAATATGAAAAGGAAAAGAAAGAAAGAAAAAAAAAGAAGCAGCAGTTGACATGGGATTGCGAACTATATGCTACAATCTTTAGGTACTCGGAGAATATTTCTTCCTAGCTTCTTGGGCTACTAACTTTTGCGCTGGCTTATTATTGACAAGATCTTCAAGCAATTAAAGTAATTAGTAATATTCTGTAATTTCTGTTTTCTACTGTCATAATCATGTTTTTATATCTTGCAACTAGGGCAGTTTTTCATGAAACTTAGCCATGAAAGTTAGTATATGTTCGATTTTAGTTCAGGGAAGAGCAGGGGAACATCCCTCTTGGTTGCTCGTTCAAATCCAGCAGGTCGAATCCTATGTTTGTTCCAGAACATTTTACATACCTATGTTAGTCTGCTATGCAGTTTTCCTATGATTATTTGGCTCAATTACAATACTGCATTCCTTGAAAGGAAACTACATTATTAGCTTGATAGTTCTCCCTTTCTCTTTATCTCTCATGGATGTTTGGTCCGGAGAGAAGAAGCTATGGTAATTGTCTTTTTAATCATTCTGGAAATACTTATTTACCAATAACTTTCCCCAACGAACTCGCTTTTTGTTGGACAACATTCTCCGGGAAGAGGAAGGAAAAGTGTAATTTAATGTCGGTTATGTTACTTGCTTTGTTCATATCTTGTTATTTCCCTTTTTAATTAGTCAACCGTAGAAGTTGCCAATTTCTCGTATGTTGTGCGGATAACCTTTCCCACTTTTCCAAAGATACTCATGGATGACACGATTTCTCAAAGTGCTGGAATAGTAAAAGGACAGCTTTGTCCTACTAAGATGAAAGATCACCGTTCTCGTGAACTTCATAGGGTTTCTAATTCTCCAACTGTGGCAGTTGGAGGTTTGTCTAGTACAGATCCTCAAGTGGGGCATCACCGGCGAGAATAATAAGTCGGCTGACCGTGCAAATTCGACGGAAATTCCAGGAAATGGTGGGAGAACTGTTTCCAAGCATGAAGAATCAAGTCATGGACAAGACCTTTCATCTTTTAATAGGAAAGGGCAAGTTAGTCCTCCTTTATCGGACTTTGTACATGTCAAGGTTGAACCTGTGGATAACAATATGGTTGAAACACTGTGAAGAATGGAATGGGTAGTTTGCCCTATAGTAGCATGTTTCTGGTGAAAAGCGAAGTTGGAATTGCCAATGAGTCTTCTGAAGATGAACTGGATCATATGCTGTTACGAGAGCGAATGAAGCTGTTCTCTTCGAGAGGGGTTCCTTCATTTGAGATAGGTAGAGTTGCAGAGTGCTCAAGCAAATTAGTTTCTTCTGTCTCTGATTGCACACCCATCTCGTCAGCGCCAGCTAAACCACTAAACGTTAGCCGGCCACGGAAACGAAGGAAAACTGCCACGTAAAATTTCTTTTTGCTGTCTATATACTCTATATGTAAATATCAATTTGTATATGTCTACGTTTATTATGGATGACCTCTATCCTCCCTTTTCCTTCTATCTGTTCAATTATACTTCATAACTGAAATATCAACAGACATATGCTCACATTTACGTGTAATGTATTTATGTGTACTGTCCACATTTTATCCATATCTTTCTCCAACAAACTGCAGAGATTCGGTTGAAGTGGCAATGGAGGAAGATGCTCCTGGCTTCTTGCAGGTATTTTCCCATCAAATTTCCATGTTAAGAATCAGATGGTTCATAGCCTTTATAGATCTTTGCAGGTATTACTTGAAAAAGGCATAAGTGCTGATGAGATTAAGCTTTATGGGGAAAATGAGAGTAATGAGCCTCTTGATGATTTGTCCTCCGAAGACAAACTTGTCGAGCCGGAAGTCGTTATATCTAAGGTATGGCCATACATGTGCTCATGATTTTTCTTGTCACTAATTGAGGAGGAAAGCTGCCTATATTTGTAATTGTGTCTGAATTACCTGTTTCCTCCTGAAGCATGCAATAGATTTTAGTTACTCAATGATCTGGAAAATGTTACTTGATGGTTAGCTCGGAATTAGGCCCTTCTTGAGTTTCATAGCTTTTATTTTCTTTTGCATATCAATTTGTCTATCCTTTCTCAAATAATTTACTAGTCGAAGTTACCATTATCCTTTTCCATGCTTGCTTATGATCGACAGTTGATTATTGATCATTATGGGTTCAGGATATAGAATTGATATTTTTTCAGTTTGAATGTCGAAATCATGGAGTTATTCAATGAATCAAGAACTTGAAGGTTTTGGCTGCTATTTGATTTTTGAAAATTTTGAGTCTCTTTGGTGAGAAGCGGTGGATGTAGAAATCTGTTGTCAACTAGGCTTGGAAGAAAAGTTGGCAAATTGTTGGTGAAGGGGGCGCTTTACGGTTAGAACTTAGAACCATATAATAACAACATACATCACTCATAGAACGAATTGCATGAGTGAAATTTAAGTCTGGGCATGGAAACAGGTGGGTTTTCAGATAGCTAAAGTGATAGACATGTAGATAAAACGAATGCCATTTGATATCTTTTAATGTGAAGCAGTGCGATATTAAGGTGTAAACCTTTCATAGTCTTCTGTGAACTGAAGCCCTTCATGTCAGTTGACGGAGTTGTCAAAGTATTCATCAAGCCCTGATGGAAAGCTTGAAATATTTGGCAGTGTTGAGAAAGCTGAAAAAATAGCAGGGAGTGGGACTAATTAATGTTGTTTCTACATTTGTAGGATTCTAAGTTCTTTACCTCATGTGTTATTACTACTTTTGAGTGGATCAAGCTTTTTTCCCCTTATTGCGTGCACCTTGATTATTCCACCGGGTACCTGCTACCTCCTACCAATATAGGTACCTACCGGTTAACTCTAGACTAAGGCAACAACAACAAATCACCTAATTTTTCCCCTGCTGGGGTTCAACTTGAGACGTGATGTATCCCCTACATACTAGTTAAAATAGGCTATTCTGGAAAAGTTTTGCACCAGACAATCTTAGAACACACTTATGGTCCATTGCTGGTTCTTTCTTTTTTACTTAATTAAAATTTTTCTGGTGATATCTTTTTAGGCAGGGTACTGATCCATTCATTTGATGTCATGTTTTCTGTTAACTTGTTGGTTAGCTTTTCTCCTCCCAACGACAGTCATTGTTAAAGCTAGCTCCACTCCAGTGTACAAAAGGTGAAAAAGCTAGCTATTGTTTGGCTCGTCTTTTTTCCCTCATTGAGCAGGTACAGACATTAATTTGGTGCAAAGTTTAGTTGCCTATATTCATTTTAATATGCCTTTGTATCACTATTATCTCATATGGTGCCCTCTTATCTTTTTCAAATTACACTTTAGGCACGGTATCTACATTTCCTGAAGTGGCCTGTTGAATGTGGCTGGTGCCGAGATCTCCAGTCATTTATTTTTGTCTTTGAAAGACATAACAGGTGTGTTGTTGGTGCCACATTGTAGTTCTAGAGTCTTCATAGTGTTTCAGGATCACCAAGATACTTATATTTACATACATGCAGGATAGTGTTTGAGCATCCTGAATATGGCCATGCAACATACTTCTTTGTACTGGTGGATTCCTCCCCCATTGATTGGCAAATCAGGCGATTGGTAACTGCTATGAAGCTTACTAGCTGTAGCAGAGTCACCCTAATCGAGAATAGAACACTGACGGTATTTACCTTAGTTGCTGCTATATTGGTTTTTCTTATGATGTTCCCATTTTCATGTTGATGATGCAGATTTGACCAAATTTATAATGGCTGGCCCTTTTTCCCCTGGGGAAGGAGAATCTAGTTATCAACTTCCTTTAGCGTCAATTGAAGAGAAATAGTTGCTTTTACTTACCTTTCCCGTAGTGGTCCCTTGTATTTTTCTTTTTTCTTTTTTCAGATATGAGTTTTAATATGAAATATATGGGTACATATTATCTCTAAGGGCATATTAAGTATGAAAAACTTTTGGCTTTCCAGATCTGGCTCGTATTACGAGATCAAACTTGCTTGACTTGAACATTGTTTTTAGAGCATATGCTACGAGATTGACTGATAACCATCTGTTGAGGAAAGACTTAAACGCAGATTGCTTTAAACAACATATTTTTGTGATGTTTAAGTTAATCTCTCTTCTTGTTTCGCTTCCCTGATTCCTACTTCCCTCTGCTTGCCTGTCTTGGGATCCTTTCGGATTGTTCAAATCTCGGACATGGAATTAGAGATGGCAGTGGATTCCGGACCCGGTGGATCCAGATCCGTTTTATAGGATATGGATCTTCAAAATTTGGACCCGACGGATCCGGGTCCGATCCGGATCCATTTATGACGGATCTGGATCTGGATCTTGTGTTTGAGATCCGTATCCGATCCAGATCCGACCCGTGGATCCGTTCTTTATTAAATATATGCATAACCTAGAATGTAATTTTATAAGTATTTTCTTAAAAAAAATCATAAATTCTGTATTTTACATTCAGGTTTGGAGTAATGGATATTGGAAATTTTATGAAGAATTGGCTGGAACATCAATTTTATTACTCCACTAATCACACTCAGCTTCTATTCTCACACCTTTCCTTGAATAAATAAATTAACTGACCTCTTAATTTATTCTATAGATATAAATTAGTGTTGTAATATATTTACTTTCCATGTTTGCTTCAATATGACTTTAATGCCTTTCTACTCCAAAATGGTTAAATGAAACAACTTCTTTAAATACCATGCATTCTTTAACATACTCAAATTATCTCTTGTTTACTTATTTAAGTTTCTATCTATCATACTGAAAAATGCATTTTGTTACAAGTATATGTACATGTTTCTTAGATTTAAATAAGTCTTTATCATTTTATGAGGCTTCCTGATTTTTCTGTTATAGAATCAAGGAGACATTCATTTGTTTACAGCAATATAGGGAGGCCAAAGATGTCATCGTCCAATTCTCCATGTGCAGCATGCAAATTATTGCGTCGAAAATGCACTCAAGAATGTGTATCCAGATCCAATCCGTGGATCCGAATTTGGATTTAATTTTTATGGACCCGATGGATCTGGATCCAGGTATGAAAAACGGATCCAAATCCTTATACATTCACTAAAGGTCCTTTATGTATGATTGCTTTAATCTAAAGAAATCTTAACAATACAAGTGTCTTGGCATGTCAAAATGTTCTCTCAACATTCAAAATTATGCATTTATCTGACCAACTTGTTTTCAGCTAAAGATGTTGAATCTAACATCTCTTTGAAAACTTTTTCATGCTTCCGTTGTCTGCACACAGGTAGGAGAAGAGCTTAGTGAAGGAGAAGCAAGAGTATTAATGTCATAGGGTTGGATACCTAACACCGGTCTGGAAACGATGGTCAACTATTGTGATCGAGTTTTTCATGACAGAAAGATGGAGAAAGATAGCTCGGAGTGGAGGTCGAAAATTGGGAATTTGCTTATGGCCGGATACAATGGTGGTTCAATAGTTGAAAAACTTGTGGAATACAATGTTGCTCAGAATTTCCCTTAAATCAAGTTAGAACTAGAGTAAAACCTAGCTTCCCTTGTCTAAAATCTTGTTAATGCATATCCTTTGTGAACTTAGCCTAAAATGCTTTTTTGTACAGATTTTTGGCCTTATCTTTTAGGCAGGCTGTCTAATCTTAGTTTTTGTTATTGAATATGAAGTTAATTATGTCCTTTAGTGAATGTGTAAGGATAAATTTTGCAGGGCATATTGAGGCTCAACACCTTTTGCAGTAGTTCAAATGAGAAATTGTGAAACTGCTTTTGGTTTTAAAATTTAAATACTATTTCAAAACGACTTTATGTCATCCTATTAAATATAATATTTCTCTTTGATATTGGCTCATGGCTGTGCTAATCCAAAATAAAGTGCTTTATATAGATATATTTTCCAAAAAACTTGTTGAAATGCTTTCATAACATTTAACTACTTTTAGAAATAGGTTTAACTTAATACACTGTCCAATATAAGGAAATTTGAAATTATCAGGTCACTGTTACTTGTTGTAGCAGGTACCCAATTTTATTTTGAAAATTACATATCCTACATTCTAAGAAAGCTTATGAATATTTTTTTAATGACGATGATATAACTTAAACTCTAGAAATATTTTTTTCCAAGGTTATAGAGTACCATCGAACAGTTTGGGGCATTTCAGATAGATGTGGATTTTGGTATTGTGACAAGTTTTTTACTTGTAGCTTTGGCATAGCAAACCCCGTTTTATAATGCGTAAACTGATTTTCTTGATTAAATTAATATGAAAATAGTATTTCCTCTGTTTCAATGTGCATAGCTTGATTCAGAGTATGAAGTTCAAACTAACTAATGTTCAGTGTGAATTTAAATATAGACTTTTCAGTTTTTTCAAAATAAAATTTGCAATGTAGAAACGACATAAAAAGTACTATAAGTCTCAATGGCTAACAATTCAAAAGATTTAGAAGGTATTTGAATTATCATCAAAATATTTTTTTGACCGTACAAAACGACAAATAGTAATTAACTAAGACAAACAAATTGAAATGGGAAGAGTAATAACTACGCTTTAGTTCTAAACAAATTGAAAGTTGAAGTCGATTGATCCTAATTGCCATGGTTCCGCCGCATAATAAGGAGCAATTTTGAGTTATAGCCATTCTAGAACAATCATTTGGTTTGGTTCATTCCTTGACTGCTCTGCTCCCCTCCCCCTGCCCTCACCCCAAAAAAGAGTCAAGCGCAACTATATATGTAATATCCTAGCTATCAGCAAGACAGGTCCGCTATAAAGTCTACCGACCAAAAAATCCTTAAGAATGAGAAAGCCCCCCACATTGGGACTGAGAGTCGAGTCATTCCTGTTTGAATGAAAAAGGTAGGAAATAGCTCGGTATCAGCTCTACTTGTTGGCGGAGCTGCTTATGAATCTTCACAGTGATCATATTTTTCATTCTATATTCTGATGGATTCATCTTGAATTGATTAGTTTATAACTTCTGTCATCTCCTAATCTTAATCTCCACCACTATTATATTTGACCAACTTTATGTTTAACACAACACCATTAAATAATTCAAGAACTTTTTTCTCAAAGAAAAAATAATTTTATGAAATTACTTTTATGTATAATTCTATGTAAAAGAAATGGTATCCACTTCCAAAACGTCTATGAAGCTGCGTTGAGACACATTTTCGTTTTTGGGCTCCCTTTAGCTCAACTTCTGAATAGCTATATTTAGAGTATGTGATTGAAAAATAGCCGGATATTGAAAAGTATTTAAAAAATAGTTATTTTTATACGAAAATAAAATTTGGATAAAATTACCCCACGCTTAACAAAGGCAGAGATCAACCTTTTAAGCCTTTCTGCCTTTTCCAAAATTTAGATCGTGGAGTTTCACTTGTTAACAAACATTTTTTTCGTTAACTTCAGCATATTTTTCGTAAACTCTATTTAGGGTTTATTACCATGTACCGTTGTTCTTAAAAATATTGTACTCTGTCAACTTAACCATTTGAACTAAGTCTCGTTGGCGTTATTTTTAAAACTAAGTCTCATTGGCGTTGTTTTTAACTTCTAACTTTCATAAAAATGGTAATTTCAATTTTTTACAACCAAAATTATGGCGGGTGGTAAGTAACCTGCCCCTCATCCTTAAATAGAGATCTTAGGCTTAAATCCTGTGAATATCAAAGGCATAGTTACAATTTGAACTTTATAAGTTCTAATTTCTATGATAGAGATATCAGATGTTAGTCATTTAAATTTCGGAAAACTCTATCTATTCTGGTGTAGATGGCAGACAGACCTATATTTCTTGATTTTAATAGGACTCCTTACAAGCGTTGTTTCTATCTACTATTATCTAAAAATGTGTTCAACATATACGATTCTAACAAACGCCTTAGTATACTTTACTAATTCTTACATTATTATTCTCGAATGATATGAAAGAAAAAAAACTTATTTTTGAGCTAGACGAAATCGCATAATATTAAAAAATGAGAGAAATCGATTAGTTCAAGATGGATATTAATAAGATAACAATGATTTTTTTTCCTCAAACACCAAACCATATAATGTTAAAAAGAAAAAGAGAAAGAAAAAAAAACTTGTTGATTCAAGTCATATTTTATTGAATTATTTGAAGAAAAAAAAAGGGATAGAAATAAGGTGACAAAATAACTACGTATATAAATAACTAAGGATTTAAAAATAGTGAAAACATGAACGATGAAATAGAAAGCAATACAAAACTTCAAAGGGACGACCACCGTAGGATTACTGGTGACATAAAAAAGCCGATGTTAAAGGAGTCGAGTGCTAAAAGGGTCGGGACCAAACCAAGTTATTTCATCACTATTTAGGCAACTTTTTTAGGTCTTTTCACTCAGATCTTACGTAACCCTTTTTTTTTTTGCCCAAACCACGACGGCCTGTGATTTTTTCTCTGCGTTTAATGCTGATACGGCTTGCCAAGGGCTTGGATGCTGCACTTTACTTTAGAGATGCTTGAGATGTCACATATTTGTTATCTATTCGGGCGTGTGATTCTGAAATTTGAAAACATTGATAAACTCCAGCTATATCTCGTCTTATCTATCGGAGGATGAAAGGGCTCTTTTCCTGTATACCCTCTATTAGAGTCGACTGCGAAGCTGAAAACCGAGAGCTTAAACGGTCTGTTACTCTTATTTAAGTTAGTTTAAGACTTTATTTTTATTATATTTACATGAAAAAATAATTTTTCCTTTGAAATTGTGAACAGGAATTGACCCGGAGGAGAGATCCCATCAAACACATTTTGGAGGCCGCGGATGGTGGGTAAGTTGATTTTTTTTGTTTTCATATTTATTTGAACTAATAATTGTTTTTTTCTCATTTGTGTTTATTTTGTTCTTACAACCAACATTATGGCCGATGGTAACCTGCCTAACATCTTAGGTTTAAGTCCTATTAAGTTGGCTGCCACTTGAAAAATCCTTTGCAGCCCATTTTTTCAAGAAGCATAAAGATGCAACCTTTAGATGATTTCAGCTATGGGATTCCATCATTGATGCCACTAAGTAACCCTCAATATCGAGATTTGGAAGCTCAAGATTGGACTCCACAACATACACCATTAAACTCCTCATCTAAGGATTTTGAAGCTACTACACTAGCTTTGGACACCAATGTTAAAGCGATAGAAGTTTATGAAAAGATACAGATAAGCTTGAGTCGAAGATGTCGACCCTAGAGCAGAAGGCAAATGAGGTCATAAAAGAACTTTTTAATCAGATTGGGTTTCTTCTCTCGTATACTGGAGGAGGGATAAACTTGCAAGCTTTGCATCTTTCTTGTGCTGTTATTGGGTGGTTCACTTTCGTTTCAGTAATTTGTTTTATTGTAGGATTGCATGTTATTATTTGGGCGGCAGACATGAGATTAAAAAGGATGACCCCTTCTGTCAAAAACCTGGATGAAAAGAGAGAAGAATTAGACAGTCAAGCACGAATAGTTTTGCATTCAGAGAGTGAAAGGTCATTCCCGCAAAATCAGAGTGGAAGTATTGAAGACACAACTCTATTACATACTAAAGTGGAGTCTGCATCAGTGATAAAGACGTATTCGCGGATAGTGAATTCTGAGAATTATTTAAGTAGATTTGAGAAGTACAATTGGCGATTCATTGTGGCTGCGATCATAATTGTGCTAGTTAATGGGGCTTCTACATGTTGCGTTGCCTACTACACGTATTGCCATGTTGATGCGTTATGGTGTAAAAACCCTGTGATGACACCTTAAAAACCAATTACTTAATAAGGAACAATGAAAACATGAAGGATGAAATAGAAAGCAATGCAAAACCTCAAGGGACCAAAAGGTAAATTTACAAAGTAGAAATGGTATTAGACGACAGTCGTAGGATTACCGGTGACATAAAATGAGTCGATGATAAGTGAGCCGAGACCTAACCAAGTCATTTCAGCACTATTTAGGAACTTATATAGGTCTTCTTGTTCAAATCTTACGTAACCCTAACCATTTTATTTTTTTTTGCCTAAACCACGATGACTGTGAGTTTCCTCTTCCTTTATTGCTGATACGGTTTACCAAGGGGCTGGATTTTGCGCTTTCCAACGAACATTTCATAACCCTAGCTAACCCTATGTGTGTCTCCACTGTCCCAATCGATTTCATAACCCTAACCGACCTTGTGTGTGTCTCCATCTACATCCCAAATACAGATGATAATATCCAAACTTAGCTTTTCCTTTTATTTTTTCAACCTCTCCACTTGTCCATTCCCAAAATAAACTCTTGGTATATGAAGATACTGAGTTTCTCTTTTGGCTAATGGCATTGAAGATGGTGTCTATAGATATGAGGGTTTTCACCTCCAAAATCCAAACAATTCACAATGTTTTCAAACTCACAAAAAATCAACTCACTAACAGCCTCAGAAAACAATTCAAAAATGTCTATTGAATCTATTTCTGCTGAAAATGCCCAATAAATTCAACAAAAGCGCGAAAGGCAAGTCTCACAGAACACTGACCTCATCTGGGAACATCCATTCCGTATCACCACAAAACAAAGGACGGACTCAGGAAGTCGATGCCTCCTTGTTTGGTGGTCCTCCGAGGAGAAGGATGACAATGATGAAGGAGCTACATCAAAAAGACAAGTGACTTCTTCTGATGATTCTCTAGAAAAGAAAAGGAGGAAGAAGAGGGTGTTACAAAAGCCAAGTGATGCCACATCACATACTCTGCAGGGAGAATTATTAACTCTCCATCTTTTCTCAACTCACTCCACACGGATAGTAATAAATAGTATTAGTACGTAACCCCCCTCCAAATCCTCTTGTAACAATGCTTTAGCATTGCCCTTAAGTTCGGCTAGTATACGTTTCTTAAATTTTAATTGTTACTGTATGTAGTACTCCCTGTAAGAATTGTTTTTATATTAATATATTATAATTTAACAAAAAAATGGTAGGTGGTAAGTAATCTGCCTCTCATTCTTAAATAAAGGTATTAGGTTTAAGTCCTGTAATCAAAGGCATAGTCAAAATTTAAACTTTATAAGTTTTAAATTTTATGATAGAGGTACAAGATGTTAGTCATTAAAATTTGTTCACCATTTCAGAGACTATAAACTTAAGTTATTCCTTCTCCAACCTTCCTTTACTGTTAATAACAAAGATATCATATGCTTACTCTTCTAAAATGATAAATTAGATGCTATTACTTAAGCTCTTTGTTTCTTTTGAAATTTACTTCTTCTACAAACAAAATAATTTTTTAATGTTTGATTAGGTGTTAATATGTGTTGTGTGATGAATTATATTTTTAATATTAAATATTCATCACAATATAATAATATTGACTGAATAAGTAATTTGGAATACGAACTAAAATAATTGTAAAGCATTTCATGATGTATCTAGAAAAATGAATACTTCTACAGGAAATTTTTGTGTACATGTAATATTATAGTGCTATTTACCTATAATACCATTAAAATTAAATTTAATGAAAATAACGATAGATTAATTACCAAAACTACCAAAATAGGATAAATACGGATATGATGTAAATTTATTTTGAATAGAATCCCCTTAATGATGCCTTATTTTAAGGGATATGTTGTTACCATTTACCTTCTTAATTATGTCTTTTTTAAGGGATATGACGTTACCATTTACCTTCTTTTGCTATTCATATCTTCTTCTCACAACAAATTTTGCTGTCCAATAACTATTCCCATAAAATTTTATCACTTGTGTTTACTATACAACAAAATATATTAAAAATACAAAACACATCTATAAAACTCTTCTAAACAATGAACATACAATAGGTAGATAAAAATTATCAGTAGAAAAAAATATAACCTATTACTTGTATATATAAAAAAATATAGTAAAAATACAAAATCAAAGTTAGATGTATTGTAATATGAAAAATACTTACCCTATTATCAGTATATACAAATACAACACAATACGTTATAATGAAATTAACATACAATAAAAATGATGTAACTGAAATGAAAAAAAATTGAAAAAATTATAACCTTCGTGAAATGATAGTATTTGTTGGAAATTTATTAAATGTGGAATTAAGTATATCCCATTAATTTATGACTCGAACAATTGGGGCCCGCACGTCGGAAACGTCGTTTCCACACACATGCACACGTAGTGCCAAGTATCGCAAATTTCATTAGTGAAAGAGATATTGGTACGTATGAAATACGTTTGAGACATAGAATTATGGACGGTTATTGGCCAAATGACAAAGTATTCCACGTTGGTAAACGAAGGAAGAAGTGTAAGATGAAACGAGTCGGAAATCACCGCGGAGCCGTGAAGGGTCGCGGCGCCACACCGTCGGAGCCGCGATGCTAATTGGTTGACCAGTCACTGGAGCCGCGGCCCCACGACGCTAATTCACAGAGTCGCGGTGCTTCAGAGGTAGAATGCTGCGACGGAAAGTTGGAAAGATCCGACCTTTGGGCTGGTTTTGGAGCATTGATTCTCCATTACTTGGCACATGAATTCAGCCATTATTTGGCTGAATGTAACCCCTCAATCAAGTGCCATTACATGGCTATTGAAGGCCATTAGTTGGCTAGTTGAGGGGTCTTCTCCTTACACTATAAATTGAGGCATTTGGCTCAATTGAACACAACACTCAACACTTAGAAAATACTCCATATTTTCTGAATTCATCTTCTTCCTCTCTAGTAGTTACTATACTCAAAGTTCTTCAAAAGTAAAACTTGAGTTTCCTTTGCTCATTTGTTAAGTTGTTGTTGTATCTTGGGAGACTATTGCCCAACACCGTAAAAGAAGATATACGGGGCAATCTTGTCTTAAAGACAGAGTGACATCACTCGACTCAGCAAATCACACAAGCAGTTTGTTAAGTTCTTGATTTTCAGTTTATTGTAATATTTAGTTTATCCTTTCTTACTATTGTAATAGTTACTTACTTCTCGTTCCCTGCAACAATTGTATCACAATAGTATTTACCCTATTATAGTATATACAACACAAATATATTATAATGAAATTAACATACAATAAGAATGACGTAACGTACATACGAAAAATATAGTAAAAATACAAAATAAAAGCTAGATATACTGTAATGTGAAAAATACTTACCCTATTATCAATATTTACAACACAAATACATTATAATGAAATTAACATACAATAAGAATGATGTAACGTACATACAAAATAATACAGTAAAATACAAAATCAAAGCTAGATATACTATAATGTGAAAAACACTTGCGCTATTATCAATATATACAACACAAATACATTATAATGGAATTAACATACAATAAGAATGATGTAACGTATATACAAAAAATACAAAATCAAATTTAGATATAATGTATTATGAAAAATACTTACCCTATTATCAGTATATACAATACAAATACATTATAATGGAATCGATATACATATGACGTAACTGAACTGAAAAAATTAAAACCTTGGCGAAATGAAAAAATAATTAAAAACACATTGTGGCGATGGTACCGAATTGACTGAGAGAGGGGCAATGTGTACTGCTTCATGTGAGAAGTTTCATTTAAGCTCTAACATTACATATATATTTGTTGGAAATTTGCCTTTGGCGGGAGTTGCGACCGACCAACTTTAACGGCTTAAACACTAGTGTTACGTATGTTGGAGAATTCGGTTCTTCACACATGCATGATCTACTAAGTACGTAGATAACCGTAGGGCCAAGAATCGTCAAATTTCATTAAGAAATGAAAGAGATATTGGTCCACGAAGTGAGGTGTTTGAAGCATGGAAAGTGTGGTATTGGGTTCAATTCTCCCACATCGGTAGAGGAAGAAAGAATTGTTGTGTATATATTACTCGAAATTGGTTTGGGGTTTGGGACCCCAAGGGGTATCCCATGTGTTTAAAGGAGGGAGGACCTAGATGTGCTTCGGTTCGAGGAAAGACCACACGCGCGCCGCCGCCGCCCCGTCCGGTCCGGTTCCGGTTCGGGTTCACGGGTTCACGGGTTCACGGGTTCACGGGTTCACGGGTTCACGGGTCGTGGGTCTGTGGGCTGTGGGCCTTCTGATATTATCTTTTTGGGCCAGAAAACTTTGCCAGAAGTGCAGTTTGGTCCCAGAAGTTTCAAGATGTACAGTTTAGTCCCTGAAGTTTCAAGATGTACAGTTTGGTCCCTGAAGTTTTTCAGAAAATCAAAACAGAAACGACAAAGCACTCAATTCAGCCATTTATTTTGGCTGAATTACTCCTCCCATAATGGCCAATTCCGTTGGTCTTTTCACCATTTAATTTGGTGGCTTTACTACCTCCATAATGGCCATTATTTGGCCAATAATGGCTGTTATGGAGGCAGCTAAAGAGCCCTCCCTCACCTATATAAACACCCCTACACCATTGTTGAGACACACAGAAAATATACTAGCTATATACACGAAAATACACAAGCAAACCAGTTTCTTCCTACACCTTCCTTGCATCATTTCTTGCTCAATATTCTTCAAGGTAGCATTTGAGTTTCCTTTGCTCAAGTGTTCCATTGCTGTTTTATCTTGGGAGACAAATTGTCCAGGACGTATAAAGGATACATACGGGGCAATATTGTCTTAAGGACAGAGTGCCACACTCGACTCAGCAAAAACAGAAAAATAGTTTTTCATTTTCATCTTTGTAATTTCCAGTTTTCTAGTTGAATTGTAATTTCAATTCTTACATTAGCAGTTGTTTGTAATTTCCGTTTCCTGCAACTTTTGTAACAACCAACAACTTAAGACAATATTGGCTTACTGAAACTGCTATAACATGGCTGGAAATATGTCCGATGTTCTTGCTACTGCTACTCTGCTGCCTCTCGAGGCAATGTTGCTGCCAATGCTTGCGCTTACTCGCTCAAGGCGATAACACCGCCGCCTTTGCTTTCTTCTTCTGCTGCCCATTGCTCAAGCGATAACACCGCTGCCTTCCCGGCTCACGGAGCTCCACCCTCTTCCTCACACCACCATGATCGCCACGAAAAATTCATGGGATCGGAATTCAAAAGATGGCGCAAAAGATGCTTGTTTTATCTAACGATTATGGGCATGGCCCGATTCCTTACGGAAGATCCTCCACAAGCTGGAGATGAAATGGACTCTTCGCCTGCTGAAACGGGTGAAGGGGGCCTTGGTATCCATGTCGTTAACGGCATGAAGATGGTTCGTGATGCATGGAATCATAGCGATTTCATGTGCAAGAACTATATACTTAACTGCTTGCCAGACCCTCTCTACACGGTCTATTGCACCGTTGGCACCGCCAAAGAGTTGTGGGAAAAACTGCAAAAGAAGTACAACGCACAAGATGCGGGTACTAAGAAGTTCATCGTTGGGAAATTTCTAAAATTCCAAATGGTGGACAGCAAGACAGTGATGTCCCAAGTCCAGGGAATTTCGAGATGATTCTACATCACCTGGATTTGGAAGGACTAAAACCAAACGAGCGAGTTTTTGGTTGCATCGGCCGATTGAGAAGTTACCTCCTTCATGGAATGAGTTTATGAGTTACTTGAAACTCAAGACAAAGGAGATGACCTTTGAAGAGCTTGTTATCAAACTGCAAATCCAGGAAGATAATAAGAAGACCTTGCCAAAGGGTAGACAACCTGCTGAGGCGAAGGCGAATCGGGCGAGGCCAAAGGGAACTCAAGCAAGAAGCGGAAGTTCCGGAAAGACGGCAAAGCCCCCTGCAGGCGAGAGATGTTCGGAGGTAATTGTCATCACCGTGGGAAACCTGGTCATAGGATCAAGGAATGCCGCAAGCTCAAGACTGAGCAACAACAGAAAGCCAAGTCAAAAGGCAAGGCTCAAGCAAACGTCGTCAAGGACACGCTCCTGGATGACATGATCGAGGAATTCGCTGCAGTGGTGCTAGAAGCCAACTTGGTTGAGAATCCGATGCAGTGGTGGTTGGACACAGGTGCTACAAGGCACATCTGTTCCAACAAAGATGCCTTCTCCACGTACACACCAGTCGCTGACAAGAAGCTGTTCATGGGCAACAACGCTTCTTCCGACGTGATGGGGGTTGGAAAGGTGGTCCTGAAGATGACTTCCGGCAAGGAACTTACTCTGAAGGAAGTGATGCACGTCCCAGATATTAGAAGAAATTTAATTTCTGGAACTTTATTAGTTAATGCTGGTTTTAGGCTAGTATTTGAATCAAATAAATTTGTACTCACTAAAAATGGCACATTTGTAGGAAGAGGCTTCGTCTGTGAAGGCCTTTTCAAAGTGAATGCCATGTCTGTATTGCGTCAAGGAAATAAAGTTGAGTCTTCTTCTTATTTGCTTGAGTCTTCTAATTTATGGCATCATAGATTAGGACACGTAAACTACAAGTCTATTCAAAGGCTGGTAAAGATGGAGTTGTTGCCTTCTATCGACATAAACCCTCAACATAAGTGTGAGGTGTGCGTAGAGGCAAAACTTACTAAGCTTCCTTTTCGATCTGTCGAAAGGAATACCGCTCCTCTAGAACTTATTCACACAGATATATGTGATTTGAAGTTTGTACAAACTAGAGGGGGGAACAAGTACTTTGTGACATTTATAGATGATAGCACAAGGTATTGTTACCTTTACTTGTTGAAAAGTAAGGATGAAGCCTTTGAAGCGTTTCGACGTTACAAAGCAGAAGTTGAGAATCAACTTAGCCTACGGATTAAATCCATTCGTAGCGATAGAGGGGGAGAATATGTAGCACCATTTGAGGAATACTGTGCCCAAGAAGGCATTATTCATCAAACGACGGCTCCATACTCACCTCAATCAAACGGTGTGGCGGAACGAAAGAACCGCACATTAAAGGAAATGATGAATGCCTTGCTTATCAATTCCGGTCTTCCCCAAAACATGTGGGGAGAAGCTGTCCTTACTGCTAATACGATTCTTAACGAGTCCCACATAAGAGTAAGGATAAAACTCCATATGAATCATGGAAGGGAAAGAAACCCACCTACAAATATTTTAAGGTGTGGGGTTGTCTGGCAAAGGTAGAAGTACCCAAGCCAAAGCAGGTCAAGATTGGGCCTAAGACTGTAGATTGCATATTCATTGGATATGCAAATAACAGTAGTGCTTATCGCTTCTTAGTGCATAAGTCAGATATTCCAGATATCCACCAGGGTACAATAATGGAATCAAGGAATGCTCTATTCTTTGAAAGTACCTTTCCTAGAAAGGAAAAAGACATAACCTCTCTCAAACGAAGTTATGCACAAAGCTCTCAAGAACCGGGAGTCCTTGATGCCGGATCGAATGGTTCAGATCTAGCGAATCCCGAGGTGGCTGAACATCCGGAATCTAGTGTTCCAGATTCTCAGAACTTGGAGACTCCAGATATGGATCTAAGGCGAAGTAAAAGGGCCAGGAAGGATAAATCCTTTGGTCCTGACTTTGTAGCTTATATGGTTAATGATGAACCTAGGACAATTGCTCAGGCGTTGTCAACTCCAGAAGCACCGCTCTGGAAAGAAGCTATTGAGAGTGAAATAGGCTCCATTCTGCATAACCATACGTGGGAGTTGGTTGATCTTCCTCCGGGAAATAAACCGTTGGGGTGTAAGTGGATACTCAAACGGAAATACAAAGCAGATGGGTCTATCGACAAGTACAAAGCCAGGTTGGTAGTCAAGGGCTATCGGCAAACAGAAGGCTTTGACTACTTTGATACCTACTCCCCGGTATCCCGGATGACATCCATACGGGTATTCATTGCGATCGCGACTTTGCGTGACCTTGAGATACACCAAATGGACGTCAAGACAGCCTTCCTAAATGGTGATTTGGAAGAAGAAATATATATGGACCAACCCGAGGGGTACGTGGTTCAAGGACAAGAGAAGAAAGTCTGTCGACTTGTCAAATCTCTGTACGGGCTGAAACAAGCCCCGAAGCAATGGCACGAAAAATTTGATAGTACTCTACTATCGAAGGGTTTCGCCATTAATGAGTGTGATAAATGTGTCTACATGAAAGGTAACTCTGACTCGTTTGTTATGATATGCCTGTATGTAGACGACATGTTAATCACAGGAAGCAGTCCTAGGGTCATCCTAGAGACTAAGAACATGTTGAAACAATGCTTCGACATGAAGGATATGGGTATCGCGAGATGTCATCTTAGGGATTAAAATCTCTAAGACGTCGACGACGGCTAGTCTTATCTCAGTCTCACTACATCGAGGATGTTTTGAGAAAGTTTGAGATGTTAGACAGTTCACCGATAAAGTCACCAATGGATTCAAATCAAAAGCTTGATAAAAATCTTGGTGCACCTGTATACCAGGAGCGATATGCACAGGTGATCGGTAGTTTGATGTATATAACAAACGCACCCGACCTGATATTGCTTACGCATCAATAAGTTGGCTAGGTTCACCCGTAATCCAAGTGATAATCACTTTGAAGGCGTTGAATCGGGTATTACAATACTTGAAATACACGTTAAATTACGGGTTACACTATTCGAGATATCCAAATTGTACTAGAGGGGTACGGTGATGCAAACTGGATATCGATATAGAGAACACCAAGTCCACCGGTGGGTATGTATTTACAATTGGTGGTGGGGCCGTGTCTTGGAAATCCTCTAAGCAAACTTGCATCGCCCGATCCACAATGGAATCGGAGTTTATCGCTTTAGACAAAGCGGGAGAAGAAGGCTGAGTGGCTTCATGACTTCTTAGAGGATGTTCCGTGTTGGAACAAACCCGTACCTTCGGTAATGATCCACTGCGACGATCGGTCGGCTCTAGGAAGGGCACGGAATGCTATGTACAACGGCAAGTCTCGTCATATTCGACGGAGGCATAAGACCGTTAGGCAACGATCACCACGGGTATAATATCCATTGATTACATTAAATCAAAGGATAATATAGCAGACCCATTGACAAAGGGCTTACCCAAAGATCAGATGACTTGCCTGTCTAGGGGAATGGGCTTAAAACCCAAAATATAAGGACTGATACAGCGGTAACCCAACCTTACTAACTGGAGATCCCAGTAATTCGGTTCAATGGGAAAACTAAGTTGTAAAGGTTCAGTTGATCGCTTCGGTGGAAGTATGAGCACTTCGGATAGTGATTTCTGAAAAGAAACACCAAATCCAAAGCCGTTCCCGCGATAGACTTTAAGTGGCTATCTGCAGTGTGGGTAAAGGTTAAGTTTTCAAAACCTGTAATGCTCCTCAACAGATTGAGGTTAGGTTTGGGAAACTTTTAATGGTTCCTAACACTTGTGAAGTGGGGTATAGCAGGGATACCTTGTAGGAGACCACCTATTTAAGTGCGAGGACGGGCCGCCTCAAAATGAACGCACTTAAGAATCCAAGACGTTGTCCATGGCCACAACGGACAAAACATTACGAAGAAGAGAGTAAGGGAATTTGTTGTGTTGGTACCATTGACTTGGCTTACACTAAACACTGACGGTTCAAGACATCACGTTCACCGCGCAGTAAGTAAGTCCGATGGTATTCAGCTATGGAAGGTTCAAAGCTGAAGCTACCTCTCCTTATGCAACATCGGTCCGCTGAAATATTGCTGGAAATGGAAAAGGCACCATGTGAGTGCGCCAAAATCTCTTTCAAGAGGGGATTGTTGGAAATTTGCCTTTGGCGGGAGTTGCGACCGACCAACTTTAACGGCTTAAACACTAGTGTTACGTATGTTGGAGAATTCGGTTCTTCACACATGCATGATCTACTAAGTACGTAGATAACCGTAGGGCCAAGAATCGTCAAATTTCATTAAGAAATGAAAGAGATATTGGTCCACGAAGTGAGGTGTTTGAAGCATGGAAAGTGTGGTATTGGGTTCAATTCTCCCACATCGGTAGAGGAAGAAAGAATTGTTGTGTATATATTACTCGAAATTGGTTTGGGGTTTGGGACCCCAAGGGGTATCCCATGTGTTTAAAGGAGGGAGGACCTAGATGTGCTTCGGTTCGAGGAAAGACCACACGCGCGCCGCCGCCCCGCCCGCCCGGTCCGGTCCGGTTCCGGTTCCGGTTCACGGTTCACGGGTTCACGGGTCACGGGTCGGGTCGTGGGGCCGTGGGCCTTCGATATTATCTTTTTGGGCCGAAAAACTTTGCCGAAGTGCGGTTTGATCCCGTGTTTCGGATGTACATTTTGGACCGAATTCTTTCGGATATGTACAGTTTGGTCCCGAAGTTTCAAGATGTACAGCTTTAGTCCCCGAAGTTTCAAGATGTACAGTTTGGTCCCTGAAGTTTTTCAGAAAATCAAAAATTCGACGGTCAAAACAGAAACGCCAAAGCACTCAATTCAGCCATTTATTTTGGCTGAATTACTCCTCCCATAATGGCCAATTCCGTTGGTCTTTTCACCATTTAATTTGGTGGCTTTACTACCTCCATAATGGCCATTATTTGGCCAATAATGGCTGTTATGGAGGCAGCTAAAGAGCCCTCCCTCACCTATATAAACACCCCTACACCATTGTTGAGACACACAGAAAATATACTAGCTATATACACGAAAATACACAAGCAAACCAGTTTCTTCCTACACCTTCCTTGCATCATTTCTTGCTCAATATTCTTCAAGGTAGCATTTGAGTTTCCTTTGCTCAAGTGTTCCATTGCTGTTTTATCTTGGGAGACAAATTGTCCAGGACGTATAAAGGATACATACGGGGCAATATTGTCTTAAGGACAGAGTGCCACACTCGACTCAAAAAAAAACAGAAAAATAGTTTTTCATTTTCATCTTTGTAATTTCCAGTTTTCTAGTTGAATTGTAATTTCAATTCTTACATTAGCAGTTGTTTGTAATTTCCGTTTCCTGCAACTTTTGTAACAACCAACAATATTTAGTGCTATGAGAATTGCCTCTTGACTTTAAGTAGTAAAATATTTTTGTTTGGTGGGAAAGAATTCATCTCCACTTAACTTTACCATAATAGGTTGGTGCTTAGTCCTAGGAGACAAAAGTTAGTGGATTCCATCATTTAGTAATGATGACTCAATGATTAACCAAAGGCATGGCCATTGATTTTAGAGAATTAGGAGGAATTCTTACGTGAAGAACCATTTGTGTCACTGTCCAGTGTGTAAATTTTGTTTTTTTTTGGCACTGTCATCTTCCCATACATACTACAATCACCAATCAGGATTAAGATTATGGAAATAATGAGCTTGTATAATATATTAGTGAAGCTTTCTCTTTGGGGTTATTACTCTCAAATTTTGTGATATTTGAAATTTGTAATGTGAGATTTTAATCATAAGTTAAGATTTGGGGTAATGGAAGGTTTCAAGCCCCAGTATTAAAAAATAAAAATATATGATTTGAGAGTTTATTGATGAATGAAATTGACTAATTTATGGATATAGCCCCTTAAGGTATGGGTAAAATGATTTTTCAACAAAATTTTGATTTTGCCCTTGTGGGCTCGGGGTCACGTTTTGAGTTCACTTTGATTCCAAATTAAAGCATAGCAATATGGGTGTCCTTAGATTCGTAATTTAACGTAGATTATATATTTTATAGACCTTGTTCGTAGAGAAGCATTACAAAAGGGGAAGGCTCAAGTTTGATTGTCTATGTTACCCGCTCGGCCTCGATGTAGGTTACAACTTACTTGAGTTAGACTTTGATTAGAGAGTCGTATATTTGTCGTAGACATTGATGGGGATAGCATGATAGGCCTTCGGGCATGTTGGTGGTGATAAATTTCACTGGTTTGGTATGAATATTGTTTACATGGGCTTGTCGCTATATGTGTTATATTATGTGATATTTGATTGTCTGATTTTCTGTTACATACTAGCTCGCTTATCTCATGAAAAGAAAGAGTGAACGATAATATGACTTGTACTTGTTGATTTGTTGTTGATGATACTGTTGAAATTGATATCATGCAAGCACGCTTTACTTATTACTCTGATTTTGGTCATGATGATGAGGTGAGTGATTGAGATGCTCTGAGGCCTTTGCCGAAGGTTCAGAGTGACAGAGATACTCCGAGGTTTCTGTTGGAGACGAGAATGTTGATGCTTTCGAGGTTTTGCTGGATAGACCGAGTGGTACATGAACTTCGTGGGTCCCCCATGAGTCATGGCTTCGAGACTTTGTCCTTAGCATGTGTGTACGAGAGTGGAGTGATAGAGGGGGATTTTGTATTGTATTGTACTCATCTAGTATTGCATTGTACTCATCTAGTATTGCATTCTCAAATGTTATGTTGTGACTTATACTTGTCTTAGTTGACTACTTGATTTCTTGGATATTGGACTTGTTTTGATACATGATCTTAATATGTGCTACTTGTTGGTTTCTACTTCTTATTGCATTATCTAATCTTAGTCGGCCTATGATACTTATCAGTACTACTGTTGTGTTGATACTACTATTGCACTTTTTGTTGAGTGCAGAGTACGATCTAGGCTCTAGTTCGACACCCCGTGGCTGATCACACGAGGGTGACATCTTTGGTCATTTTGGGTGAGCTACTTGGTCATCTCTGCCCCTGAATGACCCTCTTTATCTACTTCTGTATTTCTTTTCTAGCAGACAGTATGTAGCATTCGGGCACTTTCAGATTTGTATTCCAGATTATATTTAGTGCTCTTGTACGCTTTTGACCAGATCTTTGGGGATGTTGAATTTTCATTTATGATAGTATTTAAGATGTGATAATTCATCCGTATTTAATGTTTGCTTACTTAACTTGTTATTTCAAAATGTTGGGATATAATTCGCCTACCAGGAGATAGTGTAGGTGCTATCACGATCTACGATTTGGATCGTGACAACGAAACCGCATAATATTAAAAATTGAGTGAAATTGATTAGTTCAAGGTGGATATTAATAAAATAACAATGATTTTTTTCTCAAACACCAAACCATATAATGTTGAAAAGATAAGGTAAAGAAAAAAACTTGTTGATTCAAGTCAAATTTTATTGAATTATTTGACGAGAAAAAAAAAAGAAATAGAAATAGGGGAACAAAACAATTACTTATATAAATAACGAAGGATTTAAAAACATTGAAAACATGAAGGATGAAATAGAAATCAATTCAAAACCTAAAGGGACCAAAAGGTAAATTTTACAAAGTAAAAATGGTATTAGACTACAGTCGTAGGATTACTAGTGACATAAAAAAAAACTGATGCTACATGGGCCTAGACCAAACCAAGTCATTTACAACACTTCTTAAGCAACTTATTTAGGTCTTCGTCGTTCAGATCTTATGTAACCCTAATCATTTTTTTGGCCTAAACCCCGATGACCTGCGAGTTTTGCTCTGCCTTTAGTGCTGATACAGTTTGCCGAGGGATTGGATGCGCTTTCCAACGATATCTCACTCTGGAGATGTTTGAGATTTCGGACGTGTGATTCTGAAATTTGAAGACATTGATAAACTCTAACTACATCTCATGTCTTATGTATCGGAGGAGGAGATGACTCTTTTCCTGCATGCCCACTTCCAATAGAGGCTCAGAGTTTCCGCTCTGAGCTTCTATTGGAAGCTGGCTACTGGATTCTTAAGCTCGAAGCTGAAAACAAAGAGCTTAAACGGAATGTTGCTCTTATTTTAGTTTAGGACTTCATTTTCCTTTTTATTTACATGAAAACAACAACAACAATAATATATCCAGTGCAATCTCATAACGTGAGGTCGGGTGAGGATAGAGTGTACGCAGACTTTTCATCTATCTTGGTAGGTAGCTATTTCCGAGAGACCCTCGGCTTAGAACAAACATTTATATGAAAAGAATATATTTTACCTTTTGAAATTGTGATTAGGGAATGACCCGGAGGAGAGATCTCATCAAAGATATTTTGGAGGCCGCGGATGGAGTTATTAAAGTGTTGACGGCAGTCCACAAATCGGTGCAAAAAATCAAGGGTTTGTGGGTTAATAGGGTAAGTTGAATTATTTTTGTTTTCAAATTTATTTGGACTAATAATTGTTCTATTTTCTCATTTGTTTTCTTTTTTGCAGTAGTTAAAATAAGAAATGGTGAAACTGCCTTTGGTTTTAAAATTTGAATACTATTTTTTCAAAACGACTTTATGTTATTCTATTAAATATAATATTCCTCTTCAATATTGTGGTTCATGGTTGTACTAATCACGATATAAATTGCTTTACATAGATATATTTTCCAAAAACTTGCTGAAATGCTTTCATAACATTGAATTGCTACTAGATACAAGTTTAAGTTATACACTGTTATATATACACAATATACACATGTATAGTGTGTGTATATTAAAGAAAATTGCTCTCGGAATTGCTCTCGGTTTGGACAGATTTGTACCAAGTAATTTATGGTAAATATTTAGTATCCTAGTTTAGGTAATGTTGTAATATAATTAGTAGTGTATTACCATAATTAGTGTATTACCGTAAATGTATAGAATAAGGTTTTAGGAATAGAATAGGAATAGGATTCTCCTATTTTGTAACTTGTATATATAGTCTTTCAAGTAATGAAAATAATCAAAGGGATTATTTCTTTCATACACATCGTTAATGTAAGGATTTTTCACACCATCAGGTCACAACTACTTGTTATAGTGTGTAACTCGTCTTATTTTGAATATTATAAATTTCATAATAGATCTGTAAATATTATTTAAATGATGATGATAGAACTTAAACTCTATAAAAATATTTGTTTTTCATGGGTTTTAGAAACTATTTTTAAAAATCTCTTCACGCAATTCAAAAGGTTAAATAAGCAAATGATATTTCTCGATCAAGGATGTAATACTCTTTGTAGTAGCAGTCCTTACATACTTACGAATTCCACTGAACCCAAAAATGACACACTAGAAGAATCCGTTGAATCTTCCTATATCAATAAATTGATACTTATTTCATTCCAATTACCAAAAGATTTCTTGCATTTCATATAGGTTTAGAATTTGATATTGTGAAAAGTTTTTTACTTGTAGCTTTTGCATATTTCAAACTTTGTTTTATGGTGCATAAATTGATTTTCTTGATTAAGTTATTCTTGAAAATAATAACAACTATGTTTTAATTCCAAACAAGTTGGGATCGGCTTATACACTTATCATATTTTTCATTTTGTACTGATGATTCATCTTGAATTGATTACTTTATAGTAATTTTCTTGTACCACCACAAAAGCATTGTTTTCATTCATCGTTAGCTGAGGTTATTAGTTATTACCATATGAAACTCCCATCATCTCCAAATTTTAATCTCCACAACTATTATATTTGACTAATTTATATTTAACACAACACCAGTAAATAATTCAGGAATTTTTTCCTTTTCTGAAAATAATTCTATATAAAAGTAAACGGTATCTAATTCCAGAACGTCTATGAAGCTGCTTTGACACATATTTTCGTTATTGGACCCAACTTCTGCCTTTAGCCCAAAAGTTTGAGTTGGGCTTAGAATTTTAGATAAAGTTTACGAATAACCATTTTTAGAGCTTGTAGTTAGAAAATAACCGCATATTGAGAAGTCGTTGAAAATTTGTCATTTTTATACAAAAATAAAATTTAGATAAGAATAATACACGCTTAACAAAGGCAGACAGACACAAACTTTTTCAGCTTTTCTGATTTTTTCAAATTCCAAGATATTATTATGGGGTTTCACTTGTTAGAAGTTCGACACAATTAAATATTTTTTTATCATCCAACATTTTTTCATAAATTCTAACAATTTTTCCTCAATTTCAGCATTCTGACTCGAAGATATAAAAACTTCGTTGGAATACTAAAGTTTCATAATTATACTGCAATTTGAAGAAATAAAATCTTCATCGTTTAAGTCTGTGATTGAATTGCTATTCTGGTTTTATTAACTAAAACAGTTTGTCGATTTGACAGTGACAAACGAATAATGGCAATTGAGACTGGAACTACCTCTCGCAATTACCGCACCAATGGTTACTCCTACAACCCGTACCGCCGTGCCACCGGGCCGAGAAACCTGCGAAGTTCACCGGTGCCAACTTTAAAGGATGGCAAAGAAAGAATGTTCTTTTGGCTTACCACTCTTGGTATGCAAAAGTTCACCAGTGAGGACCCTCCCGTGCCTGCCGCCGACATGCCTGACAACCAAAAGTTTATGGTTACTGAGGCTTGGAAACAGGCTGATTTTTTGTGCAAATGCTACATTTTGAGTGCCTTAGAAGATGACTTGTACAACGTCTACAAAGTGCAAGAGTAGAGACCTCCAAAGAACTATGGAGTGCACTTGAAAAGAAGTACAAAACTCGAAGATGCTTGCTTGAAGAAGTTTGTGGTTGCCAAATTCCTAGACTACAAAATGGTGGATGGAAAAACCGTTGGAACCCAAGTTCAAGAGCTTCAACTTATCTTCCATGACCTTATTGCTGAAGGTATGGTAGTAAATGAAGCATTCTAAGTGGCTGCAATGATTGAGAAGTTGCCGCCCTCATGGAAAGATTTCAAGAATTATCTTAAGCACAAAAGAAAGGAAATGAAGTTGGAAGATCTTGTGATTCGTCTCAAGATCGAGGAAGATAACAAAATCGCTAAGAAGAGGTACCGTAAGACTTCACCAATTGAAGGGGCAAACATCGTTGAAGATGCTGCTCTGAAAAAGAACAAGAAAAGGAAGAGGCCTTCTGGAAAGGAGAAGGATTCCAATAAGAAAAAATTCAAGGGCAACTGCTTTAATTGTGGGAAAGCTGGCCACAAAGCCCCAGATTGTCGTCTCCCGAAAAAGAACAAGGGAAAATGACAAGCCAATATGGTGGAAAAGAATGATGATATGAATGATCTGTGTGCAATGCTATCGGAGTGCAATTTGGTTGGAAACCCAAAGGAGTGGTGGCTTGATTCGGTGCCACTCGACATGTTTGCGCTACAAAAGAAGCATTTGCAACCTATGCTCCCGCCGGACCCGAAGAGGTACTGTTTTATGGGAAATACTTGCAACAGCCAAGGTTGAAGGATATGGGAAGATACTTCAAGATGACTTCCGGCAAGGTCCCGACTCTCAACAATGTTATACACGTTCCAACAATTCGGAAGAATTTAGTTTCAAATGGACTACTCGTCAAAAACGGGTTTAAGTGTGTGTTGGTTAGTGAGAAAATTGTATTAAGTAAGAATGATTTGTTCATAGGAAAGGGCTACCTCACCGAGGGCCTTTTCAAACTCAATGTAATGGTTGTTGACAAGTATTAATAAAAATTCACTTCGTCTTACTTATTGGAGTCAAATGATTTATGGCATGTTCGTTTAGGACATGTCAACTACAAAACCTTGCGAAAATTGATTAATTTAGAAGTATTGCCTAAATTCGAGTGTAATAAATCTAAATGTGAAATCTGTGTTGAATCTAAGTTTGTTAAACATCCATATAAGTCTATTGATAGGAATTCAAATCCTTTAGACTTAATTCACACGTATATATGTGATATGAAGTCAATACCATCTCGCGGTGGGAAAAAGTATTTTATAACTTTTATTGACGATTGCACTCGATATTGTTATGTGTATTTGCTTAATAGTAAGGATGAAGCAATTGATGCATTTAAGCAATACAAAAACGAAGTGGAAAATCAATTGAATAAAAAGATAAAAATGATTAGAAGTGATAGGGGTGGAGAGTACGAATCTCCTTTTGCAGAGATATGTTTAGAATATGGAATTATTCATCAAACTACTGTCCCTTACACACCACAATCAAATGGAATTGCGGAAAGGAAAAATCGAACATTAAAGGAAATGATGAATGCCTTATTAATAAGTTCCGGTTTACCGCAAAGCTTGTGGGGGGAGGCTATCCTTACAGCTAACCGAATACTCAACAGGGTGCCCCACAGCAAAACACAATCTATTCCATATGAACTATGGAAAGGAAGAAAACCCAACTTGAAATATTTCAAAGTGTGGGGGTGTTTAGCAAAGGTCCAAGTTCCTTTGCCCAAAAGGGTAAAAATCGGACCAAAAATTGTGGATTGTGTTTTTATTGGCTATGCTACAAACAGCAAAGCTTGTCGGTTTTTGGTTCACAAATCGGACAATCCCGAAATTCATGTTAACACGGTAATTGAATCAGATAATGCTGAATTCTTTGAAAACATTTATCCGTATAAAACTGAATGTGAGTCGTCAAGTGAAAGACCTAAACGACCGCGGGAAGAACCAAAGGAAAATACACCAAGTAAAGAGGATGCAAGGCGTAGCAAACGTCAAAGGACATCTACTTCCTTTGGACCAGATTTTGTGACATTCTTGCTTGAAAATGAGCCTCAAACATTTAAAGCAATGTCTTCTTCGATTCAGCATTTTGGAAAGAGGCAGTCAATAGTGAGATTGAATCAATTTTGAACAATCATACATGGGAATTGGTTGATCTTCCTCCTGGAAATAAACCTTTAGGATCAAAATGGATTTTTAAAAGGAAAATGAAAGCTGATGGCACTATTGACAAATATAAGGCAAGACTTGTGGTCAAAGGTTAGAGACAAAAAGAAGGCCTTGATTACTTTGACACATACTCGCCGGTAACAAGAATAACATCTATTCGGGTGTTAGTGGCACTGGCGGCCGTATATGGTCTTGAGATCCATCAAATGGATGTCAAGACAGCTTTCTTAAATGGAGAATTGGAGGAAGAAATTTACATGGAACAACCTGAGGGTTTTGTGGTTCCTGGTAAAGAAAGGAAAGTGTGCAAACTTGTTAAGTCACTTTATGGACTTAAACAAGCACCCAAACAATGGCATGCGAAATTTGACCAAACAATGTTGGCAAATGGATTTAAGATTAATGAGTGTGACAAATGTGTTTACATTAAAAATACTCCAAATCATGAAGTCATTGTTTGTTTATATGTTGATGACATGTTGATAATGAGTAGAGATATTACCGATATAAATGCTACGAAGCGTATGCTGGCTAGCAAATTTGATATGAAGGACTTAGGAGTTGCTGATTTGATCTTAGGTATCAGAATTCATAAAACTCCACAAGGTCTAGCATTATCGCAGATCTCATTATATTGAAAGAGTACTTGACAAGTTTAAGTATTTAAATTTCAATCTTGCAAAGACTCCAATTGATGTAAGTTTTGCACTTCAAAAGAATAAAGGTGAAAGTGACTCACAATTGGACTATGCACGAGTTTTGGGAAATTTGATGTATATTATGAATTGTACACGACCAGATATAGCATGTGCTATCAGCAAGCTGAGTCGATTCACAAGTAATCCTAATCAAACTCATTGGATGGCAATGAAACGAGTCTTGGGGTATTTAAAACACACCCAAGACTATGCTTTGCATTATAACAAATATCCCTCCGTGATCGAAGGATATAGTGATGCAAATTGGATCACCGGATCATCTGAAGTTAAATCCACGAGTGGTTATATTTTCACAATTGGGGGTGGATCAGTGTCTTGGAAATCATCAAAACAGGACATGCATCGCCCGCTCTACAATGGAATCTGAATTTATAGCTTTAGACAAGGCCGGTGAAGAAGTCGAATGGCTCCGGAATTTCTTAGAAGATATTCCATTCTCGGCCCAAACCTTTGGCTCCTATATGTATACATTGTGACGATCAAGCAAAGAATAGGTAGGGCGGAGAAGCGTAATGTACAACGGAAAATCTCGTCACATACGATGAAGACATAATACCGTTAGACAACTCCTCTCTAGTGGCGTTATCACGATTGACTATGTAAAGTCAAGAGATAACGTGGCGGATCCGTTTACAAAAGGCTTATCTAGAGAGGGAGTTAGTAGATCATCAATGGGAATGGGGTTAAGGCCGAGGACAAGTCATCATGGCGGTAACTCTACCTAGCAGACTGGAGATCCCAAGAGCTAGGTTCAAGGAGATCAAACAAAGTTTTGACTGACGGTTCAACATTGTCAAATAACTCAACCCATTCTCGGATGAAGACAATGTTCAGAAATAAGGATAAAACCTCATGGCTTGTTAATGAGTTAATAAAGCATTAAGGTTCTTTAATGATTATCTAATTCTGGCAGTGTATGACCAGATAATGTGGCTATAGGACCACATGTTTAGAAATCACCTATGTGAGTGTTAAGTGTAAGCCGCTTTAAAGGGGAATGACGGTGAAGGCCCATTCTCTATGCACTCATGAAACCGGGAAGTGTTCATGGTCAAACGAACACAACCGTGAGAACCATAAATGGTTGAGGGTTGATTGTGTGACTTATGTTGTCTAGGTATACAACAAAGTTCGACGGTTCAAAGATATCAAATCTACCAATTGATCGAGTATATCCGATATAAGTTCACTACGGAAAGTTCAAAGGGAAACCTACTTATCCAGATGCAGTCAATTCTCGTTTGTATATCACACTTGTCCGCACTTTTATATTATAGCCATTCCCCATTCATGTGGGGGATTGTTGGGTATTGATATTGGTGAATGGAAAATGATTGGAAAGAAAAGTGGGAGTTGTCCCACATCGGTAGTGGAAAGAAAAGTGGGAGTTCCCTCTTGCTTTATAAAATAAGCATTTGTCCCACATCGGTAGTGGAAAGAAAAGTTCTTCTACTTATAAGTAGAATTACTCCTTCTTGTCAGTAAAAGGGTTGAGGGGGCAAGGACCCCTCGCGCCGTCGTCGTCGCTCGCTCGGCTCGGCTCGGCTACGGATTTGGATTTGGATTTGGTCAAATGATCTGATTGATTGATAATCTT
Organism: Anisodus tanguticus; assembly: GCA_034509755.1. Classification (NCBI taxonomy): domain Eukaryota; kingdom Viridiplantae; phylum Streptophyta; class Magnoliopsida; order Solanales; family Solanaceae; genus Anisodus; species Anisodus tanguticus. The sequence continues at coordinate 2,226,690 of CM067543.1, read as the reverse complement.
TTTGGACCAAATTTTCTTTAATTTTTAATTATTTAATTAATCATTATTTAATTAAATTAATTAACTTATCCAATCCTACCTGTTAGTGACCCTGACCCGCGACCCGGCCGGATCCGCGTGTCTGACCCGCGACCCGGCCGGATCCGCGTGTCTGACCCGCGACCCGATTTCCTTTCCTTATTTTTCCCACCATTTTCAGTGGCTGTTCAGAAAGGTTGCAAACCTTCAGAAACAGTACTTCCATGGCTATAAATTCGTTTGATTCCTCAGAATATTACTTACGAATTTTCTGAACAACACAAACTTCTTCTTCTTCTGCATAAACAAATTATGTGTGATATACTGCTGTTGAGTGGTTCGCCGCTACCGAATTTGGAGTACTACTATTCGGTAAGATAATCGTTCTATCCTGGGAGGGGATATTCCATCAACCTCGAGTACTGTGAGGGGAATAATTTCCTTAAGGACACACTTTGAACTAAGTGGGCTCGATTATATTCTGAAAAATATTTTTATTTTTCCAACACTGATTCTGTTCATATTTCAATTATTATTGTTTACTGGTTTTTTTTGGAATACAGATTAATAACAGTCACCTTTAATAGATAACACTTTACTAGTAAAGTGAATTTTTTCGACGCAAATGAAGTATCAGACACCGTTTGAAACAAACTAATTTTTGTATCATTTGGCGCGTTAGAGTTCTTGAAAATTAAAAGGCCTTAACATAAAAATTGCGATATGCATAGGTCACATACGTGTCTTACACAGTTCATTTATTCTCCGCCATTATTCCTCATATACAATTGGCAAAGAAAACAAAAAGTTCTTCTTAATTGTTTATAGTATAAAAAATAGAAATTGCGGGGGACAAATCATATTCATGAGAACTTTCTCTAATCAACTTGTTTGAATCTTTGGATCCAAAGATGATGTAAAAGACTATGTTTTATCATGTTTTTTTTCCAAAGTGGTGTCCAATGAGATCAATCCTAGGTGCACCACCTTAAAGTAACTAACAAAATAACTCACTTTTTAGTTGTTTGAACTAATGGAGTTGATAATGGAAAAAAAAAGTGTCAATTTTTTACATTTACTCCTTCAATGATGTTGATAGCTATTTTTTTTATAATGATAGTATTCTAACTAATTTACGCTTACCTCAATTAATTTCATGGGGTAATTATTATTCTCCATTAATATAAATATCAGATAATTTTGTTCACTAAGATTTAGATAGTGGAAATAAATTACCTAGTATTTTTGCCTTCCTTAATATTTAAAAATGAGACCTCATTATTCTCAACCCACGTTATTGATCACTAGATTATCCCTTGAATGCTTAATAGTTGTTTTTTCGGGCATTGCAGATAAGTAAGAGCACACTTATTATCGAGAAAATTTTTATTCTCAAAACTCAAATTCGAGATCTTCAATTAAAGAAGAAATCTCAATTATTCCCATGATTAATTCAGGTCGTGCCGGAAAAGTAAGAAGACACTTTATATAGAGAAAAAATTTAATTCTCAGAACTCCACTCGTGAGATCTTTAACTAAAGAAGGGGAATCTCAATTATTCCATCACAATCCTTGATAATCTCGATTGTTACCTTATTTTTCCTTTTATCTTGTTTCATACATTTATACAAAACATGAAAATAGTACTCCCTTTTTTTTTAAAGTGACATACATTCTTCTTTGTTTGGACAACTTTAAATTGAAACAATATGTGAAAGAAGGTAATGCAATGAGAGAATGCCCACTTAAGTCTACATCATAACAAATCCAAGGTTGTAATCCTACCAAACTCCAAAAAAAAAAAGTGCAACAAACCCCCCCTAAAGAAACTGTGTTAAAAATTGATTGAGACAAGTAAACCATTTATCCAATCAAAATTGATGGTCATAAAGACTAATAATGAAAATGGAAGGGGGTATGTGTCTTATTTCCAATCAATTCCCATTCATTATATAATGAAAATGAAAGGGAATGATCATGAATGAGTAACCATTCCATAACAAAATGTCTCCAATCCCCATTTCACTTATAAGGTCCCCAAATCCAAAAATGGTTGGTACATATTTGGCACCAAATATTGAAGAACAATGTAGAAACATGTAGTGTGGTATCATAGGATAAGACTTCACATAAAATATTAAATAAACATACATTTACCTTATATATACAGATAGTTTAAAGTATTTTTATATTATCAACATATCTTAATAGGTTATATTAGGATATTTATTGGACTTTTACGTTATGAATTAAAATATACTATAGACAATTAGTTAGTCATTATTTAAACTAATCTTAATCTGATTGTATAAAAATTGTATATCATCAGTATACAAAAGTTAAACTTAAGAAACATGATCACGAATGAATAGTTTATTAAACCTCTTACACCCTCACCATACCCAACCACCCCACATCAACCAATAAAAAGAAAACAACATCATCATTATCATCATGCTACTACACGAAATTATAAAATTAGAAAGATGATAAAGAGAGTATAATAGTAGATCATTGGTAATACACTAGTTTTTTTTGGTGGGGTTCTAATGGTTTGTTTCCTCTTATTTATGGTGATGTGTTGGCAAACTTGTATTCTTACAAATATACTCGAACGGTGAGACCAGTATATATGTTCCACTCTTTTGGGGGTCCCTTTAAATGTTTTTTTAGAACAATCAAAAGTATTACAGACCAATCTTTGAACCGAGTATATTGATGTGATTTTGGTCTTTTAACTGATTGATCAGAAAGTGGACCTAAAGAGTGCTTAGTGCCTAAAGAGAGAGAAATAAGTAAAAGAAAAAAAGATCTTTAATTTGTGTAAGACTACGAAAAAAGGCGGCTCAATGCACAAAACATCCGCTAATATAAGAAAATATAGGAATTAATGATGAATAACTTCTGTTGCTAAATAATAAAAATTCATCGCTAATTCTATTTAACGATGAGTTAGCAAGGATTATAAAAAAATCTTATTAGTTACGAATTATTTAGCGACAGATTAACGCAGAGTTTTGTAATTTTTTTTACTCGTAGTATAAATGTAAGGTTTTGGAAAGGGTCTGATCACATTGATTAGACTATATGTGATGTTTTATTGCAGAGCTGATACACGAAAATAACTCATATTTTTATGCAAATGCTCCATTATGTAAGGCTATGAAACGAGTAACTCGTGTGTACAAAGTCTCACCGTATACACCCATGATTTAGGATACACGCAACTCGGTGCACAAAGTTTCACTATATATATGATGGTCTAGAGAAAGGGCTAAATCACATTAGGTCTATTAATATACACAATTTTATAGTTTTAATATGTGGTAATTACTCTTATTGTTGCGCCAATGATTCCTTATTGTTGTGGGGCAATGAGAGAAAAATTCACATGCTAGAGCCTGTAGGTTCATTCCAAGTGTCAAACAAAATGAAGAAATTAAAGTTTGAACTGTTTAGTCGCGCTGGCTTATATGTTAGCCTTACATCATCTTTATCTTTACATTTTCTTTTCTTCAACTAATAGCTCCCTTTCATTTTTCTTTTTCTTTCATTTTTTTTATATTCAGCTTCTCGGCTTACGCCAGACTATTTCTGAAGATAGTAGTCCCGATCCCTCAACACTACTACCAGTAAATCACATAATGTGTCTGAATTTCTTTCATTTTTAATTCAGGGAAAACATGAAATGGGAGACTAAACGTAATCTATACCAAGAGTAATTATGTATATTCTTTAATGAAAAAATTATAGTCAAATACCATTCAATCATCTAGTACAATATATATATATATATATATATATATATATATATATATATATATATATATATATATATATATATAGTGTAAAGGAGTGTATACTTTATATTAAATAAACATATACTATACACAATATATACAACCGGAATTTATACTTTATACTAAATATACATATATATACACAACATATACAACCAAAATGTATACTTTATACTAAATATACATATACTATACACAATATATGCATCCGAAGTGTATAGGTAGTGTATACTTCGGCCATGTGATAAACGAGTTGGCCGAAGGATACATTTACCTAAGTTTGCCTTCTTTTGTCCGGTTTAATATCTAATATATCTTTGTTAAACAACAACAACAACAACAACAACATACCCAGTGTAATCCACTAGTGGGGTCTGGGGACGGTAGAGTATACAAAGATCTTACCTCTACCTTTGGAAGGTAGAGAGGTTGTTTTCGATAGACTATCGGCTCAAAGAAAAGCAAATCAAAGCAGTCAGAAAAAGAAATAGCATAAGTAAAAAAGTAATGACAAAATACGATATAACGCATGACAAAACGGTCTGACAAGAAAAAAAATAAGACAATATCGTAATCGCCACAAAATCATATGATAATCAGATTATAAAAAATATAGATAATAACAAAAATCCAAGTGCATACTATAAGAATAACCCTATGACTACAAGTAGGAAATGAGATGTATGACAACGCTCAGCTACCCTATACTAGCCTTCTACCCTAATCCGTGTCCTCCATAACCTCCTATCTAAGGTCATGTCCTCGGTGAGCTAGAATTGCTTCATGTCGTGTCGAATAACCTCTCCCCAATACTTCTTCGGCCTACCTCTACCTCTCCTAAAACCATTCAAAGTCAACCTCTCACACCTCCGCAATGGGCCATCCGTGCATCTCCTCTTCACATGCCCGAACCATCTTAGTCGCGCTTCCCTCATCTTGTCCTCCACCGAGGCCACCCCTACATTGTTCCGGATCTTTTCATTTTTAAATATATCTCTCCTCGTATGCCCACACATCCATGGAACATCCTCATTTCCGCCACCTTTATCTTCTGAACGTGTAAATTCTTGACTGGCCAACACTCTGCCCCGTACAACATAGTTGGTATAACCACCACTCTGTAGAACTTTCCTTTAAGTTTTGGTGGTCCCTTCTTATCACACAAGGCTCCAGATGCTAACCTCCATTTCATCCACCCTGCGCCAATACGATGCGTGACATCCTCGTCAATCTCCGCATTACCTTGGATAATAGATCCAAGATACTTGAAGCTCTCTCTCTTCTGGATGACCTGGATATCAAGTCTCACTTCCACGTCATCCTCTTGCGCTATATCACTGTTGCACTCCATGTATTATGTCTTCCATCTGAACCTAAACCCTTTCTACTCTAGATTTCGTCTCCAAATCTAATATATCTCCTTTAAAGTGAATCAATTTTCACTATCATTATATTTTAGTTTGGCCCTAATAATTAAAGCGAAAAGAAAAACTTCATATCCAAATTAAGTCTTATTCATGTCAAAAATTTGTTACGTATTCGCTTAGGTCATTCAAGGAAGCAACTCATAATTAGGTTCAACAAATCCTTGGAAATGTTTCTTAGTAAAATCAAGGAGATAGTGCTATTTTGGAATGTTGACATGTTGGGGGGTGATTGGTTCATTTGAAATGATAACAAAAGATGATACTATTATTTATTGAGTTTAAGTTTTGTTCAGTATAAGGACATACTTTTTTACTTCATCAAATTAAATTGAAATATAATATTAAAAAGTATAGAGTAATCATCTATAATAACTAATTAAAACGCATTTATAGTGCAAAAATTCTTTACACCATTGATGTATATATTTTAACACTATAAAAATTGGATTTAGTTAAGAAGTTCGTTTCAAATCTGTCGCTAAATAACTTATAGCTATTAATGTTTTTAATAATTTATCATTAAATAGGATTAACCACGGATCTTTTCACTTAGTTATAAAATTTTTTTAAAAAAACTGACCATTTTCTACAATAATAAAATGATTATCTACTAGTCATGTTTCTTTTTGTGATATGTTTTATCCATCGCTAATTTCAATATTTTAGTAGTATAAATGACACTATACAATTGAAAATCAAAACAAACGTTTGATTACAAAACGTTAAATATTTTTTATTGAATTTTTTTAATTTCCCCTTTTATGGAAACATGCAGACTCTCTTTCAAAATACTTGAAGAATCGTTGTTTAACAAATTAAATATTTTAATTTTTAATTTTCCATTTTTAATTAGGGGTCTTAGGTTTAAAATCATCTCTGATAAGGAGCGGCTTTACCCATTATATGAAACTTTTCTGTGCGAATTTAAATTAGCCAAGTCTGGAAGAGAATACGAACACCATGAGGAAAAAAAGAAGTATATTTTTATTCTTGCATGGAGATACTCAAGTGTAGATTTAAGAGGTCGTTATTGAGGTGATTCATAATCAGTGATTACTTTAAATTTTTCAACCATATATTCCATGTTATCTATTTAGCTTTTTATAGATAAAAGGCCACGTTAAAGGGAAATAATTGGGGCCACTAAGATGAACCAATAACATATAGGCCTGGGGCGGCAGGTCCTATAAAATTTGGCAACCGCCCCATAACGGTCGAGCCCTTTGCCCATATTATATTCTTTTGTATTTATAGAAATATTTTATTTGAGGAGTCAAATTTGTTTTCCTCTTCATATATAATTTTAAAGAATATTCCTTTGAATTAATGTTGTTATGAAATCAATATATGGAATTTGCACAAAGTACGTGATTCGCAGAAATATCGTTCACTGTCCAATTTTCGGCAATGTAATATTAAAAAATAGTCACTATCATACAATTTCAATTTTTATAAGTGAAATTTCATAATGATATACTGAAGTTTCATATGTTAAATTCGAAAATTTGTGGCATCGACTATTTTCAATTGCAAGGATTGAAAATGGTTATTTTTCAAATTCGACGAGTGAAACTCCAAGTGTTCTTTTTAGCACGAAGCATAATGACAGATCCAACAATGAGTTTGTAGGTTCGGCAGAATATAATGTTTCAGGTATATCTAATAATTTATCCATGTGTGAGAAAAAAAGATTTTATAGCATAATATCTCAATTCAATACTCCCAAAGTTTAAATTCTGGACCAATAAAAGGAGAATCAAATTGTCCAACTTCTTATCATAGATCGATCATCATCATTTCCAAAATTGGGAGAGTAGTATATTTGCCGAACACTTCCAACTGTATGTTTCTCTAGAATAGTGTAATTTTTTTTTAGTGGAGTCCTCTCATTAATATAATATATATAGTGTGTACAATTGTAATCCTAATGGAATGAGGATCTCTACTTTACATAATTACAGAAAATTTGAAGAATATATGGAAATATATTCACTATCACACCCCCTTAGTCGGAGCGGGAGGAGGCCGAACGCTGAGACTGGATCGAAAGTCAATGAACAGTTGCCGAGGAAGCCCCTTAGTAAAGATATCTGCGTACTGATATTAAGAAGTAACATACAACACCTTAACGTGACCTATTGCAACCTTCTCACGAACAAAGTGAATATCCATCTTAATGTGTTTGGTTCGCTGATGCTGAACCGGGTTATGAGACAATTATACAGTAAATATGTTGTCACAGTAAACTAAAGATGCCTTACGTAAGGGACAAGGAAGCTCAAGAAGGAGATTTCGGAGCCAACACATCTCAGCAACAACGTTCGAAACGCCTCAATATTCTGCTTCTACACTCGAATGGGAAAGTGTGGCCTGCCGTTTGGCAGACCACGAAATAATGTTATCCCCCAAAAATACACAATAGCCGAAAGTAGAGCAACGGGTGTCCTGATAGCATGCCCAATCGTCGTCCATGTAAGATAGCAACCTAGTCGGTGCTAAGGGATATAGATGTAGTCCACAGTCAAGAGTGCCCTTAACGTACCGAATGATACGCTTAAGAGTTGTAAAGTGAGGCTCTCTGAGAGCATGCATGAACAAGCACACCTTTTGAACAACATAGACAATGTCGGGCCGAGTGAAGTTGAGATAATGAAGAGCACCTGTGAGACTCATATAAAGAGAGGGATCTCTTACCGGATCCCCGTTATCTGCAATGAGTTTTGACTTTGAGTCGACACGAGTGGGCATGATCTTGTAGCTTGGTATTTTAGCCTTGTAAACAATTTCCTCGGCATACTTATGGTGACATAAAAATATGACATGTGCTGATCTGGTCACTGATATCCCCAAAAAATAACTCAACTTACCCAAGTCTGTCATAGCAAATTCGAACTTGAGTAGGGCAATGATCTCATATTTAAGTGCATCAGAAGAAGCTGTTAGAACAATATCATCCATAAATAAAAGAAGGTAAGCCGTGTTATTACCTCAATGAAAAAAAAAGTGATTTATCACTCTTGCTGCACACAAACCCGATATGTATGATGTATGTAGCAAATCACCCATACCAAGCCTTGGGGGGCTTGTTTTAATCCATATAGTGACTTACGAAGACGGTAGACATACTTAGGAACCTCCGGATGCACAAAACCAGGCGGTTGATGCATATAAACGGTTTCTTTCAATTCCCCATGTAAGAAAATATTTTTTACATCAAGCTGGTGAATAGCTCAATTCTTCCTCATAGCTATGCTCAAAACAGTGTTAATGGTGGCTAGTTTGACCACCGAACTAAAAGTCTCACCACAATCAACTCCATCATGTTGCCCAGTACCATTGGCCACAAATCTTGCCTTATGGCGTTCAAGTTCACCACTATCTCTGAATTTATGACGATAGAGCCACATACAACGAATCACATCCAGCCTCTCTGGTTTCGGGACAAGATCTGAAATACGCTGATGTGTTAAAGTATAAACTTCTCACGCATGACGGCATTCCAATTCGGGTCAAGCTTGGCTAATTTTGGGTTTTTATAAATAGGTGAGATAGTTTGAGTGGATAGGTTAAAGTGAACTTTTGGTTTGAAAATCCCATGTTGTGCACGATTTTCCATTCGGTGTGTGGGAACGGTCATTGGTTGGGCAGAGGGGCTGAGTGGTGACGGGTAGTATGTCGGGATAGTGGGGTTAGGCAATGTGGTTGGTGACGGTGTATTGGGGCTGGCGAGTTGGGTCTGACAAGATTCGACGGGAGGGAGGGGCAGTGGGGTGAGATTTTCATCAAGCAGTGGGGTTGCGACGGGGGCACTGGTTGTCGGGAAAGGTGAGAGTGTCGAATCGGATGAGGGGGCGGTACGGCCAGATGTGGTGGATATTGTAGTGCATTTTGGACTAGAGGTGAGGTGTCCGGGTCATTAAGGAATCTGTAATCAGTGGCTTGAAATTGTTGGATGTTAGCAAATGGGAAAATGTTCTCCTCGAACGTGGCATGTCATGAGACTATGATTTTGCATGTGGACAAGTCATAGCATAAGTACCCCCTATGGTTCGATGGGAATCCAAAGAAGAGACAAGGAGTGGTACGAGGTGCAAATTTGTGAGTTACTGTGGAGGTAAGATTTTGGTAGCATAGAAAACCGAAGATCCGAAAGTGATCATAGATAGGGATCCGACGGAATAGGATCTCTGTGGGGGTCCTATTTTGGAGCGTACTTGTAGGTAGTATATTAAGAATGTATTTTGCCATTTTTATTGCATATACCCAAAAATGGGGGAGGGGGACATATGAAAAAGTAGGGTACAAATCATATTATTAATGTTGCGGAGAATTCTTTCGGCTTTACCATTTTGAGGGGAAGTATGGGGGCATGAAAATTGAAACACCATGCCATTAGCCGCACAGAATTTGTGAAAGAGGGAATTATTAAACTCACGACCATTGTCACATTGAAACATCTTTATTACTTTTTCAAATTGTGTTTTGACATAAGTACGAAATGCAAGAAACTTGGAGCAGACTTGAGACTTATATTGGAGCAGATAGACTCATAGCAAGTGAGAAAATTTTCCAATACCACTAAATAATATTTATGACCCAATTTGCTAGTAATAGGAGAAGTACATAAATCCACATGAATAATATCAAAGGGAGAGAAAGTAACACTCAAAGATGACGTAAATAGGAGTCTAACATGTTTTCCAAGATGACAAGAGTAGCAATTGTGGACAAGGTTCCATTTATTACATTGAATTAAATTGATGTTTCTAAGAAAATAAAAAATATAAGCTCTGGGATGTCCAAGTCTATTATGCCACGTTGATGGGGAGATTGCAGCTAGAGAGTTAGGAGGATTTACACTTACATCAGACGTGGATAGGAAATGATAGAGGTCCTCACACTATTGCATCTCATAAGAAGTTTCCCCGCACGTAGGTCCTTCACAGAAAAAAACCAAACGGGTCAAAATCAATATATACAGAATTTTCAGTGGCAAATTTTCGAACAGAGATTAAGTTCTTGATGATGTTAGGGTCATAGAGGACGTGTTTGAGGGATAAAGAGGGTGAGGTGTTGGAGTTTGAGGAGTATTTAAATTACGCAGTTGAGTGAGATTACCATAGTTGTGAGTGAGGTGCTACGTGGCCCCATATCCATATACCAGGCGTCATTGGGGCTTGTCGGGTGTGACGCTGGGTGGGCTCCCAGAATGTTGAGCCGCAATTGTTGCCAATGTTGTTGTTGGGCCGCGGCTGTTGCCAATGTTGTTGTTGGGTCGCGACTGCTGGAAAGTTGCTGGGGGTAGAGGCCCACTTCCCGTACATCTGCCAGGACAGTGGGCCAGCCCATTGTGTTGGGTGTTGGGCCTGTTGTAGATGGCTGGCTGAATTGGCTCGACCCCCTCCGCCTTTTCCTTTGCCTCCCCGGCCACCTCCGTGGCCTCTGCTGCCATCGCGGTTGTTCTGCAATGGGTGGTGGTCAGAGTGTGGTGGTTGGTCGGTAGTTGCGGTGGTTGTCACGGAGGCGTCAACCACCAATGCCTTAGGATTGTGTTCGTCCTATTTTGCTCTTCTCGTCTCCTCTATTAGCAATTGAGACCGTGCTTTGTTAAAACTCGGTAGGGGATCGACATGTTGGATCATCGTTGCAAGTGTGTCGTATTCACCTTTCGATAAACTATTAATCAATTGCAAAACCATTTTTGTGTCCGAAATTGGAGTACCCCTATTAGATAATTGGTCGGCAATCAATTTTAATTGTTTGCAGTAGTCAACCATATTTGCAAAGTTTTCAAGACGATGGTGTTGAATTGCTCCTTAAGATACACGACACGTGTACGTTTGTTATCTTGAAAAATTTCCTCCAACCTTGTTCATAACTCGTGAGCCGAAGCTCCGGTCTTCATAATAATATGAAGCAAATCCTTGGAGATAGTGTCATACATCCACTGCTTGACGATGGCGGCAAGCCGTTTCCATATCTTGTTGTCGATGTCGAGTGGGCGGGGATAGGTGGTATCAATGTGATCAAGAACGTTGTAAGCACATGTACACGCATTGTCCATCATCTTGATCAAGAATTAACGGGATGGAGTTCTTGATATTGGTTACGGCGAAAACCGGATGAAAGGTGTTGGGAGTGGAAGAGGGAGGAGGATTTGTGACGTCGGGTGTTGAGGAAGAGGAAGCGGGAGAAGCTATGTGGGTCGTGGGTGACGCCGTGAGGGCTGCCGGAATGGAGTAAATAAAGAGAGGGGGGTTAGGGCGGCGGTATATCAGCCGTATATGAATTGTATATCAGTGGTTAGAGTATATCAGCCGTATACAAGGTGTACATCGGCGGTTTATACTAGGGTTTTGGAGTCGGAAAGAGAAAGAATGGGGGGGGGGGTGAGTATATGGTTTAGGGTATAGAGGGATTTTTGGCTCTTGATACCATATAGAATAGTGTAAATCTCCTTGAGTGGAGTCCTCTCATTAATACAATATATAGTGTGTACAACTGTAATCCTAATGGAATGAAGATCTCTACTTTACATAATTACACTAAAATATTAATTACAGAATATTTGTTGAATATACGGTGAATATATGGAAATATATTCACTATCAGTTTCATTTTTTCCCACGTAAATAATGATATCTTTTTGTTATCACACTAGCCATGTCACTCTTCCACTATTCTTTTCTTTTTTCATAAATAAATACTTTCTTTAAAAAAATTCAAATTAGTAATTTCTTTATGGATATAAGATTGCATAGCGTTGGTAAGGGCAATGATAGACAAGAGACAGGTTAGCTCCTTTTTTAGCATATTTTAATTATTTTATTTTTAGCCTTTTTATACCCTAGCATACAATAATGGTAAAACAAAACCCTTTTTACCCTACATAAAATAATGGTAAAAAGTGTTATCTTGCAAATGAAATTGCATGCATGAAAGATATACAGGTCTTTGCTCAGTATGACGTAATACAAACTCTCTCCAATTACATTTTTAGTTTTTTTTTTAAGAACAATAATTCAACTATACATGTTAAATTTCATTCAGAACACCGAGTTTTTTAAAGTTAATTAATGGATATTTATTTTTTCACTTAATATAATATATTGACATTCTCATCTTTAAGTTGATACTCGTCTAGGAAATTAAATTCAGTTTGAGGTGAATGATATATTGTCTTTGCTATCCTAATGAAAAACTTATCACAAGCTTTTGGTAATGCTAAAAGTATTCTTAATTTCTATTCTTACAAACTAAACCATTTGGACTAATGATCCAACTTAAGCTCAAACATTGTTTAATCATGATATCCTTATCCCTTTTCCAAAATATAATTTTGTGTGTGTTTGATAACCTTAAATGTATTATCCATTAATGAACCAAAAGGATTGGAAAAGTTTTACACGCATAGAATATTATGAATGAAATAATATTCAAATGCACTTACTAATGGTATAGCCTGATGATCAAATTGATCGAATGAATTCTCAGTTTCAAATTCTATCCGAAGAAAAAATATTAAATAATTTTTTTTATCTATCTAAATAACAGAATTATACGATATTTATATTGATGAGAGATAACTGATAATCAGCTATAATGTAAAATTAAAGAACAATACTAGAAATATTTTCGGATATGTATGACCTAAGAAAACAAGTCATGTGCTAAGTTCACTATGAACAATACTAGATATATTAATAGTGAAATTTGTCAACGTGTCAAGTCAATATTTCTTTGTCTTGAAGGTGTTTTAGTCACTTGAGCGGGACCATTCATCTAGTGATACCATGTTCAAGAATGTTGACATCACAATGACCTAATAATATGTTAAATTTTCTTAATTTTAATTGTACTTTTGTTTTCATATTTTGGAGTTGAGGGGACATCATTTTCTTGCCTATCATTATTATACAAACTATTTTAGATTTCAATAGTTAATGAATGTTTTGAGCAATCCTCAATCAATTTACATATTAACGAAAACATCCTTGAAAATAAATTTCTAATTACCTTATAATTTCTCTACTTGTCACTTCCATAATCCTTTAAGTTTATCTAGAGAAACTTACTTACCAATATGACAAATTTGTGAAGTATGTTTTTTTTCTATGACTATTAATTGAATACTGAAAACAGAATCATACAAATTGACTAAACACTTTCATGAACGAAAAGAAGGGATACACATGAAATATATTGTATTGTGGGATATAGTTTGTGTCCGAAGTGCACAAAAATCCGATTTTGGCGCCATCGTTTAAACCATATGTGTAGTGCGTACTAATTTGCACGTCCATCCACTTCGAAACAAGTTTCTGAAGTTAGGATTGACTAAGCGTAACTTCTGAAGTTTTATCTGGCTAAAGTTACTTTAGCCATTTTTGCCTGATCATCTTCATGCTTAAAGTTTAGTTATTTTTGTATGAAACTTCACGCATATCTCAAGTTTTTTGGAAATGGACAAACATGAAAATATTGTAGAATATCTCATAAAACTTTTACATTATTTTTTGCGGAATTTCTTTTTTTGTGGAAAATTCTTTTTTTCTGGGCTAAGTTCACAAAGATGTCATGATGATCCAAATTCGAGTTGCAAAATTAAACAGGCCCAAGCAAACCTTCCACGTTGTTTCAAAACAAAATCTGAATGAATGGGCCCACGGTACAGAATAACATAATGGAGTTTGGTAGCTCCACTCGTTACCAAAGCCCACGCGCGTCGAATCTGCAACGGGCCTGGGCTCCAATATATTGAGAGATCAAATTGGGCCCACAATAATGTAGGGCCCATAACCACGAAGTCACAACTCACAAAATCACTATGGAGAAGAACCAATGAGTAGGTAAAGAATAACAGACAGAAAAATATGATGAGTCATGATTGGTAGTCAAGTCCTTATTTTGACTTTTTATTTAGTTATTTGTTTATTTATCTTTTATTTATTTATTTATTTATTTATTTAGAGAAAAGTATTTAGCCTTTTTCTACGTTTTTTAGCACTAGGAAACGCGTTGGCTTCTTTTCTCAAATCCATTTTGTCTTCTCTTTTGCCTCTTCTTTTGTTGACTAAAGTTGTGTGAACTGTTATAAAGGAGGACAAGATGTTTGTGGCAAATTTCGATTTTTGTTACGTTATTTCTTGTAACTCGATTAGCGTATTATATTAATATAGTTATTGTTCAAAATATTTTATCATGCTTTTTGTAGTATTTTATCATGACTTCTTTATTTCCGTTACTTTCTTACTTTTTCTTTTTGAACTGTTTTTCCTTGAGCCAAGGATCTATCGGAAACAATCTATCTATCTTCAAGGTAGGAGTAAAGTCTACATACACTTTATCTCATAGACCTCACTGTTAGTGTTAGATTTTAATGATGACATAATCTTTGTGCATGTCTCACAAGGCAAAGACAGGCCCAACTGACTTACAAGGCCCAACGGAAGATTCCAGCCCAACAGACTAAGTGAAGCCCAAAACAAGTGTGTGTTCAAGCACAATAAATAACAACTTATTTAAGGAGACAAATAAATCAAGAATGAAAAAGATCAAATCAAGTATGTACGAGATCTCGGCGCATCAATCAAACATATCCAGTTTACTTAAGTAAGGAAACTAGTACCAAGCCGTAAAGGAAATAACTACAGACAAGCATCTTGAAAATTCAGTTTCGACATTCACAAGGAAGGAAGATCGGCCTGTTGAAAAGCTCTAACCTTATTCTTGGAAATTATGATTCCCTATTCCTATTTCGAAGGATCAAATCTCTTAGGTTGTCATCTCTGCCAGAGTCAAAAGATCCACTCTAAAACTATAAAGAACGGCTCCAAAGGACGAAAGAACTCATACTTTCGTCTCAACTTCTCAAGTTCTCTACTTTACTTTTAGCAAGCATTGTAGTTCTGAGTGATTTATAGTGTATACAAAAAAGTGAGAAGAGATATAGCATAGTTGGTGAGACATTGTATCAAAAGATTACGAGTGTTTGAGTGTAGACGTAAGACTTCCATTCATACTATCATTGTACCAAACCAAATTTCAAAAGAGTTGCAAAGAACACCTTTTCAATTAAGGGGACTGGATTATGATTCATATTAAATTCGAATCAGTATAAAAACATTCAGTGTTAATTACTTTCAGCATTTAAATTCTGCACTATATCTGTTAGCAATCGACTAGCACCTTGAGGTAGTCGACTAAGAAACAAAAATTATAATTCACCCATCTCTTGAAATTTTAATTGGTATTAGAGCTTGGTATTACATTGTATTTGCTTAATAACAAGTGAGAAAAAAATC
This sequence comes from Anisodus tanguticus, assembly GCA_034509755.1. NCBI lineage: Eukaryota > Viridiplantae > Streptophyta > Magnoliopsida > Solanales > Solanaceae > Anisodus > Anisodus tanguticus. Next base: position 2,211,141 of record CM067543.1, on the reverse strand, counting down.
ATGTCAGCACACGTTACGGCTGAAGCTTTATTTCAAGAGGGTACTTCCCAGACCAGACCACCCTACTTCAATGGGAAGCATTTCTCTCATTATAAAGTTAGAATGGAAACTTACATCAAGTCATATGATGTTAAGATCTGGAGGGTCATCAAGTTGGGAGAAATTTCTATGCCCAAAACAAATACTAAGGACAATAAGAATGAATAAGCCACATCAATTGATGAGTTGGCCTCTTTGGCTGACTACACTGATGCATAAATGGAGGTGATACAAATAAACTCAAAAGCAAGAAACCTGCTATACAATGCTATCAATGGAGAAGAATACGAAAAGATCTACTTGTGAAATTGCTAAAGAAATGTGGGATAAACTTGAAGTTACCTATGAAGGTAGTGACAAAGCAAAGGAAACTACTGTTAGTCTCATTGTCTATGAATACGAAACCTTCAAGATGAAAGTTGGAGAAACAGTAGAGGACATGTTTGCTAGATTCAACAAGATTCTAGGAGAACTCAAAGCTTCAGAAAAAGTTTTTTCATCTGTGGATAACATAAGAAAGATTCTCAGATGTCTTCCTCCACGGTGGCATGCAAAAGTTATTGCTCTTGAAAGCATAAATCTCAAGACACTTACCTACGATGAAGTAAGAGGAGACTTAATAGTCTTTGAAAAGACTTATCTAAATAAGCATGGACATGATGAAAGCAAGAAGAAAGTTGTGGTATTCAAATCCCAAGTTGAGGAATTTGATGATGATATCAGGGAAGAAGAAGTTGCTATGATATCTAAATCTGTGGTTGAAGCCATGAGAAGATCTAGGAACAATAAGAGAAATTCTTCAAATTTTTAAAAAGGTAAATCTCAAAGTGATCAACCAAGAAATGATGGAAAGTGCTATGAATGTCCGGAATAAAAAAGAAAATCATTTATAAGACAATAAAAACAAAGAGCATTCAGCACCTAGAGTGAAGATGAAATCTCAGAATATGAGAATGAAGAGACTGAGAACATTTTCTTCATGGGAATTGGTGAAACTAGTGAGGTAAGACCCTATCCTTATTCTAAATGTCATGAAACTAAAGAGTTGCTTGACCAAACTCTTGAAGATCTAAATAAAGTCTTTGATGAATATAAAAAATTAATAAGAGAAAAGAAAGACTGGAAAATTAACCTAGAAGTCTGTGAGATTTAAAGGGACCTTCTTCAAGAAAAAGTGAATGATTTGCATAAACAGCTAAATAGTCTACAAAAATCTACCAGTCATAGTTTTATTAGGTCAAACCAATCGACTTATCACAATAAGTCAACTGGAAAAAAGCCTACGAGTGACAAATCTACTTCTAGCTACTCAACTGATAAGTCTATTGCCTATTCTAAGACATACCAGTCGACTGAACATACTAAGTCAATTGTTAGGAAGTCTATTAATCAAAATTATTCTAGCAAGTCGACTAATCAACATGTCACCCAAGAACACTTTTCTTAATCTAATTTTTGTTATGGAAAATTGGACATAAATTTTACAATTGCAGATTTTGTTATGAAACTACTCCTGGCTGGACATGAAAACCAAAAGATAATAATAAATGTGTTAGAAGTAACCCTCAAGGACCCAAAAAAATTGGGTACCTAAAAGAAAGTAATCACTTTGTTTTGTAGGAACACAACAAAGAAAAATGAAGAGGTAAGTGGTATTTAGATAGTGCGTGTTCGAGTCACATGACTAGTGACAAAAGCTTATTCAAAATAATTGTGGATTTTGATCGAGGACTAGTAATCTTTGAAAATAACTCCACTGGAATTGTAATTGGTATGTGAACCATAGCCTTTAATAACTCTTGTGATATCACTAACGTTTACTTGATGAAGGGTCTCAAATATAACCTGCTTAGCATAAGTCAACTATGTGACTCCGATCTATAAGTTAGATTCAGAAAAATAGGATGCATCATTGAATACCTCTTTGAAAAAAATGTGCTACCTGAAAGTAGAAATAAAAATGTGTACATATTTGACTTAGTAAAAAGTCATGTAGAACACATCTGCTTAGCATCAATTGGAGAAGACCCATGGATTTGACACAAGAATCTTGGTCATACAAGTATGCGTCTGATAGAAAAACTTGTCCAGCATGAACTGGTAATAGAATTGTCCAAAGTTGAACTATTCAAAGGATCATGTGTGTGATGCCTGCCAGAAAGGTAAGCAAATAAGAAACTCTTTTAATTCTAAAGATATTGTGTCTACTTTTAAACCCTTGCGGCTGCTTCACATGGACCTAGTTGGTCCAACTAGAACTGCTAGTATTGGAGAAAAGAGGTACGCTTTTGTTATAATAGATGACTACTCTCATTGTACATGGTTATATTTATTGCTCATAAAGATGATACTTTAAAGAACTTTAAGTTTTTCTGTGAAAAAGTACAACGTGAAAAGAGATACTATATCATTTTCATTAGAAATGATCATAGAGGAGAAATTGAAAATAAGGCGTTTGAAGAGTTCCGTAATGAACATGGATATACTCACAACTTCTCTTCACCACGCTATCTCCAGCAAAATGGTGTTGTTGAGTGGAAAACAAAACATTACAATATATTGCAAGCACAATGATGGTGGAAAACAATCTTCCACACCATTTCTGGGCTGAAGTTGTAAGCACAACATGTCATGTTTTAAATAGATGTTTGATTAGGCTAATCCCGAAGAAAACTCCACATGAGCTATGGACGGGAAAAAAGCCTAACATAAGTTACTTTTATCCTTTTGGATGTAAGTGATTCGTTCATAACAATAGGAAGGATAACCTTAGTAAGTTTGATCCACACAGTGATGAAGGTATTTTTTTGGCTATGCAACTACAAGTAGATCCTTTAGAGTATTTAATAAACATACTCTAACTATTGAAGAATCTATTCATGTTATTTTCTATAATACTAATGGCTTGGTCGAGAAAGGTAAACCTACATATGGAAAAGATAGTCAACTACCAACTATATCAATCACTTCAACTGTTGAGCCAAACATCGATAAAGAGTCGACTGTCAAAACTGACCAGTTGACTAACCTAACTGTTAAAAATGTTCTAAACTAATGGAGAAGCGAGCCTGACTATCCAAAGAAGTTTATTATAGGAGATATGAGTCCTACCTACTCAATACATAAGGATGATGAAGATAAACCAATTGATGAAACTAAGTACATAGGAATGATTGGACCACTGCTCTATCTCACTGTCAGTCGACCAGACATCATATTTAGTGTTTGCAAATGTGCCAGGTATCAATCAGCTCGTAAGGAGTCTCACCTTAGTGCTGTCAAATAAATTATTAGATATCTGATTGGAACAATATCTCATGGTTTATGGTATCCATGGAATAACTCCTTCAAATTAGAAGAATTTTCTAATGTTGATTTTGCAAGTGATAAAGACGATGTACAAGTGACACTTGTCAACTACTTGGAAAATCTATGATCTCATGGAATAGTAAAAAGTAAGAGAGCGTGTCACTCTCTACTATTAAAGCTGAATACATTGTCATTGAGAAATGATGTGCTCAACTTCTTTGGATGATTAATCAATTAAGCGATTATGATTTACAATTTAAACCTGTTAAAATCTTGTGTAATAATTCTAGTGCTATTTGCTTAACTAAAAATTATATTCATCACTATAGGGCAAAGCACATAGATATTAAGCATCATTTTATTAGAGATCATGTTTGTAGTAGAGCTATTGAATTAGAATTTGTGTGCAATGATAAGCAACTTGCTGATATTTTTACAAATCCCTCTTAGAAAAATGATTTTATATGCTAAGAGAATCTTTAGGAATTATTGCAAATTCCCTATGATAATTTATTTTCCTTATTTGAACCGTGCTAAAATATTTTATATTAATTATTATGTCTAAATTTTGTAACTTGTCTTATATTTATCTCTTGACAACTCTCTTAGGTGTCATAATTGCTTCTTGTCAGTTCAAGTCACTTCAATGAACCACTCCGCCGGTGGTTCCCTTCTCCAAAAACCCCTTCTCATTCTTGACGCCTCGATTTCCTCTCACACTCATCCTCTTTAACTAGCCTACTCACTTTTCCTTCTCCGCACAACCCTTCTCCTTCTTTCATATGCCTCATTCACTATGACCAAAACCCAAAAATCCTCAAATTCCTCTACCAGAGGCAACTCCCGTTTCAAAAATAAAGAAAAATCCACTTTCACCGTAAATTTAGACTCTGGCCACTCTGCTCACTCCTCATCTTATGACGCCACCGATTCAATACTCCTAAAAAACCTTGGCAAAAGACCCATTGATCCAGATACTAGCTCCAAGTCTGTGAAGAAAAGCAAGCATGATAGTGAAAATTTTCTTAATCTCAAGAAAAAATTATGGGACATTCCCAACAGGGATTTCTTTCTCACCCTCAAGGATAAGTCCATTGTCACTGATCGCATCATCGATTTAGATCTCATACAATTACAATTTTACACGATAAATCATATTTTCTCTTATCAAGATTGGAAAAGTTTTTTTTCATAACTTTACCTGTGTTTATGAAACTCCCATGCACATGTTTTATGCTAATCTTCGTTTCTCCAAACCCAATGAACTCAAAACTCTTGTACTTGGTACTCGCATAGTGTTAGATTGTGATGTCCTTGATTCTATTCTTGGTTGTTCCTGCTCTGATTTTTATGACCTCCCTAAAGCTACTTGGACTGATTCTCTCAATGTCTCTTTTGACCAAGCCAAAAAGGTCTTCCAACTCTCTTACTGCCCCTGCTCAATTGGGTCCCTTTGATGTCACCTTTGAATCTCGTGTTCTTTGTCACATGGTGTCAACCATCATTGTTCCTCGTGCTGGGTCATTCTCTAATATCACTCAAAGAGATGCCCAATTTGCTTATGCCTGACATCTCTTTGGAAACTTGGCTTTACAAGGATGTTCATGAGGAACCACACCCTGGGTCCCCTTCCAAGTCCAAACCTTTTACCTCATTCCCTGTTATGCCTGACATCTCTTTGGAAATCCTCTCTTAGCTCAATGTCATTGATGCCAAAGTTGAGTCCCTCAAGGACTTGATGATATCCTCTCTCTTTCACATTGAGAAAATTCAAGACTACACTAAAGAAACAAGTAGTGATGTTGCTCGTCTCAAGATTAAGATGGAGACAATGATGAAGGAAGCTACAAAATTATCTGCTAAACTGCAGACAAGTATGACTGATTTGCCTAGAAAGTTCTCTAATAAGCTTGAGAAAACCATAGATGCAACAACAAGAGCAGCAGGAGGAAGGAGATGAGCATGTAGAAGGAGAGCAGAAGCAATAGGACATGGAGAAGCTCTGATTTGCCTGTTTATGCTTATATTTTTGGACTGTTTTTACTTGTTTTGTTAAGACAATTTTCTTGCTAGTTTTTTTAGACTGTATATGAGATATAAGTCCATATGCTTGGTTGCCTAACTTAGTTATTTTTAGGATCATATCTCTGTATTTTTATTTTTTTATTGATGCCAAAGGGGGAGAAACATGATATTATAGTCAACAACTCAGGGGGAGCACTTCAAGTCAACTACTCAGGGGAGCACTCCAAGTCAACTACTCAGTGAGAGCACTCCACATATCCAGCGGTCGGCTGATGAATAGGAAAGTTGACTACATAACTCTTACATTTGTTGTCATCATAAAATGGGAGATTGTTAGTGTTAGATTTTAATGATGGCATAATATTTATGCAGGTCTAACAGGGTAAAGACATGCCCAACTGACTTACAAGGCCCAACGGAAGATTTCAGCCCAACTGACTAAGTGAAGCTCAAGGCAAGTGTGCGTTCAAGCACAATAAATAAGTAACAACTTATTTAAGGAGACAAATGAATCAAGAATGGAAAATATAAAATCAAGTACCTACGAGATCTCTGCGCATCAATCAAGCATATCTAGTTTACTTAAGCAAGGAAAGTAGTACCAAGCCGTAAAGGAAACAACTACAGACAAGCATCTTGGAGATTCAGTTTCAACATTCATAAGGAAGGAAGATCAGTCCGTTGGAAACCTCTAACCTTATTTTTGGAAATTAGGATTTCTTATTCCTATTTCCGAGGATCAAATCTCTTGGGTTGCCATCTTTGCCAGAACAAAATAATCCACTCTACAACTATAAAACGGCTCCAAAGGACGAAAGAACTCATACTTTCATCTCAACTTCTCAAGAAAGATTATGAGTGTTTAAGCGTAGACGTAGGAGCTCCATTCAAACTATCATTATACCAAACCAAACTTCAAAAGAGTTGCTAAGAATACCCTTGCAACCCAAAGGGACTGGATTAGGATTCACATTGAATCCGAACCAGTATAAAAACATCTGGTGTCAATTACTTTCAGCATTTAAATTCTGCATTATATATGTTAGCAGTCGACTAGCACCTTGAGGTAGTCGACTAAGAAGCGAAAATTTTACAATTCACCACCCCCCTCTTGTACTTTTACTCACTTGATGGGATTACATTGGATATGTTGTTATATATATATATATATATATATATATATATATATATATATATAATAATAATAAATGAGTAAAATTAAAGAGGAATTGACCAAGGTAAAAAAAGAATTTTGATTACGGTTTGATTAGAATCAGTTGGGCATATTTTGACATTAACAGGAGTATAGAACTATTTGCCCCTGCCTAACACTCTATATATTTCCACCTTTAAAAGGAATACACACACATACACAAATGTGTGTCTATATTATTGAGAATATAATCAAATATTAAAAGTATGTTCTATCTAACATCTTAAGCTTTTAGATCAGATGGTCACACACTTTAATATGGTATCAAAGCAGGCCAAAGGTCCTGGGATCATACCTTACCGCCACCCATTATCAAAAAGAATTTTCATGTGCTTGGACCATGAAAAAAAATCAAGCCAGCACGTGAGGGGCGTACTGAGAATATAATCAAATATTAAAAGTATGTTCTATCTAACAACTTAAGCTTTTAGATCATATGGTCACACACTTTAAAATACATACAATATACACAATATACACCTGTATATCATATGTATAGTGGTTCTCGGGTTACTGTAGCAAAGCCCACGGTTAGGCAGTTTTTGTATATAAGGTGTATATGTCTTGTACCTTAATTAGTCTTGTACACTTAACATAATTGTATAGTTAGTATCCAAGTAGAATAAGGTTTTAGGAGTAGAATAGGAATATGATTCCTATTAAGGTATGTAAATTGTATATATACTCTTTCAATTAATGAAAATAATTAAGGGATTATTTTTTTCATGGTATCAGAAGTCTAGGTTATTTTTGTCCTAAGTTTTTCGTCGACATAGTGCCTCGGATTCCGGCTTCCCTTCCCAGATTTCTTTCCCGTCGGTGGTCTTTCTTTTTCTATTCTCACACACACATTGTTCTTTCGTTATGTCGACGACAAAGAACACGTTTCACCCTGCCCTTGTTATTTCTAACATCAAGAATTACATCCCTCTTATTCTTGAAATACAAAAACGTCCAATACGCGATGTGGGCCGAGTTGTTCAAAATTCACGCTCGCACACATCAAGTCATCCATCATATAATCCCCGCGGCCCCTGAGGATACGGAGGTGCCTAAACGTGAGAATGATCCTAAGTTGTGGACAACACTTGATGACACAGTTCTTCAGTGGATTTACTCTACTATCTGTACCGACCTATTGCAGACGATTATTGGGCTAGACGCTACGACAATGGCTGTATATGATAGGCTACGTGACATAATCCAAGATAATCAAAATTCCAGAGTTGTTACCCTTGAGAAGGAATCTTCCCACGTCAACATGGAAAATTTCCTGAATGTTTCAGCTTATTGCAAAAGGTTGAAAGAATTGGCGGACCAACTCCGCAACGTTGGTGCGCCCGCTAGTGAAGATCGTCTCGTACTACAGATGGTTGCTGGCCTATCCGAGGCCTATGGTGGAGTTAGAACTCTCCTTCGTCAAAGTAACCCTCTCCCAAAGTTCTATAAGGCCCGCTCCATGCTTACTTTGGAAGAAGCCGGTTTGGCTAAAAAGGCGGCTACCGGTGCTAATCATGTGGCCATGATGAGTGCCTCCACAAATTCTCCAGGTTTGTTGATAATTCTGGCCAAAACCAGGGTCACGATGGCGGCAAGAATAGTCAGAAAAATAATGGCGAAAATCGCGGGGGCAAATGCGGTGCTTCCGGCAATGGTGGCGGTGGACATAATCCGGGCAGTGGACCCCAAGCAGCCTGGTCCCAGCAGTGGACCCCCTCGCCATGGGGTTAGGACAATAACCCTTGGCCCAACAGTCCCTACGGTCAGCCAGTAAATTAGGCCCAATTGCCACAACAGTTTCGGCCCACTGCCAGTTTCCGCAACGGCCCACCATTTTTTCTCTTGCCTCAGCCCAACGCTACAGTAGCAGTTCCAGTCAGCAGGGAGGCAACTTTGGGCCCCACCAAGCCCATCATGCAGCGGGCCCCACTCCTACCGACATTGACGCTGCAATGCACATGCTTGGAATAAATCCTTCGGACCCAAATTGGTACATGGACACCGGCGCCACTACTCACATGACGTCCGACTCAGGTACTCTCTCATCTAATTCCAAGTTGAGCAACAATCATGGTATAATTATTGGTAATGGTAATTCAATTCCAATTCGTGGTTATGGTCATAAAATGTTGTCTCCCCCCCATCCACCCCTTATTTTGAAAAATACCATTCACGCTCCAAAATTGATTAAAATTTTTGTGTCTGTCCGAAAATTCACCATTGATAATTCCGTGTCCATGGAATTTGATCCATATGGTTTTTCTGTGAAGGATTTCAAGACGGGGAGTCCTCTCATGAGGTGTGATAGTAGGGGAGATCTTTATCCTATCGCACCACGTTCCGGGTTCTCGAGTCACGCATTGCCATCCACTTTTGCAGCTCTGGCTCCTTCCTTGTAGCATGCTCGTCTAGGTCATTCGGGATCATCTATTTAGTCTTCCTTAGATAAAAACAATTTTATTTCTTGTAAGAGTGCGCGTAGTACTCCGACTTGTCAATCTTGTTCTTTAGGAAAACTAGTTAAGTTGTCATTTGTAGACTCTAATTCTCATACTTTAATGCTATTTGATATTATTCATAGTGATTTATGGACGCCTCATGTTCTTAGTTCTTTGGGTCATCTATATTATGTTCTCTTTTTGGATGATTATTCTAAGTTTTTATGACTTTTCCGATAGCGAAAAACCTCAAGTTTTTTCTATCTTCTTAAAATTTAGAGCATTCATAAGAACTCAATTCGAACGGGGCATAAAAAATATTCAATGTGATAATGGAAAAGAATATGACAATGGGGTTTTCGGGAATTTTGTGCTAATAATGGGATCAATTTTCATTTTTCGTGTCCTCATACATCTTCACAAAATGGGAAAGTCGAACCCAAATTTCGTACCATTAATAACATTATCCGAACTTTAGTGATTCATGCTTCCGCACCCCCTCCTTTTTGGCATCACGTTCTACAAATGACTACAAATCTCCTTAACATTCTTCCTTCCAAAGGTCTAACATCTTAGTGTCTTTGGGTGCTTGTATTATCCGTCTAATCATCGTGGTTACAAATGTTTTGATTTATCCTCTAATAGAATCATCATTAATTGCCATGTCATAGTTGATGAATCCCAATTTCTGTTTGCTAAGGTCAGTAATCCCGTGCCTAGTTCATATAATTTTTTGGATGATGGTATATTCTCGTATATTGTTCACCATTTTTTGGACGTATCCCGCACCCCAAATCCTCCAACGAGCCCACTGCCCGCTGGTCCCACTGTCCCGTCGCAGGCCACTGTCCCTAGTCTCGTCATTGGGCCAGTTTCAGTAATTGGGCTGGTACAGCCCATCACTGGGCCGGTCCGGTTCTCGCATCCTCTCTTCTGTGTGTTGGGCCGGCGGGCGGCCGTGGTCTCGTGGCCGGTCCGTCCCGCGTCCAGAAAATTCCTAAAATCTGCCCAATTCCTCCCCGAGTCATCGACCGGCCACTCGTAGTCAACGGGGTATTTTTAAACCAAAAAGACATTTTAATTTAAATTCTAATGTTCTTAAATCGCTCTTACCTCGTAATCCTGTGTCTGCGTTAAATGACCCGAATTGGAAATTGGACCGATGAATATAATGCTCTTATTGATAATAAGACGTGGGAGTTGGTGCCCCGTCCATATGGTATTAATATTATTAGGTCTATGTGGAGTTTTGCTCATAAGGACAATTTAGACGATTCTTTTGCACGACATAAGACTCGGCTTGTGGGTGATGGTAAGACTCATCAGGTTGGTGAGGATTGTGGGGAGACGTTTAGTCTAATGGTCAAGCCGGCTACTATTTGCACTGTACTCAGCTGGCTCTTTCAAAAGCATGGCTCATCTATAAGTTAGATGTGAAGAATATTTTCTCACATGGTGATCTCAAGGAAACAATGTATATGCATCAGCCCTTGGGGTTTAGGAACCCCAAATATCCTCATCATGTCTGTTTGCTGAAGAAGTCCTTATATGGGCTTAAGCAGTCTCCACGAGCCTGGTATAAGAGGTTTGCCGACTATGTTTCGACTATTGAGTTCACTCACAGCAGGTCGGATAATTCCTTCTTCATATATCATTGTTGTTCGTCTTTGGCTTATATACTATTAAATGTAGATGATATTATCTTGACTGCCTCTTCCGATGCCTTACGCCAGTCTATCGTGACAATGCTCAGCTCTGAGTTTTCTATGAAAGACTTGGGGCCCTTGAGTTATTTTTTGGGGATTGTTGTCACTCGTCATGCAGGTGAGTTATTCTTATCGTAAAGGAAGTATGTAGTCGAGATCATTGAGATGGCTAGGGTGTCATCCTGTAAGTCCACTTCTACTCCAGTTGATACTAAACCCAAATTGGGTGCTGCGGCCAGCGCACCATACGAGGATCTGACCCGCTATCGCAGTCTTGCAGGGGGCCTTTAGTATCTCACATTCACGAGATCAGATATTACGTATGCCATACATCAGGTGTGTTTGTTTATGCATGATCTCAGGGTTGAGCACATGAATGCGCTCAAATGCATCATTCGGTATATTCAGGGTACACTTGACTATGACTTGCGTTTATATCCTTCATCGACGTCTATACTTGTCTCGTATACAGATGCTGATTGGGGTGGCTGTCCGGACACCAGACGGTCTACGTCTGGCTATTGTATGTTTCTTGGCAATAACTTGGTCTCATGGTCTGCGAAACGTCAGTCGACTTTGTCCCACTCCAGTGCCGAGGCCGAGTATCGAGGGGTAGCTAATGTGGTCTCGGAATCATGTTGGTTACGTAATTTGTTGTTAGAGCTTCATTGTCCTATTCAGAAACCGACCTTAGTTTATTGTGATATTATTAGTGTCATCTACCTTTCTGGTAATCCGGTTCAGCACTAGCGCACTAAACATATCGAGATGGACATTCACTTTGTTCGCGAAAAGGTTGCTCGTGGTCACGTACGCGTCTGCCATGTCCCGTCCAGATATCAAATTGCCGACATCTTTACAAAGGGTCTTCCCTCGGTCCTTTTTGAAGATTTTAGGGACAATCTCAGCGTACGAAGACCGTCCGCTATGACTGCGGGGGTGTGTTAAATATACATACGATATACACAATATACACGTGTATATCGTATGTATAGTAGTTCTCGGGTTACTGTAGCAAAGCCCACGGTTGGGCAACTTTTGTATATAAGGTGTATATGTCTTGTACCTTAATTTGTCTTATACACTTACCATAATTGTATAGTTAGTATCCAAGTAGAATAAGGTTTTAGGAGTAGAATAGGAATATGATTCCTATTATGGAAATATGTAAATTGTATATATACTCTTTCAATTAATGAAAATAATCAAGGGATTATTTCTTTCATATATATTGCAATAAAACCTTAATTTTCAGGTAAAAACTTAACTGAATTTGGTGTTTACACCAAAATAATGAACGTGAGACATGTCATGTATACACACATTTATCATTTCAACCATGGTTAGTGTGGTGTAAATTAGCATTAAGTACGAGTAAGTATTTATTCTAATTTCAGTGTAACATTAATCATATCAAAATCTTTGATGTAAATAGCGTATCTGAAATGATTAATTAACATTCCTTATTAGTTAATACTTAAGTGACAATGAATATTCATGTTTGCAGTTGTAGTTGTACGTACTTACAAAACCTTGAAAGCAAATCTAGTAATTAATCAACGTAGAGTTGCATCTATATAATTAAACTGCAATTCCAATTCCATTAAGAAGCTTCATATATTCTTTAAATAGTTTTCTCCTCCATTCACGAGTATACTCACCAAAAAAAAAAAAAACTAAGATAATAACAAAACATAGAAAAAATGTTGCTTATGACATTACTGCTATATATAAAGAAGATTAATTACACAAATATTACCAACACAACAAAATAATGATATCGAATTTTTGTTATGACTTTTGCCAATTCTCTAGATTGAGTATCGGAGAATTCATCATCAAAATTTAGGTAGGCAGGTCACACAGGTGTCAACAACATAATACATATTTTGAAAAATTACGACTCAAATTTAATTTAGAAATGCAAGTTTGTTCAACATGAATATTCTTTCACCATGGGAAATAATTGGATATATTTTCATGTGTTTCCTTTTTCTTCCTTAACTAAGATAAATTAATTTCTTTTATGAATGTTCTACTTTGACAAATGCAAAATATTCCCTAGAAGGACCACGTGAATGTAAAATATTCCAATATATGCGGGCTTTATAGTATTCTTCGTTCACATTTGATAGCAAGAAAATTTTTCTTCTTTCTTTTTAGGTATTTTCTTTTTTCTTATTTATGGTCCTGTATTGATTTTTGCAATTTTTTAAAATTATCCTGCATAATTTTTATCTGATTCAGTTTGTGTAAAAGCCAAGGATTTTAGAAGGATTAATAAACTTGAACTTTAAAACGTAAAAGCGAAATTTTAAAAAGGTTAGAGTTGGAAATCGATTCTAACTGATCTAAGTATTTTCGGCATAGAATGTAATATAAATTGTCCTTAATTAGGTTCACCTTAATTTGAGTTCTTCCTTACTTCGGATGTAGTTATGGATATATATATGGCTTCATCTGAATTCAATAGCTTTATCTCGAGCTATGTATTTATGCTAAATATTTATAAAAAAATACAAATAATAAAGTTTAAATTCAATAAATCAAATGGTGTGTGGTATAATTATGAACTCGAATTGATAATGACCCAATCTTGGGGGAAGGGGTTCATCGAGAAAATCTTCATAGGAAAATCATATTAATTATATAAAGATCAAGAATATATATTGTAAACTTTGACCTTTTGATGAAATTAAATTCTGTCTCCGCCGTTGATGTCATGACGATTGACTTGTAGATAAAGTCATCCATGTGGTTCATCTCATTCATGGTCTAAATAGCTTCATCTTTTTTGTGTATTTCATGAATGCAATAACTCCAAGTTTTTGAATATACTATGTGGAGACCAAAGTGTAACTTTAATAAGAGTCTTCAAAATTTATTTGTTTTTTTATTTGGTGTGACATTAATGGTTCTTTTTGACAAAAATATTAGCGAATATTCTCAGAATATTCTCCGTATATTTTGTACTTATGATAGATGTATATTTAAGGTAACTTAGGATTCTAATTGTATTAGGAATCAACCTTTATAAGGTAAGTTAGGATTCGTACCATATTAGGAATCAACCTTGTACAACTATATATATTGTGAATAATGAAAGGAATCCCCAAGGGAAATTATTCTAACATTCATGGTATCAAGAGCCTAAAACCTAAATCCCTTCTCTTCCTCATTCTCGGCCGAAATCAGCATTTTTCTTCTGATTTCACAGGAAAAAAAATCTGGTTTCTTCCTCCCTTTCTCGGCCAAACCAAAAAATTCCCTTTCCTCGGCAGGCGGCAACCATGTCTTCCCCCACAAATTCCGATTCATCCACTGGCACACTTGACAACCCCTCTTAACGTTCAGTATCTTCTTTTCATCTGGTATTCGCCGTTAACAACATCAAGAATTTTATCTTTATAATTCTTGACTAAGAAGAATGTCAATATTCCATGTGGATGGAACTATTCTACATTCATGCATGTGCATACAACGTGCTCGATCATATTGACGAATCTGTTCCTCGTCCCACCGATGTTACAGACTCAATCTGGCGTCGTCTTAACGCCATCGTCAAACAATGGATCTACGGCACCATCTCCAAAGACATGTTGTGCACTATCATGAAAACAGGTGCTACGGCACGTGAACTTTGGGTCCGGCTAGAAGAAATCTTTCAGGACAATAAAAATACTCAGGCCGTATATTTGGAAGAGTAATTCAATAATACCCGCCTCGAGAATTTTAACAACATGTACCAATATTGTAAGCAACTGAAACTCATAACCGATCAACTATCCAACGTCGGGACTTCTGTTTCAGAAACCAAGATGGGGCTTCAACTTGTTGCGGGTTTACCAAAAGGTGAATATGACACACTCGCAACAATGATTCAACAAGCCGACCCTCTCCCAAGTTTCAACAAGGCACACTCACAACTATTGTTGGAAGAAACTAGACGTGCTAAACAAGAGGAACACAATCAAAAGGCCTTAGGAGCACAACATCCAAAGAGCGGATTGGCACAGCGGATTCGAGAGCAGTCTGATATCAAAGAGCGGAAAGGTGCTTACAACACAAAACATCCGAAAGCCGTTGACGGGATGACAACACTGCGCGCCAACAAGCAACCGGCGGTGCAGGCGGTCCAAAGCATCGCCAGCGAGCCGGTGGCGGAGGTCGTGGCGGCAGTGGTTGCAACAACAAAGGCAAGGGCCGCGGAAAGGGCCAACGCAACCAAGCGGCGAATGAGCCGGCGAAGCGGAACCAAAGCGGCGGCGGGGGCACAACCAAAGAAGAAGCACCGAATGCGGGGCCCCGGTTCCAAGCGGCCGTGGTTGATCGCCTCTTGGCCTCGCCCCGGCTACTAGGCGAGCCAACCGGCGAAACGATGCCCATCGATCGCAGATGCGGCGGCGGCAAAGAATCGCAATAGCAACAAGAAGAAGACAAAGAGGCGGCCCCGACTGCTTTGGGCCAAGCCTACACCACCGTGAACCTTCAACAGCCGGACAACAATTGGTACATGGACATCGGAGCCACATCTCACCTCACCCGGTCGTCAGATAACCTATCTCAACTACGTCGGTTAAAGTGTCCTCAATTTATTACTGTCGGCAATGATCATCGCATTCCAATTGAAGGTTACGGTAACACACACACCAAACATCCACACCCACCTTTCTCCCTAAACCATGTTCTATACACACCTAACATCATTAAAAACTTAATCTCTGTCAGAAAATTCACTAGCAATAATTTTTTGTCTGTCGAATTTGACCCTTTTGGTTTTTCTGTGAAAGAACTCAATACGGGGAAAATTCTTACATGCTGCAATAGTGTGGGAGACCTCTACCCATTCACTCAATCTTCCGTTGTCAGACCGCAACCACCTCAATCCCTTGCGGCGATCTCTCCCTCAACTTGGTACAACAGACTCGGACACCCCGGAGACCCAGTTTTTACTTTTCTTAGGACTTCTAAGCGTATTCAATGTAATAATGAGAAAATTGCCCTACACTGTTTTTCTTGTCCACTAGGCAAACATACTCGTCTTCCCTTTATGTCATCAAACAGTGTTACTTTTTCTCCATTTGATATTGTTCATGCTGATTTGTGGACATATCCGATTGCTAGCTCTTTGGGTCATAAATTCTATCTAGTATTCTTGGATGATTTTTCACATTTTGTCTGGATTTACCCACTGAAATTCAAATCTGAAGTTTTTGCAAAATTCCTCGAGTTTCAAAAATTCATTAAGACACAATTTGAAAAATCTATTAAATTATTCCAATATGATAATGGACGTGAATTTAATAACTCGGCATTTCATAATTTCTGTGCTAAACAAGGCATGGTTTTCCATTTTTCTTGTCCCTGTACTTCTTCCCAAAATGGAAAGGCTGAAAGAATTATACGTACCATCAATAACATGGTCCGCACACTTCTGTTTCATGCCTGCCTAACACCGCCTTTTTGGATCTATGCTGTCAAAATGGTAGATTCCCTTCTAAATATTTTACCAACTAGCACACTCCAAAATAAAACCCCTACAGAAATCTTATACCGTAGGCAGCCATCATATGATCACCTACGTATTTTTAGATGCTTATGCTACTCCAACACAGCCTCCACTGCACCCCACAAACTTGCCCCTCACACTCTTCTATGTGTTTTTCTTGGTCTATCTCCTAATCATCGGGGCTACTTGTGCTATGACATTGTTATTCGCAAAATCATCGTCTCCCGTCACGTCACCTTTGATGAGACAACCTTTCCTTTTTCAAATCTCCGGAAATTTTAGACCACCGATTACATCTTTCTCGATGAACCAAGTTTGTCCCTTGTCATCCAAAATCTATACCAACAGCAGGCCACTGTTCCGACAGTCTCGCCACTGTCCGGCACCACTCCACCAGCTCCCTACTTACCCCTACAACCCCTAGTCGAGTCACCTGCACCACCAGCGACACTGCTGCCCACTGATCTAGAACCAGTGGACCAACAACCTCACAGCCCCGACCCACCACCACTGCCCTCACATCACATGGAGACTCGTGCACAACACGGGATCTTCAAACCCAAGGTTCAATTCAATCTCTCCACACAAACCTTATCACCCATTCCAAAAAATCCAAAACTAGCAAAACTGGACCCAAATTGGAATGTGGTCATGTGCGAGGAATTTAACGCTTTAACTAAGCAGAACACTTGGGATTTGGTACCTAGACCGGCTGGTGTAAATGTAATCCGGTGTATGTGGTTATTTCGTCACAAGTTCAGAGACAGTGGTGACTTAGAGAGGTATAAGGCAAGACTAGTTGTCAATGACACTAATCAACATGAGGGTATTGATTGTGGTGAGACATTCAGTTCGGTTGTTAAACCGACCACTATTCGGACTGTTCTCAGTATTGCTATGGGCATGCATTGGCCGATTCATCAGCTTGATGTCAAGAATGCGTTTCTTCATGGGGATTTGAAAGAGACTGTGTACATGCATCAGCCTCCTGGCTTTGTTCATCCGGCAGCTCCGCAGTTTGTGTGTCATCTCAGGAAGTCATTGTATGGATTGAAACAGGTACCCAGCGCTTGGTATGATCGGTTCGCCGGGTATCTTCGGCAGATTGGTTTTGTATGTAGCAGGTGTGATACATCTCTCTTCACTTTTCACCGAGATAGCAGCACTGTATATTTGCTATTATATGTCGATGACATTGTTCTTACTGTCTCATCTGACGGGTTGAAGAATGAAATCATTGCTCTACTCAAAACTGAATTTGCTATGACTGACTTGGGCAAGCTAAGTTATTTTTTGGGTATATCGGTGACAAGATCTGCAGCCACTATGTTCCTATGTCAGCGTAAGTATGCAGAAGAGATAGTGTACAGGGCCAAGATGGCAAATTGTAAAATTATGCCAACTCCGGTGGACTCAAAATCCAAGCTTAGTGCCAATGACGGTGTGCCAGTTTCTGATCCCAATCTATATCGGAGTCTAGCAGGTGCTCTTCAGTATCTTACATTCACTAAGCCTGATATTGCATATGCCGTTCAGCAGGTATGTCTGTTCATGCACGACCCCCGAGAGTCCCATTTTGCCACCCTCAAACGTATTATCAGATATGTTAAGGGCACACTAGACTTTGGTTTACATCTATACACCTCTGCCCCAACCAAGTTGCTAGCCTACACGGATGGAGATTGAGCAGGATGCCCCGACACACGTCGCTCCACCTCAGGGTACTGTGTATTTCTTGGGGATAATCTTATCTCATGGTCGGCCAAGCGGCAGGCCACGCTATCCCGTTCGAGTGCTGAAGCAGAATATCACGGAGTTGCTAATGTCGTCGCTTAGATCTGTTGGCTCCGAAATCTTCTTTTGGAGCTCCAGTGTCCATTACGCAAAGCGTCTATAGTCTATTGTGACAACATATCTGCTATCTATATGTCTCATAATCCAGTCCAACATCAGCGGACTAAGCATATTGAGATGGATATCCACTTTGTGCGAGAGAAGGTTGCCCGTGGTCAGGTCAAAATTTTACACGTGCCTTCCTCTTATCAATATGCAGACATTTTCACAAAGGGACTACCGCGACAGCTCTTCACCGACTTCAGATCTGGCCTTAGCATTCGTTCTCCTCCCGCTCCGTCTGAGGGGGAGTATTAGCGAATATTCTCAGAATATTCTCCGTATATTTTATAATTATGATAGATGTATATTTAAGGTAACTTAGGATTCTAATTGTATTAGGAATCAACCTTTGTAAGGTAAGTTAGGATTCGTACCATATTAGGAATCAACCTTGTACAACTATATATATTGTGAATAATGAAAGAAATTCCCAAGGGAAATTATTTTAACTTTAAAAAAAAAAATGTCGTTTCCGCGGGGTCGGGTCGGTTATCGGGCCGGGTCGGGCGGGTAAAAGTTTTTGATCCTGGCCCGACCCTATATATGAACGGGTCCCCGCTTTTTCGGGTCAGGTGGCTCACGAGTTAGATATAAGATGACCCTGGCGCTGGTTTTTTCGGGTCGAGTCGGGCGGGTCCCCGGCCCGATGAACCTGTCTAGTTATGAGTTCAAATTTCATCGTCATCTAAAAAATAAAAATTAATAATGTATTTAGCTATAAAAACTAAAAAACAATAATCATATATTTAGTCATAAAAAAGAATCAGGATTCACCATGCACCTATGTGAGGGGCGTGTAATTGAGACATAATACATATAGTTAAGTTATAAAAAGTGTATTTTCTCTAACCATTTAAGTGCCTGTTTGGATTGGCTTATTTTAAGTGCTTTTAAACCAAAATAGCTTTTAAGCACTTTTATAGTATTTGGCTAAAATAAAAAAATATTTTAAGCACATATTTTTAAGTTAAAATAAAATAAATAAGCAAAAAGTCACAAGCTAGAATTCATAACTTATGACTTTTGACGTATAAGTCAAAAGCCGGAAGCCCATCCAAACACCCTCTAAGTTTTAAGTTGAGATTCTCACACACTTCAACTTACACTAATTAGATTTAATTGAATTTTCAAAAATATCATGCAGCCAAATAGCTGGCTATAACAAATTTTTGTTCGTGTGTAAATTAATTGTGAATTCCCTTGATAAAAGAGAATTTTCTGGCTAAGCAGCCACAATCGCTCTAAATTTGTTTTAGGCTGCAGGTTGAAAATTCTAAGTGTAGCATTTTTGTATTTTTCAGAATCCCCTTGGTAGAAGTTCTAGCTTCATCAATGGCCACTAAATTGCATATCCATTATTCTAAGTCAGTGAACTTAACATACTATTGCACTAAGTTGTTTTTTCTTTTGTGAAAATAATTTCAGAACTCAAATTTGTAAATGCATAATTTATATTTTTAGTTTTATATATAGTTTGAGGTGAAAATGGTAGACGTGTCTGTATGTTGTCGATCGATTGATCATATACTTTTATCAATGCATGAAAAAGTGAATTTGAAAAATGCAATTTTGAAGCTAGTATTCTTGCATGAGAAAGAAAAATGAAGAGAAGCAATATATTTCTTTATCTTTGTACGTTCACATTATCTTGGTCATGAATTTCTATTAGCTATTGACTATAGAACTTTAGAGAATTAAATAAAAGCTATGACGTTTTAGATAATACGCACAAATAGATATTATATACTCGAAGTACTGTAAGGAAGTCTAAAATGGTAAATAATGTTAAATAAACAAGTAAAAAAAATGAAGTTATAATCAAGTGACAAACGTCACAATCAAAATCTCGCACGTTGACTATATATTTGTTTCTTGGGCTACATAGACGCATATCCAAAAATGCACGTACCATATCAATTTATGTTATGCCTTATAAAGTATTTCATCATTTTCTTCTCCAATTTCGACGTGGAACTCACCTAAGTTATAACATGCACTCCTTCTTCAGAAGCTTGCCAACCTAGAAGTCTATCAATTCTTTTCTTCGATCCGCCCTTCGTCATAAGCGTCACACATACACCCTCCCTTAGGGACTTAACGTCCCTGTTAGGTTTACCCTACCTCCATATTGAGGGAGTACTGTTGTCCGGCTCTGGTACCATATTTGTTATGATCCGAGCCCATAACATGCATGTATCCGTTTTGGCCCAACACGCCTCATGAATTTGTCCCCTGGATATGTCATCTAATCCAAAACTGTACGTATCATGTGAACTTATGTTATGCCTTATATAAAACTCTCCACCTTTTAAGGTCATTCCAATATGAGTTTCTCCTGAGATGTAACTGTTGGATACAAAGGTGCAGGAAACGAAAATTACAAGTAACTGCTAAGTAATAGAAAACTGAAATTACAATTCAACAACAAATTGAAATTACAATTATGTTGAACAAGAAAACAGAAAACTGAAATTACAATTCAACAACAAACTGAAATTACAATTATGTTGAACAAGAAAACTGGAACTGTTTTGTGTATGCTGAGTCGAGTGTTGCACTCTGTCTTTAAGATAATATTACCCCGTATGTATCCTTTATACGTCATGGACAATTGTCTTCCAAGATAAAACAGCAATGGAACAATTGAGCAAAGAAAACTCAAATGCTACCGTGAAGAATTTTGAGTAATGAAATGATGCTCGAAAGATTGTAGGAAGATGAATTCCGTTTCTGTTTTTCTGTTTTGTGAGTAGCTCAACAATGGTGCAAGATATTCTTTATATAGGTGAAGGAGGGGCAGTTGAATTGCCTCTATAAGTGCCATTACTGGCCAAGTAATGGCCATTATGGAAGTAGTAATACCACCAAAATAAATGGTGAAGATGAGCAACGGATTGGCCATTTAGGAGGAGTAATTCAGCCAAAATAAATGGCTGAATTGAGTGCTATGGCGTTTCTGATCTCTCTGCCAATTCTGACTTTCTGGAAACTTCAGGGACCAAACTGTACATATAAAAAAATTCTGGTCCAAACTATACATATGAAACTTCAGTGATCAAACTGTACATCTGACAAAGTTCTCTGGTCCAAAAAGATAATATCAGAAGAAGTACAGCCCGAAGCACATCTAGGTCCTCCCTCCTTTAAACACAAGGGATACCTCTTGGGGTCACAAACCCCAAGCCAACTTTGAGTCTTATAAGCAAAACAATTCTTTCTTCCTCTACCGATGAGGGATAATTGATCCCATACCACACTTTTCCATGCTTCAAACACCTCACTTCGTGGACCAATATCTCTTTCATTTCTCAACGAAATTTGACGATTCTTGGCCCTACGGTTATCTACGTACTTAGTAGATCATGCACGTGTGAAGAACCGGATTCTCCAACATGCGTAACACTAGTGTTTAAGCCGTTAAAGTTGGTCGGACGCAACTCCCGCCAAAGGCAAATTTCCAACAATCCCCTCTTGAAAGAAATTTTGGCGCACTTACATAGTGCCTTTTTCATTTCCAGCAATATTTCCGCGGACCGATGTTGCATAAGGAGAGGTAGCTTCAGCTTTAAACCTTCCATAGTTAAATACCATCGGACTTACTTACTGCGCGGTGAACGTGATGTCTTGAACCATCAGTGTTTAGTGTAAGCCAAGTCAATAGTACCAACACAACAAATTTCCTTACTCTCTTCTTCGTAATGTTTTGTCCGTTTTGGCCATGGACAACTTCTTAGATTCTTAAGTGCGTTCATTTGAGGCGGCCCGTCCTCGCACTTAAATAGGTGGTCTCCTACAAGGTATCCTCCTATACCCCATTTCACAAGTGTTAGGAACCATTAAAAGTTTTCCAAAACCTAACCTTAACTGTTGAGGATCATTAAAGGTTTTGAAAACTTAACATTTACCCATACTGCAGATAGCACTTAACGTCTATCGCAGGAACGACTTTGGATTTGGTGTTTCTTTACGAAATCGCATCCGAAGTGCTCATGCTTCCACTGAAGCGATCAACTGAACCTTTACAACTTAGTTTTCCCATTGAACCAAATTACTGGGATCTCCAGTTAGTAAGGTTGGGTTACCACTGTATTGTCTTTATATTTTGGGTTTTAAGCCCATTCCCCTAGACATGCAAGCCATTTGATCCTTGGGTAAGCCCTTTGTCAATGGGTCTGCTATATTATCCTTTGACTTAATGTAATCAATGGATATTATACCCATGGTGATCAGTTGCCTAACGGTCTTATGCCTCCGTCGAATATGACGAGACTTGCCGTTGTACATAGCATTCCGTGCCCTTCCTAGAGTCGACTGACTGTCGCATTGGATCATTACCGAAGGTACGGGTTTGTTCCAACACGAAACATCCTTTAAGAAGTCATGAAGCCACTCAGCTTCTTCTCCGGCTTTGTCTAAAGCAATAAACTCCGATTCCATTGTGGATCGGGCGATGCAAGTTTGCTTAGAGGATTTCCAAGACACAGCACCACCACCAATTGTAAATACATACCCACTGGTGGACTTGGTGTTCTCTATATCAGATATCCAGTTTGCATCATTGTACCCCTCTAGTACAGCTGGATATCTCGAATAGTGTAACCCGAAAGTTAACGTGTATTTCAGGTATTGTAATACCCGATTCAACGCCTTCCAGTGATTATCACTCGAATTACGGGTGAACCTAGCCAACTTATTAACTGCATAAGCAATATCAGGTCGGGTGCAGTTTGTTATATACATCAAACTATCGATCACCTGTGCATATCGCTCCTGGTATACAGGTGCACCAAGATTTTTATCAAGCTTTTGATTTGTATCCATTGGTGACTTTATCGGTGAACTGTCTAACATCTCGAACTTTCTCAAAACATCCTCGATGTAGTGAGACTGAGATAAGACCAGTCCGTCAGACGTCTTAGAGATTTTAATCCCTAAGATGACATCTGCGATACCCATATCCTTCATGTCGAAGCATTGTTTCAACATGTTCCTAGTCTCTAGGATTACCCTAGGACTGCTTCCTGTGATCAACATGTCTGCTACATACAGGCATATCATAACAAATGAGTCAGAGTTACCTTTCATGTAGACACATTTATCACACTCATTAATGTCCAAACCCTTCGATAGTAGAGTACTATCAAATTTTTTGTGCCATTGCTTCGGGGCTTGTTTCAGCCCGTACAGAGATTTGACAAGTCGACAGACTTTCTTCTCTTGCCCTTGAACCACATACCCCTCGGGTTGGTCCATATAAAATTCTTCTTTCAAATCACCGTTTAGGAAGGCTATCTTGACATCCATATGGTGTATCTCAAGGTCATGCAAAGCTGCGATCGCAATGAATACTCATATGGATGTCATCCGGGATACCGGGGAGTATGTGTCAAAGTAGTCAAAGCCTTTTGTCTGCCGATAGCCCTTGACTACCAACCTGGCCTTGTACTTGTCTATAGACCCATCTGCTTTGTATTTCTGTTTGAGTATCCATTTACAACCCAACGGTTTATTTCCCGGAGGAAGATCAACCAACTCCCAAGTATAGTTATGCAGAATGGTGTCTTTTTCACTCTCAATAGCTTCTTTCCAGAGCAGTGCTTCTGGAGTTGACAACGCCTTAGCAATTGTCCTTGGTTCATCATTAACCATATAAGCTACAAAGTCAGGACCGAAGGATTTATCCTTCATGGCCCTTTTACTTCGCCTTAGATCCATCTCTGGAGTCTCCAAATTCTGAGAATCTGGAACACTAGATTCCGGATGTTCAGCCACCTCAAGATCCGCTAGATCTGGATTATCTCGATCCGGGCCGTCGACGACTCCCGATTCTTGAGAGCTTTGTGCATAACTTCGTTTGCGAGAGGTTATGTCTTTTTCCTTTCTAGGAAAGGTACCTTTAAAGAATAGAGCATTTCTTGATTCCATGATTGTACCCTGGTGGATATCTGGAATATCTGACTTATGCACTAAGAAGCGATAAGCACTACTGTTATTTGCATATCCGATGAATATGCAATCTACAGTCTTAGGCCCAATCTTAACCTGCTTTGGCTTGGGTACTTCAACCTTTGCCAAACAACCCCATACCTTAAAATATTTGTAGGTGGGTTTCTTTCCCTTCCATGATTCATATGGATTTTTGTCCTTACCCTTATGTGGGACTCTGTTAAGAATCGTATTAGTGATAAGGATGGCTTCTCCCCATATGTTTTGGGGAAGACCGGAATTGATAAGCAAGGAATTCATCATTTCCTTCAATGTGCGGTTATTACGTTCCGCCACACCGTTTGATTGAGGTGAGTATGGAGCCGTCGTTTGATGAACAATGCCTTCTTGGGCACAGTATTCCTCAAATGGCGCTATATATTCTCCCCCTCTATCGCTATGAATGGATTTAATCCGTAGGCTTAGTTGGTTTTCAACTTCTGCTTTGTAACGTCGGAACGCTTCATCCTTACATTTCAATAAGTAAAGGTAACAATACCTTGTGCTATCATTAATGAATGTCACAAAGTACTTGTTCCCCCCTCTAGTTTGTGCGAACTTCAAATCACATATATCTATGTGAATAAGTATATGTGATTTGAAGTTCTAGAGGAGCGGTATTCCTTTCGACGGATCGAAAAGGAAGCTTGGTGAGTTTTGCCTCTACGCACACCTCACACTTATGTTGAGGGTTTACGTCAATAGACGGCAATAACTCCATCTTTACCAGCCTTTGGATAGACTTGTAGTTAACGTGTCCTAATCTATGATGCCATAAATTAGAAGACTCAAGCAAATAAGAAGAAGGTTCAACTTTATTACTTGAAACACTAGCCTAAAACCAGCAAATGTGTCATTCTTAGTGAGTACAAACTTATTGGATTCAAACACTAGCCTAAAACCAGCATTAACCAATAAAGGTCCAGAAATTAAATTTCTTCTAATTTTTGGGACGTGCATCACTTCCTTCAGAGTAAGTTCCTTGCCGGAAGTCATCTTTAGGACCACCTTTCCTACCCCCAGCACGTCAGAGGAAGCGTTGTTGCCCATGAATAGCTTCTTGTCGGTGACCGGTGTGTACGTGGAGAAGGCATCTTTGTTGGAACAGATGTGTCTGGTAGCACCTGTGTCCATCTACCACTGCATCGGATTCTCAACCAAGTTGGCTTCTAGAACCACTGCAGAGAATTCCTCAATCATGTCATCCAGGAGCGTGTCCTTGACGACGTTAGCATGCGCCTTGCCTTTACACTTGGCTTTCTGTTGTTGCTCAGTCTTGAGCTTGCGGCATTCCTTGATCCTATGACCAGGTTTCCCACAGTGGTGACAGTTACCTCTGAACATCTCCGCTGCGTGGGCCTTACCGTCTTTCTGGAACTTCTGCTTCTTGCTTGAGTTCCCTTTGGCCTCAGCCAGATTCGCCTTCGCGTCAGCAGGTTGTCTACCCTTTGGCAAGGTCTTCTTATTATCTTCCTGGATTTGGAGTTTAATAATAAGTTCTTCAAAGGTCATCTCCTTTGTCTTGAGTTTTAAGTAACTCATTCCACGAAGAAGGTAACTTTTCAATCAGCGATGCAACAAAAAACTGCTCGTTTGATTTCATTCCTTCCAAATACAGGTGATGTAAAATCACTTGGAATTCCTGGACTTGGGACATCACTGTCTTACTATCCACCATTTGGAATTTTAGAAATTTTCCAACGATGAACTTCTTAGTACCCGCATCTTGTGCGTTGTACTTCTTTTGCAGTTTTCCCACAGCTCTTTGGCAGTGCCAACGGTGCAATAGACCGTGTAGAGAGGGTCTGCCAACTAGTTCAGTATGTAATTCTTACACATGAAATCGCTATGATTCCATGCATCAAGAACCATCTTCATGCCATTAATAATATGGATACCAAGGCCCTCTTCACCCGTTTCATTAGGCGAAGAGTCCATTTCATCTCCAGCTTGTGGAGGATCTTCCGTTAGGAACCGGGCCATGCCCATAACTGTTAAGTAGAACATCATTTTTTGCTGCCATCTCTTAAATTCTGATCCCATGAATTTTTCAGGGCGATCATGGTGGTGCGAGGCAGAAGGTGGAGAACCAGCAGTCGGGAAGGCAGCGGAGTTGCTGCCTTGAACAGTAGCGGGGAAGGCAGCAGAGTTGCTGCCTTGGCCAGTAGTGGAAGTAGCGGGAAAGGCAGCAACGTTGCCTCGAGAGACAACAACGGTAGCAGCAGCATCGGTCATATTTCCAGCCATGTTGCAGCAGTTACAGTAAGCAAATATTGTCTTAAACTTGTTGGATACAAAGGTGCAGGAAACGGAAATTACAAGTAACTGCTAAGTAATAGAAAACTGAAATTACAATTCAACAACAAACTGATATTACAATTATGTTGAACAAGAAAACTGGAACTGTTTTGTGTATGCTGAGTCGAGTGTTGCACTGTCTTTAAGACAATATTGCCCCGTATGTATCCTTTATACATCCTGGACAATTGTCTCCCAAGATAAAACAGCAATGGAACAATTGAGCAAAGGAAACTCAAGTGCTACCGTGAAGAATTTTGAGTAATGAAATGATGCTCGAAAGATTGTAGGAAGATGAATTTCATTTATGTTTTTCTGTTTTGTGAGTAGCTCAACAATGGTGCAAGGGATTCTTTATATAGGTGAAGGAGGGGTTGTTGAACTGCCTCCATAAGTGCCATTACTGGCCAAGTAATGGCCATTATGGAGGTAGTAATACCACCAAAAATAAATGGTGAAGATGAGCAATGGATTGGCCATTTAGGAGGAGTAATTCAGCCAAAATAAATGGCTGAATTGAGTGCTGTGGCGTTTCTGATCTCTCTGTCCAATTCTGACTTTCTGAAAACTTCATGGACCAAACTGTACATCTTGAAACTTCTGGGACCAAACGGTACATATGAAAGAATTCTGGTCCAAATTGTACATATGAAACTTCAGGGATCAAACTGTACATCTGGCAAAGTTCTCTGGTCCAAAAAGATAATATCAAAAGAAGCACAACCCACAGCCCGTGAACCCGGACCGGGCGGCGGTGGCGCGCGTGTGGACTTTTCTCGAACCGAAGCACATCTAGGTACTCCCTCCTTTAAACACATGGGATACCCCTTGGGGTCCCAAACCCCAAGCCAACTTTGAGTCTTATAAACAAAACAATTCTTTCTTCCTCTACCGATGAGGGAGAATTGATCCCATACCACACTTTTCCATGTTTCAAACACCTCACTTCGTGGACCAATATATCTTTTATTTCTCAACGAAATTTGACGATTCTTGGCCCTACGGTTATCTACTTACTTAGTAGATCATGCACGTGTGAAGAAGCGGATTCTCCAACATGCGTAATACTAGTGTTTAAACCGTTAAAGTTGGTCGGACGCAGCTCCCGCTAAAGGCAAATTTCCAACAGTAACACATACCCTTTTCAAAAGCTTATTAGCGGAAAAGTCAGTCTGTTCTTCTTCGCTCCGCAGTCCGGACTCGTCAGCCCGCCTTCCATCATGAATGTCACACCCTGTCTTTACCGATTTATTTATATATATACAAAAGGTCACAAATGCAATGAAGTGATTATTTACTTGTCCAACCAATATTTTCTCTATAATTTACCAAAAGTCAATATATCTAACCTAAAAAAGTATAGTGTTCAGACACAGTCCAACTGAAATGCCACTAGGACTCTTCGTACCGTGAACGATTAGGTAATGAACTTCTCCTAGGCCTTAGGGTTGCGAGTAGTCAAAGTGTATAACGTTAGATAATTCTATTCCTTTATAATTCAACGTCAAAATTACTAAATTTCACCTAAACACGTAGTATTTTTTAGAGTAATTAAAAACAGCTAAAGCTTGTTCAGAAATATGATGGATTATAATATGCACGCGCACACATAAAAATATAGTCTAATTTTTATTTACTCTAAATAGTGAGTAATTTGTGATCTCATACGATTGAGTCGAATGCAAAAAGACTTTTATGATGCATGCACATGATTATGATAAGTCGTTAATTTTATGTCAAGTTAGGTAGTTCTTATATCAAGTCGAATACATTCAAAAGACAATTACAAGTACTCAAATTGAGAAATACATACATATAAAAAATTAGTTTCGTTGGAAATTTGCCTTTGGCGGGAGTTGCGTCCGACCAACTTTAACGGCTTAAACACTAGTGTTACGCATGTTGGAGAATCCGGTTCTTCACACGTACATGATCTACTAAGTACGTAGATAACCGTAGGGCCAAGGATCGTCAAATTTCGTTGAGAAATGAAAGAGATATTGGTCCACGAAGTGAGGTGTTTGAAGCATGGAAAAGTGTGGTATGGGATCAATTCTCCCTCATCGGTGGAGGAAGAAAGAATTGTTTTGTTTATAAGACTCAAAGTTGGCTTGGGGTTTGGGACCCCAAGGGGTATCCCATGTGTTTAAAGGAGGGAGGACCTAGATGTGCTTCGGTTCGAGGAAAGACCACACGCGCGCCGCCGCCCGTCCGATCCGATCCGATCGGGTTCCTGGTTCTCGGGTCGCGGGTCGCGGGTAAAGTCACCAATGGATACAAATCAAAAGCTTGATAAAAATCTTAGTGCACCTGTATACCAGGAGCGATATGCACAGGTGATCGGTAGTTTAATGTATATAACAAACTGCACCCGACCTGATATTGCTTATGCAGTCAATAAGTTGGCTAGGTTCACCCGTAATCCGAGTGATAATCAATGAAAGGCGTTGAATCGGGTATTACAATACCTGAAATACACGTTAACTTTCGGGTTACACTATTCGAGATATCCAACTGTACTAGAGGGGTACAGTGATGCAAACTGGATATCTGATATAGAGAACACCAAGTCCACTAGTGGGTATGTATTTACAATTGGTGGTGGGGTTGTGTCTTGGAAATCCTCTAAGCAAACTTGCATCGCCCGATCCACAATGAAATCGGAGTTTATCGCTTTAGACAAAGCATGAGAAGAAGCTGAGTGGCTTCATGACTTCTTAGAGGATGTTCCGTGTTGGAACAAATCCGTACCTTCGGTAATGATCCATTGCGACAGTTAGTCGGCTCTAGGAAGGGCACGTAATGCTATGTACAACGGCAAGTCTCGTCATATTCGATGGAGGCATAAGACCGTTAGGCAACTGATCACCACGGGTATAATATCCATTGATTACATTAAGTCAAAGGATAATATAGCAGACCCATTGACAAAGGGCTTACCCAAGGATCAGATGGCTTTCCTGTCTAGGGGAATGGGCTTAAAACCCAAAATATAAGGACCAATACAGTGGTAACCCAACCTTACTAACTGGAGATCCCAGTAATTTGGTTCAATGGGAAAACTAAGCCGTAAAGGTTCAGTTGATCGCTTCAGTGGAAGCATGAGCACTTCGGATAGTGATTTCTGTAAAGAAACACCAAATCCAAAGTCGTTCCCGCGATAGACATTAAGTGCTATTTGCAGTATGGGTAAAGGTTAAGTTTTCAAAACCTTTAATGATCCTCAACAGTTGAGGTTAGGTTTTGGGAAACTTTTAATGGTTTCTAACACTTGTGAAGTGGGGTATAGCAGGATACCTTGTAGGAGACCGCCTATTTAAGTGTGAGGACGGGCCGTCTCAAATGAACGCACTTAAGAATCCAAGAAGTTGTCCATGGCCAAAACGGATAAAACATTACGAAGAAGAGAGTAAGGGAATTTGTTGTGTTGGTACTATTGACTTGACTTACACTAAACACTGACGGTTCAAGACATCACGTTCACCGCACAGTAAGTAAGTCCGATGGTATTTAACTATGGAAGATTCAAAGATGAAGCTACCTCTCCTTATGCAACAGCGGTCCGCTGAAATATTACTGGAAACGAAAAGACACCATGTGAGTGCGCCAAAATCTCTTTCAAGAGGGGATTGTTGGAAATTTGCCTTTGGCGGGAGTTGCGTCCGACCAACTTTAACGGCTTAAACACTAGTGTTACACATGTTGGAGAATCCGGTTCTTCACACGTGCATGATCTACTAAGTACGTAGATAACCGTAGGGCCCAGGATCGTCAAATTTCATTGAGAAATGAAAGAGATATTGGTCCACGAAGTGAGGTGTTTGAACCATGGAAAAGTGTGGTATGGGATCAATTCTCCCTCATCGGTGGAGGAAGAAAGAATTGTTTTGTTTATAAGACTCAAAGTTGGCTTGGGGTTTGGGACCCCAAGGGGTATCCCATGTGTTTAAAGGAGGGAGGACTTAGATGTGCTTCGGTTCGAGGAAAGCCCACACGCACGCCGTCGCCGCCCGCCCGTCCCGTCCGGGTCACGGGCTATGGGCTGTGGTTCTTCTGATATTATCTTTTTGGACTAGAGAACTTTGCCATATGTACAGTTTGATCCCTAAAATTTCATATGTACAGTTTGGACTAGAATTCTTTCATATGTATAGTTTGGTCCCTGAAGTTTCAAGATGTACAGTTTGGTCCTTGAAGTTTCAAGAAAGTTAGAATTGGGCAGTGAGCATAAACGTCCACCAGCACTCAATTTAGCCATTTATTTTGGCTGAATTACTCTTACTAAATGGCCAATCCGTTGCACATCTTCACCATTTATTTTGGAGGAATTACTTCCTCAATAATTGACATTACTTGGCCAGTAATGGTACTTATGGAGGCAGTTCATCAGCCTCTTCAACTATTTAAGAACCCCTTTGTCACCATTGTTGAGATACACTTTACACTTAACGAAAATCAGTTCTTCCTACAACTTCCAGCATCATTTCATTACTCAAAATTCTTCACCGTAACACTTGAGTTTCATTTGCTCAATTGTTCATTTGCTGTTTTATCTTGGGAGACAATTGTCCAGGACGTAGAAAGGATATATACGGGGCAATATTGTCTTATAGACAGAGTGTAAACACTCGACTCAGCATACACAAACAGTTCCAGTTCATTCTTCAATTTCTGTGTAATTTTCAGTTTGTTGTTGAATTGTAATTTCAATTTTCTATTACTTAGCAGTTACTTGTAATTTTCGTTTCCTGCACCTTTGTAACCAACAAGTTTTACACAAGATCTCAATTATTTTGACTTCCCAATATGCAATTTAATAAAAACTTGTTGGATACGCGACTTTTTAAATAATTTATCAATTGATTATAGCAATTAATTTCTCCATCACAAAATAGGCAAGTAGCTCGGTTTGATTGCTAGAATTTATTTCCACTAGGTCAGTGTTATTAGTAAATCTAAAATTAAAACGTGTATATAAACAAAAAAGTAGATGATAATTTTTCTTTCTCTTTCTTTTTTTCTCTTACATTCTTTTGTGAACATTCAAATCGTTTGATTTATTAATACCAAAACGAAGAATTTTTCTTGGTTTGGTAGCTAAGTGACTTAATAAGCATGCGCTTATTCATGTGGATCCCATATATCTCAAGTGGATTTTTTTTTTTATTGCCTTTAAAAGGTTTTCATAATCTTAAGTCAAAACACTAGTTATGAATATATGTTATGTTAGGGCAGTTAAAAAAATAACAGTCAGAGAGTAGTTAAACCATTACCTTTGAATAACAGCTTGACTTAGAATTCAAACATTTTTGGAGCAATTACATGATAACACCACAAGTACTAAATATATAATGCTATAAAAATATATCAATGCTATTAAGTGTGAAGCAAGCTATCGTACCATGGAGCGTCGTGGGATGAATGAGATCCCTTCATCCTTTATTGGATGTCTCGGGTTTGATCTTTAGGATGAAATTTAATTTCTAGTAAGGAACGGTTCCCCTTAAATAAATAATATGCGTCATAAATCTAAATTAGTTGAGCCGATATATTACGGAGATAGTTATACCAAAAAGAAAACTATCTAGCTTATACGATATGATCAAATATTAGCAACATTTTGACGTGTTTGTCTTGTCCTTGCGTTTTGTTTTTATTATCGGTTCTCACCTCTTCTCCTTTTGTTTTCATTTCATTTTCAATTATATTTTATATTTTCTTTTCAATTTTTTTATTAAGGTATTTGCAAATTGACATTATTTTGAAATTAAGAAACTAAACGAATTTGGAAGAGCCAAAAAGTTTTTGTTTTACAAAGGACTTGTGAAAGCAATTGCTAGGAATCTTTTGTAGAAGATTGAGATTCTCCACCTAAAACTAGGAATCTTTGGTATCCAAATAGATATTGTATTTGAAAAAAGTTTAAAATGTTAAATAAAGAAGTTAACAGCTCCTGTCAGTTCCAACTAATAATACTAGATTCCGAATCATTTCAAGTTTCATCAACTTGATTAAAGGAATAACCAATGAACGTGGTGGGATTAAATATTCATCCGCCCTTAATAGAGGTCTCGAGTTTTAACATTAGAAATTAAAAAAAATCTGGTAGAGATATCCCAAATCTCCATTAAAAGAGGATTTCTTTCACCTTTTTCAACAACAGCCTCCTACCAAGCAATCAAAATAATTTATTTTTATCTAAAGAATTCGGGAAAAAAAGGGTTAATGGATGTGTTGATTCATTTGGACTGATTAATCACGTAATAAATAGATATGAAAAAGTGTTTTTTTTCATTTGTACTAATTATTCTCCAAGTGCCATTTCCACTATTTTTTTTAAATACTAGTGTGGAAACATGGAGAACACTAGAGATACTGTATTGCCTAATTTAGGCTTAGATCTAGAATTTATGTCATGTTTCTTTATATATACTAAGTATAAGTCCTAAACGATTAATTCTCTTTTTTTTTCTGGAGGTAAAAAAGGAAAGTAATATAGTAATAATAACTAGTTAAGACTGTTGGAAATTTGCCTTTGGTGGGGAGGTGCGTCCACCCATATTTAATGAATTAAACACTAGTGTTCCGCATGTTGGAGGCTTTGTCTCTTCTCACATGCATAATCTACTAAGTGAGTAGATGACAGTAGGGCCAAGAATCGTCAAATTTCGTTGAGAAATGAAAGAGATATTGGTCCACGAAGTAAGGTGTTTGAGGCATGGAAATATGGTGTGGGACAAGTCTACCACATGGGTGGGAAAAGGAAGAATTGCTCTCTTTATAAGTCTCTAATGTGGTTAAGCGTTTGGGACCCCAAGGGGTATCCCATGTGTTTAAAGGAGGAAGGGCCTAGATGTGCTTGGGTTCAAGGCTAAGCCCACACGCGCGCTGCCGCCGGTCACGGGGACATTATCTTTTTGGACCCCAAATTGCTTAATATTTACAGTTTGGTCCCTAGAATTTCTGAAAAGTTAATTTTGGGAATGACGGAAGGCAGAAACTTTCTGCCTACCGTTGGACTGCTTTTTGGAGCATTAACCAACCATTACTTGGCTGATTAACTCCTCCATAATCAGCCCTTCTTCAATGGCCATGAACAACCTCACTAATGGCCTTAAACCTGCCACACTAATGGCCTTAAACCTGCCATTAATAGCCCTCCTAATGACTATTAACAGCCTTGTTTGTGGCAGTTGAGGAGTCTCTCCTCCATGCTATATATTGATGCCTCTTTGGCTCAATAACGTGACAGAAAAATAGCATATACAGCACGAAACAGTCACCGAAAATAACAGCAAAACAGTGAGGAAAGACACACATATACACAAGATATACACATCAGAGACACACTATATACACAGAGACAAAACAGAAGAGAAAACAGAAACTCTTCCTTCCTTTTCCATTTCTTCAGCAAGTCGATTCGTATTTGTTTTCTTCGTCAGACTCAACCTATTTGCTTTGTAGCGTTGAGATTAAAGTGTTGTTTTATCTTGGGAGACTATTGCTCGCTAACGTAAAAGCATATATACGGGGCAATCTTGTCTTAAGGACAGAGTGCAATCACTCGACTCAACACACAACGTTGTAACCATCCAGATTTAGTTGTTTCTTAATTTCAGGTTATCAAGATTCAAGACACAACAAGCTTGCGTCAGTTCTCAACATTGACCTATTAGTTTATCCTTTCGAACACTTGTAATAGTTATTTACTTTCCGTACTGCTTTACAAATAGTATAGCCAACAAAGACTATTAGAGACTCATCAACGTTCACTAATTAGAGCATAATTATTTTTATTGCGGGCTAAAATATTACAAGTACTAGCCGAAATAGCCAAATGATTTAATTCTCATGACTACTGTTAATTCAAAGAAAAAAGAAAAATAACGAGGGAATCTACGTACAAAATTAAACTTATACTAAAAGATTCAAATGAAGATAGAATCATATAATGCGTGCATCTCGTAAAATTAAATTATTGTAACCTATATATATATATATATATATATATATATATATATATATATATATATATATATATATATATATATATATATAACTTAACTATCAATCCCTATAGATGAGTAATTTTCTTTAGACACAATTTCTTCAAAATAGACAAAAAGTCACATTAGAATTTAATCTCACTTTGTCCTATTCTATATATTTGACAGTTCAATTCTAACAAACTATTGAGGAAATTAGCGACTAAACGATTCAAAATAAGAGTCAAATATTTGGAAACAATACTTTCAAGTTTCAACTGTATCTTTGAATTTGTACTTTCTTGCTGTAATACTCTAGCATCTATAATTCTTAGTTGGAAGTTATGATTAGGTTATCTAATTTCTTTATGAATCAAAAAAAGTAATCTAAGAATTAATTTAGATGATAATTACTGTTGTCCATGATTACTCAAAAATCAAGAAAATATTTCAAGACAACAAATAGTCCTAAAGTGGAAAAAAATTGATCTATAAAGTATTTTTGCCACGGAAGTATTACTCTATTCAGGTTTTGGTACTCACCATTTTGCTAACGGGGATCAAAATTGAAAGGAAAAGGTCTAGATTTGCCTATGTACTATTCGAAATTGCTTAATTTGATCCTAGCTCTGTTACACTTAGTCAATTTATACTCTCATTGTTATTATATTATCTCGTATTCGTCCTTGTCATTAACAAAGATCCGACATAAAATTATGGCAACTCCACGTGCCCCAAATTCTTTAACAAATATGGTTTATATCTACCCCTCTATTTTTTACTATGATTTAAAATTTCCGTCAAGTTAAAGCTAGCTAGCTCAGTTAGGGGTAAGGGAGGAAAAACAAGACTTTTTTTTCTAATGGGAGGAGTAATACTAGACCAAGAGTTTACTGAAGAATAAAGTTGCTCAATTTTAAATAGTACAGAAGCCAAGTCGATGCTTTTTCCAAATTTAAATAAATTACAGTAATAACGTTAGGATTGTTGTTACTTCGTAAAATATTTAAGGGCCCAGGCCAGTGTTTGGATCAGTTTACAGACATAGGATTACAAAAATGTAGAAAAGACTCAAAAATAAATTTAAACCTTTTTATTAAGGAATTATGATATAAGAAATGCTATATTACCACTAACCATATTGCATCACATGTGTATTTATTTTTATCTTTTAGTTTTTGGTTGGGAATTGAAAGGGTAGGGAAGTTGTCATCTCTACCTCCAACTTGAGATTTGATTATGTAAATTAAGTTATAAAAGTTTATGTAATTTGACTTTTATTTCATGTATATAGTTGGTCCATGTATCAACTTTAAACTATCATTTGACATTAAGAAAAATAATTTATTAACTTTATGTCTTTATCAGTTAGGTAAAATATTTTAATCCATCCAAGGAAGTGTTATAGTCTTTTTGTGAAAGCTTTTTCAAGGGCAATACCATGGTACTTTTAATCGGATGTCTTGAGTTCGAGTCATGGAAATAGAGTCATATTTGATAGGAAACATTTTGCCCCCTCAACATGGGACTTTCTGACGCGAAGCCAAATTAGTCGAGCCTAAAACGAGTACCATTACTGGTGTGGGAAACAAAAAAGAACACTATTAATAAAAGGAATTTTTATACTGTATAGCCGCCTATCAAAATAATAGCCGAAAGATATTTTTATATATATATATATATTAATGATAATATACATAGCTATTACATAATTAGTGTAATCTCTTATACATATTTGATTAGGGGATGTAATTATTTTTCACCAAGCGGCAAAATGTGTTAAATCCTTTAATAAATAGCAGAACGTGTAAATTAAAAGGGATTAATGGATTTATTTTCAGATAATTTTACTGTCACTAATGATGTCATACTTGTTTCAAAATAATACAGTTGATTTGTTTCATATTTATTACTGTATCTTGATATGGTAGTAAGCTAGTCAATTCGCCGTAGGTAATTACGTAAAATAGAAAAACGAAAATAGACTAATTACTAATTGACAAAGTACAAATTTTGACCATCAACATTGAACTATTTATAAGTCATATGTATTTAGTAGAAAAACAAGAAAAACCCTTCT
Source organism: Anisodus tanguticus (assembly GCA_034509755.1). Taxonomy (NCBI): domain Eukaryota; kingdom Viridiplantae; phylum Streptophyta; class Magnoliopsida; order Solanales; family Solanaceae; genus Anisodus; species Anisodus tanguticus. Next base: position 2,174,655 of record CM067543.1, on the reverse strand, counting down.
CTTGATTGAGATTTATTTACTATTTAATCAGAAATTTAAATATTAAACTAATATTATAACATGCACTATACCAAACTATTGTTACATGAGAACTGTTCCAATACAATACTACACATGGAAAAAAATATTTACTACGGATGTGCTATAAATTAAACCAATAATTTATAGTTATGATACCTAATAACATGTAAGTATCAATGCTGGAAGAACACGTGTCACCTTTATATATATATATATATATATATATATATATATATATATATATATAATCAATACAAACATAAATAATAAAATATAATTATGATACTGACAATAATAATAAAAGTTTAGTAGTAGAAATAATAAAAAGAATCACAAAAATAATGTAATAGTAAGTTGAAGCGATTAAGGATGTTGTTAAATTGGTCAATTGAGTCGTAATGAGGATCATAGGTATTGAGTTGTGGAGCCTAATTCATCGCCGACACTATGAAGACCTTACGCAGAGCGTGGAACGTTGATCGACATGTAAGAATATTTAGTGGAGGGTATTTTGAAAACTTCAGGCTTGTATTATGTTCGCCCTAGTTTTCACTATATATAGACTAGGGGCGTTGTTTTCTTTCTAGGTCGAGCAAGAGAAAAAGGTGAGCGAAAGAGAATTGTAAACTCGAACTCCCTATTTGATTATAGTGAAATCTGCAGCGGCAAAGTGGACGTAGCTCTCGCATTGAGAGTGAACCACTATAAATCTGTGTTATTTGTTCTTCGCTTATTTACTGTTTTCTTATTAGGTCGGATTTAAGACTCAATTATGGTGGCGTTAGGGTGTTTTTTGGATCTGTTCTGAGCTAAGACGGCCCTGACATGACTGTTCATACTCGTAAATTACGCCTAAATAGTACTTCTATGTGTGATCCACTGCTCGTTTTGGTATCAGAGCCATGTTGCAAGTAGCCATAGGTGACAGAAGTTCAACACTTCGTCTTGTAATGATGAATATCATTAAGAACAAGAATACTGTTAAAAACAGTAAAAAAGAGGAATATGATATACCTCAACACCTAGATTTGCTTAATGAGTGGACTATTCCAAAAATCCAACCTAGGTTAATATACCAAATGGGTACTTTTGAAAAATTAGGATTAAAACAGATTGTTAAAACTACGGAAGAAACTATCACTGTAGATAGCGATCATGCTACTTTTAAATTATTGAATGACAGTGATATTACTCCTTATAGGGAGACCCATCGTTTCATGCACAGGTTGCTTTAAAAAGTATTAGTATTATCACGTGCTCATTATTTGTTGCATGCGTCCACTAAATTTTATGAAACAAGATAATATAACCACAAAGAAAAAAAGGGATTTGCGCTCTATGGTGTATAAGATAGTTATTACACTATATATCAGATCATCCAAAGAATAAATAATTGAAAGATTTTGTGAAATTAGTAATAGAAAGATAAGGCAGGTAATATATTACAACAAATAAACTTACATCGATATTATAAAAAAAATTACACTATCAGTAACACGAACAAGAATATAATTTGTTTACTTATTAGTCTTCATCCTCATGAAGGTGTCTGTTCCATTTGACTATCATTTTTCTTATGCATTGTGGACGTAAATTATTCTTAAACTAATGTTCCCCTCTTGTTGTTATTGCTAATTGATAATACCACTTGAATGAATTAGATATTGAATCAATAATTGCTCTTGTTCAATATGTGGAATCATAACAAATTAGCTAAAAAAAGGTTCTGAAAAATAAAAATGGACTTGTATGATCAGAATACAAACTTTCCATTCATTCATGTGAGAACAATTTATTCTGTTTTGTGCCATTAGAACAAAAGAGTTTATTTTTACAACAAAAAGTAGAAACAAATATTTGATATGGGGCTTTTGTGTTTTTCTCCCCATATACTTTTTGACTTTTTATTCTTCTTAATTGCATGTAACAACTAAAATTACTATTAACAAAAAATGACACGTGCCGATCAATCAAGTAAAAAGAGAGAAACTTTTAATAAAACTGCGTATCGAATAATCTTTTATCACAAGAGTTGCTCAAACTTCCAAGATTCATCAAATGTGACATTATTCATCATGTCACTATCATCATCAAGCAAGAAATCCAATGTGCTGCTGAAATCATTAATTTCCCAGCCAAATTCCATGTTATTATTTTCTGTTGGCCATTCATCAAAGCTAGGCAAAAACTTTAAATCTTCAAGAATGTTGGATGATGATGATGATGATGAGAATGAAGATGATGATGTTGAAGGAGTTGATTCTTGAGAATTTGGGACTAAAATCTCATGGGGTTCGATCAATGGAACTTCATCAGTACAAAAGACATTATTGTTGACTGACTCAACATTATTTGTGCAACTCGTCCTCGTGGTATTATTATTGTTGTTGTCGTCGTCTTCTAGATTGACATCTGTAACAACTGATTGATCAATTGGACTACTTTCAATATCGATTTGTGGCATTAATATTTCTTGAATTTTTTCTTGTTTATATAATTGATTATTTTCTGGTTTTTCTAATATGTTTGATGAAATTTGGTCATTAGTAACAGTGGAGAGTGGCTTGTGAGTGACTGGATCAATCCCTATTTTCTTCAGCTTCTTCTTGATGTGTGTATTCCAATGGTTCTTGATCTCATTATCAGTTCTTCCGGGTAAATGAGAAGCAATTTTGGACCACCTGCAAATAATATTTACTCGATCAGATCACTGAGAAACATTGATTCATTATAACTCAGAATAAATCGTAAGTAACCTGTTATAAGAGGTTAAATTATACCGATCTTATAAAATATTTAACTGTCAATTCGTACGGAAAGAAGTAACTACAAAAATAAAATGATATATTTACCCTCCATACATCAAGAGAGTAATTTTTTTTAATAATAGTATCTTGTGAGGGGTCCATTTTCCCACTTGGGTAAAAATAGTCTTAAATAGGTAAAGGAAAAATAATTATAATGGATAACAATGACACATTGAAAGGTACACAGTGAAGAATGGGTGCCTGAAATAGAGTTAAAGTTGTTGTCTACCACTTGAAAACATTATTTGAAGTCACTTCTTTCTTCTATTTTATTTTCTTGAAGTTTACCTTTTAATGAAATCCATATGAAAGTTATATTATGATCCACACAAAGAGCTCCAAATAGATATAGCACTTACTTAATAATTACTATGCATTTAACTCATATTATTTGAAATATTCAATGTCAAAAGTGAAAAGTATATGAGAAATAAAAAACATGTTTTTCAAAGATAATTAATCAATTTACCTATTGCCAAGTTGAGCATGAAGATCAATAACCATCTTTTCTTCATATTCTGATAAAAGTCCTCTCTTTAAATCTGGTCTTAAATAATTTGTCCATCTCAATCTACAACTCTTTCCACACCTCAAAAGCCCTGCACCATAACCAAAATTAATTTCATCGACACCAACAAAAAAAGAGAAAAAAACGCTATTACTATATACTATAATCAAGATATAGTAGTAAGTAATTCACTTGCTTTTAAGAAAATCGGACCAATTATAGGAATGAAACAATAATTGAGACAACCCCTTCTCATTTTTCCACATTAGCCCACTAAAGAACATTGCCCTTGATTTAAGGGTGTGTTTGGTACAATGAAAAAATATTTTTCTCCATGCCAAAACACGCCTTGAGAGTCGGCGAAATCTGTTTTTTTCTTTTATATATACATATGTCTATTTTCTCTTATCATTGGAGCTAGACGCAACGATCAGTTCTGTTAGACGTGTTGTGTCTAGTCTGAATTTGTTAGTGTCTAATGCAGAATAGATTGACGAATTAAAGATGAAAAATGAGAGAGACCTGAGAGTTTAGGGACAGCTCTCCAACAACATTGGCCATTGTTGAGAATGAAGGTAATGAGCTTCTTGTCTTCATCAACTGTCCATGGACCTTTCTTCAATCCAACTTTGTCACAACAAGGTTGTCTCCCCATATTTTGTTATCTTATTGAGAAAGGAACAAAATTAGAGCTTTGTTTGATGAAAGATAAGAAAGAGACCTGGGAAATTTTTTTGAGACAGATGAAGAGTGGCCTAACTCTATAGACCAGAACCAAAGGCCACCTACTTATATATAATGCCTTCTATATCTTATATAGACTTTTAGCGTATAATAATTATCGATACAAATCATAACCAACCTTGTCCCACCCCCATGGGTACCACACAACACTACTAGAGAAAACACGGCTTATCTATAAATTAAATATCCCCTCTAATGGATTTAACACATATACATACGACGGATTCTAGATTTTTAATATATATTTATTGATCAAAAAACGAATTCAGATTTTAAATGTGTTAGAAAATTATGAATTCAAAACTTAAATTGTATACTCTACTACTACATTTTGTAAAAATAATAATTCATACGTATATTAAGATGGTAAACGACGGTTCAATTGAATCGACACTTGTCAACGAGGGCATTATTCATTGAAAGAATGTTTACGATATCGATCAGTACAATATAACATATAGTAAAAGGTAACTTATTTTATTTATATGACGATTACAAGTTGCTATCTTTTAAGCGATTTAATAGTCCGACTTCTCATATCGGACTTACTTTTATTTTTTTTTAAATATTTTTTTCTCCAAAATTTATTGACCCTGCCCACACGTGTAATTCAGCCATGCAGCGCGTCCAAGCGCGTGGTATAGTCACCTTCAGAAAATGCCACCTCAACACACCTATAGATGGCAGTGGATACTGGATCCGGTGGATCCAGATCCGTTTTATAGGATATGGATCTTCAAAATTTGGACCCGACGGATCCAGATAGGTATCCGGTCCAAATCCGACCCGTGGATCCGTTTTTTTATTAAATATATTCATAACCTAGAATGTAATTTTATAAGTATTTTCTTAAATTCTCAAAATAAGTTTAATTTATCCCCGCGTTAACTCAAAAACCAAAAAATAAAGAGGTAACTTCGATAATAAAATTAATGTTATATTAGTGAATGACTAACATCTCTATAGACAAGTAGTTAAAATTATATTCACTTCATTTGTGAAGATTCCAAGCACATGCAAGTTCTGCATTGTGGAAATACTAGTCAGCATTTTCCACAACTATTGTCATTGTCCAACATTTTCAATTAATAGCTCACAATCGAAACGAGAAAACGAACAAAATATCTCATATGAACATTTCAAAATTGAAACACAGTAAATTGTTAGCTAAGTAAAAATCATTTGTTAGTTCAAAAAAAAATTCTTAGCAAAGTTACATTCTTAGCAAGACAAATTTTTTTACATGTGGATCCAGATCCGATCCGTGGACCCGGTGGATCCGGATTTGAATATGATTTTTATGGACCCGATGGATCTGGATCTGGATCCGGATCCTGATCTAGTAGGATCCGGTCCAGATCCGATCCGTTGCCATCCCTAATTACACACCCCTCTTTTTTCTCTTTGCTTGAATTTGAAGCAAAAAATATGGAGAAAATACTCAGTTCTTACACACCTCAGCAAGAATAGAAAAAAAAATAACAAGTACCCGGGTCATAGCTAGGTGGCAAAGGAGGGGAACTTAAAATCCAGCTGGAGGCCTGCAGCATGGGTTCGAACCCTGGTGGGAGCAATTTGCTCTATTCTGGGGTAGGACCTTGTAGGTGATATCTGTTGTTCTGTTCTTAAATCCTGGTTATTCAGGCACATCCGTGATTTACTGGTAGTAGTGCTGAGGAACCGGGACTACAATCTCCAGGAATAGTCTGGCGTAAGCCGAGAAGCTAGATATAAAATTAAAAAAAAGAATAGAATTTTTTTTTGCAAATTTGAGTAAAGTAATTTTCTTGAGTAAAGTGGCTAATTCAACAAAATGTACATCCATTTGACGTTATATGGGATGGTTATTTTATATATACTTGTTGAATGTTGATCCTTTTAAATTTACATCAATGTACATTTTTTAAAATGACTTGGATTGGGTTTTTGCGGCGTATAAGTTATATATACTGATAATGTAAATAATGTTTACATCATCGGATTCATTCACTTTATTGACAAGAGAATTCAAGATTTAAAGTTTATGAAATCCTACAGTTATCTCAAGTTAGTAATACAACAATAACTAGATTCAACAACAACAACATACCCAGCGTAATCTTATAAGTGAAGTCTAAAGTAAGGCTGGCCAGTGGGCTGAGTCAGCCCGGTCCCGCCCAACACCGCGCCGGTTCCGCCGCGACCCGTCCCCGACATTTTTAAAAAAAATTACGGTACCGGAACTCGAACCGGGAAGGGACATGGTCTCGTCCCGACCTGTCCCGGCCCGCTACAGTCCCGCCAGGCCCGACCCGATCGGGTCCTGCCCCGATCCCTCCTGAAACCCTCCCTTTGCACAAATACCGTTGCACCAACTGCCACTTTACATTTTGGCCGTTGTGCAACGGCCATTTTTGGCCTGCCCTCTACCCCGTTAATATTTATTTTTAACCCATAAGTTATTATATTTACATTTTAACCCAATTTTCCAACTCTAAATATCTCATTTTCTCTTCATCTTTCCCACAAATCTTCCTACAATCTCTCAATCTATCTCTCTACAAGTTTACATTGTCTACTAAATAATGCATTTTATTTATTCATTTGGGAGTGAAGTTGCAACTAGCTTAAGGATCTTCTATCGAGCAAAGTTTCAATTTTCAACCTCTCGATTACACGTCGACGTTACGTCGACGTTTTGTACATTTGTTCCTTCATTAAATTATTATTGTCTGTTTTATTTAGCGCACTTAATTTCATTTAGTTTAATTATTTATTAGTATAATTATAATGGAAGGATTTAAACATATGCTTACGGGTAAGGGTAAGGGTCAGGCTTCTTTAGTAGGGGCAACAAGGGCAAGGGTACTTCTTCTAGTCATCCTATTTCTAGACAGAATCCTATTCCTACACAGGATGATTTTGTTGATACTGAATATTTTCCTACAATACCATTAGATTTAGACGAGGAGATATTTTCTGGAACTCAAGAAGACTTTAATTTAGACGATGATCTAGATGATACACCCACTAATGTAGATGACAACACACCCACTAGTGCACCTTCAACTGAAATGCCTCCCTAGTATCAGACGAGGTTCAGCAAAACGACCATTAAAATTAGATGCATGGACATTTTTTGATAGGGACGTAGAGAATCAAGTAGCTAGATGTAAAATTTGTAAAGATGTTTTAAAATTTAAAACTGGAAAAGGTCACGGTGGGACGGGGGTTTAATGAGACACGTAGCAAGGGCTCATCCAGCTAGGTATGCCCAATACAAGGCTTCAAAACTGGGTACCCAAACGCCCGCTCCATCGGGACAAGGTTCACATACTGTCCCGGATCAAGTACATGGTCAAATTAACCCCACGACGGGGGAGGGGGGGGGAATCGTAGGCCCTAATTACAATAAACATAGAGATAGGGAAGCAATAACAAAATTAGTTGTTGTGGAGGGTTTGCCTTTTTCATTTCCTTCATCTCCTGGTTTCATTCATTACATTAGAGAAATGTATAATCCTGCTTTTAACGGTTTTCCTAGATCAACTGTTAAGAGAGATATATTTAAATTTGCATATGAATATCAATAGTATTTACGTTATTCATTATATCATTTTAATGGAAAAGTGGCTATCACTTCTGATATAGGCCGTAGTACTAACGGCCATGATTATTTAACGGTAACCTATCATTGGATAGATTATAAATGGTCTATGCAAAAACGTATCTTAGCGTATAGATATATAGATGATAGGCATACTGGTACTTTTATTGCAGAAAATATTTATCAAGTGTGCGATTATTACGGAATAACTGATAAAATTATGACTATTACATTAGATAACGCTTCTTTTAACAATTATGCTACTACAATTTTAAAAAATAGTTTAACTCCATCTTTTCCGGATCATTTTCATATAAAATGTGTGTGCCATGTATATAACTTAGTTGTAAAGGATGGTCTATCACTTTTTGAAGACATCCTTAGTAAAATACAATTTGCTATAAACTTTATTTTTAAAAATAATAGAATACAACGAAAAATAGAATATAAAAAAACTTGTCACGATTGTCAACTACCTTATAGAAAAATTCCAGAAGAAGTACCCACTAGGTGGAATTCTTTATACGAGCAACTACTTGTTGCTTATGACTATATAAAATCTATAACTTTATTTTTTAACTCTCATAATCAAAATCCAGCTAATATGGTTGTAGATGGCGATTGGGGAAAAATTTTCGAACTTATTGTATTCTAGAGAAATTTTTTCTAGCAATCAATGAAGAAGAAGACGAAAACTACAACGACATCTTATCCGAAGGTGGTGGAAGCGATGTGGAGCAATTTGACCAACAAATACCAATTTCAACCGAAGAACCACAAGAAATTATCAAGAAACTAGAACAGTTTTTTTTTTCAAAATGTAATTTTTTTAATTGCAATTTTACTATGTCATTTGCAACTTTTGAACAACACCATAAAGTTGCACTTTTGACAATTGTATTTGTATTACAAAAAAATCATATGTCTATTAAATAATATAAGAGGCATGATGTTTTTATTACACTATCTTGTTCAATTATTGAGTTGTTTATATATATGTTATTTTTTAAATTAAGTGCAAAAAAGAAAAGAAAAAAAGGAAAATCCCGCCCCGACCCGATCCCGCCCCGCTCCTTTTCCGACGGGACCGGGATCGGGACGGGAATTTGGCCGATCCAGCCAAACCCGCCCCTACTCGTCCTGGCCCGACCCTTTGGCCACCCCTAATCTAAAGAAGATAAAATGTACGCATACCTTACAACTAGATTCACAGTAAAATATTTATAAATATTTAGTTGATTCTTAATTTAATATATATAGACATACAGAATCTAGACAAAAACTACTCTATTTGCGGCCTCTAGATTCAACCCCGGCTATAGTCATGAATATAATTTTGGTGCAAGGTTGTCTGGTTTTTATTTGTGCTTTTATATACACAATACACAAAATATGACTGATAAAATACTTTTTGTAATAAGTATGAGTTCTATTTTCATTGTCTTCGTCTCCTCTTCTCCCTTTTGATCCTTCAATGAAATAGAAATAAAGAATCAGTAAGAGAATAATAAGATTAAAAAAAAAAGAATCAAGATGATAAAAAACCAGATCATGTTCATGTTTTCACGTTTGCCTTGTGCATGAGATAGAGAAATTGTTTTCTTAAAGTTAAATTCATGAAAATGTAAAAATAACAATATTGATCTTTCCTTAGGAATAAATTCAAGAGATGTTTAAGGAACTAATTAAAGTAAGACTAATTCAATTATTATTTGACAGACAACAAAGGTCTACGTTTATAGTATACTCCAAAATGGACCCACAATCTTATGTACTAAGCAAAAGAAGAAAAAAAACTGTCCCACCCTTATCCTTAGATTAAAACCAAAGAAATTTTCATCTGCCAGCCGGTGGTCAAGATTAGTGTAATATGCAAATTAAAGCCCTTTCAAAATATACTAAAGTCTACTGGAAGACTCAGTTTAAGTTAAAAAACAAATGTACGTGGAAATTTACCCAACTTGTTTGTCAGATTCTTGATTTTGATTAAATTCCAAAATTTCTATTCACACATCCGAAATATCATATCTCATTACTAATAGAAGACTAAGAGTGGACACAAAGTCGGATTCATGATTTAAACTTTATTGATTCTAAATTTTAAGATATCGACATTAAGTATTAATAATTGGATTCTAAGTTTAACTCTTAAATATATTTAATAAATTTTTAAATATAAATATAAGCTCTGAACAAAAATTATAATCGAATACATACGTTGACTTTGTTGGTACTCTATTGTACTTTATAAAGCAGTACGGGAAGTAAATGACTATTACAAGTATTCGAAAGGATAAACAAATATTCAATATTCAGAAATTGAATCTTGTTGAACAAATAGGCCAATCTTCAAAACTACCGCAAGCTTGTTGTGTCTTGAATCTTGACAACCTGAAATCAAGAAACAACTAAATCTGGATGGTTACAACGTTGTGTGTTGAGTCGAGTGATTGCCCTCTGTCCTTAAGACAAGATTGCCCCGTATATATGCTTTTACGTTAGCGGACAATAGTCTCCCAAGATAAAACAACACTTTAATCTCAACGCTACAAAGCCAATAGGTTGAGCCTGACGAAGAAAACAAATATGAATCGACTTGTTGAAGATATGGAAAAGGAAGGAAGAGTTTCTGTTTACTCTTCTCTTTTGTCTCTGTGTATATAGTGTGTCTATGTTGTGTATATCTTGTGTATATCACACTGTATTTCGTCACTATTTTGCACTGATTTTCGCCACTGTTTTGTACAGATTTTGGCCACTGTTTTGTGCTCTTTTGTGACTGAAACGTGCTGCTATTTTTGTGTCTTTTCAGTGACTGAATTGAGCCAAAGGAGGCTCAATATATAGGATGGAGGAGGGGTTGTACAACTGCCCAAGACATGGCTGTTAATGGCCATAAGGAGGGCTGTAAATGACAAGTTTAATGCCATTAGTGAGGCTGATTTATGGTCTTGAAGGAGGTTGATGATGTTCATTGAAGGAGGGTTGTTAATGGAGTAGTTAACAGCCAAGTAATGACTGGTTAATGCTCCAAAAACAGTCCAAACGGTAGGCAGAAAGTTTCTGCCTTCCGTCACTCCCAAAATCAATTTTCCAAAAACTCTAGGGACCAAACTGTAAATATTAAGCAATTTGGGGTCCAAAAAGATAATATCAGAAAGCCCCCACAGCCCACAGCCCGAGACCGGACGGGCGGGCGGCGGCGGTGCGCGCGTGGGCTTAGCCTTGAACCCAAGCACATCTAGGTCCTCCCTCCTTTAAACACATGGGATACCCCTTAGGGTCCCAAACCCTTTACCACATTAGAGACTTATATAGAGAGCAATTCTTCCTATTCCCACCAATGTGGTAGATTTGTCCCACACCATATTTTCATGCCTCAAACACCTTACTTCGTGGACCAATATCTCTTTCATTTCTCAACGAAATTTGACGATTCTTGGCCCTACGGTCATCTACTCACTTCGTAGATCATGCATGTGCGAAGAGACAAAGTCTCCAACATGCAGAACACTAGTGTTTAATTCATCAAAGATGGGTGGACGCATCTCCCCGCCAAAGGCAAATTTCCAACCGACTTTTAGCTTCGCCCTGAATGATACACAAGTATATAAGTGCAAATGTACCTAATTTGGTGGTGAAATTCTTGATTATATTTGAGCGAGGTTTGAAATTTGAAGTGACACTCCAGAAATTTCATATCTCAATCCCAATTGCTCTTATTTTCCATATCACAACCCCTATGTTCTTGCTTTCTTTCTTTCTTGAATTTATTTTCATTTTGTACAAAACTTCTTGAGATAAAAAAATTGATAATTTACTTATTTCACAAAAATATAATATTGAAGTATTAATCCAAATATCTACCCACCCAACTATTTAAACTAAAAATAACCCACATATGTATAATGTATGTATAACGTATGGATAATGTGCGTTTACTGGGTAAAAAAAGTAAACGGTGAATCTGGCCGACTACTTGCGTAAGATCCCAAAAATATATGTACATAGGATCCCTCCACTCTTAATCATAGGTCTCAAGTTCGAGTTGGGTATGAAAAAAATCTTGATATATAGGAAGTGATTCCTCTTTTGATGGGTCTTACGTAACACGGATTCGAATAAATCGGGCTCCAGTAGAAGTATCCTACACCGGGTGGGACCAAGAAAATGAAGTTCAGTATTTGCCTTCTTTTGTCCTTTTAAAAAGGATTGCATGTATTAAAATTTGTTTCTCTAATTTGGGGATTAAAACAACCAATTATGGTGCATTATGTGCATGCTAATTAAAAGATTGCTAAAATACAAGTAGATTTAAAGACCCTTCCAAATCCAAAAATAATTATTATTTGCGGCATTTATTTTAGAAATAAGAAGAAAAACGGTGATTGAGCATCTTGATAGAATATACGTAGTATATTCTTAATATATGTTGAAGCATTAGGGAAATGCACTCTAGTGCCTTGACTAATTGAGGGTAGTCCAAGTTGTTAAGAAGGTAGTTAGTTGGTGTAGTTGGTTACAAGATTAGTTATAAAGTTAGTTAAGATGTTAGAAGTAATTAACAAAAGAAAGTCATTAGAGTATTCTAGAGTAGTGGAGGTGTATATATATACACACTTGTACAGATATTTTTTCAAGACTTAAGAGAGCAATTCTCTCAAACACTTCTAATGCATTGAGTCTCCCATTCTCTCCCATCATCTCACATTCTCTCCCATCATCTCACATTCTCCCTTTCTTATGCATTCTTAAATAATACAACAGTTAACATCACAGTAACATAGCCTCGATTCATCAAATTAACATGGTATCAAAGCCGATATGCGGTTGAACAATTCGATTTGCAGAAGTTATGAAAATTTATTTATTTTTCAGAAATTTCAGAATCAGAAATGATTCGTGCATGCAATAGTTTTTGGAAGTGTTGTTGTCAATATTCAAGGAGATGCAGACACATGCATAGTGAAATGAGAAGATAAAAACAGATCTGTGCAAAACATATCATTTATGATCGATTGAACAAGTCACTGAGGTTCGATTTCATTTTTTTGTTACTGTTGTTGTTTGTTGTTATCACCAATTCACACGAGTCGCATAGACAAAACTCTGGGTATTGTGAGTCATAATTGAAGCGTAGATTAGCAATAATGGAAAATAATGAAGGAAGACCATCAGATGAAATCCCGACAGTGATCAAAATAGATCACAATCATCCATTGTATATATTTCCTTCAGATGCACTTGGTTCCCTGTCTGTGGGTATTATTCTCACTGGAATGGACAACTATACATTGTAGAGTAGAGCCATGAAGTTGGCCCTACTAGAGAAGAATAAGATAGGATTCATTGATGGAAGTGTAAAGAGAGAAACCTTCCATAGAGATTTGGCTAAACTATGGGACAGATACAATGCAATTGTGGTGTCTTGGTTAATGGGGAATGTGAGTAAGAGCTTACTTACTGGAATGCTTTATAATTCAGACTCATGCAATATATAGGAAGAATTAAAAGAGAGATTTGACAAGATTAATAGTTCCAGGACTTTTCAACTGCACAAAGAAATATTTTCTATGAGGCAAGGGGCACTATCTGTGTCAATGTATTACTCTCGACTCAAGGATATGTGGGATGAATATGATTCTATCATACCAACCCCATCTTGTTGCCCAAAGTCAAGAGACTTTGTGGATCATTTGCAGTATCAAAGACTACTGCAATTTCTCATGGGACTGGATGAGAGTTACAGTCTAATAAGGAGTCAGATCCTCATGATACAACAAATACCTACTTTAAACCAAGTATATGCCATGGTCAATCAGGAAGAGAGCCAGATGATGGTAGCAGGAACTGGTAGGGTGATGTTTGAGTCAGTGGAATCATCTGCCATGTTCACATCTAGAAATGGAAATTTCAGAAGTGGAAGTGGAAGTGGAAGTGGAGTTCAAAAACAGAAGAAATAGTACAATTCCAATGCATATTGTGATCATTGTCATCTTAAATGTCACTCAAGATTGGAATGTTACAAACTAATGAAGTATGACTATTGTCACAAGACAGGACATGTACAGGAGGGTTGCTACAAGCTCATTGGATATCCAGAGAATTTCAACAATAAAGGGAAGAAAGCTTATGCAGTCATAGGGGGGACTATGTTGTCTGAGGACACTGGACAAGAAGGGGCAGTACAATAACACCATTCATCAAAGTTTCTACAAAATGCATATCCATTCACAAGTTAGAAACACACTGCAGAAGCAGTGATACCATACAGCCAGTTCACACCCAGCCAACATAAAAAACTCTTTGACATGTTGAACAACAATGCAAATATGTCAATGCCAACATAGCAGGTAAGCATATTAATGATTTTGGGGAGTTGATTCAGTGGATAGTAGACACAGGTGCAACTAATCATATGATTGCTGACCAGAAGTACTTACATAATAACCTGTTGACAGAAGGAACAGGAAAAGTGCAACTGCCCACAGGAGATTCAACCAGAATCTCACATGTTGGGGAGTACCACTTAGGAGGAGGTGATGTCCTTAGAAGTGTCTTATGTGTACCAACTTCAAGTTCAATTTACTGTCTGTTTTAAAAATGACTAGAGAACTGAATTGTAGTGTTACCTTCTTCCCAACATGTTGTGTGTTTCAAGATCTCTCATCTGGGAAGGTGAAGGTGAGGGGGATTGGTAATGAGGAGGCAGGATTATATATACTATCACTGGATCATCAGAATAAAGATGGGGAGTTGAGTAGATGTCTGTCTGCAACTCATCATGTTGATGCAGCTACTTGGCATCAGAGACTGTGTCATGTGCCCATGAATGTCCTGAAGAAAATAGCATATTTCAAGAATAATATTGATTTTGTCTTAAATAACTGTGAAGTGTGTCCTTTGGCTAGACAAACTAGACTGCCCTTTTATTGCTAGCACTAGTAGAGCATCAAAGTCTTTTCAACTAATACATATGGATGTATGGGGACCTTATAAAATTGAAACATATAATGGAATGAGATATTTTCTAACCATTGTGGATGATCACACTAGATGGACTTGGATTTTTTTATGAGATTGAAATCTGATGTCTCTACACTGATCAAGAATTTCCTTGTTGAAGTTAACACCCAATTTGGAGCTAAAATTCAGAGAGTAAGATCAGATAATGGAACTAGGTTTTTTAATCAAAATTGTAGTGAGTTGTTTCTAAAATATGGTGTCATTCATGAAAGTTCTTGTCCATACACACCACAACAAAATGGTGTGGTAGAGAGAAAACATAGACATATTTTAGAAACTGCTAGAGCCATTAAGATTCAGGGAGGATTACCAGACAAGTTATGGGGACTATGTGAAGAGAATGCAATGTATATAATCAACAGGATCCCCTCCACTGTTATAAAAAATAGGTCTCCATTTGAAATGTTGTTTAACAAGGTACCACAACTTGATCACTTGAGAGTATTAGGTTGTCTGTGTTTTGCTACTATAAATAACAGACATGATAAGTTTGGTCCAAGGGCTGTAAGATCCATATTTCTGGGATATGGATCTGCTCAAATGGGATACAAACTTTATGACTTGGAAAACAGAACTCTATTCATGAGCAGAGATGTGTTATTCATGGAGACAAATTTTCCTTTCAAAAGAGGCATAACTGAGAACACCAATCACATCAAGACACATGAATTTCCTTTCTATGAAGACTTACTTTGTCAACAGGATCTTGATAATCCACCAACACATATCAGACAACATGAAGATGATCAACACATATAAAACAACATGCAGAATGTACATATGCCTGATACAGTTCAGTATCATGGACCTGGTCTCATAAACACAAGACCACCAGGTATTGATATGGCCATAGGATCAGATCATGAAGTTAGAAGATCCACAAGGAGCAGCAAACCTCCTATATGGCACAAAGACTACATTACTATACATGGCTCTTCCAGTTGCTTGTATTCTATAATTGATAATATTTCTTATATTGTTCTATCAGCAGGATATCAGGAATTTGTAGCCAAGGTTTCTCTTGACACAAAACCATAGAACTATTCCATAGCAGCAAAGGATCACAGATGGATTGAGGCAATGGAGGCAGAAATCAAAGCATTGGAGGACAATGGAACCTGGAAGCTGGTCACTCTACCAGAGGGAAAGAAGGCTATAGGATGCAAGTGGGTATACAAGATAAAATACAAGGCAACATGAGAAGTGGAGAGATTTAAAGCCAGATTGGTGGCAAAAGGATATCAAAAGGAGGGGCTTGATTATCAAGAGACTTTTTCACCAGTTGTAAAGATGACAACAGTAAGGACTGTGATTTCCATTGCAGTAGCACAACACTGGACAATCCATCAAATAGATGTATACAATGCATTCTTGCAAGGAGACTTGTTTGAAGAGGTGTACATGGAAGTTCCAGAAGGATTTGTTGTCAAGAAAATGAATAGACAGGTATGCAGATTGCTGAAATCTCTCTATGGGCTAAAACAGGCATTAAGACAATGGAACATCAAGTTAACTACAGCTCTTATTTCATCTGGTTTTAAGCAGAGTCATAGAGACTATTCTCTTTTCACCAAACAGGAAAATAGTAGTATTGTGATAGTGCTGGTGTATGTTGATGACTTGTTGCTCACTGGAAATGATCCAGTGATGATTCAGTCTACTACAGAGACATTACAGTCCACTTTCAAGATAAAGGATCTAGGGGAGCTTAGATACTTTCTTGGCATTGAGTTTGCAAGAAACTCACAGGGCATCCTCATGCACCAGAGGAAATATGCTCTGGAGCTTATATCAGAGATGGGACTTGCAGGGGAAAAACCTGTATCTTCTCCTATAGATATGAATCAGAAGCTTACAACATGTGACTTTGACAGACATATATCTAATGCATCACATTCAGGCCCTATTTCAGGAGAAAATCCTGATTTTGAGCTGTCAGATCCTAGTGTTTACAGAAGGTTGGTTGTAAGGCTGTTATATTTGACAACTACCAGACCAAACATTGCATTTGTTGTGCACTGCCTGAGTCAGTTTATGCATGCACCTAAAAGTCACACATGGAAGCTGGTCTCAGAATTGTCAGATAAATCAAGCAAGCACCAGGGCTAGGAATTCTAATGTCCAGTACAAGTACTCCTCAACTCAAGGTGTTTTGTGATGCAGATTGGGGGGCTTGTGTTAATAGTAGAAGATCGGTCACTGGTTATCTGGTGATGCATGACTCATCACCAATCTCATGGAAGTCAAAGAAGCAGGACACTACCTCCAGAAGCTCTGCAGAGGCATAATACATGGCTATGGCAGCCTCAGTAGCAGAAGTGGTGTGGATCACAGGCCTATTTCAGGATCTTGGTGTAGAGATTCAGACTTCAATATCAGTGCACACATATAGCAAATTTGCTAATCAGATTGCAGCAAATCCAATATTCCATGAAAGAACAAAGCATATTGACATTGATTGTCATTTCATCAGGGAGAAGATACAAACAGGATTGATCAACACTGTTTTTTTGCCTTCTATAGACCAACCAGCTGATTTACTTATAAAGGCACTTGGTAGACAACAACATGATGTTTTACTGTCCAAGCTAGGAATGAAGAATATCTTCATATCCTCTAACTTGAGGGAGGGTGTTGAAGCATTAGGGAAATGCATTCTAGTGCCTTGACTAATTGAGGGTAGTCCAAGTTGTTAAGAAGGTAGATAGTTGGTGTAGTTGGTTACAATATTAGTTATAAAGTTAGTTAAGATGTTAGAAGTAATTAACAAAAGAAAGTCATTAGAGTATTCTAGAGTAGTGGAGGTGTATATATATACACACTTGTACAGATATTTTCTCAAGACTTAAGAGAGCAATTCTCTCAAACACTTCTAATGCATTGAGTCTCCCATTCTCTCCCATCATCTCCCATTCTCCCTTTCTTATGCATTCTTAAATAATGCAACAGTTAACATCACAGTAACATAGCCTCGATTCATCAAATTAACAATATACTACATATATTCCTTGATATTATTGGTGATATTGTACATCTGTAATTATGTAAAGAATGGATCATGAGCCTAACTCAACCCTAAAAGTTAGCTTGTAGGGTGAGGATTGTTCAAGTCCATATAAGGAGTTCATGTTCTCATTCCATTTCCGATGTGGGACTCTTATCAAATATACATTTTCCTAATACTAAAGATCACTATCATAATTACAGATGTACAATATCACCAATAATATTAAGGAATATATTACGTATATTCTATCACATCTAATTGGCATATCAACTACCATGGAAATTATTATATAGACATGCAAACTTATCATTGTACTAATAAATATGTTTAATAGCATAAAATAAGTATCTATATTTATACTTTATATTTCACGAGTCACTTTCACATAGAGAAAATGAAATATAATTTCCATCATGACAAATAATTTAAACCAACCGGTTTGCTTATTTGTGCACACGAAGATCCAATAAACTAATTTATTGTACTACATATCTGAACTAATGTTTTTTTGCAAATTGGGATGGATGTTAATTAACGACAATGAGAATTTGATTATTAATGACCCTCAATTAATTAATTAAGTCCTAATTAATACTACTTGTCATAACAACCAGTTTGTGCATGGGCCATATGGCTGCTAAAAACGCTAAACATTTTATTGTAAAACTTTAACTAACTCCATGAAATAACGTTAAAAGCCACCATCTTTTTGTGGATCTAACAATTAACAAATATAAGAAATAAGACATAAATAGATTCATTTGTTGCTGATGTATGTTGTCCCTTAGGTAGGTTCATGACATGTATTGTCTGCTTTGGCCCGATAGATTTTGTGAAATTGTTCTTTAGGCTACGCATCATCGAGCTCAAAAGCGTGCGTCCCATGTGAACTAATTACACTATATTTTACAAATCTCTTTTCTCCCACACTCCTATGCAAGATTCTCCTGCCATAAATGACAAATATTTTTAAGCTGGTAAGCTTAGAAGTCGCCAGTCTTTCTCTTCGGCTTCCCCCACCCCCTCCTTCATGGGCGTAACAGTATATGTGTTAAAAATATTAATAAATATGTAAAAATAATTTATTTAGAAATTAAATCAAATGAATTGTGATATATCCTCAAACTCTAACCATAATATTGTCAAATTATGAAGCCGCCTATGTATAAGTGTAATTTAAAGGTGTCATAACAAATAAGTTATTTATATCTTCAAGTTATCATTTATAAATTCTTACTTGTTATTGTATGTAACTTAACTTCATGGCATAAAAATATTTACACTCTTTTTGTACTTCTATTAAATTTACATATTTCAAAGGTCAATAGCTAGTAGAGACAAAAATGGGAGGTTACGCTTGTTCCCTCGTACATCAGCAAAAATATGACTTGGCTGACCCGAATAGAAAATAATTGAACCGTTGAATAAACGTACGTATTAGATTTCACAATTGTTTTCCTGACTACTTGTTCTATTATAGATAAAAAAATTCTTTGACCAGAAAACAGATCGAATATTTAATTTTCTATTATGTTTTTAAACAGTACTGTTGATAGCACTTGATCAACCTTATCAAAAAACATGTTTTATATACATATGTATCTACAAATTAGGCTGAACCTTGGCCAATAACGCTGATAGAATAGAAAAATATATTCGGTCATAATTATGTATATCTTGTATATGGTATGTGTATATATTTAGTCATTACTTACCGTAATTGTAGGCTAGGATTTAGTCATTATTTACCATAATTGTAGCCTAGGATTATGCTTGTACTATAATATATTTACAACCACTTTGGAATGGAATAATCAAGGAAGAATATTTCTTACATGGTATCAGATTCTAGGAAAAGTTCCTGAAACCCTAAAATTGCTTCCTTGTGCCGTCGCCCCCCCCCCCCCCCTTCTCTTTGTGCTGCCGACCACTCTCCTCCCTCGTCAGTCATGTCTGACTCGAATCATCTTTTCATCCAGCCCTAATAGCTTCAAACATTAAATCACATGTTTTCATCACTCTTGAGACGGAAAACGTACATTATGCAACGTGGGCAGAGCTCTTCAATAATCACTGCCGATCGCACCGGGTTATCCATCCCATAATTCTGTCGGAAAAAGGCAAGGAGAAGGAGTCGTAAACCGATGACAAAAGACAATTATGGTTAACCCTCGATGCGACAGTTCTTCAGTGGATTTATGCCACTATTTCTAGCGATTGCCTGCATACGATTATTGAACCTAACTTCACGGCAATGGAGGCTTGGGATGGCTTGCGCGACATATTTCAAGACAACAAAAATTCTCGGGCCGTCACTCTTGAGCAGGAATTCTCCACCACTGACATGGTGGATTTTCTCAATGCATCCGCATATTGTCAATGACTCAAGATTTTGTCGGACCAACTTAAGAACGTTGGGGCGCTGGTAACTAAAAATCGGCTTATTTTACAACTGGTTGTCGGCCTCACCGACGCATATAGTGCAATGGGTACGCTCATCCGCCAAAGCAATCCTCTTCCACTATTTTACCAAGCCCGCTCTATGCTCATTCTAGAAGAAATGGGGTTTTCCAAAAAGACAGCCACCGTGTCGAATTACGCCATGGTTGCCGCTCCGTCCGATGATAATTTTTCACAATTTGAAAATTTGCCGCTAAACCGTGGCCAAAAGGTACGAAATAGCGGTAATTGAGGCAAAAACCGCGGTGGTGGCCGTGATGGTGAAAAGGGCGGCGGCCACCGCTGTGGCGAAGGTGGCGGCAGAGGCGGCGACCAGCAGCAACCGCTAGCCCAGTGGCATCCGAGGGCACAGTGAGGCAATGGGCCGGCACCGTGCCTCCTTGCCCCTATCATGCCGGATATTGAGCCAGGCCCAATTCTCGGCCAGCGGCCCGGCAGCAACCGGCCCGGCAGCCAGGAATTCTTGGGCCACTGCCGAGCCAGTGGTAGTAGGCCCACTCGGCAGTGGCGACCCCGACCGATATCAAGGCCGCGATGCACACTCTTGGACTTAATATGCCCGACACAAATTGGTACATGGACACCGATACAACGTCTCATATGACGTCCTCACAAGGTAATCTCTCGTCCTATTTTAATTTGAGAAATAATCGTGGTATAATTATCGGAAATGGTCATTTAATTCCAATTCGTGGTTATAGTACTACAAACTTGTCTCCCCCGAACCCACCGTTAACTTTAAAAATGTCCTTCACACTCCTCAATTAATTAAAAAATTGATTTCAATTAAAAAATACAATTGGATTTCTATTGAATTTGATCCTTTTGGATTTTCCATGAAGGGTTTTCAGACGGGGATGCGTCTAATAAGATGTGATAATCGGGGCGAGCTTTATCCAATCACCACAACCATATATCAAGCCACACCATCCACTTTTGCTGCTTTAGCTCCGTCTTTATGGCATGAACATTTGGGTCATCCGGGAGCACCTGTTTTGCCTCCCTTAAACAACATAAATTTATTTCATGTATTAGACATCATAATTCTCATGTTTGTCGTCATTTACGCTTGGGAAACATGTTAAATTACCTTTTTTCTTCTAATTCTTGCACTGTTATGCCTTTTGATATTATCCATAGTGATATTTAGACATATCCCATTTTGAGCTCTTCGGGCCATCGATATTATCTTCTTTTGTTGGATGATTACTCTAATTTTTTGTGGACATTTCCTTTATCTAAAAAGTCACAAGTGTTTTCCACATTTCTCTCCTTTAGAGCATTCATCCGAAATCAATTTGAACGGGACATTAAAAATATTCAATGTGTTAATGGAAGAGAATTTGATAATGGGCCATTTTGAGATTTTTGCAAAACTAATGGTTTATCTTTTCGTGTCTCTTGTCCACATAGCTCATCTCAAAATGGAAAAGCGGAGAGAAAAATCCAAACCATTAATAACATTGTTAGAACCTTACTTGCCCATGCCACTCTACCACCATTATTTTTACATCATGCATTACAAATGACAACCTATCTCCTTAACATACTCATGAGCAAACACTTGTCGTATCAATCTCCTCTCAAAATTTTATACCTAAGGGACTCATCCTACTCTCATCTACGGGTGTTCGGGTGCTTATGCTATCCCCTTTTTTATTCCACTACAATTAATAAACTTCAACCCCGGTCTACTCCGTGTATTTTTTTAGGATATCCGTCAAATCATCGTGGTTACAAATGTTACAATTTATCCTCTAAGAAAATCATCGTAAGTCGTCACGTAGTTTTTGATGAAACAAATTTCCCCTTTGCCAAAATGCATTGTTCCGTGCCTCCTACCACGAATTTTTTGACAATAGCATACCCATGTATTTAGTCCACCAGTTAATTTCCCAATCTGGCCCAACTGTTTCAGCCAGCCCAGGTAATTCAGGCGAACTGGCCCAGTTACCTCAGCCCAACAGTTGTTTTCTCCAGCCCGACAAAGCGGGCACCGCTTCGCCCGAGTCTAGTGGTTGACGGCTCAGTTGGGCCTTTCGCTAGCAGCCCACTGCCGAGCGGCCCACCGCCTGGCAATCCCCTGGGTAACGGACTAGCCTTAGGCAATGGTGGCCTAGCAAGCCCAAGCCACTGCCCACTGCCGGGCAGTCCCATCTCCTCTATCGGCCCACCTCTAATTCTGGCCCAACGGCCAGTCACTCGTAGTCAACACGGGATTTCAAGCTAAAAAAAATATGGTCTTCACACCCATATAACCAAATCACCATTGCCCCGTAACCCATTGTCTGCCTTTAATGATCCGAATTGAAAAATGGCTATGGATGATGAATATAATGCTCTCATTCATAATAAGATGTGGGATTTGGTGCCCCGTCCTCTTGATGTTAATGTGATTCGGTCTATGTTGATTTTCAGTCATAAATAAAAATTTGATGGTACATTTGAGAGGCATAAATCCTGTCTTATATGTGATGGAAAGACTCAACAGGTTGGTGTGGACTGTAGTGAGACCTTCAGTCCGATCGTCAAACCAGCAACTATCTGCACGGTACTAAGTCTGGCTCTTTTAAAGACATGGCTGCTTCATCAGCTTGATATAAAAAATGCTTTCCTGCATGAAGAACTTAATGAAACAGTGTACGTGTATCAGCCCATGGGATACAGAGACCCCACTTATCCTAATCATGTGTGTCTGGAAAAAAATCATTGTATGGGCTCAAACTAGCTCCTCGGGCCTGGTACAAGTGGTTTGCAGATTAT
This sequence comes from Anisodus tanguticus, assembly GCA_034509755.1. Classification (NCBI taxonomy): domain Eukaryota; kingdom Viridiplantae; phylum Streptophyta; class Magnoliopsida; order Solanales; family Solanaceae; genus Anisodus; species Anisodus tanguticus. The sequence goes on along the minus strand of CM067543.1, from coordinate 2,151,733 downwards.
GTTTCTCATATTGGGTTTTCTAACAAAAGGCTGGTCATTCTCTATTCATATACCGTCAGGGTAATGATATGACTTACATTTTTTCTGTATGTGGATGATATTATATTAACTGCCTCATTTGATACTCTTCGCAAGTCTATCATGTCACTTCTTGGCTCTGAGTTTGCGATGAAAGATCTAGGGCTACTAAGTTACTTCTTGGGGATAGTTGTGACACATCATGCAGGTGGTTTATTTTTATCCCAAAAGAAGTATGTCGAATAGATCGTTGAACGAGCTGGCATGTCCCCGTGTAGGCCGTCCTCTACTCCAGTTGATACCAAATCGAAGTTGAGTGCTTCTTCTAGCAAGCCATTTGCCGATCCATCACATTATCACAGCCTTGCAGGGGCTCTGCAGTATCTCACTTTGACGAGGCCCGACATATCTTATGTTGTGCAATATGTTTGTCTATTCATGCATAACCCGATGAAGGATTACATGAATGCGCTCACACGCATTGTGCGCTATATTCAGGGCACTCTTGATCATGTCTTGCATCTATATCCATCTTCGACATCCACTCTTATTTCTTACACAGATGCAGATTAGGGTGGATGTCCGGATACCATATGTTTCACGTCTTGCTATTGTGTATTTCGTGGTGACAATTTGGTATCTTGGTCCTCCAACCTTGTCTAGGTCCAGTGTCGAAGCAGAATATCGAGGAGTTGCTAATGTAGTGTCTGAATCTTGTTGGCTAAGAAACCTTCTTTTGGAGCTCCACTGTCCGATTTCGAAGGCGACATTAGTTTATTGTGATAATATTAGTGCAATTTATCTTGCAGAGAATTCGGTTCAACATCAACGTACTAAGCATATTGAGCTGGATATTTACTTTGTTCTAAAAAAGGTAGCTCAAGGACAAGTTCGTGTCATACATGTCCCGTCACGCTATCAGATCGTCGATATTTTTACCAAAGGTCTTCCACTGATTCTATTTTAAAAAAATTGGGACAGTCTCAGCATACGCCGACTCTCGCTTAGACTGCGGGGATGTGATATAATAGGAAAAATATATTAGGTCATAATTATGCATATCTTGTATATGGTAGGTGTATATTTAGTCATTACTTACCGTAATTGTAGCCTAGGATTTAGTCATTACTTATCGTAATTGTAACCTAGGATTATGCTTGTATTATAGTATATTTACTACCACTTTGGAATGGAATAATAAAGGAAGAATATTTATTACAAACGAAAATAAATTAAAGTTGGTGGAGCAAATTAAGGAGATATTATGCATTGCAAAAAAAAAAGGCGATATTTTGTGACGTCTATGACGGAAGCCGGATTGGTGAGGGCGGGTCAAAGAAAAGTACTAGCAGACTTCTAGGCTGACAAGCTTTTGAAAAAGGAGTGCATATGACACCATATATAGGCGAATTTCACATCGGAATGGAAGAAGAAATTGAAGAATTTTATAAGACATTGCACCAATTTATATGGTACGCATACCTTTGGGCTTAATAATGGCGTAATCTAAAGGAAAAATTCGTGAGTTTTCTTATACCAAAGCGAACAATATATACCATGAAATTAGGTTGTTACAAACATATTTTCAACTAATTAGCATAAGTGCCTTTTCCCAATAACAAATCTGGCTTGGCAATGATATTCTTTGTGTTTTTCGTGCATATAACTCATCCCATGATACGAATAGACAGTGATAGAAAAATCACACTTATATATATATATATATAAGTAATTATTTTTTTTAACATGCCTCCTCGTCAAGGTCTGATTCGTTATCATGGGTCAAGCACGTGAAAATTCTTTATGCATATTATTAATTTAGAACCTAGTAATTTAAAAGAGTTTGAATTTCAAACCCAATAAACTTCAAATTATGAATATGCGTCCAACTCATTTTTTAATAAAAACTTAAGTTATTAGAAATACATACTTTTATTTACTTAATTATTGCCTGCGGAAGACGGCGAAAGATGGTAGAGAAACTTGAAGAGTGTTGTTGGATACAGCAAAACAATATTATTTCCTTGCCTCCAAATCAATAACAAAGGCAATGATATTTCATGTAATATAAGTACTTTGAAAATATTGATTTAGTATCTAAGGATGTCCTAATGATTAATTACCTATTGGACAAAGTAATGGAATATGTTGACGTTAATTTTAATATAGTACTAGATGTTAATTAATTAGGTACGTAGCATGTTCCTGCTAGCTCTTATGCTACGAAAAAGTTGATTTAGAGAGACTTTTAAACAAAGACTTAGACTAATTAACTACTGTTGAGTAGTATTCTGTGTGCCATAAAAACCACAATTCTTGTTTAATTTCCATTACACAAACAAGGGAAAAGAAAATAAATGGATAATTGGATTAATCAATTGCTATAGGTGGAATTCGTGACTAGATTCTTGGAGGGGGAAAAGGAGGAAATTAAAGAAAGAAAAGTACTCTTTTACAGTAACTCATCTGTAGGAATTCACATAAAAACTTAAATAATTTAAATCTAATAATACTTCGAATCATATCACATAAAGTGAAATTGAGCGCGTATCACCTATCATAGAAAAAACACGCCGATAGTGAAAATTGTACTTCTGCATAATTTAATTATTAACTTATATTATTAAATATACTTCATATATTTGTATTATTAAGTGTTGTATAATTATGGTAGATATATGATTCTCATCATATTAAGATTTCACATTATACACACTATATATATTTGTATTAATGAGAAAAATTCTCCAATGGAGATTAATACAGTCTTACATTGAGATGGATATACATTTTGTTCGTGAGAATGTTGCTATCGGTCATGTTAAGGTGTTGCATGTACCGTCTTCGTATCAGTATGCGTATATCTTCACGAAAGGTCTTCCTAGACAGCTATTCCTCGATTTCAGATCCAGCCTTAGCGTCCGGCCTCCTTCCGCTCCGACTGAGGGGGCGTATTAACGTATATTATTAAATATACTCCATATATTTTGTATTATTTAGTGTTGTATAATTATGGTAGATATAGGATCCTTATCGTATTAGGATTCCACATTGTGCACACTATACATATTTGTATTAATGAGAAAAACTTCTTAAGGGAGATTAATAAAGTCTTACCGTAATTATACCAATGTCAACTAATGCTACACTTATTTACCCAAACAACCCGAGTGTTTTTAACTTTAGTCATCTGATGTCCGAAATTTTACTGCTCTGATTAATTCGAATTCACATCATAAAAAATATCTTTGAAAGAAACTTGATTTTGTATGATTTACGGGTCATTGCACCGGAACGAGGTTTACTCTGTGCGTACCCGAAGGGTATGCGACTGCGAGTTTTCTTATCATCAAAACAAAAAAAACTCGGTTCTCACAGCTCGAACTCAATATCCAGATCATCCCGATAACAAGTTAGGATACTCATAATAAAATGCATATCGTCAACTTGCAATCAAATTAGTTAGTTTTTGCCGAAATTTTTTAGTGCCTTAAGAAAAAAAGAATATCAAAAGCTAGCCGAAATTTAAGAATAAATCGTAACACACGATTTAAAACTTTAGTGGTCAAAATATATTTTTGGGTCAACCTTATATTATCAGGCAAGAAACTTCTCACTAGTCACTCCACTGTCAATATAACTAGGACAGTTTTATACGTTTGTTCAAGACTTGAGCATATACTAATTAGTTTGTCTTATTATTCTTTTTAATTTAATTTTTTCTTTATACAATTCTGAAAAGTTAATGTGTAAATGTAGGTTCTTTTTATTGAGTATTGTATTACAGCTAAGATTTAACAAAAGTTTTCAAAGCCATCGAATAAAACCTATATGATGCATATTGGCTTTTGGTTCTTGTGGGGGCTGATATGATTTCTTATTTGAAGAAGATGATGAACATTCTTCACATCATCACATGCATCTTGTTTTGTCACCATTTTGTGTGTATATGTGTATGTATTTTTATGTATATATCAATATGTCAATATGTGTGTGTGTGCGTGCTTTTTTTTTATAAATGTTGAGATCTTTTTGATTGCATGATGAATAAGGGTATACGTGAAATTTCATTAATTTCTTGACGATGGCGAGACGGTAAATGAAATACATATATACATGGACGAGCTCGATCCATGCACCAAAGCGATGAGTGCATAACATACATACTCTTCAACGTGAATTTATCAATTAATCATGGTTAATTAAGTATATGCATTCTTAACTCGGTTTATCACTCAATGTATGGTCATTAGCATGATTTGGTGGAAGACCGAGTTAAAATAAGTTTTTTTTTCGTTAAGAGACACCATACCATAATTAATTAAGTAGATTGAGTACTTAAATAACATCTACTACTATATGTCATTAAATACACACTCACACATACATTTTATAATTAACAAGGTGCTACACGTCTTTCGTTTAATCATCTTGTATCCAAAATATACTTAATCTGACTAATCCATATTCGTGCAGCATAGTGCCCATCGTTTAAAGGGGAAGAGCTTCCCATCAAGATTTCTCTTTTAGGGCTCAAAAATTAATGTGTAAATACATATTCTTTTTATATTACAGCTAAGATTTAACAAAGTTTTCAAAGCCATCCAATAAAACCTATATATGCATATTGGCTTTTGGTTCGTGTGGGGCTCATATGCCTTCATATTTGAAGAAGATGATGAACATTCTTCACATGCATCTTGTTTGTCACTATTTTGTGTGTATATGTTGTATGTATATGATGTATATACCAGTAAAATGTGTGTATATTTTTTATATTGAGATCTTTTTTTTGACATTTGCATGACAAACATGACTCTTGAGCCGAGGGTCTCTCGGACACAGTCGCTCTACCTACCAAGGTAGAGGTAAGGTCTGCGTACACTCTATCCTCCTCAGACTCCATGTTGTGGGACTTCACTGGGTATGTTGTTGTTGTTTGTTGCATCACGAACATGAAAGGGAATCGTGACATTTCATTATTTTCTCGGCGATGGCGAGATGAAAAATACATACACTGACCAGTTTCATACCAAAGCAACGAATGTATGATATATGTATTCTTTAACGCTTATTAATTAAACATGATTAAATAATATGTATACTTAATCAATTTATCACTTAATCATAATGGGTTAAGGTAAGTTTTTTTCCCGTAAGGGACACCATGCTTAATTGAGAAGACTAAGTAGTTAACATATACTCCTATATGTCAATTAGATAAAAGTCAATGACTCGTTAATGTTTAACAAGTTTCCACAAGTCCTTTTTTAATCATATGATATTTAAAATTACTGGCTTAACTTATTCGGGTTCGTACATCACAAGGTGCACTTAATGGGGAGAAACTTCTTATCAATAATTTTTCTATTTTTTAAAGCTTGAACTCAAAATATCTAGTTAAGAACATCCATCGATCCCACTAAATCTCTCGATGCCTCAATGACAATGATCCACAACTCAAAGGAAGGGGCGGATCTACTATATTGGTTACGATTGTATCAACCCAATAGTAATCCATTGAGACCATTAATGAAATTAAGAAAGGTTAATTTCTGAAAAACGATAAATCCTTAAGGACAAACGACTAATTTGTCAGCAAATATTTGTGGGAACAAACGCATGCATGCACTAAGTCAAAGTTGTAGAATTGTATTAATCTCCCTTGGGGAACCATTTCATTGATACAAAATATATATAGGTGTACAATGTTGAATCCTTCTATAATAAGGATCTCAATTCTACCATAGTTATACAACACAAAATATGGTAAATATGTGCATTGTTACACGTGCTAATACACCCCCTCAATCTGAGCGGGAGGAGGTCGGACGCTAAGAATGGATCTAAAGTCAAGGAAGAGTTGTCTAGGAATGCCTTTTGTGAATATATCTGCATACTGATAAGAGGAAGACACATGTAATACTTTGACATGACCGAGAGCAACCTTCTCACGAACAAAGTGGATGTCCATCTTAATATGATTGGTTTGCTGATGTTGAACCGTATTATGAGATAGATAGATGGCTGATATGTTATCACAATAAACCAAAGACGCCTTACGCAAGAGACACTGAAGCTCCAAAAGAAGGTTTCGAAGCCAACAGATCTCAGCGACTACATTTGCAATGCCTCTATACTCAGTTTCTGCACTCGAACGGAATAGGGTGGCTTGCCTCTTGGCGGACCATGAAATGAGGTTATCCTCTAAGAACACACAGTATCCAGAAGTGGAGCATCGCGTGTTCGAACAGCCTGCCCAATCAGCATCCGTATATGATAACAATTTAGTCGGTATAGATGCAATTCATAATCAAGTGTGCCCTTAACGTATCGAATGATACGCTTGAGGGCAGTAAAATGAGGCTCCCTAGGGCATGCATGAATAAACACACCTGCTGAACAACATAAGCAATATCAGACCTGGTGAAAGTAAGGTATTGTAATGCACCTGCAAGACTCCTGTAGAGGGTGGGATCTGACACTAGATTACCATCAACAACACTAAGCTTTGATTTAGAGTCAATAGGAGTAGGCATGATCTTGCAATTTGCCATTTTGGCCCTGTACACAATCTCCTCTGCATACTTACACTGACAAAGAAATATAGTATCTGCAGATCGAGTCACTGAGATCCCCAAAAAATAGCTCAACTTCCCCAGTCAGTCATAGCAAATTCAGTTTTGAGCAAGGCAATAATCTCACTTTTCAGCAAATCAGAGGAGTCAGTAAGACATACAACAATAAATATGCAATGCTACTACCTCTATAAAAAATAAATAGAAAATTATCACACTTGCTGCATACAAACCCAATTTGCAAAATAAACCGTGCAAAGCGATCATCCATGCTCGAGGGACCTGTTTCAACCCATACAGTGACTTACGAACATGACATACATACTGAGAAACTACAGGATGAACAGAACCAAGCGGCAGGTGCATATAAACAGTCTCTTTCAAATCTCTGTGCAAAAATGCATTTTTCACATCAAGCTAATGAATAGGCCAATGCTTACCCATATTAATACTTAAAATAGTGTGAATGGTAGCCGATTTAACAACCGAATTGAACGTCTCACCACAATCAATACCCTCCTGCTGATTTGTGCCATTAGCCACAAGTCTTGCCTTGTACCTCTCAAGGTCACCACTATCTCTGTATTTGTGACAAAAAAACCACATGTATCATATTACATTCACCCCTTCTGGTCTATGAACCAAATCCCAAGTGTGTTATTTTGTTAAAGCATTAAATCCCTCACACATGGCCGCATTCCAATTGAGGTCTAGTTTGGCTAATTTTGGGTTTTTGGGTATTGGTGATATGGTTTGGGTTGATAAGTTAAACTGGACTTTGAGTTTGAAAATTTCGTGTTGGGCATGGGTTTCCATACGGTGGGTGGGGGCAGGGGTATTTTTGGTGTTAGGCAGCGGACGTTGGATCTGGGGGGTGATCGACTGGGTATGATGTTTGGGGGAACTGCGTACGGTGACAGAGTGGGGTATTGGGTTTGTTGTTGCTGGATCTGTCGATGGTGGGTTGGGGATGGTAGTCAGTGGTGGTATTGTGAGGGTATCGATCCGAGTTCTGGGGTTGGTTAATGATATGGGAAAATTGATATGGTGTTGGTTAGGTAATGTTGTATAAGGCATCGGGGGTGGGTTGGGGCCTAATCGATGGTTTAGTGGTATGGGGGTAATAGTTCGGATACCGGTGGTGGTTGGGTTTGAGTTTCTAGTGACTGGGGAAGAGTCGGAGGAAGGGTTGTGTACTGGGAGGTCGGCGATGGTATTTTATGGTGGCAGAGACACAGTGGTGTGATGGGGAATCTGATTATCGGTGGTGTCGACAGAGACGACGCGCCGGTTTCCAGGAGTGATGGCAGTCGGCGACTGTTATGATCGAGACAGACACGGTGACGGCGACGACGGGGAGACAGTGGGGATGATCCGGTTGCCGATGGTGGCAACCAGAGATAGTTGTGACACAGAGTAGTGTACTAGCAGACTGCTGGAGGTGGCAATGCCCTAACTGGGGTTTGACGGAGCAGTGGTGGTGACAGATCGAACTGGATGGGATGGGGACTTGACGATCGGACTGCCGGTGGTGGCCGTTTGTGCGCCTGCCACCACCAGAACAATGGTAGTCTGACGGAATGCTTGTTAGACAAGTGGTGATGGGTCTGAATCTTCGACGAATTAGTAATTAGTGACTCAGATTTTTTTGATATTGTCAAACGGGAAAACATACTCAACAAAAGTGACGTGGTGAGAAATTATGACTTTGTCGATGGAGAGCTCATAACACAGGTATTCCCTACGGTTTGAAGGGAAACCGAGGAAGGCGCACGGAGTAGATCTGGGTGACAATTTGTGGAGGGCCGTAGATGTCAGATTAGGGTAACACAGACAACCGAAAATTTTAAGATGGTCATAGGTCCGACGGTAGAGAATTTCAATGGGTGCCTATTTTGAATCGCATGGGTAGGTAAAATGTTGAGAATGTGTTCTACTATTTTTAGTGCATATACCCAAAAAATAGAAGGGAGAGACGCATGAAAAAGGAGGGTACGAATCATATTATTAATGGTTCGGAGAATTCTTTCAACTTTACCATTTTGAGGGGAGGTATATAGGCATGAAAAAGAAGAACCATGCTGTTAGCCACACAGAATTTATGGAATAAGGAATTATTAAACTCACGACCATTATCACATTGAAATAATTTTATGTCTTTTTCAAATTGCGTTTTAACCAGTGTACGAAACTCAACAAATTTAGAGAACACTTGAGATTTGAGTTTGAGTGGGTATACCCAAAGAAGGTGAGAGAAATCATCCAACAATACCAGATAATATTTGTGCCCTAAGTTGCTAGTTATGGGAGATGTCCATAAATCAGCGTGAATAATATCAAAGGGAGAGAAAGTAACACTCATAGAAGTCGTAAATGGTAGTCTAACGTGTTTTCCTAACTGACAAGAGGAGCAACTATGAGAAAGATTTCCTTTGTTACATTGGATCAAATTTCGGTTTCTAAGAAAATAAAAAACGTGAGAACCCGGATGACCAAGTCTACTATGCCACGTTGAGAGAGATATGGTTGTTAGAACGGTGGGAGAACTGACACTACCAACGGATATGGGTAGGAAATGATATAGGTCCCCTTCACTATTGCATCTCGTAAGGAATTTTCCGGTACGGAGGTCCATTACAGAAAATCCAAACGGATCAAAGTTATTGAGACAAAATTATTGGTGGCAAATTTTCTAACGAAAATTAGATTTTTGATGATGTTTTGGGCATAAAAGACCCTTTTAAGAGAGAAGTGGGGATGTGGTGGTGGGGTAAGGGTGTGGCCAAATCCTTGAATTAGAATGCGATGACCATTACTGACCATAATAGACTGCGGAGTATTTAAATTTTGCAGTTGAGTAAGATTACCAGAATTATTGATGAGATGAGACGTGATGCCCGTATTCATATACCACGCATTATCGGGCTTTCGAGGAGTTAATGTGCTGAAAGCCTAGCCCAAATTGGATTGGAAAATTCTCGGAGTGGACTGTTGGTCCCCAGAATATTGGGCCGGATAGAGGTGCCATGTCTGCAGATTAAAGTGGGTCGCAGCGTCTTTGTTGCTTCTTTGGCACCGCCTTGGGCTTAAAGGGCTTAGCCGGAGGCCCGAGTCGCGATCCGGTCCCCATCTTCCATTCCTATGCTGCTGGTTACTGTTGCTTCTGGTGTTGTTTCCGGCCATGAAGGCTGCCGGAGAGGGGGAAAAATTATGGGAGGTTGGTTCGGGATGTATGCGCAGTGTATATGGGCAGAAATAGCTATATACTGGGCGTATAACGGCTTAGGAAGGCGGTATACAATGGCAGTGAGGGTATATCAGTCGTATACATAGTGTATATCGGCGTGTATATGCTATATACGAGGGGTATACAGCTTGGTTGAGAGATTTTGGAAAGAAATAAGGTTGTATATCAATAGTATTCCCATGGTATACAGTGCTTTTAGTAGAATTTGAGGGCTGAACAGCTGTATATCGGCATATATCGGAGGTATACCGGTGGTATACGATTGATTCGGCGCCGGAAATGGACAGAGGTGGACAGCTGAAACTAGGTTTTAGGTTGGGAAGGATTTTTTGGCTTCTGATACCATGTAGAATTGTATTAATCTCCTTTAGGGAGTCTTTCTCATTAATACAAAATATATATAGGTGTACAGTGTTGAATCCTTCTATAATAAGGATCTCAATTCTACCATAATTATACAATACAAAATATGATAAATATGTGCATTGTTACACGTAGATATGGCAATGGATCCTGGACCCGGTCCGGATCCGGTGTATCCAGATCCGTTTATAGGATATGGATCTTCAAAATTTGGACTCGACGGATCCGGATTGGACCCGGATCCATTTCTGACGGATCGGATCTGGATCTGGATCATGTATTAGAGATCCGTATCCGGTCCAGATCCGACCCGTGGATCCATTTTTTATTAAATATATTCATAACCTAGAATGTAATTTTATAAGTATTTTCTTAAAATTGCTAAGCACATCCTTGCAAGTTTAATTCTCAAAATAAGTTTAATTTATCCCCGCGTTAACTAAAAAACAAAAAAATAAAGAGGTAACTTCGATAATAAAATCAATGTTATATTAGTGAATGACTAACATCTCCATAGACAAGTAGTTAAAATTATATTCACTTCATTTATGAAGATTTCAAGCACATGCAAGTTCTGCATTGTGGAAATACTAGTCAGCATTTTCCACAACTATTGTCATTGTCCAACATTTTAAATTAATAGCTCACAATCAAAACGAGACAACGAACAAAATATCTCATATGAACATTTCAAAATTGAAAAATAGTAAATTGTTAGCTAAATAAAAATCGTTTGTCAGTTCAAAAAAAAATCTTAGCAAGGTAAATTTTTTTACATGTGGATCCAGATCCGATCCGATGGATCCGGATTTGGATATGATTTTTATGGACCCGCTGGATCTGGATCCGGATCTGGATTCAGGTATGAAAAACGGATCCGGATCTGGTCCAGATCCGATCTGTTGCCATCCCTAGTTACAGGTGCTAATAAAAGTAAATGCTTTAAATTATTAACCCAATCACTTTCTCTATTAATTAATTGTTTAGGACAAAACATTCAGAGACATTTGACTCGAATTACAGCCAGACGATTTCGTGGTTTGATTGAGTTTATTAATATGATTTTGAATAAGTCATGTTTATTAAAAATTAATTTATTTAGCTATATGAATTTGAATAAGTTATTGACTTTACCTTAATAAACTTATTGAGTACATCGAGTTAGTTAACTTATAATTAAGTTGAAACTGCACCTGCAAGAAGTACTTAATTTTATTATAGTACGTAGGCATGTTTTTTAAGGTAACTTAGGATTCTAATTGTATTAAGAATCAACTTTTGTAAGGTAAGTTAGGATTCATACCATATTAGGAATCAACCTTGTACAGCTATATATATTGTGAATAATGAAAGGAATCTCCAAGGGAAATTATTCTATCTTTCATGATATCAAGAGCCTAAAATCTAAACCCTACTCTTCTCCCTTCTCTTCATCAATTTCGGCCAAACCAGAAATCTGGTTTCTGCCTCCTTCTCTCGGCCAACCAGAAAAATCCCCTTCCCTTGGCCGGCATGTCTTCCCCCACAAATTTCAGTTCATCCACTGGCACACTTGACCACACATCTCCACGTTCAGTATCTTCTTTTCATCCGGCTTTTGCCGTTAACAACATCAAGAATTTTATCTCTATAATTCTTGATCAAGAAGACTGTCAATATTCCATGTGGATGGAACTATTCTACCTTCATGCATGTGCATACAACGTTCTCGATCACATTGATGAATCTGTTCCTCGTCCCACCGATGTTACAGACTCAATCTGGCGTCGTCTTGACGCCATCGTCAAATAATGGATCTACGACACCATCTCCAAAGATCTGTTATACACTATCATGAAAACAGGTGCTACGGCACATGAACTTTGGTCCGGCTAGAAGAAATCTTTCAGGGCAATAAAAATACTCGGGTTGTGTATTTGGAAGAGCAATTCAACAATACCCGTCTCGAGAATTTTAACAACATGTCCGAATATTGTAAGCAACTGAAACTCATAACCGATCAACTATCCAACATCGGGACTTCTGTTTCAGAAACCAAGATGGTGCTTCAACTTGTTGCGGGTTTACCGAAAGGTGAATATGACACACTCGCAACAATGATTCAACAAGCCGACCCACTCTCAAGTTTCAACAAGGCACGTTCATAACTATTGTTGGAAGAAACTAGACGTGCTAAACAAGATGAACATAATCAAAAGGCGTTCGCCGTTGACGGGATGGCAACACCTGCGGCCAGCAGCAACCAACAGTTCCAGCGGAGGTCGTGGCGACAGAGGTCGCAACAACAAAGGCAAGGGCCGCGGAAAAGGCCAACGTAACTAGTGGATTGGACAGCAGCAACAGTGGTCCAACCAACAGCAGCAGTGGCCCAACCAGCAGAACTGGGCCTTGCCTATATGCTTGTACCCGAGGCATGCGGGGGCCCGGTTCCGGCGGCCTTGGTTGATCGGCCTCTTGGGCCCTGCCCTAGACACCGAGCGAGCCCACCAAGCCAGACGAGCCCACCTCGATTGTAGTCCAAACGAATAACAATAATGCGCGGCGGCCCATTGCGGTCCGGCGAAGAAGAATCGGCGAGCCAAAGCAGAAGAATCGCAGCGAAATCAATGACCGACCCCGGCCCGATTTGGGCCGAGGCATACACACCGTGAACCTTCAACAGCCGACGAAAATTGGTACATGGACACGGAGCCACATCTCACCTCACCCGGTCGTCAGGTAACCTATCTCAACTACGTCGGTTAAAGTGTCCTCAATTTATTACTGTCGGCAATGGTCATCGCATTCCAATTGAAGGTTACGGTAACACACACACCAAACATCCACACCCACCTTTCTCCCTAAACCACGTCCTATACACACCTAACATCATTAAAAACTTAATCTCTGTTAGAAAATTCACTAGCAATAATTCTGTGTCTGTCGAATTTGACCCTTTTGGCTTTTCTGTGAAGGAACTCAATACGGGGAAAATTCTTACACGCTGACAGACCGCGAGCACCTATATCCCTTGCGGCGATCTCTCCCTCCACTTGGCACAACAGACTCGGACATCCTGGAGACCTAGTTTTTTCCTTTCTTAGGACTTCTAAGCGTATTCAATGTAATAATGGGAAAATTGTCCAACACTGTTTTTCTTGTCCACTAGGCAAACATACTCGTCTTCCATTTATGTCATCATACAATGTTACTTTTTCTCTCTTTGATATTGTTCATGCTGATTTGTGGACATCTCCGATTGTTAGCTATTTGGGTCATAAATTCTATCTATTATTCTTGGATGATTTTTCACATTTTGTCTGAATTTACCCACTGAAATTCAAATTTGAAGTTTTTGCAAAATCCTCGAGTTTCAAAAATTCATTAAAACTCAATTTGAAAAATCTATCAAATCATTCCAATGTGATAATGGACGTGAATTTAATAACTCGGCATTTCACAATTTCTGTTCTAAACAAGGCATGGTTTTCCGTTTTTCTTGTCCCTATACTTCTTCCCAAAACGGAAAGACTGAAAGAATTATATGTACCATCAATAACATGGTCCGCACACTTCTGTTTCATGTCTGCCTACCACCTCCTTTTTGGGTCTATGCTGTCAAAATGGTAGAATCCCTTCTAAATATTTTACCAACTAGCACACTCCAAAACAAGACCCCTACCGAAATCATATACCGTAGGCAACCATCATATGATCACCTACGTATTTTTGGATGCTTATGCTACCCCAACATAGCCTCCACTGCACCTCACAAACTTGCCCCTCGCACTCTGCCATGTGTCTTCCTTGGTCTGTCTCCTAATCATCGGGGCTACTTGTGCTATGACATTGTCACTCGCAAAATCATTGTCTCTCGTCACGTCACCTTTAACGAGACAACCTTTCCTTTTTCCAATCTCCGAAAATTTCAGACCACCGATTACTTCTTTCTCGATGAACCAAGTTTGTCTCCGGTCATCCAAAATCTATACCAACAGCAGCCACCTGTTCCGACACCACTGCTGCCTCCAGCAGTGTCGTCTGACCCTCCAGCAACAATGCTGCCACCCAATCCAGCTCCCTACTCTCGGTCCCCCACACCACCCATGCTGCACCCTGTCGAGTATACTGCACCACCCACACTGCCTCCAGTCCAGCAAGCCCAGCAACCAGTCGAGTCTCCTGCCTCTCACCTTTCGGTTCATTGCAAGGAAAGAGTCAAAATAAAAAAGGGTGAATTTGCTATGACTGACTTGGGCAAGCTAAGTTATTTTTTGGGTATATCGGTGACCAGATCTGCAGCCACTATGTTCCTGTGTCAGCGTAAGTATGCAGAAAAGATAGTGTACAGGGTCAAGATGGCAAATTGTAAAATTATGCCAACTCCAGTGGACTCAAAATCCAAGCTTAGTGCCAATGACGGTGCGCCAGTTTCTGATCCCACTCTATATCGGAGTCTAGCAGGTGCTCTTCAGTATCTTACATTCACTAGGCACGATATTGCATATGCCGTTCAGCAGGTGTGTCTGTTCATGCACGACCCCCGAGAGTCCCATTTTGCCGCCCTAAAATGTATTATCAGATATGTTAAGGGCACACTAGACTTTGGTTTACATCTATACCCCCTCTACCCCAAGCAAGTTGCTAGCCTACACGGATGCAGATTGGGCAGGATGCCCCGACACACGTCGCTCTACCTCAGGGTACTGTGTATTTCGTGGGGATAATCTTATCTCATGGTCCGCCAAGCGACAGGCCACGCTATCCCGTTCGAGTGCTGAAGCAGAATATCTCAGAGTTGCTAATGTCGTCGCTGAGATCTGTTGGCTCCGAAATCTTCTTTTGGAGCTCCAGTGTCCATTACGCAAGGCGTCTATAGTCTATTGAGACAACATATCTGCTATCTATATGTCTCATAATCCAGTCCAACATCAGCGGACCAAGCATATTGAGATGGATATCCACTTTGTGTGAGAGAAGGTTGCCTGTGGTCAGGTCAAAATTTTACATGTACCTTCCTCTTATCCGTATGCAGACATATTCACAAAGGGACTACCGCGACAGCTCTTCACCGACTTCCGATCCAGCCTTAGCATTCGGCCTCCTCCCGCTCCGTCTGAGGGGGAGTATTAGGAATTATGATAGATGTATATTTAAGGTAACTTAGGATTCTAATTGTATTAGGAATCAACCTTTGTAAGGTAAGTTAGGATTCGTACCATATTAGGAATCAAACTTGTACAGCTATATATATTGTGAATAATGAAAGGAATCCCCAAGAGAAATTATTCTATCTTTCAGATCTCGCTCTCCGTGCATGTAATAAATAAATGATAAGATTATGGTTCGTTGAAAATTATCATCTCTATGTTATCTTTTTTGAGAAGTTAATATGGGAAAATTGAGAGAACTCGATTTAAAATGAATAAATACCCTTAATGATCACATACTTTTAATTTGAAAGAAAACCCTCTTTTATTTTTATTTTATTCTAGCCATTGAACAAATAAACAATTAAAATTCTCAAGAATTATACACAGGCATGTTTTAATGTTCTTTTTAAAAGCCAGGGGAAAATCTCGGAGTTACTATATATTGACCTTATTAAACTTAAATGCTATCCACAATTTTGACTATTATTAAAATATACTGACATTTTGAAAATTTTATTAGTCAAAACGCTTGTGCATGCGAATGGATATACGACCTTTATATATGACAACTGGTTGTTTATATTTGAATAATCCATAAGCATTAATTAAAATGAGATAAAGGAAGGTTACAAGAAACATGAATAAGCAAAAGTAGAAAATGCAAGCAAATCAAATAAGTAAAAAATTTTAATATGGTTTGGGTATATTATATTATATATATTGATGATCCGAAAGGGAAAAGAAAGCAATTATTACCTCATAATCATGTTCAATTTTCATCATTCTGGAAGATTAATATATATATATATATATATCGACACCGTAAAGATTTTTAATACTATTAATGAATTTTAACATGTGATAGAATGATCGTTATCATCTTGCCCAAATTATCAATGATTATCAAGAGATCTATATATAATTATCTAATAATGATCATTGATTGTGTAAATTGATCTTTTTCACTGTTAATGCATAATATAGAACATTACCTCACTGGCCTATAATATATTTCCGCTCAAACTCTTTTGGGCGATCATTTATCTTGAAATATAATCTCTCTTTTTTGCTAAGTAAGAGCAACTTAAATTAACAGGGCAATTAAACAACTTCAGTACATAAAAGGGACTGAACGATCTTACTGTTTCAATCCCATTAAAGTCTTTGCAACAATTAAATAAAGCGGGAGAAAGAGAATTCCCAAAAGCAATATCTGATACTGATACGGAACATATTCCATATATATTCACAATATATTCTGTAATTAATATTTAGTGTAATTAAGGTAAAATAGAGATTCTAATTCTATTAGGACTACAATTGTAATTAAGGTAAATAGAGATCATAATTCTATTAGGACTACAATTGTATACTCTATATATATGACATTAATAAGAGAACTCCATCAAGAAAAATTATATCATTTTACATGGTATCAGAAGTCAAATCTTACCCCTCCCTTCTCTCTATAGTCCGTATACTCTCAATCCGAGCACTTCTCGAAAGTCTCCAGGTTCGGATGATATCTGCGCTATGATATGACTTTTAGTGGGTTCAGGACCAACAATATCATCAACATCACAAACTAGAACTTGGCTACTCAAATCCACGGCATAAATTTAGCCATTAAAATACACCAAATCAGCAAGTAGTTCGTGATTGGTTCCTTCCCACCTAACCATAGTCCATCTCAAATCTCCTAGTCTCCTGAAAAGCATATCACTGCTTTTAGGTTCTTCAACAATCTCGTCTTTTTAATTCTCAAGTTTACTCCAAATTCCTTGAATTTCGTACATTGGTTAAAACACAATTTCAAAAAGACATTAAAACGTTTCAATGTGATAATGGTCGTGAGTTCAATAACTCCCTTTTCCATAATTTTTATGCGGCTAATGGCATGGTTTTTCGTTTCTCTTGCCCCTACACCTCCCCTCAAAATGGTAAAGCCGAAAGAGTTCTCCGCACAATTAACAATATGATTCGTACCCTTCTTTTTCATGTGTCTCCACCTACCTTTTGGGTATATGCATTAAAAATGGTAGAACATGTTCTTAACATCTTACCTACCCGTACGATTCAAAATAGGACACCCACCAAAATTCTCTTCCACCGGATCCCTTCCTATGATCACCTTCGAATTTTCGGTTGTCTTTGTTACCCAAATATGGCCTCCACGGTCCCTCACAAATTAGCACCTCACTCCACTCCGTGCGTCTTCCTTAATTTCCCGTCAAACCATAGGAGGTACTTGTGCTATGAGATATCCACAGACAAAATCTTAATCTCACGTCATGTCACGTTTGTTGAGTACGTCTTCCCGTTTGACCACATCCAAAAATTTCGAGTCACTGATTACGGTTTCCTTGATGACTCAGACACCTCTCTTCTACTCCAAAATGTACTTCAAAATCCGCAACCTTCGGTCGTCCAACCACCCATCCCGTCGACCTTACCCCATTGCCCCGGGCCCATCCCTATTACTGCCCGAAACAACACCCCAACCCACTGCCTGTCAGTCCCTGCCCGTCACCCTGCCCTGCCTCACTGCCCAAACCCTACCCGCCACCCTACCCAGCCCATGCCCGTCCCACTGCCCAGCCTCATTGCCCGTCACCACTACCTAGTCCCGACCCGCTGCCAAGTTCTGCCCGTCACCACCCGCCCCCTGCCCCACTCGTGACCGTCCCCACTCACCACATGAAAACACGTGCACAATATGGGATTTTCAAACCAAAAGTTCACTTTAATCTATCAACTTAAACCATCACCCCGCTACCTAAAAACCTAACCTTAGCCAAACTTGACCCGAATTGGAATGCAGCCATGCGAGAGGAGTTTAATGCGCTTACTTCACAGCGCACTTGAGATCTTGTTCCACGACCTGAGAGGGTGAATGTAATATGTTGTATGTGTTATTTCGACATAAGTTCAGGGATAATGGTGCTCTTGAACGTCACAAGGCCAGACTTATGGCAAATGGCACAGGAAAACATGAGAGTGTTGATTGTGGTGAGACTTTTAGTCCAGTGGTTAAGCCAACTGCCATCCGCACAGTTTTGCGCATTGTTATGGGAAAGAATTGACCTATTCACCAACTTGATGTAAAGAATGCTTTCTTACATGGGGATTTGAAAGAAACAGTCTATATGCATCAACCACCTGGTTTTATGCATTCGGAGGCTCATCATCATGTTTGTTATCTTCGTAAGTTGTTATATGGGCGGAAACAAGTCCATGTGGCTTGGTATGAGCAGTTTGCCACTTACATCATACATATCGATTTCGTGTGCAGCAAGAGTGATAATTCATTGTTCATTTTTTATCGCGGTACTGACACAACTTACCTTCAGTTATATGTGGATGATATTGTACTGACAGCTTCTTCAGATGACCTGAAGCAGGAGATCATTGCTCTCCTCAAGTCTGAATTTGCTATGAGTGACTTGGGTAAGTTGAGTTATTTTTTTGGGATATCAGTGACCAGATCCGCACATGTCATGTTCTTGTGTCAGCGTAAGTATGCAGAAGAGATCGTCTACAAAGCTAAAATGACAAATTGTAAGATCATACCCACTCCCGTCGACTCCAAGTCCAAACTCAGTGCGGATGATGGGGATCCGGTCAGTGACCCCTCTCTTTATAGGAGTCTCACAGGTGCTCTTCAGTATCTGACCTTCACTTGGCCAGATATTGCATGTGCAGTTCAGCCGGTGTGCTTGTTCATGCACGCTCTTAGGGAGCCTCACTTTACAACACTTAAGTGTATCATTCTGTACGTTAAGGGTACTCTTGACTATGAACTTCATTTATTTCCCTCAGCACCGACTAGATTGCTCTCCTACACAGACGCAGATTGGGCAGGCTATCCGGACACACGTCGCTCTACATCCGGCTATTGTGTGTTTTTTGGGGATAATATCATATCGTGGTCTGCCAAGTGGCAAGCCACACTTTCCCGTTTGAGTGCATAAACAGAATATCTAGGCGTTGTGAACGTTGTTGCCGAGCTATGTTAGCTCCGAAATCTCCTTCTTGAGCTTCATTGTCCCATACGTAAGGCATCTTTGGTTTACTGTGATAACATATTTGTTGTATACTTGTCTCATAACCCGGTTCAGCATCAGCGAACCAAGTATATTGAGATTGATATTCACTTTGTTCGTGAGAAGGTTGCAATGGGTCATGTTAGGGTGTTGCATGTTCCTTATTCATATCAGTACGCAGGTATCTTCACAAAAGGGCTTCCTCAGCAACTGTTCCTTGACTTCAGATTCAGTCTCAGCGTCCTACATCCTCCCGCTCCGACTGAGGGGGTGTGATAGTGAATATATTCCATATATATTCACAATATATTATGTAATTAATATTTAGTTTAATTAAGGTAAAATAGAGATCTTAATTCTATTATGACTACAATTGTAATTAAGGTAAAATAGAGATCCTAATTCTATTAGAACTACAATTGTATACTCTATATATATGACATTAATAAGAGAACTCTATCAAAAAAAATTACACCATTCTACGATATCATCTTCAACTAAACTATGTAATTCTGAGGTTTTCCCATAGTTAGCTATATTATTCGTCACTATATTTGCTTCCCGATATATATGACGGACCACAGAACGTTCCATAACCTCAAGGAGAAACTTGTGAATTTGTTTATTGATATATAATATCATCTATAAAGACATATATACCACAAAAATCTAACACAAAAAAGTACTATTCCCAAACCGTTAATTAAGAAATCGAAAACCATGGGAAATGTCATTTTCAACAATCTTTTTTCCATGAACTATTTTAAACTTTCTAAGTTTGAAAATTCGTAGGGGTTCATATTTGTATCTACTAGTTCAAAACCTAATTATAAAAGGCAAACTAAGAGAATTTTCAAAGTGAACCTTCTTGTATATATCCACAAAGATAAAGTCGTGAGTTATTTCTTTTTTGGGTGCAATTTCAACTATGTGATGTTAACACGTTTCCTTCAATAAACTAGCTAGCTTGAGTCCAATATGTTCTCGTTAAAATTCAGCTATCAACTGATTCAGATTTGCCTATTTTTATAAGAAAATTGTAAAATATTAGACATGACGTTCAGCAATATTAAAAATATATAAAATATTAGACATTAGGACTAGGATCAAATTGTCTAATTTTGGAGTTGATTTTTGGACTGGTATCAATTCATTGTATTTTTTATTTCCTTTTGACAAAGTATAATTTATTTATACAGTAACAAAATCAAAAGCACTGTATTGTTTTCTTAATGGAATATAAGAATGAAAAATTACAGCCAAATATCATTCGCCATCTAGGTTACAAAATATATATACAGTGTATAGGTAGTGTATACTTTATACTAATAACATATACTATATATACCTATACATAACATATACATCCAAAGTGTATATTTTATACTAAATATAAATATACTATACATGAGATTGACGGGAATGTCACACATCGTATTGGTGCAGGGTGGATGAAATGGAGACTCGCGTCTGGAGTCTTGTGTGATAAGAAGGTGCTACCGAAACTTAAAGGCAAGTTCTACCGAGTAGTGGTTAGACCAACTATGTTGTATGGAACAGAGTGTTGGGCAATTAAGAACACTCACATTCAGAAGATGAAAGTTGCAAAAATGAGGATGTTGCGGAGGATGTGTGGGCATACGAGGAGAGATAGGATTAGGAATGAAGAGATCCGGGACAAGGTGGGAGTGGCCTCGATGGAGGACAAGATGCGTGAAATGAGGCTAAGATGGTTTGGACATGTGAAGAGGAGAAGTGTGGATGCCCCAGTGCAGAGATGTGAGAGGTTGGCTATGGATGGCTTCAGGAGAGGCAGAGGTAGGCCGAAGAAGTATTGGGGTGAGGTGATTAGACACGACATGACGCAGTTATATCTCACCAAGGACATGACCTTAGATAGGAGGATGTGGAGGACACGGATTAGGGTAGAAGGTTAGTAGGTAGTAGGTAGTAGGGCGTCGTCTCACATATCCTTCCTTGCTAGCATTTGTAGTATTTTTGTTGTAGTTCTTGTCCTTCGATTTCTATTATTATGTGATGTTCCTTGTCCTTTCTTGAAATGATTTCTCTTGCTTTCTATAGTTTGCTCTCGTTATTTTCTTTTTAACATGCTTTGATATGCTTTCTCTTGAGCCAAGAATCTATCGGAAACATATACTATACATACATATACACAACATATACAATCAATTATATAAGTTGTGTATACTTCAGCTATATTGGTAAACTAATTGACCGACGGATACATTTACCTAAGTTTCCCATATAAGAAACTGCAATCTATCCGATGTATACCCATGATTAAGAAAGTCCAATACAAACCATGCTGAATAACTACTTGGGACAATCTTGGGTTTAAGCCATTAGAGAGAGACCAACTTGATTATGCATTGGGATGAGACTTTATTATTGATTAAAAGGCCCAAATAATTATAGAAAAGAACTGGGCTTGGGCCGTGTTTGATTAACCCAACATCCATCATGGCTCGTTTTGGTATTTTCTTTTTTAAAAGAATTAGCCTAAATAGTCGCCTATCCATCCAAAGGAAAATCACACAAATACAATCTTTTAAAATAGTAATTAAAAAGATTACAACTACTTTCTAACAATTACATAAATATAACTTTTTCAAATTTTTAACTTTTTATGACAAAAATATAACTTTTTATATTCCTAAAATATCAATAACACATAATTTAAGGAGTTACTATCATTAATGCATATCCACTTTTACTTTCTCTTTCTTTTAAAATTATTCTCCTCAAAGTCTTTGGAAAGGGCATGAGAGAGAATATAATTTTCTAAATAAACAAAATAAAATCAATTTCAAATCTCATAATTCATTTACCGTTTTAAAATATTTTTTTCTTTCATTTTCTCCTCTTCTTTTTTTTTCACTTGATGAAGATGTAATTACTTTTTGTGACTAAAAGAAATTAGTTGAATAAATTAATATTAAGAAAGTACATGAAAAGATATGATATATGGTATTAGAAAAGTATATGGAAATATAGCTAAAAATATATGGTATATTCAAATTGGTAAATTTAACTGAATAGATGATAACAAAATATTGTGTATATAATAGTATAAATTAGTATATTTATGTATGTATATTATATGCAGTATTAATAATACCTTTAGTGTATAAAAAAGGACATTTCGGTGCACTAAGCTCCCGCTATGCGGGGGGTCCGGGGAAGAGCCGGACCACAAGGGTCTATGTACGCAGCCTTACCTTGCATTTCCGCAAGAGTTTGTTTCCACGGCTTGAACCCATGACCTCCTGGTCACATGACAGCAACTTTACCAGTTACTCCAAGGCTCTCCTTCAATACCTTTAGTGTATATAATATATAATATTAGAATATACCTAATATATGAATAATATTACAATATACCTAATATACGAATCTCTATGTACCAACCAATTGTACTCTACTATTACATATATAGTATACAATATACAATATATAGATTAAATAATATATATACTTGTTCAAAAGAAAATAGTCTATACAATATATATATATATATATATATATATATATATATATGTGTGTGTGTGATTGTTCATGAATAAGTTTTTTTTTAAAAAAAAAAAAAGTTTATGAATTAGCTTGCTAGTAGATTATACTTTTTTAGGTTAGCAATTACTATATTTTTATATGCACTTAATCATGTTATCACTAATATAGAGAATCTCCTTAATTTTAGCTTTTTATTCATAGCAATAGACTCTTGTTTTTAGATTTAAGTTGCATAACTTGTAATAACTAAATTAGTTACATTATATAATTAACTCCTCTATATTTTGTATTTATGAAAGTTCCCCCCTACCCAATTACTTACTAAAACTAGCCGGCGTATGTAATTTTACTGAAGTCTAATTATTTTGGCCTGAACTTCAGGTAAAAATGCATAAACTTTACTTATATGTAACTTGAGTCATTTATCTAAAGTCAAACACAATATGTCCGAAGTTTGCCATTGTATATGGATTGCTTTTCTTTTCTATTGCGGGCTTTGTGTTTCACCGTTTCAGTATCGGGCCTATTTTGACACTGCAAAAGCAAAAGTAAGAACATTAAGTAACAATAGACAAAAGATATGGACATTATTTCGTCAGCCCAAAGCCCATGGAAAAGGCCTGGATTAATGAGGTTCCTCGATCCAATCTCTTCGCCCACAAATTTGGATAATTTGCACAAATAGCATTTTTTGGCACCACTGTTTCAATTTTGAACACCTTAAGAACAGTCTTGAGAAAATGGCCTCCCCACCAGAATATGCGCTTAGATAATCACTACTTATAACATGTTGTATATAAATTCATCAATATGTTTTTGTTCAAAATTGATCCAAATAACTTTAAATTTGATATACATTTTCAATAGTTTGATTGACTTAAACCTTCAAAACCTAATAAACCAATATTGTCTTCTTCAAAAAGTTGTTTTCAAGTTAAACAAAACTCAATAATGATATTTTCGATTTTCTCCATTCAAGCCAATCCAATATTAAGGATAGACAATTAAACTCAATGAAATTTTATCCACTCCAATCACAAATAAGCAATGAAAAGAGTAAAGATGAGAAAGAAAGGCAAAAGTCCTTTTCTGTAATTTTTTTAAACATGGTCAAAAATTAAATACCGGTCTTAGGAGAGCTATCTTGTGTAAATTCGTATCTCTTTGTTGAAAAGAAGGGTTGTTTTACACAGACGTTCTTTTTAAGCCTCCCACTTAGATTTTATTCATATTTAAAAAGTTGTTGTAAATATAGTCGTCTTTAGAAAATTATTCTTTATGATAATACTAAACTCAAATATAATAATATTTGCTCATAAACTACTTAACTATACAGATAAAATATCAGTTATACAAAGTGTGATTAATTTTAAAAAAAAATTGATTTTTTTTAATTCCTTCCCCATGAGATTTCATTTTGCTCCCCCGGTGACTCAAACCCACAACCTTTGGATTTGAGGTGGATGGTTCTTACCATGTGAGCAACCCTTCTTGTCAATTTTTTTTTTTAAATTTTTTCAGTTTTGCTAAAAAAAATCTTTAGGGTTTGTTTGGAAAGCCACCTGGTAATTGAAAGTGGTGTAATTACTAGGGTAGTAATTACACAGCCTAGCAATTACGCAGTATAGTAATTACGACGGTCTGTTTGTCATAACGTAATTATAGTATAATTACAAGTGTAGGGTTTGATTGTAGGTGTAATTACACAGTTTGATTAAATTTTAAAAATGAAATTAATTTATCAAAATTTAAAAGTTAATATTTGACAATTATGTGTCTTTATAAATGACATTAAATAAGATATTTCAGGCAACCCCACCAATACTTAAGGGCTCAAAATGGTGGATTGGAAATGGAGCTAGCACTGATTTCTGGTTCCACCCCTGGCTCTATGATATTTTCTACTCACTCAGTCTCAAAAAAATGACTCACTTTCCTTTTTAGTCCGTAAAAAAAAGAATGATATATTTTTTTTATTTTGCAATAATTTAACTTTAAACTTTACCTTTTACGCAAAACGAGATAATCTATAACCACATAAATATCTTTGGCTTATTTTAGATCATAAGATTCAAAAGTCTTCATTTATTTCTTAAAGTGCGTGACAAATGAAAGTAAATCACATAAATTGAGATGAATGAAGTAATAAATACCATGTGCAGCGCGTGATCACCCAGATTTCTAATGCCTTAATTTTGAAAGAAATAATCCCTTTGATTATTTTCATTAATTGAAAGATATATATACAAGTTACATATTTCCATAATAGGAGAATCATATTCCTATTCTACTCCTAAAACCTTATTCTACCATAATTCTAACTATACAATTGTGGTAAGTGTACAAGACTAATTAAGGTAACATTTACACTACAATATTACATCAATATACATTCCTAATATACTATAAACCAACACTACCCGTGATGGGCTGAAGGCTACTTCCGAGATGGGCTTCAGCATTCCTAATGTAATGGGCTTCAACCACTGCCGAGATGGGCTTCAGCATTCCTAATGTACCCGTGATATACACTATGTAGACCAAGGGTATATCACGGGTATATTACCTTGTTTAACACACCCTCACAATCATAGTGGGCGGTCTTCGAATATTGAGATTGTCCCTAAAATCTTCAAAAAGGACCGAGGGAAGACCCTTTGTAAAGATGTCTACAATTTGATATCTTGATGGGACATAACAGACGCGTACCTGACCCCGAGCAACCTTTTCGCGGACAAAATGTATGTCAATCTCGATATGCTTAGTGCGTTGGTGCTGAACCGGATTACCCGAAAGGTAAATGGCACTAATATTATCGCAATACACCAAGGTTGCCTTCGGAATGAGACAATGAAACTCTAATAGTAAATTATGTAACTAACATGATTCCGAGACCACATTAGCTACCCCTCGATATTCAGCTTCGGCACTTGATCGGGATAGAGTCGCCTGACACTTTGCAGACCAGGAGACCAAGTTGTTGCCAAGGAACATACAATACACCCACCCCAATCAGCATCCATGTAGGAGACAAGTGTGGATGTCGAGGAAGGATATAAATGCAAACCATAGTCCAGTGTACCCTGAAATACCGAATGATGCATTTGAGTGCATTCATGTGCTCAATCCTGGGATCATACATGAATAAACACACCTGCTGGACGACATACGTAATATCCAGTCTGGTAAAGGTAAGTTACTGAAGGGCCCCTGCAAGACTGCGATAGCGGGTCAGATCCTCGTAGGGTGCGCCGGCCGCGGCACTAAGCTTGGGTTTTGTATCAACTGGAGTGGAAGTGGACTTACAGGATGACATCACAGCCCTCTCGATGATCTCAGCTGCATACTTTCGTTGAGACAAGAACAATCCATATGAATGGCGATTGACGGCAATCCCAAAAAATAACTCAAGGGCCCTAAGTCTTTCATAGCAAACTCAGAGCTGAGCATGGTCATGATAGACTGGACTAAGGCATCGGAAGAGGCAGTCAAAATGATATCATCCCCATACAACAGAATGTAGGCGAAGGACGAACCATGATGGTAGATGAACAACGAATTATCTGACCTGCTGTAAGTGAACCCAATAGTCGAAACATAATCAGCAAACTGTGTATACCAGGCCCGTGGTGATTGCTTAAGCCCATATAAGGACTTCTTCAACAAACAGACATGATGATGATGGTTGGGATCCCTGAACCCCAACGGTTGATGTATATATACTATTTCCTTGAGATTACCATGTAGGAAAGTATTATTGACATCCAACTGATGAATAGGCCATGCCTTCGAAAGAGCCAAGCTAAGCACAATGCGAATGGTAGCCGGCTTGACCACAGGACTAAACGTCTCCCCACAATCTATCCAAACCTGCTGAGTCTTACCATCACCCACAAGCCGCGCCTTATGCCGAGCAAATGACCCATCTGAATTCACCTTATGCGCAAAAATCCACATAGACCTGATAACATTAATACCAGATGGGCGGGGCACCAACTCCCACGTCTTATTATCAATAAGAGCATTATATTCATCAGTCGTAGCAATTTTCTAATTTGGGTCATTTAAGGCAGACACAGGATTACGGGGCAAGGGGGATTTAGAGACATTCAAATGTAAATTAAAATGTCTTTTTGGTGTAAAAACACCCCGTTGACTACGAGTGACTGGTCTATGACTCAAGGAAGAAGTGGACGAATTTAGGGAATTTTGTGGGCTCGGGATGGACTGACCAGCAAGTAATGGGCCTGATGGCCCAACTCGGTAAACTAGAGCAGAAACTAGATCAGTTCCAGAATTGGGCTGGACTGGCCCAATCGCTGGAACTGATCCAGTGACGGGATATTGCGACGGAATAGTGGGGCCAGCGGGCAGTAGACCTGCTGGAGAATTTTGGGTGCGGGGTATGTTCGAAAAATGGTGAGTAATATATGGGGATACACCATCATCCAAAAAATTATACGAACTAGGCTCAGTAGTATGAACTTTAGTAAAGGGAAATTGAGTTTCATAAAAAATTACATGGCGATTAATGATGATTTTCTTGAAGGATAAATCAAAGCATTTGTAACCATGATGATTAGACGGATAACCCAAAAACACACACGGAGTAGACCGGGCCTGAAGTTTGTTAATTGTGGTAGACGGGAATAACGGGTAACACAAGCACCCAAAAACCCGAAGATGAGAATAAGAAGGATTCTTATTATATAAAATTTGGAAGGGGGAAGAATATGTCAGACCTTTGGAAGGAATTATGTTTAGCAGATATGTGGCCATTTGTAGAGCATGATGCCAAAAATATGAAGGTGTGGAAGCATGAATTAAGAGAGTTCGGACAATGTTATTTATGGAACGAATTTTGCGTTCGGCTTTCCCATTTTGTGAAGATGTATGAGGACAGGAAAAATGAAAATTGATCCTATTATTAGCACAGAACTCCCGAAACACCCTATTGTCATACTTTTTTCCATTATCACACTGAATATTTTTTATTTCTCTTTCGAATTGGGTTTTAATGAATGCTCTAAATTTTACGAAGACGGAAAACACTTGAGATTTATTTGCAATTGGAAACGTCCACAAAAATTTAGAATAATCATCCAAAAAGAGAACATAATACCGATGACCCAACGAACTTAGAACAGGAGACGTCCATAGGTCGCTATGAATAATATCAAATGGAATTGAAGTATGAGAATTTGAGTCTACAAATGGCAACTTAACAATTTTTCCTAACGAACAAGATTGACAAATTGGAGTACGACTCGTACCCTTACAAGAAATAAAACTATTTTAATCTAAAACTGACAAAATAGAGGATCCCACATGACCAAGGCGAGCATGCCACAAGGAAGGAGAAATGACTGCAAAGACTGATGGCAAGACTTGACTCGATGGACCGAAACCAGGCGTGATAGGATAAAGATCTCCCCTACTATCACACCTCATGAGAGGACTCCCCGTCTTGAAATCCTTCACAGAGAAACCAAAAGGATTAAATTCAACAGAAACAGAATTGTCAGTGGTGAACTTTCAGACAAACACTAAGTTTTTAATCAATTTGGGGGCATGTAAAGTATTTTTCAAAATAAGGGGTGGATTGGGGGGAGACAACATTTTCTAACCATAACCCTGAATTGGAATAGAGTTACCATTACCAACAATTATACCCCGAGGGTTGCTCAAACTGGAATAAGATGAGAGAGTATCTGAATCGGATGTCATGTGGATAGTGGCACCGGTATCCATATACCAATTCGGGTTCGGTTGAGTCAAACCTAATGTGTGCATCGCGGCCTCGATATCGGTCTGAGTGGGGCCTGCTGCGTGGTGAGCTTGCGGAGGCCGGGGCCCAAGTATTCCAGAACTGGGCTGTCTTGGGCTGGAACCGCTGCTGGGCCGGCGTTCGGGCCGGTGGGCGGTGGGCCATCGGGGGGTCTGCCGGAAAGCCCACCGGCCGATCTTTGGAATGTGCTGTGGAGGTGGGTCGTAGGGCCACTGTCCACTGGTCCAAGCCCACGGCCCAGAGGCCCAAGACTGAGACCAGTGTGTCGGTGGCCCACTTTAACCTGGATGGGGTCCACTGCCACTGTTTTGGCCACCGTGATTGTCGCCGGAGCCGCTGCGTTTGCCCCAACGATTTTTTCCATTATTTTTTTGGCAATTTTTGCTACCCCCGTGTGATCGGTTTTGGTTCAAATTGTTACCAAAATTTTGAGGACTAGTGGAGAAAGTCATCATGACCACGGGACTAGAATTAGTAACCGCCTTTTTAGCCAAAGCGGTTTCTTCCAAGATAAGCATGGAGCGGGCTTGATTAAACCTTGGAAGAGGGTTACTTTGACGAAGGAGAGTGCCAACGCCACTATAGGCCTCGGATAGGCCAGCAACCATCTGTAAAACAAGACGATCTTCACTAACTGGCGCACCAACGTTGCGGAGTTGGTCCGCCAATTCCTTCAACCTTTTGCAATATGCTGAAACGTTCGAGAATTTTTCCATATTGACGTGGGGAAAATCCTATTCAAGGGTAACAACTCTGGAATTTTGATTATCCTGGAATATGTCACACAGTCTATCCTATGCAGCCATCACCGTAGCGTCTGGCTCAATAATCGTCTGCAATAGGTCGGTAGAAATAGTAGAATAAATCCACTGAAGGACGGTGGCATCAAGTGTTGTCCATAACTTTGGATCATCCTCGCATTTAGGGACCTCCGTATCATTAGGAGCCGCGGAAATTATGTGATGGATGACTTGATGCGAACGAGCGTGAATTTTGAACAACTCGGCTCACGTCGCGTATTGGACGTTTTCTATTTCAAGAATTAGAGGGATATGATTCTTGATGTTAGAAACAACAAGGGCATGGTGAAACGTGTTCTTTGACGTATACATAACGAAAGAACAAGAGGTGAAATAGGGATTTGTAAGAGAGATTTTGAGAGCGGAAGAACAATTTGGTAAACCCGAGGGGGGGTCTCGGCCGAGAGGAACAACAAAAATTTGGGAGAGAAAATTTTGTTTGACCTAGACTTTTGATACCATGAAAGAAATAATCCCCTTGATTATTTTCATTAATTGAAAGGTATATATACAAGTTACATATTTCCATAATAGGAGAATCTTATTCCTATTCTACTTCTAAAACCTTATTCTACCATAATTCTAACTATACAATTATGGTAAGTGTACAAGACTAATTAAGGTAACATTTACACTACAATATTACATCAATATACATTTCTAATATACTACAAACCAACACTGCCCGTGATGGCCTGAAGGCTATTGCCGAGATGGGCTTCAGCATTCCTAATGTAATGGGCTTCAGCCATTGCCGAGATGGGCTTCAACATTCCTAATGTACCCGTGATATACACTATGTATACCAAATGTATATCACGGGTATATTACCTTGTTTAACTCTCTCTCTCTCTCTCTCTCTCTCTCTATATATATATATATATATATATATATATATATATATAATAATAATAATAATAATAACTTATCGACATCAACTTCCTTCCTTATGCTATGGTCTGACCTTCACGAACAACTTTCTTTTAGCTACCAACTTCAAAGCTTGATCTCATCTCTCTTTTAAGATATATATTGTTTCTTGAAATATATTAATTAATAATCATATATTTATAACTAATATTGTAAAAAGTAATTGATATATATTTTTCATAGTAAAATATTCTAGTTTAATTAATTGTAAAAATAAAAGCATATATTTTGTAAGAATATCATGGATGCATGTCTATAAAAGGGAGTAATATTTATAACCATAATGCCATAACACTATTCAAATGTTTGGCCAAAAAATATTCTATCAATTCTAATTAAAAAATGAATGACATGCAATGTGAAATAACAAGTCAACACTACTAAAACAAATAAATTGAAATTGAAAATATAACGTAAGTTCAAAGTCCTTTTTTTTCTTACATAATTCTTATGTAAAATTCCAACATAACAGAAAATAAGTTCCAATTCCAACATAACTTAAGTATAAAAGAAAAGAAAAACATAAATATGTAACTTCATTCAACAACGAAATTATACTTTAATGACATCATTTGTTATATGTCAAGTTTGTTAACGATTCATTTTCTATTAGAAGGTGTAGTTTCAAACTATAAGAATTAATAACACAGTTATGCTAAATGAAAAAAAAAAATAAGAAATAAAAAAAATGAGCAACTACATGAAATCACAGAAGTAACAGTTGAAAAATGAAAAGAAGGAAAATGAAAGATAAATAATGTAAAAAATATATTTTAAAATAAAAACAATTTAAAAAGTAAACACAAAAAATGAATTAAAATTATAGAAGTAAAAATAAATTTATAGTAAAGAATTAAAATAATAGAAATAAAAAATAAATTTAAAAGAAAAGAAGTTAAAGTAAAAATAAAAAGAAAGAAATTAAGAAGTTTAATGTAATTATGTGGTGTAATTACACTCAATTTTCAATATCCACGAGAATTGGTGAGTGTTCCAATTACTGACTTGATAATTATGCCAAATAAACATATCAAACAGTGTAATTACACCAAATTACAATTTCATTGTGACTTTTCAAACAGGCTCTAAATCTGCTTTCATTTTATAACTTCCATTTTCATTTCATTTATTTTCCTTGGGGATTATCTGCTTAAGTAGTATAGGTGAAGTCATTATGTCTGCAGCAACAATCCAACAAAACATAGAAACCAATACCTATTAGTAGTAGTACTAAGTAGATTCTGTCCTTGTTCCAGTCGGCGAAGTTTCCTATTCTTTCTTTCTTTCTTTCCTATATATTAGTATATTACTTGTCCTCTTTCACTTTTCTTCAACAACAAAAAAATAAAAAATCTCTTCATATCATATACTATATGTTTTCACTTTTCTGAATATGGGTTTATGGGATTCATTGCTCAATTGGCTTCGCAGGTAATAAAGTTTCAACCTTTTTGCTTTTTAAAGAAACCCCTTTTCATTAGTTCCTTGTTTGGTTTAAACCATATTGATAATTGGATTGAATTGAATTAAATTGAATTGTTATTTTTGGTTTCTCATGTGTTTTTGGCTGATGGTAATCTTTTGTAGTTCAATTTACTATGCAAGTGTGATTCATTAATCAATACTCGTTCCGTTTCTTAACAAGTACAACAACAACCTACCCAGTGAAATTGCATAACGTGGGGTCTGGGAAGTTAGAGTGTACGCAGACCTTATCTCTATCAGTTAGAGCAACTATTTCTGAAAGACCCTCCGCTCCTTTTCTTAATAAGTGATTTAAGAAATTGCTCACTCCTAGAAAATTGTAAGTGTTTTTACTAACACATCCCTAATTAATGCCTAGAAAAGAAAATATACTTAATGATTCTTGATTATGTAAATAAGGGTAATTTTAGAAGAATTAGGTTCAATTTCTTCTTGAAATGAACGTAGGGAGTACTAAGAAAGAGGGGGGGTGGGGGGGGTGAATTCCTTTTTCTTGCATCTATTTTAATTTACTTGCACTTCTTTTTGCGAAGTATTTATGGGCATTTGTAAAATTGAAGAAAGACTAAGTGGGTAAGTACAGGACTTGTTGTTTGGTGTCTTGTTTGTGAAAGAAATAATCCCCTTGATTATTTTCATTAATTGAAAGGCTATTTATACAAGTTACATATTTTCATAATAGGAAAATCCTTTTCCTATTCTACTTCTAAATCCTTATTCTACCATAATTCTAACTATACAATTATGGTAGGTGTATAACTCTAATTAAGGTATCCTATTCATAATATACTACAAATATACAATTTGGACTTTTTGGCCGAGATGGGCCTGCTGGATTACCTCTGTTTAACACACCCCCGCAGTCATAGCGGGCGGTTTCCGAACGCTGAGACTGTCCCTAAAATCTTCAAAGAGAACCGCTGGTAGACCCTTTGTAAAGATGTCTGCAATTTGATAACGAGACGGGACATGACATACACGAACTTGACCCTTTGCAACCTTTTCACGGACAAAGTGAATGTCCATTTCGATATGCTTGGTGCGTTGGTGCTGAACTGGATTACCTGACAGGTAGATTGCACTAATGTTATCGCAATATACCAAGGTTGCCTTCTGAATTGGACAATGAAGCTCCAAAAGCAAATTACGTATCCAACATGATTCGGAGACCACATTCGCTACCCCTCGATATTCTGCCTCGGCACTTGAGCGGGATAGAGTTGCTTGACGTTTGGTGACCAGGAGACCAAGTTGTTGCCAAGGAACATACAAGAGCCGAAGTCGACCGTCCGGTGTCGGGACAACCACCCCAATCGCATCCGTGTAAGAGACAAGTGTGGATGTAGATGAAGGATACAAGTGCAACCCATAGTCTAGTGTCCCCTGAATATACCGAATGATGCGTTTGATTGCATTCATGTGCTCAACTCTAGGATCATGCATGAATAAACACACCTGTTGAACCGCATACGTAATATCTGGTCTGGTAAATGTAAGATACTTTGGAGGGCTCCCGCAAGATCGCGATACGGGTCGGGTCCTCGTATGGTGCACCCGTTTGCGGCACTCGGCTTTGGGTTTGCATCAACCGGTGTGGAAGTGGACTTACGGATGACATCCCGGCCTCTCTCTATGATCTCGGCAGAAGATACTTCCGTTGAGACGAAACAAGCCACCCGAATGACGTTTGACGGCAATCCCCAAAAAATAACTCAACGGCCCTAAGTCCTTCATAGCAAATTCGAATCGAGCATGGCCATGATAGACGACGCAAAGCATCGGAGGAGGCGATTAAGATGATATCATCCACATATAACGAATATAGGCCAATGACGAACCACGGCGGTAGATGAACAAAGAATTGTCGACTGCCGCCGTGTGAACCCAATAGTCGAAACAAAATCGCAAATCGTGTATACCAGGCACGTGGGGATTGCTTAAGCCCATATAATGACTTCTTCAACAAACAGACATGATGAGGGCGGTTGGGATCCCCGAAACCCAACGGCGATGCATATAGATCGTTTCCTTGAGGTCACCATGTAGAAAGGCATTCTTGACATCCAACCGATGGATTGGCCAAGTCTTTGAAAGAGCCAAGCTAAGCACAGTGCGTATGGTAGCCGGTTTGACCACCGGACTAAACGTCTCACCACAATCAATTCCAACTTGCTGAGTCTTACCATCACCAACAAGTCGCGCCTTATGTCGAGCAAAGGACCCATCTGAATTCTCCTTATGAGCAAAAATCCACATAGACCTGATAATATTAGTACCATATGGACGGGGCACCAACTCCCACGTCTTATTATCAATAAGAGCATTATATTCATCGATCATAGCAATTTTCCAATTAGGGTCATTTAATGCGGACACAGGATTGCGGGGCAAGGGGGATTTAGAGACATTAGAATGTAAATTAAAATGTCTTTTAGGTGTAAAAATGCCCCGCTGACTACGAGTGACCGGTCTATGACTCGAGGAAGAATTAATGGAATTTTGGGAATTTTCTGGGCTCGGGACGGACTGGCCAGCAGGCAGTGGGCCTGCTGGCCCAAATCGGTAGATCTGGGCTCGGTTTACGGACCGGTTCCGAATTGGGCTGGGACCGGCCCAATAGCCGGAACTGTTCCGGTGGCCGGAACAAACAGGGGGCGACGGTACTGTGGGACCAGCGGGCAGTGGGCCCGCTGGAGGATTTTGGGCACGGGAGTTGTCCGAAAAATTCTGAATAATATACGGGGATATTTGGTCATCCAAAAAATTATACGACTTAGGCTCGGGAGTATGAACTTTTGTAAAAGGGAATTGGGTTTCATCAAAAATGACATGACGATTTATAATGATTTTCTTGGAGGATAAATCAAAACACTTATACCCACGATGATTCGACGGATAACCTATAAATACACATGGAGTAGACCGAGCCCGAAGTTTGTTAATTGTGGTGGATGGGAATAATGGATAACACAAGCACCCAAAAATCCGAAGATGAGAATAAGACGGGTTTTTATTATATAAGATTTTGAGAGGGGAAGAATATGTCGACCTTTAGACGGAATTATGTTAAGAAGGTAAGTGGCCATTTGTAGAGCATGATGCCAAAAATACGGAGGTATGGAGGCATGAATTAGGAGAGTTCGGACAATGTTATTGATGGAACGAATTTTGCGTTCGGCTTTCCCATTTTGTGAAGATGTATGAGGACATGAAAACCGAAAATTTATCCCATGAGTAGCACAAAATTCTCGAAACTCCCTATTGTCATACTCCTTCCCATTATCACATTGAATATTTTTTATTTCTCTTTCGAATTGAGTACGAATGAGCGCTCTAAATTTTATGAAGACGGAAAACACTTGTGATTTATTCGCAATTGGAAACGTCCACAAAAATCTAGAATAATCATCTAAGAAGAGAACATAATATCGATGACCCATTGAACTAAGAACAGGAGATGTCCATAAGTCGCTATGAATAATGTCAAATGGCATAGAAGTATGAGAATTGGAGTCTACAAATGGTAACTTAACAATTTTTCCTAATGAACAAGATCGACAAATTGGAGTACGACTCGTACCCTTACAAGAAATAAAGCTATTTTTATCTAAAACTCGATAAAATAGAAGATCCCGATGACCCAAACGAGCATGCCACATGGAAGGAGAGATGGCTTCAAAAGTCGATGGCAAGGTTTGGACTCGATGGACCGAAACCGGGCATGATAGGATACGATCTCCCCTACTATCACACCTCACGAGATGACTCCCCGTCTTGAAATCCTTCACGAGAAAACCGAAAGGATCAAATTCAACGAAATTAATTGTCATTTGTGAATTTTCGGACGTACACTAAATTTTTAATCAATTTAGGAGCATGTAAAGTATCTTTCAAGAGGAGAGGTGGATTGGGAGGAGATAACGTTTTCGACCATACCCTAGAATTGGAATAGACTCGCCATTACCAACAATTATTCCCCGAGGGGTGCTCAAATTGTAATAAGATGAGAGAGTACCGATTCGGAAGTCATGTGTGAGTAGTGGCCCCGGTGTCCATGTACCAATTTTGGTCCGTTGAGTTAATCCCAACGTGTGCATTGCGGCCTCGATATCGGTCCGAGTAGGGCTCGCCGCATGATAGGCTTGCGGAGGTCGGGGCCCAAGAACTCCCGGCCGTGCTTGGACCCGGCCCGTAATCGCTACTACTGCTGCTTGTTGGGCCACCGGCCGATGGGCCGCCACCGCCGGGCATTGGGCTGGATTGTTGGCCGCCCCACCGGCCGCCGGGAATTTCCCGTCGCTCGCCGGTATGGGCTGTTGGCCCACGGTCCACCGCCATCGCTCCATTGCCATGGGCCCCACCGCTTGGGCCCGTGGGGGTGGTGGGCCTTGTTCATCGGATGGGACCCACCGATGTTTTGCCGACTACCGAACCTCCACCATTACTACCGCGTTTGCCCCCGCGGTTTTTATTATTCTTGCGATTATTCTTGCCTCCACCATTATTATGGTTTTGGCCCGAATTATTAACAAAAATCGACGGATTCGGAGAGGATGCCATCATGACAACCGAACTCGCTCCGTAGCCGCCTTTTTAGCCAAACCGGCTTCTTCCAACGTAAGCATGGAGCGGGCTTGATGGAAGTCGGGAAGAGGGTTGCTTTGGCGAAGGAGAGTGCCAACACCATTATAGGCCTCCGAAAGACCGGCAACCAACCGTAGAACTAGACGATTATTTGTTACCGGTGCGCCAACGTTACGGAGTTGATCCGCCAATTCCTTTAGTTTCTTGCAATATGCGTAAACGTTCGGAAATACGTCCATTCGAACGAGAGAGAATTCTGCTCGAGTGTGACGATACGGAATGCTTTGGTTGTCTTGGAATATGTCACGCAATCTATTCCATGTGCGGCCATAGCCGTGGTATCGGGCTCCATAATCGTCGTAGAAGGTCCACCGAAATAGTGGCGTATATCCACCGAAGAACGGTAGCATCAAGTGTAATCCACACCTCGGGATCCTCTCGGGACGGGGTCTAGCGGGAGGAATTATGTGATGAAGAACTTGATAAGAGATAGCGTGAATTTTAAACAACTCCGCCCACGTTGCATATTGAACGTTTTCCATCTCAAGAACAATAGGGACACCGAGCTTGATATTGGAAACCGTGAGGGCGGGGGTGAAAATTGTTCTTAGACATATTTGAAAGAACAAAGAAGGAGGATAAATTTAAGAGAGGTTTTTGAGAGCGGAAGACGAGATATTTGGAGAGAAAAACCCGAGGGAGGGGGGGGGTTCTCGGCCAAAGAGGCAAAAGTTTGAGAGAAGAAAACTTTTGGTTTAGACCTAGTCTCTTGATACCATGAAAGAAATAATCCCCTTGATTATTTTCATTAATTGAAAGGCTATTTATACAAGTTACATATTTTCATAATAGGAAAATCCTTTTCCTATTCTACTTCTAAATCCTTATTCTACCATAATTCTAACTATACAATTATGGTAGGTGTATAACTCTAATTAAGGTATCCTATTCATAATATACTACAAATATACAATTTGGACTTTTTGGCCGAGATGGGCCTGCTGGATTACCTCTGTTTAACAGTTTGCCCTCTTTATGGTTGATGATTTTTGTTTATCTTGGCATTACCAATTTAAGAATTAAAAAGAAAAATACTTTGGTTGGTTGTAAAAGCTACTATCTTGATAATCAAATAATATCCATTCCATGCACCCAAGGGTGTGGCCCAGTGGTCAATGAAGTGGGTTGAAAACCATCAGGTCTCGGGTTCGCATCCCAAACGGAGACAAAAAAACATTAGTGATTTTTTTCCATCTGTCCAAGGCTTGGTGGATAGAGTTACCCAGTAACTGTGCTAGTGGGAGGTAGTAGGTACCTAGAATTAGTGGAGGTGCGCGCAAGCTGACTAGACACCACGTTTATAAAAAAAAAAACATTCCACAAAATTATCTGGAACAATAACTTAGGATTTTGCTTTCTTTTAATTTGGACAGTTCTATTTTGGTGGAGGGCCTCATGGAGCTTAGTGATAGATCTGTCGTTTTAGAGTAAGTTAAATGATTTAGCAGTTCAGCCAGTAGCTCGTCTTAAGTTTGATTACTCTACTGCTGTTATCAAATTGTGATGTTTCAGCTCATTGTTTTTCTTATTCTGGTTGATAGAGGAATATTAGCTTTGTATTTTGTCCTTAGCAATTAGTGTAACGAATCACGGGAGCTACATCATTGTATATTGTGTGATAGGAAGAAATCCCAGTATAAGGATAGGTGAAGAACTTCAGCAAGTTCTATAGCAAAGACTAAGGGAACAACAGATACTAAACATGTATCGGAGAGAATCATTTAATTAGTGAACTATTTCACTAATTAAATTGCACCAATGCCAAAAGCAGGAAGATATAGATAACTTTCTGTTCTTGGACTAGTTTTTTCCTATAGTGACATAGAGAACCTCGGACGACTTATTCCGAATTTCAGCATTTGATTAGAGCTATGCCGCTGAAGGTTCTTGGTGGCGCCCACCTGCGCTTTATGCAGAACTGAAAGCTTAACGCAACCGACATAGGTAATCAAGCAGCAACTGAGAGCCGACGGTCTGATTCCACCTAGTGGCGATTTAAAACAACAACAAAAAAAGGTTGAATCCCATAGGTTTAGCTAAGACAATTTCGAAAATTAGAAACTCATTCCTTTTTTTGTTTGGTGTGATACTCAACTTAAGCCATACATTGCCCGAGAAGAGCTGTTTGGGTGCTCTTCAACCACTTGCGGCAGAATTTCCAAATCTATTTAGTATGGAAATGTTGGCAGTACATAATTTAGCAAATTTGCATTAACAATAATTTAAGGGAAGAACAATTGACATGTATCCTGATGCTTTATACATGAGAACTTGTGCATCTCTGCCTTTCTCTATTAGCGTTGTAATGTCATCCTTTTAGTTCCATTTCCTTCAAGTAGTAATTCCCCATTTCAGAAGGCACGAGAGAGCAGTCACTATGTCTAGTGGAATGTTGGATGGCTAGAAACATCATTGTCTAGCATCTGTGATTTGGTTATCTTTTTGCTGGTGTTAGATTGACAACTTATATTTTGTTTTTCTTTGGGTAATGGTTTCTGTGCTAACCATCAAGCTGAATAGTGGAGAGTGCCTGATGCACATCCTGCCGGTGCTTTCTCATCACTCTCATCATACATACATGGAATTTCATC
Source organism: Anisodus tanguticus (assembly GCA_034509755.1). NCBI lineage: Eukaryota > Viridiplantae > Streptophyta > Magnoliopsida > Solanales > Solanaceae > Anisodus > Anisodus tanguticus. Next base: position 2,112,583 of record CM067543.1, on the reverse strand, counting down.
ATCTGGCTGAGGTGGGGAATAACTTCCATAACTTTTGTGATTACTTCACATAACGAGTTCCCCACCCTAGGAATATTGGAAAAAGGATATCTTTTATCATGATTGAAAAAAAAGAATATTACCTGTTCTTAGTCACAATATAATACAAGTTGTGCTCCCAAACACTGATCAAGAGAAGTCTATATATTGGTGCTAGTCAAACAAGCAACAACAACAACAATATACCCACTGTAATCCCACATGTGGGGTATGGGGAGGGTAGAGTGTACGCAAATCTTACCCCTACCGTGGTAGAGAGGTTTTCGATAGACACTCGACTCAGAATAAAGCAATTACAAAGCAGGTCAAATAGGAAAAAAATATAGTAACTACACCGAAGCAATGTGCTAAGCAAGAATAAGAGACAATAGATAATAACAGAAATTGAAGGATAAGAAACTACATGGGAAATACTATGTCTACTAGTAAGGAAGGATATGCGAGACAACACTCTACTACTTACTAACCTTCTACCCTAATCCGTGTCCTCCACAACCTCCTATCTAAGGTCATGTCCTAAGTAAGATGCAATTGCGCCATGTCCTGTCTAATCACCTCTCACCAATACTTCTTCGGCCTACCTCTACCTCTCCTGAAGCCATCCATAGCCAACCTCTCACTCATCCGCACTGACCCGCGCATCTTGTCTTCACAAGCCCGAACCACCTCAACCTCGCTTCCCTCATCTTGTCCTCCATTGATGCCACTCCCACCTTGTCCCGAATATCTTCATTTCTAATCCTATCTCTCCTAGTATGCCCACACGTGCTAGTCAAAAAGCAACTGAATATATACGCTTATCAGTGTTGAAGATGAATGTGAATGTTGTATCAGATTACTTGGTAAAAAAAAACGAATGTTATATCAGAAATATGGAGTGTCCTAATCAACAGGCAGTGGCGTGCTAATGAGTGATGATTTTGCTTTTTCTATGTTCTGGGGCTTCTTGCAGAAATATGAGGTAAGATTGCGTACAATAGACCCTTGTGATACGGCCCTTCCCCGGACCCCGCGCATAGCGGGAGCTTAGTGCACCAGGCTGCCCCCTATGTTCTGGGAGGGTATTCATGGTGTTTCAGGTGTTCTGCAACCTTCTAACCATGTTGTTGTCTTACATTATGTGATGATACTTAGATATTACTATTCAAATTGGTCTTTGTACACTCAAAAATCATGTTGTTGGAAGAATGTCCGGTGCTTTTATCTTTATGTCGTGTGAGCCCGAAAGACATTGTTGATACCTAAGTTCTCTATATGTTTCCTTGTTCAGCCTCTTTTTTAAACAGGAAATGGAACTTTCCCTCATTGGCCTTCAAAATGCGGGGAAGACATCTCTTGTCAATGCCATTGCTGTAAGGACCTTATATACTCTCTCTCCTTTTTCGATCCCTTTTTTTATTTTAATGTTAACGTTTTCTGACATTAGATATTTTGATCTTTTATCAGACTGGAGGCTACAGCGAGGATATGATTCCAACGGTTGGATTCAATATGCGTAAAGTTACAAAAGGAAATGTGACCATAAAACTCTGGGACCTTGGAGGCCAAAGGAGATTCCGTACTATGTGGGAGCGCTATTGTCGGGGTGTCTCTGCGATATTGTAATTCCTAATCTTTATCTCTGTCCTTATTCGTCTCCTCTGCTTTTATTTTATTTTCTCTTCTTTTTTTGTTTACTGCAATATGCACTTAATGCTTTTGCCTGAATTCAAGATTTTGACACCTTTAACGATGAGATTTCTCTTGAGGTGAGTATGTACCTCAAGTTCCTGTACCGAGGTGCAGGGTTGTGCAAATTATATAAAGTCATAAACTACTCATCTTAAAGTCGTGTCATTTTCGTTTGTGGGGTGCTGCAGGAGAGGTACTCGGTCCGTCTTTCTCGTGACCATGTTATTTCCCTGCCTTAAGGTAACATCGTTGCTGTTGGTTTTAGTTGGGTGTATCGTACCTTTCACTTACCTAGTCCTTGTCATGGTATTTTGATGGCTTATGTCCTGATACTTGGGGGTCGTTTGGTTCTAAACAAGGATAACCCGGGATTATAATCCCACATCTGGGGTAGATAATACCAAGATTTTGGTGTAACATTTATTCCCGCGGGATATATGTTATCCCAAAAATTTTACACCGACCCCTTAAGAGTGTTACTCCCTACGTCCCAATTTATGTGAAGGTATTTGACTGAGCATGGAGTTTAAGAATTTTTGGAACTTGTGGTCTAAAATAAGCAATAGATACTTATGTGGCTATAAAGCATCGTATTAAGGTAAAATAGAAAGTTTAAAGCCAAATTGTTACTAAATATAGGAAGATGTCATTCTTTTTTGGACTGACTATAAAGGAAATAGTGTCACATAAATTGGGATGGAGGGAGTACTACAATTACTAACTTCTCAGTTCTAGCCTCTGCTCTTTGTTCGAACTTTACCTTCCCTATTACCAAGGACAATAAGCAACAAAACCCAGTGCCAGAGAATAGTTTTTGTTGACATTATTAAGTATATAAAGTGTGGTCCTTTAACAATTTAAGCTTTTAGATGAGATTGTCGCACAGTTCAGCAGTTTTTTTTCCATGGAAACTTCCTTTCATTTGCCCAAGTAGTGATGGTGTTCTTTTTCATCCAACTTTTTTGACAAAAAAGGACAGCTTAACTTTGAGTCGTCGAGTACGAAGTGACTGGGCATTACTTATTCAGATTGATGAATTGACTTGGGATCTTTTATGCGACAGGTATGTTGTTGATGCTGCTGATAGAGACAGTGTACCTATAACCAGAACCGAGTTACATGAACTTTTGAAGAAACCTTCATTAAGTGGGATTCCGTTGCTTATTTTGGGAAACAAAATCGACAAATCAGAAGCTCTTTCGCAGCAGTCGTTGGTCGATCAACTGTAAGTAGCTGAACATTAATCTTCACGCAAGAATTTTTTGGCAGACTACATAGACAAACACCTAAACTTGTTGGGATTTTTCATCTAGACACCTAAGCTAAGGGTCTGACCTATTGAACCTAAAAAAAAGAAGGCGAGTTGATAAAAGAAATGGTTAGAAACCAAAATTTAGTCACATTTTTGACAGAATAAGGCGTTCGATAGGTCGGTTTCTTAGTTTAGGTGGCTACATAAGAAATAATGACAAGTTAGGCATCTGTGTATGTGTTATGCTGATTTCTTTCGATTTATGAATTCGCTCTCTTAACTATTTGTGATGCATGTTGTATCAGAGGTCTTGATTCGATAACGGACAGAGAAGTCTGCTGCTACATGATCTCGTGCAAGGATTCTGTAAATATCGATGCTGTTATCGATTGGCTAATTAAGCACTCAAAGACGGCTAAATGAAGAGCGCTTCTGGGTTTCATTCTCTCGCGGAGGATTATAGTGATCTGGAAAATAGAATGTAGTCTATTGAGGATCTTGAAATGATCTGCTAATATATTTTCTGGCTGATCTTTCTTTTGTTTGTTTTATATAGTTGTTGATTACAATGTTTTGTTATAAGTGCTTGAACAGTCATACATCTTTCATTATGAATTTGCATAGTTTGTCATCTGTTCTTCTACTGTTTCCCACTTGAAACCAAGCTTTCGGTTCGTGGAAGAGTTCAAAGTTCAAACTCATGACGATTATTCTTTCTTATCGCGCAACAAAATAATCTTTGAGCTTTCTGTGGAAGCAGAAATCATAGAATAATTAAACGACGGACCAATTAAAACAACTATTATGCCTTTAATTACAATAATTAAACGACGGACCAATTAAAACAATAATGTGCCTTTAATTACAAGCAAGTCGGAGTTGATGATAAAAATTCTATGTAACCCTTGAACAAAAAATAAATGCATTGACGTAACTAAAATTAGGGGTGGGCAAAAAATCCGGAGAACCGAAAAAACCGAACCGAATTGAAATTAGGTTCGGTTTTAAAAAAAAATGATTTTTTGAAAAACCGAACCGAATCAGGATTTAGTGATTCGGTTCGGTTTTTTAATTTTGGATACGAACCGAACCGAAAAACCGAATTAAATATGTAATTAATCTTATTTTTTATTTTAGGCTACTACTATCTCTTGAATCATAGCCATTGGAAACCAATCTATGAACCTTTTATGGAAGTCGAATGCGGCATGAACTTGATTAACATATCACGGAAGCATTGACATAAAATGTAGGGAGAGAAAGTAGTTGTAAATTGGTAAAACTTTAAATGATCATAACTCTGTGCTCGGATGTCCGTTTTACCCGATTTTTTTTTTTGGGTATTTTTTCGAGACGGGGCGGCCCAAACTGTCGCAAGGCGGTTTGGTGCAGCCAATTTTTAGAAAAACGTCCGTTTTCCCCCAAATCGATTTCTACTTTTCCTTTTTCTTTAGTAAACATACACAATAGATTTCAACGTCGAAAATTTCATGATAGTGTAGATGTGAATGTCAATTTCAGTTTTGGAAATTCAATTTTTTTTTAAAAATAAAAAATTCTATGACCCGACCCGCCCCGGCCCACTACCAATTTTTATTCGGTTCATATTTTTCAGATACAAAACCGATATACGTCCACCCCTAACTAAAATTGAATCCCAACTAATTAATAAGCTATATAAATTATTTCTTCCATTATGTTTTATTTTGGTCTGGTCTGAATGGATTCTAAGAGATAGTACGTCTCTTATCAGTAGGGTCCGTTTTTGCGCTTCTACGAGTATAATATATATGTGAAAATTTACTAAAATCTGAATATATTAAGATAAACCAAAATGAGATATAATAATTTTAATATTAAGACTATTAAAGGTTAAATCCATCAAGTTAAAATTGATGGAAAAACAATAATATTACAACTGTTCTCACACAAAAAAAAAAGCAAAAAGAGAAAAAATAGTTTTATCTTTGAATTTTTCTACTTGTCGATATAAATATATAATTAAACACAACATGATAGGCACATGTATAAAACATTAATAATGTTTCTAAAGATGTTTTATGAACATTAGAACAATATAGTTAAAAGAATAAGAATTCAAAACAATGCATTTGTTTTGAATTAGCTTTTCCACTGAACGCGTGACGACGCCGTTTCTTCTTCTTCTTCTTGGTGTATATCATTCAAAAGGAAACTTTGATGTTTTTTGACCATATTGGTATGGTCTTGCTTTGATCAATCTTCATTGAACAGAGAAAAAAGATCAGATAATGTTATTAGAACATAAAAATAATTGGGAAAAGATAATCCCTATTTAAATTTGGCTGTCTTATTTTTCTTATTGAGGATTAATGTGACAATTTTTTTTTTTAAATCAACTTTTCTAAAATTGTAAGATGACGGGCATTTTGATATTGGATTAGTTTATGGATGATTTCACGAATTATTACTCGAACTTTGATTTATCAAACCAAAGTCATTACAGTATATTTTTTTTTGTAATAAAAAGAGGCACTCAATGTTGCCTAATTATCAAAGCGTGTCACTAAACAATTTTTTGTAACAAAAATTTCCATCAACTTTGGCTGAGTATCACAAATTTGTTTTCTCCTAATAACTTTTTGTGATTCTTAGATAAAATTGAGTGACATTTTGGTTACAAAAAATATTTTATTGACTTTCTTGACTTATGTAAAGTTGATTAATCTTTTCGTTTCAAAAAATAATTTAGTGACTTTGATCAATAAACTAAAAATTGAGTGATTATTCATGAAATTAACACAAGATTATATCATGTATTGTTAGATTTTTATAAAACATCGCAACAATAAATTGTGTAGTAATAACAGAAAATTAAAACTAAATTTATTATACCGATGCTTTCGCTTCTCCAGAAATCGGGCAAGGGTTGCTCTACGAGCCATAGCTAGTGCTGCAAATTAAAAACAAAAGATGAATTATTTAATAATATAAAGATAGATAAATAATAAACTTTAATAAGAAAAAAAAAGAGCTGATACCTCCTTTAGCATAATTTGTGGATGCATTTGAAGGCTCTGATTTATTTTCTTTATTCATCACTTTTTCTAAAATCTCATTCATGTGGAGAGTTGTGGATTTAGTAGCAATGTCAATTATTAGCTCAGCCTATATAATTTTTTAATTAAATACAGAATAAGAATATCATATTAAATTAAAAAGAATTAAAAACATCTGCAGATAATAAAATAAAAATAATTAAAGAGATAGTTCCAAGGACCTTTTCTGGTGATATATCCTGAAAAATATGGACCTCATCCATGTAGAATATGGTCAATGTTGACTCATTTTGCCTCAAGTGGTCGCAAATTTTCCTGCAAAAAAAATTATTTTTATTTTAAGAATCATCATCTTACTTTTTGTAAAATGATTCCAAAAAATATGAAAAAATGCATAATAATACCTGGAATCAGAAGTGCTAGTTTTTGGTGCTAAAGGAAAAGTCCTTCCAAAGTATTGGGATTCTTTGGTGAATTTGTGATTTTTTAGGGATGAGTTTTTTGAACTATAGGAAACTATTGGACTGGAGTTGTAATTCTGGAAAAAGAGAAGAAGAAAAGTTGATTAATAATTTAGTTTATGAGAATTTATATAAATGAAGGAATTAATTAGAATTAAATAGGGAATGTTGTGAATAACCTGAAAGAATGTGTTTTCAGGTTGAGTAGCTGACTCAGCCATAGATGAAAATGGCCACTTCATCCCAGAAGCTAATTTTAAGCATAAATAAAAAAGACAAAAAAGAAGAAGAAGATAATAGTTAGAAGATGTAAATGATACACACACAAAAAAACAAAAGGAATTCTCTTTTTTCTAGTCTTATTTCATACTAATACAAGAAGAATGATGCAAGAGATTACTAATTATGCTATTAAAAACATAATTTTTTTGGTTGAGAAATGTTGGGGAAGATTGTGAGTTAACTAGCACACAATAACATAATTAAAGCAAATAGATAAAAATAACACAAGAATTTAATGAAATTTGGCCAAGCTTAAAAAGAACTAATAAAAGGATTCAATGAGATTCGACCAAATCTAATCCTTAGAGCCGAAGTAGAGAGAGTTCCATATGAATGAAAAAATTGTACACTCATTACTAAAAAATACTCAAATTTGACGTTTCCAACGAAATCGATCGAAAGTCCATCTGAAACATTACCGACAAATCAAATTTTGATGAATTTTCGACCGGACGTACGATAAAAAATTCCCCTTTTTTGTAGTGATTGTATATAAAAACCCAAATTACAACCCATTTATATAAAGATCTTGGCTAGTTTCTAATCCTACATAAAATAAAGTACAGTTCGGTGCACAAACTATCCCACATTAATAGAATTTGATCGTGCTCCAAGGAGTGTGATGTAGACAATCTACCCTAATCCTACAGAAAATGATCTTCCTAAATCTACAAGGACAGTAGGTTTCTTAATCCTACGAGGAGAATATAATAAAATTCACAAATTTCATGACATAAACAACAACAACAACAAATTAAGAAAACAATTACTATTTGTTTAACCATCAGATGCATGGATCCCAAAAGGCATAGTACTTACTGCTATGTAGATAATACAATATGTGCAATTTAAGTTTTATCTCATCTCTTTTGTATCTTTAATAGCTCTTATATCTATTGACAATGTAAAATCTCTTTAGGCTAATTTAAGTTGCATCTCATCTTTTATAAGGTGGATTCAAGTTTGAAGTCTCTAAATTTTAGAGTCTACTCCTTTGAAGTTACTAGTCGAGATATAGATTAAATAATTTTTTAAAACTAATATATAATTTAAATTAGAGTTATTAAATTCTACCGAACTCGTACTTTCCATACATCCACATCCTGGTAATAGTTAGATCACGTGCTTCGTCTTTCAAGTACTAACCCTACCTGTTATGATGATCTAGGGATAGATGCATATATAGTTATGTTGGTCTTTCAAGTACTAACCCTACATATGGTCCAATGATAGATACATATACACAGTTATATTTTATTATTTTTTTACGGCGGGATATTCGGATCAGCTTGCACGCATTATGATTATCTTATTGGCTGATTGGGCAGATGAGAAGAAATTACTAATATTTTTTGCTTCCTCTGAGATTTGAACCGTAGAGGCCGAGGTGAGATTTTGAGTTTATGATTATGAAATTTAAACAAGTTAACTTATGGATAAATTGTTTACACATATTGTTTTTATTAGTAAAACATATACAAGGTTTGGATCAAAAGTTGGGTTCTACCGAACTCATAAACGAAACTATAGTTCCGCTCCTGTTTGAACCTAAGACCTCATGATTCTCCACTACTTCATTGATTAACCGACCACACTCTCTGATACTTTTATATAGTTACTACTATATTTTACACAATATAGAATAAAAATTCTTTTATAAATTAAACCTTACATAAATATAGACACACCAAACTTAATAAGATAAGGTTCTCATATTCCAAGCTTACACATCATCACTTAGGGACTGAATTAGGTTTAGTGTGATTCATGGGAAAAACTATGATTTTGACTTGCTATTAACATTAGTATATATACAAATGGTTTTTAAATGTAATATCCAAACATAAACTAAACTACACAACAAGCAGATTAGTCCGATAAAAAATGTAACTAAATAAGGTCTTGTTTTTAAATTGGAAAAGGAACCAATTAAAGAAAGATTAAACACAAGGAACTAATGAAGTGAGTTCACTTATAGCCTTCAGTTTGCCAAAAACATTTGTATTCTTTATTTGGTGATGTGAAATAGGGTTAGAATCAAACAGAAGTTGTAAATATCAGAAAGAAAAAAATTTATGAATATCTGAAATTAACAGAAGAAGACTAATCATAAAGACTATAGCAACAGATGATAGTACAAATTAAAGTTCACTTTCATTGTTTACTGCCAATTGGACTTACTCTCATTTGAGATCTACTTACAATAATAGAGATTTTTATTTCTAAGTTTGACTATATTTTCCAAATTAATTAATTACCCTTTTCTCTTTTCTCACTCACAAAGAAAATTCTATCAAAATTCCATAATCAAACCTGAAATCAAGGAGAAGAAAACGAAGATATATTTTTTTTTTCCCTCTTTTGTTGTTAAATATAAAAGAAAAAAGATTTGTTTTGTACCGTTGGTGTGTTGCTTCTCCATTTCTGATAATTGGGGTCTGCTGTTGAGGTCCAAAAAATCTATCTCCATTCTTGAATCCGTTTTTTTTTTCACTTCCAAAGATTTATAGAGTAAAAAACTAGAAATCAAGAAATGAAAAGTAATAAAATAAGAAGAAATATTCTTATTAAATTGTTAAGAAACAAGAAGAAAAAAATAAGAAGAAACTACAATATCAGATAAGGTTGAGAAGCTACATGCAATTATAAGAGAATACAAATTGATGGAACATTAAAATGAAGAAGAAAAAAAGAACAATCAGCTCATTAAAATATAAAAAAAAATTACACAGAAAAAAAATATGCTAATTAAATGGGTCCTATACTGCTCTAAAATTGATAGCCACAACTTGTTGCTTTTTTTCTTCTTCTTCCTCATCATTTTTTTTTAATTGATTTGAAAATAAAATGATTGGTTGATATTTATTTGAGTAGTAATATAATATCTTACACAAATGTTTAAAACAAGGGACAAACTTACGTCTTATTCAAATGTCTTATATTCATCCCAAAGGTCACATGTACTACGTATGTATTGTGATGTGTTTTTTTTATGAAGTGAAAGTTACTAATTTAACCATGTGTTAGATATTGTGGAGGATGATAATTAAAGTTGTCCTTTAAGATGTGATGGATGATAAGTTGTGCAATTATCTTTTTGTGAACACCATTTGAGGGTGCGGTGAAAGGTAATATTGATTAGAGCAGCAGCAAAGTTAGAATTTTTATTAAGAAGATCTCAAGTACTCGTCGTTCCAATTTATTTGAAGGTTGATCAGTTTTGGGAGTCAAACAGTTTTATCTTTAACTTATTTTAAAACATAGATTCTTCGACTATTTTATAATAAAATTTATATATTTGAAAACTACATAAAGAATACTACAAATTTGTATAATTAATAATTCACAATATACGAAAAGAGTTGAAGAAAATCATAGTTAAAGAAAGAACTGTTTGACTCTACAAACTGGTCAACCTTCAAACAAATTGAGATGGAGGAAGTATAAAGAAATTAAAACAAGAAAAGTCATAGGTGAATTCACGATGTGAAATTTTTGGTATTACGACTTCAAGTTAAAATACAATAAAAATTGAGTTTACACTACAAGAGAACATGCTATTAGCTAGGGATTTTAGCTAGGAAATGTAGATCCAAAGCTAATATTTAACTTTAGCTAGGGGTTTGGCTAGAAAAGTCCTTTTTCCTTGCAAAAAAATTCGGTTGAAAATTTAGTCATAGTATAGCTAGAAATTTACTAGGGCCAATTCCTAGCTAAACTTTAGCTAGAACTTTTTCCTAGCAAATTCTGCAGCTAATGTTTAGCGGGAATTCTAATTTGGCGCTAATTTTCCTTTTCCAAATGATTGTGGTTTAGCTAGGGTACAATCCGTGGCTAATCCCCAGCAAATATGTTAGCTAGGGAAGTTTCACTAGCTAAATTTTAGCGGGAATTTTATTTTGGAGCTAAAAAGTTCTTAAAAAACTGTGATTTAGCTAGGAACTCAATCTGTAGCTAATCCCTAATAAAAATTAGCTAGGACGTTTCCTAGCCAAATGTATAGCTAAACTTTAGCGGGATTTCTAATATAGTTTTGTTTTTTTGTCGATTCTATTTAGCTAGGATAAACTCCATAACTAATATTTAACAAATTATCATTATTATTATAAGGGAAAAATGTATGAATGACGATAATAAGAGTTTAATCACCGTTTTTGAATTTTACTAGTTCTCTATATGTACTCCATTCATTCTAATATATGTGTGGTGTTTGATAGGGCAAGGAGTTTAAAAAAGAAATAAAGATTTACGATTTTTTTTGTCTAAAACAATCCATAAACATTTTGAGTGATTGTAAATAATCTCATCGAGGGTAAAAGAAGAAGTTTAAAGTTAGATTTTTTAAAATATAAAATAGTGTCATAATTTTTGGGGAAAATTAATAAAAGAAAAGTGTGTCACATAAATTGAATAAATTAATTCTTTAAATCTATTTATTTATTTATAATATTTTGAATCTTTTAGTTTGTTATGTATTGTAATTTAGTGTTTATTCTCTTTTATTGTCGGTAGTTTGTATAATTCACAGTAAAATAGGAGTAAAAAAAAGAAATAAAACGAAAAATATAAAATATGGAACAAAGACCCTGATCCCTTTAACCCGTCGAACGCTTTTATCTCCAAATCTCTAATATTGCTCCTTCAATATCACTAGAACACCTTCAACCTCAAGCTACTAAAAATGTATATAAAAATTACGACTGCTTTAATACAACGGTTTAGCTTTGCAAGCAAGGGTTCATTGGCCTAGATGTGCTGTCGTGGGTGATGCTACACTATGCGGGTGGAAGTATGTCAATGAGGGCTATGTTAGGTAATGTCATGAGACAACCGTGGTTATATTAGGAAAGACACACATGACAAAGATCAAGGGCTTAAGGGTTTTACTACTGGGGCAAAGCGCAAGCCACGTGCACATGCACAAGGTAAGTGTGTCAAACTTGAGAATTGGAATGTACGCGCGAGAGCGACGCTCAGTGTTAGGAGAGGGACTGACATGTCCATACCTGTAATAACTCATACCTTCGGGGTGAGATTAGAAGTGCTTGTCATGATAAGTAGGTCATGAAAAAAGGTAGTTGAATCATATAATAGTCGTATGCCAAGATTTGGAGTTTAACGGGTTGTAATTTAAAAGTCGACAAAGGGTCGTCGAAGTTAATATTGGAAAATCCATTTGTATTTGAGTCATGTTCGAGCTTTACTCCCTAACATAATTGGAGTTACGAGTTGATCCACCTACCCAATCGAACTACGAGTCTAGTTTCCAACGTATTAAAACATTTGTTGTACGACTTCGGGATAGGAAATTATTCGCAGTTAATCACAAACTGCAAAAGTACAAGCAATGAAGAATTGAGGCTCGCGATGTGAGGACCATCACATGGAACCTTGGAGCGATGGCCACTGCACTGTGAGGATGGTGAGGCGGTGGCATAGTATATAGGATAAGATCAGACCTTGTGAGCTCATTTTCCACACTTTCTTGAACGAAAATTGGAGCATACTCTCTCTAAAGTTCATCCTTATACTCTAAAATGTTCATAAGGTAAGTTGAGATAAAATCTTTCTCTTGATTCTTCTTCAAGTATCAAAATTCTCATCTCTGTTCTCTATCGTGGTTGCAGAACGTTGCTTGTTCTTGTAAGATCGGAAAAAGGAGCCAAGTTTCTCCCGTAGCTAAGGTATGATCCTCTTCTTATAGTTGTAGAAGGAGTCGTAAGATCGTTCTTGGTATGTTTATCATTTAGAACTCACGGGACGGTGATAGAAAGCCGTGAATCTAAGTTTATCGAGATTGTTTTAGATGTTTGAATTGATTGTTGGGCTGCCTAGGTTGTGATTGTTGTTATTATGGAGTTCGGATGGAGAAGGAAGTGGAGAATGCCGAATAGTCGTAGTATAGCGAGCTCGTCGAATTGTTGTTATATCTTCTTGTTGGCTAATACTAGTATCACTATCATATCTTGTAAATTAAGCTTGTAAAGGGGCGATCCGTTCGTTGTAGTTGTTGGAGGATCGTGAATCGAGGTATGTAATGGATATATTGTCTTCGCCTTTTCGGCATGAATCCTTACTATATGCTTTCCTCCAAAATGAGGTTTAAAGGAATGAAACGTCGTGACCCTTCCATTCATATACTTAATATTCCTACATGTTCTTTATTCGATATCGCTGCTAAGTCGAGCCTTCATGTTACTATTTGCAGTCTCTGGTCTCCATTTGGAAAGTATATCTCACTTCATTGAGAAGTATGTGCCATACGTGTTACCTATAATATTTTCATAAGTATATCGATAACACGGAATTATGTACAATACCTTCATAATCTAATAAACTGATTGTTCAAGGTGTTAATCGTATGTTTAAAGGTGATCTATTACAGCTGATAGTCCTTGCAGCTTATTAGTATGACAATTATTATTTACAGCTAATAACTTGTGTAGCTCATCAGTCTGAAAGTTATTATTTACATTTGATAGCATGTGTATCTCTTCAGTGTGGCAGGTATTATATATAAGACTGGCAGGTATTACATATAAGAGACCCTTGTGGCTCGACATATTATTTATTATGCGGCTCATGTGGCTTACTTGATCTATAACTATAACAAGGTAAAGAACAAATCTAATGTAAAGTATTCCAAAAGTAATAAAGTATATGACCCCAAGTTCTACCGTAAACGAACCTAAAGATTTGTGTAACATATTAGTAACGGTAAGATATGATATATGATTCTGTAGGTTATCTCTTGTACTCATTTACACTCAACTGCTTATACTTGATGTTCATTTCATTTGAGTTTCAGCTTTTACCCTATGTTATTTTATATGTCTTACATACAAGTACAATTTCATCAATATTCATGTCTCTTTTCTCGGAGGAGTTGCATTTAATGATGCAGGTTCAGACACTTGGTGTTCCTGAACTTCATTTACTTTTCTACTTTTTTTGTTGCTTGAATAGTACTTTTAAACGTAACATTTTAGTTTTCTGTGGCACTAATCACTATACAAAAGAAAAAGTATTTTGTTTGAATTCGGAAGTCCGAAAATTTAATCACATAATAACTAGGAAATTTCCCGAGTTATCCCTACTAAAATGTAGTACTACTAGTTTGGGAAATTCCCCGCCAAAACTCTAGCTATTTTTTAGCCGGATTTGAAAGTAAAATACTCTATTTTCTTATAAAAATTAAGCCTAGCTAGACATAAAGTGTAGCTAAATTCTAATAACCTTATTCTTACTAGCTAAATCTCTAAATTCACCCCTTTCTCTTAATTCTTTGAAGTTGGCGCTTAAATCCTTAGTAATATTTTTCTCGAATCCTTGAAATCCGCTAAACACCCACGCACTCTTCCACGTCTCTTAATCCCTCTAAACACTCGAACTAGAGTCTAGTAAAGCACAACTGATTATCGCTGCCTCTTGTAAGCTTCTGGTTAGAATTTCTCCTATGCCTAAAGCATTTGTACAAATAGGTCTTCTTGTGAGTATTCAATTTATGATGGGTGTTCATCAATACCTTCCTCGCACCAGGAACTCTTGTGAGTGTTTAATTTTGAAAGAAATAATTCCTTGATTATTTTCATTAATTGAAAAACTATTTATACAAGTTACATATTTCCATAATAGGAGAATCATATTCTTAAAACCGTATTCTACTTGAATACTAACTATACATTTATGATAATACAATTATTATGGTAAGTGTACAATACTAATTACATTACAATATTACCTAAACTAGGAGACTAAATATTACCTAAATATATACTCTATATACGGTAATTTGCAAGGGAATCCAAGAGCAATATACACAATATACAAATGTATATTGTGTGTATATTGTGTTTATTTAACACACACCCGCAGTCATAGCGGGCGGTCTTCGAACGCTAAGACTGTCCCTAAAATCTTCAAAAAAGACCGAGGGAAGACCCTTTGTAAAGATGTCGGCAATTTGATGTCTCGATGGGACATGGCATACGCGAACTTGACCACGAGCAACCTTTTCACGAACAAAGTGAATGTCCATTTCGATATGCTTAGTGCGTTGGTGTTGAACCGGGTTACCAGAAAGGTAGATGACACTAATATTATCGCAATAAACCAAGGTTGCCTTCTGAATGGGACAATGAAGCTCTAAAAGCAAATTACGTAACCAACATGATTCTGAGACCACATTAGCTACCCCCCGATATTCAGCCTCGGCACTTGAGCGGGACAGAGTCGACTGACGTTTTGCAGACCAGGAGACCAAGTTGTTTCCAAGAAACATACAATAGCCTGACGTAGACCGTCTGGTGTCGGGACAGCCACCCCAATCAGCATCTGTATACGAGACAAGTGTGGACGTCGAGGAAGGATATAAATACAAACCATAGTCAAATGTACCTTGAATATACCGAATGATGCGTTTGAGTGCATTCATGTGCTCAATTCTGGGATCATGCTTGAACAAACACACCTGCTGGACAACATATGTAATATCCGATCTCGTAAAGGTAAGATACTGAAGGGCCCCTGCAAGACTGCGATAGCGGGTCGGATCCTCGTAGGGTACACCGGCCGCAACACTTAGCTTGGGCTTAGTATCAACTAGAGTGGAAGTGGACTTACATGATGACATCCCAGCCCTCTCGATGATCTCAGCTGCATACTTCCGTTGAGATAAGAACAACCCATCGGAATGTCGAGTGACAGCAATCCCCAAAAAGTAGCTCAAGGGTCCCAAGTCTTTCATAGCAAACTCAAAGCTGGGCAGTGTCATGATAGACTGGCTCAAGGCATCGAAAGAGGCTATCAAAATAATATCATCCACATATAACAGGGTATAGGCCACGGATGAACCACGACGGTAGATGAACAATGAATTATGTGATCTGCTGTGAGTGAACCCAATAGTCGAAACATAGTCTGCAAACCGTGTATATCAGGCCCGTTGAGACTGCTTAAGCCCATATAAGGACTTTTTCAACAAACAGACATGATGAGGATGGTTGGGATCCCTAAATCCCAACGGCTGATGTATATAGACTGTTTCCTTGAGATCACCGTGTAGGAAAGCATTCTTGACATCCAACTGATGAATAGGCCATGCCTTCGAAAGAGCCAAGCTAAGCACAGTGCGAATGGTAGCCGACTTGACCACCGGACTAAACGTCTTACCACAATCAACACCAATCTGCTGAGTCTTACGATCACCCATAAGCCGCGCCTTATGTCGGGCAAATGAACTATCTGAATTTTTCTTATGAGCAAAAATCCACATAGACCGAATAATATTAATACCAGATGGACGGGGTACCAACACCCACGTCTTATTATCAATAAGAGCATTAAATTCATCGATCATAGCAATTTTCCTATTCGGGTCATTTAATGCAGACACAGGATTTCGGGGTAAGGGTGATTTTAGAATATTATAATGTAAATTAAAATGTTTTTTAGTGTAAAAATCCCCCGTTGACTACGGGTGACTGGTCCATGACTCGGGGAAGGGGTGGGTGGATTTTGGAAATTTTCGGGACTCGGGACGGACTGTCCAGCAAGCAGTGGGCCTGTTGGCCCAAATCGGTAATCTGAGTCGGAACTGGACCAGTTCCAGAATTGGGCTGGACTGGCCCAAACGCAGAAACGGCCCGATGGGCATGGACCGGGACCGGCGGGTGGGTGACAGACCAGTGGGGCCAGCGGGCAGTGGGCCTGCTGGAGAAATTTAATTGTGGGAGATGTCCGAAAAATGCTGAATAATATACGGGGATATATTATCATCCAAAAAATTATACGAACTAGGCACGGGAGTATTAACATTAGCAAATGGAAATTGGGATTCATCAAAAATGACATGGCGATTAATGATGATTTTATTAGAGGATAAATCAAAGCATTTGTAGCCACGATGATTAGATGGAAAACCCAAAAACATACACGGAATAGACCAGGCATGAAGTTTGTTAATTATGGTGGATGAGAATAACGAATAACATAAACACCCAAAAACCCGAAGATGAGAATAAGAAGGAGTCTTATTATATAAATTTTATAGGGGAGAAGAATATGACAGACCTTTGGAAGGAATTATGTTAAGGAGATATGTAGCCATTTGAAGAGCATGATGCCAAAAATATGGGGGTACGGAAGCATGAATTAATAGAGTGCGGATAATGTTATTTATGGACCGAATTTTACGTTCGGCTTTCCCATTTTGTGAAGACGTATGAGGACAAGAAAAATGAAAATTGATCCCATTATTAGCACAGAATTTTCGAAACACCCCATTGTCATATTCTTTGCCATTATCACACTGAATATTTTTAATTTCTCGATCGAATTGTCATATTTTTTGCCATTATCACACTGAAACACCCCCTTGAACTTCTCCGCCGTCTGGGTCTTGCCATCTTTCTGGAACTTATGCTTCTTGCTAGTGTTCCCTTTGGCCTCAGCCATATTTGCCTTTGCCTCAGCTGGTTGCTTTCCCCTAGACACGACCTTTTTATTATCTTCCTGAATCTGGAGTTTGATAATAAGTTCTTCAATGGTCATTTCCTTTGTCTTGAGTTTTAACTAACTCATAAACTCATTCCACGAGGGAGGTAACTTTTCAATTAGTGATGCAACCAAAAACTGCTCATTTGGTTTCATACCTTCCAAATCCAGGTGATGTAGAATCATTTGGAATTCCTGCACTTGGGACATCATAGTTTTGTTATCCACCATTTGAAATTTCAGGAATTTTCCAATGATGAATTTCTTCGTACCTGCATCTTGTGCGTTGTACTTCTTTTATAATTTTTTCCATAACTCTTTGGCAGTGCCTACGGTGTAATACACCGTGTAGAGTGGGTCTGACAGACAGTTCAAAATATAGTTTTTACACATGAAGTCAATATGACTCCATGCATCAAGAACCATCTTTATGCCATTAACGACATGGATACCTTGGCCCCATTCAGCCGTTTCATTAGGCTGAGAGTCCATCTCATCTCCAGCTTGTGGAGGATCTTCTGTTAGGAAATGAGTCATTCCCATAACAGTCAAGTAAAACAGCATCTTCTGCTGCCATCTCTTGAAGTTGGAGCCCATAAATTTTTTTGGGCATGGTGGAAACCAGAGGGTGGAGGAATTGTCACGTTCCCTTGAGCAGCAGGAAAGGCATTGGGTGTGCCTTGAGCAGTAGTGGGGAAGGCAGAGGGGTTGCCTTGAGTAGTTTTCGCAAAACCAGAGGCCACCTGTTCTTGTCCAATCATATTTTTTAGCACTTACAACAATCTTGTCTTAAAAATTGTGAGTACAACAAGTGCAGAAAATGGGAAGTAAGTAAATATTACAATCGCTTAGAAAGGATAAACTACTAATGACTACTAATAATCTTTAGTTTACAAAACTGGAAATAAGAACAAACACGAACTCTTTGTGACTTGGCTGAGTCGAGTGATGACACTATATCTTTAAGACAAGATTGCCCCGTATATATCCTTTTACGTTATGGGCAATAGTCTCCCAAGATAAAACAACAACTTAACAAATGAGTAAAGGAAACTCAAGTGTTACTCTTGAAGAACTTTGACTATTGAAAGGATGCCAAAGAGGAAGAAGATTTCAGAAAAATATTTCTAAGTGTTTCTCAATTGAGCCAAAGGCCTCAATTTATAGTGTAAGGAAGATGACCTCTCAACTAGCCAACTAATGACTTTCAATAGCCATGTAATGGCACTTATTGAGGGATTACAATCAACCAAGTAAATGGTTGAATTCATGTGTCAAGTAATGGAGATTCAATGCTCCAAAACCAGCCCAAGAGTCAGAAATTTTCAACTTCCCGCCGCAGGTTCTGCCTCGGAAGCGCCGCGACTCCAGTTGCTACTGCCCATTTAGCGCCGCGGCTCCGACCGGTTGGCGCCGCGGTACTCCGACTCGTTTCATCGTACACTTCGCACACTTCTTCTTTCGTTTACCAACGTGGAATACTTGTCATTTGGCCAATAACCGTTCATCATTCTATGTCTCAACCGTTTCACTTACGTACCAATATCTCTTTCACTAATGAAATTTACGATACTTGGCACTACGTGTGCACGTGTGTGGAAACGACGTTTCCGACGTACGGGCCCCAATTGTTCGAGTTATAAATAATGAGATACACTTAATTCCCCATTAGTAAATTTCCAACATTGTACACCAAATGAATGAAGATAGTGTTGAAGTTGAGGAGGTAAAGATGGAAAGAAAACGACTCTAAATGGAAACAATGGTTGTGGTTTTCCTTCGGATCAATCTTAAGATAGTCGGAATTAATGTTACTAGACATGTATTATCTCATTTGTAAACACGTTCTTCATCTTTTTGAGATTAATGGTAATGTTTGAGACATTTGTACAAGATGTATATATAAAATATCAGTTAATAATGATTTGTTGCAACTTGAATGACTTCTATTGTTGTTCTTATCATATTCAAATTATATAGAAAACAACAATTGTTTTCATTATAAACTTACGGGAAGTGTATCAAATTAGCTGGAGAATGGTTAGGAAGTGACAAACATTTTAGCTTGGGACGTTCCTAGCTAATTGTAAAGATAATTCCCATCCTCTAAATAAATTTAGCTAGGAATAGTCCATAGCTAACATTTGCTACGGATGGCTGCCTAGCAAGAGTATTATCCCCAGCTAAATTTTTCCCTAACGGCGTATTAGCTATGGAATTCAGCTAGGGTCATTTTCCTAGCTAAAATTACTTTAGCTAGGAATTTTTATAAGTTAGCTAGGAATTCCGTCCTAACTAATTGCATGTTCTCTTGTATGAATATTTAGTAACCTTTTTAATACAAATCACGTGAACCCAGTGATTTAAGGCTCGATACACCTATGCAAGAAGTCAATACAATTTGAAATCTAATATATATACATAAAAAATAATTCGGATATTATATATACATTGCATTGTTTGAATTAAGAAGAGAGTTCAAATGAACCCCTTGCATCTCCTAATTCTGCCTTTGAGCTAGAGGACTCAGGTTCGACTCCTAATGAACATCATCGACAGGGAGCATTGAAACACATGTGTAAGCTTTATGTGGATCAAATGCGATCGATTGATCGGTCAGTAAATTCAAAACATCGAATATTTTTTTCTTTTTCTGAACCAAATTAAAAGATATATACAAGATAATCTGATGTATTTTCCCCCCAAAAATGTAATTAAAATTTGAAGTACTAGTCGTTGAATTTCCATTAAGGAAAGAAGTATTAGTGAACTAAAATGACGTGGTCCTTTTGTAGCCTTACTCATTAATGGTGAGAAATGGCTAAGTTTTTTGTCAATGCTTATCATATATTCCTCTTCCTATAACACCTATTAGCTAGTATATATTTTTGATCCATCTATCGTAAAAAGAACATACAATTTCTAGATTTTAATTGATAAAATTCAATTCATATAATTTTTTAGGATGGTATAAATATCATAATCCCCATGTATTAAGTCTAAGTTTTTATCAACACTATTAGTGAAGTTCTCTCTTGAACATTTGAAAATAATATGAAGTATCCACCCCTCCCCCCTCCCCAACACAAACGCAAAAGTAAATAAAATTTTGAAGTATTTATTTAATTAACCTTTAAGGAGAGAAATAGTAGTTTCTTTATCCTTTTTAATTAGTTTTTTTAATAAAATTGAAGAATCAAAGTCTATGAAGATATTACTTGCTCCAATGTGAACTAAAATGACGTGGTCCTTTTGTAGCCTCACTAGTCATTATGGTGAGAAACGGCTGAGTCTTTTGTCCATGCTTATCATATTTTAAATAAATAAAAGAACAATTTCTAGATATTAACTGATAAAACCTCAATTAATACAATCTTTTCAGAATGTAAAAGTAGCATAATCACTATGTATTAAGTCTTAGTTTTTATAAAATACTATTCAGAGGCGAATTTAAGATTTAATATCTATTATCAATTCTTATAAACATTTCAAATTAATGAGGAATAATAATTGAATTTATCATTAAATATTTATAAATATATAAAATTTGGGCAAAAATTATTAACTTTTTGTGAATCTATAATTTGTAATTTAGATCCACCACTACCGGTTTGATGAAGGAGATCATTTTACTTTTAGTTTAAAGTTCCAAATTCGCATCGACCACTCGTGAATGAAAAAATCTCTTTGATGGACCATACATGGCTTAAATTCGAATTAGAAAAGAGGAATAAGTACTTAATTTAATATATGAAAATTTTAAGAGACTTGTAGAAATTTGGAGTGATGAGGTCGCAAATAAACACGTGTAATTGTGTTAGTGGCTGCTCTTACAGCAAATACGTTGAATGATGAGGTTCGAATGACGTATATCTTTATTCACGTTTTTTTTTTGGTAATTTTATTCATTCATATTTCTAGTATTAATTCATTTATTATAGGTTTCAAATTCCAATTAATAATCTCTAGTTCATATCAATTCTTACTTTATTATTACTATTTCCGTTAACAACTATCAGCATAAAAAAATGTAAAAGAACTTTAAAAAATAGCTATAGATTCAAGAAAGCGTTAATATTTTTTTTATCCCTATTATTGATAAATTCACATTATAGTCTTTGTGATATCTGCTTAGGCATATTTAACCATCAATTAATTAAAACATATTTTTATTTAATTATCTATTAGTGAATATTCACAAATTTACCATGAATAGTGATTGTTTCACCACTTAATTACTTATGCGTTATGTTAAACTTTTTCAGTTACTCCATATTTGTCAATAATAGTCCTAAAAAAGTTCAGATATAACTTTTTTTTGCTACATAAAAGGATAAAAATTATATATTTTAATTAAATTAAGGTTAAATATACATTATCGAGTATTACAATAAATAAATTAAATTTACTAATAATTAAAAGAGCCAAATTAATACTGTCCCCTATTTTAAAATTATTCTCCAACTTTCAGAAAAGGGAAAAAGGAATAAATATATATAGGACAATGACTTATATATACAGAAGCAAAAGTAAAGATCAGGTTCCTAAATAGCTTAATCCTTCAAAAAAGTAAAGCTAAAATATTCAAGTTCCAAAATGGAAATTCAAATTTCTTAATTTAGAAAGCCACTTATTCTATCCGAAAGAAAAAAAACGAAAAAGAATAAAAATCCCTAAAAGTTTTAAAATTGCAAAGATATGTCAGTATCTAAAGGCAAATGGGAGAAAATAATTATTGCTCTTCTGTCACCGACAGATACATTGACATCAATCATTCAATTTTCCTTGCTTTTGAAAAACGAAAAAAAAATAGAGGTTGAAATTTTTTTGCCCAATTTTCGTATATAGATTAGTAATCCAAAGATTAATAATCACTAAACTAGTTAGAGGCTGTTTGATTAGAATTATGCATGTATTAGTAATATATGGATTAATTATATGAGAATCTACTTAATATTTATGTAGAAATTAGTTATACAAGATTTTGTTATTCATGTAGTCTGATTATTCTATCTTCTATTATGCATAAAATAATATATAGATTCTCACATAACTCATTAAAAATCAAACACCATATTAGGTCTTTTGAATTTTATACATAGAAAAGCAAAAATACTACCAATAATGGTTTTAGTTATACAAGATTTAATACATGAATTACTTAGCTCATAATCATCTAACAAACGACCCCTAAATTAGTTAACATGTTGATTTAAGTACTCCCTCCGTCCCAATTTGTTTGAAGGTTGACCAGTTTGGCAGTCAAACAACCTTTTCTTTGAATTAATTTTAAACATAGATTTTTTGAGTATTTTATAATAAAATTTACAGTACTATAAGTTTACATAATTAATAATTCACAATATATAAAAATAATTAGAAAAAATTGTAGTCAAAGAAAGAAATGTTTGACTTCGAAACTGGTTAACCATCAAACAAATTGACACGGATGGAGTAGTATTTTGATGTTTAACAGATAAAATGTGAATTGGTAGAATTGACAATTGAGTAGTCCGAATATGCATAATGTCTAAATTAAAATTGGGCTTACATATGATTGGGCTGAATGAAAAATATTAGGAATTTATATGGGCGGCCCAGTCCTAATAGAAAAAGGTTTTGTTGCTGGTAAGGTTATTATAATTGATTAAGTAAATAAGATAAAAGAGTCTTTGTGCATTAATTGAGGTACTATAATTCAAAATCACTTGAACACTATTGAGAGATATTGTAGTAGTTAAGAGCATTCAAAAAAAATTTATCTTAAAAGTTCAACGTTGTTCGTTAAGTGTAACGAATCAGATTGGAGAGTTGTTTTTTTGTTCTATTATTGTATTTTATTAAGCTCAATCTATTGAGTTGTAAGCATTTTACTTACCTAAAAGTTGTGATAGGTTACGTTTTTTTTTTTTGAGAAAACAATTTACTTCAAGTTAGAGTAGACTTGAATGGGGTATGTATGACTGTATAGTGATTTTTGAGGCAAGACTTAGATTTAAGTCTTAAATTGCTAAGTTTTGTAATTCGAATTTGAGACTCGTTTGGAGTTGTTGTACTGAAATTGATCATGATTTTTATATCTTTTGAGTCGAATAATATTTCATACAAAAATCATGTGCTACTTATTTATGCGTACTTTACAGTTTCTAGTTTGTTTAACAAGAAACACATAAAAGAACTAAGTTCGTGCAAATAGAAAGCTAGGCCAATTGTAGGAGTTCGTGAAAATTTGGTATGACAAAATTTAAAGATTAAAGTTAACTTCTTTGGTTTCTAAATTAACATTTCTAACCTTATATGATATCATTTGCTGTGTTTGTGCTACTATTTATCCCTTCAAAACATTATAGGCATTAGATTGAAGATATAATGTTCCAAGTTTTACTTTTTCTCCTTTTCTTTGTCATTTAGGAAACCTACATTACTTTTCCTAAACCTTCTCAAACTAGGTAGCTAGGAAAAATTAAGAAAAACAAAATCCAAGTTCTACAAGGATTATGCTAAACAAAAATATTATAAATAAGTGACTCCATCATTCAGTTTCTTATTCATTCCATCTAAGTTTTACCAGCTAAAGTTCGATTAGTTTCTGATTAATAGCTAGTCATGGCATTGTATGTGCCGTATCATCACGGACAAAGTATTCATTTTCCCATTATCGAAAACACGGCTCGGGTTTGTCATGCTCAATCGACAAACAGACAGCGTGACACACCTATGTTGGTCTTTCCCTCCTTCGGGGTTTATAAAGATCAATACTGACGGAAGTTTCATACCCAATTCAGGAATATCGGAATTTGGGGGCGTTGCACGAGATGATGAAGGAAGGTGGTTGGGTGGATTCTACGGCAGACTTAGTGTGAGAGCAATGTCAAGCCTTACACCGGAATTATGGGGTATACACGACGGTTTAAACTTATTACAACTTGAAGAAGATTATTATTGAAACAGACTCAAGCGAAGTCTTACTGTTGCTGAGTATGGGTGATGTCGTCGAAAGTCACCCTGATTGTGCCGTAATAAAAGAATATAGGCAGTCATGGTCGAGCTTGGAATTTCTCTGATTCACACTTTGAGACAAGCTAACAACTGCGCAGATCACTTGTCGAAGATAGGAAGAAAGCAAAATCAAGAATTTGTGATATTACATCGTCTGCAACCTTCCATGCATCAACTGCTTTTTGCGGATATGACTCACGTAGCGTATGCTAGGTATCCGAAGCATGTAACGTAACCTGAAATCCGACAAAAAATGAAATTGTACCATTTGTAACTTTTAAAAAGAATACAATATTGAAATATCATTTCATAATGTCTGAAGATAATGCTATCAATCTTCATTTATTTTGTAAAAAAAATTTGTTTAATTATTAATCCTGGGCGTAGATACTATAAAAACTGTTTACACCTCAAGTAAAATGTTAAACGTCTTATGAAAGTAACATATTGTACTTGTTAATATTTTTCCATCATTTCAAGCAGTACTAGTTTATTTGGCTTGGATAATTAGTAAAGAGACATCTTCCCAAAATGATACAAGTCTGAAAACCATTTTGTATAGTTCATATTATCACAAATTCCAACTGAAATAGTTATCGTTTTTGGAGTAATCGAAAGCATTTGGGTCTCAATATATAAACTATATAATAGAATTAGATTGCATTTATAATTGTGCATCTCCTATATTAGGTAGAATTAAATTTCTCTTGTAATTAGGATTGATTAGTTACCTAGTTTGTAGCAAGGTAAATATTTTTGTATCGCCATATATAGTGTAAATCATTAATAAAATAATCAAGGAAGAATATTTCTTACATGATATCGGTAGTTTAGGGAAAGTTTCTGAAATCCTAACCCTGCTTCCTTGTGTCCGTCGCCCCCCCCCCCCCCCCTTCTTCTTCTTTTTGCCGCCGACCACCCTTCTCTCCGTCAGTCATGCCTAACTCAAAATCTTCTTTTCATCCAACCCTCACAGTTTCCAACATCAAATCTCATGTTTTCATCACTCTTGAGATGGAAAATGTCCATTATGCAACAAGGGCGAAGCTCTTCAAGATTCACTGTCGCTCCCACCGGGTCATTCATCACATAATTCATCCGAAAAAAGGCAAGGAGAAGGTGCCGAAAACTGATGACGAAAGAGAATTATTATTAACCATTGATGCGACAGTTCTTCAGTGGATTTATGCCACCATTTCTAGTGATTTGCTGCAAACAATTATTGAGCCAGACTCCATGGAGATGAAGGCTTGGGATCGCTTACGCGACATATTCCAAATCACAAAAAATTTCGGGCCGTTACTCTTGAACAGGAATTCTCCACCGCCGATATGGCGGACTTTTCCAATGCTTCCGTATATTGTCAACGACTCAAGCAGTTGTCGGACCAACTCAAGAGCGTCGGCACGCCGGTCACTAACAATCAACTTATTTTACAACTAGTGGTCGGCCTCACCGACGCGTATAGTGGAATGGGTACGCTCATCCGTCAAAGCAATCCTCTTCCACCGTTTTTCCAAGCCCGCTCTATGCTCATTCTCGAATAAGCGGGTTTTTCCAAAGAGACAGTCACCGTGTCAAATTCCGCCTTGGTTGTCACTCCGTCCGATGAGAGTTCGTCATAATTTGAAAATTTGCCGCCAAATTATGGCCAGAAGGGCAGTAACGGCGGTAATGGGAGCAAAAACCGTGGCGGCGGTAACCGCTACGGAGGAGGTGGCGGCAGGGGCGGCGGCCAGCGGCAACCGCCAGCCCAGTGGCAGTCGATGGCACCCTGGGGTAGTAGGCCGACACCATGGGCCCGACAGTGACCTTGGGTCGTGCCGCCCTTCCCCTATCCGGCCGACGAATCGCCCGGGCCGTGCCCGGTTCACATCCGGAACCCAACAGGTCGGTCCATCAAAAAGAACCCGAAATTCTTGGGCGGTGGCGTGAGCCCACTCGGCGAATGGGCGACCCCGATAGATATCGAGGCCGCGATGCACACTCTTGGGCTTACTCCGTCCGACGCAAATTGGTACATGGACACGAGTGCAACATCTCATATGACGTCCTCACAAGGTTTCGTGGTATAATTATCCAAAATGGTCATTCAATTCTAATTCGTGGGTATGATACTACAAACTTGTCTCCCCTGAACCCACTGTTAATTTTGAAAAATGTCCTTCACGCACCTAAATTAATTAAAAACTTGATTTTAGTTAGAAAAATTACCACTGATAATTGTGTTTCTATTAAATTTGATCATTTTGGATTTTTCGTGAATAATTTTCAGACGGGGATGCGTCTAATGAGATGTGATAGTCAGGACGAGTTTTATCCAATCACCACAACCACACATCAAGCCAAATTACCATCCACTTTTGCAGCTTTAGCTCCTTCTTTATGACATGAACGTTTGGGTTATCCGGGAGCACCTTTTTGGCTTTCCTTAACTAAAATAAATTTATTGTGTACTAGACCTCGTAGTTCTCATGTTTGTCGCTCTTGTTCTCTTGGAAAACATGTTAAGTTGCCTTTTGTTGCTTTGAATTCTCGTATTGGTATGCCCTTTGATATTATTCATAGTGATATTTGGACATCTCCCGTTTTGAGCTCTTCGGGCCACAAATATTATCTTCTGTTGTTGGATGATTAACAAACTTGGCATATAATAGGTGATGTTATTAAAGTAGAATTTCGTTGTGAATGAGGTCATAGACTTATATTTTTTCTTTCTTTTGAATTATATTTACTTAGGTTACTTATGTAATGGTGAAATTTGACTTAAAAGTATTTTGTTAATTCTTTTTTTTTAATTTTAAATTTAGGTTATATTTTTAATATTAATTTATTTGCTAGTATTATTGACTAGTTATTTCACATTGCTATTGTTTATTTTTCACATACAGGTGATAGATTTTTTTTAATCAAATATTTGAATAATGTTATGAAATTATATTTATAAATATTAACTTTTCTGTCAAACATCCAATCCATGATTTTCTCGCAATAAAGTCTGCTTTAAATTTTTATAATTAATTAAAATTAAAATATTATTAATTTGAAAAATATATGTCAATTATTTTTTAAAATATTAGTTACAAATATATGGTTATTAATTAATATATTTCAAGAAATAATGTGTTGGTAAATACCTAATTTGATATCATTTATAAAGGCATATATTTTTTAATATTAATTTTTAATAATTAAATTTTATCTTTAAATACAACTAAATGTGTAATTACACTTGTGTAACCAAACAATACGCTTGTAATTACACTGTAATTACGTTATGACAAACAAACAGATCGTTGTAATTATAATACTGTGTAATTACTACCCTAGTAATTACACAATTTCCAATTACCAGGCGGCTTTCCAAATAGACCCTTACTGATTTGCAAAAGGACGTAAAAGCACATGCAATGCAAGTCATATAGGCTTATTAAACTTATAGGAGTATTAATTTACTATATTTCAAAATATATTTTTTTATTCCTTCGCGGTCCATTTTTTTCTCGAACGAACTGTGTTGATACATTAGTATTTAGTATTATATTAGTCAGTACCTGTTAGTGTATTCAAAAGTAAATGACTGATTTTCATAACTTCAAGAATGATAATCCATGATCGATTGATTTTGCTTCTAATTAAATTTTGTCTGGTGGGAAGTAGTTTTAAAAATCTTTTTCACACTTGTAAATTATTTGGAACAATGTCTCTTTGTATAGTTGGAAAAATGTCTCTTTTTATTAACTACACAAGCAAGTAACCTCTCTTTATCTCCATAGTTGAGTTAATCTTTTACTAAGTTTAACTTCTATATACTTATAGTGACAATGAACGTCATTAACGGATAACTATACGTAATTATTCATAATAAGTGAAAATTAACCTGGAAAACCATTCAATTAATCTCCTACAATGGGTTAGATACACGGATAGTGCAAGAGTAAGATAACTACAAGCAAAGACATATTCAGAATTTGAAGTTTATGAGTTCCTATTACGATCTCAAGTTAATATTACAATAATAACTGATTTCACAGTCAAATATATGCAGAATCTAAACAAAAGCTATTGGATTCACATGAACATGTAAGCAGGCTAGATCCGCCTGTGACTATAATTAACCATTATAGTAAGTGAGGATTAACCTGAAAATAAATCAAGTAATTTGTTATGAAAAATACAGTGTTAATGTGCAAGTAAAATTACTACAGGTAACCGACCATAATAAATAAGAATCAATATGGAAAATAAATTAACCTGCTACAATAAGTTAAATATATGGATACTGTAAAAGTTCATTTGCACTATCATTTGTGGGATTACACTGGCTTTGTTGTTGAAGTATATATAAGTAAAATCCAATTTTCACAGTGGTTGATAGGCTTTACTCGGTTTTGGTGTTTTACCTAATTGAAATGATACAGAAGTGATTATCTAATCTCATTGTATTAAAAAGATTTCTCTTGAGCAGAGGATCTATAAAAAACAGTCTCTTTTTATCCTCAAAGTAGGGGTAAAATCTGGTACACTCTACTCTCCCCAGATTCCATTTATAAGATTATACTGGATATGTTATTGACTCATTACGCTAAATATATTATTGTTTGTATTAAAAAGATAGTGAAAGTTCAAGTACAGATCAAACTATAAACGACTGA
Source organism: Anisodus tanguticus (assembly GCA_034509755.1). Taxonomy (NCBI): domain Eukaryota; kingdom Viridiplantae; phylum Streptophyta; class Magnoliopsida; order Solanales; family Solanaceae; genus Anisodus; species Anisodus tanguticus. The sequence goes on along the minus strand of CM067543.1, from coordinate 2,083,692 downwards.
AAACGACATCAAAGTCTTTTCAAATTTTGATAAGGTTCTTTAGAGTTTAGACCCCTTGAAAGGAATAATCTCACATGGCATTGCTGGCTGTTGGCATTACACAACATTAATGATAATTACCAACAAATCAATCTTAAATCAGAAGCAAATCTTAAAGAATCCAAAAAACATGCAATGAGTTGTAACTACAAGGCCATCTCAATTATTTATACAGTTCATCACACCTTCAGAAAAGAATACATTAATATCTAAAAAAAAGCCCCACTTCAACTGCCAACCAGATCTTTAATGAAACTCTGTTGCTACTGGAAAATAAATCCGAAAAAAATGAACAATTGATCTTCACTGAAGAACTCCAAGAATGAACAAAGAAATCAAAATGCTCAATCGAAAACGTTTAAAAAAAATTAAAGAAAAGGAAATTAATGTGAAGGAACTATTTTTCTTGATCAATTTCATGCAGTTTGCACTTCTGCATTGTCAATTATGTCGCCTCCAGAATCGATGAAGCTAGAACGACAGAGTTCTTCAACACGGCTAGTGACCTCGGTCATTGAAGGGCGTCTATCCGGGTACTGAGCAGTGCAATCGACTGCAAGTTGCAAGAGCTGGACCATATCCTCCTCGACGTTTTGGTACCTAAGGAGTTCGAGGTCAAACACTTCAGCTGTCCATTCCTCTCGTACCACCGATTGCACCCATCTTGGTAGGTCGACCCCTTCCTCATTCATTACTGAATGTGTGGGAGCTTTCCCCGTTAGGAGTTCCAACAATAGGACTCCGAAGCTGTAGACATCTGCTTTTTGGGAGACTTTACGAGGGTCAGTTACCTCGGGTGCTCTGTACCCTGCAACACGGTTGGGAGTTGATGATGGGCCGACGAGTTGAGCAAGCCCGAAATCTGAAACACGGGCCGCGTATGATTTGGTGAGTAGGATGTTGGATGACTTAATGTTGCCATGTGAAACTAAGGGGCCCTGTGTGTGAAGGTAGGCAATCCCGTGTGCAGCTCCAAGGGCAATGCCGGCTCTTGTTTCCCAGTTCAAGGGTGTCCTACCTGCTCCTTTGTTTCCTGTAGAATAGACAAGACTAATGAAAAACTATTGTGACATGAAAGTTATGCAAATAATTCTACTTTCTAACATGCCAGTCATATACTAGCTAGCAATGGGATATGCCGAATAAAGAACCCAAATAATTCATAGCTTTTACCCTCGTTGTACATGTCACTCTATTTAAGCTCGTATCATTCCTATTAATATGGACTAAAATGAGCTTAAATGGAATGACATGGACAATGGGGATTCATATAACGAGGCATAGTTGTTGTAGTAGTAGTAGTTGATATGTTATCAAACAGAGGTTAATTTGGTTTAAATTCATACGAACAAGGTTAGATGTTATAACCGGAACTCAATAGTTAGTTTTCTTTAGATATTGTTTCACCCGCAATAAACTACCAAAATTCTGTCCTTCACATATATGCAGGTTGGCAATAACTCTCTATACGACTTAGGAATCCAAAATTTTGCAGATCACTTTTGGACATCTACATGATTAACAAGAGTTCATACAGCTAAATATCTCTACAAAAACTGCAGATTTTAAAGCCTATTCCAGGTTGAGTAACATATAAAACATGTCAGATTTCATATTCGTTAAACACAATGTTTATCACATTAGATTAAGATATAATCTGATTAAACATGCTTCAATGACAGATCAAGTTTACACAATACTATCGACAGTATAAGTTGAAAGTTCAGCAAATAAAGGCAAAACAACAAACAAAAAAAAGTGGCTGAGCCGAAGTGGTCCTCATTCCAATGCCAAGGAAAACTTCATTTGACCTTATTCTAAATGCATCTCGTGAACACATTTGGGCACACAATAATACAACTACAGCACATCAGCCAAAAGAAGCAAACTTTTACACAACAGCATCAGTTCAATAACAGATAACAAGATCCAAGAAAACAAATGAGTATACAAATTTACTCAGCAAAAGCAGCCTATGTTGCTCAGGCTCTGCAAAAATGCTGACGCACCCATGTAGGATTGTCCAAAAATACACTACTTTTGGAGAATCCGACACACACTCGTCGACATTTAAGAGTCTGAGCAACATAGAAAGCGGTCTATGTTGCTCGGACTCTCAAAAAATGTTGCCGCACCCGTGTCAGATCCTCCAAAAATACACTACTTTTGGAGGATCCAACACGCACCCGTCGACATTTTAAGGGTCCGAGCAACATAGAAAGCGGCTTATGTTACTCGGACTCTCCAAAATTATTGCCACACCCATGTCAAATCCTCCAAAAATACACTACTTTCGGAGGATCCAACAAGCACCCGTCGACATTTTAAGACTCCGAACAACATCAAAAGCAACATCATCAATGTCAATCAGAGAACCAAAATTTGCAAGGATCATGTAAATGGTAAACAACAGTACTGTACTATAATGGCATGAAAAGAAAAGTTATTTTCTTACCATGTAAAAGTGCAGAAAGGCTTCCCATTGGGACATAATCATAAACAAGAAGCTTCTCATCTCTACTATAGTAATAAGCTCTCAAAGGAACCAAATTCTCATGATTCATTTTCCCAACTTCTTCAATTTTCTCCCTAAACTCTTTCTCAGGTACAGTTACATCCCTCAATCTTTTCACAACTAATGTAATACCAGATTCCAAAGCAGCCTTGTAAGCAGTACCAAATGTCCCTTTTCCCAATACTTCAGCAGAAGCTTTCAACAAATCATCCAAGTTGAAATTTTTAGCCATTTTCCCAAAAAACACCAAACTTTTTCCATCACCTAAAACACCCTCAACTTTTCCTTTATCCTTATTAGCCCTTCCAACTCCCATAGCTGCAATTGCACTACCCAAAAATCCATCTTTTCCACTACCATTAGTACTCTCAACATTTTTTTCTTCAGGAATTTCAACTTCCACGTGTTTATTATTAACACCAGCCACGTCAGCAGATCTTGTTTCTTGATTATTACCACTCTTTTTTCTACAACAACAAAGGAATAATAACAAAAGAAGTAAAACCAAACCAACAACACAACCAATTACAATACCAACAATTGCACCACTAGAAAGTTTCTTTTTTTTACCATTTTGCCCCTCACCACATAAATCAAGTGGTTTACCACAAAGTGAAGTACCCAAAAAAGAATCTTTGGGTTGACCCGAAAGTTTACTAGGAATTGACCCATTTAACTCATTATTACCAGACACGTTAAACTGAATCAAACCGGGTAAATCAAGATTCGGTATTTGACCCGAAAACCCATTTTCATGCAAATAAAGTGTACCTAAACCCCTCAAATTATTAAAACTTTCCGGAATTGACCCTGAAAAATTGTTATGAGCAAGATTAAGCCTAACAAGATTGGTCAAATTAAATATTGAACCGGGTATTGGACCGGAAAATGAATTATGTTGAAGGTACAAGTTCTTTAAATCAAGAAGAGGGGTAAAAAGGTCATTTGGGATAATCCCAGATAATGAGTTGTATCTTAAACTAAGGAAGTTTAATTTAGTAAGATTTGAGAATAACCCAGATGGGATTTGACCCGAAAGACCCATACCCGGTAAATGAAGTTCAAGAACTGATGATTTATCTTGTGAACAAATAACACCTGGCCAAGAACATGTTGGACTTGTAATGTTCCATAATAATGAACGACCACGTAAAGCAGATCGGATAGACAATAAGGTTGTACGGTCTGAGACAATGTCTGAGGTTGTAAGGGTAAAATTGGAAACTACTAGTACTACTAAAATGGTGATGAATATCAAGACTTTTGAGCTCATTTTTTGGGGACTCAAACAGGTGTTTTGAGGTTTTAATTTTTCTGGGTTTGGTTCAGTTGTTGTTCAAAGGAGTGGGTATCATGTTCTTGAATTTTTTAGTTTACTTTTTTTGAGAGAGAAAAAGTGTGTGTCTGTGTGCGAGCTGGGAAGATAGAGAAATACTAGTCGGGAATTGGGAGAGGAGTGTATGAATTTGATGGATTTTGCTGTAATTTGGTACTTTAAACAATTATTGTTCAATATAAAATTAATAAAATAGGTGGAGTGAGTACTTTAAAAAGTAGAATATTGAATATTCTCTCGCCTAAAATTATTTTTCATTTTTTTTAATTTTAGGCGTCTTAAGAAATATTAATTTTAAGAGATATTTAATTATTTTACTTTTATTTATATTTAAATTGTAATTTCATAATTAAATATTTATTTTACTTATATATCATTTTTCATGACAAAAAAAATTTAAAAATAAAATGGGAAAAAATAATTAATGTGAGTTGAAAGATAAGAATTCGATACAATTATTTTCAATAATCACGATAAATAATTTGAGGCGGAAGGAATAATAAAATAAGTGGAGCATTAGTAGAATAAAAAATTGAAGGAAAAGGAGTACGGATTTAACTACTAAAATATAAAAAATGAAAGCAAATAAAGTGATTTTTTCAAAAATAAAATGAAAAGAAATCTAGTCATTTAGGTCGGAATTGTCGGTGAAACTGGTGGGAAGAAGAGGTAGAGAAATGAAGACTTTTTTATGGCATTAGAACTTTATTTTTTTTAGTTTTTATTTCGATATTCTATATACGTTTTAGAGCCTCGAGACACTTTAGAGGTAAATCACTCTTTACCGAAGATAGATTTTATTTTCAGGATTCGAACATGAAATTTTTAGTGAATGAGGAAAAAGTATTTAGCATCCTGGCACAATCTTTAATGATATCACAATATATCCTGTGTAATTCTACAAGTGACGTCTGAGATATAATTTTTAATGATAGTAAAATTAAAACTTGGATAAATATGGCACAATGCAGAGGGGTCGCGTTTAGTTTGAACCTCAGTTTCTAGCGCGATGCACATGCTAGGCGCAGGTGCTATCGAGATAGAAATTGAGGCTCAGGTGCTATAACGATGCACATGGTAGCCTCATGTTGTATTTTTCCTTCTCATAATTACTTCTATATGGTTTCCATTCAATTTAATCTAGTTTAAAATCGTGAGACGTTACGTTCTTCCCCTTTGATATTCGTTCTTCGAATATTGAATTAGATTGCCGTTCTTATCTCGTCTAGTGTCTCTCTCTTTCCTCTGTCGCCTTCCGACCCCCAGAAGTATATAATGACAATGTTGAGGCATGAGTGTCCGGTCGTGAGACTATCTGTTGAACGTTCGATGACACCTTACTCTGATCTGAGCTATGCAACAATGACATCTCCCTTGATCTTTGTCGTATGTGCTTACTAATGGGGTTTCGGTCTTGTGCATAACCTCACTTGTTTTAGCCTCAAATTTTTGGCCAACTCTTATATTATTTTGAATTGGATTTATACAACAATCATATTCAATAATTTCACTTCTAAAACTTTCCAGTTTCCACTAGATATTTTTAACACAATGTTGAACTAAAATGAATTTAGTAGGCGTTTGGACAAGAATTGGCTGATTCTTTTTAAAAAAATAAATAAACGTTGTATGTGAAATTAAGTTGAAAAATAGTATTTGAAAGTTGAAGTTGTGTTTGGATAAGAAAGCACATTTCAAATTTTGTGAATGAAAACTTGAAAACTCCTAAAATCTATTCCTCAAACTTCAAATTTCATATTTCAAGTTTGAAACTGAAATAATAGGCCAATCTGATAAACAAACACGTACTTAAAATAATCTCTAACATATTCCTATCATATTCAAAAGTGATAATCAAACACTTATATACCCAATTCTGGCATGTCTGCATCTGTTGAGAAGATCAAAGTTAGTTGAGGTAGTTAGGAAGTTAGTTAGGAGGTTAGTTAATTAGTTAGGAGCCTAAATAGTTGGTTAAGAAGGTTATGAATATCTAACCAACTCTCAACTATGAAATGTATAAATATATCACTCATATCACAATGTAAAGACAGATTTTCGAAATGAAAATTACTACATATTACAAACTAATATGATTTCTTTCTTCTTCTTCTATCTTTTGCATCTTCCTCTCTACTTCTGCATTTTTGGTTCTCAAATATATTGTGTATATTCAGTGAATATCACAAGATTTCTACATGGTATCAAAGCAGGTGATCACATCATCTCTTCCGCAATCATATGTGAGTCACATCTACTGAAATTCTGCAACTCAAATCAACATGATCAATCTTCTTTCACTTCTGAAGAATTTGTAAAGTATTGCTAACTTCTGCAATTCTGAGTTTCTGGTTCTATTGCACTTCTACAGTACCGTTCGGTTATGTGTATTAGTGTGTAATTTCTTAGACTTCTCCTTCCCTACTCCTGCATTTCTGTTCTATACCAGAAAGTTTTACATCTGAGAAACTTTATACACTGTAGAAACACATGTACAAGAACTAGTTGTGTGTAAAAAGCAGATTCTTATATTGAAGTTCAAATGATATTGAACAAATCTTGTTATCTAATTAGTTGACTAAAGAATGGATACTAATCAAGAAACCAATCAAGAAATCACAGCCAGAGACTCTTCTGTGAGAATAAGTTCTGGAATTCTTTCATCTATAGATCACCATCATTATTTATTTCTTCAAGCATCTGATGTAAGTGGTGTGTCACTTATTTCCTTCCAACTGTTAGGATCTGAGAATTATGCATTATGGAGTAGGTTAATGAGAATTGCATTGTTGGGAAGGAATAAACTAGGCTTTGTGAATGGAAAGTGTAAAAAAGAGCACTATGAAGTAGAATGGTGGGATCAGTGGGATAGAGTTAATGTTGTGGTTCAAGCATGGCTAATGAACTCAGTTTCAAGTGGTCTATTAAGTGGAGTATTATATACAGAAACAGCCTATGAAGTGTGGAGAGATTTAAGAGAAATATTTGATAAAGTAGATGAATCAAGAACCTATGATCTACATAGAGAAATAGTTACTCTAACACAAGGAAACTCTAGTGTATCTAAGTATTTTACTAAACTGAAGACTTTATGGGTAGAATTTCAGTCCTTAGTTCCACCACCTAACTGTGGATGTCCTAAATCCAAAGATTTTGTGGAATATCTACAAAGACAAAAATTGTACTAGTTTCTGATGGGGTTGAATGAAAGTTACATGCAAGCTCAGATTTTACTAATGTCACCTCTACCTACTGTAAACAAGGCCCACTCTATGATTACTTGTGATGAAAATCAGAAGTCCATAACAACCAAGTCTACAATTCTACTAGGAGTTGGTCCTAGTGGATTTGGCAACAATATGAGCCTTGACTCTACAGCTATGTATTCTAAAGCAGGATCAAGAACACAAAAATTCAGGAAGAACATCAGCTTAGTCTGTGATGTGTGTAAAATGAGAGGGCACACAAAAGAATTCTGCTATAGAGTAGTTGGTTATCCTCCTGATTTCAAGTCAAAGAGAAAAGATCATTCTGTTCACAATGCATATACATTGGATGATAAAGGTGTAACTGCAAAGATACACAAAACCAGTGACATGAGAGATAAAACATCTTCTGGTGTTACTTCTGGTACTACTAACACTAATTGGCAGGTTGGAGGAGCACCTGTGTTTTCCAGAGATCAATATGAGCAGATTGTGAAGTTACTTAATCACAACATAGTGTAGACATAAATTGCTCAGTGTCAAGGATCACAGGCTTCACAATCCTCTTCAAATACTGTATGCCTAATCACAAAGCTCTATTTGTATATAATATAGTTAAGAAATGGATAATAGACACTGGAGCCACTAACCACATGGTGTCTGATCTAAATATGTTAAATGAAGCAACTAAAGTAGAAAATACCTCTGAGTCTAAGAAAGTGCATTTACCAATTGGTGAAGTAGTTAAAGTCACTCACACTGGTTCAAGCACCATCTCTAACAGAAGCACACTCAATAATGTATTTTTCTTACCACAGTTCAGGTACAACTTATTATCTGTGTCCCAACTAACAAGAGAGTTGAAGTGTGCAACAACCTTTTATCCTGATTATTGTCTATTTCAGGATCTTTACAGTGGGAGGGTGAGAGATTGGTAGACTTCGGGATAGTCTGTATATGTTAGTAAATCAGTCTCCATCAAACCACATAAATGACCAAGTGAAGTTAGGCCTAAGTGTGATGCAAGCTAAAGAAAATGTGACAGTTGCTAAGGAAGAAATTGAGTTGTGGCACAAAAGATTTGGTCACATTTCTAGTAATGTACTAAGTAAGCTGATTAGAGCTAAAACTGAAGTAATATCTAGAACCATAAAAAAATGTAATGTTTGTCCATGTGCTAAACAGTGTAGACTGCCTTTTCCTATCAGTAATAGTTCTAGTACTTCAAGATTTGATCATATTCATATGGATGTATGGGGTCCTTACAAAGTAGTCACTCATAATGGCAAAAAATACTTTCTAACAATAGTGGATGACTACACTAGAATGACTTGGATATACTTACTTAAGCTAAAATCAAAAGTGTGTATAATTATTCACCAGTTTCTAACCTTTGTGTCCACTCAGTTCAATAAAGCAGTCAAAATAATCAGAACTGATAATGGGACAGAATTTGTAAATGACATTTGTACTAACTTATTTCAGAAACTAGGGATTATTCATCAGAAATCATGTGCCTATACACCACAACAAAATGGTGTGGCAGAGAGAAAACACAGACATATACTGAAAATAACTAGAGCTATAAGACTTCCGGCCAATATTCCTCTAAAATTCTGGGGTCTTTGCGTTCAAGTTGTCGTGTACCTAATAAATAGACTTCCATCCTCTATTACATGTATGACACCTTATGAGAAACTATACAGAAAGAAACCTTCCATAAGTCATATAAGAACTCTTGGTTGTCTATGCTTTGCTAATGATTTGTCCATATCTGATAAGCTATTATCTAGAGTAAGATGTTGTGTGATGATGGGATTCTCATACACTCAGAAAGGCTATATCATATATGACATGAATACTAAAGTTTTCTTTGTTAATAGAGATGTCCAGTTTAGGAAAACTGAGTTCCCTTTCAAAACAAATACACTAGAACTTCCTATATTTCAGGATGTTAAGGGGGATCCGTTCAGTGAATATTCTATGACAAATACTTACATGTCTATACCTAACTATAACTATCAAATTACCTCACAAAGAGCTACAAAGAATAACAGAAACTATACTGAGAACCTCACAACACAAAATTTCACTTCAAATGACTCCAACACAATCAGTACATCTCCTATATCTCAGCCTCTGAATCAGCCATCTAATAGAATGCCTGTCAGAAAGTCTACCAGGTTGAAACAACCCCCAATATGGGTTAAGGACTTCATCACAAAAAGACCTGATGCTACTAATGTATCCATAGCCAACTATATATCCTATGAACACATATCACCAAAATATAAAGTCTTTCTCACCTCATTCTCAGACCTAACTGAACCAAAAAACTATAATGAGGCATCAAAAGATTCCAAATGGGTAGAAGCAATGAAAGCTGAAATAAAAGATTTACAAGACAATCACACTTGGGATATTGTCTCCTTACCAGAAGACAAATATACAATAGGATGTAAATGGATCTACAAAATCAAGTACAAAGAAATAGGTAAAATAGAGAGACTAAAAGCTAGACTAGTGGAAAAAGGGACAATAAAAAAGAAGGAATAAATTATCAAGAAACCTTTTTCTCCAGTGGTTAAGATGGTTACTGTCAAATATATTTTATCAATTGCAACATCAAGAAACTGGCATATACACCAGATGGATGTATACAATGCATTTCTCCAAGGAGATCTGCATGATGAAATATACATGGAACTCCCACAAGGATTCATCAGTCAGGGGGACAAACAGGTGTGTAGACTGATCAAACCCTTATATGGACTTAAACAGACACCCATGCATTGGAATTTTAAACTTACAGAAGCTCTAATACAGATAAAGTTTAGACAATCTCAGTATGATCATTCACTCTTTATAAAACAAACTGAACAAGGAATAACTATAGCGCTAGTGTATGTAAATGACATGCTAATTACAGGAGACAACATAAAGCTAATAGAAGGAACAAAACATGCTCTACAACAAGCATTCAAAATGAAGGATCTGGGAGAACTGAGATACTTTCTAGGAATAGAATTTGCAAGATCTGATAGAGGAATTCTAATGTATCAAAGAAAATGTGCACTGGAACTTATTTCTGAGCTAGGACTGGCTGTAGCTAAACCTATTAATACATCAATAGATTGTAGTGTAAAACCAACTACAAAGGAGTATGATGACCACATACAGAAGCATCAGGAAACAGAAAAAGGAAAACCAACACCAGAAGATGAACTAATAAGTGACATAAACTCATATCAAAGATTAATAGGCAAATTATTATACCTCACAATTACAAAACCAGATATAGCTTATAGTGTTCAGACACTTAGCCAATTTCTACAACAACCAAAGAAATCACACCTTAATGCAGCACTAAGAATAGTAAGATATATAAATAATCAACCTGGATAAGGGGTACTTATGTCTAGCAATAAACAGGGAACAATAACAACTTATTGTGATGCAGACTGGGTTGTATTCCCTCATACAAGGAAGTCAATTACAGGTTATGTGGTGAAATTTGGTGATTCACTTATATCTTTGAAATCAAATAAACAAAGTACAATTTCTAAGAGCTCAGCTGAATAAGAATACAGGAGTCTAGCAGGAACAATTGCTGAACTAACTTGGATACTTGGCTTACTGAAAGATATTGAGATTAACATCAACCATCCAATGACAGTATTCATAGACAGTAAATCAACAATACAAATTGCAGCAAATCCTGTCTTCCATTAAAGGACTAAACATATAGAGACCGATCTACACTTCATAAGGAAAAATATCCAGAAAGGAATAGTGAAGACAGAGTATATAAACACTACAAATCAACCAGCAGATTTACTCACCAAAGGGCTTAACAGAATTCAGCATCAACATCTTTGTTCCAAGCTTGGGCTGCTGAACATTTTTCCAGCATCCAGCTTGAGGGGCCTGTTGAGAAGATCAAAGTTAGTTGAGGCAGTTAGGAAGTTAGTTAGGAGCCTAAATAGTTGGTTAAGAAGGTTATGAATATCTAACCAACTCTCAACTATGAAATGTATAAATATATCACTCATATCACAATGTAAAGACAGATTTTCGAAATGAAAATTACTACAGATTACAAACTAATCTAATTTCTTTCTTCTTCTATCTTTTGCATCTTCATCTCTGCTTCTTCTGCATTTCTGGTTCTCAAATATATTGTGTATATTCAGTGAATATCACAAGATTTCTACAGCATCATATTCAACCAGACCAAGTTTTTAACAACTTGTGACCCAATCCATATAGATTCGAACTATGATAATGCAATCGTCAGTAGAAATTTTTTGCAATTTACTTCCAAAGTAAAAGACTTAATGCACATTCTGATTAATCGAGTTTCAAACGGTAGATAGCCAACGTTGAAAGTTTAGATGAAATGATAAGTACTTTATTATCCTTAACAGTTAACTATAGGTTTCAGCTTCAAGCTCTAGGATGAAATCACTTTTGATAGAAAGTGATTTAACTCCCAAAGTGAATTTTTTGACATGAATTCCTATTAGTCGGATCTCACAACATGTAATAATACCAAGATGAGAAATAAATGATTTTTTTACATCAACTTGTATTATTAATTCCTTTTTGTTTCAATGGAAAGGCAATAATAAAGATAATGCGAAGAAAGTTCGAACAATAGGACACCATTCACCTGAAAGGCTAACATGCCCAACGTATCTCTATAACTGTCATCCAAAATTGGAAATTTTAACAAATCTTTTAAAAAGAATCCTTTTCCAACCGAATATAAAGTCAATGCTCATTAGTAACATTATTCAGTCCGTTTCAAAAGATTTTTCATCAATTCAGAGGTCTATCAGAAACAGTTTCTCTATCCGTCACGAGATAAGGTTAAAATCAGCGTACACTTTATCCTCCCCAGATCCTATCTGGTGAAATTATATTGGGTACGTTTTTGTTGTAGTTAGTTTCAAAGAAAGAAAAAAAATAAGATCGGAGTACGAGGAAAAAAATCTTCTTATAACATAAAATAATTTGAATATGAAACATTTGTGGTCGGTTTACGTAAATATCCATTTTAGGTCACTATTTAGATCTTATCACTATTTTTAAAAATTATGCGTATATGGTTCTTGAGATGGACAAAATATTAGAATATCGTGAATTTTTTTAGATCATATCTAACATTTTCTCATAAGATTTTCAATGTACTCAAAATGAACTTTAGACAATGATGTAAAAGATTCGTGAATTGTACAAAAATAAAAAAATCGTTTACTAAATAGTTGTCCTAACAAGGGATAACAAACAAAAATTTCTAGATATTTGGTATGATGAGTAACCTTTCATATTAATATGATGTTGCATTTACAATTACCAGCAAAACTTGTTAAAATTTCGGTAAAATATAAAGTCAAAATATAACGGTTCCTCAATAAATAACAAAACTATAGCTTTTTATACCATTATTAAAAAAGATCGTTATTAAATAAATTAGACCGTTGGTAAGAGTTCATTTTATTTCCGTTGAATTTAATCAATGTAACGGAACCATTTGAGATCAGACAAAAATGTTTTCTTTCCTCTCTTTAAACTTACGTAAATTGTTGACTTTGAGTACATTGATAAATTATTATAATAATACATTTAAATCTTGATTATTATTTTTTGATATCTAGCTTTCCGGCTTACACCAGACTATTCCTGGAGATAGTAATCCCGGTCCCTCAATACTACTACCAGTAAATCGCGGGATGTGCCTGAATGACCAAGGTTTGAAAACAAATCAACTGATATCACCTACAAGGTCTTATTCCAGAAGAGAGCAAATTGCTCCCACCAGGGTTCGAACCCACGCTGCAGGCCTCCAACTGGATTTTAAGTTCCCTCCTTTGTCATTCAGCTATGTCCCGGGGAATAAAATCTTGATTCTTATGGTTAAAGAAAAGGGAAAGACAATGTATCTTATGGAGACAAGACACATATATCATTTATAAGTTCTAATTTATAATTAAACATTTATAAATATTTTGACAAATTTCTGAATGCATATAATAGATTTGATAAAAAATATTGAATTTACATAATTCACGGGCCTTAGAGTTGCCTAACCTGATGACATCCCGTTAAAGAGACCATTAATTGTGTAACATCTTCGAATTTAAAGGTTTGAGAATCTACTAATAAAACTTTCAAATGTCACTTTTTTCCATCACACATGTTCTTAGGATCGTACTTTTCTTATTCAAATGTCACTTCTTCCCGTCACACATGTTCTCAGGATGATACGTTTCTAAAGAATTCTTCTTCAAACCATTTGTGCCACCTGCGACAGAACATATCATCTTGATAGAAATTGCATTAAAATCGAGAATGTACTGATCATTAAGATAACTAATCTCGTATCAAAGCTTTAACACTCCTCCGCACGTTCATACCTCGTTAACTAGAGCGTGAATAATATAATTTGGGGACCCAACATCGGTGAACAAAGAATTGGAATGGGTCTGGCTCTAATATCATGTAAAGAATGGATATTGAGTCTAACTCAACCCCAAAAGCTAGCTTGTAGGGTGAGGATTGTTCAAGTCCATATAAGGAGTCCATGTTCCCATTCCATTTCCGATGTGGGACTCTTTACACTTCCTTTATAAACAAATCATAAAGATAATAGCTTTTCACTAAAAATGTATATGATGACCAAAAGTCTGCTCTAACAAAATAGCTCGGAAGAACCTGAGGACGGAACATTAAGGAAAAGTAGCTTTGCTCAACACTTTTTTCGGATTTTTTTTAATTTTATTTAAAAATCAGCGTTTGATCATAAAAATTTCAAATACAACTTGAATTTTGAATTTTGAAAACACCTAAAAATTTGTCTCCACTTACAGTACATTCAAACAATTAAATATTATTTGCGAACACTATAACCAAACACAACTTCATCTTCAACTCCAACTTCAAAATTTTAAATAACTTTAAAAATATTTGATTGCATGTCCAAACACCTACTATAAATTCGCCTATGATTAATTGTGATTTACTCCAATACATCCAGGTTGGATAATCAAAAGTCCAAGTTCATTTATTAAAATCAGTACCGTTGCCACCGTCTTAAAAAGTCATTATGTTTTCCTCATTGTAAATTGATTTTATAACTTGAACCAATTGTTTTAAAAATTATTTTAAAACAAAAAATGTAGTAACCCAACCAAAGACAGAGAATTGACAGCTTCTTAGAGACAACTTGAGATCAGATACAAAAAAAAAATTGCGCCGATTTCTTAGCTGTTTTTAGGTTCGTGTATCGATACCATGATTAAAATACAATAATTAAACCTCTGAACTAGAATATTCAATTTATGAAATTGTATGGAATAGCTAAACCAAGTTAGAGTGTGATTTTGTCTAATTGTTGCAATTTCGTGCTGTATTTTTTATTCAAGTTTTTGACAAATAAATGATACTTAATAGTTTTTCATCTATAGAAATAAGAAGATTGGGTGCAACTCAAATAACAAGTCGTAGTATTGCATATTTATTATTTGAGAACATCGTGAGGGTGAATAACACTTAATATTTCTTTTAAGAATACATAGCCGAATTGTACATTTTCACTTGTCATTGGTCTTTTTCCTATATATCAAAATTATCATATTTTATTATTTCACTATTTGAAGTAATTTTATTGTTATTCATAAAGGAGTTGTGTTTTAATTATAATACTGATAAAGTTTATTTATTATTTGCTTATAGGGAGATAAATGAATAGTATAATAGTAATATGTTTTAAGAAATTGTGATTTTTTCATTGTTTGAAAGTTAATATGTTAGAGTTGATTTGCATTTCATAATATTTTTTATTTAATTATATTGTTTATACTTGAAAAATTATGTTATATATAATTACAAGTTGTAAGTGGTGTATATCAAATTGCTTTGATTAGTTTTTTATGAACACACACATAGATAGATAGATATTTCATTTATTTACAGTTTTTATTTTTTTATGTAATTTTGCTATTTAAAAATATTTATTGTAATTATATTATTTTACGAAATATTAAAAATTAAATACTTATGGGACTTACCCCCGACTTTTAAAATACCGTTCAATATTTGTCTAATTGTTGCAATTTCTAATGTAGACCTCCTCTTTCATTTGTAACCTTTTTAAAGGGGATTTATTCGAATTTGACATAAGTAATAACAATTATTTTTATACATCAATCTTCG
This sequence comes from Anisodus tanguticus, assembly GCA_034509755.1. Lineage (NCBI taxonomy): Eukaryota > Viridiplantae > Streptophyta > Magnoliopsida > Solanales > Solanaceae > Anisodus > Anisodus tanguticus. The sequence continues at coordinate 2,068,379 of CM067543.1, read as the reverse complement.
TCTTTGATCTCTCGTGTCATTCATTGATTGTTTAATTGTAATTGCAATTTCTAATGTAGATTTCCTCTTTTCATTTGTAACCTTTCTAAAGGGGATTTATTTGAATTTGACATAAGTAACTATTATCCCTGTAGTTTTTCTTTTTCTTTTTCTAAAAACGAGTCTCTTTAAACACATGTTTTTAGCGGCCTAAATTAAAGACAAGAGAGGAAATTTAACGATTATCGTAAGAATTAAGAGTCCACTCCACTTTCATTTAAAAATTGAAAGAGGAGAGGAAGGGAGACGATGAGAGTCTAACTCACACATTATTGCGAAAAAAACTCATTATAACACTAAATTATAAACCATAGTGCGCCCATTATACTTCTCATCAAGGTTTTCAAATGGCGGACCCATACTAATTGATAGTTGGCATTCAAATGTGTTCCTGGTTCTCGGTGTTAAACAAAGCAATATACATGTGATATACATTGAATATACATCAGTGTATATCACATATATATCACTGGATTTAATGAAGCGATTAGGTCGTCCCCCCAGTCACGAAATTGGGCCTCTCTCGGCCATTGGGCCTCTCTCGGCCGGATTGTACATATCCAAGTGATATTAGGATAGTGTATATATGGTATATATATTTGTAGTATATTGTAATAAAAAGGATACCTTAATTAGTGTTATACACCTACCATAATTGTATAGTTAGAATTATGGTAGAATAAGGATTTAGAAGTAGAATAGGAAAATGATTTGTAGTATTATGGAAAGATGTAACTTGTATATATATCTATTCAATCAATGAAAATAATCAAGGGGATTATTTCTTTCATGGTATCAAGAGACTAGGTCTAAACCAAAAGTTTTCTTCTCTCAAACTTTTGCCTCTTTGGCCGAGAACCCCCCCCCCCTCCCTCGGGTTTTTCTCTCCAAATATCTCGTCTTCCGCTCTCAAAAACCTCTCTTAAATTTATCCTCCTTCTTTGTTCTTTCAAATATGTCTAAGAACAATTTTCACCCTGCCCTCACGGTTTCCAATATCAAGCTCAGTGTCCCTATTGTCCTTGAGATGGAAAACGTTCAATATGCAACGTGGGCGGAGTTGTTTAAAATTCACGCTATCTCTTATCAAGTTCTTCATCACATAATTCCTCCCGCTAGACCCCTTCCCCGCGGAGGATCCCGAGGTGTGGATTACATTTGATGCTACCGTTCTTCGGTGGATATACGCCACTATTTCGGTGGACCTTCTACGACGATTATGGAGCCCGATACCACGGCTATGGCTGCATGGAATAGATTGCGTGACATATTCCAAGACAACCAACATTCCCGTATCGTCACACTCGAGCAGAATTCTCTCTCGTTCGAATGGACGTATTTCCAAACGTTTCGCATATTGCAAGAAACTAAAGGAATTGGCGGATCAACTCCGTAATGTTGGCGCACCTATGACAAATAATCGTCTAGTTCTACGAGTTGGTTGCCGGTCTTTCGGAGGCCTATAATGGTGTTGGCACTCTCCTTCGCCAAAGCAACCCTCTTCCCGACTTCCATCAAGCCCGCTCCATGCTTACGTTGGAAGAAGCCGGTTTGGCTAAAAAGGCGGCTACCGGAGCAAGTCCGGTTGTCATGATGGCATCCTCTCCTAATCCTTCGGTTTTGTTAATAATTCGGGCCAAAACCATAATCATGGTGGCGGCAAGAATAATCGCAAAAATAATAACAAAAACCGCGGGGGCAAACGCGGTGGTAATGGTGGAGGTTCCGGTAGTCGGCAACACGTCGGTGGGTCCCATCCAATGAACAAGGGCCCACCACCCCCATGGGCCCGCGGTGGGGCCCATGGCGATGGAGCGATGGCGGTGGACCGTGGGCCGCCAGCCCGTACCAAGCGAGCGAGGGGAAATTCCGGCGGCCGGTGGGGCAGGCCAACAGTCCGTGCCCAATGCCCGGCGATGGCGGCCCACGCCGCCGCGGCCCGGCGGCGGCAGCGGTGGTAGTAGTTACGGGCCGGGACCAGCACGGCCGGGAGTTCTTGGGCCCCGACCTCCGCAAGCCCATCATGCGACGGCCCTACTCGGACCGATATCGAGGCCGCGATGCACACGTTGGGATTGACTCAACCGGGACCAAAATTGGTACATGGACACCGGGGCCACTACTCACATGACTTCCGACTCGGTACTCTCTCATCTTATTCCAATTTGAGCACCCCTCGGGGATAATTATTGGTAATGGCGGTTCTATTCCAATTCTAGGGTATGGTCGAAAAAACGTTGTCTCCCCCAATCCACCACTCCTCTTGAAAAATACTTTACATGCTCCTAAATTGATTAAAAATTTAGTGTCTGTCCGAAAGTTCACAAATGACAATTCTGTTTCTGTTGAATTTGATCCTTTCGGTTTCTCTGTGAAGGATTTCAAGACGGGGAGTCGTCTCATGAGGTGTGATAGTAGGGGGATCTATATCCTATCATGCCCGGTTTTCGTCCATCGAGTCCAGCCTTGCCATCAGCTTTTGCAGCCATCTCTCCTTCCATGTGGCATGCTCGTCTGGGTCATCCGGGATCTTCTATTTTATCAGTTTTAGATAAAAATAGCTTTATTTCTTGTAAGGGTACGAGTCGTACTCCAATTTGTCAGTCTTGTTCATTAGGAAAAATTGTTAAGTTGCCATTTGTAGACTCCAATTCTCATACTTCTATGCCATTTGACATTATTCATAGCGACTTATGGACATCTCCGGTTCTTAGTTCAATGGGTCATCGATATTATGTTCTCTTCTTAGATGATTATTCTAGATTTTTGTGGACGTTTCCAATTGCGAATAAATCACAAGTGTTTTCCGTCTTCATAAAATTTAGAGCGTTCATTCGTACTCAATTCGAAAGAGAAATAAAAAATATTCAATGTGATAATGGGAAGGAGTATGACAATAAGGAGTTTCGAGAATTTTGTGCTACTCATGGGATAAATTTTCGGTTTTCCTGTCCTCATACATCTTCACAAAATGGGAAAGCCGAACGCAAAATTCGTTCCATAAATAACATTGTCCGAACTCTCCTAATACATGCCTCCATACCTCCGTATTTTTGGCATCATGCTCTACAAATGGCCACTTACCTTCTTAACATAATTCCGTCTAAAGGTCTGACATATTCTTCCCCTCTCAAAATCTTATATAATAAAAACCCGTCTTATTCTCATCTTCGGATTTTTGGGTGCTTGTGTTACCCGTTATTCCCATCCACCACAATTAACAAACTTCAGGCTCGGTCTACTCCGTGTGTATTTTTGGGTTATCCGTCGAATCATCGTGGTTATAAGTGTTTTGATTTATCCTCCAAGAAAATTATTATAAATCGTCATGTCATTTTTGATGAAACCCAATTCCCTTTTACGAAAGTTCATACTCCCGAGCCTAAGTCGTATAATTTTTTGGATGACCAAATATCCCCGTATATTATTCGGAATTTTTCGGACAACTCCCGTACCCAAAATTCTCCAGCGGGCCCACTGCCCGCTGGCCCAACAGGACCGCCACACCCGCTCTTCTTCCAGCCACCGGAACAGTTCCAAAGAACCGGGCCGGTCCGGCCCGGCTTCTGGAACCGGTCCGTGCCGAGTCCACCATTTCCGATTTGGGCCGCAGGCCCACCGCTTTGCCGGCCGATCCGTCCCGAGCCCGAAAAATTCCCATAATTCCATTAATTCTTCCTCGAGTCATAGACCGGTCACTCGTAGTCAGCGGGGTATTTTTACACCTAAAAGACATTTTAATTTACATTCTGATGTCTCTAAATCCCCCTTGCCCCGCAATCCTGTGTCCGCATTAAATGACCCTAATTGGAAAATTGCTATGACTGATGAATATAATGCTCTTATTGATAATAAGACGTGGGAGTTGGTGCCCCGTCCATATGGTACTAATATTATCAGGTCTATGTGGATTTTTGCTCATAAGGAGAATTCAGATGGGTCATTTGCTCGGCATAAGACGCGACTTGTTGGTGATGGTAAGACTCAGCAGGTTGGTATTGATTGTGGTGAGACATTTAGTCCGGTGGTCAAACCGGCTACCATTCGCACTGTACTTAGCTTGGCTCTTTCAAAGACTTGGCCGATTCATCAGTTAGATGTCAAGAATGCTTTTCTACATGGTGATCTCAAGGAAACAGTTTATATGCATCAGCCGTTGGGTTTCAGGGATCCCAACCGCCCTCATCGTGTCTGTTTGTTGAAGAAGTCATTATATGGGCTTAAGCGGTCTCCACGTGCCTCGGTATACACGATTTGCTTTGATTTTGTTTCGACTATTGGGTTCACTCACGTGAGGGTCGGATAATTCTTTGTTCATCTACCGTGGTTCGTCATTGGCCTATATTCTGTTATATGTGGATGATATCATCTTGACGCCCTCCTCCGATGATTTGCGCCAGTCTATCATGGCCATGCTCAGTTCTGAATTTGCTATGAAGGACTTAGGACCGTTGAGTTATTTTTTGGGGATTGCCGTCAAGCGTCATTCAGGGGGCTTGTTTCTGTCTCAACGGAAGTATGCTGCTGAGATCATAGAGAGGGCTGGGATGTCATCCTGTAAGTCCACTTCCACGCCGCTTGATGCAAACCCAAAGCTAAGTGCCACGGCGGTGCACCATACGAGGACCCGACCCGCTATCGCAGTCTTGCACAGGGGGCCCCTCCGATATCTCACCTTTACCGCACCGGATATTACATATGCGGTTCGGCGGTGTGTTTATTCATGCATGATCCCGAGTTGAGCACATGAATGCAATGAAACGCATCATTCGGTATATTCGGGAACACTCGACTATGGGTTGCACTTGTATCCTTCCTCTACATCCACACTTGTCTCTTACACGGATGCTTGATTGGGGTGGTTGTCCCGACACCGACGATCGACTTCGCTCTTGTATGTTCCTTGGCAACAACTTGGTCTCATGGTCGGCAAAACGTCAAGCAACTCTATCACGCTCCGGTGCAGAGGCGAATATCGAGGGTAGCGAATGTGGTCTCCGAGTCGTGTTGGCTACGTAATTTGCTTTTGGAGCTTCATTGTCCCATTCGAGAAGGCAACCTTGGTGTATTGCGATAACATTAGTGCCATCTACCTTTCGGTAACCCGAGTTCAACACCAAATAAGCACCAAGCATATCGAAATGGACATTCACTTTGTCCGTGAAAAGGTTGCAAAGGGACAAGTTCGCGTATGCCATGTCCCGTCTCGTTATCAAATTGCGACATCTTTACAAAGGGTCTACCGGCGGTTCTCTTTCAAGATTTTAGGGACAGCCTCGGCGTTCGAAAACCGCCCGCTATGATCTGCGGGGGGTGTGTTAAACAAAGCAATATACATGTGATATACACCGAATATACATCGTTGTATATCACATATATATCACTCGGATTTAATGAAGCGTGGGGTACATCACAAAGCAGTCACGAATTGGGCCTCTCGGCCATTGGGCCTCTCTCGGCCATTGGGCCTCTCTCGGCCGTTTATTGCATATCCAAGTGATATTAGGATAGTGTATATATGGTATATATATTTGTAGTATATTGTAATAAAAAGGATACCTTAATTAGTGTTATACACCTACCATAATTGTATAGTTAGAATTATGATAGAATAAGGATTTAGAAGTAGAATAGGAAAAGGATTTGTAGTATTATGGAAAGATGTAACTTGTATATATATCTATTCAATCAATGAAAATAATCAAGGGGATTATTTCTTTCACTCGGGGATAAATCTATAGCTGAAGTTATGGATTCGACATAGTCTAATAATTTTGACTTAAATTTTATATTTATATAATAAATTTATTTAATATGTATACATAATCTATTCATAACTCAATAAGCAAAAACTATAATGATCCAAAATTCATAAACTTGACTACTAGAAAATCACTATTTTTTCATTAAAAATGTTCAGTGACTATTTGCACTGAATGTCGGTGGTAAAAACTTAAATAGTAGTGTGAACACACGAAAAAATTAGAAAGTTTCCCAATATTTCAATGGGAACCTGTTTTCCACCATGCGTTTTCCCAGTGATTTTTCAGTGAGCTAGTTCGGTGGGAATGGCGTGAAAAAATTATGGTTTATAGCATAAATTTTCTACTGAATATTGGTGGGAAAATCCTTTGTTCATAGCAGTGCTTAAAATTTCGAACCCGTATCTGCTTGTTACGAAACAAAGAAGTAGTATCTTGGTAAGCTCATATCCTTATCGGAGGTTAGCGCATGGTTAGAACTTCCCTTTCTTCATACCTTGTAATTTAAAAGTTACTCAAACATAAAATTAAAAAGTAAGGAAATCATGCAATAAAATTTGTAATTTGGGTCTGCTTGCAAAACAAATTTCTTGTGTATCCTTGGTCATTTGAAAAAGAAGGAATAGAGATAAACAGTTCCAAAAGGAAAGTAACTAACTATAGTGGAAAGTTCTATCCGTAATCCGACTAAAAATATTCACCCCAATTAAAATTCACCCGTCTTAGTAGGTAGACTAGAGGCTCTTATTGTTGGTACTTTATTAATTTTTTGTCTGTATTATATGTTAAGTGGCCCCAATGTATGCTGTTTTTAACCTATGAATTGTTTAATATGACTTTACCCACTCTGTCTAATTTATGTTTTTTTTGTTACTTTATGGCTCATTTATTTCTGTTGCACTTTGTAGATTTTTAGATGGTTCATGTGGACTTTGTTGGGTATTGATATTGGTGAATGGGAAATGATGGGATGAAAAGTGAAGGGAATGTAAAAGGTCTCTTTTGTGTTGGGTAAACCAATTGTCCCACATCGGAAAAAAAAAATAGGAAAAGAGAGGTGTATATATTACATTACACCTTCTCTAGTCACTAAAAGGATTGAGGGGGCAAGGACCCCTCGCGCCGTTGTCGTCGCTCGCTCGGCTCGACTTCGGCTTTGGATTTGGATTTGGTCAAATGATCTGATTGATTGATAATCTTTTTGGACCAAATTTTCTTTAATTTTAATTATTTAATTAATTATTATTTAATTAAATTAATTAACTTATACAATCCTATCCGTTAGTGACCCGGATCCGCGTGTCTGACCTGCGACCCGGTTTCTTTCCCATATTTAAATTTCCCACCAGTTTTTAGTGGCTGTTCAGAAGGGTTGCAAACCTTCAGACACAGTACTTCCATGGCTATAAATTCGTTTGATTCCTCAAAATTTTATTTACTAATTTTCTGAACAACACAAACTTCTTCTTCTTCTGCACAAATAAATTTTGTGTGATATACTGCCGTTGAGTGGTTCGCCGCTACCTGAATTTGGAGTACTACTATTCTGGTAAGATAATCGTTCTATCCTGGGAGGGGATATTCCATCAACCTCGAGTACTGTGAGGGGAATAATTTTCTTAAGGACACACTTTGAACTAAGTGGGCTCGATTATATTCTGGAAAAAAATATTCTTATTTTTCAACACTGATTCTGTTTATTTTCATAAATTAATTTTACTGCTTCATCGGTTTTGCAATACAGAGTAATAACAATCTTAAGGAATTTTTTTTAGATTAATATGTATTCTGTTTTGGAGACTAAAACCTGTGTGGTTTTCTACTCCGTATGAAATTTCGTATTCTGACTTGAAGACATAAAAACTTCGTTGGAATATTAAAGTTCATACTTATACAACGATTTGAAGAACATAAAAACTTCATCGTTGTTGTATTCTGGTTTGGAGATTAAAACTTGTGCAGTTTTCTACTCCATATGAATATTAGTATTCTGACTCGAAGATATAAAAACTTCGTTGGAATACTGAAGTTTCATAATTATACTGCGATTTGAAGAAATAAAATCTTCATCGTTTAAGTCTGTGATTGAATTGCTATTCTGGTTTTATTAACTAAAACAGTTTGTCGATTTGACAGTGACAAACGAATAATGGCAATTGAGATTGGAACTACCTCTGCGAATACTGCACCAGCGGTTACTCCTACAACTCGTACCTCTGTGCCACCTGCTGAAAAACCTGCGAAGTTAACCGGTGCCAACTTTAAAGGATGGCAACAAAGAATGTTCTTTTGGCTTACCACCCTTGGTATGCAAAAGTTCACCAGTGAGGACCCTCCCGTGCCTGCCGCCGACATGCCTGACAACCAACAGTTCATGGTTACTGAGGCTTGGAAATAGGCTGATTTTTTGTGCAAAGGCTACATTTTGAGTGCCTTAGAAGATGACTTGTACAACGTCTACAGTGCAGTAGAGACTTCCAAAGAACTATGGAGTGACTTGAAAAGAAGTACAAAATCGAAGATGCTTGCTTGAAGAAGTTTGTGGTTGCCAAATTCCTAGACTACAAAATGGTGGATGGAAAAACCGTTGGAACCTAAGTTCAAGAGCTTCAACTTATCTTCCATGACCTTATTGCTGAAGGTATGGTAGTAAATGAAGCGTTCCAAGTGGCTGCAATGATTGAGAAGTTGCCGTCCTCATGGAAAGATTTCAAGAATTATCTTAAGCACAAAAGAAAGGAAATGAAGTTGGAAGATCTTGTGATTCGTCTCAAGATCGAGGAAGATAACAAAACCGCTGAGAAGAGGTACCGTAAGACTTCACCAATTGAAGGGGCAAACATCGTTGAAGATGCTGGCTCGAAAAAGAACAAGAAAAGGAAGAGGCCTTCTGGAAAGGAGAAGGATTCCAACAAGAAAAAATTCAAGGGCAACTGCTATAATTGTGGGAAAGCTGTCCACAAAGCCCCAGATTGTCGTCTCCCGAAAAAGGACAAGGGAAAAAGACAAGCCAATATGGTGGGAAAGAATGATGATATGGATCATCTGTGTGCAATGCTATCAGAGTGCAATTTGGTTGGAAACCCAAAGGAGTGGTGGCTTGATTCTAGTGCCAATCGACATGTTTGCGCTACAAAAGAAGCATTTGCAACCTATGCTCCCGCTGGACCCGAAGAGGTACTGTTTATGGGAAATACTGCAACAGCCAAGGTTGAAGGATATGGGAAGATGACTTCCAAGGTCACATCTGCCAGCAGGCCCACTGCCTGGTGGCCCAAATATTCTCCCTACCGCACCATCCAGTGACCCAGGCCCATCAGCCACTATTTCTCGACAAGCAGGCCCACTACCTACTGGCCCAATAATTCCTCCTCCCGGGACCGTCACTCAGCCAGCAGGCCCACTGCCTGCTGGCCCAAATACCTCCAGTCCAGTCGAATTTTCCAGGCCAGCAGGCCCACTGCTGCTAGTCCAGTAAATTACCCACCTGACCCAATATCACGGCCAACAGGCCCACTGCCTATTGGCCAGTCCTGAGGCAGTTCGCCAACGTCCCCGGTCCAGTCCGTTTCTATTCCGAGTCAAGGGCCCGTTACTCGTAGTCAAATGGGTATTTTTAAACCTAAACGATATTTTAAATTACATTCTAATGTCACTAAATCACCCCTACCACGTAACCTAGTGTCCGCCCTTCATGACCCGAATTGGAAAATGGCCATGAATGATGAATATAATGCTCTTATTAAAAATAAGACGTGAGAGTTGGTGCCCCGTCCGACGGGTGTCAATATTATTCGGTCTATGTGAATTTTTACTCATAAGAAAAATTATAACGGTTCGTTTGAGAGGCATAAGGCCTGTCAGGTAGGTGATGGTAAAACTCAACATGTTGGTGTGGCTTGTGGTGAGACGTTTAGTCCAGTGGTTAAACCGGCTACCATTCACTCTCTTCTCAGTCTGGCTCTCTCGAAAGCATGGCCCATTCATCAGTTGGATGTGAAAAGTATTTTCATACACGATGATCTTAAGGAAACAATTTACATGCATCAGACCTTGGGTTTTAAGGACCCCAATTATCCTTACCATGTCTGTTTGCTGAAAAAGTCCTTGTGTGGGCTTAAGCATGCCCCATGAGCTTGGTATAAGAGGATTGCAGATTATCTGTCTACTATTTAGTTTTCTCACAGCAGGTCTGATCATTCTCTGTTCATCTATCGTCGTGGTACTTCTCTAGCATACATTCTGTTATATGTGGATGATATAATTTTGACTGCCTCCTCTGATAATTTGCGCAAGTCTATCATGTCCCTTCTCAGTTCAGAATTTGCTATGAAAGACTTGGGGCCCTTGAGTTATTTTTTGGGTATAGTTGTCACTCGTCATGCAGGTTGTCTATTTATATCACAGAAGAAGTATGCAGTTGAGATTATTTAGAGAGCTGACATGTCATCTTGTAAGTCTTCTTCTACTCCGGTTGATACCAAACTGAAGCTGAGTGCTACTTCTAGCACACCATATGAGGATCCCACCCACTATCGTAGTCTTGCATGGGCTCTTCAGTATATTACTTTCACTAGACCATATATTACTTATGCAGTATAACATGTGTGTTTATTTATGCATGATCGGCGGATTAAGCACATGCATGCGCTCAAACGCATTATACGATACATACATGGCACACTTGATTATGGATTGCATTCATATCCATCCTCTTTCTCTACTCTCGTGTCGTATACAGATGCTGATTGGGGTGGATGTTCAGGTGCCAGACGGTCGACATCTGATTATTGTATGTTTCTTAGTGATATCTTGGTCGGCAAAACGTCATACTACATTATCGTGATTCAGTGCTGAGGTCGAGTATCGAGGGGTAGACAATGTGGTGTCTGAGTCATGTTAGCGGCATACTATACTTTTAGAGCTTCACTTTTCTATTCAGAAAGCTATCTTGGTCTACTGTGATAATGTTAGTGTAGTATATCTCTCTGAGAATCCGGTCCAACATCAGCACACTAAACATATCGAGATGGATATTCACTTTGTTCGCGAAAAGATAGCTCGTGGACAAGTACGTGTCTTGCATGTCCCTTCAAGGTACCAAATTGCTGACATCTTTACTAAGGGTCTTTCCTTGGTTCTATTTGAAGATTTTAGGGATAGTCTCAGCGTATGACAATCGCCCGCTTGACTGCGGGGTGTGATAGAAATCAAAATTGTGTATCTCACGGACAACTTATGTATATTTAGGCTACTTACCATATTTTGTAGAATCATTGTAGAAGTATAATTAGGATATTAGTATTATAGTAGGAATATGATTTTTCATATTTAGAGATTGTATATTGTATATATAGACCTCTTCATTAATGAAAATAATCAAGGGATTATTTCTTTCAGTTTCAATTGAACCCGAATAATATAAATTGCATCTGTTTTTGTTAGGAAGCATTTTACCCCTTAATATGGGATTGTCCGGTGCGAGTTCAAATTTAATTAGACCTCAATATGAATACTGAATATCGAATGAAAAATAAAAAAAATTAAAGAAAACTGCATCTGCCGCTGTGTACGACCACCCCTTCTCTAGTCTCTACAACCATGCATAAAACAAAAATTGAAAGGATAGTAAGGTTTTATATTATTGTTTCTAAAAGTATCGGAAATTTTAATTATATATAAAAAATTATCAAAAGAGACAATGTAATTATAGTAACTTAGTAAGTCATGGATCTTTATATATATATATATATATATATATATATATATATAGCAATAATATAGGGGGTGTGTATTTCAATAATATTTCAATAGAGGGGGTGTGAGTATAGTTATGTAGTCCTACTCGGTACTCCCTTCCTGTTATAATCCGTCTATATAAGTATGATAATTCAGAGTCTATCTCCTGTATATGAAAATAATTTTTTTTTTTAATCTGGACGATGTCCAGTCACTAGTCTTTATATACTGTTCATCATCATTTACATTTCTAGTTACTGTTATGTTCTCGAGTTTACTATGCCTATTCACTTCTTCCTTTGAACTGTTCATCTCTTCCTTTAAACTTTACCCTAATAATGACAGTCGTCTTTAGCCACACCCAATTTTCAGGCCAATACAGTCCTTCAGCGGACATCAACAGGCCATATTATCAACCACCGTTGACATAGGACTTTACAGGCTAATCCATGGACGTCATTACAGAGAATAAAGGATAACCATATACTAAGTTCATCAGATAGCCATGTTTAAACATAATAAAGTTAAGATTACAACAGTAAATAAAAACTTCATGATTATAACAATATAGAAAGATTCATGATGAAAATATCAACATAATATCAACATAATTCCTGCAATTCTGCAAGATTTCATAAATATTCAAAACATACTATACATGATAGGAGATAAACTACTGAAAGTAGACTTACATATCTAGAGGAACAGGGAGGTTTCCCTTTCGGGAGTCCCGGAAACTGCTACTGCTACGGTGAAAGCAAAGTAAAAGAGAGAATGTATATATATATATCATCCGTACATTGTATATATGAAGATTATATAATACTAGTTGGATCACATTTTTAACTACAAATAAGACGAAATTTTTTTAAGGTGTCAATCTAATGAAATTATTCTTGACCCTTCGAAATATTCGGATCATGTACCCGTACGGCAATTTTGGTTGATCCACCATTTTCTTGTTTAATTTAAAATTGTCTAGATTATAGGGTATAATTTTTGTGTCCCAAATATCTATTCGAGACAAATAAGATGACCGCTTTAATTTGCAGTACATTTCTAGCACTTTCAAAATCTAACGCAACCGAAGAAAGTGTAGTAATATATTGGAGAGATTCAAGCCACATTATGTTCCTTTAGAGGGCTGATTTACTCAAATATCCCATTTTAAGTTACCATTTAGATTTTTCATATTTTAAATGTTATGAAAATATAGTTCTTAGATTGACGAAATATTAGACAATCGTCTACAAAATTTAGACTATAGTCTAATATTTTTTTATAAATTTTTTAATTTACTCAAAATAATTTTTTAGATTATAGTCTAAGAAGTCCATAAATAAAAAATAAAAAATAAAAAGATAATTATTTACTAAACAGTTAGATCCAAAAAAGGACACAGCCAACCATCTATGCTTTTAGGACGATTAGAGGCACAAGTGGCACTTTGGCCAATAATATTTGTCACACACATATATAACAAGGCCAAGGACATGAAATCTTATTAGTATATGATTAATCTAGGAGTTTGACTCAAAAATTATTATTCTAAGAAGTCTGGGTAGTATGATATCAATTTAAAAATTCAATTTGGCATAAAAATCGATTTAAGTACTTACATTATGATGGATGGACTAAAGAGTACGTACAATAAATTATGTTTACTTGGTTGAATGTAATTACTCAATCAAGTGTTATTACATGGTTATTGAAGGCCATTAGTTGGCTAGTTGAAGAGTCATCTCATTACACTATAAATTGAGGTCTTGGCCTCAATTGTTCAACACACTAAGAAAACACTACAGAATTTTCTGAAGTCTTCTTTTTTCTCTCTAGCAAGTTTACTATATTCAAAGTTCTTCAAGAGTAATACTTGAGTTTGTTTTGCTCATTTGTTAAGTTGTTGTTGTATCTTGGTAGACTATTGCCGACAACGTAAGAAGATATATACAGGGCAATCTTGTCTTAAAGACAGAGTGTCATCACTCGACTCAGCAAATCACAAGCAGTTTGTAACGTTCTTGATTTCAGTTTTGTTGTAATCTTTAGTTTATCATTTCTAGCAATTTGTAATATTTACTTACATCCAGTTTCTTGCAATTGTTGTAACCCATAATTTTAAGACAAGATTGTTGTAAGTGCTTAGAAAGATGACTGGAAGAGAACAACTCGCTTCTGATTCTGCCGCTGCTGCTACTCAAGGCAACCCCTCAGCCTTCCCCACTGCTCAAGGCACACCCAATGTCTTTCCGGTTGCTCAAGGCTCATCCAACACCTTTCCTGCTGCTCAAGGGAACGTTACAGTACCTCCACCCGCTGGATTCCACCATGAACGCCCAAAAAAGTTCATGGGCTCCAACTTTAAGAGATGTCACCAGAAGATGCCATTTTATCTAACTGTTATGGGAATGACTCGTTTCCTAACAGAATATCCTCCATAAGCTGGAGATGAAGTGGACCCTTCACCTACTGAAACGGATGAAGGGGGCCAAGATATCCATGTCATTAATGGCATGAAGATGGTTCTTGATGCATGGAGTCATAGTAATTTCATGTGTAAGAACTATATTTTGAACTGCCTGTCAGACATACTCTACACGGTGTATTGCACCGCAGGCACCGCCAAAGAGTTATGGGAGAAGCTGCAGAAGAAGTACAACGCACAAGATGCTGGTACAAAGAAAGTCAAAGGAAACTGTCACCACTGTGGGAAACCTAGTCATATAATCAAGGACTGCTGCAAGCTCAAGACTGAGCAACAAGAGAAGGCCAAAGCCAAAGGCAAGGCTCAGGCTAACGTCGCCAAAGACAGGCTTCTGGATGACATGATTGATGAGTTCTCGGTGGTGGTGCTTTAAGCAAACCTTGTTAGGAATCCCATGCAATTGTGGATGGACACGGGTGCTACCAGACACATATGTTCCAATAGAGATGCCTTCTCCACTTATACACCAATTACTAACAAGAAGTTGTTCATGGGTAACAACGCTTCATCTGACGTGCTGGGGGTAGGAAAGGTAGTCCTGAAGATGACTTCTGGAAAGGAGCTCACTCTGAAGGAGATGATGCATGTTTCTGAGATTAGGAGAAATTTAATTTCATGTCACTTATTGGTTAATTCTGGTTTTAGGCTAGTATTTGAGTCCAATAAGTTTGTAATCACCAAGAATGGAACTTTTGTGGGAAGAGGCTTCGTCTGTGAAGGCCTCTTCAAAGTTAACGCCATGTCTGTAATACGTGCAAGCAATAATATTGAAGTTTCTTCTTACTTGCTTGAGTCCTCTAATTTATGGCATCATAGATTAGGACATGTTAACTACGGGTCCATCCAAAGGTTGGTTAAGTTGGAGTTGTTGCCGTCTATCGACATAAACCCTCAACATAAGTGTGAGGTATGTGTAGAGGCAAAACTCACAAATCTTCCTTTTCGATCCGTCGAAAGGAATATCGCTCCTCCATAACTTATTCATACAGATATATGTGATTTGAAGTTTGCACAAACTAGGGGGAACAAGTACTTTGTGACATTCATTGATGATAGCACAAGGTATTGTTACCTTTACTTGTTGAAAAGTAAAGATGAAGCCTTTGAAGCGTTCTGACGATACAAAGCAGAAGTTGAAAACCAACTTAGCATGTGGATTAAATTCATTCATAGTGATAGAGTGGGAGAATACGTAGCGCCGTTTGAGAAATATTGTGTTGAATCGGGCATTGTTCATCAAACGATGGCTCCATACTCACCTCAGTCGAATGATGTTGCGGAAGGTAAGAACCGAACATTGAAGGAAATGATGAATGCATTGCTCATCAATTCTGGTCTTCCCTAAAACATGTGGGGGGAAGCCATCCTTATCGCTAATACGATTCTTAACAGAGTCCCACATAAGGGTAAGGACAAAACTCCATATGAATTATGGAAAGGAAAGAAACCCACCTATAAATATTTAAAGGCGTGGGGTTGTTTGGCAAATGTCGAAGTGCCAAGCCAAAGCAGGTCAAGATTGGGCCTAAGACTGTAGATTGCATTTTCATCGGATATGCAAATAACAGTAGTGCTTATCACTTCTTAGTGCATAAGTCAGATAGTCCAGATATCCACGGGGTACAATCAAGGAATGCTCAATTCTTTGAGGATACTTTTCCTAGAAAGGAAAAAAGACATAACATCTCGCAAATGAAGTTATGAACAAAGCTCTTAGGAATCAGGAGTCATTAACTGCCCGAATCTAGATGGTTCAGATCTAGTGGACTTTGAAGTGGCTGAATATTCGGAAACTAGTGTTCCAGATTCTCAGAACTTGGAGACTCTAGAGATGGAACCAAGGTGAAGTAAAAGGGCCAAGAAGGATAAATCCTTCGGTCCTGACTTTGTAGCTTATATGGTTGATGACGAACCAAAGACAATTGTTGAAGCATTGTCAACTCCAGAGGCACCGTTCTGGAAAGAAGCTATTGAGAGTGAAATAGACTCTATCCTGCATAACTATACTTTGGAGTTGGTTGATCTTCCTCCGGGTGATAAACCGTTGGGTTGTAAATGGATACTCAAACAGAAGTATAAAACAGATGGGTCTATAGATAAGTACAAGGCCATGTTGGTAGTCAAGGGCTATCGGCAGAAGGAAGGCCTTGACTATTTTGACATGTACTCCCCGGTGTCTCGAATGACGTCCATATGGGTATTCATTGTGATCGCAACATTGCGTGACCTTGAGATACATCAAATGAATGTTAAGACAGCCTTCCTAAATGGTGATTTGGAAGAAGAAATCTATATGGAACAACCCGAGGGGTATGTGGTTCCAGGGCAAGAGAAGAAAGTCTGTTGACTTGTCAAATCTCTGTACGGGCTGAAACAAGCCCCGAAATAATGGCACGAAAAAATTGATAGTACTCTACTATCGAAGGGTTTCTCCATTAATGAATGTGACAAATGTGTCTACACGAAATGTAACTCTGACTCGTTCGTCATGATATGCATGTACGTAGACGACATGTTTATCACAGGAAGCAGTCCTAGCTTGATCCTAGAGACTAAGAACATGTTGAAACAATGCTTCGACATGAAGGATATGGGTATCACAAGATGTCATATTAGGGATAAAGATCTCTAAGACGTCGACGGACTGGTCTTATCTCAGTCTCACTACATCGAGGATGTGTTGAGAAAGTTTGAGATGTTTGACAGTTCCCCTACGAAGTCACCACTGGATATAAATCAAAAGCTTGATAAAAATTGTAGTGCACCCGTATGCCAGGAGCAATATGCGCAGGTGATTGGGAGTTTGATGTACATAACAAACTGTACCCGACCTGATATTGCTTATGCAGTCAACAAGTTGGCTAGGTTTACTCGTAATCCGAGTAATGATCATTGGAAGGCGTTGAATCGGGTACTACGATAACTGAAATACACGTTAACTTACGGGTTGCATTATTCGAGATATCCAGTTGTACTAGAGGTGTACAGTGATGCAAACTGGATATCTGATATAGAGAACACCAAGTCCACCAGTGGGTATATTTTTACAATTGGTGGTGGGGCTGTGTCTTGGAAATCCTCTAAGCAAACTTGCATCGCCCGATCCACGATGGAATCGAAGTTTATCATTTTAGACAAAGCAGGAGAAGAAGCTGAGTGGCTTCACGACTTCTTAGAGGATGTCCCTTGTTGGAACAAACTCGTACCTTCTTTAATGATCCATTGCGAAAGCCAGTCGGCTCTAGGAAGGGCACGAAATTTTATGTACAACTGCAAGTCTCGTCATATTCGATGGAGACATAAGATCGTTAGGCAACTGATCACCACGGGTATAATATCCATTGATTACATACAATCAAAGGATAACATAGCGGACCCACTAACAAAGGGCTTACCCAAAGACCAGATGTTCTGCTTGTTTAGGGAAATGGGCTTAAAACCCAAGTTATAAGGACCAATACGATGGTAACCCAACCTTACTGACTGGAGATCCCAGGAATTAGGTTCAATGGGAAAACTAAGCTGTAAAGGTTCAATTGAGCGCTTCAATGGAAGCATGAGCACTTCAGATAGTGATTTCTGTAAAGAAACATCAATCCAAAGTTGTTCCCGCGATAGACGTTAAGTGCTATCTGCAGTATGGGTAAATGTTAAGTTTCCAAAACCTTTAATGACCCTCAACGATTGAGGTTAGGTTTGGAGAAACTTTTAATGGTTCCTAACACTTGTAAAGTGGGGTATTGCAAGATACCTTGTAGGAGACCACCTATTTAAGTGCGAGGACAGGCCGCCTCAAATGAACGCACTTAAGAATCCAAGAAGTGTCCACGGCCACAACTGACAAAACATTACGAAGAACAAAGTAAGGAAAGTTGTTGTGGTGGTACCGTTGACTTGGCTTACACTAAACACTGACGGTTCAAGACATCACGTTCACCGCGCAGTAAGTAAGTCCGATGGTATTCAACTATGGAAGGTTCAAAGCTGAAGCTACCTCTCCTGATGCAACATCGGTCCGCTGAAAAATTGCTGGAAAAGGCACTATGTGAGTGCGCCAAAATCTCTTTCAGACATGTTAGCAAAATTTTCAAAACTTATATTATTGAATTGCTCCTCTAAATACACGGCACATGTGTGCTTATTGTCCTGAAAAATCTCCTCCAAACTTATCCATAACTCACGAGGCGAGGCACCGATTTTCATAATCGTATGAAGCAAGTCCTTAGAGATGGTGCCATAAATCCACTGTTTGACTATGGCGTCAAGGCGCCGCCATGCCGTTCCATCAACCTCGATAGGTCGAGGAAAAGAGTCATCAATATGATCAAGCACGTTATAGGCACATGCACATATGCGAAAGAGTTCAACCCATGAAGAATATTGATCATCTTCTTGATCAAGAACTAAAGGAATGAAGTTCTTGATGTTGATCAAGAACTATAGTAGAATATGTGTAGCTAGTCTACATAAACTATTCCCTCCGTTTCAGTTTATTTAACTCACCTGTTACGGGTGTCACAACCTGAGAGATTGGCCGCTTCCCTTAAAGATGTCCTCCATCCTTGCACCTTCTGCATCCACTCATCATACTTATACCTTAATTCATGTTTTGCAAAGGCATCTGCAAAGCTCTCACTTTGTTATCGAACATGTGATGGACAGCTAAAAATACAAGCCGATGAAGCTACAAAGAAAGTGTATGCCCAGTTGAATAAACACCAACGTCCCTTTCTCTTCTGTTTCAAAAATTTGTCGTCCTCCTGACCAATTTATCCATGAAAGTTGAAAAGGTCTTCATCCACCAACATATTTCTCAGTGTTCAACACACTGAATTAACAAAAATATTCAAAACAAAACGGGAAAAAAATCGTATCAACAACAGCTGCACGATGACTTGACTTCATGAGTTATCCCCAATTATTGTAACAATATTCCTCAATTTCATGTTTTTTTTTATAAATATTTGAGTTAATGGTTAAAAACACGCCTAGACTATCACTATTTTCGCTAGTTTCATACTTCAACCATTCATTATTCTCTTCACCTACCTAAACTATCACTCAATTCGTATTGAAACACAGCTCGATGCTGAGTTGGCCAAATATTTAAAATCAATCGACAACATGTTGGAAATTTGCCTTTGGCGGGGAGATGCGTCCACCCATCTTTAATGAATTAAACACTAGTGTTCCGCATGTTGGAGGCTCTGTCTCTTCACACATGCATAATCTACTAAGTGAGTAGATGACCGTAGGGCTAAGAATCGTCAAATTTCGTTGAGAAACACGAAGTAAGGTGTTTGAGGCATGAAAATATGGTGTGGGACAAATCTACCACATCGGTGGGAATAGGAAGAATTGCTCTCTATATAAGTTTCTAATGTGGTAAAGGGTTTGGGACCCCAAGGGGTATCCCATGTGTTTAAAGGAGGGAGGACCTAGATGTGCTTACGTTCAAGGCTAAGCCCACACGCGCGTCGCCGCCGCCCATCCGGTCTCGGTCTCGGGTCGTGGGGACTTTCTGATATTATCTTTTTGGATCCCAAATTGCTTAATATTTACAGTTTGGTCCCTAGAATTTTTGGAAAGTTGATTTTGGGAGTGACGGAAGGCATTCTGCCTTCCGTTTAGACTGTTTTTGGAGCATTAACCAGCCATTACTTGGCTGTTAACTACTCCATTAACATCCCTCTTTCAATGACCTTAATCAGCCCTCCTTCAAGGCTATGAACAGCCACACTAATGGCATTTAACCTGCCATTTACAGCCCTCCTAATGGCCATTAACAGCCATGTTTTGGGCAGTTGAACAACCCCTCCTCCATGCTATATATTGATGCCTCCTTTGGCTCAATTCGTGACTGGAAAACAGATACATACAGTGATAGAAAATAGCATAAATAGACATTGAAAGTTAGCACAAAACAGTGAGCTAAACTGTGACGAAAATCAGTGAGCAAACACACACATATACACAAGATATACACAACAGAGACACACTATATACACAGAGACAAAAGAGAAGAGTAAACAGAAACTCTTCCTTCCTTTTCCATATCTTCAGCAAGTCGATTCATATTCGTTTTCTTCGTCAGGCTCAACCTATTGGCTTTGTAGCGTTGAGATTAAAGTGTTGTTTTATCTTGGGAGACTATTGCCCGCTAACGTAAAAGCATCTATACAGGGCAATCTTGTCTTAAGGACAGAGGGCAATCACTCGACTCAACACACAACGTTGTAACCATCCAGATTTAGTTGTTTCTTGATTTCAGGTTATCAAGATTCAAGACACAACAAGCTTGCAGCAGTTTTGAAGATTGGCCTATTTGTTCAACAAGATTCAATTTCTGAATATTGAATATTTGGTTATCCTTTCGAATACTTGTAATAGTTATTTACTTCCCGTACTACTTTATAAAGTATAATAGAGTACCAACACAACATACTCGTGAAGTTCAACTCAGCATTGAAGTATGTTTTGATACAAAATGAGTGATAGTTTAGATAGTTAAATGAACGATGAATAGTTTAGTTATGAAACTCGTAAAAATGATAGTTTAGATGTGTTTTTGACCATTAACTCTAAACATTTCCTACCAACACATGGTGTAATTTACTCAAACTCTATATAAATCTTCAGCATTCAAGTCCCTAAAGTCATGAATTTAAGCTATATTCTCAATTCAAGTTCATAAATTTTGAGATTGATCGGACACATTTATGTATATGTTAACAGTTCAGCTCTATCAAATTAATATAAAATTACGGAGAATAAAAAAGGTAAAGCTACTTACAGCCGAAACTGTCACTATTTACGCTCAGTGGCCCTTCGAGAAAGCATTAGGAAAAAGACGAGATTTCCTAATGGGTTTGGAAATGATTAGGGGATGAAATAGTTTTTTTTTTTTTTTGGATAATGTGCCACTCTATGTAATTTTTGTATGTTATACTCATTCCGTCCATTTTAACTACCCACTGTGGATAAGCTAGGAGTTCGAATTTTCAAATCTGCCATTCTATGTAACTTTTGCAAAAGAGTTTTAAGTTATAAATGGTGTTTAGTGTAAAAAAAAAAGTTACACTATCGGGTCATATTTATCTATATTATTATAGCAGATAACTTGCCTTTTTTGGAGCAAAAAGCATTGTTTTTGGTTATATATAAAATATTTGCTATGGGTGTTGATATCAAACCAATAATTTATACACCTATTCCAATTTCCTTGTCTAGTTTTGATTTGACACGGATTTTTAAAAACTAAATAGAATTTTTGAATCGTGTAATCTTAAATTAAAGATATGTAGAATGTATGAAAATGAAGGGAAGCCTTGGAGTAACTGGTAAAGTTGCTGCCATGTGACCTCCACGGGTTCAAGCCGTGGAAACAGCCTATTGCAGAAATGCAAGGTAAGGTTGTGTACAATAGACCCTTGTGAATCTTAGTGCACCGGGCTACCTTTTTTTTTAGAATGTATCAAAATGTTCTTTAATCTTATGGGTTTAAACATATCATGTGGAAAGTTGGAAACAAAGAGTTGTCCAAAAAAAAAGAGACATTCTTTTTTTAAACGACTAAAAATGAAAATAAGACAAATAAATTAAAACAGAGGGAGTACTAATTAACCATGATTAAATAAAAATAGTGTATGTGCAAACACGTGACATACATCTATTGATTTGGTGTCAATACCTAATGCAAACTATTCGAAAGTTACTAGTGTGACATTCACGTTCTTTTTTTAAAACTTCCTTACCAAAAACTCATGACTCAGCCACGGGAGGTAACCAAGGATGGATGTTCACATGTGAGTTCATGAGAACTTAGTAGTTTTTTTGTCTAAATTCTATTATGTATTAAGAACCTACTAAAGATATTTGATTGTGAACTCAAAAATTATTGTATATTAATTTGACATCTTTCTAAAAACGCACAAACTTCATTGTCTTTTAATACAAGTATTTATACCTTGCTTGCTTCTTTTCTTAATACAACTGGATATTCCTCATCAAGGGAAGATCTCATAAGCTAGCTTGGTGGTAAATCATGTATTGACTCTTCAATCTAAATGCATCATATTCCAACCAAGTTAAAACCTTTTCAACCCTCTAGTACTGTAAAAATTTATCCGTATATGGTATTTACATCAAACTAATAAATGTATGATATGTGTTTGCATATAGACTTTTAAGACTTAGTCATGATTACTATACCTCATTAAATGATTCAACTGTAGTAAATTTACATGACTTGGTATAAACAGAGTGTCTATAAGTTTTACTACCATATAGTACTTCTAGATTTGCCAGCAAGATGAAGAATGAAAAAGTGATAGAGATCTGGGGAAATAGAATTAGAAAACAAAGAGAACATCCAATAATTCACTGCAATAATTTTCCAACATCACTGTTTCTGGAGGCTATTTACAAATGATCATTACTTCATTAAGCTTTATGTTCAATTAAACTTAATACTAGCTACTCCAACTAATAATAACTACTAAAATTTAGTACTTAACTAGATTTTGCTCATTAGGATTACATT
Source organism: Anisodus tanguticus (assembly GCA_034509755.1). NCBI lineage: Eukaryota > Viridiplantae > Streptophyta > Magnoliopsida > Solanales > Solanaceae > Anisodus > Anisodus tanguticus. Next base: position 2,045,812 of record CM067543.1, on the reverse strand, counting down.
AGACTTTATTTCTAAGCCTAAAGCCAATGTACATCTCCTTTGCCAGCTCTGGTGTCTAAATTTCTACTGTGTCTGTGTCAAACAACTCCAATTCTAAAATAACAAACAACATACTCCTATGATTACCTCTAGTACATTTTCTTTGTTCCCTTAAAATTGGAGTTGCTCTGAACTACTTAATCCGCGTGATAGATTGACCATTTTCAGCTATTAAATTCCTATTCACAAACTACTTCTACCATGTTGGTTCGGTAGTGGATTGAAAATAATGGAGATTATGCTTCTTCACTAGAACTCGGTAGTGGGAGAGAAAGTATTTGAGCTCTACATCCCAAAGGAAGAATAGTTGCTCTACCACTAGAGGTACATTCGATTCCTGGAAATAGCTCTCCTTTGGTCCGCTTGCTCTGTGATGTGAGGCGACTTACTAATAGTTCCAACGCTTCTTTCATCCATCCGTTTTGGCACAGTTTTCTTGCTTCGCGCACATTCATCTGCACATTGGAAGCTACTTGTCAGCTAGACGAAGATGTGATTTTATTTCACGATGTAACTAGGTATTCTAGTCTAAGAGAGGTGCCACGTCACATTCACTAATAAGACCAATAACTAAATATATGTAGATTTTGAAAAGAATTGTTTATTGCATACCCAAGTTCTTTCGCGAATCTCTTTCTCAGGCCAAGAGTCTAGTTGTTCTGTTACAAACAGCGGAAACATGTGCCCCTCATAGGCAGTGTCACCGGCTTTGTTCTCAAAGTACCATGTTCCTAGTTTGCACTGCAAAAGTAATCCAAAACCAAAAGAGAGGAACTAGTTAAAACTACTTATCTAAGTAATCGAAATGTAAACGGCGCTCCTATTACTTTATCACGATTAATCTCACAGCTAACAGTAAGATAATCCATATTCCTAATTAACGCAAGTTGATCACAACATCACATATTAATCACGAATAAGTGCAAACAGTCTTGCGAAATTTGAAGGGCCATCAACCTTTAACTCTAACACAGCTAGTATTCTGTCATTTATCTGGTGCAATAAACAAGTTAACACATAGACTTTGTTTTCTTATTTTTCAGCTTTCGCTTCAAACGAAATATAAAAGTAACTGAAAGAGATCATGGGGAAGAACGAACCTCAACTTCACCTCGTACTCCAGCTTCCTCCGTTGTCTCACGCTGTGCTGCATCTTCAATCGTTTCATCGTTTTCCCAACCTCCCTGCCATAGCAAGATAAATATTCATATTTAAAACACAGATTTCGCTAACATAACAATCAGAGAAAGCACAAAAAATGAATATATGACTCCCTCTATCACATTGTAGGTCACACTTTATAGTCTGCTCCAAAATGAATGAAAAGTCTCTATATTTAGAAGCAATTTACCTTTAAACTTCTCATTTTACTCTTAATGAAACGATATACAGCTTCAAAAATGTCTATGGCATGCTTTAGACCACAAGTTCCAATTGTCTTTATTTCTTTCTTAAACTTTGTGTCGAATCAAACTGTCATATAGATTGAAATGGACGGAGTAGTAAGTTTAAAGCAATGTAGCTAACCTTTGGGAATAACAATCCTTTGCCTTTCCTTTGTGGACTTATGAGAAGAACTTCAAATGCATCTTCATCTACAAACGATAACTCGGTGAAATCTTTATATCTATAAGGTATACATCTGCAGAAAATACATGATCAGAGAAACAGATTTAGTTTAATAATTGAACTACAACTTTAACACAAAAAAAAAATACATCTTTCCACATGAAAATCATACAACAAAGTCAAATCCATGTGATACAATTAAAAAAAATGTCCATGTTCAGTAATAGTCTTTCACTGTTAGAATCTAGATAATGGTATCAAATTATGCCTTAACTATTCTTTAATTTAACATTTAAAGTAGGAAAATTAGCAACAGAATGTCCTTTTCCCAGAGGAAAAAAAAAACATGTGATGAGTTGAAAACAGTTAGCCAAAACACCACATGACTTTCTGATTTTCTCCATGAATATAAAATTTTCAAGAATCAAGAGAAAACGAGACAATAAACGAGACAACAAGCAGAGGCGGATTAAGGATTTTTAGTTTGGGTTCTGAACCATAATTCTTTTTCCCCCACTGGGTTTTGAATAAATTATTTTAACACGAATACATGATTTGAGGTAAAGTTACTAGATTTTGCCGAACCTTTAACTACTACACTGGCTCCACCCCTGACAACAAGAGCGAAGAAGATAATAAATGAGCAGGTAAATTTCACAGACAGTACCTAAAATATGATTTATTACTCTGAAGTACCTAAACTATATTTTGTAACTAAAATATGCATAAACTCTACCTTCTATAACAGAAAGTACAAACTCACATTTTCCTCATATATAAACAATTTCCAATTCAAGATGATTAAATGAAAGGAAGCATCAACTGACTCTAAATTCTTATACAATGCCAAAATTGAAACAGCTACAAAGCAAAAATTCCAGAAATTGAAAGGACAAATTGCAACCAAAAAATCAATTTTTTGATGCCAAAAATCTGTGAAATCAACACATTTCTACAAACAATGTATAGCAAATATCACCTTAAAAAGCCAAGGGGGTAAAAGTTGAATAAGTCAATTGCAATCATAGAAGGAGATGACCAATTGACCATCTCTTTTAGATTTTTCCAAGAAGTCAACTCTCCACAACAATAACATTTTTGAGGAGAAAAAAATCATGACTAACATTATTGTTTAAACAAGACTGTTCTAACCCAGAAATTAAATCATGAAAACAAAACATAAACATTACACAATCTACATATTAACATGAAATGAAAACAAAATTAAGGGGATGGGGTCAGGCGCGAAGTCTTACAGGTTTGGCCAGACACAGTAACTTTGGTCCAAACAATATATTTTTCTTAATAAATCCGTTAAACACGTACAAAATATTAATTTAAAACTTAGTAACTTAAAAGGACAGAATCTAGAACTCACTAATTTCAAATCCTAGTTTCGCCTCACAGTGGGGTAGGATTTTTTTTGAAGGGGATGAAGCTTTTTAAACAACGGCTTACCAGCATTCAGAAAACATAAATATATACTTTAAACAACACAAAATATCAAACAAATATCAAATACTTAACCTAAATTTTCAAAAATTACAATGAGTTGAGTTTAAATTCTGAATGCGCTTTTAGAGGGACGTACATACCCGACAACTTGACGACGACCCTTATTGTAACGCTGCAAATGCCGGCCAGAACGTGAAACAAGAACCACCATCTCCTTTAATTCCATGAATTCTTCCTTACAAATGAAGTCTTTTTTGGTTCTTTTTCGAACCAAAAAACATGAAAATGAGAAAAAAAAAATGGACCCTTTTGAAAATCAAAGAGAACTAAGCTTGAAAAAATCAAGAAAACAAAGAAAATATTTGAGATTTTTTTCTCTTTTTTTGTGGGTTGAAATGATTGGTTATTTTTTATTTGGTGGTGGTTGTGTTATTAAGGGGGAAAAAACGGTTAACGATAGATATATATATATATGAATGAATGGAAAGTTGCTTTAAAATGCTGAATTTTAAGTGGTGCATTTTGGAGCGGCACGTGTGGAACGATTCAAATAATGAATCCGGTTTAGTTTTTGTTATTTCTTAAACCCGGTTTAAGTTATAGATGATTGAATAACTAAGGCCCACGCTCCTGGCATGGAGCGTGACTTTTTCAAATGAACGTAAAGATCATGATGTAGCACAATTAAAATTTTGAGAGTTAATTTATCGGGATAGCTTTATATACTTTTTAAATATTTTAAGTTATAAATTATATCGATTTATAGTATTTTTTATGTAATTTTTAAATATATAAATTTTATTTTAAGAAACTTAAAGTTTCTATATCGAAATTCACGATCAAAATTTAAAAGTTTAAATCTCAAAATTTCAATTGTGTCACGTAAATTGGGATAGAGAGAGCGACAACTTTGTCTGTGATTTCTCTTTTATTCATAGCTATTGGTATGTTATTTATATTTATATTTGTTTTTAATAAAACTCAAGCCATTCTGAATAAATCTCACGTCGAAATTGTTTGAGTAAAAAGATCCAATAGCTCCTTTAATTTTATCTCCGATTTTAAATTACGTTCAACTTGAATCTAGTTGACATAATGAAACGTTTATAATGTGTGATAAACGTGGCTTGAAAAATTTCTTTAGGTTAGAAATTTAAATTAAGTGTGATATTTTTGTATTTTGTTGAGTTTTATTTAAATTTCTGATCCCCTGACTATATATCTTAGTAATTTTGTTGCACATTATTATTGCAGTTACTTCAAATATAGAAAAGATTATCGTTTTGGTAAAAAAAAATTATTTCCCCTCCTTCACAATTCCCACAGCTTTCATGGATAATACATAAGATATACGGGAAAGTCCAGTATAATTCTTATATAAAATTATTATTATTGTTTTATGATGTACCAAATCTTATAGTATATGATTGAGATCCCTTCATCCTAAATAAGTAAAAAAAAAAAAAATGTAAACAAAGAACTTTTTGATATTCATTCTACGTCAATTTGAATTGATTAAGTCTGTTAGTTTCGAATATCAAATAATTAAAAATTACAAAAGCAGATGGGTCCTCTGGACTTATGGGAAAATTAGAAAAGAAAAGCTAGAAAATTATTAAAATACATATACACGTACTAATTAAGTTACCAATGTCAAGTGCATGAGATCATTTTTTTGTATACTCTCCAGAAAACTATAAAGTCAATTTTTTCAATAAACTAATTTTAAATACGGACAAACCGTTTATTTCAAAAGAAATATTTAAAATGTAAATTTTGAAAAAGAAAAATAGAGTATGAAAGCTAGGTTTTAGTTTAACATTTATTTAAGTTTAAGATGGACAACAATCATTGACGTAACTAAGTAGTTATATTTTAAAGACTCGTTTTAATATGGACAAGAATTATTAACCTAACTCTTTTTAACTAATTAAAAAGGCTTTTAATGATTAATAGAATATTCTTAATAATGATTAGATTTGGTTTGAACATTTCAGAGAGACCAAATAAAGACACGCAGCCGAATCTAATGTTACCACGTTATTACTTATTACAAATCCATAAATTAATAAATAACAAATGTGAACTTGATTAATCTTCTTAATAATACTTGTTTGAATTTTCAATAATGTGAACCATGTTACTTTTAATGACTTTATATTCATGCATGAACTATGATTATCTAGATTCCTTGAGTTAGGAATTCCAACCATGTGATTTTTAATCTAGAAATAATAATGGTGCATATAAAAAATATTCCCAATTGAAAGAAAAACCTATAATATCGTAAAAAAACGATAATGATTCTAATTAGTTGCACTGAGATAGCAAAATTCATTGTCATACGAACAACGAGCTACACAATCGAATGGTGATGTATGTTTTTGACTTTTGAATCTCAATACAACATAAAGATAAGACATTGAGTTTGAATCCCAACATATTATGATGATAAAACAATGGATTATATCGTCGTGCACCATAAGATATGATGTTGGGTTTGAGAGTCCCAACATATCATGGCCTAACATGACTTTATGAGGGTAAGACATTGGGTTCGGATTCTAGTATACCATGATGATAAGATGTTGGATTGAGTCCCACTCATTATGACCTAACATGGCATTAAGAAAGTCGGGGCAAGACGGTGGTAATTATAGTCTCAGCGCACCATGAGAATAACACGTTGGATTCGAGTTCCAATGCATTACCTAGTTAGAATTTAGGCCAAACACATCGTCGACCCCTTGTGGTCTTCAAGATTTTTCACTTGAACAACTCAAGTATTCTTTGTTCCATTTAGACACCTGAATTAGTTGATGATTATGTCATTTAAACACTTTTCGCTGACTTGGCAGAGTGTGTGCTACACCAATTCTGAGCGCGTGAAGAACTCTTCTTCTTTTGGTGAAAAATATTTTTTCCTCCTTCTTCCTCACGCTTTCTCCCTGCCATTAACGTCGACAGAGCTCTAAAAACGACCCTGATTATCCCATAACTTGTTGAGGAAAACTTTCAGACCTTTAAGTTCGTCGTCATTGGCCGTCTGGCGGCAAGCTCCGGTGGCCGTGACTTACCAGTGAAGGAGATGAGAGAGTGTTTTGAAAATAGGGTTTTTAAGTTATTTTTTTGCTGAAAAATAGTTTTTTCCTTTCTTTTTCCTTTTTATTTATTTCTAAATTATTATTTTACACCAAAATGTCACATGTCTTCTTTTAATTAGTTATCATGTCACGTCACCCGCGAGTGTATCATACACACTTTGTAATTTTAGTTAATTGCCAAAAAAGTGTTTAATTGGAACAAATTCGATATAATTTGAGTGCTTCAATAGGTACAAAATTTAATTAAGGTGTCTAAGTGAAAAAATTTAACGATCACAAAGGTCCCGATAAATTTTGCCACTAATTTACGAGGGTAAAATATATGATTCAACCCTAGTGCACCATTATAAAAAGACATTGAGTTCGAGTCTTAATACATTCTGACCTAACATGACTCATGAGGGCAGGATATGCATATCGATATATTGGGTAGGAGTCTTTGTGCGCAGTGATTTAGTACTTCAATCAATTGTCAGTATAAAGGGAAGAAAAAAGAGGATTTATCTTCTTATTAATTAACTACTCATCCAAAAGCATTTTGTTAATACTTTCGATTAACAGATTAATTTAACATGGAACTTCAAGTACATTAGCCTAATAAAAAAGTAATCAATTCTTTAGTGAAAAGGACAATTGATTTGTCTATATATGTAGATGTGATCGTAAATAAAATGATAATAAGTGAGTAAAGTCATGAAAACATCTGCACAATTATGTTGAATAATATTGGACAAAACTAAATTAAAAGAGATGCATTATTACAAGAATATTTCTAAAGGAAGTGTGACCAAGTCTTCATATATAACATGATCAATAAAGAGAAGTTAGAATACTCCAAACCCAGTTGGGCTTTGATTCATTCCTTAAAAATAACACTTTATACCAATTCTTATGATCTTATTTACTCATACTACTTTTGTTTTAGAATTAGAAAGTTGTAATAATGAAAAACTACACTACAAAGCACTATAGAACAAAAGTAGATTAATTATTTCAAGGCCATAATCAATGATAGTAATGGAACGATAAATACCCCTTCATCGTTAATTAGAAGTTTCAGATTTGAATTCTGAAAATGAAACTGCTTTTTATAAGAAGCGCTTTACTATCAAAGTAAGAATTTCAATTCAGATCCAGATTAATCGGGTTTCAAAATGGGTGCCGAATATAAAAAAAATCAAGCCCTATAGTTTAGAAAATATTTGAATTATAGGAAAATTTTATAAATGATTATAGTTTGGAGCTTTTTTTGGCATAGCTACACTTTCAATATTTACATCTCGTAGCTACAGTCGCTTGGTCCAATGACTGTATTTCATTGTATTCGTTAATCGGTCTCGTTGTATTCAAAATTTGCTAAAATCATGGAGTGAAATCTGATTAAATTTTTCTTCAATTATTAGTGTTGATTAACTAAGGTGAAGTCATGGAATGATTTGAGTTATGAGGTGCGTTCAGGCTATCACCTAGCAAAATATTTATTGGAGGCACAAGAACGGAGAAATGATAGAATTGAATCGAGTAACCAGTCCTTCCCGAAATTTTTTTGGTTAAGTCTGTGGAAGATGAACATTAAGAATAAATTAAAGAATTACTTGACGAAGTGTGTGGTGAATGCCTTACCGGTTAAAAGTGTGCTAGCAAAGAGGCTAAGGCTACAAGATGCAACATGTAGGGTTTGTGGATGGCAGAAAAAATAGTTGAACATATGTTCTTTCACTGTCCTAGCTCTCTAGCTATCTGGAAAATGAGTCATGTTTTATGGCCTGGTATTCATAAAGTTAATAATTTTGCTAGTTGGTGGTATGATCTCTTTTTGAATGTTAAGCAATTTCCAGATTCAATGAACCTTTTGAATTTATATGTGCATCTAATGTGGTTTATTTGGAAAGCTAAGAATAATTGGGCATTCAATAGTGAAATGTGGAATGCTCCTAATATTATGTCACAAGATTTATTTGATTACCATGTATTTAAAGAACTTGGCTCTACTTGCAATCCTAAAAATGATACATCCTTGATTGACGAATAACTAATTTTTTGTCAAGGTGAGATTTTGTGTTTTACTGATGCAGGTGTGCAAAGGGACACAAGTGATTCCATTATTGGAGTTGTGGCAGTTGATGCTAGTGGTTTGATGCTTCGTGTCTTTGGCTCTCCAATTCATCCATCTGGGAAGCCAATCATTGATGAAGCAATTGCAGTTAGAGAGGCATTGCATATTGCAGTTTGCAAAGGATGGAGGAAAATTCATATTCTATCATATGTAATGGAATTGATAATGATAATTCAGGGATTGAAATCAACACTGTGGAATGTGCATAACGTATGTGAAGATATCAAACAACTCCGAGACACCCTTAATGTTGTTCGATTTTCTTTTATTAGAAGGAACAAAAATAAATGTAGTCACCGTTTAGTTAGTTTTTCAAAGACTCTAGTTAATGCAGTTTCATGAGATGAACAATTACCTATATGACTGGTACATAAAACTCGTGACTCTTTTACTCTATTATCAAAAGAACGAAGAAAGTCAGCCTTTTGATGGGGAAAAAAAAAGGTAACGGGATGATTGGCCACTTCTTGTTAAAGTGTCACCAAGGAAAATTCCAAAACCTTGATGGAAACGACTAAATGAATATTATTAGTAAAAATGTTCCTTTTCTCATTCTTCAAATCCACTTCAGATTTTAATTTTAAAGATTGGATGGTTGTTCCGATAGGTAGAATGGAGTAAGCATCCCAAAGTTTGCAACCAATTAAATCATACTAAAACAATAAAAACGTTTAGAAAATGAGAGATTTTTAAAAATAAGTAAAAGCATAATAATAAATATATAACTTTGAGCTTCAAGATTTTCTCTTTTAGCTTTCTGTTAGTAAGTGTTATAGGATTGATAAAATTTCTTCTCTCTTAACTAAATGTCACGCATTCAAGTTATGGGATGGACAAAATTCTAGGCAAAGAGCGCTTCTCTTTTTTAATTTACATTATGCGACAACAAATTAAATTAGTCAAGCCACTAAATTTTAAATATCATTTTCATAAACAAAAACAAAAAATATCGTTCATTAAAAAAAATTGATAAATAGTCTCCATCAATTATCCAAATAATTAAAAAATGGACCGCCGTTGACTTACCAAGTCTTCCATCTTTGGACAAAATCCGCCTGCCTTTGAGAAACACATTTAATTCCAAAATAAAAAACAAGTCTTATAGTTGTTTCTTTCATATCATTGAATATACCCTTTTTCTGATATGGAAATTATCCAAATAAACGCATTTAATTTCCGCCCACAATTTCAGAAAATTCCATAATTAATAGAACATCAAATTAGGTATAAATATTTTAAGTGGCCATTTCTTCTGTATGAACTATGAAACATCCTAACTCGGAAATTGTTATCTTCTAGAGGTAATAATTTAAAATTGGTTGTTACATTTTGATTTTCAACTATTAAATGTTTGAGCTACAAGATATAAAATGTACTCCATGTGTTTACTTTTACTTGTCACGTTTCGCTTCTTGAGAGTCAATTTGACTAATCTTCGAAGGTAAATTGAATTTTAGATTAATTCAATATTTAAAAATTAAAGATGCTCGAAAACTATATGAAAAATGCTATAACCTGCAATTCTCCTTTTATTAATATGATGAAAATATATATCTTAAAATGTTGGTCAATTTCATGTACTATAACTCTCGAGAAGAGAAATGTGACAAATAAAAGTGAACGAAGAGGGTATTTAAGATGGCAATGGAGATTTAAAATTACATATAAATACTCTAGATTTAAGGGGGAAACGCTTCTTGAAGAAAATTTTAAGAACTTAGTTCACAATTTGTTATGATTGATCCTCAATAAACAAAAAGTACTAATGATCTTTTTATGATAAATGTATAGCCCCATTATTCCAATTTATTTGGTGGTTTTGCTCATCAGTTTCACAAATTTTACGAGCTAAAGCGGAATTAAAAAATTATATACAAAAGCCACGTGAAAAAGTAAAGTTTCTTTTAAATATATATAATGCATAATTGAAAGCATTCGATTAGTAGGGTTCAGGGTCGCACCCAAGTTTCTTCGAAAATGAAAAATAATATATTTTAAAGCTAAGTAATAGTAATATTCACTTAATCTAAATCGATAAAATGGAGAAATGACAAATATTTCAATAATACATAATATTCTAGTTTGGCGTCACAAAAAGATGTGTTAGAAAAATAGACAAATGTGAAGGCATATGATGGGATGTGTAAACGTGTAAATATATTCCCTACTCATAATTAGAATATTTTCATATATTGTGTAAATATAATTATGGTAAGACTAGGATTCCTCTTTTGTATAGGTTTAGGATTCCTCTTTTGTATAGGCTTAGGATTCCTCTTTTGTATAGGCTTAGGATTCCTATTGTATAAGGGATGAATATTGTACTCTATATATACCTTGATATTAATGAAAGACTCCTCAAGGGAGATTAATATCATCTTACATGCATGCCCCCAGGGAGTCTCATTTCACTGCTCTTAAGCGTATCATTCGATACATTAAGGGCACTCTTGATTATGGTTTGCACCTATACCCCTCTGCACCAGACAAGTTGCTTTCATATACGGATGCAGATTGGGCAGGGTGTCCGGACACGCGACGCTCCACCTCCGGCTTTTGTGTTTTCTTAGGGGATAATCTGATTTCTTGGTCTGCCGAGCGACAGGCTACCCTATCTCGTTCCAGTGCCGAGGCTGAGTACAGAGGCGTTGCAAATGTAGTAGCTAAGATTTATTGGCTCAGAAATTTACTGTTAGAACTTCAGTGTCCTTTGCGTCAGGCATCTATTGTGTATTGTGATAACATCTCTGACATCTATCTTTCTCATAATCCGGTTCAACATCAGCGAACCAAGCATATTGAGATAGACCTACACTTCGTTCGTGAGAAAGTTGCGTTAGGCCATGTCCGAGTGTTACATGTTCCATCATTCTATCAGTATGCGACATATTTATCAAAGGACTTCCCGCACGCTTATTTCTTGACTTCGAGCCGATCTCGGCGTCCGCCTCCTCCCGCTCCGACTGAGGGGGTGTGTAAACGTGTAAATATATTCCCTACCCATAATTAGAATATTTTCATATATTGTGTAAATATAATTATGGTAAGACTAGGATTCCTCTTTTGTATAGGTTTAGGATTCCTCTTTTGTATAGGCTTAGGATTCCTCTTTTGTATAGGCTTAGGATTCCTATTGTATAAGGGATGAATATTGTACTCTATATACACCTTGAAATTAATGAAAGACTCCTCAAGGGAGATTAATATCATCTTACAGGATGACTTAGTCCCCGCCCCCGATCCTTTTGCTTTATTTCTCATGTAAGAGTTCTGAAATGAAAAATTCTTTGTACGTGTAATACTGGGTGAAGCATGTCCGTCATAATGGAAAGAAAGATTGATTTACTCCGCTTTTTTGTTGGACCGCCGATGCATCTTTTATTTGGCACTCGAGAGTGCTCTATCCTCTCTATACCAGCGAAGGAAGAATAAGAGTAAGAGCAACTGGCCAAATGATTGTTATTTCGAAGAAACAGTCCACCATATTTATACATTGCCCCATGGCTGACCAATTTTGATCGACCTTCATGGAAGATAGTTCTACGCAATATGATTGTCATCTTCTCCAATCCCTTACTTACGTGGGATAATTTTTACCCATTTGCACTTAGGCATCTATGGCTGAACCGAAATCACAATGCCCATAATAATGCAAATAGGTTTATGCTCATACAAAACCTCATCATGCAGAGTTTTAGAATTCACTTACTCAACTAATGCCTCTCCTATTTCGACATGTTTGCTGCAAGACAAAGATGCTCATATTAGTACTAAAAGAGTTAGTCTGATGGTTTGGTAATCTTAGTATTATAAACTTTGGGTATTACATAACCCAGCAGTAGCAGTAGTCTCTAATATATCTAGTATCTCTAATGTATCTACTAGCTCTAATGTAATAGCTCCTTAGTATTAATAAAAATTTCGGTTCTACCAAAAAAAAATAACATAAAGGCCAACAAAAATTGTGGTGGAATGGTAAACATTCCTTCATTTTTAATCAGAGATTTTGAATTCGAATCCTCTAGAATATGGAGTTACCTTTGTTAGGAAGTACTTTTATCTTTCAATTTTGAAACTTCCGGATACAAATTCGAATTTAGTAGGGCTAAGTGCGAATACCAAATAACTAACTTAGAAACCAAAAAAAAAACAACATATAGACCTTTGAATCCTTCCATTTTTACAATTCGTATATATAGAAAATCATTTTATAAAAACCAGTTTTCTAGAAGTGAGCCATTTTCCATCCAAAACGACCATTGACTTTAGATGAAAACAAAAAACACAAAAAGAATCAAAACTTAGAAGACATAAAATTAAAGGACTTCAAAGATACAAATTTTATTTGTACTCGCTGTTTACATTTAGCTTAATGATTACGTGACACATATTTTCACATACAATTTTATCACTAAATTATTAATTAATTAATTAAAACATATTATCGATTTGATTATGCATAAATTAATTTGATTTGATATAAATATCGGCTATTAATAAATATTTTCTCTACTTGTCACATTTTGACTTTAGACGCCTATTAAGGAGCCAAAAATAGAATGAAAAATTTATCATATTACCCCTAATTATTGCTAATTACCTAATGATGAAATCAATTAAAACTTATCAAAAAAATGTGCAACCAACTAATTACCTAATGGGTTTTAACAATTCACATATTCCCCATAAAAAAAGTAGTGTTGGAAAAGGAATTGAAATTTTTGACTTATTAATTATTAAGGATAAAACAGAAAAAGGTGATAAATTATCTATTTTCTAAAATGAACAAGTAAAATTGAATAACTATTTTAGTATAGTGCGCTAATAAAACTGGACGGATGGAGTATTTTAGTATAGTGCACTAATTCATGGTCGGTGTCAAAATAGAAATCTTGTCTCTCATCAATTAATAGATTTAGAGAATCACGGTGCAATGTCGGTGACGTAGATTTGATTTTATGAAAGAAAACTAATTTTAAGACTTTTTTTAGGATATTCAATTTCGTCCCTTTGACATTGAAATTTGATCTTCCCAACAATCTACTCAATTAATTGCACATGTACTTGTATGGTTTTTTCCTTTTTTTGGGAATAATAAATGTTTAAAGTCTAGATCTATGTTTAATTTTTGTATATAGGGAAGTTGGTACTTATCATAGGATTCACATTGGGATGGGTGCTTTAGTTAAAGCCTTTTTTTTTTTATATCCAGCTTCATGTCTTACGTCAGATTATTCCTTAAGATAGTAGTATCGGGTCCCTCAACACTACTGTCAGTAAATCGCAGGATGTGCCTGAATGACCTGAGTTTGAGAACAGAGAAATTGATATCACCTACAAGGTCCTATCCCAGAAGAGAGCAAAGTGCTCCCACCAGAATTCGAACTCACGTTGCAGGCCTCCAGCTGGATTTTAAATTCACCTCATTTGTCATCCAGCTATGTCCCGGGGGACGTTAAAGCCTTATTTTTAGGTTCATGGACATGAGGTTTTATGTACACCGCAGTTCGAATTTACGTGAGAATATTTAATTGGGCACGAAATTTACGATAAAATTTAATTTTTTTGAATTTTTTTTATCTAAAATAAATCATAGAAATGTTTATGGCTATCCTAGGCAAATTATATCAGCAAAATAAAAAAAATAAGAGAATATACGAGAAAGAAAACTTTATTTACACGTCTTAAAATTCCTAAAGCAAGTAATAAGTAGGATGGGTTATTACATTTTATATCAGAGCTACTTTGCGTGCAATCTTGAATAACGGTAAGACAAACTTCAGTGTGGAATCTAGCTAACTCCTCGAAATGTTGAGCGCGGCATATTCAATGAACTGATAAAGTGAACTTTCAATTTGATCACGAGAGCCTAGAAAACTCTCAATATTTTCCCAAATTCTGCACCAAATTTTTAAGGAAGTCCGTATAGTACTTTAGGTGAATCTTATAGCAATAAACAGGAGAGATGTTCGGGTGTATTAGGAAATAAATTTAAAACACTAGTGACGCATATTAAGGCGATATGAGTTTAGGTTCAAGGCGGATAATATGATTAATGGAAGGATAGTTACAAATAATTTATTGTATTAGTTGTCTTAAATCTTGAATAACACTATGGAGGGGTTCAGGAGGGGTAGAGATAGACTGAAGAAGTATTGAGGAGATGAAATTAGACGGGATATGACGCAGGTGCAACTTATTGAGGACATGACCTTAGATAGATAGATAGATGGTGTGGAGGACACGGATTAGGATAGAAGGGCAGTAGGTAGTCGAGCGTAGTCCTACTTACGCTTACAAAATGATAGTTGTAGTGTTATTACTGGAGGCCCGATTGCTTTATAGTCCCATGTAGTTTGATTTCTGTTGCTATGTGTTCTTTAGTGTACTTTGTTTATCTTATTTATCTGCGCTAGCTACTGCTTCCTTTTGTCAGAATGCACTATCATGTCGTATTCGATTTTGTTATCAGCATGTTCATACTGTTTTAATTTCTTGTCTGGATCTGACCATTTCTCTTACTTTGCTTTGCTTGCTTTGCTTGTGATTATGCTTTGTCTTTTGCCGAGGGTCTCCCGGAAACAGTCGCTCTACCTACCAAGATAAGGTATGCGTACACTCTACCTCCACAGACCCCACGTTGTGAGATTTCACTGAGCATGTTGTTGTTGTATTTTTTCTTGAAGAAAATGTTTTATACCAAATGCGGGATAATGATGTAAGTTACATCATTGATGAGCTAAATCGTTCCCCTCTGCAATTTTACTTTTCAAAACACAACACCGCGACACAGCACTCTTCTACTTTATATTTAAAAGGTTATTTAATGCCTAACTAGACAAATGAAAGACATGAAAATGTTTTTAAATCACAACAAAACACCTCAACTAGTCTATTTATTTAGAAAGTCTGATACCACCGGTCACACTTTGGTCAAGTATTCTAAAAAAAGACTCCCGAGAGCCAAAAATAGTAAAGGGCCATATGAATGGCCGCATCATGACATCTGAAGATGTCTCGCCGCAATGAATTAGTTGATATTAGAAATGTTACAAAAAGTAATGAAAGGAGTAAAAAAAGTGAAAAGGACATAGACACTTCCCAACCCAAAAGCAAAGTTAGGGTTACGGTTGAATGCTAAAGGTTCCTCCATCCTTGAGTAAAGATTTTATTGTTTTGAGTTCATGACTTGTGATGAAATCCTTCTTAGTACGAGACGCTAAACCTTATAATGAGCTTTTCATTCGAATTAGTGGAGTTAGTGAATTTCAAATTATTTTTAAAAAAAGGAGCAAAAGGGTGGGGGGTGGGGGTGGGGGTGGGGGTGGGCGTGGGAGGATGAACAAATAGCCACTTTTCAGTTTGCTAATGAAAACTTAGTCACCATTTCAAAAGTACTTAGTGCAACTTTACAATGAGTTGGACAATAATTCCCTAAACTAAAAGTTGAATTGCTAGAGAGCGAATCTCAGATTGGTATAGCGGTAGAGCGCGGGACCGCAAGGTCACGAGTTCGATCCCCTGCATAAACCTTCTTGGTTGAGCCTGTCACACATGGCTTGCCAAGTGTGGTTAATCGGCTGACGTGGTTTGCAGGCTATTGCGTCAGTCCGGGGTTTACCCTGTGCGCACTCGAGAGAGTAGCGGCTGCGGGTTCCTTTATCAACAAAAAAAAAAAAGAATTGCTAATATATGCAGCTAAATCAAGCTATACAAATTTTGATGAAATTTAAAGAAAAGGCAGTGGCACCATACACTTGAAACATAGGCCAACTGCTAATTAAGCAAAATTGCTGCGAATTTTGCTCAATTATTCTACAATACTAAGTACGTTGGTTGTATTAATTCATGGCGTTCGTGGTTCTACAATTGAAAATTCAAGGATAGGGTCATGAAGGTTATGGTTCTACAATTGAGGACTCAAGGATAGCGTCATAGACTTTGTAGTTTTATAACTGAACTCAAAGATCAGAGTCATACAGTACGTAGTTCCACAATTGAGAAGTCAAAAATAGAGATACTACAATTGACAACTCAAGGATAAAGTCATAGAGTTCGTGGTTTACAATGAGAACTCAAGGATAGAGTCGAACTTTGTTGCTACAATTTAGCCGCCGCCACCACATTTATGACGGTAGTATATGAACTACGCCGCCTCATACACGAACATACTCAACTGAAACATGATAAGAAATTCAGTCATCTATAGTTCAGTGAAACTTGTCAGTGCCTTCTCATAATGTACCAACAATACGAGCTATGATACAATTAAGGCTCTCATGGATTCAGATGACTAAATGGTTATGTGAATGTAAAATGTTTCATATTAATTGACACTTTTGATTATCTCACAATTTTTACTCAAAACCTGTTCTGACTTCATTCCAATTTGAGGGATTTAAAGACGCTTAAGACTTCAATATTCATGAATCCAAATGATTTCTGGTTTGATCCGACGATCCAGAAAGGGGCAATATTTGAGTCCCCTACGAATGAACTTTGATATATAACAAATGCTTCAACTCCATTCAGTTCATATGACAACTTCCAAAGCATTGGAACATCCTACCAAGTTTTTATGAACCTACAAAAGACAGTTTCTCGCGCAGAAAACATAACCAATAGAACACCAAAACAACAGAAAAAACAAAAACAAAAAGGGCCAACATATTTCTGTATACAACAAACTAAATGGAATGTGAACTCTAAAAAGATTGACATGTTACTGTATTTCAACAGGATGATTACTAGCATAGTTTATCAATATTGAAATGACCGATGATATTACGTACCAAAAAATAGAGATGTAAAAGTAGACGATCTAAGAAGAAAAGAAGGAATGAATAGAGAAAGCCGTTCCACTTCTTTTATGCTAAAACAAGTTGAACAGAACTTTTAAACTCTACAACGGGCTCAGAGTCCACTCACATGGATAACAAGTAATGGTTTTCCAATATTCCAGATATAAAAAGTTTGCATCTGTCACCAACCGAGGAGTAGAAGCTTCAAAAGAGCCATCCGAATGTAGAGACCATTCTTAGCTTGTCTGAAATAAGCAGCCCTCGGATCCTCATCCACATCAACAGTTATCTACAAGGATTATAACATAATTGGAAATTAATATAAACAACATAATTGTGATACGAGAAGAGAAGGATGATCACATGCCGAACTATATCACAGAATTTTCACCTCATCGAGTCTTGGTAAAGGATGCATCACTACTGCATGTTTCTGCATAGCATTTAAGACACTCATATCCACGATGTACTTCCCTCGAGCCTCTTCATACAAATCAACCCTCTCTCCGAATCTTTCTCTTTGAATACGAGTTTGATATACCACATCACATTTAGAAGCCACTTCCACCAGATCAGCACTTTCTTCCCACTGAACCCCCATTGTTGTCAAATAATCCTTTATGTCATCCTAAAATGACAAACAAAAACAACATTGTGTAATTAATTACATTTGAGTTGAAGGAACAAAAGTTGACAAAATGACAGAAATGGTCTCTTATTTTTTATGGTAGGTTCAAAATAGTCCCTTAAGTATGTACTTAACAGTTTTGATCCTTTAAATTTGTCAAAAGTAAACACTTTTACTCTCCGTAAAATATACCGAACTCTGTACGATAGATTTGACGGAAACAGTAGGAAAAAAAGACTTAACTATAAACACCAAGAAGTCCATCAAAGTATGCAACATAGAAAACTACACTAGACACTATAAAAAAAATAGCAAAAACTGCACCAAACTCTAGAAACAAATTAAAAATAGCAAAATCTACAAAAAGTGTACCTCTAAATGTGAGTACCACGCTAATTTCCTTTTTTTTTTCCTTAGTTTTCGTCAAATTAACAGACATAGTTCAATAAATATTTTATGGAGACTAAAAGTGTTTAACTTTTGGAAAACTTAAAAGACCAAAACTGTTAAGTGCATACTTAAGGGACTATTTTGAACCTATCCTCAAACATAAGGGACCACTTTTGTCATTTTCTCAACAAAAGTTCATTACATTGAATGAGAGAGGAATGCTGATTACCAGCTCAAGAACACCAAAGTTTCTTCTTTTTTTGGTCATACCTTCATTTTAACTACATCGGGGGATACAAAGTAAATTTTCACGTCTTGGTACTTCGCAAGCAAGTAAGCAAGTGAACGAACTGTCCTCCCATAAGCTAGATCACCAACAAGAGCAACTTTAATACCATCAAGTTTTCCTATTTCTCTTTCAATGGTATACACATCTAGAAGGGCCTGTTTCAGATAAAATCAGGACAATTCTGTAGCAGTTAGAGAAGAAAAAAGTATAGCTAAGAAGAATACTACAACAACAACAACAACAACATACGCAATGAAATCCCACAACGTGGGGTCTGGGAAGAGTAGAGTGTACACAGACCTTACCTCCACCATACCTCCACCATGGTAGGTAGACCTCTCCCTTAGCTAAGAAGAATACTATGACAAAGAAAATTCCCACTCCAAACCAATGCATGCCCGAGTTACATGTCTTATGTACTGTATTACGTAGTTTCCGCCAGTTAACTCTCTATCTGCTACTATTCACAGTTTGTTATGCATTAAAACATACGAACGACCTGCTACTATTCAGAGCTTGTTATGCATTATAACATACGAACAACCTAAAACACATGACAGGGATATTTACATAGTTAAGAGCCTAAGTTATTAGTACTCCAAACAAGTCAACGTTCCCTAATCTATATAATATGCCTAAGGGAAAGTGTAGATTAATATCAAACAAGCTAATGCGCACATAGTGATTCTAACAAGTACCTGGTGCAAAGATTGAGAAAGGAAAAAGAGAATGGAGGAAAATAGAGAAAAAAAAGGTAGAAAGGAAAGAAAAAACAAAGAGAAGAAAAAGTAGAGGAAAGAAAAAAAGAGGAGAAGTAGAAAGGTAACTCTCTATATTTATTAAGTAAGGACAGGGGAAGTATTAAGCGTAAACAATACCTTGAATTTTATTATGCAAGTTTTGAAGAAAACAAACATTCATATATATATATATATATATATATATTAATGACAACTAAGATTTTTCAGTTTGCAAATTAATGATGCGGTTTCAAGAGATGCAAAGAAATGATTGATTGAGTTGTAAGTTGTAGGGATGCTTATCCCACCAAAAGAAAGTTCAATTTGGAATAGTTGCAGTAGTAAATATCCATTCAGCTAGACATCTTTAAGGGTGTGTTTGTATGGTGGAAACCATGTTTGGTTGGTCAAAAATTTTGGAAAATATTTTCTTTAAAAGCAAGTTCCTTAAAAATAAGGAAAATGACTTCAATGGTGGAAGTAGGGAAAACATGTTCCATAAGTGACATTCCACACTTATTGTCTCCTCCCCACCCTCCAACACACTCCACAACCACAACCCCTACCCCCCCCCTTACCCTACCCCATAGTATTTGTCTAGATTATATACAAATGCTTTTCGGATAATATTTTCTGATTATATACCAAACATAAGAAAATAAATAAGAAAATCACTCATTTTCTATAATTAAAAAAAAACATTTTCCGTGGAGAACATTTTCCTTCATACCAAACACACCCCAAGTAATTCTTGTCTCAAACTCCCTGTCCTGCAATGAAAAGCATCTACAAGAGGTGCAAACCTGAGTCGGGTGTTGTCCAGGACCATCTCCTGCATTTATGATCGGGATACTTGCCGTGGCTGCGGCTCTTCTAGCAGCACCACTTTCAAAATGTCTCATAACAATGATGTCGGAGTACCCTTCAACAGTTCTAATTGTATCTGCAATTCAAAAATTCTATTATAAAAACCCAACATCCTATTGAAAGTGAAAAACTGCTTTTTTAGAGCTAATACTCTCTCCATCCCAGTTTATGTGACAGTACTTCCTTATTAGTCCTCCCAAAAGGAATGCCACATTTCTATATTTAGTCAAATTTAGCTTTTAAATGCCTATTTTACCCATGAGATAGTTTATAGCTAGTTAGCCACAAAAATATACTTATTTTAGACCACAAGTTTCAAAACTCTTCCTTTCATTCCTGAACTCTGTATCTAGTCCTTCACATAAAATTGGGATGGAAGGAGTAACAAATTAGCTTTAAAATGTCTATTTCACCCTTAATGAGATGATTTATAGCCACACAAATATCCGACTTATTTTAGACCACAAGTTTCAAAAGCCTTCATTTCTTTCTTAAACTCCATGCTTAGTCAAACACCCTCACATAAATTAAAACGGAAGGAGTAAGGAGATACCTTCAAGCGTCTCTCCTTTTGCTGCAGATGAAAATTCACGAGCATTTTCAGTTGTCAATACTTCCCCACCTAAACGCTTCATGGCAGATTCAAATGAAAGCCTAGTCCTAGTTGAAGGTTCATAGAACAGAGTGGACATGAGATAACCCTTGAGAATCTCGCTTCCCTTCGACTTCTTCTCAATTTTCTCCATCTCTCGTGCCACTTCAAATATGGCACTGAGAGTATCTCTATCAAACTGTTGAGCTTCAATTACATCATCAAGCTGAAACTTGTTTCCCAATGCAGAGCATTGGAGTGTGCTATTATTTGTTGACATAACACATTGATTTCGTCCCTTTTTGAACAACTCAACAGGGAATGATGACCGTGATTTAGACATGTCGGCAAGTAAACAAATAGTTTTGCAGTGCACAGGTTGTTTTAACCATACATTATTGCCTCCAAAGTTAGAGTAACTCTTTCTAGAAGGTGACACAAGCATTTTCCCATGGAGTCCATGTGAAGAAAATGTTGAGGAAATAGCCATCAACAATATTGAGATCACTCACCTACAACAACAAAAAGGGTTATTTTAGAAGCTG
The DNA here is from genome assembly GCA_034509755.1 of Anisodus tanguticus. Lineage (NCBI taxonomy): Eukaryota > Viridiplantae > Streptophyta > Magnoliopsida > Solanales > Solanaceae > Anisodus > Anisodus tanguticus. The sequence continues at coordinate 2,024,677 of CM067543.1, read as the reverse complement.
CACCAATTAAATACCACACCACACCAAGGTTCCAATTCAAAGCTAGAGTATCAACAATCAAAATCAAAGCAGGAAACAGCCAATTGCAGAAACACTACAATAAGCTCAGAACCGCAAAAACCAGATGTCTAAAGATATGCGAGTTGAAAATAGCACCACCCTATGAGCATGAAACATTAGCTAAAATAACATACCCAGTCTGGGATTCATAGCACGTCAACACATAGGCAGATATTCAATCATTTTAGTTACTTATATGGGATGTTTATACAGAAAAAGTGATTGGTTTTCATTTTATTTGTCGTAATCAAAAGAAATGAGAATGTCTAACGATATGCGAGTCACAAACTAGAGATCATAAAGACGGAAGAAGATCCTACAGTTTAATTAGAAGAGATACCATTTTTAGTGTCAAAAACTTAATAAGCAGTGAGCCAAACAAATTTACATTTATGAGGGTCACTGAAATCAGTGCACATAATTTATTAGTCCTTACTTAAACATGTTATGAGTAATCCTATACTTTTCTTGTCAAAGATGATGTGTATTCTACAACTGTAAATCTGCATATACAACTTAGACCATGTTGACACGAAGTTAGGTGACGGATTTCTAAATACATGAAAGATAACTTAAAAAGTATATTTTTAGTAACAAACATGGGCGGAACTAGGGTACCGCAAGGGAGTTCGGATGTACCCCTTCATCGAAAAGTTACATTGTACATACAAGGTCAAAATTATCTTTTATGTATACATAGCAGATGTTGAATCCCCTCTAGCTTCTCCATACATTTATTTTGTAACCACTTAGTGAAAATGGCTCCGCCACAGGTAATAGATCATTCAAACAACTGAGTAGTATTTGGAATTCGAGTCATGTCCTAAAACTTAGTGGATTCCTATTTCATGGTATCTAAACACTCAGAAGAGCAAACACCGAAACAGAATTCATGAAATCTTTCTGGATAAATCAGCGAGCATGTTCAAAGAATCAGATTCAATAATCTTAGGGTGTGTTTTTTCTCATGTTCAGTTGGTCAAATTTTTTGGAAAACATTTTATCTAGGAAAATAAGTTTCTTAAAAATGAGGAAAATGACTTACGTAATGTAAGTAGGGAAAACAAGTCCCACAAATGGCATACCACATTGATCGTCTCCTCCGCACACTCGAACGCACCTCATCTTCAACCCCACCTCCACCCCTACCCCCACCCTTATATCTGAATAATAATAACACGGGGAATCCAGAAAATTTTAAATTGCAATTGCTTGATAAAAAATGAAAATAAAGATCCCCCCCCCCCCCCCCCCCCCCGCCTTTACCAACCCACCCCACGCCATAGTATTTGTCTAGATTATATACAAATGATTGTAGGATAATATTTTTTTCTTATGTACCGAACATAAGAAAATAAGTAAGAAATTCACTTACAACAACAACATAGCCAGTGTAATCCCACAAGTGGGGTCTGGGGAGGGTAGCATGTACGCAGACCTTAACTCTACTTTTGTAAGGCAGAGAGTTTGTTTCCGAAAGACCCTCATCTCGAAAGGAAATAAAAGAAAATAAAGGAAAGGAAACGGAATAGTAAAATAACAAGATACAAATCAAAAGCGCAATAGATAGTGATACACATCGAAGAATAAACAATTACGAAGTTATTAAATACTACAACTACTAAGGATATGTGTAGAGGGGTCCTACGTACCGTGCGACATCACTCGACTACATACAACCCTTCTAGCCTAATCCTCTGCCTCTCCTAACTTCTATGATAGCCAACCTCTCATACCAGCGCATCCAAATCATCTCAATCTCACTTCCTCATTTTGTCCGCAATAGAGGCCACTCCCACCTTGCCCCGAATAGTTTCGTTACTAATCATATCTTTCCTAGTAAGAAATCCACTTATTTTCCTTAAAAACATTTTCCTTAATACATACATCAGTCAATAACTACTAGTTTGAACTAGGGCTGGCCAGTGGGCCGTCCCGGCCCGACCCCGACCCGACCCCGTTTTAAAAAAAAAAAAAATTAACGGGGGCGGGACTCGAACTCGGGACGATGTCTCGTCCCGCCAGACCCGAGCCCGCCCCAGGCCCGCCTGACCCGTCCCTGCCCCGACCCCGACCACGACCTTTTCCCCCCTTTGCAAAAATGGTTGTTGCACCAACGACCATTTTAGATTATGGCCATTGGCCAACGGCCATTTTAGGCCCCCCTCCCCCTCCCCCAACCCCCCTACCCCTTAATGTTTAATTTTAACCCATAAGTTATTATATTTACACTTTAACCCAATTTTTCAACTATAAATAATTCATTTTCTCTTCATCTTTCTCACAAATCTTCCTACAATCTCTCTAATTTCTCAATATATCTCTCTACATTGTTTGCTAAATATTCAATTTTATTAATTCATTTGGGAATTGGGAGTGAAGTTGGCAACTAGCTTGAGGATCTTCCATCGAGCAAAGTTTCAATTTTCAACCTCTCGAGTACACGTCGACGTTACGTCGGCGTTTGGTACATTCGTTCCTTCATTAAATTATTATTGTCTATTTATTTTATATTTTTATTTAGCGCACTTAATTTTATTGTCTTTAATTATTTATTATCATAATTAAAATGGAAGGATTAAAAGGTATGTTTAAGGGTAAGGGTAAGGGTAAGAGTGCTTCTTCTAGTAGGGGCAACCAGGGCAAGGGTACTTCTTCTAGTCATCTTATTCCTACACAGGATGATTTTGTTGATACTCAACATTTTCCTACAATAACATTAGATTTAGACCAGGAGCTATTTTTTGGAACTCAAGAAGACTTTAATTTAGACGATGATCTAGATGATATACCCACTAATGTTGATGACAACACACCCACTAGTGCACCTTCAACTGAAATACCTCCTATTCCCCCTAGTATGAGACGAGGTCCAGTAAAACGACCATTAAAATCAGATGCATGGACATTTTTTGATAGGGACGTAGAGAATCAAGTAGCCATATGTAAAATTTGTAAAAATGTTATAAAATTTAAAACTCGGAAAAGGTCACGGTGGGACGGGGGTTTAATTAGACACGTAGTAAGTGCTCATCCGGCTAGGTATGCCCAATACCGGGCTTCAAAACCGGGTGCGCAAACGCCCGCTCCATCGGGACAAGGTTCACATACGATATCGTCCCGGATCAAGTACGGGGTCAAATTAACCCTATGACGGGGGAATTGTAGGCTCTAAATACAATAAACATAGAGATAGGGAAGCAATATCAAAATTAGTTGCTTGTGGAGGGTTTGCCTTTTTCATTTCCTTCATCTCCGGTTTTTATTCATTACATTAGAGATATATATAATCCTCTTTTAACGGTTTTCCTAGATCAACTGTTAAGAGAGATGTATTTAAATTCGCGCATGAATATCAACAATATTTACGTTTTTCATTATATCATTTTAATGGCAAAGTATCTATCACGTACGATATAGGTCGTAGTACTAACGGCCATGATTATTTAACTCGTAACTTGTCATTGGATAGATTATAAATGGTCTATGCAAAAACGTATTTTAGCGTATAGATATATAGATGATAGGCACACTTTGGTACTTTTATTGCGAGAAAATATTTATCAAGTGTGCGATTATTACGGAATTACCGATAAAATTATGACTATTACATTAGATAACGCTTCTAATAACAATTACGCAATTACAATGTTAAAAAATAGTTTAACTCCATCTTTTCCGGACCATTTTCATATAAAATGTGTGTGCCATATATATAACTTAATTGTAAAGGATGGTCTATCACTTTTTGAAGACATTCTTAGTAAAATACAATTTGCTATAAACTTTATTTTTAAAAGTAATAAAGTACAACGTAGAAAAGAATATAAAAAAACTTGTCACGATTGTGGACTACCTTATAGAAGAATTCCACAAGAAGTATCCACTAGGTGGAATTCTTTATACGAGCAACTACTTGTTGCTTATGACTATAAATTACCTATAACTTTATTTTTTAACTCTCATAATAAAAAGCCAAATGATATGATTTTAGATAGTGATTGGGTAAAAATTTCCGAACTTATTGTATTTTTAGAGAAATTTTTTCAAGCAACAAAAGAATTTTCCGGTATATATTATCCTACTATTTCAACTATGTTATTTTATATAACTCTAATATTTTTATTACTTAGTGAATATATGGAAAAACCGAATTATAAGGCGACTATTAAAAAAATGTTTGTCAAAATTAAAAAATATTTTATTCCTATTCCCTCTATTTATATTATTGGTTACGTATTAAATCCTACTATTAAAATAGACGGTACTAAATCACTAATTGAAACTATTTACGATTGTATAGAAGTACTACCACCTCCAAGTCCCAAAAATCTAAATCACCCACCACCTATTGAACAAACTAAAGAAGAAGCGGTGTCTAGCGTAGAACACCAATGCAAAAATATATATAGATTTTATCAACAAGAAAATGCTAGTAACTTACCGGCTTCCATACCATCTTCTTCATCTTCAACACAACCTCACAAAAGACATGTTTGTTTCTCCGGCTAGTATTGAAAGCCTCGAAATAGAATGTGCGGCCGTACCTCTACTACTAACCAAATTAGCGAGTTGGATATTTTTGTTTTGCGGGGTTCGTACCGTATCAAGAAGTTATCAATGAAGATGGACAAGAAGACTTGCTTCGAAATACTTGGAGGGGAATGAGAAGACCTTTCCGACACTTTCATTGATGGCTCGAGATGTTTTGAAGATTCAAGCGTCATCAACTCAAGCTTGCGTCGGAAAGCGCTTTTTCTGCGAGCGGATATCAAATAGGAGACCACGGACACTCATTGGCGGAGACAAACTTGGAAATTGCGGTATTACTCGAGAGATTGGATACGAGCGGAGCGGAGAAGGTGCGGTCAACCGGAGATCAACGAAGAAGATGATGAAAACTACAACGAAATCTTAACCGAAGGTAGTGGAAGCGACGTGGATCAATTTGACCAACAAATACCAATTCCAACAGAAGAACCACATGAAATCATCAAGCAATTAGAACAGGTTTTTTTGAAAATGTAATTTTTTTTAATTGCAATTTTATTATGTAATTTGCAACTTTTGGACAACACCACAAAGTTGCAATTTAGATTTTAGACAATTGTATTTGTATTACAAAAAAATCATATGTCTATTAAATAATATAAGAGGCACAAAAACAGCCTTGGGATGTTTTTATTACACTATCTTGTTTTGTTTATTGAGTTTTTTTTATTAATATGTTATTTAAAAAAAAAAAAAGGAAAACCAGACCATACCCCGCCCCGAGCCCGAGCCCGACCCGACCCCGCCCCGATACCGACGGGATCGGGATCGGGACGGGACTGGAGCAGGTCCCGCCAGACCCGACCCCGCTAGGCCCGCTAGACCCGACCCCGACCCCCTGGCTCGTCCCGCCCCGACCCCGACCCCGCCAGACCCGGCCCGCCAGACCCGAGCCCGGCCCACTGGCCACCCCTAGTTTGAACTGAAACTAGTAAGAAAGCAAAAGGAATCTACATTTCACATGTCTAAACACAAAATCAGAAAAATAAGCTTATGGGTTCGGGATTTTAAATTATTTTTAATTTACTGAGTCCTAACTCAATAATTTATACAAATATTACTTGGAATAAGTGAAAGGACAAGGAGAAGAATAATGACCTGTTTGTTTGTTATTCTCAACAAAAGGTTTGAGCTTTAGGATGAACTTGCAATTCTGATTTACGCGGGGTTGGGGATGGCGATTTTGGAGTGTTGTTGGGCTGCTAAATAGGTATTTTAATGGGCCGTAAAGGATGCCCATGTTACACAAATGTCCCTTTTAAGACAAAATTCCACGTAGGGATCGCCAAAAAATCCGAAGAACCGAAAAAATCGAACCGAATTTCGGTTTTGATTTTTCTCTTTTTTGAAAAATCGAACCGAATCAGGATTTAGTGATTCGGTTCGATTTTTAATTTTGGACACGAACTAAACCGAAAAACCGAATTATATATATATATTATTTTAGGCTACTACTATCACTTGAATAATAGCCATTGAAGCTAATCTATTAAGCTTTTATGGAAGTCGCATGCGTCATGAACTTGATTAACATATCACGGAAGCATTAACATAAAATGTAGGGGGACAAGTAGTTGTAAATTGATAAAACTTTAAATAGTCATAACTCTGCGCTCGGATGTCCGTTTTATCCGATTTTTTTTTTTGATTTTGCGTATTTTTTCGAGACGGGGCCGGTCAAACATCCAAAAGGCGGTTTGGCACGGCCAATTTTTAGAAAAACGTCCGTTTTCCCAATCAATTTATGTTTTCTCCCAAATTGATTTCTAATTTTCCTTTTTCTTTAGTAAACATCTCACGATACACAATAGATTTCAACGTCGAAATTGCATGATAGTGTAGGTGTGAATGTCAATTTCAGTTTTGGAAATTCAATTTTTAAAAAAAAATAAAAAAAAATCACAGACCCGACCCGGCCCACTAGAAAAAACCGATATAATCAGCCGAACGTATCGGATTTATTTTAAAGAAAAGTTGTATTCGGTTTTAAAATAAAAAATGATTTTTATACGGTTCATATTTTTCGGATACAAAACCGAACCGAACCGATATACGCCCACTCCTAATTCCACGGTTTTCCTTCAAATGGGTTGGTCTTGAATTTTTGCCCTTTAAAATCGAACTTATGCCTATAAGAGCATAAAAATTATTTAAGAGCAACAACAGACAAGAACAAATCTAGTGTGGCTTCACAAGGTGGATTTGGGGAGGGTAGGATGTACGCAAAGAAAGGTTATTTTCGATAGACTCTCGATTGAAAAAAAAATAGTTGTCGCAAAATATACGAAAGGACTTCAGCGCTCGACAAAAATAGGCATAATTTATGAAATATTATGATGCGAAAATATGAAATTATGCTTTAAAGAAAAATATTTTTCTTTTTTGGCATTGAGGGACAAAAATTAAAGACCGACACAAAATACGGGAAAAAGTGCAAATGACCCCACTTTTTGTGCAAATATCGTCCTTAATGAGTCAGTTGCCATGTGGTCACGCACCCAAACATATCTAGTTAGAAAACTCGCAAAAAATAATATTCCATGTGTGTGTTTTTTACTATTATTTCTTCATTTTTTTAATTTTTTCAAATAAGTCCCTTAATTATCCGTGTGAGGTGTGATTTGACACCATTTAAAAAAAAAGAGTGTGCACCAGTCCACGCATCATAAGATATTAGTCCATGTGTATTTTGATAAATAGTTAGTGATAGTTCAGATAGAAAACGCAAATTCTTAATAGTTCGGATAATATTTCAAATGTGTTTTTTACCATTATCTGTTTTTTCTTTGCAGAACTTTTCAGAATTGATAGAACATTTTTTGTTCGAACTCTGTTGGCGGTTGGAAGCAACTTTTGTCCATGCAAGGTAACTCTTTAAGAAAGAAAATTAGTAGCATATTTTTTGCCTTCTTTCAATATTACGCCATAAACTAATTTTATAGAATTTAACATAATATTAATGTATAAATTTTTCACTTGGTTGGATAATCAGCTAATTGGTGAAGCTGTTGTGCTACTAATTCTACTGTTTTTTTAGCTAGAAGTGGATATATACTAATTACATTTTAATAGTGGCTAAACATTAATTAGCATTTCAAGAAAGATAGTTATATCTGCTGTCGGAACAAATATAACACACATATTTCTTAGAAGACAAGTGGTTGGTTTTTCTCAACAAATTTCCACAAAAAAAAGTCAAGGACTTGATATTTCATTTCGCAATTAAAATTAAACTATTTGACTCTCGTGAACATAGTACGAAATGTAGTGCCTTAACTAACCGAATACATTACTCTATTGAACTAACTTTCAAACCAGATAGAGAAATTGTTTAGTTACAAATATATCAGCATTCTGCTTGTTGTACGAGATGCACACAAGCGAACTGTCAATAATAAATCTCATACTACCAAACGTATTCAACCAAATATGTCAGTGGAGCACTAGAGGGGATGTGCTTTAATATACCTATACATCAGAATCATCATCAGATGTAACTTCAGACTGAGAATCTGCCTCCTCTTCATCTTCCTCGTCATCGTATTCATCAATTTTTATTGTGCTTTTGACAGTCATCTTGGTCAATGCTGCAGTCTTGCTAGCCCTCTGTGACCGAGTACTCGTTACAACAGGATGAGTTGGGAGAACGGATTGGGTGAATTCTTCATCTGATGAAGAATCTTCTACTTCCTTTGCTCGTCTCCTTGCTCGAGTTGTTCTAGTTGATTTTGGCGCTGGAGTTGGCAGTACTTCCATCGAGTCATCCTCATCGAGTACAATATCAAGATCCAACTTTGCTGAGACATAATAAAACACGTTAACAGAATTATCATAAGCAAATGTATATCTAAGAGATTCAATTGGCTATAGTAAGAGATTAATGCAAGGAAAAGAGTGTATGATGACTCTTCAAAATTTCTAAACAAAACGACATGGTAACTGTTGTATTAAAGCCACTAAACCAAAAGTAGTTACCTAAAATAAGTTTAACTTCATCAGATGATAGCTTTTGGTCTGGAGATTTGTCTAAACCCTTTAGTCGCTCAGCCTTCTGTTTCAACTCCTTAAGAAGCTCTCTTTCAGCTAGCACGGTAACCCGATTCAACAGCTGCCTCATTAACTTGACAGCCCCTTGTTCTGTCGGTCTAAAGTGAAGCAAGAATAGTGTCTTACACAGTGCAGAAACGTATGCTTTTTCTGCAGCTGTCTTCTTTGCATGGAAGCTGGCCACCTTGACAGACAACCCAAAGAAATTTTCATTGCATTGAACAGAACAGGAACACTGGTAAAAGTATTGTACACATATATGTTCGTTAACCTATATATGATGAGGACGCTGAAGAGGAAACTGTGAATAAATACCTCGGCAGCAATACGTATTGCAAGCCCTTCCTCCCCACTCTCGTGCACAGAAGAAGGTTCAGCTGAATCGTTCTGGTTTTCATTATCATTTTCATTGGCTGGTGCCGTTTCCTCATAATACAAGGGAGCCTGCATCATCTGCACCATAAAACGTGATGCTTGGGTAGCATGCTTTCGCATGTTAGAGACCATGAATGTAGATCCTGTGACATTGCCATTGATGCCTGGCCACAAAGAGCGCATAACTGGCATGAAAGCCTTGGATAAACATTTCTGCATTGCAAACCAGATTTTTTCTTTAATAACACAACCAAAATCACAGATCTATCCAATTCTCGTATATTTTGCATGCACAAATTTGAAATTCTACAAACCTTGTGGTTCAACGAGATGGATGGATAATGCTCAAAAAATACAGAAAGGCATTGCTTCAACCTGTGAGGTAAACTATTATCAGACGGACTTCCAGAAAATGAGTATAAACTGAAGTGAACGGCAAAGAGATTTACCTCTCAAGTTCCTTATTCTCACTACAGAAATACAAGCTTATGAGCTTAGCTAATAGCAGAGGATTAGACAATGTAGGTATGCTTGGACACTTCTTACTTAGCAGAAGAATCTTCGCAAATCCCTCACCAAGAACTGTTGGAACATTCTCATGTTCATCACAGTCATCGGAATCACCTGAATTGTGCTTCTCCAATCCAGCATATAACAGGTCAAGTAATTCTATCTCCACATCCTCACTTCCAATGCTGAATTTGATATCAGATAAATTTATTTTATGATCTTGAAGTTGTGATGAGAGATCCTGGTTCATTGCTTTATCAACTATATTAGGACCATGCCACAATCCAAGGTCAATCAATGCCTTAGAAGCCATAACAGTAATTGAAGAGGGACCCTTAACAAAAGAAGATCTTAGTTGCTTTACTACATCTTCACTAGGTCTCCTTTCTAATAATCCAAAGAGACCAAGGCACCTAATAGCAGCCCTCTGAACGTCTAAGTGGACATGTTTTGCCTGCATGTCACAACAATACAAAATATCTCAGAATTCGTAAAGTAGATGACAGAGGAATAAACAACATGAAACTGTGAGATTATGACAATTCATCCATCTCATTAGAGAATGTAACTTTTCCAAGATACAGACCCCAGGAAGCAATACAGAATGCAAAACTTCAGTCGGTTCTATTGCTTTTCCATGCATCCAGCGAAAAGACTGAGCATGTTCTAAGAGAAGGCTAATCACAGCAAGACAGTGCAACCACTGCATGAAGTCTGCAGTCCTCTCTCTGCATGGTCTAGCAAGTTCCTCCACCACCTGTAAAACTACTACTTCAAATTCTCCTGGAGCTGAATGGACTTTTCTTGCCAACTCTGCCACAGCAGCAGCCCAATCTTTGTCACCACCAAGATTGATACCATCTCCTATGACAACTTCATTGTCATGCTCATCTAATTCATGATCAGGGGGTATGTGAAGCAACTCCTGCAGAAATTCACTTGCAACTCTTCTGTTGGTAATGTCAGAAAAATCAAGCATCGCACCAAGCAATAGCAGTTGGCGAGATGCAAATCGGTAATTGACTCCTGCAATAATCAGGTACGGTCATCAATAGCACAAAATGGAAGGAAAAGAAAACAGAGGACAGAGATCAAAAAAATTATAGAATACAAACAAATTCCTCACCAGCAACTGTGTGACCTTTAATCAATTCAACATAATCACCAATAGAAGCAGGAAGAGCTCTGTCAAGAAGATCATTTTTATCTGATGCTTCTGCTGCATATACAGCAGATTCTGTGCCCGTTGTTGTAGCAGCTTCAGATCCCTTTGCCTGTTTGGTAATCAGATGGAATATTTACACGTTGGTGATGAGAAAATATTGGCACTACTCATCATCCAAATAAAAAGTTCATATGCAGCACATGCCATTTTCATATTTAAGATAGATAAATAGCAACTAGGTTTGCCACTTCAGTTCTACAGAATCCTCAAGCCTATGCTCAAATATGTTCCTACATACTTCTACAGGAAAATTGTGAAGGAACCTGCAATCTTTATTTTGGACCTTCATCATTGACATTCACATAATTCAAGTTGAGGACATAAATGACCTCAATAGAACTAGATAGTAGCAAAAGAACTTATTGGAACAAGAATGACCAACTTATACTTGTTCAAAGTACCAATTGCATGTTCTTCTTTCACAAAAATAGAAGTCAACTATAGAACTGATTAACCGTGAGTTATTCATAAAAACATGAACTAACCAGTACAGCACATAGTAACTAGCTTGTTATGCAGTTAATCAACACAGATTTGAAATGATTAAATTCCAAAGATTATCATAGCAGACCAAGGCTCTATAAGCTGGACGTATAAATGTTGAAATTAAGTGTGCACATATTACATTATGCTCTACCTAAACCAAGAAAGATATATAACTCCATTCCTTATCCACATCATGCAATCCAAGCAAATCACTTTGGCAAGCACAAAAATACCTAAGAATTTACATCCAATCTATTCAACTGATGTCATTAATTTGTGATTAGCCACATCTTTTCTATTGAATGATGTCCATTTACTGCTCAGATAATTAAGGTGAAACAAGATATTTGTTCACTTATTTCTGGTTTTAGTCTTCCACTGAGGCTCTTGAAACGTTACAGAGAAGGTAAATGTTGGATCTATAGAACAAATAACTCCATATGTTTTAAGGAGTTTTGAGCCGCAAAATGTTACATTGAGACAGTTGAAGACATGACATGAGACCTGATAAACAAATAATAAATACCCACTTGTGCCTCCATCTGCAAGTGCTTACAGACAGCCCTCCAGAAGAAAGCAACTTCTGCCTCCATGAGTTGGATGCTAAGATTGCACTGACCTAGTATGAAAAAAAGATATGCAATTAAATGTTAGAACTGCAAGCATAAATTGCTCCAGACTTCGTGAAACAATTAATTTTATGAAGAAAAAAAGCAAAAATGAATATCCCCAGCAATATACGTAACCGAAGGTTAAACTAGGTAAGCAATTGTCATTCTATTCTTCATTTTCAGAAAACTTTGATCAAGAATTACATTTAAACATAGTTTCTTATTAAAAACAGAGATAGATATCATAAGCATACTAAGAAGCAAAATAAGTAGGCATTAAATAGTTTAAATTTCTAAGACCAACCTTCAACAGCGTCATTATTTGATCTAAAAAATTGTCTCATACTTTGACCATCTTGCAACTTAATCAGTCCTGCTTTTAATAGACTGTCCATTGCAGACTCTCCAACTGATTCATATGTTTCCACATCAAGATATTTAAGTAGTTCTAGCGGGTCCCCGTTGCAACCCTTGGTAAGCCACTCATCTTTCAGCATCCTAAAGCACTCCCTTACAACAGATGAAGCACGATCAGCAAGTCCTCTCTCCAAAATGAGTGTTCTGAGCTTGATGCTGTAATATGTAGGAAACACTAACATGTTATAAGATAACTATGAATGCAACCTACTTAAATGAGAGTAGAAATTATTAAAGCATCTTTTTTAACACAATTGCATAATTCTTGCCAATTGAATGATCAACCTTACACAATGAATCCATCATATGAATCTAAAAGGAGTTGAGAGCACCTACTTTCGTAAATGCATAAGCCCATATATATATCTATAATTTAAAACATTCTATGGTAACATACTTCAGTATTAACATTAAATTGTGCTACACAGTATATTTTGTTGAATAGTTAAAGGTCTTGGCATAAAAATAAAAATAGCGAAAGGTCCTAACTCTTCCACCAACCTAAAGGCTAAAGCAACTGTAAATATCTACACAGCACTATGCATGTGAGTTCAAAAATACACTGTCAAGCAGAAAGAAAAAAAAAAGACAAATTATATGTATATAGATGTGTCTGTGTGTGTGCATGTATGTGTTATGTATATATATGTATGTACATAACAAGAGGGAGGGAGGGAGGGAGGGAGGGAGAGAGAGAGAGAGATTCCCAGCATCAAAGATTCAAAAACTTTAAGCAGCCTAATGGTTATAAATCAGAGAGTGTGACTCTCAAGCATGTGCATGAAACATGAAGTTAGATTTTCTACAATATACCAGAAAGGATGTGTACGAATTTGATCCGACATGCATATGGTACCATTTTCAAGGTAACTATGAATTTTGATCACAAGGCTTCACTGACTGAAAAACTATCTGGCTTATGCTCACAGAGCATAAAAAAAAAGAGGCCTGTGTCCCTTTTGGTTGTAAACTAGGTTATACAAATCTAAGCTCCAATACTTCCACAGTTAATGCACTAACATGTGAAATGAATTTAAAGATATAAGGATAACAAAAGACTCTCAATGAAATAATTTCCAGGTTAAATCGAGTGGCCATCACGAATTCTGTGTTTGGAGGACTGTACTTGTAATTCTAACAGACGACTTAAAAAAAGAATATTCTTTGTAGAACTTTCTTGATATTGACCGAGAAGCAAACAAGGGCATGAATTAGCTGGCTATATTTGAGGCTTGTTGTTTATTTTAGGGCAAAATGTGGAGGAGTTAATTGTAGTCAGCAACGGGAGAATATCAGGGAGAGAAACCAGTTTGACTGACACCAATTATATTTCTAATTGTACACATAACCACAGATATGAGGTATATCCTGCAGGAATTTAAATGATAGATGCAAGCTGCACAAAATAATGGAGAATACACACTTCTCAGTGATCCCAAGAAAAGAATGGATATCATCCCAAGATGAAGAAAGGGGAAGTCAAAGATAATACATTTAAGCAATGGCTTAAAGTTACCTGAGGCTCTGCAGGGGAAATTTACTAGCAATAACACAATAAGCTGCTTTGCGGACTGATTCACTCACATCCAGGGTACAATCAATTATTGCTGCAGAAGACACATGAGATGGTGGAAGGCATAATACAATTGTCCTACGGACATCCTGCAGACAACGCAATATAGAGGAATTCATCAATTCATTTGGATATAGTTACATTAAGACCTTTCAGGAAAGTTTCATTGGTTAAGTAAAATATGCATAGATGCTATAGATTCCTCACTAGTGTTAGGTGCTATATAGACGAAATGAGTTACATACTGACTGTTTAGAGCAATATGTAATGAAGTATGATGCATCATTTTCATCTAAGGAGAATACATTGCTTACGCATAAAGGTAAAAAACTCACCACATTTTGTTCAAGAGGAAGTGTCTCCAGAAATAGTTCCAAAATGTCGGCATTTTCTGTGTCATTCACGAATCGTGAAAGCGCCCTCACGGCAAAAGTACGGACAGCAGCAACCTTATCACCTACACGCAACTTCATGCTCTCTAAAACTTCATCCCAAAGTTCAGAGCTAACTTCTGTGTCATCTGGCAATCGTATTATGATCTAGAAGAAAAGAAAATCCTCAAGGAGATTACAACTTACGAACAACCAATTATACAACGGGATCAAGATAAAAGTGGGAAAAAAGCAAAAGAAAGTGCAAGCTTGTATATTTTCATAAGAAAGAGAAACTCGTAAGATCAAAAGTAACCAAATTTTGAAAGATAAGGGAAATTACCTAATATTTTGATTTTAAACCTAAAACTAGAGAAAACGTAATGTGAGATTACATAGCTCATTTAGCATGACTAAATTTGAATTCAATCAACTACGCCCAATTACAAACTAGTTGGGGTCAGCTATATGAATCGTCTAAATGGAGTTCACTCTTTTCGGGCCAATTTTATTGCAATACTCATTATTTATCTTTAATACTAATTATGTCAAAATTTGTATGTATGTAGGTTCACCTAACATCAACATTTTACGACCCCCCCCCCCCCCCTCCCCATATTGTAGATGTATCTTCTTACTGTATAACACTCTCATGACACTCCAATGCAATGTTAATGAAATTCGATAAGGAAAAACTGATGCATTGTCAGAGATATATTGCAAAATGGAAGTGCAACGGAATTCAACTTCACCAAAAGATTATCTGAAGATAGGTGTGACAGATACTAAAAGCAGGACTTGTGGATCCAAACTGGGAAACTCGCAATTAGTATCTCTGTAGTTCTTTCAAACTAAACGACTTGTAATCCCTACGCAGGAGGCTAGCTCATTCAGTTTTCACCTTACACTCTTCCAGATGCAATGTTTTCCTTCTCCATGCATATTGACTACTGTGTATTCTCCCTCTCCTCTAACAATTTTTCAAGTCAATCCTTGATTTCTCATTTCTAGTTCTTTCTATCTTTGCTTGATTACAGCCAATAAAAAGATTATAAACTAATGATAACAGAGTCAATTTAATATGAGATTCTTCCTCTACACAAGAATAAATAAGCTTCGGAGTACATTATTCCTCTCTTTGTAACATGAATGTGTTGCCCAAGCAACTACATATATAAGCACACACCAAACTCGAATTGTTGATAACAAAAGTGACATGAAAACTGACTTCACAATGCAAGTGCAGTATGTGTCATAAGTGCTAAAAAGAAGTTTCCCAATCTTTACAGCAGGTAAAAGTTCAGATTTTTCACATTTGAGATGTGGACAAAGCTGCACCTTTTACTACAGTCGTCACTTTTGTCATCTACAGTATTAATGGTGCGCAAAAACAGTAGCCAAAAGAGGTAATGTACACTAAGGAGATCACTTCTCAGTACTCATGAATGTGCTTTGCCGAAAGAACATTACATGTCAAACTATGTATTTTTCAAAATTCATAGCAAAATAGAATCCTCATACTTTCTCTCTACTCAGCAAGTTGACATTTGAACACAATTTTACATTTTCTCATCCAATGATTTGTAAAGGAATATGTTCCCCGATTTTATTGATGAATGATTTACAATATATGTAGTATTACAAAAGTATTTACCTTGCTATAAATTATGTAACTAATCAACCTAATTACAAAAGGATTATAATTCTACCTAAAATAGGAGAAATACAATTAATGGAAGAATATTCGGCAAATATTCCATTACACCCCCGCAGTCGAAGCGTGAGGTTCACGAACACTTCGAAAATCATCAAATAGTGTGCGCGGAAGTCCTTTGGTGAAGATGTCGGCAATCTGATATCTAGAAGAAATATGAAGGACACGAACTTGACAACGAGCCACTTTTTCTCGAAGGAAATGAATGTTCATCTCAATGTTTTTAGTGCGTTGATGTTGGACGGAATTACTGGAAAGATATATCGCACTAATATTGTCGCAGAAGACCGGTGTTGCCTTTTGAATTGGGCAGTGAAGCTCAAGTAGAAGGTTACGGATCCAACAAGACTCAGAGACGATGTTGGCAACACCTCTGTGCTCTGCTTCGGCACTAGATCGGGATCGGGATAGTGTAGGTTGCCTTTTGGAAGGCCAAAACAATATGTTATCTCTGAGAAAAACGCAGTAACCAGACGTGGAGCATCTAGTGTTATGACATCCACCCCAGTCATCATCAGAATAAGCAGTAAGACCAGTGATCGAGGGCATGCATGTGTGCTTCCGTCGGATTGTGCACGTGCAAGCAAATTTGTTGCACGACATAGGATATGACTGGTCTCGTGAATGTGAGGTACTGCAGGGCCCCAGCCATGCTACAATAGTGAGTCGGGTCTGAATACGGAGGGCCGGAATCAGCGCTGAGCTTGGAATTGGTGTCTACTGGTGTGTGGGATGATTTGCAAGATGTCATGCATGCACGGTCAAAGATTTTTTCGGCATATTTCTTCCGACACAGAAATAGGCCGCCAGAATATCGAGTGACATAGATGCTCAAGAAATAACTCAGGGAGCCCAGATTCTTCATAGCAAACTCAGAGGAAATAAGAGACATAATGGACCGGCGAAGAGCATCAGATGATGTGGTGAGGATGATGTCATCAACATATAATAAGAGGTAAGTCATGTATGGACCCTTGTTGTAGATGAACAAGGAATGATCGGATCTGTTGTGTGAAAAAATGATAGAGGAGACATAATAGGCGAATCACTGGTACCATGCTCGAAGAGCATGTTTCGGTCTATAGAGCGATTTCCGCAACATACACATATAATCCGGATAAATAGGATTCCTAAAACCCATAGGTTGATGCATATATACCGTTTCATGAATATCCTCATGTAAGAAGGCATTCTTGACATCAAGCTGATGAATGGGGCAAGACTTGGATAGGGCAATGCTGAGGACGGTCCAGATTGTTTCGGGCTTAACGACCGAGCTGAACGTTTCATCACAGTCTACTCCACCTGTTGAGACCTGCCATCACCTACAAGACGAGCCTTGTATAACTCAAAAGAACCATTAGATTTCTTTTTATGTCTAAAAATCCACATAAAATGAATAATGTTAGCATCAGGCGGACGGGGTACTAGGTCCCACGTTTTATTATCAGTAAGAGCATTATATTCGTCAATCAGTGCAACTTTTCAATTTAGGTTGGACAAGGCATCCTTCAGATTTCGAGAGATAGGGGAAAGGACAACTGAAACGGATAGGTTAAACAACCATTTAGGTTTAGAAATTCCATGCATGGCAGGCATGAGTAGTGTTGCGCTTGATTTTCCGAGTTTCCTCATGAATTAGCTTCAAACACGCCTAATCAAACAGTGGTAACGGTGTGCATTGCTGAAGGATGGTGGCAACACCGTCATAGGATTCGTTCAAGCCTGCAATAAGTTGAAAAACCATTCGCTAATTAGTGATGGGTGCGCCAACGTTGGAGAGTTGGTCAGCAAGCATCTTGAGTTCTTGACAATATGCAAACACGTTTGAGAAATCATCCTGATGAACATTCTTGAACTAATTTTCAAGTTGTAACGTTCGTTGAGTTTTGTAGCCGTGGAAAATACTTTTCAAACATTCCTACGTTTGGCGGGCAGTTGCATCGGTCTCAATGATGGTGTGCAACAGATCATTAGACATCGTGTCGTATATCCACTAGAGGACGACTGCGTTCAAACGAGACCGGAGTGCATCATCAGAAGTCGAAGGCGAGGGGAGGTCTGTGGACTTTGGTGTAGGAGGGATGATATAGTTGATAACTTCATAAACACGACAATGGATCTTAAAAAGTTTCGCCCACGAGGAGTATTAACCTTTTTCCATCTCAAGGGTGACATGGATGAAGTTTTTGATATTATTGATTGCAAGTGCATGATGGAATTTGGTTTTGTCAATCATGGAAGATGAAATTTAAGAGGAAGATGGAGGGAGAATGTTTGGAAAAACTAGTGTTCCGTCGTGGGAAATGAGGCGGACGAGAGAAGAAGTCAGCGACTAGGGTAGAAGATTTAGGGTTAGGCTTTGATACCATATAAAGAATGAATCTTGGGCCTAACTCAACCCCAAAAACTAGTTGGTATGGTAAGAATTGTCCAAGTACATGTTCTCATTTCATATCCGATGTGGGACTCTTAACACTCCCCAGCACGCCCAGACATTGTTAACTGGAGTGTGCATAATATAATTTGGAGGTCCAACATCGGTGAACAAAAAATTGAAATGGATCTGACTCTGATAACATGAAGGAATATGTTACCCGATTTTATTGATGAATGATTTACCATATATATAGTATTACAAAAGTATTTACCTTGCTATAAACTATGTAACTAATCAACCTAAGTACAAAAGGATTATAATTCTACCTAAAATAGGAGATATACAATTAATACAATTAATGAAAGAATATTCGGGAAATATTCTATTAATTTGTTCAAAGCATAAAGTACAACTATCTCAGTTCATATTAATATGCTTTAAGGAACAGCCTAGCATGTCAACACTATTTAATATTAAAATTCATAGCAAAATAGAGTCCTCCTCCTTACTCTCTGCTCGGCAAATTGACATTTGTACACATTTTTACATTTTTGTAGCAAAATAGGCAACAATAAAATACAGTTTTCTCTTATTATATAACTTTTTACCTCAGAAATTATCTGGCAAGCCCTAATTCTAGCAGTTTTACTTCCTGCTACAGCTGCGATAAGCAAAAACTTCAAAAACTTCTCCAAAAACTCATCACAATCCAAACCACATTTATCATCTCTCACACTAGCGAAAACAGCAACGAATCTAATGATTCGCTCCGCGGAAGCAGTACGACGCTGAAAATCGAATATGGGCGTTAACGCTCTCGAGAATGCATCGAAAAACTTCTCCGACGAGTTTGTAGTAGATCGGAGAGATGAGAGTTCCTTGAGTTTCCGTAGATGTGTTGCGTGTGACGATCGAGCATCGTCTAAAACCCTAGATATTCTTTCGGTTAATTTTTTATGTAATTGTTCTGAATCTACTACTGGAACTGGCATTTTCGAACAATTTTTTATGTAATTCTTCGGTTCTCTCTCTCTCTCTCTCTCTAGATCTGCTTGAGAGTTGTGGAAATTTTGTGGAAGTGATGGATATGGCTTTCAGTGAAATGATTTTGAATTTGTGAGCGGGAAATGTTTTGGTGTGGCCCGTTGAGATTATTATATCTGACTAATAATTTTCTTTTTACATTTTTTATTATATATATATCCTTTATACCAATGTGATTAAATTTTGATATTTTAATCATTATGTTATGAATTTACTTCTACAGGCTACATCCTTTATATTAATGTGATTAAATTTCAGGTTCATATTTCAAAAGTTTTTCATAATTCTTAGATCCAGAGGTAGTCGGTAGCTAAAATGAAAGTCGTCACTTTCTCCTAAATAAGGGAAGGACACGGGATTCTAACCTACGTAGAAAAATTTCAACAAATTTACAATTTGCCGCCATTACCGTTTTCAATGCCGATAGCAGCTCCCGCTGAAGCGATAGCAGTAGCTCCTGCATCCATAGATCAAGGTTAAATTGAAAGTCACTAGTCAATCCAACTGCACGGATGAACGGCGAAAGTCAAGAGTACGTGCAACCAGGTGTATCAAGATCGAATCCTACAATTAAATTTGAGGTTGTCTAAACCTGATACCCTGCTCTAGAATTTAGATTTCATTCTGCTCCTACATTAATTCTAGAATCTAGATTAAATTTCTTATATCTTAATCTTTAGGTTATAAATTAACCACCAAAGGTTATGTTTGCACAATGTACTCATGCATCCTTAATTAGATGTATCGCATTTGAACCTTATAATTAAACTTGAGATTTTCAAACCTGATACCCTGCTCTAGAATCTAGATTTCATTATAACATTAATTTCATCCTCCTTTGTAGTTCACGTTCATAGGTAGACTTCTCAAATGAGGACACCATAAAACGAACTCAAGACTTTATCAAGCCTCGCAACGTAGTCATTCGTTTTAGTTATTCCACACTGATATTAAAAGCGCCTAATCGTCTTTCATAAGAGCGTTTTATCCTCAAAGTGATTTTTTCAACAATTTGAATTAATTATGCCTCAAATTGAATATGAACACAAGTGAGAAACCAAAACAAAGATACAATTTGTATAAACTTATTTATACTTACTAAAGATTCAGTATTTTATGACAGATTCATTTAATTTGAAGAACTTATGGGAGGAGTATCGTAATAATGTGTCTACTCATATAAAATCAGACGTAATTTTCAAATGGACTGGGTAAAATGTGGACTACGGGCTTCTTTTGAACCAAATGGGCCCAATATAGTTGAAAGCAAATGGTGCATTTGGACCGATCTATGTTTCTTTTGGATTGGACAATTTGATGGGCGAACCAAAACATGCAGTGTAAAAAGGCCAAATCAAATGTGGAAATTCAGTTACGAAGCATTTTATGCATGTTACGATGTGATTCTAGTACATATTTTTGTGCGGAATTCCTTCAAAGGCACTAGTCTTTAATTTTTGCCCCTCAAATTTGAAATCTTTAATTTTTTTCGCCTAAAAATTCATGAGTTCCGGATTCATACCCCTGTTTAGACAAAAAAAATTAAAAAAATCGCAAAACAGAGGTTTGTAGCAAAATTAGGCCTATATCGACAGGAGTTTGCCTTTAAGGCACTGGTTTGCCTTAAGGCTTAATTTTGGGTAAAAGTTGTGAAAAACCTCTGCCGAATAGGCCTAATTTTGCCCGAATAGTCATATTTTTGCTACAAACCTTTTCCTTGCGAAATTCTTTTTAATTTTTACCTGAGCAGGGGTTCGAACCCAGAATCTCGAAGTATTAGGCGAATGACAAAAATTAAATATTTTAAATTTGATGGACAAAAACTAAAGACCACCCTTAAATAAGGCCATTCGTGAGAAATGCATGTTCTAGTAAGTGTGAGTCACACCAAACTTAATTATTTATTTTATGATTAAATTTAATCAAACACATGGGATTTAGAATCTTTACGCACTAAGCGTGAATAGCAACACATATTTAGGTTCTTGAGAAGATTGAACTGAGATGAGGTAAGCTTAATTTTTTGGGGAAAACAATTTATAAGCCTTCAACAGGATAAGAAACTTGAGAGGATTGACGAAGCTGAGAGTGGGATCAAAAATTTGAGGAATCAAAGGAATGCAAATGGGCTAGACTTCTTTCATAGTTAAATATTTTTTATTTTTTATATATAACATGCTTATATAGCGTGGGCGACACAATACTTAGTTATCTAACTTATAGTCCATTCAAAATCTAACTAAACAAATCGAATTTACGATCTTCGATTGATAGGCATAAATCAGTATATTGATTATTAAACATATTTTAATATATATATATGTGCATGCATGCATATATGTGTTGTATGTGTATGTAGTTGTGTTCTGTTAAATTTGGCAAAATACATCAAATCCATTCCGAACTTGTTCCGAAAAGTCGAGTTCACACTCAAATTAATCGGACAACCTATTACCCCTACTTTTATTTTTAGTGAAACTAACACCTCCCTGCCAGACCAAACCCAAGAATTGATTGAGCAATGAAGCCGAAGCCGACGATCTCCAAAAAAAAAAAAAGACAATGACGAAAGGCAATGACGAAAGGGGGAGTATTGATTTTGTAAGAATTATGGAATATTTTCCTCAATGATTTCATTCCAATGACTTGGTAATTATACCAATATTTCAAGCATAAAATAAGGAAATGATAAGATATGATTCTCTACAATCATGCATCCTAATTACCCTAATCTATTTTAATTGTCCTACCATATACATAAGATATTACAATAATTACAATAATCATAATTAATTGGAATAATTAATTATGATTCTATCACTCCCCCGCAGTCGAAGCGGGAGGGAGACGGATGCTGAAACTGTCTCGAAAATCTTCAAATAATATCAGCGGAAGACCTTTAGTGAAGATATCCGCGATCTGATAGCGCGATGAGACATGTAAGACACGCACTTGTCCGCGAGCCACCTTTTCACGAACAAAGTGAATATCTAGTTCGATATGTTTAGTGCGTTGATGGTTGACCGGATTCCCTGAGAGATAGATAGCACTAACATTATCACAGTATACCAATGTGGCTTTCGGAATTCGAAAATGGAGTTCTAGGAGCAGATTCCGAAGCCAGCATGATTCTGACACTACATTGGCGACCCCTCGGTATTCTGCTTCGGCACTAGAGCGAGACAGTGTGGCTTTTATAGCTATGCAAGTATACGTATCGCAATTTGTGATAATTTTCGGTAAGACTGAGTATCGTCCCACAGAGACTGAATTATCAATTACCAAATAATTAATCTATAGTTTCTATTTGGCTAACTAATCTTGAATTGTAAAGATTAAAATAAAAAAAGCATAAACGAAGGTAAAATGCAAGAATAAACTAACAACAAAAACGCACTAGTTAAATTCGAAAATGAAAGCAATTAGGGACTCCAATCTCATCAACTATCCACTCTACCATTTACTAATGCAAGATTATCAGTTCTTCTTCTTATTAAGATAGCAGGTTAACAAAAATGTTCTATATTCAATTACGACATATAAAACTCAACCTAAATGAGAATTTTCTATATTTCTATGATAAATTCCATCATTTAGGAAGCATTAAGATCAACAACCTAAAAGCTACACAAGCAATCGTAATACTCTCGTTCAAGATTAAGCTTATGTCAATTCAACTATAGCATATTCAAATCTCACTTTTCATATTTTGATTTAAACTCATTTAGATAAACGAAAATCAATGGGCAATCAATTCTCATTCAATAACCACACAATTGAAAAGACCTTAATAGATGAAGAAGACAAGATAACTTTGCATTAGTTCATGATAGAGGTTCAAGTGACTTAATTGAAAACCCTAATAGAAGAATTAGTTCATAGTCATACTAAAATTAACACATAAACTGAAAATTAACATAAATATACTTTAAGACAAGGAAAAAGAACTTGAGGAAATGGTATCCAATGGCTCCTCCAAAGCGCCAAAACCTCTTTCTCTCCTTGATTCTCCCCTCCTTGATTCTCCTCATTTTCCTTTTATAGCAACCCTAATTTTTCCCTTTGAAAAGACCTTTTTTTCCCTGTGAAAAATTAGTTCCCGTAATACATACAAACACAAGCGTCGCGGCTCATTTACAAATTTCAATAAGCGCAGCGGCTCAGTCCAGAGAGCGTCGCGGTGCTCTCACTCCAGAATCGTGGTCTCTCTGCCTCCAAAGCGCCGCGGCTCTGTTATAGGCGCCACGACTCATTTGTCATTTTCTTATTCGAGACACGTTCAATTGCATCGCGAACTTTCCAGGACTTCTCTAAACCGTTTCTTTGACCAAACCGGCATATTTATCTTCAATATCCGCTTATTCTCTCTAAATCCGTCTCACTTCCATTATGTATCGCTTTATTCTGAAAACAAAACTAAAACAAGCGTAACACGGTACAAACCAACTTAAAGACTAACGCAAGACTCTCTAAAACGCACTCTAAAATAGTACTTAAACAGACTTAACAAATACTTGCAGTAGTTGCCCAAGAAGTGGTTGGATCACTTGAAGTGGCCTTTGATCATAAAGTACCAGAGTTGCTGGAACCAGTGCCATTGCATGAGATTGTTCCTCCTTCTGTTGATATTGAAGAAAGACCAGCTAGAACAATTAGGAAGCCTGAATGGTGTAATGACTATATCACTAATAATAGTCATGATGGGGCCAGTGTCTATCCTATGAGCAAATATGTGTCATATATTGCAACATCAGAGAAGTATAGAACTTATTTGGCTAAGTTTTCTAACATGAGTAAGCCCAAGAACTTCAAATAAGCTTCAAAAGATGAAAGGTGGATAGAAGCCATAAAATATGAAGTCAAGGCACTAAAGGATAGTCATACGTGGAAAATTGTTGATCTCCCAAATGGGAAGAATGCAGTAGTTTCCAAGTGGGTATATAGAATCATGTACAAGGATAATGGTGATGTAGCAACGGGATATAGCCAAAATGAGGGTATTGACTACCATGAGGCATTTTCTCTATTAGCCAAGATGAATACTATGAGATCAGTGATAGTATTAGCAGCATCTAAATGATAGAATCTTCATCAGATGGATGTATATAATGCATTCTTACAAGGATATTTGTATGAAGAAGTATACATGGAGTTGCTAGAGGGATTAAAGAGAAAGGGGGACTAAGGTGTGCCAGTTGCTTAAATCCTTATATGATTTGAAGCAGGCATCAAGGTAGTGGAACATAAAATTGACTGATGCCTTGGTAGTTGCAGGGGTCACACAGAGTCCACATGATTACTCACTATTTACAAAGAAGTCTGGTGGCAACATTGTGATAATTTTGGTGTATGTAGATGACTTACTTATCACTGGGAATAACAATGTTCTTATAGAAGAGTCCAAGTAGATTCTACATCATGAATTCAGAGTCAAGAACTTGAGTGAGCTTAAATATTTTCTTGGGATAGAAGTGTTGAGGTCAAAGTTCGGTATTGTTCTTAATCAAAGGAAGTACATTTTGAAACTCATTTCAGAAATGGGATTAACTGGTACAAGACCAGTTGTTACACTACTAGAAATTGGACAGAAGTTGACTATTGTGAAGTATGATAAGATTGTTGAGGTCAAGGGTGATGGAGTTTTAAAAGATGCTTCAATGTATCAAAGGCTGGTAGTCAGGCTTTTGTATGTTACTATCACAAGGTCGAATGTTAGTTTTGCAGTTCAGACACTAAGTCAGTTTATGCAAGAACCCAAAGTGTCACATTGGAAAGCAACTATTAGAGTGGTCAAGTACCTCAAGAATGCACCAGGGCAGGGTCTCATATTCAGATCACAACCTACACAAGAGTTGACTTGTTGGTGTGACTCAGACTGGGTAGCATGCCCAAATACAAGGAGGTCCATTACAGGTTATGCAGTGACGTTTAGGAATTCATTGATCTCCTGAAAATCAATGAAGCAACGGACATTGTCTAAAATCTAAGTTGAGGCTGAGTATAGGAGTATGGCAGCAGTGGTAGCAGAGGTCATTGATTATTGGGATTGTTTAAGGAGTTAGGGGTATAGATACATCAACCAGTGACAGTTTGGAGTGATAGCAAAGAAACCATCCAACTAGCAGCAAATCCAGTTTATCATGAACGTACTAAACACATAGAAATTGACTGTCATTTCATACGAGACATGATCAAAGATGGTACAATCAAGACAGAGTTTGTGGTCACAGGTAATCAACAGGCAGACCTGATGACAAAGGGATTAAGTAGAACAACATAGGAGTGCTATTTTTATTTGCACCCTCCAACTTGAGGGGAGTATTAAGTGATCACGTGCTGTGCTTGTGATAGTTTAAATGTCAGTTAGAGTGTAATTAGGTGGACCCCACATTAATTAATTAGGTGGTTAGTTTGTTATAGGGTCAAGTAGTCGGTTAGTGGTTATTACTAAGCTGGATAATTAGGGCAACATTTCATTTTCTTCACTTGAATGAATACAGAACAAAAAATTCACAATTCTCTTCCACTTAAATTCATACATCTCTCTTTGAATTGGTACAACTATATAGTATATAGGTCAAGATTCGATTATAATTATTTTTCTAAGAATATAATAAAATGTCATTTTCTGGCATTATTGTCTTCTGATGTTGGTTGCTAGTTGTTGCCCTTTAATGTTTCAATGACCTATTAGGTTCTGAAACATATAATGCAACTCATGTGCACCTCTATCATGAATTAAATTCAATAATTAAGCAAAGTCACTTATTATTGTTAGCAACTACCAAACCATGTGGATATTTCATATCCTTAAAAAATTATATCTCATTATTAATATCTGGACTTCGACTGCTTACTTGTTCTAATAGTGTTAACATTTTTTAGGGGCAATATGAATCAATCACATTCAACCAGGACTATAAGCGTTTGGTATCTGATATTTGCATGTTCCGACTATATTTGATTAAGAAATTCCACATTAGGGGTAAAGCGCTTTATAATAAAAGTGACTTTATACTCAAGACTCGAACTCGAAATCTCTAGTTAAAGATGATGAAATACTAATTATATCTCCACCACAACTCAGGTTGGTCAGAAATATATAATTTATTGAATGAGACTTGTTTGTCTAAATATAAATATATTTAAAAATTAATAACATAAATATTTATACTTAAATGTAGATATTTCATTCTTAATAATATTGACTTGTCCTCTTTAAAGTATAATATTCTTATAACGTGTATGATCAGAAGAGGACAAACCTTCATGGGACATCATTTCGTTAACTATTTCATATAAATATAACAGAGTAACATTGTTAGTTATTATAGTGATTTATTCATTTATTCATTTTTAAAATATTAATACCGCTTACTGAAAATTATAGGTACGCTACTGTGTATTACCAAACAAATCATTATTGAGTTGTTTAGTCTAAAGTTTTACCACGAGAATGTATTCTCTCTAAGTTTCACCAATTAAATTGCTCTTTATTTTTTTCCAATTTTCAGCATATAAAAAAACAAAATTAGTTTTATTGTCTTTCTCAATCACAGTAAAGGCTTTACATCCCATACATGCAGGACGTCAGCCTCTTGCTTTGGCCAAACAGGAACACTCAAACAACAACTAATAACTATGCAATAACGAAAGCAATGTAAAAGCCGGCAGCTAACATAGTAACATAAAATTTGTCAATTCATATTTCATGGAAGATGACCCCATCACAGCATACTGTTTGCGTGTTTATTTGTTTTGGTTTGTATAGTAATAGTAATTTAAATATTCATATTCATTATGAAGTATAATAATGAAGGTCTCAGGTTCGAAATTCCTTACCTAGGATAGCAGGGAATTTGTCTTCTGGATCGAGTTCATCGCACGGAGTTTTCCTAGTGCGAATTAACTCTCTTGTGATTTATGAGCTATTGCACAAGACCGTGCTTTACTGTGTGCGCACTCGAAGAATAACAGTTGCGGGTTCCGTTGTCAACAAAAAGATTAATAAAAGAAGGAAGGAAGAAGTTTTCTGTTAAGTAGGCTTTTGAATCAAGAATAAATATGAGTGTATTATCAACAAAAGTTGTGTAGAGCACTAAGTACTACAACAACAATATACCCAGTGAAATCCTACAGTGTGGATCTGGGAAGGGTAGAGTGTACGCAGACGTTACCTCTATCTTGGAAGGTAGAGAGGTTATTTTCGAAAGACCCTATGCTCAAGAGAAAGCATAAGAAAAGTCAAATAAGGACAAGCAGTTCATAAGCCATGGTAAAGCAATCAGGAAAAACAAGAAACAATAGCTACTACAGAGAGATAAGATACTCAAAATAGAATAAACTATAAGGCAATATTGCGACTACTCGTATGAAAGGATAAGCAGGGCTCCCACTAGCCTTCTACCCTAATATGAGTCCTCCATAACCTCCTATCTAAGGTCATGTCCTCGGTAAATTGGGAACTGCGACATGCCCCATCTAATCACCTCTTCCCAATACTTCTTCGCTCTACCTCTCCTGAAACCGTCCATAGACAATCTCTCACACCTCCGTACGGGGACATCCGCATCTCTCCTCTTCACATGTCCAAACCATCTCAGTATCGCTTCCTGCATCTTGTCCTCCAACAAGACCACTCCCACCTTGTCCCAAATGTCTTCATTCCTAATCCTATCTATTCTAATATGCCCACTCATCCATCGCGACATTCTCATTTTCGCAACTTTCATCTTCTAAACATGAGAGTTCTTAACTGGCCAACACTCCGCCCCACACAACATGGTCGGTCTAACAACCACTTTGTAGAACTTGCCTTTAAGTTTTTGTGGCACCTTATTATCACACAGCATTCCAGAAGCGAGTCTCTATTTCATCCATCATACACCAATACGATGTGTGAAATCATCTTCAATCTCTCCATTTTTTTTAATAATAGACCCAAGTACTTGAAACTGTCCTTCTTCTGGATAGCCTGGGTACCAAGCCTCACTACCACGTCAACCTCATGTGGTACGTCACTGAACTTGCACTCCAAGTATTTTGTTTTGATCCTACTTAAATTGAATCCTTTAGACTCCAGAGTTTGTCTCAAACCCTTTAGCTTAGCGTTAATCCCGCTGCCGATCTCATCAATCAGTACTATGTCATCCGCGAATAACATACATCATGGCACCTCACCTTGAATGTGTAGAACACTAAGTAATTTTTTTTATTTTTAATTAGAAATTTCAAATTCAAATTATGTTGAATACTCAGTCGTTTTTGTTAGGAATATGTGAATTCGAATTTAATCAAACTCAATACACACCATCATATTCTTTTAGGAGTGCAACTTGCATAGGAGGAGTCATTCTCATCCTTGCTTCTTTAATTATTAGTTATTACACATATTTTTGTCTGTAGGTCATAATTGTATTGAATTCTTGGTTGGATTGCGGAGGTTAGGCCTTTGTTCCCGTCTATGTTCCTTTTTGACTTATCAATGAAACTACCTCAGTATGAGGTTGTATGAAAATAAAAATAAAAAAGTAAGTGTTTGGATAATATTTGGCTGAAATTAAAAAGTAAAAAAGTATTTGAAGTTGAACGAAAAAGTTAAGAAGTTAAATTAATATTTGAACATAAATTTCAAAATAATATTTCAGGTACAATAAGTCTCCTTTGCTATAGAACGACGTCGATACCACTTTTTTTTAGTTAATCCAATTGAGTTTTAATGGTAAAACGACTCAAGAAAAGAGTCTAGGAGTTCATGGAGTTTTGAATTGCCACAATTCAAATTTCATGATAAAATGCTAGAGTTTAAATGGTGGTAGTTCAAAACTCAATGAAAAAATGTGGAGTTTGAACTTCATGTATGTGAAGTTTTACTTATAAAAATTTCAAACTTGAGCATATATGCTGGAGTTTTTCCGTAGTTAGCTAGGGTTATTTGTACAAATTTTATTTCCGCTTTGAAAGCAATAATTTCTCAATTACATTTCAGATGATGGTTAAATGTGTTGGAAAAATTTGTTTTTGGCGGGAGTTGCGTCCGACCAACTTTAACGGCTTAAACACTAGTGTTACGCATGTTGGAGAATCCGATTCTTCACACGTGCATGATCTACTAAGTACGTAGATAACCGTAGGGCCAAGAATCGTCAAATTTCGTTGAGAAATGAAAGAGATATTGGTCCACGAAGTGAGGTGTTTGAAGCATGAAAAAGTGTGGTATGGGATCAATTCTCCCTCATCGGTGGAGGAAGAAAGAATTGTTTTGTTTATAAGACTCAAAATTGGTTTGGGGTTTGGGACCCCAATGGGTATCCCATGTGTTTAAAGGAGGGAGGACCTAGATGTGCTTCGGTTCGAGGAAAGCCCACACGCGCGCCGCCGCCGCCCGTCCCAAACCGGTCCGGTCCCGGGTTCACGGGTTCGTGGGCTGTGCTTCTTCTGATATTATCTTTTTGGACCAGAGAACTTTGTCATATGTACAGTTTGGACCAAAATTCTTTCATATGTACAGTTTGGTCCCTGAAGTTTCAAGAAAGTTAGAATTGGGCAGAGAGATCAGAAACGTCAACATCACTCAATTCAGCCATTTATTTTGGCTGAATTACTCTTCCTAAATGGTCAATCCGTTGCACATCTTCACCATTTATTTTGGAGGAATTACTACCTCCATAATTGCCAATGACTTGGCCAGTAATGATACTTATGGAGGCAGTTCATGAGCCTCTCCTTCAATTATATAAAGACTCATTGTCACCATAGTTGAGCCACACACAAAACACACGAAAATACATAAGCAGAAACATAATTCATCTTCCTACAATCTTCCAAGCATCATTTTATTACCCAAAATTCTTCACGATAGTACTTGAGTTTCCTTTGCTCAATTGTTCCATTGCTGTTTTATCTTGGGGGACAATTGTCCAGGACGTATAAAGGATACATACGGGGCAATATTGTCTTAAAGACAGAGTGCAAACACTCGACTCAGCATACCACAAAAACAGTTCCAGTTTGTTCTTTGTAATTTCAGTTTTTGTTGAATTGTAATTTCAGTTCTTGTATTACTTAGCAGTTATTTGTAATTTCTGTTTCCTGCACCTTTGTAACCAACAAAATGTTCATTATCAATTCGAAAAGTGACCATTCAAGCTATTTTTCATCAATGTTTGGTTGAAAGTTTTCTTTAAAAAAATATTGGAATTTAGAGTTGTAAAAAGAACTAGAGATTGAAGTTGTATTCGAACATGAATTTTAGCATTAATTAGTGTTTGACCAATCTTTCAAAAATTGCTTCTAAATGTATTTTCTTAAAAGTGTTTTAAGAAAACGTACTTTTAAGAATTCTTTTTTTCATTTTAACTTCTGAAAAAGAATTTCCGCTACTCCTCAAAAGTATTTATTTTCTCCTAAAATCTTGATTAATCAAAAGCTTGGTACGCCGAAGAGAATGTCCATCTCAGGATCTTGGTAGTGGTGACCACACACACAATCATAACTTAGCCGTGTGAAGAATTTGTTTTTCAATCTATCCATAGAATTTATTCATATAACTTATTATGGAACATGGTTTTAGTTGCCCGGAAACTAAAGTTGTCAACTCCATTTGTGATTGACATTTAACTTATTCCCTTTTAATTCATGTCCTTTTTTTATTATTATAAAATTTTCACTCGTTGTGCGGTAATTCTATTAAAGTCTAATTAATTCTAAAAACTATATCGAAAAGTTCCACATTGAACATATTACATATATAATTTATATTTGCTCTTTAAATGAGAGTTTATAGGAATTAATTCCATCAAATAAATCAAAGATCCGAAAATAATTTCTCGTGATTATTAATTTATTACAATTTAAATGTAAAACTTTTCGTCATGAGTTTAAATAATCGAACTTTAAAGTGAGTTTCCAATATCAAAAGTGAGAAAATAAAGGGCAAGTGAACATAGACCATAGAGTAGGCTCGCTACCGATAAATTAGTCCCAGCCTCCCAAAATTATAATCACCGAATAATTTTGTCCGCATATTAAATGACCCTTCCGTTATTGGATGGTGGTATGGCTGGCCAGTAGGCCGGGTCGCCTGGTCCCGACCCGCCCCGGTCCCCCTAAAAAAATGGTGTCGGAACTCGAAACCGGGATGGGACCTGGGCTCGTCCCGACCCCGACCCCCCTTTGAAAAAATGATTGTTGCACAACGGTCAATTTATATTTTGGTCGTTGTACAACAACCATTTTTGCCCCCCACTCCACCCCATAAACCCCCTACCCCCTTAATATTTATTTTTATCCTTAAGTTAGTATATTTACACTTTAACTAAAATTTTCAACTATAAATACCTCATTTTCTCTTCATTCTCACAAATCATCCTACAATCTCTCTAACTCTAATCTCTCAATCTATCTCTCTACAAGTCTACAATTACATTGCCTACTAAATATTTTATTTTATTTGCTCATTTGTATAATTGTATCAAAGTTCAAAATTTGGGACTGAAGTTGGCAACTAGCTTGAGGATCATCCATCGAGCAAAGTTTCAGTTTCCAACCTCGATTACAAGTCGACGTTACATCGACATTTGGTACATTCGTTCCTTCTTTAAATTATTATTATTACTTTATTTTAATTGTCGCACTTAATTTCATTATCTTTAATTAGTTATTACCATAATTAAAATGAAAGGATTACGAGGTATGATTAAGTGTAAGGGTAAGAGTGTTTCTTCTAGTAGGGGTAACCAGGGCAGGGGTACTTCTTCTAATCACCATATTCCTAGACATGATGATTTGATTGATTACACTCATATAGATAAAACTGATTTCTTTTAATGATATACCATTAGATGATGAGATATATTCTGCAACTGAACCAGACTTTAATTTAGAAGATAATCTAGATGACGCACCCACTAATCTATATGACACACCCACTAGTGCACCTCAAACTGAAATTGGAACGCCTCATATCTCCTTAGTATGAGATGAGGCCCCACACAATGAAAATTAAAATCAGTTGAATGTGGTTTTTTTTAAAGGGACCAAGAGAATTAAGTAGTTAGATGTAAAATTTATAAAAATATTTATAAATTTAAAATGGGAAAAGGTCAGGGTGAGACGGAAAGTTTATTGAGACATGTACAAGGCTTTCACAAAGCTAGGTGGGATGAATATGAGGCTACAAAATCGGGTGCGCCAATGTGCTCTCAGTCGGAACAAGGTTCACATAGTGTCACGGACCAAGTACATGGTCAAATTAACCTGACGACGGGGGGAATTGTAGGTCCTAAGTACGATAAACATAGAGATAGGGACGCAATAGCAAAATTAGTTGTGGTGGAGGGTTTGCCTTTTTCATTTCCTTCCTCTCCTGATTTTATTCATTACTTAAGAAATATGTATAATCTTGGTTTTAACAGTTTTCCTATATCAACTGTTAGTAAAGACGTTTTTAAATTTGCACATGAATATATCAACAATATATATGTTATTCATTATATCATTTTCCAGGAAAAGTATCTATCACTTCTGATATAGGTCGTAGTACTAACGACAATGATTATTTAACTATAACATGTCATTGGATAGATTATAATTGGTCTATGCAAAAACGTATTTTAGCATATAGATATATTGATGATATGCATACTGAAAATTTTATTGCAGCAAATATTCATCAAACTTGTGATTATTATGGTATAACTGATAAAATAATTATTATTACGTTAGATAATGCTTCTTCTAATAATTATGCTGTGATACTTTTAAAATATCTATTAACTCCATCTTTTCCTAATCATTTTCATATAAAATGTGTGTGCCATATTTATAACTTAGTTGTAAAGGATGATCTATCACTTTTTGAAGACATTCTTAATAAAGTACAATTTGCTATAAACTTTATTTTTAGAAGTAATAGAATACAAAGAAAAAAAGAATATAAAAAAATTGTCACGATTGTGGATTACCTTTTAGAAAAATTTCTGAAGAAGCAACGACTAGGTGGAATTCAATATATGAACAACTACTTGTTGCTTACGATTATAGAATATATATAACTTTATTTTTTAACGCACATAATCGAAATCCAACTGATATGCTTATAGATAATGATTAGGGGGGGGGGGGTGGAATCAGAACTTATTGGATTTTCAAACAACTAAAGAATTTTCTGGTATATATGATCCTACTATTTCAACTATGTTATTTTATATAGCTCTAATATTTTTTTTTACTTAATGAATATATGGAAAACCATCTTATAAGGCATCCTATTAAAAATGTTTATCAAATTAAAAAAATATTTTTTTATATTCTCACTATTTATATTATTGGTGTTGTATTAAATCCGATTATTAAATAAACAGTTGTAAATCACTTATTGAAACTATTTATGATTGTATAGCAGTATTTCCACCTCCAACTCCAAAAAATCCAAATGAACAACCAACTAAAGAAAAAGTTTTGTCTAACATACACGATGAATGCAAAAAAGTATATACGCATTACCAACAAGAAAGTGCTAGCAACCAACCGGTTTCTATATCACCTTCTTCTTTTTCTTCTTCTTCTTCTTCAGTACAACCTTATAAAATACATGTTGTTTCTGCGGCTAGTATTGAAAGCCTTAGAAATAGATTGTTTAGTTGTTCCACTGCTAATCAAGTTAGCGAGTTTGATGTTTTTGTTTTGCAGGGTAGGGTGTTGTACCGTACAAAGCAGTTCTCAATGAAGAAGGACGTGACGACTTGCTTAAATACTGGAGAAAAAATGAGAAGATATTTTCAACACTAGCAAAGATGACCCGAGATGTGTTGAACATTCAAGCACCATCAACAACGTCTGAAAGCGCTTTTTCCGCCGAAAGATTTCAAATAGGAGAGCACAGACACTCATTAGAGGGAGACAGTTTGGAGATTGCAGTTTTATTCAGAGATTGGATACGAGCGGAGCGTAGAAGGTGCGGTCAACCAGAGATCAACGAAAAAGACAATTTAAACTACAACAAAATCTTGTCCGACGGAACTGGAAGCGACGACGACCAATTTGATCAACAAATTTCAATTCCAACCACAATACATTGTGAAGAAACTAGAAAATGTGTTTATAAATATTTAATTTTTTAATTACAATTTTACTATGTTATTTGCAACTTTCAACACCACAAAGTTGCAATTTTGAAATTGTATTACAAAAAAAATTATATTTCTATTAAATAATATAAGAGGCACAAAAACAACTTTGAGATGTTTTTATTACACTATCTTGTTCAATTATTGAAGTGTTTATATATATTATTTTTTAAAATTAAGTGCTAAAAAAAATCAGAAATCCCGATTCCGGCCCGCCCCCTTCTCCGTCAAGACTGGTCCTTTTTCCGACGGGGTGAGGGACGAGACTTCGGCCTGTCCCGACAGTCCCGACCTGCCGGTCCCGCCGAAGGACCGGTCACGACTTCCCAGTCCCAGTCCCGTCGGATCCCGTCACGCCGGGACCCGCCCCTCCCCGAACCGCTCCGAACTTGCCCCGTTGGACACCGTTAGATGGTGGAGAGTGCTGTATAGGAAAAGGGAGTACTGTGGACCGGCACGCAGGAGACTGCAGCACCACTAGATTTTTTGCCGCCACTAATTGAAAAGTAATTTTTCCGGCACCAATGATAAATCCAAACCGCTCAATTTGTTTATTATAAGTAGGGTCATGCATTTACGGCAAATATTCTGCCACGTTAGCAGAAAAATTGCATCATTCAAAGGCCCACTATTAGCTAATGAGGATCTCAATTCTCACAAGCGGCACGTCCATTTCATCTCCTTTTGATGAAAAAAAATATGGATAAGGAAATTTGGGAGGGGATTACACACTCAAGAATTCGAACGAATTCAAAAAGTTTAAATAGTGACTCAACTAATCTACTAGATTCATGTGTGTTCATTTCATCTCCATCAGACCATTTGATTATCTAAATTTTACCTTAAGAAGATGTTTTTAAGATATAATAATAAATAATATATAGAATTTCATATAGGAAATTTTATAGGCGTGTCATCAGGTTAGGTTAAAACCAACATTAAAATTAGGGGCAGCAGATGGACAGTTTGGACTGAAGTTGGGCGGATTAAGATGGACTATGGGTCAATGCCCAATTCGTCCATAGCTTACATGGGTTAAGATGGGCGGGTCAAAATGGGCTAAATTATGGATCATAACCCAACTTGCTTAACTTGACTCATTACTTTTACAAATTTCAAACTTACCTTCTATGATTTTTTAAATTTTGGATGATATTTGATTTTTCCATATTTATATTTTTAAAATAAGATTTTTTTTTTATAAAAGCAAAATAAATATATAAATTAGTGGGTGGGAAGGCAGTGGGGCGGGGGGCGAGGGGTGAGAGGGGGCTGGGTAGTGGGGTAAGAAAAGTTTCTCATTTTTTATAAAAAATTTGTATTAAAATAAATATATAAAGTAAAAACTTCGGGTTGAGGAATGGGGTGGGGATGTGGTAAACAAAATTTTCTCATTTTTTATAAAAAGTTTTTAAAAGTAAAATAATTTCATATTTTTTATAATTTGAGGATGTGGTAGGGCATGTGCTGGAGGGGGAGGTAAGAAAAAAATACATATTATAATTTTTTTTATAAAAGTAATAAGAGTATGAAATAGAAATTTGAGGAGGGGGGGGGGGGGAGTTAAGAAAAATTTCATATTTTTTATAAAAGTAAAAAGAATATGAAATAGAAATTTGAGGATGGGGTAGGGCATGGGGTGGAGTTGGGGGAGTTAGGGGGGGGGGGGGGGGGGGGAAGAAAAAATTCATATTTTTAATAATTATTTTATAAAAGTAAAAAAAAATATGCAATAGAAATTTAAGGGATGGGGTTAGCGCGGTGGGGGGGGGGGGGGTAAGAAAAAAATTCATATTTTTTATAAAAGTAAAAAAAAATGAAATAGAAATTGAGGATGGGGGTAGGCAATGGGGTGGGGTGGAGGGGGTAGGTGTGGGTAGGGGAGGGGGAGGTAAGAAAAAATTTCATATTTTATATAAAGTGTTTAAAAGTAAATAAAAATATGAAATAGAAATTAGAGGAGAGGGGGTAAGGCAATGGGGGTGGGGTTGGAAGGGGTAGGTGTGGGTAGGGCGGAGTGGAGGTAAGAAAAAATTTCATATTCTTAATAATTTTTTATAAAGTAAAAAAGATATAAAATAAAAATTTGAGGATGGGGTAGGGCTAGGTAAGAAATTTTTTATATTTTTTATAATTTTTTTATAAAAGTAAAAAGAATAAGTAACAAAAAATATGGAATAGAAATTTAAGATGGGGTGAGGGTGGTGGGGGGTAAGAAAAAAATTCATATTGTTTTTTATAAAAGTAAAAAAAATATGAAATAGAATTTTGAGGATGGGGTAGGGCAATGGGGTGGAGGGGGTAGGTGTTGGTAGGGCGGGTGGAGCGGTTTAGGTGTTGGGTAGGGAGGGAGGAGAGGGTGGAGGTAAGAAAAAAACATCAATATGAAATAGAATTTTGAGAATGGGGTAAGGCAAGTGGGGGCGGGGGCGGGGGCGGGGGTGGGGGCGGGAGGTGGGTAGGGTGTGTAGGGGTGGTAGGGAGGTAGGGGTGGGGTGGATAGGCAAGGTAGGGGCAGAGATGTGAGGGTGGTTCAGTGCTTGGATGGGGCTTGGTGTAGGGGAGGGGTTGGGTGGATGGATAATGTGGTGGGTGGTTGGGGTGCATTGGTGTATTTTTATTGTTGCAAAATAATAAAGGACTTTTTTAAATAATTATTTATAATAAAAAATCTCAATCTAGAGTAGAGCTCTAATCATTAAGATTGAACATTCTCGTGGGTCAAGTTTGGGTATCATCATGAGTTCATTTGGGCTGCTGATTTATGATGGCTCAATTTGGGCTAACCCAAATCAACCCATCATCAAAATCAATCTTGCCCAAACCCATTAAACATTGGGTGGATTGGGCGAATCATTTGGGTTTAGGCTAATTTTGCCACCCATAATTAAAACTAACTATGATCACCTTTCCGATTTAACACAACATGCAATGGTGAGGGTCACATGGATCGTCCTTTTGAATAAGCTAGAAAGAAGAAATTTTCATAGTTACGAAGAACCTAGACTAGTTTAATTGTATATATAGCGTATACTAGTACCGATTTATCATGTAGAATCACAAAAGGAATTCAATCACAACTAATTGGTACTATTTTCATTTATGCATCGAAATCTTTTCCATTCTAAATAAGAATGAAAATCTTTCAACTAGATGTGTTTCTTTAGTTGAGTTTGAGAAAAAAAAGCGTGCGATAGTTGATTTAATGACTAATCCAATTTTTATTTATTTGAAAACAATGACGGAATGTTTAAATTGATTTATCTAAGTGAACTAGGAGGTTATTATTTTATTTTTTTGGTAACTAATAATTTTATTAATCACCAAAGGAGAACAATCCAAATCTGTAGCTCAACTTTATAACTCAGTTGGCTAGCAAAAGATAATTCGCAGCAAAAACAAACAGAAAACCATAGCTAACCTAGAAAATAGCAAATTCAAAACTTGTAACTTTGTACTAAGTTTCTGAGACCAGTGGCAACTTTAATATTGCATATATATGCAACTTCTCCAGCAATACTGTCCCAACATGCAACCCTGTTATCAAATATTCTCTTGTTCCTTTCCATCCAAAGTACATGTACTACTTAAGCATATAGCTTTCTGAATATTCCAGCAGACTGTGACTTCCTTTAGCATTCTTGATGGCCCATTGCAAATGAAGATCTGAAGTACGCGTCTTTGTGCCCATTTGAAACTCTTGTCCACATCCATTTGGTATATTGACATTTAATAAACAGGTGATCTCTGATTTCAGAGGGGTTGGGATGTGAGCATTCTACCTTACAACATTAACGGTTAAGAGTCCCACATCGGAAATGGAATGGGAAGTATAGGGAGAGGAAGAGAGACTTACATATGGTTTTCATCGACCTCGACAAGACATACGACAAAGTCCCTAGGGAGGTTTTATGGATATGTTTGTAAGTTAGAGGTGTACCTATGGCGTACACTAGGGATATCAAGGATATATATGATGGAGCCAAGACCAGGGTACGGACAATAGGAGGAGACTCGGAGCTCTTCCCATTGATGATGGGTCTGAGATCAACTCTTAGCCCATTCTTATTTGCCTTGATGATGGATGGACTGACGCGACAAATTCAAGGGGAGGTGTCATGGTGTATGTTATTCGTAGACGACATAGTCCTGATTGATGAGACTCGCAGGGGAGTGAACGCTAAGCTGGAGGTTTGGAGACAGACTCTGGAGTCTAAAGGGTTCAGGCTGAGAGGATCAAGACAGAATACTTGGAGTGCAAGTTCAGTAACGGGAGCAACCTAGAGACAGGTGTGGAGGTGAGGTTTGATACTCAGGTCATTCCAAAGAAAAGAAGATTCAAGTACCTCGGGTCTATTATTCAAGGGATTGAGAGATTGATGATGATGTCACACATTGTATTGGGGCAGAGTGGACGAAATGGAGGCTCACATCTGGAGTCTTGTGCGATAAAAAGGTGCCACCAAAACTTTTAGCAAGTTTTATAGGGCGATGGTTAGACCGACTATGTTGTATGGAGCGGAGTATTGGCCAGTCAAAACTTCGCACATCCAAAAGATGAAAGTCGCGGAGATGAGGATGCTGAGATGGATGTGTGGGCATACAATAAGGGATATGATTAGAAATGATGATATCCGGGATAGAGTGAGAGTGGCCTCGGTGGAGGATAAGATGTGCGAAGTGAGGTTGAGATGGTTCATGCATGTGCAGAGGAGAGGCACAAATGCCCCGGTACGGAGGTGTGAGAGGTTGGCTATGGACGGGTTCATGAGGGGTAGAGGTAGACCGAAGAAGTATTGGGGAGAGGTTATTATACGGGATATGACGCAGGTGCAACTTAATGAGGACATGACCTTAGATACAGGGTTGTGGAGAACACAGATTAAGGTAGAAGGGTAGTAGGCAGTTGAGTGTAGTCCTACTCACGCTTACATACTGGTAGTGTAGTTGTTATTATGGTAGCCCTGCTTAGCGTATCATACTAGTAGGCGCAATATTATTTTATAGTCCTCTGTGTTTTGATTTCTGTTGTTTTATGTTCATTTGTGTACTTTGTTTATCTTATTTACCTGTGTTAGTTACTATTTCTTTCTTTTTTTTCCAGAATGTTTTATCATGGCTTATTCGCTTTTGTTACTCTCTTTTTCATATTGGTTTTAATTTCTTGTCCGAGGTCTGACCGTTTCTCTTGCTTTGCTTGTGCCTATGTTTTGTCTTGAGCCAAGCGTCTTTCGGAAACAGACTCTCTACTTACCAAGGTAGATGTAAGGTCTGCGTATATTTTACCCTTCCCAGACACACATTGTGGGACTTCACTAAGAATGTTGTTGTTATAATCTTGCATATTTGAAATTGATGATGAGCTAGCTAAATACTAAATATAATATCTTAAATAATAGTGCCTCAAACGACTACATGTGCACTTTTTGTAAACTATTCAAAGGGAAATCGATCACATTTTCTAAGCTGAAAAATCTATATTTGGGACGGTAAAACGCTCACCTGAAGGATGAGCTTATGGCGGTTATCTTCTAGCACTAAATAATAGGCATTAGGCATTCTGGGTTGAAAGGAAGCAAGCAAATGAAGGGAGGCATTACGGGCCGGATCTTTCATATTCCAGTTTCGCAAGATCCGAAAGAGAACCCCCCAAGGGATGTGAACTCTTTTCTAGAGTTTGCCATTCCGGTGAGAGAGTTAAGATAGTAAGCATATGAAGAAGAGTTCATAGGCGGATCGAACTCCATGCGAGGGTGTCTATCAAAGACGATATAATACTCAAAATTGAAACTCGAAATCTCTTATTAAAATTGAACATGTCATTCTACTACACAACTACAACTCTTGATGACAAATTGCTTAATTTTAATTTGATATGATATAAGGATAAATTTGATATTTTTTCTTCTTCTCAATTTATGTGACTTTCGCTTTCTGAGAGTCTATTTGACTAAATTTTAAAACTAAATTGAATTAGATTAATTCAATATTATTATATTAAAATTTATATATTTAAAAGCTACATGAAAAATATAAAAATTGCAATATTTTAATAAAAAATTAATAAAAAATATATCTTAAAACATTAATTTAAATTGATGTAATTTTAATCTGGAAAAGAAAAATGATAAATTGAGACAGAAGGAGAATATACTTTTGCTTGTTCCGTTTTTTGGTTCAATGAGGAGGAGGAGCACGTGGTGGGAGTAATGGGAATATTCAAAAAAGTTAAAATGGTCGGCTTTGATCCAAACACGACACATAAAAAAAAATCAATCTAATTTACACTTTCGAGGCATAATTGGGACTCACACAATTTGACGAGTCTCCTAAACTACCGGTTCCCTCTCGAATTCAACGACACGTGTCGGTGAAAATCACGCCCAACTCTTTGGCGTCCTTTACCGTACTAGCCAAATAAGTACACCGGCTAAAAAGGTTGTACGTCACTTATAGATTCCCTTAATTTTACTCTTTTTGCTTTTCATTTACGTCTTTCATTCACCAACCCAATTTTAAAACAACAAACGTAATTTAATTTTGTGTGATTTGACTAAAATAATTTATTAGCACTTGATATTTCTATTAAAATAATTATCTTACTTTTTATTGTTAAAAATAGATTTAAGTAATAATGTATGTATGAAAAAAGATAAAGACAAATTCAGAATTAATATTTATGGCTGGTGAATTTTGGTCTTTTAGCATTACTCTCTAACTTAACAATTTGCACGCCCTTAAGAAAATATTACTAACTTCTAAGCAAAAATAAGTAATTTGACTAAACTACTCCTAATTAATAGTATTGTGATTTGATCACTTAACACTTAATAAAAATAAATTTGGAAATATTAGGTTAATTCTTTCTTGATTTGATAAACGGACACTCTTTTTTATTCAAAAAATGAAAATTAGGTGGACACTCTTTTTTATCCGGAGAAAATATTTAAAATTGAGTAGTTTTGAGATAAAATCTCTGGCATCACCATCATTTGCGGTAAAATTCTTTGATGATAAGATACGTTTTTGATAGTTTTCATAAATTATAAAGTTTTCATGTTTATGAGAAAAAAAATATAACTTTTAAATTCAAATTACATATCCAAATATAATTTAAACTTTAAATCAACATTTATCCAAATAAATAATTTTATATTCATTTCTAAACGCCTACAAATGCCCAGAGACCCAAAATCTAAGATAGATCTTTTAACTTGTCCCATTTTGTACGACTTGACTTGATTCACTGGATTTCTAAAAAAAAGATACATTTGACATTTGAGTACATTGGCAGTGTCTTTCTTTATAAAAAGGAATGGAGTAATATAAGTACTTTTTTCAAACGTACGAAGTATCACTTTCAAAGTAGGGGGCGGGCTTATATATATATTTTTTGATAATTCAGGTTTCCAGGCTTACGCCTGACTACTTCACTGGTATTACCCAGACGTCCCGGAGTTAATAGGATCGGTCCTTCAACACTATTACCAGGTAAATCGCGGGATGTGCTCCGGTGGCCGCTTTTACGGGAGCGTACAACGATCAATGAGACAAGGTCAAATTCCCCAACATGCAGAGTTTCTTCGTGCTTGCGGGGAATCGAACCCACGCTGTCCCATGTCAGAGCGCCTTATAGCACCCAGGCTTTGCCACTGGACTATGCCCCGGAGGACTGGGGGCGGGCTTATATTACTAGGTACCCCGTGAATGACAATAACAATAATAATAATAGTAACAATAACAATAATTACAGTATAATCTATAGATAAAGTCTAAGGAGTCTCATATGTACGCAGATTTTAATTATATCTTAAGAAAGTAGACAAACTGTTTTTGATAGACCCTCGACTAAAAGAATAGATAATGCGCGGATTTTATATTTTATATTAAAAAATTGTAAAAGAGCTAGTGAAGTGCACAATAGTGCCATGAGGAGTGTTGCGTGGAATATCTTCTATTTAGTTAGTTAGTGGAGTTTATTAGCTGGTTAAGAAGTACTTACAAGAAATTAATTAGTTGGTTAGAAAATTCTAGATATAGACAAATATGTGTATAAATATCTCATTGTATTCATCATTATGAATAATGAAAATTTACTTCTCTTCCTCACAAATTCTTCATCTCACTCAATTAGTTCATACACATTTCATGAAAGTCCTTATAATCTGAATACAGATTTTGTTACCCAATGGAACAGTGTCTCGACAAAAATATTAATACACACTTGAGCTTAGTAAGAAGAACGAACTATAAATTCGAAAGCAAATTCAAAATCTTCAAATTTTCATTTTGCTCCGCTTATCACGATAAAGGCAAAGGCTGAAAAAGAGACTTTAAAAGTAGCAAAAGTGTAGCTTTAACTATGTCTAACCATAAAACTATTCCCCACTTTGAGGACAATAACGAGTTTTTTACTTGTAATATATTTTCCAAATATCCCCTTGATAATCAATTGAGCTGCTCAAGCGGACTTTTACTTGTAATATATGTCTTATATATAGTTTAATATAAACTGAAGAAATATATTGCTTAATTTTATTATTAATAATGTACAAAATATATAGTAGTACAATAAATATCTAAATTAGGTAACTAATCAACCTAATTACAATAATAAATGCAATTCTACATAAAATAAGAGACCTAATTACAATAGAAAATACAATTCTACCTAAAAATAGGATACCTAATTACAATAGAAGTACAATTCTACATAAAATAAGAGATATACAAT
The DNA here is from genome assembly GCA_034509755.1 of Anisodus tanguticus. Classification (NCBI taxonomy): domain Eukaryota; kingdom Viridiplantae; phylum Streptophyta; class Magnoliopsida; order Solanales; family Solanaceae; genus Anisodus; species Anisodus tanguticus. The sequence continues at coordinate 1,981,451 of CM067543.1, read as the reverse complement.
TAATAAAAAAATATTATAGTATACCCCCGCAGTCGAAGCGGGAGGTTCACGAACACTGAGTGGCTCGAAAATCATCAAATAGTATGCGCGGATGTCCTTTGGTGAACATGTCGGCAATCTGATAACTAGAAGAAACACGAAGGACACGAACTTGACCACGAGCCACTTTTTTGCGAACGAAATGAATGTCCATCTCAATGTGTTTAGTGCGCTAATGTTGGACGGGATTGCCGAAAAGATATATGACACTCATATTATCGCAGTAGACCAGTGTTGCCTTTTGAATCGGGCAGTGAAGCTCAAGTAGAAGGTTACGAATCCAACAAGACTCAGAGACGACGTTGGCGACACCTCTGTACTTTGCTTCGGCACTGAATCAGGATAGTGTAGGTTGCCTTTTTGAAGACCAAGACAATAGGTTATCTCCGAGGAAAATGCAGTAACCAGACGTGGAGAATCTAGTGTCAGGACATCCACCCTAGTCAGCATCAGGATAAGCAATGAGACTCGTGATCGAGGACATGTATAGATGTAATCTGAAGTGTACTTTGGATGTATCGTAAAATACGTTTGAGGGCATGCATGTGTGCTTCCGTCGGATTGTGTATGTGTAAGCAGATTTGTTGCACGACATAGGATATGTCAGGTCTCGTGAATGTGGGATGGTTTGCAAGATGTCATGCCTGCATGGTCAAAGATCTCTTCGGCATACTTCTTCTGACACAGAAATAAGCCGCCAGAATATCGAGTGACAGAGATGCCCAAGAAATAACTCAGGGCCCCTAGATCCTTTGTAGCAAACTCAAAGGAAATGAGAGACATAATGGACCGACGGAGAGCATTAGATGATGTGGTGAGGATGATGTCATCAACATATAATAATAGGTAAGTCATGTATGTACCCTTGTTGTAGATGAACATGGAATGATCGAATCAGTTGTGTGAAAAAATGGTAGAGGAGACATAATTAGCGAATCGCTGGTACCATATTCGAAGAGCCTATTTCAATATGTAGAGCGAATTTCCGCAACATACACACCTAATTCGGATGAATAGGATCCATGAAATTCATAGGCTGATGCATATATACCGTTTGATGAAGATCCTCATGTAAGAAGACATTCTTGACATCAAGCTGATGAATAGGCTAAGACTTAGATAACGCAATGCTGAGGATAGTTCGGATGGTTGCGGGCTTTACGATTAGGTTGAACGTTTCATCACAGTCCACTCCCACTTGTTGAGACCTGCCATCACCTACAAGACGAGCCTTGTACCTCTTAAAAAATCATCAGATTTCTTTTTATGTCTAAAAATCCACATAGAACGAATAATGTTAGCATCAGGTGGATGGAGTAGTAGGTCCCACGTCTTATTATCAATAAGAGCATTAGATTCGTCAATCATTATGGCTTTCCAGTTAGGATCGGACAAGGCATCCTTCGGATTTCGAGGGACAAGGGAAGGGATAATTGAAGCGGATAGGTTAATCAACCGTTTAGGTTTATAAATTCCGTGCATGACATGGTTTTCCACATATCGAAAGAGTGTCTCGGGATGCAGGATGGGAGGGGGTATGTGTTACAAGACTATCGGGAAGAGGAAGAAGGGCAGGGGTAGTAGGACCGGTTGACTGATGCTTGGTTTGTCGAGATGTGACTACGAAATTACCCCGAGATGGCCTATTCCTGGCCACCATCGGCAGAATCGGGTGGGCAATGTGTCCCGGATTATCCGAGGTGGGGGCGGGTGCCGAGGTCTAGGACGGCGGACTATGTAAATGATGAATTAGAACATGGTTCATACCATCATCTAGGAAGTCGTAGGAATGCCGATGTGGCGAGTTTAGGGAGGCAAAAGGGAATTGAAATTCATCAAATAGGACATGACGTGAAATAATAATTTTACGGCTTGACAAGTCATAGCACGAGTAACCACGATGATTGGTGGGGTAACCCAGAAACACACACGGGGAATACCGGGGTTGGAGTTTGTGAGTGGTCGGATGGAGAGGATAACAGAGACATTCAAAGATACGCAAGTGTTGGTAGGAGGGGTTCCTACGAAACATAACTTGAGTGGGCGACCGTTGAGCTAGAGACTTATTTGGCATTATGTTTAGAAGATAGGTGGCCATGAAGAGTGTGTAGTGTCAGAATTGAGGGGAATTGAGGCGTGAGCAAGTAGGGCACGAATTAGGTTGTTTATGATTCAGATTTTTCGTTCGACTTTACCATTTTGGGAGGAGGTGTGAGGGCAGGAAAAATTAAAAGTAAGACCATTTTTGGAGTAAAACTGTTTGAATTGATTATTATTGAATTTCCTGCCATTGTCACATTGAAAACATTTAATGTTTTTTTTCAAATTTTGCTTTTACGAAATCACTAAATGAGGAAAAAATGGGGTAAACCTGAGATTTATTGCCAATTGGAAAAGGCCATAGAAAGTTGGAATAATCGTCCAAAAATAACACATAATATCGATGGCCAGCAGTACTTAAAATAGAGGACGTCCACAAATCACTGTGTATGATATCGAAAGGTAGTAAAGTACAATTTATGGATGTAGAAAATGGTAATTTATTATGTTTTCCAAAAACGTAGGATTCACATATAGGAGTCCTAGAAATACGGTTGCAATTAATAAAATTATTTTTTCTAAGGGAGCGTAAAACAGAATATCCCGGATGTCCTAATCTAGAATGTCATAAGAAAGACGAAAGAACATCAAAGGTTGATGGAACTGAGGCTGGATTCTTGACGACGTTTGAAATATGGTAGAGATCTCTAATGCTGTCACATCTTATTATTCGTCTCCCTGTCGTAAAATCATTCACAGAAAAACCAAAAGGATCAAAGTCAAGAGAAATATTATTATCAGTTGTGAAACGTCGCACAAAGATTAGATTCTTAATGAGTTTAGGGGCATGGAGGACATTTTTTAATATTAGTGGCGGGGATAAGGATGAATGACCAAAACCACGAATGAGAATGCCTTATCCACTACTAATAATAATATTCTAGTTTAAATTACCCAAATTGGAATAAGATGAGAGAGTACCTTGTGATGTCGTCATATGAGATGTGTCATCTGTGTCCATATACCAATTTTCGTTTAGAGCGTTGAGTGATATTGTGTTCATAACTACCTCAATGTCAGTCGGTGCATAAGATGATGGTGGGGGGTTGGGGGGCTGTGCTGTGTAGGCCTATTGTAGACATGGGCCGAGTATGCCAGGGTAGGCCTGTCAGTTTTAAGGTGTAGTCTACGAGGATGTCGGATACATGCAAAGAGGATAGGCCTATGATGGTGGGGCCCACACGGCCCACGACAGAGGTTGTTGCCGTCGCTATCGTTGCTGGCCATTTCTTGCCGGCGGGACTGCCCCTTCCCACCGTCATTATTCCTGGAATTTCGTACGCCGTGGCCCTTGCCGAACTGCCTGCTCCGACGGTTGTTGCGGGTGGATGCAGACTGCAACGGGTCCTCGGGCCGGCAGTTCTGGTTGCCGGAGTTGGAGGTCCTGCCGTCGACGGAGGGCCTAATGGTGGTGGTGAGGGCGGCGTAGGCAATGCTAGCCTGAGTGGTGTTGTACTTCATTTTTCGGGTTTCCTTAAGAATAAGCTATGAACGGGCCTCATAAAACGAAGGTAACAACATGTATTGCTGAAGGATGATGACAATGCTATCATAGGGTTCGTTCATGCCTGCAATAAGTTGCAATTGCTGATTAGTGACTGGTGCGCCGGCGTAGGAAAGTTGGTCGGCAAACATCTTGAGTTCTTGACAGTATGCATACACGTTTGGAAAATCGTCATGATAAACATCCTTGAACTGATTTTCAAGGTATAACGCTCGTTGAGTTTTGTTGTCGTGGAAAATACTTTGCAAACCTTCCCACATTTGACGGGCAGTGGCATCGGTCTCAATGATGGTGTGCAACAGATCATTAGAAATCGTGTTGTATATCCACTTGAGGACGATTGCGTCTAAACGAGATCATAGTGCATCATCATAAGTCGAAGCCGAGGGTAGGTGTGGACTTCAATGTATAAGGGATGATGTGGTCGATAACTTCATAAACCGACAATGGATCTTAAAAAGCTCCGCCCACGAGGAGTATTGACCCTTTTTCATCTCAAGAGTCACAAGGATGAATTTTTTAATGTTGTTGATTACAAGTGCAGGAATTTGGTTTTATCCGCCATGGAAGACAAAATTTTGGAGAAATAGAGAAGGAGAATGGCCGGAAAAACTAGGGTTTCGTCGTGGGGAAAAGGAGGCGGCTGAAAGATGATGTCGGCGGCTAGGGTTCCGAAGTGGGAAGGGTGGCGGCCGAGAAAAGAGGTCGGCGGCTAGGATGGGATATTTAGGGTTAGACTTCTGATACCATGAAGGAATATGTTGCTTGATTTTATTCATCAATAATGTACAATATATATAGTAGTACAAAGATATCTAAATTAGGTAAGTAATTAACCTAATTACAATAGGAAATACAATTTTACGTAAAATAGGAGAACTAATTACAATATAAATAAAATTTTACCTAAAATAAGAGATATAAAATGAATGAAAGAATATTCTATTATAAATCATGTAAAGCGCAAGCGTTAGGCATGAAAAACAGGAAAGAAATGCATTATTAAAACAACACTAAATAATTTTTATACTATAGAATTTATTTTAAATTAATAATTAGAATAAGCATGAGTTTAATGACCAATTTTAAGTTCTACCATCGAATACAAAAAGACATGCAGAAAAGGAAACTTTAAAGTTTAAACTAGCAAAAGTAAAGCTTTAATTATGTTTGACCATGTAACTATTCCTCACTTTGAGGACAATAATGAGTTTTTGACTTGTAATTTGTCCAATACTTAGTTAAAAAATCAGCAATCCACATATTAGTTCACTATAAACCATGAAAAGTGTAAGAATTAAGCGTGCAAAATAGAAAAGAAATGCATTATTATACAAACACTAAATAATGTCTTCTTATTTTTTTATTTTTTTTTGTAAAAAGAACTTTTTCTTCGGAAATGTACACCACAAGAAGCACATGACAATATCTCTAAAAGTAAGTTTTAATATTTTATATTATTATTAGACTACTTTTTTTACCAAAACCCGTGATCATAATTGACAAGTGCAACTTTGATTAAACAATTTTATTTTTTCTTACATATCAATAATTGCTCCAAATTAGACAGTATAAGGGTAAATTTGATTAAAAGGAGGGGAAAGAATAATTGAGTCAGGGGACAATTTCACCTAAAAAAGTTGCCACAACATTTTCTCCCATCGGACGGTTGTTAGGGGTAAGACATGGATTCAAGATTTAAAATTTATTAACTGTTATACGGATTTCAAATTAATATTATAATAATAAATGAATTCACATTTAAATATTTTTTAAAAATCAATAATTTTCTTAATAATACGTATACATGAACTCAATAAAAACTGCGGGGTTCACATGAATCCGTAAGCCTCTAGATTCGCGTCTAGTTGTAGAGAGAGTATTTAAGGAATGTGGAGAGCCTTTTTTTGTTCGAATAGTATAGGAGAGTAAATTATGAGCAAATTTGACCCTTTTCTCTTTAAGTTTTTACATATCAATTAGAGTAACTTTTTTTATGTTTTAGTTTTGTTCTTTTGCACTCTTTGAGAAAATAGTTTAAACCTTTTGCATTCTAAAAATGTAACTCAATAGTACTATCTCAAACTAATAAAAGAATAATCCCAAATGCATCGACTGAATTTATTAAGAAAGTTAACGTGTTTGATGACAAAATGCAGTTTGGTCATAAAGCCATCTATGACAAATTAGTGAAATCTTATATGAAATCAGAAATAGATTGATCATATAAGCAACTTTATGATTTTTTTTTTGGTTTGGAATAATAATTAATTAATGCTCCCCACCAATATATGGTCATACTTTTCATTTTAATCCAAAATTTATTGACTTGAAATATGATTTACTCCTAGAGTATTTCACTTTATTAATGCAAGTAAGGATGGACTCATGAGATAATTGAAAATTAAACTCATCTTGATGTTAAAAATCTAAATATCTATCATTCAAACAAAAATTAAATATGCTGACCATCAAGTCCCCTGATTAAATATGAGATACGAATCTTATTACTTTTTGTCGTCTCTTCCTCTATTTTTTCCCAACTTACGAATTTTATGCAATCGTACAAAAGAAACATGTTGACCGCTACCTTGTGATAAAAAGACAATCTCAACCTTCACCAACTCACCAAACAATTGATGTATTATAAGAAGTTTAAAAAAAATCTTAATATCTAAAATTCAAACTAAAAATCAAATACGTTGACTGACCCGTAAAACCCCGGATTAAACTTGTGTCATGAATCCGTCCCCCGGGCATAGTTGAATGTCAAAGGATGAGAACTTAAAATTCAGCTGGAGGCCTGCAGCGTGTGTTCGAATTCTAGTGGGAGCAATTCACTCTCTTTTGGGTAGAACCTTGTAGGTGATATCAGTTGCTCTGTTCTCAAATCCTGATCATTCAGGCACATCCCGCAATTTACTGATAGTAGTGCTGAGGAATCGAAACTATTATCTCCAAGAATAGACTGACGTAAATCGATAAGCTGTATATAAAAAAAAACTTGTGTCATGAATCCTATTACTTCTCCCCAGATCATCTCTTCCTCTAACTTTTTTGAGTGTTTCTTTTTTCTTAACTTACTGAATTTGTGCAATCACACTTCAAACTCTGTCATTCTTTGTCGTAATAAAAATTCGTTGACTGTTATCTTGTGATAAAAAGACCATTTTAACCTTCATCAAATCTCCAAACAATTGACATAAATAAAGTTTAGCGCGGAAATTTAATTATAAACAAATTTTATAAAAAAATCTTAATATCTAAAAATCAAATAAGTTGACCATCAAGACCTCTAATCAAAGAGGAGCTACGTATCTTGTGATATCGTACTTCTCCTCAATCATCTCTTCCTCTATTTTTTCCTCTTAATTTATGAAATTTGTGCAATCGTACTTCAAACTCCATCATTCTTTAATTTTTTTTATCATACAAAAATACATATTGACCGTCCCCCAATTCATAGCTGGATGGCAAAGGAGGGTAACTTAAAAATATAGCTGGAGGCCTGCAACGTGAGTTTGTTAACACTAAAAAATAATTTAAGTATTTAACTGAATTCAGTGACAACCGAATTATTCCGGAGCCGAATTTACTCATAGCCTTCGACTACAAGAACTTCATCGGCTACTAAGTTATCTTAGCCGAAGTTGTCAGTTAGAGGTACGACTGGGACCCACTCAGATGCAGACACCTCAACGACCAAGTCAAAAGGGTTGCCAGACCCCTATAAGCGATTACGACCAACAACAGCTAAAAGAAAGGGTCATTATCCGAACAAGAGGAGTAGAGGGAGAGAAAATCGGCACCACCTCCCCCATAGTCGGCAATTGAACTTAGTGGGTTACTTGATGACTGACATGAGGGGCACATTTGTACAGTTTTCCCCTTTTTTGTACTAAAAATAGGATTATTCTTTGTACATAATGGGGACAATCAATCAAAAAAATCAAATCTTATCTATTTTTATCTTTTATCCTTTATCCTTTATCCTTTATCCTTTACTTTACTCGACTGTATTCATTTTCTTACCTCTTAGTTTACTCACAACCACCGTCCTAACGCTTTCTGGAGTAATTGAGGAACACATTGCTGGAGATTAGAGTTTCGTTTTCAGCCCAAATCGCTTTAGTTAAGAAATCAATTTGTCTCCCGATTTCATCAGCCGATACAACGGCAGATATATCGGAATTGAGGCCGAGAACAGGGTTCGAACCCTGGTGGGAGCGATTTGCTCTCTTTTGGTTATTCAGGCACATCCCGCGATTTACTGATAGTAGTGCTGAGGACCGGACTACTATTTTCAGAAATAATCTGGCGTAAGCCGGGATTGACCATTATTTTGCGGCAAAAAAAGACTATTTTAACCTTCACCAGATCACCTAACCATTGTACACTTGGTCAAAAAACAATAAAAAATAACGATACCGGCACTACAATTAACCGGTAAAAAGCAATAGAGTCCTTAAATTGGATTCTCTTTTACATAAATATTCATCAGTTTCCTACTCTTTGGAACAACCCACTTGTCGACAATAATTAAAATCACATAATTTATTTTTTTCGAATTTCAATCACAATTATAAAAATGAAAAAAGGGAGAATAATTAGGCAATAATAATTTAATACAACCAACCCTGAAAATCGCCTATATATAGTGTAATATTAGTCTGCCTCAATAAACTAATTCATCTATAGATACATACATATTAGAAGTCTATTTTAATTATGTCTCTGCTTTCAGATCTTGTCAACCTTAATCTCTCTGATTCAACTGAGAAAATTATTGCTGAGTATATATGGTTAGTTCTTTTTTCTTGTTTTTTTTGGCACCCTCTTAATGGGGTTGCTCTGTTTTTACACTAATTATGAAAAAAATTAATTTTATTATTTTAAACAGTTTTTTGGTGTTTTTTTTGTGGATCTTATGATTCTTGAAGCTATTAAGGATTGTTTTATGAGGTTTTACCTTAAAGGGTGCTCATTTTTAGTGCTTTTTAAATTTGTTTTGGAATATTAGTATGGTGTCTTGTTGTAATCTAGTGAGTAGTGTTGAGGTTTCTATAAACCCTATGGATTTTTGTTGTTGTTCTGTTTGTTCCTTTTTGCTACATTAATGGGGTTGCTCTGTTTTTACACCAATTATGAAAAAGAATAGTTTTTTTCTGATTTTAAGGACTTTTTGGTGCCTGTTGTATGGATCTTATGATTCGTGAAGCTATTAAAAAAGTTATTTTCTTTCTGAGTTTTAACATTATGGATCTTATGATTAATGAAGCTTTGGAGGATTGATTTCTGGGCTTTTGGTCAAAAGGGTGTCTCACTTTTTAGTGTTTTTGTCTGTTATGGAGTTTGATGCTTTGTTGAGTGTTTTTACACACCAAATGGTGATAATTTTTTGGTTCTTTATCACCCCTTAAATGGGGTTCTGTGTTTTTCATCAAACATGCTCTTTTTTTTTTGGATTTTTAAACAACTTTTTTGGTGTCTGTTTTATGGGATCTTATGATTCTTGAAGCTATTAAAGATTGTTTTTTTTTCCAAAAGGGTGTCTTGTTTTAGTGATTCTGTCTGTTCGGATTTTGAGTATGATGTCTTGAGTGTTAATTCGTTTTTTTTTTCATGTTGATTTGATCTGTCAATTTCATTAAAAAAATGTGTCATTTGTCTGTTTGTTACCAGGATTGGTGGATCAGGTATGGACATGAGGAGCAAGGCCAGGGTATAATTTTTTAATGGATTTAATTTTATATATATCATCATTTCGAGTTTTGCTTATATGGATGTGTTAGAGTGGGCAGAGTCCCACGTCGGTTGGGAATGTACTGATTGTTTGCTTATACGGACTCTGGCAATCCTTACCTTATGAACTTTTGGGGTTGAGTTAGGCTAGGTGCCATATCTTTACATGATATGGACTTGGTCTATCCTTACCTTATGAGCTAGCTTTTGGGGTTGAGTTAGGCCGAGGTGCCATATCTTTACATGATATCAGAGTCAGGTCCATTTTCATTTGGGCTCCCGGTCCATGCTCCAGTTGGGCCCGGGGCGTGAAGGGGGCGTTAGTATGTAGAGTTCCACATTGGTTGGTGAATGGACTCGTGGTTTGCTTATATGGACTTTGGCAATCATCTCCTCATGAGCTAGCTTTTGGGGTTGAGTTAGAATCAGGTGCCATATCGTTACAAGATGTTATTTTTGTTTTCTTGATTTTACAGACTCTCCCTGGTCCTGTTTCTGATCCTTCAAAACTTCCCAAATGGAACTATGATGGATCCAGCACTGGTCAAGCTCCTGGAGAAGATAGTGAAGTGATCTTATAGTAAGCAGCCCTTTTATGTGCTAAATTTTAAAGATTTTTTTTGTATAAAGTGAACTTTTACTGACACTAATTTAATTGAAATTTGACATAGCCCACAAGCAATCTTCAAGGATCCTTTCAGGAGAGGCAGCAATATCTTGGTTAGTTCAGATCTATTTATTACCTATCATTATTTCCAACATTCAGTTTTTTCTAGTTGACTTTCATTTGGTTCTATTTGAAAAGAGTTTACCTTCTATATGGCACCTACATAACTACATATACCTCTCCTTGAAAGATGAGATTAGTGACTTGTGTCGACGTGTCAAATACTCCAAAAGTAGTGCGTTTTTGGAGTAACCGACCAGTGTCAGCAACATATTTTTGAGGAGTCCGAGCAACATTGACTTGAGAAATAACATGATGTTAAAATACTTTGATTACACTGTCCATATATATTACTTAAATCCTTTTTTTCATTTATGTACTTCCAGGTCATGTGTGATGCCTATACTCCTGCTGGTGATCCCATCCCAACAAACAAGAGGCACGATGCCGCCAAGATCTTCAGCCACCCTGATGTTGTTGCTGAAGAAACCTGGTATAGACATATTCTATTAAAGCTTTTAAAATACATCTTCACTTTTTCTCTCGATGTGTTTTGCAAATTTCCAGTTTGATTGAAAAAATTGTGTATAAATTAGGTACGGTATTGAGCAAGAATATACCTTGTTGCAAAAGGAAGTTAACTGGCCTGTTGGATGGCCTATTGGTGGTTTCCCTGGACCTCAGGTAGATTATTAATACTTTACATTTTACTGCAATTTTCTCATGTTTTTTTTGTGTCTTTTAGGCATTAGTTCTTTCATTTGGCTTATCTGTACCTTAATCATCGATAATTTTCTCATGTTGTTGGTGTTATATAAGAATCAAAAAGGGCGAAAATGTTGCTATATAGTCTCCTTCATCGTTATTTTTTTCTTGAAATTCTAGAGAAATTATTTGCCTCATGCATTGGTCTCGCTCTGTTAGTATCTAGAGAACTTATTACTATGGTTGATTCTTTTACTTTGGCTATCTGTACTATTTTTGCTGTCCTAGCTTTTCTATGTTTGTATTTTTCAAACCTGTTTTGGAAAACGCTTTTCTTGGTATGTTGTTGTTGCATTGGTCTTTGTCTGTGGTCCTAATACATTTTTTTTTTGTGACTGCTGCATTTACCTAACCATTTGTACTGTTTTATCTAATGGGGATTGTACTAATCCGGAACTGGCTAACTGTATTTATTGTTTTGTCTAGGGACCATACTACTGTGGAACCGGAGCTGACAAGGCCTTTGGACGTGACATTGTGGACGCACATTACAAGGCATGTCTTTATGCTGGGATTAACATCAGCGGTATCAATGGAGAAGTCATGCCTGGACAGGTATAGAGGTGTTCACGTTTTTTCATTTAGCCAGAATTGATTGATTTCACACATATTTGATGTGTTCTTATTTAATCTTATGCAGTGGGAATTCCAAGTCGGACCTTCTGTTGGCATCTCAGCCGGTGATGAAGTGTGGGTAGCTCGTTACATTCTTGAGGTAGTATTTCAGCTCAACTGTTTTGATCCATTCATTTCTCTTGGTAATTTTTGAGCTTGAATGCAAAATTTACTTATTGACTTGGTGGTTTAACAGAGGATTACAGAGATTGCTGGAGTGGTTGTGTCATTTGACCCCAAGCCTATTCCGGTGAGCTTTCTACTATGTAAATCTTTCAAGTTACGTTACTGTGAACTGATATTCATTTGGAAAAAGGTGTGTTAACAATGAATATTTTTCCTTTATTGTCAGGGCGATTGGAATGGTGCAGGTGCTCACACAAACTACAGGTAGAGGAATAACACTTAATTCATCCGACTTTTATTTTTAAATTCACCTGTCCCTATTAGTAAATTTTTTGATTTTTCTTCCAGCACCAAGTTGATGAGGGAAGACGGAGGCTACGAAGTCATCAAGAAGGCTATTGAGAAGCTTAGATTGAAGCACAAAGAGCACATTGCTGCATATGGTGAAGGCAATGAGCGTCGTCTTACTGGAAAGCACGAAACAGCCAACATCAACACCTTCAAATGGGTATATAAACTTTTCATCATTTCTCATTTTGCCTTTTTTTCTTTGGTGGTAGAGGTTCAAACTTGAAAATTTTTGGGTTCAATTACCTCCTTGTTCCACCATTTTGTTGAACACTGTTCATTTTTTCAGTCCCTCTGAAGGATGACACGAAACTCTTTAACTTTAATTTTTTCAAATTTCCCTTCTTGACATGCTCTTCTGGACTAGAAACGTCATACCATGTTTTAGACCACAAATTTTGATAGTTTGTTCTTTTTTTTCTTAAACACTGTCATTCAAAGACTAAGTTTCATGCGAAATGCATCTGACATCTTTATCGTGTCTCGTTACACAACTTCATTTGACGTGTTCTCAGGGTGTTGCAAACCGTGGTGCATCTGTCCGTGTGGGGAGGGACACAGAGAAGGCGGGCAAGGGTTACTTTGAGGACAGAAGGCCAGCCTCAAATATGGACCCATACGTCGTTACCTCCATGATTGCGGAGACCACCATCATCGGGAAACCTTGAAGATTCTTAGTATGAATTTGCTTGTTTCTGGTTTGCACAATTGTGGGATAGGAAAAAAGATTGCATTTGTGGACCGACCTGACCCTTTCGGCTTCACCTGTATCTTTAGTTATAGGGTAGTTTGTCTTGTTATTTTTCTTTTTTATTTGCCAGTTGAAGTTGTATTTTCATACAGCAAGGCCTTATTTCATTGCCTAAGATTTGGCAATGCTGTTACAAACAATGTTATTCTTATTAATAACAATATTGAAAGGGTTTGGCTCTGTGCTCAGTTACTGCTGTTTTGAGACAAAACTGCATTAATTTTCTGTTCACCTCATTTCATCAAGAGCGTGATTTTGTTTGTTTCGCCAGATGAAATAAAGGATGAAGGTTGCGGTTAATTGCCAAATAGTTCATTAATATCTTGTAGATATATATACTGTAGCTGTGATTCGATGGGTCTGAGCATGAATGCAAAGGTACGCCTGTAATCTAAGTTCCTGACAGTTTTTTCCTGTTGTATTTAGTTTAACGAAAAAAAAGTCCTAAAGAGCGTTTAACGAAAAAAAAGTCCTAAAGAGCGGAACGACGGCTGAACTCCCCCAAATACAAGGGAGCGAGGATTGCTCGATGCGCTCGCCGGACCTGTTCCTATTGACGTCATAAAAGCTCATTATGGGGTTCTACCACTCCCAGCCAATTGATATGAGTCGAATTTAAGAGTTGCACTCACCGGACCTGTTCCTATTGACGTCATAAAAGCTCATTATGGGGTTCTACCACTCCCAGCTAATTGATATGAGTCAAATTTAAGAGTTCGAACTTAATACCTATGGTTAACGAAATATGAACTCTTACTATTCCATCACATCCTTAGTTGATAAATAACAACACCTAAATCTGATATTTGATATTTCAAATGAAAAACACAATTGGACGTAAGTGCATAATATACCACTTGTGCATATGACTTGTGACAGAGACATTATATAAGAATTATTTAAAAAGCAACTTAAAGAAAGTATACTTCTTTTAGGCGTTTGGCCATACAAGTTTTTCTCTGCCTTTGTAATTCTTTTTCAAGTTTGAGTACAAACTTTTTGAAAGCAAAGTACTCCAAATTACTTACCTTTTTGAGCCTTTTTTAGGTATCTCATTGCATCACAAGACTTCTTAAAAGTATGAACCAACCAAACTCTTTTCAAGGATATCTTTTTCGGAAAAACTAATCTTATAAGCTTTTTAGAAAATTAACCAAAGTTTGAATCCTTAATCCAAACAAATATATTCATAAAAATCTATATTTTTTTTGGAAATTTTTCTTAAGACTTCGTATTCAGCATGTGTTTCGTTATGTCTTAGAATCCAATACGACCACAATTACCACTCCCCCTACTTGAACAAAAATCCGGGAAAACGTAAAGAATAGATGGTTAAATTTATCTTTTTATAATACGAAATATTTTAATTTTATCATTGGTTAATAGTTCATAATCATTCATGTCATCTTGTTAATATATTTTCTCGTGTTTGTTTTCGATGATAACGGAACTCCAACGTGGACCCTAACACTTTTGTTTGAATGGTTGTTACATATTGTTTCGTAATGTATCATATTGTATTGTGTCGTATTGTACTATATTATTTTGATAGATATATAGTTTAGATAGATTGTATCGTGTTCCCTCGTTACTTAATGTCACACGTCATCGATAGAAGGACAAACCTACAAGAAAAGCGGGGTAAATGTTAGCTCTATTATAAAAACGCAGGACAAAAGATAAAATATGATTTTTAGATAATAAACAAAGACAAGACGAGAAGAAAAAAATAAGATAACTACGCGATAATACTAAATCAATTGTTACATAAAATGAGATTTTTCGTCGTTACGTAACCATGAATTTAACATATGATACAATACAAATTAACAGTCAAAACAAACATCGTATTTAAACTAACAACACAGCTAACATAAGATAATTCTAAATCATAATTAAAATTTGGATCTTTTTCTCAAATATAGATATTCAATTTTTTCCCTTACAGGAAATCCACAAAATCAAAAATCTTTTTTTTTGGCAATTAAACCGCTACTTCTTTCCGGTTCAACTGACGGTTCGATTTTGTTGAGAACGTGGCAATAGAATACCCGGACACTCCACCCGACCCGCTTCCTTCATAGGGTTTAGGGTTCTTGGTGTAATAGAATTTCAAATACCAAAATCCATGAAAAAATAATTCATCTTTCTGTAATTTAAAGTTTTGATTACTCAAATGATGTTTTTTCGACAAGTATCTGTTAATTTGCTCAGAAGATTCCGATTATCACCTCAATCACTTACTACTGTCACTCCACTACAAAGAAGTTCCCCAATTTTACTATCCAATGCTGGTAAATTTTGAATTTTTATATATTTAGAGTTCGTGAGAATAAAGAGCATTTTTTTTTGAAATATTAAATTGTGTTCAATGATCAAGATTTGTATCCAGCACTATTAATGAGAATAAATTCATTTTTTTTCATATTAAATTGTGTTCAAATGATCAATATTTGCATCTGGACACATTATTTTTGAGCTACAGTAGTCAATGATGCTGGTAAATGTTGAAATTTATGTCCTCAGTTTTTTTTTATAAACTTTCTATTCACGAGAATAATCCATGTTTTTCATCTTAAATTGTGTTCAATAATCAAATTTGTATCTGGGCTAATTATGCAGTTTTTTGAGCTATATTATTCAATGATGTTGAAGGGGGGACTTGTAGTAACTGGTAAAGTTGCTGTCATGTGACCAGTAGGTCATGGGTTCAAGCCGTGGAAACAACGTAAGGCTGCGTACAACAGACCCTTGTGGTCCGGCCCATCCCCGGACACCTCGCGCATAGCGTGAGCTTATTGCACCGGGCTGCCCCTTTAGTATTCAATGATGCCGGTAAATTTTGATTTTTATGTATTCAGAGTTCTTTATAAGGAACTCCCTTCGATTTTTTTTATATTAAATTATGTTCAAATGATCAAGATTTGTATCTGGGCACATTATGCGGTTGTTTGAGCTACAGTATTAAACGATGCTAAATTTTGATGTTTTATGTATTCAGAGTTCTTTATAAAGAACCCGCTTTCTATTAATGAGAATAAGGTCGATTTTTTTCATATTAAATTGTGGTCAAATGATCCAGATTTGCATCTGGGTTAATTATGCAGTTGTTTGAGCTACAGTATTTAATGATGCTAAATTTTGGATGTTTATTTATTCAACCACTATTAATATAATTTCTCTCTCTCTCTCTGCAAATCCGTCGGTTGTCTTCATCAAACACTTTGTTTTCTATATTTGTTGCAACTTTTCCATTTTTAGCTTTATTTCTTCAGTACTACTAAAGTTGTCTAATATATTTGCTCTTTTTTTTTAACATTATATTTACTTTTTTGGGTCTTCATCATTTTTTTTGCTAATGAAATTGAATCAGATCCAATTGATAGTAAAAATGTTTTCAATTCACTTCTTGTTTTCTATTTATCTACCCCTATCAGATCCATTCTCATATCTACATAATATCTCCACTTTTCCCCCCTTTATTTCTTGAAATTCTTGATTTTTATTTGTTTTATTTTAACTCTATACAATATTTGAAGAATATTGGGTTTTCTCTCCCTCTCTCGGCGAGTACTAACTGCTCGACTGATAGTTGTTATTGCCTGCTTCCCTTAATCTTTTCGATTCCCTCCTCCATATTCTCCAGTTTTTATCTCTTATGTGAACAGTATCGGTGAACAGTGATTTTCGCCGGCGAACAGGTTCGATTCAACTGGAGTTGGTACCTCCGGTCGCCCGTATCCATTCTTTGTCTTTATCCTTGTTAAATTTTGCCGCTTCACTGTATTGATTTGTGACTTTACGTTCTTACATTTACCCTTTTTTTGTCTTTAGTTATAGCTTTCTTGGCATAGTGGTTTGACTTGCCTCTAGATTTTTGTTAACTTGTGCTTTCACTTTGATCCCTTCCTGTTTTAAGGTAAACATTTGATTAGTTTATTATTTTATATTTGTTTTAGTGGCTTTGGTAACTGATGGTAGACTAGGGTCATATTCTCGGGTCGGGGAAGGGGGCGAGGGTTAGGGGGGGTAAGTGGGGTAAGGGAGATGCTAGGCTGACAATAGGATTTTGGAACATTGAGACTTTAACGGGAATGTCCATAGAGCTAGTTAAGATTCTTAAGAGGAAGAAGATTAATATAGCCTGTGTCCAGGAGACCAAATGGGTAAGACCTAAGGCTAAGGATGTGGACGGGTACAAGTTATGGTTCTTGGGTAGGTCGAGGTATAGGAATAGCGTAGATATTTTTGTAGATAGCGAGCTAAGGGATCAGGTGGTAGAGGTTAGGAGGGTAATGACAGGATGATGACGATTAAGTTGGTAGTTGGAGGGTTCACTATGAACATTATTAGTGCTTATGCACCGCATGCGGCTTGGACGAGGAGGAGAAGAGGCGCTTTTGGGAGGATTTGGACGAGGCAGTGGGTGGTACCACCCACTGAGAAGTTATTTGCAGGAGGGTATTTCAATGGACATATCAGGTCACTTCCGGGGGTTATGATGACGTGCATGGAAGCTTTGGCCTTGGGGACAGGAATGGGGGAGGCGTCTCACTTTTGGAGTTCGCTAGAGCTTTTGAGGAGCACTTGGTGACTTTCTGTAGTTCGGTGGCTAAGACTCAGATAGATTTTTTGCTCCTTCGGAAGGTTGACAACGGTCTTTGTAAATACTGCAAGGTTATTCCGAGGGAGTATCTTACAACCCGACGTACGTTTTTGGTGATGGATTTTGAGATCAAGATGGAGAAGAAGAGTAGGGTTGTGGATGACATGTTAAGAATCAAATGGGGTAGTTTGATCATGGCTAGTAAAAAGGTGATGGGGGAGAGGTTGATGGCCAAGGGGGCTTGGGGGACAGGACGGCCAATTGCATTCGAGAGGTAGCTAGAGAAGTGCTTGGGGTCTCGCGGGATAGTCGTGGTGGGCATTGAGGGGACTGGTGGTGAAATGGTAAAGTTCAAGCGAAGGTGGAAACGATGAACGCGTATGCGAAATTGGTAGAAAATAAGGATGAGGTGGAGAAGTGGACGAATAGGGAACTGTACAAGATGGCGAGGAATGAGGCAAAGCTTGCGGTTACGGCGGTGAAAACGACGACTTTTGAACGCCTGTATGTGGAACTAGGGAAAAAGGCGGGGATAAGAAGTTGTACAGACCAGCCAAGGCGAGTGAGAGGAGGGCCCGTGACTTGGATCACGTGTAGTGCATCAAGGATGATGACGGCAAAGTCCTGGTGGAGGAAGCGCATATTAGGCGGAGGTGGCAGTCTTACTTCCATAAACTCTTGAATGAAAAAGGAGATAGAGACATTGTGCTGGGAGATCTGGTGCAATCTGATAGGTACCGAGATTTTGGGTATTGTAGAAACATTAAGGTTGAGGAGGTTAAGGGTGCTGTTCACAGAATGCGTAGTGGACGAGTGACCGGGTCTGATGAGATCCCAGTTGAATTTTGGAAGCGCAAGCAAGCCAGGTATGAAGTGACTGACTGAGTTGTTTAACGTCATTTTAAGACGGCGAGAATGCCCGAAGAATGGAGGTGGTGTACAATGATCCCTTTGTACAAGAACAAATGTGATATCCAGAGTTGCAACAACTATAGGGGTATCAATCTGCTAAGCCATACTATGAAAGTTTGAAAAATGATTGTGGGGATGAGGGTGAGAAGAAGCGTGTCTATTTTCGAGAACCAGTTTGGATTCATGCCGGGGTGTTCGACTACATAAGCGATTCATCTTATTAGGAGGTTGGTGCAGCAGTATAGGGAGAGGAAGAGAGACTTGCATATGATTTTCATCGACCTGGAGAAGGCATACGACAAAGTTCCTAGGGAGGTTCTATGGAGATGTTTGGAGGTTAGAGGTGTACCTGTGGCGTACACTAGGGAGATCAAGGATATGTATGATGGAGCCAAGACCAGGGTACGGACAGTAGGAGGAGACTCGGAGCTCTTCCCATTGATGATGGGGCTAGGATCAACTCTTAGCCCATTCTTATTTGCCTTGATGATGGATGGACTGACGCGACAAATTTAAGGGGAGGTGTCATGGTGTATGTTATTCGTAGACGACATAGTCCTGATTGATGAGACTCGCAGGGGAGTGAACGCTAAGTTGGAGGTTAGGAGACAGATTCTGGAGTCTAAAGGGTTCAGGCTGAGTAGGATCAAGACAGAATACTTGGAGTGCAAGTTCAGTAATGGGAGCGACCTCGAGACAGGTGTAGAGGTGAGGCTTGATACTCAGGTCATTCCAAAGAAAAGAAGATTCAAGTACCTCGGGTCTATTATTCAAGGGGATGGAGAGATTGATGATGATGTCACACATTGTATTAGGGCAAGGTGGATGAAATGGAGGCTCGCATCTGTAGTCTTATGTGATAAAAAGGTGCGACCAAAACTTTTAGCAAGTTTTATAGGGCGATGGTTAGACCGACTATGTTGTATGGAGCGGAGTGTTGGCCAGTCAAAACTTCGCACATCCAAAAGATGAAAGTTGCGGAGATGAGGATGCTGAGATGGATGCGTGGGCATACAAGGAGGGATAAGATTAGGCCTCGGTGGAGGATAAGATGTGGGAAGTGAGGTTGAGATGGTTTGGGCATGTGCAGATGAGAGACACAAATGCCCCAGTGCGGAGGTGTGAGAGGTTGGCTATGGACGGGTTTAGGAGGTTAGAGGTAGGCCGAAGAAGTATCGGGGAGAGGTGATTAGACGGGATATGGCTCAAGTGCAACTTACTGAGGACATGACCTTAGATAGAGGGTCGTGGAGGACACGGATTATGGTAGAAGGTTAGTAGGTAGTTGAGTGGTCCTACTCAAGCTTGCAAACAGGTAGTTGTAGTGTTATTATTGTAGACCGCTTAGCCTATCATACTAATAGGCGCAATATTGCTTTATAGTTCCCTGTAGTTTGATTTCTGCTGCTATGTGTCATTTAGTGTACTTTTTTTAGCTTATTTACCTGCGCTAGTTACTGCTTACTTTTTCAGAATGCGCTATCATGGCTTATTCGCTTTTGATATCAGCATTTTCATACTTCTTTACATTTTTGACCGTGTCTGACCGTTTCTCTTGCTTTGCTTTTGCTTGTGCTTATGATTTGTCTTGAGCCGAGGGTCTCTCGGAAACAACAGAGG
Organism: Anisodus tanguticus; assembly: GCA_034509755.1. Lineage (NCBI taxonomy): Eukaryota > Viridiplantae > Streptophyta > Magnoliopsida > Solanales > Solanaceae > Anisodus > Anisodus tanguticus. The sequence goes on along the minus strand of CM067543.1, from coordinate 1,961,656 downwards.
TAAGGTCTGTGTACACTCTACCCTCCCCAGACCCCACGTTGTGTGATTTCACTGGGTATGATGTTGTTGTATATTTAGAGTTCTTGATAAAGAACCCACTTTCTATTCATGAGAATGAAGAGTTGATTTTCTTTTTTCATATTAATTATTATGTTCAATGATCAAGATTTGCATCTGGGTTAATTATGCAGCTTTTTGAGCTATAGTATTCAATGATGCTATGTGCTATTTTGTATTTTAATCATGTTCTTCATCAGCAGACATTTTCCTTTTGTGGCAGGAAAATGTAGATTTTCCAGTCAGCTTGGTTCTGGAGGGTACTTTTCATACTCATTTCGATGGATTTTTCTGTTTGGACCTGCTGGTATTCACTACTCTTATGGGGTGATCCATTTGTTTGTTGATGTCGTTGTTTATATATTAGCTTGTAGCATATTAGTATTTTCTAAACAACAATTATCAGCTATATCCAATATAAAATCCTTTTAGCAAGAAAGACCTCCACCTGTTATCCTATATCATCACGTCATCATTTAAAGCCAAAATGCTGATTTTCTTAAGAGAGATCCATATTTGTTTTTTTTGGTTTCCCACCCGCTGTCTGGTACCCGCATTGGAGCCCGACTATATACGGATTGCGCGTTGCAGGGCCCATTTTTGGGGCAGGCGCTCCTAACAAGATTTTTTTCATTCCCAGGGCTCGAACCCGAGACCTCTGGTTAACATCCACTCTTATAGTACTGTCTCTCTTTTATCTTCCTCTTGTGAAGAAATCAACAATCGTCATATTAGGTGTTAATTTTCTGTGGAAAAAGTTATCTATGACCCGAGCACAAAGTGTACTAAGATCACTTAAAACGTAAGTTAAAACTAAAGATAGGTGTTTCAGGCTATATAAGTTCATGAATCGAGACCTTGAATTGTAGCTTAGTACATTTCTTAAACACGATAAGTGACCATATTGAATTGCTAATAACAAAAAAAAATTCAGTCTTTTGTTTTTTGTTCTCCCAATTGTTCATGGTTTTGTTACCTAGTCACCACTGGTTTGTGGAAGACAAGAAATTTCTATTCACATCGCCTGTCTCCTTATTTTTCCTTACTTTGGCAAGCTTCTCCACATATATAAAGTAGAGCTTGTTAATAAAGAACTACTTGTCTTCTTTACTTGGATTACAAACGGTGGATTTAGAACTTTTCATCCTTTTATATTGCCACCTTTAACTTTCATTTGTTGGCTGGGGGAAGAGGGAGCAATTTCCCATCTTCAATTGTAGCTAGATCCACATGTAGAAATAAACTGAAATTAAGGTATTGCCTGTTTGAATACCATGTTAAGTTATACATTCTACATAATATATTTATATATGAAGTTTTAAGATTGTAGAGAGGAAAGAGACTAGCTTATTGTCTGTTCTCAATTTATGCAAGTTCTTAAACTACATTGAATGCACATAGCGCATTTTCTACATTCTTCTGCAATATGTTGAGATAGAGTTGAGGATGGAAGAGTTTTAGAGATCCAACGTTTATAAATGTCAATCTTGTTATACTACAGAATTTCCTTAGTTTACTTTCCTTTTCATGTATTGAGGGCCTCACTTGCTGGCCGTTAATTTCTGCACTTTGACTCAATATTCTAAAATTAATGTCTTAAAGATCCTCATATAGTGACACTATTATTCAAGTGTTTGGTATATGCATATGTGTGTTGCCTGGTCTGCTTGAGTGATGTTTTGCAGTTCTTTGCTCTTACTCTTCTTTTTTTTCATACATCTGGGTCTTTAGTTGTTTCCTTAGTAGTAGTTCACAAATGTGTCGTTTTGAAGTGTTTATTAGTGATATGGAGATGGTTTGAGTTTTTAGTGTATCCCATTTCTGAAGATGTTGCTTCTCATTTTTCCTACAAGTTCCGATCTATGTGAGTGCTGTTCTTGTATAACAGATAGAACGTTCTCTGTTGGTACAACATACATTTGATTTCAGTACTTTCATGACCAATCTTTTCAAATTGTTTTTATTTCTGAAGATTTCTTTAATGAAGCCACGTACAATGTAAATTGTCGTCAGACCTATTTTGATAAAGCATTAACTGTATTTTCCTTTTGCAGCCGTAATCCTTGGAGTAAACGTCAGTCCTGCCTTGTCAGAAGAGGTTTCTACTCCAGCAAATACTGGAATTGATGTTGACATAAGTGGCTTGCGCAAAATTGAGGATGGGTCTGTAGTATCTAATATACACACATCCAAATGGAGAGTTTTTACAGACAGTGGAAGAGATTTGTTTTTACAGGCATGCAAGCCTCTCCTATGTTGTGGCGATACTTTGGTATTTATATTTACAATTCAATTTGGTCGTCCAGGCTGTCTGAACTTGCAATAGTAATTCTATTCAACTAGGGAAAACTTGAGGAAGCTGAAAAACTGTTCCTGTCTGCATTGCAAGAAGCTAAAGAAGGTTTCGGAGATAGGGATCCACATATTGCATCTGCATACAACAATCTGGTTGGTCCACCATTAGATGCTTTTGTTCTTCAGGCTCTTAATAAATCTTCTTCACGCTATTAATAAAATTATTTACCTTATCCAAAAAAAAACTTAATACTTTTAAACATTATATATTCCAAAATTATTGCTAATGCCATGGGTAATTTGGAAAGTGATAGTCTTCAAGGAGCATTTTGCATGTTAGTTATTTGGGGTGATCATCTAAATTTGTGTATGCCAAGGAAGTCAATGACTAATGCGCACACTTTACAAAAAAATGGTTCTCGGAGACGTGCTGATTTTCATTTCTTGTTAAGACTCCAACTATAAGATTGCATTACATAGAGAAGGTTGAATTTTTAAGATGAATCGGATAACAATGTAGAAGTCACATGCGTACAAAATGTCCTTTACTTTGAATTTATTATATTAATAATATGCCACATGAAACAAGATGGAGTGAGTTAATTTTAAGTAACATTTTTGCATGAAACTCATTTTTCCGCTCAACTGATTAGTCTATTTAGAAAGGTTGTTGGCGCTGTTCTTTTGTGACAGGCAGAGCTGTATAGAGTCAAAAAGGCGTTTAATAAAGCAGAACCTATGTACTTGGAAGCAATCAGTATACTTGAGGAATCATTTGGACAAGACGATGTACGGTAGGTATTGAAATGACTTTTCATGAATATGTATACTATATGTTATTGTATCTGACTACTTCCATGGTTTTCTATGAGAATGAATTGTTGCACGCTAGTCTCCAATTTTTTTATAATCAATCAATGAATCAATGAACTAAGCCTATCCTAAAGTGGTTGGGTTAGTTATATGAATTTTCTATGTCAATTTTCTCTATTAAAGTCCATGTCATTCCAACACTAAATTATTTGTCCTTTTAGACAAATATTAAGTTCTCGAGATTTCACACTTATCTTGCATAAACACTTGTTTAATTAAAATCCCAATTGTTAACCGAGACCTTCATTGCATTGTCTTCTTAGTTAAGTCCAAATTGATTCAGAGAGTTTATAGGTCTTTGAAAACATCTTTTCTGCATATGAGTTTAGATCTACCTCATCTCTTATTATCACCTTCAATAATCATATTGTCGCACCTCTGATCGATGAATCTGGAGGTCTACTTAGGTCATGGCCAAACCATCTCATGTGACCTCTTAATTTATCCTAAATTCGTGCTACTTGTGTCCTTTTTGGATGTGAACATTTCTATTCTTCTCTTATCTTTAACTTCACATCCATCTTGATATCCGCATTTATATAACAATCATTTTAGGAGGATGATCGATATGAAACATGTTCCATTAGTTGCGTAATGATCGATCTACTCTCGTCAGCATCATGGTGCTGGTTAGGAAATGCATTGCCTCTATACAAGTCTTGTTTGAAGTTATATCATAGTTAATCTCCAAAACTACAGACTTATTATAGAGTGATAGTTACTTCGTTAGTCCATCTACCTGCATCTTTGATTACTTGCTTGAGAGTGATTTATTTATACTTTTACCTTATAAAAAAAAGCAAATTATCACTTCCCAGTTTCGCTTATATGCTTGCTTTTGTGTTGTAGAGTTGCGGCAGCCCTTCATAATCTAGGCCAATTCTATCTTATGCAAAGAAAACTGGAACAAGCTCGTGGTCTCTATGAGGTAACTGGGCACATATTTCCAGACACTTAATTTTCTTTGGCCATTCTCATTCGTGAAATTTATGACATTACAGAATGTTTTTCTTAAGCTGGTGCATCTATTTCTTGTGGCTTATTATCCATAGAAACTGTATGGGTTTTCTTAGAAGTTCAAGTTTCATTGAAGTTGAAATTAATTAACCTTGTCAAATTAGCTGGGAAGACTTGTATCAGATATTGAATGTTTTGTTTGACGTGGCATAAATATGAAGTTAAAAGTTCAAAATTTGGATTGCCAATATGAAGGGAACATGTTGTGGCCATTGATTACTTTTTTGGTTCTTCGTAATCAACATAAGAGAATGGTTTATTGAAAAGTGCAATAGTAGGGCTTATGCAGCTTTCTGCAAAGCATATGAGTGAACATTTCTTTATAATTCAGTGGATATAATTTGGGACAGAATTTTTCCTTCATCCGTCTGTCTCCGGATATGATGAGGAATGATAGTCGGTTGTATAACTTTTATTTAACAATTGGCTTTTCTTTTTCAAAACTTTCAAGTGCCCTTTTGTATCAATTACTAATATTGTTTTCTTTTCTTTTTCATCCATATTGTTAACATGGCAGCGTGCTTTAAAGGTATGTTATTATTACCACTTACCAGGATTTGCAATGTATTTACTTCAGTTGATGCTATTAAAATTTCTAAATATATTTCTTTTACCATTTAACCTTGTAGATAAAGAGGCGTGTCTTAGGGGAGGCTCATCCAGACTATGCTGACACCATGTATCATCTGGGAACAGTAATGCCACAGTTTTTGCTCCACTTCATCTTTATATAATCTTGATGGTCGGCAGAAAAGTTTTTTTCCTGTTACACCCCATGTTTGGGGCACAATAGGCCAATGCTTTAATGTTGGTTACAAACATATTATAACCAGTCTAAAATGGAGTCCACCCAAAATTATGGAGAATAGGGCAACATTACAACTGAGTAAACAAGTGGAACCAGATACAAAGCTACCCTAGGGCTGGCAAAATGGTTAAAAAGCAAGTAACCATTTGATCCTACTCATTAGACATGTTGGATAACTGACTTTCTAAAAATGGATCAAATATGGACGTTATCCATATTATCCACTAAAAAATGGATATCCAGATGGATATCCTCTGCTTGTTAAGCAAAGCTTATTTTGGCTTTTAGCTTGTGTTCTCAACTGAATATTCATGAAACCTTGGATAATATGGATATCCATATTATCCGTCGGTTAACCCATTTTTTATCCGTGTTAAATATGGCCGGGTCGGATATTTTATCCTCTTTTGTTTAATCCGTTTTGACCCGCCCATATGCATCCGACCCGCACGTTTGCGACTCCTACCTGTAGCTATTAAACAATTAACAAGAGGGATACACAATTTTTTTCATGGACTTGATTACTTGACTATCTTTCTCTCTATGTCCTGTTAGGATTTAGGTCTATTGCACAATGGCTGGAATAATGCATTCTATCTGTTTCCATATAAAATCAAGAAAATAAAGACATCTTGTTGCAAAATGAAAACACAAAAAGACAGGGAAAAAAGGCTACCAACTGAATGTCCTTAGCCAAGCTGCCATGTTACCATTCGACACAGATGGAAGATCTCTAGCCATTAGCCAATCCTATTCTTCTCCTACAACTATATGTATTTCATTCGTTCAAGTTCTGTTTTATCTTTAACTTCTTATTCTAGTAAAATCTTATATGCATCTAAAGCTTTTGGCTTGTGCATTTTACATTTAATGGCTGACTTTTTTCCTGTGTATGCTTAATGTGTCCTCTCTCACTTAATCCTTTTTTTGATAGCTTTTCCTTTTCGGTCACCCTAGTTATTTAGCTGTTAGCATCTACGTTTATATGCTTTTGGCTAAATTGAAAATGTACACAAAAGTAAATTTTGATACTATGGTGCATATAATTTCTAGTGCCTCTTCCAAAAATTGAAACCTCTTCTGCTGATGGGCAGTCTTTTCTTGTGTAGTCTGTCATTACTTTGACTGACAAGAGAATCCCACTTGACTTTCAGGTGCTGTATCTTCAGGGGAAATACAAGGATTCAGAGGCTCTGGTTCGCGATTCTATTCGGATTTTGGAGGTCCCTAAATTTGTTACACATGCTAATTGTGAGTTTTCTATAATGGCACAATCTGTGTTTCTGTTCTTACGATTTTGTTTACCATTGTAGGATGTTGGTCAAGGTGAATCAATGATATGTACCAAGAGGATGCGACAGCTAGCTGAGGTTGTGCACTTGTGCTTCCATGCTTTTTTTCATTTGTGCCAAGTTTATGCAAACGTTGCTTGTGCATAGAGTAAAAACCATTGAGGTTACTCTCGCTAGGTACAGTTGATCTAGCTTATGGTTGTCCCATACGAAGGAACAGAACACTATTTCTATAACAGACAAAATTTTGGGTCAATTCTATGTGATTGAGACTTAAAACTTTATGTTACTTTTGTGATGGACAAGAAAAGGATACTACAGAAGATTGACTAAATGCTGCTATCTGAATATGTCCTCCTAACAGCTATGCATGTACTTATTCTGGAAAAGACTTATTCAAGCATAGGCCCTTCTTCGGACCCTGCTAACGCGGGATGCTTTGTGCACCGAGCTGCCCTTTTTTTACTTATTCAAGCATAGAAAGAGCAAAACGACCTGGTAACCGTGGGCAGACTCAAAGCTTTAGGTACGGGTTCCCGGGAACCCAGTAGCTTTTGCTCATACTCTATATATGTATTGAAAATTCCATTAAAATTTATAAATATTTGACTGTGAACCTATCATTATAAATTGATTTGTGATTACTCGAGGAAACCATAAACTTTAAATCCTGGATCCGCCTCTTAGTGGTAACAAAAACTAGATATTTTCCTTCTGTTTCCTGAGTCATTATTTCTTTTAAGGACATCTGCCTATGTTGCTTTTCTTTAGGCTGTCGATATCTCTTTTTTCGTCCTTTATTCATATCATACCATGTCTTAGTATTGCTCAGTTCAAGATGTGTAACTGAAAAGATTGCCTGCTTTTGTCTGTCACAAAATGATGAATTACTTGGTAAAGTTGGCTTACAATCTATTCTCCTGTATAGATATATATTAAATCTGACCGGCTCGAAGAGGCTGAGAATGTGCTGAGAAAGATCCTGCATATTATGGAATTAGCAAAGGTCTACAAACTTCTCTTTTTTTCCCCTTGGAATAACTTTCTTCTTTCAATCTGTTTTAGAAATGCTTACCTAAAGTTATACTTCCAGTTCGTCTTATCCGTTTGGGGTGCTGACATCTTCATTTTTTAATTGGTAGCTTAGCATGCATATTACTGATTAAACTTTGTTTTTATAGATGTGAAAAGTGTAAAAACAAATTTAAAATTTCCTTTAATCAACATTAAACTGCCAATTTGAAAACTTGATTCCCTTCTAGTTTTCAGTTTTCAGCAATTGTCAAAGCTGCTTAAGCTAACAAATTCCCTTTTGGTACGGCCAGATTATTGGCCATGTTTATGAATGAAAATAAGTTTACCTGATCAAAAAAACAAAAAACAAAAAACAAATTCCTTTTGATTGGTAAAATAGCATGATCACAATGCACACATATCCTAATGCTTTCAGATTTATCAACTCATGATCTTAACCAAAAGGCCGAGAAAGGTAATTTGATTTAATTACCCGTAAGGGCAAAACTGTGACTTCAAATTTTACTCATGCCAAACCTCCCCTTCAAGTTTTCCTGTCTGAAGATGCTTATGCTGATCAGTCAAAATAAAAAATGACAGGATCTCTAGCAAGTATTCTGGTTATATTTGGGCTTCTTTCCGTTTAAAGCCTCCAGAATTCAAAGTTGGGCCAAAGTCATGGAACTCTTAATGGATATTCTTGCCTTTTTTTATCCAGACCTCTTTGCTCTATATCCATACTCATTTTTCTCATATGTTGTTACTCATATCTTACAGGGTTGGACTTCTTTAGAGACTGTAATTGCAGCTGAGCGCCTGGCCTTGACCCTTCAGTCGCTAGGAAACTTGAAAGAAGCTCAAGAGCTTTTAGAGAGGTTAATCATGTACCCTAATTAATTACTTAGTAAGGAGGATGCTTTTAAGATTCTGATTCGGAGTGTCAAATGAGTGGGTTGTATCAGATATGGGCGGGTCGAAAATGGGTTAAACAGAAACTGATAAAATATCTGTCCTGCCCATATTTAACACGGATAAAAAATGGGTTAACCGACAGATAATATGGATATCCATATTATTCATAGTTTCAGAAATAGTTACGTGAGAAAAACAACAACATACCCAGTGTATTCCCATAGGTGGGGTCTGAGGAGGGTAGGGTGTATGCAGACCTTACCCCTACCTCGTGGAGATAGAGAGGTTTCCGAAAGACTCTCGACTCAAGTAACGCGTAACAAAGCTGTTTGAAAAAGAAAATACAGAAGTAAATAAGGCATAACAATAAATAGGTAGAGTGTAACATAGCATTCAGAACTCATGAAAATAAGTTTAGACTCCCAGAAAGCAAGAGCTCATGAAAAATAACAAGCGGACAAATGGGTATTGATAATATGGATATCCATATTATCCATCTTGATATCCACTTTTAGTGGATAATATCCATATTTGATCCATTTCTAAAAAGTAGTTATCCTACCCATGTCTAATGGGTTGGATTGGATGGTTATTTGTTTTTTAAACCATATTGCCAGCTCTAATTCTGATCAAGCATGACATGATATAATTTTGGAGCAGGTGTCTTGACGCCCGACAAGCTTTACTCCCTGAAGACCACATTCAGGTTTTTTCCTCTAAATCCTCAACATCATACAAGCAATTCAAGATGATTATAGTATCTGTTGATTTACAACTATGAATTCTATGTAATTTCCCTTATTTCCTTCTTCATTGATAGATTGCTGCAAATTTGTTACATATTGCTAGAGTAAAAATGCTCGACTCCAACAAGCTCCACAAAAGTAATATTTATCAAGCAAGAACTGAGCTTGATATGGCAAAAGATCTTTTAAGAAAGTCGATAAGGTATTTATTAGTCTTACCTTAAGTTTTGTTTTATATTTTCGTCATACATTTGTCCGTTTAATAATTTTGATGTTAATATCATCTCTTGAGTAATTAATTTTTTTTTTTTGTCAAAGTTCAATTTTGAAACATCTCTTGCTTTGTTAGTATTCTTTGAGATTTATTTTTCTGTTTTTGAGTTTCAACATATATTATGTTTAAATTTTATAAAAATAGAGCAGTACCTGTTCTGTTGAGTGAACGTGCATACTACACGTTAATCCCAAGCGAAATTGACTTGTTTTACACTTACAAATCTCCAAAAAAAATCTGCAACCTTCCCAAAACATTTTTCTCCAAAACAAATTTTAAAAGCCTTTCTCCAAAGGAGGCACTCTTTCCTTTGCAAACTGGTCCCACAAGCTTGTACATTATCAATATTGGTCACATCATGACAACTTTCCTTAGTCTATTGTTTTTTCATAATTGTTGATTGTAGCGTGTCTCGGGGAAACTTGGTGCCTTCCATGAAAGAGAAAGGCAATAAACAGTCTTATGGAGCATCTATAACAACAGTAAGGAGCAAGCAATCAGCACTGATGATCCTGGTCAGTTCCCATCATTGATTTTTTTTGAAGTGAAAGAGCCATTTAATTGTTGTCCTCTGCTAACTTCCGTGTTATTTAAGCAATCCAACCAACTTTTTGTTTAAGATGTTAAAATCATTAGATCCTTTATCATTTTTGTTTTTCTGAAGTAGAAGGCATATGATATATGGTACTCCTGTATTTGGATGAAATAACATACAACTATAGTTTTTTAATCCAAAAAAAAAAGCATACAGCTATAGTTTAAAACTAGCCAAAGACGCCTTCTTGTTGGGTCATGTCTTATAGTAAGCAAGTTGTATCAAGTTGTCTTCCAATCCTCTCAAATTTTTTCTAATTTCTTACATATCCTATTACCTTCAAAGTATACGGTTTATACAACGGATTTAGGATTTGAATGTTGGATAAATATGCATCATAACGATTTAGAGTTTCTTCTCTTAAATGGGAAAGAGATCCACTGGTATTCTATTCACAGACAAACATTTCAATTGACATATTCTTTTAATCCGATACAACAACTACAAGTGTGTTCGGTATGAAGGAAAATGTTTTCTTGGAAAATATGTGAGTTTCTTTCTTATTTTCTTGTGTTCGATATGTAAGCAAAAAATATTATCCTAAAAGCATTTGTATATAATTTAGACAAATACTATGGGAGGTGGGGTGGGGGTGGTGGGGATGGGGATGGGGATGGGGATGGGGTTGGGGTGAAGATGAGGTGTGTTTGAGGGTGGAGAAGACACAATCAATGTGGAATGACACTTGTGGAACTTGTTTTTCCTAATTCCACTAGGGAAGTCATTTTTCTCATTTTTAAGGAACTTGTTTTCCTAGAGAAAAAGTTTCCAAAAATTTTTGACCAACCGAACATGGAAAAATTGGAAATATTTTCCTCCATACCCAATCCTCCCGTCTCAAGCCTTTTGGGTCGGCTATATGAATCCTCAATATCCATGTCACTCTACTAGACCCGTCTTAATCTAATATTCAATAATTTAATTTTTCTATGTCTCTAACACAAACAGCATGTGTCCGTAGTGTACCCCTAAACCTCGAGGACATAAGGAAACCTCTTTGTTCGCTGGACAGCAGTTCTTTGTTCACAAGATTGGGCATTCCGAGAAAGAACTCAGGACTTCAACTGAATGAAGCATTAAAAGCATAACAACAATTAGACAAAAAAGGGTGCCAACAACCCATTTGGATGGGCAAATAAAGGTTGTTCTGGGATTTATTCAGATTTTGCTGTCTTTTGAGTTAGTGACCTGACTTTTAGTTATTGGTTTTGGTAAGGAATGTTCAGTATAATATGTAGCCTTCCTTGCTTTCACGTGTAATGAAGTTTCATATTTCATTTCAAGCTTGTTGCCCTCTCTAAAAGAGGATATAGAAGAGACACTTTTAAACTACTTTGGTGTTTTACTGATAGAAACAACTTGTTTGGTGTAAATGATGTAGGGTTTCTTCATCATCTGCTATTTTAATTACTGGTGTTGATTTCAGTATATCTTGCCCCCACTATTTGGAAAAAGGGTGATAAGGGAGGGATAGCCTAGCGGTAAAGACTTTTCACCTCCAATCATTATGTTGTGGTGAAAAGTCACCAAGGGAGAACAGCGGGAAAGGGGCATTTCTCAGCTCCTGGGTAGGGGATTTGAGATTTGGAGTTTCACTATATCAGGGAAAAAGAAGTATTTGCAAAAAGACTAATCAATTCGACCTAGTATAATTTGTTAACTTAGTAGCTTTAGTTGCGCTATTGAATTGATATTCTGAATTTCTAGAGGGGCTAAATAGATAGTTTTACTTGGGTTTTCCTGCTATCTTTGGGGGATATCTATTAGATCTCCTCACTCATGAGGTCCTGCTGACCTCTTAAGACCGCATTGCTCTACCAAGGAATCATAACACAGGACTGATGTTTGTGTTTTTTTGAGTAAATGTCCAGGGAATTTGGAGAATGTGTTCATCCCTTTCTGCCTTTGTACTGTGGCTTAACTGACTGATCACTGTGGCCCTTTTAATTAAAATTCTCCTCTTTTAAATTAGCTTTATTGTGCATTTTCCTGCAGTTGCAATCACTTGATGCTCTTTCATTGTTGGAGATGACAAAGTCGGAGCTTGAAGAATCAAAGGTGGGTTATACCTTGTTGTCTTTCATTGACAATCCTTCCTGTTTCTCTGGGATGTTTCAAATATGATAAAACTGATTTTTGATTGCGCCTTCTACTGAAACAGGATCCTTATAACTCTGAGGCTGAGAATGCTCTTCGTGAATGCCTTTCTGCATATAAGGAGGTATGAAAACATTGAGAAGTTTAATTTTACATCGGTCAGCAAGTTTCCAATTGTTATTTAGAATCATGGGTGCTTTAATCAGGTTTCTGATTAGCTTAATGATCTGTAATTGAGTTTGTTATCATGATTTTGTGGCTTGACGGGTTATTACCTTTTTTTCTTGGTTCTTGCACCACATGAGAGCAATACACCAAATATATAGTCCTAAGGATAGCGTAATTGAGTGTTCAACTATCTTGGAATCTCGTGTCAAGTACTTTTTTACTTCTAGTGGACGTAACATATACAATGTATATTCTCTCTTATAGTTTAATTCTTTGTTTGCTTGTGCAGTTTGTAACTGAGAAGTCATTGTCTGATGCTCCTGGAGTAAAAGCTGAATACCTGTTGTGCCTGAAGCATCTTGTTGACCTTATAAGCGATAACAAAACCTCAATCAAAGATCAATCTGGGAATGCTTATTTACAAGAGTTGAAAGATGAAATTAAGCGCGTAGAAGTTGAACTCTCGACAAAAGGAAGGCGTAGAAGTTAGCAACTGGATGAAATATCCTTTTCAGATAAGTGGAAAATCAGTCCAGAGATGAAATATAAAGATTGATCAAACCAGTAGCCGACATGGATATACACTAACTTATTTGTAGGGAAAAGAAAAATAAAACGGGAAAGGGAAAAAACTGAAGTTGGTGTGCTGTGATTTGACTGTAAAATGCTATATTTAAATAAAATTATACAGCAAACCGAGTTATTAAGTAATTATTTTCTCAAAACATCTTTTAGCTTTCTTTTCAATATTCTTAGGACCTTACCGTTTTTTTGCTGCTAAAAATATGGTGCTATATGTGTCCAGGAGTTCCTAATATGTTCCATTACTGTTGAGCTCGTTGAATGGGGCTTGCCTAGTGCGGATTATCTCCCTTGTGTGGTTTGCGGGCTATTGCACCGGAACGAAGTTTACCTTATGTGCACCCGAAAGGTAGCAGTTATGGGTTCCCGTGTCATAAAAAAGAAAAAGTTTCATTACTGTATAAATTTGCACTTAATTGATTTTCAGATATCATTTGAATAAACTTTTACTGCCGCAAGGAGGAAACTTTGACGAGTGAACGAAATTTTGCAATAAATAGTACACAACACTATACAGACAATACTACATCAAATAATAGTAGAAACCACATGAGAACAACATGCAACAACGCTGATTACCTATTATTATGTGTAAAAGCACATGTCAAAATTAATTTCCAAGAAACTGCAAAAATTACTTTCAGAAATATTTTTTACATAAGAACTGGTCATTGAAATAGTAGCGGATTCAGAATTCATGAAAACAGTGTCAAAATTACGTAATTATTTGTCAAAATCAGCCATGTTCTTTCCTTTATCGTGTTTTTATAGAGTATTTGATGGATTTGAGTGTTTGTGAAAAAAGGTACCCCCTCCGTTCCAATTTATGTGATGTAATTTGGCTGGACACGAAGTTTAAGAAATAAAGAAAAAAAATTGAATCTTGTGGTCTAAAACAAAATAAAGATATTTATGTGGTTATAAATCATCTCGTTAATCGTGAAATGTAAAGTTTAAAGTTAAATTGTTGTCAAATAAGGAAATGTATTATTCTTTTTTGAACGAACTAAAAATGAAAGTGTATCAAATAAATTGAGATAGAGGGAGTATGAAATTGTTTGAAAAAGAATAATGAAAAGAAATTAATTTCATATGCTAGAATTAGAATGATAGAAATATGAAAAGTTATACATATTAATGTAATGAAACAAACATTTTTGGAAAAGCAGCACATGGATGAGGGATTGTTTTTGTAATTAGCTACTCCATATTCTCTCTCTATATATTAGGAATTTGGTTTTCGCCCACTCTCTCGTCTCTCTATTACGTTCACACAACTACAATCACTTCTCTTATTCATCAAATCCAAGGTTTAATTCTTTTCCTTTATAAAAAAAAACATATTTAAATTACTATGACAATGTTGCTGTGATGGATCTAAATTTGTCAATTGTTTGCTAAAATTGTGTAGTCCGACGGTTAGGATAATTGCCTTTCGACTCCCGGCACCGGCATATACATTTGTTCTGTTTCCTTGAATTACTTATTCTTATGCCGAGAGTCTACTGGAAACAACCTCCGTGCCCTTTCAAAGAAAGGACAAAGTCTGCGTGTATTCTATTTTTTCCAGATCCCACTTTATTATTTGGATTACTTCTGATGGTTTTAATTTATTTCATTGTGTGATTTAGACCTGCATACCTTCATAATGTATATAATATTATTAGAAATATATTCAGGTATGATGTATTTTACACATTACCAAAATATTTGACTAATTATTTGGGCATAGTTAGATTTATACAATCTTTCTAAGGAATACAAAATTTTGTCTAAATTCAAAGATTAAGTTTTTTTTTTATTATATATAGTTTATTTTAACTAGTTGCAAGATCAAAACGGGGGAGAAGTCTTTCCTTTTCACTGATTCTTAAAAACTATTAATTCCTGCTTTTTCCTCTCGCATCAACTCAGTTTTAAATAACTAATTCATTTATCTTTCGAACTAAAATTAAAATGGTTATTTTTTTTCTTAAATGATTATGTCGGGTGGATGAATTGTACATTGGGAATAATTTTTACGCCATCTGCCCCAATAATAATATATAGTGCACTCTGTCTTCTTAGTTTCTATTTATTATAATTACCAGTTCTCGAACACGTGTGTTGCATGTGTATTCTAGCTAATCAGTACAAATATTTTAAAATGTTATAATATTGGATAAGTGTGCGATGAGTTATATAAAATTTGAAGGAAAAAATACAAGTTCAAGTTAGAATTTATTCATCTTTTGAAAAAAAAAAAAGGGGAAGCAAAAGTAAGGAAAATATATTTTCCAAAAAATATTTTTCTATTTTCTCTTGTTTGGTTGCACTAAATCTTGTAAAATATATTTTCTTCATAATAGGGGAAAATACTTTTCTTAAAAAATTAACGAGAATTATTTTTCGGATCAATTAAACACGCCAGTGCATCTCCTACTCACCTCCTATCCCACCCCCACCCACCTCCCCTTACCACTAACCCTCCCCTTACCCTGCTTTGAATATATACAAATGCTCTTGAAAATCACATTTTCAACTTGCGTACCAAAGACAATTACAACAACAACAACATACCCAGTGAAATCCCACAAAGTGGGGTCAGGGAGGGTAGATTGTATGCACACCTTACCTTTACCTTGGGAGGTAGAAAAACTATTTCCGGTAGACCCTTGGCACAAGGACAAACAATTCAAAGCAGTATATAAAGCTATGAGAAAATACTATAAACAACACTATGATAATAAATACAAGAAATAACAGATAATAGCAGAAATAAAAGAACAAGAAACTATAGGAGTAACACTACAACTACTAGTATGAAATGATAAGTAAAAGAATAATCAACTATTACCCTAATCGGTGTCCTCCACAACCTCCTATCTAAGGTCTATGTCTTTGGTAAGCTGGACATGCATCATGTCTTGTTAATTACCTCCCCAATACTTCTTCGGCCTACCTTTACCTCTCTTGAAACCGTCCATAGCCAACCTCCGCACTGGGGCATTCGTACCTCTCCTCTATGCATGCCCGAACCATCTCTAGATTGCTTCCTGCAACTTATCCTCCATCGAGGCTACTCCTACTTTGTCCTGGATATCTTCATTCTAATTATATCCCTCCTAATCTGCCCACACATCCATCGCAACATCCTCATTTCCGCAAATTTCACATATTTTGAATGTGAGAGTTCTTGACTGGCCAACACTCCGCCCCATTCAACATAGTCGGTCTAACTACCACTTTGTAAAACTTACCTTTAAATTTTAGTGGTACCTTCTTATCACACAAGACTCCGAATGCGAGCCTCCATTTCATCCACCTGTACCAAAAACAATAATATTAATAAAAAGATCATTGTCTTCCAAAAATTATTTTATTGAAAAACATTTTTAGTCGTACCACACATCCTAACACTAATAAAGTGTTCTAATCGCCTTTCATAAAAATAGATTTCTCTCCTTTTTAGCTCATTAACTGTAAAGAATGGATCTTGGGCCTAACTCAACCCCAAAAGCTAGCTTATATGGTAAGGATTGTCCAATTCCATATAAAGAGTCCATGTTCCCATTCCATATTCGATGTGGGACTCTTAACACTCCCCGCATGTCCAGACCTCGTTAACTGTAGCGTGAACAATATAATTTGGGGCCGCAAAATCGGTGAAAAAAGAATTGGAATGGACCTGGCTCTGATACCATGTTAGATTGTATTAATTTTCCATTGAGGAGTCTTTCTCATTAATACAAATATATATAGTGTGTACAATGTGGAATTCTAATACAATAGGGATCCTATACCTGTCATAATTATACAACATTAAATATTACTAAATTTATGGACTATATTTGGTTATACACGTTATACAGTTAATACACCCCATCAATCGGAGCGGGAGGAGGCTGAACGCTAAGACTGGATTTGAAGTCTAGGAATAGCTGTCTAGGAAGACCTTTCATGAAGATATCCGCACACTAATACGAAGAAGGAACATGCAACACCCTAACATGACTGAGAGCAACCTTCTCACGAACAAACTATATATCCATCTCAATGTGCTTGGTTCACTAATGCTGAACCGGATTATGAGATAAATATATGGAGGATATGTTATCACAGTAAACCAAAGACGCCTTACGCAAGGGACACTGAAGCTCTAAAAGAAGGTTTCGAAGCCAACAGATCTCAATAACAACATTTGCAACGCCTCTATACTCTACTTCTGCACTCGAATGGGATAAAGTGGCTTGCCTCTTGGCAGATCATGAAATGAGGTTATCATCTTAGAACACACAGTAGCCGGAGGTGGAGCGTCGCGTGTCCGTACAACCTGCCCAATCAACATCCGTATATGATAACAATCTGGTCGGTGCTGAGGGGGTATAAGTGTAATCCATAATCAAGTGTGCCCTTAACGTATCGAATGATAAGTTTAAGGGCAGTAAAATGAGGCTCCATAGGGCATGCATGAATAAACGCACCTGCTGAACGGCATAAGAAATGTCAGGCCTGGTGAAAGTAAGATACTGTAATGTACCTACTAGGCTCCTATAGAGAGTGGGATCGGACACTGGATCGCCATCAACAACACTAAGCTTTCATTTAGAGTCAATCGAAGTGGACATGATCTTGCAGTTCACCATTTTAGCCCTGTACACTATCTCCTCTGCATACTTGCGCTGACACAAAAATATAGTATCTGCAGAACGAGTCACTTATATCCCCAAAAAACAACTCAACTTCCCAAAGTCTACTATAGCAAATTCGGTTTTAAGCAATGCAATGATCTCATTTTTCAACAAATCAGAGAAGGCAGTAAGCATAATGTTATCCACATATAACAATAAATAAGCAATGCTACTACCTCGATGAAAAATAAATAGAGAATTAACACACTTGCTGCATACGAACCCAATTTTCATAATGTACTGTGCAAATCGATCATACCACGCTCGATGGGCATGTTTCAAACTATAGAGTGACTTACGAAGACGACATACATACTGAGGGGCTGCTGGATGGACAAAACCAGACGGCTGGTGCATAAAAACAGTTTCTTTCAGATCTCTATGTAGAAACACATTTTTCACATCAAGCTGATGAATTGGCCAATGCTTACCCATAACAATACTCAGAACTGTGCGAATAGTAGCCAGTTTAACAACCGGACTGAACGTCTCACCACAATCAATACCCTCCTGCTGATTTGTGCCATTAGCCACAAGTCTCACCTTATATCTCTCTAAATCACCATTGTCTCTGTATTTGTGATGAAAAAGCCACATGCATCGGATCAGATTCACCCCTTCCGATCTAGGAACTAAATCCCAAGTGTGTTGTTTCGTGAAAGCATTAAATTCCTCACGCATGACCACATTCCAATTGGGGTCTTGTTTGGCTAATTTTGGGATTTTAGGAATTGGGGAGATGGTTTGTGTGGATAGGTTAAAATAGACTTTGGGTTTAAAAATCTCATCTTGTGCACGGGTTTCCATACGGTGTGTGGGGACATGGGTGGGTTGTGAAATATTGTGGGGAGTTAGGCCAGGGGTAGGGGAGGCAATGACGACATCGGGTGGGGTGTGGATTTGGGCGATGGGTTTTGGAGGATGCCCTGTGGTGTTAGGTGACCGAGCAGGGTTGGGAGGGGTCAAAAATCTGGACAGATCATCCGGTGATGGTGATGGGGTGTTGTTCTGGGTCTGAGTACAAGGACGGTTAGGGGTGCCGGAATAGGAACTGTTGCGGTGAGGGGGAGGTTTCTGGAATGACGACGTTAGGTGGTGGAGACATAACGGTATTTGGTTGTAGGTGCCGGTGGCTGGGAGGAATTGTGATGGGATGCAATAGAGACGGTTTTAGTCGATTGCCGACCTCGAAGGTGGCAATCGATGGTGACCGAGGTTGGTATCGACTGTCGTGTGTTGGGTTGGTCGGCCAGAGAGCAGAGTGCAGGGGAGGCGGTGCTAGGGTGGAGGGTTGCCGGCGAAAGGAAGGAAGTCTGGGCAGAGATGTCGGCGGCGGACTGTGATGGTGACACAGCAGTGGCAGTAGGCCGTGATGGAACTGTACCGTCACGACGGAGTAAGTTGCTGACAATGGGGGATATTTCAGACTCGTCTAGAAAATTGTAATCTGTGTTTCAGAAATTTTGGATGTTTGCAAACGGAAAGATTGCTTCATTAAACGTGATATGATGAGACACGATGATTTTATGGGAAGTAACACAAATATCCTCATAATTATACAACACTAAATATTACTAAATATATGGACTATATTTGGTTGTACACGTTATACACGTTAATATTAACTACACTTGCACACTATATTTTTCACTTATTTTCTCTCTTCTCTAGGTGTTGAACAGTCCAAATATTTACCTTAAAGCTGAATCATACATAAGGTTATTTCATATCAATCAATAACCCCAAGTTTTGGTAAGCTTCAAAACTACTTATTTCCATTTAATTGGTGTGGGGTGGTGGAGATAGGGGCTAGGGGTGGTGGGGAATGGGGTTGGGGGTGGTGGGGATGGGGGCTATGGAATTGGGGCTGGGTGTGTTAGAGGGAGGGTATTAGATAATTAGCGCGGATTGCAGGGCCTAAAGCCAAACTTCAAACAGAGGTCCTAATATTTTTAAAGAAAAGATCGTCAAATATATTTTTATTTAAAGTCTATTTTATAGCTTTTTTAGATGTGAAAGATTTGTTCTAATAATTTCTTCTCAATTGATAATATAGCTAATCTCTTCAATCTCTCTTGAGACATTATTGATCTTGGATAAGATTTTATCAATTTTATTTTTGAAAAGCTTAATTCGGTTGAGACAACAGTTTATATATAATATACATTTTAAAGGAAAAAATGGGGCCCCAAATAAATTGGAGCCCCAAGCCATTGCTTTATTGGCCTTATAGTCGAGCCCCTCCTAGCGGATTGCCACTTATAAAACTTGTTTTCCCTACATTGCTAGGAAAGTCATTTTTCTCATTTTTAATGAAATGAACGTGTTTTCGTAAAAAAAGTATTTTTCAATTTTTTTGACCAACCACATGAGAAATTGGAAACTCCATACCAAACGCACCCTTAATGGAAGGTGTTCTTGCTGTGAGAATGCAAGTAATTGTTATTAAGCTATGTTACATGGATTTCTTTACTGGTAGTGGTATATATCCGGTATCGATATGTCAAGTGTATTTTTTCCCTTCTAATTTGGTGTATTTTGATAAATCTGCACGAAATATCCAAGCTGTTATCTGCCCGTTCAATATGTGTTATAACATTGATATTAAGAGGAGATAGTTGACTGATCTGATTTCAACTGGAATGCACCTTTATTTCTTATGTTGATTTGACCATGTGAATATCCATTCTGTCCAGATAGTTGAGATTGCTTACTTCGTATTATTGTTTAGTTTCTACAGGTTGTTGGTGATTATTGTTGTAAGTTTTCCTTTCGTTCTTATGTTGATCTGACAATGTGAATAGCAATTCCGTATAATTTGGAGATTCCTTACTTCATATTATTGCTTATTTTCTGCAGTTATTGGTGATTAGTGTTATGTGATGCCTCCTAAGGGAAGAAAGCGTTCTCGAAGTTTACCTCCTGACGTCCTCAGCAACCTTCCCGATAATGTAATCGATGTCATTCTGATGTGTTTTCCTTGTAAAGATGCTGTGAGGACAAGCATCTTGTCGAAGAAATGGAGGTATCATTGGTGTTGGCTTACAGAGTTGACGCTTGATGAATCTCTTTGGGAAACACAAAAGGATTTACTGAATTACAAAGATTATCTACCAGCTTTTGTCCCTTCATGAAGGACCCATTACTAAGTTTACCCTAAACATTAATTTTCTTGAAGAAAGTTGTCCTACGATCGACAACTTCATTTATTTCCTCTCTAGAAATGATATTCAACATCTTGTTCTTCACCTTCCATGGAGAAAGCTATACAAATTGCCTTCTTCACTTTTCACATGTTCGCAACTGAGGCATCTAAATCTTCATAATTGCTCAATACATCATCCATCGACCTTTCAAGGATTTGATAAGTTAATTAGCCTAGACTATGTAGAGTCACAATTTCTGCTGAATTGCTGGGAAGTTTAATATCTCATTGCCCGTTGCTTGAGCAGTTGGTGCTGAATATCTCAGAAATTTTATACATAATCGAAATTGATGCCCCCATGCTGAGATAGTTTGATTTCACAGGCGATATAAGTTCTATCTGCCTAAAGAATGTCCCTCGTCTGGTAAAAGTATCTCTGGCAGGTGACGATATGAGGGCAGAGGATCTTGATTTTGCAAAGGTTTTCGAGTCTTGTTCTGCTCTTGAGCACCCCCTCTTGGACTTCTTTAATGGCAGGGTAAATGTTGCTTCATGATTTCATTGTTATGCACTTTAGCGGATGGAATTTCTTTCGAGCTGACTCATATTGAATTTTGGTAAATTTTTCCTAGATCTTTGCTGAAGAATGATATGAAGCACCAACGAGGCTTCCCTTTGATCTTAGTGTGAAGCGATTTTACCTGCCTCATATTTATCTGGCGGACCCATATAAGCTCTCATTTGCTCTTTGCTTGATAAGAAGCTTCCCATATTTAGAATATCTCGAGATACAGGTTCTCGGTGTTTTGACTCTTCTTTCTTTTTTTCATATTTACCGGCTCTTTTCATACTTCTTAGTTCCTCAATAATATGAGAGTTGACTTCTTGTTATCTCTCTTAGGTTTACAGTGAAGCTGAAGATGATGATCGCATTCTAGAATCCCTTGAACTCGAACATTTCTCAGACGTGACATTTAATCACCTCAGGGAAGTTAAGCTAGTTTGCTTTGGAGGAACAACGCCTGAGTTGCAGCTTATCAAGCTTTTGTTAGCCAAGTCCCCAGTGTTGGTGAAAATGCTAATCGATACATGTGATTTAGATGATGAACCTCTTGAGACGAGATTAAAAATATTCGCTGAGGTATCAAGTTTTTGCGTGCATCACCCGAAGCAGAAGTAGTCTATGATAAATTCAAGTACCAGATCACATATATTTAATCAGATCAGAACTTTGGCTGACATGTTTTGTAAGTTAGAATTTAATAGAGAGAACGGTATGTCTATGTAGTAGTATAACACTGTGTTTTGCTTTGTGAATATCTGTTTGGCAACATGAGCATGTTTGTAATATATGTTTTGATCAGTTTGTTCTGTAATAACCTTGTCGTTACATGTTTAAGGATTTTCACATTTAGTGCCTACTCATGAATTCACACACACGAATTCACACGGTGGTTGTAATTTTTCAATTTTTTTCTCTGTAATGGTGTTCGCAGCTTGTTATATTAGGTGCAAAGTTGATCCAATTTTCTGTTTCTTGTTTGGCAGAAGTTAAAATCTTGTTTTTGTGGATCAGGTAGATGCTTCTCTTTAGACCATGAATTATAGATAGATGGTTTATCAATGAATGAGATATTAGAATTAGACTGTGTTTCTGTGATTCTGTCAAACAAAAGGGGTGATGAGTGTTGGCTTGAACAAAATCTCACATTAGAAGTTGAAAAAAAAGAGGGGTGACGAGTGTTGGCTTGAACAAAATCTCACATTAGAAGTGGAAAAAAAAGAGTATGATACGTCTTTTAGAAAAAAAACAGTGATGCCCATGATTGAGTGGAGGGCGGGCCAAAGAGGACTGACAAGCTTGTGAAGGAGGGCACATGACACCTTAAACGGATCTTATATCGGAATGAGAGATGAAAGTGAGGAACTTTATAAGGCAACAACAACAATAACATACCCCATGAAATTCCACAACGTGGGGTGTGGGGAGGGTATAGTGTACGCAGACCTTACCTCTACCTTGATAGGTAGATCTGTTGTTTTTCAGAGATCCTCGGCTCAAGACAAAGCAAAAGCAAAAGCAAAAGCAAAAGCAAAAGCAAAACCAAAAGCAAAGCAAAAGCAAAAGCAAAGCAAAGCAAAGTAAGAGAAACGATCAGACTCGGTCAATAAAATTTAAAGCAGTATGAAAATATTGGTATCAAAAGTGAATAAGCTATGCTAGCGCATTCTGTTTTTTTTTTTTTGTTTTGAAAAAGTAAGCAGTAATTAGCGCAGGTAGATAAGCTAAACAAAGTACACTAAATGACAAATAACAGCAAAAATCAAACTACATGGGACTATAAAATAATATTGCGCCTATTAGTATGATAGGCTACGCGAACCTACAATAATAACACTACAACTACCAGTAAGTAGGACTACGCTCGACTACCTACTACCCTAATATGTGTCCTCCACAACCCCCTATCTAAGGTCATGTCCTCAATAAGTTATAGGGGTGAGCGGGTCCGGGTACCCTAACATTTTTTAACTACCCGGACCCTACCCGGTAAAAGATCGGTTCCTAAATTTACTACCCGGAACCTACCCGTAGCAATCATTACCGGAACCTACCGGACCCGCAGGGTCCGGGTAGGTTCCCGGGTACCCTGTAAATAAAAAAACACATATTAAGCAACAATTTTTTAGCCTATGAGAATCAAAAAGAGTTCTAAAATAATTTAATCCAACAATTTTTTAGCATGCAATCAGAGTTTTTAGTACCCTTATAAGAAGTTTTAGAAAACTTATTCATTGTAGAAAAGCTAATTCTGTAACAAAAACCTAAAATTGTATGCCAAATTTGACACTCAATTAATTGAACGTGTTGATATAAAAATAAATTTGGAAATATCTTAATTAAACTTATTTTCGTGTTCATAAGCTCTTCGATACAAAAGAAAAGCTTTATTATACTAGTAAATCCTTAAATTTCACCTTCACAGCTACAAAAATATACACAAATTTTAAAAATAGATTTACATTTCAAATCAAAAAGTAATACAAATTGAAGATGAGTATCGCCTGAAATAGAACAGAAGCATAAGATATTAAAAAGAAATTGAAGAGTTAGATATGAACCCATATGCATTTTAGGAACGACGTGAACACAACCAAGGGAGAGAAAGAGGCAAAGGTGAAACTCAACGACGACACCGATGAAAGTACCTGAGAGAAAGCTTCAACAACGACGACGATGAAGCTCAGTGGTGTAGCTAAAACATCATTGTTATTGAGAGAGTTTTGGGTGTTTTCTCTTAGGGCAGAAAGAGCATTCTAGAATAAAGGGATGAAAAAGCTAAAATATTTGCGTCTTGGGGTGGGGAAAATCAATGTGCAGGCGTGCAACAAATAATTTTGGAGAAAGTTAAAAGTGGTCCAAATGTTTCTCAAAAAAGTAAAAATATTTAATATTTTATAGGTTCCGGGTATCGGTTCCGGGTCCGGGTACCCTGTCTCTATTTGTCGGAACCGGAACCGGACCCGACATTGATCGGTTCCTAATTTTACTACCCGGACCCTACCCGTTATTATAATATATCTACCAGGAACCTACCCGTTAGTGTCAGTTCCGGTCGGGTATTTGGGTACCCTGTACCCGTGCTCACCCCTAGTAAGTTACACCAACGTCATATCCTGTCTAATCACCTCTCCCAATACTTCTTCGGCCTACCTTTACCCCTCCAGAACCCGTCCATAGCCAACCTCTCACACCTCCGCACTAGGGCATTTGTGTCTCTCCTATGCACATGCCCAAACCATCTTAACCTCGCTTCCTGCATCTTATCCTCCACCGAGGCCACTCCTACTCTGTCCTGGATTGTATGCCCACATCCATCTACACAACTTTCATTTTTTGGATGTGCGAAGTCTTGACTGGCCAATACGCTGCCCTATACAACATAGTCGGTCTAACCACCGCCCTATAGAACTTGCCTTTAAGTTTTGGTGGCACTTTTTTGTCGCATAAGACTCCAAATGCGAGCCTCCATTTCATCCACCCTGCCCCAATACGATGTGTGACATCGTCATCAATCTCTCCATCCCCTTGGATAATAGATCTGAGGTACTTGAAGCTTCCTTTCTTTGGAATGACCTGAGTACCAAGCCTCACCTCCACGTTTGTCTCAAGGTCTCTCCCGTTACTGAACTTGCACTCCAAGTATTCTGTCTTGGTCCTACTTAGCCTGAACCCTTTAGACTCCAGAGTCTGTCTCCAAACCTCCAGCTTAGCGTTCACTCCGTTGTGAGTTCCATCAATCAAGACTATGTCGTCTGTGAATAACATACAACATGACACCTCCCCTTGGATTTGTCGCGTCAATCCATCTATCACCAAGGCAAATAAGAATGGGCTAAGAGTTGATCCCTGATGCAACCCCATCATCACTAGAAAGTGCTCTGAGTCTCCTCCTACTGTCCATACTTTGGTCTTGGCTCTATCATACATATCCTTGATCGCCCTAGTGTACGCCACATGTACACCTCTAACCTCCAAACATCTCCATAAAACTTCCCTAGGGACTTTGTAAGGCATAACACAAATTCACATAATATGCACGCTTTTAGACTCAGTGATGGGGTAGTTCAAGGGATAAATTTTGTGAGGCTTGTTGGACAAAAACGGGCAATACATGTCATGTGGTTGTGTTATGGTAAAAATGTGCGTGCGTCGCTCAAAGAGGATAATGGTGCACCTAGTTAAAAAGTGTTTTTAGGCTGTCTTAATCTAACAAACTGATGATATCATAGCCAATAATTCGTCTCGACGAGTATGAATATGATAAGGAGTGGCTTTTCCATTGAACAATCAGTTTACTACCTTTGCCCGCAAGCTATATGTAATTTTCAAGTCTTAAACTATCTGAAATGTCATTAGTTTGAGCTGTGAATTACTTAATTTTGTTTGTACAACATAAACTATTTCATATCTGTTATAAATTAATTACCTTTAGTGATCATCCTTTTTCTTGTTTCATTAATCCTTATTCATATAAACTAATTCAAATAGATTAAAATAAATAAACATTAAGGAGGATGATTAGTTTTTGAGCCGACAATTAAGCATAACCATGATTTCAAATGCAATTGAAAAGTAGCTACTTTTTATTGTAAAATAATAATTTGAACAAAAATAACTTTAACTAATACAAATACTCGGGCACACAGTATTTATTGAAGTTCGAAAATTTATTAGTATGTCAAATTTCATAAATGATTCATGAAGCTCGAACTTTCACTATGTGAGTAACATAGTTCTTTTACTATTACCTTAGTGAACATTTTTTTCCTTTCTTTCACCAATCCTTGTTTATACATAACCTTCTCTCATACAAAACG
This sequence comes from Anisodus tanguticus, assembly GCA_034509755.1. Classification (NCBI taxonomy): domain Eukaryota; kingdom Viridiplantae; phylum Streptophyta; class Magnoliopsida; order Solanales; family Solanaceae; genus Anisodus; species Anisodus tanguticus. Next base: position 1,935,729 of record CM067543.1, on the reverse strand, counting down.
AGCCAATTCTAGTAAGTCCAAAAATTGAGTTTTTTTTTCTTTTTCTCTGTAATTATAAACCATGAATGACTCATATATACTTAATTCCATCTCTAATTAGGTTCTCTACCACAACAACAACAAAAGATCAAAATAGTACAGGAAAATGAAGTACATAATCATTTTTACCCTTGAGGGAATCCTACAATATAGCTTAACTAAAATCAGATACCTTCTATACTTGTGCTCGAATAAGCAAACAACAACAACATACGCAGTATATTCTTATAAGTGGAATTTGAGGAAACGATGTGCTCGAATAAGTAGATCTTTCAAATATTCTTTTTCAACTTCAATTTCAAATACTTTTGTTTTCTTTTCGAACTTCAACCAAATCATGTCCAAACACTTACATAGGACTAAGCACCTCGAAAATGTTGAAGTTGCCTGAAATGTTTTTGAGCTGGTAAATTACCATCAATAGCTTCATCATTCTCCTTTTCATCTTTAAGTAATTTGGAGCTTTCAGAGTCATCACATAAAACATTGAAAGGAGTGTTTAGAACATAGCCCAAAATTGGAATTAAAGAAAAAATAGCTGCAGTGTGTTGTAAACTCATTGTTGTAGACGAGAAATATAAGAGGGTTTTGTATGAAGAAATTAGAAAGTGAGACACAAATTATGCAAGCGATATTCTTGGAATTAATATATAGATAATTTATAAGGTGCTAAATATATAGTAGAAAGATGGTGGGACCTGTGATCTTGAAATAAAATTACAGGCTCTTGATACCATGTAATATATATAGTTGTACAAATGTTGATTCCTAATATGGTACGAATCCTAACTTGCCTTACAAAGGTTGATTCCTAATACAATTAGAATCCTAAGTTACCTTAAATATACATCTATCATAATTACAAAATATATTCGCTAATATAATCTCTTCTGTCTACTTTCTTCAGGTATGCCGCAACAATAGATCTCTGTCTGTTATTTACCATCACTTTCTTTCCCCTAGTTGAAGTTGAAGGTTGGTGCTGGCTTATCCCTTTTGTCTGCTGGCTTCTGATATACGGTCCTAAAATGCTTCTTGTAATTCTCAACTCGAAGAGATACAAATACAACCCATTTACCCTTATAAAGCAGGTAATTGAGTTGCTTTTGTGTATTTTTCTATGAAAGCATCATTAAGTTAGACCAGTCGCACCACTGGGAAAGGACATCAGGATGTGGCAGCAACATCTGGAATACTGATTTCTGTTTAAGACCAAATGGAAATAGGAAAAAACAACGCAAAAACTATATGGAATTGCTACATGTAAATAATAGTTAAATGGATATATTGTAGTTTTGATGGTCTTTATACTCCCTCGATTCCATAATAAATTGTGCTTTTAGCTTATGCACATTCCTTAAGAAATTGCTTATTCTTAAAAAATTATGAGCATTTTTACTTCCTCCGTTTAGTTTTACTTGTCACATATTGATTTTACACGATTATTAAGGAGCCAAAAATAGAATGGAAAGTTGATCATATTATTCATAATTATTGCTAATTACCTAATGATTAAAGTCAATTAAAGATTACCCAAAAAAATGTGCAACCAACTAATTAAGTAACGAATTCCAACAATTTACATATTTCTCATAAAAAAGTAGTGTTGGAAAAAAGAAATTGAAAACTTTAACTTATTAATTACTAAGGGTAAAATAGGGGGGAAATGATAAATTATCTCTTGATTTTTTTAAAGTAGACAAGTAAAATTGAACAACTTTTTTTTTTTTTGTATAGTGGATAAGTAAAACTGGACGGAATGAGTACTAAATTACTCCTAATTAATGTCTAGAAAAGAAAAGTTACTTAATAATTTTTTATTATGTAAATAAAGGTGATATTGAAAAAATAAGGTTAATTTCTTCTTAAAATCCTAAAACACTACTTATTTTGAAATAAAAAAAAACGTAAAACAACACTCATTATAAAACGGAAGGAATAACATTTAGGATAAGCCGGCACAAAAAACAGATTTAGATACGAGACTAACAATATCTTTTGCTTACCAAAATATGTACAAGCCACAAAATTAGAGTTTATTACTCGTGCTCTTGAATGTTCTGCGGAGCAAAGTCAAAAGGACAATTGCAGTCCTTACATTTACCAGCTTATTTACATGCAAAACAATTACCTAAAATCTCATTACACAATGTGGATTTGAAGATGGTAGAATATACGCAAATCTTATCTTTACTTTGAGAGATAGATAGACTATTTTCGAAAGACCATTTACTCAAGAGAAAGTATAAAAGAGATCAGATAAGGACTAGAAATTAAAAATAATACGAAAATGAAAATAATGAAAACTGTTAAGCCATGATAAAACAATCTGAAATAGGAGCAATAATTACCACATATAAAATGATATAATCGATAACCGAACACAAATCCATCTTCAACTTTAACTTTAAAATTTCAAATAAAATAAAAAATATATTTAATTTTCATGGTCAAACGCCTACATAATCAAATAACAAGTTGAATGGAATTAGTTTCATTGTCCACTGCCGTGTATGCCCTTTAATTAGAACATGAAGGAAATTGATTATGGAACCTTTTTTTCCACTATGTTTTCTTCCTCCCAAAGGAAAAAAATTGTGTTTATCTTTTTTACGAAAGAAATTTAAAAAACAATAAAGAAAGTTGGCTTGGTAACTTTCAGGTCAATATTATCTGATGGTGTATGCATCAAACTTAAACTCACGTTTAAATAGTAATTGAAGCGTAATTAGAAGAGTCTATATAATAATACAAAAACACTTCATTGCCTTTTAATATTCAAATTTGAAAATATTAGCTAAGTTCATTATTTTGAAAACAAATATATACCGTCGGCTTGACAACAAAAATATCACTATTCCATTTAATTTAAAAATGCAACAATTCTTTGGTGGAACGTATTTTAAATTATGGGGTGCATTATTTGCATAGGCACCTTGACTGTGGGACATTACTTATGAAAACCACAGATATTTGCTAAATATTTATTTTTAAATAATTTATGTGTGGATAATTCGTCTCAGGTTTATATTATATAAAATTTAAAATTCTAAAAAAAAAAAGAAAATTTCAATTCGATTCGATTGAGATTGATAATTAGAAAAAGATTACCAAAGATCGTGGTAGTACGAATAAGATCCTTTTAGTCTTAACCAACAGTCTTAAGTTTAAGTCTTGTGTATAGAAAAGATTCTGATAGGATACACTTTTCCCTTTTTATGGATCTTATGCAATGCAAATTCGAACAAATCGAACCTCAATACGAGTATCGAACATCGCGCGGAGAAAAAAAATAGAAAGCATTAACCAACTCTCAAGCTCCAAACTCCTTCATTCTTTTTTGAATTGAAGAAAATAAACTGTGAGTCAAAATGTTAACCAAAAATCTGTCCTCATTGAGAATTTACTTCAGAAATAGATTCTCAGAATTTTCATGAAAGAGAGTGGCCACTGGAAAATACAAACCAAACTTTCTTTGAACCCCAATATTAATATCCTCACCTAAAAAAGTCATTCTAGGGCCCCAAAATGACCGACTCAAATTTAATATAATCTTTTTTGGTCATTCAAATTTAATATATACACATATAACTGTTACATCATAACAATGACCTCTAAAGGCTCTAGCTTCTCTCTTTTGCAACGGAAATATTGAGTTATTTAAACCCCATTCAGTATATGGTATCTGATTTGAGATTCAATTAATTCCAATCTTGCCGAAAAATTTGAGGGGCTATGTTATTATTGGATCACCCATAAATCAACCCTTTTAACAAAATAGATAAGGATTCTGTTAATATTTAATCCAAACCTCACAATGCATGCTTGTGATTTTCCAAAATTTTGGTCCATTTCACTTTCAAAAGTCAAAGTAGACGTTGGACAAGTGCACTTTTAGGTAGATTTACATAGTTATATTCTAAACCAACATGGCAAAATCTTTATGTAGTATATTATTTAAGAGTTTATGTTGCGTACATAAATAATATTTATATATACATTTCTTATATCTTGCGTATGTTTTTTTTTACTCTATCAACATATATAACTTCGAATCTATTATTTAATCTCATCTGAAAGATGTCTTGAACCAAAGTTTAGTTTGACTAGAAACTCAAATCTAGACAAAAATAGGGTAAGAGTCAATAGTTAAATTATTTAAGTTATATAGACAAATCTTATCCTACCTTTTTTACTTAATCGGCATAACAGACACAAATAAAATCAAGAAATTCGCCGGTATAAATAACTTGATTGTATAAATATTTTTTAAACCGTTATTGCACGACAACACTAGTCCTAATATAAATAATAATAGTAATACGAAGAAGCTGAAAGCAGGCAACTACTTCCTCATACATACAAAAGTGTGAAACTTTTAGCATTCCAAATCCAAGAAAAGAAATACTCTTTCTTCTTCTTCTTCTTTCAAGAAAAACATGTCATCTTCATCTCCATATTCCTTCCACATAAAAAAACCATCAAAAGCTAATACTAATATTGATGATTTATCTCTAGTGAAAGCAGCAGCATGGGCTAATTGGTGTGAAGAATTTGATATTTCAAGTAATAAAAAGGCACAAGAACCATCATCAAGGTACAAGTTACAAGTTATTAATAAGGAAGTTCAAGAATTGTCACAATATTCATCTAATGTTTTGGTTCCAATTGTACAACTAAGTAGTACTAGTAATTATAATAGTAGTACTAATAATAATAATAATATTTCCCTTCTTGATAATTATGAGATTGAAAGAATCTCAAGTCAACTAGATCAATACATAGAAACTAGTCAAGCTCATCATGAGAAAAAGATTGAGAAAAAAATCAAGATTTTTAAAGGGTTCTTTAGATATAGGATGATGATGAATATGTGTGGTTCAAGTTCACATCATGATGTGGTGGTGGTGGAGAGAAGAGTTTTCAGCAATCCACAGTCGCCGGAAAAGTACTTTTCACCGGTGCCTGTGGTGAAATTTGCCTCCTGCCGGCCAAGTTTGAAGTTAGTTAAGAGTACATAGGTTCATGGCCGGGTAGTGGCAGATTTGGAATTTTAATTTGATGAGTTCGACTTTTAAGATTCTTAGCGTTGAATTCGATGTATTTTTAAAATTATGAGTTTGGATCTAATAATATTTGCTGATGAGTTTTTACATATATTATGTTCGGCGTCGAAAATATTGGATTCGAATGAATTCGTTAACGGAAGGTTAAATTCACGTGTCGATTTGTAAATTTTTATCTGCTATATGAAGTTTACTGTCCCGACTGGTTTGAATTAGCGCAGCGTAGTCTTACTAAAGAGAAAAATATGTCTTAACATGTTTTCATGCTTCGAACCTGAAAACTCTGATTAAAGTCATGCATCCTAGCTACTTTGATATTGGCAAAAACAAACGTGGAATCCATTGATAGATTTATTTACATGCAGTCTTTTAATTGAATGTCATTCAGAAATTTAATTTTGACTACATTATAATTAAAGTTGGTGATAATGCTTGGAGAATAAGCCAAATATTCCATAGATCTGTTGCAACTTGTATGAGTGGCAGAATTTCTTTGATAATCCGATATTCAGTACATGTCTTGTGGCTTGATTAAGTTTTGATTCATTCAGAAAAATTTCATACTGGGGTAAAATTCTTTCTAACAAAGTTAACTTCATATTTAAGGCTAGAACCCAAAATGAATGACAGAATTTAATTCAGTTTTCATTTATTGCACTATATGTAACATGTGACAAGTTGCTATTTTCATACTTGAAATTTTAATAATATCGTCTGCATCTCTTTAACCATAATAAATGCTTTCACATGTGTGGGGTTTGATATGTCAATGATTTAAAACAGTGGAGTCAAAATGCTCATAAACAAGGACTATAAACAACTATCATTAATGGTTGCGATAAGATTGATATAATTCTTTCATACTTATTAAAGGTTTCGGGTACAACTACTGAATATGAAAAAGATATTATTAGGGAGCACTTTTTCGTTAATAAGTTTTACGCGACACAAATTCAAATATGTCCGAGAGTCCTAATAAAAATATTGTTTGGGGCAAGGTAGGACCTTGCGAGTTTGTCTTTCCCACCATATTACTATTACAATTGAAAATACTTCTAGTAAAAGTAGTTCCTAAAACGTCTATCCAAAAAACTTCTGAAACGAATATTATAGGAGCTACCAAATTTTTGGTTTCTTAAAATCCTATGCCTGTTAAGAATATCTATCTTAACAGATATCTAAATGTATTAAGATATTTTATGCCTCTTAAATAATATATCGAATCAAATTCAGCCTATAAGATACGTCTCTTCTTCTCTTGCAAAATCACAATTTCGTTCTTGTGTATGTCCAAATTTTGCATTAGTTGAATTTCGTTTGTTTTTGCAAAATTTCAGAAGAAATTGCCATAAACTTACCCAATAAAATAGTGGAAACATAAATTTTTTGAAGACATGGATTACTCTATTAACGCCACCAATTTTATGTTTCCTCCCTAACACATTTGTCCTTGAAGAATTCTTCCTTAGCATTATTTGGGACATGATATTAATGTATACAATTTGTTGTTTAGCAAAAAATGACAAGACATTTATTAGTACTTCATAGTCAAGTATTTATTAGTACTTGGCTCCAGTGACTGACCAACCAATTTGCGCCGTCGGTGCTGCCTGGGAGGCGCCGCGGCTCCGACGGTGTGGCGCCACGGCCTTCACGGCGATTTCCGACTCGTTTCATTTTACACTTTGTACACTTCTTCCTTCGTTTACCAACGTGGAATACTTTGTCATTTGGCTAATAACCGTCCATAATTCTATTTCTCAAACGTATACGTACCAATATCTCTTTCACTAATGAAATTTGCGATACTTGGCACTACGTGTGCACGTGTGTGAAAACGACGTTTCCGACGTGCGGACCCCAATTGTTCGAGTCATAAATTAATGGGATATACTTAATTCCACATTTAGTAAATTTCCAACAATTAGTTTACAGAGAAGTTTTGTTTTCACAGTGGTATATGCTTTTAATACAAGGAAGGAGAGGAGAGATATGTGGAGTTATTTGGAGACTGTAAGTATAGGGATTAGTATGCCATGGCTGGTAATGAGACATTTCAATTCTGTGCTGAATGTTGAAGACGGAGTGGGAGGAAATCCAATCAGTTTAGCTGAAATGACTGATTTTCATACTTGTATAGAGACTTGTGGACTACTGAAATTACCTAACCAAGGAAGTAGATACTCTTGGAGTGATAGACAGGGTCATACAAGAGTTTTATCAAAGATAGACTGGATTTTTATTAATACTGAGTGGCTCAATTCTATGCCACCTTTTAGTGCAAACTATATGCCTGAAGGAATTAGTGATCATTGTCATGTAAAGCTTCTTCCTCTTAATGCTTCAAGAAATAAGAGGAAGGCTTTCAAATTTTGTAATGTATGGACTAGTCATCCAAATTTCCTGGATGTTGTCACAGAAGGTTGGGGTCAAAGGGTGGCAACATGCAAGATGTTGAGAGTGGTGAAGAACCTAAAGAAGAGGCTCGGAATTCTGAATGGACAACATTTTAGAAACATCATTGAAGTAGCAGGTGAGGATAGAATAGTACTGGCTCAGGCCCAGGCAAGTCTCCATTTGAATTCTCTTGATGTGGTTCTACAACAGGAAGAGAAGATGAAGTATTAGAAGTTCAAAAAGACATCTTATTTGGCTGAAATGTTCCTACAACAGAGAAGTAAGGCTACCTGGATAAAGTTAGGGGATGACAATACCAGGTATTTCTTTTCAGTAATTAAACATAGGAAGTTGCAACAAGCAATTGTCCAGTTACAAGATAATCAAAATGTGTTGCAAACAGATCACCAGTGCATTGCTAGTATATTTGTTGAGTACTACCAGTCTTTATTGGGGGGAAAGGAAGGGCATAGAATTAAAGTTTTCAATAGTTTTTTGAGGAATGGACACTTGCTAACTATTGAGCAGCAGTTGGAATTGTTAAAGCCATATGATGCTAAAGAGGTGAAGGCTGCAATGTTTAGTATTGATAAAACCAAGAGTCCAGATTCAGATGGGTATGGAAGTGGTTTTTTTAAAAGCTGCTTGGAATATAGTAAGGGATGATATTACTGAGGCTATTCTTGAGTTCTTTGAGAATGGAAAACTCCTTACACAGTTGAATTCTACTATCATTTCCTTGATTCTTAAAGTGGATAGCTCATAAAATGCTAGTCAGTACAGACCTATTTTCTGTTGTAATGTGATTTATAAATGTATCTCAAAGATAATTTGTGTAAGACTGAGGCAAACACTTAATGTTGTGGTGGCTGACAATGAAGCAGCTTTTGTACAAGGCAGGTCACTGATCCATAGTGTTTTGATATGTCATGACCTCCTTATACATTATAATAGGAAGATAACACCAATATATTTGATGAAGATAGACTTGAGGAAAGCATATGATATGGTAAGCTAGAATTTGTTAGATGAAGCTTTGAAAGGGTATTGGTTTCCAACAAATTTTGTCCAATTGGTACTGATCTGTGTTATCACAATAAAGTGTGAGAAGGGACTTAAGGCAGGGTGATCCTATGTCACCACTTCTATTTGTGCTAGTAATGAAGTATTTGACTAGAAGCCTTACAAAAGTGAATGAATTGCCTGACTTCAGTTTTCATCCTATGTGTAAGGCAAACAAACTGACACATTTGATCTTTGGTGATGATTGCATGATGTTTTGCAAGGATGATCTACAGTCTGTAAAGAGAATCATAGAAGTGCTTACTCATTTAGTAGAGTAACTAGACTTGTAGTAAATTTGGACAAGTCTTGGTATATTTCTGGCAGGTATGGATGAGACTATTAAGCAGAGGATAATAGAAAGTACAGGATTCTCATTAGCTACCTTACCTATGAGATATCTTGGCCTACCCTTATCTTCCAAGAAATGATCCAAAGTGGAATGTCATCAGTTGGTAGATAAGATAACAAGCAAGATAAAGACTGGTTATGCAAGACAGTTGTCCTATGCTGGAAGAATTCAAATTATAAACTCATTGTTGTTCTCTTTGTTTAAATTTTGGGGAGCAGTATTTATCTTACCCAAAAGTGTACTGAAGGATATAATAGGAAACGTAGAGAGTTTTTATGGGGGAGCTCTGAAGAGAATAGGAAAGTGTCACTTGTTGCTTGGGATACAGTGTGTGTGCCAAAGAAGTTTGGAGGATTGAATGTTAAAGGGTGCAGATTGTGGAATATTGCATCAGTAGGGAAATTGTTGTGGCAACTGGCAGAGAAAAAGGATGTGTTATGGATTAAATGGGTACATGAAGTGTATATGAAAACCAACAGAGATATTTGGAGTCATTCTCCACCTCAGGTTGTAGTTTGGTATTGGAAAAAGTTGAACTTATTGAAGTAATGGTACAATGGTATTACAGGGAGTCATATAGGTTGACAAACAATGGAGTATACTCAGTATCCAGTAGCTATATTGCTATGTTGAGCAATTTGACAAGACTGAGGGAGGTTGACTTATTACGGAGTTGTATAATGCTTCCCAAGCAGAGAGTAATTCTGTGGTTGGCATATCAGGACAGGCTGTTGACAAAGGAGAGAATGCAGAAGTTGAATATTCATGTTCATACTACTGAGTGCAGTTTGTGTACTGAGGATAATTTTGAGACTGGCCAGCCATTTGTTTGTAGATTACAGATGGGTCTCATGTAAGGAATGTTTTGTACTCTGAAGGACCGGTACTACTATCTCCAAGAATAGTTTGGCGTAAGCTGGATATAAAAAAAAAAAACGGCTAAACAGAGTTTACAGTGGATGAAGTGTAGACATTGGAGGCAATTAAAGAAGGAAGTGCAGCTGCTATATGTGGAGCTATTATTTACTATACTTGGCAAGCTAGGAATTGAAAAGTGTTTAGGCACATAAATGTAAATAGTGAGTTTATAGTTGAGCAGTTAAAGAAGGGAATTAGGGAAAGAGCAAGTATGATGGCTAGTTCTAGAAAAGCTAGGAACTGTCAACGTTTGCTTCATAGGCTCTGTAATTAGCATACACTAGAGATAGATTTGTACTTGTGTGTTTTTGTGTTCTTGAGGTCTGGCTTTTCTCTGCACTCTTCCTAGAAGGTGGTAGAGACACTGGATGTTCTTACTTTGTATTTGTTTTTTGTTTGTTGGTATGATAATATTCACAGTTTATTATATAAAAAAATCGAAGTTAATTTGAATTGGATTCAAATTACATTTTATAAAATTATAATTCGAAATGTGCTAAATCTGATCCAATCCGATCGATAAACAGGCCTATTTCTAAAATACTTATTTTGGACCACACAAAGTCTTTTTTTTTTCTTAAACTTTGTGTCAAGTCAAATGATGTCACATAAATTGAGACGGAGTATATATTATGACACACATACAAGCCATATTTCTTATCAACTTTGTTTGAAAATGAAACAAATATGGTCCTTCCATTTTCCACTATCAGTTTATCATGTTCTTCTTCTCACTATGATTCTACAATATTATGTACAATGTGTTCCTGAACATGGTTCAACTCATGTTGAGTTTCTTCCTGCTTTTGATGGCCCTCTTCCTTTCAATCTTGACACTGGATAATTTGTTTCTTCTCTTTTCTCTATAATAATCTATGGGTTTTAAGTTATATATATTGAAAATGTAGTTTTTTCCGATATTTTATTATTTCCTTTGTTTCAATTTATGTGATACATTTCTTTCTTTTTAATATATCTAAGAAGAATTATACATTTCTAAATTTAGAAATAATTTAACTTGAAATTTCCCTTTTTATCTTTAATGAAATGATTTACGGCCACACAAATATATATGACTAGTTTTGAATCACAAGTTTCAAAAGTCTTACTTTCTTTCTTAAACTACGTGTCTAGTCAAACTATATCACAAAAATTGAGGCGTAAGAAGTGTTGAGTATTGATATTGGTGAATGGGAAATGATGGATGAAAAGTGAAGGGAATGTAAAAGGTCTCTTTTGTCTTGGGTAAACCAGTTGTCCCACATCGGGAAAAAGAAAGGAAAAGAGGTGTATATATTACATTACACATTCTCTAGTCACTAAAAGGGTTGAGGGGGCAAGGACCCCTCGCGCCGTCGTCGCTCGCTCGGCTTTGGATTTGGTAATCTTTTTGGACCAAATTTTCTTTAATTTAAATTATTTAATTAATTATTATTTAATTAAATTAATTAACTTATCCAATCCTACCCGTTAGTGACCCGGATCCGCGTGTCTGACCCACGACCCGATTTCTTTCCCATATTTAAATTTCCCACCGAGTTTTTAGTGGTACATTCGGAAGGGTTGCAAACCTTCAGAAACAGTACTTCCATGGCTATAAATTCGTTTGATTCCTCAGAATTTTAATTACTAATTTTCTGAACAACACAAACTTCTTCTTCTTCTGCACAAATAAATTATGTGTGATATACTGCCGTTGAGTGGTTCGCCGCTACCTGAATTTGGAGTACTACTATTCGGTAAGATAATCGTTCTATCCTGGGAGGGGATATTCCATCAACCTCGAGTACTGTGAGGGGAATAATTTCCTTAAGGACACACTTTGAACTAAGTGGGCTCGATTATATTCTGGAAAAATTATTCTTATTTTTTTTCAACACTGATTCTGTTTATTTTCAGAAATTAATTTTACTGCTTCATCGGTTTTGCAATACAGATTAATAACAAGAAGTAGTATAATTTGAACTGTGAGTAACAAGTTGATTATCAGCTAACTCTTACTATGTAAGTACATACATAATTACCTTATAAGTGATGTATATTGGACTTGGCAAATCCGAGGAAGTGCAACTATTCTATTACTTCGTTAAGTCAGAATCTGACCCGAGAACAGACCCGATCTTGTTATGGCTATCAGGAGGGCCTGGTTGCTCGTCCTTCACAGGGCTGGCTTATGAGGTTGGAGTGTAACCAAAAAAAATTACACTATTAGATTACCTAAAATATTTTTTTAAAAGTTTTAATTTTTTTTTTATTACATAAGGGGCCGGGGAAGGGGAAACGGAAAAGGGGATTATAAGGTGGGGAATCAAACGCTCATCAAGAAGGTGAAAGTTTAAGCAGTCAACCAACTGAGCTACTAAGATTCTCCGGTTACCTAAACATAAATATAGATAAGTATACATAAAATGTCAGATCAGGAAATTGAAAAATTTGAGCACGTAACGAGGAAATGAAATATGTTACCCTCTTACAATTTGAATAGAACAAAATGACTTTTCCGATCTCTTATGTGTTTTTTTGAAATCTCTTATGTGTAAAAAATGAAGATCTCTTGTAAAGAATAATAAAACTAAAAAAAAATGTATAAGATTTTTATTATATAAGGGACTTATTAATAAAAATGAAGATCTCTTATATCCATTACTCTGCTTCAGATATTTTAAATGTTCTTAGTTAAATGAACGTTAATTTGTATAAGGGACTTATTAATCATTATTTTTTTTTTTAAAAAAAGGGATAATACCATGCTAATATATTGGTATATGATTTTTGTTATATAGAGGGTATTGGTGTTAATTATTTGAAAATACAAAGGAGTCTATATGAGTCATATTATAGGATTATTTAGAATAATCACTTTATTTTTAATAGGTTGCAATTCAAATTTTGTAGCCTGTAAGTGGAATATATGATCAACATATACTGGAGCCTCAGTGTGGATTAGACACTCTATCATCAAGAAGATCTCTCGAAGAGGATTTTGTCTTTTTGAAATATGATGATTTGATTTGTCAAGAAAGTTATGTAAGTCCCTCAATTTGTTACTTCAAAGTATATATGTTGCACCAATTGAATATCACATGGAATAATCTATATATGTCTAGTTTCATTATTTTAAAATATTTATTTATGTTAACTTCGTACAAGTATATATACTTAAATGGAGAAATATGTATTATGGTATTCAATATCATTAACTTAAGATTTTTGTGGCACTTCTAAATAACGTACAACTAGAAGTAGAAAAAGTGAACAATTGATAGTTGATGTGTGTTTTGCTAACTAGTTGGTGATATTTTGGGTAGGAAATTATTATACCTGATAATTTAGATAGAAAACTAAAAAAAAGTGACACTTGAGATGTGTTTTTGATGCTTAACTCATTACTAGAACTATACGTTTTTTCGATTGACATTAGTCTAATGTGTGCCTGTCGGAAATTGTTAAAGACGACTTCGCATCCAATTCAAAAAACCATTTTTCGATGAAATTTCAACGGCTGTTTTTAGTAGTGAGAAATGAAAGAAACATATACTTTTTCCCTCTTTCCCAAAAAAAAATGAGTGTAATTATTATATATATACATATGCTTTCTAATTTTAGGTTGCCAGACTTGAGCTCTGCCATTATTGGGCAAATGACCCTAGCGTTCAAGAGGTTCTCCATGTTAGAAAGGCATTTCAATTATTTAATTTGTACATATTGCTTAAAATTAAGGTGCACGAAATAAAAAGATTTCCTTTTTTTATCTTTTTTTTTTCTCAAAAAAGAGATTTCCTTTTTGTTCTTTTTGGTTAGGGAACAATATGAAAGAAATAATCCCTTGATTATTTTCATTAATTAAAAGGCTATATATACAATTTACATATTTTCATAATAGGAGAATCTTATTCCTATTCTACTCCTAAAACCTTATTCTACTTGGATACTAACTATACAATTATGGTAATACAATTATTATGGTAAGTGTACAATACTAACTACACCACAACATTACCTAAACTAGGAGACTAAATTTTACCTAAATTATATACTCTATATACGGTAATAAGGGGAGAAACCCCGAGAGCAATATACACAATATACACATGTATATTGTGTGTATATTGTGTATATTTAACACACCCCCGCAGTCATAGCGGACGGTCTTCGAACGCTAAGACTGTCCCTAAAATCTTCAAAGGACCGATGGAAGACCCTTTGTAAAGATGTAGGCAATTTGATGTCTCAACGGGACATGACAGATGCGAACTTGACCACGAGCAACCTTTTCGCGGACAAAGTGAATGTCCATTTCGATATGCTTAGTGTGTTGGTGCTGAACCGGATTACCAGAAAGGTAGATGACACTAATATTATCGCAATAAACCAAGGTTGCCTTCTGAATGAGACAATGAAGCTCCAAAATCAAATTACGTAACTAACATGATTCCGAGACCACATTAGCTACCCCTCGATATTCAGCCTCGGCACTTGAGCGGGATAGAGTCGATTGATGCTTTGCAGACCAGGAGACCAAGTTGTTGCCAAGAAACATATAATAGCCCGACGTAGACCGTCTGGTGTCGAGACATCCACCCCAATCAGCATTCATATACGAGACAAGTGTGGACGTCGAGGAAGGATATAAATGCAAACCATAGTCAAGTGTACCTTGAATATACTGAATGATGCGTTTGAGTGCATTCATGTGCTCAATTCTAGGATCATGCATGAACAAACACATCTGCTGTACAACATATGTAATATCTGGTCTCGTAAAGGTAAGATCCTGAAGGGCCCCTGCAAAACTGTGATAGCGGGTTGGATCCTCGTAGGGTACGCCGGTCGCGGCACTCAACTTAGGCTTAGTATCAACTGGAGTGGAAGTGAACTTACATGATGACATCCCAGCCCTCTCGATGATCTCAGTTGCATACTTCCGTTAAGATAAGAACAATTCATCGGAATGTCGAGTGACAGCAATCCCCAAAAAGTAACTCAAGGCCCCCAAGTCTTTCATAGCAAACTCAGAGCTGAGCAGTGTCATGATAGACTGGCGTAAGGCATCGGAAGAGGCCGTCAAAATAATATCATCCACATATAACAGGATATAGGCCACGGATGAACCACGACGGTAGATGAACAGTGAATTATCCGATCTGCTGTGAGTGAACCCAATAGTCGAAACATAGTCTACAAACCGCGTATACCAGGCCCGTGGAGACTGCTTAAGCCCATATAAGGACTTCTTCAACAAACAGACATGATGAGGATGTTTGGGATCCCTAAACCCCAACGGCTGATGCATATAGACTGTTTCCTTGAGATCACCATGTAGGAAAGCATTCTTTACATCTAACTGATGAATAGACCATGCCTTCGAAAGAGCCAAGCTAAGCACAGTGTGAATGGTAGCCGGCTTGACCACCAGACTAAACGTCTCACCGCAATCAACACCAACCTGCTGAGTCTTACCATCACCCACAAGCCGCGCCTTATGTCGGGCAAATGAACCATCTGAATTTTCCTTATGAGCAAAAATCCACATAGACCTAATAATATTAATACCAGATGGACGGGGTACCAACACCCACGTCTTATTATCAATAAGAACATTATATTCATCAGTCATAGCAATTTCCAATTCGGGTCATTTAATGCAGACACGTGATTTCAGGGTAAG
This sequence comes from Anisodus tanguticus, assembly GCA_034509755.1. Lineage (NCBI taxonomy): Eukaryota > Viridiplantae > Streptophyta > Magnoliopsida > Solanales > Solanaceae > Anisodus > Anisodus tanguticus. Next base: position 1,920,227 of record CM067543.1, on the reverse strand, counting down.
GGTGATTTAAGAACATTAGAATGTAAATTAAAATATCTTTTTGGTGTAAAAATCCCCCGTTGACTATGGGTGACTGGTCCATGACTCGGGGCAGGGGTGGGTGGATTTTGGGAATTTTCGGGACTCGGGACGGACTGGCCAGCAGGTAGTGGCCCTGCTGGCCCAAATCGGTAACCTGGAGCCGGAACTAGACCAGTTATAGAATTGGGTTGGACTGGCCCAATCGCTGGAACTAACCCAGTGACAGTAGGTTGCGACGGACCAGTGGGGCCAGTGGGCAGTGGGCCCGCTGGAGAATTTTAGGTGCGGGACATGTTCCGAAAAATGGTGAGTAAAATACGGAGATATACCATCATCCAAAAAATGATACGAACTAGGCTCGGGAGTATTAACTTTAACAAATGGAAATTGGGCTTCATAAAAAATTACATGGCGATTAATGATGATTTTATTGGAAGATAAATCAAAGCATTTGTAACCACGATGATTAGACGGAAAACACAAAAACACACACGGAGTAGACCGACCTGAAGTTTGTTAATTATGGTGGACGGGGATAACGGATAACACAAGCACCCAAAAACCCGAAGATGAGAATAAGAATGAGTCTTATTATATAAAATTTGAAGGGGGGGAGAATATGTCAGACCTTTAGAGGAATTATGTTAAGGAGATATGTAGCCATTTGAAGAGCATGATGCCAAAAATATGGGGGTACGGAAGCATGAATTAATAGAGTGTGGACAATGTTATTTATGGAATGAATTTTGCGTTCGGCTTTCTCATTTTGTGAAGACGTATGAGGACAAGAAAAATGAAAATTGATCCCATTATTAGCACAGAATTCCCGAAATACCCCATTGTCATATTCTTTGCCATTATCACACCGAATATTTTTAATTTCTCGTTCGAATTGGGTTCTAATGAATGCTCTAAATTTTAAGAAGACGAAAAAAACTTGAGATTTTTTCGCTATCGAAAACGTCCATAAAAAGTTAGACTAATCATCCAAAAAGAGAACATAATATCGATGACCCACAAAACTAAGAATCGGAGATGTCCATAAGTCGCTATGAATAATATCAAATGGCATTAGAGTATGAGAATTTGAGTCTACAAATGACAACTTAACATTTTTTCCCAAAGAACAAGACTGACAATTTGGAGTACGACTCGTACCCTTACATGAAATAAAACTATTTTTATCTAAAGACGACATAATAGATGATCCCGGATGACCAAGACGAGCATGCCACAAGGAAGGAGAAATGGTTGCAAAGGCTGATGGCAGGGCTTGACTCGATGGACCGGAACTGGGTGTGATAGGATAAAGATCTCCCTACTATCACACCTCATAAGAGGACTCCCCATCTTGAAATCCTTCACAGAGAAACCAAATGGATCAAATTCAATAGAAACAGAATTGTCAGTAGTGAATTTACGGACTGAGACTAAGTTTTTAATCAATTTGGGGGCGTGTAGGGTGTTTTTCAAAATAAGAGGTGGATGAGGGGGAGATAACGTCTTATGACCATAATCACGAATTGGAATAAAATTACCATTACCAATATTTATACCGCGAGGGTTGCTCAAATTAGAATAAGACGAGAGCGTATCTGAATCGGATGTCATGTGGGTAGTGACACCGGTGTCCATATACCAATTTGGGTCCGGAGGATTTAAACCAAGCGTGTGCATTGCGGCTTCGATGTCGGTAGGCGTGGGTGCCGTTGCGTGATGGGCTTGTGGGGGCCGAGACAAAAGCACCCCTGCTTGCGATCTCGGCCCAGACTGCTGGTTGTATGTGGACCAGGCCGAACTGGGCCTGGATTGTTGCTGGGCCGCCCACTGCCAGTTGGGCGAGAAGTTATTAGGCTGAAACTGCAGCTAAGGGACAAATTAGCTGGGCCCAATCTGCTGCATAGAGGCCCAATGCCACTGCATAGGGGCCCACTGTGGGCCCCAGAACTGTTGCTGCTGCTGACCATCGCGAGGACCCCCACCGCCACCACCATTCTGCCGGTTATTTCCCCCACGGTTCTTGCCATTATTTTTCTTATTTCCACCCTTTTTGCCGCCACCATTGTTGCGGTTTTGGTCGGAGTTGTTGGAACCGATAGGATACACCGTGGACTCGGTCATCATGACTACGGGACTAGCACCGGTAGCCGCTCGTTTTGCCATGCCTGCTTCTTCGAGTGTAAGCATAGAACGGGCCTGATAAAATTGCGGAAGCGGATTGCTTTGCCGAAGAAGCGCTCCAACACCACTATAGTCCTCGGAGAGGCCGGAAACCATTTGGAAGACCAAACGATTCGAAACTGGCCCGCCAACGTTGCGAAGTTGGTTTGCCAATTCCTTTAATCTTTTGTAATAAGCCAAAATATTAGGGAAATCTTCCATATTGACGTGGGAGAAATCCTGCTCAAGGGTAACGGCTCTAGAATTTTTATTATCTTGAAATATATCACGCAGTCTATCCCAAGTCGCCTGTGCCATAGCGTCAGGCTCAATAATTATTTGCAAAAGGTCGGTAGAAATTGTGGAATATATCCACTGAAGGACGGTAACATCAAAAGTCGTCCACAACTTAGGATCATCCTCGCGTTTTGGCACCTCCGTATCCTCAGGAGCCGCGGGGATTATGTGATGGATGACTTGATGCGATCGTGCGTGAATTTTGAACAGTTCGGCCCACGTCGCATATTGGACGTTTTCTATTTCAAGAACAAGAGGGATGTTATTCTTGATGTTAGAAATTGTAAGGGCGGGATGAAACATGTTCCGGGATGTAGACATATTGATAGAACAATATGTAATTGAAGGGTTAGGGAGAAAAAAATGGGAAGAAGGGGGTTCTCGTCGGCACGAAAAACCGAGAGCAAGGTATCGGAATTTGCAAGGGAGTCGACGGAAAAAAATTGGAGAATTTGGAAGAGAAAATAAACCTAGACTCTTGATACCATGAAAGAAATAATCCCTTGATTATTTTCATTAATTGAAAGGCTATATATACAATTTACATATTTCTATAATAGGAGAATCTTATTCCTATTCTACTCCTAAAATCTTATTCTACTTGGATACTAACTATACAATTATGGTAATACAACTATTATGGTAAGTGTACAATACTAATTACACTACAATATTACCTAAACTAGAAACTAAGCTTTACCTAAATTATATACTCTATATACGGTAATAAGGGGAGAAAATCCGAGAGCAATATACACAATATTGTGTATACTTAACACAATAAAAGGATCATGGGTGAGATGTAGGCGAACGATTGCTGATACAACTTACACATGTAACAATATACCTTATCATGTAAATCTATATTGTGTGTATATTGTGTATACTTAACACACTAAAAGGATTATGGGTGAGATGTAGGCGAACGATTGCTGATACAACTTACACATATAACAATATACCTTATCAGGTAAATCTTAGTTCTAAAGGTTATCGATTTATATACCGATTTGATACTTTCACACTAAAATAATATTTATGATTTTTAGCGTGCGCTTCAAGTATACTAAATTTAGTTAAATGTTATTGAACGCATATATAACAAGTTTTTTCTTTTAAAGCAGTGGTGATCATGACATGATTGTTCCTTTCCAATCAACCCAAGTATGGATAAAATATTTAAATTATTCTATTGTTGATGAGTGGCATCCTTGGACTGTTGATGGTCAAGTTGCAAGGTATGATTCTACTCCAAAATTGACTTTTAGATCTGATTTTCATCCAAATTAAATTAGATGATATGATTATTATCCTAAATTATATTTATTTGATTTGATCTGCAGTTACACGAGATCTTATTCTAATCATATGACATTTGCAACTGTGAAGGCAGAAATCTATACTCTATTATATATATATATATATATATATATATATATAGGTGAATCTAGGATTTTTGAAAAATGGGTTCACCACTAAAAGAAAAGAAGGAAAAAATGTAGTAAGTGAGACTTGATCCCCAGTTCACCACTAAGGGTGTGTTCGGTATGGAGGAAAATGTTTTCCTGAAAAATGAGTTTCTGGAAAACAAGTGAATTTCTTACTTATTTTCTCATGTTCGTTTGGTCAATGGAAAATAAATGAATTTCTTACTTATTTTCTCATGTTCAGTTGGTTAGTAGAAAATATTTTTCGAAAAATATTCACCAAAGCCCCATCCAACCCCACCACTCACCACCCACCCCACCCACCACCCAACCAAATCCCACCCCCATCACCCTCGAACGCACTTTATCTTCATCCACATCTACCCCATACCACCACACCACTGTTCCACCTACCCACCCACTCCTAATTTTCTATTTCATATATTTTATTTTTATAAAAAAATGACAAAAAATTCTTACCCCCATACTCGCTCCTTCCCCCCACCCCCCAACCAACCACAACTCACCCACACCAATTTTAACCACGTAACATTTTTATAAAAATAAAATAAATATATGAAATTAGAAAATCCGGGAGGGATAGGGGTGCAGGACAACGGAGTGGGGGGGGGGGGGGGGGGGTCGCGCGGGTGTCAAAAATAAAATAAAAACTTTTTTTTGGATGGGGGTGAGGGTGGGGGTTTCGCAGCGGGTGGGGGAGGGAGTTGGTGTAGAAAACCAAAAATATTTAATCTTTTTAAAATTATTTTTGGGGGGGGGGGTAGTCGGGTGGTAGGGGGTGCACTGTGGAGGTTGGGGGGGGGGGAGTGATGTAGAAAATAAAAATAAAATTAATTTTTTTTGGGGGTAGGGGGTGGATGGGGGGTGGAGGTGCATTGGGTGGTGGGAGTGGTTGGAGTTTGGTGATTGGGGGTGAGTTGGGTGGTGAGGTGGTGGTGGGGTAGTTGGTTGAATGTCACTTGTGAGACTTGTTTTCCCTACTTTTCATTAGGGAAGTTATTTTCCTCATTTTGAGGAACTCGTTTTCCTCAAGAAAATAATTTCTAAATTTTTGACCAAACGAACATGAGAAAAGTGCAAAACACTTTTCGGAAAATATTTTCCTCTATACCGAACACACCCTAAAAGAAAAGAAGAAAAAAATGTAATTAAGTGGGACTTGTGTAGGGATTTGTTGGGTTGTTGTACGCAACAGATATTGAAAACTTGTTTCAAACCCAACAAACGTAGAATTGTTTGACTATAGGGTAATTTAAAACTGTAAACATAAGACTTGAATGGTACTTACATGTTTACAATATCTGGAATCTTTATCAACTGTGGGTACGCACGCGAATGCCCTGCTCCAAGCTTCAATGTATTCCTCCTTTGGAAAGCTAGGAAATCCGGCAGAGGTTCGAGAGAGTGTTTTGATTCTGAGTCTCTAAGACTTGGAATTAGGGATGGCAACGGATAGGATTTGGACCGGATCCTACTAGATCCAGATCCAAATCCGTTTTTCATACCTGAATCCAGATCCAGATCCATCGGGTTCATAAAAATCAGATCCAAATCCGGATCTATCGGATCCACCGGGTCCACGGATCGGATCTGGATCCACATGTAAAAAAATTTGCCTTGATAAGAATTTTTTTTGAACTGACAAACGATTTTTACTTGGCTAACAATTTACTGTGTTTCAATTTTGAAATGTTCATATGAGATATTTTGTTCGTTGTCTCGTTTTGATTGTGAGCTATTAATTGAAAATGTTGGACAATGACAATAGTTGTGGAAAATGCTGACTAGTATTTCCACAGTATTGAACTTGCATGTGCTTGTGAATATAATTTTAACTACTTGTCTATGGAGATGTTAGTCATTCACTAATATAACATTGATTTTATTATCGAAGTTACCTCTTTATTTTTTGGTTTTTGAGTTAACGCGGGGATAAATTAAACTTGTTTGGAGAATAAAACTTGCAAGGATGTGCTTAGCAATTTTAAGAAAATACTTATAAAATTATATTCTAGGTTATGAATATATTTAATAAAAAATGGATCCACGGGTCGGATCTGGACCGGATACGGATCTCAAATACAAGATCTAGATCCAAATTCGATCCGTCAGAAATGGATCCGGGTCCGATCCGGATCCGTCGGGTCCAAATTTTTAAGATCCATATCCTATAAAATGGATTTGGATCCACCGAATCCGGACGGGGTCCAGGATCCACTGCCATCTCTACTTAGAATAATGATATGAAAATCAAGTGTCATGAATAATGAAGTGTAGGTCTGTATTTATAGGTGAAAATTATGTCAAATCGGATTAGGGTTTGACCTTGGGCCTGGCCCAAAATTCGAGACAGATTATGTCATGGCGCCGCGGCGCTGACGTGACCCTACACTGTCTCGTTTTATTTTCCGCACATTCTTAATTAAATTCAAAATTCAATTTTAACTTAATTAAAACAATCATTATTCATTTAAATATCTTGATTCTAAATCGAATATTTAATACTCTCTCAATGCATCCTTAGATCGAAAAGACAATCGACATAGTGTGACCCTGCAAGCCTTCACATATCGACATTAATCAAATTAAGGTCTACGTGGAACTCCTAGACGGCGCCACAAGAGGAACTCAATATGTGAAGTAGTTTACACGAATACGGTAAACTTAACCTCTATGTGGTAAGATAAAATCCTTTCATTCACGACACACCCGATTAAGCTTAGGATTTGTCAAGTGTCTATCCAAATGGCTTAATCATTGTATCTCATCTATACTAGTTGACAACTATACCGTATTCTAAATATGCCTATTGCATTGACCAACAACTTAGTCAACCTAATATCACTGAGAATCTGAGTGTTCTCTCGAATATACATTCGAGGAATGAATCATAATCTTGGCTCAACTACCACCTTTAATCCACATCATAATGTACCCAATACAAGCCGTATCTCAACCTATAAGGCATTTGAGCTTAGGACATGATCAAGTATATTACTCTGTAGACAAGGTGCGCATTGACCTCAAGTCTAAGGACTTCTATCTCCCACACGTTGATCATATTTTAGACAAGTATAACAAACAATATATCAATAGGGTATACCAATACTTTCAAAGTATCCATGTGTCCATCACGAGTAGCCATTACTCGTAGCAGGTGAGACATACTACATCCTCTAAGGATGTAATGCAGACCGCATGTCGACTTATCACATATCATCGATGATCATTAGTCGATGCTATTTTAAGAGTTACGTTATAATATTAATATCTCACATTATTAATAACAACGTAACCTCTAGGGATGCATATTATAGAATATTATAAATAATTAAGTAATAATTCAATAATTGCAGATGCCAAACTATTAATCTCCATTAATAATAATACAAACGTGTATAAAATACATTTGTCCTAATACAGATTGTCTCTAGGACATACATATACTTTCAACTTGATCCCTAATCCTCTAGGTAAATAACTCAACCTTAGACCAAGCGTACCATTTAGCCTTTTTATAGTATGAGTTCCAGCAAATAGTATTATACTAATGTTAAAAAATATATACATAAAATACCTAGTTTTACGGAGAGATCATGTGTTCACTCTCCAATTTTAGCACCTAAAATCATCCATATATATATATATATATAATCTCGCAATCAATAATAAATTATGATCCTATTGCTTATATTCTCACATTTTCAATGTTTTTTTTTCTTTTTTTCTTTTCTATTTTTATTATATGGAGGAGGACATACATCTCCTGAGTATAAACGTGAAGAGTGCTTTCATATGTTTAAAAGATGGATAACTAAACAGCCTTTGTAAACTTGTTAATCCATTGAAGGTTTAATTTTAGATTTATTTCTTAAATAATTGTCTTTGTGAGATTTTGATGTCTTTCAACCAAATAGGGGATGATATAAAAACCATTCTAATTCTTGTTGGTAGAAAAATGTGAGATTCCATTGAGAACAAAATGTATTTCTTGAAAGATTTTGATATTAATAAGGGACGTCATTTAGACAAACAATTTAATTAATTAAAAAATATAGTAGAATGGATGAAAACCTTCTACTCTTAATTAGAGAGTTCGTGCTCGATTCTTGTAGAAATACTTTTCCTTTACAAGGACTAAAATCTTTGTATAATGCGTATTTGAATTAATCGAGATAATAGAATGAATACCAATGTTGTTTGAACCGGCAAAATATTTAGGTCAATGTTTACATGGGTAAAAAAGCGAAACTTGGATATTTTTTTTTTTTTAAAAAAAGAGGGGGAAAAAGGTGAAATGATCAATTTAAGTCAATAATTAGTAATTTCGAGACTCAATTTAAGTTTTTTGTTTGTCAAAAAAGGAGGGACGAGAAAACAAAAGTCCTATTCAGTTTTTCTCTTCTCTTTTGCGCTTCACGTATTTGGTACAAAGGACCACGTTGGCAGCTACGTCATTGTTTCTTTCATGTTGGCAGCTTGCGTGGAGGTCTCTAAAATATAAGGGTAGGTCCCAAAATTAGACGACAGGAGTAAAATTGATCTCAAAACTTAACGAATGGTAAAAATGATATATTTTTAATAATTCAAAGGTATTTTAACCCTTTTTCGTTCATTTAAAGTAACAAATTTGAGTTCAAAACCCTAAAGAGCGTTTTATCAGATACTGGGTGGAAAAAAATGATTAAAATGATTTTTATGTTTGAGGGTATGTTCGAAATATTCTCTTAAGTATGCATTTAACAATTTTGATTTTTTAAGTTTGTCAAAAGTTAACACTCTCTGTGAACTTTTATCGAATTTGTCTATTAGATTTGATATAATGAAAAAAAGATTTCTGTAAACACCAAGAAAGTCACATCAAATTCTAAAATATATAACATGAAATATTACAATAAACACTAAAAAGATATAAGAAAAAAATAGTAAAAATTACACCTAAGAAAAATGCATCAGATTGTAGAAGTGTTAAAAATAGCAGAAACTATAAAAAAATGTACCTCTAAATGTGAGTTCTATCAATCACCTAAATTAGCCGTTGTTCCTTTTTCCTACTTAAACCATTTATGTCTTAAAATATATCTAATTAAAAATTTAGGTAAAAAAAAGAATAATTGATAATTGACATAACTAATTTGAGATGTGTTTTAATATATAGATAGTGATAACATAATTAATTTGAGATGTGTTTTAATATATAGATAGTGATAATTAAGGTATGAAAGGAAAAAAATTGATAGTTGAGACTTGAGAGTAAAACTCACCAAAAAAGTGACAGATCATTTTGATCATTAACTCTTCCTTTTTTTTTTTTTTTAATTTAGTTCTCGTTAAAGGCTTAAAGCTAACCTCAAGCATAAGGTACCATAATTGTCATTTTCTCCAATCTTCTTCCTCAAACAAACAATTCATAGATGTTCACAATGACCATCTCAAGAAGAGCACTAAAACAAACCCTTTCTCCTCCCTTACACCACCTCTCCACCACCCCTCCATGGTTCACCCCACCCCCACCCTCACCCCACCAACATCAAGATCCATCAGACCCAATACTCAATACCCTTTCAGAAGCCATAAAAAACTCTCCCACTAAACCCCTTCAAACTTCCCTTAAAACACTTCTCCCATCTCTTAAACCTCAACACATAATCAATCTCATTAACCTTAATCCACATTCTTTAACCCCTTCTTCTCTCCTCTCTTTCTTTACATGGCTTTCAAGTACTTCTCACAATTCAAAATATTGCCACACACTTCACACTTATTGCACTATGGTCCTTTTTCTTTACACCCACAAAATGTACCTACAAGCTCAATCTTTTATCCACACTATTGTTTCAAGAAAAGGTAAAGACTCAGCCTTTACAGTTTTTCAAGCATTCTTGAAAGTTAAAGGTACTAACTTTACATCTTTTGTGCATGTTTTCAATGGCCTTATTGATGCTTATTTGAATATGGGGTTTGTTTCTGATGCTATACAGTGCTTTAGGCTTATTCAACAACAACAACAACATACCCAATGTAATCCCACACAGTGGCAGATCTTACCTCTACCTGTGTGGGGTAGAGAGGCTAGAGAGGCTGTTTCCGATAGACCCTCGACTTTTAGGCTTATTCAAAAGCATAAAATTAAGTTCCCATTTCAAGGTTGTACTAAGGTTCTTGAATATTTAATGAAGCTTAATTCACCAATGGTAGCTTTTGATTTTTATAAGGAGATTTTGGAATGTGGGTATCCACCAAATTTGTATTTCTTTAATGTTTTGATGAGTAAATTGTGTAAAGAAGGTAAAATGATGGAAGCCCGGTCGGTATTTACTGAGATGTGGAAGAGGAATTTCAGACCTAGTGTTGTTAGTTTCAATACTTTGATAAATGGTTATTGTAGATTAGGTGATATGGATGCAGGGTATAGGTTGAAAAGAGAAATGGAGGAAAGAGGTATTTCGCCTGATGTTTATACTTATAGTGCTCTAATCAACGGGCTTTGCAAGAACTTTTGGATGAGTGATGCGAATGAGTTGTTTAATGAGATGTGTGTAAAAGGTTTAGTTCCTAATGTTGTTATCTTCACGACTTTGATTAATGGGCATTGCAAGGATGGTAGCGTCGCTCTGGCCATGGACGCTTATCAACAAATGCTGAAGCAGGGCGTGGGACCTGATTTAATCACATATAACACACTTGTTAACGGACTTTGTAAGAGCGGGGATTTAGGGGAAGCGAGGAAGCTCGTTCACGTGATGATTGAAAAGGGTTTGAAGCCCGATAAGTTCACGTACACGACGGTTATTGATGGATGTTGTAAGGAGGGAGATTTAGACGGAGCGTTCGAGATCAAGAAAGTGATGGTTGATAACGATATTGAACTTGATGATGTGGCGTATACAGCCCTTATTACAGGTTTTTGTCGGCAAGGGCGAATAGTTGATGCAGAGAGGATTTTAACCGAAATGTTAAACACTGGTTTAAAGGCTGATGACCCTATTTATACTATGGTTATCGATGGTTTCTGTAAGAAGGGAGATATTAAGACAGGTTTTAAGTTGCTGAGGCAGATGCAAAGTAATGGACATTCGCCTAATGTTATAACTTATAATGTGCTTTTGAATGGTCTATGCAAACAAGGACAGATGAGAAATGCCGAAATGCTATTACAAGCTATGCTTAATCTAGGTTTAAATCCAGATGACATTACCTATAACATACTTCTGGAAGGGCATTGCAAGTATGGAAATCCTGATGATTATGATAAGTTGCGTAGTGAAATGGGGCTTGTTCATGACTATGCTACTTATACTTCATTAGTTGGTAGCTTAAGTAGGAGCTCAAAACGTCAGCCCAAGAAGTCGTTCGTGTGATCAGAGTGCTCAAATTACCTTATTAATTTGCCAGATTGTTCGTTATTGGTCTCAACGAATCTGTGCAGATTCCCCTTGCTCTCCTTGGGAAATGAGCAAATAGTATTGTTAGGTTTTGATGAAGATAATGTTAGGTTTTGATGGCTTCTGATGCTTCGTAGTTGCCAGGTGAATTTTCGTTCTAGAAAAAGTAAAGATCCTTTATTTGTTTTTGTTCATCTTCTTCTTCTTGTCGTTATATCCATTCTTTGTTTATAATACCAAAAGAGAAAAAGTCAATAGTCTATATGGACCTTTTCTTTTTTATACTTGTTAAAATGTTCGCATAAACACGTCTGCATACGAGAAGTATACCAAAAAGCACAAACGAGCTACTTGATTCATAGAGGAATATTATTTTTAGCATGTCAAAGTAAAAGAAAATAGAAATAAAGGAGAGTGTTTTGCAATTTAGAGCATGAACTATCTTATGGGCCAAATGTGTCTAATTCAGCAACTCCGTAACGTGGAAGTGGTTGAATTACCATGCACCACTGTCTTGAGCGGGTCTACCACTTCCACTGTTATTTCTACTCCTATTCATGATAATTCTTTACTTCTTATTTGATAGATGTTAATCGTAGACTTCTTTCCTTGTTTGGTTGTTGATTTGATGTTACTTTTAGTATTGACACTTCAATGGAACCTATCCAAAGTAAAATGCCGTTTAGGAACTACGAGTTAGGAATCGAACCCAAGTCATCTAACACGAGCAGAACTTAAGTGGCAAGCTCGACTAGTGGCCCCCAACCAACCTCTGTGTATCTGGGTGCCTAATCAAATATATATTCATCCTTCAAGATATATATACACACATATATACGAGAGTTTTTTTTGAGAATCCCGGGGTCTGTTGACCCCCCTACCTTCCACATAGGTTCGCCTTTGGTAGGAAGTGGTTTGAACTTTTGGCTACACATTTTGGTTTGTTTTGCTAGTATTATTCATAGTGTCTGATTTTGCATAATCAAGTTGGTTTCATTGTTTAGGCATATCATGAACATAGCTAAATTAATTAAGCTTTTTATATTTTGGGCCTATTCAACTCACATATCAACTGTATGATGCACGTGTATAGCTAGTTGCTACAATCCATTGCTATTTTGCGCTTTCACCTCTCTGTGTCTCTCCCTTCCATTAACTTTTTTTCGTTGTTTGGATTCTTTAAAGCAAGGGATCCTGTGCCTTGGTCCTTTCTGGGTTCGCTGTCTATATTATCTCATCTCCTTTTCTGACATTTTGCAGTGTATTACCTCTCATTCGTTGAAGAATTTTAGAATTGCAATCTCGACATGTCAGTTTGCTTCCTTCGAGACATGTGAAAGGTCTCTCACAGTTAACTTGTTCTTAAACCAGTCCATCAAGATTGCAGTCTTTATACACCAGTGATGAAAGGCAAAAATATTTTTCTTTTGAAAGTTGAGAAAAGGCCTAAAAAGTCTAATAGAGTAAGCAAGTACATCTTTAATTAGCCTTGACGAGGGTCTATCGTAAACGGCCTCTACCCACAAACCCTTCTTGTGGGACCACAATGGGTATGTTGTTGTTGACCATCTGGCACGAACAATGGAAACTACAAATAGAACATGACTAAGCTTCAGCTGTGACATTCAAGAACGATCTATGCCAAGTTCAACAGCTTTGTTGAAAATCAAGTTCAGCCTCAAAGATAGAAACAAATTCCGAATATCCTTGTCTCGTTCTTAAACAGGATAAAGATGCAGAGACCTTATCCGAGCAGTTCTTCCATTTGCAAGAAAGTTTGTCGGGCATTTCCTCCAATGAATTGGTTGAAGTGCAACACGGATGGTGCATGTCCAGGAAATCCTGGGTAGAGTTCTTATGGCTTTTGTAAATGCGATGCATTAGGTGATCTTATCTATGCACATGCCAAGTAATTTCATGCTACTACAAACACAGGCGGAAGCTTATTGCAATTAGACAACAACATACCGTGTGAAATCCCACAACGTGGGGTCTAGGGAGAGTAGAGTGTACGCGGACCTTACATCTATATTAGTAGGTAGAGCGTCTGTTTTCGAGAGACCCTTGGCTCAAGACAAAGCATAAGCACAAGCAAAGCAAGAAAAACGGTTAGACCCGGGTAAAAAATCTAAAGCGGTATGAAAATGCTGATATCAAAAGCGAAAAAGCCATTATAGCGCATTCGGAAAAAAAAGGGCAGTAATTAACGCAAATAAATAAGATAAACAAAGTACACTAAAGAACACAGCGACAGAGGCTTCAAAATATTGTGTGATGAATAATCATTCTATAATCTCTAAGTTGATGCTAGCTTTTACTAATTTTTGCAAGTTCATATTTCTTACGTGATGTAAGTGACAAGTTTGATATTATTTATAAAATTAATACATAGGCACCTTGCCTAGAAAAAATTGAAAGAGGAAGAATATATTTGTGAAAATCCCGAAGAGGTCACACTCATCAAAGCTCAAAAGAAAAAGGTTACAAATATTGATCCAACATCTATTGAAAAACAGGCAGAGTTTTTTCAGTCAATTTTTTTTATATAAAAAAGCAAAAATAGTAAGAAACATGGGCGGATTTAGGTGTCGGTCAGGGTGTTATTACACTGTATATTTAGGGTATATTTTTTGTGTTTATGTACCTATATTAACTTGTGAACTCCCTAATTCAATGTAAAAAATTAGCTCAAGTGGTATAAGGTGTTCAAAATTATCTCCAACAATTTAGGTTCGATTTCCAGGAATAACATTATTTTTTATGTTTACGCCATTGGTAAGAAAGTAATGTTAAAAATAAAATAAAAATTGTCAGTGAATAAAAACTCTCTTTATCTGATTCTTTTTGGCATTCTTAGGGGTGTTTCGTAGGTGGATAAAAATTAAATTTGGGATTATTTTATTCTTCATTTGATTATTGATATTAATTAGTCCTGAGATATATTTTGTACTAAAATGGTGGAATTAACTATCCCATATAAAATATGAAATAGCTAATCTCATGAAATATTGTGCCCATTAAATGTTCTTATCTATCTCATCCCCATTACCAAACAAACCCTTTATTATTCGAGAAGTCAAGATTTTTTCTATTAACTCCACACTTTCATGCATCTTCTATATATATATATATATATATATATATTAAAATTGTATAATTAGCACAAAAAAGTGTGGTGCAGTGGATGAAGTTGCTCTTTCTTTAATCAGAGATTTCGGCTTCGAGTTTTAATATGAAAAAATTCTTGTTAGAGAGCGCTTTCCCGGAAATGGGCTCTATCCAGCCCAAATCTTGATTGTCGGACTCCAATGCGAGAACCAGACACCGAATGAGAAACAAGAAAAATAAGTAAAACCGTATAATTTAAAATAACTTTTTCCTATACTTTATAAACATTACAATCTTACTTAAAAAAAAACTCTACAGTTGAGATTTTTTTGGTAAAAGAGGGAAATATTTGTGGCATTTTTGTTCCAGCAATTTATGGTCAAACTGCAACAGCCCACTAATTTCCTGGCCCCAGCCCAATCTTGTTCAAGAACTCTAAATTTTCAGCTAAAATTTGTCACTATTCAGAGCTAATAGTTGGAAATTTGATAGTCTCTCAGTGATTAGTTGGTGAACAAGAATATCAAACAGCAACACCAACAAGTACCCACTTGATTTCAAGCTATATTTTTTTTATCCGGCCTTCCCGGACCTCCGCATAGCTGAGCTCCAATTTTACATACCCATTAAGGTAATCCTTCAAATTCTTGATTTTTGATGTTTTTATTAAGTGGGGTTATGTGTTTTTGTTCATTATTTGATCCTAATTGTAGTTCTGATTATAAAAATTTGTTCTTGGAATGTATTGTGACTCTTTGCAGTAGCTAGAGGAAAATGGCAGTAGTAGCTGATGATGATCATGAGCAACAAGTTAAGCCACCAGAAAAGAAGAAACCACAGACTGAGGATGAGAAAAGGTCAAATCTTTATTGTAATTAGAATTAACCCAGTTCAGTTTTTTCATGAATTTATGAAAATAAATGTTTTTTTCAAGAAACAAAAGACTGAGGATGACAAAAGGTCAAATCTTTATTTTGTTAAGAATTGACCCAGTTCAATTTAATCATGAGTTTTTGAAAATATAATGATTTTAGCTGTTAAATCATTTTCTTTCAAGAAACAAGAGATTGGGCAGCCCGGTGCACAAAGCATCCCGCGTTAGCGGGGTCTGGGAAGGGCTGCACCCCGAGGGGTGTGATGTAGACATGCATTAGTGGCTGCTTCCACGGCTCGAACCCGTGACCTATACGTCACACAGAAACAAGAGATTGAGGATGACAAAAGGTCAAATTTTTATTTTGTTAAGAATTGACCCAGTTCACTTTATTCATGAATTTATGAAAATACAAGTGTTTTGAAGCTGTTAATCACTTTCTTTCAAGAAACAGGAGATTGAGGATGACAAAAGTTCAAATTTTGTTCTGTTAAGAACTGTCCCAGTTCAGTTTTTTCATGAATTTATGAAAATAAAAGTGTTTTTAGCTGTTAATCACTCTCTTTCAAGAAGCAAGAGACTGGATGACTAAAGATCGATTCTTTATTGTAATTAGAATTGACCCAGTTCACTTTATTCATGAATTTATGAAAAGAAAAGTGTTTTTTAGCTGTTAATCGCTTTGTTTCATGAAACAAGAGACTGAAGATGACAAAAGGTCAAATCTTTATTATGTTAAGAAGTGACCCACTTCACTTTATTCATGAATTTATGAAAATAGAAGTGTTTTTTAGCTGTGAATCACTTTCTATCAAGAAACAAAAGACTGAGGATGACAAAAGGTCTAATCTTTATGTTGTTAAGAATTGACCCAGTTCACTTTATTGATGAATTTATGAAATAAAAGTGCCTTTAGCTGTTACTCATTTTCTTTCAAGAAACAAGAGATTGTGTCATGGGTTACTGGTAAAATTGCTGCCATGTGACCAGAAGGTCATGTGTTCAAGCCGTGGAAACAGCCTCAGTCTGCGTACAATAGACCCTTGTGGTCCGGCCCTTCTCCGGACCCCGCGCATACTGAGGATGACAAAAGGTCAAATTTTTATTCTGTGAAGGACTGACACAGTTAACTTTGTTCATGATTTTATGAGAAGAGAAGTGTTTCAAAGAAGTTTTTAGCTGTTATTCACATTTTGTTCAATGATGAATTGTTTGCAGAAGAAAAAAAATTGTTCCTGGAAGTTTGATGAAAGCTGTAGTTAGGCCTGGTGGTGGTGAATCAAAACCTGCTGAGGGTAATCAGGTATACTCTTACAGTTTAGGTTTCTGATGATGATCATGATGATTCATATTGATGCAAAAGTCAGTTTCTGTGAGTTTTAGGTAGGAAAAATATTGGTGACGTATTTTGTTTTCGATGAATTTGAACAGGTAATATATCATTGTACAGTTAGAACTCTGGATGGAGTTACAGTTGAATCGACACGGTCAGAGTTTGGAGGTAGGATTGATATGCGGAACCTTTCAGAAGCTATAGTTTTTACTGGCAAAACAACTTTTGCTGACAAGCTATTAGTTCTCTGTTCTTGTTCGGGGTACGGAATACTGAGTTATAGTTCAGTCCACAAATAACTATATGATGACGGGATTTATGAAATAAATAGGTTCCACCTCTACATTTGATTTCATCATATAACTTAACTCAGTTTTATTTCCATGTTTCTTGGAATGATTGTTGTACTTTTTAGTTTTACTCTCTCTCTTAAATATACTGACCATGAACTCTGTAATTTGGAGTATGCCAATCTTGCCTTATTGCAGTGAAATCTCATCTCTTTTACATTTTTATTACTCAGGCAAGGGTACCCCAATAAGGCATGTTGTTGGAAAAAGCAAGGTCATTTTAGGATTGTTGGAGGGGATTCCAACAATGTTGAAGGGTGAAGTTGCAGTGGTATAACATTTTGAACTTTACATTTAGTTATTGCGATGCGAATCTGTATAGTAAAGTCCGTCAAAAGTAAACACTTCATAACATGTTATATTTCTCGGCTAAATTATCTCAGAATTATGAAGTTTTCTTTATTTTCTCCAGTAATTTGTTATTAGTTTCATGACAAGCACATAGTCTCCAGCGGTTAAATCTACTTTTTTAGTAATCTCTTCAGAATATGATATGTCTCCAATATTTGGATACTGTTAAAGGGGATAAAATCAATTAAGTTAAATACAATTGCCAATTCAAACTGCCTTATATATGCCCCTTAATATGAGCTTGTGAAGTCATTTTCTCTTTGTTTTTACATCTTTACATGTATGAGATGAAAAATCATATTTGTACCTCACTGTTTGTTGGCTAATGTTATCTCAGTTCAAAATGAAACCTGAAATGCATTACGGAGAGAAGGATTGTCCAGTTGCAGTTCCAGATAACTTCCCTAAGGATTCTGAGCTTCATTTTGAGATTGAGCTGATTGAATTCTCCAAAGTGAAGGCAAGAATGCTCCTAAATCCTATTTAATGACATTGAAATGAAAGTTGCAATCTAGATCAATCTGCTCCTTCTAGTTCCTTTGTGCACTTTGCATGTACTCGTATGAATTGGTGCCTTCATAGCTTTGTTGGAGCTATATGTGCTGCTCTTTGTAGACTATGGCACCTCTTGATATCGCTTATGTCATTCCCTGTTTAATATGATGATGATGATGATATAAAATGAGCTTAAATGTAGAAGTGGGGATTCATATAACCGACCCCAACTTGATTGGGACTGAGGTGTAGTAGTAGTTGTTGTTGTAGTATGGTACTCCTATCTTTTTTACTGCATCTGATTGTTGCAAATTGCTATTAGAAGAGTGGTAGTACTACAAAAAAAAAGTTCTACGTAGAAGAAATTGATCGCCATCATTTAAGGAAAGTTACTATCATTTTGGTTTCTTTCCTTTTCTCTAGTTCTTTGTAGTTTGGTTTTGTTATTTTTTTCCCTTTTCAGATAGTACTAGATTTTACGAAGTTGTGCGAAAGCTGTTCTCTAAGACCTTTTGAATTCTTACTCCCCCCCCCCCCTTTTTTTTTTTTTTAAAAAAAAGAAATCTTGGTAGTTCCATACTTCCATTTATGGTAGGATATATCTAAAAAAAACTTATCTTTTTCATTCTCAGGTGATCACTGATGATTTGGGAGTCTTAAAGAAGGTACACAGCTTGCTGCTTAACAGTTACTTTTCCTTCATCCACCCCTGCACACTCAGTAATCTATTTGAACACTTTGGTAAAATGTGTGCGAGTATGTGCGTCTGTGTCTTATCACTATCTGGTGTTTTCACTCAAAGCTGGTAATCTGTGTAATAAGCAGAATTTTTGTTAGCTCACAATCTTCAAGCATATAGTGCAACAACCTGAATGAGAATTGCTATAGCGTATGTGGTTTAAAAAATATCATATTGAACTTAAGTGTACTAGATGGAATAAGTGAAATGGTTGCTTTGGAATGTTATTGTGAATCGGAAGAGAAAATGAGAGAACTCGGCTTGATTATTCCTTGAAGCTTTTGGGGTTTAAATAGCTAAGTTTACATGTCCTAAAAAGGAAGGAAAATCAATACTAATCAATTCCTGATTACAGAATATTCTATCCTAATTACATAATATTCTATCTATTATATTTACATAAATGTTATAATCTTCACAAATTCTAACACTCTTCCTCAAACTGGTGCATACAAATTATATGTACCAAACTTGTTACATAAGTAACTCGTTTTGGGACCGACTAGGGACTTGGTGAATATGTCTGCAAGCTGATCATTTGACCGCACGAACCTCGTGATGATGTCTCCTGAGAGTACCTTCTCTCTGGCAAAATGACAATCAATCTCTATGTGTTTGGTTCTCTCGTGAAACACTGGATTCGATGCAATGCGAAGTGCAGCTTCATTATCACAAACGAGTTCCATTTCTTTAATCTCTTCAAATTTCAACTCTTTTAGTAGTTGCTTGATCCATATGAGTTCACATGCTGCTACTGCCATAGCCCAATATATTGCTTCTGCACTAGACCTAGCAACCACATGTTATTTCTTACTTTTTCAAAACACCAAATTTCCCCCAACTAACCCACAATATCCAGAACTAGGTACTGTCTGTCAGAGGGTGACCCTGCGTAGTCTGCATCTGAATAGCCAATAATTTTTTCATGTCCTCGATCTTCATAGGGTAGTCATTTCCCTAGAGCAGATTTTATGTGTCGAAGGATGCGAATAACTGTATTCCAATGACTGTCACATGGAGAATTCAAGAATTGTCTTCAACACTAACCGGAAAGGTAATATCAGGTCGAGTTACTGTGAGATAATTCAACTTCCCTACGAGCCTTCTATATCTTCCAGGATCGCTAAGAGGCTCCTCATGACCTGGTAGAAGCTTAGCATTTAGATCCATTGGAGAATCAATAGGCCTACAATCTGTCATCCCTGTCTCCTCAAGAATATCAAGTGCATACTTCCTCTGTGAAATGACAATTCCTGATTTGGACAATGCAATCTCAATGCCCAAGAAGTACTTCAATCGACCAAGATCCTTAGTCTGAAAATGCTAGAAAATGTGATGTTTCAATTTGGTAATTCCATCATCATCATTCCTTGTGATGACTGTCATTAACGTACAACACCAAATACATGCATAAACCTGGAGCAGAGTGACGATAAAACACAGAATGATCAGCTTCACTTCGTACCATGCCAAACTCCTCAATAACCATGCTAAACTTCCCAAACCAGGCCCGAGGAGACTGCTTCAGGCCATAAAGTGCTCGACGTAATCTGCAAACCATGTTACTAGACCCCCGGAGCAACAAAACTAGGTGGTTGCTCCATATATACCTCTTCTTCGAGATCCCCATGAAGAAAGACATTTTTTATATCCAACTGGTAGAGAGGCCTATGGCGAACAACAACCATAGATAAAAAGAGATGGACTAAAGCAATCTTAGCCACAAGAGAGAAGGTATCACCATAGTCAAGTCCAAAAATCTGTGTATATCCCTTGGCAATTATTCGAGCCTTCAGACGATCAATCTGTCTGTCGGGGCCAACCTTCACTGTATATACCCAACGACAACCAACTGTAGACTTATCTGGAGGTAGGGGAACAAGCTCCCAAGTATCACTAGAGTGTAAGACAGACATCTCGTCAATCATCGCTTATTGCCAGCCTAGATGAGAAAGAGCTTCACCTGTAGTTTTAGGAATAGACACAGATGATAGTGATGATACAAAAGCATAATGGGTTGAGGACAAACGATGATAGCTCAAGAAAGTATAGATAGAATGAGGGTTACAAGTAGAGCGATTACCTTTTCGAGTGACAATGGGAGGACTCTGTGTAGACAAGTTCTTAGCAGGTAAGAATTCTGGCGGCAGGCATGAATCATCTGGATGCGGGCGACGATGATAAGTCAATAGTGATGACGATACAACTGGTTGTGCAACTGAGAAAGATGGAGCTGTAGGAGGTGATATGGAAGGGTAAACTATGGTAAAATTCCTAAAATATGGAACTGGTAGAACTTCAGAAATGTCTAATTATTCAGCAGAAGAGGATGTAAAGTAGGTTGACCTTCAAACAAAGTAACATCAGTGGACATAAGGTATCGCTAGAGGCCAGGTGAGAAGCATCAATGTCCCTTCTGTACCCTTGAATAACCGAGAAAGACACATTTAAGAGAACGTTGAGCCAATTTGTCTGTGCCTGGAGTGAAAATATGGACAAAACATGTGCTCCCAAAGACACGTGGTGGAAGAGAAAATAGGGTTGATTGGGAAACAAAATAGAGTGCGGAATCTGATTTTGAATAGCAGAGGAAGGCATATGGTTAATCAAATAACAAGAGGTGAGCACTGCTTCCCCCAAAACGCAATGGAGCATTTGCTTGTATGAGAAGGGTGCGTGCAGTCTCAACAATATGCCTATTTTTCCATTCTGCGACACCATTTTGTTGTGCAATGTAAGGGCAAAATGTCTGATGAAAAATTCCATGAGAAGACATAAATTATTGAAATTGGGATGATAAATATTCACTTGTATTATCACTTTGAAAAGTACGAATAGAAACACCAAACTGATTTTTAATTTCAGCAAAAAAAGTTTGAAATATGAAAAATAATTCAGAACGATTTTTCATTAAACAATCCAAGTACACATTGAGTAATCATCAATGAAAGTAACAAAATACTTAAAACCCTACGTAGAACTAATTCTACTAAGACCCCAAATATCAGAATGAACTAAATGAAAAAGAGATTGTTCGATTGTTGGGACTACGTGGAAAAGTAGCTCGGGTGTGCTTTCCCAATTGACATGACTCACAATCTAACTTGGTCAATTTGAATAAGCTAGGTACCATCTTTTGAAGTTTGGGTAAGCTAGGGTGTCCCAAACGTCTGTGGATTAAATCCGGAGAGTCGGAGACCGAACAAACTGTAGTGTAGCAGGGAGAATTGAGACAATAAAGTCCATCTAACTCACGCCCTTCGCCAATCATCCTTCCCGTACTGAGGTCATGTATAATAAAAAAATCACTAGAATGAGATGAAACAATTTAAAGCTTTAGCCAAACGACTGATTGACAGAAGGCTAAATGGACATCCAGGGACAAAAAGAACATTATTCAAAGTCAAAGAAGGTAAAAGATTTGCATGACCGACTTCAGTTGCCATGGTTTGAGAACCGTTAACTAGGGTAGCATTGGGAATGGATCGAGAAAAAGTAATATTAGACAATAAAGATTTGTTACCAGAAATGTGGTCAGAGGCGCCTGAGTCCACGACCCAAGGGCCAAGTGTGGTGGACTGTGAGATATAAGCAATATGATTACCAGTATGAGCAACAGAAGCTATTGATGAAGATGCTTGCTTACTCGCCTGATACTGAAGATAGTTATTGTATTCTGCCGCAGATAAAGAGAACCGTTGGTTGGATTACCAGTGGATTCAGTTTGAACAACATGAGCATTCGGTGATTGACCAAGGAGAGTGCGACACACATCACGAGTATGTCCAAATTTATGACAATAACTACACTTAGGTCGAGATTTTCCAAAACGACCTCCTCATTGTCGATTGTCCGTAGACTGAGATGTTCGATTCTCTATGGTTTGAGATGCGAGAACAGAAGAGTATGCAGGTGTCATTGGATGACTAGACGACATAGGTGATGCAGCCAATCGCAATAGTCAAGCAAATAAGTCATCCATAGAAGGAACATTGGAGCTAGCCAAAATTTGATCACGCACCAAGTCAAGATGAGATGGAAGTCCAACAAGTGTAACAATCAAAAGCATGTTCTGACGTTGCTCTAATTATTTTTCAACACTTGGAGTAGCCGACATCAACTCATTAAATTCTTTCATAACCGCCTGAACCTGTCCAAGATAAGCAGACATATCCGAATCCTGCTTTTTGAGGTTAGTCAACCGAGAGATCACATTATAAAAGCGGGAGATGTCATTTGTGTATAGTCCACGAGCCTTTTCCCAAAGTAAGAAACAAGTTTGGAATGGTCGGAATAATGACATCAACGTTAAGTCAATAGATTTCCACAAAAGACTACACAATTGAGCATCAATTCTTTTCCATTCGCCCCTATCTTTTTCAGTAATATCCTTAGCTTGTTTAACCAAGTGGTCCTGAACATCTTGTCCCTTGCACCATAACTGAACAGATGAAGTCCAAGATAAGTAGTTTACACTACCTACCAAGGGTTCAACGGTGATGGAGTGGTTCGGGTTGCTGGAAACCATAAGTTTAGAAAAAATATATGATCCGAGTGACATTTTTCTCAAATAATAGTTGAAATAACTTCGAATCAAATTTAAGTTACAATTGCCAGAGAAACAGAGAAGCAGAATACCAGAATGTTACACTGCCTCGCCGGAACACACCCTGACTCGCCGGAAAGTGCTCGGAATCTGGTGGAACCAGTGTCAAACTGCTCGGAATTTAGGGGCGACTCTGCTGAAAAAGAATCGTTCCGGAAAATGACTCACGCGCCAGCGCGTGAGACAGATCTCGCCGGAAAATCGCGGCTGGACGGCGCGTGGGGTATCCGATGGTGGCGAAGCTGACTGGGTTTTGCTCGCGCCGGTGGTCTGAGTCTCGTAGTGGTGTTGGTTTGATCACAACACCTACGGAAGACGAGATCTGTTCGGAAAGCAGAAGAAACTAACCGGAAAATTTTCTGAGCTCGGAGTTTTCTCTTCCAATTTCGCTGGTTCTAATCGGAAGAGAAAATGAGAGAACTTGGCTTGATTATTCCCTCAAGCTATTGGGGTTTAAATAGCTAAGTTTACATGTCCTAAAAAGAAAGGAAAATCAATACTAATCAGTTTCTGATTACAAAATATTTTATTCTAATTACAAAATATTCTATCTATTATATTTACATAAATGTTATAATCTTCACAGATTCTAACAGTTATTTTTCTCTTTTCATTACTAAACAGGTTATAGAAGAAGGCCAAAGCTGGGAAACACCTCGGGAACCATATGAAGTAAAAGCTTGGTAGAAATCCTTTTTCCTGAGGCTGCTAGTTCTTATGGATTGCATTGATAGTTGTAAATATGTGAGTCTTAAGTGTCATTCAAATGCGTATAATCTGATAATGACTTATTCTAGGATTTCGGCGAAGTCAGGGGATGGTAAAGTGATTCTACCGCGGACTCAGGATGAACCATATTTCTTCACATTTGGCAAATCTGAGGTTCGGTAATGATTTCCATAGCTTGTGAAATTTTTGCTATACCTTCTTGATCACAAGTGTTTGCTTCAGTATTTAATAGACTAAGCTTATCCCTTTGCGATTCCTCTTTTGTTTACCTTGGATGAAAATTTTATCTATTACTTCCTCTGTCCCAATTTATGTGACACTCTTTCCTATTTAGTCAGTCCCAAAGATAATGATACATTTCTATATTTAGTAACAATTTAACTTTAAACTTCCCATTTTACCCTTAATGAGATGATTTGCAGTCACATTTCTCTATGGCTTGTTTTAGACCGAAAATCTCAAAAGTCTTTTCTTTTTTTCTTAAATTTTGTGCCTAGTCACACACTTTCACATAAATTCGGACAGAGGGAGTATTAGTTTCGGAGATTCATTTTCGGTTAAGCTGGGATGCCAAGCTCCTTAGTCTTGTGTTCAGGACTCCAGGGTTTGAATTATCCTTTTATCTCGACTAGAAATGTATCTAATCTTGGGTTCTATATTCACCAACTCTCTAGGTACCCAAAGGTCTCGAACTTGGAATATCGACCATGCCACGTGGAGAGAAGGCAGTCATTTATGTTAAAAGCCAATATTATACGGAATCTACTTTAATGCCTGTGGTAGAAGGTGTTGATGAGGTTCATTTTGAAGTGGAACTCGTCCATTTTATTCAGGTAGATGCTGTATATCTTGACCATACCGAGAGTGCTTCTTTCTATTGCAGGACATATTCTTTTATGTTTTTTTTCCGTATTATTAATCTTCAGCTTTCATTCACAATATCATTGATGAAACAAGTTCTTACCTATATTAACTCTTCATTTGACTTGAAATACCCGTGTTGAGCAGATATCATGAGTTTGAGTACTTGAGAAGATCCTTCAAAAATACACATAAGACTTCCTAATATTCGGACATATAAGTGTTGGATACTCACCTGTCACCTATACCTGGAAAGGATGCATGCCGATACTTGAGTCCGTGTAACATCGGTCTTCAATATCTGACTATTTCACTCAATTACTCATAGTTTCACGTTTATGGTAGCCAATCTGTCAATTTGGTGTTTCGTTAGCCTTTTCACTATAATTTGGTGCATTTTGTGAATGTAATCCTTGATCATATTTTCACCATTGGTAGGAGATATTTCATTATTAATATGGCCACCTTACTATTATCTTTGATTTCTAATGCTAGCGTTCCACATTCACAAGGTTAATATGCAAAGATTTCCAGGAGCATAAACATATATTCCCTCTGTTCCAATTTGTTTGTTTTACTTTCCTTTTTAGTTTGTTTAAAAAAGAATGCCTCTTTCCTAATTTGGCAACTCTTTAATTTCAATATCCTACCTGACATTTTTAAGACCACAAGATTAAAGGGCGTTTTGGTACATTATGCATATCTTTAGCTTAAGACCACATGATTCATAAGTCGTCTTTACTTTCTTAAACTCCATGCTTTGTCAAACTATGACAAATAAATAGAAACGGAGGAATTACTATATGCATTGACCTCTGTGTGTCACTATTGTTGACTAATATGCTTGAGGCCAAAAGAAAGGAACATGCTTCTTCAAAGCACAAGTTATAGGTTATTTTATAACCTGAGGTGTGATTTTGGTTTGTCATATTTGTTTCAGATTTTTTGGGCCTGTTTGGGGGTAGTGAATCACTTTTAGAATGATGGACGAAGTTAATAAGAGAAATATATATAGGGGTCATATTGAGCAATAACAATCTGAAGATGCGACAAGATGTTAAAGTAGACCTAGAATCATATGGAAGGAAGTTGTCTCAAAGACTTACAAATTACAATCTGTGTGGATCAATGCTGACATAGCTAAGAACAGAACAAAATAGAAGCAAAGGATCC
Source organism: Anisodus tanguticus (assembly GCA_034509755.1). NCBI lineage: Eukaryota > Viridiplantae > Streptophyta > Magnoliopsida > Solanales > Solanaceae > Anisodus > Anisodus tanguticus. The sequence goes on along the minus strand of CM067543.1, from coordinate 1,894,297 downwards.
ATTATAGGTTATATCGACTAGTCACTTAGTTGTTATTGTTACACTAACATTAGGTCGATGTTTGTCAGGAGTCATTTTAGTATTTAGAAATTTATTTGTCACTAGGGGATAAGTTAGCGGTTTAGAGGACGTGAATTACTTAACTTGTGCCGAGGGTCTATTAGAAACAACCTCTCTATCTCCATGAGGTAGGGGTAAGGTCTGCGTACACTCTACCCTCCCCAGACCCCACTTGTGGGATTACTGTGGGTATGTTTTTGTTAGTATTAGAGAAGTCCTAATTTCCATCTAAGACAAATTATTTAGTATTGGAATGAAATGGGAACCAAAAAAAATAAAAATAAATATGTAAGTTTGTATAGCCGACCCGAACTAATTGGATTGAACCATGATTGTCGTATTGAGATAGGAGAGTGTCAGAAGACATATCGAGGGCATTTTTGTATTACAATCCTTGCAAAGTAAAGTAGTTGTCTGCTCAATTTGTCTTTTACTGTTTTTTTGCTATGAAGAATCTAAATGCAGATATGTTGACGCAGGTGCGGGATGTGCTTGGAGATGGACGCCTCATAAAGCGCCGAATTCGTGATGGAAGAGGTACTGTTGAGACTTAATTTCCAAGCATTATTTGAGCTTATTTACCTCTTCGGCACCCCTCATCACTATGCTACGTCAAGTTCCTCTGAATATATCTTAATGGAGTAAATTCAATTGAGTTCTACTTTTGGTTTTCTAGTTCTATTATCAGAATCAAATAGTTTATCCGGGGCCTACAATGTGCTCTATTTCATGAAGCCGCTCTACCTACCAAGGTAGAGGTAAGGTCTGCGTACACTCTACCCTCCCCAGACCCCATGTTGTGGGATTTCACTGGGTATGTTGTTGTTGTTGATTCATCATGTTCCCTTGTTTCACACAGGATTTACTTCCCCTAGGTTAACCTCCTTTTTCATGAATTCTTGGTTATCGTTCTCAAGTTTGTTGTTGTTTTAATGAGTTGAAGCTTATCTACGATAAGGTTAATACTGACTGAAAAGCTTTCTCCCTTCTATGAAATCACTAGGGGAATTTCCTATGGCTTGCCCTCTGCAAGACAGTCTACTACGTGTACACTACAAAGGTTTTCTTCTAAATGAAGAAAAGACGGTGTTCTATGATACACAAATCGACAACAATGGTCAGCCTTTAGAGTTCAGCTCTGGAGAAGGGCTTGTAAGTCATATGACTTCATAAAGTGATCTATTCCTTGTTTTGTTTATCTTTATATTTTTCACCATTGTAGAAAATGACAAAAATGGTCCCTTGTGTTTCAAGGTAGGTTCAAAATAGTCCCTTAAGTATGCACTGAACAATTTTGGTCCTTAAGTTTGTCAAAAGTTTACACTTTTAATCTCCGTCAAATATTTAACAATTTATGTTCGTTAAATTTGACTGAATCAGTGGAAAAAATATTGAACAATAAATACCAAGAAAATCCCATAAAATCCTAAAATAGGCAACACAAAAAACTGCACTAGACACTAAAAAGATATTAAAAATAGCAGAAATACACCTCAAAAGCTGCACCAGACTCTAGAAATATGTAAAAAATAGCAGAAACTATAAAAATTGTACCTGTAAATGTGAGTTCCCGCTAATTATTTTTCCATAGTTCTCGTCGAATCTAACAGACAGAGTTCGGTAATTATTTGATGGAGACTAAAAGTGTAAACTTTTGGCAAAACTGGTCAGTAGATCCTTAAAGTACTATTTGAACCTACCTCAAACATAAGGAACCATTTTTGTAGGTAAACATTCTTCTGGTTTTAACTTTTTCAGTTTGTATGATTTTGAGTTCTCCATTTTCATCATCAGGTTCCTCAAGGATTTGAAATGTCCGTTCGTTTGATGTTGCCTGGAGAGGTATCTCTTGTAACATGCCCGCCTGATTATGCCTATGACAAATTTGAAAGGTTAGGAGGTAGAAAACCTCGGGCTTGTACTTTTGCCTTAATCTGTTCATCAGAAACGTCTATTCTGATGAGAACTTTCCACTAATAGTAGCACTTTACAATTCATTTTTCATGGACTCAGGCCGGCTAATGTTCCTGAAGGGGCTTATGTGCAATGGGAGATTGAGCTTCTCGACTTTAACACACCGAAAGTAAAGTTACCAATTAAGAATTTGCATGCACTGGTGAAGATTGTCATATGTTCTTGATTTTTCTAGTTCATAGGACTGAATTTGTGTGCTCTCCGTGCAAATTACAGGACTGGACAGGGTTCAGTTTCAGAGAAATAATGGACGATGTAGAGAAGATCAAAGGCACGGTATGTATCAAACGAATATGTTCAGAAATTTTGAGCAATACAGATAGTCTGCTAAATGATTTTTGAGTTTCCACGGTAGATACCTGTCTATAGCTTTGGGGTATGATTGGTATACACATTCTTTTAATAATGGGTTGCTTTGTCTTAACATTAATTTGGATGCTTGCACTAGGTTTAGTGTCTCAACTGTTAACCTGTAGTCTGGATATTTATCCTTTGAAGAAGTTTGGTTTTGTAGTTGGAAATGTTAGTCTAGTTCCCATTTTAGTCTGTCATACCTGGATAGAAATGGGTAGCCCAGATGTAATATTCTTTTTAAGGGAAGTCATTTGCTGCAACATGTTCCTTTTCAGGGTAACAGGCTTTTCAAGGAAGGGAAATTTGAACTTGCCAAAGCAAAGTATGACAAGGCTAGTGTGATCTTCTCTTTTCTTGTTCTCTCTTTTTCTCTTGATCTTTAGTTCTGATGTTCTTTTCCTCCAGCTTTTGGATTAACTTCAATTGGGATCGCTGTTCAAATTGATTGTTCTTTTTCACTAGTTGAGATTGGACCTCTATTACATTTTAGTGTGCCCCTTAAAGGACGACTTAATAATGTGACTAAGTTTTGTGTACTGTTAGCGTCATGATCTAATTTACCAAGACAGTATTCCTTGGGCAAGCAAAAGCCTCTAATGAACGTCAGAGTTTTGATACATAAGGATTGCCTGTTTAAGACTTCTGATTGATTGCCCCTCCATTACATTGCTTTCTGATCGCTGTTTCAAAGCAATCAAGAACGTTGGAATTTGCTTTCTATAAATAACTATTCGAAATTAAAGATGGTGCTAGCTATTGATTTTTCAAACTACACATTTACGAGAAACCAGGGTCCCATAGAGTTAGATACTCCATTTTATGCGGCATTTCCATTTGAATTGATGAGGAATTCTAAACTTTAGGGATAAATTTTAAACTTGCATTTTTCTTACAGGTGCTTCGCGAGTTTAATCATCTTCATCCCCAAGATGACGAGGAGGGAAAGGAATTTGCAAACACCAGGGTAATTTTGTTGACAGAACAGATTATATTATTCTCTTTTAAAAAGAGGATTTTTTTTCTTTCAGTACAAACGAAATGATTGGTTATATTTCTTTTCTGTCAATTTTCAACTTCCTAAAGGTTTTTTTTCTTCCTTGTGAATGTACACAGAATTTGTTGCATCTCAATGTTGCTGCCTGCTTACTGAAATTGGGAGAGCATAAGAAGTCAATTGAGGCGTGCAATAAGGTGACCCTCGAACTTTGCATATATGCAGGCCTCGTTTTTCTGGATCCAACTAGACTTGTTTCTGATGGTATTGTGTAGGTGTTAGATGCAAATCCGGTTCATGTGAAAGCTCTCTATCGACGTGGGATGGCCTACATGGCTTCTGGAGATTTTGAAGAAGCAAGAGCTGATTTTATTAAGGTAGTTTCTTCTTGTATTTTAGGCTATTAGGGAAAAAGGAACTCAGGTATTTGGAATTTTACAAACAAGGAACTCGCTCTGTTGACCGTATTGTTCCTTGAATTGGATAATCCCTCAACTTTCAAACGGTCTAGGTCCTTGCCGGCTTCCACTATCATTTGTGAGAAACGGTGTAAATTATGAACCCAAGGGTGTGACCTAGTGGTCAATGAAGTGGGCGGAGAATCATGAGGTCTCAGGTTCAATTTGCAGCAGAGACAAAAATACTAGGTGATTTCTTCTCATCTGTCTAAGCTTTGGTGGACAGAGTTACCTGATACCCGTTGTTGGTGGGAGGTAGCAGGTATTCCGTAGAATTAGTCGAGGTGTGGGAGAGCTGGCCCCAACACCACGGTTATCAAGAAAAAAAAGAAACGTCGTAAGCAATGGCAAATGATAATTAAAGATCTTAAAGTAAAGATCTAAAAAGTCTTTCCCAGGTTTTGGAATAACTAACACCGAACACCATTGTTAAGTCTTTATCATCAAAGTTGGCTGCAATTACTAGCAAATGCCGAGTCAGCACTTCAGTCTTTATTATCGAGGTCAGCTGCAATGTCTAGCAAATACCGAGTGATGTGCTTATAAGAACTTTTAATGAGGTCATTTTTCAAAGTTTAGGGGCTGGCTAGATCAGCCAGAGGGATTCATCTAGTTAAGCACTCCTAGCTAATTTTACGATAGTTAAATTTTATACTGATATTAGATGCTGAGATGATGTTCTAAGTTACACAAGTAACGCTTGTAGATGATGAGTGTCGACAAGTTATCTGAGGCGAGTGCTAAGGCAGCTCTTTTGAAACTGAAAAAGGAGGAACAGGTTAGTAGTTATTCTATGCATAAACTTTTGGTCCATTTTAATTTTTTTATGACTCATTTCCAACCATTTGGGCAAGCAGGAAGTTGAGAGGAAGGTTCGTAAGCAATTTAAGGGGCTGTTTGACAAAAGACCTGGTGAGATTGCAGAAGTCGGGACTAATGACGGAGGGGATGATGAGGTGACAGGTGAAAAACTTGAAAAGGATGATCTTGACAGTTTAGACGACCATGAAGAGGGAACTCATCAGACCACGGCGCCTCCACCTCGCCAAGGTATTTTGTCCCAATTGAGAAAGCTTTTCGCATCTGTTGGCCTGAACCGATGCACCATATTATGAGGATTCAAAACCCCGAAATACCATGCAACAATCTCGCGACATCATATTGTTTCTGCTCAAGCATTAGATGGTGTTATAGTCAATTTCTCCAAAGAAAACATAAAAGGTGATTGCTCACTGTGATAACACAATAAATTGATGAAGGTGGGAAAAGAAATGACAGAAAAGTTTATCTTTTGACATAGATGATGTTGCTGTAGTTGTTCATTGTCTATTATGGAGTTTTTGGTTCTGAAAAATGGGATTTCCCTTTCTATTTATGAGGCCATAGCTTTAGAAATTTCAAATTCTAGGTCTTTTGAGGATACTAAATGACTAATCTGAATCATTTCAACTTCTAATTTACCTCCATCATTTACTACTGTGCACTTATATTTAAAGTTATGTCAATGATACTACAGTCAAACCTGTCTGCAGCAGCGTCATTTGTCCAAATATATTTTGGTTGGTACAACGAAATATCGTTATATAGAACATATAATATAGCATAACATAAAAAGTCAGTTTCAAAGAAAACTTCGCCAATTTAGTAAAACGTTGTTATAGAGAGATTTGATTGTAATTTTGATTACAACCAAAATGCTAAGAATGTGGTTCTATGTCCATGATAGAGTTCAAGTAACCTTTAGCTAATGGACTAATTCTTGATGCATTTATAAGTGTTTTTATTAATGTGAAACTTACACACATGACTATAGTTTAGGGTTTAAAATTTGCCATAGCTATAGTTTTAATATTTACAGGACATAGCTACTTTTTACTCGTTGTATTCATAAAATGGCTCGTTGTATTCATAAAACGGTCTCGCTTTATTCATGAATATATTGAGTAAAATTGTATTCAAAATTATTTTTGTTGTATTCAAGTTAGATGTATTCAATTCAGCTGTATTCACGTCAAAATGTATTCAATTCAATTGTATTCGTTTGTAGCTACTTTTACATTGTATTCAATTTATAGTATTTAAAAATCGGTTGTATTCAAACAACATAAAACACAAAAAATGTTGTATTCAACTTATTGTATTTTAAATTCGATTGTATTCAAATAACGTAAATAAATATAAAAAAAATAGATTCAGCTGTATTAGATACGCTAAAATATTGAATACAATGCATACAATCTAAAAAAAATAACAAATAAACTCAAATATTGAATACAAAAAAAAATAAAATACAATGAATACAATGAAGATCGAAATAAGATAGCTCAGATCTGAGCTCCGGCGGGCAGTGACTCAAAGTTTGATCCCTCCGCCGCATCACTTGTCATCTAAGGGTTCCGTCGTTCCCTCCGCCGCACTTGTCATCAAGGCGTTGAAGGAACCGGAACGTGACCGGAAGAAGATGACTCCGATCTGAACGTGACCGGAAGGAAAGGGAGTGGAAAGCTCAGATCGCCGATGCTGGAGAAAAAATGAAATACAGCGGCGGTGGGGCGGGCAGATTTGGAGGGAGGCATGGCGTCGTTGCTATTCCGGCGAGCAGTGGTGTCCAACGGAAACGATCGGAAAAGAGAAGAGGGACGGAGACGGCGTTCCGACGAGCAGTGGTGTCAGGCGAAAACGACCAGAGAAGAGGGACGACGGCGGCATAGAGCTGGGGAGAGAGAGGTGAGGGAGAAGACCATAAACGTAATGTATTTTGGTATACCTATGAATGATAATTAACATATAATTTTTAGCTATGCAATGTAACTAAAATAAACTATAATTACTAAATATAATTAGATACTAATAGTTAGTTATGGTATGTAAAATTTTCTTTTATTAAGTCCATTTTCCGATTGCACTTATCTTTCAAGTCCATATGTCAATGATGGTAATCTTGATTACCCAAAAGGCAAAAAATAAAAAGTATTTATATTTGCATGATAAAGCTTAATTAACTTTTAACTAATGGACTAGTTCTTGATACATTAATAATTGTTTCTATCAAGTTCATGCACATAGCCTAGTAGTACATGTGGGAGTCTTCCTCTACTCTCCCTCTTTTCTGGCTGTCCATTCATAAGGTGATTTGCAAGAATGGCATCTATATGGGGAGTGTGCCTTGAACTTTTAGCCCCAATTACATTTTTTTTTTAAATGACCATGTTGTACATTTGAAATAAATTAATTTTGCCTATGAGGCACGAGTTCGAGACATTTCAGTTAGTCAAAGGCAGGTTAAATTGATCACAAGTTTAGCCTCATAAGCAAAAGTTATTTGTGTTGCTCAATTATTCATAAGTCAATGCAACTGAAATTCTTATCCAATAAAAACACATTACACTATCTTCCACGCTTGCTCATAGGCAAACTAACTTATGCAGACATTAATAATTAGAACTTGTACATGACGGGCAACAAAGTTCATTTTTAAAGATTTTGTTAAGTGGGGTTAAAAGTCAAAGATCACCCCCTGAAGGTGTCTTTTTTCTGCAATTTTTTCCATTTCATTGCCCCGTTATGTAATTAAAAAATGTTTGAAATAGCCAACAAGTTGTACTTCCCACCCACAGAAAAATAAAAAAAATAATGTGTTTATTCATATGTAATAACTTTTCACTTGCCGTATAGTTGATGTTATATATTTGTTTTCTAATTGTCACTATTTTGTATTTTCAAGTCTAAAATGGATGGCAACTGCCTAGGTCTAGTGATACTTGTCCCATAGACTAATAATAAGCCAAAAAATCTATTACTCATATACTCACAGAAATTTGGGTTAATAACATTTTTGGTCACATAACTATTGGTAAATTTTAATTTAGTCCTTGTAATATTTAATTATGTGTATTTAATCTTCAATTAATTGAAATGCACACTTTTCATCTCCCTGTTTAAGATTATCCACATATTTACTAGAATTATTAATCGTCCATCCACTTAATTACCCCACGTATTATGCTAAATTTTAACTGTTATTTCATAATTGAAGATAATGTAATTTTATAAAAAGTCTAAATATATTATATTTTCTACGTAATTAGATCATAAATATTTTAATTAATTAAAGGTTAAATGTTATGAGTCAAGAAATACTTATATTATAAGATCAGAATGAGAATTTATTAATTGAGGGACTAAAAGATCATTATTATCCCAAGAAATTTAAATAAAATTTAGATATAAAAAAAGTAGTCCACAGGGATTATCCAAATAAAGGGGGAAAGCACTATTGAAATAGGGACAAAGGTGCATAGGGATTTATTCATTGGAGCAAACAACACAAAATAACAACAAAATTTGCCGTTAATTTTGAAAATATTTGGAGGCCAGAAAGTTTTTATTTGATTCCATTAATGGCCCCAAATTTTTTCCCATTATATTTGAACAATTTTATTTTCATATGATTGGAGAGATATAATGGTTCATGATAAATTAAGTTTGATAAATGTTCGAAATCTCAGTCTTCGTTAAGATTTTATTGGATAAAAATGAACTGAAAATCCAAACATATAGTTCTAACATATTTTGTGTCTAATTATTATGCTTTGATAATGTAAAAGATTTACACTCTCAGGCTATTAAAAATCAATTTAAGTAACATTTTTGATATAGATTAATGACTAAGAAAATAATAAACGTAACTATAATCGGTTAAATTAAGGTTAGGTCTTATTTTCAGCACAAAAATAAGATGCGGGTGGAACTACTCCCATTTGCCCTAATATTAGTGGTTGCTTCTTATTCGAAGCGTTCATTTGGTCCTAAAACTAAACCAAATGAATCAAACTAACGAATAAAGCATATATACGTACAATCTAACAATATAATATAAAATTAAAGATTCACTTGAATCAAATTAACAATTAAGGTGTTTTAACAATATAATGGTAGTCTTACATTTTATATATTTGAGTTCGATTCTTACATTCATCCTTCGTCTTTAGAAAAAATAACAATAACATACCTAGTGAAATCCATAAAGTGGAGTCTAGGGAGGGTAATGCTCTAGAAAAAACAAACAAATCAAATTGGCTGAAAGCTAATGCTAGTTCTCGCATCATTTGTATGTGTATATATACATACTGATTTTAAATTCCGAATCCACGTATAAATGAGCAGACGAACTTATATATTCTTTCCGTTCCAATTTATGTGACGTTCTTTTCTTCTTAGTCTATCCCAAAAACAATAACACTTTTCTATATTTTAGTAATAATTTAACTTTAAACTTCTCATTTTAAGCTTAATAAGATGATTTATAGCCACATAAATATTTACGGCTTATTAAATCACAAATTTTAAAAAATTTCCTTTCATTTTTAAATTTTGTGCCCAATTAAATATCTTCGTATAAATTGGAAACGAAAGTGTTTTTTAATTTTTTTTTAAAATTTGTAGCGAAAGAAAGAAAACATATTCAAAGGAGTATGGAATGGAGCAAAGACCAATGATCGAATCCCGTCAGCGGCAGTGTGGGGGTTTCTTCTTGAAATAAAGGAGGGCCCTTTGTGCGCAGCGTGGTACTGGTCTAACCTTTGAAATCAATTGAGTCACCATGATTTACCTCCTTCACAGACCTGTCGGACCGGGGTGTGGGGGCTCTTGGGTGGGAGATTCCACCTTTTGGAGCAAAATTTGGTGAAACTAATAGAGTCAAAAGTCGTAGGCGTCAGTTCATACAGAGCAGACCAAACAATTTTGTCATATTACTGTACTTTGCTCATCTACTCGTGGAAGGCGGAAAACTTCCATCTAGCGATCATGAAAAAGTCAAAACTTGCATATAATAAGTCAATACTGGGTCAGTCGAGACTCTTTCTTAGTGAAGTGGGAAGATTGCATCCAATGATAACGTTAGGAGACACAAGGGGGTTCATCCAAAAAAAAAAATCACGACATGTTAAAATCATAAGTTCTTCTCCCCTCAAAATAATGAGATCTTCATGCTCATTATTAAACCTTGTTGAAGGATAATGACTCCCCTTTATTTTTTTATATTTTAAATCTGCGTTGTGAAAATTCGAATTTCGCGACTAATTTAATCAAATACCAATCACATCCCTGAGTGGTCCAAACTCTAAACCATGAGCTTCTCGAGGAGCACAAAAAAGCAAAGGAAAGCCAAAAAACTTTGAAAACGAACCACACACTAGTTAATTGTTTTAAATTTATAGTAGTTAGTCTTAGTTATATATAAGCCAGCTGTTTCCTCTTAATTTTTATTTCATTTCTTTTCTTTCGATCGTCTAGGCTTGGCACCAGCTAATGTCTTGCTCTTCCTTATTAATTACTAAATTCATTTCTTTTCACCGAGAACATTTCCAAAATTAAGTGCCAAAAGATTGTCTAGGTTTGATAGATGAGGGAGAAAAAAATATTTTAATTATATCTTATGCTAGTAGGAGGGGTCTATTTTTTTTTATTAAGTACGTTTTTGACATAAAAGTAACAAATTATAAACACATGTGATATACACGGTATATATGCCATGTATATCACGGCCTGATTAGGCAACAATGAGCTGTTAAACCCGTGATATACACAGTCTATGTATACATACCGTGTATATCACGGTTTGGTGGTCTATTTTAGGTAATGTTTTGTTCTAGTTAAATTAGAATTGTACACTTACCATAATTGTATAATATAATTATTGTACAAGTAGAATAATGTTTTGGGAGTAGAATAGGAATATGATTTTCCAATTATGAAAATTGTAAATTGTATATATACTCTTTCATTAATGAAAATAATCAAGGAATTATTTCTTTCATGGTATCAGAAGTTTAGGACTAAATTACTTCCGCTCTTCTCCAACTTTATTCTCGGTTTCCGATCACGCTTCTCGGCCGAGAGTTCATCAAAATTCGTCCCCCTTTCTCAGATTTCGTGTCCAAATTTACCTCATCTCTTCCCAATTTTTTTCTCAAATCCCTTTGTTCTTTCGTTATGTCTAAGAACGTGTTTCATCATGCCCTTACTGTTTCCAACATCAAGAACAACATCCCTATTGTTCTTGAGATGGAAAGCGTCCAGTATGTGACGTGGGAAGAGTTGTTCAAAATTCATGCAATCTCCCATCAAGTCCTCCATCACATAATTCCTCCCGCTACCCCTACTCCCGTGGAGGATCCTCAGTTATGGATTACTCTTGATGCTACCGTCCTTTAGTGGATTTACTCCACTATTTCTACCGACCTGTTACAGACGATCATTGAACCAGACACAATGGCTATGACTACCTGGAATAGATTGCGTGATATATTCCAAGATAATCAATATTCCCGCGTTGTCACTCTTGAGCAAGAGTTTTCACAAATTCGCATGGAAGATTTTCCGAATGTTTCTGCTTATTGTAAACGACTCAAGGAATTGGCAGACCAACTCCGTAATGTTGGCGCGCCTGTCACCAATAATCGTCTTGTTCTACAAATGGTTGCAGGCCTATCTGAGGCCTATAATGGCGTTGAGACTCTCCTTCGTCAAAGTAATCCGCTCCCCCTTTTTATCAAGCCCGTTCGATGCTCACTTTGGAAGAAGCCAGCTTGGAAAAAAAGGCGGCTACCGGCGCCGGTTCCGTGGCGATGATGACGTCCTTTAATAATTCTCACGGTTTTGTTGACAATTCGGGCCAATACCGCACCAACGGTGGCGGCAAGAGGGGTCAAAATCATAAAAATAATGGCAAAAGTCGCGGCGACAAACCCGTTGTGAGCTCTTTGGGCCATCGTTATTATGTTTTACTTTTGGATGATTATTCTAATTTTTTTGTGGACTTTTCCTTTGTCTAAAGAGTCTCAAATTTTTTTCACATTCTTAAAATTTAGAGCTTTCATCCGTACCCAATTTGAATGGAAAATTAAAAACATTCAAAGTGATAATGGTAGGGAATATGATAATTGGCCGTTTCGGAAATTTGTGACACTCATGACATATCTTTTCGGGTTTCTTGTCCTCATACGTCCTTACAAAATGGAAAGGCCGAAAGAAAAAATTGTACCATTAATAATATTGTTCGCACCTTACTAGCCCATTCTTTCTTATCTCCGTCTTTTTGGCATCATGCGTTACAAATGGCTACCTACCTCCTTAACATACTCCCTAGCAAAGGTTTAGCATATCGATCACCCTAAAAATTCTTAATAATACGGATCCCTTGTATTCTCATCTTAGGGTGTTTGGTTGTTTGTGCTATCCGCTTTTCCCGTCTACTACAATTAACAAACTACAAGCCCGTTCTACCTCATTAGTGTTTTGGGGTTATCCATCTAACCATCGTGGTTACAAATGTTTTGATTTATCCGCTATAAAATCATAATTAGTCGCCATGTCATTTTTGATGAAACTCAATTTCCGTTTGCTAATTTATCCAATTCCGTGCCTAGTAATTATAATTTTTGGATGATGAGCTCTCACCATATATTATCCAACAGTGGGCCCGACCTACCCATGATCCAATTCCGCTAGCAGGCCCACCTACTCTCGCGTCAGACCCATGTCTTAGTTCAGTCTCAGATTTACGGCCAGCAGGCCCACTGCCTGTTGGCCCAATATCCCGAAATCCCGAAACAGTGTCTCGGCCAGCAGGCCCAAGTCTTTGAGGGTATGAAATTCTGATTTGAGGATCAACAATAACCGTTGGTGGTGCTTTTTCAATAATATGGTGGTCTTCAGTAACCCCCTCTTTCTCTAAACTAGATATCTCTCCCAAGTCATCATTCTTTTCAACAGGTGGTTGGGGTGCAGACTGCTCAACTTGTTTACTACTTCTCAAAGTGATGGCCTGACACTGCTCCTTAGGGTTCACAACAGTATTTCTAGGCAGATTCCCTTGAGCTCTGTTATTCAACATGATTGCTAATTTCCCCACTTGTGTCTCCAAATTTCGAATAGAGGATCTTGTCTCTGTCATGAACTGAGTCTGGGTATTAGTGAGAGTCAACAAAGTTATTTGCAGTTCATTAGGATTCTCTTGTGGGACTTGTGGCCTAGACTGCTGAGAAGATGAAGCTTGATTCATTGACTTTTGTGGATTGTTATGCTGATATTGCCCTTGAAACAATGACTGTTGGCTTTGGTTGTTTCTCCATGAGAAATTAGGGTGATTCCTCCACCCAAGATTATAAGTGTTGGAGAATGGATTGTTGTAGGGCCTCTGAAAATTTTCAACTGCTTGAAACTGAGCTTGGTCCATAGGTATATTATTTGGATCCACTGTTGTGCACCGATCAAAGTATGTGGACCCCCGCAAATTTCACAACCCACTTGCATTTGAACAACATTAGCGGACACAGTATTCTGCTGCAATTGCTTTGTCAAAGAAGCAACTTGAGCAGTTAAAGCAGTGATGACATCTGGTTTATGAACCCCTGTCACTTTTCTACTGCTCGTTGATCTCTCATCAAACCATTGATGGTTGTTTATGGCCATATCTTCTAACAATTCATACGCCTCATTGGAATTTTACTCATAAATGCCCCTCCAACCACCGCATCAATTATGGTACGAGTAGTACCACACAACCCATTATAGAAATTGTGGACCAACATCCATTGTTCAATTCCATGGTGGGGACATCTCATTTGCAACTCCTTAAACCTCTCCCAAGCATCATACAAAGATTCCTCCTCAAGCTGATAAAAAATATTTTGTTCTCCCCTTAGCTTAGCGACCTTTGATGGAGGAAAGAACTTGGCAAGAAATTTCTGAGCCAAATCTTGCCAAGTAGTAATAGAGTTTGCCTGAAGAGAGTTCAACCAACTTTTGGCTAGGTCCCTTAGTGAAAATGGGAAGAGCCTTAATCTAATGGTGTCATCAGTCACACCATTGTATTTGAATGTCACACGTAGCTCCAAGAAATTTGCCAAGTGCATATGGGGATCTTCAGAGGGTAACCCACCAAACTGAACTGTGCCTTGGACCATTTGAAGGATCCCCAACTTAATCTCGAAGTTGTTTGCCTCCACAACTGGTGGTCATATACATGTCTGCACTTCTATTACAGTTGGAAGTATGTAATCCCGTAAGCTTCTCACAGCGGGATTCTGAGCTTGTTTATGCACCAATTCTAGCACCCTTCTATTCAACCCATCATTGTTTTAAGGATGTGCCATAACCACAGTTGAACTACTAGCTCTTTTTTTCTTCGATTCTGCTTGCACGCTTTCTCAATCTCAGGATTAATAGGAACAAGGCTATTTGCTCTGTTGACACCCAATTTTGTCCCATCCCTTTTGATTTATTTGAAATTTTGGATATTTTGACACTACTCAAAATATTTTTATATATATACATATAAACACATATTATTATTCTCAATATTACTACTATTATTATTCGTATTCTTTTTTCTACAACCATTTGTCTTTTAAATCATGATCATAATTTCTATTGTAATATTCTATATTATTTTATTTTTGTTTAACAAAACGACATCCTTTTTTTTTTTTTTAATTAAGCATTAAGCATTTCACAAATATTATGTTTTATCATTATTGCATCTTATACTATATTCTAAATAATTTTGCATTTTTTATTCAAAGCTTTTAATATTGAAACCCTTTCATGTTTTTATCCATAACCCATTTTTATTTCCCCAACCCAAAATAATTTCTACTCAACCCAAAACAAAACAACTCCCCCTCTTTATTTTCGGCCCACCTGCAACAGCCCAAACTCCCCTTTCTTCTATTTTTTAACCAACTCCCCATTCCCCTTTTATTTCCCTTATTCCTGACCCACCACAAAAATCACAGCCCAAACGCACCCCATTTCCGCAGTCCAATCGAACAACCAAAACACCCACCAGCCCAAAAACCAATTCGTCCAGCCCAATAACTCGCTGACCCGAGCCCAATCCAAATTAAAACCCCCAATTCGCCCAAAACCAAATCAAAAACAAAACCAGCGACGCCAAAAAAAAAAACCAGGCGACCTTCGACCCAAACCCTTCCAAAATCCGGCGGTCCTTCGCCGATTCCACCGGCACATCCCTTTACCCGCCGGACAAACACCCTCACCACACCACTGCCACCACGTCCCTTTCCATCTCAGACCTCTCGCATCCCCCAGTCCCATTTTCCATTTTTCTGCAAAAACTCAGAGCATTGAACAGCTCGTCCGGGTCAAATCGACCATGCATGAGTCGTCGATCCTCAGGGCACCTTCAAGGATTCGTTGGGGGTTTAAATTCGAATTTTCAAAATCTAGCTGTTGGGGAGGGGTCTCAATAAGGACTATAAATAGAACCCTTTGTGGGTTATGGAAGGGGGTCCTGATTTTCGAAAAGCCCTCTGTTTTATCTTAGTTCTTGCAAAAATCAACCTGCCTTATGGTTTCACAAAAGGGGGTTTAACAAAAAGCCCTTCTTGAACGAGCTTCGATTCTAAAAAATCCTTCTTTTACTCTCGGTTCTGGTTTGACCAAAACCACAAAGCGTTAAGCTCCTGTTCTCTTTAAACTGCCTAAACAAACTTCTCCGAGCGGGCCGACGATTCGAGACGACGCTTCGGTTCGCTGCCCGAAGAAGGTCCGTAAATACATCTCCTCTCAGTTTTATTTTCTGCATTTTTTGTGTATTTTATTGTTAATTATGTGATAGTGTAGTCGTTTCATGATGATGTGTTCAGTAATATCTAAGTATGGGTTTGTTAGCATGTTTAGTTAATTATTAATGTAGAGATAAGCTTTATTTGTATGATTAGGTTCGTGCTTAGTATAGTGTATTGTCCTCTTTACTGTTTAGTTCATGATTAATGGCAATTGAATAATTGTTTGCTAGCCTGTTGATATGATTGAGATTACAAAAAAAATAAATAGTAGCATAGTTTTAGATTCAATGACTTAGATAGGTATATGTTAACTGTTCATATGCTTTCTGTGAGTAGTGTAGGATAAGATTAGCTTTAAATCTTTACTAGATTATTTGTAAACATATGTGCGTGAGTTTGAGATAAGTGGAAGTATTGTGTGTATGTGTATGGTTTCTGGATGTTTGTTGATCCTCTGTATACTCAAAATACTGGAATCCGCCTATCTTATTGAGTTCTTTTAACTGATTCATTCCTAATAGATGATTAGTTGTTTATCAGTTGTGGTATATTAATATTTGACTTGTAATATACTAGATAATCAATCCAAGTATTTATGCCATGAGAATCTGCCTACTTATGCCCAATACTTCATATTTAGTCTTAACTATGTATGTGTGACTTAAACTATGAAGTGGTGACCTCTGGTTTTTGTGTGACTAGCCATGCCTACTTCATAAAGTGTGTTGTGTGACCATCTGCATTATCTTGATAAAATATTGCCCTGCTCATGTGTGTCTATATCAAGTTATAAATCCCCAAAACAGCATGTATTAAATATGATTTGAGTTGTTGAATATCCTGTCTTTTTATTCTGGTCTTATTTGCTCGATTTGACAGTCCTACTATGTGTATCTCTAAATGTTTTTATGCACAACTGGAATCATGTCCCTGTTAGTATAAAATAACTTGCGAATTTGGATTGAATATTGCTTGGACATATTACTGATTTGGGGCAGACCCGTATAGCTATTTATCGCTAGTTTTCATTCTGAAATTATAATCTGAATAAAACTTACCTGGATTAGTAGTGATCAATAGAATATCCCCAAATTGTTGCCCCTGTTGGTCAATAGGACATCTTTGTATATCTCATACATCTATTGAGTTAAATTCATGTTTCTGTATGTCCAGTAGGCACCATTTTTAATACACAACCTATAGATGACTGTCTGTTTACCTCCTTCAAGTCTGAAAATTATAAGTTTGGGCCTGCTTTCTATTTCTGCGTGTTGATTGTTCCCTGAGGCCCAACAACATATTACCTTTCATGAATTATCTATTTACCCTTTTTTCTATGTATATATTTTCATGTTCCATTCTCTAATCCTTTTCTTTTCTTTTATTTTACATGAAATGCATCGGGAGCAACGAAGAGTCTCGTTATGAGACTCATCATGATTATCGTCAAACGAAGACCCGCATCCACACTCCTTGCATTCTCCAAACTCGGGATTTCCAAACCAATAGGGCGAGATGACATCGTCATCCGCCTTAGTTTCCATTCATTTTTTTATTCTTTAAATTCCGTTATTTTTATTTTTGGGCATGTAATAATTATTTTAATGTTTGTGTGATTGTTAGGATATTTAGAATAATTAGGCCATGAATGGATAAGTAATAAGGTAGTAGGAAAATTAGAAATCCCCCGCTAGTTTTTTTATTTATTTTAGGCTCGTCGTGCATATTTTAAAATTTTCAAAACAAATTTTGATCATCTTTTGTTCACTTTATTAATGGTACAACTCAAAATGATTTCCAAAAAAAATTACTTCTTTGGCATATAAGTAACTCATTTTTCTCCTTGCTATTAATTGTTCCAAATGCATATTTTTCAACTTTACATGCATATTTTTTTTTAAAAATACCATGCAAATGCATACTTGTACAAAATGCATCATTTACTAAATATTTGCAAAACTTTTGCTTAACTTTATATACTTTAAACATGTATTTTCCTTAGTATAATATTAACCTGAGTTTGACCGGATAACCGCAAGTTAGCGGATCTTAAAGGATGCCTAATCCCTTCCATTTAGGATAATAAAGAACCCTTACCTAGAATCCCATTAGTTTCGCAGACCTTAAAATTGGAGTTTATATTGCAGCATTTAGTTTAATATTTAGGTGTCCTAATTCACCGTAAAAATAATTAGGTGGTGACTCCTCAACCCTTTTACCCAGGAATCACCGAAATACGCCGTGCTCCGCTTTGACCTCGGATCGGGTCGAAAATAGGGTGTGACATGCTCCTCCTCTTCTTCACATATAACAAAACTACCTGAAAGATGATCAAAAGATGCACGCAAATCAAGTTAGAAACTTGTTCTTGGAACAACCAAATTAGAAATAAAATTAATTACTTTGATATTGATAATTTTTCAATCCTTGGCAACGGCGCCAGAAACTTGTTGCGGATTTTTAGAGCTACGCAAGTATACGTATCACAATTCGTAATAATTTTTTGTAAGATCGAGTATCATCCTACATAGACTGAATTATCAATTACCAAATAAGTAATCTCTAATTTCTATTTGGCTAACGAACCTTGATTTGTAAAGGTTAAAAATAAAGAAAACATAAACGAAGATAAAATGCAAAAAGAAAATAGTAGCAAAAACACACGAATTAAATTCGAGAATGAGAGAAATTAGGGATTCCAATCTCATCAACTATCCACTCTACCATTTACTAATGCAAGATTAACAATTCTTCTTCTTATTAAGATAGCAGGTTAACAAAAACGTTATATATTCAAGTTACGACATATAAAACTCAACCTAAATGAGAATTTTCTATATTTCTATGATAAATTCCATCAATTAGGAAGCATTAAGATCAACAACCTAAAAGCTACACAAGAAATCGTGATACTCTCGTTCAAGATTAAACATTGTCAATTCAACTATAACATATTCAAATCTCACTTTTCAGATTTTGATTTAAACTCATTTAGATAAACGAAAACCAATGGCCAATCAATTCTCATTCAATAACCACACATTGAAAAGACCTTAATATATGAAGAAGACAAGATAACTTTACATTAGTTCATGATAGAGGTTCAAGTGATTTAATTGAAAACCCTAATAGAAGAATTAGTTCATAGTCATTCTAGAATTAACACATAAACTGAAAATTAACATAAAGATACTTCAAGACAAAGAAAAAGAACCTGAAGAATTGATTTCAAATGGCTCCTCCAAGGTTCCAAAACATCTTTCTCTCCTTTCTTGTCTGCCGTTTTTCTCTCATCTTTTCCTCTTTAAAGCAAACCTTATTTTTCCATTTGAAAAGACTTTTTTGCCCTTGTGAAAAATGAGTTCTCGTAATCTGTACGGACACAAGCGTTGCGACTCTGTATTAGAGTGCCACGACTCATATGCAGATTTCCTCAAGAGCCGCGGCGCAGTCTAGAGAGCGTCGCAGCTCTTCTGCTTTCAAAAATGTGGTCTCTCTAGAACCTCAGTATTTTTGCTATATTGTAGGTGTCGTGGCTCATTAGTCATTTTTTCATCCGAGACACGTTCAACTACCTCACGAACTTCTCAGGACTTCTCTAAATCGTTTCTTTGACAAAATCGACATATTTATCCTCAATATCCGCTTATTCTCTCTAAATCCGTCTCACTTCCATTATGTATTGCTTTATCCTGAAAACAAAACAAAAACAATTGTAACACGGTACAAAACAACTTTAAACTAACACAAGACTCCCTAAAACACACTCTAAAACAGTACTTAAACAGACTTAACACCTGTGTCAATTCGGTTCGGGTGAGAGGGCCCGTGGTGGGCTGCTGTTGCTGGGCCGCTGCAAGGTGGGCCTGGTCAGTGGAGGCCACTGGATGTGGGCCCAACATACTGGGTTGTTGCCACTGGCCCAGTTGTTGGGCTTGCTGGAACTGATAGGGACCGTAAGGAGCATCCCAATTTCCGTAGTTGGCCCAAGGCATAGGGCTGGCCCAAGTTGCTGGATAAGGGGCCTGCGGTGATGGCTATTGGAATTGGGTTTGCCTCCGCGACTCTTGCCTCTTCCACCGCGCCCACTGCCTCGGCCACGCCCTCTGCCGTTGCCTCAGCCACTATGGTGTGGTTAATTTTCAGTGGGTGTCGGTGGTCAGGTGGGTGTGGTGGCAGTCGGCGGGACGGTGGCTGCTAATGCCTGTTGGCGATGTCCGTCTTATTTTGTGCGTCGAGTTTCCTCCAACAACAATTGTGACCGGGCCTTGTTGAAGCTATGTAGTGGGTCGGTATGTTGTATCATTGTGGCCAACGTATCGTACTCACCTTTCGGTAACCCATTGATGAGTTGCAAGATCATCTTCGTCTCAGAAATAGGATTGCCAACATTCGACAATTGATCGGCACAACTTTAAGCTGTCTACAGTAATCAGACATATTGGCAAAATTTTCAAGACGAGTGGTATTGAATTGCTCCTCGAGATACATAATACGTGTATGTTTGTTGTCTTGAAAAATCTCATCCCATCGTAACCACAACTCGCCAGCCAAAGCACATGTCTTCATGATGGTATGAAGCAAATCCTTAGAGATGGTGCCATAAATCCATTACTTGACGATTGCATCTAGTCGGCGCCACGTCAAATTGTCGACGTCGAATGGGCGGGGGTGTTTGTCGTCAATATGATCAAGCACGTTGTATACACATGCATGAATGTGAAATAGTTCCACCCAAGATGAATATTGTCCATCTTCTTGATCAAGAACTAAGGGAATAAAGTTCTTGATGTTGGTGCCGGCAAAGCCGGATGGAAGGAGTTAGGAGAGGAGGATGGGTGGGTGGTATTTTGTGTGACGACGGGGGTGGAGGAGGAACCCGCAGGAGATTCGGGAGTAGCCATTGGTGCGTTGGTTTAGGTGGAAGAAAATGAATTCTAGGGTTTTTAGGGGGGCGCCGCTGGCTAGAGAGGAGGGGGGGGGGGGGGTAAGAGAGAAATATTAGAGAGGGTGTTTAGGGTTTGGCTCTTGATATCATATGGAATAGTGTAAATCTCCTTGAGTTGGAGTTCTCTCATTAATACAATATATATAGAGTGTACAATGATAATACTAATAGGAAGATGATCTATAGTTTACATAATTAAACTAAAGTATTAATGACAGAATATACGTGGAATATATAGAATATATTTGCTATAGGTAATAATCAAGCTTTTGAATATGGACAAGTTCTAGCCATATGGCACAATCAACTTCTTACATATTTTTCCCAAAAATTAATATTCTTTGAGTGTTTGTGTAGAAGCTTGTTTCAAAAGGTACCAGCTTTTCCTGTGTTTGTTTGGTTTTATTTTTAAAAAAACATTAATTTTATCGGTTGTTAAGTAGTATTCTTTTATTTTTAATTAAAAAATTTAAAATCGAATTTTAGGAATAAAGTCATCTTTAATGAGAAGCCTTTTAATTCTAAAAAGGAATTTTCTAATGCGAAATCCGTATTAATCAGCCCTAGAACGAATTTCGATCACTTAGTGGGAAATAAAGAAAAAATATTTATTAGTTATTTAAAGAAATCTTTATAAAACAAAAGAAAATGCTAAAAGAACAATATCATCTTAATTTTTTCTTTTCTTTCTCCAAATCTTTTCAATTAAAGGTGTACACGTACCACCCTATATGTGTGAATATCTAGTAGGCTATATTCTTATCCTTTGTCAAATCCAATGCAAGCTTCCATGCATGTTTGATTATGGTCGGAATGAATGAGATGACTCCGGTCGTAATTAGATATTTCAAATTCAGCTTTGAAAATAATAAAAAAAAATGTGGACCGTAATAGCTAAGGAACACTTCTCAATTTAATGAACGTCAAGTAAATCTGAATTAGTTGGGTCGGTAAAGTTTAAATATCCGATAATTATATAACAAAAATAAATAAATTATGAAGGCCTTTTTCCCGGGATAATGAAAGACCCACTCTGTATAAATCAACATTAATTCAATTTCTCTTACATAAATATTGCATTTAACTTGATTATGATAGACACATGATTGAGTATTATGTGATTAATAGACATCTATCTCTATCTGAGTTTCACTTATTCATCTGGGCTAATAATAATCATGGCTAATTTTTCTTATAAGGAGGACTTAAACAACTTAATTATTGATGGTGTGTAATTGACTTGTTTAACTGGTAAAAAAAAAAAATTTACTTTGATCAATCAAATGATGTAAGTTAATAAGGATTAAAATATATTAGTGGTGCCAAGAGCCGGCCGGTAGCTCCTAATGGATGCGAATGGAGAAATCTCTGATAGGAATATTGTTGGAAATTTGCCTTTGGCGGGAGTTGCGTCCGACCAACTTTAATGGCTTAAACACTAGTGTTCCGCATGTTGGAGAATCCGATTCTTCATACGTGCATAATCTACTAAGTATGTAGATAACCGTAGGGCCAAGGATCGTCAAATTTCATTGAAAAATGAAAGAGATATTGGTTCACGAAGTGAGGTGTTTGAAGCATGGAAAAGTGTGGTATTGAAATCAATTCTCCCTCATCGGTGGAGGAAGAAAGAATTGTTTTGTTTATAAGTCTCAAGGTTGGCTTGGGGTTTGGGACCCCAAGGGGTATCCCATGTGTTTAAAGGAGGGAGGACCTAGATGTGTTTCGGTTCGAGGAAAGTCCACACGCGCACCGCCGCCGCCCGCCCGTCCGGTCACATGCTGATATTATCTTTTTGGACCAGAGAACTTTGCCATATGTACAGTTTGGTCCCTGAAGTTTCAAGAAAGTTGGACAGAGAACAGAAACGCCAAACATCACTCAATTCAGCCATTTATTTTGGCTGAATTACTCTTCCTAAATGGCCAATCCGTTGCACATCTTCACCATTTATTTTGGAGGAATTACTACCTCCATAATTGCCATTACTTGGCCGGTAATGGCACTTATGGAGGCAGTTCATGAGCCTCTCCATCAACTATATAAAGGACCCATTGTCACCATTGTTGAGCTACACTTAACACAAACAGAAACGAATTCAGTTTTCCTACAACCTTCCAAGCATCATTTCATTACTCAAAATTCTTCACGGTAGCACTTGAGTTTCCTTTGCTCAATTGTTCATTTGTTGTTTTATCTTGGGAGACAATTGTCCAGGACGTAGAAATGATACATACGGGGCAATATTGTCTTAAAGACAGAGTGCAAACACTCGACTCAGCATACCGAAAATTGTTCCAGTTTATTCTTCAATTTCTGTGTAATTTTCAGTTTGTTGTTGAATTGTAATTGTAATTTCAGTTCTTGTATTACTTAGCAGTTACTTGTAATTTTCGTTTCCTGTATCTTTGTAACCAACAAATATACTATGTAGATCTATATTAGTTTGGCCAATAGACATCGGGTATCAAATAATTATTAAAAAACAGATTTTATAAAAAGAAAACTAATTATTGATAACTAAAATCTGAAATATATTTAACGTTCACGGATTAATGTCACAAAAAGGGAAAATTGTGAGTCACGGGCTTTCTATTAATGCATGCATAATGAGTTTGAAAGGGAAAAAAAGGTTTGCGATTTCACACACCTCTTATGATATGAAAAAGATGAGATGTCACATTAATCATTAATTTAGAGGTTAGTAATAAAAACAATTATTTTTTTCCTTGTTAATTTCAACTTCTTTGTTAATTGGTTTTGACAGATGTAGAGAAATTTGTGGAAGGTTTTCGAAGGGCAGATAGTGACACTAACAAAAACAAAATGTAGGATTAAAGATGGGGTTATCTTAACATGAAGACAATCTCTTGTATTATTAGAAGAGATTTAAGTCAGTCATTTTTAAAAAATAGATATACTTTAAATACAATTCAACAAGTTTGGTGAAGTATGAAAAATTATTGCATTGGCAATTTAATTTTAAAGTTATCATATCAGATTTAATATAAATAAGAGTCTAATAAACTATATTCGCTCGTGGAGAAAATTATAAAGCTTCTAAATCTAAGTATCAATTCGAGATTTGATTAATAAAAAGACGATATTATCCTTGTATTCAATCTCCCCTTATTGTAATAAGTCAATTTAATGTGATGATGTAAATTTTTTATACTATGTCAATACAAAGCTTAAACTTTTTTGTAACATGGATAAAATGCGCAAAGAATTTGCGTAGAGATTATTTAAGGAAGAAGCACTCCATATTTATCATTATGTAATAACTGTCATCTCATAATAACATAAATAAAATAGCTGACGCTAAAGTAAACAACAACACAACCCAACATCCCACACACAGAGTGTCATGGAATCTCTAAAACTGAAACGGTAACAAGTCCGGGTAAAATCCAAAATACATAAGGAGAACAAGTAAAAATTACATCAGCACAGATCAAATATATATATATAGTTGACTCACTTCAATTGACTCAGTTTACACCTCAAACAAGATTCAATAGATTCAAAAACCGTACTAGATGTGGGTTACAATGATTGCAGAAAACGGGAAGTAAGTAAATATTACAAATGCTAGAAAGGATAAACTAAAGATTACAATAAACTAAGAGTGGCCAGTGGGCCGGGCTCGGGTCTGGCGGGGTCGGGGCGGGACGGGAGAAGGGGCGGGGTCGGGTCGGCGGGCTCGGCGGGGTCGGGTCGGCGGGGGATCGGAGCAAGTCCCGTCCGATCCCGATCCCGTCGGGCTCGGGTCGGGGCGGGCTCGGGGCGGGGTCGGGCTCGGGGCGGGATACGGCGGGTTTTCATTTTTTTTTTTTTAAAAAAATAACATATGTATAAAAAAAACTCAATAAACAAAATAAGATAGTGTAATAAAAACATCCCAAGGCTGTTTTTGTGCCTCTTATATTATTTAATAGACATATGATTTTTTTGTAATACAAATACAATTGTCTAAAATCTAAATTGCAACTTTGTGGTGTTGTCCAAAAGTTACAAATTACATAATAAAATATTAAAATTACAATTAAAAAAATTACATTCTCAAAAAAACTGTTCTAATTGCTTGATGATTTCATGTGGTTCTTCGGTTGGAATTGGTATTTGTTGGTCAAATTGATCCACGTCGCTTCCACTACCTTCGGTTAAGATTTCGTTGTAGTTTTCATCATCTTCTTCGTTGATCTCCGGTTGACCGCACCTTCTCCGCTCCGCTCGTATCCAATCTCTCGAATAATACGCAATTTCCAAGTCGTCTCCGGCTAATGAGTGTCTCGTGGTCTCCTATTTGATATCTGCTGCGTGAAAAAGCGCTTTCGACGCGATTGACGACGCTTGAATGTTCAAAACATCTCGAGCCATCAATGAAAGTGTCGGAAAGGTCTTCTCATTCTCCCTCCAAGATTTTTGGCAAGTCTTCATGTCCATCTTCATTGATAACTTCTTGATACGGTACAGAACCCTGTAAAACAAAAATATCCAACTCTATTTTTAGCAAATTGTATTTTACTAAGAATGTCTTCAAAAAGTGATAGACCATCCTTTACAATTAAGTTATATATATGGCACGCACATTTTATATGAAAATGGTCTGGAAAAGACGGAGTTAAACTATTTTTTAAAATTGTAATTGCGTAATTGTTATTAGAAGCGTTATCTAATGTAATAGTCATAATTTTATCGGTTATTCCGTAATAATGACACACTTGATAAATATTTTCTGCAATAAAAGTACCAGTGTGCCTATCATCTATATATCTATACGCTAAAATACATTTTTGCATAGACCATTTATAATCTATCCAATGACAAGTTACAGTTAAATAATCATGGCCGTTAGTACTACGACCTATATCAGACGTGATGGATACTTTGCCATTAAAATGATATAATGAAAAACGTAAATATTGTTGATATTCATGCGCGAATTTAAATACATCTCTCTTAACAGTTGATCTAGGAAAACCGTTAAAAGCGGGATTATATATATCTCTAATGTAATGAATAAAACGGGAGATGAAGGAAAGGAAAAAGGCAAACCCTCCACAACAACTAATTTTGATATTGCTTCCCTATCTCTATGTTTATTGTATTTAGAGCCTACAATTCCCCCGTCATAGGGTTAATTTGACCTGTACTTGGTCCGGACGATAAGTATGTGAACCTTGTCCCGATGGAGCGGGCGTTTGCGCACCCGGTTTTGAAGCCCGGTATTGGGCATACCTAGGCTGGATGAGCACTTACTACATGTCTAATTAAACCCCCGTCCCACCGTAACCTTTTCCGAGTTTTAAATTTTAAAATATTTTTACAAATTTTACATATGGCTACTTGATTCTCTACGTCCCTATCAAAAAATGTCCATGCATCCGATTTTAATGGTCGTTTTGTTGGACCTCGTCTCATACTAGGGGGAATAAGAGGTATTTCGGTTGAAGGTGCACTAGTGGGTGTGTTGTCATCAACATTAGTGGGTATATCATCTAGATCATCGTCTAAATTAAAGTCTTCTTGAGTTCCGAGAAAATAGCTCCTGGTCTAAATCTAATGGTATTGTAGGAAAATGTTGAGTATCAACAAAATCATCCTGTGTAGGAATAAGATGACTAGAAGAAGTACCCTTGCCCTGGTTGCCCCTACTAGAAGAAGCACCCTTACCCTTACCCTTAAACATACCTTTTAATCCTTCCATTTTAATTATGATAATAAATAAATAAATAAATAATTAAAGACAATAAAATTAAGTGATCTAAACTAAATAAACAGACAATAATAATTTAATGAAGGAACGAATGTACCAAACGCCGACGTAACGTCGACGTGTAATCGAGAGGTTGAAAATTGAAACTTTGCTCGATGGAAGATCCTCAAGTTAGTTGCCAACTTCACTCCCAATTCCCAAATGAATAAATAAAATTGAATATTTAGCAAACAATGTAGACTTGTAGAGATATATATTGAGAAATTAGAGAGATTATAGGAAGATTTGTGAGAAAGATGAAGAGAAAATGAGTTATTTATAGTTAAAAAATTGGGTTAAAGTGTAAATATAATAACTTATGGGTTAAAAATAAATATTAAGGGGTAGGGGGTTGGGGGAGGGGGGCCAAAATGGCCGTTGGCCAACGGCCATAATCTAAAATGGTCGTTGGTGCAACGACTATTTTTGCAAAGGGGCGGGGTCGGGGCGGGCTCGGGTCTCGCGGGCCTGGGGCGGGCTCGGGTCTCGCGGGATGAGACATCGTCCCGTCCCGAGTTCGAGTCCCGCCCCCGTAATTTTTTTTTTTTTTGGCGGGGTCGGGCTGTCCCGGCCCACTGGCCAGCCCTACAATAAACTGGAAACAAGAACGATATAAACTCCTTGTGATTTGCTGAGTCGAGTGATGACACTCTGTCTTTAAGACAAGATTGCCCCGTATATATCCTTTTACTTTGTCGGGCAATAGTCTCCCAAGATACAACAGCAACTTAACAAATGAGCAAATGAAACTCAAGTGTTACTCTTGAAGAACTTTGAATATAGAAAATTTGCTAGAGAGGAAGAAGAAGATTTCAGAAAATTTCTCTAAGTGTTTTCTTAGTGTGTCTTGAACAATTGAGCCAAAGGCCTCAATTTATAGTGTAATGAGATGACCCATCAACTAGCCAACTAATGGCCTTCAATAACCATGTAATGACACTTAATGAAGGGTTACATTCAGCCAAATAATGGCTGAATTCATGTGCCAAATAATCGAGATTCAATGCTCCAAAACTAGCCCAAAAGTCAGAACTTTCCATCTTCCCGTCGCAACATTCTGCCTCCGAAGCGTCGCGGCTCCAGTGGCTGAACACCCAATTAGCGATGCGGCACTTCGGCGCCTCGGCTCCGACGGGGCTGCCCCGCAGCCCTTCGCAGCTCTGCGGCAATTTCCAACTCGTTTCATCTTACACTTCTTCCTTCGTTTACCAACGTGGAATACTTGTCATTTGGCCAACAACCATCCATCATTCTGTGTCTCAAACGTCTTACGTACGTACCAATATCTCTTTCACTAATGAAATTTACGATACTTGGCACTACGTGTGCACATGTGTGGAAACGACGTTTCCGACGTGCGGGGCCCCAATTTTTCGAGTCATAAATAATGGGATAAACTTAGTTCCACATTAGTAAATTTCCAACAATCCCCTCTTGAAAGAAATTTTGGCGCACTCACATGGTGTCTTTCCAGCAATCGTTCAGCGGACATATGTTGCATCTGGATAGGTAGCTTCCGCTTTTAACCTTCCATAGTTGAATACCATCGGACTTATTGTGTGGTGAACGTGATGTCTTGAACCGTCAGTGTTTAGTGTAAGCCAAGTCAACGGTACCAACACAACAACTTCACTTACTCTGTTCTTCGTAATGTTTTGTCCGTTGTGGCAGTGGACACTTCTTGGATTCTTAAGTGCATTCATTTGAGGCGGCATGTCCTTGCACTTAAATAGGTGGTCTCTTACAAGGTATCCTACTATACCCCACTTTACAAGTGTTAGGAACCATTAAAAGTTTCCCTAAACCTAACCTCAACCATTGAGGATCATTAGAGGTTTTGAAAACTTAACCTTCACTCATACTGCAGATAACACTCAATGTCTATCGCGGGGACGGCTTTGGATTGATGTTTCTTTTACAGAAATCACTTATCTGAAGTGCTTATGCTTCCACCGAAACGCTCAACCGAACCTTTACAGCTTAGTTTTCCTATTGAACCTAATTCCTGGGATCTCCAGTAAGTAAAGTTGGGTTACCACCGTATTGGTCCTTATAGATTGGGTTTTAAGCCAATTCCCCTAGACATGCAGAATATCTGATCTTTGGGTAAGCCCTTTGTTAGTGGGTCCGCTATGTTATCCTTTGATTTTATGTAATAGATGGATATTATACTCGTGGTGATCAGTTGCCTAACGGTCTTATGTCTCCGTCGAATATGATGAGACTTGCCGTTGTACATAGAACTCCGTGCCCTTTCTAGAGCTGACTGGTTGTCGCAGTGGATCATTACAGAAGGTACGGGTTTGTCCCAACAAGGGACATCCTCTAAGAAGTCGTGAAGCCACTCAACTTCTTCTCCTGTTTTGTCTAAAGCGATAAACTTTGATTTCATCGTGGATCGGGAGATGCATGTTTGCTTAGAGGATTTCCAAGACACAACCCCACCACCAATTGTAAATATATATCCACTGGTGGACTTGGTGTTCTCTATATCAGATATCCAGTTTGCATCACTGTACCCCTCTAGTACAGCTGGATATCTCGAATAATGCAACCCGTAAGTTAGCGTGTATTTCAGGTATCGTAGTACCCGATTCAACGCCATCCAATGATTATTACTCGGATTACGGGTAAACCTAACCAACTTGTTGACTGCATAAGCAATATCAGGTCGGTGCAGTTTGTTATGTACATCACACTCCCAATCACATGTCCATATTGCTCCTAGCATATGGGTGCACGCCGATTTTTATCAAGCTTTTGATTTCTAGCCAGTGGTGACTTAATAGGCGAACTGTCAAATATCTCGAACTTTCTTAACACATCCTTGATGTAGTGAGACTGAGATAAGACCAGTCTGCCAGATGTCTTAGCGATCTTTATCCCTAAGATGACATCTGTGATACCCATATCCTTCATGTCGAAGCATTGTTTTAACATGTTCTTAGTCTCTAGGATCAAGCTAGGACTGCACCATGTGATCAACGTGTCATCTACGTACATGCATATCATGACGAACGAGTCAGAGTTATCTTTCGTGTAGACACATTTGTCACACTCATTAATGGAGAAACCCTTCGATAGTAGAGTACTATCAATTTTTTCGTGCCATTGCTTCAGGGCCTATTTCAGCCCGTACAGAGATCCGCATACCCCTCGGATTATTCCATATAAATTTCTTCTTCCAAATCACCATTTAGGAAGGTTGTCTTGACATCCATTTGATATATCTCAAGGTCACGCAATGCTGCGATCGCAATGAATACTCGTATGGACGTCATCCTAGACACCGGGGAGTACGTGTCAAAATAGTCAATGCCTTCCTTCTGTCAATAGACCTTGACTACCAACCTGGCCTTGTACTTATCTATAGACCCATCTGCTCTATACTTCCGTTTGAGTATCCATTTACAACCCAAAGGTTTATTTTCCGGAGAAAGATCAACCAACTCTCAAGTATGGTTATGCAGGATGGAGTCTATTTCACTCTCAATAGCTTCTTTCCAGAACGGTGCCTCTGGAGTTGACAATGCTTCTCCAACTGTCCTTGGTTCGTCATTAACCATATAAGCTACAAAGTCAGGACCAAAGAATTTATCCTTCCTGGCCCTTTTACTTCGCCTCGGTTCCATCTCTGGAGTCTCCAAGTTCTGAGAATCTGGAACACTAGATTCCGAATATTCAGCCACTTCGAAGTCCACTAAATTTGAACCATCTAGATCCAGGCCGTCAACGACTCCCGATTCCTGAGAGCTTTGTCCATAACTTCGTTTGCGAGAGGGTATGTCTTTTTCCTTTCTAGGAAAAGTATCCTCAAAGAATTGAGCATTCCTTGATTCCATGATTGTACCCCCGTAGATATCTGGAATATCTGACTTATGCACTAAGAAGCGATAATCACTACTGTTATTTGCATATCCGATGAAAATGCAATTTACAGTCTTAGGCCTAATCTTGACCTGCTTTGGCTTGGGCACTTCGACCTTTGCCAAACAACCCCACACCTTTAAATATTTATAGGTGGGTTTCTTTCCCTTCCATGATTCATATGGAGTTTTGTCCTTACCCTTAAATGGGACTCTATTAAGAATCGTATTAGCGGTAAGGACGGTTTCTCCCCATATGTTTTGGGGAAGACCGGAATTGATGAGCAAACCATTCATCATTTCCTTCAATGTGAGGTTCTTACGCTCAGCAACATCGTTCGACTGAGGTGAGTATGGAGCCGTCGTTTGATGAACAATGCCCGATTTGGCACAATATTCCTCAAATGGCACTACGTATTCTCCCCATTTATCGCTACAAATATTTAATCCGCATGCTTAGTTGGTTTTCAACTTCTGTTTTGTAACGTCGGAACGCTTCAAAGGCTTCATCTTTACTTTTCAAGAAGTAAAGGTAGCAATACCTTGTGCTATCATTAATGAATGTCACAAAGTACTTGTTCCTTACCCTAGTTTGTGAAAACTTCAAATCACATATATATGTGTGAATAAGTTCTAGAGGAGCGGTATTCCTATTGACGGATCGAAAAGAAATCTTTATGAGGTTTGCCTCTACGCATACCTCACACTTATGTTGAGGGTTTACGTCGATAGATGGCAACAACTCCAACTTCACCAACCTTTGGATGGACTTGTAGTTAACATGTCATAATCTATGATGCCATAAATTAGAAGACTCAAGCAAGTAAGAATAAGCTTCAATATTATTGCTTGAACGTATTATAGACACGATGTTAACTTTGAAGAGGCCTTCACAGGCGAAGCCTCTTCCCACAAAAGTCCATTATTGGTGATTACAAACTTATTGGACTCAAATACTAGCCTAAAACCAACATTAACTAATAAATGACCTGAAATGAAATTCCTCCTAATCTCAGGGACATGCATCACCTCCTTCAGAGTGAGCTTATTTCCAGAAGTCATCTTCAGGACTACCTTTTCTACCCCCAGTACGTCAGAGAAAGCGTTGTTACCAATGAACAACTTCTTGTTTATAAGTGGTGTATATGTGGAGAAGGCATCTCTATTGGAACAAATGTGTCTGGTAGCACCCGTGTCCATCCACCATTGCATGAGATTCTCAACAAGGTTTGCTTCAAGCACCACCGCCAAGAACTCCTCAATCATGTCATCAAGAAGCGTGTCTTTGACGACGTTAGCATGTGCTTTGCCTTTGGCCTTGGCCTTCTCTTGTTGCTCAGTCTTGAGCTTGCGGCAGTCCTTGATCTTGTGACCAGGTTTCCAATAGTGGTGACAGTTCCCCTTGAACTTCTCTGTCGCCTGGGTCTTGCCGTCTTTTTGGAACTTGCGCTTCTTGCTTGGGTTCCCTTTGGCCTCAGCCAGATTTGCCTTTGCCTCAGCGGGTTGTTTTCCCCTAGGCAAGGCCTTCTTATTATCTTCCTGAATCTGGAGTTTGATAATAAGTGCCTCAAAGGTCATTTCCTTTGTCTTGAGTTTTAAGTAACTCATTCCACGAGGGAGGTAACTTCTCAATTAGTGATGCAACTAAAAATTGCTCATTTGGTTTCATGCCTTCCAAATCCAGGTGATGTAGAATCATTTGGAATTCCTTGTGATTTACTGAGTCGAGTGATGACACTCTGTCTTTAAGACAAGATTGCCCCGTATATATCCTTTTACTTTGTCGGGCAATAGTCTCCCAAGATATAACAACAACTTAACTAATGAGCAAAGAAAACTCAAGTGTTACTCTCGAAGAACTTTGAATATAGAAAACTTGCTAGAGAGGAAGAAGAAGATTTCAGAAAATTTCTCTAAGTGTTTTCTTAGTGTGTCTTGAACAATTGAGCCAAAGGCCTCAATTTATAGTGTAATGAGATGACCCCTCAACTAGCCAACTAATGGCCTTCAATAGCCATGTAATGACACTTATTGAGGGGTTACATTCAGCCATTATATGTGCCAAATAATGGAGATTCAATGCTCCAAAACCAGCCCAAAAGTCATAACTTTTCATCTTCCCATCGCAGCATTCTGCCACCGAAGCGCCGCGGCTCCAGTGGCTGAACACCCAATTAGCGCCGCGGCGCTGCCTGGGAGGCGTCGCAGCGCTCCGACGCCTCGGCTCTGACAGGACTGCGCCTTGGCCCTTCGCGGCTCCGCGGCGATTTCCGACTCATTTCATCTTATACTTCTTCCTTCGTTTACCAACGTGGAATACTTGTCATTTGACCAACAACCACCCATCATTCTATGTCTCAAACGTCTTACGTACATACCAATATCTCTTTCACTAATGAAATTTACGATACTTGGCACTACGTGTGCACGTGTGTGGAAATGACGTTTCCGACGTGCGGGACCTCAATTGTTCGAGTTATAAATAATGGAATAAACTTAGTTTCACATTAGTAAATTTCCAACACTAACTAGTAAAAGAATATGCACGTGAGCAATTAATGATAAGATAAAACTCATAATATATAATCAACCTTGTCCAATAATTTCTCATGTGAACTTGAATTCGAAATCTCTAACTAATAATTACACAGATTTATATATGTCCCGTCTAACTTACGAGTGAGAAAGACAAGTACTCAATGACAATACCAAAGTATATATGGATTAACTTCATGATAGTAGTACTTAGAAATTGGTTGTATATATTGGAAAGTAAATTCAGCAGTAAATAATCAATGAATTTGAAAGTAAATGCATACAACAAACCCTCTGACAGGTCAAGTTTTATCCAATTCAAGTTGTTGCCTCCCTTAAAAGAGACATGAAGATTCAATTAATGGTACTATGACTAATGTTGGATTTTTTTTAAAATCCCATTTGTTGATTCGATTGCTACCTAGGTAAAATGAATTAAAAGGGAGTAAAACCTTATATTTGGTAGCTATTGAGTTTGGAACACGTACACTAATTATAAGTTTTCTTGCTTGATTGAATTGCTTGAATTAAATAATTGATATTTGTATGATATCATTAGTTTAGTTGTAAAAATGCTTTTAGATTTCACTTTTATTTTTTTTAGGGTGAGAGTCACACCAAGAAAAACGAGAAAAAGAGGTAAATTATTTTAGATCCGATTTTTTTATGTGTCACTTTAGTAAAACGAAATACTCCAAATTATTTATTACTTTAGAAAATTAAGAATAAATTTTCTATTGACCCTTAATACTTTAAGAAGGCGTCTAGTCTTTAATTACTCATTATACAAGAAAAAATAAGAATAATTCAATCAAATATCCCTTATGACTAAGTCGAGTTATTAAATGATTTTCATAATGTTTTTGCCTAAACCTTAAACAACATTTAAAAAAAGATCGGAGGGAGTATTAAGATCGTATCTCACATCTTTTTTTTTTCCTTTTTGGATGTCATTATATTTATTTACTAAGTGATTCATTCAAGCAACAAAAGATTGCATCTCTTGTTTAATTCCCGATAAATATTTATTTTGCTGATATTGGCTCTATACCCTTGCTAACACCTCCATGTTCCATATTTGGCTAAAACATATCCAAACAAACTTTGATAAAAAAAATAAATGGACGATTACCCAAATAGACATAGTTTTTATGAAACTTTTCCTTGTGAAATAGTTACTACACAACCTATGCTTGTTAATTTCTATAGAACTATGCCTGAAAAGGCATAGGTTCTATGTAACTTTGCCCGAATAGACATAATTTCATGAAACCTTACCCTGTGAAATAATTACTACACAACTTATGTCTGTTAACTTAATTTCTACAAAATATAGTTGATTTTGAAATCCAAATACTTGAAGCATTTGAAGGAGGAGAGGAAGATATGATTAGGGGTGAGCGGGTCCGGATACCCTAACTTTTTTGAACTACCCGGACCCTACCCATTAGAAGATCGGTTCCTAAATTTACTACAAGAAACCTACCCGTAGCAATCATTACCCGGAACCTACCCGGACCCTGCGGTTCCGGGTAGGTTCCCGGGTACCCTGTAGAGTGCTTCCTAAGTTGTAGTTGTATTAGGTTTTATCAGAATACCTAATTGATTTTGCTGTATTAGGCCCAAATTCGGTGTGGCAAATTATCGAACACATATTGGGCACTGGAGTGTAGTGTGTGTGTGTGACCTAACCAATGTTTCACCTCTCAAATTACATTGAAATGATAGCGCATGTAGCAACTCGAATATGAAAAGTTAAACCACAATCGCAAAGGTTAGGGAAGTTGGCAAACACTTCCAATTCGCAGGTAGCAACAACTCGATTAATGGCAAATACTTTCAATTCGCAGAGGTTAAGGAAGTTGGGAAAATAGTACATGCTGTGGTGTGTGTCGATGGAGGAGAGAATTGCTGCTTTGATTGGAGAGGAAGAGAGTGAATAGTGGAAGATAAATGTGAAAATGAAGAGGGCAAGAGATTGCGAGTGGAATTAAAAAAGTAAAAATATTTAATATTTCATAGGTTCCGGGTATCGGTTCTGAGTCCGGGTACCGGTTCTGAGTCCGGGTACCCTGTCTCTATTTGCCGGAACCGGACCCGACATTGATCGGTTCCTAATTTTACTACCCGGAACCTACCCGTTATTATAGTATATCTACCCGGAACTTACCCGTTAGTGTCGATTCCGGTCGGATATCTGGGTACCATGTACCCTGCTCACCCCTAGATATGATGAATTGCTTAAGTTGTGTGAGAAAGCACCGAAGGCCAAAAATTAAAGACCAAGCCAAAATAAGAACATTTGTGCCAATGACCCAGTTTGGGTTAAGCACTTATTACTGGACTATTCTTCTGTATAGGCCCGGCCCAGATAATTGTCTTCCTCGACATAAATTTATATTTTCTTGCGGACTTCAAAGATTGAATTATACTAAAAGTTGTTCCAATTTTGACTTAGCAGAAGGTAAAATCTAAACTAATGTCTCTTTCCCTCTGTATCTCTTTGCTAAATTATCATTTTTGGTTGGTTTTTAGTTTGAAAATTTGTCTTGAATATGTGATTAGCCTCCCCAAGTTGATCTTTTTTCTTAAATAGTTGGCAGGTTCTGCTGCTACTTCAAGTTTACAGGTAACTAATCAAGTTGGGCTTGAAAAAAATATTGTATTACCAATAGAATCAAGGATAAGCTGTACAATTTGATTGGTCATGTTCGAGCTAAGATGTATACTAGTGATATGCTGAATTTTTGTACCATTCTAAAATGTATACAAAAGAGTGTGACACTAGAAGATGGCAATAAGATGTAGGCTTGAAAAATAAACACGATGCGATTTCTTTCCACCGGCCTGGTAGGAGGTAGCAGGTAGAGGTGTCAAATGGGCAGGTCAAAATGGGCTGAGTTAATAAATGGACTCACTCCAAAGTTAATTGGGCTGAAACGGGTTGGCCGAAATGGGCAAAAAATGCGGGTCATAACCCAACCCGCCCAATTCTTATTATCTTTTAATTGCTTTATTTGTTCTTTTATATATTTTAGTACCTTCTAAAGAAGAGGTGTGAGCGGTTGGCTATGGATGACTTCAAGAGAGTTAGAGGTAGACGGAAGAAGTATCGAGGAGAGGGGATTAGACAAGACATGGTGCAGTTGCAGCTTACTATGGACATGATCTTAGATAGGAGGTTGTGGAGGATATAAATTAGGGTAGAAGGTTAGTAGGTAGTAGAGTGTTGTCTCGCTTTTCCTTCCTTACTAGTAGCTGTAGTATTTTTCATGCAGTTTCTTATCCTTTGATTTCTGTTACTATCTACTGTCACTTGTTATTCGCTTAGCATACTGTTTTGTTGTAGTTACTGTTCCTTTTCCTTGTTGATCTCCTTTATATTTGCTTTATTCTGATCTGAGGTCTATCGGAAACAACCTTTCTACCTCCCAATGTATGTAGAGGCAAGGTCTGCGTACACTCTACCTTTCCCAGACCCTCTTGTGGGACTACATTGGGTATGTTGTTGTTATGGTTATGTATACCTATCAAATAAGAAAAATATTTTTTTGAAAATATTTTGATAAGATTTCTTGTCAATTTGGGCTACGTATCAATCCAACTTTTGATGGGCTGAAATGGGCTAAGCTAATAGATGGGCGGGTCAACAACCCGTCCAAACTTGGACGGGTTGGGCGGTTTATGTTTCATGGGCTAATTTTGCCCCCTCTAGTGGCAGATATTTGGTGAAATTAGTTGAGGCGGGCAAGCTGGCACGAAAGAAGATATAGGCTTGAAAAATACTTTTTATGTGGTGAAAGTTGTCTTTTTTACGGGCCTATTCTATCAAGTTACTCCCTTGATTCCACTTTGTTTGGAACAATTTCCTTATATCCAAAAAGACTCCTATATTTCCTTAATGAGAAGCTCTTATAGCCACACAAATGCTATGATATATTTAAGACTGCAAATTTCAAAAGTTGTCATTGCTTTTCTCTAATGATGCGTTAAGTGTTGCATGTTAAGATCCTTATAAATCTTGAAGTTAAACGTTTGTTACTGAAATTTTGTATCCTTTTCTTCAAGGGCATTATAATTTAATAGAAGTTCTTAAATCATGAATACCTCTCATCTTTTTTAATCTACGTGCATATCAGGAAGATAAAAGCTATTTATCTATATCCTGAAGCTCATTTTCTGAACTAGTTTCAGTAGACATTTCTATTGAACATTCTTCTGAAACCAATGATCTGGAAAGGGTCCCAAGTATTTCATAGGGATATTAGTAAAATGTGTTCTCTCTTGCATTTCATTTACACAATGCAGGAACTCATTTATTTCATTCTGATCACAATGCAATGTGCTATATCATACATTTCAATTAAGCAAGAGAATAGTTTTACAAATTTAATCATTGAAAAGCGAACCTGTTATATGGTTTCGAGATAAAAATATATTTGTACAAACACTTTCAGTAAATATCATTATTCAGTTTGCACATGCTAATTCATTCTGGAAGGTGATCCTCATTTCTGCGTGCTAGTATTATAAATCCTTAGATTTGCCGATTGCTGAATATGAAATAAGTAAATTGTTATCTTGAAGGTCCAACAGAGAACAACAACAGTATATCGTCCGTGAGTCTTCCTTTCAAGATGAAACACTAATATATGTTGTGTAATGCAGTATCACTGTGGACATAGATGATTCTGAAGAATGGATTCCGAGCTGGTACTACATACCGGTGGATGTCACTGTAAAAAAGTTAGATGGCGAGTCTATGCACCATCTAGCATTGTTGCCTGGGATTGTAACTGCTCTAACTGCTCCATGAGACGAAACATACACTTCATAGTTCCCTCGGAAAGATTTGAACTTCTCGGGGACTCCAAAGAGTTCCTTATGACTTATACTTTTGGAACTCACACAGCTAAGCACACCTTCTGCAAAGTTTGTGGCATAACTTCTTTCTACATTCCACGATCGAATCCAGATGGAATAGCCGTTACATTAAGGTGCATTGATCCCGGTACGCTAACTCATGTTGAGATCAAATGTTTCGATGGACAAAATTGGGAAGGCTCGTACAAGCAAACTGGCATTGCTTCGTGCTCAAAGGCAACAGATGAAGATTCAAAATGATATAGACTTTTTTTGTTTGAAAGCCAGAAGCATCAATGTAACACGTGATGAATCTTGCTGCTTCATGACCTTTAATGACTTCATGAGATGTACAAAACTATAAGATCCTTCCTGGTTGTTGATCAAGTTTTCTTGATTCATCTTCTCTACATGTTCTTTTACAAATTTGTATTGTTATAAGTTGAATTCAGCCTAGAAAATGATGATACATCATATTGATGCAAATTTTGCAGATTTTACCTATGTATTGTTTAGGGGTGGCCAGTGGGCCGGGCTTGGGATCGTCGGGCCGGGTTTGGCGGGGTCGGGGAAGGGGCGGGATCGGGATAGGCGGGATTTGCCGAAGTCCCGCCCCGATCCCGTCGGAATCGGGTCGGGTCGGGTCGTGATCCTGTGCCTTTTTTTTTTTTCTCACTTAATTTAAAAAATAACATATATATATAAAAACTCAATAATTAAACAAGACAATATAGTGTAATAAAAATATCTCAAGGCTGTATGTGTGCCTCTTCTATTATTTAATAGACATGATTTTTTTTTGTAATACAAAATAATTGTCAAATTCAAAAATTGCAAATTACATAGTAAAATTGCAATTAAAAAAATTACATTATGAAAAAAACCTGTTCTAGTTTCTTGATAATTTTCGGTGGTTCTTCGGTTGGAATTGGTATTTGTTGGTCAAATTGCTCCACGTCGCTTCCACCACCTTCGGATAAGATTTCGTTGGTTTTCGTCTTCTTCTTCGTTGATCTCCGGTTGACCGCACCTTCTCCGCTCCGCTCATATCCAATCTCTGAATAATACTACAATCTTCAAGTTGTCTCCGGTTAATGAGTGTTTGTGCTCTCCTATTTGATATCTGCTGGCAGAAAAAGCGCTTTCAGACGCCATTGATGACGTTTGAATGTTCAAAACATCTCAGGCCATCATTGAAAGTGTCGGAAAGCTCTTCTCATTCCCCTCCAAAGATTTCAAATAAGTCTTCGCGTCCTTCTTCATTGAGAACTGTTTGGTACAGTACAGAACCCTGCAAAACAAAAATATCAAACTCGCTAATTTGATTAGTAGCGGTACGACCGCACATTATATTTCTGAGGCTTTCAATACTAGCCGCAGAAACATCATGTCTTTTGTGAGGTTGTGTTGAAGAAGAAGAAGAAGATGGTATGGAAGCCGGTAGGTTACTAGCACTTTCTTGTTGGTAAAACCTATATACTTTTTTGCATTCGTCTTCTACGCTAGACAACACTTCTTCTTTAGTTTGTTCAATAGGTGGTGGGTGATTTGGATTTTTGGGACTTGGAGGTGGTAGTACTTCTATACAATCGTAAATAGTTTCAATAAGTGATTTAGTACCGTCTATTTTAATAATCGGATTTAATACAGCACCAATAATATAAATAGTGGGAATAGAAATAAAATATTTTTTTATTTCGATAAATATTTTTTTAATAGCTGCCTTATAAGCTGGTTTTTCCATATATTCACTAAGTAATAAAAATATTAGAGCTATATAAAACAACATAGTTGAAATAGTAGGATAATATATACCGGAAAATTCTTTTGTTGCTTGAAAAATTTCTCTAAAAATACAGTAAGTTCAGAAATTTTTCCCCAATCGCTATCTACAACCATATCAGCTATTATGAGAGTTAAAAAATAAAGTTATAGGTAATTTATAGTCATAAGCAACAAGTAGTTGCTCGTATAAAGAATTTCACCTAGTGGGTACTTCTTCTGCAATTTTTCTATAAGGTAGTTGACAATCGTGACAAGTTTTTTTATATTCTTTTCTTCGTTGTATTCTATTATTTTTAAAAATAAAGTTTATAGCAAATTGTATTTTACTAAGAATGTCTTCAAAAAGTGATAGACCATCCTTTACAATTAAGTTATATATATGGCACACACATTTTATATGAAAATGATCTCGAAAAGATGGAGTTAAACTATTTTTTAAAATTGTAATAGCGTAATTGTTAGAAGAAGCGTTATCTAATGTAATAGTCATAATTTTATCAGTTATTCCGTAATAATCGCACACTTGATAAAAATTTTCTGCAATAAAAGTACCAGTGTGCCTATCATCTATATATCTATATGCTAAGATACGTTTTTGCATAGACCATTTATAATCTATCCAATGACAAGTTACCGTTAAATAATCATGGTCGTTAGTACTACGGCCCATATCAGAAGTGATAGCCACTTTGCCATTAAAATGATATAATGAATAACGTAAATACTGTTGATATTCATGAGCGAATTTAAATACATCTCTTAACAGTTGATCTAGAAAAATCGTTAAAAGCAGATATACATATCTCTAATATAATGAATAAACCCGGGAGATGAAGGAAATGAAAAAGGCAAACCCTCCACAACAACTAATTTTGTTATTGCTTCCCTATCTCTATGTTTATCGTATTTAGGGCCTACAATTCCCCCGTCATAGGGTTAATTTGACCATGTACTTGTTCCGGGACAATATGTGAACCTTGTCCCGATGGAGCGGACGTTTGCGCACCCGTTTTTGAAGCCTCGTATTGGGCATACCTAGCAGGATGAGACCTTGTTACGTGTCTCATTAAACCCCCCGTCCCACCTTGACCTTTTCCAGTTTTGAATTTTAAAACATTTTTACAAATTTTACATCTAGCTACTTGAATCTCTACGTCCCTATCAAAAAATGTCCATGCATCTGATTTTAATATTCGTTTTGCTGGACCTCGTCTCATACTAGGGGCAATATGAGGCATTTCAGTTGAAGGTGCACTAGTGGGTGTGTTGTCATCTACATTAGTGGGTGTATCATCTAGATCATCGTCTAAATTAAAGTCTTCTTGAGTTCCAGAAAATAGCTCCTCGTCTAAATCTAATGGTATTGTAGGAAAATGTTCAGTATCAACAAAATCATCCTGTGTAGGAATATGATTCTGTCTAGAAATAGGACCCTTGCCCTTGCTGCCCCTATTAGAAGAAGCATGACCCCTGCCCGTAAGTATACGTTTAAATCATTTCATTATAAATTTATAATTATACTAATAAATAATTAAAGTAACTGAAATTAAGTGCACTAAATAAAATAAACAGACAATAAAAATTCAATGAAGGAACGAATGTACCAAACGCCGACGTAACGTCGACGTGTAATCGAGAGGTTGAAAATTGAAACTTTGCTGGATGGAAGATCCTCAAGCTAGTTGCCAACTTCACTCCCAAATGAATAAATAAAATTGAATATTTATTTAGTAGACAATGTAGACTTGTAGAGAGACAGATTGAGATATTAGAGAGATTGTAGGAAGATTTGTGAGAAAGATGAAGAAAAAATGAGTTATTTATAGTTGGGAAATTGGGTTAAAGTGTAAATATAATAACTTATGAGTTAAAAATAAATATTGAGGGGGTAGGGGGGTTGGGGAGGGGGGAGGGGGGAGGGGAGGCCAAAAATGGTCGTTGCACAACGGCCAAAATGTAAAATGGTCGTTGGTGCAACGATTATTTTTGCAAAAGGGAAGTTTCGGGCGGGATCGGGTCGGGACTGGCGGGCCTGGCGGGCCTGGGCGGGTCGGGACGATACCATGTCCCGTCCCGGTTCGAGTCCCGATACCGCGATTTTTTTTTAAAAAAAAGTGTCCGTCCACTAGCGGTTCCCCGTGCTCAAATCCTTCACAACAAAATTGAATGTTGAAAACTCAACTGAAACAGAATTATCACAACAAAGTTTATAAACAGAAACCAGGTTTCTTTTCATAGAAGGGACACACAAAACATCTTGCAAGCTAAGGGATGTGGAAGGTAGTTTGGAGGAACAAATGTGGCTAATGGAAATATATTTACCCTCCACGATTATGACATATAATATTTGCTACCATCATAGTCATTGTGTAGAGGAAGGTGCGAGAGATAATTGGTAATATTGCTAGATGCACCAGACTCCAGAGTCCACAGCCCGCTAGAATTAAAGTTGTTGGCAGAGATAGCAAAGTTTCACTTTGTGATGGCTTTGAGGACAGCCACAGTACAGCCTCCAGTAGACGGCAACAATTTTTGACTCCGTGACCAGGCTTTTCACACAATTGACAAACCACATTGCAGTTGGAAGAGAACATTGCTCCCTAGTACTGGTTCGAAGATCCACATGACTGGATATCATTAGATGAGACTCAAAGTCACAAAGTTTTTGATGTAACTCTTCAAGAGAAATTGGTGTATCGTGAGCCTTAATGGCAGCAACCATGAGTTCATACTCTGGTGGTAAGCCATTTAAGTTGCGCAAATGCAAATCATCATGAGTCACTGGAGCATCGGCAGATACTAGTTGATCAGCTATTTGTTGAGCATTTTGGATGTAGGCAGTAATAGGGGTATTGTATTTGTACAGTTTGGAAAGGTTGTCATATAAACTTATGACAGCAATACTGGAAATCTGGTGATTATCAGGATTATGCAGAGCTGCCGGGTGATTTTTGAGAGGGCGACTCTGAGAAATGATACCATATAAGATGTTAAATGATCAGGAAAGCTTTTCATTTTGCTCGCCAAACCAAAGGAATATTTATATACAGTATAAAGGGTGACAGTAATAGGAAATATACGACAGAGAAGGAACGAAATAACAGAATCAGGTACATTATGGAAACAGCAGAAACAAGAGAGTAGCAGCTATGACTAGACAAACTCAAAAGATTGATACAAGTTCAGATCAGCTTGATGCTTTGATTCATTGTGCGGTCTCTTGATCTTATACTTAGGAGTTGACTGTACTTTACCTCGAATAGATATCGAAAATTTGGAAATTGATTGTAATTCATGAACATCTTGCATGAACTGGGCTGACATGTTTGAGATTTGTATGCAACAAAGAGAATTTAGCTTCTCCAACCCTTTTGGAAGCTCAACAAGGGAAGGGCAATATCCGAGATTCAACGTCTCAAGCTTTGTCATCGCACCATCTGTTATCTCTTTCCACTTTTGAAGTTTTGGACAATTGGGAATGGATAATTTCTTAAGTTTGTGGAAGCCTCTATCTCCAAACTCAATGTATTCTCCATCGTACGAGTTGCAAAGGGATAGGAGGATAAGATTGGACAGATGTTGGAGAGCCCAGAGAGGATCTTTAGTAAGCTTGCTGTCCCATAAATATAAACTCTTAACATAGTGTAACTTACCAACCCCATCAAGTAAATCATTCTTCATAGGACCACCAATACACAGCTTTTCTAGGTTGTCAAGTGGAGGGAATGGAAGCTCGTAATTTTGATCCTCAAAAGAACCTTTCATGGTAAAGGATCTGAGGAATTCCATCCCTTTGACAGCCTTAAACAGGTCAACCAAATGGAAACCTTGTACTGCACCAATCGATAATTTTCTTATCCCTCTTAGACCAATTAGCCCTTTTGCTATACCTTCCGTTATTTTGAGTCCAGCAAGCGTTTGCAGATCTTTAAAGGCTTCAATAATCCCATCTCTAAGATTCACTACCTTGTCGGTAAATGATCCTCCGAGAAGAAGATGCCTCAGGTCCCCGAAGCCTTCTAAATCATCAGGTAAATACCTTATAAATGTGTCCCGAATGTCCAAAGTTTGTAATCTGCCTAACTTCTTGAGAGACACTGGTAGCTTCTTAATCTTACCACTCCTCAATCCTAAATACCGCAGTAGAGCTAGATCTCCTACGGCATCAGGCAATAATTCATGACAAAAACCTTGAAGTTCCAAGACACATAACAATTTGAAGTCATTTAAATTGAGGGGCTGGTGCTGATTTTGTTCAAGTGAAAGAAAGGAGTACAGCCCGCTAAAGTCCTTTCGAGAGAACTTACTCGTTGAAGTAGCATCATAGCTGGCGCCATATAAAAATGCACGATGACATTTCTCCGGGAGCGTGCTCTTTAAGCTTTTAAGGATGACAGCAAAATGATCTCCCCCAGATCTTCTCAAAGCAAATTCGCGCATCCTTCTGAGAATTCGACAAGTTTTGACCCCTCCATCTATGTTTCTCTTGACTACTTGAATCATGTTCCTGTGGA
The DNA here is from genome assembly GCA_034509755.1 of Anisodus tanguticus. Taxonomy (NCBI): domain Eukaryota; kingdom Viridiplantae; phylum Streptophyta; class Magnoliopsida; order Solanales; family Solanaceae; genus Anisodus; species Anisodus tanguticus. Next base: position 1,850,591 of record CM067543.1, on the reverse strand, counting down.
TGAGCTCTTCTAGTTGAAGCTGTGCTGATTCCTCCAAAGTTCTATTGTTGTCATGCTGCACGAAGCCCTCGGCTATCCACAGACGTTTCAACTTTTTACTCGAGATCTCAAAGTGACAAGGGAACGAGGCAGCATATAAGAAGCAGCTTTGGAGTGCTGGGCTCAAATCAGCATAACTTAAAGACATGAAGCTAGCCCCTCTCAATAACATCTTATGGACTTCGATCCAATCTTTAATCGCATGCTTTGTTGAGAGCATCCTTCCGACTGTTACAATAGCAAGAGGGAAACCACGACACAGTCTCACAATGTTCTCAGCTACTGATTCTACGGAGGGAAAGAATTCCTTGCCACGCTCAGAGCTGCAGGCATGCTTGTGCAGCAAGTGGGACGAATACATTGGATTTAGGTTGCATTTATTTGTACAATGAGAGATCTGGTCTAATACCCGAGATGTAACGAGTATCCTTGTTGTTTCGCTGCCTCTAGGTATAACTTTCTTTACTTCTTGAACGATTTCCCATGATGGAACATCGTCCAAGATCAGTAAGAACTTCTTTCCGACCAGCCAACTGTTGATCAACTTCTTCAAGGGCTTTTCTCCTATTGTGTCTATATTGTTTGGAGCCATGACTGAAATGCTTTTCAGGATGCCTTTCAAGATGTTTTGCATGATGCGCCTAGTTGAATCATTTTTAGACACGAAGACCCAAGCATAGAAATCAAAGTGTTTCCGGACTTGCTCATATACAGCTTCTGCAACAATTGTTTTCCCAATTCGTGCCTCCCCTAATATGGTGATAATGTCAGGGCATTCTTCCTCCTTTGCCAATAACCATCCTTCAATAAGTTTCACCTCCTCTGTCCGGTCTACCATGCATGCTGATTCAAGATTCATTCGAATTTGGTTAGTTCTTGAATCATGATTTGAATGGAAATTACCAACTGGCTGAGGGGATATTGTCCTTTTAAGCTGCTGCAACATCTCTGTCATCTCCGGGCTGGTAATCACTTCCGAGACCTTTCCTAGCAACAGTACACAATCCTCAGCAGAACTGATGGACCGCGAGTGAATTGATAAATAGTTCCTTATTTTAGCAACCACATTATTTGTTGGGAGATTTTGCTCTATGGTACTTTATAAAGCAGTACGAGAAGTATTTAACTATTACAAGTATTCGAAAGGATAAACAAAGATTCAATAATTCAACATGGAATCTGAAAATTACAATAGTTACACAAGTAAAAACTGGAAATTCCAGTTTTATAGAAGACGGAAAAATATAAATTGGTTTTTTTTTGAGTCGAGTGTAGCACTCTGTCCTTAAGACAATATTGCCCCGTATGTATCCTTTATACGTCCTGGACAATTTGTCTCCCAAGATAAAACAGCAATGGAACCCTTGAGCAAAGGAAACTCAAGAGCTACCGTGAAGAATATTGAGTAACGAAATGATGCTTGGAAGTTGTAGGAAGAAAACTATTTCGGTTGTGTATTTTCGTGCAATCGTTTTTCTGCATCTGTTTCTGTATTTTCGTACATATGTCTTAGTTCTCAACAATGGTGTAAGGGGGTGTTTATATAGGTGAGGGAGGGGCTGTTTATCTTGCTGAAAACGCCTCCATAATAGCCAAATAATGGCCATTATGGAGGTAGTAAAGTCACCAACATAAATGGGAGAAAGACCAACTGTTTTGGCCATTATAGGAGGAGTAATTCAGCCAAAATAAATGGCTGAATTGAGTGCTTGGCATTTCGTTTTTGACCATCGAAATTCGATTTTCTCGGAAACTTCGGGGACCAAACTGTACATCTTGAAACTTCAGGGACCAAACTGCACATCTGAAAGAATTCTGGGATCAAACTATACTTCTGGCAAAGTTTTCTGGCCCAAAAAGATAATATCAGAAGACCCACAGCCCACGACCCGTGAACCCGTGAACCCGTGAACCCGTGAACCCGTGAACCCGTGAACCCGTGAACCCGTGAACCCGTGAACCCGTGAACCCGTGAACCCGTGAACCCGTGAACCCGAGAACCCGGAACTCGGAACCGGAACCGGAACCGGACGGGACGGGCGGGCGGCGGCGGCGCGCGTGTGGTCTTTCCTCGAACCAAAGCACATCTAGGTCCTCCCTCCTTTAAACACATGGGATACCCCTTGGGGTCCCAAACCCCAAACCAATTTCGAATCTTATATACACAACACTTCTTTCTTCCTCTACCGATGAGGGAGAATTACACACAATACCACACTTTTCATGCTTCAAACACCTTACTTCGTGAACCAATATCTCTTTTATTTCTCAATGAAATTTGACGATTCTTGGCCCTACGGTTATCTACGTACTTAGTAGATCATGCATGTGTGAAGAACCGGATTCTCCAACATACGTTACACTAGTGTTTAAGCCGTTAAAGTTGGTCGGTCGCAACTCCCGCCAAAGGCAAATTTCCAACAATCCCCTCTTGAAAGAGATTTTGGCGCACTCACATGGTGTCTTTTCATTTCCAAAGAATATTTCGGCGGACCGATGTTGCATAAGGAGAGGTAGCCTCGGCTTTGAACCTTCCATAGTTGAATACCATCGGACTTACTTACCGCGCGGTGAACGTGATGTCTTGAACCGTCGGTGTTTAGTGTAAGCCAAGACAACGGTACCAACACAACAAATTCCCTTACTCTCTTCTTCGTAATGTTTTGTCCGTTTTGGCCATGGACAACGTCTTGGATTCTTAAGTGCGTTCAATTTGAGGCGGCCCGTCCTCGCACTTAAATAGGTGGTCTCCTACAAGGTATCCTGCTATACCCCACTTCACAAGTGTTAGGAACCATTAAAAGTTTCCCAAAGACCTAACCTCAACCGTTGAGGATCATTACAGAGTTTTGAAAACTTAACCTTTACCCATACTATGAGATAGCACTTAACGTCTATCGCGGGAACGGCTTTGGATTTGGTGTTTCTTTTCGAAATCACTATCCGAAGTGCTCATGCTTCCACCGAAGCGATCAACCGAACCTTTACAACTTAGTTTTCCCATTGAACCAAATTATTGGGATCTCCGGTTCGTAAGGTTGGGTTTCCACCGTATTGGTCCGTATATTTTGGGTTTTAAGCCCATTCCCCTAGACAGCCAGAACGCTTGATCTCTGGGTAGTCCCTTAGTTTGTAAACAAGGAAGTGACACCCGTGATGATCAACTGCCATACGGTCTTATGTCTCCGACAGATATGTCCAGACGCCGTCATCCGTGTCCTTCCTAAAGCCGACCGGCTAGCCACGATGTATAACTGCTTTGAAGGCACGGGTTTCTCCCAATAAGGGACGTCCTCTAAGGATCCGTGAAGTTACTCAACTTCTTTCATGCTTTGTATAAAGCGATAAACTCCGATTCCATCATGAATCGGCCGATGCAAGTTTGCTTAGAGGATTTTCCAAGAACCACCATACACATTTACTTGTGGCTTTGGTGTTCTTCGGATCGATGTCCGGTTGCATCACCGTGTTCTCCCGAACCGCTGGACATCCGAATACAATAATCCGTAGATAAGCGAATAATTCAGATATCGTCATATCCGACTTAACGCCTTCTATTGATCATGTATTAAGATCATCAGTGAACCTTAGTTCAACTAATATGTTTGTAGGACGATACCAGGTCGGTTGTAGTGTGTACAATACATTGAACTACACGTGACCTGTGCATATCACTCCTTGTCTATGGGTGCACCATGATTCCAATCGCTTCTATGATTCATATCCATTGGTGGCTTCAACGAGACTGTCAACTATTGACCAGTCCGTTAGATGTCTTAGAAATTCAATTCCTAAGAAGTCATCTGTGATACACATATCTTTCATATCGAGACTTTGTTTCAATATGATTTTCACTCTCAGACCGTTGGTTTTCCAACTGTTGGCTTTCTAACTTCGAGCCAATGTTTCGTGGTCGATTCATTGTTTCGTTTTATCCGAGACTTTCGGACTAAAATGTAAACATTTCGGGGACCAAAATGAAAGTTCGGGAAGAAGCCCAACAGTTCAAAGAAACCAATTCGATCCTCTTCTTCCAACTCTCCGGTTGGGAAGGTCATTTCAACACCCATGCCATGTAAGATTACAATGGCCCTGGATGTGAAGCTACTCACAGGGGAGCACTTTTTACAACCCAAAGGTTCTTTTCCCGGAGGAAGATCAACCATTACACAAGTATGGTTCTATATATGGAATCTATTTCTCTCTTTAGCTTCTTTCCAAAGCGCGCTTTTGGAGATAACAATTATTTGTTAATTGTCCATGGTTCGTTCTCAACCATACAAGCTAGAAGGACCGGAACAAGTCTTTGTCCCCTCTTTGCTCCGTCTTGGTTCAACATCTAGAATCCTTGAGTTCTCAGATCCGGAATATTAAGTTCCGGATAGACAAGAACTTTCGAGTCATGAAGATACGGAACGTCTAGTTCGGACAGCCAGCCCTCGCGGGTTCTTGTTAACCTTGAGCAATTACTCCTTTTTCCTTTTCCAAGGAAAGTTATCTCCAAAGAATTCAGCATTCTTTGACGCCAAGAGGCGATCAACACTATCGTTATTTGCGGATCCGGTGGATATGCAATCTACGATCTTAGGTCGAACTTGACCTGTTTCGGTAGCCCATCTTTTACCAAGCTACCCCTCATAATTTGGACGTACGGCTTAGCGCTTGGCTAACACCGTTAGACTGAGGTGAGTAATGAGCAGTCGTTTACTAAACGATGCTTCACTTTCTCCCCCTCTATCACTACGAATTTCTCAATCCGTAGGCTTAGTTGATTTTCAACTTCTGTTTTGTAGCGCTTATCCGCTTCAACAACTTCATCTTCGTTTTTCAATAACCAAAGGATAGAATACGTTGTACCATTATCAATAAAGGTCATCACGTACTTGTCTCCCCCCCTCTATTTTGTATAAACTTCAAATCACCCAAGTAGGTGTGACTAAGTTCTAGAGGAGCGGTGCTTCTTTCGCTATTCCCTTGACGGAATTTGGAAAGGTGATTTTGCCTCTTCGTCTACCTCACATTCATTTTGAGGGTTTATGTCGACAGTAGGCAACAATCTTATCATCGTTAGCTTTTGAATGACTTGCTATTTAACGTGTCTTAATCTATGATGTCATAGATGCACGGATTACAATATATCATTCATTTGGCTATAGACATATTGTACCACTCTTAGTTTTTACGGACCTGTTGGACTAGTCTCAAATCAGATTTGACCAACAACGTCCTTTAACCAAGTTATGAACATGTATCACCTCTTTTAGAGTGATCTCATTTCTTGAAGTCCTATTGAGGACAACCTCTCCAGCCCCTTTGATTTTAGAGGTGGCGTTGCTTCACATGAACAACCTTTTGCCCGTGGTTAGGGGCGTAACCGGATCATATGTGATCTCGATACTCGGGTCCACTCTAGTTGCTTTGGCAGACTGAGTGTCCAATTTCTTTACTGCCTTTATTTAGGCCTTCAGATCATTTAGGACCTGGAAACTATGGCCCACCTTACTAGGTGTCCACCACTTTTCCTATGAAATGAATTCTGGCACCACTCCAGTCGCCTGGAGGCCTTATATGACTGAGTGTCCAATATCATCATATCAAAGGAATTTCACCCACTCTAGTCGCCCGAGGCTTTGTATGACCGAGTGTCCAATATCATCCTATCAAAGGAATTTTGGCCCACTCCGGTCCGCCCGCAGGCTTTGTATGACCGAGTGTCCAATATCATCCTATGAAGGATCTTCTCGCCAAATAATATGACAGGCTCAACGTCATTAACTTTTAGACTTCTTCCGTTATGATTGGTGCCCGTATAATTCTTGGCGCTTACTTAAGAGTGGTAACGCTTTTCGCACGATCGGTGGATCTTACTCCCTCGTATGTGCGAACATACTTTACACACTTTAGTAATTACACTTAAAAGAACGGATCTTCTTAAGTCGTTTACAAAATCCAATCTTTAAACAGAAAAGAAGATGAGATTAAACTTCGATTTGTTAAAGCATAAGGAATATAAATTATTTTCATATTCCTCCTTACTTTAATCCATTTTTAATCGTACATAATTTAATCTTTATTCTTGACAAGTAAGAAAAACTACTTATCCCAATTTCGGATTCTCGGCTCACTTCGGTCACTTCATCGACCGAGTGTCCATTTCCTTCTCACCATTATTCGGATCCTTTGTCCGGGACGATATAGGCCTTCTGCTACAAGATAGAATAGCATCTTCGCCTTCTCCTCTTGTCCCGCTTCACATCCTCGTGCTCTCGAGAGCGCTTGTTTCCACCAGTCTTGGTAGCGGTGACACCATGAACACGTTCATCATCATCACTCTCTTCTACCAGAAAACCATTGCCATATCCAGATTTGGTGACACAACTTTTGACCGACATCTTTCGAACACTAATAGTAATACTATACAAATATTGTCTTAAGTTGTTGGGAGATTTTGCTCTATGGTACTTTATAAAGCAGTACGAGAAGTATTTAACTATTACAAGTATTCGAAAGGATAAACAAAGATTCAATAATTCAACATGGAATCTGAAAATTACAATAGTTACACAAGTAAAAACTGGAAATTCCAGTTTTATAGAAGACGGAAAAATATAAATTGGTTTTTGCTGAGTCGAGTGTAGCACTCTGTCCTTAAGACAATATTGCCCCGTATGTATCCTTTATACGTCCTGGACAATTTGTCTCCCAAGATAAAACAGCAATGGAACCCTTGAGCAAAGGAAACTCAAGAGCTACCGTGAAGAATATTGAGTAACGAAATGATGCTTGGAAGTTGTAGGAAGAAAACTATTTCGGTTGTGTATTTTCGTGCACCGTTTTTCTGCATCTGTTTCGTATTTTCGTGCATATGTCTTAGTTCTCAACAATGGTCTAAGGGGTGTTTATATAGGTGAGGGAGGGGTGTTTACATCGCTGAAAAGCGCCTCCATAATAGCCAAATAATGGCCATTATGGAGGTAGTAAAGTCACCAACATAAATGGGAGAAAGACCAACTGTTTTGGCCATTATAGGAGGAGTAATTCAGCCAAAATAAATGGCTGAATTGAGTGCTTGGCATTTCGTTTTTGACCGTCGAAATTCGATTTTCCGGAAACTTCGTGGACCAAACTCGTACATCTTGAAACTTCGGGGACCAAACGCACATCTGAAAGAATTCTGGGATCAAACTATACTTCTGGCAAAGTTTTCTGGCCCAAAAAGATAATATCAGAAGACCCACAGCCCACAGCCCGTGACCCGTGACCCGTGACCCGTGAACCCGGAACTCGGAACCGGACCGGACGGGCGGCGGCGGCGCGCGTGTGGTCTTTCCTTGAACCGAAGCACATCTAGGTCCTCCCTCCTTTAAACACATGGGATACCCATTGGGGTCCCAAACCCCAAACCAATTTTGAGTCTTATAAACAAAACAATTCTTTCTTCCTCCACCGATGAGGGAGAATTGCACACAATACCACACTTTTCATGCTTCAAACGCCTTACTTCGTGAACCAATATCTCTTTTATTTCTCAATGAAATTTGACGATTCTTGGCCCTACGGTTATCTACGTACTTAGTAGATCATGCATGTGTGAAGAACCGGATTCTCCAACATACGTTACACTAGTGTTTAAGCCGTTAAAGTTGGTCGGTCGCAACTCCCGCCAAAGGCAAATTTCCAACATTATTTGAATACGAGAACTTGCTATAGAGGGTTCCGGTATTCAAGCTAAGCAAGTGGAAGTTATAACTTATGACTATTTCTTCAACGTCAGCTGCCCAAACTGCAAGTTGCCAAGGCCAGGTATGCATTATTATTGAGTTCCTTAATTCGCTTATATCAAAGCGAGCATTTGATATCCTCCATCCTTGTTCAGGGAGACCCCATTCAGCGTCATGCAGATTGCGATCAGCATATAGGAGAGCCCCATCAGCATATGGGAGAGCCCATTCACCATACAGGAGATTCCCTTCAGCATACTGGAAATCCATTCCTATGTGGTTCAGCAATTCCCATTCAGCATACTGTAGATGAGGCAGCAAGAGACTGAATGTTTTCTCAATATCGCGCAGCTCTTCAGCTATACGAGTATCCACTTTATACATAGGAAATTCTTCTAGCCTGCGTATGAGGTTGCCTACTAAAGATTCCATCTTTTGAGTACTTTTTCAGAACTTTACGTCGTGCTAATTGCCCTCTACTGTATTATTGGAAATGGATGAAATAGAGAAATTAGAATGAAAGTTGTGAAGAAGGAAGTCCATGGATGTTGTGGGAAGCAATGTGAGCAAATGGAAGATAGGGAAACATGTTGCTTTGATCTCGTATACATATATATATATATATATATATATATAAAATTCCCGTCTTAAAATGAAGCATTAACTTCCTTGTAATTTCTAAAATTTAACTAAACAAAGCAACTAGAAAGGATAAATTAATAACAACTTGTAATGTCAGTAATGTTAGTTGGATTATCGTATTTTTTTATAGCAAGTTACACGTATTTTTATATGTGTCAACCAAGCTCCATATACTACCTCACAAAATTTTAGGCCAAGACAGATCCAACTAATTAAGAAATGTCAATTTCAAGTTACTCCAAAGAATCCAAAAAAAATTTGATGTTTCATACTACTATTCACCAGTTTCTTTTGTTTTGTATTTACAAGAGCATATGCCTTTCCGAATTTTCCAGCATATGATAAAGTTAGCTATTCTGTCCCTGATTTCTATATACTATGTCTCTCTGATAAATTGATTTAGTTGTGAATTTTCCATCTGAACAATGCTCATATACAGAATAATCTGACTGATCCTGCACCTACCTATTGGCAGACCTGTTTTGATATGTTCCGTAGTTTATCTTGATGATATCATTTTTTCTGCGAGGGCATCCTTCATTTACAAGCTTTATTTCTATCATAATTTTTCCATGTGGACGCCTATCCATTTCTTGATGGCTTACTTCTCTTTCGAAATTTAGTTAATATGAGGTAGATCAAAGTCTTCAAATTAGTCTGCTGCATCAAGTATATATTTATCCACAAACTCATGATCATAAGCTAATTTCGACTTTGTATATACTGAGAATCTTTAACATACAAATACGAAAATTTAGACTATCTATACATTTCATTGATTGTTGAGTTGTATAGAGCTAGTTTCTCCTGCTCTTAATTATAATCAGCAAGTAAAGGTGGAAAAATGAGCCAATGAAAACATAACCCGCCCAACTCACTCAAGTTTGGGCGAGTTATTGACTCGTCCATTAATTAACTCAAATCATTTTATCCCGTCCAAATTCAGACCAACGGCCCATTTGGCACCTCTATCAGCAAGCTGTTTTGAATACTCTATCGATCCACCTGTCAACCTAACATTATGTTGAATTGTCTCATGAATTATGCTATTTGACTCTAGTTAGAGCGACCGGTCAAATACGACAATCAATTTTATACTCCTATAAACAAATAAAGTGCCTCCATCACGACGTAACCTGTGATGCACTCGCATAATATTTATTCCAAGACATGTATCTTGCAATATAATTTACTAATAAGTCTTTTCCGTGACCATGGGAAGACATATTAAGAAAGAATGTTTTCCATATTATATTCCATTGACTTCTCTGGGAGAGTGGGAGGAACCATCATTTTATAAAAGCATAATACATGAATAGACCCTAACTTGACCTAAGCTGGCATGTCTTTCAATTTTGAATGTACACAAGTAAGCATCTTAACTTGTCTCTACTTTATGAGTTGAACACTCCAACTTACAAAATGATTATCTAGACACTTCCAAAATTTATGTGACACGTCAGTATTTGTGTTTACTTGTTCAATTTTATACAAGTTGAGGTGCCTACTTGTGCACATCCAAAGTTGGAGAACATACTTGTCAACTGAGGCCAAGTTTGAGGGCTTGTTTATATATTATGCCCTTTTATACGTACATTGACGAAATTGTTGAAAATTTGCCTTTGCCGGGGAGGTGCGTCCACCCATATTTAATGAATTAAACACTAGTGTTCCGCATGTTGGAGGCTTTTTCTCTTCTCACATGCATGATCTACGAAGTGAGTAGATGACCGTAGGGTCAAGAATCGTCAAATTTTGTTGAGAAATGAAAGAGATATTGGTCCACGAAGTAAGGTGTTTGAGGCATGAAAATATGGTGTGGGACAAATCTACCACATCGGTGGGAATATGAAGAATTGCTCTCTATATAAGTCTCTAATGTGGTAAAGGGTTTGGGACCCCAAGGGGTATCCCATGTGTTTAAATGAGGAAGGACCTAGATGTACTTACGTTCAAGGCTAAGCCCACACGCGCGCCGCCTGCCCGTCCGGTCCGGTCGTGGGGACTTTCTGATATTATATTTTTGGACCCCAAATTGCTTAATATTTATAGTTTGGTCCCTAGAGTTTTTGGAAAGTTGGTTTTGGGAAAGACGGAAGGCAGAAACTTTCTGCCTACCGTTTGGACTGGTTTTTGGAGCATTAACCAGCCATTACTTGGCTGTTAACTACTTCATAAACAACCCTCCTTCATGACCATTAATCTACCCCTCTTCAATAGCCATGAACAGCCTTAAACCTGCCACACTAATGGCCTTAAACCTGCTATTAACAACCCTCACTAATGGCTATTAACAACCTTGTTTGTGGTTGTTGGGCAACCTCCTCCATGCTATATATTGATGCCTCCTTTGGCTCAATTCGTGACAGAATAACAGAGATATACGTGACTGAAATTTAGCACAAAACAGTGAGCAAAACAGACAGAAAATAGCACAAAACACAGCTCAAAACAGTGAGCAAACAGTCAGTGAAAAACATTGCAAAAACAATGACTTAAGACCCTCATATACACAAGATATACACTACAGAGACAAAACAGAAGAGAAGATAGAAACTCTTCCTTCCTTTTCCATATCTTCAACAAGTCGATTCATATTTGTTTTATTCGGCAGGCTCAACCTATTGGCTTTGTAGCGTTGAGATTAAAGTGTTGTTTTATCTTGGGAGACTATTGCCCGCTAACGTAAAAACATATATACGGGGCAATCTTGTCCTAAGGACAGATGGCAATCCCTCGACTCAACACACAATGTTGTAACCATCCAGATTTAGTTGTTTCTTGATTTCAGGATATCAAGATTTAAGACACAACAAGCTTGCGACAGTTCTCAACATTGGCCTTGCAAGGTTATCAAAATTCAAGACACAACAAGCTTGCGGCAGTTTTGAAGATTGACCATTTATTTATCCTTTCGAATACTTGTAATAGTTATTTACTTCCCGTACTGCTTTATAAAGTACAATAGAATACCAACAGTCTTACATTCACAAAAAATCTGCTATAACATAAAAAATGACGTGAACAGGTAAAGCACAAAAAAAACACCATTTTGTGCCCCCATATTACGTTGTCCAAGCTCTAGTTTGCAAGTTTGGGTGTGCGGGCACTGTTGAATTGTCCCAGATAGGTGGGATATAGATTTCTTGGTCTCCTTATATGATTTTGGTCGAACCTCGCTTCATAAATTAGCTTGTGAGGTTGAATTAGACTCAAAATTTATTTCTTTATCCGTCACTCGAAATTTAATACATAATACATGAATAAATAAGTGAATATAAACCCCAAAAAGAAACTGTTTATGTTTAATACAGGGGGCTACTTTTCTACACAAGTGTTCTACCACGAACAGGCGGAACTTGTCTAATCTTTTAGTTTATTTAAGTAGTTATATTTAAAAGCCTATTGCGTGTTATTTATTAATCTTTAGACATAGCTGGAGAATGTTATTAGTGACCAAATTATTCAATAAATTTAGTTATTTTAATCGACATGGATGCAAGTAATTAACAGGAGTGTATAAGCTTATGAAAATTAACTTTCATTACCTAACTTTTACGATCAGTCGACAAAATTATTAATTAATATAATTATCTATTTCTTGAAAACGAAATTTTCCAGATTTTTTGAACATTTTCAACAATTAGAAGTTTGAGGGCCTATTGCAAATTAAAAGCATTATATATTACCAAGTTTGAGGGCCTATTTATGTATTATGCCATAGTTGTGATAAGATTGATAGAATCTCTTCCCCTTAATTAGAAGTTTCGGGTTTGAGCTCTCATATGGAGCACTTCTCCATTTATATGCCATGCAAATGAATTAATTGGGGATTTCAATACAAATATCGAATATCGGACCAAAAAAATATTATCTATAAACAAATATAGTGCCTCCATCACGACTTTGTGATCAAGCATTATATATTACCAAGATACGTAACTTGCAATAGGATTCATTATTCTCTCCAATATAATTCAAATAGTCACGGCAAGAAATTTAAGGCGTACGTGGGGGAGAAAGAATGTTTTTGATGTTACATTTCATTGACTTCGTTAATAAATTAGAAGGTGAGTGTGGATTTTGGAAGGAAGCTTCATGTGACAAATTCGTTGGTGAAATATTACATTTGACCAAGTAGCATTGATTTTTTTTTCGCTGTTCGGACAGGCTATATATGATATTTAATATTTCTTCTGTCTCATTTATGCGTCATTAATGTAGAGGGTCGAACATTTGACAAACTCACCCTATCCATTTTAAATAGGATTTGGTCGTTGTTCCAGTCCAATTCTGTCTTATCAAACAAGACTGACTTCTTACCAACCCGTGATGGCTCTAAGAACTCTGAATGATTGTTTGAACAACGAGTTACATTTACGTACCATTAGTGCCAATATTGACATGTTGGGAATAGTGAAAGAAATAACTACACCTGTCTTGTCGAAGTAGAAAATGTGTCATTAGTTCGAAAATACTTTCTTAAAGTAGCGAATCAGAAATAGGATTAACTACCGATTCCGAAGGAACTGGAGTTACTTCTCTTTTCCATTCAAGAATTCTCATGCATTTACATGCCCCTTTGAGACCCCTCGCCGCCACGGACCACTTGAGCCCAAGGGGCTTGCACACTCTCCCGAGATCGAGGACTGGTGACAGTGAATCTGGTGGCGGCGGAGGCTACGTCGGCGACACCATCAGTAATAATGGGTCAACTTCAAAGAACTAGAGCTTCACTGACCCTGTAATAATGAACAGTTCCCGTATTAATTATTCATTTGATTTTCTTTATTCTTGGGGAGTTGTTATCTGCGGAAGAATCCTTTCATTCATTACATTTAATGGTAATGATCGAGAAGCTAACCGACGTTATTAGTTAATTAATCAAATTGGGCCGTCTATCAGTGCACTTCATTTTGAATGTGTTTGTAATCTTGCTTTCTGCGTTTTATCATCTATGACTAAGATGAAGACTTATTTCCGCTCCATTCAAACGGAACAGAAAAAAGAAAAGAAGGGGAAATAACGCTGGCGAAGAACGTGGTGATTTACAGATTTGGTATGGAAGAGGGGGGTGGGGTGTCGTGGAGGTGGAGGAGAAGAGGGTGGTGGTAGTGAAATTGGTGGCGATGGTGGCGGCTAATATGGTGGTTCCGGTGAGATGGGGTGATGGTGATGAAAAAGATATTAAAATTGATTGTTTTAATAGTTTGAGTGTGATATTAAAATTTTCGATATAATTTAGGAGTCAATCTATATCTTTTCCGCTTGAAAAACTGATGAGATGCATGAAGTTTCACATTCAACATTCGGTTGTCTAACAGTTTTTCTTCCCTAATGTGACTTCTTGATTAAAATGTCTTCAGTAAAAATATATGTAGATACAGTTTGCTTCTGAAGAGTCATTTGATTAATTTCTTAAGCTAAATTCAATTAGATTCACTTAGTTATAAATAATATTTATTATTATGAATGTCTATCTCTACAAGGAAAGTTATGATTAGTAACTTTGGAACCAAATCAGTTTTCTATTATAAATAGAGATATTCCCTTCATTGTATTTAGATCCCTCAAGAGAAATAATAATTCTCTCCCCTTTTTTTACAACATTTTTGTTTTAGTTTTATTATTTCACAACACATTATCAGCACGAGTCTCTAATTTATACTCTAAATTTATATCTATAATTTCGACTGAAATGGAAGAAAGTAAGAGTTGCCTCAGATATTCTCGTTTAGCATCTTTTTTTTATTTCCTACTCGTTTCTCGTTCTTATTTCTTCTCTCTGTTGTTCGAATGTTATGGAGGAGGCAAATCATGTTTTGCTGAAATCTTTGAAACTCTGATCATGCGGTCAGATGACAATTTTACCAACCTTATTAGTCGGTTGTGATTCAATCTTAACATTTAATTTTTCATATAAGCCAATTCATTACTACGGAACTAGAAAAAAGTATGTTATGAACGCAGGAGGAACAGGTGGGGACCTGGTTCTCAGGAGAATATCAATTCAGGATTTGTTATCATCAAAAAAGAGAAATTGATAAGTTATGTTATTTTGAATTTTGATGATCTGCCAAACATTTGAAGAACCAAATAGGGACCAGGTATGCTATCCGTTTCCTTGGTTGTCGTACAGTCAACACTACAGCTGTAAAACTGTATTGTTCCCTGACAGAAGTACATCAGTACAACTGCAGCTTGCTAGTGGCCAAACCAAGATCTGAATAGTCCCTAACTCCTTACACATGCTCTCCAATATATATACAACATGTTATAAGGTTTACCTTAACACTTGAAAACCTAAAATCACTTGTGCAAAGTCAGCCGCCACAAGTTTCTCCAAGTGCTTCCAAAAACAAAGCATTTGCAAACTGAAGGACCAGAACCCGACAACTGAAGATGTCTAAGTCCTTTAGTTTGTTTTAGGTCTTTGTCATTTTGTTCTTTATTGTAATCCTACACTACTTTTAAGAAGTGTTATAGTATTACAGATTTCAACCTTTGTTGGTTGGTGTTCTTAGCTAGAGTTAGTCAAGGTTTGTAGCTTTGCAATAGAGTTATTGTAAAGGGCTTACAATAGAGGTATTGTAAGGGGTGAGGGATTAATAGTTTAATTCACAGGTTGCAAGAGGTCATAATATGAAGTTGTTCAGTTAGTGAAGTTGAAAATCCTTCTTGGTAGGTCGTGGTTTTTAATCCATTGAGCGAGAAATTTTCCACGTAAATATCGTGTGTTATTTATTTTCTGTTTTGTTTGAGGGAACATATAGAGAACCTGATTCTCTATACTGTTTGGTGGACTCTTAGTTTATATCATATGCTTTGATGTTCTTTCTTTAACTTCATGGTTCGTTTCATTGCTTAAACTTTGAAAGATTTTATTATAAATGTACAACCATCAGAAGTGGTAATATATTGATGTCTTCATTAATTATCAGAAGTGTAATATTTATCTTGGTTGCAATCGAAGATATGTTAGAGAAAAATCTTCTATATTATATATGTCTCGATTTGCTTATGAAGTAGTAACATCTTAAAAGAGGTTATAAGCTAGCATAATTTTATATGGTTAAGGCATGTTCAGATGATTATGTTCCATGCTTGAAGAATGAGAACTTTGATAAATGTTACAAATATAGATCTATTTCTTGAAGTGAATGTGACAGTATATGGTAAAGCTTATATTTATAGATGTGCGTTTGGCTGTAAGTTATCACGACACACCTCCAGAACATGTAGAATAATTGAGAAAACATATTCTATACTTTACTCCCGAAGTAGTAAACTCAAAAATATGCTCATGAAGTATTAAACTAAGAAATCTACTCCCGAAGTAGAAAACTCATAAATCTGCTCCAGAAGTAGCAAAATTTTGAACTCTACTCGTTAAGTAATAAAACTTTGAACTCTACTCTGAAAGTAATAGAAAACTTTGAAAGTAGTAAAATTGTAAACTTTACTCTTGTAGTAATATGAAATTTACTCTCGAAGTAGTAAGGCTCTGAAACTTTACTCTCGAATTAAAACTTTGAATTTACACCCAAAATGGTAAACCTTTGAACTTTAATCCCAAAGTAGTAGACTTTTAAAATTTACTCCAGAAGTAGTAGAACTATGAGATTTACTCTCAAAGAAGTTCAAATTTAAAATTTATTCCTAAAGTAGTAAGACATTGAAAAATGTCTAAGAAATATTTTAAAGCGATATTTTCTTGTGGTTGAGAGAAATAATGAGCTATTAAAAATTATGTATAAAGCTCATCTAAATGACCAAGTTTCATTTCTCGAAGTGAATGAAGAAATACAACAACACACCTCCCGAAGAGATTAAAATAACAAAGGATATAAATATTATTTTGTGGTATGAAGGTCATTGAGGCACATACCTGTCGTATGTCAAATCATCTTGGATATTTTATTATGTATCATTCTAAGGCAAAGGGATATAATTTTTATAAAATACTTTCTGTGATAACCACATTAATATATTATGTTTACTTACTGATTTTTTAGAAGGAAATAACACTTCATATCAAACTCTCCTCAAGAAAGAAATAATTATGTGGTTGTCGCTTTGATACAAAATATTGGGATGTTAATGGGTATTCTCCTTGAAGGAGATATTTACCATAGAAGTTGATGATAAAAATATCAAAGATTGTATAACTTAATGTTTACTTTTTGTCATTTATGAATTTAAGAATATCTTTAAATATTCATTTGGTTGAAATTTTATGTCAAGTTAATATTTGATAGTACAAAATTAATTAAAGGCTCTAGAAGAGCTAACTATTCATCTAGAAGATCATGGCACTAGTAGTGTCCAAACAATATGTGATTATGGAGAAGAAAATTAAATGCTCCTGAAGAGCTTAAATACAATTATGTAATTCATTTTAGATTGTAATATACGAAGTTGGGTTGATCGAAATACAAGTTGTAGTAAACCCGAAGTTTACTAAAGTAAATGACTATTATATTAAAACTATATATGATGGGAGGATTAAATATCTTCAAATTCATAGTGGATAAGAAACATGGCACGGTAAATCAGAAGTTTATTGATACAAAAAGAAATCCATGTCATAGTAAATCAGAAGTTTACTAAAACAAATAGCACATGGTGTGATAAACTTGAAGTTTACTAGTATAAATAATTTTATTAGTCGGCATGAGCGATTTGGTCATCCCGATTCAAATATGATGTGCAGATTAAGTATTTGATATATATTGAAGAACTAGAAGATTCTTCAAGAATTTATTTGTGGTGCTTGTTCTCATGATAATTTGATTATATCAGCTAATTAATATCGGGATTGAATTTCCTAAATTCTGAAAAAAAATATAAAAAGTGAGTATGGGCCTACTCACTTGTTATGTGATATCCTAAATATATGAATTAATGAGATGATCACATGTGCGTTTATTGTCAACCTGCAGTTTGACATTTACAAAATTGCTTGCTCAAAATAACTAAGCTAAGAGTACAATTTTTCAGATTATGTAATCAAGACAATCCATCTTGATAATGCTGCTGGTTTGGCGTTGAATACCTCCAATAAATAGCTAAATCATTGCTTATGAGAACAAAGCTTCATGTGCTGGTCTGAGATATAATATATTGCATACAACATCACTTGTATGTTTCAGATCATTAAATTATGATGAGTTCTCCCCTCACAATTTGTTCAGGGTTAGAAACCGTAATATTTCATCTAATAGATTTTGTGTGTGGTATATGATTAATTAAACTACCATGACGCATAAAAATGAATTCACCCAAAGAAGATGGAACATATATTAGTTTTTCTAACATAAGAGGGAAATAATAAGTAGCTAAAAAATATTTTATGAATTATCATTAGTATGATCCTTATTCAAGGATAATTCAAGTCAAGTGCCAGAAGCATTTGTTGATCCAAAACTAATTTCATATTTCAGCTGCAAAATGCTTCTATTAATATTAATGTCCCTAAAGGACAGAGTCTACGACATGCATGAAGCATGGTAGATCAATCGACTTCAAATGCAATAATTCTTGAAAAGGGACAGGAGCAAATGATCAAATGGTCATAATAAGGAGGCAATGTGCTCTTGAAGAGCCTATGACATAACACTTCATGCAACCTTATGAGAAGTGTAGGTACCTAAAAATAATGAAAGTGATTAGATCTCAATAAGTTATGTCACATTGCGAATAGATACAAATGATATATTGTCGACAATATATTTGGTATAATATAACGCAATATTGTAAAAGATTGTGAGGATCTGAATTCTATATTTATAAAGCATGCTAACGTAGACATT
Source organism: Anisodus tanguticus (assembly GCA_034509755.1). NCBI lineage: Eukaryota > Viridiplantae > Streptophyta > Magnoliopsida > Solanales > Solanaceae > Anisodus > Anisodus tanguticus. Next base: position 1,832,377 of record CM067543.1, on the reverse strand, counting down.
ATTACCAAGTAAAATGACACATTTTGGTAAGCTTCAAGTAGACTTGTTCATCGGGTCGGGGACCCGCCTGACCCGGCCCGATCCGACCCAAAAAATCAGGGCTAGGGTCAGCTTATATCTGACCCGTGAGCCACCTGACCCAAAAAAGCTGGGACCCGATCATATGTAGGGTAGGGCCAGGGTCAGAATTTTTTAACCATTTGATCCGGCCCGACCCGGCCCGATCACCGACCCGACCCCGACCCCAGACCCGCGTATTTTTTAATATAATTTATATTATTTTTATTTTATGAATATTTATTTTTACTTATATAGGTGAAGGGACAAACGAAGAAGAATCTAGTGATGATGATGCTTATGATGATGTTGATGAATTATCGTGATGTTGGTTTGTACTTGCCTCTTGTTTGTTTATAGATTTACAGCTAAAAGTGTGAAATTTACTTCAGTTCTTTTTGGTGTAATTTTTAATGATTTCATGCTTCTGTTTGTTGTAATTTTTAATTGGTGACAAATTATATCGGATAACGGATTGGGTAGAATTGCAGTGTTTGCTTACTGTTTTTTTTTTGTAGAGCGGGTCAGGGCCGACCCCTGACCCGTAGGGTCCCCAAAGGGTCAGGACCAGGGTCTGAAAATAAAATAAAAACAGGGTCAGGGTCGGGCAAGCAGAAAAAAAAAAGTCACTTGACCCGGCCCGATCCGAGCTTTGAACAGGCTTCAAGCTTATTGGTCTTGCAGTCTAGACTGCAGAAAATGTCATGCATTTAAATATTGATGGATATTGTCACTTGACAAAATTTATATGAAAATTCTTGAAGAATTTTAAATGCCTGAAACATAAACATATTCTAAATTATGTTCATTATATGGATTAAATCAAACAAGGTGAATGTGATTTTATCATGATGAGTATTCATTGACTAAGGGTCTATTTATCTTTACGTCTTTGTGGAAATCAAAATCTATCATATTGTTGGTGTAAGTTGATGACTTGAATATTATTGACACTCTTGAAGAGTTTTCAAAAGCAGTATATTATTTGTTGAAACTTGAAAGAAGTTAAATTGAGAAACTTGCAGAACTAATTTGGTCCTGAAGTATCATATCTTTATGCAATTGATGCATTTATAAATTTTGTTATACCTATGAGGGATTACAGTCATACGATGTTATTCTACATGCCAATCAAATCATATAAAGATAACATCTGTTTATAAAGCAAGTCAGGAATGCATTTGGAGTGATTTCAACAATATTAATTGCCGATGATGCAACTCTTCCAAAAGAGTGGAGATGCAATAAACACAGTCCAACTAAAGGGATGATTCATAAAATAGATAAAACAAATCATATTTTACCAAAGTTTTTCTTCACACGAGCTCCAAAAGAATGATGATATCAACATGCAATAGATTCGTTTAAGTGATAATATGATTGATTTGTTTACCAAGTCTCTACCAACTGCAACTTTCGAGAAGATGGTGCACAAGATTGAGATGTGAAGATTCAAGTCGCTGGATTGAAGTTCTCATCAGGGGGAATCAATACGTGTTATACTCTTTTTCCCTTTCAAGCTTTTTATCCCACTGGGTTTTCCTTGTAAGATTTTTTTTTTTTTTTTTGTTGACGAAGGAACCCGCAGCCGCTACTCTCTCGAGTGCGCACAGGGTAAACCCCGGACTGACGCAATAGCCTGCAAACCACGTCAGCCGATTAACCACACTTGGCAAGCAAAAACTGTGGTAGGGTAAACTTTTTAAAGTGACTGGTCCCATCGCATTACGGCCCCATACCCCAGAAAACCCCACCTCCGGCCTGGCCCTACGGATTAGTATACACCGCTTGGCCCTACGCGTATGGAGGGATTTTTTTGGGGGAACACAGTTCCACTCTCTCTGATCAGAGGACTCGAACACGGAACCTCAGACAACAATACCCTAATGTATTGGCCACTGGGCCAAACACTTTGGATTCCTTGTAAGATTTTTAATGAGGCAACCAAAGGGCGTATTATTAGAAATGTGTACTATTTTTCCTTCACTATAATTTTTTTCACTGGGTTTTTCTAGTAAGGTTTTAACGAGACTCATTAGCTACCGAATAGGCATTCAAGGGGGAGTGTTATAAATAATATTTATTATTGTGAATGTCTATCTCTACAAGGAAAGTTATGATTAGTAACTTTGGGACCAAGTCATTTTTCTATTATAAATAGAGATGTTCCCTTCATTGTATTTACATCCCTCAAGAGAAATAATAACTCTCATCCCTTTCTCTATAATATTCTTGTTCTAGTTTTATTATTTCACAACACACTTGATATTTTAGTTGTAATTATTTTTATATGAATATGATTAAAAATATATTTTAAAATATTATTCAAAATTATAATATTTGAATCTCAAGAAATAAAAAAAATGACACATCTATCTATCTATATTTATATTATATTAAAAGCACGATGTACCTTAGGAATGTTGATTAAACTTGTTTTTCTTCATTAAAAAACTCTACAATAGATAAAATTGTGATTTAATAAATTTTAAAATTTTAAAATCAGCTAAAATTTATTTATTAAATCTTTCCTTATTTTACTAAAAGTCTAAATCTCGACAAACCTTTATACACGGAAACTAACTAAAGTACAACTACTAACTAAACTTATTAAGTTAGACATTCTTGGATTGAGGTTGGGATTTGGGGGAGAAGGGATAGTGGTTGGCCGTGAATTAAAACTAAAATAGTAATATAATCAAAGAAGGATTCATATCATAAGAAATTACAGTGACATAAGAATTTTTCCTCACTCAAAAGTTTTAATTCTTTCAGGAAGCAATCGAACATAAATTACGACCTATTTAAGAGATATTTGTCGCTCTAATAGGCTGGTACGTCGGTCTTTGTTTAGCTAAATCTATTATGGTTTCTGTAAACGTGTACAAGTATAACACTATAATCCCTATTCATAATTAGAATAAGATTCTAAACTAGGATTCCTATTATATTGATACTATTAGCGAATATTCTCAGAATATTCTCCGTATATTTTGTAATAATGGTAGATGTATAATTAAGGTAACTTAGGATTCTAACTGTATTAGGAATCAACCTTTGTAAGGTAAGTTAGGATTCGTACCATATTAGGAATCAACCTTGTACAGCTATATATATTGTGAATAATGAAAGGAATCCAAAAAAAAGGAAAATTATTCCATCTTTCATGGTATCAAGAGCCTAAAACCTAAATCCCTCCTCTTCCTTATTCTTGGCCGAAATTAGGAATTTTTTTTCTGATTTCGCAGAAAAAAAAATTTCTGCTTTCTTCCTCTCTTTCTCGGCCAAACCAGAAAATTCCCTTCCCTCGGCAGGCGGCAACTAGGGATGGCAACGGATAGGATCTGGATCGGATCCTACTAGATCCAGATCCGTTTTTCATACCTGAATCCAGATCCATCGGGTTCATAAAAATCATATCCAAATCCGGATCCATCGGATCCACCGGATCCATCGGATCCACCGGGTCCACGGATCGGATCTGGATCCACATGTAAAAAAAATTGTCTTGCTAAGAATTTTTTTTTGAACTGACAAACGATTTTTACTTAGCTAACAATTTACTGTGTTTCAATTTGAAATGTTCATATGAGATATTTTGTTCGTTGTCTCGTTTTGATTGTGAACTATTAATTGAAAATGTTGGACAATGACAATAGTAGTGGAAAATGCAGACTAGTATTTCCACAATACTGAACTTGCATGTGCTTGTGAATATAATTTTAACTACTTGTCTATGGAGATGTTAGTCATTCACTAATATAACATTGATTTTATTATCGAAGTTACCTCTTTATTTTTTGATTTTTGAGTTAACGCGGGGATAAATTAAATTTGTTTTGAGAATAAAACTTGTAAGGATGTGCTTAGCAATTTTAAGAAAATATTTATAAAATTACATTCTAGGTTATGAATATATTTAATAAAAATGGGATCCACGGGTCGGATCTGGACCGGATACGGATCTCAAATACAAGATCCAAATCCAGATCCGATCCGTCAAAAACGGATCCGGGTCCGATCCGGATCCGTCGGGTCCAAATTTTGAAGATCCATATCCTATAAAACGGATCTGGATCCACCGGATCCGGACCGGGTCCAGGATCCATTGCCATCTCTAGCGGCAACCATGTCTTCCCCCCCAAATTCCGGTTCATCCACTGGCACAATTGACAACCCCTCTCAACGTTCAGTATCTTCTTTTCATCCGGCATTCGCCGTTACCAACATCAAGAATTTTATCCCTATAATTCTTGACCAAGAAGACTGTCAATATTCCATATGGATGGAACTATTCTACATTCATGCATGTGCATACAACGTGCTCGATCATATTGACGAATCTGCTCCTCGTCCCACCGATGTTACAGACTCAATCTGGCGTCGTCTTGACGCCATCGTCAAACAATGGATCTACGGCACCATCTCCAAAGACCTGTTGTGCACTATCATGAAAACAGGTGCTACGGCACGTGAACTTTGGGTCCGGCTAGAAGAAATCTTTCAGGACAATAAAAATACTCGGGCCGTATATTTGGAAGAGCAATTCAATAATACCCGCCTCGAGAATTTTAACAACATGTCCGAATATTGTAAGCAACCGAAAACTCATAACCGATCAACTATCCAACGTCGGGACTTCGTTTCGAAACCAAGATGGTGCTTCAACTTGTTGCGGGTTTACCAAAAGGTGAATATGACACACTCGCAACAATGATTCAACAAGCCGACCCTCTCCCAAGTTTTAACAAGGCACGTTTACAACTATTGTTGGAAGAAATTAGACGTGCTAAACAAGATGAACATAATCAAAAGGCGTTAGCCATTGACGGGATGGCAACACCTGCGACCAAAGCGGCAACCGACGATTCCGGCGGCGGAAGGCAGCAGCAGCAGAGTGGCGGAGGTCGTGGCGGCGAGAGGTCGCAACAACAAAGGCAAGGGACGCGGAAAGGGCCAACGCACCCAGTGGATCGGACGACCCAACCACCGGACAAGAACGCAGCAGCGGCCCAACCAGCGGAATCGGGCCTCGCCCGCATGCCCGTACCCGACCGTAGGGGCCCGGGCCCAGCAGCCTTGGTCGATCGGCCTCTTGGGCCATGCCCCGCCACCGAGCGAGCCCACCAAGAGCAGAATAACGCCCACCCGATGGCGGTCCAACAACGAAGAAGCATTCTGCAGCCCACCGCAATCCAAAGAAGAAGCAGCATGCGGCAAGCAAGCACTCGCAAGCGGCCCGGCCACCGGCCCCGACCGATTTGGGCCAGGCATACACCACCGTGAACCTTCAACAGCCCGACGAAAATTGGTACATGGACACCGAGCCACATCTCACCTCACCCGGTCGTCGGGTAACATATCTCAACTACGTCGGCTAAAGTGTCCTCAATTTATTACCGTGTCGGCAATGGTCATCGCATTCCAATTGAAGGTTACGGTAACACACACACCAAACATCCACACCCACCTTTCTCCCTAAACCACGTCCTATACACACCTAACATCATTAAAAACTTAATCTCTGTTAGAAAATTCACTAGCAATAATTCTGTGTCTGTCGAATTTGACCCTTTTGGCTTTTCTATGAAGGAACTCAATACGGGAAAAATTCTTACACGCTGCAATAGTGTGGGAGATCTCTACCCATTCACTCAATCTTCCGCTGACAGACCGCAAGCACCTCTATCCCTTGCGGCGATCTCTCCCTCAACTTGGCACAACAGACTCGGACACCCCGAGACCCGCTTTTACTTTTCTTAGGACTTCTAAGCGTATTCAATGTACTAATGGGAAAATTGCCCAACACTGTTTTTCTTGTCCACTAGGCAAACATACTCGTCTTCCCTTTATGTCATCAAACAATGTTACTTTTTCTCCATTTGATATTGTTCATGATGATTTGTGGACATCTCCGATTGCTAGCTCTTTGGGTCATAAATTCTATCTAGTATTCTTGGATGATTTTTCACATTTTGTCTGGATTTACCCACTGAAATTCAAATCTGATGTTTTTGCAAAATTCCTTGAGTTTCAAAAATTCATTAAGACACAATTTGAAAAACCTATTAAATCATTCCAATGTGATAATGGACGTGAATTTAATAACTCGGCATTTCACAATTTCTGTTCTAAACAAGGCATGGTTTTCCGTTTTTCTTGTCCCTATACTTCTTCCCAAAATGGAAAGGCTGAAAGAATTATACGTACCATCAATAACATGGTCCGTACACTTCTGTTTCATGCCTGCCTACCACCGCCTTTTTGGGTTCTATGTTGTCAAAATGGTAGAATCCCTTCTAAATATTTTACCAACTAGCACACTCCAAAACAAAACTCCTACAGAAATCTTATACCATAGGCAGCCATCATATGATCACCTACGTATTTTTGGATGCTTATGCTACCCCAACATAGCCTCCACTGCACCCCACAAACTTGCCCCTCGCACTCTTCCATGTGTCTTCCTTGGTCTATCTCCTAATCATCGGGGCTACTTGTGCTATGACATTGCTACTCGCAAAATTATCGTCTCCCGTCACGTCACCTTTGACGAGACAACCTTTCCTTTTTCAAATCTCCGTAAATTTCGGACCACCGATTACATCTTTCTCGATGAACCAAGTCTATCCCCGGTCATCCAAAATCTATACCAACAAGCGACCCACCGTTCCGACAGTCCCACCGTCCGCACCACCCCACCCGCTCCCCTGCTCACCCCTACGGCCCCCGGTCGAGTCACTGCGCCACCGGCGACACTGCGCCGCCCACCGGTCCCGAACCGGTGGACCAAAGAACCTCACAGCCCCCGACCCACCACCACCGCCCTCACATCGCATGGAGACTCCCCGCACAACACGGGATCTTCAAACCCAAGGTTCAATTCAATCTCTCCACACAAACCTTATCACCCATTCCAAAAAATCCAAAACTAGCAAAACCGGACCCAAATTGGAATGCGGCCATGTGCGAGGAATTTAACGCTTTAACCAAGCGAACACTTGGGATTTGGTACCTAGACTAGCCGGTGTGAATGTTATCCGGTGTATGTGGATATTTCGTCACAAGTTCAAAGACAAGGTGACTTAGAGAGGTATAAGGCAAGACTAGTTGCCAATGGCACTAATCGGCGGGAGGGTATTGATTGTGGTGAGACATTCGATCCGGTTGTTAAACCGGCCACTATTCGACTATTCACGGTATTGCTATGGGCATGCATTGGCCGATTCATCGACTTGATGTCAAGAATGCGTTTCTTCATGGGGATTTGAAAGAGATCGTGTACATGCATCGACCTCTGGCTTTGTTCATCCGGCGACTCCGCGGTTTGTGTGTCGTCTCAGGAAATCATTGTATGGATTGAAACAGGCACCCCGCGCTTGGTATGATCGGTTCGCCAGGTATCTTCTGCAGATTGGTTTTGTATGTAGCATGTGTGATACATCTCTCTTCACGCTTCATCGAGGTAGCAGCACTGCATATTTGCTATTATATGTTAATGACATTGTTCTTAATGCCTCATCTGACGGGTTGAAGAATGAAATCATTGCTCTACTCAAAACTGAATTTGCTATGACTGACTTGGGCAAGCTAAGTTATTTTTTGGGTATATCGGTGACAAGATCTGCAGCCACTATGTTCCTGTGTCAGCGTAAGTATGTAGAAGAGATAGTGTACAGGGCCAAGATGGCAAATTGTAAAATTATGCCAACTCCGGTGGACTCAAAATCCAAGCTTAGTGCTAATGACGGTGCGCCAGTTTCTGATCCCACTCTATATCGGAGTCTAGCAGGTGCTCTTCAGTATCTTACATTCACTAGGCCTGATATTGCATATGCCGTTCAGGAGGTGTGTCTGTTCATGCATGACCCCCGAGAGTCCCATTTTGCCGCCCTCAAACGTATTATCAGATATGTTAAGGGCACACTAGACTTTGGTTTACATCTATACACATCTGCCCCAACCAAGTTGCTAGCCTACACGGATGCAGATTGGGCAGGATGCCCCGACACACGTCGCTCCACCTCAGGGTACTGTGTATTTCTAGGGGATAATCTTATCTCATGGTCCGCCAAGCGGCAGGCCACGCTATCCCGTTCGAGTGCTGAAGCAGAATATCGCGGAGTTGCTAATGTTGTCGCTGAGATCTGTTGGCTCCGAAATCTTCTTTTGGAGCTCTAGTGTCCATTGCGCAAGGCGTCTATAGTCTATTGTGACAACATATTTGCTATCTATATGTCTCATAATCCAGTCCAACATCAGCGGACTAAGCATATTGAGATGGATATCCACTTTGTGCGAGAGAAGGTTGCCCGTGGTCAGGTCAAAATTTTACACGTGCCTTCCTCTTATCGGTATGCGACATTTTCACAAAGGGACTACCGCGACGACTCTTCACCGACTTCCGATCCAGCCTTAGCATTCGGCCTCCTCCCGCTCCGTCTGAGGGGGAGTATTAGCGAATATTCTCAGAATATTCTCCGTATATTTTGTAATAATGGTAGATGTATAATTAAGGTAACTTAGGATTCTAACTGTATTAGGAATCAACCTTTGTAAGGTAAGTTAGGATTCGTACCATATTAGGAATCAACCTTGTACAGCTATATATATTGTGAATAATGAAAGGAATCCAAAAAAAAGGGAAATTATTCCATCTTTCAGATACCATGTAAGATGATATTAATCTCCCTTAGGGAGTTTTTCTCATTAATATCAATATATATATAGTGTACAATATACAATCTTAATACAAGAGGAATCACATTCCCAATATAAGAGGAATCCTAGTTTAGAATCATATTCTAATTATGGGTAGGAATTATAGTGTTATACTTATACACGTTTACAGTTTCAACTTGAGAAGGTAAGCATAATTAGTTTATAGTTTAAGATTTAGCTTCTTTCAATTCTTCTTGTGAAGATTTTGATGATATATTAGGTTGGATGGATTTGAACCATTTACAAAAGTTTCGGACTTCTTCCCTTTGATATAATTTTAGTGCATTTTAATTAATAGGAGCAGTTGGAATTATGAGTTTATTGTGTTGATATCAATTTGGATTTTGCTCTTGGACATTTATTTGAGCCATTGATATAAACTTGTGTGATATCTCTATATAGTTTGTGTTGGAAATTTGCCTTTGGCGGGGAGATGCGTCCACCCATCTTTGATGAATTAAACACTAGTGTTCCGCATGTTGGAGACCTTGTCTCTTCGCACATGCATGATCTACGAAGTGAGTAGATGATCGTAGGGCCAAGTATCGTCAAATTTCATTGAGAAATGAAAGAGATATTAGTCTACAAAGTAAGGTGTTTGAGGCATGGAAATGTGGTGTGGGACAAATCTACCATATCGGTGGGAATAAGAAGAATTTCTCTCTATATAAGTCTCTAATTGGTAAAGGGTTTGGGACCCCAAGGGGTATCCCATGTGTTTAAAGGAGGGAGGACCTAGATGTGCATGGGTTCAAGGCTAAGTAAACATGCGCGCCGCCGCCGCCCGCCCGTCCAGTCCGGTCGTGGGCTGTGAGGACTTTCTGATATTATCTTTTTGGACCAGGGAACTTTGCCAGATGTACAATTTGATCCCGTTTGGTCCCTGAAGTTTAATATTTTACAGTTTGGTCCCTAGAGTTTCTGGGAAGGTGACGGAAGGCAAAAAACTTTCTGCCTACCGTTGGACTGTGTTTTGGAGCATTAACCAGCCATTACTTGGCTGATTAACTCTCCATTAACAGCCCATTACTTGGGCAATTGAGCAGCCACATTCATGACCTTAAACCACCCATAAATCAGCCTCTCTAATGCCATTAACAACCCTCACTTAATGGCCAATACAACCTTGTTTGTGGCTGTTGGGCTGCCCTCCTACTTGCTATATATTGAGCTGTTTTTTGGCTCAATTGGTGACAGTTTAAGAGAAAAAACAGTGACGAATATGCACTGCAAAACAACACTGAAAACACACGAAAATAGCAGCACTTTTCAGTCACAAAAGAGCACAAAACAGTGGCCGAAATCTCTCCAAAACAGTGGCCAAAATCAGTGTAATTCGTGACTGAAAAACAGTGAGTAAACCCTCATATATACACAAGATATACACTACAGAGACACACTATATACACAGAGACAAAAGAGAAGAGTATTGAGAAACTCTTCCTTCCTATTCCATATCTTCAGCAAGTCGAGTCATATTTGTTTTATTCGGCAGGCTCAACCTATTGGCTTTGTAGTGTTGAGATTAAAGTGTTGTTTTATCTTGGAAGACTATTGCCCGCTAACGTAAAAGCATATATACGGGGCAATCTTGTCTTAAGGATAGAGGGCTATCCTCGACTCAACACACACCGTTGTAACCATCCAGATTTAGTTGTTTCTTGATTTCAGGATATCAACATTCAAGACACAACAAACTTGCGGCAGTTCTCAACATTGGCTTTGCAAGGTGATCAAGATTCAAGACACAACACACATGCGGCAGTTTTGAAGATTGACCATTTATTTATCCTTTCGAACATTTGTAATAGTTATTACTTCTCGTACTGCTCTATAAAGTACAATAGAGTACCAACAGTTTGTTTCGTCTTCTAGACTTTTTGTGCATGAATTTTAGCTCAGCAGTAAGTCATTATATACATCCATCATATTACATGTGTGTTTATATGCATCTTTTTTTATTACTACATCTATTAACTATTTGATTAAATTTAGATTTTCCTATTGAAATTAGATTCCTTACATAATTATCCTATAGAACACGGTGATGCATTTATTTTCGTTCCCTCTAGGCAAACAATAACTTACTTCTTTCGTTAAAAAACACCAAATGCCTGTTGTGTTTTGGCTTTTGATAAGACGATTTTACATCAATTTAACTATCCATTGTAAAAACCTAGTAATTATTATGGTGAGTTTACTCATTTACCATACAAAATAATCTTCTCCAAGTTTGATCTCATAATCTGAGTCTTTCTTAAGAGTTGAGTGTCAAGTGTGTGTGTGTGTGTATATATCTAACTCTTGACTATTATCTGAATAAATTTGGCAATTGAATTTCAACTATCATATGATTAAATTAAAAAAAAAATCATGCCTAATACTTTTGTTAACTTTAATTATGGACATACCTCCTCAATACGTCCAATTGTTAACTACTACTGGATTCTTTAAAGACAATTGTTGTTATATATGAAGAAGAGTTATATCACAATACAAACAATCTATCTTAAAAAAAGAAAGAAAAGGAAGATAAAATTGTAAAGAGAACATGCATCTTAGAGTAGGAGAAGATTATTAAGGTGTTCCTTATTTAAACTACGTAAAAAATCCTAAAATTTAGGATTTCAATTGATTTGAATTATAGTTTGTACAAATCATTTCCTTACTTGAATTAAATAGCACATTTAAAACACCTTACAAGTTAGAATGTCGAATGAGGTCTTCTTCTTCTTCTTTTCTCACGTACTGCTTCTTAACTTCTTCCACTGAAATTAATTTTGATTGGTACTTATATTATATTACATAAATAATTACTGTTTTGCTTCAATTTTGATTATCTTTGTTTTACTTTGCAGCCACATAACATGAAGACAAAGATAAATATAATTAATAGTTTATTTTTTCTTTTTGAATCTGCGGTAGGTGATTCAAGCATTAAGATTCGTATACAGGTTAATTTTGAAGAAAAATACGCTAATCATAATTCTGATAAACTTGGATACTTCAAATTGCAAAACACATGTTCATAAGATTTTTAATGTTGGACTGCATAATTTCTACAATATGTTTTCTTACATGGCTAACAATATATTGAACTTTTAAGATGAATATTCAATATCATCAACAAGAACTTTGGTCATTATAATTCAATCGAAGTGACAAAAAGGAACATACACCAAAAGCATTATCTATGAAGAGATATTAGGTGAGATGAAATTACATAACATATTATTATCTCATACCATAGAATATATATCGCAACAAATATAATATAATTGACTCAAATGAATTTTTATCTTTGCAAATTATGAAGGCATCCAAATTTGTTTCCAACTATTGTATTGATGTAATATTTATTCTTATCATTTAAATGAGTGTTATATTTATTTTAACGTTAGTTGCTATTTTACCTAATTTAATTTTCTTGCAAATAGTTTTTTATAAATCTTTAATTGATTTTAGTGTGACAAAGGAGTTCCAGACTTAGCACAAGGTAGTCAAAGTGACAGAAGAATATAAATCAATAATATCATTTTCTAAGAGATGTCAGGTGCGATACAACATAATATATTGACGAAGTCTTACATTGACGAAGTCTTACATTGACGTTGGGTTTTTTTAATTGTGACAGGCTATAGATATGGTATGTGATACCCTTTTGTTTTAATAAGAATGTCTTGTTTTTCTTTTTAATTTATTTCATAAAAAATATTATTTTTTATATTTAGTAATTTATAAATTTAATATCTAATATGACATATTTAAAAATTTATAACATTCAAAGAATATGATACATAGTACACGTTTTTACTTTAAAATTAGAAATATAAAAAAAATATTTTTAAAATTTTGTGTTCAATCAATCTAGGACATGTATTATCAAGATAGCGCGATTAATGCTTCGATTGGGGTTCAATACTAAATCGGAGAAAGAATACACGCAACGAATTATAAACAAGACAAGTGGCAGTATATTCTCAAGTCAAATGATCGAATATTTACAAGTTGCCTATTACATACACCTTGTTTAAAATTTCATTTACATAAAATATCAATCAATTTTAACCAAAAATGTCTCAAACTCCCAACTAAAAGCTTGTTGCGTATTGCATTGAGTTTCATTTTTTTTCTGATTCTTTTTCTTTTGGGGTCGTTTGGCCAACAGAGAATTAATAACATATTTTATCAAATTGATTAAAACTATAATAACAAGGCCAAGCGTACTGATCTTCCATTTTGGGACTATCATTTAGTTATATTTGTGGTGCGTAAATAATTTACAAGTTTATCAATTTTAGAATAATTTCAGACGATGTTAAGTCACATGTGGCTGAATTTAGTCATTTTTACCCGAAATTCATGTGTGTATGGATGAAGTTATATCCATCTTTGCTTGAACTCCAGCCACATGAAATTTTAGAAATATTGTCTAACTCCAGACAACGCATCTAAAAAATTTAAATTTCTAAAAACTAGGTACATGTTAAATAACAATGTCCAAATAAAATAACCATAATTCTTTTACTAATAACAAAAGGCTGATCGCAACTTGTTTATAGTATTCGTTTCATTGGCCTTTCGATGATTATTAACTCAAAAATTCATACGTAAAACATGGACACTGACAGATGGAGTATACACGTGATATACACTTGTATCCGAGTTCAAGTTTTAGTGTAAACTTATCATAGTTGAAGAATTCTTGTAGAAGTGTAATTAGGATTTATTGTTATAATAGAAATATGACTTTTCATTTATTGTTATAGTACGAATAGGATTTTTCATAATTAGGGATTGTATATTGTATATAAATACCTCCTCATTAATGAGAATAATCAAGAGATTATTTCTTTCATTGTATCAGAAGTCTAGGGCTAAAATACCTTCTCTCAAAAACACTTCCACTGCCTTTTTCTCCCATCTAGGATTCTGTGATTCATCATCGGTTTCCGTGCAATTTTTTCTCTCTTCCCAAATTTTCTTCCAAATCCCTAATTCACATATTGTTATTTCGTTATGTCTACATCAAACATGTTTCATCCTGTCCTTACAGTCTCCAACATCAAGAACCACATCCCTATTGTTCATGAGATGGAAAACGTCCAATACGCGACGTGAGCGGAATTATTCAAAGTTCACGCACGCTCTCATCAAGTCCTCCATCACATCATCCCAAGGAGAATGTGCTTACCCCCGAGGATGATCCTACGTTATGGGGGACCCTTGATGCTACCGTTCTCCAGTGGATTTATTCCACTCTCTCTACAGACCTTTTGCAGACGATTATTGAACCCGACGCTATAGCGATGGAAACTTGGAATAGGGTGCGTGATATATTCCAAGATAACAAAAATTCTCGTGTTGTCACGCTTGAGCAGGAATTTTTCCATGTCAACATGGAAGATTTTCCGAACGTCTCAGCCTATTGTAAAAGGCTGAAGGAATTGGCAGATCAACTCTGAAATATTTTTACCGCCGTCAATGTATATAGCTTAAACTTTGCGGCTTCAAAATATCTCCTCTCAATTTCCAAGATAGCTGAAAACCTTTCCAATATAGCACTATTATTATTTAAGAAAAATATTGGTAAGTTGGAGTAATCCAAATTTGCTTACTTACAGATACTTACTAGATTTTATTAATCATTTCATGATGCATGCACCTTGCTCAACAAATATTAGCATTTTCTTTATATTTTCGCTATTTTTCAAACAATATTTTGCAAATTAAATGGGAAAACTTTTACTCATGCTTGGGAAATTGATTCTCCCGAATTGTGGTTTTTGTAATAGCATATTTTCTGCATTAGAAAAATAAAAGTTAATAACACACTTTACATTCTTTATAATTATGATAAATAAGAATGCTACTATTAGACCCTAGTGAGATATTCAACTTTCTTTAATTTATGAAAGGGATAAACTTGGATTTTTTTTTCGAGAAAAAAATAGTACCCGCTGTGTCCCACTTCATGCAAGACAGAGTCTAAAGAAATTTTTTATGTCTTTTAAAAAATTTAAATTATTTTAACTTATAGTACTTTTTATATTATTTTTAAATATATAGAGTTAAAGAATAAAAAACACACATTTATGCCCAACGACCTATAACGCTAGTCACTACTCCCACCGGGGCTAGGAAGTAAGCCCCACAACCCAGAGCGGAGGATTTTTTTTTTTTAATTTTCTACTTGAACTATCAGGTGTGAGTTTTCTAACTAAATTATTATTAACTTTTTAGCAAAATACATCTCAACTATCAAAGTTAGTGATAATTTAGATAGAAAACTCACACCCCTTATAATTCAGATATAAAACTAAAACAAATAATACAACACTTATCTTAAATATATATATTTTAAATATACATAAAAAATTAAATAGTTTAACCCTCGTAATCTAAATTTTGTGAAGTAAAGTGGGATTGGCGGGGTTAATATAATGTAACAAAATATTAAGGGTTTATTAACCCTACAATGAAATGAAAAAAATAATATACAAACCGTCTCTGGAAAGCAATTTTTTCTTCTTTACGTCCACTGTATTTCTCCTTCGTAGGGTTTTTGGTAAACACTCACCACTCCTTTTCCTCCATTTTTTCTTCTCTTTACAATTCTTCCTAGTTAATCGAGGTATGCTTCTATTGTTCTATCAACCTTGTTATTTTTCTTTCTGTTTTAATTTTCTTTTTGCTGTATGCATATTACATTCTTGATGCAATAATCTTTTATCTCCTAATGGCAATAAGACCATCAAGAACTCTTTTTTATCTGTATTTATCTAAGAATAACCTATCTAAGTTTAGATTTTGCTTAGTTTCTAGTAGGTTCCTGCATACCCATAGCACAGAACCAAAAATAATTCAAGATTTTCATATTTTTGGACACCCTTTATCAACCCCACCTCAATTATCACCTTTATGTGTTGCACAATGGAAAAGATTGAATCCTTTTCATTTTTATGGACACCCTTTTACCACAATGGTGGGAAATGAGGATAATGATTCAGAAATTTGTGAGTTAGATGTGGAAGAGAATGAGTGTGATAATGGTGAATTAGGGTTTGAGAAAAGATTGAATTTTGTTCAAATAGCTAGTCGTGATCCGGTCGAAATATATAAGGAGCTTAGGGAGGCTACCAAGTGCGAAAAGCAAACGCGAGCTGATTGGGATACTTTGATTGAGATATTTAGATGTTTTGCTAAGTCGGGATGGGCTTCGAATCAGGCATTAGCTGTGTATATTGGGGCTTCGTTTTTTCCTACAGCAGCGCATAAGTTTCATAACTTTTTCTTTAAGAAGTGTAAGGTTGATATCGTGAAGTATTTAGTGTCGCTTGGTCCGTGTATTGAAGCTGAGAAGTTTTTGTTTCCGATATTCGTGGAGTTTTGCTTAGAGGAGTTTCCTGATGAGATAAAGAACTTCAGGAAAATGGTTGAGTCGGCGGATTTGACGAAACCACATACTTGGTTTCCATTTGCTAGGGCGATGAAACGCAAAGTCATATATCATTGTGGTCCCACAAATAGTGGTAAAACATATAATGCATTGCAAAGGTACATGGAAGCAAAAAAGGGCATTTATTGTAGTCCTCTAAGATTGTTGGCTATGGAGGTTTTTGATAAGGTGAATGGATTAGGGGTGTACTGTAGTCTTCTTACCGGGCAGGAGAAAAAACACGTCCCGTTTTCTAATCACGTTGCTTGCACAGTCGAGATGGTTTCGACCGATGATATGTATGATGTGGCGGTTATTGATGAAATCCAAATGATGGCGGACGCATATAGAGGTTATGCATGGACAAGGGCTCTACTAGGGTTAAAGGCCGATGAGATACATGTTTGTGGAGATCCAAGTGTTTTAGATATTGTTCGCAAAATCTGTTCTGAAACTGGGGATGAGTTGGTAGAACAACATTACAAGAGGTTTAAGCCGTTGGTGGTTGAAGCAAAGACCCTTTTAGGTGATTTAAAAAATGTGAGGTCCGGGGACTGTGTTGTTGCGTTTTCAAGAAGAGAGATATTTGAAGTAAAAATGGCGATCGAGAAGCATATGTTGTGTAATATACGGTTGAAGCAAAGACCCTTTTAGGTGATTTAAAAAATGTGAGGTCCGGGGATTGTGTTGTTGCGTTTTCAAGAAGAGAGATATTTGAAGTAAAAATGGCGATCGAGAAGCATACTAATCACCGTTGTTGTGTAATATACGGTGCCTTACCACCCGAAACACGAAGACAGCAAGCTACTTTATTTAATGATCCAAACAACGAGTTTGATGTCTTGGTTGCCAGTGACGCAGTTGGAATGGGTTTAAACATAAACATTCGAAGAATCATCTTCTACACCCTGTCTAAGTATAACGGTGACCGGATTGTTCCAGTTCCTGCTTCACAGGTGAAGCAGATTGCTGGAAGAGCTGGTCGAAGAGGAAGTCGATATCCTGAAGGACTAACAACCACTTTACAGCTGGAGGATTTAGACTATTTAATCGAGTGTCTGAAGAAGTCATTTGATGAAGCTAACAAAGTCGGGCTCTTTCCTTTCTATGAGCAAGTTGAGTTCTTCGCGGGGCAAATTCCAAACTCTACGTTCTCTGGGCTGCTTGATCGGTTTGGTGAGAATTGCCGTTTAGACGGTTCTTACTTCTTGTGCCAGTATAACCACATAAAAAAGATTGCTAATATGATGGAGAAAGTTCAAGGATTATCTCTTGAAGATCGTTTCAATTTTTGTTTCGCCCCTGTTAACATTAGAGACCCAAAAGCAATGTACCATCTTCTGAAGTTTGCTTCATCGTATGCACAAGCGCTGCCTGTTAATATAGCAATGGGCATGCCAAAATGTTCCGCTCGTAATGATTCGGAGCTCTTGGATCTTGAGACTAGGCACCAAGTGTTGTCCATGTACATGTGCTTATCTAATCACTTTGAAAATGACAAATTTCCGTATTTCAAAAAGGCTGAGGCAATGGCAACAGGGATTGCTGAGTTACTAGGTGAATCACTAGCAAATGCTCGTTGGAAACCAGAGTCTAGGAATATTGGGAAACAACAAAAAGTGGTGCCGAAATCGCAAGGTCAGTTGTTAAGTAATTGTAGTGAATTTCTCTTGCCCCCCTGTTTTATTTCTTTATTGACTTTATATAAGCGAGCGTGAAATTTCCAATTAAAAAATATTACACAAATGACTTCTATGTAACCGGCTAAGTTGCTCAGAGCATACTTTAGGGACTATTTTAAACATACTCTCAAAGATAAGGGACCATTTTTGTCATTTTCTCGGTACTATGATGATATCATAATAGTCTCTTTTTTTAACCACGGTGGTGTCTGGGCCAGCTTGTGCGCACCTCGACTATTCCACCGGGCACCTCCCACCAGCACAGGTACTATGATGATTAGCATACTAGCTCTGTTATGAGACGCGGGCAAATATTACCACTTGGTTTCTTATTCCCTGTACTCCAGGCCATGCTACCAAAGACCAAAGATATCTGCATCTTACATGAGCCTGAATCTTATTTCAAGTATACTGCATGAAGAGATGATAGGTTGATGAGGTGCATTGAAGTCTTTGTTTAACCTTGATTGCTGCAAAATGTACTCTTCTCATATACAGGTCATTTACGAAAGGCCTTTAGGGGTTTATGCCAATCTTTTGCTACTCAAACAGTTCACAGTTGAAGTTACGTTTGTTATATCCTTCTTTCATCTTATTACCTTGTGCGATTATGTTCAGCAATATATGTATTTTCCCTGAGAGTCAATCGTAAGATGTCATGAATTTGCTTATTCATTTGATTCCTTTTACAGGAGAAGTCGAGGAACAGCTTTGTATCAACACCAGCAGCAGCCGCAGAAGGTTGCAGCATGATACTGCTAGTTTAGCGGTTCATGTACCATAGAGACTTATACGGGCGTCCAGCAAAGCAGATAGTCTTGTACAGCTCCCAGATATGGTAGACTAGAATTAGAATTATAACAAGGAAGAAGAGGCAAGCTTCATCCAAATGTTATCGTGTTTAGGTCCTTTTGGAGGATACATTATTTTTGTCCTTGGAACTCACATGTTTAGTCATGATGCATCGTGTTCATCAAAGGAATGAAAGATTCAGAAGAGAGGATATCGGTCCTGTTCAATCATTGACAACTCGAGTGAAGCTATTGGAGATTTAACGACTATAGGAGTTTGTAATTCCAATACATAGAAGCTGCGTCAAATTCTAGCAACATCTGAATCCGGCAGAGCGGATTCAAGTTTATACATGATGTGTTTGACCTTTTATGGTATTCGAACTGAACTCATTGTACTCCTAAAAGTATGAGTGGAATTTCATTTTTGTTGAAATTTAGTGGTTATTCATATAAATGCTGCATCCGACCCGAGAATCGAGAGGTGTAGGGTTCTGATGCTTAGTATGTCTGTTTTGTTAAGTGAGCTATTTATCTTAGTCACTTATGACTATTGGATGAGTCTTTTATGTTGTTGTATTATGTATATCATGCATGTGTCTTGTTGAGAGATCTAAGGAATTCTTTAACTAAATACTTTCAGGCTCTTATGTCAAAGAATAATGACTATAAGCTATCTTTTCCTGTAAGGTATTATCTTTGATTTTGTCTATCTTGGAATTTGATGTGTGCATTTAGAGGTTTTAAGGGTTGTATGAAACAAAAAAGATTGCGACATACGTGACATTGCAAACGCTTATAACACTCGGATATGATGTGACACTCATGACATTGCAAACGCTTATAAAACTCGGATATGATGTGGCCAGGAAGGTAACTAACTACTTATCTGCATCAGGTATTTACATCTAATCATAGTTGAATCGTAAATTATTCTCTCAACTTCTTACCCCAGCTCGTATTCCCTTCTTCCTCATCACCTTTGCACCCCTCTATTACTACCTAAGATTGTTACTTATACACGCATCAGTTACCCTTTTGGAGGCCTACACCCCATAGAAATTGTCAACCTTATATTGTCCCTTGGCCATACTAGTAGTTTAGTAGTTACCTCATCCTTCAGCATCTATGTCACTACATTTCAGTACTTAACATTCCAACTCTTATTTACTGATAACTCTCTTATTTACTGATAACTTGAAATCGAGAAAGATACGAGAATTTAAATTCTTACTCCCTCCGTTTTAAAATGTTTGTCTAATTTTAACTTGTCACAAAATTTAAGAAAGTAGAGAAAACTTTTAAATCTTGTGATCTTAAATTAAAGATGTGTTGAATATAATTTTGATCTTGTAGTCCTAAACATGACATACGAAAAGTTAAAATTAAAGAGTTGCAAAAAAAAAAAAAAGAAATGCATTCATTTTGAAACACACTAAAAAAGAAAGTAAAATAAACATTTTAAAACGGAGGGAATAATACTTTTATCTTTAGTGAAGCACTTCGTTGTTCTAACAGGACTGGTAAGTACCAAGCTTAAATGTCAGTTTGAAGTGATTCCTCAGAGAAGTTTTAACTTGGGTAAAAAGCCTCTGAGTTCGTACAATCATGCATAATTCATTTCTCCAAAATATGCCTAGATAAGTTTTCAAATTGAGCTTAATAATTAACCACAATTATGGAATAACAAGTCCTAACTGGATGATATAGTTCTCCAATGCGCTGAATTGATATAATGTCTTATTATGTTAGAAAAGAGCTTCTCCACTTTCTTATTTTTGTGCCGAGAATTTCAGCTTTCTCCAATCTTGGTGTGGAAAACTCTAACAATCGCAGCAAACCAGCTGTTTACATTACAGAAAAAGGAACAAACTAGAGACCCAAGTTTATGGTGCCATTTATGAGGGACATTCACTGTGGCACATCAATTTACAGTCTTCTCTGCTATCTTTCCTTTGATCTCAATACAAAAAATCATCAACTTTAAAACTGCTAACACTGGCATGAAAATGTGAACGGAAAAAACTTATTAGCGGTACCGAGACCAGATGCTCATTTCTTTAGCAATGCACTACACTGAGCCATAATCTTTGAGGCCCTAGTAATTGCATCAGTCATGTAGAAATTCTCCACAGCAGGTGTGAACGGAGTTGAGCTTACTTTTTGGCTGACCTTGGGTCTCAAAGAAGTAGAGAATGTGGCTGGTTGTCTCTCATCCACTTCTAGGAGATTTGGTGCCACTGTCCTAATTCGAGATCGGATTGCCCCTAGACTATCATAGGGTAATCCGACACCTGCCACCTCAGACAACGCTCTTATTATCTTCCAATCATCCCTGGCATCACCAACAGTAGGAACTGCTGGCAGTGTGATCTGAGCACATCCTTCTGTGTTCTCATATATTCCTTCTTTCTCTGTGAAAGCAGATGCTGGTAAAATGACATTGGCACGATACACACCGCGATCACCATGGTGACCTTGGTAAACCACAAAGGCCTCATCTGGTAGGTTGTCCAAGTTCACATCATCAGCACCCATCAAATATACAAACTTTGCAGAATCAATGCATTTATCAGATTCAGGCACAAGTCCAAGATCAAGAGCGGCAGCTTGGGCAGCATTCAGAAGCAAAACATTTAGTCCATTCCAATCAGGTCTCACAACATTATTGTTCTTTGCAATAGTGTCAACAGCAGCAAAAACAGCATCCTTATCCTCTCGGTTAAACACACCAGCACCGACAATGATCACTGGGTTCTTGGCATTTTTTAGAGCTGAGGAAAAGGGATGGCGGCCCTCAGCAATTTCAACTAGTGTTTTTGGGTCTGGTCCAAGATGTTGATGATCATAGTTGAAATCAGCAGCAGGCCCAACATAACCTACCTTAGCATTTGTTGCTTTAACTGTTTTGTGAATTCTGGCATTCACCATAGCAGCTTCCACCCTTGGCTGGAATTCAAGAAGATAGTAGCCAATAATCAATAGAGCGTGAGAATAATAAATACACAGCTAGCTAAAGGTAATAAATGAATAAACAAGAGTGCAACATTGTCCAAAAAAAAATCTAGGTACTCCGAACTACCCCCTAAAAGTGTAACATTCAAGTACCATCATCCTTATTAGATTCAATGTCAGTCAAAGTGTAGACTGCACACCAAGTGAGAAAACTTCTTACTTGCTTTGGTGTTCCACACCTCCCTCATCTTCCCTTGTTGAATAACTTCATGTAAACATACGGTAAATGAGTTCTCTATTGCCCCCCGCCCAAAAAAAAAAAAAAGCACACCCCGTCTTCAATGGAACTATCAATGACTATTATATGAACTCCTCAAAATTATCCATAATGATTTATCACACTTTTGATAATCATCCATATGATCGCCTAAATTAGGCTAGCCTATTCACCAACACTTTGATCTTTCAACTATCAGCTTAAGTAAGCCAAATTATCAACTAGTCTAATAATTAGTCCATTCATTAGAAGTCTAAAAATAAAAATCATGCCAAATTCCATTCCATCGTGCATTCCAGGAGAATAAAGTTTACCAATGACCATATTACCTTATTCCTCATCAGTAACAAGAGGACTAGTTTCCCTTTTATTATTACTTAGAGAGAGAGAGGGAGAAGCTTCCACTAATCAGTGTTTTAAAAGCAAAAGCTGAAAAAAGTGGAGCTGGTTTCATCAATTGCACGAAAGTACGTTCTTGCCATGATAAGAATACTCTAAATTGGAAAGAAAAGATCATTAACGCAAGATATTTCCCTAATCTGGCTACAGGTAAACCTTTTTCTAGTGTCAATAATTGAACTGGCTAAAGCTGAACCAAGCCACCCATCCCACCTCACCCAAAAGGACCCCCAGGGATGTCTGTAATGTATTTGGGACAGGGGAAGGGGTAGGCATGGAGACAGAAACTGAATGCATAATCATGGAATTTTTCCATCCACTATGCACATATCTAAGAGATCAGACAACAACCCTTTTCCAAATTATAACCAAGAAAAAGGGTTGCAAACATTTACCTGGGTTCCAACCAGGAGGAAAGCATCTGCTTTCTCCAAGCCACTAATGCTGGTATTCATAATATATCCAGAACGCAGGTCCGCATTTGGAAGCATGCCATTTCCTTCACAAAAAATGTTGTTTGACCCCATTTTGTTCAAAAGATCTTTCAGTGCCATCATGGATTCTGCATCAGACAGCTTCCCTGCAACACCAACAATTTCCTCTGGCTTAATTTGATGCATGACTTCAGCAACGACAGCGAGGGCATCCCGCCAGCTCACTGCTTTAAATCGTCCATCAGCACCACGGATCATGGGGTCATTCAGCCTTTGCCTCTTCAGGCCATCATAAAAGAACCGTGTTTTGTCTGATATCCATTCTTCATTAATGTCCTGCGCCATCAGTAACTCACTCTTTTAATTTACAATGAAAATCAAAGGAAAAAACAGGTGTAGTAATAGTTCGAGATTCTACAATTAAGAAGTTACCAGACGGATAAATAAAAGTATCAACTTCCAGGAATACAAAAATCAACATTTTCAGAGGAAAAAACACATAAAAGAGAAAGGATCAAGGGATCCAAATCATATCAGTGCAGTATTTAGTCATATTGAATGTCATTGATGCCCTTCCTCTCGCTGAAGGATGTTTATGCTTTTCTTAAATAGTACAGTGCAATGGAAGTGTGTGAAATTGACATACTTGCATAGCAGCAGTTGGCTGAAATATGTGAATGTGAAGGGTGGAAGAATGGGGAAAAAGAAAGTTACCACCTGATGAAGTAAAAATCATTTTGAGAAAATACGCCATCAACCTGTATTGTGCTAACTACACCTCCTTGCGGACTCAGGTGCAGCCTTTCACCTCGGCTAATCTTTTTCAAAAACAAAAAACTCTCCTACTAAAGTAATTGGCCACACAAATCATCAATTTTGTTTGAACTGTGAAGAAAAAAGGCAGAGCCCTAGGGAAATACTCAGCTAATGCACAAAGACACTGGCAAAGAGAAGTCAGATCCTGTTTTAAATCACCCCTAAAGCTTGGGTACCCTGAAAAACAAAAAACCTGAACGACTTCCAACTAGAACAAAATGCAGGAAATGAAGACAAATAGGTGATTCTCGTGAATAAGATAATCTACCATATATAAGCATGACAACTCAGTTCACGGGGAAAAAATTAGAGCAACAATAAAATACAGTACCTCATTTAATCGTGGTACAACACGCATGACCTCCGGACCTCTACTATCAATTCGGATGTTAGAACCAACAGCATCAGTCACATCAATGCTTTCTGTGCCCTTTAGCTCCCAATTTCTCGCTTTGAAGGCAAAAGGTTTTGACGTAAGGGCTCCCACTGGACATATATCAATCACATTTCCTGAAAGCTCACTTGTCATAAGCTTTTCAACATAAGTTCCAATTTCTTCTCCACTACCACGACCCAACATTCCAAGGTCCTCCACTCCAGCTACTTCTGATGCGAACCGGACACACCTGTTTCACAAACAGGGCAGAAATTAGAGGATACTGTGTTATATAAAATGCACTCAAGCAAGTCTTTTCTATTCCTCTCGTGTCTAAAGCTTAAACATAATAAATATTTGCTATACTCAATCTCTCATTCACACCCTAATTATTTTTAAATCTATACCACCAAAGAGTACAAATTTAGAGGTTATCAGCGGAAAGAAATAACTCAAAAAGGGCAGAAGCACGTCAAAGAAATGAAGGAGCCAGTTTAAATTGTTCTATTGTAGGATGGTAACACCGCAAAATATGAATGTCAACACTCCACAAACTACACAGAATAGGAGAGAACGGAGAAGACAGACTGGCTTTTCCACTTATAACAAGTCAATGTTCTTATCAGGCTACCTCTTTATTTTTTGGGGGGATAAGGTATTAGGCTCTCTTCATTTGACCGTTCTTAATTAGACATCACGTGCATAAAGGACGAGCATTAAAATGATCGTCTGCTCTAACTTGCAAGTTTTTTTCATGAGATTTTGGGGAACATAAATAAAATACAATATTGACAGTTGGTTGTGTTACATCAACTCAAGATGCAAGAACGATTCAGGTCGCGTGTAAATGTAAATATCCAGTAAGCATATGTACCTTTTTTTTTGCTAATTTTAATCTATTGCACAAAGTATCTATACCCAGTTTGATTCAGGTACATCAATGTACATGAAGAATCCATGTACCATGGATGGTTGGCATGTCACAAAGTTACAATAATAGTTAAAAGTTTTGGTTCCATACGTCAAGGTTGATTTTAAACTTTATTTCCACAAAACAAATTGGACCCCTCACATTTTATGTTTGGCAAATAGCTCTAGTAAAGGTAAGGATCAAACACAGACCTTGTACACTGGATGCACCGGGTCATCACAGTCTTCACCAATGGGCCCAAATTCTTATCAACCACAGATCTCTTCATTTCAGTGAAACGCCCGCGGTCGGAGCCAAAGGCCATAGATTGATCCTGGAGATCACATTCTCCTCCCTGGTCACAAATTGGGCAATCTAGAGGATGATTCATAAGCAAGAACTCCATGACTCCTTCACGAGCCTTTTTGGCAATAGGTGTATCTGTCTTGATCTTCATTCCTGTAAAGCGTGATCTCCAGATAAATTTGCAAGGCTCGACACTAAAGTAAATCCAAGGAACAGATGGAAAAGCAGATAATAATATGCCAATAATAACTCAACACTAACTACAAATAGAATCAGCCTTCGTGAAAATTATCAAAATGACAAGCGACAATGAAGTAAAACGAAATGCACAACATGTCATGATGTTACTAAGCTAAAGAAAACATTACCTACAGAAAATATTGAAAGTAAAGTACCAGACTCAATTAATATTTCTAAAGCACCAATCCAATGCATGCAATATCACCATCAGAGCCTACAGGCTCAAATGAACGTATCATTAACCCATAATATAGGGTTTTATTAACTACAACTATAATCCAGAAAGGCTTTCTTTTCTCTTATCTTTTTTCGTGGGATCACAAGACAGTCCTTTTTTGGTTGACCCTTGGTACAACTATAGAATTGCACATGTACCCGCAATCCATGAGTTTGATGCATATACACAGCCTCTTTTGCAGAAATGCAATGGGAAAGGCTTCATTTGGTTCTCAATTAAGTCCAGTAATGCACTGATCAACCACTATCACTCAAAGCAAAAATCCTCAAATGAACATTTTATAACGATTACCAACCCAAATAGTCTGCTTCACTTGAGTACAAGTATTGAGCTGGAAAGCTCTCTATTTCCCTTTTTTCCCTTTTTATCATGGGTCCAAATAGAACCGAATGGATATCGAAGATTGATATAGCTGACCTGACAAATTAAAGTATCAAAAGAGACATTTTTGAGAGCTTAAACAAGCATTTAACACATCAAATTGAGCATAAAATCTGAATACAAATCAACTATTACTACTCAAAGCAAAATCCCTCAAATGAACATATGTTACCAGTGCCAACCCTGCGACCTTTATAATCTGCTTCACTTAAGCACAAGTGTTAAGCTGGAAAGCTCTCTATTTTCCCTTTTTTATCGAGCGTCCAAATAGAAGAATGGATATTGAGGATTGATATAGAGAGAAGATTTCGTCCACCAACCGGGACAGTCAGAGTGACAGGCAAGCGACTGAGTGACCGCTGACCCGACAAATTAAAGCATTAAAAAGGACATTTTTAAGAGCTTAAACAAGCATTTAAAGAATAAAAATACAAATCGAGATCAATAAACTATGGCTATACCTGGAAGTGCAGGCATTGCACAAGAAGCAACAGGTTTAGGTGATTTCTCAACCTCAACAAGACACATACGACAGTTCCAAGCAATCGAAAGCCGATTATGATGACAAAATCTGGGAATATCAACACCAGCAACTTCACAAGCTTGTAACAGTCATTTCCTTAGGGATTTTGACTGGGTATCCATCAACGAATACCCCAATAGCAGCATCCGGGTTAGGGAAATGGACCCGGGCCCCACCAACTGGTCCCTCTTCAGAAGATTTATATTTTCCATTTCCCCCCTAGCTGGAAAACTCTATATTTTCCCCCATTTTCCACGGGTCCAAATAGAACCGAATTTATGCTGGAAAACTCTATTTTCCCATTTCCCCCCTTTTCCGCGTGTCCAAATAGAACCTAATTTCAGCTAGAAAACTCTATATTTTCCCTTTATCCCCCCTTTTTCGCGTGTCCAACTAGTCCTAAATGGATATTGAGGATTGATATAGCTGACCCGACAAATTAGACTACTAAAGAAGACATTTTTACAGCTCAAACAAGCATTTAGGGGAATCCAAACAACACCACAATACAATACAACCATCCAAACAAGCATTTAAAGCATCAAATTACGCATAAAAATCCAAATACAAATGAAGATCAATAACTATACCTGGAAGTGCAGGCATTGCACAAGAAGCAACAGGCTTAGGTGATTTCTCAACCTCAACAAGACACATACGACAATTCCCAGCAATCGAAAGCCGATTATGATAACAAAATCTAGGAATATCAACTCCAGCAACTTCACAAGCTTGTAACACAGTCATACCCTTAGGGATTTTGACCGGGTAACCATCAACGAATACCTCAATAGCATCATCCGGGTTAGGGAAATGGATTCGGGCACCACCTACTGGGTCCCGCTTCGGAAGATCTGGTTGTACGGCTGCGGTGGCGGCATCGGCGTTGTTGAGTTCCGGTGTGGAGACTATTGTGCGGAGTAAGTAGGTGGATCCTCCATTAGAGTTACGGAATATTCTAGAAGATCGTTGTATGGCTCGAGTAGCGAGTAACCCTAATCCCATTGTTGTTTGTGAAAGGGATGGAAATGTGCTACGTTTTGGTTTCCACGGAGATGGGAAATTTGTGGGGGTATGGAGTTCGGGTCGGGTTGAAAGTGGATTGGGCTTTGAGTAAAATGGCCCAGGCCTTTTAGTTTTTATGTTCTTTTTTTTGGATTGAAGCGTGCATATAGCCGAGGATGAGGTTGAAAAAAACTTCAGACAGCACAATTTGGATGTGGCATGCAGTTACTGCATTTATCTGATATCTTAAATTTAGGACTATCAGGGCTAACTTCAACCACTTCTCCCAGGACTGGAATGATTATCCCTACCTGATGGGTCTACATCCATCCCTGAATGTCGTCGGGTACTGTTAACTTCCCCGCCATTCTTGTAACTGTCACTTGTAATCTGCGCAGGTGTGTCCGCACCCCCCTGAGTGGACGAGAAAGAAAGGATTTCTCGGAACAATCCCCAGGTTCCAGACCCAGGAATCAACTTTTCCGTATGAGCATTCGGTACATGTAAAGAGTGAAAGGGTCACCACTACTGAGGATCCCCTAATCTTAGATAGGTCTGAGGGTTTGACACCAAATTTTGCTCGTAATTCTAGTGCATGGAGCTAAATAAGAGGTACATAAAATATAGAAAAGACCTGTAGGATGTCAATCAACGCTCCTCTGCATAAATGTTGTACTTCATGATTACTTTGTAAGCTAGATACATAATCTTTCATCAAATCCCCTACCAACTTCGCAATAAGCAATTCGTGTCGTATCTTTATTGTCAAAATAATTATTCAATCAACAACTAAGAAGAAGAAGAAGAGCAGATAGACTTTGTTTAAAGTTTATCAACACTAGCTACAAGTTAAATAATTTGAAAAATATTGATATATCTTAAGTAGCAGAGTTAAAACTAATTATCAGATGATGTTTGTAATCCTTTTTTTTTGTGGTGGTACCGTGACTAGAAGAGACTAGAACAAATACTGCCACTATAATGTCTTCGCATGAAAAGTTTGATCATGTTACTTTCACTTGCATATTGTATTAGTAATGGTGATAGAAATAACGTAGTTCTGATGGAAAAAGAAAATCACTTCAAGCTTAAGAAAATTAAATAGTTGAGAGAAAAATTTGAAAACATGTGGCAATTTGTTATAAGAAAACTATTAGTGGGACGGAGATACACATAAGAAATTATCCTTCGAGACGAGAGAAATCAAATTGTTTCTCAGAACTTGTAAAATACTGTTCCAAGCAGCGTCTACAACAAATGTGCAAATGATAGAATGATGTAATTGACATGTTAGAAACTTCAACTATCTCAGATCTGCATTTACACTTCAATGTCGTAACAACGGCGACAAAAATTCTTCGCCCTGGTGGGATTGCATAGCATTTTTCGACTTGTGTTTCAGGAGTAATAACAGCTAAGAATTACATTTCCTTCTCGTCATTTCGCGAGGTTATGCTTTACAAACAATCAGAATGCTATTTCCAACAAAACTAAGTTCAATCAAGAATTTCTATGCTAATCTCGTTTCAGGGCCTTTGTAATGAAGGCTTTTGAAATTACTATTATAATGTATGACAAAACTGTAACAGTTATACCTAACAGCAGAATCCAACTGTCAAATCTAGTGTCCTGGACTGTGTAGACACGAAGCCTTATTGTATCCCAGTTACTCTCTGTCCAAACGGGGTCCGCTGCTCCCATGGTATCGGAGGAATTATGAGGCAACACCTCCCAAGTGTCAGACTCGTACTTCAATCGAGTAGAATATGCTGGGACATACCTGAAATTACATTTGATAGATAAGTTCAGCAGAAGAGCATGTATAGCACTAAACAACTATCAAGCAATAAAATTGGGGTAAATTACATTATATGAGGACAGCCTAATCAGCCCAAAATCCAGTTACTGACCAACAAAAGTATACATGGAAAATCAACAATCATCATAAGTTTCTTGCATTTATTTTTGGGAGTATTCCAGACTTAACCTTTTCCTTGTCTCATTCGAACAAATAGATAAGAAGATCAAACCGTCCATGTTTTTATCAGTTAATAGAAGTCAAAGTAGTATAACAAGCTTACGACAGAAAGAACAGATCAGGCATTGTATCGCTTCAATTGCTTTTAGCAATGAAGCTATGGCTTTTACAAATATATGAGCTGGCATGAGCTTAACTCCAGTAAATTAAAATTGTGCAACTACCTGGTCGTGGAAATGACACAAACACCCTTCCCATCTGTCTCTGCTTTGATACACATTTCACCATTGCCGCGGCAGCCCTTCGGACAAGCAGAGCTCGTATTCTTTGAAGGAATAGCTGTTTTATCTGCCAGAAAGTTCCACACAAACCGAGGAACATCCCCCACATTACCAGGATATGGCTGAGAGGAAGATTCCCCCAGGAAAACTCCCACATAATGGCTTGGGCAACTTGTAGAGGGAGCAATGTAGCGATTTACCAGTTCACACGTTAAGCCCGGTTCACAACCTAACAAGCAGCCTAGAAGTTCTTCAACCAAGGACGCATTTATGTTGATGGTATTCAAAACTGAATTATTTATTTCCTTCTTTTCACTGACCAGAATGTACAGACTTCGGGCAACAACAGAAGCAGCTGCCACTATGGCTGAGGAGTTTATATTCGCTGCTAACATGGAAAAAATATTTGAAATTAGAAAACATTATGTGATTCTACAACACTATGAATTAATCCAGACAAAGGCAAGAAATCCAAAGAGTGAAATAACAACTCACAGAGATCATCCAAGTGGCTGTGATAGAATTTATTTGTGAAGGCAGCATCAAAG
Organism: Anisodus tanguticus; assembly: GCA_034509755.1. Taxonomy (NCBI): domain Eukaryota; kingdom Viridiplantae; phylum Streptophyta; class Magnoliopsida; order Solanales; family Solanaceae; genus Anisodus; species Anisodus tanguticus. Next base: position 1,802,021 of record CM067543.1, on the reverse strand, counting down.
TCTTCAAGGACTACCCCAGAAGTCTCTGCATTCTTTTTAAGAAGAAACAATAAATAAGCTCCCAGCCAGACAAAACAAACTGGTAAAAGTTTTCATTTATTTATACATTTTCCACTCTTTTCATTGACATTAATCGATTCTCTTTCATCATCATCAACATTCCTGCAGTCCTCCACCAAGCTCATTAATGTCCAATAATTTGCTTATCCGCATTGCTCTTCTAAAGTTCATTATCCAAACTTCTGCTCATACTCTAGTAACTCTATTCTAAAGCAATAAAGAAAGCGCAAACATCATTCAGTTATTACAAGGATGTTGCCAATTGCATTATTCCCTTCATCCATTTTCCCCCATCATCCTATTCCTCCGCCCTCACCCTCACCTCAGAGGACCACCACCACCACATCCGAGTCCAAAGATTTTCTTTTTTTTTAAAAAAAACACGACAATGGAGCATAGGTCATTTCAATGCATAGGACGAACCACAAAAATTCATAATAAGATGCAATTCATGAATACATGATATAGAAGAAGAGAACTTTACCAGGAAAACATTAGGATGCTCTTTCTAAAAAAGCTACACCCAAGATTAATTTAGCATAAAAGCCTATTGTGTAAGTCCGAAGGGGAAGGCTCAAAAACTGGCTCAGATCATAAGCCGCTAAATTTTGAAGAAGCCATACATATTTACTACAATATAATACAGTGCATCAAAGAACTTTGCACAAAATACTAATGGCAGCTTTACCTTGTCAAAAGAAAAATACGAATGGCAACTGAAACAAACAATGCAGGACTTCTTTTTGTTTTCTTTTTTTTTTTACCTGCGAGAGGTGCAGAAACTAATTTGTACACTCTTTCTGTCTCTCCTACCTTCATATTATTTATCATTTGTAATTTCTTTTGAGAAGGAGAAAGTGCATTGGGCAGATCAAATTGAAGATCATGGAAGCACAAAGAAAATATACTATTTTATAACAGAAATACTGGGGCATTTTCACCAACCTTCTTCAGAAATGACATCAGTGAGGACGGGGGTAACCCTGGATTTGATTTACTTGCCCTTGAGATCTTAATGCTTTGAGTCTTAAGCGAACCTAGAGCATCCTTGAGGGCACTTAAAGTTCGATTTGTGGCACTCTCCTGCAAAAGTGAATCATGTAACAGTGTCTGAAGTATTAACCGTGCTGATTGAAAGAAACACGTTTTTGAACATTAAGCAGAAAGATAAAGAAGCTGACTAAATAAGAAAGCAACATAACTGTGGTGAGGATAGATATAAATCGTTTTGAAGTTCAATATCCAGGTAGCCGTGTGTTAATAATTTCAATATTTAGTTCCCATGAAGTATATAGGATTGAGGACTGATATCTATACATATGATTGACATACTTTCACAGCTTAAAAATAACACCAAGATGAGAATACATGAAATCATAATGTAACTAAACAATAATACATTTTTGTAGCAACTTATTTAAAAAATCATTATCATAAACAGTTATGTATTTTCATAGTACAAGACTAACATGTGCAACAGCAAAGGGGAAAGCACATATTTGATACAATTTAATAAACAAATTAGCAAGCAGGAAAAAACCTTACCTTTGTACTATGAGCAAAGAATGTTTTATCATCCTGAGCGAAACCCTTTCCAACTGATCCAATTTCAAGAACCTATACAAACAAATTCGGATATAATGGACATGCTCGATCTGATTTGTGGTCTCTCAATACAATTTATATAATAACACACCTTGTATATCAAACATATTATATGGAACTAAAAGGATCCACCTAACATTAATAAACTAATAAATGTTAAATTTCACATTTATTCAATAACAGTGGACAAAGCATATCTAGAACGTGCTGAAATGGCTACACAATCAACAACACAACTGGTTGGGATAACAATCAGCAGAAACAAGAGACTATAAGAAGAAAAGGGTTGGAATCGGTAACAATTTAAGATTTACTTGTTCTGTATTCAGACCCTGAGGTTGAACGAGTAGTTCTCTGGAATATTTCTAACATCTATAACCCTCTCATGCCAATAATTACCTTATAAGAAAGAAAATACATGTCATTTTTCAAGTTTACATCGGATACAAGTAGTTTGACCATTAAAGCATTCTCGCAAAAGTAGTGCACCAGAAAAGATATACCGTTTCAATTAGTGCCGAGTCAAGTCCACTAACAGCATCAGAATGTTGATCAAGCTCAAGAAGAAATCTCCTACTACCAAGGTAGCCCCAGGCCTCCCCGGTGAAAACAGCAAATACAAGCTGCAGAAGGTAAGTGTCACAAAGCGTGCATAGTTTTGGTTATTAAACAGTATTTGATGCATAGTAGTGGTTACTAAAACAAGAAATGCTTAAATAATGAGCACAAAAGCCTGTATATTGTTGTAGCTGAAGATTATCTCACAGGAATTGCACTACATAGAGTGCTCATGGCTTAGATAAAGATATTATGCACTAAACCAGAAGCCGAGAGGAAAATGAAAACACTTAGGGAAACAAGTACAATAGGCATGTTAAATAATTAACAATATGTCCACCTGTTTATCAAGGTCCCCCAAGCCATCAACATGTGAAAGAGCATCCACCACAGCCAGCAATGAGATCAACCCCTAGAGAGAAGTTTGTACATATGATCCATGGTATTAAGAAAACATAGAAGTGCAACAAGATTCTAGCTTTGAGAGTGCAGGAAAATTGAACAAATCATAATTAAAAAGCCCATTAATACAATGATACAAAATAGCATTTGAGAAGAAGCAACTCACGGATATAGGTGAATCTGCACCAACGCTTTTGTCACGAAAAAAGGAAGCCGCATCCATAGAAGCCACAGTCAATATCATAGGCTTTGCCTTCTTTGATGATGAGACGATTATTGGTGGTAGCGCTGACCAGACACTGCCATTAGAAATTACACATGCTATAGGTAAGATATCGAGGCAAATTCTGTAGGGAAGAGTTTAGCGTCGACAAACAAGATAATAACCTATCATCAAGAACTTGAAAAAGGCATGGCGAAGACAAGAACATTTTAACATTCAGTTTTCTGTGAAACTAGAATAAAAGATTCCATGTGTGCACCACTATAAATTACAGGAAGGTCAGACAACAACATACAGAAAGAAAACATCCACCCAGGACCAGGAGATGCAAAGCCAGCACCACCTACCCACGCAAGCCAGAAAATTTCAAATCCAATAGAAAAGATTCCATTAAGAAAGTAAAGAAATACTAGCAGGATATCCTGAATTGTACTTCTACCATCAGCTGAACAAGGAGCGGTTTCTGCTTATTTAATTTTACTAAATTATAAGTGAACAGCCAAATATAAGATGACATAGAACAGTATCAACAATCACATAACAAACCAAAGGAAAGATGGTAAGTGCAAACAAATAGTCACATCTGCATGAGATACCTTATATACTACTCAAAATGTCAAGGTCAAAAACCATACTTGTGATATTAATATTATCCTTTACTAAAGATGTCTCATATTTAATTTTTTTTAAGAAAAAAACCAAGGTTAATCAAAGGTAATCCTTTACTAAAAATGTCTCATATTTAATCTGGTTCTAGCTGAGAAACTAAAAAGGAAACGGATAGTTGTTCAATCTGTTCAAGAATACAATGAGTATCTTAAGAAACAGAGAACTTAGACAGAATCTCACCTGTACCCACCCAATGGAAGGCAAGTTTGTTCTCTAAGACAAGATCCTGAATCCCGAGTCCCTGACTTTGTTGTCTGATAAAAATAACACAATATGGGCAAGTTTCATAAGTAAAATATCAGATAGCTATCCAGGAATTTTGCAGGACTACACAAATCTTTAGCGACATGAAGAATCTTTAACCTGCATCACAAGATCAAAGTCGGCCACATCAACAGTGTATGATTTCTTTCGCTTCTCATTTTTCAAAGCAACCTGCACCAAATAACAAGCAGAATATATGTTAATGAAAATGTTTGTGGACGCTTTCATTTCAAAATATTTGTCACCCTTCTTCACGCAGACAGAATATAATGACAAATATCTTTGATACCCTCGCCCTCTAATTTTTCATCTATTGATTACTTCGAAGACAGTAAGGTCTATCATTTGTGGACATATGGGGGAAATTTAGGATGGCAAGAGATCTAGAAGAAGTTAGTAAGCATCCAATATAAGGCACTCATAAATCATACTTAGTAATTACTATAATAACTAAAGAAAAAGATCTTATGGACAGATTAAATGTGGAGAAGAGATTTACAAAGATAAAAGACATAACAAACCTCTTGCAAGGCCAATGTGCTACTGTTTGAAAGCAAAAATACAGGGAAATTGTAAGCCTTCCACATCAATCCAGACCCCTGCAAGTTGAGAAATGACAACATTTACTGTATCTTACAGGTCCCCATAATGCAAAGTTGAATTAAAGGACGAGTCGTCTACAAGCAATTGAAAAAGTATGTATTTATTTATTTTGATGAAGTTGATAATTTTCCATTGCATATAAGATGCATACGAAAGATATAGAACCTTATACAAAAACATAATTCTTTACAAAGAGCATACGACCGAGTGGAATATCATATCGCTCTAGGTAAAAGGACGTTGCTGACAATTTTGTAAATCATTATCCCCTATTTCATCCTTAATGAACCATAATCTTAGCACATAGAAATTACAAGGGACCTTTCCAATAATTGGTTTGGAGGTCTCTTTCGCTAAATCATCAAGAAACCACAACAAAAAAAAAAAAACTTTGGCGTACTGTTTCAGACTAAAATTATAGACTAGTCCTTGGGATAACAGTGACAATGTGCATCATGAGGAGCTTGTAGATTTCATTTACCGTACATCAAGCATTAAGGAACTTTAATGGTATATTTGGATGGAAGCATAGCGACAAAAAGGAAAGCACAGGACTAACTGGTGCTAAATTTGCGTTTAAAATGCACCATTATTCCATGTTTTTTAATTCAGTCATCGGAAACAGCCTCTCTACCTCCCGAGGTAGAGGTAAGGTCTGCGTTACACTCTACCCTCCCCAGACCCCACTTGTGGGATTTCACTGGGTATGTTGTTGTTGTTGTTGTTTCAAACAAACAGAAAAGTATGATCATAATAGTTCTCCACAACATACAGTAGGGTTCCATTCAAAATTGCCACTTTGATAAGGAGCGAATTCAGCTTGCGGAAACTTTTTGTCAGGGGAAAATCCTGTAAACGAAAAGGACCATAGTAATTATTCAAACCCTTCGAAAGAATAATAAGAGAAAATGACATAAGTACTTACCTTTTGAGCCATTTGGAAGCTGAGAACCTGATTCAACTAATACACCAACAACATGCCTAGAAAAATCTGCATCATTCGATAACCTGAAACACAACACACCACCTGAAATCAACCATAGATAGAATGGTGTGCCCATTGTGCTTAGGCAGAAGTTCTACAGAGCAGAAAAGTTGCACCCTTATCAGATGTATGAAAATGATATATCTCCATCCAACGAAACATTTTTCTTTTCATATACTTTTTTCTGGAAAAGGATCCAGATTTTGTGTTACAGTATGATGCATACACATCATCAAAAGGCAAATTTTATGGTGACACAAAAGCATGCATCTCATTGTCAAGAATATGCATACTCATGAGAAGTTAGACATAAACACCTCACTCATATGCCCGGTGAATACCAAGATGCTATAAATGGCAATGTTCACCCTTTACCTAAACAAAATTATGAAGCTGCTGCTCTCTCTCAACTGAATATATAACTAAAGAGTTGTCAACAAATTATAGCATCTGATATTTTATATGCAATATAAATATTCTGTAGAATACAAAAAACATTATTAGCCTCTATCATGTCCAAAGTATGCAATTTAATGGACCTACTTTAAATAAAATCCAAGAAGTGAGCTAGCGTCTGACAACGTTCTACAGATGTCTTAATAACTATCTTAGCAAAACATAACTTGTCGTTTTAGGTGATTTCAATTCGTTGCAACTCTCTAAACCAAGAGCCCCCCTATGGTCTACACCTAGTCACTATGACAAACGTGACAAAAACTTATCAATACAAAATCACCACATCAATTAAAAGAAAGTTATTTGTATTTTGGTAAGTAAACTTTTTATATAAACAAAAGAATCACAAAAAGATTGTGTAATGGGTTACATCTGGTTCTTAGTCTTACAAATGAGTCAGAATTCACATCCAGGAACCTTACAAAAAACGCAGTTCCATCTAGTCTAACATGAGCGATAACTGAGGAAATCTAAAAAGCTATCTACATAGTATAAATTCTGCATGTTGCCCCAAAAAGCTAATATAGATAAGACATTGTACTTCTGTTTGCGGATGTTCTCTATTTTGCCCTCAACATCTGATATTTGGCAATTGGGTATGACTATTTAGTCTACTTCATGCTTCAATTTTAGCACATTGTAAAAATCCTTTAGCACAGGATTATAAAAATCTTGTAAGGTGATTTTTCTTTTTATGTACATAGTCTTTCTCTATGATAAGGTCTGTCGTTTTAAAGTTGTTTTGCCTTCAGCAGTTGTGATATATGGTTTTAAGGGGTGGGCTTGTATGAACTGTTGGGGAATGATTTTCCGGATTTTCATCGGCACATTAGTTTGCTTAGCAGCAGTGGTTCTTTTCCCAGTTTCCTATATCTAAAGCCTCTTGGAATGACGAGTGTAATTGCCTGGAAAACAATGGCTTTTTATAACACTGCTATCTACAAGGTCAGATTCACGTTCCTTTTTGAGCTTGAAAAAAAAAACAATCAGAATATATATTATCTTTTTTTTTTATCAAGAGAATATATATAATCTTTTTAAGTTCTAATTTATAATGTAAAGCCATATTGGTGCATTTACCTATCCTCGTTGATATCCAGCTTTCGACCCCAAAGAAAGATGATATAACTTGGTGTATAAATGTCAAAAGGAGCAAGAGTAGGATCAGATGAGGTGCATATTTAAAGATGGTAAGATGTTTCTTTATCTTATGGTGGACTCATCGAGCTAAACACAAGCAGGGGGTTCAAACAGTTATCCATTTAAGTTCAGTCTCCTAACAATATGTACACATATTTTCTGAGCTCCATCTATAGAAACAGTTCATTTAAAAACTGGAAGATTTTGGAATTATTTTTTTCCTTTATTTGTTTGATAGGTCGACATTTGCTATTATTTAGAAATTCAATTGATCAATCTATACCAAAAGAAAGAGAGTATAAGGTGCACATTAAGCAGAATTAGAGAGAATTAGAGAGAGAGAGAGAGAGAGAGAGAGAGAGAGAGAGAGAGAGAATTAGAGAGAGAGAGAGAGAGAGAGAGAATTAGAGAGAGAGAGAGAGAGAGAGATTTACATGCCTTGCAAAGAGATCCTCAAATTGATCTATAGACACCAGTAATGCGGATGGCTCAGCCAACTTATTTGCAGTCTTGAACCTAGTAACTGGAGCAACTATGTTGGCACGCCCAGGGTCTAGTCATGCACAAGAAGAGTTAGACAAGAAAACTAAAAGCAGATGAGCCATCTCGTACACCAAGAAAAATGCAACTAAATGCATACTTCGTACTTGAACAACCGATCTCCCCTGAAAGGTTAAGAAGCCGTACACATGGATACCCGTCAATGGCCATGTACATTGACTTCTCGAGATCAGGAACTGACTGGAAAGAGTTCACTTGATCTGAAGCTGTTCAAATTAATAAGAAATTCAAGAACATATTATACAAAAGTATTGCTAAGAAGCTAAAGGAAGAAAGAAAGACATGCATTCAAAGTGAATACATTTGGCACTCCTAATAGAACTCTGCATAGGAAAATGCTTTCTGAAGTGAAGGGTAAAATGACATCAAGTGCAGCTTGCTCGATTCTTCCTTAATTAGCACACACAAACTCAAAGTCTAACCATAGACATGCGCCTTAGAATGATTAAAATCCCAATATAGTTTTCTGAACATTGTTATGATCCGATGAAGAAGAAAAACCCCCAAGATTCACAAAACTCTTTTCATAACTTAGCTGCATTAGCTTCCTTTCTTGTTAACTTAGTTACGATCTAGCTTAAGAGAAGGCTACTAATACTCTGAGGTGACGATCTATGCCATTCCAGAGGTAAATTAGCTTCCATATTTCAAGTACGTTAAATATATCATGTGCGATGTCAGAAGATAAATAAGCAAACAAAATGATGTCCAAAAGCCACCTCTTTGAATCCAATCCTTTAACATCAAAGCTCATACTTAGTTACTTTTCCACTATAAGTTATAATCTACACTTCATTTATCATAAAGTCAATTTTTTTCCAGCTTAGTGATTTGTTAATTTGATTGAGAACAAATAACATATCTACCAAACAGTAACATTAACACCTCATTGTTGTCAAAAAATGCACTATTCTTTTCCGTGGCATTAACAAAAATTTTGAACATTTTCCAAATAACCAAGCCACCTCTTTGAATCCAATCCTTTAACATCTAAAGCCCATACTTAGTTAATTTTCCACTATAAGTTAAAATCAACATCTGCACTTCATTTATCAATTTCCTTTTTTTTTCCAGCTTAGTGATTTGTTAATTTGATATCTATAAAACAGTAACATTAACACCACATTGTTGGCAAAACAATGTATTCTTTTCCGGCATTGACTAAAAATTCGAACATTTACAAAATACCAAGCTGCCACGAAAAATAAAGATTAAAATGGGGAAATTTTCAAAAATATACATCTCAACATAAAATATTACGTCATGTAGCCATATTTACAGTTTATACAACATTATACCTGGGAACGCATTATACATAATGTATCAACCTTGTATAAAAGTGTATAATAGTATATAAAAGGTATTTATACACAAATATGAGCTAAATAGGGTAACAAGCTCAAAATATGGGCTACAGCGTGTAAATATTTTCTCTCAGTAGACAGTGTAATTTACAGAAAATGTTCTAAAAGCAGTTCAAATACAATGTAATTTTTACATTAAAAGACTAAAAACACACATTCCAACTAAATGACAGCAATATAGTTCTAAAAGTAGCTCAAATACAACATAATTCTTACATTAAAAGACTAAAAACACACACTCCAATTAAATGACGGCAATATAGTTCTAAAAGTAGTTCAAATACAACGTAATTCTTATATTAAAAGGCTAAAATCAATTAAATGAAGGTTAAATGTGCTTTGTCAGATATCACAAGGACCAAAATCAGAATATACATATAATTTAGGGACTAAAAATGCTAGTATTAAAAAGATAACCGGAGTTATACCTGAGAAAGAGAGGCAAAACCGAGCAAGTAAGCAGAGAAAAAATACGAGAAGCTTTGAATCGTCCATAGCGATAGTGAAGTTGTTGTTGTGAAGCTTCTAGAAACACTAAACCCTAGACCATTGACACGGTTCCGTTCGGTTCACTCCGGGTCAGTGCTTGTGTTTTGTATCTCCGGTTCACCGGTTCAGGATTACTTAGATGTTGAGTAGTTGGAGAAACGGAATATTCCGGTGATCGGAGATCATCGACGGCGATGAGGAGCTGGAGATTTTATATATGGACGATATGGGGAAATGATAAAAATGTTTTATTACGTTAACCTACTGTATAGTTTTTAAAATTACATTATATACATTATTGGTCTTTTATTATCGCTTTAGTCCCATCATTTTGTTTCCTTCTCGATTTAGTCCCACTATTGGGCTTCAAAGTTCAAAAACTTTAAAAAACAGTTTTGTGCAAAAAATTCTTCCCTCTCCCAATTGATCTGTTTAGGTAATTTTTTTCGAAACCTCATAAAAAGTTTCTTCAAGTTGACTATTTAAAGCTTTTTCAAGATTTTTATAAAAATATTTATTTTAAGAAGTAGTTTGACGATATTTTTATCAAACATAATTATTTTTTTCATAAAAACTTATAACTATTTAAAAGATATTATTCAAATACAATAATAATAATAACATATTCAGTGTAATCCCACAAGTGAGTTTGAAGAGGTAAAGTGTACGCAGATCTTATCCCTACCTTGGAAGGTAGAGAGGTGTTTCCGATAGCCCTCGACAAAGTCATATATTATTCAAATACATTTTCTCCTTTTGCGCAAATTATTTTTTCAAAAAACAATTGAAATCTTACTTAATGACTCCGTGTCTCTTACTCTCATTTATAATGATATTTGATTGGGTGTGAAATTTAAAATATTAGTTTGCATTATATGTTATAGACTATTTATAATAGTGATTGAAAATCCTAATCTAATATTTGATAAAAAAAAAATATTAATATACGTTCTACTTTAATCAGAGATATGCTCCGACACTAATCAGAGACGTCTTTTATGTGTTTTAGATGAGAAATTAGCTGAAATTCACCGACAAGATATGATGTAAGTTGTGACAGTGTGATAAATATCTGTAAACTTTAAACTTTTTTGTCGAGAATTATGGTAGAAGATTAATACGTAGTGGAGTGTTGTCACACTCTTATTCTTAGATGTGTATACCATTTGTTGATGCGTGTGTGTTTACCTCTTGTTATTAACAACATTATTTAGTACTCACATAGTTTTTTACTCTTCGGTGTACCAAACATTTATAGTGTATCTTATTATTTTACTGCTATACTTTTTTTGTATTTTCTTCGAATTACTAGTATGTTCCTTTTATTTTCTTTTCTTCTCTTTTTTTTAAGTCGATACGCTTTTGGAAACAACCTCTCTGACCCACAAAGTCAAGGGTAAGGTATACGTACATCATTCTCTTTCTAGACCCCACTTATAAGATCACATTGAGTATGTTATTGTTTGTATTAACCCTCTTGTGATTTTTATCAAAGTTAAATTGGACAAAAATATACCTAATTATTCTCTCAATTACTATTATTTAAGATTGTAATAGTATGATAAATATCTCTTTATCTTTAATCAAAAATTTCAAATTCCTGTTGGGAGATTTTTCTCTTTATGGTACTTTATAAAGCAGTACGGGAAGTATTTAACTATTACAAGTATTCGAAAGGATAAACAAAGATTTCATAATATTTTCGACTAAAAATCTGAAAATTACAATATAACAACAAAACTGAAATTACGATTTTGTTGAAGACTGAAAAATGGAAACTGGTTTATGCTGAGTCGAGTGTGGCACTCTGTCCTTAAGACAATATTGCCCCGTATGTATCCTTTATACGTCCCGGACAATTTGTCTCCCAAGATAAAACAAAGAATGGAACCCTTGAGCAAAGGAAACTCAAGAGCTACCGTGAAGAATATTGAGTAACGAAATGATGCTTGGAAGTTGTAGGAAGAAAACTATTTCGGTTGTGTATTTTCGTGAGCTTTATGAACTGTTATTTTTCTCGCTCTTTGTGGTGCTCAACAATGGTGTAAGGGTGTGTTTATATAGGTGAGGGAGGGGCTGAAAACGCCTCCATAATAGCCAAATAATGGCCATTATGGAGGTAGTAAAGTCACCAACATAAATGGTGAAAGACCAACTTGTTTTGGCCATTATAGGAGGAGTAATTCAGCCAAAATAAATGGTGAATTGAGAGCTTGGACGTTTCTGCTTTGACTGTCGAAATTCCAACTTTCTGAAAACTTCGGGGACCAAACTGTACGTCTTAAAACTTCAGGGACCAAACTGTACATCTTGAAACTTCAGGGACCAAACTGTACATCTGAAAGAATTCGGTCCAAACTGCACATCCGAAACTTCGGGATCAAACCGTACTTCCGGCAAAGTTTTCTGGCCCAAAAAGATAATATCAGAAGGCCCACAGCCCACGACCCACGACCCGTGACCCCGGAACCCGGAACCCGGAACCGGACCGGACGGGACGGGCGACGGCGGCGCGCGTGTGGTCTTTCCTTGAACCGAAGCACATCTAGGTCCTCCCTCCTTTAAACACATGGGATACCCCTTGGGGTCCCAAACCCCAAACCAATTTCGAATCTTATATACACAACAATTCTTTCTTCCTCTACCGATGAGGGAGAATTACACACAATACCACACTTTCCATGCTTCAAACACCTTACTTCGTGAACCAATATCTCTTTCATTTCTCAATGAAATTTGACGATTCTTGGCCCTACGGTTATCTACGTACTTAGTAGATCATGCATGTGTGAAGAACCGGATTCTCCAACATACGTTACACTAGTGTTTAAGCCGTTAAAGTTGGTCGGTCGCAACTCCCGCCAAAGGCAAATTTCCAACAATCCCCTCTTGAAAGAGATTTTGGCGCACTCACATGGTGTCTTTTCATTTCCAAAGAATATTTCACGGACCGATGTTGCATAAGGAGAGGTAGCCTCGGCTTTGAACCTTCCATAGTTGAATACCATCGGACTTACTTACTTGCGCGGTGAACGTGATGTCTTGAACCGTCGGTGTTTAGTGTAAGCCAAGACAACGGTACCAACACAACAAATTCCCTTACTCTCTTCTTCGTAATGTTTTGTCCGTTTTGGCCATGGACAACGTCTTGGATTCTTAAGTGCGTTCAATTTGAGGCGGCCCGTCCTCGCACTTAAATAGGTGGTCTCCTACAAGGTATCCTGCTATACCCCACTTCACAAGTGTTAGGAACCATTAAAAGTTTCCCAAAGACCTAACCTCAACCGTTGAGGATCATTACGAGTTTTGAAAACTTAACCTTTACCCATACTGCGATAGCACTTAACGTCTATCGCGGGAACGGCTTTGGATTTGGTGTTTCTTTTCGAAATCACTATCCGAAGTGCTCATGCTTCGACCGAAGCGATCAACGAACCTTTATAACTTAGTTTTCCCATTGAACCAAATTACCGGGATCTCCAGTTCGTAAGGTTGGGTTTCCACCGTATTGGTCCGTATATTTTGGGTTTTAAGCCCATTCCCCTAGACAGGCGAGAACACTTGATTTCGGGTAGTCCCTTAGTTTGTAAACAAGGAAGTGACACCGTGATGATCAACGCCATACGGTCTTATGTCTCCGACGGATCCGACGGATATGTCCGAGACGCCGTCATCCGTGTCCTTCCTAAAGCCGATCGGCTAGCCACGATGTATAACTGCCGAAGGCACGGGTTTCTCCCAATAAGGGACGTCCTCTAAGGATCCGTGAAGTTACTCAACTTCTTTCATGCTTTGTATAAAGCGATAAACTCCGATACCATCATGAATCGGTCGATGCAAGTTTGCTTAGAGGATTTTCCAAGAACCACCATACACATTTACTTGTGGCTTTGGTGTTCTTCGGATCCGATGTCCGGTTGCATCACCGTGTTCTCTCGTAACCGCTGGACATCCGTAATACAATAATCCGTAGATAAGCGAATAATTCGGATATCGTCATATCCGACTTAACGCCTTCGTTGATCATGTATTAAGATCATCGGTGAACCTTAGTTCAACCGATCTGTTTGTTGGACGATACCGGTGTCGGTTGTAGTGTGTACAATACATTGAACTACACGTGACCCGAGCATATCGCTCCTTGTCTATGGGTGCACCATGATTCCAATCGGTTCTATGATTCATATCTATTGGAGGCTTCAACGAGACTGCTCGGCTATCGACCGATCCGTTAGATGTCTTAGAAATCCAATTCCTAAGATGTCATCTCGTGATACTCATATCTTTCATATCGAGACTTTGTTTCAATATGATTTTCATTCTAAGACCGTTGGTTTTCCAACCGTTGGCTTTCTAACTTCGAGTCAATGTTTCGTGATCGATTCATTGTTTCTGTTTTATCCGAGACTTTCGGGACCAAAATGTTAACATTTCGGGGACCAAAATGAAAGTTCGGAAGAAGCCCAACAGTTCGGAAACCAATTCTCGATCCTCTTCTTCCAACTCTCCGGTTTGGAAGGTCGTTTTCAACACCCATGCCATGTAAGATTACAATGGCCCTGGATGTGAAGCTACTCACAGGGGAGCACTTTTTACAACCCAAAGGTTCTTTTCCCGGAGGAAGATCAACCATTACACAAGTATGGTTCTATATATGGAATCTATTTCTCCCTTTAGCTTCTTTCCAAAACAGCATTTTTGGAGATAACAATTATTTGTTAATTGTTCATGGTTCGTTCTCAACCATACAAGCTAGAAGGACTGGAACAAGTCTTTGTCCCCTCTTTGCTCCGTCTTGGTTCAACATCTAGAATCCCTGAGTTCTGCAGATCTGGAATATTAAGTTCCGGATAGACAACAACTTTCGAGTCATGAAGATACGGAACGTCTAGTTCCGGACAGTCAGGCCCTCGCGGGTTCTTGTTAACCTTGAGCAATTACTCATTTTTCCCTTTTCAAGGAAAGTTATCTCCAAAGAATTCAGCATTCTTTGACGCCAAGAGGCGATAAAAACTACTGTTATTTGCAGATCCAGTGGATATGCAATCTACAGTCTTAGGTATGAAACCACTCCACATCACAACATTTGTATGTGAGATCCTTTCCATGTCTCACACGGAGGGTTATCCTTATCCTTAAGAGGAGTTCTGTTGAGAATCGCATTAGTGGTAAGGATCGCCTTGCCCCACATAATTTGGGAGTACGGCTTTGCGCTTGGCTAACACCGTTAGACTGAGGTGAGTAGTGAGCAGTCGTTTAATAAACGATGCTTCAAATTCTCCCCCTCTATTGCTACGAATTTTGCAATCCATAGGCATAGTTGATTTTCAACTTCAGCTTTGTAGGCTTCAACAACTTCATCTTTGCTTTTCAACAAACAAAGGATTCCATACGTTGTACCATCATCAATGAAGATCACAACGTACTTGTCTCCCCCCTCTATTTTGTATAAACTTCAAATCACCAAGTAGGTGTGACTAAGTTCTAGAGGAGCGGTGCTTCTTTCGCTATTCCCTTGACGGAATTTGGAAAGGTGATTTTGCCTCTTCATCTACCTCACATTTATTTTGAGGGTTTATGTCGTCAGAAGGCAACAATCTCAACATCGTTAGCTTTTGAATGACTTGCTATTTAACGTGTCTTAATCTATGATGACATAGATGCACGGATTACAAATATATCATTCATTTGGCTACAGACATACTTTGTACCATTCTTAGTTATTACGGACTGTTGGACTAGTCTCAAACCAAATTGACCAACGGCGTCCCTTAAACCAAGTTAGGGACATGTATCACATCATCTTAGAGTGATCTCATTCCCCGAAGTCCTATTGAGGACAACCTCTCCAACCCCTTCTACTTTAGAGGTGGTGTTGCTTCGCATGAACAACCTCTTACCCGTGGTTAGGCGTAACCGGATCATATATGATCCGGATACTCGGCCCACTCCGGTTGCTTTGCGGTACGAGTGTCCAATTTCTTTACTTGTCTTTCTTTAGGCCTTCGGATCATTAAGACACTGAAACTCGGCCCACCTTACTAGGTGTCCATTACTTTTCCTATGAAATGAATTCGGCACCACTCCGCCGCCTGGAGGCTTTATATGACCGAGTGTCCAATATCATCATATCAAAGGAATTTTGGCCCACTTCGATCGCCGGAGGCTTTGTATGACCGAGTGTCCAATATCATCCTATGAAGGATCTTCTCGCCAAATAATATGACGAGGCTCAACGTCATCAATTTTTAGACTTCTTCCGTTATGATTGGTGCCCAGATAATTCTTGGCGCTTACTTAAGAGTGGTAACGAGTTTCGCACGATTAGTGGATCTTTCTCCATCGTATGTGCGAACATACTTTACACACTTTAACAATTATACTTAAAAGAACGGATCTTCTTAAGTCGTTTACAAAATCCAATCTTTAAACGGAAAAGAAGATGAGATTAAACTTCTGATTTGTTAAAGCATAAGGAATATAAATTATTTTCATATTCCTCCTTACTTTAATCCATTTTTAATCGACATAATTTAATCTTTATTCTTGACAAGTAAGAAAAACTACTTATCATTTAATCCTTATTCTTGACAAGTGAGAAAAATACTTATCCCAATTTCGGATTCTGGCTCACTTCAGTCACTTCATCAGACTGAGTGTCCATTTCCTTCTCACCATTATTCGGATCCTTTGTCTGGGACAGATATAGTCCTTCTCTGCTACAAGATAGAATAACATCTTCGATCTTCTCCTCTTGTCCCGCTTGACATCCTCGGCTCTCGAGAGCGTTTGTTTCCACCGATCTTGGTAGCGGTGACACCATGAACACGTTCATCATCATCACTCTCTTCTACCAGAAAATCATTTCCATATCCAGATTTGGTCACATAATTTTTGACCGACATCTTTCGAATACTAATAGTAATACAATACAAATATTGTCTTAAGTTGTTGGGAGATTTTTCTCTTTATGGTACTTTATAAAGCGAAAGACGGGAAGTATTTAACTATTACAAGTATTCGAAAGGATAAACAAAGATTTCATAATATTTTCGACTAGAAATCTGAAAATTACAATATAACAACAAAACTCGAAATTACGATTTTGTTGAAGACCGAAAAATGGAAACTGGTTTATCTTTGAGTCGAGTGTGGCACTCGTCCTTAAGACAATATTGCCCCGTATGTATCCTTTATACGTCATGGACAATTTGTCTCCCAAGATAAAACAAAGCAATGGAACCCTTGAGCAAAGGAAACTCAAGAGCTACCGTGAAGAATATTGAGTAACGAAATGATGCTTGGAAGTTGTAGGAAGAAAACTATTTCGGTTGTGTATTTTCGTGAGCTTTATGAACTCGTTATTTTTCTCTGCTCTTTGTGGTGCTCAACAATGGTGTAAGGGTGTGTTTATATAGGTGAGGGAGGGGCTGAAAACGCCTCCATAATAGCCAAATAATGGCCATTATGGAGGTAGTAAAGTCACCAACATAAATGGTGAAAGACAACCGTTTTGGCCATTATAGGAGGAGTAATTCACCAAAATAAATGGTGAATTGAGAGCTTGGACGTTTACGCTTTGACTTGTCGAAATTCCAACTTTCGAAAACTTCGGGGACCAAACGTACGTCTTAAAACTTCGGGGACCAAACTCGTACATCTTGAAACTTCGGGGACCAAACCGTACATCCGAAAGAATTCGGTCCAAATCGCACATCCGAAACTTCGGGATCAAACCGTACTTCCGGCAAAGTTTTCGGCCCAAAAAGATAATATCGAAGGCCCACGCCCCACGACCCACGACCGTGACCCCGGAACCGAACCGGAACCGGAACCGGAACCGACCGGACCGGACGGGACGGGCGACGGCGCGCGCGTGTGGTCTTTCCTTGAACCGAAGCACATCTAGGTCCTCCCTCCTTTAAACACATGGGATACCCCTTGGGGTCCCAAACCCCAAACCAATTTCGAATCTTATATACACAACAATTCTTTCTTCCTCTACCGATGAGGGAGAATTACACACAATACCACACTTTCCATGCTTCAAACACCTTACTTCGTGAACCAATATCTCTTTCATTTCTCAATGAAATTTGACGATTCTTGGCCCTACGGTTATCTACGTACTTAGTAGATCATGCATGTGTGAAGAACCGGATTCTCCAACATACGTTACACTAGTGTTTAAGCCGTTAAAGTTGGTCGGTCGCAACTCCCGCCAAAGGCAAATTTCCAACAATTCCAACGTTGAGAATAAAGTCATCCAGTAGAACCCGATTTTACCTCACAAAATAAATAGTATGTCCCAAACCAAATTCGGATTAATGGGACCCAAAAATATACCATGTCGAAATTTCTCAATTAAATCTAAAACTCGAAATGGATGAAAAGTGAATTCACCCAATAAATTAGGGACCGAACCCGAAAAACAAATAACTCGAACCAACTTAGAAACAGGTAAAATCCACTTCAAATTTACGAAGCAAGAAATTGAAATCCCAGAAGATTAATCTATCAACCCTAAAACATCAATTCTGCTTATTGACAAGTAAGTGATTTTATAATTTTTAATCTTAAATTCAAGCACCGTAGTTTTTAGTTCAATTATTTTCTGTTACATTCCATTATTGAAACTCTCAGTAAATGGGTTAATATTTTGCTATTTTCCCCTCAATTTAGAAAAGAATTAGCTGATATTTTCTGCATTTATACCTTCTTCTTTTTCAAGATTAAGATTAGCAATTGGTGTTTATTTTAATTGTATTTATACCTTTTTTTCCTAGATGAAGATTAGCAAAGGGTGTTTATTTTAATTGTGTTGAGGTAGTTTAGGCATGTGAAGAGGAGGTGCGAGGATGCGTCATTAAGGAGGTGCGAGAGGTTGGATGTAGCTGGGGTTAGGAGAGGTAGAGGTAGACCAAAGAAGAACCGAGGAGGTGATTAGACAGGACATGACCTTAGATATGAAGATATGGAAGTTGAGAATTAGGGTAGAAGGTTAGTAGTAGGTAGTTGCGTGTGGGGAGGGAGGGGACGAGTTTTCCTCCTCACCTCTTTTCCTTTTAGTAGTAGTTTTTAGTTATCACATCGTTGCTATTTCCTTGATGGGTATTACTATCTGTTGCCACATTTTTTTAATATTTGGCAATTTGCTGTCTCCTTTCTTATATTTTTGCGACATATACTTTTCTTCTAAGTCGAGGGTCTACGGGAAACAACTTCTCTACCTTTGTGAGGTAGATGTAAGATCTGCGTACATACTAACCTCCCAAACCCCAGTTGTGGGATCACATTGGGTTTGTTGTTGTTGTACACCCTTTTTTCCTAGATGAAGATTAGCAAAAGGTGTTCATTTTATTTGTATTTATGCCCTTTATTCCTAGATGAAGATTAGCCAAAGGTGTTTATTTTACTTGTATTTATACCTTTGTTTTTCCTAGATGAAGATTAGCAATAGGTGTTTATTTTAATTGTATTTATACACTTATTTTTCCTAGATGAAGATTAGCAAAAAAGTGTTTATTTTAATTGTATTTATACCCTTTTTTACCTAGATGAAGATTAGCAATAGGTGTTTATTTTAATTGTATTTATACCCTTATTTTTCCTAGATGAAGATTAGCAAAAAGTGTTTATTTTAATTGTATCTATACCCTTTTTTCATAGATAAAGATTAGCAGGTGTTTATTTTAATTGTATTTATACCCTTTTTTTTTCCTATATGAGAATTAGAAGAAGTGTTTGTTTATTCTTTTATTTTGATTTTATTTTCTTGCTGTTTGATTAACTGAAACTTACAGTGTTGTATTTACAATTAGAAGGTTTTTCCCTTCTTTTTTTTGGTGAAAAGTTTGAAACTTTCTGGCTATTTTTTTTAAAATCTTTCTTATTGTTTAGATGAAAATTAGCAAAAAGGTGCGTTGTTATTGAATTCATTTACTTTTTGGATTTTCTTATAAATGTATTTTTGGTGTTGTCTTAACACAGAGCACTGAAATGGATAAGAGAGCATTATACCGGGCAAAGCTGAAGGAACAGAAGCAGAAACGAATTGATTTGCCTCTTGTAAGGTATTATAAATAAGGGAGTCGATAAAATATATATATTTTTTATATATTCATTTCTTGGTGTTAAGTTCAACAACAACATATCTAGTGTAATCCCACAGGTGGGGTCTGGGGAGGGTAGAGTGTATGCAGACTTTACCCTTACCTCGTGGAGATAGAGAGGTTGTTTCTCCGCTATATACCCTTTAGGATTTTCTCGGTGTTAAGTTGTTAGTAAATGACTAAATTCCCTGCTATATACCCTTTAAAAATTTCGTGTATGAAAACAAGCTTTCTGAAAAAAGTTCTTGCCATCCAAAGATAGATTGAGCATCTGGAAAATCGATGCTTATAAGGAGTAGATAGTGTTGATGATTTTATTGATAGTTATAGCAACATGCTGGCTTCTAGAATTTAGCCTATGCTTTCACCTGCATAGCTGTAGTTGCTGTCATATTTGTTTAATACCAGTGTCGATGTGTGTGCTGTTGATTTTGATGTGGAACTAGTTTTGTGTTTCAAGGTGGGAAGTTTTTATCTGCATTTGAGTGTAATGTTGATGTGCTATTTGTGTATTTGGTCTTTTACATGATTGGACATGATTACAACCTATACCTAAGTCGGTTTTGTATTTACAATCCTAGTTAAAAGTGCATTGCTCTCTAGTTTTACGACCTGTATCGGTATGTAATGACAATGACGATCTGGCTTTGTTTAATGTAGAGTTGTCGGCAGTAACTTTTCTGAATCTCACTCCCAAGTCCTGTCTTTAATATAAATTGTGTGAAACCACAGGTACAATGAGAACAATCAGCCTGTATGTAGAGTGTGCGATGTTGTTCTGAAATCTGAATCACAATGGCCTGGACATCAAGCTTCTCGTAAACATCATGAGGTGAGATACTCATTGATGTTTGGTCTTAGCTTTTTGCATACTGGAATTTGGTGCATGCTAGTTGAAGCTTAGTAAAGTGGTCACAATGCGGTCCCCACTTAAGAAAAAGGTGCTTTCAATCGTGCACGATGAACACATTAAGCCATTTGTATCTTAACATGAGCATCTCCTTTCTTTTTTCTTTTCCCTTCTCAAATTTGAGGTATGTTTTTTATTTGAGTATAAGCATCAGGTAAAAGCATGTTCCCTGCAAGCTAATTTGGCCTTACCAGACTTGGCAGCTTCATAGTCATCAGTTTGCTTTTTGTTTAATATAGTGATCTTTCTCCTTCACCATTCTCCAATTAGCTGCATTGCTAGTCTACGTGTTCAGCATGAACTCATTACTCGGGAAGAGGTCTACAATTACATTTGCTTTGGCTATTGTAGAAGTTGCTTCGGATTCATAGAAGAAAGATTCAAGTGGGATGCCGGTATGAGAAGCAAAGTGGACAAGGAATTGATAGGGACAATGTGATGTGAGTCTAATGCAGGACAATTGACAGGGGAGGAATTAGAATGCCTTTTTGGGTTTTTTAGTTCAGGGGGCTTACTACATTTGAATATAGATTTATTTTGAATTTTAGCTAACAGGAGTGAACTCACACTTGATCCGACAGTGGTTGATGATAAGGGCTGGGTTCAACCAAATTTGTATGAGTTTTCTGCTGGTCATCTATGTTTATCATGCATGTATTATACACCCTTTGGTGTGCTTGTTTAAGAAGTTCTGGCTACTCATCTCTTGTTTCCTCCTTTAGATATTACATGTAAGATATTTGCTGCACTCTTCCCTGCTAAGACAGATTATTATGTTTGTACAGGCCATAAATAATCTCAAAGTGAATGCTGCTGCAGCGAAAAACCCAAAAAATGTAAAAAGCGAGCTTCCAAAGGAGTTGCCTAAACCCAAGCCTGAAATTCCTGAGGGCATTAGCCGTAAAGAACCTGAACCTTCTGTTGGATTGTCTAAGCCTCGTGCATCATCTATGCTTCCTCCCAATTTTTTTGACAGTCAAGAGACGAAGAGGCCCAAAATTGGTAAGGTGCCTCTGTGGAAATTTACCTTTTTATGAAAACTTCTGAATAGAAAATTTTGAACAGTGGTTGAAGCATGATGCAGTCTCCAATGCTTCTGTGATATCTCTAAAAAAAGACATTCTATGGGTTTGCAAGTCGTAATCTTAAATTCCACGCACATTGGTTGTATAGTGAGTCTTTTCTGGGTCCATGTGTGATGTTTTTCTAAATATTTTCTTAATATGTTACTATGAGAGAAAGAGATAAAAAGGTGGAGGATAGGGAGAGAAATCAGTAATTCTGCTGCTATTTGGTGTGCCCTTATTTGGCCTCTCTATACTTTGTATGGAAAAATTAGGAATACAATGATATCCTTATCTCTGATTTACCTTCTATATACTTTGTAATGAAGACTTGGATATTCCAATAAAAAAGTTGTTTTGCTCTCTCATTGTCAAGGATGTCTTATCTATTCAGTTTTCATGTTTCAGATAAAGATTCAGCTAGGTTGGGGGACCATGTATCGAACAGAGATCCTCCAGTTTCAGATCGAACTGAAGAGGTTGAACCGTCTTTGGCAAGGTCTAGCATTCCGGGCCTATCTACTTCCAAGAATGCTGAGACTAGAAGCATGGAAAATCAGCGATCTGGTGAAAATGTACCGATGTCAAAAGTGAGTTCTGGTTCAGACGCTAAGCAGGTCAAAGGAGCTCTCCCTGCAGGTTTCTTTGACAACAAAGATGCCGACTTACGTGCTCGTGGTGTTACACTGGTCAAACCAGATGTCAAGTAAGATTTGATAACTTGCTATTACTTGATAAGCAGCCTAGTTCCTTACTCTTTGATTGTTGTCTTTAACTGTTTTCCTATCTTTCTAATACTTGTTGACCTCAGATGGGATCTTTCATGTCTTATCCAACTGTCTCTTTAACCTGAACCAGCAAGCCAATTGCTACCCTTATATGAATAGACTATCCAAATGAGAAACACCACCTTCTGCTGGCAGTATAGATGCTGGATACTGGATAGGAGTGGCAAACGGGCAGGTCGGATCGGATGTGGGCGGGTCGAAACGGGTTTAACAAAAACGGATAGAATATCCGACCCGCCCATATTAACACAGATAGAACATGGGTTAACAGCTGAGAACACAAGCTAAAAGCCAAAATAAGCTTAGAATCCCAGTAAGCAAGAACTCATGAAAAATAACAAGCAGAAAATTGGTATTGATAACATGGATATCCGTATTATCTGATAATCTGGATGATATCCATATTTGATCCATTTTTAAATGGTCAGTTGTCCAACCCATATTTAATGGGTCGGATTGGATGGTTACTTGTTTTTTTAACCATATTGCCAGCCCTAATGTTGGATAACGTTGGATGTGCTCTCTTTCAGAGTCACAAGAGCATTAAGGCTCATTTCTCTTCCATTTATTCCTCCAACTTTCAAATAGTATACATGTTCTCCTGCATTGCAGCCTAGGCAGCGCACTACCTCCAGCTTCTTCATGATTACATTTAATTAGATGTGCTGTAACTGTCTTGGTTCACTGGTGCAATTGAACTCTTTAAGTGCACTTTATTCTGTGAAGTGTCTGAAAATGTATGGTGGTCATATCTGTCTGGTGCAGTTGCTGAAGCTATTAAGCAGCCTTTGATTTAACTGCTTTGAATGTAATCAAAATATGTCTGTAGCATCATAAGTAAATTTATTCGTTCTACATTTTGGAATAGAAAAATCATCCTACTTTTTATAAGATTACTGTGTTCCCTCAGTGACTTAACTGATCTAGTCTCTGTCCTTGTGAAACAATAAAGAAGCAGTTCATTTCTTTTCTATCCTCCCCCCTCCCCTCTTTTTATTTTTTGTTTCTCCAGGCAAACTTGACCTTGAGTTTAATGACTTCATTGCAGGGATGAGTACAAAGAATTCGAGAAGTTAATCCAAGAAGACTTGAAAGAGGTTGACAACCGCTTAGAAGAAGAAGAGGTCCTCTTTTACTATAAAATAGTTGTTGAGTCTTCTGTAAATTTTCTACCTTGTTAAACCATGTTATCGACCCACTTTTCCATTTATAATGCAGATTGATGCTGCAGAAATGATTGAAGAGGAAGTATCTGTTGAACAGAGGTCAGTTTCTCAAATGATGAAAACTGATTTATATCCTTTTTGAAAATTTTGCTATATTTTGTTTACATTGTCCAAAAGTCAATCTGAACTTTTATATTGCATGACTTCAGGGGCTATAGGGAAAGACTGGAGATGTTGAGGATGAAGAAGATGGAACTTAAGGCTGCTAAGTCTTCGTTAGGCAGCAAAGAAAGTAAGGTCGCAGATAAGGAGTCTAGTGATGACGAATCGTCAAGTGATGGTGACAGTGACGAGAATACTGTGGACTGGAGGGCTAAACATTTGTGAAGAGGGTGCTTGCCCGTCTATGCTCGTAATACACATTCTCTCTAGTTTCTTCCTCATCATTGTATTTTGACCGTGTGTCCATAGAGTAGTTCTGTTGCTCTCATGCTAAATATTTGTCCTTTTGGTTGTAGATAACAAGCTTTTGCCTATTTCTGCAAGTCACTAGGAGAATGAGCCAAATTCATTTTTGTCTGTACTCTGGTGCCAAGGGGTAATATGATTGTTGAGAAAAGAGGTCGACTTGGTTACACTTTGATTTCAGAAAAACAATTGAAGCAAAGGATTAAACTCGGCACCAAAATAGTCATGCTATCGTGCCACTGTGCTAAACAAGTCGAGAATGGAAGAAACCAAGAGTGTCGTGCTGTGCATTAAAGAAATTTTTGTACTCGTATGAATACATTTCTAAAATTGTCAGTAAATCTACTTTCATATTCTCGTATGCATGCATATTGAGGTAATGAGGTTCTTCCTTAACCATGGAAAATTGATGTTCATCCGGGCAAGTTTTTGTCGATTCTTTTTTTTGCACATAGGTGAACACTTGCAACACGGTCTTTTTGGTATATTTTTTTTTCCACTTCATACTTATGAAGTCAATCTTGTGCAATTGTCAATAACCAAAAAGTTTTGCAGCCAAAACGTTGATTGTGATAATTCAATCAACCAGCACCAAGAATATGGACCTAAATCGTGTACATTTTTGGATTATTTGAGCCTTACTGCAAATTACTAACCATGTGAATAATGAAACTCCTTTCGTTTCATTTCTATGGAGCAATTAGTTTGATAGAGAAAAGATCACATGAGATTTAACTTTGGGAGAGGTTAATGATTCGTATTCTTGAAAGTTGTAAAAAATACATAGAAATGAAATAATAGCAAGTAACTTAGGACGTTCAAAAAAGAAAAGAGTATAGTTCTTGAGAAAGAGATTAAAGGGGTCTTACCTAATTTTTTATCTCACCTAATGTTGAATACTCACAGGTTTGACTAATTCGATATCTCGCTGAAAATCCCACTTTGAGGATAAATCAATTCGTATTAAAGGCAACTCTATTCCCGTGGATCGAATCGAAACCTCCGGTTACAGATGGACAAGTACTCACCAAGTCATCACAACTTTTGTGATTCGATTAATTCAAATTCACGTCGAGAAATTTTACTTAGAGGTATAAAACACTTCCTACTAAACTTATGATTTGAATCCTAGATATATTATTAGAATGAAAGAGTATTTACCACTCTAGCACATGGTGATTTAACAATATCACATACTCTATATAAGAGTCAAGTTTCTAATACGTTATAATAGGAAATTCACATGAAACAAAACTAGAAATTTTCAACAAAAAACCACTCTGCTATTCCATATTTGTTCAAATCCTTTTTTTTTTTTTAAGTTTGTCCTAATACAAATTAAACATGCTTTCTCAAAATTCCCAATAAGTGGTGACATGATGTCTGCCAAAACATTATACAACAATGATATTTCCTTGTCATCTCATTTACCTTAAAATTGGTCCAGAATTTTTGTCAGTTGCTTTACTTTTCAACAATTAATTAAACAAATATAATTTGGTTTGTTACTTTACTCATTGGCTAACAAGTGTCTTAAGAGTTTAGAAACTTGTATTACCACTAATGACTTTGATATGTTATTAAATAAATATTCACCTCAAAGTGGAACTGAGAAAATGAATTGTTTTGGATAACTTTTCAAGTGCTTGTTTGCTAGTTGTCTAACATACGATAATAATTAATTAAGAGCCCGTTTGATAAGCCAACCAAGATTTCTATGGTCCAGTTTCAAAGATAAACAATCTTGTGGCTTTTAAGAATTAAAAAAAATTATTAGGGGTCAACGATAAGATGGGCAACTCAAAAGAGACAAATAAAGGAAATGGAAAGGGATACCACTGGACAAGATTCATTAAATCCCCATAATTTGGGTGAATTTTATGATCTCATGCAATAGAATTACCGATAAATCCAGGATTTAAATTTAACATGTTTAATATTTAAAGTTCTTAAAATTATAAATTTAAAATTTAATATTATAAAATTTTGATAGATTTTCACATATGAGTCTATGATCCGATCCGTATGAAAAATATTGGTTCAGTTGAATCAATAATATAATTTGCATTGGTGTGATATTATCTTTTTTGGGTTAAATTTGCGCAGTTTTCTGCAAAAAATCTAACACGTTATAAGTAGCTTTATTTTCTTTTCTACTTTCTATGTGGGACTTTGTTTATACGCACGACATAATTAGCGGGGTCTCTTTATGTGAAACATTTTTTTGTGAAAATAACACACTCTTGTCTGCATGTATTCATATTCATATTCCTCTGATTTTCTTATTACCTTTCCAATTAGGTACGTTTTTTCTTTTGCTGCAGTATGAGAAAGATAATTGTTGTAACATAAAACTAAAGAAATATTAACCAAAGAAACTACTAGAAATTATGTGAACCACAACTACTCCTTAATCCTTATGAAACTTTACATTAAAAAGCTCTTTCCTTTTTGAGGTCTCGCACGAGGGTCATGCAAAAAAGAGATGAAAGTGACCATTTTAGGCACAAAACATCTAGTGAATAATGTCTTAATAAAAGGAAATTTCATGACCACAACATTCTAAGTGTAACACGAGTTGTTTATTTTCTTAGATAGAAATACTTAATTTGGGCCATTTAATCGCATAGACAATTAATGATTACCCAAAAAAATTAGAATAGCTGCCTATTGAATGTCATATATTGGGGATTTGAGTTGCAAAGGTTAGGTTACTTGTCGATTCAAGTGGTAAGTGAGTTGGGTTTATACATCATAAAATAGGTCGATTCCTTTATATCTTTTATTAGTGTTAAAAAGGAGACCTAGAAGGAGCTAACCTTAGTATAAGAGGACATAGTGTTGGAAATTTGCCTTTGACGGGGAGGTGCGTCCACCCATATTTAATTAATTAAATACTAGTGTTCCGCATGTTAGAGGTTTTGTCTCTTTTCACATGCATATTCTACTAAGTGAGTAGATGACCGTAGGGCCAAGAATCGTCAAATTTCGTTGAGAAATGAAAGAGATATTAGTCCACGAAGTAAGGTGTAATCTACCACATCGGTGGGAAAAGGAAGAATTGCTCTCTTTATTAGTCTAAAGTGGTTAAGGGTTTGGGACCCCAAGGGGTATTCCATGTGTTTAAAGGAGGGAGGACCTAGATGTGCTTGGGTTCAAGGCTAAGTCGTCGCCGCCCGCCCGTCGGGTCACGGGTCGTGGGCTGTGGGCTGTGAGGACTTTCTGATATTATCTTTTTGGACCCCAAATTGCTTAATATTTACAGTTTGGTCCCTAGAGTTTCTGAAAAGTTGATTTTGGGAATGATGGAAGGAAGAAACTTTCTGCCTACCGTTTGGGCTGTTTTTTGGAGCATTAACCAAAGAATTACTTGTCGTTAACTCCTCCATAAACAACCCTCCTTCAATGACCATAATCAGCCTCTCTAATGACCATTAACAACCTTCTCTAATAGCCATTAACAGCCCCCACTAATGGTCATTAACAGCTTTGTTTGTGGCAGTTGAGGAGTCCCTCATCCATGCTATATATTGATGCCTTTTGGCTCAATTATGGAGCATATACAGTGACGAAATATACACGAGATATACACAACAGAGACACACTATATACACAGAGACAAAACATAAGAGAAAGTCAGTCAAAAAACGTTGGACGAAAACAGAAACTCTTCCTTCCTTTTCCATTTCTTCAGCAAGTCGATTCGTATTTGTTTTCTGCGTCAGACTCAACCTATTTGCTTTGTAGTGTTGAGATTAAAGTGTTGTTTTATCTTGAGAGACTATTGCCCATTAACGTAAAAGCATATATACGAGGCAATCTTGTCTTAAGGACAGAGTGCAATCACTCGACTCAGCACACAGTTGTAACCATCCAGATTTAGTGGTTTCTTGATTTCAGGTTATCAAGATTCAAGACTCAACAAGCTTGCGGCAGTTCTGAACATTGCCTATTTGTTTATCCTTTTGAATACTTGTAATATTTATTTACTTCCCGTACTGCTTTACAATAGAAAGTCAACACATAGTTGGGTTAATTTGTGGTGTGTGCCGATATTATGTGATTAGCAACATCGGGTAGTGACAACTTTTTTTAATTACGACGTGTATATGCTAGTTTGTGCGCACCTCGATTATTTCACTGGGAACTTACTACTACAACCAGCATAAGTACGTACCGAGTAATTTTTTCACCAAGGTTTGAAAAGATTAAAAAAAATTACCTAGTATATTTTGCCCTCCACTTGAGATCGTTTGAATCTGAAACCTCATAATTCTCCTTCAACTTCATTAATCACTATGTCACACCCTTAAATGTAATTTCACCTAACATTATTTAAAGGGTCTTAAATTAAGCTTATAAACAGATAAGTATTGATAAGTCAAAACATTTCCTAACTCCTCTTCATCCCATTTTCATCATCTTTTCCATGTAACTATAATGTTTTAATTTTTTTTAAGAGAAAATACATATTTTCACCCCTAAACTTGCATCGAAAAATTATGCGTGAATTAAACTCAATCTTACGTTGTCCAAACCAATTTTACAATGAGCTGTGTAGTAGAACACTTTCCGCCACGTCTGCGCCACGTCAACAATCGATTAAATTATAAATTTTTACTCGTTTTTCTATTTTTTGTATTTTCATTCATCTTTTTTCTTTCTTAAAAGTCTCAATTCCATTCCTTCTCCTTCACACCCCCACCCCAAACCAAACCCACCTTCTTCTTCCCGCCCCTCCACCCCACAACCCACCTTCTTCTTCCTGCTCCCCCCATTTATTTATTTACTTGGTTTCAATCACTATATAAACGATGGTGTAACAATATGCAAAAAAAAAAATCCTGCTTCTGTGTTGCACCCTAGTTACTGGATAGTTGTTTTCTTGCACCCATATGTGATAGCTTTTAATTAGTATAGGCTGCGAATAAAAGTTCAAATCTTTTACTCTAAATGTTGAACTACCCCCCGCCCCCCACAACCCACCTTCTTCTTCCTGCCCCCCCCCCCCCCCTTCCCCCTACCTTCTTACACCACAAAATTACAAATTGTGACAGTGCCAATTTATTTTATATAAAATTATTATATTTACAGTCATCAATTTATTAATTTATTTTTTCCAACATTTAGTCCAATGTGGTGATGGAAATGATGGAATAGATAGGGCAATCGCAATCGAGGAGAATGTCTTTTGGAGAACAATGAATAAAGAGAAGAGAAATAAAAAACTTAAAAGAAAAAGTGGAATCCACAAATTTTATTTGCTTCAAAATAAAAAACTCTTATAATTAAAAAATATATATTAATATATCAAAAAAATATTAAGATTATTAATTATATATTGGTCATTAAAAAAATAACATGTGTATTATTTTATCAGTTTTTTAATTTTGTTTTCCTTCTCACTGGCTTCCCGGAAGGTGACTACACTTTCTCTACTTAGAGGGATGTTTAATACACTATCGATAAGAATAGGGAGTAAATAATTGGAAGTAAAATTTAATTGCTAAAGTAAGTTTTCGGTGCAAATATAAGAGTTAAAAGATGTATTTTCTCTTTTTTTCATTTCTTCTAAATAACTTTATCTCTTTCACATAACAAGCCTACATGTGATAAGTGTTGGATTAAAATAGCAATTTGTGGTCTTCAACACACTGCACTATATAATTTAAAGTCATGTTAGGTCATGAACAAATTAAATTAGCAGCTAGCATCA
Source organism: Anisodus tanguticus (assembly GCA_034509755.1). Taxonomy (NCBI): domain Eukaryota; kingdom Viridiplantae; phylum Streptophyta; class Magnoliopsida; order Solanales; family Solanaceae; genus Anisodus; species Anisodus tanguticus. The sequence goes on along the minus strand of CM067543.1, from coordinate 1,772,418 downwards.
TCTATGGCTGTTAAGCATTACCCAAATAAAATTGTTAAGTGGGTTTAACACTGTCAACTTTGGTTTCTTTGGCCATTTAAGTGGGTTTTGCACATCACCACCATAAACCTAAATGACCTTTGAGTTTAATGGTTTTTAAAGTATGACAGTTAGTGGTTTATACCTCCATATAGATTCCCATTAGCCGAACTCATTCGTGGTTTAGAGATTTTTTTTTAATGAAAAGTAATAATCATCTACCATCCGAAATCTACTGATAGTTAGCTTGATTAAGTCAGATTCGCTTAACGTAAAGCTCATAAAAGATGAAACGCTCCCTATATGAAGTTTCTTCATTCCCAAATCTTGAGCGTCACTATAAAAAGAATGCAATTTTCCAATGGAATCCGTCGCTCGCTAAAAACGTAGCTCATAAAAGATGAAACGCTTCCTATATGAAATTTCTTCATTCCCAAATCTTGAATGTCACTATAAAAAGAATGCAATTTTCCAATGGAATCTATCGCTCGGTGAAAACGTTTCCGACGGATTTTCTGTCGGAAATTCTATATATGCCGGGGTTCCGATAGGAACATCTGTCGAAAATTTGCATTTTTTAGTAGTGTCGGACACATCTGATTAGGAATGGAGGAATCTCATCTATTCCACCAAAGCCGTTGATGGTTTTTTTGAGTCTTCAATTTATCTAAAAATGTTTAGACCCTTTCTATCTTTCTTGTCTATATATTTATTTTTTAATTAAATATGACATATATAAAGTATAATTATTTTGAGGTTTAATCCATTGTCATGAAAGAATAACAGTTAGTTGTTTATGCTTTCATCTATTCCCATTATCAAGCTCATATGTGGTTAACATTTTAAGTTGCTTGTTTTGTTCACTCTTCAATTAATTTGCTATAACGTTTGACCCTTTTTTCCTTTATATCTTTTGTCTATTTATTTTTAAATCAGACATATATAGAAGATAATTAGTTTTAAATTTTATTCTTATTAAAGTATAACAGTTAGTGATCTATGCCTTCGTATATTCCATTAGCATATGTGGTTCACCATTTCCAGCTTCTTTTTCTTTTGTTCTTTATTTAATTTGTTCCAAAAAGTTTAGACCATTTTTTATTTGTATTTATTTAATATGACATATTTAGAAGTAATGGACTTCATCAAATACCTTATTAGATGTGGCGTTAAAATAATCTTTGAGATTAGAAGAACTAATTAAAGTTGTTACCACAAAGCAATCAAACATCACTCTCCATTAAGGCTTGTTTATGTGGAGTTTAGTTAAATTAAATCTAGCAATAAGATGAAGTTATTATTTTATATATATGTGTTCAAGCTAAACATATTAAATTCATAAGATAAGTGCACCTAGTTTTATGTAGCTAATTGTTCGAATAGAGATTGGTTTTCTCTTGCATTCTTCAACTTATTGTGTGGGTTTGTTAACATGGTAGGTCCTAAGTAAAAATGGATAACGTAAATTGATGAACAACATCAACATAGCCAATTTCGTAATTTACTATAAGTTATATTCTATATATCTCATATATTTGATTTTATATTTTCACATATTTGATTTTTTTTTATTTAAAAAAAAATACATTGAATCGAAGCGTTACAAAATGATGCAATATAATATTATTATTAAAAGGCCAAACCACCACGAAGTGCCGGAGAAAATTATAATTTAACAAATCGCTGGGAAATGAAATGTAAACCGCGCCGTTAAAATATGTAATTTATGGCTCTTATTAAACCGCTATGCCAATCGCTGAGAGATCTCATGACAGCCGCATTCCAGATTGTATTACTCAAAGATTATATTTCTTTTGACAAAATATATCGAGAGCCTCTTTAACTTGTCACTAAATTTTTAGTTAGATATTTGAAATTACCGTTTGTTTTGATCAAGCATATGAACATGAGATAAAATGCGTTCAAACTTTTGAAATGTTTTTGTGCGTGTTCTCAAACATCTATTACGTAGATACAGAGGCAAATCTAAGATTTTAAGAGGACGGGTGCACCATTGTAGAAAAATCTAGGATGCAAGTTGGGTTTGATCCCAAGACATTAAGGAACTAAACTCAATCCTTAACCAGTGCACCACTCAATCTTATTTGAGCATGGATTCCTTCAGTTAATGTTAGATATATTTTAAGAATTATGTATACCGAGTTTAGTCGGGTGACCATGGGTTCACGTGACCCAATTTTTATTCATAAATTCGCCCCTGCGTAGATAAGTTAACCACTTAAAATATGTCACGTTTATTTTATTAAAAGCATAGCCTCAATAAGTTGCAAAACCTTAAAAATAATTAATTCATTGATGTTGATTTGTATAATTTAAGAAGGAAACATATTTTATGTGATTAACTTATTTATATAATGGACACTTGAGAACACCATATGAACTTTTTCAAAATGTGAGTCGGAAGTGTCTAATATGAATACTTTATAATATGTTCAGATGCTCAACTATAACAAATTATAATTTGAGTGTCTAAATGAAATTTACTAACAAATTTAAATGACTGTCAATATATTCAGACTTTCTTTTACATAATTATGTTGGAAATTTGCCTTTGATGGGGAGGTGCGTCCACCTATATTTAATGAATTAAACACTAGGGTTCCGCATGTTGGAGGCTTTGTCTCTTCACACGTGCATAATCTACTAAGTGAGTAGATGACCGTAGGGCCAAGAATCGTCAAATTTCGTTGAGAAATGAAAGAGATATTGGTCCACGAAGTAAGGTGTTTGAGGCATGGAAATATGGTGTGGGACAAATCTACCACATTGGTGGGAAAAGGAATAATTGTTCTCTTTATAAGCCTTTAAATTGGCTAAGGGTTTGGGACCCCAAGGGGTAACCCATGTATTTAAAGGAGGATAGACATGCAGCATCAAAATCTACTATCAAGTTGCCAATTTGGAGTTTTTTCTCTCCAAATTGCAGAGAAAAACAACAATGGCGAATTAATCAGAGGAAACCCTAATCGGGGAAGAGAGAGAGAAAAGGTAAAGTCGGTCAAGATGAAAATAGAAAGTGACGTGTTGTCTTGTTTCAAAAATATCTGAGTACAGATAGGGATAATTGGTGGGTATAATTATGCGGATTTCGCATCGCACCCGCCCCAGTTGGGGCGGGTATGGTATAACTTTGGCGGGTATTAGGCAGGTATGAGTATTGAAAATGTACCCGTCACGGGTAGGCGGGTAGGTGGTGGATTTGCAGTCATACCCGCCTACCCGCCCGCCCCAAGCCCAAAATATTAACAGCACATAAGTCGTGCCTTCAGCCCATAAGTCACGACAAGTCTCTCATTCTCCAACAAAACTCAAAACCCTACGCCTCTTCAGTCCTTCACGCCTCCCTCTCTCTCGTTCCCCTTCACGTCGTCTCTCCTCCCTCTCTCATTCTCGACGTCTCTGTCTTTTTCTTTAAAGGAGATGCTGATCGGGAAATATTGGAAAATATTACTGTCTTTGCTTTGTGTTTTGGGGTTGTCTTGGTGAGGACAATTTTTATGCATTTGTTAAGTTTTACCTATTGGGTTTGTGAAGTTCAATTGAAAAAGTTGAAAAACTTTAGCTTATATAGCTGAAATAATATATGGGTTTTGTCTACATTTATAATATATAGCTATTTGGGTGAATAATTTTTGGGTTTTTTTGGAAATTTTATTTTCTTGATTATTTGTTGTGCAAGGGGGGAAGAGGTGAAAAAATGGAAAATTCTGATGGTGAAAAAAACCGGAATTCTCCTCCCTCTCTCCCAAAGAAAATGAGAGTGTGACAGTATTGACTCTTGACTCAAAATTTTGGGATATTTTTTGGAATTTGAATTTTTGGGATCATGTTGATCACTAATTGATCACAAATGAATTGATTACAAAATATGGCAGGCGGGTACAGGCAGGTGACGGATATCCACTTGGGTGGTGGAGCAGGTGTGGATTTAGGAATATACCCGCCTAGGCGGGTATGGATGTTGAAAATTGTACCCGCGCACGCCCAGACCTTGTTAACTGGAGCATGAATAATATAATTTGGGGACCCAACATCGGTGGACATAGAATTGGAATAGGTCTGACTCTGATACCATGTAAAGAATAGACTATATAAAGAGTTCATATTCTCATTCCATATTTAGGAAACAATATCGATGTTGTTCGACAATTTATGTAAGGAGAAAAAAATATTCCAACCCTATTTACAGAGTAGTAATATTTTTCATGATCGATATATCTAACTTAAGTTATTAATGCTTTTCTAAACCACATATACATTATTGCTTGTATTATTAAAATAACATGCATTCTCAAGTGTTCATGGGCGCATAAACTCACGCAATGTCACTACTTTCTATATTTCAACTTAGATTATTAATTAAACACATTAAATAAAGCACTACAATAAACACACAAGTTTTCAAAAAGCTGTAATTAGAGTTTTCCAGTTGCATATAAATAGCCATCCATCTCTTTCTCAACAGTTCATCAAATCTTGCTCTCATAAATCTCTCCATCATCTATATATATATACACACACATACATACATATAATTCTCAGGCTCGTATATAGTTAAAATCCTAAATTCTTTTTCAGGCCATTTTCGCCTGAACTTTTTCGTGAAAACTCATCTTTTTCCCAATTTTCTCATTAATGTACTATATTCGAAGTTCTAGAGACACACCTTATCTCCAGAAAAGTTCCATTCAATACAATAATATCCAATTAATCAAACGAACATTTTTCAAATTTCAAGTTCCTCATTATTACTATTTACACATTTTAATTGATCGAAGATTATTATGACAGAGATGAACATGAATGGAGGAGTTGCGGAGTATGAGGTGGAAGATGTGAGAGATAAGATAGAATCTTCTAGAGGAAGTCGATTTCAACTGATCGAAAACGATCTCGTCGGAGTTGATTTGTTTCGCCGGAAAAGAATTAGCCGGCAAAGTGTTATTAACGGACTTAAGGATCGTCTCTCTCAAGGTTTCGTTATTCATCCTGATGATAACAGGTACTTAACTTTCTATTTATATATACTAATGCTATAATGGTGAAAACGTGAGTATTCTATGTTTCCTTTTATTTTAAATCTCTTTCTTTGCTTGTGAAATTAGAGTGTAAATTAGAAGATATGAGAACTAAGTTTTTGACTTTATATATCTGGCTTCTAACCGTTATTTAACCACTTTTTGAGATCTAATTCGAAGTTACTATAAATAGATACTCCCTTAGTTACGATTCAGTGGCGGAACTAGAATTTTTACTCTGGAGAATAAAAAATATAAAGAAGTAAACACACGAAAAAGACAAGAGATTCAACATCTTCTTTATATACATAAAAAAATATATTTTTAATCTTGTATATACAATAGTATAATATTTCGTCGAAGGGGGTTCAGACCCCCTAGTCCCTTACTAGCTCCGAGTGTCGTTTTGTCCTAAAAAAATTATCGCTTTAGTTATTCAAGACAAAAATAAGTAGGGGAAATTTAGTAAATGATACCTCATATTTATTATTTTTCTTAATGAGTGTAAAAAGAGTTAAAACGATACTAATTTTGGGACGGATGTATTTTTTTTAATAATTGGGTGTTCGGACCAGCTTGTGTGAACCACTAATAATGTGTAATGGAGGATTGAAGCTGTAATATATTTTTTTAATATAATTATTTTATATATGCTACATCATCATCAGCAGAACTACGACACTTATTTCCAAATGTATCACTTTATGAGACATTTTTTAAAATAGTTGTACTCGAAATGCATAATGAGATATGATAGCTTGAAACACCATTTCAACCCCCCTCTCAATTACAGATTTAGGATTCGAGCGCCGAGACTGAAAAAACTCTACAGAGAACATTTTCGCTTTGATTAAATTTATGTGACGTGCGTTTGGATTAGTTAGAGCCCCAAAGTGAATACTGAACAACTGATCGGTAAAAGAGGCGGAGCTAGAGGAGCAAGGGGTTCATACACCGAAAAATTACATTGTATGATAAAATTAATTTTTATGTATATATAGTATTATGAAATATCCTCTTAACTTTTTTTGTGTGTATTATTTTTATATTTTTAATTCTCTTAAATGAAAATCTTAACTCAGCCATTTATTAAAACTGCTCCGATACACACATTACTCCAAATATGACTAGAGCAATGTTTGTATATGCGAATGCACAAGTGTAGTGACAATTAGGACTAATTGAAGTTTATAACTAACGAAGTAGTGTTTTTAAGTAGATCTTAGAATAATTATTCAAGACATGCATAGCTAGTATAGTAACATAGTTTAATAATTATTCAAGACATAGCCAGTACTGTATCAACAAGGTAATGTTCTTTCATTTTTTAAGGTTCGATAGACAGAATTACTCGATATCTATGTTGTTAAAAAATAATAAATAATTGATAAAATAATTGAAATACGGGTAAATTAGGCCGAACACTATCGTCATTAAAAAAATTATCCGGGTGCGACTTGCGGAGTTTGGTGCAACTAGACCTTATTTTTGTGTTTTTTTTTCAAACAGCGCAAGTGTGCCACTAGACTTGGCTTTGTTTAATTATTAAATGATGAAGTTGGAAGAAACTGATTAATGACATTGGATATGGTCGAAATTGTGAAGAACAAAAAGAGAGAATAGAAATGACAACGCCATAGTACCTAAGTTCTCATTAATTATGTTTTTCTTTTGCCACTAGTCAAAACATACTCATTTTTAAAAATTATTTAAAGTTTAGCCAATTTTGACAAATTTAAGATTGAACCTCCTTCTACCAGAGCTTAAATTCGAAGCCAACCGTTTGAATTTTGAAACTTCAGACTCGCAATTTCAACTTGAGCGTTGCATGTTTGAAGTTGATAATGAAGGACAAAATTTTTACACTTCATAAATTTCGACTAATTTTAAATAAAGGTCCATAATCGACTATTTGTGCACTTCGCCTTGTAAAAAGTTGGTGTACCTCAGCAAGAATTGTGTGGATATGCTCACTAAGGAGTAGTCTTGAAATTTTAACCCCGCTTAGAAAATTCTTTAAAGAAAATCCCCCATGACATAGTTTTAGTTCCAACGTGCACATAAGTTAGTACGTGGGATTTCACTGGTTACGTTGTTGTTGTTGTGTACATAAGTTAGTAGTACTAACCAACTTCCACATAGTGCTACTTTTATGACCAGTTTCTAATGTTTTTAAACTCTAATGTACTTTCAAGATTATCTGCGAACATTAACAGCTCATTCAATCCAGGTGGTACAGGATGTGGGAAAATTTTATCCTTATATGGTCAATATATTCATCATTTTTCACACCAATGGAGTTTGCCTTCTTCAATGGATTACCAAGGAAACTATTTCTCTTAGACATTTGTGGTCAAATAGTTTTCCTTGTGGATATAGTCCTGCAATTCTTTGTTGCATATAGAGATAGTCAGACTTACAAGATGGTGTACAAACGAACCCCTATCGCTCTTCGGTCAGTCTCCTTAATTTTCACTTTGCAACAAAGAATTATTATTGCTTTAGTAGTTTAGTTGACTTAATTTTCTTTTGTTTGCAGTTACTTAAAATCTCATTTCATTATGGATTTTCTCAGTTGCATGCCCTGGGATATAATTTATAAGGTACCTCATTTGTTTCTTATGACACTGTTTGACTTGATATGGAATTTAAGATACTAACCATTTTTGGAGTATTATATTAGTAGTAGTGGAAGAAAATATAGATGTAATGTTTGAAAGTTAGTAAATTTGAATAATGCAGTGAATTTTAATTCATGAATATTTAAATTGTAGAGAATAATGTTGTTAGTGGAATGACGTCAAACGTTTTAGAATGTCTTAAAAGGAAAGAGCGTCATATACATTGAAAACGGAGGGAGTTGTTCTAACAATAGATCCCTCTTTACAAACCTTACTTTAATTTGTCGATTAATGAGTAATGTATTTCTGACTCTTGACTGATTTAGAAAGCGTTCATCTTAAACTTAAGTTTCATACTCCCTCCGTCCCAATTTATATTAGGATGTTCGACTTAACACAGTTCTTTTGAAACTTGTTGTCTAAAACATGGCATAAACATTACTGTGGGTTTAAATCATCTCATTAAGAGTAGAATGTGAAGTTTAAAGTTAAATTGTTTCTGAATATAGAAAAATGTCATTCTTTTTTAAGACGGGTTAAAAAGGAACGGGTGTCACATAAATTGTGACTGATGGAGTAAATATGTTGTTTCCCAAATGAAAGTACTATGGTGGAAGCATGTTGAATTAACAGTTGTTTTGTCCATTTCTTCCTCTATTTTGAATTAGCAGCTGTTTTGTACATATTTCTTAGCTCTTTTAACCAATGCTGTGCCAATTTGAATTAACCAGGCTGTTGGCAGCAAAGAGGAAGTTAGATACCTCTTATGGATTCGGTTGAGCAGGGCACGCAGAATTACTTACTTTTTCCAGAAGATGGAGAAAGATATTCGGATCAATTACCTCTTCACAAGGATCGTTAAACTTATCACTGTAGAACTCTACTGCACGCATACAGCTGCCTGCATCTTTTACTATTTGGCGACTACACTGTCTGAACAGCAAGAAGGTTATACATGGATTGGTAGTTTGAAATTGGGAGACTACAGTTATTCAAACTTTAGAGATATTGATCTATGGACGCGATACATTACTTCTATGTATTTCGCCATTGTTACTATGGCAACTGTTGGTAAGTTTATTCCCCCTTCATAATCTTATCAATTTTCTAGACTTTCTGTAGCAATTTCATCATACTAATAGTTCGAGACATCTTTCTATCTTACAGGTTATGGAGATATACATGCAGTCAATTTGAGGGAAATGATATTTGTCATGATTTACGTCTCTTTTGATATGATTCTAAGTGCTTATTTGATCGGTAACATGACAGCTCTAATCGTGAAAGGATCAAAAACTGAACGATACAGGGATAAGATGACAGATCTACTGAAATATATGAATAGAAATAGACTCGGAAGGGATATCCGTAGTCAAATAAAAGGTCACTTGCGATTACAATATGAAAGCGCTTACACTGATGCTGCTGTTCTCCAAGACATCCCAATCTCAATCCGTGCCAAGGTAAATATATGAAAGAAAAATCTTGATGTAAGAAAATGTAACATTTGCTTCATAATCAATGAACTTGAGATTATCTGGGAACTTTCACTATTATTGCTGATGCATGTTATATTTCGCTGGTAGTTCAATCACAACTCTTCCAACTTTTTTTGCAGATTTCTCAGAATCTATATCAGTCTTACATAGAAAATGTTCCACTTTTCAAGGGCTGTTCGTCGGAATTCATAAGTCAAGTTGTAAGTAGTTTCTTTTACGATTATTCATTCGCGGAACATTCATAGTGTATGCCCTTTAAAATGCAAGGCTTGTTCATAGATTTCTGTTTGCTTTTGAGTTTTGACTAGGACAAAATTGCAGTTGAAGAAAACTTGCTGATTGCGTATTACTGATTTTGGATACTGTTAATTTTTGCAGGTAACTCGAGTCCACGAAGAATTTTTCCTCCCTGGAGAAGTGATAATGGAACAAGGGAATGTAGTAGACCAGCTTTATTTTGTCTGTCATGGCGTTCTGGTAAGATGTTCTACAATCAACTACACCTGCTCAGCTCCTAATGTTTACCTAATAGGGCAAAACTGTTGTATATTTTTTTTTAAATCCAGGAAGAGGTCGGTATAGGGAAGGATGGATCAGAAGAGACGGTGTCACTTCTTGAGCCTAACAGCTCATTCGGAGACATTTCCATCGTTTGCAACATTCCTCAACCATATACAGTTCGTGTGTGTGAACTATGCAGGCTCATACGCATCGATAAACAGTCATTTTCCAATATTCTGGAGATCTATTTTCATGATGGAAGAAGAATCTTGAGTAATTTACTACAGGTAAGGGAAATTAGACTCAAACTTTTTACTGCAAAATTTAGAAGCCGTTTTCTTTCACTGATATAACTATTTAGTTCATCAACAACGGGTGCAATTTACTTGCAATATGATACTTAGTTGACATTCATAAAAAGTATCTAGTGAATTATGAGTTCAACCCGTCTTATGAGTTTAACAATAATTAACTGTTTTCTTTCCTCTCCTTGCCGAAATGAAAAAGTAAAGTATCACTAAATGACAGGGAAAAGAATCTCATCTCCGTGTGAAGCAACTAGAGTCGGATATTGCACTCCATATTGGGAAGCATGAGGCAGAGCTTGCTTTGAAAGTGAATAGTGCAGCTTATCATGGCGATTTGCATCAGCTGAAGAGTTTAATTCGAGCTGGAGCTGATCCGAATAAGAAAGATTACGATGGAAGATCACCTCTGGTACGAGCTTATTCATATAAAATGTATACAAATTTAGTTATTCTAAAAGAATATTGATGTTCGAAGACTGAAAGTTTCTCCTAATCAAATGTTTGTTTTTTAACAGCATCTTGCAGCATCGAGAGGCTATGAAGACATAACTCTTTTCCTTATCCAAGAAGGTGTTGATATCAATGCTCCAGGTAAATTTCTGCTTCACCTGCAACGAGCCCTTGTTCTTGCAAATAATTTATTGTGACTTATATTGCTATTTACCATTATAGATAAATTTGGCAACACGCCGCTGCTTGAAGCAATTAAGAGTGGACATGATCGCGTTGCTTCATTACTTGTTACGGAAGGGGCCTTGTTGGACATTGAAAATGCTGGTAGCTTCCTGTGTATGGTGATAGCAAAGGGGGATTCAGATCTATTGCGAAGGCTATTGTCCAACGGTGTTGATCCAAACACCAAAGACTATGATCAGCGAACGCCACTTCATGTTGCTGCTTCCCAAGGGCAATACTCAATGGCAAAGTTGCTTTTGGGAGCTGGTGCTTCTGTTTTCTCGAAGGATAGGTACAATTTTAACCTTTATTGCTATGTTATTGAATTAACTTCTCTGGAAGAGTACATAAAGGCACATTTTATTTAATGCTAAGGTTGGGACAAAACTCCTTTCGAAATAGAACCTCTATAAATATTCAAGTTTCATTTTGGAAATGGTTCATGAGTAAGTATCAGTATCTACTAGGGCACTACAATGGAAGTGTGTTAAATCAAGAACAAACAGAAAACACCTTTGATATGGTCGTTTTCGTCTATCTCCACTTATGAAAAGCCAAGCCGACACTAGAGCATGACACCTTCTGTGAGCACAATTTTCCTGAGGTTTCAATTAAAGAGCTTGTTATAAATGATATCATGGATGACCTTGGTCGGATAGTAGTTAGTCAATCGTAATTCAAGCTTAAATGCCTCGTGTTGTGCAAGATCATCATATCATTGGTCATATGACTTAGGAAAATTGATTTCACCTCGAGCTTGGTTTAGTTTCTTTCCTCACTTTTCATTTATGGGTTGATAAAGGTGAATGAAATGTCATGAGTTGAGTTTAAATGGAGAAACATGGTCAGTGATGATTCATATAGTTGTTTCCAACTTGTTTGGGAGTTGTTTAAACATCATGGTTGCTCTTGTGTTGAAATTCGACATTGTACAAGCAGTATCGTGCACGTCTACTAAATACTTGTTGAATCTTTGTCATGTTTCAGATGGGGAAATACTCCAATTGATGAAGCTAGAGTAAGTGGAAACAAGCAAATGATCAATCTTCTGGAAGAAGCAAAATCTGCTCAATTATCTGAATTCCCTGATGTCCCACATGAGATCTCAGGTATTGCTTGAACAACCCTGTCATCTCAAAATAACTTAAACTCTTCTTTGAAGGACTTAATCTGAGAATTCAACGAAAACCTCATAAATTCCCACATTTATAAATTATATACTTCTAAAAATTCTCAATGTAATAATGTAGTCTACACGGTACTCAATTCTTGTAGTTTCTTATACAACAAAAAAACATAGACGCTTCCCTTTTTTTCGTGTTAGTGAAGCAGTTTTAATGTCCCTAACACGTAAAACTCTGTGTAATTACAGACAAATTGCGTCCGAGGAAATGTACTGTGTTTCCTTTCCATCCATGGGAGTCCAAAGATGTGAGAAAACATGGTGTTGTCTTGTGGATACCTCAGACGATTGAGGAGCTCGTTACAACAGCGTCAGAACAACTCGATTTCCAATCGGGCTCTTGTATATTATCAGAAGATGCTGGTAAAATTCTTGATGTAGATATGATTGTTGATGGTCAAAAGTTGTACTTGATCAATGAATCAACTTGAGTTTTCTATTTCCTTCATGTAATTCTTGTTGTATCTTGTAGCTTTGGGTGTTTGTAAATATTGTTCCACTAAAATGAACTATATTTCTCCGACTTTAAAAATAACGACTAGCACATGCCCGATCCTCCAAAAGTAGTACAACTTTGGAGGATCCGATATGAGTGCGACAACGTCTTTGGAGAGTGCGAGCAACATAGCCAACGAAAAGGTTTCTTTAGAAGTGAGTATCTACCTGTTTAGGGTGATCATGTTGTAACAGCAGAAATCATTCTTCTACAGCAGTTTAAGCTTCATCTTTGTTTGTTTCATTACTTGTACCTTGCTATGTAACATGATAATGTTTGCTTTGGCATTATCAATTTATTCTGTTACAACTTCATTCTAGTGCCTAATTAATTTGGCTCAAGAAGCCTGCTTTTGGGCAAGGACAAATTCAGGATTCAAGCATGATGGACTCAATCTTTAGGATTCTTTTTTCTTTTGCATTGGGCTCGACTAAATCCGAATTCGCGCCGGAAGGGTAAAACGCTCTCTAATAAAGACTACCTATACCCAAGACTCGAATCCGAAACTTGTAATTATATTAAATAGACAGAGTCGTGGTAGAATAACACCGCGGACTGTTGTGGGATTCCTCCATCTTAACTAGAGGCCTATGAAAACACATAGAATCGAATATCTTTCAGTAGAACACTTTAATCTCTCTAGTGTGTCTATAACACCTGAATCTGAATTAGTTTGACATGTAGATTTCGAATACCAGATGGTTAAAGAGAAAACTGACGGGATAATCTTCTCCGCTCGTGGTTTTATGCATTGAGTCAACATGATTGTGACTGATCAAACTAATTCCAGGCACATGGTTTGAAAATTATGGCACATGAGTCTCTATTCCACGGATCTACTTAATTCTACATTTGACTTATGGATGTAGTGATATTTTCTTTACCACCTTTCTAATATTATTGCCAAGTAAACTGCTCATATTGTTTAAGCCCCTTGAAATTCTTTCTTATATTATAATTTAGTGATTTAGCAAACCAAAATAAATTTAAAGTACTCAAAAAGAAGTCAAGAAAGGATAGTGAGAAGTACAATGATCAATTCATAAGCTCATTAAACAAAATTCTGCTTCAATTTTTCAAAACCATATAATAATCATAAGTTTTGCAGCAGTGATGACACTTTCCTCAGTAGCTAAATTAACAACCTAAGAGAATAATATAAAAGAACAGAGAGAAACTATTTATACTTTATGATTTTAAACTTAATAGACATATGCTTTTAAAATGAAGAAATTGCAGAAAAAAGATACTCTGAGAGGTGTTTTTGAATTTTTGGTCCCGCTTAACAAGCTCTTTAAAAAATGACATTTATAGCTCATCTAGTTGTAATACGCGCATACGTTAGTTAGCATATGATGCAAGAGTTCGGGACATTTCAAGAAGTTATAGATAGTATAATATGTTGACTTGTGGACAATTGTATAACATTTTCCTATGAAGCGAACTTGTGACCAATTGGCAGGTTCACTGTATTAAAATATCCCGAATTCTTGCTTCATAGATAAAACTAATTTATGTTCACAACTTATGCCCGATGGACAAAATTAATCTCAAGCCCCTTTGATATGTTGAACTTGCTGAAAATGCTTCTGAGCTGCTACATTACTAGCATTTGCTGCATCTTCATCGATTTCCCTGTCTGTTAATTGTGTCTCATTCTCATGAATTTCATTAATAAAACTCTCATGACAAAGAAATTTGAAAAGGGTGTGCATAATACACCCCAAAATTGGAATTCTTGAAAGAATATATGTAGTTTGTTGTAGATTCATGGCAAATTGGCAATTACTCGCTAAATGAAAATTAGTATAAAATGGTTTGAAGATGGCAAGTGATTCTTGAATATGTGAAGAAGTTGAATTGATTTATAGTTGGAATTATTGGTGGGACAAAAAATTGTTTGAAAGCATAGTCCATAATTTTCTTAATTTTGCTTGGCACCCAAGTCCCACTTTCTTGTGATTTTTCAACCCCTTTTTTCTTTTTGTGGTGAAAGATAGTGGTGGCCACCTCATATTGACTAACTTTTTGAACCTGTTGATAGATTTACACAAATGTTTCCTTTTTAAGTTAACATTTGTCCCAATTTTTAAAAGTTTTACAAATATAACCATTTGAGAAATTAACTTTCCGAACAACGTTAGACACGTGTCTAATGTTTGCTCACATATTACTCAACCTTACAGATAAAATATTAAATTGTCGTCTAACGTTTGTTGTTCTTACAAATTTTTAGACCGTCATTTAATAGTTTTTCATAATATTTTTAATTTACTTTAAAAAGATCTTTAGATAGTGGTCTAAAAAGTACATAAATTGCAAGAGAAATAAAAAAAGTGTCATTTACTAAACAATTGTCCCATCAAAGGCAACCAGCAAAGATTACGCCTTTAAACCTTGAATAATAGAAAGGTGCAAGATTAATCGAAGGTGAATTCAATATTTAAAGTTTATAATTTCTACTTTAATATCGAGCTAATATACAATAATAACTACTTGCTAAGTTCAAATCGTAACATGTCGACCATTGAATCGTCTGCTTGAAACAAAAAGTTGAAAATTCATGAAAAGATAAAAGTCAAATTGAGGTGGCCACCAATATCTTTCTTCACAAGAACAAAAACAAAGGTAGGAGAATGACAAGAAAGTGGGACTTAGGTGCCAAGCAAATTAAGCAAAATAATGTACTATGCTTTCAAACTTTTTTTTTGAAGTACCTTATGATCCACAAACCACAAAAAACAAAAAAAAAACAAAAAAGAGATTTCAATTCTTGCCAAACAATAAATACAAAACTGGATCATAGTTTGCACCTAATATAAATCTGAGATTATCAAAAGAGGCACTATCAAATTTCCCTGTTGTGAGTTACTTTAAAATTAGGGAATGTATCAATCGAAAAATGAAAAAGAACAAATTATTGTTTACTTTGATAAGTCCTAATCATACTATAAAAAAATGAATCAAGTACCAAGTCTCCAAGAAGTAGTTCAAGCTAACCATATACAAGGAATTGACCAGACAGAGAGTTAACACACTGCGAACAACAAAATGCATAGCTGAGAAGAAGTGTGAAACTGCGGCTAAATGCACCTAAACCATTGCTAAAATTCTTTAATATCGAAGGATAGTCCAAACCACGGCTAAATGCACCTAAACCGCCACTGGTCAGGACACCACCATCATAAAAAAAAAAAAAGAGAAGTACCACCCACAGTATCAATTCATGTGTATGTCACATTCCATAAATCATTCATGAGCAGACACTACTCATATATCAGGGAAATTTCAATTATGTTTAAAATTTCCGAGGATTCAACACCAACTGCTCAAGCAACGGGCAATGAGATATCAAAATTTCAAGCGATTCAGAAGAAATTGTGGCTTCACATAGTTCCAGGCTAATTAACCTATCAAATCCTTGAAAGGCCAATGGAGGATGTATTGAGCAATTATGAAGAGTTAGATGTCTCACCTGCGAACATTACTTTTTTTTTTTTATTGTT
This sequence comes from Anisodus tanguticus, assembly GCA_034509755.1. Taxonomy (NCBI): domain Eukaryota; kingdom Viridiplantae; phylum Streptophyta; class Magnoliopsida; order Solanales; family Solanaceae; genus Anisodus; species Anisodus tanguticus. Next base: position 1,756,572 of record CM067543.1, on the reverse strand, counting down.
TTACTTAAGTTCACGTAAGGCCGACGTTAATGAAAAATGACATGGATAAACTATTTTAGTAACGATAATGACACAAATGAGCCAAACTATTGACATAAATGAGTCATTTCCAAATAGTTCGATAAGAGCTTTTTTTCTTTAGTCAATGTATTAACTTTTTAATAGTGGTGGAGCCAATGTCTAAGAACCTTTTTTTATTGTTTCACATAAGTCGGAGTTAGTGCATGTCAATCTTTTTACCGAAGTTAGGCAACTAAATCTATTCTGATTAGATACTAATGTTATTCAATTATTGAGGCTTTTCATGTCTTGGCAGCTTCTAATTAGATTAATCCCTTAAATAAACAGAATAGCAGTAATCTTTATGTCGTGAAATGAAAAAAAAAAGAGTTCTAAAGATTAAAAAAATTAAATCATGAAGAGAAACAAATTAAGTTGCTTCAATGAAAACTCACTAAAGTACTTTAATAAATTAAAAGCCGTATATATAAAAACTCACTAAAATACAGAAAGAGTAAGCTCACTATCTGAGTAAGCTAATGTATGATTCTAAACCAAATATTTCGATCGATATTGTTTCTAAAGAAAAATAATATATAAGGAAAAATATTTAATTACGAAAACGTGCTCATTAAAATTTAATTTTGTGACCATCAAACACAAAACTTTGTAGTAATGAATGTAAGTTATTCATAATAATTACAAAACCCTTTACAACCTTTAGACAATCAATTAAAGACATGTGATATATTCTTTCACAACATATATAACTAACATTTCAATATTCCACTACAAAAAAAATGGAATTAGATAATATGTTGCTAAATTGCTCATATATAACTTTTTTTTTGATAATCTATAGCTAAATAGAATTAGCAATGAATTTTATTATTTAACTATATAATTTGTCTGTCGCTAATTTCTACTCTTTAGCATTGTTCGTGTACTTTAAGTATTTAACAAAAATCATTCTTCAATTTTAGATTTTTCTTGAGTTTTTCTAAATAATAAATAAGCTATTAGAAAATATATATGAAAAATACAAAGTAACTTCTCGTACACGTAAGCAGAAATATTTAAAAATCTGTTTCGAGTCGCCACTTCTAACTCTAAGTCAAACCCCTTAACTGAAAAATAAATCAACGGCCACAAACACCTTTAATCCCTCATCACAACCGTCCATTTCCCATTTCAAATTTTAAATTCCCATAAATCCAAGGACACACCCGTCATTTCACAATCTCTAGCGCGAAAACTGAAAACTCTAACCGTTTAAACCCCTACAAAGCTTCTTCATCTTTAACAAACTTACAACTCCCAAAAATCTGTTAAAAACACCCCAAAACTCTCAATTTAGCTAAAACAAATCCCCCGAACTCTCAATTCAGCTTTAAAAAACCCAAAAAACTCTCAATTTAGCTTTAAAAACCCAAAAACTCTCAAATTAGCTTTTAAAAAAAATGGGTTTAGAGATTCTTGAAGCTTACAAGAAGAAGAAGAGAACATCAAATTTCTATGGATTTCATGATTTTCTTGATCCGGGTTGTCCAATTACATTAAATGGTCCATTTCGTGATAATATTCGATATTTTCTTCAAGAATGTACTGAGATTGAGGAGTATACAGTTGAAGGAATGCCAATTTGGTCGACATTTTTGGTTCATAAGAATAGAGATGTTGTTATTCCTTTTTACACCATTGAAGAGAATGTGAAGAGTTCGGTTCGAACTTTCTGTGATCATTGTAGATGTGCTGGTAAGTGTTGAATTTGGACAACCTTTTGGTTGTCTTGTCCATTTTTGAATTTTGTTGAGTTTTTTGAGTTTTTGAATTTTAGGAATTTCTTCGTTCTTTTGAGATTTTTGAGTTTTGGGAATTTCTTCACTGTAGATGTGATAGTAAGAATTAAATTCGGACACACTTTTAGTTGTTTTATTGAATTATGAATTTGGTTATTGGGAATTTCATGATTTTTTTTTAGTTCTTGAATTTTGGGGTTTATGGAATTTTTGGGAATTTCTTGGTTCTTTTGAGTTTTCGAATTCTGGGATTTATGAGTTTAAGGAATTGTTTGGTTCTTTAAGTTTTTGAGTTTTGGGTATTTTTTGGTTCTTTTGAGTTTTTGGGTTTTGAGTTTTTTTTTTTTTTTTTTTTTTTTTTTTTTTGAGATTTGGGCTTCATGGGGTTTAAGGAATTTGAGAAATCTTTGTTTTCCAGGTTGGAGTCATCATTTTGTTTCGAAGAAGAAGTATCATTTGATTATACCAGCTGATTGTGAATGGAACAAGCATCTTGATGATGGTGTTTTTGATGATCAAACTCATATTTTGCATGGTTTAATCCATTCTAATGGTTTTGGGCATTTGATTTGCATTAATGGAATTGAGGGTGGTTCGAAATTTCTGTCTGGCCGTGATGTTATGGATCTCTGGGATCGTATTTGCACTAATTTCCGAGCTCGGTAATGAACATTTCTCTATAATTAATCAGATTCTGTTTTGAATATATTAGTTGAGTTCTTGTTTTTATCTGTCTTTTTGTTTAATAGGAAAATCACTGTTGAAGATGTATCAAAGAAGCATTTGATGGATTTGCGTTTGTTGTATGGTGTTGCTTATGGGGATACTTGGTTTGGCCGGTGGGGTTACAAATTTAGCCATGGAAGCTTTGGTATAATGGAACACAATTATGAAAAAGCTATTGAAATGCTCAGCTCAATTGAACTTGATGAAGTGATTGATGATTATAGATACACCAGCAGATCCAATGTCATGAAGCAAATGATTGTTACCTATAGAGGTTTAAGCAACACTCCTTTGATCACGATTCGCGACCTCTTCCGATTCATGCTATCTGTCAAGTCTTGCAGTTCAGTTAAGGAGAAGCAGCCAAATGTTGCTCCTGTTGTACGAGCACGTTCTTTGAGAAATGCTGCACCAAACAAGTCTGAAAAATCGGTGAGGTACAGAAAGTTTTCGAACGTTGCAGCGTCTCTTGACAGTAGATGGCCAGTGAGGAGACTTGAGTTCACTGCAGATGTGATTGTTGACGCGTTGAGAGAAAAGAGAGCAGCAACAAACAGATTTGGGAGATGTGGGATGAGTAGGCAGGAGGCACGAGATGCTGCTCGTCTCCACATTGGTGATACGGGGTTGATTGATTACGTGCTGAAATCGATGAATAATGTGATTGTTGGAGGCTACGTAGTTCGTCGTGCAGTGAACCGAGCCACGAGGGTTTTGGAGTACACGATCCAGGAACTTCGGAATTGTGATCAGCCTGAACAAGAAAAGTTCCTCCTAGAGCCAGTTCATCAGGAGTACGATGTTAATCCGGGAACCGATGTGTTCACTGATGTTTTATGCTTGTATAATAATCTGTTTTTGAGCTTCGCGAAGTCTGATGTGTTAAACCTTGCTGTGAGGACAGTTTTGGATAGTAAGCAATTTCTGAAAGAATGGCCATTTAGGGATGATCCAGATGACAGCTTGTTGAGGTTCATTTGTTGCATTTTGCCAAGTTGTATTGGTTTGAAAGCTGAGCTTACAAAGGGACGTCCCCCAGGAGAGGTGGTTGAAGTTCCGCTACATTCAACGATTGGTGATCTGAAGATAGCGGTTGAGTCTGCAATGAGGGATACTTATTGCATAATGGAGAATTTGATGGTAACAGATATAGTAGGGATGGAGCATTTGGAGGATTATGAAGTGCTTTTTGGGATTGTTGAGTCTGGCGCTAAACTTTGGGTAAGGGGTTTCGGGTTGGATTTGGACAGTGAGTTGAAGAATGAAGGAGGGTCTGATAATTGGACAGTGAACTGTAGGTGTGGGGCTCGGGATGATGACGGGGAAAGGATGGTGTCCTGCGATATATGTGAGATATGGCAGCATACTCGCTGCTGTGGGATCGAGGATTCTGAGGCTGTGCCTCCGTTGTTTGTGTGTGAGGCCTGCTGTAATTCACTTGCACCACCAAGAGCGGAAAACAGCTTTGCGTTTGATCATTATGGGTCTGCAGCACTAGTGCCTTGTGATTCTCAATTTGGTATGGATATGATTTACTGAAGACTGACAATTCACTTAGGACAAGATTTGTATAGACATCATATAGTCATATACTTGTGCAGTTTCTCTGTGATTCTTTTCTCTTGTTATACACGTGTAACTCGATTCTTTCATGGACAAACGCAATAATCAATGATGATTCATATATTCTCTGCGTCCCTGCTTCTTTACACATTTCTTTCAAAATTTTCCATTTACCTGTTTGACAGAAAGAATGAATGAAGAACAGGCTATAAAGTGACTAAAGATCTAAAAACTGAAAGTTCTGCTATTAGAAGATGGAAATATATGAAGAAAGAGCAACCTTTAGAGCGCACTACAGTGGCATATATCCAGATATCTAAAGAGATGATCCTTTCAACTATTTGCATTGTGAAGTCTGCTAATTTTTATTTTTGCTTGGCTTCATTTCTTGATTGCAAATGCCCTAATCTAATTGTGAATGTTGGATAGCCTATTTCCGTGGATCTTCACGAAAACTTTAGCTGATTCTGATTCAAGTCAGATGCTGAATTTGACGCACATCCAGAAAAACTTGTTTCTTTTTTCTTTTTGGGTCGAATTATTCTCTAATGCACTAGTCTCCTCCACACCAGTGCAGCTATAGCATGCAGGTGCTTAAATACTTGTTCAGCAGCAAGACTGTAAAAGAATAAGGGAATTGTCTAGGCAAATAAAACTAAAGATCGATTAATCAGAACTACAACTTCTGTTAGTCATACATTGACTTGGGGGGAATTCCCCTCCAAGGTTTTTGTGGTTCTCAACTATACAAAAGTTCCCTCTCTACATTCTCTTTCTCATGTCTAATCCTATTGCTTTACAAAATCTCATGGGCAGAAGAATTTGCACCATGATCCTATATTCCTACTAATCACAACTGACTTGGCACTGTCAATCTAGCCTAGTGTATAGAGCGGCACTCCATTGGCGGAAAGTAACTATGGATGTTGGTTGCTTTGCCTTACAGCGCCCTTCCAAGACACTTCAGTAAGAGACTACTTATGATTTCCTCAAGCGGGAAGTGAGATCAATGAACACATCCTCTTTGCAGGGTATTGTGAGACCACCCATTGGATGGTCAAAACCAAACTCTTCTTCAGCTTGAGTCAGCAAGTTTTGAAATATATGATGGCTTAAGTATGATATTGGCACCACAAATCGCTTCTTCTAATTTTCTCCTACATATACTGCACAATGCCCTTTTGGAACACCTCCAGATGTTGAAGGCCTCCTTAGGATCCGACTAGCCTGAATAAATGGAGTCACTTTGATACCCATTGTCTCAAGAGATATTTGGTAACTCTAAATGGTAAAGGAAAATAAAGAACAAGAATTTTGACAATTGCACAGAAAATGGAAGGTTTTTCTGAATTTGGATATTTGTGTTTTAATCATTTGTATCTGAGTGTATATAAGGTAATGACAACTTTCATACCCAACTAGTTAGAGACAATGGCACATGAAGTTTCACATGGTTTTGCCTGCTCTGTTATTGTCAAAGAACTTAGACCATAAATTTGATGAACAACAACACTAGGTCCCTCTGTGCTTCTCATGATTTGAAACAGAAGAAGAAACCATTAAAATAACATCCACAATAAAGGATAAAGTTGATGAATTAGTCCTGGACCACTTGGTTTAAAGATATGGTGACAGAATTGAATAAATGCATCAACCTCTTCTATTAAAACTAGACAACAGCCATTTTCACAATTCAATAGGTCCCATACTAAACAAAATCACATGATCTGCCTACTTGTCTCAGGTTGGCAACTTTAGCAACCATTTAAATTCAATCTCTAGCCTCAACCCGCTCCACAAGACATTTTGATTCATCGAGTGGATAAACTTAATCAAACCTTCTAAGAGATCATCAAATTTTACTATTCCTATATTCCAAAGAAATCAATATGATCAGTGCTAAGAAACTCATCAAGATGGCTAGGAAAGGGCAGAAGTTTGCAGCCAAGCAGAGGAAGAGAATTTCCTTTCCAAGAAACGATGCAGAGAGTTGTAGCACATCATCTTCTATAGTTAGCAGAGGCCATTTTGTGGTCTATACTACTGATCAGAAGCGATTTGTAGTTCCTCTGGCTTATCTTCAACATGAAGTAGTCAGACAACTATTGCACATGTCTGAAGAAGAGTTTGGCCTTCCGAGTGATGGACCTATTACGTTACCATGTGATGCCATATTCATGAATTATATCATATCACTCATCAAAAGAGGTGTAGCTGCAGATCTTCAGAATGCTTTGATTGTATCAGTCGCTTCCAATCGATGCTCATCAGCTTCATACCTTCACGAACAAAGAAACCCGCAATTGGTAGTTTGTTAACTGTGATAAATTTTGTAATTGATACTCAACAAGTGTACATATAATATTAACATCTAATTATTCATTAAAGATCCATATTCTTGCCTCCAAATTGTTCTATTCTTTGATTATTCAGGAAAATTTAATTTGATTTCCTTCACTTTCTACTAGTCCTATGGATTCAAATTGAACTTCATTGACAGTGACTAAATTTAGTAATCAATGAATAACAGAGAAGTATGATCAATTTGGGGACTGGCCTCACAAGTATTCTCAAAACAAGTAGTAAGCAACATAAACTCGGGATCAGTCTTTTGACTTTCGACTAATACATTCCCAGGATTACAACTTTCCAGAACTATAATAGTTATACCAGGAAACTTTTTAAGTCTTGAACGTAGGATTTAACTAACTAATAGGTAAACTTCCAAAACAAGGCTATAATTCAGATATCCTGAACAAAAGTCAAGAACCATGCACTTCAGATAGAAGACTTTAGGCTATATTTCCCATCTAAGTATCTAACAGAACTAAAGATCAAAAGTATAAGTTGAGCACTATTCTTCTGGTTTTATTGAACTTTTAGTTCTGCGTTCATATGCATAAATTACAGTATTCTGTAACGAATGATCTTTATTTTTATACCCATGTACAGCCGTCCACCAAAGGAAAAAGGTATCGAATTAATTACAAAGGACTATTTTCTTAGGTTGCTATGCAAGTGTAGGTCTGGGAGCTTGTAAAATTAGGAATCTTAATGTACAACCACAAGGAGGAGGGTGCAAGAGCTGTGAGTAGTCATAGTAGCATCAATTGACTTGAACAAATACGCCTAAATAATGCTTGAGAAAACAGCATTTTTTATGCTGGTGAGAGACAGAAGCACATGAAGTTTCACATGGTTTTGCCTACTCTGTTATTGTCAAAGAACTTAGACCATAAATTTGATTAACAACAACACTAGGTCCCTCTACTTCTCATGATTTGGAACAGAAGAAGAAACCATTAAAATAACATCCACAAGAAAGGATAAAGTTGATGAATTAATCCTAGACCACTTGGTTTAAAGATATGGTGACAGAGAATTGAATAAATGCATCAACTTCTTTACTTAAAACTAGAGATTTACCCATGTCCACAATTCTGAAGGTCCAATACTAAACAAAAGCACATGGTTCTGCCTGCCTACTTATCTCAGGTTGGCAACTTTAGCTACCATTCAAATTCATTCTCTAGCCTCAGCTATAAATAAACTGCTTCCATAATACATTTTGATCATCAAACAGATAGAACATAATCAAACCTTCTAAAACATCATAAACTTTTTTCTTTCCTATATTCCAAAGAAATCAATATGGTCAATGCCAAGAAACTCATCAAGATGGCAAGGAAATGGCAGAAGTTTGCAGCCAGGCAGAGGAAGAGAATTACTTTCCCAAGATCCAATTACCATGATGCAGATAGTTGCAGCACATCATCTTCTATAGTTAGCAAAGGGCATTTTGTGTTGTATACAACAGATCAGAAACGATTTGTGGTTCCTTTGGCTTATCTTCAACACGAGGTAATCAGGCAACTGTTGGACATGTCTGAAGAAGAGTTTGGACTTCCAAGTGATGGGCCTATTACATTACCATGTGATGCCGTATTCATGAACTACATCATATCACTCATCAGCAGAGGTGTTGCTGCAGATCTTCAGAATGCTTTGCTTGTGTCAGTCGCTTCCGCTCGATGCTCATCAGCTTCATACCTTCAAGAACAAAGAAACCTGCAATTGCTAGTTTGTTAAGCTAATTATGATAAATTTTGTAATGATACTCGACAAGTGTACATACTATTAACATCTTATTCATCAAAGATCCATATTCTTGCCTCCAAATTGTTCTGTTCTTTGATTATTCCTGGAAAATCTGATTTGTTTTCCTTCACTTTCCACTAGTCCTATGAATCCAACTTCAACTTCATTAACAGTGACAAAATTTTGTCACCAATGAATAACAGAGTATGATCAAATTTTAAGCGGTCAATTTTAGGATAGACGAAAGTATTTTCAAAGCAAGCAGTAAGCAATAACAAACTCAGAATCCAGTCTTTTGATTTTCGACTAATACATTCCCAGGATTACAACTTTCGCACTTAACATAGCACTATTATTTATTGCAGGAAACCAACTTTGTCCATCGAAACTTACAAACACATGAATCACGCCAGCGCAAGTCTAAATGACATGAAAATTAATTTTAAAGACTTCAAACAAAGTGAAATCATAAAATGTTCCTCTTCCAGACTTCTCTTTGCAGGTGTATTATATACTTGGTCAATATAGATTGAAATAAAGCTGCAATTTCAACAACCAATAAGAAAGTAATAATAAATCTCAGTGGTTACTCCAATGCCACACTATTCAAGCCACCACTTTGATTCTTGTTTCTGGTAACAGGTCATTCATATCCAAATGGATCCTACCAGTTTTTCTCAAGCCACAATACCACAGCCCGGGTCTTGAGAGATGAAGACATGGTCACAAATGTATCAAGATATTTACATGTGAAATTTCAGTTAGTTTATAACTCGGATGTAATAAGTCACAATATCAGGATATAATGCAAGACAAACCACCTGCCGAGAACAAGTACTTTAGTAAGTTTTAATGAATCAATAGCGCATTTCTGTAGACTTACAACACCATGGTCTCCAACATTCTTAGTGGAAAATGAAGAGTAAAGCAGCCTCCAGTTTAAACAAATCATGGAGAGTGTTTACTATAGCCTATTTGGTCAACGAAACAGAATTTGGTATCTCTATAGAGCAACAAACATTTCTCTTGCTTCCCTGATAGATGTCATTGGTTGCTTAAATTTAGAAATTGATACAGAAAACACAGCAAAAGAAAGCATCAAATTATGCAACTAAGCTGAAGATGCCATTTTCTTAGAATGAAGTCACATTCATGTGATTTTACCGCTCTTTTTCGCTTCCATTAGTACGTTGTGGAGTTAACCTGCATAAAACCATGTCCAGATTTACTGTATATCTGGAGATCTGGAGTTCTAAAACACAACCATACAAAGGAGGCTACAAGAGCTGTAACTAGTGATAGTTGTACTTAATTGCTGGTGTCAGCCAGCAGCAAAATTCTGCAAAATATCAAGTGAGTACTTAATGAGGAAACATGAACTGATAAATATTTGAGTCTTCTAATCAAGTGCTTGCAAAAATTTGCTTAAATAAAAATAGTCTGTATCCTTTACAAGCAGAAATCCTGGTTTACTTCTAGTATACAAAATGGTTAAAAAAAAAGCAAGAAATTGTTTGCTCTCTTTGTCAAGTCCCACTCAAATGGAAGTGACCTCTCTACTATATCTCATCTTTCTCATTTCTAATCCTATTGCTTTACAAAATTTCATGGGCAGAAAAATATGCACCTAGGTCCTACTCATAATCTCCTCAAGCGGGAAGTAAGATCAATGAACACATCCTCTTTGCAAGGTATTGTAAGACCACCCATTGGATGGTCAAATCCAAACTCTTCTTCAGCTTGAGCTAACAAGTCTTGAAATAAAGGCTGGCTCAAGTATGATATTGGCACGACAAATCGCTTCTTCTGGCTCTCTCCTACATATACTGCGCAATGTCCTTTTGAAACACCTCCAGATGTTGAAGGCCTCCTTAGGATTCGATTAGCTTGAATAAATGGAGTCACTTTGATACCCATTGTCTCAAGGATTATGAGGCAACTCTAAGTGATGAAAGAAAATAAAGAACAAGAAATTTGAGAATTGCACAGAAATGGAAGTTTTTGAATGCAAGGATACTTGTGTTTTGCTGAAATGTTTGGGTATGATTATATATATAAGTTCATCACAAGTTTCATATCCAAATGTTTAGTGGTTAAGAGAAATTGGTGGATAATGGTGAGACAATAGCACATGAAATTTCACATGGTTTTGTCTACTATGTTATTGTCAAAGTATCCAGACCATAAATTTGTTGAAGTACAACACTACCGGCCCCACTGCTTCTCAAGATTTGGAACAGAAGAAGAAGCCCTTAAATTTACATCCACAAGAAAGGATAGAGTGAATTACTTCAGGACCTCCTGATTTAGAGGTTAGGTGACAGAGAATGCCAGAATGGAATAGCAACAGAAATACCCCAACAGAAAGAAAGATAACATGACAGGAAATATCACATGGCATTGCCATCTAACTCTTTGACAAGAACTTAGATTTTTAGGCCATATTTGTGGAATAACAACAAATTTCTCATAACCCCATTAAATGAATTTGTCTGTTATTTTAACCAATTAACTAAGAAAGAACAATTGAATGACTCATTCTTTTGTAGTCCCTTTCAATATGTCTGCTTTATCTTAATCCTACTTCAATTTTAGCCCATTTGTGTTATTGTGCACATAAAAATGAAGATATGCATTAACTTCCTTTCATCAGAAAACTAGACAACCAACCATATCCACAATTCATTAGGTCCCATATTCAACAGCAGCACGTGATTCTGCCTTGTCTACCTAACTCAGGATAGCAACTTTAGCTACAATTTAAAGTCTCTAACCTCAACTATAAATAAACTGCTTCTAAGAACCATTTGATCATCAAGCAGATAGCACTTACTCAAACCTTTGAAGAGATCATCAACTTTTCTCTATCCTATATCCATAAAGAAATAAATATGATAAGTGCTAAGAAACTCATCAAAATGGCAAGGAAATGGCAGAAGTTTGCAGCCAAGCAGAGGAAGAGAATTTCTTTTCCAAGAAACAATTACCATGATGCAGATAGTTGTAGCACAACATCTTTTACAGTTGCCAAAGGGCATTTTGTGGTCTGTACAACTGATCAGAAGAAATTCGTGGTTCCTTTGGCTTATCTTCAACACGAGGTAATCAGACAACTGTTGCACATGTCTGAAGAAGAGTTTGGGCTTCCAAGTGATGGACCTATTACGTTACCATGTGATGCACTATTCATGAACTACATCATATCACTCATCAGAAGAGGTGTACCTGCAGATCTTCAGAATGCTTTGCTTTTGTCAGTTGCTTCGAGCCGATGCTCATCAGCTTCATGCCTTCAAGAACAAAGAAATGCCCAAGTGCTAGTTTATTGACCTATGATAAATTTTGTAGAAGATGCAAAATACTCCACAAGTGTACAGCAATTAAAATTTCATTCTTTTTTTTTAATCAGAACTCCATATTCTTGTCCCCGAACTGTTTAATTCTTTGATCATTCAGGAGCATCTGGTTCTTCTATTTGCTTTCTAGTAGTCGGATTAATTCGAATTGATCTCAATTAATAATGACAACATTTAGTGACAATGAATGAACAGAGAATATGTTATGGAATATAAACTTTTATGTGGTCAGTTTTGGGACTGGCCTCGAAAGTTTTCACAAAACGAGCAGTGAACAACAATAGAGAATCCAATCTCTTGATCTAGAATATTAGGAGTACATAACAAGTATTATAACGTTACAGGACTTCAGTATTCTAACCAATAAGGTTATATATCTAGGTAGGTCGCACACCCTTAATATCCAGATTGTGGCATAATCAAATGGATAAGGTTGTATTCACAGTTTAAAAGAAAGTTGAACCAAGAGCTGAATAAAACCGTCTCTTCAGATAAGATAGAAAGCAATTTCTACAATATGATTGTTTTGCCTTTTACCAGCAATTTTTTTTCCATCTAATTGTTTCTAATTATTGTCATCGGTGAGAAGTCCCAAACATGAGCTGATAACAAAACTTATAAGCCTAATCCGTTGTCAACCAAAATAAAGAAGGGAAAAACTTATCATCTTTTATCCTTTCAAACTAACTTCATCCACAAACTTAAGGCCCCATATCAATATGGCCAAAAGGCATCAGCACGTGGCTTTGCCTTTTGTTATCAGTAGCAAAACTTCAGCTCCAATTACAAAGTGGAAATCAACAAATTCTTGTTTACTAAGTCATGAGAGACTACTTTTGTAAATGACAGCTCAAAATAGATAGTATAGAAGTTGAAAAATAGGCAACAGAAAGCTTGTATTATTACAAACGGAATAGAGCTTTATCTTGAAATAAAACATTCAATATGATACTTCTGGCAAGACAAGATAAAATGTCAATACACAAAACATTACTGAACAAGTGCATCAGAGATGTAGTTAAAGATACATATATCTCCTGTCATGAGCTGTCTGCCTAGAGCTTCTTAAGAGAGGCTCTGAGATGGGGCTGAAGACTCGTTAGACCAGTGGCCATTTCCACAACATAAGATAGTTCACCATTCTCCACATTAAAAACTCGAGTTATCTCCTTGACCTGTCCATCAGGTAAGTGAAGGATCACATTAGTCAAACTTCAGCAACCTCCACGAACAATCAAGGGCTTATTTTCTAAACATCATCTTACAAAAGGCTACTTGTAGTATATGTTAACATTTACTTCATTTTTTATAACTTTCTTCATGTCAAATCCGACACATATATGTTTCTCGAGTTCAATTTCTACTTCAACTTTACATCCTAGAGAACATAAGGGAAAGGGAAACGTGTACCTCAATTATAGAGGTGTACAAGCACATCAAAGGGTCAAAGATGAAGGTAGAAAAGAACAGATAAGATTAAAAATGCATCTGGCTCAGAGTCCAACATTGACACAAAGGAGTTTAGAATATATTTTTTCAAAAAAAAAAGGTATTGATGTTTGGGCCAAAAATGCCGTATATAAGAAGAACAACAAAAATAGAATACCTTACAAAAAGATATAGTTTTCTACGAACGACGCCCAATCTTTTATACCTAAAGGCATTTCATGAGCGAAAAAAGAAAATTTATTGCAACAACAAAATGCTTTCTCATTAGACTATTTTAGTAGAAAAATGTTTATGTAAGGATTTTTCTCCTCTTATGAAATTTCTAATTTGACGAGCACTGCTGCAAGAGGAGTTTACCTTAGAAGCATTGCCAACCAGTTCGCTTTTAAGCTTCATAACTCCCTCTTTCATGTCATATGTTCCTTTCTGTAGAATGAAAGTAGAAATATTATGATTTTACGGTTGACCAAAATGGATAAACAAACCGAACACGCTGACATATCAATTGACCTCCTGGATTGTCAATGAGCCTGGATTTAACTTATATGAACTGACAATGTAAAAAAAAGTACACTATCGGTGAATTTTTACCTTTGATATAGTAGGTTAGTTACCCTTTTTTATCAGGTTACCAATTAGTGGTTGTTATAGAGAATTCACTGTAATTACCTTACAAGTAACCTGATTGTGTAAATATGTCAGTGCAAAAAACTTAATCTCCGCCGAAATTAAGCTTCCTAGCGTCTCAAATTTGGGTTTGCTAAGAGTACCGTTGCAAAAGTATCTATGTAAAATGTCAATGGACACAATGGGATGTGAGGATGAAGATTCATATTTCAAAAATTGCAACTAATTATTCATAACATAATCACCTGGACTTCAACGAGACCAGTGCTTTGAGCAATGACGACTTCAATTGTCCCATCGGGTTTAGGTCTCCAGTATCCACTCTCGGAATGCATAGGTTGTCCGGATTTCAAGTTCCATGTCTTTTGAGAATAAGCTATCACAGGCTGAATAAAAAAAAGCAAAGTTATTTCGAGGGGGGACACAACAATGTATATACATACAAATAAATTGTTTTTACTCTACTTGCATAGCGCTCCCTCCATCTCATTTTATGTAACATTATTTGACTAGCTATGGAGTTTAAGAAATAAAGATATTTTGAAATTTATGATGTAAAACAAGGCATAAATATTTGAGTAGTTATAAACCATGTTTTCTCCTCGGTCCATAAAGATTAAATGTAGGATTGGTACCAACCGTTCATCAAAGAAAAAGAGTAAGTCGGGATCACTAACTAATACTAATCTAGTATAATAGAAAAGAACTGTCGTTTCTGTATACTTTCCCCTGTTCCATTGTAAAATGAGAAACGTAAAATTAAATTATTTCTATATATAGAAATGTATCCTTTTCTTTAGACAGACTAAAAGGAAAATAGCATCCCACGAAACTGGCACAGAGGAAGTGGATAAAAAATCACTAAAATTTCAACAATATATTAGATTTTGGATCCCATAATTGTAATCTTTTCGAACATAAAAATCGAACCCATCAAAGTTAAATCCTGGATTAAGATAACGGAACCTAACCTTGTTAGGAGAGTATGGAAAACTTAAAGTTAACTTGTTTGAGATGTGTAAAAAAGAAAAACAAATTGACAGACTAAAAAGGAAATATCATCACACAAACTGGCACAAGAAGAAGTAGATGAAAGATCACTGAAATTTCAATAAATATTAGATTTTGATACCATAATTTCAAAATTCTAATGGATTCGAACATTAACATCGAAAATCATCAAATTTTAAATTCTGGATGGACATAAAGGGAACCTAACCTTGTTGGGAGAGTGAGAAAATTAGAGCTCTTCGGAGTAAATTATTCTTAAATATAGAAATGTGTCATCTTTTTAAGTCAAACTAAAGAGAAACTATCATATACAAGCTGGCACAGAGGAAGTAAATAAAACATCACTAAAATTTCAACAAATATTAGATTTTTGATCCCATGATTTCAAATTTGTACTGGATTAGAACATAAACATTGAATTCTATCAAATTTATATCAAATTTTAAAGGTAAATTTGATATTTAAATATAGAAATGTGTCACTTTTCAAGACAGATTAAAAAGAAAATATCATCCCACAAAACTGACACAAAGGAAGTAGATAAAAATATCACTAAAATTTCAACAAATATTAAATTTTGATCCTATAATTTCAAAGTTGCTATGGATTCAAACATAAAAATCGAACCCATCAAAGTTATAACATCACTAAAATTTCAAAACAAATACTCCCTC
The DNA here is from genome assembly GCA_034509755.1 of Anisodus tanguticus. Lineage (NCBI taxonomy): Eukaryota > Viridiplantae > Streptophyta > Magnoliopsida > Solanales > Solanaceae > Anisodus > Anisodus tanguticus. The sequence goes on along the minus strand of CM067543.1, from coordinate 1,741,269 downwards.
CGTCGTAAAAAAGATTGTAATACTTTCCTTATTAGTTTGTCTCAAACAGATTGACACATTTCTATATCTATAAATAATTTAACTTTATGAGATTGATCCGTGTCAAGTCAAATTAATACAATCTTTTTAGGACGGAGGGAGTATTAAAGGGAAAGCCAACCTTGTCGGGGGAGTGTGAAAACTGGAGTTCTTCAAAGTAATTGAAAGAAGAAATAGTTGGGAAAAAGCCATGGCCTTCACCTCTCCATGTACCAAGCAAGTCCGATAAAGGTTGTACTACCGGATGCACCATTTTTTCCAATTGATTTACAGTGCTCTCAGCCATTAGAGTTAAGTCGCTTTGACCAAGTTAATACATTGCTGTTTGGGCGGCACATTGCGTTGACTAAGTAAAGTCTTGTTGACATAAATAGGATAATGATCATCCCATATTAATTGTTCATATTATTAAAAATATCCGTCCCAAATTATTTTGTCACTTTCTAAATATAAAATAAAATAAATTTTTCCTATTTTACTCTTAACATTAATTGTTTTTTAAAGTAATCAAAATTAATTAAAAAGAAATAGGGGTAATGTAGTAAAATAACCTTCTTATTTATAATTTCTTAAATAACGTGTAAAAAGAAAAGTGACCATATAATATGAAAAGGAGGGAGTATTCTTGAAAACTTGCACGTGTTTGTACATTTTAATTGATTTCTTTTTTATTTATTTATAATAAATAGGTATAATTATAATATGTCTACAAATTTTATACTCTCTCCCGTCCAAAATTAGTGAATTTTTTAGGTGTGGTACACCCCTTAAGAAAGTTAATTAATACTATCTGATAGTGTGACAGCGTGACAGGACATGTAAGACACGTACTTATTCACGAGCAACTTTTTCGCGAACAAAGTGAATATCCAGCTCAATATGTTTAGTGCGTTGATGTTGAACCGGATTTCCTGAGAGATAAATCGCACTAACATTATCACAATAAACTAATGTCGCCTTCGGAACCGGACAGTGGAGCTCCAAAATAAGGTTCCGTAGCCAACAAGATTCAGACACCACATTGGCAACTCCTCGGTATTCTGCTTCGGCACTGGATCTGGACAAGGTAGCTTGCCCTTTGGAGGACCAATATATCAAATTGTCACCGAGAAATATACAACAACCACACGTGGAGCGTCTAGTATCCGGACATCCACCCCAATCAACATCTGTGTAAGAAATAAGAGTGGTTGTCGAAGACGGATATAAATACAAGCCATGATCGAGAGTGCCCTAAATATAGTGCACAATGCGTTTGAGAGTATGTATGTGATCCTCCATCGGGTTATGCATGAATAGACAAACATGTTGCACATCATAAGATATGTCGGGTCTCGTGAAAGTAAGATATTGCAGAGCACCTGCAAGGCTGCGGTAATGTGATGGATCGGCATATGGCTTGCTGGAAGAAGCACTCAACTTTGGTTTAGTATCAATCGGAGTGGAAGACGACTTACACGAGGACATGCCAACTCGTTCAACGATCTCTTTTGCATACTTCTTTTGAGACAAAAATAAACCACTTGCATGACGTGTTACAGCTATCCCCAAGAAGTAACTTAGTGGCCTTAGATCTTTCATTGCAAATTCTGAGCCAAGAAGTGACATGATAGACTTGCGAAGAGCATCAGATAAGACAGTTAGTATAATATCATCCATATACAGAAGAATATAAGCTATATCATTACCATGACGGTATATGAATAGAGAATAATCAGACCTGCTATTAGAAAACCCAATATTAGAAACATAATCTGCAAACTTCTTGTACCAGTCCCGAAGAGCTTGTTTGAGCCCATACAAGAATTTCTTCAGCAGGCACACATGATTAGGATAAGTAGGGTCCCTGTACCCCATGGGAGCTGATACATATACACTATTTTATTGAGTTCTCCATACAAGAACACATTTTTTACATCAAGCTGATGAAGTGGACATGCCTTTGAAAGGGCCAGACTTAGTACCGTGCGAATAATTGCTGGTTTGATCATCGGACTGAAAGTCTCACCGCAGTCCACACCAACCTGTTGAGTCTTTCTATCACCTACAAGATGGCCTTTATGCCTCTCAAATGTACCATTAGATTTTTCTTTATGACTAAAAATCCATATAGACCGGATCACATTAACATCAGGAGGACGAGGCACAAAATCTCACGTCCTATTATTAATAAGAGCATTATATTCCTCTTCCATAGCTATTTTCCAATTCGGGTCATTAAGGGCAGACATAATTCCGAGGCAATGGTGATTTGGAAATATGAGTGTGAATACCGTATTTTTTGTTTGGTTTGAAAATCCCATGTTAACTACGAGTGACTGGTCGTTAGGACAGAATTGAAGTTGGTTGGATAGGGGATGGGATATTGGGCTGAGTGGGTAACTAATTGCCCTGAAGTGGGCCTGTGCCTATGCCTGCTGGGCCATCACTGCCCGATAATGGACCACCACCCACAGGGCTGCCAGGCAGTGGGCCGCTCGGTAGTGGGCTGCCAGCGATGTCACGATCCGAACCGGAGGATCATGATGAGCACCCGGACCTTACTTGCCGAGTACCACTAGTCACATATTTAGCATATATCCGTAATTTCGCGTGGCCCACGAGGCCGCCACGAGATACATTGTTGTCATATGAAAATAGTAAACTGGAAAGGAGCTATGCAAAATCCTACAACCAGAAGGACCCATTCTATATATATATACATACCAAGGCCACACACGACTACTATACACAGAACAAATATCTGCAAGCCTCTAAAGAGTACGTGATATCACAAGGTCGGGACAGGGCCCCGCCATACCTATATGGACATGCAAAAATAATGTCGTACCAAGACTAGACCGCAACCCGGAATAAATGGAGTATTTTAATATCAACTGAATTGTCAACCTACTGGTGCGGACCGTTGTCCTATCTACATGGACCTGCGGGCATGAAACGCAGCGTCCCTCGACAAAAGGGATGTCAGTACGAATAATGTATCGAGTATGTCAGGCATGAAGAATAATATAATAGAGACATGAAAGTAAACTGAGACAAGAAACAACCAACCAATAGTGAATGCCTCTGAGGGCCATAATATGTATAGGTATCATGTCTGTGCAGAATGCCTCTGAGGGTCATAATATGCCTAAGTGTCATGCACAATGCGGTCACACACACACACACACACACACACACACACACACACACACACACACACACACACACACACACACACACACACACACATATATAAATGTAACACCATCTCCCATCATATCATTTCGGCCTCTGTGGGCATAATCATCCTCATATACCAGTTGATCAGGTGGTGTGGGTATATAACGTTGTATCCCTTTTCCCATCCCCTACATATATGTAATGCATACCATATAGTAGTGTATATAACACATGTGGGTCAAGGGTAATACATGAATATAATGCATGAATGATACTAAGACACTCTGAGCTTATCGGAGTGACGTAATGCCGCTTCACCTCCGATTAACATTATGAATACTAACATCTTTTTCATATACCTGAATAAGGATTTAGGAACATATTTAGACATGCTTTGACAATAAGAATGAATAACATGAACATCATTAACTACTAAGAGTAGAATCATTTATGGGACAATATTATATTTACGTTTCGTACTTAGAACATGTCAAAAGAAAGAAGTATTTGCCTTAACATACCACGATTCGACCTTCAAATAACCACAACGAGTCAAGAGAGTAGTCGTTACTACCAGAGCTATCCGAAAGCGGAGATGTTAAGCTCTAATTAATCTAACGGTTGGAATTAAATTCTAATGTAAAAAGTACGAACAGTGGATAATCTATTGACATAAAGTCTTTAATTTGAAGAAACTAATTCATGGCTTCATACGTAGGAAAATAATGACAATGACTTCATGTGTAGAAAAATGATAGGTGACTTCATGTGTAGAAAAATGATAATAAGAATGAGATAAATATCAAATTCTTAGATGGTAGAACAATTCCCAAAATGGACACTTGTTGATTGATGGCAATACTAATGATAAAGTCATTCTAATGATGGATGAATTTTGTACATATTTCAATATTTAACAAATATATATATATATATATATATATATATATATATGCAATGGATGAGTCATCTTTAGAGATGGCAGTGGATCCTGGACCTAGTTCGGATCCAAATCCATTTCTGACTGATCGGATCTGGATTTGGATCTTGTATTTGAGATCCGTATCCGGTCCAGATCCGATCTGTGGATCCATTTTTTATTAAATATATCTATAACCTAGAATGAATTTGGGTCTTCCTTTTGTTTTCTCGGCTAGGCCCAAGTCCATAAAAGACTGAAGCCCAGCTTATCTGCGTGTTTAAGCCAACGAAAGGGACAAAGACCCTCATTTCATTTAACATGCTCTAAGACACAAACCCTAGCCGCTGCCGTGGCTCTTTCTCATACTAACTCTTATCCACCCCTTCCGAGGTAATAAGACAAATCAGATTCAATACTTTCTGCCATATATTAAACGGTGAGTTCAATTTTTATTTTTTTATTTACAATTCGTCTATTTTATTATACGTTTTTCTAGTGTATGAAGAATCTACTTATGTTATTTTGATCAGAAATTTATGAGTAAATTCAATTGCATTATTCGCATGTTGCTTCAAATCCAATTTTTTTCCTATTTAGCTGTATTTTTTTTGTTTATGTCATTTGCAATCAGGACTATAATGTGAAGTGACTTGAATTTTTTGCGGTATTGATTTGAATTGGTGCTAGAAGAGTTACTGGAAAATTTTCATTTCTTTTTGTATTGAATCTGATTTGTATTGAATTTCGGGATTTGAATATGTTATAGCCATCTAGATTTGTATTGAATCTGAATTGCATAGGGTGGCCAATGTCTAGTTCATTTAAATTCACTGTTTAATTGGACTAAAATGTGCATGATCCTTCTATGTTTTGTGGTTAAGTAATGTATTAAAATATTTTCTTGTAGGAAATGGATGGTGAACAATCTAACAATAATACAAATGCTACTAATAAAAGTCATGCTGCTTCTACTAGCCCACCTCCAGTGCCTCTGCTTTGTGGAGTGAATGATTTAGAAAGGGATTCGGAAGGTTTTATTGAGCTTGGAGTAAAATAAAAAAAAATCAATCAAGTAAACTAACAAGCAAGAAACTCACTTCTGAGGCATGGAATTCTACTTACTTGATGTCAAAACTAGGTGGAATTCTACTTACTTGATGCTTAATACCGCTTTGCCTTTTCAAGATGTATTTGCTAAGTTAAAACGTATGAATAAGAAGCTCAAGTTAGTTATTCCTAGTGAGAATGATTGGATGATGGCAAAACTTGTTTGTGAGAAGTTGGAAATTTTCTACAGGGCCGTTAGAGTGTTTTCCGGTAGAAATTATCCTACTTCTAATTTGTTTTTTCGAAAAGTGTGTGAGATAAGACTTGCTTTGAGGCGTTGGGTGGAGAGTGATGTTGAGACCATTAGAATTATGGCTAAAAATATGATTGACAAGTTTGACAAATATTGGCATAATATTAATGAGATGTTGGCGGTTGCTTCAAGTTAAGATCCAAAAAATAAAATGGATTGTGTGGAGTACTATTTTCAGAGATTGTATAGAGATGATGCTGATAATGAAGTGGCAAAAGTTAGGAAAAATCTTGATAAACTTGTGGTTGAATATCAAATGAGAAGTGAGGGAAATAAAAGCCAAGAACCTTTTTCAAGAAATATTGGAAAACGAGGAATTTCAGAGTCTTGTGATAATGATGAGGATGAATATGCTCAAGCTAAAAGAACAAAGAAAAGAAAGATGAATGGGAGGGGTGAGGTGGAGCATTACTTGGAGGATGATCCTATACCCGAGAATGATGATTTTGATGTACTTAATTGGTGGAAAATGGATCAAATGTATCCTACTTTACAGAAAATTGCTAAGGACATCCTTGCAATTCCCGTCTCTTCCTTGGCTTCGGAAAGTGCCTTTAGCATGGGTGGAAAGGTGATTAGTTCTCATCGTTCTAGGCTTCACTCTAAAACGGTGAAGGCATTAATGTGCTTGCAAAATTGGATGATCAAAGACATTAAATGTATCTATTATTTATGTGTTGATTATTCTCATATACGTTAATATCAAAAAAAATATCTAACATGAACCTTCTATTTATTTTTCAATTTCTTTCAAATAAAGGTACTTTGGAGGGCACACATGCTTGTTCGACATTTATTGAAAATTCTGAAGAAGAGGGGAAGTAGTTGACTGTATTGATATGTTTAATCATAAATATTTATTGAGATGAATTTTTTTAGTTATCTCTTTTTAATATGATTGTTTCTTTGTTATTTTAGGATGTTGATGACGTTGAAACTAGTGACTTCGAAGACTAGTTTATCAAGTTTGGCAGAAGGTTATAGAAGATGTTGCTGGCATTTTAAAGAATATTGTTGTAGAATTTAACTTCAAGACCTTTGTAATTGCAGCGTTTTCCATGATGTTGTTATTTACTTACTTTGCTTCATCGTCTTTATTTTCTTGTGATGCTAAAACATCGTTCAGTATTTTGGATTTCATTTTGTCAAAAAAGTTTCAACATGTAGGAATATTATTCAAGGCAAAAATTTTTATATGTGGATCCAGATCCGATCCGTGGATCCGATGGATCCGGATTTAGATATGATTTTTATGGACCCGGTGGATCTGGATCCAGGTATGAAAAATAGATATGGATCTAGATCTAGTAGGATCCGATCCAGATCCGATCCGTTGCCATCCCTAATCATCTTTTGTTCCTTGTAATGGTCCCACGTGGAAAGGTTGTTTCTATGCAAGTTTATCCCTTTAACTAGTAATTAAGTCCTTGTCTCCCACCATTATTAATTCTTGATCTCAGTTCAATTAATATTGATCACTTTTAACATACTTCATATACTCATTATCATAATTATGTGGTACAACTATAGTCCATGGCTTCTTATACACACACCAAATATTATTTCTAATCCCCATCGTTACACTTGTTAAATCCTAAATAATTTTGAGACTTTATGCTTTTATACACCAGGCTCTTGATGCGAATAGTTAATTATAACAAAATTTCTCCAAGGCTCAGGTCTACTTCCATATGTCTAGCGACTCAAACCATGGTCCAAAGGTACGGGGTGTTACAAGCGAGAGGCCCATCTGGGCTAGTAGCCACTGGACTCGGACAAGCAGGCCCATTAGGCTGGGTTGGCGTAGAAAAATGTTGGGTTGAGTTGCCCGAGACAATTGGGCTGGCCGAAATGGTTGGGCCCATTTGGGAAGAGAAACGGTGGACTAAATACGGGGGTATGCTATCGTCAAGAAATTCGTAGGTAGGAGACACGAAACAATACATTTTGGCAAAAATGGAAATTTTGTTTTATAAAAAACTACGTGACGACTCATGATCATTTTATTAGAGGATAAGTCGTAACATTTGTAACCATGATTTGATGGATATCCCAAAAAAATACACGGAGTAGACCGGGGTTGAAGTTTATTGATGGGAGTGGAAGGACAAAATGGATAGTATAAGCACCCGAAAACCCATAAATGAGAGTAGGATGGGTCCCTTAGGTATAAAATTTTGAGAGGGGATTAGTAGGCTAACTATTTGTTCGAAAGTATGTTCAGAAGATCGGTTGTCATTTGTAATGCATGATGCCAAAATGATGGTGGTAGAGAGGCATGGGCAAATAAGGTTCTAACAATGTTATTAATGGTTCAGATTTTTCTTTCTGTTTTTCCATTTGATGAGGTATATGGACATGAGAGACGAAAAGACAAACCATTTGTCACGACCCAAATCGGAGGGCCGCAACGGGCACCCGGACCTTACACACCAGGTACCACCAATCCCACTATCAACACCTAACCATAATTAAATACGGACTAAACCAAAAAAAATTATGAAAAATCTTAACCAGAAAAACAACTTATATATATATATATCACAAAGGCCGACAAGGCCATACAAGACTACTACACAAAGGACACATGTCTACAAGCCTCTAAATAATACATGACACCACAAGGACGGGACAGGACCCTGCCATACCCATATGCGTATGCAAAAATACTATACCACGACCAAGCCGCAACTCTGAATCAAACAGAGTGCTCCAACATCAGTTGAAACCAACAACCTACTAGCGTGAACCGTCACCCTTTTTAACTGAACCCGCGGGCATGAAACGCAACGTCCCCCGACAAAAGGGACGTCAGTATGACTGATGTACTGAGTATGTCAGGTATGAATAATAGCATAACAGGGATATACCAATAACTGAAACAGAAACAACCGACCAACAGTAAATGCCTCTGAGGGCCCTATTACATATGTCTAAATGTTATGCACAATGCAGTATACATATACATCGGCCTCATCGGGCATCTTGCTTACCATAACAGCCTATGTGGGCCTCATACCATATAATTGTTAATGAATGTATGTATGATGCAAATGTGGTATACATTTGGCCACACAAGGGCATCTTCCTTCACATAACCGCCTCTGTGGGCATCAGGTTATATGGGCCACACAAGGGCATCACATCATATTGGCCTCTTCGGTCTCTTTCGTCATAGTCTGTACCAGCTACATGTGGTGTGTGTATATAATGCCTTTTCTTTTTCTCATTTCCCATACATATATATAATGCATACATATAGTAGCATATATAACTCCTTTGAGGTCAAGGTATGTACATGAATGTGATGCATGAATGACAATATAACATTTTCTGAATTTATCGGTTGACATAATATCCTTGCCCCTTCGGCTAACACTGTGAATATCAACATCTTTTCCAATACCTCAATAAGGATTTAGGAAAATATATTTACATGCTTTAAATATAGGAATTAATAACATGAATATTCTTAACTACTAGGAGTAGAATAAATTATGGAACAATATCACGGTTATATTTCGTTACATGGAGCATGCCAAAAGAAGAAATAATTTGCCTTAACATACCTCGAGTCCAAGCTTAATAACTTGAAGTGAAATCTTGATATTTAATTACCATGATCAACTATGGTATCTCCATGATTCAACAATTATCGTCTACTGGATTAATCAAGAAATCGTACTATCATACTACTACTGCGTGCGTTTTCAATTTGAAAATGAAATGAGTTTGTTTCTGTTTCATACCAAACAAATAAAGGGTTGGGGGAGTCCTTAAAGAAAATGACTCACGACTAGGTCCCCTCTCCATTTTAATGTTAATCACCCCACATCCTTCTATTCTTCACGAGCTGCCACCAACGCAAACCATTATTTACCATATAACTTGTCTTAATAATGTGTCCACTTAACATGTTACTTAGCTTAGTCACCTTAGGTAGACTTAGTCATTAAGTAGTTAATACGTAGGGATTCCCACTAAATATTGTCCCCTCCACTAAAATTAATCCTACAATTAATCAGTTACACACACAATTAATTTCGTGATCCAATTCTCTTAAGTCTTAATAACTTATAAGACCTTCATATACTCGATGTCATAATTTTGTGTTATGACACTAGTTCATCACCTCTTTTTGCACACACCAAATTTATTTTCGATCCCTTTCGTCATACTTGTTACGTCCAAAATTATTTCGGAGTTTTATCATTTTATATGCTATAACTCTTTATTAGCATACGTATATCTAACATAAATTTTTCCAACGCTCGGGTCTATTTACACACGCCTAATGATTTTACATACGCCTAGCGATTCAAACCTTGACCCGAAAGTACGGGATGTTACACCATTAGTTTTACACAATTCCCAAAATGACCCATTATCAAATTCTCTATCATTATCACATTGAATATTTTTAATGTCCCGTTCACACTAAGTGCTGATGAACGCTCTAAATGAGAGAAATATGGAAAACACTTCTGAATTTTTAGACAAAGGAAACGTCCACAAAAAATTAGAGTAATCATCCAACAAAAGAAGATAATATCTATGGCCCGAAGAGCTGAAAACGGGAGATGTCCAAATATCACTATGGATAATATCAAAAGGCATAACAGTACAAGAATTAGAAGCAACAAAAGACAACTTAACATGTTTTTTCAAGAGAACATGAGCGACAAAAATGAGAATTATGAGTTCTAGTACACTCAACAAGTTTATTTTATTTAAGGGGGCCAAAAATAGGTGCTCCTGGATGACCCAAAAGTTCATGCCATAAAGAAGGAGCTAAAGCTGAAAAGTGGATGGTAACGTGGCTTGATGTGTGGTTGTGGTGATTATATATAGCTCACCCCAGCTATCACATCTCATTAGACGCATCCCCGTCTGAAAATCCTTCACGGAAAACCCAATATGATCAAATTCAACAGAAACCAAATTGTCAGTGGTAAATTTTCTAACTGAAATCATGTTTTTAATTAATTGAGGAGCATGAAGAGCCTTCTTTAAAGCTAACAGTGGGTTTGGGTGAGATAAGTTTGTATTACCATAATCACGAATTGGAATTGAATGACCATTTTCGATAATTATACTATGATTATTGCTCAAATTAAAATAGGACGAGAGATTAGCTTGTGAGGACGTCATATGAGACGTTGATTCGGTGTCCATGTACTAGTTGGCGTCTGGCGGGTTGAGCTCAAGAGTGTGCATCGCGGCCTCGATGCCGGTTGCGGAAGCCATTGTTGTGTGGGCTTGCTTCCACTAGTTCAACAGTGGCCCAAATATGTTGGGCCCAAAACTGTTGGGCTGCTGGCATACGGCTAGACTGCTAGCCGCAGACTGGGCCTGGCCCAGTTTCCTGAGAGGAAGGGGCACGGCCTAAGGCCACTGCCAGGCCCATGGTGCCGGTCCACTGCCCCATTGGGTCTTCGGCTGCCACTGGCCGGCGTGTTGCTGTTGGCCATCGCCCCTGCCGCCACCTCCCGCCACCTCCTCCATGGCAGTTGACACCGCCCTTTCCACCACTGTGGCCACCGCCGCAATTTTTGCCTCCATTATTGTCATCGCCCCTTCTGACCACAATTTGTCGGTAAAATTTCAAATTGTGAAGAGTTATCATCGGACGGAGCGGTAACCATGGCGGAATTCGACACGATGGTTGTCTTTTTGGCAAAACTCGCTTCTTATAGTATGAGCATAGACCATTCTTGATAAAATGGTGGAAGAGGATTGCTTTGGTAGATGAGCGTACCTACTCCACTATATGCGTCGGTGAGGCAGCCAGCTATTTGTAACACGAGCCGATTGTTAGTTACCGGCGTCCCGACGTTCTTGAGTTGGTCCGACAGAACCTTGAGTCGTTGATAATATGCGGACGCATTGGAAAAATCCGCCATGTCAGTGGTGGAGAATTCTTGCTCATATGTAACGGCCTGAGAATTCTTATTGTTTTGGAATATGTCACGTAAGCGTTCCCAAGCCATGGAGTCGGGCTCAAGAATAGTATGCAGCAGATCACTTGAAATTGTGGCATAAATCCACTAGAGAACCATCGCATCAAGTGTCAACCATAGTTCCATTTCATCATCGGTTTTCGGCACCTTCTCCTTGCCTTTTTCCGGTGGAATGATGTGATGTATAACCCTGTGTAAGCGACAATGAATTTTGAAAAGCTCCGCCCATGTCTCATAATGGACGTTTTCCATCTCAAGAGTGATGGAAATATGGGATTTAATGTTTGAAACAACGAGGGCCGGATGAAAATCTGATTTCGAGTCAGACATGGCTGACGGAAGAAAGAGGGAGTCGGCGGCACAAAGAGAGGGAGGGGGGGTGTCGGCCGACAATGAAGGAAGGGAGAAGGTATTAGGGTCTAGGAACTTTCCCTAGAATCTGATACCATGTAAGAAATATTTTCCTTGATTATTTCATTCCAAAGTGGTAGTAAATATACTATAATACAAGCATAATCCTAGACTACAATTACGATAAGTAATGACTAAATATACACTTACCATATAGAAAATATACATAATTATGACCGAATATATTATCCTACTACAATTATGGTGAGTAATGACTTAATATACACCTACCATATACAAAATATACATAATTATTACTGAATATATTATCCTATTCTATCATTGACAAGTTTCATATCCAACTATGTCAGGAGGAATTGGTGACTACTGGTGAGAGACAATAGCACATGAAGTTTCACAAGGTTTTGCTAACTCTCTAAACTATTCAATACATAAATGTGTGGAAGAACAAGACTAGGCCCCTCTTCTTCTCATGATTTGTATTAAAGTCCACAAGAATGGATGAAGATGATGACTTTTCCCGGACCACCTTGTTTGAAAATATGATGACAGAGATCCAACACAGAATAGCAAATTGATGAATTTAATGCAGTGGTTATTCTAGCACAACTATCAAAGATGACAATTCAAAGGTCTCCTATTAGCATGACAAAGAAGAGAGAAGAATATGGTTTTGCTTCTTACCAGCAATTGTTCATTTAGTGGTTTCAAATGATTGGCATTGGTGAGAAGGACCAAGTTCGAGCAGATATTATAGCTAATAGGTCTCTCGGTTGTTGATCAAAGTGAGGAAAGGAAAAAACTTATCATCTTTTATTTTCAGACTAGCTTCATCCACAAATGTTTGGCCCCATATCAACAGGCATCGGCACATGGCTTTGCCTTCGGTGGTTAGTGACAAAACTTAAGCTCCAACCCAAGACCTGTCCATAGCCTTTTATATAAATAATCCCCCTTCCATGATCCTTTTTCATCATCAAGCACAAGCATTATCAATTCAGCCATCAAAGGTCTCTAAATTTCTTACTTAATTTTTCATTTCCAGTCCTCCAAGAAAAAATGGCAATGCTCAGTGCTAAGAAACTCATCAAGATGGCCAGGAGATGGCAGAAGTTTGCAGCCATGCAGAGGAAGAGGATTTCATTTCCAAGTAATGGCGAAAGACGCAGACAGTGCGCTCATCCTCATCTTCTATAGTTGAAAAAGGACATTTTGTAGTATATACAGTTGATCAAGCACGCTTTATCATTCCATTGGCTTACCTTGAAAATGAGGTCATTAGGCAACTTTTAAACATGTCTGAAGAAGAGTTTGGACTAACGAGTAGTGGCCCTATTACATTACCATGTGATTCAGCCTTCATGGACTACATCGTTTCACTAATCAAGAAAGGCGTAGCTGCTGCAGATCTTCACAAAGCGTTGCTCCCGTCAATTCCTTCATGTTGCTTGTTCAACTTCTTCTTTGCACCCGTAAAGTAGAAATCAAAGCAGATTCTTGTTTATTGAGTCAGGCCAATATTCTTTTTGTACATGCTAGCTCAAAAATAATTTTAGAGAGGGCAAGGCTGAAGACTACACAATTGTAAAGCGCATTATACAGATTAAATATTATTTCATCAGAAAATTTACCATATTCATGGCTTTCACTTTTTGATTTGGTTATGACAAATATTAACAATCTAATATTGGATTGGTACCTTTTATGTATAAACACCTACCTTTTATGTATAAACACCTTTTAATTTAGCATAAGCGTTTCACTTACTGTGGCACCTCCTTGATCGAACGAAAGTCTAAACGAAATGAAAGTTTGACACTAAGGAGATCAATCAATTCAACTAGGCCTCAAATCCAAATGGTTCGGTAAACTTAATATACCACTAAGATATCAGTTGTTCATTCAAATGTCTCAAACTATCATCATTGGTGAGAAGTCCTAACTGTTGTTTGGTTTCAAAATTAATAGGTCCATTCAATTCTGCTAGTCATAAATTTACATTGGGAATCCTCCAAGGTTCATGTGGTCTCAACTATACCGTGAAAATGATCTCTCTTTACAATCTCCTCTTTCTCATTTATGATCCTACTTTACAAAATCTCATGGGCAGACGAATTTGCACCATGATCCTGTTCATGATTTCATCAAGCGGGAAGTGAGGTCAATTTCGGTAAAATTTGTTACTGTTAATGTGTCCTTTGAGTTAAATCTCTGAGCAGTGTTAACTCAAACATTTACATAAACTTGTCTCCGTGTGACCTATAGGTCACTGGTTTGAGCCGTGGAAGCAGCTACTAATGCTTACATTAGGGTCGGCTCTTCATCACCCTTCCCGGAACCTTTTATCACCAGACTGCCCTTTACATAAACAAATATTCTTGTGTCCCTATATAACAACTTTCTTGGATGTGCTAGTTTTGGATCAGTTTATAGATGAATTTCATCTTTCTTAGGCTCTCTGATTTTGAAGATTTTGGAAGCATTCATGTCTATACCATCTCCTGGTGATATCACCTGGGTTTTACTCAATATAACCTTAAAGGAACTTTTCGATACTAAGTCTCCGAAAAGGTTTCCGGGGATATCACTTCATAAAATCGTCAATGAAGTTTATATTTTCAAAAAAAAAAAATTAACCAAGTTATCTTTGATATACCACGTTGTGCAACTGTTGTATGCAGGTGCTTATTACTCTGTTCAACAGAAATTTTCTAAAAGAACAATGGAATTGTTTAAGTAAATATTACCAAAAGAGCGATTAATCAGAGCTAGAACTTCTGCTATTCATAAATTGATCATGGAAGAAATTTCTAGGTTCTTGTGTTTCTGAACTATACATTGACTTTTCCTCTTTCTAATATCTAAGCCCTAGTTACAAAATTTCATGGTGCAAAAGAATTTTCACTATGATACTACTAATGATCTTCTTAAGCAGGAAGTAAGATCAACAAACACATCCTCTTTGCAAGGTATTGTGAGGCCACCCATTGGATGATCGAAGCCAAACTCTTCTTCAGCTTGTGCTAACAAGTCCTGAAATAAAGGCTGGCTCAAGTATGAAATTGGTGTTGGGTATTGATATTGGTGAATGGGAAATGATTGGAAAGAAAAGTGGGAGTTGTCCCACATCGGTAGTGGAAAGAAAAGTGGGAGTTCCCTCTTGCTTTATAAAATAAGCATTTGTCCCACATCGGTAGTGGAAAGAAAAGTTCTTCTACTTATAAGTAGAATTACTCCTTCATGTCGGTAAAAGGGTTGAGGGGGCAAGGACCCCTCGCGCCGCCGCCGTCGTCGCTCGCTCGGCTCGGCTCCGGCTCCGGATTTGGATTTTGGATTTTAATTAATTATTATTTAATTAAATTAATTAACTTATCCAATCCTACCCGTTAGTGACCCTGACCCGCGACCCGGCCGGATCGGCGTGTCTGACCCGCGACCCGGCCGGATCGGCGTGTCTGACCCGCGACCCGATTTCTTTTCATATTTAAATTTCCCACCAGTTCTCAGTGGTTGTTCAGAAAGGTTGCAAACTCAAAAACAGTACTTCCATTGCTATAAATTCGTTTGATTCCTCAGAATTTTACTTACGAATTTTCTGAACAATACAAACTTCTTCTTCTTCTGCACTAATAAATTCTGTGTGATATACTGCCGTTGAGTGGTTCGCCGCTACCTGAATTTGGAGTACTACTATTCTGGTAAGATAATCGTTCTATCCTGGGAGGGGATATTCCATCAACCTCGAGTACTGTGAGGGGAATAATTTCCTTAAGGACACACTTTGAACTAAGTGGGCTCGATTATATTCTGAAAAAATTATTCTTATTTTTCAACACGGATTCTTGTCTATTTTCGTGTTTATTATTTATTGGTTTTTTGGAATACGATTAATAACAATCTTAAGGAAATTATATTTTTAGATTAATCGTATTTTGTTTTGGAGACTAAAACCTGTGTGGTTTTCTACTCCGTGTGAAATTTCATATTCTGACTTGAAGACATAAAAACTTCGTTGGAATATTAAAGTTCATACTTGTACAACGATTTGAAGAACATAAAAACTTCATTGTTGTTGTATTCTGGTTTGGAGAATAAAACTTGTGCAGTTTTCTACTCCATATGAATATTAGTATTCTGACTCAAAGATATAAAAACTTCGTTGGAATACTAAAGTTTCATAATTATACTGCAATTTGAAGAAATAAAATTTTCATCGTTTAAGTCTGTGATTGAATTGCTATTCTGGTTTTATTAACTAAAACAGTTTGTCGATTTGACAGTGACAAACAAATAATGGCAATTGAGACTGGAACTACCTCTGCAATTACTGCACCGGCGGTTACTCCTACAACCCGTACCGCCGTGCCACCGGGCTGAGAAACTCGCGAAGTTCACCGGTGCCAACTTTAAAGGATGGCAAAGAAAGAATGTTCTTTTGGCTTACCACCCTTGGTATGCAAAAGTTCACCAGTGAGGACCCTCCCGTGCCTGCCGCCGACATGCCTGACAACCAAAAGTTCATGGTTACTGAGGCTTGAAAACAGGCTGATTTTTTGTGCAAATGCTACATTTTGAGTGCCTTAGAAGATGACTTGTACAACGTCTACAGTGCAGAGAGACCTCCAAAGAACTATGGAGTGCACTTGAAAAGAAGTACAAAACTCGAAGATGCTTGCTTGAAGAAGTTTGTGGTTGCCAAATTCCTAGACTACAAAATGGTGGATGGAAAAACCGTTGGAACCCAAGTTCAAGAGCTTCAACTTATCTTCCATGACCTTATTGCTGTGGTAGTAAATGAAGCATTCCAAGTGGCTGCAATGATTGAGAAGTTGCCGCCCTCATGGAAAGATTTCAAGAATTATCTTAAGCACAAAAGAAAGGAAATGAAGTTGGAAGATCTTGTGATTCGTCTCAAGATCGAGGAAGATAACAAAACCGCTGAGAAGAGGTACCGTAAGACTTCACCAATTGAAAGGGCAAACATCGTTGAAGATGCTGTTCTGAAAAAGAACAAGAAAAGGAAGAGGCCTTCTGGAAAGGAGAAGGATTCCAACAAGAAAAAGTTCAAGGGCAACTGCTTTAATTGTGGGAAAGTCGGCCACAAAGCCCCGATTGTCGTCTCCCGAAAAAGAACAAGGGAAAAGGACAAGCCAATATGGTGGAAAAGAATGATGATATGGATGATCCGTGTGCAATGCTATCGGAGTGCAATTTGGTTGGAAACTCAAAGGAGTGGTGGCTTGATTCTGGTGCCACTCGACATGTTTGCGCTACAAAAGAAGCATTTGAAACCTATGCTCCCACTGGACCCGAAGAGGTACTGTTTATGGGAAATACTTGCAACAGCCAAGGTTGAAGGATATGGGAAGATACTTCGAAGATGACTTCCGCAAGGTCCTCGACTCTCAACAATGTTATGCACGTTCCAACAATTCGGAAGAATTTAGTTTCAAATTTCGGACTACTCGTCAAAAACGGGTTTAAGTGTGTGTTGGTTAGTGAGAAAATTGTATTAAGAATGATTTGTTCATAGGAAAGGGCTACCTCACCGAGGGCCTTTTCAAACTCAATATAATGGTTGTTGACAGTATTAATAAAAATTCAGCTTCGTCTTACTTATTGGAGTCAAATGATTTAAGGCATGTTCGTTTAGGACATGTCAACTACAAAACCTTGCGAAAATTGATTAATTTAGAAGTATTGCGTAAATTCGAGTGTAATAAATCTAAATGTGAAATCTGTGTTGAATCTAAGTTTGTTAAACATCCATATAAGTCTATTGATAGGAATTCAAATCCTTTAGACTTAATTCACACAGATATATGTGATATGAAGTCAATACCATCTCGCGGTGGAAAAAAGTATTTTATAACTTTTATTGACGATTGCACTCGATATTGTTATGTGTATTTGCTTAATTGTAAGGATGAAGCAATTGATGCATTTAAGCAATACAAAAATGAAGTGGAAAATCAATTGAATAAAAAGATAAAAATGATTAGAAGTGATAGGGGTGGAGAATACGAATCTCCTTTTGCAGAGATATGTTTAGAATATGGAATTATTCATCAAACTATCGCCTTTACACACCACAATCAAATGGAATTGCGGAAAGGAAAAACCGAACATTAAAGGAAATGATGAATGCCTTACTAATAAGTTCCGGTTTACCGCAAAGCTTGTGGGGGAGGCTATCCTTACAAACTAACCGAATAATCAACAGGGTGCCCCACAAAGAAAACACAATCTATTCCATATGAACTATGGAAAGGAAGAAAACCCAACTTGAAATATTTCAAAGTGTGGGGGTGTTTAGCAAAGGTCCAAGTTCCTTTGCCCAAAAGGGTAAAAATCGGATCAAAAACTCGTGGATTGTGTTTTTATTGGCTATGCTACAAACAAGAAAGCTTGTCGGTTTTTGGTTCACAAATCGGACAATCCCGAAATACATGTTAATACGGTAATTGAATCGAGATAATGCTGAATTCTTTGAAAACATTTATCCGTATAAAACTGAATGTGAGTCGTCAAGTGAAAGATCTAAACGACCGCGGAAGAACCAAAGGAAAATACACCAAGTAAAAAGGATGCAAGGCGTAGCAAACGTCAAAGGACATCTACTTCCTTTGGACCAGATTTTGTGACATTCTTGCTTGAAAATGAGCCTCAAACATTTAAAGCAAATGATGTCTTCTTCGATTCAAAGATTTTGGAAAGAGGCGGTCAATAGTGAGATTGAATCAATTTTGAACAATCATACATGGGAATTGGTTGATCTTCCTCCCGGAAATAAACCTTTAGGATCAAAATGGATTTTTAAAACGAAAATGAAAGCTGATGGCACTATTGACAAATATAAGGCAAGACTTGTGGTCAAAGGTTATAGACAAAAAGAAGGCCTTGATTACTTTGACACATACTCGCCGGTAACAAGAATAACATCTATTCGGGTGTTAGTGGCACTGGGCAAGCCATATGGTCTTGAGATCCATCAAATGGATGTCAAGACAGCTTTTCTTAAATGGAGAATTGGAGGAAGAAATTTACATGGAACAACCTGAGGGTTTTGTGGTTCCTGGTAAAGAAAGGAAAGTGTGCAAACTTGTTAAGTCACTTTATCGACTTAAACAAGTACCCAAACAATGGCATGCGAAATTTGACCAAACAATGTTGGCAAATGGATTTAAGATTAATGAGTGTGACAAATGTGTCTACATTAAAAATACTCCAAATCATGAAGTCATTGTTTGTTTATATGTTGATGACATGTTGATAATGAGTAGAGATATTACCGATATAAATGCTACGAAGCGTATGCTGGCTAGCAAATTTGATATGAAGGACTTAGGAGTTGCTGATTTGATCTTAGGTATCAGAATTCATAAAACTCCATAAGGTCTAGCATTATCGCAGTCTCATTATATTGAAAGAGTACTTGACAAGTTTAAGTATTTAAATTTCAATGTTGCAAAGACTCCAATTGATGTAAGTTTTGCACTTCAAAAGAATAAAGGTGAAAGTGACTCACAATTGGACTATGCACGAGTTTTGGAAAGTTTGATGTATATTATGAATTGTACACGACCAGATATAGCATGTGCTATCAGCAAGCTGAGTCGATTCACGAGTAATCCCGATCAAACTCATTGGATGGCAATAAAATGAGTCTTGGGGTATTTAAAACACACCCAAGACTATGCTTTGCATTATAACAAATATCCCACCGTGATCGAAGGATATAGTGATGCAAATTGGATCACCGGATCATTTGAAGTTAAATCCACGAGTGGTTATGTTTTCACAATTGGGGGTGGGTCAGTGTCTTGGAAATCATCAAAACAGACATGCATCGCTCGCTCTACAATGGAATCTGAATTTATAGCTTTAGACAAGGCCGGTGAAGAAGCTGAATAGCTCCAGAATTTCTTAGAAGATATTCCATTCTGGCCCAAACCTTTGGCTCCTATATGTATACATTGTGACAACAAGCAAAGAATAGGTAGGGCAGGGAGTGTAATGTACAACAGAAAATCTCGTCACATACGACGAAGACACAATACCGTTAGACAACTCCTCTCTAGTGGCGTTATCACGATTGACTATGTAAAGTCAAGACATAACGTAGTGGATCCGCTTACAAAAGGCTTATCTAGAGAGGGAGTTAGTAGATCATCAATGGGAATGGGGTTAAGGCCGAGGACAAGTCATCATGACGGTAACTCTACCTAGCAGACTGGAGATCCCAAGAGCTAGGTTCAAGGAGATCAAACAAAGTTGTGACTGACGGTTCAACATTGTCAAATAACTCAACCCATTCTCGGATGAAGACAATGTTCAGAAATAAGGATAAAACCTTATGGCTTGTTAATGAGTTAATAAAGCATTAAGGTTCTTTAATGATTATCTAAATCGGCAAAGCAGTATGACCGCATAATGTGGCTATAGGACCACATGTTTAGAAATCACCTATGTGAGTGTTAAGTGTAAGCCGCTTTAAAGGGGAATGACAAGAAAAGGCCCATTCTCTACACACTCATGAAATCGGGAGGTGTTCATGGTCAAACGAACACAACCGTGAGAACCATAAACGGTTGAGGGTTGATTGTGTGACTTATGTTGTCTAGGTATACAACAAAGTTCGACGGTTCAAAGATATCAAATCTACCGATTGATCGAGTATATCCGATATAAGTTCACTACGAAAAGTTCAAAGGGAAACCTACTTATCCAGATGCAGTCAATTCTCGCTTGTATATCACACTTGTCCGCACATTCTTTTATATTATAGCCATTCCCCATTCATGTGGGGGATTGTTGGGTATTGATATTGGTGAATGGGAAATGATTGGAAAGAAAAGTGGGAGTTGTCCCACATCGGTAGTGGAAAGAAAAGTGGGAGTTCCCTCTTGCTTTATAAAATAAGCATTTGTCCCACATCGGTAGTGGAAAGAAAAGTTCTTCTACTTATAAGTAGAATTACTCCTTCTTGTCAGTAAAAGGGTTGAGGGGGCAAGGACCCCTCGCGCCGTCGTCGTCGCTCGCTCGGCTCGGCTCCGGCTCCGGATTCGGATCATTCGGATTCGGATTCGGTCAAATGATCTGATTGATTGATAATCTTTTTAGACCAAATTTTCTTTAATTTTTAAATATTTAATTAATTATTATTTAATTAAATTAATTAACTTATCCAATCCTACCCGTTAGTGACCCGCGACCCGGTTTCTTTTCATATTTAAATTTCCCACCAGTTTTCAGTGGCTGTTCAGAAAGGTTGCAAACCTTCAAAAAGAGTACTTCCATGGCTATAAATTCGTTTGATTCCTCAGAATTTTACTTACGAATTTTCTGAACAATACAAACTTCTTCTTCTACACTAATAAATTCTGTGTGATATACTGCCGTTGAGTGGTTCGCCGCTACCTGAATTTGGAGTACTACTATTCTGGTAAGATAATCGTTCTATCCTGGGAGGGGATATTCCATCAACCTCGAGTACTGTGAGGGGAATAATTTCCTTAAGGACACACTTTGAACTAAGTGGGCTCGATTATATTCTGAAAAAAATTATTCTTATTTTTCAACACTGATTCTATTTATTTTCAGTGTTTATTATTTACTGGTTTTTTGGAATACAGATTAATAACAATTGGCACGACGAATCTCTTCTTTTGGCTCTCTCCTACATATACTGCACAACGACCTTTGGGAACACCTCCAGAATTTGAAAACCTCCTCCAGATTCTAGTACCTTGAAAAAGGGGACTCATTTTGATACTCAATGAGATAATTTGTATTTTAAAATTTTAAAATCTATACGAAGACCTGAGAATGAATGAAGGATTTTTGGAATACACAAATGAAAGTTAGTTGCAAGTTTGGAGACTAGTATGTGTGTATATATACAAGTTAATGACAAGTTTCATATCCAAATATTTAGTGGTGGTCAAGTGAAATTGGTGATCTGGGGAGAGACAATGGCACATGTTTTTACTTTCTCTCTGAGGTATTCAAACCACAATTTGTTGAAGAACAAGACTAGGCCCCTCTTCTTCTCGTGATTTATAATAAAGGACAGTCTTTGAATAACATACATAAGAATGGATGAAGATGACGACTTTGCCCCGGACCACCTGGTTTGAAAATATGGTGACAGAGATCCAACACACAGAATGCATTGGTTTTTCTAGCACAACTAGCCAAGATGACAATTCAAAGGTCACCTACCTACATGACCAAGAAGGGAGAAGAACATGGTTTTGCTTCTTACCAGCAATTGTTCATTTAATGGTTTCAAATTATTTGCATTGGTGAGAAGTACCAAGTATGAGCTGATATAATAACTAATAGGCCTAGTGGGTTGTTGATCAAACTGAAGAAAGGAAGAAATGTAACATCCTTTGTTTTCAAACTACCTTCATCCACAAATTTTAGGCCCCATATCAACATGGCCAGCAGGCATCGGCACATGGATTTGCCTTTTGTTAGTAACAAGAACTTCAGCTCCATCTTGTATAAATAATCCCTCTTCCGTGAGCCTTTTCATCATCAAGGACAAACATTATCAACTCAACCATCAAAGGTCGCTAAATTTGTATCTTGTTTAATTTCTTGTTTCCAATCTTTCAAGAAATAATGGCAATGCTCAGCACCAAGAAACTCATCAAGTGGCCAGGAGATGGAAGAAGTTTGCAGCCATGCAGAGGAAGAGGGTTTCGTTTCCAAGAAATGGTTGTGATGTAGACAGTTGTAGTACATCCTCATCCTCTATAGTTGAAAAAGGGCATTTTGTAGTATATACAATTGATCAAAGACGCTTCATGATTCCCTTGGCTTATCTTGAAAATGAGGTCATTGGACAACTCTTAAACATGTCCGAAGAAGAGTTTGGACTACCTAGTGGTGGTCCTATTACATTACCGTGTGATTCAGCCTTCATGGACTACATCGTTTCACTAATCAAGAAAGGCGTAGCTGCAGAAGATCTTCACAAAGCGTTGCTCCTCTCGATTCCTTCAAGTTGTTGTTCAACTTCTTCTTTGCACCAAGATAGTGGAAATCAGCAGATTCTTGTTTATTGAGTCATAATCAATTTTTTCATTATAAACTAGCTCAAAATAGTTATGAGAGAGGGCAGAGTCTGAAGAGTACAAAATTGTAAAGCGCATCATACAAATTGAATACTATTTTATTGGAAAATTTATCATATCCGTGGCTTTCACTTTTAAATTTGGTTATGAGAAGACCTAACAATCTAATCTTGGATTGGTACCTTTTATATATAAACAGCACATTGTTTAGCAGAGATGAGAGACAGCGGCATATGAAGTATTGCATGGCTTTGTCTTCCAAGTTAGCATCAGCATATTTAAAATAAACTTGGTGAAGAAAATATGATGTCAGAATATGTTTGTAAATATTGTGGTATTTTCATAAGCAATTAGGTGATAAAACAATATGAGTTAACAAATCTTGAAATAATAGCAGATTCAAGATGATATTGGAACAGTTGCAGATGTTGAGGACATCAACACAATTCGATTAGCCTGAACAAGTGGAGTCATTTTGATACCATTGTTTCACAAGAGATCATTTTTTAACTCTGACCTAAGAATAAACAAGAAACAAATAGTTTTGTGAAATTCACAGCAAAGGAAAGCTTTTTGCACTGTGTTATCCTCAAATGCTTTGTGTATATGTATACATCCAAAAGTTTAGCAGTCAAGACAAATAAGGTGGCACTGGCGAGAAACAATTCAAATGAAGTTTCACATTGTTTTGCCTACTCAGACACTAAACTTGTTGAATATATAAAGTTGATGACTTAGTTCCGCTACATAATTTCTTGTTACTTAACACAAATTTCATTCTTATTCCGCTAAATGATACTTTCTTGGATGTGCTACTTTTCACCACACTTACTAAACCCTAGTTTAGCAGAAAATTTCCAAAAGAATAAGCGAAATGTTTTAGAAAGTATTACCAAAAGATAGATTAATCAAAACTAGAAAGTCTACTATTCATAAATTGATCATGGAAGAAATTTTCTAGATTCTTGTGTTTCTAAACTATAGAGTGAAAGTTACTCTCTCAATCTCCTCTTTCTAATATCTAAGTCCTAGCTGTCCTACTACTTTACAAAGTTTCATGTGAAAAATAATTTGCACTTTGATATAATTCATGATCTCAAGCGGGATGTGACAACAGCAAACACATCCTCTTTGCAGGGTATTGTGAGACCACCCATTGGATGATCGAAGTCAAACTCTTCTTCAAATTTCTCGAGTTAACAAGTCTTGAAATAAAGGTTGGCTCAAGTATGATACTTACGATGAATCTCTTCTTCTCGCTCTCTCCTACGTATATCTTGCACAATGACCTTTGGGAACACCTCCAGTAGTTGAAAACCTCCTCAACATTCTAGTACCAATAAGAGGAGTCATTTTGATACCCATTGTGAGATACTTTGTCACTTTAAATGATTACTTAAAAGAAAGAATAAAAGATTTTTGATAAATACACAACAAGTGAAGGTTTGTTTGCACGTCCGGAGACTTGTGTTTTGCATAAAATGCTTTCTATGTATGTGTATATACACAAGTTAGTGGTAAGTTTCATATCCAAATATAATGGTGAAGAGAATTTGGTGGCCACTGGTGAGAGACAATGGCACATGAAGCTTCACATGCTTACTATGTTATTATCAAAGTATTCACACCATAACTTTGTTGAAGAACAACACTAGGCCCCACTCTTATTTAGAAATCCAAAAGAATTGATGAGTTGATGAATGAGTCTTGGTCCGCCTGGTTTACAGATATGGTAACAGAGAATCTGTAAAAAAAAATGCAAAATAGGCATAGCAACAGCCAAGATGGAAATCTAAAGGCCACCTATGTACATGACAAAGAAGAGAACAGAACATGGTTTTGCTTCTTACCAGCTACTGTTCATTAATGGTTTCAAATTATTGGCATTGGTGACAAGTACCAAGTGAAGAAAGAAAGAAACTTATCATCTTTCATTTTCAAACTAGATTCATCCACAAATTTTAGGCCCCATATCAACATGGCCAACCGGCATCAGCACATGGCTTTGCCTTTCGTTAGTAACAAAAATTTCAGCTCCATCTTGTATAAATTATCCCTCTTCCATGAGCCTTTTCATCACCAATCACAAGTATTATCACTTCAGCCATCAAAGGTCTCTAACTTCCTTATTTAATTTCTTGTTTCCAGTCTTCCAAGAAAAAATGGCATTGCTCAGTGCTAAGAAACTCATCAAAATGGCTAGGAGATGGCAGAAGTTTGCCGCCAAACAGAGAAAGAGGATTTCATTTCCAAAAAATGGTAGAGATGCAGACAGTTGCAATACATCTTCATCCTTCATAGTTGAAAAAGGCCATTTTGTAGTATATACAGCTGATCAAGCACGATTTGTCATTCCATTAGCTTACCTTGAAAATGAGGTCATTAGGCAGCTCTTAAACATGTCTGAAGAAAAGTTTGGGATGCCAAGTGGTGGCCCTATTACATTACCCTGCGATTCAACCTTCATGAACTACATCGTTTCCCTAATCAAGAAAGGCGTATCTGCAGGAGATCTTCACAAAGCATTGCTACTCTCAATTCCTTCATGTTGCTGTTCAACTTCTTCTTTAAAAGAATGGGGAAACCAGCAGCTACTTGTCTATTAAGTTATGATCGACATTTTTTTTGTACATGCTAGCTCAAAATTGTTTTTAGATAGGCCGGAAATTGAAGAGTATACAATTGTAAAGCGCATCATACATATTGAATATAATTTTATCAGAAGATTTACTATAATCATGGCTTTCACTTTTAAATTTGGTTATGCGAAGACTTAACAATCTAATAAGATAAAGTAATTGGTTATTCAAAAGTGTCATTACATGAACAACAGCAGTACGTTCTAAAGCCCAACAATTCTTAGCAATTTTTGACAATGGAAAGGGAAGTTGATCATTTATTTTGTATGTGGCCAGACTTGATATCATAATTAATAAGACAAAAGCTCAAATATGCCATCGAACCATCGGAAATGGCTTATTTATGCCAATCGTTAATAGTTTGGCTCATTTATGCTATTGTTGTTACCAAAATGACTAATCTATGCCATTTTTCATTAACGCCGCATTTTGGTAACAGCAATAGCATAAATGAGCCAAACTATTAACGATTGGCATAAATGAGCCATTTCCGATGGTTCGATGACATATTTGAGCTTTTGTTAAACACCGGTGTTAATGAAAAATTACATGGATGAGTCATTTTGGTAACGACGATGACATAAATGAGCAAAACTATTGATGAGTGGCATAAATGAGCCATTTATGATAGTTCATTGACGTATTTGACAAAGCAGGCAGCTGCACATGGTTCGGCAAACTTAATCTATAGATATCAATTCTTCATTCAAAGATATCAAACTGATAGATTATGGAAATAATCCTTGATTATTGTCATAATCTTTGTGTATATTATAGATTAGGAATGTAAATTATTCTGATTTAGATTTCCATAATTGTAGCCTAAATATTAGTCTTGTAACATGTATATATTATTGTCTTCAAGGAATAAAAGGATTACGGAAAATATTTCCTTCATGGTGTCAAGAGCCAAAAAAAAAATATTAACCCTAGTCCTAAATCCTAAACCGGCCGCCACCCATACTTTCGGAACCCTAGTTCCGACCGTCGCCCATCCCTTTTGAAACCCTACCTCCTCCCCGGCTTTTCTTGTTTCTCTTGGGTAACAATGGTCGACCAAAACAAATTCCATCCCGATCTTGCCGTAAATAACGTCAAGAACTTCATTCCGGTGATTCTTGAGATGGAAAAAGGGAAATATTCATCTTGAGCGGAGTTATTCAAAATTCATTGCCGCGCATACCAAGTCATTGATCATATTCTTCCTCCAAAGCCTCAATAAGGTGTCATGGAAAAAGACAAGTCCACAAACATTGATATGGCTCTATGGTCTCGCTTGGATGTATAGTCTTTCAATGGATTTACGGCACCATATCAAATGATCTTTTGCACGCCATATTAGAACCGGATTCGACGGCTTAACAAGCATGGGAGCGTTTGCAAAATATTTTTCAAGATAACAAGATTTTTCATGCGTTTTATCTAAAAAATCAATTCACCAATATCAAGATGGATGATTTTCTAAATGTCTCCGCATATTGTCAAGAGTTAAAATGCTAGCCGATCAACTATCCAACGTTGATGCACCGGTGACGAATCAAAGGTTAGATCTTCAATTAATTGCGGGTTTGAATGAACAATATGATGGTGTTGCTATGTTCATTCAACAAAGTAATCCGTTGCCATCATTTTATGAGGCTCATTCGAGATTGATTCTTAAAAAACCGGAAACTAAAATAGGCGGCAACAACGGCAAATAATGTCAGCACCGCCCTCCTTTCTACCAACACGTATACTGATGATTTTGGCCCTCAAAATTCTGGTTCGGACAGTAGTCCAAATCGCAACAACAATGGACTAAAACGGGGATAAAATTGCAACAATAACAAAGAAAAAATAATGGTGGATGGGGACAAGGCCGTGGTGGCAACAGCCGTGGGGAGTAGGGGCAGAACAGGCCTCCTTGGTAGTCCCAACATTACCAAAGCAACGGGCAATGGGGACAGTACCCGCCGTGGGGATGGACACCACAACAATGGGCAGCCCCGTCGTGCCCGTACCCCACGACATCATGGGCCAGACCACCAACACCCAACCGACAGCCCGGGGTACTTGGCAACCATCCACAACAAGCATATGCAGTCCATAGGCTATATTCTTCGAGTTATGTTCCAACGGACATCGAGCAAGCCATGCACACTATGACTCTCAATTTTTCCGATGACACATGGTACATGGACACGGGTGCGACCTCTTACATGACGGCATCTCAAGATACTCTCTCGTCTTATTTTAATATGAGCAGTAATAAAAATATTATGGTTGACAGTGGATAAGAAAATCCAATTTGTGGTATTGGGAAATCAAATCACCCCCTACCCTCCTTTACATTTAAATAATGTCCTACATGCACCCAAATTTATTAAAAACTTGATATATGTGCGTCGTTTCACCACTGACAATAATGTTTTTGTTGAGTTTGATCCGTTTTGATTTTTTGTGAAGGACATTTGGACGGGGATGCCACTAATGAGATGTGCTAGCACTGGGGATTTGTACCCCATCACCACCACCAGCAACAACCAAGTCACCTCGACATCAACTTTTGCTGCTCTTTCTCCTACTTTATGTCATAATCATTTGGGACACCCGGGAGCACCTGTGTTTAACTCCCTTATGAAAAATAAGTTTATTGATTGTAAACAATCTTTGTGTTCTCCTGTTTGTCAGTCTTGCATTTTTGGAAAATATGTTAAATTACTTTTCTCTTTATCTAGTTCGAACACTAGTATGCCATTTGATATCATGCATAGTGACTTATGGACATCTCCGGTTTTAAGTTCGGCAAGTCACAAGTATTACATGCTTATTTTGGATGATTACTCTAATTTTCTATGGACATTTCCCATTGGGAAAAAAATCGCAGGTTCACATTATTTTCATGCAATTTAGTGCTTTCGTCCAAACCCAATTTGAGAAGTCTATAAAGTGCTTCCAATGTGACAATGGGAGGGAATTTATAAATGACCAATTTAAGGATTTATGTCTCAAAAATGATATGGTATTTCGTCTCTCTTGTCCACACACTTCTCCTCAAAATGGGAAAGTCGAATGAAAAATACGAGCAATAAATAATTTAAATCGCACACTTCTTGCTCATTCATCCATACCACCATCATTTTGGCATCATGCTCTTCAAATGGCCACATACCTCTTAAATATTTTTCCTAGCAAGTTACTTTCAAACCTCTCACCCACACAATTTCTTTATCATAGGGTTCCTTCCTACACACATTTGAGGGTTTTTGGATGTTTATGTTATCCCCTCTTTCCTTCCACAACAATATACAAACTTCAAGTCCGTTCTACTCCATGTATATTTTGGGATACCCACAAAACTATCGGGGCTATAAGTGTTATGCTATGTCTAGTGGGAATTTTTTTATCTCTCGTCACGTTATTTTCGGTGAGTCTCAATTCCCGTTTGCCAACATACACACGTCTTCCAGCCCTCGTATGATTTTTTGGACATTGGGCTACATTCATCTTGCAATATTATTTAAACAATCCAAATGCTCAAGCCCAAATGAGGGAGCCCACTACTCCCTCTACCTCGGTCCAATTCCAAAGCCCAAATGTTCAAGCCCAATCGAGGGAGCCCACTGCTCCCTCTCCCGCAGTCCAGTGGAATCCATAACCTTACCCGCGGTCCAGTGGAATCCACAACCTTACCCGCGACCTAACCCAGTAATTACTGGAACTTTTTCAGCTGAGCTGAGCTCATCTTCGACCAAGACTGGGCCCAATAACGGCAAGGTCATGAACTCAGTCCCCGCCAACCCGATAGTCCCACTACCCCCAATAGCCCAATTCGGGTCAAGCCCCAACCAAGTCCATCAAAACCCAGAGCATGTATGGGATTTTTCAGCCTAAGCGTAATTTTAATCTGACATCCTCTGTCCAACCATCCCTTATTCCCCGTAACCCGAAAGTTGCCTTATCGGACCCAAATTGGAAGGTCATCATGTTAGATGAAATTAATGCTCTTATTAAAAAAAAAGACGTGGGAGTTGGTGCCCCATCGTTCTGATATAAACATAATTCGTTCCATGTGGAATTTTTGTCATAAAAAAAGAAATCTGATGGTTACTTTGAAAGACACAAATCCCATCTTGTTGGTGATGGCAGGTCTCAGCAGGTTGGTGTGAATTGTGATGAAACCTTAAGCCCAGTTGTTAAACCGACGACTATTCGGACGATTCTGAGTTTGGCTCTATCAAAATCATGGTCAATTCACCAGTTGGATGTCAAAAATGCATTTCTACACGGTCATCTTCGGGAAACAGTTTACATGCACCAACCTATGGGATTCCACGACCCTATTCATCTAATTTACGTTTGCTTGTTGAATTTATTTTCTATATGGTCTCAAACATGCCCCCCAGCATGGTATAACAGGTTTGCTGATTTTGTTTCCACGTTGGGCTTCTCGCATAGCAAATCCGATCAGTCTTTGTTCATTTATCATAAAGGAAATGACATGGCATACATTCTTCTCTATGTTGATGATATCATCCTCACAACATCATCTGACTCTCTCCGCCAGTCTATTATGTCTCTCCTTGCATTTGAATTTGCTATGAAGGATTTGGGTCCTTTGAACTATTTCTTGGGCATTGATGTGACTCAACATGCAGGGGGTCTATTTCTTTGTCAAATAAAATGTGCTGAGGAAATCATTGACAGAGCTGGCATGTCATCATGTAAGCCGTCACCCACGCCGGTTGATACAAAGGCTAAGTTGAGTAACACTTCGGGGTCTCCATACGGCGATTCGACACATTACCGCTGTTTAGCAGGGGCATTGCAATATCTCTCCTTCATGAGACTTGATATATCATATGTTGTTTAACATGTATGTTTACATATGCATGACCCGAAGGAGGAACATATAAATGCTCTCAAACGGATTCTGCGGTATATTCAGGGTACTGTTGATTTTAGCTTGCATCTTTATAAGTCAGCCGTCTCTGGTCTCACTTCTTATACCGATATTGTTTGGGGTGGATGCCCGGATACCAGACGCTCCACCTCTGGTTATTGTGTTTTTCTCGGAGACAATTTGATCTCGTGGTCTTCGAAGTGCCAACCCACGTTATCTCGGTCTAGTGCTGAAGCCGAATATAGAGGGGTTGCAAATGTTGTCTCTGAATCGTGTTGGCTCCGTAATCTTCTATTGGAGTTTCATTTTCCGATCAAAAAGGCCAGTGATAATGTAAGTGCGATATACTTGTCAAGGAACCCCATACAATATCAATGCACTAAACATATTGAGATGAATATTTTATTTGTTCGTGAAAAGGTTGCACGTGGCCAAGTTCGTGTTCTTCATGTCCCATCCCGATATCAGATTGCAGATATTTCACTAAAGGGCTTTCGCGTATACTCTTTGATGATTTTAGGCACAGTTTCAGCGTACGAAGGCCTCCCGCTAAGATTGCGGGGGAATGATAGATTATGCAATTGATTTTTGATTATTGCCATAATCTTTTTCTATATTATAAATTATGAATGTAAATTATTCTGATTTAGATTATCATAATTATAGCCTAAATATTAGTCTTGTAACATGTATATATTATTGTCTTGGAGAAATAAAAAGATTAGGGAAAATTGTTATCATTGGTGAGAAGTCCGAAGTGTTATATAGTAACATAATTAATAGGTCCATTACGTCTTTTCAAACAAGATTCATCCACAAATTTAAGGCCCCATATCAACATATCCAGCAGGCATCAGGCTTTGCTTAAGTATCCACATTAGGATGGCAGAGGTGAGAGACAACGGCATCTGAAGTATCACATGGCTTTGTCTTCCAAATTAGTGTCAACATATTAAAAATAAACTTATTAAAGAATATAAGATGTCCAAAATATATTTGTTGTATTTTCATAAGCAATTAGCTGATAAAACAATATGAGCTAACAAGTCTTGAAATAAAGGCGGACTCAAGTATGATATTGGAACAAGTGCAGATGCTGAAGACTCCTTAAAGTTCATTTAGACTGAATAAGTGGAGTCATTTTGATACCCATTGTTTCAAGAGATGACTTTTAACTGTTTCTTATGGTTTTGCCAACTCTATTATTATCCAAGTATACAGACACTACACTTGTTGTATAGTAGGCCCCATTGCTTCTCATGACTTGGAATCACGGACACCCTTAAAATATAAATCCACAAAGTATAGATAAAGTTGATGACTTACTTCAGCTACGTATTTCTTGTTATTTATCACAAATGTCTTTCTTATTCCGATAAATGATACTTTCTTGGATGTGCTAGTTTGCACTTTGCACCACACAATGCAGCTATTGCAAATATTTCCAAAAGAGCGATTAATCAAAACTAGAATGTCTTCTATTCATAAATTGATCTTGAAGAATTTTCCCTCCTATACAATGATTCGATCTAATATCTAAGTCCTACTACTTTACAAAATTTCATGGTGCAAAAGAATTTGCATCATGATACTATACTAATGATCTACTTAAGCGGGAAGTAAGATCAACGAACACGTCCTCTTTGCAAGGTATTGTGATGATTGAAGCCGTACTGTTCCTCAGCTTGAGTTAACAAGTCTTGAAACAAAGGTTGGTTCAAGTATGATACTGGCACAACGAATCTCTTCTTCTTGCTCTCTCCTACATATACTGCACGTCCGGAGACTTGTGTGTTGGTTAAAATGCTTTCTATGTATGTGTATACAAGTTAGTGGTAAGTTTCATATCCAAATTTAGAGGTGAAGAGAGTTTGGTGGCCACTGGTGAGAGACAATGGCACATGAAGTTTCATATGGTTTTGCTTACTATGTTATTGTTAAGTATTCAGACCATAACTTTGTTGAAGAACAACACTAGGCCCCACTTTTATTTTAAGGACACCCTTAAAATGAAATCCACAAGAATTGAGGAAGTTGATGACTGAGTCTTGGTCCACTCGGTTTACAGATATGGTAACATCTGTGAAAAATTGGCAAATAGGCAGAGCAACAGCCAAGATGGAAGTCTAAAGGTCACATATGTACATGACAAAGAAGAGAGTTGAACATGGTTTTGCTTCTTACCAGCAATTGTTCAGTTAATGGTTTCAAATTATTGGCATTGGTGACAAGTACCAAGTGAATAAAGGAAGAAACTTATCATCTTTTATTTTCAAACTAGCTTCATCCACAAATATTAGGCCCCATATTTGTTAGGATTTACGTCTCAAATCCTACCTAATCAGAAAAATAGTAAATAAGTGAAGAACAAATAACACACACAGATTTATAGTGACTCACCCTCAATGCGAGAGTTACGTCCACTTTGCCGCTGCAGCTTTTACCATAATGGAGTTTTTTGAGTTTACAATTCTCTCTTTCTCTCTTTTTCGACCATACTTAGAAAGAAAAACGGCGCCCTAGTTTATATATAGTGAGATCAGCGTTTCACACTCTGCGTAGGGTCTTCATAGTGTCGGCGGTGAATTAGGCTCCACAACTCAACATGTTAGTCTTGATTGGAATTCCATATACTAAACTATTTTAGTTTTACCAGCAATATATAATATAATTTAAAGGATTCTATATTGAATCTGAATCAGTTCAAGTATTGACGTTAAATTATCAATCAGTAGGTTAAATCTCGTGAACTATGAGTCCAATGAGAGAGTTTATTTTGGTAGAATGTTAGGGATAGATGTGAAAGAAGGTAACTTATTAGAAGAATAGATGACCTTTTTGATTGGGCATACAGTCGAATTGAGAATCCAAGTATGAAAGGAGATGTTGGGAAAAGTGTTGTAACCTTAGTTTTTTATTTGTCACTTTAGTTTTCAATTCATTAAAATGTGTTGTTGTCTAGACCTTAAATTATTCAGTCTTTTTTTTTGTTTTGCAAGTACATTGTAGGTATTTTTGTTCTAGCTTCTCCTATTGTGATCGTTTCGTCCTGCATTTATATATTTCTAGGTACCGGGCTTGAAATATAGTGCTTCTACCGTTATTTTTGAACACCAACTTGCTTTTTATTTGCTTAACTAGTCTCTGTTCTAAAGTACAGTGAATGAACTATGTAGTGTTCGACTTCTACACCACTGATTGAATCGTCTCTTCGTAGCTGGCTGGTTCTCTAATTTGGTAAGATGTGTTCTGTACTAGACCTTGCAGAGGGGTATGTGTTAAATTTTTTGTGGAATAGTTGCAAAATGGGTAGCGGCTTAATTATTGATATTACAACATATCCAGTGCAGTAATATAAGTGGTGTCTAGGGAAGGTAGGATGTACGCGGACCTTATCTCTACCTTTATGGGGTAAACAGGCTAATTGTTGATATTGATAGCTTAAATAAGGGTTATCCTTGAAACATGATCTATATGGAAGTGAATAGAATATATTTTTACAACTTAAGAAGGTATTCATATTTTCCAAAAAGTCGAGTTCTTTTCATTTGTTTGTTTCATCCTGCTACTTTCTATTAAGCAATCACCACCAGTAAGGATTACTCATATGCCCCCTATCATTTCTCTGTATGCTATTTGGTTTACTGGTATTTAAATGTTCTGTGTGGTTAGG
This sequence comes from Anisodus tanguticus, assembly GCA_034509755.1. Classification (NCBI taxonomy): domain Eukaryota; kingdom Viridiplantae; phylum Streptophyta; class Magnoliopsida; order Solanales; family Solanaceae; genus Anisodus; species Anisodus tanguticus. The sequence continues at coordinate 1,707,173 of CM067543.1, read as the reverse complement.
TACCAAATCCAACTGAATAGATCCTAGGAGTTAGGCAAATGTACTTTAAGATTTGTTTTGAATTGAAATCCATATCTGGAAGGGAATTTGAAGTTATCTTTGTTAACAAAGAATTAGAATGAGTCTGACTCTGATACCATATAAAGAATGAATCTTGGGCCTAACTTAACTCCAAAAGCTAGCTGGTATGGTGAGGATTATCCAAGTCCATATAAGGAGTTCATATTCTCATTTCATATCTGATGTGAGACTCTTAACAATCTTCTCCTCTTTACTTGTGGTTTTATTTTTTGAAATCAAATCCTTCTACCTTTTAAACATTTACATTTACCTTTGATAGGGTATATAATTTATTTCTCACAATCATTTGTTCTTTTACACCTGATAGTGTATGGTGTCCAATGATGAATGTGGATAGCCTAAATGTGTGCTTTAACAAACTTTCCGAGTGTAGTTGACACTTGGTTATTGGCTTTATATGCCCTTTGTAACATGTCATGTTATTATCCATTGTATCATGTCTTCTTGCAGCTGACAAAGAAAGGCAAAGGACATATAGATCTACACAGGTGGATATGAAAACCAAGTACAATAGCAACTAGATGACAGGCAGAAAGGACAACAGGGTTCCCAGAACAGATGGCTGCCTTTCCCGAGTGTCAAATTACATGAATTTTAACCAACATTTTAAAATGTATTTTTTCATCATATTAATATGATAAGAATTGCAACTTATAATATTTTTCGTATAATTTTCAAATATAAAAATTTTAATTTTTTAAATATTGAATTAATTCAATTCAATTTAGCTCCATAGATTAGTAAAATTGACTCTAGAGAAGCAAAACGTGGCAAACAAAAGTGAACGAAGGAAGTATTAATTGTTACTAATTTTTACTTTGTATGGCTACATAACATTAATCATATCTAAAAATATAAGCAAATTTATATATACTACAATGGGAGGTTAGTTGCACAAGAGACTTAAGCTCCAAGAAATAACCAACAAAAAATCCTAACCGTCCAATCTTTACCCAAAACACAATCACAACCGTCAAATACTCCTTATATTGAAACCTCCAACCCCGCCAAAACCCATTTACAACAATATAACCGAACTTTCATTACTTACAGTTCTTGAAAGCTCTCTTCAATGGCAACACCCGAATCCGCAAAAAAACTATTCGGACCCGATTCATACCCGCTTATCAACCTTCTAAACCATCTCCATAGCCACGACAACAAACTTCGCATACCAGCAAAAACTTTGCTCAATTACACCAAAAAAAACTACCCAAATGCTCTAATCTTGAAACTTTTCGAAATAATTCAACGTAGTAGCCCGTTATCGAATACAACTATTCGATGTTATGATCTTTTAAGTGATATATTACCACCCCTTTGGACGTCTCTTTCGCCAACTACGCGAAATGATTTAAAGATTAGTTTGAATTTCAAGATTTGGCTTGAAAAAAATTATGAAATGCTAAAGGCTTGTTGTTCTTGTGTATCGAGTTTAGCGTGTTTGCTTTTCGCAAAAAATGAATGGGGTAATTTGTTTTTCTTTATGTTTAGAAACTTGGGTACGAGTTCTTGGAATAGAAAGTTAGGTGCTTTGTTGTTATGGAATGAAATGATACCTAAATGTCCTGAGATTTTTGTATCTTATGTTGATGTTTTGATTGAGGGGTTTAAGGGTTTAATGCCTACTGTATTGGAAGATCATCGGTGTGGTGTTACTGCTGCTAAGGCCTCTGTGAAGTTGATGTTGTATTACGCGAACCCTTCGAGTTATTCCAAGTTTTATGATCTTCTAGGGTATGTGATAATGACTTTGTTTGTGGCACTTGGTGAGGAAGTTCTTGTGTGTGAACTTCTTGAGGATTTGATTGTTTTGGCTGGGGTGGAGACCGCGTTATTTAGAGCTCAGATTGATGTTGTTTTCGAGTCTATGGTTAGGTTAGCTGTGAATTTGGAGTTAGTGGAAAAGTTAAGGCAACTTGCTATAGAGTTTGTTGTTACTGTTGCTGAGGATAGGGAGAATGGGTGTGGGATGATGCAAACGGTTAACGAAGAACTTGTTTCGAAATTGCTTCTTGTGCTGATTGATATGTTGGTGGATATTGATGATGACCCTAATTGGGGAAATGCAACTAGTGATGATGAAAATGAAGGGGAGTTTAGGTCGTGTGGTTATGCTATGGAGAATTTGGATAGGCTAGCAATTGCATTAGGAGGAAATGTAATTGTGCCTAGTTGCCCTTCGAGCTTGTTCAACTTCTTGCATAATGAAGTTTGGGAAATTCGCCATGCTGCCGTTACTGCAATTGGGCTTATTTCTGAGGGATGCTCAAAGGTAATAGTAGTATCCTCAAAGGACATGGAGCAACTTGTAGAGACTATTGTGAAACTAATCCATGATGAGCACCCTCGAGTGCGATGGGCGGCAATTCGTGCAATTGGTCAGCTATCAAAGTATCTGAGTCCACATTTTCAAGAACAATATCATCAGCAGGTCCTTCCAGCTTTGATTGAAGTATTGGATGATTTTGATAATCCCAGGTTGCAGGTACTTTTCATCTTCTTTTTCTATGTATCCTTATATCTTATGCAGAAAGCCCTCTATTCGAGATTTTAGCTTCAATGAATATTGTGCATTGATATTTGATGACATCCTTTGATTCCCTCATTTTTACTGTGTCATATTATCTCTAAGCACTTCATGTTTCACTGTTATAGCATCTTGTTAATGACATATGACCAATGTATTAACTCTTTGTTCTCTAATTGACCAATTATATAGCTACCACCTTATAATGCTGACAGTATAATTTACATTTAGCTTTTGAGCATCTGAACTCTTGACTTATCAAACTTATCCATGGCAAGTTCATGTGGTTGGCTACTAATAATCTCTCTTTGTATAGACACGTGCGACTTCAGCTATACTGTTGTTCAGTAACAATTGCAGTGCAGACATCTTGAAACCTTACCTGCACAAGATAGTGAGTAAATTAGTCGTGTTTCTACAGGTATACCACCTTTACCAATCTACGACATACTTATTTGCTCACGTGTATAAGAGTAAATGACAATATTTATCTGGGGGCTTTGTACATGTATGTAAGACTAATGACATTAGCTTTTAACAGGCATATCTCTGATGTGATTTATCGTTAACGAGTAACTTTCTGTATTCCAGAGAGGAATGACAATGATGAAAGAAGCAGCACTGGAAACTTTAGCCTCTTTAGCTATTTCGTCACAGGTACTTTATTTTCACGGTTTGAAAAAGAAATATTTCAATGTTCTGGTGTTCTAAACTTCATTTGCCTGGGATGCTGCAGGAGGACTCTGCATACATATTTGATTCTATAATGCCTTATCTGAAAGTTATCTTGCTAACTGCTACTAAAGATGCAAGCCGCATGCTCCTCGCCAAATCCTTGGAATGCCTTACCATGATTACAATGGCTGTTGGAAATCTAGCAATCCTTGATTATGTCGAAAAGGTGAATACAGCTTCTATCTTCCCAACTTCTTCAAGCAGGCATTATATAAATGTGGACTGTTTCCTGTATCTGTCAATTAAACCAACAAAGTGAACTTTTTAGTAAGTTAGAACCACATAGAGGTAAGCCAGTACTTAAACCAATCAATTCAGAAAAAATTCATGTTATACAACATGAAACTATCAACATTACTTAAGTTTGGAAACAACATTGAAATGCTTCATAATTTTAGATCACTGCTGCGCTCATTTCACTGCAAGAAACTGACATGGAGGTAGAAGATCCAATGAGGTGCCTTTTGTTACAAGTATGTTGATGCACTTTCAATTTCCTTTTCTTTTCTTTACCGTTTTTGGCTAATTTACATCAGAGACATTATCGGTTTTGTACACCTGATTCTGTTGCAGGTGTGGGGTAGACTATGCAAATGCTTAGGGACAGATTTCATTCCTTATCTGAGTGTTTCCATACCCATTGTGCTAAAATCTGCTACACTGAAGAACTATTTGAGTGTGCCGAATGATTCAGATACAGATGATTCTGATGATGAAAGGTTTGATCTTCCTATAACACTCTTATGAAGTTTCACTTAAATGCATGTCATGTGTATTAGTATTATGCGCGGATGTAGATGGTTGTGAATTGTGATACATTTGGCTTTCATATTATGTGTATTGTCAAAAACATACTCCTAAGAAAGGTGCAGAGAGGTCTTATTTTATTATACCAGGTTTTTGTCAGTCTAGGAAGTACCTCTCTTTCTAATGTTTCTCAGAGGAAACTAGGATCAACATCACAGAGGCAACTATAATTCGATATTTTCCATGTAAGAACTTTCATATCAATATTAAGCTATCTGAGGATTTGGCCACTATTATGTAGATATAGATTGCCTCTTGCAGAAATGCAAGGTAAGGTTGCGTACAATAGACCCTTGTGGTCTGGCCCTTCCCCGCACCCCGCGCATAGCGGAAGCTTAGTGCACCGGGCTGCCCTTTTTATGTAAAGATGAACAGTGCTTAGAAATGAATATCTAGGAGAACTTTTAACAATGTGGTTTTGATTCATTCACAAGATGCATTTCTTTTTTATCATTCACTCATGCTTATTTTTTAAAATCAACTGAGACAATGTCCCAACATTGAGGCACAAAGATAGTTTGAGTAATAAAGAGAAACAGAGTCACTGAAATAAGCAACTTACTGGAATAAATTTATGGAGGATCTCTTCAACTGACATACAAATATCTTTTGTAGCACGATTAAAGTCGCTGCTGGGAATAAAAACATCGGGATCAGAAGTGCACTTGTAGAAGAAAAAGCCTTGGCCTGTCATATGCTATGCTGCTTTGCAGCTGAGTTAAAGGAAGGGATGCATTTGTGGGTTAATGAGGTCTGTCTAGAAAATTACAGGTCATAGCTAATATTTTAACAAGGCTTTACACAGGAGCATGCAGATTTTTATCTAATTTGTGGTTTACGCAGGTTGTTAGTGCTTTAGTTCCAAATCTTACCTTCAAATACAGCGCAGAAGTAAGAATGGCCGCCATTCCTGGTAGATTTCTACATGTGTCTTCTAAACATTCCTTTCAGGCTTTCTGAACTTTACCTGATGTCTGCTAAATTGCATTTATTCCTTTTGCAGCAATGCCATTACTGTTGCATTCAGCCGCTTGTGCTATGACGAACAGGTTTCCTGTAACAGGTTTTGGCAAGTCCCCAGTTCAAAAGCTATCTGACACTATAATCACAGCTTTGCTTGATGCGTTAAAGAAGGTAATTAACCTAGTGTTGCAGCAAAAGTTCAATAAATATCATATTGATACGATCCTTTAAAAAGTGTTATTTTTCCTTTAGGAGTTAAACATACAAATTCAAGCAAGACTGTTGGAGGCATTCAACGAAAGCATTCAGGTAAGTCATTTAGACACGGACGTATTTTCAGAGATTAGTTTAGGATTATGTTTTGTAATCATTCACTCTATGCTTACTGCTGATTATGTTTTGTTCCTCGCTCTTCTATTCTAAGTTTAACTATAACTACTTACTGTATACTATTCTCCACGTGTTTTTCCCTTCAGCTTATTTGACTGTGCACTAAAAAGTACTTGCTCACAGATTCCGGGTTCACGTCTAAGTAAACACCAAGCTGAAAAATTTGTTGATGGCATATCAAAGGTTCTCTCAACTTGCTCATACCACAAAACAGAAAGAGAGAAAAGAGTTGAGGAGCACAACAATTTAAGGGAGCAAGAACTACTTAAGGAGGAAGCTGAGCAACACTTAACTATATGTAGAAACGTTAGTGTTTTATCTCAACGCAGCCTCGAATATATATACTTTAACAGGATCTTAGACTTACCTTCCTCGGTTTCTTTGTTTCCTGAATTCAGATTGGCATTTGCCTGGGAATTTTGGTGAAAAAACTCAAGGCATCGTTCTTGCCTCTTTTTGACAAGTTTTTGCCTTATGTATCACTTATGTGGGTAAGTTTCTCTCTCTGTAAGATGTACTATATGTATAATTCAATTCATAACACTACTGAAGAATCAAAAGTCACTAAATTGATATAAGCTGCTAGTTAAACCAGTCTATTGAGAAATTCTATGGCGACACATTTATGGTTTCCTTGACCTTACACATTTTCACTTTGAGGTTTCCTTGACCTTACACATTTCTTTTTCCCTTTACTTATCTACATCTGTACAGAGTAATGATAGAACATCAGAAGAAAGAAGAATTGTAGTGCACCTTTTCCGTGATATTGCTGAGCAGTGCCGAGAAGATGCCTTCAGGCAAGTCTATGTGATTTTCACTGTCTTATTAGTCATATTAAGCACAATTGGCTTATCTGAATTTCATTTTTGACTATTTAAAATCAGGTACTATGAGGAGTGGATACCTCTCCTGCCTAGAGTTTACTATCATAAGAATCCAGATGTTCCACAGGTTCTATTTTCCCTTCGTTTACAGTTGTTTCGTAGTAAGTCTTTCGTATATCCTTCAAATCTGACGTTCTTCATTTTGTCAGATCGTGGCAACCGCAATTGGTATCTGTGCTGAATTCGGACGAGATTTCCTTAAGCCTCATATTATAGGTAGCTTTCTGCATTATAATGTGCTCAAGGTATTTATTTTCTCCACTAGCAGCACTGACTTAGCTTTCTAATGTTGGTTGCAGTAATATTCGATCATTTAAAAACTGTAATGGAGCATCCTAATGCAAAAAGCCCCGATAACATCATGGCTTATGAGGCTGCTGTTTCTACCTGTGGGAAGTTAAACCAGTTTGTCTCCGAAGGCATATACACCTATGAGGTTCTCTCTTACTACTCCTTCCTATATCATTCTTATAAATCACATTTCAATAGAAAACTTCATACACTAGAACACATAGCAAAGACTAATCACAAATTTTAGACCTCTCTTGCTTGCGGTTTTGATAAATTTTTCTCGTCTTTGTTGATTCATGGAACTATTTTACATGGCAGTTTATCTTGCTTTGGCTTAGCCACTTACCAATAAGGTGTAATCTGGATGAGGCTAAAATCAGTCACGAACTGCTTTGTTCAATGATGGAGACGTAAGTATTCCTTGTAGCAATAAACCAATCAATGATTATCAAAACTTCAACATTTGTTATGCATTGCTTGCATCTTTCAGGTCAGAACCGAAAGTTATTGGCCCTGACGGATCTTATATACCGAATATAATAACAATTTTTGCTGAGGTAGTTTTCCTTTTCTATACACTGATGTGCAGTTCCATATATCCACTAAGATATCCTCCATTTCATAAGTTTTGTTTGTCTTTGTTTTCTTTTCCCTTCTAGGTGTTATGGGCAGGGAACAATTTGGCCACAGAAGAAACTACAAGGCGAATTATCAGTCTATTGAAGAAGTTCCAAAGGGAAATGCAGCCTTCTGTCTTGTCCAACACATTTGAAACATTACCTTTACCACATCAAAACATGTTGCGCGCCGTCTTGTCTATCATATAAATTGTTTGTGCATTCTTTGAGTAGATAGATACATGTACAGAACAGAAAAGAAGTAGCTAACAGGAAAAGTAGCAAGACTCATACTTGTAGACAGAGAAAGATTACTGTAAAGAGCGTGATTGTATACAAAGGATGAAGTAGGTGTGTGATTTTGTAAAGGGATTTTTGTTACCAGATTGATGAAAGTAAGATCTAAACATATATGGAATGTTAGTACAATTCTTTCTGCTATATCTTGTGCTATGTTTTTGATAAATTTCCACATCTATTTCTTAGTTACACACACAATTTTGGTAAAAGCTAGAAAATACAAAAGTGAAAAGGAACAAAAGAAGCTACTTGTGAATTGCATAAGAGAGGTGACTTTAGACATGGCTATTTGTTATTATTACAGATTTGAAACACACAATCACTAACAGCACAATGAGACAAAAGAAACAGCTTAGTCTCTTTTGGAGATATCCAATAAAATTGGAACGAGACAATAAAATGGCAGAAGTTAAGAGAAATGTGAAATTGCAAAGCATGACCTTTGGTCAATAAAAATACTTTCTTAATATCCAAGATTTCCACTGATCATTTCATTGATCGCTAAATCACATCGACTCATTTGTGTAAGAGCACTTATCTTTAAAGTCGCATAAAAAATAAAGCGCGAAAACTCCAAGACTAACAAATATTATAAATGCAAGATCTTGTATCTTCTAAGTTTAACTTTAGTATCTATAATATGACCGTAAGCATTGCATGGTGCTATTAAAATATACTAGTAGCAATTTTCAGCTTAAAAAGATCAGTGGTTTACTTAGATCTAAGATAATATCACATGGAAAGAGTACAAAAATGCGTTAAAATCTCTGGGTGTTTGTTGAACCGTACCGCAATGGTGGGAACCATGAATGCAGCTCTTCTTGTGGGTGCACAAATCGAAAACTATATAATTCATTTTTTTTCTTTTCTTAGTTTCTGACTTGTTGTCCGATATTGTTCGAATTAGGATCCGATATATTCAGATTCGTGCCACGTATGGGCTCCATTAAAGAGGAAGTACTCCTGCAATCAAGATTTTTTTTATATCTAAAGCTCGAACCAGAGACCTCTGATTAAGAGTTGAGGGGATATTATCCATATATCCCATCACAAGTCTTGATGGTACTTTTGTCATTAGGATGGGACGGATGAAATTCTTTTATTTTTAACTAGAAGAGATGAGTTACAAGCCCGTGAACAAAAAAGTCTTGTAGGGGGAACTTTTTCTGTGTATTATAGTAGTTGGTACTCCTAATATATATCTTCACAATTCATATGTTTTATTAAACGGCTCTTAATCCAACATTATTAAACTAAGGAAAAAATGTTTAAATTTGTATTCGAACTATACAAAATGATCTCCCCAGTCTCACATTTTGCGCCCAATACAAAATGACGAAGAAAAGACTATCCCCAATACAAATTCGTATTTCTTAATTTTCAATAATTGAAAACAAGAAACCAACGTCCTAGCTGCATTCCAACAATAGGTGCCAAATTTTATTGATCACGAAATATGATGATGTAAATTATAGACGATATTAGTGTATAGACGTGAGTATTAAGATAAAAATATGTAATTATATAGAATTAAAAATTTTAATGACCACATTCGACATAATTGGTAAGTAACACACATTGTATCACAACTTGTTGATAAAATGATAGGTCTCTACTTTGGTAGAAAGAGGAATCAGAATTTTTAGTAAGATTTTTAGTTTATGAATTTTGATTATATTGTTTATTGGCATTTGAATAGATTATTTATATATATAAATGAATTTTTTAAAATAAATATAGAAATTAAATCAAATTATTTAATTTTGCCAAACTCGTAATTGTTAGTGTGGCTCTACCCAATCTATTGAGATGATATTGTATAGGTATGAAATCAGGATAAATTAAGTGTTAAAAAGAATGATGTGACTTAAAATCACACGAGAAATATTGTATTTGAAGGACTTGTAATTTTTTTGAAATTCATGCAGACTTGGAGAAATTAAGTGCAATAAAAAATATATACAAGTGTCACCAATTAGTTGCATCTAAGTTTTATTTTGATGTTTATTTTATTTTGTAATTATATGTAAGATGGACTAAAATGAAGTGATATGATTACTTAATTCAGAGATAATGCCAAAAAATGCACCTAAAATATCTTCTTCTTTTTATCGAGTTTTTTACATGTTGTTTGCGTTTTCTATCCGAAGTATTAAGTGTTTTTGTACTAATTTCTCACTATCAAACTAATATTTCAACAATTATTACCAAAAAATATCTGATAATAATTAAATTTATCTTAAATTCAATACCAAAAAATAAAATAGGATAAAGTTGTACCTTTATTTTTTTTCTTTTTGAAATACACAAAGTTGTACCTTTAATCAAAATGTGGTAGATAATAGAATGACCATCAACGAAGGACTTGCAGTGGATAAGGCTGTTCTCGAGTTTGAGTTATGAGTATGAAAAAATTTAGTAGGGAGCGTATCTCTAAAAAATGAGCTCTACATGACGCGATTCCGGATACAGTCGGGCTCTAATAGAAATAATCCCTCGCTTATTTTCATTAATGAATGAGTGTATATACAATTTACAATTTCCATAATATAGAAAATCCTATTCATATTCTATACTCAAAACTCTATTCAATTTGTACAAGAATTCTATAATTATGGTAAGTGTACAATTCTAATTATATACAAAATCTAACACAAAAAACCCTCATATACACGGTGTGTATACCGTGTATATCACGGTCTCCGAATTGCCTTGGGTTTCTGTGATATACACGGTATACACTAGATAGTATACAGTGTATGAGGTATGTACATTTTCACACCCCCACAGTCATAGTGGGCGGTCTTCGTACACTAAGACTGTCCCTAAAATCTTCAAATAGGCCCGAGGGAAGACCCTTAGTAAAGATGTCTGCAATTTGATACCTGAAAGGGACATGTAGGACGCGTACTTGTCCACGAGCTACCTTTTCGCGAACAAAATGAATATTCATCTCAATGTGTTTAGTACGCTGGTGTTGAACCGGATTCCCAGAAAGATAAACGACACTAATATTATCACAATATACCAAGGTAATTTTTTGAATGGGAAAGTGAAGCTCCAAAAGAAGATTACGTAACCAACATGATTCAAAAACCACATTGGCTACCCCTCGTTACTCTGCCTCGGCACTGGAGCGTGATAAAGTAGCTTGTCGTTTGGTAGACCACGAGACCAAGTTATTACCAAGAAACATGCAATAACCGGACGTGGAGCGTCTGGTAACTGGACATCCACCCCAATCAGCATCGGTATACGAGACAAATGTAGAGGCCGATGACGGATATAGATACAAGCCATAGTCAAGTGTCCCCTGGATGTATCTGATAATGCGTTTGAGCGCATTCATGTGCTCCACCCTAGGGTCATGCATAAACAAACACACATGTTGTACGACATACGTAATATCCGGTCTCGTGAAAGTAAGATATTGTAGAGCTCTAGCAAGACTGCGATAGTGAGCGGGATCCTCGTAAGGTAAGCCAGCCGCAGTACCCAGCTTGGGCTTAGTATCAACTGGAGTAGAAGTAGACTTACACGAGGACATACCAGTCCTGTCAATTATCTCAGCGGCATACTTTCTTTGTGATAAGAATAACCCACCCGCATGACGTGAAACAACAATCCCCAAAAATTAACTCAAGGGCCCCAAGTCTTTCATAGCAAACTCAGAACTGAGCATGGTCATGATAGACTTGCGCAAAGCATCAGTAGAGGCATTCAAGATAATATCATCCACATATAATAGATTATAAGCCAGTGAAGTACCACGAAGATATATGAATAATGAATTATCAGACCTGCTGTGAGAAAACCCAATAGTCGAAACATAGTCTGCAAATCTCTTATACCAAGCCCGTGGGGCCTGCTTAAGCCCATATAAGGACTTCTTCAATAAACAGACATGATGAGGAAATTTGGGGTCACGAAAACCCAATGGCTGATGCATGTAAACGGTCTCCTTAAGATCACCATGTAAGAAAGCATTCTTCACATCTAACTGATGAATGGGCCAAACTTTCGAAAGAGCCAGACTGAGAACAATGCAAATGGTAGCCGGTTGACCACTGGTCTAAACGTCTCACCACAATCCACGCCAACTTGCTGAGTCTTATCATCACCCACAAGACAAATCTTATGTCTCGCAAAAGAACCATCAGAATTATCCTTATAAGTAAAAATTCACATATACCGAATAATATTAACACCAGAAGGATGGGGTACCAACTCCCACGTCTTATTTTCAATAAGAGCATCATATTAGTCGTTCATAGCCTTCCAATTCGGGTCATTTAATGCGGACATTGGGTTATGAGGTATGAGGGATTTAAGAACATTAGAATTTAGATTAAAATGTCTTTTTGGTTTAAAAATACCCCGTTGACTACGAGTGACCGGTCTGTGACTCGGGGAGAATTGTGTGGATTTTGGGACAAAACGGACGGGGTAACGGTCTGGCCAGTAGGCAGTGGGCCTGCTGGCCCAATACTAGAATCAGAAACTGAAGACGGACCGCGAATTGTAGCAGGAGATGGACAGAGAACTGTAGGGTGGAATCAAGGTGCAGGACAAGTCCGATAAATGGTGGATAATATATGGGAAGACATCATCATCCACAAAATTATACGAACTAGGCACGGACTACTCACTTTAGAAAACAGAAATTGAGTTTCATAAAAAATAACATGGCGACTAATGATAATTTTATTAGATGATAAATCAAAACATTTGTAACCGCGATGATTAGACGGATAACCCAAAAACACGCAAGGGGTAGAACGGGCCTGAAGTTTGTTAATTGTAGTTGACGGAAATAATGGATAACATAATCACCCAAAGACCCTAAGATGGGAATACGAAAGATTTTTATTATAGAGGACTTTAAGAGGAGACTCATTTGTCAACCCTTTGGTAGGAAGTATGTTAAGAAGATATCTAGCAATTTGTAGAGCATGAGGCCAAAAGGAAGGGGGTACGAAGCATGAACCAATATAGTTCGGACAATGTTATTAATGATATGATTTTTTCGTTCGGCTTTCCCATTTTGTGAGGACGTATGAGGACAAGAGAAACGAAAAATTATGCCATGAGTATCACAAAAATCCCGAAACATCCCATTATCATATTCTTTGTCATTATCACATTGAATATTTTTTATTTTCTAGTCGAATTAGGTACGGATGAATGCCCTAAACTTTAAGAATGTGGAAAAAACTTGTGATTTTTTCGCTAATGGAAAAGTCCATAAAAAATTAGAATAATCATCCAAAAATAGAATATAATAACGATGGCCCACATAACTTAAAACGGGAGATGTCCATAAATCGCTATGAATAATATCAAATGATATTAAAGTACGAGATTTAGAGTCTACAAACGGTAATCTAACAAGTTTCCTAGAGAACAAGATTGACAAATTGGAGTACTATGCGTACCCTTACAAGAAATAAAATTATTTTTATGTAAGGAATAAACAATAGACGACGGTGACCCAAACGTGCATGCCATAAGGAAGGAGCTAGAGCTACAAATGTAGATGGCAAGGCTTGACTCGAGAGACCGGATGTGGGCGTGATAGGATAAAGATCTTCCCTACTATCACACCTAATGAGAGGAATCCCCGTCTTGAAATTCTTCACAGAAAACCCAAAAGGATCAAATCAACAGAAACCCAATTATCAATGGTGAATTTACGGACAGACACCAAATTTTTAATTAAGTTAGGGGCATGAAGGCATTTTTTAAGACAAGAGGTGGATAGGGGGAGACAAAGTTTTATGACCATAACCACGAATTGGAATTGAATTGCCATTGCCAATAATTATGCCACGATTGTTGGTCAAATTGGAATAAGACGAGAGAGTACCTTGGTCGGACGTCATGTGAGTAGTGGCGCCGGTGTCCATGTACCAATTTGCGTCCTGGGGATTTAAACCAAGTGTGTGCATGTCGGCTTCAATATTCATTGATGTGGGACTCGTAACGTGTTGAGCCTGGGCTGGCTGAGGCCCAAGCACACTGGCTTGTTGCCCCAGCCCAGAGTGAGGTCTCGGACTGTACTGCTGGCCCAAAAAACTGGGCCTGTTTGTGTGTTGATATTGGGCCCAATTTCTTGGGTAGGCCGAAGGTGGGCAATAGGGGCCATTGGGCCAATGACCGCTGTCCCAGTTCTAGGGTCACGGACCCCAGGGCTGCGGCCAGTGTGTGTGAGGCCCATTGCCTCGAGGCCTACCCCCGCTATTTCCACTGCGGTTTCCGCCGTTGTTTTTCTAATTTTTGCCTCCACCATTGTTGCGATGTTGGCCTGGATTTTTGGAGAAGGATGAAGTAGTGTCCGAAGTTGTCATCATGACGACTGTATTTGCACTAGTAGCCGCCTTTTTAGCCAAGTCGAATTCCTCCAATGTAAGCATGGACCGGGCTTGATAGAACTGTGGTAGAGGATCACTTTGACGAAGGAGAGTTCCAACGTCACTATAAGCCTCGGATAGGCCGGTAACCATCTGGAGAACAAGACGATTATTGCTAACGGGCGAAACAACGTTGTAGAGTTGGTCCGCCAACTCTTTCAGCCTTTTGCAATAGGCTGAGACGTTCGGAAAATTCTCCATGTGAACATGAGAAAATTCTTGCTCAAGAGTAACAACACGGGAGTTTTTGTTATCTTGGAATATGTCACGCAACCTATTCCAAGTTTTCATCGCCATAGCATCGGGTTCAAGAATCGTCTGCAAGAGGTCCGTAGAGATAGTGGAATAAATCTACTACAAAACAGTAGCATCAAGAGTCGTCCATAATATCCAGTCAATTTCTGGGGCAGGCTCTTCGCCTGCGGCTGAGGGAATGATATGATGAAGAACTTGCGTCCACGTCGCATATTGGACATTTTCCATCTCAAGAACAATAAGGATTTGGTTATTGATGTTGGAAACAGTAAGGACATGATGAAACATGTTCTTTGACGTAGACATAACGAAATAACAATAGGTGAATGAGGGAAGAAAATTTGGGAAGAGAGGAGGAAGAAGTGCACGGAATCCGAGGAGAAGATCGGAAACTGAGGCAGCGGAAAGTATAATTCGGACGAAGTGGGTGAAAACCCTAGACTTCTGATACCATGAAAAAAATAATCCATTGATTATTTTCATTAATGAATGAGTATATATACTATTTACAATTTTCATAATATAGAAAATCATATTCCTATTCTATACCCAAAATCCTATTCTATTTATACAAGAATTTTATAAGTATGGTAAGTGTATAATTCTAATTATATAAAAAATCTAACACAAAAGCCCTTATATACATGGTGTGTATACCGTGTATATAATGGTTACCAATTACCTTGGATTTCCGTGATATACACGGTATACACTAGATAGTATACAGTGTATATGAGGTATGTACACTTTCAGGCTCCAACGTAGTTACCCGACAACACGTGGGAAACAAAAAAAAAAGGATAAACACTACATTCTTAAATCTTAACTTATGATCTTAACCGTCAAAATTAGGACAAAGTTGTACCTTTAATCAAGATCCACAGAACTATATAATGACCAAGTGAGTTTAAACAGTTTAGAGATATTCAAGCCCCTTGAGCTATGGCAGACACTACTCAAAACTCTAATGTTGAAGTTCTTGATAAGTACCATGATGATGATGATCAAACTCAAAATCCAACAAATTTCAAGAAACCATCAAAAAACATGAATCAAGAAGAAGGGGTTACTCTTTTTGATATTTTGAATAATTTTGTGTCAGCAATTTTCTCTAATAATAATAATGGTCCATTAATTGAGAGGATTAAAGGGTCTTTTAATGAAAATGTTCCATTGGTTCATCAAGCTTCAAGGAATACTGCTCATAATGTTTACAGTTGGACTCGCAAAGGAAGCCCTCTACGTGCCCTCCTTGTTGTTTCTGTAAGTTATTTGAGATATTTATGTTAAAGATTCAATTTTGGAGTGTTAAATTGATATGGGGTTTGCTCTGATTGGCTTATTTTACTAATATTTTCATTTTCTTTTGAGATAATTATGTAAGATTCAATTTTTGAGTGTTTATTTGATCTGGAGTTTGCTCTGATTGGCTTATTTTACTAGTATTTCCATTTTGTTTTGATATAAGTATGTTAAAGATTCAATTTGGTTTGAGCCGCGCATTAGGTCAAGCTGTCTACATCACACCCATTGGGGTGCGGCCCTTCCCCGACCCTGCTAATGCGGGATGCTATGCTTTGTCCACCAGGCTGCCCTTTTTTGATGTTAAAGATTCAGTTTTTAAGTGATAGTTTAATCTGGGGTTTGCTTTAATTGGCTTGTATTACTAGTATTTACATTTTTTTTGCATGATTATGTTAAAGATTCAGTTTTTAAGAGTAAATTTAATATGGGATTTGATTTGATTGGCTTATTTTACTAGTATTGAGATAAATGTATTAAAGATTCAATTTTTGAGTGTTAATTTGATATGGGGTTTGCTTTGATTGGCTTATTTTGCTAGTTTTGTAATTAGACTGATTTAAGAAAAACAAATAGACTAGCTGAGGGAGTTAAATTCCTGTTTTTTTGTAGATAATTATGTTAAAAGATTCAGTATTTGAGAGTAAATTTGAATGGGGTTTGCTCTGATTGGCTTATTTTACTTGTATTTACATTTTTTTGAGATAATTGTTTTAAAGATTCAGTTTTTGAGTGATAATTTGATCTGAGGTTTGCTTTGATTGGCTTATTTTACAAGTATTTCCATTTTGTTTTGAGATAATTGTGTTAAAGATTCAATTTTTGAGTGTTAATTTCATCTCGGGTTTGCTTTAATTGGCTTATTTTACTAGTATTTTCATTTTGTTTTGATATAAGTATGTTAAAGATTCCATTTGGTTCGAGCCGTGGAAGCAGCCACTAATGCTTGCATTAAGTTAGGCTGTCTACATCACAACCCTTGAGGTGCAGCCCTTCTCCGGACCCTGCTAATGCGGGATGCTTTGTGCACTGTCCTTTTTTTTTATGTTAAAGATTCAATTTAAGTGATAATTTGATCTGGGGTTTGCTTTGATTGGCTTATTTTACTAGTAGTATTTCCATTTTGTTTTGGGATAATTGTGTTAAAGATTCAATTTTGAGTGTTAATTTGATCTGGGGTTTGCTCTGATTAGCTTATTTTGCTAGTTCTGTAATTAGACTGATTTAAGAAAAAACAAATAGACTAGCTAAGGGATTTAAATTTCAGTTTGTTTTGAGATAATTATGTTAAAGATTCAATTTTGAAGAGTAAAGTTGATCTAGGGTTTGCTTTGATTGGCTTATTTTACTAGTATTTTCATTTTGTTTTGAGATAATTATGTTAAAGATTCAATTTTGAGTGTTAATTTCATCTGGGGTTTGCTTTGATTGGCTTATTTTACTAGTATTTACATTTTGTTTTGAGATAATTATGTTAAAGATTCAATTTTTGAGTGTTAATTTCATCCGGGGTTTGCTTTGATTGGCTTATTTTGCTAGTTTTGTAATTAGACTGATTTAAGAAAAAACAAATAGACTAGCTTAGGGAGTTAGATTTCTGTTTGTTTTGTTGTGATTTATGTTAAAGATTCAGTTTCTAAGAGTAAATTGATCTGGGGTTTGCTCTGATTGGCTTATTTTACTAGTATTTACATTTTGTTTTGAGATAATTATGTTAAAGATTCAATTTTCGAGTGTTAATTTGATCTGGGGTTTGTTACTAGTATTTACATATTTTTTTTTGAGATAATTGTGTTAAAGATTCAAATTTTAAGTGATAACTTGATCTGGAATTTGCTTTGATTGGCTTATTTTACTAGCTGAGGGAGCCCTCTGCATGCCCTCCTTGTTGTTTCTGTAAGTTCAAATTTCTTTTTGTTTTGTTGTTATTTATGTTAAAGATTCAGTTTTTAAGAGTTAATTTGATTTGGGGTTTGCTCTGATTGGCTTATTTTATTAGTATTGAGATAAATGTATTAAAAGATTCAATTTTTAAGTGTTAATTTGATATGGAGTTTGCTCTGATTGGCTTATTTTGCTAATTTTGTAATTAGACCGACTTAAGAAAAACAAACAGACTAGCTGAGGGAGTTAAATTTCTGTTTGTTTTGAGATAATTATGTTAAAGATTCAGTTTTTGAGAGTAAATTTGATCTGGGGTTTTCTCTGATTGGTTTATTTTATTAGTATTTCCATTTTATTTTGAGGTAATTGTGTTAAAGATTCAATTTTCGAGTGTTAATTTCATCTGGGGTTTGCTTTGATTGGCTTATTTTACTAGTATTTTCATTTTGTTTTGAGATAATTGTGTTAAAAATTCAATTTTGTAGTGTTAATTTGATCTGGGGTTTGTTTTGATTAGCTTATTATACTAATATTTTCATTTACTTTTGTTATGGTTATATTAAAGATTCATTTTTTGAGAGTTAATCTGATCTGGGGTTTGCTCTAATTGGCTTATTTTGCTAGTTTTTCAAGTTGTTTGTGGAATTTAAATTGTTGTATCGAATTTTTGTAATTAGACTGATGAAAAAGAAAACAAATAGACTAGCTGAGGGAGCCCTCTCCATGCCCTCCTTGTTGTTTCTGTAGGTTAAATTTCTGTTTGTTTTGTTGTGATTTGTCTTAATGATTCAGCTTTTAAGAGTTAATTTTATCTGGGTTTGCTCTGATTGGCTTATTTTGCTGGTTTTGTAATTAGACTGATTTAAGAAAAAACAAACAGACTAGCTGAGGGAGATAATTTTCTGTTTGTTTTGAGATAATTATGTTAAAGATTCAGTTTTTAAGAGTTAATGTGATCTGGGGTTTGTTCTGATTGGATTATCTTACTAGTATTTCCATTTTGTTTTGAGATAATTATATTAAAGATTCAATTTTTTAGAGTAAATTTGATCTGGGGTTTGCTCTGATTAGCTTATATTAGAATTGATTTCTGAGATGGTCACTCAACTAATATATATTATCTCATAAAGTCACCATTCTTCTTGATTCCAAATTCCTTCAACAAAGAAAGTGACTTTTTGAGATAATAATAATTATTAGTTGAGTGTCCATCTCAGAAATCCACCTGCTTATTTTACTAATATTTCCATTTTGTTTGTTATGGTTATATTAAAGATTCAGGTTTGGAGAGTAAATTTGATATGTGGTTTGCTCTGGTTAGCTTATTTTATTTATTTTTCGGGATTTTCTCAAATTATTCTATAATTAGATTGATGAAAATAACAAATAGACTAGCTGAGGGAGCCCTCTGCATGCCCTCCTTATTGTCTCTGTAAATTAAATTTTGGTTTGTTTTGAAATGATTTATGTTAAATATTCAATCCTTCTCTGAACTAATGCTCCCTGTTTTTAGAATGCACTACCATGACGTATTCGATTTTATTATCTGTATGTTCAGAATGCTTTAATTTCTCGTCTGAATCTGAACGTTTTTCTTGCTTTGTTTTGCCTGTGATTATGCTTTGTCTTGAGCCGAGGGTCTCCCGGAAACAGCCGCTCTACCTATCAAGGTGGAGATATGATAGGTAGAGGTAAGGTCTGTGTACACTCTACCCTCCCGAGACCCCACGTTGTGGGATTTTACTGGGTATGTTGTTGTTGTTGTATTCAATACTCCTCTGACCTTTTTTTTTCACGCTTTCTCTTGAGTCGAGGATCTTTCAGAAACAGTCTCTCTACCTCCCAAGGTAGGGGTAAGGTCTGTGTACACTCTATCCTCCCCGGACCCCACTTGTGGGATTGTATTGGGTATGTTGTTGTTGTTGTATTCAGTTTTTGAGAGTTAATTTGATCTGGGGTTTGCTGTAATTGGCTTATTTTATTAAGTTTTCGAGTTGTTTCTAAGTTAATTTTGGTTTGTTTTCACCTAACTCTGTCATGTGGTAACTGGTAAAGTTTCCTCCATGTGACCAGGAAGTCATGGGTTCAAGCCGTGTAAACAACCTCTTGTAGAAATGCAGGATAAGGCTGCGTACAATAGACCCTTGTGGCCTGGTCCCCCTTTTTTTCACAGAACTATGTCAAAGATTCAGTTTTTTGAGAGTAAATTGATCTGGGGTTTTCTCTGATTGGCTTATTTTGTTACTAGTTCTTTAAGTTGTTTATGGATTTTCTCAAATTATTCTATGAAAGTTCTGTAATTAGACTGATGAAACAAAAACAAATAAACTAGCTGAGGAAGCCCTCGTTTCTGTATGTTAATTCCAGTTTGTTTTGTAATGGTTTATGTCAAAGATCATTTTCGAGAGTTAATTTGATCAGGGGTTTGCTCTAATTGGCTTATTTTACTGATTTTTCAAGTTGTTTATGTATTTCAATTTATTATCTCATAGTTTGTAATTTGACCTGATGAGGAAGCCCTCTCGTTTCCCTCCTTGTTGTTTCTATATATTAATTTTAGTTAGTTTTGTAGTGATTATGTCGATAATTTAGCTTTTGAGAGTTGATTTCAGCTGGGATAAAGAGTATATAAAAGGTTTAGCTTTCTAATAACAATATCAAACCTTTAGTTTTTAAGAGTTGATTTTAAATGGTGTTTCTTTTGATTGGCCTATTTCACTATTTTTTAAGCCATTGGTGGATTTCAAGTTACTCTAGTATTAGGTTGTGTTGTTACATTACCGTAAAAGGTTATCCCATGTTTTCCATGGGGAAATGTTTGGTGCTTGAGCAGCTTCTGAGGACTTAAGTTCAGAGAGTTTATGCTAATTTAATTTGAAAGTAGTTTCTGGAGGAGAAATGTAGTTGTGGCATGTGAATTTGATTTAGAGACATAAAAAGAACAGTTACAGAAGTGAAATAAGAAGGCACAAATTTCACAATAAACCGTTTTGCTGGTGATTTGTTTTGGCAAAGCTATTCTTTATATTTGTGGCCCTATAGTTTCTGAAGTAACTGTTTTTACATGCATTGCCTTTGATCCAATTCCAATTGAACAACTGGAACAATATTGGGAGACTGTTGCCTGTACTTGGGAAAATATTGCACTATGGCCTCTGTGAAGGATAATGAGTAGGGTTCTTATTTTCAGAAAATTTTCTAACTCACTGTTAGATTTGCTAGAAACCCCAAAATTAGGCCAAAACAAAGTGTGTTAAGACTCAAGACAAGTCTTTCTCCATAGACTGGCGGGCAAAACAAATGACATTAACTATATTGTTTTCGCCCCTTTTTCATGCAAGACATGTTGTTCTCATTCTGACTGCATAGACATCACATACTTCCTCGAGACTCACAGTTTCTTCCTTTGCCTTGGTATGATGATCCTCAAATTCAAACTGTTGATACCCCTGCAGTGGTGGAAATCTCAAAATGGACAGTTGACAATGATGAAGGCTTGCAAAATGTTGGGGGTGAATGTTGCTGGGTTTGAACATGAAATTCTGGATATCATTATGAGAATGGAGGAAAGAAGGAAAGCACAGATTCTTGAGCAAAAAATAAAGCAGGGGAATTAAAGAAAAGAAACGGAAAAGCAAAGTAGTTACTGAACTTAAAAAATTGGATGGGGGTCTCTAGGAGGGGAGTGGGAAGAAAGAAAGGGGCAGGTCTCACAAGACTCATTCCAGATGAGAGTTAAAACACTCCGCTGGAATGTGTAGGGTCTCAACAATAAAGATAAGAGAAGTACTTTGAAATCTCTTATTCATAAGTGGGGAGTTGATATTATTTATCTGCAGGAAACCAAAATAGAGGCTTGGAATCCATCTCTAATCAGACAAATTTGGGAAAATAGATGGATCTCTTGGGCAGAAGTCAAAGCAATTGGTACCAAAAGAGAGATACTAATCATGTGGGACAAAAGAACTTGGAAATGTGTCGATTCTGAAGCAGGAGTCTTCTCTCTATCATGCAGATTTGAAAGTCTTGCTGAGGACTTCAAAATGGGTTTTTACTGATGTTTATGGTCCTCGTACCAATCCAAAAAAGGTTTTTTTTCTTGCGTTAGCATCTATCAGGGAATTTTGGTCTGACTTATGGGTCATAGGAGGGGATTTCAATGTCTGCAGATTTGTAGAGGAAAGATTGAATTGTGCTAGAAGATCAAGGGCTATGTTGGGCTTCTCCAACACTATTCAGGATCTGGATTTGATTGATCCTCCACTTCAGGGAGCCCAATTCACCTGGTCAAGAGGGGAGGAGTCTTTCCAAGCCTCTAGAATTGATAGGTTCCTCATCTCACCAGAATGGAGTAAGCAGTTCAATACTATCAAACAGTACCCTCTACCTAGAGTATTTTCAGATCATAAACCAATATCCTGGAGAGTGGGGATTGGGAGGCCACACCTTTCTATTTCAAATTTGAAAACATGTGGCTGGAAACTGAGGGTTTCATGGACATGGTAGAAGGATGGTGGAATTCTTACACTGTATCAGGCATCCCAGACTTTGTGCTAATGGAAACTAAGGAATCTCAAGAAAGACATTAAATGGAACAGGGAGGTTTATGGAAGAATTGAGACTCAAAGGAATAGGACACTTAAGGAACTGGGAAAGCTGGATCAGTTAGCTGAACTCAGAACTCTCTCTACAGAAGAGAAATGTCAGACATTGAATCTTAAACTTGAACTACAACAAATAGCAACTGCTGAAGAGATCTCATGGAGATAAAAATCAAGATGTTTGTAGTTGAAAGAAGGGGATAAGAATACAAAGTTTTTCCAAAGAATGGTCAATTCTCATAGAAAGGGCAATATCATTGACAGACTCAAAATAGAGGATGAAGTAATTGAGGATAAAGAAAGGATCAAGGATGGTATTATGGAGTACTATGAACAAATCTACAATGAGACAAAATCTTGGAGACCCTCAGCTGTCTTTGAAGGTTTGTCCAGCCTCAACACAATTGATAAAAAGGATCTTGAACTTTCTTTCACTGAACTAGAGATCTCAGAAGCTCTCATGAGTTGTGCCCCTGACAAAGCTCCAAAGCTCCGGGCCCTGATGGTTTCACCATGGCCTTCTTTCGGAAATCATGGAACTTCATCAAAGAAGACTTGCTTGTAGCTTTTAATTTCTTTCATCAGAATTGTCAAATTGTGAGATCATGCAATGACTCATTCATTGCTCTTATCCCATAGAAGAAAGGTGTTGTAGAACTTAAAGATTATAGGCTTATAAGTTTTATAGGCTGTGTTTACAAATTGCTGGCCAAAATTCTAGCTGAGAGGTTGAAAAAAGTGGGGGATTTATTAATTTATGGACAATAGAGTGCATTTCTAAAGAATAGGCAGATTACTGATGCATCCATGATTGCCAATGAAGTCTGGAAAATTAAAATTGGAGAGTGAAATTTTATGCAAATTGGACATTGAAAAAGCTTTTGATTAGCTTAATTGGGCTTACTTAGCTTAATTGGGCTTACTTAATCAACAGTTTGAAGCAAATGGGTTTTGGAGAAAGGTGAATTTATTTCTGTATTTCAACAGTGAAGTTTTCAGTTTTAGTGAATAGAAGTCCAGTTGGGTTTTTTCTTCTCAAAAGAGCTCAGACAGGGGGATCCACTATCCCTTTCTCTTTATCATTGCCATGGAAGGATTATCTCAATTGTTAGCTAAGGCCAATAACTTCAGTGGATTCAAGGGTTTCAAGTGGGCAGAAATCCTCTCACCTCAATCTCAGTTTCTCATCTGCTATATGCAGATGACACCTTTATATTTTGTGGAGCTGATTGTCATCAGGTTTCCAATCTCAACACCACCCTCGTGATCTGTGAGGTCATTTCTGGACTTCATATCAATATGCTTAAGAGCACTATCTATCCAGTGAATGAAGTGGCCAACCTAGTTCTTGCTGACATTCTTAGCTGCAAAACATACTCCTTTCCCACCACATATTTGGGACTTCCTTTGGGTGCTAAATTCAAATAATCTAGGATATAGAGTGGAATCATTGAAAAAATGGAGAAGAGACTAGCCACTTGGCAGATGCAATACCTCTCTTTGGGAGGTAGACTCATCCTCATCAACAATGCCCTAGACATCATTCCCACTTAATGTATGTTACTCTTCCCTATTCCAAGCTCAGTCCTAAAGCAAATTGACAGGCTCAGAAGGAAATTCTTATGGGAGGAAAACATTGTTACTCACAAATTCTCTTTGGTCAAATGGTAATCTTTTATTCAACCCAAAGGCCAAGGAGGGCTAGGGATCAGAAATCTTAAGCTTCATAACAATGGCCTTCTTATGAAGTGGCTCTGGAGATATAGTCAAAATGAGGCAGGGTACTGGAAGGAAATCATCAAGGCTAAATATGGTATTCAAGACCATTGGATTGCAAAGAGAAGAAATGAACCTCATGGTGTTGGAGTATGGAAGCACATCAGTAGTCTACAAGAGGAATTCCTCCTGAATATCTCATTCAAGGCTGGAAATGGGCTCAAGATTAGATTTTGGCAGGACAAATGGCTTGGGGACGCTCTAGTAAAAGACTCATTTCCTTTACTATTTCTGATAGCTTCTAACAAAGAAGCAACATTAGCTCAATATAGATGCAACAATTGTTGGACACCAATTTTCAGAAGAAACTTACAGGATTAGGAATTTGATGAATTTCTTTCTCTCTTACAAACATTGGGACAAAATACTTTGGTGGCAGAATCTCAAGACAAAATCCTATGGGGCAATTCCAAGGAAAAGATTCTCACTGTGAAGGAATGTTACAACTACTGGAGTTCTCAAAATAGCCTTTTAGAGGTTTGGCCGTGGAAACATGTAAGGAAAACCAGACAGTCTCTCAGATTTACTTGCTTCATTTGGATTGCTCTGAAGGAAGCATGCCTAACACAAGATAATCTCAGGAGGAGAGGTGTAATCATCGTCAACATGTGTGTCATGTGCAAGCAGACCAATAAAGTGTCAACCACCTATTTTTGCACTGTCCTACCGCAGCTAGCCTTTGGTATTTCTTCTATTCTATGCTTGGACTCCAATGGGTAATGCCTTCCAACATCAAAGATGCCTATGCTAGCGGGATACTTTGGAGAATTGACAAATCCCTCAAAAGGATCTGGAGAATGATCCCAGGAGTAATTTTTTGGACCCTATGGAAGGAGAGAAACAATAGATGCTTTGATGGAATCTCAATTCCTATTTCCACTATAAAGTTTAGGTGTTTAGTTAGTCTTTTTCAGTTGGCACTTTTTTGCCCCTGTAAATAGTGTGGATAACTTTCTGGATTTTGTCAACTCCCTCTCTCTAACATAGTAGAGATGCAGGTATTTCTTTAGATTGTTTTACATGTTTTGTTTAGTCTGCTTCATGTTTTGTTTGAAGCAGTTTTTTGCCCATCTGTAACCTTGCATCTTCTTGATGCTTTTCTAATGAAATGTTGTTGCTTTACCAAAAAAAGATATGTCTGCTGCTTGAAATTCATATCTGTAGTTATTGATTCGCTTCTGGTTTCTTTGCAAAATGTGGTCCTCATCTTGATATCGTCATAGTGATGCTATCTTCTCATTATTTACTTACCTTTCCAAAGTCTTTGACCCGTTGGCATCCAGTTTCTTATGCACTAGTGTGAAATATTCTTTTTCCTCTTCGACTACCTAAATAAGTGATTTTGTGAGTTTGACTTAAATAATACACATGGAAAGAGAGAAAAAAAAAAGTAAAGATAGCCAAATTATTGTTCTCATTCTTGTGCTGTTTTGAAGATAGAAATAGATAAAGATGTTCCTAATCATAGTCATTGTGGTTTCGATTTTATGGTTGCTACCATCCCTGAGAATAATCCAAAATCAGAGCGGGGAAAGCAACAACCCACCACTGTCTTTGTATTCTTGCACCCCAGTTATTGTTTTTAACACTTTCAAGAAAAGGATCTTGATAGAAGGTGTAACCTTGGCACTTTTAATAAATATTTGTTTCAAAAGGAAACTCAAACAGATGCTTTAGGATCTGGTATCGCACGTCTGAAATTCTATGAAGTCCCACATTGGTGACCACATTCCATTAAATAATCATTTATTTTTTATGAAGAGAAGCCCTTTTTTCTTTTCTTTTTATTTGGAAATCCTAACATGTCACTGTGTAAGACACCATCAAGCAACCTTAGTTCCTATTTCTATTTAATTTATTTTAGAGAATAACCTAACAATCTTTTCTCATCTATTCCTTTTAATATTTAAAGCATGTTATCTGTTATCTAAAGTATTTTGTGACGTGCTTGGTTAGCATAGGACAGCTATTTATTCTTATTTGAATACTAGCACAGCCGAAACCACTAAAGACAAAGATCTCTTCATGTAGCAGAAGAGAACCATCAAACAGTTCTTTGTTCAGAACTATATTGGGTTCTTTAGACTGTCTATCCAGTAGTCATCACTCGAAAGGCTTTACTTTGTTTCTCTAAATAGAACATTGCCAGTAGGATGGATCTTGGGTTTCCACTGATTAGCAACCAAGATCCATGCTTATGGCCATGTTTTTGGAGAAACAAAATAAAGTCTTTCAGACGACGATGACTACTAAACGTGAATCTTGGAGATCTTGGGGACTAATTGGTGGAATACTGGCAATCTGAGAGCTGTATGAATAATACTAAAAATAACCTACTCTTATATCGGCTCCTCGCCGTGCTGCTTACCAAGTCGAACCAGATAGTGTTTACGGTGAAAACTATATTTCTAACTTTTTTAAATAGGGAAGTCTTTCAAATTGAATTCAGAGACACTTATGAGTCGTGATTATGTTCATTGGCTTAAGGATGAATCGTTTTAACTGCTCCATTTATAAGAGTATCTTTTGCTTGTCATTATTTTTTCGTGTTTCGTTCTCTGTATAAGTTTGTCAAGTATGTGCTTAATGGAGAATTCTGATTTTTTTATTGAGTATCGTTGAACTTACCTTATCAAAAAAAATGGGTACATATATTCATTGAACTTCAGATGATGTAACTAGTCAAGACATAAATTGATTAAGCTGAAGCTGAATCATATCATACTTGTAGAAATATCTATTTGATCTAAAATTTCATGTTACCCCAATTATGGAATTCCTTCTCTCCCACTTCACCCCTTGGAATTACCATGGCGCCTTCACATCTTCATGCCCGAAATGGCTGGGAGAGGAAAGGTTCCTAAGGGAAGTCAATCCTCATCTGCAAATTAGCCCTTTAGGATCAATTGCATTATATACAATTTCCAAAAGTCTTGTGCACTTTGGGATATTGCTGGGTCTATGCATTGGCTAGATAAGCATCTTGTAGTAAGTGGAGTAGTCATTTCCATTGGAATGGAAGAGAAGAGCTGGATTGTGATTCATATACACATTCCAAAACTATGGACCTAGCTGAATTTAAGAGCCCCAAAGTCCAATGAAGGTGGTTAGTAAATAGGAAAACATCATATGCTCAAACAATGACCTAATTAATTGTATTGTACTGTACTTTCGTTTAGTGCGTGTGTAAGCCTTGGGTTTCCTGCTGAACTTCTTACATGTTAAACTTGGGCATCCCCATGAGGTTTGTTATGAAATGAAAGGAAGCAATGTATTAAGCAAGTGATCCTGCTATGTTTTCTACCCCTACAAACTGTTGACATTTTACCCCCCCCCCCCCCCCCCCCCCCCCAAATAAACAAAACAAAAAAGGGAGTGTGTACCAAGAACTCAAGAGTCTCTGTTGCCTTTTTTGATAATAATTTATGCCATGCCAGTAGTTCCCTATTAGGCACGTACTTGGAATAGAATCATCACTCATGAGCAAAACATGTATGATTAGGACAAATTTGTACCGTATGAACTGTGTACAGAAGCCAATGAATCCTCATTCTAATGATGTGGAGTAATGCCTCTCTGATGCTATGACCAGGAGAAGTTTGGAGTCATTTTTTTGTTTCTTCACTTGCAAGTTTAATCAGGCTTTGTTAAAGATGGGTTTTGAAGAACTTGAATGTCTGAGTTTCTTTACAATTTAATGTCTCAGATCTTTGTCTCTTAACTTGGAGTCAAACATTGATACTCTTTCTCTTCTGTTTTAGTATGAATATTAATGCAGATTATTTTTCTTTTGCCTACGTTTGTGAGACTAACCTGTGTCTTGTACTGCTAAATATTTATGTAGGTGGGGACTATTGCTCTTCTTGCTTTGACAGGATTGCTAGTCTTTATGCTTTTCTTTGTCGCGGCAACTGTCAACGCTATTGTGATCTCTCTTCTCATGTCGTTAGCTGCTGCAGGCGGATTCTTGGCTCTTTTCTTTACCTGCCTAATAACTATTTATATTGGGGCTCTATCAGTTGCTGTATTTGTCATTTCCACCACGACAATTATAGCAATTATCGCTGTGATTGTGGCTACAGGTATACAGAAGGGAGTTTGTTTGCTGCTTCAGTTTGAGCACCTTCTTTTTGTTTTTCACATGTTTAGCTTTCATATTATGTTACTTTTAGTCTTTTACCCATATTTTTAATTGTCAGTTTTTCATTTACTATCCCAAGTGCGGCTTTGTCTTATTCTCACTGTGTCAAATAAATTATTAGCAGAGATAACTGGAGTAAGAATAACTATCCTTATTACAGTTCAATTTAAACGAGATTTCAGCGAGTATGGATTTATTGGTTGCTTATAAGATTTACTGGTTGCTTATAGATCATACTTTTGTGCCCATCATTTACACCCGTATTACCAATCCCTACCTCTCACGGTGCCCACTCAGAAAAGGATAATGAAAACAGAAGTTTAAAATTCTAAGTTTCGTAAGGCCGTACATTATTTCCCTTAAACATATAGGTTCTTTGGCGGTTAATGGACTACATGTAAACATGAAGTGCTAGAAAACTGTTGCAGGCAGGGGCAAATTTTCATGTAAATTACAGGGCATTAAACTAGATGTATGTACATATTTTTTAGAATTGATAAAATATTAATTGTTGGCACCCATGCTTCAAAAAGGCTGAATGGTGCACTTGGTAGTTGGTTGAATGGTGAGTTATTTACCTAGAGGATTAGGGAACAATTTCCACTTGCTACTCTTTTTTTTCTTCCTTTTTAAGTGGTGCACCCATGTTCTAGAAATCCTAAATTCGCCTCTGGTTGCAGGGGTGCCACTTAGTACTGTGTTCAGCCAAGTCATTCGAGAATATCTCCTTTCCTCTTCAAAAGTAGACTTCTTTTGTCGGGCAAATAGTGGAAACTTGATGTTTTCTCTGTTTTCTTATGTACTTGTCCCTGTTTTTCGGAGATCCTTTGAGTTTGCAACAACAATAACATACCTAGTGTAATCCTACAAGTGGAGTCTGAGGAGGGTGGTGCGTACATAGACTTTACCTCTACTTTGTGACGGTAGAGAGGCTGTTTCCGATAGGTCCATGGCTCAGATCCTTTGAGTTCACATTTCCTTATTTAACCCTGGACTGTCCTTTGATTATGCACCCTCTAAAATGTGTTGTCTTGTGAAGCTGGTGAATACTGAGCGTTCTTCCTTTTATGTGGTTCCATCTCTGAGTGTCTTATCTGGTGTTTTACTTGTGCCTCAGGTTGGATTGGATTCTTCTGGACAATATGGCTGGCAACAAAGAAAAGTGCAAGTCTTGCCAAGCACTCGTTGAACGTGACTGGATCAGCACTATCAGCTTATTCTTCCGCCAGACATTCTCGGCACAACCACGATGCCTGAATCATGCTTACAATCAAGAAACAAGGCCACTTCTATGAATAAGTCATGAATGGTGATACCAACTAACATATGTATTTAGGCTTTTGTGTCTTAACGCCTTCGTAATGATACATACATCGATGATATTTAGCTCTTCAGCTCTTCGTGCATTAAGGTCCATGTATATTGTAATATGAATGCATGTGCAGAGTAAGCTTGGTTTCATGGGGCCTTGTTATGGTTGGAAACTGGCCTGTAAATTGTTCTTGAGAAGGTGTTGCCAGTTGGCAAGTATTAGTATATGTTTTGAAATCTTGAATATGTTGAATGAGAAGGTAGTTTTCTGTTTGTTGAATTGTGTAATGATAGTTGAGATCACATACAGTTTGAATACGTCTGTAAGAGTGCCTAGTTGTATGAACTAATATTATATCAGTGCATTTTAGCATGTTATAGTGTCTTAATTTTTCAGTTTACTAATCTCATTTTTAGTTATAAATACGAAACAAGCATGTAAGTTGTCACGACTCGAATACGATCCGAGTTTATAGCACGTATTGTTTGCTCTGGCACAACAGATTTATAGATTTGTTCTTCGGGTTACGCCATTATCGAGTCAAAAAGTGTCCTTGGTATACGAATTTGTGTATACCTTATATAGCTCTTCATTTTTTCTTTTCCAAAGCACAACATATTTATAGATTTGTTCTTCGGGTTACACCATTATCGAGTCAAAAAGTGTCCTTGCTATACGAATTTGTGTAAACCTTATATAGCTCTTCATTCCTCCCCCCCCCCCCCCCCCCCCCCCCCATTCTGATGTAAGATTCACGTAAGATGTAACATGCAACCCTATAAAAGCTTGCCATCTTAGAAGCTTCATAATCCTATCTTTGATCAACCAGCCCTTGTCGGGCCGCCTTACGTCATGGGTATCACATAATG
This sequence comes from Anisodus tanguticus, assembly GCA_034509755.1. Classification (NCBI taxonomy): domain Eukaryota; kingdom Viridiplantae; phylum Streptophyta; class Magnoliopsida; order Solanales; family Solanaceae; genus Anisodus; species Anisodus tanguticus. The sequence continues at coordinate 1,677,022 of CM067543.1, read as the reverse complement.
TATACTCTCTATTTTTAGATTCTGGATGTGTCAGGATTCGGAAGAGTAGAACGTGGTAAACTGAAGTTAATCATGTTGTGACCACCCAAGAGTGTCACTTCATTCATAATCAGAGGTTAGGGAGCTCAAACCCTGAGTTTAGAATTGCCTTTGTTTTTGAACGCTTTGCTCTCAAAGTGAAACTTCTCGGTGGAAATTCAGATTAATCAAGCTTCAAAATGAATATCAAATATCGAGTGAAAAATAAATTGTCATGGTATGCAAGTTTAGAGTTGATAGAGAAATATCAAATAGGTATTCTTTCCTTAGAGGCAACAAAATATCTTTAAATTACAAAAAATGCTTAACAGGTTATGAATACTTTGTCAATCAGATTTATGTCAAACCCCAATCCAGGTGAGGCGTGGCTGTTACCCGGTACCTTACTAGATCCGAGTGAACCAAACTATAACTTGTATCATCTATGTCTCGAAAGACAAATTAGGCTAAGGAGGCCAACCTGTAAACATAATATTGTAATATCGTATCTGGGGCCGACGAGGCCTTAAGCTGTAATATTTGTACTTCAAACTAACTCGGCAAGATGGTATCATCCCAACACATACATGAATAACTACATGGCCGACTAGGCCAATATACGTCCCTGCAAGCAGCAAAGCCCAAAATAGATACATACAAGGGTCGACAAGGCCTTTAAACTGACAAAACAAGTCTACAAGCCTCTATAGGAGTGTAACTATAACATGGTTGGGACAGGGCCCCGGCCTACCCATACTGTATATACACAAAACTCTGAATCTGGTAACTCCGAATGATATGGAGCTTACCACACTGGCTGGTACTCGGCAAATCCTACTGGTGCGATTCTCCCGGCAACCTATCTGAACCTGCGAGCATGAACACAACATCCCCAGGCGACTGGAGATAACTGAAACTGAATTGAAATATAGATAAGTTGAATATATATTGAGGAGTCAATAAAGAGTCCCGCTATACTAACATGTTTATTTCATCTGATAGCTAAACAACATAATATCGAACTACTTAGCCTCTTTTATGACATCTAGACATACGTAAATAGCTCCGGAGACGAATGAAGAGATGTATAGCCCCGAAAGTAATCTATATCTGAACAACCCCGAATATAAGCGCACATCTGTATATAGCCCCGAAGGCAACTCAATAAGTAAATAGCCCCGAAGGCAATCTATATCTAAATAACCCCGGAGGAAATCTATATCTGAATAACCCCGAAAGCAAGTGCACAACTATATATAGCCCCGAAGACAACTCAATAAGTAAATAGCCCCGAAGGCAAATAAATAGATCAATAGCCCCGAAGGCAACAAGGTGTGTAATGCTATAGCCCTGTAGGCGATGACATAACTACTTACATTCAACTATCAAGCTTTCTATCGTCTCAACTGTATAGCTAAACATGGCTAATTACAACTCATTCCCAGCAAGGAAGAACTACTAGAATAGGGTCATGGTAACCCAAATGCAATCTCTACAGTAAGCACATCTTTGTGCGATTAGTCGGAATTAACTCGATAAGAAAATCATGCCAAATCAAGGAAAATGGATAGCCTTTACATACCTGTTATCGTCTATACAAACTAGCAACAATTCAACTCTAATAGCAGTTTAACCTATAAAATGACAATATGCCCATCAACTTAGAGAACACTAGTATATGAGGTATATCAAATGATAACTCATTTCTATAAAGAATCAGACAACATTTTCCCTACTTTTATCACTTTCTCGACTCAACATCTGATGTACCATGAAATCACGGTACATTTGATGTCTTTGACTTACGCTTTTGTTTATCTTAAAGTATATTTTACGTCATTTCTTAAGTATATGTGTTGTTTTGTAGGACAAGGAGTGCGGAGATGAAATACAAGAAAAAATGAGCGAAAAGGCCAAAAACATAACCTGTGAACCGCAGGTCATGCCGCAGGCAATATTTGCGGATCACATATTAATCGCAAACCGTTGCAGGGAAGAAGGAAATCTGAGCATGAAAAGAGCATTATTTGCGACATGACCGTCTGCGAATCGCACATCAAGTCATTGAAGAATAAGAAAGTGCAAGACCTGTGACGCAAATGCACGACCTGCGAACCGCAGGTCATGTCTACGACATGGTCTGCGGTTCGCCGATGCTGACACAGGGGTATTTTTATTCAAACCGTGTGAACGAATTTTGAGGGATTTAAATAGTTTTCTAGGATTTTGTGCCTCATTATTCCATACCAGTTTTATATTCCCAAGACTCCAATATTCCATTGTTCTAGTTTGTAAGCTTTTGAGGAGGATTGAACAACAACTTTGGATTCAAATTCATTTTCATTTTCAATTACTTTGTAATTAACAATATTTTCATATCAATTTAATGCTTTTGATTTTATTATTATGAGTAGCTAAATATTTAATTAGGGTTGTGGACCTCAAAAGGTGTTATTAATGTATTGGGTGTTTAATGCTTGATTAGGATTGTGTATTAATATTATACTCCATTAATGCTTCTTTTGTTATGATTGGTAGTGCCTATAGCCATTTATTGCTTGGAAAAGAATATATGGTGGGAAAAACATTAATGACATAGATTTAGGACTTTAAATCCTATCTAATACCCAAAGCTAGGAATAAAATGAGTTAGGTGAGAATTGAATGAGTGTATTGATTAGCACATCCTAGGGCTTGGAAAAACCTAGTGATGAAATTTGTCACCTAGGTTGAAAAACTAGGGATAATCCTTGAATTAGCCCATAATCTAGTATAATAGGTAATCAATCGAAATTAAGCCTAGCCCCGATTATATTAATTCATCTAGAGGGAACACAACCCTAGTCCTCTCATTACTTGAATTACAAATTTGCAATTAATCCATACTTGAATTGAATAGTAGTTTATAATCAAAATAAATAATATTTTCCCAACATCTTTGAAATCTAGACTAAGTATCGAGGTTTGCATTTAAATTGTACTTTTTCTCGTCATATTCCATGTGAGATTCTACCCCAACCTTTGTTGGGTTCTATATTTGCATCGCCGCTTTACATCCTTTTCGGAGGTGTAATTTGGGCGTATCAACATCAAGAACCACAACATCAATAACAACATACATAAGCTATATTTCAAGAATTTCAGCCACAACAACTAAAGAATACACTCCAAATCTGTCCACACAACAACAACAACTTATACGATTTTCACCATTAATTCCATAGTTTTCATCTCACAATTTAGCTATGACCTGGATGAATTTAAATATATCTAGGAGAGGATAATTCTTACCTGGTATTCCAAAAACTACTCTTCTTCTATATTACTTCTCTATGAAGAAAGTTCGGATTCAACACGAGACAAAACAGAATAACGAAATCAAAATAGTAAGGAAAAACCCATATTTTATTCTTGAGAAAATTTATACTTTGCTCCCAAAAATATTGAAACCCACGTTGATGTTAAGAGACTTGAATTTACGTTCCTTGCTCCTTAACGTAGTAATAACCTTCCAACATATAATTCTTATGTAGCCAAGAAATATGAAATTTTGAACTTTAAGGGGACTTTTTCTCTTTTACACGGGTAGCTCTTGAGTTAGTCCACTCAACGGTCACCACTAAAAGATGCCACCTCAAACTCTTCTTTTAATAGTCACCACTTTAAGATGCCACATAAATCTCTCTGTGCATGCCTACTAGTCCACTGGCTACTCGCCTATCACTTAATATTTGTTCAATAATCTTAATTAATTTTTTGATCTTAATTCACTTAAATATTATTCATTTTAATATGTCTCATATAATCATTATCATGGTCATGTGATATAATATTAATTCATAGCTTTTCTGTCACACATAAAATATTATTTTCAATCACCGTCAACACACTTTTAAGTCTGAAATCATTTCGAGACTTCATTTTTATACACCGAACTCTTTATTTGTATACTTGAATATGTCCAAATGCCTCCGGAGCTGGGGTCTACTTACATACATCGAGTGGTTCATACCATAGCTCGAAAGTACTCGAAAGTAAGGTGTATAATATTGACGAAACTTATTCTCACTCTCCGAATTTACGTCGACTAACTTTTTCCGCAACTCAACGTATAAAAATAAGGGAGGTAACAATTTATGTGTTTAAAATTTGTTATATAGCTCAATCTTGTTTAAGTTTACATTCATCTTTTTGCTATACATTATCTTTTTGGCACTTTTTAAAGTATTCCTTCGTCCCAAAATAAGTGTTACGTTAGCAAAAAAAATGTTATTTTAAAAATAATGTTACTTTAGGAATTCAAGATAAAAATTAACAAGTGTTTCCAACTATGCTCTTAGCATTAAAGAAGTAGTCCTCTTTAATACTCCCTCTGGATTAAAAAAAAATCCATTTAACCTTTATTTTTTGGTTAAAAAAGAGTGTCTACTTACCAAATCAAGAAAGAATTAACCTTATTTTTGCATATTTGTCCTTATTAAGTCAATGCCTATTTAATCAGGGACATTTTAGTCAAATTATCTATTTTGCCTAAACGTTACTCCCTCCGTTCCAATTTATGTGATGTACTTTCATTTGGCACGCACTTTAAGAAATAAAGGACGACTTTCGAATTTTATGATCTAAAATAAGCCAAAGATATTTGTGTGATTATAGATCATCTCGTTTTGCCTAAAAGGTAAAATTTAAAGTTAAATTGTTGTCAAGTAAGGAAATATGTCTTTTTTTTTTACGGACGGAAAAGGAAAGTGAGTCATAATTTTTGGAACAGAGAAAATAGTATTTTCTTAAGAGGTGTGCAAATAGTTAAGTGAACACTCTTTTCTTTTTGATCAGAAGATAGTATTTCTCAATTCTAAAAAAAATATGTAATAAATAAAGATAGTTTAATAAACTTCACATTGTATTTATTGATTTGATTGACCGTTATTTTAGCCAAAGTAATAATTATTTTGGAACAGAGAGAATAGTACTGAGGTCAAAAGAGATGTAAATACACGGATAATGTTTGACATTTTTCGTTAGGGGTCAAAATGTGGTCCCATTTGACCAAAATGGTCAAAAAGCGAGTCAAACAGATATTCAGATTTTCAATTTTACCCCGTAACTAGACTAAAATTGTGTATCAAGCTCGTTTCAAATTCAGAGAGTTCGTGTTTGTACATTAAAAGCCATTTTTTGGTAATTAACTTTATGTTTTATTACCAAGTGAACTTTTAGTGTACATTGTTCTTTTACTATACTACGTTGGACATTCCCAACCTTAGTATTACTATCATCATCTCCTTCTTTCTAGTGGATTACATAGGATAAAAGTTCAACTCTTGCACTTTCCTACTTAGTCTATGTATCATACTACCTCTAGCAACTATCTCTTGGATTATCATTCTTGTCATCTCTTCTGGGCTCCTTTTGTTCCTCTGAAATACCACTCTGTTTCTTTCTTGCCATAGGTGATACACTGTTGCTGCTAGTGTCATTCTGTATATTGTGGTTGATGCATTCTTACTTCTTTTCTAATCAATCATCTATTGTATTTCTGATGTCTATCATGTATGTTCTCTTTCAATGGCTTGCCATTTGAGTAAGTTTTTCCAAATTTGTGCACTGCCTTGGCATTGGGAGAACAAGTGCTCCACTGATTCTTCTTCTTTATGACACACTGGGCATGTTGTCTCTTCTGTCATCTTCCATTGGCATAGTCTATCTCTTGTGTATGGCCTGTTATGTGCTGCCAATGTTATTTGAAACAGCCATCTGGGGTGTCCTGGGTTGCTGCATGTGAGTCTTATCCATGGTACTTTAGGATATTCTGCTATCATCTTCTTGTACATTTGCTTTATAGAGAACTCCTTCATTTCCACAATGTCTTCTCTAGTCATTCCTGCTTATTCTATATATGTATTTTCTCTGAATATTCTCTGAATGACCCAACTTGCTTGCTTTGGTATTAGCTCCCATAATGTCCCTATGTTCATGTAGTATGTGTGTATCCATTCACATCCTTCTTCTTAGTTAACTTCCATAACAGCTTACACAATGCTGCTTTGTTCCATATATGGATATTCACTAGGTTCATACCCCATGCTGACTTTGGCATACATATTTTCTCCCATGCCAGTAATGTCTTTTTTGACATTTCCACTTGTCCAGTCCATAAGAATGTTCTGCAAATTTGTTCAATGACTTTTATAATCTTCTTTGGGATCAGGAACAGTTGTGACCAATATGTCTGTATGGAAAACAGTACTGATTTAATGAGTTGCAGTCTTCCAGCATAAGATAGAATTTTACTTGTCCAAGACTTGATTCTCCGTAACATCTTATCTAGCAGGGGTGGGCATTGTATATTTGATATCTTTTTTGAGCTCATGGGGGACCCTTAGGTATTTGATTGGTAGTTTCCCTTTCACCATCCCTGTTATGTCCAATATTTGTTGTTGTATAGGCCTTGATACCCCTCCAAAGTATATACTGCTTTTCTGTACATTTGCTTGTAACCCAGAGGCTAGTGACAATGTGCTAAAATAATGAAACATCTTCTGAATGGAGTTGACTTTCCTTCTACTGAATAGCAGCAAGTCATCTGCAAAGCTTAGCTGTGTGATTTTCAATTTCCCACACTTGGGATGGTACTTAAATCTCTTCTCTTGTTCTAGTGTCTTGAGTAGTCTGCTTAGATATTCCATAACTAGTACAAATAGGTAGGGTGACATAGGATCCCCTTTCCTTAATCCTCTTTTTGTTGTGATTGGCTTTGTAGGCTGTCCATTGATCAATATTGAGTATGAGACTGTTTTGAGGCAGCACATTATCCACTTTAAAAACTTTTCTGAAAATTGTAAGCTTTCTAGTATCTGTTGCATATAGATCCATTCTACAGTGTCATATGCTTTTTGTATGTCTATTTTCATCATACATCTTGGTGATATATTCTTTATGCTATATCCTTTAACTAGCTCATGGCTTAATACTATGTTATCTGAGATTACTCTTCCTGGTATAAATGCAGCTTGACTAGCATCAACCACACTGTCTAGTACTTCACTCAAGCTACTGGTGATGATTTTTTATATGATTTTATACACCATATTACAACATGATATAGGTCTATATTCCTTAATAGATGCAGGATGTTGTACTTTAGGAATTAGTGTTACTGTTGTACAGTTTATTGGTCCATACATTTCTGTTGTGTTTATCTTGTCCAAAAATAGCAAAATTTCTCTTAAAAAGAGTTCTTCCATTTTCATTGCGGTCCTGGGATTGTACAAAAGGGAAAGAAATAAAAGAGATAAAAAGAAAGGACAGTTTTTAATATGATAAAGTTAATTGGCCAGCATTTATAGTCTCTACAATGTTTTGGCCAGTGGATCGTAATTAGAACTCGTTTCATTACGAGAATTATTCCTTTTTTTCAGATTTTTTTTAAATTTATTTGAAAATCGGTGTTTGGTTATGACCTGAAAATTTCAAATACAACTTGAAGTTATATTTGATATTGGAAAACACCTACAACACTATTTTTACTTTTTCACTATCAACACATTCAAACAATCATGTACTCCATCCGTCCAAATTTATGTGACATCATTTGACTTGACACACAGTTTAAGAAAGAAATGAAGACTTTTGAATTGTATGGTCCAAAACATGTCTTATTTATATAAATGTGTGACTCTAAATCATCTGAAAATTTTAAATTATTTTTAAATATAGAAAAAATGACATTCTTTTTAGGACAAATCAAAAAGAAAATAGTGCCACATAAATTGGGACAAAGAGAGTATCTTTTTGCAAAGACTATAACCAAACACAACCAACTTCAAAAATTCCATATAAAGTGAAAAATATTTGATTTTTATAGTCAAACGCCTACTAAATATTTAAGAGGGAGAAAGAAGATGATTTTCACAAAGAAAAGGTTCACGCTTAAGGGAGAATCCAAATCATTTACTAATTTTCCTCATAGAACATAACTTTATTTTCGTAATACAGTATTAAACGGTAACGACGATTAATGGCAGGGTAAGAAATTCTTACAATATATTTAGAAAGTTACGAAAACCACACGTAGGATCGAAGTTTGAACATGTGCTTTTCTTATGTCAATAGGATTCAATCGTTTAATATATATATATATATATATATATATATATATATATATATATATATATATATATATATATATATATATCCTATTTGTTATGTGAAAGAAATAATCCCCTAGATTATTTTCATTAATTGAATAGGTATTTATACAAGTTACAAAATAGGAGAATCCTATTCCTAAAATCTTATTCTACCATAATTCTAACTATACAATTATGGTATGTGTATAATCCTAATTTAGGTAACAAATACATTACAATATACATCAAATATATATATACCATATATACAAGATTGGTACAAGATACCAATCCCGTGATGGGCTCCGATATCTCGGCCTTTGCTGGCGCGTCGCGTGTCAATGCCCGTGATATACATTCTTGTATATTGGATGTATATCACGGGTATATTGCCTTATTTAACACACCCCCGCAGTCATAGCGGGCGGTCTTCGAACGCTGAGACTGTCCCTAAAATCTTCAAAGAGTACCGAGGGAAGACCCTTTGTAAAGATGTCTGCAACTTGATATCTTGACGGGACATGACATACGCGTACCTACCCCCGAGCAACCTTTTCACGGACAAAGTGAATGTCCATTTCGATATGCTTAGTGCGTTGGTGCTGAACCGGATTACCTGAGAGGTAGATGACATTAACATTATCACAATATAGTAAGGTTGCCTTCTGAATGGGGCAATGAAGCTCTAAAAACAAATTACGTAACCAACATGATTCTGAGACCACATTAGCTACCCCTCAATATTCTGTCTCTGCACTTGAGCGGGATAAAGTCGCCTGACGCTTTGCAGACCAGGAGACCAAGTTGTTGCCAAGGAACATACAATATCCTGACGTAGACCGTCTGGTGTACGGAAAACCACCCCAATCCGCATCTGTGTACGAGACAAGTGTGGATGTAGATGAAGGATACAAGTACAAACCATAGTCCAGTGTCCCCTGAATATACCGAATAATGCGTTTGATTGCATTCATGTGCTCAACTTTGGGATCATGCATGAATAAACACACCTGCTGAACAGCATACGTAATATCCGGTCTGGTAAATGTAAGATACTGGAGGGCCCCTGCAAGACTGCGATAGCGGGTCGGGTCCTCGTATGGTGCACCTGCCGCGGCACTAAGCTTGGGTTTTACATCAACTGGAGTGGAAGTGGACTTACAGGATGACATCCCAGCCCTCTCTATGATCTCAACAGCATACTTTCGTTGAGACAAAAACAAACCATCTGAGTGACGCTTGACGGCAATCCCCAAAAAGTAACTCAAGGGCCCTAAGTCTTTCATAGCAAACTCAGAGCTGAGCATGGCCGTGATAGACTGGCGTAATGCATCGGAAGAGGCAGTCAAAATGATATCATCCACATACAACAGAATGTAGGCCAAGGATGAACCACGACGGTAGATGAACAAGGAATTATCTGACCTGCTGTGAGTGAACCCAATAGTCGAAACAAAGTCAGCAAACCTCGTATACCATGCCCGTGGAGACTGCTTAAGCCAATATAAGAATTTCTTCAATAAACAGACATGATGAGGACAATTAGGATCCCTGAAACCCAACGGCTGATGCATATAGACTATTTCTTTGAGGTCACCATGTAGGAAAGCATTCTTGACATCCAACTGATGAATAGGCTACGTCTTTGAAAGAGCCAAGCTAAGCACCGTGCGAATAGTAGCCGGCTTGACCACCGGACTAAACGTCTCCCCACAATCTATCCCAACCTGCTGAGTCTTACCATCACCCACAAGCCGCGCCTTATGTCGAGCAAATGAACCATTTAAATTCTCCTTATGAGCAAAAATCCACATAGACCTGATAACATTAATACCATATGGACGGGGCACCAACTCCCACGTTGTATTATCAATAAGAGCATTATATTCATCAGTCATAGCAATTTTCCAATTAGGGTCATTTAAGGCGGACACAGGTTTACGGGGCAAGGGTGATTTAGAGACATCAGAATGCAAATTAAAATGTCTTTTAGGTGTAAAAATACCCCGCTGACTACGAGTGACCGGTCTATGACTCGAGGAAGAATTGAGTGAATTTTGGAAATTTGCTGGGCTCGGGACGGACTGGCCAGCAGGTAGTGGTCCTGCTGGCCCAAATCGGTAACCTGGAGCATCCACTGGACCAGTTCCAGAATTGGGCTGGACTGGCCCAATTGTTGGGACCGATCCAAGAATGCGAACGTGGGCGGTGTACAGTGGGGCCGGCGAGCGAGGGGGCTCGCTGGAGAGTTTTGGGTGCGGGAGATGTCCGAAAAATGCCGAATAATATACGGGGATATTTGGTCATCCAAAAATTTATACGACCTAGGCTCGGGAGTATGAACTTTCGTAAAAGGAAATTGGGTTTCATAAAAAATGACATGACGATTAATTATGATTTTCTTTGAGAATAAATCAAAGCATTTATAACCACGATGATTAGACGGATAACCCAAAAATACACACGGAGTAGACCGAGCCTGAAGTTTGTTAATTGTGGTAGATGGGAATAATGGATAACACAAGCATCCAAAAATCCGAAGATGAGAGTAAGAATGGTTCTTATTATATAGGATTTGTAGGAGGGAAGAATATGTCAGATCTTTAGACGGAATTATGTTAAGGAGATATGTTGCCATTTACAGAGCATGATGTCAAAAATACGGGGGTACGGAAGCATGAAGTAAGAGAGTGCGGACAATGTTATTTATGGAACGAATTTTGTGTTCGGCTTTCCCATTTTGAGATGTATGAGTGCACGAAAAATGAAAATTGATCCCATTATTATCACAGAACTCTCGAAACACCCTATTGTCATACTCTTTCCCATTATCACACTGAATATTTTTTATTTCTCTTTCGAATTGTGTTCTAATGAATGCTCTAAATTTTATGAAGACAGAAAACACTTGAGATTTATTGGCAATTGGAAACGTCCACAAAAATTTAGAATAATCATCCAAAAATAGAACATAATATCGATGACCTAACAAACTTAGAACAGGAGACGTCCATAGGTCGCTATGAATAATATCAAATGGTTGTGAAGTATGAGAATTTGAGTCCACAAATGGCAACTTAACAATTTTTCCTAACGAACAAGATTGACAATTTTGAGTACGACTCGTACCCTTACAAGAAATAAAGCTATTTTTATCTAAAACTGATAAAATAGAAGACCCCGGATGACCAAGGCGAGCATGCCACACGGAAGAAGAAATGGCTGCAAAAGCTGACGGCAAGGCTTGACTCAATGGACTGAAACCGAGCATGATAGGATAAAGATCCCCCTACTATCACACCTCATGAGATGACTCCCCGTCTTGAAATCCTTCACAGAGAAACCAAAAGGATTAAATTCAACAGAAATGAAATTGTCAATGGTGAACTTTCGGACAGACACTAAATTTTTAATCAATTTGGGAGTATGTAAAGTATTTTTCAAGATAAGTGGTGGATTGGGGGGAGACAACATTTTCTGACCATAACCCTGAATTGGAATAGAGTTGCCATTACCAACAGTTATACCCCGAGGGGTGCTCAAATTGGAATAAGATGAGAGAGTACCTAAATCGGAAGTCATGTGAGTTGTGGCCCCGGTGTCGATATATCAATTTGGGTCCGGTTGATTCAACCCCAATGTGTGCATCGCGGCCTCGATATCGGTTTGAGTGGGGCCTGCTGCGTGGTGGGCTTGCGGAGGTCGGGGCCTAGATATTCCAGGACGGGACTGAACTGGGCCGTAGCTGCTGGAACTGGCGCTATTGGGCCACTGCTGGTTGCTGGGCCTGACATGCTGGCCAGCCCATTGGCTGCTGGAATTCACTGGGTAGTAGGGGCTGCTGGCCCACGGCCCACTGCCCCAGCCCCCCTGCCATGGGCCCCACTGCTGGGACCATGGGGGCAGTGGGCTACTATTCACTGGACGGGGCCCACTGCCTGCTTGCTGACCATCGGAACCACCACTAGAACCGCCGCGTTTGCCCCCGCGGTTTTTGTTATTATTCTTACGATTATTTTTGCCGCCACCATGATTATGGTTTTGGCCTGAATTATTAACAAAACCCGAAGAACTTGGAGAGGACGCCACCATGACGACGGGGCTTGCTCCGGTAGCCGCCTTTTTAGCCAAACCGGCTTCTTTCAAAGTAAGCATGGAGTGGGCTTGATAAAAAGCGGGAAGAGAGTTGCTTTGACGAAGGAGAGTTCCAACACCATTATAGGCCTCCGAAAGACCGGCAACCAACTGTAGAACTAGACGATTATTTGTTATAGGTGCGCCAACATTACGGAGTTGATCCGCCAACTCCTTGAGTTTCTTGCAATATGCAGAGACGTTTGAAAATTCTTCCATGCGAACGAGAGAGAATTCTTGCTCGAGTGTGATGACACGTGAATGTTGGTTATCTTGGAATATGTCACGCAATCTATTCCAGGCAGCCATAGCCGTGATATCCGGCTCAATAATCGTTTGTAAAAGGTCAACCGAAATAGTGGAATAGATCCACTGGAGAACGGTAGCATCAAGAGTAATCCATAACTGAGGATCCTCCGCGGGAAGAGGTGTAGCGGGAGGAATTATGTAATGGATAACTTGATGGGAGATAGCGTGAATTTTAAACAACTCCGCCCACGTCGCATATTGGACGTTTTCCATCTCAAGCACAATAGGGATACTGTTCTTGATGTTAGAAACCATGAGGGCAGGATGATAATTGTTCTTAGACATATTGAAAGAACAACGATGGAGGGGAAATTTGGAAATAGTAAGAGAGATTTTGAGAGCGGAAGACAAATTTTGGAAGAGAAAACCCGAGAAGGGGGGGTGGGGGGTCGGCCGAATAGTGTATAAAATTTTGGAAGAGAAAATTTTGTTAGACCTAGTCTCTTGATACCATGAAAGAAATAATCCCCTTAATTATTTTCATTAATTGAATAGGTATTTATACAAGTTACAAAATAGGAGAATCCTATTCCTAAAATCTTATTCTAACATAATTCTAACTATACAATTATGGTATGTGTATAATCCTAATTTAGGTAACAAATACATTACAATATACATCAAATATATATACCATATATACAAGATTGGTACAAGATACCAATCCCGTGATGGGCTCCGATATCTCAGCCTTTGCTGGCGCGTCGCGTGTCAATGCCTGTGATATACATTCTTGTATATTGGGTGTATATCACGGGTATATTGCCTTATTTAATATTATGTATAACTTTCCGACAGAAAATTCAACCCTTGATTACATGTAGCTACATCACGTAGTGCGACAACAATTGTTTAAGTTCATACTTAAAATATTAATATGGTTATGGCACTTGCAAAAACTACACGAAAAAGTAATCAGTAATATAATGCAAAAGCAAGGTCGATTAGAAACGGGACAAATAGGAGTGTCTGGCAGGCTATTCAACCTTTATACTATATATCATGAATATGTAACATGCTAAGTAGCACATAAACACTTTCAGGACTTTAATATCTAACTCTTATGTCAAAGAAATTCAACCGTTTATATACTGAAGTTAATCGAACTTTTACATTAGAAACTCATAGCCATTTATAATGGCTAGAAAACAACCAACCCAAGAGATAAAAGAAATGAATAAGACTACCCCAAAAATAAAAATAAATTAGAGGTATAATTAATCATACGTTAACCACTTAGGTTAAATATGCATGGGGACTTAATTTGCTAAACTACAATCGAACTCCATTATTTTCTTTGCTTTTCTTTTTTATATACCTCTGAATTATATCATATTCATGCCCTTCTCTTCCATTCTAAAATTATAAAGAAAAGAAAATATATAGAAGAATAATCAGCTAATTAAATTAAACCAAGATCCAAAATGTTTTTGATGGTCATCTTCATTCATGATCCTTTTCAATCCAGTCTGGTCTTCCTAATGTGAACTCCAAGCTTGGATTTTTCTGATGAATATCCAAATTGGAATGAATATTGTGGCTTTCTGGCCTTGATGAATCACATTCCTGCAATGATGGTTTTCTTGAATTGATATGGGAAATAGGAAAAAAACATATAAGATAGTCTCGAGTCTCCCAGTCTCATCGCCAATCATTATCAAAAAGAGTTTTCATAGGTCCGAGTCTCGAACACATCACTTTCAAAACAATATAAGATAGTCTCAGAGCAGAAAGAGATCCTGGGTTCAAATCTCATCGCCACTCATTATCAAAAAGAATTTTCATAGGTTAGTCCGTAAGATATAATTAAGTAAATAAAAATGTGCTCTCTCTAACAGCTTAAGCTTTTAAATGAAATAATATTGGTCTAGTCGCACAATTTAACATGGTATTAAAGTGGGGAGAGATCTTGGTTTCGAGTCTCAACACCACCCATTCTCAAAAGATTTTTCGACATATTTGGTTCGTGAAAGATGAGACAGTAAAGTTATATTCTCTCTACCAGTTAAGTTTTTAGATGAGACAGTAAAGTTGGTGAAACAATTTAGGGATATACATAAGAAAGTCTCGAGGTAATTGTACCTCGAATTGGTGACCTAATCTTTGTTGAGATGGAAAACAAGGTGATCTCATAAGGCCATTTGCATCATTGGAGTTAGCTTGCAACCATCCTTCTCTACTGCTGCAAAATTTAAAGCAAAAATTATGTTTTTTTTTAAAAGTATGTAGTGCCTGATCAATTACGTGAATAATGTATACTAAAGTTATAGTAATGAATATTCGAAGAATCAACAGAAAATCTACTTAAACAATCTGAAGTAAAGATAGTATCAAGAAATTATGCTGCAATTATTTTGAGAATAGTTTTGCTATAATCTCTTCTGCCAAAGGCTCTCATTTCATCTGAATTTCACTACTGTTATTTGCGAAATGGAATTTAGATATAACTCAACCCAAAAAGTCAACTCATAAGATAAAAAAATTCCATGACCATATAAGTAAAATAACTTATTTTTCAACCAATGTGAGACACTCTAACACCTCTCTCCCCGCATGTCCATGTTTGAACAACTGGATTGTGAATAGGATGCATAACATGGGCGTCAGAGGCGAATCCGAGATTTAAATATTATGGCTTCGAGCTTCGGATTTGACCACATTTCAATTGATTTATTGGGTTTGATAACGTTTATAGGGTACTCTAAGCCAAAACTATTGTGCTATCAAATAAACCGATAAGTTATGATCTACATCCGCCCCTGATGGGCGCCCAACATCGGGAAAAAACAAAAACATCTATAGGTATAACTATAACAGCATGTTGAGAAAAGTGAACGATGAGTATCCCGAAACCTAACTCATAAATTGAGTATGGCCTGAAACATATAAATAGAAAATGTACAGCTTTATCTTAACCAATGTTGGATACTCTAACATTATTTTTTCTCTTTACAGAGGAAATTAAAGCAATGGAGTACTATCCACTGGCATCAGAAATGAATCATGTTAAAGACATTGTTACCAACATTTGGGCTGTTAAATAAGGCAATATACACACAATATACAAGTGTATATTGCCTCATTCAATGCCACGAAATCTGCCCATATTGGGCATCTCGGTTTTGGCTGTTTTGGTATTAAAATATTGTATATTTGGAAAATATATGTGTAGTATATTGTAATGTATTTGTTACCTAAAGTAGGATTATACACTACCATAATTGAAGAGTTAGAATTATGGTAGAATAAGATTTTAGGAATAGAATAGGAATATTTTGTATCTTGTATATATACCTATTCAGGTAATGAAAATAATCAAGGGAATTACTTCTTTCATGGTATCAAGAGACTAGGTTTTACAAAATTCTTCTCTCCCAAAAAATTTGTGCCACTCTCGGCCGAGTACCCCCCCCCCCCCCCTCTCTCGGATTTCTCTTCCGAAAGTCGACTTTCGCTCTCAAAATCTCTCTTACTTTTCCCAAATTTCCCCTCCATCGTTGTTCTTTCAATATGTCTAAGAACAATTATCATCCTGCCCTCATGGTTTCTAACATCAAGAACAGTATCCCTATTGTGCTTGAGATGGAAAACGTCCAATATGCGACGTGGGCGGAGTTGTTTAAAATTCACGCTATCTCCCATCAAGTTATCCATTACATAATTCCTCCCGCTACACCTCTTCCCGCGGAGGATCCTCAGTTATGGATTACTCTTGATGCTACCGTTCTCCAGTGGATCTATTCCACTATTTCGGTTGACCTTTTACAAACGATTATTGAGCCGGATATCACGGCTATGGCTGCCTGGAATAGATTGCGTGACATATTCCAAGATAACCAACATTCACGTGTCATCACACTCGAGCAAGAATTCTCTCTCGTTCGCATGGAAGAATTTTCAAACGTCTCTGTATATTGCAAGAAACTCAAGGAGTTGGCGGATCAACTCCGTAATGTTGGCGCACCTATAACAAATAATCGTCTAGTTCTACAGTTGGTTGCCGGTCTTTCGGAGGCCTATAATGGTGTTGGAACTCTCCTTCGCCGAAGCAACCCTCTTCCTGACTTCTATCAAGCCCGCTCCATGCTTACGTTGGAAGAAGCCGGTTTGGCTAAAAAGGCGGCTACCGGAGCAAGCCCCGTCGTCATGGTGGCGTCCTCTCCAAGTTCTTCGGGTTTTGTTAATAATTCAGGCCAAAACCATAATCATGGTGGCGGCAAAAATAATCGTAAGAATAATAACAAAAACCGCGGGGGCAAACGCGGCGGTTCTGGTGGCAATTCTGGTGGTCAGCAAGCAGGCGGTGGGCCCCATCCAGGGAATAGTGGCATGCCACCCCCTAGTCCCAGCAGTGGGGCCCATGGCAGTAGGCCGTGGGCCAGCAGCCCTTATAATTCAGTAGGAAATTCCAGTGGCCAACCAACAGTTCAGGCCCAACAACCAGCAATGGCGGCCCACTGGCTAGTGGCCCAGCAGCGCAGCAGCTCCAGCAGCTACGACCCAGCTCCATCACAGATAGGAATCCTTGGGCCCCGACCTCCGCAAGCCCATCATGCAGCAGGCCCCACTCAAACTGATATCGAGGATGCGATGCACACGTTGTGGTTAACTCAACCGGACCCAAATTGGTATATGGACACCGGTGCCACGACTCACATGACTTCAGAATCAGGTACTCTCTCATCTTATTCCAATTTGAGCACCCCTCGGGAGATAATTGTTGGTAATGGCAGTTCTATTCCAATTCTAGGGTATGGTCAGAAAACGTTGTCTCCCCCCAATCCATCCCTTCTCTTGAAAAATACTTTACATGCTCCTAAATTGATTAAAAATTTAGTGTCTGTCAGAAAGTTCACAACTGATAATTCGGTTTCCGTTGAATTTGATCCTTTTGGTTTCTCTGTGAAAGATTTCAAGACGGGGAGCCATCTCATGAGGTGTGATAGTAGGGGGGATCTGTATCCTATCATGCCCAGTTTCAATCCATCGAGTCCAGCCTTACCGTCAGTTTTTGCAGCCATCTCTCCTTCTGTGTGGCATGCTCGCCTGGGTCATCCGGGATCTTCTATTTTATCAGTTTTAGATCAAAATAGTTTTATTTCTTGTAAGGGTACGAGTCGTACTCCACTTTGTCAGTCTTGTTCATTAGGAAAAATTGTTAAGTTGCCATTTGTAGACTCCAATTCTCATACTTCAATGCCTTTTGATATTATTCATAGCGACCTATGGATGTTTCCTGTTCTTAGTTCATTGGGTCATCGATATTATGTTCTCTTTTTAGATGATTATTCTAGATTTTTGTGGACGTTTCCAATTGCGAATAAATCACAAGTATTTTCCGTCTTCATAAAATTTAGAGCGTTCATTCGTACTCAATTCGAAAGAGAAATAAAAAATATTCAATGTGATAATGGGAAAGAGTATGACAATAGGGGAAACTCTCTTAATTCATGCCTCCATACCTCCATATTTTTGGCATCATGCTCTACAAATGGCCACATATCTTCTTAACATAATTCCTTATAAAGGTCTGACATATTTCCCCCCCTCCAAATACTGTATAATAAGAACCCTCTTTATTCTCATCTTCGGGTTTTTGGGTGCTTGTGTTTTCCGTTATTCCCATCCACCGTAATTAACAAACTTCAGGCTCGGTCTACCCCGTGTGTATTTTTGGGTTATCCGTCTAATCATCGTGGTTATAAATGCTTTGATTTATCCTCCAATAAAATCATAATTAATCGCACGTCATTTTTGATGAAACCCAATTTCCTTTTGCGAAAGTTCATACTCCCGAGCCTCGGTCGTATAATTTTTTGGATGAACAAATATCCTCGTATATTATTCGGCATTTTTCGGACATCTCCCGCACCCAAAATCTTCTAGCGGGCCCACTGCCCGCTGGACCCACTGTGCCGTCCCCTATTCCAGTTTCTGGATCAGTCCCAGCAATTGGGCCAGTCCAGCCCACTTCTGGAACTGGTCCAGAAGACGTCCCATTTTACCGATTTGGGCCGGCGGCCCCCCACCGCCCGCCGCTGTCTCGAGCCCAGCAAATTCCCAAAATTCACTCACTTCTTCCTCGAGTCATAGACCGGTCACTCGTAGTCAACGGGGTATTTTTACACCTAAAAGACATTTTAATTTACATTCTGATGTCTCTAGATCCCCCTTACCCCGTAATCATGTGTCCGCCTTAAATGACCCTAATTGGAAAATTGCTATGACTGATGAATATAATGCTCTTATTGATAATAAGACGTGGGAGTTGGTGCCTCGTCCATATGATATTAATGTTATTAGGTCTATGTGGATTTTTGCTCATAAGGAGAATTCAGATGGTTCATTTGCTCGACATAAGGCGCGGCTTGTGGGTGATGGTAAGACTCAGCAGGTTGGGATAGACTGTGGGGAGACGTTTAGCCCGGTAGTCAAGCGGCTACTACTATTCGCACCGTGTGCTTAGCTTGGCTCTTTCAAAGACTTGGCCTATTCATCAGTTGGATGTCAAGAATGCTTTCCTACATGGTGATCTCAAGGAAACAGTCTATATGCATCAGCCGTTAGGTTTCAGGGATCCCAACCGTCCTCATCATGTCTGTTTGTTGAAAAAGTCATTATATGGGCTTAAGTAGTCTCCACGGGCCTGGTATACGAGATTTGCTGACTTTGTTTTGACTATTGGGTTCACTCACAGCAGGTCAGATAATTCCTTGTTCATCTACCACCGTGGTTCGTCACTGGCCTACATTCTGTTGTATGTGGATGATATCATCTTGACTGCCTCTTCCGATGCCTTGCGCCAGTCTATCATGGCCATGCTTAGTTCTGAGTTTGCTATGAAAGACTTAGGGCCTTTGAGTTATTTTCTGGGGATTGCCGTCAAACGTCATTCAGGTGGTTTGTTTTTGTCTCAACGAAAGTATGCTTCTGAGATCATAGAGAGGGCTTGGATGTCATCCTGTAAGTCCACTTCCACTCCCGTTGATGCAAAACCCAAGCTTAGTGCCGCGGCAGGTGCACCATACGAGGACCCGACTCGCTATCGCAGTCTTGCAGGGGCCCTCTAGTATCTTACCTTTACCAGACCGGATATTACGTATGCGGTTCAACATGTGTGTTTATTCATGCATGATCCCAGAGTTGAGCACATGAATGCAATCAAACGCATCATTCGATATATTCAGGGGACACTGGACTATGGGTTGCACTTGTATCCTTCTTCTACATCCACACTTGTCTCGTACACAGATGCGGATTGGGGAGGTTGTCCCGACACCAGACGGTCTACGTCAGGATATTGTATGTTCCTTGGCAATGTTAATGTTAATGTTAATGTCATCTACCTCTCAGGTAATCCGGTTCAGCACCAACGCACTAAGCATGTCGAAATGGACATTCACTTTGTCCGTGAAAAGGTTGCTCGGGGGTAGGTACGCGTATGTCATGTCCCGTCAAGATATCAAGTTGCAGACATCTTTACAAAGGGTCTTCCCTCGATACTCCTTGAAGATTTTAGGGACAGTCTCAGTGTTCTAAGACTGCTCGCTATGATTGCGGGGGTGTGTTAAATAAGGCAATATACACACAATATACAAGTGTATATTGCCTTATTCAATGCCACGAAATCTGCCCATATTGGGCATCTCAGTTTTGGCTATTTTGGTATGAAAATATTGTATATTTGGAAAATATATGTGTAGTATATTGTAATGTATTTGTTACCTAAAGTAGGATTATACACTACCATAATTGAAGAGTTAGAATTATGGTAGAATAAAATTTTAGGAATAGAATAGGAATATTTTGTATCTTATATATATACCTATTCAAGTAATGAAAATAATTAAGGGGATTATTTCTCTCATGGGCAATAGTAAATACAAAGTCAATTAAACTAAGAAGTAGGTAACAAATAAAATATGAATCTCTATATATTCTTATGAACCTGTAAGCTATCCAACTTGACCCTCAATAGTGAAACAAATTGGAAGGAAAACATAAATAATACACATTATTATTTTATGTTATGTAATATTTATTCCTATAATACATTTGAATTTGACAGTACTTGTCAATTAATTCAACTTTCTTTTTTATAAAATAATTGTGGACTGGTCAAAGTAAAACTTCTCAACGTACAATAGGACAAATAAAAGTCCCTTCTTCCAACTACTCAAGTAAAATAATGTACATCATCCTCTTTTGAAACCTGCAGATTCGGTATCCTATGTTCATTTTATGAGGATTTTATATACCCTAAGTTAATTAAATATTTAAGAAAGTAGGAATTAAGAATTTAATTAAAGGAAAAAAACAATTTATTGAAGGTGACTATCCTAATACGTACATAGTAACTGGATCATAACAAGATCTGACTGTTTTTTCTATTTTAAGTAGATGAAAAAAATAATTAAAAGAAGAAGACAAACACACGCCACAAAATTAAATAAATATTACTTTGAGAAAAGCAGTGCACTTAAGTCAAGATACTGGTCTTTTGTTTTGGACTAATTTGCAAAAAAATCTCCCCCGTGAAGAGAATAACAACAAAGCAAACAAAAAAAGAAAAGAAAAGAAAAAGGAAAGTTTATTACTCCCTTTAATAAAACAATTCTAAAATCAACAAAAGTGAAAGAAAAAAGAAAAGAAAAAGAAAAGTTTATTACTCCCTTTAATAAAAACAATTCTAAAATCAACAAAAGGGAAAGAAAAAAGAAAAGAAAAGAAAAAAGTGCAACAGTAATCTTTGCTTTCTTATCAAAATCCTAATTAAATTACATTTGAGTACTGTTTACTCTCTCTTTTTTTTTGTCTCTTCAATTTAAAAAGGGATAACAATATTTTTTGTTTCTCAATTAATGGTAAATACTTATTTTTGTTCATGTAATATCTGATTAAACATATCTAAATTACTATTAATTGAAACGTGTGTTTTTGGTCCACTTATGAAGTAATAGCACAACCTCGACATAACACATATACTAATAATTAAGTAGTGAAATATTTGATATTTGTGGTGAATTTGTGAATATTCACAATAAAGGGATAAAAATACATGTTCCAGTTCATTAAAGTTTACATGTGCTTAGTTATATATCATAAAAACTAAAATTCTAATCTATTACCGTAATAGATGAGGACCAAATGTGCTATTAACAATGTAAAAAAGTTTGATTACTACTTGCAAAAATTTGGAGTGATCTGACTTTGTAAACATATTTTTACAATGTCAATGGATATAAGTTAAAATCTTTGAAAAAAGATTGCATGAAAAAGGAAATAGATGGGTAGAAAATAGTACAAGATGTAATTAAATTTGGAATAAATTAAAGGAGTTTGAAAGTAGAAAGGAGGAAAATGAAACAGAACAAAAGCAAAAGCTGCCACAAGAAGTCTTTTATTCTTTAGAAAAATGGTGGACGTGGGTTTTGCATTTGTAAGATTCATGCAAAAGAAAAAGGAAACCTATATATCTATGTAGCACCCTTTATCAATGAACTCATTACTCCATCATTACTTCAAAAGTCCTGCCCTACATATGAAACATTGATGTTATAACTCTAATACACTCATATACTCCCTCAGTTTAAATTAATATGATGTAATTTGACTCGACATTAAATTTAAAAGATAAAGAAAGATTTTTGAATGTGGTTTAAAATAACTCAAATATATTTATGTGGTTATAGATCATCTCGTTAAACGTAAAATATAAAATTTAAAGTTAAATTATTGTCAAATAAATAAATGTATCATTCTTTTTGAAAGTGACTAAAAAAATAATGTGTTATATAAATTGCGACAGAAGGAGTAATTAATTACTTTTTATATTATCAATGTATTTTAACTTTTTGGAGTATAGCCACTACTAAAAGAAAGCAAATTTTGGATGGAACTCAGCGGTCTTTTCATCATAAATTTTTTATCAACGAGTTAATTTCCGACAGAATATTGGTAAAAATTTTGCGTTCTCTTAGTAATGAAGATCTAGTGTCCAGAATTCACTAGCCTAATTAATTTGAATTCGGGTCATAGAAATTTCACTAGGGGAAGAACTCATAGTCTGATTAATTTAGATTCATGTTGCAGAAAACCTACTATGGAAAAACCAACTATGGGGATTGGGTGGGTGGGTGGGTTGGGTCGGGGGAGGGGGGGGGGGGCTCTAGCGCACCTTTCTATCAAAGAAGACTTCAGTTTCGAGTGCTCAAGACCTCTAATTAAGGTTGGATGAATATTTACCATTCAACAACATTGTATTTATATCTATTTTTTTAATAACATTATAGTATAAAATCTTTTACACTATCTATATATCAAATTAAACTCATAAACATTACCCCCATTTGCTAACATTATGAGCAATTTTATTTATATGAATGTACCTTGAAGAGTTACTCCAAAGAGTAGGGGTTGCAGTAGACGGGTAATCGGATTCGGGTTGCAAAGATCCATCGGATACTCCTCTCTGATCCATAAACCGGCATAGACCTGCCCGATCACCGCCACCAGTGCTTCCTATTGTCGTGAGATCATCTTCTCCTGATCCATCTGATTGCCCTTCAAGCAAATAACCACAAAAAAATAAAAAGCTTATACATATATTCTCTCCGTCCCAATTTATTTGATATAGTTTGACTCGACACGAAGTTTAAGAAATAAAAGAAGACTTTTGAATTATGTGCTTTAAACAAGTCAAAAATATTTGTGTGATTATAAATCATCGCGTAAAAGATAAATGTTAAAGTTAAATTATTGCAAAATAAGAAAATGTATCTTTCATTTTGGGACAGATTAAAAAGGAAATTGTATCACATAAATTGGAACAGACGGAGTATAACTTAATAAGTTCTATGCACTTAGAGTTTTAACACTATCAAATCAATATTAAAGATGACTACAAGTTTTGTTTTTAAGCATCTTATTTGCTATAGCAGATTAACATAAACGTGTAAAAATTCATTTTATTAATCAAATGCGTTTTCTTGCCTCTCGTTTCTTTCTGAAGAGAAAAAAAATCTCATACGGATCAAACTCATATGTTGTGCCTAGTCGTTTAAGTTAGATCTCTATTTCGACACAACAAAAAAGAGTTTACTATGGTCAGTATTGTGAAATATGTAGAACTAATTATCATCACTTTACAACTAGCGTCGTAGAAGTTGTTCTTACAAATATATACAATGCATGTACACGAAATATAAGAAATACACTTTATTATTGACATTTTAGGGTGCAAAATGTGTTTAATAAAACTGATATATTATGAAGAAAAAAAAGGAAGAAAAGTTAAAGACTTTATGCAAGACAACTTACCAGAGGAAACTGCAGGTTTGTCAGTAGTTTTAACAGTGCGATACATCTGCATTGGGAAAGGAATATTTTTTTGGGTCAAATGTTAAAACAAAAATATTTCAAGAATTTCAAAAAATTAAGTACCCTTTACATTTTACCCTAATGTGTATTACTATAAGTTACCTCAATTATTTTTTATATTGCTATTTTATTAGTATCATATTTTCTTGATATCATGCATTTTATCATGCAAGTTGTTGTCACCCCTTTACTTTTTTTTTTCGAGCCGAGGATATGTGGAAAATAGTTTTTCTACCCCACAAATATAAGATTAAAATTTGAATACATTCTTGTTGTTTTTGGTAGAGTTTCTAGAGACCTTTTTTAAGAGTCAAATGCTTCTTTCTTGGAATTGTTTCATTAATCACGAGGCATATTGTATTATTGAATAATGATGACTTACTTTTGTCTGTTACACAAAACCCGCAGTACCACAACCCCCTATGATATTTACCCAAGTACATATTTTTCTCTTTCTTTGTTTATATTTTTTGTAAATTTCTTTTTATGTCTGATAATATCAGAAAGAGCAGACTTGTTTCTTTAATTCATTCACTCAGTCATTCACTGTATTTTCATCGGCTACTGTGCCGGAGGAATTCATCCTGAGCAAGGGACCATTGACAGAGAAAATGAGAGAAAATATTTGGAAAAATAAATAAATTGTTGTCTCAAATATTCTTATATAAATATTTTTTTCTCAGTACCTGTAAATGGCTTTTGACATGAGCTAGAGTAAGATCTTTCACATCCATTAGCTCCAAGACTGATTTAGGTGTTGCCCCTAAAAATATCAAGAACAAAAAAAAAATCCAAGATTAGACATTGTCCATCATTTCCTACCTCAAATATAATGTTATGATAAACCCCAAATTACAAAAAGATGAAATGTTAACATAGAGTAAAGGACAGCCCGGTTTACTAAGCTCCAGCTATGCGGGGTCCGGGAAATGGCCGGATCAATTATGAATTAAACTGAACTCAGTATTTTGACACCAAAAATGGATGTACAGACAGAAAATATCGGTAAAATTTCAACAAATAGTAATTTGAACCCGTATGCGACGAGTTCAGGTTAAGAATATAAAAAATGTTGTATCCATCAAGATTAAATTTTGGATTCGACCCTCATAACATAAAGTATAGTACTTTACGTTATAAGAGTCGGATCCAGAATTTAATCTTTGATGGATTTTTTTTCAGAAAAAGGACAATAAGTTAAGCTTAGGTATGAAGAAATGAAATCATACTTTCATGTCCACCAAGAAGCTCCACAGCATGAACAAATCTAGCATGAAGTGTTCTAGTCCATCTCATTCTTGGTGCTCTCATACTTCTTTTAGCTGGAAGTTTTGGTAAAAATCTTGATCTCATCAAACTATGAGTATTTGCAATATTTTCATGATGGGAATGCCCTAATCCTCCTACATGACCATATTGAGTATGATGATGATGATGATCTTGAAGATGATGATGATGTGGCATTTGATAAGACGGCGATGATATCCCATTAAACCTACTATTGAAATACGGCAAAGAAGAAGAAGATGATGATGATGGGTAAAAACACATCTTTGGATCTTTCTCCTTGTCCAAATTTGTAGCCAAGAAAGGGAACGAACGGTTGTGATTGTACACCGGGATACCCTTGATAGGGCGTAAACCGTCCGATACATCTAAAGAAGAAACCCCATGATTTATTTGGTTCATTGGTTGCACCATATGGCTATAATTTGGGCTATGGTGGTTGTTGTTGTTGTAATAAGGGTTTCTGGGTAGGTGGTCTAAAAAAACCCTTCTTGTAATTGTTTCATCATTGATGATGGCGTCGGTGGTGGTTGTGGTAGTGATAGTGATAGTTGGGTGAGCTAACGAGAGTTCAGTAAGGCAATTTTCCGTCTTACTGAACTCTGATCTCCCGTGATTTTCACTCACTTTAGTGACGCATCGGCCCGAGAGGTCGAAACTAGAGGAACTATTTGGAGTACTAATGTTGAGAGAAAGATCAGGAATTGGCTTTGTAGAATTAGAAGATGGGGTTTCAATGAAAACCCCTTCTAAGGGCATCTTTATGGATTTTAAAGAAAATCTCTAACAACAACACAGATTTAAGAATATTGTTTCTTTAAATTTTTCTAATAGTGGCTTTTCTTTTCTTTTTTTGTTGCTTTGGGAGCTTTAGCTTTAGCTCCAAAACCCCAAATTTATGATAATATGCCCGGAGAATAGAGCAAAAAGTTGCACAAAAACACAAACAAGACACGTCACAAAGAGATTTAGAAAAAGGGAAAAAAAGTAAAAGATAGGCAAACTTTAAGTTTGATTTTGGAAGGAAAAAAGTGCTAGGAAAAGAAATTGTTTTAATAGTGGATATGTTAGGATGAAGATGAGGAAGAAGAAGAAGTGAAGTGATATGAAAAGAATGGAAGAAAAATAAAAGAAGGGAATATTAATATTAAAAGAAAATGAGAGGAGAAAAGAATTCCAGAAAGGCAATGGATGAAATGGAAAGAAAAAGAAGAGAAGAAGAGGGGGGGGGGGGGGGATTTGGGACTATATTGTTAAATTCCTCGAGAGTGTATCTTGGAAAATGACACTAGAATAAGGTGAGGCTATTTTCTTAATTTTCTCTCTTTCTCTAGTCAAAAGAAAAAACAAAACTACATTGTCCCCGAGCATAGTTGGATGACAAATGAGTGAAACTTAAAATTCAGCTGGAGATCTGCAGCGTAGGTTCGAACCCTGGTGGGAGCAATTTGCTCTCTTTTGAGGTAAGACCTTGTAGGTGAATATCAGATGTTTTGTTCTCAAACTCTGGTCATTCAGGCACATCCCGCGATTTACTGGTAGTAGTGCTGAAGGACCGAGACTACTATCTCCAGGAATAGTCTAGCGTAAGCAAGGAAGCTGGATTATCAAAAAAATAAAAGTACATAAATTTCAGAAATACAAACAAAACAAACAAAGAAATTACTGGTAGTAGTGCTGAGGGACCGAGACTACTATCTCCAGGAATAGTCTGGTATAAGCCAGTAAGCTGGATATCAAAAAAATAAAAGTACATAAATTTCAGAAATACAAACAAAACAAACAAAGAAACAAGACATTGAACAAAAAAATAAAAATAAAAGACAGTCTGGGGACGGACCACAAGAGTATTATATACAGTTTATCTTATTATTTCTCCGACTTGAACCTGTGACCAGAAGATCTGAAGACACTTTTATCAATTACGCCAAGATTCCCTTCAAAACACTAAATAGAAATATTAAAATTTAAAATAGCACAGAAAGAAGAAAACATGACATAAAAGAAAATTAGAGTAAATAATACATGCTGACATTCTAAAGACTTATCTCCGAGTTTAAGTGAGGTACATTGTTAGTGTAATAAAATTTTATATTATTAGATAACTCAAATGATATTAATTTGCATGGAGCTAGCATGTGAAGTAGGGTTCGACAGAACCCATTAATTTTAATGTAAACCTTGTATATTCATTGTGAAATATATGAATAGGTACGTATAATAAACTTCTATCCTAGATTCTCTTTATTTACCTGTAAGCCTCCTTAAAAATAGAATTTTTAATTTTAAAAATAAGATAAATTACCTCCCATAACAGGATAAGTTGACTAGATAATATAAAAATATTTACAATAATGTGTATATAACTTAAACTCGATATGTAGTTTAAGTTTTACACACTGAAGGTATATACTTTTCTTTACGCCACCAGGTAAACTTGTCATACAACAATAAAAAAAAATACTTCATATCAAGCCTGAAAAATAGCTTAATAACATGATAGAAACAACAACATACTCAGTGTAATCCCATAAAGTGACGTCTCGGAAGAGCTGGATGTACGCAGACCTTATCTCTATCTTTGTGGGGTAGAGAAGTGTTTCCGATTAACCCTCGGTTCAAAACGATGCAGGATTGCAAGGAAAATAAGACAACAAAATATCAAGATCGTAATAACCTGATAAAATTAATTTAATTTGAGTGTACAAATTTGGTATATGTGAGTAATCATAACTTCAATCCATGACCAATAATGGTTGTGGTGTAGTGACTGATACTACTTTATCTTTAATCAAGGTCTCGAGTTCGAGCCCCCTTGGGTATCCCCCAATGTGGGACTACCCGGCACGAATCCGGATTAACCGGGCCTCAATGCGGGTACTGGATACCGGATGGGAAACCAAAAAAACTTAAATCCATGAAGAATCATTATTGAAGTAAACATTTAGATAAATAAATTATTGAACCCAAAAAAAGATAAATAATGACTTTTGATTGATTTTCTTTCCCGCAGATAACTGGTGATTCTTTTCCCCCCACTCTCTCCGCTTCTACTTCTTGTCTTTTCTATTTTCATTCTCTCTCTCACATTATGTTTTTTTTCTTTCTGTATATCACTTTATCGTATTCTAATTAGTATTATTTTTTCTGATCAGTACATTAATTTATAATACCATTTTTATACTAACATGTAAAGACAAACGTATTCAAGTTAATGTAATCTGTAGCTTCTACACACCCCACCCCTAAAACACTGGATTTTTAAATAGAGGCGGATCTACAATATTACTTATGTGTTCGTGTAAATATCAATAGCTTTTGTCTAGATCATAAATATGTATTAAGAAATCTATTAAATGTATATATAAATATTTAATTGTCAACTTGAAAGTGGTTGTAGAAACTAAATTAGGGCAAAATTGAATAAACGGTTCCTCCCAACCCAATAACTTTAGTTCATCCTATGTTTGTATTAAAAAATTTGCTAAATATGTACAAAAATTAAAATCAAAATTCATTTTCTAATACCTGATCATAAAATTCAGAACTCATAAAGTTCAAAATTTGAATCCGTCTCTATCCTAAACCCGCTATAACTTGAAAAGTGGGAAGGGGGGGGGGGGGGGGGGGTGTTAGAGGATTGAGGTCATACACCTATTTGTATGTTTATAATATAAGTTTAACGTATGTACACCGCCAATCAAATTAGTTTATCTTTGTGTACTGAATGTGAAAATTTATTTTACCCTATCAGATTAAGTAACATGCAATAGGTAATTGTTAAGTGAAATATATTAATGGTGTAAAAAGGATTTGTACAAGTGAAATAATTATAATATATGTACACGAATACATATGTATGAACATAAAAGTACAAATAAGGCATTGACTTAAGGGAGATAGAGAAGGGCAGAAAAAAAGGGGTGTTTGTTTGGTAGTAAGCATAAATGGGTTACATGTGCATAAACCTAAATAAAAACACACACATTACCTTCTAATTCCCTTTCATACTCCTAAATATTCCCTTCTAATCTTTCAACATCTTTGTCTGGCATCTTCGATTTTATTATGTCTTCCTCCCCATGACACACACAACACATACATATATATATATATATACCAAAATAATAGTAACAAATAAATTCTATAGCTAAATAACAAATTTTTTCATGAATCCTATTTAGTGACGCAACAACAACAAAAATTTTAGTTAGGAGCGGTTTAGCGATTGATTATATAAAAAAAGAGTTGTTAGTGTTAAATTTAAGAGGCGGCGAAAATTTAGAGAGAAGAAAAAATATTGGAGAATTCTTTCTTGGTTTCATTAATCATAATGACATATTTATTTTTGCCTGCAAAAGTTTTCCTTTCCCTAGTCTAACAAGAAAACCCTATTCTACTAAAGTACTATAATTACAATTTACCAAATATACTTAGATTAGAATTTTACCATAAAACTAATAAAGTTAAACTAGGAAACATCACAATAACCCCCCCCCCCGAAGTTGGAGCATGGGGGTCTCGAATGCCCAACTTGCCAAGCAGATATTCATGTTATGATTTTTCCAAAGCCATTGTAAACACGTCGGCGAATTGTTCGTTGGTTGACACATAACTCGGAAGAATTATATCCAATTGAAGTGCATCCAGGACACAATGACAGTCAACTTCAATATGTTTAGTCCGTTTGTGAAATACCAAATTTTGTGCAATATACAATGTTGTTTGACTATCACAACACATTCTAACCGGAGATTTGTGTTCGACGCCCAAGCTATGTAGGATTTCCTTCAATCATTTCAATTCACAAACAGTCATTGCCATTGAATGGTACTCCGCCTCTGCTGACGAGCGAGAGACAATGTGATGCTTCTTGGTTTTCCATGATACCGGTGAATTTCCGAGGCAGATAAACCATCCAGTGAGCGATCTTCGGGTCAATGGACATCCAGCCCAGTCCGCATATAATTGGAGATCACAATCTTTACTTAATACAATTCCTTGCCCAGGATTCTTTTTCAAGCATCTTACCATCCGGAGAGCGGCTCTCCAGTGTGCTTCCTTCGGTTGGTGCATGAATTGGGACATAACATATACACAATAGGACAACTCCAATAGTGTAAAACAGAGGTATATCAATCTGCCGACCAGACGTCCTTATGATTACAGATCTTCCAAATTAGCCCCTTTGGCCAACGCCAGATTGTGATTTTGTTCCATGGGAGTTTTAATCGATTTTGCTCTCAGTAGGTTGGACTCAGAAATTATATCCAAGGCATACTTCCGTTGGCAAAGAAATAATTCAGTTGGTCCACGCGCAACTTCAACCCCTAAAAAATACTTCAGGAGACCCAAATCCTTTATGTTAAAACAGATTCGGAGATAGTCTTTGGACCGTGCAATGGCACCATGGTCATTTTTGGAGATAATCAAGTCATCTACATAAACTAAGACGTTAACTTGTGTACTTCCTTGGTACATCGTGAAGAGAGAATGATCGAAGTATGACTGTTTGAATCCATATTTCATCAAAGAACTCGACAATTTTGTAAACTAGCATCGTGAAGTTTGTTTCAACCCATGCAAAGATTTTTGGAGTCGACATACTTGCCCCGGACCAGACACATAAAATTTCGATGGTAATTTCATATAAACTTCTTCTGCCAGTTCTCCGTGCAAGAAGGCGTTATGAACATCCATCTATTGGAACTCCCAATTTTGAGCGGTCGCTACCGCTAAGAAGATCCTAACGGTCACTATCTTCGCAACTGGAGCAAATATTTCATTGTAGTCAATATCTTTCTCCTGCTTATTACCGAATATGACCAATCGAGGTTTATATCGTTCAATTGTTCCGTCCGAGTTGTATTTGATCTTGTACATCCATCTACATCCGCGTGCTTTCTTACCCAGCAGCAATGTTTCCAATGTCCATATGCCATTGTCCTCTAATGCTTGTATTTCTTGTTGCATGGCTTTTCTCCAACATTCATTTTTCATAGCCTCTGAGAAGGATTTTGGTTCAATTCCTGTAGTAATTACTACAAGGAAGCTTTGGTGTTGAGAGAAAAAATTATCACAGAATATATAGTGAGCTAAAGGATAATGTGCACCTAGGGTTGCTAAGGATCGGGCGAACACGTTGATGGACTTTATTTCAGGAATGTTCCAGTAACGTAGTCACGTAATCGAATCGAGTCATTCTTCTGATGTTTAACTCGACCCAATTGTTCCTCTGGTAGTTTTTTATTGGCCCGGGTACCTTCCGTCTGTACTTCTTTTACATTTTCATTATTCGGACTAGCATGTGTCCGGTTTAATTTTGGCTGATCCGTAGGTTCAATATCCGGTGTCTGAATTTCTTATATTCGAGCTTTTTTTGCACCTACATTATATGTATGTTCTTCTTCGAAAACGTGTTGAACCCTTTCGTCCTTTGTTTCGTCCGGGATCGCTTCTATGTTGTCGACCAAGTTACATGTTCCTATGGTAAAATGGAACTTAGTCTCGTAGAAGTCCACATCTCTTGAGACTAAATATTTATCATTTTCTAAGTCATACAGTCTCCAACCTTTCTGTCCGTAGGGGTATCCCAAAAATATACACTTACGAATCAGACTCTCAAACTTATTTCTTGTTCTTCCCTTTGTGTGTTCATAACATAGTGACCCTAGCACCATTAAGTGATCATAATAAGGCGTCTCCCTGTATAAAATTTCATAGAGGGGTTTTCCATTCAAAATCAAAGATGGTGTTCTATTGATCAAGTATTCCACAATCAAAACGCATTCTCCCCAGAATTTAACCAGAAGATGGCCCTGAAATCTCAATGCTCGGGCCACATTAAGAATGTGATGGTGTTTTCTTTCGACTCTTCCATGTTGCTGAGGTGCTCATGTAGATGTTTAAAACAGAATTCCATGTTCAAAGAAGTAAGCCTTCATACACGTAAACTCAATTCTGTTATCACTTCTAACTATCTTCACCCTTTTTCTGAATCGCCTTTCCATAAGAGCGAAGAAATTCTTCAAGGTTTGGGACACTTCTTTCTTATTAACTAAGAGAAAGATCCACATGACTCATAAACGATCATCCATAATAGTCAAAAATATGAAGCACCACAAGAGGAAAAGGTCCTATATGGTCCCTATAAATCGCAATGGATCATCTCAAAAGTATCCGAAGTAATATTCTCACTTAAAGGAAAAACACTTCTCGTTTGCTTTGCTCGTTGACATACATCACATTCTCTATCCAATCTATCATCATTCTTCTTTAATCCTAATGTCGTAATAGACTTTGTTACTTGTGCTGAAGGATGACCCAACCGTTTGTGCCAAAGATCGAACTAATCAAATGCCTCTGCCTTCATAGCCCGTATCAGCGGTACATTTCAAAAATAGTAAAGTCCACCTCAACGCTCACCCTTTCCAATCAACTTCTTCATGGTGGAGTCCAGTATAGCACACATAATTCTATTAAATGTCACATCATAATCTAAATAATCAACTAGTTGTGACACAAATATTAAATTGCATGTCAAATCTGGAACATAAAGAACATTTTTCAATCATATCTTGTCATTCAGAATGGTTGTTCCTTCTTTTGTAGCCACTGAGCTACTTTCATCCGAAAGCCTAACTAGACACTCAGAAATGTCCCGCTGATCACTCAGTTTCTCTGAATTACCTGTCACATGATTGGTAGCTCCGGAGTCAATAATCCAGGATGAGTTTTCGGTCTTACCATCCATCTTGCTATTCGGATTTATTTCTTGTGAATTCAACACGTGAATCACCATTTTCCGAATCTCCTCACTCAGATTGTGAGGTCTTATCCAGCCTGTGTTCATCTGTTCTATCTCCGCATGTGCATCTTTAACAACAATGACGTTAGCCCGATAGTTG
Organism: Anisodus tanguticus; assembly: GCA_034509755.1. Taxonomy (NCBI): domain Eukaryota; kingdom Viridiplantae; phylum Streptophyta; class Magnoliopsida; order Solanales; family Solanaceae; genus Anisodus; species Anisodus tanguticus. The sequence continues at coordinate 1,643,856 of CM067543.1, read as the reverse complement.
TCTTTTACGCGATCCGATCCCGGGCCTCTCCTCTGCTGTTGTTTTTTTCCTCGTCTTCTTCCTCTAGATTTTCTGTCTCCTTTTTTATATCCTGGCCACCATTCCAGATACCCAATGAGTTGAAAACATCATTCCACAACGTATTCGTATCTCTTGCAATGTGTGCAGAATGCACCATCGTTCTTCTCTTCACCTTGGTCACGGTAAAAATTTCTCCCTTGTACGGTAAAGGCCACGATTTCACTCCGTTCTTCCATTTTTCATGTGAGTCCTCTCACACGCTCTTCTTGCACTAGTTTCGAGTAGACTTTGTTTAATGATCGCAACAGTTCTTGGGCCAGTATGTTCAATCTCACCATTTCATACATTGCCTCACCTAATCCCATGAGGAAAAGATGCACTTTTTCTTCTTCTATTTTGGTTTCCAAGATCATCCCCAGATTGCATGTGCGCTTTCCGCACTTGCAAGTCAGAATCTGTTCTTCGTTTGCCAATTCTTCCCACAACTTAGTTAGTTTTCCATATTAATCCACTATGGTCTTTCCCTTCTGCTTGCACTCTGCAAGTTTTGCCTTCAGTTGTTGCATCCGAGGACTGTTGATAATAGCGAACCGCTCTCGGATGCTCGTCCATAATTTTTTCACTTCCTCTTTATGCGAAATCGTTGAGTGAAGCGTTGGTTCGATGGTGTTGCAAATCCATGACACCAACAAATAGTTTATAGTCCATCAATCTTCTAAGCCCGACGATTCTTCATTCGGCTTCTGGATTGTACCATCAACGAAGCTGAATTTCTTCCTTGCTCTTAGGGTCGTCCTCATGGATCTAGCCCATTCTTCGTAATTCTCTCTCTTCAATTGGACTTGTGTCACCACAATTTCAGAATTATCTTTTGACGTAATGTCATAAGGGAGATTGTCTTTCTTTGAATTTTCTTTTCTTCACCGGATTATTTTATTTTTATCGCCGGTTTCTCCGTCACCCGCCATTATTTAGGATTTTCGTATTATTTTAACGAGGCTCTGATACCATGTTATATTTGAGAGGCGACAAAAATTTAGAGAGAAGAAACAATATTTGGAGAATTCTTTCTTGATTTCATTCATCGTAATGGCCTCTATATATAGAGGCAAAAGTTCTCCTTTCCCTAGTCTAACAAGGAAACCCTATTCTAATAAACTATTATAATTACAATTTAGCAAATATACTTAGACTAGGATTTTACCCTAAAACTAATAGAGTTAAACTAGGAAACATCAAAATAGTTAGCTACAAACGATTTAGTAACAGATTAGCGTCGAAGGTCTTAACTAATTTCAGTATTTTGTAATGAATTATCTGGTATTCAATATTAACTAGTACAACTAATATGAATTTTGTGTCGCGTAGGAACCACTAAAATAGGTAGCGCTTTTTATAAAAAATAATCATATTTAGAACTTGAATTCGAGACAGGGCGGAGCTAGAGAAACCGAAGGGGATTCATATTGTATATGTAAGGTAACTTCTCTGTAGGTGAACGTTTTGTCTTTGTTACTATCCGAGATCTCTGATTAAGGACCGTACAAAAATCCCATCTCATCCGGCCACCAGTGGACATCCCTACCCTCAAGTGTTAAGATTTTCAAAAACCAACGCTAAATCAAAGGGTTTGAATTAATTTCTTTTAGTACTCTTCTTGTTTATTTATTCATTTATTAATTGTTTTGAAATCATATTGGGAAGTAACTTCTCTAGCACTTTCAATGCTTTTACTGGAGATTAACAAAACTAGGTCTAGAAGTTGCAAACATCTTTGTGTCATCTTTTATAAAATTGATTTAATTTATTTTAAAATTTTTAGCTACACCCTCTCCAATGCCCACACTAAATTACACAAGTCCATAGGTGGTGTTTGGCTGGAGCATTAAATGCTCTACAGATATGGTTATTTTGCTCTCTCTATGGTTTGTATTGTTTTATTTACATTTTTAGATCTTCTCTTTTTATAAGACAACTTTGGGCAAAAATTATTCTATTAATAGTGTTGAAAGACAAAGTACCATAAAGTTTTAAAAGCTTTGGGCTGGTATAAAGAGGCAGATTTAAAATTTTGAATTTTATGTTATATGTTAAAATTTTGAATTTTATGTTAAGTTAAAATTTTGAATTTTATGTTATAGGTTTCTACAATAATATTAAATTACTTATTCCATCTCAAATTATTTGTCATGGTTATTGAGAATAGTTTTCTCAAATTGTCATTTTAGAAACTAAAGTATCATTAACTATTTTTCTCCATTTTACCCGTAGTAGAAATTTGTAATTAATGGAGATGACACATAAATAAAGTAAATATTTAATGAAGAAAAATTATAACTTAGATATAAATAAGGGTAAAGTAGATCAAATATTCCTCCTAATTAATATTTCTTAAGGGGCGTGTAAAACAAAAAAAATGACAAATAATTTCAGACGGAACAGTAACTTACCGTATCAATTGGGTCTACACTCATAACATTTATAGATATTTAGTGATTTAAAAAAAAATATACACTCATATACTTGGTATCAACAAAATCTATTGTATTCCTGAACCCGTAGGTAAAGCTTTGGATTCACCCCTATTTGTATGGCTACATAAATCAATATGAATAGATATATAAGTTCAAACTCGTCTTAAATTCACTTATTCTAAATTTTGAATTCGTCTCCACTAAATGAAAGCGACCAAAGGAGCAGAGAATATATTGTTTTTCACATTTGCATATTAGCTAGACTATTATCGGGTTACACTGCTCTGAGAGTTATGTAAATGTAATTTTATTTTAAATTTTACTCTTCTATATATAATTGTCACGATATAGTCAACCTGGATCAAAATATTAGATGAACTATAATCCCACGGTCTATCTGGATCGAAATATTAGGTCCCTCAACATCACAAATCTACACTAACAAGAAATCTTATTAGTGCACCGGGATGCCCTTTTTATGTATATAATTTACCATCTGAGAGTAACAATTATAAATATCTTATCCTTCTTTTTTTTTCACAATTTTCTTCTATTTTTTTTCCATCTCCAAAAGGGAAAAAAACAAAAAAAAACTTGGAATGAGTTATTTAATATTGAGAGTGAAGATTTAGCCACGTGCATCCAATTATGGGCCACTGTTTGAAAAGAATGTAACATAGAGGATATGGAATACCTTTGGTACTTTTATAGTTTAAATATTTCGCTATAATTCTATATATCATACAAAATAAGATCTCATTGAAAGGAAGACATCACGTTAGTTATTTCACTCCCCTCGCTCTGCTAATTGATATGATAACCAGTAAAGGAAGAGAACGCATAAAAGCATAATAGTTATGAAATAGTAAAGTATACCATGGGTATACTCATTCCCAATCAATCACAACCATTTGATAATTTTGGGTCCCATGTTATTCAGACTTTAGGAATGAAGGGAAACAAATGAAAGACCAATAACCCTCCTAGGTCAACCATAATTTTCATAAGGCAACAAATTGAAGAAAGTTATATTCAATAATCATTACTCATGAGTGTGGAGTAAATTAATTATAAGTATTCATTACTCAAATCATGTTAAATGATGTACTTATTTAATATAAGCATATAGTACAACAATATCAACAACCCCCAGTGAAAATCTCACAACGTGGGGTCTGGGAAGGGTAAGGTGTACGCAGACCTTATCTCTACATTGAGAGGTAGAGCGGTTGTTTCCGAGAGACCCTCGGCTCAAGACAAAACCTAAGCACATGTAGAGCAAGAAAAACGGTCAGACCCAGACATAAAATTTAAGGCAGTATGAAAATGCTGAAAATGCTGAAAACGCTGGTATCCAAAGCGAATGGGCCATGCCAGCGCATTTTGAAAAGGAAAGGAACTAACATAGATACATAAGCTAAACAAGTACACTAAAGAACACCCAACAACAGAAATCACACGCTACTATACATCAATAATGCGCCTACTAGTATGGTAAGCTAAGCGGACCCACAATAATCGCACTATACTACCAGTCTGTACGCCTAAGTAGTACTACACTCGACTACCTACTACCCTTCTACCTTAATCTGTGTCCTCCACAACCCCTATCTAAGGTCATGTCCTCAGTAAGTTGCACCTTCGCTATATCCCTTCTAACCACCTCTCCCAAATGCTTATTCGGCCTACCTCTACCTCTCCTAAATCCGTCCATAGCCAACCTCTCACACCTCCACACATGGGCATTTGTGTCTCTCCTCTGCATATGCCTGAACCATCTCAACCTCACTTCACGCATCTTGTCCTCCACCGAGATCACTCCCACTCTGCCCCGGATATCATCTTTTCTAATCTTGTCCCTCCTTGTATGCCCACACATCCACCTCAGCATCCTCATCTCCGCCACTTTCATCTTTTGGATGTGCAAAGTCTTGACCGGCCAACACTCCGCCCCATACAACATCGTCGGTCTAACCACCACTTTATTGAGGTTGTCTTTAAGTTTTGGTGGCATATTTTTATCGCACAAGACTCCAGATGCAAGCCTCCATTTCAGCCACCCCCGCCCCAATACGGTGTGTGACATCATCATCAATCTCTCCGTTCCCTTGGATAATAGACCCGAGATACTAAAGCTTTCTTTCTTCAGAATGACCTAGGTACCAAGTCCCACCTCCACGCCTGTCTCCAAGTCATTCCCGTTATTAAACTTGCACTCCAAAATATAAGCATATAGTATTTTTATTAATTTGCTCTATTAGCACAGATTTATAATTTGAGTTGAAGATAGTTGGTACATTTGTACCCGTTGCTAACAAGTTATATTTTCCCACGGAAAAGAATTTCGTGAGAATTTGTTACACTTTTTTTTTATCTTTTAATTTCTCACCTAGTAATTTGGTTCACAGTTAGATGATATTAATCTCCCTTGGGGAGTCTTTCATTAATATCAAGGTATATATAGAGTACAATATTCATCCCTTATACAATAGGAATCATAAGCCTATACAAAAGAGGAATTCTAGTCTTACCATAATTATATTTACACAATATATGGAAATATTCTAATTATGGGTAGGGAATATATTGTTTCCTATATTTACACGTTTACATACCCCCTCAGTCGGAGTGGGAGGAGGCCGGACGCTGAGACTGGATCTGAAGTCAAGAAATAACTGTCTGGGAAGTCTTTTGGTAAATATGTCTGCATACTGATAGGATGATGGAACATGTAACACTCTGACATGGCCTAACGCAACTTTCTCGCGAACGAAGTGTAGGTCTATCTCAATATGCTTGGTTCGCTGATATTGAATCGGATTATGAGAAAGATAGATGGCAGAGATGTTATCACAATACACAATAGATACCTGACGCAAAGGACACTGAAGTTCTAACAGTAAATTTCTGAGCCAATAAATCTCGGCTACTACATTTGCAACGCCTCGTACTCACCTCGGACCGGAGCGAGATAGGGTAGCCTGTCGCTTAGCAGACCAAGAAATCAGATTATCCCCTAAGAAAACACAAAAGCCGGAGGTGGAGCGTCGCGTGTCCGGACACCCTGCCCAATCTGCATCCGTATATGAAAGCAACATGTCTGGTGCAGAGGGGTATAGGTGCAAACCATAATCAAGAGTGCCCTTAATGTATCAAATGATACGCTTAAGAGCAGTGAAATGAGACTCTTTGGGGGCATGCATGAATAAGCACACCTGCTGAACAGCATAAGCTATGTCTGGCTTGGTGAATGTGAGATACTGAAGTGCACCTGCAAGGCTCCTATACAGAGTAGGATCAGAGACTGGAGCACCATCCATAGCACTGAGCTTAGATTTGGAATCAACTGGAGTAGGCACCTCTTTGCAGTTCGCCATCTTAGCCCTGTACACAATCTCTTCTGCATACTTACGCTGACACAAGAACATATGATTGGCAGACCTGGTCACTGATATCCCCAAAAAGTAACTCAGCTTCCAAAAATCAGTCATTGCAAATTCGGACTTGAGCAAGACAATAATCTCATTTTTCAATCCGTCGGAGGAGGCAGTAAGAACAATATCATCCACGTAAAGTAATAAGTAAGCAGTGCTACTACCTCGATGAAAAATGAAAAGTGATGTATCACTCTTGCGCATACAAACCCAATCTGCAAGATATACCCGGCAAAGCGATCATACCACGCACGGGGGCCGTTCGTGCCATATAGTGACTTACGGAGACGGCACACATAGTGAGGAACTGCCGGATGGGTGAACCCCGGTGGTGATGCATGTAGACTTGTCTCTCGCATCCCCATGTAAGAATGCATTCTTCACATCAAGCCGATGGATCGGCCAGTGTTTGCCCATGGCTATGCTCAAAATTGTGCAGATGGTAGCCGGTTTGACAACCGGGCTGAAGGTCTCACCACAATCAATGCCCTCCTGCTGATTTGTGCCATTAGCCACAAGACGGGCCTTATACCTCTCAAGATCCCCATTGTCTCTGAACTTGTGACGAAATAGGCACATACAACGACTGATATTCACCCTCTCAAGTCTAGGTACTAGATCCCACGTGTGCTGTTTAGTTAAAGCATTGAATTCCTCATACATAGTCGCATTCTAATTAGGGTCTTGTATGGCCAATTTTGGGTTCTTTGGAAGTGGAGAGATTGTTTGGGAAGACAAGTTGAAATGGACTTTGGGTTTGAAGATGCCATGCTTTGAACGAGTTTCCATTGGATGGGTAGGGACAGTGGGTGGCGGAGTGGTGTCTGAGACGGGGGGTAAAGTCGGATAAGGAGAAGGTGGGGGCGAAGCCGTCGGAGGCGCCGCGGCTCCTGGATCGAGAGTCACGACCCTAGAAGGTTGATAGGCTTCTCTGAAGTTTGGGCGCCGTGGCGCCTCAGCACAGGGCCGCGGCGCTGTCGACGGTGTTTCAAAAGATTGCTCTCTGGAAATCAGGCACCGCGGCGCCTCCCCTCGAGGCCGTGGCTCTGACGACGGAACAGAGGATGTTAGTTATTCGATTATGAGGGGAGAGATGGCAGACTCGTCAAGAAATGAGTAGTCCTATTTTTGGAATTTTGGAAGATTCGAAAACGGGAATGTGGTCTCGTCGAATGTAACGTGACGAGATATGTGGATCTGACGAGTCGACAACTCATAGCATAGATAGCCCCTATGGTTCGGCGGGAATCCTAGAAATACACATGGAGTGGACCTAGGAGTGAGCTTGTGAGGGGCGGTGGAGCTAAGGTTGGGATAGCACAGACAACCAAAAATCCGTAGATGATCATAAGAGGGGATTCTATGGTAGAGGATTTCGGTAGGGGTCATATTGTGAAGAGTGCTAGTAGGGAGAATATTTAGAGTGTATTCTGACATTTTAGCAGCATAGACCTAGAAGAGTGGAGGGAGGGAGGCATGAATCAATAAGGTGCAATCATATTGTTAATGGTGTGGATGATTCTTTCAGCTTTACCGTTTTGTGGTGAGGTGTGAGGGCAGGAGAAGCGAAAGACCATGCCATTATTGGTACAAAAGCGGTGAAACATAGAGTTATTGAATTCACGACCATTATCGCACTGAAATGATTTTATGCCTTTTCCAAATTGTGTTTGAATGAACTTGCGAAACTCAAGAAATTTGACAAACACTTCCGATTTAAATTTAAGAGGGTATAACCAAACGTAGTGTGAAAAATCATCAAGCAACACAAGATAGTATTTATGACTGAGAGAACTAGAGATAGGAGATGTCCATAAATCGGCATGTATGATATCAAAATGAACAAATGTAACACTAGTAGATGATTTAAACGGAAGACGAATATGTTTGCCTAAAGAGCAAGAAATACAATTTTGGGCAGGTTTCCCATTACAAGCAATGAAATTGTTGCCTCTAAGAAAATTAAAAACTGGGACTCCTAGATGACCAAGCCTATTATGCCAAGTTGAAGAAGAAATGGCCGCTAGAGTGACGGGACAGCAAGATCTGGCAGCGGAGGTGGAAGTGAATGGATAGAGATCCCCCGTGCTATTGCATCTCGTAAGAGGTGTCCCCGTATGAAGATCCTTCACAGTAAAACCAAAAGGGTCAAAATCCATAGAGACAGAATTATTACGAGTAAATTGGCGGACAGATATGAGGTTCTTAATCATGTGTGGGGCATATAGGGTGTTTTTTAGGGAGAAGGGTGGATGAGGAGGTTGTGTGTATGAGGTACCATAACCCTTAACTGGAATGTGTTGTCCACTATCAACTGTAACATATTGAGGATGCTTTAAACGAAATAGTTTAGGAATAGTACCTGCAGACTGGGTGTCGTGAGATGTGGCGCCTGAGTCCATGTATCAAGTATTGTCAGGCTGTTGCATAGAGAGGGTGCTGAACGCCTGACCCAACTCAATGGGTGTCATGCTGGAGGAGGGCTGCGGGACCGGACCTTGCATGAAGTGGGCCTGCTGTGGGGCTGGAGCGGGGCCTAACAAACCGGGGTAAGAATACGGATTGTATGGCTGCTGGTACTGGAATGGACTTGGCGCCGCGACTCTGAACTGGGGCACCGCGTCTCAGTACTGGGGCGCCGCGGCGCTATAGACGAACTGCTGAGGAGCCACGGCCCAGTTGTTCTGCGATCTCTGTTGCTGTTGGTTCTGTTGACCGCGACCATTGCCACGACCACGGCCTCCTCTACCGCCGCGACTTTTTCCACCCTTGCCGCCGCGGCCCTGCCGCTGTTGGGAGTTGTCTGGTGGCGTCTGATCTTGGGGTTGCGTGTCGACAGCTAACACCTGCTGGGCGTGCTCATCCTGCTTAGCACGACGGGTTTCTTCGAGCAACAATTGTGAGCGAGCTTTGTTAAAACTCGGTAGCGGATCTGCCTGTTGAATAATGGTAGCCAAAGTATCATATTCGCCCTTAGTAAGGCCAGAAATCATTTGTAGCATCATTTTATCGTTAGTGACAGGCGTGCCGATGTTGGAGAGTTGATCCGCTAGAAGTTTAAGCTACTTGCAGTACTCAGAGACATTAGAGAAGTTTTCAAGACGTGTTTTGTTGAACTGTTCTTCCAGATACACGGCACGAGTGTGCTTGTTGTCCTGAAAAATTTCCTCCAAACGATTCCACAAGTCAAGGGCTGTGGAGTCAGATTTCATTATAGTAAGGAGCAAATCCTGAGAGATACTACCATATATCCATTGTTTGACGCCGGCGTCGAGACGATGCCAGATAGAATCATCAACCTCCGTAGGGCGCGGAATAGTGTCATCAATATGGTCAAGCACGTTATAGAGACATGCATGATTGCGAAAAGTTCAACCCAAGGAGAATACTTGGTTGTTTTCTTGATCAAGAATAATGAGAATATGGTTCTTGATGTTGGAAACGATGAGGGCGGGATGAAACGGGGGTGATGACTTTGTGGTGGGATTTGTGGAGGTAGAGGCGTCAGAAAGTGTGAAAGAATCAGGGATAGCCATTTAGAGAAGAGAAGAAAGGAAGAACAAAACCCGAAAAACAAGAAGAAAATCCGGGAGGGCCGCGGCGTAGGAGAGGCAGCTGGCGGCTGTGGAAGAGAAAGATTTTTAGGGTTTTGTTTATTTGGCTCTTGATACCATGTTAGATGATATTAATTTCCCTTGGGGAGTCTTTCATTAATATCAAGGTATATATAGAGTACAATATTCATCCCTTATACAATAGGAATCCTAAGCCTATACAAAAGAGGAATCCTAGTCTTACCATAATTATATTTACACAATATATGGAAATATTCTAATTATGGGTAGGGAATATATTGTTTCCTATATTTACACGTTTACATTCACGCCTAATCCGAAATTGTAATGCGTAAGAAGTGAGAAGCGTTCCCTGTCAGATTTTTTCAAAAAAAATCACCAGTTATCCTTTTCTTGGACATCTATTTAGCAAATAACCACACTTTTTATTTTTAACTTATGGAATTTTTAGACTATAGTCTTAAGATTGCTTTTGAGCAAACTGAAAATATGTGAGAATACGTTAGTACGTATTTCTCTTTTAATCAACAAGGAACAATTTACACCATATAGCAACCCCCCTCCCCACCCCCACCCCTCCTTGAGGACCAACAACCTCGTTGGTCACAACCGATACCCCAGACCTCTTAGGTCCAGACCACCACTTTGAATCGTATGTGGCTCTAACCGTCGATCGACCTGCTTTATACCAAAGTTGTAGATCAAATAGGAGAGCCAGCCTAAAAGGTTAGTCCACTAGGTGTAAGACCACAGTTTTTAGCCTATAAATCCATTAGTATTTTTCTTTTTAACTAATGAGAACAATTGACACATAACCACAATTAATGTTTTTCCAATCTCAAAAATATATTTGCACAATTTTTAAAAATAAAGATAAAATCTAAATAATGGCTCAAGAAGAGTAATTTAATCAAATCAGCCATATTTTTTTTTTTATGAATCTTTCTTTAATATATGTCCATGTCTTTATATTATTTTCTCCCGACAAGAGCAGGGGATGGTAGGAACATTTTAACATAAAAGAAAAATCTATTTAATGACTAACATCATACTAACCATGAAGCTGGATTTTGCTGTGATAGTTATTCAAGTTGGAGTCCATAAGAAATAAATTTTTTGTCTTTTCATTATGGTGTATTTTTCATGTGTCTAGATCACAGAGAGAGAAAACAATAAAATAAATTGGTAATCTAATTATTGGGTTCATAATTGACATGTGTTTTTGCCTTTTTGGCAGGATTAGGTGAAGTTTGAGGTATTGGCAGATTAACAACTTACCAAAGCTACGTTAATTACAATTTAAGTGGAAAGGCTGTCATTTTCTTTAATTGCTATTAGCCATTTTTTTTATTTGCCCCAAATTTGGGATTGTATTACTTAATAGTCAAAAAGGTACTACTATTAGTAATTAAATACACTGATCAAGAATGTGTTATTAATCTGTATTCCAAAAAAACCAGTAAACAATAAACACTGAAAATAAACAGAATCAGTGTTGAAAAAATAAGAATAATTTTTCAGAATATAATCGAGCCCACTTAGTTCAAAGTGTGTCCTTAAGGAAATTATTCCCCTCACAGTACTCGAGGTTGATGGAATATCCCCTCCCAGGATAGAACGATTATCTTACCAAGAATAGTAGTACTTCAAACTCGGTAGCGGCGAACCACTCAACAGTAGTATATCACACAGAATTTATTCGTGCAGAAGAAGAAGAAGATTTTGTAGTTCAGAAAATTAGTAAGTAATATTCTGAGGAATCAAACGAATTTATAGCCATGGAAGTACTGTTTCTGAAGGTTTGCAACCTTTTTGAACGACCACCGAAAATGGTGGGAAATTTAAATAAGGAAAAGAAATCGGGTCGCGGTCGACACGCGGATCCGTCCGGTCGCGGTCGGGTCACTAACGGGTAGGATTGGATAAGTTAATTAATTTAATTAAATAATGATTAATTAAATAATTAAAAATTAAAGAAAATTTGGTCCAAAAAGATTATCAATCAATCAGATCCGAAGCCGAAGCCGAAGCCGAAGCCGAAGCCGAAGCCGTAGCCGAAGCCGAGCCGAGCCGAGCGAGCGACGACGACGGCGCGAGGGGTCCTTGCCCCCTCAACCCTTTTACTGACAAGAAGGAGTAATTCTACTTATAAGTAGAAGAACTTTTCTTTCCACTACCGATGTGGGACAAATGCTTATTTTATAAAGCAAGAGGTAACTCCCACTTTTCTTTCCACTACCGATGTGGGACAACTCCTACTTTTCTTTCCAATCATTTCTCATTCACCAATATCAATACCCAACAATCCCCCACATGAATGGGGAATGGCTATAATATAAAAGTGCGGACAAGTGTGATATACAAGCGAGAATTGACTGCATCTGGATAAGTAGGTTTCCCTTTGAACTTTCCGTAGTGAACTTATATCGGATATACTCGATCAATCGGTAGATTTGATATCTTTGAACCGTCGAACTTTGTTGTATACCTAGACAACATAAGTCACACAATCAACCCTCAACCATTTATGGTTCTCACGGTTGTGTTCGTTTCAGCCATGAACACTTCCTGGTTTCATGAGTGCGTAGAGAATGGGCCTTCACTATCATTCCCCTTTAAAGCGGCTTACACTTAACACTCACATAGGTGATTTCTAAACATGTGGTCCTATAGCCACATTATCTCGGTCATACACGCGCCATTTAGATAATCATTAAAGAACTTTAATGCTTTATTAACTCATTAACAAGCCATAAGGTTTTATCCTTATTTCGAACATTGTCTTCATCCGAGAATGGGTTGAGTTATTTGACAATGTTGAACCGTCGATCACAACTTTGTTTGATCTCCTTGAACCTAGCTCTTGGGATCTCCATCTGCTAGGTAGAGTTACCGCCATGATGACTTGTCCTCGGCCTTAACCCCATTCCCATTGATGATCTACTAACTCCCTCTCTAGATAAGCCTTTTGTAAGCGGATCCGCCACGTTATCTCTTGACTTTACATAGTCAATCGTGATAACGCCACTAGAGAGGAGTTGTCTAACGGTATTGTGTCTTCGTCGTATGTGACGAGATTTTCCGTTGTACATTACGCTCCCTGCCCTACCTATTGTTTGCTTGATCCGTCACAATGTATACATATAGGAGCCAAAGGTTTGGGCCAGAATGGAATATCTTCTAAGAAATTCCGATGCCATTTAGCTTCTTCACCGGCCTTGTCTAAAGCTATAAATTCAGATTCCATTGTAGAGCGGGCGATGCATGTCTGTTTTGATGATTTCCAAGACACTGATCCACCCCCAATTGTGAAAACATAACCACTCGTGGATTTAACTTCAAATGATCCGGTGATCCAATTTGCATCACTATATCCTTCGATCACGGCGGGATATTTGTTATAATGCAAAGCATAGTCTTGGGTGTGTTTTAAATACCCCAAGACTCGTTTCATTGCCATCCAATGAGTTTGATTGGGATTACTCGTGAATCGACTCAGCTTGCTTATAGCACATGTTATATCTGGTCGTGTACAATTCATAATATATATCAAACTTCCCAAAACTCGTGCATAGTCCAATTGTGAGTCACTTTCACCTTTATTCTTTTGAAGTGCAAAACTTACATCAATTGGAGTCTTTACAACATTGAAATTTAAATACTTAAACTTGTCAAGTACTCTTTCAATATAATGAGATCTGCGATAATGCTAGACCTTGTGGAGTTTTATGAATTTTGATGCCTAAGATCAAATCAAAGAACTCCTAAGTCTTTCATATCAAATTTGCTAGCCAGCATACGCTTCGTAGCATTTATATCGGTAATATCTCTACTCATTATCAACATGTCATTAACATATAAACAAACAATGACTTCATGATTTGGAGTATTTTTAATGTAAACACATTTGTCACACTCATTAATCTTAAATTCATTTGCCAACATTGTTTGGTCAAATTTTGCATGCCATTGTTTGGGTGCTTGTTTAAGTCCATAAAGTGACTTAACAAGTTTGCACACTTTCCTTTCTTTACCAGGAACCACAAAGCCCTCAAAGTTGTTCCATGTAAATTTCTTCCTCCAATTCTCCATTTAAGAAAGCTCTCTTGACATCCATTTGATGGATTTCAAGACCATATACGGCCGCTGATGCTACTAACACTCGAATAGATGTTATTCTTGTTACCGGCGAGTATTTGTCAAAGTAATCAAGGCCTTCTTTTTATCTATAACCTTTGACCACAAGTCTTGCCTTATATTTGTCAATAGTGCCATCAGCTTTCATTTTCCTTTTAAAAATCCATTTTGATCCTAAAGGTTTATTTCCGGAGGAAGATCAACCAATTCCCATGTATGATTGTTCAAAATTGATTCAATCTCACTATTGACTGCCTCTTTCCAAAATGCTGAATCAGAAGAAGACATTGCTGCTTTAAATGTTTGAGGCTCATTTTCAAGCAAGAATGTCACAAAATCTGGTCCAAAGGAAGTAGATGTCCTTTGACGTTTGCTACGCCTTGCATCCTTTTTACTTGGTGTATTTTCCTTTGGTTCTTCCCGTGGTCGCTTAGATCTTTCACTTGACGACTCACATTCAGTTTTATACGGATAAATGTTTTCAAAGAATTCAGCATTATCTGATTCAATTACCGTATTAACATGTATTTCGGGATTGTCCGATTTGTGAACCAAAAACCGACAAGCTTTGCTGTTTGTAGCATAGCCAATAAAAACACAATCCATAGTTTTTGGTTCGATTTTTACCCTTTTGGGCAAAGAAACTTGGACCTTTGCTAAACACCCCCACACTTTGAAATATTTCAAGTTGGGTTTTCTTCCTTTCCATAGTTCATATGGAATATATTGTGTTTTGCTGTGGGGCACCCTGTTGAGTATTCGGTTAGCTGTAAGGATAGCTTCCCCCCACAAGCTTTGCGGTAAACCAGAACTTATTAGTAAGGCATTCATCATTTCCTTTAATGTTCGATTTTTTCTTTCCGCAATTCCATTTGATTGTGGTGTGTAAGGGGCAGTAGTTTGATGAATAATTCCATATTCTAAACATATCTCTGCAAAAGGAGATTCGTACTCTCCACCCCTATCACTTCTAATCATTTTTATCTTTTTATTCAATTGATTTTTCACTTCGTTTTTGTATTGCTTAAATGCATCAATTGCTTCATCCTTACTATTAAGCAAATACACATAACAATATCGAGTGCAATCGTCAATAAAAGTTATAAAATACTTTTTCCCACCGCGAGATGGTATTGACTTCATATCACATATATCTGTGTGAATTAAGTCTAAAGGATTTGAATTCCTATCAATAGACTTATATGGATGTTTAACAAACTTAGATTCAACACAGATTTCACATTTAGATTTATTACACTCGAATTTAGGCAATACTTCTAAATTAATCAATTTTCGCAAGGTTTTGTAGTTGACATGTCCTAAACGAACATGCCATAAATCATTTGACTCCAATAAGTAAGACGAAGCTGAATTTTTATTAATACTGTCAACAACCATTACATTGAGTTTGAAAAGGCCCTCGGTGAGGTAGCCCTTTCCTATGAACAAATCATTCTTACTTAATATAATTTTCTCACTAACCAACACACACTTAAACCCGTTTTTGACGAGTAGTCCGGTGAAACTAAATTCTTCCGAATTGTTGGAACGTGCATAACATTGTTGAGAGTCGGGACCTTGCCGGAAGTCATCTTCGAAGTATCTTCCCATATCCTTCAACCTTGGTCATTGCGGTATTTTCCATAAACAAGACCTCTTCGGGTCCAAATGGGAGCATAGGTTGCAAATGCTTCTTTTGTAGCGCAAACATGTCGAGTGGCACCGAATCAAGCCACCACTCCTTTGGGTTTCCAACCAAATTGCACTCCGATAGCATTGCACACAGATCATTCATATCATCATTCTTTTTCACCATATTGGCTTGTCCTTTTCCCTTGTTCTTTTTCGGGAGACGACAATCTGGGCTTTGTGGCCGCTTTCCCACAATTAAAGCGATTTGCCCTTGAACTTTTTCTTATTGGAATCCTTCTCCTTTCCGAAGGCCTCTTCCTTTTCTTGTTCTTTTTCGAGCAAAGATCTTCAACGATGTTTGCCCCTTCAATTGGTGAAGTCTTACGGTACCTCTTCTCGGCGGTTTTGTTATCTTCCTCGATCTTGAGACGAATCACAAGATCTTCCAACTTCATTTCCTTTCTTTTGTGCTTAAGATAATTCTTGAAATCTTTCCATGAGGGCGGCAACTTCTCAATCATTGCAGCCACTTGGAATGCTTCATTTACTACCATACCTTCAAAGAATAAGGTCATGGAAGATAAGTTGAAGCTCTTGAACTTGGGTTCCAACAGTTTTTCCATCCACCATTTTGTAGTCTAGGAATTTGGCAACCACAAACTTCTTCAAGCAAGCATCTTCGCTTTGTACTTCTTTTCAAGTGCACTCCATAGTTCTTTGGAGGTCTCTACTGCACCGTAGACGTTGTACAAGTCATCTTCTAAGGCACTCAAAATGTAGCCTTTGCACAAAAAATCAGCTGTTTCCAAGCCTCGGTAACCATGAACTTTTGGTTGTCGGGCATGTCGGCGGCGAGCACGGGAGGGTCCTCACTGGTGAACTTTTGCATACCAAGGGTGGTAAGCCAAAAAAACATTCTTTCTTTGCCATCCTTTAAAGTTGGCACCGGTGAACTTCGCAGAGTTTCTCGGCCCGGTGGCACAAATACGGGTTGTAGGAGTAACCGCCGGTGCGGTAATTGCGAGAGGTAGTTCCGGTCTCAATTGCCATTATTCGTTTGTCACCGTCGGATCGACAAACCGTTTTAGTTAATAAAACCGAATAGCAATTCAATCACGGACTTAAACGATGAAGATTTTATTTCTTCAAATTGCGGTATAATTATGAAACTTTAGTATTCCAACGAAGTTTTTATATCTTCGAGTCGAATACTAATATTCATATGGAGTAGAAAACTGCACAAGTTTTAATCTCCAAACCGAATGCGAAGAACGATGAAGTTTTTATGTTCTTCAAATCGTTGTACAAGTATGAACTTTAATATTCCAACGAAGTTTTTATGTCTTCAAGTCGAATATGAAATTTCACACGGAGTAGAAAACCACACAGTTTTAGTCTCCAAAACAAAATACGATTAATCTAAAAATATAATTTCCTTAAGATTGTTATTAATCGTATTCCAAAAAAACCAAAGTAAACAATAAACACGAAAATAAACGAATCGGTGTTGAAAAAATAAGAATAATTTTTCGAATATAATCGAGCCCACTAAGTTCAAAGTGTGTCCTTAAGGAAATTATTCCCCTCACGGTACTCGAGGTTGATGGAATATCCCTCTCAGGATAGAACGATTATCTTACCAGAATAGTAGTACTTCAAACTCTGGTAGCGGCGAACCACTCAACAGTAGTATATCACACAGAATTTATTCGTGCCAGAAGAAGAAGAAGATTTTGTAGTTCAGAAAATTAGTAAGTAATATTCTGAGGAATCAAACGAATTTATAGCCATGGAAGTACTGTTTCTGAATGTTTGCAACCTTTCTGAACAGCCACTGAAAATGGTGGAAAATTTAAATAAGGAAAAGAAATCGGGTCGCGGGTCAGACACGCGGATCCGGCCGGATCGCGGGTCAGGGTCACTAACGGGTAGGATTGGATAAGTTAATTAATTTAATTAAATAATGATTAATTAAATAATTAAAAATTAAAGAAAATTTGGTCCAAAAAGATTATCAATCCGTAGCCGTAGCCGAAGCCGAGCCGAGCCGAGCGACGACGACGGCGCGAGGGGTCCTTGCCCCCTCAACCCTTTTACTGACAAGAAGGAGTAATTCTACTTATAAGTAGAAGAACTTTTCTTTCCACTACCGATGTGGGACAAATGCTTATTTTATAAAGCAAGAGGGAACTCCCACTTTTCTTTCCACTACCGATGTGGGACAACTCCCACTTTTCTTTCCAATCATTTCTCATTCACCAATATCAATACCCAACAAAATGATGGTAATTGTGTTAGGTTGGCTTTATCTTTGAACATATATGTTTATAGAAAGTAAAATTAAATGGTGTATATACATAGTATAATTTTGTAGCATACGATGTTCAAATTCACCATCCTTCGTCGGTTATAACTTCGTCTCTTATTATAACAACATATTTAATCAGATCAAGCATAATATTATCATCTCAACTTTGTGTTTCACGAATTAAGACACGGGACACGTGCCCTCAAGTTGAGCACCACTCCCAGAGTTTTAGCAGCGGACATCTTACATTTTACGAACAACAATTTTAAGGGTTTGTCTCATGGGTGTTATGGGGCCGGACTCTGCAATTTTGGATCGTGACATATAGCTAGCAAGTCTTATTTTTGAAGAAATTTTAATTAAATTAGTCCCTTTCAAAACAAATCTATCTCTATAAAGAACTCCAATTACAACTAATGAATTTCCTTCTATGGAGTAATGGAGTATGTATTTTCTTGTAATGGTGACATTTCAAAATGAAAATGAAAATGAAACATTAGCTGAATTCTCAAAGAAACACATATCCACATTGAGTGGTCATTACACAATTATATTCCATCATATAACTGGTGATTTAAAAGTCTATCTAACTTTAATATCGAATAGGAAAGATATTACCATATTTATACAAAATTACTTGACTTTTAGAGTTTATTCTTGGCAGACCAAATCACTTAAAAGAAAATTCATTTCCAAGGAAAGAAACTTCTAATAGTGTAAGATTTTAAGTTATATAGTGTAGGAAATTTTTATAAGGTCACCAAAATAATATCTAGATATAAACATTCTTAAAATTTGAAATTTATAATCTTGAAAACGAAACAGATTATCAATTACAAATTTACAACAAATAAAGATGATCTACTATATCAAATTTTCTTATATTGACGCGATATGTCACTTAAACTCATTATAATGTGAAGTCTTCTAAAGAAAATAATTAATTATATAATGGACTTTCATTCTCTCATCAACTTTATTTCAATTTTTCCTTATCTCCCTTTGTAAGCATTATGGCTTGCAAAAAGGGTTCAACTTTGAGGGAAATTGGTGATAAGACATTTTCTTTATGACAAAATTTGATGGTAACATGTATATGAAAGAGTTTGAAGAACATGAAGTTCTTTTGCTTTATGTTTGGAATAATGAAAAAATAGAAAAGTATATATGACCAATCAAGATCAGAGGAACGGGTAGAATAGAGGTCGAAATGAAAGTGATATTAGCTATGTTTATAAACAAATTGGTGTTGTTTGATGTTAATAATCTTAAAACGTATGCGTATTTTGATATTATCATAAATTTGGTAATCGAGATTTCTTGTTGGAGTATTCAGCGAACAACTAAACGATCAAGAGGTTACTATTCGGATTATTAATATAAAGATTTTAAATTGTCCCCTTGTTTAGTCCTCTTTATTTCCTTGTATACAATGTAAAATAAAATAAAGTCCTCATGGTATAGAAGTTTAATTCTTGTTTTCCTATCAATGAAAAATAAATTGGGGATAAACTTTTCAATCTCCACGGGTAAAATAAATTACACTTTTAGATTTACCAACAAAATAAACTCAGAAGTACAATTTTCCCTTTTTGGCCTTAATAAAACTCGTTTAAAAACCATTACCTAAATTAACTCTACCGATACTTTGGAGAAAATTACTTTTAGTTTTGTTGATTCTGCTGATCTAATTGGTTATTGCTATTGACACTTTATAACATCCTATTAGTGTTTCCCTTTTGATTAAGACATATGTTAGGTAACATTTAAAATATATAAGAATTCAGCATTTGTGGTTTTCATGACCAGAAGAACCTAATTTTCTGTCCATATGCTCTGCTATAATTGTTACAATATAAATTTTAAAATACTCCTCACTTGCCAAATATTTTTAAGCACGGTAAATACTTATCTACACCCGATAAACATTCCTACTAATGAAATCGGGCTCAATGAATTCATAACAAAGAAGAAGCTCAAATCTTTATGATAAAACATCTAATTTAGAATTAAGACATACTCATCACCAAAGGGTGTGATGGAGTAGTAAAATTTTCTTTAGTATTCTTAACTTCGTCCTAAGTTGAAATTCCGAGAATGGAGTTTTTTTTTTATATAAAAAGCATTAAAAATCGTATAATGGACTTTATATGGCGTGAATTTGAGTTAATCAAATTAGTGGATACCGCACAAATAATGATTAAACCAAACCAAAAAACAAAGACCGTACACGAGGTCAAAGTATTTCATAGCTTATGGACTTTTACTCTACACAACTACCAACAAAGCTCACAACGGAAAATAACCTAATGTTTTTGTTTTTACAATTATTAAACCAGTATTATATATAACCAATAATAATTAGTGTGTATTGATTATACATTTATTATACATTTATATTCAATATACATCGATAATGATGATTAGGCGAGTGAACTTTTCTTTTTTAGCCGACGGACTAAAAATGTTAAGATCTCATCATCTTATCACCCACACAAAACCACCCCTACCCCTCCAAAACAAAAATGTTGGTCTAAGAAGGGGTAATAATCCCCCACCTTAGGGGCCCATTAATGGAGATTGTACCATTTCCTCAAGGGTACGCCATGGATATTCCTGTGAAGTGATGGAGAAATGTCAAAATGCCTCAAAAAGGACAATTCTGAATTATATGAAACATACATTGATCGAAAATGTGAAAACTAAAACTTGTGAATATCATCAACAAATCAAAAATTGTGAAAGGGACTTCAAAATCAATAAAGTTAGAAGAAAATCCCTTTTTGCTTTTCCTTAAAGTCAATTACATCCAATAATGTGTGGAAATTCTTGATTTTAGGATACGAAAGACTTACTTGGTTTTATTTTGGTGTTAATTCCATTTATTTTTTGTTGAGTTACATAATTACTTGGAAACTAATAAACCTCACTTTCAAAAATCATAAATTTCTCTATCGAGATATTTTAACGAGGAAGTTGAAACTATTAGGAACCGTTTTTAACTTCAGAAACAAGCATAAAAAATATTGATCACTTTTGTTGCAAATTAAAAGAAAAGAATTAAAGCTAGCGTCTTGAATTCAAATATTTTAAATAATCTTTCTTGCAAGCGGAATCTTAAAAAATATATATATGGGAATAAATTGTGACGTCCAATAGGATTTGAACATACAACAAAGATTTAGAAGACCTTTGCCATAGCCCATGGACGTTTTTCATTCTGATTTTTTTTCTTCGTATTTTAACTTTCTTATTCCTTTTTCATAAAAATGATCATAACCTTTAAGAAGATGATCGGTAAAAAAGTATCTAATATGAACGAAGGAGTACTAATTAACATGTACAGTCTCTTTACTAAATAGAAAATAAAAAACACGATAATTAAGTATTGTCACTTTATCTTTTAGAATTGTTTGTTATTGAGAATATTTTGTAAAAGGCTCAATGACCTCTAGAGTTATTTATAGAGAAGTTGTACAAGTCTAAACAAATACATCATTGTCCAAGGACAAGTCTAGCACAAATACATCAGTTGCTTAGGTTGAGTACAATACAACAACTATCTCTAAGATAATTACAAATTAACCATGATAAAGAGTCCAAATAAGCCCCCTCAATCTGGACGAGATCCAGTAACAGATAGATGAGATAGGAGGTTTATTGAGACATGTACAAAACTTTCACAAAGCTAGGTGGGATGAATAGGAGGCTACAAAGTTGGGTGCGTCAATGCGCTCTTAGTCGGGACAATGTTCACATAGTGTCCCCAATCAAGTACAGGGTCAAATTAACCCGACGACAGAGGGATTTTTTATCCTAAATATGATAAAAACAAATATAGGGAAAATATGGCAAAATTAGTTGCAGTGGAGGGTTTGCCTTATTCATTTCCTTCCTCTCCTGGTTTTATTCATTACATTCGAGAAACATATAATCCTGCTTTTAATGATTTTCCTAGATCAACTGTTAGAATGGAAGTTTTTAAATTTGCAAGTGAATATCAACAATATTTACATTATGCATTATATCATTTTAATGGCAAAGTGGCTATCACTTCTAATGATTATTTAACGGTAACATGTCATTGGATAAATCAAAATTGATCTATGCAAAAACTTATTTTAGCATATAGATATATTGATGATAGGCACACTGAAAGTTTTATTGCACAAAATATTAATGAAATTTGTGATTATTATGGAATAAATGATAAAATTATGTTACATTAGATAATGCTACTTCTAATGATTATGTTATAAGACTTTTAAAAGTTCGATTAACTCCATGTTTTCCTGATCACTTTCATATAAGATGTGTGTGCCATATTTATAACTTATTTGTAAATGATGGCCTAAAACTTTTTGAAAGCATTCTTGATAAAATACAATTTGCTATAAATTTTATTTTTAAAGGTAATAAAATATAAAAACGCAAAGAGTATAAAAAAACCTGTCATGATTGTGGATTACCTTATAGAAAAATTTTAGAAGAAGTTTCGACTAAGTGGAATACTATGTATGAGCAACTACATGTTGCTTACGATTATAGACAACCTATAACTTTATTATTTAACGCTCATAATAAAAATGCAAGGGATATGCCTATAGATAATGATTGAGAAATTTTTTTAGAACTTAATGGATTTCTAGAGAAATTTTTTCAAGCTACTAAAGAATTTTTCGGTATTTATTATCCTACTATTGCAAATATGTTATTTTATATAGCTCTAATATTTTTGTTACTTAATGAATATATGCAAAAATCAACTTATAAGACATCTATTGAAAAAATATTTAAAAAATTAAAAAAATACTTTTTTTCTATTCCCACTATTTATATTGTTGGTGCGGTATTAAATCCGACTATTAAAGTAGACAGTTGTAAAACACTAATAGAAATGATTTATGATTGTATAGAAGTACTTCCAACAGACCCAACTGAAGAATCAACTCACAAACCAACTAAAGAAGAAGTTACGTCTAGCATACACACTGAATGTAAACAAGTATATATGTATTACTAACAAAGTGCAAATAATCAACCGAAATTATGTACCATCTTCTACTATTTTGCTGCAACCTTATAAATAACATGCGGTTTCTGCTGCTAGTATTCAAGGTCTTAGAAATAAAATGTTTAGTGGTTCAACTTCTTCACAAGTTAGCGAATTTGATTATGTTTTGCAGGGTGTTGTACCGTACGGATTAATTGTCAATGATGAAGGACATGAAGACTTGCTGAAATACTAGAGGTAGAATGAGAAGACATTTCCGACACTACCAAAGATGACCTGAGATGTGTTGAACATTCAAGCGTCATTAACAACGTCGGAAAGCGCTTTTTCTGCTGGAGGATTTCAAATAGGAGAGCACAAACATTCATTGGCGGGAGACACATTGAAGACTACAGTTATTTTCATAGATTGGATTCAAGCAGAGCGTAGAAGGTGCGGTCAATCGGAGATCAACGAAGAAGAAAACTACAACTACAATGAAATATTGTCTGATGGAACATGAAGCGACGTCGAACAATTTAATCCACAAATTCCAATTCCAACCGAAGATCCTCAAGACATTGTGAGAAAATTCAAAAAAGTATGGTTAACTATGTAATTTTTTTAATTGTAATTTTACTATGTGATTTGCAACTTTTGAAATTGTATTACAAAAAAATCATATTTCTATTAAATAATATAAGAGACACAAAAACAGTCTTGAGATGTTTTTATTACACTATCTTGTTCAATTATTGAAGTGTTTATATATATATATATATATATATATATATATATTATTTTTTAAATCAAGTGCCAATAAAATAAAATAAAAAGAAATCCCGAACCCGACTCGACCCCGCCCCGCCCCGTCTCTATCCAACCCGACCCCATTTCCGGCGGGATGTGGGATGGGACATCCTCCTATCCCGCTAAGCCCGGCCCGCCAGTCCCGTCGGAGACCCGGTCCCGACCCTTTCCCCCGTCCATCGGGTCCCGTCTCGCCCCGTTGGACATCCGTAGTATGAAGTAGGCCATTCTGAGCCCATATCTGAGTTCAAATGTCTAAGTTACCATGTTCTAGGCTTACTGTTTCGGTATAATTAAATATGTGAGATGTGTGTTTAGTTTTTATTTGTACACTGATTACTTACGGTTGATATAATTAGATGCTTTGCTAACTTATACATGTGTTCTCCCCTCTCTTTGCGTGATCATGGGCTCATGGGGCCCGCGTCTTTGCATATGTCGATTCTATTTAGTCGTTGGGCCTACGAGCCCAACATCACATTCTTCATCGAGTCCGACAAGAAACGAAGGCTCAACTATGGGTGTAAATGGTAGAAGGCTCAACTATGGATAAAAATGACTTAGACACTAGAAAGTTTCTTTCTTGTATTTTTATAAATGGTGTTTGATGGGTCGGTATACCCGCCAAACCGTTCGCTTTGTATTTATGCTTATTATTTGCTATGTGTAAAATATTAAGATATTATTGGAACCTAAATTATTAGAATTTAATTAATTAGAGTTGTTATATCACGCCTTGAAATAAGTAAATGATCCTTTTATTCAGATAATTGAAAAGTTTAATTAATGATCTATTACATCTTCAAATTAAATCAAGTTTGAAACATTATTTTTTTAAAAAGGACATGAAATTTGTTTAAGGCCTTAATGAATTAAGTGTCGAATTGATATGGTCTCAAAATAAGTTTTCAATTACCTTTAAATAAATAAGAAAATTTCTTAATTAATTAAAGTCCGGAAAAGGTAACAAACTCCCTAAGGTTGACCTCTTTAAATTGTTTTCTAAATTGTATTTTAAACTCCTTGTTCTTTAAAAGAAGTAATAAGTAGTTTTTTCTATCTCTTTGATAAAAGGAAAAAACAAAGGAAGTATTTTTAACAAAAGAGTTGAAATTTTACAAAGAGGATTTTTGTGCTCAACTTTCAAAATGCGTGTGTATAAAAGCTTTGGCGGAAAATGATTGAAATGACTATTATTTTGTGATATTTTAATACATAAATAGTTTTAAGCAAATTTATATTATATAAGACCCGAGGTCAACCGTATTTTACGGATCCTAAATAACGGGGTGCCTAACACCTTCCTCGGGGATTCATTTGAACCCTTACCCGAACTCTAGTTTAATTTAAAAAATTTCTCTTGTTTTGAAAAACCCTTTTAAATGTGATTTTTCTAGTTTTCCTTATAAATTAGGTGGCGACTCTAAATAAAATAAATTCCAAGAGTCCACAAGTTATCCAGTAGTTTTTATGCTCCGCATAAAAGTGAACCGTAACAGTCGCGTCAGGATATATTTAACATGAAGATCTCCTTGAGATACTTTGTCACGAACATAATGAAAATCAACATCAATATGCTTGGAACAATCATGGAACACCGAATTTTGACACATATATGTAGAACTCACATTGTCACAAAATACATGAACTGATTGACGAAGATAAATTCCAAGCTCACAAAGAATATGACGAACCCAAGTAGTCTCAACAACTGTGTAAGCAATTGCTCTATATTTGGCCTCCGTAGAAGACTTAGAAATGGTTGGTTGCTTCTTCGCACACCAAGAAATGAGGTTTGGGCCCAAGAACACCGCATAGCCCATCGTAGAACATCGAGTATCAAGACAACCAGCCCAATTGGCATCGGAATAGGCAGTGATAACAGAATTGGATGAAGAGACACGCAGAAATAGACCATATATGAGTGTACCCCACAAATATCTAAAAATATGCTTGACACAGTGCAAGTGAGTAGTTCGGGGAGCATGCATAAATTGGGAAATAATATTTACTTCATAGGCAGTTTCAGGATGAGTCATAGTCAAACATTGAAGAGCAACAACTATGCTCCTATACTTACTAGGGTCCGAAAGTAAGTCGACATCCTCAAGAGCTACACAGGTGCGAGAAGCAATAGGAGTACGAACATACTTGCATGTATGCATATGAAACTTAAGGAGTAAATCAGCAGTGTATTTTTGTTGAGACAAATGAAGCCCATGAGAAGTACGAACAACATGAACACTAAGAAAATAATGAAGGTCACCTAAGTCTTTCATTGCAAATTGATGATAAAGGCGATCTATGAATTGAACAAGGAGACGTGAATGACTACCAGTGAGAATGATATCAACAACATAAACCAATAAGATAAGAATTCCTAAAGAAGAGTGATAAATAAACATAGAAAGGTCAGTTTTGCTACAAATAAAACCTCAGGTAAGAAGAAACAGACTAAAGCGATGAAACCAAGCATGTGGTGCTTGCTTTAGCCCATAAATGGCTTTAGCTAATTTGAAAACATGATGAGGATAGTCCGGATGAGTAAAACCAGGAGGTTATTTCATGAAGACTTCCTCATTAAGTACACCATGAAGGAGAGTGTTTTTAACATCAAGTTGTCGAATTGGCCAAGCAAAATAAACGACAAGGGAAACAATGAATGTATCGTAGTTGGGTGGACAACAAGGCTAAAGGTCTCATGATAATCAATACTCGGTTGTCAGTGAAAACCTTGTGCTACGAGACGGTCTTTGTAATGCTCAACAAACCCATCTGAATTATATTTAATATGATACACCCATTTATAACCAACTAAGTTCATGTTATAGTTATAAGGAACAAGAACCCAAGTTATATTTTCCAAAAGTGCATTAAACTCATCTGCCATTGCTTGTTGCCATTTTGGATTTTTAACAACTTGAGAAAAACAAGATAGTTCAATGTCATGAGTGATGGTATTTAGAGAAAGCAACCGACGAGGCTTAGTGATGCCAGATTTCGTGCGAGTTTGCATTGGATGATTGGGAAAGGAAGAAGTAGTGGGAAGATTGCTATTTAAAGGAAATGTACTCATCAACGAGGAGGAAGTTAGGAATACTGGAAGATGAAAAGTGAGGTCTGGAAAGAATAGAGGGAACACTAGAACTTAACTCACTAGAAGGAGTAATAGATATATGCAAGATATCAGGAGCGGAAGACGTTGTATGAGATATATGGCATGGAGCTGAAGAGGTAGGAGTAGGAATAGAATGTAACGATGAAGTGACAACAAGCGGCTCGGAAGAAGCAGAGAGAGAGGTCGACAACTGGTGGGTTAGAAAGCTCTGATTATGAAAATGTTGGTTCATGAAAGAGCAGATGCCAACTAATATAAACACGACCAGAGTCTAACTCAACCCCAAAAGCTAGCTTGTAGGGTGAGTATTGTCCAAGTCCATATAAGGAGTCCATATTCCCATTTCATTTCCGATGTGAGATTCTTAACACTCCCCCGCACGCCCAGACCTCGTTAACTGGAGTGTAGACAATATAATTTGGGGCCCAACATCGACGAACAAAGAATTGAAATGGGTCTGGCTCTGATACCATGTAAAGAATGGATCTTGGGTCTAACTCAACCCCAAAATCAAGCTTATGAGGGGAGGAGGATTGCTCAAGCTATATAAAGAGACCAAGGACCACTTATCCCACCGATGTGGGAGAACTCAACACCACGCCTCACGCCAAAGGCTGGACATCTGGAGAATGGATAATATAAGAGGGGGGCCCAACATCAAAAACAATAAATTGGGACGGGTCTAGCTCTGATACCATGTAAAGAATGGATATTGGACCTAACTCAACCCCAAAAGCTAGCTTGTACGGTGAGAATTGTCCAAATCCATATAAAAAGTCCATGTTACCATTCTATTTCTGATGTGGGACTCTTAACAATAACGATGAAGTGACAACAAGTGGGTCGGAAGAAGCAGGGAGAGGTCGACAACTGTTGGGTTAGAAAGCTCTGAATATGAAAATGTTAATTCATGAAAGAGCACATGCTGACTAATATAAACACCACCAGTTTTAGTATCTAGATAACGTTACCCTTTATAATTAGGAGCATATCCTTAAAAGATACATCGTACAGAATCAAGAACAAGCTTATGAGAAACACCAGCAGATAAATTCGGAAAGCACTCACATCGAAATATTTTGAGAAATGAATAATTTGGGGGTTTCCCAAAAAGCTTTTCAAATGGAGAAATCAAAATGGGAGTGGGCAGCCTATTAATAGTGTAAACAACATAGAAAGCAACGTCAACCCAAAATTGAGAAGAAAGTTTTGCATCCGTGAGAATAGTGCGCACAATTTTAATTATGTGCATGTGTTTTCGTTCAACAACTCCATTTTATTGAGTGTCCGGACATGATTTGCAAAAAGTAATGCCTGAATTAAAAAAGTGCAAAAGCATGGATTTGTTATCAAATTATCCGCCCCCGTCACTTTGAAAGGTTTTGATTTTACTGTTAAAAAGATTTTCCACCAATTTTTTATAGGCACAAAAATATGTGAAGACCTCAGCCTTATTTTTCATAGGATAGAGAGCCATGTAAAACGAGAAAAATCATCCACAAAAATCACATAAATATTAAGAACCTAAATTAGATAAAATAGGCGATTGCCAGATATTAGAATGAATAATTTTTAAAGGTGAATAACTGCCATGATCAACTAAATTGAAAGACAATCGTTGAGATTTTTCAAGACGACAAGAGACACAACTATTGCTAAAAGAATTGAGCAAAGTAATAAAATTATTTTTCCTAAGACGATGCCATATATCTCTGGATTAACGTAGAGTAACAGATGCCTAAGGAAAGGAATGCAATGATGAAGAGGACAAAGGGTAAACATCACCTTTACTGGAAGCTTGAAGGAGAGGATGGCCCGTCACTTTTTCCTTAATAGAAGCAGAAGAAGAGTCAAAAGTTACTGAACAATTATTGTCAGCACATAACCTTTTAACAGAAATTAAATTATGACTAAGATTGGGTACATGAAAGGTGGAGCGTAAATGTAAAGGACTAGATGCTGCAGGTATTTGACAATATCCAATATTATTAATATCAAGCAAAGCTCCATTCCCAACTAAAACATGATCACAACCATTGTAATTACCTTCAGATGGAGTCATATGAGCAAAAGCAGCCGAGTCAAGATACCAAGTAGCGTCATTTGTTTCACCAACCGACATAGTCGCAAAAGACTTAGGAATCTACGATTTGTTTTGCATTCCTCAGATGGTGGTGAGCTGTCTTTTCAATTCAATTGTTTTTGCTTGACTAGCATCCATGTAACGACGATGTAAGGATAGCCAAATATCTCGAGATGTGGGTAAAAGATGCACATCAACAAGAACCTCACGGGACAAGGTAGCAAAAAGCTAGGACCTTACACTTTGGTCTACTCGCAGCCAAGAGCGATAGTTGGGATTAGGTTGCTGATTTTCTGAAGGATCACAAAGAAATTGATTTGGAGTTGGAAAAGAGCCATCATGAGAGAGGTAAACTGAATTCTCCACATCATATAGTCTTCAACAGTTTGGAGTTTGATTGTAACGAGGTTTGTAATATTTGGTGCTGCAAGAGACGCCGAAGAATAAAAGGACGAGATCAAAATTACCGGAGCATGGAGAAATAAATGGCGGATATAGTTTCGAAACAGAGAAAGAAACAACGCAAGAACAATATTCTGGAAAAAAAAACGACTGAGAGAGAGATAGTGGGCTATATTTGGACTTCTGATACCATACGAGAATATTTTGTATAAGGCTCAATGACCTCTAAAGCCTATTAATCTGCTATTTATAGACAAGTCTAAATAAATACATCACTGTCCAAGGACAAGTCTAACACAAATACATCAGTTGCCTAGGTTGAGTACAATACAGCAACTATCTCTAAGATAATTACAAATTAACCATGATAAAGAGTCCTAATAGTTATATGATCCTCCGGATATATGAACAAATTAGAGTGAGACAACTTTTGAAATATTAGTCAATTATTTAATTGGGCTACATTTATAATTTAAATCTCAATCTAGAATATTCTATGAAGTACAATATGAAACTATATAGAAGACTTGCTCACAGAAATAATCTTGGAGATGAACAGAAAATTGGCATTCTATCAAGTTGGGCGGAGACAACTTTGTTCTTGTTTGGCCATTTTTAAATAGTTACCTAGTTCACAAGTTCCTGTTGTCACTTTGATTTACTCAAAAATACAACTTTTGTAGAAGAAAAATGTTTTAAAGCTTTTTAACTCCCATAAAATGGTAATGAACTACTCTATCGTTCTTAATCAGAGGTCTCGATCGAATGTGGAGCATTTTATCGTCCAAAAAATGTAAGTCTATGTAGCAAAATCACGTTTGACACAGAGTAAAAGTAAACTTTTGATATGTTTTAGTTAAATAGAAACATCAAATCATGTCACCTATATAAAAAAAGAATCATAATAATAAGAGGAAATAACATATATAAACTCCCATGATTACCAAGGAAAAGGCATTCATATAGATATATGAATCAATTGTACTAGTAGGAAATAGTAAAAAAAGATTGGCCAAAGGCAAAAAGCCTATGGAAATAAGCAAAAGATGAAGAGTTAAGGAAGCTTGGTGCTTATCTTCATAGACCCCCAATTGTTATGTTCTAAAAATGCAACTTTACTTCAATTATTGATGCAATGATGGTGTCCATACACCATATTATGAAAGGAAAAAAGAAAAAGTTGGGAACAATATTGTTTCCTCTTAGGTTAGTTTCATTGGTTTCCGTAATAATAATAAGTTTGGGCTTTGTGGCTAATGACGGAGTTACAAATGAGACACTTCTGAAATTAAAGATAACATTGCTTTATATTATATTAATCAGTTTTAAAGCTCAAAATATTTCTTCTCATGCGCAACTGGGAAAGTATTTTCTTCTTTCTGTCACATTATCATTTAAGGGAGTAATAGTTTCACTTTGAATAAGATAAAGAGGGCTAATGGCTAAGTTTAAGTGAAAACTAATTTTTCGGAACAAATTTAGGGTGCATATTATATAAGTATATGTATTTTCTTGTCTAGTCTTGGTGGACAGAGTTATGTGTATATGTTGCTAGTGGCAGATAGTGTATATATATCCTGTGGAATTAATCGAGATACACTGATATTGCTCACAATTATAAAAAAAATAGTATATGTATTTTCTCCAAAAAGAATTATAAATACCCGTTGTTGAGGGTGAGAGGTCACGTGAAGAAAGATGTTGTCACATGACCTATTGTTTTTCTTCCGCACTATGCAATCTTTCTATTAATTAAATTAAATGTAGTCCAATTATAAACTAAACATTCACCAAATCATTGTATGTATTACTTTTAATCTAGCATGCATGCATACGAAAATTTAACGACCATAACACTTGCTTTCGTGGAAATGTTCTCTTAATTTAAATTATATCCACACTCCTCCATCGACCTACTCGGTCCCATTAATTGAGTCTCAAATTTAAGACTAGTCCTACGACTTCAACTAATTTTTTTTATATATTTACATAAGTTCATTAACTTTTTCCGACGAAGTGGTGTTAGATGACACCACCTCACGAAGTAGTGTTAGACGAGAACATCACATTTAGCTGTACTCAATGTACAAATTTATGTTGATTGAATCTTTCAAAAAATGCCACCAAACTCATAAGTGAATAAAAAGAGAATTAGCTATGGATGCCTTATTGTCGCGAAATAACTAAAAGTTATTGCTAATCCTATTAAACAATAAATTATTAAAACATTATGTCATTTAGCTATAATTTAGCAACGACTTCTATAGCTATTTTTTTGTGATGTTCGATCCTTCAAAAATGTTCTGAAATTATGTACTTTGGGAGAACTCAACATAAATACAATAATATTTCTAAAGAACCCGAACAACATAACTCAAAATGTTATATTCTTTCCCTATATAAATATATATATATATATATAATATACTAAATATTTTCGAAAAATTAACCAAAAGTGAAAGAATATACTGGAGATTGGAAGTCTCCGATTATTTAGCTTGTGCCCCATCTTTTGACTTCCGAACACTACAACATTCTCAATGGGACCCGTCACAATATTTACGGTCTCAAACCAACTGTTACCCTCAATCTAATCCGAATTACTTTTAACTTTTTATTTTGACCCCCACCTCTCTATTGTTTCTTTGCTCCAAAAGGTGTAATCTCCCACCCCAGGAGCCCCACACCTCGGTCCGACATGTCTGTGAAGGAGGTAAATCATGGTGACTCAATTGATTTCAAAGGTTAGACCAGTATCACGCTGCGCACAAGGGGCCCTCCTTTATTTCAAGAAGAAACCCCCACACTGCCGCTGACGGGATTCGATCCTTGGTCTTTGCTCCAAATATCCCCTTGAAACCAATTGAGCTGCCCATGCGGACTCCTCTCTATTGTGACTTATTTCTACAAAGGAAACACCCCACATTAATATTTACACAATTATGAGCGAACGGTTTCTCTATCTGATAAGGTAGAGTTAAGGTTTACACATTTATTTTTTTAGACCTCATTTTGTGAGACTACACTGGGTATGATGTTGTTGTTGAATTATGAACGAACTACATAAGCATCAAATCATCTGTAATGGCTCATCCCTATTACCTTTTAACGAACTGAAAGACGTCTCTTCAACTCCATCTGAAGTATCAACTGCCAAATGGGTATAGTATTGTAGCCGCTTAAATGTTTAATATTTTTTTAGATCATATATTTTAAGAGAATTCCTTAAACTCCAGCTTTGGTACATCTGATTTTAGGATAGGGCTGGTGATGCGCCTTAAGACCTTTGGGCTGTTTTGTCTGCTTAGACTTACTTGGGTATATTGTTGAGGTCTAGATATAATCTTATGTGCATCGGTGGAATCTTGAATGTGACTAGAAGGATTGCAATGTCAACTTGATGTGTTGGTAAAAGCTTTTGTTTGGGTTATTGTCATTTAAGAATATACAACTGTCTGGATAAATATCATGAATGGAATGATTTGTTCTGTGTCATTTTAAAATGTTAACCTGTTCCTTGCTTGGTACTACTATATATCGAGGAGATGTTGAATAATGATGAGGCTTTCTATGCCTAGGACTTCTATAAACTTGATACTTCTCATGTATTTTGTAGCTTAAAAAAACAACAACATAATGCATGTGTGGTTTGCAATGTTCATTAGCATGCTCATATCAGTATAGAATGAGTCCAGAATAATAAAGACAAGTCTATATTTTCTCTTGGTTTCCGAATGAGCAGATTAGCCATAAATTAATGGATGTAGAAGTATTTGTATTTGTTTGTACTTGTCAAAAGTAGCATGTCATGTATGCATTTGATGGTGTATTACTTTTCATGAAATTATTTATTTATATTTTCTTATGTATATATTTTCATGTTCCGTCACTAATCATTTTATTTTCTTTCGTTTACATGAAATGCATCGGGAGCAACGAAGAGTCTCTTAATGAGACTCATCATGGCCATTGCCAAACGAAGACCGCATCCATGTTCACTGCATTCTCCTACACTCGGAATTTTTAAACAAATAGGGCGGGATGATATGGTCATCCGCCCTAGTCGCCGCTTTACAATTTTTCAATTTCCTTTTTTTATTTATTATTTTTTGGGTTGTAATAATTATTTAATGTTTGTGTGATTGTTTAGAATTCTTAGAATAATTAGGCCTTAATTGGATAATCAATAGGTTAGTTAAAATGGGAAACCCGCGTTAGTTTACTTATTTTTAGGCTCGGTTAGTTAAAATGGGAAATCCACCGCTAGATTATTTATTATTAAGCTCGTCATGCATATTCAAAATTTTCAAAACAATTTGATCACCTTTTACTCGCTATTAATCATACAAAATGAAGTCTTATTTTTATCCGATTCGTTATTTTAAATGACTTCCAAAAAATATCACTTTCTTTGCATTACAAATAAGTTGTTTTTCTCCTTACTATCAATCACTTTGTATATATTTTATAAACAATGCCATACAAATGCATATTTTATTCCAAAATTAACTTTACATGTATTTTATAAATAATGCCATACAAATGTATATTTTATAAAAATCATTTCTTGCATTATAAATAGTTTGATTTTCTTCTTACTATCAATTGCTAAAAATATGTATTTTATAAACAATACAAAATACATGCTTTTATCCAAAAAATTAAGTTTAGATGTATTTTATAAATCATACTATGTAAGTGCATACTCTTGTCAAAAAAAAAATCAAATTACATGTATTCTATAAATCATGCACGTTTTTTTTCAATTTCACATTGCATTTTATAAGTCATGCCCTGGAATATACACTTTTGTCAACAAATCTATTTTTACATATATTTTAAAACAAATGTCATGCAAATGCATATTTTTATATCAAATCAATTTCGGATTTTATGTCGGGAATCTATTTCTCAAAAACGCAATCATCTTTGCAAGAATTTTCATGTTGTCAAAATGCATCCTTTATTAATTACTTGCAACATTATTTTTAACTTTATACTTTTAAAACATGCATTTTTTAGTATAATAATTAACCTGATTTTGACCGGATAACCACAAGTTAGCGAATCTTAAAGAATGCCTAACCCCTTCCCTTTAGGATAATAAAGAACCCTTACCTAGAATCTCATAAGTTTCGCAGACCAGTAATCGGAGTTCACTTTGCAGCATTTAGTTAACATTTAGGTGTCCTAATTCATCGTAGAATAATTAGGTGGTGACTCCTCAACAACATATTTTATCAATTCTAGGGAAAATGACCGTGCGTCACGACCGTTGGTAAAAAATGGGTGCGCACATCATCTGTCTGCATAAGTGACAAAGTCTATTACGGCATTGGGTTTAAAAAAAGTAGTGTTGGTTCTGATAAAGAATGTGATGTTTGCCAAAGGGCAAAACAAACAAGAAGTGTGTTTTCCTTTGAGTGATAATATAGCTTCTAATATTTTTTATATGATTCATTGTGATTTATGGGGACCATATAGAATACCTTCTTCTTGTAGTGCTTCATATTTCTTGACTGTTGTGGATGATCGGTCACGATCTATATGAATTTTTCTTTTAGTTGATAAGAAATATGTGTCCCAAATCTTGAAAATTTTCTTCGAACTGGTGGATAGGCAGTTTGGTAATGGCACATGGACATTGGAAACATTACTGCCGAATAAGAAAGCACTCGGATGTAGATAGGTGTACAAGATCAAATACAACTCGGACGGCACAGTTGAATGATATAAAGCTCAGTTGTCATCTTCGGTAATAAGCAGGAGGAAGGTATTTACTACAATGAAATGTTTTCTCCGGTTGCGAAGGTAGTGACTATTCAGACCTTCTTGACAGTAGCGGCCGCTCAAAATTGGGAGTTGCATCAGATGGATGTTCATAACGTCTTCTTGCACGGTGAATTGGCGGAAGAAGTTTATATGAAATTACCATCGGAATTTTGTGTGTCTGATCCGGAGCAAGTATGTCGACTCTGAAAATCTTTGTATGGGTTGAAACAAGACTCACGGTGTTGGTTTGCCAAATTATCAAGTGTTTTGATGAAGTATGGGTTCACACATTCATACTCTGATTATTCTCTCTTCATGATACACCGGGCAAGTATACAACTTAACGTATTAGTTTATGTGAATGACTTGATTATCTCCGGAAATGACCATGGTGCCATTATGCGGTTCAAGACTATCTCTGAACTTGTTTTCACATGAAGGATTTGAGCCCCTTGAAGTATTTTTAGGAGTTGAAGTTGTGCGCGGACCAATCGGGTTATTCCTTTATCAACGAAAATATGCCTTAGATATAATCTCTGAGTTTGGGCTACTGGAAGCAAAATTGATTAATACTCCCATGAAATAGAATCACAATTTGATATAGGCCAAAGGGGCCAATTTGGAAAATTTGGAACCATACAGCTGTTTAATTGATAGATTGATCTACCTCAGTTTTATGCGACCAGAGTTGTCTTATTATGTGCATGTTTTGTCTCAATTCATGCACCAACTGAATAAAGCACATTGGAGAGCCGCCCTCCGGGTGGTAAGATACTTGAAGAAGAATCTTGGGCAAGAAATTGTGTTAAGAAAGGATTGTGATCTCCGGTTGTATGGGTGGTGTGATACGGACTGGGTTGGATGTCCTTGACCCGAAAATCACTCACCGGATGATTTATTTCCATCGGAAATTTATCGGTATCATGGAAAATCAAGAAGCAACACATTGTCTCTCGCTCGTCAGTAGTGGCAGAATAGCGATAAATGACAATGATGGTTTGTGAATTGAAATGGTTGACGGGAATCCTACATAGCTTAGGCGTCGAACATAAATCTCCGGTTAAAATGTATTGTGATAGTCAAGCAGCATTGTATATTGCACGAAATTTGGTGTTTCACGAACGGACTAAACATTTTGAAGTCGACTGTCATTATGTATGGGACACACTCCAATCTGGTATAATACTCCCGAGTTATGTATCAACCAACGAATAATTGGCCGACATTTTTACAAAGTCTTTAGGCAAATCACAACATGAATATCTGCTTGGCAAGTTGGGCATTCGAGATCCGTTGGGCCTACCGTTCGTTCAACCGTTACCTCTATTCTGATCTATCTTTTCTCCTTTATTTGCTTCCTTGTCTCGTCTTTCCTTCTTGCCCATGCTCTAACTTGAGGGGGGTATTGACGGATTGGAAACCTAGTCTAACTCTAATAATTTTATGGTAGAATCGTAGTCTAAATATATTTGGTAAATTTTAATTATGATAGTTTTACTAGAATAACGTTTCCTTGTTAGATTAGGGAAAGGAGAACTTTTACCTCTATATAAATAGGTCATTATTATGAATGAAAGCAAGAAAAAAATTCTTTCAATATTTTTCTTCTCTCTAAAATTCCGTCCACTCTTAATTTTAATAGTATCCCTCTCCCTCTCTTCCACCCCCAAACACCCCACCACATCCCTAATTCTTCAATTATTCTGAATTTAACTTAATAGTATATATTAGTAAGATATTAGTATACTTTAACTTGTTGCAAGAGATCATCTATTTCTGCCTGCTCTTTTATCAGCCAATTATGATAAATTAATATGTATTTTCTCCTTATTTATTACTATTTAACCATGATAAAGTACATTAATCTAATGTAAATAATGGGTACAAACGTTTTTGTTATCTACCTATTTTCCAGGTTTGTAGTCATATTCATCATTATGAATGGATGTTTGTGTAAATCTTTTCTACGTGGTCACTGTATAGAAGTTAGATTCATTTATACTATATGGTACTAGGGATGGCAACTGGGCGGGGCGGATGCGGGTACCCCTCCCCCGCACCCGTACCCGCCAGAAAACTTTATACCCGCCACCTACCCGCCACTCGTGGCGGGTACAATTTTCAACATCCATACCCGCCTAGGCGGGTATATTCCTAAATTCACACCCGCTCTACCACCCAAGTGGATACCCGTCACCCGCCAATACCCGTCACCCGCCTGCCATATTTTGTAATCAATTCATTTGTGATCAATTAGTGATCAACATGATCCCAAAAATTCAAATTCCAAAAAATATCCCAAAATTTTGAGTCAAGAATCAATACTGTCACGGTCTCATTTTCTTTGGGAGAGAGGGAGGAGAATTCCGGATTTTTTCATCATCAGAATTCCCCATTTTTTTCACCTCTTCCCCTTGCACAACAAAGAATCAAGAAAATAAAATTTTCAAGAAAACCCAAAAATTATCCACCCAAATAGCTATATATTATAAATGTAGACAAAACCTAGATATTATTTCAGCTATATAAGCTAAAGTTTTTCAACTTTTTCAATTGAACTTCACAAACCCAATAGGTAAAACTTAACAAATGCACAAAAATTGACCTCACCAAGACAACCCCAAAGCACAAAGCAAAGACATCGATATTTTCCAATATTTCCCGATCAACATCTCCTTTAAAGAAAAAGGCAAAGACGTCGAGAATGAGAGAGGGATGAGAGACGGCGTGAAGGGGAACGAGAGAGAGGGAGGCGTGAAGGCGTGAAGGACTGAAGAGGCGTAAGGTTTTGAGTTTTGTTGGAGAATGAGAGACTTGTCGTGACTTATGGGCTGAAGGCACGACTTATGGGCTGCTAATATTTTGGGCTTGGGGCGGGCGGGTAGGGGTATGACTGCAAATCCACCACCTACCCGTGACGGGTACATTTTCAATACCCATACCCGCCTACTACCCGCCAAAGTTATACTCATACCCACCCCAACTGGAACGGGTGCGGTGCGGAATCCACAAAATTATACTCACCTGCCATCCCTATATGGTACAAGTCAAAGTCAAAT
This sequence comes from Anisodus tanguticus, assembly GCA_034509755.1. Classification (NCBI taxonomy): domain Eukaryota; kingdom Viridiplantae; phylum Streptophyta; class Magnoliopsida; order Solanales; family Solanaceae; genus Anisodus; species Anisodus tanguticus. Next base: position 1,606,038 of record CM067543.1, on the reverse strand, counting down.
AGTCCCATATTATCAAAGCATGACATATTAATTATATATATGATCATAATTGATTATAAGATTAAGACAACATGGCTTGTAGTTTACAAGGTTACCTTAGTTTAGTTAACTATCCTAAAACCAGTATTTCTTATGAACTAATATGAAACAAGAAAAAAAATCAATCACATCATTTACCTAACCAAAAAAATAGTAATGTTTAATACACCAAATTTGATAAACAAAAAAAAAATTAAAAATTCTGAATGCGATTGTTATCCGCTTAGATAATGAAAAATAAACAAAAACTTACTATCATTAATTTGATGTAAATACCCTTGTGTCAAGAAGATTCTTTAAACAGTTTCCCATCTGTGGTATGACTTTATTAAAATTAAGTCTGGTTATTTAGCATGTTTATTTTTTGTAAATTTTGAGGGGGGGGGGGGGGATTAACCAATTATTGAAAAAGGAATAGATTAGGACTTTTAGTTTATTACATTAAATAGGTGGGTTGACAAAATGGTAGTAGTAGGTCGTTCATCTTAATTCTTTTTTTTTTTTTTTGATAATCCAGGTCTCGAGCCAACTTGTGCCTCCATATCGCTAGTACCTACACAAGTACTGGTACTAGACTCCTGGGTATGATGGGACCGGTCCTTCAGCACCCCACCACCAGGTAAATCGCGGGATGTGCATCCGTGGTCAGTGTCTGTTTGCGTCCAACGGATCAATGCTACAAGGTTGACTCCCTCAAAGGCTTGGCGGGGACCGAACCCACACTGCAACATGCCCGCGCGGCTTTTAGCGCCCAGGCTTTACCACAGGTATATGCCCCGGAGGACGATATCCGCCGAGTGAGGTTCGAACCTGCGACCTGAAGGTCACAAGCAAGAGCCTCTGCCAACACGCTGGCCTCAGCAGATATCTTAATTCTTCATTCTCTGCAAATTAGACCTAGCTATATACTGTGTTATAATATACTAGTATTGCCATTAAAACATATATAGCTAATATTAATTTATTGACGAAAAATATAATATACATTGCTTGACTTTACTTGACAATAAATCCTCAATATAAAGAAGAATAATTGACGTTTTCTGCACATACGATTATGCTTTGACTATTACTGCTTCACCGTCAAATCAATAATACTTCTTTCTTGTAGTAATATCTAAACGAATAATACTAGATTTCTTCAGTAATTTTTAAAATTCTTTTTCCTTTTTTTTATTTGCTTTTCTCTCTCTTAAAATTATCACTTATTAATTTATTTGCTCTTTCTTGTGAGCTGATAATTTTCTATTTGTCCTACCATCGTCTTAACATCACATATTTTCAGTATAAAGGGATCATAACACATTTTATTTACATGAAGGTTGAGAGTCTCTAAAAAACAACCACTCTATCTGTCAAGGTAGAAGTAAGGTCTGTGTACACTCTACCCTCTTCAGACCCTTGTGGAATTTTACTGGGTATGTTGTTGAAGATTAAATGTGTATAGTCAAATATTACAATGCAAGCATCAAACTAGAATTCAACCTAATTCAGCTCCACGTAAGATAGCCAAAGTACGGTTGAGCAATCAACATGATATATTTGCTCACATTTCAGGTGAAGGTTATAATTTGCAGGAACATTCTATGGTCTTAATAAGAGGAGGTAGAGTGAAAGATTCGTCAGGTGTGAAATTCCATTGTATTCGAGGAGTCAAGGATTTCCCTTGCATCGGATTCCTCGTTCTATTCCTTCACGTGAGCCCTCCCTCACAGCGTCTTTTCTTCTCAAGAACTTGCTATTTCATATTCTCTTAGATAGGCTATCTTCCGCCATCATCATTTACTTTGCATGCCTACCTTTCCTTCTTTTTATGGATGCTTTCTCCGAGAAATTTTTATAGAGCTTCCCGTTGAGTACAGTACACAATTCAGACTTGAAGTTCGTTTACACAGTATGAGAAAGACAAAACTAAAGAATGGGACTAAGCAACTTTTTTAGATTTCATTCTTTAATATAACATCAACATAACAATAACAAACTAAAGCAATATAGAGACTTCTGACTCCAAGCCTACCCTACCCCAAATTAGCAGCTATTGATGTAGCCTCTTGTCGATACTACTAGTCTTCTCGCTACCTACTAGAAAAATCCCAATTGAGGGAACAAAAGTACAATTATCTTTTTTTTTTGGGGGGGGGGGGGGATTAAGTTTCAGTTTCTTTAAACCCAATGATGTAACATCTTTGAGATATTGTTGAATGTAAAACTAAAACAAAACATTTAATTTTAAGGAAAAAAATTCATTTTGGTATTTTTTTTTCATGTTATTTTCATATTTAAAAGGATTTTTTAAAGAATACCAAACACTCGAACTCTATGATTAAAATTACACAAATTTAAGGGAGTATTTTATGCAAAATATTTTTCAATATATATTTTTAATTTAATGTAATGTGGGGCTTTGAGGGAAAGGATGTTTTGCTTTCATAGTGTAAGGAAATATACAGTTACAAAGTTAGCCACAGTATTAAGGCAGAGGATGTTTCAAATCCTCAGACAATAATTCAGATTTTCACGTGAATTTTTCTTGTATTTTTTTGGATTTGTTTATAAATAATTAGAAAAATTCAAATTATTTCTTTGTTCTCAATTTTAAATACAGACAAATAGACCAATATCAAGATCCAATCACTGCAGTTAGGTGTGTTTGTTGTCTCAGGAAAATAAAATAGAGACAAATCTAGACTACTAGAGATTTTCCGCCCTTGTTTATAAATATGCTCCATGATTTTCAAGTGTGTATAAAAAAAATTTGAACTAATTAATAATGTTAAATGAGAAAATATTAAATAATGACATTATGCTCAAGTTGCCATTTTTTCATTTGTTCTTTCTTTAATAGAGAGATATAAATTAGGTAATTTTTTTGTAAAAGGAAGCTAAAAAGATCTCAACTATGGCCCAAAGATTTGGACAGAAGGCTGGAGGGAACAAAGGATGTTTAAGAACCTAATCTTGCATCCACCACTAGCTAAGATAGATCACTTTACTACCAAAGGTGTGATGGGACGATCCTTAATCAGAGATTTCGCGTTCGAGTTTTGAAAATGAAAAAAGAAAGTTTCTTGTTAGGAGCGTTTCGGAACCCCCTCTAATAAGCCTTACGCGGCGGGAATTCAAGTTAGCCAGGTTCAAAAGCAGGTGTAGTGCAATCGAATGAAAAATTGAAAAAATATAAGATCTATCACTTTACAACTAATGGTGTGGTGGGATTGATAACATCCCTCCACCTTTAGTTGGAGTGATAGAATATATATATAGTATATTCCTTATATACCGCATATATTCCTTGATATTATTAGTGATATTGTACATCTGTAATTATGGTAGTAATCTGTAGTATTAGAAAAATGTATATTTGATTTCCGTAATTATAGGCTAGGTTTACTATTGTATATCATGTATATAAACCTATTATATTAATGAAAATGATCAGCGATTATTCTCTTTCATGATATCAGCAGTCTATTCCTTCTCCAAAAATATCCTCCTTCCGCCGCCCTACTCAACCAGTGGCCGCCGTTCGTACCCCCTCCCCATCTCTCTTCAATATTTTTTTTCCCAAAACCCTAATTCTCCTCTTGTTCTTTCATCATGTCTACCACAAAGAATACTTTTCATCCTGCCCTTGCAATCTCTAATATCAAGAACAACATCTCTATCGTTCTTGAGAAGGAAAACGTCCAATATGCAACGTGGGCAGAACTATTTAAAATTCACGCAATGTCTAATAAAGTCCACCAAAATATCGTCAAACCAGAAAAAGACAAGGAGAAGGTGCCTACCACCGATGATGAAATAGAGTTGTGGGCAACTCTTGATGCTACAGTGCTTCAATGGATTTATTCCACCATCTCTACAGACCTCCTACAGACTATTATCGAACCTGACGCCATGGCAATAGAAGCTTGGAATAGCTTGCGTGATATATTTCAAGATAACAAAAATTCTTGTGATGTGACCCTTGAGTAGGAATTCTCCCACATAAATATGCAATGATTTTCCAAATGCCTCAGCTTGGCGCACCCATCATGAATGATCTCCTCGTTCTTCAGATAGTTGCAGGCCTCTCTGAGGCGTATAATAGAGTTGGAACTCTTCTTCGTCAAAGCAATCTTCTCCCGCCGTTCTACCAAGCACGTTCTATGCTCACCTTAGAAGAAGTAGGGTTGGCTAAAAAGGTAGCTACCAGAGCCAATTTTGTCATGATGGTGGCCACATCACGCGACACCTATGACCCCCACTCCTTCACGGAAAATACTAGCCAAAACTGCAATAATGGTAGTGGCAAAAAGTGTCAAAATCAGAAAAATAGTGGTAAAAATCGCGGAGGCGACCGCGGTGGTGGCGGCGACAACGGTAGAACCTGTGGTGGCGGCACTAGAGGAAGTGGAGGCAGTGGTGGAGGACGGGGTGGCGGCCAACATAGGCCTGGGCCGCAGCCTTGGGCCAGTGGGCAGTGGCCGTTGGGCTGGGCTAGTGGGCAATGGCCCACTCCACCCTGTCCATTTCCAGTGAACTATTGGGCCATGCCCAATGGCTTTCAGCGGACTAGGTCTTGGTAGAATGGGGCCTGGCAGCAGCCTGGCCTTCTTAGGCCTTGGCCACAGCAGGCCTTCGCTATTGCAGGCCAAGCAACAACCCCGACTCTCACGGATATTGAGGCAGCGATGCACACACTTGGGTTAAATCCTCTGGATGCAAATTGGTACATGGACACCGGTGCCACTTCTCATATGACGTCCACGCCAGATAATCTCTCATCTTATTTCAATTTGAGCAAAAATTGTGGCATAATTGTTGATAATGGTAATTCAATTCCAATTTGTGGCTATGTTCATACAAATTTATCTCCCCCGAACCCACCTTTAGCCTTGAAAAATATCCTTCATGCTACTCAATTAATTAAAAATTTGGTGTCTTTTGAGAAATTTACAACTGATAACTGTGTTTCTGTTGACTTTGACCCTTTTGGATATTCTGTGAAGGATTTCACGACGGAATACCTCTAATGAGATGTGATAGTCAAGGCGAGCTCTATCCCATCACCACCACCACCACCACTAAACAAGCCACACCATCAATGTTTGCCGTTTTAGCACCTTCCTTATGGCATGCGCGTTTGGGTCATCTAGGAGCGTCTGTTCTTTACTCTATTAAAAACATAATTTTATTGAGTGTAATAGTACGTGTAACACTAATGTTTGTCTTTCTTTTCCGCTTGGAAAATATATTAAATTACCGTTTGTTGCCTCCAATTCTAGTACTTTGTTGCCATTAGTTATTATTCATAGTGATTTGTGGACATCTCCCGTTTTGAGCTCTTTGGGCCACCATTATTATGTGTTATTTTTGGATAATTATTCTAATTTTTTGTGGACCTTTCTGTTATCTAAAAAGTCTCAAGTTTATTCCACATTCATATCATTTAGAGCATATGTACCCAATTTGAACGGGAAATTAAAAACATTCAATGTGATAATGGAAGAGAATTTGATAATAGGTCGTTTAGAGAATTTTGTAAGGTTAATGACATATCTTTTGGGTTTTCTTGTCCTCATAAGTCCTCACAAAATGGGAAAGCCGAAAAAATAATTTACACCATTAATAATATTGTTCGGACATTACTAGTCCATGCTTCATTACCATCTTCATTTTGGCATCATGCATTACAAATGTCTACTTACCTTCTTAACATATTCCCTAGCAAAGAATTAGCATACCAATCTCCCCTAAAAATTCTTTATCATAAAGCTCTTTGTATTCTCATCTTAGGGTATTTGGGTGTTTATGCTATCATATTTTCCCATCCACTACAATTAACAAACTTCAAGCCCGTTCTAACACTTGTGTGTTTTTATGTTATCCTTAATCATCGTGGTTACAAATATTATGATTTATCTTCTAATAAGATCATAATTAGTCACCATGTCATTTTTTATGAAACCCAATTTCTATTTGCTAAATTGTATAATTTTGTGTCCAACCCTTACAATTTTTTGGATGATGGACTCTCACCGTATGTGGTCCACCATTTGGTCTGACCCACACCTCGGGATTTGGACCAGCAGACACTGACAGGCCCACTGCATGCTGGACTAATCTATCCTTCTCGTGGGTCTCTACCAGCAGGCCCACTGCCTACTGGCCCAACCTGTGACCCCCCTCTCGGTCCAGTCAGTTCCTACATCACTACACCAACCCAAGTCCGGCCCACTTCTATTCCGAGTCAAGGGCCAGTTACTCGTAGCTAACGGGGTATCTTTAAACCAAAACGATATTTTAATCTCAACTCTAATATCACTGAATCATCCCTACCACGTAGCCCTGTGTCTGCCCTTCGTGAACCGAATTGGAAAATGGCCATAGATGATGAATATAATGCTCTTATTGAGAATAAGACGTGGGATTTGGTGCCCCGTCCGTCTGGTTTCAATGTGATTCGTTCTATGTGGATTTTTACTCATAAGAAAAAAATTGATGGTTGTTTTGGAGGGCATAAGGCCCGTCTTGTAGGTGATGGCAAAACATAAAAGGTTGGCATAGATTGTGAAGAGACCTTTAGTTCGATGGTCAAACCTGAGACTATTCGCACTGTTTTAATCTGGTTGTTTCAAAAGCATGGATCATTCATCAACTGGATGTGAAAAATATATTCTTACACGGTGATCTCAAGGAAATTGTATACATGCATTAGCCCTTGGGTTTCAGAGACCCCGATCATCCTAACCATGTGTGTTTGTTGAAAAAGTTCTTGTATGGGCTAAAATAGGCCCCTCAGGCCTGGTATAAAAGGTTTGCAGATTATGTGTCTACTCTTGAGTTTTCACATAGCATGTCTGATCATTCTCTATTCATCTACCGTCGCGGTACTTCTAAGGCATACATTTTGTTATATATGGATGATATTATATTGACTACCTCATTTGATAAATTGCGCAAGTCTAGCATATCTCTTCTCGGCTCTGAATTTTCTTTGAAAGACTTGGGGCCTTTGAGTTATTATTTTGGTATAGTTGTAAATCGTCATGCATGTGGTATATTTCTATCACAACTGAGATTATTGAATGGGTTGGCATGTCATCCTGTAAGTCATCTCCTACTCCAGTTGACACCAAACCGAAGTTGAGTGCTAATTCTAGCACACCATATGCGGATCCCTCCTACTACCGCAGTCTTGCGGGAACTCTTCAGTATCTTACTTTCACGAGGCCCAATATTACTTATGCAGTGCAACAGGTATGCTTATTTATGCATGACCCGGGGGAAGAACACATGCACGCTCTCAAACGCATTGTGTGTTACATTCATGGCACTTTTGATTATGGTTTACACTTATATACATCGTCCGTATCTACTCTCATGTCTTATACTGATGCAGATTGAGGTGGATGCCCAGATACCAGATGCTCGACATCCGGTTATTGTATGTTTCTTGGTGATAACTTGGTCTCTTGGTCGGCTAAACGCCAGCCTATTTTATCACGTTCCAGCGCGGAGGCCGAGTATCGAGGGGTAGCCAATGTGGTGTCTAAGTCCTGTTGGCTGCGTAACCTCCTCTTAGAGCTTCATTTTTCTATTCAGAAAGCTACCTTGGTATACTGTGATTATGTTAGTGCGATATATCTCTCTGGAAATCCTGTCCAACATCAGCGCACTAAGCATATCGAGATGGATTTTCACTTTGTTCGCAAAAAGGTAGCTCGTGGACAAATACACGTCTTGCATGTCCCTTCACGGTACCAAATTGCTGACATCTTTACTAAGGGTCTTCCGTTAGTTCTGTTTGAAGATTTTAGGAACAGTCTCAGCGTACGACAATCGTCCGCTATGACTGTTGGGGTGTGATAAAATATACGTAGTATATTTCTAATATACTACGTATATTCCATGATATTATTAGTGATATTGTACATCTGTAATTATTGTAGTAATTTGTAGTATTAGGAAAATGTATATTTAATTTTCGTAATTATAGGCTAGATTTACTATTGTATATCATGTATATAAACATATTACATTAATGAAAATGATGAGGGATTATTCTCTTTCATGGATTTCTCGAGTTCAAATCTTCGAAATTAAAAAATCTTGATAAGAAGCTCTCTCGATCTGCCATTTAATGAGCCTTACAAGGCAGAAATCCAGCGGGTATCGAATATTGGGGGAAAATCCAGAAAAAATAAGATATATCACTTTTGCTAAGCCTTAACCTATTAATTTGCATTTTGTAAGAAGTGAGTGTTCTTTGTTGGAAAAATCATTGAAGTGGAAAAAAAAATCTTGTTCTAGGTCAAAGAAAATGAAGGAGACCTATAACTATCTATATGTTAGGGTATAGTACTATTCGTTAGGTACATACACACTCTTGCGATATGCTTCATTAAAAACATCTGCGAGTTAGGCGAAAGTTGGTTGCTTCATAAATGCACCTTTATTTACTTCCTCTATGAAAAAATAGCCTCGAGATGGGAATTGGAAAGAGTCCACATCCTTTATAAGATTGAGACTACTCTTTCAACTTTGAAAAGGCTATAAAATTTTATTTTGGTGGTGGTGAGTGGGTGGGGTGGGTGGGGTGGGAGGAGTGGGATTGGGGGTAGTGGGAGACAAAATAGGACAATGTAGGGTTAACAGGGAAAGGAATTGAAATGGGTATATTTTTCAAAATCCCTTTTGACAAGAGAATATATTGAGGTTGAAAGAATACCACATTTGATTGTTGTACAAAATATTCGTTTATTTACTAATATCTTCCTACTGAAAAATTGAAAGGATTGTAACTTCTTCTTTTTTTCACACGGGGTTCGATATCTATATTAAGGCTCGACTAAATTTGAATTCGCGCTGGAAAGTCCAATATTGAGATAAAGCGCTTCTAACAAAGGCGACCCCATATCCAGGACACGAACACGAAACCTCTGATTAAGAATGACGGGTACTTATAACTTCATCAGGACCTGATGTACTTACTAGTTGCAATCATCATGGGTAGTGACTAATTATAATTATCTTTAAAATAAATTAATTATGTAACATTTTTATATTTTCGGTATACCGAACTTAAGCTCAAAATAAAAGTACTGATATTTGTATATACTCAATAACTTTCGAACCCTCATCAATAGCTAACATTTTATTTCTTTTCCCCCCTTTCCGCTCTTCCGATGTAATATTATTAGAAAATATTCTCCAAATATTCACAGTATATTTTGTAATTATGATAGATGTATATTTAAGGTAACTTAGGATTCTTATTGTATTAGGAATCAACCATTTAAGGTAAGTTATGATTTTTATTGTCTTAGGAATCAACCTCTGTACAACTATATATATTGTGATTAATGAAAGGATTCCCTAAGGGAAATTATTCCAATCTTACATGGTATCAAGAGCCAAACCCTAATTCCTACTCTTCTTTTCTTCCTCCCTCTCGGCCGACACCACCCTAAATTTTTTCCCTCTCGGCCGACGGAAACACTTTGCCACCATGTCTCGCCCTACTTCCCCCACCAATTCCGGTTCTTCCATTGGCACCCTTGACAACCCCCTCAACGATCATCGTCTTCTTTTCATCCGGCGTTCACCGTTACCAACATCAAGAATTTTATCCCTATCATTCTTGACCAAGAAGACTGTCAATATTCCATGTGGATAGAACTATTATATATTCATGCATGTGCGTACAATGTGCTCGACCATATTGATGATTCTATTCCTCGTCCAACCGATGTTGCAGACTCGACCTGGCGTAGCCTTGACGCCATCGTCAAATAGTGGATCTACGGCACCATCTCTAAAGACTTGTTGTGTACTATCATGAAAACAGGTGCTACGGCACGTGACCTTTGGGTACGGTTAGAAGAAAATTTTCAGGATAATAAAAATACTCGGGCCGTGTATTTGGAAGAGCAGTTCAACAATACGCATCTCAAGAATTTTAACATGTCTGAATACTGTAAACAACTGAAACTCATAACCGACCAACTTTCCAACGTAGGGACACCTGTTTCAGAAACCAACATAGTACTTCAACTAGTTGCGGGTTTACCGAAAGGTGAATATGATACACTTGCAATGATGATTCAGCAGGCCGACCCCCTACCAAGCTTCAATATAGCACGTTCGCAACTTTTGTTGGAAGAGACCTGCCGTGTTAAACAAGAGGAGCACAATCACAAGGCATTAGTCGTTGATGGCATAGCACCACCAGCGGCCACCTCCACCCAGCCACCACCGCAAGACCACCAGCAGCAGCAGTCTCGCGGCAGAGGTCATGGCAGCAGAGGTCGCGGTAACAATAATAAAGGGAAGGGTCGCGGCAAGGGCAACCGGAACCAACAGCAGCCAGGCCTAGCACCTGCTGCCTACTTTCAGTGAGCTGGACAACTCCCTTGGTCCAATACCGGGAACTGGGCCTCGCCTGCATGCCCCTACCCAACATTAGGGGCCTAGTTCCAGCAGGCTGCTTGGTCACCCGATATCTTGGGCTCCACCCCAGCCAACAGGCAGGCCCATCCGCAGCAGCAGCAGCAGGCCCACATGGTCTTGGTCCATCAACACCCGCAAAGCAGTAGCCTGGCCCCCACCGATTTGGACTAGGCCTTCAGCACCGTGAATCATCAACAACCCGACGATAATTGGTACATGGACACCGGAGCCACATCTCACCTCACCCGGTCATCAGGTAATTTATCCCAAATGCTTCGGTTACAGTGTCCTAAATTTATTACTGTTAGCAATGGTCATCACATTCCAATTGAAGGTTACGGTAACACACATACCAAACATCCCCACCCGCATTTCTTCCTCAATCACGTCCTTTACACCCCTAACATCATTAAAAACTTAATCTCTGTTAGAAAATTCGCTCGCAATAATTCTGTGTTTGTCGAATTTGACCCTTTTTGGTTTTTCTGTTAAGGATCTCAATACGGAGAAAATTCTTACGCGCTGCAATAGTGTGGGAGATCTCTACCCCTTCACTCAATCTTCCGTTGTCAGACCGCAATCACCTCTATCCCTTGCGGCTATCTCTCCATCAACTTGGCATAACAGACTCGGACACCCCAGAGACCCTGTTTTTAATTTTCTTAGAACTACTAAGCGTATTCAATGTAATAATGGAAAACTTGCCCAACACTATTTTTGTTGCCCGCTTGGAAAGCATACTCGCCTTCCATTTATGTCATCCAACAGTGCTATTTTTTCTCCTTTTGATATTGTTCATGCTGATTTATGGACATCTCCGGTTGTTAGCTCTTTGGGTCACAAATTTTATCTAGTATTCTTATATGATTTTTCACATTTTGTCTGGATTTACCCACTGAAATTCAAATCTGAAGTCTTTGCCAAGTTTCTCGAATTTCAAAATTCATTAAAACACAGTTTGAAAAATCTATCAAATCTTTCCAATGTGATAACGGATGTGAATTTAATAACTCGGCATTTCACACTTTCTACTCTAAACAAGGCATGGTTTTCCGTTTCTCCTATCCCTATACTTCCTCCCAAAACGGAAAGGCTGAACGAATTATATGTACCATCAATAACATGGTTCGCACCCTTTTGTTTCATGCATGTCTTCCACCGCCATTTTGGGTCTATGCTGTTAAAATGGTAGAATCCCTCATTAATATTTTACCCACTAACACTCTCCAAAACAAGACCCCCACCGAAGTTCTACACCGTAGGATCCCGTCCTATGACCAACTCAGAATTTGCGGTTGCCTATGCTACCCCAATCTAGCCTCCACTGCCCCTCACAAATTAGCACCACGAACTACGCCCTATGTCTTCGTTGGTCTCGCGTAGGGGTTACCTGTGCTATGACCTGTCCACTCGTAAAATCATTATCTCCCGCCATGTCACATTTGACGAGACGTATTTTCCATTTTCCAATCTTCAGAAATTTCAAACCACGGACTACACATTTCTTGATGACACAGATCTGTCCCTACCAGTCAAATCATTGTTCTAATTTCCGTCCACTGTTCACGCGTCAACGTCGTCGGCGCTGATAGTCTCACCACCACCAGCAACCGTCACCGACGTCATCTGTGCAACACAGAGGTCCCTGTCTCCCATTCCCAAGGTTGAACAACCACCGCCACTACCAAACCACCAAACTCCCGATCAGTTGTCCCGAAACCCTCTCACCGACACATCTCCGATCCACCCTCACATCAGAAATCTGCAACCACTACCCACGCATATACTGCCAAGCTCCACCTTCTCACCATATAACCCACCGATACCGACAACCAACCAATACCCCAACTAGTCACCTCTTCCACCCGTCACCGGCGACTCCCAGAATCCGAAATCAAATTCTGAAACCGAAGCCCAGCAGTCACTGCCTACCCACCGTATGGAGACTCGTGCACAATAAGGGATTTTCAAACCCAAGGTCCATTTTAACCTCTCCACACAAACCATATCACACATTCCAAAAAATCCGAAACTAGCCAAACTGGACCCTAATTGGAATGCGGCCATGTGCAAGGAATTTAATGCTTTAACCAAGAAGAACACTTAGGATTTGGTACCTAGACTGAACAGTGTGAATATTATCCGAGTGTATGTGGCTATTTCGTCACAAGTACAGAGACAGTGGTGACTTGGAGTGGTATAAGGCAAGACTGGTTGCTAATGGCACTAATCAGCAGGAGGGTATTGATTATGGTAAGACATTCAGTCCGGTTGTTAAACCGGCTACTATTCAGACTGTTCTCAGTATTGCTATGGGCATGCATTGGCCGATTCATTAGCTTGATGTCAAAAATGCATTTCTTCATGGGGATTTGAAAGAAATTGTGTACATGCATCAGCCCCCTAGCTTTGTTCATCCGGCAATTCTGCAGTTTGTATGTCGTCTTATAAAGTCATTGTACGGCTTGAAACAGGCACCCCGCGCTTGGTATGATCACTTTGCCAGGTATCTTATGCAGATCGGATTTGTATGTAGCAGGTGTGATAACTCTCTCTTCACTTTTCATCGAGGTAGCAGCACTGCTTATTTGCTATTATATGTGGATGGCATTGTTCTTACTGACTCCTCTGACGGTTTGAAGAATTAAATCATTGCTCTACTCAAAATTGAATTTGATATGACCCACTTGAGCAAGCTGAGTTATTTCTTGGGTATATCCATGACCAGATCCGCAGCTACTGTGTTTTTATGTCAGCGTAAATATGCAGAGGAGATAATGTATAGGGCTAAGATGGTAAATTGTAAAATTATGCCAATTCCGGTTGACTCAAAATCCAAGCTCAGTGCCAATGAGGGTGCGCCAGTTTCTGATCCCACTCTATATCGACTCTTGCAGGTACCCTTTAGTATCTTACATTCACTAGGCCTGATATTGCATATGTCGTTCAGTAGGTGTGTCTGTTTATGCACGACCCTCAAGAGTCCCATTTTGCGGCCCTCAAACGTATTATCAGATACGTTAAAGGCACACTGGACTTTGGACTGCATCTCTACCCCTCTACCCCGACCAAGTTACTCTCCTACACGGATGCAGATTGGGCAGGATGCCCGGACACATGTCGCTCCACCTCAGGCTACTATGTATTTGTTGGGGATAATCTCATTTCATGGTCCGCCAAGCGGCAGGCCACGCTATCCCGTTCGAGTGCTGAAGCAGAGTATCGCGAAGTTGCTAATGTCGTTGTTGAGCTCTGTTGGCTCCGAAATCTTCTTTTGGAGCTCCAGTGTCTACTGCGAAAGGCATTTATAGTCTACTGTGACAACATATCTGCCATCTATATGTCTCACAATCCGGTCCAACATCAACGGACCAAGCATATCGAGATGGATATTCACTTTGTGTGTGAGAAGGTTGCCCTTGGTCAGGTCAAAATATTACACGTGCCTTCCTCCTATCAGTATGCAGATATTTTTACAAAGGGTCTACCGAGACAGCTCTTCACCGACTTCCGATCCAGCCTTAGCGTTCGGCCTCCTCTCGCTCCGACTGAGGGGGAGTATAAGCGAATGTTTTCCGAATATTCACAGTATATTTTATAATTATGATAGATGTATATTTAAGGTAACTTAAGATTCTTATTGTATTATGAATCAACCATTTAAGGTAAGTTAGAATTCTTATTGTATTAGGAATCAACCTCTGTACAACTATATATATTGTGATTAATGAAAGAATTCCCTAAGGGAAATTATTCCAATCTTACACATAAAAAAAAAGTTAAAACTGCACTTAATAACTTATGTCTGCACTTATTTGCAATATTTGCTACTCAAACATTTTATACAATACTATATAATGTAATTTTTAAAATTAAGATGATGTGACCCTTCAATGGGGAATGTTTAAAACCGGTACAAATCTGCAATTCAGTGACTTTTTTCTGAATCCAATGGACAAAGTCTATCAATATGAAAATCATATTTTTGTTAACCAAATTAAAACACACATGGTATTACTAAGCTTTATTAAAGTATATACCCTCTCTAAAATTAAAGAAATATTAGGTTTAGTCCCTTTGACAAGAAAAAAACATGGTAAAAAATACAATATCGATGATTTTTAACCTATTTGTACTATGTAGGTATTTACTTCATGTCTTCTATTATACATTACACTTTCCTTTTTAAACATTAAAAAGGAATGACACACTTTTAAATTGGAAATTGATTAACTTAATCTTCTCAGTAATTTATCCTTATTAAGAAGTTTTTTAACCACACAACATGATGACATATTTAAAGCCACAAGCTTTCAATGTCTTTATATATTTTTTAAATATTGTGCCGATTCAAACTAAAGCTTAAATTTTATACACCATCAATGTAAATAACCTTTACAACATCGGGTCATTCAAATGATATTTACAGGTAAGCCTCCGTAAAATATGAGATTAAAAATCTTAAAAACAAGTTATCATACATGTTACAATATGTAAAGATGACATGATAATGGTGTAAGAATTATTTATAATGACCATGTATGTTACTTAAACTCTTCAAACTATAACGTGGTATCTTATTCAAGCTATTCCCTCGATGCTGATTCAAACTAACAACAACAAAAAATAATATATTCAGTATAATCTCATAAGTAAAATTTGAAAAGATAGAGTGTACGCATATTTTATTTCTATCTTATAAGATAAAAAAAAGCTATTTTCGATAGATTCTCAATTCAGAATAAAATAAGATATGTGCTGATTCAAACGGGATCAATTAGGTTAGAACATAAGAAAACAAAAATGTACCATCTAGAAGTTGACATATGAGAGGAAATTGTGGGGGTGGTGTGGTGGGGTGGGGTGGGGTAGGGTCTAACCCTAAATGGCCCATTCTTCAAAAAAGAGGGGTTGAATCAAATTCATGTAGAGGACAACAGGAGATAATAAATGCAAAGGGAGCAGAAGAGTACAGGGACTTTTTTTGGACAGAGAGCAGAAAGGATGATATATTGATGTGAGAGAAGAAAAATAGTAAAATCATTTTGTAATCGATTGCTTTATGATTGAAGTGAACAAAAGTTATATGTATGAGAGAGAAATAGATAAAATAATTACTCCTACTGCAATGCACTGATGCTAGAGTAAAAAAAAAAAAAAAAAAACCGCAAGGATAGCCAAGTAAGTGTAGCAGTAGAGCGCGAGATCGCAAGGTCACGAGTTTGATCCCCTGCATAAACCTTCTTGGTTGAGCCTGTCACACATGGCTTGCCAAGTGTGGTTAATCGGCTGACGTGGTTTGCAGGCTATTGCGTCAGTCCGGGTTTACCCTGTGTGCACTCGAGAGAGTAGCGGCTGCGGGTTCCTTCGTCAACAAAAAAAAAAGATAGAGAAAAAAATAAAGAAAAGTGATTGTGATGTTTACTGTACCAAG
The DNA here is from genome assembly GCA_034509755.1 of Anisodus tanguticus. Classification (NCBI taxonomy): domain Eukaryota; kingdom Viridiplantae; phylum Streptophyta; class Magnoliopsida; order Solanales; family Solanaceae; genus Anisodus; species Anisodus tanguticus. Next base: position 1,590,131 of record CM067543.1, on the reverse strand, counting down.
AAAAATGTCTAAAATACACTTCAATCTTTGTTTGAATTTGGTTTAACATACTTAATTTTTACGATGGTCCTATTATTTCCTAATTATATTTTAAAGCATTTTTTTAACATTTATCTGGAAATCGAATCAAAATCCATTGCGACACACGTCAAGACTCTATTATGAAAGAATATAGTGATTCATAAGATCAAATTTCAAGATAATCTACTTTCTTCATGAAAAAAATTAAAAGTGGAGGAGAGAATTTTAATTTTTTATTTTGTTCAAAGAATGAAATGACCTGAAAATGATCGGATTCCTTTGTTTTATGGTCGTTTGTTTAACACGTGTTTGAATTGTTATCCAATTCACTAGATAAATTCCAAAGAAATTCCATAAAAATATATCCATGGGGTAATAGGAGTAAAGGTTAGGTGTGTTACAACAAATTCGGGCAAAGGTTAGGATGTATTTTTGGCATTTTCCCACTTTACTAGTCTCGATAAAGATCACAACTAAAAAATCACTATTTTTTCACTGAAAAATGTTAGCCACTGAATGTCGATAGAAAAAACTTAAATAGTTGTAATTTTCCAGTGTTTCAATAGGAGTCTGTTTCCCACCATGCGCTTTTCCAGTGAGATGAGTCGGTGAAAAAATCATGTTTTATAACACAAATTATTTTCATTGAATGTCGGTAAGAAAAACCTCTATTTTTAGTAGTGAATTTATCCGCACTCAATATATAAGTACATATCTTTAATTTACCACTAGTAGAAAATTTTGAATTTTCAACAAGGCATTTCAATTTTTTTCCTAGCTATTGTACATCTATTGCATGCCTAAATGTATTTTCTTTCGGTTATTATTCGTTAAATAATAAAAATTCATCACTAGTTTCATTTAATAATGAATTAACAATAAAATATCAAAAAATTGTATTACTAGTAAGTTATTTAGTGATAAATTAATGATAAATTTCGCAACTAATTCTCCCTCTCATTAAAGAAAGGAAAATGAAAAGGAAAGAAAAAGGCTTTACTAAGCTTTTTTCCTCCTTATCACTACTTTACTTTTTTTCTATGACAAAAAGTGGGGGAGGGGGGTGAGGTAGGGGGGAGTTTATCACAAGGCTATGATGGCACTATGATGAGAGAATAGAATTGTGGTTTCTCTGCAGTTGAATTTATTGACAATTTACTGGCTATGGTCCCCTTGACTTGATTGGGACTTAAGAAAATTAAATAATAAATAGTATATCCCTAATATGTTTTTAATGTAGTTATCCTATGTACTGAAATTCACTTTGCCTCTCTTGACCAAGAATCTTTTTTATTTATGATGGAATAACTATACTTTGCTAACTTTTTTATTATTATATTATCATGACATGTATTAGACAAATTTCTTGAGTAATTAGGTTTATATCCCTTCTTCTAACATTTCTGTTAAACAGAGGTAATATACCTGTGATATACACTGAATATACAACAGTATATATCACAGGTATACAAAACGATGAGCGAGCGAAGTTGACCAAATAGCGGGCGGTGGCAGCCCAAATGGCCTGGACGAGATGGGCCTGTCACGGAAATAGGGCAGCAAAATAGTGGACAATTCTTGTATATTAAGGAAAGTATATTGTGTGTATATTGTAGTATATGTGTTACCTAGATTAGGATATACTCTTACCATATTTAGGATATACACATACCATAATTGTATAGTTAGAATTATGGTAGAATAAGGTTTTAGAAATATAATAGGAATAGGATTCTCCTATTTTGTAACTTGTATATATATCTATTCAATCAATGAAAATAATCAAGGGGATTATTTCTTTCATGGTATCAAGAGACTAGGTCTACACAAAAGTTTTTTCTCCCAACTTTTGTCTTCCTTGTGGCCGAGAACCCCCCCCCCCCTCGGGTTTTCTCTCCAAAAATTGTCTTCCGCTCTCAAAAACCTCTCTCAAATTTCCCCTCCTTCTTTGTTCTTTCAATATGTCTAAGAACAATTTTCACCATGCCCTCACAGTTTCCAATATCAAGATCAGTGTCCCTATTGTCCTTGAGATGGAAAACGTTCAATATGCAACGTGGGCGGAGTTGTTTAAAATTCACGCTATATCTTATCAAGTTCTTCATCACATCATTCCTCCCGCTAGACCCCTTCCTGCAGAGGATCCTGAGTTATGGATTACACTTGATGCTACCGTTCTTAGGTGGATATACGCCACTATTTCGCTGGACCTTCTACAGACGATTATGGAGCCGGATACCACGGCTATGGCTGCATGGAATAGATTGCGTGACATATTCCAAGACAACCAACATTCCTGTGTCGTCACACTCGAGCAGGAATTCTTTCTAGTTCGAATGGACAAATTTCCGAACGTTTCTGCATATTGCAAGAAACTAAAGGAGTTGGCGGATCAACTCCGTAATGTTGGCGCACCAGTAACAAATAATCGTCTAGTTCTACAGTTGGTTGCTGGTCTTTCGGAGGCCTATAATGGTGTTGGAACTCTCCTTCGCCAAAGCAACCCTCTTCCCGACTTCCATCAAGCCCGCTCCATGCTGACGTTGGAAGAAGCCGGTTTGGCTAAAAAGGCGGCTACCGGAGCAAGCCCAGTTGTCATGATGGCGTCCTCTCCTAATCCTTCAGGTTTTGTTAATAATTCGGGCCAAAACCATAATAATGGTGGCGGCAAGAATAATCGAAAGAATAATAACAAAAACCGCGGGGGCAAACGCGGTGGTTCTGGTGGAGGTTCCGGTGGTCAGCAAACAGGCGGTGGATCCCATCCAATGAACAGTGGCCCACCACCCCCATGGGCCCAAGTGGGGCCCATGGCGGTGGAGCGATGGTAGTGGGCCGTGGGCCGGCAGCCCATACAACCGGGCGGCGAATTCCATGGCCGGTAGGGCCGGCCACGATCCGAGCCCAATACCCGGCGGTGGCGGCCCACGGCCGGTGGCCCAACAACGGCAACAATAGCGATTCGGCCCGGTTCCAACACGGCCAGGAGTTCTTGGGCCCCGACCTCCGCAAGCCCATCATGCAGCAGGCCCCACTCAGACCGATATCGAGGCCGCGATGCACACGTTGGGATTGACTCAACCGGACCCAAATTGGTACATGGACACCGGGGCCACTACTCACATGACTTCCGAATCAGGTACTCTCTCATCTTATTCCAATTTGAGCACCCCTCGGGGATAATTGTTGGTAATGGCGGTTCTATTCCAATTCTAGGGTATGGTCAGAAAACGTTGTCTCCCCTCAATCCACCACTCCTCTTGAAAAATACTTTACATGCTCCTAAATTGATTAAAAATTTAGTGTATGTCCGAAAGTTCACAAATGACAATTCTGTTTCTGTTGAATTTGATCCTTTCGGTTTCTCTGTGAAGGATTTCAAGACGGGGAGTCATCTCATGAGGTGTGATAGTAGGGGGGATCTGTATCCTATCATGCCCGGTTTCAGTCCATCGAGTCCAGCCTTGCCATCAGCTTTTGTAGCCATCTCTCCTTCCATGTGGCATGCTCGTCTGGGTCATCCGGGATCTTCTATTTTATCAGCTTTAGATAAAAATAGCTTTATTTCTTGTAAGGGTACGAGTCGTACTCCAATTTGTCAGTCTTGTTCATTAGGAAAAAATGTTAAGTTGCCATTTGTAGACTCCAATTCTCATACTTCTATGCCATTTGACATTATTCATAGCGACTTATGGACATCTCCTGTTCTTAGTTCAATGGGTCATCGATATTATGTTCTCTTTTTAGATGATTATTCTAGATTTTTGTGGACGTTTCCAATTGCGAATAAATCACAAGTGTTTTCCGTCTTCATCAAATTTAGAGCGTTCATTCGTACTCAATTCGAAAGAGAAATAAAAAATATTCAATGTGATAATGGGAAAAAGTATGACAATAGGGAGTTTCGGGAATTTTGTGCTTCTAATGGGATAAATTTTTGTTTTTCCTGTCCTCATACATCTTCACAAAATGGGAAAGTCGAACGCAAAATTCGTTCCATAAATAACATTGTCCGAACTCTCCTAATACATGCCTCCATACCTCCATATTTTTGGCATCATGCTCTACAAATGGCCACATATCTTCTTAACATAATTCCTTCTAAAGGTCTGACATATTCTTCCCCCCTAAAAATCCTGTATAATAAGAACCCGTCTTATTCCCATCTTCGGATTTTTGGGTGCTTGTGTTATCCGTTATTCCCATCCACCACAATTAACAAACTTCAGGCTCGGTCTACCCCGTGTGTGTTTTTGGGTTATCCGTCAAATCATCGTGGTTATAAGTGTTTTGATTTATCCTCCAAGAAAATCATAATCAATCGCCATGTCATTTTTGATGAAACTCAATTCCCATTTACGAAAATTCATACTCCCGAACCTAAGTCGTATAATTTTTTGGATGACCAAATATCCCCGTATATTATTCGGAATTTTTCGGACATCTCCCGTACCCAAAATCCTCCAGCGGGCCCACTGCCCGCTGGACCTACAGTACCGCCTCACCCACAAATTCCAGCCACTGGAACAGTTCCAGCCCAATTTTGGAACTGCTCCAGAAAACGATTCCAGCCTTTACCGATTTGGGCCAGCAGGCCCACTGTCTGCTGGCCAGTCCGTCCCGAGCCTAGAAAATTCCCAAAATTCCCTCAATTCTTCCTCGAGTCATAGACCGGTCACTCGTAGTCAGCGGGGTATTTTTACACCTAAAAGACATTTTAATTTACATACGGATGTCTCTAAATCCCCCTTGCCCCGCAATCCTGTGTCCGCATTAAATGACCTTAATTGGAAAATTGCTATGACTGATGAATATAATGCTCTTATTGATAATAAGACGTAGGAGTTGGTGCCCCGACCATATGGTATTAATATTATCAGGTCTATGTGGATTTTTTCTCATAAGGAAAATTCAGATGGGTCCTTTGCTCGACATAAGGCGCGACTTGTTGGTGATGGTAAGACTCAGCAGGTTGGCATTGATTGTGGTGAGATGTTTAGTCCGGTGGTCAAACCGGCTACCATTCGCACTGTGCTTAGCTTGACTCTTTCAAAGACTTGGCCAATTCATCAGTTGGATGTCAAGAATGCTTTTCTACATGGTGATCTCAAGGAAACAGTCTATATGCATCAGCCGTTGGGTTTCAGAGATCCAAGCCGTCCTCATCATGTATGTTTGTTGAAAAAGTCCTTATAAGGGCTTAAGCAGTCTCCAAGGGCCTGGTACACGAGGTTTGCTGACTTTGTTTCAACAATTGGGTTCACTCACAGCAGATCAGATAATTCTTTGTTCATCTACCGACGTGGTTCGTCCTTGGCCTACATTCTGTTGTATGTGGATGATATCATCTTGACTGCCTCCTCCGATGCTTTGCGCCAGTCTATCATGGCCATGCTCAGTTCTGAATTTGCTATGAAGGACTTGGGGCCCTTAAGTTATTTTTTGGGAATTGTTGTCAAGCGTCATTCAGGTGGCTTATTTTTGTCTCAACGAAAGTATGCTGCTGAGATCATAGAGAGGGCTGGGATGTCATCCTGTAAGTCCACTTCCACGCCAGTTGATGCAAACCCAAAGCTAAGTGCCGCAGCAGGTGCACCATACGAGGACCCGACCCGCTATCGCAGTCTGGCAGGGGCCCTCCAGTATCTTACCTTTACTAGATCGGATATTACGTATGCGGTTCAGCAGGTGTGTTTATTCATGCATGATCCCAGGGTTGAGCACATGAATGCAATCAAATGCATCATTCGGTATATTCAGGGGACACTAGACTTTGGGTTGCACTTATACCCTTCATCTACATCCACACTTGTCTCTTACACGGATGCTGATTGGGGCGGTTGTCCCGATACCAGACGGTCGACTTCTGGCTACTGTATGTTCCTTGGCAACAACTTGGTCTCCTGGTCGGCAAAGCGTCAGGCAACGCTATCACGCTCAAGTGCGAGGCGGCGAATATCGAGGGGTAGCGAATGTGGTCTCCGAATCATGTTGGCTACGTAATTTGCTTTTGGAGCTTCATTGTCCAATTGAGAAGGCAACCTTGGTATATTGCGATAACATTAGTGCCATCTACCTTTCAGGTAACCTAGTTCAACACCAACGTACTAAGCATATCGAAATGGACATTCACTTTGTCCGTGAAAAGGTTGCAAAGGGTCAAGTTCGCGTATGCCATGTCCCGTCTCGTTATCAAATTGCGTACATCTTTACAAAGGGTCTACCGGCGGTTCTCTTTGAAGATTTTAGGGACAGTCTCGGCGTTCGAAGACCGCCCGCTATGATCTATGCGGGGGTGTGTTAAACAGAGGTAATATACCTGTGATATACACCGAATATACAAAGATATATATCACATGTATACAAAATAGTGAGCGATAGCGACCAAATGAGAAGCGGTGGCGGCCCAAATGGCACAGACGAGATGTGCTGTCACGGAAATAGGGCAGCAAAACAATGGACAATTCTTGTATATTAAGGAAAGTATATTGTGTGTATATTGTAGTATATGTGTTACCTAGATTAGGATATACTCTTACCATATTTAGGATATACACATACCATAATTGTATAGTTAGAATTATGGTAGAATAAGGTTTTAGAAATAGAATAGGAATAGGATTCTCCTATTTTGTAACTTGTATATATATCTATTCAATCAATGAAAATAATCAAGGGGATTATTTCTTTCAATTTCAAATATTAAGAAATGAAATAATCTAAGTTCAAAATAGTGTTTGTTAAATTCTTGGCTGAATAACAAGTAGATCTAAGATTGAGTATTAGCTTATCATATTTGACACTTACAAACTAGCTAACTATCTACTAGCTAACTATCTTCTAGAAAATGCATTTAAAAGACTCTCAAAATACTTCAATTAGAATGTCATCATATGCTTAAAACTCTTAATAAAACTGATTAGAATGTCTTTTTCAACATTATATTTTCATGTTAATACCAATTACACTTGAAAAATATATGCTGATCAGTATATCAATAGGTCGAAAAATATGTTTTTATGTATATACACTATAACATTAAATCTCTTTGAAAGGTGTAAATGATATTTTAACTCCGATCATTTTAGTGAAAATTTTGGTTCCGCATTGTTCTTTCATAGCTATCTGATATATAGATCAAGCCCAAATTAGCATAGAAATGAGTTGAAGTTATATACTATATCTGAATAAAAAAATTTATCGTAAACAGACATGTATTTTGTATTTATAGATTGTGTAAAATACTACAATAACAACAACATACCTAGTGCAATCTCACATGTGGGGACCGAGGAGGATAAAGTGTACGCATATCTTATCTCTACCTTATAGAGATAGAAATGTTATTTTCGATAGACCTTCGGCTCAAGCAAAGCATTTCAAAGCAGTTTGAAATAGAAAATACGGAAATAAAAGTAGTAACAACAACAAAATAATGCGATATGAAAAGCAGTACATAACATTCAGAAAAAGGAACAATAACAACAACGAAATAATAAGATAACTGAAGTACAAGAAACAAGATGGTAACAGTTATGTATAAAATATTGAGTGCGAATAAATTTTTACCGCTTATGCATAGAGAGAGAGAGAGAGAGAGAGAGTGTGTGACATTATATGGTCCTAGAGTGTATTTGTCAGCCCCGCATTCAAAGCGAGTACTTTGCAAATGTTACTATTCTCTACATAATGCCAATCTCATGCACTGTCACATTCTATTGTTGTAATACAGTTTTCCCCGTTCCTTCTGTACCCTCTTGGAAGTTTTTATACCATTTCATGTTTAATATTATAGTAATATATAGTACTCCTTTTTGTCTAGTACTCAAAACAAATCTACCCTCAGTCCATTGTCCTCCTATATAATAATTAAGCTCATTTTCTAATGAATATTTACAAATGTTCAATTTTACCTCTGTTATACTTTAAATACATTCATACCTTTGCCATTAACAAATCATCTCATATTTATTTTTCCCATTAACAGAGCTCCTACGTGAAATGTTGAACTTCATGTGTTCGCATATATATTTGTTGGAAATTTGTCTTTGGTGGGAGTTGCGTCCAACCATCTTTAATGACTTAAACACTAGGGTTCCGCATGTTGGAGACTTTGACTCTTCATACGTGCATAATCTACTAAGTAAGTAGATGACCGTAGGGCCAAGGATCATTAAATTTCGTTGAGAAATGAAAGAGATATTGGTCCACGAAGTGAGGTGTTTGAAGCATGAAAAATGTGGTAAAGACCAATCCTCCCTCATCGGTGGGGGAAGAAAGATTTGTTTAGTTTATAAGTCTCAAAATTGGCTTGGGGTTTGGGACCCCAAGGGGTAACCCATGTGTTTGAAGGAGGGAGGACCTAGATGTGCTTTTGTTCGAGGCTAAGGCCACATGCGCGCCGCCCGTCCGGTCGTGGATCGTGGGCTTATTTTTATATTATCTTTTTGGACCCAAATTGCTTCATATTTATAGTTTGATCCCTGAAGTTTCACGTAAGTTAAATTGGACAAAGAACTTGTGCTTTTGCTGTTGGTTTTGGAACGTTAACCACCATTAATATGCACATCAATTCAGTCATTACTTGGCTGAATAACTCTCCCTAAAAGCTCTAATTCGTTGCACATCAATTCATCATTTATTTGGCTGAATTACTACCTCTTTAATTGTCATTACTTGGCCAGTAACAACAATTATGTGGGCAGTTGATAAGTACCCTCCTTGCACTATATAATGAAGCATTTGCTCAATTGTTGAGACTACACAACACACAAATGAAATCAGATTCTTCCTACAACTTTCCAGCATCATTTCATTACACTAAGTTCTTCAAAGTAACACTTGAGTTTTCTTCGCTCATTTGTTGAGTTGCTGTTTTATCTTGGGAGACTATTGTCCAGAACGTAGAAAGGATATATACAGGACAATCTTGTCTTAAAGACAGAGTGTCATCACTCGACCCATCAATCAGTTTCTTGTTCCAGATTACTGAAATTTCAGACTATTGTAATTTCATTTTGTTGTAATACTTAGCAGTTACTTATTTTCGTTTCCTGCACCATTGTAATCAACAATATTTCCTGTTAATTAATTAAAAGAAGTCTAAAATTACGCTTCTAGTTTTGGTCATGGTAAAAAAAGCTACCCTTAGTATATATATACTACAGGTTGGAGCTCTATTAGTCAAGAGTAAAAACAAGATTTTCTCTTAATGATAGGGTAATAATAAATTATCCATGAGTATAACTGATGCCCCACAAATAGAAATAAGATCTTCATACATCCTATCCTTCCCAGACCTCTATTTGTGGGATTATACACCAGGTGCGTTGTTTGAGTATAAGGGATGATAATGCCAAAATTTGTCATGTAGTATATCGTCTCATATATAGCGAAGGTGTAGCTTAAAATGGTGGACTCCACTGAAATTATATCAATTAAAAAGGGTCTACATTTACCCTATTACTTTGACTTCTGTTTAAAATTATCCTCGATTATATTTTAGGTTAGAGCTCCGTTAGACGTTAAAGGGAAAACACGAGACATTTTCCTAATTGCGGATGTAAAATTACCCCAGTATAATGATTGATAAAAAGTTGCTCAATTTCACATAGTGCTTAGATAAATTTGTTTATCTTTGTACCAAGATAGTTGATCAAATTAATCATAGAAAAGAGAATTCGAAGAGGCACTGAGTTTGGAATTAGTGTATACCGGTGTGTGGGCCAGTTTGCAATACGTCAAGCTTGTTCGGTCAAGGATCTCTTCGGCGTACTTCCTTTGACAAAGAAATAAGCCACCTACATGTCTCGTAACAACAATGCCCAAAAAATAGCTTAGGGGGCCCAAATTCTTCATAGCAAACTCAGAGGCAAAGAGTGACATAATGGATCGGCGAAGTGCATCAGAAGATGTGGTGAGGATGCTATCATCAACATATAGTAGGATGTATGCCATGTCATTACCTTGTTATAGATGAACAGTGAATGATCAGATTTGCTATGTGAAAACCCGATAGAGGATACAAAATCAGCAAACCGTTGGTACCATGCACGAGGAGCATGTTTCAGTCCATAGAGTGATTTCTTCAAAAACCACACATAATCTGGATGAATCGGATCCCTGAATCCTATAGGCTAATGCATATATACGATTTCATAAAGGTCTCTATGCAAGAAAACAATTTTGACGTCAAGCTGATGAATAGTCCAAGACTTGGACAAAGCAATACTGAGAACGGTCCGAATAGTCGTTGGTTTCACCACCGGGCTGAAAGTTTCATCACAATTCACTCCCACTTGTTGAGACCTGTCATCACTTATAAGACGTGTCTTGTGCCTCTTAAAAGAACTATTAGATTTCTTTTATATCAAAAAATCCACATAGAACGAATAATATTAGCATCAAGAGGACGAGGTACTAGATCTCACATCTTATTTTCAATAAGAGCATTATATTCATCAATTATTGCATTTTTCCAATTAGGATCGGACAAGGCATCTTTCGAATTACGAGGAACAGTGGAAGGGCCAACCGAAGTGGACATGTTAAATAACCGTTTGGGTTTAAAAATGTCGTGCATAGCACGGGTTTCCATTGTCCGTGGGTGTGCCATGTGAGGTTGGACAGGATTGGGATGGGGAGGCCGAGAAGTAGAGGTGGGATTGGGTGGACTGTCGGGGTAGGGGTGGGGTCGAGAAGGGGCAGTGGCGTCGAGCAGAGAGGGGTTGGCCGAGATACAGCTAAGATGGAAGGTCGTGATGGGCAGTTTTGAGGCTCATATTGCGAGCTGAGTGGACTGCCCACCTCGGGACGGTAGTGGTGTGGACGGCTGCTGGTGTCGGTGATGACTAATTTTGCAAGTGATAAATTAAAAGTGGATTTAGACCATCATTTAGAAATTCATAGGTATTTGGAGATGGAGAATTGAGTTTGGCAAAGGGGAATTGGAACTCATCGAATATGACATGCCGAGAAATGATTATTTTTCGGCTTGACAAGTCTTAAAAATTGTAACCTCAATGATTGGGGGGTAGCCAAGAAAGATGCACGGGGATGACCGAGGTTGCAGCTTGTTGATTTGTGTGGAGGGATGGAGGGGGAGCAAAGACATTCAAAAGTTCGTAAATGCTTATAGGAAGGATCCCGAAGATAGAGAACTTGAGTGAGAGACTTGTGTTTGAGAGACTTGTTTGGGAGAATGTTCAAGAGATAGGTTGCTATTGATAGAGCGTAATGCCAAAAATAGGTGGTGGAGGCGTGAGCAAGCAGGGCACGAACTAAGTTGTTTATGGTTCTAATTTTTCATTCGGCTTTGCCATTTTGTGGAGAGGTGTGGGGACAGGAAAAACAAAAAATAAGGTCGTGTTTGGCGCAGAAAAGTTTGAATTGATTATTATCGAATTCTCTCCCATTGGAAATATTTAATATTCTTTTCAAATTGTATCTTAATGAAAGTGTTGAATGACGAAAAAAATATAATAGACTTGGGACTTATTACCAATAGGAAACGTCCCTAGGAAGTTTGGATAATCATCTAAAAATAACATATAGTATCGATGCCCGGTCGTGCTTAAGATAGGAGAAGTTTATAAATCACTGTGTATTATATCAAAAGGCACTAAAGTACAAGTGGATGAAGAATAATATGGTAACTTGACATGTTTTCCAAAAATACAAGATTCACAAACAGGAGGAGAAGGGACATGTTTGTAAGCAATAAATTTATTTTTGCTAAGAGAGTGTAAAATAAAGTCTTCCGGATGTCCTAATTTATTATGTCATAAAGGAGACGAAATTGCTGCAAAGGTTGATAGAGAGGAGATTGGATGGCCGACAGAGGTGGTGCTAGGATAAAGGTCCTTGGTGCTATCACATCTCAGTATTCGTATCCCTGTCATAAGGTCCTTCACAAAAAAACCAAAAGGATAAAATTCAAGGGAAGCGACACAGAGATTAGATTTTTGATAAGTTTCTGGGCATGGAGGATATTTTTAAGGCTAACGGGGGGTATGGTGGGGAAATAGATGATTTTCTATAACTTCGAATGTGAATGCCTTGTCCACTACCAACAATAATATTATGATTTAAATTGCTCATACTGAAATAAGACAAGAGAGTACCTTGGGATGCCGTCATATGAGATATAGCGCTAGTGTCCATGTACCAACTGTTGTCATGAATGTTGAGAGACATCGTGTTCATAGATGCCTCAATATCCGTCGGTGCGTAGGTTGAATGAGGAGAAACTTGTGCATTGTATGTCTATTGTGGATGTGCACCGAGGATGAATAACTGGGCCAGAGGTTGAGGCATGAGGACGTCGGGTAGGGGCAAGGTGGTGCAGCCCATGCCGGTGGGACCCACGCAGCCCATGGCAGATAAGCAGCCCACGGAGAAGGCTGCCTGCCACTGTTAGTGGCTGCCAGCCGACGAGGGCTACCTCTTGTCGCCGCTGCCACCGTTTCCGGCACTGCCGTTGTTACCACCGCTGTTTCCGCCGCTGTTGTCGCGACTGTTCCCAAAATTTCTTCCTCTATTGTTATTCTAGGAACGTGAGCCACATGTTGAATCGTTGGCTTGCCTGTGGGATGGGGCGGGAGCCGAGCCTCTCGAGTCAGCATGATTGACGATGGTGGCTACGAGGGCGGCGTTGGCTATTCTAGCATTAGTTGTTGCCCGCTTTGTTTTTCGGGTTTCTTCAAGAATGAGTCTCGAATGAGCCTCATAGAACGGAGGCAATGGCGTGCTTTGTTCGAGGACGGTAGCGACACCGTCATAATTTTCATTTAAACCTGCAATAAGTCGCATCACCAATCGTTGATTAGTGACCGGTGCACCGACGTTGGAGAGTTGATCGGCAATCATCTTAAGTTCTTGACAATAGGCCGATGCATTAGGAAAATCATCCTACTGAATGGCCTGAAATTGATTTTCCATATACAAGGCACGTTGTGTCTTGTTGTCATGAAAAATACTTTCCAAGGGCTCCCACATTTTTCATGCAGTGGCATCGATTTCAATGATTGTATGCAATAGATCGTTCGAGATTGTGTCGTAAATCCATTGTAGGACAACCGCATCTAAGCGGGTCCAAAGTTCATCATCAGAATCATCAGGTCTTTCTAGGGGCTTTGATTTTGGAGGGATGATATGTTTGATGACTTTGTATACACGACAATGGATCTTAAATAATTCTGCCCAAGATGAATACTGAACCTTTTCCATCTAAAGAGTTATGAGAATGAAATTCTTGATGTTGTTAACTGCAAGATCAGGATGGAATTTAGGTTGTTCAGCCATTGAAAATTGGAGAGGAAAGTCGAAGAAAGAAGGGAGAGGGCTGCCGAGGAAGAGGGTTGCCGAGGGGGGAGGGGCGGCGGCTTAGGGAGAAAAAGAAGTTAGGGTTTGGCTTCTGATACCATGTAGGAATATGTTCCTTTCATTGATTATTGTGTACAATATATATACATAATTACAAACTAGGTAACTAAATCTTCCTAGTTACAATTGGAATATAAATTTACCTAATATAAAAGATATACAAAATATGATTGTATTCTATCAATGGTAATATACAAGATATGATAATATTCCATCAACAACAAATTAAAATGTCAAAAGATGAAAACAAAGTTCGTTTTGGCATCATAGGATGTGCAGAGATAGCAAGAAAAGCATCAAGAGCCATTAATTTATCACCAAATTCAACCCTTTATGCTATATCAAGTCGTTCACTTGAAAAAACCAAGAATTTGCAATCAAGAACAGTTTATTATCAAATTCTTTAAAGATTTATGGAAGTTACATTGAAATTCTTGATGACCCTTTTGTTGATGCAGTGTATATGCCATTACCTACTAGTTTTCACCTTCATTGGGCAATTATGGTTGCTGAAAAAAAGAAGCATTTGTTGTTGGAAAAGCCTACTGCTTTGAATGTAACTGAGTTGGATAAGATTCTTGATGCTTGTGAGAAAAATGGGGTTCAGTTTATGGATGCTAGTATGTGGTATCATTATCCAAGAACTGGTAAATTAAAGAAGTTGCTTAGTGATCCTAAGTTGTTTGGACAAGTCAAAGCAGTAAGTTTTAGTACTTTAATTATAGTAAAATGTTCAAATTTTACAATTCTGCTATCTCTTAGTTTTGCCTCTGTTATACTTGAGGGTTATTCGTTTCCTTATCGTTAGCAAATTATCTCTTATTTGGGGGTATTTGGCTAGTGGTAAGAGGTGAGCTTGTGATGTGTTGGTTAGGTGCGTCATTTCCTGCATGTAGGGGTGGCAAAATTAGCCCATTAAAACATGACTCGTCCAACCCGTCAAGTTTGGGCTGATAATTGACCCGCACATTTATTAGCTAAGGTTAACCCATATGCAATCCAAATTCGGACATGAGAAATCTTATCAAAATATTATTTTTAAAAAAGACATTTTTTTATTTGATATGTTATATGTAGTCATAATAAAGAAAGGAAACTGTTTATTAGGTAATAAAAATTACTAAAAGAACAAACAAAGAAATTAAAACTTAGTAAGAATTTGGCAGATTGAGTTATGAATTATGACTCGCTTTTTAGTTCATTTCAGCTCAAGTAACTTTTGGGCGGGTCAATAACGCATCCAAATTCAACGAAACCCACCCATTTTGACACCCCTAGTCACATGTTCAGACCTTGCCACCGTCAAAAGCTTAGTATTTAAGTAGAGGATACTTTAATTCCTAGGAAAAAAGGTCCAATTTTTAACTCCATTATACAAATTTCTTAATTTTATGGTGTGTTATACTTTGAGGTCATTTATATTCTTGTCGTTAGCAAAAGTCTTATAATGGAGTTCCAGTGCGGGCGTGGAACATGGATTGGGTGGCTTTGACGTGACTAAATAATTTGGAGAAAATGTCCGAATTTACCTTGTTACTTTTGATGGTGTAGAGTTACCCTTATACTTTAGGTTGAATCTCCATTAGGATCAGGGACAAATACGAAATGTTTAGTTATGGCAAGAGTATAATTGACACAAAGTATAACGAAAGTCAAAATTATGATATTTCGTCTAGTATAGATTCATTTTTTACCATTGTCCATTGTTCAATCCATCTTTTTGATAGTGTGATGTTCCAAAGGACTGATGTTGAGCATATTAAAAGGGAAAAGAATTTAGTCTGGTTTAACATGAGTTATCAAGAACTGTTAAATAGTATTTCAAGAGCCCCGTTGTACTTTAGATGTTTGGTACATTTTACCATACCAAATTAATTCGGTATGGTTCGGTATTTTTAAGTTCGGTTTCGGTATTTTGCGGTATGGTAAATCGGTATCATAGTTTGTTCGACTTCAACTTACATATACTCATATAATAGAAAATTATGACTTCGGCTATTCAAGAAACGTCTCAATTATATCGTACTAACACCTTACACATGTAAATATATTCAAAAGAAAGCGCAAGCAATCCCCTTCGTAAATCAATTACATAAAAAGGGTATTTCAATCAAGATAGAGTAGTCAAAAATACAATGTGCAAACAATTAATATTGTAATAATACTTGTTTATGTATTTGTTAGTATTATAATACTAATATATATAAATTATATATGTAACTATATAATTCGGTATGATATTCGGTATTTTGGTCTAATTTTTATCAATACCGAATACCAAACTTTTTAAAAATGCATACCAAATACAATAATATCAAAACCACGGTATAAAAAATTTCAGTTTCAGTATGGTAATCGATGTATACAGTACCATGCCCACCCCTAAACGGAAGGCGGCAATAGAATCAGCCAATAGGCGCAGGCAAGCTTAGTGTATCACATAGATAAGCCACCAGCTTTTTCTAGAATTCACCATTTGTTTCTTCATGTAAGTTCAATTTTTATGTAGCTTGACAATTAAGGGGTCAGTGGCCGTTCTGAATAGTCTTGATATATGCAATTTGTATGCAGCTTCAATTCATGAATCTAAACAATCCTTTTGAGTTTAGGTTTTTTCCAAAAATAATACTTGTATTGATGATTGTCTAACTAACCTATACAAGTGCTTTGTTTGGCTTCCACAGCTCATCATCGTATTCACCCGGCCAAGATTTTCTTGAAAATAACATCAGAGTAAAACCAGACTTGGATGCCCTCGGAGCACTGGGAGATGCAGGCTGGTACTGCATTGGCGCGATATTGTGGGCTATGAACCAATTGCGAGAAGTTCAGCTGGAGTTATCTTTGACATGTAGTGCCTCATTGTATTGGGAAAAAGAAGAGACCGTTGCTACATTTTACTGCTCTTTCGTTTCACACGAGACAATGAACTTGAAAGTTTATGGCTCTAACGGGACGTGTTATCTCTCTGACTTTATAATACAAACAACATACCCAGTGAAATCCCACACCGTGGGGTCTGGAGAGGGTAGGGTATACACAGACCTTACCTCTACCTTGGTAGATAGAGCGCTGTTTCCGGGAGACCATCGGCTCAAGACAAAGCATAATCACAAGCAAGACAATCAAAACAAAGCAAAAGAAACGGTCAGACTTAGATAAGCAAGTTATGACTTTATAATACCGTTTGATGAAAATTCTGCTTCGTTCAACTTCACGTCTGGTGCTAAGTTTGTGGATCTTCATATCAGATGGAACGTGAAACCTCAGCAAGTTCAAGTAACTAATGAGTTACCACAAGTGGCTTTTATGATTCAAGAATTTGCTGGCCTGGTTAAGGCTATTGAAGTTACGAGAAGTAAACCGGAGAGCAAATGGCCTCGTACTAGCAGGCTCACTCAACTCGTGCTCGATGCTGTGAACAAATCTATAGACCTCGGTTTCCAACCAGTTCATATGTAAATTCTTATGTTCATTACATAAAAAACAGCTTATTATGTACCATATGTAAGAGAGTTTTTGTATGCACCTTTGCCTTGATCAAGATGAGCACTCCAGGAGTGAAAGCTTTCTGCTATACTAGTATTGAGCTTGTAAATCATCAAATGACTAATAAGTCCTTTTTCTTTTTGGAGGAAAAGGTCTCGGACTAAAATAAATTGAATATCTCTCCTTTCACGTTACAACATCCACACTACAGTCCTTATGCATTGGGGGTCTTGTTTAGTTGGAGAATTTCTCTCGATATTTTCTTGTTTAGGAGGAGAATTTCTTATAACTTATAGGTTCGGTCAAACCCAATAGCTTTGATTCAAATCATGTTTTTGTCTTTAAAAAAAACTATTGGCTATGTACAAATTATTGAACATAGAACCAATAACTTAAAAGAACTAAAATCATTAACCCAGAAAACCACCTTTGTATATCGTCAAGGCTTGTATTGTTAGCTTCCGCATGACAACTTCAAACTTGGGACTTTCAATCCCAATAACCTCAATTCTTGGGATTTGGAGAGAATAAGTACCATACATATCCTTTGAGGCATCAAACACACTATTTTGAAAACGAAAAACAAGATTTGAGCATAAACTTTCTCATCTCTAGATGTAGTCATTACATATATAAACTAGGGGTGAGCACGGGTACAGGGTACCCAGATATCCGACCGGAACCGACACTAACGGGTAGGTTCCGTGTAGATATATTATAATAACGGGTAGGGTCCGGGTAGTAAAATTAGGAATCGATCAATGTCGGGTCCGGTTCCGGCAAATAGAGACAGGGTACCCGGACCCGAAATCGATACCCGGAACCTATAAAATATTAAGTATTTTTACTTTTTTGAGAAACATTTGGACCACTTTTAACTTTCTCCAAAATTGTTTGTTGCACGCCTGCACATTGATTTTCCCCACCCCAAGACGCAAATATTTCAGCTTTTTCACCCCTTTATTCTATAATGCTTTTTGTGCCCTAAGAGAAAACACACAAAACTCTCTCAATAGCAATGGCGTTTTAGCTACACCACCGAGCTTCATCATCGTCGTTGTTGAAGCTTTCTCTCAAGTACTTTCATCGTTGTCGTCGTTGAAGCTTCACCTTTGCCTCTTTCTCTCCCTTGGTTATGTTCACGTCGTTCCTAAAATACATATGGATTCATATCTAACTCTTCAATTTCTTTTTAATATCCTATGCTTCTGTCTATTTCAGGCGATACTCATCTTCAATTTGTGTTACTTTTTGATTTATGTAAATCTATTTTTAAAATTTGTGTATAGTTTTGTAGCTCTGAAGATGAAATTTAGAGATTTACTGGTATAAGAAAGCTTTTCTTTTGTATCGAAGAGCCTATGAACACGAAAATAAGTTTAATTCAGATATTTCCAAATTTATTTTGAAATCAACACGTTCAATTAATTGAGTGTCAAATTTGGCTTACAATTTTAGGTTTTGGTTACAGAATTAGCTTTTCTACAATGAATAGGTTTTCTAAAACTTCTTATAAGTTATAAGGGTACTAAAAACTCCGATTGCAGGCTAAAAAACTACTGGATGAAATTATTTTAGAACTCTTTTTGATTCTCATAGGCTAAAAATTGTTGCTTAATCTGTGTTTTTTTATTTACAGGGTACACGGGAACCTACCCGGACCCTGCTTAATCTGTGTTTTTTTATTTACAGGGTACCCGGGAACCTACCCGGACCCTGCGGGTCCGGGTAGATTCCGGGTAATGATTGCTACGGGTATTGCGGGTAATGATTGCTACGGGTAGGTTCTGGGTAGTAAATTTAGGAACCGATCTTTTACCGGGTAGGGTCCGGGTAGTTCAAAAATGTTAGGGTACCCGGACTCGCTCACCCCTAATATAAACTCCAAGCCACGAATACAACCTTTGGCGAGAAAAGGAGTCTTGTAACAGTGACAACAACACCCTTCTCAATTACACAAAAGACTAAAGACCAAAAATAGGACAGAAAAGAAACTGATGAAGATTTGGGGGGAAAAGAAGTGGAAAAGAATACAGAGATATAATTGAATAAAGGACAGGTAGTATGTATTTCAATTTCTATTGTAAGAAATGCCTTCTCCTATTTACTAGTTCTCTGCTGATTGCCTGGTTGAATGACGGTCGTCCATGTTCTTTGCTACGTGCTTCCTCTTTCCCCGAGAACTACGTTTTCTTGATCGTGTTTTTGGTGGGCGCTTCTCGGTTTGCTCTTGCATGGTGACCAACTTTTCACCAGAAGGGAGCTCTGGAGGAGAATCTGGCCATGGTGTGCGTTTTGCTGGGACGGTTACATCCAGTGGAGGGTCAATTATCCATCTGCATTTCGGTTAGGAATTAGTGATATTACATTCGAGTGAAAGTAACCACGTTATCTAGTTTGAGATAAATAATCGAAGCTCAAGCACAGCAACGTCAATCAACACATTATACAATATAGATACTACTTCAGAATTACAAATTATTTTTCTGGACTCTAATAGCACTAGCATGTACGCAATGAATGACTTCAACACCGGCATTTTTTTAAAATGAGCCCAGGGTCTCACTTAAAACTTATATCTTAATGAAAATATAGCTCAACGTCTACGAAGATTTCCTTCCAAATGTGATTCATCTTCCTACTCAAAGCAAAAGCAGATCAGGAAGACCAAGCATGTAGATGGTGGGACTTCCAAATGATAAATTAAATATACAAGAAATCACAACAATCTAACTCAAACTGAATGGATAGTATGAGATGGAAATATGAGCAATATAATCAATTCAATGCCAAAAATCATAAATAGCACCAAAACTGTCAGAATACCATAGGCCTCCACTCCAAAATAGGCGCAACTACATTTATACCTAAATAGCCCCACCTCCAAACCGTTAATTTCTAATCAAGCCAAGCTTCATTCTAGTCAAACCAAGTCCAATTTCCTTGACTACCAACTTCTCTAACAAACGATCAACAATTACAGGGGGAAAAAAGTCGCATGTTTCCATTAATTTAATTCTTGCATTTGGAGTAATTGTGTTTTGGAAAGAGTAAACCAGTCGCACTAACTAAGAAAACGCCAACTATCATGAATCACTTCCCTAATTCAATCATTTGCAGAAATGCCAGTTAAATCATGAACTTCCACTAATAAAACAACTCATTCTTCGGATATTAATAGAAGAAAGCGGAGATTTGTATACCGATTCCTCCACCCTCTAGAGCCTCATGGCAGCATGAAGACATTCCTACTGGCAACCAAACTATTATGTTTGACCAGATTTTACCCAAGAGAATACCAACCAAAGCTGGGACAACTATGCTCTTGATGTTTTATGTGTGGAAGAGACAATTAATCATCTCTTTTTACATTGCAAATGGACTTCACAACCATGGAGGATATTGATAGGTCTGAGAGGAGTCCAATGGGTCATGCCAAGAGGAATTCTGGAAGTCCTAGTCAGCTGGAGCAATGAAGGCCATCTAGCAAGCCAGAAAGAGAGATGGAATGTCGTCCCAGCTTGTATTTGGTGGACAATATGGGGAGAAAGGAATCAGAGGTGTTTTGCTGACAAATCCAGTAGCTTACAGAAGCTGAAGATGAAGTGCTTAGCTCTTTTTTACTTTTGGTGTAAAGGGATATACCTTGAGGATCATGGCCCAATTTTTGATGTCTTAGGCACTTATTTTTGTAATAATGGGTGGCTCCACAGTTTTTAAGTGGAGTCAATCTTATATCTGTATAAAAAAATGTTACCATTCTCAAAGAAGAAAAAACAACCCAAGTGACCAAACTGAATAACCCTAACCTAGAGAGATAAAGCTGATATGGAAGACTAGTCCACTCTGTAGGAATATGCCATGCTTTGAGGGGGAAAAGAGCATATCTCTAGAACTAAAAATAGATGTTTACATAATCTATATTTTTGGTGTAAGAGCATCTCTAGTGAATTTGAATCAGTATATCGATTTTCTGCATTTATTAGGAAGAAAGATTTAGTAGTCTGCTTTTTTGGCTTCTGTCCGAGTGTTGTACTCGTTTGTACCATCTTGGTACTTTATCAATAAATCTTATCTTATCAAAAAGCTCTATTGCGATGGGAGCGTTTGGGGGATCAGATCTATCCCTTTAAGAAAAAATGAAATGAAAACCTGGAAGATGATCCCTGCTAGCATTTTTTGGTGTCTGTAGACATAAAAGAAGAGAAGATGCTTTGATGGTTTAGCAACTCCAAATCACTCTCTTAAGGCTAGATTTTACTTATTTAGTTGGCATAATGCGTCCCCTGTAGATTCCCCAGATTACTTTTGGAATTGTGTTAGCTCCCTGGTCTTAGCATTAGCCTATATTGTACTGGAGCATTTTTTTAATTTCTATTCTTGTACTCTTTTGCATCTTCTTGATGTCGACAATGAAGACTCTTACTTCATCAAAAAAATTGATGAGGGTGTCCGGCCCAGTTATCTATCCCTTTATCCAATAAAGTCTCACTTCAAAAGCGGTTTCTTGGATTTTAACCTTACTTGGAAGTGACATTAGTGATTTAATAATGAGAAATAGGAGACTGTGGCAAATGAAACTAGTAGCTTATTTGGGCATGTTAGAGGATGATGGATTACAGATAATGCTAATAAACCATACGGGTGTTCTTTGTGGAAATTGATTCAACTGGGATGCAATTCCCTTTCAAAATGCTGTCTGCTTTGGGAGGGAGATGGAAGCAGAATCAGATCGGGACTGCAAGACATTGTGCCTAACTCAGCTCCAAAAGCGATAATTAGCTAGGGACTGCTTTAAGAGGTAAGGATTGCCCAAGACTATATAAAGACAAAATACCCTTAAATCCACCGATGTGGAACTCAACATATATTAATAACAGAAATCTGGTACTAAGTTGGTACCAGAGAATTACAGTGATTAGACTCTTGATCCTTACTTATCAAAACAAACAGACAAAGGGAAGTGAAGGAACATCAAAAATCTTACGTAGTGCTACTTTTTTACATGTGAAAATATTTCTTTTACTATTAGTTCCTAACTTTATTGAGAACATATCTATTGTTCTGATATCAATCTCATTTATACCCTCTGTTTCATGGCTCTGGGAGAAATATGGCACCATAAGAGGATCTATCATGAAACAAGCACAATTATGATTTTGCCTAGGTGATCAAGGAAATAGAAAAAAAAAATGATATAGAAATGTTAGTTACAAGCAAAATTCAATGCTAAGAACATTCAAAACACAATGCTACATGTAGGCAGGATAGCGCAATAAAACTAACCTGGCAGGGAATTTGCTGTCTGCCCGTGCTTCAACACGTAGCCACCACAGCATAACTTTGCGCCCACAACTCCCAAGAGGCTCCACCATTGAAAGATCCTTCAGCAAAGATAAAGGGTTCTCAACATCCTCCCTGTCACCTACATCATCCAAATCCTTAACCCATTCAGGCTTATCTTCAGCATCTTTCCAGACTAACCTAGAATTCAACACAAAGCCAGCCCACTCAAGCTTCCTTGGCAGCACAACTGCCCTGTCACCAATGTATCTGGCACTCTTCTCCGCGTATGGAGACGAATCAAAGGTGTGCCAACCAACAAAATGATCTGATGAATTACAAGCTGGACCTTGAATTGGCAATTGCAAATTCCTCTCTTCCTCTTTCTGAACCGTTGATATATCCTCCTCTGCACCACCCGAATGAGCAAGAATGCCCACCGACAGAGTGCCAATCCATTTTACTTTTTGGATCTCGTCAAAAATCTCTAAACTATGCATGTTACTATCATCAGCAAATATCACTACCCCGTCCAACTTCTCTTCTCTCACATATCTGTTCCATCACACAAACACAAACCACACTATCATGTTCAATTCAAAAATCATTAAAATTCTTCTCTATCAACAACCACTACATCTCAGTCCCAAACAAGTTGGGGTAAGCTATATGAATCATCATTTCTTCATTTAAGCTCATATCGTATCATCATAATAATAAATAAAATAAGTGAAATAATACGTTAAAAATATATATATAAATAATAATAATAATAAATAAATAAATAAAAAGTTCGCCCCACATTGTGGGATTTCACTGGGTATGTTGTTGTAATAATAAAAGTTCCATATGAGTCTAAAACCTATCCTCAACTAGTAGTTATCACCTATATTGTGCCCTATCTTTAGCTAAGTCTATATTGATACCAAGCAAAATTCTTCTCTACCACACACATAAAAACACAATAAGGTGTTAAAGTAAATGTAGCTATTGGAAACAAACTTCTATACCTCAAAGCGCGAAGTCTCATTTTCGCCTCCAATTTATGTCGATCTTCCCACAAAATAGGCATCTTCTCACGTACTCCAATGTGAATAGTCTTCAAACCTGATTTCTCTATCAGCGAAGCGGTCTCGCTAGTTGCTCCTCCAGCTTCCACCACAATCCACACAACATTGTAAGGCACATTCATCAAAGAATGCATCACACCAGTCAGATGCAAAGTCTGAAAAGTTCTCACATATGTTGGTGTTACAACAATCACATCCCTTGGACTCTTAACACCATACTGCATTCTTTGCTCCCTTTGAACTATCTCCATTATCTTATGTGCCTGCATCACCTCACTCGAATTCGGGTGGGGCCACGATCGGATTAATATCCCGTGCCGACCTACCACCACCCGGCTACTCGACACCGCCGCCGCCGTGTTATTCACCTGACCACCTGTAATGATTTTTTCAAGAGATGCAAATATGAATGAAAAACTGTCTCATATAAATTTTATGAAATCATAAGCCTTTATATAAGCACATAAACTAAGTAGTAGACTCCTACTACAACTAAAGTATTAGAATGTCACTGAAACTAAGAAACTGAATATTCTACTAATATATATGGACCCATTTGGCCATGATGATTATTTACTTTTTTCTCGAACTTTTTTCACTTTATTTGAATATCAGTGGTTGGTGTATTTGGAATTTGAAAAACACCTAAAACCCCATTTTCACTTTCATACATTCAAAAAGCCAAATAATTCTTTGCAAAAACTATAACCAAACACAACTCCATCTTTAACTCCAACTTCAAAAATTAAAAATAAAGTGAAAAATATTTTATTTCTATGGCCAAACGCCTACTAAATCAACTACTCATTCGACTCGTCCTACAACTAAATAACTAATTGTTTTAGAAAAATGTAGCAGTAACATGTGCAACTCTCACGGAAACTAAGAAACTGAATATTCTACTAAATCAACTATTAGACTCCTCCTATAACTAAACAAGTAATTATTATAGAAAACTAGCCCCGACAGATACAACTCTCACTGAAACTAAGAAACGGAATATTCTACTAAATCAACTATAGACTCGTCTTATAACTAAACAAAACTAATTATTCTAGAAAACTAGCAGTGACAGATGCAACTCTCACTGAAACTAAGAGTCGGAGTATTCTACTAAATCAATTGTTAGACTCGTCCTATAACTAAACAACTAATTATTCTAGAAAAACTGTAGCAATAACAGATGCAACATTCAACACATCCATACAGGAAAATGACATCATTTTATAGATACAACTCTTGCTGAAACTAAGAAACGAAATATTCTATTAAATCAGCTATTAGACTCGTCTTATAACTAAACAACTAATTATTCTAGAAAACTAGCAATGACAGATGCAACTCTCACTGAAACTAAGAGACGGAATATTCTACTAAATCAACTATTAGACTCGTCTTATAACTAAATAACTAATTATTCTAGAAAACTAACAGTGACAAATGCAACTCTCACTGAAACTAAGAAACTGAATATTCTGCTAAATCAACTATTAGACGCATCTTATAACTAAACAACCAAATTATTCTAGAAAACTGTAGCAGTAACAACAGATGCAACATCCGACACATCCATACCGGAAAATGACGTCATTCTTTTTGTCTGAACAACTACATCAGCACCCAGATCATGAAACAACGAGTTCGAAATACCATTCGGACTAAAAGAAGAGTTAGTGAACAAAAGGAAAAACACCAATCTTGAAAATCTAAAACCGAGTACCAAACTTATCAAACAACAAACCCCATGTAACACAAGCCAGAAAATCATCGCTGGTGACTTTCCCGACCCATCTGACGGCGGCAAATCTAACGCCGACGACCCTCTAAAACTGTTACTCCGACGACCTTGTTGTAACGCCGTTAACTGCTTCATTTCTCAGTTTAATCAAAAGGGTATCAATATTTTTCAATATAATCAAAAGGGTATCAAGATCTTGATGTTTTACAAGATGGGTATCAATATTTTTAAGTATAATCAAAAGGGTTTGAAGTTCTTGATGTTTTAATAGGTGGGTATCAAGATGCTTGAAGTATAATCAAAAGGGTATCAAGATATTGATGTTTTACAAGGTGGGTATCAATATTTTTAAGTACAATCAAAAGGGTTTGAAGTTCTTGATGTTTTAAATGGTGAGAATCAAGATTCTTGAAGTATAATCAAAAGGGTATCAAGATCTTCAAGTTTTACAAGGTGGGTATCAATATTTTTCAATATAATCAAAAGGGTTTGAAGATCTTGATGTTTTAAAAGGTGGGTATCAAGATTCTTGAAGTATAATGAACTGATAGTTGAGGGCAAAGTGGTTGGTGAGTGTAAGTTAGAGATATGTAATCAAGAAATGGGTGTTACTTTAAGGTTAAGAAACCAAAAAGGTTGCTTACTAACTATGTAATTTATTCAATTTTTAAGGATTGAAAGAGACGCCATGAACGAACAGTTAGAAGCTTCAGAGAGAAAACGGGTCGGGTCATAGATTGGGTCCGAATAGGTGTGGGATTTTTCAGACAGTGATGAGAAAGAAAAGGGGAGAAAATCTAGAGGAAAGGGTATTTTTGGAAATTTGATATGAGATTATTATTACAATAAAATTAGGAAAATTGTTATAACATAATTAATGATGAAATTTATGGCTGATTTTTTTCTTTTATCCGAATTAATGGGGTGATTAAGTAAATAAATAATGGTGCTACTGATTATGCTCGATAAAATAAGTCATGGGTCGTTTGGTAGCTCGTTAAAGTTATGTTGATTTTAGTTATTCATGTATTAGTTATTTCATCATCTACACTGCATAAAATAATACATAAATTTTCTCATAACTTATGCATATATTAGTTATGCGAATTTTTAAATTACAAACTACATATCGTATTAGGTATGTTGAATTTTATAAATAGCAAAAGAATGCTAACAAACATGGTACAATACTTAAGTCAAATTTAATACATGCATAATGTAGTTCCTAATACCAGCTATCAAATGACCCCTTAGTGTTAGGGTGGGATTCAGACAGTGGGGGAAAGAAAGGGGGAGAAAATTTAGGGAAAATAGAGGAAGAGGTATTTTTGGAAATTTTGATATGAGATTATTATAAATAAAATTAGGAAAGTTGTTATAACAAAATTGTTGATGGAATTTATGGGGTGATTAAGTAAACAAATAATGAGCTACTAATTATGCTCAATAAAATAAGTCAGGGGTCCGTTTGGTAGCTGATTTGGAGGTGAGTTATACAGCTATTAAATCCTGCATAAGTAATATTACTACGTTTGATAGTTGGTTAGAAGGTAAGTTATTCATTTATAAAATTAATATGGTGCTTGATTTGCAATTTAGAAACCTGCATAACTAATACATGAATAAGTTATAAAAAAAATGATGTATTATTTTATGCAGAATATAAGGTGAAGTAACTAATATATGAATAACTAAATATGCATAATTAATTTCTGCATAAAATGATACATAGATTTCCCCATAACTATTTTTTTATTACTAGAACTTGCATAACTCTAAATAACTATCAAACGACCCCTTTAGTGTAATAGGGTGGGATTCCGACAGTGTGATTTGTTTCCTCTCCGAGATAATGGGGTGATTAAGTAAACAAATAATGGTGCTACTAATTATGCTCAATAAAATAAGTTAGTGTAATAGGGTTGGATTCAGACCAGTGAGAGAAAGAAAGGGGAGAAAATCTAGGGGAAATACAGGAAGGTGTATTTTTGGCAATTTTACATAAGATTAGTAAAATAAAATTAGAAAAGATGTTACAACAAAATTGATAATAGAATTAATGGCTGATTAATTTTTCTGTCCAAATTAATAGGGTGATTAAGTAAACAAATAATGGTGCCTACTAATTATGCTCAATAAAATAAGTTAGTGTACTTGCTAGTTGCTACTATATATGTATTAATAAGATTTTGATTGGGAGAGGCACTATTGATATATGAATAAAAACAATTATGCATTTTTAACACATTACGGCTTCTTCTTCACTCGTAAGTGTCACACTCGATGGTTTTACTTTAAAAACTATATAAAATTTTATTTTAATTTTATAATTTAAGTTTGAATTATGGTAATATATTAATTTAGTCAATGAGATATAGCGAGGAAGGGGTCATTTTGGAAATTCAGTATCGAATTATTATAAATTTTTTAAAGTTGTTAAGGTGGGGTTAATTTGATTAAACAAGTAAATAATGGTGCTACTAAATATTCTTAACAAAATAAGTAAGTATACTTGCTACAACTTATATTAATGTACACATCCATTGATCATGAGCAATAACATTTTATCCCTTTTCCCCAAATTAATTGATAGTTACATTAATTTTAAAGTTTTTTTTTTCAGAATATATCATATTAAATAACACACGTTTTTAATTATTTTTTTAAGTTTAAACGTTTGTTCAATGAAAGTGAGATGTGTTGGAAATTTGTCTTTGGTGGGAGTTGCGTCCACCCATTTTTAATGACTTAAACACTAGGGTTCTGCATGTTGGAGACTTTGATTCCTCATACGTGCATAATCTACTAAGTGAGTAGATGACCGCAGGGCCAAGGATCGTCAAATTTCGTTGAGAAATGAAAGAGATATTGATCCACGAAGTGAGGTGTTTGAAGAATGAAAATGTGGTATAGACCAATTCTCCCTCATCGGTGGAGGAAGGAAGATTTGTTTAGTTTATTAGTCTCAAAATTGGCTTGGGGTTTGGGACCCCAAGGGGTATCCCATGTCTTGAACGAGGGAGGACCTAGATGTGCTTTTGTTCGAGACTAAGTCCACACGTGCGCCGCCCGCCCGTCCGAGCTCGGGCCTCGGGCTTCTTCTGATATTATCTTTTTGGACCCAAATTGTTTCATATTTACAGTTTGGTCCATGAAGTTTCAGGTAAGATAAAATTGGACAGAGAACTTGTGCTTTTTGCGTTGGTTTTGGAACGTTAAACCTCCATTAAAGTGCACATCAATTCAGTCATTACTTGGCCAAATAACTCTTCACTAAAGCTCCAATACGTTGCACATTAATTCAATCATTTATTTGGCTGAATTACTCCTCACTAATTGTCATTACATGACCATTAACAACAATTAGTTGGGCAGTTGACAA
Organism: Anisodus tanguticus; assembly: GCA_034509755.1. Taxonomy (NCBI): domain Eukaryota; kingdom Viridiplantae; phylum Streptophyta; class Magnoliopsida; order Solanales; family Solanaceae; genus Anisodus; species Anisodus tanguticus. The sequence continues at coordinate 1,561,765 of CM067543.1, read as the reverse complement.
GTCCCCTCCATGCACTATATATTGAAGCATTTGACTCAATTGTTGAGACTACACAAGACAGAATCGAAAAACAGAAAATCAGAAACAAAACAGAAATCTTCTTCCTACTATTCAACATCATTTCGTTACTCTAAGTTCTTCAAAGTAACACTTGAGTTTTCTTTGCTAATTTGTTAAAGTTGTTGTTTTATCTTGGGAGACTATTGCCCGCTAACGTAAAAGGATATATACGGGGCAATATTGTCTTAAAGACAGAGAGTCATCTCTTGACTCAACCACAATTGTAACAATCCAGATTTAGTGTTTCTTGATTTCAGGTTATCAAGATTGAAGACTCAACAAGCTTGCGGCAGTTCTGAACATTGGTTATTTGTTCATCCTTTCGAACACTTGTAATATTTATTTACTTCTCGTACTGTAATTATATATCCAACAAGATGCATAAGAAATTAGGAGTACCTATTCTATATAATAAAAAAAAAAGTAGTGTTTGAAAAAATTGTAAAGGACAATTTGATTGCACTCTATAGATTATCATTAATGTTGAGTACTAAACTATGATGTTTTGATTTTTTTTTTAAAAATAATTTGTTAGTCACAATGTGCTTCCCTCCTAGTCGTCGTCATCATCATCATAATAATAATAATAATAATAATAATAATAATAATAATAATAATAATCTTACGGATACTTTAGATCAAAAGGCAACACTTTGTCTCTTATTATTTTTCCGATATTCAAAACCTATTGATCTAAGTTTTCAATATATATTTACAATTTTTTGTCGATTTTTTTTGTTGATACAGTTGTTTAGTAAATGATCTTTTTTTTATTTCTTTTGTCATCACTGTTTAAATATCTCTTTTGAGCAAACTGAAAATCTTATGAGAAAATGTTAAATCACAATGTTAATTATATAAGTTATTGTAAACATTAAAGATAGTCTAATATTTTGTCTTTAAGTTAGAGCAATATATAAGCAAACATTAAATCAAAGTTTAATGTTGTTTGGAAGAGTAGTATCCCAAGGGCTATATTTGCGCACTTTTGACAATAGCTACAACATCTAAATGGTGGCATAAAAATGGGACATTGCGTAAATCAATCTTTTTAATTTGAATTTGCACCGGCGAGCCGACAAAGAAAGTAAAACGCTCTCTACAACAATTTTTTATGTTCACATAACTCAACTTCGAGATTTCATACCGAAGCTCACGTAGTGATGGGTTGAACTTGCTATTTAAAGGCCCATCAAAATGGTGGGCCAATCCGGCCTGGCCCGTCAAATTCCAAAGCCCGTATGAGCTATTCCGAATGAGTTGGGCCATTCCGTTTTGACAGCTCTAGTATTTATCACTCTACTGCAACTTTTATTAATAGTAGATACTGATATATACAAAGAATATAAATCTCTTCTTTATCCATTTGTTAGAGTAATTTCTAAGTGAACTTTTTTGTATTATCATTACACTAATTTCTAAAGGAAAATAAATGCTAAATTTCAGTTCTTGAATTTATATTTGCAAAGTGAAATTTTGCACAACTCTAGCATATTATGAAGGTCACACATGAAAGAAAAAGTAGATTTACTTTAAGTTCGTTTGGTCAATTTTACTCAAAATCCATTAGCAATTCGACCTTATGATATAATCATTGTTGTAAACCTAGTTTCCAAGTTATTGGCACACTAAAGACGTCCATTCAATTTAGCGCAAATACTAGAAACCCCTTAATATATGGGTAAATTTCACGGATTGTAACTTAACTATCATTTTTTTTTATAAAAGTCACTTAACTATTATTTCTAACACAAAAGTCACTTAACTTTGAGGAATTAATACAAAAGTCACTAAAACCACTTTCAGGTGTCACTAAACCACTTTCATGTGAATAACTTATTTTTTACTATTTTTTTAAGAACATCTAATAAATAAAATTTTAATCTAAAAGGTTCAACCCTACCCGACTCAAAATTCATATGAAAAAAGTAAATAACCTTTTATATTCTTCCATTTTCCCTACCATTTTAACATGTTTGAAAAATCAGCAAATCCTGAAAGTCACAAAATCGAACATTTTTATCTGCTAAAAAGCAACATGTTTCGTCTCCTAATTAAAAGCCAACCTGTTTTATACTCCCTCCTTTTCAATCTACGCGGCACCTTTAATTTCGATTCATGACAATCAATTAAATTAATTTTTAGGCTAAATTGAATATTCAAAAATATACCAAAAGTATTATAAATTGCTATTTTTCTCATGTCATGATGAAAAATACATTATAAAATATCGGTAAAAGTGTACATAATTTAAATCTCAAAAAATAAAAAGTGTCAGATAAGTTGAAACATATAAAGTACTTTTTACCGGCATCTCTTGAAAGTCTCTCAGTAAAATGTTATACTGTCATCATAAATTTCAAATTTACTTGATATATGAACCTTCTGCCTTATTTTTTAAGTTATTAATTTTAGGAGTTATAATCGCTTATGATATGTTAAATAACTTTTACACTATAAGTATTATTGTTCTAGCGGGTCATTTGCCTTATGGTTTAAATTGCTAATTTAACAAATTATCAACGCCTATGTACAGCGTAATAAATTTTTAAAAAGCTTGAAAATGTTAAAAAAGAAATACAAGGTAAAAGATACAGTAATTTTAAAATGATAGGGAAAATGAAAGAATATAAAAGGTTATGTACTTAATGGTTTTTGGATTGGGTCGGGTTGAACCTTTTAAATTAAAATTTTATTTATTAGATTTTAATTTTTAAAAAGTAAAAAATAAGTTATTCACAGAAAGTAGTTTAGTGACACTTGAAAATGATTTTAGTGACTTCTGTGTTAAAAATGATAATTTAACTTTTGTGAAAAAAAGTGATAGTTACTTGACTATACGTGAAATTTACCCCTTAATATATGTATAGTGTTGGACTTTGTCCTACATGAATATTTAGTATTTGAATTGGGTTCAAATGGAGTAGTATATTTATACCTCAAAGATTAATAAAAGCTGACTCCAACTAATTTAAAATTGTGTAATTGTTGTTGTTGATATCTTTGTTCTTCTCTAGAGTTGGACGAGTCCTTTACACAACAAAGTTGCCCAACCATTTTACTACACTTGTTTTCCAGGGTAAATACTCTTGGGCGATCGATAGCGAAGTAATATCGTGAAGGAAGGGTCAACTGACTTGCCTTTTCAATCAATCTGATTGTTCAGTGTTGCTATTGGTGATTGAAAATATACACGGTATATACATACCTTGTGTATACCATGTATATCACGGAATCCCATAACAATTGGAAACCACACGGATACACAGCCGTGTATATCGTGTATACGGTAACATATTTAGTTGTATATTTTGTATATAATTAGTATTGTATACTTACTATAATTCTTGTAAAAATAGAATAGGGTTTTGAGAGTAGAATAGGAATAGAATTTTACATATTATAAAAATTGTAAATTGTATATATACTCTTTCATTAATGAAAATAATAAAGTGATTATTTCTTTCAGTGATATACCTCCCGTTCCAGATCAATCCCTACCACAGGACATGAGTTGCGACTCCATTATATTCGCTGAGCTGATGGATGAGACGACTAATATGGCAGTTCCAGTTTCTGGGAGATACTTTTTGGCCGATGATACATGTCAGACCTCATCTGGGATCTTTAGTTGCTATTGACTTTTCTGTCAAATATGTAGAAGTAGTATATATGCTGGTTTTAATTGATGCAAGTGTTTCTTTGAATGGCAAACCAGACGTAGTTGTTATTGTTAATGGACGTGATATAGCTGATCTATGTTATATTGGGCTCGACTCTAGACACTATCAAAATGTTTTAATACTTGAATGTCATTATGTAGGTGTGGGTGCAATTCACTGTTTTGATATTGAACGATACAAAAGTTGACTATGGTACATCGTTGTTCTCTGGTTTTTACTCAAGAGGTCCTCCAGCAACTTTATTAGCACATGTTCTAGATGTGTTGGTTGGATCAATTCCTTGTATGAATTATGACTCATGGGTAGTATACGCACCTAAAGGCGAATTCTCGTCAAGCGTTGACCCAACAGTCTTTAGTGCTTGGAGAGGTATATAAGACCAGATCCAGTGAAGGAGTGGCCCCAAAAGCTAGCTTGTAGGGTGAAGATTGTTCAAGTTCATATAAGCAGACCATGTTCCCAGTATATTTTTTATGTGTGACTCTTAACACTCCCCCGCACGTCCAGACCTCGTTAATTGGAACATGGATAATATAATTTGGGGCCCAACATCGATGAACAAAGAATTTGAATGAGTCTGGCTCTAATACCATGTAAAGAATGTATCTTGGGTCTAACTCAATCCCAAAAGCTAGCTTGTAGGGTGAGGATTGTCCAAGTCCATATAAGGAGTTCATGTTCCCATTCCATTTTCGATGTGGGACTCTTAACAAATACTTCCAATGTTAGTAGCTGTAATGACTCTGTCTCCTCTTTTTGTCCAAGTGACATCTCGAGTACATATTGTTGCCTTTTATATGAAAGGTGAGACTTTAAAAGCTACAATGCTACATGGTGAGATGATTGTGCAAGGGGTTAAAGTAAATGTTGTGATCTACACCATTTTGATACATGGGTTTTGCCATGAACCTAAGCTACTGGAAGCTGATTTTGTGTTGGTTGCTGGAAGGATTTGGCTCAACGTCAAACCTTATTCTTATTCCTCAACAGATTTTGTTGTTGATCTCAATTTTTCCATTTGATCCTGGTATACATTATATCCTTATAACCGATGGTATCAAGGTGATCATGTATACAAATATTAGTATACCTGCTCAATATGATTTAATTGCTACATCGGGGGGTGAACGACTTTATGACCTTGTGATGAAAGATGTAGGCACTGATGAGGAACTTTATGATGACCAACCTTGGCACAAACCACTCGAGACTATTGGTCAGATTATTTCTTGGATTTTTCTTGGTTGCTCGTTTGCCTTACGATATCAATACTGTTGGAATTTGCCTTTGGCGGGAGTTGCGTCCGACCAACTTTAACGGCTTAAACACTAGTGTTACGCATGTTGGAGAATCCGGTTCTTTACACGTGCATGATCTACTAAGTATGTAGATAACCATAGGGCCAAGAATTGTCAAATTTCGTTGAGAAATGAAAGATATATTGGTCCACGAAGTGAGGTGTTTGAAGCATGGAAAAGTGTGGTATGAGATCAATTCTCCCTCATCGGTGAAGGAAGAAAGAATTGTTCTGTTTATAAGACTCAAAATTGGTTTGGGGTTTAGGACCCCAAGGGGTATCCCATGTGTTTAAAGGAGGGAGGACCTAGATGTGCTTCGGTTCGAGGAAAGCCCACACGCGCGCCGCCGCCCGCCCGTCCGGTTCACGGGTTCACGGGTCACGGGCTGTGCTTCTTCTGATATTATCTTTTTGGGCCAAAGAACTTTGCTAGATGTACAATTTGATCCCAGAAGTTTCATATGTACAGTTTGGACCAGAATTCTTTCATATGTATAGTTTGGTCCCTGAAGTTTCAAGATGTACAGTTTGGTCCCTGAAGTTTCAAGAAAGTCAGAATTGGGAAGAGAGATCAGAAGTGTCAACATCACTCAATTCAACCATTTATTTTGGCTGAATTACTCCTCCTAAATGGCCAATTCGTTGCACATCTTCACCATTTATTTTGGTGGTATTACTACCTCCATAGTGGCCATTACTTGGCCGGTAATGGCACTTATGAAGGCAGTTCATCAGCCCCTCCTTCTACTATATAAAGACCCCCTTGTCACCATTGTTGAGGTACACGAAAATACATAAACAGAAATAGATTTCAGTTCTTCCTACAACTTCCAAGCATTATTTCATTACTCAAAACTCTTCACGGTAGCACTTGAGTTTCCTTTGCTCAATTGTTCCATTGTTGTTTTATCTTGGGAGACAATTGTCCAGGACGTATAAAGGATACACACGGAGCAATATTGTCTTAAAGACAGAGTGCCACACTCGACTCAACATACACAAAAACAGTTCCAGTTTCTTATTCAACATCATTGTAATTTCAGTTTGTTGTTGAATTGTAATTTCAGTTCTTGTATTACTTAGCAGTTATTTATAATTTCTGTTTCCTGCACCTTTGTATCCAACAAGTTTAAGACAATATTTGCTTACTGTAACTGTTGTAACATGGCTGGAAACATGAATGATGTTGCTTTGCTATCTCTATCGCCTCTCAAGGCAACGTTGTCGCCTTCCCCGCTATCGCCGCTATCGGCCAAGGCAAAGAATCTTCGCCGCTTTTTCCGATCGCCGGTGCTCCACCTTCTGCCTCACACCACCATGATCACCCTGAAAAATTCATGGGATCAGAATTTAAGAGATGACAACAAAAGATGTTGTTCTACTTAACTGTAATGGGCATGGCCCGATTCCTAACAGAAGATCCTCCACGAGCTGGAGATGAAATGGACTCTTCGCCTGCTGAAACGGGTGAAGGAGGCCTTGGTATCCATGTCGTTAACGGCATGAAGATGGTTCTTGATGCGTGGAATCATAGCGATTTCATATGTAATAATTACATACTGAACTTCTTGCCAGACCCTCTCTACACGGTCTATTGCACCATTGGCACTGCCAAAGAGCAGTGGGAAAAACTGCAAAAGAAGTACAACACACAAGATGCGGGTACTAAGAAGTTCATCGTTGGGAAATTTCTAAAATTCCAAATGGTGGATAGTAAGACAGTGATGTCCCAAGTCCAGGAATTCCAAATGATTTTACATCACCTGGATTTGGAAGGAATGAAACCAAACGAGCAGTTTTTGGTTGCATCGCTGATTGAAAAGTTACCTCCTTCGTGGAATGAGTTTATGAGTTACTTAAAACTCAAGACAATACGATTCTTACCGCTAATACAATTCTTAACAGAGTCCCACATAAGGGTAAGGACAAAACTCTATATGAATCATGGAAGGGAAAGAAACTCACCTACAAATATTTTAAGGTGTGGGGTTGTTTGGCAAAGATTGAAGTACCCAAGCCAAAGTAGGTCAAGATTGGGCCTAAGACTGTAGATTGCATATTCATCGGATATGCAAATAACAGTAGTGCTTATCGCTTCTTAGTGCATAAGTCAGATATTCCAGATATCCACCAGGGTACAATCATGGAATCAAGGAATGCTCTATTCTTTGAAGGCACCTTTCCTAGAAAGGAAAAAGACATAACCTCTCGCAAACGAAGTTATTCACAAAGCTCTTAAGAACTGGGAGTCGTCGACGGCCCGGATCTAGATGATCCAGATCTAGCGGATCTCGAGGTGGCTGAACATCCGGAATCTAGTGTTCCGGATTCTCAGAACTTGGAGACTCCAGAGATGGATCTAAGGCGAAGTAAAAGGGCCAGGAAGGATAAATCATTTGGTCCTGACTTTGTAGCTTATATGGTTAATGATGAACCAATGACAATTGCTAAGGCGTTGTCAACTCCAGAAGCACCGCTCTGGAAAGAAGCTATTGAGAGTGAAATAGGTTCCATTCTGCATAACCATACGTGGGAGTTGGTTGATCTTCCTCCGGGAAATAAATAGTTGGGTTGTAAATGGATACTCAAACGGAAATACAAAGCAGATGGGTCTATAGATAAGTACAAGGTCAGGTTGGTAGTCAAGGGCTATCGGCAGACAGAAGGCTTTGACTACTTTGACACATACTCCCCGGTATCCCGAATGACATCCATACGAGTATTCATTGCGATCGCAGCTTTGCGTGACCTTGAGATACACCAAATGGATGTCAAGACAGCCTTCTTAAATGGTGATTTGGAAGAAGAAATCTATATGGACCAACCCGAGGGTTATGTGGTTCAAGGGCAAGAGAAGAAAGTCTGTCGACTTGTCAAATCTCTGTACGGGGTGAAACAAGCCCTGAAGCAATGGCACAAAAAATTTGATAGACTCTACTATCGAAGGGTTTCGCCATTAATGAGTGTGATAAATGTGTCTACACGAAAGGTAACTCTGACTCATTTGTTATGATGTGACTGTATGTAGACGACATGTTGATCACAGGAAGCAGTCATAGGGTAATCCTAGAGACTAAGAACATATTGAAACAATGCTTCGACATGAAGGATATGGGTATCGCAGATGTCATCTTAGGGATTAAAATCTCTAAGACGTCTGACGGACTGGTCTTATCTCAGTCTTACTACATCGAGGATGTTTTGAGAAAGTTCTAGATGTTAGACAGTTCACCGATAAAGTCACCAATGGATACAAATCAAAAGCTTGATAAAAATCTTGGTGCACCTGTATACCAGGAGCGATATGCACAGGTGATCGGTAGTTTGATGTATATAACAAACTGCACCCGACCTGATATTGCTTATGCAGTCAATAAGTTGGCTAGGTTCACCCGTAATCCGAGTGATAATCACTGGAAGGCGTTGAATCGGGTATTACAATACCTTAAATACACGTTACCTTTCGGGTTACACTATTCGAGATATCCAGTTGTACTAGAGGGGTACAATGATGCAAACTGGATATCTAATATAGAGAACACCAAGTCCACCAGTGGGTATGTATTTACAATTGGTGGTGGGGCTGTGTCTTGGAAATCCTCTAAGCAAACTTGCATCGCCCGATCCATAATGGAATCGGAGTTTATCGCTTTAGACAAAGCAGAAGAAGAAGCTGAGTGGCTTCATGACTTCTTAAAGGATGTTCCGTGTTGGAACAAACTCGTACCTTCGGTAATGATCCACTGTGATAGTCAGTCGGCTCTAGGAAGGGCACGGAATATTATGTACAACGGCAAGTCTCGTCATATTCGACGGAGGCATAAGACCGTTAGGCAACTGATCACCACGGATATAATATCTATAGATTACATTAAGTCAAAGGATAATATAGCAGACCCATTGACAAAGGGCTTACCCAAGGATCAGATGGCTTGCCTGTCTAGGAGAATGGGCTTAAAACCCAAAATATAAGGACCAATACAGTAGTAACCCAACCTTACTAACTGGAGATCCCAGTAATTCAGTTCAATGGGAAAACTAAGCCGTAAAGGTTTAGTTGATCGCTTCAGTGGAAGCATGAGCACTTCGGATAGTGATTTCTGTAAAAAAACAACAAATCCAAAGCCGTTCCTACGATAGACTTTAAGTGCTATCTGCAGTATGGGTAAAGGTTAAGTTTTCAAAACCTTTAATGATCCTCTACAGTTGAGGTTAGGTTTTGGGAAACTTTTAATGGTTCCTAACACTTTTGAAGTGGGGTATAACAGGATACCTTGTAGGAGGCCACCTATTTAAGTGCGGGGACGGGCCGTCTCAAATGAACGCACTTAAGAATCCAAGAAGTTTTCCATGGCCAAAACGGACAAAACATTACGAAGAAGAAAGTAAGGGAATTTGTTGTGTTGATACTATTGACTTGGCTTACACTAAACACTGACGGTTCAAGACATCACGTTCACCGTGCAGTAAGTAAGTTCGATGGTATTTAACTATGGAAGGTTCAAAGCTGAAGCTACCTCTCCTTATGCAACATCGGTCCGCTGAAATATTGCTGGAAATGAAAAGGCACCATGTGAGTGCGCCAAAATCTCTTTCAAGATGGGATTGTTGGAAATTTGCCTTTGGCGGGAGTTACGTCCGACCAACTTAACGGCTTAAACACTAGTGTTATGCATGTTGGAGAATCCGGTTCTTCACACGTGCATGATCTACTAAGTACATAGATAACCGTAGGGCCAAGAATCGTCAAATTTCGTTGAAAAATGAAAGAGATATTGGTCCACGAAGTGAGGTGTTTGAAGCATGGAAAAGTGTGGCATGGGATCAATTCTCCCTCATCGGTGGAGGAAGAAAGAATTGTTCTGTTTATAAGACTCAAAATTGGTTTGGGATTTGGGACCCCAAGAGGTATCCCATGTGTTTAAAGGAGGGAGGACCTAGATGTGCTTCGGTTCGAGGAAAGCCCACGCGCACGCCGCCGCCGCCCGCCCGTCCGGTCCGATTCCGATTCCGGGTTCACGGGTCACGGCCTGTGGGCTGTGCTTCTTCTGATATTATATTTTTGGGCCAGAGAACTTTGTCAGATGTATAGTTTGATCCCAGAAGTTTCATATGTACAGTTTGAACCAGAATTCTTTCATATGTACAGTTTGGTCCCTATAGTTTCAAGATGTACAGTTTGATCCCTGAAATTTCAAGAAAGTCAGAATTGGGCAGAGAGATCAGAAACGTCAACAGAACTCAATTCAGCCATTTATTTTGGCTGAATTACTCCTCCTAAATGGCCAATCCGTTGCACATCTTCACCATTTATTTTGGTGGTATTACTACGTCCATAATGGCCATTACTTGGACAGTAATGACACTTATGGAGGCAGTTCATCAGCCCATCCTTCTACTATATAAAGACCCCCTTATCACCATTGTTGAGGTACATGAAAATACATAAACAGAAACAGATTTCAGTTCTTCCTACAACTTCCAAGCATCATTTCATTACTCAAAACTCTTCACGGTAGCACTTGAGTTTCCTTTGCTCAATTGTTCCATTGATGTTTTATCTTGGGAGACAATTGTCCAGGACGTGTAAAGGATACATACGGGGCAATATTGTCTTAAAGACAGAGTGTCACACTCGACTCAGCATACACAAAACAGTTCCAGTTTGTTGTTCAACATCATTGTATTTCAGTTTGTTGTTGAATTGTAATTTCAGTTCTTGTATTACTTAGCAGTTATTTGTAATATCCATTTCCTGCACCTTTGTATCCAACAAATACATCTATGCATTTGTGAATACAAGTAAATTGGATAGAATAGCATCACAGAATATGGAGTTACTTTTCAATAGTATTTTTGCCACGACAATCAGTGTTAACTGGAGTATGAGGGCAAGATGTGTTAGTAATGATATTCAACTCATTGATGTTGCGGTTTTAGGGGATGGGATTGCAAACTTCAATACCAAACTTGTCTGTGTTTCTGTATTGGCTATTCTTGTTGAATACATAAATAAGAATGATCTTGTATTGTCTCCGAAACTTGATGAACATGTCCTAACTGTAGCTAGCCTAGAAAGTTACATTTCTAACATTCTCACTTTTTCGCTAGTGAAGTTCGATCCATATACAGATGCAGAAGATGAGGCACAGGAAGGTCTCATGATTCTTAGCAACGATGCTCATTGCCATGTTTATCAGTATGAGTGTCATTTTAAAGATATTAGCGAATATTCACAGTATATTTTGTAATTATGATAGATGTATATTTAAGGTAACTTAAGATTCTTATTGCATTAGGAATCAACCATTTAAGGTAAGTTAGGATTCTTATTGTATTAGAAATCAACCTCTGTACAACTATATATATTGTGATTAATGGAAAGAATCCCTAAGGGAGATTATTCCAAACTTACATGGTATCAAGAGTCAAACTCTAATTTGTACTCCCAAAGCCGCCGACCACCACCCTCTCTCTTCTTCCTTCTCGGTCGATGGCCACCATGTCTTCCCCCACTAATTCTGGTTCGTCCACTGGTACTTTTGACAACCCCCCACCACGCTCATCGTCTTCTTTTCATCCGGCTTTCGCCATTACCAACATCAAGAATTATATCCCTATAATTCTTGACCAAGAAGATTGTCAATATTCCATGTGAACAGAACTGTTCTATATTCATGCATGTGCGTACAATGTGCTAGACCATATTGATGACTACGTTCCTCGTCCCACCGATATTGCCGACTCGACATGGCGTCGCCTTGATGCTATCGTCAAACAGTGGATATACAGCACCATCTCAAAAGACTTGTTGTGTACTATCATAAAAACATGTGCTACGGCACGTGAACTTTGGGTACGGTTAGAAGAAATCTTTCAGGATAATAAAAATACTCGAGTCGCGCTTCTTGAGAATTTTAACAACATGTCCGAATATTGCAAACAACTGAAACTCATAGCCGACCAACTTTCCAACGTCGGGACATCTATTTCAGAAACTAAGATGGTACTTCAATTGGTTACTGGTTTACCGAAATGTGAATACGATACACTTGCGACGATGATTCAACAGGCCGACCCACTACCAAGTTTCACCAAGGCACGTTCACAACTATTGTTAGAAGAAACCCGTTGTGCTAAACAAGAGGAGCACAATCAAAAGGCGTTAGCCGTTGACGGCATGACACCACCGGCGGCGAACAACACCCAACCACCACCGCAAGACCACCACCACCACCAGTCTCGCGGCAGAGGCCGCGGCAATAACAACAAAGGAAATGGCCGCGACAAGGGCCACTGAAACCAGCAACCAGGCTCAACTCCTGCCCCCTACTTCCAGTGGGCTGGACAGCAACCCTGGCCCAATACCGATAACTGGGCCTCGCCTGCATGCCCTTACCCAACAACAGGGGCCCAGTTCCAGCAGCCTGCTTCGTCACCCGGTCTCTTGGGCTCCGCCCCACCAACAGGCAGGCCCATCGGTAGCAGCAACAGACGGACCCATATGGTCTCGATCCATCAGCACCCGCAAGGCAGCAACCTGGCCCCCACCGATGTGGTCCAGGCCTTCAGCACCGTGAACTTTCAATAGCCCGACGATAATTGGTACATGAACACCGGAGCCACATCTCACCTCACCCGGTCATCATGTAACTTATCTCAAATGTTTCGGTTACAGTGTCCTCAATTTATTACTGTTGGCAATGATCATCGCATTCCAATTGAAGGTTACGGTAACACACATACCAAACATTCCCACCCGCTTTTCTCTCTAAATCATGTCCTTTACACACCCAACGTCATTAAAAATTTAATCTCTGTTAGAAAATTCACTCGCAATAATTTTGTGTCTGTCGAATTTGACCCTTTTGATTTTTCTGTGAAGGATCTCAATGCGGGGAAAATTCTTACGCGCTGCAATAGTGTGGGAGACCTCTACCCCTTCACTCAATCTTCCGTTGTCATAACTTATTCACCCGTCTCCTTTGCTGCTATCTCTCCGTCAACTTGGCATAACAGACTCGGTCACCCAGGAGATCCTGTTTTTAATATTCTTAGGACTAATAAGTATATTCAATGTAATAATGAGAAACTTGCTCAACACTGTTTTTCTTGCCCGCCTGGCAAACATTCTCGTATTCCATTTATGTCATCCAACAATGTTACTTTTTCTCCATTTGATATTGTTCATGTTGATTTGTGGACATCTCCGGTTGTCAGTTCCTTGGGTCACAAATTCTATCTAGTATTATTAGATGATTTTTCACACTTTGTATGGATCTACCCGCTAAAGTTCAAATCTGAAGTTTTTGCCAAGTTCCTTGAATTTCAAAAATTCATTAAAACACAGTTTGAAAAATCTATAAAATCTTTTCAATGTGATAATGGACGTGAATTTAATAATTCAACATTTCACAATTTCTGTTCTAAACAAGGCATGGTTTTCCATTTTTCCTGTCCCTACACTTTCTCCCAAAACGACAAAGCTGAATGAATCATACGTACCATCAATAACATGGTTCATACCCTTCTTTTTCATGCCAGTCTTCCACCGCCATTCTGGGTCTACGCTGTTAAAATGGTAGAGTACCTCCTTAATATTTTACCAACCAGCACTCTCCAAAACAAGACCCCAACCAAAATCTTATACCGTAGGTTCCCTTCCTATGACCAACTCCGCATCTTCGGTTGCCTATGCTAGGGGTGAGCGGATCCGGGTACCCTAACATTTTTGAACTATCCGGACCCTACCCGATAAAAGATCGGTTCCTAAATTTACAATCCGAAACCTACCCGTAGCAATCATTACCCGGAACCTACCCGGATGCTGCGGTTCCGGGTAGGTTCCCGGGTACCCGGTAAATAAAAAAACACAAATTAAGCAACCGTTTTTTAGCCTATGAGAATCAAAAAGAGTTCTAAAATAATTTCATCAGTAGTTTTTTAGCCTGCAATTGGTGTTTTTAGTACCCTTATAAGAAGTTTTAGAAAACTTATTCATTATAGAAAAGCTAATTTTGTAACCAAAACCTAAAAGTGCAAGCCAAATTTGACACTCAATTAATTGAACGTGTTGATTTCAAAATAAATTTGGAAATATCTGAATTACACTTATTTTCGTGTTCATAAGCTCTTCGATACAAAAGAAAAGCTTTATTATACTAGTAAATCCCTAAATTTCATCTTCACAGCTACAAAAATATACACAAATTTTAAAAATAGATTTACATTTCAAATAAAAAAAAGTAATACAGATTGAAGATGAGTATCGCCTGAAATTGAACAGAAGCATAGGATATTAAAAAGAAATTGAAGAGTTAGATATGAACACAGATGCATTTTATGAACGACGTGAACACAACCAAGGGAGAAAAGAGGCAAAGGTGAAGCATCAACGACAACAACGATGAAAGTACACGAGAGAAAGCTTCAACAACGAGGATGATGAAGCTCGATGGTGTAGCTAAACGTCATTGTTATTGAAAGAGTTTTTGGTGTTTTCTCTTAGGGCACAAAGAGCGTTCTAGAATAAAGGGGTGAAAAAACTGAAATATTTGCGTCTTGGGGTGGGGAAAATCAATGTGCAGGCGTGCAACAAACAATTTTGGAGAAAGTTAAAAGTGGTCCAAATGTTTCTAAAAAAGTAAAAATATTTAATATTTTATAGGTTCCGGGTATCGGTTCCGGGTCCGGGTACCCTGTCTCTATTTGCCGGAACCGGAATCGGAACCAGAACCGACATTGATCGGTTCCTAATTTTACTACCCGGAACCTACCCGTTAGTGTCGGTTCCGGTCGGGTATCTGGGTACCCCGTACCCGTGCTCACCCCTAGCCTATGCTACCCAAACCTAGCCTCCACTGCACCTCACAAACTAGCCCCACTCACCACGCCATGTGTCTTCGTTGGTTTCTCACCCAATCATCGGGGTTACCTGTGCTATGACATAGCCACTCGTAAGATTATTATCTCACGTCACGTCACATTCGACGAGGCGAACTATCTATTTTCAAATCTCCAAAAATTCCAAACCACGGACTACACATTTCTCGATGAGTCTCATATAATCCAGTCAATGTGTCACCGACAGTTTCCGATTCCGATTCCGACTGCACCAGCAGCTCCGTCACCAATAATGTCCGGCGTTGTCTCCAACCAAACACCCCTAGCTCTCGATCGAAGCCTCCACTGCTCGACCCCCCTATATCACCTACCCCACTAACTATTTCTCGACTAGCCATCGACTCGAGACCAGCCAACACCCACCAGAACCAGCGAGCCAGCAACCACATATCGCAGATCAACCACTGCTGCCTACAGAACCCGTAAGCCAGCAACCTCAAACCCTAGTCCAAATACTGCTGCCTACCCACCACATGGAGACTCGTGCCCAACACGGGATTTTCAAACCCAAGGTTCACTTCAATCTCTCCACACAAACCTTATCACCCATTCCGAAAAATCCAAAACTAATTTAATGTTTTAACCAAGCAGAATACTTGGGATTTGGTACCTAGACCGGACGGTGTAAATGTTATCCGGTGTATGTGGCTATATCGTCATAAGTTCATATACAGTGGTGACTTAGATCGGTATAAGGCAAGACTGGTTGCTAATGGCACTAATCAGCAGCAGGGTATTGATTGTGGTGAGACATTCAGTCCAGTTGTTAAACCGACCACTATTCGGACTGTTCTCAGTATTGCTATGGACATGCATTGGCCGATTCATCAGTTTGATATCAAGAATGCATTTCTTCATGGGGATTTGAAAGAAACTGTGTACATGCATCAACCCCCTGGCTTTGTTCATCCGACAACCCCGCAGTATGTATGTCGTCTCAGAAAGTCATTATATGGCTTGAAACAGGCACCCCGCGCTTGGTATGATCGTTTTGCCAAGTATATTATGCAGATCAGATTTATTTGTAGCAGGTGTGATAACTCTCTCTTCACTTTTCAACAAGGTAGCAGCACTGCTTATTTGCTATTATATGTGGATGACATTGTTCTTACTGCCTCTTCTGACGGTTTGAAGAATGAAATCATTGCTCTACTCAAAATTGAATTTACTATGACTGATTTAGGCAAGCTGAGTTATTTCTTGGGTATATCTATGGCCAGATCGGTCGCTACTATGTTTCTGTGGTAGCGCAAATATGCGGAAGAGATAGTGTACACGGCTAAAATGGCAAATTGTAAAAGTATACCAACTCCGGTTGACTCGAAATCCAAGCTTAGTGTCAATGAGGGTGCGCTAGTTTTTGATCCCACCCTATATCGGAGTCTTGCAGGTGCCCTTCAATATTTCACATTCACTAGGCCTGATATTGCATATGTCGTTCAGCAGGTGTGTCAGTTTATGCACGCCAATCGAGAGTCCTATTTTGTCGCCCTCAAACGTATTATCAGATACATTAAGGGCACACTTGACTTTGGAATGCATCTATACCCCTCTGCCCCAACCAAATTACTCTCCTACATGGATGCAGATTGGGCAGGATGCCCGGACACACGTCGCTCCACCTCGGGCTACTGTGTATTTCTTAGGGATAATCTTATTTCATGGTTCACCAAGCGACAGGCCACACTATCCCGTTCGAGTGCTGAAGCAGAGTATCGCGGAGTTGCTAATGTCGTTGCTGAGATCTATTGGCTCCGAAATCTTCTTTTGGAGCTCCAGTGTCCACTGCGAAAGGCGTCTATAGTCTACTGTGACAACATATCTGCCATCTATATGTCTCATAATTCGGTCCAACATCAGCGGACCAAGCATATCGAGATGGATATTCACTTTGTGCGTGAGAAGGTTGCCCTTGGTCAGGTCAAAATATTACACGTGCCTTCCTCCTATCAGTATGCAGATATTTTCACAAAGGGACAACCGAGACAACTCTTCACCGACTTCAATATCGGAGAATATTCCCTAATAAAAGATGCAGTACACTTTATCGAGAATTACTCTAGAACCTGGAATCTTTTTCCATCGTTTATGTACATATTTAACTGGTGTCATGTTGCACTTTCTTATCTAGAGAAAACATGGGTGCATCTCCCTTGCCTTTTAACGGATGCTATCCTTTGGTTTTCTTGTAAGTTGGTCAAGAAAATGGCTATCCCTTGGAGTACTTCTTGGATTGCAGAGATCTTACATGTGCTAATGCCATCAATTCAGAATACTTTAGAGGACTTGGATCCAACTACTAAAAATGCTCTCCACTCAAAGTTTTATCAGGTGTTTAATGTTGGCCCTTTAGTTCTGCCATCTTCACCTCTCAAGAAACTCTTGGGTGTTTATCTTGTTAGACATGGATGCATCCTCTGGTTTGAAAAGCAACAAGAAGGATCAGTGTTGGAAGTTGCTTTGGATAATGAAGCTTTTGAAGAATTCCTTTGGGTTGTTAACACTGACAAAGAGAAACATAACAACATCGTGGTCTCTGTACGACTTTACTCGAACCTTGAGGACAAGGTTCTTATTGAGGGCGAGAGAATTGTTATGAATTTGACCAAGATGGAAGACCCATTTGAAAAGATGTCAAATTACATTTGGGATCTCGGGAAGATGCATATATATAGAAGAGGAACATAATCTATTATAGCTCATGCTATGAAGTTGTCTCTTTATTTTCTTAGTTAATTATGTTAATTCTGGAACCTCCCCTTCTTTCTTTTTGTTTCTTTTTCCGTTGGAAGATTTGATTACTAGTTTGGAATATTTGTAATAGCTCAAAGATGAACTCTTATATTTGTATGTGTAATTCGAATTATCCATTTCAATACAATATGGGTTCATTACATATAGGCTACAAGTGTTTTATTTGCATCTTCTCCTGTAAAGAGGCGTTTTTACCTTGCCATTAAATTTTACTTTTTTTTTGTAAGGGTAAACTTGTTCAAACCATCTATAAGACAAAGGATAATTGAATCTCTATAGAGGGATAATCCATCACGAGACGAGGAAGAAAGGACAAGAAAATCTATGCAAAATAAAAAGTAGATTAGAAAACGTTAACAAGGCTATTCAATCAAGAAACATAACTGCGTGAGTAACAACTTGTTCCAAAGAAAAGTTGATGTCATCTCCCCCCCCCCCCCCTTTTTCTTTTCTCTGCAGAAGGAAGGAAAAAAAGAACAAATGATAGACATGATACTTTATCTTTTTTTCCTTCCACCAAAATGAAAAAATTGACTCCTCTAGAACAAAAAATATTTTCCTATATAAAATTTTAAACCTATGCATATCTGATAAGACTTGAGAAATAGGTGTCCCTTAATTTTATTCATCAATAATATATAATATATAGTAGTACAAGAATATCTACTTTGCTACAAATTAGGTAACTAATCAACATAATTACAATAGGAATATAATCCTACCTAAAACAGGAGATATACAAAGAGAATCCTAATACCCCTTCAAGTTGGAGCATGCAAGTCACAAATGCCCAACTTGCGGAGTAAATATACAAATTGGCGCTTGCCTAATGCTTTTGTGAAAATGTTGGCAAGCTGCTCGTTTGTAGACACATGAATCGTAGTAATTACATCTTCATGGATCACATCACGGACATAGTGACAATCAACCTCAATATGCTTCGTTCATTCGTGGAAAATAGGATTCTGGGCTATATGCAGTGTAGACATATTGTCACAAAATAAAGTCATGGCACGAGGATGATCCACTCTGAGACTGCCTAATAGTTCTTTCAACCAGTTCAACTCCAAAGTGATCGCCGCCATCGAGCGATACTCGGCTTCCGCGGATGATTTGGAAACCGTGTGTTGCTTTTTGGTTTTCCAGGAAATGGGGGAACAACCTAGGAAAACCAGCTATCCCGTAATAGAGCGCCTAGTCAATGGACAATTCGCCCAATCAGAATCACACCAACCTATTAATAACATATAATTATCAGCCCGTAGCAAAATACCTTGACCCAAACTTCTTTTCAAGTATCGAACAACTCGGATAGCCGCATCCCAGTGTTCCTGACGTGACTCTTGCATAAACTGGTCCAGAATATGAACTACATAGTCTAAGTCAGGACGAGTGAATGAAATATAAATCAAACGACCAACTAACCGATGATAGTCCTCCGGATCAGCAAGTAACGCCCAATTAGCTAAGGTTAGAGTATGATTCTGCTCGATATGGAAGTCGGCAGGCTTTGCACCCAGAAGTCCGGCATCGGCTATGATGTCAAGGGTGTACTTTCGGTGGCACAAAAAAATTCCCTCCGAGCTCCGGGCTACTTCAATACCCAGAAAATATTATAACATACCCAAATCCTTCATATGAAAGCACACACTCAAGTATTTCTTAGATGCAGCTGCAACGGAAGAATCATTGCTAGAGATAATCAAGTTGTCCACATATATGAGTACATTAAGTTGTATTGTTCCTTGGCGCAGAGTAAATAGCGAATAATCAAAATAAGACTGTTGGAAACCGTACCTCTTTAAAGAAGATGCCAACTTAGCAAACCAACACCTCATGGCCTGTTTTAAACCATAGAGAGACTTCTTCAGGCGACAAACCATGCCGGGTTTGTCAACTGTAAAGCCGAGAGGTAATTTCATGTAAACTTCCTCATCTAAATTGCCGTGAAGAAAGGCATTATGCACATCCATCTAATGCAATTCCCAATTCTTATCAGCCGCAATAGCAAAAAAGGCACGAACCGTCACCATTTTAGCCACCGGAGCAATGGTTTCATTGTATTCAATCCCCTCAACCCGATGATTACCAAAAATGATGAGTCGAGCTTTCAATCGCTCAATTTTCCCATCTGCATGATATTTGATTTTGTACACCCATTTGCATCCGAGTGCCTTTTTTCCGTGAGGTAACTCCTCCATCACCCAAGTCCTATTATCTTCCAGTGCACTAATTTCTTTTTGCATAGCTTCTCTCCAACCAACATCTTTCATTGCCTCATGAAAATTACGGGACTCAAGTCCTGCAATCACAGCTGCAAGAAATATACGGTGTCGCAAAGAAAAATTGTTAGAATTCACAAAGTGTGCTATAGGATAAGGAGTACCTGAAGAACTATGCGAAGCCGATGAACCTTGGGAAGGACTCTTTTTCCATACAGTGGGATCAATAAAATCACTCATCAAGATCTAAGGGCGTTTATCCCTCGGCCCAATTCCTTCTCCACCTCGGTAGTTAATATGCCTGCTCGTGGGCTGGTTGGGTGAGGAGCTGGGGGGTGCCGATGGGCTGGGCCGCAGGCATAACGGGGACCCGAGTGGACTGGGCAGTAACATCCCCACTGCTCCATTGACGCCCCTCACTGCCCCATCGACGTCCCCCACTGCCCTGTCCGTTGTCTCATCGCCATTACCCTCCGGATGGTTTCGGCAATAACTCATTCATCTACGACCGACTCTAAATTACCCAAAAAATCCATATCTACGCCTATATTTTTCGTAGCATTATGCGATGACGAACTATCATTTTCGGGTTCAAATGGGAACTCATTCTCCTAGAATTTAACATCATGTGACACAAATATATCCCCATTATCCAGATCATACAACTTCCACCCTTTTTTCCCATTCGGATAGCCGACAAAAACATATTTTCTACTACGCGGAGCGAATTTATTTCCTTTCATCTTCTAATTGTGAGCAAAGCACAAACACCCAAAAAATCTTAGTTCAGCAAAGGTAGATGGCTTGCCAAAAAGAACTTCATACGTAGTCTTATTGTCAAGAAAGAACGAGGGGGTTCAGTTAATTAAGTACACAGCTGCAAGCACACATTCCATTTTTATTGAAACAGTCTAACATGGATTTAAATTCTGTTCCATTATCACTCCGCACAGTTTTAATTGTTGTATCAAATTGGGGCTCAACCATTGCAATAAAAGAGCAAAAAGTTGTATAAACTCCAGTCTTATTACACAATAAATATACCCAAACTGCTTTTGAATAATTATCAACTAATGTACAATATATATAGTAGTACAAGAAATTGTGACACAGATATTAAATTGCAGTTAAGTTTGGGAACAAATAAAACATTTTCAAGAGTCAAATCCCTTGAAAGAACCACACAACCCGTCATCGTCGCAATGTCACGTTCGCTATCAGGAAGGCATGCGTTGTGTGAGGCATGACATACTCCCTGTTACGTGTTGTGATGCCCCTGTATCAATAATCCAAGGCATACTAGGAGACTTACCCGTCATCCGATCATTCGATTGCCCCTTAGTATTTATCAAATTCAAAAGAATTTGAACCTGATCCTGGTTCAAATCAGCCAAGGCCGAATATCCGGCACTAGTCGATGCGCCAAGTGGTTCGGTACTAACAATATTATCTGACATGGTAACGTCGACAAGTTAGTGATGTTGGACGTCGAAAAGGTTGCCGGAAAGAAAAAAAATAAATTGTCGTCGGCTGCCGGAAAAGCAGTTCCGATGGCGGCCGAGAAAGAAGATTTTTTTAGGGTTTTCTAGTCGGCTAGCGCTGATACCATGATAAGACTTGAGAAATAGGTTTCCCTTAACTTTATTCATCAATAATGTACAATATATAGTAGTACAAGAATATCTACTTTGCTACAAACTAGGTAACTAATCAACCTATTTTCAATAGGAATATAATTCTATCTAAAATAGGAGATATACAAAGATAATCCTAATAATATCACTTACTCCAATTAATACTTAGAGAATGATTATCAATTCTTAATACCAAAAAAAATGTCAAATTACTATCTTCATTATCGTATATCACTAACTTCTATGCCAATCAACTACAATAAAAAAAAAACAATAAGAGTTTTATTGGATTGATAAATACTTCTTCGTCCTTAACTAGAGTTACGGGATTCAAATTTTGAGTATGAAGTGTCGCGCCCGTTTTTTGACCTGCGGGCTTCGCGACTCGATGGCGTCGATTCCCTCCGGATTGGATAAAAAATGCTAGCTTTGAGGAGTCGCCACCTAATTATTCTAAGGTGAATTAGGGCACCTGAATGTTAACTATATGCTGCAAAATAACTCTGATTTTATGGTCTACGAAACTAATGAGATTCTAGGTAAGGGTTCTTTATTATCCTAAAGGAAAGGGGTTAGGCATCCTTTAAGATCCGCTAACTTGCGGTTATCCGATCAAACTCAGGTTAATTATTATGCTAAGAAAAATACATGTTTTTACAAATATAAAAAATAATGTTGCAAGTAGTTAATAAAAATGATGCATTTTGTACAAGTATGCATTTGTATGACATTTTAAAATATATGTAAAGTTAAAAAGTATGCATTTGTATGAAAATAGATAAAATATATGCAAGGTAATTTGTGAGTGAAACATATATTTATATTTGTATTATTTACAAAAATACATGCAAAGTATTGAATAAAAATACACTTTTGATTGCCTTATTCACAGAATATATGCAAAGTGATTTTTTGGGATAAAACATGCATTTGTGTTGCACTAATTATAAAACATAGGTAAAGTTTGATTTTGGATAAAAACACACATTTTTTCACAATTGGTAGTAAGAAGAAAAACAAAGTTATTTACAATGCCAAAGAAAGAGAAATCTTATTGAGTTGCAAATTGAAAAAAGGACAAACTTATTGATATGACTAATAAAGCGAATAAAAGATATTAAAAATGATTTTGAAAAATTTGAATATGTATGACGAAGCCTAAAAATAAATAAACTAGCGGAGAATTTCTAATTTAGCACTAACCGAGCCTACAAATAAATAAACTAGCGACAGATTTCCAGTTTTAGACTACCCTATTAATTAATTCTAAGTCTAACTATTCTAAACATTTCAATAATTTCAGAGTACAATATTATTACAATACAGAATGAAATAAAGCTGAATTAAAGAAGGTAAAAAACAACAACAAAATAAGTAATCTCCGAGGGGTATTTGCCTTCTTTGACTTTATCCCTTGCAAGCTGTCAAGAACAAACGATTAGAAACAATTGAATATAAATAACTTCGGATCCGTATCCAAAACAGTAAATGTTTTGATTACAGAGGGCTCAGACTTAAATTTTGAAAAGATCATTCCAATCACGTCGTGGCTGCGAACATATGACTCGTTGGTCATTTTAGTTGCCTTGCCTACCGAACATGTTGGTCACTTGGGTGAAAAAGATTTAAGTTTCATCATTGCTCAGAAGTTTTATTTTCCGTCTTTATAACTGTGGAGGCCTATAAAATCGACGGATATTTTTTCATCGGCCAGAGTGCATTATTTATTTAAATCAGTAAAACAGTAAGATATCCGTGTACGGATGTTCAAAATACCAAAATAAACCAACAGTCCGCAATTATAACATCCGACCCGAGACAAAACAGTGACCCGACACGGATTTCGGGTCGACCCGACCTGGAATCGAACACTTTTTTTAAAAAAAAAATTCAGATAACCAACAACAGAATATTAAATACAAAATCTGGAATTTTTTACTCGGCCCGGATCAGTTTTTCTCAAATTTTCAGATAACCAACAACAAAATATCAAAGACAATTTCTGCAAATTTTACCCGAAATCGGGTCGACCCGACCCGAATCAGAGGTTCAGACTCGAATCGATTTCTTTCCAACTTTCAGATATCCAACAACAAGATATAAAACATATAAATCTGAAAATCTTAACAAAACCGGGTTGACCCGACCCGGATCAGTGACCCGGCCGAATCAGTTTTTCTCAGACTTTCACATAACCAACAAAATATCAAAACCAATTTCTGGAAATTTGACCCGTCGGAACAGTAACCCAGCCCTGAACAATGACCCGACCCGAATCAGTAAAGAACAACACAAAAAGAAACAGATTTTCGGATTGGGATTTATGAAGCAAGTAGAAGTATTTTAACCCCAAAATTTAAGAACAAAACTCACCCTTTCTTTTGGATTCTTGAACCCGAAATTCGACCTCCCAAATCCCCTCCAAAATGAAGAACAAAGGGGGGTATTTATAGATGGATTCATACCCAAAACCGAGCTTGAATTTAAAATAAAGTGGCCGAAATCAACGATTTTGGAATGCGTTTTGGGGGTATGGGTCGTGGGTTTTGGGGGATAAGGGTATGGGATGATGGGTTGGTGGTGTCAGAGGCAGAGGGGGTTGGTGGTGGTGTCGGGTGAGGTGACCGACGTTGTGTGGGGTCGCGGGTATGTGGGTGTGGGGTCGGTTGCGGCGGATGGGATGTTGAGAGAGAAAGGGTGGTTAGGTTTTGGTTAGGGGGATAAAAGGGGAGTTGGGTTTGTGGAATTGTGCTTGGGGTGTGGGCCGACAGGTGAAGGGGATTGGGCTTCGGGTAGGCAGAAAATGGGTGTTGTTTGTTTTGGGGAAAATGGGTTTGGGTTAAGATATAAAAAGGGTTGAAATGGGTTATGGGTTTAAAATATAAAAAAGAGTTTTATTATATAAAAAGAAAGCTTTGCAAAATTTATAAATTGTAAAGATGACAATATGATAAAAATATAATATTTGTGAAATGCTTGGTGCTAAAAAAAAAAAAAAATATTGCGATGCCGTTTTGTGAAAATAAAATTAACATATAATATTAGGATAAAAAGTATGATTTTGATATAAAAATGCAAATGACAATAAAAATGTCAATAATAATAATAATGATGATATATATACATATATATGCCTACATTTTAAAATTGTTTTAAGATGTCAAAAATATTTAAAATTACAAATAAAATCAGAAAAGATGGGACAAAATTGGGTGTCAGCATGAAGTCACTTTTGTTAGGAAATATTTTATCGGTTTATCCCAATATGGAACTTTGCAATGTGATTTTAGATTTAGTCGGGCACTGACTTTGGTACATGACACCGAGTGAGAAACACCAAAAAATTACCTTTTGTTAGAGAGCGTTTTACCTCCAATATAGAACTTTGGTGCGAATCTAACTTTAGTCGGACACCAAGGTGGGTACGGGACATCGGGTGGGAAATAAAAAAGAAATTACCTTTTGTTAGAGAGTGTTTTACCCCATGTAGAACATCCGGTACAAATCCAACTTTAGTCGGGCACCAATGTGGATACCAAGCACCAAGTGGAAAACATAGAAAAATTACCTTTTGTTATAGAGCGTTTTACCCTAATGTGTAATTTTCGGTGCGAATGCAACTTTAATGGTGCTCCAATATAAAATACCAAACATGGGGCGAAAAAACAAAACTACAACAAAATATTTGATCATTTCAAGCAAAAAGACCCTAAAAAGAAATTATCCCACGTAACAAAAGGTCTCTGCCATTATACTCCTATAGTCTTTACCAACACCAAAAATGGCGATTCCCGCCATTTCTCTACCAACTAACATAACGGTCACAACCACCATAACCGCCACTTCAAACTTCAAAAATCTCAACAGAAAAACACCCATAAAACCCTTCAATTCAACTCTCAAATCTCTCACAAAATCCGGAAAACTCGACGAAGCTCTTCTCTTATTAGAGTCCAACAAATCTTTACAACCCGATATCGAATCTTATTCGTCTCTCCTCCATACTTGTATATCGAATAAATCACTTGAACATGGTCATAGAATATATCTACACCTTCTTTTAAATTCAAACAAAAGTTTTATCAAGAACCCTTTAATATTATCTAAGTTAATTACCCTTTTCTCTGTTTGTGATCAACTCGATGAAGCTCGTCGTGTTTTTGATCACGGGGTTGGAAACGAGGATCGACCCGAGTCAGTTTGGGTTGCAATGGGAATTGGGTATTTGAAAAAAAAGTGTTTTAGGGAGGCATTATTGGTTTATTGTAAAATGTTGTTAGGGTTTATTGAACCGGGTAATTTCGCATTTTCAATGGCTTTGAAAGCTTGTTCGGGGATATCGGATTTGAGGGTTGGTAGAGGTGTTCATGGACAAATTATTAAAGCTAATAACGATGAACCTGATCAAGTTGTTTACAATGCTCTTTTGGGAATGTATAGTGAGTGTGGGTGTTTTCGGGATGTTTCGAAGGTGTTTGAGGAAATGCCTGAGAGAAATGTTTCAAGTTGGAATTCGTTTATCGCGGGGTTTGTTAAGAAAGGACAGGTTTTTGAGGCATTTGAGACTTTTAGGAGAATGCAGAGAGAGGGTGTGGGGTATAGTTGGGTAACTTTTACGACGATTTTAGCTGTTTGCTCCAGGGTTACGTATCTTTATTATGGGAGAGATCTACATTCACAAGTTGTTAAATCAAATAAAATTCCTGATATTGTTTTACTAAACTCGCTTTTGGATATGTACGCGAAATGTGGAGCAATGGAGTATTGCAAAAGGGTGTTTGATAGAATGAAGTACAAAGACATAGCATCGTGGAATACTGTTATTAACGGGTATGCAATCAATGGGTTAATGGGAGAAACAATGAAGTTGTTTAATGAAATGGTCGGTAGTGGAGTTAGGCCGGATAGGGTGACGTTTATCTCTTTGTTGTCTGGCTGTAGCCATGCAGGGCTTGCGGACTTAGGCGAGGAATTGTTCGATAGCATGACGGGAGATTTTGGAATTCGGCCTTCATTGGAGCATTATGCTTGTCTTGTTGATATATTAGGTAGAGCTGGGAAAATTAAAGAGGCACTGCAAGTAGTGGAGAAAATGCCTGTGAAGCCTAGTGGAAGCATTTGGGGCTCGCTGCTCAATTCATGCAGACTTCACGGAAATGTCTCTCTTGCGGAACTTGTGGCGGAGCAGTTATTTGAGATGGAACCTAACAACTGCGGGAATTATGTGATGCTGTCAAACATTTATGCAAATGCAGGTAAAGGGTGTCAAATGGGCGGGTCGGACTAAATTTGGGCTTGGGTTGAAACGAGATTGGCTAAAATGGGCTAAAAAGGGGTCATAGCCCAACCCGCCCATTTCTTACTAAGTTTTAATTTATTTGTTTGTCCTTTTATAATTATTTAGTACCTAATAAAACTATTTTTGTTCTTTATTATGTCTACATAATATATCAAATATAAAAAATTACTTTCTGGAAATGTTTTGACAAAATTTCTCATGGGTCAATTTGGGCTACATATCAGCCAATTTTTTGATGGCCTGAGCTAATAACTTGGGCGGGTCATGTTTTCATGGGCTAATCTTGCCACCTCTAAATGCAGGGATGTGGGAGGGAGTTAAAAAGGTGAGGCAGATGATGGAGAATAAGGGAATAAAAAAGGAGGCGGGATGCAGCTGGATACAGGTTAGAAATAAAGTACACACTTTTATAGCTGGTGGTGGTTTTGAATTTCGTAATTCGGATGAATACAAGGAAGTTTGGGATGAATTATCAGAAGCTATTGAGAAAATGGGGTATAAACCTGATACAAGAGTTGTGCTTCATGATGTAAACGAGGAAACGAAAGTAGAATGGATATGTGGGCACAGTGAACGTCTTGCTACAGTATTTGGTTTGATTCAAACTGGTTCTGGTATTCCAATTAGAGTGACGAAAAATATTCGTATTTGTGCGGATTGTCATTCTTGGATGAAGTTTGTGTCCGAAATAACAAGAAGGAAGATTATAGTGAGAGATACAAATCGGTTTCACCATTTTGACCAAGGGAAATGCTCTTGCAATGATTACTGGTGATTCTCATAGTTGTTATTTTGTAAGTACTTCCATTAAGATCTTTTTTTCTGAGCTATGTACTGAACCAGAAAAATATTGGTTCTTTGAAAACACATTCTTGTTATTTGTATGAAAATTGAATGTCTTGCTGAAAAGATGTAATTCTTTGTTTCCTTTTTACATGGTGAAAGGATTTTGTGAACCCAAAATATAGCTCTATGGAAGAATACACAATCCGCATTACCTGCTGTGATGCTGCCAAATTAATTCAGCCAATTCCTAAGCATTCAAGAGCTTCAGATGAAATTCTCAAGTCCTTCGAAAACATTCATTTGCCCTAGCACATTAATATGAAACTCTCTGATTATTTGGTCAAATAAGGCTTCTTTTTTTTTTTAAAATTTCAGTGAGGATCTGGATAATAGAAGTACTTTTATTGACTTTATTATGTCTACAATACGCCTCGTCATGTGCACCCAACATGTGAAATTATTTTTGATAATGGGCGGCGGATCTCTGCTTGCTCTAATATTAGCTAAAGCTGTTAGAGATGATACGCTTTTATTCATTTAATCATGTATTCAACAGATAGTTCTTTTTAATCTCCTCTATGAGCCACAATAACTTAGGAAATACCAAAATCTTCAAAATGATTAAGGGGTAGATCAAATAGACAGTACATTCCAAGATAATGAGATAAAAAATAGTTTAACATGTCCTTTATGTAAGTCTGCTCGGCTTAGCTTTCAGCTTGGTCATTCTGCTGCACTCTGGATGCTTTTCCAATAATATACATGATGAGTTAATTTAATTTTTCTTCCAACTAATAAACGTTGTCGAGGTGTCTACTTCAGACCAGCATAGAAAAGCACTTGGTGAAGCCATTTGGTTAGTAAGATCTATGTAGCATGTGGAATGGCTGATCACTAACCTCTTGATGGAAAGAACAAACTTTTATGTCACTTCTAACTTGAACTGAAAAATAGACAATCAGATTGCTGGTATAAAAAGAAAAGGGCGGGTGGGGTGGGGGTGGGGGGGAAGGACATATCGGGAGTTATCATACATAAATCCGAGTAAAAGGAAAGGAATGCAACTGATAAACATACATACATACTTTACGCCTTGAACTTGTTTATTTTGTTATAAGAATGTCCAGGTTTGAGCTTGAGTAGTAGATCATCTTGCTTAGATTTAACATTATAATTTTTATTACTTATTATAGTATATGATGATATCAACAGGCAGTAACACAGAGTCACCATACAGCATTATTATTTGTTGTCATGTGGAAGATTGTCATATGGCTGAAATTTGACTATTAGTGTAATCAGAAGTTGTATAAAATTGCATATTGTACATGAAGAAAGATAAGTTTTATAAAATCATCTATATTACAACCAAGAAAAACAAAAAAAGAAGAAAAAGGAAAAAGAAAGAAACTGGATGCTGGGGTGCCAACATAATTTTCAGATATATAGTAGTCTTTTATGTAGCTAGCGGCCAGTG
Organism: Anisodus tanguticus; assembly: GCA_034509755.1. Taxonomy (NCBI): domain Eukaryota; kingdom Viridiplantae; phylum Streptophyta; class Magnoliopsida; order Solanales; family Solanaceae; genus Anisodus; species Anisodus tanguticus. The sequence continues at coordinate 1,532,650 of CM067543.1, read as the reverse complement.
ATACAGTAAAAGTGTTGGTTGCATTAGAAGCTGATGATCCAGTAGTCATGGACGAGTCGACCATTGTAATCTTTTCCATGCTAACGAAAGCAGGCCTGCTAGGAGTTCTCCTGTCTGTGCTACTATCACTTAATAGCATGACAACAACTTCCGACATACTTGGCCTAAGATTTGGAGCTGATTGTGTACACATTAACGCAATCTCTATGATTTTCTTCACTTCTTGTTCGTTGTATTCATTGAAGTCTAAAGTCTCATCCACCAGTTTTACAGGTATGCCAGTTTCGTGAAGTTTCCATGCCTATTTTCACCAAGCCATAGGTGCATTTAGAATGAGAAACTTTAGTTGGAAGAAAGAACTTAGTGAAAATATGAAAAGAAGATAGGAATTTGAAAACGAGAACAGACCTGTTCAAGGAGATATTCAGTCTCGATATGCATATCATTGCTCCTCCTGCCACTGATTATTTCGAGAACAACAACACCAAAGCTATAGACGTCAACCTTCTCTGTTAGATGTCCATGAATTGCATATTCTGGCGCAGTATATCCCCTGTTTCAATTATATTCATTGAATTGTGCATTGTTTGCGTAATGCTTTTACTGATTTCAGGAAAGAAAACTCGAGCAGTTTGACTTACAGTGTACCGGCAAACTTAGTGCTGACATGACTCTGATCCCCAGGTAAAAGTCTTACAAGCCCAAAATCAGCAATTTTTGGCTGGAATTCATCGTCTAGTTGAATGTTGCTGGATTTAATATCTCTATGGATGATGCAGACGTGGAATTGCTCGTGCAGGTAAGCAAGGCCACGAGCTCTGCCAAAGATTATATCGAATCGTTGCTTCCAGTTGAGCATCCCTTTTTTGTCGCCTGCAAAACCATGAGAGGTAGGATGAGTTTAAAACTTTGTTGAACATAAAAATTTGACTCAAAAAATAATAGGCCGGATAGACAAAAAATCAACCATATAAGTATCTTTCTGGGCTTCCATTTGCCATGTATTCATAAACAAGTAGTAGCTCTGCTCCTTTGTTAGAACATCCCAAGAGACGGATGAGATTGCGATGATGGACATTACTGATAAGCCGAACTTCAGTCTCAAAATCTGCCTTTGGTCTACTAGAAACCATTGCTAGCTTTTTAACAGCAACTACATGTCCATTCTTCAAAGTGCCCTGTTCAATAACATTAGAATCATCATAATGAAATAAACTTTAGAGTATAAATGAATAGTAGTCCATTGGATTGAGATAAGGATCTTCAACTATTTCAGTGTTACCTACCTTGTATACATCACCAAAACCTGTTGGTGTACTCTATTATACTTTATAAAGCAGTACGGAAGTAATAACTATTACAAATTTTCGAAAGGATAAATAAATGGTCAATCTTCAAAACTGCCGCAAGTGTGTTGTGTCTTGAATCTTGATCACCTTGCAAAGCCAATGTTGAGAACTGCCGCAAGTTTGTTGTGTCTTGAATCTTGATATCCTGAAATCAAGAAACAACTAAATCTGGATGGTTACAACGTTGTGTGTTGAGTCGAGGATAGCCCTCTATCCTTAAGACAAGATTGCCCCGTATATATGCTTTTACGTTAGCGGGCAATAGTCTCCCAAGATAAAACAACACTTTAATCTCAACACTACAAAGCCAATAGGTTGAGCCTGCCGAATAAAACAAATATGACTTGACTTGCTGAAGATATGGAATAGGAAGGAAGAGTTTGTCAATACTCTTCTCTTTTGTCTCTGTGTATATAGTGTCTCTGTAGTGTATATCTTGTGTATACGTGAGGGTTTGGTCACTGTTTTTGACTGATTTTCAGCCACTGTTTCGAGCAGTTTTTACTCACTGATTTGTACTATTTTCGTGACTGTTTTTCAATCTGTTTTTCTGTGTTATTCCCGTATGTTTTCAGCTTGTTGTGCAGTCCAGAATTGATCCAACAACTACTCAATATATAGCATGCAAGAGGGGCTGTCCAACTGCCAAAAACAAGGCTGTAATGGCCATTAAAGGAGGCCATTAAAACAGCCAAGTAATGGCTATTAAGGCCATTGAAAGAGGCTGCTCACTGCCCAAGTAATGGGCTGTTAATGGAGGAATTAATCAGCCAAATAATGGCTGGTTAATGCTCCAGAAAACAGTCCAACGGAAGGCAAAAATCTTTCCAGAAACTCTGGGGACCAAACTGTAAATATTGAAACTTCAGGGACCAAACTGTACATATGAAAGAATTCTGGTCCAAACTGTATATATGAAACTTCAGGGATCAAACTGTACATTTGGCAGAGTTCTCTGGTCCAAAAAGATAATATCAGAAAGTCCCCACAGCCCACGACCCGGGACCGGACCGGGCGGGCGGCGGCGGCGCGCGTGTGGGCTTAGCCATGAACCCAAGCACATCTAGGTCTTCCCTCCTTTAAACACATGGGATACCCCTTGGGGTCCCAAACCCTTTACCAATTAGAGACTTATATAGAGAGCAATTCTTCCTATTCCCACCGATGTGGTAGATTTGTCCCACACCACATTTTCATTCCTTAAACACCTTACTTCGTGGACCAATATCTCTTTCATTTCTCAACGAAATTTGACGATTCTTGGCCCTACGGTCATCTACTCACTTCGTAGATCATGCATGTGCGAAGAGACAAGGTCTCCAACATGCGGAACACTAGTGTTTAATTCATCAAAGATGGGTGGACGCATCTCCCCGCCAAAGGCAAATTTCCAACAATCCCTTCTATGAAAGAGAGATTGTGGCGCACGCACAAGGTGCCTACATTTCAGCAATCTTTCAACGAAAAAGATATTGCATCAGGAGAGGTAGCTTTCGCTTTGAACCTTCCCTAGTTGAAACCATCAGACTTACTTACTGCGCGGTGAACGTGATGTCTTGAACCGTCAGTGTTTAGTGTAAGCCAAGACAATGATAACAACACAATAGCTCTTCTTATTCATTTTCCTTCTTACGTTTTTGTCCGTTGTGGCCTTGGACACACTTGGATTCTTAAGTGCGTTCATTTGAGACGGCCATCCTCGCACTTAAATAGGTGATCTCCTACAAGGTATCCTGCTATACCCCACTTCACAAGTGTTAGGAATCATTAAAAGTTTCCCCAACCTTAACCTCAACCATTTGAGAATCGTTAAAGGTTTGGAAGCTTAATCTTTACCCACCATGCAGGTAGCACTTTAATGTCTATCGCGGGAACAGCTTTGGATTCATGTTTCCGTACAGAAATCATCATCCAAAGTGCTTCTTGCTTCCACCGAAGCGCTCAACTGAACCTTTTGCCGCTTAGTTTTCCCATTGAACCAAATTCTTGGGATCTCCAATCAGTATGGTTGGGTTTCCACCACAAAGGTTCGTATTGTTTGGGTTTTACGCCCATTCCCCTAGACAGGCAGAACACTTGATCTCCGAGTTGTCCCTTAGTTAGTAAACAAGGAAGTGACACCCGTGATGATCAACTGCCATACGGTCTTATGTCTTCTGACAGATCCTGACAGATATGCCCAGACGCCGTCATCCGTGTCCTTCCTTAAGCCGACCGGCTAGCCACAGTGTATAACTGCTGAAGACACGGTTTTTTCCAATAAGGGACGTCCTCTAAGGAGTCATGAAGTTACTCAACTTCTTTCATGCTTTGTATAAAGCGATAAACTCCGATTCCATCATGAATCGGTCGATGCAAGTTTGCTTAGAGGTTTTTCTAAGACCCACCATACACATTTACTTGTGGCTTTGGTGTTCTTCGATCCGATGTCCGGTTGCATCACCGTGTTCTCCCGAACCGCCGGACATCCGAATACTATAATCTGTAGATAAGCGAATAATTCAGATATCGTCATATCCGACTTAACGCTTTCTATTGATCATGTATTAAGATCATCAGTGAACCTTAGTTCAACTAATCTGCTTTGTAGGACGATACCAGGTCGGTTGTAGTGTGTACAATACATTGAACTACACGTGACCTGAGCATATCGCTCCTTGTTTATGGGTGTACCATGATTCCAATCAGTTCTATGATTTATATCCATTGGTGACTTCAACGAGACTTTCAACTATCGACTAGTCCGTTAGATGTCTTAGAAATCCAATTCCTAAGATGTCATCTGTGATACCCATATCTTTCATATCGAGACTTTGTTTCAATATGACTTTTCCTTTCAGACTGTTGATTCTCCAACCGTTGGCTTTCTAACTTCGAGTCAATGTTTCGTGGTCGATTCATTGTTCTGTTTTTTATCCGAAACTTTCGGACCAAAATGTAAACATTTCAGGGACCAAAATGAAAGTTCAGGAAGAAGCCTAACAGTCCGGCAAACCAACTCTGATTCTCTTCTTCCAACTCTCCGGTTGGGAAGGTTGTTTCAACATCCATGCCACGCAAGACTGCAATGGCCCATGATGTTAAGCTACTCACAGGGGAGCACTTGTACAAGTAGCCGAGGCTTTGAACTCGTCAGTAGATCCATCTACTTTGTACTCACTTTTGAGTATCCTTTTTCACAACCCAAAGGTTCTTTTCCTGGAGGAAGATCAACCATTACTCAAGTATGGTTCTTTATGAGGAAATCTATTTCTCTCTTTGTAGCTTCTTTCCAAAGCAGCGCTTTTGGAGATAACAATTATTTGTTAATTGTCTATGGTTCATTCTCAACCATACACGCTAGAAGGACTGGAACAAGTCTTTGTCCCCTTCTTTGCTCCGTCTCGGTTCAACATCTAGAATCCCTGAGTTCTGCAGATCTGGAATATTAAGTTCCGGATAGCCAGCAACTTTCGAGTCTTGTAGATACGGAACGTCTAGTTCCGGACAGTCAGGCCCTCGCGGGTTCTTGTTAACCTTGAGCAATTACTCCTTTTCCTTTTTCAGGAAAGCTATCTTCAAAGAATTCAGCATTCTTTGACACCAAGAGGCGATCAACACTACTGTTATTTGCAGATCCAGTGGATATGCAATCTACAGTCCTAGGTACAACTTGACCTGTTTCAGTATTCCAACTTTTACCAAGCCACCCCACATAATTTTGGGCGTATGACTTTGCGCTTGGCTAACACCGTTGGACTGAAGTGGGAAATGAACAGTCGTTTAATGAACGATGCTTCACATTCTCCCCCTATATCACTATGAATTTCGCAATCCATAGGCTTAGTTGATTTCCAACTTCTGCTTTGTAGCGCTTATCCGCTTCAACAACTTCATCTTTGCTTTTTAACAAACAAATGATTCCATACGTTGTACCATCATCAATGAAGATCACAACGTACTTGTCTCCCCCCTCTATTTTGCATAAACTTCAAATCACCCAAGTAGGTGTGACTAAGTTCTAGAGGAGCGGTGCTTCTTTCGCTATTCCCTTGACGGAATTTGGAAAGGTGATTTTGCCTCTTCGTCTACCTCATATTCATTTTGAGGGTTTATGTCGACAGAAGGCAACAATCTCAACATCGTTAGCTTTTGAATGACTTACTATTTAACGTGTCTTAATCTATGATGGCATAGATGCACAGATTACAAATATATCATTTATTTGGTTACAGACATACTGTACCATTCTTAGTTATTACAGACCTGTTGGACTAGTCTCAAACCAGCTTGACCAACAACGTCTCTTAAACCAAGTTTGGGATATGTATCACCTCATCTTAGAGTGATCCCAATCCCTGAAGTCCTATTGAGGACAACCTCTCCAACCCCTTCTACTTTAGAGGTGGCGTTGCTTCACATGAACAACCTCTTGCCCGTGGTTAGGGCGTAACCAGATCATATGTGATCTCGGATACTCTGGCCCACTCCGGTTGCTTTGGCGGCACCGAGTGTCCAATTTCTTTTCTCGCCTTTCTTTAGGCCTTCGGATCATTTGAGACACGGAAACTCGGCCCACCTTACTAGGTGTCCATTACTTTTCCTATGAAATGAATTCCGGCCCCACCTCCGATCGCCGGAGGCTTTATATGACTGAGTGTCCAATATCATCATATCAAAGGAATTTTAGCCCACTCCAGTCGCCCGGAGGCTTTGTATGACTGAGTGTCCAATATCATCCTATGGAGGATCTTCTGCCAAATAGTGTGACAGGCTCAACGTCTTTAACTTTTAGACTTCTTCCGTTATGATTGGTGCCCAGATAATTCTTGGCGCTTACTTAAGAGTGGTAAGAGTTTTCGCACAATTAGTGGATCTTTCTCCATCATATGTGCGAACATACTTTACACACTTTTAATCACTACACTTAAAAGAACGGATCTTTTTAAGTCGTTTACAAAATCCAATCTTCAAACGGGAAAGAAGAAGAGATTAAACTTCTGATTTTTAAAGCGTAAGGAATATAAATTAATTTTATATTCCTCCTTACTTTAATCCATTTTTGATCAGACATCATTTAATCTTTATTCTTGACAAGTAAGAAAAATACTTATCCCAATTTTGGATTCTTTGTTTGGGACAGATATACGCCTTCTGCTGCAAGATAAAACCACATCTTCAGCCTTCTCCTCTTGTCCCAGTTGACATCCTCAGGCTCTCGGGAGCGCTTGTTCCCACCACTCTTGGGAGCAGTGACACCATGAACATGTTGAACTTCAACAATATCATCATCACTGGTCTTCAAGTAGAAAACCACAGCCATATCCAGATTTGGTCACACAACTTTTGACCGACATCTTTCGAACACTAATAGTAATACAATACAATCTTGTCTTAAACTGTTGGTGTACTCTATTGTACTTTATAAAGCAGTACGGGAAGTAATAACTATTACAAATGTTCGAAAGGATAAATAAATGGTCAATCTTCAAAACTCGACGCAAGTGTGTTGTGTCTTGAATCTTGATCACCTTGCAAAGCCAATGTTGAGAACTATAGCCGCAAGTTTGTTGTGTCTTGAATCTTGATATCCTGAAATCAAGAAACAACTAAATCTGGATGGTTACAACGGTGTGTGTTGAGTCGAGGATAGCCCTCTATCCTTAAGACAAGATTGCCCCGTATATATGCTTTTACGTTAGCGGGCAATAGTCTCCCAAGATAAAACAACACTTTAATCTCAACACTACAAAGCCAATAGGTTGAGCCTGCCGAATAAAACAAATATGACTCGACTTGCTGAAGATATGGAATAGGAAGTAAGAGTTTGTCAATACTCTTCTCTTTTGTCTCTGTGTATATAGTGTCTCGTAGTGTATATCTTGTGTATACGTGAGGGTTTGGTCACCGTTTTTGACTGATTTTCATCCTTTTTTTGAGCAGTTTTGCTCACCGATTTGTGCTATTTTCGTGACTGTTTTTCAATTTATTTTTCTGTGTTATTCCCGTCTGTTTTCAGCTTGTTGTGCAGTCCAGAATTGAGTCAACAAATACTCAATATATAGCATGCAAGAGGGGCTGTCCAACTGCCAAAAACAAGGCTGTAATGGCCATTAAAGGAGGCCATTAAAACAACCAAGTAATGGCTATTAAGGCCATTGAAAAGAGGTCACTCACGCCCAAGTAATGGGCTGTTAATGGAGGAATTAATCAGCCAAATAATGGCTGTTTAATGCTCCAGAAAACAGTCCAACGGAAGGCAAAAATCTTTCCAGAAACTCTGGGGACCAAACTGTAAATATTGAAACTTCAGGGACCAAACTGTACATATGAAAGAAATCTGGTCCAAACTGTACATATGAAACTTCAGGGATCAAACTGTACATTTGGCAGAGTTCTCTGGTCCAAAAAGATAATATCAGAAAGTCCCCACAGCCCACAGCCCACAGCCCACGACCCGTGGCCGAACCGGGTGGGCGGCGGCGGCGCGCGTGTGGGCTTAGCCATGAACCCAAGCACATCTAGGTCTTCCCTCCTTTAAACACATGGGATACCCCTTGGGGTCCCAAACCCTTTACCAATTAGAGACTTATATAGAGAGCAATTCTTCCTATTCCCACCGATGTGGTAGATTTGTCCCACACCACATTTCCATGCCTTAAACACCTTACTTCGTGGACCAATATCTCTTACATTTCTCAACGAAATTTGACGATTCTTGGCCCTACGGTCATCTACTCACTTCGTAGATCATGCATGTGCGAAGAGACAAGGTCTCCAACATGCGGAACACTAGTGTTTAATTCATCAAAGATGGGTGGACGCATCTCCCCGCCAAAGGCAAATTTCCAACAAAACCACCTTCACCGAGCTTATTACTTTCATTGAAATCTTTGGTAGCAATTTTCAGGTCCTTGAATCTGTAGTTCACAGGACCTCTCAGCTCAGTTTCTCCCAGTAAATTACCTGAACATGAGCTACTATATCAGTTACTACATAAATAAACGTAAGGAAAAAAAGAAAAGCCCTACTTCCTGTCTTAAAATTCAGAGAAAGACATGGAAAACATTTTTAAGACTATGAACTAAAGAAGATTTTGAAGGTTAATTGTTATGTAAACCATGCTTGTTCTCACTTGCCGAAGGTGACTCTATTGGGTTTCAATATAGTTATTGTCACTTGTTTGAATTTCTTTGGGTCTAGCTTTCTTGATTGCTTTCAATTCTATCTTTATCTTTTCTTGTATTTGGATCACATCAAATGGAGAAGGTGATCTTCCAAGTTTTACCTCTTTCTGCTGCCTGTGGTTTTCTTGATAGTCGATATGATAGGAACACAGCCAATACAATCAAAAGAAGTCCTACACCTCCAACTACACCCCCGATAACGGCTTTCTTCTTATTTGAACTTCCTGCATAAAGCATCGCCTTCAATTTTAAGTTCATCTTAAAATGAATTAAGGTTTGTAAAAAGAGAGCTTCACGTCCTACCTTCTCCACCAAGGAATTGTGTGATATCAGTTATCTGGTTATCAGCAAAAAAGGCTCTATTCGAGTACCTCATAAAACAGGCTCCATCATAAGCCCTTCCTTCTGTATATTTAGGCAAGCAGCCTTTTATGTTTGTATATGCCTTTGTCAAGCAATCTTGGCAGCCACTTTCCGTTATGGTTTCAGCACATTGTGCAACTCATTAGACAGTAACGCCAGCTGCTTTCATCTTCGTGGCTGCAAAGAAGCCACTAATTCGTGGAGTTGCTGTGCTAAGATCATTCAAGAGCTCTAGTGCCACATGGTTCAGAGCATGCGGCTGAGAAGCTGTTCGATTCCCACAGAACTCAGCATTTCCTTGACCTGTAATTTCTTGGTAGAAGTTGTTGCTCTCATACCTTTAAAAAATTGCATCATTTAGAGCAACGAGTTTGTGTTAGTTATTAGAAGTGTTTGACTCACCTTTTTACAATCTAACATAAACAACGATTTTCATGAGCATGAATCTTTTTTTACTACTGAAAACTTATTATTCACTGCTAACGTCATGGGCTTCAGAAACTGGTATACATATCGCACACTAACGGGGTATGGAATAGTTCTACTCTTCACAGTGTTGAATTCTTTCTTTAAATTTTGAAGAAAGAGACATAATAATCTTGAAAATTTGATGTGAACTAAGTGCAAGTCCTTAGAGATATCTAGGTAAGAAACTTATATAGCTGTCTCCAACTAGTTTCAAGCCGTAGATAATAGATTTAAAGAAGAAACTCACCTGAGGAAGCAACCATCATAGATAACACGAGCACCATTAGCACTACCGCAAGCTCTTATGTGAAAAACTGCAGCGTCGAAACAGGAGACACAATCAGCTTTTGACATATACTTTCTGCATGCAACCATAGCATACACAGACTGCTGTGTGGTGGCGAATCGTTTATTCTGTTTAGACAACTGGTTCCTTAGTCATTAAAACTAGCATTAAGCCTTCTGAAGAAATCAGGTAAATTTGTTGCATTATATGAACTACAGCCTGTGTTTAACAGGTTGGTTTGTGGGTTGGAAACAACCGGCTTCTGCATCGATAAACAACTGATAAACGCCACTGTGAACCACCAGACGTAGTTAGCCATGCCTGAGAATTTCGTCCACAGAAATTCAGGTAATAATGCAATGGAAAGGACAAGATGTTTGAAGGTGAGATATTTATTCTATACACACAGAAGAGATTATGACAGCATTAATGTATGTTCAACTTTATATTATCTGCTGGAAATGGAACAAGAAATTATAATATTCTTTGGGATAATTTCAGAGACTTCCCCTGGTTTAAGAAATGTAATCACTCAGGAGTGCTGGTGGAAATGAACATAGGTTGAATATTCCAACTCTACAGTTGTATTTGTCTATTTGAAGGAGGTTTAGTCTCAATAATTTTTGTTTTGGAGACTTCTTGATAAGACTATGAAAATATATTATGCAATTCCATTTTAACAGAGGATGACAAAATACTCCCTTTGTCCATTTTAGGATAATATAAAATTGGTACCTTTTTATATTAAAAAAATAAATTTAAAATTTTATTTTTTCCTTAATGATATTCTCTTATAGCCACACAACTGTCATAACATGTTTAATATCACAAGTTCCTAAAGTCTAAACTCCGTGTTGAGTAACACATCACCACAGAAATTGAAATGGAGGAAGTAATTCTTTTCTTTTTTTATTTCCTTAAAATGTTTGAAGTTGAATATATATAAATTATAATATAGAGTTTAAAATAGTTATACTTATATCTTCTTTACCAATCAAATGATATTATTCCAATTTTAAGGGTTAAATTGATATATTTCTAAGTTGAATCAGAAGTAGATACATATATAAGTTGAAAATGTAGTTTCCTTTAAATAGGGGAAACTATTCAAATTGGACAATTGGCCTGTCTTCTCCTTCAAGATGGATAATGTAACATCAACTTTACGTGGCGTGAATCTGGATTAGTCTGGTCCCTAATGCAGATACTGAACATCAGGTGGAAAGCCAACTGAATTATTGTAGTGAAGTGGTCCTAGTATGCTTTCCCTACTATTGAGAGGTTAAATCATGTGAAAGCTTCTCTTCTGTTTGTTGTTAGAATCACTTGTATCCACAGAATATTTAGCATAAAAAAAAGGCCTACCACCCAATTTGCATTTCCAACTTGTGCAAGAACCTGCCTTTGAATCTTTAATTACCTATGATAATAGAAACTTCTCAACTAGTACAAGAACCTTGGTAGGATCTTCCATAATTGTGAGTTCATGTTGTACTAGGAGTTCTACTCTTGCTTGTACTTTCCATCTTTTTACTACTCCCTCCGTCCCATAATAAGTGTCACCTTAGCAAAAAACACACATATTAAGAAATCAATAATGCAATGGAAAGTTTACCAAACTACCCCTTTTAATAAAAATATATTACTTTTCCCTTTTGATTAAAGCATGCATGAACAATAATCATTTATGTCTTGAATAGAGAACTTGCCAATAAATGTTTCTTGAATAGAGAGCTTGTTAGCTTTTGTCTAAGGGTATAGTAGGAAAAAGTAACCAATTTATGTCTTGAATTCCTAAGGTGACACTTATTTTGGGACAAATTGTTTTTGCTAAGGTGACACTTATTATGGGACAGAGGGAGTATTGTTCTTCAAGGCCTTTTATGTAGTTTTTCGGCAAATCATCTATCTTACAATGAGGACAAGAAAAAAAAGAGAATAAAAGGAAGAAAGTTGTTTGTTAGATGCTATGGTGCCAGTATAATCTTTAGACCCCAACTTATTTGGGACTGAGGCGCAGTTGTTGTTTGTTACAATATACACTAATGTAGCTAGCGGCCAGTGAAATCACTAAAATTGTTGGTTGCATTAGAAGCTGATGATCCAGTAGTCATCGATGAGTCGACTGGTGTACTCTTATCCATGCTAATGATAGAAGGCCTGCTGGGAGTTCTCGTGTTTGTGCTACGATCACTTAATAGCATGACAACAACTTCCGACATGCTTGGCCTGAGATTCGCTGGTGACTGTGTACACATTAACGCGATCTCTACGATTATCTTCACTTCTTGTTCGTTGTATTCATTGGGGTCTAATGTCTCATCCACCAGTTTTTCAGGCATGCCAGTTTCGTGAAGTTTCCACGCCTATTTTCACCAAGCCATAGGTGCATTTAGAATGAGAAACTTCAGTTGGAAGAAAGAACTTAGTGAAAATATGAAAAGAAATTTGAAAACGAGAACAGACCTGTTCAAGGAGATATTCAGTCTCGATATGCATATCATTGCTCCTCCTGCCACTAATTATTTCGAGAACAACAACACCAAAGCTATAGACGTCAACCTTCTCTGTTAGATGTCCATGAATTGCATATTCTGGTGCAGTATATCCCCTGTTTCAATTGGATGTTATTCAGTTATTTATTGTTCTCATAATGCTTTTACTAATATCAGGAAAGAAACTTGAGTAGTTTGACTTACAATGTACCAGCAAACTTAGTGCTAACATGACTCTGATCCTCAGGTAAGAGTCTTACAAGCCCAAAATCAGCAATTTTTGTTTGGAATTCATCGTCTAGTAGAATGTTGCTTGATTTTATATCTCTATGGATGATGCAGACATGGAATTGCTCGTGCAGGTAGGCAAGGCCGCGAGCTGTGCCACAGATTATATTGAATCGTTGCTTCCAGTTGAGCATCCCTCGTTTATCGCCTGCAAGAAAATGAGAGGTAGGATGAGTTTAAACTTTTCTTGAGCATAAATATTTTGTAAGCCAGATAGATAAAAAACCAACCATATAAGTATCTTTCAAGGCTTCCATTTGCCATGTATTCATAAACAAGTAGTAGCTCTGCTCCTTTTATAGAACATCCCAAGAGACGGATGAGATTACGATGATGAACATTACTGATTAGCCGAACTTCAGTCTCAAAATCTGACTTTGCTCTGCTCGAAAACATTGCTAGTTTTTTAACAGCAACTACATTTCCATTTTTCAAAGTGCCCTGTTCAATAACATTAGAATCATCATATTTAGAGTATAAATGAATAGTTGTCATAGAAAATCCAAGATAATCTATCCATTTGACCAAGATAAGGATCCCAATTGTTATAGTGTTACATACCTTGTATACATCACCAAAACCACCTTCACCGAGTTTATTACTTTCATTGAAATCTTTGGTAGCAATTTTTAGGTCCTTGAATCTGTAGCTCACTGGGCCTCTCAGTTCAGTTGCTCCCAGTATATTACCTGAACATGATACTGTATCAATTACGATAACATACATGAAAAGACGAAAAGAAAATCCCCCCACTTTCCATTCTAAAGTTAACAAAAACATATTTAAGACTTTGAACTAAAGGATATCATCCGAATTTTACCTCTTTCAGCTGCCTTTGGTTTTCTTGATAGTCGATACCATAGGAACACAGCCAATATAATTAAAAGAAGTCCTACACCTACAACTACACCCCCAATAATGGCCGCTTTCTTCTTGTTTGAACTTCCTGCATAAGCACCATCACCAATTATAAACTCGTCTTAAAATGATCTAGTACTGGTAAGAGTTTAGAAAAAAAGAGGTTCATTTCCTACCTCCTCCACCAAGGAACGGTGTGATATCAGTTGTCTGGTTATCAGCAAAAAATGCTCTATCCGAGTACCTCATAAAACACGCTGCATCTACAGCCCTTCCTTCTGCATTTTTAGGCAAACAGCCTTCTATATTCTTGTATGCAACTGTCAAACAATCTTGGCAGCCACTTTCCGTTATGGTTTCAGCACATTGTGCGATTCCGTAGACAGTAACACCAGATTCTTCACTCTTCGTGGCTGCGAAGAAGCCACTAATTCTTGGAGTTGCCTTGCTAAGATCATTCAAGAGCTGTTGTGCCACATGGTTCAAAGCATTTGGCCGAGAAGTTGTTCGATTTCCACAAATTGGTGCATTTCCTGGTAGTGTAGTGTCTTGGTAGAAGTTGTTGCTCTCGTACCTTTAGGGAAAAATACATCAGTAGAGCAATGAGTTCATATAAGCTATTAGAAGGATTTTGCTCTCATTTTTATCTTTACATTATAACATAATGTAGCAATTATTGATCTTCTTTTATACTACTTAAGAGGTACTATTCACTGTTACAAGCAGTGTTATCGGTTTCACGCTTTAGGAACTGGAAATTAGATTATCAAAGTCTCTGTGTTTTTATCTGAGGAAAGAGAAGTGGTCTACATATTACACTAACAGGTATGGAAAAATTCTACTTTTCATATTGTTGAGTTCATGATGCTTTTCTGTGAATCAAAGATTATCACAACTGGATATATATATGATCACCACACAAGATTTTTCAAGTAAATTATGCTTTGAAAATAATATGGAATTATTAGGCAAAGTCACCTTGGAACATTGCTTCTCCAACAACTGAGAGACTGTTTACAGGTCAGTATTAGGCATTATATGCAGGACAATAATGACCCTCCCCCCCTCTTCCATTTGTTGTTGGGTATATGGCAGAATTTATTCCTTCAGAGGATTGACAAAGTCAAACGAATCTTGAGTTTGAATTTCACAAGAACACGAAGTGAACATTTCAGAGTATTGAGCAGAGAACAAACACCGGGTGAATTTTTTATATTTTCATCAATGAGGGACAACTTGTCTTTATCTCATCAGTACTAACTCTTAATCTATGTTGCTCGGACTTCCAAAAATGTCGATGAGTGCGTGTTTGATCCTCCAAAAGTAGTACATTTTTGGAGGATCTGACACAGGTGGGACATCATTTTTGAAGAGTGTGAGAAACTTAGTTCTCAGTCACTAACTAATACTAATTTAAGAAACTTATATAGCCGACTTCAACTAGTTTTTTTTTTCATACGAAACTCACCTGAGGAAGCAACCATCATAGGTAACACGAGCCCCGTTCGCACCAGAACAAGTTCTGATGAGAACAACAGCAGCATCATAACAGGAGACACAATCAGCTTTTGACATATACTTTCTGCATTCAACCATTGCATAAACAGCTTGTTGTGTGGTGGCGAATCTCTTATCTTGATTAGATAACTGGTTCCTTAAATCAACAAAACTAGCATTAAGCCTTCTAAAGAAATCAGGTAAATTTGTTGCATTGTATTGACTGCAGCCTTTGCCTAACAGATTGGTTTGTGGCTCAGAAAAAGCCGGCTTCTGTATCGATATACAGCCGATAATCACCACCATCAACCGCCACCCGACATAGCTAGCCATATATTAGAATTTGGTCCAAAGAATGGAAAAAGATTAGATGTTTGAAGATGAAATGTTAGTTTTTTATATATACAACAGCAGGGAAATATAGACTTATCCCACCCGACATAGCTAGTCAACTGTTTGATTAGAATATCTTCTGTCTTTCTCCTTTTGTTTTATCCTATGGATGTGATAAGAGTTTTTAATGCAAATGGTCCTTGAAATTTGAGGGTAAGTCTATTTTAGTATTTATTGTTTTATCTTGAGCATATATGGTTCTTTAAGCTTGCAAAAAGACAAGCACTTTTGGTCCAAGTGACGAAACTCCAAATTGGCCATTGAAATTTGAAACTGACTAAAATTCAGGTCACTAGAGTAAAAGTTATCCCGATAGAGATCTTTTTTCCTAATTTCATTTTTTCATCCAATTTCAACAATGATTAAGGAAATATTGAAAAGTTCAGACGAGTAGAACTGTAAATAAAAAGTCTATGAATAATGAAAATAAATCGTAATTGGGGAAAAATGAAATTGTGGTTGTTATGTAACTTGGGAACTTCAAAAACATATGACATTTGTTTCGTTGGTCGGACTAAAAGTGCTCAACCTTTGTAAACTTAAAGGATGATATGTGCTCCAAGTAATATAATATGGACAAATATAGACTTATACCAAACTTAAGGGACCATTTGGGTTAAAATCTCGATTGGACAAAAAAAACAAGAAAAAGATCCCATTGATGCAATGGATTACCACTTAATGCATCAAAATTCTTTTCTATATAGTAATAAATGTATACTATTGGCTATCATAGAGGGTTGGCCTTATATGTATATAGTAATAAATGTATACTATGGATCCTTTTGGCAATTTACAAAAAAATATTGGTGTGGAAAAAAAAGAAAAGAAAAAACTGCCGATTATAGAATTAAAAAAGCCAATTTACATTGTGTAAATGGAAAGTAGCTTCCCATATTTGACTCGGCTCAAGATTTAATAGATAAAAATTCTAATAAGTTTTGCTTGTTAAATGATTAAGTAGGCTCAAGCTCAAATGTCAAATCTATAGTGAATAATGTTAGAATATTATGCAAGATTATGTATTAATGTAGTATCATGTTATATATGGTAGGTAGTAAAATGTTAATTAGAAATATTATGTTAATTAGGTAGAAGATTATTAGGAATTGATTAGGAAGATTAGGCATGCTTGACTCTTCCTAATTGATGTATATTGTGTATATATTGAACCCTTGAAGGATGAATATAGTGAGGAAAATATTTTCAAAGTCTTACATGGTATCAAGAGCTTAAGGAAAGATCCAAAATTAGTTTAATTTCTTCCAAATTTTCGATCATCTTCCTCCCTAGAAACCCTAGTGGCCGAAAATTTCTTAATTTTTTTACCTCATTATTGATTATCCTTCATCACAACCAATTATGTCTGAAACCAAATCATCATTTCACCATGCCCTTGCTGTCTCAAACATCAAAACACATGTTTCCATCAAACTAGAAATGGAAATCGTTCATTATGCGACTTGGGCGGAATTATTCAAAATATGTTGTCGTGCTCACAAAGTTCTTCATCATATAATTCCTCCAAAAGATGGTACAGGAAAAGACATAACAAACATGCAGACAAGGAATTGTGGGATACACTTGATGCCACAGTCCTTGGTTGGATTTATGCAACAATCTACACTGACTTGTTGCATACGAAAATGGAACCGGATTCCACAGCCATGGCGGCGTGGGAACGCTTGCAAGATATTTTTCAAGATAACCAAAACTCTCGCGCTGTTTCATTGGAACATGAGTTCTCAACCATTGACATGACGAATTTTCCTAATGTTTCTACATATTGTCAACGACTCAAAGTGTTGGCCGATCAATTAAGAAACGTCGGTTCACCGGTTACTAATAACCGGTTAGTCTTGCAATTGGTCGTCGGTCTCACCAACGCGTATAGCGGCGTGGGAACTCTAATCTGTCAAAGTAATCATCTACCATAATTTTATCAAGCAAGGTTCATGCTTGTACTTGAAGAGTCTGGCTTGGTGAAAAAGGCTTCAACTACTTCAAATTCCGCCATGCTTGCCACTCCTTCACATTATGGTAATTTTGTTGACCCTTCTCAACAAAATAAGGGACAAAAAGGACGTCATAACAATAAAAATAAGGGTGGAAATCGTGGAAATAACAAAGGTGGAGGCCACCAAAATTCCGGTGGCGGCGGTAATGGCGGCAACACCAACTCTGATGGTAGACAGTGGCAGCAACAAGGCGGCGGTCAGTGGCGGCGGCCGGCGGCGATGGCGGCGGACGACAAGGGCAAAGAACCCACCGGGGCGGCAAAGGCCTTGGGCTATACTACCCAGCCCAGCCCCAATAGGCAATTGGGCCAGGCAGCCCCAGAGGCCCACTGGGCATCCTCAGCAAAACAGTGGGTATTTACCACTGAATTGGCAGCAGCAGCAACAGGCCCATTTCGCTAGGTCTGTTGCCACAGGCAGTAGCAGTGGGCCTCAGTCGACCCAGTGGCATGAGGCCCATTCAACAGGGACTCACCCCACGAAAATTGAGTCCGTCATGCACACTCTTGGACTTAATCCACCGGATTCAAATTGGTATATAAACTTCGGAGCGACGTCACATATGACGTCCTCTCAAGGTAATCTCTCGTCCTATTTTAATTTGAGCAATAATAATGGAATAATTGTCAGAAATGGCCATTCAATTCCAATAAAAGGTTATGGTTCTAGCAAATTGTCACCACCAAACCCACCCCTAATTTTAAAGAATGTCCTTCATGAACTCAAACACGGACTCTAAATAAGTGTCATTCTTGCACACTTTGTAAACATGTTAAGTAGCCATTTATTTCCTCTACTTCACGCACTTTTTTGCCATTTGATATTTTACATTGTGATATTTGGACATCACCTGTTTTGAGTTCTTCTGGTTATAGATATTATTTGCTTATACTTGATGACTACTCTAATTATTTGTGGACATTCCCTTTATCGAAAAAATCACAAGTGTTTTTCACTTTTCTCACTTTTAGAGCATTCATCCGAACTCAATTTGAACGTGATATCAAAAATATTCAATGTGACAATGGGGGGGGGGGGGGGGTTTGACAATAAAAAGTTTTGAGATTTTTTCAAAACAAATGGTCTTCAATTTCGTTTGTCTTGTCCTCATACTTCATCACAAAATGGGAAGGTGGAACGCAAAATTAGAACCATTAACAATATTGTTAGAACATCTCTTTCTCATGCTTCACTTCCCCATGTATTTTGGCATCATGCACTCCAAATGGCCACTTATCTGTTGAATGTCCTTCCTCATAAAAATCTATCATACCAAGCTCCCCTAAAAATGCTTTACTTACGAGAGCCCACATATCATCACTTAAGAGTGTTTGGTTGTCTTTGCTACCCCCCTCTTTCCATCTACCACAATCACAAAACTCCAAGCCCGGTCTACTCCATGTGTGTTCTTGGGATATCCTACTCATCATCGCGGTTACCAATGTTACGACATTTCTTCCAAAAGAATCTTTATAAGTTGTCATGTAATCTTTGATGAAACAATTTTTCCATTTGTTAAGATACATGCCACCGGGACTCATAACTATAATTTTTTGGATGATGATAAGCTTTCGTATCTAACACATTTTTTTCACAGCTCGGTACCTATTACTAGTGTTGAACACCGTAATTCAGGCCCATTGGGCCAGTCCACCACTACGGGCCAAATTCCAGCTCCATCAATGCAGCTCACTGGACCCTCGGTTTCTCACTCCTCGGTCAGTGGCGTCCAGTCCACTGGCCCAACAAACTGTCTGGTCACCCGTAGTCAGCATGGAATTGTCAAACCCAATACCAAATATAGCCTTTACACCCAGGTCTCGAAATCACCTTTGCCTCGTAATCCAATGTCTGCTCTAAAATACCCGAATTGGAAAATGGCCATGGATGATGAATATCATTCTCTAATTACAAATAGGACATGGGATTTAGTACCTCGTCCATCTAATGTTAATATAATTCGATCTATGTGGATTTTCAAACATAAAGAAAAATCTGATGGAACTTTTGAGCGACATAAAGCTCGTCTTATAAGTGATGGGAAGACACATTAGGTTGGTGTAGATTGCGGGGAAACATTCAGTCCAGTGGTCAAACTTGCAACTATCAAAACAGTTCTCAGCCTGTCTCTCTCAAAAGGATGGTCACTTCATCAATTGGATGTCAAAAATGTCTTCCTCCATGGACATTTTAATGAGACTATTTATATGCACCACCCGTTGGGATACAGGGATCCTAAATATCCCAACCATGTGTGTTTGCTCAACAAATCATTATATGGCCTCAAGCAGGCCCCCAGGGCTTGGTATAAGCGGTTTGCAGATTTTGTGTCACGCATGGGGTTTTCGCACAGCCGTTCAGATAATTCCCTATTTATCTATCGTCAGGGTAATCATACTGCTTATATTCTTCTATATGTGGATGATATTATTCTAACAGCATCTTCAGACTCTATTCGCAAGAATATCATGTCACAACTTAGTTCTAAATTCGCTATGAAAGATCTTGGCCCACTCCACTATTTTCTAAGGATTGCTGTGACCCGACATACATGTGGATTATTGCTCTCCAGAAGAAGTATGCATCAGAAATCGTGGAACGAGCTGGGATGTCTTTTTGCAAACCTTCGACAATTCCGGTCGACACAAAGTCAAAATTGAGTGCCATCTCTAGCAAACCTTTTGCTGATCCAACGTTATACCGCAGCCTCGCAGGAGCGTTACAGTATCTCACACACCAGGCCAGATATTACCTATGCAGTGCAACAAGTGTGTCTATTAATGCATAATCCAATGGAGGAACATATGCATGCTCTGAAACGCATTGTGCGATATATTCAGGGCACTCTGGAGTATGGATTACATCTATACCAGTCCTCTGTTTCCAAACTTGTTACTTACACTAATGCAGATTGGGCAGGATGTCCGGATACAAGACGATCCACCTCTGGGTATTGCATCTTCCTTGGTGACAATTTAATCTCATGGTCCTCAAAAAGGCAGGCCACGGTATCACGCTCAAGTATTGAAGCAGAATATCGTGTTGTGGCCAATGTTGTATCTGACTCATGTTGGATTCGGAACCTGTTACTTGAACTTCATTGCCCTATTCCGACTGCAACAATAGTATACTGTGATAATATTAGTGCAAACTACCTCTCAGGGAATCCCATCCACCATCAACACACTAAACATATTGAGTTAGATATTCATTTTGTACGCGAGAAGGTGGCTCGCGGACAAGTTCGGGTGCTACATGTCCCAACGCGTCATCAAATCGCAGATATCTTCACAAAAGGACTTCCGCTGATATTATTTGAAGATTTTAGGGACAGTCTCAGCATTCACCGCCCTCTAGCTTCGACTGCGGTGGAGTGTTAGAATATTATGCAATAATATTATGATTATGTATTAATGTAGTATCATGTTATATATGGTAGGTAGTAAAATGTTAATTAGGAATATTATGTTAATTAGGTAGAAGATTATTAGGAATTGATCAGGAAGATTAGGCATGATTGACTCTTCCTAATTGATGTATATTGTGTATATATTGAACCCTTGAAGGATGAATATAGTGAGGAAAATATTTTCAAAGTCTTACAAATAAGAATATTAATTTAGTGATATCTATGACTGAGGCGGAGCTGGAGGGGCGGAAAGAGGTTTATCGGAAATATTTTGCCGAAAGATTATACCGTATTTACAAGACTAAACTATATATATTGATGAAATTCCGTCTCTGTCACTGGCCATGACTATCTGTCGTGACAACGCCCAGGTCATAAATTGTTGTAAGTTTGAATCTTGACTAGTTAGTTAGAGTCAATTTTTTTGTTTTTTCTTTGAATAAATACCTTCGAACATCTTATTTTCGAATGCGACACATATTTTGGATGAAATTTTTATTAGCTAAAGTGACGGATTAAAAGGATCATAAAGAGTATAAAAATAGTTTTTTTGGGGTGTGATTTGTATCAATGAATTTGCTTGTTACCAGAAAATTAGTGAAGAACAAAAAAAGTCATCACATGGCACGATGGTGACATCAATAACTCCAGTACATTGAATAGGTTCCAAGTTAATAGCCGGCAGAATTTTTTATGCATTATTTCATTAAATAAATTAGACGTGCCGTCATTATTTATTGCCAAAAATAAGTGTGAACATTTACATTCTCTTAGCACTACTGATTATTTTCTTAGTAAGTTACGTATTTTTAATACTTAGCCGTCTCAATTTATATTAGCGCTGTATCTATTTTTATAGGATATTCTATTTTTATAGTATTATTACTTTTTCTTAGGATTTTAACTAGTTCCTAAATTAGAATCAATAATTAACTAGTTGAATTTAAGTTTGGATAATTATATTTTTTTAGGATTTATACAAGCATATGCAGTAAATGCCTCAGAATATAGCCTCCCCTAGTAGTACCCCAAGCTCTAAAATTATGAATAACTTTCATTTTCTTCTTTCATTGTACTATAATATTCCACGTTTTGCTAGTCATATAGTGTCATACCTTATTTTAATATTATTCTTTTTATCGACTTTTAATATTATTTTAATATTATTCTTAAAATTACACTGTATATATAAGGTCAAGATTAATTTTTATTTATATATAGTAGATGTTGAATTTTCTTTACTTTTTAAATATTTATTTTTTATATTCTGAATTTATTAGTGAAAGTCTTGACTCCGCCAAGGCTTGCAAGTTGCAACAACAAAAACGTTTATATAATTCTGTTCAAATTCAAAGGAAAATAGGTCAGAACTGTTCGAAATTAGCCTTTGGCGGGAGTTGCGACCGACCAACTTTAACGGCTTAAACACTAGTGTTACGTATGTTGGAGAATCCGGTTCTTCACACATGCATGATCTACTAAGTACGTAGATAACCGTAGGGCCAAGAATCGTCAAATTTCATTGAGAAATGAAAGAGATATTGGTTCACGAAGTAAGGTGTTTGAAGCATGGAAAAGTGTGGTGTGTGATCAATTCTCCCTCATCGGTAGAGGAAGAAAGAATTGTTGTGTATATAAGACTCGAAATTGGTTTGGGGTTTGGGACCCCAAGGGGTATCCCATGTGTTTAAAGGAGGGAAGACCTAGAAGTGCTTCGGTTCAAGGAAAGACCACACGCGCGCCACCGTCGCCCGCCCGTCCCGTCCGGTCTGGTTCCGGGTTCTTGGGTCACGGGCCACGGGCCACGGGCCTTCTGATATTATCTTTTTGGGCCAGAGAACTTTGACAGAAGTACAGTTTGATCAGAATTCTTTCAGATGTACAGCTTGGTCCCCGAAGTTTCCGTAAAGTCGAATTGGGCGTAAGAGAACGAAACGCCAAGCACTCAATTCACCCATTTATTTTGGTCCGAATTACTCCTCCTATAATGGCCAATCCGTTGGTCTTTCACCATTTATTTTGGTGGCTTTACTACCTCCATAATGGCCATTATTTGGCCAATAATGGCATTGTTATGGGGGCGATTAAACACCCCTCCCTCACCTATATAAACACCCCTTACACTATTGTTGAGCATGACATATACTACACGAAAATACACAAGCAAAGACAGTTCTTCCTACAACTTCCAAGCATCATTTCGTTACTCAATATTCTTCACGGTAGCTCTTGAGTTTCCTTTGCTCAAGTGTTCCATTGCTGTTTTATCTTGGGAGACAAATTTTCCAGGACGTATAAATGATACATACGGGGCAATATTGTCTTAAGGACAGAGTGTCACACTCGACTCAGCAAAAACAGTTTCCAGTCTTTCATGTTCTACAATTGTAATTTCAGATTTCTAGTTCAATTATTGAATCTTTGTTTATCCTTTCGAATACTTGTAATAGTAATATACTTTCCGTACTGCTGTATAAAGTACAATAGAGACAAGTACCAACAACTTAAGATAATATTGTATTGTATTACTAGTAGTGTTCGAAAGATGTCGGTCAAAAGTTGTGTGACCAAATCTGGATATGGCAATGGTTTTCTGGTAAAAGAGAGTGATGATGATGAACGTGTTCATGGTGTCACCGCTACCAAGACTGGTGGAAACAAGCGCTCTCGAGAGCCTGAGGATGTTAACTGGGACAAGAGGAGAAAACTGAAGATGTTATTCTATCTTGCAGCAGAAGGCCTATATCTGTCCCAGACAAAAGATCCGAATAATGGTAAGAAGGAAATGGACACTCAGTCTGATGAAGTGACTGAAGTGAGCCAAAATCCGAAATTGGGATAAGTAGTTTTTCTTACTTGTCAAGAATAAAGATTAAATGATGTCTGATTAAAAATGGATTAAAGTAATGAGGAATATGAAAATAATTTATATTCCTTACGCTTTAAAAATCAGAAGTTTAATCTCCTCTTCTTTTCCGTTTAAAGATTGGATTTTGTAAACGACTTAAAAAGATCCGTTCTTTTAAGTGTAATTATTAAAAGTGTGTAAAGTATGTTCGCGCATAGGAGTGAGAAAGATCCACTGACTGTGCGAAAACTGTTATCACTCTTAAATAAGCGCCAAGAATTATCTGGGCACCAATCATAAAGGAAGAAGTCTAAAAGCTAAAGACGTTGAGCCTGTCATATTATTTGGCAGAAGATCCTTCATATGATGATATTGGACACTCAGTCATACAAAGCCTCCGGGCGACTGGAGTTGGCCAAAATTCATTTCATAGGAAAAGTAATGGACACCTAGTAAGGTGGGCCACAGTTTTCAGGTCTTAAATGATCTGAAGGCCTAAAGAAAGGCAGAAAAGAAATTGGACACTCAGTCTGCCAAAGCAACTGGAGTGGGCCAGAGTATCTGGATCACATATTATCCGGTTACGCCCTAACCACGGGCAAGAGGTTGTTCATGTGAAGCAACACCACTTCTAAAGTAGAAGGGGTTGGAGAGGTTGTCCTCAATAGGACTTCAGGGAATGAGATCACTCTAAGATGATGTGATACATGTCCCTAACTTGGTTTAAGGGACGATGTTGGTCAAGTGGTTTGAGACTAGTCCAACAGGGTCTGTAATAACTAAGAATGGTGCAGTATGTCTGTAGCCAAATGAATGATATATTTGTAATCCGTGCATCTATGCCATCATAGATTAAGACACGTTAAATAGCAAGTCATTCAAAAGCTAACGATGTTGAGATTGTTGTCTTCTGTCGACATAAACCCTCAAAATAAATGTGAGGTAGGCGAAGAGGAAAAATCACATTTCCAAATTCCGTCAAATGGAATTGCGAAAGAAGCACCGCTCCTCTAGAACTTAGTCACACCTACTAGGGTGATTTGAAGTTTATACAAAATAGAGGGGGGAGACAAGTACGTTGTGATCTTCATTGATGATGGTACAACGTATGTAATCCTTTGTTTGTTGAAAAGCAAAGATGAAGTTGTTGAAGCGGATAAGCGCTACAAAGCAGAAGTTGAAAATCAACTAAGCCTACGGATTGAGAAATTCGTAGTGATAGAGGGGGAGAATGTGAAGCATCGTTCATTAAACGACTGTTCATTTCTCACCTCAGTCCAACGGTGTTAGCCAAGCGCAAAGTCGTACACCCAAATTATATGGGGTGGCTTGGTAAAAGTTGGAATACTGAAACAGGTCAAGTTGTACCTAAGACTGTAGATTGCATATCCACAGGATCTGCAAATAACAGTAGTGCTGATCTCCTCTTGGCGTCAAAGAATGCTGATTTCTTTGGAGATAACTTTCCTTGAAAAAGGAAAAAGGAGTAATTGCTCAAGGTTAACCAGAACCCGCGAGGGCCTGACTATCCGGAACTAGACGTTCCGTATCTATAGGACTCGAAAGTTGCTGGCTATCCGGAACTTAATATTCCAGATCTGCAGAACTCAGGAATTCTAGATGTTGAACTGAGACGGAGCAAAGAAGGGGACAAAGACTTGTTCCAGTCCTTCTAGCTTGTATGGTTAAGAATGAACCATGGACAATTAATAAATAATTGTCTTCTCCAGAAGCGCTACTTTGGAAAGAAGCTAAAGAGAGAAATAGATTCTATCATATAGAACCATACTTGCGTAATGGTTGATCTTCCTCCGGGAAAAGAACCTTTGGGTTGTAAAATGTGCTCCCCTCGTGAGTAGCTTCACATCCAGGGCCATTGTTGTCTTACATGGCATGGATGATGAAACAGCCTTCCCAACCGGAGAGTTGGAAGAAGAGGATCAGAATTGGTTTGCTGGATTGTTGGGCTTCTTCCTGAACTTTCATTTTGGTTCCTGAAATGTTTACATTTTGGTCCCGAAAGTCTCGGATAAAACGAAATAATGAATCGACCACGAAACATTGACTCTGAAGTTAGAAAGCCAACAGTTGGAAAACCAACAGTCTGAAAGTAAAAGTCATATTGAAACAAAGTCTCGATATGAAAGATATGGGTATCACAGATGACATCTTAGGAATTGGATTTCTAAGACATCTAACGGACTGGTCGATAGTTGACAGTCTCGTTGAAGCCACCAATGGATATGAATCATAGAACTGATTGGAATCATGGTGCACCCATAGACAAAGAGCGATATGCTCAGGTCATGTGTAGTTCAATGTATTGTACACACTACAACCGACCTGGTAACGGCCTACAAAGTAGATCAGTTGAACTAAGGTTCATTGATAATTTTAATACATGATCGGTAGAAGGCGTTAAGTCGGATATGACGATATCTGAATTATTCGCTTATCTACGGATTATAGTATTCTAGATGTCCAAATGGTTCGGGAGAACACAAGGTGATGCAAACTGGATATCAGATCAGAAGAACACCAAAGCCACAAGTAAATGTGTATGGTGGGTCTTGGAAAATCCTCTAAGCAAACTTGCATCGACCGATTCATGATGGGATCAGAGTTTGTCGCTTTATACAAAGCATGAAAGAAGTTGAGTAACTTCACGGCTCCTTAGAGGACGTCCCTTATTGGGAGAAACCCGTGCCTTCGGCGGCTTATACACCGTGGCTAGCCGGTCGGCTTCGGGAAGGACACGGATGACGGCGTCTGGACATATCTCGTCGGGATCCGTCGGAGACATAAGACCGTATGGCGCTTGCTCATCACGGGTGTCACTTCCTTATTTACTAACTAAGGGACTACTCGGAGATCAAGTGTTCTGCCTGTTCTAGGGAATGGGCTTAAAACCCAAAATATAAGGACCAATACAATGGTAACCCAACCTTACTAACCGGAGATCCCGTAATTTGGTTCAATGGGAAAACTAAGTCAGTAAAGGTTCAGTTGGTCGCTTCAGTGGAAGCATGAGCACTTCGGATAGTGATTTCTGAAAAGAAACACCAAATCCAAAGCCGTTCCCGCGATAGAATTTAAGTGCTATCTGCAGTGTGGGTAAATGTTAAGTTTTCAAAACCTGTAATGCTCCTCAACAGTTGAGGTTAGGTTTTGGGAAACTTTTAATGGTTCCTAACACTTGTGAAGTGGGGTATAGCAGGATACGTTGTAGGAGACGACCTATTTAAGTGCGGGGACGGGCCGCCTCAAAATGAACGCACTTAAGAATCCAAGATGTTGTCCATGGCCAAAACGGACAAAACATTACGAAGAAGAGAGTAAGGGAATTTGTTGTGTTGGTATCATTGACTTGGCTTACACTAAACACTGACGGTTCAAGACATCACGTTCACCGCGCAGTAAGTAAGTCCGATGGTATTCAACTATGGAAGGTTCAAAGCTGAAGCTACCTCTCCTTATGCAACATCGGTCCGCTGAAATATTGCTGGAAATGAAAAGACACCATGTGAGTGCGCCAAAATCTCTTTCAAGAGGGGATTGTTGGAAATTAGCCTTTGGCGGGAGATGCGACCGACCAACTTTAACGGCTTAAACACTAGTGTTACGTATGTTGGAGAATCCGGTTCTTCACACATGCATGATCTACTAAGTACATAGATAACCGTAGGGCCAAGAATCGTCAAATTTCATTGAGAAATGAAAGAGATATTGGTTCACGAAGTAAGGTGTTTGAAGCATGGAAACGTGTGGTGTGTGATCAATTCTCCCTCATCGGTAGAGGAAGAAAGAATTATTGTGTATATAAGACTCGAAATTGGTTTGGGGTTTGGGACTCCAAGGGGTATCCCATGTGTTTAAAGGAGGGAAGACCTAGAAGTGCTTCGGTTCAAGGAAAGACCACACGCGCGCCGCCGCCCGCCCGCCCGTCCCGTCCGGTCCGGTTCCGATTCCGGTTCCGGGTTCCGAGTTCTCGGGTTCTCGGCTCATGGGCCACGGACCTTCTGATATTATCTTTTTGGGCTATAGAACTTTGCCGTGTACAGCTTTGATCCCGTGTTTCGGATGTACGCTTGGTCCCTAAAGTTTCCGTAAAGTCGAATTGGGCGTAAGAAAACGAAACGCCAAGCACTCAATTCAGCCATTTATTTTGGCTGAATTACTCCTCCTATAATGGCCAATCCGTTGGTCTTTCACCATTTATTTTGGTGGTTTTACTACCTCCATAATGGCCATTATTTGGCCAATAATGGCTGTTATGAGGGCAGTTAAACAACCTCTCCCTCACCTATATAAACACCCCTTACACCATTGTTGAGCATGACATATACTACACGAAAATACACAAGCAAAGACAGTTCTTCCTACAACTTCCAAGCATCATTTCGTTACACAATATTCTTCACGGTAGCTCTTGAGTTTCCTTTGCTCAAGTGTTCCATTGTTGTTTTATCTTGGGAGACAAATTTTCCAGGACGTATAAAGGATACATACGGGGAAATATTGTCTTAAGGACAGAGTGCCACACTCGACTCAAAGAAAAACGCTTTCCGCCTTTCTTGTTCTACAATTGTAATTTCAGATTTCTAGTTCAATTATTGAATCTTTGTTTATCCTTTCGAATACTTGTAATAGTAATATACTTCCCGTACTGCTGTATAAAGTACAATAGAGACAAGTACCAACAAGAACTACCTGAGGTATATGAATAACTCTTGATGCAGCGATCACGTTGTTTTTTTTAAATTTTTTATTAATTATTACATAAAAGGAAAGAAGAATGTGGAAGTAAAAATGGAACTCACACCTATAATTTGAAAGACTCCCACCAATATTACTAAATGATAAGTTGGTATGCAATATAGTCAAGATTGTTCATTCTATTGAGTTTTTTTATTTTTATATAACCATTTAGTTTTGGAATTCACTGACTCAATTACTTTAAATTCACATTGCGTGAGACTCATTTAAAAGAAAAATCCTTTCTATCAAGGTTTTTTTTATTCTTAGTGCTCAAATCTAAAACATCTGATTAAGAATGAAGAATTCACATCCATCCCACTACATCTTCGCTCGTGTGGAATATTCTATCTATGAGTTGTGTGCAATATATATTGAGTATTTCTTTTTATAAAAAAACAAATAAAAAATAAACCACCTAGGGAAGGGACTTTTGCTAGAAGGTTTTTGATGGGGCGGCTGCTTTGGTCTCAATAGAATATTTTATTTTGGAGACTTCTTTTGTTAAATTATGAAATTATTAGTATGCAAGTTCTCATAATATATTTATTTCTTATGATCATATACTATATTATACAATATACTATATGTCTTATTCAAATTGGACAAAGAGGGTCATGTTCTTTGTTTCCTTGATAATTTCTCAAAATTGGACCACTGGCCTGTCTTCTTCTGATTGCTTATATGTTACATCATTGGGTTATAAGATAGTGAAAGAAATAATCCTCTTCATCATTTTCATTGATTGAAATGCTATATATGCAAGTTATATATTTTCATAATAAGAGAATTTTATTCCTATTCTATTTCTAAAATATTATTCTATTTGGATACTAATTATACAATTATGGTAATACAAATATTATGGTAAGTATACAATACTATTTACACTACAACATTACCTAAACTAGGAGACTAAAGCCTTACCTAATTTATCTACCATGTATACGGTTTGTACACCAAAATCGAGAGCCATATATACACAATATACACATGTATATTGTGTATATTTAACACACCCCCGCAATCATAGCGGGCGGTCTTCGAACGTTGAGACTGTCCCTAAAATCTTCAAAAAGGACCGAGGGAAGATCCTTTGTAAAGATGTCGGCAATTTGATATCTTGACGGGACATGGCAGACGCGTACCTGACCACGAGCAACCTTTTCGCGGACAAAGTGAATGTCCATCTCGATATGCTTAGTGCGTTGGTGCTGCACCGGATTACCAGAAAGGTAGATGACACTAATATTATCGCAATAAACCAAGTTGTCTTCTGAATGGGACAATGAAGCTCCAAAAGCAAATTACGTAACCAACATGATTCCGAGACCACATTAGCTACCCCTCGATATTTAGCATCGACACTTGAGCGGGATAGAGTCGACTGACGCTTCGCAGACCAGGAGATCAAGTTGTTGCCAAGAAACATACAATAGCCAGACGTAGACCGTCTGGTGTCTGGACAGCCACCCCAATCAGCATCCGTATACGAGACAAGTGTGGACGTCGAGGAAGGATATAAATGCAAATCATAGTCAAGTGTACCCTGAATATACCGAATGATGCGTTTGAGTGCATTCATATGCTCAATTCTGGGATCATGCATGAACAAACACACCTGCTGGACAGCATATGTAATATCTAGTCTCGTAAAGGTAAGATACTGAAGGGCCCCTGCAAGACTGCGATAGCGGGTCAGATCCTCGTAGGGTACGCCTGCCGCGACACTAAGCTTGGGCTTAGTATCAACTGGAGTGGAAGTGGACTTACAGGATGACATCCCAGCCCTCTCGATGATCTCAACTGCATACTTCCGTTGAGATAAGAACAACCCATCGGAATGACGAGTGACAACAATCCCCCAAAAAGTAACTCAAGGCCCCCAAGTCTTTCATAGCAAACTCACAGCTGAGCATGGTCATGATAGACTGGCATAAGGCATCGGAAGAGGCAGTCAAGATAATATCATCCACATATAACAGAATGTAGGCTAAGGACGAACCACGACGGTAGATGAACAAGGAATTATCCGACCTGCTGTGAGTGAACCCAATAGTCGAAACATAGTCTGCAAACCTCGTATACCAGGCCCGTGGAGACGGCTAAGCCCATATAAGGACTTCTTCAACAAACAGACATGATGCGGATGTTTAGGATCCCTGAATCCCAAAGGTTGATGCATATAGATCATCTTTCCTCGAGATCCTCGCTGGAGGAAAGCATTCTTTACATCTAACTGATGAATAGGCCATGCCTTCGAAAGAGCTAAGCTGAGCACATTGTGAATGGTAGCCGGCTTGACCACCGGACTAAACGTATCACCACAATCCACACCAACCTGCTGAGTCTTACCATCGCCCACAAGCCGCGCCTTATGTCGGAAAATGACCCATCTGAATTTTTCTTATGAGCAAAAATCCACATAGACCTAATAATATTAATACCAGATGGACGGGACACCAACTCCCACGTCTTATTACCAATAAGAGCATTATATTCATCGGTCATAGCAAATTTCCAATTCAGGTCATTTAATGCAGACACAGAATTTCGGGTTAAGGGTGATTTAAGAACATTCGAATGTAAATTAAAATGTCTTTTTGGTGTAAAAATCGCCCGTTGAATATGGGTGACTGGTCCATGACTCGGGGCAGAGGCGGGTGGATTTTGGGAATTTTTGGGATTCGGGACGGACGGCGGCCAGAGTGCGGTGGTCCGCACGCCCGCAGACTGGGAACTGAAACCAGGAATCGGGCCAATACTGGACCCAGAAACGGTACGTGGAACTGGGCCATAACTAGGTTGAACGGATGGCCCAGTTGCTGGACCCAGATTTGAAGACGACACTGTGTGGGGAGTACCAGCGGGCAGTGGGCCCGTTGGAAAATTTTGGGTGCGGGATACGTCCGAAAAATGGTGAATAATATACTATCATCCAAAAAATTATACGAACTAGGCACGGGAGTATTAACTTTAGCAAATGAAAATTGGGTTTCATCAAAAAGTACATGGCGATTAATGATGATTTTATTTGAGGATAAATCAAAGCATTTGTAACCACGATAATTAGACGGAAAATCCAAAAATACACACGGATTAGACCGGGCCTGAAGTTTGTTAATTGTGGTGGACGGGAATAACGGATAACATAAGCACCCAAAAATAAGAAGACCGGCCACATAATCCAGCCGAAAAAATCAACTTTTCTGAGTGTATCGATCTTCCTACCCCTCATCCGGTAATTATCTTACCTGGCCTGATAATGTAAAATTTCTTTCATACTCTTCATATGTGCATAAATTGAAGTTAAACTCGTCAAAAGAAAAATAGAAATGTGGGGATAATTCTATGTTTGAAGGAAGCAAAACAGTTTATGAGTTATAGTAAATAATACAAGTCATTCATGCTGTTGGTCCCACAAAAGATTCTCAATCTGTCTTCCACTTTTCTCTCTCAATCTGTGCCCACTTTAAAAGGCTTTACAAAAAGAGATGTAACTAAGGTTACCAGTCCTCATGTATCTAATTACCGTAACATATATATTTTCATTCATTCACTTAAAAGACAGTTAAATGTAGTTATCTGTAATTTAACATATGGTAGCAGCTTATAAGAGCATCTCATTGGGGTAAATTGAAAGTTTAAAGTCAAAGAATCTTCAAATATTGAAAAATTCGGAATCGATTATAGAAGAAAGAGTATCATATTATACTAAAAGTGAGAAGCCCCACGTTGAAAATTAGATTACGAATACGCCCTTCCCCTATAAAAAAAATTTAAAAAAGTTTATTAAACGAATTATTTTATTATATTAAACCATATGCATGACAGCGCTCTAAGCTTTAATTGTTGATTCTTTTCAGCTTCCACCACCAATTGCAGAAATTCATTGAATAATATTGAAAGGTGGCATTTATTATAAACCTTACTCTTTTGTCTACTTTCAATGCTTCACCGTTCCTATTTATCATTTTCGTATTTTATACTATATAATATATGTCAATAAAGGACAGTGCAATTTATACTTTCAGCGATGAATTTAGTCTATAGTGCAATATTAATTCCAACTCTTTAAACTCCTCATGTTTTAATAATGAAAATAAGTTGTCTATTAGAGATTAATTTAGTTAATTAGTCTTTATTGTGTTATTGATGGCCAGTCATACGAAAAGACGACTTAAACTGATTTATATTTGAGTAGAAAGAGTGCATTTTACTCACTAGTAAAGCCATATTTTTTAAATTCATCAATGTTGAAATATGAGTAGAGCATTAAAAAAAGTGAAGAAAAAAATATTCTACTCATCGAAGAAATTCATCCGGGAGACAGAAAATGACTTCCTCTAAAGAACGTGAGAGTTTTGTATACATGGCTAAGCTTATTGCCTCAACATTAAGATGGTTAGGTTTTTTCCACTCTTTTTTTTATTCTACATGTAAATCATAACTTTATATCTCTATAAGCATTTCGGAATTATACATTTATCTGAGCTGCTATTGTTAGAGTATTCGACGAATTTACGTTTAGAATATTTTTTTTGAAAAAATGTTACAGTAATTTCTTTGGACAAATGTTTTGCATAAGGTAAAATAAGTGTCACCTTCATGCATGTTTGTCAAATCATCAAAATAATACATAGCATACATTATCAATTTCCCCCTTTTTAATGATGACAAACCCATAATCGATATTCCCCCTGAGAACCAGATCCCCACTTGTTCCCCGTGAGAATCAGATTCTCCAATTTAGCACATAACAACATTATTTTCCTTAATTATATTCCCCCTTGTGGCATCATTAAAAAGAGTAAAATCATTAACATGAAAAAAATGAATTAAAGCAATATTAACTCATGGCCACTGGGGCAACACCAGCATGAGTAAAATCAGAACAAGTATGGTTAAGCAATATTGCACAAAAAAATATTGCTCAATTTTTTATTAACAAAAATATAGTAGATCCAATATGCAAAAAATGTGGTAAAAACAAACAAGAGTAACAAACATCATTACAACCCAAAAGCAATAACTACATAAAGACAGTAGAGACAAAATATAGGAGGATCAAAGGGTTCTGGGAATAGGGCATTAGAAGACAGGAAATAGGAAAGGAGAGGCTAAGACAAGGAATAACTTAAAGCAGCTTGGTGAGAATTTTGTCAATCCGCTCATTTACTGCCCATTGGTCATGAACTAGCTGCTAGGTCAGGTCCTCCACCCTCATTTTCAATTCAGCTACCTCAGCCTTGAGCTGAGCATTTTCTTCCTTTAACTCCTCAGAGGTATCTAGTCCTTCTCTTCCCTGTGCACCTTGTTGAAGTTCAGCCTTCAGGATTGCATTCTAAGCACTTCTCTCCATTCTTCCTCAATGATTTTCACTTTCTATTTTTTCTTATGAGGGATGAGATTTCTCACTTTCACAAGTTTTCCTCTTCCTGAGAGGATATGATCTTTCTTTCTTTTTCTGAGGCTCCTGGTCTGCAACACCTGTTCCATCTCCAACAAGTTTCTCCACCACTGCTGATTTCTCCTTCCTCTGTTTTTCTTTCTTTGAACTTCTTCTTTCAAGTAGAGTTTCCTCCACTTCAGGTTCCTCCTCATCTTTTTCAAGTTCCACCAACTTCGTTGATGTCATCTTCATCAACTAACATTCTTATCACTAGACGCTTTCTTTTTGTTGTTTTCTTCTTGTTTTCCCTTGAAGCAAAATTCATTTGGGCCTTATCCTTGCCTTTGGTAGTTGACCCCCGTTTGTACACAACCTTTCCTTTACTCACTTTGTCCTTTGGAGAGGACCCAAATTTTCTCATAAACACCAAATTCAAAGCAACATCGTCATCGCTAATCCTCCTTAACATGGGTGACATTCATAGGTTCTCCACTTTCAGATATCTCTCTTAGGGGGACAGTAATTATAGATACATGCTGGGAACCTGGTGTCTCATCCCATAGAGGAGCAGTCTTAAATGCAGGGGAAATGAATTCCCCCCGAGTGGAGGCACCATGTCTCTCACCAGGTCCCCATTATTTCATAAAATCAACAGTTTCTAAAATCCAGCTACAATTTCTTTCTTACTTTCTAAAATATTTAACCTACCCTTTTCTCCCTCAGCAAGATTGATACAGAGGGGTTTGGTTTAGGAGTGGATTGATACAAGTATTTAGGTTGAGACATAATGAATTTTGGTGATATAGAAGAGCAAGAATGGTGTTTGGAGATTGAAGTTACAATGGAGAAACTGGAACGCTGATGGTTTCTATTTTGTTTGAAGAAGAGAGCAAGTGAGTTAGGAAGTGGAATAGTGGATTTTGGTAAAGTAAGTGATGTGACGCGTGAAAAGAGGAAATTGATATCGAATGGGGTTAGTTCATGATCGTAATTTTAGAGAATAGGAGGGAGAAGTTAAAATGACATGGCACTCTAGCAAGTTTAAAACACATAGGTGGAGATGGAAATACTAAACTGAGTCAAAGAACCAGGTTCCTTGACAATTTTTTAAATGAGGGCAAGATCTTTAAAGAAGGCAATATCACTTATCCTTGCAAAGTCTTGAGATTACCATATGTGCATACCTGTAACAGTATAGAACTGAGTTAGATATTACCAAAAACACTTCTAACATATATCTGTCCTCTAATCATAGCCAATAATTGAGGGGTCTTGTAAGGAGATAATTAGTTGATCTTGATCAACCCCAGCTCCAAACGATTTCTTTCAAAATGCTCCTTGCTTAGTGGCTTCGTGAAAGTATCTGCTACATGGTCCACCTTTTTGTAGAACTTCATACAAATCAACCTATTTTCAACATTCTCCCTTAGGAAGTAGTTGCCTAACATCAATATGTTTGATCATCTTGTGTTGCACTGAATTCTTTGTCATATTGAGTGCACTTGTATTATCACATAATAAGGGCACACAGTTAGTAAACACACCAAAATTCTCAAGTTGTTGCTTAATCCAAAATAGTTGAGCACAACAAGAGGTAGCAGCTACATATTCAGCTTATGTAGTAGAAAGAGCCACAAACTTTTATTTATTTGTACCCCATGAGATCAAACATGACCCTAGAAAATGTGTCATTCCAGTTATGCTCTTTCTATCCACCAAGTATCCAGCATAATCGGCATCAACATATCCAATCAAGTCAAAATTATCTCCTGAAGGATAGAAGAGGACCAGGTCCGGAGTCCTTATGAGATACCTCATAATTCTTTTTACAACCTTCAAATGAGATTATTTTAGGCTTGATTGGAACCTAGCACACAAATCAACACTAAACACAACATCAGGTCTGCTAGTAGTCAGATAAAGTAGAGACCCAATGATACCCCTATTTGAGATCTCATTATTTGAATTATGATAGTGTTCAAGAATCAAGAGATAACACAATCACATGGTGATCAAAGTAGGTTTGGCGTATCATTGCACGGGAAAAGTTGGAGGGGCGGAAGGGGACTTTTCAAAAAATAATACGGTATATAAATATATATTGACATTTTATATGGTTGACGTTCATGCACATATGAGTGAAATTCATTCATTTTTGCTTAAACTTCAGTTATATGTGACTGTATTAAATTATTTTTGCATGAAGTTCATGCACATACAACTGAAATTTAGGCTGAACTTCAAACAGAAATGCATGAAGTTCAACCATATGAAATTTCTAATGTTTTGTCTGTCGCGTGTCTAAAATTATTCCGAATTAAGTAAATGTGTAAAAAAAATAACGGATACAAATTCAATAGCGGTATCCATATAGGATATCTAGTGTTTTCTTACTAGTGTATCTACAGGTATGATGGTAGAAGCACTATTAGTCTATAGACAACTTGCGAATGAATATACAGTTTCAAAAGCCCAAGAAGCAGTTCAGATTGGGTTAGTGCAACAGTCACTATTAATTAGTAGTTCAATTTTCTAAGTCTTGTTCTATTTTCTTTTTCTCTAACGAATAGTAGATAGTCCAATTAGACATCAATTTTGTGGAACTATTAAAATTTGAACTCGTGACGTCTCAGTTCAAATTGTAGTAGTTTGTAACCATTACTAATGTATAAGTGTTAATCAGTATACATACTAATTACTCACAAATTATACAGTGAATATACACTGTATAGGAGTTAAAATTTATAATAAATAAAGATTAAAGTTATTTTTTGTTGTGGCTTTGTTGGTCCACTATATAATGAAAAATTCCTTAAGTTTATATAGTAGCTGACCCAACTTATCATTTTGCTTGCACATAATGGTAGTATATCTAAGTCAACAGGTATGATAATAGAAGCACTATAATAAGTCTATAGTTGACAAATTTGGAATGAGTATACAGTTAAAAAAGCCCAAAAAGAAGTCCAAATTTGGTTAGTGCAACAGTCATTATTAGTTCAAGTTTTCCAAGTCAAATTGATGTCAACCACTAATGAATAATTATCACAACTTTGAGTAACAAGCATTGAGTTCATATAAATGTGGTCCTGCCCTTGCGGGCATAGAGTAAACTTAGTGCAATGAGTTGTCTTTTACTTCTATTACAGTGATGATAATTAGGGTTAATAACTCGTGATGTAGGTTAATAACTCGTGACGTAGAATAATGGAACCATACATAAGATTTTCACTTCATACCGACCCTCATTCAACTCTTTCTAATTAATTGGATTCTTTTCCATCACCCCCAAGAGTAACAAGGATCAATTTAGTCATGTTTAGTGTTCCAATAGCGAAGTTCATTTCTGAAGCGGGGTACTAAGTATGCTTTTCAAACTGTTGCAAGGTTAAATCATGTGAAAGCTTCTCTTTTGTTTGTTGTAAAAATCACTAGTACTATCTACAGAATATTACGCATCAAAAGGGCCTACCACTTTGTATTTCCAACTAGTCCAAGAATTTGCCTAGAAATCCATCATAACACTGTATTCACACCTCTAATAATAGGAAGTTCCTATCACAGAGTTCTATATTCAACTAGAGGTCTTAGATTTGAGCATTAGATATGGATTCACCTTTGGTAAAGAGCGGTTTACTCCCAATGTCGCACTTTCTGGCGTGAATCCGGATTTAATTGGGTTCTAGTATATGTATCGAATGCTGGGTGGAAAACAAAAATGAAAAAGAAGAAAAAGAACGTGCCTAACTAAGTACAAGAACCTTCCTAGGATCTTCCAAAATTGTGACTTCATGTTGTACTCGGGGTTCTAGTCTATCTTGTACTTCCATTTTCACAAGTTTCACAACAACAACAATAACGAATTCCGAAAATTCATCATAAGTTTACTAATTTTATGCTATCTATTAACCTACCACGAACCCTCATCCCTTATTCGGATCTAGGACCAGCAATGTAAACATGCTCACACGAGTGGAGAACAACATGTAATATATCTTTACAAGTTGTACACATGCATTAAACAAACACAAACTCTCTGATACACTTTGATTGGCAACTTATAACATTGAAATCACACTGATATAAAAGATACGACAGATCAATGCTCTTCTTTTTCTGGAATTTTTAATCTCAGTAACCCTTTAACATTTCTATCTAACGCCACGCTAACATATAATGTGTACAAAGACTTAACTCCCTTGCGAAAAAACATACTGTTCGCTGCATCAGACTTACCATAACTTAATACTATGTGTGCACTGAGGCTGACTTCTTGTAATAAGCACATAGTTGAAAGTATCCGATTTGCAATTAACAAGAACTCCCTAGAAATCAACACGCGCGCGCACACACAGAGTTATTAAAAGTAATGCAATCTTATAAGGAGCAAATACCAAGTCAGATAACCGTTATAAGTCATAACTAATACACTCAAATTGTAAAACAATCATCTAATGTCGTAATCACACTGGCTTTAGCAGGCATTGTGGCATTGTGCACAGGATCTCGATACAACGGGAATGGAAGATCCAGCAGAATCCACACACGGGACGATATATATCACTGTACAGATAAAACAAGAAAGCAAAATGATGTTGAAATATTTGCTGTCAAATTTCTCAAAGCCTCAGTGTGAGATCTGGTGCAATTGGTTCATCTTTTTCAACGTATGGAGTCACCGTCACATTTGAACATCCTTCAAGAGCAAAATTAGTATGAGAAATACCGGGATTTGTCACTTGACGGAAACTTCCAGGCCATAGTACTAGTTGTTCAGCCTCATCATGATTTTCCATGTATAAAGATGGACTCTGGCGATTACCATATTCAAATCTCGCGCTAGTTTTAAAATCAAGTGGCCGAATTGGCCCCTGGTGTAGTGAAGAATGTGCTTTGATCCCTAAAGACCTTATAGTAGATCCGTGTAAAGGCAAAGACGCCAAATTTGCATACCTTTCTGAGAAAACGCCCATTCTCATAGCACGTTTCACTACTGTTCGTTCTCTTTTATGTGCATTCTGGTGTCCACCAAGTGCCTGTGAACTATAGAATTTTCTCTGGCAGAAATTGCAATTAAAAACTCGTTGAAATCCCAGTCCTGATACCGAAGTTTGTGTAGTAGTTGCAAGTTCATTGCTGCTTTCGCTCGTGCTGGATACTGAAAATCCGCCTATCGAATCTTGGCTGAGAGACAAGTCAAGCGATACAGGTTCTGAACTTAACTGAGTGAAATCTATAATTGTGTTCTTGGAAGGACCATTGAACGTTTCACCGGCGCATATGTTAGAAGCTACTTGGCTAGTAATATCAGAATCGTCTTCAAACAAGGCCTCAACTTCAAGATTGAATCTTGGTGTTTGCATCTTTGATTAATTATTCAGAACTTATTACACTGTCTAGTGATCAATTGAAACAAATTAACATTGTCCTGCATATGACAAGAAAAGGGGTTGGTTAAGTAAACATATACTATAAGTTTAAACTTTAATGCAAGTAAAATCCAATCACTTAAATAACCAAAAATTAGATATGTATTAGTTTTTAATGCGCTTGTTCACAAACTATGCATAGAAAAAACCTGTTGAAAGTATATCTTCCAAAATATTTTTACAGCATACAGATGAAACCGATTCAAGAATCAAATTTCTTGGTATTTTCCTCCGAGTACAGTTGAAACTTCGCAAAATTTGTTAATTTTAGTCCATTATCAGTAACCATAGGCTGGAGAAACACCA
Organism: Anisodus tanguticus; assembly: GCA_034509755.1. Taxonomy (NCBI): domain Eukaryota; kingdom Viridiplantae; phylum Streptophyta; class Magnoliopsida; order Solanales; family Solanaceae; genus Anisodus; species Anisodus tanguticus. The sequence goes on along the minus strand of CM067543.1, from coordinate 1,493,330 downwards.
AACACAGTGGCATCAAAGGGAAAGATTCTATTATAAATCACAAAATATTATGAAATCTGCAGTTTAGTATAGCAAAAATAACAAAGGATTATCATACACACATAAATTGAGACTTTAACACCAAGATCTACCATTTCGGAATCACTTTGCAAAGGAATAACAACACCACAAAATAAGTAATACAGTCATTGAACCTAAAATTAGGTGCACAGCTAGAAGGTTAGTTACAGGTTCGACCAAACAAAGTAGCTTTAGTCCAAACTATGTGTTTGTATTTAAAAATTAAGTAATTATGTATAATTAAATTCAGAATTCAGTATCTAACACCTTATGTCGCTATCCTAGGAGAACCCAATTGTTCAAATTCTGGCTCTGGCTCTGCTGGCTGAGATAAAAAATTTACAACTATATACAGTCCAATTTTTTACCCTTTTTTGCAATAATTCCAATTTTCACAAGATTTAGTGAGTGCTAGTTTTTTTCCCTACCATATACTCCCTATGTTTCAAATTATGTGAACCCTTTACTATTTGAGGAGTCTACGCGGTGGTTCTTTGACCACGTTTTCCTTACACTTTTTCTAAATTATTTGCATTATAAATTATCATGACTTATAGTACTTTGAATGTAGTTTCTAAATATATAAATTTTATTTTTAAAAACTTAAAAAATCTATGTCAAAACTTAAGGTCAAAGTTATAAAATTTGACTCTTGTATTACGCAAAGGTTCACATAAATTGAAACGGAGGAATTATTACTTTATCAACTGTCTGCCGACTCAATCTATACAGCTACTACTACTGTACCTAAATCCTAAACAAGTCGGAATCAACTATTTGAATTCTCACTACCCACGTCGCTCCATTTAAAGTACTTGTCTCTGTCCAATATGACTTGTATATAAATTCAAGAAAATTAACAAAACATGATAAGTTGATTGAGGAAAGATTTACAACAAAAGACAACTCTTGTTAATATTAGACCTTTGTTCCACAAAGGCTAAAGGGACTCAGTATAACTAACTTCCACAAAAGTATCTCTAACTTCAATAAAAAAGACACCAGTTATTTTACATTTTGAGCTGCAAGAAAATTGCATATAGGATAATGAAACATTTACTTATTATGAACTTAATTAACCTCCATACAAGAGGAAACCATTTAATTTCAAGATTTCAAACAAAGGATTATTGAAGAATACATAGGGTAATTAACACATAGCTAGTTTATTGAAATCTAAGTCAACAAAATTATGTTGCTCGGACTCTCCAAAAATGTTCTACTTTTGGAAGATTTGACACGCAACCGTCAACATTTTGAAGAATTAGAGCAACATACACAAAAACTAGAAGAACAACACAAGAAATTAATCAAACTAACCAGCTTATTCTTGTTGTTGACTTGTTGTAGTAGTAATAAAACTAGCTAGTGACAGGACTTCATCAAGGACAAAATATGGTGCTGTTTAATTTCTGAAGGGCCACTTCAAAGTATACATGAAAAAAAAGGAACTTTGGGGAATTGAAGAGTGGAGTTGTAGGTGCCTTTTTTTTAATGTTTAAATTATGGGAAAGCCAAGGACAATGGTTGGACATTAGAGAGTCAGAGAAAAATATGGTTATAGTGGGTGTTGGAGTTTAATAAAGTATAACAAAAAAGTACAACATTTGGTTATGGTATATGAAACATGACATAACTCTGATTGTATGTTTGTTCACATCTGTTTCAAGAAAAAGGTCTACACTTGTACACAGTGACTTTATAGAAAAGTATTATTTCTTACGTTATTAATTCCATTTTTTATGTACATTACATGTAAACGGTTAGAGGGCTCGACGAGTGCCATGAGGAAACGCGACTGGCGACAAAAATGAAGTGTAGCCTCCCTAGAATTAACCTACAAAAATGAAGTGTAGTCAATGAATTCCCAAGTTACAATATGTTTCATCAAGAGAAAGGAGACATACTAATAAGAAGACCGGCCACATAATCCAGCCGAAAAATTCAACTTTTATGAGTGTATCGATCTTCCATACCCCTCATCATGTAATTATCTTACCTGGCCTGATAATGTAAAATTTCTTTCATACTCTTCATATGTGCATAAATTGAAGTTAAACTTGTCAAAAGAAAAATAAAAATGTGGGGATAATTCTATGTGTTGAGAATATAATCAAATATTGAAGTGTGTGACCATCTGATCTAAAAGCTTAACCTGTTAGATAGAACACACTTTTAATATTTGATTATATTCTCAGTTTTTAGATCAGATAATCACACTCTTCAATATTTAATTATATTCTCAACACTATGTTTGAAGGAAGCAAAACAGTTTATGAGTTAAGAGTAAATAATACAAGTTGTTCATGTTGTTAGTCCCACAAAAGATTCTCAATTTGTCTTCCACTTTTCTCTCTCAATCTGTGCCCACTTTAAAAGGCTTTACAAAAAGAGATGTAACTAAGGTTACCAGTCCCCATGTCTCTAATTACCGTAACATATATATTTTCATTCATTCACTTAAAAGACAGTTAAATGTAGTTATCTGTAATTTAACATATGATAGCAGCTTATAAGAGCATCTCATTGGGGTAAATTGGAAGTTTAAAGTTAAAGAATCTTCAAATATTGAAAATTTTGGAATCGATTATAGAAGAAAGATTATTATATTATACTAAAAGTGAGAAGCCCCAAGTTGAAAATTAGATTACGAATATGGCCTTTCCCTATAAAAAAAATTTAAAAAAGTTTATTAAACGAATTATTTTATTATATTAAACCATATGCATGACAGCGCTCTAAGCTTTAATTGTTGATTCTTTTCAGCTTCCACCACCAATTGCAGAAATTCATTGAATAATATTGAAAGGTGGACAAATGTTTTGCATCAGGTAAAATAAGTATCACCTTATTGCCTCAACATCAGATTAAAAAAAAACCATATCATTTTCTCATGAAGTATTTCCAAATGTTTTGCCATACCCTTATTCATTGTTCAAATTAAACTATATAATTTTTTGGAATATAAAATCTTTCTGGTATCAAACCAACAGAAGTTTCTCATTTGCCAAATTTGAGCTAATTATTTTGTCTCTTCAAATTTATAAATTTTCCTCTTCAAGTATACTCCCTTTATTAAATTAACTGAATAAGATTAAGATTCATCATCTTCATAAATTTATACTTTTTCTTTCATTTTTATATAATTCAATCACATTTTAAAAAAATTCGTACTCATCCAAATGGGATACACGTGCAAAACACGCATCCAGAAACTAGTCATATAAAATGAGAAAGCAATAGTATATTATATGAGCACGTTTGACTTAGTTGGTAGGTTTAACACTTTTAAATAAAATTAATTTTATAATTGAACAATTACTTGTTGAATAAAAATATTGAAACTAATAATATTTGCCGCAAGTACGCAGAATAAATTACAACAATTACAAACAAATATAAGAAAAAAGTGATGTCATTAATAAAAATATACGTCAACTTTGTGTCTCTTGATTCTTCTCTCCAAATTATTCGTCTTGATTCTAGAATTGAATTATTTCTCAAATGAAGAATAATGTAAACACTTCGAGCTGATTTTGAACAAGATATTGGCCTATTGGGTCCAAATTAATTTTGTATAAATTTGATTTAATGATATTTTAATGTCTACAATAATAAGAATGTACTCCCTTCATTCCATAATAAGTATCACCTTAGTAAAGAAAAACACATATTAAGAAATTAATAATGTAATAAAAAAATTACCAAACTATCCTTATTTAATAAAAAGAGATTATTTTTCCCTTTTAATTAAAACATGCATGAATAGTAATCATTTATTTTCTGAAGATTTTATCAGTTCTTGTCTAAGGGTATAGTAGGAAAAAAATAACCAACTTATGTCTTAAATTTCTAAGATGACACTTATTTTGAAATAATTTTTTTTGCTAAGATGACACTTATTATGACACGAATTTTTGTCATTTTTCCAATTCATTATTCTGATAATTGAGCAAACCCATAATATGATCCGGTGGTATTTTCACCGATCTCCATGACTTGATGTCCCCAAGAACACTTTTTCATATTTAGCCTATCCTTAAACCCCACATCCTAGGTTAATTTTAATTGTTTTAATATGAAAAAATATTAATTTTATAAATTTTATTTGTCCCCCAAGTCCATCACAAGACTTACACGTGACTCCGTAACACCCAACATACTAATCACAGATTAAAAACGGAGTTTAGCGTTTAATCCCAAAAATTACCGACAGCAGCACGTTGCCCGCCGCTTGGCACGCGGCTCGAGGCAGTTGCTTTTCACAAGGATAGAAATTTAAAAAAAAATATCTCGTTGAGCTTTCTTCTCGTGAGATTAAATAATCGAATTAAGAAAAAAAAATCTCAAAATCGAACTAAACTTTAATTAAGTACTCCACTTTGAGGGTACTAAAGCTAATTAAGATTTATTAATTTTGTACTCACTCATGCCCACCACCTAGAAAAGCAAACCCACTTAGTTTATTTTCTTTGTTCTTTAAATTTTTTAAATAGATTGTACTGATCCAAAACTTGTAATACGAAGTTAAATACTGGTTTTGCTTTGATGAAGATAAGTTATTGTAAGGCAAGGATTTTAATCTATTTAATTAAATAATAATTAGGTATACATTCTTCCACTAAGTTCTGGTAGTGCTTGCTTTTTGTACATTCACATGCTTTGCTTTTATACTTTTGGCTAATAAACTATAAACATATGGAACCACCAAAGGTTAGGTGAAGTGACAAGTACTAATCATTAGTTCAAATATTTCGAATTTAAATTTTAAGAGTGCAATTGCTTTGTGAAGGGGAAAGTCCCGAAGGCGAAATCCTCCACCTATACCAGAGGCCCTTTGGCCAGGTGGATGTAAATCGAGGGATATGCGCGAGTGGCAGCCCTGCAAGGAAGATGACCAACGGGACACGAACCCAGCAATATCCCTTGCAATATTTCAGCAAAGACTGTCACCACACGAATTCGAACCCGCCACGTCGGAGTGGTTGTACCCCAATTACCTTGCAACTTACCAACTCGCATGTGCCCCTGGGGGCAAGAGTGCAATTGCTTGTGGTTGTATTAAGAAGTGTTTTACCTTCAAGTGAAACTTTCGAGGCAAATTCGAATTAATCATCCTCAAAATAAGATACTATACATCGGAGTACAAAAAATTATAAACCTATGACATGTTTTAAAATAAAATAATTGGGGGTTTGCCTCTATTAAGTGTATATATTTCACAAGAAAAACTTGATGGATCCCTAATATGATAGAATGTACGAGTCCATCAAACAGTATAGAGGATCAAGTTTTCTATTTGTTCCCTTAAGTTTGACAGAAAGTAAATAACACAAGATATTTATATGGAAAACTCATTGCTCAATGGATTAAAAATCATGTCCTACTGCAGTAGGATTTCCTCAAACTTCACTATAACTGAGCAATCTTCAGATTACAACTTATTGCAACCTAAAAATTAAACTCTTAATCTCTCCCTCTTACAATACATCTATTGCAAGACCTTTACAATAATTTTATTGCAAAGAACACACCTTGACTAACTCTAGCCAAGAGAACAACTCAAAAGGTTAAAAATATGTCCTATTTTCACACTTCTTGAAAGTAGTGTAGGAATACAATATTAAGAACAAAAGACAAAGACTCAACAAACCTAAGGACTTGAAACATCAGTGATTGGGAATTGGTCCTTCTGTTTGTTGTAGCTTTGTTCTTGAGAGAACTTGAGGTGTCGACGGCTTGCACTTGGGATGAGAGACAATTTTCTGATTTGCAAGCTTGGGTTTTTCACTTGGAACATGTTGTTTATATATGAGGAGTGAGTGCAGGTGACAAAACGTTAGCCTTTGGACCATTGGTCGAACTGTAGCAACTCTGTTGTTGTGTTGCTACACTGTTGTACTGTGTCAACAGCTTTACAGCTGTAGAGTTGACTTTCGTACAGACAGGAACCTGGTTCCTCATCTGGTCCCTCGTAATAGCAAGTGGGTAGGTGAGAAAGCCTGCAACAATTGCTGTGCTACTGCACTTTTGCGAGTCGGTACAATATCAGCAGCTTTACAGTTATAAAGTTGACTTGCTTCGGCGGAACTGGTCCGTCGGAGAATGGAACTGGTCCATTCATGCATGTTTGTCAAATCATCAAAATAATACATAGCATACATTATCAATTTCCCCTTTTTGATGATGACAAACCCATAATAGATATTCCCCCTGAGAACCAAATCCCCACTTGTTCCCCCATGAGAATCAGATTCTCCAATTTAGCACATAACAATATTATTTTCCTTAATTATATTCCCCCTTGTGGCATCATTAAAAAGAGTAAAATCATTAACATGAAAAAATGAATTAAAGAAATATTAACTCATGGCCACTGGGACAACACCAGCATGAGCAAAATCAGAACAAGTATGGCTAAGCAATATTGCACAAAAAAATATTGCTCAAATTTTTATTAACAAAAATATAGTAGATCCAATATGCAAAAAATGTGGTAAAAACAAACAAGAGTAACAAACATCATTACAACCCAAAAGCAATAACTACATAAAGACAGTAGAGACAAAATATAGGAGGATCAAAGGGTTCTGGGAATAGGGCATTAGAAGACAGGAAATAGGAAAGGAGAGGCTAAGACAAGGAATAACTTAAAGCAGCTTGGTGAGAATTTTGTCAATCCGCTCATTTACTGCCCGTTGGTCATGAACTAGCTGCTAGGTCAGGTCCTCCACCCTCATTTTCAATTCAGCTACCTCATCCTTGAGCTGAGCATTTTCTTCCTTTAAAACCTCAGAGGTATCTAGTCCTTCTCTTCCCTGTGCACCTTGTTGAAGTTCAGCCTTCAGGATTGCATTCTCAGCACTTCTCTCCATTCTTCCTCAATGATTTTCACTTTCTATTTTTTTTATGAGGGATGAGATTTCTCACTTTCACAAGTTTTCCTCTTCCTGAGAGGATATGATCTTTCTTTCTTTTTCTGAGTCTCCTGGTCTGCAACACCTGTTCCATCTCCAACAAGTTTCTCCACCACTGCTGATTTCTCCTTCCTCTGTTTTTCTTTCTTTGAACTTCTTCTTTCAAGTAGAGTTTCCTCCACTTCAGGTTCCTCCTCATCATTTTCAAGTTCCACCAACTTTGTTTATGTCAACGTCATCAACTAACATTCTTATCACTAGACGCTTTCTTTTTGTTGTTTTCTTCTTGTTTTCCCTTGAAGCAAAATTCATTTGGGCCTTATCCTTGCCTTTGGTGGTTGACCCCCGTTTGGACACAACCTTTCCTTTACTCACTTTGTCGTTTGGAGAGGACCTAAATTTTCTCCGAAACACCAAATTCAAAGCAACATCGTCATCGCCAATCCTCCTTAACATGGGTGACATTCATAGGTTCTCCACTCTCAGATATCTCTCTTAGGGGGACAATAATTATAGATACATGTTGGGAACCTGGTGTCTCATCCCATAAAAGGGCAGACTTAAATGCAGGGGAAATGAATTCCCCCTGAGTGGAGGCACCATGTCTCTCACCAGGTCCCCATTATTTCATAAAATCAATAGTTTCTAAAATCCAGCTACAATTTCTTTCTTACTTTCTAAAATATTCAACTTACCCTTTTCTCCCTCAACAAGATTGATACAGAGGGGTTTGGTTTAGGAGTGGATTGATACAAGTATTTAGGTTGAGACATAATGAATTTTGGTGATATAGAAGAGCAAGAATGGTGTTTGGAGATTGAAGTTACAATGGAGAAACTGGAACGCCGATGGTTTCTATTTTGTTTGAAGAAAAGAGCAAGTGAGTTAGGAAGTGGAATAGTGGATTTTGGTAAAGTAAGTGATGTGACGCATGAAAAGAGGAAATTGATATCGAATGGGGTTAGTCCATGATCGTAATTTTATAGAATAGGCGGGAGAAGTTAAAATGACATGGCACTCTAGCAAGTTTAAAACACATAGGTAGAGATGGAAATACTAAACTGAGTCAAAGAACCAGGTTCCTTGACAATTTTTAAAATGATGGCAAGATCTTTAAAGAAGGCAATATCACTTATCCTTGCAAAGTCTTGAGATTCCCATATGTGCATACCTGTAACAGTATAGAACTGAGTTAGATATTACCAAAAACACTTCCAACATATACCTGCGCTCTAATCATAGCCAATCATTGAGGGATCTTGTAAGGAGATAATTAGTTGATCTTGATCAACCCCAGCTCCAAACGATTTCTTTCAAAATGCTCCTTGCTTAGTGGCTTCGTGAAAGTATCTGCTACATGGTCCTCCATTTTGTAGAACTTCATACAAATCAACCCATTTTCAACATTCTCCCTTAGGAAGTGGTTGCCTAACATCAATATGTTTGATCCTCTTGTGTTGCACTGAATTCTTTGTCATATTGAGTGCACTTGTATTATCACATAATAAGGGCACACAGTTAGTTCTCAAGTTATTGCTTAATCCAAAGTAATTGAGCACAATAAGAGGTAGCAGCTACATATTCAGCTTATGTAGTAGAAAGAGCCACAAACTTTTTTTTATTTGTACCCCATGAGATCAAACATGACCCTAGAAAATGTGTCATTCCAGTTATGCTCTTTCTATCCACCAAGTATCCAACATAATCAACATCAACATATCCAATCAAGTCAAAATTATCTCCTGAAGGATAAAAGAGTACCAGGTCTGGAGTCCTTATGAGATACCTCATAATTATTTTTACAACCTTCAAATGATATTATTTTAGGCTTGATTGGAACCTAGCACACAAACCAACACTAAACACAATATCAGGTCTGCTAGTAGTCAGATAAAGTAGAGACCCAATGATACCCCATGGTTTATTAACATGAAAATCAAGTTCATCCATGTCTAGCCGAGTAACACTTGCTATATGTGTATCAATGGGCTTAGCATTTTTCATCCCAAACCTCTTCAGCAACTCCTTTATGTATTTTTGTTTACTGATCATGGTGCCTCTTGGGGTTTGCTTTACTTGTAACCCAAAAAAGAAATTCAACTCTCACATCATGCTCATATCAAATTCACTACCCATGAGCTTTACAAATTCTACACACAAGGAGTCATTTATGGCACCGAAGATAATATCATCGACATATACTTGCACAATCAACAAATTTCTCCCTCTTTTCTTCAGAAATAGATTGTTGTCAATTTTTCCTCTTGTGAAGACATTTTCAAGAAGGAACTTTGACAATCTCTTATATCAAGCTCGAGGCGCCTGCTTTAAACCATACAGTGCTTTGTCTAATTTGTAGACGTGCTCATGGTGCTCATGACTTTTTAAATTATGAGATTTCTTGACAAAGACTTCCTCTTTTAGATATCCATTTAGAAATACACTTCTAACATCAATTTGGAACAATATGAATTACATATGAGATGCAAAAACAATAAGAATCCTAATTACTTCTATTCTTACAACATGAGCAAGAGTATCATCACAGTCTATCCCTTTTTCTTGATTGTAGCCTTGAACCACTAGCCTTGCCTTGTTTTGTTTTTGTTGTGTTTCCAAATTCACCAAGCTTATTGTGAAAACCCACGTGGTTTCAATCACTGTTCTGTTTGAAGGTCTAGGAACCAGGTGTCACACTTTGTTTCTCTCAAATTGATGATGCTTCTCTTGCGTATAATTTATTCAGTCAACATCTTTCAATGTTTTCTTGATATTTTTGGATTCAATTTGAGACAGGAAGGTTGAGAAAGCAAACATGTTTCTTGCCCTAGATCTAGTTTGAATATCAGAATCTAACGAAATCATATTTTGAAGTGGATGAGATGCGTTGTGCTTTCAATTAGATACTTGTACTTTTGGATTCGAGGGACCAGGTTCCTTCATAATGGATATGTCATTGACTGCATCAGAGGCTTGACTTTCATGATTGATCTGTCCAGCCTCAGGGGTACCTGACACAACATCAATTACTTGATGCTCAACTTCCAGTGGAGTAATGAAGGGACCAGGTTCTTGTGTGCTTTTTGGAGATTCTGCTACATCTTCTTCATTGCTCTGCTTGACTTAACTCATCAATTCAGTCTTTCCATTTAAAATTTTTATAGCTTCATCCGAAACTTTAGAAAGTTCCCCATTTTTATATTCATCACCAGTGTCCCTTTACCACCCAAATCATTTGATTCATCAAAGATCATATACACATTCTCTTATTGTAAACCTGAACCTGACAAGAATAATGTCGTCAAGGCAGAACATTTGTCATCTCCGACGAGGAAAATCCAACTCCTCCTCAAGACGCCAACATCCAAACTTGGCGTCGCCTTAGAGGTGGACGTTACAGATAGCATTCGAATGATAAAAGAGAGAATTCACGAGATGGAAGGCGTAAATGTGAGTAAATTAGTCATGCATGCGAACGAAATCGAATTGATTGATCATCAGAACCTTCAAGATTACGGACTTTCAGATAATTCTGAAATCGATGTTAGTATCAGGCCTAGTGTTGTTGCATCTGCAACGACAACAACAACTTCTTCCGGATCATCAGTGAACAATGAAAACGGACTGAAGAAATTAAGGATTATTGTTTTGTCGAAATGTGGTACTAAGAAAACTCCGATCGAAGTTAATCCGTCAGACAATGTGGGACACTTGAGGAAAGAGTTGCAAAAATTGAACCAAAAATTGGAATTAGGGCTTCCACAAGAAGGGTATTTTTTTTTATTTATAAACAAAATGTGATGGATGATGATCGTTCATTTAGATGGCACCATGTTTGTCAAGGTGACACTATTGAGATCTTTAATGGTAGTGTCACTGGTGGAGCTTAATTTTCTTTTTTCTTGCATTTTCTCTATTGATTCAGAGTTTAATAAAAATATATACAAAAGAATGTGTTGACTGCTAAATTTATTTATATAATCAAGTCACTTATTTAATTTGAAAATTACAAATATATCTCATATTATAATTGATAATATGATAAAAATGATAACTAATCTGCCGTCAAAGTAAAAAATGAATAGTAAAATATTGGGCCAAGGGGTAGCATAAATTGTCTCTAGTGAAGAGGTTCTTGAGAATCTACCATCTTAAAATAAGAAATATTTGGAGTTGTAAAAGATAGTTAACAGTGACTCCAATGGGAACTGGAAGGAGGGTTCTTTTCCTGCCACATTTTATCGAATTTGGTATTTTATGTTGAACTGATTGCACTACTTAAATATTAGAACTAACTTTTAACTAACAAATTGTATCTGTTGATGGTGGAAATGGACTCTCAGGTATTGAAAGATTTAATCACACCTCGTATTTAGAACATGTACTTTTTTGTACATGTTGAATGATTACAGACTTGTTTTTGAGGTTATGAAACGCAAACACCAGCTGGTACCCCACACTTGTAGGGAGGCTAACAAGGTGGCGGACATTCTAGCAAATTATAAAAAGATATGGGATACACATAGTTTAGTTGGACTCGATGTTTTATTTTGGAACTCCTCTCTCATTCATGCTTTATTTATTTTTCATCAAGATTTGTTTCTTTGTGGGACTGAGTCATCGCGATAAGTTTCTTTGTGTAGTGAACTAATTTAATTCTTGTTTTAGTTTAAGTTGCATTTCATTATAATAATAAAAAAAAAAAGATTATGACTCGTATGCCATAAAATAGGCAAAGCAATATACGCACAAGTCACTTGTTTACATGTCTAACTCTAGGATAATGAATAAAACAATTAAAGAAGAAAAATGGCATAGTGCTACTTTTCGTTATCATAGTGCCCAATCTGCATCCGTATATGAAAGCAACCTGTCTGCTGCAGAGGGGTATAGGTGCAAACCATAATCAAGAGTGCCCTTAATGTATCGAATGATACGTTTAAGAGCGATGAAATGAGACTCCCACAGGGCATGCATGAATAAGCACACCTACCGAACAAAGACATAAGCTATGTCCGGCCCGGTGAATGTGAGATACGAAGTGCACCCGCAAGGCTCCTATACGAGTAGGATCGAGACTCGGAGCACCATCCATAGCACCGAGCTTAGATTTGGAATCAACGGAGTAGGCACCTCTTTGCGCTTCGCCATCTTAGCCCTGTACACAATCTCTTCTGCAACTTACGCCGACACAAGAACATATGATTGGCAGACTTGGTCACTGATATCCCCAAAAAGTAACTCAGCTTCCCCAAATCAGTCATTGCAAATTCGGACTTGAGCAAGACAATAATCTCATTTTTCAATCCGTCGGAGGAGGCAGTAAGAACAATATCATCCACGTAAAGTAATAAGTAAGCAATGCTACTACCTCGATGAAAAATGAAAAGTGATGTATCACTCTTGCTGCATACAAACCCAATCTGCAAGATATACCTGGCAAAGCGATCATACCACTTACGGGGGGCCTGCTTCAGGCCATATAGTGACTTACGGAGACGGCACATATAGTGAGGAACTGCTGGATGGGTGAACCCTGGTGGCTGATGCATGTAGACTGTCTCTTTCAGATCCCCATGTAAGAATGCATTATTCACATCAAGCTGATGGATCGGCCAGTGTTTGCCCATGGAAATGCTCAAAACTGTGCGGATGGTAGCCGGTTTGACAACCAGGCTGAAGGTCTCACCACAATCAATGCCCTCCTGCTGATTTGTGCCATTAGCCACAAGACGAGCCTTATACCTCTCAAGATACCCATTGTCTCTGAACTTGTGACGAAATAGCCACATACAACGAATGACATTTACCCCATCAGGTCTAGGTACTAGATCCCACGTGTGCTGTTTAGTTAAAGCATTGAATTCCTCATACATAGCCGCATTCCAATTAGGGTCTTGTTTGGCCAATTTTGGGTTCTTTGGAAGTGGAGAGATGGTTTGGGCAGACAAGTTGAAATGGACTTTCGGTTTGAAGATTCCATGCTTTGAACGAGTTTCCATTGGATGGGTAGGGACAGTGGGTGGCGGAATGGTGTCTGAGACGGGGGGTAAAGTCGGATAAGGAGAAGGTGGGGGCGAAGCCGTCGGAGGCGCCGCGGCTCTTGGATCGAGAGTCGCAGCGCTAGAAGGTTGACAGGCTTCTCTGAAGTTTGCGCGCCGCGTTGCCTCAGCATAGGGCCGTGGTGCTGTCGACGGTGTTTCAAAAGATTGCTCTCTGGAAATCAGGCACCGTGACGCCTCCCCTCGAGGCCGCGGCTCTGACGACGGAACAGAGGATGTGAGTTGTTCGATTATGAGGGGAGAGATGGCAGACTCGTCAAGAAATAAGTAGTCCTGTTTTTGGAATTTTGGAAGATTCGAAAACAGGAATGTGGTCTCGTCGAATGTGACGTGACGAGATATGTGGATCTGACGAGTCGACAAGTCATAGCATAGATAGCCCCTATGGTTCGGCGGGAATCCTAGAAAGACACATGGAGTGGACCTAGGAGCGAGCTTGTGAAGGGCGGTGGAGCTAAGGTTGGGATAGCACAGACAACCAAAAATTCGTAGATGATCATAAGAGGGGATTCTATGGTAGAGGATTTCGGTAGGGGTCATATTGTGAAGAGTGCTTGTAGGGAGAATATTTAGAGTGTATTCTGACATTTTAGCGAAGATAGACCCGTAAGGGTGGAGGGAGGGAGGCATGAATCAATAGGGTGCGAATCATATTGTTAATGGTGCGGATGATTCTTTCGGCTTTACCGTTTTGTAGTGAGGTGTGAGGGCAGTAGAAGCGAAAGACCATGCCATTATTGGTACAAAAGCGGTGAAACATAGAGTTATTGAATTCACGACCATTATCGCACTGAAATGATTTTATGCCTTTTTCAAATTGTGTTTGAATGAACTTGCGAAACTCAAGAAATTTGACAAACACTTCTGATTTAAATTTAAGAGGGTATATCCAAACGTAGTGTGAAAAATCATCAAGCAACACAAGATAGTATTTATGACCGAGAGAACTAGAGATAGGAGATGTCCATAAATCAGCATGTATGATATCAAAATGAGCAAATGTAACACCGGTAGATGATTTAAACGGAAGACGAATATGTTTGCCTAAAGAGCAAGAAACACAATTTTGGGCAAGTTTCCCATTACAAGCAATGAAATTGTTGCCTCTAAGAAAATTAAAAACCGGGACTCCTGGATGACCAAGCCTATTATGCCAAGTTGAAGAAGAAACAACGCTAGAGTGACGGGAGAGCAAGATCGGCAAATGCGGAGGTGGAAGTGAATGGATAGAGATCCCCCGTGCTATTGCATCTCGTAAGAGGTGTCCCCGTATGAAGATCCTTTACAAGTAAAACCAAAAGGGTCAAAATCCACAGAGACAGAATTATTACGAGTAAATTGGCGGACAGATATGAGGTTCTTAATCATATGTGGGCCATATAGGGTGTTTTTGAGGGAGAAGGGTGGATGAGGAGGTTGTGTGTATGAAGTACCATAACCCTTAACTGGAATGCGTTGTCCACTACCAACTGTAATATATTGAGGATGCTTGAAACTAAACAGTTTAGGAATAGTACCTGCAGACTGGGGTGACGTGAGATGTGGCGCCTGAGTCCATGTACCAAGTATTGTCAGGCTATTGCATAGAGAGGGTGCTGAACGCCTGACCCAACTCAGTGGGTGTCATGTCGGAGGAGGGTCATGGGACCCGACCTTGCATGAAGTGGGCTCTTTGTGGGATTGGAGCGGGGCCTAACAAACCGGGGTAAGAATACGGATTGTATGGTGCCGGTACCGGAATGGACTTGGCGCGCGCGCTCTCGAACCGGGGCACCGCGGCTCAGTCTTTGGGGCGCCGCGGCGCTGTAGACGAACTGCTGAGGAGCCGCGGCCCAGTTGTTTTGCTATCTCTGTTGATGTTGCTGCTGTTGGTTCTGTTGACCGCGACCCTTGCCACGACCACGACCTCCTCTACCGCCGAGGCCTTTTCCACCCTTGCCGCCGCGGCCCTGCCGCTATTGGGAGTTGTCTGGTGGCGTCTGATCTTGGGGTTGCGTGTCGACAGCTAACACCTGCTTTGGGCGTGCTCATCCTGCTTAGCACGACGAGTTTCTTCGAGTAACAATTGTGAGCGAGCTTTGTTAAAACTCGGTAGCGGATCTGCCTGTTGAATTATGGTGGCCAAAGAATCATATTCGCCCTTAGTAAGGCCAGAAATCATTTGTAGCACCATTTTATCGTCAGTGACAGGCGTGCCGATGTTGGAGAGTTGATTCGCTAGAAGTTTAAGCTGCTTGCAGTACTCAGAGACATTGGAGAAGTTTTCAAGACGTGTTTTGTTGAACTGTTCTTCCAAATACACGTCACGAGTGTGCCTGTTGTCCTGAAAAATTTCCTCCAAACGATTCCACAAGTCAAGGGCTGTGGAGTCAGATTTCATGATAGTAAGGAGCAAATCCTGAGAGATACTATCATATATCCATTGTTTGACGCCGGCATCGAGACGATGCCAGATAGAATCATCAACCTCCGTAGGGCGCGAAATAGTGTCATCAATATGGTCAAGCACGTTATAGAGACATGCATGATTGCGAAAAAGTTCAACCCATGGAGAATACTGGTTGTTTTCTTGATCAAGAACAATGGGAATATGGTTCTTGATGTTGGAGACAGTAAGGGCGGGATGAAACGGGGGTGATGACTTTGTGGTGGGATTTGTGGAGGTAGAGGCGTCAGAAAGTGTGGAAGAATCAGGGATAGTCATTTAGAGAAGAGAAGAAAGGAAGAACAAAACCCGAAAAACAAGAAGAAAATCCGGGAGGGCCGCGGCGTAGGAGAGGCAGCCGGCGGCTGTGGAAGAGAAAGGTTTTTAGGGTTTTGTTTATTTGGCTCTTGATACCATGTGAGATGATATTAATCTCTCTTGGGGTGTCTTTCATTAATATCAAGGTATATATAGAGTACAATATTCATCCCTTTTCCAATAGGAATTCTAAGCCTATACAAAAGAGGAATCATAATCTTACCATAATTATATTTACACAATATATGGAAATATTCTAATTATGGGTAGGGAATATATTGTTTCCTATATTTACACGTTTACAATAGTGACAATCTTAACTTTGCTTATGAATTTTTGTAATATTCTTCTCTACTTAGTCTCGTGTAGAGTATCACTTCAGTCACTCAATTAATCAGTCTTCATATGTCGTATTAACAATCGAAAGTCCTTCGTTAACATTTGATCATAGAGTTTGCAACATTAATTTTCATGCATCAGCATTGCGAAAACATAATAAAGTCGTGTAATATGCTTCTACACCCTTAGATAATCGCCTATATTTCTGCATTTGGCTGGGAATATAAGCTTCTTATAAACCATAGTATTATATCTTGTTGTAATTCAACCTCGTCTTTTCAATGCTTCGAGTTGTATTTAAGAAAAGAAAAACTTCATCTACAATAAAAACTATATTTTGAGCTATTCTAATTAAATCTTCTAAAAACCTACTATATGGAATGGAACGGTAAATATCCCTTCATCTTTAACTAAAGGCCTCAAATTCAAGCCCTGAAAAAAAGTCTTCTTTAGTAGGAAGTACTTTACTCAAAAAGTTGGACTTCCCGGCACGAATATGGATTAGTCGGATTCTAAAACAAATATCGAACCTTTTTTTTGTGCGGATTGCCCTTCAGAAGCACTGGTCTTTAATTTTTGCCTCTCAAATTTGGAATCTTTAAGTTTTGTCCTTCGCCTAAAAACCAATAGGTTCTAAGTTCGAACCTCCGCCCAGGTAAAAATTAAAAAAAATCACAAGGCAAAGGTTTAAATTCGCTGGGCAGAATAGTTTGTCTTATGCCTTTAGGGAGATTTTGCAGGCAAACTATGCCTAATGGAGCAGAGTTTCCCGCAAACTATGCCTTATCAGATAGAGTTTACCAAGGCAAACAAACTATGCCTTATCGGATAGAGTTTACCAAGGCATAGTTTGCCTGCAAAATTCTGCCTTAAAGTAGAATTTTGCAGGTAAACTATACCCGATGGGGCAGAGTCAAATTTTTTTTTTAATTTGCTCCTGAGCAGGGGTTCGAACCTGGAACTCTGAGGTTTTAGGCGAAGGGAAAAAATTAAATACTTTCATTTTAATGGGCAAAAATTAAAGACCACCCCAAGATAAGGGCATTACTGTGAAGTGCCCATATCGAACACCGGATAAGAAACCAGAAGAAACTATATCAGCCGTATGTCTCTGCTTATGTCATCCCACTTTTTATCACTGGTAATGAAGCATAACACTAAGAGGGTTTTTTTGGGTCGGGCAATGGCGAAGCCAGAAATTCATACAAGATATAACCCCTTAACGGCTACACTAAAATCTTCCTTTATGTCTAGGGGATTCAACAATTCACATATAATACAATCGGAAATCTCGTTGTTGCCCAATTTGCGGAGTAAGATGGTGGGGTATAACTTGCATTCCAATAACGAACGGTTTGGACCGCTAAAAGGCAGTCTACTATAACAGTATGACAACACAGTAATTGGAGCATAAACAGCTGAAGATGCAATTAACAGAACCATATTTTATATATCAAGGAGGTTAACTAGGAAAAATAAGCTGAAGCTAACTAATATACTCTTTGTTATAAACAGAGCTCTAAACACAATAAAAAGCACTGTTTCAACATAAAGCTACCACCTGAAAACTGATTTGAGCTTCTTCTTCAACATATCTTCTGCTTTGTTCTACTCCACACCGAATCTAAATGGACCTAACACTTCTGTATTTTAGGCAATGTGCTGCATTACTCCAAGCATGTTGACAAATTTTACACCAAAAACACAAGCCCCTGTTGCATGATCCATGAACGTCGTTCGTAGTTTAGCCAATAAAAACTCTTATGTAATATATAGTCTACAAGTGATGTTGCTCGGATCCTCCGAAAGTATCACTCAAATGCATTACTTTTGGTTTTGGAGGATCCAACATGGGTGCGCAGACATCTTCTAAGGATCCGAGCAACATAGGTGTAGATGTGTCCTAATAAAGAAAAATAAGGGCAGCCCAGTGCACTAAGCTCCCGCTATGCGCGGGGTCCGGAGAAGGGCCGGACCACAAGGGTCTATTGTACGCAGTCTTACCTTGCATTTCTACAAGAGGCTGATTCCACGGCTTAAACCCATGACCTCCTGGTCACATATACTAGTTGCTCCAAGGCTCCCCTTCTTGTCCTAATAAAGAAAGTTCAAACTAAAATGAGAAGCTTACCGGTGAACACCAGGCCAATGTGGAATTTCGCATCTTACTCGCACTTGATTGAGCGGTATATGTGTCGGACGAAAAACAAAGCCGCTCGGAAACCAACAGTTCCAAGCATGAGAAAGAAAGCATAGCAAATGCAAGCCATGTAACCAAAGAAGAATGAGGTTTGCATGAAACCTGACATGTCCGATCGGGCATAATAGTAATACAAGCAGTAGCCATAGATGAACAATCCGGTTGATCCACCACAAAGGAAAGACCTAGAAGATCAACATATAAGTGAGAGCATCGACAAAAGTACAGTGGCTAGAACTCATGCATTTTTTGCATATTTCAACTGTTTGAAAAGAATTTGGTCGATTAAGTAGTGCCACTTACCTCCACCACCATTCGTGGTCTTCTGCAGCAAGTTGGAAGTATGTCAAAGCCACCGTAATAAATGCAGTGACAATGATCAGAATGATGAAAACTATGAATAAGATACTGTAAATGGTGTAAATCCTATGACCCCATACGCTGGCAAATATGTAGTAGAGTTCAATGTAGATAGCGCTGAAAGGCAAGAACCCAGCCATGGCCATCTGAGGAAGAGCTCCGCGATACCAAGGTAATTGTGGTATTTCTCTCGGGTACTTTGTTGTTCGGGTTGGAGCTTGAAATTCTGCCTTGCTATTCTTTCCTGCAATTCCTCCCAAGACAAGCAATGGTGATGTCACAAGGGCCCATATGAGGAAAATGACCACGATGGTACCGAAAGGAAGTGCTGCAGTGGCATGATAAGCAATTGCAACAGTATTAAGGAAGCAGAACGTTAGAAGCAGCGGCCCACAGAACAGGCTTCCTGTCAACAACAAGTTCCTTACCTGTCAAAGGAAATTGAATTTTAGATCAGTACAAATTTTCCTCTTCCTACCAGAAACCAACCGAACAATCTCAAGTAACTTTTAACTTGGTAAAAGGGCCGACCACTACGTTAATTGTTGGGAACCACTTTATTCGGTTTCAAGGATAATAAGGCAACAAATAGGAAAGGAGAGACACTAAATAAAGAGAAAGAGGGAGGGAGGGAAAGAGAGAGAAAAGGAACGGCAGAAAAGCCAGCGAAAGGGACGAGGTGAACTTAAGTTAGGAAGTTGTCTACAAAACATTGTCTCTCACAAAATTAATGCAAGCTTAGGAAAGAACATAATAAAATCGGAAAGCAAAATTCCATATAGGTGATACCAACCAATAAGGATTAAGGTTTGGCTGTGTTGGTACACTTAAATTGAGAGTGGTTTCAGATAGCCTTTTTATTTTTATTTTTACATATTTATATGTCAGTAAAAGATGTGAATAACCTCTAGTTTTAGTACCATTAATTTGTATTAAAGACAAGTTATTCAGTAATGGGATGAAAAGGGTCCAGATGAAGCGTAAAGGACATTGAAAATTTACATAACTAACCCTGATAAGCTCCTATTAAGGCATCGGAATTGTTGTTGTAAGGGAACGCCAAAAACAATGACGTTAAGTGAAATGAAGAGAAGCTCCTAATGTATTTTATTGATAAGGAGAGAAGCTCGTCTTTTATTCTGACAAATCAAACGTCTGTTTGCCCCTCGCACAAAACAAGACTGGCACTGCAAAATATACTCTGTTAAACTACAGTTGCCGAGCAAGCTCACACCTTACACTTAAAAATTTGTCAAAACCAAGAGACCTTCACTAACTAGAAGAGAATGATGAAATAAGGAAACTGAGAACACAATAAGAGATGCACTTGCAGGAAATTTTGGCTACTTTACAACAATAAAAATAATGCTCTCCATACTTCCTTACCCAATTTTTTCCTTCAAGTTGGCAATAAAATGATGCTGCAGTATAGCCTGCAATTCCTGATGTAAGAGCATAAATAACCACCAAAGCTGTGAAAAGAGCTCCTCGGTTGTAAGGGTAAAACACACCAACAAGCGCTAATACGAATATGAAAATTGCCCTGGGAAAAAGAGGCTGTGAGAATTAACATTTGTCAAAGAAATTTTATCACGAGCTAAATATATTTTATTGCATGCATACTCACAGGGTAAACAACTGTGTGCCAGAACCCAGGGCTGCTGCAAAAAGTGACTTCTGCTTTGGGTACCTAAACACATCGCCATGAATATACTTCCACCCAGTTTCTTCTTGGTCATCAGCTGCTTCCTCATCATGAGCATATCTTTAACCAAAACAGTAAATACCATCGGATAAGTACAAGCTCCTTGATATATAAGAGCATGTTTGGCCAAGCTGCCAAGAACTGCTTATTTTGAGAAGCACTTTTATCAAAAAAGCTTTTCAGAAAAGCAGTTTGTGGTTGGCCAGTTCGTTTGAGAAGTGCTTTTTTCGATAATTGATAAGTAGATTGTATATGGCCAATCTTTTGAAAAAGTGTTTTTGAGTGTTAAATTACGAAAAAGGACAAGTATCATGGCATGTTTCACTATTAGCATTATTTACACAGAAATTATTTTAAATATTTATTATGAAAACCTTTGAAACTATGTGGAAAGTAAACTCGTATTTTTTCTAGCGGTACTTTGTTATTCCGGAAAGGGAGAGGAGAAATAGAGGAAAAGAATGCTAGCAAAAAGGGAGAAGTAACTTGTACTTATAAATTGACAGACTATTTCAAAGAGGAAAAGGAAAAAGAGGAGATAGAAAAAAAAAAAAAAAAAAAAAAAAAAAAAGGAAAAGAGACTGGAAACGGAAAGAAAAATAGTTTGTATTTAATTAAAAGATATGTATGTGTTAAATTAAGGGGGATACTCTGGTAAATATAAATTTATCGTAAGGATATTTGTCTTGAAAAAATTAATTTTCTGCTTCGGCTCCTGCTTCGGCTTTTGGGAAAAAGCATAAGTTTATAGCTTCTTATGTTACCAAAAAAAAAAAAAGGTTTATAGCTTCTTCCCATTACAACAGAAAAACTGTTTCTGCTGCTCTTTAGAAGCACTTTTTCTTTGTTGGTCAAACACCTCAAGTCTTGAGAAAAAGTGTTTTTATCCCCCAAGAAGCTTGGCCAAACAGGCTCTAAGTATGTTAACACACAAAGGTTTTTGTTACTTACTTGACAAAGTCATTTTTAAGGACACGCATCAGAATTGTAGCAAGGAAACCAGTTAAGAGCAGAACTGTGACACAAGAATTAATGATAGAGAACCAGTGGATCTCCAAATGATGTGGTAAAGCTGAAGTCTGTGAGTATTTTTCCATCCTTTTCTCAAAAGGGATTTCTGTTTCCTTCCATTTTACAGAGTACATGAAGTCTACGTCAAATTCCTTATCTTCAGTTATGTCCACTAGGGCATTGGGGTCCGTTCGTGCATTGACTTCAATCACGCGATCTTTATTGTGATGGATGTCAAAATGAAGATGTTTAAAAAGGTAATATTTGTACTCACTGGGGTCCACCTTTCCCTCCTTATCTACCTTACCGATGAAACCCCAAATGGGCAGGTCATCGTAGAACATCTGGAAGTAGTAGTCCTTAGCAACGGCATCTCGGAATCTCGCAACTTCTTCCTTTGACAACGACTTCTTGCAAACTACCTCGGTTTCTCGATCACTTAAAAAGTCAAGTTTGTATGGAGCAGTGACTAAACGATCTCCATTCAACACCTCACCAAGAGCTTCCGTTTTATCTTTCACATGACCTAAATCAAGACAATATATTCAACAACAAAAGCTAAAAAGGACCAAAGATATTAGAGCAAGAGAAGGCAGAGAAATCAGCCTGACCTGGAGAACAAAAAGGAAGATCAAAGTAGCGGTATGTCTCACTGCAAGTGACGGTAAAAATATGAGATCTCGATGGAGAACAGTAAAATGTAGTATGTACTAGAGAAGTAACAATCAGAAATGTTTTTTCTGTTTTTGATAACTAGAAGTAACAGTCAGAGTTATTCAAGAGTTTCACTGATTCACTGAAGTTGTTTCAGATTATATTCTACGTCAAGAGAGTCAATTTTCATTTACTCAATACTTTTGTACTATTCAGAATAAGTGCGAGAGACTGCTAAAGATAGACTCCGTCTTATTCTTTCCTATGCCTTTAATAACAATCCTCCATGCAAATATTTGTAATTATTCTTTTTTTTTTCTGTTTCCTCCTTTCCTGGATAAGTACTTTCGTGATCTTAAATACGGATGGCAAAAGCCTAATTCTGACATCAACCCATGTGGCATTCCAACTAGGATTCAGTTATCTCCTCCTTTATCCATACTAAATAGTATCCCATTTGCAAGTTTGCATCCATTGAATGTCATCACAGATGCTAAACAGCGGATTTTACAAGAAGTCAAGCACACATGTTGACTTCTTACAAAAATATATTGAGTAGATAGTGGAACAATGGGCCTCACAAGCATCAAAAGTGATGGCAGGGGTGAAGGTGTCTGTCTACTAAGGGAGGCGATTTACTCTTCTTCAAGTGTCCATCGACAGGAGAGACTGAAAAAGCGTTGAAACATGTAATTTGAAGCAAGTTGCTTAGGTCTAATAAAAGAAAGAGAACAATGGTTTGGACCACCGCTTTGTTCATAGTGTCTTAATTGTTTCAGCAAGGTAGGAGAAATCAGCGGCAAATTTGTTCACGTGAATTTTCCCAAATATAGCAACCTATTGAGAGTTAAAAAGCTGGTAAGAAACCGGGGAAAAGAGATAGCAGATTGTCATTTCTGTTTACAAACTTGGCTCTCCTTAAGGAACGGGGCAGATGACCAACCCTAGGCACCTGATAAAATTAGAGCCAAAGATCAATCTAGCTAGCGGGGAGCAATTGCTCTTGCTGATGCTACAAAATAACTGAAGCAAACAGAAGATGAATGGGAGACCAGTAGTTGCAAATGAAAAAGCCGGAAGGAGGCATATTGCTTATTAGTACGATCCGGTTTCTGTAAGAAAATGAAGATGGATCAAACAAGGTGGCACAGAAGAGTGGAAAAGATGGGTTAGCAGTAAGACCCCAGAAGCTTCACATGTCTCCAACAATAAACTAGAAGGCTAAAAGAGAGATAGTTTAAATGAAAGAAAAAGACTGGTCATTGAGAATGCCAAAATGGATTGAGACAAAACCAAAGTCCATCTCAAAGGCAAAACGTGATAAGCTTAAGAGAGTGGGGTTTAATTACAAGAAAATTGCAATTTGTGAACAAAGATGCAGACATCATTCCGCCCCGGGAGAAATCAGAGAGAAGTCACCAAACGACCATTCCAGGAAACTGGTGAAACAGTTACAAAATGCAGAAGTGATTTAGCGGAGCCTAAAGTTGGTGAAGGAAGTATGTGAACAAAAACATCAGAAGAAGGCACTTAGCACATGCTGAATTTTTTTGTCTTCATATCTGGAGACTCGGAGTGAGCAGTAGTTCCTGCTCCCACGCAGGTGACCAACTGAGCTAAGTATTATCCATGGGGAAACCAGTAAATGAGGAACTTCTATCATTACTAGAAGGCAGTTCAGCAGATTTTCCTTGAAGGAATAAGTACACTCTGTATATCCATATTGTACATGCTTTTGACACCATTTTGGTTAATAACACAAACAACAACATACCCAGTATATTCCCACACGTGGGGCCTGGGAGGGTAGGGTGTATACAGACCTTACCCCACCTTTGTGGGGTAGAGAGGTTGTTTCCGACGTGTATTAATCACACAATATTTTGAATTATCAAAAGAAAATGTGGGTGTGTACACACAAGTAAAGAAGACCTTTTGTGAGTACAAGTATGTCCATTTTAGAACTTTTCTTTTGAACAAGTGTTACAGAATTTACGGGTGCTAACATGCTCATTATAAGAAAGTACCTAAATTAAAAAACGAAGTACATACGCTGAAAAATTCAACTAAAGGCACAAAATTGGTACTATTATCTTTATGCTTTCTATGTGCCTTACAAGAAAAGTGTGCTAGCTGCCAAGATAATCATCAAACTAGGAAAGACTCACAAGGATAACATTTTCGAAAACAAGCAAGTGGACATAAAATTTGTCAAAATAGGCGTACTAAAAATACATCTTCCAATATCTAAAGCAAAGTGATAAATGCTACAATAAGTTTTTTGCATAGAGCTGTCAGCAAAGCTCTCAGGTTAAACAAAATGGATGAAATTATTCGTTTACATGATTTTATGTCAGGAGCTACCTTCACCAAAATAAATTTCTGGAAAGAAGACTTAAGTGACGGTTAAACTAGCTTTGGGAAGGTAGGACTTGCTTTCTCACTCTTATGAAGCTTCATTTCCTTGTTCTACAATTGCTTGCATTAATTAAAAAACTATAATTTCGGTCAATCATATCCAGAGAATATATCCTAAACAAATGCAAATGATATCTAACGTGCCAAGACACAACCTTTGCCAACATAAGGAGTCGAAACAAGAGAAAAAAGTCTTTTTTTACAAACTATTGGCGCGCACACCACTGAACTCTTCCCATATCCAACCACCAAAACATAAAAGATGAGCCCCTTTGTTTCATTCTCTTTTGGTTGTGCTCTTACAAAATTAACTACGTTAAATTTGAACTAGTATGTAGAACCAAGACCTCGAACAATATCTTTCTCCATAATTGTACATGTACAGCTAAACTCTCAGATGAAAAGATTCACAGTTCTCAATTACCAAGTAAGCTCATTAACATACATTGAAAATTATTGTTCAAAACTCAGCAAATACAAAATGTAAACTACAACCAAAAAGAAAAGGAATAGCTCACAATCTCAGAAGGTGATCAACAAATATAAATTGAAACAGATCAACAATTACACCCAAAATTCAGTAAATCCCAACAAGATTTCCCCTTTTAATTCCAACACTATCCAAAACGATATCTTGACTCTTACCCAAATATTCAACACATACAAAATGTAAACTATATCCAGAAAAAAACTCACAATTCTCAGAAACAAAGGTGAGCCACTAATTTACATTGAGCAAACTCAGCAATACACCCAAAACTCAGCAAATCCCAGCAACATTTCCCCCAAAAACATAACCTTGATTTCTACCCACATATCAAAAAGTAAAATAAAAACCAAAAAACTCACAAAAATCAAATCTTTAATGAAAAAAAAACGAAAAGGGTTGTCTAAGGTTGTGAAAATGGCCAACTTTGTTAGCATACAAAGGTGACCCACTAATATACATTGAGCAAACTCAACAATACACCCAAAATTCAGTAACATTTCCACCCAAAACAAAATCTTGATTTCTACCCACATATCAAAAAAACTCATAAAAATCAAATATTTAATGAAAAAAATGAAAAGGGTCAAAAGGGTTATTACCTAAGGTTATGAAAAGGGCCAACTTTGTTTGCACATAAAATGTAAATTACATCCAAAGAAAGCTCACAATTCTCAGAAACAAAGGTGACCCACTAACATATATTGAGCAAATTCAACAAATCCCAACAACATTTCCACCCAAAACAAAATCTTGATTTCTACCCATATATTACAAGAAGTCACAAAAATCAAATCTTTAATGAAAAAATGAAAAGGGTCAAATGGGTTATTACCTAGGATTATGATAAAGGCCAACTTTGCATACAAAATGTAAATTACATCCAGGAAAGCACACAATTCTCGTAAACAAAAGTGACCCACTAACATAAATTGAACAACATTTCCTCCCAAAACAAAATCTTGATTGTTACCCATATATCAAATAGCTAAATAAAAACCAAAAAACTCATAAAAATCAAATCTTTAATAAACAAAATGAAAAGGGTCAAAAGGGTTATTACCTAAGATTATGAAAAGGGCCAACTTTGTTAGCATACAAAGGTAACAACAACAACATACCCAGTGTAATCGCACAAGTGGGGTCTGGAGAGGGTAGATGTACGCAGACCTTACCTCTACCTTTGTGGGGTAGAGAGGTTGTTTCCGATAGACCCTTGGCTCAAAAAGAAACGTAGTCAATGCAGGAATTCAAGGAAAATAAGACAACAAGATATTACGATACAAAACAAAGAAGCAACACATAGCAATACACACATACGAGTATGGATCTACGCGAAACCTAAATAATACTATAGCAAACTCAGCAATTCACCCAAAATTCAGCAACATTTCCACCCAAAACATAATCTTGATTTCTACCCACATATAAAAAAAAAACTCATAAAAAGCAAATATTTAATGGAACAAATGAAAAGGGTCAAAAGGGTTATTACCTAGGATTATGAAAAGGGCCAACTTTGCATACAAAATGTAAATTACATCCAAAAAAAAGCTAACAATTCTAAGAAACAAAGGTGACCCACTAACATAAATTGAGCAAACTCAGTAATACACCCAAAATTCAGCTATTCCCAACAACATTTCCACCACACACAATCATTCCAATACTGCCTAAAACAAAATCTTGAATTTTACCCAGATATTAAAACTCACAAAAATCAAATCTTTAATGAAAAAAAATGAAAAGGGTCGAAAAACAAAGGTCACAATTCTCAAAAACAAAGGTGACCCACTAATATACATTGAGAAAACTCAGCAATACACCCAAAATTCAGCAAATCAAACCAACATTTCCACCCAAAATACATAAAAAAGTAAAATAAAAACAAAAAAACTCATAAAAATCAAATCTTTAATGAAAAAAATGAAAAGGGTGAAAAGGATTATTACCTAGGGTTATGGAAAGGACCAACTTTATTTGCATACAAAGGTACTTCTTCACCAGATTTGTACTTATGATTTGATGAATCTGATCTAACCTTCATAGCCCCAAAGAACAACAACAACAACACCAAAACGACACCGTAATAGCCACCACACCCCATAGTATTCTTCGTCACCATTATTTTTTCTTGAAAAAATGACTTTTGGTACAGTCATTTGTTTTTGTGTAAAAGAGAAAGAATGGATTTGAAAGTGGTGACCACGCGCTACTGTAGCGAGTTAACGTAAATGTGACCTATGAGAGAATGACATATGGATAATGATGTGTCAACGTTTTTTTTTATATTCAACTTTTCGATTTAAGCTAGATTATTTCTGCAAATAGTAATCCCAATCCCGTGCTCTACTAAAATCGTGATATATGCAATGACCAGTTTCTTTTTTTGTTTGTTGGTTTTGTTTCATGTGTATTTTGCACTAATTAAAGATGGCACGTGTCCTTTGAGAAAAAGAAAAACTTTAGTAATTGATGTTGGGTTATATAATGCAACTAGTAAATATGTCAGCCCTTTGCACTGCATCAGTCAATTTTTAAATCACAATTGTTAAGTGAAGTTACGGTTATCATAAGCGATCTTTTTTTTGTTTCATCAAATGTAAAAAAAAAATAGTTGAAAAAAATGTCATACGGATAAATATTATATTCAATATTGAATAAGAACATGGAAGGATGTAGAGACCTGCACAATGTAGAGAGGGAGCTAAAGTAGTACAATAACTACTTATAAATCTTCTCTTACTCCTACTGAAGGAAGGAAATACATGAAATACCACATGCATTTGAATCTGCCATTATTATGCAGTATAGGTAGATCACCCTGAAAAATAAGGATTAGACATGGCCTATATAAGAGAATCAGCATCAATATTATACTTTTACACATAATAAATTCCAATATTTTGGTAACATCAAAAAACTTCAACAAATAGAGGTTTTCCAACATTATAGTAGATGAAAAACATGGTGGTGAAGAAATAACGCGAGACATCCTATGTGATATGAATAGGTTACTCACACTGAAAGAAATAATCCCCTTGATTATTTTTATTGATTGAATAGATATATATACAAGTTACAAAACCTTATTCTACCATAATTCTAACTATACAATTATGGTAAGTGTATATCCTAATGATGGTAAGTGTATATCCTAATCTAGGTAACAAATATACTACCATATACAGAAAATATACTTTCCTTAATATACAAATCTAATCAACGATTTTGGGCGAAAATCCCGTGATGGGCCATTCTGAATTGGGCCACTGCCCACGGTCTTTTCCTTGTCTACGTTGGGCCACTGCCCAGTCTTTGCAGTGGGCCTGTATACCGTTGTTTAACACACACTTCACTTCACTGGATATAGTGAAATTTTGTTGGTAGATTTTGCTCTATGGTACTTTATAAAGCAGTACGGGAAGTATATAACTATTACAAGTATTCAAAAGGATAAACAGAGATTCAATAATTCAACATGAAATCTGAAAATTACAATTGTTACACAAGAAAAACTGAAATTCCAGTTTTGTAGAAAACGGAAAAATGTAAATTGTTTTTGCTGAGTCGAGTGTAGCACTCTGTCCTTAAGACAATATTGCCCCGTATGTATCCTTTATACGTCCTGGACAATTTGTCTCCCAAGATAAAACATCAATGGAACCCTTGAGCAAAGGAAACTCAAGAGCTACCGTGAAGAATATCGAGTAACGAAATGATGCTTGGAAGTTGTAGGAAGAAAACTATTTTGGTTGTGTATTTTCATGCACTGTTTTGCTGCATCTCTTTCTGTATTTTCGTGCATATGTCTTAGTGCTCAACAATGGTGTAAGGGGGTGTTTATATAGGTGAGGGAGGGGCTGAAAAAATGCCTGAAAACTGCCTCCATAATAGCCAAATAATGGCCATTATGGAGGTAGTAAAGTCACCAACATAAATGGTGAAAGACCAACGGATTTGGCCATTATAGGAGGAGTAATTCAGCCAAAATAAATGGCTGAATTGAGTGCTTGGCTTTTCTGTCTTGACCGTCGAAATTCTGAACTTCGGGGACCAAACGTACATCTTGAAACTTCGGGGACCAAACGCACATCGAAAGAATTCTCGGTCCAAACGTACTTCGAAACTTCGGGATCAAACTGTACTTCTGGCAAAGTTTTCTGGCCCAAAAAGATAATATCAGAAGACCCACAGCCCACAGCACGTGACCCGTGAACCGAGCCGGACCGGACCGGACGGGACGGGCGGGCGGCGGCGGCGCGCGTGTGGTCTTTCCTCGAACCGAAGCACATCTAGGTCCTCCCTCCTTTAAACACATGGGATACCCCTTGGGGTCCCAAACCCCAAACCAATTTCGAATCTTATATACACAACAATTCTTTCTTCCTCTACCGATGAGGGAGAATTACACACAATACCACACTTTCCATGCTTCAAACACCTTACTTCGTGAACCAATATCTCTTTCATTTCTCAATGAAATTTGACGATTCTTGGCCCTACGGTTATCTACGTACTTAGTAGATCATGCATGTGTGAAGAACCGGATTCTCCAACATACGTTACACTAGTGTTTAAGCCGTTAAAGTTGGTCGGTCGCAACTCCCGCCAAAGGCAAATTTCCAACAATCCCCTCTTGAAAGAGATTTTGGCGCACTCACATGGTGTCTTTTCATTTCCAAAGCAATATTTCAGCGGACCGATGTTGCATAAGGAGAGGTGGCCTCGGCTTTGAACCTTCCATAGTTGAATACCATCGGACTTACTTACTGCGCGGTGAACGTGATGTCTTGAACCGTCGGTGTTTAGTGTAAGCCAAGACAACGGTACCAACACAACAAATTCCCTTACTCTCTTCTTCGTAATGTTTTGTCCGTTTTGGCCATGGACAACGTCTTGGATTCTTAAGTGTGTTCAATTTGAGGCGGCCGTCCTCGCACTTAAATAGGTGGTCTCCTACAAGGTATCCTGCTATACCCCACTTCACAAGTGTTAGGAACCATTAAAGTTTCCCAAAGACCTAACCTCAACTGTTGAGGATCATTACAGTTTTGAAAACTTAACCTTTACCCATACTGCAGATAGCACTTAACGTCTATCGCGGGAACGGCTTTGGATTTGGTTTTTCTTTTCGAAATCACTATCCGAAGTGCTCATGCTTCGGCGAAGCGATCAACCGAACCTTTACAACTTAGTTTTTCCATTGAACCAAATTACCGGGATCTCCGGTTCGTAAGGTTGGGTTTCCACCGTATTGGTCCGTATATTTTGGGTTTTAAGCCCATTCCCCTAGACAGGCAGAACACTTGATCTCCGGGTAGTTCCTTAGTTAGTAAATAAGGAAGTGACACCCGTGATGATCAACTGCCATACGGTCTTATGTCTCCCGACATATCCCGACGATATGCCCGTACGCCGTCATACGTGTCCTTCCCGAAGCCGACCGGCTAGCCACGTGTATAATGCGTGAAGGTACGGGTTTCTCCCGATAAGGGACGTCCTCTAAGGAGCCGTGAAGTTACTCAACTTCTTTCATGCTTTGTATAAAGCGATAAACTCCGATTCCATAATGAATCGGCCGATGCAAGTTTGCTTAGAGGTTTTTCCAAGAACCACCATACACATTTACTTGTGGCTTTGGTGTTCTTCGATCGATGTCCAGTTTGCATCACTGTGTTCTCCCGAACCGCTGGACATCCGAATACAATAATCCGTAGATAAGCGAATAATTCGGATATCGTCATATCCAACTTAACGCCTTCTATTGATTATGTATTAAGATCATCGCGAACCTTAGTTCAACTAATGCATTTGTAGGACGATACCGGTTGGTTGTAGTGTGTACAATACATTGAACTACACGTGACCTGTGCATATCGCTCCTTGTCTATGGGTGCACCATGATTCCAATCAGTTCTATGATTCATATCCATTGGTGGCTTCATCGAGACTGTCAACTATTGACCAGTCCGTTAGATGTCTTAGAAATCCAATTCCTAAGAAGTCATCTCATACACATATCTTTCATATCGAGACTTTGTTTCAATATGATTTTCCCTCTCAGACCGTTGGTTTTCCAACTGTTGGCTTTCTAACTTCAGAGCCAATGTTTCTGTGGTCAAATTTATTGTTTCTGTTTTATCTGAAACTTTCAGGACTAAAATGTAAACATTTCGGGGACCAAATCGAAAGTTCGGGAAGAAGCCCAACAGCTTCAAAGCAAACTAACTCGATTCTCTTCTTCCAACTCTCCGGTAGGGAAGGTCGTTTCAACACCCATGCCCCGTAAGCTACAATGGCCCCGGATGTGAAGCTACTCACGGGGGAGCACTTTTTATAACCCAAAGGTTCTTTTCCGGAGGAAGATTAACTATTACACACGTATGGTTCTATATATGGAATCTATTTCTCCCTTTAGCTTCTTTCCAAAGCAGCGCTTTTGGAGATAACAATTATTTGTTAATTGTCCACGGTTCGTTCTCAACCATACAAGCTAGAAGGACTGGAACAAGTCTTTGTCCCCTCTTTGCTCCGTCTTGGTTCAACATCTAGAATCCCGAGTTCTGCGGATCTGGAATATTAAGTTCCTGGATAGACGGCAACTTTCGAGTCATGAAGATACGGAACGTCTAGTTCCGGATAGTCAGGCCCTCGCGGGTTCTTGTTAACCTTGAGCAATTACTCATTTTTCCTTTTTTTCAAGGAAAGCTATCTTAAAAGAATTCAGCATTCTTTTATGCCAAGAGGCGATCAGCACTACTGTTATTTACGGATCCGGTGGATATGCAATCTACGATCTTAGGTCGAACTTGACTGTCTCGGTAGTCCAACTTCTACCAAGCCATCCCACATCACAACTTTTGTATGTGAGATCATTTCCATGTCTCACACGGAGAGTTATCCTTATCCTTATCCTTATGCGGAGTTCGTTGAGAATCGCATTAGCGGTAAGGATCGCCTTGCCCTACATAATTTAGGCGTACGGGTTTGCGCTTGGCTAACACCGTTAGACCGAGGTGAGTAATGAGCGGTCGTTTAATGAACGATGCTTCACATTCTCCCCCTCTATCACTACGAATTTCTCAATCCGTAGGCTTAGTTGATATTCAACCTCTGCTTTGTAGCGCTTATCCGCTTCAACAACTTCATCTTTGCTTTTTAACAAACAAAGGATTCCATACGTTGTACCATCATCAATGAAGATCACAACGTACTTGTCTCCCCCCTCTATTTTGTATAAACTTCAAATCACCCAAGTAGGTGTGACTAAGTTCTAGAGGAGCAGTGCTTCTTTCGCTATTCCCTTGACGGAATTTGGAAAGGTAATTTTGCCTCTTCATCTACCTCACATTTATTTTTGAGGGTTTATGTCGAAGTAGGCAACAATCTCAACATCGTTAGCTTTTGAATGACTTGCTATTTAACGTGTCTTAATCTATGATGTCATAGATGCACGGATTACAATATATCATTCATTTGGCTATAAACTTGTTGTACCACACTTAGTTATTACGGACATGTTGGACTAGTCTCAAATCAGATTTGACCAACAACGTCCTTTAACCAAGTTAGGAACATGTATCACCTCTTTTAGAGTGATCTCATTCCTTGAAGTCCTATTGAGGACAACCTCTCCAGCCCCTTTGATTTTAGAGGTGGCGTTGCTTCACATGAACAACCTTTGCCCGTGGTTAGGGCGTAACCGGATCATATGTGATCTCGATACTCGGGCCCACTCTAGTTGCTTTGGCAGACTGAGTGTCCAATTTCTTTACTGCCTTTCTTTAGGCCTTCGATCATTTAGGACACGGAAACTCTAGCCCACCTTACTAGGTGTCCATTACTTTTCTTATGAAATGAATTCTGGCCCCACTCCAGTCGCCCGGAGGCTTTATATGACTGAGTGTCCAATATCATCATATCAAAGGAATTTTGGCCCACTCCAGTCGCTTCATCAGACTGAGTGTCCATTTCCTTCTCACAATTATTCGGATCCTTTGTCTGGGACAGATATAGGCCTTCTGCTACAAGATAGAATAACATCTTCACTCTTCTCCTCTTGTCCCGATTGACATCCTCGTGCTCTCGTGAGCGCTTGTTCCCACCAGTCTTGGTAGCGGTGACACCATGAACACGTTCATCATCATAACTCTCTTCTACCAGAAAACCATTGCCATATCCAGATTTGGTCACACAACTTTTGACCGACATCTTTCGAATACTAATAGTAATACAATACAAATATTGTCTTAAGTTGTTGGTAGATTTTGCTCTATGGTACTTTATAAAGCAGTACGGGAAGTATATAACTATTACAAGTATTCAAAAGGATAAACAGAGATTCAATAATTCAACATGAAATCTGAAAATTACAATTGTTACACAAGAAAAACTGAAATTCCAGTTTTGTAGAAAACGGAAAAATGTAAATTGTTTTTGCTGAGTCGAGTGTAGCACTCTGTCCTTAAGACAATATTGCCCCGTATGTATCATTTATACGTCCTGGACAATTTGTCTCCCAAGATAAAACAGCAATGGAACCCTTGAGCAAAGGAAACTCAAGAGCTACCGTGAAGAATATCGAGTAACGAAATGATGCTTGGAAGTTGTAGGAAGAAAACTATTTTGGTTGTGTATTTTCATGCACTGTTTTGCTGCATCTCTTTCTGTATTTTCGTGCATATGTCTTAGTTCTCAACAATGGTGTAAGGGGGTGTTTATATAGGTGAGGGAGGGGCTGAAAAACTGCCTGAAAACTGCCTCCATAATAGCCAAATAATGGCCATTATGGAGGTAGTAAAGTCACCAACATAAATGGTGAAAGACCAACGGATTTGGCCATTATAGGAGGAGTAATTCAGCCAAAATAAATGGCTGAATTGAGTGCTTGGCTTTTCTGTCTTGACCGTCGAAATTCTGAACTTCAGGGACCCAAACTGCACTTTTGAAACTTCTGGGATCAAACTGTACTTCTGGCCCAAAAAGATAATATCAGAAGACCCACAGCCCGTGACCCGGAACCCGAACCGGACGGGACGGGACGGGCGGGCGGCGGCGCGCGTGTGGTCTTTCCTCGAACCGAAGCACATCTAGGTCCTCCCTCCTTTAAACACATGGGATACCCCTTGGGGTCCCAAACCCCAAACCAATTTCGAATCTTATATACACAACAATTCTTTCTTCCTCTACCGATGAGGGAGAATTACACACAATACCACACTTTCCATGCTTCAAACACCTTACTTCGTGAACCAATATCTCTTTCATTTCTCAATGAAATTTGACGATTCTTGGCCCTACGGTTATCTACGTACTTAGTAGATCATGCATGTGTGAAGAACCGGATTCTCCAACATACGTTACACTAGTGTTTAAGCCGTTAAAGTTGGTCGGTCGCAACTCCCGCCAAAGGCAAATTTCCAACAAATTTATCAATATGCTGCAACTTTTGGCAGAAGTTATGCTGGATAACATATATGCTTGCATTAACAATTGCTTACCTATCATTGTAGCTAGACTGAGTTAAATATCACGAATAAAGATAAATAAAGACAGCTTAGGCAGAAATTAAAGCAAAAACTTATCCTCAACACCAAGTTCTTTTCTCCTGGTCCTCTTTTTACTTCAATTGGCTTCCTTTTCCACTTAGCAGCTCCAGGAGGACAACTACAAGGCATAAACATCAGTTTTATCCGACACCTAACCATGATGAAAATATTCAGGAGCTAAATACCTGCAGGTGCAATTCAAAGATCGTAAATATGGGGATGTTCATTACGGCCAAGAAACATGAGAATCTTATTCATAGTAATGCCTAAAAGTTATGAAGATAGAAAATATACCCAAATGTTCCTTTAACTGTTTTACAAAGGAAAGGTACAGAAGGTGCAGGAGTTCATGTAGCTAAACCAAAGTCACACAACTGCATGAATCAAGGTAAGGATTAAAATACAGAAGCTGTCAAAAGATAAAACCTACTTGCTAGACATGGCTTATATGAGAGAATCTACACCAATGCTAAACATTTATACATAACAAATTCTAATATTTTGGTAGAATCAAAAACTTCAACAAATAGAGATTTTCCAACATTATAGTAGATGAAGAACATGGGCGTGAAGCAATGACCCGAGGCATACTATTTCACAAAAATGATGATTGAAAGCCCACATTTGATCCTGATATTTTCACAGGCTTTAGTAACCCAATTTTACCCGATTCCTTTCCATCTAATTAATAGTATCTACTATTGTATACTTAGCAACATCAACAATGTCAGTATGATCATAGAACGTCAAAGAAATGAAACAGTTGTACATGTTTCTGCAACTTTATGAAAATTATTCCTCCTTTTGAAAAATTTACAAAGCTGAACATTCTCCTTGGTTGTTCACAGTTTCCATCACAGAAAGGAAGAAACAGTTTAACACATCGGTCACCTGTATGTCCTAGAGACAATATATATTAGGGACAAAACGTACTTGAACATATTAGCGAATATTCTCCGAATATTCTCTGTATATTTTGTAATTATGATAGATGTATATTTAAGGTAACTTAGGATTCTAATTATATTAGGAATCAACCTTTGTAAGATAAGTTAGGATTCGTACCATATTAGGAATCAACCTTTGTACAACTATATATATTGTGAATAATGAAAGGAATTCCTAAGGGAAATTATTCTATCTTTCATAATTACAAAATATACAGAGAATATTCGGAGATAGTGTACAGGGCCAAGATGGAAAATTGTAAAATTATGCCAACTCCGGTGGACTCAAAATCCAAGCTTAGTGCCAATGACGGTGCGCCAGTTTCTGATCTCACTCTATATCGGAGTCTAGCAGGTGCTCTTCAGTATTTTACATTCACTAGGCCTGATATTACATATGTCGTTCAGCAGGTGTGTCTGTTCATGCACGACCCCCGAGAGTCCCATTTTGCCGCCCTCAAACGTATTATCAGATACATTAAGGGCACACTAGACTTCGGATTACATCTATACCCCTCTGCCCCAACTAAGCTACATGCCTACACGGATGCAGATTGGGCAGGATGCCCCGACACACGTCGCTCCACCTCAGGGTACTGTGTATTTCTTGGGGATAATCTTATCTCATGGTCCGCCAAGTGGCAGGCCACACTTTCCCGTTCAAGTGCTGAAGCAGAATATCGCGGTGTTGCTAACGTAGTTGCTGAGATCTGTTGGCTCTGAAATCTTCTTTTGGAACTCCAGTGTCCACTCCGCAAGGCATCTATAGTCTATTGTGACAACATATCTGCCATCTATATGTCTTATAATCCGGTCCAACATCAGCGGACTAAGCATATTGAGATGGATATCCACTTTGTGCGAGAGAAAGTTGCCCGTGGTCAGGTCAAAATATTACACGTGCCTTCCTCTTATCAGTATGCAGACATCTTCACAAAGGGACTACCGCGACAGCTCTTCACCGACTTCCAATCCATCCTTAGCGTTCGGCCTCCTCCCGCTCCGTCTGAGGGGAGTATTAGCGAATATTCTCCGAATATTCTCTGTATATTTTGTAATTATGATAGATGTATATTTAAGGTAACTTAGGATTCTAATTATATTAGGAATCAACCTTTGTAAGGTAAGTTAGGATTCGTACCATATTAGGAATCAACCTTTGTACAACTATATATATTGTGAATAATGAAAGGAATCCCTAAGGGAAATTATTCTATCTTTCCGAACACATTCGTATTATTAATGAGATTAATATTTATGGCATTTGTAATTATTGAATTATTATTTGATTGTTTGTAATTATTCATTAATGTGCATCCCTTGAGCTTACGTTGTCATTAATAGAGTAATATATTAATGATAGAACATAACTCTCAAAATAGTCTCGACTAATGATCATCGAAAATGGGATATCGATGATATGTTATAAGTCGACATGTGGTCTGCATCACATTCTTGGAGAATGTAGTATGTCTCACAGCTACAAGTAATGGTTACTCGTGATGGACACATGGATACTTTGGAGAAGTATTGGTATACCCTGCCGATAAACTATTTGTTATACATGTCTATAGTGTTATCGGCGTGTGGAATATAAAGGTCCTTTGACTTGAGGTCAATACTCACTTTGTTTACATAATGATGTACTTTGACCAAGTTCTAAGCTTAAACTCCTTCTGGATAAGATACGACTTGTGTTGGGTGCATCAGGATGTAAATCAAGGTGGTAGTTGAGCCAATAATAGGATTCATTCCTCGATTGGAAATTCGAGAGAGCACTCAGCTTCTCAATGTTACTAGGTTGACTAAAGTCACTGGTCAGTGCAAGAGACATATTTAGAATATAGTCTAGTTGTCAACTAATAAATGTGAGATAAAGTGATTAAGTCATATGGATAGACACTTTGCAAATCCTAAGCTTAATCGAGTGTGTCGCGAATGAAAGAAATTTATAGTTCCGTATAAAGGTTAAGTTTGCTGGATTCATGTAAACGTACTTCATATATTGAGTTCGTTATACGACGCAATCTAGGAGTTTCATATGGACCTTAATTAGATTAATGTCGATATGTGAAGGTTTATAGGGTCACACTATATGCGATTGTTTCTTCGAAATAAGAGTGTATTGAGAAAGTATTAAATACTCGATTGAGAATCGTTATATTTAATTTATAATAATTATAAAATATTTCTATTTGATAGAAATTATTTAATTAAGTCGAATTGGAATTCGGATTTAATTAAATGTGTTGGATATATTATATGGTACTCGGACAAATACAGGGAAACAATTGGGCCAGAAATTACTGGCCCAAAATGAGACCTTTGGCAGTCCAACTTGGACGTGTGAGGTGGACCAGTTGGGCTGTAAAGTGAAGCTCTCTAGGGGAGTGCGTGAACAAGCACACCTGCTGAACTGCATATGCAATATCTGGCCGAGTAAATGTGAGATACTGAAGAGCACATGCGAGACTCATATAAAGAGAGGGATCACTAACCGAATCCCCATCATATTCATTGAGTTTGGACTTAGAGTCGACGGGAGTGGGCATGATATTACAATTTTCCATTTTAGCCATGTAGGACGATCTTCTCTAATACTTATGTTGACACAAGAACATGTCATGTGCGGATATGGTCACTGATATCCCCAAAAAATAACTCAACTTACCCAAGTCAGTTATAGCGATTTCGGACTTGAGTAGAGCAATGATCTCGTGCTTCAGGCCATCTGAAGAAGCTATTAGTATAATATCATCCATATATAACAGAAGGTAAGTTGTGTCAGTACAGCGATGAAAAATGAACAATGAATTACACTCTTGCTGCACACCAAACCGATTTGTATGATATAAGTGGAAAACCGCTCATACCAAGCCCTGGGCTTGTTTCAGTCCATATACGACTTACGAAGACGACAAACATGATGAGGAGCCTTCGGACTGGGCAGCGGGGTCGGGGACTGGGTAGTGGTGAAGGGCAGTGGGGGCTGGGCAGTGGGATAGGCATGGGCTGGGCAGGGTGGCGGGTAGGGTCCGACAGGCAGTGGGGTGGGGTCGACGGGATGGGTGGTTAGACAGCCGAATGGTGTAAATTTTGAAGTACATTTTGGAGTAGAGGAGAGGTGTCGGAGTCATCAAGAAAACTATAATCAGCGACTCAATTTTTTTGGATATTGTCAAACGGGAAGACGTACTCAACAAATGTGACATTGCATGAGATTAAGATTTTGTCTGTGGATATCTCATAGCACAAGTACCCCCTATGGTTTGACGGGAAATCGAGGAAGACACATGAAGTGGAGCGAGGTGCTAATTTTTAGGGACTGTGGAGGCTAAATTTTGGCAACAAAAACAACCGAAAATTTGAAGGTGATCATAGGAAGGGATCCGACGGAATAGAATTTCGGTGGGTGTCCTATTTTGAATCATATAGGTAGGTTAGATGTTAAGAATGTGTTCTACCATCTTTAATGCATAAACCCAAAATGCAGGGGGAGAGACGCATGAAAAAGAAGGGTATGAATCATGTTGTTAATGGTGCAAAGAATTCTTTCGATTTTACCATTTTGAGGGGAAGTATGGGGCAGGAGAAACGGAATATCATGCTATTAGCCGCACAAAAAATTATGAAAAAGGGAGTTATTGAATTCACGACTATTATCACATTGAAACGTTTTGATGTCTTTTTTAAATTGTGTTTTAACCAATGTACGAAATTCAAGGAATTTGGAGTAAACTTGAGACTTAAGTTTAAGCAGATAGACCCAAAGAAAGTGAGAGAAGTCATCCAAAAATACCAAATAATATTTATGACCTAGGTTGCTGGTTATAGGAGATGTCCATAAATCCGCATGAATAATATCAAAGGGAGAGAAAGTAATACTAGAAGAAAACGTAAATGGAAGTCTAACATGTTTCCCTAGATGACAAGAGGAGCAACTATGGGCAAGGTTCCCTTTATTACATTGGATTAAATTGTGATTTCTAAGAAAATAAAAAATATGGGCTCCGGGATGTCAAAGTCTACTATGCCACGCTGAGGAGGAGATGACAACTAGAGATGTGGGAGAATTGACACTGACAGTGGACGTGGATAGGAAAGGATAGAGATCTCCCTCACTATTGCATCTTATAAAAAGTTTCCCCGTACGTAGGTCCGTTATAGAAAAACCAAATGGGTCAAAATTAATGGATACAGAATTATCGGTGGCAAATTTTCAAACAGAGATTAGATTCTTGATAATGTTAGGGGCATATAGGACGTTTTTAAGGGAGAAGTGGGGATGCGGTGGTGGTGTTAGTGTGTGGACAAACCCTTGAATTGAAATGCGATGACCATTTCCGATCATAATAAATTGAGGAGTATTGAAATTGCGCAATTGAGGAAGATTACCAGAATTGTTCATGAGGTGAGACGTGGCGCCCGTATCCATATACCACGTATTATCGTGCTGCTGCTAGGCCGCTGTGTAGTGGGGCTGGTGGTTGGACAGTGGCCAGTGGTGCTGGGCCGCTTTGTATTGGGCCTCGGTGGTGCCCATTGTGGTTGTTGGGCCTGGCTTGGAAAGGGGCTAGTCGATGGGGCCCAGTGCTCGAACAATTGCCAAAGACTTGGGCTGCCCACTGTGTTTGTTGCTGGGACTGTGGCTGATTATTTGTGACGTTAGGTGTTGAGGAAGCGGGGGAAGCTATGTGGGCCGCGAGTGACGCCACGAGGGTATCCAAAATTTAGTAGATAAATAAAAGGGGTGTAGAACTGTTGTATATCAGATGTATATCGGGGATATACGACCTGCTGGAGAGATAGGAAAAGTAAGAAGGTTGTATATCATAAATCAACAAGGGTTTCAAAGCAATCCTTGAGTTTTGATAAGTTGTCAATAAAGTTGTCTACTTTAGTATATAATATTCAGAAATCAACTCTCAGTTTCTGCACAGCATGAGTGACTCTTAAGGTATTTGTATTTGGTTCGTTCACTGATTCTAAGGTATTTGTATTTGGTTCGTTCACTGAAGAGGAAACGAAGTCATTGCTGAACCAGCCATTTGGTTATGATCAGAGATGGCAGTGGATCCTGGACTCGGTGGATCCAGAGTTTTATAGGATATGGATCTTCAAAATTTGGAACCGACAGATTCGGATCGGACCCGGATCCGTCTCTGACGGATCGGATTTGGATCTAGGTCTTGTATTTGAGATCCGTATCCGGTCCAGATCCGATCCGTAAATCCATTTTTTATTAAATATATCTATAACCTAGAATGTAATTTTATAAATATTTTCTTAAGGGACAAAGCAGAGGCTCACATGATATGGCAAATCAATTCTGGTAGCTGTAGCTTTTGGTGGGATAATTGGAGTGGTATTGGCCCCTTAGCAGAAGATTATCCTAGAGCCAAGAAGAGCACTAAAATTCTAGTGAGACACTTCATCATAAATGGAAATTGGAATATTCCTTTGTTACAAAACATTCTAGCAGACAATACAATCCAGCATATTCTGTCAATTGATATTGGCAACCATGGAAAGCAAGACAGTTTTCTGGGACCTCACAGAAGATGGAAAGTTCTCCAACAACTCTACTTGGCACCTGATTAGAGACAAAAACCAAACAATTAGAACTTAACTAAGGTATGGAACTCTAACATTCCTTTTAAAAACTCATTTCTTGTTTGGAAACTTTGTCAGGGTAAGCTTCTTTTCGATGAAGTTATAGCTAAATTCGGGATACGCAAAGACTCAACTTGTAAATGTTGCATCATCCCGAGAAGAGAATCCATCCAACATGTTTTCATGCATGGAGAAGCAGCCCAACACACTTGGAAATACTTTGGAGGGCCATTGGGAATCAGAAGTCGCACAGGAACCATTAGACATGCTTCATGAATGGTGGAGTCAAAAGTCTAACAACACAGTGCATCGTTTGGTTCTTCAAGCTGCCCCTATTTTTATATGTTGGGAAATATGGAAACAAAGTTGTGGATGCAAATACGGTGGCAATAGAAGCTTCAACATATACGTGATGATTCAACACATCTGCTGGAATATTCGAAGTGTTGTCAACAAGGCCTTTCCTAAGCTAGCTTTGACATTACCTTGGATCACATTTTGTGATAATTTTCTCAACTTAAACCTGTTGTTAAATGCTTAACTGTTTGTTGGCAATTGCCAACAATAGGGGCTCTAAAAATGAATACCGATGGGTTTCATTTCAACAGGTGGAATATTATTGAAGGCAAAAAATTTTACATGTGGATCCAGATTCGATCAGTGGACCCGGTGTATCCGATGAATCCGGATTTAGATCTGATTTTTATGGACCCGATGGATCTTGATCCGGATCTGGATCCAGGTATGAAAAACAGATCTGGATCCGGATCTAGTAGGATCCGGCCCAGATCCGATCCGTTGCCATCTTATGATGCGAATAAGCACGTGGAAGCAAAGGTGCCCCAGACTATCTCACATGCACCGAACAGTGTGTTCGGATTGAGAGTATAGAGACTAGAGAGAGAAGGGAGGGGTAGGGTTTGGCTTCTGATCATGTAGAATATTGTAAATCTCCTTGATAGAGTTCTCTTTTTAATGTCATATATATAGAGTATACAATTGTAGTCCTACTAAAGTTAGAATTTCTATTTTACTTTAATTACAATTGTAGTCCTAATATAATTAGAATCTCTATTTTACCTTAATTACACTAAATATTAATTACATAATATATTGTGAATATATATGGAATATATTCACTATCAAAAAACACACCCGAGCATCTGAAAAGGAGCCTGGTGCTCACTATTAAGCTCAAGATGGTGGTTGCCATAAAATTACAGCATAATCAAGGAATAACACCAGTTACCCAGGTTTACCATCTTCTAAGGTGAACACACCTGTGTTATGACTTGTGATTCAACTCAGCATTAAACCACTTCTAACAATGACAGAGTAAATCAAAGACAGACTTGAATAAAATTTTAAAGCGCAAGTACACTACAAGAAAGTATAGAATTGGCAACAAAACTTTAGCAATAATATATATATTGTTCCTAAAAATGTAAATGACAACAAACATTTAATATATTGTTGCTAAACAACATAAATGACAACAAAAAAAATAACTTGTTGTTGCGAAAACTTATCACATCGGAGGTTATTGCAATGACATGCAACATTTTTTGTTGTTGCGAAAAGTACTTTTGACAACAACATCCAATATATGGTAACAAATTTATTGTTGACAAATACCTTTCTTCTTGTAGTGGTAAGGATTGCATGGAAAATGAAGATGGCAATGAGGGAAGAACGTAAATAGTTAGCAGAGAAAAGCAAGAAATAGAACAAACTTGAAGCAAGAGAATAATAAAATTTAAAAGATAGAAAAGGAACAATACAAAGAAAGAATGGGGAAAGAAGTAAACAATGGAGAGAGTGAGAGACTAAAGAATAAGTAGCGTAAGAAAAGCAACAATCGTGATCTCTGGTATCCATGCTCAAACCCCTAAAACACTCCTCTGTCGAGAGTTAATCA
Source organism: Anisodus tanguticus (assembly GCA_034509755.1). Lineage (NCBI taxonomy): Eukaryota > Viridiplantae > Streptophyta > Magnoliopsida > Solanales > Solanaceae > Anisodus > Anisodus tanguticus. The sequence continues at coordinate 1,450,345 of CM067543.1, read as the reverse complement.
TTGTCTTGAAATCATCAAAATCCATTTTATATGATGGTGGTAAAACTGTATCGACAAACAAAAATTGACAAACACATAAGCACCACAGAATAAATGATAGAGAAGTAGTAAACAACATGAGCTAATGAGAACACAGCCAAAACATATACTGTGGGAGATTTGTGTCGAACAGATCGGATAACACTATTTGAATCTTCCTTTCCAGTTCATACCCTACCAAAAGCACACAAAATGTCAAGAACCAGATACGTGAAAGAAACAGAACCGCGAAAGTCCAAAATTCTAGATCATATTCCCACTATCAGTGCTAAGAAAGCAAAAGAAATCAAATTACATACGTTAAATAAGAACGACACACTGTTAAAATCGCTGCAAACATGCATATAATCAAATCATACACATGAACTTCTCGCTTCTTTGGCAACCCCGTCTTCTTCTTTAACTAAAAGTTCCATATCTCCTAAGGTGAATAAAAGTTCAGTGCCTCCACCATCCACATTAAATTATCAAGATAGAAAAGATGCCAGCCTCTCCAAGTTCAAAGGCAAGCATGTTGTGGTTTGTTTATCCTGCTAATGAATCTCCTCAGTGTAAAAACAGGTATAGTTTAGACGCCTTGACTTTTGAGTCCAAATTCAGCTAATTCTCACATCTAGTTAGATATTTGATGATTCTAGACAAAAATATTAGAGAAATTCAAAGCATGATAAAGAAGTACGTAAGAACTGTTTTCTAAGCGGTGTTATGTTGTTATGCAAAGTTTTTTTTATATTTTATCGTGAAACGCAAAGTTAAATAAAAATATTGTGGAAAAAGATAAAGGACATTCATGGTAAGTGAGTCCTATAACATCACCCCAATTCTGTTGATATATACATTGTACACTCATCTTTGATAAATTGTGGGAAAATATTGTGGAAGAAGAAGTAAAGTTGGATGTTCCGAACCACCATTCTTTTTAACCCGCGCATCTTTGATAAATTTGTTGACAGCCTTCCGCTTCATTTTGTCCTGATTTTGATGAAGAATTTGACAAAAAAGATAAATAAGAATGCTCGTTTATGAGGCATGCCACATCAGCAGGCCTTTGTCCCAGTTTTTTTTTTTTATATATATATATATATATAACAAAATGTATACCACCAAAAGGATGTGCTGAATTGTGAGAGTGCTGATTATCCCTTAATTAGAGGTCTCGTATTTGAATTTTTGATATGAAAATATCCGTGGCAGGGAGCGCTTTCCGCAGTAATGAATCAATGTGAGTACCTGACACCGAGTTCGAAGTCAAAAATAAAATAAAATGTGTATTACCATTTCTCAATATTTTGTGATAATTGTTTAAGTACCATTCTGATGTATAATGGTGTGTTCGGTTGGTTTGTGCGCATATTGAATTAGTGTAACTCGGTTATTTAATTGAGTACCTATAATTTTTCAATAATATAGATATTATGTAAGTTTGTATTTACCTTAATTATTTTACTGAATATCTCTTATCTTTCACAAGACAACACAATTCAGACTATTCAATCGAGTATGTGTTACTCATTTCAATTATATAACGACGTATTCATACTAATTATTGCACCGAATACCTTCTACCTTCAAGACAAGTATCTGCCATACTGAAATTTGAACTCTCATCTCACATATTTATACATGTTTCATTAGCCGTTAATACACACTCTTGAGTCTTGAGTACTTTAATTAAGGAATTTATTTCATAGAATTGCATCACGAAAAATGCTTTTATACCTAAAATATTTTGTAGTTTTTTGACAGAATAAAGTTAGTCTTAATAAGAAAGCAATATATAAATTCATTCCACTTTCGAAATTGTGAAACTGTTTTATAGAATTATTGGATTGAAAACATGAATCACGACATATAAAAGATTAAAGAAAAGTACCATGTATTAAGTAAAAAAAAGAAGTAGACATAATTTAGGAGAAAAAGGAAAATCTAGAATTAGTAGAAATAGGAATTGATCACAATGCCTAAAAGAACCATCAAGGTCAGATACTTTACTTAAAATGAGAACTTCTTTTTGTTGTTAGTAACTTATACAGATCAATGAATCTAGATTTTACCACTCTTTTTTGGTAAGAAGAGGATAGAAAGACAGAAACATGGAATATGACAATATATTACAAGAATAAGGTGCATAATTTAATATCTATAAGTGAAAATTTCTTTTAATTTTCATTGTTTCTTTAATTTCCTTTGATACAATGATATTCTATAAGTCAAAAACGAAGAGAAAGGGGTTAAAAATATCTCAACATTTGTGCTTTGTATTATATACGCTCTTTGTTAACCTATCGACTCATCTATGCTTCAACATTATCTTATGCCTCAAATATACGTTTAAATTAAGCTCTCTTTTTATGGTAGAAATCGATCGATACCAAAAAAACAGAATCATAATGGATCGAAACCTCTTCTCTTTTTTCAATTAGTGAGATTCTATCTCTTAATTGGAAAATTATCGCCAAGCACTCCTTTAATTCCTCGTAGTCGACCGACAACAAGAATTAGAATCAAACTATATTACATCTCTTTCCATGTAGTCGGTATTCTAGAAGCAAAACTTCCCGATCATCTAACTCCTTGTGTGGAAATGTTTTTCATGATTTTTAGCTTTTTCACATAAGCTCATTTTTTTTATTGGCATCTAGGCGAACCAGCATGTCGGATTAATTAACTCAACGTAAAAAAAAGCTCATTAGGTCAAAACTGGGAAAATGCTTAGTAATTGCGAAAGGTTAACATCCCTCCGTCCTTATTAATAGTAGCAAAAACCAGGTAATTTTGTGCCGTAAAACGACAAATTGGAAATGAAATGCAATGTACTTTTCAAATTGGCTTTAAAAATACAAAGTAGCCCAAAATGATAATCCAATTTTACATTGGCAATTGAGGATCTAGTTAAGTACTCAAATATTCCAACAACTCAAATCAAGAAACCAAACTCACATTGGTTAAAATCACTGCTAGTTAATTAATACTAACAAGCAGCTACCAATGCTAGTACATAGTCATAACTAATTCATCATATTATAAACAATAGCTGAATTAATTAATTAACAAACTCCAGATTTCTTCTGTTTCTTGTCAGCAACAAACTTCTTCCATGCAGCAGTAGCCTCCACCTGCAGTTCCATTTCCGTTTTGTGATGCACGGATCCGCTGCCATTCGCCACCGCCTTCTCCTCGGCCACGACAAGCTTGGCGTTGACACGTGCTGGAAGTGTGTCGAGTTCGTGAAGGACTTTTCCAATGTCCATTATCTGTCGGAAAAACATTATGAACGAAGAACGCAAAAGATTAAGGCTTGAAACACGTTATAAACACTTCTTAAAAGCGATATTCCTTTAATTCACGAGATTATATTATGGGCCGGGTTGAATCCAAATAGTTTTAGTAAAAAAGACAAATTATTAAATTTCTACAGTAAGCATATGTTGTATATAGTCTTCAATTGTGTTTGTTAGGAAGATGTGTATGGGAGTTTGTCCCACATTGGAAGAATAAGAAAAGCTTGATGTGTTTATAAGTACTTTTGTATTTGGTATATTAAATTGAAAAGAGTTCATTTAGTTGGGCCAAACATGCATTGGACTAGCACGTGCACGAACACGAGCTTCAATATCATTTAATCTTTGACTGTTTTTTTTTTAAAAAAAACATTGATTTCATGAAAAGTCACAATTGTTTATGAAAGATTACATTGTTTCGTGAAAGATTATAATTGTTCATGAAAGGGTACTTGATTCCTTTAAATATGGAATGGCACATGATTAAAAGACCACTTGCAATTTATATCTTCCAACCAAGAAAACCTTCTTTCTTTCAAGCAATTCATGTTCATGAAGAACGAATAAGTTGTTGTAAAATTCGTTCTTAAGATTAGGGAATCCTGGGGGTAATTAGCAAGTTAATCCCATCAGCAATATAGTGGGAGCTAATATTATCCCAATGACAGAGAATCATCTCGTCCTAATCTAGTTTCTACAATTCATTTCTTATCATACAGATCTCTTTTTCTAACAGCAAATAGTCAATAATCAGGTTTTTAATTGCAAAATTTGGTGGAAAAAAAGAATGTTGTGGCCAGAAAAGAGAAAATATTTTTATTTAGATGCAAGATAAGAAGATTACTTTTTCTTTTTGTGAAGTGAACATCCAAAAAATCGGTAAAATTCACAAATATTCACTTTTCAGCCTCTACAATTGATAAATAGTAACTGTCAATTGTCATAGAGCCTCAAATTCCACCAATGAATCCTATAGCAATGTCCTGAAGTTCCACTTATATATGAAATTTGAAATTCCATGAAAGTAGCTAATTTTAAAAGATAGGTCAGAAAAGTAACCAGATTTCTTACAGAAAAAACAAAAATAATCATAAATGGTTGAGTTGCTACTTTTTTCTTCTCTTTTTGGTATTATATAACCATATGATTTCTGAAACCAACTGACCTGATTAATTAATCCAGAGATTAACTCTATTCCTAAGGGCAATTACTTAAGACGAAAGGATGCATCCTTAGTCCCCCTATCTAAAGGGACTCTATTCCTAGGACGTTATGATCATAGGAAACATCCTTTCGTCTTATGAAGACACAACTTCTCGTTCGGTTTTTCTTTTATGAATATTAATTTATATTTGAACAAAATTCTAACAATTACGTACCAGTCGCTCCGCGAGTGTTCTGGAGAAATCTTCCCTGATGACAACTCTAAGAACTGTGATGTGTTGAGCATTTGCTGGCATTGTGTATGCTGGAACAATCCATCCAAACCTCCTTAAAGTTTCAGAAATCTCAAACTCACTGTGTTTGCTATTGTCTTTAAGAGAGAATGCAACTAAGGGGACTCCAATTTCTTTGGAAACTATGTCGAATCTCCCTGTCTTTTCTAGTCCTTCTCTTAGTACCCTTGCATTTTCTTGACAATTCTCCATAACATTCTTGTAACCCTGTTATAGCATATAGTAGAATTTTCATATTGTAAGATAACTATAACAAAATCGTCAGCTTTAAAGTGTGCAACTTTTTAAAGATATACATAGTTTTTATACACTAATAGTCGGTTAAAATGAAACAGTAGAGTAATGTTAGCAAGTTATGTTGTTCGGGTCTTCCAAAGATATTGTTGTGCTCATGTTGGATCGTCTAAATAGTATGTACTCTTAGATGAACCAACACGGATGCATAACAAATTTCTGAGCTTTAAGGAGTGTAATTCTTGAAAGATATACAATTTTTATACGCTACTAGTCGGTTAAAATGCACCAGTAGAGGTAATGGTAGAATCTATATGTTGCTCGTACTTTTCAAAATGTCATTATACCTGTATTGGACTAAAGTAGTATGTACTTTTAGATGATCCGACGCAATGCAATAACATTTTTGGAGAACCCAAATAACATAGACAAGAATTACATCCGCTTAGCTTTTCAATAAAAAAAAAATTAATTGCACTCACCTTTTTAGCTTTTTCGTATATCTACTATTTTATATTTTGAATCTCTATTGTGGCACCGGTGTCGAATCATCTAAATAGTATGGTATATTTAGATGATAATCCAATATAGAAACAAAAACATTTATGAAGGCTCCGAGTAAGCTTTACACTAAAAATACCAAAGTAATCTTGAACTCACCTCATAACCCAAGCGGATAAGTTGGTAATATTGAGCAATTACTTGACTAGAACCTGCATGACAATATATCAAAATATGACCATAATAATAGAATATTCACCAAATATTATTACATTAATTGTATATCTCTTATTTTAGGTAGAATTGTATTTCTATTGTAATTAGGTCTCCTATTTTAGGTAGAATTATATTTTCTATTGTAATTAAGTTGATTAGTTACCTAGTTTATATATATATATATATATATATATATATATTGTACGTTATTGATGAATAAAATCAAGGAACATATATTCCTTTATGGTATCAGTAGCCTAACCCTACACAAAATTACCCATCACGCCGCCGACCCCCTGTCGTGCGCAAAACTCTTCAAAATCCATTGTCGTGTCTACGAAGTTATCGATCACATCATCGCTCCTAAATCGAAGTCCACATACCCACCCTCGACTTCGACTTCTAATGATGCACTTTGGTCTCGTTTGGATGCCACTGTCCTCCAGGGGATATACGACACGATCTCTAATGATCTATTGCACACAATCATTGAGACCGATGACACTTCCCGCCAAACGTGGGAACATTTAAAAAAAAAATCACGACAACAAAACTTAACGTGCGTTATACCTTGAAAATCAATTCAAGGACGTTCATCAGGACGATTTCCCAAACGTATTTGCATATTGTCAAGAACTCAAGATGTTTGCCAACCAACTCTCCAACGTTGACGCACCAATCACTAATCAACGATTGGTCATGCAACTTATTGCAGGCTTGAACAAATCCTATGACGGTGTTGCTATCATCCTTCAGCAATGCACATCGTTACCACTATTTTATGAGGCCCATTCGAAGCTAATTCTTGAGGAAACCCGGAAAATCAAATGCAACACCACTTAGGCCAGCATTATAGACACTGCCCTCACCATTACCGTCAGGCCCTCCGTTGACGGCAAGGCCTCCAATTCCAGCAGCCAGCACCGCCGACTCGAGGACCCGCAGTAGGCCAGATCAACATGCAACAACCGTCGAGGGCGGTAGTCCGATAAGGGTCGCGGCGGACGAAATTCCGACAGCAACGGCGGCTGAAAGGGACAGTCCCCACCGGCAGGAAACAACCACCAACGACTGCGGCAGTGGCAGCAGCATCCGTCATGGGCAGCCTACCCGCCGTGGGCTGCGTGGGCCCCACTATCATAGACCTCTCATCCTTACCTGTATCTGACATCCTGATGGACTCCACCTCCGACCCGACAGGCCCAACCTGGCATACGGTCTTACCTTTCATTTTTCCTGCCCTCACACCTCCTCCCAAAATGGTAAAGCCGAATGGAAAATCTGAACCATAAACAACCTAATTCGTGCCCTACTTACCCATGCCTCAATTCCCCCCTCAATTCTGGCATTACACACTCTCCATGGCCACTTATCTCCTCAACATAATCTCAAACAAGTCTCTAGCTCTACGATCGTCCACTCAAGTTTTGTTTCGTAGGAACCCCTCCTACCAACACTTGAATATTTTTGGATGTTTGCTATCCTCTCCATCTGACCACTCACAAACTCCAACCCCGATCTTCTCCGTGTGTGTTTCTGGGTTACCCCTTCAATCATCTTGGTTACTCTTGCTATGACTTATCAAGCCGTAAAATAATTATTTCACGTCATGTCCTATTTGATGAGTCTCAATTCCCTTTTGCCTCATTAAACTCACCACCTCGGCATTCCTAAATGTTGGCCTGAACCCCCTTCTAATTCATCATTTACATAATCCGACGTCCCAGTCCCGCACACAAACACACCATGGTCAGTCCAGGACACGTTGTCCACCCGGTTTCACCAATGGTGGTTTTGAACAACCCATCTCAAGGTGATACCGCAGCCACCTCTCGGCAAACCGAACCTCGGCCAGCCGATCCTGCCACTCTTCCCTTCCTCCTCTTATCAGCAGTTCCGCGACACCCGTTATCCTCCCATCCCGCGTCCCAAGGCACGCTCTCGGATAATGGAAACTCGTGCCATGCACGAAATTTCCAAATCTAAACAGTTGTTTAACCTATCCGTTTCAGTTGTCCCTTCCCCTGTCCCTCGTAATCCGAAAGATGCCTTGTCCGACCCAAATTGGAAAGCCGTAATGATTGATGAATATAATGGTCTTATTGATAATAAGACGTGGGACCTAGTACCCCGTCCACCTAATGCTAACATTATTCGTTCTATGTAGATTTTTAGACATAAAAATAAATCTGATGGTTCTTTTAAGAGGTACAAGGCCCGTCTTGTAGGTGATGGCATGTCTCAACATGTGTGGATTGTGATGAAACGTTCAGCCCGGTCGTAAAGCCCACAACCATCCGGACCGTCCTCAGCATTGTCATATCCTAGTCTTGGCCCATTTATCAGCTTGATGTCAAGAATGCTTTCTTACATGGGGATCTTCATGAAACGGTATATATGCATCAGCCTATGGATTTCAGGGATCCTATTCATCCAGATTATGTGTCTATTGCGGAAATCACTTTATGGACTGAAACAAGCTCCTCGAGCATGGTACCAGCGGTTCGCCGATTATGTCTCCTCTATCATTTTCACATAGCAAATCTGATCATTTTATATTCATCTACAACAAAGGTCCGAACATGGCTTACCTCTTATTATATGTTGATAACATCATCCTTACCACATCATATGATGTCCTCCGCCAGTCCATTATGTCTCTTCTTTCATCTGAGTTTGCTATGAAGGATCTGGGGGCCCTGAATTATTTCTTGGGCATCTCTGTCACAAGCCATTCTGGCGACCTATTTCTATGTCAGAAGAAATACGCCAAAGATATCATTGACCGTGCAGGCATGACTTCTTGCAAGCCATCCCACACGCCAGTGGACACCAATTCCAAGCTCAGCGCTGATTTCGACCCTCCGTATTCAGACCCAACTCACTCTCGTAGCCTGACTGGGGCCCTGCAGTACCTCATATTCACGAGGCGTGCAACAAATCTGTTTGCACATGCACAATCCGACGAAAGCACACATGCATGCACAATTCACTTCGGCTTACATCTATACAGATCCGCACTCTCTGGTCTCACTGTTTATTCTGATGCTGACCGGGGTGGATATCCTGACACCCGACGCTCAACATCTAGTTACTGCATTTTCTTCGGAGATAACCTATTGTCTTGGTCTTTCAAAAGGCAACCTACACTATCCCGATCCAGTGCTGAAGTAGAGTATAGAGGTGTAGCCAACGTCGTCTCTGAGTCTTGTTGGATCCGTAACCTACTACTTGAGCTTCACTGCCCGATTCAAAAGGCAATACTAGTCTACTGCGATAATATTAGTGCGATATATCTTTCCGACAATCCCGTCCAACATCACCGCACCAAACACATTGAGATGGACATTCATTTTGTTCGCGAAAAAGTGGCTCATGGTCAAGCTCGTGTTCATCATGTTCCTTCTAGATATCAGATTGCCGACATCTTCACCAAAGGACTTCCGCGCATACTGTTTGATGATTTTTGAGCCAGTCTCGATGTTCGTGAGCCTCCCGCTTCGACTGCGGGGGTGTAATAGAATATTCACCAAATATTCTTATATTAATTGTATATCTCTTATTTTAAATAGAATTGTATTCCTATTGTAATTAGGTTGATTAGTTACCTAGTTTAGATATTCTTATACTACTATATATATTGTACATTATTGATGAATAAAATCAAGGAACATATTCCTTTACATAAGGCTAATGATATAGCTGATTGTACATCTCATCTAGTTGGACATCATGTGCTTTATGATAAGTAGTATATGTTGGAAATTAGCCTTTGGCGGGGAGATGCGTCCACCCATCTTTGATGAATTAAACACTAGTGTTTCGCATGTTGGAGACCTTGTCTCTTCGCACATGCATGATCTACGAAGTGAGTAGATGACCGTAGGGCCAAGAATCGTCTAATTTCGTTGAGAAATGAAAGAGATATTGGTCCACGAAGTAAGGTGTTTGAGACATGGAAATGTGGTGTGGGACAAATCTACCACATCGGTGGGAATAGGAAGAATTGCTCTCTATATAAGTCTCTAATGTGGTAAAGGGTTTGGATCCCCAAGGGGTATCCCATGTGTTTAAAGGAGGGAAGACCTAGATGTGCTTGGGTTCAAGGCTAAGCCCACACGCGCGCCGCCGCCGCCCGCCCGTCCCGTCCGGTCGGTCGGTCCGGTCCGGTCTCGGTCTCGGTCACGGGTCACGGTCACGGGTCGTGGGGCGTGGGGCGTGGGCCTTTCGATATTATCTTTTTGGACCGAGAGAACTCGCCGGATGTACGCTTTGATCCCCGAAGTTTCATATGTACGGTTTGGACCCGAATTCTTTTATATGTACGAGCTTTGGTCCCCGAAGTTTCAATATTTACGCTTGGTCCCCGAATTTACGGAGACTTTTTCTCGCCTACCGTTGGGATCTGTTTTTTGAGGAATTAATCAGCCATTACTTGGCTGATTAACTCCTCTATTAACAACCCATTACTTGGGCGATTGGGCGACCTTTCAATGGCCATTAACGACCATTACTTGGCTGTTTTAATGCCCTCCTAAATGGCCATTAACAGCCATGTTTGGCAGTTGGACAGCCCATTCTCTATGCTATATATTGAGCTTCATTTGGCTCAATTCGGTGGCGAGAATATAGACGAAAAACAGGCCACAAAACAGACGAAAAAGACACCGAAAAATCAGCAAACCGGTGGCTGAAAAATCAGCAAAACGATGGCTGAAAATCAGTCAAAAACAAAGACCAAACCCTCACGTATACACAAGATATACACTACGAGACACACTATATACACAGAGACAAAAGAGAAGAGTAAAGAGAAACTCTTCCTTCCTATTCCATATCTTCACAAGTCGAGTCATATTTGTTTTCTTCGACGGGCTCAACCTATTGGCTTTGTAGTGTTGAGATTAAAGTGTTGTTTTATCTTGGGAGACTATTGCCCGCTAACGTAAAAGCATATATACGGGGCAATCTTGTCTTAAGGATAGAGGGCTATCCTCGACTCAACACACAACGTTGTAACCTTCCGTATTTAGTTGTTTCTTGATTTCGGGATATCAAGATTCAAGACACAACATACTTGCGGCGAGTTCTCAAAGTTGGCTTTGCAAGGTGATCAAGATTCAAGACACAACGCACTTGCGGCGAGCTTTGAAGTTTGACCATTTATTTATCCTTTCGAACATTTGTAATAGTTATTTACATCCCGTACTGCTTTATAAAGTACGATAGAGTACCAACAAATTTAAGACAAGATTGTATAGTATTACTATTAGTGTTCGAAAGATGTCGGTCAAAAGTTATGTGACCAAATCTGGATATGGCAATGGTTTTCTGGTAGAAGAGAGTGATGATGATGAACGTGTTCATGGTGTCACCGCTACCAAGATCGGTGGGAACAAGCGCTCACGAGAGCACGAGGATGTCAACTGGGACAAGAGGAGAAGACGAAGATGTTATTCTATCTTGTAGCGAAGGCCTATATCTGTCCCAGACAAAAGAACCGAATAATGGTGAGAAGGAAATGGACACTCAGTCTAATGAAATGACTGAAGTGAGCCAGAATCCGAAATTGGGATAAGTATTTTTCTTACTTGTCAAGAATAAAGATTAAATGATAAGTATTTTTCTTACTTGTCAAAAATAAAGATTAAATGATGTCGATTAAAAATGGATTAAAGTAAGGAGGAATATGAAAATAATTTATATTCCTTACGCTTTAACAAATCAGAAGTTTAATCTCATCTTCTTTTCCGTTTAAAAATTGGATTTTGTAAACGACTTAAAAAGATCCGTTCTTTTAAGTGTAATTATTAAAAGTGTGTAAAGTATGTTCGCACATACGAGTGAGAAAGATCCACTGACTGTGCGAAAATTGTTACCACTCTTAAGTAAGCGCCAAGAATTATCTCGGGCACCAATCATAACGGAAGAAGTCTAAAAGTTAATGACGTTGAGCCCGTCATATTATTTGGCGAAGATCCTTCATCGGATGATATTGGACACTCGGTCATACAAAGCCTCCGGCGACGGAGTGGGCCAAAATTCCTTTGATATGATGATATTGGACACTCGGTCATATAAAGCCTCCGGCGGCCGGAGTGATGCCGAGTTCATTTCATAGGAAAAGTAATGGACACCTAGTAAGGTGGGCCGAGTTTCCGTGTCCTAGATGATCCGAAGGCCTAAAGAAAGGCGAGAAAGAAATTGGACACTCGATCCGCCAAAACAACTAGAGTGGGCCCGAGTATCGAGATCACATATGATCCGATTACGCCCTAACCACGGGCAAGAGGTTGTTCATGTGAAGCAACGCCACCTCTAAAGTAAAAGGGGCTGGAGAGGTTGTCCTCAATAAGACTTCAGGGAATGGGATCACTCTAAGATGAGGTGATACATGTCCCAAACTTGGTTAAAGGGACGCCGTTGGTCAAGTTTGGTTTGAGACTAGTCCAACAGTGCGTAATAACTAAGAATGGTACAATATGTCTATAGCCAAATGAATGATATATTTGTAATCCGTGCATCTATGCCATCATAGATTAAGACACGTTAAATAGCAAGTCATTCAAAAGCTAACGATGTTGAGATTGTTGCCTTCTGTCAACATAAACCCTCAAAATAAATGTGAGGTAGGCGAAGAGGCAAAATCACCTTTCCAAATTCCGTCAAGGGAATAGCGAAAGAAGCACCGCTCCTCTAGAGCTTAGTCACACCTTTATGGGTGATTTGAAGTTTATACAAAATAGAGGGGGAGACAAGTACGTTGTGATCTTCATTGATGATGGGAACAACGTATATAATCCTTTGTTTGTTGAAAAGCAAAGATGAAGTTGTTGAAGCGGATAAACGCTACAAAGCAGAAGTTGGAAATCAACTAAGCCTATGGATTGCGAAATTCATAGCGATAGAGGGGGAGAATTTGAAGCATCGTTTATTAAACGACTGCTCACTACTCACCTCGCCCAACGGTGTTAGCCAAGCGCAAAGCCGTACTCCCAAATTATGTGGGGCAAGGCGATCCTTACCGCTAATGCGATTCTCAACGAACTCCGCATAAGGATAAGGATAACCCTCCGTGTGAGACATGGAAAGGATCTCACATACAAATGTTATGATGTGGGGTGGTTTCATACCTAAGACTGTAGATTGCATATCCACTGGATCTGCAAATAACAGTAGTTTTTATCGCCTCTTGGCGTCAAAGAATACTGAATTCTTTGAAGATCGCTTTCCTTGAAAAAGGAAAAAGGGAGTAATTGCTCAAGGTTAACAAGAACCCGCGAGGGCTCGACGTCCGGAGCGGGACGTTCCGTATCTACGGGACTCGAAAGTTGCGCGGCTATCCGGAACTTAATATTCCGGATCCGCAAAACTCGGGGATTCTAGATGTTGAACCGAGAAGGAGCAAAGAGGGGACAAAGACTTGTTCCATACCTTCTAGCTTGTATGGTTGAGAACGAACCATGGACAATTAATAAATAATTGTCATCTCCAAAAGCGCTGCTTTGGAAAAAAAAGCTACAAAGAGAGAAATAGACTCTATCATATAGAACCATACTTGCGTAATGGTTGATCTTCCTCCGGAAAAGAACCTTTGGGTTGTAAGATGTGCTCCCCTGTGAGTAGCTTCACATCCGGGGCCATTGCGGTCTTGCGTGGCATGAATGTTGAATTAGCCTTCCCAACCGTAGAGTTGGAAGAAGAGAATCGGACTTGGTTTGCGGATGTTGGGCTTCTTCCGAACTTTCATTTTGGTCCCCGAAATGTTTACATTTTGGTCTGAAAGTTTCGATAAAACAGAACAATGAATCGACCACGAAACATTGACTCGAAGTTAGAATGCCAACGAGTTGGAGAATCAACGATCTAAAAGTAAAAGTCATATTGAAACAAAGTCTCGATATGAAAGATATGGGTATCACGAGATGACATCTTTGGAATTGGATTTCTAAGACATCTAACGGATCGGTCGATAGTTGACGGTCTCGTTGAAGCCACCAATGGATATGAATCATAGAACCGATTGGAATCATGGTGCACCCATAGACAAGGAGCGATATGCTCGGGTCACGTGTAGTTCAATGTATTGTACACACTACAACCGACCCGGTATCGTCTTCCAAAGCGATCGGTTGAACTAAGGTTCACCGATGATTTCAATACATGATCAATAGAAAGGCGTTAAGTCGGATATGACGATATCTCGAATTATTCACTTATCTACGGATTATAGTATTCGGATGTCCGGCGGTTACGAGAGAACACCGTGATGCAAACCGGACATCGGATATGAAGAACACCAAAGCCACAAGTAAATGTGTATGGTGGTTCTTGGAAAATCCTCTAAGCAAACTTGCATCGGCCGATTCATGATGGAATCGGGGTTTATCGCTTTATACAAAGCATGAAAGAAGTTGAGTAACTTCACGACTCTTTAGAGGACGTCCCTTATTGGGAGAAACCCGTGCCTTCGGCGGCTTATACACGTGGCTAGCCGGTCGGCTTCGGGAAGGACACGGATGACGGCGTCCGGACATATCTTTTAGGATCCGTCGGAGACATAAGACCGTATGGCGCTTGATCATCACGGGTGTCACATCCTTGTTTACTAACTAAGGGACTACCCGAGATCAAGTGTTCTCACTGTCTAGGGGAATTGGCTTAAAACCCAAACAATACGAACCTTTGCGGTGGAAACCCAACCATACGATTGGAGATCCCAAGAATGTGGTTCAATGGGAAAACTAAGCGGCAAAAGGTTCGGTTGAGCGCTTCGGTGGAAGCAAGAAGCACTTCGGATGATGATTTACGTACGGAAACATGAATCCAAAGTCGTTCCCGCGATAGACATTAAAGTGCCGCTGCATGGTGGGTAAAGGTTAAGCTTCCAAACCTTTAAAAGATCCTCAAACGGTTGAGGTTAAGGTTGGGGGAACTTTTAATGATTCCTAACACTTGTGAAGTGGGGTATAGCGGGATACCTTGTAGGAGATCACCTATTTAAGTGCGAGGATGGCCGACTCAAATGAACGCGCTTAAGAATTCAAGTGTGTCCATGGCCACAACGGACAGAAACGTAAGAAGGAAAATGAATAAGAAGAGTTATTGTGTTGATATCGTTGTCTTGGCTTACACTAAACACCGACGGTTCAAGACATCACGTTCACCGCGCGATAAGTAAGTCCGATGGTTTCAACTAGGGAAGGTTCAAAGCGAAAGCTACCTCTCCCGATGCAATATCGTTTCGCCGAAAGATTGCTGAAATGTAGGCACCTTGTGCGTGCGCCACAATCTCTCTTTCATAGAGGGGATTGTTGGAAATTAGCCTTTGGCGGGGAGATGCGTCCACCCATCTTTGATGAATTAAACACTAGTGTTTCGCATGTTGGAGACCTTGTCTCTTCGCACATGCATGATCTACGAAGTGAGTAGATGACCGTAGGGCCAAGAATCGTCTAATTTCGTTGAGAAATGAAAGAGATATTGGTCCACGAAGTAAGGTGTTTGAGACATGGAAATGTGGTGTGGGACAAATCTACCACATCGGTGGGAATAGGAAGAATTGCTCTCTATATAAGTCTCTAATGTGGTAAAGGGTTTGGATCCCCAAGGGGTATCCCATGTGTTTAAAGGAGGGAAGACCTAGATGTGCTTGGGTTCAAGGCTAAGCCCACACGCGCGCCGCCGCCGCCCGCCCGTCCCGGCCGGTCCGGTCCGGTCCGGTCTCGGTCTCGGTCACGGGTCACGGGTCACGGGTCGTGGGCTGTGGGCTGTGGGCCTTTCTGATATTATCTTTTTGGACCGAGAGAACTCGCCGGATGTACGATTTGATCCCGAAGTTTCATATGTACGGTTTGGACCGAAATTCTTTTATATGTACGATTTGGTCCCCGAAGTTTCAATATTTACGCTTTGGTCCCCGAATTTACGGAGACTTTTTCGCCTACCGTTGGGATCGTTTTTTGAGGAATTAATCAGCCATTACTTGGCTGATTAACTCCTCTATTAACACCCATTACTTGGGCAGTTAGGCGACCTTTCAATGGCCATTAACACCATTACTTGGCTGTTTTAATGCCCTCCTAAATGGCCATTAACAGCCATGTTTTGGCAGTTGGACAGCCCATTCTCTATGCTATATATTGAGCTTCATTTGGCTCAATTCGGTGGCGAAATATAGACGAAAAACAGGCCACAAAACAGACGAAAAAGACACTGAAAAATCAGCAAACCGGTGGCTGAAAAATCAGCAAAACAAGTAGCTGAAAATCAGTCAAAAACAGTGACCAAACCCTCACGTATACACAAGATATACACTACGAGACACACTATATACACGAGAGACAAAAGAGAAGAGTAAAGAGAAACTCTTCCTTCCTATTCCATATCTTCAAGACAAGTCGAGTCATATTTGTTTTCTTCGACAGGCTCAACCTATTGGCTTTGTAGTGTTGAGATTAAAGTGTTGTTTTATCTTGGGAGACTATTGCCCGCTAACGTAAAAGCATATATACGGGGCAATCTTGTCTTAAGGATAGAGGGCTATCCTCGACTCAACACACAACGTTGTAACCTTCCGATTTAGTTGTTTCTTGATTTCCGGATATCAAGATTCAAGACACAACATACTTGCGGCAGTTCTCAAAGTTGGCTTTGCAAGGTGATCAAGATTCAAGACACAACGCACTTGCGGCAGTTTTGAAGTTTGACCATTTATTTATCCTTTCGAACATTTGTAATAGTTATTTACATCCCGTACTGCTTTATAAAGTACGATAGAGTACCAACAGTATACAATATCCGTAATCTTATCAAATTTTCGATGAGTATCACTACTAGAAATTAGTCAATTTCCGATAAACGTTCTGGGAAATCCGTATGGAAAAGGCACTCGTTGGAGATATCTCCACGGACTTTCCGTCGAACTCCATTATCCAACGATACTGATTTCTAGTAGTGAATATATATAAGACTAGTACAAAGAGGTTATGGTTACTATGTTGTTTTGAGATTTCTTTGTGAGGTGTTTTTTCAACAATAAATTCATACTAAGTTATTCATGGATTAAGCACATATTTATAGAATTATCAAGATAGGATTAATTACCTTTAGAGAAATTGAGAGTGAAAGTAGGTTGATCAGCACCAAGATAATTGATGTGAAAAATAAGTTCATCAGGCAAGTCTTCCTTGTTCCTCCAAATGGCCCAACCAATACCAGCATAAACAAGACCATATTTGTGACCACTCACATTAATACTCTTCACCAATGGCAATCTAAAGTCCCACTCTAGCTCTGGATAAAGAAATGGTGCAATAAATCCACCACTTGCTGCATCCACATGAATTGGAGTGTCCCGCCTGTTACCAATTTTCAGCAATTTATTAAAGAAATATATATATATATATATATATATTCAGACTTTTCGTGTCGCTAAAGTTAGAAGACGACCTACAAAATCTCGATATACATCATGTACTATTTTCATGTGTCCACACCCGACTATCTATATATATCATCACTTATTTTTATGTCGTTAATGATAAAAGATGACCTGCGACATCTGATAGTCAAATGCCTATTGTCGATATAATTTTGAAGTTTAAGACTATAAATGTGCCCACACTCTATCCTTAATATACATTATTCCTTGTTTCCACACGGTTAATGTTAGAAGACAGTCTACGATATCTGCTAGTCTAGTACTGTAAATGTGCCCACACTCAGATTCTCAATATACATCATCCCCTATTTTCATGTCACTAATGTTAGAAGACGATCTACGACATCTGGTAATTAGATGCCAACTGTTGGTATAACTTTAAAAGTTTAGGACAATAAATGTGCCCACACACTGATCTTCAATTTACGTCATTCCATGTTTTCATGTCACTAATGTTAAAAGACGGCCTATGAACATCTGAAGGTCAGATGCCTACGGTAAAATATATCGTTGAAAGTTAAAACGAAGAGAGTAAAAAGCGTCCTCAAAACCTACGTAAGTCATTTTAGTGCAAATCAGAAGGGTCGGAACTATTTTTATTGTTCAGTCATGCTATAACTTAACAACAAAAAAACTATGCATTACTATGGTAGTAATAATATTGAGATTGAGACTTACCCTGTTTCTTTGTTCTTCTCAATCAAGAGGTCATTCAATTTCTTTACATCTTCAAATTCTCCATTAAGAGTGGAACCCAAAATAGCAGCTACACAAATGGTGTTCTCATCCACCATTTCCACAGCTTTCTCAGGATCCATCACATAATATCCATCACTCAACTTTACTTCCTTTAGCTCCACTTCAAAATACCTTGCAAATTTCTCCCAGCACACCTGTTGAAATTAGTAGTTAGCCCCTCTCAACTCTTACGTCTTTGGAAACATTCATACTAATTTGTAGAGTTTAACTTATATACGTTGATACCGGAAAGAAAATTTTACATTATCAATTAATTAAATAATAAATACATGCAATTGTTCATAAAAAAATGTGATTAATTAGTAGTTTGAAAAATAAGACAGGTTACCTGCTATAACACGTTAAAATGCAGTGATGATGTGAACATCATATAAGCTAAGTCCATGCATATATACATGCACACACACACGTGGTTTATGGGCTAAGAGGAAAACCATGTAGAAATCGCACATGTCAGCCACTTTTCAGTTAACTCTTTGAAAAATGATCAATGTTATGAAACTTTAAATTCCACAAGTGGAACTTCAAGACAATGTCCTGAAAAGGTGAGACTCCATGACAATGTCCTGAAGTTACGATGAGCGTGACTCTTTTTCAATTACAGGGACTAAAAAGCCTATGTATACACACAGACAAATGGTTTATGGGCTAAGATGAGAAAGCATGTAAAATAGCGCATACTAACCACTTTTCGGTTAGATTTTGAAAAATAAACATTATTTAAAATTCCATGACAATGTCCTCGAAAGGTGCAACGAACTGAAAAGTGGTTATATGTCGAAAGCATACCTGGACATTGGCACCAGTAACAATGTTGGGCTTATCATAAGGCTTGCCTTGGGCTTTCATTTTGTTTTGCCATTTTCTCTTGAAGGCCAATCCAGCAAGCATAATGGCTTCTGAGGATCCAACTGTTCCAACTCCAACTGCAGTCTCTCCATCTTCAAGTGGTGCGTTAAACAAATGAGCTATCATATTTACACATCGATTCTGCAAAAAATAAATATAAGAATATATAAGGATTTAAAATCAAGTAAATATATAAAACGAAACGTACTATTAGTTGTTGATACAATTTTGTTAATTGTGATGAATAACTTGTCACAATTCTATCACATTTGAGCATTTGTAAAAACATTGTGTCAGAAGAAGAACACCGTGACGAATCCATCACACACTGATTTCATCATAAAATTGTTATAAACAGAGATGGGTACAAGATTTTAAATCTGTGTTGTGAATCACAATATTTTTTGCTTATTAGGTTCAGGGTACATAATTTATACTTCTTACTAATCAAATTTCTTAATATAATACATAATTTGAATCAAAACTATTATATTCTGTCGAAATCGTAACTTTTATTGTGGCTTCACCACTAAATATAAGTTCGTTATAATTTTGTGACTGACACCCAATATTGTGTCACTATATTTTTCTTGTATGATAAGAGGTAGAGAAAAGCTACACTATAATAACAAATAGAAGGATAAAATGAGAAAAAAGAAAAAACTCTTTTTAGAGATCTTGTGATTTATGGTATTTGTTCATTTTTATCTTCCTTTTTTTTAATGGTTATTTCTTCATTTTATTTTAAAAACCGTGTAAAAAATGTATGCCTTAATTAATTTATCAATGTTTGAAGCTTCCATAAACCAATCAAATTTCGATAACTACACAATTTTTTAAGTGAAATTGAAATGTTAATAACTCCTTTGTGTGGTCGACCAGTATACCACTAATTGACTTTTCTTTAATATTAAAATCAGACTTTCTAGAATTATTTTTTTAAATTATGGGACACTTGTTAGACAAGTTCGTCTATATCTAGGTTGTTGACAAGTCAAATTCTTAAGTACTCCTTCCGTCCCAATTTATATGATGCACTTTCATTTAATATGTACTTTAAGAAATAAATAAATTTTTTTGAATTTTATGGTAAAACATAAGTCAAAAATATTTGTGTGGTTATAGATTATCTCGTTTTGCATAAAATTATTGTAAAATAAGGAAATATATCATTCTTTTGGGACGGATTAAAAAGAAAAGTGAGTCATTCTTTTTGGGACAGAGGAAATAATTGTTACAACAACATACCCAGTGAAATCCCACGACGTGGGGTCTGTGGAGGATAGAGTGTACGCAGACCTTACCTCAACCTTGGTAAGTAGAGCGACTGTTTTCGAGAGACCCTCGGCTCAAGACATAGCATAAGCACAAGCAAAGTAAAAGCAAAGCAAAAGTAAAGCAAGCAAGAGAAACGGTTCAGAAAAATTTAAAACATTATGAAAATACTGGTATCAAAAGAGAATATGTCATGATAGCGCATTTAAAAAAAGTAAGCATTAACTAGCGCAGGTAAATAAGCTAAACAAAGTACACCCAAGGACACATATCAGCAGAAAATCAGCTACATGTGCATATTTGTATGATAGGCTAATCAGACCTGCAATAATAACATTACCCCTACCAGTTTGCAAGCGTAAGTAGGACTACGCTCGACTACCTACTACCCTAATTCATGTCATCCACAACCCTCTATCTAAGGTCATGTCCTCAGTAAGTTGCATCTGCGTCATATCTCGTCTAATCACCTCTCTCCAATACTTCTTCGACCTATCTCTACCCCTCATGAACCCGTCCATAGCCAACCTCTCACACCTCCGCACTGGGACATTATGTCTCTCCTCTGCACATGCACAAACCATCTCAACCTCGTTTCCCGCATCTTATCCTCCACCGAGGCCACTCCCACTCTGTCCCGGATATCATCATTTCTAACCATATCCCTCCTTATATGCCCGCACATCCATCTCAGCATCCTCATCTCCGCAACTTTCATCTTATAAATGTGTGAAGTCTTGACTGGCCAACACTCCGCCCCATACAACATAGTCGGTCTAACCACCGCCCCATAGAACCTGTCTTTAAGTTTTTGTGGCACTTTTTATCGCATAAGACTCCAGATGCGAGCCTCCATTTCATCCATCCTGCCCCAATACGATGTGTGACATCGTCATCAATCTCTACATTTCCTGGGATAATAGACCCGAGGTACTTGAAGCTTTCTTTCTTTGAAATAACCCGAGTACCAAGCCTCACCTCCACGTCTGTCTAAAGGTCTCTCCCGTTACTGAACTTGCACTCCAAGTATTCTGTGTTGGTCCTACTTAGCCTGAATCTTTTAGATTACAGAGTGTCTCCAAACCTCCAGCTTTGCATTCACTCCGTTGTGAATCTCATCAATCAGGACTATGGCGTTTGTGAATAACATACACCATGTCACCTCCACTTGGATTTGTCGCGTCAGTCCATCCATCACCAAGGCAAATAAGAATGGGCTAAGAGTTGATCCCTAGTGCAGCCCCATCATCACTGGAAAGTGCTCTGAGTCTCCTCCTACTGTCCGTACCCTGGTCTTGGCTCCATCATACATATCTTTGATCGCCCTAGTGTACGCCACATATACACATCTAACCTCCAAACATCTCCATAAAACCTCCCTAGAAACTTTATCGTATGCCTTCTCAAAGTCTATGAAAATCATATTTAAGTCTCTCTTCCTCTCCCTATAATACTGCACCAACCTCCTAATAAGATGAATGACTTATGTGGTCGAACGCCCTGACATGAATCCAAACTGATTCTCGAAAATAGATACGCTTCTTCTCACCCTCATCTCCACGACCCTCTCCCACACTTTCCTAGTGTGGCTTAGCAGCTTGATACCCCTATAGTTACAAATCTGGATATCACCTTTGTTCTTTTACAAAGGGGTCATTGTACTCCACCTCTATTATTCGGGCATTCTCGCCGTCTCCAAAATGACATTAATCAACTCAATCAACCACTCCAAACATGTCATGTCTGTGCTCTTCCAAAATTCAATTGGAATCTCATCAGGCCCGGTCGCTCGTCCCCCTTGCATCCTGCGAATATCACCCTTAACCTCCTCTACTTTAATGCTAATACAATACCCAAAATTTTGATGTCTACCAGATTTCTCCAGGTCTTCCAACACAATGTCTCTATCTCATTCGTACAAGAGTTTATGGAAGTAAGACTGTCACCTCCGCCTAATATGCGCGTCCTCCACCAGTACTTTGCCGTCCTCGTCCTTGATACACCTCACGTGATCCAAGTCACTGTCCCTCCTCTCTCTCACCTTGGCTAGTCTGTACAACTTCATATCCCCCAGTTTCTCCTCTAATTTCAAATATATGCGTTCAAAAGTCGCCGTTTTCGCCAACGTAAACGCAAGTTTTGCCCCTTTCCTCGCCATCTTATACAGTTCCCTATTTGTCTACTTCTCTACCTCATCCTTGCTTTCTACCAATTTCGCATACGCCGCTTTCTTCACTTCCACCTTCTCTTGAACTCTACCATTCCACCAAAAGTCCCCTCGATGCCCACCACGGCTACCCCTCGAGACTCCAAGCACTTCTCTAGCTACCACTGGAATGCAACTGGCCGTCCTGTCCCACATACCCGTCGCATCCCCACTACTCAAACAACTCGAAAATGACCTTAAACTTCATATAATCATATTTTAATTTGAATAAATCAACTGTCAAATTAGTTAAGTTGCTTCTTCTTTGTATTTTTTTTTAATGAAACACTGTCATGCTTCTAGGACATTCTTTCTCCAGAAGAGAAAAAAATTCTAAACGTCAGCTTTAAATTTAGGGACTATCATTTTTGGTTCCTCAATTAATGAAACTTAATTTTGGCTTATGATGTATGACTCATCATAATTAATTTTTAATTAATAAAATGTGTAATTTTAATTCTTTATATAAGAATATTTATTATTTGGATTATATTTAAAATTATATTACTGTTAATATGAAGTAACAATAAAAGCTTAACACATATATAAGTAATTAAGTGGTGGAACAAGTAACAATTTTGGCAAACTTCTGAATATTCCAAGCCAAAAAAATTAAGGTTGGCGACTCCGCGTACATCTTATCTTTTTTAGACAATTAGTTAACAATGGGATATGTTTAGTTAATATTACCGAGATTAAAATTAAAATTTATTAATAATCGGGGATCATAAATGCTATTCTCCCTAAGAATTCCAAAGAAACCACTATAAAATGCTGATGAAAATGCTTTTAGAAACTAAAAATAAAGCAAAAGAAGAATATCAAAAGTCATCCGAATATGTCGGCAGAATAAAACAGAAGAAGGAAGCAACAAATTTTACTATTAAAAGGAAAAGATTAATAAAACATCATTATCATGTTATCCCACAAATTGAGATAGCAATACTCTTTATCTCAAAATGGAGAGGAAACAAGTCTCTCCTTTTCTCTTGTTTGGATATATATATATATATATATCCAACCACCTCCATAATATTTATTACTCCCGTTTCATTTCATGTATCTTATTTTAACTACTAAATTAACACAGATTTTTTAAAAAGTGAATAAATTTTTTGACTTGTGTAATTTTAAATTAAAAATATATATAATTTACTAAAATATTATTTTAAACTCATGGTTTGAAATATGTCAAGTGAAATGCTGAAATTAGTGAGTTACTAATATAGAAAAAAGAGTAAAACGTATAAATAAAAATAAATAGAGTATTGCTTAGATAATGAACTCACAAAGGGTTAAAAAGGAATGAAGAAAGAAAGACTTGATAATCTTTTTTTTTTTTTATTTTTCATTCATATTCGCTTTGAGCCTTGAACTTGGAATTTCAAATTCATAACACCATATTTTAGAGGGTAAAATCACTTTTTTTTTCTCCGAGACTTCTATTAAGGATGAATAGTACTTACCCCATCCAACAATCTTTGGTGGTGACTTTCTACTAAAGTTTATTTATATACTCAAAGTGAAAAAGTGAGATTACAATTTTACATACGGGAGTGTAAGATTGAGTTACATCCATTTAGTTTCTTTCGACTTTATTAGACACCACATTTATTCCCGCATATTCTTTTATTTATTGTTCTTTTTAAAACCTTTGCCTTTTTTACTTCTATATTTGAAAATTTCTCGATGGCTTCTAAAAAGTTACACTAAAAGTCTCGAGATCCAAGTGCATGAATCATTTTTTATTTACCTATTAATGACTTTCCAAGATGACCACTTGTTAAAGTTGTAGGGATCCAAAACTCCCAAGGGAGATAAGAAAGCGACAATCGAGTGATAATAATTGAGCAGATTTTATTCTTCTTCTTATTATTATTATTATTAATCTTATTTTTCTTTTTCTGGGGAGGGATAAATAACATTTTTAATTATCAAGAAAGTTCATCAAATTTTAATCTTATATATGGGGTGGACCTTTAGCACTGCGCTTCTATTATTTGCTCTAAAAGGTGGAATCTCCCACCCCAAGAACCCCCACACTCCGGTCTGACAGGTCTGTGAAGGAGGTAAATCATGATGACTCAATTGATTTCAAGTTGAGCTTCTATTATTGATGATGGAGCAGTTATATGAAGGACATTGCTTGCATTATTGAATGTGTTTGATCAGAAAAAAGATGAATTTTAAGTTGTAACGCGTTGAATGGACCACTTTAATTGCCCATATTCTCTTCTTCTTTTTTTGTACTTAGTACTTAAAGTTGAAAAGACGTTGATATTTTGGAAACATTTTACTGTTCAAGACTTTATATCGTTTAATTTGTAAAATTTTCTATTAGGAATCGTGACTTTTCGGAAGGGGAAAATTCCCAATTAGACTTAAACCCCACTAGTCATTATTCATTGATTTTAAGTTATGTATAGTGAAGGAGAACAAAAACTCCTCACAGTATCCGTATATTTTGGCTTATTATATAGAAGATCGTTTTTCATTTTTAAAGTAATGAATTAATGTGTTTACAGAGAGTTATTTGTAATTGTTTTAAGTTTAATTTATATATAATGTGAATCTTTTTCACACTGTCAACACAAAACTTATATAGTTATTCATTTGTTCTACCACTTCTTCACTTTTTATTCCTTGTATCATCTTTTATCTTTCAAAATCGTTAATTTTTTTATTTGGGCTTTCTCTCTCCTCTCTTCTCTCTCCTTTACTCCCTCCCTTACAACGGTAACACACACCCCCACCTCCCTCCACTCCAACGGAAATCTCATCTTGGTGCGCCACTCCGACCGTCCCGTTCGCCGACGGGCATCACTGCATTCTGACCAGATTTTCGATCAGATCTACACAGGTCTCAATTGTTTCGACATGCTCCGACGATGAATAGTGATTTTTCGGCAGTGATTTTCCGACAGTGAACAGTATTCTCCGGCAGTGAACAATATCTTACGTTAGTGAACGCCGCCAGACAACTGTACAACGTTGCTCCGACCATGTACTCGATTTCCCGGTGAAAGAACCGGTAACAGTATCGGCAACGTTCCCGCCAAACCTTTCTTCTCTCTTCTCATTTCTTCATTTTGTTCTTTTTCTCCTCGATTTACACAAGTACTCGACCTTTTGGTGAAAACTCAAGTGAACAGTACTTCCGGTGCCGGTGAACAGTGATTTTCACCGGCAAACATGTTCGATTCAACTAGAGTTGGTACCTCCGGTTGTCCATATCCATTCTTTGTACTTATCCTTGTTAAATTTTGTCGCTTCGCTGTATTGATTCGTGACTTTACGTTCTTGCATTTACCCTTCTTGTCTTTAGTTATAGGATTCTTGGCGTAGTGGTTTTACTTGCCTCTAAATTCTTGTTAACTTGTGCTTTCACTTCGATCCCTTCCTATTTTAGGATAAACGTTTGATTATTTTATTATTTTATATTTGCTTTAGTGGCTTTTGGTAACTGATGGTAGACTAGGGTCATGTTCTCGGTCGGGGACGGGGGCGAGGGTTAGAGAGGTAAGGGAGATGCTAGGTTGAGAATAGGGTCTTGAAACATTAAGACTTTAACGGAGAATTCCATAGAGCTAGTTAAGATTCTTAAGAAGATGAAGATTAATATAGCATGTGTCTAGGAAACCAAATGGGTAAGACCTAAGGCTAAGGATGTGGACGGGTATAAATTATGGTTCTTGAGTAGGTCGAGGTATAGGAATGTGGTAGGCATTTTAGTAGACAGTGAGTTAAGAGATCAAGTGGTAGGGGTTAGGAGGGTCAATAACAGGATGATGGCGTTTAAATTGGTAGTTGGAGGGTTCACTATGAACATTATTAGTGCTAACGCACCACAAAGGGGCTTGGACAAGGAGGAGAAGAGGCGCTTTTGGGAGGATTTGGACGAGGTGGTAAGTGGTATAACACACACTGAGAAGTTATTTGTATGAGGGGATTCAATGGACATATCGGGTCACTTCCGGGGGTTATGACGACGTGCATAGAGGCTTTGGCCTCGGGGATAGGAATGGGGGAGGCGTCTCACTTCTGGAGTTCGCTAAAGCTTTTGGGAGGGTGAATTCGAGGTTCCTGAAGAAGGAGGAGCACTTGGTGACTTTCCGTAGTTCGGTGGCTAAGACTCTTATAGAATTTTTCTCCTTAGGAAGGTTGACAACGGTCTTTGTAAAGACTGCAAGGTAATTCCGAGGGAGTATCTTATAACCCAACATAAGCTTTTGGTGTTGAATTTGGAGATCAGAATAGAGAAGAAGAGGAGGATTGTGGATGACATGTTAAGAATAAAATGGGGAAGTTTGACCATGTCTAGTGCAAAGGAGATGAGGGAGAGGTTGATGGCCAAGGGGACTTGAGGGAGTAGTGAAAATGCAACCGGTATGTGGGACAGGACGACAAATTACATTCGATAGGTTTCTAGAGAAGTGCTCGGGGTCTCGAATGGTAGCTATGGTGGGCATCGAGAGGACTGGTGGTGGAATGATAAAGTTCAAGAGAAGGTGGAAGCGAAGAAAGTGGTGTATGCGAAATTGGTAGAAAGCAAGGATGGGGTGGAGAAGTGGACGAATAGGGAACTGTATAAGATAGCGATGAAGGAGGCAAAGTTTGCGGTTACGGCGGCGAAAATAGCGACTTTTGAATGCCTGTATGTGAAATTAGAGGAAAAAACGGGGATAGAAAGTTGTACAGACTAGAAGTGTACATGTGGAGTACACTAGGGCGATCAAGGATATGTATGATGGAGCCAAGACTATGATACAGACAGTAGGAGGAGACTCGGAGCACTTTTCAGTGATGATGGGGCTGCACTAGGGATCAGCTCTTAGCCTAATCTTATTTGCCTTGGTGATGGATAGACTAACGCGACAAATCCAAGGAGAGGTGCTATGATGTATGTTATTCGCAGACGACATAGTCCTGATTGATGAGACTCGCAGCGGAGTGAATGCTAAGCTGGAGGTTTGGAGACAAACTCTGAAATCTAAAGGGTTCAGGTTGAGTAAGATCAAGACAAAATACTTGGAATGATAGTTCAGTAACGGGAGCGACCTTGAGACAGGCATGAAGGTGAGGCTTGGTACTCGGGTTTCTAAAGAAAGAAAGTTTCAAGTACCTCGGGTTTATTATCTAAGGGGTGGAGAAACTGATGACGATGTCATACATCATATTGGGGCAGGGTGGATGAAATTGAGGATCGCATCTGGAGTCTTATGCGATAAAAAGGTGTCACCAAAATTTAAAGGCAAGTTCTATAGGGCGGTGGTTAAATCGACTATGATGTATGGAGAGGAGTGTTGGCCAATTAGACTTCGCACACCCAAAATATGAAAGTTGCGGAGATGATGATGCAGAGATGGATAT
This sequence comes from Anisodus tanguticus, assembly GCA_034509755.1. NCBI lineage: Eukaryota > Viridiplantae > Streptophyta > Magnoliopsida > Solanales > Solanaceae > Anisodus > Anisodus tanguticus. Next base: position 1,422,715 of record CM067543.1, on the reverse strand, counting down.
GCGAGCATACAAGGAGGGATAGTATTAGAAATGATATCCGGGACAGAGTGGGAGTGGCCTTGGTGGAGGATAAGATGCGGGAAACGAGAATGAGATGGTTTGTGCATGTGCAGAAGAGCGACACAAATGCCCCGGTGTAGAGGTGTGAGAGGTTGGCTATGGACAGATTCATGAGGGGTAGAGGTAGGCCGAAGAAGTATTGGGAAGAGGTGATTAGACGGGATATGACGCAGGTGCAACTTACTGAGGACATGACCCTAGATAGGGGATTGTAGAGGACACGAATTATGGTAGGAGGGTAGTATATAGTCGAGCGTAGTCCTACTTACGCTTTCAAACTGGTAGTTATAGTGTTATTATTGTAGGCCCACCTAGTCTATCATACTAATAGGCGCAGTATTGCTTTATAGTCCCCTATAGTTTGATTTCTACTGCTATGTGTCATATAGTGTACTTTGTTTAGCTTATTTACCTACGCTAGTTACTGCTTACGTTTTCAAAATGTGCTATCATGGCTTATTCGCTTTTGATACCAGCATTTTCATATTGCTTTACATTTTTTTTTGACCGGACCTGACTGTTTCTCTTGCTATGCTTTTGCTTTTGCTTTACTTTACTTGTGCTCAAAGGGTCTCTCGGAAACAGTCGCTCTACCCACCAAAGTAGAGGTAAGACCTGCGTACACTCTACCCTTTCCAAACTCAGTTATGAAATTTCACTGGGTATATTGTTGTTGTTTTTCTAAAAGACAATTGCAGGTGATCTTTTATACAAACATTAATTGGTTACCTTAGAACATAAAAGAGCAATCTTCTATTAAATGATAAAATACGCTGAGGGGACATTTGGTTATAGGAATTAGGATACTAATCCTGACACAAATTTTGAGATTTTTTTTATCTACCGATTGGTTTTTGATATTAGCTAATACTTGGTACAAAATTTATATCAAAGTCTTGGTATTATCTAGCTCATATAAAAAGTGAGATTACCCTCAAAATTATAATTTTGTTTTGGACCAAACGAGCCCTGATAATTTAAATAAAACTCCGTCTAAAAGATAACATCACGAAAACATTCAAACTATCTATACTTTATCTTATAATGATCTGATTGTGTAAATATCTTTTATATCGTCAATGCATAACATTAAACTCTACGAAAACGTAAAAAACTAAAATGATTTTTTTTTAACCTGAAGCTCAGTGGTGACAGGGTATTCATCCATGTCAACATAGTTCTTGTTGATTGAATCCATCATCAACTTATCACATTCTGGTTCCATCCACGTTGTCACAAAGGAAGCCAAGTTCAGCCTTGGGTTTCCATCTAACATAAGCTCATCATTTATAATCTGAAATGCTGCTTCCTTTGGTATTGAATTTTCTGGCATCTTATACCTAAAGATCCAATAAAAAAGATAAATGAGGAGAAAGTCTATTTTCAAGAATATACAAAAGAAAAACTAAGAAAAACCCCAAGTGATAAAAGATATGTAAGTCATTTAAAAGACTTATATTTTGAAACAATACCTACTAAAGATATATTTCTTTCGTGAAACAATCTTTTTCTCCGCTTATCAAGATAGAGATAAGGTCTGTGTACACTCTACCCTCTCCAGACCCCACGTTGTGGGACATCACTGAGTATATTATTGTTGTGTTGTTGTTGTACTTACTAAAGATCTATATATAATAATATTAGCAAATATGGTGTATTTATGAAACTTTTAGAGTATTAAAGATTGATAATGGTGTTTGAGTATTGGTTAAAACAAAGATATAAAGTTAATCGAGATAATTTTGAAGGAAAATCACTTCCATCCGAAAATGAGGGAAGTGATTTTCTCTCTTGTTGGTGAAAAAATTATTCTCCCTAGATTATATTTGTATATTTCGGGAATCAAACACTAGAAATTAAAACAACTTTCTGCAAAACTATTTTTTTGAAAAATATTTTCCATCCTACCAAATACACCCTTGATCAGGGCGGAGCTAGAGCTAGCATCCGTTACAAATTTGGCCGAAGACGATAATTTTGGTTCAAACCGTATATTTGCTAAAATTTCATAGAGTATATATTACTCCGTATTAATTTAAAACTTGATAACTTAAAAGATTAGAATTGAGAATCCATACGCTTTAAATCACGATTCTACCTCTGTCTAATTAGTAAATTCTTTAAGCGGAGTGGATACAAAGGACTCACGAAGTAAATCCTAACTAGTTTGAGATATTTCACTACCAAAAAATAGGAATTAACTATGGATAACTTTTATCGCTAAACAGTAAAAGTCCATCGCTTATATCAACGAATTAGCAAGTAATTTTGTTAGCTACGAACTATTTAGCGACAGAAAGACGCAAGTATTAAATACCTGGGAAGACTAGTTTGAACATATCGAGAAGCGAAAGTGCACTGTACGGATACGTCACTATCCGACGCTATCTTGGACAGAACCATGGTGGCGTAGTGATGGTAGTACGACGGAGAATATCAGAGAGTAAATTAAAAGAGAGAAAAAAGAAATAAGGAGATATTTTTCTCTTGAAAGAAGAAAGGTAGAAGAAGTGTCACTATTTATAAATAATGAATTTTGGAATGTGTGGAAGAGCTAGGCCACGTCATTATTGAAACTTATTAAAGTTTAAGTTATAAATATGTTAGTGTAAGAATCTTTTATTTCATCGTATTATTTTATCTATTATAATAAATAATATATTTTATTTTTAAGATTATAAATTTCATATCTTAAAAAGCTTATATGTAAATATTTTTTAAGCGATCCGATAGGGTAAGAATTTCTCACGCTTATGATATTAGGTTGAGGATTTCGATCTGTCATTCCATATCAATTAGCCTCGTTCAAAAAGTGATTAGATAATATATTTTTTTAAAACAGAATATAGTAAAGGTGGTAATATATTTATTATTAGAATTTAATTCAATAAAGCTAAGGTTAACAATGTGAACTTTTAACTTTATAGTTGTAATGATATGATGCTAAAATAAAAGTTTATTAAAGTTTTGAGTCTTCTAAATTACCACTTTAATAAGTTTTGTATATTACTAGCTTTTGTACTTCAGTTTATTATTTATTCAAACAACTTGCTGGTTTTTATAGAAGGGAACTTGCACGTAATCAAGTATTCAAGTTATGATTGGAGGACTTATTTATGTATAAAATCGATGCAATACCTTATTGTACTTTTTTCTTAATCATATAATATTCCCTCCCCAAAGTGGCATGCTTTTAGGTTGCAGTGTTACAAATACGTTATTTTTCTGATTTTTGCCTTTGCATAAATTGGTCGTGCACTTACTTTTTAGGTCTAATTTCCATAATAAAATTTTAATCTAGTTATATAGTTCCTTTATTCTATTGACAACAATTAAACAAAGAAAAACATAATTAATCAAATGAAATGAATTTTAACTTTTTGGGCCTTGGGAAATGTCGGCGGCAGGTACACACAACACCACATATTTTTCCTATCTTTTGGCATAATATTTGAGAAAAGTTCCATATTTAATTCAACTAAAGGCATGTTTGACTTGAAATGTATTAATTTGTAATTTTTTGTCCTCTTTCCGTCATTGTTATACGAATGTGCACACATGATTGATCAAAATACTCATGGAATTCTATTAAAAATAACACAGACATAACAAAAAGTAAAAAAAAAAAAATACAAAATCGAAAAGTAGCATTTGACGATGCGATGAACGTGGAAAGTGACCACCAAAAAGTATAAGTGGGATGGATGAGATCCGTCAATCATACTGCTAATTAGCGGAAAGGGGATTTGAAAAAATCTTATGCTAGATAATATTTTTCTTTAATGAGTCTTATGTAATGCGAAATTGATTAATTGCGTAAGTAATTTTTGGATACTAGATAACTACAAAAATAATATTAGAAACTACAAAATTAATATTAGAAGTGGTACAGAAGGGACCATTAAAAGAGTGTAGTGTGATGGATGAGATCATTCTCCCGTTTAACCAGAAATATCGAATTCTAGTGTGGGAAACCCATGGTAGAGAGCGCTTTTCATAATGAGTCTTATGTATTAATACGAATTTAAATTAACAACAACAATATAATCATTGTAATCTACAAGTGGGGTCAGAAGAGGCTAGAATGTATGTGACTCTTATCCCTACCTCAAGAAATTGGGAGATTGTTTCTGGCAGACCTCGATTCAAGGCACACAAATAAAATCAATACGAAAAAAAATAATGAAAGTGAAGAAGTCAAGCCACAAATTTAAATTAGTTAAATTAAAATTTTCGGAGAGCAAATGGTTATAAAAAATAATAATGTCATAGGCATTTTATATATTAAATGTCAAGTTTGAATAGTGAACCTCACAACGAGCTTAGACATTTCCACATGCCAACTTCAAATCAAAATGTAAAGACATTTTGAACAGTCAAATCTCTGATGGACAATTGGAAAATTAAAGAACCTTCCCAGCCACGACGCTGTTCGTCTTAAATTTTAATAATATTCTTAACTGACTTTTAAATATAATAACATATTCAGTAATTTCACAAGTATGAGTTGACGAGGATGATGTATACGCAGATCTTACTTCTATCTTGTGAAGATAAAAAGATTATTGCCGATAGATCTTCGGTGTGCCATGCCCTATCTTATCACTAATAATATGAAAAATATATAATTCTATGCTCTGTTAATAACTACGTACATTTTTCATCTTACTTTGTTCAACATATTCAGTAATTTGACTAATTTCACAAGTTGTAGAGCTTCTAGTATCTACTTGTTCTTACAAAAATATCCATCAACGGCAGAAAAAGAGAGGAAAATGGAGTGGGCCAACCATAATAAAACCCTTTATGAGAAAGATGGCTATTGATGGGACTGTCCTTTTTGGTTTGAACATTACATTTCAGTATTTCACTAAAATCAACGACTCCTCATTTACCTAACAAGTGGTATTTTAATTTTTTCATTTTATTTTAAAATAAAATATACTTTAGAATTTCAATAAGAAATTGATCTTATTCTTTTAAAATAACTCTTATTTACATAATTAATAATCATTAAATAGTTTTTCTTTTCTAGACATTAATTAGGGATAAGTTAGTAAAATTATGCGATAGGAGCGTAGCAATTTTTTAAGAGGTGTGCATACACTAAAAATATCAATTATTATGAAAGGGAGGAAGTATATTCTTATATGTGACCTTTTTTCTTCTTAATTTATGGAGTTCACATACCCGCTTTTGCGTCACGGCTAATTCTAATTCGTATAGCCTAAGATCCTTTAAAAGGTAGATGCTTCCTAGCTCAGAATTTTTCATTCCAAGGATTGAAATCTGAGACCTCTAGAGATCATATTCATCCCACCATACCTCCTTAACAATTGTTGTATTCAAGTCGAGTTCTTCATTTATGAGGTCATACTTAAATTACCACTAAAGGGTATCGTGGGATAATTGAAATTTCTCTATCCTTAACGACAAATTACAATGAATTATAAAAAAATTCCTTAGCACGAGCTATTTAGCGACAAATTATCAATATTGAGACGTACTAGTAATACCTGGGAAGAGAAGTTCGAACATATCGAGAAGCGAAGGTGGAGTGAACGGACACGTCACTTTCCGATGCTGTCTTGGACAGAACCATGGTGGCGTACTGGTGGAACTACGACGGAGAAGATCAGAGAGTAAAGGAAAAGAGAGAAAATGGAGTTTTTTCAGCTTGAAGAAGAAATGTAGAAGAAGAGTCCCTATTTATAAATAATAAAATTTGGAATTGTGGAAGGGCTGGCACGCCATTATTTAAAATTATAGTTTAAGTTATGAATCTTATAAGTGTAATGATTTTTTACATTATTACATTATTTTTACATGTTGTAGCAGATACTTTAATCTATTTTGAAATTATAAATTTTATTTTTGAAGAAGACTTACATATGTGTATATTTTTTTTACAATTTGATCGTGTAAGAATTATTTATATCGATGTTGTATATATATTATAGTGAGAATTATGATTTTTTTAAGTTATAAAATGCTTGTTAGTCTCCATCAAAAAGTGATTACATAAACTAAAAAGGAGAATATAATAAAGGTGGTAATATAATTATTATGATAATTTAGTTCTATTAAAGGTAAGAATAACAATCTGGACTTTTAACTTTATAGTTGTAAATGTAATGATGCTGCTTAAAATAATGGAGTAGTTTATCAAAAGTTGGACTTTTTTCAGCCTACCACTTTGTTTTTTAATATAAATATATCATAATCCACTATATGCTGGCTTTTGTACTTCCAAATTATTTATTCAAACAACTTTGCTATTTTTTATTAGAAGGGAACTTACACGTAATCAAGGTATATTTGGATGAATTATTTCTGTATAATTGGTTGTCCATTTTCTTTTTTAGATCTATCTCATGATAATTATTTTATATATATTTTCTCTAATCTATTCATATAAACTAAAGAAGAAAATAAGTGTGAACTTGACATGTTCGCTTCTCCATTAAAGTTTATGAAAATTAGTTTGTAAAGAATAAGAAAATTTGAGCAATTATGTAGTGTCACTCGAAAGGATTTACTTAAAAATTAATTTGATAATTAAATTTAATTATGTTACACGGCCAAAGTTAATTTACTTAAAACCGTAATTTTATGTTAAAAGTATTAATAAATTACAAGTCTAATTCCAATATGGGCATGCTTCAAATTTATAAAATATGTCATTTCAAGAAATAATTAAATTAATGATGTTAAATGAATTTTCACTTCCTTGGAGTTTGGGAAACGTCGGTGATTGGTAGCTTCCAATCACACACACCAACTAACACCTTCCCATAATGTTACAAAAGAATCTATTTACGTTGATTTTCAAAAATACGATTTTAATTTAATAAAAGACAGGTGGATATTAAATAAATTAAATAAACAACAAATCATGGGGACCATTAAATAATTCAATGTGCAATATGCTATGAATTGCTTCCTTCACCTAATCGTTTTCAACAACCAATGGTATTTTTGTTGCATTCTTTTCTTTACTAAACCTTTTTATCTAAAAAATGCAATAATAAAACATAGAAAAGAACCCAGACAAAAGTATTTTATTTTTTAAAAAAAAGTAAAATTCCTTGCCCGTGATAAAAGAAAAGTAGATGGATAAAAGGATACTAATTGTTATTTAATTACCAAGTATCTCCTTTTAGTCTATATACAAATTAAACCGAAAAATACTAGAATGAATAATAAGTTCAAAATGGACACTCACAAAAAAGTAGAAATTAACAAAGTACAAATTTTATCATTAAATAACAAAAAAAAATCTCTAATCATGTTTAATGATGAATTAGTGATATATTAACAAAAAATTATGTTAGCTATCAACAATTTAACGATAAATTAATGATGAATTTAGTATGTAATTTGTATTTTTTTTTATAGTGGGATTTGTGTATCTACTTTGGTCAGGTGTGGAGGGCTAAAGAACATGATCTAATGTTCAAGCTAACCTATCATCATCATTTAATTAAATAATTCACTTTATAAAATATACCACTTGGCTGGGTTGATGCCTTGATTGAAGGAGACAACTGCCAAATTTCTAAAGGAATAAATTTAAACAATTTCACAGTAAGGTGGCTTCGGAGTTAATGGGATAAGATAACAATGATGGGAGATTAAAGTTAAGATTTCTGTTAGATAATTAGGGACACAATCCCTAATTATCTCCATCACATATTGTAATTAGGATGATAATCAATTAATTAGATGATTGTAAGTAATTAGCATCTTATATTTTAGGTAACTTAAATTAGTACTACATCTTATAATTGTATAAATCTTCCTATCATTGTAATGAAATACTCAAAAAATCAATTCTAATATGACATCAAGAGCCTAAAATCCTTTTCACTAAAAATATTACTTCCTCCTCTCGGTTTCTTTTCTCTAAACCGAATTACCATTCAATTTCTTTTCCATTTCTCGGTCTTTGTTTTGTTAAGACAAAACCTAATCCTAATACTACTTAACTTCTCTAAATCTAATACCCTAGCCGAAAACAAAACCCTTCCAATCCTTCTTTATTTTTTTCCGGCTACAATCTTCTTCAACACAAAAATTAGGTTCTTTATTCTACATCCATCAAACACAAAACATATTCTCTCCTTTCTTTGTTTGTTTTCTAGTAGAAAATATGGCCGAAAAACAAACCTTTCATCCTGTTTTTGCCGTCAATAACATCAAGAACTTTATTTTCATTACACTTGAAATGGAAAAAGGACAATACACCTCTTGAGCGGAATTGTTCAAAATTCACTGCCGTGCTTCTGAGGTAATAGACTATATCATCCCTTCCGAGTCCTCATCGGACACTCCTGCGGTGGACAAAAAGCTATGGTCTCGTATAGATGCTATAGTCCTTCAATGGATTTATGACACTATATCCAACGATATTTTACATACCATAATAGAGCCAAACTCTACGGGTCAACAGGCGTGGAACGTCTACAAAATATATTTCAAGATAACAAAATTTCTAGGGCTGTATATCTTGAACACCAATTTACTAATGTTAAATTGGATGATTTCTCCAACGTTTCCACCTTTTGTCAAGAATTGAAGGTACTTGCAAGCCAACTATCAAACGTTGGTTCGCCGGTAACAAATCAACGGTTGGTTTTTCAGTTATAATATTCCAAGTAATAAAATAGAAAATTTCCTGTTTTGTTATATTTTAGCATAATGTTAAGAAAATTTCCATATGTAAAATTCAACTAAAGGAATGTTTGACTTGAAATGTATGTTGGAAATTTGCCTTTGGCGGGAGTTGCGACCGATCAACTTTAACGGCTTAAACACTAGTGTAACGTATGTTGGAGAATCCGGTTCTTCACACATGCATGATCTACTAAGTACGTAGATAACCGTAGGGCCAAGAATCGTCAAATTTCATTGAGAAATGAAAGAGATATTGGTTCACGAAGTAAGGTGTTTGAAGCATGGAAAGTGTGGTATTGTGTGTAATTCTCCCTCATCGGTAGAGGAAGAAAGAATTGTTGTGTATATAAGATTCGAAATTGGTTTGGGGTTTGGGACCCCAAGGGGTATCCCATGTGTTTAAAGGAGGGAGGACCTAGATGTGCTTCGGTTCGAGGAAAGACCACACGCGCGCCGCCGCCGCCCGTCCCGTCCGGTCCGGTTCCGGTTTCGAGTCACGGGTCGTGGGCTGTGGGCTGTGGGTCTTCTGATATTATCTTTTTGGGCCAGATGTGCAGTTTGGTCCCTGAAGTTTCAAGATGTACAGTTTGGTCCCCGAAGTTTCCGGAAAATCGAAATTTCGACGGTAAAAAACGAAATGCCAAGCACTCAATTCAGCCATTTATTTTGGCTGAATTACTCCTCCTATAATGGCCAAAACAGTTGGTCTTTCTCCCATTTATGTTGGTGACTTTACTACCTCCATAATGGCCATTATTTGGCTATTATGGAGGCGATTTTCAGCGATAAACACCCCTCCCTCTCCTATATAAACACCCCATTACACCATTGTTGAGCACTAAGACATATGCACGAAAATACATAAACGGATGCGAGAAAAACAAAGGCACGAAAATACACAACCGAAATAGTTTTCTTCCTACAACTTCCAAGCATCATTTCGTTACTCAATATTCTTCACGGTAGCTCTTGAGTTTCCTTTGCTCAAGGGTTCCATTGCTGTTTTATCTTGGGAGACAAATTGTCCAGGACGTATAAAGGATACATACGGGGCAATATTGTCTTAAGGACAGAGTGCTACACTCGACTCAGCAAAAACATTTTCCATTTTTCAGTCTTCAACAAAATCGTAATTTCAGTTTTGTTGTTATATTGTAATTTTCAGATTTCTAGTCGAAAATAATGTATTCTTTCTTTATCCTTTCGAATACTTGTAATAGTTAAATACTTCCCGTACTGCTTTATAAAGTACCATAGAGCAAAAACTCCCAACAACTTAAGACAATATTGTATTATATTACTATTAGTGTTCGAAAGATGTCGGTCAAAAGTTGTGTGACCAAATCTGGATATGGCAATGGTTTTTTGGTAGAAGAGAGTGATGATGATGAACGTGTTCATGGTGTCACCGCTACCAAGACTGGTGGGAACAAGCGCTCTCGAGAGCCTGAGGATGTCAACTGGGACAAGAGGAGAAGAGTGAAGATGTTATTCTATCTTGTAGCAGAAGGCCTATATCTGTCCCAGACAAAGGATCCGAATAATGGTGAGAAGGAAATGGACACTCAGTTTGATGAAGTGACTGAAGTGAGCCAGAATCCGAAATTGGGATAAGTAGTTTTTCTTGTCAAGAATAAAGATTAAATTATGTCTGATTAAAAAAAAAATGGATTAAAGTAAGGAGGAATATGAAAATAATTTATATTCCTTACGCTTTAACAAATCAGAAGTTTAATCTCATCTTCTTTCCCGTTTAAAGATTGGATTTTGTAAACAACTTAAGAAGATCCGTTCTTTTAAGTGTAATTATTAAAGTGTGTAAAGTATGTCGCACATACAATGGAGAAAGATCCACTAACGTGCGAAAAAAACTCTTACCACTCTTAAGTAAGCGCCAAGAATTATCTCGGGCACCAATCATAACGGAAGAAGACTAAAAGCTAAAGACGTTGAGCACATACTATTTGGCGTAAGATCCTTCATAGGATGATATTGGACACTCATCATAAAAAGCCTCCGGGCGACTAGAGTGGGCCAAAATTCCTTTGATATGATGATATTGGACACTCGGTCATATAAAGCCTCCGGCGGCGGGGTGGTGCCGAATTCATTTCATAGGAAAAGTAATGGACACCTAGTAAGGTGGGCCGAGTTTCCGTCCTAAATGATCTCGAAGGCCTAAATAAAGGCGAGAAAGAAATTGGACACTCGATGCCGCCAAAGCAACTAGAGTGGACCGAGTATCGAGATCACATATGATCCGGTTACGCCCTAACCACGGGCAAAAGGTTGTTCATGTGAAGCAACGCCACCTCTAAAATCAAAGGGGTCGGATAGGTTGTCCTCAATAGGACTTCAAGGAATGAGATCACTCTAAAAGAGGTGATACATGTTCCTAACTTGGTTAAAGGACGTTGTTGGTCAAATCGATTTGAGACTAGTCCAACAGTCCGTAATAACTAACTAACGTGGTACAATATGTCTATAGCTAAATGAATGATATATTGTAATCCGTGCATCTATGACATCATAGATTAAGACACGTTAAATAGCAAGTCATTCAAAAGCTAATGATGTTGAGATTGTTGCCTACTGTCGACATAAACCCTCAAAATGAATGTGAGGTAGACGAAGAGGCAAAATCACCTTTCCAAATTCCGTCAAGGGAATAGCGAAAGAAGCACCGCTCCTCTAGAACTTAGTCACACCTACTTGGGTGATTTGAAGTTTATACAAAATAGAGGGGGGAGACAAGTACGTTGTGATCTTCATTGATGATTGTACAACGTATGGAATCCTTTGTTTGTTGAAAAGCAAAGATGAAGTTGTTGAAGCGGATAAGCGCTACAAAGCAGAAGTTGAAAATTAACTAAGCCTACGGATTGAGAAATTCGTAGTGATAGAGGGGGAGAATATGAAACATCGTTTATTAAACGACTGCTCATTACTCACCTCAGTCTAACGGTGTTAGCCAAGCGCGAAGTCGTACGCCCAAATTATGTGGGGTAGCTTGGTAAAAGATGGACTACCGAAACAGGTCAAGTTCGACCTAAGACTGTAGATTGCATATCCACTGGATCTGCAAATAACAGTAGTGTTGATCGCCTCTTGGCATCAAAGAATGCTGAATTCATTGAAGATAACTTTCCTTGAAATAGGAAAAAGGAGTAATTGCTCAAGGTTAACAAGAACCCGCGAGGGCCTGACTGTCCGGAACTAGACGTTCCGTATCTACAGGACTCGAAAGTTGCTGGATATCCAGAACTTAATTTTCCAGATCTACAGAACTCAGGAATTCTAGATGTTGAACCGAGACGGAGCAAAGAAGGGGACAAAGACTTGTTCGAGTCCTTCTAGCTTGTATGGTTAATAATGAACCATGAACAATTAACAAATAATTGTCATCTCTAAAAGCGCTGCTTTGGAAAGAAGCTAAAGAGAGAAATAAATTCCATATATAGAACCATACTCGTGTAATAGTTAATCTTCCTCCGGGAAAAGAACCTTTGGGTTGTAAAAAGTGCTCCCCTGTGAGTAGCTTCACATCCAGGGCCATTATAATCTTACATGGCATGGGTGTTGAAACAGCCTTCCAAATGGGAGAGTTGGAAGAAGAGGATCGAAATTGGTTCTTTGAACTGTTGGGCTTCTTCCGAACTTTCATTTTGGTCCCCGAAATGTTAACATTTTGGTCCCGAAAGTCTCGGATAAAACAAACAATAAATCGATCACGAAACATTGACTCGAAGTTAGAAAGCCAACAGTTGGAAAACCAACGGTCTTAGAGTGAAAATCATATTGAAACAAAGTCTCGATATGAAAGATATGAGTATCACGAGATGACATCTTAGGAATTGGATTTCTAAGACATCTAACGGATCGGTCGATAGTTGACGATCTCGTTGAAGCCACCAATAGATATGAATCATAGAACCGATTGGAATCATGGTGCACCCATAGACAAGGAGCGATATGCTCGGGTCACGTGTAGTTCAATGTATTGTACACACTACAACCGACCTGGTATCGTCAAACAAACGGATCGGTTGAACTAAGGTTCACGATGATCTTAATACATGATCAATAGAAGGCGTTAAGTCGGATATGACGATATCGAATTATTCGCTTATCTACGGATTATAGTATTCGGATGTCCAAATGGTTACGAGAGAACACGGTGATGCAAAGCGGACATCGGATCCGAAGAACACCAAAGTCACAAGTAAATGTGTATGGTGGGTCTTGGAAAATCCTCTAAGCAAACTTGCATCGACCGATTCATGATGGTATCGGAGTTTATTGCTTTATACAAAGCATGAAAGAAGTTGAGTAACTTCACGACTCATTAGAGGACGTCCCTTATTGGGAGAAACCCGTGCCTTCGGCGGTTCTACACTTTGTGGCTAGCCGGTGGCTTTAGGAAGGACACGGATGACGGCGTCGGACATATCATCACGATCCGTCGGAGACATAAGACCGTATGGCGGTTGATCATCACGGGTGTCACTTCCTTATTTACTAACTAAGGGACTACCCGGAGATCAAGTGTTCTCACTTTGTCTAGGGGAATGGGCTTAAAACATAAAATATACGAACCAATACGGTGGAAACCCAACCTTACGAACCGGAGATCCCGGTAATTTGGTTCAATGGAAAAACTAAGTTGTAAAGGTTTAGTTGATCGCTTCGGTCGAAGCATGAGCACTTCGGATAGTGATTTACGAAAAGAAACACCAAATCCAAAGCCGTTCCCGCGATAGACGTTAAGTGCTATCTCAGCGGTATGGGTAAAGGTTAAGTTTTCAAAACTCCGTAATGATCCTCAACAATTGAGGTTAGGTCTTTGGGAAACTTTTAATGGTTCCTAACACTTGTGAATTGGGGTATAGCAGGATACCTTGTAGGAGACCACCTATTTAAGTGCGAGGACGGGCCGCCTCAAATTGAACGCACTTAAGAATCCAAGACGTTGTCCATGGCCAAAACGGACAAAACATTACGAAGAAGAGAGTAAGGGAATTTGTTGTGTTGGTACCGTTGTCTTGGCTTACACTAAACACCGACGGTTCAAGACGTCACGTTCACCGCGCGATAAAGTAAGTCCGATGGTATTCAACTATGGAAGGTTCAAAGCCGAGGCTACCTCTCCTTATGCAACATCGGTCCGTTTGAAATATTGCTTTGGAAATGAAAAGACACCATGTGAGTGCGCCAAAATCTCTTTCAAGAGGGGATTGTTGGAAATTTGCCTTTGGCGGGAGTTGCGACCGACCAACTTTAATGGCTTAAACACTAGTGTAACGTATGTTGGAGAATCCGGTTCTTCACACGTACATGATCTACTAAGTACGTAGATAACCGTAGGGCCAAGAATCGTCAAATTTCATTGAGAAATGAAAGAGATATTGGTTCACGAAGTAAGGTGTTTGAAGCATGGAAAGTGTGGTATTGTGTGTAATTCTCCCTCATCGGTAGAGGAAGAAAGAATTGTTGTGTATATAAGATTCGAAATTGGTTTGGGGTTTGGGACCCCAAGGGGTATCCCATGTGTTTAAAGGAGGGAGGACCTAGATGTGCTTCGGTTCGAGGAAAGACCACACGCGCGCCGCCGCCGCCGCCCGCCCGTCCCGTCCGGTCTGGTTCCGGTTCCGAGTTCCGGGTTCTCGGGTTCACGGGTCACGGGTCACGGGTCGTGGGTGTGGGCTGTGGGTCTTCTGATATTATCTTTTTGGGCCGAAAAACTTTGCCGTGTACGCTTTGATCCCGAAGTTTTAGATATACGGTTTGGACCGAAATTCTTTCGGATGTGCGGTTTGGTCCCCGAAGTTTCAAGATGTACGCTTTGGTCCCCGAAGTTTCCGGAAAATCGAATTTCGACGGTAAAAAACGAAATGCCAAGCACTCAATTCACCATTTATTTTGGCTGAATTACTCCTCCTATAATGGCCAAAACAGTTGGTCTTTCTCCCATTTATGTTGGTGACTTTACTACCTCCATAATGGCCATTATTTGGCTATTATGGAGGCGATTTTCAGCGATGTGACCCCTCCCTCTCCTATATAAACACCCCATTACACCATTGTTGAGCACTAAGACATATGCACGAAAATACATAAACAGATGCGAAAAAACGATTGCACGAAAATACACAACCGAAATAGTTTTCTTCCTACAACTTCCAAGCATCATTTCGTTACTCAATATTCTTCACGGTAGCTCTTGAGTTTCCTTTGCTCAAGGGTTCCATTCTTGTTTTATCTTGGGAGACAAATTGTCCAGGACGTATAAAGGATACATACGGGGCAATATTGTCTTAAGGACAGAGTGCTACACTCGACTCAAAAAACATTTTCCATTTTTCGGTCTTTCAACAAAATCGTAATTTCGGTTTTGTTGTTATATTGTAATTTTCGATTTCTAGTCGAAAATATTGTATTCTTTCTTTATCTTTTCGAATACTTGTAATAGTTAAATACTTCCCGTACTGCTTTATAAAGTACCATAGAGCAAAAACTCCCAACAATGTATTCATTTGTATTTTGTTTGTCTTCTTTCTGTCACTATTACACGTATACGCGTATGTATGTGCACACAGGATTGGTCAAAATATTCATGGACTTCTACAAAGAAAGCAAGACATAAAAAATAAAAAAAAAACAAAGTCGAAAAGTAGCATTAATTTGATGATGTGATGAACGTGGATGACTAATTATCTTGAATGTGACCCCATAGACTAGTGGAATAATAGAGATTCCTTCGTCATATGTTTAATTAAATATCTTGAATTCGAGCATGACAATTTGAAAAGCCCTATTAAAAAGTGTTTCTCTTTTAATAAATGTTAAGTGAGCAATTATAAAATAGCAGGTGATTATAAAAACAAATACTATGAATATGGTTGAGAATAAAGAATTAATTGACCATTAGAGAGTATAATCATATGGATGAGATCACTTTACCGTTTAATTAAAAGGTTCGAGTGTGTTACTGAATATCAAATAATTATAAGTATAGTATTAAAAGTGATAGATAAATCATCATTTGGATAGATAAGATTACTCAACTGAGAGGTGTTAGGTTCGAGTGTGGGAATATAAAATCCATACTAGAAAATATTTTTCTTTAATTTATCGGATTTTACATAGTGCAAATTTAAATTAATCAGATAAGTGATTATTGTATACCAAATGATTATAAAAATAAATATTGAAAGTAGTAGAGATTATTAGAAGTCAAGTTTGAACATAGTGAACCTCACGACGACCTTAGAAATTTCTCCCTACCGACTTCAAAATTTTTAAAAATATGTTGAACAATCAATATCTCATGAATATTTGGAAAGAACCTTCCTTCTTTTTGCTCAAGTTATCCCACATTGACGATATAAAAAATATTTATATAATTATATAAGATCGTTATTACTATTTACCTTTCAAAAAGTATTTGAAAACCGTTGATCACTATATTCTTGATCTTAATTTACTCCTTTTGGAAGGTTCTACTAAAAAAAATAGTACTATTAACTTTTACTTTTTTGACTCGAGATTGGAAATGTGAAAGGGGAGAAAAAGAGAGGAAAACAGAGTGGGCCAGCCATGATGAAAAATTGATAGGTATTGATGGCAGGCAGCTAATGGCGCTTTCCATCTTTGTTTGGATATTGCATTTCAGTAATTTCAACTATATTCTTAGATATTAAAAAACAAATTCAGTGATTTTGATACCGGCTATTTTCAAAATGGGCACTATCTGAGTAAATTTAATATAATAAACGCATGTTGACATTCTAGTCTTCCTTCTGCTTTCGGGACATATTCGAAAGATAATTCAATACTTCTTTGATCGTAAATATCTGAACTGATTGTTTGCTGTTCAAGAATTCTTTTTAAGCAGTTCTTCTTTCACTCCATCCCGAATAGTAGGATCATTTTAGTCACATCTCATATTCCAATTGAACACTTTCCATTTTTATTATTATGAAAGGATAAAATTATTCTCCTTGCCAAACATGAACAAAATCATTCTTAATTTGTAGAATTCATTTTATTTTGGAATTGCTTAACTTCCTTTTTTTGTAATTTACTTTTGATGTACTCAAGTTAGGAGGGTATCGACTAATCCGAATTCGAGGAAAATACTTCTTACTAAGTTTTAAATGATTTAAATAGAAGACTTCTGGTTAATGATGAAATGATGATATCAATCCTGCTGCAACTCTGGGCGAGTGTTGTATTCGAGTTGAGATCTTCATTGATGAGTACAACACTTACTTTCCACCATAAAAGGGTGTGATGATTAAAGTTTCTGTATCCTTAATTAGAGGTTTTAAATTTTAGCCCTGAAAATGAAAAATCATAGTTAGAAGAGTTTTTACCCCCTAAATGGGCTACTCAACACGTGGCTTTTAAAGAAAGTCAACTTAGACATCTTCAAGAGCTTAACCAAAGAGAGGTGCATTGCGATATACTTTCTTCTTTTCGTCGGCACGTCATGATTCTTAAGTCAATGTGTGAATTCAAATTGGTCGGACTAGGGGATTTTGAATTCCGAAACCCAAGCAAAAAGTCTAGCATTCACGTGTGTCCATGTTAACGACCATGAAGATGTATGAGTTGGATAATATGTAATTTTTTAAACAAACAAATGATTTAAACCAATTGGAACACGTGTTTTTTCTAGGGGTGGTCAGTGGGCAGGGAGGGGGGGACGAGATTTGGTGGATGGGGTGGGGGTCGGGATCGGGACATGGTGGATCGGGCGGGCCGAGATATGGGGGACGGGAAGAGGTGACGTCCCGTCCCACATCCCGCCGGTAGAGGGGACGGGATTTGGGGGGACGTGACGGGTCGGGTCGGGTAGGGAGATTTTGGGGGACTTTATATATATATATATATATATATATATATATATATATATATATATATATATATATATATACTTAAATAATTGAACAATATAGTGAAAAAACAACTCAAGGCATTGCCTCTTATATTATTTAATAGAAATATGATTTTTGTTTTGTAATACAATTTTAAAATTGCAACTTTGTTTCATAGTTCAAAAGTTACAAATCACATAGTAAAATTGCCATTAAAAAATTACATATTCAATTATATTTTTTCTAATTTTCTCACAATCTCTTGAGGATCTTCTGTTGGAATTGGAAGTTGTTGGTCAAATTGTTCGACGTCGCTTCCCGCTCCCTCGGATAAAATTTCGTTGTAGTTGTAGTCTTCTTCTTCGTTGATTTATGGTTGACCGCACCTTCTACGCTCCGATCTAATCCAATCTCTGAATAAAAATGCAATCCCTAAGCCGTCTCCGCCAATGAGTGTCTGTGCTCTCCTATTTGAAACATTTCAGCAGAAAAAGTGCTTTCATAAGCTGTCGATGACGCTTGAATATTCAACACATCTCTGGCCATCTTTGATAGTATCGGAAATGTCTTCTCATTCTCCATCCAGTATTTCAGCAAGTCTTCACGTCCATTTTTCATTGGCAATTGATTCGAACGGTACAACACCCTGCAAAACATAAACATCAAACTCGCTAATTTGTGAAGAACTTGAACCACTATACATTCTATTTCTAAGGTCTTGAATACTTAAAGAAGAACCGCATGTTTTTTATAAAGTTGCATTGAAGTACAAGAAGATGGTACAGAAGTCGATTGATTATTAGCACTTTGCTGTTGGTAATACATATACATATTTTTATATTTTATTTGTATGCTAGACATAATTTCTTCTTTAGTTGGTTCGTAAGTTAGGTCTGTTGGAAGTATTTCTAAACATTCATAAATCGTTTCAATAAAGGCATTACAACCGTCTACTTTAATAGTAGAATTTAATACAACACCAATAAAATAAATAGTGGGAATAGATAAAAAATATTTTTTAAATTTTACAAACATTTTTGCAATAGATGAAGCGTAAGTTGATTTTTTTCATATATTCATTAAGTAACAAAAATATTAGAGCTATATAAAATAACATAGATGAAATAGTAGGATAATAAATACCAGAAAAAATTTTAGTAGCTAGAATTTTTTTCTCTAAGAATACAATAAGTTCCAAAATTTTATCCCAATCATCATCTACAAGCATATCCGTAGGATTTTGATTATGTGTGTTAAATAATAAAGTTTTATGTCTTCTATATTCATGAGCAACAAGTAATTGTTCATACAAAGAATTCCACTTTGTCGCATTCTTCTGGAATTTTCCTACAAGGTAATCCACAGTCATGACAAATTTTTTTATACTCTTTGTGTCTTTGTATTTTATTACCTTTAAAAATAAAGTTGATAGCAAATTGTACTTTATCAATGATGTTTTTAAAAAGTTTTAGGTCATCATTTACAACTAAGTTATAAATATGACATGCACATCTAACATGAAAAATATGGGAAAAAGATGTAGTCAATCGAGTTTTTAAAATGTTTACAACATAATCATTAGAAGAAGCATTATATAATGTAATAGTCATAATTTTATCAGTAGTTCCATAATATTCACTAATTTCATGAATGTTTTTTGAAAAAAAACTCTAGTGTGCCTTTCATCAATATATCTATATGCTAATATACGTTTTTGCATAGACCAATTGTCATCTATCCAATGATGTAACATTTAAATAATCATTACCATTATTACTACGGCTTATGTCAGAAGTGATAGTTACTTTGCCATTAAAATGATACAATGCATAACATAAATATTGTTGATATTTATGCGCAAATTTAAAAAATATCTTCTAATAGTTGATCTAGAAAAATCGTTAAAAGCAGAATTATATGTTTCTCGAATGTAATGAATAAAATCAGGAGAGGAAGGAAATGAAAAAGGCAAACCCTCCACATCAACTAATTTTGCTAAATTTTCCCGATCTTCATGTTTATCATATTTCGGACCTATAACTCCCCCCGTCATCGGGTTAATTCGATCCTGTACTTGATCGAGGACACTATGTGAACCCGACTCAGAAGGCATTTGCACACCCGTTTTTTCAGCCAAGTATTGATTATACCCTTGCTTTGTGAGAGTTTTCTACAAGTCTCATTAAACCTTCTGTCCCACCTTGACCTTTTCCAGTTTTAAATTTATAAACTTCGCGACAAATTTTACAAATAGCTAGTTGATTAGGAATGTCCCTTTCAAAAATATCTCATGCAGGTGATTTTAATTTTCGTTGTTTTTGTCCTTAATTCATACTAGGGGGAATAAGAGGCATTCCGGTTTCAGTTTAAGCGTGAGACTCAGTTTGAGCCTGAGGTGGAGGTGCACTAGTGGGTGTGTTATCTAAATTATCTTCTAATTCATTTTCTAAATTAAAATATGTTTCAGATGCAGAATATACCTCATGATCTAATGATATATTAATATTAACATTAAAAAGATCAGTTTAATCTACATGAGTGAAATCATCGTAATTAGGATTACTAAAAGATGCACACTTACCTCTGTTACCCCTAGTACCTCTACCAGAAAAACATCCACTTCGTTCCATTATAATTATGCAAATAAATAATTAAAGTTAATGAATTTAAGTACGATAATTAAAATTAAGTAACAATAATAATTTAAATAAAAGAAGGAACGAAGGTACCAAACGCCGAAGTAACGTCAACGTGTAATCGAGGTTGAAAATTTAAACTTTGCTCGATGATCCTCAAGCTAGTTGTCAACTTCACTCCCAATTTTTTAACTTTGATAGAAATTAGCAAATAAAATATAATATTTAGTGTGCAATTTAGACTTGTAGAGAGATTAGAGAGATGGTAGAAAGATTTGTGAGAAAAATGAAAAGAAAAATGAGGTATTTATAGTTAAGAAATAGGGTTAATGTGTAAATATACTAACTTAGGGATTAAAAATAACTATTAGGGGGGTGGGGGGACTAGCCATTGCCAACAGCTAAAATCGAAAGTGACCCGTTGTTCAACGGCTAGTTCTGGGGGATGGGGCCGGCGGGACGAGCCCTAGTCCCGTTCCGAGTTCGAACCCCGCTACCGACATTGTACATCCTGATTTTTTTTGCGGGGCAGGGCGGTAACCGGGGCGGAATCGGGCCGGCCGGCCCACTGAACAACCTTAGTTTTTTCCCATTATCAAGGAAAGAAAAGAGAGACATTTCTTTTTTTCTTACCTTTACTTGTACTATATAAAGCATGTAAGTTCAATGATACTGTTCATTTTTTACCAAACATGTACATTTTCCTTAAAAAGACTCTCACACTGTTAAGTGGTTAAGTTTGAGGTACAGAAAAATTAGTCTTGGTAAAAAGTTTAGCACTAGTACATACTACTTATGCAACGTTTGGTTTTCGATATAAAATCTTGTATAACTAATATAATCGCCGTATAACTAATAATACATTTGACTTTTTATGTTAAACCTCACGTATAAGTTATCCTGAGTTTAACACTAGAAACCAATATTTGTATTACTACTATTTATATTAGTTCTGCTATGACTTAAATCGACTTGCCTAGGAGCCACTTATGGCAGTTACTAATTACACGTAAAAGATGCAAATGACAAATGTGATACATTACACAACAATTTTATTACGCATCCATCTTATGAGATTAAAATCAACTGAACCTAGGATCAGTCATGGACTAGAATCACAATCCAAAATGAATAATTTAAAGTTTATTTTCCAAGTGGATCGAGGGGAACATGATTATGCTAATCCAGGGTTAAGGGTGGATGGGTGGTGATCCGCTGGAGCCATAAATAGAACGACAACACCTTAATCCCAAGCAAAGTTGAGGTCGGCTATATGAATCCGCACTATCCATAACGATCAATTCAAACTCATCTTTGTCCAATATTATATATAAAAAGAAGCACTATACGTTCTCTATATTTTCTTCTGGTTGCCGGAGTCAATGGGTAGAATGGTATAAAGAGTAAATTCACAGGTAGAATGGTATAACTTTGCCATCTTATTTATGGACACTCAAAGTTCTGGTAAAATGTCTCCCCCCCTACTAAGTGTAGAGCTATCTGAAAAAATAAAAAAATAAGAATAAAAGAAAGAATTGTGATGATTATAAAAGCAGCATATCAATGATATGAAAACTTCAATGAATAAAGGGAATAATTAGATTGTTGTAGGGGTTGGGGATGACCACTTATGTAGGAAAATGGATAAACGGCAAGGGGGAGGAATCAGAAGTCTTTTAAGTTCTGTGAAGCTATGTTGCTCGGACTCATCAAAAGTGCTAACAGGTGTGTTTCAAATCATTAGAAAGTAGTGCAGTTTTGGAGGACCGGACATGGGTATGACAATATTTTTGGAGAGTCCAAACAATAGAGCTGAAAAGCCGGGTGCTGGCGTAAATAGTAAAGAGACAAGATCGGTGAGAACAAGAGGTATTTAGAAGCTACGAGGGATTTTTCGTGCTATAAGGTATTTTCAACAATTCAAGACAACAAAACTTTAGAAATGAACTTTTCAAGAAAAACATTTTAGATGATATCAAATAGAGTCACAACTAAATAATTGTAAGAATATATTAAATGTACTTGTCGTGGTGTTCAATTATCAGAAATAGGTTTCAAAAAATTGGTTGAAACAATAAAGTTTTCGATCTGAAAAACCTACGCTTAAATCTTTGGTCTCAGAAGTCTAGCTTTCAGCTCATCAGCCACAGCATCAATGAACTTTTCAGTGTTCACATATTGATGTCTAGCGACCCTATAAGATTTCAATAAAGTAAATATTAACAATGACAGCACAAAGGATTAACAATTCAGAACCAAAAATACTATGAATAAGAAAGAGCGAAAGAGGCATCCAAGAGAGTGGCCTAGTGGCCAATCAAGTGAGATGAGATGAAGTCTAAGGTTTAAATCCCAGCGGAGGCATAAAAAAAGGTGATTTATTCCCATTTGCCTAAGTTTTGGTAGCAGAGTTACTCGGTACATGTACTAGTGGGAGGTAACAAGTACCCAGTGGAATAGTCAAGGCGCACGCAAACTGGCCCGGACACCACCTTCATATAATGAAAAACAAAAAAAGAGTGAAAGAGCTCACTTGGATCCATGGATCATAAGGGCTAGATCTTTGGTCATTTTCCCGTTCTCCACTGCACCGATGCAAGCTGCTTCTAGTTTCTCGGTGAAATCCAAGAGTGCAGCATTGTTGTCCAACTTTGCCCTGTTCAAAATACATGATTATTATATTGGTACTGCTATCATAAAAAATCTAAGCACAGCAATTTTTCTCTTGATAACCGAGAAATCCCCGAGGGTAAATGGCGCACAGTTCGAAACTTGGTGGATAATGGACTTGCCCCTCTACCCTTCTCTTCAATACCCGTCTTTTATCTATTGCAGGGTACGAATTTATGACGTGCGCCTAAACCACACATCACGTGCTATTCTCTTACCTAACCACTAGGCCGAGACCCTGGGGAGCGCTGAGCAGAGCAAATTAAGTACCAGAATGTCTTACCTATGTGCAAGTCCACGAGTCCAAGCAAAAATTGAGGCGATGCTATGTGTGCTAGTTTCACCTCCTTTCTGATGAACCCTTTAATGGCGGGTCACAGTTCCATGGGCTGGCTTCTGCTTCCACGGTCTTTCCATCCAGACATACCTGAACCAAATATTCAAACCCCATTAGAATAAATAAGGTCGCAAAGTAGCAATGACGACAAAATGATCAAACTAATGATGAGCCTTATTTTAGAAAGCTTGAACTTATTGTATCTAAGAAACACTCTCAGCCACCTATTACATGAAACACAAGATAAAAGAGCATAAAAATCAAGGGAACTGGATGAAGGGAAAAGTGGACACAAATAAAGAACATACCAAAATCGATGTCATCAATCCAAGGGATCCAAATCCTGTTCAAGCGATAAACAATTTAAGAACAATTACAAGCTCATACGAGCACTAAAGTAGGTAGCAAAAGGGAAATTTGAACAAGTAATATTTTTATACCGTTTTCATATTGAAAATCTAAAACGTATACTAGGTAGATTTATAGAACCCTTAATATCTTTAAGCTGGCCAAGCATACCTTGTGCTAAGAAATCACTCTGTACATCCCCATCATAGTTTTTGCACGCCCATACATAACCACCTTTTTAAAGCATAAGCAACCATATCATCAATAAGGCGGTGTTCATACCTATTTTGATGTATTCAAGCATTTAACTATCTCTGTCATTTACAACCAAGAACCAGCTGTTGGAAATGAAAAGTTGGGTGCTTACGAAATTCCTGCTTCCTCAAACTTCAACTTCCATTTTGATTCATAAACTTCCTGGAATATGTCCTTGAATCTTCAGAAAAGATCATAGAAGTAAGGAGGAACCGAATAAAAAAAGGAGGGGGTGGGGAAGACTAGCAAACAGAGGTAAGTGAAAGGTTAAAGGTATCATCCTATTTAAAAGTGTGCAAAGAAAAATAGAATAAGAACAACGGCAAACCATACCTTCCATCATATTTCTTAAGGACGGTGTTTTTTGTGCTAATATAGAGTGGCCATTTCTTTTGGTACGCCATGTTCATAGAAGCTTCAGCGAAAGAGCGAATAAACTGCGCAGAAAGAAAAAAGCAGCAAAGACGCATAACTCCAGAGCATTCTAATTATATGTCTCAAGCATTGTTGCTGGGACTCTTTAAAAATGCCAACGAGTGCATGTCGGATCCTCCAAAAGTAGTGCATTTTTGGAGGATCCGCCACGGGTACGACAACATTTTTGGAGAGTCCGTTAGGTTTTAGGTACACTCAAACCTCAGCAGTGTTGTACATGGATAGAGCTACTCCACCAGCACCAGTGAAGTTGTAAACCTCGAACTCTGTCTTCTCATCTGTCCCTTCCGGTACTGCAATTAGGTTCAATACAATATCTCAGCAACATTTTCTAAACAGAATCACCACAAAAGTTGTAAACGAACCTGAACCAATTTACTCATAGCCAAACAGGTTCATGCAACTATACAGATGGGCAAAAACTTTACCGAATACTAATTTGAGTTTTCCGGCTCCTTGAATTACTGTATCAGTAGCTCGATATTGATCACCAAAAGCATGTCTGCCAATGCATATCGGTTTTGACCAACCTGATATCAGCTTCATCTATGTAAGTCAGACAGAATCAAGTGAACTAACAAATATACAAGTTCAGCAAGTAAAATATACCTGGGACAAGTCGGGGGATGTTTTTGCAGAGGATTGGTTCTCTGAATACCGTACCTGCAATGAATAGCCAATAATAATGTCTTCAATTCCATACAAAGATATCACACACCGAAATTGGCGAGTAGAGAAGGAGACTCACCATTCAGAATGTTCCTAATTGTCCCATTTGGGCTCCTCCACATATGCTTCAAGTTAAACTCCTTCATACGAGCCTCATCTACAAATGCATTCACGTACAATATATTTTCCAAGTTCAACATCTTATATGTAAAAGAACATAAACTTCTCAAACTTTCTTCAATGTTTTCAAGTTGTAGTGCATAGTTCTTTGATGTTGGTTCTAAACATGTACAACAACAACAACATACCTAGTCAAATCCCACAATGTGGGTCTGGGGAGGGTAGAGTGTACACAGACCTTACCTCTACCTTGGTAGGTAGAGCGGCTGTTTCCGAGAGACCCTCGGCTCAAGACAAAGCACAAGCCCAAGCCCAAGCAAAGTAAGACACACAAAGTGCGTAAGTCATGACAGCAAACATGTTGTTCGATGTCAATAGCCTAAATTGTCAATATAGATCATAAGGTGGACATGAACATGCTATCATTTATAGTTCAAAACAAACAGATATGTATTCAGGACTAAAAAGAGATGATAATACAAGTATACAGGACCATATGGTTCATATATCAAAGCTAACAAATCTTAAGGATCATATTCACCTAATGTTAAGCCCAGATTCAGCATAATTGTAAACACAGGATGGATATGGCAAACAAGCATTGAGATATGTATTACTCCTATACCAAACCTAAATCAGCCCTAACAGATACATGATTAGCAAAATATGAATTAAACAAGTGCACCAACACATAAGCAGGTATTCTAAGTTCATATTAAACCTGACCTAGTCTTAAAAAACATGGCATTCATAAGGTAAGCTTAAACATACACTGTCACACGGATGGAGAGACATTCTGAGTTACATGATATTAAAACAAGCTCATCATCAGGTAGATTATAGATAAAGCATACATTTTTAAGTTCATTTTTTAAACCTAGATTGGCCCTGAACCAAGTGTGATATTATTCATATCCTAAACAGGTTCACTATCCAAAAATCATGGATAGCAACTAATCTAAGTTCATTTTAGAACATAAATCACTCTTAAATCGGTTATAGAGAACACATATTGTTCACAAAATCATTTAAGCAAGCTCATGATCATACAAAACAGATCCTTTTAAGTTTATTTCTAAACTTAGATTAACCTAAAATCAGTTAATGAATACATTCCTTATAAACTTAGCTGGGGAGGCTCATAATCACATAAAGCAAATAAGAACAATCAATTAAAACGAAAAAAAAAAACTAAAAGGAGGGAAAGATACCTTTTGTGGAGGTAGCCTATGATCGAGTGGGGTTTGAATCCTCAACTCCGCACTTCCAATCACTCGCACACACACAAATTTATTATAAAGATTAAAATATAGATGTCTGATATCACACTAAAATAAGATGGTTTAACCCTCGTGCACTGAGTAGCATCATTAATCCAGGGCCAGCAGGTTAATAAAATTAAATAAACCACACGGAGAAAAATAAGCACCTGGAGTGATGGTTGCACACTTAATTGCTACATTATACCTGCAATTTAATAGGAAAACATTCGGTAATCCTTGGAAAGATTAGGAAAAACATCCATTCTTTCATTAAGTAGAAATTATAAGATAGAAAGAAATGGATACATACTTCAAAGTAGCCTTAGCACTTTCAATTGTAACCTTATCATCTGTGGCGTCACGGTGAGGAAGGCCAAGATCGAAGTATTTTATATCCAACTCAACAAAGGGCAATACGAGCTAATGCTTAAAAGAGAATTCATTTATCAGCAACTGTGAAATGAACACGAGAGGATATACTAGATAATTTATTGACATATACATTAGCCAAAAATAACTTTTTACCTTATCCTTAATTAATTTCCAAATGACGGGGGTCATTTCATCTCCTGCATCACATAGCCAGATAGAGCAACATAAGAAAGTGAAAATATACATTTCTTGACAGTTAAGAAGAACCAACGAGTAATGCATTGGAACAAACTTATTTATCATATATAATGACTTATCATACTTTGAAGGTTGATTATCATTTCACCCTGCACCTTTATTACGAAAATAGCTACAATTTTCGGCAACAAATTTTGGAGATCAACTTACTAGTGAACTAGGCTGTTACATATGGTATCAGAGTAACTGGTGTGACCTTAAAGAATGGTGGAGCAAACTTCAGCAAGGGCGCTGAGTTCCTAAGGGGAGGTACATGTAACATCTTAAGCAAATTCCGTATTAACAAAACACGGAGAGATGTTGGTATATGAAGAAACAGGTCTTAGACCCTGCTGATGTACACCAAGGGGATCAGATTGTCACGATGGTGGACACGTGGAAGCTAAACCAAATGCCAAGCTGGAGCAGTTAGGAGTATAAGTATTAAACAACTCTCTAGAAAGTTAGCTGATTACTTATGGGATGCGGGTTCAGAGTACTCTGTATACCCGTCCCTTTCTAACTTTCTTTGATACTGTTGCATCGAGTTGTATTGCGGATTCTGGTTCAATTACTTTCAGTATCCTTCTCCGGCCAATCTTAGTTAAGTAGCTACTACACCTAGTGACACACTTTAAAGCTGTATGATCATAGGCTTAAAATGGACATTATAACAAGTGCAGTTGGCTGTTACAACCTTTTCACTAAGACAGTAAACAACATAAAAATCAATTCTTGAACAAGAATCAGTACATTGTTATTATGAAATTACAGCTTCCAGATATTAGTGGACTAGTGAATAAAAATGTGAAAAAGATTCCAAAGATATTCTTTTCCAGTGGTTAAGAAGTGACCCTTTTCACCCAGAAAAAGGGAACAACATAAAAATCAATTCTTGAACAAGAATTACTACATAATTTTATGCACTCAAGGGTGTGACTGAGTGGTCGATGAAGCGAGTTGAGAACAATGAGGTCTTAGGTTCAGTTTCTAGTGAAGGCAAAAACACTAGATGATTTCTTCCCATTTGTCCAAGCCTTGCTGGATAGGGACAAAGAGTTGCCGGTACCACGTGAACTTAGTCTAGGTGCGCACAAGCTAGCCCTGACACCACAATTATAAGTAGATATTTTTATGAAATTACAGCCCCCAGATATTAGTGACTGGTAGATAATAATGCAAAATTGAAAAAAAAAGACTCCACAGATACTCTTTTCCATTGGTTAAGAAGAGACCCTTTTCACCTAGAACCTAAACTAGGATATAACAGCAGTACATACTAGTTTAGGTTCTGGGTGAATATAACAGCCTACTTAAACTGAAGCAGCATAAAAATCAGTTTTTTCAACAACAAGCAGTACATACTTTTATGAAATTCCAGCCTCCAGATATTCGTGGACTGGTAGATAAAAATACAAAAGCAATAAAATAAAAAATAATAATTCCACAGATACTCTTTTCCAGTGATTAAGAAGAGACCCTTTTCATCTAGAATCAAGAAACATCATAAAAATCAATACTTGAACTACAATCAGTACATAAATTAGCACATAACAGCCTACTGAAACTGAAAAAAGCTATTTACACACATCAATTTCAAGAAAGTTATAAAAAATGCAAAGAAAGGTTCCATAGATACTCTTTTCAAGTGATTAAGAAGTGACCCTTTTCACCTAGAATCAAGAAACAGCAACAACAACAACAACAACATACCCAGTGTAATCCCACAAAGTGGGGTCTGAGGAGGGTAGGATGTACGCAAACGTTACATCTACCTTTGTGGGGCAGAGGGGGTGTTTATGAGAATCAAGAAACAACATAAAAATCAATTCTTGAAACTAAAACTAAGTACATAATTAGGATATACTAACAGCCTACTTAAACTGAAGCAGCAATAAAATCAAATCTTGAACAAGAATCAGTACATATTGTTGGGTCTGGGGCTACGGATAAGCAAGAATATGTAAGAATAAAACCGTAACAGCTAGAACAATTCAAACAGTTTCTGGATGTTGCCTTCAATGTTGTGTCAACATCTGAGACAACATTGTGATTAAACAGTTATAAACCTTTATAGAGTAAATGCAGCGGAAAAGTAAAGAGACACAAAGTTTATATTTTTAAGGGTATATATTAATATATCCCTTGATGGTCAATGACCAAAGAATTGTATAAATTATATACAATTACAAATGAATTTCTTTTTGAAAGGTTGAACAATAAATGCGAAAAAGAAATTACAAACAAAAGTGAAGTCGCAGATGACTTCAGCCCAAAGTTAAAAGATCTAAAAATACAAATACAACATCTTCATTACTATTGCTTGAAATATAAGCTTGATCTAGAATCTGGGCAGCAATAGTAACGTGGGACTAGATGTTGTTATACTACTTTAGGCTACGTGTGTTGATCCAGTTTCTAAGGTGACTATGCGAGAGCTCTCTTGATAATTCCTCTCGTTTTCAATCTGGATATCGATACTCTGAAGTTCCCCTCTATTTATAGTGTGGAACTTCCCTTGAAATCCTCACTGGTTGGTTGTAGAGGTTGAGTAAAAGAAGGCTTCAGCTTGGACCGGTTCTTGCTCCTTCAAAAGCTCAACGTTCTGGGCTTGGTCTTTACGCTGCTTCCTCTCCAAGCTTTGACTGTTTCTTTTACCACGTTTTAAACACAGCATCATTGTTAGCTTGCCTAGGTCATTTTTTACTCACAGTAACACAACCTGTTTTGGCCGGAAGAACAGGCAAAATCGTTACAGAAATGTTGTCAGGAATGTTGTCACAACATCGCAGGCAACATTCTTATTTTCATAAGATGTTGTCCTGAGCATTTACAGATGTTGTCACAACATCCATCCAACATCAACACATATTTTTATGAAATTACAGCCTACAGATATTAGTGGACTGGTAGATTAAAATGCAAAAAAATAAAATAATAATTCCACAGGTACTCTTTTTCAAGTGGTTCATTGACTGCATTTCTTTTGAGACGAGGGTCTACCAGAAACAACCTCTCTACCCCCACAAGTTAGATCCTAACCTCCCCAGACCCCACTTGTGGGATTACGCTGGGTATGTTGTTGTTGTTACTCTTTTTAAGTGATTAAAAAGTGACCCTTTTCACCTAGAATGAAGAAACAACATAGAAATCAATTCTTGAAACTAAACTAAGTACATATTTAGGATATAACAGCCTACTGAAACTAAAACATATGTTTACACATATCAGTAAGACAGTATCAAGTAATTTTAAGATCAGATAATCAGATAGAAAAAGAACATAAAGTGATAGAGAAATAAAGATCTAACCATCCATTTCAACTATGGGGTTAACCACTTTGATCTTTTGAAAAGCCATTTTTAGTGAAAATTTGAGATTAAGAACTGGAAATTCTGGTGATATAAAGAGTAATTGTGTTTGAATTGTAAGAAAATGGAGAAGACAAATTACAACAACTTTGGAGTGGTCGAAGTTTAGAAGGTAAGTGCAAAATGGAAAATAAAAACAAAGTTTTACGTAGGACTGTACCATGAATTTTCAACAATTAATGCCCTCTCCCAATTTATAACACCACCTTTTAATCGATTTCAAAAAAGTATGATATATTTTTTATTTGATAATAATTTAATTTTAAATTTTATTTGTTATATTTTATAAGATAATTTATAATTTTATAAATATTTTGATTTATTTTAGATTATAAAATTTAAAAATATTCATTTATTTTTATAATTTTATATTAAATCAAACTACATTATATAAATCAAAATAAATGAATTATTTGTGTCAACAACCTTTGCACGAAATATTTGACAAGTGACAAGACATTCTTCGAATTAATTATACTATAGGATATTTGTACGGTCACTGGTCAATCCAAGATTTTCACTAAAAATATTTTAATATAGTGTCGGAATCTCAAGATAAATATTGAACCTCATTAACCACTAATCTAGCCTCTATCTTGTGTTTAATGAGTTCAAAATTTATGTGTAAAGAAAATTTAAAAACTACTCTATATATATAATATAATTTTCTACTGAGGGAATTAAGATGAACAACCCCACTTCCTCCCAGAACCGCCTCTACATACAATATAGGTATCAAATAACTTTACCATCTTAAACAAATGATATAATCTACTTGCTATACATAGATATCGTGTAAGTTTGCCGGTTTAAATTGATATGAAAAAATAAACTAATGTTATTGTTTAAGATGAGATTGAATTCTTGTCTCTCATGATTTTAATCCTACTTAATTGATAAGTAACCCATACCTTTTGAATGTTTGATATTATACCTGCAAGTAGAGTTAGAACTTGATAACGAAACGTAGACAATTGATTATAACTGAGCTCAACTAACTTGAATTAGGACCCAACTGAAATATTACAATTAAATGTGTAAGGGTAAATGATACAAGAACTACAAAGTACAAAAAGTATCGGGCAGAGAGAATAAATTAAGCGAGACATGACAATTTATGTTTTTAAGTAGGAGGAATATGTCAAACGAGATAGGTGGAGTTCTCTAGTGCAAGTCTTTAGAATAATTTTTTTTAATACGAAATATTTTCTCGGTGATAATACGTCTCGTATTTGCTTTTATTGTTAATGGAGCTCCAATGTGAAACAAGTGTACTCTACGTGGTCAAATTTTTCGATGAAAAATGTACAAATTTATCTCGGTGATAATACAAACAAGTGTAATCTACGCGATTTTCCTTTCAGATTGTAAATAACTAAACATTCAAGTAACGAGTTAGTGAAATACATCAATATCTTACTTGGAGTTGAATAGTGTTTGGTCTGATATTAAATTTGTTACCGCTCTCTTAGAGGTTAATAGAAAAATAAGATTTTTTTTAACGATAATTATAATATTTGACCAAAAACTTAATATAAAGTAGAATTTTTCAATTTTGAATAACCAGAAGACAAATTTGTCCCTTTTCCCAATAATCAAATAGGGAATATTTAGGAACTAACCATATTTGCTGATACTATGTATTGAGAAGCAAATAAAAAAAGAGATAAAATTAATCAACCATATTAGCTAATAAATTTTTAAGGGGAACTATTGAATTCTTTTTCTATGAAGAACTTCTTAATGAACTTACCAAAAATTCTGCCTAAATCACCATCAAATATAATTATATTACTATAAATCAAAAATCAAGTAATTCTTTTTTTTTTTTTCAAATGCTATTGTATGATGTGTTCTCAACAATTTTTCCATAAATTTCAAAATTTAATTGAAATTCACTTAATTCTAGAAGTATTACCGTTGTAAAAATAAGTATAGTCTAAGAAAAAAGTTGGAGTGTCAAATTGATATAGAGGTCAAATTAAAGTGTATATCTATCTATGTATTCTGCCTATTTCTGTTGTTGCTTAAAAGAAACTTTTTGCACACTAAATATTGTATTAATTATTACTACATATGATATATTTACGGTACTTAATTCGACCAAATAAAATCATTCAAGAAAAGTATATCCGATCCATATCAAATGAAGGCGAATATTTAGAATACATTTAAAAGTCAGACGGTTGTAAATCTGACATTATTTCATTTACCCTCTCAATTTAATTGCTATAAGGATCATCTCCTGCCATCTTATTATTAACATCCGACGTAGTTCATTTATTGATGATTGATTGTTGAATTATGATCAGTGATCGATTAACATAGTTTCACGAAATTTTATTATGACGTGTATATGACATCATAATAATGTGTGTCATTGTACGAAAGACAGACCATTTATAGTAATTTCTTCAAAATAAATTTTGGTGAAAAACTAGAGAAGCATATCACAATTCGTATCTTTTGATTTACATGTTGTAAAATCTCAAATCAAAATTTTGGTGAAAGAAACAGAGAAATATATTATAATCATTATCTTGTGTTTATATGTACATAAAATCTCGCTCTTGACTTTTTATTTTATCATGACATGTACATGACCAAAACAATGATGTAAGGAGTAAATTTCATAAATAATAAGATACTATTGACTTTTTTTTTGGAAGGAGAGCTTTGGAGTAACTGGTAAAGTTAATGCCATGTAACCAGGGGGTCATGGGTTCAAGCCGTGAAAACAGTCTCTTACAGAAATGTGAGGTAAGACTGCGTACAATAGACTCTTGTGGTCCGGTCCTTCCCCGGATCCTGCGCATAGCGGGAGCTTGGTGCACCGGGCTTCCCTTTTTACAATTGACTTTTTTCACTAAAGTCACGTAACTATTTTGTCTGTTAGAAAAAATCACAAAACTTTCACCCACTAACATAAAAGTCACAATTACGAAAAAACCCAACATCCCAATTATTGACAATTTTTTACTTTATATTTTAAATTCTAATTATTTTAATCATAAATACTGACCAAATTAAAAGATAACCGACACGAGCCAACCCAATTATTGAAACGTGTTACATTTTGTTTGAATTTACGGAGTAATAGTTAATACTATTAGTTATCAGTGCATCTTAAGGTTATTCGTGCATCAAAAGTAATAATTTTGTAACTAATTCTTTC
This sequence comes from Anisodus tanguticus, assembly GCA_034509755.1. Taxonomy (NCBI): domain Eukaryota; kingdom Viridiplantae; phylum Streptophyta; class Magnoliopsida; order Solanales; family Solanaceae; genus Anisodus; species Anisodus tanguticus. Next base: position 1,389,213 of record CM067543.1, on the reverse strand, counting down.
TAATTCATTGACCCTTTTAGTTGTTTGATTAATTAGAGTTGTTTTTTTAGAGTATTTTGCATGAGGTTATGAGGAAAAAAATTCGTATGAATAGGAGATTGATATTCAAAATCAGAGAGCTTTGAGAAAATAATCACTATCTATTAGATGAAAATAGGGATGTAAAATTGGAGGAGAATTTGAATGGTAATTTCAAAGAATACATAGGATACGCCATTTGGATACACTTGAAGGTGTTAAGAAATAGGTGGATTCTACTCATGGGAAGGTTAAAAAAAATTGGATTGAGTAGGTAAAAATAAAAAAAGGGGTCAAAATGTAGAGTAAAAAATTTGCTCATCGGAAGGTTGAGTTTTCTGACAATAGTTACTTTTGGTTGTAATTTTTTTTGATTTTTCTATTAGAAAACATAGTTATGTGATGAAAAAAATCATAATTATGAGACTATTTATGTTAAGGTGGTGTTTGACCATGAAAATAAAATATTTTTCACTTTTTTTTTTGGAAATTTGAAGTAGGATTTGAAGATGGTTATAGTTTTTGCAAATAATAATTGGTTGTTTGAATGTATTAAAAGTGAAAACAGAATTTTAGGTGTTTTTCAAATATCAAATACAACTTCAAATTATATTTGAAATTTTTATGGCAAAACGATGAATTTCAAATAAAATGAATTTTTTTTTTAAAAAAAAGTGAACATATCTCATGTCCAAACAGGTCCTTCCCAAACCAAAATTTTGATGAAGTAACGGAGAATCATATCACAATTTTAATTTTGTGTTTACACATCAATACTCTCACTCCCGACTATTTATTCAGATAATTAGTGATGACAAATGGATGGGTTGGATCGGGCTCGGAGGCGGAAAGAAAACAGGTTACTTTGAAAATGAATTGGGCAAAAAATGGGTTAATCCACTTTATGCATGTGTCAAAAAATTATTCCTTTTTCAGAGAACAATGTCTCACCTAAATGAGAAAATAATTTATAATGTTTAGTTGGTGAGTGAAAATTAAAAATATTTTTCAAGGTGTAATTGCAAGGAGGGAAATAATTTTTTACCAATATTGCGATATAACCTTTCATTTCATTTCAGTCTCATTAGAGTACTCAAAAAATTAACTGCATAATAAAGTATTTAACATGATCTAAATAATATTTGAACAATAATATTGAAACTATGTACCTAGAATACTAATGGTATAATCTAAATCCTTGTAGATTCCAACTTTCTTGGAGCTTTACTCCCAAATATTTCTCGCTTTCAATCCATATTTTACCTATTTTATTGTGGGTAAAATTGGGTTGTCCCATATAAAAAATTGACGGATTGAATACAGGTTAATGAGGGGTGGATTGGGTAAACAGGAATGCCTTTATTTCAGGGTATTCTTTAATTTTTGACTTTTAAATTGAAAATCTTTAATTTTGCCTTTCGCCTAAAATTTCTGAGTTCTTGGTTCAAATTCCCGCTCAGTCAAATTTTTTTACAAAAATCATAACGCATAGTTTGGATTTGCAAGACAGAGTTTCAAACTCTACAGACATAGTTTCAAATTGTAACTTAAGGTAGAGTTTGCTACCTTAAGGAAGACATAGTTTGCGGGCATAAGACTAACTCTACCTTGCGAATTCAAATTCTATGCTGCGATTTTTTTTTTTTGGTTTTTGCCTGAATAAAAGTTCGAACCCGAAACCTCGGAGCATTTTTAAACGAAGGACAAAAATTAAAGATTTCAAATTTGAGGAAAAAAATTAAAGACTAGCGCCTTTGAAGGGCAATGGGCACAAAAAAATGATTAAATTTGTCACCTCTACATACCATATATAAATAGTAGAGCCTATATACTAACCCTAAAATCAAAATTTGGTGAAATCAAAGAAACACAAAAAACATTTCACAATTCTTATCCGTTTACACGTTGTAAAATATAATTTTCCCCGAATTTTCACTATATCAGATTCTTTATCTGTAACATATTTAGTCAACCTGTTTTCTGCTATATAAAAAGACCACTTACTCTGAACACATAACATTTCTCTCCATTCTTTATCTGTAACATATTTAGTCAACCTGTTTTCTGCTATATAAAAAGACCACTTACTCTGAACACATAACATTTCTCTCCATCTCTATTCATCAATCAAAGGTATGTAAAAATCTCTCTTATCTCTCTTTTCTTTGTTCTATCTTTATTAGTTTAGATAAAGATTGTGTAAAAATTAATAATAACACTCGTCTTTTATTTATTTATTCATTCATTTATTTTGTCTTTGAATAGAAATTAGCAAAGAAAATGACAGATTCCGGGGAAGAACACGTTGGAGAATCATCAAGCTCTAAAAGAAGATCAAAAAGGCAAAAGCAGTGCCACAGACATACTATGGAGCAAATTCAGCAGCTTGAAGCGTAAGATTAATTTTATTTTTCTTTAAAAAAAACTCGTACCTTCATATATGGTCACTTTTTTTTTTTGTTAAAAAACTGTTGGTACAAGAAAATGTTGTCATTTTCCTAAGTGAATAATTTCTTTTCTATATGTGTTTTTGTGCATGTATGTTAATTCTTATTTATTTCCTGTCTTTTCTATTTTTGTCTGTTGTTCTTTATAAGCCCATTGGAATTTAGAAATAGATCAATACTTTTGATTTTGTTATTCAATTTTTTTTTATTGAATTGCTAAAATGGTTCAAATATAGTTTATTCGGATGATTGCTATCATGTATATACATTTCTATACATGAATCGGTTTATTTTTTGTTGTTATTCATTAAGTTTCTCTATTATTAACTCGAGCTCTCAGGTTTTAAGATTTTTATAGTAAGAATCGTTTGTCTCTTTAATGGATCTCACGCGACGTGAATACGGGTTAGTCGAGGCTTCATGCGGTTGCCGACGATCACCGGGTGGAAGTCTAATTTTTTTTACAAGGGGATGAGTTTCTTTTCAACTTTTTCAACTCTTTCTCATTCCATGAGAATTTTCATTTTTGAGTTTTCCACTTGGTTGTTCGATACCCGTTTTGGGACTAACTAATCCAGATTCAAGTTGAGGGTAAAGTGCCCCTTACCAAAAATAAATCATTTTCAAAGCTCGAACACGAGATATCTGTTAAAGATGGAGGGTTACTTACCACACTCACTTTAATTTTTCGTGGTATATAGTATTTTATTTTATGTTTATTTAGAAAACAATGGTCAATAGTGATGTTTTTTTTTTGTTGGGAATCATTAAATGAAGTTTTTTCAAGGATTGTCCACATCCGGACGAGAACCAACGAAGCCAGCTGAGTAGGGAAGTAGGGCTTGACCCTAAGCAGATCAAGTTTTGGTTTCAGAACAAAAGGACTCAAACAAAGGTGAATTTAATTAGTCCATTTCTATCAATTCAATTGAAATAAATTAATACTTGATTATCTATATTTATACTTGATGACAAATTAACATTTTTTTGCATTTAATTATGTAAAAAATTAGAAAATATAATTAATTAAATAGGCTCCATGGCAAGGCCATTGAATCTCTCGCGTTAGGCCCAAAAAATATTACTCTTCTAGATTTGATTGTAATTGCTCGAATGCGTGACTAAATCAGTTTAATAACTTCATCTCTTATTAATATATTTTATCTATTTTTTTTTTTGCCTCATTGAATTGATTTATAGATCAGAAATAAGCCCTTTGCTTCATTAATATATGAATTTTATTAAAGAAGCTTAAAGTTTTTCATTAAAGTTTTGTTTTCATTCGATCACAAATTTGATTGAGCTGCCTCCTGTTAAAAGTAGAAGTGTCAACACGGTCTGGCCCAACCCAGCCCAACCCTAAAGGGCCAGAGAGTTAAAAGGGCTGGGCGGACTGGCCCTTTTTACTGAAAAGCCTCTAAAATGGCAGCCCAACCCAGCCTTACTCGGGCTAGGACAGGCCATCCCTTTAAAATAATTTTCTTCCGAAATAACATCTCTTAAGTAACTTTTTGTATAATCTGAACACGAATTTTTTTGCAGTCTAAAATAAAATTTTCTACCACACCATTCTCTCACGAACTCACGTTACAGATTCACATAAATTCAAAAGAACAAATATAAATTACTATCTTTATTCACTAATTCAAATCATGTCCAAAAGAAATTAAACATAATATGATTTATGAGATTAAAGAGTATAACTTTAGTTTCTAATTTATTGATCAATAATTAGTACTTTTTTTTCTTTATTAATTTTTATATTTTTATTTAATTTACTTATAATTTTTTAAAATCAACTAATTTATTTATTTTCTAGCCTCAAGGGTTGGCCTCGGCCCAACCATTGAGACTGGCAGACCAAGAGAGGCTGGGCTTTTGAGGCTCATTCTTAAAGAGCTAGAAAAGTCATGGCCCAACCCTACTTAAAAAAGGGTTGGATTGGGCTGGCCTCGCGGGCCAAGTTCATTTTGACAGCTCTAGTTAAAAGCGATGATGGAATTATGTAAATTTATTCAAAATACATGACCTCTCTAATAAGATCCAAACTTAGCAACAAATCTTATTAAATGGACAAAAAATTATATATCTACTAGATTTTGGGAATTTACATACTTTCCAGTTCAAGTCAAAGAAGATCTGATTTTACAGCTAAGAACTGATATTTTTTTTCTTTCAGGATTCTTTTTGATGTATGAAAGAAATTTTGAAATGTCCAATTGGCCGGTTGCATTAAAGTTGGGCAAATTAAAATGGATTGAATAAATAAATGAGCGATTTAATAGGTTATTTTAGCTGAGTTGGGCTTAAAATGTACCACACCCCAATTTTTCAAATCTAACCAAATTTTATTTTCCATGTTATTTTTCTTGTAATTTGTTTAGTTAGCACATAAACTAATAACTTCTTTTTCATTGAAGCTATATTTAACATCTCAAGAAAAATAAATAAAGAAATATTTTGACAATTTTTCTTACGACTATCTGAGATCATATTTAGTCTAAATCAACCCAATTTTAGACGTGCTGACTTGAGTTGTGTCCCAATTAATCCACCATGAAAATATGTCCAAGTCAAACCCGTCCAAATTAGATCATATATTCATGGACTAATATTTTCACCCATATAGAGATCCTTCAAATATACATGAATGCATAAGAGGAAGAAAGTGTATGTGAAAATTAGAGCAAGAACTTGAATTTTTAAGCAAAGATGGAGGGAGAAAATAATTTCCACACATTTTTTTAAAAATATTATTTTCAGGAACTATTAATTTTATTCTCTTTCAACATTTAGTTAGATCATTATCTGATTTTATTTATCTATAAATTTATGTTATTAATTGTTTTTACATGTATATACATTTCATCAGGCACTACATGAAAGATCAGACAACAATAGTCTTCGAACTGAAAATGAAAGATATCATTGTGAGAATATGGCAATGAGAGAGGCACTGAAAAATATTATTTGCCCACGTTGTGATGGTCCATCTCTTGGAGAAGATCAAAGGAAACAAAATCTAGAAAAGTTGAAAATGGCAAATCAACAATTGAGAAATGAGGTAAATCTTTTATTTATTCTTGTTTGGTTTTTAGTTAATTTATTTTCCTTGACAAAATATATTATGGGAAAATTATTGTTCAATACCTTTGGCTGATTTATTTACAAAACAGTTAGCAAATGTATACATTTTGTATATTTATATTTAAATATACATATACTATACGTGTACAGCAACATATAATATACATATATTAATACATATTAGTGTATAAATTTTATATATTTGGGCTACTGCCGGTAATTAAGTTTGAACGGCAATACATTACATAAGAATTATACTCCTATAACAAGAGACAGGCGAATTCATGATTTAAAATTGATGAATTAATTCGGCCTTCAAGAATTTTAGCACTTAACTCATTGTACTTCTAAAATTATGCATCTCATAAGCACTGGTTTCATCCGAATACAATATTTTCAATGCGGAACATAAATATTTATATATATGTTAAAACCGACTAAAGTTTAAACAAATATTAGATCTGAATTCATAATTTTAAAAGTACAATAAATTAAGTGATAAATACTTTAGGGGTCACTCTGTTACCGGGATTAGAATACTAGCTCCGATATAAAATTTGAATTACATTTATCTAGTTATTGGTTATGAATATTAACTAACACCGTATAAATTTTACACAAAACTCTTGATATTATATTATCTCATATTGAATGTGGGATTATAATCTTAAGATTATAGAATTATAATTTTAGAATAAATTTGTTCTGAACGACCCTTTAAAGGTAGAACCCACGAAGTTTAAATTTTGAGTCCGTTTCTACTCACTGTTGTATTATATATATATCCTTATCTAATCACAATTATGTATCTTGTTTTGCAGCATGAAAGAATATCCAATCTCATCTCTAGTGTTGTTGGAAGGTCTTTTGTGAGGAATCCAAAATTGGCACCACAAAAACCTACTCTTGGATCTTCATCAAATTCATCTAATGAAAGTTTGTTGAGCCATAATATAGGAGGCTCTCCCATTGAATATTCTCCTCATCATCAAGAATATAATAGTAGTAATGTTCGAGAAAATTCAATAAATATTAATAATACTCCAATTATGACTCCATCACCAGAAGAAAATTGTGATTTTTATCATGATAATGGAGAGAAAGCAATTATTCTTCAGATTGCTGTTGCTGCCATGGATGAAATTGTTGAAGTTTTGCAGGCTGATGAGCCAATGTGGATAAAATCACCAAGTGGTGAGAGGTATTCTATTCGTCGTGATAGGTACGAGGAATTATTTTCAAATCCACATCGACCTTATAAATCATCAACTGCTCGAATTGAATCATCAAAGGATTCTGGAGTTGTGTCAATGAATGCAATTGAGTTGATCCAAAATTTTGTTGATCCGGTAAGCGTTTAATAATTTCTTGAATATTTTCATGTTTATAACGTATCAATTCACGAGTGATATTATCTGCTTTGGACCTAGACCAAAACGGTTTTCGAACGTGTCACTAGGGTCTATGACTTGTTTCCTTAAACATGTGTTTTAAAGTTTAGGACTAGCCTTTTTTTTTAGGACTGATTTTTAAAAGTTTAGAACAGTGTTTGAGAATTCGTTGAAAATTTGCAACTTCTGATGCGGAAACACAATGACAGTGTCATGGATTTCGAACTTAGACAAGTGAAAATTCTAGGACAGTCATGATTCTTTGAAATCTAACATCATGGATTCCAAAAATTGGATATTTTCATTGACTTTTAAATTTGTGGTTATTTTTTAGTTACATGTCCGGAAAATGGCTATTTTCAAATTTTACCCTTTTGTGGATGTGATATTTGTCTAGGATCATTATAATTTTGAGGAATACACGCAGATCTAACAAACAAAAAAGGATATACAATGGAACAAAAAAAATTATATATAAGCGGTACCAATTAGTCTTGAGATTAAGTAATACTCATGTTAGTACATGCATTTACTTTAGACATTACTTTCTAAAATTCTTTTAGTCATGTCACAGATTTGTATATCAGTAGAAAATATAGATTTTTTATTTATTTTACCCTTACAATATTGGATTAAAATTAGTTTAAATGGAACATCATAGTTACCGAGTATTCATATATCCGACTTCAATTGCTTGAAATTTTAAACTTAATGGTTATTGTTGTTGTTATTGTTTAATCGTTAATCATTATACATATTGATGATTTTGAATATGCAGATCAAATGGATGAACATGTTTCCTAATCTGGTCACAAAAGCTGGGACTATTGAAATTTTTGATTCTGCGAATCTTGGAGGCTCTATACAATTGGTAAAAATAATCCATCTTTTATCTTTTTCCTTAGGAATTAAATATACATCAAAATTGCAGCATATAAAATGATCTATTTTTTATTTATGTTCTTGAAACAGATGTATGAAAAGTTGCATATTTTATCTCCTCTCGTGGGAGCTAGAGAGTTTTTCTTCATACGTTGTTGTAGACAAATTGATCTAACAACATGGATAATGGTGGATGTTTCATATGATGTATTCAAAGAGATTCAAAGTGGTGGACCTTCTTATTGGAAGTTTCCTTCTGGTTGTGTAATTCAAGATTTGGGCGATGGGAAAAGTCACGTAAGAATATTGCCTATCATCCACCCCTCTCTCTATATATCATTATTTATGTGTAGCTTATTTTCCAAAGGTTATGTTAGATAAAAATTTACTCCTATCGGTTATCGGTAATTTGCATTGATTGAGAGAATAAGTTGAATAATGCCTATCTCATGATGTCTATTTATCTTATTATAGTATGAGTTATACTCATCTTTATTATCGGTATATCCAAATTTGGATCCTCATATTATATTAATTACGCTCCAGATGTTAATTAGGCTTGACCGTGCAACAAAGTCTGGCTAAGTGTCTCCATATTGGTTTAAAAAATGATCACCATGTATAGTGTTAGACAATCTTCAATTAAGACTCAATATTCATATTTGGTAACATGCTATCAGTGTTGAATCCATCTCTATTCTTAATTTAACAATGTTGAACCCCCACATTATGTTGTTCATGCTTTAAATGTTCAAATCTGGACACAAGGGTGTACAATGTTAAGTTAAAGTATCTCACATTGGTTAACAAGCAATGGTCTCCTCATACGGTCTTAAACAATCATCACCTCGGAATATCATTACTAAAAAATGCAAGTTTCTGACGAACATTTCCTTCGTAAGAAATATGGTAATTCAAGTCCGTCGAAAACGTCTCGATGAGTCAATTTCTAGCGGAGTCAAGATTTTTTTTTTTTTTTTATAGTAATAACCTTTTATAGTTGAGTTAGATCTAAGGTTCATTTTCTTTCACATTTTGTTTATCCCCTCTCTTTTATATTTTTGTTTGTTGCTATTATTAAGATATTTAAAGTGCAATATTTTGTTCTATTGATGATTGTTTCTCTTGTAGGTTTCTTGGCTTGAACATGTTCAAGTAGATGATAAAAATCAGACTCAACGTATCTTTAGAGAATTAGTGTATGGTCGTCAAACATATGGTGCCAAGAGATGGATTATTACACTTCAAAGGATGTCTGAGAGATATAATTTTGCAACTGGTGCAAAATATCCTACTAGACATGAATTTGAAGGAGGTTCGGTTTTATTTTTATGTCCCCTTCTTTATCTATTTACATTTTAGATTTTAATTTATAAATTAGGTATCTATGTTAAATTTTATGTCACCTCAAGGCGGCTTTAATTAAAAAAGAAAATATTGAAGGGGGTCCAAATTCATATTTTTTTTGTTTATTTGAAACATGGCCTTCTTTTTAAAGTAGTGTTTGTTACTAAAGAAGTATTTTTCAAGTTTTATGTTTGACTGTCAGAAAATATATTTTAGGGGCCAAAAAATGACCAATTTTTATTTTTGGGCGGAGATCATTATTTCTTATAATTATCTCAAATTTTAACTTGAAACATGTCCTTTTTTTTATAGTTTTCTTTTAAGGGTGTGTTTGGTATGATGAATTTTTTTCGAAAGATACTCTCTTTTTTTTTTGAAAAATTAGTCATTTTCTGATGCTTTACTGCCAAAAAATTACTTTTAGAGAAAATATTTTCCAACCAAAGGAGTAGGAGAAATGATCACTTCTCTCATTTTGGGGGGGGGGGGGGGGGAAGGTCATTTTTTCTTCGCAATCATCTCAACTTCTAATGTCATATCAACGTTTTAACGACACTCGGACATTAATATCATCTTTAACACTAAGAAACCTTATCAAATTACTTTCCTATTTGCTAATATTATTATCAATCTTCAATAATATTTTTTTTTAAAAAAACATAACATTTCACTCTTTTAACCAAACACTAGAAATAAAAATATTTTTCCGATAACAAATGTTTTCTGAAAATGTCTTCCGTCACACCAAACACACCCTAATTTGATCAGCCAAAATAATTTTTCTTCTTGTTATTTTTTTTTCAGTTGTTAATGCTCCAGAAGGTAGGAAAAATGTGATGCAAATATCTCAAAGGATGGTGAAGAGTTTTTGTGAAATCCTAAGCATGAGTGACAAAATGGAGTTTCCTACTTCATTAGAAATGAGTAAAAGTGGAGTTAGGATTTCTATGAGAAAAAATGAAGAAATTAGCCAACCAAAAGGGTTGATTGTTACTGCTACTACTTCCATATGGTTTCCTCTTTCATTTGAAACTGTTTTCAACTTCTTCAGAGATAACAATACAAGGCCTCAGGTATGTATTTTTCCGATAAAAAATAATTTCTGCATTATTAAATCCTGTATTCTTAACCATACGACCCCTAAAAGTACACTTATTTAGTGAGATTTTATTTTGATTATTTTAATCAAATGCAGTTTGAGTTTGATATCTTACATTGGTTGAGGAAATTAGTTGTTATAACATAATTAGCTTTTAGTATTGAGCTAGTTGCGATATTCATTTTTTTTTTTTGGGATATTTGCACACACAGCATTTTTTAGAGCATTCTTTAAATTATGTCCCTCGTTAGTGTTGGTACTCTATTGTACTTTATAAAGCAGTACGGGAAGTAAGTAACTATTACAATTGTTCGAAAGGATAGATAAATGGTCAATCTTCAAAACTGTCGCAAGCTTGTTGTGTCTTGAATCTTGATAACTTTGCAAGGCCAATGTTGAGAACTGCCGCAAGCTTGTTGTGTCTTGAATCTTGATATCCTGAAATCAAGAAACAACTAAATCTGGATGGTTACAACGTTGTGTGTTGAGTCGAGGGATTGCCCTCTGTCCTTAAGACAAGATTGCCCCGTATATATGCTTTTACGTTAGCGGGCAATAGTCTCCCAAGATAAAACAATACTTTAATCTCAACGCTACAAAGCCAATAGGTTGAGCCTGGCGAAGAAAACAAATATGACTCGACTTGCTGAAGATATGGAATAGGAAGGAAGAGTTTCTCTTTACTCTTCTCTTTTGTCTCTGTGTATATAGTGTGTCTCTATAGTGTATATCTTGTGTATACGTGAGGGTTTGGTCACTGTTTTTGACTGATTTTCAGCCACTGTTTCGAGCAGTTTTTGCTTAATGATTTCGCTATTTTTCAGTCAGTTTACTGTTTTGAGCCAAATGAAGCTCAATATATAGCATGAGGAGGGGCTGTCCAACAGCCACAAACAAGGCTGTAATGGCAGGTTTTAATGCCATGAATGAAGTTGCTCAATTGCCCAACTAATGGGTTGTTAATAGAGGAGTTAATCAGCCAAGTAATGCCTCAAAAAACAATCCCAACGATAGGCTTTCTGCCTTCCGTCACCTTCCCAGAAACTCTGGGGATCAAACTGTAATTATTGAAACTTCAGGGACCAAACTGGTCCCCACAGCCCGTGGCCCGAGATCCCGGAACCGGACCGGACGGACGGGCGGCGGCGCGCGTGTGGGCTTAGCCTTGAACCCAAGCACATCTAGGTCTTCCCTCCTTTAAACACATGGGATACCCCTTGGGGTCCCAAACCCTTTACCAATTTGAGACATATATAGAGAACAATTCTTCTTATTCCCACCGATGTGGTAGATTTGTCCCACACCACATTTCCATGCCTTAAACACCTTACTTCGTGGACCAATATCTCTTTCATTTCTCAACGAAATTAGACGATTCTTGGCCCTACGGTCATCTACTCACTTCGTAGATCATGCATGTGCGAAGAGACAATGTCTCCAACATGCGGAACACTAGTGTTTAATTCATCAAAGATGGGTGGACGCATCTCCCCGCCAAAGGCTAATTTCCAACAGTTAGCACAATGAGCTAACTTTGTCTGTAAAAAATTACTCCCTAATCATCCAACTACTTTTAAAAGCGAAATTTAGTCCACTGGGTTAACTGTTCTATTTTAGTTGAGAAATGAGTTGTTGTCTCCTTAAAAGACATCATACATTATTCGTTTCATTAGCTATTTTTTTTTAATTTGGATTAAATTAGATTGACTAAATAATGTCTATTTTTTTCTCTTCTAATTATGATATCACATACAGACCAATCTCTGTTCTTAGTTACTTAATGTTGGCCTACCATATTGTATTTTTGGTTTATCCTGGATGTCGGGGACATCCGCACATATTATTTTCGGCGTAGAGTATAAATCTTTATGTGAAACTTACATAAATTTAATAAATATTAGATTTAAACTCATAATTTTAAAAGTACAATAAGTTTGATGTTAAGAACCTTAAAAGTCGAAATCCTTAAATTAAAGTTCTGAATTCGATATATGTGCTAACATTGGGCTCCCATGATATGTTATCTACATTTTCAACTCTTAGTATTAATTCTACATATTTTTTTTTTTATATTATATGATTTTAGATAATTCTTATCTTGAACTAAATTTTGACGACTAAATTATGAGTTTGTTTATTGAGTGATTTTGTTTTTTTCAGTGGGACGTTTTGACCAATGGGACTGCTGTGACTGAGTTAGCTCGAGTAATAACAGGAACTTTTCCTGGAAACTGTGTCACAATCGTTCAGGTATTTGTCATATTTATTTATAGTTGCTATTTTCTGGTTAATTTATCAAGTAATAATGTTTCTCAAGAATCAAATAAACTTACTTATGATTGGATTCATCTCTTTAATTGTAATGCAGAAATATCAAAATTTCTACCTTGTATCTTTTTTTCCTTTAGGCTTTTTAATCTTTGGTTATTAAATCAAAAGGCATTTTCTATGGTCCAATTTCACTTTTGATTTGCAGTCAATTTATTATAAGAACACAAAAATAAGACTAGCTTTTGTCGCGTTTAACTGATAATTTGAAAATCTTTTTCACATTATCATGTAATTTAGCATATTATATAGCATGTTGTCATCTGTCTTATTTTTGGGTTAAAATACCACTTGTTCTTTTTCTTTTATCTTTTAGATTACCCAATTTTGTGTAATTATCTTTTAGGTGATCAAGATATGTGATTTTTTTGTACAAAGTAGTGTATAGAAGTGAAACTTATCTTTGTTACATATATACATTACTACAAAAAAATAATTAGCTATAAATTTGTTGCTAATCTATTGCTAAATAGCCCGTAGCTAACAAAAGTTTTTAATAATCAATTGATAATTCGTTGTATGTTAAATAGGATTAGAGACGGAGTTTTGCTCACTATTTTTTTAAAAGTGATACCACTAAGTGCTAACACTAATATTTCTTATATTGTTGCAATGAATATGCAGCCTTATGCACCAAAGGAGAATATGATGTTAGCTCTACAAGAGACAAACATTGATCAAATGGGAGCCTTTTTAATCTATGCCCCCATAGATTTACCAACATTCGCTTCAATTATCACTGGAGAAGACACCACTAAAATTCCAATATTGCCCTCAGGTTTCATCATAAGTTCTGATGGTCGCCTCGGCTCTGGAAATTCACCAAATGGTTCAATTTTGACAGTGGCTTTTCAAATATTGATTGCCAATAATAATAACATCAATAATGGTTATATTTCCAAGCAGCGACATATGGAGGCAGTGACTACTGTTCACACCCTTTTGGGATCTACAGTTATTAACATCAAAGCAGCATTGGACAGCTCTAACTAAAATTATGATGTTTAATTTCATGTTGTTGTTTTGTTTTTTTCCCCAACTTTTGGAGATTTAAAACTTAGACAAATTAGCAAGTTTTGAAGGATGATGTGTTCCCTTCTTGGTGACTTATTAATATCTCAAGACTGTGAGAGATATGTTATTGCTATTATCTTTTATATTGATAATGATAGACTAATTTTGATACTTTGGTTATTTAATTTTAGCCTGTTTGACCAAGTGTATTTAATACTTGGTTATTTAGAAAAGTATTTTTTTTTGTCAGAAATGCTTTTTGAAAAATAGGAATATGTGTTTGACGACTAATCAATTCAAAAAATATTATTTCTAGTCATTGTTATTTTTGCTCTATATCATGTAACAACATCATGCCTTTCTGATTTTGCAAGTCTAGCGGAATAGTATAGTGTCCATGTGTGGATGAAATTATAAGTAGAAAGTATCCTCCCTGCTTTTAAAGCTATATTAATTTTTTCTTTCAAAATATTTAACTTTTAGCCAATATTGACATACTTCAGATAAACATCCGTCTCCACCTCCCGTTCTCTTCTACCATCTCATTTCGTCTCTCTGAATTGTAGGTTGTTGCGGTTTGGCCATGGTCTACACAGAAATACATGTAGGCACATTAGTAATTTTATTCGGCTCATTAGTATTAATCTATGTCCTTAGAATGAATATGACAATAGATGTGTTCAAATACTAAGCAATGTCATTTATTAATTCATCTTATTTTGATGGGTCCATTTAAAAGTTTGGCTGATATTCGCTCATTTATTAACTACACATTTAATTTTGATCGTTTTATATTAAAACCAACACGCTCATTTGACACTTCTAAATGCATGTCCTTTTTATCAGATATGAAATGAAATCCAAGTTTAAGGGGCAAAAAGGTTAGTTGGATATTTATTGGCGTTTTATATGTGCGGTAAATTGTTTCTTATACATGCAGGTATAATATTAGGAAATTCACATAGTATTAAATTGTTTCACTATCTCTGCCAAGCTAGCTATCTTGTACTGTTGTACATATCTCATGTATATATTATCTATACAAGCATGAGTTTTAGACAAACTTAAATTAGCAGTGTGTAGGGTAAATTCATATTCATTATAGTGCGACACGTGGCGGTAGATGCTGAGTCAAGTCCAGGTCAGCCCGAGACATTACCGGTAGCATTCAAGCAGTACCGGAAGCATCACATGCGTGGTTGGTACCGGAGACTCAGAAGAAGAGGAGTAACCTTTTGGTTCATAACGGACGACTGTTACTAAAATCAATCATAGGTCTCCCAATGGTGCTTTAATGGTATTTATTGAGATATTGATTGTCCAATTATTACAACATTTATTCTCCTTCATTAATGATGGCAATTTCGTGGGCTTTGTACCTGTGTAGCTCATATATAAATAGGGCATGCTATTCAATTGTAATCAATCACACTCTAGTTATTACAATACAATTACTCTTATTCTCTCGATTTCTGTGCTTACATACAAGTTATTGTAACTTTGTCCAGAAGCTATCACAAGACTCAGGCTAGTTACTACTTTACTTTTTCTTATTATTACTTATTTTTAGTATAATTCATCTAGAGCTCTTATCTAACGTGTCACTTGAGATCCACGTGTCCTTGACCACGTATAAAATTCAACTGTACCATTTTACGGGTAAACCATTTGGCGCCCACTGTAGGGCCTGGACAATTGTGGTGTCACAAGTGACCCTTCTACGAACTTAATTTTCTCTTTGAGTCTTATTCTTTGTTCAGATCAAACATATGACAGGAATAGGAGAATACGGAAGCAGTCACAACATTGATGACAACACAAACAACGTCCCACTAGGGCCGAATGGTTTACCAATAGGAGCCACAACACCAGGGGACCCGATGTTTGTAGATGGAGCCACTTTCGGAGACGGATATACTCAGCATGAGTATGTTCCCACTGACGAAACACCCGAAGAAGCTATACATAATCTTCGGGGGCAGAACGTAGCAATAAGCGAGGAGTTGGAGCGTCTGAAGCGGTTTCAAGAGGAGTTCATATCCAAAAATGTTGGCAGTACTCCAATAGGGGAACCAGTGCCTCCACCAAATGCAAATGGAGAAACCGATAATGATCAAGACAGATCAGGGAATGATGGTTCAGAGAGTGAAGCACCCCTGAATATTCATTTCAGGAAAAGGTTTTGAAATTCATAAAGGACATGACGAGCAAAGTTGATACTAATGTAGAAAAGGCAAAAAAACCCGCCTAGGAGTTCCGGCGCCAGTTCAGCCAAACACCGAGGGCTCCTCCTGTGATTGATGGTCCGGATGCGAAAATATATATTCAGTTGGCATATAAGTCAGAGGTTGCACCCGAACTGATCCCCAAAAGGTTCAAAATTCCTTTTGTGGTCAAATATGATGGAACTACTGATCTACAAGAGCATATAATAGCTTATACAACAACCGTGAAAGGAAATGATCTAAGAGAACACGAAATAGAGTCGGTTCTGATAAAAAAATTCGTTGAAACACTTGCTAAGGGAGCTTTGACATGTTATTCACAACTCCCTAAGCATTCAATCGGTTCGTTCGCCCAGCTTGCCTACATGTTCATAAAGGCTCATGTGGGGGCCCAGAAGGTGAAGACACGCAAGACAGATGTCTTTCACATTGCGCAAGGAGAGTCAGAACTCCTTAAGGACTTTGTTATTAGATTCCAGAAGGAACAGATGATGTTACCGGCAATTCCGGACAAATGTGCTGCGGAGGCTTTTGATACGCCCAAATTACACATCTGAAAAGGATGTAAAGCGGTCGAAAACAAATATAGAACTCAACTAAGGTTAGGGTCGAATCCCACAAGAAATACGATGAGAAAAATATAATTTAAACGTAAGCCTCAACAATTAGTCTAGATTTCAAAGGTGATTGGGAAATTATTGATTGTTTTGAGTATGATCTACTAATTACTTCAAGAAAGGGATAATTCAAATTTATAATTCAAGTTGTGGAAGGACTAGGGTTGTGTTCCCTCTAGGTGAATCAATGCAATTGGGGCTAATCTTGATGTTAATTAAATACCTATTATACTAGACTATGGGCCAATTAATGGTTTATCACTAGTTTTCCAACCTAAATGATAGATATCATCACCAGGCTTTCCCAAGCCCTAGGATGTGAAATTCAATACACCCAATTAAATCTCAAATTAATCATTCTATTCCTAGCTTTGGTTATTAGATGAGAGTTAAATTCCCAAATCTTAGCCATTAATGCTTTTCCTACCCACTATTCTTTTCCAAACAATAAAGGGCTATAGGCACTATCAATATTGGCCACCATTGATATCGTGACAAAATGAAGCATTAATGGAGTATAACAATAGTAAATAACCTAATCAAGCATTTAAGACACCTATTACATTAATAGTATGATTAGCTACTCATAATAAATGAAACACAAACATTAAATATATGAGAAATCATTGTTAACTACAAAGTAATTAAAATTGAATTGAAATTGGAATCCAAACTGATGTTAAACTCTCCACAAAAGCTTAAAAGCAATGAATATGGAATGTTTGGAGTATGAGAAACAAAATCTGGAACGGAATAATCTGACCCAAAAACCTAGGCATCTATTGATAGTCCCCAATATTAGTGCACAAAAATTGGACAAAAATACTCCCGCGTCATAGTCAGCGAACCACAGATCATGTCGCAGACATGACCTACTATTCGCAGGTCTTGCAAAATCTTATTCTTCAGTGATAGGGTTTGCATCTCTTCTGCGGTTCACAGACATGACATGTGGTTCGCATGTCATGTCGTAAATAATGCTCCTGACTTGTTCTTCTTTTCCAAATCTTTGCAGCAATGTACAGTTCTTCTACGGTCCGCAATAATTACGTGCGGTATGACCCGCGGTTGACAGGTCATGTTTTCTAACATTTTTGCTCATTTTCACTTGTATTTCATCTTCGCACTCCTTGTTGCTAGTGTCAGGTTTTTAATGATGACTATGTGTTACTTTGCAGGAAATACTCAAAGAAGGCAAGGCCATTTTGCAAGCCCAATAGCCGACTACATAAGCTAGCCCAAACCAGTTGGAGTCAAGCCCACATGAAGATGAGTCAATAAAAAATAGATATATTTAACGCAAGTCATTAATTACAGATCAATGAAGGATCTTTGTAATTAAGGAAGTCTATACTAATCATCCACACCAATCAAGGAAGATCTTCATCAAGCTAATTTCTCTAAGGAAACAATTCCGTCAGAAGATTCCACCGATATTCTACTGCGTACTAGTGATATACCTTTCAAGGAAAGAAGATATTGAAGATCAATCAACACGGATGCTCTTGCCTTATTCTTGGAAACTAAAATCCTCAATATTCCTATTTTCCAAGGATCAAATCTCTTGGGTTGCATTCTCTGCAAAAGGAAGCCGAAAACAGCTACAAGTCCCTAGACTAAAAATGACGGCTCAAAGAGACGAACCAACTCATACTTTCGTCTCAACTTTTCAAAGCTCTCTACTTATATTTTAGCAAGCATTGTAACTTTGAGTGAATTATAGTGTATATAAAAAAGTGAAAAGAGATATAGTATAGCTGGTGAGGCATTTTATCAAAATATTACGAGTGTTTGAGTGTAGACATAGGAGATCCATTCAAACTATCATTGTACCAAACTAAGACTTTAAAAGAGATGCAAAGAACACCCCTGCAACCCAAGTGGACTGGATTATGATTCACATTGAATCTGAACTAGTATAAAATATCCGGTGTCAATTATTTTCAGTATTTAAATTCTGCATTACATCTATTAACAGTCGACTAGTAATTTGAGGTAGTTGACTAAAGAATGAAAAATTACAATTCACCCCCCCCCCCCCCTTTTTGCACTTTCAATTGGTATCATAGCAAGGTCTCACATTATATTTACTTAACAACAAGTGAAAAAAAGATCATGTCAAACCACACTACTGCTGGAGCTTTATTTCAAGTAGGCACTTCCCAAACTAGACCACCCTACTTCAATGAGAAACACTTCTCCCATTAGAAAGTTAGAATGGAAACTTACATCAAATCATATGATGTTAAGATCTGAAGGGTTATCAAGTTGGGAGACATTTCTATGCCCAAAGCAAAGACTGGTGAAAACAAGAAGAAAGAAGCTACATCAACTGATGAGTTGACCTCCTTAGCTGACTACATTGATGCACAAGTGGAGGTGATTCAGATAAACTCAAAAGCAAGGAATCTATTACACAACGACATAAGCGGAGAAGAAGATGAAAAGATCTCCACCTGTGAAACTGCTAAAGAAATGTGGGACAAACATAAAGTCACATATAAAGGTACAAATAAAGTAAAAGAAACTATTGTTAGTCTCATTGTTTATCAATACAAACCTTCAAGTGAAAGATGGAGAAACAATGAAAGACATGTTTCCTAGATTTAACAAGATTCTAGGGGAACTCAAGGCATCATAAAAAGTTTTCACATCTGTGGATAATATAAGAAAGATATTGAGATGTCTTCCTCCAAAATGGCATGCCAAAGTTGTTTCTCTTGAGAGTATAAACCTCAAGACACTTACATATGATGAGGTAAGATAAGACCTTATTTATTTTGAAAAGACATATCTCAACAAGTCAGGACAAGATGAAAGCAAGAAAAAGATTGTGGCATTCAAATCTCAAGTTGAGGAATTTGATGATGACATCAGAGAAGAGGAAGTTGCAATGATATCCAGATCTGTAGTGGAAGCCATGAGAAGATCTAGAAATAATAGAAGAAACTCTTCCAACTTTAGAAAAAGTAAATCTCAAGGTGATCAACAAAGAAATGATGGGAAGTGCTATGAATGTGAAAAATATGGTCACACAGCTGCTGAGTGTCCTGATTCAAAGAGAAAGCCATATCGAGGATAACAAAAACAAAGAACATTTAGTAGTTGGAGCGAAGATGAAATCTCAGAAGACAAAAATGAAGAAACAGACAATATACTTCATGGCAATTGGTGAGATTAGCGAGGTAAGACATTATTCTTGTGCTAAGTGTCATGAAACTCAAGTGTTACTTGATCAAACTCTTGACGATTTAAATAAAGTATTTTTGATGAATATACAAAATTGGTTAGAGAAATGAAAGATTGGGAACTTAATCTAGAAGTCTGTGAAATTGAAAAAGATTTTCTTCAAGAAGAAGTTGATGATTTGCGATTACAACTAAACAGTCTACGCAAATCTACCAGTCATAGTTCTATTAGGTTAAACCAGTCGACTCATCACAACAAGTCAACTGGAAAGAAACCTATGAGTGACAAATCTACTTCTAGCTACTCAACTGATAAGTTTATTACTCATTTTAAGACAGACCACTCAACTCAGATGACTAAGTCAACTGGAAGGAAGTCTAGTAGTCACTATTATCCTTGCAAGTTAACTAATCAGTATGTCACTCAAGAACACTTTTCTCAATCCATGTTTCCATTCCATATCCGACATGAGACTCTTAACACTCCCCTCACACCCAGACTTTGTTAACTGGAGTGTGGGCCCAACATCGGTGAACAAAGAATTGGAATGGACCTGACTCTAATACCATGGTAACCTTGAGGAATAAGTTTATATGGAGCAACCACCTGGTTTTGTTGCTCAGGGGGAGTCTAATCCGATTGCGTCGGTCACTTTATGATCTAAAACAGTCTCCCAAAGCACGGTGTGGGAAATTCAGCACAGTAATTCAGGAGTTTGGCATGACTCATACTAAAGGTCTCAGCAGACTGAAGTATTTTCTAGGTATTGAGGTTGCTCAATCCAGATCAGGTATACTCTCCGGTGATATTATTACAAAACTTGTGAAGTCGAGTGATCAACTTGTAAATATTTTCACCAAGTCCCTCACTAGTCCTCGTATTAATTACATCTGTAACAAGCTCGGTACATATGACTTGTATGCACCAGCTTGAGGGGGAGTGTTAGAATAGAAATATGATTTCATATATAGTATCGTACTAGGAAAAAAATTATGCCGAAAAAGTTGTCGAACCTCGAAAAAAGTGGAATGAGTCAGCTCGAAATATCTACGCGATATTGACAATAAAAAACAATTCTTAAAAGAATATTCCGAGACGTCAGAACCCTAGTTTCAACAATTAGAATCTGGTAACTGTTCATGCCAAAATTACTATTCACGTTGGGAAAACACTGTTCATGCGACACTATTCACGTGGCACTGTTCACGCCTACTTTTTTTTTTTTGAGAGAATATCTTATTTATAAATATCTAAAAGTTCTCTACAATCTTCACTCTACCATTATCTTTGGCCAGACGGGCGACACACATTGGCTAGTGCCGCCCGTCGACAGCGGAAGCTCTTTGATTCTCTACCAAGATCGTAGAAGCTCTGATACCATGTGAGAAATTATGGTAGAAAATATATTATTGAATTATTGTCTCTACAAGATTACATTGAGCTCTATTTATAGACACTCCATTACAATCCTTTACTAGTAGGATACTATATATGAAATCATATTCCTATTCTACATTACAATCATTTTCCTACTAGGATACTATATATGAAATCCTATTCCTATTCTAACAGTAATCTCAATTTTATTTTTAACGTGACAATCTCTCATTCATTTGCCAATCTAGATTGAGAGGCGTATTAGGACTCTTAGCATGACACAAGATCCTCTTCCGCCTAATAGAAATAATGATGACGATGTAGTCCCCCGGGGCATAGCTGGATGGCACAGGAGGGGAACTTAGAATCCAGCTGGAGGCCCGTAGCGTGGGTTCGAACCCCGGTGGGAGCAATTTGCTCTCTTCTGGGGTAGGACCTTGTAGGTGATATCAATTGCTCTGTTCTCAAACCCTGGTCATTCAGGCACATCCCGCGATTTACTGATAGTAGTACTGAGGGATCGGGATTACTATCTTCAGGAATAGTCTGGCGTAACCCGGAAAGCTGGATATAAATAAATAAATAATGATGACGATGTAGAATTTTTGTTCTTCCATCTCATCAAATTTATGATATCTAGAAAGTTTTCTATTTATTGTAGAATCTCACATTAATATATAGGCTATAACCTCCTTATATAATTTGTCTTTATTTTACTCGCTTTTTATGAATGGTTACGTGTTATTATCATTTGGATGAACCGAAAGCTATGTAATTTTTTAATTATATTATCAACAACTACCTAATTAATAGTAGCGATATAAGTAATATTTACGATGACGAAACAACAATGTAACATGAATAACTTATAATAAAAATAATGAAGTCATATAAACTATTCTTTTAATAGTTATAATTCTTTTGTTTTTTCTTTCTAAATGCTACTATTGCTCTTTACAAAACTCAAATTTGCCACTCACAATATTTGGTTACCCCCATTTGGAAAGTAGTTATCAAATTTTAAATTTATTTCTAAATATCTATATTTCAAGATCTGGAGTCTCGATTAATGATTCCATCGGTTAAGTTCAATTAATTCCATGCCATTGAGCAGCAAAATCAATTACAGTATATTTTTTACCACTTTCTTAAGATATACACAATTTTTAGAACTTATTAATTTCCTATTACACTAATGTGAACTTCGAATATTATAAATCAATTTATTTAAAGGGATTTTGCCTCTTATGAGAAGCAAGTCATATAGCAAAATAAAGAAAAATAAAAGCTTATTTATTCTTAATTTGCTAATCTCTAGTTCCTAATTAATCAATGGCTTCTCCGTAAAGGGGTTCTAGTTCAGACTTCAGAACAAGAACTTATCAAGATTTAACGAAGAATACCAGAAAATTTCCGTACACCAGACAAATTTATTTGCCTTTTCCCAGTTTTCGATGATTTTCTCTTCCTCCCCCGACCTTCTTCTTCTTCTTCTTTTTTTTCCCTTTTTGAGTTTGTTTTTGGCTCAAAATCCTCTAATTAATGATTAGTTATTTAGATTACACAATCTCAGTTCATTGAAATATTTGTTCTGAAAAGTTCAAGATTGTCACTCTTTTTTCACTTCAAAGACTCACTAAATCCAAAAATAAAGTGATCATTCTTCTATATTTTCTTCATTGAGAATTGATCACTTCTTTATTTCTCTCTTGTTTCATTTTCTCTCATTCATGGATTCTCAAAATGATGAAAGTCTTGGGTCTAATTCTGGTCAAGAGAACGGAAAAGAACCAATTCATTAACGTTCTTTGAACAAGTAATTGGGAAATTAGAAAAATTAGTTTGTTTAAATTTTTTTATGTCTCTCATTTTTAGAACTTCTAATTTTTCTGATAGAATATTGTACATCTCCTATATTAAGTAAAATTGTAGTCCAATTGTAATTAGGAAGATTAGTTACCTAGTTTGTAAATGAGTAGATAATTATATAACACTATATATATTGTACATAATGATCAATGAAAAGCAGTTAACATATTCCTTTATGGTATCGGTAGCCAAAACCTAAACTTTCTTCCTCCCTCTCCTGTTCCCCAAACTTTTCAATGGTTGAACAACCTAATATTTACCCTGCTCTTGCAGTTAACAACATCAAGAACTTCATTCTCATAACTCTTGAGATGTAAAAGGGTCAGTATTCATCTTGGGCGGAATTATTTAAGATTCATTGTCGTGTGTACAAAGTCATCGACCATATCATCCCCATAAATCAAAGGCCCTGGAACACCCTGATGTTTCTAATGATGACCTTTGGTCCCACTTAGATGAGGTTGTCCAACAATGGATCGACGACACGATCTCGAATGATCTATTGCATATAATCATTGAAACCGACATCACTACCCGACAAACGTGGGAGCGCTTAGAAAGTAATTTTTTTAGGATAATAAGACACAACATGCCTTGTACATGGAAAATTAATTTAAGGACATTCAGCAGGACGATTTTCTAAATGTGTTGGCTTATTGTCAGGAACTTAAGATGATTGCCGATCAATTCTCCAACATCGGTGCACGGGTCACTAATCAACGGTTGGTGATGCAACTTATTGCGGGTTTGAATGAAACTCATGACGGCGTCACTACTATCCTCCAACAATGCACGCCATTGCCTCCATTCTATAAGGCCCGTTCGAGACTTATCCTTGAAGAAACCTGAAAAACAAAGCGGGTTACGGCTCATGCGAGCACCGCCGATACCGCCCTCATCACTACCGGTGGCCCCTCCGCCGAAAGCAGGGCCCCATTTTCCGATTCACAAAACTGGCAACCCGTTGACACGACCCGCCTTCCTGAAATCACCACAAAGGGAAAAACTCCGGCAAAGCCCATGAAAGTCGTGGCGGGAGTAGCAGTCGTGGCGAAAGGGGCAAGCCACTGTCGATCGGCAGCAACCCGCAGTGGCAGGATCTTCCACCGTGGGCTACCTACCCCTCATGGGCTACGTTGGCCCAGCCGACTTGGGCTGCTCCACCTTGCCCATATCCGACAGCCTCGTGGGCCGTACCTCCGGCCCAACAACCCCAACCTGACATCCTCGGCGCACGTCCACAATATGCATACAATGCACAAGTCTCTCCTCATTCCACCTACACCCCGACGTATATTAAGGAGCCTATGAACACGATGTCCCTCAACATTCTAGACAACAGTTGATACATAGATACTAGCACCACATCTCATATGACGGCATCCCAAGGTACTCTCTCGTCTTTTTCAATACGAGTAATTTAAATCATCATATTATTGTTGGTAGTGGACACGACATTCTTATTCGAGATTTTGTACAACCATCCCTCTCTCCACCACACCCCCCGTTAGCTTTACAAAAATTCCTCGATGCCACAACACTTATAAAAAATCTAATCTCTGTGCATCATTTCACAACTGACAATAATGTATCACTTGAATTTGATCCTTTTGGTTTTTCTGTAAAGGACCTTATGATAGGGATGCGAATAATTTGATGTGATAACACCGGTGACCTTTACCCTACTACCACCACCATGGACCCTCTAAGCTATTTTTTGGGCATTGCTGTTATGAGACATGCATGTGGCTTATTTATTTGTCAAAAGAAGTACACCGAAGAGATCCTTGACCGAGCATGCATACCGTTTTACAAACTGGTGAACACTAATTCCAAACTCAGTGGCTCTTCGGGTTCTCTGTACGCCGACCCGACTCACTATCACCGTTTAGCAGGAGCATTGCAATATCTTACTTTCACGAGACCAGATATATCATATGTTGTGCAACAAATATGCTTACATATGCACAACCCGACGGATGAACATATGAATGCCCTCAAACATATTTTGCGATATGTACAAGGTACTCTTCATTTCGGCTTACACGTGTACAAGTCATCACTCTCCGATCTCACCTCTTATTCTAATGCTGACTGGGGTGGATGTCCTGACACTCGTCGATCCACGTCAGGTTACTGTGTGTTCCTCGGAGATAACTTGCTTTCTTGGTCTCCTAAAAGAAAACCTACTCTGTCTCGATCCAGTGCCGAAGCTGAGTACCGAGGTGTAGCAATGTTGTCTCTAAGTCTTGTTGAATACGCAACCTTCTCCTGGAACTTCACTGCCCCATCCACAAGGCTACATTGGTCTATTGTGATAATGTAAGTGCGATATATCTTTCCGGTAATCCCGTTCAACATCAGTGCACTAAACACATTGAAATGAATATTCACTTTGTGCGGGAGAAAGTTGCTCGTGGACAAGTTCGTGTTCTTCACGTTCCTTCCCGATATCAGATTGCTGGCGTATTTACTAAAGGGCTTCATACTCTTTGATGATTTTCGAGCTAGTCTCAGCGTATGAGAACCTCCCGCTTCGACTGTGGAGTATGATAGAATATTGTACATCTCCTATAATAGGTAAAATTGTAGTCCAATTGTAATTATGAAGTGTCCAATTATAATTATGAAGATTAATTACCTAGTTTGTAAAGGAGTAGATAATTATATAATACTATATATATTATACATAATGATCAATGAAAAGCCGTGAATATATTCCTTTATTTTCTCTGTTTTTTTATTCATTCATGATGCTCTTTATACGGTTTATAATAGCTTTCGGTGTGCATCTCACTTAAAAAGGAATTTGGCTTATCGAAAATATTTTCGGCAAAAAGTTCGTCGGCTATCTCATATTTCCGACGTCGGAACGTCCATCAAATTTTTTTGATACTGAAATTTAAGGGTTTGAGTTATATGTCTTAACTCATGTTGTTAATATATATATATATATATTCTTGCGTAAAAATTGACAAAAATTTCAACAACAATGGACTAATAACTTTAGAAATACGTTAAGTTCAACAGTTAGAACCTTAAGTCCAATTCATGATCAAGTTAAAATCTTAATCCGCCTCTAATTATACCCATGAGCAGTTTTAATCATTTAAATTTGATAAAAGTGAACGCTTTTAGTTTTCGTCTAATATTTAATAATCTCTAACTTTTAAATTTTATGTGAACTGTGAAAAAGGAGAAAAAAATTAATTAGAAATATCAAAAAAGATTCGCCAAACCTTTTCACAGTCGTAATCTCTTAGCGAACTCCAACCGGTCTTAGACACAATACCATAAACTACATCAAGCAATTTAAGCACTTCATCTTTATTTTACTAAACTATACTTTTTTGTTGTTCTTTTTTTAACCCCTCCCCAGGAGCTTTCACCTTTGCTCTCTTGGTGACTCGAACTCGCAACCTTCAGATTGAAAGTGGAGGACGCTTACCATCTGAACAACTCCTCTTGTCGACTAAACTATACTTTATTCTATAACATAAACATTAAAAAAAATATTTGTGTTTTCCCAATTTTCTCTTCCTTTTTAAGTTTGTTTTTGGCTCCAAACCCTCTTCTTAATGATTAGTTACTTTTTAGATTACACAATCTCATTTAAACATGAATTTGTTGAGAAAAATCCAAGATTGTCACACTTAGCTTTTTCCACTTCAAAGTCTCACGAAATTAAAAAATAAGGTTAATTCTTCTATATTTTCTTTATTGAGTGACTTTGTTCATCACTTCTTTATTTTCTATGTTGTTTCATTTTCTTCTCATTCATGGATTCTCAAAATGATGAAAACCTTGGGTCTAATTCTGATCAAGAGAATGAGAAAAACCAATTGTTCGACATCCTATTGAACAAGTAATTGAGAAATTAGAAGAGTGAATTTGTTTAATAAAGAATTTATCTCTATATTTTTATAACTTTTAATATTTTCCATGTTTTTATTCATTTATGATGCTCTTTATGCTATCTATAATAGCTTTCGTCGTGCATCTCACTTAAAAAAATGAAAATTGACTTGTCGATAATGTTTTTGATGAAAAATTCGTTGGAAGACTCATATTTCAGACATCATTTCGATGGAACATCCATCAGATTTTTTTCGGAGTGAGATCTAAGGGTTTGAGATATATGTATTAACTCATGTTGTTATATTATGTTTTCTCCCCATAATTTTTTACATGAAAAGTAACAAAAAATTCAACAACACCAACAAAATACCCAGTATAATCTCATAAATGGAGTCTGGGGAGGATAGAATGTACGTAGACCTTACCTCTGCCTTTGTGGAAAAAATAGGTTGTTTCCGAAAGACCATCGGCTCAAAGAAAAGAAAAAGAGAAGAAAAGAAGAAAAAATAAAATAAAAAGAACAGAAAAGTAATTCAAAGCAGATAAAAAAAGTATAGCAGTTAAGTAACAAGATACAACGCAAATGGACAACAGATGATAATATAGAGCGAAGAGTAAAAAAACTATGCGAGTACTAAATAGTGTTGCTAGTAACAAAGGCAAAACACACGGAGCAACAAATAGTAATACATGTCTAAGGATAAGAGTGCGACAACATTTCACTACCTACTAACCTTCTACCCTACTCATCGACTTCCATATTTTCCTATCTAAGATCATGTCCTCCGCCAGTTGAAGTTTTGTCATATCATGTCTAATCCCCTCCCCTCAATTTTGTTTCGGTCTACCTCTACTTCTCCTAATTTCTGCTATCGCTAACCTCTAGCATCTCCTTACCGGCGCATCCTCATACCTCCGCTTTACATGACCGAACCACCTCATCCTCGCTTCCCTCATCTTATCCGCCACTGATGTCACCCGACCTTGCCTGTATAACTTCATTCCTAATCATATCTCTCCAGGTATGCCACATATCCATCTAAGCATCCTCATCTCCGCTACCTCCATCTTCTGAACGTGAGCGTTACGATGAGTACATTGCTAAGAACCTTGTAAGTCCAACTCATTATGCTCTTGAGTAGTTTTAATCTTTTAAGTGTCAAAGTGAGCACTTCTAATTTCCATCAAATATTTAACAAACTCTAGCTATTAGATTTTATGAGAACTTATAAAAAAAATTATATCAGAATATCAGAAAAATTTCATCAAATCTTAGACGCAACACCAGAAACTGCATCAGACAGATTAATCACTTCATCTTTGTTTCACTAAACTATACTTTATTCTATGACATAAACATTAAGAGAAATATTTGTCTTTTCCCAATTTTCGATCAATTTCTCTTCCTCTTATTTTATTTTTCCAATTTTTCCTTTTTCAGTTCGTTTTTGGCTCCAAACCCTCTTATTAATGATCAGTAGTTACTTAGATCGGGTAATCTAAGTTCATTATAATATTTGTCCTTGAGTCACTCTTCTTCACTTCAAAGAGTCACTAAATTAAAAAATAAGGTGAATCCTTCTATATTTTCTTCATTGGGAATTGACTTTGTTCATCACTTCTTTATTTTCTCCCTTGTTTCATTTTCCTCTCCTTCATGAATTCTCAAAATGATGAGAGCCTTGGGTCGAATTCTTGCCAAGAGAATGAAATAGAACCAATTGATCAACATTCTATTGAACAAGTAATTGGAAAATTAGAAGAGTGAGTTTGTTTAATAAAGAATTTGTCTCTCTTCTTTACAACTTCTATTTTTTTTTATTTTATGTTTTTACTCATTCATGATGCTCTTTATGCTATCTATAATAGATTTTGTTGTGCATCTTACTTAAACCGTGAGAATTGGCTTGTTGAAAATGTTTTTGACGAAAAGAATATCGGAAATCTCATATTTCCGTCAATTTTCCAATGGAACGTCCATCAGATTTTTTTTTGGTGTGAGATCTATGTTGTTATATTATTTTTCCGCGACCAAGGTAGAAGGTCTGCGTACACTCTATCCCCAGACTTCACATTGTGGGATTTCAGTGGGTATATTATTGTTGTATAGATTTTAAATAAAATTGACAAAAAGATAAAAAACTATGAACTAATAATTTCAAAAGTACGACAAGTATAGTGATAAGAACCTTAAAAGTCCAATTCATGATCAAGTTAAAATTCTAATCTGCCTCTAATTATATTCCTGAGCATTTTTAATCTTTTAAATTTGACAAATGTGAACACTTCTAATTTTCGTTAAATATTTAACAAATTCTAGCCGTTATATTTTATGAGAATTGTTAAAAAGGAAAAAGATTTAACCAGAATACCGAAAAACTTTCGTCAAATCTTAGACATAACACTAAATCTGCACCAGACAGATTAAAAACATCATTTTTATTTGGTAAAAGAAGTACTTAATCTATGACATAGAGATTAAAAGAAATATTTGCATTTTCCAAATTTTCAATCATTTTCGCTTTCTCTTTTATTTTCTTTTATCCCTTTTGAGTTGTTTTTGACTCCAAAGCGTCTTATTAATGAGTAGTTATTTAGATTACGTAATCTAAGTTCTTTATTACAAAAATCCTAGATAATCACTCTTCTTTTGACTTTAAAGCTTCGCTTAATCCCAAAATGAGTATTGATTTTGTAGTTTGTTCATCACTTGTCAATTTTCTCTCTTATTTAGTTATCTCTCGTTCATGGATTCTCAAAATGATGAGTGCGTTGGGTCTAATTCTGGTCAAGATAATGAAGAAGAACAAATTTATCAACATTCTGTTGAACAAGTAATTGAGAAATTAGAAGAGTAAGTTTGTTTAGTAAAGAATTTTATGTCTCTCTTTTATACAACTTCTAATTTCTATGTTTTTTTACTCATTCATGATTCTCTTTATGTTGTCTATAATAGCTTTCGCTGTGCTTCTCACTTAAAAAAAATGGGAATTTAGATTGCCGGATGTTTCAGACGAAAAGTTTATCGAAATTGTTCTTGATAATGAAATCTAAGGATTTGAGATATATGTCTCTTAACTCATGTTGTTATATTATTATTTTTTGAAACTTTAAAAATGTAGTCATTTGAGTTTTTGTTTCGAATTTATCATGGATGTGATTATCTTTTCTTGTGAAGTATCTGATTTGTTTGATTTTTAGTCTTCTACTTGACTAAAAATAGTATCACATGTTTCACTTCATTAACTTTTGAGAAAGTAAAACAAAAAGGTTAATAAAAGAATGATTTCTTGCCATGTTATAAACTTTTAATCCACGTTCAACACACACTACAAAAAAAATAAGAATTAACTACAACGTTTCTAAATTGCAGTTAACAGGATCTTTGATAATACAAATAAGATTAGCACCTATTTTTGTTGTTTAATGACAGAAGTTATTGATTCATATTTCCTATTTTTTTAGTGACAAATTCAATTTTTTCTCTCTTGAAAAGGATTATCAATAACCAGTTGTTTTGTTACTGAAAAAATAGGAAATAACAAAACAGAAGATCCTGTTAACTGCAGTTAACATTTATTATTTCCCCCCTTTGTTTTGTTACTTTTTAAAATTTTAGCAAGTGATTTTCTTCATTGTAACATATATTTTTTGTTGATTAGGGTGTTCAACCAGATGCCAAATCCAGGAAATCATGTGATAGAAGAACTAAGTGAGGAGCTAGGGCTTGATGCGACACAAGTCAAAATTTGGTTCTATAACAAAAGATGTTACGTCCAGGTTCTTATTATAAAATTTTGATTGCCACCAAAAAATTACATTAAATATTTCTCCTACTATATGTTTAAATTATTGAATTTGTAAACGTGTAAATATATTCCCTACACATAATTAGAATATTTTCATATATTGTGTAAATATAATTATGGTAAGACTAGGATTCCTCTTTTGTATAGGCTTGTGATTCCTCTTTTGTATAGGCTTAGGATTCCTCTTTTGTATAGGCTTAGGATTCCTCTTTTGTATAAGTTTGAATATTGTACTCTATATATACCTTGATATTAATGAAAGACTCCTCAAGGGAGATTAATATCATCTTACATGGTATCAAGAGCCAAATAAACAAAACCCTAAAAACCTTTCTCTTCACAACTGTCGGTCGCCTCTCCTACGCCGCGGCCCTCCCGGATTTTCTTCTTGTTTTCGGGTTTTGTTCTTCCTTTCTTCTCTTCTCTAAATGGCTATCCCTGATTCTTCCACACTTTCTGACGCCTCTACCTCCACAAATCCCACCACAAAGTCATCACCCCGCCATCCCGCCCTTCTCGTTTCCAACATCAAGAACCATATTCCCATTATTCTTGATCAAGAAAACAACCAGTATTCTCCCTGGGTTGAACTTTTTCGCAATCATGCATGTCTCTATAACGTGCTTGACCATATTGATGACATTATTCCGCGCCCTACGGAGGTTGATGATTCTATTTGGCACCGTCTCGACGCCGGCGTCAAACAATGGATATATGGTAGTATCTCTCAGGATTTGCTCCTTACTATCATGAAATCGACTCCACGTACCCTTGACTTGTGGAATCGTTTGGAGGAAATTTTTCAGACAACAAGCACACTCGTGCCGTGTATTTGTAAGAACAGCTCAACAAAACACGTCTTGAAAACTTCTCCAATGTCTCCGAGTACGCAAGCGCTTAAACTTCTAGCGGATCAACTCTCCAACATCGGCACGCCCGTCACCGACGATATAAATGGTGCTACAAATGATTTCTCGGCCTTACTAAGGGCGAATATGATACTTTGGCCACCATTATTCAACAGGCAGATCCGCTACCGAGTTTTAACAAAGCTCGCTCACAATTGTTGCTCGAAGAAACCCGTCGTGCTAAGCAGGATGAGCACGCCCAGCAGGTGTTAGCTATCGACACGCAACCTCAAGATCAGACGCCACCAGACAACTCCCAACAGCGGCAAAGCCGCGGCGGCAAGGGTGGAAAAGGCCACGGCGGTAGAGGAGGCCGTGGTCGTGGCAAGGGTCGCGGTCAACGTAACCAACAAGAAGAATAAACGAACAGAGATCGCAGAACAACCGGGCCGCGGCTCCTCGGCCAGCTTCGTCTACGGCGCGCGCGACGCCCCGGTTCGAGCCGCGACGCCAAGTCCATTCCGATGCCGGCCATACAATCCGTCCGTATTCTTACCCCGGTTTGCTAGGCCCCGCTCCAGCCCCACAACAGCCCACTTCATGCAAGGTCGTCCCGCAGCCCTCCTCCGGCATGACACCCACCGAGTTGGGTCAAGCGTTCACACCCCTCTCTATGCAACAACGACAATACTTGGTACATGGACTCGGGCGCCACATCTCACGTCACCCGGTCTGCAGTACTATTCCTAAACTCTTTTCATGTAAAGCATCCTCAATATGTTACGGTTGGTAGTGGACAACGCATTCCGGTTAAGGGTTATGGTACCTCATACACACAACCTCCTCATCCACCCTTCTCCCTCAAAAACACCCTATATGCCCCACACATGATTAAGAACCTCATATCTGTCCGCCAATTTACTCGTAATAATTCGTCTCTCGTGGATTTTGACCCTTTTGGTTTTACTTGTAAAAGATCTTCATACGGGGACACCTCTTACGAGATGCAATAGCACGGGGGATCTCTATCCATTCACTTCCACCTCCGCCGCCGGATCTTGCTCTCCCGTCACTCTAGCAAATGTTTTTCTTCTTCAACCTGGCATAATAGGATTGGTCATCCAGAGTCCCGCTTTTTAATTTTCTTAGAGGCAACAATTTCATTGCTTGTAATGGGAAACTTGCCCAAAATTGTGTTTCTTGCTCTTTAGGCAAACATATTCGACTTCCGTTCAAATCATCTACTAGTGTTACATTTGCTCCTTTTGATATTATACATGCCGATTTATGGACATCTCCTATCACTAGTTCTCTCGGTCATAAATACTATCTTGTGTTGCTTGATGATTTTTCACACTACGTTTGGTTATACCCTCTTAAATTTAAATCGTAAGTGTTTGTCAAATTTCTTGAGTTTCACAATTTCATTCAAACACAATTTGGAAAAGGCATAAAATCATTTCAGTGCGATAATGGTCGTGAATTCAATAACTCTATGTTTCACCGTTTTTGTACCAATAATGGCATGGTCTTTCGCTTCTCCTGCCCTCACACCTCACCACAAAATGGTAAAGCTGAAAGAATCATCCGCACCATTAACAATATGATTCGCACCCTATTGATTCATGCCTCCCTCCCTCCACCCTTCTGGGTCTATGCTGCTAAAATGTCAGAATACACTCTAAATATTCTCCCTACTAGCACTCTTCACAATATGACCCCTACCGAAATCCTCTACCATAGAATCCCCTCTTATGATCATCTACGAATTTTTGGTTGTCTGTGCTATCCCAACCTTAGCTCCACCGCCCCTCACAAGCTCTCTCCTAGGTCCACTCCATGTGTCTTTCTAGGATTCCCGCCGAACTATAGGGGCTATCTATGCTATGACTTGTCGACTCGTCAGATCCACATATCTCGTCACATCACATTCGACGAGACCACATTCCCATTTTCGAATCTTCCAAAATTCCAAAAACAGGACTACTCATTTCTTGACGAGTCCGCCATCTCTCTCCTCATAATCGAACAACTCACATCCTCTCGTTCCGTCGTCGAGCCGCGCGTGCCCAAACTTCGCAGAAGCTCTGTCAACCTTCTAGCACCGCGACTCTCGATCCGGAGCCGCGGCACCTCCGACGGCTTCGCCCCCACCCTCTCCTTATCCGACTTTACCCCCCGTCTCGTACACCACTCCGCCACCCACCGTCCCTACCCATCCAATGGAAACTCGTTCAAAGCATGGAATCTTCAAACCCAAAGTCCATTTCAACTTGTCCGCCCAAACCATCTCTTCACTTCCAAAGAACCCAAAATTGGCCAAACAAGACCCTAATTGGAATGCGGCTATGTATGAGGAATTCAATGCTTTAACTAAACAAAGACACGTGGGATCTAGTACCTAGACTCGAGGGGGTGAATGTCATTCGTTGTATGTGGCTATTTCGTCACAAGTTCGAGACAATGGGGATCTTGAGAGGTATAAGGCCCGTCTTGTGGCTAATGGCACAAATCGGCGGAGGGCATTGATTGTGGTGAGACCTTCACCCGGTTGTCAAACCGGCTACCATCCGCACGCTTTTGAGCATAGCCATGGGCAAACACCGGCCGATCCATCGGCTTGATGTGAAGAATGCATTCTTACATGGGGATCCGAGAGAGACATTCTACATGCATCGCCACCGGGTTCACCCATCCGGCCAGCTTCCTCACTATGTGTGCCGTCTCCGTAAGTCACTATATGGCCCGAAGCGGGCCCCCGTGCGTGGTATGATCACTTTGCCGTGTATATCTTGCGTATTGGGTTTGTATGCGCAAGAGTGATACATCACTTTTCATTTTTCATCGAGGTAGTAGCACGGCTTACTTATTACTTTGCGTGGATGATATTGTTCTTACGCCTCCTCCGATGGATTGAAAAATGAGATTATTGCCTTGCTCAAGTCCGAATTTGCAATGACCGATTTGGGAAAGCCGAGTTACTTTTTGGGGATATCGGTGACCGTGTCCGCCAATCATATGTTCTTGTGTCGGCGTAAGTATGCGAAGAGATTGTGTACGGGGCTAAGATGGCGAACCGCAAAGAGGTGCCTACTCCGCTTGATTCCAAATCTAAGCTCGGTGCTATGGATGGTGCTCCGCCCTCGATCCTACTCGTATAGGAGCCTTGCGGTGCACTTCGCATCTCACATTCACCGGGCCGGACATAGCTTATGCTTTGTTCGGCGGGTGTGCTTATTCATGCATGCCCCCGTGGAGTCTCATTTCATCGCTCTTAAGTGTATCATTCGATACATTAAGGGCACTCTTGATTATGGTTTGCACCTATACCCCTCTCGCACCGGACAAGTTGCTTTCATATACGGATGCATTGGGCGGGTGTCCCGGACACGCGACGCTCCACCTCCGGCTTTTGTGTTTTCTTAGGGGATAATCTCGATTTCTTGGTCCGCCAAGCGACGTGCTACCCTATCTCGCTCCGGTCGAGGCCGAGTACGGAGAGGCGTTGCAAATGTAGTAGCTGAGATTTGTTGGCTCAGAAATTTACTCTTAGAACTTCAGTGTCCTTTGCGTCATGCATCTATTGTGTATTGTGATAACATCTCTGCCATCTATCTTTCTCATAATCCGGTTCAACATCAGCGAACCAAGCATATTGAGATAGACCTACACTTCGTTCGTGAGAAAGTTGCGTTAGGCCATGTCAGAGTGTTACATGTTCCATCATCCTATCAGTATGCAGACATATTTACCAAAGGACTTCCCAAACAGTTATTTCTTGACTTCAGAGCCAGTTTCAGCGTCCGGCCTCCTCCCGCTCCGAATGAGGGGGTGTGTAAACGTGTAAATATATTCCCTACCCATAATTAGAATATTTTCATATATTGTGTAAATATAATTATGGTAAGACTAGGATTCCTCTTTTGTATAGGCCTAGGATTCCTCTTTTGTATAGGCTTAGGATTCCTCTTTTGTATAGGCTTAGGATTCCTATTATATAAGGGATGAATATTGTACTCTATATATACCTTGATATTAATGAAAGACTCCTCAAGATAGATTAATATCATCTTACAGAATTCACATGACAAAAGGAAGTTTCTAGCGCACAATAAAGGGGGTTCATAAAATGCTAATTGGTTGCCGGTTTGACACCTGCACGTGGCACTTGAAGACTTTTTTAAAAAAACTTTTTTTTGGTGAAATCCATGTCTTCCCAAATGTTCCTAAACTACGGTTGATTTACACAAATGTTTCCTTTTTAGGCCATCACTTAGATTTATTCCTATTTATAAATATAGTTCTTGAAAAAATACTCTTTCAAAAAATGGTAGATTCGGGTCTAATGCTTAGTTATATATTTCTCAATCTTATCGATAACACATTAGATTGTCATCTAACGTTCAATAACTTATAAAATTTGAGATCGTGATCTACCATTTTATCATAAAATTTTCAATTTGCTCAAAATAGATCTTTTGATCATGATATAAAAAATTTCTATATTTCAAGAGAAATAAAAAGAGGTCATTTACCAAAAAGTTATTTGGCAAATAAATTCTGCTAAACTACTCCCGTCAGTGTTGTCACAACAATCATGATTTGGTCACTTTTTTTTGTTCTGTAAAGACTATCTTTCATTGTTTATTTTCTGTTTTTTTTTTAGTTCAGAAATTCAACTACTCATAATTTGGAACAATATATATATATATATATATATATATATATATATATATATATAATCCCCTTGATTATTTTCATTAATTGAATAGGTATTTATACAAGATATAAAATAGGAGAATCCTATTCCTAAAATATTATTCTACCATAATTCTAACTATACAATTATGGTAAGTGTATAATCCTAATTTAGATAATAAATACACTACAATATACATTAAATATATATACCATATATACAAGATTGGTACAAGATACCAATCCCCTAATCCCATGATTTCAGCCCCTAGTCCGTGTACTGCCCCTTTACTGGGCTGTCTATATTGGGCCGTGGTCTACCCCTTTACTGGGCTATTGTTTAACACACCCCCACAGTCAGAGCGGGCGGTCTTCGAACGCTGAGACTGTCCCTAAAATCTTCAAAGAGAACTGCTGGTAGACCCTTTGTAAAGATGTCTGCAATTTGATAACGAGATGGGACATGGCATACGCGAACGTGACCCTTTGCAACCTTTTCACGGACAAAGTGAATGTCCATTTCGATATGCTTGGTGAGCTGGTGTTGAACTGGGTTACCTGAAAGGTAGATGACACTAATGTTATCGCAATATACCAAGGTTGCCTTCTGAATGGGACAATGAAGCTCCAGAAGTAAATTACGCAGCCAACATGATTCGGAGACCACATTCGCTACCCCTCGATATTCTACCTCTGCACTTGAGCGTGATAGAGTTGCCTAACGCTTTGCCGACCATGAGACTAAGTTGT
Organism: Anisodus tanguticus; assembly: GCA_034509755.1. Taxonomy (NCBI): domain Eukaryota; kingdom Viridiplantae; phylum Streptophyta; class Magnoliopsida; order Solanales; family Solanaceae; genus Anisodus; species Anisodus tanguticus. Next base: position 1,352,360 of record CM067543.1, on the reverse strand, counting down.
TGCCAAGGAACATACAGTAGCCAGAAGTCGACCGTCTGGTGTCGGGACAACCACCCCAATCAGCATCCGTGTAAGAGACAAGTGTGGATGTAGATGAAGGATACAAGTGCAACCCATAGTCCAAAGGTCCCCCGAATATACTGAATGATGCGTTTGATTGCATTCATGTGCTCAACTCTGGGATCATGCATGAATAAACACACTTGCTGAACCGCATATGTAATATCCGGTCTGATAAAGGTAAGATACTGGAGGGCCCCTGCAAGACTGCGATAGCGGGTCGGGTCCTCGTATGGTGCACCTGCTGCGGCACTCAGCTTGGGGTTTGCATCAACTGGAGTGGAAGTGGACTTACAGGATGACATCCCAGCCTTCTCTATGATCTCAGCAGCATACTTTTGTTGAGACAAAAACAAGCCACCTGAATGACGCTTGACGGCAATCCCCAAAAAATAACTCAAAGGCCCTAGGTCTTTCATAGCAAACTCATAACTGAGCATGGTCATGATAGACTGACGCAAGGTATCGGAAGAAGCAGTCAAAATGGTATCATCCACATACAACAGAATGTAAGCCAAGGACGAACCACGTCGGTAGATGAACAAGGAATTATCTGACATGCTGTGAGTGAACCCAATAGTTGAAACAAAGTCAGCAAACCTCGTGTACCAGGCCCTTGGAGATTGCTTAAGCCCATATAAGGACTTCTTCAACAAACATACATGATGAGGACGGTTTGGATCCCTAAAACCCAACGGCTGATGCATATAGACTGTTTCCTTGAGATCACCATGTAGGAAAGCATTCTTGACATCCAACTACTGAATTGGCCAAGTCTTTGAAAGAGCCAAGCCAAGCTAAGCACAGTGCGAATGGTAGCCGGTTTGACCACCGGACTAAACGTCTCACCACAATCTATCCAACCTGTTGAGTCTTACCATCACTAACAAGTCGCGCCTTATGTCGAGCAAATGACCCATCTGAATTCTCCTTATGAGCAAAAATCCACATAGACCTGATAACATTAATACCACAAGGACGGGGCACCAACTCCCACGTCTTATTATCAATAAGAGCATTATATTCATCAGTCATAGCAAATTTTCAATTAGGGTCATTTAAAGCTGACACAGGATTGCGGGGCAATGGGGATTTAGAGACATCTGAATGTAAATTAAAATGTCTTTTAGGTGTAAAAATACACCGCTGACTACGAGTGACCGGTCTATGACTCGAGGAAGAATTGAGTGAATTTTGGGATTTTTCTAGGCTCGGGACAGACGGGCCAGCAGGCAGTGGGCCTGCTGGCCCAAATCGGTAACCTGGGGTGTCTTCTGGATCAGTTCCCAGACCGGGGCCGGACCGGCCCAATTGCTTGGGACCGATCCGTGAACTCGGAACCGCTTCGCGAGCGATCGTGGGACCAGCGGGCAGTGGCCCGCTGGAGGATTTTGGGTGTGGGATATGTCCGAAAAATTCTGAATAATATACGGGGATATATGGTCATCCAAAAAATTATACGGGAGTATGAACTTTTGTAAAAGGAAATTGGGTTTCATCAAAAATGACATGGCGATTAATTATAATTTTCTTGGAGGATAAATCAAAACATTTATAACCACGATGATTCGATGGATAACCCAAAAAGACACACGGGGTAGACCGAGCCTGAAGTTTGTTAATTGTGGTGGATGGGAATAACGGATAACACAAGCACCCAAAAATCCGAAGATGAGAATACGAAGGGTTCTTATTAAATAAGATTTTGAGGGGGGAAGAATATGTCAGACCTTTAGAAGGAATTATGTTAAGAAGATATGTGGCCATTTGTAGAGCATGATGCCAAAAATATGGAGGTATGGAGGCATGAATTAAGAGAGTTCAGACAATGTTATTGATGGAACGAATTTTGCGTTCGGCCTTTCCATTTTGTGGAGATGTATGAGGACACGAAAACCAAAAATTGATCCCATTAGTAGCACAGAATTTCCGAAACTCCCTATTGTCATACTCTTTCCCATTATCACATTGAATATTTTTTATGTCTCTTTCGAATTGAGTACGTATGAACGCTCTAAATTTGATGAAGACGGAAAACACTTGTGATTTATTTGCAATTGGAAACGTCCACAAAAATCTAGAATAATCGTCTAAAAAGAGAACATAATATCGATGACCCACTGAACTAAGAACAGGAGACGTCCATAAGTCGCTGTGAATAATGTCAAATGGCATAGAAGTATGAGAATTGGAGTCTACAAATGGCAACTTAACAATTTTTCCTAATGAACAAGACTGACAAATTGGAGTACGACTCATACCCTTACAAGAAATAAAGTTATTTTTATCTAAAACTGATAAAATAGAAGATCCCGGATGACCCAGGCGAGCATGCCACATGGAAGGAGAGATGGCTGCAAAAGCTGACGGCAAGGCTGGACTCGATGGACTCGAAACCGGGCATGATAGGATACGATCCCCCTACTATCACACCTCATGAGATGACTCCCCGCCTTGAAATCCTTTACGAGAAAACCGAAAGGATCAAATTCAACGAAATGCAATTGTCATTTGTGAACTTTCGGACGTACACCAAATTTTTAATCAATTTAGGAGCATGTAAAGTATTTTTCAAGAGGAGTGGTGGATTGGGGGGGGGGGGGGGGGTTTTCGACCGACCATACCATAGAATTGGAATAGAACTGCCATTACCAACAATTATCCCCCGAGGGGTGCTCAAATTGGAATAAGATGAGAGAGTACCTGATTCGGAAGTCATGTGAGTAGTGGCACCGATGTCCATATACCAATTTGGGTCCGGTTGAGATAACCCTAGTGTGTGCATCGCGGCCTCGATATCAGTTTGAGTGGGGCCTGCTGCATGATGGGCTTGCGGAGGTTGGGGCCCAAGAACTCCTGTCCGTGATGGAGCTGGGCCGTAGCTGCTGTTGCTGCCGCTGCTGGGCCACTAGCCAGTGGGCCTCCACTGCTGGGTGTTGGGCCGGGACTGTTGGCCAGCCCACTGGCCGCTGGAACTTGCTGCTGGATGGTAAGGGCTGTTGGCCCATGGCCCACTGCCCCAACCCCACTGCTGGGCCCAGGGGGGTGGTGGGCCACTGTACCTTGGGTGGGACCCACCGCCTGTTTGTTGACTACCGGAACCGCCACCAGAACCGTCGCGTTTGCCCCCACGGTTTTTGTTATTATTTTTGCGATTATTCTTTCCGCCACCATTATTATGGTTTTGGCCCGAATTATTCACAAAACCCGAAGAACTAGGAGAAGACGCCACCATGACGACGGGGCTTGCTCCGGTAGCCGCCTTTTTAGCCAAACCCGTTTCTTCCAAAGTAAGCATGGAGCGGGCTTGATAGAAGTCAGGAAGAGGGTTGCTTTGGCGAAGGAGAGTTCCAATCCCATTATAGACCTCCGAAAGACCGGCAACCAACTGTAGAACTAGACGATTATTCGTTATTGGTGCACCAACATTATGGAGTTGATCCGCCAACTCCTTTAGTTTCTTGCAATATGCAGAAACGTTCGGAAATTCGTCCATTCGAACGAGAGAGAATTCCTGCTCGAGTGTGACGACACGTGAATGTTGGTTGTTGGAATATGTCACGCAATCTATTTCATGTAGCCATAGCCGTGGTATCCGGCTCAATAATCGTCTGTAGAAGGTCCACCGAAATAGTGACGTAGATCCACCGGAGAACGGTAGCATCAAGTGTAATCCATAACTCAGGATCCTCCGCAGGAAGGGGTCTAGCGGGAGGAATGATGTGATGAAGAACTTGATAAGAGATAGCGTGAATTTTAAACAACTCCGCCCACGTCGCATGTTGGACGTTTTCCATCTCAAGGACAATAGGGATACAACTCTTGATATTGGAAACTGTGAGGGTAGGGTGATAATTGTTCTTAGACATATTGAAAGAACAACGAAGGAAGGGAAATTTAAGAGAGGTTTTGGAGAGCGGAAGACAAATATTGGAAGAGAAACCCGGGAGGGGGGGTGTCTCGGCCAACACAAAGAGAGGACAAAAGTTGGGAGAGAAAAACTTTTGTTTTAGACCTAGTCTCTTGATACCATGAAAGAAATAATCCCCTTGATTATTTTCATTAATTGAATAGGTATTTATACAAGATACAAAATAGGAGAATCCTATTCCTATTCTATTCCTAAAACCTTATTCTACCATAATTCTAACTATACAATTATGGTAAGTGTATAATCCTAATTTAGGTAATAAATACACTACAATATACATTAAATATATATACCATATATACAAGATTGGTACAAGATACCAATCCCCCAATCCCATGATTTCAGCCCCTAGTCCGTGTACTGCCCCTTTACTGGGCTGTCCATATTGGGCCGTGTACTGCCCCTTTACTGGGCTATTGTTTAACAATATATATATATATATATATGGAGAACAACAGATTGTATTCAGAGAACCTGCAAATGTATTACGAGTTGACGAAACAATTTTGTGCTACTTGCAATAATTACGAGCAACAGCAAAAAGTGCTACAAGACTTGCAAAATGAAAATGCTAAATTAAGAGAAGAGGTCGACTTTCATTTCTATTAATTACTTACGTTGCTCAGACTCTTTATAAATATTGTAGCATTCGTATTGAATCCTCCAAAAATTCACTAATTTTAGAGGATCCGACACACACTCGGTAATAATATTGAAAACTCCGAATAACATAGTTAATAATTGCTATTTTGTATATACTATCACTCATATATTTTTCTTTTTTCCTCCTTCTCTAACAGGTTACGCTGATATCCAATATGGTTAATCATTTGAAGGAAGACCCTGAGAAATACTTGTTATTACTCAAGAAAAATCATCTGCATCACTATAATGATCCAAATGGACTAGATTTGGAGCTCAGATTGGGATGTTACGATGATCCAAATGGACTAGATTTAGAGCTCAGATTGGGATATTACGATGATCCAAATGGCTTAGATTTAGAGCTCAGATTGGGATGTTCTCACAATTTTCAAAATTGAATTGGAACTAACTGAATGCTATTTGATGATTGAAAAGCGAATGGTGAAAGGGTTAAGTGGTATTCAACTATAGTTTTTTTAGTATTCTCTCAAATCTAATCTAGCAACTGTTTACTTTATGTAATTTGATGGTTGGATTTTAATTATCATCTGCTTAACTGTCACTTTTCTTCATATATTTACTTAATGTTTGTTGGATTTACCAAGCTCCTACTTTTTAAGTGATTTTAGTTAACTAAAAAAAGAGTCACAAGTACAACTAAGACGATTTGTGTGCCTTTTTGAAGAACTTTTTCTTTCTAAAGATATTTGTTATCTATGGTTACTTATCTCTAACATTGATTTTCACTACAAGAAGAAAGATATTTGTCAATAATATTTTTTGTTGCCATATGTTAGATGTTGTTGCCAAAAATACATTTCTCAACAACAAAAATTGTTACATGCCGTTGCAATAACCTCCGATGCGAAAAGTTTTCGCAACAAGTTATTTTTTTGTTGCCATTTACGTTTTTAGCAATAATGTATTAAATTTTTATTAACATTTATGTTTTTTAGCAACAACATATTTATTGTTGCTAACGTTTTGTTGTCAATTCTATACTTTCTTGTAGTGTTTCTCTTCTAGTCATCATTCTAGTTACGTTTTTCTGGTATAGGTAAAGAAGATGAGTTTAGAATGTCTATTTTCTTTCAATAGTTCGACCTATCCAGAAATCTCAAGACCTAGTAGTTCAGATACATTTAAGATCTATGCACTGACGATATATAGATTTTTAAATCTAATTGGAGTTTAAGTTTCGTATATTGTAGTCATTTTATCTAAAAAGTTATTACTATGCTTAAACAAGAAAATGCTAGACAATTTTTAAAGTTGCTAGAAACTTTTTTGTTGTTTCCTTAAATGGTTATTTATTGATGAGATTTACATGCAACGTCCTGCGAGTTGCGAATCAATATATTCAGGACCAAAATAGTTTTCATCAATAATCAAATTCTGACATTTTGTTTAAACAATCGTTAAACTTGCTTTATCATTTGAATATAGAAATAATCGCGTGAAGTTTAACATTGACCTTACCTTATATATTGGTGGTCAAAATATGATATATGAAGAATGGGGACTTAAGGCTTATTGTTTCTTATGAACCTACCTCTAGAATAAGCAATCCCAGTCTACTATGTCAAGTATGTAGCTGAACATAACGAAATGACTTATATATGTCATTCGTAAAAATAAAGGGTTTAAATAATATAACGTGACAAAATCTGATAGTAGCAGAGCTATGTTAGTGAGTAATGACATAAACGACCAAAAATGATAATGACGATGATATTTTTTAGCCAAACTATTAAAGAGTGACATGAATGAATCTTTTTCTGATAGTTCGATGGTATATTTGAGTGTTTTCCCAATATTTTAGATGTGTGCTTTTATAATAATAGAGCTACGAACTTCTTTTGTTAGCAGTTCCTTCTTTGTTTGCTTTCGATACAGTAGAAACTAGAAACAGACAAATTTTGAAAACTTGTTTTCAAACTGGATTCCATCAATATTTTTGGTACCATGTCTAACACATAATCAACATTCTCCATAGTTTATTAATCATGAACACAAATTAAGTGCATACGCTATTCTTTTATTGACAAAAATTTAAAACAGGTTTGTTATCGGTGATCAAAATCGTAGGGACGCGACACCCTTGGGCTAACACTAAAATCAAATCATAATCATGGAGGTTTTAGTTAACAAATCTACCCAAACTTGGCAGTATACTAGTAGTAACTTTTAAACCTGTAAACATGATTAGATAACCACGACGACATGGACAAATAATATTAATTATATTAACAACAAAAACAATAGTATAAATAGTACTAATACTAGTAATTAATGATGACGATGACAACAATAACAACATTAAAAATTAAAAAATATAACCTAAACTATTCTTTTAATAGTTCAAATTCATAGGAAAAATTCAAAACCTTACTTGAATTTACAAAGAACTCAGAGTGGCTCTTATAATATATGTTCATCCACATTTTGGAAAGCAGTTATCAAAATTCAAAATTTGTTAATCAAAGTGTCTCGATCATCGCCTCATTAGAATAGGTTCAAAATCAATTATCTCATGAATTTTAGCAACAAAATAAATTTCTTACCACTTTCTAACATAGTTCAGAACTCATTAAATTCGGATTACAATAATATGGACTTCAAATATTAGATTTGGTAAGAACATTATGAGAACAATCTATTTAAAGGGCTTTTCCTCTCTTGTGTGAAGCAAGTGATACAGCTAACAAAAATAAATCAATTATTTATCTTTATTTGGCTCCATATTTCTGAAGAATGGCTTCTCCAAATCGAGAACTTGACTGGTGAGTTCTTTTCCATTTCTCTTTTTTTCCCTCCTTCAATAAAGAAACATAAATTAGCTACAAAATTCATCACCAATCTGTCACTATAAAGCTTGTAGCTAATAACGACTTTTTGATAATCCGTCGTTAAATAGAACTAGTGACAAATTTTTATTGTTTAAAAGCGATAGACGTTGTCCGCTGCTATTTTTTTTTGTGTGTGTAATATATATTAGGATTCTCTTTGTATATCTCATATTTTAAGTAGAAGTATATTCCTTTTGTAACTAGGTAATTGGGCCTCAAACACAGCGGGGACCCGAGTGGTCTGGGCAATAACGTCCCCCACTGGCTGGGAAGCAACGTTCCCTACTACCCCGTCAGTGGGGGACGTTACTGCCCAGCCCACTCGGGTCCCCGCTGTGCCTGCGGCCCAGCCCAGCGGCAATATATATGTTAAATTGTTATTTATTTTATAGTCTTGTGAAGTTTTTATGGTGCTTACAATTTTTAGCGAGAGCGAGGTGGATAACAGAGAACTTGAAATTGAAAATGAAATGATAATCCGCAAGAACAAATTGCTGAAAGAAAGGATGATGAATCGAATTTGCCCTACTTGCAATATCAAAAAGTTGCGTGAGCAGAATGCTCTATTGAAAATGGAGGTCAGCTTTACATTGTCGGTGTATATAACTATATATAACTTAAATCATATTGATTATTAACTTTTTGTCATTTTTTTTTTGCAGCTCGAAATGTGGTCGCGTATTGTCCAAATTGAGAAGGAAAAACATGAAAAGAAGTAGAGTTGGCCCTTGGAACTTCCAGTGAGATTGCATGATACCAACATATTGTTTCAGTAGTTCAAAAATAAAGTATTTGTAGCTCTCTCTGGAAGGGCAATTTTACTCTTATAATTAAGTTCATCAAATTCTAGTGGCACTCTAGTGCTCATTTTCAGATAAATGGACTATCATTTTTATCTTATCTTGATGAAATCTATCAATGTTCAATTGAAATTATCTTGTATCTATATCTATATTATATTAAAAGCATAAATTTTTAAACTTAAAAATTAAATTACTAAAAGATGAACTTATTCTTTATGAAAAGGTGTTATCAATCTTAAAAAGTGTTTTCAATACTAAAGGATACATCTATTCTTGAAAATATACATTTATTATTTGTTGAATCTCTATAAATATCTATCCTTCTTCACAGAAAATTTACTCCAAAAAGAATAATTTTGTCATTCCACATAATTCAAATCGTAAACATTTGCGATAGCCCGTGCAATGTCACCAAAATACATACAATTAGTGAATCTAATTGTAATGCCACTATCGATTTTGGAAGGTTGCATCTCAAAGAATTTCCCTTACACCATTTGAAGAAATCTTTTCATCACTAGCATTTTATATTAATTCCAACTTCATTTACTTTTTTGAATAGCAATATTTTTGTTTGTTAGATTTATCTCTTTTTTGTACGTGTTTGTCATGATTTTTTATGTTTAATATTTTTACATTAGATGCAGCATAATCTTTCTTTCAGATACCGTGTATAATTTTTCTTATCCTATATAAACAAAATAATGTGATCAATAAAGATGTTAAATTTTTTTAAATACAAATAATTATTATTAACATTCGTACCTCGACTTGACTTTTATAGTTTTATACTTCATATTAGAACCCTAAAGCAATGGGTTTTGGGGAGAAATGAATTAGGTGGATCAGGTTTTGTTTGTCCACTGTCAAGTTCACCATTCTTATCAATGATGCCCCTGAAGGTTTTTTTTTTTTACGCTTATAGAGGGATTAGACAAGGAGATCCTTTGTCTCATTTCCTATTCATTCTTGCCATGGAGGGTCTAAACAACATGATCAAAGTAGTCAAATCAAATGGGTGGATTTCAAGTTTTGATGTAGTCAGAGTAGGTGAACGGAGTTTGGAGGTGTCCCACCTTCAATATGCAGATGACACTTTAATTTTTTGTGATGCATAGGAGGAGAAGGTTAAGTATCTGAGACTCATTCTAATCTACTATGAGGGAATCTAAGGACTTCACATCAATTGGAGGAAAAGTTATATTTATCCCATTAACTCTGTCCCTAACTTGGAGCTGCTAGGAGGTGAAGTGGGTGAGTTACCTACAACCTATCTTGGGATGCTACTGGGTGCAAAGTCAAAATTACAAGAGATATGGGATGCAGTTTTGGAGAACTGTGAAAAGAAGTTGTCCAGATGAAAATCTCAATGTTTGTCTCTAGGAGGCAGGCTTACTTTGATTAATGCAGTGCTTGATGCTTTACTAACTTACATGTTATCTTTGTTCCCTATCCCTTCTGGAGTGGTTCAAAGGCTAGATAAGATTATAAGATCTTTCTTCTGGCAAGGGAACAATGACAAAAGAAAATTTCACTTAGTCAAGTGGAAAGAATTGACTACTAGCAAAAAACAGGATGATCTTGGCATTAAAATCTGAAGAATCATAGTAAGACATTAAAGTTGAAGTGGCTTTGGAGGTACTCAAAGGAGCCTCAATCTCTTTGGGTAAATGTGATCAAGGTAAAGTATGGGGAATTAGATTTCTAGGTCACTAGAGGAGGCAAATAATCCATATGGTATGTCCTTATGGAGGTCTATCAGATTCTGGTGGCCTTTCTTGAAACGATATTTTGTTATTAGAGTTCATGATGGTAACAAAGCACTCTTTTGGAAATACGAGTGGTTGTGCAGTAGAAGCTTGCAAGATTTATTTCCTGATCTGTTTATTATGGCTCAACATCATAATAAAATAGTGGTGGACTGGACAAACCAAAGGACAATATGTGGTGAAAATTGAGTACAAAATTATGAATGCAATAGAGTCACAGACCTTTAATTGGCCTTGAAAACATATCTGAAAAGTAAAGATACCACACACAGTTGCTTGCTTTACTTGGTTGCTAGCTAAGTAGGTTGTGCTAACACATGAGAACCTGATGAAGAGAGGCATCACCGTAGACTCAAACTGTTGTTTATGTGGGACTGAAGCTGAAACTGTAGGACATTTATTCTTACATTGCAAGGTCACAAGTCAACTATGAAAGATTTTTCTCAATCTCAGGGGCATTTCTTGGACAATGTCTAACAAGATTGTTGAGACTCTTTTTAGTTGGGAGGAGGCTGGGATTGGGGCAAAGAGCATAAGAAACTGGAGGATCATCCCAACAAGTATATAGTGGACAATATGAAAATAAAGGAATGCTAGATGTTTTGAGAATAGAAGTAGTACAATTCAGATGATCAAGCTCAACTGTGTTATGCTACTTTATTTTTGGTGTACAAATGCATACCCTGAAGATACAGAGATAATCCTAGATGTTTTAGAGTCTTTTTAGGATTGTAGTTAAGCTTCAGTGGCTCTTGTTTAAATTTTCTTTTTCCTTACTTTTCTCTTGTAAAGGGGTTTTCAGTACTTCCCCAGTACTGGTCTATAATACAAAATGTTACATGTTTTTTAAAAAACTGATAGCAATAGTTAATATATAAATTTATTAAAATAATGATTTTTTAACTAAATAGATAATAATAAAAAAAGAACAGTATGATGCACAAAGCATTCCGAGTTAGCTGGGTCCGGAGAAGGGCCACGTTAATAGTTATAATCTATTAACTAAATAGATAATAACATAGAATTAACTAAAAACAAGTAGCAAGATTCTCGAATTAAAGGGATGAGACTGAAATACCATCAAACTTTACTAATTAGAGATCTCATGACGAAGGTCAGTGTGATAACAATAAGCTGCCCAACAATCTGAGAAGTGTCATAACTTTTCTTATTATCTTACTCCCGTCGTGATTAATTTTAATGTACTTAACGTATAGGTAGCGAAGAGAACAAGCTCTGAATGAATTTAGCAACTTATGCCGGCTATGTACACATCTCCTTGATAAAATAAAAGTTGTATATTACATAATTTAAAATACATGTGCAGCGCACTTGCCAAGTGACTAGTCTGTAAAAAGGTATGAAAATGAAATGAAGAAAAAACTAACAAAATAAAGATACAAAATACATCGGGCAACGAAAACAGTGAGAGAACTATTCCACAAGAGATTTGGGTGACTGATATATATCGAATTCTAAAAATAAAACGCAAATTAAACATGCTACAGAGATAGATAAAGGAACAAAACTATATCGAATTCCATAAAGTATTGTAACACTTAAGATTTCAGTAGCAAACAAACAAAATTGTTCATTAAATTTATTTAACTTTTTGAGGCAATTTTACATTCACTACAAACGTGCAAAACATACTCATTAAATCTAAATCTGATAGCTCTGTTAGATATTGAGATCGAGTGTATTACCTTGTTTGATATAAAGAACTCTCAATGACACATCTCGAGTAATATCTGATGGTCTGTGATGTATACTCTTTTTTGTTAAAAATGGTTCCAAATGGCATTCCACATGAATAATTAAAGGAATTAATTGATTTCTAAAAAAAATGAAGAGTTAATAGTTAAAAACACAATTTTTTGAAAGTTTTTTATCTGAACTATCAGGCGTTTGCATTTTCTACTTACTATCACCAATTATTTATTAAAATAGTTAAGAGATATTCTTTTGTATATTAAGTTGATTAGTCGTTTTTCATTGTTATGAATGAAAGTAGCCTCTTGAAAGATATAGATGAAAAATTAGCAAAGTATGCGTGAGACCCATAATAGGGGCATGTAAGTCATGAATTGGTCAAGGAAAATAAATAGCTAGTGTCTCTTTCGTCATGATATTATTTGACTCGACATGAAATTTAAAAACAAAGAAAGAATTCATTTTGATCTGTGACTATAAATCATTTCATTACTAGTACTCCATGATTTCCCATTATAACTCTAAAATTGAAGTAGTGCGGGACAATGAATTAATACTCAAATCATGTGGACAAAGTGCTTGATGAAAACCCCCAAAGAAATAAATCTGATCTAATGAAGACGTACTATAAGAATATTTTCCTCAATATTCAGCTTCTAATAATATGGTAATTATACCACTATTACAAGCTAGAATCATGATAGTGATATGATGTGATGAGCTTAGAATACTGTTATCTAATCTATCACTATTAAGACTAATCTCTAGAATCATGCTATCAATATTAAGACTAATCTACCTATCATATACAAATGATATTACAATAATTACAATAATAATTATTAATAACAATATTAATAATTATTCTATTACTCCCCCGCAGTCGAAGCGGGAGGTAGACGTATGCTGAGACTGTCCCGAAAATCTTTAAATAATATCAGCGGAAGCCCTTTAGTAAAAATATCTGCAATCTGATAGCGGAACGGGATATGCATGACACACACTTGTCCGCGAGCGACCTTTTCACGAACAAAGTGGATATCTAGCTCAATATGTTTAGTGCGTTGATGGTTCACCGAATTCCCTGAGAGTAGATAACACTAACATTATCACAGTATACCAATGTCGCCTTCAGAATCGGACATTGGAGTTCCAGGAGAAGATTCCGAAGCCAACATGATTCAGACACAACATTAGTAACCCCTCGGTGTTCTTCTTCGGCAGTAGATCTGGACAGCGTCGCTTGCCATTTTGAGGACCAAGATACCAAGTTATCGCCAGGAAATATATCATAACTAGAGGTGGAGCATCTGGTGTCCGGGCATCCTCCCGAGTTGGCATCCGTGTAGGAGACAAGTGTGGATGTCGACGATGGGTATAAATGCAAGCCATACTCTAGAGTACCCTGAATATAACGCACAATGCGTTTGAGAACATGCATATGATCATCCATCGGATTATGCATGAATAGGCACACTTGTTGCACAATATAAGAAATATCCGGCCTGGTGATTATTAGATACTGCAGGGCCCCTGCCAGGCTGCGGTAAAGTGTTGGATCGACAAATGTCTTGCCGGATGATGCACTCAATTTGGGTTTAGTGTCCACCGGAGTTGCCGACGGTTTATAGGAGGACATGCCAGCACATTCAACAATCTCAATTGCGTACTTCTTTTGGGATAAAAATAAACCACTTGCATGATGTGTCACAACTATTCCTAGATAGTAGTGTAGTTGCCCTAGATCCTTCATAGCAAATTCAGAGCCAAGCTGTGACATGATGGACTTAAGATGAGCATCTGATGAGGCAGTTAATATAATATCATCCACATATAAGAGAAGATAAGCAATATGATTATCCTGACGGTAGATAAATAAAGAGTGATCAAAACGACTGTTGAAAAACCCAATATAGGAAACAAAATCTGCAAACCTCTTATACCAGGCTCGTGTAGCCTATTTTAGCCCATATAAGGAATTTTTGAGCAAGCACACATGATTGGGGTACTTGGAATCCCCGTTTCCTAAGGGCTGGTACATGTATGCAGTTTTATTTAGTTGTCCATGAAGGAAGACATTTTTGACATCCAACTGATGAAGTGGCCATGCCTTTGAGAGAGCCAGACTAAGGACTATTCTGATAGTTGTTGGTTTGACCACCGGACTGAACGTCTCACCGCAATCCACACCAACTTGTTGTGTCTTCCCATCACCTACAAGACGGGTTTTATGCCGCTCAAAAGTACCATCAGATTTTTTTTTGTGACTGAAAATCCACATACACCGAATTATATTAGCATTAGGGGGACGAGGTACCAACTCCCACGTCTTATTTTTAATAAGAGCATTAAATTCATCATCCATAGCCATTATCCAATTTGGGTCATTGAGAGCAGACACAATATTACGAGGTAATGGTGATTTTGAGACTCGGGTGTGTAGGCTATATTTGATGTTGGGTTTGACAATGTCGTGTTGACTGCGAGTGAACGGACGTTGGGCCAAATTGTTGGGTGGGCTGTCGGGTCAAACAACACTGACTGGCAGTTGGCAGCGAACTGGGTCGTAGCCCAAGTCACTGCCAGGTAGTGGAACTTGAGGCGTGATCCGGTATGTGGTACTGGGCTCAGAACAGAAGGCCCAGTTAGCTAGGCAGTGGTGTCCCGCGGCTGGGCCAATATTTCGGGGCCCAAGTCACCCAAAATATTTGGGCTGGCCGAAACAGTGGGTTCGGATGGGGCCAAAAAATTTTGGGACAAATACGGAGGCAGGCCATCGTCTAGAAAACCATAGGTGGGGGTCCGAACTCATACATTTTGGCAAATGGGAAATTTGTTTTTTAAAAAATATGTGACGACTCACAATTATTTTATTGGAGGAGAGGTCGTAACATTTGTAACCTCGATGATTGGAGGGATACTTCAAGAAAATGCAAGGTGTAGACCGGGGTTGAAGTTTGGTGGATGGAAAAAGAGGATAGCATAAGAACCCGAAAACCCGTAAATGAGAATAAGATGGGTCCCGTAAATAGAGGATTTTTAGAGGATCTTGATAGGACAAGTTTTTGTGAGGGAGTATGTTCAATAAATATATGGCCATTAGTAGTGCATGATGCCAAAACGATGAGGGTAATGTTGCATGGGCAAGGGATGTTCGAACAATGTTATTGATGGTTCGTATTTTTTGTTCCGCCTTCCCATTTTGTGAGGATGTGTGTGGACATGAAAGACAAAAGTTTAAACCATTAGAGTTGCAAAAATCCCAAAAATGTCTATTATCAAACTCCATACCATTATCACATTGAATATTTTTGATCTCCCGTTCAAATTGATTTCGGATGAATGCTCTAAATTTAAGAAATGTGGTAAAAACTTGTGATTTTTTAGAAAAGGGAAATGTCCAAAAAAAATTAGAGTAATCATCTAACAAGAGTAAATAATATCTATGGCCCGAAGAGCTCAAAACATGTGATATCCAAATATCACATTGGATAATATCAAACAGCATAAGTGTGCATGAATTAGATGAAGCAAATGACAATTGAACATGTTTACCAAGTGGACATGAACGACATTATTCAAGGTTCATGTTTGAGTACAGGAAATAAAATTATTTTGTTTGAGAGAGGCTAAAACAGGTGCCCCCAGATGACCCAAATGTTCATGCCATAACGAAGGTGCTAAAGCTGCAAAAGTGAATGGTAACTTGGATGGTTGAATGGGTGATGTAATTGGATATAGCTCCCCTTGACTATCACATCTCATTAGAAGCGTCCCCGTCTGAAAATCCTTCACGAAAAATCCAACAGGGTCAAAAACAACAGACACCCAATTATCAGTAGTAAACTTTCTAATAAATACCAAGTTTTTAATTAATTGTGGAGCATGAAGAACATTCTTTAAGGTTAGTGGTGGGTTTGGAGGGGGAAATTTAGTAGACCCCTAAACTCGAATTGGAATAGAATGACCATTTCCAACAATTATACCATTATTTTTGCTCAAATTAAAATAGGACGATAGATTACCTTAGGAGAACGTCATATGAGACGTCGATCCAGAGTTCATATACCAATTCACGTCGGGCGGGTTAAGTCCAAGATTGTGCATGGCGGACTCAATATCGTTTGGGTTAGCCACTGCCGAATGGGCCTCCTGCCACTGTGTCGGCAGTGGCCCAAAATTGCCACTTCTACTATTGTTCCTGGGCCCAAAACTGCTTGGCCCGAAATTGTGTGGACCGCCAGTGGCCTCGCCAGAAGGCCTTTGACTGGGCCTGGCCCAGTTGCCCGATGGGAATGGGCACAATGGCACATCACAAGGCCACTGACAGGACCACTAGGCTGGTCCGCCATGGGACTGCCACTGCTTGCCGCCGATACTGTTCCTGCCGCCATTTCCTTCGCCACCGGAATTTTAGTGGCCTCCATTTTTGTTATTTCCGCGATTTCCACCTCGATTTTTACTACCATTTCATCCTTTTTGTCCCCAATTTTGTTGTATAGGTTCAAAATTGATAGTACCTTCATTTGTTGGGGTGGAAATCATGGCGAAATTTGAGACTGTTGCGACCTTTTTGGCGAAACCCGTCTCTTCAAGAATAAGCATTGAACGTTCCCACGCCATTATACGCGTCAGTAAGACCGGCAACCAATTGTATAACCAATCGATTGTTGGTAACCAGCGAACCAATATTCTTGAGTTGATCCGACAAAACTTTGAGGCATTGACAATACGTTGACGGATTCGGAAAATTCGCCATGTCGGTGGTGGAGAATTCTTGCTCCAACGTGACGGCTTGAGAACTTTTGTTGTCTTGAAAAATATCATGCAAGCCATTTCAGGCCTCCATTGTCGTAGAATCGGGTTCCATTATTGTATGTAACAAATCACTAGAGATAGTTGCATAAATCCACGAAAGAACTGTGGTATCAAGAATTACCCAAAGTTATTTTTCATCATCGGTTTTTAATACCTTTTCTTTGCCTTTTTCCGGTGGGATTATGTGATGAATAACCCGGTGGTAACGACAACAAATTTTAAAAAGCTCTGACCAAGTTACTAATGAACATTTTCCATCTCAAGAGTGACGGAAATATGTGTTTTGATGTTAGAGACGACAAGAGCGGGATGAAATGTGGATTTATAGTCAGACACTGTTGACCGGAAAATGAAAAGAATAATGGAAAAACAAATAAATAGGGTGGTGTCGGCCGGTTGTGATGGAGGTTGAAGGTGGCCGAAAATTTGGAAGAAAAATTATTTAGGGTAGGATCTTTTTCCTAATATTTCGATATCATGTAAAAATATTTTCCTCAATATTCAACTTTCAATAATGTGGTAATTATACCACTATTACAAGCTAGAATCATGCTAGTGATATGATATGATGAGCCTAGAATAATGCTATATAATATATCAATATTAAGACTAATCTCTAGAATCATGATATTAATATTAAGACTAATCTCTAGAATCATGATATCAATATTAAGACTAATCTACCTACCATATACAAATGATATTACATTAATTACAATAATAATTATTATTAACAATATTAATAATAATTCTATCACGTACATCAACCCAATGCAAAATCAGGATTTTCACCGATGGATATCAAAATATTAAGAAATAAACTCATAAAAAAAAGCCACGGAGATTTAACATCTACTATATATACATGTTTAGCCATAGATATTATTCACTTTTTCCCGTATTTATTTTTTTTACTTTTTTCAAAAAATTAATGTTTGGCCATGAGAATTTCAAATGTAGCTTCAAGTTGTATTTGGAATTTGAAAAACAACCAAAACCTTATTTTTATTTTTTTTACTTTTTGTTTTTGGTTGTTGCTTTTGTGTTTCACTTTTCAAATTTTATCCTACATTTTTTATTTATATAAATTTGACCCCATTCAATTGATCGGGAAATATTACATGCTCGACTGAAACATATTGTTCACACAATGTGGGAGGATTATATTAAAGAATAACTATTACTATGTTGATTTTTAGTACTAATTAATCTTTGTAATAATAATTGGAATTGACGAAATGTAATACTATATAGTAGCTCGTAGGCGAAAAGAAACGCACTGGTCATTTTAGTTCTGTAGCTCGTATGCATCAGTGAACAAGCTCATTCTTGTGATTAATAACGATACATGTTGAGGATCCAAATAAACTTGATTATATTATCGGATTAATAAAGTCTATAATCATGCTTAATGCAATAAGAAGTGATTGAAGGACAGTGTTTATGCACTAGTTATGTTTATTAATTTTTTGGGTGATTTTGCTAGTTTTTAAAAATTGAGGGTATAAATCACATTTCACATATTTAAGAAAAAATGCATTCCAACAACCAAATAATATTTGAAAAAACTATGGTCAAATACAACTCTAACTTCAACTTCAAAATTTTAAATAAAGTGAAATATTTTTGGTTTCTATGGTCAAATGCCTACTTAGTAATTTTGACCTTATATGTACAATAAGACGGAGGTTTGGATGAACTTGTTCGCCCCGGTCCGCCCTGCTAATCAACATGTGATGCGACATCAGGTTTTAATTCGACATTTTACCGAATATCTCCTAATAATTCAATGTTACCTTTTTGGATGAGAGGCCCCTCGCCTCACGAAATCGCGTTACGCACATTTCACATTTTAAAATTTAAAGTATAAAAGATAGAAGTCTCCGATGAATAAATTCTAAGTCTAACTTCTATACATGATAATGTAAAGATTTTACACTATTAGAGACCACTTTTACCCTTTGCAGTAGGTAACTTGGGCTAACACTAAAATCAAATCCTTGTCATGGAGGTTTGTAGTTTAACAAATATATCCAAACCACTACTAAAAAATCTCTATTTTCCCACTGAAAAATGTTCAGTGGCTATTTTCCATAGAATGTCGGTGGAAAAAACCTAAATATAAATGTTTTCACATGGAAAAGTTACGACCTGTTTCCCACCATACGTTTTCCCAGTGATATGGCTCGGTGGGAATGAGGTAAGAAAATCATGTTTTTTAGCATAAGTTTTCCACTGAATTTCGATGAAAAAAACCTTTCCAATAGTGAACTATGAGTTATCCAAAGATTTGATTTTAGTGTTAGCCGAAGGATTTCACGTCTCTATGATTTGATGATCGATACCAATTCTATGTTAAATTTTAATCAATAAAAGAATAGCATATACTATGCTTTCTTTAGCATCCCCTTTACCTATTATATCCAGTTTTCACTCCTTCCTTCTCAGCCAAAGCTCTCTCTTTTTTGAAATAAAAAAGTAATCTAATGGAGCTAAAGATTTAGATTTAGATTTATCTTGAGTATCTGGAATTCTGGATATATAAAGGAGCTGCTCGTGCGCGCTAAATAGACTCAGCGAGTCTGCAACGAGTATATTACGTACGTTCGTAGTAAATGTAAAGTTGTCTCAAAAAGTTAAATAAATATAACGACAATTTTATTTATGGGATTACACTGAGTATGTTGTTGTTGAACAATTTCGCTTCTTTGTCACTGAAATTTGTTGGGATAAAAAAACAGGACGTCATGCGTAAGCTTATAATTTCAAACCTTGAACGACGATAAATCAGACAACAAAGAAAAACATACGAAAAATGCATAATTCTCTATATGATTTGATCAATTGACCTACATATAAAAAATCTAACACGAAAGAAAACATAAAAACTATGAGAGAATCTTCTATTTATAAAAATCCAAAACTTCTCCTCTAAGAAAAGGACAAATATGGTAGAGTTTTTTTCTACAAATAAAACATTTTCTATCAAAAATTATTTTTGAAGTAAAACACAATAAAATTCAAAACCCTAACAAAATATTCATTGTTTGCTATACTTTATGTAATTCGATATAGTTTGTCTCTCTGTATCCTGTCTACTTTGCCTTTTATTTTCAGAATTCGATATATATCAGTCACCCAAATCTCTTATGGAATAATTCACTCACTGTTTCTGCTGAAGTAATTAATCAAATTCTAGAAGTAATAAAGATACTAAATACCAAACACACAGAATCTTTAATCAATTGTATAAAAAACCATAGCTAGTGCAATAAATCAATCAACTAATATTTCGATTTCGAGACAAAATTGAAATCGAACTTGTAAATCTATCTCTACTCTAATATTCGAGCATATATACTCGTACTACGTAGGATTATTATATTCTAGCTACTAGACCTTCATATCTAGCAGGTAAGGGAAGTAACAGCAAGAGGATATGAGAAGGTATTAGCATAACTAAAACTAACTTCATATCCACCTTTGAGAGGCATCCCATTATTGATGAGGCAATCATTAACTTTGAGTCTCTTGAAAATCTTAGGGTTTACAAGTCTCGCTGAGGCGTATTCGCCACACGAGACGTGAATGCCACTACAACTTCTTGGGCACCGGTTGAAGATCTCGACAAGGTACAATGGAATGCCACTCGGAAGTGTTCCTGCAGGACCTTGGTTTATTTGGATGCACTGACGATCTGGAATTTCATAAGCTTCCTTTACCAGTCTCAATGCATGATTAGTTTGCATCACTGCATAGAGTACAATAAAAAAAATGTTAATAACAAAACTTGCTTCAAGATTTTTTATCAATATTCAAGATAGTTAAAGAGTAAGGGGGGGAAATATTCCCAATAATAATAATAATAACTCCGTCCCAATTTATGTATCACTTTTCGCTTTTCGAGAGTCAATTTGATTAAACTTTGAAGTTAAATTGAATTAGATCAACTTAATAATAAGTTGCAATTTTTCTTATATCAGTTTGGTGAAAAAATACATATTAAATATTGATCAAATTTCATATAGTTTAAATCTCGAAAAGCGAAAAGCGTCACATATATTGAGAAAGATGGAGTAATAATAGTCAAAACAAGATCCTACTAGAAGCTATGGTATAGGGCATGCATGGCAGTAGTTTAATTGACAAAAGTTTAGACTTTCCTTTTTCCGGCACGCACACACCAAGGTGATTTCTTATTATCTGTCCAAATTTTGATGGACAAAATTAGTTGATATATGTGCTCATGAAATTAATCGAGGTGCATGCAAGTTGACTCGAATACCATGATATTTATAAAAACAAAAGCAAAAAAGAGAGTAAATATACCAGAGAATGAAACAAGCAAGAAAATCGCATACACCATGAAAAGGCTCTTCATAGTCATTCTTATTTGAGAATTATATTCAGCAAAGTGAAACTACAAATAAGAAAAAACTTAGATGGAGGGTACGTATGACTCTAAGAGGGGTGGTGAATTTATAGTTTCCTATCATGCCATTTAAAAGGCAACTTAAGGCGATGCCATGTATAAACATTAATTGGAGTAATATTTTTAAAAAGGAAAATGAATAAAACAGGTAAAAATACAGTGATACAGGAAAATTTTACTTAAAATTAAAACAAGGCCGTGGCAAGTAATTTTCCATACAAACATATTATTGGTAACTTTGAAAAATGGAAAATATTCAATAGGTTAAAGTATTAAAGTATTGTAAGGAATTTTTACTTCAAATAAACTAAGACAACTTCAGTTAATGGTCTTTACAAGCATTAATTAATAACCTTAAGAAATTGGGGGGGGGGGGGGGGGATCTTTTATAATAGGTCAAAATATATTGGTAATATTGTAAGGAAATTTCTACACTAAAATATATGAAGGCTAGAAGTTTAAGCTTTTTTTGATAACGAAGATGTTTAATTAGTAGCTCATGCAAGGACAAGTAGTTCCTTTTAATTAATAATATCATGATAACATGATTAATTAGCGAATAAGTTCAATTAATCATTAAGACCAATTAATTCAACTGCTGTAAATTACATTGAATTATTTCTCCTTTTGCTCATTTAATTTTTTAATGGTTTTGGTTATTTTGAGCTTCAAAGTGTCACTATACTTCAATTTCCATTAATTCATCCGTGATGCGGGATTTGAAATACTTATGTATTTTAATTTAGTCGTCTTACTTTATTTTTAGTCTTATTTAAAAAGAATATTACTTTCATTATTTAATTCCAACACCTCGCACGCTATGTTTCCAGTGGTACATCATACGTAGACCACAAAATTCAAAACTTTTTTTACTTTTTAAAATTTTGTGTTCAGTCAAACTAAAACACATAACATAAAATGGAGTGAGTACACATTTTTACTTCATAAATTATCACTTAATTATGATAAATTAAATTAGTTTTGTTGTAAACACCCGGTGCGAGTATGGGAAAGAAAACACAAAAACGCGAATAAATTGGTTTTAGATGATTAATTGAACTTGAATTTCGTGCTCAGTCCATGTTCTCTCCCTCGCATTGGCTAGTGTTAAGAGTCCTACATCAGATATGGAATGAGAACATGGACTCCTTATATAGACTTGAACAATCATCACTCTACAAGCTATCTTTTGAGGTTGAGTTAGGCCCAAGATCCATACAAGCTAGCTTTTGAGGTTGAGTTAGGCCCAAGATCCATTCCTTCGTGGTATCAGAGTCAGGCCTATTCCAATTCTTTGTTCACCGATGTTGTACCCTCAAATTATATTATCCACGCTCCAGTTAACAATGTCTGGGCGTGTGGGGAGTGTTAAGAGTCCCACATCGGATATGGAATAGAAACATGAACTCCTTATATGAACTATGGAATGGAAACATGGACTCCTTATATGTACTTGGACAATCCTCATCCTACAAGCTAGTTTTTTAAGTTGAGTTAGACCTAAGATTCATTCTTTCAGATACAACAAGTATAAAGGAAAGCGAACAGTTAAGTAAGGTTACTGCACAACACCAACAACTAAAAGGGCGAGGTGTCGTATATTTACACCAAATTGGTATGTTACATACCGTATGTACCGAACCATTATTGAGTTTACACAAACCAATACGTGCAATGTTTTTGTATATAAATTTATGTCACTTAACCATAATTAACTAATTCATATGTTCACTTTATTAAATAACTCAACCATGGCAAGTCACATTGGTTTGTGTTTACACCAAATCAATATATACATACCATATGTATGTATATAACCTTGTGCCATTTAACCATGATTAACTAATTGTACCCAAGTATTTACTGTGAACTATTCCAGAAGAGATTTGATGATTGACATATATCGAAATCCTATGGAAACTAAAAAAATGGGAAGTAGACAAGCCACATAAATATGAAGGAACAAGTTACTCTGAAATATAGTCGTTTTGTATTGTATCCAATGGTTCCATTAACAAACAAGCAAAATTGTTCGTTTATTTAAAGAGACAATTTTACATTCACTACAAACATATGAAACATGCTCAGTTGCAGACTCGCTACATCTATTTAGCACCAGCAGCTCCTCTATATACCCTCGGGTCCATTTATATCCTGTAAATGAATGAAACGTCAGACACTCGAGTTAAATCTAGATCTTGTAGCTCCATTAGGAGTTCAAATCAAGTGTATTTTACCTTGTTTGCAATCACTGCGCCATCTGGAATTTCTAACTTCACTCCGGATTTGGCAGCAACTGTCACTTTCCCCTGGATTGTCAGAACAAGAAGATTCAAGACACCATTAGATTTACACACCACAAATAAAAAATAAAATAATGTCATTGATAGGTCGTCCCTCAGAAACAGAGATTTGCTAATTACCTTCAGGGTAACGCCAGATCCGAACCATACATCACCGGTCACCTTCAAGCTATCTAGATCAATGATGCTGGGAATAGACTTGAAACGACCCAAGAAATTGGCAACCTGAGAAGACAAGATAGTAACTGCGTTCAGCCAAAATGTCACATAAATCTACAGCACTAATCTACTTGAGTTGATGCTAACCTTCTTGAATTCAGGTCCCAACTCGATAGATGGGTTAGATGGATTAGACCTGGCCGGGTTCCGGATGACATAGCCCTCATTAGTCAAGGTGTAAAGATCAGACTGCAAAGACAATACAGGTGGATGAGCACTACATATCATTAAAGCTTATTGAAGATGGATATCATCGTAAATCAACGCAATGCCAGATCATAATTAACCTGGACAAGGAGCAGATCTGAAGTTGCTTTCACTGGAAGGAAACGAGATCGAGGAACATTAGCACCAATTGCCCAGTCAAAGAACTGGTTGAATAAAATGGTAATAAGTACTGGAGGAAATATCACCAAAAAGAGGAACGAAGATGATAAAAATATCAAGACTTTTAAGGATGAAGTTGGGTATTTAATGATACAGAGCTAAGGTTTGGCATACCTTAATCGCAGCACCGGCAGCAGTTTCAAGTTGAAGAACTTTGACCCCATCCACTTCCTAACAATGAAAATCAGATAAGATCAGACACGTATACAATGTGTTGCAACCTTGAACACATGCTAAACAAGCAGAAATTGATACCTTTGGGTTGGGAATAATCTCCATCTTGAGTGCATCTGCTTCTACAAGTCTCTTAATAGCACTGAGATTCACCCACCTGCACAACAGCAAGGGCTCAGTCAGCAAATGCTTCATTGACAAGGAATAAAGCTTAGACTAGGTCATTAGAGATAAGGCTATCTCGACTTACAAGTTGTTGGTGTTGAAAATTTTGAATTTTTCAATTGACTTGAATTCATTGACCTGTACCAAGCAAGTGAAAACTGAATGTCAAACTAGCTACTCTTGGATGAAATTGGAAGAATCACATACATCTTCATGTTAAAGGATAAAATGCAAATTGGCGAAGAAAATGTAATGCAACCTCAAAGTCATCTTGTTGAATAATATGATATATTGATCTAGGAGAATAAATGAGCATTTGCAACTTGACATTAGATATATACATTTCAACAATATATTCTCCTCCAATTAGAGAACTGTTGACCAAAATATTGTATTATACTTGGAAACCTTAGTCACTTTTCAGTTTCCATGCCTTTTAATAACATTTTATATATAAAGCAGCAAAGGGAAAAACTAAGGAAGAAATGGGAGATACAACTCACATGTTCATCAGGCACTTGTGCTATTTCCAAAAGCTGCAGCACCACACAAGAGATGATTAATAAGCAACTTTTTGAAAAAGTAACTCATAGATATGATGCAAAAGGCATGCAAGCAGCACCACAACTATCCTAAGTCTCTCGGAGAAGTGAGAAAATTACAAAGAGTGCTAGCTTATGCAATTCAAACTGATTTGCTTTTAAAGTATCTCAACTATGAATAGCTACAGGAGAATATTGAATTAACTGATTAACTAAGATTGGAAACAGCAAATCACCAATCTTAGTTAGCTGAAATCTTAGATGTGTACTTGTAGGATTAGCTGAAATCACCAAGACCAAATTCACCTCCTAATTACTAGGTCTCAAGAAACCAACCCAAGCCACTACTTGAATTAATGTACTGACCATCAAATAAGAATAAAAATACATCAAACGAGAGCATACAACAAGCTCAATAACTCTGCAGGCTCCACCTGCTAGAAGACAGTAGTGGTGCATCATTTCCTCACAACTCTCGAGCAGCCAGGAGACAATAATTTTTCCTTTCAATCTATTTCTTCTTATATATTTGACTGTGAATCCTAGCAATTAATTTTGAGGTAGTAAAGATATTTTTCCTCAAAATATCAAGTCTAATATGGGCCTAGGGGGAAAGAAACCCCTTGTAAGTGAAGGGGTAGTAACGGGAGCTACCCACATGCATCCAAGAAATTCAAGCTGTGATGATGTTGTTATCCACATTGGACAGATCAAGCTACCTTTATCTACCCTCTCTCTTTTTTTGAGATGGTAACAAGCTGTATTAATCAAAAGAGGCCAGAAAGGTAAGCTACACATAAAAGTTAAACTATCAACTAAAGAGACTCTAGAAATTGTATGAGTGTCTCTGTGTCATCTACGTACTTTTCTTTACACCAAAAATGCAAAAGTCAAATACAATTAAGCTTTATCTTCTGAATAGGATTGCTTTTGTTTTCAAAATGTCTAGAATTCCTTTCCTTCAAGATAGTCCACCATATGCATCCTGGGATCATACTCCAATTTTTCCTTTGAGCTTTAGTGCCTCCAATTCTGTTCCAACTAGATAACATACCAAGTGTATGAATTGACATTGCCCAACTCAAACCAATATTAGCAAGAAATATGTCCCACAATTGAGTAGTCACCCTACAGTGCAAAAAAAAGGTGACTATTGGTTTCTACCCTCTCTACTTTTGAGAAGAGCAGAAAAAAGGATTTCTCGTGAATGCACAGTATATTGTGCAAATTTAAAGTACGATTCTTTCTATTAGGATCCATAAAAAGAATAGCAATGTCTCAGCAAAATTGCTTCCTCATCTCCCAGCCAGGAATCTCCTATTTCCACAAGAAAAGTCGTATAATCAGTTCGGTCATGAACTGCCTAAGCGATGTCCAATGTCAAAAAAGGGGAAGAAGAAAATGACCAACTTAGAGCAATAGGTCCTTCCCATCAAGATTTCAACGAACCAGCAGCAAGCACGCTGCCAAGAAATTGCATCACGATGAAGCACCACAGAGGAACTATATTCACTTTGCAGGTACTGTCTTTTCATGGCACCAGATGCACTCTTGGGAGGTAGCATTATGAAGGGCTAGAACACAAAATGTGACCTCAGACCCTCTCCAATAGACATAGTTTTTTTAGTGAAGTAGACCAGATCTAGGAAGCTGTACTTATTTGTAGGTTGTTTTCGACAAGTCTATATCCAACCAGATGATGCATAGACAGACATTGCTTCTGAGCTTCAGCTATAACAATATAAAACCGCAGATAAACCACGTTACCTGTACTTTTCCTTCATATGAGATTAAGGTGCCACCTTTGACATCAGCTAAAGTTTTGGGTGTAACCTGCAATACTCATCGAGCTGTAAAATTTCAGAGAGTAGCTACTATTTTCACCTAGGAAGATGCAGTTTTAAAAGAACAGTAACAAGTCAGTACCTCCATGCAGTACTCATTCTTGTTTTGGATCAAATGATTTAGGATTTCTGCAATGTCAAATTAAGGAAAAGACAATGCAATTTACATGGGTAACTGAGAATAGCTTTACTGTACTTTCATCAACAATGCAAAATCATAGCAAGGATACTCAAATCAACAATGGCGCCCAAGTTATCTGAGTTTGCAACAAAGACATATTCCTTGCCCTGTGGAAGATTGAAAATAAAATAATTAATAGGCAACATTTCAAGCAAACGGTAAATGTAAAAAAGGCTGCCAGAACGCCTGCCATAAAAACACAATGTCATGAGCAGCAAACCTTTGCTAGTAGTGCATCAAGCTTTCCACTATTCATCAAAGAAGGGAAAACATCACCATGACCTGGAGGGTACCTGTACATGAGCCAAGTGAATGTACATGTCATATCTACAAAACAAAAGGACTAGAGAAGATGGACAAGGAATCATAATTTTTAAAATCTGCTCGACTGGATACACTGTTAAAAGAAAGCAATTGAACAAAGTAAACCCATGAAACAGCCAGCTTCACCAAACAATTGTCTCACAACAGTAATTACCTGCATTCTGGTTATCATTCTTGAAGCAGAAAAAGTAGGGAGTATAAATAAACATAGAGACGAGAAACTGGACGCAAAGCTAAATCAAGATAAATTTTCATTATCAGTTACAGGTTACTAAGATCAACAGAACAATGATACCCCAATTGCTATCAAAATAAATAGCAAGAATCATAATTTCAACTACTACAATTTAGATCTAATTATTTCTCAACAAAATTATTCATATCTTAACATATTTCAGATTATAAGAAAAGAGTGGATGAAACTTTGTATTATAACTCAACAGGGAGCCCAACAGGTTACATGTTCCAGAAGTTGAACTAATTTCCATTTTTTTTTAAAAAAAAACACCATCAGGAAACCACATCTTAAACTGTCAATTACCATCCATCTTTTCCAGAATTTCCTTTGCATGGAAGTGGGGCAAAGTCTTCAGTAACCAGGCGAGGGTACTGGCTCTGTAAATATTTAACAGAAAACGTTAATCTCTCTTTACAAATCCAAAACTTTTCCAGTGCAGATACAAGCTGATAGATAGTAGATATCACTAATGGTAAGTCACACTGACCTGATTGAATGTATGAATATCAATGTTTGAGTTTGCATATTTTTCTACAATCTACATAGAGAACGCAATGGCAAGAAGTCAGCACTTGTGCTCAGCCAAACAGGAAAACTTAACTGTGGCAGAGAAGACATAAAAGTTTATATTACTTCACCTTCAGTGTATCATCATGAGTGTTGAACGAATTCATCAAAAGCAGGGGAACACTGCATCCGAACTTGGCATTGAGGGCCTACAGAACAAGAGTTAATCAGTGAACAGGAAAAAGTGGAACAACACAACGGATTAAAATGTTCCATAAATACGCAGGTACCTCAATTTGCTTAACAATCAAGTCAAGGAATGTCAGACCATTACGAACTTCAATGACTGATCTGCAAGAAAGAAACAACCTTAAAATTTTCTGCATCTATAAGATCGACAAAACTGCAAGCTAGAATTTCTTTTTTAAAAGGAGAACATCATCTCCGTATGCAGTTGCAAGTTTCTGAAAGTTGATTTGTGACAATAGAAGGAAGGCCAGGTCTTCCCAACTTTTATTTTTTCTCCTGCTTCAAGCATACAAAATGCTTCAGAAAAAGTATATGCATGGTAAAAGGTGAAATACATTTGCTGGAGTCACGTTGCCACAGGAGGATAGATCCTGGCCTCCAACAGGTGAGCTGAATGATTGAATCTGATCTAATTACAAGTAGCCACGAACAATCTTAATTTTACTGCTATCTGAGTTCTTAAAACTTAAAAGGCATCACAAGCAGCAAATTTGCATAGTATGAGTATCTATTTTATATTCCAACACCGCAAATTCTAGTGGTAATTATATCATGTAATGGTTGAAGATGCCCCCCATCAACCAGAATACACAACTTAAATTACTCTCCCATCTGACGACTTCATGTATTAAGAAACACAATATACAAGTAAGAATAAATAGCCAAGCATATTGCTTTTACAGTCTCCCGTGATGAATGCACTAGCATGAACAAACAGGAAATAACATAAGCAAAGAGTCATGTGCTAACATCAACCAGCTCAAACACAACTCAGAAGTTCTCGGGGTCCTAAGACATGAGTCTATAAACAACATCCGATGAAAAAAAGACATAGAAGGTTGAGTACAGCACTCTGGATCCACCAACAGTGTTCACTTTCTAACAATTGGTGCAGTTAAAAGATGGGTTAACGCCAATAAACCAAGCTTAATGAAGTCACATTTGCAATATACTCTGTTTTCCAACACTTTTAGACCTAAAATTGGCTAGAAAAAAAAGAGCTGCAAATACATACTTGGGACCAGTGCATCCCATTGTTGTTCCCAAGCCTCCATTGAGCTTCAGGACAACAAGTTTGTCCAAAAGCTTCTTAGTCTCCGCAGGATCTGCATTGATCAAGATAATCAAGCATCTCGATAAAAATATTCAAACAGATCTAATACTAAACAATCCGTGCTGACACTTGTTGCCTATGACATAACAGATCACAAAAACTATAAACTTTAGATAATACAAATACCTTCAGAAATAGGTTCTAACTTGTCGTAAGGCACCACCACCTCATCAGTCGGCGTCTGGATCTTACTCCAGTCAATGTGCTGAGCTTCACCACTACGATTCCACAACAGATCAACAGTCAATAACCAAAACTAAAACATACAAAAAAATAAGAAATGCAAAGTAATTCGCGCTTTGCTAGCTACACCGAACTTGATATGCAGAAGCTCGGAAATTTATCTAAATTTTCCAAATACTAGAAAACACTACAAATCATCAACTGATCAGCAACAATCTCAAATTGCACTTCACCACTACGGTTCCGCAATGCCACAACAGATCAACAGTTAATAACCGAAACTAAAAGATACAAAAAATCAGAAACGCGAAGTTATTCACGCTTTGCTAGCTACAACCTAACTTGATCTGCAAAAGCTCAGGAATCTATATAAATTTTCCAAATACTTAAAAAAAAACAAATCGTCAACTGATCAACAACAATCTCAAATCAAGTAAGTATTCAGCACTTAATTGCGCTTCACCACTGCGATTCCGCAATGCCACAACAGATCAATAGTCAATAACCAAAACTAAAACATAAATAAAATCAGAAACGCGAAGTAATTCGTGCTTTGCTAACTACAAACTAACTTGACCTGCAAAAGCTCAGAAATTTATCTCAATTTTCCAGATACTTAAAAAAAAGAAACTACAAATCATCAACTGATCAACAACAATCTCAAATCACGTAAATATTCAGCATTAAATCACACCAAAACTCTGACAAATTTAACCAAAACATACAAAAAATCAGGAATGCAAAGTGATTCGCGCTTTGCTAGCTACAAAGTAACTTGATCTGCGAAAACTCGAAAACTTATCTAAGTTTCCAAATACTTAAAAAAAACACTACAAATCATTAACTAATCAACAACAATCTCAAATCACATAAATATTCAGTATTTAAATCACAACAGATCAACAATCAATAACTAAACTAAAACATACAAAATATCATAAATGCGGAGTAATTCGCGCTTTGCTAGCCTACAGACTAACTTGATCTGTGAAAGCTCAGAAATTTATGTAAATTCTCCAATTATTACTAGAAGAAAAAACACTACAAAATCAACAGTCAATAACCAAACTAAAACATACAAAATATCATAAATGCGGAGTAATTCGCGCTTTGCTAACCTACAGACTAACTTGATCTGTGAAAGCTCAGAAATTTATGAAAATTTTCCAATTATTAGAAGAAAAAACACTACAAATCATCAACTGATCAACAACAATCTCAAATCACGTAAACATTCCGCATTTAAATCACATCAAAAAACAGAAAAATTACAATTCAAATCAGAAATGCGAAGTGATTCTCGCTTTGCGAGCTACAAACTAACTTGATCTGTGAAAGCTCGGCAAATTGCAATTCTAATCACTATTCTACAGATCATCAACTGAACAACAACAGTCTCAAATCACGTAAACATTCAGCATTTAAATCACATCAAAAATCCAATAAATTACAATTCTCATCATTATTCTTACTTAGTACAGTAATACTCAGAGTAATTAACTCTTAATTGTACCTTAGATAGCAACCGATAAGTTTAATAAATCCAGATTTTCCAAATACATACAAAAACACTACAAATCATCAACAACAATCTCAAATCACGTCAACATTCAGCATTTAAATCACATCAAAAATCTGATAAAACTAATTATAATTCTAATCACTATTCTACAGATCATCAACTGATCAGCAACAATCTCAAATCACGTAAATATTCAGCATTTAAATCACATAAAAATCAGATAAATTAACATTCTCATCATTATTCTTACTTAATACAGTAATAATCAGAATAATAATAACTGTTAAGTGTACCTTAGATAGCGACCGACAAGGTTAATAAATCCAGATTTCTCATTTTCACTGCCAAAAAAAATCAAAAAAATTAATCAGCATATGGATCCAAAACAACATGATTCAATCTCGAAGCAATAAAATTAGTATACAAAAATGTAAAAAAAAAAAAAAAACAGCGATTCGAGAAGAAAAATTTGAGTTACGTGATTTGGTTAAGGGTAGCGAGAGCAGATTTGAGGTTGGAGAGCTTATCGGTATCAGAAGGGGATAGAGTAGCAGTAGCCATAGCGAATAAGATATTAGTGATCTACACCGAAAGTTCTCAAAGAGCGTGAATTTGAAGAAACGGGACAGAAAGTGCGACAGAGATTAGAGAGTGAGAATGAAGTAAGGGAGGAGTATATATATGATGGTGAGAGTGGAGGGTGGAGGGTGGTGCGTGGTATTCGAGAATAGGTGGCACGTAGGAATTTATATATAGGCTTAGCGGAACGAGGGAATTATACCGGTCAACATAAATTTCAAATAACTAACCAACTGAACTATTGGAACCTAGTAATTAAATCAAGGGGCACAAAGGAACTTTCAAAAAGTTTGTAGATTTTAGTATAGCTGGCCAGTGGGCCGGATTCGGGTCTGGCGGTCTGGTTTGGCGGGTCGGGTCGGGATCGGGGCTGGCGGGATTGGGCTTGGCGGGATTTGCCGAAGTTCTTTCCCGATCCCGTTGGAATCGGGTCGGGGCGGGATCGGTATCGGATTCTGGCGGTTTTTTTTTTTTTTTAATAACATATGTATAAAAAAAAACTCAATAATTAAACAAGACAAGATAGTGTAATAAAAACATCTCAATGCTGTTTTTGTGCCTGTTATATTATTTAATACACATGATTTTTTTGTAATACAAATACAATTGTTGAAATTGCAACTTTGTGGTGTTGTCCAAAAGTTGCAAATTACATAATAAAATTGCAATTAAAAATATTACATTCTAAAAAAAATCTGTTCTAATTTCTTGATAATTTCCTGTGTTTCTTCGGTTGAAATTGGTATTTGTTGGTCAAATTGATCCACGTCGCTTCCACCACCTTCGGATAAGATTTCGTTGTAGTTTTTGTTTCTTCTTCGTTGATCTCCGATTGGCCGTACCTTCTCCGCTCCGCTCGTATCCAATCTCTGAATAATACTGCAATTTCCAAGCTGTCTTCGGCTAATGAGTGTCTGTGGTCTCCTGTTTGATATCTGTCGGCAGAAAAAGCGCTTTCGTACGCGATTGATGATGCTTGAATGTTCAAAACATCTCGGGCCATCATTGAAAGTGTCGGAAAGGTCTTCTCATTCCCCCTCCAGTATTTCAGCAAGTCTTCATGTCCATCTCCATTGATAACTTCTTGGTACGGTACAGAACCCTGCAAAACAAAAATATCAAACTCGTTAATTTGGTTAGTAGCGGTACAGCCGCACATTCTATTTTTGAGGCTTTCAATACTAGCCGCAGAAACAGCATGTCTTTTGTGAGGTTGTGTTGAAGATGAAGAAGATGGTATGGAAGCCGATAGGTTACTAGCACTTTCTTGTTGGTAAAACCTATATATTTTTTTTGTATTGGTCTTCTACGCTAGACAACACGTCTTCTTTAGTTTGTTCAATAGGTGGTGGGTGATTTGGATTTTTTGGACTTGGAGGTGGTAGTACTTCTATACAATTGTAAATAGTTTCAATAAGTGATTTAGTACTGTCTATTTTAATAGTCGGATTTAATACAGCACCAATAATATAAATAGTGGGAATAAGAATAAAATATTTTTTTATTTTGATAAACATTTTTTTAATAGATGCAATATAAGCTGGTTTTTTCATACATTCACTAAGTAATAAAAATATTAGAGTTATATAAAACAACATAGTTGAAATAGTATGATAATATATACCGGAAAATTCTTTTGTTGCTTGAAAAAATTTCTCTAAAAATACAATAAGTTCAAAAATTTTTACTCAATCACTATCTACAACCATATCAGCTGAATTTTGATTATGAGAGTTAAAAATAAAGTTATAGGTTTTCTATAGTCATAAGCAACAAGTAGTTGCTCGTATAAAGAATTCCACCTAGTGGATACTTCTTCTGAAATTTTTCTATAAGGTAGTCCACAATCGTGACAAGTTTTTTTATATTCTTTTCTTCGTTGTACTCTATTACTTTTAAAAATAAAGTTTATAGCAAATTGTATTTTACTAAGAATGTCTTCAAAAAGTGATAGACCATCATTTACAATTAAGTTATATATATGGCACACGCATTTTATATGAAAATGATCTGAAAAAGATGGAGTTAAACTATTTTTTAAAATTGTAATAGCGTAATTGTTAGAAGAAGCGTTATCTAATGTAATAGTCATAATTTTATCAGTTATTCCGTAATAATGGCACACTTGATAAATATTTTCTACAATAAAAGTACCAGTGTGCCTATCATTTATATATCTATACGCTAAGATACGTTTTTGCATAGACCATTTATAATCTATCCAATGACAAGTTACCGTTAAATAATCATGGTCGTTAGTACTACGACATATATCAGAAGTGATAGATACTTTTCCATTAAAATGATATAATGAATAACGTAAATATTGTTGATATTCATGTGCGAATTTAAATACATCTCTCTTAACAGTTGATCTAGGAAAACCGTTAAAAACAGAATTATATATATCTCTAATGTAATGAATAAAACCGGAAGATGAAGGAAATGAAAAAGGCAAACCCTCCACAGCAACTAATTTTGATATTGCTTCCCTATCTCTATGTTTATTGTATTTAGGGCCTCCAACTTCCCCCGTCATAGGGTTAATTTGACCCTGTACTTGGTCCCGAACAGTATCAGTGTGTGAACCTTGTCCCGATGGAGCGGGCATTTGCGCACCCGGTTTTGAAGCCTGGTATTGGGCATACCTAGCTGGATGAGCCCTTACTACGTGTCTCATTAAACCCCCCGTCCCACCGTGACCTTTTCCAGTTTTAAATTTTAAAACATCTTTACAAATTTTACATCTAGCTACTTGATTCTCTACGTCCCTATAAAAATATTCATGCATCTGATTTTAATGATCGTTTTGTTGGACCTCGTCTCATACTAGGGGGAATAGGAGGCATTTCAGTTGAAGGTGCATTAGTGGGTGTGTTGTCATCAACATTAGTGGGTGTATCATCTAGATCATCGTCTAAACTAAAGTCTTATTGAGTTTCAGAAAATAGCTCCTCGTCTAAATCTAATGGTATTGTAGGAAAATGTTCAGTATCAACAAAATCATCCTGTGTAGGAATAGGATGACTAGAAGAAGTAGCATTGCCCTTGTTGCCCCTACTAGAAGAATCACTCTTACCCTTAAACATACCTCTTAATCCTTCCATTTTAATTATGATAATAAATAATTAAAGATAATAAAATTAAGTGTGCTAAATAAAATAAATAGACAATAATAATTTAATGAAGGAACGAATGTACCAAACGCCGACGTAACGTCGACGTATAATCGAGAGGTTGAAAATTGAAACTTTGCTCGATGGAAGATATTCAAGCTAGTTGCCAACTTCACTCCCAATTCCCAAATGAATAAATAAAATTGAATATTTAGTAAACAATGTAGACTTGTAGAGAGATAGATTGAGAGATTAGAGAGATTGTAGGAAGATTTGTGAGAAAGATGAAGAGAAAATGAGTTATTTATAGTTGGAAAATTGAGTTAAAGTGTAAATATAATAACTTATGGATTAAAAATAAATATTAAGGGGTAGGGGAGGTTGAGGGAGGGGGGGAGGCCAAAAATGGTCGTAGCACAACGGCCAAAATCTAAAATGGTCGTTGGTGCAACGGTTATTTTTGCAAATGGGGGGTTACAGGCGGGATCGGGGCGAGCTTGGGATCGGGTCGGGATTGGCGGGACTGGGGCGGGCCGGACGGGTCGGGATAAGACATTGTCCCGTCCCGGTTCGAGTCCCGATACCAATTTTTTTTTACTACTCGATTCGGGGCGGTGTCGGGGTGGGACCGGGCCGTCCTGGCCCACTGGCCAGCTTTAGATTTTAGTCAAAAAGAATTACATACAAGGAGCCTAGTCCGTCATCGATATGGTATATTCTCTTCATCCCCTCACACCCAAACATTCATGGATCGGGGACATTTTCACCCCCTATCGATCCAGGACCCGTCAATTAATTCGGAGAGCATTCTGTCCCCCTTTTTCTGGGGCTCATATCTTTTGACGTAATGTCATATGGGGAGATTGTCTTTCTTTGAATTTTATTTTTTTCACTAGCGATTGTTTTTTTTATTGCCGATTTCTCTGTCACCCGTCATTATTTAGGGTTTTCGTGTTCTTTTGATGAGGCTCTGATACCATGTTACATTTGAGAGGCGACGGAAATTTAGAGAGAAGAAATTAAAATATTGAGAGAACTCTTTCTTGATTTCATTCATCATAATAGTCTCTTTATATAGAGGAAAAAGTTCTCCTTTCCCTAGTATAACAAGAAAACCTTATTCTAATAAACTACTATAATTATAATTTAACAACTATACATAGACTATAATTTTACCATAAAACTAATAGAATTAAACTAGAAAACACATCTCAATTGTCACAAAAGCTAGCATAGTCGATTATAAGAGTGGTAGAAGAGAGGAATGATCCCTCTGATAGATCTAATCTATATGTTTCAGGGTAGTGAGACAAGGTGTAGCGCAGTTTAACCAGTGCATCTATTCTTAGTACAAATGGGCTACAAGTTCGATTCTTGTGATATGAATATGATAGCCTTTTTCGTAGTCGGACATTAAGGTAAAGAACATCCTCTTTATCAGAAATCTTGAATTCAAGCTTGAAAATATAAAAATTTCTGATAGAATTTTTTTTTCTTGAATAAATCATGTGCACAAATTTAAATTAATTAGTCAAATTAATGAATTCTAAATACCATATAATCTTACAAAGAAGAGCTCGTTTAGTGAAAATGTGAGGAAAATTGTTTGATTAAAAATGTGAGGAAAATGTACGGATGCCAACCACCCTCTGTTTGGTTTTAGGGAGTGGTTCTTCATCTATTTGAAGCATGTTCGGCTGCCGGTTGGTTGGCATCCGTACTTGCCCCCCAGGCTTATGCCTAGCGCCGATAGGGACCCTTCTGAACCTCATGGTTTATTCCTGAAGTTCTCGTTCAACGTCTCTCGAGTATTCAGGGTGGCCATGAAAACTGCTCCTAGCTTGCTGTCTATCATCACGAATGTCATGTAGGCTGCCTAACCGGTTGAACACAGAGGTCCTGGTGACCCCCTCTTTACCAGTGGGCTTCTTTGGGACTCATATGGTTTTCATCGGTTGTTTCCCCTTGACGTCATTTGACTGATTTGGCTTGGCAAAGGACACCATATATATCGGTACTGCGGGGAAAGGGTCAGTATCAACAGACATTTCAGTTATGCTTTTATCGGCTAGCTTGAACCTGCCCTCCTTGATGCCCTTTTGAATCGCCTTCCTGAAGACCACACAATTAGAAGTAGCGTGGCTATATGAATCAAGCAGCCGAATCTGTTTATCTTTAAGTAGATGATCAAAGATCTGATCTGCCTTCGTAATGTCAAACGAGTAACCGACCTTGTCCTCAGTCAAACTCACCTCTTTGCCCTTCGTAGCTTTTAGGGCTGGGCAGGAGTAAACCTTACCCCTGATGATCTCGGCTACCATTGTATCTGTCGTGAAATCGGCTGACTCTGAGTCAGACTCGTCTGCCTCAATAATGGATACCAAATGGGAGCCTCGGTTTCGGTTGGCTCTTCTATTCTCATTCTCCTAGATAAACTTCTATATTTTGCTAGCCTTCTCGGCTAACTAGCTTAAGTTAGAGCAAGATTGTCCCACTAATTTCTCTTTTAGCTGTGGATGCATGCTGTTGATTATTATGTGGGCGCATTCTGATTCACGGAAATGTACAGTGCATTTTCCAACCTTCCTTATGAATCTCTCGATAAAATTGATAGTCGACTCATCGATCTATTGCCTCAGATTCGTCAAATCAGTCATAGTGACTTGAGGTTGGGGCCAATAAAATCTAAGAGGGAAGCAATGCTCCATGTCAACCCAATTCTGCACTAAGTCGAGGGCCAATAATGAGTACCAGGCAAATGTCACTCCGGTTAGAGAAACATGGAATAACTGCAGCTTGTGATACTCGTTCTGGCCAACTTCGCCACATTGGGCGGTAAATCTGCCAATATGCTCAATGGTAGATTTGTCGTCATCACCCGAGAAGGTGGCGAAATCAGGCGTTTTGATGCCTCTTGGCAGTGGTGATACCCGATCTACCCAATCGGGGTAGGGCTTCCTGTAAACATGCATGTCCAAGGGTTTCAGTTGTATGCCAAAGTATCTCCTCATGGTATTTGCAATGGTTTCAGGGTTCATTAGTTGTGGCGTTTCTTGCCGATTCTCAATTGGAACCGGTTGGTAGGCGTTCTGAACTGGAGGCCTCCATTATGCACCTTATTGAACAGGTTTTGAAGGTTGTAGACATTCTACTGGCCATTACCAATAGGTGGGGTATATCCCCATTGCTGCTATTGGGCATAGCCACCAAAGCCTGCAACCTGAGTTGCTGGAACAACCGACAGAACTTGAGGATAAGGTGGAATGGTGTTCCATGTTTGCTCTTCTCAGACATCAGTCGTTCTTAGAAAGTTTGCGCTTCCTTGATGGAGTGGATTAGGTACCGACTGTGACTATTGGAATGGTGAGCGTCACCAGATAGCCTAGCAGGGTCATAGCCAGGGGCCATCGGCTGCCAATTCGGTTGGCTAACATTGGTCGCATGTACCGTAGGGCCGTTTGCATAAGCGTACGGCATAACGAGCGGCAAACCAAGGTATCCAGACGTTTGAACTGGTCTCCGAGCCATATTGATTTGTCCATACTGCAGATTCGCTTAGTCGAGTGGCACAGCTTGCCCCCTAATGTTCGGTGGCAACCATACAGTAGACTGGTTACCAAGTGACTGGGCTTGTGCTCCTAGTTGTGCTATTGGTTGTACCTGAGTAGGTACTGACCGATACACATTCGGCTGAGGAACAACACCTGGAGTCACAGTATGTTGCACATCTCCATTCGTCAGAGGGATGGCAGCAGAACTAGCCGAACCTTCTCCTGGATGTAGTTGATTAGCTTCTAGTTCTCTCGTCTGCTGAACCTCATTATGCACCATTGGCTTGACAATGTCAACCAATTGTATGGAAACATGGTACATAATGTCGTGGATGCCCAAATCAATCTGTTGTATAATGAATGACGTGGTCATGATAGTTGGACCCTCAGATTGACTAGGTTCACCCACATCTTGGGTTTGATGGAGGAAGTGGATGGGTATCAACCGATGTAGGCATAGCCAAAGAAGATGGTGGCTCGTTGTTCCTTCTGTGAGGATTTTGTTTAGGATGTGGACTAGACTCTTGGTTCATTTTCTTCCCAGACCTTAGGCGCATACGCCAAGTGTGATCCTGACCCGGAGAATCAAAATTCGCTATGAGATCACCTACGGTCCCACTTGGCGTGCCAAATCTGTTCCCCTCCGAAATATTTGCCGTTTTATCGGCTGACGAAATCGGATGACAATTTGATTCCTTAACTAAGCGATTTGGGCCGGAAGCGGAACTCTAACTTCCAGCAATAGGTTCCCCAACTACTCCAGAAAGTGTTAGGATGGTGATTGAGTAACTAGGTGGTAAGAAGCATAAATACAGCTAGAGTGCAATAAAGGCGATAAAGATAGAATGAATATATGAAAAAAGAAATCAGTTTTTTGATTAATTATGTGTTCCCCTATTCTGTACAAGTGATTTTACATTTATAGTTCAAGAAAAATAAACTTGACCCCTTATGTTAGCCATCGAACTACCCACGAAATTCACTAGCCAACTATGAGGAGGTGGTGCCGAATTTTTTGCCTGGACCTCTAGCATGATCGACGGCACTCCTTTCAGGTTGTTTCTGGTTGCTACCTTTTTTAGAAGATCCTTTGACTTGGTTTTCGAGGCGTCTGATTATGTGTGGGTCTCAGTCGTCCCTCAAAATTATGACTCGACCAGACTATTGTAATAGCCGATGATGCTTTTCTAGCCGAGGGCAGGGACTAACGGATTCAGCTATGATTCTGCTCAATTACCGATTTAGAATCCTTTTCCACCTTCGGCTGTCACTTGATTCGGCTAAACACTTTTGAATGTTAACAGGTACACACCCTTCGCCTGAAAATTATGCATTGTACATAGGTTAAATGTTAGATATTATGAATATATATTTACTTTCGCATTCTTAAGTGAAGAACCTTTCGATCAAATTTATGACTCCACCACTGCAGCTACAAGCGTTTACTCTTGATTGGCCAACCTCAAAATTAAACGTAAGTAACTTGGATTCTTAGAGAATCAAGAAGCTGGCAACATCAATGTCAAGTTCATATGGTTTGTTAAAAACAGACAAATCATTTGACAGCAACTAAGATAGATTTGTCTCTTTACATTTTTCGTTTACTTGTTAGCTATCAAAACTTTTCCCCACCACATGAAACGTATGTTATCCTAGTGTTTTAGAATTATCAACTCTTATCTTGTGCTTCCCAATATATAAAAAGTTCATGCATTTTTTATTATTTCTGTTTTTTTCTTCTTTTTCCATATGTTCTCTTTTAACTTTCATTGATCTTTCTCTTACATTTTCCCAAAATTTTGGCTTGTTTTTACGTAAACCTTCTTATTTAAAGTGTATTTGTATGTTGTCTTACCCATACCTTTGAGAAATCTCAAAATTGCTTTTTTCCTAAAATCATTATTGCTTCTCTTCTAATTTATTATATTTTCTATTGAAAAAAGAATTTCGCTTACCAGTGAGGGAAGCTCATTTCCCTCCTTTTTTGTCTTATCAAACATCAGAAAATGATCACTTTCCTCGTGAAAATCATTTTTTCTCATTCCAGGCGTAGAAAATAATTTGTATTTACTTTTTTTATGTAAAATATTACAATTTCGATGGTTATAATTATCCACAGTTTATACCTTGAACTGAGATTAAAGTTATAGCCTAATGATTAGCCTTGCAAATCTAACTAAATAAATAAATTAAAAAATCTTATTGCTTTAACAATTTAAAATTTTAAATTAGGTGATCACTCAATTCTAAGCTCCACCTTGTGTCATCACTTATCAATAAATTAAAATCACAAAAAATTGCGGGGAATATTCTTCATACGGGTTGGTCTTTAACTTTTTTTTCCCTCAGTTAGCTGTTATTTAATTTTTTCCCCCTGCTTCTCATTTAATAAAAATTTATGGGCTAAAGTATCCTTTATTCGTGAGTTACTAAATCAGAGATTCTGGGTTCGAATCCCAACAGAGGTAAAAAAGAAAAAAAAATGCAAGGCAAAATTTTCATAAAAATTATGCCTATTCGACCAAGTTATATACTATGACCCTTGGGGCATAATTTCTATGTAACTAGTCGGTCAAGGCATAATCTTATTTTTTCAATGAAACTTTGCCTTTAGGCATAGTTTCATCTTTAAGGCATAATCTCTATACAACTTTGGTCGAATATGCATAATTTCTATGAAATCTTGTTTTGCAATTTTTTTTTCTTTTTGACTTTGCTGGGATTCTAACCCACAACCTCAAAGGTATTTTTGGAAGCATAATTACATAGAGCATAATTTTTATACAACTTTGACCGAATAGACATATTTTTTTATGAAATCTTGCCTTGTAATTTTTTTTTTCTTTTTGACTTTGCTAAAATTCGAACCCACAACCTCAAAGGTATTTTCGATCAATTTTTTTTAAACGAATGGCAAAAATTAATGACCGTCAATTTGAGGGCCAAAAATTAAAGACCGCCCTAAAATAGAGTCAATCGTGCGAATTGCCCATAAAACCAACTAACCCAATCTATTGGGCTTATTAATAACCCGACAAACACACTTTGGGGCCTCTTACTAACTCATCTAGTGGACTTATTTGTAATTCGACAAACACACTTTGGGGCCTCTTACCCTCTAACAACGAGGGAAGTGCACAAATAGCCGTTTTTAGGACCATTATTCAAATAATAGCCGAGATTTACAAAAAATTTATAAGTTACTACCTCGGAGTTAAACTAACCTTTAGCTTTGAAATTTCAAACTAGAATATGATGTTCGAACTACCAGAGCCTAACTTCAAATCTGAGTTCAAACTTCAAACCTTCGGTCTGAAGAGACATATATAAACTTCAGACCTCTAGCAATTCAAAACTTCATACCCAAATGTTTGAAGAGACATATATAAAGGTGCACTGACTTAAAACTGCAGAAAACACAACCTTTCCCTTTCCTTCTCATAAGCAAAAATAATACTTTACAACTCCGAATCCATCTCCAATGAACACAAAAATAGTTAAGGAGGAGACCCTTTATCATAGGCCATAACATCTAATACATGCCATCTACTTTCTACATAGAGAGACTATGCCCAAATGAAAAGAACTGGATACTAGCGAAAACCATAACCAAAGTTTATATGAGGAATCCAATACTCTTGGGAGTGGACTCAAAAAATTTGATTCAGTTTAATATGCAAAGCCAAAAATTGCCTCTCGCACTGTACATCTTATCCATTTAATTCTTGGAATGTGAAGAGAATGTTGGTGGCTGCTTGAAGCCGGAAATGTCAAACAACTCCATGAACCTCAAATCTGATACTCTAGCTTTCTCAGCAGCATACCTTTGGTACTCATCAAAAATTGAGGTGAGGCACCATTTTTGTAATTTTCTGAGGCACCCCACAAGGCTACCAGTTCGATGCTGCATAATTTACCACACAATGACATAAACGGTGGTCAGGAATGTTGCGTGAGGATTTACGTAAGAAAGAGCAAGAAAATTTAAACAAAGACAATGGACAACCTTTCCTCTTTTGCAGTGAATTAACAGAGGGCGGTTCTTTTCATCTACAAAAAGTATTGAGTCAAATTGTATTCTTGAAATTATTTAGCAAAACTAGCAGACAGAAACCTAAAGCAAGAGAAAACAAAATGCAACCTTTCAAACTTACCAAGGACAACTCTCAAAGCTTCTCTTATTTTTTCCTCTGGGATGTTGACCAGTGGTGGCTCCTGCATTGAGAAACAGTCAAGTACTAATCCACAAACTTTTTTTGCTACATATCAACAAAAAAGAAACTCTCCAATTTACCCATAGATACATTGCAATGAAACAACAATAAGAATATCCCCATACACGGTTTGCACAATCATGTGACAATACTAAAATGTCTGCTAACAAGACAGAACAATATTCATATATGCTGCTACTAATGTTTGTAGACATGTACCTTCTGGTACACCTTGCAACCATATTAATACTTGGTCAAAATTTCAAACAATCTCCATAATAGTAACATGTCTTTTCATTTAACCAACAGCATTGGATATCCAGATAGATAAAGTTGTTACAGGACAAGAATAGACATGAACATTTGTATTAACCCTCAGTGAAGACACAGGTATAGACCAAAAAAAGTGAGTAACTTTGTCAGAATTCAGACAGCAGAGAGAACTCATAGCTATAGCCTATAATATATGATGATTAAAAACCAAAAGCATAGAATAGTGTATGACAAATACAATGGTATCCAAGTTTTGTAGGCAACGAATTGACCTCTAAGTCTGCTCAAGATCAGAAGGTAAGAAAAGAAAAACAATCATAACATATGGACTTGATTAGGATTAGTAAGGTGAGGTTTGTCCCCCCTTACTTGTACTCTTCCTATTTGAGTTTTTCTGTTATTAGAAAGAGCCAAAATTTGCTTTTAAAAGAAAAAGGAAAGAAAAGACTAGGGGATATATATCAAATAACATTATGGATATGAAAAGCTAACAGCAATAAACTTGAGAAACCTACAGAGTCGTCCTTTTCTCTCATCAGTCAATCATCTAGTTATCTTCCTAGTTTAGCAATCCAATTAGTCGGCATACGCAAATTTTAGAGTCCGGCAAAGCTAATATGGCTTGCTTCTGGTGAATCCAGAAAGAACGCAATTACATATTGCTAGTGGATGAAATTCTGTCGCTCCTACACAGCAGTTGAAGATTTTCTAGAAGCAAGTGCAAAGCTCCACCAGAACAACTACTAGAATAAACACTACCACGAGTACACTAACAAGAGAGGAACTACGAGCAGAAAGACTCTACTCTGCTACTGAAATTCAAGAGATTGTGTTTAAATACAGAGAAAGAGAGAGTCAAATCTCACTTAGAATGTACAGATTGGAGAATTTTTCCTTAGACTTTGGGAAACTGCAAGAAATTCCCTACCTCCTCCTCTTGAGTTATGAACTAATTTGGTTGCACCATTACCTGTATAGTACCCCTACTGAAACCAGGGAAATATTTCGCAAACTGAAGATCTTAAGACAATCAAACTATAATTCAATTAACTTTTGTTATCCCCTAGCTATATTTATGTCTTATGGTTCGGTTCATTCATCAAGAACAGAGAAAAACTAAAAGCTATAAACAAATAGAAGGAAAACAAAATAAGTGCTAAGAATGATCAAGTAGCACCAGTTGCGGCAGGCCTTCTGAAGTATGAACTGTGGGAAGTAAGGTTGAGTAGTCGATGAGAAGTAAGCAGTGCTGGGAAGCTGCAATACTCGCATTTTTGCTGTAAAAGCAGAATGCTATTTAAGAGAGAGGAACTTTAAGTAACTACATCCTTGAGAGAAACATAGAAACAAAAATTCGGCATGAAGCTGCATGTGACAAGCTCCTCTGTTGAAAGACTTTAAAGATGCTTTAGGTCTCCAGCTATCTGAAATAGAGACACATGCAAACTTTTGTTTTCTTTACTCCCTATCACATATAAAACTATCTCAACTCCTATTTGATGAATAAAAAAAAGGGCAGCGCACTAAGCTCCCGCTATGCGCGGGGTCCGGGGAAGGGCCAGAC
The DNA here is from genome assembly GCA_034509755.1 of Anisodus tanguticus. Lineage (NCBI taxonomy): Eukaryota > Viridiplantae > Streptophyta > Magnoliopsida > Solanales > Solanaceae > Anisodus > Anisodus tanguticus. Next base: position 1,308,091 of record CM067543.1, on the reverse strand, counting down.
CACAAGGGTCTGTTGTACGCAGCCTTAACTTGCATTTCTGTCAGAGGTTGTTCCTATTTGATGAATATGAACATGAAAAATCTAGAGTTTAAAACAAGAACTTCTTTTGGGCCATGCAACCTCAAGTACAAACATAGAACATTGACATGGCTTATACTAGTTCTTAGTTAGAGTCACAAAGGCCAAATGCATAGTTCACTTGCACAACAACTAAAAGAGGAACCAAAGGGTCACTTCGGTGTCTATTCCAACTGACTGCTAAATGACTAAATACCTCAGGCCACAAAAGTTTATAATTTCATCTCCTACAAACTAATACCACAAAACCTTTTGACTTTGGTCCTGAAGAAAGATGCATCCTAGTGCTAGTTTAGTCGGAAAAAAATGATTACACTCTTTCCTGTTATATAAATCAGAATAACTGACTTCGAACATGGAATAATTAAGGATGAAAAAAAAGCAGATTGAGTAAGTATTCAATGTCAATAAATAGACTTCTTGATAACCAGTCAACTAACCCTCATTTTTACAATCTGTTATAGCTAGAAAACAAATCACTTACCTAATTAGATAGCAAAAACAATGTGTCTTCACTGGCAGCAGACATCACATAAAGAAGTGGAGCGAATAAAAAAAAATTACTTCAAGCTTCAAAGTTTTTGTTACTCCCTCCGTCCAGTTTTACTTGTCACATATTGACTTTAAACGCCTATTAAGGAGCCAAAAATAGAATGGAAAGTTTGACTTATTAATTACTAAGGGTAAAATAGAAAAAAAATGGTAAATTATCTCTTGATTTTCTAAAGTGGGCAAGTAAAATTGGACAACTATTTTTAGTATAGTGGACAAGTAAAACTGGAAAGAGGGAGTATTATTTACTGTCTCTTGTTCCTCGCTTAGCATACTGTTTTATTGTAGTTACTGCTTTCTTTTTCCTATTAGACTTGCTTTGTTATTGCTTTATTCTGAGCCGAGCGTCTATCGGAAACAGCTTCTCTACCTCCCAAGGTAAGGATAAGGTCCGCATACACTCTACCCTCCCCAGACCCCACTTGCGGGATTACACTGGGTATGTTGTGTTGTTGTAAGCTTCAAACAAGTCCTGATAATGCTTTACAACTTAGTTGGCAGAGGACTCAGGACTGAGAATAAGCTAACTATACACTATGTATGCATATTCGTAAAACCAACTAGGCATGATATTCTCAAATTAGTTGATTTATCCAAAAAAGTAATGTTTTACAACAGCTTCATCCACTGAAATATCAGATCACGATCACATAGGTCTTAACATCAACCACAACTCTCACGGTTTCCATAAAAAATTGTTTAAAATGTTTTTTAAAAAGCTCTCAGTTCTATCCTTTTTTTTTGTTTAAGAAATCGCATGATCGCAACATTCAATATCATAGTGATATTGAGACATATCTCACGGAAGATAACCTCTACCTTAGATCCTTCAATTGCGAACTGGAAAAGACGAATTCCATTCGCATTTAGGAACTCCATATTAGCTTCAGGATATGGCTCCGGACACAAATATCTACACACAACATAAGCAAACAAAACAAAATCAATAACAATAAGAGCATTAAACAAAAAAATAAACAATGTCCTCGTAGTCTCTAAAGGATGAGAACCAACTATGTATGTAGCATCTACATCAATAATTCAAATATTGTATACATCATTAGTCAGATACTTTGTACTCCCCTCCGTCCCAATTTATGTAATACTTTTCGCTTTTCGAGAGTCAATTTGAGTAAACTTTGAAGCTAAATTGAATCAGATTAACTCAATATTTTAAAATTAAAATTTATATATTTGAAAATTACCTGAAACGTAATATAAGTTGCAACTTTTCTGGTATCAATTAGGTCAAAGTTCATGCAGTTTGAATCTCGTGAAGCAAAAAGTATCACATAATAGAAACTACCGTGGATACATATAATTCAGAAGGATATGTGAGTGATTCATACACACCACTGCGGATACATAATGTGAGTGATTCATACACAGCATCAGATACATATAATTCATAACAATATGTGAGTGATTCATACATAACATGTCTTTACTTTATCAAGTGTTCAACCAATTGTTATGTTTCCACAAATAATAACTAAACTTCAAGTAACAAACACGTGGATGATCGATAGAAAAGTTAGAGAAAAGTTGCAACATACCTTACTTTTCATGTAGTTTTCTAATATATAAATTCTAATTTTAAAAATATTGAGTTAATCTAATCTAATCTAATTAGATTCATAATTTAGTCAAATTGACTCTTCGAAAAGCGAAAAATATCACATAAATTGCGATATAAAAAGTAAACAAAAACGAAAACTTCAAGTAACAAACACGTGAACGAAGTCATGAACGAACTCACATACATGATAGAACGAAGACCTAGGGTTTGTAAAAACGCGAAGTTAGCAATATCAGGAAAACCAGACCGAAAAACACCGTAATCAACCATAGAGAAATTGAGTGGCGGAACTAAAAGTCCTTCTCCGGCACCGTCTAATGTCGGAGAATAACTCTCCGCCGGCGAATCGTCGTCGGAGACGGAGTTATCGATCGGATGACACATGGATGATCGATCGCCGTTCTCCAATCGCATTGCTATTTGCTGCTATGGCGCCAAGTTAAAAAACGAGTTTACGTATTTGATTTGGAATTGAAAATTAATTGAATTGGTTTGGAATATTTTGGGATATTCTGTTTATATAATGGTTAGGGCCGGCTGCTATATTTATTTATCTTTAAATAAAACAATTTTTTAATATTTAATATTTAAATCTTAATTTTCATATGTGTAAGATTTAAACGTCCCTGTCTTATTATTCAAATTTATATTTAAATTCAGACATTTTAACTTTAATAAAAATATGTAAAGTCTACAACAACTTCATATAAATCTCATAACGTGGTTTGGAGAGTGTCGAATGTATGCAGACTTTACATCTACTTTGACCGGTAGAACGATTATTTTCGAGAGATAATCGGCTCAAGACAAAGCACAAGCACAAACATAAGCAAAGTAAGACAAACAAAGCGAATAAGTCATGATATATCATTCTTAAAAAGAAACAATAACTAATGCATGTAAAGTCTAGTGTTTACGTATCAAAATAGAATAACATTAACTTTTAGTTGGAGAGATATGAGTAAGAGAAGCCAAGTGGGAATGAGTATGCGGTAAAGTGTTCATATTTGCAAAGTGCTTTTTTGGACGGTTAAAGTTTACTGTATTTGTGGTTAGAGATTAAATGGAAAAAAATTGTGGGCACTACAACTTTAAGATGGCCAAAGAAACAAAAGCTTCGAAAAAGACTTCTAAAATAGTGCACTCAACCAAATTTGTTACGTATTGGTACCAACTTGGAAGCCATTGGCATTCATTGATAGGCGTTCTTGAAATATTTATCATAGCACATTTTGGGTAATAAATTGAGTCTATGTATGAGTTATGCCTCATTAGCCATGGTGGGTATCATGTCAAATTTCAATTCTATACACGAGCTGTCAAGTTAAATTGTATATTTTGAATATTAAAATTCACCGGCTTATATATTTATTGATTGTGACCTTCTTCGACCGATTGATTATTGGGTGGGTATAGCCGGAGAAAGACAACACAGAACAAAACAAAGGAGATAACATTGAGTGACTTATTAAAATTGCCAAAGAGCAAAGAAAAAAGTGTCTCGAAATGTCTCTGGCGCGTGTAGACGCCAAATGACTCATTCCATGGTAGGTATTGATCAAATTTCATCTCTATACACGAACTGTCAAGTCAAATTATATCGGTATAAACGAAAGTCACTTTGAGATTTTTAAATTCACCGGCTTATAATGAAAAGAGTAATTGGATATAATGTTCTTCGACTGATTGCTTAATGGGTGGGGACAGGGGATGAGGTAGCACAGGATAAAGCAAAAGACAAATCTTCAAGTGACTTATTAAAATTGTCAAAAAGCAAAGAAAAACGTGTCTCGAACCTCTTCTACCACGCGTAAATGCTACATGCCTCATTAGACACGGCGGATGCCAGATCAAATTTCAACTCTATACACGAGTTGTCGAGTCAAATTGTGCCTATATAAATGAAGATCACTTTGAAATTTCAAACTTCACCAATTTATAACAAAAAGAACAATTGATTGTAACCTTCTTCGGCCTATTGGTTATTGTGCGGGACAATTGAAGTAAGATAACACAAGACAAAGTAAAGGACAGAACTTCAAGCAGACTTATTAAAATTGTCAAAGAACAAAGAAAAATCAATCGAAACTCCTCTGGCATGTCTAGCCGCTAGCCGAGTCGCACTTGTCTGCCCAAACAAGTATATTATCTCCTTCATTCTCTTATTGTGCCGGCATGAGACAAGGCTCCTCTCTTGGGGTGCTTAGTGTTAAATATACATAAGATATACACGTTATGCACGTGTATATCCTATGTATATTTAGTCTCGGTTTTGGTCATTATTGTACACGGTTTGTATAGTGGTAGTGTACCTTAATTAGTCTTGTACTCTTACCAAAATTGTATAGTTAGTCTCCAAATAGAATAAGGTTTTAGGAGTAGAATATGAATAGGATTTTCCTATTATGAAAATATGTAAATTGTATATATTGTCTTTCAATTAATGAAAATAATCAAGAGATTATTTCTTTCATGGTATCAAAAGACTAGGTCTAAATTGCTTCAGCCTTTCTTCTCCAAATACTGCTCTCGGGTTTTTTGTGCAATTTCTCAACCAAACCTGCCTCGATTTCCATACCCCTTCACTGGATTTCGTGTTAAATTTTACCTCAACTCTTCCCAAATTTTCCCTCCAATCCCTTTGTTCTTTCGTTATGTCTAGGAACACGTTTCATCCTGCCCACATTGTTTCTAACATCAAGAACAACATCCCTATTGTTCTTGAGATTGAAAACATCCAATATGTGACGTGGGCAGAATTGTTTAAAATTCACGCTATCTCCCATCAAGTCCTCGATCACATAATTCCTCCCGCTGCCTCTATTCCCACGGAGGATCCCCAGCTATGGATTACTCTTGATGCTACCGTTCTCCAGTGGATTTATTCCACTATTTCAGTCGACCTCTTACAGCCGATCATTGAGCCGGACACTACAGCTATGGTTACCTGGAATAGATTTCGTGATATATTCCAAGATAACCAACATTCACGTGTTGTCACCCTCGAGCAAGAATTCTCCCAAGTCAGCATGAAAGAATTTCCGAATGTTTCTGCATATTGCAAGAGACTCAAGGAGTTGGCGGACCAACTCCGTAACGTTGGTGCACCTGTGACAAATAATCGTCTGGTTATACAATTGGTTGCCGGCCTTTCTGAGGCCTATAATGGCGTTGAGACTCTCATTCGTCAAAGTAATCCGCTTCCCGCTTTTTATCAAGTCCGTTCCATGCTTACTTTGGAAGAAGCCGGTTTGGCTAAGAAGGTGGCTACCGGTGCGAGCCTTGTAGTCATGATGACGTCCTCCACAAATTCTTCGAGTTTTGTTGATAATTCGAGCCAAAACCGTGCTCACGGTGGCGGAAAAAACAATCATAAAAATAATGGCAAAAACCAAGGGGCAAACGCGGCGGTTCCGGTGGACAACATTCTGGCAGTGGGCCCCGTCCAGTCAGCAGTGGGCCACTGCCCCACTAGTCCCAGTCGTAGGGCCCATGGTAGTGGGGTTGAGGCAGTGGGTCGTGGCTCAACAGCCCCTATTTTCCAGGTTGTTCATCCAACGGGCAGTGGGCTGGACAACCCCAGGCCCAACAGTCACGCCTCTCATTCCCGATTCAGCGTTGGGCCAGGGCAGCAGGGGGGACTGCTTGGGCCTCGACCCACACATGCATTTTCGACAGTAGGCCCCACACCCACTCAAACAGATATTGAGGTCGTGATGCACACACTTGGATTAACGCAACCGAATCCGAATTGGTACATGGACACCAGCGCGACTACGCACATGACATCCGATCAAGGTACTCTCTCGTCTTATTCCAATTTGAGCAACCCTCGTGGTATAATTATTGGTAATGGTAACTCTATTCCAATTCGTGGTTATGGTTATAAAACTTTGTCTCCACCCCATCCATCACTTATCTTGAAAAATACCCTTCATGCCCCTAAATTGATTAAAAATTTAGTGTCTGTTCGTAAATTCACAACTGATAATTTTGTTTCTGTGGAATTTGATCCGTTTGGGTTTTCTGTGAAGGATTTCAAGACGGTGAGCCCTCTCATGAGGTGTGATAGTAGGGGAGATCTTTATTCGATCACACCAAGTTTCGGTCTTTCGAGTCAAGCTTTGCCATCCACGTTTGCCGCCCTTGCCCCTTTCGTGTGGCATGCTCGCCTAGGTCATCCAGGGTCGTCTATTTTGTCTTCCTTAGATAAAAATAATTTTATTTCTTGTAAGGGTACGCGTAGTACTCCAAATTGTCAATCTTGTTCGTTATGAAAAATTGTTAAGTTGTCATTTGTAGACTCTAATTCTCATACTTTAATGCCGTTTGACATTATTCATAGCGATTTAAGGACATCTCCTGTTCTAAGTTCTTTGGGTCATCAGTATATGTTCTGTTTTTGGATGATTATTCTAAGTTTTTATGGACTTTTCCAATAGCGAAAAAATCTCAAGTTTTTTCCATCTTAAAATTTAGAGCTTTCATTAGAACCCAATTCGAACGGAAAATAAAAAATATTCAATGTGACAATGGCAGAGAATATGATAATGGGGTCTTTCGGGAATTTTGTACCAATAATGGAATAAATTTTCATTTTTCTTGCCCACATACGTCTTCACAAAATGGGAAAGCCGAACGTAAGATTCGTACCATTAATAACATTGTTCGAACTTTATTGATTTATGCTTTCGTACCCCCTTCGTTTTGGCATCATGCTCTACAAATTGCTACATATCTCCTTAACATTCTTCCTTCCAAAGATTTGACATATTCATCCCATCTTCAAATTTTATATAATAAGACTCCTTCGTATTCACATCTTAGGGTCTTTGGGTGCTTGTGTTATCCGTTATTTCCGTCCACCACAATTAACAAACTTCATGCCCGGTCTACTCCGTGTGTGTTTTTGAGTTTTCCGTCTAATCATCGTGGTTACAAATATGTTGATTTATCCTCTAATAAAATCATCATTAGTCGCCATGTCATTTTTGATGAATCCCAATTTCCGTTTGATAAGGTTAGTAATCCCTTGCCTAGTTCATATAATTTTTTGGATGATGGTATATCCCCATATATTATTCATCATTTTTTGGACGTATCCCGCACCCCAAATCCTCCAGCGGGCCCACTGCCCGCTGGTCCCACTGGTCCATCGCAGGCCATTGTCCCCAGTCTCGTCACTGGGCCAGTTTCAGCAATTGGGTCAGTCCAGCCCAATACTGAAACTGGTCCAGTTCCTGCATCCTCGTCTGTTTCTACTTACCGTGATGGGCCAGCAAGTCCATCCCGAGTCCAAAAAATTCCTAAAATCCATCTAATTCTTCCCCGAGTCATAGACCGGTCACTCGTAGTCAACGGGGTGTTTTTAAATCAAAAAGGCATTTTAATTTAAATTCTAATGTTCTCTGTCACTCGTCATGCATGTGGATTGTTCTTATCACAAAGGAAGTATGCAGTCAAGATTATTGAGAGGGTTGTGATGTCATCATGTAAGTCCACTTCCACTCCAGTTGATACTAAACCCAAATTGGGTCCTGCAACTGGCTCCCCTTACGAGGATCTGACCCGATATCGCAGTCTTGTAGGGGCCCTTCAGTATCTTACATTCACGAGACCAGATATTACATATGCCGTATAACAGGTGTGTTTATTTATGCATGATCCCAGAGTTGAGCACATGAATGCAATCAAACGCATTATTCGGTACATCCAGGGGACACTTGACTATGACTTGCATTTATATCTGTCATCGACGTCTACATTTGTCTCGTACACAGATGCTGATTGGGGTGGTTGTCCGGACACCAGACGGTCTACGTCTGGCTATTGTATGTTTCTTGGTAATAACTTTGTCTCCTGGTCTGCGAAACGTCAGTCGACTTTGTCCTGCTCCAGTGCCGAGGCTGAGTATCTAGGGGTAGCTAATGTGGTCTCTGAATCATGTTGGTTACGTAATTTGATGTTAGAGCCTCATTGTCCTATTCAGAAAGCGACCTTGATTTATTGTGATAATGTTAGTGCCATCTATCTTTCGGGTAGTCCGGTTCAGCACCAGCGCACTAAACATATCGAGATGGACATTCATTGTTCTCGAAAAGGTTGCTCGGGGTCAAGTACGCGTCTGCCATGTCCCTTCTAGGTATCAAATTGTAGACATCTTTAGAAAGGGTCTTCCTTCGGTCCTTTTTGAAGATTTTCATGACAATCTCAGCGTCCAAAGACCGCTCGCTATGACTGCGAGGGTGTGTTAAATATACATAAGATATACACGTTATGCACGTGTATATCCTATGTATATTTAGTCTCGGTTTTGGTCATTATTGTACACAGCGGTTTTGTATAGTTATAGTGTACCTTAATTAGTCTTGTAGTCTTACCATAATTGTATAGTTAGTCTCCAAATAGAATAAGGTTTTAGGAGTAGAATAGGAATATGATTTTCCTATTATGAAAATATGTAAATTGTATATATTGTCTTTCAATTAATGAAAATAATAAAGGGATTATTTCTTTCACTTAGACATATTTTTTAAAAAACATATAAAAGAAGAAGAAATATATAAAAGAGAAAAAAAAAGTAGAAAAGGACTGGCCATAGTGCAATAAGATAGAGAAGGAATCAAAGGTTTGATATACTTTACTGTCATGGAATTTCGACTTCTCTTTTTCTTCCAATCAGATAATTATAAGTACATAATGTAAACCTCTCCATCAAAGAGCTTTAGAACAATTGTGTTGGAATTTCGACTTCTCTTTTTCTTCCAATCAGATAATTATAAGTACATAATGTAAACCTCTCCATCAAAGAGCTTTAGAACAATTGTGTAGGAAAAATTAGAACAATATTAATCAAGAAAAAGTAAAACAAGAAAACAACTTATCGAATCAACGATGCATCGTGGCAAGCCATTGTTTTGAAAGCGATTTCGGACCAACCGTGGTGCAAATCGTTTAGCCCGATCGCTCCCCAAAGTTCCACAACACTCCCAAACACTTTGCACTAGTGGCTGGAAGTTTAGAGTTTGCACAAAGGAGATTGCCCAGAGAGAAAGAACTTTTGAAGAAGGAAGAGAGATTATTTTCAGTATCTTGACAAGAGACTCATGAACAAGTAGATGACAACTAGAGGTCAAGACCAGATACGTTCGATGTATTAGACTATTGAATCTGAACAATGGACCTTGAATGTTCATTATTTCAAAAGGATGTATTTGGATGAATACGTTTAATGTGCTGGACCAATGAATCTGAGTAATGAACCTTGACTGTTCATTATTTCAAGGGGATGTATTTGGACATGACATTTATTTCTTTGCATTACAATTTCCAACAAATTGGTGGCACAATTATTATAAAATAGAATAAACTTCGCCTACGTGAGCTTGCTCACATTGCCGGTTTTAAGTCCGGATAAAGGAGAGAGCTGCAGTAGGCGACAGCCAGTGTAAAACTCACCAATTCATCATGCATCCTTGTGGGGAAAAGTATCATACAAAGAAAAAATATTTCTTGAATAGTCTTGTATCAATTTAGTACCATGTGAGTAGAGGAGTGGAAATGGAGACTAATACAGATCCTTTGGTAATTGACAAGAACAGGAAGTGTGAAAATAATGTTTACATACTAGAGCTGCCAACAGTAGATCTTAAATCAAATGACGAAATAGTTGTTTGCACAAACAAGTAATTCATGTTTTCACTACAATTTTCACTCTGCTATCCTGATTTCTATATACTATAAACACAATTCCAGAATCTAGGACTTTCTTTTAACTCAACCTCAGAAAAGAAGAGATACACGCTAAACTATAAGAATTATGCGACTACTATATAATCACCCGTCAAAAGCTACATCTGCCTTCCCATCTAACTGACTTGGTTATGAGGAACCACCAAAATCGGAAACCAAAGTTAGCCTAATAATCTGGTTATTCATGTACAATGTAGAATTGTTGTGGAGAACTTGTACCTCTTTTTATTTTTAACGGAGCCTCTTCGTCAGTTAAATGTTACCGATCATTTGAATTGTTTGATTGTCTGATCATGTGAATGTTATGTGATCAAGCAGCAAGAACAAGCGCTTTTATTGTCCCTTGACTGTTTGCTGTTAGAATCGTTGGGCTGTCACGTTTCCAACAAACAGCACAGATGAAAAATGATCCCATGTCCCCATCCGGGTCGTTCTGATCTTCAGAAACAAATCTGTGCCGAGCTGCTGGCTTAGAAATTGCCTGCACATATAATCCAAAAAGAGATTAAGCACTGGAAAATGATATAAATCGCTTATTATCTGCATACTGGGCCTTGTTGTCAAGTACTTTTAGAATGTACCTTGTGATAGACAAATACTTCATTTGTCTCGCTCCCACATGCAAGGTATTCGCCGTTTACTGTTAGACCCACAAAGTTCTTCTCGTTCGTATGTCCTTTAAAAGTACGGAGCTGAAATGAAAAATAGAACAAGGAAAATGCTGGTTAGTATTGAATTGATTTTCACATATATAGATAGGAGATATCTCTTAGCACGAGAAATATGTGATTAGTTTCTCCAGGATTCAGATCGAGAAAATGACGAGAGCATGTTTACTTACTGGAACATTCTCCTTGACATCCCACAAACGCAATGTATTATCGGTTGATGCAGAACCTAGCTCATGGTTAGATAAAAAATTTACATATGAAACAGCTTTACGGTGCCCACTGAAAATGTGCAGTGGCTGGTTGATATTTCTCAAGTCATAATAGTGAATGTGATGATCTGCAGAACCTACCTGCAAGATGTCGGTTCATGCCTTAGTTTAAAAATTTAACCTTTAACATGAAATACTATATTTAAATGCATTGATGGAAGATGACACAAAACCCAGCTCTTTAGGGGGATAAGTAAAGAGGAAACAAAACTTACAGCTACATGAGCACTGGATCCAGGATTATACTTCACCGAGCAAATGTTAGCTTTCATGTCAATGATAAGAACACTGGCTTCTTGCTTCGTGCATCAAACTTTGACCTGTTGAGAAATTAATTAGCATATTCCAAATTTTTACACATAAAAATAACTTGTCAAAACAAGTTTTGTCAAATTTGTCTACTTCCAGGAACACTCTATGATTGTCTCTCCAGTCTCCAACAGCCAAATTAGGAACACCTCAATTTGAGAAAAAAGCATATTCCGCATTTCTATTTACCTTGCAATCATCACTACCAGACACAAGCATAGAAGGTTCAGTACGGCAAAAGTTGACACTCCATGCTCGTTTTTCATGTTCCTCGTACTCCATCACACTCTGAAAAGAAAGTGTTAATCTTATCACATCAGATATAACTGCAGATCCATATGACACTGTTTTTTCATGATCTATATATAAGAACAAAATAAACACCTGGAAAATGATACTACCTGACGAGTTGTAACATCCCAAACCGTTACTATGCCCTCATAGTCGCTGCTAGCTAAGTGATTTTTAGTGTACTTGTTCCAACTCAAACAACTTAGTTTGGACCGGGTAGACATTTCAACAACAGGACATTGTGCTTCAGCTGGTTCGTTTACCACCTGATAGAGAGAACATACAATGATTGGCTTGTATCTTTTAAAAACACGAATACAATACAGCCAAAAGAGAAACAGACTTTATAAGAATCTCATATCTAGCCAAATTATTGGAAAATTTAACTAGGAACAATTATAATCTCAATTCAACTCATATGCTTCACTAATTTCTCCCAAATCATCTCATTATACCACTAGCATGTGAAAATCTCAAAATCCTATCTGAGAAGACAAAGGGGGCTAGAAGTCAAGTTTTATTAATAGAACAATCATTAAACTACTAGCAGAAATTTTTCGAGTGGGAAGATTAGCAGAAATTAAGAAGCTCACGTGAACCATGAACTTACTGATGAAAACTCGAAGACCTTAATTCTTCGTGACACCCCAGCTGTAGCAAACAATTCATCATCTCGGTCAAATTCAATACTGTCAAGAAGAGGAAATTTAGTTGCAGCTAGGGGGAGAGAGGGGAGTTCTTGACCAAAAAAAATGACCGGGTTCACCCACTAGTTATAAAAATTTAGAGAAAATAAAACCTCCTTGCTACCAAATGGTTTATAATTCAATAAAGGGGATTGCGATAACGTATCCAGGAAAAAAACTACTAATAAGAGTTTCCTGTTTTCAAATAACCGATTATCTCTAGTTCTAGTTTCAGAAAAAGGACAAACTGAAGGAAAAACAGATATTGTTGGATTTTATTCTAAATGCAATGAACTTCTTACCTTGAAACAATATTGCAATGAACAACCCGCAGCCGACTATTTTAACAAACACAATAGAAAAAAGAACTGTAAGCCGAAATATTTAAGATATTCTGCAGCCAATACTACTAGTATTAGATGAACTGATGGACCTGTATCGCTTGAAGGTAGACAGAACAGATTGAAAATCCTCAAGCCCCGCAGAGTAACTGTTAAATATACACAATATACATGTGTATATTGTGTATATGAGTCTCGGATGACTCTCGGTTTTGTACCGTGTAAGGTATATAATTTATGGTAAATATTTAGTATCCTAGTTTATGTAATGTTGTAATGTAATTAGTATTGTACACTTAGCATAATAATTGTATTACCATAAATGTATAGTTAGTATCCAAGTAGATTAAGGTTTTAGGAATAGAATAGGAATAGGATTCTCCTATTATGGAAATATGTAACTTGTATAAATAGTCTTTCAATCAATGAAAATAATCAAATGATTATTTCTTTCATGGTATCAGTAGTCTAGGTTCGAAATTTCCTCTCCCAAAATTTCTTTTCTCGAGCAACATATCCAAAATCCCTTCTCTCGGTTTGCTTGTTCCTCCTTCCGATTTTTCTCCCAAATCCCGCAATCACATATTGTTCTATCAATATGTCTACATCCCGAAACACGTTTTATCCTGCCCTTACAGTTTCTAACATCAAGAATAATATCCCTCTTGTTCTTGAAATAGAAAACGTCCAATATGCGACGTGAGCTGAACTGTTCAAAATTCACGCAAGATCGCATCAAGTCATCCATCACATAATCCTCGCGGCTCCTGAGGATACGGAGGTGCCAAAACGCGAGGATGATCTTAAGTTGTGGACGACTCTTGATGCCACGGTCCTCCAGTGGATATATTCCACAATTTCTACCGATATTTTGCAAACAATTATTGAGCCTGACGCTACGGCATAGGCAACTTGGGATAGACTGCGTGATATATTCCAAGATAATCAAAATTCTAGAGCCGTTACTCTTGAGCAAGATTTCTCTCACGTTAATATGGAAGATTTCCCTAACGTTTTGGCTTATTGCAAAAGATTAAAAGAATTGGCGGACCAACTTCGCAACGTTGTCGCGCCAGTTTCGAATGATCGTTTGGTCCTCCAAATGGTTGTCGGCCTCTCCGAGGCCTATAATGGTGTTTGAACGCTTCTTCGGCAAAGCAATCCGCTTCTGCAATTTTATCAGGTTCGTTCTATGCTTACACTCGAAGAAGCAGGCACGGCAAAATGAGCGGCTACCGGTGCTAGTCCCGTAGTCATGATAACCGAGTCCACAATTTATCCTACCGGTTCCAACAACTCAGGCCAAAACCGCAACAACGGTGGCGGCAAAAAGGGTGGAAATAAGAAAAATAATGGCAAAAACTGCGGCGACAACCGACAGAATGGTGGCGGCGGTGGTAGTTCTCGTAGTGGTCAGCAGCAGTTCTGGGCCCCACAGTGGGCCCCTATGCCCTGGCAGTGGGCCCCACAGCCACAATTTGGGCCCAACTAATTTTCGTACAATGGCAGTGGGCTGCCCAGCAGCAGTCCAGGCCCAACTACAGTCAATAGTCTAGGCCGAGACCGCAAGCAGGGGTGCTTGGGCCTCGGCCCCCGCAGGCCCATCACGCAGCGGCACCCATGTCTACCGACATCGAAGCCGCAATACACACGCTTGGTTTAACTCTTCCGGACCCAAATTGGTATATGGATACCGCTGCCACTACCCACATGACATCCGATTCAGGTACGCTCTCGTCTTATTCCAATTTGAGCAACCCTCGCGGCATAATTGTTGGTAATGGTAATTCAATTCCAATTCATGGTTATGGTCATAAAACTTTATCTCCCCCTCATCCACCTCTTATCCTGAAAAACACCATACACACCCCCAAATTGATTAAAAATTTAGTCTATGTCCATAAATTCACTACTGACAATTTCGTTTCTATTGAATTTGATCCATTTGGTTTCTCTGTGAAGGATTTCAAGACGGGGAGTCCTCTCATGAGGTGTGATAGTAGTGGAGATCTTTATCCTATCACACCCAATTTCGATCCATCAAGTCAAGCCTTGTCATCCGCATTTGCAGCCATTTCTCCTTCCTTATGGCATGCTTCTCTGGGTCATCCGGGATCATCTATTGTGTCTTCATTAAATACAAATAATTTTATTTCTTGTAAGGGTACAAGTCGTACTCCAAATTGTCAGTCTTGTTCTTTAGGAAAAATTGTTAGGTTGCCATTTGTAGACTCAAATTCTCATACTTTAATGCCATTTGATATTATTCATATCGACTTATGGACGTCTCTTGTTCTTAGTTCTTTAGGTCATCGGTATTATGTTCTCTTTTTGGATGATTATTCTAAGTTTTTATGGACGTTTTCAATAGCGAAAAAATCTCAAGTTTTTTCCGTCATCTTAAAATTTAGAGCATTCATTAGAACCCAATTTGAACGAGAAATCAAAAATATTCAATGTGATAATGGAAAAGAATATGACAATGGAATGTTTCAGAAATTCTGTGCTAATAATGTGATCAATTTACGTTTTTCTTGCCCTCATACGTCTTCACAAAATGGGAAAGCCGAACGCAAAATTCATTTCATAAATAACATTGTCCGAACTCTATTAATTCACGCTTCCATACCCCCATATTTTTGGCATCGTGCTCTTCAAATGGCTACATATCTCCTTAACATAATTTCTTCCAAAGGTTTGACATATTCCTCCCCTCTTCAAATTTTATAAAATAAAACTCATTCTTATTCTCATCTTCGGGTCTTTGGGTGCTTGTGTTATCCGTTATTCACGTCCACCTCAATTAACAAACTTCATGCCTGGTCTACTTCGTATGTGTTTTTGGATTTTCCGTCTAATCATCGTGGTTACAAATGCTTTGATTTATCCTTCAATAAAATCATCATTAATCGCCATGTAATTTTTTATGAAACCCAATTTCCATTTGCTAAAGTTAATACTCCCGTGCCTAGTTCGTATAATTTTTTGGATGATAGTATATCCCCGTATATTACTCACCATTAGTCGGACATGTCCCGCACCCCAACTCAGCCAGCGAGCCCACTGCCCACTGTGTCTACAGTCCCGATTCCACCCCCAGTTTCCTGTTCTGGAATTAGGCCAGGTTCTACCCCGGTTTCCGTAACTGGCCCAGTTACCGAGCCCAATCCAACGTCTGGGCCAGTCTCGGCGTCAGGTTCCAGTTCCGAGTCTAGATTGGGGCCAGCAGGCCCACTGCCTACTGGTCGGTCCTTCCCGAGTCCTGAAAATTCCCATAGTCCACCCATGTCTTCCCCAAGTCATAGACCAGTCACTCGTAGTCAATGGGGTATTTTAAAACCAAAAAGACATATTAATTTACATTCTAATTTCTCTAAATCACCATTACCCCGTAATCTTGTGTCTGCGCTCAATGACCCAAATTGGAAAATTGTTATGACCGATGAATATAATGCTCTTATTGATAATAAGACGTGGGAGTTGGTACCCCGTCCATTTGGTATTAATATTATCAGGTCTATGTGGATCTTTGCTCACAAGGAAAATTCAAATGGTTCATTTTCAAGACATAAGGCTCGGCTTGTGGGTGATGGTAAGACTCATCAGGTTGGTATAGATTGTGGTGAGTCGTTCAGTCCAGTGGTCAAGCCGGCTATCATCCGCACTGTGCTTAGCTTGGCTCTTTCGAAAGCATGGCCTATTCATCAGTTAGATGTAAAGAATGCTTTCCTATATAGTGATCTCAAGGAAACAGTCTATATGCATCAGCCATTGGGATTCAGGGATCTCAAACATCCTCATCATATCTGTTTGTTGAAGAAGTCCTTATATGGGCTTAAGCAGTCTCCACGGGCCTGGTATACACGGTTTGCAGACTATGTTTCGACTATTGGGTTCACTCACAGCAGGTCGGATAATTCATTGTTTATCTATAGTCGTGGTTCATCCGTGGCCTATATTCTGTTATATGTGGATGATATTATTTTGACTGCCTCTTCCGATGCCTTACGCCAGTCTATCATGACAATGCTCAGCTCTGAGTTTGCTATGAAAGACTTGGGGCCCTTGAGTTATTTTTTGGGGATTGTTGTCACTCGTCATTCCGATGGGTTGTTCTTATCTCAACGGAAGTATGCAGCTGGGATGTCATCCTATAAGTCCACTTCCACTCCAGTTGATACTAAGCCCAAGCTTAGTGTCGCGGCCGGCGTACCCTACGATAATCCAACCCGCTATCGCAGTCTTGGAAGGGCCCTTCGGTATCTTACCTTTACGAGACCGGATATTATATATGATGTCCACCAGGTGTGTTTGTTTATGTATGATCTCAGAATTGAGCAAGTGAATGCACTCAAATGCATCATTCGGTATATTCAGGGTACACTTGACTATGGTTTGCAGTTGTATCCTTCCTCGACGTCCACACTTGTCTCGTATACGGATGCTGATTGGGGTGGTTGTCCCGACACCAGACGATCTACGTCTGGTTATTGTATGTTTCTTGGCAACAACTTGGTCTCCTGGTCTGGGAAGCGTTAGTCGACTCTATCCCGCTCAAGTGCTGAGGCTGAATATCGAGGGGTAGCTAATGTGGTCTCGGAATCATGTTGGTTACGTAATTTGCTTTTGGAGCTTCATTGTCCCATTCAGAAGGCAACCTTGGTTTATTGCTTTCTGGTAATCCGGTTCAGCACCAACGCACTAAACATATCGAGATGGACATTCACTTTGTCCGCGAAAAGGTTGCTCGTGGTCACGTACGCATCTGTCATGTCCCGTCAAAATATCAAATTGCAGACATCTTTACAAAGGGTCTCCCCTCGGTCCTTTTTGAAGATTTTAGGAACAGTCTCGGCGTTCGAAGACCGCCTGCTATGACTGCGGGGGTGTGTTAAATATACACACAATATACATGTGTATATTGTGTATATGAGTCTCGGATGACTCTCGGTTTTGTACCGTGTAAGGTATATAGTTTATGGTAAATATTTAGTATCCTAGTTTATGTAATGTTGTAATGTAATTAGTATTGTATACTTACCATAATAATTGTATTATCATAAATGTTTAGTTAGTATCCAAGTAAAATAAGGTTTTAAGAATAGAATAGGAATAGGATTCTCCTATTATGGAAATATGTAACTTGTATAACTAGTCTTTCAATCAATGAAAATAATAAGGGGTTATTTCTTTCAGTAACCTTCTCTATTCATGACATTTGCTATAGGTTCTCCCTGTTTTTGTGACTGTCTTGCCCAATAACGCCTCTTTTGTAGGTAACAGTTTGAAGCTCATTGAACTGTGACAATTGAACATTTTAAAAGAGGACATAAGTGCTGGAAATTTTCCTTTGGCGGGAGTTGCATCCGACCAACTTTAATAGCTTAAACACTAGTGTTCCGCATGTTGAAGAATCCGGTTCTTCACACGTGCATAATCTACTAAGTAAGTAGATAACCGTAGGGCCAAATATCGTCAAATTTCGTTGAGAAATGAAAGAGATATTGGTCCACGAAGTGAGGTGTTTGAAGCATGGAAAAGTGTGGTATTGAGATCAATTCTCCCTCATCGGTGGAGGAAGAAAGAATTGTTTTGTTTATAAGTCTCAAGGTTGGCTTGGGGTTTGGGACCCCAAGGGGTATCCCATGTGTTTAAAGGAGGGTGGACCTAGATGTGCTTCGGTTCGAGGAAAGCCCACACGCGCGCCGCCGCCGCCCGCCCGTCCGGTCCGGGTCGTGGGTCTGTGCTTCTTCTGATATTATCTTTTCGGACCAGAATTCTTTCATATGTACAGTTTTGTCCCAGAAGTTTCCAGAAAGTCAAATTCGGCAAAGAATTTTGCTATATGTACAGTTTGGTCCCTGAAGTTTCAAGAAAGTCAAATTCGGCAGAGAACTTTGTGGTTTCTGGAACGTCAACCAACACTCAATTCAACCATTTATTTTGGCTGAATTAATCTTCCTAAATGCCAATCAGTTGCACACACATCAATTCACCATTTATTTTGGTGAATTACTACCTCCATAATTGCCATTACTTGGCCAATAATGGCACTTATGTGGGCAGTTGATAAGCCTCTCCTTCAACTATATAAACAACCCTTTGGCCAGATTGTTGAGACACACATAACACAAAAACAGAAACGAAATCAGTTCTTCCTACAACCTTCCAGCATCATTTCATTACTCAAAATTCTTCACGGTAGCACTTGAGTTTCCTTTGCTCATTTGTTCATTTGCTGTTTTATCTTGGGAGACAATTGTCTAGGACGTAGAAAGGATACATATGGGGCAATATTGTCTTAAAGACAGAGTGCAAACACTCGACTCAGCATACCAAGTTTATTGCAATTCCAGTTTCTTGTAATTCTAGTTTATTGTTCAAGTTAAGTGTAATTTCAGTTGCTTGTAATACTTAGCAGTTATATATTTTCGTTTCCTGCATCATTGTAACCAACAATAAGAACAATGAACTATTCTTACAGCAAGACCAAAGTCCACAATTTTCAATTTTAAACGACCATCAACAAGCACAACAATAAATTACAGGATTAACCTGTGCATGAACGCCTCTTTTCCTTGCTTTGACTTTCCAGGTTGATTAGGATCCTGTGAATCTGATCCTCCGTGGTTGTCATCCTTCCATTGCACAAGTTGAGAATTCGCATGAGCTGTTGCATCAATGTTCCTGGTCTGTGAAGTGCCAGTGCGACGTTCTTGTGAATTGAAAGAACTAGAAACAATTGCACCACTTCCCTTATCTCTCGAAGAAGGCATGTCTGTCATTGCAGAAGAATCATCGACTAGCATTCTCATTTTCGCTGAATATCTACCTCTTGCCCTATATAACTCTATTCTACGCTTCTCCACAGCATTTATGTCTTCTTTAATGTACCGGAGATCATTTGGATCTAGGAAAAGTACAAGATACGATCAATAAAATACAAGAAAAACAAATCCCTACCTGCAGGAGGGATGTGAATTAATAGAATAGAATACAATAAGTTTCCAAGTGACAACATATAAATTCAAACTAAAAGTGACTGTGTAAACTCAAGAAGTTCAAGACGAAACACACATTATCCGGATCATACAACTTCCACCCCTTTTTCCCAGTCGGATAGCCGACAAACACACATTTTCTACTACGCGGAGCGAATTTATTTCCTTTCGCCTTCTGATTTTGAGCAAAGCACAAACACCCAAAAACTCTTAGTTCAACAAAGGTATGTGGTTTGTCAAAAAGAACTTCATACGGAGTCTTATTTTCAAGCAAGAACGAAGGTGTTCGGTTAATTAAGTACACAGCCGCAAGCACACATTCCCCCAAAAAGTAATTGGTAAATTAGCCTGAAACATTAATGCTCGACCTACATTTAGTATGTGTTGATGTTTCCTTTCTACCCGTCCATTTTGTTGAGGAGTACCTACACATGATGTTTTAAATAGAATTCCATTTGTGTTAAAATAGTCTATAATGGATTTAAATTCGGTTCCATTATCACTCCGCACAATTTTAAATGTTGTATCAAATTGGCGCTCAACCATTGCGATGAAAGAACAAAAAGCGGTATAGACTTCAGTCTTATTACGCAATAAATATACCCAAACTACTCTTGAATAATTATCAACTAATGTCAAGAAGTAGATTGCATCACACGAAGAGGGTGTACCATTCGGCCCCCATAAATCACAATGTATTAACCCAAATATTCGACTAGCTTTATTCTCACTAACATGAAAACTATCACGCGTTTGTTTTGCTTGAGGGAAAATTACGCATGCTTTATTCAAATATTTTCTAGCACTACTAGAGCTAATTGCAGGAACTAACTTGACAACTTTGTCCGAAGGGTGACCCAACCGTCGATGCCATAATTCGAATTCTGTCAAACCAGGAACCGTCACTGCTTGCACCGTAGAGTCCGTCCCGACATTCACCTGCTCCAATCAGGTTCCCCAAATGTTGGTCCTATATAGCACACAAAAATTTAGTGAATCTGACATTACAATTAGAATCATCAATCAATTGTGACACCGATATTAAATTGCAGTTAAGTTTGGGAACAAATAAAACATTTTGAAGGGTCAAATCCTTTGAAAGAACCAAACAATCCATCATCGTTGCAATGACATGTTCGCCATCACGAAGAGCTACCGGCCATTCGGAGATCTGTTGTGCATTGGTGAGGCAGGACAGACTCCCCGTTACGTGATGTGATGCCCCTGTATCAATAATCCAAAAGCATACTAGGAGACTTACCCATCATCCGATCATTCGATTGCCCCTTACAATTTCTCAAATTCAAAAGAGCTTGAATTTGATCCTGGGTCAAATCTGCCAAGGCAGAATAGTCGACACTAGTCGATGCGCCAAGTGGTTCAGTCACCACATTAGCACGAGCTGCTGGCCCATTACTGCGGCCAACGACGGATGAGAAAACCGGTAAGCCTGCTACCGCTGGAACAGTCCCAGATGAGGCAATAGCAGTGCCGCGACAAGAATTTCTTCAAGGGCCGCGATTCCGGTCCTCCCACCAGTCCGGGTAGCCGTGTAACTTGAAACACGTACCATTGTCATGCCCTTTTAGCTTGCCGCAATGAAGCTTTGATTTGTCCGTCTTGTCATACCCACCTCTAGGATGATCGGCTGGTTGAAGAGCATAGACATGAGTTTCTTCCGTAACAACCTTTCCCCTAGCAATATTTCTCGATGTCTCTTCTTGAATAAAAATTTGATAAACTGAATCGAGTGAAGGACGAGGATTCTGAGAAAGAATGTTTGACCGGACAGTGGCATAAAAGTGATATCAACGACAATTAGGAATTGATGGAATATTTTCTCCTCTCGATCCATAGCAAAGTTTCTAGTTATATTGCACGTGCACTTCCCACAAGTGCAGTAATGCATCGGTTTTAGGCGTGCAAGTTCGGCAAAGTAACCCATCAACAGAGTATAGTACTCTTCGATGGTTATTGATTTCAATTGTTTGCAGGTAGTGATAGCGGCGCGAATATGCTGGATGTGTGGACCATTAGCGACGGCGAATCGCTTTTCCAAGTAGTCCCATAAACGTTTTGCTTCGTCATGGTAGGGATAGATACAACCACTTTAGGATCCATGCTTCGTAATATCCATGAGACGAGCATAGAGTTAACCGTGTCCCAATCAAGTAACTTTTTCTTGTCTATCGGTTCAGTGATCGTGCCGTCAATAAACACGAATTTCTGGCGAGATTTCAAGGCCAACGTCATGGCTCGAGACCACACGATGTAGTTGTCGCCGGTAAGAATGATACGAGTAATCACATTACCCGGTTGATCCCCAGAACTGAGGAAGAAGGGAGAGCTTGGGTCAATCTTGCCTTCAATGTCCGACATGATAACGTCGACAAACTAGGGATGTCGGGCGTCGTTGCTGCCGGAAAGAAGGAAAAAAATCCGTTGACTGCTGGAAAAGATGGCAGCTGGGAGAAAGAATTTTTTTTTTGTAGGATTTACTAGTCGGCTAGCTTTGATACCATGAAGATATATAGAGATATATCCTGATACTAGGATATATACAAGGATATCCCCATTATCCAAATCCAATCCTAATAGAAGTATTTACTTTTGCCTTTCAACTTTTGAATTCTACAAGCACTTTCCTGTTGAGCTTTTGTTTGTTAAATCTCTTTGTTGTTGAAGTTTAACACCTTGCATATGTACCGTAATAAAGTTGGAAACTGAAATTTAGAAACGAAACACGAAAATACTTCTGAGCTAAGTATATTGTAACAATCTTTAGGTGATCATGTTACATCCTCACATGAAAAAAATTTCTTCTCCTCTTTTCAATGTCAATAATCAAAGTAAGTAACTATTTCATTTTTAATGTACAACTTGTTGGTATTTCTATGGTACTTTATAGAGCAGTACGGGAAGTAATAACTATTACAAATGTTCGAAAGGATAAATAAATTGTCAATCTTCAAAACTGCCGCATGTGTGTTGTGTCTTGAATCTTGATCACCTTGCAAAGCCAATGTTGAGAACTGCCGCAAGTTTGTTGTGTCTTGAATGTTGATATCCCGAAATCAAGAAACAACTAAATCTGGATGGTTACAACGTTGTGTGTTGAGTCGAGGATAGCCCTCTATCCTTAAGACAAGATTGCCCCGTATATATGCTTTTACGTTAGCGGGCAATAGTCTCCCAAGATAAAACAACACTTTAATCTCAACACTACAAAGTCAATAGGTTGAGCCTGTCGAAGAAAACAAATATGACTCGACTTGCTGAAGATATGGAATAGGAAGGAAGAGTTTCTCTCTACTCTTCTCTTTTGTTTCTGTGTATATAGTGTGTCTCTGTAGTGTATATCTAGTGTATACGTGAGGGTTTGGTCACTGTTTTTCAGTCGAAAATTGCATTGATTTTCGCTGAATTTCACTCGCTGTTTTGTGCTATTTTGTGGCTGTTTTTGCTGCCTGTTTTTGGTCTGTTTACTGCCTGATTTCAACCAGTTTTCAGCCTGTTTTCTGGCCTGTTTTGCATTGTATTTTCGTCTATTTTCTGGCATGTTTCTTGCTGCTGTTTTGAGCCAAATGAAGCTCAATGTATAGCATGATGAGGGGCTGTCCAACAGCCACAAACAAGGCTGTAATGTCCATTAAGGGAGGCCCTTAAAACAGCCAAGTAATGGCTATTAAGGCCATTGAAAGAGGCTGCCCAAATGCCCCAAGTAATGGGCTGTTAATGGAGAGTTAATCAGCCAAATAATGGCTGTTAATGCTCCAGAAAATAGTCCAACGGTAGGCAGAAAAAGTCTCCAGAAATTCTGGGGACCAAACTGTAAATATTGAAACTTCAGGGACCAAACTGTACATCTGGCAGAGTTCTCTGGTCCAAAAAGATAATGTCCCACGACCCGAGACCGGACCGGACGGGCGGGCGGCGGCGGCGCGCGTGTGGGCTTAGCTTTGAACCCAAGCATATCTAGGTCTTCCCTCCTTTAAACACATGGGATACCCCTTGGGATCCAAACCCTTTACCACATTAGAGACTTATATAGAGAGCAATTCTTCCTATTCCCACCGATGTGGTAGATTTGTCCCACACCACATTTCCATGTCTCAAACACCTTACTTCGTGGACCAATATCTCTTTCATTTCTCAACGAAATTAGACGATTCTTGGCCCTACGGTCATCTACTCACTTCGTAGATCATGCATGTGTGAAGAGACAAGGTCTCCAACATGCGGAACACTAGTGTTTAATTCATCAAAGATGGGTGGACGCATCTCCCCGCCAAAGGCTAATTTCCAACACAACTTTTGTACTGTATGAAAATCTTATGATTTTTTCGTTAAAATGATAGATGTGAGTGAATAAATTCAAGTATAAATGCAGGGACCTTAATTATTCTACAGTGTTTAATCAGGTGCTGTCATCCATAAGCTAAAAGATCGATTACCAGCCACAGCTGGCCATCCCATAAGTAGTTCATGAGCTAGCAGATGCCATAAAAGTCTACGGAACCAAAGGTAGTTACAATTTGTGCCTCTCGCCATGCATATACCTGTCACCAATCGAACTCCTTCTAAAATTGAATATATTCACGCTACAGCATTTTCCTCATTGTTGAAAATTCTTTCTACGAATGCATAAATGTTTATGTGTCAATCAAGTTTAGCTCCTGAACACCGACAACATCAAACATGACTTCGCCGATATTGTATCATATAAGAGTAATCCCACTGTCTTAGAATTAGCAGCTAGGTGAGTAATCATGTATTTATGAAATGCAACTCACATACTAGGTTGTTATTTTGAAGGCTCAATCAAGTCTTTTACTATTACTTCAAAATTTTCTTCTGCTACTGAGCCAGTATCCAAGTGTATTGACAAATATTCTCAATAGTAATTGCAAATGACTCTAGCGATTGGAGATATGGTTACAATTAACTTCAAAAGATGACATTTTTTTTGTGACAACTTATGATAATTTATCAGCTGTTTCGGTTCCTTTGGTATCCTGTGCATGTGAATTATCAGCTAGTTTTTTGTCCGTTTGAGATTAGAAATTTTAGAATAATTAAGTTGGTAATTATTGAACAGCAGAAATAAAATTTAATCTCCATTCCAATAACAGCGGGTCTACTTCTCACCTTTGATGACACTACCCTATTCCTGTACACCGGAATTGTTATTGGAGAATGCACTAATAGCAAACACAAAGTTGATTCTAATACATTATAGGATGTTACTTGGTAACAAATTCTTCAGATGTTATTACCTTACTAGAAATAGTTGATTATAGGAACTTTTTGGACTACTTTGAGTTCTAAACTGTAGAAATGTTGAACATTAACTCATTACCTTTGTCTTAAAACTTAAGAAATTAGGACTTTTGAGTGAAAGAGTTAAATAATTGTATTGCTATCAGAGAACTTAATGGAAAATACCAACACATGTTTAATGCTTTCTTCATTAAGAAAGTGATCGTTGTATAGGAAAAAAAAAGTTTTTGTAAGAGAAAATGCTTAAACTACTTCAGCTCCAATTAAATATATTATGTCTCTATTTGTTTTATTGACATTCTTAGGAGACTTGATCTGTATAAAGAGCTATCACTTGATACAAAGAGTCGGTTTTATTACACATTTATACACATATCCGATCAAAAAAGATGGATTCAGAAAGTGAGTGTGTGGTGCTTGATTACACATTTATACTGAAGAAGGGTCATGCTTGAAAGCTGGAGTGTAATTTGTTTTACAGGGAAACTAAAGTATAAATGAGCTTAATTTAATATTTTTATTTCTGTTTTGATTTGGGTTGCGTGTTTTGGCGATTTATATATATATATATATATGCGCATGTCTATGCAACTTGATCATGTACCCATTTTTTGATTTTGCATGTTGTGTAGAATTATTCAAGAATGATGATAATACTAAGGGTAATGTAGAGGAAAATATCAGATCATGTCCTGGGAGCATGGACATATTCAGCAATTAGAAGAAGAACTCTCACATGTCAAGCAGGTGACATTCGTTTTGTTTTGAAACCTATACAAACTGGCCATATTTGATTGCTTGTGCATTATTGGGTTATCATTTTTTAGTTACACCAGTAGTGTTGTGGTATGAGATCAGTTCATAATGCCTCCTTTCTTTCCAATTATGTGGAGGCAGTGATGCTCAAACAAAAGTTAGGTCCATTTTGTGGTATATTACTTCGTAGATTATTGACATGAGCTGAGACTGAGGCGTAGTCGAATCCATGCAAGTTATTTTTTTGACACCAGAGCATGTGACTCATCAGAAGAAAACTAGCATTTCCTCCTTGTTGATTGAAAGAAATAATCCCCTTAATTATTTTCATTAATTGAATAGATATATATACAAGTTACAAAATAGGAGAATCCTATTCCTATTCTATTCCTAAAACCTTATTCTACCATAATTCTAACTCTACAATTATAGTAGTGTATAAACCTACTTTAGGTAACAAATACATTACAATTTACTACACATATATTTTCCAAATATACAATATTTTATGTACCAAAATCTGTAAAACCGATCAGCCCAATATGGCAGGTATGGGCTGATTTCGTGGCCTCTTAATAAGGCAATATACACTTGTATATTGTGTGTGTATTGCCTTATTTAACACACCCCCGCAGTCATAGCGGGCGGTCTTCGAACGCTGAGACTGTCCCTAAAGTCTTCAAAGAGAACCGCTGGTAGACCCTTTGTAAAGATGTCTGCAATTTGATAACGCGACGGGACATGGCATACGCGAACTTGACCCTTTGCAACCTTTTCACGGACAAAGTGAATGTCCATTTCGATATGCTTAGTACGTTGGTATTGAACTGGGTTACCTGAAAGGTAGATGGCACTAATGTTATCGCAATATACCAAGGTTGCCTTCTGAATGGGACAATGAAGCTCCAAAAGCAAATTACGTAGCCAACATGATTCGGAGACCACATTCGCTACCCCTCGATATTCTGCCTCTGCACTTGAGCGTGATAGAGTTGCCTGACGCTTTGCCGACCAGGAGACCAAGTTGTTGCCAAGGAACATACAGTAGCCAGAAGTCGATCGTCTGGTATCGGGACAACCACCCCAATCAGCATCCGTGTACGAGACAAGTGTGGATATAGATGAAGGATACAAGTGCAATCCATAGTCTAGTGTCCCCTGAATATACCGAATGATGTGTTTGATTGCATTCATGTGTTCAACTCTGGGATCATGCATGAATAAACACACCTGTTGAACCGCATACGTAATATCCGATCTGGTAAATATAAGATACTGGAGAGCCCCTACAAGACTGCGATAGCGGGTCGGGTCCTCGTATGGTGCCCCTGCTGCGGCACTTAGCTTGGGGTTTGCATCAACTGGCGTGGAAGTGGACTTACAGGATGACATCCCAGCCCTCTCTATGATCTCAGCAGCATACTTTCGTTGAGACAAAAACAAGCCACCTGAATGACGCTTGACGGCAATCCCTAAAAAATAACTCAAAGGCCCTAAGTCTTTCATAGCAAACTCAGAACTGAGCATGGTCATGATAGACTGGCGCAAGGCATCGGAAGAGGCAGTCAAGATGATATCATCCACATACAACAGAATGTAGGCCAAAGACGAACCACGGCGGTAGATGAACAAGGAATTATCTGACCTGCTGTGAGTGAACCCAATAGTTGAAACAAAATAAGCAAACCTCGTGTACCAGGCCCTTGGAGACTGCTTAATCCCATATAAGGACTTCTTCAACAAACATACATGATGAGGACGGTTTGGATCCCTGAAACCCAAAGGCTGATGCATATAGACTATTTCCTTGAGATCACCGTGTAGGAAAGCATTCTTGACATCCAACTGATGAATTGGCCAAGTCTTTGAAAGAGCCAAGCTAAGCACAGTGCGAATAGTAGCTGGTTTGACCACCGGACTAAACGTCTCACCACAATCTATCCCAACCTGCTGAGTCTTACCATCACCAACAAGTCACGCCTTATGTCTAGCAAAGGACCTATCTGAATTCTCCTTATGAGCAAAAATCCACATAGACCTGATAACATTAATACCATATGGACGGGGCACCAACTCCCACGTCTTATTATCAATAAGAGCATTATATTCATCAGTCATAGCAATTTTCCAATTAGGGTCATTTAATGCGGACACAGGATTGCGGGGCAAGGGGGATTTAAAGACATCAGAATGTAAATTAAAATGTCTTTTAGGTGTAAAAATACCCCGCTGACTTCGAGTGATCGGTCTATGACTTGAGGAAGAATTGAGGGAATTTTGGGAATTTTCTGGGCTCGGGACGGACCGGCGGCCGGTGGGCTCCGCCGGCCCAAATCGGTAAATACTTTGGACTCGTCATCGGACCAGCCCCGAATTGGGCTGGACCGGCCCAATTGCTTGGAACTGTTCCGATTCTTTGGAATTACTGGGCGTGGCGGTACTGTGGGTCCAGGCGGGCAGTGGGCCCGCTGGAGGATTTTGGGTGCGGGAGATGTCCGAAAAATTCCGAATAATATACGGGGATATTTGGTCATCCAAAAAATTATACGACTTAGGCTCGGGAGTATGAACTTTCGTAAAAGGGAATTGGGTTTCATAAAAAATAATATGGCGATTTATTATGATTTTCTTGGAGGATAAATCAAAACACTTATAACCACGATAATTCGACGGATAACCCAAAAATACACACGGGGTAGACCGAGCCTGAAGTTTGTTAATTGTGGTAGATGGGAATAACGGATAACACAAGCACCCAAAAATCCAAAGATGAGAATAAGACGGGTTCTTATTATATAGGATTTTTAGGGGGGAAGAATATGTCAGACCTTTAGAAGGAATTATGTTAAGAAGATATGTGGCCATTTATAGAGCATGATGCCAAAAATATGGAGGTATGGAGGCATTAATTAAGAGAGTTCGGACAATGTTATTTATGGAACGAATTTTGCGTTCGGCTTTCCCATTTTGTGAAGATGTATGAGGACATGAAAAACGAAAATTTATCCCATTATTAGCACAAAATTCCCGAAACTCCCTATTGTCATACTCTTTCCCATTATCACATTGAATATTTTTTATTTCTCTGTCGAATTGAGTACGAATGAACGCTCTAAATTGGATGAAGATGAAAAACACTTGTGATTTATTCGCAATTGGAAACGTCCACAAGAATCTAGAATAATCATCTAAAAAAAGAACATAATATCGATGACCCAATGAACTAAGAACAGGAGACGTCCATAAGTCGCTATGAATAATATCAAATGGCATTGAAGTATGAGAATTGGAGTCAACAAATGGCAACTTAACAATTTTCCCTAATGAACAAGACTGACAAAGTGGAGTACGACTCGTACCCTTACAGAAAATAAAGCTATTTTTATCTAAAACTGATAAAATAGAAGATCCCGGATGACCCAGACGAGCATGCCACATGGAAGGAGAGATGGCTGCAAAGGCTGATGGCAAGGCTTGACTCGATGTACTGAAACCAGGCATGATAGGATACAGATCCCCCCTACTATCACACCTCATAGGATGGCTCCCCGTCTTGAAATCCTTCACAGAGAAACCGAAAGGATCAAATTCAACAGAAACAGAATTATCATTTGTGAACTTTCGGACAGACACTAAATTTTTAATCAATTTAGGAGCATGTAAGGTATTTTTTAAGAGGAGTGGTGGATTGGGGGGAGACAACGTTTTCTGACCATACCCTAGAATTGGAATAGAACTACCATTACCAACAATTATCCCCCGAGGGGTGCTCAAATTGGAATAAGATGAGAGAGTACTTGATTCGGAAGTCATGTGAGTAGTGGCACCGGTGTCCATATACCAATTTGGGTCCGGTTGAGATAACCCCAGTGTGTGCATTACGGCCTCGATATCGGTTTGAGTGGGGCCTGCTGCATGATGGGCTTGCGGAGGTCGGGGTCCAAGAACTCCTGTCCGTGGTGTAGCTGGGACGTAGCTGCTGTTGCTACCGTTGCTGGGCCACTGGCAAGTGGGCCGCCACTGCTGGGTATTGGGCCTGGACTGTTGGCCAGCCCACTGGCCGTTGGAAACTGCTGCTGGATGGGACCCAGGGGGTGGTGGGCCACTATACCATGGATGGGACCCACCGCCTTCTTGTTGACCACCGGAACCGCCACCAGAACCGTCGCGTTTGCCCCCGCAATTTTTGTTATTATTTTTGCGATTATTCTTGCCGCCACCATTATTATGGTTTTGGCCCGAATTATTAACAAAACCCGAAGGACTAGGAGAGGACGCCACCATGACAAATGGGCTTGCTCCGGTAGCCGCCTTTTTAGCCAAACCGGCTTCTTCCAACGTAAGCATGGAGCGGGCTTGATGGAAGTCGGAAAGAGGGTTGCTTTGGCGAAGGAGAGTTCCAACACCATTATAGGCCTCCGAAAGACCGGCAACCAACTGTAGAACTAGACGATTATTTGTTACTGGTGCGCTAATATTACGGAGTTGATCCGCCAATTCCTTTAGTTTCTTGCAATATGCAGAAACGTTCGGAAATTCATCCATTCGAATGAGAGAGAATTCCTGCTCGAGTGTGACGACACGGGAATGTTGGTTGTCTTGGAATATGTCACGCAATCTATTCCATGCAGCCATAGCCGTGGTATCCGGCTCAATAATCGTCTGTAGAAGGTCCAGCGAAATAGTGGCGTATATCCACCGAAGAACGGTAGCATCAAGTGTAATCCATAACTCAAGATCCTCCGCATGAAGGGGTCTAGCGGGAGGAATGATGTGATGAAGAACTTGATAAGATATAGCGTGAATTTTAAACAACTCCGCCCACGTCGCATATTGGACGTTTTCCATCTCAAGGACAACAGGGATACTGCTCTTGATATTGGAAACCGTGAGGGCAAGGTAAAAATTATTCTTAGACATATTGAAAGAACAAAGAAGAAATGGAAATTTAAGAGATGTGTTTTTTAGAGCGGAAGACGAATTTTGGAAGAGAAACCCGAGGAGGGGGGGTCTCGGCCAAAGGGAGGGCAAAAGTTTGAGAGAAAAACTTTTATTTAGACCTAGTCTCTTGATACCATGAAAGAAATAATCCCCTTGATTATTTTCATTAATTGAATAGATATATATACAAGTTACAAAATAGGAGAATCATATTCCTATTCTATTCCTAAAACCTTATTCTACCATAATTCTAACTCTACAATTATGGTAGTGTATAAACCTACTTTAGGTAACAAATACATTACAATATACTACACATATATTTTCCAAATATACAATATTTTATGTACCAAAATCTGTAAAACCGATCAGCCCAATATGGCAAGTATGGGCTGATTTCGTGGCCTCTTAATAAGGCAATATACACTTGTATATTGTGTGTATATTGCCTTATTTAACAGTGACGACTACAAGCTTCAGATATCTTGATATGGCTGAAGCAATATTATTCTTCATACAACATTAGTTTTCTACCATAAACTAGCTGTGAAATAACCAGAGGGGTGGATCATTCTTACATCGGAGTTGCCTTGCAGCCAGCAGGCGAATTTAAAGAGGGGTATCACTAGATCATCAAATTCGTTCAAGAAAAGCCAGCACATTTACTCAAGACAACAAAAAGGTAAATGTTGTCATTGACAACAAAGCTTTGGATAACCTCAACAACAACAACATACCCAGTGTAAAGCCACAAAGTAGGGTCTGCGGAGGGTAGGATGTTTACCTCTACATTTGTGGGGCAGAGAGAGTGTCTTTGCTAGCAAAAGAATGTTTCTCTGCTAGAGCATGTAGGACTTCAAGTAGTTACTGCCATTTGTTGGTGTAAAGAATGGATCTTTGAACCTAACTCAACCCCAAAAGCTAGCTTGTAGGGTGAGGATTGTCCAAGTCCATATAAGGAGTCCATGTTCCCATTCCATATCCAATGTGGGACTCGTAACACTTCCCGCACGCACAAAGAATTGTAATGGGTCAGGCTCTGATAACATGTAAAGAATGGATCTTTGAGCCTAACTCAACCCCAAAAGCTAGCTTGTAGGGTGAGGATTGTCTAAGTCCATATAAGGAGTACATGTTCCCTTTCCATATCCGATGTGAGACTCTTAACACTTCCCGCACGCCCAGACCTTGTTAACTGAAGCGTGGATAATATAATTTGGGAGCCCAATATCGGTGAACAAAGAATTGAAATGGGTCTGGCTCTGATAACATGTAAAGAATGGATCTTTGAGCCTAACTCAACCCCAAAGCTAGCTTATAGGGTAAGGATTGTCTAAGTCCATATAAGGAGTTCATGTTCCTATTCCATATCCGATGTGGGACTCTTAACAGTTGGGATCCATCAGATGTATTTTTCTTTCTTTTGTTTTTTTGCAGTAGCAGGAATAATAATTGCAAACACACTTGGAAACTCCACTTTGCTTATGGTGTTTGTACTTAGACACTTCATTGTCTCAAAAGGTCATATTGCTTTAGTCCTTTAATGGTAGTGTTGAATAGTTATAGTCCACCCAACCCCATTTGCAGATCAATGCATGAATACTTTCAATTGTATCATCTTTCTGAATTTAGCAGTCTCTCTTCATAGTTTGACATGGTGTCCATCTGATAAGAAGTTGTATGCATTCTCTGTCTTCAAGTGTTGGATATTGTGAAGCAGTACGGAAAGTAAATAAATATTACAAGTGTTCGAAAGGATAAACAAATAGGCCAATGTTTAGAACTGCCGCAAGCTTGTTGAGTCTTGAATCTTGATAACCTGAAATCAAGAAACACTAAATCTGGATTGTTACAACTGTGTGCTGAGTCGAGTGATTGCACTCTGTCCTTAAGACAAGATTGCCCCGTATATATGTTTTTACGTTAACGGGAAATAGTCTCCCAAGATAAAACAACACTTTAATCTCAACGCTACAAAGCTAATAGGTTGAGTCTTACGAAGAAAACAAATACGAATCGACTTGCTGAAGAAATGAAAAAGGAAGGAAGAGTTTTTTGTTTTCGTCCCAACGTTACTGCTCACGTTTTGGACTGTGTTTTACTCTTCTATTTGTCTCTGTGTATATATTTATGTCTCTCTTTACTGTGTCATATTATGTATTTTCGTGTTACACAATTGAGCCAAAATGCATCAATATATAGCATGAGGGAGGGACTTCTCAACTGCCAAAACATGGATGTTAATGGCCATTAGGGAGGGTTGTTAATGGCAGATTTATGGCCATTAGAGGGGTTGTTTATGGTCATTGAAGGAGGGCTGTTTATGGAGGAGTTAACAACCAAGTAATGGCTGGTTAATGCTCCAAAAAACAACCCAAACAGTAGGCAGAAACTTTCTGCCTTCCGTCATTCCCAAAATCAACTTTCCAGAAACTCTAGGGACCAAACTGTAAATATTAAGCAATTTGGGATCCAAAAATATAATATCAGAAAGTCCCCGAGCCCGACGGGCGGGCGGCGGCGGCGCGTGTGTGGGCTTAGCCTTGAACTCAAGCACATCTAGGTCCTCCCTCCTTTAAACACATGGGATACCCCTTGGGGTCCCAAACCCTTAACCAATTTAGAGACTTATAAAGAGAGCAATTCTTCCTTTTTCCACCGATGTGGTAGATTTGTCCCACACCATATTTTCATGTCTCAAACACCTTACTTCGTGGACCAATATCTCTTTCATTTCTCAATGAAATTTGACGATTCTTGGCCCTACGATCATCTACTCACTTAGTAGATTATGCACGTGTGAAGAGACAAAGCCTCCAACATGCGGAACCCTAGTGTTTAATTCATTAAATATGGGTGGACGCACCTCCCCGCCAAAGGCAAATTTCCAACATCAGGTTGTTGAATATATAATGCCTTATGTCTTTCCAATAGGAAGGAGCATTGTACAAAAAGGCTATGATTCCTGTGAAAACATTTTATACAAATCCCCACTTTAACTGAGGATTCTTGTAGCATTTATTGACCAACTCTTGATTAACTGTGTATTAAAGTTTCACTAACAAGTCATTGGGCCCGTGTATAGCACGGGCAACTCCCCACTAGTGTGTCTTTAAAAACTACTCCATAAAGTACAATTTGCTCATTAATAGTGCACGTAGACTGTCACATGGCTTAAAAATCAGAGTTCAGAGCACTTTATGTTATTAAATCAAGCAATATGGTACAAAGGGGTCTAATCTTGACTTTTTAATCTACATTTAATCCGAGATATTTAAGCTGCATGAAAAAAAAGATTTTCCAAAACTTAGCTTTAATGCGTGTTTGTATTTGTGGAACGTTGCAAATACTCTATAAATTAGTTAAACTTCGAGCAGCTAATTAGTCATAATTATGTATATTATGTATATGGTAGATGTATATTGTAGTTATTACTTACTGTAATTATAGTCTAGGATTAGGTTTGTATTTTAGTATATAAACTATGATTTTGGAATGAAATAATCAAGGAATAATATTTCTTATATGGTATCAGATTCTAGAGAAAGTTCCTAAACGCTAAACTTCTCTGTCTCAAAATGCCCCCCCCCCCCCCCATTCCTTCCGCCGCCGGCCTTCCTTCTTCATCCGACAGCCATGCCTGACTTAAAATTCAATTTTCATCCAGCCCTAGCTGTCTCCAACATCAAATCTCATATCTCTATCACTCTTGAGATGGAAAACGTCCATTATGCGACATGGGCTGACCCTTGGGCCACTGCTGAATCAGCGGCTGGAATCCTTAGGCCACTGCCGAGCCAGTGGTAGCAGGCCCATTTGGCAGTGGCGACCCCGACAGATATCAAGGCTGCGATGCACACTCTTGGACTGACTCCATCCGACGTAAATTGGTACATGGACACCGGTGCAACGTCTCATATGACGTCCTCAGAAGGTAATCTCTCGTCCTATTTTAATTTGAGTAATAATCGTTGTATAATTGTCGGAAATGGTCTTTCAATTTCAATTCGGGGTTATGGTACTACAAACTTTCCTCCCCCGAACTCATCGTTAACTTTCAAAAATGTCCTTCACGCTCCTCAATTAATTAAAAACTTAATTTCAGTTAGAAAATTTATCACTGATAATTAGGTTTCTGTTGAATTTGATCATTTTGGGTTTTCCGTGAAGGATTTTCAGACGGGGATGCATGTAATGAGATGTGATAGTCGGGGCGAGCTTTATCCAATCACCCCAACCACACATCAAGCCAAATTACCATCCAAGTTTGCAGCTTTAGCTCATTCTTTATGGCATGAACGTTTGGATTATCCGGGAGCACCTGTTTTTTCTTTTCTTAAACAAAATAAATTTATTGAGTGTATTAGAACTCGTAATTCTCATGTTTGTCATTCTTGTTCTCTTGGAAAACATGTTAAGTTGCCTTTTGTTGCTTTTAATTCTCGTATTGTTAATATTATTCATAGTGATATTTGGACATCTCCCGTTTTGAGCTCTTCGGGCCATAGATATTATCTTTTTTTGTTGGATGATTACTCTAATTTTTGTGGACGTTTTCATTGTCTAAAAAGTCACTCCACATTTCTATCCTTTAGAGCATACATCCGCACTCAATTTGAACGGAACATTAAAAATATTCAGTGTGATAATGGTAGAGAATTTTCGCGTTGAGTGCGCGTCTCAAGTT
Source organism: Anisodus tanguticus (assembly GCA_034509755.1). Lineage (NCBI taxonomy): Eukaryota > Viridiplantae > Streptophyta > Magnoliopsida > Solanales > Solanaceae > Anisodus > Anisodus tanguticus. The sequence continues at coordinate 1,272,898 of CM067543.1, read as the reverse complement.
GATCGCAGGAAAAAGCAACACTGTGGATCTCAAGAATTGAATTCTCAGACGAGACCCGCGCTGCATGTGCAACGCGGGTTCTCGGCCAGTTATCCTAATTCGATGGGGATTTGGTTTCCTTAATTTAGATTCTTACCATAGGCTATAAATAGACGTTTTTTTTTATTATTATTAGAGAGGCGTGTTGGGATTCATTCTAAGACTTTTAAGCCGCCTTCTTTCATTCTTGTTGTCTTTACTTTATTTTTCTTCATAGGACCCTAGTTTTTCTCATGAATTCATTCATCGTTCTTCGAATCATGAGTAGCTAAACTTCTCTTTTCTAGGGTTATGGAAAAGACATGGAAGTTAGTTTAATGATAATTTTTGCTTATTAGATTTTCAATAGTGGGTTGCTTAATTATTCTTGCGCTTAATTGTTTAATTACTTGATCACTAGTTAAACGCTATCCATGGTTTGTAAGTTGAACTTGAGAAAGGGAACTTACTTTCGTAATAAGAATAAATAGAACTTGTTCATATTAATACGTTTCGCTACTGAGGATAGAGATATACCATTTAGCCTTGCGTAGTTCATTACAAAGATTTAAGTGTGGTCTTGTTATTTTCTAACAATCATAGAGATATAGACATTAGAGTAGCATCTATAGACTTATGAGCAATTCGAGAGATACTCATAAAGATAACATCAACCCGTCAACTAGTAACCCGAAAAATCAAATAGGTAAAACTATCGAAAAACTTAACTGGATTGTCGAAAGCCATGACCCTGAATTCCATTCTCATCTGATAAATCTTACAATCTTAGTCACAATTGTCTAAGTCACAACAAAATACTCAATTTTATTTATTTCTTCCAAACATAGTTAGTTTCAACAAAACAATCTTGATTTTTACCCCCTTAAATAGTTACGAAATAATTTGAATTAGTTGAGTAGTAGAAAGTCTAAGTCACTGTGGGTACAATATCTAAACTTCAAAATCCTATATTACTTATCGACCATGTATACTTGCGTGTGCGTTTGGAAGCAACATAAAAACTAAATTATTGTAGCTTCTTTTTAATAATAGTTATTGGTCCAGCTTATGCACACCTCGACTAATTACACGGGGTATCTACTATCTCTCACCTATCACAGGACCGAATAACTCTCCAAATTGCCAAAACTTTGGTAACTCGACTAAATTGTTGAAAACTTGAAACTTTCCAAAACACTAAATGTAATACATTTAGTACATATTATTGAAAGGAGAAACAACAAAGTGCTTACCATCTTTGGGCAATTTGACATGCTCTACCTCAGACAAAAGAGATACAATCTATATCTTCGTATTTTTGGGTATACTAGTATATACAAGTATAGTTTGTTCTCATATTTCTTTCCCTACCTTCTGCTGACTTGAGGATCGGCAACAGATTTCTTTATACAATCCACGATACCTACACAATCAGTCTGAGGCACGGGACACCCGGGATCATCCTCAGACTCATCACATAGTTTTCCGTGCGGAGAGCGAAGGCTCCCATGAGTTTGACAGGCTTTCATTGTCTTACAATGCTCTGCTTCATCATCTCTAATGTTCATGAATACATCGTACAGATTATCTAAACAGGAAACATGACTAGCAGAATTATACTCTCATTTTCTAAAACGATTTACTAAAGGTATTATCGAGGTGCGTTTTACCTATTTTTGGTCTCCGAGTATTAGGCTCTCGTGAAGTTTGGAATTCATCTGATGCAATCAAAAAATGGTTTAGATTACAGAACTAGACGGGCATGTGGTCACAAGAGTATTAAGTTATCACTATAACACTCACCAAACAAATACAAGTCACCTCCCGTGTAGTAGCTCACAGCAATCTTTGGAGCGGGCAATTTCTTCAATTCCTCTGCAGAAGCATTAGGAGTGCATATTACTACTATTTTGGGGTTAAGAATATAATAGCATTCTGAAACTATCCCAGATAAGGAATGGACAAGAAATATAATACTATATTCTGAACATTGTGCTATCCTCGAAGAATGACCAAGCAAATAAGGAAACTAGCACTTCCAATTCCATCAATGCAACTTTGTTGTTCAAAATATTCAACTTTTAAAGCAATACCTCCTTGATCCTTAATGAATTTATCATAAGTCTCGTATGCATGGTGCTCCACACATTCAGAGAAATGATCTGCAAGAAATGAAGGACCACCGAACTGTATCAGTATGAAGTCCACACATGAAAAAGGACTACTCACTCAATAAAGGGCCCTATCAAACATAAAACCACAACCAATCACCACTGTCACTTTCAGGTAAATAGAATTTAAAGCTAGACAAAGAAGTCGTGCACGATAAAAATGTTGAAAGCAGTGCTTTCATCTCCCAATTCTGTGAGAAGCAAGATAGGTAAGAAATGCAATTTAACATTTTTTTGATGCCATACACTTCTCATCACACGTATCAATGACTGGATGAACCTTGTTTAGAACTCTCATAAAGACTGTTCTCATAACACGTGAAAGGTGAAAACCACAGACTCAGCCAAACAGCATACTTTTGTTACAGAAAAGTGATTACATGTGTTCCAAGGGATAAGACAAGACTATGTCAGAGCTAAGCTTTGGCAAGGGAAAACTCTGTATATCCATTTATTAAATTGGTCTATAAGAAGAACCACTCTTTTAAGACTTGTAAAAAAATCTTACTCATTTAAACAATAAAGAGCTATGTAAAAACAAAGGAGATAAAGAAAAGCTCCAGAGACCTGAACATTAGATCCTAATATTACAACTTACATGCCATTCTTGGGCTCAAAGCATACATCAACACTGTCATGAAATAATAGAATACAGCAATATGTTGTGCAAGGAATCGGTCAAACCACCAAGCATTTCCCCCTAATTCCTGCAGTTGAACCACGATTATATCAAGACAGAGAAATATAACTATAGATTCTTTCACTATACAAGTACATTATATGAAATAATAAATTTCTCCAATAAAAAGTTTAAACCAGCACGTGGAGAAAATGATCAAGCCCTTCATATTGTAAGCTTTGCTGAATAAACCATGCTTATTATAAAATCAACATACATAGCATACTTAACGACTCTGGCAAGACAGATGCTCATAAGTTGGGTGTTGGAAGGAAATCAAGAAGTTAGAAGCAAGAGCGTTACTTCCATAATGAGTAAATGGTGCATCTCATTCCAGCTCTCAGCAAAATGCACCTTGAGATAATCTGCCCTTCTCCACCAACCAAAGCTCTCATACAAGTGAAGAACAGATATAAATGCTGTCATGAATAAATTACACCCATGTCATTAATAGAAAACGGTATTACAACAATATGTTTCATAGCTAGGCCTATAGTTATTAGATGACAGATGAACAGACCTTATCCTGTGTGTAACACAAGTCTGTGTTTGACATGTAATGGAAATCATACTGAGAAAGTATAACAAATCTAAAAAGGACCTTTGGGTTCTTTTTTTCACTCAGAGATAATTTATGGCCTTCAACGGGAAAAAATATTGACGAGTACGATCAGGCCTTCTTGCACAATGACAAAGTTAGTGCACAACATATGTTCAGGCCTAAAGAAAACAGTACAACAACAACAACAACAAACCCAATGTGGTCCCACAAGGTGGGGTCTGAGGAGGGTAGGATGTACGCAGACCTTACCTCTACCTTTGTGAGGTAGAGAGGTTGTTTCCGGTAGATACTCTGCTCAGAAGAAAAGTACCTGTCGTATAAATATATGAAAGGAGACAGCAAATAGCAAGATATAAAATAAATGTGGCAACATGTAGTAATACCCATCAAGGAAATAAAAACAATGCGTAGAGATGGCAATGGGAGAGGGTGGTGGAGTTGCGGGTAAGGAATGGCGTGTCTATTTCCGAGAATCAGTTCGGATTCATGTTGGGACGCGCAACTACAGAAGTCATCCATCTTGTTCGGAGGCTGGTGAGCAGTACCAAGAGAGAAAGAAGGACCTGCACATGGTGTTCATCAACCTGAAAAAAGGCATATGACAAAGTCCCAACGGAGATTCTTTGGAGATGCTTGGTTGCTAAAGGTGTGTTGGTGGTATATACCAAGGCGATTAAGGACATGTACAATGGAGCTCAGACCCGGGTAAGGACTGTGGAAGGAGACTCGAAGCACTTTCCGGTGGTGATGGATTTCATCAAGGATCAGCTCTTAGTCCATTTTTATTTGCGTTAGTGTTGGATGAACTGACGCAGAAAATTCAAGGGAAAATTTCATGGTGTATGTTATTTGCGAATGACATAGTTTTGATTGAAGAGACTCGCGACGGCGTTAATGCTAAGTTGGAGGCTTGGAGGCAGATCTTGGAGTCTAAAGGGTTCAAGTTGAGCAGAACCAAAATGGAATATTTGAAGTGTAAGTTCAGTGACGTAGCGCATGAAGAGGGCGTGGAAGTGAGGTTGAGACACAGGCCATCCAAAAGCGAGAAAGTTTTAAGTATATTGGGTCCATTATCCAAGAAAATGAAGAGATTGGTGATGATATCACACACCATAGTGGGGTTGGGTGGATGAAATCGAGGCTCACCTCTGCAGACTTGTGTGATAAGAAGGTGCCATCAAATCTCAAAGGCAAGTTTTATAGAGTGGTAGTTAGACCTACTACGTTGTATGGGGTTGAGTGTTGACCAGTCAAGAAGTCTCACGTCCAGAAGATGAAACTGGCGGAGATGAGAATGTTGTGATGAATGTGTGGGCATACTAGGAAGGATAGAATTAGAAATGAAGTTATTCAGGACAAGGTGGGAGTGACCTCAGTGGAGGACAAGATGCGGGAAGCGATACTGAAATGGTTCGGGCATGTTCATAGGAGAGGCACGAAGGCCCCTGTGCAGAGGTGCGAGAGGTTGACTTTATACGGGTTCAGAAGAGGCCGATGTAGGCTGAAAAAGTATTGGGGATAAGTGATTAGGCAGGACATGGCGCAGTTGCAACTTACCGAGGACATGACCTTAGATAGGAGGTTGTGGAGGACGCATATTAGGGTAGAGGATTAGGTAGTAGAACGTGTCCCGTGTATCCTTCCATACTAGCAGGCATAGTGTTATCTTGTGGGTTCCTATCCTTCAATTTTCTTTTACTATTTGTTATTTCTTGTACTCTGATTATTGTACTAGTTTGACACTTTCACTGTTAAAATTTCTCAATTAATGTTTATCTATAGTATTTTGTCATGATCTCTTTACTTTACTTTCTTCAAACCTTATCCGACTTTTTTTGTCATGTTTTCTCTTGAGCCGATGGTCTTTCGAAAACAGCATCTTTGTCTCCCAAGGTAGGAGTAAGGTTTGCGTACACTCTACCCTCCCCAGACCCCATTGTGTAGGATTACACTGGGTATGTCGTCGTTGTTGTAGAGATGGCAATGGGGCGGGGCGGTTGCGGTGCGGGTTCGGTATAAACCCGCAGTGACTTTAACACGCCCCACCTCACCCCGCATAGCAAAAAAATATTTTTTTTTTCATTTTATTAATTAGCTTTAAACAAACTAGCTAGATTAACATTTCAGTTTTTCAAAAAATGGAGAGTTTAATAATTATTTCTTACTCAAGAAGTTAATTACAATTCTTTTTTCTTTGTGTTATTTCATTTCTCTTTTTTTTCTTCCTTAGAATATTTTGACACTAAGGATGTAAATAACACTACTGGATATCACTACTGTAAATGAGCAAATTTCGAAGTATGAAAATAAGAAAATAAAAGAAACAGGTGCAATTTTTATTCCAACACTTGGACTGATATTATACAAGTGATGACATATATATTGCAACTGAATCAAATACTGCATACTAATTGAAGTTTATTGTGGCACAAACTTTAACTGTTTTAAGTAGATGTACTGTTTTTTGCAACTTATTTACTTAGTTTAAAGTCACCAGAAGTCAGATCAATCTTGGGATACCTTTGGACACAACCAGTTATGGTTGTGAATGAAATTGATTTTTGTTCTGATGATGGTGACTTTTATAATACATTTCGAATTCAATTGCTTCATGACTACTTTTTTTGAAATCATTGATTTCGCTTTAGCATGTTAGATTCTCTGGATTATGCAAAACATATATGTTGTAATTCCATCTTTATATATCTTGATAATTGAGAAATCTAACTTTAGGTTCAATTTTAAAAGAAAATAGTAGTAGTAACATCTTTTGGAGAGGGTAGGATGAAATCCATACGATAAATGGTTTAGAAATTGTGCATAAAGCCAAACCCGCAACCCGCCCCGCGCCGCATAACCTCAAACCCGCCCTTGCCCCGCACCCGCTCTGCCCTGTTGCCATCCCTAACAATGTGATATGTGACAACTACTACTAAAAGGAAAAGAGGAGAGGAGGAAAACTCGCCCCCTCCCTCCCCCACACTTAGATACCTACTACTAACCTTCTACCCTAATTCTATCTAAGGTCATGTCCTCAGTCAACTGCTGAAGTTGCGTCATGTCTTGTCTAATCACCTCCCCCGGTTCTTCTTCGGCTACCTCTACCTCGCCTAAGTCCAACTACAGCCAACCTCTCGCACCTCGCCTAAGTCCAACTACAGCCAACCTCTCGCACCTCGCCTAAGGAAAACAGTAGAACTAAAATATTTCTAAATTCAGACGGATGTGCAAAAAGAGTTCTAGGTGCTACAAAATAATCAGCAGCTTGAAAACGTAGTATTTACCAAAATAAGGAACTCTTGCAATTGTTTCCAGAACGAAGAACCTCGCATAGTTCCGGTCACGATACAAAGTGTCAAGAATCTTTATCACCGAATCCTGAAATTATAAGCATAATTTGATCAGAATCGGACATATTCTTAGCCAATAGGATTGTACAAAAGCTGCCGAGGACGAAATCCTATATGCAGAAAGATATTCCTACTAGTAATTTTGTCAAAAACCTTGGCATCAATGTATCATGTCAATTATCAATAAAGAAGTTCATTGACCCTTGCTGTGTATGATGGAATACCAACTCCATAAATTCTGTATATAACATAAAATGTCATAAGAAGATAATTGATACATTGTTCAAGTTGCAACTAAAGCAAATCCATCCATTCCATTTTTAACCAAACTTATCACCAGCCAATATCATCTATCTTCTGCTTTTAGGGAAAGGGAGAAAAGGGTACGCAAATGGTCTTTTGCAGAGAACAGTAAGGGGAAAAAAGAATTTATTGGCACCACGCTCAGGGACACACGGGTCACGGCCAAACCCAACTTATTAGGCATTGAACCATAGTTGATAGAATCTAATTAACATGCTGTACAGGTGTTCATGAAAACGGCGAGTTGTGAGTCCAGAAGATTAACAAAAATACAATTTACATGAAATATGACACTAAGCAATACTTGGAAAATGCAATACCTACCGTGAGAAGGATATTTACAGACTGCTCAATCTTTATAACCCATTTTTCTAGACCATTAGACGATGAATCATCAGGTGGCTCCCCGTTATTTCCCCCTCCCGCATTACCAGGAAAATTCTTAGGTGCAAAAGATTTCTCCACAACTACTTCCTCTTCATTCTCTTGTAACAACGTTGCTCGAATCCTACATGATTTCCTGCATATAATTGAACAACCAAAAGACAACTTAATCAAATTAACTTTGTTTTTTTGCTAAAGTTCAACCAAAACATCAATAAACCAGCAAACTATCTACAATATGAAGCAAAGCAATCAATCAATCAACTACACCTCAACCCAAATTAGTTTCCTTAGCTATATGAATCCACAATATTCATTCTTCTCTATTTGGATCCATTTCATTCGAATATTAATAAACAATTTAACATTTAAAGCATAAATGCACACAAAGCAATTTAACAAAATGTCAGTTAGTGGCAATATTTGCAAGGTCCAAACACCAATTGTTTATGTTGGTAAATTACCCAACTCCCAAATTAATAATGAAGACAAACTCACTTTAAAAAAAGAAAAAAAAAAAGCTAAATCATCCTCTTAGTCTTTTAATTGTAATTTTGCAAGTTCACCCAGAAACTGAAAAAGATCCAAAATAACATCAACAACAACAAACAACCCCCATGAATGACACAAGTGGAGTCTGGGGAGGCTGTGCGGTCTGTGGAGGGTACATGTGGAGGGTAGCATGTACGCAGACCTTAACCTTAACCTTAACCTTAACTTTCTGGGATAGACACACTTTTTCTGATAGACCCTCGGCTCAAAAGAAAAGACAGGTATATGATAACAAATAGTAGGGTAAAAAGCATAGTATAAGAGGGGGGAATGGCAACAGATAGTAATACAAGAAAAGAAACTACACGATTACTAGTTCAACATCAAAATTCAATATTCTCTAGTTCCTTCCTTTTCCCCAATTTCCATACTAAACCAATGAATCAATAAAATTTCTTTAAATTACAAACTAAAAAAAAAAACAAAAAGGAAGGGTAAAGTTCATTTTTAGCTAGAATCTAAATAAAGACAAGAACTTTATACTATAATTAGTTAATTACCTTGATAGAACACACCTTGAAGACCCATAGGAATTAAATCGAAAAGGGTTCTTGGAATTACACAAAAATGATGTATTCTCAAAAGTCTTAACTTTCAAATTAGAATAGGAAGAAACTGAGGTACCAAAACCCATAGTACAAATAGAAATTGCCATTCTTGATTATTTTTCCCTTCAAAGAAAAATTGAATTAATTCTTCTTCTTCTTTTTTTTAGGTAAGGGAGAAAATTGAGAAGTGGGAAAGTTGTTAGTTTTGTGAGAAACCAACAGCTTTGTCCACTGGACAAAAATACGATGGAAGTTTAGAAAAGTATCAAAATGTTTTGTCGTTATTTGCAAATATTACATATTTTTAAGGACTGTAATTGTCATTTTCGGTAAATTAGTTCAGTATATTCTTTTGGGCGGGCGGCGAACCGATGGCCCACTTCAAAACCCAGCGAATGGGGTGAAAATTAGGCCTAAAGGGCTTTGTGTCAAAATAATAATGGTAGAAATTTCACTGACAGCCTATTTTGACATCTCATTTAACTTGTATTTTTCTTTTTAATTTTTTGACCATATCCCACTTCGGATATGTAATTTTTGAAGTCAGGCTTTGCAAAATCATACTTTAAACAAAAAATGTATGGAGTTATATATAAGTGAAGTTGATGCATTTATGTTAGAAGTTCATATGAAAATGGTTGGACTTCAATCATTTTTGTCTGAACTTCACATTTATATGATTGAAGTTCGAATAAAAATGATTGATGGTTGAATTTTAGGCAAAACTGATTAAACTTCAGTCTTGTGCCAAAACTTTAGCCATCCATATAAAAATTCAAACATCGTATGTCTAGCTGGCAATTTCACCCTAACCCGATAGATATTTGATCCACCCAACCCGATTATATGGACAAAAATCCGACAAAACATGAATTTTAATCGGGTGACGGATGGATCGGGTAACTGATCGGGTCGGATTCTGGTGGACATACCTCTAAACCACCACCTGACCCACCCATCCACTCGTTATAAATTAATTATTTTCAATCCACCCCTCTTGTAGATCTTTTAATATTTGATATAAATAATTGATAAACATGATTGCTCATTATATTTACCAATTTATGGATCTATTTTTACAAAATATAAACTTGTGGTCAACTTTTACATTTAAAATTTGAAATCTCAAATCATTCCTTTTTGGATGATTTGGAATTTCATCTCATGAAATCGCATGTCTAAACGATGATTTCATCTCATAAAATGAAATTGCATGTCCAAACGCTTAATAAATGCTATTTTAATTTGACTGAATCAGACTAATCAAAATAACTTGAGTTAAGAAATATGTGGGTCGCTAACTCGTCCAAATTTAAACAAATTGAACAACTTATATTTTTATTTGCTAATTATACCACTCTAAGTTTGATCAAGTAAAACGTACATTGGACAACATAAGAAAGGGAAAAAACAAATGTTGATCGTTTTCACATAAAAATATGAACTCACAGTACTAGGAGGATTGATGATATTTATTTTATCTTAACAGATGATATAATCAAATGCAACTTTGTGCGTTTAACAGACCCTGTCATTCTCGAATTAATCTGTACAATTCTCTACTTCCAATAAAATGAACAAAGTAAAGTTCATTTTTGTGAAATTTGAACTGACATATTTATTAACTGTCATAAATTACCTACAAAACTTGAGTATCGACCAATTTTCATAAGTCTTCGTCGCTTCCATCCGCGAAGCACACCCGATCCACCCGTGAATGATGGGTGGATCGGATGTGGATTAAAAAAAAATAGGGTGATGGATGGGTCGGGCGGTGGATGGATCGTTAGCGGGTGGAGACGGATTGAGCTCCACCCAATCCAACTCCGATTAATTGTCAGCCCTACGTATATCTGAAGTTGTCCCTAATGAAGTACACATACAAAAGTTATTAAAATATGGGCACAAATCAAATAACGGCGTCAAAATCGAATATCCATGTCTGTCCGGAATAAAAAGATCAATTGGGCTTGTAAAAATAACAGCGAGGCTACACGGGCTTGTCAAAATTAAGTGAGGTCCAGTGACCTGTCAAACTAAAACAGAGGCCCATTGGATTTTTCAAAATAAAAATGAGGTCAAGTGGGCTTGTCAAAAGCAATGCTTAAAGTTCATTATTTTGTTACTACTATTTTCTAGTACGAAGTTTTCTAATAATATTTGTCTCTATTCGCATTGCCAATATCATGATGTTGCTCTACTCTTCAAAAACATTGACAAACCTAACTTTTGGCTGCTCAAATCAATTTTTTCTTTTCATTTAGAGCAAAATAAAGCATGCAGTTTGAAAATTATGGTCGGATCCTGGCGTTGGGTTTCCTACATATCTTAGGTTATATGAGAATTCAGGCCACTTGTAGTTCGACTCAGTTTTGAAAACTTTCAAAAATTGCCCCAGTATTGAATTTATGAGTTTGGGAGCCTGGGACATGATTGGGGGAGTTAGGATTACGGTCGAGCCCTTGTATTGAGTTCGTCTATATATTCCCGGTTTTGAGATTCAGGTCGTATGTTGTTCGACTCGATCGGTAGAAAAGGATATTCATTTAGTCGGTTAGCGTTTCACCTTAGTGACTAGTGTTCCGTTTTACCGGATAGCGTTTCACTTTAGTAAGTAGTGTCCCGTAAGAATCTCATTAAGTAATAAATCTTTCAGGTAAACATGTAATAAAATCCCACCTCCTGGCAAAAAAAAATATCACTTTCGGATAAAAATAAATTGAGATACCGATAACCATGTGTTTGACATGGTTTATGCCTCCTCATTAATGTATTGTTCTACTCTTCAATTGATTGTAATGTTGCAAGTTGCAACTTCCAACCTTTTGATAAAATATAAGTGATCTTGTACATCTGTAATTATGATAGTAATCTTCTGTATTAGGAAAATGTATATTTGATTTCCGTAATTATAGGTTAGGTTTACTTTGTATATCATGCATATAAACCAATTACATTAATGAAAAGAATCAAAGGATTATTCTTTTTCATAGTATCAGCAGTCTAGGGCATATTTTTCCTAACCCTAAGCTTATGACGCAGAGTCTCTTCCTCGGCATCCCACCCTTCCGTCGTCCTTCTCCATCGGCGAAATCCCTCTCGTCGCCCAAATATTCCCATTTCTTCCTCTATCATGTCTAACACAAAAAATATATTCCATCATGCTATTGCAGTCTCCAATATCAAGAACAACGTCTCTATCGTTCTTGCAATGGAGAATGTCCAATACGCGACATGGGCGGAACTTTTTAAAATTCATTCTAGGTCTCATCGAGTCCTCCATCACATCATCAAAATAGGAAAAAGGCAAGGAGAAGGTGTGTTCCACCGATAATGAAATAGAGTTGTGGGCAACTCTTGATTCTATGGTCCTTCAATGGATTTATTCCACCATCTATACGGACCTCTTACAGACAATTATCGAACCCGACGCCACGACAATAGAAGTTGGAAATAGGTTGCATGATATATTCCAAGATAACAAAAACTCTCATGCCGTAACCCTTGAGCAAGAATTTTCTCACACAACTATGAAGGATTTTCTGAATGCCTCTGCCTATTGTCAAAGGCTCAAGGAGTTGTCAGATCAACTCAAAAAAATTGGCACACCGGTCATGAATGATCGTCTTGTTCTTCAGATGGTTGAGGGCCTCTCCGAGGAATACAATGGAGTTAACACTCTCCTTCGCCAAAGCAATCTTCTCTCGCCGTTCTATCAATCATGTTCCATGCTCACCCTCGAAGAAGCAGGGTTGGCTAAAAAGGCCACAACTGGAACACATTGCGCCATGATGGCGGCCACGTCAGGCGACACCAATGACCTTCACCTCTCAAAAAATTCTAGCCAACCTTGAAACAATAGTAGTGGCAAAGAGGGCAGTTGTAGCAGCCGTGGTGGCAGTGGTGGAGGATGGGGTGGCGGCCAGCAGGGGCCTAGACCGTAGTACCACTGGAAGTAGCCTTGGGCCAGTGCGCAGTGGCCGTGGGGTTGGGCCAGTGGTTCTGTTTCCAGTAAATTATTGGGCCAGGCCCAATGGTCATCAGTAGTAGCTGGCTAGGCAGAACCAGGCTTGGCAGCAGCCTGACCTGCTTGGGCCTTGGCTGCTGCGGGCCCAACAACAACTCCGACCCATACATATATCGAGGCGGTGATGCATACACTTGGAATTAATCCTCCGGATGCAAATTAGTACATGGACACTATGGACACTGGTGCTACTTCTCACATGACGTCCGCACCAGGTAATCTCTCATCTTATTTCAATTTGAGCAAAAACCATGGCATAATTGTTGGTAATGATAATTCAATTCCAATTTGTGGTTATGGTCACACAAAATTGTCTCTCCCAAACCCACATTTATCTCTGAAAAATGTCATTCATGCTCCTCACTTAATTAAAAAATTATTGTATGTTTGGAAATTTACAACTGATAACTCAGTTTCTGTTGACTTTGACCATTTTGGATTTTCTATGAAAGATTTGTGGACGGGGATACCTCTAATGAGATGTGATAGTCGGGGTGAGCTCTATACCACCACCACTAAACAATCCACGCCATCAACGTTTACTTTTTTAGCACCTTCCTTATGGCATGTGCGTTTGGGTCATTCGGGAGCATCTGTATTTTCCTTCCTTAAAAACAATAAATTTATTGAGTGTAATAGTGATCATTGCACTAATGTTTGTCCTTCTTATCCGCTTGGAAAACATGTTAAATTACCGTTTGTGACTTCCAATTCTAGTACGTTGTTGCCATTTGATATTATTCATATTGATCTTTGAACATCTCCCGTTTTAAGCTCTATCAGTCACCGGTATTATGTGTTATTTTTGGATAATTATTCTAATTGGTTGTGAACGTTTCCGTTATCTAAAAAGTCTCAATTTTTTTCCACATTCCTATTATTTAGAGCATTCATCCGTGCACAATTTGAACGGAACATTAAGAATATTCAATGTGGTAATGGAAGAGAATTTAATAATGGGTCATTTAGAGAATTTTGTAAGGTTAATGATATATCTTTTCGGTTTTCGTGTCCACATATGTCATCACAAAATGGGAAGGCCGAAAGAAAATTCGCAACATTAATAATATTGTCCGTACATTACTAGCCCATGCATCATTACCACCTTTCTTTTGGCATCATGCATTACAAATGGCAACGTACCTCCTTAACATACTCCCTAGCAAAGGATTAACATACCAATCCCCTCTCAAAATTCTTTATCAAAAAAACTCTTCGTATTCTCATCTTCGGGTGTTTGAGTGTTTATGTTATCCTCTATGCTCCTCCTCCACCATTAACAAACTTCAAGCTCGCTCTACCGCTTGTGTGTTCCTGGGGTACCCATCTAATCATCGTGGTTACAAATATTTTGATTTATCCTCTAATAAAATCATCATTAGCCGCCATGTCATTTTTTCTGAGACACAATTTCCGTTTGCTAAGTTGCATAATTTCGTGTCCAAGTCGTATAAATTTTTGGATGATGGGCTATCACCGTATGTGGTCCACCATTTGGTCCAGCCCACTCCTCGGGATACGGACCAACAGGCACGGTCTAGCCACATTCTTGTTGTCCCAATTGGTCACGGTCCAGTCCCTCTGCCAGCAGGTCCACTGCCTACTGACCAAAACATCCCCTTCCCTATTGGTCCAGTCAGATTGCCATCAGGCCCACTGCCTGCTGGCCCAACAAATTCTAGCAACTTGTCAGCCTAGTTCCTCCCAACCCGAACTAATCCTGACATCACTACACCGACCCAAGTTTGGCCTACTTTTATTTAGAGTCAAAGGCCCGTTACTCGTAGTCAACGAGGTATATGTAGACCAAAACGATAATTTAATCTCAACTCTAATGTCACTAAATCACCCCTACCACGTAACTCATGTCTGCCCTTCGTGACCCGAATTGGAAAATGGCCATAGATGATGAATATAATGCTCTTATTGAAAATAAGACGTGTGAGTTGGTGTCCCATCCGCCTGATATCTACGTGATTCGTTCTATGTGGATTTTTACTCATAAAGAAAAATCTGATGGTTATTTTGAGAGGCATAGGTGATGGCAAAACTCAACAGATTGGCGTGGATTATGGAGAGAAATTTAGTTTGTTGGTCAAATCGGTAACTATTCGCACTGTTCTTAGTCTGGCTCTCTCAAAAGCATGGCTCATTCATCAACTGAAAGTAAAAATGCATTCTTACATGGTGAACTCAAGGAAATTGTATATATATACATCAGCCCTTGGGTTTCAGGGACCCCGTTCATCCTAACCATGTGTGCTTGCTGAAGAAGTTCTTGTATGGGCTAAAACATGCCCCTCAGGCCTGGTACAAAAGGTTTGTAGATTATGTGTCTACACTTGGATTCTCTCATAGCATGTCTGATCATTCTCTGTTCATCTACCGTTATGGTACTTCTATGGCATACATTATGTTATATGTGAATGATATTAACTGACTGCTTCCTCTAATAAACTGTGCAAGTCTATCATATTGATGTCACTCGTCATATAAGTGGTCTATTTCTCTCTAAGAGGAAATATGCAGCAGAGATTATTGAACGGGCTGACATGTCCTCTTGTAAGTCATCTCCTACTCCAGTTGACACTAAACTGAAGCTGAGTGCTACATCTAGCACACCCTACGAGGATCCCTCCCATTATCGTATTCTTGCGGGGGCTCTTCAATATCTTACATTTACGAGGCCCGATTTTTTTTATGTAGTGAAACATGTGTGTTTATTCATGCATGATTCGAAGGAATAACACATGCACGCTCTCAAACGCACTGTGTTACCTTCAGGGCATTCTGATTACGGTTTGCACTTATTCCATTATCAGTATCTACTATCATGTCTTATACAAATGCTGATTGGGGTGGATGTACATATACCAGGAGTTAGACGTCTGGTTATTGTATGTTTTTTGGTGATAACTTGGTCTCTTGGTCGGCTAAACGACATGCTACTTTATCGCGATCCAGCGCGGATGCCGAATATCGAGGGGTAGCCAATGTGGTGTCTGAGTTCTGTTGGTTGCGTAACCTCTTCTTAGAGCTTCATTTTCCTAGTTGAAAAACTACATTGGTCTACTGCGATAATATTAGTGCGATATATCTCTCGGGGAATCCTGTCCAATATCAGCGCACTAAACATATCGAGATGGATATTCACTTTGTTCGCGAAAAGGTAGCTCGTGGACAAGTATGTGTCTTGCATGTCCTCTCACGGTATCAAATTGCTAACATATTTACTAAGGGTCTTCCCTTAGTTTTGTTTGAAGATTTTAGGAACAATCTCAGCGTATGACAACCGCCCGCTATGACTGCGATGGTGTGATATAATATTAGTGATCTTGTGCATCTGTAATTATGGTAGTAATCTTCTGTATTAGAAAAATGTATATTTGATTTTCATAATTATATGCTAGATTTACTATTGTATATTATGTATATAAGAATTAAGATATTATTTTCTTTCACCTTTATCATCACAAATGGTTAGGAAAGAATAAGAAATATTTTTATATTTATATTTTTAATCATAAATTTCTAGTTTGAATCTTGTAAATAAAATTGCTTTTGACGGAAAGGGCTTACTCGCAAAAGTGAAGTCTTCGGATACAAGTCTAATTGAATTTCAAAACGATTACCGAATACCGATCAAGTTGAAACCCAAAGGTTGCTACTTTTATTTGTTTTCAGATAGGGCAGACATTCTCTTCATCAAAAGGAAAAGAACATATAAAGTTGATATATTTTAAGTATTCTTGTCCTTTTCTCTCTCTCTCTTTTATTCCATAACAAAATACACTGAGTACATCTAGAGGGGTCAGCTTGCTGGCAGGGAGTCAACTTTGCGGCCTTAGGGTCGCAAGTTCGATTCTCCCCTCCGGATATCGTCCTCCGGGGCACATACATGTGGTAAAGCCTGGGCGCTAAAAGCCGCGCGGGCATGTTGCGCCGTGGGTTCGGTCTCCGCCAAGCCTTGTGGATGGGGCCTGTGGGGGGGTCAACCTTGTAGCATTGATCCGTTGGACACAAGCAGACACTGACCATGTGTGCACATCCCGCGATTTACCTGGTGGTGGGGTGCTGAAGGACCGGTCCCATCATCTCCAGGACGTCTGGGTAATACCAGTGAAGTAGTCAGGCGTAAGCCTGAAAACCTGGATTATCAAAAAAAAAAATACACTGAGTACGATCAATATAAAAAAAACTCAAACTTCATAGCTTATATTATTACTTTAAGAATTCAACTCAAGTGCAACCATGCACGGGTCTATCTTCTCAACAGCAATCAGATCTATATACATTATATAGGATTTTAGATATCAATCATATATGAGTAATACTGGTTGGAAATTTGCCTTTGGTGGGAGTTGCGTCCAACCATCTTTAATAACTTAAACACTATGGTTTCGCATGTTGGAGAATTTGATTCTTCACACGTGCATAATCTACTAAGTGAATAGATGACCGTAGGGCCAAGGATCGTCAAATTTCGTTGAGAAATAAAAGAGATATTGGTCCACGAAGTGATGTGTTTGAAGCATGAAAATGTGGTATAGACCAATTCTCCCTCATTGGTGGGAGAAGGAAGATTTGTTTAGTTTATAAGTCTCAAAATTGGCTAAGGGTTTGGGACCCCAAGGGGTAACTCATGTGTTTGAAGGAGGGAGGACATAGATGTGCTTTGGTTCTAGGCTAAGCCCACACGCGCACCGCCGCCCGCCCGTCTCGGGCTTTTATTATCTTTTTGGACTCAAATTACTTCATATTTACAGTTTGGTCCATGAAGTTTCAGATAAGATGAATTTGGACCGAGAACTTGTGCTTTTGTTGTTGGTTTTGGAACGTTAACCTCCATTATTATGCACATCAATTGAGTCATTACTTGGCTGAATAATTCTCACTAATGGTCTAATCTGTTGCACATTAATTCAGTCATTCATTTGGCTGAATTACTACCTCTCTAATTGTTATTACTTGGCCAATAACAACAATTATGTGGGCAGTTGATAAGTCCTCTCCTTGCACTATATAATGAAGCCTTTGGCTCACTTGTTGAGACTACACAAAAACGAAAAAATAGAATTCTTCCTACTACTTTCCAGCATCATTTTCTTCAAAGTAACACTTGAGTTTCCTTTGCTCATTTATTGAGTTGCTGTTTTATCTTGAGAGACTATTGTCCAGAACGTAGAAAATATATATACGGGGCAATCTTGTCGTAAAGACATAGTGTCATCACTTGACCCAGCAAATCAAAGTGTTTGTAATCTCAGTTTCTTGTTTTCAGTTTAGTGAAATTTCAGTTCTTGTAATTTCATTTCCTTGTAATAATTAGCAGTTACTTATTTCCGTTTCCTGCAACCATTGTAATCAACAATACTTTGGTATCTAATTATTATAAAAAGTAGTGAACGTATTGATTGATACCCACAGGTGCTCATTGTTGGAAATTTATTAATGTGGAATTAAGTTTATCCCATTATTTATGACTCGAACAATTGGAGCCCCGCACGTCGGAAATGTCATTTCCACACACGTGCAATCTTAGTGCCAAGTATCGTAAATTTCGTTAATGAAAGAGATATTGGTACGTAAGTGAAATGTTTGAGACATAGAATGATGGACGGTTATTTGCTAAATGACAAGTGTTCCACGTTGGTAAACGAAGGAAGGATTGTGCGAAGTGTAAGATGGTGCGGGTCTGAAAAGGGCTGCGGAGCCGAGAAGGGCCGCGGCGCCGGAGTGGCAGTGAGGTTTTGGCTGAATTAGTGTCGCAGTGCTAATGTGGCAGAGCCGCGACGCTTCATTGGCAGTGACTGCTCGACGGAATCCCAAAAGGTTTGGCCGTTGAGGGGGTTTCTATGGCATTGAATGCACCCAATAATGACCATTACTTGGACCATTATGTTGCTGCATTACTTAGGGGATAAATGTCATCCATTAGATAACAATTAATTGTCATTATGAGGCATTTGAAAAGCCATCTTGCACACCTATAAATTGAGGCCTTTGGCTCAATTCTATAGATGACCATAAACAGAAAAACAAGTTAACAACACCACAAAGATATCAGATTTTCCTGATATCAATCCTTCTCTTAGCAATCTTCATTATTCGTGTTCTTCGCTGAAATCATTTGTGTAGGCTTTGCACGCTTAATAGTTTTCTGCTTCATCTGGGAGACTATTGTCCACACTTCCGTAAAACCTATATACGGGGGAAATTTTGTCTTAAAGATAGAGAGTCATTTCTCGACTCAGCCGGTGGTGTTGTATTTATTTAACCGGTTGCTAAGTGTTTCAGGTGTTAACTTAACAGACGAAGGACTCTAACCGTTCGTATTCTCAGCGGATCTACAAGCCACAAGTGTAGCAGTTCAAGTTCTTGTATTTTCGAATACAAGATCCATATTTGAAGTTTCAATTCAAGATCAAGATATTGAGTATTAACAACTTATTGTTGTCCTTTTTGTTGTTTATTCTTTCGATCTCTGTAATAGTTATTTACTATGCTCGTACGTGCTTTACATATCCAACACTCATTAATTTAAAATTATATATCTATTTTGTACTATGCCTATTGTCCATCTTCTCTAATCTAGATAACTCTTTTACCATAAAAAAATTCGGTTGAATGATTAAGATCCTTCATCCTTAACCTAAAATTTAATTTAAATTTTGGAATTTAAAAACCTGCCGGCGTAGAGCATTTATCTCTTTTAGTTAACTCATTCGTCATATTTAAATTAGTTGGATTAATATAGAATATCAGACCTAAAAGAATAAAAAACAAATTTTCGATCAAACAATATAATCCATAACATTCACAAGCTCGATTGATCCAAGTTTTGTGTAGGATAGGATTCACTAAAGAAAAATGTGTTCCGTCTTTTTCAGAACTCAAACTTGACCTCTTGATTTAATATGGATGTTTATCGTTCATGCCTCGGGGCGGATATAGTGTGTAGTTTATGTGACAGAGACGATCTATTTTAAGTTTATGAGTTCTGAAATTTATTATACACTATATATATATACATATTTTACTAAATTTTTTAATAAAATGATATGACCAAATTTACTGGGATATGACCAAAAAACTAGCTGGCATTGGGGGATGTTTGGTAATTTCCATTGTTACATTTGATAAGGCCATAACTGCTGGCCACATGTCATGACTTAGCTGAATTTCCTGGTTCCACCTGACTTTGCAATTGCAAGCTTTGTCAGCTGTGACTTCTTATGAAATGTGGGCCCACTGACTTTTCAACTGACACGTGTAAAAAGTTGTAGCTTGCTGAGGATATTAGGATGCAATTTTTAACTCAAATTTAGAACAATTTCATAGGAAAGAAATTAACTGAAACCCATTAACATAAAAAACTTTACGCCAATTTCTAAAGTTAGAATTTCAAAATCAAAGTGAGTTCATTAACAAGGTAATTCCTCCCTCTTTGCATAGCTCATGTGCAGCTTTGTGTTGGTACTAGACATTGTAACATTTATTATTTTGTAAAGTTTATACTTCTTAATTACTTAAATTAAAGAGGCATTTCACAATATTATCCTTTTACTTTTTTCAAACTCTTTTTTTAAAGTTGGAATAATTAATGTTGGGATTGAAATATTTCATTTGAGAGAAGAGTAACTTTGAAAATAATTATCTAATACCTTTTTGGGCTTTGAGAAATTCATTTATTTTGAACCAAAGAAAAAAGTGCTAGAATTCATTTATTTTGGACAGGTAGGAGTAGAATAATTTCACTCTTGCTAATAGCATTGTGTAAAAATTTCATCTTAAAATGATATCTTTTTGGATGATTATTCTAAATTTTTGTGGACTTTTCCAATAGCGAAGAAATCTCAAGTTTTTTCCATTTTCTTAAAATTTAGAGTATTCATTAGAACTCAATTCGAACGTGAAATAAAAAATATTCTATGTGATAATGACAAAGAATATGACAATGGGGTGTTTCGGGAATTTTGTGCAAATAATGGAATCAATTTTCGTTTTTATTGCCCTCATACGTCTTCACAAAATGAGAAAGCCGAATGCAAAATTCGTACCATTAATAACATTGTCCGCACTTTACTAATTCATGCTTCCATACCCCCGTCTTTTTGGCATCATGCTCTACAAATGGCTACATATCTTCTTAACATTATTCCTTCCAAAGGTTTGACATATTCGTCCTCCCTTCAAATTTTATATCATAAGTCTCATTCGTATTCACATCTTAGGGTCTTTGGGTGCTTGTGTTATCCACTCTTCCCGTCCACCGTAATTAACAAATTTCAGGCATGTTCTACCCTATGCGTGTGTTGGAAATTTGCCTTTGGCGGGGAGATGCATCCACCCATCTTTGATGAATTAAACACTAGTGTTCCGCATGTTGGAGTCCTTGTCTCTTCACACATGCATAATCTACTAAGTGAATAGATGATCGTAGGGCCAAGAATCGTCAAATTTCGTTGAGAAATGAAAGAGATATTGGTCCACGAAGTAAGGTGTTTGAGGCATGGAAATGTGGTGTGGGACAAATCTACCACATCGGTGGGAATAAGAAGAATTGCTCTCTATATAAGTTTCTAATTGGTAAAGGGTTTGGAACCCCAAGGGGTATCCCATGTGTTTAAAGGAGGGAGGACCTAGATGTGCTTGGGTTCAAGGCTAAGCCCACACGTCCGGTCCGGTCTCGGGTCGTGGGTTGTGGGCTGTGGGGACTTTCTGATATTATCTTTTTGGACCAGAGAACTTTACCAGATGTACAGTTTGATCCCTGAAGTTTCATAGTACAGTTTGGTCCCCAGAGTTTCTGAAAAGTTGGTTTTGGGGTGACGGAAGGCAGAAAACTCTCTGCCTACCGTTGGACTGTTTTATGGAGCATTAACCAGCCATTACTTGGCTGATTAACTCCTCAATTTTCACCCTCATTCATGTCCATTTAAGCAGCCTCCTTCAATGGCCATAAACAACCATTACTTGGTTGTTTAATGCCCTCTTAATGGCCATTAACAACCATATTTTGGCCAGTTGTACAACCCCTTCTCCATGCTATATATTGAGCCTCATTTGGCTCAATTCAGTGACTGAAAAATAGAAGATACGTGACTGGAAAAACAGCACGAAAGACAGTGAAAAACAATCACGAAAAATATCAAAAATAGTGACGGAAAAACAATGTTGAAATACACACATATACACAAGATATACACTACATAGACACACTATATACACAGAGACAAAAGAGAAGAGTAAAGAGAAACTCTTCCTTCCTATTCCATATCTTCAGCAAGTCGATTCATATTTGTTTTCTTCGTCAGGCTCAACTTATTGGCTTTGTAGCGTTGAGATTAAAGTGTTGTTTTATCTTGGGAGACTATTGCCCGCTAACGTAAAATCATATATACGGGGCAATCTTGTCTTAAGGACAGAGGGCAATCACTCGACTCAACACACAACGTTGTAACCATTCAGATTTAGTTGTTTC
Source organism: Anisodus tanguticus (assembly GCA_034509755.1). Lineage (NCBI taxonomy): Eukaryota > Viridiplantae > Streptophyta > Magnoliopsida > Solanales > Solanaceae > Anisodus > Anisodus tanguticus. The sequence continues at coordinate 1,250,820 of CM067543.1, read as the reverse complement.
TTGATTTCAGGTTATCAAGATTTAAGACACAACAAGCTTACGGCAGTTTTGAAGATTGACCTATTTCTTCAACAAGATTCAATTTATGAATATTGAATATTTGTTTATCCTTTCGAATACTTGTAATAGTTATTTACTTCCCGTACTGCTTTATAAAGTACAATAGACTGATAGAGTACCAACAGTGTGTTCTTGGGTTATCCGTCAAATCATCGTGATTACAAATATTTTGATTTATCTTCTAATAAAATCATCATTAGTCGCCATGTAATTTTTGATGAATCCCAGTCGCCATGTAATTTTTGATGAATCCCAGTCGCCATGTGCCTATATAATACTCCATTCGTTTCAATTTATTTGATATAGTTTGGCTAGACACGAAGTTTAAGAAAAGAAATGAAGACTTTTAAAACCCGTGGTCTAAAATAAGTCATAAATATTTATGTGATTATAAATTATTTCATTAAGGGTAAAAGGGATAGTTTTAAGTTAATTATTTCTAAATATAAAAATGTATCATTTTTTTTTGGACAGACTAAAAAGAAAAGTGTGTCACAAATATTTGGAGAGGGAGTATTAATTAGTGCTTTGAGAGTTTTAGCTAAATATCAACAAAATTATTTATATTTAGAATTTAATATTATCTTTAAGCTAGCCAAAAATATTAATGGAGTAAAATTTTGTGTTTCAAAAGATAATAAATTAATTTTAAATAACAGTATTATGTTGGAGAATACGGCAGACTCAAAATTTATATTTTACTTCTAAAATACTATACTAAATAAAGGTTATTTTACATATCAATTCAAAATTTATAAAAAGTTAATCATCAATTTTAACATTTCACCTGTAATTAGGTCCGTGCACAACACGGGGTTTTTTAACTCGTAAAGATAGAATTCAAAGTTAAAATATTTTCTAATTATTTTTAGATTTATAAAAATATAAAAAAATAATATAATTAGATTAAAGTCACTAGCATATTTATTAAAATCTAAGTTAATAGAAACATATTTCTATAGTTTTTTATTTTTATTTTTGCAAATGCAAACAAAATTTATATCAAATTGTTCAATTCGGTTGTAATCGGAAGTTGTTGGTCAAATTGTTCGACGTCGCTTCCTGTTCCCTCGGACAAGATTTCGTTGTAGTTGTAGTCTTCTTCTTTGTTGATCTCCGATTGACCGCACCTTCTACGCTCCGCTCGAATCCAATTTCTGAATAGAACTGCAATATCCAATGTGTCTCCCGCCAATGAATGTCTGTGCTCTCCTATTTGAAATCTTTCCGCAGAAAAAACACTTTCAGACGTTGTTGATGACGCTTGAGTGTTCAACACATCTTGAGCCATCTTTGTTAGTGTCTTCTTGTTGATAATACATATATATTTTTCTGCATTCATTGTGTATGCTAGACATAACTTCATCTTTAATTGGTTCGTGAGTTGGTTCTTCAGCTGGGTCTGTTGGAAGTACTTCTATACAATCATAAATCGTTTCAACAAGTGTTTTACAACCGTCTACTTTAATAGTCGAATTTAATACATCACCAATAATATAAATAGTGGGAATAGGAAAAAAATATTTTTAAATTTTTTTTGAACATTTTTTCAATAGATGCCTTATAAGTTTATTTTTTCCGTATATTCATTAAGTAACAAAAATATTAGAGCTATATAAAATAACATAGTTGAAATAGTAGGATAATAAATACCAGAAAATTCTTTAGTAGTTTGAAAAAATTTCTCTAAAAATCCAATAAGTTCTAAAAAAAATTCTCAATCATTATCTACAAGCATATCCCTTAGATTTTTATTATGGGCGTTAAATAATAAAGCTATAAGCCTTCTATAGTCGTAAGCAACAAGTTGTTGTTCATATAGAGAATTTCATCTAGTCGCTACTTCTTCAGGAATTTTTCTATAAGGTAATCCACAATCGTGACAAGTTTTTTTATACTCTTTGCGTCTTTGTATTTTATTACCTTTAAAAATAAAGTTTATAACAAATTGTATTTTATCAAGAATATTTTCAAAAAGTTTTAGGCCATCCTTTACAACTAAGTTATAAATATGACACACACATCTTATATGAAAATGATCAGGAAAACATGGTGTTAATTGAACTTTTAAATGTCTTATAACATAATCATTAGAAGAAGCATTATCTAATGTAATAGTCATAATTTTATCAATTATTCCATAATAATCACAAATTTCATGAATATTTTATGTAATAAAAGTTTCAGTGTGCCTATCATCAATATATATATATATATATATGCTATAATACGTTTTTGCATAGACCAAGTCTGATCTATCCAATGACATGTAACAGTTAAATAATCATTACCGTTAGTACTACGGCCTATATCAAAAGTGAGATCCACTTTGCCATTAAAATGATATATTGCATAACGTAAATACTGATGATATTCATTTGCAAATTTAAAAATGTCTCTTCTAACAGTTTATTTAGGAAAATCGTTAAAAACATGATTATACATTTCTCTAATGTAATGAATAAAACCAGGAGATGAAGGAAATGAAAAGGGCAAACCCTCCACCGCAACTAATTTTTCCATATTTTCCCTATATTTGTGTTTATCATATTTAGGACAAAAAATTCCTCCCGTCATCGGGTTAATTTGACCTTGTACTTGGTCGGGGACACCATGTTAACCTTGTCCCGACTCAGCTGGCACACCAATTTTTTTAGCCTGGTATTAATTCCACCTAGCTGTGTGCTCGCCTTTTACATGTCTCAATAAACCTCCCGTCCCACCTTGACCTTTTCCGGTTTTAAATTTATGAACATTTTTACAAATTTTACATCTAACTACTTGATTCTCTTTGTCCCTATCAAAAAAATCCCATGCAACTGATTTTAATTTTCATTGTGTAGGGCCTCGACTCATACTAGGGGGAATAGGAGGCATTCCAATTTTAGTTTGAGGCTGAGACTCAGTCTGAGTTTGAGGTTGAGATGCACTAGTGGGTGTGTCATCTACATTATCGTGAAAATTAAAATCTGATTCAGATGCAGAATATACCTCATCATCTAATGATATATCATTTAAAAAAACAGTTTCATATATATATGAGTGAAATCAATCAAATCATCGGGACTATGAATATGATTACTAGAATAAGTACCCTTACCCTCGTTACCCCTACTAGAAGAAGCACCCTTACCCTTAATCATACGTCCAAGGCGTTCCATTATAATTATGCAAATAAATAATTAAAGTAAATAAAATTAAGTGCGATAATTAAAATTAAGTAACAATAATAATTTAAAGAAGGAACGAATGTACCAAACTCCGACGTAACGTCGACATGTAATCGAAGTTGAAAATTAAAACTTTGCTCGATGGATGATTTTCAAGCTAGTTGCCAACTTCACTCCCAATTTTTTTGAACTTTGATATAAATGAGCAAAAATAATATAATATTTAGTAGGCAATGTAGAATTGTAGAGATTAGAGAGATGGTAGGAAGATTTGTGAGAAAATGAAGAGGAAAATAAGGTATTTATAGTTGAGAAATAGGGTTAAAATGTAAATATACTAACTTATGAGTTAAAAATAAATATTAAGGGGGTAGAGGAGGGTTTATGGGACAGGGGCAAAAATGACCGTTATAGCCGTTGCACAACGGCCAAAATCGAAATTTGACTGTTGTTGCAACAATTATTTTTGCAAAGAGGGAGGGGGCTGGCAGGGCGGGGCGGGGCGGGGGGGATGAGCCCATGTCCCATCCCGAGTTCGAACCCCGTCACCAAATTTTATTTTTTGGGATCGGGGCGGGGCGGAAATTGGACCGACCTGGCCCACTAGCCAGCCTTATTTTCAACTGTATTTTGGTGTAGGGACATATAACAAAACTTCATTTATTATATAGTTCAAGAACCATTTCAACTGCATTTTGGTGTGGGATAATTGTAGTTTTGGCCCCTCATTTATTGTTAAATTCTGATTTTAGTCTCTGTAATATCTAGCTAAGAACTTTGAACCTTCAATTAATTGAAGTGATGCAATTTTAATCCTTCTGTCTGTGACTCTTCACAAAATTATCGTATTATCAATCATGACACTGTCGAATTACCCATATGTAATATTAAATTTGTATTGTTACTCGATTTCTGAGGATAATATAATTCCGTAAATAGTTCAAGTATAACATATTTCCTACCTAAAGGAAACAAAAAGTCACACATCTTTGTTACTTAAAAGCTAGATGTGCTAAGTCATAAATCATAAGAGCTAAAATTAGAATTCAGCAACTAAGGGACTAAAAATGCTATTGTCCCTTTGATTTATTTCTTGTCGCTGAGTTTTTTTTTTTAAAACTAAATAGTAGTCATCAGAAATTATGTTACTGGATTTGAACCAGTAACATTATTATACATTGATTCATTATGAAGTGTATGTAGTGGCAGATTGAAAATTTTCATTGATGAGGTTCGAAAAATAAAAATATAGTGCTTGAAATTTGAACTTGGAATCTCAAGATAAATTTTGAACCCCTAAATCATTGAACAACCTTTTCTCTTGTGTTTAGGTTATTGAAAACATATGTGCATAAAAAATAAAAATAAAATATATTATATATATTGTGTAATTTTTTGCCGAGGTGTTTGGGTGAACACCCTCCCGGGCCCTAGATCCGCCCCTCACTGTATGCATTAAAAGGCACATGTACGGTGGTTAAGGGATATAATTTTATTCCTACTAGTTCAAATTCAGGTCACATAGGTTCATTAAGAGTAAGCGTTCCCCACCGGGGATTTGTTTGGTTTTATTTCAATGAAAACAAATAGCTCTAAGCCTCTAACCAACAATTAATCAACTAAAACCATTGAATCATTTTTGCTTTAGTTAAGGATTATTTGGCTTTCCTCCATGCCAAGAAAATACAACTTTTGAAACCTAAGGTATTTGTTTGATTTTTTTTTTTCCGATTTAACCATCTGGTATTCAGAAGCTAATTGTCCGATTAACTCTAATTCTCGCTGCATAGGTCCATTAAGAGTTAGCAGTTTTTTTTTTTTTTTTGGTTTTATTTCAATAGAAAAATAGCTCTAACCAACAATTAACACTCCAAAAGAGGAGTCAACTAAAACCAAATGTTTTAATTTTTCTTTAGTTAAGGATCATTTGTCTTTCCTCCATGCCAAGAAATTAAAGACAATATTGAAGTCCAAGGTTGTTTGGTTTTATTTAATTTTAATGGAAACAAATAGATGTAACCAACAAAAACTTTTTCTTTAGTTGCCTAGCAGGTCCAAAATTCATTGAAATCTCCGATAAACTAAAAAAAATTAAAAAAAATGGCACCACTTCAAATATTGAGTTTTCTTAATACACAATCAGTTATATTTCCATTGAAGAACCAAATAACAATAAGAAGAATTAATCCCAAAATCATTAATGGCTGTAAGTAATGTTTCTTCTTCAAATTTTTTTTTTTTGCACCTTAATTATGTTGTTTTATCTTGAATATTGTTTTGTAACTTACCCATATTTGCATTTCTAAGAGAGTTATTAATTGGGGAAAAGAACACCAAAATTTAGTTAATTTAGTTATATGGTCCTAATTAACCATTTAGGAAAACCATGAAAGGCTCTAGTTCACAGTTGCATTCACAATCAAGTGCGGAGCTAGGGGGTGCGGGGCGTTCAAATCGCTGGAAAATTATATAGTATATACAAGGTCAAAATTATTTTTTACGTATATATAAGAGATGTTGAATCCTTTTGACTTCTTCGTGTGTGTCTACTTCTTTATATTTTAAATCCATAAATAGTTTGAGATTAAGTTTTACTCATGTTGGTATGTTTTATTTAAGTCTCGTGTTTACTAGGCATCTTTTAGTCCTGTCAAAAATTTATATGCTACTAGAAAATATAGAGAGATTTACATGTCAGTAAGTCGAAAGTATAAAGAACTTATACTACTCTTTGTTCTTATTTTTAATGTATTTCTTATAATATTGGATTGGATGAGTTTAAATAGTGCAATAAGATCGGTGAGGATTTATATAACCGGCTCCAACCTGCTTGAGATTGATGTGTAGTGATTGATATTTGTCGTATACCGCCTGAATATCATTGTTGCTTATATAGGTCTCATGCCTTCTAGAAGTCTTGTAATCATGTCAGATTTTTATACCACTAGAAACTATAGAGAACCAAGTAATTTCAGATTATTTTTGTTTTGTATAATATTGGACTGATGAAATTCCTATAGTCGACCTCAACTTGCTTAAGATTGAGGCGTCGTTGTTGTTGTATACTCCTGAAATAATTTTGTTGCAGCAGGGATCACATGTTCCTAAATTTGGGAACTGGGATGGTGAAAATGTGCCATACACAGCCTATTTTGAGAACGCGCGCAAAGGTAATAAAGGCGGTAAGATGATAAATCCAAATGATCCAGAGGAGAATCCAGAGGCCTTTGCATATGGTGGATATTATGATGCTAGCGTTAACGTTTCTCCAACGAAAACTCCTTCAGTCGAAACACCTCAACACAATTATGTTCGCCGTAGAAATCCTTCTGGCTCGGGCCAATACTCTTGTTTTGGCCCGACAAATTCAAATTCAGAGTCCTTTGGGGCAACACAACGTCGCAGAAAATCTGATGTTAAGAAGAATAAGAAAGATCGCGGCAATGGCTTCGTTCCGCCTAGTCCAAATAGACTGATAAAAAGTAGCAGAAATCCGTCTGATGATCTTGTAAGTTCTTATTCTCTCTTTAATTGTTTAAATTTCAAACTGATTGCCTCTTAAAGAAAGTACTGAATGATAATACTCTGCTTTGAGCATGCAATAAGTTATATGTAGTGACCATAATTTTTCACTAAGAATCATCATTTAGGGGTGAGGTTCAAATAATATCTTTGAATTATAACTTTGTTGAGTGTTACTATTTGTATTGTAAGAACATGAAAGAATTATTAGCAAGGAAGTTGATGAAATAATTCATATGTCATAGTGATAGATTTGTTTATAGATTGATGGTTAACGAGCCAATTTTTGTTTTGATAACCTTGGTGTCCGGGTCAGTTTGAGCACACCTTGATAATTCGACGGGGCACGCACCAGTATAGGTACTGGATAACTCTAGGTTTCGATAGATGAAAAGAAATCTCATAGTTTTTTTTCTTTTGCCTCCACGGGGAACTGAACCTAAGATCTTCCACTTCATAAACCACTAGGTCACACTCTTGGATGCGTTAAAATGAGCCAATCTTATGGTGCACAAACATCTTTTTGAGAGCCTAAGTTTATCGTATTTCATGTTTTGCTGCCAAAATGAAACATGAACGATGTTTACGCTGCTAAACAGGAGGTATCTCATGACTTAGTCCTACTTCAATATCACGCTTAATTTCCTAGGCATATTGTGAAATACTTAGTGATCAAGAAATAATATGCCTCTATTTTGAACTTCATGTGTATGTCAGTCTTGTTCATCAGCAGCATCAGTACCAAAATTTGGGGCATGGGATGAGAAAGACCCAAAATCTGGAGAAGGATTTACAGTAATTTTCAACAAAGTTAAAGAGGAAAAGCATATAGCAGCTGCTAAGTTCCCTATTGTGCAACCACATTCAACCATGCCTTCATCAGATAAGAAAAGAAATGCTAAATCAAAGGTTTGTCTACTTCTTGCAAAGATTACTTGAGCACATAACAAATCGAAAAGGAAAAGAAGTTAGTATAGGTTGATTCAGAATTTGAAGTTTATGAATTTTACCTTAATATTATAATAATAATAACTAGATTCATTGTCAAATATTTACAGACAATTGAAATTCTCTATATTAACCTCGCTTGTCTAGATACTTTTTGACTGTTAGAGCGAAATGTTGTTATAGAGAGCATATAATATAACATAACATGAAAGTCGATTCCAAAGAAAACTTGATTGTTATAATAAATGTTATTATATAGGATGACTGTTATAGAAAGACTTGACTGTATAGTCTGGGTAAAAGTTACTGAGTTCACGTCAATCGATAATCGATCATCTAAATCCGGCCTTACTCTGAACTTTGCCTGTATTCATAATTTAGTAATAAATTCCTTTTTTAACCCGTTTTGCAGGTGTTTTGCTGCCTTTTTTGAAGATTCACATGCTCTAGTCAATATATATATATATATATATATATATATATATATATATTTGCTTTCCTCTTCTTCACTCAATTTGTGTTAGTGTAACAAAAAATTGAAGGATGATGAATTAAGGCCAGAAGGTGCAATATTGACTAAGAATTTGTATTACCATTTCTTGTGGAAGAACAATTGTTTAAATTTTACCCAAGTTTTGGTTATTGTAATTTATATGTTTGTTGATGAGAAAATCGGATGATATTTATGCTGAGAATTTGATATATGCCATCAAGAGTCGCGGTGGAATGGATAAGATTCTTTCATTATAACCAGAGATCTCGAGTTTAAGTCCTTAGAATGAAAAAAAACCTATTAAAGAGCAATTCCTCATGTAATAAATCTAACACGTCACTAATTCGAATTAGTATGGCTAATAATTATCGAATACCGAATGATTAATACCGAAAGATCGTAACAAAATAAAATGTAATTGCACGTTAACACTTTAATAATACATATGTAACCGGATATACACTAAATCATACTAAATTATCATGGTGAAGTGATGAATAGAAATTAAGTAATTAACTATGATTTAGTGATAAGGGTGTATATGAAGACATTTATCGTATATTTATTAAATTATTGTATACATCATGTACTGATATTTTTCACCACACTTTTAGTAATATACTATAGTACTTAATTATAATAATTTGAATTTGAATAGACAGTCCTCCAACGTCACGCTCTTTGCTGTCTCTTCTTTCGGCTGTTGCAATTTGAATTTCAAATTTTGAAATTATTGGATAAGTAAGACATTTTTAAAAGTTGCTTTTCAAATCAATTCTAATCCAAAATTTTGAATACAAAAGAATCAATCAATATCCTAGAATTAAATATATGTGGAGAGAATTTTTTATAATGAAATCAGAAAATTACAAAGGAAAAGAAATTTATAAGAGATAAAGAAATACTTCTATAAATTACTAACTATTTCTGTTTATATCCTCAAAGATGAATCGAGCTAAATGTTTATTTTATTATTTCTTTTTATTCCACCAGTTTAAGTTTACGCGTGAATATAATTAGTTTATTTCCAAAAAAATGATATATTTATATATTTGATATCAATTTAATTTTGAAAATTTTATTTTACATTTAATGAAGAGTTTTATAGCGTCACAAATAATATTAAGACGACAAGTTTCAAAAAGAACTTTAGTCATGCAAATGCTATGATATATTCACAAGTCTGTAAAAAAATCATTTTTACTTAAACCCTGTGTCAAATGAAACAGAGAGATGGAACGTTTCTCTCGATATATTTTAATTGCTATAGCTAAATATAAATATAGAGGGAATTAAGAGTTTCATAACAACACCCAAATTAGTACTTATATGTTTAACACGACAAATTTCAAGGTTTTATAATCACACAATGTTATGACAGGTTCACAAGTTAAATTTTTTTTTTCTTAAACTCCTTACCGAATAAAAATAAGTGACAAAAGGAGTTGCTCAAATAGTAAGATGGAGAGTTCTTGGAGGAAGGGTTAAAAATAAAAAAAAAAAAAAAAAAAAACGTCATATAAATTGGAATATACTGAAAAAAAAAGCTCTATTAAATTTCCCCCCCCTCTTTTTAGGTATTTTCAAATTTCAAACTATACATTCTGCTCTTCATCACGTTCTCCTAGAGAGACAAAAAATATGGAAATTGTATCAGTTCCAATTTCTTCGTGTTCTAAAGAAGATCAAAAGATGTACCAAAACTGGTTCAATTTCGTCGATTCCGGTACAGTTTTTTTCTATCTCTTCCATTTCATCTATTCTGTTACGAGCAACTTTTCGTTCTAGATTTTTGATGAGATCTTATCGGTATGCAGATGGCGATGGACGTATTACAGGAAATGATGCTACGAAGTTGTTTTCGATGTCGAATCTATCGAGGCCTGAACTCAAACAGGTAGTGTTCTTATGTGCAATTTTGTTCTGATTTTTGGAGTAAAAATGAAATTTATGATTGTTTATTTTGAATATATTATCTCTTTACATTACAAGCCTTATTGATTTATATATCTGATTTATAGATATACATATACATAGCTATGCGCGTGCATATAGTGACATATATGTATATGTGCATTTTTGAACTTCAGCGTTGTGCTTAGTTCGTATTTATTTGTTATTTATGCGTTGATTAGTAATCTATGTGCAATCGTTTATGTGTTGATGATTCAAATTTATTTAAGGCCTGAACTCGAGCAGGTAGTGTTCTTCTGTGCAATTGTTCAGATTTTTGTTCCTTTTTTTGTTTTGTTTTTGGTGAAAAATGAAATTTAAGATTGTTTGTTTTGAATATAGGTCCTCTTTACATTACAAGCCTTATTTATATATCTGATTTATAGGTAATACATATACATAAGCGCGCACGCGCAGAGTGACATATATGTAGATGTTCATTTTTGAACTTCAGCGTTGTGTATCCTTCATATATTTGTTATTTGTGCGTTCATTGGTAACAATAGAAATTCTTCTGTAGTTGTTTTTGATATTTTGTAGCTTTTGGTGGTACATTTCTTGATTTCTTATCTTAGAACTAGTCTTCTATTGATTGTTTAAAATCACTGTTAGATCTTATAGTCTTTCGCGTCTATTATTGAAGTTTAATGTAGAGAATAGCTTAGTTCAAATTTATGTAAATTGTCATTTATTGTGCCATCTTTTGGTTAAAAATGTTTACTACTATCTTTATCTTCGAAGAAAATGTCAACTTGCCACATGAAAATAGATTGCAAATTGCTATTTTCCAGCATAAAGATTCTTCAATATGCAATGAGTTTAAGGGAATGTTAGGTTCTTTATTATTTTAAAGCAACATTTGGACTGTGTAAGCAGCTTTTTCTTGTTGCTTATTTGTTGACTTCCTAGATGACTAGTTTGCAATATTTGTGTATGAAGGTTTGGGCAATCGCAGATTCTAAACGACAAGGTTTTTTGGGTTTTAATGAGTTCGTCACTGCAATGCAGGTCATAGTTGACACTAACCAATTTTGTTTTCTGTAATGCCTGTCTAAATTAATCAGATAGAACCTAAATGCATTTTTTCTTCTATCATAGTTGATCTCCTTGGCACAAGAAGGGTCTGAACTCAGCTCTGATCTCCTTAGGAGCAAAGGTATAATTCTTCTTGATCATTATTTATAATCCATTTGAAGAATTTAGGGTGGTAGAGAAACAAGGTTATATAACTCAAGTATTTGATCCATAGTTTACTGTCAATGTGTTAAGCAGTGGAACAATTATGATCCAGACATTGCTTAAATGACTTATCTTATTTTGAATGTTCACATTCATTACATACACTTGAAAAGATTTACTGTCTATCTGCTTATTGGGATACTCCATTTTCAAATGTAAAATTTATAGTGAACATACTTACTATTGCATCAGTTAATCCAATAAAGACTATGCACATCTCACAGTCATTAGTTTGGAAGTGACAGATTAATGCATTTCAGTTGTTTTTACAAGTTTGATGTATTTTTGTTAACGCAGTAATCATTGGATGTCATGGTGATGGAAACAGTTGAGTGTGGCATGATTGACTTAATTCTTGTTTTCTTTTCTGTTGTTGATTTTTTGTAGCTAATATGGAGTTTTTGAGTCCTCCATCGATGGAAGGTTTGGATGCTTTATTGTCTGTAAGTGCTTTGACAATTCCATCTTATTTTCTTATTAGAAACTATAAGCCCTTGGTTATGTATGGTTTATTTTTTTCCTTGCAGAAGACTAATGGTTCGTTGAGGAAAACCATGATTGAAACAAATGGTCAGTATAAACTATAAAGTGTTATTTCACATCTATGATGCTTTTACTCAAACAAGGAAAAAAAGTAGTAAGCTGTCTTGGTTAAAATACCTAACTTGAAAAAGTATACAGGTACCATACAAGTGCAGCCACCACCACTAATCAACTTGTTTTCCAGAAAATCTAGAAAGAAGGTGAGTTTTGATTTCTTTGGGATGTTAATGTGAAATCTATCTTATTTTTACATACTCCATATTGGCTTCATATTGAGCTTTGTGTTTTTCTTTTATTTTCAAATTTTGTCTTATAATTTTGTATTTGTTCTTAGTAACTTGACTAACTCGGAGAGCCAAAAGTTCCGCAAAGCCTTGTCCCTCAATGTAGTAGTAGTGTCCTTTACTACATATTCGCTCTTTGGGTATTTTCTCATTTTTAATTTTGACCTTGTTTCTTTTCGATTTTGCTTCAGATCCAGCCTTCTCTGACTGCTGTTACATCAGTAACTGATGGTTTGAAGAGACTATACAATGAAAAGTTGAAGCCACTGGAACTCACTTACCGCTTTAATGATTTTGCATCTCCTGCTCTGGTGAGTAGATGAAGAAGCAGTACTTTCCAACACCCTTATATATATCAAACTTGTTTTTATATGTGCTTATTTTAAAATGCTGTCATAGACGGAAAGCGATTTCGATGCCAAGCCTATGGTCATGCTTTTGGGACAATACTCGACAGGAAAAACCACTTTTATCAAACACTTGCTAAAGTGCAATTATCCAGGTTAGTAATTTCATGTCTAATTTCTCTATTTGTATTTTAATAACTGTCATTTTCTTTACCTAATGTTTATTCTTCTATTTGTTCTTTCCTTTTCTCTTTTTGTTGAAATAGGTGCACACATCGGACCAGAGCCAACAACTGACAGATTTATTGTTGTTACGGTAAATAGGGACTTGAAATTATTCCATACATTTTATGCCCTTATTTAAAGATATATAGATCCTAATGCAAGTTGTAGTAATAATAGTAGTAGTAACACTAATAGTCCTTTACAGTCTTTCCTTCCTAAAAAGGTTTTCATGGCAATACATAAACTTGATTTGATTGATGTATACTTTGTTTAAGGTACTAGATTTTCATTATAGTGCCTTAAAGTGATTTTCTTGCTCAGTCTGGTCCAGATGAAAGGAGCATTCCTGGAAACACTATTGCTGTTCACGCTGACTTGCCATTCACTGATCTGACAAAGTTTGGTGGAGCATTTTTGTCAAAATTTGAGTGTTCCCAGTTGCCACATTCTGTGAGTCCATATCTAACAATTTCTTCCACTTTGTCCTATTATGAAGCGTAATTTAATAATGTCTAACTATTTTTATTCCTTCATAGCTCCTTGACCATATTTCATTTGTGGACACTCCTGGAGTTTTATCGGGAGAGAAGCAAAGGACGGAAAGGAGTTATGATTTTACTGGTGTAATCTCATGGTTTGCTGCAAAATGTGATATGATACTCCTCTTGTTCGACCCACATAAACTTGATATTAGTGATGAATTCAAACGAGTTATATCATCTTTGAAAGGCCATGAAGACAAAATCCGTGTTGTATTAAACAAGGCAGATCAAGTTGATACACAACAAGTAAGAAATGAGGATTATCAATAATTCAGTATACAATTATCTTTTTGCCGCTTTTTTCTACTTCACAAGATGATTTGTCTTGATGTTAACATCTCCTTTTGTTTCTTATGGAAGCTAATGAGAGTTTATGGTGCATTGATGTGGTCTCTTGGGAAAGTTCTGAACACACCTGAAGTTGTGCGAGTCTATATAGGGTATGAGAAAGGTCCTTCTTCCTATAGTTCTCTATATTTCGAACAATATAGAAATTTGCTTAGAAATAATCAATTGTAACAGAAACGAAAGAAAATTTATAGCTAACACCTATTGTCCATGACTTTAACATTTTTCATCATATTCGTTCTTCACGTTGTGTCTAATAAGTTCTCACAACTTTTGTCTTTGCAGCTCTTTCAACGACAAACCTGTTAATGAAGAAGCTGTTGGTCCTACCGGAAAGGATCTTTTCGAGAAAGAGCAAGACGACCTTCTTGATGACTTGATAGATATTCCAAAGAAGGCTTGTGACCAGAGAGTAAGATCACCTCTTCTTGTCCATTGGCATTTCTATTTGTTTAACATTGTGTACCAGATGGTTTAAGAGTCTTACTATTATTTATGTACTATTCCAGATCAATGAATTTGTTAAACGTGCCAGAGCCACTAAGATCCATTCCTACATTATTAGCCATCTTAAGAAGGAGATGCCTGCATTGATGGGCAAGTCCAAAACACAACAGAAGCTCATTCAGAATCTTGATCACGTATTCGAAAAGGTCTATTTCCGAACACATTTGTGCTTGAGTATCTCTTTACATTTCAGAAATATGCTTAATATTTAATGTACATTTGTGACACAGGTCCAGAAAGAGTTCCATTTACCAGCTGGTGATTTCCCGAGTGTGGATCATTTTAGGGAAGTTTTAAGTCATTACAGCATCAATGATTTTGAGAAATTGAAGCCTAAAATGATTCAGGCTGTGGATGACATGCTCAGTCATGACATCCCGGAGCTTCTGAAGAACTTTCGAAATCCTTATGAGTAAACCGCTACACCACTTCAAGAAGGTTTGAGGTTGAAAATATTTTTTAGATGAATGATGATTTAGAATGTTACTTTTATCTTGATGTATATTTACTGAATTTTTGTGCATTCTTTGCACTGCAAATCGGAACCTCATTCATTTTAAAGTTGTTATATAAACTGGCAGTAACATTCTTTCGACAAAATTCTGTTATCTTCAGCGCTCATTTTTGTGCTATTTCCAATAGTTCAAGAGTATCTTTTGGCCTTTACGTTTTTTTTTTTTTTGCTTTTGTCAAATTATTCTTCATTTAGTTGACAGCTTTGTCACTGTACCTCCCTATTCTGGCACTTGAATGTTAAAGGCCTGTGTATTGTCATGGAGCAGACACATACAAAAATAGAAGTTGGACAGCAAGTTCTTTTGCTCCTGCAGTGTAACCCAATGTTAGAGTTCTGAAAGAGTTTTGACACTATGACATGTGAAAGAATCTAAGCATAACGTACTGATTTAATCAAAACAGAAACAATTTCTTTCCTCTCCCAACGTAACAAAAAGAATCAAAGTCGAAATAGAGTTTACAATTGAACCACAAAGGGTTATGTTATTAGTTTATGATTGTGCCTAATCGAATTATTAAACTGCTGTTTTGAATACAAAAATAATATGATTCATTCTTCTCTTCCTTTTCTTTTCTCTGGTGTCGACTAAATAATTTAGCATTTCAAGACAAGCAGCACAGTACGAAAGAAATTTGAGGACTTAAATAAGTACGCTTACACACGTGCTACTTCACTTTTTTCTTTAAAGAAAAAGAGAAATCATTCTTGAGCACAAAATTAAAATGAAGCTCCTTTTTTAAAAAATCCCACTATAATTTGAAATTGAAAATGAAGCTCCTTTTTTGTATTGCATAATTTGAAATGGGTATTTTGTCAATTCAGATCTTTGTTGATATTTCATCATCTCTGGTCATGTTTCTGTGAATTCTTTATCTGTGTGTTGTTTGTAATTCGATCAAAGTTTGATCCTTTTGTGTGTTTGATTGCCTATTCTGGTCTTTTTGCAAATTACTCCCGCATTAGTATCTGAATTAGTCGGTAAAATTACAACAACAACATACCCAGTGTAATCCTACAAGTGGGGTCTGGGGAGGGTAGAGTGTACGCAAATCTTACCCCTACCTTGGGAGGTAGAGAGGGTGTGTCTAATAGACCCTCGGCTCAAAATAAAGCAATAACAAAGCAGGAAGTAGTCGATAAAATTCTACTAATATAATAGAGTAAGGTTTGAGGCTCACTATCCTAGGCGGATATAAAGTCATATCTTGTAGTTACAGAAGAAATAAAATCTTTTTCTTTGAGATCCAGTAGATGTTGAAGGTGCAGTTGGTTTACATCGAGTAGCTTTTGTTCTCTATTGTATTCCATTTGCCATCTATTCCTTGTGTTGGCTTCGATTCCAGTGACGAGAAAATCAGAAATTCTTTTCGCTAAAATGGTTGTGTACTGTAAAAATTGAATCTTTGGAGAATTTCATATGTAGATATTAGTGTAACATACTAACATGATCTGCTGCGTCTTCGATTTTGCTAAGAGTGGATTTTATTTGCTTCTGGTAAGTTTTGAACCATATATAGATTGGTTGCTTGTTTGTGCAGTTGGTGTTTTGACTTGAGGTATTCTTTTGATCTGTTTGTTTTATAGAAAAATGTGGATGAAGCAGTACAAAATCTCAGGGATCGAGGAATTGAAGTTTTTGGAGTAGTATGTCATGTGTCCAATGCACAACAAAGGAAGAATTTGGTCGATAAGACCATTCTGGTATCCTACTAGTTTATTGAACACTTGTTCATTTAATCAAATTCAGAAGTTTGAGTTCAAATGTGCATTCATCTGATTGGTGTTTGAACTATTCACTGGCTAAATTTACTGGTGAAATAAACTAGTTAGCTTGTATTTTTTTTTCTAGTGTGAGCAGATCTTTTTTTATAACAGTAGTATCAGGGCCACCTTAGGCGTGCCTAGACTATTCCACCGGGTACGTGCTACCTCTCTCACCAGCTCAGGTACCGACTAATTTTGTTCACTAAGGCTTTGGCAAATGGGGAAGGAATCGCCTAGTGCTTTTTTTTAATCTTTGCTAGGATTTGAGCATTGGCTCCAAGGTTTGTATCCACTTCATTGACCATTGGGCCACACCTTTGGGTGTTAGTGTGAGCATAATATTCCTGAACAATTACGGTAGCTGGTGACTTGTGAGGTTGTCTAATAGGAGAAATATGTCCGTTATTTTTATTGAGAAATTGTCTCTCATTATAGACAAGTAAACCATTTAGTTAGACTAGCAAACTCTGTGTGTAAAGTGAATACCTGGAGATGCTTTTCCTCAATTGCTCTTCGCTCATGAGTTTCACAAGCGAGTCTAACTGTTTCATAATATTAGAGTGGTCTTTTTTTAAAATGGCTTCTCTCCTCGTTGGTTGTAGATGGAGCCATTTAAGGAATCACATTGCTGAGTATCTTGGACATCTCGTTTGGACTTGTGAAGATGTTAAATTTGAGTCCAGCGCCAGTGTCTTAATAGGCATTTGCAGTCCCTATAAATTCTGAAAACAAGAACTAAGAGTAGTAGATCTAATAACGAGTAGTTTCTAGAATTTTTTTTTTTTTAATGAAAAGGGTGTAGGGTGACACTATAGTACTAAAAGGACTCTGTGAATCCTCACAGATGTTTGTCGGTCGGTAGTCCAGTCATGTACTGATATTAACCATATTTGATCCAGGTTCCTTGGTATATTATTTGTAAAGAGATTATACAGATTGAATCGTACTTCTATGATAAATTGATAATACAATCGCTCTGCAGAAGTTATAAGTCTCCATGATTTTGATTTCAGTCGTGAAACTTCTCTCTATGTTCTTCATCTAATGATACCAAACCTTTTCACCAAAGTTTTTGTTCAGCACGGTTTTCAATTCTTGATTTCTCACAAATCTTTTTTATTCATGACTGAGGACATCAAAGTGTGTTTATTCTCTTGAAGGTCAAAACTGTTTCTTCAGGAGATTTTCTTTTCTGTTTTTTTTTTCTTTAACCATTCGTTCCTTTGGGGCAACTTTCGTCTAGTTTCAAAGTTTGAAATATTACTAGAGAATTCAGTGGTTAATCCAATTTCGCTAATTGGAACTTGTCATTTTCCAGAAATACAGGAAAATAGATGTCATTGTGTCAAATGCTGCTGTAAATCCTACAGTTGATGCAATATTGGAAATTAAAGAACCTGTCCTTGACAAGTTGTGGGACATCAACGTGAAAGCCGCTATATTATTACTTCAAGTAAGTAATTTGCTACGAGTAAATTCAAGAGAAAGATGCTCGATATTCATGTATGCCTTTAGAAAAATTAATTGAGGACAGTAGAGGATGCAAATTACTTCAATTTTAATTGTTCATGGCATTGTGCATAGTATTTTACTCTTTTAACCACTTACAGGATGCAGCTCCTTACCTTCAGAAGGGTTCCTCAGTTGTTATAATTTCCTCTATTGCTGGTTATCAACCACCCACTGCCATGGGAATGTATGGCGTAACAAAAACAGCTCTTCTTGGGCTGACCAAGGTACTTAGCGTGGCATTAGTGGCATATCAAGAAACGAAATCCCATGAGGCATTTGCACAAATGGCTTTTTTCCAAGGAACTATTTAAATTCTAACTTCTTGTGCGGCTTTCAGGCTCTAGCGGCTGAAATGGCTCCAAATACTCGTGTAAACTGTGTCGCACCAGGTTTTGTACCCACACATTTCGCTGAGTTCATCACAGGGGATGCTAATTTGGTAAGTTTGCATTACTTTTATATCCCTTATTATCTATCATTGTTATTTAAAAAAATGGTCTGAGTTCATAGTTTATTAACTGGACGCTTATTGTCTTTTAGAGGAGAGAACTTGAGGCTAAGACATTACTCAATAGGCTCGGGACAACACAAGACATGGCCGCAGCTACTGCCTATCTCGCTTCTGACGATGCTGCTTATGTAACCGGAGAAACTCTTGTAGTTGCTGGTGGAATGAATTCGAGACTCTAGCACTTTTGTTATAGTTCCTCCGCCCCTCTTTTATATTCTCTTGCCACTTCTCCATAAGAAGACATTACTATGATGTTAAGAATCTTTTATTTTAATTGTAGTGTTTAAAACTACACCTAAAATACAAGGAGTACTATGTTCTCCCCTTTTGATGTTTTCCTCCTTGCATCTAATGAAGTATTACCTCTTATATTGGAGCTATTAATAATACATTTTCATTGTTGCTGGCTTCTTTCCACAGATACATTCTATCAATTTATGTTGCTCGGACACTTCAATAATGTCGACAAGTACATATTGGATCCTTCAAAAGTAGTACATTATTGGAGAATCTGACACGGGTAGGGCTGGCAAAATGGGTAAAGAAAACACCTAACCATCCAATCTGATCCATTACACATGGGTTGGATAAAACAGATTTTTTTAAAAATGGATCAAATACGGATATTAGTCATATTATTCACTAAAAAATGGATATTCATATTATCAATATCCATTTGTCTGCTTGTTATTTTTCTTGAGACTATTCCTGAAATCATGGATAATATAGATATCCATAATATCTGTAAGTTAACCCATTTTTTATTTGTGTTAACTATGAGCGGGTCAGATATTTAACCCGTTTTCGATCAGCCCGTTTGACATTCTTAGACACAGGTGTTGACAAGTGTGTCAGATTCTCCAAAAGTAGTGCATTTTCCGAAGATCTGACACGGATGCAACAACAATTTTGGAGAGTGCAAGCAACATAATTAACAATATCTAGAATGAGATTTACTTGAACATACTGAATTACTTTTATACTGTATCTAAGTAACTTTCTCTAGGAAACAAGTAATAGCAAGAATACTATGTTGGTATTCTATGGTACTTTATAGAGCAGTACGGGAAGTAATAACTATTACAAATGTTCGAAATGAGAAATAAATGGTCAATCTTCAAAACTGCCGCATGTGTGTTGTGTCTTGAATCTTGATCACCTTGCAAAGCCAATGTTGAGAACTGGCCGCAAGTTTGTTGTGCCTTGAATCTTGATAACCTGAAATCTAGAAACAACTAAATCTGGATGGTTACAACGTTGTGTGTTGAGTCGAGGATAGCCCTCTATCCTTAAGACAAGATTGCCCCGTATATATGCTTTTACGTTAGCGGGCAATAGTCTCCCAAGATAAAACAACACTAGAATCTCAACACTACAAAGCCAATAGGTTGAGCCTGGCGAAGAAAACAAATATGACTCGACTTGCTGAAGATATGGAATAGGAAGGAAGAGTTTCTCAACACTCTTCTCTTTTGTCTCTGTGTATATAGTGTGTCTCTGTAGTGCATATCTTGTATATACGTGTGGGCTTAGCCTTGAACCCAAGCACATCTAGGTCTTCCCTCCTTTAAACACATGGGATACCCCTTGGGGTCCCAAACCCTTTACCAATTAGAGACTTATATAGAGAGCAATTCTTCCTATTCCCACCGATGTGGTAGATTTGTCCCACACCACATTTCCATGTCTCAAACACCTTACTTCGTGGACCAATATCTCTTTCATTTCTCAACGAAATTAGACGATTCTTGGCCCTACGGTCATCTACTCACTTCGTAGATCATGCATGTGCGAAGAGACAAGGTCTCCAACATGCGGAACACAAGTGTTTAATTCATCAAAGATGGGTGGACGCATCTCCCCGCCAAAGGCTAATTTCCAACAATCCCCTCTATGAAAGAGAGATTGTGGCGCACGCACAAGGTGCCTACATTTCAGCAATCTTTCAAATAAAAAGATATTGCATCGGGAGAGGTAGCTTACGCTTTGAACCTTCCCTAGTTGAATACCATCGGACTTACTTACTCGCGCGGTGAACGTGATGTCTTGAACCGTCGGTGTTTAGTGTAAGCCAAGACAACGATATCAACACAATAACTCTTCTTATTCATTTTCCTTCTTACGTTTCGTCCGTTGTGGCCATGGACACACTTGGATTCTTAAGTGCGTTCATTTGAATCGGCCATCCTCGCACTTAAATAGGTGATCTCCTACAAGGTATCCTGTTATACCCCACTTCACAAGTGTTAGGAATCATTAAAAGTTCCACAACTTTAACCTCAACCGTTTGAGGATCTTTTAAAAAGTTTTGGAAGCTTAACCTTTACCCACCATGCAGGCAAACACTTTAATGTCTATCGCGGAACAACTTTGGATTCATGTTTCCGTACGTAAATCATCATCCGAAGTGCTTCTTGCTTCCACCGAAGCGCTCAACCGAACCTTTTGCCGCTTAGTTTTCCCATTGAACCAAATTCTTGGGATCTCCAATCGCATGGTTGGGTTTCCACCGCAAAGGTTCGTATTGTTTGGGTTTTAAGCCAATTCCCCTAGACAGGCAGAACACTTGATCTCCGGTAGTCCCTTAGTTAGTAAACAAGGATGTGACACCCGTGATGATTAACTCGCCATACGGTCTTATGTCTCCGACAGATCCTAAAAGATATGTCTAGACGCCGTCATCGTGTCCTTCCCGAAGCCGACCGGCTAGCCACGTGTATAACCGCTCGAAGACACGGGTATCTCCCAATAAGGGACGTCCTCTAAGGAGCCGTGAAGTTACTCAACTTCTTTCATGCTTTGTATAAAGCGATAAACTCCGATTCCATCATGAATCGGCCGATGCAAGTTTGCTTAGAGGATTTTCCAAGACCCACCATACACATTTGCTTGTGGCTTTGGTGTTCTTCGATCCGATGTCCGGTTGCATCACCGTGTTCTCCCGTAACCGCCGGACATCCGTAATACTATAATCTGTAGATAAGCGAATAATTCGGATATCGTCATATCCGACTTAACGCCTTCTATTGATCATGTATTAAGATCATCGGTGAACCTTAGTTCAACGATCTGTTTGTAGGACGATACCGTGTCGGTTGTAGTGTGTACAATACATTGAACTACACATGACCCGTGCATATCGCTCTTTGTCTATGGGAGCACCATGATTCCAATCATTTCTATGATTCATATCCATTGGTGGCTTCAACGAGACCGTCTACTATCGACCGATCCGTTAGATGTCTTAGAAATCCAATTCCTAAGATGTCATCTCAGTGATACCCATATCTTTCATATCGAGACTTTGTTTCAATATGACTTTTACTTTCGATCGTTGATTCTCCAACTGTTGGCTTTCTAACTTCGCAGTCAATGTTTCGTGGTCGATTCATTGTTCTGTTTTATCCGAAACTTTCAGGACCAAAATGTAAACATTTCGGGGACCAAAATGAAAGTTCGGGAAGAAGCCCAACAGTTCAAAGAAACCAATTCGATCCTCTTCTTCCAACTCTCCGGTTGGAAAGGTCATTTCAACATCCATGCCATGTAAGACTAGAATGGCCCTGGATGTGAAACTACTCACAGGGGAGCACATTTTACAACCCAAAGGTTCTTTTCCCGGAGGAAGATCAACCATTACGCAAGTATGGTTCTATATGATAGAATCTATTTCTTTCTTTAGCTTCTTTCCAAAGCAAGTGTTTTTGGAGATGACAATTCTTTGTTAATTGTCCATGGTTCGTTCTCAACCATACAAGCTAGAAGGTATGGAACAAGTCTTTGTCCCCTTTTATGCTCCTTCTCGGTTCTACATCTAGAATCCCTGAGTTCTGCAGATCTGGAATATTAAGTTCCAGATAGCCAGCAACTTTCGAGTCCTGTAGATTTGGAACGTCTAGTTCCGGACAATCAGGCCCTCGCGGGTTCTTGTTATCCTTGAGCAATTACCCCTTTTTCCTTTTTCAAGGAAAGTTATCTCCAAAGAATTCAGCATTCTTTGACACCAAGAGGCGATCAACACTACTGTTATTTACAGATCCAGTGGATATGCAATCTACAGTCTTAGGTACAACTTGACCTGTTTCAGTATTCCAACTTTTACCAAGCCACCCCACATAATTTGGGCGTACGACTTTGCGCTTGGCTAACACCGTTGGACTGAGGTGAGAAATGAACAGTCGTTTAATGAACGATGCTTCACATTCTCCCCCTCTATCACTACAAATTTCTCAATCCATAGGCTTAGTTGATTTTCAACTTCTGCTTTGTAGCGCTTATCCGCTTCAACAACTTCATCTTTGTTTTTCAACAAACAAAGAATTCCATACGTTGTACCATCATCAATGAAGGTCACAACGTACTTGTCTCCCCCCTCTATTTTGTATCAACTTCAAATCACCCAAGTAGGTGTGACTAAGTTCTAGAGGAGCGGTACTTCTTTCGCTATTCCCTTGACGGAATTTGGAAAGGTGATTTTGCCTCTTCGTCTACCTCACATTCATTTTGAGGGTTTATGTCGACAGAAGGCAACAATCTCAACATCGTTAGCTTTTGAATGACTTGCTATTTAACGTGTCTTAATCTATGATGGCATAGATGCACGGATTACAAATATATCATTCATTTGGCTACAAACATACTGTACCATTCTTAGTTATTATAGACCTGTTGGACTAGTCTCAAACCAGCTTGACCAACAGCGTCCCTTAAACCAAGTTTGGGAACATGTATCACCTCTTTTTAGAGTGATCCATTCCTTGAAGTCCTATTGAGGACAACCTCTCCACCCCTTTGATTTTAGAGGTGGCGTTGCTTCACATGAACAACCTCTTGCCCGTGGTTAGGGCGTAACCGGATCATATATGATCTAGATACTCTGGCCCACTCCAGTTGCTTTAGCAGACTGAGTGTCCAATTTCTTTACTGCCTTTCTTTAGGCCTTCAGATCATTAAGACACGAAACTCGGCCCACCACACTAGGTGTCCATTAATTTTCCTATGAAATGAGTTCTGGCCCCACTCCAGTCGCCCGGAGGCTTTGTATGACTGAGTGTCCAATATCATCATATCAAAGGAATTTTGGCCCACTCCAGTCGCCCGGAGGCTTTTTATGACTGAGTGTCCAATATCATCCTATGAAGGATCTTCTGCCAAGTATGACATGTTTAACGTCTTTAGCTTTTAGACTCCTTCTGTTACGATTGGTGCCCAGATAATTCTTGGCGCTTACTTAAAATTGGTAACAGTTTTCGCACAGTTAGTGGATCTTTCTCCATCGTATGTGCGAACGTACTTTACACACTTTAACAATTACACTTAAAAGAAAGGATCTTTTTAAGTCATTTACAATCCAATCTTTAAACGGGAAAGAAGATAAGATTAAACTTCTGATTTTAAAGCGTAAGGAATATAAATTATTTTCATATTCCTCCTTACTTTAATCTATTTTTAATCATTATTCTTAACAAGTAAGAAAAACTACTTATCCCAATTTCGGATTCTGGCTCACTTCAGTCACTTCATCAAACTGAGTGTCCAGTTCCTTCTTACCATTATTCAGATCTTTTGTCTGGGATAGATACAGGCCTTCTGCTGCAAGATAGAAGTACATCTTCGGTCTTCTCCTCTTGTCCCAGTTGACATCCTGAGGCTCTCGAGAGCGCTTGTTCCCACCAGTCTTGGTAGCGGTGACACCATGAATACGTTCATCATCATCACTCCCTTCTACCAGAAAACCATTGTCATATCCAGATTTGGTCACACAATTTTTGACCAACATCTTTCGAACACTAATAGTATTACAATACATACTTGTCTTAAGTTGTTGGTATTCTATGGTACTTTATAGAGCAGTACGGGAAGTAATAACTATTACAAATGTTCGAAATGAGAAATAAATGGTCAATCTTCAAAACTGCCGCATGTGTGTTGTGTCTTGAATCTTGATCACCTTGCAAAGCCAATGTTGAGAACTGCCGCAAGTTTGTTGTGCCTTGAATCTTGATAACCTGAAATCTAGAAACAACTAAATCTGGATGGTTACAACGTTGTGTGTTGAGTCGAGGATAGCCCTCTATCCTTAAGACAAGATTGCCCCGTATATATGCTTTTACGTTAGCGGGAAATAGTCTCCCAAGATAAAATAATACTTTAATCTCAACACTACAAAGCCAATATGTTGAGCCTGGCGAAGAAAACAAATATGACTCGACTTGCTGAAGATATGGAATAGGAAGGAAGAGTTTCTCAACACTCTTCTCTTTTGTCTCTGTGTATATAGTGTGTCTCTGTAGTGTATATCTTGTGTATATGTGTGGGTTTGCTCATTGATTTTCGTCACAATTTGCTCACTGTTTTGAGCTATTTTCGTGATCGTTTTTCGATCGCCTTTGCACTCGTATTTTCGTCTATGTTTCTCGCTCGTTTCTTGCTTCTTTTTTTCCAGCCAAGTGAAGCTCAATATATAGCAAGAGGAGGGGCTGTCCAACAGCCACAAACAAGGCCGTAATGGCCCTTAAAGGAGGCCATTAAAACGAAAGTAATGGCTATTAAGGCCATTGAAAGAGGTCGCTCACTCGCCCAAGTAATGGGCATTAATGGAGGAATTAATCACCCAAATCATGGCTGGTTAATGCTCCAAAACGCAGTCCAATATTTACGAGAAAAAGTCTCCGAAATTCGGGACCAAACTGTAAATATTGAAACTTCAAGGGACCAAACTGTACATCTGGCAGAGTTCTCTGGTCCAAAAAGATAATATCAGGCCCACAGCCCACAGCCCGTGAACCCGAGAACCCAGAACCGGACGGGACGGGCGGGCGGCGCGCGTGTGGGCTTAGCCTTGAACCCAAGCACATCTAGGTCTTCCCTCCTTTAAACACATGGGATACCCCTTGGGGTCCCAAACCCTTTACCAATTAGAGACTTATATAGAGAGCAATTCTTCCTATTCCCACCGATGTGGTAGATTTGTCCCACACCACATTTCCATGTCTCAAACACGTTACTTCGTGGACCAATATCTCTTTCATTTCTCAACGAAATTAGACGATTCTTGGCCCTACGGTCATCTACTCACTTCGTAGATCATGCATGTGCGAAGAGACAAGGTCTCCAACATGCGGAACACAAGTGTTTAATTCATCAAAGATGGGTGGACGCATCTCCCCGCCAAAGGCTAATTTCCAACATACTAAACATCCATCAAGACAAGAATAGCAGCAACTATGATACACAATAATTTCTTGTGCAACATCACCACCAGGGAATGACCAACAGCAACAGAAATCATCACTGGAAATCGACACTTATCGTCCGACGGATCTCCATCCGTCACCACAGCCAGGTCATCAAAATCACAGTCCCAACTGTTCTGATTCTTGAGGTGATAGTACATGTTAAAAGCATACCAGACATTCCGTCCGAGCTAAGATGGTTACAGGAAGAGCCATAGCCCAAAGCCGTGCAATCTGAAAGGTTAGCGTAAACCTTTTTCGGTAAGTCTTCTGCATTATCTACGACGCTTTTTGGTTTTAATATACACGCACTTTTTTTGCATATAGTTTACACCTACTGCAACTAACCCTTTATCTTTCTGCATCCTCCCGGATAAATCTAGCTCGTATTTCGGCTTTCCATCGAATTCAAACATTCCCCAATGCCTCTCAAAGTTACCTGGTGCAATGCTTTTAGCATTCTAATCAATGAGGCTGAATAAATAAACCTCTATTTTCTTGCTTTTCCTAGCAGGGGTTCCTTGTTCACTCAAACAATGTTCGATTAACCCTTGGTTAAATCTCATAGCATTTTTGATGTTCAGAGTTTTTATCTCCATCTGTTGGCCACCCTACTTCTCCAACTACGATTTTCATGTCGGGAAAACTGGCTTTCTTTAACGACCATACAAGAGTACCGAAATTTGCATCAAACACGTTCGTGTAAACATGATCTCCGTCCCTGACAGGCTTGACTTTTGAGCCGTAAAAAAAGGCAAAGTAACGGAAAGTAGATGTTTCCATAGAGATTGAGGAAAGGATATATGTTAACGACGAAAGGGGCGTTATTGGAATACAGATATTGGACAATTTGGAGAGTTAAATCGCGTGCTTCTGGCCTGAAATCACCAGCAGAGGGGACTTGATTCGACTCGGGGGAGAAGTAGATGTCTGCATTGAAAGGGATAGTTGCTTTCACCTCTGTACCTAATCCAGCTTTGTTGATGGATTCTTGAACATTTTTTAGTGCTGGTAATATGTACTGTAGGTAAGTTCCGTTGTACGTTTCGAGAAATGGCTCGTTTCCCACTGCCACATACCTACATTCATTTGAGAATTGAAACTGAGAAATGCTATTTAGAAATTTTGCTACTTTCAAACAAAACTATACTAACAAATGTCTGCAAGATTGTTAAAATCATTATCAGATGTGGATTCAATTCTTGTTTTCCCTGTTCCCCCTTCCCTTTACTGATATCCTAGTGTACAACAATTACGCCTTAGATCCAAACTAGTTGGGATCGATTTATATAAATTTTAAGTGACCTTGTTGGAAAATATTTTTCAATTTTATCATGTTTGGTAGGTCAATATTTTTGAAAAATATTCTCTAAGAAAATAAGTTCCTTAAAAATAATTACGAGGAAAACAAGTTTCATTAAGTGGCGTTCCACACTGATTGTTTCTTTCCCACCCTCCAACACAGTCCACCCCCCAATAGCTACCACCCCCACATCCCTACCCCCCTACATCCCCTATAGTATTTTCCTAGATTATATACAAATACTTTTGTAATAATATTTTCTGCTAATTTATTAAGCACAAAAAAATAAGAAACTTATTTTTTCTAAGAAAATATTTTCCAAAAAACACATTTCTCATTGAACAAATACAATCCAGGAAAAGAATCACATTGAAAACACTCCTAACCCAATCCCTTCCTCCATAGAGCCCGTGTACTATAACTGATCTGAACCCGCCCCGGAGCGAGCCTCCCATAGCATTTTTTGTAGAACATACTTTCCTTCATACCAAACACTCCCTTAAGCTCAACTCAAACAAAAAATTGAATAAACTAGGAGGACTACTAAGAAGTGATGAAAACTACCGGATTTTGACTCCATGAGTGTAAGCATAAGCAGAGACATTAGCTTCAACCCAAGAAGCAGAAACTTGTTTCTCGAAAAAGAGGAAAATGACTTTCCAATTGGACGAGGAAATCTTTCCTCACCCTCCAAACACACCCCAGCCCGACCTCCATGTCCACCACCCCTACCTCCCACCATCGTTGTATTTGCCTAGAAAATATACAAATACTGTTGAAATAATATTTTCCGCTATACTTATCAAACACAAGAATATAAGTAAGAACAACAACAACAACATATCCAATGTTATACCACAAGTGGGGTATAGGGAGGTAGGATGTAGGTAGAACTTACCCTACCTAAACTACTCATTTTCAAGAAAACGTTTTCGTTCATACCAAACACACCCTTAAGCTCAATTCAACAAAAAAAATTGAACAAACTAGGAGGACTACTACGAAATGATGAAAAGTGAACCTGATTTTGACTCCATTTGTATAAGCATAAGCAGAGACATTAGCTTCAACCCAAGAAGCAGCAATTAAAATATCAGAACTCAAATCCTTCAACATGTAATTAGGAATTGCAAGCTTAACTTCAATATCAGTACCAACTAAAGCATTCAAAATCACTTCATCTGCTTCAAACAATTTCACTTTATGAACCCGTTTACGATCAACATCTTCACAACATTATTTGGAGGTAATTGATGAGTTGCCATTGTACCCCAGTTCACTCCAACACTCCCTAAACAACTTGATAACATACCCAAAAATGCAAATCCAAAAATATACAGAATCAAGAAATCGTCCTTTTTTCGATTACCCATTATAGTTTTTTCACTTATCTATAACCCCTTTAATGAATCTTGAAAATTTGTATGAAGAAAAGATGAAAATGGGAGTTATTTTTTTGGTTTGTGTGAAAAAATGTGAAGGAGAAAGGGGGGAAGAGTTCACAAGGGAAGTGAAGGGAATCTTGATTCAGTTAAGCAGCCAGGGCTCATTTTCCCGCGGGTTCTAAGAATTGTCAGAAGTATAAGTTTGTTAGTGTTTTATTAGTGTTTTATCTTATTAAGGGTCTATTAATTTAGGCTTCATTTGTGTGCACTCAATGGAGGTATGAATTTAAAAGGTTCAATCCTTAGGCCATTAAGTATATTTGTTTACGTTAAGATTTAAACACTTATTTGATCTGAATATATCTTAATCGTTAAGATTTTGAATAAAGTCTCAATATCATTAAAATATGTTTTTGTATGAATTAATTTTTACCACCACTGTGTCCACAAATACTAGCTCCCCCACTCCTCCCACCCTCACCCCACCACCACCCACCCCTCACCCCACCATCACTAACTGCCTCTGAAATCACAACCACTACCACCATCACTCACCCCACCCACCTACCTACCCCTTACCCACCCACTGCGCACCCACTCTCTAACCCTCACCCCACTACCACCCACCTCCACCCTTCCAACCCCATCTCCACCACCTCCACCCCCTCTCCACCCCTCACCCCACCACCACTAACAACAACTTCCTTCACGCCCACCACCGCCCACCTACCCCCTACCTGTCCACCTACTTCCACCCCTCACCCCACCCCAACTCCACTATCATTAATCACCTTTGCCATCAGAATCGCCACTACCACAGTCGCCGACCACCAGCGCACCATCAATCGCCTTTGCCATCACAACCACCACCGCTGAAATCAATCAACTCCACCACCTTCGCGTCAATCACCACAATACCAACCACCTTCACCATCTCAACTATCACCACCACTATAAAACATCTCCACCATCACTACCAAACATAAATGTTTTATTTTTTTATCATAAAACAATTATATTTTATTAGATTTATATTTATTTTAGTATTTAGTTATTTTTTATTTGAATTCTATATTTATTATGTTTAAATAAATACATTATGCACATTTAGAAGTTGAAAAACAAACAGTCTTAATCATTTATTATTTAGATCTAGAAACAACATCTTAATCATTTAGATGTTCATTCAGATTTAGACGTCTTAATCTTAACGAAAACAAAGGAGGCCTTACTCATTATTATAATAGTCTAATAACCTATTAGGCTCAGTATGAGAAGTTGAAAGTGTTTTTAAAAAAAATATTTTAGAGAATTAAAATGTTTGACTAAGCTTTTAGAAAAAAATTAAGTATTTTTTAATAGTAGCATAAATTATTTTTCAAAAGTTGATAAAAGTAACTTTTCTGTGGGAGCACTTTTAGAACTTTGCTCAAGCATAAATTGTTGCTCTAATATTGAAAAAAGTATTTTAGATTGATTAGTTAAACACAAATTGTTATTTTCAAAAAGCATTTTAAAAAAATACTTTTGGCAAAAGCACTTCTTAAAATAAACAAATTTTAGAATATACCAATGTTGAAATTTCGAGATACAAACTTCTGTATTTTGATTATGAATTCGGACATAAAAGTTTTAATTTTCTTAAAATAAAATTTATGTATTTTGAAACTACGTAAAAATACTATAAATCATAATAATTAACAACTTAAAATATTTAAAAGACATATACAAATATCTGATAAAATGAAAACTTGGTTAACTCTTGAAATTTGAAAGAGAGACACCTAAATTGGAAATGAGGAGTATAAGTGTAGCACAAAGCTAAGGGAAAATAGCATAAGGAAATCAGAAAGGAAAATGTTTGATATTATCATTCACCGTGAGTTAAAGGAATCTAAAACAAATTTCATACTGTAGAGAACTGGAAACGTGGACTTCTTAACTTTATCCACATTAAGTGTTTGGTACGAAGATAAATGCTTTCCTTCATGCCAAACACGCCCTAAAATAATTGAAATGTACCTACTACAAGAATATAGTCAAGAAACTTCAATTAAAAAGTCACATTAATGGAAAAAAATTGTCATGAATAAAGTTTAGAGACAACTATTATATTAAATAAAGTTTAATTACTTTAAGATGATAAAAATAAATTTGTGACTTCACCTTTGTAAAATTTAATAATTTTATTGGTATAATGAATAAAGTTCAATTATCAAAATGAGTTGATTTTTATTCTGATGTAGAACCTCATCATTATACAGAAAGCACCTTAGCCAAATGTGCACAAGAAATGAAAAGTTTAACTAGAGATGTAAAGTTCGAACTTCTGATAGTGAGCCATTCCTCCTTTAAATATTAAATAAGTCAGGCATAGTATGTTCGGATACCAAATGCTTACAAAAAATTGTGCGGATTTCCCTTCATATGCACCTGTCTTTAATTTTTGCCCCTCAAATCGCTGGTCTTTAATTTTTACCCTTACTTTTTATTTAATGAAATTTGTGAGCCAAAGTACCTTTATTCACGCGTCTACGAAATTAAAGATTCAGGTTCAAACTCCAACATAGTAAAAAAATCATAATTTTGCAATGTAAGATTTCATAGAAACTATGCCTATTCGGGTGTAGTTGCATAGAAACTATGCCTTAAGGCACAGTTCTATAAGTGATACAATATCGGGGTCTACAAATCCCTCAAAAGCCTTCATCCGAGGACAAGCCGAGGAACTCCAAGTTTTACAAGTTATGTTGATGCAAAGAGAGGTTTTGGAGTCCCTTGAAGGTCTACACAAGAGAGTATATAACATTTGGATGATCGCTTAAAGTGAAGACGGGCTCGGTATTGAAGATGGCAAGGTCTGCGACACAACATACATTTCGTAGGTCATGTGTGCGACACTCTGTGCGATTCGCAGATGATGTCTGAGGATGGAAGTTAGCACAATTTGTGGTACTTATGCGGATCACATGCTGGACCTACGACATGTTGTGTGTTTCGGACATGGTGACTACGGGCCGGATGATGGTCACTTGTGGTTATCTTTGCAATTAAAGGCTTTGGTCACTTTTTGGATCTAGTTTGTAATAAAGCCTAATACTATAAATAGTAGTTCTCAAGGCTTAAAAGAGGATTTTTGATGATTGATGAATTTAGAGTAAAACTCTTGTTAGCTAATTTATAGTTTATAGTGTTAGCTTAGTGTTAGCTAGTGATTAGTGTAAATTATAGAGTGATAGTATAATTAGGGTGAATTCCTTGGTTGTCTATTGAACTTGTTCATGATTCTCACATGAGTTCTCTCACTTGTGGAATCATCTTCATAGCATATGTGCTTTTATTGAATAATCTTTAGGAGGTCTTTAGTTTAATAACCCTTGATTTCCTTTAGATTTCAATTATTGTATCTTGCTTCTATCCCTCTATTCTCATCCCAATTTCTTCAATTCTCATCTCCGATTTCTTACTATTTTAGTTTTCGTATTTTTGTTATCTGAATCTGTGTCTTCCACAAACCGGATCGTATCATTTGGTATCAGAGCTTAGGCTAGAGATTTGTTTCTACAATTCTTCAATCCTAGGTTCTTCTTATTTTGAAAAATCTAAAAATCTAAAAATTTTGAAAATTCCAAAAAAATTGGTGTTATTGTTTGATTTGAGTGAAATTGAGTTCCTAGAGGTCAAATCTACCTAAATCTAAAGTTTGAAGCAATTTGGAGGAGTTTTGGGTTGAATCACCATTGAAGGCCTTCAAAGCTTGAAGAACAACAAGTGGGTTTGGTTAAATTCGAGTTCCTTTGATCTTCAAAGTTATTGGGGTTTCTGCTCTATCATTTAAGGAGTTGAAATCCAAAATTTGGAGGAATTCAGAGTTGATTTGAACAATCCACCATTGAAGGACCTTCAAGTTTGAAGAACTCCAAAGTGGGTCTTCTTGAAGGAAGGTTCAATTAGCTTCAATTCATATTAGGCTTTGTTCTCCTCACTAAGAAGAGCCTAGATCTATAATTTTGAAGCAATTGGATTTGATTTGAAGGTGGTTGAAAAATTAGGTGTTCTTGAGCAATCTTTATACCTTCATAAGGAAGAAGACACCCAAAATAGGCATTTGATTCAAAACTTTTGAGAAAAAAATTGAAAAAGTATATGTTGGGTCAAAAATAGCAAAATATCTGAAAAAGTGGGGCCAATACAATCCAAGGACAAGAAATAATCAAAAGAAGGTCAGCCAAACAGGCCCTAACGGAAATTGATGTCACCAATTTTTTTGTTGCACGACACAATCTGCGAAACGCAGAAGTGACCGCGGAAGGCACTTGGCGAATTGCAGGTGACTCACACAACGTGATAGAAACATTGTCATCCAGGTTGCTTAACCCGCGAAACGCAGAAGTTGTCTGTGATTCGGAGACCGTGCCTTGGTCTAGCGGATCACGCGTTTCAGTTTTTTATCTCCAAACTCGTTTCGAATCCATTTCTTTTCACTTTTTTGATTACTCAAACTATTTAACATCGATTAGTTGACTTATTTGATTGTTAAATTAGTTCTTGAGTTCTATTTTTATTTCATGCTAATTCTTCTTAAGTTTTTCTATTTATTTCACTGAACTTCTTTGATTCCGTCCATTAGAGTTATTAAGTCGTCCGTACAAGAATTCATTCCTCCACATAGGCTAAGTGACCTTGTGAATTGATTGGACAAAGTTATTTACCAACCTTAGAAAATACTAGAGTGTAGTAAGTGGAGCGCAAATACGAGCAACGCGAGGAACATTACTTCTAACGTGTTTGTTGAGTTTTTGCAGGTACTATGACTAACTTCGGAGGTCAATCTCAAGATGGAAAGGACCCGATGTCCCTCATACTTAGGGAGTTGACGAGGATGAGAATGGAGATGAAGGAGAGAATGGAAAATATTGCGACTAGGATGGGAAATGTTGAACATACAAATCGAAGGGGGATGTTACAATCTAATGTAGGAGGAGAGTCGAGCCAAGAACCAACTATGTCATCAACTCTTAGCCGGGACAAGTACATACATTATACTTTCCTCAACCTACCCCCACACCTTTCCAACACACCCCACAACCTACTTTCTCAAACATCAACGTTCAAACAAATGTGAGGTGAATCAATCCTCATACCAACCCCCACTTATATCGACTATTCCAAGATGAGTTGCCACTACAAATGGCTACATATATATCTCCACAACATGTTCCACAAGTATCCCCATAGGTACCACCACAACATTTTTCACCCGAACCATACCAAATCCATTTTCCAAAAACTCCTTTATGATGACATGGTTGAGGAAATTGCTCAAAAATGATGGTGGAATAGACCACGACATGGGGAAAGACATGGAGGTTTTGTCAACTAAGATGTCGGAAGGCAAAGAGGTATTGAAATAAATCATGTGCATGAAAATCAGGATAAGTTGCAAGATTATGCATATAAAAAGGGACCCTCATCAATTTGAGAGGAACCCAAAACCATTACTCATGCTTCCCAAACCAAGGTTGATTACCAAGCAAAGGGAGGTGATAATACAATGGGAGGTAACAATGCAAAATCTAACTTCCCTCACCCTTCTATTATTCAATGTCATGAATGTCAAGGTAATGTGCACATTACAAGAGAATGCCCCAATCGAAGATCAATTATGGCTATACCTAATGGATACCACACCAATGATGATGAAAAATGTGGTGTTAGAAGTAAGAGTGAAGAATCAAGGGATGAACATGAAGAAGAACCCTTGAGGGGTGATGAAGAGCGATTGGAGGAAAGAACAAACTTGACTTATACATTACAAAGGCATATGAATGTTATGACTAGGGAGGTGTTTGACCAACGGGAGAATCTATTTCATGCTAGGTGCAAGATAATGGATAAGGTGTGCTCTTTGATCATTGATGGTAAGAGTTGCACAAATATGGTGAGCACTACTTTTGTCGAACACATGAAGTTTTCCACAACAAAATATTCTAGTCCGTACAAACTCCAATTGTTCAATGAATGTGGTGAAATGAAGGTTTCCAAGTGGGTGAATGTTAAATTTAGCATTGGCATTGGCAAGTATCAAGATGATGTGGTGTGTGATATGGTGCCAATGCAAGCATGTCATTGTTATGTCTATTTCTAGTACGGTTTTAGAGTATGTTTTAGGAAGTCTTTTGTAGTCTTTTAGTTGTTTTGTGTAGTATTATGCGTGTTTTTGCTTTGTTTTCAGTTTAAGCGATTCATGATGGATGAGGCGGAGATTAAAAGAAAATAGGCAGCTACTGAGGATAAAATTGGCTACCTAGGCAGAAGAAGCGGTTCAGAGAAGTGTTGAAAAATCGAAAGATGAAGAGCCACGGCCGATGAAGCAAGGGCCGAGGCGCCTGACTGGTAGAAGGCTGGAAGAAGTTGATTGGATTTAGAGTCGCGGCGCTACCTGGTTACAGCCGCGACGCTTGAAACATCGACGAAGGTGCCGCGGTGCCCAACATTAGAGCCGCAGCGCCCCATCGACGGAAAGTTCAAAAGCGAATTAGCGCTTCGACGCTCTAATAGCTGAGTTGCGGCGCCGACGACGTCCAGGCAGCGAAAAACCTAAATTTAACAAGGGCAAAATGGTCCATTCTGGGGTTTTTTCGTGATATATGCTGGGGGAGGCGAATTTTGGTGGGGAATCTCACATTGGAGGCAAGGAACAAGAGAGCAAGAAGCAATTAGAGATATCAATTGTCCATGTTTTTTTCCTTTTCTTTACTTTAATTCAGTTTATGTTGGATATTAAGTTAATTAGTCTTCTTAGCATGTCTATGAGCTAATTACTTTTATTAGGGTTTTTCGTTGAATCACTTGAAACTCTGTTATGATTTAATGCATTGCTAGTGTTTCTTCTTCATCTATTAAGATCTCTTCAACTTGTGTTTATTGAATGAGAATTAATTGGCCATTAGTTTTCATTACCTATATGATTTTAAATCAAGATCTGAAAAGTGAGGTTTGCATATGCTATAGTTGATTAGACGTATGTTTAATCTTGAACGAGAGTATCACGATTGCCTGTGTAGCTTTTTAGGTTATTGATCTTAATCCTCTTATGTGATTGAATTTATCATAAATCATCAAGTATAAATTAATCTTGTTTTAATATTTGGAGTGTGATAGAGTTGATGACACCTCCTAGAATTCTATTCTTTCTTTGGAATTTAGAAATGGATATTTATTAATTCTTGTGAACTTTTAGTGGTGAGAACTTTTAGACCATGTCATGCCTTAGTGGCTTGTAAAGGTGGAAAAGATCGGCCTGTAGTTTGTTTTGCTTTGTTATGTTCCTTTTAAGGCGTCAATTTAGTTTTTGCATTAATGTACATAGAATGTACCAAAAAAATTAATGCACATAGAAATTGTATATCCATATTCTGCACACTTTCAAGGATGTTATTTAGGGAGTAATTTTAAAATTGTTTTTGTTAGGTTGTTACCTGTGGCAGTATTCCTCTTGAAACTTCTTTTCAGCGGATACCAAGATGTGTATATGCTTCTACAGAATTGCACGAATACAAAGGTTGGGTTGGAAAATCTGCACATCCTAGACACCGTTGCTTTTCATGGGGATGCAGGCATTCGGAGGTTGGTTTTTGCATATCAACTATTTGAGTATTTCTTCATTTGATCCCAGTACTTAGTATCAATATAGTTAATGTTGATATTTGTATTATTTCATCCTCGTAAGAAGTTCAATACAAATGTTCCTAGAGATTATCCGGTACTTGTGTTGTTGGGAGGCAGCAGGTACTTGATGGAATAGTAGAGGTGCCATAAGCTGAGGTGTCATTACAAAAATTACATGGGAACTTGAATTAAGTTATATTGAGCTTCAAGCTGAAATTTTGGAATTCAAGTCATATAAGGCCATGTACTATCTATGTTCAAGCCTGTACAAAGAAACTTCAGTGCGAGTTCATAAAGTCGAAAGGTCTTGTAACCAACATCATATGTCAACTTCTAGGCTTTAAATTTTCAGAAATTTCTAGGCTTCAACTGGTCAGATTTTGCTAAAGATAATAGTCCTGTTACTATTTCTGATACACAATTTTTTGTACTATTAACTCCTAAAAAGAGGTCATAACAAGTGACAATTGATACTTGCCTCTTCCTCTCATCCCAGGATTTTGTACTGGTCATGACTCCAAAGGTTATTTTTAATGAGAAACTTGTATATGTTGCTGACTTCTGTATGTCTCTTTGTAACAGAAATATGTTGGTGATTTCTATATATCAGACTTCCAGACTGGATTAAGAGCACTTGTGAAGGCAGGCTACGGAGCAAAGGTGGCACCATTTGTTAAACCAACAACCATTGTTGATATAACGAGTAACAAGGAATTGTCTCCCAACTTCCTAAGATGCCTTGCTGATCGGAGCCTCTCAAGTGACGACCGTGTAATGCGGCTGAAAGAAGGGTAAGTCGAGTTTATTTCGTGTATTTATTTCTTACTGATTATATCCTCCTGTTATCCAACTCATGAGAGCTTCCCGCTAGGGCTGGCAAAATGGTCAAAAAGAACAAGTAACCATCCAATCCTACCATTAAATATGGGTTAAATGGACAATTTTAAAATGGATCAAGTATGGATATTATTACCCGCAAGGGTAGCCAAGTTGGTGTAGCAGTAGAGCGCGGGACCGCAAGGTCACGAGTTCGATCCCCTGCATAAACCTTCTTGGTTGAGCCTGTCACACATGGCTTGCCAAGTGTGGTTAATCGGCTGACGTGGTTTGCAGGCTATTGCGTCAGTCCGGATTTACAATGTGCGCACTCGAGAGAGTAGCGGCTGCGGGTTCCTTCGTCAACAAAAAAAAAAAGTATGGATATTATTCACTAAAACACGGATATCCATATTATCAAATACCCATTTGTCTACTTGTTATTATTCATAAGTTCTTGATTTCTGAAAGTCTAAACTTATTTTAGCTTTTAGCTTGTATTCTCACATGACTATTATATCCATATTATCCGTCCGTTAACCTATTTCAATTTTTGTGAAACCCGTTTTCAACATGCTCATATCCTATCCAACCAGCCCGTTTGCCACTTCTACTTCCCACTAAGATTCTTTGTGATTGCTTGAAAATCACAGTTACATCAAAGAAGGGAGGACCGTAAGTGTCATGGGCGTTGTAAGGCGCCAAGACAACGTGCTAATGATTGTTCCACCGGCTGAGCCTATTTCAACAGGTTGTCAATGGGCCCGCTGTCTACTTCCAAGTTCCAACCTACGTAGAAGGTCTCATATTGGGTGCCGAGTATAACGATTTAACTAACTGAACTAGCCTGTTGAGATAATATTGGGCCTCGTTCTAGCCCAGATTACATTTGGAGCTTTTTGTAATGGGCCTGGATTCACTTCCAAGCCTCATCGTATTCTTCATGGACCATGTACACATGAAAAGGACCTCACATAACCACTTTTAGTGAAAGGCATGGGTTAGACAGTCTAATTTGCATAGCAACATGCTACACTTGGCCATAGAAAGCAACTTTATTGAATAAGACATAATTCAAGATATTTTACATTAAAAGAATTGCAATGATGTACCTTTTGCTAATCTATTTATCATATCTATTAATTTGATTAACTTAGTGATATATTATGTTACTGAAAGTCTAAAATATGAAACATGTGGTAAATAAATTTTTAAAAAAAAGTTACAACCAAAGGTTACGGTAGGATGGATAGGACTCATCCTATCCTTAACCAAAAGTTTTGTGTTTGAACCTTGGATATGTAGAAAATCTTGGTAGAGAGCCTTTAATGGGCTTTATGCTACGAATCTGGATTTGTCGGGGATTGAATACGAGTACTGGTCGAAAAAATCCTAGTAGGGAGCACTTTCCTTTTAATAGACTTTATGGGACGTGAATCTAAATTTGTCAGGGCTCCGATACGGATACCAGACACAGTATACGAAGCTAAAGAAAATAAAATATGAAACGATCTATATATAAGAATACATGAAATGAAACCTTTAATGTTACTAAAAAGATAGATTATGCAACTATCCTATTTGGTCCCAACAATTTCATTTCATGGCAGTGCCAATAAAGAAACCAATTTCTAATGAGTCAAGGTACCTTATCCCTACATTGAATACGAATAAGAATTCCAAACTTAGGATCTGAAAAAATCCATCTTTGAAGGAAGTTTAGCTTGGCTTGCATGCAGAGGAACTATGAGATGATTTTTTAATAAATAATATGATGTACGTATCAGTTTAGATATATTTTGACTATTTCATTAGATATTTATTATCTTCTGCGAATATATAAGATATTAAGTAACTTTATCTATCACAACTTCGACAAATAGGAAAATATCACTTAATATTTTTACCATTTTTAGAAAATAAAAATTGATTTTAATATGAAAAAATGTAAGAGATGTAGTGTGGATGCGGGCTAAACGCATATTTAAGATTATGGAGATACTCTTCTTAGGAAACATTTTTTAAGTGAGCCTTAGATGACCTAAGTTCAAATTAGCCGCTTCAGTAAATTTCAAATACTAGATGACAGTGACGGAATCATTTCAGTAAGAACTGAGAAGATTTAAAACATACGAAAATAAACACAAGGAGAAGCTAAAGATATTCTAACATCTATTATATATATATATAAAAAGGTTATCCTTATGTCGATGAGAAACAAATATAGAGTTGAAGATTTAAAAATAACTTTTTAATAACATGTTTTTGCGAGTAGTTCCTCCAGTATTTGCCTACAATGATTAATGGGCATACATATTAAGAACTACATCTATTTCGGCAAGTACTAAATACTCTAATCGTGATAGCTCCCTAGCAAACAATCTAACTACTTGTATGGACCGTTAACCCTATAATGATGCTTGTAAGATGATATTAATCTCTCTTAGAGAGTCTTTCATTAATATCAAGGTATATATATAGTACAATATTCATCCCTTATACAATAGGAATCCTAAGCCTATACAAAAGAGAAATCCTAATCTTACCATAATTATATTTACACAATATATGAAAATATTCTAATTATGGGTAGGGAGTATATTATTTCCTATATTTACACGTTTACAATGCTTAGCATTATTATATAAATATCGTCTTTTTAACAATATTTTTTTTTTTTAGGGAAAGAAGTTCAAATGAGCACCCTTACGCCTCCTAGCTCCGCAATACATATTCCTAAATAGAAGTTGTAGTGATATTTTTATAAATCAATTTCTCTAAAATTTTGTGGCTCTTAACAATGAGGCTACTTTAAAAAGCAAATTTTAGCATTGATTGATTAAAAAGGAAACAAGGAGAAGAAGAGTTGGATTCCTTCTAAAAAGAGTTTTTGTTTTTTTTTCCTTAATATTTTTTTTATATTTTCGCTCGGTATTTGATATTCATTGTGCTGCATAGGTCCAGTTGGCAGAAGCGCTTCTTGTATATTTTTTTTACTCACGACTCGAACCTAAAACCTTTTATTAATAAAAATCAGTTGCACCACATTTTTTCGTGGTCTTTTTCTCTCTCCGTCAAAGTCTTAAACAACTTTAATTTGATATTGAACTAAGAATTCACGAGAATTCCCTGAAATCACTACTTTGACATTCATCTTTCTCTGCCAAAAACAAACAAACTCACTCACTTTTTTTTCCTCTCCAAAAGATGACTAATATTGCAAAAAAGTCTTGCCACTCTCACAGATTACTTCTTGAAAAAAGACTCCATTATTATGGCTATTTTTCTTTCAATTTTTGTCACCTTGAAACCCCAGCCTTATCTTCATCATCCATTCCTTTTCCATAGCTATTTCTTGTAATTTTTAGTTTTAAAAAAACTCCATTTTTATGTCAATTAGAAAAAGACTCCATTTTTATGGCTATTTTTTCCAGTATTTGTCTCTATATGGAAAGTTCATTCCTTTCTTGTTTTCTTGATGTATGGCTTAATGGGTTGTCTTTGTTTTTTGTTCTTGTTTAATATATTCATGAATTTAAGCACCCATGTTTCTGAATCAGTTCATGCATTTCTTGAAATCAAATCACACATTCAGAAGAAAATCACCTTCTGAAAGTGTGTTTTGACACTTAATTGTTTTTTTTTTAAAAAGAAGGGGTTGTGTTTTCACAATTTGTTTTTTAAAAAAACACTTTCTTGAAGTGTTGCTTGTTCTTGTGATAAGGGTGTACCAAAAACAGCCTCTCTAACCCACAAAAGGCAGGGGTAAGGTCCTACCCTCTCCGACCCCACTCGTCCGACACTGTATGTTGTTGTTGCTACTTTCTTGAAGTGTGTTTTGACACTTTTTGTTAAAAAAAGAAACTAGGGGGTGTGTTTTGACAAAAAAAAAACATTTTTTCAATGGCTACTTGTTTTAATCCATTTAGGCTAAGAAGGTCTAAGAGTAATAAACCATTAGAAATGCCTTCATCTTCATCAAGAACTCAGTGGAATAATTCATCTGATATGGAAACAATGGATAAGAAAAGATTTGATAGCTTAGAGTCATGGTCAATGATATTAGAATCTGATAATGTTGAAACTTGGGAAGTGTCTAAAGAGGATCAAGAAGAATGGACAGCTGATTTGTCTCAGTTGTTTATTGGTAACAAATTTGCTTCTGGTGCACATAGCAGGATTTATAGAGGAATTTATAAGCAGAGAGCAGTTGCTGTTAAAATGGTTAGGATTCCAACTCATAAGGAGGAAACTAGAGCTAAGCTTGAACAACAGTTCAAGTCTGAAGTTCGTCTGCTTTCGCGTTTATATCATCCAAACATTGTGCAGGTTGCAGTTCTTTTACATTACACAATTATGTATTTTATGATCTTTTTATGTTATTTATCATGTTTACTTGTCGATTTTTAAAAAAATGGGATCAAACCGATCGGAGTCAGTCATTTTTCGGTCAGTCCGAAAGTTCTGTCAGTTTTTTTCGTGTTTTGGTAGCCACCTTAATTTTTAAGTTCATTCTGTTAGTCGGACCAAAGGTGCTGAACTTTAGCAAAGTTAAGGGACTAAAGATGCTCAAGGTTATATTTGAAGGACCACTCCCATAGATACGGGACAATTTTGGATAAAAACTCTTC
Organism: Anisodus tanguticus; assembly: GCA_034509755.1. Classification (NCBI taxonomy): domain Eukaryota; kingdom Viridiplantae; phylum Streptophyta; class Magnoliopsida; order Solanales; family Solanaceae; genus Anisodus; species Anisodus tanguticus. The sequence goes on along the minus strand of CM067543.1, from coordinate 1,209,294 downwards.
TTTTTGTTGTTTATCATGTTTATCTGTACGTGTCTTTATTGCGCAAGGGTGGTGTCCAGAGATGTACATTATCATCATACTGACATCAACTTATAGTACTTTCTGGATAATTTTCGAATATCTAATATTAAGTTTAAAATATTGAGTTGATCTAATTACTTCAATTTAATTTAGCTCCGAAGATTAGTCAAATTGACTCTCGATAAGCGAAAAGTATCACATAAATTGGGACGGAGAGTAAAGCGCAAATAGAGCAAAAATTAGTTTTTTTGGTTATATATACAAACCTTTGAATCCCCTTTAACTTACTTTAGGTCGGAAGATTGAAACTCTTGAATCCCCTTGTTAAAATTCCTGGCCCCGCGCCACTCTCTACAGGGTACTTGTTTTCTCTCGGTAGTATAGATGCCTATGTAATTCTTCCCACCAAGACTTAGGCAGGTGGGGAAAAATCACATAGCGGTTTTTATCTCATGCTTACGTGTATTCTTGTAGTTGGAATAGTTGAAATTTTCTCTGAGAACTGAAAATTATGCTCCTGCATTCAGTACTATGCAAAAATGTTGTTCATTGAATGGTTTTGTTGTGTGGGATCTTTCAAGTTTTTAGCTTTTTTCTTCTTCCTAGTTTGATTTCTGTGAATGAGACTATCAATTTGGATTCCGTAAATTTGTGCAGCTTCTATTGATGCATATTCTACTGTCAAATGATAAATTTTCTTACAATATATCTTGTTTATCTACAGTTCATTGCTGCTTGTAAAAAGCCTCCTGTATACTGTATCATTATGGAGTACATGTCACAAGGAACATTGAGGATGTATCTCAACAAGAAAGAGCCTTATTCACTTTCCATAGAGACTATTCTGAGGTTAGCTCTCGATATATCACGAGGGATGGCGTATCTTCATTCACAAGGGGTGATCCATAGAGACCTCAAATCAAGTAATTTACTTCTGAATGACGAAATGCGTGTCAAGGTTGCAGATTTTGGGACGTCGTGTCTTGAAACACAGTGCCGGGAAGCCAAAGGAAATATGGGAACTTACCGTTGGATGGCACCAGAGATGATTAAGGAAAAACCTTATACTCGCAAAGTTGATGTGTACAGTTTCGGAATTGTGCTCTGGGAGCTCACAACGGCTCTGTTACCATTCCAAGGAATGACACCCGTGCAAGCCGCTTTTGCTGTTGCCGAGAAGGTTAGGTTCTAAAGCTGATTTTCTAATACAATCAGACCTCTCTATAACAGCCATACTTTATAACAACATTTCACTATAACAACCATGTTTTCTGTAGAACCGATCTTTCATGTCATGTTATATTATATGTTCTCTATAACAACATTTCGCTATAGCAGTCAAAAAGTATCAGGACAAACGATGTTGTTATAGAGAGGTTTGACTGTATTTAAATTTCTGGTTGACTTTGCTTTTAGACTTTTGCACATATTTTTTTTGGAAATTTGAGGAACTTATTAGCAAGAACAGTTCTTCCTCATCCTGACTCGATTAACTCGCCAAGAACTAAATCAACCTCCATTTTTTAACATTACTTTGGTTACCTGATGATGAAGTCGCTAAATTTTGCCATTTTACGTTACAAGTAGAGGAAGCATACAAAGCACCTATAATTGGTGCTTCTTTTATTAGTTTCTTGGTGTACATGTCTTGCTAGAGCTTGCTGCATTTGGAAGATTTGTGTCCTAAGTATATTTCCTTAAAAGAATCCTACTATTGTGCATCATTCCTTAGAACTAAGAATTTAGCATCCTTGTCGAACATATAACATTGTTTACTACTTTTAGCCAAAAAAAATCCCCACATTTTATTTTTAGAAGAATACTGATCCACAGTTTAAGAAACCCAAATCACTTTTGATCTTAGACTTTAAATGAACACACGGGGTCACTCTCGAGCCTTGAAATAACTTTCCTTCGATGAGTAACCAGTGAAACTCATTTTCTTCTCAGCCATGAGCTGAACTTTAGTTCATTGTACAGTAGGCGCTCTTGAGAGATGAAGTTGTTTCAACCATCACTTTTTTCAGACAATAAAGTGATTACTGATTCATATGCTGAAGATTTCAAAAGAAAATAGTGGTTATTAATATATGTATCTGAAAGTTTGGAATGATCTTTTTCTCATTATGCCTCCTTGTTCGTGATGTATATGATGTGGGAAAAAGGCATGCTTGAACACAACACTATTACATATTTACAATTCATGCATCGCTTAATTATCAAATGTTCTCTGCTCCATGACACAAAAGGTCACCAATTTGGAATAAAACTCCAAAATCGGGGCGGAACTAGCTCTTGGGTTACAGGTTCCGACCAAACCCAGTAGTTTTGGTTCAAATCTTGTATTTGTACTAAAATAATTCATTAAATATATATGCATTATTAATTTAGAACCTAGTAGCTTTAAAGACTAAAATCCCGAACCCATAAGCTTCAAATCCTGGCTTCGCCTTTACTCCAGAACCCGTGACCTAGCAATAGTCTCCTTTCACTATTTGATATTTGTGTCCCTAGAGGCGCATAACGACAAATGATTTGATGTACCCGAAGAACTGGAGCAATCCAGCAGCTGGGAAGGGACCTAGAAGTGCCTACTATACTACAAGAGGCGGATCCAAATTTGAATTTATGAGTTCTGGTTTCTAAAAAGGACAGTTTATTAGGTTCCTCAAAAAACTATTTATATATATATATATATATATATATATGTTAAGTGAATTTCTTAACAAAAATACAGCGTTTTCGTCGAAGCTACTGGTTCTGCCGAACCTCTATCTAACACTCTAGCTCCACCCCTGACTAATACAACACACTACACTTGTATCTACACATTTATAGAGCTCACTCCTGTCCCGTGCCTGACAGAGCTAAGAGATTTTTTGAACCGTTTTTCATTTTTAGTCTGATGCAGTCTTCTTGATACCTCCATAAAATTCGAAGGCCTTTCATCCATTTTATATCGGTATTTCACTTTTTCTTCACTATTTTGCAGAACGAACGACCACCCTTGCCGGCCAGTTGTCAACCAGCACTTGCACACCTCATAAAACGCTGCTGGGCAGAAAACCCCTCGAAGAGGCCAGACTTCACAGACATCGTTTCTGCTCTAGAGAAGTACGACGAATGTGTCAAGGAAGGCCTTCCGCTGACTCTCCATTCAGGATTAGTCAGCCGAAACGCGATTATTGAACGCTTGAAAGGCTGTGTATCCATGAGTTCATCTATAATTGTACATGTCTGACTCTTTTTACCAACAAATAATTGTCATTTGTATTTGATCAAAGCCTCTTGGTTCTCCAATAGGTTTAGAAAATTACAACTTGTATATATTTTAATGTGTACTAATTATCACATCTGATGTAATCCATGTTATAGAATATTTGACATTATTGTGAATGGTCTGTTGGTGGCATTTCATGTATGTACCTAATTATCTTTCCTTTCTTGAACTAATCAGTGAGAATGGTTGTTATTGAGTGGTTGAATTATAAATAGAGAAATTTAGAATTTAAAGTTTATCGGTTCCTACAAATAATCATTCTTTCCTTTCGTCCCTTGCTGCATAAGGCACGCCTTTCCTCCCAAGACCAATTTAATTACGACTTCTCCTTCCTTTATTTTCACGTTCTTCTCGAATACCATATATTTTCACTATATTATAAAAAGCTTTAAGTAGGGCTCCAATAGTTCTTACCACCAAATAGACTCTGATTAAATTTCATGTTTAGATATTATATAAAAGTAATACTACAAAATGACAGTAACTGAGTGTCAACTTATATTGAAAATGCTAATTAAAAGTTGACGAATTTTGGCAATTTGAGGACCAAAATAATTGTGGTAGAAAACGAGAGAAAAATTAGTATTAATAAGAATATGTCGATATTCAAAGTAGCTAAAGATCATGACTCGTGAGATAAGATAACATAAACAACTTTTGCAATATTGAGTAGTGGGGAAGCGTCCAAATTAATCGAGTGTAAAAACGGATATTGACCACCGGATGAGAAATCTATATAAAAATATATATTATATTTTTTATAATGACTATTTTCACTTCGCTAATGTCCAAACACTACAAAAAGAACATGAATTAGAGACAAATAACTTTTATGACCAAACAATAAAATTCATAATAAAATTCATCACTAATTCTATTTAGTGATGAATTATAAAAAAATTATGTTAATTACAAGATATTTAGTCATTAATTAACTACAAATTTCGTAGGTAACATGTGTTTTTAATATGTAGGAGTTGGTAGACTCTTTCAGTTCAACTTTAAGAGTTGCTGAGTGGTTGGATGGACTCCTTTCAGATATCTTGTACTACTAAAATATCATAAAATTATTTTATTGTATAATTGAAGATTGGCTTATTTTAATTTGAGTGTGCCAACAACATCAATAATAGTACATTGCTTTAATTAATTAAACTGATTTTCAATAATTAAAGCTTCATATGCTACTCGAGACAAGATTCATGCCATCTTTAAGTGTAGTTTCCATGTTCTAATCGAGTTTCCGTGTTTAACTAATATACCTCGACAATAAATAATAATTTTTCATCATAAAAGATAATTATTTGTAACGCTTTGCAGTAGGCATGGATTTGTAACCTGTAACATACGGTAAATGAACTCTTAACAACAGACAAATTAAAACTATACTACATCGATAAACATTAATATTATCTTAATTTATGATAAAATTATCTATTTAGATATTATATAAAAGGTACTATAAATGACAATTTCTATCCCACTGAATCGCACCGACAATATAAAATTCTTTACACTGTCAAAATATATGTAAGTTAAATTTATAAAAATTTAAAAATCTATAGAAGTATACATTTTCAACATTGTTGTTGACTTATTTTCAATAGTAAGAATTGTTGAACAAGTTGACTCTATACTTTTTGGTAAATTCTCCCACTTAGACCAGTCTTTAGGTGTTATTTAATGGTCATGTTTTTTTTTATTGACTAATTATATCTATAGACTTCCATTAATGACTTTTACTATCTTATATTATTCTATTTTTGTACGTGATTGTTGAACACTGTGATGGTTCTTTGGATTGCATCATTGCACACACAAACAATTTTTTAAAGGTGTCAAAAGTTATATGTATACCAAATTAATTTGTAGGGACAAAATTTATAGTCAAAACTAAAAATGATGGTATTATTTAGAGGTGGTAAAATTAGCCCATGAAACATAATTCGTCCAACCCGTTTAAGTTTGGGCGGGTTATTGACCCGCTCATGTATTAGCTCAGCTCAATCCATTTGAGCCCATCAAAAGTTGGGCTGATATGTAGCCCAAATTGATTTATTAAAAATCTTGTCAAATATTTTAATTTGATATGTTATATATAACTATAATAAAAAATAATGATTTTATAAGGTATTTAAATAATATAAAAGAACAAATAAAGCAATTAAAAGTTAGTAAGAATTGGGCGGGTTGGGTTATGACCCGCATTTTAGCCCATTTCGACCAACTCATTTCAGCCCAAGTAATTTTTGGGCGGGACCCGCCCATTTATTAGCTCAACTCATTTTGACCCGACCAAATTCAGCTTAACCCACTCATTTGACAACTCTAGTATTATCAGAGCCAGATTAAGAATTTAAATTTATATATGAATTTAATTTTTTATAATTTTTAGCATTAAATTTATTATATTTTTAAATTTAATTGAAATTTGAATTCTTAAAAGAAACAAAGAAAAGAAAAATAGTCAAATACGTCAGGTAGCAAGCAAATCCCAAAATGTTAGTTGATCGACTAGACCGTTGTCTCTATTTGATTTATATATGCTTTCATCTCGACCAATGTGATTCACTCCTACTAAAATGCCTTTCGATAGAAAATGGTATATACGGTATATCACTTGGAGCGAAAGTTAATAATTAATATACTATATTTGGAGAATTCATTTACAAGTGTAATTTGTTAAAATCAGAACTTAGAAAGCTTAGAAAACTGAACAAAGGAATGTATTATTCAACTCAACATACCGATGGCTATATATAGCTTTTACACAAAACAGAAATAACAAATTTACGCTTTACAATCCTACAACGTAGTGGCTTAGAAAACAAACTCTATCTCTCCTAAAGAATAGGACTTATTTTAACAACCTAGTTGACTTAGTAAACTCAAAACAGAAGCAACAAACCTATAGCTAACATTCCCTCCATTAAGCTAAAACATATGCATTTAGCTTACTTCTGATGCAATAACCATTCCAAGCATACCACGTAGTTTCTCAAACTGCTCTAGCTTAAGTGGCTTTGTCATTAAGTCAACAATTTGTTCTTGAGAATTGCAATACTTCAACTCAACAACACCATCATTCACCAAATCTCTTAAGAAATGAAATCTAACACGAATGTGTTTGCTTTTACCATGAAAGACAGGATACTTAGACAATTGAATAACAGAACTATTATCACAAGTAATTATAGTACCTCCATTCTCTTTCATTCCAATCTTTCCCAAAATTCTCTTGAGCCAAATACACTGACATGCGCATAGAGCTGCTGCGATATATTCTGCCTCAGTGGTAGACAAGGTCACCACTGGTTGTTTTTTTTAAGACCATGAAACTGCTCTAGACCCAATCATGAACACATATCCAGAAGTACTCATCCTATCGTCAAGATCATCAGCATATCCGCTATCCGTGAATGCCAAGAGTTTTGAACTGCCATTTCCCTTTGAACTGCCTTCTCCCTTCTTGTAGAAAATGCCTAGTTCAGTTGTCCCCTTCAAATACCTTAGAATCCTCTTAGCTGCCAATTAGTGTGATATGGTTGGCCTAGACATGTACCTGCTAATGAGACTTACACCATACATTAAGTCGGGACGAGTCACAGTTAAATACATGAGACTCCCAACTAGCTGTTTGAACAAGGTTGTATCAACTTTAGTTCCTCCTTCATCTTTTGAAAGCTTTGTACCAGGAACAATTGGATTTTTCACAGCATTGCTACTTGCCATCTCAAACCTTGTTAATACCTTTCGCGCATATCTTCTCTGACAAATAAAAATACCATTCGAATTCTGCAACACTTCTACTCCAAGAAAATGCTTCATTCTTCCCAGATCAGACATGTCAAACTCCATCATCATTGAGTTTTTAAACTCATTACACATGCTCAAATCACTTCCAATGAAAACTAAATCATCTACATAAAGGCTTATTATTAAAAGTTTACCTCCTACTGATTTGGTGAACAAAGTATGCTCACTGGAACATTTCTCAAAGCCGACACGCAGAAAATAAGTCTCAATTTTGATGTACCACGCCATTGGTGCTTGCTTGAGGCCATATAGAGCTTTCTTTAATTTGTAAACTCTTCCTTCTTCTCCCTTCTTAATAAACCCTTCAGGCTGTTGCACAAATACTTCCTCCTTGAGCTCACCATGAAGAAAAGCACTCTTTACGTCAAGCTGAAAAACTTCCCATCCATACTGTGCTTCTGTAAGTATTACTCGAATGGTGTCGAGTCTTGCAACTGGTGCAAATACTTCAGTATAATCCACTCCATAGCGTTGTGCATAACCCTTAGCTACCAATCTCGCCTTGTATTTCTCTACGTCCCCATTTTCGTTAAGTTTGGTCTTAAAAACCCACTTAACTCCAATAGGCTTAGCACCCTTAGGAAGATTCATCAACTCCCAAGTCTGGTTCAGCTTCAATTTCTGCTGTCATTGCCTCTCTCCACTTCTTGCTTTTAACGGCCTCTTCAAACAAAAATGGATCATCATCTATGATCATCATCATTGCATGCATATCTTCATCTTCTGAGAGTCCTTCACCTGTTTCATAATCTGCTATCCAGACCGGTTCTCTTCTGATTCTTTCATCCCTCTCTTCAACTGCAACTTCTTGAGTATTTATTTCATTGGGAAGTGAACTATCTGAACTGCTGTTGCCTGAGACACTCTGAATATTTTCTTCCTCAGTATGCTCATCACTTTCTTTATCATCTTCTAGAACATCCAACTTCAATTCGTCATCAGTTCTGCCCCAATCCCAACTCGCTTCTTCTTCAAATAAAACATCATTGCTGATGATAATCTTCTTAGTGACTGGATCGTACAATCTATAAGCCTTGGATTCATCACTAACACCTAGTACACACTTCTTACTCTTTGAATCCAACTTGCTCTTCTTCTGGTCTGGAATGTGAGCATGAGCTATATACCCGAAGATCCGAAAATGATCCACTGTTGGTTTCACACCACTCCATGCTTCCTCTGGAGTTTTCCCTTCACTGCCGCAGTTAGACTCCTGTTTTGAATGTGCACACACCATTTTACAGCGTCGGGCCAGAACATTTTTGGAACTTTCTTTTCAGCTAACATTGAACGCACTGTGTTCATGATTGTTCGATTCTTTCGCTCAGCAACTCTGTTCTGCTGTGGAGTATATGTTGCTGTCAACTGCCTGCTTATACCCTGAGCTTTGCAAAATTCTCCAAATTCATTGGAGTTAAATTCACCTCCTCTATTGGTTCTCAAACAAGTAATATGTGCGCCAATCTCCTTTTCAATGCATGCTTTGAAATTTTTGAATGCAACAAAAGCTTCTGACTTCTCATGTAAAAAATAAACCCAAGTTTTACGTGAATAATCATCAATAAAACTTATGATATACCTTTTATCGCTGTTGGAAGCCGGTTTGATAGGTCCACGGAGATCAGAATGCACCAGTTGAAGTTGCTTCGATGCTCTCTACGAACTCTGCTTCGGTATAGATTCTCTATGTTGTTTGCCAACCAAACAAGCTTCACATAATTTCTCTGGAACTTTGAGCAGAGGCACACCATCTACCATTTTTCTGTATGCAAGTGTTCTCAACCCCTGATAATTCAAATGAAAAAGCGACGATACCACAAGTGTGATTCTTTTTCAGCCAAAGCTTCAGCTTGAAGACACATATCATTTTTTGGTGCCATAGATGCTAACAGATAGAACATTCTATTTCCACTCATATTAGTTTGCATAATTAACCCTCTTCTGTGATGATAGACTTTACAAGTCCCTTTCTGAATTAAAATAGCTAAACCCTTCTCCTGAAGTTGTCCTATGCTCAATAGATTGCTCTTCAATTTAGGTATGTAATAAACATCTGAAATTACTTGAATGATGCCATTCAATTGAAATCGTACACTTCCTTTAGCCACCATTGCCATCCTGGTGTCATTACCAAGCTTCACCGTTTGGCGAAATCCTTCCTCCAGCTCTGAGAACCATTCTTTGTTTCCGGTCATGTGATTGGAACACCCAGAGTCAAGAAACCAAACTTCTTCTCTTTTGGCTTCATGAAAGTCGACATATGACATCAACAAAAGCTCTTCTTCTTCTCGAAGTTCAACATAATTAGCCTTCTTCTCCCAATCAGGACACTTATATTGATAGTGTCCCAACTGATGGCATTTGAAACATTCAATAGTATCATTGTTTTGAGACATCCTCCCTCGTCCTCTACCTCGACCTCCTCGGAACGAGCCTCTGCACCTTCCTCTCCCTGGCTTATCATCATAAGAGATTCTTAAGGCTTGTTCTTCTTCCTGACTCCCCTGCATTCTCTGTTCTTGAACCAACAGACTTCCATGGAGCTCATTAATGGTCATGGTATCTAGATCATTTGAATCCTCAATTGAACAGACAACGTAATTGAATTTGGGAGTCAAAGATCTCAAAACCTTACCCACCACTGTGCTTGGATTCATAGCTTCACCATTCACCTTCATCTTGTTCACAATTGTCAGAGTTCGTAAAAGATAATTATCGATCTTTTCTCCTTCCTTCATGGTCAGCATTTCAAACTCCTTCCTCAATGCCTGCAGCTGTGCTCTCTTCACCTTGGTGGATCCTTGGTACTTCTGCTTCATTGAATCCCAGATCGCTTTTGACGTTCTTTTGTCGAGAATGGTTTCAATGATTTCTCTTTCAATTGCTTGAAACAAATAATTCTTTACCTTCAGGTCCTTGAGCTTAGCTTCTTCGACGCTCTTCCTCTGCGCCTCACTTGCTGATGAAGTCCTGATCGCTGGTGACGAAATCCCTTCATCCACCAGATTTCACATCTCTTTGCTCCTCAAGAAATTCTCCATCAACATCGACCAATGGTCGTAATGCCCATCGAATTTTGGAATCACGAATTTCTCTGAGGTTGTCATGCTTGCTTCACTCTCACACTCCTATTTTAGTCAGGCCCCTTTCAAAGCTCATGATACCAATTGTTAAAATCATAACTTAGAAAGCTTAGAAAACTGAACAAAGGAATGTATTATTCAACTCAACATACCGGTGGCTATATATAGCTTTTACACAGAACAGAAATAACAAACCTACGCTTTACAATCATACAGCGTAGTGGCTTAGAAAAAAAACTCTATCTCTCCTAAAGAATAGGACTTATTTTAACAACCTAGTTGACTTAGTAAACTCAAAACAGAAGCAACGAACCTATAGCTAACATAATTATGGTATATTAATTATTGACTATTCGATCCAGGTGGTATACCATGTATACGGTATACCACTGTTTATCACCTTTAACCAAGTCAAATTTCAACCTTTCCTTTTATTTATTACGTAGTATTATGTTAGTAAAGGCAATTTTTTTTTGTTTCTCGCTAGATGTTCGGTACTAGCTTTGAAGCTCGATTGATTAGTTTGAATTTGCTTCGGGAAGTTTCACTTTGCCTTATCTCTTTTGGAGGTAGAGAGATTATTTTCGATAGATCATCGACATAAGAAAAAGAACCTCAAAGCAGTATAAAAAATCATGACAAAAATAATATGAAAAAAAAATAGTAACTACCACGAAATAATCAACGAAGATCACAATCACTCCATCACACACACTCCTTTTCAAATAACTAACTAAAGTGCTTGAAAAAATGAGGTTGTTTTGGTAATATTTGCTTACCATAATGTTATAATGGAATCATGGCCCTTCCTTCCATGCAGTATAATGCTGATCGTTGGATATTGTGACATTTATTTATCTATTTTTTTCTTGGCTTAACGCAATAAGATAAGATCTTGTCAAGCGACTATGGTGACAGTTTCAAAACCCTAAATTGGATTCTGACTTGGAAATTGTAACATATAAAGTGAAGTATTCTTTTTTAAGACCCCATTATGTTATTTTTCTCATAATGAAAAGTGTTGTACATATATTATAATTTAGGCCTATAATATAACATGCATTTTGCTTGTTTCTACCAATAATAATATCATTTTTTTCTTCTATTTTTCATTTTTGTTCAGGATGACATAAGCGGATTCAGAATTTGAATCTTATCGATTTGAGTTCAAAATTCTATAACTCATTTGATTTATTGAATTCATAGTCTATTATTTAAATTTATTCAGGCAATCGTTTAACATATATATAAGTCAAAACTATTGAATTCGAATTAACCTATAACTTATGCACTAAATTGACGCGTCCACGATGATGGGCCTAATATTTACTGTTACTTGTGGATGAATATAGGAGTTTGTTAGAAAGTTTCACATAAATTTGTTGGAATTTGATGAGATAATTAATACTATGATCATATTCAGATCTTATATGATAGTTTAAATGATATACGGTCGACTTAATGCCTCTGCTCGTCAGTGGCCGATTTTACTATTTATACTCGTATTTTGAAGATGCATACAATAAAGAGAAGCATGTGAGATTTGATGGATATAAAAACATAATAATATACGTGACCTACAATTAATCTCCAAATTAAGTTCATAAATTTTGGCGATGGGTAATGCGGAGCTTAGTTAGGGTTAGGGGGAGGTGGGGGCCGGGGGGCGGGAGGGGGAGATTTTTGGGTATATGAATAAAGTTTTGCATTAGTAGTTGAAAAAAATCACATCAAAAGTTTAGGACTTTTTAGAAAAAATTGTGCGGACTAGGCTCAAAGCGAATAACAATACCAAGTTAAAGAGTATTTTTTGGCTTAACCCGATAGAAATTAGAGTTGAGAATATGGTTTCTAATACAAAAGAAGGCATGATCAATTCAGAACTGATGTTGAATCATAATAAGTCCAATTCTAATTAAACATTTATTAAACAATGTTAACTATTGTTTGTTCATTGTTTGACTTCATTTCTGAGTTTTAAACTCAATATAGTAACCATAAAACTAAAAGAAGTATATCATATTGCTTATGTAATACGATAATTAATTCAGAGTAGGTCGTTAGAAATGAGACTTATAGAATTATTTGTTTTAAGTGTTCAATAACTAATAACTCTGACGTGATTATACGTTAGTAATATAAAATACGTCCTTATACAGAATTTCATTTTTAGTGAGTGAAATTAAAGTTATATACCTGGAAAATTCCATCAAATCTTATAATCTAGCAGCACAATAAATTGCACTGACACCAGAAATAGACAAAAAATGACATATGTTCAAAAAGCTACAACAAACTCTAGAAAAAGACAAAAATGCATAAACCGCAAAATCACCTCCAAATGTGTGTTCCCATTAACTCTCTTTTTTTCTCGCAATTCGTCAAATCTAACCTACAAAATTTGTTAAATATTTTATCGGAGCCTAAAATATTTACTTTTGACAAATTTAAAAGACAAAATCTATTCAACAATTTATCTAATTAACAGACTACTTTGAACTTATCCTCAAACATAAGGAACAATTTCTGTTATTTTCCCTCTAACATAAGTTAAGTTGCTAGATGTTCTAAAGAACTGCAAAATTGAACCAACATGAGTCTAATTTCCCAACAAAACTATTTTCCAAGATTTTCTTACAAAATCAGAAGTGTACTTTTTTAGAATTTGATGGATAATAGATATGTCTCTTTACTTCTCTTAATTTAAAACTAGATTTTTCATAAACGACGGGTTTAAACACATTGTTTACCCGTAAAACGGTACAGTTGAATTTGTATACGTGGTCAAGGACATGTGTATCTCGAGTAACACGTTAGATAAGAACTCTAGATAAATTATACTGAAAATAAGTAATAATAAGATAAAGTAAAATAATGATTAGTCTGAGCCTTGTGATAGCTTCTGGATAAAGTTACGATAATTTGTATACAAGCACATAAATCGAGAGAATAAGAATAATTGTTTTGTAATAGCTAGAATATGATCGGTTACAATGGAATAACATGTCCTATTTATACATGACCAAAACAGGTACACAGCCCACGAAATATGCTCTCATTAATACATGAGAATAAATGTTGTAATAATTGGACAATCAATATCTCAATAAATGTCATTAAAGATCCATTGGAAGACGTATGACCGATTTTAGTAACGGTCGCCCGTTACGAACTAAACGGTAACTTCCGCTTTTCTGAATCACTGATGTCCACCGTTCATACATTACTCCCGGTACCGCTTGAATACTACCGGTAATGCCCCAAGCTGACTTGGACTCGGCTCAGCATCAATTGCCACATGTCGCATCATAATTCATACAACTATCTTATATGATCCCCGCACTTTTTGGGTGTAACTATCGTGTACCCGGAAAGTGGATTTGAATTTTCGACCGGACAAACCTCATATTTTAGAGGGAATTTGAATCGTAATGATTACCAAACTTCTCAAATGTCAAATTCATTCAATGCTTCTGAAACGGCAGCACCTGAACCATCACTCTGATCGACATGAACTGCAGCAATGATGGTGCACATCTTTTCACCTCCAAAATGTTTATATTTTTCTTCCATAAATAGGAGGTCAAATCTTTCACAAAAGGCAACCACAAACTTTGCAATATTTTTTTGAAAATTTTGCCTTCCTTCTTAAAAACCCTTTCAATAATGTCTTCCATTAAATCTTCCTCTTCTCACTCCTCTGAGGGAAACGACAACCCTCCAAGCCGCCGCCATGGGAAAGAACCCATTTCTCTTACAACTCAGAAAATTAACTTACACTCTACTGCTGCCGAAATCTTTCCTTCGGGCTTTGAATTCTCTGGAGATCTCCGTGTTCAAAATAACTTAAAACATGTTGAGAATTTTGAATCTAAAATATCAGCCAAGGTTCTTCCTGACGTCATAGAAGATTGTGGTTTTTTCTCTGACATAGTTGTCAGAACATTCGATCCTGTCGACCGAGTGCATTATCATATTGAAGGGTTTTTCATGATATATACTTATCTGTTCACCATTGGTTTTAAACTCCCTATTTCGAAGATTGTCAAGGATATTTGCCGCCGATACATGATTTGGTTAGGCCAAGTTGCTCCGCAAATTTGGAGATTAGTCTATTGCATTCAAATGTTAGCCAATAATGTCAATGCTTCGTTCATTATAGACCACCTTCTCCTCCTCTATTACCCTAGGGTTTTACGAGGTAGAATTGTCCATTTAAACCCCGGGGGAATCCGCAACCTTATTAATGAGGATGACTACGATCGTGATTGGATGACCCGCTTTATTTTAATCAAGACCGACCAAATCCATCAGCCTTCTTCGGATCCTTTTCCAAAATAGTGAAATTCTTCCAGTGAGTGTTTTCTTTTTTCCCTATAAACTTATTTTCTTGGTTTTCCAAAATAAGGACAATTCCTTTCTAATACAAGTGTTATAACTTTTCAGTCATTTTAGTTGAGCCACAACTGATTGAAACGATTTTTAAGTAGGTGGTAAGTCTTCTTCATGCCTCCCCCAACATCACCAGGTCATGGAAGTGTATCACCTCTAAATGGTGAAAGGGGAAATACCATGGTACGCTTTAGCCCCGACTCTTCATTTTATACATGTTTCACCCTGAATTTCCCAAAACTCCTTTTCAACATCTTTTCTCTATTCGAAAGGCTTTCGGTACGAAAGTACTCAGCCCAAAAAGTGTCATCTCATGTGGTTGCTCTGTCGAACATCCTCCCGTCTGCTCCTAGTAACCAGAAACAGAAAACTCAAGAAGATGCTCCCGAGACCTCGGTGGGAATTGGTTCTCGAGTAAGAAACCGCCACCGACTTCACGGAGCACTGAAAAGAAATGCATACGAAGGTTAAGGCGGGTATTATTCAAATTGATTATGAGGAGAAGGTGACTAATGAAAATGCCAGACCAGGTAGTCCCCGGCAGGAAGCTCTAGAGATGGAGACGTATGTTCCCCATGAAGACCCTTCTACGTATATCTCAATCCCTACTTCTGGAACTGAGGTCGAGACATCTACGTCTTCTCCCCAGAAATCTCACCATGTTAATCTCGAGGTTTCTCTTTCTCATCTTGCAGATTTATTTCTACATGTAGAATACTCCTTCATTTTTACTATTCTTTACAAACTTGCTCTCATTTACCAGTTGCAATCCTTTCATTCATGGTCACGTCTCTGCTCTCTTAACTGTTGATTTGACTAAAGAAAATGGCCCTTCCATTGAAGAAATGAAGTTGAAGGAAGAAATCCGGTATCTCAGGGCAGAAGTTGAAGACCTCCGAGCTGATCTTAGAGACTTGAGCTCTCTTGAGGCCTCTCTCTGTCTTTGATTACAGGATGTTATTGACTCTCTACGGGACTGGGAGATTTCCCTTCAGGCCTTAATCACGACTTACGTAACCCTTTAAGAGAGGACAACAAGGATAACAACCGACTTAGTGGAAGCCCAAAGACAGTTGCATGCCTCCGAGCACACCATCAATGAGCTTTAGGCTAAATGTAAAAAATGGAAGCTTCAGAGAGACTTGGCTGTCCTAAAGAGTCGCGTGGACACCCTTGAAGAGGCCAGCAAGCTGAGGATTTAAATCCCGTTTGAACTCCTGGACACAGAAATTGACCTCCATGATGCTGAGTTATCATTGGAAGCTCTACGAGGAGATAGAGAGGATTCAAATGCGGAAATTGATAGAGAGGCTGGTGATGATGATGAACCCTCCTATCTGATCTTTTATATCTTTTTGTTTTTATTGACAACACTTGAAACACCCCCGACGGACCATGGAACGGGCAGGTTGTAACCTTTTGCGCGAATTTATGTTCAATTTTAGTTTTTATTACTGGGTCACTTTTGGGCCCGATTAATATCGTTTGTATCTGGGCTATTTTCAGTTCGGAAAAAATATGAATGAATGAGCTTTCCCTTTTCTTTGCATTTCTGCGTAAGGTTTTCACTCTTTATTTATTTATTTCCACAAGCAAGTAGTGGTTACAAACTTTATTACTTTGCTTTATGAACCAGAACCTAACGTTGAGGCTCATTTCACCAGAATTGGCAAAACTTTAGAAGTTTGAAAACTTTTTAATAACCTTAATTTAGCCCCATATTTTTATTTTTAAATCGCTGCTTCTCATGGCCTCCAAAGTTAGTTCCCCACTTAATTTGGTTCGGAACAACTTAAACCTCTGCTACTTCTTGTATCCGGAGTCTTAACTTTTTTGCTAAGGTTTTTAACAAGAGAGGGCCCTTATTTTTAATGGTGTTGTAGAAGAGGACGTCATGTTCATCATGGCATGGAATTTTCAATATGTTTAAGATAATAGCATATGTTTTATGCTCGTGATGGCAAAGTTTTATTAATCATAAATGGAAATTTTTATTGATTCCTTTGACTTACAAATGTGAAGACAATTGCAAGAATAATACGGTTGTCATCTAGTGTGGTCAGTCTGGTTACATATACTTTAAACTTTTATTCAGTCCCTATCATATGGGAAGCCCCCATTATCAGGTGCTTGCTTGAAGCACTAAAATTTCATAAAATTTTCTTCACTCCATTTCGGGTGTATATGGCCCCTCATTATCCGAAAGATCATGATACGAAGACTC
Organism: Anisodus tanguticus; assembly: GCA_034509755.1. Taxonomy (NCBI): domain Eukaryota; kingdom Viridiplantae; phylum Streptophyta; class Magnoliopsida; order Solanales; family Solanaceae; genus Anisodus; species Anisodus tanguticus. The sequence goes on along the minus strand of CM067543.1, from coordinate 1,192,478 downwards.
GGATACTGGATAGATATCTTCGGTAGTAATACCATTAACATGCTTATTCGTGATGCTGCTTCATTAAAACTTTGCCGGAAAAACCTTATTGGGACAAATACCGGTCGAAGGAAAAAAGAGTGCAGCACATGATTCATCCTACTACACATAGTAGTTCTTCAAATGACTTGCATTCCAATTACTAGGAAGTATGTTTCCTTGTTGGTCTTCTAGCTGATAAGCTCATTTACCGGCAATATCGGTGACTATGTATGGTCCTTCCCAGTTTGCTCCTAACTTTCTAGCATTACTCTCTCGGGTACTCTGAGTGACTCTCCGGAGCATCAAGTCCCGAGTTTGAAGTGTCAGAGATTTGTGCGTCTGTTGTAGTAATGCTCTATTCTTTGCTTTTAGGCTACCATCCAGACGTATGCTAAATCTCAACATTCCTCGAGTAAATTCAGGTGTAAGGACATTGATTCTGCATTTGATTCTTCCTCATCCCGGAGGTATCTCAGGTTGGGAGTTTCTCTTATACTCATTTTTGTCGTGGTTGAAGGCTTCTGCACCGTAGATCAGGAAAAAAATGAGTTTCTCTGATACTTATTTTTGTCGTGGTTCAATATGCCCATAATATCTCCAGTAGCATAGATGACCAATTTCCTTTTACAGCTTCCCATTTCTTCTTCAAGTTCTGGATTATAGTCTTGTTTGTTGACTCCACTTGTCCATTTGCACTAGGGTGATAGAGAGTAGAGGTGATCCGCTTGATATTGAAGCCATTTAGGAACTCCGTGACCTTAGCTCTGATAAAATTTCGGCCATTGTCACAAGCTATCTCCTTGGGGATGCCAAAACAATAAATAATATGGTGTCAAATGAAGTCCTTCACCTCTTTCTCCTGTATCTTTGTATAAGCTCCAGCTTTAACCTATTTAGAGAAATAGTCAGTCATAAAAATAATTTGACATACCTATCCTGGTGCCGCTGGCAAAGGTCTAACAATGTCCATCCCCCGCTTCATGAACGACCACGGGGACACTACCAGATGCAGTTCTTCCCCCAATCGGTATAACAGTTGTGCATGGCGCTGATACTTATCACACTTCTTCACAAATAATTTAGTATCTTTTTCGATTCGGGGCCAATAATAACTGATACGCTCAAATTACACCTCCGAAAAGGATGTAAAGCGGTCGTTATTAAATATAGAACCCAACTAAGGTTGGGGTCAAATCCCATAGGAAATCCCATGAGAAAAATACATTTTAATTGTAAGCCTCAATAATTAGTCTAAATTTCAAAGGGGGTTGGGAAAATATTGATTGTTTTAATTATGATCTACTAAGTACTTCAAGAAAGAAATAGTTGCAAATATGTAATTCGATTGATGGGAGGACTGGGATTATGATCCCTCTATGTGAATCAATATAATTAGAGCTACGCTTGATATTAATTAAATATCTAATATACTAGACTATGGGTCAATTAAGAGTTTACCACTAGTCTTCCAACCTAGGTGATAAATTTCATCACTAGGATTTTCCAAGTCCTAGGATGTGCAATTCAATACACTTACTTAATCTCAAATTAACCATTCTATTCCTAGCTTTGGTTATTAGATGGGAGTTAAATTTCCAAATCATTGTCATTAATGTTTTTCCTACCCACTATTCTTTTCCAAGCAATAACGGGTTATAGGCACTATCATTGTTGGCCACCATTGATATCATTACAAACTGAAGCATTAATGGAGTATATTAATGGTAAACAATCTAATCAAGCATTTAAATACCTATTCATATTAATATCACCATTAAGGTTCACAGTCCTAGCTAGATGATTAGCTACTCATGATAAATAAAAATAAAGCATTCAATAAATAGGAATTCGTTGTAACTTACAAAGTAGTTCAAAGATGAAATAACTATGGAATCAAATTGATGTCTATATTTCCTCAAAAGCTTCAAAATAGGAACTATAGAGTGTTTGGAATAATGGGAACAAAGTCTGATGAGGAATCTCTTTCCTAAAACCCTATAAGTATATTTATAATCCCCAAAAAATGTGCACACAAATTGGACGAAAATTCCCCGCATCACGGTTGGCGAACCGCATATCATGTCGTAAACATGACCTGCGATTTGTAGGTCTTGCAAATGTACCGCTGTGTTGAACATCATGTCTTCAGTGACATGATCTACGATTGGTTTGCGGTTCGCATACATGACCTGCGGTTTGTAGGTCATGCTCTTGTTTTGCTCGAATTTTTAAATCTCTGTAGCACTCTGCGGTTGAACTGCGGTCCGCACGCATGACCTACGGTTCGCATGTCATGTTTTTAGGCATTTTTGCTCCTTTTCACTTATTTTCATCTCCGCACTCCTTGTCCTACAAAACAACACATATACATAAGAAATGACATAAAATGTACTCTAAGATAAACAAAAGCTTAAGTAAATGACATCAAATGTACCATAATTTCATGATACATCAATACCCCAAGCTTAGACTCTTGTTTGTCCTCTAGCAACTAAAACAACACACAATCCTACGACACATATTCAAAGATACTCAAAGTAAGAGTCACTACAACGTTGATAACAATTAGCTACAAGCATGTACTCAAAACAATTTCGACCCTCACTACGTATTGACAAGACATGGTGCACTACTTAACAGATAAAGACTAACTTTATAGCTTCAACTATTGATAAAAAGCTATTAGCATGAAAGATATAACCAAGAGATTCCGATTCGAGAAGCGTTTCTCAACTAAACATTGCAATCCATATTCCCTCACAAAGACCAAGGAAAGTCCCCAAAATACACATATTTACACACAGAGGGGGCAAAGACAATCAAGAAGATAACACACTCACACTCACAAAGATGTTCGATATGCACACATGCAATACCATAGGCTTGCCCTTCATGTAATCCTCCATTAATGTAGACACACTTGGTTCGAAATCAACAAAGACTTTTTGGGTTGTAATGTAGGCTTTGGGTCAAGGTAGGGATATAGCTTAGAAATAGTGACTCAAGTCCTCCCTAAGCACTACAACTTGCACAAATTCAAGCACATTTCCTTCAAAAACTTTTCTCCTTTCCTTTTCACTTTTTGATTCAACACCTAATATTTCCTTTATTCAGAACTTTTTATTCTACCTTTATTCTTCTCTATTTTTTTGTTGTTTTCTCTTTAAAATACCAAGAAAGGTTCCACTATTTTCTTGTTTACTCTTTTCTTCAATTTCAGTCTTTTTTTATTCACCTTTCAAACAACTCCCACATCACACTTTCTCAACTACTACCCTCAAACTTAGGCTTTTAGCCAATGTTTGCACTTTCAAAGCACTTAGGGAGGTCGGGTGCCAAAAGATAGATCAATGAAAGGATAAAGCTTGTAATGTGGTTGCCAAAGAAAAGGTTAAAGGCTCAAAGGGGTTGACTAAGGAAAATATGCAAGGGTAGGAAATTTAAGGCATAAAGACGGTCCAAGGAAGGCCTAACGTCCTTTTTCAAACCAAGCGTAGTCTAGAATTTTGCCTTGGAAAACATACCGGGCAAGTTCTAGATCACACTAATGCAAAAAATTCAACAAAAACAATCTCACACACATGGCATATAGATTACAATCACTTCTGTCATCACAACTTCTAACCCAAATTCTCAAGGAATTTATCAATCACGACTCTAATAGGCATAATGTGACAAAATGATTCATGCATGTCAATACATCATCCATTAAGTACATATGCACATGAAATGAAAAAAATTCAGTTTCATAGGGGTCAACACAAACCATACATGCCATAAAATAATCAAACCAACACTATATAAGTCACAATAAAATAAATGACACGAAATAAAATACTACACAATACATAACAAACTAGCTAAACATTCCAGGTTCAATAGAAAATAAATGCTCTCAGGAAAGAACCCTGGCTAACAAAACCCAAAAGCCACAAAATATCCAAAATACCCATAACTCAGACTCGGCATATCCCATCCCCAATAAATAAATCATGCATTGTCCCTAATGCATATATAGTAAAACATGAAGTAAGGAACTCTTTGAGGATGCATCAAACATCTGTCTGAGTCGTGTCTCTATCAATTATGTTGGTTGGGGCTGAAGGCTGACCAATCAGATCTATCTTTGATGATGGTGCATGCTCATCATTGATAGTGGCCGGGATCACCGGACCCACTGATGGTGGAAGAGGAGCGTCCAAAGGTGGAGCTGAAGATGAACTAGCTCCATTGGTCTTTTTGCCACTCTACTCTCATATCTTCTTCACAACCCTCTGCATAGCTATGATTGTGTCCACCTCATCCCCCTGAACACCTGCTGCTCTCATAATCGAGCGAGCACTCTTTAACTCCCCATCCCCAATATCACTACATGGATCTCCCTCACTCTACCACTTTGATCTCTTATCGTCATCATACTTCTCCTCATCATCATCTCTCTTATGGGAGTGGTTAATACGAGGCTCGGTGCTAGCTCTAAACTGGGTAGAGAATAACTATGTTACAGGTGGTAGAATAGGTCCCGCAAGTGCTATATCTTGTGAATCCAAGACACGCAGCTGTGTCTTGACCCGCTGTAAGTCTGCTCTGATAGTGGACATGCCTTCCTCTCCACTACCCTGATATGCCCCAATCAAAGCTCAATAGACTGAAATTGGGCTCTGATACTCCTCTGCTCCTCTCTGAATGCCTCCGGGTCTTCCTTGTGAGGTGCTAAAGCTGTCTCTATAGCTTCATTCACAATTATAGGAAACTTCTCCACTAATTTCTTCACCTTAGCATCAGCAAGTCTAATCAACTGCATGATATCCCTAGGAAAACCTTACCCCGAAGCTGGGATATAGAAAGTGGCTACAGATGTGGCAGGGACGGACTCTGAAGTAACGGCTGGCACATCTGGAACTAAAGTAGTGGCCGGGGTTGAAGTACCTGTTGGGGAAAGCTGGTCCATTGTACCAAGAATTTGTATATCAAGCAAAATCGGAGGAGTACTAGATAGTGACATGATCTTTTATCTTTTGTTGCCATACTCTAATCGGGTGTAATCTACAGTCTGTTTTACCTCAGTGCCTCTGTCAATTTCAGGCATAGTGTTGTGATTAAGCATGGGTAAGAAAGAGAGGTGTTGCTCTATTACACTCGGTCCTGAAGCTCGTTCTGAATAACCCCTCCCATATTGACATGCGACCCAGACATGAGAACATCAATAATAATGGCTTTCTCCAAAGAAATTTTGGTGTTGTTAAATTAAGGAAACACCCTCAAAGATATGATCGCAAGCCAGAATTTTGCTTTTTTAAGAATGTTCTTATGTATGCCAGCCATTGGATTAATCCAATCCGGTGTTTTTGGCAATAACTGATGTAGCCCACACTGTGTGATCTTCCAGACTCTTCATCCTCTCATCATAATCTGTGTGACGGAGTGAAAAGTCATCCTCCTTCTCTATCACGCGCTTAAAGTAATAGTTGCTGATTTTCTTAGAGAGAATATCAATACTCATCCCTCGAACAATAACAAAGACAAGGGGTTCCATAGAAGTATTGGCATGTCACTAGCCTCTCTTTCTATTCAGAACAACCCCATAAGTGGCATAAAATTCTCTCACGAGCACTGGAATGTAGTTACCGGGGGTTTTGTGAAGTAATATCATCTTGAAGTTTTCAACTTTCGGAAAACACAAGGGCATTTGTCCTTCAATCCATTACAACTCACCTTTTTCTCCTCATGGATCACCCGGATCATATTTCCATTACTCTTAACCGCAAGGTCAGTTATATATAGTTCTTTGGACCTGGGCTTAGCAAACCGGAAGGCAAGTTCTTCTTCTTTTCTTTTCCGTACTATCTCCTCCATTTTATCAACCTTAGGCAACTCAGAAACCTCAAGAGCAGTGGTTGTCCTCTCTTGAGACTAGGGGACATCATCCATATGTGCTTTCCTTTTTATGAGTTGGTTTTCTTGGTACCCTTGGATTTATTCGTTCGTGCCATCTTGTACGTCAAAGAAGAATAATATTTATGGTTTTTCTTAATAAGAAAGTAAATAATAAAAATAAAATACAAAAGGAAAAATCATTTTTTTATAAAGGATGACATGATTTGCGACATGATTTGAGATTCGCAGGCATGACCTATGATTCGCAGGTTACGTCACAGACTATGTTTCCAAAAGTGTTCAGTGATCTAAAATCATTGTCACACTCTATGATTCACCTGCGGTCGTAGACATGGTATGCGATTCACAGGTTGTGTCATAGAGTGTGTCAATGATAGTTTTCTTTCGTCGAACATTTTGGCTACCCCGTTCTCGAAACATTATATAAGTAACCCCCCCCCCCCCACACACACACACATGACTAATTCCCTTAAGAAATTTGTCATGCCATCCATCATCAGAAATTTTAATTCGTACAAGCATACACAACAATCCACACACAACACACAACCAATTTGGCATTCTTATGAAGCAAACGTGAATATTATTGATGGGTACTCAAGACTTCCCCAACTTCATCTATATATCACCAACAATTCATGCGAGTCAAGACAACACAAAATGCTACCAAGGAATTCATTCAAGTATTTTATCGAACACATTGATGGCATGAATGATTCAAAGTAGTTTTCATATAACGGGTACTCAATAATTCCCAATTAATGGCCACCCACAACAATCCTACTTTGCACTATACTTAATCACGAATCTCGGGTACTCAAGACTTCCCCGAATTCATCTACTTACCCCCAACAAGCTACATGACCCCAAGGCAACACCCCTTTCAAATAAAGAATCATTTAGGCATTATGTCGAATACGTTGTGAGCGTGACTTTCATAAGAACTTCTATTAACAAGGGTACTCAAGAATTCCCCCCTTTCCTATACTAACAAGAGTCACAACACTTCATGTATTCCACAATTACTCCACAACAAACCCACCTAATTTCATAGTTCACAATTCACAATTTCACCTTAATTTCAAATTTAACCATAATTTAATTCCAAAATAAAGCTTAGCACCCAAAGATTAAGGAACATGAAGTAAATTTTTACCATGATTGGTAGCATGCGATTGCAAGAGATAGATGAGCAGTGAACATACCTGATTCACGAAGTATTGGAATCTATTGGTGATGTGCAGAGGCCTTATGATACTATTAACCAAAGATGGAATTGAGTGCACAGTGTATGGTGATTTGGGAAGCAAAATTGGAGGATTTGAGAAGTGATATGGTGATTTGGAGGATAAAGGAAAGTGTAAGGAAAAGAAACTGCGCATATGGTGTAAAGAAATCGGGTGCAATTTCAATACTTAAATTGGATCTGGTTAAGCGCAACCATTGGTGTGCATCCCCGTAGACCTCTCATCGGGCTTGATAGGTGGTGGTATCACACCCTTCTCAAAGGAACTGTACGTGACACTCTCGCGTCATACAACTCCACCCGGAAGCAGGACCTTCCATTTCCTTTAACCAACGGGCCTTGCGGCGTGTCAGTAAGGTAGGCGGGAAGAGGCAGCGAAAATGTTTTGCCCTTTTTTTAAAATCGACACGGGTCGGTTCAGACCCAAACTATTTTACCGAAAGCACCGTCTACAGTTTAAAAAAACCATCACAGATAATTATTACGGACCGCAGGCAAACCGCAGACCTTGCCCGAGATTTTGAGTTTTTATGAACTTGTGGACTTGGTCTGCGAATCGCAGAAGATGACGCATGTATGGTCTGCGTCTTACAATCCAACCGCAGACCATGATTGTAGCCAACGTTTTTTATTTCTCCGCTTCTTTCTTATTTCCAATCCTGCGCACTTCTACAAACATCAAAACAACCAAAGTGCCTCCCAATAAGCGCCTAATTTTACATCGTGGCACAACATTATTACCACTTTTGCACAGTTTATTGAGGTAGATCACCTCAATTATCTTCACTTACTTGGGACTTCCCAAGTAGTGCTTCACTCTTTGCCCGTTCACTTTGACTCGATTCCCACTCGGACAAGCAATTATAATAGCACCATGGGGAAACACTTGCGTCACCTCAAAAGGACCCGACCATTTTGAATTCAACTTTTCGAGAAATAAACGGAGTCTTGAGTTGACCAATAACTCATGGTCCCCGACATAAACTCTCTTTAGAATCTTTTTGTCATGGAAGTGCTTCATTCGAGCTTTGTAAATTGCCGAGCTCTCATAAGCCTTGAGTCATAATTCATCAATTTCCTTCAATTGCTCTACTCTCAAGTTTGAGGCATCACTCTAATCAAGATTTAATTTCTTCAAGGCCCACATAGCCTTATGCTCAAGCTCAATCGGGAGATGATAAGCTTTGCCAAACACCAACCTATATGACGACATGCCAATCGGAGTTTTAAAAGCAGTCTGGTATGCCCAAATTGCATCATCCAACTTCCGTGACCAATTGGTCCTTGTAACATTGACCATCTTGGATATGATGGTCTTGATATCCAGATTAGACACTTCCACTTTCCCACTTATTTGGTGATAATAGGGTGTATCCACTTTGTGTTTAACTCCATACTTCTCAAGAAGAGCCTTGAACAATCGATTGCAAAAATGGTGACCTCCATCACTAATTATAGCCCTAGGAGTACCAAACCTCGAGACGATGTACCTTTTCAAAAAATGCAGCGACACTCTTTCCTTCATTGTTAAGAAGCACTATGGCCTCCACCCATTTTGACATGTAGTCAACCACCATAAGGATGTATTTATTACCATACGAACTCACAAACAGGCTCATAAAGTCAATGCCTCACACATCGAATAACTCAACTTCAAGGATAGGTGTCAAAGGTAGCTTATGCTTTCTTGAAATGCCCCATGCCTTTGACATTGGTCAAACTCTTTCAAAAAATTATAGGCATCTTGATGGATGGTTGGCCAATAGTAACCACTTTGAAGCACTTTCGTCGTGGTTCTTGTACTACTATGGTGACTGCCAACAGAAGATGAATGGCAAGCCTCAAGTATGAGTATCATGTCAACCTCAGGAATACACCTTCTTATCATGTTATCGGTGCAAACTCGGAAAAGATAGGGCTCATCCCAATAAAACTTCCGGACATCACTCAAAAACTTCTTCTATATATTAGTAGTGAGATCACTTGGCATAATATCACTCGCATGATAGTTTGTGAAATCAGCGTACCATGGAATCATATCATATGACCCCGCCATTACATACTCACCCGAAAAAGAATCATCCACTTAAAGATCATCACTTGGCTTCCCCCTTCTTTAAGTCTTGACAAGTGGTCCACTACTTGGTTTTCACACCCCTTTCTATTTTTCACCTCAAAATCGAGCTCTTACAAAAGTATGAACCAACGTATCAACCTAAGATTTGCATTTTTATTAGTCATGAGATAATGAAGAGATGCATGATCCGTGTGTACAATAACATGAGTCCCCAAAAAATAGGCTCAGAATTTCTCAAAAATATATGCAATTGCAAGCAACTCTTATTGGGTGACGATGTAGTTCATTTGCGCTCCATTGAGAATCTTACTTTCATAATATATGGGGTGAAAAATCTTATCTCTCATTTGGCCAAGAACATCCCCCATGGCAAAACCACCAGCATCACACATGAGCTCAAATGGCTTTGACTAATCCGAGCAATAATGATAGGTGCCGAAATGAGCTTCTCTTTCAAACATTCAAACGCTTTGACACAAGCTTCATCAAACATGAACTTGGTCTCTTTCTCCAACAATTTGCACAAGGGATTTGCCACCTTAGAGAAGTCTTTTATAAACCTTCTATAAAAAACAATGTGGCCTAGAAAACTTTTAACACCTTTGAAGGAGATGAGTGGAGGAAGCTTAACACTCACTTCAACTTTGGCTTGGTCAACCTATATGCCCTTTTCCAAAATTTTGTGCCCAAGAACAATTTCCTCTTTGACCATAAAATGGCAATTTTCCCAATTGAGAACCAAGTTGGTCTCTTCATAACGTTTCAACACCCGAGCCAAATTCTCTAGACAAGCATCAAAAGAGTCTCCAACCACGGAAAAGTCATCCATGAAGATTTCAATGGATTCTTCTACTATGTCAGAAAGTATGTACATCATGCACCTTTGAAAAGTAACGGGAGCATAAACCAAAGGGCATTTTTTAAAACGCAAAGGTACCATAAGGGCATGTGAATGTGGTTTTCTCTTGATCCTCAAGGGCAATAGTGATTTGATTATAACCTGAATAACCATCTAGAAAGCAATAGAAGTCCTTCACCGCGAGTCTATCAAGCATTGATCCATGAACGACATTGGGAAACGATCCCTCATTGTCCAATAGTTAAACTTTCGGTAGTCCATACACACTCTCCAACTGGTAACCGTACGAATTGATATCAATTTATTCTTCTCATTAGGCACCACTATAATACCACCCTTCTTTGGCACACATTGGATTAGGCTCACCCACTCACTATCTGCTATAGGGTACACGACACCGGCATCCAACCATTTGATTATATCTTTTTTCACAACCTCTTGCATAGGAGGATTCAACCTCCTTTGATGTTCAACACTAGGAATACATTTTTCATCAAGCTTGATTTTATGAGTACAAATACCGGGAGAAATTCCTCGAATATTGGTAATTGACCATCCAATGTCCCTTTTATATCTCTTCAAAATAGCCACTAACCTCTCATGTTGCTCATCGTTAACCAATTTGAAATTATCACAGGCAATATGTTGTTTGGATCAAGAAACTTGTACCTCAAATGTGAAGGGAGAGGTTTGAGCTCCACGGTAGGTGGTTCAATAATTTATGGTTTTGCGAGATGAGTCTCATGGTTCTCTAAGTCAAGATCAAGCTTCTTGGGGTTGTAGTTGAATGACCCCAATCCCACCAAAGCATTAACCGTCTCCTCAAGTTCTTCATAATTTTCTCCATCATAGTTTATCAACACCGCCTCCAACACTTCACCAACATATTCATTTGCAATGGTAGTCTCCATGGTTTTATCTATAGTATCAATAACTGACACCACACTCATGTCTGCCGGTTGTTTCATTGACTTGCAACTATGGAATGTAATCTCTTTATTGTTCATCTGGAATTTAAGGTCACCCCTCTCAACATCAACAAGAGCTCGTTTTGTGGTAAGAATGGTCATCCCAAGATTATGAGAACTTTAAAATCCACTTCACAATCCAATATAACAAAGTCGGCTGGAAAGACAAATTTGTCAACTCGAACAAGGACATCAAAGAGAATACCCCCGGCCTTTTTATGGTTCGATCCACCATTAATAGCTTCATAGTTATTGTACGGGGAGTGCCCAAACCTAACTTGTTGAATATTACAAGTGGAATCAAGTTGATGTTCGCACCAAGGTCACATAAAACCTTTGCAAATTTATAAGTCTTAATGGTGCACGGAATAGTGAATGCTATGGGGTCTCTTTCTTTTGAACTACAGCTTTGGTGACAATTGCACTACAATGATGTGTCACATCTGTCATCTCAAATCCAGATTGCCTTTTCTTAGTCACAAGATCCTTCATAAATTTTGCATAGCCCGACATTTGTTAAAGGGCTTCAACCAATGGAATATTAATAGAGAGTTGCTTCAATTTTTCAATAAACTTTATAAGCTTCCCATCATCATTATTCTTGGCTAGCCTTTGAGGAAACAGAGACGAGAGCATTGGAATATATGCAATCACTTCTGGGGTTTCATTTTTTGCAAGTTTTTCTTCAATAACAATGGGTTTTTCAATACCAGTCTGCTTCTTTTTCATAACACACTCTTTATCACCCACTATAGATTCAATAATAGGTTCTTCATCTTCCACAACCTCTTCTTCATTCACCAACTTATCTCCCCAGAGTACTTTTCCACTCCTAGTAGTAATGGCCTTACAAGCATGATCACCATTGTTTCTTATATTCGCCATTATATCACTAGGGAGTGTACCTTTTTGTCTTTAGTTGAGGGTAGCTGAAATTTGGCTAAGTTGGGACTCAAGTTGCTTGATTGAAGTTGAATGTGAATTCACCACTTGTCCCATAGTACTCATGACATCCCTCATACTCTTCATATCATCATTCACCTAGTTGACGAAGGTGTCGGTTGATTCCATTTTTCGCAATACTTTGGAAAGCATATCCTCCATCTTTGAACTAGCGGGGTCACTCGTAGATGGTTGGTTCGATATTTGTTGGCTACCCTTTGGTGGAACATAGAAATTGTTACTTCGATGGATGTTGTAATTATTGTTGTGTAACCCTCCTTGGTTGTTGTTCCCCCAATTTGAGCCTACTTACTCCTTGTTTCAACCTTAGTTCCCTTGACCTTGCCGCCAAGCCCCTTGTTTAGGAACTTGGTAGTTAGGCCTGGAACCCCCTTTGATTATTCATGAAATGAGTTTCTTTATCAAAAACTTGGTAGCATTGTTCATCCGGTGAGCCCCTTCACAAGACCCAACCACATTAACCTTCTTAGATCCCGCTCCCATGACATGTTTCGTAAGAAGATCCATTTGTGTGATTAATTTAGCCATTGTTTCATCTCTCTCTTCTTCCATCCTAATCGTCTCTCTAGATAATAAAGATTTGGAAGAACTTCCTCCAACCACTTCTGACTCTCTAGTATGCCAAGCTTCATTTGTTTCGATTAGCTTGTCAAGTAGAGCACTCACCACATCGTATGAATTGTCTATGATAGACCCCTCCGCTATATTGTTCGCCACCGACTAGTTGATTGAGTCAAGTGACCTATAGAATGTTTGGAGAAGCACACTATCTGGCAACCCATGATTTAGACAACTTTTAACTTTCTTTTTAAACCGAGTTGAAGCCTCATGAAGTGGCTCATTAGGAAGTTGATGAAAGTTGATGATTTCATCACAGAATTGCAACATCCGGGATGGAGGGAAATACTTATTGAGGAATGCATCGGTCAATTCCATCCATGTTGTGATCGAACTGGCCGGAAGATCATCAAACCAAGCGGTAGCCTTCCCCGAGAGAGAGAGAACAAGAAGAGCCTTAATTTAACGGTTTCACTTGAGACGTTGGGTTGATGGTTGGTAGCGCACACCCTAAGGAAATTCTGAAGGTGCCTATTTGGGCCATCGGTTGTAAGACCACCAAATAAGCACTGGTACTGAGCAGGTGTAATAGAGTGATGTTGAGGTGGAAATTTGCATTTCCTTGAAGTGGTGGGGATTGAATAGTGGCGGCTCGTGCCCCATGAGTTCATCATCGGAATCAGAATCTGAAGTCATCACACTTAGACAACAATAAACCACAATAAAGTAATATGAGAAATAAAGACTAAAAGTAGAAAATTACACTAACTTGTAAATTGTATTCTCCGGCAACGGCGCCAAAATTTGATACGCCCAAATTACACCTCCGAAAATGATGTAAGGCGGTCGTTGACAAATATAGAGCCCAATTAAGGTTGGGGTCAAATACCACAGGGAATACAACGAGTAAAATATAATTTAATTGTAAATTTCAATAATTAGTCTAAATTTCAAAGGGGTTGAGAAAATATTGATTGTTTTAATTATGATCTACTAAGTACTTCAAGAAAGAAATAGTTGCAAATAGGTAATTCGATTGATGGGAGGACTAGGATTGTGATCCATCTAGGTGAATCAATATAATTGGAGAGATGCTTGATATTAATTAAATATCTAATATACTAGACGATAGGTCAATTAAGAGTTTACCACTAGTTTTCCAACCTAGGTGATAAATGTCATCACTAGGCTTTTCCAAGCCCTAGGATGTGCAATTTAATGCACCTACTTAATCTCAAATTAACCATTCTATTCCTAGCTTTGGTTATTAGATGGGAGTTAAATTCTCAAATAATTGTCATTAATGCTTTTCCTACCTACTATTCTTTTCCAAGCAATAAAGGGTTGTAGGCACTATCAATATTGGCCACCATTGATATCATTACAATTTGAAGCATTAATGGAGTATATTAATGGTAAACAATCTAATCAAGCATTTAAACATTCATTCATATTAATATCACTATTAAGGTTCATAACCCTAGCTAGATGATTAGCTATTCATGATAAATAAAAATAAAACATTCAATAAATAGGAATTCATTGTAACTTACAAAGTAGTTCAAAGATGAAATAACTATGGAATCAAATTGATGTCAATATTTCCTCAAAAGCTTTAAAATAGGAATTATGAAGTGTTTGGAATAATGGGGACAAAGTCTGATGATGAATCTCTTTCCAAAAATCCTAGGAGTCTATTTATAATCCCCCAACAACGTGTAGAAAAAATATCCCTGCATCACGATCGGCGAACCACAAATCATGTCGCAGACATGTCCTGTGATTCGCAAGTTTTGCAAATGTACCGCAGACTATGTTGAATAGCAGGTCTTCAGTGACATGGTCTGCGGTTGGTCTGCGATTCATTACTCTTATTTTTTTCAGCTTTTCCAAATCTCTGCAGTTGAACTGCGGTGCGCAGGTCATGTTTTCAGGCTTTTTTGCTCTTTTCCACTTGTTTTTCATCTGCGTACTCCTTGTCCTATAAAACAACACATATACGTAAAAAATGATGTAAAATATACTCTAAGATAAATAAAAGCTTAAGTAAATGAAATCAAATGTACCGTAATTTCATGGTACATCAATAGCAGGCCCTCATGAGCTTACTCATTAAGGATTCCGCTCCTGAATAATTTCTACAAATTCCCTCATGGACTTGCCTCATCACGTAATCTTCTTAATCAGACCTATGCACCGGGTTAGGGGACCATAAAAACATCTACGGTAAAGTTTTTCGTCTACGATACAGTACCGGGCAGCTTTGGTCCTCAAAGCTCTGGATGTTTTCGGGTCCTCCGGAAGCTTTTCAAATGCAATAACTGAACAACCGACTCGATTTTAGAACTTTCGGCCTCCGTGCTGGAGCCCAAGTTTGCGAGTACATCTGCCTCTATGTTTTCATTCCGGGATATATGTACCACCATCCATTCTTAAAAACGAGACAAAATCTTCAAAGGCTTTTCAAGGTATTTTGACATGCGCTCTTCTTTGGATTCGAACACTCCGTGGATTTAGTTCACCACCAGCAATGAGTTACACTTGACTTTAATGATTTGCAAGCCTAAACCTCGGGCCAGTTCCAAACCTGCAACCAAAGCTTCATACTCTGCCTCATTGTTTGTCAATGGAGGGCTATGTATTGCTTGCCTTAAAATTTCACCGATGGAAGTTTGTAATACAACCCCCAGACCACTCCTCTTGACGTTGGAGGCGCCATCTGTATAAAGAGTCCAGATCCCGGGGGTAGTCCCTTAGACTAGGATAGTCTCTTTTTTTCGCCTGGAGGGTTACTCCCAGACTGAAATCAGCCATAAAGTCTGCAAGTATTGGTGACTTTATTGCAGTCCAAGGTCTATATTCAATGTCAAATTCACTTCATTCTACCGCCATTTAGCCAAGCGAGCGGATAGCTCGGGCTTATGCAACACATTTTTAAGAGGAAATGTAGTTACTATGGCAATTGGTGGCATTGAAAATATGATCAAATCTTTCACGATGACATTACTAAGGCAAAAGCCAGTCTTTCGAGTAACGAGTACTGGGTGTCGGACCCTAACATGACTCTACTTACATAATAGACACTGAACTATGTATCTTTTTCTCCCATACCAGCACTGCACTTACTGCGACTTCCTAGACCGCAAGATATATAAGTAATTATTCTCTGTCCTTTGGTTTTGACATGAGCGGAGGACTGGATAAGTAAGTTTTCAAGTCTCTCAAGGGCTGCTGGTACTCGGGTGTCCAAACAAAATCGTTCTTCTTCTTAGAAGTGAGAAGAACATGTGACATTTTTTCGAGCACCGGGATATAAACCTGCTTAGGGCCGCCACGCGTCTGGTCAACCGTAGCACCTCTTTCACATCTTCCAGTGTGTCCGGTAAATCTTCGATAGCCTTAATTTTGTTTGAGTTTATCTCAATCTCCCTCCATAAAACCAAAAAGCCCAAAAATTTACCAGAGCCAACCTCAAAAGCACACTTCTCGCGGTTTAGCTTTATATTATATTTCTTCATCACCTCAAAGGTTTCCTGCAAATGACTTAAATGGTCTTCTGTACAGAGACTCTTAACAATCATATCATCTATATATATTTCCATTATTTTTCCAATTTATTTTCAAAACATTTTATTTACTAATCTTTGATAAGTAGCCCGGGTATGTTTTAGTCCAAAAGGCATAACGTTATAACAATAAGTGCCGAAAGTAGTTAAAAATATGTTTTTTCTTGGTCTTCCGGATGCATCCTTATTTGGCTATACCCGGAATACGCATAAAAAACTCATGATCTCGTGTACGGCCAAAACATCGATCATTTGATCTATGTTCGATAGAGGGAACAAGTCTTTAGAACATGCTTTATTTAAATCCTATTCTAAATTTATTTCCCTTTTAAGGTACTGCGACTACGTTGGCTAACCAATATGAATATTTTACTTCCCAAATTGACCCTATATTAAGTAATTTAGCTACCTCTACTTGAATAAACATGTTGCGGAGTTTGGCGATCGGCTTTTTTTCTGCCACACCGGAGGAATATTGAGATCTAGGCCCATCTTCTAATATCAGCTCTGCTTCCTGTAATTGCTATTTGAGGTTTATCACCACCTCTGGTTCCTTTATGACGTACATTTCCCTGGTTGTGGGTTGTTCAACTCGGATTTACTGAATTCCTTCTGGTGTAGGGAATTTTACCAACAAGTGTAATGTTAACGGGGCCACTTTCATATCATGTATCCACGATATTCTAAATATTGCATTATACCTCATGTCCCCATCGAGGACATAAAATTTTGTCAACTTAATAACCCTCATCGCGTTCACCGATAGATTCACTTTCCCTTTTGTGGTTTCACTTGACATGTTGAAACTTGAGAGGGTTCTGGCAGCCGGGATTATCTTATCTGACATATTCATTTCTTATGCCACCTTCAGCCGAATTATATTAGCTGAGCTTCCGAGATCAATTAGAACTATTTTCACCTGGAAGAAATCGTTGGGTACCGTGACCACTAGTGCATCATTGTGAGAGAAGATTACTCCTGCAACGTCTTATTCAGTGAACGCAATAGTATTTCCATCAAGTATCTCCCGGAACCTCTTCTCTTGGGTCACATAGATCTTCGTCTTCTTAGCCACAATGAGAGATGTAGCAGCAATCAGTGATCATCCATAGATCATGTTTATAACATGTGGTGGAGCAGTTGGATTCGAGTTATTTTCTGCAGGTTGTCCCCGTTCATAATTGTTTTGAGCTCTCTCACTCAAATATTCCCGGAGGTGGCCCCTGCTTAGCGTTCCGTCTTGCGTGTCTTCACCTAAGGAGTTCAGATTCTCTTTGTGCAATGTAGAAGATATATGTTTCGCGTGTCTTCACCTTTGGAGACCCCACATGAGCCTTTATGAATATGTCGGCGAGCTGGGTGAACGAACCGATTGAATGCTGAGAGAGTTGTGAATACCATGTCAAAGCTCCATTAGCAAGTGTTTCAACAAACTTTTTTATCAGAACTGATTCTATTTCGTGTTCTCTTGGATCATTTCCTTTCACGATCATAGTATAAGCCATTATATGCTCTTGTATATCAGTAGTTCCGTCATATTTTACTACAAAAGGGATTTGAACCTTTTGGGGATCAATTCAGGCGCAACCTCTAGCTTATATGCCAACTGAATGTATTTCTTTGCATCTGGTTCATCAACCACGGGAGGAGCTCTCGGTATTTGATTGAACTGGCATCGAAACTCCAGGGCGGTTTTTTCAACTTCTCTGCATTGGTATCAACTTTGCTTATCATGTCCTTCATGAACTTTAAGACCTTGAATGAATTTTCAAGGGCGGCTTCGCTCTCTGAACCATCATTTCCTGATCTGCCTTGATCATTGCCGGTTTCTCCGTGTGCATTGGGTGGAGGCATTGGTTCCTCAGTTAGAGTACTGGTGGCATTTTTGGACATAAACTCTTCTGAAACCATTTCAGACACTTCAATTGCTCACTCATCACAGCGTTCTGCGCTCAAAGATTCTGTATGGCTTCTTCGGGTGTTTCGTCAGTGGAAACATCCTCATGTCAAGTATGTCCGTTCGTCTTCGAAGGTGACTCCGTCTGCAAACATTGGGTCATCTGGTCCCGTAGTCACGATTGGCAAACCATCCAATCCCAGCGAGGTGTTGTTCGTGTTGTCACCGACGTTATGACTGCTTTCTCCTATTCCTGTCATATGTTTGATCTAAACAAAGAATAAGACTTAAAGAAAAAAATTATATTAGTAGAGGGGTCGCTTGTGACACCACAATTGTCCAAGCCCCACGGTGGGCGCCAAACTGTTTACCCGTAAAATGGTACAGTTGAATTTGTATATGTGGTCAAGGACACGCGGATCTCAAGTGACACGTTAGATAAGAACTCTAGATGAATTATAGTAAAAATAAGTAATAACACGACAAAGTAAAGTAATGATTAGCATGAGCCTTGTGACAACTTCTGGACAAAGTTACGATAATTTATATGCAAGCACAGAAATTGGGAGAATAAGAAAAATTGTTTTGTAATAACTAGAATGTGTTCGGTTACAACGGAATAACATGTCCTGTTTATACAGGACCTACACGGGTACACAACCACTGAAATATGCTCTCATTAATACAGGAGAATTAATCTTGTAATAATTGAACAATCAATATCTCAATAAATGTCATTAAAGCTCCATTAGAAAAACGTACGACCGATTTTAGTAACGGTCGCCCGTTATGAACTAAACGGTAACTTCCGCTCTTCTGAATCATCGGTACCCACCGTTCATACGTTACTCCCGGTACCGCTTGAATACTATCGGTAATGTCCCGAGCTGACTTGGACTCGACTCAACATCAATTGTCACGTGTCGCATTATAATTCGTATAGCTGTATTGTACGAATTTTGCCCTATACACACGTGACCTACAATACTCCAAATATAACGTGCAGAATTTGGTGCATAATGAATATGTCTTTTACCTCTCTTAGTTTAAATACTAGATTTTTCACTAACAACGGGTTTAAACACGTGGCCTACAATACTCCGAATATAACGTGTTCCGCTCTTCTCACTAAACCTCATATATTTACAATTTTTTTAGTTTCTTATTCTAAAACATCTTTACCGAAAAAGGATAGAATACCAATAAAAAGAATGTTTGGTGTTCTAAATAGTTGTGTAAAAAGGAAGCAGAGTGTTTAATAATGAAAAGAACAAATTCCTTTAGGCTAAGACTAAAAAAACGAAGAATAATAAAAAGGAAATTTTGGACTTAAGTCTCTTAGTGCTTCTTATTTTAGCTTTAATTCATGTAAACTTTGCCGACCTCGTTAATGCTTTGTTGACATCATTTTTTCACAAAACAAAAATAAATAGCAATATGTGGGGGGATTAAAGATGTGAAATAGAACAAACAAAATGCAAGTACTCAATGTAAATTAATTTAGAATTAAGTATTTTTTTAGGATACTTTTGAAAAAAAAATATGAAGAATATTGGCTAAGTAAGAAGATCTTTGTGTAGCATTGTTTTTTTATTTATCACTCGATGTCCATATTCATACTCGGCATCAATGGATCTGGACTCACATCGCATAAGGCAGATAATAAGAAAGTGCTCGGCCGAAATGCACAAATATCTAATTTTGGGACCACCATTACATCAAACCAGCTTTTCTAAACAATTTCAGATATATGATATCTTAAATTAGGATTGACAAAGCCGTCTATTTTTTTCTGAACTAAAGCCATATTTTGCAGTTCGCTAACATCGGATTATCGTTTACTTGGTAAAGAGGAAAAAATATTCTACAAATAAGTCAACTTGCAAATAGGTTTCAACTAATAAGATTCTCAATGTCAATTGAAGCTTAACAAGAAATACTGAGATTATTTCAAGGAAATATCCTTGTGCAAGGATTAGACGACTAATTATATCAAAAACGAATTTGATGTGGTGACTTGAACCTATTATATCAAAAATGAATGTGATGAGATTTGGCGGAATATATGTACAGCATTATCATGAATCTATAGACTGTGTCCTTCCTTATATAAGACAAACTTAAGCTAGAATTAAAAAAGGGGTAGAGGTTATTCTCCCATCTTAGCTCATATAGCTTCCAACAAACCACGTAGCATTTTCTTTTTTCCAAGTGTCCCTAAAAGGCTAAAAATATATTAGAACTATGATAATGCCAAGTATTGATCATCTAACAATATTATATAGTTGGTATTTATCACATCATGAAATTGAAAGTTCTACTATTTGGATTATTGAGTCTTTTTTTCCCACATTGATCACATCAAACGTACTATATATAATCAAAACTTTCAATAAAGTTGGTAATGTTAGTATTACCAAACCCACATTAACATTTGTGGTACTATTATGTAGACTTCTTCTTACTTTTTTTTATATATAATTATAGATTCGGAGTAACTTCGCCCACCAAAGCATAAATTTATGAGAAAGATATCGCCTAATGTTTTTTGCTTTCACTGAAACTTGAACTTTATGTATGCTTCTTTTTTTTATAACCATAATAATATCTACATCAATTTGTGCACACCTTGATTGATTTTACGGCATAGCTATTACCTCCCACTAACACAGACTTATTCATCAAACTTGAACAGATAAAAGAAAATCGTTTAGTATTTTCAGCTAATACACTATTATGACAAAGTACATTCAAATGAACTAATTAGTTAAAAATAATAGAATATTTTCCAATATTTTTTCATTAATTGTATATCTCCTATTTTAGGTATAATTATAATCCTTTTGTAATTAGGTTAATTAGTTACCTAGTTTGTATCAAACTAAATATTTTTGTAAGCTTATATATATATATTGTAAATCATTCATCAATAAAGATCAAAGAACATATTATTTTATGGTATCAGTAGCCTAAAACTACAAACTCTACCGTAGACACCGATACACCTTCTAGGTCGCCACCTAGGGATGGCAACGGATAGGATCTGGACCGGATCCTACTGGATCCAGATCCAGATCCATTTCTCATACTTGTATCCAGATCCGGATCCAGATCCATCGGGTCCATAAAAATCATATCCAAATCCAGATCCATCGGATTCACGGATCGGATCTGGATCCACATGTAAAAAATTTTGAAGGCTGCAGTTTACTTCATGTTCAAAAACTCAAATTGCGGAGACAAATAGGAAGGCTGCAGTTTACTTCAGCACACAAAACAAAGTAAAAACATTAATAGTTTGTCCAAAGCCACCGTTACAAACAACCTAGTGTTTCCTCTAACACCTGAAAACTTCAATAATTTATTGTCAAATGAAATTTTATAAACTAAAATACGAAAAGAACACCAAATAACCAAAAGCAGAACATTATATTCTGCAGCTTCTGCTTCCCTTGACCTCCCAGAATCATTTTCTTCTACTTATATTCTGCAGCTTCTGCTTCCCTTAAGCAGAACATTATATTCTGCAGCTTCTCGCTTCCCTTGACCTCCCGAATCATTTTCTACTACTTATATTCTGCAGCTTCTTCGCTTCCTTGACCTCCTAGAATCATTTTCTTCTACTATTACTATTACATGATTTCAGAAGCCAAAAGCTTAAGATTTTTTAGTTTACAACCTCCCAAGAAACAAGGGTAAAAGATCTTGTCCAGTGAGTTGGCATTTCCAGTTTGGAATTTTCAGTTTGGCATTTCCAGTTTGAGATTTCCAGTTTGCCAAACTTCATAAACTAGTCTTCGAAATCACTAGTTTCAACGTCATTAACATCCTAAAATAACAAAGAAACAATCATATTAAAAAGAGATTACTAAAAAAAAATCATCTCAATAAATATTTATGATTAAATATATCATTTACCATATCAATATAGTCAACTACTTCTCCTTCTTCTTCAGAATCTTCAGTAACTATCGAACAAGCATGTGTGCCCTCCAAAGTACCTTTATTTGAAAGAAATTGAAAAATAAATAGAAGGTTCATGTTAGGGGGAAAATTGATATTAACATATATGAGAATAATCAATACATAAATAATAGATACCTTTAATGTCTTCGATCATCCAATTTTGCAAGCACATTAATGCCTCCACAGTTTTAGAGTGAAGCCTAGAACGATGAGAACTAATCACCCTTCCACCCATGCTAAAGGCACTTTCCGAAGCCACGAAGAGACAGAATTGCAAGGATGTCCTTGGCAATTTTCTCAGTAAAGTAGGATACATTTGATCCCTTTTCCACCAATTAAGTACATCAAAATCATCATTCTCGGGTATAGGATCATCCTCCAAGTAATGCTCCACCTCACCCCTCACATTCATCTTTATTTTCTTTGTTCTTTTAGCTTGAGCATATTCATCCTCATCATTATCACAAGACTCTGAAATTCCTCGTTTGCCACTTGGAAAAGGTTCTTGACTTTTATTTTCCTCACTTCTCATTTGATATTCAACCACAAGTTTATCAAGATTTTTTCTAACCTTTGCCACTTCATTATCAGTATCATCTTTGTACAATCTCTTAAAATAGTACTCCACACAATCCATTTTATTTCTTGGATCTAGAATTGAAGCAACCGCCAACATCTCATTAATATTATGCCAATATTTGTCAAACTTGTCAATCATATTTTTAGCCATCATTCTAATGGTCTCAACATCACTCTCCACCCAACGCCTCAAAGAAAGTCTTATCTCACACACTTTTCGAAAAAACAAATTAGAAGTAGGATAATTTCTACCGGAAAATACTTTAGTGGCCTTGTAGAAAATTTCCAACTTCTCACAAACAAGTTTTGCCATCATCCAATCATTCTCACTAGGAATAACTAACTTGAGCTTCTTATTCATACGTTTTAACTTAGCAAATACATCTTGAAAAGGCAAAGCGGTATTAAGCATCAAGTAAGTAGAATTCCACCTAGTTTTTACATCAAGAACCACTCTTTTAGGTTTAGAAATATTCAAAAGCCGACAAGTCTCCTCAAATTTTTCAACCCTTTTAGGAGTAGACATCCAAAATAAAATGCAATCTCGAACTTTTTCAATTGCCGGATCAATTACTTCTAAACCATCTTTCACAATCAAGTTTAGAATATGCGCACTACACCTCATATGCAAAAACTCCCCACCTAACATTAGATACCTACTTTCCAATTTCTCCAATAAAACATTCATCATTGCATCATTAGTGGTACAATTATCAACTACAATCGATGAAATTTTGTTTTCCAAAGAATATTGAGACAAACAATCCATCAAAATCTTTGCAATAACCCCCTTTGTATGTGGACATGGCACAAAACAAAACCTAAATAAAAACATACATTAAACACATACAATAAACCTAAAAAATTAGCATTTATAAATAAGAATAAGCTCATTACCTCAAGGTTCGATTGCGTAAAAACCATTGTTGATCAATGAAGTGAGATGTCACGGCCATGTAGCCCCTTTTTTGGTTGGAAGCCGTCCACATGTCGGTAGTTATTGCAATTCTACCCTCATTATGCTCCAATAGAGCTTTAAGAGAACCCTTATCTTCATTGAACTTTTTCAAAATGTAACTCTTCAAAGTGTTCCTCGAAATCATCTTGAAATGAGTATTTAGACTCCTCACGAACCTTTTAAAACCTATATGATCTACAATGGATAAAGGATACTCATGAATCACCACCATACCAACCAATTCTCTCATTGAAAAGTCTTGATCAAATTCCTTTTCCTTTCCCTTTTCTTTAAGTTCTAAAGTAGTAAAGAGAGTAAAGATGTGCAATATTTACACTTTGCTCTTGTAATACCTTTCACTATGACCCTATCAAAAGATTCCCATGCCTCGGAAGTGAGTTTCTTGCTTGTTAGTTTACTTGATTAACTATTTTCTTTTACTCCAACCTCAATAAGACCTTCTGAATCCATTTCTAAATCATCCACTCCACAAAGAAGAGGCACTGGAGGTGGGCTAAAAGAAGCAGCATGACTTTTATTAGTAGCATTTGCATTATTGTTAGATTGTTCACTATCCATTTCCTACAAGAAAATATTTGAATACATTACTTAACCACATATGACATAACAGAGAAGTATCATGCACATTTTAGTCAAATTAACATATTTAAATCTCAATACCGTAAAAAACCCAGTGCATTGTATATATACTCTTGACCAGTGCATTGTATATAATATAACAGAGAAGTATCAATATCATGCACATAACAGAGAACAATAATACACACACACATTATCTTTCCTTCACCAGAAAACCAGTGCCACCGCCAGTCTGCCACCATTACCTTCGATTCCCATACTCTCCATCATTTTTCCTAAAGAACAATAATACACACACACACACTAAACCAGTGCCACTGCCACCATTACCTTCGATTCACATATTGTTCATCATTTTTCCTAAAGAACAATAATACACACACACACACACATTATCTTTCCTTCACCAGAAATTCACACACCCTGTATATAAATGACTGTTAATAAATCTTTTAAAATCTCAAAACATCAAATATTATATAAATGACTGTTAATATATCTTTCAAAATCCCAAAACATCAAATATTATATAAATAAAAAAATAAAACTAACAAAAAGAAGAACTAAAAAAAAAAGAACTAACAGAGGTTAAAAGGCCAAAAAAAAATCGAACTCACCGTTTAATATAGCAGAAAGTATTGAATCTGATTTGTCTTACTACCTTGGAATCGAAAGGGGGTGGACATGGACTGTTGGCAAGTAAAGAAGATGGCTAGGGACTAGGGTTTTTGTCTTTGGTATATGAACTGTCTATGAAGATTGAAGAACAAAAGAGAGATGGAGTGAACTGAGGACTGAGGAAGTGAGGAGACTTGCGGCTTCTTTTGAGTTTTGATCTTTTCCCTTAGGTTAGGCTTAGCAGCTTAGGCATTTACATTTACCCTATTGTTGGCTAACAATTATAAGACGCATGGGCTGGGCCTTCGGTCCTTTATGGACTTGGGCCTGGCCGAGAAGATTAATTTGTTGGCTAACAGTTAAAACGCATGGGCTGGGCCTTCGGTCCTTTATGGACTTGGGCCTGGCCGAGAAGATTAAAGAGAGAATGTATAAATGTTTAATCTATTTAATAAAATAACGGATCCACGGGTCGGATCTGGACCGGATCCGAATCTCAAATACAAGATCCATATCCAGATCCGATCCGTCAGAAATGGATCCGGGTCCGATCCGGATCCGTCGGGTCCAAATTTTGAAGATCCATATCCTATAAAACGGATCTGGATCCATCGGATCCGGACCGGGTCCCGGATCCGCTGCCATCTCTATCGCCACCTTTTTTTCCACGTCGGGACCTAGCCCACGTCGGAACCCTAGCCGCCGACCTCTCTCGGCCGCCCACCCCCTCTTTTCCCCATGACGGAACCCTAGTTTTTTCGGCCATTCTCCCTCCATCTTCCTCCTAAATTTCCTCTTATGTGGCTGACAAAACTAGATTTCATCATGCACTTGCCGTAAACAACATTAAAAACTTCATCCATGTGACTCTTGAGATGGAAAATGGTCAACACTCCTCGTGGACGGAGCTTTTTAAGATCTGTTGTCGTGTTTACAAAGTTATCGACCACATCATCCCTCTCACGCCGAAGTCCACAGACATACCATCGGCTTCGACTTTTGATGATGCACTCTGGTCTCGTTTGGACGCAGTCGTCCTCCAATGGGTATACGGCACGATATCTAATGATCTGTTCCACACCACCATTACCCGCCAAACATGGGAACGTTTAGAAAGTATTTTCCACGACAACAAAACTCAACGAGCGTTATACCTTGAAAATCAGTTCAAGGACATTCATCAGGACAATTTCCTAAACGTGTCTGCTTATTGTCAAGAACTCAAGATGCTTGCCGATCAACTCTCCAATGTCGACGCACCAATCACTAATCAGCGATTGGTCATGCAACTTATTGCAGGTTTGAACGAATCATATGACGGCATTGCCACCATCATTCAGCAATGCACGCAGTTACCTCCATTTTATAAGGTCCGTTCGACGCTCATCCTTGAGGAAACCCGAAAAATCAAGCGCAACACCACTCGAGCTAGCATTGCCGACGCCGCCCTCCGCCGACGGCAGGGCCTCCCATTCCGGCAACCAGAATCGTCGGTCTGAAGACCCGCAATAGTCCGCTTCCTCTCATAACCACCAGAGCAGGCAGTCCGGTAATAGCCGCAGTGGAAGAAATTCTAGCAATAACGATGGTGGGAAGGGGCAGTCCCCGCCGGCCGAAAACAACCAACAGCGACCGCGACAGTGGCAGCAGCCTCTGTCGTGGGCTGCCTATCCGTCGTGGCCCGCATGGACCCCACCGTCATGGGCCTTCCATCTTTGCTCGTATTCGACATCCTCGTGGACTCCACATCATAACCGACAGACCCAACCTGGCATACTTGGCCTACGTCCACAACAGGCCTACACAGCACAGTCCCCCCCACCCCTCAAATCGACTTATGCACAAACTCCAGACAAAAATTGGTATATATGGACACAGGCGCCACATTTCACATGACAGCATCACAAGATACTCTCTCGTCTTATTTCAATTTGAGTAATTTAAATCAGAATATTATTGCTGGTAGTGGACAAGGCATTCTCATCCGTGGTTATGGTCATTCCTCCCTATCCCCACCACATCCACCAATAATCTTAAAAAATATCTTCCATGCCCCTAAACTCATTACGAATCTAATCTTTGTGCGACGTTTCACAACTGACAATTGGATTTCCCTTGACTTTGATCCTTTTGGTTTTACTATAAAGGATTTTACGACAGGGAGACGAATAATGAGATGTGACAGCACCAGAGATCTCTACCT
Source organism: Anisodus tanguticus (assembly GCA_034509755.1). Classification (NCBI taxonomy): domain Eukaryota; kingdom Viridiplantae; phylum Streptophyta; class Magnoliopsida; order Solanales; family Solanaceae; genus Anisodus; species Anisodus tanguticus. Next base: position 1,165,501 of record CM067543.1, on the reverse strand, counting down.
TATTTCAAATGTCGTAAACAATCCAGTCTCAGTTCCATCAACCATTGCTGCTCTTTCATCTTTCCTATGACATTCTAGATTAGGACATCTGCGAGACTTTGTTTTACGCTCCCTTGGGAAAAAATAATTTTATTATATGTAACCGTATTTCTAGGACTCCTATATGTGAATCTTCCATTTTTTGAAAACATGTCAAATTACCATTTTCTGCATCTACAAATTATACTTTAATGCCTTTCGATATCATACATAGTGATTTGTGGACATCCCCTATATTGAGTACGGTTGGTCATCAATATTATGTGTTGTTTTTGGACGATTATTCCAACTTTCTATGGACTTTTCCAATTGAAAATAAATCACAGGTCTACCCTATTTTTTCTTCATTTAGTGCTTTCGTAAAAACACAATTTAAAAAGAGCATTAAATGTTTTCAATGTGACAATGGCAAGGAATTTGATAATAACCAATTCAAATAGTTTTGCTCCAAAAACGATCTTACCTTTCGATTTTCCTGCCCTCACACATCCTCCCAAAATGGTAAAGCCGAACGAAAAATCTGAACTATAAACAACCTCACTCATGCTCTACTTACTCACGCCTCAATTCCCCCTCAATTCTGGCATTACACACTCTTTATGACCACCTATCTCCTAAATAGGGGTGGCCAAAAAATCCGGAGAACCAAAAAAATCGAACCGAATCGGCTGTTCGGTTCAATTTTTATTCAATTTTAAAAAAAATGATTTTTATAAAAACCGAATCGAATCAGGATTAGTGATTCGGTTCGATTTTTAATTTTGGATACGAACCGAAAAACTGAATTAAATATGTAATTAATCTTATTTTTTATTTTAGGCTACTTCTATCTCTTGAATCATAGTCATTGAAGCCAATCTATGAAGTTTTTATGGAAGTCGAATGCGACATGAACTTGATTAACATATCACAGAAGCATTGACATAAAATGTAAGGAGAGAAAGTAGTTGTAACTTGCTTGCTTGATTGTAAGGAAGGAAAGGAGCGAACTTTAAATGGTCATAACTCTGCGTTCAGATGTCCGTTTTACCCAAGATTTTTTTTTGATTTTGGATATTTTTTCGAGATGGGGCTGGCCCAAATTGACGCAAGGTGGTTTGGCGCAGCCAATTTTTAGAAAAACGTCTGTTTTCCCAATCAATTTGTGTTTTCCCCCAAAGCGATTTTAAATTTTCCTTTTTCTTTAGTAAACATCTCACGATACCCAATAGATTTCAACGTCGAAATTTCGTGATAGTGTAGGTATTAATGTCAATTTCAGTTTTGAAAATTCAATTTTAAAAAAAAAATCCTCGACCCGACCCGACCGACCCACTAGAAAAAATTGATATAATTCGATACGTTCGGCGATATAAACTGAACATACCCGTTTTTTTAAAAAAGTTGGATTCAATTTTTAAAAAAAAACACAATTTTTATTCGGTTCATATTTTTCGGATACAAAACCGATATGAACCGATATACGCCCACCCCTACTCCTAAACATAATCTCAAACAAGTCTCTAGCTCAACGGACGCCCACCCAAGTTCTGTTTCGTAGGAACCCCTCCTACCAACACTTGCGTATTTTTTTTATGTCTTTGTTACCCTCTCCATCCGACCACTCACAAACTCCAACTCCGATCTTCCCCGTGCGTATTTCTGGGTTACCCTATCAATCATCGTGGTTACTCGTGCTATGATTGTTAAGCCGTAAAATTATTATTTCACGTCATGTCATATTTAATGAGTCTCAACTTCCCTTTGTCTCTCTACACTCACCACCTTGACATTCCCACGACTTCCTAGATGATCGCCTAAACCCTCTTCTAATTCACCGTTTACATAGTCTACCGTCCCAGACCCCATCACCCGCCACCACCTCAGCCAGTCCGGGACTAGTTGCCCACCCGATTCTGCCAACGGTCGCCCGGAACAGCCCGCCTCACAGTGATTCCGCAGCCACCTCTCAGCAAACCGGGTTTCGGCCAGCCAGTACCGTCACCCCTGCCTTTCCTCCTCTTCCCGACAGTCCCGTGACAAACCTCTCTCCCGTCCCGCGCCGCGAGACACACTCTTGGACCATGGAAACCCATCCCATGCACGAAATTCATAAACCTAAACGGTTGTTTAACCTTTCTGTTTCAGTTGTCCATTCCCCTGTCACTCGTAACACCAAGAATGCCTTGTCCAACCCGAATTGGAAAATCGCAATGATTGACGAATATAATGCTCTTATTGATAATAAGACGTCGGACCTAGTACCCCGTCCACCTGATGCTAACATTATTCGTTCTATGTGGATTTTTTGACATAAAAAAATATGATGGTTCTTTTGAGATGTACAAGGCTCGTCTTGTAGGTGATGTCAGGTTTCAACAGGTGGGAGTGGATTGTGATGAAACGTTCAGCCCGATCGTAAAGCCCGCAACAATATGTACTATCCTCAGCATTGCCATATCCAAGTATTAGCCAATTCATCAGCTTGATGTCAAGAATGCCTTTTTGGGGATCTTCATGAAACGATATATGTGCATCAGCCTATGGGTTTCATGGATCCTATTCATCTGGATTATGTGTCTTTCGTCGCTCTATAGACTGAAATAGGCCCCTCGAGCATGTTACTAGCGGTTCACCGATTATGTCTCCTCTATTGATTTTTCACACAACAGATCAGATCATTCCTTGTTCATCTACAACAAGGGTACATACATGGCTTACCTATTATTATATGTCGATGACATCATCCTCACCACATCATCTGATGCTCTCCGCCGGTCCATTATGTCTCTTTTCCTCTGAGTTTGCTATGAAAGATCTGGGGCCCTTGAGTTATTTCTTGGGCATCTCTATCACTCGACATTCACGCGGCCTATTTCTATCTTAGAAGTACGCCAAAGAGATCCTTGACCGTGCAGGCATGACATCTTGCAAACCATCCCACACGCCTAGACACCAATTCCAAGCTCATTCCGGCCCTTCATATTCAGACCCAACTCACTATCGTAGCCTGGTTGGGGCCCTACAGTATCTCACATTCACGAGATCAGACATATCCTATGCCGTGCAACAAATCTGCTTGTACATGCACAGCCCAACGAAGCACACATGCATGCCCTCAAACGTATTTTACGATACGTCCAAGGTACACTTCACTTCGGATTACATCTAAATAGGTCTTCGCTCACTGGTCTCACTGCTTATTCTGATGTTGACTTAGGTGAATGTCCTAACACCCGACGATCCACGTCTGATTATTGCATTTTTCTCGGAGATAACATATTGTCTTGGTCTTCCAAAAGGCAACCTACACTATCCTGATCCAATGCAGAAGCAGACTACAAAGGTGTCGCCAACGTCGTCTCTGAGTCATGTTGGATCTGTAACCTTTTACTTGAGCTTCACTGCCTGATTCAAAAGGCAACACTGGTCTACTGCGACAATATTAGTGCGATATATCTTTTCGACAATCCCGTCCAACATCAGCACACTAAACACATTGAGATGGACATTCATTTCGTTCGCGAAAAAAGTGACTCGTGATCAAGTTCATGTCCTTCATGTTCCTTCCAGATATCAGATTCCTGACATCTTCACTAAAAGACTTCCGCGCATACTATTTGATAATTTTCGAGTCAATATCAGTGTTCGTGAACCTCCCGCTTCAACTGCAGGGGTGTATAATAGAACATTTCTCAATATTTTTTTATTAATTATATTAATTGTATATCTCCTCTTTTAAATAGAATTATAATCTTTTTATAATTAGATTAATTAGTTATCTAATTTGTATCAAAGTAAATATTCTTATAACTTTATATATAGTAAATCATTCAACAATAAAAATAAAGAAACATATTTCTTTAAAAAAATATAAATTAAAAAAGAACAAAGGCACACAAAAAAAGACTAGGAACATGAGTGTCGAGTCATTCCTAACAATATGACAAAAATTTTGAAAAGTGTCGTCCTTTGTTTCCTCGAGCCAAATGAAACATCAAAAAAAGGCTAATTGTGAATATTCAGAGTAATGGCAGAAAATTATTTTAGAAAAATACTGTTTATTTTCTCTGGCCAAGAAAAAGTCTCCACCTTTCTCTGTATCCAAGAAAGAAATTTCAAGAATGGCCAGCTTTTTTAAAAAACTTTTTTTATTAATTTAATACGCTATTCACAGTCCAAATTTCAAACCATCCATATATGACCTAAAATTTTCCAAATTCACATCTTACTGTAAAATAATCTTTTACAAAAATGTTCCTATTCTTTTCAACAAAATAACAACGGCTAATTACAATGAGTAAAAAATCCAAGAAACCATTAACCATGTGAAATGAAAATTAAAATAAACCAATGAAGGTGATCATTCAAACTATCAATATTTCTACCTTGTGAAGTAAAGGGTATTTTATATTGGCAAAAAATTAAACCTAAATATTTCTTGCAATTACTTCCAAAAGATTTATTCTTTTTAACCTAAACTGCACTATAAGAAACTTTTAACATCAAGGAAAATGTTTATACAAAATGTGAAAAAAAAGCAATGAAGGTGATGATCATCCAAAATTACTACCCATATTTTACATTCTGAAGTAAAGGGGTATTTTACAGACCCAAAAGAAAAATTAAACGTGAGATTAAGTAGAAATGGAGATGAAAAAAAAAATAAACCAACCTAAAAATATTTTTTTATTACCTCCAAAAAAAATTTAGGTCCAAACACTCCAAATCTTTTCTCCAAGATAACTCACAAACTTTCTAACAGAGCCTTTTTCACTTGCTTCTCCAACACCGATTTCTTCTTCATCGCCGCCGTCACCACGGCTGCCGGAAGTTTCCTCCACCGGGTCAGTCTGACCCGACCCCAACCCAAACCCGGAACCTGTCCCGTTTTTGCTCAAAGATGAATCAGATGATGCCTTTTTCAGCTCACAAGAAGTACTACCACCACCACCATTAGATGAACCGTTTTTGCTCAAATTTGACCCCTTTTTGTTGTTTCTTCGTTCTTTTTTGCTATGCAACCGATCTTCATAAGCATCAAGAATCTCATGTATAAGTTGTCTATTAGGTGAAGAATCCCATTTTATCCAATAACACATGTAACAACTAAAACAATAGCAGTTAAAAGAAGCTATATGGTTAGCACCGCCGTGAGCGGCGGCGATTCTTGAATCCCCACCGGATTTTTCAGGAACCGAGTTGGGTGTTGCTGATTTTTGGTGGGTCGTCCTCCATTTGCCTGAAAAGTCACCGGAAAGTACCTTATCAACATCACCGCTCACTCCGCCGTGCACGGTGGCGATTCTTGAACCACCACCGGAGTTTTCAGAAACCGAGTTAGGTGTTGCTGATTTTTGTTGGGTCGTCTTCCGTTTGCCGGAAAGTACCTTTTCAGCACCACTTCCGCCGCTCACCCCGCCGCGTATGGCGGCGCTGTCGCCTGAGTTAGCTGAGTTGGGGGATGTAGACTTGTGGGTGTTTCTCCGATTGCCGGACAAGTCGCCGGAAGAGCAAGAAATGAGATAAGCTAAGACTTCTTTATCTTCTTGAGATAAAGCTGCAGCAAGGGTTAAAATAGCAACTGGTAAGAAGGAAAGATGGTTAGAAACTAAAGGAGGTGATGGATGAACTGTGCCTTTTCTATAAAGTTTCTTCATAGTTTTTGAAAATGGAAAAAAAAATGTTTTTGAGAGTTCTGAAGGGTGGGGGAAGTTGAGTAGGGTGAGTGGTGTAGAGAAGAAGAGAAGAGAGAATGAGGGTTTGTGGGGGACTATGAAGAGTTTTTAGGTAAGAGGAAAAGGGCATAGAAATTGATGACATAAATATTTGGGGGCTTATAATATCCACGGACCAATAAATTGGTTTCACTTATTTAATTATAATAACATATCTGATATAATTTTATAAGTGACAGGAGAATAGTGGTGATTCTCAGATCTTATCTCTATCTTGAAAGATAAAAATGCGGTTTCAATAGATCATATGCTTCGACTAAGAATAAAACAATAAAGTTAGTTTCACTTATTTAATTGATATTTAAAATATATTATTTTATATTTTGTTAAAAGAATAAATATTTTTAGTTCAAAATTAACGTTAAGAACAATTGAGGTCCCATAAATAAAAAAAATACGAACCTAAGTCATTTTTAATGTGTTAGATTAATTTTTTACCCTTTTCGTTTTATATTTGTGAGCAAACTTCTAATTTAATACTCTTTCTATTTTAATTTGTTTGTCTCAGTTTTCATTTTAGTTTGTCTTAAAAAGAATGAGTCTTTTTTAATTTATTTATTTTTTTATTTGAACATCTAATGTGACGTGTTTAAAGGATCCGCTTTATTTTTTCATGTATATTGATGTCCTAAAGCGGATATTGCTATTAGTTCTAGCTCATTGATTTTTAAAATTAAAGGACATTTTGATACATTATATCTTTAGTTTAAGATCACAAAATTTTAAAAAATAATTTCTTAAATTTTGTGTTCAGTTAAATTAAAACGAAGAGAGTATTATATTATTACTTATATATTATATTTTTATTTTTAATTAGCTTATTAAAATAAAAAATATTCTATTAATATAAGTTGAATTTAAATAAAGATGCATGAACTCATATAGTAATTAATTTCGACTTATTTGGAATTGAGATGACTGTATTATTTGTTTTTATAAAAACAAAGGAAAGGCGGTATTGGGAGTGTTCACCTGTGGGACAGTGTAATTTAGCAGAGTTTAGGGCATACATTTCAAAGAATTTGATTGGTTAAGCAAACGAAGGAGACCCTACTTGTTACAGAATCTTCTTTTTGCAGAATTTTCCCTCTCTTTTCTCTCACTTTCCAGTTTCCAATGAAGACATGCATTAATTAGAAAAAATCTAAGAACTAAATTTTAGAACAAAAAAAATCTTAATCTGTTACATCAAACTCTAAAAAATGTAATTTATTTAAAAGAAAAGTAAAAATTTATCTACACTCAATATTGCAAAATTTATTAATTGAGACAAAGGGGTTAAACTAGCTAGAATATTGGATCATACAATTAGGTCTACAAAATATTGTACCACTTTAGCAATGTGTGGTAATTGTTCAGTCCATTATAGTGAGGGTTCGTTATTTTTAATAAACAACACATAGTTGGCTGCTTTCGTTATTTCTTTTCGGCACTGTTTTGATATGTTTTTTTTGGAGTTTATGGTCTATCGGAAACAATTTTTCTATCTTAAAAGGTAAGGGTAAGGTCTACATACAAACTACTCATTTCGGACTTCACTTATAGAATTATACTTGATATGTTATTGTAAGACATGATTGGCAGACAAATTCTAAAGCTATTGGATGTACTATGAATACTTTCAGTTTAAAATTGATGCCCTATCAGAATAGAAGGAATGAATCTCTCTCTCTACTTATGCAATTTCGAAAGGGTCTAGTTGATTCTCTCAACTTGGTGAATTTCGTAATAATAATAACTTTACACATTTAGCGAGTTTTTTGGTGTTTTTTCATTCACATACTCCAACACGAGATTTTTGATTAATAATAGAATCTTTTAGAAGAGAAAATTTGGGCTGATAAAGTAATGGGCTTAGATAGCTCCTTTTGAAAGTCAATGGGCCTAAGTGAATCACAATTTGTAAATATGAACGTGAAGTAATGATTTTCTATTCTTCATGTTCGGTGCCAAATCCACTATTTCTTCACATACAATCATAGGTCATAATTAGTAATTATGGTAACTAAAAAAGACTAGTATTATACTGTATCTTTTTTCAAACTATAGTTTGACACATTTAACTTCTCTATCTTTTTATTTCGTTTTTTAAATTTTGTTGCATAAAGAAAAAGGTTTCTCCAGTTTCTTTTAAGATAATGTGCACAACTTTGTAACAAGTAACAACATTGAGATATTGATTTATTTGTTCGTTATAACATAATTAAAAAAACGCAATTTTTTTGTGGCATATTTGATTGCACAAGTATAATTAATAAATAATGAGAAAAGTCATGAAGAAAAGTTGCAGTTTATTTGTAAGTCACTTAACCAAGAATACTTTATCATCGTTAGAAAAGAAAATGTCATTCAATAAAAAAAATTATACACTGATAATGTAAAAAACCATGCAATATCATTGAGGAACATGTAGCAAAGCCGCATTATTTTCCAGGTCCTAACATGTAGTTTACACGGTTAAATTCAATTATGCTTTATTATCAACTCTAAACTAATTTAGTTGATATTCATCATTTATGCCAAATAAGTTCCTTTACTTTTTTTTGTGACACAAACTCATTATAATCCTTACGTTCTTAAACTGTAAGAATTTTCTGTAATAATTCCAAAATCCTAACTATAATCCATTTTTTTTATAAAAAAAAAAAAGGATTCACAACATTTCAACTACAATTGGACCTCTCTATAATTGGCATCATCTATAACAACATTTTACAATAACGACCAAGTTTTCTTTGAAACTAATTTTTCATGTTATGTTATATGACAAACGACGTTGTTATAGAGATGTTTGACTACTTGTCCAATATTTCATAATTATAATTGTTAAATGAGTGAGAAATACAGTAGAATATAAAGCAACTAACTCTAACTACAAACTTGTAATACAAAGCAAGCCCATCACACAAGTAAGCAGCAAATGAGCACCTTTTTTTTGTTAACTCGGAAGTTAAATAGTACGAATTGCGAATCGAATATCATGTAGACCTTTAAGAATTGCTCTGAAGACGAGTCTTGATCCACGATTCCAAGTTCTTCAACTCCTCGTTGTTTATCGAATGTGCAAGGCCAGGATAAGCCTAAGGATATGGTAGAGAACGGCCTATTGGTGATAAAAATTCGTGCAAAAATAAACAAAAGATGAATGGTCTAAGAGACACGAGTGATTACCTTGAATTCGCAAGTCATACCAGCTCGCTCCAGGAAAGGCGGCCCTGCTTGTCCGGCTTCAAACAGTACCGTCCTATCAGCCATACCATGAGACCACAAAATGGGGGTCTGCTCGAAAGAGTTTTGATGTAGATACTAATAGACATGAAAACTAATCAAGCATGTCACGATTCAAATCCTACCACAGACAAAAGCCTGGAATTTAAGTGGAGAAGGGTAAAGGGGCACGCAAATTATCCACCGAGTTTCAAATCATGCGCCATATAGCCCTCGGCAATTTCTTGGTTAGTAACAAATAACTCTTGGAAATAACTTATCTTCCAATACCACCATCATCATTATTCAAATTGCAAATATTATTTAAGGGGCACTAACATGACGTCACAACTTTTTTTATAATCGTGATGTTCAGACCAGCTTGCGGCACCTCGACTAGTTCCGCGGTGTACCTGCTACCTCCCACCAACACAGATACGGGGTAACTCTGCCCACCAAAATGGGAAGGAATCACCTAGTGTTTCTGCCTCTGGTGAGATTTAACATCACAGTAATTTTTGAGGAACAAGTGTGACATTCGTTCAGTTGTGTTGTATCATAGTGTTGATACATATAAGAATTAGCAGGTCGGGGATCATAATGAGAAAGTCTTATGAAATCCATGCGCTTTGCACACACTTAAGATTCCCTCACAGGAACCACCTTAAGGAAAAGAATAACATATGCAAACTTCGAAAAATAAAGTTTAGAAAATTATAGAAGTTAGTATCAGGCAATTACCTTTTTAGCTTCAGGAGTTTGATGCTCTAATATAGAAGAATTAAAGGGGACCCATCCGCTAAACACGGCACCTCCTCCTAGAGTTTTTGGGTACAGAAGCACACTTGCTAACGTCAAGGCACCTACAAAATTAAGATTAAGTATAATTTGAGAGTTCGCTGGATTTAATAGCAATAAACAAACTTGCCACAGAGAGAGACCTCCTTGACTAAATCCACATACAAAGATATTATTAGGATTAGAGCCAGCATCGATCTCTTTAACGATCATTGCATGAACATTCTTAACCACTTTGAGCAAACCACTCTCATCTTTTGGCGAACTCTGGTACAAGGTATTAAACTAAAGTTATATGGAGACAATATCAATAAGGTATTAAGCTTTTAGTTATAATGCAGCTGGGGATGATTACAAGGTGAATTTGAGAAAAGAAAAAGTGAAAAGAGATATGAGGAATGAAAGGGAAGAACTTACAGCTGTCACTGGTATTTCATGAATGTCAAACCATGATGGCATGACAGAACCAACTGCAGTGAAGTAAGACGGTAAAGAGTTTAGATTTCAGCTATTATTATCACCACTATTAGAGTGAAAAAGTTGGCAGTGCTACCAATGGAGGAGCCACATGCAATGAAAGGGAATTGAGTCTCCTTCACCGGAAAGTACTGTGTAAATACGGTAAAAACAACTTTTTATACATAGATAAGATTTTTGAACCTCCTAAGTCAAAGAGAAATACAGGAGGCGTGGTACTTCGAGATTTTTTTTGAATCCCCTTGGTAAGAATTTCTGGTTCCGCCACCGAATGCTACCATTATTTTTATGAATTACCGAAACCAATTCCTTAGGGTATCCATTTTGATGACGTGCCTCTTTTTTTTGGGGGGGGGGGGGGGGGGGGGGCGGGGGTTATCTTACAGACACGATACCATATCAAACCTAAACTTATTGTCTCAGTGGAGAATCTACATATTCTCTCATGGAAATGGAAGGTGGTGAGAAAGAAAGTGAGACTGGCATTATAGTACTTCAGTAACCAAGATGGCGTTAAAAATCATTGTTTCTTCTTAAGAACTTCCTTTCCACCATTCTTAGATACATCATAAACTTTATGGAGAATGTTCTTTTCAAGAACAGACATTGTTGTCGATTGCACCTAAATTACCGCCAAGCTAATCTTATCCTTAAGAAGCTGTTATTAACATCTTCATATGTTATTATGCACTAATCACGCTGACTATCCTAAGTTTGCTTCACGATATCTGCAACATGTGCAGAATGAGATGCAAGATTATCTACACTAGTAGCTAAAGATATCCTCCACGGAAAGAATTGCTCTGATTTATCAATTTGCCTTTGTTGTTGAATAACTATCGTTATACAGAAGGCTATTCCCAACAGTATTTTCGAAGTCTTGAGCATTCATCTTAGTGATTTAAGCGCTAAAGCTACTCATCTTTGCCGCAAGCATTAACATTCAAAAGGAAACGTTAAAACAACCAAACAGAAGGAACTTGTAAAGCTTCTATTTGAGATGGTTCACTAACAAGAGGAATTACCCCTTTCTACCGAATTGAATGAAAAGGTGAAGGAAAAGGAAATAACTAATCTAGGTTTCCTAGAAACTCATTGGACTGATTTACCAGAATTAACACATTGTTAGCGGAAAAACAAAACTACATCATTTGCTAAGTTTCACTTTACAATAATTGAATTTATTGTTCTTTTTTTAACTATTTTTTGGGATCATCACTACCGACATAATACTGAAATAGAAGCTGTACATAATTTGAAATGACTCTAGTCTACCCAACTTCTCTCATCTCCCTCCAACTGCAAATTCTCTTATAAAGACCAACCAACAACAACAACAACAACAACAACATACCAAGTGAAGTCCCATAATGTGGGGTCTGGAGAGGGTAGAGTGTACGCAGACCTTACCTCTACCTTGGTAAGTAGAGAGGTTGTTTCCGAAAGGCCCTCGGCTCAAGACAACGCATAGGCACAAGCAAAACAAGAGAAACGGTCAGACACGGACAAGAAATTTAAAGCAGTATGAAAATGATGGTAACAAAAGTGAATAAGCCATGATAGAGCATTCTGAAAAAATAAGCAGTAACTAATGCAGGTAAATAAGATAAACAAAGTACACGAAATAACATACATCAAATGACAAGAGACTATAAAACAATACTGCGTCTACTAGTATGATAGGCTAAGCAGGGCTACAATAATAGCACTACAGTTACCAGTATGTAAGCGTAAGTAGGACTACGTTCAACTACCTACTACTCTAATATGTGTCCTCCACAACCCCTATCTAAGGTCATGTCCTCAATAAGTTGCACCTGCGTCATATCACGTCTAATCACCTCTCCCTAATACTTCTTCGGCCTACATCTACCCCTCATGAACCCATCCATAGCCAACCTCTCACACCTCCACACTGAGGCATTTGTGTCTCTCCTCTGCACATGCCCGAACCATCTCAACCTCGCTTCTCACATCTTATCCTCCACCGAGGTCATTCCCACTTTGTCCCGAATATCCTCATTTCTAATATTATCCCTCTTTGTATGCCCACACATCCATCACAGCATCTTTATCTCCGCAACTTTCATCTTTTGGTTGTGCGAAGTTTTGACGGGCCAACACTCCGCTCAATACAACATAGTCGGTCTAACCACCACCCAATAAAATTTACCTTTAAGTTTTTGTGACACTTTTTTATCACACAAGACTCCAGATGCCAGCCTCCTTTCATCCACCCTGCACAAAAATGATGTGTGACATCGTAATCAATCGCTCCATTCCCTTGGATAATAGACCCGAAATACTTGAAGTTTTCTTTCTTTGAAATGACCCGAGTATCAAGTCTCACCTCCACGCCTGTCTCATGGTCGCTCCCGTTACTAAACTTGCACTCCAAGTATTTTATCTTGGTCCTACTCAGCTTGATCCCTTTAGACTCCAGAGTCCATCTCCGAACCTCCAGCTTAGAATTCACATTGCTGCGAGTCTCATCAATCAGGACTATGTCATCTGCAAATAACATACATCATGGCACCTCCCCTTGAATTTATCGTGTCAGTCCATCCATCACCAAGACAAATAAGAATGGGCTAAGAGTTGATCCTGGTGCAGCTCCATCATCATTGGAAAGTGCTCCAAGTCTCCTTCTACTGTTCGTACCCTGATCTTGGCTCCATCATACATATCATTGATCGCCTTAGTGTACGCTACAGGTACGCCTCTAACCTCCAAACATCTCTATAGAACCTCCGTAGAGACTTTGCCGTATGCCTTCTTGAGGTCGATAAAAACCATATGTAAGTCTCTCTTCCTCTCCCTATACTGCTCCACCAACCTCCTAATAAGATGAATAAGATGAATGGCTTCTGTAGTAGAATGCACCGGCATGAATCCAAACTGGTTCTCAAAAACAGACACGCATCTTCTCACCCTCATCTCCATGACCCTTTCTCAAACTTTCATAGTGTGGCTTAGCAGCTTGATACCCTATAGTTGTTGCAACTCTGGATGTCACCTTTGTTCTTGTACAAATGAATCATTGTACTCCACCTCCATTCTTCGGACATTCATACCGTCATAAAAATGACATTAAACAACTCAGTCAGTCACTCCAAACCTGCCCTGCTTGCGCTCTTCCAAAATTCAACTGGGATCTCATCATGCCCGGTCGCTCGTCTCCTGCGCATCCTGCGAACCGCACCCTTAACCTCATCAACCTTAATACTTCTACAATATCCAAAGTCCCAGTATCTTCCGGATTGCTCTAGATCTCCCAGCACAATGTCTTTATCTCCTTCGTTCAAGAGTTTATGGAAGTAAGACTGTCACCTCTGTCTAATACGCGCGTCCTCCACCAATACTTTACCGTCCTCATCTTTGATGCATCTCACGTGATCCAATTCACGGGTCCTCCTCTCTCTCGCCTTGGCTAGTCTGTACAACTTCTTATACCCGCCTTATAAAGACCAATCTTCTGGGAGAGGAATAATCCACCTGTATGTCGGGTCACAGCAATCCTTAGAAAGTAGTGGAGTGGGCCAAGATCTTTCATAACAAATTCAGAACTAAGCTGTGACATGATATTCTTGCGAAGAGAGTCTGAAGATGTACTTAGAATAATATCATCCACATATAGAAGGAGATAAGAAGTATGATTACCCTGACAATAGATAAACAAGGAATTATCTGAACGGCAGTGCGAGAAACCCATGCGTGACACAGAAACTGCAAACCGCGTATACCAAGCCCTGGGGGCCTGCTTGAGGCCATATAATGATTTGTTGAGCAAACACACATGGTTAGGATATTTAGGATCCCTGTATCCCAATGGTTGGTGCATGTAAACAATCTCATTAAGGTGTCCATGGAAGAAGGCATTTTTGACATCCAATTGATGAAGTGACCATCCTTTTGAGAGAAACAGGCTGAGAACTGTTCTAATAGTTGCAGGTTTGACCACTGGACTGAATGTTTCCCGCAATCTACACCAACCTGTTGTGTCTTCCCATCACCTACAAGATGGGTTTTATGCCGCTCAAAAGTTTCATCAGATTTTTCTTTATGGCTGAAAATCCACATAGATCGAATTATATTAGCATTAGATGGACGAGGTACTAAATTCCATGTCTTATTTGTAATTAGAGCATGATATTCATCATCCATGGTCATTTTTCAATTCGGGTCTTTTAGAACAGATACTAGATTACGAGGCAAGGGTGATTTCGAAACCTGGGTGTAAAGGCTATATTTTGCATTGGGTTTGACAATCCCATGTTGACTACGGGTGATAGGACGGTTTGTTGGGCCAGTGGACTGGATGCCACTGACCGAGGAGTGAGAAACCGAGGGTCCAGGGGGCTGCACTGATGGAGCTGGAATTGGGCCCGTTGGGGCTGCCTGGCCCAATGGGCCTAAATTACGGTGTTCAACACTAGTAATAGGTATCGGGCTGTGAAAAAAATGTGTTAGATACGAAAGCTTATCATTATCCAAAAAATCATAGTTAAGGGTCCTGATTGCATGTAACTTAGCAAAAGGTAATATTGTTTCATCAAAGATTACATGACGACTTATAAAGATTCTTTTGGAAGAAATGTCGTAACATTGGTAACCGCAATGATGAGAAGGGTATACTAAGAACACACATAGAGTAGATCGGGCTTGGAGTTTTGTGATTGTGGTGGATGGAAAGAGGGGATAGCAAAGACAACCAAACACTCGTAAGTGATGATATGTGGGCTCTCGTAGGTAAAGCATTTTTAGGGGAGCTTAGTATGATAGATTTTTCTGAGAAAGGACATTCAACAGATAAGTTGTCATTTGGAGTGCATGATGCCAAAATACAGGGGGAAGTGAAGCATGAGAAAGAGATGTTCTAACAATATTGTTAATGGTTCTAATTTTACGTTCCGTCTTCCCATTTTGTGATGAAGTATGAGGACAAGACAAACTAAACTGAAGACCATTTGTTTTGAAAAAATTCCAAAACTGTTTATTGTCAAACTCCCCCCATTGTCACATTGTATATTTTTGATATCACGTTCAAATTGAGTTCGGATGAATGCTCTAAAAGTGAGAAAAGTGGAAAACACTTGTGATTTTTTCGATAAAGGGAATGTCCACAAATAATTAGAGTAGTCATCAAGTATAAGCAAATAATATCTATGACCAGAAGAACTCAAAACAGTGGATGTCCAAATATCACAATGTAAAATATCAAATGGCAAAAGAGTACATGAAGTAGAGGAAATAAAAGGCAACTTAACATGTTTATCAAGTGTGCAAGCATGACACTTATTTAGAGTTGGTGTCTGGGTACAAGAAATAAAATTATTTTGTTTAAGAGAAGCCAAAACAGCCTCTCCTGGATGTCCCAAACGTTGGTGCCATAAAGATGGTGCCAAGGCAGCAAAAACAGAAGGAAACTTGGATTGTTGGGTTGACGTATTTATTGGATAGAGCTCCTCCTTACTATCACATCTCACGAGAAGCTTCCCCATCTGAAAATCATGCACGGAAAAACCAAAGGGGTCAAACCTGACAGATACCCAATTATCAGTTGTAAATTTTCTAACAGAAACCAAATTTTTGATTAATTTGGGAGCATGAAGGACATTCTTTAAAATTAGGGGTGGGTTTGGCGGTAACAATTTGCTAGAACCATAACCTTTTATTGGAATTGAATGGTCATTTCCGACAATTATTCCATTATCATTGCTCAAATTAAAATAGGACGAGAGATTACCTTGGGAGGACGTCATATGTGACGTCACTCCGGAGTCCATATATCAATTTGAATCTGGTGGATTAAGTCCAAGAGTGTGCATGGCGGACTCAATTTCCGTGGGGTAGGCCCCTGTTGAATGGGCCTCATGCCACTAGGTCGGCTGAGGCCCACCGCTATCGTGTGGCAACGGACCCGGCCGAAATGGGCTCGTTGTTGCCATCGCCACCGCCGCGCCCTCGGAAATGGGCCACCGTTTTGTTGAGGCCGGCCGGTGGGCCTTAGGGGCTGCGACCCACCGTTACTGCCGGGGCCGGGCCGGGTGGTACGACCCGAGGCCACGCGCGGCCGGCCGCCGCCGCCACTGTCCGCCGCCCTTGCCGCCGGGCTGCTGCCACTGTCCACCACCATAGTTGGTGTTGCCGCCATTACCGCCACCACCGGAATTTCGGTGGCCTCCACCTTTGTTATTTTCGCGATTTCCATCCTTATTTTTATTGTTATGACGTCCTTTTTGTCCTTTATTTTGTTGAGAATGTTCAAAAAAATTACCATCATGTGAAGGAGTGGCAAGCATGGCGGAATTTGAAGTATTTGAGGCCTTTTTCACCAAGTCCGACTCTTCAAGTACAAGCATGGACCTTGCTTGATAAAATTGTGGTAGATGATTACTTTGACGAATTAGAGTTCCCACGCCGCTATACGCGTCGGTGAGACCGGCGACCAATTACAAGACTAACCGGTTATTAGTAACCGGTGAACCAACGTTTCGTAATTGATCGGCCAACACTTTGAGGCGTTGACAATATGTAGAAACATTAGGGAAATTCGTCATGTCAATGGTTGAGAACTCCTGTTCCAATGAAACAGCGCGAGAGTTTTGGTTATCTTGAAAAATATCTCGCAAACATTCCCACGCCGCCATGGCTGTGGAATCCGGTTCCATTATCGTATGCAACAAGTCTGTGGAGATTGTTGCATAAATCCAACCAAGGACTGTGGCATCAAGTGTATTCCACAATTCCTTGTCTGCATCGTTTGTTATGTCTTTCCCTTTACCGTCTTTTGGAGGAATTATATGATGAAGAACTTTGTGAGCACGACAACATATTTTGAATAATTCCGCCCAAGTCGCATAATGAACGGTTTCCATTTCTAGTTTGATGGAAACATGTGTTTTGATGTTTGAGACAGCAAGGGCAGGGTGAAAAGATGATTTGGATTCAGACATAACTGGTTGTGATGAAGGATAATCAATAATGGAGTGGGAAAAAAATGATTTTCGGCCACTAGGGTTTTCTAGGGAGGAAGATGACCAAAAATTTGGAAAAAATTAAACTAATTTTGGATCTTTCCTTAAGCTCTTGATACCATGTAAAAATTCTAGGGCAAGTATACCATTTGGCCCAACAACGACATTTCCATGGCGATCAACACACAAAACCGATAGAAAAACCAGTAACAACATACAAATCCAACTAAAGGGTAGGCCAAAAATGGAATCTTTATGCAATTAAAAGACACCATTTGACCCAAAAATGCTAATTCCACACTGATCACACCAGAATTAAAAGAAACAAAAACAACCCACAACCTGTAATAACACTCAATGTACATGAATGAATAGATAATAATATACATTACATGTCACTTACCAACCCAATCAAAGGGTAGTCAAAAATGAAATCTTTTATCCAATTCCAATATACCATTTTGACCAAAAATGCTGTTTCCATGGTGATCAACACATAAACAATACAAACTAATACAAGACAGAACCAGTAACATAGCAACCCCACCAAGGGGTAGGCCAAAATGGATCTTTATGCAATTAAAAAAACACCATTTGACCCAAAAATACCAACCCAAAAGGTAGTAAAAATGAAATCTTTAAGCAATTCCATGGTGTTCACGCAGAACAAATAGAAACAAATACAGCCATACAAACCCCACCAAAGGGTAGGCCAAAAATGGAATCTTTATGCAATCAAACACTACCATATGACCCAAAACGCTAATTTTACTGTGATCACACCAGAACAAAAGAAACAGTAATGACACATAAAAAAGTACATGAATTATACTGACTTACAATTGCAGGTAACTGGGGTGGAAGGAGCAGAAGGGAAAGACCATTTTGTGTTCTTGAACTGAGGGGAAGTGAACAATGTCTTGATTGGTTCATTTGCAGAGTCAAAATCACCCAACCCATGTAGCCAAAGAACAAAACTTCTAGCCATGGCGTCTGATATTACATGCCAATTAGTCGATTACTAACCCAATCAAAGGGTAGTAAAAGGTGAAATCTTTATGCAATTTCAGGATATCATTTGGCCCAAAAACGACATTTCCATGGTGATCAACACAGAACCGATAGAAAAATCAGTAACACCATACAAACCCCACCAAGGGGTAGGCCAAAAATGGATTCTTTATGCAATTAAAAACTACCATTTGACCCAAAAATGCCAATTTCACAGTGATCAATCCAGAACTAAAAAGAAAACAACCCACAGCCTGTAATAACACTACAAGTACATCAATTATACTGACTTACAGTTGCAGGTAATTACAAATCCAACCAAAGGGTAGGCCAAAATGGAATCTTTATGCAATTAAAAGTATTCATATATAAAATTAATACGACATTTAATTTGTAATTTAGAAACTCACATAACTAATATATATATATATATATATTATTATTATTATTAAAAAATTTATATATTATTTTATACATGCTAGAAAGTGGATTAAGTAATACATAAATAACTAATCCTTGCATAAATAATATAAATCCTCATATCTTGTATTACTAATACTTGCATAACTCTAACCAACTTACCAAACGATCCCTAATAGCACTAAGGAGTGTTGGTCCATGAACTTCTTCTTTTCCCATGTTAAATACATATTCGAACACGATTTTAATTAGTATTAAATATATTTTTCACCTTAACTCTCAATTTCTTCTTTCAAATGTCTTTTTTTTTCATCCAAACGCCTGCTAAGCATTCTTTGTTTTTGAAATAGATTAATCTTTAGAAAGAGTGGAGTTTTTCTTTATCGTAAATGAATAGAATAAAAATAGAGAAAAGTTTACTTACTCATGACTCATACTAGGTTTTTATCCTAAAACATCTAAATTAACTAGTCCAAATATTAACACTCGTTGTCCATGATTCACAGATTCAGTAACATATATTATGCGCTAAAATTGATATAAACACAAGAAATAAAGTATTCGATACCTACAAATATTCATTAGCTTATCAGCTTTATGGTACACGAGCATCTAAAATCAATTTCATTTTTCATAAACAAATTCGAACCAATTCGCGCATACCTTTAATATTTATCGAATATTTACTACCTTCCACCTTTATAAATATCAAACAATTTGTCCATCAACAAATAAATTTGTCAAGTTACCTTTTTTCTTCAATAACTCTTGAATCAAATTATTTTTATATATTTGCGATGGCATAAAGGTTGTTAAAACAGTAATAAAGAAAATACATGGCCTCCAAAAGTTATAGCCAAACACGTTATAGTAATATATTTCCAAAAGTTTTAACCAAACACCCTTATAATATATAATAATACACTTAATTATAGTTTGGCTGATTACATGAATTCACTACCAAATGATTAATATTAATACTTAATATTATTCCAAACCTATATTATAGAAATTGTTTAATTAGCAAGTTGAAAACCCTTTTGATAACCAAAAGTAAAAAAAAAAAAAAATACTACAACAGTAATAAGGAAAAATGACAAAAATAGTCCCTTATGTTTGGGTAAGTTTAAAATAGTCACTTAAATATATTCTGATCTAGTTTAGTTTTATAAATTTTGTCAAGTATGAGTGTTTTAATCTCGGCCAATATATAACAAATTTTGGCTATTAAATTTAACAAAAATATGGAAAAACTCACCTTCAAAGATTTAATTTTTATTTTACTATTTTTAAAAATTATTTATGGTGTTTGTACACCTTTTATGAGGTATAGTTTCAATTATATTTGAGTTAACCGCATAAACCACGCCTATAGACATTAATATTTTCGTGAGTTACCCTATTCATTGTTTTCCTTACCTACCTAAATTATCATACATGCGTATTAAAAGACGCCTCGATGCTAAGTTAGCCAAATATTTATTCCCAATTGAGAATAAGTGTGTGGATGTAGACTCTGCATAGATGTGTGTTTTAATACGAAGAGCATGATAGTTTAGGTAGGTAAAGGGAATAATGATTAGTTGAGGTATGAAAATCGCAAAAATGTTATAGTATAGGTGTGTTTTACCAAAGCTTGTTATGTTTTGTCTATTCTCGGTGTCTGGTGAAGTTTTTGGAAAATGACATAACTTTTCTGATATTTTTGGTTAAATCCTTTTTAAATAAATCATGATTATATCTAATAACCAGAGGTTAAATATTTGACTGAGATGAAAAATGTTCATTTTACAAATTTAAAGCACAACAATTAGAGATGGCAGTGGATCCTGGATCCGATCCGGATCCAGTGGATTCAGATCCGTTTTATAGGATACGGATCTTTAAAATTTGGATCCGACGGATCCAGATAAGACCTCGATCTGGATCTTGTATTTGAGATCCGTATCCGGTCCAGATCCGACCCGTGGATTCACTTTTTATTAAATATATTCATAACATAGAATGTAATTTTATAAGTATTTTCTTAAAAAAATTCATAATTTATGTATTTTACATTCAGATTTAGGCTTTACTTTTTAAATGGTCCATACGTTTAAGCCCATAATTCTCAAAAGACCCAATAAAAAACTAAGCGGAAACATATCTCTAACAAAAGAAACCCCACAAGCTCCAAGCCTCCAATTCTCAAAATCAGAAATCATCATTGCCTTTTCTTTCAAAATTAGAAACCCTACCAGACTCCAACTTTCACAGTAAAAAATTCTCAAAATCAGAAACCCTCATTGCTTTTTCTTTTAAAATTAGAAAACCTCATTGCTATATATTTCTTGCATTGAAAATAGAGGAGTTCAATTTTCGTCTTATCTTGCATCTTTTGTCACTTTAATATGGTTCTTTTACTTCAAGAGAAGTTTAAATGTGCTTTAATGGTTGTACACTGGTTCTGAGATTGGTGATGGTGAGTTACTATTTGTTGTATGCCATATCTGCCAATATACTCATTGTGTTTTTTTAATTTTTTATTATTAATTTGTAGGAAATGGATGGTGAACAATCTAACAATAATGCAAATGCTACTAATAAAAGTCATGACCTCCAGTGCCTCTGCTTTGTGGAGTAGATGATTTAGAAGGGGATTCAGAATGTTTTATTGAGCTTGGAGTAAAAGCAAAAAATCAATCAAGTAAACGAACAAGCAAGAAACTCACTTCCGAGGCATGAGAATCTTTTGATAAGGTCGTAGTGAAAGGTGTTACAAGAGCAAAGTGTAAATATTGTACATCTTTACTCTCTTATAATGGTGCAAATGGAACCTCACATCTTCTTAAACATTCTAAGAAGACGTGTACGAGAAAGTATTTGCGGATTGGAGTTAGTGGTCAAACACAATTGAAGGTAAAAACATAAGCTGATGGGTCTACTACTTTGGAACTTAAAGGGAAAGGAAAAGGAATTTGATCAAGACTTTTCAATGATAGAATTGGTTGGTATGGTGGTGATTCATGAGTATCCTTTATCCATTGTAGATCATATAAGTTTTAAAAGGTTAGTGAGGTTTTAAAAGGTTCGTGAGGAATCTATCCATTGTAGATCGTATAGGTTTCTAACATGAACCTTCTATTTATTTTTCAACGTCTTTCAAATAAAGGTACTTTGGAGGGCACACTTGCTTGTTTGACAGTTACTGAAGATTCTGAAGAAGAAGGGGAAGTAGTTGACTGTATTGATATGGTAAATGATATGTTTAATCATAAATATTTATTGAGATAAATTTTTTTAGTTATCTCTTTTTAATATGATTGTTTCTTTGTTATTTTAGGATGTTGATGACGTTGAAATTAGTGACTTTGAAGACTAGTTTATCAAGTTTGGCAGAAGGTTATAGAAGATGTTGCTTACATTTTAAAGAACATTGTTGTAGAATTTAATTTCAAGACCTTTGTAATTGCAGCATTTTCCATGATATTGTTATTTACTTACTTTGCTTCATAGTCTTTATTTTCTTGTGATGCTAAAAGTTCGTTCGGTATTTTGGAAGAATTGTGTCATGTTTGTGTAGGTTGATTGAATGAACTCAATCATTTTTTTCAATCAGATTGGGTTTCATATTGTCAAAAAAAGTTTCAACATGTGGGTATATTATTCAAGGCAATTTTTTTTACATGTGGATCCAAATCCGATCCGTGGACCCGATGGATCTGTGGATATATACTTAACAAATTACTATAAACCTACTTCTAAACTTTGAGGGATTGTTTTGTCAATTTCTCACTGTAATAATGCAAGAGAGATTTGCAAGTCAACTATTAGTCAAACACATATGAAACAAAAAGACTCAAGTCCTATCAAGACTCGCCCGATGACTTCAGAACTCGTGTCGCTCATCCCCGCAAGTCCAATACATGCTAACGAGGCTAGGGGAAGGGTCAACAAAGGTAAACATGTCGAAATCACCGTAACGATGGAAAGTCAAACATTTTAATTATGTGTCACAGTTCGAATTTCGAAAGTCAAACATTTTAATTTTGACTGTGAATTCGGACATAAAATATTTAATTTCTTAAAATAAAATTACATATTTAAAAATTATGTAAAAAGTATTATGTATAACGTATAACGGTATGTCTTAATAATTAAAAACTTAAAATATATGAAAAAATTACGGTCAAAGAGAGATTTTTTGAATCTCGGAATTCGAAATGTGCCACATAAATTGGGATGGAAAGGATCTGTTGTAGCTTTTAGGATTTGACAAAACTTTTGTTGTATGATATTTCTTAATCCTTTTTAAATAGTTCATGATTAAATCTAACAACCAATAGTTAAATATTTGACGGGGATGAAAAATGCTCATTTTTACAAACTTAAAGGACAATAATCAATTAAGACTATACTTAACGGATTACTATAAACATAATTCCAAACTTGAGGGACTATTTTTGTCATCTTCTCACAGTAATAGTACAAGAGAGATTTTATTTTTTTCATCATAATATACAGATTATTCTCTATTTTGACAAGTGAAACTGTACTCGCCTCTTCTCCTTCTTGTCCTCTTGTACTTCCGTTCTTCTTATTCTCGTATCCGGAACCGGAACAAGCTCTTCTTTAGCAGATAACTTTTTTCATATTTCTGGTTAAATCCGTTTTAACGTGTTCATGATTAAATCTAACGACCAGAAGTCAAAAATATTTGATGGGATGGAAATGTTTATTTTGACAAACTTAAAAGACCAAAACAGATTAAGAGTATACTTAAGGGACTATTGTAAACCTACTTCTAAACGTTAGGGACTCTTTTGTCATTTTCTCATATAGTAATAATACAAGAGAGATTTTATTTCTTTTATCATAATTTATACAGAGAATTTTCAGAAACAAAGTTTTCACTTTAATGGCAACTTCAAAACTTCAGGCTCTATGGAATCATCCTGCTGGCCCAAAAACCAGTGAGTTTTTATTTATTTTTTCCTTTTTTCTGTTAATTTTTTAATTAATTATACACTTTGCTTAGATTTAGACCTACTTTTTAAACGTTCTTGAAATACATAATTATCATATCAGCTTGAATTAATTAAAGAGTCTTCTTGAAACTTCAATATTGTTTTCTGGGTGTGTCTTACTTTTTTTTGTATATTTTTATTTATTTTTTTAATTTTTTTTTGGCTGTCTGCCTGTTTATTTATTTGAAGAGATGAACAAAAAAATGAAAAGAAAAGAAAAGAAAAAGATTAGATTTTTAGGTGTTTTTTTGTTTTGGATTGTTGTTAGATTATCATTTAATGAATGATATAGCACATCAACAACAACAACATACCCGATGTAATCCCACAAAGTGGGTTTACGGATGGTAATATGTACGTAGACCTTCCTCTAACTTTGTGGGGGCAAAGGTTGTTTTAGATACATAGCACATCAAAGTTGATAAAAATAGTTTATATTAATTAAGATTCTAAAAAGTGGGGAAAAAGAGATGAAAAAGAAAGTATATAGATGAAAACAAATCATGGAAATTAATAAATTTTTGTTTTACTGTAATAGTTTCTTGAAAGTTTGTTTGAAGCTGATCCCCCATGGGTTAGCTCAGTTGAACTCTTAATGATAAATTATTTAGTAGTGGAATGAAATGAGCTTGAATAGAGCGAAATGTTTATAGACCATTCATATGATTGATGTCAACTAGTTTGGGCATTTGTATGAGCGGAAGATAACTGATTCTTGTGGCATTTGTATGATCAGAGAAAGCTGAATCTACGGTTTCACAGTTTGACAAATTTTTCTTCAACTTTTTTGTTTGTTTGTGATTCTGTTGTAATGTATGGATGTTTTCCGGTTGGGAATCATTTAAATGGTTGGCTCAAGTTGTTATTGTTCTTTGAGCTTTCCTGTAGCCACTGATGCACCGTGTGTACAAACATACTTTTTCCTTGTTGTTTTGCGGCTTCAGGTTGATATATTTTTCTTATCATTTTCTTTGTTCACCGTTTCTTTCATTCGTTGTGTTCTTCTAGTTCATTTCTGGGCACCAACCTT
Organism: Anisodus tanguticus; assembly: GCA_034509755.1. Taxonomy (NCBI): domain Eukaryota; kingdom Viridiplantae; phylum Streptophyta; class Magnoliopsida; order Solanales; family Solanaceae; genus Anisodus; species Anisodus tanguticus. The sequence continues at coordinate 1,140,819 of CM067543.1, read as the reverse complement.
CAAGTGGGACATCAGTATTGCAAATATTGCAGACTTCGCTAAACCACCTGAAAAGATTTCATTACCTCAGCAAATAGGTATTTCTCACGTCTTGCATTATTTGTGACGATATCTATCACGAATCCAGAAAAATATGTCAATATGCATAATTGGTCATTTTCTGTTTGGATTTAGTTATAAGATAAGCTGTTTCGGTTATTGCAGCGGTTACAGCAACTGGAGGTAGGCTTAACAGCTAACAAATATACTTCATATTCATTCTGTGCAGTGAATAAGAAGAGTTGATACTCTTTTAGAAAGTCTTTTTGCTATAATCATGGTTGTGGAAGAGAAGGTGGGGTTGCAGCAATGTCATAAATATAGAAGAATTCAAGATATTATTTCTCTTCTATTAGTCTATAATAGTATTAAGTGAGGATAACTTTGTAGTGGTATTTAGAATTGGGAAAAAGCTCAAATATGTCATCGAATTATTGAAAATGACTCATTTGTGTCACTCGTTAATAGTTTGGCTCATTTATGCCAGTGTCGTTACCAAAATGATTCATTTATGCTATTGCCGTTATCAAAATGGCACATTCATGCCAATTTTCATTAACGGCGACGTTAATGAAAAATGATATTGTAAAACTTGCGTTAATGAAAAATGGCGGCGATGACATTAATGAGTCAAACTATTGACGAGTGACACGAATGAGTCATTTTTTATAGTTCGATGGCATATCTTTTTAGGTTTTTCCCTTTAGAATTTGCCATTGGTATTTATCACCAATGATAGGCTTTCAAGACAACATAATCAACAACAAGACATGTTTAACGTTTGCAGTAGAATAATAACATAGAAGTTCAAAAATCACATCATATGTGCAGCCTCAGATTTGTAGCACCATACACAAAAAAGCACTGAAAATAAAGAGTTCTTTTCTTCAGTCTACTCTACACGAGTAACAATGTATACGAAGAATAGTTACCCCTATCTCCCCAGCCTTATCAGTTAAAATAACTCTCATCTTTCCTCTTATAAGTCTCAGTCCACATTTGGCCTCCGTCTGACATCTTTTCCCTTTTTGCCTTATGAAATCTTCATATTAATAAATAAAGTTTTTGCAACAATATCCAAGGTAATGTATTGAAAATACATGGCTAACATCTTATTAACTTAAATTAATCATGTAACACTATATATCATATTCTTATAGCTTTGGTTTTTTGGCTAACAACAAAATGAATAGCTTTTGCCATCAAATTGTTTATAGCTTTAAAGTACATAATAAGTCACGGGCTAGTAGTTTCTCGCTGCTTTCTCTCCAAAAATCAAAGGGAAGCATACCAAACACTGCAAACTTATGATTAACAACATCAATATACCACCAAATAATTCTACCAAAGCCCCCAGATAATATAAATACAAATTACAGTGCAGAATTAGTGACACCCTTATGAAATAGAATTAGTTATTTTGCTTTAACCATTTTTTTCTTTAATATAACCAACTCTTTGTTTGGTTACAGGGTCTTTATAATGATGATTTTGTACTCTTTTACCAACATGGTGACGTCATCATGCTTGATGCTGAAAGTCTTCCTCTCATCCTGGTGGAATCTAATTGTAGCTTGAGTTGGTTGCTTTTTGAGAAAAATGTACTCGACTTGTAAGTGTTCTAATATGTAACACCTCGTACCTTCAAACTAAGTCTTGTTCATGATGCACAGATGTAGAAACCAAAACGGAAAGTTTACGTTGGAAAACTAGATTCAGTTCAGCAGATCAGAAAATTGATGCTACATTGTACGGACTACGGACCATAAAATATTTTACGGTCCATCAAAGCTAACCGTCAATTTCACCTTTAAAATTGACGACATGTTTATCAATTGTACGGACCGTTAAATTATTGATGGTCCGTCGATCTTCACCGTCTGTAAATCCTCAAGTTTTGAAGTCACTGGAATTGTACAAGTTCATGACGGTCCGTTTATACGGACTGTCAAAAAGTTGACGGACCATCAATCTGGACCGTCAAAATATTGACGACCCAAACTCAGACCGTCAAAGATTCAATGGACCATCAAAGATTCGACGGACTGTCGAATTGACCATCAAACTCCTCCAACAGCAAACAGTATAAATACGCGGACTTAGTTTCAGAAACAGTTTTTCATATTCCCAAGCCCTAGAATGAAGGTTCTCTCTTCTCAACCATCTCCTACATCAAGGTAAGTCCTTTCCATGTATTTCCTTGCGATTATAACATAGTATACTCAATTCCTAAGTGAATTCCATTACTCTTAACCTAGGGTTTTCAAGATAAGCCCAATTTAAGGTTTCAAGGTGCAATCTTTGGAGTTCTTCTTCAAAGTCAGGATTTTTAATACAAGTTTGGAAGCAAGTCAGGTATGTAGAGCTTCTATCCACGTGGAGACATCATTGTTCTTCCCCACGCCACACGTATTCCATGGAATAAGAATTCTTCAAACCTAGGGCTTTGCTCAAGTTCATAATAACCCTATCTATGTTCAATTATATATATAAATATCATGTTGTCGTTATTATATTCATAATATGTCAATTGTGATTGTCATGAACATGTCTGTTATCCATGAACCCATGCTTTGAATTCCATGAGTTCTTAATTATCAAGTCATGAATTATTATTACTTAACCTATGAAATTATACATGTTTTCTCACAAGATATATGTTATGTATTTATGTCCATGTTAAACTATCTCAGGTCATGTTTACAAGCTATTTCATGAAATACACGGGCCTTCAAGCCAACTATTTTTCAAGTACATATTTTGGGAGTTGCACAGATTATCGAGAAGACTCAAATAGCCTGAAACTATGTATGCCAACGTAGGATAAGGGTCGCTCCGCCAGAGGACGATACCTTCAGATTATTATTGGATCCATCATATTCAGTTCGTGCCTCGTACTCCGGCAAAGTACGAGATGGCTTAGCTGATCGGGCAAAGATCAGACTCCACGTTCACGCGTGGTGGTTCAAGCCAATTTTGGTAATGCTCTCCCCCCCCCCCCCATATATATATATATATATATATATATATATATATATATATACATGTTCATGTTCATGTTTCACTTTCAGTTTCATGTTTCTCTTATATCATGTGCATGTTTATTTCTTTCAGTTGTTTTACATACAATATAATTAAAATGTACTAACGTCCCTTTGCATGGGGTCTACACTTCACGGTGCAGTTGTTGAGTTTCAGGGAGACGTATCTGCTCAATAGAATTGCTTCAGTACCAACTACTTAGGTGAGCCCAATCTCATTTGGGGTGTCAGTCTAGTGTCTTATGATTACATTTTACCAACAGAGGTATGCTAGGGCCTTGTCCTGGTAGACATTTTTACAGACTCATATTCAGAGGTTTCGTCGACTAGTCCAATATCATGTTATGTAAGTCATGTCAGCATTATATTTTCAGACTTGCCATATTCTACTAAGATGATTCTGCTATTATATTTTCAGACTATTATATTCAGTATTATAATTTACATGTTTTCATTATCATGTTTAGTGTATGTTTTGATGCCCATGTTGACAAGCAAGCCATGTGCTTTGCTCGGTCAGATGCAGCCAGACACCGAGTGTCGTGTTCTGTCTAGGCCATAGTTTGGGATGTGACAAAGCTTGGTATCAGAGACCTAGGTTCAAGTGTCTTGGTGAGTCTATGAAACCGTATCCAGTGGGATCATTTTTATGTGTGTGGGGGCCTCACACATGTAAATAGTTGATCACCAATACATCTAGGATTGTCTCACTTCTTTGTACTCTAGTTCGTGCAGTTAGAGATATACCTTTAGGACATCCTTCTAACTCGTGCGTATTATGTATTTTCAAAAAATGCCTACGAAAATAAAGTACACCGAAAGGACTCTAGCTAATAGTTGCTACTGATGTTGCTCGCTAGGAGGATACTCAGGCTCAGGGAGCCAATTCGTGTACAATACCCCTACCCGATGTGACAGGGCATGCAGAGATTCTAGTCCCGCCGCCCAATTCTACTGACTCTGATGTTAGGGGAGCTATTTAGCTACTCACCCAGCTTGTGGTTGCTCAAGCCCAACAACAAGGAATAACTCTAAGTACGGGAAATAATGTGATTGTGGAGTCATCCATCTTCACGACTAGGGAATTTTTGTGAATGGATCCTTCGGTATTCATAGGGTTAAACAAGACATAGGATCCACAGAATTACATTGATGGGCTTCAGAAAATCTTTCATGTGATGCATATTAATGAGGTAGAGGCAGCTGAGTTTGGAGCTTATCAATTATAGGATATTACAATTAATTGGTAAGAATCATGGGAACAGTCCCGCAGAGAAGATGCACTTCTAGCGACTTGGGATGAGTTTGCAGATGCCTTCATTGAGCACTTTCTGCCGACAGAGGTCAGGGAAGCTAAGGCTGTGGAATTTGAAAAGCTCAGGCAGAATGGTAGGACTGTGCAGGAGTACTATCTTCAGTTTGTTTCTTTGGCAAAGTGTGCTCCACATATGATCCAAGACATGAGGGTCAGAGTTAAGCGTTTTATGTATGGCCTTGATCCCCATTTGTATGATGCAACTACTATGACGACTCAGAATAGAGAGATAATTGTTACAAAGATAGTTGCTTTCGTACAGGGTAATGAGAACATGTTAAAAGAGGATAAAGCACTGCAGAAGTGGAAAGACAAAGAATTTAACAAAAGAGCCAAGTCTTTAGGTCACTTCAGTTATGGGGGAGATGTAGGTAGACAATTCTTCAAAAATAGGTCATCAGGACCTGCTCCATCTTCAGTCAGTGCCCCAGCCCAAAAGTTCAGAAATGATAACAAAAAGCAGAACTTCAGAGCATCAGGATCTCAGTCACAGGCAAGTGTGGGTCAAAGTTCCTTCAGTAATCTAGTTTGTGGTAAGTGTGATAAGAGGCACCCAAGAGAGTGTTTCCTGGGTATATATATTAGTTTTAGGTGTGGCCAGCGAGGTCACTTTCATAGAGATTGTTCGTTAGTGAGACAGGGTATGTGAGGTAATGCGGCTCAGTCTATAAATTTAATAGTTCCTCATAATTCTCAGGCCCAGTCAGGACCTGGTCCAGCTAAGTCTGGTAACACAAGCGGAGGTCCAAACCGCTTGTATGCACTAGAAGGTCATCAGGATACAGAGGCCCATGCCGATATGGTTACATGTATTTTAACCATGTTCACTTTTGATGTTTATGTCATTATAGACCCTGGATCCACTCTATCATATATAACCACATTTGTTGCTATTTAATTTGGGATAGAACCAGAAAAGTTGCATGAACCCTTTGAAGTGTCCACTCCAGTTGGTGAGTCAGTTATAGTCAGACGAGTGTATAGGGGTTGTCCAGTTAGAGTCTATCACCGCATTACCATAGCTGATTTGGTAGAGTTAGAAATGGTAAACTTTGATGTAATCATGGGTATGAATTGATTGTCTTTATATTATGCCACAGTAGGTTGTAGAACCAAAATTGTAAAATTCGTGTTTCCCGGTGAGCCAATCATAGAATGGAATGGTGATGCAGTAGTACCCGTGAGCGAAGTTTTGAAGAGTTGAAAATGAGACTGACTTCTGCTCCAATGTTGACATTGTCAGAGGCAACCGAGGGGTTCGTTATTTATTGTGATGCTTCAGGGATTGGTCTTGGGTGTGTTTCAATGCAACATGGTAAGGTTATAGCTTAAACCTCATGAAAAGAATTATCCGACTCATGACTTAGAATTGGAAGCCGTGATTTTTGCACTCAAAATATGACGTCATTATTTGTACGGAGTTCATGTTGATATGTTCATAGATCACAAGATCCTTTAGTATATTTTCAAGCAGATGGAGTTGAATCTCAGGCATAGGAGATGGCTCGAACTGATAAAGGATTATGATATAGATGTTCTCTACTATCTAGGGAAGGCGAATGTGGTAGCTGATACTCTTAGTTGGCGATCCATGGGAAGTTTAGCTCATGTTGAAGAAGGTTAGAGAACCATGACGAAGGAGATTCTTCGACTAGCCTGTCTAGGAGTTCGACTCTTGGACTCCGAAGATGGCGGTGTTATTGTTCAGAACAAGTCTGAATCCTCCTTAGTAGTCGAAGTAAGGGAGAAACAGTTCAGTGATCCCTTCTTGTTGCATCTGAAGGAGGGTATTCACAAGAATAAGACTGCGACTTTTGAATAAGAGGGAGATAATGGTACTTTGAGATACCGAGGCAGGTTATGTGTTCCTAATATGGACAAACTCAGAGAGCATATCATGGCAGAAGCGCATCATTCTAGGCATTCTATTCACCAAGGTTCTATAAAGATGTATCATGATCTTAAGGAGGTTTATTGGTGGAACGATATAAATAGAAATGTGGTAGATTTTGTAGCCAAGTGTCCGAATTGTCAGCAGGTGAAAACCGAGCACTAGAGGCCTGGTGGGTTGGCTCAGACCATTGATATTCCTATTTGGAAATGAGAGATGATAAATATAGAGTTCGTAACATGTCTACCTCGCTCAGCCTGAATGCATGATTCAATTTGAGTGATTGTGGACCGACTGACTAAATCAACTCACTTCTTGCCAGTTAAGACTATAGATTCATTAGATGATTATGCTAAGTTGTATATTCGAGAAATTGCCAGGCTTTATGGGACCCATTGTCCATTATTTCAGATCATGGTGCTCAGTTCACAATACACTTTTGGAGGTTATTTCAGAAAGGATTAGGTACCAAGGTTAATCTCAGTACAACTTTTCATCCTCAGATGGATGGCAAAGCAAAGCGTACTATTCAGACTCTTGAGGATATGTTGAGGCATGTGTTCTCGATTTTAAAGGTAATTGGGATGATCACTTGCCTCTCATTAATTTTTTACTAATAACAGTTATCATACTAGTATCCAGATGACACCGTTCAAAGCTCTGTATGGGCGAAGGTGTAGATCACCAATTGGTTAGTTCGAAGTTGGTAAAACATAATTGCTAGGACCAGACTTGGTCTATCAGGCTTTGGAGAAAGTCAAGTTAATTCAGGAACGTTTGAAAACATCCAGAGTCGACAGAAATCTTATTCTGATGTGAGGCGTAGAGATTTGGAGTTTCAAGTTGATGATTGGGTATTTCTGAAAGTATCACCTATGAAAGGTGTCATGAGATTTGGAAAGAAAGGGAAGCTTAGTCCCAGTTATATCATACCTTATAGGATTTTGAGGAGAGTTGGCCAAGTGGCTTATGAACTTGAATTGCCACAAGACTTGATTACTGTTCATCCAGTGTTTCATGTGTCCATGTTGAGAAAGTGTGTGGGAGACCCGTCTTTGGTTGTCCCTACCGATTCTATTTCAGTTAAGGATGGTCTGACCTATGAGGAGATTCATGTGGCTATTTTGGATAGTCAAATTCAAAGGTTAAGAACTAAGAAAGTTGCCTTAGTGAAAGTGTTGTGGAGAAGTCATAGTGTTGAGGAGGCTACATGGGAAGTCGAAAAAGACATGGAGTTCAGATATCTGCATTTATTTGAGGAGCAAGCATAAAACGAACAAGATAAATTCCCTCGATATTCATGTCATGTCCCTTGCATATTCATGTCTCATGTTTCACATTCAGGTATTCAGTACTCATGTCCTATGTTCATGTTTTCATGTAATCATGCCAGTTCAGTTTTCATATTTCATGTCATGTTTCTTCACATTCATATACTCATGCTATGTCCAGTTTTATTTCTGACCACGACCCATCATTCGAGGATGAATGATCTCAAGGGGAGATATTGTAACACCTTATACCTTCAAACTAAGTCTTGTTCATGATCCACGGATGTAGGAAATCAAAACGGGGAGTTTACGTTGAAAAACCATATTCAGTTTAGCATATCAGAAAATTAACGCTATATTGTATGAATTGTAAAATGTTTTACGGCCCATCAAAGCTAACCGTCAATTTCACATTTGAAATTGACGGCCTATTTATCAATTGTATGGACTGTCAAATTATTGACGGCCCATTGATCTTCACCGTCTCTAAATCCTCAAGTTTTGAAGTTACTGAACTTCAAGAAGTTCATGACGGTCCAATTATACGGACCGTCAAAAAGTTGACGGACCATCAATCTAGACCGTCAAAATATTGACGGCCCAGACTCAGACCGTCAAATATTCAACGGACCGTCGAATTGACCGTCAAACTCCTCCGACAACAAATAGTATAAATACGAAGACTTAGTTTCAGAATCAATTTTTCATATTCCCAAATCCTAGAACGAAAGTTCTCTCTTCCCAACCATCTCCTACACCAAGGTAAGTCTTTTTCATGTATTTCCTTGCGATTTTAACATAGTATAGTGAATTCCATTACTCTTAACTTGAGGTTTTTAAGATAAACCCAATTTAAGATTTCAAGGTGCAACCTTTGGAGTTCTTCTTCAAAGGCATGATTTTTAATACTGGTTTAGAAGCAAGTCAGGTATGTAGAGCTTCTATCCATATGGGGACATTATTGTTCTTTCCCACGCCACACGTATTCCATGGAATAAAAATTCTTCAAACCTATGATTTTGCTCAAGTAAATAATAACCCTATCTATGTTCAATTATATATGTAAATATCATGTTGTCGTTATTATATTCATGATATGTCAATTGTGATTGTCATTAACCTGTCTGTAATCCATGAACCCATGCTTTGAATTCTATGAGTTCTTAATTATCAAGTCATGAATTATTATTACTTAACCTATGAAATTATGCATGTTTTCTCACAAGATATATGTTATGTATTTATGTTCATGTTAAACTATCTCAGATCATGTTTACAAGTTATTTCATGAAATACATGGGCTTTCAAGCCAACTATTTTTCAAGTACATATTTTGGGAGTTGCACAGATTATCGAGAAGACTCAAATAGCCTGAAACTATGTATGCCAACGTAGGATAAGGGTCGCTCCGCCAGAGGACGATACCTTCAAATTGGATCCATCATATTCAGTTCGTGTCTCGTATTCCGGCAAAGTACGAGATGGCTTAGCTGATCGGGCAAAGATCAGACTCCACGTTCACACGTGGTGGTTCAAGCCAGTTTTGTTAATGCTCTCCCACATATATACAATTATATATATATATATAAATATATAGTGTTCAGACTTTACTCATGTTACTATACTCGTGTTCATGTTTCACTTTCACTTTCATGTTTCTCTTATATCATGTGCATGTTTATTTCTTTCAGTTGTTTTACATACAATATAATTAAAATGTTCTAACGCCCCTTTGCATGGGGCCTACACTTCACGGTGCAGGTGCTGAGTTTCAGGGAGACATATCTGCTCAATAGAATTGCTTCAATACCAACTACTTTGGTGAGCCCAATCTCATTCGGGGTGTCAGTCTAGTGTCTTATGATAATATTTTACCAGCAGAGGTATGCTAGGGCCTTGTCCTGATAGACATTTTTACAGACTCATGTTTAGAGGTTTCATCGACTAGTTCAATATTATGTTATGTAAGTCATGTCAGCATTATATTTTCAGACTTACCATATTCTGCTCAGATGATTCCGCTATTATATTTTCAGACTATTATATTCAGTATTATGATTTACATGTGTTTCATTATCATGTTTAATGTATGTTTTGATGCCCATGTTGATAAGCAAGTCATGTGCTTCGCTCGGTCAGATGCAGTCAGGCACCGAATGTCTTGTTCTGCCCAGGCCATAGTTTTGGAACGTGATATAATATTTATAATTACTATAGCTTCTAAAACAAAAAATCTAAATTGTTTTTCTTAAAAAGACTTTACCCTTCCATAATGTTTTTAGGCTGGCCAGAAGAGGAAGTTGGAACCACCCATAGATCCAACGAGGACCAAGAAGCCTAGGAGGGAATAGGTATGGCAATTGGGCGGGGCGGGTGCGGGTACCCCCTCCCCCGCACCCCTACCTGCCATAAAATTTTATATCTGCCACCTGTGGCGGGTACAATTTTCAACATCCATACCCGCCTAGGCGGGTATATTCCTAAATCCACACCCGCTCCACCATCCAAGTGATATCCGTCACCCGCCAATACCCACCAATACCCGCCTGCCATATTTTGTAATCAATTCATTTGTGATCAATTATTGATCAACATGATCCCAAAAATTCAAATTCCAAAAATTATCCCAAAAATTTGAGTCAAGAATCAATATTGTTACGATCTCATTTTCTTTGGGGGAGAGGGAGGAGAATTTCGGATTTTTTCACCATCAGAATTCTCCATTTTTTTCACCTCTTCCCCTTACAACAAAGAATCAAGAAAACAAAATTTCTAAGAAAACTCAAAAATTATCCACCCAAATAGATATATATTACAAATGTAGACAAAACCCAAATATTATTTCAGCTATATAAGCTAATGTTTTTAAACTTTTTCAATTGAACTCCACAAACTCAATAGGTAAAACTTAACAAATGCACAAAAATTGACCTCACCAAGACAACTCAAAACACAAAGCAAAGACAACAATGTGTCTCAATATTTTCCGATCAACATCTCCTTTAAAGAAAAAGGCAGAGACGTCGAGAATGAGAGAAGGAGGAGAGACGGCGTGAAAGGGAACAAGAGAGAGGGAGGCGTGAAGGCATGAAGGACGGAAGAGGCATAGGGTTTTGAGTTTTGTTGGAGAATGAGAGACTTGTCGTGACTTATGGGCTAAAGGCACGACTTATGGGCTGCTAATATTTTGGGCTTGGGGCGGGTATAAGGCGGGCGGATAGGCGGTTGGATGCGGGGCGGGTAGGCGGTTGGATGTGGGGCGGTATGACTGCAAATCCACCACCTACCCGCCTACCCATGACGGGTATATTTTCAATACTCATATCCGCCTACTATCCGCTAAAGTTATATACATACCCGCTCCAACTGGGGCGGGTGCGGTGCGGAATCCGTAAAATTATACCCACCTGCCAAGGGAATGAGAATTTAAGAGGGGATAAGCCGTCAGCTCGTTTGCATGGAATATTTTTGTAATTTAAAATGTTTCAGTAGTATTCTAGTTGGTTAAATTTGTGCAGTAAACTGTATGTACGTTGTAATATTTTTTACTGTCCTTTGTGGGCCCAATACATCTTTTAGGACAGCGGGCCCAGTTCATCTTTTGTGTGCGCGTGTGACCGCCACGTTTTGCTTACATGATTTACATTTGACATAATTTGAAAAGTAGTTCTGTTGCTCAATTTTCGTTGCATATGTTTTTGGTATAGTACAAAAGAGCGTGCATAACATTTATGTATAGAATTTACTTATGTATCTTAAGTTTGATTAAGTATATAACTTATATGCTAAACTGTAAAGATAGCATATCACATCAAATCAATTACTTCTCAATTTGCTATTTTACATAGTCAGAGTCTTATGTAATAGATCGTCCGATTAGTTTGAGTGTAAACACGACTTTTTGGGTATAGTTCAAGGAGCATTTGATGTATTTTGCCTTTATTTAAAGACAAATTAAATTCATGTCATGCATAATAATTTTTTTATTTCAATTTAAAGATGTATTTTTTTTAATTCGAATTTGAATATATAGTTCCATTTTATGTTGAATGTATTTTTTTGAATTTGAATCAATATCTTATCTTTATCTTTATTTATATCTCCTATTTAATCCCCTAAAATCAGAAGTGGAAGCCAATATTCACTTCACTCAACATATTATTCATTTGGGAAGGACAATTGTAATTTTTATTGGTTTTTTGTTTTCATTATTTTACAAAGCTATTTAGTTATGTTCTTGGTTATATCTATTTGTTTATATTTATAACTTTGTTCATTACGAGTAGTTTTACGTTGATATTTGTATGATTGTATTTTTGACGTGGTGTTTGTTGTAACTTTTTCCATGCACTTAAATATTATCTATTGCAAGCAGCAGAGGAAATTTAATTTTGAGATGAAAGAGAAAATCATATCAATATTTTCATGCGCAGGAGTTAATTAATAGGTAAAATTGGGTATCAAGAGTGACAGGCATAACTTTTTATTGATGATTTTGACTACATATAAGGTATAGGACATGTTCGGTTCATTGAAAAATATATAGTTTCCTCGAAAGTCAACAAACTTATTAAAAAAAATTCTTTGATTATGTTAAGAGTCTCCCATCGAAAATGGAATGGCAACATGAACTTCTTATATGGACTTGGACAATTCTCACCCTATAAGCTAGCTTTTGGGGTTGAGTTAGACCCAAGATCCATTCTTTACATGGTATCAGAGTACTAAGAAAGAGAAGAATAAGACTAACACTTTGTTGTTTTCTGGAAAAGTTTGCACTTTTCTTAGGCAAGAAACTTGGCAAAGTTTTCACTTGTCTGAGAAAGAGAAGAATAAAAAAGAAAACATAGGCTCTCGGGTAATTGAATTGCATGGAGTTGTCACTGTTGACAACGTGCAGAAATAGTGAGGCTCTGCAATTGTAGCAGAGTAGCGACACGCAGAAAGGCTTCCGCACAGGTCTCGGGAACAGAGGGAAAAGAAAGAAAATTCGCAGAACCCGAGGGCTGTTGCTTCTGATACCATGTAAAGAATGGATCTTGGGCCTAACTCAACCCCAAAAGGTAGCTTGTAGGGTGAGTATTGTCCAAGTCCATATAAGGAGTTCATGTTTCCATTCCATTTGTAAAGAATGGATCTTGGGCCTAACTCAACCCCAAAAGCTAGCTTGTAGGATGAGGATTGTCCAAGTCCATATAAGGAGTTCATGTTCCCATTCCATTTCCGATGTGGGAGTCTTAATACTCCAGACCTCGTTAACTAGAGCGTGGACAATATAATTTGGGAGCCCAACATCGGTGAACAAAGAATTGAAATGAGTCTGGCTCTGATATCATGTAAAGAAAGAATCTTGAGTCTAACTCAACTCCAAAAGGATCATGTTAAGAGTGACATGCATAACTTTTTATTGATGATTTTGACTACATATAAGGTATAGGACATGTTCGGTGCATTGAAAAATATATAGTTTCCTCGAAAGTCAACAAACTTATTAAAAAAATTCTTTGATCCTTTTAATGTAATCTATTTTTAAAAGCCCAAATTTTGTAGAACTGAATTCCGTTTCAAAAGTTTTTAATTTATTGTTGATTGATGTTACAAACCTAATTCTGTTTTATGACTTCAGAAGATGGTGAACTTGAAGAAAAGTCTTTGAGAGGTTTGCTAACATAGCCGTAGAAATGAAAAATAGATCACTGTCGAAGAGGGAGATGTGGAAGATTAAGAGCAAGAAATTGAACGGGGTAAGCTCGCAATATCTACACAGAAATTTTTTAGAGAAATTATTGTAATTTCTACTAGCTAAATAAATCAATTTTTTTTATATTTTACTAGAAAGTTTATAGTTTTTTTGCTATTTTTGTACATGTTTTAGCTTTTTGGAGCAAGGATGAAATATGCAAGCTTGACCAGTGCGTGAGTGGAATTTCTTATTTCTCTACGTGAATTTTGTTTTAGATTGAATTATTACTTTTAGTTCTAATATGAATCTTCTCTTTCTCTTTTGTTTCATTTTATTTTTAGGAGTAAAGATGAAGTAAGGCTTTGAAAAGTCCATAAGCAACAAGTCTTCTTTATCAGCCTAGCCCGTTTGGACGGGCTTATGGTCATTACATCTAACTTATAACTTTTGACTTATTTTTGTTATTTTAACTTAAAAATAAATATTTAATTTTTTAAAAAATTTTATTTAAACACTTTAGAAGTACTTAAAAGCACTTAAAATAAGTTAATCCAAACGGCCTCTATATCCTTATCTTTGAAAATGTTCAGCAAGCATGTACTTCGATCACACTATTCGAAATTGAGAAAAATGACAACATGAAAAGAAAACACACACCCAACACGCTAAGGCATGAACAATAACCATTTTTAAATCGAGGCATAAGCAATAACCATTCTTAAATCGATGAAACTTGAATATATTAGACGGAGGATGAATGAAACAATTGAGAATTTTGACTCTATCACAGTTTATGAGAAGAAGTTAAGTAAATCAGTTTAACTTCTAACTTTTTGTACATATAGTACTCTTAATTGCAATATTTGTAGTTTTTCTAAATTGTTTAATATATGGTATAGTTTGAGGAACAAGTAATTCTTATCATCTTCAATATTCTTAGTAAATGCGATATTGAAATCATATGGGAGAAGAATGTGAGGAGTAATTACCCCACTTCAATTTCACCTTACTACTCAAACTGACGTTTTGTATTTAACACCTGATCACCCTAGACAACTCCTATATATGGATCAATCTCATGAAATTGAGACCAAATCATTTCCTGGTCTCAAACTACGCCCTTCTGAATACTTTTCACACGATGTTTTCTACCACGTCGTTGAACGAAATCTCAACTGGTGTGGTGAGACTATTAGTAATGCTGTTAACATCGATAGTATGATAAGTGGGGTACGTTATGTTGTTCACACCAAGCGTGGTACTACTACTGATCGCCAGAACTTGGATATGTCCGTTGCTTTAACTTTGAAAATCAAACGTATTTTGGATGGGAGGCTACAAGAATTGTCGTCGTTCTTGAATGGGGGATGGCACCTGCTAGTAAGACATCTGAAAGAAATAATTCATCGATTATTTTCATTAATGAATGAGTATATGTAAAATTTACAATTTTCATAATATGGAAAATTATATTCCTATTCTACTTCCAAAACTCTATTCTATTTGTACAAAAATTTCTATAATCATGGTAAGTGTATAATGCTAATTAAATACAACATTATATTAACTAAATATACAAGAATACACGGAATAGGTTTTCCTTGTGTTTCTGTGATATACACGGTATACACAAGGCAGTGTATATACCGTGTATATCACGGTATTTATCACACCCCCGCAGTCATAGCGGGCGGCCTTCGTACGCTGAGACTGTCTCTAAAATCTTCAAATAGAACCGAGGGGAGACCCTTTGTAAAGATGTCTGCAATTTGATACCTGGAAGGGACATGGCAGACGCGTACTTGTCCACGAGCTACCTTTTCACGAACAAAGTGGATATCCACCTCGATGTGTTTAGTGCGCTGGTGTTGAACCGGATTACCAGAAAGATAGTCGGCACTAACATTATCGCAATAAACCAAGGTAGCTTTCTGAATGGGACAATGAAGTTCTAAGAGAATATTACGTAACCAACACGATTTAAAGACCACATTGGCTACCCCTCGATACTCGGCCTCCGACTAGAGCGTGATAACGTAGACTGTCGTTTCGCATACCATGAGACCAAGTTATTACCAAGAAACATACAATAGTCAGACGTGGATCGTCTGGTATCTGAACAACCACCCCAATCGGCATCTGTATACGAGACAAGTGTAGAAGTCGATGACGGATAAAGATGCAAGCCATAGTCAAGTGTTCCCTGGATGTATCGTATAATGTGTTTGAGCGCATTTATGTGCTCAACCCTAGGATCATGCATAAACAAACACACATGTTGTACTGCACATGTAATATCTGATCTCGTGAAAGTAAGATACTGAAGAGCTCCGACAAGACTGCAATAGTGGGTGAGATCCTCATAAGGTGAGCCAACCGCAGCACCCAGCTTGGGTTTAGTATCAACGGGAGTGAAAGTAGACTTACACGAGGACATACCAGCCCTTTCAATTATCTCAGCGGCATACTTCGGTTGTGATAATAATAACCCACATGTATAACGAGTAACAACAATCCCCAAGAAGTAACTGAAGGGCCCCAAGTCTTTCATAGCAAACTCAGAACTAAGCAGTGTCATGATAGACTTGCCCAAAACATCAGATGAGGCAGTCAATATAATATCATCCACATATAATAGAATATAAGCCAGGGAAGAACCATGACGATATATGAATAATGAATTATCAGACCTGCTGTGAGAAAACCCAATAGAAGAAACATAGTCTGCAAATCTCTTATACCAAGCCCGTGGGGCCTGCTTAAGCCCATACAAGAACTTCTTCAATAAACAGACATGATGATGATATATGGGGTCTCGAAAACCCAAGGGTTGATGCATGTACACGGTCTCCTTAAGATCACCATGTAAAAAAATATTCTTCACATCTAACTGATGAATGGGCCACGCCTTTGAAAGGGCCAGACTGAGAACAATGTGAATGGTAGCCGGTTTGACCACCGGACTAAATGTCTCACCACAATCCATGCCAACCTGCTAAGTTTTATCATCACCTACAAGACGAACCTTATGTCTCGCAAAAGAACCATCAGAATTATTTTTAATGAGTAAAAATCCACATAGACCGAATAATATTAACACCAGAAGGACGGGGCACCAACTCCCACGTCCTATTTTCAATAAGAGCATCATATTCGTCGTTCATAGCCAACTTCCAATTTGGGTCATTTAATACATACACTGGGTTATGGGGTAGGGGAATTAAGAACATTAGAATTTAGATTAAAATGTCTTTTGGATTTAAAATACCCCCATTGACTACGAGTGATAGGTTTGTGACTCAGGAGAGAATTGGGTGGATTTTGGGGAAAATTCGGATGAGTGACGGACTGGCCAGCAGGTAGCGGGCGTGCTGGCTAAATCCTGGAAACTGGATGCGAAATAAGAACATAACCTATTTCGGGAGTGGGCTAGGCAATCGGCCCACTAGCCGAAATTGGGGCAGAGGCAGTATGTGGCGGTGGGCCAGCAGGTTTGGGGGTACCGGATTGCCCCATGAGGTGGTGCATAATGTACGGTGAGGCGTCATCATCTAAAAATTATACAAACTAGGCACGAGACTACTTACTTTAGCAAAAGGAAATTAAGTTTCATAAAAAATAACATGGCGACTAATTATGATTTTATTAGACAATAAATTAAAACATTTGTAACCACGATGATTAGATGGATAACCCAAAAATACACAAGCGGTAGAACGGGCTTGAAGTTTGTTAATTGTAGTTGACGGAAATAATGGATAACATAAACACCCAAAAACCGTAAGATGTGAATATGAAGGATACTTATTATAGAGGATTTTAAGAGGCGATGAATATGTCAATCCCTTGGTAGGAAGTATGTTAAGGAGATAAGTAGTCATTTGTAGAGCATGATGCCAAAATGAATGGGGTACGGAAGTAGGGACTAATAAAGTACGGACAAATTTATTAATGGTACAAATTTTTCGTTCGGCTTTCCCATTTTGTGAGGACGTAAGAGGACAAGAGAAATGAAAAACTATGTCATTAGTATCACAAAAATCCCGAAACAACCCATTATCATATTCTTTGTCATTATCACATTGAATATTTTTTACTTTCCGTTCGAATTGGGTACGGATGGATGCTCTAAACTTTAAGAAGGTGGAAAAAACTTGAGATATTTTCGCTACGGAAAGGTCCATAAAAAATTAGAATAATCATCCAAAAATATAACATACTAACGATGACCCACAGAACTGAGAATGGGAGAAGTCCATAAATCGCTATGAATAATATCAAAATGCGAGAAGTAGAAGCTACAAATGGTAATCTAACATGTTTTCCTAAAGGACATGAATGACAAATTAGAGTACTACGCGTACCCTTACAAAAAATAAAATTATTTTTATGCAAAGAAGAAACAATGGACGACCCAGGGTGACCCAAACGTGTCTGCCACAAGGAAGGAGCAAGAGTTGCAAATGTTGATGGCATGGCTTGACTCGAGAAACTGGTGGCGGGCGTGAGTGGATAAAGATCTCCCCGACTATTGCATCTCATGAGAGGTATCCCCGTTTTGAAATCCTTCACAAAAAACCCAAAAGGATCAAAATTAACATAAACCCAATTATCAGTAGTGAATGTTTGGACAGACACCAAATTCTTAATTAAGGTAGGGGCATGAAGGGTATTTTTCAAAACAAGTGGATGGGGGGAGACAATGTTGTATGACCGTAACCACGAATTGGAATTGAGTTGCCATTACCAATAATAATGCCACGATTTTTGCTCAAATTGAAATAAAATGGAAGAGTACCTTAGTCGGACGTCATGTGAGAAGTGGTGTTGGTGTCCATGTACCAATTTGGGTCAGGAGGATTCAATCCAAGTGTATGCATAGCGGCCTCAATATTTGTAGGTGTCAAGATCGGATTAGGGCCCGTAGCATGGAAAGCCTGCGGGGGCCGACGCCTAAGCAGGCCTCCTTGTTGTCCCGATCCAGTACTATTCCGGAACCCACTGGATGGGTGTGAAAAATTGGGCCTGAACTGCTGTTGGGCGGCCCACTGGCCAGAAAACGTAGAGGCTGGAAAATAGAGGTTGTTGGGCCAATGGCCACTGGCGCAGCCCCACTGCTAAGGGGCCATGGCTGGGACCAGTTGGCCTGCGGCTCACTGCCACCATGTCGAGGCCCACCGCCATTGTTTTGGCACCCACCACCGCCGGTACCACCACGATTGCCACCGCGGTTTTTGCCATTATTTTCCTATTATTTTTGCCGCCACCGGGAGGACGATTTTGGCCTAAATTGTCAACAAAATCGTGAGAATTATCAGATGAAGTCATCATCACCACGGGACTTGCGCTGGTAGCCGACTTTTTGGTCAAGCCGGCTTCTTCTAACGTGAGCATCGAACGAGCTTGATAAAAAAATAAAAGTGGGTTACTTTGACGGAGGAGAGTCCCAGCGCCATTATAGGCCTCAGACATGCCTGCAACCATTTGTAGAACAAGACGATTATTGGTAACAGGTGCCCCAACGTTACGGAGTTGGTCCGCCAATTCCTTGAGCCGTTTACAATAAGCTGAAACATTCGGAAAATCTTTCATGCTGACTTGGGGAAATTCTTGCTCAAGGGTGACAACTCGGGAATGTTGTTTATCTTGGAATATATCACGCAATCTATTCTAGGTAGTCATAGCCCTAGTGTCTGGCTTAATGATCGTCTGTAAAAGGTTGGTAGAAATAGTGGAATAAATCCACTGAAGGACGGTA
This sequence comes from Anisodus tanguticus, assembly GCA_034509755.1. Lineage (NCBI taxonomy): Eukaryota > Viridiplantae > Streptophyta > Magnoliopsida > Solanales > Solanaceae > Anisodus > Anisodus tanguticus. The sequence continues at coordinate 1,121,821 of CM067543.1, read as the reverse complement.
GCATCAAGAGTAATTCATAACTGAGGATCCTCCGCTGGAGTAGGGGTAGCGGAAGGAATTATGTGATAGAGGACTTGATGTGAGATTGCGTGAATTTTGAACAACTCTACCCACGTCGCATACCGGACATTTTCCATCTCAAGAACAATAGGGATATGGCTCTTGATGTTGGAAACAGTAAGGGCAGGATGAAATACGTTCTTAGACATAACGAAACAACAAGAAATTAGGGGATTTGGATAAATTTGGGAAGAGAAGAGAGACGAAGTGCACGGAACTCGAGATTATGTCTCCGAAACCGAGAGCAGCGGAAGAAAAAAAAGATGGGAGAGATATGAAAAACCTAGACTTCTGATACCATGAAATAAATAATCCCTCGATTATTTTCATTAATGAATGAGTATATATACAATTTACAATTTCCATAATATGGAAAATCCTATTCCTATTCCTATTCTACTCCCAAAACCCTATTCTATTTGTACAAGAATTCTATAATTATGGTAAGTGTATAATGTTAATTAAATACAACAATATATTACCTAAATATACAAGTATACACGGTATAGGTTTTCCTTGTGTTTCTGTGATATACGCGGTATACACAAGGCAGTGTATCGATATTTATCAACATCAATAATGCAGTTGCCGGAGAGAATGGAGATTGATGATGATCAATGTTTGAATGATGACTGTCCCATCTGTTATGAACAACTTGGGAAGGAGGGGGAAAAGATCGTGTGCATGCCTTGCTCGCATATGTTTCATGGAGATTGCATTACAACCTGATTAGACAAGAGCCATTATTGCCCCATTTGCCGCTATGACATGCCAACAACAACAACAACAAAAGTATAATCCCACAAGTGGGGTTATACCCTTGGCTCAAGAAAATCGTTTTCCATAAGCTGCTATGACATGCCAACTGCTGAATTAGACTCCTAGCTTCATGTTTCCTTCTTTGTTTATTTATTTATCTATTTTTATAATAGTTGATGTAATTGAGGAAGGTGAATTGAATACAACACTTTTGGACAAGTTTAGAATCCAAGCTCACTCATTGATGTTTATTTTGATTGTCTGTAACTTTTTGAAATCTTCATTAGTATTCTATGGTGGAAATCTCATTGTCATCCATTGCTTCTATTGGAAAAACTGCAAAGTTCAAGTCATTGGATGAGGTTTTGTAAATACAATGCTGCCAAAAAAAGAAGATATAATCCTTGACAACATTATGTTAATTTTTACTAGTTCAAGCTGTCTAATTATGGTCTTTGTACTTTATGCAGCACTTGCTTCACTGTATAAGAACTTATTCACCAAATGGTAGATGGCGATCGATGATAAATATAGTGATAATTATATCTCCACTTATCTTCCATGCCATTATTCTAACTCGTCAAATTCACCTAACCAACAAATCATGTATTGTGTGCTCTTACTACTTAACCAAAACCCTGCGAACAAAAGCAATTTCACTTCCTTAGGACAACTTGAGGGAAAACATTTTCGACGGATGCAGGTAGAATATTCATCTAGGGCTTAGCATTTACTATATATACATAAAAATGACCTTGTATATACTATAGAGATAAGGGGAGTTTGCTTTGTCTTTCCAACAGCTTAGGTTCTTTCTTATATAACAATAAAGGCAACTTTTTGCTCCCAAAGACGTGAATATGCATATGTTTGCAAATGGGAATATAAAACATCAAACAAGTTCTTCAATGTGATGCACGTTAAATTTCATTCATCCAAGTCCAATATCATAGTGTTTTACTACAATGCCGGTGAAATAAAATTTGAACTCAGTCAATAAGGAAAACTTTTTTGTGATTGTACATTCTAATACAATGGTTTTACATTACAATTACTTTAAGGTCACTGTCGATAAGGACTAATGCAGTTAAAACACGCCCAACTGATACAGGCTGCATTTACAGAAGAACCATCATTACCCAGTGCTGCTGGAGTTCACTCTGTCCAATTTGCCGTCTTTCGTCTGATTCGTTTCGAGTCAGCGTCGTTTTCCTCATGAGCCGTGAAACCCAAAGATAAGTCCAAAGTGCTTTCATTCAAATCTTGTCTTTCTGGAGGTTTATCCTCTGGATCCTGATGTGTAAAAAAGGCAATTAGAAGAAATTCATGCACATTATACTCGCAAAGTTAAAGAACACAATACTAGGAACAAACAAAACGGAACAAAATAAAGAAAGATAATAAGAAAAGAAGAAACTGCTTGGTTGGTAAAAAAATTATAGTATTGTTCTCATTTTCGAAGAAAAAAGAGGCGAAGGGGGAAAACTTGTTGGCTTAAAACAGATGAGAACTTCTCAAGAATTTTTTTTGTATATCAAGACAATTCAAGGAAGCCGTTCAAGTAATTTTCCATGTGTCTTAGGGAGATCTAAAAGTATGGATTATATTTCATTAATGAGGTTTCTTCATCATATCCAGCAACCGAAAAATTAATTAGTGTTACTTGAAACAGAATCCTCCATCCCTGATTCCCTCCAATCAACTGGAATATCTCTTTTAGGCCCCTCTATTTTTGTCTCTATTTCCCTCCAACCTGCAGCATTTCTTTCTCTTTACCTGATAGACCAGTAAAGGATGACCAGAACTTCCCTTGTCAACATCAAAGTCTTCATTCTGGCACACACTTGGAAGAAAAGATAAGCCCTCAGCTTCACTGCTATGTAACACAGCGGAGGAAAAGAGCCAGGGCTTCCAGGGAAGGGGAGGTAAGAGAAGTGTGTTCTCTGAAGTGACTTCCGGTTCCAGCCAGCATCACGAGTTTATGAAAGGGGACAGTAGAAAACCCCAACTATTGATCCTACCTCCATCTCTTATTTGGCCCCAAAATCATTATTAGTTCAAAAAACTTGACAGATGAATCCATTTTCTACTGGCATATTAGGGGGCTTCCATTATTCTCTTGGCGTGTTTGCTATTAAATAAACCAATTAACACATCCGTTTCTATCCACAACAGGATATAGTTCTTTTAAACAGTTTATCTAAAATAGTCTAAGATCAAACAAAAACTTGAGAACACAAAAAGACTACAACATGCTCAAAGAATGGAGATAGGAAATATGTTTTCACGAATTGAATAGAACCCGAGTTACACAAACACAAAAAATATTAAGCCGCATGAAGTCCATTGCTTGATTCAATAGTCAATTATGTGCCAGTTCTTTTTTCCTTTGCATTTTCCCTATCAAAGTTCTTCACCTTGGAGAGTGGAAGGTTTTAAAGTACCTGATTTTCTTCCATCAGCACATCATTGATGTCAGGTTTTTCATCACAATCATCATCTTGAGATGTTGGCTCCCCCGTATTTGCATCAGCCTCCATTGGTTTAGCTTCATCCTCATCCTGGTCTGATATCTCATTCTTTTGATCTTCAAGCAGAGAGATCTATCTCAACCATTTTAAAAATGAAAATTATTATCAATTCTTTTTTTGATAGGGATTAGTGAAAATATGAAAATTATTATCAATTGGTAAACATCAGAACTATTTCGTTTCTGACGTACCAGAAGCAACCCCTGACTGAGGAAAAATATTCAAAAAATAATTCTGGCAATCTGCAGATTACTTGAGTACAACAACAAGACCAATCTGCTAAAGATACTAGGTGTAATAAGTGATAAGAGTAGTATCTACCCTGATCAGTGACGAGTGATGATTACTAACACGGGGAAAGATAAATATTCGAATTCCTGAGGAAAAGAGAGATCAGTTAAGCTTTTTGATCAGAAAATTGACAAGATCTATGGTCTTAATTGGTAGTTGTGACTTAATTTGGCATTGCCTCCTTACATCCACCAACAGGCATAAAAGAAGGTTTATGATCACTGATGGAGAACATTTGAAACTAAATAAGTGTTCTCCGCTCAACTGCACAAAATCTATGTCTTTGGAGGTACTAAATAAGGGTCCAGTAGGAAGCAACTAAAATGGCGCATGATATAATGGATTCACCTAGCTGCAAAAGTAAATAACAACAACAACAACATACCCAGTGAAATCCCACAACGTGGGGTCTAGAGAGGGTAGAGTATACGCATACCTTACCTCTACATTGGTAGGTAGAAAAGTTGTTTCCGAAAGACCCTCGGCTCAAAACAAAGCATAAGCACAAGCAAAACAAGAAAAACGGTCATACCCGGACAAGAAATCTAAATCAATATGAAAATGATGGTAACAAAAGCGAATAAGCCATGATAAAGCATTCTGAAAAAAGTAGTAACTAACACAGGTAAATAAGATAAACAAAGTACACGAAAGAACATATAACAGCAGAAATCGAACGACAGGGGACTATAAAGCAATATTGCGCCTACTAGTATGATATGCTAAGCAGGGCTACAGTAATAACACTACAACTACCAGTATGTAAGCGTAAGTAGGACTACGCTCAACTACCTACTATCCTTCTACCCTAATTTGTGCCATCCACAACCCCCTATCTAAGGTCATGTCACAATAAGTTGCACTTGCGTCATATCATGTCTAATCATCTCTCCCCGGTACTTCTTCGGCCTACCTCTACCCCTCATGAACCCGTTCATAGCCAACCTCTCACACCTCCACATTGGGTCATTTGTGTCTCTCCTCTGCACATGACCGAACAATCTCAATCTCGCTTCACGCATCTTATCCTCCACTGAGGCCACTCCCACTCTGTCCCAGATATCATTATTTCTAATCTTATCCCTCCTTGTATGCCCACACATCCATCTCGGCATCCTCATCTCCGCAACTTTCATCTTTTGGATGTGAAAAGTCTTGATTGGCCAACACTCCGCTCCATACAACATAGTCGGTCTAACCACCACCCTATAGAACTTAGCTTTAAGTTTTGGTGGCACCTTTTTATCGCACAAGACGTCAGATGCGAGCCTTTATTTCATCCACCCTGCACCAATACGATGTGTGACATCGTCATCAATTTCTCAATTCCCTTGGATAATAGATCCGAGATACTTGAAGCTTCCTTTCTTTGGAATGACTTGAGTACCAAGCCTCACCTCCACGTCTGTCTCATGGTCGCTCCCGTTAGTGAATTTGCACTCCAAGCATTATGTCTTGGTCCTACTCAGCCTGAACCTTTTAAACTCCAGAGTCTGTCTCCAAACATCCAGCTTAGCGTTGACTCCGCTGCGATTCTCATCAATCAGGACTATGTCGTCTACGAATAACATACACATTGGCAACTCCCCTTGAATTTGTCGCGTCAGTCCATCCATCACCAAGGCAAATAAGAATGGGCTAAGAGCTGATCTCTGGTGCAGCCTCAACATCATTGAAAAGTGCTCCGAGTCTCCACCTACTGTATGTACCCGGGTCTTGACTCCATCATACATATCATTCATCGCCCTAGTGTATGCCACAGGTATACCTCTAACCTCCAAACATCTTCATAGAACCTCCCTAGGGATTTTGTCGTATGCCTTCTCGAGGTCGATGAAAATCATATATAAGTCTCTCTTCATCTCCCTATACTGCTCCACCAACCTCCTAATAAGATGAATGACTTTTGTAGTAGAATGCCTAGGCATGAATCCAAACTGGTTCTCGAAAATAGACACGCCTCTCCTCACCCTCATCTCCACGACTCTTTCTCAAACTTTCATAGTGTAGCGTATCAACTTGATACCTCTATAGTTGTTGCAACTCTGGATGTCACCTTTGTTCTTGGATCTCATCAGGCCCGGTCGCTTGTCCCCTGCGCATCCTGCGAACAACACCCTTAACCTCTTCAATCTTAATACTTCTGCAATATTCAAAATCCGATACCTTCCGGATTGCTCCAGATCTTCCAGCACAATGTCTTTATCTCCTTCTTCGTTCAAGAGTTTATGGAAGTAAGACTGTCACCTCCGTCTAATACGCGTGTCCTCCACGAGTACTTTGCCGTCCTCGTCCTTGATGCAACTCACGTGATCCAAGTCACAGGTACTCCTCCCTCACCTTGGCTAGTCTGTACAACTTCTTATCCCCGCCTTTTTCCTCTAATTCCATATATATGCATTCAAAAGCCGTCGTTTTCATCGTCGTAACCGCTAGCTTTGCCTCCTTCCTCGACATCTTATATAACTCCCTATTCGTCCACTTCTCCACCTCATCTTTGTTTTCTACCAATTTCGCATACGCCACTTTCTTTGCTTTCACCTTCTCTTGAACTTTACCATTCCACAACCAGTCCCCTCGATGCCCACCACGGCTACCCCACGAGACCCCTAGCACTTCTCTAGCTACCTCCCGAATGCAAATGACCGTCTTGTCCCATATACCAGTCGCATCCTCACTACTCCCCAAGCCAAGGCCATCAACCTCTCCCCCATCTCCTTTTGCACTAGCCATGGTCAAACTCCTGCATCTGATTCTTAGCATGTCATCCACAACCCTCCTCTTCTTCTCCATCTTGATCTCCAAATCCATCACCAAAAGCTTATGTCGGGTTGTAAGATACTCACTCGAAATAACATTGCAGTCTTTACAACGACCGTTGTAAACCTTCCTAAAGAGCAAAATGTCTATCTGAGTCTTAGCCACCGAACTACGAAAAGTCACCAAGTGCTCCTCCTTCTTCATGAACCTCGAATTGGCTATCACCATCCCAAACAACTTTAGCGAACTCCAAAATTGAGACGCCTCCCCGTTCCTGTCCCCGAGGTCAAAGCCTCAATGCACGTCGTCATAACCCCAAAAATGATATGATATGTCCATTGAAATTTCATCCTACAAATAACTTCTCAGTGGGTGATATACCTCCTACCACCTCGTCCAAATCCTCCCAAAAGTGCCTCTTCTCCTCCTCGTCCAAGCCCGCCTGCGGCGCGTAAGCACTAATAATGTTCATAGTGAAAACTCCCGCTGCTAAAGGAAATTCTATAAGTTAAATCATCTTTTCAGGTTTCAAACAACCAACAAAAAACACATAGGTGCCCATACACACAAAAACAGGAACATTAATTAAAGGCATCAATCTTTGAACACACTCTCGGTCTTTCTCTCCACGAAGAACAAATAATGGGGGTCTAACTACTTGGGCCATGTTTTATGGACAAGATGTAAATGGGCAACTAAGATACTGACAAGAGAGTGACTGAGGCTTACATACTTGATTTATAATAAGATGAGACAAGAAAGGCGATGCTTCCGGTGGAGATGAAAAGATAGCTTAAAGGTTCTGTCAACAAGAACTTACTTCTTTGTCTGGTAGGTAGCATACATTATTAAAAAATGATATAATGATCAATGAGAGATATACCAACACCATAATCAACTTTCAAATAAAAAAACATGCAGCCTAAGAAGTACAACGGTTCTATAGTTCTTACAGCTCAATAGAGTTGGAAACTTCTATATTTTTTTTTATCAGTGAAAGATCCACATCTTGCCAACCTAAATAGCTTGTAATTTCCTAAATCTGACAATTTAAAACCAAAATTAGCTTGTGTTCTTAATCAAAAGTCCCATAGCCATACCATTTGATGTTAGATCTACACGATACATAAGACAGATCCGTCAACCTTACTCTCCAAACAATCAAATCAATTTCTCCACTTCTTTCCAAAAACCCAACCACTAATATCTATACATTATTTTCAAATTCCTATTTCAATAAAGTTTTATAATATATTACACCGAAAAATGTCAGCATAGTTTAATTGGTTGTAGCGGGCTACTTCCCTTGTTTTCTAGGTTCAGTGCCTTGCTTTCAAGTAACTAGATAGTGTAAAAACGCACTCAATGTATAAAACTTAAACTCGTGTTTAAGCCCATATAGTTATCCCCTAATTAAGTGGTGGAACGATGTTACCATTATCAAAATAAAAAAGGTGGTGGAACGACTAATAATTACAGTAAATTTGTGAATATTCACAAGCAAGGGGATTAAAAGTGCATAATTCAATTAATTGAAAGTTGAATATGCTTAATCATATATCATAGGGACTAAAATCAACATTTATCAATAATCAATGGATCAAAAGTGCTATTAACACATATTATCGGAATATACTTGAATTACAGTAAATTTGTGAATATTAACAAGCAAGGCATCAAAAGCGCACAATTTGCTTAACCGGTTATCACAGGGACTAAAATCAACATTTATCAATAATTAAAGGATCAAAAGTGCTATTAACACTTATATTACCTGAATATACTTGAATTACATTAAATTTGTGAATATTCACAAGCAACGCATCAAAAGCGCACAATTTGCTTAACCGGTTATCACAGGGACTAAAACCAACATTTATCAATGATTAAAGGACCAAAAGTGCTATTAACACTTATATTACCGGAATATACTTGAATTTACGCTTGCGTGGTTCCTCAATCGAAATGACATCGTTACTATCGTTGCTCTCCGAATCTCCATCCTTATCAGCACTACTACTGTTACTATTATTTTGACTAACAGTAATTGGAGTCCACTTTAAAAACATGAGATGAGAACCGTTATTATTTCCGCTAACTCCGCCGTTAGTTGCCGTGGTCTTTTTAACGGAGCTGACGTGGATCCATTTTTTCTTCCATCTACGAACCGGACCGGTAAATACAGTGGTTGGACAGTATCTAGTTGATGACCGGCCGAATCTAGCACCTACTCCTTCCATTCACGGTGGCGGATCGGTGGTTAATCGCGGCGGAGTAATTTTTCCGATCTCGGAATATTTTTATTTTATATTTTAAGTATTTTTTTTATCTCTGAGTATTTATAGTTTCCGCTTTGTGAGTGACGTTTCATGGTTTTTAATCTGTTGGTAGTTATCAAGTATGTGAAGGTCTATGATAAAGAATTTAGGAGTCATCTCATCCGTTGATTGATGATATACACTATAAAGTATAACCTCCCGTTTGCCCATAGATTTTGGGAGCATATTCTGAATATTTATTTTCAAATCTTTGTTTGACCATAAAATTTTGACAGATTTTGAAAATAAATTTTCAAATCCCAAATTCTACTTCTATTTTTTGCCAAGATCTACTTTTTGACCTTTTCAAAACTTTTTAAAATTACCCCAAACTTTTATGTTTTATAAAAAAATCGATTCATTTATGACTCAACTAATTCTATCTACCATGTTCCTCCATTAAAGGCGTATCTATCGTATTTCCATAACTAAAACAGTCTATTCTATATGTGCCCAAATAGTAGAAGAAGAAATCTTAGTGAAAATTGCTCTGTCAATGGTAGAAATCCGTTGCGAAGAAAAAATTGGACATTTATATTGTAATTTGAATTGTTGATGCTAGTAAGTGTGTTATTAGCCGTTGCTATTAAAGTATTATGTTGGGTATAATTTGGGATTAACAAATGTTTTGTATGGTTGAATATTTTGATAGCTTTTAGAACTTATGGTATAATTAATGTTTCATGTTTTTTAAAACAAAAGGTGAAATGTGTTTTGAAAAATTATGACCAAACACATTTTCAAAATTTTAAAAACATCACCTAAATTAAAATTTTAAAATATTTTTGAAAATCTATGACCAAACGCTAGCTAAACCTATGGTAATTCATTTTAGGAGTAATACTATTTTATTTTAATATTTTTACTTATTCAACTGTGACAAAGATCCACCGACCATCTCATACTTTTGTTGATTTTGTGCAACATAAACTCACTTTATTATTTTCTTACATACATACTTAATTTAGTACTATTAGTTAACAATTTTATGTAGCATAATCGCGTCATATTAAGTCCTTTTTATTGAACATTTTACTGTTGGTTTACTTTATCACTTTTTATTTGCAACGATATTAATAGTTTTGTGCATTTGGGCAAAAATAAATATTTTAGGTCTGGAAAAATGACCAAAATCATAACATGACGAGGCTTATATTTTACGATACGAAAAAAATTACCATTTAAATTGAAAGCAGTTTAATATGTTATTGGTGTTAAAATTTTAAAAATATTGGTCGCGCCTATCGAATGGTGACCTATCTGTCTTTTTTTTCTTTCTATTTGACCTTTAAGTAAATATGTCATTGATCTCAGTAGTTGTCACGTTTATTTTTTGAGATTTAATTTGATCAATCTCGAAGTAAAATTAAAAAATAATATATTAAAAAGTTACACAAAAAAGTATTATAAATTGTTATTTTTTATATTAATATGATAAAAGATTATATTCTAACAATATTAATCAAAATTAAAGTATTTTCACCCTAAAAGTGAAAGTTTGACGATATTATGGGATGGGGAGATTAATATCTCTTAAATAAATAGAAAATTTCACTCTTTCGTCCTTCTTTACTTCCTTGGCTGCCACCACCTCCACCGTTCATCGCCTTACTCCTCCCCTACCGCCGTCGTTCACCGGCATCAACTAACTCATTTTAAATGGAAGCTCAAAGATTATCTTTTGGACTGAAAGATTAATATAGCCTGTGTCCAGGAGACCAAATGGGTAGGACTTAAGGATAAGGATGTGGACGTGTACAAGTTATGGTTCTCGGATAGGTCGAGGTATAGGAATGTGGTAGGCATTTTAGTAGACATCGAGCTAAGGGATTGGGTGGTAGAGGTTAGGAGGGTCAATGACAGGATGATGGCGATTAAGTTGGTAGTTGAAGGGTTCACTATGAACATTATTAGTGCTTATGCGTCGTAGACGGGCTTGGACGAGGAGGAGAAAAGGCATTTTTGGAAGGCTTTGGACGAGGTGGTGGGTGATATACCACCCAATGAGAAGTTATTTATATGAGGGGATTTCAATGGACATATCGGGACACTTCCGGGGGTTATGAAGACGTGCTTTAGCCTCGGGGACAGGAATGGGGGAGGCGTCTCACTTTTGGAGTTCGCTAGAACTTTTGGGATGGTGATAGGCAACTCGAGGTTCCTGAAAAGGAGGAGCACTTGGTGACTTTAAGTAGTTTGGTGGTTAAGACTCAAATAGACTTTTTGCTCATTAGGAAGGTTGACAACGGTCTTTGTAGAGACTGGAAGGTTATACCGATGGAGTATCTTACAACCTGACATAAGCTTCTGGTGATGAATTTGGAGATCAAGATCAAGATGGAGAAGAAGATGAGGGTTATGAATGACATGTTAATAATCAAATGGGGGAGTTTGACTATGGCTAGTGCAAATGTGATGGGGGAGAGGTTGATGGCCAAGGTGGCTTGTAGGAGTAGTGGGGATGCGACCGGTATGTGAGACAAGACGGTCAGTTGCATTCGAGAGGTAGCTAGAGAAGTGCTTGGGGTCTCGCAGGGTAGCAATAGTGGGCATCGATGTGAGTGGTGGTGGAATGGTAAAGTTTTAAAAGAAGGTGGAAGCGAAGAAAGCGGCATATGCAAAATTGGTAGGAAGCAAGGATGGGGTGGAGAAGTGGACGAATAGGAAATTATATAAGATGGCAATAGAGAAAGCAAAGCTTGCAATTGTGGCGGCAAAAATGTCGGCTTTTGAATGCCTGTATGTGGAATTAGAGGAAAAATATGGGGATAAGAAGTTGTACATACTAGCCAAGGCGAGGGAGAGGAGGGTTCGTGACATGGATCACGTGAGGTGCATCAAGGACGACGACGACGACATAGTACTGGTGGAGACCACACATATTAGGTGAAGGTAGCAGTCTTACTTCTATAAACTCTTAAATGAAAATGAGATAAAGACATTGTGCTGGGAGATCTGGAGCAATCTGGTAGGTACCCGGATTTTCGGTATTGTAGAAGCATTAAGGTTGAGGAGGTTAAGGGTGTTGTTCGCAGGATGCGCAGGGGATGAGCGACATGGCCTGATGAGATCCCAGTTGAATTTTGGAAGAGCACAGGCAAGACAGGTTTGGAGTGGCTGACTGAGTTGTTTAACGTCAATTTTAAGACGACGAGAATGCCCGAAGGATGCAGGTTGAGTACAATGATCCCTATGTATAAGAACAAAGGTGATATCTAGAGTTGCAACAACTATATGGGTATCAAGTTGCTAAGCCACACTATGAAAGTTTGGGAAAGGGTCGTGGAGATGAGGGTGAGAAGAGGCATGTCTATTTCCGAGAACCAGTTTGGATTCATGCCGGGGCATTCAACTACAGAAGCCATTCATCTTATTAGGAGGTTGGTGGAGCAGTATAGGAAGAAGAAGAGAGTCTTACATATGGTTTTCATCTACCTCAATAAGGCATACGACAAAGTCCCTATGGAGATGTTTAGAGGTTAGAGGTGTACATATGGCGTACAATATGGCGATCAAGGATATGTATAATGGAGCCAAGACCAGGGTACGGACAGTAGGAGGAGACTCGGAGCATTTCCCAGTGATGATGGGGCTGCACCAGGGATCAACTCTTTGCCCATTCTTATTTGCCTTGGTGATGGATGAACTGACTCGACAAATCCAATGGGAGGTGCCATGGTGCATGTTATTTGTAGACGACATAGTCCTGATTGATGAGACTCACAGCAGAGTGAACGCTAAGCTGGAAGGTTGGAGATAGACTTTGAAGTCTAAAGAGTTCAGGCTGAGTAGGACCAAGACAGAATACTTGGAGTGCAAGTTCAATACCGGGAGCGACCTTGAGACATGCGTGGATGTGAGGCTTGATTCTCGGGTCATTCCAAATAAATGAAGCTTCAAGTACCTCGGGTCTATTATCCAATGAGATGATATGATTGATGATGATGTCACACATCGTATTGGGGCAAGGTTGATGAAATGAAGGCTCGCATGTGGAGTCTTGTACGACAAAAATGTGCCACCAAAACTTAAAGGCAAGTTCTATAGGGCGGTGGTTAGACCGATTATGTTGTATGGGGCGGAGTGTTGGCCAGTCAAGACTTCCCACATCCAAAAGATGAAAGTTGCGGAGATGAGGATTTTGAGATGAATGTGTGAGCATATAAGGAGTGATAAGATTAGAAACGATGATATTCAGAACAGAGTGGGAGTGCCCTCGGTGGAGGATAAGATACGGGAAACGAGGCTGAGATGGTTTGAGCATGTGCAGATGAGAGACACAAATGCCTCAATGTTGAGGTGTGAGAGGTTGGCTATGGACGAGTTCATGAGGGGTAGAGGTAGGCCAAAGAAGTATTGGGGAGAGATGATTAGACGTGATATGACGCAAATGCAACTTACTGAGGACATGACCTTAGATAGGGTGTTGTGGAGGACACAAATTAGGGTAGTAGGTAGTTCAGCGTAGTCCTACTTACGCTTGAAAACTGATAGTTGTAGTGCTATTATTGTAGGCCCACTTAGCCTATCATATCAATAGGCGCAATATTACTTAATAGTCCTATGTAGTTTGATTTCTGCGGCTATGTGTCATTTAGTGTACTTTGTTTATCTTATTTACCTGCGTTAGTTACTGTTTACTTTTTCAGAATGTGCTATCATGACTCATTCGCTTTTGATATGAACATTTTTATATTGCTTTACATTTTTTGACCGTATCTGATTGTTTCTCTTGCTTTGCTTTGCTTTTACTCGGTCTTGAGCTGGTTGTCTCTCGAAAACAACCGCTCTACCTAAAAAGATAGAAGTAAGGTCTGCGTACACTCTACCCTTCTCCAAATTTCACATTGTGAGATTTCACTGGGTATGTTATTGTTGGGCTTTCCTCGACCGTACCCACTTCACAAATTCAAAACCACAAAACCCATTCTTTCATATTTTCCCGATCTCGGAATATTTTTATTTTATGTTTTATATTTTTGATCCGTGAGTGTGTATAGTTTCCGCTTTGTGAGACGTTTCATGGTTTTTAATATGTAAGGAATGATCAAGTGTGTGAAGGTCTATGATAAGGAATTTAGGAGCTATCTAGACCATGATTATTAATGATAGATAGACCTCTTTTTAATTTATTTTAGTACTAGTACTATTTATAGTGTAACTTGGAGACTTTAATTGCATTATTATTTAGTAAATGGAAAAAGAGTACTTCTTTTATATCAATTTAGGTGGCACAAATAAAATTTTAAGATTTAAAATTTTAAATTTTAATTGTGAATTCAGATATAGAAGCTTTATTTTTTTGAAATAAAATTTATATATTTAAAAATTATGTAAAAAATATTATAAATTACAATAATTAATATTTTTGACCGAACTGACCAAATGTGTAATTTACCCCCTTTTGTCCTTTATTTTCAACAAATACTCCATCTATTCACTTTTATCTGTCATGTTCGCTTTTCGAGAGTCAAATTATACGAACTTGATCAACATTTTGAGATGCATTTTTTATATCATATTAATACGAGAAGAGCTTGTGCCGACTACCGAAAACAACCTCTCTAGATTTGCGTATACTCTACTCACCCAAATTTCACTTTGTAGGATTTTACTAGGTTTTTGTTGTTATTAAAGCGAGAAGAATTGCAACTTATTATATTTTTTTTTTTATAGATTACGAACATTTTAATTTTAATATTAAAATACAAGTGATATACTCCTTCGTCTTACATTATCTGTCGTCCTTTAAAAAAAATAGTTGTCTCAAATTATTTGTTATTTTAGAAGTTATGATAAAATTCATTAGTCTTTTCCTATTTTATTTTTAATAGTAATTATTCTTGAAAACTACAAATACTTCAATTTTGCAGAGATAAAATAAATATTAAATAATTTTTTAATAATTTAAAGTATAAATAAAGATAAAATTGTTAAAATATCTCTTAATTAAGTATTTTTTGAAGAGGATGTAACACAGACGCATAATTTGGACGGAGGGAGTATTTTGCAAATAAATACAGAAGATTTCCCTCCCTTACTTCTCTTGGCCGCACCACCACTTCCCGCCTTACTCCTCCGCCACTTCCGCCGTTCACCGCCGTACTTCTCCTCCACCTCTGCCGTTCACCGCCGTCAACTGACTCAGTTCCAATGGAAGCTCAAAGATTATATTTTAAACTTTCCTCCACCATACCCACTTCACAAATTCAATACCAAAGAACCCCATTCATTCAAATTTTACACAAAGCATCAACTAATAATAATATTACACTTAAAGGGTCTTTCTTGAAACCCCATGTTTCTTTTGACCCTAAAGTTCTAAAGTGTACTAATTGTTTACAAAGAATTGAAAGAGAAGTTGCTATTATTCAACTTAGAAAGAAAAAAATTGCAGTTTTTGTATCGGGTAGTGGTTCAAATTTTAGGTCTATTTATGAAGCTACACTTGAAGGGATTGTTCATGGAGAAGTAGCTGTTTTAGTTACCAATAAAGATGGTATGTTTTTTTTTTTTTTTTGGATTTTTTCAGTTTATTTCAAGATTTATTTTTAGTTGTTTTTTGGTTCATGTCTATTTGAGATTTTGGTAAAGCTCTGAGCTTTAAAGATTATTAGGTGATTCTGAGCTTTAAAAGATTATTAGGTGATACATATTAGTTGAGATTATGTTTTAGATATTAGCACTTTTAGGGGTTGTTTGGTCGCGTGCATAAGAATAATACTGTATAGGGTATATTATGGAGAGGTAGCTGTTTTAGTTACCAATAAACATGGTAGGGTGTTTTTTTGGGAAGTTATTATCTTTTTCAGTTTTATTTTTTGCTGCCTTTTTGGTCCTGCCTATTTGAGATTTTGATAAAGCTCTGAGCTTTAAGAGATTATTAGGTGATAGTACATATTAGTTGAGGTTATGTTTTGGATATTAGCACTTTTAGGGGTCGCTTGGTTGCTGGTTAGAGTTATGCACGGTTTAGTTATGCATGTATTAGTTATTCTGTTTTCTATCCTGCATAAAATAATGCATAGATTCTCTTATAACTTATACATGTATTAGTTATGCGAGATTCTAAATTGCTAACTAAATACCGTATTTGGTGTGTCGAATTTAATACACAGTGACAAAAATGCTACTAAACATGGTACACACTATGTTTGATTTAATACGTGAATTAATTCCCTCATAACGAGCAACCAAATGACCCCTTAGTGAGATTATTTTTGAAGGGACTGTACATGGAGAGGTAGCTGTTTTAGTTACCAATAAAAATGGTATGGTGTTTGTTTTTTTTGGATTTTTTCTGTATATTTGGTTCCTGTCTATTTGAGATTTTGGTAAAGGTCTGAGCTTTAAGAGATTATGTAGGTGGTAGTACATATTAGTTGAGATTATGTTTTGGATGTTAGCACTTTTAGAGGTCGTTTGGTTGGTGGCTAGAGACTTAGGGCTCGTTTGGTACGAGGGATAAGGAATAATTAATCCCGGAATTAAATTTGAGATGAGTTTATGCCACGTTTGGTCGGAATAAATCGCAATATAACTAATTCCGTGATTAGTTATCCGGCGATTGTAATCCCGTGGGACGGTGGAATAACTAATCTCGGAATAACTTACTCCTAGAGTTATGCACGGTTTAGTTATGCATGTATTAGTTATTCTGTTTTCTATCCTGCATAAATAATGCATAGATTCTCGTATAACTTATACATGTATTAGTTATGCGAGATTCTAAATTGCTAACTAAATACCGTATTTGGTGTGTCGAATTTGATACACAGTAACAAAAATGCTACTAAACACGGTACACGCTATGTTTGATTTAATACGTGAATTAATTCCCTCATAACGAGCAACCAAATGACCCCTTAGTGAGATTATTTTTGAAGGGACTGTACATGGAGAGGTAGCTGTTTTAGTTACCAATAAAAATGGTATGGTGTTTGTTTTTTTTGGATTTTTTCTGTTTTTTTTGTTCATGTCTATTTGAGATTTTGGTAAAGGTCTGAGCTTTAAGAGATTATGTAGGTGGTAGTACATATTAGTTGAGATTATGTTTTGGATGTTAGCACTTTTAGAGGTCGTTTGGTTGCTGGCTAGAGACTTAGGGCTCGTTTTGGTACGAGGGATAAGTAATAATTAATCCCGGAATTAAATTTGAGATGAGTTTATGCCACGTTTGGTCGGAATAAATCGCAATATAACTAATTCCGTGATTAGTTATCCGGTGATTTGAATGTTATTTTATCCTCGTGGGAGGGTGGAATAACTAATCTCAGAATAACACCCCTAGAGTTATGCAGGATTATGCAAGGTTTAGTTATTTCATCTTCTATCCTTCATAAAGTAATACATAGATTCCCTCATAACTTATACATGTAGGGATTCTAAATTTATGAAGCTACACTTGAAGAGATTGTCAATGGAGAGGTATCTGTTTTAGTTACCAATAAAGATGGTATGTTGTTTTTGTTTGAAAGTTACTATTTTTTTTTAGTTTATTTCAAGATTTATTTTTTAGTTGTCTTTTGGTTCCTGTCTATTTGAGATTTTGGTAAAGCTCTGAGCTTTAAGAGAATATTAGGTGATACATATCAGTTGAGGATTATGTTAGTAGCATTTTAGGGATTGTTTGGTAGGGTGTATAAAAATAGTATTTTTTTATCGACGACTTGATTTGTTATATTAAATAACATGCATTGCATAATTTCTAAATAGTACCGTATTGGATGTATTAGAATAGTAAGTAGTGACATTGTTAATGCCATGATTTACTATGTATAAAAATAGTACTTAATACACCCTACCAAATGACCCCTTAGCACATGTCATAAGCTTTTTCTTGGAGTGGTTTAGCCTTTGAGAGATTAGAAAATATAGAGAACTTCCTACTTAATTTGCACTATACTGGCATGAGATGATATGTAGCTGTTTTAGTTACCAATAAACATGGTATGTTGTTTTTGTAAAGTTATTAATTTTTCAGTTTATTTCAAGATTTATTTTTCAGTTGGCTTTTGGTCCCTGCCTATTTGACCTTTAATTGATTATGTAGGTCTATATAGGTGATACATATATTAGTTGAGATATTTTTGGGTGTAACTGGGTTGGTCGAAAAATTATAATGTAGATTAGCAGATGTTGAATCCCTCGGCTTCTTCGTATGTTTAACCATTTAGAAAGTGTACGTTTAGAAAATATGAAGAATATTTTAGTTGGCTTTTGGTCCCTACCCATGTGAAATTTTGGTAAAGCTCTGAGCTTTAACAGATTATTAGGTGAATCATATTAGTTGAGATTATGTTTTAGATATTAACACTTTTAGGGGTCGTCCACTGACAACAACAACTTCGCCTCAGTCTGAAACAAGTTGGGGTCGGCTATATAATTCTCTTTTTTTCATTTAAGCTGATATCATATCATCATCAATACAGACTTAGCTAAAGACGGGGCACAATGGAAGAAAAAGATTGAAAGGTCATCCGGTGTCTTCAATTTCAATGACGGTGATGACTTCCATGTTCTTTGTGTCTTGGTACACAAGCTCTGGCTTGCGCCAAGCGAATTAAGTCCAGTATTCAAGTGGAGAAGGGTAGAGGGGCGGGCCCATCATCCCCGAGTTTCGCAAGCTTCATACGGATTTCTCGGTCACCAAAAGTTTTGTGTTTTGGGAGACAACATATTTTGGGTTTCTAATTGTTTTCTCCTTCTCCCGACCTAAGGGACTGCTCTGCTATCATTTCTCATTGATGGTTAAGTTTCTTTTTTTTTTTTCATTTGTCAAAAGGGAGAATTTGAGCTGTTGATGTAATGCCAAAGCTGTTAACAATGTTCCAGATTGAGCTACATCAGAGATATTGTATTTTTTAGTGCCCTTGAGTTGTCCAAATACATGTCTTTCTATTTGAATTTCATCTGATGCTTGCTGTTAGCTAGATTTTATCATATATCTTAGAAACTGATTTTGTGAAGTCTATTGATAGTTATTAAAAGTGTAATAGGCTATGAAGAGATTCAGCTTCGTATTAAGGCAAGTCTATACGGATTTTGTGATGATCAAGCTGCTAGAAAATCTTACTGTTTAAGCAAAATCAAATCAAGATTTTTCCAGGTCAGCATAAAGAGCAAATTCGTGCCTTCTCAGAGAGAACTGTTTACCCCTGGAAAATATACAGTTTTTTTCTGCTAGGTTCCTTCATTGTAAGTTCGGGTATTGACTCAGTGTGATCGTCTTCCTTATCGTATTCGCCATTAGTGTTAGACTTACTCCCAGATCCTGAGTCGACAACAGAGAATATAGAAATGCGGTGAAAGAAGATGTATCTGGACCAGAAATCAGGATGCATTGTCTTAGTTTGTTCTTTTTTTTTGGTGTAAACAGAATTTGTGGGGGGGGGGGGGGGTATAGGAGATTTGGTAGATTTAATTGGCAATTATAAGTGTGTAGCTTTTGAATAGGGGCACTGATTTTTTGCTGTAAGTATGATTCTGTAAAGTTCTTAACAACATTTTTTAGGTGTTAAGTTATGGTTAATACAAATGGTTACACCTTTGACTAAAAAAGAAAGGATGTATCTGGACCATCAACTAAATCTTTGGCATCTTCCGCTGCATTTGAGTCATGCTTACTTCCATCAGAATCAGGTCCATCTTCCTATAGAAATATAAGAAAAATTATTAGCATATGATTTTAGATTAACTAATTCATGGTATGGAGAAAACGGGGAATGTCACAAAACCTCTCCGTTGCCCTCAGAATATAATGCATACCAAATGGCCCAATGTCTATGATGTTATCCACACTTCATCTTCATGTAAAAAAGGGCAGTGAATACTTTAGTGTAGATACTTTTTCTAGGGGCGGTTTAGCCTTTAAGAGATTATACGTTTAGAAAATATAGAGAACTTCTAATACTTCTTACGTAATTTCCATTATGTTGGCATGAGATGAATTTAGATGGAGTAACGTAGTCAATGCGGATCCATATAGCCGAACCCAACTTGTTCTGGACTTGGGCATAATTGTTGTTGTTATGATTGTATTTCAAGATTATTTATTGTTGGCTTTTAGGTCCCCTCCTATTTGAGATTTTAGCAAAGCTTTGAGCTTTAGAGAAACTTGTATATGTAGTCTATTTGTATTGCAATTTTCTTGATTAATTTGCCAAGGAATGAAATTTCTGTTCTTAGTTTTTACTTTTTACTTCAGGCTTCATCTGTATTCTTTCTTTCGTTTCTTTCTTCCTGAAATTTATTATTCTTAGGTTTACAAATAGTTTGCATGTTGAAGCTAGTGTGACTTCATGAATATGTATGCTGTGTTGAAATTGACATCACGTTGGCGACGAACTTTCTCTTTCCTCACTGATGATGAGAAGTTTCGATGATACAATATCAGCTTAATAGGTTTTTGATGGAAGCGTTTTGAAATTTCAGAGATTTCTGTTTCGATAAAAGTTTCCTTATGCTATTGCTCCCTCTGACCTAATTTATGTGATACAATTTCCTTTTTAGTCAGTCCCCAAAAAAATGATACATTTCTATATTTAGAAATAATTTAACTTAAAACTCCTCCTTTTACCCTTATGAAATGATTTACAGTCACACAAATATAGATGGCTTGTTTTGGATCACAAGTATCAAAAGTCTTCCTTTCTTTTTAAAACTTCGTGCCTAGTGAAATTATATCACATAAATTGGGACGGAGTATGTTTTTTCTTTGTAATTCGAATAGCTTTATGAGAGCTTATATGTGGATTGCTCCAATGTTATTTGGCATGGTTTTCAAGTGCTTATTTATCCTATTGCATTTGGTACAGTTGATATTTTGAGGAATTACTCAGGAATGACACTAAAGCTTTTGAACTGTCTAAATCTCACACTTAGCCCAGTTTATACCTGAAGATATGCGTATTCAATTGTCTTCTCCTAGTTGTCACTCATCTTTTCATTTAGATTCTTTTTTGTAATGAAATGCAGATTGTGGAGGTGCTAAGTATGCAAGGGAGCAAGACATCCCTGTTATTTTGTTTCCTAAAGCAAAGAATTCATCAGTGGGTTTATCAGAGGAGGATCTCGTGGATGCTCTAAGGTTGTCTTTTCTATCCATGTCTCTTCTATTGACCTTTTTTATTTTTTTATTTTAATCTTTTCTATCCATGTCTCTTCTATTGACCTGACTAGAGTGGTTAAGTAGTTATTTTTTAAAAAGAATAGTCTTCCCTAAAATTATGCCATGATGCAATCGGTTCCCCTTCTCCGTGTCTTTACTTCTCCTTCTGGGATAACTAGCTGAAGTAAAATGGTATTCCCTACGTCCCACTTAATGTGACACGCTATTTCCTTTTTAGTCGGTCAACAAGAATGACACCTTTCTATATTTAGGAACAAGCTAATTTAAAACTTCCCATTTTACCTCATGATTTTTAGCCACACAAATATCTATAGCTTATTTTAGACCACAAGTCTGTGTCCAGTCAAATACCTTCACATAAATTGGGACGGAGGGAGTATCTGAATAGGACATTTACTTGTACTGCTACTTATTGCTGAGGGTTGGCTTTTGATATGTTATAAGTACAAAATATATGTTGTTTAAGTTAAGTTTTTGTCCTCAATCTGTCAAAAATCCCTGTCTTCCGCAGTTGCATTACCAGATTTAGTTTTGTCACCTTCTTTTGCTATTGTACTTCTGCTCACTAGCAAACTATTGTAAAAATTTCACCTAATTTCGACACTAATTCTGCTTATTTGAAACTTGAGAGTCATCTGTTAAGCGCTTCTCGTTTTGCTCACCTTTCTTTAGTTTGGTCTTACTTTCCATTTTGTTCTTCTACTTGGAGAAAAAAGACTATTGCAGAAGAAATGGGAAATTAAATGTGAACAAAAGCATGTAAATCGTGATAAACGTCTATAATTTCTTGCTTATCTACTCTCTTATCTGTGTATGCAGTTTCAATAAAATATATTCTTTACGAGTGATCTTATACTAACATTTGTTTGCAGAGCCTTCAACATCGACTTCATTCTTTTAGCCGGGTACTTAAAGCTTATTCCTACTGAGTTGGTCCGAGCATTTCCAAGATCGATATTTAATATTCATCCGTCACTTCTTCCAGCTTTTGGAGGCAAAGGCTACTACGGCATAAAGGTGCATAAAGCAGTCATAGATTCTGGAGCTAGGTATGTCTTGTGTTTGCTATCAAAATGGAGCTATTCTTGTTAATCAAGTATCTCCTGTTCCTTAGCTTCAGTTGTTCTTAACTTCAAACCTAAAGACACTTTTTCATGATAAATAGAAAGTAAAGAAACACTGTCATGTGGACCGAAAGAGTCGATGTCAAGCACCATTTTCTATCCTTTGTCTTTAAACTATCACGTCCTTGAGTCTCTTCACTAGGCCTGGATGGCCTAATAGTCCAGCGTTTTGGAAAGCAAAAAGTGGAAAAAGCGACGATGTCCATGGGGCTTGTGTGAAAAACAAGAAGAAGTGCCATTTACGAAAAAATTTAAAAATATCATACATATAAGAATTTAGTACTATAATAATCAAATTTCAATTGAAATAACAAGTTTCAATACCCAATTGTAATAATGCTGAGGTTAATCCAACTCAAAGTTGAAATTCAAAGAACAGGCCAATTCTGGTTGGGATCACGTTTGAAATGCACACTTATCTGAAGTACATGCCTTTGCCCATGAAGCGATGAACCTTTGCTTCACATCGCTTTATTTCTTTAAGCAAGGAAGCAATGGCTTTTCATAGTCCTTAGTTTTCTTTTTCTTTTGTGGTGGTGGTGGTGGAATGCCAGCGGAGAGAGAGATTATTTATCTGTACAATGATGAGAATTATACCATACTATAAATCTGGCCCTTATGGGACTTCCTTTATTCTAAAAAGAGAGGTTGGATTGATTGAAATTTTCAGTTTCATGAGCTTGAGCTTTCAGTAATAGCCAATGATCCTTCGGAAAAGGCTCAAATATGCCATCGAACTATCGGAAATGGTTCGTTTATGACGAGTACAATAGTTTGGCCCATTTATGCCATCACCCTTACCAAAATGTCTCATCCATGCCATTTTTTATGAACGTCAGTTTTACAATACCAGATATGGCACGTGGCATCCAACTAGATTATGGTTGTGGGTGGGTCGGGTATATGGGTCGGATATTTAATTAATTTGGGATTTAAAATTGGGCTCGTTTAATTAAACGACGTGAACCTCTAATTAGAGGTCACATATCATATATGGTATTGTAAAACTAGCGTTAATGAAAAATGGCATGGATGAGCCATTTTTCTAACAGCGATGACATACATGAGCCAAATTATTTATGAGTGGCATAAATGAGTCATTTCCGATAGTTCGATGGCATATTTGAGCCTTTTCCAATGATTCTTTATTCTTTTTGCCAAATTTGGTTGTAAGTAGTACACCTCCCAAGGTAGAGTTAAGGACTCCATACACTCTACCTTTCCCAGACTCCACTTTGTGGGATTTCACTGGGTATATTGTTGTTGTTGGGTTATAAGTAGTACGGTCATTTTCTTTGTCATTGCTTCCAGTGATTCTGCATTTTGTTATGGGCTCCCTGAAGGAATGCTTAAACTTCTAGTACTCTGTTCTGTTTCTGTTGCATTTTTTGGGGTATTGGCCAACTGTAAACTTATTTAACTGTCTGGAGACTGACGGCCAATCAGTGTTATCAAAAGCGAAAAGCACAAAAAAACTCTTAGGTCTGCTGAGGGTTTAAGCGCAAAGTTCAAATAAAGCATGGACTTTAATGAAAAAAGGCACAAATGGAGAAAGAATACAAATATATATATATATGTGTGTGTGTGTGTGTGTTTAGTCCAAGACCAATAATTATAAGCATGAATAACAAATATATGGACAAAAAAATTGAAAAAGCTTTAGGATAAAGTGACATATCAATTATTTAGTGTCGCCTTTTCAGGAAACGCTCATTGGTAAGGAAATGTATGTCTTCGAGCCTTGATGACGACACTGAAGCGCATATTAAGCGAGGCGAAGCGCTTAACGTGTTTTGAGCCTTGCTTCAGAGCTTAAGCGCGCTTAAAGCTCTCCTTTGACAACATTGCGGCCAATAAGAAGCTTCCCTGCGTCTATGCACCATAAAAAAATTTCTTAAGTCATTCCCTGTTAATTACTGGACAGACAGTCCTCATATGGGGTTCTCTAAATTGAGACTTTGTTATGATGTGTGAACACTATTCCAAGTATATGTTAGGTGTAAGTTAGTGGGCTGCAATTTTTTTTTTTATGATCTGAATTATGCATCAACACCATATTTTAAAGCGTAGTTGTATATAACACTACTAAAAGAACAGAAATTAGCAACGAACAAATTCTGAAGAAATATCAAAATTCGTCCCTAATCCTATTAGCGATGGATTATCAAAAAAAAATATTAGCTACGAGCAATTTAACAACTGATTAGCGACGAAGTTCATAGTTAATTTCGATTTTTTTTTTTTGAAACTGTTAACTGTATCTCTATTTCATTTGAGCAAAACAGTACATTGTACTGAAACCATATTTACATAAGAACACCTTTACTCTATTGACCTGTTCCTACATTGAATCTAAAACCATATTTACATAGTTAATTCCAATTCTTTTTGTAGTATAGTTGGACTTATTATGTCCATTGATGATGTCAAGTTATTAGCAGAGGCAGGTTCAGATTCAGGATTTAGAGGTAGCAGGTTTGGTGCGGTTTACTTTAGACACATAAATTTTAAAAACTTTCAGTTATACATTTATATAATTCAATCCGAAAGCAGCCTCACCACTGCTCATAATGTGGATCACCCTTGGTTTCTAGCTCCAACTTCAGAGTACATGCGATCCAAGTCCAATTGAAGACACTTTAAAAAAGGAGATGTTAGAAGCTGGTTGTTTTTATCTTTCCCCGTTGATCAATTAAATATCTTGCCTGGGAAGTGAACTCCTGAAATCCAAAGAGAGCATTCAATGCAAGTGGAACTCACTTTAGTTTTGGTCTAAAACTCAAATAAGTATGATACTACTAGGTATTTCTTGGAACCCTGCATATGGGGAATGAGCTCATGGAATATACTTGTTTAAACCGTTAAAGACAATTAATTGGTTATTAACTGTTTACTTGACTGTTTCATGCCGATATTATCACCTGTGACCTAGTTGCTGCATATTTTCAGTTTATCTGTTCCACCCTTCTAAAACATTAAAGCAACTAACCTTGATTTTAGTAGCTGCTTCTGGGACAGGTTTAGTTTTTCCCGTCTTTAATGCTTTGGATCCTCATTTTAGCTCCAAACATAAGTAATTCGCTTTTTCTGTCTTATTTGCTAATCTGTAGGTATTCTGGTCCAACAATCCATCATGTTGATGAGCATTATGACACCGGACGCATTCTTGCTCAAGGAGTTGTGCCTGTGCTTGCTAATGACACAGCAGAAACACTTGCAGCAAGGGTTCTTCACGAGGTCTTTAATTTCTTTTACACATTTCTTGTTATCGCAATCAAGTTGGACTTTCATGTTGCACTTGTAAAGTAACCTCTGGTCACAGTTGTGAATCTTTGATTAGCCCCCCTCTTTTTGGATCATTACCTTATGTTCCACTTCCAGTTCCTATGTTAGTAGGAGGGAGATGCTACCCAAATTTTCACTGCATGTGTGCTTTTCAGTGTCTTAATGCAAGTGTAGCCATGTTTTTTTTTCAATCTATGTATTTATTTAGATTAGGGTGAGATGGTTTGGACATGTGAAGAGGAGAGACACAGATTGCCCAGTGCGGAGGTGTGAGAGGTTGGCTATGGACTGTTTCAGAAGAGGTAGGGGTAGGCCGAAGAAGTATTGGGGAGAGATGATTAGACATGACATTGTTGGGAATAAACGGAGAGAATTCCAATTCCCCTTCAGAATCAATATTTGCGGAAAGATACAATGGAGACCCCGAAATTCTTTTCTGATGTGAAAGATAACTCAGAGCTGCAATCACAGAGCATATTCAGAATTTCCGGATATCTTCCAATGTAAATAATACTTTATGATTAATTAGCAAGAATAAAGAGCAATAATGACACCGAGAATTTTTACGTGGAAACCCTTCTAAATAAAGGGAATAACCACGGTCAACCTTCCACTATAACAATAATGATGGGTATACAATATCTTCTCAAGTTTTGACAAATACTTGAGAAATACACTCAAAACTCTCACACTCACTAGTGTGGTAATCTCACAATCTCTCTACAAAATATTTCTTCCTATTTTGTAGGAACTCTCCTTTTTCTTTCTCTCTTAGATTTCTCTCACTAACAGGTATTCTCTCTGTTTTGGGTGTGTTAAATGAGAAGCTGAATGCTTCTATTTATAGGCAAGTTTGCCAAGCCTTCAACCAATCAAAATGAAGGGCAAAAAACAATTCAGCCGAAAGCAGTTGCACAATTGGCAATCCTCAATTGCCATCATAATGTTTTGTTCTTTATTGAATGGGCATGGGACCCATCAGACATGACGTAGTTATAACTTACCGAGGACACGCCCTTAGATAGGAGGTTATGGAGGACTCAGATCAGGGGAGAAGGCTTGTAGGTAGTCTCGTTTATCCTTTCATATTAGTAGTCGCAATATCGCTCTATAGTTTCTGGTGCTTTTATTTATGATACTATCTGATATTTCTTATACTTCGATTATCCTATTTTATCTGTAGAAGTTACTGTCCCTTTTTCAAACTGCTGTATCATGACTTAGTCGCTTTCGTTATTTTCATTTCCATATTGCGTTAAATTTCTTGTCCTTATCTGACCTCTTTTTATGTTTTTTCTTGAGCCGATGGTCTTTTTGAAACAGCCTTCCTACCTTGGTAGGGGTAAGGTCTGCGTACAATCTACCCTTCCAGACCTCACGTTGTGGATTTCACTGGGTATGTTGTATTTATTTAACAAATGAGTAGGATTCTTGTTTATTATCATGTATGGTTTTAGAATGATGATTTTTCTTTACAATATGGATACTTGAGCAGCCCACTTCCATTTTGTCAATTTTGTTCAATTGCTTTTCTGTTGCTCTCTTTTTCCCCTGTAACCTTTGTACTAACACTCTTCCTTAGCAGGAGCATAAACTGTATGTGGAAGTAGCCGCAGCGTTGTGTGAAGAGAGAATCGTGTGGCGCGAAGATGGTGTTCCTCTCATCCGGAGCAAAGAAGATCCTGATCACTACAAGTAGCAAAATGCCTAATCAACGGAGCCAGAGAGCAGCAACTCTGCGTGACATAATTTTGGCACGGATGCCTCATGGAAGGCGTACCAACGTCCTTAATTGTTCAACTGGCCGAAATACCATAAAAATTCTGTGTTCTTCATGATGTAGACGAATATTGTACGTCTATAACTTTTGTACCAATATGTTTGGCAACCTTTTTTGTTTTCATCTCTATGAAAGAAATAGCTTGTTGTTTCTTGACATTGCTGGATATTAAATCAGGGTTTTAAGCCTGGATCATGAAGATATCATATTGTGAAGCATATTAGGTGTAATTCTACATTTCTTATATTTTTTAACCTATGTTAAGCCGACCTCGACTTGTTTGGGACTGAAGCATAGTAAAAGTAGTAGTTGTTGTGTGTATGTCTAGTTTGACGTATTAGTGAAAATCTACCGTTCTTATATATTTTTAGCATGTGGTACCATTGTTTAAGTTACACCTTAAGTTGATAAAAATTTGCATGTTTATCTACTTTAGAACAACATTAGATTCCGCATGTCTGGAATTGACACGCAAAACGTTTTAAGAAATAAATACATGCTAAATGACGGTGTCTAAATAGAGAGTACGCCCGATTTTCTACGTTTAGTTGTCGCACTCATTCTAAATCTCAATTTACTAGCAACCCATCTCATAACCCAAATTTTTTTTGTGCGGAATGACCTTCAAAGGCATTGGTCATTAATTTTTTCCCCCTTAAATTTGAAATTTTTAATTTTTTTCCTTCTAAGAATCTATGAATTCGGAGTTCGAACCCCTGCTCAGGCCAAATTTTTTTTAAAAAAAACGCAAGACAAAGGTTTATAGCAAAATTAGGCCTATATCAACAGAGTTTGCCTTTAAGCCTAATTTGGGATAAAAATTTATCTTATGGCAATCCTTTGCCGAATAGGCCTAATTTTACCCGAATAGGCATAATTTTGCTACAAACCTCTGCCTTGTGAATTTTTTTAAAATTTTTCCTGAGCAGGATTCAAACCCAGAACGTTCGGTATTATGCGAAAGATAAAATTAAATATTTTAAATTTGATGGACAAAAATTAAAGACCACCCCGAAATAAGGAATTTGTGAATTGGCCATAACCCAATCAAACAGAAGCAGCCCAAATTAAGAAATTGGGCTGTGGATCTGATCGATCCATATAAGCCCACATACAGAAATAAACGGCCCATTCCTCTCAGAAACCCACACTGCTCTCCATATATAGACCTATTTTACTAGGGTTAGGGATTTCATTCAATCAGCAAAACTTTCACTTGAAGCAGCAAGCAGCAACAATGGCCGCCAAGAAGACACTCCGTAACCCAGACCTTATTCGTGGTGTCGGAAAATTCTCAAGATCCAAAATGTATCACAAAAAAGGTCTTTGGGCAATCAAGAAGAAAAATGGCGGGAAATTCCCTCAACACGATAAAAAGATGGCCACCGTAACTCCAACCGCAGTTAAACCACCAAAATTCTACCCAGCTGATGACGTGGCAAAACCCCTTGTTAACAAACACAAACCAAAACCCACAAAGCTAAGAGCTAGTATTACACCCGGTACTGTTTTAATTATCCTTGCTGGTAGGTTTAAGGGTAAAAGAGTTGTGTTCTTGAAACAACTCGGGTCGGGTTTGTTACTTGTTACTGGGCCGTTTAAGCTTAATGGGGTTCCATTAAGAAGGGTTAATCAAGCTTATGTTATTGGTACTTCAACTAAGGTTGATATTAGTGGGGTTAGTTGTGATAAGATTGATGATAAGTATTTTGCTAAGCAAGCTGAAAAGAAACAGAAGAAGGGCGAGGGAGAGTTTTTTGAAGAGAAGAAAGAGGTTTGTTTCCATTTTTAAGCTTAAAGATTGGATCTTTTTTGCTCATTTTATGTTTAATGATTGAATCTGTTCTTGATTTTGTGATTAAAGGGTGAATGTTTTTGTTCTGTATATGCTTATGGGTTCGATCTTTTGTTTATTGTATGCTTAAATATTACATCTTTTTGTTTATTGTTTGATTAGGCTGTGCATCATTGTTTTTGGTGAATTTTGATCTCTTACACCTAGTTTGGATGGTTGTTGCACACTGTTTCATAATGTATCGTACTATATTGTGTTGTATTGTATTGTACTGTATTTTATTGTTTTAATGAATACAGCTTTTGGATAGATTGTGTCGTTTCCATTGTTATATAGTGCCACACATAAGCAACTTGAAGGATAAACTTACAAGAAAAGTAGGGTACGGGGTAGAGATATTTTAAAAAGGTAGTTTAAAGGATAAATTAGGATTATTAGATAATAACCAAAGACAATGAGAATCAGAAGAAAGAGTTTTCTGAAGAGATGTTATTGGTACCTCAACTAAGGTGAATATTAGTGGGGTTAGTGTTGATAAGATTAATGATAAGTACTTTGCTAAGCAAACTGAGAAGGAACACAAGAAAGCGTTTTCTGAAGAGAAAAAAGAAGGTTGTTTCCATTTTTTGCTCATTTTATTCTTAATGATTGAATCTATTCTTCATTTTGTGCTTAAAGATAGATTTTTTTTGCTGATGGAAAGATCTTTTTGTTCAGTATATGCTTATGGATTGGATCTTTGTTCATTTTATGCTTAAAGATTTGATATTTTTGTTCATTGTATGATTAGGAGAGTGAATAATTGTTTTTGGTGAATGTTTTGATATCTTCTGTTGGCTTTAGATGCATTTAAAAGGAGAAACATGGTTAGTGAGGAATCATAGTATTTTGTTCATTATATGCTTAAAAGACTATTCTTTTGTTTTATTCTAAGATTAGGCAATGGATTATTGTTTTTGGTTATTGGTGAATGTTTTGATCTCTTATGCTGGCCTTGGATCCATTTAAATGGAGAAACATGGTTACAGAGGATTCATATTATTTTTGTTTATTGTATGATTAGGAAGTGGATTGTTGTTTTTGGTGGAGAGACATAGGCATTGAAAAGGCTCATCTTTTGTCGTATGGATTAACCATTTAATTTTTTACAGCCTTAACCTTTTAGACTTTTAGGTCAATATTTTTGAAAATTAATAATCCTCAATAGTGTGAAAGTTTGTATTCAAATAAGAGATTAGTTGGACTGTCAAAATATAATTAGTTTCATATAAAATGAAATGGAGAGAGTAGTATTATTATTTGTAACCCATATTGGCTGAACCATATGCATGATCTGATGGTCCAACATGACCCATACTCTTTTAACATTGTTAATTTATAATATTACCTTGTATTACCAGAAAATGTCTTCTTCGGTTAAAATTGTAGTTAATTGGAGCAATATGGCTGAGGATTCATAGGCATTGTTTTTGTTCTTAATTTGATCTTTTTCTGTTTGGTGTTTTGTAGGAGAAGAATGTGCTTCCTCAGGAAAAGAAGGATGAACAGAAAGCCGTGGATGCAGCATTGATCACGGCCATCGAGTCTGTTCCTGAATTGAAGGCTTATTTGTCGGCTAGGTTCTCGCTCAAGTCGGGAATGAAACCCCACGAGCTTGTCTTTTAGGACAGATAAATTAAAACTACTCTTGATGAAATTGATTTTGTTAGATCTATTTTGGTTTATGTTGTGTTTTGGACCTGCGTTTAGTCTTTGTATTGGAGATTTTGTTGCTTATAAACAGCTTAAGTTGGGATATGCAATGTGAGTTTTGCTCTACTTTTATCCTAGTACTAGTACTATAGTATTGTGTTATTAAAACTTGAATCTTGAGCTCAATGGTTAGTTAATTGAAAGCTGCATGTACCAAGAGAAAGGTGAAATTGTCTACTCTTGATCTTGACTGCCAAGGTGGCTATAGCAATACAAATAGATTTTATCGGGCAAGTTAACTTGACGGTTGTTCTTCTTTGTCAGCATATCTGCTTACCAAACTTTTACACATCTCATGATCCTTACGAATCATGACTTTTATGTATTATGCTGAGTACTCAATATATATGCTTACTGAACTACTTGCAATTTGCATGATAGTTTTGAATCGTGTGTCATCTGCTGGTTTAGCATATTAGGCTGTTGGATGAGGGAAGGGGAGAAGTGGGAAATGGCATATGATTTAGCCTTTCTAAGTGGCCCTTCTCTAAGATCAATCAACTAATGCAACTTTCCAGGCTCACTGCTTTGTGGTTCCCATTTACGTCCATAGGTGCTCACAACACATTCTGAGTCATGCACGGTCACAAACCTATTAGATTCTCTTCTTTATGCTATGTATAAACACACTGTTTTTGGTTATCTTGGAATGTGAAAGCAAGTTACTAATCTAGTTTGGTTGTAGTATGTTCTTACTCTTACCTTTAATGTGGACAAGATTAGTCTTTAGATCGGGCCTCTAGCAACTTGAATATTTTTCTTGAAACTGCTATGCTGGTTAGCTGTACTTTTTTTGTGAAGCCTTGGTTCTAGGTGTGCTCTACCTTTGGTTTGTCTCCATTGCGGATCCATCATAATATTTATGTTAAATCATAATCGGCAGTAAGATCTGATTTTTCATCACCTAATCTATCAGCATTTGAGGCTCCAAATGGGAGTGCTGTGTTTTGTAGGATAATTGAATTTGACCTTTTGGTATGGTAGATCTTCAGCCTCTATTGAATTCTTGTATGGATCCTTTGAATTGCATTAAATGTTAGTAGTAGCAGAGACCATATAGAAGAAAAATAATAGAGGCCGTTGCCTTCACTTTTATGTTTTGAAACTAATACATATGTTGAATCGATTGGAACTTTAAATATGAAATTCAAAGGGATGAAATAGGAAAATGACATTTAGCACTACAATTCTTAATATTGAACTCTTTTATCATGTTGTCAAGTCTGGTGTTTTGGCGTGACAGAGTTTATTCTCTAGCGACTTATGCTTTGTTTAGCTTTATTATTACCTGGTTAAGTCGCATGTTCTTGACAACCAGTTTTCTTAAATATAACTACTTCCGATTACTCGAATAATCAAATGTAATTCTTATAACATCAATGATTAAACACAGTTTATTTATATATAATAATCTAAACATGTTTTTCTCATCATTGAGAAATACCTTTTTCCCCTACCTGCTTCTCCATTTTCTTTAATTCAAAATCTCTTTTAGTTCGGTTCGACTGCCAACAAGGAAATAGAACAACACGTCAACCATTCTTATTTGAAAGTTTTTAGAAGTATTCAGTATTTTACTATACTAAATTTGTGATGGGGTGAAATATGCTTAGGTTGGAAATTTATTTATTGGAATATCTCACGTTTACAAGGTAGAGGTAAGCTTTTGTACATTTTGTAATTGTCAGACCCCATCAGATGAGATTATACTATGGGTGGCCAGTGGGCCGGGTTCGGGGCGGGAATGGGAAAGGGACGGGACCCAGCGGAACTGAGGGCAAAATGGGTATACAAATAAGATTAAAAAAAGACATAAATAAAATTAAAAGAAAGCTGAAACAAAAAGATTATTGTCTCGTTCCCTTCAAAGCCAACTTGCAGTATTTAGCTAAAAGTAAAATAAAGGACATTTGCAGTAACGACTACACAAATTTCGGGCAAATCAATATTAAGAAATCGAACAGGTTACTTCGTATCAGCTACACCCTCTTTATCTTTTTTTATTTTCTTAGTGTGTGTTCGAGATTCTGTGTGTTCTATAATTGGTATCTGAACCTTTTCAATTTTTGTTGCCCGCAATTTTCATTTGCTAATTTCTTGTGGCGTAAGCAGATTAATTGTTTCGGCATTATAAGAAGAATCAGACATTCTGTTTACTGTTCTGCTATAGTTCCTTATATTAGGGTCTATGTTAATTATGGTATTACTGTCATGGTGCTCTATGATTTTCTGGATGTAGGCCTCCGCTGCATTCTATGAATTATTAGGTTTTTGTTTTATATCCAATCACTCTGAAAAGGGCCAAAAGAGTGAGAAAAACTAGTTGCATCAGCAAATCATTACCCTTGTGTGATAGTTGCAGCAACAAATTGATCATAATTATACAAAGCAGATTCATTATTTTCACATTATATCTAATACATATAATATAATGTATAATAGTGTATAAGGATGTATACGTAATATATAATAATGTATAAGTATTGTATAATAGTGTATAAAAATGTATATATATTTGTATACATCATGTTACACATATTTTAAAAAATGAAGAGAGTTTTATAGTAGTTCGGGGAAGAAGTTAAAAAAGTGACCCTAAAATAGATTTGGCTTCATGAAATTCAATATAAATATATGTTGGCTATTCTAGATGTAAAAGTTTATTAGGCTATTCCCATTGCAAACTGTTTGTTTGGATAGTACACATGTGTAAGTATCCCTAACATATATAGTGTGATATAAGCTGTTTTGAGTCATACAGGCTTACACACTTTTCTCTAAAAGGCTTCACACATTAACAATATGCTTACATCTGTATATAATTTCTCAATCTTTTCAATTATTAATGTGAAACGATTTTATTCTCACACTCCAACGAGTCAAGATTGGAGATAGTTAGAATTACTACAAGAATATACTTTTTCACCGACAAACCACAAAATTACTAGAATGTGTGTATCAAAACCAAAATATTCAGAGAATGTAACAACACTTATTTTATATCTGAGAGCGACTTCAAAATTTAAGCAAATTCTAAGAAAAAGAAACAATTTCATGATTTTATCTATGATAAATAGATTACATTTATACAATGGTTACTTTCATGTAAGAAAGTGCTATATTTGTATTATGCATAATGCATTAATGCTTTGTAGCTTAGGATAGTATAGTAAATGATAAGCTCAAATTGAAAAAGAATTAAAATATTAGAGATGTTCCAGAAAGCTAAATACGAGAGGCACAAACAAATAGTATATGCACATATTTTTCTAAGTATTCTCCATTACTTGATAAGTATATACAAGTTGCATTAATTTGCAACATGCTAATGACTTACTATATAGGGACTAAAGAATTAATGAGGTATAGAATTAAAACCCTCAACCGCAACTACTTGGAGAAATATAATATTTTTTTCTCCACTAAACAATATAATATTACTTCCCAAGCCCACCAAAAATAAAGCTAATTGCCTACACAAGAATGGCCTTCTAATTTTGACAAATGAAGATCTTTATATATTGTCCTTTTTTTTACCCCATCAAGCATCTGATATGCGCATTGAATCCAATTAAATCAGACTCACGTGGAGAAATCCTATATTGAGGATAAAACGCTCCCTAATCCTTCATAGAGAGTTCAAACACAATCTTTAATGGTTCATGATATTAACCATTCAAAGCTGCAGCCAAATTTCCCATTTTAATGCCACTATTAGAAGAAATAATATTCTCTCTACAATAGAAAGAAATTGCTTGCATTGGCTCAAATCCAACAGCTCTCTTCTTTGAAGAAGAATCAAAAGTACTCTTTTGATAATTTCCCTTTAATTTGAACTCATTTGTTGTTCTCTTATAAGATCCAAACCATTTAGCTTGCATATAAGCAAGTCTTCTCCATGGTGGAACATAAATGTCCATTTTTTTCATAGATTTCTTCATGGCTCTACTCATAATTTTCACCACTTGCTTCAACTCTTCTACTTTGCCAACAAAAACTTGAGGGAAAATTTCGAGTAATGAGGCGTAACAAGGCGTTGCACGAGCAATTTCAAACTCTCCGGCTAATAAAACCTCGATTATGTAGCGATTACCGGCTACGATAATGTCGATATACTCGTAACTTCCTGACGTACTATTACTGGTTTTCTCCCACTTTGATTTGCACAAACCTGTAAGGAATTACATGAAAGCAGTTAGATAAAGATTTAACTCGTATATACCACTAGGCAATAATGTAACCTACTTTGTTTTTCAAGGCAGTAATATTTTATTATGCAAAATTATCTTGTATATCACTGACATGATACTGCATAAAAAAATATTTACCAGTCAAGTGTTAAAGAATTAAACACTTAGAAGGCTGAGGTGTTGGAAGATATATTAAGTAGGTGTTTGGCCATGAAAATCAAATATTTTTCCCTTTATTTGAAATTTTGAAATTGGAGTTGTGGTTGGTTATAGTTTTTTGCAAATAATATTTGGTTGTTTGAAGCTATTGAAAGAAAAAAGTGAAAACAAGGTTTTATGTGTTTTTCAAATTCCAAATACAACTTCAAATTGTATTTGGATTATTCATGGCCAAACATTGATTTCAAAATAAAGTGAAATAATTTTCCGAAAAAAGTGAAAGATTCTCATGACCAAAATTCCGAAAAGCACCTTTTAGCGATGCAAATCAAGGAACTAGCGTGAAAAGCTAGTATAAAGTGAATGTATATTACAATTAGAAAAACTAGAATTAACTACGATTTTACTGTTTAGCTACATAATTTGTTCGTCGTTAGTTCTCACTGATGATACATATAATTTAAAGGGAAACTTAAGTAAATGTACCTTCCGTCATCTAGTTTAGCAAAATGGAGAAAGTGTACACTGCTTATACACTTCAACTGTATATATATGTATATTATATTTATAGATATGTATAGTTTATGTATATTTAGTATAAACTATACGATATCTATACACTGTGTACATATTTTATAAACTAAATGACCGAATGCTTACCAGCATTGAAACCTCGTTCATGCAATCGAGTCATGAACCGCCGTTTAAACTCCGGCGAACTCCGGTCATTCGCTTCAAGCAATACATTCTCCACAACACCAATAATATCTCTCTTCAAATCATCACCACAATTTTCATCACAATTCAACAAATTCCTCAAATTTTCCTTAATCTCCAACTCATCAAAGCAATAACTAGTATCAACATTTCCATCATTAATCTCTTCTAATTTCTCATTACTAATACTTATCTCTTCTTCTTCATCTTCGCCTCTTTCTAAAAATGAATTCACGAGTCCCGATAAATCCGTCAAGCTCGCCGGCGAGTATTCGCTACCACTACTCTTGCAAATCCTCGCTTTTGCCACGTCATCAAACGCCGCTGCTACTCTCTTAAAATACTTTACTGATACGACTCTCGCCATTTTTTAATCTCAAAGTTATTCGAAATGATTCAAATGTAAACACGAATCGAATAATTATGATTCAGTTATGTCGCAATCATGAAGAAAAAACGTTCACAGAAAAGAAACCACTAACCATTAATGGAGTGTTTTTTTTGTACGTAAAGATGAAGACATTATGTTGATGTAGTGTGTGTATATATAAGTGATTTCTTTTACTACAAATATATTCGAATTTTTACAGTAATTTGTGTTTAAGTGAATGATTCAATGTATGTAGACATAATGTACGAATAAGTTCGTTTTTTAGCTTAATTTATCATTTAAGGGATAATCCAATAATATACCTTTCACATAAGTCTCGAAATAAACTGTTCTCCGCATAAAAATAAAATATTCCTCAAGCTTGTGGTTTTAGTTTCAGAGTTTTGTAGGAATTGTTTTACCCCAACTTGAGAGATTTCGAATATACGAGTACCAAACGGATGAAAAAATTTTAAAAATGAAATTGATACATTAACAAAAGCTCAAACTTTAGGTCAGTTTTATGGATGGTTATTCAAATTTTGTTTTACTTAGCGTAAAAATCACGCAATATTTAACTAAGTATCACGAAAGTCACTAAACTAATTTTTATAACAAAAATATTATTTAATTTTGCTGAAGTATCACATAAAGTCATTATGAAAGAACATAAAGTACATTTTACATGATACTAAGATAAAGTTTTAAGGACTTTTTTTCTTGTTACAAAAAAAATGTTTAGTGACATTTTGTTATATTTAGGCAAATTAGTGATTCTCCATATTTAATTAGACTAAGTTGAATAATTTCGTTTTACAAAAGATATTCTAATGACTTCTGTGTACAATAAAATAAAATTCGAGTGATCATTCATGAAATTATGTCCATGTATATTTATGATATTGATTTAGGATCTAAATATTTTGTAATTAGATCATTTCAAACATTTCTCATCTAACAAAATCAGTGTGCAATTTTTTTTTTAAAATTTCTTAAATTAGTTTTGTGAATTGAACAGCTTACATTGTCTTTTAAATTAAATGTGCATATCATACTCTTATATCACAATTATGAATGTATTTTGATAATCACATATGAAAGTGGTTAATTATTCTTTTTTTGAAAAAACTGGCTGAACGAGCTTAGTCCTTAGATGTCAATTAGATTCAGAATGTATTAACCTAAGTTTTGGTGTATTATATTATATTTCTTAACCACCCGATTAGCTGAAGCATTAATCTAATACTCCATCCGTCCCAATTTTTGTATTACTTTTTGCTTCTCGAGATTCAAACTATGTGAACTTTGACGAACATTTTAAAATGTATTGTTTTTGCATTATATTGACATGCATGAGAATATTACAATTTATAATATTTTTAGGGTGAGGATTGTTCAAGTCCATATAACGAGTCCATGTTCCCATTCCATTTCCGATGTGGGACTCTTAACACTCCCCTACACGCCCATACCTCATTAACTGGAGCGTGAACAATATAATTTGGGGGCCCAACATCGGTGAACAAAAAATTAGAATGAGTCTGGCTCTGATATCATGTAAATAATGGATCTTGGGCCTAACTCAATCCCAAAAGCTAGCTTGTAGGGTGAGAATTGTCCAAGTTCATATAAGGAGTTCATGTCCCAATTCCATTTCCAATGTGAGACTCTTAACATTTTTGAATATCTAAATTTTAGTCTTAACATCTTAAGGTGATCTCATCCAATTTAACTTTGAAGGTAAATCAAAATTAACTCTCAATAAATGGAAAATGTCAGATAAACTGGGAGACAGTGGGAGTACTTGTTAGTGTTGAGACACAATATTAGAAAAATTTCATTTTACCGGCCACACCAACTTGTGATATTTGTACTAAGATAAATTATGCAAGTAATAAAAGGAACGTAATAAAATAAAGTCCATTTTACTCACAATCATCATGTGAATCAACTTTTTGCTTTTGTAACAATGTATGTTAGGTAACACTAGTGTTAATAACATACCGTGATATACACGGTTTTGTATACCATGTATATCACGGTTTCAAAAGGAAGTTTTTCCATAATTGAAATCGTGATATACACGGTATACAAAACCGTGTATATCACGGATTGAAGTTTATATTTTAAATAATATCTTACTTAAAATATAAACCCCAATCCGTATATTACTTAAAATATAAACCCCAATCAGTGATATACAAGATTACCGTGTATATCACAGTTTCAATTATGGAAAAACTTCATTTTGAAACCGTGATATACATGGTATACAAAACCGTGTATATCACGGTATGTTATTAATTATATATCTTTAACTTGTTCAAAATTAAAGACAATGGTCAGAAAAATGACACCATAGGTATAAAAAGATGTGTTCACTATTGATCACCTATTGTTTTAAGATTGAGATGGCTATGAAATAAAAGGTACCAAGTGTCATTTGTGTTTTCTTAATTACAATACTCTGTTGATATCATCAAAATTATTTGAAGGGAATTATTGAGCAGTATATACTGGTAATTTAGTAACTCAAGAATGACTCCATGGTCTCCATTCAAAGAAGAGAAGCCAAAAGAAGACCTATTCCACATAGTTCCCAGCACTAGGCGCAAATTTAGAAAATCGATTACAGATACACGTAAACTCAATATTTTTTTTAAATAATATATATATATATATATATATATATATATATATATATATATCGATCGATTTTATAGTGAACTCCGTTATTATAACATTAACTTGAATTCGTTTTAAGAA
This sequence comes from Anisodus tanguticus, assembly GCA_034509755.1. Lineage (NCBI taxonomy): Eukaryota > Viridiplantae > Streptophyta > Magnoliopsida > Solanales > Solanaceae > Anisodus > Anisodus tanguticus. Next base: position 1,083,034 of record CM067543.1, on the reverse strand, counting down.
TATATAAACTTTAAATTCTGAATATGTCACAGAGAAATACTGAATAAGATAAGTTCATTAAGCACAACACAAGTGCATTTGCCAAAAAAAAAACGCAATATTATATATAGTCATAGATGTGGAAATTTGAAGACGTAATGCTTGTACTAAAATGGCAGTTTATTTATCTTTTCTTTCTCTAGATACAGGTAAGTTCAATGAACTTGAAATTCCGTCTAGATTCATTGAATCTCAAGTGATGATAAAGCTGCTCCTTTCTCCACTTATTATATGTAGTTTCGTTATATAATGAAAAAAAAGATATACTCCTAAGAATTAATATTCATGATTGCATGTGACCTGATTGAAGGATAAGTGAAATGCCAATATAATTGACCAAAAATATACTAAAATAGTTCACAAAAAATATTAAGTGGAAATTGTGTAAGTACACGAGGGACATAAAAGAAATAATCCCTAAATTATTTTCATTAAATAAAAGAGAATATATACAATATACAATTTTCTTAATAGGAGAACCCTATTTCTATTCTAATCCCAAAATCTTATTCTAGTTGTATAAGAATCCTACAACTATGGTAAGTGTACAGTACAAATTAATGTAATATTTACCCTAAACTATTACAACAAACCTTACCAAATAATGCCCAAACCGATGGGCATCCTATATACAAAAACCGTGACACGTATCATAAGTATACATGGTATACTCGTGTATATCACATGTATATACACGGTATACATGTGTATACTTATGTATTATTTAACACACCCCCGCAGTCATAGCGGGCGGTCTTCGTACGCTGAGACTGTCTCGAAAATCTTCAAAAAGGACCGATGGAAGACCTTTTGTAAAGATGTCTGCAATTTGATACCTGGAAGGGACATGACAGACGCGTACTTGTCCACAAGCTACCTTTTCTCGAACAAAGTGAATGTCCATCTCGATATGTTTAGTGCGCTGGTGCTGAACCGGATTAGCAGAAAGGTAGATGGAACTAAAATTACCACAATAAACTAAGATAGCTTTCTGAATAGGACAATGAAGCTCTAAAAGAAGATTACGTAACCAACAGGATTCAGAGACCACATTGGCTACCCCTCGATACTCGGCCTCGGCACTGGAGCGTGATAAAGTCGACTGGCGTTTTGCAGACCATGAGACTAAGTTATTACCAAGAAACATACAATAGCCAGACGTAGACCGTCTGGTGTCTGGACAGCCACCCCAATCAACATCTGTATACGAGACAAGTGTAGACGTCGACGAAGGATATAAATGTAAGCCATTGTCAAGTGTCCCCTGGATGTACCGAATAATGCGTTTTAGCGCATTCATATGCTTAACCCTAGGATCATGTATAAACAAACATACATGCTGTACGACATACGTAATATCTGGTCTCGTGAACGTAAGATACTGAAGGGCCCCTGCAAGACTGCGATAGCGGGTCGGATCCTCATAAGGTGAACCAAACGCAGCACCCAACTTGGGTTTAGTATCGACCGGAGTGGAAGTGGACTTACAAGATGACATCTCAGCCCTCTCGATGATCTCAACTGCATACTTCCTCTGGGATAAGAATAACCCACCTGCATGACGAGTGACAGTAATCCCCAAAAAGTAACTCAAGGCCTCCAAGTCTTTCATAGCAAACTCAGAACTAAACATTGTCATGATAGACTGTCGTAATGCATCAGAAGAGGCAGTCAAGATAATATCATCCACATATAATAGTATATTATTCAATGAAGAACCACGACGATATACGAACAATGAATTATCAGACCTGCTGTGAGAGAACCCAATAGTCAAAACATAGTCGGCAAACCTCTTATACCAAGCCCGTGGAGACTGCTTAAGCTCATACAAGGACTTTTTCAACAAACAGACATGATGAGGATATTTGGGATCCCTAAACCCCAAGGGCTGATGCATATAGACTGTCTCATTGAGATCACCATGTAAAAAAAACATTCTTCACATCTAACTGATGAATGTGCCATGCTTTCGAAAGAGTCAAGCTGAGCACAATGCAAATGGTAGCCGACTTGACCACCGGACTAAACGTCTCACCACAATTCACACCAACCTGCTGAGTCTTACCATCACCTACAAGACGAGCCTTGTGCCTTGCAAAAAATTTATCAGAATTGTCCTTATGAGCAAATATCCACATAGATCGAATAATATTAACACCGGATGGACAGAGAACCAACTCCTACGTCTTATTATCAATAAGAGAATTATATTCGTCGGTCATATCAATTTTCCAATTCGGGGCATTTAAAGCAGACACAGGATTACGAGGTAAGGGTGACTTAAGAACATTAGAATTTAAATTAAAATGTCTTTTTGGTGTAAAAATACCCCATTGACTACGAGTGACTGGCCGATGACTCGGGGAAGAATTGGGCGGATTTTGGGAAATATCGGGACACGTGACGGACTGGTCAGCAGGCAGTGGGCCTATTGGCCCAACACGGAGATTGGCTGGAACCGAGACTGGAACAGGGACTGGGCCAGTACTAGACCCGGGAACAATATAACGGACTGAGCCAGAATTGGAAGCAAGACTTGGGCCAGTACTGGACCCGTTAAGTGGGCACGAAACTGGGCCAGAACTGGACAGAATAGTTGGCCCGATTCTTTGGACCCGAATCGCGGTGACGACGTGCGGATCGGAGGACCAGCGGGCAGTGGGCCCACTGGCGGATTTGGGGTGCGGGATACGTCCGAAAAATGGTGAATAATATATGGGGATATATCATCATCCAAAAAATTATACAAACTAGGCACGAGAGTACTAACCTTAGCAAACAGAATTGGGATTCATCAAAAATTACATGGCGACTAATGATGATTTTATTAGATGATAAATCAAAATATTTGTAGCCACGATGATTTGGCAGAAAATCCAAAAACACACAAGGGGTAGACCGGCCTGAAGTTTGTTAATTGTGGTGGACGGAAAAAATGGATAACACAAACACCCAAAGACCCTAAGATGTGAATACGAATGAGTCTTCTTATATAAAATTTGAAGAGGGGACGAATATGTCAAACCTTTGGAAGGAAGAATGCTAAGAAGATATGTATCCATTTGGAGAGCATGATGCCAAAAAGAAGAGGATACGGAAGCATGAATCAATAAGGTTCAGACAATGTTATTAATGGTACGAATTTTGCGTTCGGCTTTCCCATTTTGTGAAGACGTTTGTGGGCAAGAAAAAAGAAAATTGATCCCATTATTAGCACAAAATTCCCGAAACACCCCATTGTCATTGTCTTTGCCATTTTCACATTGAATATTTTTTATTTTCCGTTCGAATTGGGTTCTAATGAATGCTTTAAATTTTAAGGTGGAAAAAACTTGAGATTTTTTCGCTATCGAAAAAGTCCATAAAAACTTAGAATAATCATCCAAAAATAGAACATAATACTGATGACCCAAAGAACTAAGAACAGGAGACGTCCATAAATCACTATGAATAATATCAAATGGCATTAAAGTATGAGAATTAGAGTCTACAAATGGCAACCAAATAATTTTTCCTAAAGAACAAGATTGACATTGCGGAGTACTACGCGTACCCTTACATGAAATAAAATATTTTTATCTAAGGAAGACAAAATAGACGACCCCGGATGACCAAGCCGAGCATGCCACAAGGAATGAGCAAGGGCTGCAAAAGTTGACGGCAAGGCTTGACTCGAGGGACCGGAACATGGTGTGATAGGATAAAGGTTTCCCCTACTATCACACCTCATGAGAGGACTCCTCGTCTTGAAATCCTTCACAGAAAACCCAAACGGATCAAATTCAACAGAAACTGAATTATCAGTGGTGAATTTAAGGACATACACCAAATTTTTAATCAATTGAGGGGCATGAAGGGTATTTTTCAAGATAAGAGGTGGATGGAGGGAGACAACGTTTTATGACCATAACCACGAATTGGAATTGAATTACCATTACCAATAATTATGCCACGAGGGCAGCTCAAATTTGAATAAGACAAGAGAGTACCTTGATCGGATGTCATGTGGGTCGTGGTCCGGTGTCCATATACCAATTTGGGTCTGGTGGATTTAATCCAAGTGTGTGCATGGCGGCTTCAATGTTGGTTTGTGTGGGGCTCGCTGCATGGTGGGCCTGCGGAGGCCGAGGCCCAAGTACACTGGTCTGCTGCGCCGTCCCATAAATTGGTCGATAACTCGAGACTAGACCCCAAATACTGGGTCTGGGCTGCTGAGAAATTGGGGCCCAATTTCTAGGGTAATACACTGGACCGCCATTGTTTGGCCCATACTGGCTGGCCCATTGCCATTGCTGGGCCCAAGACTGCTGTTGATGCTGACTGCCCCGAGGGCCATCACCACTGTTCCGGCTGCCACCAGTGTTGCCGCCGCAATTCTTGCCATTATTTTTCCAATTTTGACCCTTTTTGCCGCCACCGTTGATGCTCTTTTGGCCCGAGTTGTTGGAACCGAAAGGAGGAAAATTGGACTCGATCATCATGACTACGGGACTAGCACCAGTAGCCACCTTTTTAGCCATGCCTGCTTCTTCGAGTGTAAGCATAGAACGAGCCTGATAAAATTGCGGAAGAGGGTTGCTCTGACAAAGAAGCGTGCCAACACCATTATAGGCCTCAGATAGACCTGCGACCATCTGAAGGACGAGACGATCATTCGTAACGGGCGCACCAACATTGCGGAGTTGGTCTGCCAATTCCTTCAATCTTTTGCAATATGCTGAAACGTTAGGGAAATCTTCCATATTGACGTGGGAGAATTCCTGCTCCAAGGTAACAACACGAGAATTTTGATTATCTTGGAATATATCACGTACTCTATTCCAAGTCGCCATCGCCATAGCGTCTGGTTTGATAATCGTTTGCAACAGGTCGACATAAATAGTGGAATAAATCCACTGAAGAACAGTAGCATCAAGTGTCGTCCATAACTTAGGATCATCCTCGGGTTTTGGCACCTCTATATTCGTAGGAGCCGCGGGGATAATGTGATGGAGGACTTGATGTGAGCGTGCATGAACTTTGAACAGTTCGGCCCACGTCGCATATTGGACGTTTTCTATTTCAAGAATGATAGGGATGTGATTCTTGATATTAGAAACAACAAGGGCAGGGTGAAACGTGTTCTTATCCATAATAGCAACGCAAGACGTGATGTAGGGATTTGGAAGAAAATTTGGGAAGAGAAAGAACACCGTCGGACAAAAGAACCGAGAAGGGAGTCTCGGATTCCTAGAAGACGTCGACGGAAAATATTTGTGGAGGGAGGAATTTGAGACCTAGACTTCTGATACCATGAAAGAAATAATCCTTGATTATTTTCATTAAATGAAAGAGAATATATACAATATACAATTTCCTTAATAGAAGAATCATATTCCTATTCTAATCCCAAAACCCTATTCTAGTTATACAAGAATTCTACAACTATGGTAACACAATAGTCCAGAGGAAAACAGGCCAGAAACAGATTACTTAAAGCTTACTTTGCTGCAGCCATCTGTACAACCTGGATTGAAAGGAATGCAAATGTCTTTCAAGGCAAGGCTCAACCAAAGGAGAAGTTGTTGCACTCACGTAAGAAGTAGAATATATTATTTGGCTTTCATTGATTATTGTGTACAATATATATAGTCTTACATAATTACAAATTAGGTACCTAAATCTTTCTAAATACAATTGGAATATAAATTTACCTAATATAAAATATATGCAAAATATGGTAATATACAAGATATGGTAATATTCTATCACACCGCCGCAGTTGAAGCGGGAGGTTCTCATACACTGAGACTGGCTCGGAAGTCATCAAAGAGTATGCGCGGAAGTCCTTTAGTGAATATGTCAGCAATCTTATATCGGGAAGGAACATGAAGAACACGAACTTGTCCACGAGCAACTTTCTCATGTACAAAGTGAATATCCATTTCAATGTGTTTAGTACGCTGATGTTGAACGAGATTGCCAGAAAGATATATCGCACTTACATTATCACAGTAAACAATTGTAGCCTTATGGAGTGGGAAGTGAAGCTCAAGTAGAAGGTTGTGTATCCAACAAAACTCAGAAACAACATTCGCTACACCTCTGTACTCAGCTTCGGCATTGGATCGAGACAGAGTAGGTTGTCTTTTAGAAGACCAAGAAAGCAAGTTATCTCCGAGGAACACACAGTAACCCGACGTGGATCGACAAGTGTCAGGACATCCACTCCAGTCAGCATCAGAATAAGATATGAAAACTGAGAGTGAGGACTTGTACATGTGTAGGCCAAAATGAAGAGTACCTTGTACATATCGCAAAATACGTTTGAGGGCATTCATATGTTCATCCGTCGGGTTGTGCATATGTAAGCATATTTGTTACACGGCATAGGATATATCTAGTCTCGTGAAAGTGAGATACTGCAACGCTTCTGCGAAACTGCAATAGTGAGTCGGGTTGGCATACAGAGAACCCGAAGAGGCACTGAGTTTGGAATTAGTGTCCACCGATGTGGGTCGGTTTGCAAGACGTCATGCTTGCTTGGTCAAGGATCTCTTTGGCGTACTTCCTTTGACAAATAAATAAGCCACATGTATGTCTCGTAACATCAATGCCCCAAAAATAGCTTAGGGGCCCAAATCCTTCATAACAAACTCAGAGGCAAGGAGTGACATAATGGATCGGCGAAGTGCATAAGAAGATATGGTGAGAATGATATCATCAACATATAGTAGGATGTATGCCGTGTCATTACCCTTGCTATAGATGAACAATGAATTATCATATTTTCTATGTGAAAACTCGATAGAGGATACAAAATCAGCAAACCGTTGGTACCATGCACGAGGAGCTTGTTTCAGTCCATATAGTGATTCTTCAAAAGACACATAATCTGGATGAATCGAATCCCTGAATCCCATAGGTTGATGCATAAATACGGTTTCATGAAGGTCTCCATGCAAGAAAGCATTTTTCACGTCAAGCTGATGAATAGGCCAAGACTTGGACAAAGCAATACTGAGAACGGTCTGAATAGTCGCTGGTTTCACCACCGAGCTGAAAGTTCCATCACAATCAACTCCCATCTATTGAGACATGTCATCACCTACAAGACGGGCCTTGTGTCTCTCAAAAGAACCATCAAATTTCTTTTTATATCAAAAAATTCACATAGAACGAATAATATTAGCATCAGGAGGACGAGGTATTAGATCCCACTTCTTATTTTCAATAAGAGCATTATATTCGTCAATCATTGTATTTTTTCAACTAAGATAAGACAAGGCATCTTTCGAATTATGAGGAATAGGGAAAGGGACAACCGAAGTGGACAAGTTAAATAGTCGTTTGGGTTTGGAAATGACGTACATAACACAGGTTTCCATTGTCCGTGGGTGTGCAGCGGGAGGTTGGACAGTATTGGGATGGGGTGGCCGAGAAATGGAGGCGGGACTGGGTGGACTGTTGGGAGTAGGGGGTGGGGCCGAGAAGGGGATGGCTGCCGGTGTTGGTGACGACTGATTTTGCAAGTGATAAATTATAATGGAATTTAGGCCATCATTTAGGAATTCATAGGAATTTGGGGATGGAGAATTGAGTTTGGCAAAGGGGATTGGGAAACATCGAATATGACATGTCGAGAAATGATAATTTTTGACTTGACAAGTTGTAACAATTGTAACCTCGATGATTGCGGGATAGCCAAGAAAGATGCATGGGATGACCGAGGTTGCAACTTATTGATTTGTGTAGAGGGATGGAGGGGGTAGCACAGACATTCGAAAGTTCGTAAATGATTATAGAAAGGATGCCCAAGAGCATGGGAATGAAATTCTTGATATTGTTAACTGCAAGAGCATGATGGAATTTAGGTTGTTCAGCCATTGAAAATTGGAGAGGAAGAGAGGAAAGTCGAAGAATGAAGGGAGAGGGTTGCCGATGAAGAGGGTTGCCGAGGGGGGAAGGGGCGGCGGCTTAGGGAGAAAAAAAAGTTAGGGTTTGGCTTCTGATACCATGTAAGAATATGTTCCTTGCCTTTCATTGATTATTGTGTACAATATATATAGTGTTACATAATTACAAACTAGGTAACTAAATCTTCCTAATTACAATTGGAATATAAATTTACCTATTATAAAAGATATGCAAAATATGATAATATTCTATCAATGATAATATACAAAATATGGTAATATTCTATCCATTCTTTTGTTTACGTATGTTAATTCATTGTAGGGCAGAAGTACTATGGTACTGTTAGTCTAGTTGGTATTTTGTCAGTTTCTGTTTGTGTATACACTTTGAGAGGGGTTGAAGTTGAACTAGTGTTTTCTCCTCTGATTTTGTAATTCTCAGTCGGGTAATCAATAAAATTCTTTAATTCCCAAAAAAAATAGTCAGTTGAATATTTCACAAAAATGAACTGATTTCTTTTATTTCAAATTTTAACCTATATCTTGATTTAGCTAACTGTCTATTTAAAACAAAATTTAACTTTATGCTTAAAAATAAGTAAATATTTAAAATGTCATTCATACTTGAGTGAGACTGTGAGACGATTCACACAGTTTAATAGAGACGTAGGAATTGGAGAAAATATGTTGATTTTAACATAAAATTTCACCAGTTATCTCTTTTTGGATAAAATAACTCTTTTTATTTTTTCGTACAATGTATGGACCTTTTAGACAATGGTCTAAAAAATTATTTTGAACAAACTGAATATCTTATGAGAAACGGTAGACCACGGCCCAAAATTTTATAAGTTATTAAAAACTTTAAACGACAGTCTAATGCTTTGTCTATTGTATTAACACTAGTCTAATGTTATCTGGAAGGCTAATTTTTTAAGAGCTATATTTGTATAACTTTTAAAATAGGACAAAATATAAATGATGACCTAAAAGTCTCTTTTGTAATTTTACAATGAAATTCTAATTTTGCCAGAGCCCAAACAAGGGCATAATAGGCCCAATAATCATGGCCCAATGGGTTTTCCTCGCATGATCAGCCCAATTACTTATTTTTAGTAATTTCGTTTGACGTTTATTTCAAAAAAAAGTTTCCAGTAATCGTGATGATGCAACTCTAAATGTTTCTGTGAATTGACCAACTCTAGCGGATCACCATAAAGATCATCCGGTCTCATTATCACAAATATTGACCAACGCCCGAAATTGATCACCAAATTCTGACTATTTCTGTGAATTACTATAAACTTGTTGCATAGAAATTTCAACAAGACGTTTTTACTTCAAAATTGATCCAAGACTATCTAAATCAACCCTAAATGTTTCCATTTTTTTTATATGCAACCTTCCAAAGTCAATCCCAACAATCATCAATGATTATATCAACCCAATTTTTTTTTAAAAATCAATAAATCTACAAGTTGTTGGAGATTTCTAAGCAGTGTCTCACATTGGTGAGGAAACACTATATTATTATGTTTATAAGGGAAAAGTTTTTCTTATGGGTTAAGATATATTTTGACATAATTAATTAATTAATTAATTTAGAAAATTATGAAAATGCACCATTCTTAACCATTGGTTTAATCTCAAGAGGCACCATGAAAATGCATCATTCATAACCATTGATTTAATCTCAAGAGACACCATGAAAAGGCACCATCTATTTATAAATAGATTGTCATATTCCCATCAGGATATAAATCAAAAATATTATCAATACAGTAGGAATCAAACGTCGTTTTAGTGCAAACAATATTTGATTAGACTTTTAGTATCCCTAAGACATTCAATCCTTCCCGGTGCACTCTATGGGGGTGAAATAGTCTTAAGGGGAGAGTTCGTACTCGTTTGTGAAGTCGGTTTTCTACATTTTCTGTAATCTGTTTCTAACCATCTTAAGACTAATTTTTTTTTCATGGCAAGTATTAGGGAGATGACATCAAACTTTGTCAAACTGGACAAGTTTGATGGTGGTAATTTTCGAAGATGGCAGAAAAATATGCACTTTCTTCTCACCACATTGAACGTGTCTTATGTTTTGACTACTACACAACCAGAAAAAAAAGGAGAACGAGACCATTGCAGAGACGCGCGTCAGGGCAAAATAGGAGAATGATGAATACATATGTCGAGGCCATATTCTGAACGGGATGACTGATGCCTTGTTCGATACTTACCAGACCATGTCTTATGCAAAGGAACTGTGGGATCAATTGGAGGCAAGGTACATGCGTGAAGATGCAACAAGTAATAAATTTCTTGTTACCCAATTTAACAATTATTCTATGAATGAAAAAAGGTCAGTAATGGAGCAATTCTATGAGATTGAACGCATCCTTAGAAATTTCAAACAACATAACATGAATATGGATGAATCTATTGTTGTATCTAGTATAATAGACAAACTGCCCCTAACTTGGAAGGAATTCAAACACAGCCTTAAACATAAAAAAAATGATCCTACTCTTGAGGAATTGGCTAACCATCTTCGTGTAGAAGAAGAATTCCTGAAACAAGAAAACAAAGATCAGGATATCCACATTGTGGAGGAAGGCCAATCCAGTAAGGGAAAAGGAAAGAAAAAGCAGTTCAATTCAAACAAGTATAACAACAACAAGAACAAAATTGACAGCAACAAGAAAAAGAAGTTCGCTTGTTGGAATTTTGGTGGTCCTCACATGAAACGTGACTGCTCAAATAAGAAGGATCCCGGCAGTTCGAGTTCAGGACAGAAGAACTGAAAGGCTGTAGTTGGCAACGAAACTTTCACTGTCATGATTTCTGAAATCAACATGGTCCAAGATGACAATAATTGGTGGGTTGATTCGGGTGCTACAAGACAAGTTTGCAAAGACAAGTCTCACTTCAAGACCTATGAACCAGTGGAAGATTCAACTTTTCTCTATATGGAAAATAAATCTCATGTTAGTGTTTTAAGCAAAGGAAGTGTTGTATTAGATTTTACTTCTGGAAAAAGTTTAACTTTGAATGATGTTTATCATGCTCCAGAAGTTAGTAAGAATCTGATTTCTTGTAGTATTTTGAACCAATATGGGTTCAAATAAGTGTATGAGGCTGGAAACTTTGTACTCTCTAAGGGTGGGGTGTTTGTAAGAAAGGGTTATCTACATTGTGGTATGTTTAAATTGAACCTTGTTAACATTAATAAAGTGATGATGCTTTTGTTTATGTCTTGGACTCTCTTGATACTTCTTCTTTATGGCATTATCGTTTAGGACATGTAAATTTTAGAAAGTTGAAAGATATGGCTCTACAATCTCTAATTCCTTCAATTGACAAGAATGCTGTAAAATGTAGAACATGTATGCTCACTAAAATCACTAGATTACCATTTCCTTCTGTTCAAAGAGATTCGAAATTGCTTGATGTAGTTCATAGTGATTTATGTGACATGAGTGAAAATGTGACAACAGACGGAAAACATTATTTTGTTACCTTTATTGTTGACTATTCCAGATTTTGTTATGTATAATTGTTACATTCAAAAAGTGATGCACTTGAAAATTTTAAAGTGTTTAAAAGTAATGTAGAACTTCATTGTGAAACCTTTATAAAGTGTCTTAGATCGGATAGAGGTGGGGAATATTATAATCCATCATTCTTTGAATCAACTGGAATTGTGCATCAAGTTACAACACCTTATACACCACAAAAGAATGATGTGGCCGAAAGGAAAAATAGAGTCCTAACGGAAATGGTAAATGCCATGTTATCCAAGCCGGGTTAAGGACATGGATATTGGGGTAAAGACTTGCATACAACCTGTTATATTCTTAACAGAGTACCTAACATTAGAAGTAAGACTACCTCATATGAATTCTGGAACAAAAGAAAACCAAACCTAAGTCATCTTGGAGTCTGGGATGTAGAGCAATTGTTAAAGTTTCAGAGCCCAAAAGAAAGAAACTTGGGGAGAAAGAAATTGAGTGTGTTTTTATAGGCTATGCTATGAACAGTAAAACCTATAGATTTAAGGTTATTGAACCTAATGATTCATATTCTGTTATTACTATAATTGAGTCTAGGGATGCTATTTTCGATGAAAATAGATTTAGTACCATTCCTAGATCTCATGACACAACGTTACCATCTAGTTCTCATTTATGGGAAGAGCATATTTTAGTTGATAATAACTATACTAATGAGGAAGTTGTTGAACCAAGAAGAAGTAAAAGGGCGCGAAAAGCTAAAGATTTCGGAGATGATTTCTTTATGGTTTTCGTGGAGGGAAGTAGGGATCAGTCTTCTGTTGACACTTACATACCTTTCTGTTATAATTTAGAAGTTGATCATGTCACCTTTGAGGAGGCAATGAATTCTACAGATGCTTTCTTTTGGAAAGAAGCAATTAATGATGAAATGGATTCGATTATGGGTAATAGAACTTGGAAGTTGACTGATCTACCACCAGGTTGTAAACTCATTGGTTGTAAGTGGATTTTCAAAAGGAAAATGAAAGTATATGGAACTATAGACAAGTTCAAGGCTCGTTTAGTAGCCAAAGGTTACACTAAAAAATTAGGTATTGATTACTTCGATACCTATGCTCATGTTACAAGGACAACAACAATAAGGGTGTTGATTGCATTAGCCTTAATTTTTTATCTCGTTATTCATCAAATGGACGTGAAAACCACATTTCTGAATGGTGAATTATATGAGGAGGTGTATATGGAACAACCCGAGGGTTTTTTGTTCCTGGTCAAGAACACAAAGTGTGTAAGTTGATCAAACTATTGTACGGGCTTAAGCAAGCTCCCAAACAATGACACTAAAAATTTGATCAAGTTGTACTTTCTAATGGATTATCAATGATGCTGATAAGTGTGTATATAGTAAGTTTGTTGGAAACAATAGAGTTGTCATTTGTTTATATGTGTATGACATGTTAATATTTGGCACTGATCTCCAACAAGTGATGGACACAAAGGAGTTTTTATCTGCTAATTTCTCCATGAAAGACATGGGTGAAGCGGATATGATTTTAGGCATTAAAATTACTAGGCATACTAGTGGTTTGCCCTTGACTCAGTCACATTACATTGAAAATGTGTTAAAGAAGTTTAACAACTTTGATTGTAAATTTGCATGTACACCTCTTGATCACAATGTAGTGTTATCTAAGAATACAGTCGAACCTGTGAAATAATTAGAGTATGCTAAGGTAATTGGGTGTCTTATGTATGCCATGACATGTACAAGACCTGATATTGGTTTTGATGTAGGAAAACTGAGTCGTTTTACTTATAATCCAAGTCATGCTCATTGACATGCAATTAGAAAGCTACTTAAGTATCTTAGGAGAACTATTCACTATGGAATACATTATGATAGATTTCCTTGTGTATTAGAAGAGTTTTCTGATGCAAGTTGGATATCTAACAATGATCATTCATCTATGAGTGAGTGTATATACATACTTGGTGGGGGTTCAGTTTCATGGGGATCCAAAAAATAGACTTGTATTGCAGATTTAACTATGGCATCTAAATTTATAGCATTAGCGTTTGCAAGCAAGGAAGCCGAGTGGCTAAGAAATTTTTTGTATGATTTGCCTTTGTGGGGAAAGCCCATGTCACCTATCTCAAGTCATTGTTATAATGAGGCTTTATTGGCTAAAGCATACAGTGAAGTTTATAATGGTAAATCAAGGCACATTGATTTACGACATAGTTATGTGAAACAACTCATTCATGATGGTGTTATAACTGTGGACTTTGTACGTACAAACCAGAATCTGGCAGATCCCTTGACAAAAGGCCTTACGAGGAATTTAGTCACCAAAACTACAAAATGGATGGGTTTGAAGCCTATACTCTTAACTAACAATGGTGGAACCTCGACTTAACACCCGATAAAACCCTCGAGTCTTAAGTTCAATGAGTCCAAGTACATCATTCTGTAATTGCAAGCACTTGTCTTACCATCCCAAGTTGTGCTTGGTTCCATAATGTGTATGTAGGATGAGCAAATTTTCGCACTTAATGAACCTTTAGTGGTATATTTATGCAATAAAGATGTGTGTGATATATTTTATATTTCTCCGGGTATGCCTGGGTTAATATGTACATTTGATCGTAAATGAATAAAGTTGCTCATATCTATTATTCAATTGATTTCCACAAGTGTACTATATTATGGAGTATGTGAAAGGTTCACCTATATGAGCTTAAAGTAAGGCCGCTTTAGGAAATCAAATAGGCTTGATTTCTTAATGCTCATGAAAAGGATACAAGACACATGGCCATAAAAGTGTCAGTAACTTCTATATGTATTGGGAATAAAGTATCTTATGTGTGACTTGAAATTAAGTAATAAGATAGGATCGCTAGTTCAAAGCATAGTCTACCATGTCATCCTAATTACTTAAAAGACATTTCACTAATATAGGGGTTCAATCGCGATACACCTCTATTTAAGCATAAGATCATGTTATTAAGTATTGCTTGGAAATGATGGGGGATTGTTGGAGATTTCTAAGCAATGTCCCACATTGGTGAGGAAACACTATATTATTGTGTTTATAAGGGAAAAGTTTTCCTTATGGGTTAAGATATATTTGGACATAATTAATTAATTGATTAATTCATAAAATTATGAAAATGCACCATTCTTAACCATTGATTTAATCTCAAGAGGCACCATGAAAATGCATCATTCATAACCATTGGTTTAATCTCAAGAGCCACCATGAAAAGACATCATCTATCTATAAATAGATTGTCATATTCCCATCATAAAATAAATCAAAACCAAATCAGAAATATTCTCAATACAGTAGGAATCAAACGTCGTTTTAGTGCAAACAATATTTGATTAGACTTCTTAGTATCCCTAAGACATTCAATCCTTCCTGGTGCACTCTATGAGGTGAAATAGTCTTAAGGGGAGAGTTCGTACTCGTTTGTGAAGTCGATTTTCTACATTTTCTGCAATCTGTTTCTAACACAAGCTCAATAAAATTCAATAACAATATTTTTCAAATTTCTTCCACCAAACTAAAAAAACAACCACAAATAAGTGAAATGGCCTAGAATATATTAACTAGATAAATATTTAATTATTGTATTTGCAATCGTCTCTATTTATTCTATTTGTCAATAATTGTCACGACTTATATATTCCAAAATTTAGGGAGTGATATAGTCTAGATAATTTTCTTGTTTCTATCTGTCATCACATACTAAGATTCTGGATCAGTATCTTGATCAATTACAAGGAGCATCCTCTTGATTAAATTTTTCACTTTTTTTTTTCTTTTCAAAAACTTTTCCTTATAGTTCTAAAAACTATAAATACTAAGTCACTATTTGATACGCAAATAATAATAAATTTTTATTTGCATTTGGTGTTTGTACAAAGATCAATTAATTTAATCTTAGTAATTAGATATTAAAGTGAGAGTACATATTACTCAATCACAGTTATCTTACATCAATTGATGGTTGTTAATATCAAGTGTGGACAAATATACATGCAAACAATCATCCACTTTTTTTTTTTTTTTTCTTTGCTTTTATCACCAGCCTTAGTATAATTAGGTTTGAAGTGGACTAATATTCCTTGTTAAGAGTATAATGTCGTCATTTACTTGGGCTAAATTGAACAAATACGCTAATTAGTCGTCACTGCTATGCTGTTTTTTTTGGTCTAATGTCGTTTAATTTAAGAGTCTTTTCACTAACACCGTTCTCGTTGATTGATCTTGAAAAAGGTATAAAAAATTATAATTATATCTTTTATAAATGTTCGTGCAAATAAAATTAAGTCCTTAATAAAACAAAGATAAAGAAAATGGTTGGAAGGTTTTAGAGTAGGTTTCGTTTATCATGTTGTTTTGAATTTTATAATTATTACATGTTACTTTGTGACGGCTAATTTGTGAAAACTAGCTAATAATAACTTACTCAGAGAGCAAAATCAAATGATATAATGAAATAGTTCGGATCCCTATATTCTTCCCCAGTTGTCCTGAATTCAAATATTTAACAAAGAAAAACTTCTTGATAGGAAGCGTTTTACTTTTTCCTTCCCCTTATTAATCATGTTTAATGCGAATCAAAATTAGTCAGACCAATGAATTATGATATCAACAACTTTGTTCTTATATATAATAGCACCAAATTAAACTATATGACAATAACTAAGCCAACGTAGAACATAAAATTATACTTCTTCTCTTAGGTCCCTCCGCTTTTAAAACCCTTTAAAAGACCCTCTCCAAAAATTAATTCAGCCCATTTCTCACCCTAATCCACCATGATTATTTTCTAAGTTTCTTTTTTTGCCTTGTTTTTCTTCTTCTATCATATCTTCATGTTAGAATAAAAACTTATATCCCAATTATGGGTTCAAATCTATGCTGTCTCAACCAACAAGATTCAGAAAGTCATCAACCAAAAAGTAAAAATAATACTCTTCTTAGAGAAAAATCTTTACACCAATGTTTTTTGGATTCACCAAATTACATAAATAACCCTAAAACTATTAAAGGGATTTATGTATCTTCTCCATGTCATGAAGTGAATAATTCCAATTTTTATACACCAAGAATTAGCTTTTCATCACCAGAAGCCATGATGAATAAGGACTTGTTTGGTACACCAAGAATTAGTTTTTCAGAAAGAGTTAGAAAAATTGAGGAGATTAATATTATTGGTGGAGAAGAAGGGTTGATGAATAGAACACAAAGTGGGAAATTGAAGAAGAAGGTTACTTTTAAGTTGCCTCAAGAAGATGATATTATTATAGTTTGCTCACCAAGAAAATCTTTTGAAGATGTATATATCATATGATTCTTCCTATATATCTTGTTGTTTGTAAAATTATTTGTACGAAAAACATTTTAAAGTTAGCATCTTGATCTTTCTTCTGTATATATAAGATCGTATGATTATCTATTTATAAACGAGTTGCACAAATACAGTTGAATGATATATCGCTTCATATTTTTTACTGTATTTCCTTTCTTCTTTTTGTTTTCTATCCTACAAAGCCTTCTTTATTTTCTGAAATTTATGATATGCTACTAGAGTAATCATATTCCTTAGGCAAAAAATAACGGGGTTGAGGGCTTAAGATATTGGTAAAAAGTTGATGAACGGGAGGTGAAAAACATTTTGTTACTTAGCTGCATCAATTTAAATTGATTTTTGTGCTGGATTAAGTCATGAATGGGTCGGGTAAGAATTTTACATGGACAAATAAATAATGGCCACGTATTTAGTTACAATTTAATTGAATATCACATAATTGTATCATTAATGGAGCAACAATTTTAATTCTGAAAATAACATTAGAGGAAAATTTGATCTAATAGTTGAAAGGATGACATTTTTGAGCCACTTCTAATACGTTAACGACACTTTTGACCTCAATAGGTGTAAGGAGGTCATTTTTTAATCTTCTCTAATACGTTAAGGGCATTTTTTACCCTTTCCGTTAAAAGTTTGAATATTTTTACAAATTGTCCAAACTTATGAGTTGCCAATTTGTGTTGGGCTTACTTGGATCCAAACTAATCCCTACCAATTTCTTTTGTTTTCTTTCTTAACCAATTTCTATGTGTTTTTCCAAAATTGCGTCTCAACCAATTATGAAATAATTCCACTAAAAATTGATCAAAGCTTAGTGCAATTAACTCACTGGAAGCTTGAATAATGAACTGTACAATTCATAAGCTTGCACCTACCTATGTAAATACCGGGTGAGTAAATACTATAGAAATAACGCCCACTGCCAATTATTCCGCTACATTTTCGGAAAATAACCATTATCATAGAATTTAAAATGTCACATGTGAAACTTCACTTGTAGAACCCGAAACTCCATGCCATATTTTTTAATTGAAAAAATAGCTAGAAAATGGTTATTTGTGAAATTCCCCCCGCAAATTTAACCCAATATAGTAGGACGATATCATCAATAGAAAATACCTTCCTACCAACAAAATTAAAATGGACCACGCCTTAGACTGCGGGGACCTATGTTATTCGGCAGGTCATACTAAAAAACTTAAAAAGGGCTTGCCAAGTACTACATAAATTAAAGGATCTTTACATAAATAACCGGCCGGATAGATTATGTGTTGACATATCTGATTATACACATATTATACCTAAATTATTTATATATCATATATTCGGCAGTTAATTTTAGTTTATGCGGTTGGGTAAATGGATGTTTAGGTTTTTTTTCATAATGGGGAATGTGAATGGTGGAATATTTATAAATAAAGTAAGCTTGAGTATTACATCCACCTAAATTTTAATTAAATGCTCAGTTAACATATTCATTATGTAAAAACTGTGAATTATGTGCAATGGTTGATTATGAAAACATTATCAGATGAAATTAAAAGAGCTGACTGAGAGTGAATTTACTACTCTTTTATATTACTCTCAGAATATTTTGGAAAATACCAAGATTAATAAGAAACAGCTTATACAATCGTTACGCAAAACCACATATTTTTAGAATTAAGATGAATGTTAGTTCACTACATATAGAAATGTTAACGAAGAAAGGGGAAAATAAGTTTTAAAATTTAGAATAAACCACTCAAAAGATTTCAGTTTTGTGTAACTATATTATTTACTTGGATATTTAACAAAGTTATTATATGGAAAGAAAATAAACACATAATTAACTCAAACTCAAAAGTTAGTACATCAAGTAATTCAAGCTCAAAATCTAATGTC
Source organism: Anisodus tanguticus (assembly GCA_034509755.1). Classification (NCBI taxonomy): domain Eukaryota; kingdom Viridiplantae; phylum Streptophyta; class Magnoliopsida; order Solanales; family Solanaceae; genus Anisodus; species Anisodus tanguticus. The sequence goes on along the minus strand of CM067543.1, from coordinate 1,064,316 downwards.
CATTTCCTGAAACCATTGTGGTATTTTTTAGCATCATCCCCATCCATATGTCCAATGTTTGACATTTGACGGGAACGTCCATCGAAATTGGGAATAAAAAATAGTAGAAATTAATTTGACTCCGATATCATACAAAGAAAATAATGATTGACTTAAAGGGAAGTCTTGTAGTAACTGATAAAGTTGATGTCATGTGACCAGGAGGTCACGGGTTCAAGCCATGGAAACAGCTTCTTGCATAAATGCAAGGTAACTCTGCGTACGATAGACTCTTGTGGTTCGATCCTTCTTCGGACCCCGCGCATAGCGGGAGCTTAGTGCAATGGACTGCCCTTTTTTTTAGAAAAAAATAAGGATTGACTTATTCAACTCTAAGAGCTCGTTTGGTATGAGGGATAGGATATTTAATTACGAGATTAAATTTGAGATGAGTTTATCTCATGTTTGGTTGGGATAAAATTGCGATATAACTAATCGTGTGATTAGTTATTCCGAGATAATGTTATTTTTATCCTTGTGGGAGGATAGAATAATTAACCCGAAATAACTACTTCCGGGATAACTTGTTCCCATCCAAATGACCCTAAAAGTTAATTAGTAAAACGAGAATTATTCAAAATCACATCAGAAAACCCAAAAATATTTTTATACAATATTATACACTTATATACAAAAGACAAATACATTATGTATATAGGTGATTGAAGGTGTATACAACTTTATACACCTATATACATAAACACTCATATACCACCATATACACCCATATACGATATTATATACTATTATACAAAAAAAACAACTTCAACACCACCAACTCCCATATACACTCATATACACCACTAACCCCAAATCTCTAGCTCCATATACATTCATATACACCTGGGATCTCAGATCGACGACGAAGCAACAACAACTACCAACCATCGCCGGAGCTCCGGCTCACCACCACTAGATCTGAGAGAAAAGCGGGAGAGAGCACCAGATATGAGAGAGGGGAGGTCGAGAGAGAAAGAGCAAGAGAGAGCGCATTCACTTACTGGACGACGGTGACGAGCCGGTAGTGGTGCCAAGAGAGAGACGGCGGCAGAGAAAGAGAGTGATAGAGAGAAAATTTTGGGTCATTTTTTGTAAGATTTAAAAAGGTGGGTTAATTTTCTGTAACATTGTTGCTCTTAATTTCATACAACGTAATTATTTCATGTAAGATGATATTAATCTTCCTTAGGAAGTCTTTCTCATTAATATCAATATATATAGTGTACAATATACAATCCTAATACAAGAGGAAAGAGGAATCTTAATCACAATACAAGAGGAATCCTAATCTAATAATAGGTAGGGATTGTAGTGTTATACTTGTACACGTTTACACACCCCCTCAGTCGGAGCGGGAGGAGGCCTAACGCTAAGACTGGATCTGAAATCAAGGAACAGCTATCTTGGGAGGCCCTTCGTGAAAATATCCGCGTATTGATATGAGGAAGGCACGTGCAATACCTTAATATGCCTGAGAGCAACCTTCTCGCGAACAAAGTGGATGTCCATCTCAACATGCTTGGTTCGCTGATGCTGAACCTGATTGTGAGACAGGTATATGGCGGATATGTTATCACAGTAGACCAGAGACGCTTTACTTAAAGGACATTGAAGCTCTAAGAGAAGGTTTCGGAGCCAACATATCTCAGCAACAACATTAGCAACTCCTCTATACTCAGCTTCTGCACTCGAACGGGATAATGTGGCTTGTCGTTTGACAAACCAAGAGATGAGATTATCACCCAAAAACACACAGTAGCCGAATGTAGAGCGGCGGGTGTCTGGACAACCTGCCCAATCTGCATCGGTGTAGGATAATAGCGAGGTCAGTGCGGAGGGGTATAAGTGTAGTCTATAATCCAGTGTGTCCTTAACATATCGAATGATACGTTTGAGGGCATTAAAATGAGGTTCCCTGGGGGCATGCATAAACAAGCATACCTGCTGGACAGCATATGCAATGCCAGGCCTGGTGAAGGTGAGATACTGAAGTGCACCTGCAAGACTCCAATACATAGTAGGATCAGTCACTGGAGTACCGACCATTGCACTAAGTTTGGATTTAGAATCAATTGGAGTGGCCATGATTTTGCAATTGTCCATCTTAGCCCTGTGCACGATCTCCTCTGCATACTTATGCTGGCAAAGAAATATACAATCAGCGGATCTAGTGACTGAGATCCCCAAAAAATAGCTCAACTTTCCCAAATCAATTATGGCAAATTCAGACTTGAGTCGTGCAATAATCTCATCTTTCAAACTTTTGTAGAGGCAGTAAGAACAATGTCATCCACATATAACAGTAAATAAGCAGTATCACGGCCTCGATGTAAAGTAAAGAGAGAGGTATCACATCTGCTGCATGTAAACCCGAGACGTATAATGAACTGTGCAAAACGATCATACCATGCTCTGGGAGCCTGTTTTAGGCCATAGAGTGACTTACGGAGACGGCACACATAATATGGGGTTGTTGGGTGGACAAAACCAGGCGGCTGGTGCATGTAGACAGTTTCTCGTAAATTCCCATAAAGAAATGCATTATTCACATCTAGCTGATGAATCGGCCAATGCTTTCCCATAGCAATGCTTAGAACTGTGCGGATGGTGGCCGGTTAACAACCGGACTGAATGTCTCGCCACAATCAATGCCCTCCTGCTGGTTAGTACCATTTGTCACTAGTCTTGCCTTATATCTTTCTAAGTTACAACTATCCCTGAACTTGTGACGAAAAAGCCACATGCAACGGATCACATTCACCCACTCTGGTCGAGGAACCAAGTCCCAAGTATGTTGTTTCGTTAAAGCATTAAACTCCTCACACATGGCCGCATTCCAATTCGGGTCTAGTTTGGCTAATTTAGGGCTTTTTGGTATAGGTGAAATTGTTTGGGTGGACAGGTTAAATTGGACTTTGGGTTTGAAAATCCCGTGTTGGGCACGGGTTTCCATCCGGTATGTGGGCGCTGGCTGGGTAAGGGTATTGGTCAACTGATTGGGTGGACTGGGTGACGACAGATTCGGGTGTGGTGCATATTGTGTTGTCGGGACTGGGTTTCTGTCGAGGGTGGCTGTCGGGTGGTGCGGAACAATGACGGTGTTTGGGGTTGGAGTCTAGTGGGTTTGGTCATTGGTTGCCGGTGAACTGTGGTAGGGAGTTGTGGGGATTCTCGGTATGCCGAAAAGGGAGGAGGTTTGTAGGGTAGGGTACGATATCGATGGTGTATTAGGTCCGGTATCTAGGTTTTCTGGGTGGTGGTTTATGGTTGGACTGTGGTCGGCATGGTGGTGAGACTGTTGGGACGGCACAGTGGATGGGACGGTGATCGGTGAGTTGGTGGAACCTGTAGGCAGAGTTATGCTAGAGGTGGAAAGAAGCGGCGACGGAGGAACGTCGGTGGCAAGGTAACCGACGACATGTGATGTATGGTGGCAGATGGAGGCGATGTAGTAGTGTCAGTCGGGCACAGTTCCCGAAGGTGGGCAGGAGAGAGAGTTGATTCATCTAAAAATTCATAATCCGGTTTTTGAAATTTTTGGATGTTGGAAAAAGGGAATTGCGTCTCGTCAAAAGTGACGTGACGCGAGACGTGAATTTGACGAGTGGATAAGTCATAGCACAGATAACCCCTATGGTTCGACGGGAAACCTAAGAAGACACACGGAGTGGTGCGGGGAGCTAATTTGTGAGAGGCTGTGGAATAGAGATTGGGGAAACATAAGCAACCAAATATCCGTAGGTGATCATAGGAGGGAACCCTACGGTGTAAGATTTCGATTGGAGTCATGTTATGGAGGGTACTAGTGGGTAAAATATTAAGGACGTATTCTACCTTTTTGACAGCATAAACCCAAAAGGATGGGGGGAGGAAGGCATGAAACAAAAAAGTACCGACCATGTTATTTATTGTACGGATGAGATGCTCGGCTTTGCCATTTTGAGGGGACGTGTGGGGACACGAAAATCAGAAGACCATGCCATTATTGTTGCAGAATTTTTGAAACACAGAGTTGTTAAATTCACGGTCATTGTCACATTGGAAAGATTTAATGGCGCGTTCGAATTGCGTTTTGATAAATGTGCAAAATTCAAGAAATTTGGCAAAAACTTCTGACTTAAATTTTAATGGGTAGATCCAAAGAAAGTGAGAATAGTCATCTAATAACACGAGATAATATTTATGACCTAGGGAGCTGGTAACGGGGGAAGTCCACAAATCAGCATGAATGATATCAAATGGAGCAAACGTAATACTAACTGAGGAATTAAACGGAAGACGAACATGTTTACCTAATTGACAGGAAATGCAGGTCTGGGCAAGTTTCCCATTACATTGAATAAAATTATTACTTCTAAGAAAATGAAAAACATGAGCTCCTGGGTGTCCAAGCCTATTGTGCCAAATTGACGGAGACAGAGCAGCTAGGGTAGTGTGTGGGCGGGAACCGGCAGCAGACGAGGATGTGAATGGATAGAGGTCCCCTGTGCTATTGCATCTCGTAAGAGGGGTCCCCGTACGTAGATCCTTCACAGTAAAACCAAAGGGATCAAAATCAACCGACACATAATTATTACGAGTAAATTTCCTAATGGATATTAAATTTTTGATAATGTGGGGGGCATGCAGGACATTATTTAGGGAGAAGGGTGGGTGAAGTTTCGGAGTGTGAGTGTGAACATAGCCATGAATTAGAATGCGATGATCATTGCCAACTGTAATAAATTGTGGAGACTTTAAACGAAACAATTGGGAAAGATTACTTGCAGATCGGGTGAGGTGAGAGGAGGCTCCGGAGTCCATATACCAACTTTCGTCGGGCTGCTGCAAACTCATACTGCTGAAAGCCTAACCCAAGTTGGTGGGGATTTGATTTAAGGGCTGCTGTGGAAACTGGGCATGCACGACGTGGTCCTGATGTTGCTGGAACACTGGTGGGCGCGAGAGGCGGAGCTGGCCCAAACCCCTTGTTCTTGAAAAGTGCTTGGGTTGGATAAAAGCCGGAAATTGTGGCCCAATTCTGATTTGGGTAGCCAAAGACTGGGCTGGCCCATGAAGCGTTATTGCTGATCTGTTGTGGCTGTTGTCCTCGGCCTTTTCCGCGGCCCTTGCTGCCGCTTTTTTGCCGCGGTTGGATATTTTCCGGCGGAGGTTGTTGGCCGGCGGTGGCCTGAGGTTGTGCGGGCGTTTCAACTGCTAAAGCCTTCTGGTTATGCTTGTCCTGCTTCGCATGTCGAGTCTCCTCCAATAACAATTGTGAGCGTGCTTTGTTGAAACTTGGTAGAGGGTCAGCCTGTTGTATCATCGTGGCTATGGTGTCATATTCACCCTTAGGGAGGCCTGCAACTAATTATAACACCATCTTTGTTTCAGACACGGGCATACCAACATTGGACAGTTGGTCTGCCACCAGTTTCAATTGTTTGCAATATTCTAACATAGTAGAGAAGTTTTCAAGACGGGTGTTGTTGAACTGTTCTTCCAAGTACACCGCACGAGTGTTCTTGTTGTCTTGAAAGATTTCTTCCAAACGTATCCATAGATCACGGGCAGAGACACCCATTTTCATGATTGTGTATAGTAAATTCTTAGATATATTGCCATATATCCACTGTTTGACTACGGCATCGAGGCGACGCCATGTGGTGTCGTCCATATCGGGAGGACGAGGGAAAGAGTCGTCTATATGATCAAGCACATGATATACACATGCATGAATACGAAATAGTTCCACACATGACCAATATTGGCCATCTTCCTGATCAAGAATTATATGGATAAAATTCTTGATGTTGGTAACGGCGAGAGCCGGATGGAAAGATGGTGAGGAGAGGGTAGTGGGTGGTTGGATGACGACTGCGTTAGAATCGGAAGCATTGGAAGAGGTGGGAGTAGCTAAATTTTCCATTAGAATAGTGGAAATTTAGGAAGAAAGAAAAGAAGAAAAACAATGATGCCGTCGGCCAAGGGGGGGGGGCGGCAAGGTAGGAATTTTTTTTAGATTAGGATTTTGGCTCTTGATACTATGTAAGATGATATTAATCTTCCTTGGGAAGTCTTTCTCATTAATATCAATATATATAGTGTACAATATACAATCCTAATACAAGAGGAAAGAGAAATCCTAATCACAATAGAAGAGGAATCATAATCTAATAATAGATATAAATTGTAGTGTTATACTTGTAGACGTTTACATTTCAAATAAATAAATTTACTAATGACATGGACACCTTCCCAATTTGAGGAAACCTACATTTTAATTTTATGTTTCTTATTCTTTGGTTTAACCACAAATATTACACTCTTACACCGTTAAAATGTCCATCACTCATTTTCACTTTAAAAAGGAATAAGCTGCTTTACAAATTGGTCTATAGTTATCTTGTCATGGTAGTTTGTCACTTTGTCTGTCTACTCTACACCGAATCAAATTACAACACCAAAACGCAAAATCGGAAATGCTTCGAAAACAACAGAAATTTTGCATCTCCATGAGTTCTCCTTAAATCTTTTCTTTTTTTCATATTTTTCGTTAATTATAATTGCCTGAATCTTTTAATTATTTGAAGGAGATCAAAAGTGTTTATTTTTTACGAACTTAAAAAATCAATAAGGATCAAGAGTATTTTTAAGAGGTTGTTTTAAACCTATCCTCAAATATAAAGGTTCATTTTACCGAAGAGGTCATTTAAAACTTTGTTACTAATTTATAATTTTGACCGATGAGCTTTTCGATGTTATTTAAAATCATATTATTATGTTTTTGATAAGATCAACTGCCTTTTGTTATTGACAGGAGGTATCATTTGAGTGGTTTCTTTTAATTAAAGAAAAACAATTAGGTTCTATTCAAGTCAAATTTTCGATATGTGAGGTACCTAGTTTAAAACGTTAAGTTTACAAAACTTATATGGAGTAATATAATCGTTTTATTTGGTCAAGAGTAATATTTGTCTTATTAAAGCTTGTAATACTAGTTAGGCGTAAGAATTCCTTACAAGATGGATGAATCTCTTTTTTTTTCGGATCGTTTGTTATGTTTTCTTTTATGTTTTTTATAAATTAAAATCATCAACTCACCGGTGAGATAGAACTATGAAGGGGGGGGGGGGTCTGCCGGTGGTGTTTCGTCGGAGAGGGAAGAGGGGAGCTAGGCGCCGTTGCTTCTTGGTTGGAACTCGTCGGAGAAGACAGAGATGGGCTCAAAACTGGGGGTTGGCCATTGTTCTGATGAAATGAGGCTGAGAAAGCTTTTTTACTTAATTATTTTTTTGTTTTCTTTTTTTTCTCCTTTTAAATATTTTTTAAAATTAAAATTATCACATTCATGCTCTTAATATGCGTGTATCTCACACACTTTTGTCAAACTCACCACTATTAATGTCATATATGCTCGGTCAACTATCGGTTTAAAAATGTTCAATTTTAAAGGATAAAAAAAATTAATTAGAAAATTCATAAATATGAACAACAAAATAACAATTCAGGACAAATATAAGAATCTCCAAGGCTATTTCGCCAAAATATATTACTAGAAGTTTATATGCAAAGCACTTCTACATTAATCAATTCGGTATAAATATTCAATGCTAATAAATACTTACCACTCCAAAAATCCAAGGGGGTTTTGGAGGGGGGAGGGGGGTTGAACGTTAGGTGTGAGAAAATGTCAATTGTAACAGTTTTTTACCAATGGTGGGTAGTTGGAACGAAAGGTAGTAACAAAGGGCATGTGGCAAAATGATAAAAATCAGTCAAAAAAGATGAAAAGAATGGTAAGTTTACTCTCTTACCAACCATTCACTTTACTTTGTGAAGGAGAAAGTCCCGAAGGTGAAACTCCCCACCTGTATCAAAGGTTTTTTGGCGAGGTGAGATGTAAATCGAGAGATATGCGCGAGTGGCAGCCCTGCAAGGGAGAGGACCAACGGGACACGAACTCAGCAACAACCCTTACAATATTTCAGCAAAGACTGTCACCACACGGATTCGAACCCGCGACGTTGTAGTGGTTGTACCCCAATCACCTTGCCACTTACCAACTCGCCTGTACCCCTGGGGGCAACCATTCACTTTACTCGCACCTCCTTTTTTGTAGTAGTATGTTCTATTTCTTAGGAAACTACCACGAAACCCTAAATACAACTCGATCAACACTTTCTTACTAAGTCGTGAGCGTAAAATAGTCAAAATACATGTAACGACAGAACATGTCGTTACAGGGCTGACCATCTAATATTTAATTCAATCTGGCTCGACTAGCTTGAATTCAGGGCATATAGAGCTGCTAACACTCTAAAGGGCGAAGTCAATTTTACCTTAAAAAATCATTCTAATTTCTCAAGGTTCAAACTTGAAACATGCGTGTCCACCATATTCTTTGGTGATCGTTGAATTAAAATAAATATCATTTTTTATCTTATAATTTTAAAATTATAATGAATTTAGTACAAAATTCGTGTACAAAGCAGTGCAGACGAAGTAACCATCTTAGTTCAAAAGTATAATGAGTAAAAGCACTAAATAGGGCCGGATTGCACAATGTATCATGTGAGTTTACGTGAATTACTATTAATTTTATCACAATTAAGAAATCTACTAAATAATTATAAGAATTTGATTGTGAATCTAATTATCCAGAGGTAGAGTCAGAATTTCAATTCTATGAATTCTGAAATTTACAACAACGATCTCAAATACTAATAATTAGTTTCTAAATTTAATATTTGTACGTATTGAATGAATTTTATAAAAAAAAACATGATTTGAGTAAAAGCTACGACGTTCGGCTTAATACATAGAAGGCTTCTACCACGACCTTTACAATTATTACTCATTCCGTCTCAATTTATGTAGCACCGTTTTGATTGTGTACTAAGTTAAGAAATAAAGGAAGAATTTATTATGTTTATCAAATTGTCCTTACTTTAGTGCATACTTTTTTCACTTTTCTTCACAATAAATACATCTTTAAAGTTAAGTAGGACCCAACAATGATAAAATAGAGATGAAACCATTAAATAAATATCAAATAAGAAAATGTGACATTCATTTTTTAACATACTAAAGAAAAATTGTGCCACATAAATTAAAAACTTCAAATTTTAAATATGTGTCTGACTTTAAAAACCTTTAAAGTAGATATTATTAAGTTTAAATTTTATATCCGACTTTAGCCAAATTCAATCACCACCCCCACCCTCTCCACTCTCGCACCCCCACTCTCCTACCCCCACCTTGGAGGGAACTTCCTCATGTTCAAGGTTATATCCCCAAAGCCCCACACTTTCTCTAACTAAAATTATAATATTCCTTTATTTCTCTCTCTTTTTCTTGAGAGTGAGAAAAGAAGCTACTATAAGCTTTTGCCTTTGCTTTGCTTTGCTTTGCTTTGCTTTGCTTTCAAGCTTAGTACTATTTGTCCTAGCCAAAATGAAGTTGCTGATTGTGGCGGCGGCGGCTATTCTTTTCACGGCGGCGACTGTGGTCGGAGCTCAGGTATATCATGTGGTCGGAGAAGATAGAGGGTGGGACCCATCTACTGATGTTGCTTCTTGGTCCTCTAAGAGAGTTTTCAGAGTTGGTGACAAAATCTGTGAGCTTCTTGGTCTTCTATATCTCTATGTATTATAATCATCTCCGTCCCAAAAAGATTTAAAACTTTTTAATATGTAAATTTTGTTTCAAAAAAATTAAAAATTCTATATTTTAACCCAAGTTGAAATTAGAAAGTTTAACTCTCGAAAAGCAAAAACTGTCCATATTTTCGGAACAGAGGAAGTAGTTAAATATGAGTTTAATTTTATATAGCGATAGTCTAATAACATTTCATGGTACTTAAGAGATTAACGATAAATAATCATTCAAAATAAGTGGGATAAAAGATCTAAAAAATAATCCGCTTGAGCAGCTCAATTGGTTATCAAGTGGATATTTGGAAAAGATCTAGAAAATTAGAAACGTCAATCTGTTGTACAACATTAAAATACATAAATAACTTCAAAATTCCTCATTTGTCATTGTGTACGAAATAAATCATTAGTCCATATGGCTCCTCAAGGAGGTTGATCTGAATCACCTTTGCAAAAAAAAATACATTGTGTATATAAATATCAAAATTATTTTATGTATACACACAAAAATAGATGTTAAATCCAATGGCTTTGTTACATATTTATCTTTTTGTATTTTAAATCGTCTTAGTAAATATTGAGACTCTTGGATGTGTTTTCTTAGCTAAAGATACGAAACGTGAAAGAAAAATATTAGATTGTCATTTGTAAAGAATAAAATCGTTGACGGGTTTTTAGTTAAAATTATCTCCTTTAAATATAACCCTAAACATCTTTAGTCCCTAAAATTTGCTTGAGTGGAGCACTTTTAATCCAATTTATTAGATTTTTAAAAGCAAAGAGAATATTGTGGTGTATGTAATACTTCACTTTTTTATGAAATTTTATTTCAAATAGTTTAAATATCAATGTTTAAAATCACGTGAAAAATAAAGTGAATTCGTCCTTGCACTTTGGAACTCGTGAGTATTAATATTACAAGGATAAGCTATTACTCGAAGTCCCAAAAGAAATAAAACAGACAAATTGGCCCATGCTTTGGTTTATTTTTGAAGGTATAAAAAATTGTCACTCCCAAAGGACTAAATAACGAACCACAAAGTTCTATGCACTTTCGTCTTAAAAAAGTTGTCGTATTTTCTTTATTAGTTTATTCTAAAAAAATTGGCATGTTTCTATATTTAAAAATAAATTAACTTTATGAGATGATCTACAGTCACACAAATATCTAACGCTTGTTTCGGACCACACATTTTAAAAGTCTTCCTTCATTTCTTAAATTCCGTGTCAAGTCAAATTAAAACAATCTTTTTGAGATATAGGGTATATTTTTCTATCTTCATGAATATTTATTATTTATCTTTGTTATCCCAATATTTATCTTTCTTTTCCAGAAGAAGTACAAATATAAGTGAGACAAGTATTTTGAATATTATAACAGCCATCTATAACAGTATTTCAGTATATCAGTTAAAAAGTGTTTATTCGAATAAACAATGTTGTTATAAAAAAAAAAATTACTGTATTTTTGTATTTGATTCAGAGTTGATCATATATCCGTTTTGGCAGTAGGTCTTAAAATGATAATAGATTCTCTTTTCCTTGGGCTACGCCTCAATACAAGCAATATAGTATTTAATGTTACCATTTGAATTACTTCATTAGTTCAGTTTTACTTGTCCACTATGTTAAAATAGTTATTCAATTTTATTTATCTATTTTAAAATAAATCAAGAGATAATTTATCACTTTTTTCCTATTTTATCCTTATAATTTATTATTAAGTTGACAAGTTTAAAGAAGTTTTAATTGTTGCACAACTTTTAAAGTATGTTTTATTTATTTTAATCATTTGATTATTTAGCAGTAATTATGGGTAATATAGTAAGATTATCATTCTATTTTTGGCTCCTTAATAAGCATGTTTAGTCCATATATGACAAGTAAAAATGAACGGATAGAGTAACTAAATTTAGTGAGTTACACAAAATTCACTTTAACATTTATAAATATTTGACCGTGAACTTAATTAGTATCACATATTAATGTAAGTTATTGCAAGTACTTACAAAATTTTAAATTTTAGATCTGCATATGATGCTCAAATTTAAATTCGAGATGAAAAATATAAGGTGATTTCTTTCACCTGCACTTGCCTAAGTCTTGTTGGACTAAATGAATTGTGCTGGTGGGAGACAGAAATACCTGATAGAATAGCCAAAGTGCTGGCAAATTGACTTAAATAGCACCGTTATCAGAAACAAAAATAAAAATTGTCAGCATATATTACTAATTTACATGGAAAGGTTTGAGAGTTCTGATAAAAGAATTATGGAATTTAAACTCGTGATATTAAAGTTTGAATTACTACAACTTACTGGAGGATACTTATACAATTTTACATATATATTATACGAGCAGGGTTCACCTACTCCGCAGCTCAAGAAAGTTTGGTGGAGCTGAGAAGCGAGGAAGATTTTACATCGTGTGATGTAACGAACCCGATCGATATGTACACGGACGGCCTGGATACGATCTCGCTCGAAGGAGAAGGAATCAGGTACTTCGCTAGCGGGAACACAGAGAGCTGCAAAAATGGGCTGAAAATTCCTGTGAAAATCCAGCCCAAAGAGCAAAACATGGCCCAAAATGTTGGATTAAGGGCTGTAGCTGATGGCCCTACATTACCTTCTGATTCAACAAATTTAAATGGGCTTTCTGACCTTTTGGTTGTTGGATTATCAGTCTGCTTATTGGGCCTTTAGATGGAAAAGCAGTTATGAGTTATGGACTCTATTAAGTAGGATAATGTACCACTTTATTTGAGTAATATAAATCTTAATCTCGATTTGTGATATTAATATGTTGGCTTTGTTTTGGCCTAATTTTTTGTTGTCTATTCAAAGATGAATTTTGTAGTTTAGATGTATGAGTTATCCGAAGGCAAGCCTCGGAACAACGATATTCATAGGTCATACGGGTTCGAGCTGTGAAATTAGTTATTGATATTTGTGTTAGGGTAAGATGTCTATATCACAACCTTTGAGGGGCGTACCTTTCCTAAACCATGCACGAACGAGTGATAGTTCGTGCATTAGGCTGCCCTTTTTAGATGTATGAGTATTCAATAGTTTGGTGTTATGAATTGCTTGTAGCTATAATCTGTTGCAGGTTTTCATAATTGAAGAGATCAAGAATTATATGGATATTGCATGATGTAAAAATTAGTTGCTCAGTAAAAGGGTCAAATTTATCAGTGTACCATCCGAATTAAGCAACTTTACTCGTGTTAAACTTTTGATCTAGTCTTACCTTGGCCTTTAGGAAAATTTCTCATTTTTGCATTTTTGTCTTTGACCCCGACGAAACTCCAAACCTTTAGTCTTACCTTGGCCAGCACGCAGCCCATCACGGGATTGAGGGCAGAAAATCAGTGGACAAATATTGTATATTAAGGAAAGTATATTGTGTGTATATTGTAGTATATTTATTACCATAATTAGTGTTATACACTTACCATAATTGTATAGTTAGAATTATGGTAGAATAAGGTTTTAGGAATAGGATTCTCCTATTTTGTAACTTGTATATATATCTATTCAATCAATGAAAATAATCAAGGGGATTATTTCTTTCATGGTATCAAGAGACTAGGTTTTTCTCTCAACTTTTTCTACCTTGTGGCCGAGAACCCCCCCCCCCCCCCCTCGGGTTTTCTCTCCAAAATCTCGTCTTCCGCTCTCAAAAACCTCACTTAAATTTCCCCTCCTTCTTTGTTCTTACAATATGTCTAAGAACAATTTTCACCCTGCCCTCACGGTTTCCAATATCACTAAGTATCCCTATTGTTCTTGAGATGGAAAACGTTCAATATGCAACGTGGGCGGAGTTGTTTAAAATTCACGCTATATCTTATCAAGTTCTTCATCACATCATTCCTCCCGCTAGACCCCTTCCCCGCGGAGGATCCCGAGTTATGGATTACACTTGATGCTACCGTTCTTCAGTGGATATACGCCACTATTTTGGTGGACCTTCTACAGACGATTATTGAGCCGGATACCACAGCCTATGGCTGCATGGAATAGATTGCGTGACATATTCCAAGACAACCAACATTCCCGTGTCGTCACACTCGAGCAGGAATTCTCTCTCGTTCGAATGGACGAATTTTCGAACGTTTCTGCATATTGCAAGAAACTAAAGGAGTTGGCGGATCAACTCCGTAATGTTGGCGCACCAGTAACAAATAATCGTCTAGTTCTACAGTTGGTTGCCGGTCGTTCGGAGGCCTATAATGGGGTTGGAACTCTCCTTCGCCAAAGCAACCCTCTTCCCGACTTCCATCAAGCCCGCTCCATGCTGACGTTAGAAGAAGCCGGTTTGGCTAAAAAGGCAGCTACCGGAGCAAGCCCAGTTGTCATGGTGGCATCCTCTCCTAGTCCTTCGGGTTTTGTTAATAATTCGGGCCAAAACCATAATAATGGTGGCGGCAAGAATAATCGCAAAAACAATAACAAAAACCGCGGGGGCAAACGCAGCAGTTCTGGTGGCGGTTCCGGTGATCAACAAGCAGGCGGTGGGTCCCATCCAGGGTACAGTGGCCCACCACTGCCGTGGGCCCAGCAGTGGGGCCAATGGCAGTGGAACCCGTACCCTCTAGCAACAAGCCTGGCGGCCGGTGGGGCAAGCCAACAATCCGGCCCAATACCCGCATTGGCGGCCCATCGCCGATGGCCGAGCAACGGCAACAACAACAGTTACGGCCCAGTTCCAGCACGGCCAGGAGTTCTTGGGCCCAGACCTCCGCAAGCCCATCATGCAGCAGTCCCCACTCAGACCGATATCGAGGCCGCGATGCACACGTTGGGATTGACTCAACCGGACCCAAATTGGTACATGGACACCGGGGCCACTACTCACATGACTTCCGACTCATGTACTCTATCATCTTATTCCAATTTGAGCACCCCTCGGGGGATAATTGTTGGTAATGGCAGTTCTATTCCAATTCTAGGGTATGGTCAGAAAACGTTGTCTCCCCCCAATCCACCACTCCTCTTGAAAAATACTTTACATGCTCCTAAATTGATTAAAAATTTAGTGTCTGTCCGAAAGTTCACAAATGACAATTTTGTTTCTGTTGAATTTGATCCTTTCGGTTTCTCTATGAAGGATTTCAAGACGGGGAATCATCTCATGAGGTGTGATAGTAGGGGGGATCTGTATCCTATCATGCCTGGTTTCAGTCCATCGAGTCTAGCCTTGCCGTCAGCTTTTGTAGCCATCTCTCCTTCCATGTGGCATGCTCGTCTGGGTCATCTGGGATCTTCTATTTTATCAGCTTTAGATAAAAATAGCTTTATTTCTTGTAAGGGTACGAGTCGTACTCCAATTTTTCAGTCTTGTTCATTAGGAAAAATTGTTAAGTTGCCATTTGTAGACTCCAATTCTCATACTTCTATGCCATTTGACATTATTCATAGCGACTTATGGACATCTCCTGTTCTTAGTTCACTGGGTGATCGATATTATGTTCTCTTTCTAGATGATTATTCTAGATTTTTGTGGACGTTTCCAATTGCGAATAAATCACAAGTGTTTTCCGTCTTCATCAAATTTAGAGCGTTCATTCGTACTCAATTCGAAAGAGAAATAAAAAATATTCAATGTGATAATGGGAAAGAGTATGACAATAGGGAGTTTCGAGAATTTTGTGCTACTAATGGGATAAATTTTCATTTTTCATGTCCTCATACATCTTCACAAAATGGGAAAGCCGAACGCAAAATTCGTTCCATAAATAACATTATCCGAACCCTCCTAATACATGCCTCCATACCTCCATATTTTTGGCATCATGCTCTACAAATGGCCACATATCTTCTTAACATAATTCCTTCTAAAGGTCTGACATATTCTCCCCCCCCTAAAAATCCTGTATAATAAGAACCCGTCTTATTCTCATCTTCAGATTTTTGGGTGCTTGTGTTATCCGTTATTCCCATCCACCACAATTAACAAACTTCAGGCTCGGTCTACCCCGTGTGTGTTTATGGGTTATCCGTCGAATCATCGTGGTTATAAGTGTTTTGATTTATCCTTCAAGAAAATCATAATCAATCGCCATGTCATTTTTTATGAAACTCAATTCCCATTTACGAAAGTTCATACTCCCGAACCTAAGTCGTATAATTTTTTGGATGACCAAATATCCCCGTATATTATTCAGAATTTTTCGGACATCTCCCGTACCCAAAATCCTCTAGCGGGCCCACTGCCCGCTGGACCCACAGTACCTTCACGCCCAAAGCGCCGCCACGGGAACAGCTTCCAAAGCAATTGGTCCCGGCCCACCCACTCGGAACCGGTCCGAAGCCGAGTCCAAAGCATTTACCGATTTGGGCCAGCAGGCCCACTGCCTGTTGGCCAGTCCATCCCGAGCCCAGAAAATTCCCAAAATTCCCTCAATTCTTCCTCGACTCATAGACCGGTCACTCATAGTCAGCGGAGTATTTTTACACCTAAAAGACATTTTAATTTACATTCTGATGTCTCTAAATCCCCCTTGCCCCGCAATCCTGTGTCCGCATTAAATGACCCTAATTGGAAAATTGCTATGACTGATGAATATAATGCTCTTATTGATAATAAGACGTGGGAGTTGGTGCCCCATCCATATGATATTAATATTATCAGGTCTATGTGGATTTTTGTTCATAAGGAGAATTCAGATGGGTCATTTGCTAGACATAAGGCACGACTTGTTGGTGATGGTAAGACTCAGCAGGTTGGAATTGATTGTGGTGAGACGTTTAGTCTGGTGGTCAAACCGGCTACCATTCGCACTGTGCTTAGCTTGGCTCTTTCAAAGACTTGGCCAATTCATCAGTTGGATGTCAAGAATGCTTTTCTACATGGTGATCTCAAGGAAACAGTCTATATGCATCCGCCGTTGGGTTTCAGGGATCCCAACCGCCCTCATCATGTCTGTTTGTTGAAGAAATCATTATATGGGCTTAAGCAGTCTCCACGGGCATGGTATACACGATTTGTTGACTTTATTTCGACTATTGGGTTCACTCACAGCAGGTCAGATAATTCCTTGTTCATCTACCACCGTGGTTCGTCATTGGCCTATATTCTGTTGTATGTGGATGATATCATCTTGATCGCCTCTTCCGATGCCTTGCGCCAGTCTATCATGACCATGCTCAGTTCTGAATTTGCTATGAAAGACTTAGGGCCTTTGAGTTATTTTTTGGGGATTGCCGTCAAGCATCATTCAGGTGGGTTGTTTCTGTCTCAACGGAAGTATGCTGCTGAGATCATCGAGAGGGCTGGGATGTCATCCTGTAAGTCCACTTCCACGCCGGGTGATGCAAACCCAAAGCTAAGTGCCACAAAGAAAGGTGCACCATACGAGGACCCGACCCGCTATCGCGCCTTGCAGGGGGGCCTCCAAGATCTTACCTTTACCGAGACACGGATATTACATATGCGGTTCAACGTGTGTGTTTATTCATGCATGATCCCGTAGTTGAGCACATGAATGCAATCAAACGCATCATTCGGTATATTCGGGGACACTAGACTATGGGTTGCACTTGTATCCGTCATCTACATCTACGCTTGTCTCCTACACGGATGCTTGATTGGGGTGGTTGTCCCGACACCGCACGGTCGACTTCGCTCTTGTATGTTCCTTGGCAACAACTTGGTCTCCTGGTCGGCAAAACGTCGTGCAACTCTATCACGCTCAAGTGCCGAGGCGAGAATATCGAGGGTAGCGAATGTGGTCTCCGAATCATGTTGGCTACGTAATTTGCTTTTGGAGCTTCATTGTCCCATTCAGAAGGCAACCTTGGTATATTGCGATAACATTAGTGCCATCTACCTTTCAGGTAACCCCGTTCAACACCAACGCACCAAGCATATCGAAATGGACATTCACTTTGTCCGTGAAAAGGTTGCAAAGGGTCAAGTTCGCGCATGCCATGTCCCGTCTCGTTATCAAATTGCAGACATCTTTACAAAGGGTCTAACAGGGGTTCTCTTTGAAGATTTTAGGGACAGTCTCAGCGTTCGAAAATCGCCCGCTATGACTGCGGGGGTGTGTTAAACAGAGCAATATACATGTGATATACACTGAATATACAGCAGTGTATATCACATAAATATCACGGATTAAAGCGAGAAAGCGAAGTGCAAGACGGCCCAAACCAAGCGGTGGAGTCTTGCCTCTCGGCCTCTCGGCGGTGGGCGATATTAGCCCAAAGACGTTGCAGCCCCGACGGGATTGAGGGCGAAAAAATCGTGGACAAATATTGTATATTAAGGAAAGTATATTGTGTGTATATTGTAGTATATTTATTACCATAATTAGTGTTATACACTTACCATAATTGTATAGTTAGAATTATGGTAGAATAAGGTTTTAGGAATAGATTAGGAATAGGATTCTCCTATTTTGTAACTTGTATATATATCTATTCAATCAATGAAAATAATCAAGGGGATTATTTCTTTCATTTACCAAACCCCTCACTGGGCTCGTGCATCATTCTCTTCTACTCAAATTGGGAGTCGTACCCCTCTCTAACTTGACGAGGGTGTTGGAGCTCAGGCCCAATATGGAGTTGATCCTACATAGCTGGTGGCCCATCTCTTTATTTATATGTATCACGGGCTGTGGCCCAAATATGTAATAGCTTTAGTTTAGTTTCAGTTCTGATTTTTTTTCCTTTGGGTTCACTTTGACTCGGTTGTATATAATGTAGTGAAACTTCTAGAATAGGAATTAATTTATTTCGTTCTCATTCTGAAATGGATTACTTGCTTGCTGGAATTGTTTTGTCAATATATTTTGAATCTGAAATTTTAATTTGTACCTTGAGTTGTGCTGATCTTTTCAAAAAATGTAATTCATGCTGAAATTAGGAAACAATTAAACATCTTTTAACTTACTTAAACAATGTTCATTATATGTATACTTCTGACTTTTTGGGTTTGTTTAGCATAACGTATCTTGTGCATGTGGTTGGATATATAAACTAATATATATTACACCTTATTTTTAAGCTTTTCACAAATATTTGAAATGTGTGGTACTTTGTTTGAGTTTTTAGACATAAGGTAAAAAATAAGCTAAGAATGAATTAAGACAGTTTAGTTAATTCAAATAAGCTAGAGAAGTCATACAAAAGTTTGAGGGTATAATCGTAAAAATATTTTTTATATAGTTTTAAACCAAACACAAGTTCAAGTTTAAGTTGTACCTTATTAAAAAAACAAGTTTAAGTTGTACATTGTATATTCAGTCTCACCTGATAAAAAATAATCATTGCATAACTAATCCAAATATTAATAATATATGCATAACTTGTTTCTAGACCAAATGACCCCTAAAGCGTATGAGGGGCGCAAGACTAAATCCTGCAATGCGTGCTATTTTGAACACCCTTGACAGATGAGCTATCACTTAGAGTTGTGCCGATGGTGTTCAAATTTCACGGCCGTGACCATAAAAATTATTCACTTTTATTCGGAATATTAATTTTCACTTTATTTGAAAATCAGCGTTTTACTATGAAATTTTCAAATTCAGGCTGAAGTTGTATTTCAAATTTAGAAAATAATTTATAACGTGTTTTCCAAGTCACTTTTCACTTTTTACTTTTGAATTGAATTGTATTTCAAATTTGAAAAATATATTTAAGCATGATTATTGTTCCAAATATTCTTTACAAAAAATATAATCAAACTCAGCTCCATCTTCTAGTGGCTTCCTCCTTTCCGTACATGTGACATCATTAATTACATCGATGCAGGATAAGACTGCTTTTGTTTAACTCATGTTACATATAAGTGAAGAATTTTTATACAAAGTGTAGTTTAACCGCATCTCATCTATCATGTTTTGTGGGTAACGATCGTTATAAGATAAAATGTCAATTAGTTGAGATTTAAGCAATTCATTAGGCAAAATATTGTATGCAAAGTAGTGTTTAAAAAATGGTTCCTGGAGAAAACTAAACTAATTGATATATTATCTCGATTTTAATGCACCAAATGATGTGGACGAGCTGTTGTAGCATATTTAAAATAAATATCATGGAGTAACTTTGTGCAAGACAAATTCAATAAACAAATTAAAGAGATAAATCATAAAAGAGAATTCAATGAAAAATACGGAACGAATAGGCAAGGCGCTTCCAGGAAGTTATCTTTAAGATAGTAATTTCCCCCACATTGTGCAAGTGGTTAACGGGAAAGTCCATCCCATGATACAATGGTTACTCTAAATATCAAAGTTGCACTATTTGATTTCTTAACCTACAAGAACTCAATCCAATAGAATAAAGAGAAATTGAAAGAAGAAAACAAGAAGTGGTGATCAAATATATTTTATAACGGAAGACTAATTTTAAATTGGAAACAAAGACATGTACGGTTTCTCTTTTAAGGTTTTTGGTAATAGCCTTTTTTCTCTTTACTCCAATAGTTAGAAAACAATCTCTTTAAAAAGATTGGTTATCAATTTAAATTTTGGAATGAACACACCTCTTAATAAAGGTCACAACTGTTAAACAATGAAATATACCCGTGATATACACCCAATATACAGAAGTGTATATCACGGCCAAATGGAGCAAAGCAGCACAACAGTCTCGGATGAGGCCCATTACTGACCCATCACGGGTTGGCTGATTTGTGTATATATGGTATATATTGTTGTAATATTGTAGTGTATCTGTTACCTAAATTAGAATTATACACTTACCATAATTGTAGAGTTAGAATTATGGTAGAATAAGATTTTAGGAGTAGAATAGGAATGAGATTCTCCTATTTTGTAACTTGTATATATACCTTTTCAATCAATGAAAATAATCAAGGATTATTTCTTTCATGGTATCAAGAGACTAGGTCTAACAAAATTTTCTCTCCCAAAATTTTGTACCCTTCGGCCGAACCCCCCCCCCCCCGGGTTTTCTCTTCCAAAATTTGTCTTCCGATCTCAAAATCTCTCTTACTATTCTCAAATTTTCCCTCCTTCTTTGTTCTTTCAATATGTCTAAGAACAATTATCATTCTGCCCTCATGGTTTCTAACGTCAAGAACAGTATCCCTATTGTGCTTGTGATGGAAAACGTCAAATATGCGACATGGGCAGAATTGTTTAAAATTCACGCTATCTCCTATCAAGTTATCCATCACATAATTCCTCCCGCTACACCTCTTACCGTGGAGGATCCTCAGTTATGGATTACCCTTGATGCTACCGTTCTCCAGTGGATCTATTCCACTATTTCCGTTGACCTTTTACAGATGATTATTGAGTCGGATACCATGGCTATGGCTACCTGGAATAGATTGCGTGACATATTCCAAGATAACCAACATTCATGTGCCGTCACACTCGAGCAGGAATTCTCTCTAGTTCGCATGGAAGAATTTCCAAACGTATCTGCATATTGCAAGAAACTCAAGGAGTTGGCGGATCAACTCCGTAATGTTGGCGCACCTGTAACAAATAATCGTCTGATTTTACAATTGGTTGCCGGTCTTTCGGAGGCCTATAATGGCGTTGGAACTCTCCTTCGTCAAAGCAACCCTCTTCCCACCTTTTATCAAGCCCGTTTCATGCTTACTTTGGAAGAAGCCGGTTTGGCTAAAACGGCGGCTACCGGAGCAAGCTCCGTCGTCATGATGGCATCCTCCACAAATTCTTCAGGTTTTGTTGATAATTCGGGTCAAAACCGTACTCATGGTGGCGGCAAAAATAATCGTAAGAATAATAACAAAAACCGCGGGGGCAAACGCGGCGGCTCCGGTGGTGGTTCCGGCGGTCAGCAGGCCGGCAGTGGGCCTCGTCCAGTGAACAACGGCCCTCCACCCTACTGGTCCCAGCAGTGGGGCCCATGGCAGTGGGGATGGGGCAATGGGCCATGGGCCAAGGGCCAACAACCCCTATTTTCCAGCAGCGTCCGGCGGCCGGTGGGGCGCCGGTCCTTCGAGCCCAACACACCGAATACGCTCGGCCCCGGCCCAAAGAATTCCAACAGTTTCAGAAATTCCAGCAGTTATGGCCCACAGCCCAGTTTTGGGATTCTTGGGCCCCGGCCTCCGCAAGCTCGCCACGCAGCAGGCCCCACTCAGACCGATATCGAGGTCGCGATGCACACATTGGGTTTGACTCAACCGGACCCAAATTGGTATATGGACACCGGTGCCACTACCCACATGACTTCCGATTCAGGTACTCTCTCATCTTATTCCAATTTGAGCAACCCTCGGGGTATAATTGTTGGTAATGACAACTATATTCCAATTCTGGGTTATGGTTAGAAAACGTTGTCTCCCCCCAATCCACCCTTTATCTTGAAAAATACTTTACATGCTCCCAAATTAATTAAAAACTTAGTGTATGTCCGAAAGTTCACCACTGACAATTCTATTTCTGTTGAATTTGATCCGTTTGGTTTCTCTGTGAAGGATTTCAAGACGGGGAGTCATCTCATGAGGTGTGATAGTAGGGGGGATCTATATTCTATCATGCCCGATTTCAGTCCATCGAGTCAAGCTTTGCCATCAGCCTTTGCAGCCATTTCTCCTTCCTTATGGCATGCTCGCCTTGGTCATCCGGGATCCTCTATTTTATCAGCTTTAGATAAAAATAGTTTTATTTCGTGTAAGGGTACGAGTCGTACTCCAATTTGTCAATATTGTTCGTTAGGAAAAATTGTTAAGTTGCCATTTGTATACTCAAATTCTAATACTTCAATGCCATTTGATATTATTCATAGCGACCTGTGGACGTCTCCTATTCTTAGTTCGGTGGGTCATCGATATTATGTTCTCTTTTTAGATGATTATTTCTAAATTTTTGTGGACGTTTCCAATTGCGAATAAATCACAAGTGTTGTCAGTCTTCATAAAATTTAGAGCGTTCATTCGTACCCATTTCGACAGAGAAATAAAAAATATTCAATGTGACAATGGGAAAGAGTATGACAATAGGGAGTTTCGGAATTTCTGTGCTAATAATGTGATCAATTTTCATTTTTCATGTCCTCATACATCTTCACAAAATGGGAAAGCCGAACGCAAAATTTGTTCTATAAATAACATTTTCCGAACTCTCTTACTTCATGCTTCCATACCCCCATATTTTTTGCATTATGCTCTACAAATGGCCACATATCTCCTTAACATAATTCTTTCCAAAGGTCTGACATATTCTTCTCCCCTCCAAATCTTATATAATAAGAACACGTCTTATTCTCATCTTCGGGTCTTTGGGTGCTTATGTTATCCGTTATTCCCATCGACCACAATTAACAAACTTCAGACTCGGTCTACTCCGTGTGTATTTTTGGGTTATCCGTCTAATCATCGTGGTTACAAATGCTTTGATTTATCCTCTAAGAAAATCATAATTAATCACCATGTAATTTTTTATGAAACCCAATTTCCATTTACGAAAGTTCATACTCCCGAGCCTAGTTCGTATAATTTTTTGGATGATGTTATATCCCTGTATATTACTCACCATTTTTTAGACATATCCCGCACCCAAAATGCTCCAGCAGGCCCATTGCCCGCTGGCCCCACTGTTCTGTATCCAGTTTCCGTCACTGGATCAGTTCCGACAATTGGCCGGTCCACCCCACTCTGGAACCGGTCCATTTCGACCCAGATTACCGATTTAGGCCAATAGGCCCACTGCCTACTGGCCAGTCCGTCCCGAGCCCAGCAAATTCCCAAAATTCACTTAATTCTTCCTCAAGTCATAGACTAGTCACTCGTAGTCAGCGGGGTATTTTTACACCTAAAAGACATTTTAATTTACATTCTAATATCTTTAAATCCCCATTGCCCCATAATCGTGTGTCCGCCTTAAACGACCCAAATTGAAAAATTGCTATGACTGATGAATATAATGCTCTTATTGATAATAAGACGTGGGAGTTGGTGCCCCGTCCATCTGGTATTAATGTTATCAGGTCTATGTGGATTTTTGCTCATAAGGAGAATTCAAATGGGTCATTTGCTCGACATAAGGCGCGGCTTGTGGGTGATGGTAAGACTCAGCAGGTTGGGATAGATTGTGGTGAGACGTTTAGTCCGTTGGTCAAACCGGCTACCATTCACACTGTGCTTAGATTGGCTCTTTCAAAGACTTGGCCTATTCATCAGTTAGATGTCAAGAATGCTTTCCTACATGGTGATCTCCAGGAAATAGTCTATATGCATCAGTCGTTGGGTTTCAGGGATCCCAACCGTCCTCATCATGTATGTTTGTTGAAAAAGTCCTTACATGGGCTTAAGCAGTCTCCACGGGCCTGGTAAACGAGGTTTGTTGACTTTGTTTCGACTATTGGGTTCACTCACAGCAGGTCAGATAATTCCTTGTTCATCTATCGTCGTGGTTCGTCCTTGGCCTACATTCTGTTGTATGTGGATGATATCATTTTGACTGCCTCTTCTGATGCCTTACGTCAGTCTATCATGGCCATGCTCAGTTCTGAGTTTGCTTTGAAAGACTTAGGGCCCTTGAGTTACTTTTTGGGGATTGTCGTCAAGCTTCATTCAGATGGTTTGTTTTTGTCTCAAAGAAAGTATGCGGCTGAGATCATCGAGAGGGCTGAGATGTCATCCTGTAAGTCCACTTCCACTCCAGTTGATACTAAGCCCAAACTTGGTGACGCGGCCGGCGTCCCTTACGAGGATCCGACCCGCTATCGCAGTCTTGCAGGGGCTCTTCAGTATCTTACCTTTACCAGACCGGATATTACGTATGTTGTTCAGCAGGTGTGTTTATTTATACATAATCCCAGAGTTGAGCACATGAATGCAATCAAACGTATCATTCGGTATATTCAGGGTACACTGGACTATGGTTTACATTTGTAACCTTCATCGACATCCACACTTGTCTCATACACAGATGCGGATTGGCGTGGTTGTCCGGACACCAGACGGTCTACGTCTGGCTGTTGTATGTTCCTTGGCAACAACTTGGTCTCCTGGTCTGCGAAGCGTCAGGCGACTCTATCCCGCTCAAGTGCCGATGCAGAATATCGAGGGGTAGCTAATGTGGTCTCGGAATCATGTTGGTTACGTAACTTGCTGTTAGAGCTTCATTGTCCCATTCATAAGGCAACCTTAGTATATTGTGATAATGTTAGTGCCATCTACCTCTCAGGTAATCCGGTTCGGCACCAACGCACTAAGCATATCGAAATGGGCATTCACTTTGTCCGTGAAAAGGTTCTTTGGGGGGCGGGTGGTACGCGTCATCGTCATGTCCCGTCAAGATATCAAGTTGCAGACATCTTTACAAAGGGTCTTCCCTCGGTACTCTTTGAAGATTTTAAGGACAGTCTCAGCGTTCGAAGACCGCCCGCTATGACTGCGGGTGTGTGTTAAACAATGAAATATACCCGTGATATACACCCAATATACAGAAGTGTATATCACGAGCAAATAGAGCAAAGCAGCACAACAGTCTCGGATGAGGCCCATCACGGACAGAATCAGTGGCCCATCACGGGCTGGCTGATTTGTGTATATATAGTATATATTGTTGTAATAATGTAGTGTATCTGTTACCTAAATTAGGATTATATACTTACCATAATTGTAGAGTTAGAATTATGGTAGAATAAGATTTTAGGAGTAGAATAGGAATAGGATTCTTCTATTTTGTAACTTGTACATATACCTTTTCAATCAATGAAAATAATCAAGGGGATTATTTCTTTCAACAACTAATCACATTAAATTCTTCCTATTAATTAATTTCTATTATTATTAAATAATACTTATATATTTTAATATATATAATAATTTTCACATTAAATTCTTCCTATTAATTAATTACTATTATTATTAAATAATACCTTGAACCTTTAGCTTGAATATAAATATAAGATCCATATTCGTATTATACATGAGTTCTTGTTCTGTAATGGCGGCGCCGATTAATATTTGTCTTGCGCTCAATCCTGTTCAACAAGTTCTCTAGGATTCACCATTAAAATCCACAGAAAGTGGTCTCTCACTTTCTTACCTGCATGGACAATCTCATCAAGGGTGTCCACAACCGCTTTGTCACCCCACTTTATAAGCTCGAGATTGTTAAGAACAAAATCCAACCTTCTTGTTGTGTGAAAATTCAGTGCATTAGTCAAACATGGGCTTTAGGATAATAACAATATAATTGTATTTACCTCCACTATTTCTCGAGTATATTTATGCACTAAAAATAAACCCCTGCGTTAATATTTCTTGGATAATTCTTGAAAACTAATCCTTGAACTCTTAAAATATGAATTTTCAGTTATGAATGCTGCCATTCACATGAAATAGTAGACGTCATTCAAGATTATCTCTATTAAAATGGTAATAGCCCAATGTTTTTTATGACTACACTATCTTCTCACATAATAAATGTTTAATGCGTAAACATGTCTACATTTTATTATAAGCTACACTTAATGTAGTATCATAATACATAAGAATGGTTAGCATCCCTTGTGTAGCCACACTTTATATATTAACCATTCTCTTCTCTTTAATCTCAAAATATGTTAATATTTAATTAGCTGCAGGAAGATACTCACCAAATAAATTTTTCGTACATTTTCTTCACAAGAAATATACTGTTACATGATTGTGCCTTGATCAGCTTCAAAGTACTTACCAAATGATTGAAAAGGAGATTTATTCTCTATGAGGAAGAACTTTTGTCATCCTTCAAAACTTCATCACTAATATTCATGCTGAGTCATCCATCTTGTTCACCAGACACGAGTCATTTCTCATCATTATTTTAAACAAAAAGTACATACCTCGTACCGAAATAATGTTTAGAGCAAGAATCACTTAAAATAAATCTCAAAATATAGTAATTTACAAGTGCAAATAATTTACTCTAATATTTTGCAACATTTCATTAGTTCATAAGTTGAACATGAATGTCTTCGAGATATATATACCATTCTCTAAATACTCATCAAAGTAACTTTTAAAGTAAACTCTATCACCTTCTCCAATATATTTGGATTTGAAAGAAATACTTTATGGTACTGTTAAAGTACATTAAAATAGGAAACAAAGATATCCTTGTACTAATATAAATATTCTCAAATGTATAATTTCAAATTTAGAGAAATCACCAAAACTCACTTAATGTGCATTTCTCTTTTGTCAAGCCACATAATACACAGGTAAAGATATATTATGCTTCTTTCAAAAGATATCAAATTCATGATAACCGCATTCAAGTATAAATATGATTTACAACAACAATATATTCAGTGAAATCTCATAAATATAAATATGATTAATCCAACTTAAATACTTCACATCATTTCACAAATTGAAATTAAACTCCACATGATATTTTGTAATGTACTAACAAATCACTATAAGCATGTCAACATAGTTGGTCATCTATTCCAATATTTATGAAACAAATTTTATAAAAATCAGAAACTCATAAATAAGTAGAGTAAAGAAAGTAGAATCTGATTTTATTTCTATTTTATCCTTGAATTATCATCTTAATTAACCGTTGCTATTACCGTTGTTGGACTACAACTTTTATATATAAACTTCATTATTGAAATTGAGCTCTGGAACTCTTGCCCTGTGTAAAGTGTAAACTGTAAAGTGACTGACAGTTCTTTTGACTCCTTACCACAAGTGTGGACCCGGACTCTATTTTCACTTTGTCCCAATTAACTTCACCTTATTATGGGTCGCACAAGTGTTAGTTTTTGAAGCCAACTTCTTTTTGTACTTTTTGTCTTGGCATCAACTGTACTGTACTGATTCCATTAAAAACTTTTAGTAGATTTTTTTTTTTTGATATCCAATCTCCCGGCTTACGTTAAATTATTTCTGGAGATAGTAGTATCGGTTGTTCAGCACTACTATCGGTAAATCGCGGGATATGCCTGAATGACCAGAGTTTGAGAACAGAGGAACTGATATCACCTACAAGGTCCTATCCAGAAGAGAGCAAATTGCTTCCACCAGAGTTCGAACCCACGTTGCAGGCCTACAGTTGGATTTTAAGTTTTCATCATTTGTCATCCAGCTATGTCCGGGGACACTTTTTGTAGATATTTTTGAACCGATGGCCAAAGATTTAACAACCTGTTTGAACCTATTTCACGTATGTGGTTAAGCATACCCTTCTGACGAAATTCATCTTAGCCAAATTCCTAATTTTCCAATGCGATCTCGCCTCTCTTGCGTCATCCTCAACCAATTCCAAAGCTTCACTAAAATTGAAAGATTGACAAGACTGACTTTTGTCGTACGTTGACATGGTCACTGCAAAATCTTCTTGCAAATTTAATTGCGAATCAGAACAATGTCCATCACACCCTTGATTTGTTTTTCCCGCACAATAAATAAGACTCCATTAAAATGGAAATTACTATCCTAAAATTGTTGTAGAATATTCAAAATAAATACAATGAATTAACTTTGTGCAAGACAAATTCAATAAACAAATTAAAGAGAGAAATCACAAAAGAGAATTCAATCGAATAGGCAAGGCGTCTTCTGAAAATTAGGATAGTAATTTCCCCACACATTGTGCAAGTGGTTAACGGGAAAGTTCATCCCCAGAATACAATGTTTATTCTGGAAATCAAAGTTGCACTCTTTGATTTCTACTACAACAAGAACTCAACCCAGTAAAATAAAAAGAAATTGGAAGAAGACAACAAGAAGTGGTGATCAAATATATTTTATAATGGAAGACTCATTTTAAATTGAAAACAAAGATTGGTTACCAATTTAAATTTTGGTTGCCAATTTAAAATTTGGAATGTACACACCTCTTAAGAAAGGTCACAATTAATCACATTAAATTCATTCTATTAATTAATTACTATTATTATTAAATAATACTTATATATTTTAATATATATAACAACTAGCAGTCAATATAATGGCTAAAATCATGGGAGATAGATGTTTAAATTTCAATAGGATGTGGAGTCACCTAATGTTTTTCGATGATACTGCAATGTCATTAGAAAATAATAAGGGTGTCTAGTGGGTCGGGTCGGCCCGACCCAGTCCTCCCCAGCCCGCTACCCGCCCCTCCCCGACCCCCCTTAGAAAACGGGATGGAAAATGACGGTGTCGGGGATCGAACTCGGGACAGGACTAGGACTCGTCCCGCCCGTCCCGATCCGGCCCATCTCGCCCCACGACCCACCCCGGCCCCCTCCCCCTTTGCAGAAATAGCTGTTGCACAACGATTCAATTTCAATTGTCGCTCTTGGCAACGGCTATAACAATCATTTTGGCCCCCACCCCATAAACCCCCTACCCCCTTAATATTTATTTTTAACCCTAAGTTAGTATATTTACACTTTAACTCTATTTCTCAACTATAAATACCTCATTTTTCTCTTCATTTTTCTCACAAATCTTCCTACCATTTCTCTAATCTCTCTATCACTCTACAAATCTACATTACCTACTAAATATTATATTTTATTTGCTAATTTCTATCAAAGTTCAAAAATTGGGAGTGAAGTTGACAACTAGCTTCAGGGTCATCGAGCAAAGTTTTAATTTTCAACCTCGATTACACGTCGACGTTACATCGGCGTTTGGTACCTTCGTTCCTTCTTTAAATTATTATTGTTACTTAATTTTAATTATCATACTTAATTTCATTATCTTTAATTATTTATTTGCATAATTATAATGGAACGAAGTGGACGTTTTTCTGGTAGAGGGACTAGGGGTAACAGGGGTAAGGGTGCATATTCTAGTAATCCTAATTACAATGATTTCACCCATATAGATGAAACGGATTTTTTAATGTTAATATTAATATACCGTTAGATCATGAGGTATATTCTACATCTGAACTAGACTTTAATTTAGAATAGACGAGGCACACAAGAATTTTAACTTTATGGGTTCTGCATTTTAGAACACGATTTCAAATGCTAATAATTGAATTCTATGTCTACATATTTAACAAAGGAAAAATTATGGTCAAATATCATGCACGTCTAGTTTACATAATATGTACACAGTGTATAGCTCGTATATATAGTATACTACATATACATTTACTATACATGCCTATACATATAACATACATACCTAGACAGCTGAAATGTATAAGACGTGTATACTTTGGCCATTTTGGTAAACTAGATGGCCGAAGGTGTATTTACGTAAGTTCCCCTTTAATAAATTTCTTAACACGAATACATTGTTTGAGCAAAAAGTTACAGCATTGGGCCTAACTGGTATCCGAGCTTCTATCTCGGGCCCTAAATTGAGGTGCCTACAAGTTGATCCGTTTAAACACACACATAGCAACAGAAAGAAAGAAAGATGGATACCTTTACAAATTTGATCAGGAGGTACTGATTTCTGATTAAACTTTGATGTTGCTTCTTCTCCAATTGTAATAGTAATTTGATCGAAAATATTAGACTTTTTTGTATTTACAATAGATTTCTTCTTCTGTTGAGCTTTGAAAAGATTCGCATCTCTAATTGCTAATTTTCCCTCATGGCTATCGGACTTCTTCTCTTGTGTCATCGATAATTACTAAGCTTTGATTGAAAAGACTCTATCTTTGGAGATGCTTACTAGGGTTCGTGCATTGGAAGCAGCCACTAATGTTGCATTAATTTAGGTTATCTACGTGCACAAGGGCTTCCCAAATCCTACTAACCGGGATATTTTGTGGACCGGACTGTTTTTTTTTAAAAAAAATTCAGATTTGATCGTATATCAGTTTGACAATCAAGTCTTTAAATGAAATGATTCCAATATTATAGGACCTTTCAATATTTTAAAGATTTTGTATGACAAGAGATTCTCTATTTTCGTTAGGCTATGCCTCAATAGGTTAGGTATACAAGTAGTATAGTCTTAAATGTTACCATTTAATAAACTAAAGTTAGTGAGTCACAGAAATTCTTAAATATTTATAAATATTTGTCTGTAAATTCATTTATTATTATATGTTAATTTGAGGTTGTTGTAGGAGCACATAAGTTTCAAATCCCAGATCCGCATATGATGTTAGAATTTAAATTCAAAATGAAAAATTACGAGGTGATTTCTTTCATCTGCCTAAGTTGTGATGGATAGCACTAACCGGCTTTAATGCTGATGGGATGCAAGAAATACCTGAGAGAATAGCCGAGTGCTGGCAAATTGACTTAAACACCACCGGTCTCGAAAACTTTGGATACAAATCACGAGAATGTGTATTTGTTCTCAAATCTGTCATTGAGAGAAAAAGGATTAAATCCTTTTAAGAAATAAAGTAGAAATTTGTATTCAATGCAATTGATCCTAATGGTACAAAATCTTAGCCGTGTGAGATGAAAGTCTCATGCACGGTTTTGAATGAGAGAAAGAAGTGAGGAATCCTGGGAATGATTTGGAAGATCCAAAACTAAAAATAGTGGTATTTGCTAGCAACAACATAATGGAGTCAAACTGTGTTCGGAGGGAGTTATTGTCTATCGTTGGCCTCTATGGTAGAATCAAAAACAAAGTTTTTCATCATATTTTTTACTAGTTTACATGGAAAGTTTTGATAGTTCCGATTAAAAGTTATGGAATTTGGACTCGGACTCGTGACATTAAAGTTTGAATTACTTTTAACATATTGGCGGAAACTTATACAATTTTGCATATACTATAGAGTAGGGTTCACCTACTCCGCAACTCAAGAGAGTTTGGTGGAGTTGAGAAGAGAGGGAGATTTTACATCGTGTGATGTAACGAACCTGATCAGATGTACACGGACGGCTCGGATACGATCTCGCTCGAAGGAGAAGGAATCATGTACTTGGCTAGCGGGAACATGGAGAGCTGCAAAAATGGGCTGAAAATACCTGTGAAAATTCAGCCCAAAGAGCAAAACGTGGCCCAAAATGTTGGATCAATGGCCATAGCTGTTGGGCCGACATTACCTTGTGCTCCAACAAATTTAAATGGAGTAATAGCCTTATGTTATGGCCGCCCCCGACTTACGGCCTTTACGCTACTACTATTGTGATGTGGGCTTTCTTATCTTTTGGTTGTTGGATTATCAATCTGCTTTTTGGGCCTTTAGATGAAAAAAGCAATTATGGGTTGTTCAGTCTATTAAGTAGAATTATTAGTAGGATAATGTACCACTTTATTTGAGCTAATATATACTTAATTTCGAATTGTGATATTAATATGTTCACTTTGTTTGTGCCTAATTTATTGTTGTCTGTTCAAAGAATGAGTTTCGTAGTTTAGAATGTATCAGTTATCCAAAGGAAAGTCTCGGAGCAATGATAAAGTTAATCGTGTATAATCCATAGGTGGTCACAAGCTCAAGCCGAAAAATTCACCACTAATACTCAAGACCGGCCATAGGGTGAAGCGACAAAAGCAAGGGCTTTAGGCCCCAAAAATTTTGGGGCCCCATTTTTCTCCGGATATTTTATTCGATGTTCGGTATCCGCCTTCTTTATTTTCTCCTCTCTTTTTTTCAAGTTTAAAGCATTGCAATAAGTATATTAAAACATCAAAAATTATTTCGTTACAAGTTATCGGCTTCTTGAATCAAATTCTATTAGCTAAGATCAATAATGTTTCAACACATATTAAATGGTTTATAAAATAATTATTAACAATTTTACAATTCAAAAAGTTAGAAAATAGACTTTAAATGAAAATATGTATAATTTTTTTTCTTTAAAAATAAGGCATTTCATTAAAGTATGACTTTAGGCCACCGTTCTCGTTGAGCCTCCCCTTCTAATACTTGTATTAAGGTAGTTTGCCCTTTCCTAAACCCTGCATGAAAGAGAGATACTTTCTACTCTATGCAGCTTTTTTTTTGTACGAGTATTCATTAGTTTGGTGTTGTTATGAATTGGATATAACTGTAATATGTTGCAGGTTTTCAAAATGGAAAAGATCAATAATTCTCTGTATTCTGCATGATGATCTAAAATCTAGTTGCTCAGTAAAAAGGTCAAATCTGTCAGTGTACCATCTCGTATTAAACTTTTGATTTAATCTTACCCCGCAGTTAGAAAAAATTGTCCTAACGGAACTCCAATATAAAAAATAACTTCACACAACAGTCAAAAGTTGAGTAAATACGAACCTTTTTTCTCGATGAATTTAGACATATTTCATTACTGGAGTTCCATAAATGGAGTAAATACCTAAGGATTTTCTATCGTTAAGGGTATGAATCTACCAAATTTTAACATGTGCAAATTCAGAGACCTTTTCTTATAGTACTTATTTTAAATGGAATATCAATACAGTGGTCAATTTCCAGAACCATTTGCAAGAAATAAAGGAAAGAAGCAAAGAATTTTGACTAACTACATTAATACATAAATCCTTTCAAGAAAAGGTGTTTAGTAGAGCTCATAAGATATGTAATGTTTGTAATGATGAGATATGAAGTTTAACTTGATCCATTAGTCAAAGAGACATTCTGCACTTTAAGCAATTTATTTATGCAAATTGGTTTAAGATATGATCTATGTGACAACCATCATAAAATGGTGCAACTAGATATGGTATTTCCACATATAACGCTTTATTTCATATGAAAAGCTAATAAAGGAGTAGTTAATAACATCAACCAGAGGACTCTTCATTAATCAAAATTGTTATTCAAGTATACATTACTCCCTGGCAAAATGACCAAACTACAATTACAATATAGACCTGTTGCAATAAAAATGTGTTGGTAGGGGCAAATACACAATAATTTCTAAAAATTGGGGAGTAGTGAATCTAATCTCGTGACAAAATTATATTGGCAGTATTTGGTCCCGTCACCGTGATTTTCCATTCAAGAAATGATCTCCAACACTCAAGAAGACATGTTTTCCCAGAACCACCTCAACCGGAGGCTGGTTCTCAATGCACTTGACGATTATCTGCAATGTCACAATAAGGAGTGGGGTCAAGAATCATATTGTTAGCTACGTAAAATGCGGGAACTCTAGAAGATTTATGTGTTTTAATTGTGCGATCATCTCATCTAGAAGTTTCACAATGCAACATAGTATCAGCGTAGACACCATGTCTCTTGAGTTCATGAAAAAAAGCAAGTTTTTGGATCATTACATAGAGTTTAGGCTCAAATATGAGGTGTGTTGAGCTATATAATAATTAAGTAATTAAAAGTGTGTTGCGATACCAAGTTGAATTTTGTGACCGGACGGTCATACAATTAAGCATTATGAAGGTTTTGTGGATACAAACCTTGCCCTTTCCTTGTTGAAACTCTGATTTCAAGTTATGATGATCCCTCATCAGCAGGTAAGTTTGTAAGCCTTGAGAATATTGTGTGTTTCCTGCAAGATGAAAATGGTTTAGAAACAGAAAAAGCCACCTCGGAATGACCATAGTTTCTGAAACAAGAATGTCAAATTCGACCTCTGTATAAAGTGGCGATGGCATCTGAATTAAACACTTGACTTGGTCTTGCTAACGTGATCACAAACGATAAGTTTGAGATCCCATGGAAACTCTCTTCATCGATGATTATCTGCAACTTACAAAACTTGTTAACCGGTGTACAAGAAACTACGGAAATAATTTATAAGCGACAATTTTTCATTCTAATAGTAAGAGATGTATTCAAGTGAGAAACCAGCTCTAAATATTAATACACAAAAATAAGATCTGACACAACAAGAGGGCTCAGAATTTACTGCATGTGATGGGATCAGATCAGCAGGAAGCAAAGGAGATCCAATGGCGTCTTTAATATATGATTCCTGTAACGCCAAATCATTTGTTAAAAAGGGTGGACAAACAAAGAGACACAAACAAGTCGGGTTTTGGCAATAGAAGCAAAAGCATGCACCAGCCTTTAAAGAGTGAAGGTGCAGTAAGCAACTATATAAAGGTAGATAAGAAATCAGTGGGGAAAAATAAAAAAAAAAGAAATATGGAATATGGCCTGACCAAGCAATATATATATATATATATATATATATACATATATATACATATATATATATATACACACACACGATAGAAACCCAAGACTTCATACTCAGATTTAAAGTCAACAGAAACTGCTTCCTGAAGAACATCGAGTTATATGATTTTATTTGTTTTGGCAGAAGTGATAAACGCCCCTCCGGGCTCCAGGATTAATGATTGTCATCCATCCCCCTTGAACTTCGCTCTCTCTGGAAAATAACCATTTCAACCTCACAAAGACATTAGTAGTTCCTTTATCTCTAGCCCAACATATTCCCTCTTATATTCCTTTAGTCCCTATCCACTACTCTTTCCCATTGCTCCCCGCTCAACCAAGTTGCTTCTTTTCATTGCTTTACTTGATCTCCCCCCCCCCCCCCCCCCCCCCCCCCCCCCCCCCCCCCCCCCCCCCCCCCCCACCCCCCCCACACACACACAGAGAACACTAAAGGAATGATGCTCATATTAGGACATGGAGGGTGTCCTTGCCACCCCCAAAGTACGCATGGGAAAGTTCCAAAACCAAAAACTAATTCTCTAGATCTCCTTCTGTATCTGGAAGGGCAGATTTTACAAAGCCAGATGCCTAATGAAATAGAAGCCATCAAGTAATACTGTGGACCTCAAAAGATACCTGAGACCCCAAAATCTGCCTAGAGACTGCTTCATCATCATCCAAAGACTTGAAGAAGACCTCTACCATGTCAGTGGGTTCAAGCGCGGCTTTCTTTCTCAGTTTCTGGATCCTATTCACAACCTGCAAGCAGAGTTCAGCATCAAAGCCATTCATCAGGAATCTCCCAACACAACAGTAACAATCAAAATACAAGTAGAATTCGACGATATCTGCAATTAATCGCATTGAGAATGACTTCCAAGAATACCTCCCGAGCAACTCCAGCCTCAAAGAGTGAATCATCAGTACGCAAATCCAGTATCACTAAAACATCACCTGTATGTGCAAAGCATGAAATAAAAATATAAGAAATCAGATGAAACGTAAATATTTAAACTTGTGGAGGAGATGCTCACCATCCCCTGCCGCATCCATTTCATCCTCTTTCCTATTATCAGGACGTTTGAAACCCCGAACAATCTACAAGTACATTAAAGATTTGTTACGTTATAATAATAAGAATAATAATAGTTCAAGCATTTGGATGCAGTGTAAGAGGTGCAAAATAAGCACTAAAACCCTTCCCGAGAATTTTGAATATTAAGATCAGTAAAATAAAATCTAACTTTTTCAAAACCTAAACTCCTGCTTCAAATTCTTATTGTACTTGTCTGTTGTAGCATCCAA
This sequence comes from Anisodus tanguticus, assembly GCA_034509755.1. Classification (NCBI taxonomy): domain Eukaryota; kingdom Viridiplantae; phylum Streptophyta; class Magnoliopsida; order Solanales; family Solanaceae; genus Anisodus; species Anisodus tanguticus. The sequence goes on along the minus strand of CM067543.1, from coordinate 1,028,382 downwards.
ATTCCATTTCTTCTGCCAAAGTATAATCCAAACTAATTCTGAAGACAAGAAACAGAATCCTACTTACATCCTTCCCCATTAATAATCTTTTTCAGCAACTTATGTAGTCCTAGTCAAGCCAAAAAAAAAGGACAGATATTCACAAACTGGCAGTACTTTTGGGGCTCAACTTGCAATTATAAAATGGGCCCAGCATAAATTTGAAGAAACCTTTGCTTCTTCAGCTGCCACTTTTTCCTTCGTTTCCAGTCCTGACAGGCAACTGACCTATTCTACCCTTTATCCCCAGTGTTCAATATAGCCAACAAAAGAAAAACATAACAGAACTGCTTTACTCTTTCTCGGGTGGCAACCTACAAAAATGAGGAATTTAAAAAAGCGAGTAAACATCATATTCACCTTGATATCACTAAGCTTCAAAGTGTGTGAAGCAATAGTAATTTCTCCCGCTTTCTCAAAAGCAATAATATCTTCTGTTGACATGGCCTTAACTTCCTTGGCAACAGCTCCCATCGACTTTCCCAGCCTTTTTCCTAACACACTGAAACAAGGCGACCAGTTAACAAGGTTAATTCAGAGAACAATAAATGAAGACAAACTTGGCACATGACATTTAGATCACCTGAAATCTGGCTCTGCACGCAAAGAAGCATACTTCAATGTGTCATTGCATGGGACTAAAGACTTAATGTTTAGCTCCTCGAGCACATACTGCAATCACAAGAGCAACCAACCACTAAAAATTAATAAGATGACATAGTACAGAAAAGAAAAGGTAAAAGGGATAACACAAAAATGAACATCATTATACTAATACAAGAAAATAGTCTTACCCATTTAATTAAGATTATCAACTATACACGTTATTCAAAATGTTGATTATTAGAGAATTGATTAGATATTCAACTACACTTGGCATGTTGTTTTTGTTGATTTGATATTCAGTTTTTATGAAGTGAGAGTCACTAAAAGAACCGTAGATTTTCTTTCTCAAAGAAAAAAAACCATAGTTTTTCTGCACAGATAACAAAACACAAGAAAAAAGGAAAATATGAAACTGCTTTTGCATAACAAGCCTAAAAACTCTCTAGTGTGCTCCGACTTTATCACATTGACATATTAACTAAATTAAATTAATGAAATAATGTATTAATGGATTATAGAGATTATACTTTTTCTACAAGGATTATAGAGAATATATAATAGAATAGTTGTTTAATTACAAGTTTAAAGGCATCAGAATGGAATGCCTAAAAAAGCCAAAACTATCACATACCTCTCTTAGTTTGCCCGCGATGTCCTTAAGGAATTCTGAATCTGGATGTACAACCACCATTTCCCTGAAAGAAGACCAAACCAACATGAACTTTTGCCTTTTGTTCTGTGGGGTATGGGAAAGAGAAAAGCGCAGAGGCTCAACCTGAGTGGAGTTTTAAGAGGTTTGTTGTGACGCTCACGAGTATTTCGTGCAAGGTCAATAAGTGTCATCATCCTATTAACACTCTGCTCAATACGCTCCCACCTCTGAAATGATTTTAACATGCATGAAACAATCTTAAGGCAGAGAAGAGAGCAAATTTCTGCACATCATATTTGAAGAACGGCAAGAAAAGGTAAGCTAGGGAATCATAAGTACCTCCCCTTCCACTTCAGGATAGCCGCAATGGTGAATACTCTCCTCTGATCCTTTGCAAACTTTCCGCAAATTTTGGTAAAGAACCTCACTGAAAAAAGGAGTTAATGGTGCCATAGCTTTACATGCAGTCAGAAGCACCTATCAAATTGAGGACCTATTGTGTTAGAATGTCACTAGCCGAAGAACTCCAGTCCATAGAGGGATGAAATTACTGAAGCAGGCACAGCAAAAGAAATAAGCTACTTCTTGCGACTTGGGGGTGGGCTTCAAGCTTAGGCTTCAAGTTTATTCATATGAAAAGCAAAAAAAACCATAACATATGAATCTCATATTTCTTCAATAAGACTATGTTACGCTACACCTATCGGCCACAATGAGAAACTAAATAGGGAATATCAGGAGTTGAATCTTTGAACAGCATCAGACACAGAGCCCAAAACCACACAAGCATAGTATGCTAACATGTGACTTCAAGATCTATTATAACAGTAAGAGATGGCAGCTTACATAGTAAAGAGTTGAAAGAGCAGTTCTGCAGTCTCCCTCACCAGTACGGCCTTTTAGTCTCTTTCGATTGAACCGCACATAGATATTAGTTAAATTATCAAGAAATTTTAGGAGATATGGAACCACCTGCAAAGAGGAGGGATAGACAAAACATCAACATGGATGCTACTTGCAAATTATAATTTTTTCCTACAACCACACCCTTCGGCAAGGAGACCATGTGTTCCAATCTGCTTTTCCATCTATAACCATAGACGTGAACTTGCGGATCACACATCTCTTATAACCACAAACTTCGACAAATGGACCATGTAGCCTATTTGCCGCGTTTCCAGCCTTAACCATAGAAAAATCTGAGAAACGTCTAGGCAAAGAAATACAAGCATATGGATATTCCTGCTCAGACATCAAAACTAGGATTCGAGACAAACATTTGTAGGAATCCAGTTTCAAGATAATTATAGAAGTTTAGTAATCTACCTGGAAATGGTTGAGCACATGAGGTTAGAATTGACATTCGACAAGATTGGAAAACTAACCGTGTACAATCTATAAGCATCCATTTCCTGCCGGACGAAATGCACTAAGCTCTGAGTTGCAGAATTTATCCATTGGTCTAGGACATCGACATTCGAAGAACTCTGCAAAGTTTTCTGGTCAGTAGGAATGAATGGTCCAAACCCATCAATCTCAAGTCTTTTTGCATTCTGAACAATGAACCTATATGCATTGTACCATGGCAAGAAAACATCTTTCACCTGCATTCATATAATCACCTTCCAAATTAGGAGAAAACCAAAAGCTCTTTCAAAATAGTTACTAAAAGAACTGAATGTGCCAGCATATATAAAGGATACACTTACCACAGCAAAAACTCCTTCTTTCTTGAAGCGCAGAGGTTCAGCACGGACAACAGGAGAGTTTATCAGGTATAACCGCAATGCATCCTGCAAAACAAACATAAGTAGTTATAGTCTTTCACCAACAACCCATCAATCAGAAGAGTGGAGCACCTCATGTAACAATTGAGTAAATGAAGAAGCTCATGATTGACACAACTTACAGCTCCATAATCATTGATAACTTCTGAAGGTTGAGGATAGTTCTTTAATCGTTTACTCATCTTCTTCCCATCCTCAGCCAGGACAAGACCATTGCAAATGAGGTTTTTAAAAGCAGGTTTATCAAAAAGGGCGGTAGAAAGGACCATAAGGGTGTAGAACCTGCAATACATAAGAACCTTATAGATTCCACTATTTGAATTTTGGATCTTCTCTTACTAGGAATACATGAAAAGAACTAAGCTCACAGAGAACATAATCAGAATATAGAGAACATAATCAGAGAACATAATCCGAATATCACAACATACCATCCACGAGTTTGATCAAGACCTTCTGCCACAAAATGACCGGGGAAATTGTTCTCAAAGAGTTCGACCTTCTCAAAAGGATAGTGAATATAAGCATAAGGCATTGACCCACTCTCAAACCAGCAATCAAATACCTGGAAAAAATACAAAAAAATAGTTTTGTCACAAAGCAGAAGACAAATTTGAAAGAAAATATTGAAAGGTACAAGATCATTATAGAAGTTCAAAAACAGAGGGGATTAAATGTGGAGATTCCGTTCAGCCATTAGGCCTGGAGTGCCTAAACAAGCACTTCAACTGTATAGGTAAAATACTTCAGAGCTAGTACAATTGAATTTCAGCTTGCAAAACATGTTAAAAGTATTAGCTCCTAAGAAAAGAATTTGAGTTTACATAAGTGGAATAATGCATGTATCAGCCCTCAACAGGCACACAGCACGTCAAACGACCAGGAGAAAAGACAGCCCAAAAAGCAAAAAAAAAAAAAAAGGAAGAAAATCTTGTTAGTGGCAGTCCGAGGCAGCAGAAACCGATTTGTTTCAAATACGTATTCATTATTGTTCTCCTGACAACCCAATGACAACTAAAAACTTCTCAAAGATCGAATAAATAACACTGAGAATGTACACGATACCGGCAGCCAAAGGCAATAACGCACACTTCGTTAAAAATAGACCTCAGTTTCTCATTTGTCTCACAGCCCTGATCAACAGTTATGATCTTATCCAATTCAATATCAAATATTCCAGAGGTTTAACACGAGGATCAACATTTCAGCAGACAAATCAGTATTATAAGTCTTAAAGTAAATTTAAATGGACTCTTAAAATGTTTTCCTAACTCATATTTTTCTCCCTAACTCGACGAATAGGCAAATATGTGAATCCTTTATTTAATCAAAAGTAAAAAGGACCATTAATTCGCAAATTGATTCAGTCTCTTTAAAATAAAGCAAATAACATGAAAATATCTTTGTCGGATATACTTGAGTTTGATAAATGTAATATTAATGCTGTGGTAGCCTACTGCTAAATGGCAGATTAACTGGTCTTACATCCTCCACACGTCGAAGAGCGCCAAATTCCGGCCCCCGACTAGATGGAATGGTAATGTGATCAATGTTGTGACGATGCAAGTCTGTCACCTGTAAATTGAGAAAGAAGAACACCGTTGAAGTTAATTGTCCCGATACAAATAAAACTGAGACTGCAAGTAACTCAGCAAAAGGATCATTGGAGAGAAGCCATGCTACTCAGAAAACTAAACAGAAACTTAAACATGTGGATAAAAACTGAAGTTTCTAAATTGTAGTATATGATTTTCTTACCAGCTCTTAAAGCTTTTCAAGGCTGTTTTATCGTATTTTGAGTTTGACTTAAAATAGCAGTCTTCTACAACATGGGTTTTTAAAGGAAAAAATTCAACTTGTAATAGAACTTGGTCACATCCAAGAGCTTATAAAACATACCAACATCAGAGAATGAATCCTCGGAGAAAGATGATAAAATATAAATCAAGCAGTAAATTTATCTTTTATTTTCCATAAAGGAAGTAAATTTCATTAAGAGGCTACTTCATAAAAAAAAGATAAGAGAATTATAAGACTGTCATCAACATAGAGTGCTGAAAGTAAAACAGGTATTACAATATCGGAACGAAGGCAAAACCTTAGCACCAGAGAGCTTTTCCAGTTTTTTAATGGAGTCCATAACGACTATCTCCTCACCATCCTCACTAGTCCACACAGGAAGAGGAGTACCCCAGAACCTACTTCGGCTAACAGCCCAGTCTCTTGCATTTTCTAACCAATTGTGGAAGCGTTTTTCCTGTAATAAAGAACACAAAATAAAATGAAGATCAGGATGAATTATTGGGTTCTGTAAAGACAATTTATAAAAATTCGAACAATCATGATCTGTTAATGAAACAAAGTTAGTTAGCTTTCACATTCTGCAAAGTTACAATAGAAGTCCATGAAACCTAACTCCCAGAACTAAAACCTGGAAAAGCAACTGAGCTTCAACAAAGGTGGATGATAGTTAATATCTCCACTAAAGTAGAATATTACTGACAAAATTCCAGGCTCAGCAGTGTAGTACTCCATCACATTGGACTACCGAATGCGTCGTTTAAAAAAATAAATTTTACTCTGTATTTAAAAGGCGGAAGAGCAGTAGAAATGCTTTATCAATAATGCCATGGAGCATAAGCCCAAAAAGCCTTCTATTTTTGAATATTTTAAGACATAAATATTTTACAAAGAAAAATACATAAAAATTTGACTAAAATCCAAAAGGGAAAAACTACAAACTAATTTAAATATCTAGGCAGTGGCATATATACAAGAAAACAATAAACAAGCCACCAAATCCAAGATGCTTGAACAAAAAACTTCTAGGATGTTCAAGGCAAACAATCCAAGTAAAGCATGCATGGGGCGCTCTGAAGCGAGTAAGTTAAAAGGTTCTTTCGCGGGTAAGGCAGCAGCATGGAGTAAATAATGAATAAGGCCTGACAACGCAGAGCGGAACCAACACAAACCAGTGTAACAAACAAATCAGCAGTCAAATTTCTATTCCTGTGAACACAATACTTATTTTATGAGCCAACAAAAATGATAAACGCTGAAAGAAAATAATAACCTTCACAAAATCAGGAACCCAGTAGGTTTGCTTATTGTTCGCTAGCAATTTATCCTTAATTTTTTCCACCATAATAAACCTGGTCATACATAAACCAACAATACCATCCAAGAAAACATCAATACAGATGTCAATAGATGCATGACAGCATATGAAAAGATAAACATTATTGGTCATCAAAAAGAGAATAAATATTACTATAAAAACAAAAAGAATATTAAAATAAAAACTTGTCGAAGTTCAATATCCAATGTCAGGTGGTAAACTTCATGAATTTTCAGTTACCATGAAACTAGAAAGGCAATCCAGTAAATCATTTAAAAGAAAGCCAGCAATTCAAGAAAGAGGAAAGAAGACATTAAAAAGAATTCAGAAATACACATAACTGACAATAGAGCTCAATATAATATATAGATGGGGAAAAGCATGATTTAGGTGCTTGAACCGTTGATGATCCTTCCGGGTTTTTTTGTCATATATATGGTAAAACACTCCAGACCCCGAGCAGTGGCTCTTTTCCAACTTGCTCCCTCGGTGACTCAAACACCCAACCTTAGCATTCGAGTTGGAAAGCCATTTCCACTAGGCTATCCCTCTCTTGTCTGATAATCCTTCCAATAGTCTAAAGAAGTAACTTCCCCTCCTCTCACTTGTATTGCAAGAAGAATGATCGCAATATGAAAAATTATGTATGTTTCATAACAACATCCTCTTTTCCATCTAAAAGGCGAAGTTTGAAAGTCATATTTCCCTCTTTTACTACCCTATGAAGCACCATAATTGACCCCTTGTTATCCAGATCAATTCGCATAGCTTAAAAAACTCTAGATGCAAGTAACTGCTAAACACGACTACCAGATTTATTCTCAACGTGTGAAAATTATGCTTGGACTTTTTAGCATAACAGAATTGGTTTTCCTTCTAAATGTTAGGTTTTTTCGTAATGGTAGTCATAATCTCAGAGGACTAGATAAATACTGCAATCATAACACAACAGAAAAATAAAGGATAGAAACTGTGAGATGCATGGAATGATCTGAAGTATGTTACCAGCTAGGAACTGCTCTGTAAATTAGAGGTGTGTCAGATCTCCAGCAAAAAGGGTAAGAATGCATAAACTTTCCAGATTTGACAAGTCTTCCTTTGTCCTGAACCAAACAAAAGTATCTTAAGCATGGATGTTGACCATAACTAAATAAACGACCATACATATATAAAACCATAAACAAACACAATTCCTCACTCAGATTAATGACAAGCTACCTACAAGGTTTATGGGAAACCATATTGTCTTTGATGGGCGTTTTCAGCCGGCCGATTTTATTCAGAAATATTGTCAAAATCTCACCCCACTTTTCGTAAAAATTAAAGGTGGGTACATTATAGTGCCACAAAAAAGAAAGTACTAGAGTCTCTTGCCTTCACTGCTTGAGTGATATCATTATCTGCCTCCTTAACATATTTATCTCTGAAGTCAGTAATTCTATCAGTAAAGCAGCCATTATCATCTACCGCTACAATCAGGCTCTCCCCCTACACAAAGCAAAAACAAACAAGTCAATTTGATTGGAGTATTAAAATGGTAAACTCCAAATGTAATAATTCTCGAAAGAGCTTCAGAAACAACAAACAAATAAAGGCTAATCTAATCAAACATTTGGGAAAATGGCTTGCAGTTACAAAATATGCCACTTAGTTTGCAAAGAAAGAGCAAGAAAATTGCCAAAATCCATAATGTACTTCCATCGGCAAGAGAACCATGAAAATCTAGATACTAGGTGGTTATGGAAAAGGGTACGACAGACCTCCAAAAGGTCAAACTAACAAGCACAATGAGCTCCTAATATTTTCACAAGTATTCCAGTACATTCTCCCAGGAAAAAAGGGTGATGACAAGTCAGATATTGCATAGGAAAGTAAAAGTGATAAACTCGTGCAGGTCCTGACACTTGTAGGAACGTACTACACAGCCAAAAGCTAATAACAAAGCATATAAGTTCCAGAGTATATATCCAAATACAGACAATGAAACATGTTTTCTATTACAGGCAGATAGGATTGATTGCAAAAAATACTTTGAAGTTCCATAAGTTTTCGAACCTTATTGATTATGTGGTTTTCAATACAAACACGATAATCGTCCTCACCAAAGGCAGGAGCACAATGAACAATTCCAGTACCACTGTCAGAAGTCACATAATCATCTGCAACGACTCTGAATGCTGAGTCGGAAAAATCCTTGAAGTAATCAAACAGTGGAATATACCTGCATTGAATATCTATATGTCAAGCTTTCTTGATAAGATATCTATAGGTTAACCTTGAAAGTCAGTACCGGCACTAAAAATATTAGGTTCACCACTGACCAAATTAATAGTGTCTCATGCAAAAGAGAAAAAGTAAAAACTTTAATTGTGGGAAGGGATTTATCGCAATCCAACAAAATGGCCACATGTACTAGGCAACAAGACAATGTTGCTTAAAATACAAGAGAGCACACTGGGTCAAGATAAGAGGTCCAGGTAAAAGAGAATATCTAAATTTTTCACAACTATATGGTTCACAAATCACATAAAGACCAGCACTTAGGTCCAAGAAGGCTAAAGAGAACCTTCGGATGTACTAGCTTATAAGCCCTTCCACTACTATCTTCTCTGCTTTCTAGCTTAATTAAGTGAACTCTGCCATCCCCCAAAATAATTTACACTTAGCAGACCATCTAACCACCAATCAATCAATCACCATCCGACCCATCCAACCACCAAAATAGAGAGATGGTTGTTGGGCGTCCCAAGTGAAGGGGGGTAAGCATATCATTGCCAAGCATATGATGAGTAACTGATGAACAAGATCCTAAAATCAGATAACAGACACAGACCTGACACCACACATTCTAGCATGCCTAAAACCACTTCATTTGACAATTGAGGTCAATTCTTAATCAAAGCAATTGCATATCCTTTCTTCATGATAAAGAAACGCTTCATTTGATGATATCCCTTGTTTCTGACAATCTGCTCTCTTAAGATATTTCTCTTCTTTTCATATTTTAGGGTGAGATTATTTTCCTGATTAGGCCTGTCCAACATACATGCAAAAAAAAATTTGGGCTCATACACCTCTATAAGAGGAGGAAGAGAGGTGTGAAGTCACACCTGCTAGGCTACATTCTTACTCAAATGATAAGAAGCAAATACATCCAAGAGTCAAAATTCAACGTGTTGGCAAGCATCAAAGATTGGCCTTTCAAGGGGCTCGTTCGAATAATTGAAGTCATAGCCGGTAAAGTCATTTAACATGTTCACGAAAACATAACCCCAAAAAAAAAAACTAAATCAATTACCAATGAACGGCTTTTATTTCAATGTGCAGCATATGAGTCGGTCAAATATGAATCAGCATACAAGACAGAAGACATGTAAATCAAGTGAGCCTCACATTAGAACGTAAAGATGAAAGGATCACTTTTAGACCCCACGTTGTGGGATTTCACTGGGTATGTTGTTGTTGTTGTTGTTGATCACTTTTATTCAAGATACTAGCTACCATATTGCGGGCGACAAGAACAGAACTTTGTGCAGCATGTCAATTAACAAAGTTCAAGAAGAAAAATAGCTCACTTCTTCCCCACAAGGGACGACCCAGGGAATTTATCCACCACCTCATAAGTTTCCACATTCTGTGATTTACCACCAGATGGCTTTGTCTTAGAATTTGGAACTTGAGTGTTAGCAGCAGGTCCATTTGGCGTGACCTTTTTCGCCTTCTCAACTGGTAGCTCGGACAATCGAGATTCTGCCACCACATATATCTTCCCATTGAATTTATTGTGAACCTGATCGTATTATCAAATCAACAATAACAAGCTTAGATTAAAGTAAACATTTCAAGATTTACACACATATTCCATAGTGATCCATACCAATACAGATTAAAGTAAATATTTCCCGATTTACACATATTCCACTGTGATCACATATACAATTTGATTAAATGTCGCAGAGAAGGAAATTAACAAAAACTGAAGACCTTTGACTTTATAACAACAATACTAACCGCATTTGAAGCACTAATAAGTTAAAGTAACAACAAGACCTTCAGACTCCGAAAGTATTGTAATCCAATTAAAGCAACGATCCACTCAAATTTCGAACCAGAAGTTTTACCAAGGGACTAACCTTGACGTATACAAAATTGGCGTTGACACAAAGAGCAAGATTACTTGGAAGGGTCCAAGGAGTTGTTGTCCATGCAACGAAGGATGCACCCTCAGGATCATCAACTATAGGGAAGGAAACCATGATTTCAGGGTCACTTACTTCCTGCACCAGACCCAAAAAAGGAAAATAAACTTCTTGATTAAACATCACCAGAACAAGGAGGGAAAAATTGCACTTTGTGCACTGCTAAATGATTTCCATTACAAACCTTGTAATTTGAATTAGCTTCAAAATTGGATAATGGAGTCTTCAAACCAGTACTATAAGGCATAACCTGCAAAAACAATAATCCGGAGAAGAGTCAAGTTTCTTTCAAACCCAACTATACTACTGGTTCTTTCAAACCCAACTATACTACTGGTTCTTTCAAACCCAACTATACTACTGGTTCTTTCAAACCCAACTACACTGGTCTGAGCCCATCTGCTCCAATCTTGGTGGATAAACTTATCCGACACCCGTATGAGTTTAAGCATGCGGGCTGGTGGATTAATCGAGGTAGCACAAACAAGCCCGGACAGGCAGACACCACAGTGGGAAAAAGACGTTTTTCTCAATCTGAACACTCAATTTTTTGTTTTTTATTTTTTTTTAGAAAGGTTACAGTATTACAAATATTTAGCACAACAGTGTGCTGATAGCCATATAAATTACGGTATAAATTATGATACTAAACAGATTGTTCTTAGATTTTCTTTTTCAAAAAAAACATACTAGATCAAGTATCATCCTGAATTACACTACTGTTTCTTTCAAACCCAACTACACTACTGTATCCGGCACCCGTATGAGTTTAAGCATGCTGGGCAATGGATTAATTGAGGTAACCCTTCTCTTTAGAAAGGTTATATTATTATAAATTTTCAGCACAGAGGCTGTGCTGATAGCCATATGATACTTGATGATTTTTTTAAAAGAATTTATAAAAAAGTATACAACTTAAGCATCATATTGAATTATATTATTAGAAGTTAAAGAAAGAAGAAGAGGGATAAACCTTGAAACCCTTATAAACAAGACACTGGTCTGAGCCCATCTGCACCAATCATGGTGGGCAAATTTATCCGGCACGCATATGAGTTTAAGCATGCTGGCTGGTGGATTAATTGAGGTGACCTTTTTTCAGCACAAAGGCTGTGTTGATAGCCATATAATACTCAATGAACTATTTTTTAGGCAAAATAAAAGGCATACTACTTTCTTATTAAGCATCAGCTTGAATTATACAACAAGTTCAAGAATGAGAGAAAAGGACAAAGACCCTTCTGGTACTACACTTATAAACTAGACCCTTCTGGAACAACTACACTTATAAACTAGACCCTTCTGGAACAACTACACTTATAAACTAGACCCTTCTGGAACAACTATACTAATGTATCTTTCACCCAGCTACACTACTGTTTCTTTCAAACCCAACTACACTGATCCGAGCCCATCTGCTCCAATCTTGATGGACAAATTTATCCGGCACACACATGAGTTGAAGTATGCTGGCTGGTGGATTAATTGAAGTAACCTTTTTTCAGCAAAAAGGTTGTGCTGATAAACCATATAATACTCCATGAACTGTTTATTTAATATGAAATAAAAAGCATACTACTTTATAATTAAGTATCAGCTAGAATTAGAAGGGGAGACTTGGAGTAACTGGTAAAGTTGTTGCCATGTGACCAGGGTCATGGGTTCAAGCCATGGAAACAGCCTCTTGCAGAAATGTGAGGTAAGGCTGCGTACAATAGGCCCTTGTGGTCCAGCCCTTCCCCGGACCCCGCGCATAGCGGGAGCTTAGTGCACTGGGCTGCCCTTATCAACTTGAATTACACAGCAAGTTCAAGAATAAGAAAAAACCCCATTCTCACAACAGTCTTCTCCCATTCACCGACATACCGGGTCGCAATAGCCTTACATTCCTCATTATACTTATCAATACCCATTTCAATCACTTGTTGTTTAGTTTTAATTCCTAATTTCTCATCAAATTCATGTTCAACAGGTAATCCATGACAATCCCACCCAAATCTTCATGTCACATGATGACCCGTCATTACCTTATTTGTTGTTCTAATTTTGTCCTTACCTATTATCTAATAATCATACTTTATCCTTTACCCTATCTTTTTATAGTAGCTCTACCATGTACCCTACTTGTAGGTTTATCCTTCACATTGCTAATGCGTGGCAATATGTAACTGCGAAAAACAATAGAATATATCCAAACGTTGTATTCATCAAAACAATACAGTATGATACAATACAATACAATACAATACAACACAATACGATACATTATAAAACAATATGTAACAAACATCGAAACAGTGTACGGAAAAAGGACAAACCTTGAAGCCACTATAAACAAGACCCTTTTGAAACAACAGAGCGAAAACCCACCAAACACTTTCCAGAAACCCCAAACCATCGTCTTATACCCATTCTTGAAATCAATCCATATCCCATTCTCACCACAGTCTTCTCCCATTCACCGACATACTGGGTCACAATAGCCCTACATTCCTCATTAGACTTATCAATCCCCATTTCAATCACTTGTTGTTTAGTTTTAATCCCTAATTTCTCATCAATTTCATGTTTAAGCGATAACCCATGACAATCCCAACCGAATCTTCCCGTTATTACCTTATTTCTTTTTCTCATTTTGTCCTTATTGTCTAATAATCATACTTTATCTTTTACCCTATCTTTTTATAGTAGCTCTACCTTGTCCCCTACTTTTTTTAGGTTTATCCTTCAAATTGCTAATATGTGACATTATGTAACGGCGGAAAACGATACAATCTATCCAAACGTTGTATTCATCAAAATAATACAGTATGATACAATACAACACAATACGATACATTATAAAATAATATGTAACAAACATCAAAACAGAGTGTACGAAAAAAGGACAAACCTTGATGCCTCTATAAACAAGACATTTTTAAACAACTGAGCAAAACCCACCAAACACTTTCCATAAACCCCAAATCCATCGTCTTATACCCATATTTAAAATCAATCCACCTCTCCATTCTCATAACAGTCTTCTCCCATTCACCGACATAACGGGTCACAATAGCCCTACATTCCTCATTATATTTATCAATCCCCATTTCAATCACTTGATGTTTAATTTTAATCCCTAATTTCTCATCAATTTCATGTTCAACTGGTAATCCATGACAATCCCACCCAAATCTTACGGTCACATGATGACCCGCCATTACCTTATTTCTTTTTCTCATTTTGTCCTTATTGTCTAATAATCATATTTTATCCTTTAACCTATCTTTAATAGTAGGTAGGTTTATCTTTCAAATTACTAATGTGTGACATTATGTAACGGTGGAAAACTATACAGTCTATCCAAACGTTATATTCAGCAAAACAATGCAATATGATACAATACAATACAACACAATACAATAGAATCCGATACATTATTATAAAACAATATGTAACAAACATACATAGTGTACGAGAAAAGGACAAACCTTGAAGCCTCTATAAACAAGACCCTTTTGAAACAATTGAGCAAAGACCCACCAAACACTTTCCATATACCCCAAATCCATCGTCATATACCCATTCTTAAAATCAATCCATCTCCCATTCTCACCACATTTTTCTCACATTCACCGACATGACGGATCACAATAGCCCTACATTCCTCATTATACTTATCAATCCCCATTTTAATCACTTGTTGTTTAGTTTTAATCTCTAATTTCTCATCAATCTCGTGTTCAACTAGTAATCCATGACAATCCCACCCAAATCTTAGGGTCACATGATGACCCATCATTACCTTATTTCTTTTTCTCATTTTATCCTTATTGTCTAATAACCATATTTTATCCTTTAATCAATCTTTTATAGTAGGTAGGTTTATCCTTCAAATTGCTAATGTTTGACATTATGTAACGGGAAAAAATTACCTCTATCTTGGAAGGTAGAGAGGATGTTTCCGATAGACCCTCGGCTCAAAATGATACAATCTAACCAAACGTTATATTCATCAAAATAATACAATATGATACAATACATCACAATACGATACATTATAAAACAATATGTAACAACATTGTACGGAAGCAAAAACCCAACAAACACTTTCTATAAAGTCCAAATTCATAATTTTATACCCAGTCTTGAAATCAATCCATCTCACCATAGTGTTCTCCCATTCACCAACATACCGGGTCACAACAACCCTACATTCCTCATTATATTTATCAATAACCATTTCAATCACTTGTTGTTTAGTCTTAATCCCTAATTTCTCATCAATTTCATGTTCAACTGGTAATCCATGACAATCCCTACCAAATCTTAGGGTCACATGATGACCCGTCATTACCTTATTTTTTTCCCTCATTTTGTCCTTAGTTATTGTCTAACAATAATATTTTATCTTTTACCCTATCATTTTATAGTAGCTCTACCTCGTACCCTACTTTTCTTGTATGTTTATCCTTCAAATTGCTAATGTGTGCCATTATGTAACGGCGAAAAACAATACAATCTATCAACAACAACACACCCGGTGTAATCCCACAAGTGAGGTCTAGGGAGAGTAAGGTGTACATAGACCTTACCTCTATCTTGAAATGTTATTTCTGATAGACCCTCGACTCAAAATGATACAGTTTATCCAAATATTATATTCCTCAAAAAATTACAGTATAACACAATACAATACAACACAATACGATACATTATAAAATAATATGTAACAAACATCCAAACAGAGTGGACGAAAAAAAAGGACAAACCTTGAAGTCTCTATAAACAAGACCCTTTTGAAACAACTGAGCGAAAACCCACCACAAACACTTTCCATAAACCCCAAATCCATCGTCTTATGCCCATACTTAAAATCAATCCATCTCCCCATTCTCACCACAAACTTCTCCCATTCACCGACATAACGGGTCACAATAGACCTACATTCCTCATTATACTTATCAATCACTTGTTGTTTAGTTTTAATCCCTAATTTCTCATCAATCTCATGTTCAACGGGTAATCCATGACAATCCCACCCAAATCTTAGGGTGACATGATGACCCATCATTAACTTATTTCTTTTTCTCATTTTGTCCTTACTTATTGTCTAATAACCATATTTTATCCTTTAGCATATTTTTTATAGTAGGTAGGTTTATCCATCAAATTGCTAATGTGTGATATTATGTAACGGCGTAAAACTATACCATCTATCCAAACGTTATATTCATCAAAACAATACAGCATGATACAATACAATATAATCCAATACATTATTATAAAACAATATGTAACAAACATACAAACATAGTGTACGAGAAAAGGACAAACCTTAAAGCCTCTATAAACAAGACCCTTTTGAAACAACTGAGCAAAGACCCACCAAACACTTTCCATATACCCCAAATCCATCGTCTTATACCCATTCTTAAAATCAATCCATCTCCCCATTCTCACCACGGTCTTCTCCCATTCACCGACATAACGGGTCACAATAGACCTACATTCCTCATTATACTTATCAATCCCCATATCAATCACTTGTTGTTTAGTTTTAATCCCTAATTTCTCATCAATCTCATGTTCAACTGGTAATCCATGACAATCCCACCCGAATCTTCGGGTCACGTGATGACCCGTCATTGATTGGTACCGGGTCACGATATCTTTAATTGTACCAGCTAATATATGCCCGTAATGTGGTAAACCCGTTGCGAAAGGGGGTCCATCGTAGAAGACATATTCGGGTTGTTTTTCGGTTTTTTTGAGCTGGTTTTCAAATGCTTTGACTTGTTCCCACCATTTAAGGATTTTTTCTTCTTGATCTGGAAAAGAGAAATCTTTGCCTTCACATACATCATCCATTGTTGTTGTTGTTGAGAGAGAAATCGGCGATTTTGGAGATTGTGGAAAGGCTAGGGTTTAACAGTGGTAGAGTGAGCGAAGAAACAAGAAAATATTATAGTAACTGTTCAAGTCAATCTGGCTCAATAAAATTAGTCTCAAGAAAAAATTGCACGGTTTTTCTTTTTAAATGGACCGATTTTAATTTGGTCTTTCCCTAAATGTTTTTGAGTAAGTCTAGCAAGGCATAATTTTTTTAATGTGTGAGTGAGATATTATGATTCAAAAATATAATTTTATATTTCGCAAAAAAATAAAATTGGTAGTTTCCTAAGAATAAATTGCACGATTTTCCCTTTAAATGGATAGATCGTTAATTTGATTTTAAATTTTTATTCTTTGAAATTGACTTTATATTTAGTGAGACATAAATTCTTTAAAATTTGAGTCATAATTATGAAATATTATGATCCAAAAATATAATTTTATACTTTGAGAAAAAAAATTGCATTGAGAGACAAAAATTAAAAATCAAAATAAAGATAAGAGGGTCTGTCATAAAAGACGTACGTCACTACAAATGGGGCCGAGGAGGGTGGTGTGTACATACACTTTACTATATTTGGTAGGTAATAGGTTATTTTCGATAGACCTCAGCTCGACGAATAACAGTTCAAAGTAGTTTAAAGTAATACATAATGTAATACTATTTTATATTTCTCGCAAGAGACATCAAATTCCTGATAAAAATTCACTATGTTTTAAATAATATGTAATTGTAAGAATAATCTATTCTCGTGATTCCAAGAATAATTTCAAGTATTATATAAGCCTAATTCATGTTAATCTCGTGACCTTGACTTTAAAATAATTATTTACCCCAAAAAAGTACAATTGAATTTATAAGTAGTTTTAAGGATACGTGGTTCGATTCGCAAATAAGTGAAATAAATAATTAGCAATAAGTAAACGAATGAAAATATCAAGCAAAAGAAGTAGCTTGAATTAGTGAAGTCTTGATTGAAACTTATCAATGAACTTGGTTTGGTCCTTAGCTAAGTTGCTTCGAGCCCGAGCAAATATTGTGAGCTTTTATAGATTTAATTATAATGAAATTGTGCAAGTAGACAAAAGTGAGAATCAGATGTCCTTCCAACATGAAGGTTGGGCTCCTTTTATAGCTGACAATACAAGGCATTTATGCCCAAGAATCACTCCATTAAATGCAATAAAATGCTAGAAACGGTCACTTAGTGAGCGAATAGTAATGACTGGCGCCATATCCGGAACAGGTAGGCGATAAGCTCATTTGAGCTTCCAACCGATATCAACAGGTTCGGTCACCATTTGGTGATACCTGGTTCGACCGTCAACCGACCTTATTACGACACCCGAACTTACCACCGGTACAAATTGTTCCTTCCTTCGATTTCCATTCCCAAACCATGCTACGTGTCATGTCGGTTTTCACCGTATACAGATAGTCTCCACACTTCCAATATCAAATTTTACCTAAATGATGGGAAGTGAAAATGATTTCTTCGACATATTCCCTTGCAAGCTTCCCTTTCAAATTACTTCGGAATAGGCAGAAAACGAAACACTTCCAATTCCCAAAATCTGACTCGTGTCTTATCACTTTGCGACTTCGGACACGTGTCACCCTCTAATTTAACTGTCACTTCGGTGCATGAATCGAAGCGTTTTGTAATGATGATCATGACCCTAACCCTATTTCCTTATTTTCCTCAAATTTTACCTTCTGGTATATCTCTCTTAACCCTGCGAGCACTCAGTTGTCTTCAAATCTTCATACCCACTTTAAATCTTCAAATCTTCATAATTCAAACCTTCATATCTTCATAACTTCATACATTCATACCTTCAAACCTTCATAACTTTAAATCTTCATCACTATGACAAAACCTTTATGTTCTGCTTCCATACAATTGTCTCTGACAACTTTTTCACCGCTAGTTCCTGATGAAACCACCGGCGTTGGTAACTCCTCTAAAGTTCATGCCACACCCGACCCTAGAGCATATGATATGCTCTCTTCCATTTTTTGTTTTGAGAGTGAGTTCATTATTTTCACCGCCTCTTCGAAATCCAATCGAGGTAAGAAGTTAGAAGTTTATAAACGTCTATTAAAGCCACCGACCTTGATACAGTTCGAAATGACTATGGTTGGACTACTCTTTCCGGGATCGTTATACCCGGCCCAGACGAAGATATTACTACCTTCAGATCTGGGTATTCCAACGAATATACCTACCCTTTAACCTTCAAGCTCGTTCCTCACATTGACAACATGATTCTTAAAATATGTCGGACATACAATTTGTATCTTGCACAAATTGGTTCGTCTGTATGGAGGATCGTTACTTGCCTCCGGTTCCTGGCCAATTTGGTCAATCAACCTTTTACTTTAGATCATTTGATTCATTTATACGTTTCCCAATTCTTTCATGGCAGCGGCGTTCAGCTCTCGAGTCGAGGCAAATTCTCCATCCTCTCGAGCGTCGATGAAAAACGAGATTGAGGATGGATGAAATGTTTTGTCACAGTCCCTACTGCAAAATTATCTCAGCTAGGTATATGCCTTTCCTAGAGGAATGGAACATGCACCGTAAGTACTCAGCCTTCTCTTCTTTCAATTTAAATAACTTGCCTTCTAATCTTCCTTTTTTTTGTCTTTTTAGTCGTACAATAGATTCTTGCCCACGTGGATAACCTCCATACATGGGTCGAGAAAATAATAAGCACTTAGCCGCATAAGAAACGGATATGGAAAGAACTTTCTGACAAACGATAGGTAGACCGAAACCACAATTAGTATTCGCCTAACTCCTTTTTTGATTTCAACCACAGCCTTGTACACTTTTTCTATTTTTCAAACTTACAGGTTTACCGAAGGGCTCCTCGACCTCGAGGTCCAATCCATCTACTGCTCCAATTATCCCTGACCTGATATTTGATACAGATGAATCAATTCAATGTATCACCGAAGTCCCAAAAAATCATCGAAGCCTCTGAAATCTCATTTGGTTGGCTCAAAGAGGAAAAGAGCCTCAGAAGTATCTCAGTAGAAGATATTTGCGTGGGAAAGGTCACTGCTACCACTACTCTAGTGGAGGATACTCATGTCAAATTTAGAGAAGAGAATGTTACAGAAGCTATCAAACCAATTTTGTTGCTGACCGATACCATAGTTATTCCTGCCACTGGTCACCGAGCATGTCATCATCGAGGATGACAACAAAGCCACAAACAATGAGTCATTGGCTAAGAAACCCATAACTTCAATTTCAACTCATCTTTCATCATCACAACCAGCCCAAAGCTTTGGTCAAGAAGACTTTGAGCGACTCTTTGAGGAAGTCAGAACCTCCGCTAACCCGACCGAGCAGTCGAACACCTCCGAGTTTGCTCACCTGGTCATACCTCAGAAGTTGACAAAGTCTACCCGAACTCCGAATAACCATTCCAGCTCCCGGTCTAAACTCGTAAGTGTTTACCCGGCCCTAAGTGTGGACCCGTGAAAAGTGTGATCTGTCACTATTTCATTACATGAAGACACTAACTTTTTATCCCGGCCAATTGGAGTTGCCTACTACTTGAGATCTCTGATATCGGAGTCCGATAGTGGAAAATGAATAATGTTTCTTGGTAGTGCCTCTTCAACGAGGGTATCCATGCCTTTAACCGAGTACGTATCCTTCTTGATTGCTTAAGTTGGTACTTGTATTATTTTCTCATTTCTAACATTCCCTCAGTTTTCAATTTTGAAGCCATCCGTTCTAGTTGGTGAGGGCTTCATCCGATGCATAGATGAAAACGAGCACCTTAAAGGGTAATTGGACGCCCAAGATAAAGAGATTCAGCACCTCAAAGGGCTTCTTCAACAGAAAGACGCTCAACTACAGCAAGTCGGTGACTTGCCCATTGTCCGGGCTGAGCTGGACCAGGTCAAGGACGACTACCTCCGAGCAATGAACGACTTCAAGCTTGTCACCGAGAAAAAAATTAACGAAGAGAATGAAAAACTCTTCCAAGACGTCGAAGTCCTCACCCAAGAGCTCAGGGAACAAGAAGAGGTTCGGCACTACCAAGCTCAACGAATGGAATTTTTTAATACTGAACTCGACCGCCTTAATGTTGAGCTTGCTGCAATTGATGCAGATAGGCCCACCTACCTTACTGCGCTGAAGATGGTTCAGGATCAAGCTGACCAACAAGCCCAAACCAACGAAGGGATGAGGAATAAGCTCGAGGCCTCGAACTAGAGGAATATTGAGATTTCGGCCTAACTTGCTCAAGTCTTAGCTGAACGAAACCATGCTCTGTCTGATGTAGAGGCCGATGTGGATCGAACGGTGCTAAAAACTAAGCACATAAAATGGAATGTCCGTAGGTACACTTTGGAGAAGGCTCGAGATGGGATCTCAAAGATTGACGACAAGATTAAAGAGGTCGAGCTCCGAGCCTATTGCAAGTTAAACGTAGACAGTCCTGAAGATGATCCAGAGGACTCTGAAACTGAGTCCGATTAAGATGTAGGCTTTCATGCCTTTATATTTATTTTTATTTTGTTTCCTTTGAACGTGTTTGATCCGGCCGTTTACTGGCATTGTATATAAAATGAACACATATTCTAGTCATGCACTTAGCTTGCGCAGAGCCGAATGAAAGTTCTTTTCGATCTTAAAAATAACTTTAATAAATTGTACAATCTTGTACTTTTAGTTTGCTCTATACCGGGAAATTTCTTTCGGTTTCGGGTCATTCAATGACTAAATAAGGATCTTATTTTTATGCTAATGAATAGGACTTCACTTCGGGCATGAAAATTGGAACTTCATTTATTTGCAATTTCTTAGACAATTTAAAGTGTCTTTAAGATTAATCTCGATTAATTTAGAACTAATGCCTTAGAAGCGTACTCTAGGAACTTTACTTATTTTTGTTCTGGATTCCCTAGTTAAGGATTTTAAGAAATTCATTAGCTCGTAAGCCTAGAGGTTTTATCGATTGCCCGGAGACAAGAGTATGCAAATGAATATAATCAAAGCAAATTTGGAACAAAAAGCATTTTCATTCAAATTTTGCATCGGTCAAACGATTGGGAAAGATTCATTCGATCTTTTTGCCTTTATATTTTCTGTAATGACATTAACACTCTTGGGCAAGATTCATTCGATCTTTAACCCTTACAATAGTCCTAAAAACTTTTTTTTAAATCTCCTCCAACTTCGAACTTAAAATTTCCTTATAGCTCCGAAACATCGAACTTTTTTGCCTTCAAACTTCTTCACCGAGGGTATGGCAGTCTCCTAGTATTTGTATTCGAAGTTATGAGAATTTAGACACTGCTTTTTTTTAATACCGGGCAGTCCCCATTGTTTGTCCGTTCTTCAGCTATTTAGTAACACGTTTTACATTATTGCCTCATTAAAAACCTTACCGAAAAAACCCTTTTCGGGATAAAAAACCGCACTAAGGGAAAAAGAGTGCAACACGTGTTTTCAGACCTAATCTTAACTTTTGCTCGGTCTTGAACCCATGACTCTGACTTTGCTCCTGCAAGAGTTAGTTTTATTAAACAAATGAAGTTCAAGTAATTAAACAAACATATACCTTAGTAGTAATGTCGCTTCAAGTGTGCAACGTTTCAATTGTTCGACAAATTTTGACCATCTTAGTTGAACAAATTTTTGACCATCTCCGACTTTTAATTGGTACGAGCCTTTACAGGTTATTATTGACATTTTGTAGGGACCTTCTCAATTTCCCTTTGTTGGAATTTTTGATGTTGAGGGTTACCTTCTGTAGAACCAAGTACCCTACTTGAAAATGCCTCGGATTAGCCCTTCGGTTGTAGTATCGACCCATCTTTTGTCTTTGGTCCACTAACCGAAGTAATGACAACTCACAATGTTCATCTGTTAAGTCGAGCTTGATAGCCATAACTTCATTGTTCGATTCTTCGGTTGCAAGGCTAAACCTTAAGTTGGCTCAACAACTTCCATCGAAATTAGTGCTTCTGCACCATAAACCAAAGAAAATGGTATTTCACTGGTACTGGATTTTGGCGTTGTTCTGTATGCCCACAATACCTTTGGTAAAATTTCCTTCCACTTGCCTTTTGACTTATTCAATCTCTTACTTAGATTCTGGATAATTATTTTATTTGTTGACTTTGCTTGCCCATTTGAACTTGGGTGATACGGAGTCGACACTATCTTCTTAATTTTCAACCCTTCAAGGAAGTCGTTCACCTTCTTTCCAATGAACTAACATCCATTATCGCAAGTGATATCCGTTGGTATGCCGAACCGGCAAATGATGTGGTCCCAAATAAAATCGATGACTTGCTTTTCTTTAACATTCTTGAGTGCCTTTACTTCAACCCACTTTAAAAAATAATCAATCATAAACAAAATGAAACGTATATTATCGGGTGCTCATGAGAATGACCCCACAATATCCATTCCCCATTTCATGAATGGCCATGGTGATAAAATCGGATGCATCAATTCCGTCAGTTGGTGAGTCATGGGTATGTGCCTTTGGCATTCATCATATTTTCGAACGAAGTTCTTTGCATCTTCCTCCATCTTAGACCAATAGTATCCAACCCTAATCAATTTTCGGACTAATAATTTTGCTCCTGAGAGATTGCCACGAGTCCCTTTGTGAACCTCGCGCATCACGTAATCAGTTTCTCTGGGTCCTAAACACCTTGCTAAAGGACCATAAAAAGACCTTCGGTACAACTGACCATCAACCAAACAAAATTTAGTTGCTTTAGTACGAAGGGCCCTCAACTCATTTGGATCTATAGGCAACTTTCCATCCCGAAGGTAGTCGATGTATTTGTTACACTAATCCCAAGTCAAGCTTGTCGTATTCACTTCGACATGACCACCATCAATCGCGAAATTAAGCAATTGCACATCTATTCCCGAATTAAACTCATTCGTTTCCACAGATGACCCCAAATTAGCCAAAGCATTTGCCTCATTGTTTTGCTCTCAAGACACGTGTTCCATAATCCATTATTTGAACCGATGCAATATCATGTGGATTTTACCCAAGTATTTTTGCATTCTTTCTTCCTTTACTTCAAACACCATGTTCACTTGATTAACAACTAGGAGTGAATTACATTTCGCTTCGATGACTTATGCTCCCAGACTTCTCGCTAACTCTAGACATGCAATCATAGCCTCATACTCGGCTTCAATGTTAGTTAATTTCACAATTCGTATTAATTGCCTAATAATATCTTTTATTGGCGCCTTAAGCACTACCCCGAGTCCGGAGCCTTTTACGTTTGAAGCTCCGTCCGTGTACAAAGTTCAAATCCCCAAAGTTTTTCCCGAGGTTAATAAAAGTTCTTTCTACTTCGGGAATCATTTCTGGTGTAAAGTCTGCTACGAAGTCTGTCAAAACCTGAGACTTTATGGCGGTTCTTGGTTTATATTCCATGTCATACCCACTAATTTCTACTACCCATTGGGCTAACCTACCAGGCATTTCCGGTTTATGCATCACATTTTTTATTGGATAAGTTGTTACTACACATATGGGATGACATTGAAAATACGGCCTCAACTTTATAACAACTGTTATTAATGCTAATGCCAATTTCTCTAAATGAGGGTACCTAGTTTCCGCACTAGCTAATGTTCTACTCACATAGTAAATGGAAAATTGTGTACCTTTCTCTTCTCGAACCAGAATTACACTTATAGCTACCCCGGACACCGTTAGATATAGGAACAACTTCTCATCTGGCTTCGGTTTATGCAATAGCGGCGGACTAGACAAGTACTTTTTCAAATTCCTCAAAGCTTGCTGACACTATGGTGTCCACTCGAAGTCACTCTTCCTTTTTAGCACATATAAAAATTGATGATTTTTATCCGAGGATCGAGAGATGAATATGCTTAGAGAGGCTATCCTTCCAGTGAATTTTTGTACCGCCTTCACATATTCGAGTACCTCCGGAATCTCCTCAATAGCTTTGACCTTATCCAGATTGATCTTTATTCCTCAGTTTAAAACCAAGAAACCCAAGAACTTGCTCGAGCCAACTCTAAAAGCATATTTTTCTGGATTCAACTTCATTATGTATTTTTGGAGTATGTTAAATGTTTCCTGCAAATGCTTTAAATGGTCCTTTGCTTCCAGGCACTTAACTAACATATCTTCAATATAAACTTCCATTGTGTTACATATTTAGCCCTCGAACATGATTAACTAGGCGTTAATATGTTGCTCTGGCGTATTTTAAACTGAATGGCATTACATTATAGCAATAGGTCCCGTACCTAATTATAAAAGAAGTTTTCTCTTTATCCTCTAGGTTCATCCTACTTTGATTGTACTCAGAGTAAGCGTTAAGAAAATTCAACATCTCATGCCCTGCCATCAATCATTCGATCGATATACGACAAAGGAAAATAATATTTTGGGCATGCTTTATTCAAATCCTTAAAATCTATGCACATTCGCAATTTATTGCCTTTTTTAGGTACGACCACTGCATTTGCTAACCAATCCATATACTCTACCTCCCGGATGGAACCTATATTTAAAAGCTTTGTTACCTCCTCCTTGATGAACTTATATTTGAAGTCGGCCATAGGCCTTTTTTTTTTTGCTTTACCGGGGGAAAACTCGAGTCCAAACTCAATTTATAAGTTGTAACCTCCGGTGGGATACCTGTCATATCTAAGTGGGACCATGTAAAGCAATCAAAATTATCTTTATGAAATTCAATTAATTTAAGCCCGAGCTCTGGGGTTAATCCGGTGTCCATGTATACCTTTCTGTCCGGTAAATACACGAACAAGATGACTTGCTCCAGCTCCTCTACAGTCGACTCTGTGGCATCTGAATCATCTTGTAGCACAAATGACCTCAAAATGCGAAAGTAATCTTCTTCATCCTCGTAATTTATCATTTCTTTCTCTTCATTTTTTGAACTCAACGAGCCCGAGTCTTGTGATTGTTGTTTCACCTCCTTGCCTTTAATTGCGTCCTTAATTTCTTTCGGTGTTTGTACCGATTATTCTATCGCGAACATCTCTCTTGACACCGGTTGCTCCCCTCAGATCGTCTTGATTCCCTTCGGTGTTGGGAATTTCAGCATCATGCGTAATGTCAAAGGTACAACCTTCATGTCATGTATCCAAGGCCTTCTAAACAAGGCATTGTACCTTATTTCGCCTTCTATGACATAAAATTTAATTTGTTGAGTTGTCCAGGATGCATTAACTGGAAGAACTATCTCCCCTCTCATGGTCTCACTTGCCATGTTAAAAACATTTAGAACTCGGGTTGCCGGTACAATTTGGTCCAACAAACCCAACTGCTCCACCACCTTTCATCGGATAATGTTGGCCGAGCTACATGGATTAGTTAAAATTCGCTTAATTTAAAATTTATTAATGAAAACAGAAATGACCAATGCATCATTGTGAGGCTGAATGATGCCTTTCGCGTTTTCATAATTGAAAGATATTGTTTCATCCGGTTCATACTTTTTAGACCTTTTCTCTCGAGTTATTGACATTTTTTTTCATTTTTGCGGTCATGATAGCTCCATTTGGAACATATATCACCCCGATAATTATATTAATGACTTGTTGGGGTTCAACCGGTTATGTCTGTTTGTTCGCTTCCCTATTTCTGTAGTTGCCCTTTGCACGATCACTTAAGAACTCGCGTAGGTGGTCATTTTCAATAACCGAGCCACTTCATCCCTTAACTGGCGACAATCCTTTGTTCGATGACTATGAGTTCCATGGTAATCACAAATCAAATTTGGATCTCTTTGAGTCGGGTCCGTCTGAAGCGGTCTTGTCCACCATGTCTCATTTATATGACCAATGGCCGAAACGAACCCAATTGTATCAACATTAAAATTGTATTATAACAGCCTCGGATTCTCCACAACGTTAGAAGAAGATCCACCAGTATCATTTTTGAATTTCAGACCCCTACTGGCAGACCCTCGATCATTACGTCTATCTCCTCTATCCGATGGGAAATTGTGATTGTTACGACCCCGATCAAATTTGAAATTCAACCTCTTCGGTTTCCCATAGGGTTGATATCTATCATTTGAATACTTCGGCTCCGAGTCGATTACCCTCTTTAATTTGTCAAAGTTTTTGTTCCGTCCTGCTGACCCCAGTGGGAGTTCAAGTTGATCATCTTACACCCTGACTTTGGACTCGTACATGTTATGCATATCTGCCCATGTTACTGGCGGGAATTCCAACAGATCCACGAGGCGCTAGAACTCTTAGGATTAAGCCCATTGGTGAAAGTTTCAGCTGCACATTCATTCGGTACTCGGGGAAGAAGCATTCGCTCCTTTTGAAACCTGGTCACGAACTCCCGTAGCAACTCCGTATCTTTCTGAGCAATTTTAAAAATATTCATTTTCTTGAACCTTCCAGGCTCCGACATGCGCCTTTATAAAAACATCTGCAGGCATTTCAAATGAATAAATATAATATTCAGGCAACATAGAATACCATGCCATTGCTTCTTTGGAAAACATTTCACCGAATTTCTTTAGCAACACCGATTCAATCTCATTCGGGTGAATGTCATTGTCCTTTATTGCACAAGTATACGATGTCACATGTTCATGTGGATCTGTTGTCCCATCGTACATCAAAAGGTCGGGAATTTTAAACCTCTTCGGTATCAACTTTGGTGCTGCACTTGGTGGAAATGGCAACTGGATGTATCACTTCGAGTCTAACCCCTCAAGATCGGAGGTGCCCAAGAAATCTGGTCTACCCATGAATTGTAAGTGTCCACCTTCATTTCATTAGTGTCAATTTGTTTAGTCAAGGCTTCAAGCATTTTCAGGACCTTCGAGGACTCATTAATCTCCGAGCCATTGGCATTCTCATGAACTTAATTCTTTTCCCGGCCTAGTTCATCATTGCGGACGAGATGAGCTTCATCCACCGCACTTGATCTGCTGCTTTTCTTTTGCAATTGAGTTATAGCCTCTTGTTGCTCCTTTAACATATAAAAGATCTGAGCCAAATTTATTTCACCATATTCATCATCATTCAGTGTCTTCTGGTGCGATCTTCTAGACGATCGAGGTGAAATGACAGAGTTGTTATTATTCATTGGATCAATAGCCGGACGCCGTTCGGCGGAGTGCCATTTGGTGGAACAACAACCTAAATGACATTCAACGGATCAACATGCGGAACGCCGGGTGGAACGTCATTGTTATTATTGACGTTGTGAGCACTATTGTCACAATTATTGCCTTCGTGGTTGCTAACCTCACCGTTGATTTCACTAGCCATACTGTAAGCGCTTAGTATTGACCTGAATCACAAAATCTCAAAAGAAACAAGTGAAATTTGGATTTGAATCAAATCACCACTATTATCCTTAGCACCACGGTGGGTGCCAAACTGTTTACCTCAAAAAGGTACAATTGAATTTATAAGTGATTTTAAGGATACGTGGATCGATTCGCAAATAAGTGAAATAAATAATTAGCAATAAGTAAATGAATGAAAATAGCAAGCAAAAGAAGTAGCTTGAATTAGTGAAGTCTTGATTGAAACTTGTCAATGAACTTGGTCTGGTCCTTAGCTAAGTTGCTTCGAGCCCGAGCCAATATTGTGAGCTTTTATAGATTTAATTATAATGAAATTGTGCAAGTAGACAATAGTGAGAATCAGATGCCCTTTCAACATGAATGTTGGGTTCATTTTATAGCTAACAATACAAGTCATTTATGTCCAAGAATCACTCATTCATTAAATGCAATTAAATTATAGAAACGGTCACTTAATGAGCGAATAGTAATGGTTGGCGATGTCGCGCCGCTTTTAACCGCCCATTCCGCGAGGAAGGGGGATCCGACACGATCGCGACGTATGTGCGTTTCCTAAATTGACAAAGCTATTAAGGAGTCGTCACCTAATTATTCTACGGCGAATTAAAACACCTAAATGTTAACATAAATGCTGCAAAATGAACTCCGATTAATGGTCTGCGAAACTATGTGATTCTGGGTATGAGTTCTCTATTATCCTAAAGGAAAGGGGTTATGCATCCTTTAAGATCCGCTAACTTGCGGTTGTCCGTTCAAACTTAGGTTAATTATTCTGCTAAGGGAAAATGCATGTTTAAAAGTATATAATGTTAAAAAAGGATATTATAGGCAGTTAATTAAAATATGAATTTTGACAACATAAAAGATTTTCCTTTTCGAAAAAAGTATGCATGGTATTTCAAAAAAGTAGGCATGGTATTGTTTATAAAATACTTGTAAATTTGATTTTTTGGATAAAAGGCATACATTTGTAAGACATTGTTTATAAAATACATGCAAAGTTGATTTTTGGATAAAGGTATGCATTTGCATGACATTATTTTAAAAATACATATTTTGCAATTGATAGTAAAGGAGAAAAAACAAATTATTTATAATGCAAAGAAGTGATTTTTATGAAAGTCATTTTGAATTGCGAATTGGATGAAAAACAAAACCTTATTAAAAACGCGAATAAAGGATGATCAAATTATTTTTGAAAGTTTTAAACATGCATGACGAGCCTAAAATAAATAAGCTAGCGGCGAGTTTCCAACTTTTAAACTATCCGAGCCTAAAATAAATAAACTAGCGGCGGATTTCTAGTTTTAAACTACCCGAGCCTAAAATGAATAAACTAGCGTCGGGTTTCCAATTTTAAACTACCCCATTAATCTATCCATTCAGGGCCTAATTATTCTAAGCATTCCTATGATCGCACAAAATTAAGTAATTAAATTACAATCCGAAAATAAAATGGGCGGTATTTAAAGAATTAAAAGCAGCGACTAGGGCGGATGACGATATCATCCTGTCCTATTTGTTTTGAAGTCCCAAGGCAGGAGAATGTAAGGGACGTGGATGTGGGTCTTCGTTTTGACAATAGCCATGATGAGTCTCATAACGAGACTCTTCGTTGCTCACGATGCATTTCATGTAAAACGAAATAAAAGAAAAAGATTAGTGACGGAACATGAAATATATACATAAGAAAAAATGTAAGCATGCTGGCAGGAATTTTAAACCAAATTATCCTATCGTCATTTATAGCACAGGTAGGAGATCAAAAATCAAACATATACACCTAGATCAACTAGATATGGCTTTGGATCTTCATTTTCCCCATAATCTTAGCATACAAAAAGGGAAGGGCCGTGAACATAGCCTTTTCCAAAAAAAACACCAAAAGCAACATACATTCCATATTATTAAACTTGAACTTAACACACAGGTCTGGAATATAATTTTAGCTAAGCAAAGAAAGATTCACATTGTCTCACTATTTTATACCCTAATAGATTCTTTTAAGAATTATAGAAAACTAACATATATAAGTACAAATATCTTCATGTCATCGTTTAACCTAGTGCTACCTCAAACGTGGGTATGATACGATTAAGGAAAGTTACAAGTCAATCAATTAGTAAATTGCAGCCAAGAAGCAAACCAGACAACTATATAAAGTAGAAATCGGTCAAAGACTCAACCAGATAATGCCTATTCACATATTCTAGGTTCAATATGATCATACAATAACCAGAAGCCAAAAACAGATACATATAGGGGTCATGTTTACTCTATACTAAAGGAAGGAGAGCAACAGATCTTATATATTTTCTATTAAAATCCAGATGAGACATATTTTAACAGGGATATGGGGGGGGGGGGGGGGCAAACAAACCAAAAACAACATCTTAAAGTTATTTTAGTGCACAATCCTAGTTTAGACTAGCAAAATAAACTCCTACACATGAAAAGTAAGTCCTGATCATATACTCCTATTTCAACTAGCATGGAGCATGGTATTACAAGCAATAACAGGTAACAAACCCATCTTATTCATCACACTCTTCAAATAAATGTTACCAATAGCATACATATCCTATAGCCTTAAATATAAACCTAGTATGCCATGCTACGGCATAACAGTCAGTCAAAACAACCATAGGACAATAGAATGTTGTTGGAAATTTGCCTTTGGCGGGAGTTGCGACCGACCAACTTTAACGGCTTAAACACTAGTGTAACGTATGTTGGAGAATCCGGTTCTTCACACATGCATGATCTACTAAGTACGTAGATAACCGTAGGGCCAAGAATCGTCAAATTTCATTGAGAAATGAAAGAGATATTGGTTCACGAAGTAAGGTGTTTGAAGCATGGAAAGTGTGGTATTGTGTGTAATTCTCCCACATCGGTAGAGGAAGAAAGAATTGTTGTGTATATAACACTCGAAATTGGTTTGGGGTTTGGGACCCCAAGGGGTATCCCATGTGTTTAAAGGAGGGAGGACCTAGATGTGCTTCGGTTCGAGGAAAGACCACACGCGCGCCGCCGCCGCCCGCCCGTCCCGTCCGGTCCGGTTCCGGGTTCACGGGCCGTGGGCTGTGGGCCTTCTGATATTATCTTTTTGGGCCAGAAGTACAGTTTGGTCCCCGAAGTTTTCGAAAGTTGGAATTTCGACAAATCAAAGCGAAACGTCCAAGCTCTCAATTCGGCCATTTATTTTGGCCGAATTACTCCTCCTATAATGGCCAAAACAGTTGGTCTTTCACCATTTATGTTGGTGACTTTACTACCTCCATAATGGCCATTATTTGGCTATTATGGAGGCGAGTTTTCAGCAGTTTTTCAGCCCCTCCTTCACCTATATAAACACCCCCTTACACCATTGTTGAGCACACTTGATATGCACGAAAATACACAACCAGAAAAAAATCTTCTTCCTACAACTTCCAAGCATTATTTCGTTACTCAATATTCTTCACGGTAGCTCTTGAGTTTCCTTTGCTCAAGGGTTCCATTGTTGTTTTATCTTGGGAGACAAATTGTCCGGGACGTATAAAGGATACATACGGGGCAATATTGTCTTAAGGACGAGTGCTACACTCGACTCAAAGATAAACCAGCTTCCATTTTTTTACCTTCAACAAAATAGTAATTTCAATTTTGTTGTTATATTGTAATTTTCAGATTTCTAGTCGAAAATATTATTGAAATCTTTGTTTATCCTTTCGAATACTTGTAATAGTTAAATACTTCCCGTACTGCTTTATAAAGTACCATAGAGCAAAATCTCCCAACAAATGTTTTGTAATTACACACAACCCTTTATGATAGCATGCATGTACCTAGACTAAGGCTAAACATGGTTTGAATCAACCAGTAACATAACCTAAATGTATATTCTGAATCATTGAGCAAAGTTTACCATCCAGATCATGATCACCGGCTAACTAAACAACTTAAATAACCAAAGCAAAGTATATGCTACTTTGAGATTAGCATATACTTAACACATTATACTAAGTATAATCCTAATTACACACATTAAGCACAGAAAACAGACAAGGTTAAATCAACTGAAATTAACCTAACATCATAACCCTTCTAAATAAGTACTAAACGCCATATCATACTAAGCATAAACAAAAAAAACCTCTTTAAACATTAATGGGTAATCAAACAGGCCAATAACTTAGAAATTGACGAACACAACAACACAAAATCCCTTTATCCCGTAATTAACAACAAAACACATAAAAATGCAGAAAATAAACTAAGAGGAATTTGTGTTTAACGACCTTCTTCGGGCAGCGAACCGAGGCGTGCTTCGAATCATCGAATCCACTCAGAGAAGTTATTTTAAAATGCTGATTTTGAGGCTTCTGATTTGCTGATTTTAGACTCGGATTTTGACCCGAAACAGATCCAGTTTTGGTTCTGACCCGACCCGGGAAACATACCCGACCTGGAACCAAAACAGACCCGAAACGAACAGAAAATGTTAAGAACGAAATGGGATTTTCGGGTTGAAAATTATGAAACAAAGAAGTATTTCGGATTAAAAATTACGAAAATAAAAGGAGTATTTTTCTAAGCAAAATTTAAGAACAAACAAACCATTTTTCTTTTCTGATTTTTTGCCTTGTTTTTCTACCCTTTTTTTTTACTTTCGGACCAAAAAAAAAACCATTGTTTTTGCTTTCTTTTGGACTTTTTCCGACTCAGACCCGAAAAAGACCCACCAGTTCTCGATCCTTTTTTGTTTCGGATTTCGACGACAAAAAAAAAATCTCCTAAAATGAAGCACAAAGGGTTTTTTTATAGAGGGATTCCCCCGTAATGATTCAGTTTTCTAGCTTACTTTGATGATTAAATTATCTAATTTCCCTGATTGTAGATATCAAGTGAATAAAACATCTCTTTGATATAGAATTTGATAAAAACAGGAGCTATATCCTCGAATCTAAAATGCTTGGTCAATTTAAAATAATTGTCAGCATCTTCAGGTTTGTTAAAATATTTACCAAATGCAGCTATTGCATTCTTGTTGAAGTTTATGAGTGAACATCCTTTACGGCCAGCTATTTTTTATGATGAAAGCTCCAGGGTTCATTCAAAAAAAGAGAGAAAGAATGAGGGAGAAAAGAATTTTGAGAGATTTATACAAATAAATTGTATCACACCGCAACCCATAAACAAAAGGCGCCTACTAAGACTAAAATGCGTTAAATAAACATTCTCGATAAATTTATAATACTATAGTATTTTGCCTTTAACTTGTCATTAATTTTTTTTGCACTCATTCAACTGCTCAGTTTCACTGCGAGTCGGATTTTTTTTTTAAAAAATTTCAAAGTAATTTATGAATCTAGAGAATTAATTTAATAGTAAACTCATTCTTTATATTGACAAATGCATATTGATATTTCAAATTCACGAAATATACAAATTTTTATTTTATGTCACTTTATGCTATCCAAGAATTCGTAGGTATTTCACAGACCTGTCGGACCGGGGTGTGGGGGCTCCTGGGGTGGGAGTTCCACCTTTTTTGGAAAAAGAATCCGTAGGTATAAATAAGAAACAACATTAAAATCTTGACGTCTCAGTTCTTTGAGAATGGACGACTAAGAAAGAATTAATACAAAGTTTAATGTTCTTTTAGACAATTTTATTGAAAAACTTGACTAATATAATATATTAGATAGTTTTTTTTTTAAATAATGAAGTTTATTAAAGATATTTATGTTTTTTTGAATTCTCACATAGAATTAAAATTGATATTTTATCGGATTTCTAGATGTCACCCAATCAATAATTTATGTTTTCCTATAATAGTGAACATAGAATCAAAATTGTTGTTGAAATTAGAACCCATTTTTAGGATGCAAATGGTAAATTATGTGACGAAAAGAGAAAAAAGAAACACTACCTATAATATCAAAAGTAAACGAGAAAAGAAAAGTTTTTTAGAGCAAAGAGAAGAGAAGAAAAAGACTAGAAGCAAAGTATGTTGATTTTTCTTTTCATCTGGTATTCAATTTTGTAATTGGAGCCCGACTAGTTATGATCCGCACGTGTAAAGCACAATAAAAAAGAAAACGCTTCCAAACATGATTTTTATTAGAATCAGAGTTCAAACTAAGACCTCTTGATTATGTTGATTATCGAAGCTTAGCAATAGCAATATTCTTGCATTTCCTTTCCTTGATTTTCACCCGATGTTTGGGCTAGACTAAATTTCGATTCGTACAGAAAAATCCTATATTAGAATAAAGTGCTCCTATCAAAGTGTTTCACCTCGTATTTTTGCGCTCGTATGCGTCATAAGTAAAGTAACGTAAAGTCCGGTGTGACTAAGATCTCATATTTGGATGAAAATAAGTTTAAACATGTGTTATGAAAGTTTCGTAAGAGTTCGGGGTCAAACGAATCAAAAAAATTAAGTTCGCCGTAAGCTCAGGCAACACGATTATCTTTAAGGATATAAGTATTTAAATCATGTTTAACAAGTGATTAATAAGTGTTGAAAAGGTTAGAGGTTAAACGAGTCGAAGAGAATACGTTTCATCGAAAATACGGATCGTATTTATTTTCGCGGATGAACACTGCCATGAACAGTGAAAATTGACATGAACAGTGAACTTCAAGAATTTTCTCTGATTCAAAACCGAGAGCTCGTTTCGGCTCAGTTTTTTTCTTAAAAAAATCAATCTCAAACACCTCCAAATTCTCTCTAAAAATTCCCCAACCATCCAAGAGTAAATATTCAAAGAAAACAACGCAAATCAAATGTCGGAAATCCCGTGGTGCTGGTGGGTTCCTTGTTCTAACAATTTTGGAAGAAGTTGGGTGGTGAAATAAGTTTGGAATCGAAGCATTTATGGTGGTTTAAGGTAAGTTTCATCTTCTCCATCATCTTCTTAAGATTATACAAATGTTTAAGATGGAATTGTTGAAATATTTTCATAAACAAATTCTTAGAAGCTTTAAACTTGAGTTGTATTATTGTTGGACTTATTTGTGTGAATTAGGAGTATGCTAGGAGCTTGTTGAGATGTTGATGAGGTTGTGGATATGGAGGAGAGATGGTATGAAGTTGTAGTATTTGAAATTCATGTAAATTTGAATATAAAAGAGTGTATAAAGTTCATGAACATAAACTGCTTGATAAAATGCCCAAATGAGTTTTCTTGTTATTTTTGTGAGATATAAGGCTGAAAAAATGGATGCATATACATGTCATAATGTTATAGATATTGTTGAGTCAAAATAATAAATTCATAAAGGATGACAAGGGTTGTATGGATTCCAATTCGAGCTTGCCGCTCATCGTGATATATTGATGACTTGTTAATGATCTATTGTACCTTTGTTGTTGATGTTGTTCTTGTTGTGTTGCTCTGGTTGTTGATGATGATATGTGGAGTTGGAGAAAGTTTAAGTTATATGTGAGATGTTGCCCGAATGTATATAGACAAGTTACTAACTTAGAGATTCAAACTAAATTCCTTCTTGGCATTAATCGTGGACCTTGTTGTATTAATATAGATTGAGTTATAGTTGTGATGGTTGAATTGGAATTGAAAAGAAATGGGAATACGGGAGCGACATCGTGAATAGTGAACTTGTCAATTATTTTGAGTTAAATTATTGACGAAGTATGGTTATCATTCATATAATGTAGATAATCATTTGTAGAGCTTATGAAGACTCGGGGAACTTGAATAGCTTTGACGACAAAGGTATGTAAGGCTTTTCCTTTTCTTGGCATGATCTTGTTATATACCAAAAGTGAAATGAAGTATCGTCAAACAATTTAGTTCTTAGTAGCTTGATTATTCTATGTTTCCCTCCCATTATTGGTTATGATTCTAGTCATTCCTTGTCGGGACTCTCATTCATATATTATGATATTTCTTGTGATACGATTGATTCATAGAACTATGGTTGGATTATAACGGTTGTTGTATATGATTCCATAACGATAGTCGGAAGATGACAACCATAGGTCACTCCGACTTCATTCATGGTGCCTCATGAGGTATGTCTTGCATTGCACTTATATATATATATATATTTTCTTACCGCGCCACGCTATAATCGGCTCGACAGACACTTATATGTGCATACCATCAGTTGGGCAGTTATGTGTCGTTATTTACCACCGGTTGGGAAGTTACCACTGATCAGTTGGACAGATATTACCGCGTCCTATATGACCAGACAATTTATAATGAGCTTACCCCACAGAGGGACTTGATACTATATTATATGGCCCCATAGAGTGGCTTGATTTTACTTTCATGGTTATGTTAGTTGTGCGCCCTCAGTGGCAGTTCTGAGTCCTAGGTTGATATTATGTACTCTTCACTTGTATTACATTCTTATGTACATGTTTACCTGCCTTACATATTCAGTACATCTTTCGTACTGATGTCCCTTTTGTCGGGGGACACTATGTTTATGCCCGCAGGTGCATATAAACGATTTGATGAGCCTCCTCAGTAAGTTCACCGTTCAGCTTGAGTTGGTGCACTCCTCTTCTTTCGGAGTTGCTGATCGAATTTTTGGGTATGATATATATATATATATGATTATTTTGGGTATGTCGGGGCCCTGTCCCGACTTGATGACACATGGTAGTACTTTTAGAGGCTTGCAGACTAGAGTTTGTTATACATATATGTTGTGTTGGGCCTTTTCTGCGTGCATGTTATTGTTGCTTCTATCTTATTTTTGTCATTTGGAGGCCTTGCCGGCCCAGGTTTTGTGTCATGTGGTTAAGGTATTACAATTGGTATGCTTCGGCCTTAGGGTGTCGGGTGTTGGCCACACCCCCAAGTTTGGGGTGTGACACAAAGGCGACTCTATAATAGGGTGGCAAACTAACCTAAACCTATTTAATCCGTCCAATTCGCCCAAATTTTAATAGGTTTGGGCTAAAGTAATTTTGAAGATGGACTAATTTAGACTAGCCCAACTTAACTCATCACAAATCATAAGCTCAAATAAATTCATAATGATGTTCAAAGTTGGACCACGGAAATGCTCAATCTTAACTCTAGACTTTGATTTTCTTTTTTAAAATTCTTATTTAATCGCGACGACTATTTAGTCTCAGCTCCATTCAATTATGATTGACACAGAAAAATTCTGTTATTAGAATAAAGTGCTCATAACATAGAATTTAGGGCGACTCTATATATAGCATTGCAATTTTTTTTTAAAGATGACAGGAAAGAAGAAGTTCAATGATCAGCAAATAGAGGGAGAATTAGTAAATAGAGAAGCAAATTATTTCAAAGCTCAACAAAAGAAGAATAAGAAAATCCATTACAAATAAAAAAGGCTAATATTTTCAATCAAATTATTATTTGCAATGGACAAGAAGCAACACAAAAGTTTAATCACACTCACAAAGGTATCACCAGCTAGTTATTTGAAGTTCAACCAACTAGTTATTTGAAGTTCATGAGTTCGAGATTCTAATTGTTTAAGTTACTGACTTCTAAAATATAGTAGTAACAATTTGTAGATATTTAATGCACTTTGTAAGATAAATACTGGATCTGAACCAAAATTATTAAGTTGTGCGGAACGGATAAACTATATATTATACTTTACTTTACTACTACTATATATAAGGGGTAGTGTAAAGAGTTTTGTAGCCCTTCGTAGATATTTCAAGTATGCCTTTATATTTGCTATTTATTACTTCATATACCAAATTATGTTTTTAATAAATCAAGATATTTTCAAACCCTTTTTGATAATACATACCCCTTTAGATTGATTTTTTCTATATCTTATTTTTGCCTCTACTTTATTTCTATTTTACTTAGGTTGCCATATTCAATTTGTTAAATATATAAACTTTGAACCCATTAAAAATACTTGAAAAATTATGAATGGTTATAATATCATCTAATAAAAATAACTATGCATAAAGACAATCTAGAATGATGATAAATAATAACTTTGAAGAACTCATTTGGTACTTAGAGAGCACTCAATCGATTAAATTTTCTTAGTAATTCTAATATTATCATAAAATTCTCTTGATTTATTTACGAGTCAGATTTAACGCTACGCCATTCCCTTAGCGCCTCCCTCTAGGCGGGGCTCACAACCAAAGGATGCACGGGGTGAAGTATTAATAAATGATTATTTTAAAAATATAAATTTAGGTTTATTAATTTAAACATAATTTATTCAATAGAAAATAAATTTTTATTTCTTTTAAGAATTAGTAGATTAGAATCTTGGGAAATAAAAGAAAAATAATCCTTCAAATTTTATTGAATTTGCCTACATAAATGGGAGTAGAAAAGAGGAAAAGGGAAGGGTGCTTACCAAGTGATTAACTCCTTAATTTAATAATTATTAAATACTGTCGATGATCACATACTGTTGCAATAAAGACTAAGAGGTTTTTTAGAAATAAATCATCAATGAGTCAATGACAAATTAAATTAATTTTTGAATTTTGTTTTAATGAATGTAAGTTTTTCTGAATTTCATCTAAACCTAGACTTTAATCACCATATATTTTCTAGCAAAAATCGTTGCCACATGAAATTAGGAATAGTTAATTATTAAATACCAAGATAATCTATTTATGTTTCTAACTAAAAATTATATGCTACAAGCTCATAAAATATTAAAATATCCTTTTCAATTTATGATTATAGTCTGTTTGAAATCAGTTTGCATAATTTAGAATTAGATTATATTACTAGATATCAAATTATCTTTGTCTCTTTGACATCTGCTTATTCCCTAGCAATTTTGCTTTCTTATAATAGTAATATTTTTTAGTAAATTATCTAATGATGTGATCAGAAAACTTAAATAATAAATGATACATAATTAAGAAACGATTATCTTAAAAGAGTTATGTCTAAAAACGTAATAATTATTTTTTTCCAATTAAACCCTTATATGAAGTACTAACTTGATCTTG
The DNA here is from genome assembly GCA_034509755.1 of Anisodus tanguticus. NCBI lineage: Eukaryota > Viridiplantae > Streptophyta > Magnoliopsida > Solanales > Solanaceae > Anisodus > Anisodus tanguticus. Next base: position 989,803 of record CM067543.1, on the reverse strand, counting down.
GACCCGGGCTTAGCACGGGCTTTCCGGGACTAGTGTATATATAGGGCTAACAAAACACAATTTTGTTTAATTAATTGCAGGGAAGAGCATTATGGAGCCATCAAATAATAATGATGAACAAATGAATATTGTTGATCAGGTAAGTTCTGATTTCAGGGTGGTGTTATTTACTTGCAATTAAGTCATGCTTAATAATAACACTAAAGATTAGCATTTTTCAGTGAAATATTATGTGTATGATTGTAACAATTTCTTGGAGGGTCTTTCTCATTAATACAAATATATATAGTGTGTACAATAGGAAATCCTATTACAATAAGGATCCACTATTTACCATAATTATACAATACTAAATATGGCTAAATAATACACATTATACACGTTAACACACCCCTCAGTCGGAGCGGGAGGAGACCGGACGCTAAGATTGGATCTGAAGTCGAGAAAGAGTTGTCTGGGAAGGCCTTTCGTGAATATATCTACATACTGATATGAAGAAGGCACATGCAATAACTTAACATGACCTAGAGCAACCTTCTCACGAACAAAGTGTATATCCATCTCAATATGCTTGGTTCGCTGATGCTGAACCGGATTATGAGATAAATATATGACGGATATGTTATCACAATAAACCAAATACGCCTTACGCAGGGGACACTGAAGCTCCAAAAGAAGGATTCAAAGCCAACAGATCTCAACAACAACATTCGCAACGCCTCTATAATCAGCTTCTGCACTCAAACGAGATAAGATGGCTTGCCGCTTGACAGACCATGAAATGAGGTTATATCCTAAAAACACGCAGTAGCCGGAGGTGAAGCGTCGCGTGTCCGGACTACTTGCCCAATCAGCATCCGTATATGATAATAATCTGGTCGGTGGTGAGGGGTATAGGTGCAAGTCATACTCAAGTGTGCCCTTAACGTATCAAATGATACGTTTAAGGGTAGTAAAATGAGGCTCCCTGGGGGCACACATGAATAAGAACACATACTGAACAACATAAGCAATGTCAAGCCTGGTAAATGTAAGATACTGGAGTGCACCTTCAAGACTCCTATAAAGAGTGGGGTCAGATACTGGAGCACCATCAACAACACTAAGCTTTGACTTAAAGTCAGCTGGAGTGGACATGATATTTCAGTTTGCCATTTTTTCCCTGTACACTATCTCTTCTGCATACTTGCGCTGACACAAGAACATAGTATCTCCAGAATGAGTCACTGATCCAAAAAATAGCTCAAATTCCCCAAGTCAGTCATAGCAAATTCGGATTTAAGCAATGCAATAATCTCATTTTTCAATAAATCGGAGGAGGCAGTAAGCACTATGTCATCCACATATAACAATAAATAGGCAATGCTACTATCGCGATGAAAAATAAATAGAGAGGTATCACAGTTGTTGCATACGAACCCAATTTGCATAGTGTATTGTAGGGCTGGCCAGGAGGCCGGGACGGCCCGACCCCGTCCCGAGCCTGCCCCGGTCCCCCCACGACCCCGCTAAAAAAAAAAATAACGGGGGCGGGACTCGAACTCGGGACGGGACGATGTCTCGTCCCGCCAGACCCGACCCCGCCCCGAGACCGTCCTGAGCCCGACCCCGCCCTTTTCCCCCCTTTGCAAATATGACCGTTGCACCAACAACCATTTTAGATTATGGCCGTTGGCCAACGGCCATTTTAGGCCCCCCTCCCCCAACCCCCCTACCCCTTAATATTTATTTTTAACCCATAAGTTATTATATTTACACTTTAACCCAATTTTCCAACTATAAATAACTCATTTTCTCTTCATCTTTCTCACAAATCTTCCTACAATCTCTCTAATTTCTCAATATCTCTCTCTACAAGTCTACATTATTTGCTAAATATTCAATTTTATTTATTCATTAGAGATATATATAATCCTGCTTTTAACGGTTTTCCTAGATCAACTGTTAAGAGAGATGTATTTAAATTCGCGCATGAATATCAACAATATTTACGTTTTTTATTATATCATTTTAATGGCAAAGTATCTATCACGTCTGATATAGGTCGCAGTACTAACGGCCATGATTATTTAACTGTAACTTGTCATTGGATAGATTATAAATGGTCTATGCAAAAACGTATTTTAGCGTATAGATATATAGATGATAGACACACTGGTACTTTTATTGCAGAAAATTTTTATCAAGTGTGCGATTATTACGGAATTACCGATAAAATTATGACTATTACATTAGATAACACTTCTAATAACAATTACGCAATTACAATGTTAAAAAATAGTTTAACTCCATCTTTTCCAGACCATTTTCATATAAAATGCGCGTGCCATATATATAACTTAATTGTAAAGGATGGTCTATCACTTTTTGAAGACATTCTTAGTAAAATACAATTTGCTATAAACTTTATTTTTAAAAGTAATAAAGTACAACGTAGAAAAGAATATAAAAAAACTTGTCACGATTGTGGACTACCTTATAGAAAAATTCCACAAGAAGTATCCACTAGGTGGAATTCTTTATACGAGCAACTACTTGTTGCTTATGACTATAAAATACCTATAACTTTATTTTTTAACTCTCATAATAAAAAGCCAGCTGATATGATTTTAGATAGTGATTGGGTAAAAATTTCTGAACTTATTGTATTTTTAGAGAAAATTTTTCAAGCAACAAAAGAATTTTCCGGTATATATTATCCTACTATTTCAACTATGTTATTTTATATAACTCTAATATTTTTATTACTTAGTGAATATATAGAAAAATCAGCTTATAAGGCAGCTATTAAAAAAATGTTTGTCAAAATAAAAAAATATTTTATTTCTATTCCCTCTATTTATATTATTGACTCTGTATTAAATCCTACTATTAAAATAGACGGTACTAAATCACTAATTGAAACTATTTACGATTGTATAGAAGTACTACCACCTCCAAGTCCCAAAAATCTAAATCACCCACCACCTATTGAACAAACTAAAGAAGAAGTGTTGAATAGCGTAGAACACCAATGCAAAAACATATATAGATTTTATCAACAAGAAAATGCTAGTAACTTACCGGCTTCCATACCATCTTCTTCATCTTCAACACAACCTTACAAAAGACATGCTGTTTCTGCGGCTAGTATTGAAAGCCTCAGAAATAGAATGTGCGGCCGTACCTCTACTACTAACCAAATTAGCAAGTTGGATATTTTTGTTTTGTAGGGTTCTGTACCGTATCAAGAAGTTATCAATGAAGATGGACATGAAGACTTGCCGAAATACTTTGGAGGGGAATGAGAAGACCTTTCCGACACTTTCATTGATGGCTCGAGATGTTTTGAACATTCAAGCGTCATCAATCGCGTCGAAAGCGCTTTTTCTCGCAGCAGATATCAAATAGGAGACCACGGACACTCATTAGCCGGAGACACTTGGAAATTGCGGTATTATCCGAGATTGGATACGAGCGGAGCGGAAAGGGCGGTCAACCGGAGATCAACGAAGAAGATGATGAAAACTACAACGAAATCTTAACCGAAGGTAGTGGAAGCGACGTGGATCAATTTGACCAACAAATACCAATTCCAACCGAAGAACCACAAGAAATCATCAAGCAATTAGAACAGGTTTTTTTGAGAATGTAATTTTTTTAATTGCAATTTTATTATGTAATTTGCAACTTTTGGACAACACCACAAAGTTGCAATTTAGATTTTAGACAATTGTATTTGTATTACAAAAAAATCATATGTCTATTAAATAATATAAGAGGCACAAAACAGCCTTGTGATGTTTTTATTACACTATCTTGTTTTGTTTATTGAGTTTTTTTTATACATATGTTATTTTTTAAAAAAAAAAAATGAAAACCCGCCGTACCCCGCCCCGAGCCCGACCCCGACCTGACCCCGCCCCGACCCGATACCGACGGGATCGGGATCGGGACGGGACTGGAGCAAGTCCCGCCAGACCCGACCCCGCCAGACCCCGCCGACCCCGCCGACCCCGACCCCGACCCATTCTCCTGTCCCGCCCCGACCCCGACCCCGCCAGACCCGGCCCGCCAGACCCGAGCCCGGCCCACTGGCCACCCTTAGTGTATTGTGCAAAACGTTCATACCATGCTCGAGGGGCATGTTTCAAACCATAAAGGGACTTACGTAGACGACATACATACTGAGGGGCTGTTGGATATATAAAACCAGGTGGTTGATGCATGTAAATAGTTTCTTTCAGATCCCCATGAAGAAACATATTTTTCACATCAAGCTGATGAATCGGTCAATGCTTACTCAAGGCAATGCTCAGAACTGTGCGAATGATAGTCGATTTAACAACCGGACTGAATGTCTCACCACAATCAATGCCCTGTTGCTGATTAGTGCCATTTGCCAAAGTCTCGCCTTATATCTCTCCAAGTCACCACTGTCTCTGTATTTATGACGAAAAGGCCACATGCAATATATCACATTCACCCCTTCCAATTTAGGAACCAAATTCCAAGTGTGTTATTTCATTAAAGCGTTAAATTCCTCACGCATGACCGCATTCCAATTAGGGTCTTGTTTGGCTAATTTGGGGTTTTGGGGTATTGGGGAAATGGTTTGGGTGGACATGTTAAATTGGACTTTGGGTTTGAAAATCCCGTGTTGGACTCGGGTTTCCAGATGGTGCATGGGTTTAGGTGTAAGATGGGTATTTGGGTGAATGTGAGGTGGAGGGTTACTGGAGGCAGAACCTGGGTCGCGGTTTCCGTCGTATTGGCCGGCGGTAAAGGGCTCTGGGTGGTTGTTATCTGATGTTGACATCGGGGGAGGTAAGGGTGGCGATCTAAGTGGAACGACGGGGGCTGAGGCTGGTGTTGTCGGCTACGGCGACTGTGGTGGGGTGGGTCTGTTTGGTCGAGTGTCGATATGGCGATTAGTGTCGATGACTGGTACAATAGTGATGTTGGTGGCGACCAGTGACTGGGATACAATGGGCGTCAATTGGGTGTCGGAGATGGTAAACAGAATCGATGGAGAGACAACAGAAGCATATGGTGGGGATCGGTTTGGAACAGGGACACTGCTGGCGACGACATCGTCGTGAGACTGAGATGGTGGCATTGTGGCAGTGCGAGAGACAACGATGGGAGGAGAGGCGGTGCCGCTGTCGGGGGAACTGCCGGTGGTGGCAGCAGCGTGAGTCAATGACGGCGACAGAGTGTTGACTGCTATCAGAACATGTCGGAGAGCTTGGTGGAAAAGCGGTTATGTGTCTGAATCATCAAGAAATTTGTAATCAGTGACTCAAATTTTTTGAATGTTATCAAACGGGAAAACGTATTCGACAAAAGTGACGTGATGTGAGATTATGATTTTGTCAGTGGATAGATCATAGCACATGTACCCCTTATGGTTTGATGGGAAGCTTAGGAAGGCACACAGAGTAGATCTGGGTGCAAATTTGTGGGGGGGCGCGGATGTTAGATTAGAGTAACACAAATAATCAAAAATTCTAAGATGGTCATAAGTAGGGATCCGACGGTAGAGAATTTTGGTGGGTGTCCTATTTTGAATCGCACGGGTGGGTAGAATGTTGAGAATGTGTTCTATCGTTTTTAGTGCATATACCCAAAAAGTAGGGGGAGAGACGTATGAAAAAAGAGGGTACGAATCATATTATTAACGGTTCGGAGAATTCTTTCAGCTTTTCCATTTTGAGGGGAGGTGTGAGGGCATGAGAAACGAAGGATCATGCCATTAGCCGCACAAAGATTATGAAATAGGGAATTATTAAACTCTCGACTATTATCACATTGAAACGATTTTATGTCTTTTTCAAATTATGTTTTAACCAGTGTACGAAATTCAACAAATTTGAAGAACACTTGAGATTTGAGTTTGAGTGGATAGACCTAAAGAAAGTGAGAGAAATCATCCAAAAATACCAGATAGTATTGGTGGCCCAAGTTGCTAGTCATGAGAGATATCCATAAATCAACGTGAATAATATCAAAGGGGGAGAAAGTAGTACTCATAGAAGCCGTAAATGGTAGTCTAACGTGTTTCTCTAACTGACACGAGGAGCAACTATGAGAAAGGTTCCCTTTGTTATATTGAATTAAATTTCGGTTTCTAAGAGAATAAAAAATGTGAGAACCCGGATGATCAAGTCTACTATGCCACGTAGAGGGAGATATGGTCGTTAAAACGGTGTAAGGAGTGACACTAGCAGCGGATGTGGGTAGGAACGGATATAGGTCCCTTCACTATTGCATCTCGTAAGGAGTTTTTCGGTGCGGAAGTCCGTTACAGAAAATTCAAATGGATCAAAATTAATTGAGACAAAATTATCAGTGACGAATTTTCTAACAGAAATTAGATTTTTGATGATGTTTGGGGGGCATAAAGGAAGTTTTTAAGAGAGAAGTGGCGATGTAGTAGTGGGTTAAGGCTGTGTCCAAATCCTTGAATTGGAATGCGATAACCACTACCGACCATAATAGATTGTGGAGTTGGTAATTGGCGCAGTTGAGGAAGATTACCTGAATTTTTGGTGGGATGAGACGTGGTGCCCGTATCTATATACCACGCATTATCGGGCTGTTGACGGGTCAAGTAAATTATTGATTTGTTTTCGGATAAAGAACAAATTTTTAATTATTTTTGGGTAAAAGACAAAAAAAAAGAGAAAAGTTTTCTTGGTAAAGGAAACAGCATAAGGCAGAGAAAGAGCTTGATGTTCAAAACTTTTTTTTTTCTCGTGAAAACATAAGAGAGAAAAGAAAACAGAAAGCAACTTTGCTTTTCTGACAAGGTTTTGTCTCGGGTGAAGAAAAAACAGACAAAGAATTGATAACACACAGTCGAAAAGAAAGGGGACAACCAATCTTGGGTGAAAACAGAAAGGAAGAGAAAGTATTCTTTGGTTCTCGTGTAAAGTAGAAAAACCAGAGAAGGATTTTTTTTGCACTCACGAGGAGCAGCCCACGGTTGAAGAAATCGAGAGAATGGTGCGAGCGAAAGAAAGAAATATGATTTAGGTTTTTGATTATGATATCACATGATATTGTATTAATTTTATTTGGGAGTCTTTCTCATTAATATAAATATATATAGTGTGTACAATGAGAAATACTATTACAATAACTATTCTATATTTACCATAATTATACAATACTAAATATGACTAAATAATACACATTATACCTGTTAACATTATGGCTAGCTAACTAAGCCAATTCGATATATTATGCTTCATTGGTTTTTCATTAGTTCGCAGTATGATTATTTTTTATTAAAAATAAGAGAGTTTTGTATAACAGTAATGCTTTTGTGACTGAGAAATTACTGGAATCTAACATTCATCAGAAAATTTGTGGGAAGTTTAGAAATCGTTATCTTAGATGTCTTGCATGATAGTACTACTTATTAATAAAACACAATCACCAGATGAACGCCAGAACTTTACGTTAAAATTTCACAAGTATTCTTTATTTGGAACGGCAGGAGGATATGGACTTCACGGATTACGGTACTTTCCTGGGGATGCTTGGTAGGAAGCTAGTACTAGCATTAATCTGGTAGTTTTTTTGTTCCTGGATTTCTGCTATTACCTGTTGTTTTTTCTGCTTTGTTTATCACATTATTTTGCTTGGAATGCTATTTTACGCTTCTTTATTATTTGCTATGCCTTTTTTACTTTTGTATTGTCTTTTCCATATTGCCTTGTTTTATGTTACTCGAACCGAGTGTCTTTCGAAAACAGTCTCTCTACCTTCATGAGATAGGGGTAACATTTGCATACACTCTACCCTCCCCACACTCACTTGTGAGAATACACTGAGTGTGTTGTTGTTGTTGTATTCTTTATTTGGAACAACAATGGTTGCAATCATTAGATAGTCTTCTCAACCAAATGAAAATTTGTTTTGAACTCTAGTTCTTATAGCTTTCTTTTTAAATTTTGGTTCTTGGTTTTCATATATATATATATATATATATATATATATATATATATATATATATATATGTGTGTGTGTGTGAGCCCGAAAGATTTAAGATATTCAATTGGTGAACTACTAAAGCATTTTCCTTGTCCTATCTAGGCCATGGGAATTCAATTCGATCAGGACATAATTATGGAGATCCTCAGCAGGTTACCCGTGCAGTATCTTGTTCAATTCAAATGGGTTTCGAAACTGTGGAAGGCAATAATCTCTGATCCTTACTTTAAGATGAAGAATCTCAATCATGCCAAGAATGATCGAGATTCCCAAAAACTTCTTTTTTACGAACATTCCCTTAAGAGTGGTGTATCTTCCATGTATTGCTGTCCTTTATCGTCGATCACTGGGTTGTGAGTGTATAAATTTAAAAGCACAGTCTATTGTTCTTGCAATGGCTTGGTTATTATCCATGTTATTGATAGTATTAATGAATGCTCCATAATTATGCTATGGAACCCCTCCGCATGAGAATCAGTAGTACTTCCGGATCCAGAATTTCCACTGGTGGAGGGTTCTTGTTTGGGATTGGGTTATGACTCAACTAGTGGTGACTATAAGATCCTTAAAACATGCAGTGGCAAAGATGGTAGCGAAGTACCTGGTGAAATTCTTGTGTTGAAAAGTGGTTCCTGGAGAATATTGTTAAACATCCTTGTGGAATTTGCAATAAGGTGTCTGGTATGGGTTCCGCTTTGGCATTTGTAAACGAGGCATTTCATTGGATCTGTATGTCTGGAAATCATTTTGAGGTTTCAAAAACTTATTCTCTGGTTTCATTTAGTATATCAAATGAAGTGTACGGAGAGATACCATTGCCAGAGCAAATATTAAGCTTGAAGGGCAGTTTCGGTATTGGACGGAATGCTTTGTGTTCATTCTACTTTTCCTAAGCATACTTTTCAGTTATGGGTATTGAAAGACAATGGCGTCAAGGAATCTTGGAATGCCTTGTTAACTATAGATGATCCTTGCATTTTTCAAGCCGTACCGAAATATAGGTTTGCGGATGGTGAAGTGCTATTCTGGTGCATGTATTCTCAGTGCAGTTGGCCGTATTCATTTAGGACATCCAGAGGACGATTTAGCACATCCGGAGGACGATATAGATCATGTGATGCCATTTATGATGGATTTGCTTTTACAGAAAATTTGATCTCTCCAAACTCACTTATTTAGTGTTTGTTTATGTATGATCGAGGAACTTTTTTTTTCCAGTTACCATGTTACAACCTCTTACTTTTACTAGTTTATCTATTGCTCACCAGCTTTTAAGTTTCAAAGATTTATTATCAAAACTGTCAGCTTGCTTATTTCAGTTTCTCAGAGAATCAACTTTATTACTAAGAAAGAATTTGTTAACCCCATCTTCTCTTTTACTTATTAATGCTTGTATAGTTCTGTATATGAATGAGCCGAGTGTCTATCGGAAACAACCTCTCTAACTCTCAAAGTGGGGGTAAGTTATGCGTACATTCTACCTCCCCAGACCTCACTTGTGAAATTACATTGTGCATGTTGTTGTTGTTGTTGTTGTAATTCTGTATACGAATAATGCATTGTTTATTCTTCAGTTGTAGTAGTTCAGTGGAACGGTTCGTAGCAGGATAGAAAGAATAGCTTCCTGCTACATCTTTTTTTTCTATTTGATTGAAACTGTAAAGAAGCTCAATAGACTAGTTGAAATTATAGCTGCAAATCTTAAGACAAGTAGTGTAGCTTTCTATTGTAGTGACATACAAGTAGTTAGCCATTCTTCTACCATTTACAGATGAGGAGGAAATTGTACCTTTTAGAGTTTAGAATACAAAAGGCCACAAGGATACACCATTGACAGACATGCATTTGTATCTGTTAGTTATTGTAAATAATGGATCTTGGGCCTAACTTAACCCCAAAAGCTAGCTCAAAGTGAGGAGGATTGCCCAAGCCATATAAGGAGATCAATGACCACTTATCTCACATCACCGATGTAGGAGAACTCAACACCCTGCCTCACGCCCAGGGCTGGACATCGGGAGCGTGGACAATATAAGAGGGGGCCCAACATCAGAAACAATAAATTGAGATGGTCTGGCTCTGATACTATGTAAAGAATGGATCTTGGGCCTAACTCAACCCCAAAAGCTAGCTTGTAGGGTAAGGATTGTCCAACTCCATATAAGGAGTCCATGTTCTTATTCCATTTTCGATGTGGGACTCTTAACATTCCCCCGCACGCCCAGACCTCGTTAATTGGAGCGTGGATGACATTATTGAAGTATGTGAGCATCTGATCTAAAAGCTTAAGCTGTTAGATAGAACACACTTTTAATATTTGATTATATTTTCAACACGTCCACTCACGTGCCGACCTGATTTTTTTTCATGGTCCAAGCACGTGAAAATTCTTTTTTAGAATCGGTGAGGTTCGATCCCATGACCTTTGGCCTTCTCTGATACCATATTGACGTGTGTGACCATCTGATCTAAAAGGTTAAGCTGTTAGATAGAGCACACTTTTAATATTTGATTATATTCTCAACAGCTCTACTCCCAAAACTCTATTCTAGTTGTAAAAAAATCCTATAACTATGATAAGTGTACAAACTTATTTTAATACAATATTTATACTTAAATTTGACTCCAAAACCGTGATATATACGGGCTTGTATACCGTGTATACCACGGTTTCACACTTGGTAATATGCCTTGTGAAACCGTGATATACATGGTATACAAATCCATGTATATCACGGGTATAACTAACAGTATCATTATTGCCATGTGATTGTCATTCCTAAAGTACAGCAATTTGAAGGGAAAAAAGAAACTAAAAATAATAAAAGGGTGAGAGGCTCATGACAAATGAGTGATCTTTCACATAGTAGCTAGCCCCTGTTAATATTCTTTCTGCTATTCTTGAGTTTGTTTCACTCCAATACGGTACTTGATTCACATAATGATTGTTGGGATTTATTTGCCTTAATCAAGTCGAACACTGATGGATGTCGTAAAGGGAATCCAGGGGAAGCTACTGGAGGAGGAATCCTAAGGGACCAGAGTAGAAATATGAACATGGCATACCGCTCTTATTTTGGAATATGCAGTAACAACAAAGCAGTGTTTTAGCTGTTCTAAAAGGTCTATAATGGTCAGAGGTGGAGCTAGGATTTCAACTTTATGGCTTCTAAATTTTAGAATGATGACTTCAAGTTGCTAATAATTGGGTTCTAAATTTAATATGTGTACATATTTAGTGAATTTCTTAACACAAATTCACTGTTTGAGCAAAAGCTAATGGGTTCCGCCGAACCCGCATCTGAGTTTCTAGCTCCGCTCCTGACAATGGTGTTCCATAAATCATGTAATGAATGTCATTATTGAGACTGACTCTATGGTTCTTGTGAATCTGATTAATGGAGACAGCATGGTGATATTGCCAATCAGAGATGAAATACTTTGACAATGGATATCAGTTTTTTAGTCTATTTATTTTTTGAAAATCAATAAATAGTACAAGGAGGGGACATAGAACTGACCTCCAGTCCTATGGTGCTAACCAGTTGACTTAATAGGTCGGTAGTGACTAAAAAGAGAAGACTAAAACCTATCTACCGGTGGAGGCCCGCAACGATAATGACGTGCAAATCGTTCGTTTGACTTGAGTATAAGGGCGAAAGACTACTCGACCGGTCTAGTAGCTGGTACCCTCTGAAGTTTCTCTCAGAATAGCTAGAGCTCGCATAGGAAGAAAAAAATCTACTATGCATCTAGAATAAGAGGGGAATATAAAATCTTACCTCCCAAATACAATCATCCTAGAGAAAGTAAATAAGGAAGACTCTTCCTTTACAAGATGGTGTATACTTGCCGATGGTCTATAGGAAACAACCTCTCTATCCCACAAAGGTAGGGTTAAGATCACCGTAATCCGACCCTCCCCAGATCCCGCTTGTAAAATTACATCTTTTATTTTTTCCGAAGATCCTGTAACAACCTCTTAGATTATAAGTTTATCTGTTGCTCTTATTTAATATTTGATTGAAGCCCCCTCTCTTATTACCTATTATTGCTTTATCATACAGGGCTGGTCTTTTGAGTTGTGGTTGGGGCTTAAGTGCAATGGTATCTTTTTGTGGCCGGATATGTGATCTTTTGAGAAAACCACGTGTGGTAAGAAGATTTATACATTATGTTTAAATTAATAATATGTTTACCCAACTGCTTACACTGTTTGGATGGTCGTTACTCATTATTTCATAATGTACCGTATCGTATAGTATCGTATCATATTATATAGTATCGTATCGTATTATACTAACGAATACAATGTTTGAATAAACTTAAGTAGGTGATGTTGGTGTGGGTAGGTGGTGGGGTAGTGGAGGAGTGAGGATGGGGTTGGTGGCGGAGGGTGGTGGGGGTTAGGGGGTAGTGGGTGGCGGAGGGTGGTGGGGGTTAGGGGGTAGTGGGTGGCGGAGGGTGGTGGGGGGTTAGGCTAGTGGGTGGTGGTGGCGTGGAGGGTGGGGGTGGGGGTGGGGGTGGGGTGAGGGTTATAATGGGTAAATGAAATAAGAAACCACGCAAAAATCACCAATTCCGTGATTATAAAAATTGGGGTTTTTCATGGTTATATCACCACTGAATTACAACGGATTTACAACATCATACAACATAATTTTAAGAACAATGAAAACAAACCCGGTATTAATGAAAATCATTCAATAATGAACCACGGGAAACAACAATCCAAACAGGGGCTTAGTGTATTGTTGGTTAGTTTTGGGTTTATTAAGCAAAATATAACTACTTCCTCCGCTTTACCTTGTTTGACATTATTTTTTTATTTGTTCAATCCAAAAAAGAATATCATATTCTTATATTTTTTTTAATAAATAAGAAGCCTTCATAACTACACAAGTGGTATGGTTTGTTTAATACCAAAAGTTTTATATCCACACATATATTAGGACATATTTTAAACTTTTATTTGGTAAATGAAAAAAAAAACGACTGAACAACAAAGTGATTCTACCAAACTAACTGAAGTTCTGTAAAATTAGTAGGTACCTCTTTTAAAGTGCATATAAGAGAATATGTATTCAAGTCGAGATTTTTTTGTTTTGAACCCCTAATTTAGGCGTGAACGGCTATGTAACTTGACCTGATGGTATTGAAAACGCTTTAACATACAGCATTTCTACAAGAAATAGTAGGCAAAGTAGTGTTTAAAAAGTGGTTCCTGGTGAAAACTCAACTAATTGGCATATTATCTATAGTGATGGTTACCCACAAAAAATGATATATGAGATACGGTTGAACTACACTTGTACAAAAATTATTTGCTTATATATAACATAAGTTCTATCCTACTAATTTGATTTCACGTCGCATTTTCGCCTAGGAACACATCTATCTACGAGTTTATCCAACCCTTCGCACAGATTTATTGCCCATTTTTGGCTCATTTGGGACTATTACAAACAAAGCAAAGCTTGCTCATTATATAAGGTTTCATCGTCCAACAAAACACAAGTTCAGTTTCTTTAACAACCGCTTACATTCTCCCATCTCGACCAATTTGTAGCCAATGATATCTTGGTTTGTCCTATTGATTTGTCCTGTCAAATACAGAGAGACAAAGGAGTTGCATAATACAACTTAGAAACTACAAAGTCGTGGAGTTGCTGAGGTGCCAAAAACAATAGACATCAAAATAAACACTCACCTCTCTCGTAGCACGACGTAGCTACTTCCTGAAGGAGTCTTCTGTATCTTGGAGATCTTCCTCAATATTTCAGCAAAAGCAGTCTTATCCTGCATCAATGTAATTAATGCAGTCACGTAAGGGAAGGGGGAACCCACAAGAAGTAAAAAGGGTTCTAAAACTTGGCCGACGTGCAGATACACTGAGGACATCTAATTGCGCTATACATTTTTTCGGATGCATATTCATAAGATCAACTCAAATATGAAGAGACTCAACAAAAATCTCAAGTTAGTAAATCTTTAATTTCAGGCCTTCCCTGCATTTATAAGCCTAAACTACATTTACATTTCAAACAGCCTTGTCGTACCTCTTTACATTTCAAACGAGATTTAAATTGGCTGACAAGATCCTGTGTGGTCACTGGTTTTCTCTGCAATAGAACAGCTCTAATTTCATCTTCAGTAACAGGACCTGTGGCAGGACTTGGAGCAGTTTTGGAAGAGGTTGATGCACCCTTGGGGAGAGCACTGTTCTTGGCAGTAGATGGAGTTTCATCTTTCCCAGGTTTCACATCCTGCACCATGTGAAGAGAAGGAGATCAGTAATAATATAACGAGAGAAAGGAAATAATCCCTCCTTAGAAAATCAAAGTTGGTAAGTCTCAAAATCATAGTATTGTTAAACAGTACAGAGGTAATAAGCGGTTTTCTAGATGAGTGTTAAACTTGACTACTTGAGATGCCTTGGTAGCATCTTATTTTAATGCAAAGCACCAAATCATGAAAAAAGCAAATAAATATCATAGTAATCTCATACCGTCTCTGTTTTCACTTTTTTCAAGGGAGCACCATTAGCTGGTTTTGACTCATCTCCATTAGCTTTTCTTTTAGTCTTAGCTGACTTTGAAGTTGGAGTTCCACGGTTGGGTCCAGAAGCAGCTGGTTTCGAAGGACTACTGGTCTCAAACGGTTCTTCTTTAGGAGCTTCCTTCGGCTTAGGGGCTAATACAGGTGAAATATCCTCTTCTGTCTGATAAAGGCGAAAAAGAAAAACACATCTTAGAGAGAAAAAGGGGATGGTTAAGCTCCCAATTTAGACCATTCCAACTGGGATGAGGAAAAAAGTGTAAGCGCGTAGATGTCAGTTTATGAGAAGTTTAAGAGCCTGCTTGTTTGCCTGAAATGTACTTACACTCTTGGCTGAGATAGCAAATACAAAAAGAATAAATATTTTCTGTAGCCATCGAACACGAAAAGTAAAAGAAACCTTCACTTGACAACCAATAATGAATCAAAACTTACATCATCATCATCATCGTCATCATCCTCAGCATCTGATTCATTCAATCCATTGGCTTTTCCAAGCAACTTTTTCAACTCTTTTCCAGATTTGCTCAAACCCCCTCCCTCTTCTTCACCTTCATCCTCGTCATCATCATCCTAAACCACACGGAGAAGGGACAAAAGTTATATACGAGAGGTCCACAGCCATAGGTACAGAAAGAACGTTAATACACAAAGTAGAAAATAAAACCCGAAAGCACTTTCTCAATGCATAGTCCTACTGAATCCCTGTCCAAGTTACAAGTACTATTCACATATACCATCTCAATTACATATAAAGCTGAAGCTCCTTCTGGAAACAAAATGTTATACCCCAAAACTTTAGGGACCACGAACAAGTGCAATGGTCCATTTAAAAGAGTATTCTTAGTATTCATAGAAAAGGAAATTTTAGTGTCTTCTACATGCATCACAACAGAAATACGTCTATTTACACTTTAATCTGAGCTGGGCAAGGCTCCCTACATCCTACTGGCAACAAAACCACGCTCAAGGCCAGAAAAGAGATTATAGACTATTTTTTATGTATGATCTGGATGGTGAGGAAGCCAATTCTCAACGTATTGCTCTGTTGACATCTGATTCCCTTGATATGGGGGTAGTTAACTTGCATGGCACATCATAAAAACCAACATGATAGCTGTTACGCTGCACATTTGCAGCACCAGGAAAAATTGCTATAGTATTTTCTATTTTTCCTAATTCTTCAAGTAACACCTTTCGGATGTTAAAGTTCTTTAGTACAGTGAAAATTTGTAATCTGGAGAGAGTCCATTCCCAGTAGGTGGTAACGAAAGTCTGAACAGCTTCAAACTTCCACTTGTTTTGCAGAGTAAAGCAAAAGATACAATAAATATATGCCACTGGCTTTTTGTATATGCTAGTTATCCAATAAATATTATACCCAAATACATGTTACATAGTCCTGCTGGGTGCAGCATGCTGTAAATTCATTTAGTATCAGAATTTCAAAATTCCACAAATAGCCAACCTGCTTAATCTCTGGAGGAGCAGGAATTTCAGGAGCCAAATCCTCCCTCTCCTCAGGATCATTCCCAACAGCTTCATCATCATCCGTAAAAATCTCCTCATGCTCCCAGTCATCCCCTGAAAAGAAATGAGAGCCCTTTAGCAGAAACAAAAGATATCTGACAACAGAAGGTGATCAAATGGTGAAGAAACAACCTAAATGCACAAGCTAATCTGCGCCCCCAAGTTTTAGAAATAAAAAAAACAGAACCAAAGATGAACGAAGTCCCACTCTAGAACAAAACAGCAATTATTGATATTTTTCTACTAGAAGTCATTTCTAGTTCTTGCAACCAGAAAAGAAGAGGAGATAATTGTGAACTCCGGTAAATCGTGGACACTTAATTTAAAAGAAAACGATGTAAACAGTTTCAAACAATGATTTCAAAAAGAAAAAATCCCAGGAGAGCCCTATAATGCTAGGTGAGAGCTAGACGGAGAAGGATATTGGGGTTTCCAACATAACCATTAAGAATGAAAATGCAGATCATAGAATACTAGATAATTAAGTCAGTGGATCGAATCTGCAAAGCATTCTAGGAAGAACAAAGTCTTACCCTTTTCAATATCATCATCATCCAGGTCAAGATCGCCCCCTCTAGGACCCTCTTCATCATCATCCACGCCTCTTTTGTTGAGTCCCAACCTGTTTTTCCTAGCAGCCTCCTCTTCCTCATCTTCATCCCCATGGTCTGACGCGTTGCCTTCGTCCTCATCACCAGAAGCTTTCTTACGCCCCCTTGTCCCACCAGATCCACTTTCTTTGTCATCAAATCTTTCTACTTCACCGAAAGCAGCAGGTCCATTATTTGCTGCTTTCATCATCCATCTCTGGTACCCATCTGCAGTTTTTCTTCTATTTTTCATTTTCTCTTCTGCTTCCTCCAAAGTAAGTTGCTTATATTGGGCTACTTTGTTGAAGTTATACCTAATGATTAAAATAAAAAGAAAAAAGATGAATAGATGCAAATCAAAAATCTAATAGAATACTTATGATGTCAAAGCTACAGAAACAACAAAAACTAATCTACGTACCAAGAACCAGCAGGAATAGCAAATAACTCTTCACCCTGCATCATCAGTAGATAATATTGTGCTGACTGTGCTCCCTCAAGCTGACCATGGAACTGAAACTGACCAGTTTCATCCTCTAATAGCCATGGTTTATTCTTGTACTTTTCCTGCAATTCGTAGAAAATAAAGGTCATAAATGAACATATAAGCATCCGCCACTAAAGATCACAATTTGACAAGAATAGAACAACAGCATCCATAGTAGCATATCTATGATCCAAGATGTTGAACATGTGGTCTCTATTAGTTATTACATTGTTCACTAAAAAGATGCTCTTTGATAAATAGAATTTGAAACCTCCTATCTAATCTAATTATATTTCTCAAGCTTCTTCATAAGAGGGTTCATGGAATAGGGTGTACGATATCCCTTCAGCATCAAGCAAATTTTCACACATACATATATGATAAAATGAAGATAGGCATAAGGAGACACTGCAATTTTCCCTTTAAACTAGTGGAAATATACACACACATACACAAATGCAATTGATGCAACAAGGATGATACTACTAATTATTACTAAATATTTCATACCCGTAATGTATCTGTAACTTGACGTCCTTGCAAACCTTCTTTTTGTAATGTCCATTTACTGTCATTCTTCTTTTTTGAGAATTTAGGTAAGCCTGAAGCAAATCTAGCAATGAAATAATTCTTGTCATTGCTGGAGCAAGCCCGAACATTATACTCCTGCACATGAACATGATTTCAATAACCAGAGTCGTATACCCAATTCTGCACAATGGAAAACAGAACGTGAGTGTGTCTTTATTCAACAACAGATGAAGCTTCATACTTATCAAAGGAGTCCTACAGAATAAGAAAGTGAATCAACCTATTTGGATTAAACATCAACCTTTAATAATAATACAACAACAACCTTTAATAATCAATTCTCCAAACATTTACGCGTATGCAACTCCACATCCTTGAGTGACAAGGTGATCCACTGTTCTGGAAGAAGGCCTAAAAGTTGGTTGCTTCTGCCACACAATTTTATTTATCACTTAGCAAGCAAAGGGTGTACCCGATTGACTGCCTATATCCACTACGTTTTGAAATTCTCAACTACTGCAAGAAGCCATTAGCATCTACTTACTGTTCTGCACTCTCAGATAAGCGCCGTCAAACTCAAATACACTGATATCTTTGCAGAAGCAAAACCTAGCCTATGTCCACCTAGCCAATTGCTTAAACAGAGCTTAGGACATAGTGCTTCAATGCCCGAGAAACCCAAGGTATCCACAAATCTGTGGCAAACACTCAGAGAAACTACTAGCATCTATCGACTACGCCTCAATCCCAAACTAGTTGGGATGGACAATATGAAGGCTCAGCAGGAACCTACCTGCACCATGTCTTCGCTCCAAACAAAAAGAATAGGACTCTAAAAGGCAGCCTGGTCACAATTGACACATTAACTAACCATGATTAAGTAACAAAATTTATGCAATATACACATTATGCAGACCCTTATTTATTTGTAGCAAACATGGGGTGTCTTTTCCTAAACCCTTGACACACTCCCCTCTCTCTATGTAGACTTGTTTCATTCTCCTAGTAAGTAATTGTTGTTGCATTTATTTTGTATCTTGCTATTTTGCTGTCTACTTTCTTATAATCCCGTGTCGGATGCTTTTCTTTTGAGCCGAGGGTCTATCGGAAACAACCTCTCTACCTCACAAAGGTAGGGTAAGGTATGTGTACATTCTACCCTCATCAAGCCTCACTTATGGGATTATACTGGGTATGTTGTTGTTTGTTAAGTTCACCCAAATTTTAGTACTCATGGAAAGTTCAATATAGAAAACATAAAAACAATTGTGTAATTGGCATAAGCTTATCTATTTGTAGCAAACGTGAGTATCTTCCTCCTAAATACTTGACACACTCCCCTCTCTCTATGCAGGCTCATTTCATTCCAATTCCAATTATTGGTTAGTAATTAATTAATACACATGCAAATTCACCCAAATTTTAGCACTCATATTAAATTCAATATAGAAAAACATAATCGAATCAATCGTGTAACTGGAGTGCCACATTCGTAGCACTTATGGTGGGTTTCAGCCATATTTTTACCACAAGACAAGCATAGAGCCAAATGCTATCGTTTCATTCCAATACTGGTAAGAAATTAATTAATACACACGAAAACTCACACAAATTTTAGCACTCATAGTAAATTAAATATAGAAAAACATACTCGAATCAATCGTGTAATTGGAGTGCCACATTCGTAGCACTTATCGCGTGTTTCAGCCATATTTTTACCACAAGACAAACAAAGAGTCAAATGCTTGCACGAACTTCCATACAGATCCGATGACGAACCGCACCTGCTACACGAAGGTTTCAGTATCAAATCAATCGACATTACAATCCCTGCAATCAAAAATCATCAAAATTAGGGCTCCGTATAAGCAATTCAATTTGGGAAAATTGATTATATAATTGAAATTCACACCGTTAAATTTGATTCAGTATTTGAAGTTTTTCAATTTGTATTTTTTTTTCGTTTATTAATTTCGTGTTAAGGATTTGTTTGTTCCTTAGATCGAGAGGGATAGAAGAGGCATGAAATGGGTTAATGTGAAGGGAATATCGGGTATTTATAGATGGGAACTACCCGAATCCGGAGTGATTTTCTGGTTTTGCTATAATGAGTACCTTAAGTTTGGGAAATTTCTATTTGGTCCCTATGGATTTTTGGGGTAATAATGGACTTTTTTGTTTGTTTCCTAAACCGGTGTTCGCTATCCACGTTGGGACCCAACTAAATTTGTTTTCACACATTGCAGGGAACCGTTTTTGGGGCGGCGCTACCAACAAATTTCTTTTCATTCTAGAGGCTCAAATTCGAAATTTCTAACTAAAAATGAATAAATTTTAACCGTCATACACAATCTATGTTGGTAGGAATAATGAACCTTACTTTTCTCTTTCTAAAATCTTTTTCATTCATTTGGATACTTATATTAGGTGTTGTTCTAATTCAACATGTAACTTCGATTCCTAAGTGTACCTCAGATACGATATGTTAGATATGGCAACTGGCTTGCCACGTCAAAATGAACCGTGTGAAATAACATTATGCTAAGCTAAAATAATTGCTTTTGTTAGAAAACCAAAGATTTTATTAGAAAATGATTTTTTAAAATCAATTTGTTCTAGGTCGTCTATCTCAACTTATTTTATTTTTTTTCCTATAAACAAATGCATTATTTTACTTCAAAATATGGCTGACATGTATGTAAGACACCAGTGCATCATTTACAATTTAATTTGGAAAATTAAAATTTCAAGAAATCTTATGTAAATTAAGCAAAATAGAGAATTTAACTAGATTATGAGCTAACACATTCTACGCACGAGGGATATATACAAAACGAATATCTTTAAATGAACTCATCAATCTCCATATATCCTCGCAGTTGGTCTCTATCTCCCAAGATACTGTCATATTCTTTTGTAACATTTGTACCACATTTTTTGCATATAATAATATATAATTCTGTAACACTCTTTTTAATACATGTCGAATTGCTAGTGCTTCAGCTGTTATGGTCTTCCCTACAAATAGAATAGGAGTGCCAACTGCCAAGGGAATGAAGATGACCGCAACTATCTATAGCCGCCATTTCAATACTTGTTTTTCCCCCTTTTTCATATGTAGGCCTGCACCGATGAAACAACAATTTCATCTTGTGCAATAGTAATACTTTCATCATGAGTCCTACTGGGCATGCAAGACAAAACTTGTGAAACAAGCAAAACATCATTATATTTGTGAAAATCAAATAGAGCTTTATTAGCAATGTCATTAGGTTCATATATATCACTATTAAAAGAAAAAAATATTCTAGTTTTTCAAATTTGTCATAAGATAGAAACACTTAACCTCAATAGCTCAATGGAATTAGGGGACTGACATGTATAGCGAAATAAACCAGCCACCATCTTGAGAATTCAAAAATATTTTTTAAATCAGTTCGGTTAATAGAACACAATTTTCACACTAATTGAGCTTTCGAACACCTGAATAACATATGGTCAATAGATTATGTTTCTAAACCACACAACTTGCAAGCATCACAAACATAAGTTAATCTTTTAGAAATGTTCGCATTAACTGGTGAGACATAAGTATGCATTTCATAAGAGAATTATATTTGTTTTTATCTTTAATGAGCATAAAAAATCTAGAAAGATTTTGTGAAATAGTGACAATCGGCTTTGAAAAAATAACCCCTTGATTATTTTCATTAATGAAAGAGTATATATACAATTTACAATTTTTCATAATAGTAAACTCTTATTCCTACTCTATTCCCAAAATCATATTCTAGTTGTACAAGAATCCTATAATTATGGTAAGTGTACAAACCTATTTTAATACAATATTTATACTTAAATTTGACTCCAAAACCGTGATATACACGGGTTTGTAAACCGTGTATACCACGGTTTTACACTTGGAAATATGCCTTGTGAAACCGTGATATACATGGTATACAAACTCATGTATATCACGGGTATAACTGACACACCCCATCAGTCATAGCGGGTGGTCTTCGTACGCTGAGACTGTCCCTAAAATCTTCAAAAAGGACCGAGGGAAGACCCTTTGTAAATATGTCTGCAATTTGATACTTGGAAGGGACATGTCAGACACGTACTTGTCTACGAGCTACTTTTTCGCGAACAAAGTGAATATCCATCTCGATGTGCTTAGTGCGCTGGTGTTGAACATGATTACCAGAAAGGTAGATGGCGCTAACATTATCACAATAAACCAATGTAGCTTTCTGAATAGGACAATGAAGCTCTAAAAGAAGATTACATAACCAACATGATTCAGAGACCACATTGGCCACCCTCGATACTCGGCCTCTGCACTAGAGCGTGATAATGTAGACCGACGTTTCGCAGACCATGAGACCAAGTTATTACCAAGAAACATACAATAGCCGGACGTGGAACGTTTGGTATTTGGACAACCACCCCAATCAGCATCTGTATACGAGACAAGTGTAGACGTCAATTAAGGATATAAATGTAAGTCACAGTCAAGTGTTCCCTGAATGTATCGAATAATGCATTTGAGCGCATTCATGTGCTCAACCCTGGGATCATGCATAAACAAGCACACTTGCTGTACGTCATACATAATATCTGGCCTCGTGAAAGTAAGATACTGAAGAACCCCTGCAAGACTGCTATAATGGGTCGGATCCTCGTAAGGTGAGCCAGTCGCAGCACCCAGCTTGGGCTTAGTATCGACGGGAGTGGAAGTAGACTTGCACGAGGACATGCCAGCGCGCTCAATAATCTCAGTTGCATACTTCCGTTGGGATAAGAATAATCCATCTGCATGACGAGAAATAACAATCTCCAAAACGTAACTCAAGGGCCCCAAGTCTTTCATAGCAAACTCAGAACTGAGCATGGTCATGATAGACTTGCGCAAAGCATCAATAGAGGCAGTCAAGATAACATCATCCACATATAATAGAATATAAGACAGGGAAGAACTACGACGATATATGAATAATGAATTATCAGACCTGCTGTGTGAAAATCAATAGACGAAACATAGTCTGCAAATCTTTTATACTAAGCCCGTGGGGCCTGCTTAAGCTCATACAAGGACTTCTTCAATAAACATACATGATGAGGATATTTGGGGTCTCGAAAACCCAAGGGTTGATGCATATAAACGGTCTCCTTAAAATCACCATGTAAGAAAGCATTCTTCACATCTAACTGATGAATGAGCCATGCTTGGAAAAGATCCAGGCTGAGAACAATGCGAATGGTAGCCGGTTTGACCACCGGACTAAATGTCTCACCACAATCCAAGCCAACCTGCTGAGTCTTACCATCACCTACAAGACGAGTCTTATGCCTCATAAAAGAACCGTCAGAATTATCCTTATGAGTAAAAATTCACATAGGCCGAATAATATTAACACCAGAAGGACGGGGTACTAACTCCCACGTCTTATTTGCAATAAGAGCATCATATTCGTCGGTCATAACCAATTCCCAATTCGAGTCATTTAATGCGAACACAGGGTTACGGGGTAGAGGGGATTTAAAAATATGGGAGAATTTGGTGGATTTTGGGTCAAAGGTGGAAGGGTGATAGACGGGCCAACAGACAATGGACCTGCTGGACCAATACGGGAAAGTGAAATAGGGACAGGACCGAGAGTGTTGGGGCAGAACTGGGCTGAATATTTGGCCCAGTTTTCTGGACCCGAAATGGTAGGGGCAGAACTGGGCTGAATATTTGGCCCAGTTTCTGGACCCAAGACAGTGGCATAAGGTCCAGCGGGCAGTGGGCCTGCTGGTGGATTTTGGGTGCGGGTTAAGTCCGAAAAATGGTGGATAATATACGGGGAGACGGTGTCATCCAAAAAATTATACGAACTAGGCACGGGACTACTCATGTTAGCAAACGAAAATTGGGTTTCATAAAAAACAACATGACGACTAATGATGATTTTATTAGATGATAAATCAAAACATTTGTAACCACGATGATTAGACAGAAAACCCAAAAACACACAAGGGGTAGAACGGGCCTGAAGTTTGTTAATTGTGGTGGACGAAAATAGTGGATAACATAAGCACCCAAAGACTCTAAGATGTGAATACGATGGAGTCTTATTATATAAGATTTGAATGGGGGGTGAATATGCCAAACATTTGGTAGGAAGAATGTTAAGAAGATATGTAGCCATTTGTAGAGCATGATGCCAAAAGGAAGGGGGTACAGAAGCATGAACCAATAAAGTTCAGACAATATTATTAATGGTACGAATTTTGCATTCGGCTTTCCCATTTTGTGAGGACGTATGAGGACAAGAGAAACGAAAATTTATTCCATTATTACCACAAAAATCCTGAAACAACCCATTATCATATTCTTTGCCATTATCAAATTGAATATTTTTAATTTTCCGTTCGAATTCGGTATGGATGAATGCTCTAAATTTTAAAAATATGGAAAAAATGTGAGATTTTTTCTCTAACGGAAACGTCCATAAAAAATTAGAATAATCATCCAAAAATAGAACATAATAACGATGACCCAAAGAACTGAGAACGGGAGATGTCCACAAATCGCTATAAATAGTAACAAATGATATTAAAGTACGAGAGTGAGAGTCTACAAACGACAATCTAACAAGTTTTCCTAGAGGACAAGATTGACAAATTGGAGTACTATGCGTACCCTTATAAGAAATAAAATTATTTTTATGTAATGAAGAAATAATAGATGACCCAGGGTGACCCAAATGTGTATGCCATAAGGAAGGAGTGAGAGTCGCAAAAGTAGATGGCAAGGCTTTACTTGAGAGACCAGATGTGGGCGTGATAGGATAAAGATCTCCCCTACTATCACATCTCATGAGAGGAAACCCCGTCTTGAAATCCTTCACAAAAAATTCAAAAGGATAAAAATCAACAGAAATTCAATTATCAGTGGTGAATTTACAAACAGACACCAAATTTTTAATTAAGTTAGGGGCATGAAGGGTATTTTTCAAGACAAGTGGTGGATGGGGGAGAGATAAAGTTTTATGACCGTAACCACGAATTGGATTTGAATTGCCATTACCAATAATTATGCCACGATTGTTGCTCAAATTGGAATAAGACGAGAGAGTACCTTGGTCGGCCGTCATGTGGTTATTAGCTCCAGTGTCCATGTACCAATTCACATTCGGGGGATTTAAACCAAGTGTGTGCATCGCAGCTTCAATGTCGATAGGGGTGGGGCCCGTTGCATGGTGGGCCTGCAGAGGCCGAGGCCCAAGCACACTTGCTTACTGCCTCAGCCCAGACCCTGCTCTCGAGAACCATTGTGGCTGGAAGAATTGGGCCTGGAAGCTGAAGCCGAAAACTGGGCCCAATGCTGATTTTGGGCATACGATGGAAAATATGGGCTGTTAGGCCCAGGCCCACTGGCCCAGTTCCACGGCTATGGGCCCCAGGGATGTGGCCAGTTGACTTGCGGCCTACTGCCTCGAGGCCTATTGCCACCCCAGTTATTGTCACCTCAGTTCCCGCCACGGTTTTTGCCATTACTTTTGCAATTCTGACCCTTTTTTGCCGCTATCGTTGTTGCGTTTTTGGCCGGAATTATTGGAGATGGATGGAGAAAAGTTGGAATCGATCACCATGACGATAGAAGGGGCCCTAGTGGCCGCTTTCTTAGCCAAGCCGGCTTCTTCGAGAGTGAGCATGGAACGGGCCTGATAAAACTGCGAAAGAGGACTGCTCTGATGAAGAAGCGTACCGACGCCACTATAGGCCTCAGAGAGGCCTGCAACCATCTGAAGAACAAGACGATCGTTGGTAATGGGCGCACCAATGTTGCAGAGTTGATCGGCCAATTCTTTCAACCTTTTGCGGTATTCTGAAACGTTGGGGAAATCTTCCATATTGACATGGGAGAATTGCTGCTCAAGGGTAACAACACGAGAATTTTGATTATCTTGGAATATATCACGCACTCTATTCCAAGCATCCATCGTCGTAGCGTCTTGTTCGATAATCATTTGCAACAGGTCAGTAGATATAGTGGAGTAAATCCACTGAAGAACGGTAGCATCAAGAGTCGTCCATAATCAAGGATTATCTTCGGGTTTAGGGACCCCCGTATCCGCAGGAGCCGCAGGGATAATGTGATAGAGGACTTGATGCGAGCGTGCGTGAACTTTGAACAGTTCGGCCCACGTCGCGTATTGGACGTTTTCTATTTCAAGAATGATAAGGATGTGATTCTTGATGTTAGAAACAGTAAGGGAAGGGTGAAACGTATTCTTAGCCATAACATCAGCGAACGACTTGATGAAGGGATTTGGAAAGAGAAAAGGTAATATCGGGCACGGAAACTGAGAAGAAGGGCTCGGAAACCGATGCTTGTCGGCCGGAAATTTGGAGAGAAAATATAAGACATAGACTTCTGATACCATGAAAGAAATAATCCCTTGATTATTTTCATTAATGAAAGAGTATATATACAATTTACAATTTTCTATAATAGTAAACTTCTATTCTTACTCTACTCCAAAAACCCTATTCTAGTTGTACACGAATTTTATAATTATGGTAAGTGTACAAACCTATTTTAATACAATATTTATACTTAAATTTGACTCCAAAACCGTGATATACAAGGGCTTGTATATCGTGTATACCACGGTTTCACACTTGGTAATATGCCTTGTGAAACCGTGATATACATGGTATACAAACCCATGTATATCACGGGTATAACTAACAGGCTTGAGACATATTAATAGTCGCATAACTATAATGAGCAAGATATTTGATTAGATGGTAACCAGATCTAACCTCGTATTTATCTAATTTAGTATAATGCCACATAATTTTATTGACGTTCTAGTAATAGATAATGGGATGGACATAATAGATTTAATGTGACAAAAATAACTATAAAGTGCATTAATATTTCATATATGATTTTGTTGATCGATAAGAGCATTAACCCTCAACTTTAAATTAACCGGTGTTTGACCTTAGAGAGGTTTAAAACCATTTGAGTTAGGAATCCATGGATTAGTCCAAATCTTAATGTCGTTTCCATCCCCAACTAGGGATGGCAACGGGTCGGATCTGGACCGGATCCTACTAGATTCAGATCCAGATCCGGTTTTCATACCTGAATCCAGATCCGGATCCAGATCCATCGGGTCCATAAAAATCATATCTAAATCCGGATCCATCGGATCCACCGGGTCCACGGATCGGATCTGGATCCACATGTAAAAAAAAATTGTCTTGCTAAGAATTTTTTTTAAACTGACAAACGATTTTTACTTAGCTAACAGTTTACTGTATTTCAATTTTGAAATGTTCATATGAGATATTTTGTTTGTTGTCTCATTTTGATTTTGAGCTATTAATTGAAAATGTTGGACAATGACAATAGTTGTGGAAAATGCTAACTAGTATTTCCACAATGCAGAACTTACATGTGCTTGGAATCTTCACAAATGAAGTGAATATAATTTTAACTACTTGTCTATGGAGATGTTAGTCATTCACTAATATAACATTGATTTTATTATCGAAGTTACCTATTTATTTTTGGGTTTTTGAGTTAACGCGGGGATAAATTAAACTTGTTTTGAGAATTAAGCTTGCAAGGATGTGCTTAGCAATTTTAAGAAAATACTTATAAAATTACATTCTAGGTTATGAATATATTTAATAAAAAACGGATCCACGGGTCGGATCTGGACCGGATACGGATCTCAAATACAAGATCCAGATCCAGATCCGATCCGTCAGAAATGGATCCGGGTCCGATCCGGATCCTTCGAGTCCAAATTTTGAAGATCCATATCCTATAAAACGGATCTGGATCCACCGAATCCGGATCGGGTCCAAGATCCATTGCCATCTCTATCCCCAACTCTCCATCTAATATCGTGTTGCAATAAATCTCTTTCCCACGTGATGCTTTTCCAAATTAAAGAAAGATGTATTCGGAAAGTATTTATTTGCACCCTATGAAGTAAAGAATCTTCTTGGTCCGTTAAAATCCTTTACGCAAGCTTAGTCAACAAGGCCTCGTTAAAACATTTTAGATCTCTAAATTCAAGACCTTTGCTAGATTTTACCTCACACAATTTTTGTCAATTTTCATAATACATTTTGCTTTTCTCCTCATTTCGTCCCCGTTAGGAATCAAAGAAAATAGTAATAATCTTCTTACCTAACCTATCTGTGAATTGAAAAAATGACAATGCATACATGATGCAATATTAATTGTGGAAGATAAAGAAAACAACAAGAAATTAAAGATAGAGAGGTAGACACAAGAAATTGAATCAAAAGCAACCCAAAGTATATGAAACTATGGACTTCAATTGAATATTCAAGAACAAGCACCTAAACCTATTAGGGATGACCTCAAGGGAACCAATGTCTCAAGCAACTAATCATCTCAAAACAAGGTTCAATCAATGGCTTCAACAAGCCCTCAACTTTCAAAACTCTCAATATAATATCAAATATCTCAATTCAATATAAACTCAACATAATCTCAATAAAACTAAGTCTTCAAAATGAAATAACTGTTGGTTATTTTTGCTCTATGGTACTTTATAAAGCAGTACGGGAAGTATATAACTATTACAAGTATTCGAAAGGATAAACAAAGATTCAATAATTCAGCTAGAAATCTGAAAATTACAATAGAACCACAAAACTGAAATTACAATTTTGTTGAAGACGGAAAAATGGAAACTGTTTTTGCTGAGTCGAGTGTGGCACTCTGTCCTTAAGACAATATTGCCCCGTATGTATCCTTTATACGTCCTGGACAATTTGTCTCCCAAGATAAAACAGCAATGGAACACTTGAGCAAAGGAAACTCAAATGCTATCGTGAAGAATATTGAGTAACGAAATGATGCTTGGAAGTTGTAGGAAGAAAACTGTTTTGGTTGTGTATTTTCGTGTGTTGTATGAACTGTTATTCGTAGTATCATATGTGTTGCTCAACAATGGTGTAAGGGGGTGTTTATATAGGTGAGGGAGGGGACTAAAAAACTGCCTCCATAATAGCCATTATGGAGGTAGTAAAGTCACCAACATAAATGGTGAAAGACCAACGGATTTGGCCATTATAGGAGGAGTAATTCAGCCAAAATGGCTGAATTGAGTGCTTGGCGTTTCTGTTCTGACCGTCGAAATTCTAGAAGGCCCACAGCCCATGACCCGAGAACCCGGAACCCGGAACTCGGAACCGGACCGGACGGGACGGGCGGGCGGCGGCGGCGGCGTGCGTGTGGTCTTTCCTTGAACCGAAGCACATCTAGGTCATCCCTCCTTTAAACACATGGGATACCCCTTGGGGTCCCAAACCCCAAACCAATTTCGAGTCTTATATACACAACAATTCTTTCTTCCTCTACCGATGAGGGAGAATTGAACACAATACCACACTTTCCATGCTTCAAACACCTCACTTCGTGAACCAATATCTCTTTCATTTCTCAATGAAATTTGACGATTCTTGGCCCAACGGTTATCTACGTACTTAGTAGATCATGCATGTGTGAAGAACCGGATTCTCCAACATACGTAACACTAGTGTTTAAGCCGTTAAAGTTGGTCGGTCGCAACTCCCGCCAAAGGCTAATTTCCAACAATAACTACTACTTATACTAGATAGGGAAAATAAGACTAATGAGCTATTACAATTCTACCCTTATTGAAGTAAGGTCATTATTTGACTAGTTTTCTTTTGATGAAATCCCCAATTTAAAGAATGACCTCCTTTGCATGCCATATCTTCACACATATGACCATTTTGATGCCCATCTTCCTCCCATGCAATCATCCACACTCAGAATCCTCGAAATTGCACTAAAGTATGCTTTCAGACGTCTATCTCCATGTGCAACCCTCGTGAAGCTTGGAGTTCATGGTCTTGACTCCACACAGACGATCTTGAGGCAACTTGGATTGCATCAATGCGAAGGGATATTAGAGTAATAAATACCAAGGGCTAGAGCGGGTACCCAAGATACTTGAGAATTGTTATGAGATATCGTTTACCTTTATCTCTTTCAGGAAAAGAATACTTAATTCAAAATCGACCCAAAAATAAATTAGTAGCTATGTTATTGATTAAGAATTGACAAAAAAAGAGGAAGTTTGGTGCACTAAGCTCCCGTTATGCGGTCTGTAAGAGACTGTTTTCACTGCTCAAATTCGTATCACATGACAATAACTTTACCAGTTACGCTAAGACTCCCCTTCAATTGATCCAACAATTATTCTAATATTTAATCAAACATTATTTTGATTTATTTTTTCTGAAAAGGGGGGGGGGGGGGGGTCATGACCAGATGTTATATATCAAATTTGGACAGATACACTAATAAGAATTGTGGTGAGATGGATATAATCCATTTATCCTTAAGTAGATGTCTTCGGTTCGAGCTCTAGATATTAAAAAGTTATGTTACGGTGCGCTTTCCTTTAATTGAGAATTACGCGGCACCCATATGAATTAATCGAGGTTCAATACTTGGATGAATACGACTTTGTTTTTGGAAATACGACTTGTAAATTAGAAAAAAAGAATGTGAATGTAATGTGACCAGCCACATTTTGGAGAATTTTGTGTAGAGCGACAAAAAATGAGGACTGCTCCTTTGAATGATAGGTGACAATCACCATTTATCCTATCTACCAAAATTCTCAACACGCAATCCTGACCGTCCAATTCAATACATAAATTGTACTCCATTTTCTCCTATCAACTATAAGGGGTCGTTTGGTTAGAAGATAAGTTATGCTGCGACTAGTTATCTTGAAATTAGTTATGTTGTGATTAGTTATTATGGTATTATTTATTATTGATTGTTTGGTTTGTTGTATTAAAAGTGACATGCATGGTATAATTTCTAAAAAAAAAAGTGTTTGTTTACATAAATATCTCAACTTATTTAGTAGAAAAATTGATTTGAGGGATATCATGGTTATCTGTGTCATTTCATTATTTTATCCTGGAATAACTAATCCCACTGTAACGCCCAGTACTCTTACGTTAGAACGCGTTGTTAGTAAATCAATATGGACCTCGTGAATTTTGGCCATATTCGAGTGTGCAGAGTAAGAGCTCAGTGTATAAAAGTGTAATATCCGTAAGTTTAAAAAAACTTGAAACCGATATATATTTTCTTGACACAATATGCATTTTCTTATAAGTTAAACCTATCTGACATATGTACAAAAATTGTGGAGACCATCCAAGGATTTTTAGATCAAATAGTTATGAAGTAAACTAGGACGAGTATAAATGTAATTTGCATAAAAGGATGATGTCCTAAAATTAATTACCCGGGCAAATGATTAAGTATTGAAATTATAGTGGGAGATAATGGAATAAAATAAAAAATAATTGGATAAGTTCTATGGAGATAAAGATGTTTAAACGTGGATTTATGTAGTAGAACACTAAATGACTACTCAATTTCATATTTATCTAATGATGACACCTTTAAGGTAAATTTTTTTTTTTATGAAAAAGTAATGACAAAAGGTGTAATCAAGAGTTATACTTAAGTTTCCTTGGGTAACAAATCAATACACAATAGAGATACGCAGCAAAAAGGAGAATTTATGAGGTCTTGGTTGCCTTTTAAAAAAAAGAATATTTGATTAAGTGCAAGGGGTGTCTTTGACGTAGATAAAATTATATCCAAGACAATACATGTTCATTGTAGGGGTGGCCAGTGGGTCGGGCTGAGACGAGTCGGGTCAGAATCGGGGCGGGACGGGACGGGGGAAGGGCGGGGTTGGGTCAGGGTGGGACATGTGGGATTTGCCGTCGTCCCGTCCCGTTTCCGATCCCGACGGAATCGGGCTGGGGCGGGATCGGGGCGGTTTTTTTTGCACTTAATTTAAAAAATAACATATATATAAAAAACTCAATAATTAAACAAGATAGTGTAATAAAAACATCACAAGACTGTTTTTGTGCCTCTTATATTATTTAATAGACATATGGTTTTTTTTGTAATACAAATACAATTGTCAAAATTGCAACTTTGTGGTGTTGTTCAAAAATTACAAATTACATAGTAAAATTGCAATTAAAAAAATTACATTTTGAAAATAACATGTTCTAGTTTCTTGATAATTTCCTGTGGTTCTTCGGTTGGAATTGGTATTTGTTGGTCAAATTGCTCCATGTCGCTTCCACCACCTTCGGATAAGATTTCGATGTAGTTTTCGTCTTCTTCTTCGTTGATCTCCGGTTAACCACACCTTCTCTGCTCCCCTCGTATCCAATCTCTGAATAATACTACAATCTCCAAGCTGTCTCCGGCTAATGAGTGTATGTGCTCTCATATTTGATATATGCCGGCAGAAACAACGCTTTTAGACGCCTTTGATGACACTTGAATCTATCATCTATATATCTATACGCTAAGATACGTTTTTGCATAGACCATTTATAGTCTTTCAAATGATAGGTTACCGTTAAATAATCATGGTCGTTAGTACTACGACCTATATCAGAAGTGATAGCCACTTTGCCATTAAAATGCTATAATGAATAACGTAAATACTGTTGATATTCATGTGCAAATTTAAATACATCTCTCTTAACAGTTGATCTAGGAAAACTGTCTAAAGCAGGATTATACTTTTCACTAATGTAATAAATAAAACTAGGAAATGAAAAGGGCAAACCCTCCACAACAACTAATTTTGTTATTGCTTCTGTATCTCTATGTTTATCGTATTTAGGGCTTACAATTCCCCCGTCATAGAGTTAATTTGACCCTATACTTGATCCGGGACAGTATGTGAACCTTGTCCCGATGGAGCGGACGTTTGCGCACCGGGTTTTGAAGCCTCGTATTGGGCATACCTTGCTGGATGAGCCCTTGCTACGTGTCTCATTAAACCCCCCGTCCCACCGTGACCTTTTCCAGTTTTAAATTTAAAACATCTTTACAAAATTTACATCTAGCTACTTGATTCTCTACGTCCCTATCAAAAACTGTCCATGCATCTTATTTTAATGGTCGTTTTGCTGAACCTCATCTCATATTAGGGGGAATCTGAGGCATTTCAGTTGAAGGTGCACTAGTGGGTGTGTTATCATCTACATTAGTGGGTGTATCATCTAGATCATCGTCTAAATTAAAGTCTTCTTGAGTTCCAGAAAATAGCTCCTCGTCTAAATCTAATGGTATTATAGGAAAATGTTCAGTATCAACAAAATCATCCTGTGTAGGAATATGATTCTGTCTAGAAATAGGATGACTAGAAGAAGTACACTTGCCCTTGTTGCCCCTACTAGAAGAAGTCTGACCCTTACCCGTAAGCATACGTTTAAATCCTTCCATTATAAATTTATAATTATACTAATAAATAATTAAAGTAAATGAAATTAAGTGCGCTAAATAAAATAAACAGACAATAATAATTTAATGAAGGAACGAATGTACCAAACGCCGACGTGTAATCGAGAGGTTGAAAATTGAAACTTTGCTCGATGGAAGATCCTCAAGCTAGTTGCCAACTTCACTCCCAAATGAATAAATAAAATTCAATATTTAGTAGACAATGTAGACTTGTAGAGAGATAGATTGACAAATTTAGAGATATTGTAGAAAGATTTGTGAGAAAGATGAAGAGAAAATGAGGTATTTATAGTTGAAAAATTGGGTTAAAGTGTAAATGTAATAACTTATGGGTTTAAAATAAATATTAAGGGGGTTGGGGGTTGGGGGAGGGGGGAGGCCAAAAATGGCCGCAGTCAAAATATAAAATGGTTGTTGGTGCAACGATTATTTGTGCAAAGGGGGGTTTCAGGCGGGATCGGGGGTAGGACCGGGACCGGGTCGGGCCTGGCGGGACTGGGGCGGGCTGGGTCAGGACGAGACTATGTCCCGTCCCGGTTCGAGTCCCGATACTGTAATTTTTTATTTTTTTAAAAAAAAGTCGACCCACTCGCCAGCCTTAGTCATTGTATTGAATAATGAATCATGAAGCTACTAGAGGCATCATATATATTCACCATCAGCTATAAAAAAAAAACGTGAATTAAAAAAATGGTGATTTGAAAAGTAAGGGACTAAGTTTCTTACACTGAAGCAAGAAGATAAATAACGAAGCAAATATTTGTTTACGGCTTTTTTCTCATTTTTCCGTCTTTGTCATGGCAATATTAACTTTTATTTAGTTTCTTGTAGGGCTGGCCAGTGGGCCGGGACGGCCCGAGCCCGCCCCGACCCCGCTTAAAAAAAAAAAAATGGGGGCGGGACTCGAACTCGGGACGGGGCGATGTCTCGTCCCGCCAGACCCGACCCCGCCCCGAGCCCGTCCCGACCCCGCCCTTTTCCCCCCTTTGCAAAAATGGCCGTTGCACCAACTCCATTTTAGATTATGGCCGTTGGCCAACGGCCATTTTAGGCCCCCCCCCCTCCCCCTCCCCCTCCCCCAACCCCTTAATATTTATTTTTAACCCATAAGTTATTATATTTACACTTCAACCCAATTTTTCAACTATAAATAACTCATTTTCTCTTCATCTTTCTCACAAATCTTCCTACAATCTCTCTAATTTCTCAATATATCTCTCTACAAGTCTACATTGTTTGCTAAATATTCAATTTTATTAATTCATTTGAGAATTGGGAGTGAAGTTGGCAGCTAGCTTGAGGATCTTCCATCGAGCAAAGTTTCAATTTTCAACCTCTCGATTACACGTCGACGTTACGTCGGCGTTTGGTACATTCGTTCCTTCATTAAATTATTATTGTCTGTTTATTTTATATTTTTATTTAGCGCACTTAATTTTATTGTCTTTAATTATTTATTATCATAATTAAAATGGAAGGATTAAAAGGTATGTTTAAGGGTAAGGGTAAGAGTAAGAGTGCTTCTTCTAGTAGGGGCAACCAGGGCAAGGGTACTTCTTCTAGTCATCTTATTCCTACACAGGGATGATTTTGTTGATACTCAACATTTTCCTACAATACCATTAGATTTAGACCAGGAGCTATTTTCTGCGGAACTCAAGAAGACTTTAATTTAGACGATGATCTAGATGATATACCCACTAATGTTGATGACAACACACCCACTAGTGCACCTTCAACTGAAATACCTCCTATTCCCCCTAGTATGAGACGAGGTCCAGCAAACCGACCATTAAAATCAGATGCATGGACATTTTTGATAGGGACGTAGAGAATCAAGTAGCAATATGTAAAATTTGTAAAAATGTTTTAAAATTTAAAACTGGAAAAGGTCACGGTGGGACGGGGGTTTAATTAGACACGTAGTAAGTGCTCATCCAACTAGGTATGCCCAATACCAGGCTTCAAAACCGGGTGCGCAAACGCCCGCTCCATCGGGACAAGGTTCACATACTGATACTGTCTCGGACCAAGTACGGGGTCAAATTAACCCTATGACGGGGGAATTGTAGGCTCTAAATACAATAAACATAGAGATAGGGAAGCAATATCAAAATTAGTTGCTGTGGAGGGTTTGCCTTTTTCATTTCCTTCATCTCCCGATTTTATTCATTACATTAGAGATATATATAATCCTGCTTTTAACGGTTTTCCTAGATCAACTGTTAAGAGAGATGTATTTAAATTCGCGCATGAATATCAATAATATTTACGTTTTTCATTATATCATTTTAATGGCAAAGTATCTATCACGTCTGATATAGGCGTAGTACTAACGGCCATGATTATTTAACTCGTAACTTGTCATTGGATAGATTATAAATGGTCTATGCAAAAACGTATTTTAGCGTATAGATATATAGATGATAGGCACACCGATACTTTTATTGCGTAGAAAATATTTATCAAGTGTGCGATTATTACGGAATTACCGATAAAATTATGACTATTACATTAGATAACGCTTCTAATAACAATTACGCAATTACAATGTTAAAAAATAGTTTAACTCCATCTTTTCCGGACCATTTTCATATAAAATGTGCGTGCCATATATATAACTTAATTGTAAAGGATGGTCTATCACTTTTTGAAGACATTCTTAGTAAAATACAATTTGCTATAAACTTTATTTTTAAAAGTAATAAAGTACAACGTAGAAAAGAATATAAAAAAACTTGTCACGATTGTGGACTACCTTATAGAAGAATTCCACAAGAAGTATCCACTAGGTGGAATTCTTTATACGAGCAACTACTTGTTGCTTATGACTATAAATTACCTATAACTTTATTTTTTAACTCTCATAATAAAAAGCCAAATTGATATGATTTTAGATAGTGATTGGGTAAAAATTTCCGAACTTATTGTATTTTTAGAGAAATTTTTTCAAGCAACAAAAGAATTTTCCGGTATATATTATCCTACTATTTCAACTATGTTATTTTATATAACTCTAATATTTTTATTACTTAGTGAATATATGGAAAAACCAAACTTATAAGGCACTATTAAAAAAATGTTTGTCAAAATTTAAAAATATTTTATTCCTATTCCCTCTATTTATATTATTGGTTCTGTATTAAATCCTACTATTAAAATAGACGGTACTAAATCACTAATTGAAACTATTTACGATTGTATAGAAGTACTACCACCTCCAAGTCCCAAAAATCTAAATCACCCACCACATATTGAACAAACTAAAGAAGAAGCGGTGTCTAGCGTAGAACACCAATGCAAAAATATATATAGATTTTATCAACAAGAAAATGCTAGTAACTTACCGGCTTCCATACCATCTTCTTCATCTTCAACACAACCTTACAAAAGACATGCTGTTTCTGCGGCTAGTATTGAAAGCCTCAGAAATAGAATGTGCGGCCGTACCTCTACTACTAACCAAATTAGCGAGTTTGATATTTTTGTTTTGCAGGGTTCTGTACCGTATCAAGAAGTTATCAATGAAGATGGACAAGAAGACTTGCCGAAATACTGGAGGGGGAATGAGAAGACCTTTCCGACACTTTCATTGATGACTCGAGATGTTTTGAACATTCAAGCGTCATCAACTGCGTCTGAAAGCACTTTTTCTGCAGGCAGATATCAAATAGGAGACCACGAGACACTCATTGGCGGAGACACTTGGAAATTGCGTATTATTCGAGAGATTGGATACGAGCGGAGCGGAGAAGGTGCGGTCAACCGGAGATCAACGAAGAAGATGATGAAAACTACAACGAAATCTTAACCGAAGGTAGTGGAAGCGACGTGGATCAATTTGACCAACAAATACCAATTCCAACCGAAGAACCACATGAAATCATCAAGCAATTAGAACAGGTTTTTTTGAGAATGTAATTTTTTTAATTGCAATTTTATTATGTAATTTGCAACTTTTGGACAACACCACAAAGTTGCAATTTAGATTTTAGACAATTGTATTTGTATTACAAAAATATCATATGTCTATTAAATAATATAAGAGGCACAAAAACTGCATTGGGATGTTTTTATTACACTATCTTGTTTTGTTTATTGAGTTTTTTTATACATATGTTATTTAAAAAAAAAGAAAAAAAAAGGAAAACCCGACCGTACCCCGCCCCGACCCCGACCCGACCCGACCCCGCCCCGCCCCGATACCGACGGGATCGGGATCGGGATCGGGACGGGACTGGAGCAGGTCCCGCCAGACCCGACCCCGCTAGGCCCCGCTAGACTTGACCCCGACCCCCTGGCTCATCCCGCCCCGACCTCGACCCCGCCAGACCCGAGCCCGGCCCACTGGCCACCCTTAGTTTCTTGAAACTCGCGGTACTTTCATTGACATGGAAATAGTTAGTGATTAACTTGTAAGAAAGGATGGTTTCCACGACGTTGTTAGAGGATAAAAAATAAAGGTATGTAAGGCTATTTCTTGACACGTCACTACGACACGACTCTCGTTAATTAATCTTTTTTTCTGATTCATTTTTTTTCTTACGACACGATACTCAAATCTAGATTCACTCAAATATAGATTCTTGTAATTATGATTCAAGTGAAGAAAAAGTAAGCCTATGCATCATGATCCCGATTCATGGATCTCTCGGTTCGAGAAATAAAAATAAGAGGCTCGAACCATGAGCTTGGTCTTACTTCACCGTCGAGAAAGGAAAGAAGACATACCGGCGTTTTGATACCACCAGGAACAGGAAAAAGAAATTCCAAGGAATCCAAAAAAGTTAAAAATTGGATCTATGTCCAACGGATTACACCTAGTAAGAAAAGGTTCCCTTGTATCTGTGAAGAACTTCCAGATTAATAGGAAGGAAGCTTAATCGGAATGAATAATAATTTTTCTTCTATGATCGATCGATATAAACATCAACAGCTCCGAATTGGATCAGTTTTCTCCTCAACAAATAAGTGCTTGGGCCACTAAAATCCTGCCTAATGGAGAGATAGTTGGAGAGGTAACAAAACCCTATACTTTTCATTACAAAACTAATAAACCGGAAAAAGATTTTCCCTGATACCTAACATAATGCATGAAAGGATCCTTGAATAACCATAGGGTAACCTGCAAATCCTTAGCAAAGACTTCTACAAGATGTGGAGAAATTTTGTGTTATATCTGGTAATCCTTTATAATAGAAAAATTGGATTCGAAACTTCCTATTTGTGAAATTTGTGAAAAAGAAAAAAGGGGGGGGGGGGTTGTCTAATATCTTTTTCATTATGTATATTATAGTTACAAAAATGATATTGGTTCCATGTTATATGTCTTGTAAGTCAAGTAAGACACATGTGTTTCGGTATCAGTATCTCATATAATTGTTTCATTCCCACAGTTGAGTTTCAAGAGCGTTGTTAAAGGGATTATCGATTGTCGTTTAAGAT
Organism: Anisodus tanguticus; assembly: GCA_034509755.1. Lineage (NCBI taxonomy): Eukaryota > Viridiplantae > Streptophyta > Magnoliopsida > Solanales > Solanaceae > Anisodus > Anisodus tanguticus. The sequence goes on along the minus strand of CM067543.1, from coordinate 951,300 downwards.
GAATGATGTCAGTCACCGTTATATGGTCATAATTGGGACAAAGAGGGTGGTTTAAGATGGACTAATATGATAACATTTAGAGGTCATTAACGGGGTGATGAAGTGATGCTTAGGATGAATTGAGAGCTCGTTAAGTTGACTTCACTTAGGACCACTAAGTTTGTATTCGATCGTTTAACTTGATTTGATTCTTGAAAATAATCAGACTCATTCGTTGTGTCGTTGCAAGCTAAAGTATCTTCTTAACACTTGAATCATTTGTAGGACTTTCCCCAAATCAATAACATAATAAAAAAAAAGTTAGCTATACGAACTAGATATATTTATATGGGTGATTGTCATCTAAAGTACGTGGCCCATAGTGGCTTATTTGCTGGCATATATAGGCTTATTTCATGGCCCATCAGGGCTTATTTGACGGTCTACAAAGGCTTATTTGACGACGTACATAGGCTTATTTATGGACACATAGTTGTCATACTTGTACGTATTAGATCTCGTTGTCGTTCGATAGATTACTTATTATGAATTAATGTAATTTGTGTATTTAAAAGAAAGGTGTAGAATAAGTCAAGAACATTAATCAAAGTATATGATCCCAAGTACACAATAACTGATCCCAAACGTCGCTCCACATAACGATCCAAAGTCATCATCAGAAAGACTCTAAAGAAGATCACATAAGACATAGGTACAGTAAGGTTCAGTAAGTGTTCCTATAGGATGTTTCAGAGCCTTCAGTTGTATTTACTAGATTACATTTATGTTGTCTCTTTTGTGAGCTTCAACTTATTGTATATGTTTCATGACTGCCTTGCGTACTTGGTACAATCCTTATGTACTAATGTCCCTTGGTCGGGGGCACTGCATTTGTTATGTTTCACATTTCAGGTCTAGATATACAGAATGACAGACACTCTCTCTAGGTATTGCAGATATTCAGAGAAAGTATTGTAGGCTCCACTTCCATTTGGGGTTGAATCAGGTCTAGTGATTTCATTGATATTATAGGTTTTGGGTAGCTCGGGGCCTTGTATCGACATTTGTATCAGTTGTTCAGCAGTAAATATTCGTAGAGGCTTCATAGACAGTACATGTGGGTTCATTGATATTCAGTTTCATGTCATGGGCCATTGACCATATCTATATATAAGAATAATTTGTATTGCTCATTTGTCTTGTAAATTATGTCATACCATTTGTAACGGTTCATAGTAGTTGCATATGGAACGTAGTCCGTCCCAGTTGGGACAATTAAGAGATTCTCTAGAAGAAATACGGGGTTATGCTTCTGGTGGCAACATGCTTTGGGCGTGTCACCCACCCTCTGCCAGGGATAAGTTATCCTAATACTATTTTTATTCCTGGAATTGTTAGCATCTGTATTAGATAATAACTTAAACGGAATATGAAAAATAAATGTAAAAGGAATAATTCGAGCCCACTGAATTCACAGTGTTTTCTTAAGGAAATTATTCCCCTCAAGTACCCAAGGTTATGGAATATATTCTCCCAGGATAGAACGAATTAACTCACCAGCGTAGCGGTACCTCAAACCCGGTGAACGACGAACGCAACAGACCACAACAAATCATACAGAAGGAGAAAGAAGGAAGAAGAAAATCAGAATTTTCATCAGTAAAATCTGATGGAAATGACTAAGTATTTATAGCCAACAAATTAAAGGAATAAAGATGTGTGAAGCCTTTTCATGAAAAAGTGCAAATGACCATTTCCCATTCACACCTATTTGTAAACCAGAAACTGATATCCTTTACTATCGGTGGCGTATCCTACGAAAACACAATCAACAGTTTTCAATCCTATTTTTATCATTTTGGTCAGTTAAACAACCCCGCATTTTAAAGTAATTCAAGTTGAACTTTCTTCCTTTCCATTTCCCATATGGAATAAATTGTATTTTTATATAGACACTCAATTAAATATTCGGCTAGTCATAAGAATAGCTTTCTCCCGTAAGTTTTAGGGTAAATGAGAACTTATTAACAACACATTTATCATCTTCTTTAATGAACATCTAACCTCATATTTACCGAAATAAAATTTCATCAATCGTATAGGGTAGAACACGTCTCATGAAAAACCAATCAAATAATTACAACAATTAAATTAAAATAAATTCCTCTTCCCGGAAACATGGACGATCTTGGCGAGTACATTGCAGTGACCAACAAGGGAAGGAATTTTCCATGTTTTGTGATCTCATATTTGAATGATATTGTCAATCAAATACGACAAATTGGTTCACTAGTTTAAAAATGATATTGTCATCATTACTTTCATTTAAGGAAAAATGGTCAAATTTGCCCTCTAACTATGCTTTATAGTTTAACATTGTCCTCTGTCAAACTTTAGGATCAAATTTACCCTTTCTGTTAGCAAACTTATTAAATTTTCCCTCAGTCGGATGGATTTCTGACTTGGACTCCACGCCAGATCCACATAGACGTCACGTAGGAATAGCCAATTTTATTTATTTCTTTGTCTCTATTCTATTTCCATCTGAACAACAAGGACGAAAGCCATTAATGATTTGTCCTTTTCATCTGTAAGCCATTAATGTATTTCAAAACCAGACTCAAACGAATTTCAAGTCCGGATGGCATCAGTCCCACACCGAAATTCAACCCCAAACCTGAACATTTGCATCCTCTTCATTCAAGACCACGGTTTAGACACAACAAAAAACCCAGAATACTAAGTGAATCCGGCTAAAAGGCATTTTGAGCCCGAGCCTCGAATGCGATTTGTGTTCTGAGTTCAGAGTTGAACATTTTTTCTTGACGTCGTTGATGAAAGCGAAAGTGATCGACTCAACTCTCGTCGCCCCCGTCGCTGTATTGACAAAAGGTAACCTTCAAATCCTCGGTGGCGGCAATGGCGGCGGCGGTGAATTGAGAGTGACCCTTTTGGGGGAGGGTTCATAAGGGCATTTTCACCGGAGAAGGTGGTAAAGGAGCGGTGGTGAACGTCAGAGATGAGGGGCTATTTGGTTGTTGTTGGTGGAGTTGGTTTATCCCGGCAACGACGAAAAAAGGGGGAAAGGGAGAAGGGCGTTTGGTTGGTGGTTTCGTGTTGGTGCGGAGATGGAGCAGTTGTGGTTAGTGGTCGTCATTACCGGCCGTTCGGTGGTCAAATCCGACGGCGGCAACTGGCAGAAAACGGAGAGGGATGAGAGGGAGATGAAGTGGAGGCGTTGGTGATGAATTGGTTGTACAATGGTGAAGTTCGCCGGAACTTCGACATGGGAACTCGTCGGAGCTCGCCGGAGATGGCAGAGGTCCGCTGGAGAAGAAGCAACAATGAGGGTAACAGGTTGAAACTATTTAAATGATGGAGTAACGGGTACGAGTTACGGGTTAAAAGAATTGACTATTTCTATGTGGCGTCTATGTGGATCCGACGTGGAGTCCAAGTCAGAAATTCATCCGGCTGAGGGCAAATTTAATAAGTTTGTTAACGGGAAGGGTAAATTTGATCCCAAAATTTGACAGAGGGCAATATTAAACTATAAAGCATAGTTGGAGGGCAAATTTGACAATTTCTCCTTCATTTAAACTAATCATGAGAATGCCATTCATATTGATGCCCTTTATATTCGAGAGTTCAAAACATAATCACTGGAACATTTTCTCTTCAATTGACTGGTAATTAACAGTGAATGTAACACCAAGTAAGGCCACGATCTGATTTCAAAATTTGCCTTGAAATTATCCTTGAATAATCAGAACTGCTACTAAAATTGCTGGCCTTACGAACGCAACCAGTGTATATAATTTTGATATTCACTATGCAATCCACCAAGCACCGTTTCGCACAAAAGTAGTACCATTTGGGTTACATTGTCCTTCTCGACAAATTACAATAGTTAGTCGAAAACCAATTTCACTCCCAATTCTTTCAGTTTTCTTAATCAGATTTAGTAAACGGCCAAGTTTTTATACCTTCAAACCGAATACAAAATAAATAGTTTTAATAAATCGGTGAAGTTTTTATATCTTCAAATCGAATAAACAACTAGCGAATATTTTATATATTCAAACCAACGAATGTTGCTAAATCGGTAAAGTTTTTATATTCTTTAAACAAAGTACAAATGATGAGTAGAAACTGACGAAAACTTTAATCTCAATAATGGAGTAAAAAATACTAAGATTTTAATCTCGAAAATGATAGTAGAAGTCACTTCGTACTTCATCTTTACTTTCAACACTTGTTAGTTCCACTGGACAATCGAATGAGAAAGGTCCACCATAATTATGCAGTAAACCTTCTTGAAAAATGGATCTCAAAGGGGTGCAACGATTGAATGTTGAAAACTCTTTAATTAGAGAACATATAACACAATAATTAACTCCTGCGTAACTAACTGTTTTTTCCCCACTGCTAATTGCCATAATTAAACAAAAACCAAAGCAGATTGAGATCAGACAAAATTTTCCTGTTCAACACAAAAGATGGCAGTACGAGTGGCACATGCATGTATGGTGGTGTTGAAGCAACCACTAAAGTATTCCAAATGACATCTTTAATGAAAATTCCAAAATTCTTCAGTGAAATATTTTCTGATGCAAATGAATCAAGAAGTTCACGCCTAAGATCACTCTGAACAATTCATTTCTTCGCTTCTTTCCAACAAACAGATGTTAAGACGAACACAGAAAATAAAGATAATTTCCTTAAGATTGTTAGCATATGTATTCGATAATAACTTAAACGGAATATGAAAAATAAATGTAAAATGAATAATTCGAGCCCATTGAATTCACAATGTTTACTCAAGAAAATTATTTCTCTCAAGTACCCGAGGTTATGGAATATATCCCTAGGATAAGAACGAATTAACTCATTAACGCAGCGTTACCTCAAACCCCGTTGAATAACCAACGCAACAGGTGGCATCAAATCACACAGAAGGAGAAAGATGGAAGAAGAAAATTTTCTTAAGTAAAATCTGATGGAAATGACTAAGCATTTATAGCCAACAAAATAAAGGAATGAAGAGGTGTGAAGCATTTTTATGAAAAGGTGCAAAAGACCATTTCCCATTTTCACCTATTCACAAAATCCTCTAACATGAATAACTTATTACAAGATTAGTAACCAAACAAATGATAAGGTGGTACTAAAATTTTATCCCAGGACTATTTTTTCTTATATGTCATACCAAACTACCCCTAAGTTCTCTTCTTAACTCTCATCATCACTTCACTTCCACTCCAGAACTCTTAAACGTCGTCGTTTTTCCTCATCATTATGGCGGCGACGTCGGTGATGATAGAAAAATAATGAAGAAGAAAATAAAAATACAAAAAAATAATGAAGAAGGAAATTAAAAAAAAAACTAACAAAACTATGATTTTTAGCCTTTCCATGCACATGTTTGGTGTGAAATACACACAATTTGCCTAGTCATTAAAAATTGTCTAAATGACACAATGGGATCCACCTTAGATATCTAAATGAAATAATGTTTAGTTGAGAAAGATGTTACAAGAGACCGCCAATTGATTTGGCGATCAATAAAAGTTGTGGTGAGATAAATATATTCCCTCAATTCTTAATTGGATGTCTTGAGTTCGAGTGTTAATATAAAAAAATTTATATTAGCATGATCCATATTTAAAATTAATAATAAAAGAATCAGGAAAAAAGAATGTGACTTGTAAATTAGATATGCCAAAGGATTGTGAGTCGCATAAATATACCTACCCCACGTGGAGAATTTTGTGTAGAGCGACGAAAAAGGAGGACTGCTCCTTTGAATGATAGGTGACAATCACCATTCATTCTATCTACCAAAATTCTCAACACACAATCCTGACCGTCCAATTCAATCTCCCATCAACTATAGATTCTCTTCTTAGCTTTCTTTCATCACCACTTCACTTCCACTCAACTCAAGATCCAAACGTCGTCGTTTTCCCTCCATAATGGTGCTTAAGTCGTTTATTGAAGTTGAACCGGAATCTCACTTCCCACTTGACAACTTACCGTACGGTATATTTAAGCCTGATAAACCGGGTTCAGTACCTCGACCTGGCGTTGCTATTGGAAACTATGTTTTGGACTTATCGGCTATTGCTTCAGCCGGTTTATTTGGCGGTCCGTTACTAAAAGAAACCGATTGTTTCAATCAGGTCCGTTTGATTTTCATTTCATTTATTAAGTGTTTTATTGTGCTCTGTTTGGTTGTTAGTTTAGAAAATTTCCTGTACGCACCTCAACTTGTATAAAGCTGAACACGTAAACACAAATACTGACGTGACACTCACATGACACCTAAATTTTGGAGGTGTCTGTATGATCATTTTGTAAGTTGGAGTGTACAACTGATAAATTAGAGATAAGTTGAAGTGCCTACTTGTGCACAGTGGCGAATACAAGATTTTCACTTAGGGTGTTCGAAAAAAATAACAAAAGCTAAACATAAAAATTACATTGTCCATGAAAATCGAACATGTTAGAGACAATTTTGAACACCCTGTACCACTTGAGCTAACTTTTTGCATTTTTTTATGGTGTTCAAAAGCTAATATATGTACGTAAACACAGAAAATATACCCTAAATATACGGTGTAATTTTTTGACTAGGGGTGTTCAAGTGGACACCCTCACCAACACCTAAATCCGCCCCTTCTTGTGCACACCCAAAGTTGCACAAAGTTGCACGACATACTTGAGGGTATGTTAATGTATTATGCCTTTTATTTTCAAGTGTCATGTCAGTCTTAGCTTTGTAGAAAGTGATATATTTTGTTTTGATATTTTGTGAGTGTTAGGACCGTCAGGTTTTTGATTTGCATTCAGTTCTGAAGATCTAGTAAGTGTTCTATTGTGCTTTGTTTGGTTGTACATTTAGAGATTTTCCTAGTGTTAAGTTCAGTTTTGAGGTGATTTTCGTTGATTTTTCTGCTGTATTTTGTCCTATTGTTTCCACTGAAGTGTATACTTTTCCGACCTGTTAATTTCAGTTCTAGCTAATTTTCGTTGATTCATGTGTTGTTTTTTTTGGTCCTTTGAAGTGTCCTGCATTGACAGTTAGTTTCGTAGAAGGCGATTAATTTTATTTTGTGTGTATTTAGTGTGAAATGTGTTAGGCTTTCATTTTCAATTAGTTCTATAGATCTAGTAAGTGTTCTATTGTGCTCTGCTTGGTTGTACGTTTTAGAAATTTTCCTATTGTTAAGTTCATTTTAAGGTTATTTTCGTTGATTTTTGTACTATGTTTTGTCCAATTATTTCCACGGAAGTGTATAATTCTACGAAGATGAAGTTCGGTTCTAGCTAATTTTTTTAATTGATTTCTGTGTTACTTTTTGGTCTCTTGAGGTGTTCTTCATTTTCAGTAAGTTTCGTAGAAGGCGATTAATTTTATTTTGTGTGTATTTACTGTGCAATGTGTAAAGGTTCCCCTGTTATATTTGGAGTTATGGCGTAGGTCTGTTCGGTTTTCATTTTTATTCAGTTCTTCAGTAAGTGTGATGTTATGGTCTGTTTTGTTGTACGTTTAGAAAATTTCCTACTGTTAAGTTCAGTGTTAAGGTAAGCTTCGTTGATTTTTGTGCTGTATTTTGTCCTGTTGTTTCGACAGAAGCGTATACTGTTCCGATTATTAAGTTCAGTTCTAGCTAATTTTTCGTTGATTTATGAGCTCTTTTTATTATTATTTTAAATTTCCAGAGTCATGTCAGTCATAGCTTTGTAGACAGTGATATATTTTGTTGATTTTTTGTAAGTGTTAGGTCTGTTAGGTTTTGCATTTGCATTAAGTTCGGAAGATCTACTAAGTGTTCTATAGTGCTCTGTTTGGTTGCTCTGTTTGCATTGATCTTTCTGCTTAGGGTGTGTTTGGTACGATGGAAACTGTTTTCCTAGAAAATGTTTTTTTGGAAAATAAGTAGGTTTCTTACTTATTTTCTAGTGTTTGGTAAAGAAGAAAAAAATATTATCTCAAGGGCATTTGTGTGTAATCTAGCAAAACATATGGGGTTGGGTTGGGGTGGGGAGTGGGGGTTCAAGGGTGGCGGGGGTTGGGGTTGGGGATGTTGGGTCGGTGGAGAGGAGATAATGAACTTGGAATGTCACTTATGTAACTTATTTTACTTCTATTAAGGAAGTCATTTTCCTCATTTTTGAGGAAGTTGTTTTCCTAGAGAAAATGTTTTCCAAACATTGGAAAATTGGACAACATTTTCTGGAAAATGTTTTCCGCCATACCAAACCCACCCTTAGTTTACCTATTGTTTGGACGGAAGTGTATACTTTTCTGGCTATCAGGCTCAATTCTAGCTAATTTTCGTTGATTTGTGAGCTCCTTTTTTGTCTTTTTCAAGTGTTTGTCCCGTCTTATTTTTGTAGAAAGTGATACATCTTGTTTTGATTTGTTGTGAGTGTTGTACTCTGCAATGTGTAAAGTGTCTCCTACTTTTTCTTGAGTTATATCCTCCTAATGGCCCCCAAAAAATGAAGAAAAAGAATCTATGTACTATATTGATAGCATCCACTAATTGGATTTCATCAAATTAAATGTCAGCCATTATTTCAAGTTGTAATAGGAGATTGCCTAACAATATAATTATGGTGAGCCACCGAGTCTCGTGTAATTGACACACTGGGTGTTGTGGATATTCTCTGGTAATGTCAAGGTTGAGAGACTGTGATAATCATAAGTAATTTATGCAATTTATTTGCAGCCTAACTTGAACACGTTTGTTGGATTGGGGCGACCTGCGTGGAAGGAAGCTCGGGCTACATTGCAAAAGCTGTTATCAGGTATCACCTCAATGTTTGGATGGAGGTAGATCATATGTATTTCAAAATCATTAGTATCATACATCCTCACACTCATTTGATACACCTAAGGAAACTTTGGTTTGAAACAAAAACTCAAACCACATTCTTTTCAGCTCCATTGTGGATTCATTTCGTATGACACTTGAAAACATGTTATTAAAATCTAAAAGATGATAAATTTATTAAATTTAAAAATATCCATCCAATCTTTGCTGCAGTTTCTGGTATTGCATTCACCACCAGGTTCTTGAATCAGATCTCTGGGCGGGAAATTTCATAGATTAATAACCGAGGTACATAAGGAGAGGGACTTGATACCATAACCCTCCTCAAAAGACAAAATACTTAAAAACTTACTGGAAGCCCATTGAGTTTGATAGTGGAGGGGGTTTGATGAAAATTGAATTTGGATTTTTCTATTTTGTCCTTGTGCAGCCACGGAACCAATTCTGCGTGACAATGCTGATTTAAGACAGATAGCTCTTCTGCCTATGGTAAGGCATGTTATTTGGAATGTTCAAGTCTGTTAGTGGACTCGGTGTTGGTCTTAATTCTTGTGTTGTTTTGATCAATTTCAGGACAATGTGCAAATGCTTCTACCTGTCGCAATTGGAGACTACACAGACTTCTTTTCATCAATGCATCATGCCAAAAATTGTGGGACTATTTTTCGTGGCCCTGAAAATCCTATCAACCTTAATTGGTATGTTGTCAACACAGCCACATGTAAAAAGACACTATAAATTAGCTTTGACGATACATGCCAGCCGGTGCTGGCGGGGTGACGAGGGCGCAACTTCCACATCCTCGTGTTCTTATACATATATGCTTGCTCATGGATTCTGATCACCTTTTCAGGTTCCATCTTCCTATTGCTTACCATGCCCGAGCATCGTCGATTGTCGTTTCTGGAACAGATATCATTAGACCCAGGTTATCTTAAAAGTAGATCAATTACAAAACTTGGCAATTCTAATTCCCAGTCTTGAACTAATGGTGCATGCCATATTCATATCAATTATGTAAAATGATAATGTATGATTTGATTCGTCCAACTATTCCATTGATGACAAGTAATTTTTGGCATTTTTTTCTTTCTAATTCTTCTTTAAATGTGTCTTCCAGAGGACAAGGTCATCCAACTGGTAATTCTGCGCCATATTTTGGACCTTCTAGAAAAGTGGATTTTGAGTTAGAAATGGTAAGAATTTATGGCTCATATCATGGGAAATGAGTAGTCAATAAAATTCAGAGTGCTCTGTTTATTGTTGGTCTAACTTTCATCTTCATCTTCCTTGCTGAGTTGCTTATTAGTTCCATTTTCTACACTGTACTTATTTTTGCCTTAAGGCTGCTGTAGTTGGCCCTGGTAATGAACTAGGAACGACGGTCGATGTCAATGAGGCTTCAAATCATATATTTGGACTTGTCTTGATGAATGATTGGAGTGGTATGATCAAAACTATACTTGACCATTTAAAGTTCTTGTGGAATGATTCTCTGCTGATGATAGACTAATTTAAACAGCAAGAGATATCCAGGCATGGGAGTACGTTCCTCTTGGTCCTTTTCTTGGAAAGAGCTTCGGTAAGAAATCCAATTAATTTGATTGCATGCATTTAACTGCTGCCGTTTTAAAATTTCTTGGCCTGTTTGCAAGTATTCTAGTAACATTCCTTGGCATAACCTCTTTTTTCAATTTTGATCTTGCAGGAACAACCATATCTCCTTGGATTGTGACTTTAGATGCCTTAGAACCCTTTTCTTGTGAGGCCCCAAAGCAGGTAGTCTTGACTTCTAGCTCTTAAAACCATATGTTCATCACCAGTGAAATTCATATTAAGCAGAACTTTTATGTTCTTTCATTTGCAGAACCCTTCTCCATTGACATATCTTGTAGAGAAGACATCAAGAAACTATGACATTTCCTTGGAGGTATCTTCTGCTTCGTGCTTCCCATGATAGGATTTGGACTATCTAGCACTTAGTTGATAGTGTTTTGTTTTCAAGGGAAAAGGTCAAAAAATGCTCCCTATGTTTGCGATTTTCCTTAAATATACCCTCTTTAACCTATCGTCCATAGACGTCCCGCATTGTTAAAATCGTCTCAAATATGTGGTTTGATTTGATTGACGCGGGGGAAGCCAAGTAGGGTTATGTTTGGATCTTTTCATCTGTTCATGGTTATACTTGGACCACCACCAAAAAAGAATTCCTACCAGAAGGTGGTGATGGAGGAGGGAGTGGAGGCGTGGCAGTGGCAATGGCGGGAGGGTAGAGGGAGAAGGGGGTACATAGGTGTGAAAAAATCATCTCCACCATGTAAAATAAATCCCACGTGGAGGTCACCATCATGTCCATGTCAGCCCCACCGGTCTACCTCGGAGGGCTGTTGTCAACAGGGGCATAAATGAGCTGATTTAAATGGTGAGTGCATCTATGAGCTGATAGGTTAACAAAAGGTATATTTAAGAGAAGTAACAAACAATAGGGCAAATTTGTACCTTTTTCCTATTTTCAAATCATCTTTGAATTGGAAAAGAAGTGGGAAAGAAGGAATTTCTCCTACCTTATGTTGATTTACCAAGCAGAGGATAAAAGAACAAGAAATAATAGTATCTCCCTACAAGTGTTAATATCATTGTTTATTGTTGTGCTTAATCAAATTTCATAGATCATCTGGGTAATGGTTGGACTTTTTCTGCAAGGTTCTCATTAAACCTTCTGGACAAGCTGATTCATGTGTTGTGACAAGAAGCAACTTTAACCACTTGTAAGTATATTTTGCATTTGCCACTTACCAATTCATGGTCTTTCAGTTATCAAGCTAAATTGGTTTCTGTTTTGTTTTTCACCAGATTCATGATATCTAGTTCTGTTTTTTTTTCCTTCTTGTAACCGGATATCTAGTGCTGTTAAAGCTTTCTTCAAGATGTTGGCTTCAATTAAATTGATGGTAGAATGAAGATGATAGTTCGTATAACGCGAATTGAACCGTCTACCCCTAATACTCCTCCTTGTCTCTTGACCTTGCTGCCACTCCTTTTTAAAAAAGGAAACGAGATAGAAAATACAGAAATTCGTCCAAGTACATTTAGCAATTATCTTTTGAGGATTCTGGTTCTCCAAATGCTAAATAGTTGAGCGGTACTCAAGTGTAAAGGTGATTTTATCAAAATATTCATCAGAAAGAAGCCCAAAGGAGATTTTACTTCATGAATTTTTATTTTATTTTACCATAGTAATGCTGAATGCTTTTCCTGTGATACAGATACTGGACAATTACTCAACAGCTAGCTCACCATACTATCAATGGCTGCAACCTAAGGCCTGGGGACCTGTTTGGAACTGGAACTATCAGTGGACCAGTAAGATTTACTAGTCAGCTGCATGATGCCTCAAAGAGCTCCTCGTTCCATTTTCCTTGTTCTCTTGTTTTATTGACTTATCATCATGCTGTTTTTTACTGAAATAATATGTTCGTCCATCCGCTCCAGGAACCAGAATCTTATGGATGCTTGCTTGAATTAACATGGAATGGACAAAAGCCTCTGTCATTAGGTGGAACTACCCGTACATTCTTAGAAGACGGAGATGAAGTAACTTTCTTTGGTTATTGCCAGGTTTGCATCTGGATGCTCCTTTTTTTCTTTTCTTTTTTTACTAGTTCCGTGCTTGTACCGGCCTTGTTGATTTTATACACATTCAATTACAAGTGTTCTGCGAAGAAAAGATGTTAGAGATTCTTTCTCCAGGGTCTAAAAGAAACATTGAAGCTAGTTTTTCACCTAGAAGAGATTAAAGCAGAAATAGCTACATAGAGTGGCGATTATTTCTCTGTCTATTCAAATTATTTTTCGTTTCAAATTTTTTTCTCTATCTGCTTTTAGGATCTAATACTGCCTTACTACTTGTGATTTGAAAATGATTTTTGAAAATCTGCTTGAATTGTATTGTGCTTATACTCAATATTCATTTTATCTAGTCGGTTGATTTCAGCAACTGCTAGTTGACCGCCCTGCTGCTTTCTCATTCTCATTTCTGGTAAAACCTTTCAAAACTTGTTTATTTGCAATTCACTTCCTATTGGAAAATGTGAAATCTTCCGGCAGTGTCAACATTCGTCGCTTTTGGTTGTCTTAAGCTCTATTTCCGTGTTACCTATAATCTGTTCTCGCCTTTAATATACAAATGTTATATGAAAGAAGCTTCCAATAGTTGTTGAACAAAGAACATAGCCAATGTACCTCAAAACAAACTTCTTAGTTAAAATATGCTATTGTTGCTTAACTGATTCTCGATATGTCTGGTCACATTTCACATGAAAGAATTCAAAATTGACTCATTGGACCTTGTTTTCTGCATTCCTCCCTACCTGTCAAAGCAGTGCATTTGTGGTTATCCTTACATCTGAAATCCAGAGATTGTTTTTCTGATACTAGTCGATTTTCGATGTATTGTCAGGGCAATGGATACAAAGTTGGTTTTGGAAGATGCTCGGGGAAGATTGTTCCGTCTCCACAATGAGTGTTAATGACTACATTATCCAGCCCGTGAGCAATTTGAACTTTTCCCTGCTGTATACAGTAATTCCAGGCTGCTTTGGTTTCTGTCAAAATTAGTAGTAGAATCAGAAGAAATTGAGGTACAGTCTTGGCTGGACCAAGTGTAGAGCTTTATGTACCTACATTGGTATTGAACTGCAAACAAGTAGTACCAATTTATGTTGAAATGTCGACCTTTTATCAAATGAAAATAGCCACTGTGATTTAAATGGGGAAACTATAATATGTTGCTACAGTTACTTATATACTTTATATTAACGAAATCTTTTAGTTTCCGGATTTGCGTCGAGAAGTCCAACCTGGGGAAGGAGGGGGGGGGGGGGGGGGGGAGCACTTCCTACTTTAGATGATTACATACATAGGGTACATACCACTTCACCATAATTCTTGTTTTTTGGTAGGCTTCTATGTTTATATAACGTTCAACAATCATCTTCTAAGAGAGTGATATTTGAGTTCAATTCCTAAACACAATTAAAGTTCTAGCTTGGTTATTAACTCGTGTGCATGCATATCTCATGTATGCACTGTACTTCATATTTAATATCGAATTTAAGTTTTATTTTACAAATATATTTATATAGCATAGCTGTGTAAAGATATTTTACACAATCAATAAATTTGAATGTGTATCATTTTAGTTGTTTTTTATTTCATCTGGTGTTCGATATTTGTATTAGAGTCCAATTAATTTGGATTCGCACCGTATAGAGTCCATTCGGGAAGCCGCTCCATATCAAGGACTTTTTCATAGTGCATCACTTTAGTTGGTTATCTACAAATGCTTATGATAGAGATTTACCTATGGTTATCTTATAAGTGACTTAATGTACTTTGTACTATTTCGGTACTTTATTAATAAGACTTTGCCTAATAAAAAATGTGCAAATAAATGTAAAACTTAAAGGACTTTTTACAAATTTGTTCACGCTCAGGGTAACTAAAACTTAATTATCTACGCTCTTTTTTAGGTTATCGATGCATTCGTAGCATAAGCATTTTTATTGCACTTTTTGATAAATGGTGTGATTATATAAATAAAAGCTTAAGGCTGTGTTCAGTATGGAGGAAAATATGTTTTAAAAAATATATCTTTTAAATATTTCCAATTTTCTCATGACCGATTGTTTTAGAAAATATTTTTTCAGGATATTTATAAAAAAGACTTATTCGGTGAGAGTAAGGAAAACAAATTCCATAAATATCATTTTATGTTGATTGTTTGTTCCCCATCTTCCAACATCTCGCCCCTAGCCACCCCACCCCAATCTCACCGCTCATAATATATAAAAATGTTATTGGGACTATATTTTTTACTTACTTATCAAATACTAAAAAGTAAGTAAAGAAATGACTTATTTTTTGGGAAAATATTTTTCTTTGTACCAAACACGATCGACCTAAGAAGTTGAATACTCTGAGATGGCTCCATCTAAATGATCAAAATCAAACCTATGGACGATCTTTTACTTTTTATGGAATTTGTTCAACAATAAGTGGTCTAATATCTTATAGATGTTGATGCAAAGAAACCTAAAGTTTTCAATGGAACCTTTTTGTACATTTTGTGTTCAAAATATGTAAATAAAGAATATGTTTGAGGTAGGCTTGACTCAAAATTCTTTAGTAGGTAATAAAGATTTTCTTTGCTTGCCTGCAAAGAGCTCAAAGAGATAGTTGAAGACATTAACACTTGGTGGGGATTTAAAGCTTTCTACACCTTAATTTTTTAATAAAGAAATATATTTAAGTGATAGAATTAGGCTACCAACTTGATAGTTAACCTTCCAATATTTCTTCAAACTTCAAACTTCTTCATCTTGTCAAAATAATGATTTCACTATTTCACCATTACCTTATGATATGTCAACTACTATCATTCTTAAAAGGTCTAAAATGTCCTTGCCTCTTTTCTATCTATTATTAGTTCAATGTTATAATTTTCCTTTTCGGAATTAAGTTTATATTACTCCAATCTCCCCACAAATAATCAGAAAAACAAAAATAGTTTGGATCATGGCATTAGAAAAATAATGGAAAACAGATTTTATTAATAAGTTTTACGCGTTCAACGTGGAAAGAGGGTTTACATCATCTGGTCAAGAACAACATATCCAGTGAAATTTCACAATGTGGGGTATGAGGAGGATAGAATGTACGCAGATTTTACCTCTACCTTGTCAGATAGAGCGGTTATTTTCGAGAGATCCTCGTCTTGAGACGTTTACACCATCCGGTCAATTAAGTTAATTTACAGTCATACCAAGCCCATAGAATAACAACACATTTGAAGCTCTATGCCTCTCCCCTACGTCAGATATCAAGAAGGAAAGATTGTTCTACTGCCAAAACAAATTTAAAATTGACTAAATGGGAAGAATCAAATCAATATTAGGCTCGGCTTTCAGTGCCCTGAAGACTCAATAACAATTCTATCTCGTCTTTCCGAATCAATAGCCCCATCCTTATTACCTAAAAAAGACAGAACGATTTGAGCCTATAACCGATTAAATATATTAACAATGTAAAAAGTATTTATACTATCACTATGTATAACTTAAATCATAATAAGAACTCAAGTCTCGAACTGTGCGGTTTATTAACATGTAAAACAAAAAAAAAATGAGAAAAAAAGAAAATTAATGGTCATGAGTTTATTTTAATAGAGCAATGCATTTGAACATCTTAATTAATTGTAAAGCCTGTATTAAAATTTCGGTTTCTTGTTTAATTAAGGAAGCCTTCAAGGTTATAAATGTAATAGCATTAAAAAAAGTACATTGAAAAGGCCATGTGAACCATGCAAATGCTTATGTATAAATCCAAAGATATGGTAGCGTTTCATTTTCTCTTCATTCAATCTTACATATAAATATTATCTTTCTTTGATACAAAGTTTTCGGTATTTATTTTTCATTTAACAACATCACAAAGATCATGAATCTTTTCATGAATAAAATTGTGAAGAAAAAAATGAGCAACATGATCTTTATGTTTTTTCTATTTTCATTTTTTGTTTTTGAAACTTTGGCTATAGAGAGCGTATCTATAGTTGAATCAATTACTATGAGAGATGATATGATAAAAATGGCTGGTTATGGTGAAGAAAAGCTTTCTACTGTTTTTCTTCATGGCAAAGTTGTTTGTCATGATGATGATTATCATGGTTGTAACAATATCAAGGATGATAATTTACAACTTGGTCCAAGACCTATTCCAGGTTTGTTATTTATTTCTCTTCATAATTTATGTTATTCTTATCTTTATTTTTATTTTTTTAGAATTAGCTATGAAATTCACCGCTATTATGTTAAAGAATTCACAGCTATCCGATTTTTTTTGATAATATGTAGTTAATAAAACTAGCGATGAATTTTGCTGTTTAGCTATAGAATTATTTTGTTGCTGATTCTATTTTTTTTTTTAGTTTCGAAAAGGTGTTGGGGAGGATGTCTAATAATTTAGAAAACATAAGCATGTTCTTATAGTATAGCTCTTTTTCTTAACCATCTAATATTTGGAACCAACTGACATACTAATTAAGACTCTTGCCACGTAAGGCTAGTTAAATGTTCTCTAACTATTAGGAGTTTCTCCATTTCGTGTTCCAAACCTGAGACCTCTGATCAAAGAGTGAAATTAGATCTATCCATTATAAAATTTCCATAGTATTTTCTAAAAGTTCTTTAGCTTAGTGCAAGGACATGAATCGCAAAGTCTTTTCATTTAATAACATATTATTATATTTAACTGTTTGAAGCCGAACTATTTATTTTAAACAATCTTTTTTACGTGTATATATAGTACTAGCTAGTTTATTTAATTTTGAACAGTTAAATTTGCAAATTGAATAATAAGATGAAACATCCGAAGATATAGGAAAGTTAATTTGTGTTGTTAAGCTTAAACTGTAGATAGATCTGTATATATCATTAATATAAACTCAGTTTAATGTTAAACTTGATCCTTTAAATGGAAAATATGATTTATTTAATTTAGAACCGTTTCTAATTTGCATAACAAATAACCTTTTAATAGAGTCTTTTAACAGTTACAGATAGATATTGCATTTATTGAATCAATGTATCTAAAAGATAAGTTAAGGAAAACAGAAAAGAGAAAAGAAATGTACTTTTAAGAAAAGCGGGGTAGAATATTAAATTTTGCAACTTGTTGGAGCTGTTTGTATAAGATATGCTGCTTCCATTAAACACCACCAATTTATGTTCTACCAAAGGATAGTATTATTGCAACTAAAAGCATGTAAACTACCACAGTGAAATCCCACAACGTGGGGTCTGGGGAGAGTAAGTGTACACATAACTTACCTCTACCTTGATAGATAGAACGGTTGTTTCTGAAAGACCATCGGCTCAAGACAAAGCATTCGGATCAATTATTAATCAAATCATAGTTGAGTACATCATGAATCAAAGATGGGGATCTAGTATCCACTTCAATAACAAGCTCACTAAATTTGTTGCGTTTTTTTTAAAAAATATGGGTCCAAAATTGAATATTCGTAGAATTATAATATTTTCTCACACATATATATTGAATTGAACACACGTTGCATTCACCTCTGGCCATATGCGATGAAAGTCTCAAATAGGCATGTATTGATTTTGAACTATTGCAGGTAAAATTTAAGACGGCAAAAATCATAAAGGTTAGTGAGGATTTATATAGCCTCCAGACTCAGAGTTGACCCATAATAATTGTTGTATTGCGGGATCTGATAAAGGAGAAAACTTGATTTACGATGGATACAACAACAACATAACCAGTGAAATACACAACGTGGGGTCTGGGTGATTTACGATGGATGCCAAAAGTAAAAATTGTTTAACTATGATTAATTCTTAGAAAGCCGAATTAATAACTATATAGATACAGAGGATTGATGTATAATTGATTGATTGAAGCAATATTTGCACACAAGGGCGGCACCACAATGCAGCTTATTTCGCAGAACTCAATAACTTTGGCCCAAATCCTGTAATTGTGTTTAAAAAATCCACTATATATACCCAAAACATGGTAAGCTGCGTTTTCTAAAGTCCAGAATCTATAAACTCAAAATCCTAACTCCGCCACTGTTTGCGACGTGCTATGGCAGTATCAAATTCAAGTGGAATAATCACTACTAATCTTTCAACATATTTCAGGTGCATCAGTAGGTGTGTTCTGTGGATCAAGTGGAAAAGAAAGAAGATCATGGGCAAGAAACACTACAGATGAAGATGGAGATTTCCTTATTGATCTTCCTTCTCATCTTCATGCTATTCCAAACCTGGAAAAAGCATGTCTTGTTAAAGTCCATCTGCCAAGAAACACCATTTGTGAACATGCTTTTAGAGGAAAACACAAAGGACTCAAGCTAACTTCTATCGGTGATGGCATCCGTACTTACACCACACATACGATTCATCTGACCCCTAAAGTTCCACGAAAGTGCAGAAATAAAGTTGTCGAGAAGCAACAAGAAACTGTAAGCATCATTTAGGAGGCAAAAATTCAGCACGTCCAACGACTCATTCTGTTGGCGCTTTCAGTCACAAACATTGAGTCTTGCTTCCTCCCACGACGAGTTTATGTCAGTGTGTGAGTGAGAGAGATATGTAAATATAAGTTTCTTGGATGAATGATGTGTAACAGGCACATATATTTCCACTGAGAATATGAGTAACCTTTCATAGTCATACCAGATGCACAGAAGTTCAATGAAATATATAAAAGTAACAACATAATTGTATTCACTGCAGAATCAATAACTAAAATTGGCACAAAAACTAAAATACGAGCTAGAAGAAGTTATCCAGGAGAAATGTTCAAAAGAAACCTTGTCTATTCCGATGCATGATATCTGATCCTCAGGATAACCAATAAATTACTCTATGAACTCTCCCGAGCTTTGCATAGAGAACAGTGTATTTTGCTCCCTATCAATGATGCTTGGTAGGTTTTCGGATATTTAACAGATATCCGAACATGTTGAGTGAAAGCCAGCTGAGACTGAGACTGAGCCAGTGCACAAACTTTGCCATACATAAAAACATGCCTCCGCTTAAAAGTTGATGGCTCTTCTTGCATTAGAAACTCTATTTAAATGATCTCCGCTATAAGTTTCTGAAGGGCCTCATTTGATAGAGGAATATACAAGCAATCTTGACCATCAGAATTTCTTCTGGTTTTGATCAACTCATGGTCCTTAAATTCTGTCAAATGTGATTTCAGAGTAACTTGACTACACACCAAGAACCGTTCTCGGCACGTAGTGTACATATTACTGATTG
Organism: Anisodus tanguticus; assembly: GCA_034509755.1. Lineage (NCBI taxonomy): Eukaryota > Viridiplantae > Streptophyta > Magnoliopsida > Solanales > Solanaceae > Anisodus > Anisodus tanguticus. The sequence goes on along the minus strand of CM067543.1, from coordinate 931,622 downwards.
GCATCCCTGAGAAGAATAACCCGTGTCCAACTTAAAGGCATGATTAAAAGCAGATGAACTTAATACATGGAAAGGAAAAGAAATGGGGAAATCGAACTTGCCTTCTTCATCAGGATGCGCCATTTGATGCCCCGCAAGAACTTTAAAAACATTTTGAGCATTTGGTGTAAGACAATTGAAGCTGTCTTCACAGTTTGAGCATTGCCCCCATGAGCGAGAATGAAGGGGAAAAACATTGCTTCAACCTTTTATGGAGAAAAAGTAGGAACATGGCACCAGGACCAATTAAATTGTGTATGAACCATCTTCTTGTCCCACACTGGCAATTAAGACATAGCCAATGCAAGAAATGTTAATACTTTTTTAATGTTACATGTATATAATAAATGCAAGAATTTGAATATTAGGCATTAAGAGAACGAGAATCTGACAATTCAGCATCAGATGGTATAGTTAAGGGTACTACATAGTTAAGCAACAATTAGAAAAAGACACTAATAACTAGTGTTAAAACATGTAAAATTAGTAAAAGACAGAACTACATCCAAAGATATGGAAAATGACTTCCCAAAAAACTCTCTAACACCACCCCAAGACATAAGACTTGTTTGGCCAAGCTTCTAAAATAAACTTATTTTGAAAAGTGCTTTTCAAATAAGTACTTTTGGTGAGTAGTAGTTTCGGTTTGGCTAGTCAATTTGAAAAACACTGGAGTAACAATTAATGCTTGGCCAAACTTTTAAAAATTGTTACTAAGTGTATTTTCTCATAAGTGCTTTTCAAAAAGATACTTTTGGGGAAAAACTACTTTGTTTTAGTTTTTGAAATACAACTTTTGCTACTCCTCAAAAACGCTTATTTTCTCTTAAAAGCTTGCCAAACACCTCACTTTTTTAAAATAAGCACTTTTCGGAAAAAATTACTCCCTCCGTCCCAATTTGTTTGAAGGTTGACTAGTTTGGAGAGTCGAACAACTCTTTCTTTGACTACAATTTTCTCCAATTCTTTTCATATATTGTGAATTATTAATCACGCAGACTTATAGTATTTTTTATGTAGTTTTTAAATATGTAAATTTTATTATAAAATACTCAAAGAATCTATGTTCAAAACTAAATCAAAGCAAAAGTTGTTTGACTCCCAAAACTGGTCAACCTTCAAACAAATTGAGACGGAGGGAATAACACTTTTGGCCTCCCAAAAGTTTGGCCAAACAGTCCAGATATATACATGTTTAGCAGACACTTACAAAGAGGAGTATTGACATGGTCAATGGAAGCAACCATACGAACATGAGAACAAGCAGCAACGCGTGCAAGATATTGTTGGCTATCAGAATCACGTAACCCAGGACCATCAATACTGTGTACAACGATGCAAACAAAACACTCATCTTTTAGGTCGTCTGGTTTGTCTAGAAAAGCAAGAAGGTCATCCATTGATCTGGTATTAAATGATTGTTGGCTTTTAGACAGACTTCCTGAGGTAGTCTTTCGTCTCAATTTTAACTGATCCCAAAGGAGCTCAGCCAGTGTTATCACCACCTACAATGAAATCAATGATATACAATCAAATCTCTCTATAACAACGTCATTTGTTCCGATATTTTTGGTTGCTATAGTGAAATGCTGTTTTGTGGAGAACATATAATATAACATAACATGAAAGATCGGTTCCACGGCAAACATGGTTGTTATAGTGAATATATTGTTATAGATGATGACTATTATAGAGAGGTCTGATTGTAGATCTCTTAGATTACACATAATGATTTTATGCCAGCAACATTGGTAAATGTGGGATTACACTGGATATGTTGTTGTTGTAACATTGGTAAATGTGCTTCTCATGCAGATATTGTCATACAATTTTATATGGGGTGCTCAGAAATGCAATAATTGTTGATATTTTGAGGAAGTATAATAAAATAATAATAAAATTACTACTGTTATATTAAGTCTTTGTGACCAGGCACCTGGAATAACATGAACTGTGTCAAAAATGTGTTTTAAGTACTGATAGTCTCTGTCACCCAAGGTAGAAGGAGCATTCCACTTTTCTTTTTCAACCTCTAGTATATTATTTTAGTCGTTTAAGACTGAACCATCTTATTGGAACAGCAAATGTGAAATCTTCGGTTATAAGCTTCTCATTAGAGCCAATAACACTGCATTTATATATAAAATATAACACAGAACTTAAAACAATTGTCATTTCTAACTTAGAGATTGTTAAAGTAGGAATCTCCATAAATAAAAGCTCATGTCATGAGAAGTGCTCTTGTAGTAATCTGTCTAGGCCTGATATACGTGTCTATGACTTTGTTTTTTCCCAGAAAATTTAGCGAAATGGAAGATCTTGACTTTGAAACTTTCTACACTAAAACGTTTTTCCAAAACAAAGGTATCAACAAAGCAACACTATTAAACAAGGAAGAACACAATAAACAATTACCTGTTTAAGATTTATAGACTGAAGATACCCATTGACGACGACAGAATACTCAGTTAAAGATCTTGTGGCAAAATCTTCAACCAAAGCTTTCTTTGATCCAAAGCCATACATCAAAAGTGCAAAGCCACACCTACCAGAGTAAACTAACATCAAATTGGAAAGAAAACCTGCGAAATTATCTTTGATGGCAAATGAATAAAAGGAAAATAAAATACTTATCCGAAACAACAACAGCAATATACCCAGTGTAATCTCACAAGTGGGTTCCGGGGAGGATAGGTTGTATAAAGACCTTACCCCTACCTTGGGAGGTAGAGATACTGTTTCGGATAGACCTTCGGCTCAGAAAAATATACTTATCCAAAAAGCATAGCATAAAATAGACCTATAAATCAGGACTCTGACCTTAGCACGAAAAGCCAATCTTGATACAAACTTTTGTAGCTATTGATCAAATCATTAACTTCTTTCTCATGTTTGGGCTTACTATCACCTGCCACCTCTCTTAATTCCTGCATGCAAAACCCCCTGTATTATACATGCTAAGATAGTGCATATATTATGTATATCACTTAGAATCATTAAGAGATCAGTTGAGAGTGATTTTATATTTTAATTAGGCAATTATTGATTTCTCTTTACTTTTTAGGACATGCAGAGTTAGTTATTTAAACACTCATTGTATTGAAGGGATATCAATTAAGTTTTTCTCTCAATTATCTCTTCCTTCAGTAACCTTTAAAGATAGAAAATGAAACTGCATAGAATCAGGTCACTAATACCGTGCACAGAAATCAGCTCGAATCATATATACAGTTGAACGATTCTTTTTAAGGATTATCTCTATATTAAGTTTGCACCCCTGCTACTAAATTAGTGAGGGAGCAGTAGTACTCCACTGTCTATGGTGAGATTTGGCAACTGATGATATAAACAAATAAGGGAATAGGAGTCAAACACAAACCTCCTCGTCAATGAGATCGATTTCAGAGAGCTTTCGAGCAGATCTTTTCCTTGAAGAGCCCAATTCTTTGGCAAGGAAATAATTTCTTGAGAACCCAAAATCCTCTTCCTCAACCTCGCTGCATTCATTTCCTCCTACTCGGGGAATCTGAAATACCAAGACACTGTTCAGTTAACAAGTACAATTCACATAAGTGTTATTGACTCCAGAATAGTTGAGAACAATGTCGTAGAAAAACTTTTTGGGAGAGGTATTGAATTCCTCATCATATTGTAAAATCGGAGGGATCCAACATATAATCAATGGGTACACGTGTATATATTACCTCGAGCTTGAATTAAACTTCATATTTGAGCTACAGAAAACCCCAAAATATGTAATACACATAGGTCTTTAAAAGATACAGCCTAGGTTCGTTGTGTATTACAAAATACTCTCAACATATCAGTTTTAACAACAAAGCAAGTTTGACTGGTTGCGAAGAATAATGCGTAAGCAAGTATCCACATCTTGCCTCTTCTCTAAACTTAATTTTCCTCAAGAATTTCACTGAGTTCATTAGATAAAGCCCAAAAGGATACTTAGCCTCGCTCCTGGTTCTGCTCTATATCTGACTAGTATCAACTCAAAGCAAACAAACCATTTTCCTCAATACTAAATATACTACATGTAAGATTATTCACAACAACTGATTCATGCAATTAAATACCATAAACGTAAAGAGGGATCCCAACACATCAATTCTCCGTGCATCTTTGTCTCCTTTGCACATCTCTTTTCTACAACTTGTTTGGATGATTGTTACCAATTGTATTGTAGTTAGTTTAAATACAATGCTTATTTTGATATTTACTTAAGTTTTATTGTATCGTATCGTTAAATCCATTGTTACGTAATTACAAAAAGTCCCATTATATGTAACGACCGATTTGGTGTGATCGTGTCGTTCCCTTAATTTTTTCACATTTTGTCTTTGCTTATTACTTATCTAATAATCTTATTTTATCAATTATCCTACCTTTTTATAATAGCTCAACTTTGTACCCTACTTTTCTTGTAAGTTTATCCTCCAAATTGGTGATCGGAAAACGATACAATCTATCCAAACATTATATTCTTCAAAACAATACAACACAATACAAATATATGATACATTATGAAACGATATGTAACAACCATCCAAACAAGGTGTAATTTTATGTTCCCCATTTCTGGTAAATGGCTAAAATATAAAGAGATACATAAATAGAAGACATGCAGTATAATACCTCTACCTTAGATTCCTGAAGAATGTGTTCTTGTTGTTGCATCTCATCCATCAATTCAGAACCCTGGAGAGACTTCCTGAGCAACAGTCAAGTGGAAGTGCATGGACTCCATATGCATCGGAAAACTATTCATGTACTAATAAATAATCCCAGTGGCGAAGTCAGGAATTTTATTAAGGGGTGTCAAAATATAAAAAGCAGACAAAGTAACAAATAAGGGGAGTCTAACATATACATAAAACTAAACTTTTGACCTATCTAAACAATGTAATTTTCAGTCACTATGTACTATCACCCTTTGTCTTTCAGAAACAGTCTTCCTACCTCGATATGAGTAAGTACTCTACCCTCCCAAGACCCCACGTCGTGTGATGTTGTTGTTGTATGTACTATCACCCTTTGATTTCAGCAGAGGCAATTAAGAAATAAAGTGAATGTACAGAAAAAAAATAAGGGATAAAGAGGAATTTTTTTAACAATAGGGACAAAAGAAGGCGCCTAAATTTAGTGCCACTATTTAGCGATGGATTTTTATTTCCGTCGCTTCAATAGAAACTATTTCTTTTGATTGCTTATTGTGCAGCGAAATTACACTTCCACAGCTAATTTGTCTTTTGTCGCTAATATCTATTGCTATTTCATTTATTTTTTTGTAGCGATGTAAAAAAATCGAATCAAGCCGACTAGCAAATTTAGACAAAAAGTGTGTAGGTGGAAGGAAAATGAGGTTAAGACAAACACATATGTAAACCAAGTCGGGAAAAGACACTAAACCACATGTTTCATACAATTTGGAATCTTCTCTATTTTAGCATTTGGAGAGTTGCCAAGCCTCGTTACATAAGATTATTAAGTGACAAAAACGAATAACAAGGACAAAGAAATAAGAGGGAAAAAAGGGATCTTAATCCCTTTTAACATACCAAAATTTATCCACCTTTCTTAAAGGGAATTGATGTCACACTTAGATTCCAATGCAAAAATTGAAATTAGCAAAAAGGGTTAAAAAGATTCATTTATTACATCAATTATCTTAATTTACCTACCGTTTTTCCATTACGACGTTCATATTCTTTCCAATTATAAGTCATCGTTTTATAATATCGAGGAGTAGATTTAGACATTTGTCATTCAAATTATGGTTACACCAGCTAATTTCACTATTAGTAAGTTAAAAACTTACTCGTACTTGGTGTCTACTTCAAATCATAAAATATACAATAATTAAGTCATAAATTAAGATAAGAATATGTATTAATTAACTATGATTTAGTGATAAAAATGTATGTGAGAATACACGTATTTATCCATTAATAGGAATATATGTTGCGTATTTATTGGATTGTGTAAACACCATATGCGGGTAAAATTTTAATACGGTGGGCGCTTAAAATAAAGCCCATATAACTAACATTTCACACTAAACAAACCAGCAAATTTTCTCAATGGACACACAATGGAGGGACAAAAAACTGTATCCAGCATTAGGCATTTTAACCATTCTCCCTCTTTTATCTTCACCTTCAATGACAATTTCATGGATTTTAAATTCTAGAAAAGATATCTTACTGAAATTTTGATAAATTATTTATACAGGCTATGTGTCAAGACCTCTCCGGAGCCGAGGGTCTTTCGGAAACAGAGGTAAGGTCTGCGTACACTCTAACCTCCCCAGACCCCATGTTGTGGGATTTCACTGGGTATGTTGTTGATGATGTGTCAAAATTATTGGATTCTGCTGAATCAACAAGTGTAGTGCAAAAAATGAGCATGTCCAACGACTCATTCTGTTGGCGCTTTCAGTCACAAATATGAGTAGCCTTTCTTGTATTCACTGCAGAATCAATAACTACAATCCGCGGTGCGTAAATGTAGAAATTGTTCACATGGATCCACAAAAACTAAACAACGAGCTAGAAGTTGAGTACAATGTAATCCTGGGGTTCAACAACTTATCAGACAAAAAAAAGGTATCCAGGAGAAATGTTCAAAAGAAACCTTGTCTATTCCGATGACATGATAACTAATAAGTTACTCTATGAACTCTCCGGAGCTTTATTCTCAGCTCCAGAAATGATAAATTGTGCAACATCAGCGCAACATTTAAGCTTGTCTGCTTCTTCATCAGGTATCTCAATTGAGAATTCTTGTTCAAAAGCCATGACAAGTTCCACTCTATCTAAGCTGTCTAGGCTCAAATCCTTCTGAAAATCAGCACTCTCAGTGACCTACAAAAAGATTTAGAATTCAGCTGTAATCGATCTCCGCTATTTGATAGGGGCGGAGCCACAATGGTACTTACGAGTTTGGTAGAACCCAATAGCTTTGGCTTAAACACTGTATTTGTATTTGTATTAAAAAGATCATTTAATATGTACAATAATCTATCCAAAACCCAGTATAAGCAAATAGAATTGTGGTCCAGAACCCATAGACTAAAAATCCTCGCCCTACCGCCGCCTTAACTCATAGTTTGCCACAAAATGTGTTGAATTGAATCTCATAGTCGGAGCCAGGATTTCAACTTTATAGGTTCTGGATTTTAAAATGACGACTTCAAGTGATAATATTGGGTTTTAAATCTAATAATTGTATATACATAATCGATGAATTTCTTAACACAAATACACTATTTGAGTAAAAACTACTAGAACTGATATTGTCCAGCAGAGGAAAATACTGATAAGAAAGGTTGAGAAAAACTCAGATAACAAAAAAATAGATGAATTATACCTTGGTTGCATCAATCTTATCAAATTTCTTCACCAGGTTAAGCACTTGTTCCTTTATCTGATCGTGATTGGTGGCACCAGAACTGCTACACGCGCGTATTTGCAAATTGAATATATTTAACGCACTCTTCCCTTCAGCTCGAGACAATACTACTTGCAATGGGACCTTAACTCTCACATACTTCAGAATAGATGATCTCAAGCTTTGCATTTTGAACCTACAATAAGTCGTCGACATATTAGCACGTGCAAAAGCAGTTTAAAGAGATAGAAGATGCAAAAGAAAAAAGGCAAAGATATGTAGAAGGACCTAAAGAGAAGGCGTAAATGTACTAACAGCAAGATTTTTTCTCACGCTTCCTATTTCCATATCTATGTATTAGGAGATTCACCAAGATAAGTTAGTCCAAGTGAATGGAGAATCTGCTAAATCTAAATAGTCATTGCACATTTTATCCTTCAAATTGTAAGTGTTACCCTGCTATCAGGGGCGGAGCTATAACTTTCCCTAGTGAGTTCGGCAGAACCTAGTAGCTTTGACTTAAATTTTGTATTTATATTTAAAAATTCACTTAATATGTATTTAAACTAATTATCAAGAACCCAGTAAGCTGCGTTTCTAGAATCTAGAACCCATAAGCTCAAAATCCTAGCTTCGCCTGCTTAATTCTATGACATGCAAACTGTCAGCAAAATTTGCATAATCGGTACTTCATCGAATCGAATTTCCGGACAGGAGAAGCTTAGCACCCTTGACATATGGCCTATAAGGCTATAACTCACACGTCGTACTCCACTTTATATTATAACGAGCGTGCTTATCTTTCACATCCAATGCTCACATGTCTACTGTATTGTAACACTTAACAGGCCCATTCTCCACAAGTATATGGTCGATATAATGAGCAAAAGTCTTACTACTTGTTTCGAGAATTTTCCTCTGCTGTCAGCCCTGAAAATATACTTCCCTTACTTGCTCCAGGAAATGATGTCGTTGCCTTTAGTGGCGAATAATGAGTGTGCTATACGGGTTCACTGGAACCCAATAGCTTCTTTCACAGACCCTATATATGTATTAAGAAATTCACTAAATATATATAAATATATTGATTCACACTTTTATCAATGAGGTTAATGCTGTATATATAGTTATTTTTAGGTCAAAACCGGATTAGGGTTGGGCTCTAAGCCTGGCCCAAAAACCGAGGTGCAATGGGCCAGTCTGACTGGGCCCACTGCCGGGTCGGCGCGTCAGCCTAGTAGGCGCCGCGGCGTCTTACGTCCAATGACGTTCCTCGTTTCATTAATATATATTCAGCACATTTAATTAAATCCAAAATTCAATTTTGACTTAATTAAATAATTTCCATCAAATAGAAATTATCCCATAGTTATTATCAATTTAAATATCTCGAATCCAAATTGAATATTTAATACTTTCCCAATACACCCTTAGATCGAAGAGACAATCGATATAGTGTGATCCTATAGGCCTTCATATATTGACACTAATCCAATTAAGGTCCATACGGAACTCCTAGACTGCGCCGTATGACGAACTCAATATGTGAAGTATGTTTACATGAATCCAGCAAACATAACCTTTATGTGGGATGATAAATTCCTTTCATTCGTGACACACTCGATTAAGCCTAGGATTTGCCATGTGTCTATCCAAATGGCTTGATCACTTTATCTCATATACATTAGTCGACAACTAGACCATATTCTGAATGTCTCTTGCATTGGCCAATGACTTGATCGACCTAATATCACTGAGAAATTGAGTGCTCTCTCGAATATCCAATCGAGGAATGAATCCTATTCTTGGCCCAATTACCACCTTAGTTTACATCATAATGCACCCAACACAAGCCGTATCTTATCCTATAAGGAGTTTAAGCTTAGGACAGGGTCAAAATACATTACTCTGTAAACAAGGTGCGTATTGACCTCAAGTCAGAGGACCTCTATCTCCCACACGGCTGATAACACTCTAGACATGTATGACAAACAATTTATCAGCAGGGTATACCAATACTTTCCAAAAGTATCCATGTGTCCATAACTAGCAACCATTACTAGTAGCAGATGAGACATACTACATTGTCCAAGAATGTGATGCAGACCACATGTCTACTTATAATATATCATCGATATCCCATTCTCGATGATCATTAATAGAGGCTATTTTGAGAGTTACGCTCTATCATCAATATCTCACTCTATTAATGACAACGTAAGCTCAAGGGATGCACACTAATGAATTATTACAAACAATCAAATGATAATTCAATAATTGCAAATGCCCTAAATATATTAATCTTATTAATAATACGAATGTGTTCAAGTACATTTGTTTCTAATAATGATAGTCTCTAGGACATACATACTTTCAGTCTCCCACTTGGCCTAGAGCCAATCTCCAATGTATCTAATACACATGTTTTCAAAATGACCATTATGCTTAACTAAGCTTAATGGTTTAGTAAATGGGTAAGCTAGATTATCATATGTGGGAACATAGTTTAATCTTATTTCTTCAGTTTCCACCATCTCCATGAGTATATGGTATTTCCTTGGTACATGCTTGTTTCTGTTTGTTGATCTTGGTTCCTTAGCTTGCGCAATCACACCAGTGTTGTCACAATAAATCGTTATTGGACAAGTGACACTTGGAACAACCCCTAGTTCCTTCAGAACTCAGATATCGCGACAACTTCTTTACCAACTTCTTGATCCAACAATGTACTCGGCTTCAGTTGTCGAATCAGCAGTTGTAGCTTGCTTGGAACTTTTCCAACTCACTACTCCACCATTGAAAATGAAGGTATATCCAGACTGAGACTTGAAGTCATCAATATCTGTCGGGAAGCTAGCATCAGTGTACCTAGTAGCCACTAGCTTCTCTTGTCCACCATAAACTAAGAAATATTCTTTAGTTCGTCTAAGATACTTAAGAATACTCTTGACTGCTTTCCAGTGTTCTTCCTCAGGATTCTGCTGGAATTTGCAAGTCATACTAAGTGTATAGGACACATCTGGCCTCGTACAGGTCATGACATACATGATTGATCCTATAGCTGAAGCATATTCTCTTCAGGCGTTCAAGTTCTGCAACAGTAGAAGGACTATCCTTCTTTGATAACTTGATGCCTTGACCCATAGGAAGACCTCCCTTCTTGGAGTTTTCCATAGATAATCGTCTTAGCACTTTGTCTATGTATATGGACTGTGACAGCCCCAACAATCTATTAGGTCTATCTCTATAGATCCTAATTCCAAGAATGTAGCAGGCTTCACCCAAGTCCTTCATCATGAAGGAGCTGGATAACCATTCCTTGACTGATTGCATGAGAGTCTTATTGTCTCTCATTATTAATGTGTCATCTACATATATAACAATGAAGACAATACTCCCTTTCTTGCGCTTACTATAACCGCAGGGATCTTCTTCGCTTCTTACAAAGTCAAATGAATTGACTGCTTTGTCAAATCAAATATTCCAACTTCTTGAGGCTTGCTTAAGTCCATAAATGGACTTCTGTAGCTTGCATACTGCTTTGGGCTTACTCTTGGATATAAAACCCTCAGGCTGTATCATATACACCTCCTCAATTAGGTTACCATTGAGGAAAGCAGTTTTAACATCTATTTGCCAAATGACATACTCATAGTATGCGGTTATTGCAAGCAAAATCCGAATGGGCTTAATTTTCGCAACAGGTGAAAATGCTTCATCATAATGGACCCCAGGCCACTTGATTATAACCTTTAGCCACCAATCTTGCCTTATAAGTCTGTACCTTGCCATATGCATCAATCTTCTTCTTGAAGACCCATTTGCATCCTATGGGTCTAACCCCTGTTGGCAAATCAACCAAGATGTACATCGAGTCCATCTCAGATTTCATGGCTTCTTGCCATCTCTGCGAATCAATGTCTAACATAGCTTCGCTGTAGGTTGTAGGTTCATCATCATCAGAAATATCTATCTCATTGTGTGTTGAAATAAGGAGATTAAGTCTTTCAGGCGGACGATGAGTCCTAGTGGACCTACGGAGTTGATTATTCTGTGTTTCAGTGTTTGTTGCATTCTGATTGTGAGAAGGTTTTTGTGTGCTGGACAATCCACCACCTTGAGAGCTTTCAGGAATGTCATTTTCATGTATTTCCTAAATGGAATGATGTACAACCATTGTATCATCTTCCATTGGTTGTGTGTGAGAGCCTTGCATTGCATTCGTGCACTATCTCTCACAGCACCCCCACCGGCTGAATGGCGTACTCTAAGAACCCAATCTTCACCAAATACTCCTACTGAATCCTTGTCTGGGTCATTCGACAAGGGTTCAACTTCTATGTTATCTTGTGGTTCTTGAATTTCTTCAAGTTTTATCTCATTGCAGCTCTGTTCCTTGTAGACATAGCCTTCTTAAAGGAAAGTTGCATTTCTGGAAACAATGACTTTATGTTTTCCAGGAAGATAGAAATAGTATCCCTTAGTTTCCTTTGGATACCCCACAAAATAATATTTCTCACTTTTAGATTTCAACTTGTCGTCAGTAAGCATCTTCTTTACATATGCAGGGCACCCAGGGTCGCATGTGTTTAAGTGCTGGCTTCTTGCCATTCCATATCTCATATGGAGTTTTCTCTACTGACTTTGAAGGAACCCTATTCAAAATATAAATTGAGTTTTGCAATGTATAGCCCCAAAGGTATGTTGGTAGAGCGGAGAAACTCATCATGGATCTAACCATATCTAATAGGGTTCGATTTCTCCTTTCAGCAACACCATTCATTTATGGCATTCCAGGAGGTGTCCATTGTGATTGGACTCCATGAAGCTTCAAGTAATCCAGAAATTCTTTACTTAAGTATTCACCTCCTCGATCTGATCGAAGGATCTTGATACTTGTTTCAAGTTGCTTCTCTACTTCCGACTTGTACTCCTTGAATTTCTCAAAGGCTTCGGACTTGTGTTTCACAAGATACACATGCCCAAACATTGTGAAATCGTTTATGAAGTAAGGGAAGCCTCCCTTAGCTTGAGTTGAAAATGGCCCACATACATCAGTATGGATCAACTCAAGTACCTCCTTGGCTCGCACACCTTTCCCAGAAAGTGGCTTGATGGTCATCTTTCCTCTCAAGCAAGATTCACAGTTACCATAGGACTCCAAGTCAAATGGTTCCAGGTAGTCTAACTTTCTTAATCTCGCTATCCTTGATTCATTGATATGACTAAGTCTACAGTGCCATAAGTAGGTGGGGTTTCTTGGATTACTTATCTTAGCTCATTTATTTTGCACATTGAAAATTTCACGACTACAGTTTAGAACATTTAAACCATCCACAAGCGGAGCATTTCCACAAACAAAACCATTAAAAGACAGTACATAACTGTCATTGGCAATAAATGAGGAAAACCCCTCAATGTCTAACACTGGGATAGAAATAATATTCCTCGTCAATGAGTGTACAAAATAACAATTATTTAGTTCTAAACAAAAGCCTGAAGGTAAATCTAGTCTATAAGTTCCCACGCGTTCAGCATCCACTCGTGCTCCATTTCCAACGCGCAAGTCTACCTCCCATGGTCCAACCTTTCTGCTGTCAGACCCTACACATTATTACAAATGCGTGAGCCACAAGCGGTATCCAATACCCAACAATGAGAGTTATTTATAGACATTTATTTCAATGACAAACATACCTTGTCCAGTAGAGCTAGAAGCACCTAGTGCTTTGCCTCCTCCTGGAGCTGTGCAGTCCTTCTTCCAGTGCCCCTTCTACTTGCAGTTGAGGAACACATCCATAGCTACCTTTGTCTTCTTCTGAACACCTTCTCTAGGTTTCAAAACTGTGGGTGCGGCAACTGCCTTACCCTTCTTCTTCTGCATGTTCTTACGCTTGGGTTTGAACTTGCTAGATGAGCCCACCATGAGCACAACTTTACTTCTAGAGGTAGATAAATGTCTTCAACATGTTGTGAAGCTTTGGAAGACTCGCCTTGGTCCCATTCATATGGAAGTTCACAATGAAATTCTCAAATGAACAAGGAAGCGAATTCAGGATCAAGTTGACAGAGACATTTATAGGCAGCTTCGTTCCAATCGAAGTCGACCTTTCTATCAACCCAATCATCTTCAGAACATGCGCAGACACTTGACCCCCTTCGTTCAGCTTACACTTGAAAAGGTCTCTCAACAGTTCATACTCCATTGTTTAAGATTGTGAGTCATAGAGACTCTTCAAGTGCTCTAGCATTTCGTTGGGGCCCATGTTTTCATGTTGCCTCTGTAACTCCACAGTCATGGAGGACAACATTACACATTGTGCCGAGGTAGCATCGTCCAGATGTTTCTGATAAGCCACCTTGTCAAACAAGGCATACTCAACAGAGTTTTCAGCAGGGACTGTAGGGAATACTATGTCTAACACATACTCAATTCTTTCTTGTTTTAACACCAATCGCAGATTTCTCAACTAGTCAGGGTAATTAGCTCCAGTCAACTTGTTTGTCTCGACCAACATTTTCAGTGATAGATTCGACATTTTATATAATAGGTTATATAATCTGAAGAAATAGATAGACATGAAATTAAATTCTAATATAATTTCTATTGAACACATTCGTTAACTAATTAACATGGCCTTTAGTTTAATTAGCTCTCACTATTTTAACATACTCTTCGACCCCATGGAAGAATACGAACTCATATCAAATATGGTCATAATGAGCCAAAATCCAAGTTTATGCTATCTTCGCGTTTGCTGTGGCTAATAACTTCAACAGCACAACCTGGTAGGTCTCCAAACCAATTACAAACAATTTGTAACTCATGTTTGACCAAATGTTCCAAACAATCGATCTGCGTCCCTCGTCTTGTCCGACGCTGTGGCGCCAAGACAGCTTAGCAAGTCAACCCCGTTATGCGACTGCAATTTTGCATCTAAGTGAGTTTCGCCTTATAGAGCAAACACTGTGGTGTAAATACTCATGATGGTTTATCACTCACTTCTACATTTAACATGCATCTATGAAAGAGTCTGAGTCCTCGTAGACTTAGAGCAAATGCTGTGGCATAAATACTCATCTCGCCGAAAAGAATTTTGCACTACAATCAATTATAACGGACGACGCATTCATTTTAAATGAGACTTGTATTAAATTTTGGGAAACATTTTAATTTAGAGTTTTAACCAAGATCAACTCTAGCATGCTAGATCAAATAAAACATCTTAACTATCATGCAAAGCCAACTAAGCACATATGGGTACCGTCTTCCCAAGCATGACATTAAGCGGTTTAAACACATACCGGGTGCCGCCTACCCAGACAATTATTTGCGGACGCTATTCTAGTAATTTAAATGACAAACATATTGATATTTAGCACATAAATAGTATACTTATCAAATAATGTACTGTATAATAATAATAATCGTGGGTTAAACATTCTGAACTCTGAAATTTTTTTTGTTTTCTAGACAAGTGGCGCCGTGGCACTAATCATTAGGGTTGCGGCACCAATGAGGCATAAGCCTTTCGGAATCTGCAATGCATTAGCGTCGGGCGCTCCACCATGGAGCCACGACGCCGCCGCAATGCTAATCATTAGGGCCGCGACGCCTACTGTCTAATAAGTTCAGAATTTTAAAAATGAAGTTTTTAATCGCGGATCTCGAACAGGAGTCGCGGCTCCTGCCTATCACTTTGACAGGCGCCGCGGCGCCGACGTCCTGACAAAACGTATCTGTGTTGATTCTAAAAAAATCATTCAAACCCTAAATCCAATTTAGGGATCAGATCACAGATCCTTTATCATCACCCACTATTATCAATAACGCACATATCGATCATCATCCATTCTTACCAGTTCTTCACCGTGCACCATGTTCGCAATAAACCGGTTATCTGCACTTTAGCTTAGTCCGGATTGGAACAGAATGACTTCCTCGATTTAACATAGTTGATAGTTTAGGGTGACATCAAAAGGTTAATTGTTCACTCAAGACATGTAGGATTTCAAGAACCCTTGTTTTAATTCAGTTTGAAAAACCAATTTTATGTTTAACCCATATTATTATTTTATTCAATTGTTATATAACCATTGAACCAACCTGACTCTGATACCACTGTAGGGTTTGTTGGGTTTGAAACATATATGTAAGATACAACGGAAGTAAGTTTTAAAATTTTATTTACTTACCCCAACAATGCCTTCTGGTATGGTTATATGACAATCAAAACCTGTAAAGTAAAACTTAAACAAGAACACTTACAGATTATATAATCTGAAATCTTTACTAAGGGCGAACACGAGATTGTTCCCTTCGATTGCAAGCACCTTGCTATAGTGTATTCCTCTGTCAAGAAAATCAAGAAATCTGGGCAGAGGTTAGTGATGTATATATAGTTATTTTTACGTCAAAACCGGATTAAGGTTGGGCTCTAAGCTTGGCCCAAAAACTGAGGTGCAGTGGGCCAGTCTGACTGTGCCTACTGCCGGGTCGGCGTCGCGGCCCCTTACGTCCAGTGATGTTCCTCATTTCATTAATATATATTCAGCACATTTAATTAAATCCAAAATTCAATTTTGACTTAATTAAATAATTTTTATCAAATAGAAATTATCCCATAGTTATTATCAATTTAAATATCTCGAATCCAAAACAAATATTTAATACTTTCTCAATACACCCTTAGATCGAAGAGACAATCAACATAGTGTGACCCTATAGGCCTTCATATATTGACACTAATCCAATTAAGGTTCATACGGAACTCCTAGACTGCGCCGTACGACAAACTCAATATGTGAAGTACGTTTACATGAATCCAACAAATATAACCTTTATGTGGGATGATAAATTATTTTCATTCGTGACACACTCAATCAAGCCTAGGATTTGCATGTGTCTATCCAAATGGCTTGATCACTTTATCTCATATATATTAGTCGCCAACTAAACCATATTCTGAATATGTCTCTTGCATTGGCCAATGACTTGGTCGACCTAATATCACTGAGAAGTTGAGTGCTCTCTCGAATATCCAATCAAGGAATGAATCCTATTCTTGGCCCAATTACCACCTTAGTTTACATCATAATGCACCCAACACAAGCCGTATCTTATCCTATAAGGAGTTTAAGCTTAGGACAAGGTCAAAGTACATTACTCTGTAAACAAGGTGCGTATTGACCTCAAGTCAGAAGACTTTTATCTCCCCCACGCTGATAACACTCTAGACATGTATAACAAACAGTTTATCAGCAGGGTATACCAATACTTTCCAAAAGTATCGATGTATCCATCACTAACAACCATTACTAGTAGCAGGTGAGACATACAACATTGTCCAAGAATGTGATGCAGATCACATGTCGACTTATAACATATCATCGATATCCCATTCTCGATGATCATTAGTAGAGGCTATTTTGGGAGTTACGCTCTATCATCAATATCTCACTCTATTAATGACAACGTAAGCTTAAGGGATGCACATTAATGAATAATTACAAACAATCAAATAATAATTCAATAATTGCAAATGCCCTAAATATATTGATCTTATTAATAACACGAATGTGTTCAAGTACATTTGTCCCTAATAATGATTGTCTCTAGGACATACATACTTTCAATATCAACAACCAAGCTCAAATTTTAAAAGGGTATCAAAATCGCCTCGTGATGCTTTCAAAATCCATATAAAAGAACCAGTGTCAAAATGATAACTTTCTATATTTAGAAACAGTTTAACTTTAAACTTTTTATTTTACCTTAAATAAGATGATTGATAACCACACAAATTAAGTATTAACAATCTTTTTTACTTAAACTCTGTGCACAATCACACTGACGCATAAAATAGAAACATGGGAGTATCAAACATCAAAGAACAGACCCCAAAATGATAACTTTCATAACACCCATTAATTTTTTTTAAAAAAAAAACTCAAGTTGCTAACTTTATTAACACCCATTATAGACCAAAGCACCAAACTCAAAATATTTAATTTAACAACACCCATTAAAGATTACAACTTTAAGTACTGGTTCACAAAAATGTATATGGATTATTCTAGTATTTAGAGCATAAGTTATTAAAGTATTTTTTTTCTTAAACTCCGTACTCAGTCAAACACTGTCGCATAAAATGGGAAAATGGGAGTATTAAACAACAAAAAAACAAATCCAAAATGAAAACTTTCACAACACCCATTAAGAAAAACTTAAATTGCTAACTTTATTAACACCCATTATAGACGAAAGCACCAGACTCTGAAGGGTTGGACCACAAGGTCTATTGTACGCAACCTTAACCGCATTTATGCAAGAGGCAGTTTCCACGGCTTTTAATAACATTAACAACCATTAAACAATTACAACTTGAAGTGCTAAAATATTTATATAGATAGATATAGGGAGATAAAGAAGAAATTAAATAGCATAAAACTTACCAATTTAACTTTTTATCTGAGATTGTTCTGATTCTTTATGGAGTGTTTGCTTAAGATACTACTATCTGTTTGTTGTATTGCCTCAAAGAACTGAAATTTGCAGTGATGATTCTGGGCCTGGATAATGAAAAAACACGGGCCTCGGGTATACAAGTTGGGACACATTTGTGATAGCCCAACTAATATATTTGGAAGCCGTTTTTGCACGGATTTTCTTCAAACGCACTGGTATTTAATTTTTGGCCCTTATATCTTTGGTCTTTAATTTCTGTCCCTCTACTTATTTATTGAAAATATTCAGACCTTCCACACAAGACATAATTTTTATAATATTTTTATCTTCGGAAATTAAACTTTTACCTCGATCGGCATAAATTCTACAGGAATTAAATTATGTGGCATTATTTTTATAGTATTTTTCAGATTATGTTGAATGTTTAAAATTATGTCTTGTCCGACAGTATTTGTGTGGATATTATGATTCATATGTCGAAGTTAAACATAAACTATGCCGAACGAAATATAAAATTATGTCTTTTT
This sequence comes from Anisodus tanguticus, assembly GCA_034509755.1. NCBI lineage: Eukaryota > Viridiplantae > Streptophyta > Magnoliopsida > Solanales > Solanaceae > Anisodus > Anisodus tanguticus. The sequence continues at coordinate 913,187 of CM067543.1, read as the reverse complement.
TAAATTATATTGAGTGTTGAAAGTTTTGCTTTGTCCGATATAATTTGTGTGATTTTTATGATACATATACCGAAGTTAAACGTAAATTATGTTTTGAAAAATCTAAATTATATGATGCTAAAATTATTAAAGATCAAAAATTAAAATTTTAAAAATCACCTCGAAATAAGGACATTTGTGTGAATGACCCAACTAATACAACTGGGATGGTACATAGTTGGGCTATCGCAGAGTAAAATTATAACCGTAAATATCTAGTAAAAGAAAAAGCGGGACCCAGTAACGGCACCGATATGAAATCCCACCAAAACAGTGATCTCAACACTAATGATTCCAAAATTAGTTGCCTTTTTCCTGTCCCCCTTAGCTATGAAGCCTTGTTGCGGCTATGGGCAGAACGGGTTCCTCCGGATTTTTTTTATCGAAAAATTATATATGATTAAAATTATTTTTAATGTATATATTATATAAATGTTAAATATTTCTTATTTATTCGAGTGATTACTTCCTTATATTATGAATTCTCTTAGTGACAATTCTAATTCCACCACTGCTTTGCTGTTGCAACTATTGGTATTTTCTTTCTTCTTCACATTATAACTTTTAATTTCTATAGATACGACCACATCAATGTGAAGAGTCAGTATTGACTATAGAATTACCAGATGAGTTGAATTAAATTATTTCAGTTGAAAATTATATTATATATAAAAAATAAAAATAACTTTTTATCATATATAAACGGTTTGTTATCCCTTAAGACGCAAGAAAAGATTCTAAAATGTAGTGAAATCCAAAACCTGTTACAATATCAAATTTTGAGTGCAGCATTCTATTTTTTTTTTCCAATTCCTTATATTTATTTTTGGTTTAATTGTGAAAAAAATCTAATCAAACCGACTAGCAAATTTAGATACAAAGTGTGTTGTATAGGTGGAAGGAAAATGAGGTTAAGACAAAGACATATATAAACCAAGTCTGGAAAAAAACACTAAACCACACGTTTCATACAATTTGGAATCTTCTCTATTTTAGCATTTGAAAGTTGCCAAGCTTCATTACATAAGATTATTAAGTGACAAAATAAATAATAAGGACAAAGAAATAAGAGAGGAAAAAAATAGATCTATATCCCTTCACATACCACATTGATCAGCCTTTTATCTTAAAGGGAGTTGATTCACATAATGAAAACGGTTAAATATATCTTTTATTATATCATTATCTTAGTTTTACCTTTGGTTTTTCTATAACAACGTTCATATCTTTTCTATTTTTCCCGTTAGTTTTAACAGAGTTTCAGCCTAAAGTATAACAAACTTTAAACTACTCCCTCCGTTTCAAAATACTTGTCATTTTATTTAATCAAGACAAAATTAAGTAGTGTTTTTTTCATTTTATCCTTGTATTAATTAACAATATTTAAGTGGTTCTCGCCATTGATAGAATATATACTTATTGAAAAGAGATTACATGATGAAATTTGTTAAGAGCAAAATAATCAAAATACTATCCTTATAAATACTTTTTTAAGGAGCGTGTAAATAAAAAATGCGATAAGTATTTTAGGACGGAAAGCGTGTATTTAGGAGGAGAGGGTTAAATTGAACCTTTACACCAAAGTATTTTAATATATTGAATCCACTCGATTTGCATTGGAACTCAATTAAAGTTTAAGAGCAAATACAAATCGATGTGTTAACGGCAATATATGAATTATCCCAAAATATAGCGAGGTGTAAAACTTTAGAAAATATTGAGGAGTAGATTTAGACACTTGCCATTCAAATTATGGTTACACCGGCTAAATTCACTATGGTTAGTAATATTGGTAAGATAAAAAATCACCAACTATATATTATAGTTTAGTCATAAATTAAGATAAGAATACTTATTAATTAAGTGATAGAAATATACTTGGAAAAAAGCTCAAATTGCCATCGAACTCTCACAAATGGCTAATTTATGTCACTCGTCAATAATTTTGCTCATTTATGTCTTCGCCGTTACCAAAATGACTCATCTATGCCATTTTTCATTAACGTCGATTTTACAATACAATTTTTCATTAACGTCGGCGTTAACGAAAAATGACATGAATGAACTATTTTAGTTACACAATGAAAACAATGAGCCATTTTGGTAACAACAATAATATAAATGAGTCAAACTATTAACGAGTGACATAAATGAGCAATTTTTTATAGTTCAAAGATATATTTAAGATTTTTTCCAATATAATATACGAGCACATGTATCTTGTATTCATTAATGAAAACATGCATAATATATTTATTGATTTCGTGTAAATATCAAATGCGAGCATATTGTTTAGACGGTGCTCGGTGGGCGATTAAAATAAAGCCCCTATAACTAACATTTCACAATAAGCGGAAATTTTTTTTCCCAAATGGACACACAATGGAGGGACAAAAAACTATATCCAGCATTAGGCATATTCACCATTTTTTCTCTTTTATACTTGAGTTTCAATGACAACCTTAATTTCACCTTCCCACAAATCTTTTTAAGACAACCTTGTATGGGTTTTGTAGGTGTTAATCAAACTAGATTTGTCATCAAGAATGAAAACCCAAAGACTCAATCTTTAACATTTCAAGAATTGTATATTAATGGGTGGAATTCATATTGGTTAATGGAAGAAAGTGTGTGGGAAACTTCAAGATTTAGGGTTGCTGAGATGCTGAGAAGAGGAGGTGAAATGGGCTTGAGTGTTTGTAGGACTTGGGCTTTTAGTGATGGTGGTGGGCCTAATGATCTTCAGCTCTTACCTGGTGTCTTTAATGAAAGAGTCTTTAAGGTACTTCCAATAATGCTATTTTTTGTGTTATTTTGCTTTTTGTAGCAATTATTATGATTATTGAAGTAGTTGTAGTTGAGTGTGTCGCTTTGTATTAGTTTCTTGCCCTTTGATTTCTATTATTATTTGTGTTGTCTTGTACTTTGATTGTCGTATGATTTTGTGGTAGTTACGTTATTGTTTCTTTTTTAGACTGCTTTGCACGACTTTATTTAGTATTTTGCCATGGCTTCGTTACTTCTGTTATTTATTTCTTTTTTTGGATTGCTGTGGTTTACTTTTCTTTGAGCCGATGGTGTATCTGAAACAACCTCTCTTACCTTGTCTTCAATGAAAGAGTCTTTAAGGTACTTTAAAAAATGCTAATATTTCTATTATTAGGATTATTGAAGTAGTTGTAGTAACTTAACAGTTTTGAGAAGTTGTTTCTAATATTACTGTGTTTATGGTGTTTTAGGGTGAGATGTTGGTTTGTTTCCATTGAAACAGAGATGATTTTATTTGTTAGTAATAGAAGTTTAGTGAAAATAAAAGGTAAAGTTTGAGTCTTTTTATAAGCTAGGCATATACTACTATATACTATGCTTCAACATTTGGTAGTATTTCTAACATCAGTAGTATCATAAGTTTTTGAGTTCAAGTTTGGGATTCTACCACAACTCATTTGATTTGTTCGGTTCGAAATCAGTTATTCGTACTTGTTTAGTGATTTTTTCAACACATATACAGGTCCGAAGGTAATGGGTTTGAATGAAACTCATACCTATAAGGCTACAACTGTACATCCTCCCCTGCCTAAAACACTATAAAAGTGGAGTAAGCAAGTATGAAATAGCAGCATAGGATCACTGATCAAACTACCTCAACCACCAAAGAGTGTGGTGAGATAGATGTTAGCTCTCGATCCTTAACCAGTTGGTCAGTGGATTCTGGATAGCGGCTGGTTAAATAAAAGAAGTAAGAAGATCAAGCTACCTCATTTTTGGTTTCAATTACATAGGAGTAGTTACCTTACTTGGTGGATCGTTACATTATTGAGGCAAAACAGAAGTGCCATATCTACTTGCTCTAACATCACTAGTGAATAATGATACACTCCGATTAGGCCTCACTATTCGCGTACTATACAACAACAACAACAACCCAGTGAAATCCTACAGAGTGGGGTTTGGGAAGGGTAGAATGTACGCAGACCTTACCCCTACCTTGGGAGGGAGGGAGACTGTTTCCAATAGACCCTCGGCATAAGGACAAGCAATTCAAAATAGTATGAAAAAGGAAATAATGAAAGCGAATAAGTCATGATAAAGTAGTTTGAAGAAAGAGCAATAGCCACCACAAATAAATAAGATATTCAAAGTACAAGAAACAAGAAACAAGAAACAACACATAGTAGCAGTATCAAAGTACAAGAAACTACAAGAACAATACTATGACTACTAGTATGAAAGGATAAACGGGACACACTCAGCTACCTACTAACTTTCTACCCCAATTTGTGTCCTCCATAACCTCCTGTTTAAGGTCATGTCCTCGGTAAGCTGGAACTGTGCCATGTCTTGTCTAATCACCTCTCCCCAATAATTCTTCGGCCTACCTCTGCCTCTCCCGAAACCGTCCATAGCCAACTTTTCACACCTCCGCACTACATCTCCTTTCACATGCCCAAACCATCTAAGCCTCGCTTTCCGCATCTGATCCTCAACCGAGGCCACTCCTACCTTGTTCCGGATATCTTCATTCCTAATGCCCACACATCCATCGCAACATCTGCATTTCCGCAACTTTCATCTTCTGAACTTGAGAGTTCTTGACTGGCCAACACTCCACCCATACAACATAGTCGGTCTAACCACCACTCTGTAGAACTTGCCTTATTCGTGTACTATGAAATCCTAATTTAAACTGATAGGATTTTATGCAAAAATAGGTTGAAGGACTCAACTTTTTGGTGTCTAACATAATGTGCATCAGTTAATAGATTACTGGAATCATTTTCACTAGTCTAGATTGTTGTGTCTACCAACCCAAAATGGATGGCATATAGTATTCTATGATGATAGTACTGATGCAGATTTACTAGGATATCAGCATTCATGAGTACCGACTACTGACTGCAGTTCTGCAGATTCAAGCAGTTCAGTTTTGTGCGGTTTACTTCCTAGATAGCAGAAAATACCAATTTTTTGTACTATTTGTTCAACAATCCATTATATCCCATATTTGTTTGTATTCGACGTACATTCATAAGAAAGCTATAAAAAGTAGAAACATAAATTGGGCACACTAGTAGACCAGACTAGAAAAACAGATACCTCCATTGCGGAATTTGCAATTTCTAACAATTATTTTCCATGTATCCTCCGCGCATACAATGTAATAAGAAGTTTGCTAATTAAAATAAAGGCCACACAAGAGGTGTGGTTGTTAGCGAGTGGATTATGTCCACATGATTCAGTTCATCTTAGCGGATTACTGCATACATTATGCATGGCCTTTCTTAGTGATGCAATTTGAGGCCACATGGCACTTACAAGTCCCATCCTAGTACAATAAATCACTACTTTATATTTGCATTTTGATATAACCTTATCTTACTATCAATTTCAGGGATTAGATTATGTCATTGTTGAGGCAAGGAAGCATAACATTCGATTAATCCTCAGTCTTGTAAACAATTTAAAAGCTTATGGTGGCACTGCTCAATATGTGAGGTGGGCGCAAGAAGCTGGTACCAATGTTTCTTCATCAAGAGATGCATTCTTTACCAATTCAACTGTCAAAGAGTACTACAAGTCTTTTGTCAAGGTACGTTCAAATTAAGCAAAAATATGATATTCAACAATGTGAATCCAATATACTTCTAGAAGAAAAAAAAAATTCTGGCAGTAGCTATCTGCTTTTTTTCCTTATATTCTCCGTTATTAATAATGTTGTCCATCTAAAAGGTTGATGCTGTGTGCAAGCATCCGAGGTGGTATTATCAACTGTTCGCGAGAAAATGATAAAAATGGTCCCTTATGTTTAAGGGCAGGTTCAAAATAGTCCCTTAAGTATCCACAGACGATTCTGGTCCTAAAAGTTTGCCAAAAGTTAGAACTTTTAGTCTCCGTCAAATATTTATCGAACTCAGTTAGATTGGACGGGAACTATGAAAAGAAAAGAAACCAGCGGGAACTCACATTTAGAAGTACAATTTTTGTAATTTCTGCTACTTTTGCTTTATGTTTGGTGCAGTTTTTTGAGGTATAATTTCTGCTATTTTTAGTATTTGTGTTGCATATTTCAGGATTTGACGGGACTTTCTTGGTGTTTATGGTTAAATTTTTTTTTCCACTGTTTCCGTCAACTCTAACAAGCATAAATTGTTAAATATTTGACGGAGAGTAAAAGTTTTAACTTTTGGCAAACTCAAAGGACCAAAATTGTTCCGCGCATACTTAAGGGACTATTTTGAACCTACCCTCAAATGTAAGGGACCATTTGTGTCATTTTTCACTGTTTGCAGCGCTAACTAGTCTAAAATTAGTTTTAGGCCTTCAATAGTCATGTCTTCTGAAGCTCATGCGTAGTTGCATCAATATCATGTAAACCACCTTAGTTCCTAGTTTATCATATAGTAATTCTTAGTTAAGCAATTTCTTTCTATATACTTTCATGTGATGAATTATTAGCACATTATAATTTTTTTCCTCGGTGCGCATGGCAGGCTGTTGTAACAAGAAAAAACTCCATAAGTGGAGTTAAATATTCAGAAGAACCAGCCATATTTGCGTGGGAACTCATAAATGAGCCTCGTTGTGAATCCAGTTCATCAGCTGCTGCTCTCCAGGTTGGTTTTTCAAATTATACTGCTTGCTAGCGAGATTTAGCCTCTCAATGACACTATAAAAATGGTGATTTTGAAGCAATAGTTCATGAAACAGTTTTTACTCGTCATGTTGCATTTACTGTAAAAACTCTCTATAACGGCCTTGTTTGCCCAGACATTTTTTGACTGTTATAACGAAATGTTGTTATAGTGAACATATAACATAACATAACATGAAAAATCAGTAAGAAAACTTAGCCGTTATAGTGAAATGTTGTTATAGAGGATGACTGTCATAGAGAGGTCTGATTGTAGCACCTTCTTTATTTAGCTTGAATGGTAATTTCGTGAACAGGCGTGGATATCAGAGATGGCTGGATTTGTCAAAAGTTTGGATCAGAAGCATCTTGTGACAGTTGGACTCGAGGGCTTTTATGGTGTGAAAAAAAGTGGAAGCGTTGGATTGAACCCAGGGAAATGGGCTGCATCACTTGGAGTAGACTTCATTGAGAATTCGGCTATTGAAAACATCGATTTTACTTCCGTTCATGCTTACCCCCACAGTTGGTTAGTCAGGCAGAGTAAATTTATTTCGAATCAGATACTTTATCGTAGTAGTATAGAGAAAATGACAAAAATGGTCCGTTTTATGTAGAAGTTTAAGCTTGTTTCTTTCAAAAAGGTACGGTGTTTATCTCTGTTTCCTTTCTCGATTCTGTTAACTTATGTTGTATTGCAGGATCAATGGTATAAATTCAGACACGAGAGTAGATTTTCTATCTCATTGGGTTGATTCTCACATTAGTGAAGCGGAAAAGATTCTCAAGAAGCCCGTTCTTTTCACAGAAGTTGGATTTCCTTCGAGTATGCAGAAGGATGGATCATACGACAGAAATATTTTTCTGAAAATAGTTTATGATAAGATTTACGAGTCAGCAAAGAAGAGGAAAGCTGGTGCAGGAGCCTTAGTTTGGCAGCTATTGGTGGAAGGAATGGAGCGATATGGTGATCAGTTCTCGTTTATAGCTTGGAAGCATCCTTCAACCTATAAACTGATGGTAGAACAATCTTGCAGGCTACTCAATACATCTACCCGAGGCCTCACACACGAAAAACTCATACAAAAGAATCCTTGTTTGGCTAATGCATCTTAAATATGAATGATTTTTACTCACTATTTTTCATCTACCTCGAGGAGATGGAGATCACATGAAGAAACAATGAGATGTGCTTTGGAGCCGAACACGAGTTTTGAATGATTTGAAGTTCTGATATTGCTCGAGGGTATGTAAAAAGAATCAGTTGATGAGTGCAAAAACCAGTTTTTTCAAGTATAGATGTGAAATCAAAATTTGTGTGCTGTACATTATTATCTCAGTTGTACATATATATTACAATAGCAATAGCAATAGCAATGGCAATAGTTCGTTCATTTTCAATGAAATAATCAGATATTAACCAGAATCTTTTGGTTTGTTTTCCTTGTTTAGTATTTATGTTATTATTACTTTATGATATTAATCCTGGTTCCCGTTTTCTCACTTCAAAGGCTTTGGAATAAACCACTCAAGTGGAAAACAGCTACTAACTACGCCTTAGTCCCAAATTGACATCGGCTATATGAATCTTCACCATTTCACTTAAGCTCAACTTATGTCATTAACTAGAAAATGAAGGCAAAATTTTTTGTTCTCCTTACACGTTCTTTTGTGGCATATGAACTGGAACACGATAGCACATTGGACATACATGTAGCACAAATTTTTCACAAAAGTCTTTTCTCCTTAAAGGTGACTTCGACCGCTCTTAGTTCTCGGACCAAATGGAGAAGATGCAAAGTTGATAGAGGCACAATTGAAAGAACAGAAGATCGCGCTACGACAAGAACTAAAGCAAAAGCATTATAGCTAACAATCTGATGTAACATATATATGGCCTATGGGGGTAAAATGATTCTGCAAAAAAACAACTTTTGTGCAAATAAGGTTACAAAATTTCACTTGGATAGAAGGGGTATATAAACTTCTGTCAATCATTTCTTGATATCCATAGAGCTCAGACCTTCCTCAGTTTTAAACTTTAAATAGCCTTGTCAAATGTGTCTCTAACGTACTCGCAGATAAGCATTAGATCCTGACATGAATCATTCAATACCTCCCTTGCTGGATCTCCTGCAAAAAGTTCCAAAAATATTTATGTACCAAAACTGAGAAAATGACAAAAATGGTCTCTTATGTTTGAGGATAGGTTCAAAATAGTCCCTTAGGTATGCACTTGACAGTTTTCATCCTTTAAGTTAGCCAGAATTTAACATTTTTAGTCTCCATCAAAGGCGCACTTCTCATATGGATTAGTGGGAAGGTTTCAGCGAGTTAGCTTATCTGAACTTTGTTTGTTAGATTCTGACGGAAACTATGAAACAACTGTTTAAAAAGTCCATGATGAAAGTTAAAGCAAATATCAAGCATGTTACATTAGTATGGAAACAGGACGCCAATTTGAATGATAATAAGAATAAGTTTTTAAAAAATCAGAAAATCTGGTCAGCGAATACACGATGAAAGGCGCCACACGCCGTTTATTTAAGCTTTTCTTCTATAAGTTAGAGATATCGATGATAAAGATAAGTTGGGAGAATTTACCAGTAGTCTGAACTCTTATGTTCACTCGAGCATCAGAGGGATATGACACGTACCAGGCAATATTTTTTAAGAATCCGAACAACATAGCTCAAACACAATGCTTTTCTAGCTTTGGTTCATATATAAAAATGCTTGAATTCAAGGAGCACTCTTCACCCCCCCCCCCCCCCCCCAAAAAAAAACATTCCTTTTATATTAGAAGACTACTGGAGCACCTTCGCTGTATAAAATAGTGAAATTAACTGTTGAATTTCATAATGATTAAGGCTAAGGCTAATCCAACAAAATATAAGTGCAAGGAGCCGTCTAAAAAGGAAGGTGTTATTGGTGGAGCTTTCGACTAGTTAGTTTATTCGAGTCATATGAAGAGCAGTATTGGTGGACCGGTGAAGATTCTATCCAGTGAACTTGAATCTTAAGGAGAGCGAAATAACTGCACTTAACTTTGAAAAAATTGTTATTTTTTTATTTCTATTTTTTTCAACTGTAATTGTAATTTCACCAATAAAATATACTTACAAGAATCTCAGCTTATTATTCATGCCTATAGACCAAAAGACCCTCAGCCAAAGTAACTCAATCATTCACTATGTAAGATGTATCGCAAAATTATTTCATGTACTTCACCCTATGATTTCAGCATACCTAAAGCTTGAAGGCTTGAGTGACGGCGAAAAAACAATGAGAATTGGTTTTGGGCTTCTTTAGAAACTAATGATAATTGGGCTCCCCATGTGGGCTGTAGAGCATTTTGTTTTGGGCTGGAAGTGAAAGGATGGGCTAAGCCTAAAGACTGATTTACGGATCATTGGCCTATTTTTGCCCCTCATAACAAATGTAACTTTTTTACGGAGCATAAGTTCATATTTTCACACCATAATATCCCATAAGTTATACCCTGCATGAATTTTTCCCTTAAAAAAATTTTGCCCCACTAGACATAAGCTCGATTGCTAGGGAAAAATTAAATGACAATTGGACTCCACGTGTGGGCTGTGGGACATTTTGTTTGGGCTTCTACAGAAGTTTAACAAAAAATTGCACGGGTTTGTTCAAACCAGCTGGTCTTTAATTTCTGCCCTTCAAATGGGCTGGTTTTTAATTTTTTCTCTTCCTTGCATTTAATGATTTTTTTAAGACTAAAATACCCTCCAACGTAGAACACAACTCAAATTTTTTTAATCCTCACCTGGGTTCTGTTGGTTTAGAATGCAGGAAGATATATGAAATTGGAATTGAAAAACAATTTGTATTGGTAGAGTTTGCATGCTTTAAGGTAGAGTTTGGATTCGCAAGGTAGAATTTGTCTGCAACTCTACCTTATAAGGTAAAGTAAGGTAGAGTTTGGATTCGCAAGGTAGAATTTGTCTGCAACTCTACCTTATAAGGTAAAGTTTGTTTTATGTCTGAAGACAAACTATTGCTTAAGGTAGAGTTTGCATGCGTTAAGGTAGAGTTAGGATTCACAATGTAAAATTTATCTGCAAACTCTACCTTATAAGGCAAAATGAAATGTAGGTGGATACTCTAATTATACGATTTAGGTACTCTTTAGTTTATATCTCTAATTATTAAAGTAACAAAGTCTCTTAACGAAATGTTACACCAAACAAGAACACTGCAATCCACGCGTCTGGTGGGGATTTCTTTTTCATAATCTTCCCCTGGAATATGCAATTTTGATTGGAAAATTCCATCAACGTGAGAATTCTAAAATTATGCAAAAGGCATATGTCAAAAGCAATTAACATGTGTTTTATGTTAAGTAATTTAACAAATAATCTCAGAAATGTCGTAAGCTTAATTAATTTACTATAGGTCATATTTTGAAAATATAAGTGATACATTATATTTAAAAATGCGACTTATAATTTACATTTCTGTTCACTATCGGATTTTTTTTTGGGCAATAACTAAATCCCAAGCGATGCACCAAATTGGACAATAGCTCAATCCACTTCCATAGTCATGGTGTCATTCTAAAGAACCTCAACAACTACTCTCACACACCTGCAAAATTCATCAAAATTTGATGTAATGGCCGGTCCTTCACTTCTCGATTCTCTCTTCCAGCGATTTTTTGCTTGGTAATCAGAAGTATAGAGAATTCAAAAAATGAGTTTTCGAATCAGGGTTTGATGTTTTGGAGATGTCACAATTGATCCATGTATACCGTGAAAACCAGCACGACACGTGGTGTGATTTAATTGTGAGGTCGAAGGGAGTAATGATATATGTGAGTTGACTCGGGGTGAGGCGTCAGTGTAAGTCCGGTGTTTGAGCAGGACCGGGTAGTATTCGAACCAGGTGATACCGGTAGAAGATCGAAAAGACTCAGCACGTAATCATTCCGAGCATGACGTAGGAAGTTACTCCTTTCTCATTAGATGGGCATTATTCTCATTTAAGTGCATTAAATTAGAGATTGTTTCTTTAACGTCAATATCAGGTATTGTTAACTATAAAAGGAGCTCAACCTTCATGTTAGAAGGTCATCTGATTCTCATTGCATTCACTTGCACGATTTCATTGTAAACTTAAGATACTCAAGCTCTCAATATTGGTTCGGATTCAAAGCAATTCAGCTAAGGACCGGACCAATTTCAGGGACAAGTCTCAATCAAGATTATATCGATTCAGACTATTTCTATTGCTTATTATTTACATTTGCTTATTTATCTCTAATTATTTATTATGTTTGCTTACGAATCAATCCACGCATCCTTAAAACCACTTACAAATTCAACTATATTGTTTTTGGGGTAAATAGTTTGGCTCCCACCGTGGGGCTGATGATAATAATGGTGATTTGTTCAAACTCAAATTTCACTTGTTCCTTTCGAGATTTTGTGATTTCAGGTTAAATTAAGTGTTGCAGAATGGCTAGTGACATTCAAGTACAGGTTAGCAACCATAATGACAACAACAATGAGGACAATGGTGCTAATAACATCAATAGTAACAACGTCATTCCGCATGTTGATCTGCTAAATCCCAACCCCGTGATTTCACCCCAAGGGACTAGGAGGTCGCGTAAATAAACATTAGACAACGCAGAGGAAGAAATCAATTTGGCTCGGATATTTCACATGCAAAAGGAGCAACAAGAGGAAATAACTCAGTTGCAAAAAAAAAAAAAAAGCGGAGCGAGTGCGGCGGATGAGCCTCGGCCAGTCCGCAATAATGATCAGAGCCGGAAAGAGGATTGGGTCAATGAGAATGCCAACGGTTCGGGGACTAATAAGCCCTTGGAGGTTTTGAAGATGCTCTACGCCATAACCAAATGGATTGACACTAATGAAAAGAAGGTCGAAACTTACCACTCACGGGTAGACCAGATTTTGGTAGCCCCTCCGATCTTGAAGGGACCAGACTCGAAGAGATATATCCAGATGCTATTTCCACCGAGTGTGGCATCGAAACAGATCCCGAAGAGGTTTAAGATGTCTGACCTCTCAAAGTACGATGGGACAACGGATCCACAAGAGCATGTGACGTCGTATACTTGTGCAATAAATGGCAATGACATGTATCCAGACGAGATTGAATCGGTATTGCTGAAGAATTTTGGCAAAACGCTGTCTAAAGGAGCAATGACATAGTATTCTATGTTGCCTGAATATTCTAAGACTGTCCAGTGGGTCGGGTCGGCCCGATCCGACCCAGTCCCGTCCCGCTACCCGCCCCGACCCCCCTTAATAAATGGGATGAAAAATATCGGTATCGGGGTTCAAACTCGGGACGGGACTAGGGCTCATCCCGCCCGACCCGTCACACTCCCTTTGCAGAAACTAACCGTTGCACAAACAACCACTTTCAATTTTAACCATTGGCAATGACTAGTAACGGTCATTTTGCCCCCCCCACCGCATAAACCCCTACCCCCTTAATATGTATTTTAACCTTAAGTTAGTATATTTACACTTTAATCCTATTTCTCTCTAATCTTGGGTTGTCCAACGGGGCGGGCCTGGGTCGGTCCCAGTGGGAAGGGACCCGGCGGGACGGGAGGAGGGTCGGGACGTAGGCTCCGGCGGGCCAGGCGAGCCGGGATAGACAGGATGGGAAGAGGTCCCGTCCCGTACCATATCCCGCCGGAAGAGGGGCCGAGTTTGGGGGGCCGGGTCGGGATCGAGATTTGAGGTTTTTTTTTGCCACTTAATTTTAAAAATAATATATATAAACTCTTCAATAATTGAACAAGATAGTGTAATAAAAACATCTTAAGGCTATTTTTGTGCCTTCGCACAGTTATCAATAAGTATGTGAATATTTGGGAGAGGGAAATCATCCTTCGAGCTAGCCTTGTTGAGATCCCGATAATCTAAGCATACTCATATTTTCCCATCTTTCTTTGGCACATGTACGATGTTGGCTAGCCAAGTGGGGTACCTTGTAACTCGAATGACCTTTGCATCGAATTGCTTGGAGACTTTTTCCTTGACTCTTAAACTCAATCAGGCTTGATTTTCCTCGGCTTTTGCTTCACCAGAGGGCGAGATGGCTCAATGGGTAATCTATGTGAAACAATTTATGTGTTTAGACCTGGCATATCGTCATAAGACCAAGCAAATATGTCGATATATTGCCTCAGAAGATCCACCATTTTTTTCTTTTGTGTGCTCAGATGGACGATGATTCTTGTTTCCTTCACAGGTTCTGCTTCTCCCAAATTTACTGCCTCTGTTTCATCAAAATTTGGTTTTGGCTTATTCTCAAAATGCTCCAATTCTTCAGTCAATTCTTCCGGTTGTGCGTCTTCCTCATATTCTTCAAAGTCTTGTTCGTTGTTTGGATTTTGTTTGCTTGTCTCATTACATGTCACATTCACATTATCGACAGATTTATTAATTTGCATGCTAAAAGAGAAAAATAATTATTAAACAAAATGAATTTTGAAATAGCAAAAGCAATGCGGATTTGTCATTTTAAGCTTTCAAAAGGCGGAGACAAAATATATTAAAATGCATAAATGCGATTCAGGCCTCAATCTGAATCACATTGTTTCATTAAGTGCTAATACAATGACTAACAAGCTTCCCGGATAAACAGGGCTGGGGCACAAGTCCAATATTTCAAAACTTTGATCTTGTGAAGTAGGGGTGTTTCACCAGTTTCAGTCAACACGAATCAACCTTTTGAGGAAATAAAATAGGCAAAATAAACCTTCACCTAAAAAATGAAGAAAACCAAGTTAGTATAAGGCGAATAATTATTCTTTCAAATAATATGCGCAGAGTGGAAAGCAGCAAAAAATAGCAAGCGGATTGTATAGAAATCAAATGTGCGTCCTAACATGCATGGGGCCTCTCTTGTGCCAGAGGTGGGCCTAAACGCCAAATATGCGAGATTATGATAGATTGATCCAAGCCACTAAATTGAAATGCTTTCCGTTGAAAATAAAGACTGAATTTTCCAATTCTGGCATGTCATGATTAGGCTTGGATCCGTCTATCATTATCACGCTACACATAATATGCTGATTGGTCGTTGGGTTGTGAGACCCGTCGATAATTGGTCGATTTCTTAATTGTGGAGTCGATACCAAGGATCGACCCACCTAAGATGTATGCATGCATGACTTAAGATAAATATTGGTATAGCTCTATCTTAAATTTTCTAAGATTTGGTTTTACTAGACCCAAGGTTACCGAGCGGACTGCTCGAGTGAGAAGGCTACGCGGCCACCGGATGGTCCGGACACCCCGCGCATACGCCAACTCTCCTAAAATTTGAAAATTTAAAAGAAAATTTTGCAGGTGCGCGAAACACACCTCGCGTGTATGTGTGATAGTGTCAACTTTCCTAAGTGGAGGAAATATGAGCGGAATGCCAATTTAAGAAAAACAGTAAAATAAAGTAGCAATCAAAGCAGTTAAGCATACAAAATTTTCACAAAGAAAATAATTTGAAGCACTAGATCAAACAATGAGCAAATAAAGCGCAATAACAATTAACCTAGGTTTGCTATGGTTAAGAACCTGAAATATCCCCAGTAGAGTCGACATGCTGTCGCACCCGTTTTCAAATCAATATAACATCTGCTCACTTGAGATTGCAGCAATAGGCAACAACAAAGGAGAGCCACAACAAGTAGAAGTAAAATCAACAGTATAGGAAAGTTTCTTGAGCATAACAGTGGTTTAGACCACAAGCATATCAGACATTGCTTTCCTTCCAATTCTCATCAAAGTAGCAACAATTTCATTTCAAGTTCACCAGCAGCTCAAGGAATTTGAGTTTTGAAAATCCCCAAGTCATGCAAAGAAATGAGGGGTGAATAATGAGTATCTAACAACCAAAGTTCGTCAAAAGCAACGATAACGCAATGTCTAAAAAAGGCCTAAAAAAACCTTTTCAAATTCGGACGTTGGACCAAAAACAGACATGAAAAACCCTCTTTTTTTTTTATTTTCTTTCGAATTTCGGGATCCTCCTAGAAACCGACCCGTTTTTTTTCTTTTCGATTAGGCCCCCCCTCCCAAAAAAGACCTCCCTTAAAATGAAGAACAATGGGGTTTTATAGATGGATTTGCCCCCAATAATCGTTCACCCCATACCCCTTTCAATTTCTAGTTTGAAATTCAAAATAAAAGGGTAAAGTGACAATTCTGGAACGGATTTTGGGGCGGATTTTGGGGGATAGGGTAAGGGTGAAGTGATGGGTGATGGGTGTGGTGGCAGGGATGACAGAGGGGGGTTGGTGGTAGTGTCGGGTCTGGGCTGCGGCGGTGTTAGGGGATAGGGCATGGGTGACCGACTGATTTTGGGTTGGGTGAAAGAGAAAAGGGTTAGGTTTTAAGGTTAAAAGGGTGTTGGGTCGAATGGGATGATTTGAGGGGATTGGGCCGATGATTTAGGCGAATTGGGTTGGGTTTTTGTGGGGTTTAGGTTGGGCTGGTTGGGGGATTAAAAAAGGTTTTTGGGTTAAGGAAAATAGGTTGTGGGTTAAAATATAAAAGAGGTTTATTATTAAAAAATGCTTTGAAGAAATGTAAATTATAAAGATAAAAAATAACGATGTGATAAAAAATAAAAACATAATATTTGCGAAATGCTTAATGCTTAATTTAGAAATGTGATGCCGTTTTGTGAAAATAAAATAACATAGAATATTAGGGTAAAACTATGATTATGATATTAAAAGGCAAGTGATAGTAAAAAATGTGAATAATAATAATAATGATATTGAAAATAGACGACGATATTAAAAGCCTTATTTATATATATATATATATATATATATATATATATATATATATATATATATATAATTTGAGGCGTCAAAAATATTTAAAATTTCAAATAATCGAAAAGGGGGGGGGGGGGGACAGAAATTGGGTGTCAATATTATATATATTGTATTCTTAGTATGAAATAATCATGGAATGAACTTTCTTCATGGTATCAAGAGCCACAAATTAACTTTGCCCACCCCCCCACCTATTCCGCCTACCCACCCCCAAATTAGTCTTTTTGGCTAACCCTAAACCACTCCTACTTTGGCTTCTTTCTTCCTTTTACTCTAAATCCTAGCTGACAACTTACCTAAACCACTCTTCCTCTCGACGCCAAACCACTTCTGATTTAGGGTTCTTCCTCCAAATACTTTTTCTCCTTCTTTTATTCTTGTTTTTCGTGGGTAACTATGGCCGACAAACAAAAATTTCATTCAGCTCTTGCCCTAAATAACGTTAAGAACTTTATTTCAATTACACTTGAGATGGAAAAAGGGCACTACTCCTCGTGGGCGGAGTTATTCAAAATCCATCGTCGAGCATACGAAGAAATAGATCATATCATTCCTTCCGAATCTTCATCGGACAACACCGGTGTTGACAAAAAGTTATGGTCTTGTTTGGATGCTATATCCCTTCAATGGATTTATGGCACCATCTCTAACGACCTTTTGCATACTATTATGGAACCGAACTCTACGACTCAACAAGCGTGGGAGCGTTTGCAAAATATTTTTCAAGATAATAAACTTTCTAGGGTGGTATATCTTGAAAATCAATTCAACAACGTTAAATTGGATGATTTTTCAAACGTTTCCACCTATTGTCAAGAGTTGAAAATGCTTGCCGACCAACTATCCAACGTTGGTGCACCGGTGACAAATCAAAGGTTGGTGTTTCAATTAATTGCGGGTTTGAATGAACAATGTGATGGTGTTGCAACATTCATTCAATAAAGGAATCCATTACCACCTTTTTATGAGGCTCATTCGAGGTTGATTCTTGAAGAAATCCGAAAGGCTAAACAAGTAGCGATGGCGGCAAACAACATCGGCATCGCCCTTATTTCCACTAACATGACAGATGAGGTTTTTGGACCTCAAAATTCTGGTCTGGCAACACACCAAAATCGGAATAATAACGGACCAAAAAGGGTTCAAAATCGCAACAACAATAAAGGAAAAAATAATGGTGGAGAAGAGAGAGGCCGGAACGCCAGAAATTTTTCCGGTAGAGGGGCTGGCCGCGAGTAGAACCGTCCCCACTGGGAGCTGCAGCAACAGGGAGGCAGCGGGTAGTGGGGCCAGGTCCCGCAGTGGGCCTGGAACCCGCAACAGTGGCCCCACCGTACTCCTTTCCGATGAACCAGTGGGTCAGGCCCAACAACCAAAATAGGCAGCCCGGAATTTTAGAAAACCGGCCACCGCAAGCCTTTACGACCCATGGCCCCTAGATGTCAAGTTATGTCCCCATGAACATATGCATGCCTTGAACAACACGAGTCTTAATGTTCCCGATGATTCTTGGTACATGGACATGGGGGCCACATCACACATGACAGTATTTCAAGGTAATCTCTCGTCTTATTTTAATATTAGCCAAAACAAAAAATATTGTTGTTGACAGTGGACAGAAAATTCTGATTTGTGGTATTAGCCAATCAAATATACCACGCCCCACCCACCCCTTCATTTAAAAAATGTCCTTCATGCCCATAAACTTATTAAGAATTTGATATATGTGTGTCGGTTTACCACTGACAATAATGTTTCTGGGAATTTTGATCTGTTTGGATTTTCTGTGAAGGATTTTCAGACGGGGAAGCCACTAATGAGATGTAATAGCACTGGAGATTTGTATCTCATCACCGCTCTCACCAACAACCTAGTCAACTCTCCATCAGCCTTTGCTGCTTTTTCGCCTGATTTATGGCATAACCGTTTGGGCCACCCGAGTGCACCGATGTTTAATTTTCTTAACATACATAATTTTATTGCTTGTAACCGTAGTGTGGACTCACATGTTTGCCGTTCCTGCGTTTTTGGGAAGCATGTTAAATTTCCATTTTTTTTATCTACTTCACAAACTATTAAGCCATTTGATATTATGCATTGTGATGTGTGGACATCCCCGGTTTTGAGTTCGGCAGGTAAGTATTACATACTTATCTTGGATGATTATACAAATTTTCTATGGACATTTCCCATTGGAAAAAAATCACAAGTCCCCACTATTTTTAAAAAAATTAGTATTTTCATCCAAACCTAATTTGAGAGATCCATAAAATGTTTTCAATAGGACAATGGGAGAAAATTCATAAATAACACTTTCAACAAAAAAATTTTGTCAATACAATGGGGTGTCATTACGTCTCTCATGTCCATATACTTCTCCTCAAGATGGGAAAGCCGAAAGGAAAATCCGAACAATCAATAATATGATTCGTACACTACTTGCACACTCGTCCACACCACCGTCTTTTTGGCATCATGCTCTTCAAATGACCACCTATATTTTGAACATTCTTCCTAGCATGTTGCTATCAAACAAATCACCCATCCAAATGTTGTACCATCGTATTCCATCATACAACCATTTAAGGGTTTTCGGGTGTTTATGTTATCCCTTGTTTCTGTCCACCATCATAAACAAGCTCTAAGCCCGGTCCACTCCTTGTATTTTTTTGAGATATCCACAAAATCATCGGGGTTATAAGTGTTATGATATGTCTAATGGAAAAATTAACTTATCTCGTTACGTTATTTTTTATGAGTCCACATTCCCGTTTACTACATCTCAAGTGGCGTCCCCACCTTCATATGAATTCTTAGACGTAGGAATACATCCGATTTTGAACCACCATTTAAATACCCAATATGATAGTGCCCCGGCTGGGCCGACCCAAAGTGGACAATCACCACAATTGGCCCAACACCGAGACGGCACTGGGCTAGACCGAGATTGGGAGCCCACTGCCCCTTCCTTGGCATCATCGGCCCAGTCTAGTGCTAGTCACTGTCAGGCCCAACATGTTTCATCAAACAGTCCACCAGGCCCAACTTCACAAGCCACTATTCAACCCATCCCAATTACCTACCTCGACCCAGTCCTCCATCCACCGACCCAGTGACCCAGCCCACTGTCCCGATCCCATATCGAAACATTGAAACCCGTTCCATGCACGAGATTTTTCGGCCTAAGCGTCATTTTAACCTAACTTCTTCGGTTCAACCATCTCCACTTCCAAATAATCCCAAAGCAGCCCTATCCGACCCAAATTGGAAAGCTGTCATGCTAGACGAAATTGATGCTCTTATTAAAAATAAGACGTGAGAATTAGTGCCCCGTCCATCTAATGTGAACATCATATGATCTATGTGGATTTTTTGTCATAAAAAGAATTCTGATGGCTCTTTTGCGAGACACAAAGCTCATCTTGTAAGTGATGGCAAGTCTCAGCAGGTTGGTGTGGATTGTGGTGAAACATTCAGTCCGGTAGTTAAGACGGCCACTATCAGGACTGTTCTGAGTCTGGCCTTGTCAAAATCATGAAGCATACATCAGTTGGATATCAAGAATGAATTTTTACATGGTCACATACAGGAAACTGTTTACATGCACCAGCCATTGGGTTTCCGAGATCCTTCCTATCCGGATTATGTTTGCTTGTTGAAAAAATCTTTATATGGTTTGAAACAGGCCCCCAGGGCATGTTACAATAAACAAAGTCCGATCAGTCTTTGTTTATTTACAAGAAGAGACATGACATGTCTTATCTTCTTCTATATGTGGATGACATTATTCTCACAACATCATCTGCCTCGCTTCACCAGTCTATTATGTCCTTAATTGCGTCGGAATTCGCTATGAAGGATTTGGGTCCTTTAAACTATTTTTGGGCATTGCGGTTACTCAATATGCAGGTGGTCAGTTTCTCAGTCAAAGGAAATACGCCGAGGAGATCATAGAAAAATCGGTATGTCTTCGTGCAAACCGTCTCATACGCCGGTTGATACAAAGGCAAAATTGAGTAACACGATAGGTTCCTCATACAGTGACTCGACACATTACCGCAGCTTAGCAGGGGCATTGCAGTATCTCACCTTCACGAGACCTGATATCTCCTACGCGATTCAGCAAGTTTGTTTACATATGTATGATCCGAAAGAAGCACATATGGGGGCTCTGAAATGAATTATGCGGTATATTAAAGGTACTCTTGATTTTGGGTTGCACCTGTATAAGTCCATCGTCACTGGCATTACATCTTATACAGATGCTGATTGGGGTGACTGCCCAGACACACGACGCTCCACCTCTGGCTATTGTGTGTTTTTAGGAGACAACCTCATTTCCTGATCGTCGAAACACCAACCAACATTATCTCGATCGAGTGCCAAGGCAGAATACAGAGGGGTAGCTAATGTGGTCTCTGAATCATGTTGGCTCTGTAACCTTCTTTTAGAACTACATTGTCCGATCGAAAAAGCAACTGTGGTTTATTGTGATAATGTGAGCGCAATATACTTATCAGGTCACCCTGTCCAGCATCAATGCACAAAACACATAGAAATGGATATCTTGTTTTTCCATGAAAATGTTGCACGTGGACAAGTCCGGGTTCTTCATGTTCCGTCCTGTTATCAGATTGCATACATTTTCACAAAAGGGCTTCCGCACATACCGTTTGATGATTTCAGGAACAGTCTCAGCATCCGCGCACCTCCAGCTAAGATTGTGGGGGTCAATTAAGGATCATTATATCATTATAGCTATGATTATCCTTAATTATCTTCATTATGTAAAATCATCAATTATGTAATTAAAGAGAATATTATGTAATTAGTGTGATAGGATGATTAGCATATTTATAGGATATTATTAGAATAGTCTTCCAACATCATAGCCATAGATTGATCTTATAGACTTGTATATATATTGTATTCTGAAATAAATCATTGAATTAACTTCCTTCAAATATAGATGCTGGATAACGCCGGATGTGCTCTTTTTCAGAGTTACAAGAGCTATAAGGCTCATTTCTCTTCCAGTTATTCCTCCAACTTCCAAATAGTATTCATGTTCTCCTGGATTGCAGCCTAGGCAGCGCCACTACCGGCAGTTTCTTCATGATTATTGTTGATTAGATGTGCTGTAAAGGTCATGGTTCAGTGGTGCAATTGAACTGCCTTTATTCTGTGAAATGTAATTTCACAGTGGTGCAGATAAGTATGAGAGAATGAGATAGGATAGGAGATGACAGAGAGTTTTTATATACGTAAGCTAGACTGAACACACTTCTTTATAAAAATGTTAGAATGTTCAAAAGTGCCTTTTGCACCTACAAATTATAGAATGACATGAGGCCCCCTAAGTCGTAGGTAATGATGTTAGCTCTAAGTTTGTTTATAAGTAATGATTAGGGGTGAGCGGGTTCGAGTACCCTAACTTTTTTAAACTACCCGGACCCTACCCAGTAAACGATCGATTCCTAAATCAGTTACCCGGAACCTACCCATAGCAATCATTACCCGGAACCTACCCGGACCCTGCGGTTCCGGGTAGATTCCCACCCCGTAAAACATTTGTCATAAATAGTATACTACTGCATAGGGATTGCATAATATGGAATGAAGCAAAGCAGTGACAAAATATGTGTGAAATATTGCATAATATGGAACGAAGCGTGATAGAGAAAAGCAAGAAATTGTATACACTTCATTACAACAGAGATATATCGCAACCCGACCTTTTAAATGACTACAACACAATCACAATTCACAATGACTAAATGAAGAAAACATTGCAAAATTACACCGCATAATCCAGGTGACATTTAACGAAATATCGATCCACGATTTATTAATTCGAGAAACTGTTAGTCTAGGTGTGCTTGCTACATTGTGAGGCTTTAACATCCGCATTGTGAGGCTTCAACACATCCGCATTGCTTCTTTGCATTGACATCTGCATTTTGAGACCGCATTGCTTGCCACTCGTCGCATTGCTTTGTTGCTACCGCATTCTGTCGCTCTTCTTTGCACTAACATCTGCATTTTGAGAAGAGTTTAAATGTCACACGTCCACTTGCATATTAATCCACCATTATGTCTTCCGTGACACAAGTAAGCTCTACAAAAATAAAATAAAACTATTGTGAGATTCCAAGACAAGAGATAATACACAAAAATAAAAATTCTAAATAACCCAAATCCATAAAACAAAAATAAAGAAAGACCTAGTGAGTAGTGACTTACCTTCCTTATATTTTTCTGCATCTTCCATATATTGCTCAACACTAATTGATTTTGAAGATGAGCGCAACCAATCTTGGCAACAAATCAAAGCTTCCACAAATTTAGGAGTTAGAGAGCTGCAAAATTGATCAAGCACTCGACCAGATGTGCTAAAAGCCGATTCCGAGGCTACCGTGGATACGGGGATGGCTAAGATGTCTCTAGCCATCAAACTGAGAACCTTGTAAGTCGACTTAGCAGCATTCCACCACATCAATAAATCAAATGTTTCATTTTTGGGCTCACGAGGACTACTAAGGTACCTTTCCAATTCAGATCTTAAATCCCCACTAAGTTCATCTTGGTCATCCTGGTACCAATCTTTGACAAGTGAAGTGGATCAACAAAACCAAAATTTTCTCCACCAACATTGTCAATAGAGCCTTGAGACTCATCCAATACATTAGAATCAAGCATAGAAGAATGATTTTTGTCATAGAATGCAAAAAGACGTTCCAATACATTCATTACCTTACTAACGATCAATTCTATTTTAGCATCATCAACACCAATCCTTCTACAACTCCAATTCAGAAATCTCAACTTATATCGAGGATCTAGTACTACGGCTATCAACACCATCATGTTTGTTTTCTCAATACTCCCATAATACTTGTCAAATTTGGCTCTCATTTTTGTAGCCATTGCCTAAAGGTTTTCATTATTATTTTGGCTTTCACATTCAGTTAATGTTGAAAACATGCTAATAACTTCATGAAAATAATGGTTAGTTGTCACATAGAGACTTCCTGACATCCTAATAGTAGCCTCATAGAAATTTCTCAAAAATAAAGACAACAAGGATGCATTTTCCCAATCCTCATCTTTCGGGACACCACAATCAAGCTCAGTCACAAAAGCCATATTATCATCTTCAAGTCTTACAAATGCTTGTTTGAACTTACTAGCACTTTCTAACATAAGATATGTAGAATTCCACCTCGTACTAATATCAAGACAAACAGAGCCCTTATAAGTTATGCCCTCTTCAGTTATACAACTTTGGAATTGTTGTGCTCTACTTGGGGAACTCCTAACATACTTAACTGCAGCTCGAATTTGACTAATTGATTCACGAACCTCACTCAACCCATCTTTCACAATCAAATTCAATATATGAGCTGCACATCTCATATGAAAAAACTCACCCCCAAAAACAAGGGTATTTCTTAACTTGTCCTTCAAATAAGCAATTGCCACATCATTAGAGCTCGCATTATCAACTGTAATTGTTGATATACGATCTCTAATTCCCCACTCAATTATACATTTTTCTACCATCTTACCAATATCCCTACCTTTATGGCTAGGCATAACAACAAAGTTTAGCAATCGCTTATGCAAATTCCAATTTTCATCAATAAAGTGAGCGGTAAGACATAAGTAACTCAAATTTTGAATGGAAGTCCAAATGTCAGTGGTGAGAGCAATCCTAGATTTAAGAGATAACAACTTATCTTTTAAGCATGAGTTTTCACAAACATAAAGTTTCATGTAATCCCTAGCAATTGTGAATCTTGAAATATGCTTAAATAAAGGTTGTAATGCCGACACAAAACCCCTAAAACCTTCACGTTCAACCGTTCTAAATGGTTGCTCATCAATAATAATCATCCTAGCCAACATGTGCCTACAAAACTCTTTATCATATTTCCAAGTGTTAAGCATATGCTCATTATCCCCATTTATACTACCTTTAAAATGACCACCAAGCAATTTTTGCTTCTTGTCAATATTGTGAGGATACTTTTTGCAACTTCTCAAATGTTTCCACATGGATGAGGTACCATTGCTAACACTATAAGCTAAGCCTTCATTGCAATAGTTACAAATAGAAACAACATTACCAGGTTTTCTCATCTATTGCTTTACCAAAATGCTCCCAAACCTCAGATTTTGTTGCCTTCTTTTTCGATGGTGCACGAGTTGTGGATGCCGTGCTAGCCTCAGCCATCTACCAAAAAAAAGTATCAAAATAAAACAAAACAAAACAGCAACTCCAATAAATTGAGCATAATAAGTTAACAACAAACAATAAAAGGGAAATATCAACCCAAATACTAGCTTTTCTAACAGAAATCAACCCAAATACTAACAACAAACAATAAAAAATAAAAAATAGTAACATCATAATACAGAAATAAAAAACAGTAACATTAGAATACAGAAATCAACCCAAGAAATCAACCAAATACAGAAATCAACCCAAGAAATGCAAAAATCTAATGTTCTTCACTATGCAACAACTTTAAGGGTTATTCATTACCTTTAACAAAACCGAGAGGAATTCGAGCACAATACAACAACCTTTGTCAAGCTTCTGGCGACTGGCGACGGGCGACGGCAATGGCGATGGCGAGTTGCGACTGCGAAGTGAACTGTGAGTGTGAGTGTGAGCTGCGAGCTGCGGCGAAGTGCGAAGTGAACCTGTGAGCGAGCTGCGGCGAAGTGCGAAGTGCGAAGTGAACTGTGAGTGTGAGTGTGAGTGTGAGCTGCGAAGTGAAGATTTTGGAAATTAGGGCGAAGTGAAGATTTTGGAAATTTGGGCGAAGTGAAGTAGTGAAATGCGAATTCCTTTTAACCGGACTGGGCCAAATAATCGGACTGGGCCAAAAATTTAAACGCCCCAAAGCCCAAAACTAAATAATTTAAACGGGGGTAGGTTCATAGGGAGGGTCCGGGTATCGGTTCCGGGTCCGGGTACCCGGTTTATATTTACCGGAACCGGAACCGGACCCGATATTGATCGGTTCCTAATTTTAATACCCGAAACCTACCCGTTATTATAATATATCTACCCGGAACCTACCCGATAGTATCGGTTCCGATCGGGTATCTGGGTACCCTGTACCCGTGCTCACTCCTAGTAATGATGTCAACTCTCAGTTATTTTGTCTTGGTCAAAATGTGGAGGTGGATATTTGGCTGTTCCAATTTGTCTTGAATTCTGGATAATTTATTTCATTATACTACTATAAAATTTTACTTAACACAATGCTGGAGCTTTTTTTAAAAATGATAATGGATGTGTTTGAGCCAATTTACACGTAATTAGATTATTTTATAAATACTTAAAATCTATCACTAATATTTATATTGAGTAGTTACCTATCAAAATTTAGGTAATTAAAAGAAATCTCCTAATATTTTTTTAATCTCCGATGAGATTTGAACCATTATCTCTGAGTTTATACCCACTTTATTATACTACCAAAATTTGCTTAACCCAACTGTTCACAAAAAAACTAGATCCCCCCGATCATGTGCAAAATATAAAAATTAGAACTCTTTCCAAAGTAGTAAACATATCTTGATGACAACTGGTTAATTATTTTATGTGAAATAGGCCATCTTTCCTCAACCCCACTTCCACATTTCCCTAAGTCAGCAATCATAATATATATATTCTTAAATGAAAAATAAATGATTTTTATTAATTCCATCCGAAAGAAATAATCCCTTGATTATTTTTATTAATTGAAAGAATATATATACATTTTACATAATAGGATAATCATATTCCTATTGTACTCCTAGAACCTTATTCTACTTGGACACCAACTATACAATTATGGTAAGTGTACAGTAATAATTACAACCAAATACTACCTAAATCATAGCCCAAACCGTGGGCTGACTTACTGTACAAACCCGAGACACCAACAATAGACAATATACATACGATATACATGTGTATACTGTGTATATCGTATGTATATTTAACACACACGTCATAGCGGGCGGTCTTCGTACGTTGAGACTGTCCCTAAAATCTTCAAAAAGGACCGAGGGATGACCCCTTGTAAAGATGTCTGCAATTTGATACCTGGAAGGTACATGGCAGACGCGTACTTGACCCCGAGCAACCTTTTCGTGAACAAAGTGAATGTCCATCTCGATATATTTAGTGCGCTGGTGCTGAACCGGATTACCAGAAAGGTAGATGGCACTAACATTATCACAATAAACCAAGGTCGCTTTCTGAATAGGACAATGAAGCTCTAACAACAAATTACGTAACCAACGGAATTCAGAGACCACATTAGCTACCCCTCGATACTCGGCCTCGGCACTGGAGCGGGACAAAGTTGACTTACGTTTCGGACACCATAAGACCAAGTTATTACCAAGAAACACACAATAGCCAGACGTAGACCGTCTGGTGTTCGGACATCCTCCCCAATCAACATCTGTATACGAGACAAGTGTTGACGTCGATGAAGGATATAAATGCAGGTCATAGTCAAGAGTACCCTAAATATACTGAAGCATGCGTTTGAGCGCATTCATGTGCTCAATCTTGGGATCATGCATAAACAAACACACCTGCTTTACGGCATACGTAATATCTGATCTTCTGAATGTAAGATATTGAAGGGCCCCTACAAGACTTCGATAGCGGGTGGGATCCTCGTATGGTGCGCCGGCCGCAGCACCAAGCTTAGGCTTAGTATCAACTGGAGTGAAAGGGACTTACAGGATGACATCCCAACCCTCTCAATGATCTCAGCTGCATACTTCCTTTGGGATAAGAATAACCCACTTGCATGACGAGTGACAACAATTCCTAAAAAATAACTCAATGGCCCCAAGTCTTTCATAGCAAACTCAGAACTGAGCATTGTCATGATAGACTGGCGTAATGCATCGGAAGAGGCAGTCAAGATAATATCATCCACATATAATAGTATATAAGTCAAGGAAGAACCACGACGATATATGAACAAGGAATTATCCGACCTGTTGTGAGTGAACCCAATAGTCGAAACATAGTCGGCAAACCTCTTATATCAGGCCCGTGGAGACTGATTAAGCCCATATAAGGATTTTTTTCAACAAACAGACATGATGAGGATATTTGGGATCCGTAAACCCCAAGGGCTGATGCATATAGACTATTTTCTTGAGATCACCATGTAAGAAAACATTCTTCACATCTAACTGATGAATGTGCCATGCTTTCGAAAGAGCCAAGCTGAGCATAGTACGAATGGTAACCGGCTTGACCACCAGACTAAACGCCTCACCACAATTCACACCAGCCTGCTGAGTCTTACCATCACCCACAAGTCGAGTCTTATGCCTTGCAAACGAACTGACTGAATTATCCTTATGAGCAAAGATCCACATAGACCTAATAATATTAATACCAGATGAACGGGGCATCAACTCCCACGTCTTATTATCAATAAGAGCATTATATTCATCGATCATAGCAATTTTCTAATTCGGGTCATTTAACGCAGACATGGGATTACGGGGTAAGGGTGATTTAAGAACATTAGAATTTAAATTAAAATGTTTTTTTTGGTTTAAAAACACTCCGTTGACTACGAGTGACCAGTCTATGACTCGGGGAAGAAGTGAGCGGATTGTGGGAATTTTTTAGACTCGGGACAGACTGGACAGAAGGCAGTGGGCCTGCTGGCCTAACTCGGTAACGGGATTGAGAAACATGGACTGGACCAGTGGCGGTAATGGGCTTGGTGACTGGCCCAGTTACCGTTACAGGCCCAATAATTGGACAGGACCCAGTTGCGGGCACTGTAGCTAGTTACGGAGCAGTCGGGCTAGCGGGCAGTAGGCCTGTTGGCGGATTTGGGGTGCGGGACACGTCCGAAAAATGGTGAATAATATACGGAGAGAAATCATCATCCAAAAAATTATACGAACTAGGCACGGCAATACTAACCTTGGCAAACGAAAATTGGGATTCATAAAAAATGACATGGCGACTAATGATGATTTTATTAGATGATAAATCAAAACATGTGTAACCACGATGATTAGATGGATATCCCAAAAACATACAAGGGGTATAACGGGCCTGAAGTTTGTTAATTGTGGTGAATGAAAACAACGGATAATATAAGCACCCAAAGGTCCTAAGATGCGAATACGAAGGAGTCTTATGATATAAAATTTGAAAAGTGGATGAATATGTCAAACCTTTGGAAGGAAGAATGTTAAGAAGATATGTAGCCATTTGTAGAGCATGATGCAAAAAAGACGGGGGTACGGAAGCATGAATCAATAAAGTGAGGACAATGTTATTAATGGTACGAATTTTGCGTTCGGCTTTCCCATTTTGTGAAGACGTATGAGGGAAATAAAAATGAAAATTGATCCCGTTAGTTGCACAAAATTCCCAAAACCCCCGTTGTCATATTCTCTGCCATTATCACATTGAATATTTTTTATTTCTCGCTCGAATTGGGTTCTAATGAAAGCTCTAAATTGTAAGAAGATGGAAAAAACTTGAGATTTTTTCGCTATCGGAAAAGTCCATAAATTTTTTGAATAATCATCCAAAAAGAGAACATAATACCGATGACCCAAAGAACTAAGAACAGGAGATGTCCATAAATCGCTATGAATAATATCAAATGGCATTAAAGTATGAGACTTAGAGTATACAAATGGCAACCTAACAATTTTTCCTAAAGAACAAGAATGAAAATTCAGAGTACTATGCGCACCCTTACATGAAATAAAATTATTTTTATCTAAGGAAGACAAAATGGACCCCGGATGACCAAGACGAACATGCCACAAGAAAGGGATAAGGGCTGCAAACGTTGATGACAAGGCTTGACTCGATAGACCAGAACATGGCGTGATAGGCTAAAGATCTCCCCTACTATCACAACTCATGAGAGGACTTCCCGCCTTGAAATCCTTCACAGAGAAACCAAACGGATCAAATTCAATAGACACGGAATTGTCAGTGGTGAATTTACGGACATACACTAAGTTTTTAATCAATTTGGGGGCATGTAGGGTATTTTTCAAGATAAGGGGTGTATGGGGGGAGACAAAATTTTATGACCATAACCACGAATTAGAATAGAATTACCATTACCAACAATTATGCCACAAGGGTTGCTCAAATTGGAATAAGACGAGAGAGTACCTGAATTGGATGTCATGTGGGTAGTGGCACCGGTGTCCATATACCAATTCGGGTCCGGTGGACTCAAACCAAGTGTGTGCATGGCGGCCTCAATATCGGTCTGAGTGGAGCCTGCTGTATAGTGGGCTTGCGGAGGCAGGGGCCCAAGTACCCCTACGTGCTACCCCGGCCCAGTGCTGCTTCGGGAAGAACCACTGGCCCAGTTGGTATTAGGGCCGATGAGGCTGCTGGAAACCCCACTGGAACTGGGCTGGAACCGACGGTGAACCTGGGTTGTTGGGCCACTGCTCACTGTTCCAGGCCCATGGCCCAGTGGCCCAAGGCTGGGACCAGTGGGTCGGTGGCCCATTGTATCCGGGATATTGTCCTCCACCACCGTTTCGGCCCCCGTTACCATTATCGGAACCGCCGAATTTGCCCCCGCGACTTTTGCCATTATTTTTCTGACTATTTTTGCCGCTACCATGAGACCGATTTTAGTTTGAATTGTCACCAAAATTTTGAGGATTAGTGGAAGATGTCATCATGACCACGGGGCTAGCACTCGTAGACGCCTTTTTAGCCAAGCTAACTTCTTCCAAGGTAAGCATGGAGCGGGCCATATAGAACTTCGAAAGATGATTACTTTGACGAAGGAGAGTTCCAACGCCACTATAGGCCTCGGATAGGCCAGCAACCATCTGTAGAACAAGACGATCTTCACTAACTGGTGCACCAACGTTGAGGAGTTGGTCCGCCAATTCTTTCAACCTTTTGCAATAAGCTGAAACGTTTGGGAAATTTTTCATGTTGACGTGGGAAAATTCCTGTTCAAGTGTAACAGCTCTGGAATTTTGATTATCCTGGAATATGTCACGCAGCCTATCCCATGCAGCCATCGCCGTAGCGTCTGGCTCAATAATCATCTGCAATAGGTCGGTAGAGATAGTAGAATAAATCCACTGAAGGATGGTGGCATCAAGTGTGGTCCATAATTTAGGATCATCCTCGCGTTGAGGCACCTCCGTATCTTCAGGAGCCGCGGGGATTATGTGATGGATGACTTGATGCGAACGAGCGTGAATTTTGAACAACTCGGCTCACGTCGTGTATTGAACGTTTTCCATTTCAAGAATTAGAGGGATATGATTCTTGATGTTAGAAACAACAAGGGCATGGTGAAACGTGTTCTTTGACGTAGACATAACGAAAGAACAATAAGTGACAGAGGGATTTGGAAGAGAGAATTGGAGAGCGGAAAACAGACGCGAAAACCGAGGATGTGCTCTCGGATTCTGCTTGGCCGAGGAACAAGAAATTTTTTATTTAACCTAGACTTCTGATAGTTTCATTGTTGTATGGGCTATTGTCTTAGCAAGTTTATGTTACTCTCACACAATAACCAAATTCTTTCCCAAAGGCAAATCAAGATTTGTGGCTATAATTCCAATAGTTTGTCTATTTTTCATTCTTCCACTTTATCTTACCTCCATTAATCTTGGTGGCACTACTTCTTTCTTCATTGCATGATTAGCCAATTTCAAGCTTCTTCTTTTAGCTTTTGGTAAAGGCCCTTTGTCATCAACACCCCCTCTACCACTTTCAACATTCATTCCCTATATTGTTTGCCTATAAAGTTTCAAAAACATTCGACTAGTCATGTTGAAACCACAAAAAAGACCACAAATTCAACTTTGAATCTTGTTACCAAGATTTCCCTTTTAGCCATTTTGATAAGGGTGTATAGCTATAAGGACTATTTGCATCCAAAAAGAATTCTCTTCTTCTATTGCCTACACATTTACTTCATGTTAGAGATCATGTTGAACATGGTTAGTGTCGCGGTCCGAAGGGTGAGTCGAGTCCAGCTCGAGCCACCCTTCGACGAGCCTTACCTGGCTACCTCGCTCCAAGATTTCTGGGGCAGGAGGTGGAACCTCATGGTAACCAATATACTCCGTCCAACTGTCTACGACCCCGTCCGTTTGATCGTGGCAGACCGGATCTC
The DNA here is from genome assembly GCA_034509755.1 of Anisodus tanguticus. NCBI lineage: Eukaryota > Viridiplantae > Streptophyta > Magnoliopsida > Solanales > Solanaceae > Anisodus > Anisodus tanguticus. Next base: position 881,479 of record CM067543.1, on the reverse strand, counting down.
GAGGAAGTGGGCCCTACTTCCGGCCGTGCTCGCGACGTTTTTTGTCTCTGGGCTAATGCATGAGCTGATTTTCTACTACATTGGAAGATTGAAGCCTAGTGGTGAAGTCATTATGTTTTTTCTCATTCATGGGATGGGGTGGCTTTGAGTCTTGAAATTGCTATTAAGAAAATTTTCAATGGCAAAATTGGGATTCCTAGAATTATCTCAGGACCATTAGCACTTAGTTTTATAATTTTCACAAGCTTTTGGTTGTTTTTCCACCATTTTTAGGGGTAATACAGAGCTTAAAGCATGTACTGAATCTCTTGCTTGCTTAGAGTTTATTAGGTATGGTAAATTAATTAGTCCAACCAATATCACCTGTCCACTCCTGTAAGAAAATTTATTCATGGTGGACCAAGGTTGTTTGAGTTATGATAGAATTAGTTTGAATAGCATGTGAAATTTACTTTTTTGGTACTTTGGAAAGATTAAAAAGGTAGCTTATAGTCTTTTGAAAGCAACGTTGCTCAAGTCCGCCGGGAGAAAAGCTTTTCCGATATTATTAAATCTTTTTTTAACCCCTTCCCATGAGCTTTCTCTTTGCTCCCTTGATGACTCAAACTCGCAACCTTCGGATTGAAAATGAAGAATGCTTACCATTTGTGCAACCCCTCTTGTTAAAAAGTCGACACATTGGTTTACCTCTCTATAAATATGTTTAATAGAGGTCTCGTTAACATTCAACAAAAATCAATAATCTTCAATAATAGTCCTAAAAAGATGACATTGGATGTCAACACCATTAGTTATTCACGACGTGTTGTTAGGTCCAATAACAATGTAGAAATGTTGGTCACTAGTCCGTTCTCCTAAACTCAGGAATCTCCTCATTGGTCTGATTACTCTGAATTCTCCACTTATAGAGCTCAAAACCTGAGACCTTAATTAAGTGGGGTAAATTTCATAGATGGTCATATAATTATAATTTTTTTACCAAAGTCTCTTAATTATGTTTTGTAACACAAAAGTCATAAAACTTTGAGCATACTAACACAAACTCACACCTACCGAAAAATCCAACAAGTGATATTTTTATTCTTCTTTTATTTTTAATTTAATAAATACAAACTCAATTAAAAAGAAATGAATCGACCCAAAATTCATAGGCTGGAATTAAAATATTAGAAGGGTGAATAAATTTGAAATTTTTTTATCACAAGATTATTACTTCCGAAGCAATAGTAATAACTATTACTCCATAAAATTATAATTTCATACTAAAAATGTAACATTTTTCAATATTTATTGAAAAAAGGGCCGATATGTCGAAAGATTGTAAAAAGTTATTTCGAGTAAATTAGTCAAAGTTAGATAATATTTACATCAAATAATATACCAATATTTATGAAGGTAAGTTTTTTTTCTAGAACAACTCTCTAAAATTTTTAGTCATTGAGCATATAATTAAATAATTAAATACAAGCTTATAATCTATGATCATGTCCTCCTCCGATGCATTTTATTTGTGTACCGTAATCATTAAAATTCCACCAACTGACAGCTACACAAGCCATAACATTTTATTTTCGCTCCTGAAAAAGAATCATATAAGAAAAGGTCTTCTATAATATTTTAATTTCTGCATATGAATTTTGGATCGGTTCAAATCTTTTTAATTGGGTTTGTATTTATTAGATTAAAAATAAAAAAATATCACCAAAAGTTGGATTTTTTGGTAGGGGTGACTTTTGTCTTAGTAACCTCAAAGTTATGTGACTTTGAGTTAGAAAACATGGTAAAGTGCCTTTGGTGAGATAAAAATTATAATAATGTGACCATCTATGAAATTTATCCTAATTAAGTGTGTGAATTATCTCACCGTACGTAGCCTTTGGTTATATGGCTGTCTTTTAATTGAAAAGTAACATTATGACAATAAATCTACTTTAAATTTTTTGATGAAGTAAATATTCCTTGAAAGTTCAAATTAACATGTTCATCTATTAAAAAAATGGTTATTAGCTGCATATGTTACATTTTATAGGAATTAAAATAAATCATCAAGATCTACAAGGGATTATACAAAAAGAGAAGACTTGTTGAATCGCCGACGAATAGTGACAATAAAACATTTATTATAAAAAGAGAATTTACATATATTATGTATTTTAACTAATTAATTCAAAGAATAATGGCATATAGAAAATAAATTATAAAACATGATCTTATGCTCTTGATTTTGATCCCCTCAAAGTCAAATTCACATTTTCTTCTCAAGTAAGCTAGGGTAGGAGACTTAGACTTTTTCTAGTTTTTCTTTTGTGTGAATTGTGATATACGTTGATCATGTAAAATATTTGTAAGCTATATTTATTAATGTAGTTTAATCGATTGTACTGGGTTATTCACACACTTTCGCACGTTACCAACAAATATTCAATATAAATAATTATCAATATGTGTAGGCAAACAGACATGAATTGGGTGGTATATGGAAAAAAAAAAACAAATTTGGAGTAAAGTTGAAATTTGAAAATAGTATTCGAAAATTGAAGTTGTGTTCATATGTAAAATCCGCGTTGAAGTTTTGCATACTTAAATCTAAGTATTTTTCAAATTTCAAATTTTCATATTTTAAATATGAAGTTGAAATAACTGACCAAATAGATAAACAAATACTTACTTGAAATAATTCAAATATCATTATAAAATTTTGGAACAAACAAGGCCTTAAGATAATCTTATAAAGAAAAACTTCTTTACACATATTAAATACTTTTTGTATCCTACCGTCAGTTGACATTAGAAATCGATATCATTATAGTATGGGTGAATGCGATCTCTCTACCTTTAATTAAAAATTTCAAGTTCATATTATGAGAATGAAAAAACTCCTTATAGGAACATTTTTCGCCATACATGACGAATCTAGATTAATCGGACTAGTGAACTCCAAATATAAATAATTATACACAACAAAAAACTTTTTCTTGAAAAGAGAATTTTGAAATTCAAAGTTATATAATTTGAGATTTGTTCTATTTCAGTGTGGACAATTAACTAGTCTTACATGAATGGACAAGTGATATTGGTAGGACTAACTAATTTACCACACCTAACAAATTCTAAAAAAGCAAGAGATTCAGTACATCCTTTAACATCTGGCTGACCCCTCAACAAAGGTGGAAAAAACAACCAAAAACTGGTCAAAATTATAAATCCTAATGCTAATGGCCCTGAAATAAACCTAGGAACCCAAATTTTGCCATTCAACAATTTCTTGATCATAATTTCAAGACTCAAAGCCACCCCATGAATGATAAAGAAGCATGTGACTTCCCAACTAGGCTTCACTCTTGCAATGTAGTAAAAAATCAGCTCATGCATTATCCCCGACACGAAAAATGTCGTGAGCACGGCAGAAAGTGGGGCCCAATTTCTTGAGATCTTGTCTGCCATCACCGACCTAACGGGATCATAGATGGTCGGACGAAGTATATTGGTCACCATAAGGTTCCACCTCCTCCCCCAGAAATCCTGAAGCGAGCTGGTTTTGTAAGGCTCATCAAAAGGCGGCTCGAGCTCAACTCGGCTAGCAACTCGAACCATAGTGCTAACCATGGTCAATATGATTTCTAGAACAAAGTAAATGTGGAGGCAATAACAAAAGAGAATGAATTTTGGATGCAAATGGTTTTTATAAGTATATACCCTTATCAAAATGGTTAGGAGTGCAATCTTGGTAACAAGATTGAAAGTCGAATTTGTGGTCTTTTTTGTGGTTTTAACATCACTAGTTGAATATTTTTGAAATTTTATAGGCAAACAAGCCAAGGGAATAAATGTTGAAAGTGGGGTTGATGACAAAGGGCCTTTACCAAATGCAAAAAGAAGAAGCTTGAAATTGGCTAACCATGCAATGAAGAAAGAAGTAGTAGCACCAAGATTGATAGATTTAAGGTAAAGAGGAAGTATGAAAAATAGACAAACTATTGGAATTATAGCCACAAATCTTGATTTCCCTTTGGGAAAGAATTTGACAATTGTGTGAGAATAACATAAACTTGTTAAGATAATAGCCCATACCACTATGAAATTGTGGATCTCACCTTCCATTTTCCCTCTATTTCTTCTTCTTCTTCTTCTTCTTGAAGATGGTTTTGGAATTAACAGATGCTTTCAATGTTTTTCTGGTTGAAAAGAAAAAAAAAACACATTTAATGATGATGGGCCTAGGGGGACATCTAGAAGTGGGGTTCTCATATTTAAATTAGTCTTCATCAGAGATATATTAAATTATTAGGACAGAGATGTAATTTACTTTTATACTGACAATTCAATTAATCAATTTTTTTCTTTTATGGTCCAAATGTAATCAAGTTATTTGAAAAAACCAACTATATATAGGTAATCTTTTATGGATCTAACTTATATCACATAAGCGATATGAATAATTTTTACATTATAAATATATTCTAACAAGTAACATGTATTTTGCCTTATTTTCAGGTTACTATATTCAAATTTTATGAATGATTATGGTGATAGTTACTCCTATTATTTAGGTAATATGATAGTGTAATTTTTTTTATACTTTTACAAACTAAACTCATCTTTTATAGTTGGTGAGTCACTCGCTATTGTTGTTGCTTTATTCATGATGGTCTTTCCCTATAGGTCTTGCTTTATTGCTGCTTGCTGACTTTTTGCATTTTCTTTATGCGATAGGGGATAAGGAAAGAAGTTCCGCTATCCTCCACCCGGCTTTTATTGTAAGTGTAGATCAGTAAACTATAATAACTTACTATAACAAGTTAAGCAATAAAATCTCTCTATAACACTCCTTTATAATGATATTTACTATAACAAACTAGTTTTTTATGGAACCAATTTTTATGTTATGTTGGTATATGATCTCTATAATAATATTTAGGATGTAACAACTTCCCAACTTCTTCTTAATCATGAAAGTCTTGTGAGACGACTTTATTATTCACTTTTCTTGATGAACTTTTCAACCTTTTGGTTATACATGTCGTGTTTGTTGGGTCCAAAATCAGTGTGTAATAAAAGCATGATCAGTCAAATTTGGAAGTTTGTTTTCTTTATGTAGTCTTCACCTAAATCTGGGGTCCGCTGTCTTTTCTTGAAAAATTGATCATAAGTCTGACGTTCATCAAAATTTTAAAGATGAGTTTTTAAAATTTTAAAAATTAGTCTGAGAAACTTTCTTTCACTCACAAAACGTTACTTTTCTTTACGTAAAATGCATATCCAAATATTATTTTTGACGTTTAAATATATCTTTTCAGTTTCAACTTTAAATACTACTTTTTCTTTCTTCAAATATCACTCAATTCATGTCCAAATGGATAATAATTTTATGAAAGTTCATCTCAAAATTCAATGAAAAGATTTAAAAACTATTATAGCAGTAGAAATTTCTGCTAGCGTTAAAATCTATAAAAACTCAAACAATAGGGTAATTAACCTAGTCCTATAGGAGTGGACATGTGATATTGGTAGGACTAATTAATTTACCATACCTAATAAATTCTAAAAAAGAAAGAGATTTTGTACATGCTTTAATTCTCAATGGTGGAAAAAACAACCAAAAGCTAGTGTAAATTATAAAACTTAGTGCTAATGGACTAGGAACCCAAACTTTGCCATTTAACAATTTCTTGATCACAATTTCTAGTGTCAAAGCCACCCCATGAATGACAAAAAAGCCCACGACTTCTCCATTAGGCTTCAATCTTCCAATGTAGTAGAAAATCAGCTCATGCATTAGCCCCGAGATGAAGAATGTCACAAGCATCGCAGGGAGTGGGGCCCACTTCCTCGGGATCTGATCCATCACCATCGATCGGATTGGGTCATAGACAGTCGAACGAAGTATATGTTGGGATACAATTGTTGTAGGGAACGTGAAGTAAGTAACTATTACAATAGCAAGAAAGGATCAACTAAATATTACAATAAACTGGAAATCAAGAAATTAACCGATTGCTTGTGTGATTAACTGAGTCGAGTGATGACACTCTTTCTTTAAGACAAGATTGCCCCGTATATCTCCTTTTACGTTATCGGGCAATAGTCTCCCAAGATAAAACAACAACTTAACAATTGAGTAAAGGAAACTCAAGTGTTACTCTTGAAGAACTTTGAGTATAGTAACTTTGCTAGAGAGGAAGAAGGTGAATTCAGAAAATCTGTAAATATTTTCTAAGTGTTAAGTGTAGTGTTTCAATTGAGCCAAAGGCCTCAATTTATAGTGCAAGGAGAAGACCCGTCAAATAGCCAATTAATAGCCTTCAATAGCCATGTAATGACACTTGATTTAGGGGTTACATTCAGCCAAATAATGGTTGAATTCATGTGCCAAGTAATGGAGAATCAATGCTCCAAAACCAGCCCAAACGTCATATTATTCCAACTTTCCGTCGCAGCTTTCTGCCTCCGAAGTGCCGCAACTCTGTGAATTAGCGCCGCGGCTCCAGTGACTGCCCAACCAATTTGCGTCGCGGCCCTTCGCGGCTCTGCGGCAATTTCCGACACGTTTCATCTTACACTTCGTACACTTCCTCCTTCTTTTACCAACGTGGAATACTATGTCATTTGACCAATAACCGTCCATAATTCTATGTCTCAAACGTATTACATACATACCAATATATCTTTCACTAATGAAATTTGTGATACTTGGCACTACGTGTGCACGTGTGTGGAAACGACGTTTCCGACGTGCGGGCCCCAATTGTTCGAGTCATAAATTAATGGGATATACTTAATTCCACATTTAGTAAATTTCCAACAATCCCCTCTTGAAAGAGATTTTGGCGCACTCACATGGTGTCATTCCGGCAATCTTTCAGCGAACCGATGTTGCATCTGGATAGGTAGCATACGTTTTGAACCTTCCATAGTTGAGTACCATCGGACTTACTTACTGCGCGGTAAACGTGATGTCTTGAACCGTCAGTGTTTATTGTAAGCCAAGTCAACGGTACCAACACAACAACTTCCCTTACTCAATTCTTCGTAATGTTTTATCTGTTGTGGCCGTGGACACTTCTTGAATTCTTAAGTGCGTTCATTTGAGGCGGCATGTCCTTGCACTTAAATAGGTGGTCTTCTACAAGGTATCATGTGATACCCCACTTTACAAGTGTTAGGAACCATTAAAAATTTCCCCAAACCTAACCTCAATCGGTGATGATCATTAAAGGTTTTGAAAACTTAACATTCACCCACACTGCAGATAGCACTTATTGTCTATTGCGGGAACGTCTTTGGATTTGGTGTTTCTTTACAGAAATCACTATATGAAGTGCTCATGTTTTCACCGAAGTGATCAATTGAACCTTTTACAGCTTAGTTTTCCCATTGAACCTAATTCCTGGGATCTCCAGTCGGTAAGGTTGGGTTACCACCGTATTGGTCCTTATACCTTAGGTTTTAAGCTCATTCCCCTAGACAGGCAAAATATCTGATCTTTGGGTAAGCCCTTTGTCAGCGGGTCTGCTATGTTATCCTTTGACTTTATGTAATCAATGGATATTATACCCGTGGTGATCAGCTGTCTAACGGTCTTATGGCTCCGTCGAATATGACGAGACTTGCCATTGTACATAGAATTTCGTGCCCTTCCTAGAGCCGACTGGCTGTCGCAGTGGATCATTACAGAAGGTACATGTTTGTTCCAACAAGGAACATCCTCTAAGAAGTCGTGAAGTCACTCAACTTTTTCTCCTGCTTTGTCTAAAGCGATAAACTCCAAATCCATCGTGGATCGGGCGATGCAAGTTTGCTTAGAGGATTTTCAAGATACAGCCCCACCACCAATAGTAAATACATACCCACTGGTGGACTTGGTGTTCTCTATATCAGATATCAAGTTTGCATCATTGTACCCCTCTAGTACAGCTGGATACCTTGAATAGTGCAACCCGTAAGTTAGCGTGTATTTCAGGTATTGTAGTACCCGATTCAACGCCTTCCAGTGATCATTACTCGGATTACGGGTAAACCTAGCCAACTTGTTGACTGCATAAGCAATATCAGGTCGGGTGCAGTTTGTTATGTACATCAAACTACCAATCACATGCGCATATTGCTCCTAGCATATGGGTGCACCACGATTTTTATCAAGTTTTTGATTTCTATCCATTGGTGACTTTATACTCGAACTGTCAAACATCTCAAACTCAAGACATCCTCGATGTAGTGAGATTGAGATAAAACCAGTCCGGCGGATGTCTTAGAGATTTTTACCCCTAAGATGACATCTGCGATACCCATATCCTTCATGTTGAAGCATTGTTTCAACATGTTCTTAGTCTCTAGAATTATGCTAGGACTGCTCCCTGTGATTAACATGTCATCTACATACAAGCATATCATAACAAACGAGTCAGGGTTATCTTTCATATAGACACATTTGTCACACTCATTAATGGTGAAACCCTTCGATAGTAGAGTACTATCAAATTTTTTGTGTCATTGCTTCGGGGCTTGTTTAAGCCCGTACAGAGATTTGACAAGCCGGCAAACTTTTTTCTCTTGCCCTGGAACCACATACCCCTCGGGTTGGTCCATATAAATTTCTTCTTCCAAATCACTATTTAGGAAGGATGTCTTGATATCCATTTGATGTATCTCAAGGTCACGCAATGTTGCAATCGCAATGAATACTCGTATGAACGTCATCCTAGACACCGGGGAGTACGTGTCAAAATAGTCAAGGCATTTCTTTTGCCGATAGCCTTTGACTACCAACATGGCCTTGTACTTATCTATAGACCTATCTGCTTTATACTTCCGTTTGAGTATCCATTTACAACACAACGGTTTATTTCTCGGAGGAAAATCAACCAACTCCCAAGTATGGTTATGCAGAATGGAGCCTATTCCACTCTCAATGGCTTCTTTCAAGAGCGATGCCTCTGGAGTTGACAATGCTTCAGAAATTATCCTTGGTTCATCATCAACCATATAAGCTACAAAGTCTGGACCGAAGGATTTATCATTCCTGGCCCTTTTACTTCGCCTTAGTTCCATTTCTGGAGTCTCCAAGTTCTGAGAATCTGGAACACTAGATTCTGGATACTCAGCTACTTCGAGATCCACTAGATTTGAACCATCTAGATCCGGGCCGTCAATGACTCCCGATTCTTGAGAGCTTTGTTCATAACTTCATTTGCGAGAGGTTATGTATTTTTCCTTTCTAGAAAAGGTACCTTCAAAGAATTGAACATTCATTGATTCCATGATTGTACCCCCGTGGCTATCTGGAATATCTGACTTATGCACTAAGAAGCGATAAGCACTACTGTTATTTGCATATCCGATGAATATGCAATCTACAGTCTTAGGCTCAATCTTGACCTGCTTTGGCTTGGGTACTTCAACCTTTGACAAACAACCCCACACCTTAAAATATTTGTAGGTGGGTTTCTTTCCCTTCCATGATTCATATAGAGTTTTGTCCTTACCTTTATGTGGGACTCTATTAAGAATCGTATTAGAGGTAAGGACAACTTCTCCCCACATATTTTTAGGGAAGACCGTAATTGATGAGCAAGACATTTATCATTTTCTTCAATGTGCGATTCTTACATTCCGCCACACCGTTCGACTGAGGTGAGTAAGGAGCCGTCGTTTGATGAACAATTCCCGACTCGGCACAATATTCCTCAAATGGCGCTACATATTCTCCCCTTCTATCGCTACGAATGGATTTAATCTGCATGCTTAGTTGGTTCTCAACTTCTGCTTTGTAACGTCGGAACGCTTCAAAGGCTTTATCCTTACTTTTCAATAAGTAAAGGTAACAATACCTTGTGATATCATCAATAAATGTCACAAAGTACTTGTTCCCCCCTCTAGTTTGTGCAAACTTCAAATTACATATATATGTGTGAATAAGTTCTAGAGGAGCAGTATTCCTTTCGACGGATCAAAAAGAAAGCTTTGTGAGTTTTGCCTCTACGCACACCTTACACTTATGTTGAGGGTTTACGTCGATAGACAGCAACAACTCCAATTTTACCAACCTTTGGATGGATTTATAGTTGACATGTCCTAATCTATGATGCCATAAATTAGAGGACTCAAGCAAGTAAGAAGAAGAGGCTTCAATATTATTGCTTGTTCGTAGTACAAACATGGCGTTAACTTTGAAGAGGCCTTCACAGACGAATCCTCTTCCTACAAACATTCCATTCTTAGTGATTATAAATTTATTGGACTCAAACACTAGCCTAAAACCAGCATTAACCAATAAATGACCTGAAATTAAATTTCTTCTAATCTCAGGAACATGCATCACCTCCTTCAGAGTGAGCTCCTTTCCAGAAGTCATCTTCAGGACTACCTTTCCTACCCCTAGAACGTCAGAGGAAGCGTTGTTGCCCATGAACAGCTTCTTATTTGTAACCGGTGTATAAGTGGAGAAGGCATCTCTGTTGGAACAGATGTGTCTTGTAGCACCTGTGTCCATCCACCATTGCATAGGATTCTCAACAAGGTTTGCTTCTAGCACCACCGCTGAGAACTTCTCAATCATGCCGTCCAAAAACTTGTCATTGACGACGTTAACTTGCTTGCCCTTAGCCTTGGCCTTCTCTTGTTGCTCAGTCTTGAGCTTGCGACAGTCCTTGATCATGTGATCAGGTTTCCCACAGTGGTGACAGTTTTCTTTGAACTTCTCCGTTGATTGGGTCTTGCCGTCTTTCTGGAACTTCCGCTTCTTGCTTGGGTTCTCTTTGGCCTCAGCCAGATTTGCCTTTGCCTCAGCGGATTATTTACCCCTAGGCAGGCCTTCTTATTATCTTTCTGAATTTGGAGTTTGATAATAAGTTCTTCAAAAGTCATCTCATTTGTTTTGAGCTTTAAGTAGCTCATAAACTCATTCTACGAAGGAGGTAGCTTTTCAATCAGTGATGCAACCAAAAACTGCTCGTTTGGCTTCATACCTTCCAAATCCGGGTGATGTACAATCATTTGGAATTCCTGGACTTGGGACATCAATGTCTTACTATCCACTATTTGAAATTTCATAAATTTCCCAATGATGAATTTCTTAGTACCTGCATCTTGTGCGTTGTACTTCTTTTGCAGCTTCTCCCACAACTCTTTGCCAACGGTGCAATACACCATGTAGAGAGGGTCTGACAAGTAGTTCAATATGTAATTCTTACACATGAAATCACTATGAATCAAGAACCATCTTCATGTCATTAATGACATGGATACCTAGGCCCCCTTCAGCTGTTTCAGAAGGCGAAGAGTCTATTTCATCTCCAACTTGTGGAGGATCTTCTGTTAGGAAACGTGTCATTCCCATAACAGTCAAATAGAATAGCATCTTCTGTTGCCACCTCTTGAAGTTTGAAGCCATGAACTTTCCAGGGCGTTCATGGTGGAATCCAGTGGGTGAAGGAATGCCAACGTTCCCTTGAGCAGCGGTAAAGGCGTGGGATGAGCCTTGAGCAACCGGAAAGGCATTAGGTGTGCCTTGAGCAGAGGGGAAGGCAGAGAGATTGCCTTGAGTAGCAGCAGCAGCAGAATCCGAAGCAATTTGTTCTATATCATTCATCTCTCTACATACTTACAACTAATCTTGTCTTAAATTGTTGTAGAAAACTGGAAGTAAGTAACTATTACAATAGCAAGAAAGGATAAACTAATTATTACAATAAACTTGAAATCAAGAAATTAACCGATTTCTTGTGTGATTCGCTGAGTCGAGTGATGACACTCTTTCTTTAAGACAAGATTGCCCCGTATATCTCCTTTTACGTTATCGAGCAATAGTCTCCCAAGATAAAAGAACAATTTAACAATTGATTAAAGGAAACTCAAGTGAAACTCTTGAAGAACTTTGAGTATAGTAACTTTGCTAGAGAGGAAGAAGATGAATTCAGAAAATCTGTAAAAAATTTCTAAGTGTTAAGTGTAGTGTTTCAATTGAGTTAAAGGCCTCAATTTATAGTGCAAGGAGAAGACCCCTCAACTAGCCAACTAATGGCCTTCAATAACCATGTAATTGCAGTTACATTCAGCCAAATAATGGCTGAATTCATGTGCCAAGTAATGGAGAATCAATGCTCCAAAACCAGCCTAAACGTTAGATTATTCCAACTTCCCGGCGCAGCTTTCTGCCTCCGAAGCGCCGCGGCTCCAGTGACTGCCCAACCAATTTACGCCGCGGCTCCGCGGTGATTTCCGACACGTTTCATCTTACACTTCTTCATTCTTTTACCAACGTGGAATACTATGTCATTTGGCCAATAACCGTCCATAATTCTATGTCTCAAACGTATTACATACATACCAATATCTCTTTCCCTAATAAAATTTGCGATACTTGGCACTACGTGTGCACGTGTGTGGAAACGACGTTTCCGACGTGCGAGCCCCGATTGTTCGAGTCATAAATTAATGGGATATACTTAATTCCACATTTAGTAAATTTCCAACAATGTATTGCTTACCATGATGTTCCACCTCTTGCCCCAGAAATCCTGGAGTGAGGTAGCTAGGCAAGTCTCGTCGAAAGGTGGTTCCAACTCGACTCGGCTTAAAGCCCCGACCGTGGTGCTAACCATGGTCAACATTATCTCTAGCATGAAGTAAATGTGTATGCAATAGAAAAAGAGGATGATTTTTGGATGCAAATAGTCTTTATAGCTATAAACCCTTATCATAATGGCTAGGAGGGTAATCTTGGTAACATGATTCAAAGTAGATTTTTTGGTCTTTTTGGTGATTTCAACATCACTAATTGATGATTTTTTGAAACTTTACAGGCAAACAAGCCAAGGGAATGAATGTTGAAAGTGGAGTTGATGACAAAGGGCCTTTACCAAAAGCAAAAAAGAAGGATTTTGAAATTGGCTAGCCAAGCTATAAAGAAAGAAGTAGTGCCACCAAGATGAATAGAAGTAAGATAAAGAGGAAGAATGAAAAATAGAAAAACTAGAGGAATAATAGCAACACATCTTGGTTGGACTTTGGGAAATAATTTGACAATTGTGTGAGCATACCATAAGCTTGCTAAGACAATGGTCCATACCACAATGAAATTGTGAATCTCCCCTTCCATTCCATTTTCTTCTTCTTGCAAGATGGATCCAATAAAATTATTAGAGCATCTATGCTATTTATGATAAAATATATTTTGTTGTGGGGTATGTAGGGACATGTGGAATTGGGGATGGGTGGAAGGAAATTTCCCACATAAGAATTGAATTCATATAAATTTCCAATAGATTTGTGTAGTATGATTTTCTTATTACTTACCTTACTTCCAAAAGTTTTCCATCCCATGTTCACAACCCGTTTGAAGACCTGACTAATTCGGATTCATGTTAATCACTGAGGGTAAACCGATTCCTATTACAGATGATCTAATTTTCGGAGTTTGAACCTAAGAGTCAGAGACCTCTGATTAAGAACGAAAAGATACTTATTATTCCATCACAATCTTTGGTGATTCACTTACTTTATTTAATACTTACTCCATTCTAAGTTATATGAGATTCTTTACGCTGTGAAATTATCCAAATTGTTTGAAACTATTCCACAGTAATCTAAAATTCTGACTGTTTTCAAGAATTCAAACTCATATAACTAGTCAAATTTTAAACTTCTTCATTTTCTTCATGTTATATAAAATTAAAAACCTATTGCTTATGTGTTATCACTCGTGTGCAAGGTCAAAATTGACCATAGATATATTATTCTAAGGAATGACAGACCAATGACTATTTATACTAATTTAACTATAGTGCGTTTTCGATACGATGTAATATATCTATAGGGCGTGACTTTTTGGATTCAAATGTTTGACATAAGACCACTAAAATGGAGTTCAAATCCTTGTATTTCACTCAACCATAAACTAATGATCAATCTTTATACGACTGTTTTAGAACATGTAATTTATGATTATGTTGCTAGGACGGTTTAAAACTATTGTCGGATGTGTGTCTGATCCTCTAAAAAGTGAGATAATATTTTTGGAAATTCCGAACAACATAGTTTCATGAAATATTTATAAGAATAGTTCTTTAACTAGTTAGTAGAAGATTATAAGAGATTGCTCATCTAATAAAGATTATCTATAGTTGAATTTTTAAATAATCTGTTTCATGTCGGTGTAAAGAAAATAGAACTCTTGAATTTCAGATCGTCTTGATCATGTCATCATGTGCAACAATGGCGGAGCCACATACAGTAAAGGTTGGTCAGTTGAACATCATTCATAAAAAAATTATATTGTACATATAAAAATTTATTCTAAATACACATATATATGTCAAAAATTGTTTTTTATACATAAATATTAAATCTTGAACTGAAATTCCTAGATTTGTTTCTAATGTGCAATATATCTTACCTAATTAATAAGGCACATGACGACTAATCTTATGTGAAAATGAAATATTCCCTGCCTGCCATACCCAATTCCAGATACTCCCTAGGTCAACCAATCATAATATATTATATATATAGAGAGAGAGAGAGAGGGAGAGAGAGAAACAGATAAATGGAAGGGGAAATCCACAATTTCATAGTGGTATGGGCTATTATCTTAACAAGTTATGTTATTCTCACACAATTGTCAAATTCTTTCGCAAAGGAAAATCAAGACTTGTGGCTATAATTCCAATAGTTTGTCTATTTTTCATTCTTCCTCTTTATCTTACTTCTATCAATCTTGGTGCTACTACTTCTTTCTTCATTGCATGGTTAACCAGTTTCAAGCTTCTTCTTTTTGCTTTTGGTAAAGGTCCTTTGTAATCAACACCACCCCCCTCACTTTCAAAAAGACCACAAATTCAACTTTCAATCTTGTTACCAAGATTGCACTTTTAACCGTTTGATAATGGGTGTACAATTATAAAGACCATTTGCATCCAAAAATTATTCTCTTTTTATATTGTCTCCACATTTATTTCTCGTTAGAAATCATAATGACCATGTTTAGTACCCTGGTCCAAGTCGCAAGTCAAGTCGAGCTCAAACCTCCCTTTGACGAGCCTTACAAAACCAATTCGCTTCAGGATTTCTGGGGCAGGAGATGCAACCTCATGGTAACCAATATACTACATTCGACTGTTTACGTTCCCGTTCGGTCGATGATGATGGAGAGGATCTCAAGGAAGTGGGACCCACTTCCCGACGTGCTCTCGCCGTTTTTCATCTCGGGGCTAATGCATGAGGTGATTTTCTACAACATTGAAGCCTAGTGGGGAAGTCACTTGCTTCTTTATCATTCATGGAGTGGCTTTGACACTAGAAATTGTGATCAAGAAATTGTTGAATGGCAAAGTTTTGGTTCCTAGAATTATCTCAGGGCCATTAGCATTAGGATTTTCACAAGCTTTTGGTTGTTTTTTCCACCCTTTTTGAGGGGTAAAGCAGACATTAAAGGATGTACTGAATTATTGCTTTCTTAGAATTTGCTAAATATGGTAAGCTAGTTAGTCCTACCAATATCACATGCCCCCTATTTTAACAGTATTAGTCTTTTTTAAGCTTCTAGAAAACTAAAAATGCTTAGTTCTCAAAAAAGAAAAAAACCTTGATTGGCTTAATCCTTGTATTGTTAATACATGTATTTTTATAGATTAAAATTTCAGAGGAGACGTTTAGTCCATTACTAAAAATTATCTCTCAATAATTACAAGATAGATTCATTTGTAAGTAGTTATGCTATTCTTTTTCACTAACTCAGAAAATTGTAGGACTGCCTTTTGGTCATTTCTTAATTAATATCACAAAAAGGGCTTCTCATGATTTATCTATTCATGGTAATACCATGTTTTTAAGTTCATTGTTGTTTGGATTGAAGGACTTGAAAATAAAAAAGGTCAATTATGAACTGAAGATTTTCCTTGTCCTTCTGAATAAACCAATTAGTGGTCTCTATTTTGGTTGTTGGTAGTGAACTATCAACTTCAAACTTTTCTTTTGGACCATTTTACTCTGCAATACTTTTCTTTTGGTTTCCTCTAAAGTATTTTGCCACAACAGTGTTTCAAATTTTGAATATTTTAAATTATGACCCACCTGCCCCCTTCTTTACTAAAGAACTACTAGAGTTTTTGTCTGAAGCAGTGTTCGAGTTTATCACGTGCACCTAACTCATACATCAGGTGGTGAGCTCTTTTTCCCTTCTCCGCTATACAAGGTTTTTTGTTTGCGACAAGGTTTAATCTCGTGATGTGCACCTCTCTATCTCTTTTCTTTTGGTTTTCCCAAAGAGTGTTCTGTCAAAACACTTTTATATCCGAGAAATCTATTAGGGTCAACCGTGCACTATTCACAACTTGGTGAATAATAAGTTCATCATTCTACCCTTCTCCGCTTAAATACCGAACTCACTTGTGCCTATACCACACATTACATGTTGGGGTTTTATCACTAGACCGAAGTCCCAGATGTGAACATTTAGAACTCTTAGTCCACATCTTTTAAAGCATTGTCCCACACGACATGTATTTTTAGGTCTACCATACATTTACATGAGGCTTATCTCAACAAAAGTAAAGTATAAACCATACAAGTTTCAATCTTTCATAGGTTCTTACCAAGAAAAATCATGAACAATCGTGCCAATGCATGAATGTAAGTTCAATTATGGGGAAAAAAGGTGGGAGAAGTGGTTGAGAAAGCCAAAACAAATAACAAAGGACTAAAGCCAAGGGAGAAAAGTAGCTAAAGAACATAACCTTAACAAACTTTGGTTGTAAGGTAAGTAAAAAGAAGCAATATCATAATGAGAAAATGAAAAGAAAAAGAAAAGGAATTTGATGAACAAAATCACTAGATTCTTGAAAATATTTCTTCACGGTTTTACAACATTCAAAAAGAACACTTATGCACATGAAACTTGATTGGGAGAAGGGGAAAAAAGAGAGGTTTTGATCATATAATCAATTGTAGCAGGTTGTTTTCTCTCTTTTCCCTCTCCTTTTTCTCTTTCTGTAAAACTAGCAGGAAAAAAAAACCGAGATAATTACGAATTACGAAAACAAGAATTAGTATGGGGGCAACGATTCATGTCATGGCGTTGTCGTTCATTTTTCCTGCCATTCTTTCTTGATTTCAAATGTATAGTTGATCTCCAAATAGCACTTGTTATCATCATCAAGAAACTGCATACAAAGCAAAAGACACAAGAAAAAAGACTTAATTTGGTTTGCTTAGAAGCTCCGTTCATTTTCACACTGAAGCTTGAACGGAAAAGTCTACAACAACTTATCAAGTGTAATCACACACAATGGGTCTGGAAATGGTAAGTTGTACGCAGACCTTTCCTCTATCTTTGTGGGGTAGAGAGGTTGTTTCCGATAGACCCTCGGCTCAAAAGAACGTTGTCAATACAGGAAAAGTCTATTAAGAGAAAATCATGGCTATCTCCCGCAGGCTATTCTTTAGATCGTTCCACTCTTTTAAGAATACTCATACAGTCTAATAAACTAATAAGCACTTTTTAGCTGTGTTATCTACTAGGACTCAAAAAGATATGAATTTGAAAGCGTCCAGCAACATACAAGTTTCAGCTAGGATGGTTGCTTCAATGCAAATATTGGGTACAAAACTCTAACCAATCTAATAAATTTGCTTCATTTAGTATTTTAATGTAGTGGTCCTTCAATAGCAGACTTAAAAACTAGTCGAAAACAAAAGATAAAGATGAATGAAATGAAACAAAACGCGGTCCCTTGTAAAAGATAAAGGGACAATATGCAAAGTACTGCAACCTCACTACCAGTCTATCAGATTGAAGACAATAAGGAGAAGTTTGGCCATGAGAATTATTCACTTTTTTTCCAAAACAATTTTTCCACTTTATTTCAAATTCAATGTTTGGTTATAAAATTTCCAAATTTGGAGAAGTGCTCCAAACCTGTTTTCCGACTCCATCTTCATAAATTCGAAATAAAGAGCTCTTTTCTCTCCTTTGTAAAAAGTATAACCAAACACAACATCATCTTCAACTGCAACTTCATAAATTTCAAATAAAGTGTAAAATATCTGAAATCTATGGCCAAACGCCTACTAAGATTCACCAAACTCAATGCATGATAGGATTGCAAAATCACTTATAACTAAGCCGTGCATAAAACTAGAAGCATTCATAATTCAGTTTCTGGCATTTGTAGGATTTTAGTACTTCTGTTGAATGGTAGATAATGAATATGTTAAGAGCATTAAAGAGAAAAAAGAACAATCACCTTTGTCCTTGCCGAGTAAGATCCTCTTGCAAAAATGCCAGAAGGCGTGGTGTCTTCTGGCATTTCGTGTGTATAAGGCTCCAATTGAGGACTAAACGCCCCAATCATCTGTTTCGTGCTGTCAACTGAAATAACGTTCGTGAAAAGGGAAAACGTTAATTAAGAACATAGGCCTAAAAATGACATATTCACATAGAGGTGGAAATGTGAAGGGACGGTATAGTACCTTTGATACCCGTTTTCCAAACCGTGTTCGTGTATTTAAGGCCTGTCACTATGTTATTGTTAACCTGGAATGTAAATTTTAGGCTGTATTTGCTCCCTTCTTTCAGGACAAACCACGGGCTCTTGGAATTTCCGTCCTCAGGGATAGGGAGAACAATATCAGATCTACCGGGGGACTTAATTTCAAGGCTCAAGATCTTCACTTCTGGATCCAGGGATTCTACATTATACATCAATCATGAAAAGTTTCAAGATTCATATCAAACGATTTTGGTTTTCATCGCAGAAGTAGATATGCTTCTCAAATGTATTTAAAAGCTCAGCAAGATTCTACTACCATAGAATCCTAGTTAGAAGTTCCATATTATGTCACAGAAAATTGAATTGAGGAAATTTGAATAAAGAAAATTCTGGAGTTCCTCGCCTTAACAACATACCCAGTGTATTCCCACAAGTGGAGTCTGGGGAGGGTAGAATGTACGCAGAACTTACCTCTACCTTTGTGGGATAGAGAGGTTTCCGATAGTTCCTCGCCTTAATATATCTTGAAAACGAAAGCAACACAAACGGAGCTGTTCACTCACCATAATTGAAGTAAAATGACTTATGAGTTATGACACAGATAACTGGACTTTGTTAAGCAAGAACCAACTGATCAATCTAACTGAAATATTCCACCGTGATCAATTTAACTCAAATTACACCGTGATTAAGAACTAGCAGACTCTCGTGAACACGAGACAAAAAATTTGGGCTTTGTTTTCTTCAGAAAAGAAGAGTAATGTGAAAAACATCCAAAAATCCACACCAATTTGTTTTTCACAACAAAATTTCAAAATGCAGTCTGAACTAGTCCATAGAATTTGACAGATAATATTTTTATACCATGTATTCATAAACTAAAAGCAGGATTATTACTGGAACATAGGCAAGAACAGCAAAAAGATTTTAAATTTCATGAGGTTATTATAGGAACGGGATGAAAAATCCCCAATAGGAGGAAAACAAAGCTTCAAAATTGTACTCCCTCCATCCCATAATACTTGTCAAATTTCGCTTCTCGAGAGTCGATTTGACTAATCTTCATAGCTAAATTGGATTAGATTAATTCAATATTTTAAACTTAAAATTTAGATATACGAAAAGTATTATAAGATCCTAAAATGTCATTGGTCAAAATTCATATAGTTTGAATCTCAAGAAGTGAAAAGTGACAAATATTTTGGTACGAAGGAGTACCCGCATATTGCTTTTTCCTAAAAAAAAAAAAGGAACCTTGGAGCAACGATAAAGTTGTCTCCGTATAACCTATCGGTAACGGGTTTGAGCCTTCGGGCGAGGTCCTTCCGCTGGACCGGGCTGCCCTTTCTTACTCTTTCCTCAAAAACCAAAATCAGAAATTTAAGAAAGTTAAAGGAGCAAATCTTGAAGCAAAAACAATTAATATTACCTCCAACAGCATTAATATCCACACTTCCAAGGAGCTGCTCCTTCCACCTTCTCAAACTCTCATCATCCTAAAAGCAAATATTGAATCAAATCAAAACAAACATTAAAAGGAATAAAGATAACATTTTTTCCATCTCAAGAAAATAAAAGGGAAGAACGAAAACAAACATCACACAACAAACATTAAAAATGAATAAAGAGAGGATTTTTTTTTTGTTCATTTCAAGAAAATAAAAAGGGAAGAAGCAAAACAAACTGCACATTCAAAGAAACATTTAAGAAGGAACAAAGATGTCATCTTTTTAATCTTTTCAATAAAACAAAAAAGGGGGAAATCACTAAAACCAAACATTGAGTCAAATCAAAACAAACATTAAAAATGAATAAAGATAGCATTTTTATAATCATTTCAAGAAAAAAAAAAAAGGAAGAATCAAAACAAACACCACATGCAAAGAAAATATTAACAAGGAACAAAAATACAATCTTTTTTTTATCTTTTCAAGAAAACAAAAAGGGAAAACTCATGAAATATTATTTTTTTCGGTTTTTCATTCGGTGTCCAATACCCACATTGGGACCGACCTAAAACACTTCCTGACAAACGCGACTCTATAACCAGGAAAGCTTGAACTCGAGAAATGTTAAAAAGAGAACAAAAGGTAGCAATTTCTTTTTGATTTTAATAAAATAAAAAGGGAAGAATCAAAACAAACAGCACATTCAAAGAAACAATTTAGAAGCAAGAAAGATGCAATTTTTATTTATCTGTTCAAGAAGAAAAAAAGGGGTAAAATCGTGAAATGTTTTTTGGGCTCAACTAAATTCAGATTAGCGACACAATAAGTCCCACATTGTGATAAAAGAGCTACCTAACAAAGACTGACTATGTATTCAGGACTCGAACTCAAGAAATATTAAAAAGAGAAAGAACAACACACCTTATCTTTTTCAAATTGTTCTTTGAGGGTACATTGAGGACCTAACTCAATCTTGTTATTAGCTTCATCATCATCCTCTTCTTGATCATTAGTATATATTGAACTTTCACTCATTTGCCTATTAACCTTATTATCCTCACCAACAGGTCCACCATTCTCAATCTCAGGATCAGAATGATCAGCCATAATTTCTTTATTACCCTCACATATTGTTACCTTATTTTCATCAAATCCCATGTTGTTGCTACTTTCAGCAACTCCAACAGGACATCAACAAGTGCTCTTAACGAACAAAATAAATGAATGAATGAATTAAAGAAAGAAAATTAAAGGGCTTTAACCAGTTTTGTTCTAGCTTGATATATTATATGTATGATACTATGATATGATATATATGACAAGAAATGAAAAGAACAGAACTAGAAAAGCCCAAAAAGAAATAACAACAACATTGAGGAGAGGCTAAAAAGAATCTAATCTCCCTTTATAAATAAACAAGAAATATTTTGGATTATTGTTTAGAAAAAAAATAAAAATGGTCAAAAAAGAATCCCAAGAAGAGAAATGTTATGTAAGTATTATTACTACACAATGGTAAGAAGAAAAAGACACCAAGAAAAAAGAGAGAGAAAGAAGGAATATTTGAGGTGCAAAAAGGAAATGGTTATGTGGTGATCCAAATATTGTGAGAATTAAAATTGAACATATGATTTTATAATAATAATACTCCCTCCGTCTCAATTTATTTGACACTTTTCGCTTTAGTCAAACGAGCTATTTTTTACCGTAATTTTTTCATATGTCTTTTAAATATTTTAAATTATTAATTATGGTGACCTATAATACTTTCTTACGTAGTTTCCGAATATGTAACTTTTATTTTAAAAATTTTAAAAATTCTATGTCAATAATACACGGTTAAAATTAAGAAGTTTAAATCTCGAAAAGAAAAAGTATCAAATAAATTATGAAAGAGGGGGTAATGATTAGTGTTTTCTAATATAATAATAATAATAATAATAATAATAATAATAGTATTTTACTAATATAAGTATATAAGAATAATAATAAGAAGTGAAGAATGGTGGAGAGATCGTGAAGGTCACTTGGGAGACAGCTTAGGATTGGGTGGAAGAGAGATTTTAACTATTATTTGGACCTCTTCTCTCATTGGACAATTATTCCTACCTTGAGGACTACGTGCATCTCTTCCCTTAATAATTCATACTCAGAGTTTGAACACTAAATCTTTCGTTAAGGATGAACAAATTACATCCATTTACTACAATCCTTGATAGTCCTTCACCCCCGTCATTTTTTAATTTTTTTTACCTGTTGTTCAGTATTCGAACTAGGGTACTCCTGACTAATCTGAATCGTTTCAAACGTTTGCTAACATGATTTTTTTATATTCATGCTCAAACCAAGACATCTAGTTAAGGAGGAGAAGAAATCTTATTTATTCCAGCACGTATAAACACTTAGTAGTCCTTCACCCGAACCTTTTTGTTGGTTTTCCACCCTTATTCTGGTATGTGCATTGAGGGATGTGCTCATTAAAGGAAACAACACTTTCTATCAGCATATTTTCATACTCAAGGTTCAAATTGAGATATTTAGTCAAGGGCGAAAAGATTTTATCTGTCCCATCATAACTCTGGATGATCCTCACCCCAACCGTTATACCATAACTTTCCTGACATTTATTTTCATTTTTCAGTTTCTTTGGTGTAATCATATATATCCAAAATTCACTTAATTCATATTTGCTTTCTTATTATAGACACGATTTTATTTTCATGACTCGAAGTCATTGACACGAGAAGATTAAGAGTAAAAGAACTCTTATCATCATTTCACCACATACTTGATAGTCCTGCTACTATTTTCATGATCACATGAAATGACAGTTATAGTTGGCTTAGGTATTGTGATTCTTAACTTAAATCTTGGCTTAGGCCTAAGGTACAAGTACTCCTAATGATATTTATTTAATTTGTTCATCTTAAATATTGATAGCTCGTGAGTATGTAATTTTCATCCATTACTTATGTAAATATTATAAATAACTCTATGACCAAAAAAATAAATAAAACGTGTGAAACCCTTTGGTTTTTTGGTTTTTTTCTTAAATTATACTCCAACTTGTTAGTAGGGTAACAGTACATAAAGTCACGTTCGTAAGTTAAGGTTTATAAACTTTTCTTTTTTGTTTTTATTTCTTAAACTTTCTAATGTTCACACTCAATGATCAATGAAGCATTATTCAACAAAAATGGTAGTTTATTTTAATTGTTATTGCGGGAGAAATTTCAAGAAGTAGAAAAAAGTTTTTATTGGCAACAAATAGTAGGTGTATTAATAGGCAATGACAAGGACTCACGACTCAAATGTTATTGTCAATAGATTGAACATTTTTAAAATTTATGACCATGGCTATTTATTTATTTCACGTGACTCAACATAAATGGCTTCAGAAAATTTATTATCGACCTGACATATGCATCTTAAAGGTGTTATTTCATCTAAACCAACATTTAATTACTATTATTGTTGTTGTTATATATTGTCATCGTCACTGTTGTTGTTATATGACAATTACATACATATCCATTGCTTGGTATACACACAACAGCTTCAATTAGCTATGTTATATAAGGCAATATACACATACACACAATATACAGGTGTATATTGCCTTATTCAAAGGCACGATTCTGCCCAGAAATAGTGCTCTCGGTTTTACACAAATTGGACATAAGAATATTGTATATTTGGAAAATATATGTGTAGTATATTGTAATGTATTTGTTACCTAAATTAGGATTATACACTACCATAATTGTAGAGTTAGAATTATGGTAGAATAAGATTTTAGGAATAGAATAGGAATAAGATTCTCCTATTTTGTAACTTGTATATATATCTATTCAAGTAATGAAAATAATCAAGGGGATTATTTCTTTCATGGTATCAAGAGACTAGGTTTTACAAAAAAATTCTCTCCCAAAAGTTTTGTCCATCTCGGCCGAGTACCCCCACCCCCTCTCGGATTTCTCTTCCGAAAGTCGTCTTCCGCTCTCAAAATCTCTCTTACTTTTCCCAAATTTCCCCTCCTACTTTGATCTGTCAATATGTCGAAGAACAATTATCATCATGCCCTCATGGTTTCCAACGTCAAGAACAGTATCCCTATTGTCCTTGAAATGGAAAATGTCCAATATGAGACGTGGGCGGAGTTGTTTAAAATTCACGCTATCTCCCATCAAGTTATTCATCACATCATTCCTCCCGCTACACCTCTTCCCGCGGAGGATCCTCAGTTATGGATTACTCTTAATGATACCGTTCTCCGGTGGATCTACGCCACTATTTCGGTTGACCTTCTACAGACGATTATTGAGCGGATACCACGGCTATGGTGCCTGGAATAGATTGCGTGACATATTCCAAGATAACCAACATTCACGTGTCGTCACACTCGAGCAGGAATTCTCTCTCGTTCGAATGGACGAATTTCCAAACGTTTCTGCATATTGCAAGAAACTCAAGGAGTTGGCGGATCAAATCCGTAATGTTGGCGCACCGATAACAAATAATCATCTGGTTTTACAGTTGGTTGGCGGCCTTTCGGAGGCCTATAATGGTGTTGGAACTCTCCTTCGTCAAAGAAACCCTCTTCCTGACTTCTATCAAGCCCGCTCCATGCTTACTTTGGAAGAAGCCGATTTGGCTAAAAAGGCGGCTACCGGAGCAAGCCCCGTCGTCATGGTGGTGTCCTCTCCAAGTTCTTCGGGTTTTGTTAATAATTCGGGCCAAAACCATAATTATGGTAGCGGCAAGAATATCAAGAATAATAACAAAAACCGCGGGGGCAAACGCGGCGGTTCCGGGTGGCAGTTTCGGCGGTAAGCAAGCAGGCAGCGGGCCCCGTCCAGTGAACAATGGCCCACCGCCCCCTGGTCCCAGCAGTGGGCCCCATGGCAGTAGGGATGGGGCAGTGGGCCGTGGGCCAGCTGCCCCTACTGCCCAACAAATTCCAGCAGCTAGTGGGCTGGCCAGCCTTTCAGGCCAATGGCCCAGCAGCAGTAGTTCCAGTGGCTACGGCCCAACTCAGTCTCGTTTGGGAATACTTGGGCCCCGACCTCCGCAAGCCCACCATGCAGCAGGCCCCACTCAGACCGATATCGAGGCCGCGATGCACACGTTGGGGTTGACTCAACCGGACCCAAATTGGTATATGGACATCGGTGCCACCACTCACATGACTTCCGAATCAGGTACTCTCTCATCTTATTCCAATTTGAGCACCCCTCGGGGGATAATTGTTGGTAATGGCAATTCTGTTCTAATTCTAGGGTATGGTCAGAAAACGTTGTCTCCCCCCAATCCACCCCTTATCTTGAAAAATACTTTACATGCCCCCAAATTGATTAAAAATTTAGTGTCTGTCCGAAAGTTCACCACTAACAATTCTGTTTCAGTTAAATTTGATCCTTTTGGTTTCTCTGTGAAGGATTTCAAGACGGGGAGTCATCTCATGAGGTGTGATAGTAGGGGGGATCTTTATCCTATCATGCCCGATTTCTGTCCATCGAGTCAAGCTGTGCCGTCAGCCTTTGCAGCCATTTCTCATTCCTTATGGTATGCTCGCCTTGGTCATCCGGGCTTTTCAATTTTAGATAAAAATAGCTTTATTTCTTGTAAGGGTACGAGTCGTACTCCACTTTGTCAGTCTTGTTCATTAGGAAAAATTGTTAAGTTGCCATTTATAGACTCCAATTCTCATACTTCAATGTCATTTGATATTATTCATAGCGACCTATGGACGTCTCCTGTTCTTAGTTCATTGGGTCATCGATATTATGTTCTCTTTTTAGATGATTATTCTAGATTTTTGTGGACGTTTCCAATTGCGAATAAATCGCAAGTGTTTTCGGTCTTCATCAAATTTAGAGCGTTCATTCGTACTCAATTCGAAAGAGAAATAAAAAATATTCAATGTGATAATGGGAAAGAGTATGACAATAGGGAGTTTCGGGATTTCTGTGCTAATAATGGGATCAATTTTCGGTTTTCGTGTCCTCATACATCTTCACAAAATGGAAAGGCCGAACGCAAAATTCGTTCCATAAATAACATTGTCCGAACTCTCTTAATTCATGCCTCCATACCTCCATATTTTTGGCATCATGCTCTACAAATGGTCACATATCTTCTTAACATACTTCCTTCTAAAGGTCTGACATATTCTTCCCCCCTCCAAATACTGTATAATAAGAACCCTTATTATTCTCATCTTCGGGTTTTTGGGTGCTTGTGTTTTCCGTTATTCCCATCCACCACAATTAACAAACTTCAGGCTCGGTCTACCTCGTGTGTACTTTTGGGTTATCTATCTAATCATCGTGGTTATAAATGCTTTGATTTATCCTCCAATAAAATCATAATTAATCGCCACGTCATTTTTGATGAAACCCAATTTCCTTTTGCGAAAGTTCATACTCCCGAGCCTCGGTCGTATAATTTTTTGGATGAACAAATATCCCCGTATATTATTCGGCATTTTTCGGACATCTCCCGCACCCAAAATCCTCCAGCGGGCCCACTGCCCGCTGGACCCACTGTGTCGTCCCCTGGTCCAGATGACGCCCCAATTTACTGATTTGGGCCAGCAGGCCCACTGCCTACTAGCCCGTCCGTCCCGAGCCCATCAAATTCCCAAAATTCACTGAATTCTTCCTCGAGTCATAGACCGGTCACTCGTAGTCAACGGGGTATTTTAACACCTAAAAGACATTTTAATTTACATTCTGATGTCTCTAAATCCCCCTTACCCCATAATCTTGTGTCCGCCTTAAATGACCCTAATTGGAAAATTGCTATGACTTATGAATATAATGCTCTTATTGATAATAAGACGTGGGAGTTGGTGCCCCGTCCATATGGTATTAATGTTATCAGGTCTATATGGATTTTTGCTCATAAGGAGAATTCAGATGGTTCATTTGCTCGACATAAGGCACGGCTTGTGGGTGATGGTAAGACTCAGCAAGGTTGGGATAGATTGTGGGGAGACGTTTAGCCCGTAGTCAAGCCGGCTACTATTCGCATTGTGCTTAGCTTGGCTCTTTCAAAGACTTGGCCTATTCAGTAGTTGGATGTCAAAAATGCTTTCCTACATGGTGATCTCAAGGAAACAGTTTATATGCATCAGACGTTGGGTTTCAGGAATCCCAATCGTCCTCATCATGTCTGTTTGTTGAAGAAGTCCTTATATGGGCTTAAGCAGTCTCCACGGGCCTGGTATACGAGGTTTGCAGACTTTGTTTTGACTATTGGGTTCACTCACAGCAGGTCAGATAATTCCTTGTTCATCTACCGTCGTGGTTCGTCCTTGGTCTACATTATGTTGAATGTGGATGATATCATCTTGACTGCCTCTTCTGATGACTTGCGCTAGTCTATCATGGCCATGCTCAGTTCTGAGTTTGCTATGAAAGACTTAGGGCCCTTGAGTTACTTTTGGGGATTGCTGTCAAACATCATTCAGGTGGTTTGTTTTTGTCTCAACGAAAGTATGCTGCTGAGATCATAGAGAGGGTTGTGATGTCATCTTGTAAGTCCACTTCTACTCCAGTTGATGCAAAACCCAAGCTTAGTGCCGTGGCAGGTGCACCATACAAGAACCCGACCCGCTATCGCAGTCTTGCAGGGGCCCTCCAGTATCTTACCTTTACCAGACCGGATATTACGTATGTTGTTCAGCAGGTGTGTTTATTCATGCACGATCCCAGAGTTTAGCACATGAATGCAATCAAATGCATCATTCGTTATATTCAGGGGACGCTGGACTATGGTTTGCACTTGTATCCTTCATCTACATCCACACTTGTCTCATACACAGATGCGGATTGGGGTGATTGTCCGGACACCAGACGGTCTACGTCAGGTTATTGTATGTTCCTTGGCAACAACTTGGTCTCCTGGTCTGCGAAGCGTCAGGCGACTTTATCCCGCTCCAGTGCAGAGGCAGAATATAGAGGGGTAGCTAATGTGGTCTCAGAATCATGTTGGTTACGTAACTTGCTTTTAGAGCTTCATTGCCCCCATTCAGAAGGCAACCTTAGTATATTGTGATAATGTTAGTGCCATCTACCTCTTAGGTAATCCGGTTCAGCACCAACGCACTAAGCATATCGAAATGGACATTCACTTTGTCCGTGAAAAGGTTGCTCGGGGGCAGGTATGCGTATGTCATGTCCCGTCAAGATATCAAGTTGCAGACATCTTTACAAAGGGTCTTCCCTCGGTACTCTTTGAAGATTTTAGGGACAGTCTCAACGTTCGAAGACCGCCCGCTATGACTGCGGGGGTGTGTTAAATAAGGCAATATACACACAATATACAGGTGTATATTGCCTTATTCAAAGGCACGATTCTGCCCAGAAATAGTGCTCTCGGTTTTACACAAATTGGATATAAGAATATTGTATATTTGGAAAATATATGTGTAGTATATTGTAATGTATTTGTTACCTAAATTAGGATTATACACTACCATAATTGTAGAGTTAGAATTATGGTAGAATAAGATTTTAGGAATAGAATAGGAATAGGATTCTCCTATTTTGTAACTTGTATATATATCTATTCAAGTAATGAAAATAATCAAGGGATTATTCCTTTCAAGCTAGAATAGGTAAATGCAAATATTTTAAGTGGTTAACTTATCTACGTAATTGACACTCGAGAATAGGCGCAGAAGCTTTTCTAAAATTTGAATCGAAAGTGTTTAATAGGAACATGCAAAATGTAATCTACTGACAAATTTAAAGGGTCGTAAATATTCCACCTTTGATATACGATATTATCAACTCATATATATGTGTGCTTTAATTTAATGGATAATTCAAGTGAAATAACTTGTTGAGCAATAACTATACTGTTGTTGCCCAAAAAAAGCACAATACTCATGAGCTTAGGACGGGATAAATGTTGGAGAAAAGTATGATGAACTAATTAGTAGTTGGGTAGATAATTGATTTTTGTAACTTACATCAATAATAATATTGAGAAGAAGATAGGGATGAGGACTTTTTTAGGTGCTTGAAATAATTAATGGGGCCTTAGAATTTATTTCGATACGCGTTATCATGATTTTCTGGTATATTCCCATCGATATTCATTGTAATTAACATGATTAGCTAAAATCCTAGAGGAATATTAGTAATGATTCATGATTTTTTAATCCTTTGGGAACGAATCACGCCAACATAATTAAGGAATATTGTGGAAACCTTTTCTTTTTCTTCTTTACTTTTTTATTTCCTCTATTAGAAAAGAAAGTCTAGAAACTTTTTTTTATTTTATTTTGCACTTGGTGTTCGGTATCTGTATTTAGAGATGGCAATGGATCCTGGACCCGATCCGGATCCGATGTATCCAGATCCATTTTATAGGATATGGATCTTCAAAATTTGGACCCGACGGATCCGGATCGGACCCGGATCCATTTCTGACGGATCGGATCTGGATCTGGATCTTGTATTTGAGATCCGTATCCGGTCCAGATCCGACCCGTGGATCCATTTTTTATTAAATATATTCATAATCTAGAATGTAATTTTATAAGTATTTTCTTAAAATTACTAAGCACATCCTTGCAAGTTTAATTCTCAAAACAAGTTTAATTTATCCCCGCGTTAACTCAAAAACAAAAAAATAAAGAGGTAACTTCGATAATAAAATCAATGTTATATTAGTGAATGACTAACATCTCCATAGACAAGTAGTTAAAATTATATTCACTTCATTTATGAAGATTCCAAGCATATGCAAGTTCTGCACTGTGAAAATACTAGTCACCATTTTCCACAACTATTGTCATTGTCCAACATTTTTAATTAATAGCTCACAATCAAAACGAGACAACGAACAAAATATCTCATATGAACATTTCAAAATTGAAAAACTGTAAATTGTTAGCTAAGTAAAAATCGTTTGTCAGTTCAAAAAAAAATCTTAGCAAGGTTACATTTTTAGCAAGGTAATTTTTTTTACATGTGGATCCAGATCCGATCCGTGGACCCGGCGGATCTGATGGATCCGGATTTGGATATGGTTTTTATGGACCCGCTGGATCTGAATCTGGATCCGGATCTGGATTCGGATATGAAAAACGGATCTGGATCTAGTAGGATCCGGTCCAGATCCGATCCGTTGCCATCCCTATCTGTATTGAAGCTCAATTCATGTTGTGTAAAGTCATTTAAGAGGGAAGTGCTCGCTACCAGATCGTTTTTTATTCCCAAGACTCTAATTCAAAATTATTAATAAAGGATGAAAGAATTTTATTCGTCACGCCACAACCCTTGATGGTGAACATCTAGAAACTTTATTTTGATTTTTATTGCTAATGATGGTGGATTTTGTTGGTGGTGGTCAAAGAAGTACCAGACATGACAAGTTTAGAATTATAATGTTGTCGTTAATGGGGATATAATTATTACCTTGAACCGATTCAAATCATGGCTCTTCTTCATCTTGCAAATTCAAAAACTAACAATTACCTCTCAATCCTAAATAAATTTCGTTTTCATCTTGCAAATACACCAGTAAAATGAAGTAGGTTGCACGCTCATTAAAATATTTATGGTGTTTATTTATGACTAATTGATTTAATAAGGTAATAATATGACAATCATCTACGTCTATGTTAGGTGATAGAAATCCACGTCCCACCACAAGTCATGCATCTATTGTTTGGTATAAAAACTGGGTGAGTACTTGTAACTCCACCATGTACACCTCAAAGTAATACAAAATTTTGCATATTTCCATTTCAAATGTTAAGAACAAATAAACTTGAAACTAATGTATCAATTTTCACCTATGGATCTCTCAAATCCCCACTCTCCACACTGAATGAAAAAGCAAGCTAACCAAAGCACTGACAATATTAGAATACAAGGAGAAGAAAAGTAGTTGCTAGTGACAAGCAATTAATCGCCTCTCCATTTTCTCGCGACGCTGTCTTTGGAAGAAACGCGAGAAGGAACTTCCTCCTGAGAAATGGTACCAAAGCTGTCTTGGCTAGCAGGATATACCTTTCGCATAATCTGTGATGTTACAAAGGTAAACCCGTTCCTTGCTCCTCGCAGCGTGAACAACAGAGGGTTGAATATGACTGGAAGTATCACATCTCCTTTTGTAACTATCAAGTACTGCAATTTTAAACACACAGTACTGATGAATAAGAGGCAAGTGGAAGTGCGGAATAACCATATTAATCGAAATCTTAATGATACCAAATAAACTCCTACCCCTCTATTCATTTTATCTTAAAGTGTTTGACTGGACACGTAAAAGAAAAACTTTGGGAAGTTTGCATTCATAAACATGCAATGAGTTTATGTGGCTATAAAATCATGTTACTAAGGATAGAATGAGAAGTTAAAATTAAAATTGTTTCAGACATCATTCTTATATGGAAGAGACTAGAAAGGGAAGAGTGTTACGTAAAATAGGCTAGAGGGAGTATAAAGAAGCTTATGCAAATGTGAATAAGAGACAACTGGAAGTGGGGAATGACCATGTTAAGTGAAATCTTAAAGCTACAGAAGAAACTCCTACCTTCTGACATTTTATGTGAAGGTGTTTGACAATGACATAGGGACCAAGGTTTAGGAAGAAAAAGAGACTTTTGGAACTTTGTAGTCTTGAACATGCCATGACATTTCTTTGGCTATAAATTCATGTTACGAAGGATAGAATGGCAGCCCGGTGCACTAAGCTCCCGCTATGCGCGGGGTCCGGGGAAGGACCGGACCACAAGGGTCTGTTGTACGCAGTCTTACCTTGCATTTCTACCAGAGATTGTTTCCATTACTAAGGATAGAATGGAAAGTTAAAAGTTTATTTGTCTCCAAATATAGAAAGGTGTCATTCTGTTTGGAAGAGACTAAAAAGGAAAGAGTGTCACGTAAAAAAGATTAGAGGGAGTATAAAGAAGCTTATGCAAATGGTGAATAAGAGAAAACTGGAAGTGGGGAATGACCATATTAATTGAAATTTTAAAGCTACAGAAGAAACTCCGACGCCTCCGGTTCATTTTACGTGAAGATGTTTGACCGGGTATGGAGTGTAAGAAGATAAAAAACTTTTGGAACTTTGTAGTCTTGAACATGTCATGACATTTCTGTGGCTATAAATCATCATGTTACTAAGGATGGAATCAGAAGTTTAAAGTTATTTGTTTCTAAATATTGAAAGGTATTTTTTTCTGAAAGACTAAAAAGGAATGTGTCAAGTAAAATAGGCTAGAGGGAGTATAAAAAAGCTTATGCAAATGATGAATAAGAGACAAGTGGGAAGTAGGGAATAACCATATTAATTGCACTCTTAAAGCTACTGCTATAAAGAAGCTTATACAATTGCTCACCATGACAATAATAACCAAAATAGCAAGGCTTGCTTGTTGGGCTTCCTGCCAGAAATGGACATCGTCGCCACAAAACCATCTACGCCAATTAAACCAACCGCCTCCGCCTGAATTGTCTCCTCCGCCTGCTTCCTCCCGTCGTTTAATTTCTTTATCCCATTTCTCGTACTCAATTTTCTTTCCTCCCAAAGCACTTTCTAAAGCTTTTCTAGCCTCGTCCTGTTTATATGAAATGGCACAACACAGATAGGTAAATGACCTGACAGAAATTGGAAGGCAAATAAAAGAAGAAAAGGAAACTTCCACTTCACGCGTTTCACAGTGAGTCACCATAATTAAATTTTACAACCATGTTCCCAAAATATGACTAAACTAGAATCTACTTCTCTGCTAGGTAGAAACATCAATTAGAAAAAAACTTCTCTGCAGCTCTTGTTTTCACCAAGATATTGCAAATACAGTTACCAATGCCATTTTTTCTGTTTGATAAGTCAAAAAGTTATTACTGAGGACTGAGGTACATAATCCAAATGAGATAATGCCTCCAAAAAGTCTGAAGGCGCATGACCTAGAAACTGAGGTACGTAATCCAAGGCTAAACGTGGCTGAAGAAACTTCGTAAATATAATCTTGTGGCAAAGCACACTATGAAAGTTGCACTCCTCCTCCGAGGGAAAGCTCAATGCCAGGTTCATTTCAAGTGAAATATCTGGAGTTAACTTCAGTACATAAGAGCGCTAATGTGTAGCAATCTTCAAGAAAGCTAGATCGTATCGATCAAACAATCTGATGTTCCCCGTTATAACGCATATATTAGAAAGATTAGTGAAAATGAAAAGTCAACAAAGAAAAATCTAATACTCCTTCCGTTTCAATTTGTTTGTCTTAGTTTGACTCAGCACAGAGTTTAAGAACATAAAGAAGACTTATAAATCTTATGATCTTAAATTAAATATGTGTGTAACGTACCAAAATGCCCTTTGAATCTTGTGGTCTTAAATATGTCATGTCAGATGTTGAATGTAACGGGTTACTAAATACAAAAAGTGACATTCTTTTCTAAACAAACTAAAAAGGAAAGTAAGACAAACAAATTGAAACGGAGGGAGTAATTGATTATGATGCTAACAATAATCAAAATCTCATTTAACTCGTGAAAAGGAAAAAAGGATATCAAAATTTAGGTCAAATCAGTTCTATTATTTGGAGTCAATTTGAGCTGGAAGACAAGTTATACAAGTTTATTAATTGGTAGTAATAAAGGTTCTAATATGATACAGAAAGTTGAACCTTAAGATTACCTATATATTAGGTCAAATCAGTTCTATTATTTGGAGTCAATTTGAGCTGGAAGACAAGTTATACAAGTTTATTAATTGGTAGTAATAAAGGTTCTAATGTGATACAGAAAGTTGCACCTTAAGATTAATTAAATATATATATATATACCGTTTCACAACCTATATGCATGTGTGCTAATGATCAGCAAAACTTTGATACTTCCTCTAGCAATTATAGGCTAGTCTCAATGACTGCCCTCACTACTTCCACACAACTGTTTGTTCTAAAAGCTCAACCTTTTGTTCAACTTCAACCCATGTTTCAAATTTTAATAAACAAATCCATGTTTCCTGAACTATCCCACACGGGAAAAAAAAGATTAAGAAGTGTTCTAAACTCCACTTTACTAGTAGGACTAATAAGAGTACAACATGCGAAAGAGATTTAGACATAATGCCCCGAGTTACTCTTCCAGTAACCTCAACTCCATGTAAAGCCAAGAATCTACGGCAACAAACATAATGTAGGATGCAAAGAACTATAAAGGTAAGGCTGGCCAGTGGACCGGGTCGGCCCGCTCCCGCCCCGACACCGCCCCGATCGCGACATTTAAAAAAAAAATTATGGGGTATCGGGACTCGAACCGGGACGGGACATGGTCTCGTCCCGACCCGTCCCGGACCGCCCCAGTCCCGCCAGGCCCGACCCGGTCCCGGTCCCGGTCCCGCCCCCGATCTCGCTCTAAACTCCCTCTTTGCACAAATAACCGTTACACCAACGACCATTTTACATTTTGGCCGTTGTGCAACGGCCATTTTTGGCCTCCCCTCCCCCAACCCCCTTAATATTTATTTTTAACCCATAAATTATTATATTTACACTTTAACCCAATTTTTCAACTATAAATACCTCATTTTCTCTTCATCTTTCTCACAAATCTTCCTACAATCTCTCAATCTATCTCTCTACAAGTTTACGTTGTCTACTAAATATTGAATCTTATTTATTCATTTGGGAGTGAAGTTGGCAACTAGCTTGAGGATCTTCCATCGAGCAAAGTTTCAATTTTCAACCTCTCGATTACACGTCGACGTTACGTCGGCGTTTGGTACATTCGTTCCTTCATTAAATTATTATTGTTTGTTTATTTTATTTAGCGCACTTAATTTCATTTACTTTAATTATTTATTAGTATAACTATAATGGAAGGATTTAAACGTATGCTTACGGGTAAGGGTCAGGCTTCTTCTAGTAGGAGCAACAAGGGCAAGGGCAAGGGTACTTCTTCTAGTCATCCTATTTCTAGACAGAATCTTATTCCTACCCAAGATGATTTTGTTGATACTGAACATTTTCCTACAATACAATTAGATCTAGACGATGAACTATTTTCTGGAACTCAAGAAGATTTTAATTTAGACGATGATCCAGATGATACACCCACTAGTGTAGATGACAACACACCCACTAATGTAGATGACAACACACCCACTAGTGCACCTTCAACTGAAATGTCTCCTATTCCCCCTAATATAAGACGAGGTCCAACAAAACGACCATTAAAATCAGATGCATGGACATTTTTAGATAGGGACGTAGAGAATCAAGTAGGTAGATATAAATTTGTAAAGACGTTTTAAAATTTAAAACTGAAAAAGATCACGGTGGGACGGAGGATTTAATGAGACACGTAGCAAGGGCTCATCCAGCTAGGTATGCCCAATACGAGGCTTCAAAACCGGATGCGCAAACGCCCGCTCCATCGGTACAAGGTTCACATACTGTCCCGGACCAAGTACAGGGTCAAATTAACCCCACGACGGGGAATTGTAGGCCCTAATTACAATAAACATAGAGATAGGGAAGCAATAGCAAAATTAGTTGTTGTGGAGGGTTTGCCTTTTTCATTTCCTTCATCTCTTGGTTTTATTCATTACATTAGAGAAATGTATAATCCTGCTTTTAACGGTTTTTCTAGATCAATTGTTAAGAGAGATGTATTTAAATTTGCACATGAATATCAACAGTATTTACGTTATTCATTATATCATTTTAATGGCAAAGTGGCTATCACTTCTAATATAGGTTGTAGTACTAACTGTCATGGTTATTTAACGGTAACCTGTCATTGGATAGATTATAAATGGTCTATGCAAAAACATATCTTAGCGTATAGATATATAAATGATAGGCACACTGGTATTTTTATTGCAGAAAATATTTATCAAGTGTGCGATTATTACGGAATAACTGATAAAATTATGACTATTACATTAGATAACGCTTCTTCTAACAATTATGCTACTACAATTTTAAAAAATAGTTTAACTCCATCTTTTTCAGATCATTTTCATATAAAATGTGTGTGTCATATATATAACTTAGTTGTAAAGGATATTCTATCACTTTTTTAAGACATTCTTAGTAAAATACAATTTGCTATAAACTTTATTTTTTAAAATAATAGAATACAACGAAAAAAAATATAAAAAAACTTGTCACGATTGCCAACTACCTTATAGAAAAATTCCAGAAGAAGTACTCACTAGGTGGAATTCTTTATACGAGCAACTACTTATTGCTTATGACTATAGAAAACCTATAACTTTATTTTCCAACTCTCATAATCAAAATTCAGCTGATATGGTTGTAGATAGCGATTGAGAAAAAATTTCCGAACTTATTATATTTCTAGAGAAATTTTTTCAAGCAACAAAAGAGTTTTCTGATATATATTATCCTACTATTTCAACTATGTTGTTTTATATAGCTCTAATATTTTTACTGCTTAATAAATATATGGATAAACCAGCTTATAAGGCAGCTATTAAAACATATTTATCAAAATAAAAAAAATATTTTATTCCTATTCTCACTATTTATATTATTGGTGATGTATTAAATCCGACTATTAAAATAGACGTACTAAATCACTTATTGAAACTATGTATGATTGTATAGTAGTACTACCACCTCCAAGTCCCAAAAATCCAAATCACCCACCACTTATTGAACAAACTAAAGAAGTGTTGTCTAGCGTAGAAAATGAATGCAAAAAAGTATATCGGTTTTACCAACAAGAAAGTGCTAGCAACCTACCGGATTCCATATCATCTTCTTCTTCTTCAACATTACCTCACAAAAGACATGCTGTTTATGCGGCTAGTATTGAAAGCCTCAGAAATAGAATGTGTGGCTGTAACACTACTAACCAAATTAGCGAGTTTGATATTTTTGTTTTGCAGGGTTCTGTACCGTACCAAGCAGTTCTCAATGAAGGACGTGAAGACTTGCTGAAATACTGGATGGGGAATGAGAAGACCTTTCCGACACTTTCAATGATGGCCCGAGATGTTTTGAACATTCAAGCGTCATCAACGGCGTCTGAAAGCGCTTTTTCTGCCAGCAGATATGAAATAGGAGAGAACAGACACTCATTAGCCGGAGACAGCTTGGAGATTACAGTATTATTCAGAGATTGGATACGAGCAGAGCGGAGAAGATGCGGTCAACCGGAGATCAACGAAGAAGAAGACGAAAACTACAACGAAATCTTATCCGAAGGTGGTGGAAGCGACGTGGAGCAATTTGACCAACAAATATCAATTCCAACCGAAGAACCACAAGAAATTATCAAGAAACTAGAACATGTTTTTTTCAAAATGTAATTTTTTTAATTGCAATTTTACTATGTAATTTGCAACTTTTGAACAACATCACAAAGTTGCAATTTTGACAATTGTATTTGTATTACAAAAAAATCATATGTCTATTAAATAATATAAGAGGCACAAAAACAACCTTAGATGTTTTTATTACACCATCTTGTTCAATTATTGAGTTGTTTATATATGTTATTTTTTAAATAAGTGCAAAAAAAAAAATCCCGCCACAACCCGATTCCGACGGGATCGGGACGGGACTTCGGCGAATCCCGCCTTTCCCGATCCCGCCAAACCCGCCCCGACTCGTCCCGGCCCGTTGGCCACCCTTATATAAAGGTCAGGATATCAGAAGCATCTGAAATTAATGATCTTACCAAAAATTAAAAGTCTACTTTTTCATTTGTTACATGACTACATCTAATAGTTACACTAACAAAATTCAACAGCTTTGTCGTTTTTTTGTTAAATGCCTTCTTACTGTGCTACTCCCGTCCCAAGAGGCAGGAAATAGGAAGCGAATGGAAACCAAGTTTAGCCAGTAAAGGAAAAGCCAAAGATACTAAAGAAGAACAATGTAATCAAAATCATAGAGCAACCATAGTAGAAGCCAAGCTAAAATGCCCGACTACAGGCTCAAGAAAGACCAGAAACATTTGGGGGGTTTTCTTTTTCTTTTTCTTTATCCTTGACAAGAAGTGGGCTTCCGCTGAGAGATACAAAGAGGGAGAAAGTAGACGTTCGTGGTCCTTTAATATATATGATACTAAATCAAGTGGAGAACCTTGTTCCCCA
The DNA here is from genome assembly GCA_034509755.1 of Anisodus tanguticus. Lineage (NCBI taxonomy): Eukaryota > Viridiplantae > Streptophyta > Magnoliopsida > Solanales > Solanaceae > Anisodus > Anisodus tanguticus. The sequence continues at coordinate 843,444 of CM067543.1, read as the reverse complement.
AAATTAAAACTTCATATGCATTTTATTTGTGGTATACTCTTTTGGGTCAATCAAATCGTTTAGAAGTTTCAGATGGAATTAGAATAGGTATCATTAAATGCATTAGGAGAGACTCTGTGAATAAGCACTAAAGCATATTGTCATTAAATTGTTTATACACAAAGAGTTTCTCTTTCTAGCCCAAGCTCACACCAAGAACAAGTGAAAATAATTTGTTCACTCACGCAAGTGCAAACATAAAACCCCTTTGCTATTTTAGTACCCTTTTTTCTTATAGTCCTCAATTTAATCAGTGGTATATGCAAAATCAAACCAAATGGTACTACTATCCATTGTTCTCCATAATAGTAAACCAAAACAAATGCAAAACGTAAAACCCCTTTGCTATTTTAGTACCCTTCTTCTTCTAGTCCTCAATTTAATCAGTGGTATATGCAAAATTAAATCAAATTCTACTATCCATTGTTCTCCAGGATACTCTTAAGTTAAGAAATTTTGTCAATAACCCAACAGATACCCACTTCTTTTCTTTCCAACAGAAAGCCAAAGACCATCAAAACTGGGAATTTTCAACATTAAAGCTAAATTATGAAAAGAAACCTTAAAATTTCGATACTCTTTAAGTTCAGAAATTTACCCCATTGCTATTTTAGTACCCTTTTTTCTTCTAGTCCTCAATGCAATCAGTGGTATATGCAAAATCAAATCATATACTACTAGCCATTATCCCCCAGGATACTCTTATGTTTAGAAACTTTCACGATAACTCAAAAGATACCCACTTCTATTATTTCCAAGGGAAAGCAAAAGAACATCAAAACTGGGAATTTCCAACATCAAAGCTAAATTTTGAAACGAAACCTTAAATTTTGACTTGCTATTTTAGTACCCTTTATCTTCTTCTCCTTAATTTAATCAGCAGTATACGCATAATCAAACCAAATGGTACTACCATCCACTATTCTCCAGGATACTCTTTTAAGTTACGAAATTTTCTCAAAAACCCAAATTGAAACCCACTTCTTTTCTTTCCAAGGGAAAGAAAAAGACCATAAAAGCTGGGACTTTTCAAGATGATAGCTAAATAAGCACTCAAGCAGAATGTCATGAAATGCAAAACATAAAACCCCTTTGCTATTTTAGTACCACTTTTTCTTCTGGTCCTCAAATTAATCAGTGGTATACGCAAAATCAAATCAAATATTAGTACTGTCCATTGTTCTCCATGATACTCTTATGTTAAGAAATTTTCTCAATAACCAAAAAGGTACCCATTTCTCTTCTTTCCAAAGGAAAAGCTAAAGAGCATCAAAACTGGGAATTTCCAACATCAAAGCTAAATTTTGAAACTTCTCCAATAAAAAGGGAGTCTTGGAGTACCTAGTAAAGTTGTTGTCATGTGAGCAGGAGGTCACGGGTTCAAGCCTTGGAAACAACCTCTTGTGGAAATGCAGGGTAAGGCTGTGTACAAATAGACCCTTGTGATCTGACCCTTTCCCGGACCCCGAGCATAGAGGGAGCTTAGTGCCCTTCCCAATAATAAACTAAAACAAATGAAAAACATAAAAACCCCTTTACTCTTTTAGTACCCTTTTTTCTTCTAGTCCTCAATTTAATCAATGGTATACATAAAATCAATCAAATACTACTATCCAATGTTCTACAGAATACTCTAGGGGTCGTTTGTTACGCAGGATAAGGTGGAATATCCGGGATTAAGTTTGGAATAAAATTTATACCTTATTTGGTTGAAGGTATAAATTCAACCAAATAAGGTATAAAATTTATCCCAAACTTAGTCTCGGATAACCCATCTTATCCCATCAAGTTCCATATTATTTTATCCCACCTGGGAAGTGGGATAAATTAGTCCAGGGATTATAATCCCGGAATAACTTAGTATGTCCGCGTACCAAATGACCCCTTAAGTTTAGAAATTTTCTCGATAACCCAAAAGAAACCCACTTCTATTCTTTACAAGGGAATGCAAAATACCATCAAAACTAGAAATTTTCAACATTAAAGCCTAAATATTTAGTAGTAGTACCTGTTTGCGGTTGTTAGAGAAGAGGCAAGTGAATCTGCCATTGCAGTTGAGTTTGTGTTGTAAAGAACTAAAGCTATTTCCGGCGATATAGAAGGGATGGTGGTGCTGGGGTTGAAACTCGTAGGCTCAACACCTGCGCCATAGATTTTGGCTTTTGCTAGTAACGAGTGAAGTGATAGCCAATTTTAGGCAAATGACGCTGTCCTTTGCGGCAACTGAAGCGATAGCCAGTTTTAGGACCTCTGTTTAAGGGATAGCCGAGGCTATTTCGGAAACAACGGTTAGAGATGACGTGGATTTCATTGGATATGTTGTGTTAGCCAGTTTAAGGACCTCTGTTTAAGGTATAGCCTTAGGTTCATAATTTTTTGCAAAGTATAATCGTTTTAAATTAACATCTACAAATGTTAATATCTGAAGCAGTTCCAACATTAATTAATTTTGGGTGGTCTTTAATTTTTGCTCATCAAATTAAAAAATTTAATTTTTATCTTTCGTCTAAAATATTTTGAGTTCAAACCCAACTCAGTAAAAAATATATATTATATTAAAAGCACGAATGACCTTATAAATATTGATTTAACTTTTTACTTTTTATTAAAAAAAAAACTTTACAATAAATAAAATTATAATTTACTATTTTTTTCGAATTATTATTTAATTATTTTTATTATATTTCAACTAACCCTGCCATAGAAATTAATCAGGATATTTTACAAATCTCCACTTCTAGCCGACCTAGACCTAATTTGAAGTTTATTCTAAGCTATGATTCTATGTCCTTTATAAATAAAAACTCTTCAACTAATAATAGAGTTCCAATTTGTTCCTCAAAAAATTGCCGTTCTCAACCTAAATATGCTTTCTCTGCAATTAATATCTCATATGTATATGTATGATTTAGTTATTATTTTTTTTTTTAGATATCTGAAGTTGTTTGTAGTTTTAGATAGCCGTTGAGTTTATCTTCTCTCTTCTCTCTCCGATCTCAATTATATCTCTCCTCTCATTTTCTTTAGGTTTCCGAGCTCGAAAAGGTTCATCAATGGCGGTTTGAGTTCATTTAATTCTCCATGATTATACTGAATAGTTTCTCTCTTGTGGCGATCTAAATTCTAGTTGTATCAGTTCAATTTAGCAGTAAAAGTCCATTTTTGCTCCTAAATTTCTATAAATTCTGTTGAGAATATTACGACTTGTGATTTCATGTATCTTCTTTTGATTGCATACTCTACATCTCAAATAATTTATTTTTCTTTCAATATTGATATGGATGTATATTTATCTAAATTTGTTGCTCCTCTAATAACATGATTTTTGTTTATGCTGCATTTTGTGACAATTGATTGCTGTGAATAATTCCTAACATCACAACTGGTGAGTAACTTAATTGATTATTTTCATAGCGGTCGAGGCGGCGGTGCCGCACAAGTCCCCGACCGCCGGGGCCTCCGCCCCAAAATTTTCATTTTTCTTTTATTAATTTTAAATATCAAGATATGTATTAAATATGCCTCCAATTTTATCTGTGAGAGCTATAGTCTAGCTGTTGAAGGCTCCCTTCAAAAGTCATTTCCTAATGAGAGGTCGCGTGTTCAAATTCGATGAGCAGCAAAATGCTTTTTTTTTAACACAAAAAAAACAAATTTGGGCTCAAGTCTCAACCAGTCGGCTCCCTCCCTCTTTAAACAAAAAAACAAACATCCATTGGGTTTCAAAAAATAGAGAGCATTAAAAACATCACAAATACAATCCAAAAAAAGTTCCCCATTAATTATTGTAGGAATCTCAACTTCCAAGTAAAGATCTTTTGGTAAGTTATTGTTTTGAGAATTATTTTGCTCTAATTCATCATTAACATGGATTGATTCAATTGCATCAATTTTTATTCCATTTTGCTTAGGTTTTCAAAATTCTCAAATCTCAATATTATATTTAATTTAGGATTCTCAATATTACGTTAAATTAATTGTGTTTAGCTTTAGATTTTACATTACTTTTATTGGTAATGTATGTAATGGATGACTTGTATTTTACATGATTACATTAAATTTGGTTTGTCTTTTTGTTTCAATAGGAGAATTACAAATGCCTCCTACCCGGAAATATCCGTCTGGACATGAAAAACGTAAAAAAAAAAAAAAAAAAAACACGAAGAAGAGTTCATCAATAGATTTGTTGTGAAGCCGACAAATCCATTACTTGAAAATTTAGCTAATGAAGAACAAAATGATGGTGGTGAATTACATGAAGGCTTAACATTTGAAAATGATGTGAATGAACATGTGAATGAAATTGAGGACAATCAAAGTGGCGGTGTTTTAATCATAGAAAATGTTTATAATGTTGTTGAAGCTCATGACGATGATGATGGTGATGGTGATGGAGATGAAATTATCCACTCTGAATCTGATGGTGTGAATGAAGAACCAAATACATCAATTCCACTTGACATCTTTGATCCAAGAAATTTTGATGATTTAGATCTTAAGTGGAAGGATCAATTAGTGAAAAAGGGTCCTATAAGAGATGTATTAATCGAAAAAGGTCCAAAAGATGTATCAAAGAAACGTTTCTCTTTAAAATTCTATACCCGAATTTTACCAAATCGCCAAAAACATCATAGAGATTGGTTGGTGTATTTAAAAGCACTTGATAAAGCATTTTGTTTTTGTTGCAAGTTGTTTAAAAATGGCCCTCAATAAAGTCACTTGGCAAATGAGGGATATTGTGATTGGGGGCATCTTGGTAGTAGATTTAAAGAGCATGAAACAAGTATTGAACATGTAAAAAACTACACAAGTTGGATTGAAGAAAAGGTTTGAGAAATATGAAGATCTTTTTGGATTTCTTTTCACAACTGATAAGTTGAGGCTCATTGAATGATGAGGACTTGAAGAGTCGTTTCAAGAATCTTGAAAGAAAACTACAAATGAAAAGGGCACAAGACCAAATATTTCAAATTTGGATGGGGATAATTTATATCAAGAATTGAAGATCATGCAACATATTCTACCACAGGAAGCAAAAACAGCTAGTGCAATAATGAACTTTTTGAAAAAAATGAATTATTTTTCCAATTCATTCATTGCATATAAGATATTGTTGACTATTCCGGTGACCGTTGCATCTGCATAGAGAAGTTTTTCTAGATTGAAGTTTTTGAATCTTGTTTGAGATCAACCACGACACAGACAAGATTGAATATATTATCTTTGATTTCAATTGAGAGTGAATTTCTAGACATTCTTGATTATGAAAGATTGCTTGATGACTTTGCAGATAAAAATGCAAGGAGATCAATTTTCTATGCCTAATATAATGATAGTTTTTCTTATAAATCTTTCATGTAATGACATTAAAGTATCTCTTTCGTAGCATTATTGTACTGAAATTGAAAACATTGAATCAAATATAGTGTTTACTATACATTTATTTGATGTTTTGATCAATAATTTTTTTAATATTGATTAATTAATTAATTTTAATTTTTCATAAAAAGGTTTCTTTTTGTTTCTCGCACCGAACCCTTAAAAGTATAGGAACGACCCTGATTATTCTACATCTGTTGATTGCATGCTCAATTTCGTCACTAATACATAATTTTTTTCATGTTTCAATTTAAAAAATTACACACTTTGTAGCCATAATTCTGTCTACATACAATTTTGATTTTTTTTTATGACAAGTGATGATTTATGAAAGTTGTGACTGATCGTGACGTCACAATTGGTGAATAACGTAATTGATTATTCTACATCTCGTTAATTGCATGATCAATTTCGTCACTAATACATCTATTTTTCGTGTTTGAATTTAAAATTTTAGACACTTTGTAGCCATAATTTTGGCTACAATTTCTTTATTAGAACTATGTAAGAAGTCCTAATGTTTAAAACTTTGAATTAACTAAAACTGAGTTATTAATTTGTTTTCCTTATTAGAAGTATGTAACATACCAAAATTGTAAAAAACAAAAAGTAACAGTAATACAGTAGATTTACGTTGGAAAACGTCCAAGCACTTGAAACTTCTTTTATGTTTAGGAGTCCTGTTTAGTTATTACAATTTAATCAATTAATTATTCAAACTCCAAATTATCACTTTGTGTTTAGGTATCATAAACTAATGTAACATTGTCATTGAGTAGAAGGTTTAGGATTCAATAATTAAAATCTTTTACGATTCAACAATTCAAGAAACTAGAAGAATGAGATTCAACAACTAATGTAACATAAATAATAGGTTTTGGGTTCACTAATTAATATTGCTTTGAGAATTTTCCCGGTTTTTTATTTTCTAGAATTTAAATATACATGTACGCGTGCAAGATACGTACACTAAAATTAGATTGGAGTGCTTGATAGGGTTCTCTATTATCAAACCTGGGTGAGGCGTATGTTAATGTAAGGCTATCTGATTTATATTGTGAGAGATTTTTAAAGATTAAGTAAATTCAATGCTTAAAAATATATAATTAATCTAGACAATCAAAGAACTTTGACCAAAAACTCAAAGGTTTAAATTATATAAAAATAAAAGTTAATTTCTTGAATGTTTAAAAATAATTATAAATTTATCACGTAGGTAATATCATTAATAAAATTATAACTCAAATTATAGGTTTAAAATAAAGAGAATGAAAATCTAAATACTTATTACACGTAATTCAATAACTAAGTTAGTGTAATAATATTATTTTATCATTTAAATGAATGTTGTACTATTTCACATAATTCTTTTTTTCTATAAAATTTTAATTTATTGACACGTGTAACGCAATAATAAAACTACTTTAAAAAATCACAAGACAGAGTTTGGGATTCGCACGGCATAATTTGTTGTAAATTCTACCTTAAGGCAGAGTTTGCTTTCACAAGCTCTGAGAGTTTGCAGGTAAACTATATCTTGTGAATTTCACACTCTGTCTTGCAATTTTTTTTTAATTTTTTACTGAACTGGGTAATCAGGACCTCGGGATATTTTCAGCCATTTTTTTAAGCGGATGACAAAAATTAAAGACCAACAATTTATGGGACAAAAATTAAAGAACAATGGCTTCGAAGGAAATCCGCGCAAAAAAGTGTTAAGAATAGATATCAACTATTGAACTTTAAAGTTCGATCCAATATGATAAATTAAATTTCAGTGCAGTAAATCCTGATTTGATTCGGTAATTTACTCCCACTTTGGTGGGCAAGTGAAGTGGTAGCCGATTTTGGGATCTTATTTAAAGTATAGCCGAATTTGATAAATATTTACAAGTATTATAGTTCAAATCTAAATCTCCGAAGTTGGTACAGCGGAGGACCATCCTTTCTGAAAAATTTAGCCAAAACCATTTTATATTGAACAGTGATCAGCATTAACCGTGTCAAACTATTAAGGGAAGACAAAAGGGAATTTTGCAATCTCATTATCACCTTTAGCATTCAAACATTATTGATGGCCTCTTGCTTATTCAAAAATGACAAAGTAACCTTGAATGTTCAAACTCGTGACCGGCCACTAAGAATTTACTATAAATATGATAGAAACCGTGTATATTTGTGAATATTTAGGTTACTTACCATATTTTGTAGGATTTTTGTACAAATGTAATTAGGAGATTAGTATTATAGTAAGAATAGTATTTTTCATATTTAGAGATTGTATATTATATATATAGACCTCTTTATTAATGAAAATGATCAAGGGGTTATTCTCTCACATGGTATCAGAAGTCTAGGGCAAATTTTTCTTCTCCGAACTACACTTCCGCCGCCTAGCACCCTCGGAATCCACGATTCCGACACATTATTCTCTCTAAAAATTTTCCTATCTTCTCAAATTCTCTTCCTAATCCCTAATTCTCCTCTTGTTCTTTCATTATATTTACCTCAAAGAACACGTTTCATCCTGTTCTTACTGCCTCCAACATCAAGAACCACATCCCTATCGTTCTTGAGATGGAAAACGTCCAATACGCGACGTGGGTAGAATTATTTAAAGTTCACGCACGCTCGCATCAAGTCCTTCGCCACATCATCCCCACAGATACATGCAAGGAGAAGATGCCTACCGCCAATGATGACCCTGTGTTATGGACGACTCTTGATGCTACCGTACTCCAGTGGATATATTTCACTATCTCTATGGACCTTTGCAGGAGATTATTGAATCTGACGCCACAACGATGGACACTTGGAATAGGGTGCGTGATAAATTCCAAGATAACAAAAAATTTCATATTCACTCTTGAGCAGGAATGTCTCAGCTTGTTGTAAAAGGCTGAAGGAATTGGCGGATCAACTCCAGAACATTTGTGCGCCCGTCACGAATGATCGTCTTGTTCTTCAGATTGTTGCCGGCCTATCCGAGGCCTATAATGGTGTTGAGACTCTTCTCCGTCAAAGCAGTCCTCTTCCTCTATTTTATCAAGCCCGGTCTATGCTCACCCTTGAAGAGGTGGGGTTGGCTAAAAAGGTCGCAATTGGAGCAACTTCCGCCATGACGGCGGCCTCGCCACAAAATTAATACTATCCATCATCTTCGGTTAATTCCACTCCAAATTGGAACAACGGGGGTGGAAAATAAGGTCAAAATTGGAAGTCCGACGGAAAAGGCGGCGGCAGCCACGACAGCAACAGTGGCGGCAGTAGTAGTCATAGTGGCAGCCGGCAGGGGCAACCACAGCTTGGGCCAGGGCAGTGGGCCAACAATGCTGCTGGCCAGTGGCCCAACTAGCCCAGTTACCCCTTTCCAGTTCCATCAGTTTACCGTGTGAATTGGGTCTGGCTGGCCTAATTCACATCAGTTTCAGTCTAGTCAGTCGGCAGTTGGGCCTTGTCAGCAGGCCTTCACAACTGCGGGCCCAGCAGCAGTTCTGATACCCACAGATATCAAGTCCGCGATGCATACACTTGGATTAAATCCCCCGGACACAAATTGGTAATAGACACTGGAGCCACTTCTCATATGACGTCCGCGCAAGGTAATCTCTCGTCTTATTTCAGTTTGAGCAAAAATCGTGACATAATTATTAGTAATGGCAATTCAATTCCAATTTGTGGTTATGGTCACACAAATCCCCCCCCCCCCCCCCCCCCACATCCACCTCTCGTCCTCAAAAATGTCTTCCATGCCCCTTAATAAAAATTTGGCGTCTGTCCGAAAATTCACAACTGATAATTGAGTTTCTGTTAACTTTGACCCTTTTGAATTTTCTGTAAAGAATTTCAAGACGGGGATACCTTTAATGAGGTGTAATAGTCGTCGAGAGCTTTATCCAATCACTACTACCACCATTTCCACTAGTCAAGCCACACCTTCCACATTTACCGCTCTTGCTCCTTCTTTGTGGCATGCCCGTTTGGGTCATCCGAGGTCGTCTATTATTTCTTCTCTTAAAAATAATAATTCCATTGATTGTTACGAGTACGCGTAATACTCATATTTGTCCTTCTTGTCCTCTAGGAAAACATGTTAGATTATCGTTTGTCACCTCTACTTCTAGTACGTTGATGCCTTTTAACATTATTCATAGTGATTTATAGACATATCTCGTTTTGAGTTCTTTGGGCCATCGTTATTATGTTTTATTTTTGGATGATTATTCTATTTTTTTTGTGGAAACTTCCTTTGTCAAAAAAATCTCAATTTTTTTTTCACATTCTTAAAATTTAGAGCTTTCATCCGTACCCAATTTGCACGGGAAATTAAAAACATTCAATGTGATAATGGTAGGGAATATGATAATGGGTCATTTCAAGAATTTTGTGACACTCATGGCATATTTTTTTGTTTTTCTTGTCCTCATACGTCCTCACAAAATGGGAAGACCGAAAGAAAAATTTGTACTATTAATAATATTGTTCGCACTTTACAAGTCCATGCTTCATTACCCCCATCTTTTGGCATCATGCGTTACAAATGCCGACCTACCTCCTTAACATTCTCCCTAACAAAGGTTTAGCATATCAATCCCCACTTAAATTTATTTACAATAAAGATCCCTCGCATTCTCATCTTAGGGTGTTTGGGTGCTTGTGCTGTTCATTTTTTCCGTCCACTATAATTAATAAACTTCAAGCTCGGTCTACCGCTTGTTTATTTTTGAGTTTTCCGTCTAATCATCGTGATTATAAATGTTTTGATTCATCTTTTAATAAAATTATAATTAGTCGCCATGTTATTTTTGATGAAACTCAATTTCAATTTGCTCAAGTGTCTAAACCTGTGTCGAGTGCTTATAATTTTTTAGATGATGCTCCCTCCCCGTATAACAGTGGGCTCGAGAGTCAAATCTACCAGCAGGCCCACTGCCTGCTGGTCCAAACAATCTCGGCAATGTTCCAATCCCTCAGACCAGTTCTGAGTCCCAGCCCAGTGGCGATCTTAGCCTAGTTTTTGGTTCCGAGACTTAGTCCAGTCTCGGTCCAGTTTCTGGCCCAGACTCTCGAACCAATCTCGGTCCAATTTCTGGCCCAAATTTTTCTCATTCTCCTCTGGGTCGTCAGCCAACCGATATTCGGCCAGCAGGCTCACTGCATGTTGGCCAGTCCACCACTGAACCAATAATTATCCAAATTCCGTCAAATTTTATCTCAAGTCAAGGACCCGTTACGCGTAGCCAATGAGGTATTTTTAAATCAAAACAACATTTTAATCTTACTTCTAATGTCACTAAATCACCCCTACCACGTAACCCAATATCTGCCCTTCATGACCCGAATTGGAAAATGGCCATGGTTAATAAATATAATGCTCTTATTGAAAATAAGACGTGAGATTTGGTGCCCCGTTCACCTGATGTTAATATTATTCCGTCTATGTGAATTTTTATTCATAAAGAAAATTCTGACGGTTCTTTTGAGAGGCATAAGGCCCGTCTTGTAGGTGATGGAAAAACACAACAGGTTGGCATAGATTGTGCAGAGACATTTAGTCCGATGGTCAAACCGGCAACTATTCGCACTGTGCTTAGTCTGACAGTCTCGAAAGCATGGCCCATTCATCAACTGGATGTGAATAATGGTTTCTTACACATTGATCTTAAGGAGACAGTATATATGCATCAACCCTTGGGTTTTAAGGAGCCCAATTATCCTTACCATGTCTGTTTGCTGAAGAAGTCCTTATATGGGCTTAAGCAGTCCCCGCGGGCTTGGTATAAGAGGTTTGCATATTATGTGTCTACTATTGGGTTTTCTCACAGTAGGTCTGATAATTCTCTGTTCATCTATCGTTGTGGTACTTCTCCAGTATACATTCTGTTATATGTGGATGATATTATTTTGATTGTCTCCTCTGATAATTTGCGCAAGTCTATCATGACCCTTGTCAGTTCAGAATTTGTTATGAAAGACTTGGGTCCCTTGAGTTATTTTTTGGGAATAGTTGTCACTCGTCATGCAGGTGGTCTATTTTTATCACAGAGGAAGTATGCGACTGAGATTATTGAGAGAGCTCTCATTTCATCTTGTAAGTCATCTTCTATTCCGGTTGATACCAAACCGAAGCTGAGTGCTACGTCTAGCACACCATATGAGGATCCCACCCACTATCGTAGTCTTGCACGGACTCTTCAGTAACTTACATTTACAAGACCAGTTATTACTTATGTAGTTCAGCATGTATGTTTATTTATGCATGATCCACTGATTGAGCGCATGCATGCGCTCAAACGCATTATACGATGCATACAGGGCATGCTTGATTATGAGTTGCATTTATATCCATCCTCCGTCTCTACTCTCGTATCTTACACAAATGCTGATTGGGGTGGATGTCCAGATACCAGACGTTCAACTTCTGGTTATTGTATGTTTCTTGGTGATAACTTGGTCTCTTGGTCGGCAAAACGCCAGGCTACTTTTTCGAGATCCAGTGCGGAGGCCGAGTATCGAGGTGTAGCCAATGTTGTGTATGAGTCATGTTGGCTGCATAATCTTTTATTAGAGCTTCACTTTCCTATTCAGAAAGCTACTTTGGTCTACTGTGATAATGTTAGTGACGTCTATCTCTGTGGGAATCCGGTCCAACATCAGCGCACTAAATATATCAAGATGGATATTCACTTTGTTCGCGAAAAGGTAGCTCGTGGACAAGTACGTGTCTTACATGTCCCTTCAAGGTACCAAATTGCTGACATATTTACTAAGGGTCTTCCTTTGGTTCTGTTTGAAGATTTTAGGGACAGTCTCAGCGTACGATAATCGCCCGCTATGACTGCGGGTGTGTGATAGAAACCGTGTATATTTGTGAATATTTATGTTACTTACCATATTTTGTAGGATTCTTGTACAAGTGTAATTAGGAGATTAGTATTATAGTAGGAATATGATTTTCCATATTTAGAGATTATATATTATATATATAGACATCTTCATTAATGAAAATAATTAAGAAATTATTTTCTCACAAAATATATTAGGGCGGACCATTAAGAGTTTATGATAGACAAGTTGTCACAACACCTGGCGAATCACCGAGAGTTTAGTACAAATATCGTAATCGTAACCTTGGAATAAATTATTCACATTTTCTAAAACAAATTTCACCAACACGTCTGAACATTGATTCAAATTCATGAAAATCAACTTGAAATGATTCTAAATTTGATATCCAGCATTTTAATACTAATCCTAACAAACTCAATAGTTAGATTTAACCCAGAATTTTAAAAAATTAAAACATTATGTCTTCTTTAACTTTTATTTTTTAAAACTCAACAAATTTAGAAGAAGAAGGAAAAGAAAATGATGGAAATTGGAAAAGGAGGAGGAGAAATAGAAGAGAAAGGAGGAGGAGAACAAGGCCAAGTTATGGCATGTGTATAGCCCCGTTGCTACAACACACAAATTCTTTTAATCGGGTAAAAAATTAAACACTAACTTTTACAAAGCATATTAGGTGAACTTTTCAGTATTTTAACATTTCACAAATTATTTCTTGTTACAAATTTATAAAAAATAGAAGGAAAGATTAAAAGATAAACTATAAAAACACTATAGTAAACTTTCTATATAATAACGTCGTTTGTTCGGATATTGTTTTTCTGCTATAAATGAAATATTGCTATAGCGAATATAAGTAGATACTTACCCGCACAGGGTGATTACACCAAACCAATGTAACTTACTATGGTTAAGTAATTTAATGAAGTAAATATATAGATTAATTAACCATAATTAAGTTATGTTATTATATATTAATACACATGACATGCATTCACTGATTTGATATAAACACCTGATGTAGATAAGTTTTTATTGAAAATATATAATATAACATAACATAAAAATCGATTCTATAAAACCTTTAGGCGTTATAGTGAAATATTGTTATAGAACATAGTGTTATAGAGAGGTTCTATAGCATATTATAAAGAATTATTTGAAAAATAAGTATAACTACTTGTAGTAGGCGTTAATACATGAATATGATTTTATAATGAAAATCTTGTTTCGCATTGCAAAGATCGTGAGCTTCATTAAGTTGTTGACCAAACCCAATCTTAATCCAAGGGCATATAGCTGTGACACGCAATCACTCGTTATTTCCCAAAAGAACCTCACATTTCCATGTTAGATACATGGTTCCATGGGGTATATAAGTAAACTTACTCGAAAAAGAGTAAAAGATAATTCATAATCTGTTGGCAAAGACAAGATAGTTCTAGTTTCAGCCCAACCTCTTTTGGCCCCACCACTTTATCTTTATCCTTTCAATTCCTTTTTTCTTCTATTTTTTATAAAGCAAAGGTCCCCACTTCAAATTATTACATTTATATCATTGCTTCTTCTTGATGCTATCAATTGGCATTATTTACGTCTCATTTTACGGGAAGGTGTTTAATTAGATACTAAAAGTATATTGAGATATAAATTAATTATATAAAAAATATCTTATAAACTTCATAATTTTTATTTGATTTTACTTTTTTTAAAATTGAAAGTTTATAAAAATAATTTTATATCTCATAAAAATAAAAGTATAATTTATCTGTGTCTTACTCATATCCTGTCAGACTCTACTTGTGAGATACAATAAGTATGATATTGTTGTTATTTTTGTTTATTGCATTTTATATCAAGTGAATCAAAATAAATCATGTTATTAAGGTCAACATGAATGTCATTACTAATTAATTTTTAAAATAGGATAAATAAGTATTAATTTGGCACAAATTAGAAAATAAGGTGTGTCGCACCCAAATGTATGATTTAGTGAGTAATATAGCGAGTTAAGAATCATGATATTTCATGTTTAAATTTTAATAGAGATAAAAATATTATATGTTCAAGTCTTAGTAGATAAAGTTATTAATATTTATGCTTTTAGAAGATAACTTATACGGTACTCCCTCCGATCCATATTAATATCATATTTTGCTTCGCGAAAGTCAATTTAGCTAATTTTAAGAGCTAAATTGATATTTAAAATTATAATTTAAATACTTAAAAACTATACAAAAATACTATAAATTACAATTCATCGCATATCATTATAGTGAAAAAATCTTAAAATATTAGTTAAAATTAATTTAATTTGACTATCAAAAATGAAATATGACAAGTATTATAGGATAAAAATAATATAAAATTAGTTGAAGCGATCGTAAACCGATTCGGAATCGAAATTATCCAAAAAAAAATAATGTATGTCATATTATATGGGTAGGAAATGGGACCCCGAGGGAGCATTGAAAAGTGCAAAAAGCAGTGAACAAACTTTTAAACTAAGCTAAGGGTATATTCGTCATTAAATGCTTATATAGATAAAGAGAGACACACAGGCAAAAAGAGAGGGAGAACGAAGAAGAAGAACAGAGAGAATGAGAGTTTAACGCCGTTAAATTTACCGTTACTATATGAAAGCAAAAAAAAACCATGGTGTCGGACCAAGAAATAGCTAGAGGTGTTGAAACTTTGCTCCGTCAATTAGATCCTAACGCCGTTACATCATTAAACGGCGTCGTACAACAACTCGGAGCAAAACTTGGACAAGACCTTTCACACAAAGCAGAGTTCATCAATGATCAGATCAACATTATCCTATCACAACAACAACAACATCCTTTTGTGGTTAAAGACCATTTTGCCCTCCTAAACCACTCACAATTTGCTCAACAACAGTTTTATTCCCATTTTGCCCTTCAACAACAACAACACCTCTACTTTCAGCACCATGTACCGCCGCCGGTGGCGAGAACAGTTGCTCCTCCTCCAGCTCAGCATGCATCGTCAAATGTCGCTTCTACCCCCACGGAAAGGTATGGTGTATAATTCGGGCGAGGATAAGTTTGTCTTTTTATTCTTTTAATTTAATTTTGTTATAATAAATTTGCATCGAGCAAAATGGTTTGCTGAAAAATTAAACAAAAAAAATTATAATAAATTCGTAAAAATGCATGAGTTTTGTTTTCTAGTTTATTCTTTATTTTATTTTATTGTTATTCTATTTTTTTTTACCTATTTAAGGGGCGAGAATTTGGTGCTGGTGGTTGAGCAAATATAGGTTGAGTAAAAAGCTGTTATTTTTTGTTTCTTAACAAAAAAAGATGTATTATAATAATTCTTAGGATCTGAAAATATATTTTTAAAAAAAGGATTTATTTTTTCTCACTATAATGTATAAAGGTCTAGTTAATTTTGTCCTAAATAGCTAGTTAGCTAACTGGAATTTGCAATTTATATACTTAGTATGTTTTGTTGTTTTAATTAGTCATTTCCCATATTTATGTGTTCAAAGTTGGTTGCAAATTACACATGATATATTAACAGGCTGATACTATAGGCTGTTACCTAGCCAAGTCAGGATCTTGTTACAATATGCAAGTAGACAGCAGTTTAAATTCGTTGTTGGTGTTTCAGCTAACGTTTTTTTTAAAATAAATTTTTGATAACGTGGTGTCTGAGCCGGCTTGCTCGCACCTCGACTATTCCATCGGGTTTTTAGTGTTTTGGCTAAACATACTTTGGCAAAAGTAAAAGAAAGGTAAAATGGATAAAAAAAAAATTTGCTTTTCATCCGCTTGATGCTAGTGATGAAATCTACCTGCTTCATAAAAATGGGGATAAAATGGACAAAAATAAAGAGTTAATTCTCAAGTCTTGGTGGACATTGTTATCGGTTGTGCTGGTGAAATTTGCCAAGGTGTAAGCAAGCTAGCGTGGATACCACTATTTAAAAAAAATGGTCACATTTACCTTTCTTATGTAGGTAGCTAAAACCATCTTATACTGCTTTTCACCTTTTACATTTTCTAAAGTGAATTTGAGCTTTGGGGAGTTAGTTCTTTAATTTGACTCTTAGATGTATTTCTACTTAAGAATCAACGATTTTGGGAAATTCTAAATTGAAACTGCCTTAAATCAAACATAATGATGCGGAGGAATGCATTGCACGTTATACCATAAGTGTTCTGCGTCTTTTAGACCAATTTTGTTTCCTAAGTAATGTCTGAGATCGATATAGTCCTGATTGACGAGACTCGCAGCGAAGTGAACGCTAAGCTGGAGGTTTGGAGATAAACGCTGGAGTCTAAAGGGTTCAGGCTAAGTAGGACCAAGACATAATACTTGGAGTGCAACTTGAGCCAGGCGTGGAGGTGAGGCTTAGTACTCAGGTCATTTCAAAAAAAGGAAGCTTCAAGTACCTCGGGTCTATCATCCAAGAGAATGGAGAGATTGATGACGATGTCACACATCGTATTGGGGCAAGATGGATGAAATGGAGGCTCGCATCTGGAGTCTTGTGCGATAAAAAGGTGCCACCAAAACTTAAAGGCAAGTTCTATAGGGTGGTGGTTAGACCGACTATGTTGTATGGGGCGGAGTGTTGGCCAATCAAGACTTCGCACATTCAAAAGATGAAAGTTGCGGAGATGAGGATGTTGAGATGAATGTGTGGACATACAAGGAGTGATACGATTAGAAATGATGATTTTTGGGACAGAGTGTGAGTGACCTTGGTGGAGGATAAGACGTGGAAAGCGAGGTTGAGATGGTTCAGGCATGTGCAGAGGAGAGACACGGAAGTGTGAGAGGTTGACTATGGACGGGTTCAGGAGGGGTAGAGGTAGGCCGAAGAAGTATTGAGGAGAGGTGATTAGACGGGATATGACACATGTGTAACTTACTGAGGACATGACCTTAGATAGGGAATTGTGGAGGACACGGATTAGGGTAGAAGGGTAGTAGGTAGTTGAGCGTAGTCCTACTTATGTTTACAAACTGGTAACTGATAGTTGTAGTGTTATTATTGTAGGCCTGCTTAACCTATCATACTAATAGACGCAGTATTACTTTATAGTCCTATGTCTCTTGATTTCTGCTGCTATGAGTTCTTTAGTTTACTTTGTTTGTCTTATTTATCTGCGTTAGTTACTGCTTCCTTTTTCAGAACGCGCTATCATGACTTATTCGCTTTTGTTACCATCATTTTCATACTGCTTTAAATTTCGTGTCCGGGTCTGACCGTTTCTCTTGCTTTGCGTCTCTTGCTTTGCTTGTGATTATGCTTTGTCTTGAGCCGAGGGTCTTTCGGAAACAACCGCTCTACCTACCAAGGTAGAGGTAAGGTCTGCGTACACTCTACCCTCTCCAGACCCCACGTTGTGGGATTTCACTGGGTATGTTGTTGTTGTTGTATTGATATGGATGTATGTTGTTGTTGTAAGCAATGTCTGAGATTCAATAATAAATGATATCTGATTCAGTTAAGTAAACTTATTTCCCTAGTATTACTTCACTTGTTTACATGGTTAAACTAGTTAAAGCCTCCTGTATCTGTTTCTATTTTGTCCAGTGCTACTTCTGGAACAAAAAGGAGAGGTGGACCAGGTGGTTTAAACAAAGTCTGCGGTGTTTCACCAGAACTTCAGGCCATTGTTGGTCAACCCGCAATGCCCAGGACAGAGGTATGATTTGTCATATCAAAAGAAGTTAACGAGTTTTAGTCGACTGTTATTATATAGATCATAAGTACATCTATCTTTGCTCGGTCAGATTGTGAAGCAGCTGTGGGTGTACATCAGGAAACACAACTTACAGGATCCCGGTAACAAACGAAAGATTATCTGCAACGATGCTCTGCGAGCACTCTTTGAAACAGACTGCACCGATATGTTCAAGATGAATAAGCTGCTGGCTAAACATATTACGGCACTCGATCCTTCAAGTATGTCAAAAAAGAAAAAACGCTTTCTGTTCGTAATATATCTCTTATTCCCACACTTCCCAAAAGTATATAGAAAATGAATAAAAGGAAAAATTGACAAATAGCTACAGTTGAAAGGTTTATAACTATTTTTTAAACGACGTTTCCCTGTCCAACCCCTGCAGAACAAGCTGAGCAAGCTAAAAGATTGAAGGTTGAATCTGCTTCTGTGGCTGCTAAGGTTGAACAACCTAGCTCATCGACTGTTATGATATCTGATGCGCTCGCCAAATTTTTTGGAAGTGAAGAAAAGCAGATACTCCAAACAGATGCCTTGAAACATATTTGGGAGTATATAAAGCTTAACCAACTTGAGGTAGATGTGTATAATCTACTTGATTTATTTGGTTATACAGAAGGGATGTGTTGGTGTTTCTCTTCTCTTAGTTCCTTTCTGTTTTCTACCTCCTTTCCGTCAGTAATTCCTCACTACTACAAGTGTTTAATATCTCTAAGCAACATCATCACATATCTCTGCATCTTTAGCATATATTTCTGCTTGCAGGATCCTGTGAATTCTATGGTGATCATGTGTGACGCAAAGCTTCAAGAACTCCTAGAATGTGGAAGTGTTTCTGCCACGGAAATACCTGACATGCTGGCACGTCGTCATTTTGTCTAGCAATGACTATACATCTACATTACTATGGTAGGTAAATTATCATGCTAAGTTAACTTCTCCATAAGCAGAAAGGCTAGTTTACCATTTTATTATCGAGGGAGATCGTATCAAATCAAGAAATAACTATAACAAATTGCAATAAGCAGTGTAATATTTTAATTTTACAATTCTTATGCAAGAGACCTACAGATAGGGAAGGTTCGCAATAGCGCTAATTTAACTTGAGGGGTAATTAATAGAAAATGTACAGTATACTTTCTGAAGGAAACTGAAAGAAAAGGTTTGCGGTTTCATCAAATGCAAGCGAGCTCTTTTCATTTCACGTGATGTTAAGACAAACAGTTCATTAATATTATCTAGAACTAGAATAAGCTGAAGTCATTTTAGCTCTTGTATGAGCTATGGTACATTAGCCCTTATATTCTGGTCTACAGAGTGTTCATAGTGACGATGACAAAATCGCTGCACCTCAAGTAATCGTCTAATATCTTATACTACAAGAGTAAGTTCGACTTGAACCTATAAAAAAAGATTATGTTTGACTTTAACTTCCATCTATTTACGACCTTTTCTGGTTTGATCCACAACCTCCGTCTGTGTTTGTTTTGGCAGGTATTTCAGGTCATAGCTGTCTAGTTGGTTGATGACACACTAATGTTTCCGAAGATGTATCTTGGTTTTTAGGTAATTTTAGTTTGTTAACATAGTTAGACTTATGGTATGTAATTAAAAATCTGGATTGATCTGCTCCCGGGCTTATGGCAGAAGGATGTTTTTGTAATTACGCCACGGCCTTGTTCTATGTTCACTAGCCTCCTTTATTGTAAAATCCTGGCCTTAATATATGGATAGTAGGAACATTAACAGATTCTTAGCTTGTTCGAACACGTTGGAATTAAGATGTACATGTCAGGTCTACAATATAAATTGGAGGGTACATTTCTCTTTCGTCTTTGATGTGAAATTTCCATTACTTACTGCTTTCGTTGCCCCTGTTGAGGAAATGTCCATACAAAGATCTTCTATGTTTTATTTACGAGTGACATTTCAAACATTGGAGTTGCATCACTTCCCTAATGCTTGTGTGGCATATCGATTGTAATGTACTTCATCTGTGATAATATTCATAGATGGAAGCAAAAATGCTGCTTCTATTACTACAATTTTTGTTACTGAATTACATGAAGTTCCTACTGTTCTTTACAAAGTACAGCAGAGCTGCAAATAGTAGAATATTTATCTTCATTTTGGTGTTCACCTTATTCGTAGTAGTATTAGTTAGTAATCGCGTAATTTCTTTTCTTCGATGTGTATTACTATCTGTTGCCTCATTTGCTTTTTATCTTGCTATTTTGTTGTCATATTTTTCTTGATACTGTACTTCGAGTCCTTTTCTTTTCTTTCGAAGCCAGGTGTCTATTGGAAACAACCTCTCTACCCCACAAAGATAGGGGTAAGGTGTACGTACATCCTACCCTCCCCAGACCCAACTTGTGGGACTTCACTGGTTATGTTGTATTTGAGGGTATATTTACCTTTCTTCTTTGATGTAAATTTTCAAATTGCTTTCTTTGTCCCTATTGGGGAAATGATCTCTTATAATGACCCAGTTTCTTTCGAGCCAGGGGTCTATCGGAAACAGTCTCTCTACCCCATAAAGGTAGGGTAAGGTCTGTTCACTCGGTATATTGTTGTTGTACAATTTGAATAGAAAGAGAATAACCGTACTAAGGTCTCCTTTACTTTATTACCGATCTCCTCTGTAAAGGGTCATATAACTACAATTTTGTTAGTGAATTACATTAAGTTCCTAGAGTTCTTGACAAAGTACAGTAGAGCTGCAATTAGTAGAATAGTGAAGATGCTCATATCCTTTTTGTTCTTTCCCTTGAAAAGATCTGGACTCATCTTTTGAATTGCTCTCAAAATGAAGGATGATATTTTCTGGTGAATTTTGAAGAAAAATAGAAGGAATAATATTAGTACTAGCTAAAATTGTAGGTCATGTATCTATAATTTTGTTGTCATAATGTATTACTATTAGTACTCACCAACATAAGTGGCTCAATATGAAAGGAGTGGCTCCATGAATATCTCCACATTCCTGTCATTCAAAGGGAAAAATAGTCAGTTCGAAGCGGATTCATTATTCACAGAGCTTTGAATCGTGATCTTTCTTGGTTATAAAAGAAAATTATTATTTAGCTATTAGATAGGTATATAGACATATATTTTTTCAACTTCAAATAATTTTCTTTTTAACTTCAACCGGATATTGTCCAAATATCTACATAATTTTCTTGAACTGCATTTTCAATGTTTTTTATGTTTAGTATTGGCCATATATATATATACACACATATATCAAACAAGTGTAGAGAAATGTTGAAATTAACATTCTATTTTTTTCCTCTTCACCTTATCATCATCTTGCCCCTGCAATAATGGCATGTATAGAAGCTAAAACCTTTGCTGCAAAAAAAAAAGACAATTGAAGACAGACTAAACTTTTTACCACATACAATTAGAAGAATTTGCATTAATCGGGTCAGTAAATTTTGAATATCTGACAATAACCAAAAAAAAGTTGGAAGAATAAAAGAATAGAACAATGGGCTAACCTAGTTCCCAATTACTTGCTGCAAGGAGAAAAACAATATATCATCAAACCTGTTTGTATATAAATTACTAAAAGATCACTATTTTTGCACTGAAATTTCCTACTACAAAATGTTTAGTGGCTATACCCATTGAACGTCGGTGGAAAAAACTTAAATATTAGTGTCTTCACACGAAAAAATTAGGAAGTATCCCAACGTTTTAATAGAAACATGTTTCCCACCATGCGTTTTCTCAGTGAGGTGGTTCGGTGGGATAAGATGGAAAAATCATATTTTATAACATAAATTTCTCACTAAATATCGGTGGGGAAAACCTCTATTTCTAGTTGTGATATACAATTAGGATCAGACAGGGGGAAATTTGTTTAATATATACTCCATTACAAATGTTACTTTAGGTTATATATTCCTTTTCACAGGACATTAATTAATAAAAAATAATAAATAGGATTTATAAATAAAGCACAAGAGATTTTTATAAATGGTCATAAAAGATCATTTCCTCAAAAATATTTGAGCAGTTTACAATCTCAACAAAGCCTTCCCTTCCCTATTATACATGGGCCTCAGATCTATATCATTTGTTTTAAGATTATTTTTTTCACAGTTTTTAAGAGAGACATTTAATTGCATTAATTATAAAAGTATTTGTCTAAACTATCTTTTATCTCTCTTATGAACGTCTCACTTTATAATTAACACTCCACTTACCGGAGAGGTAAGTATAAATATTCTCAAAAGAAAAAAAGAAGAAGAAATATTAGTTTAACATACCTCTTTTCTTTAATATCTCGAAATAAAATCAGTTTGTCAATATGACTTATATTTTGAGATAGGAGAGATTAATAAATAAAAGTTTAACATACCTCCTTGCCATAGAAAGTTTGTGAGGTAAGCAACATTGCTAATGCATCTACATTTTTCTCCATTTATATCAGACAATTCATTAAGATTTTTATTTCTAAGTGCAGTATAAAGTTTTTGTACTGTTTCCATAGCTCTTTGACTTTCTTCTGGATTATTTTCTGAATTATCTCTAGCATTACATTTCAAAGGGTATAATAGGCAACTTTTTTTGGATACATAACTCAAAGAAGAAACTTGGTTTAAATGAATAAAATTATATTTTTGGTCATGAAATTGTATTTTTGGATGGAGAGAAAAATATTGGGAATTTTTTTCTTGAAAAATTATTGGGATTTTTTTATTAGATATCAAGGTAGAAGGAAAGTTAGTGAACTCATTTTCAAGAATATTGTATGTGTATGAATGTGAAATGATTTGGCTATATATTTATTTATAAGAAGGATTATATGGTACTTTTGTTGGAAATTTGTCTTTGGTGGGGAGGTGCGTCCACCCGTATTTAATGACTTAAATACTAGGGTTCCGTATATTGGAGGCTTTGTCTCTTCACACGTGCATAATTTACTAAGTGAGTAGATGGCCGTAAGGCAAAAAATCGTTAAATTTCATTGAGAAATGAAAGAGATATTGGTCCACGAAGTAAGGTGTTTGAGGCATGGAAATATGGTGTGGGACAAATCTATCACATCGGTGAGAAAAAGAAGAATTGTTCTCTCTATAAGTCTCAAAATTGGCTAAGGATTTGGGACCCCAAGGGGTAACCCATGTGTTTGAAGGAGGGAGGACCTAGATGTGCTTGGGTTCAAGGCTAAGCCCACACGCGCGCCGCCGCCGCCCTCCCGTCCGGGCTCGGGTCACGGGTCACGGGTCGTGGGCTTCTTCTGATAGATCCCAAATTGTTTAATATTTACAGTTTGGTCCCTGGAGTTTCTGAAAAATTGAAATTGGGAATGACGAAAGGCAGAAAGTTTCTGTCTACCGTTTGGGTTGATTTTTGGAACGTTGCACATTAAATCAGCCATGATGGCTGATTAATTCCCTCACTAAATGGCCATAAACAGCAGCCATTACTTGGCTGATTACTCCTTTCACTAATGGCCATTATTTGGCTGATTACTCCCCTTACTAATGGCCATTACTTGACCGTTGAGGAGTCCATCCCTTATGCTATATATTGGTGTCTTTTGACACAATTGTGAAGACTATAACAGACAGAAAACGAGACTACACTATATACGAAACAGAAGAGAGCACTGAAATTCTGTCCACAAACAGTGAACAGAAAACTCAAAACTCTTCCTTCATTTTCCATTCTTCAGCAAGTCGTTTCGTGTTTATTTTCTTCCTCTTTATCAACCTATTTGCTTTGTAGTGTTGATTAGTTGTTGTTTCATCTTGGGAGACTATTGCCCGTTAACGTAAAAACATATATATACGGGACAATCTTGTCTTAAAGACAGAGAGACATCTCTCGACTCAGCCCACAGTTGTAACAATCCAGATTTAGTGTTTCTTGATTTCATGTTCAAGATCAAGACTCAACAAGTTTGCGGCAGTTATGAATATTGGCTTATTTGTTTATCCTTTCGAACACTTGTAATATTTATTTACTTTCCGTACTGTTTTACATATCCAACAACTTTTTCATAACATGAGTTTCACACATAAAGAGAATAAATGTTCATTAAGATTTAAGGAATTCAAGATTGGAATATTCTGGTACTGCAAAAGTACTTCTACCATCTAGATGTTGAGTATCATGGCCTATGGAACAGATATATCTATATAGAACAAGTAAAATATAGAGTTGAAAACTCACCTTTTCCTATATAATTGATGAGGGGGAGAGAGTTTCTGAAATCGGTGGCGGAGTAAGATTTTTTATTAAAAAAAATCAAAATATAAAAAAGTAAGTTGTGAAAGGGTATGAATTGACACCTCTTCCGCAAGGGTGTCTTCGCCACTATGTGAAACACGAAGTAATAAATAGATGAGTAACAAATGCGGGTATCAAATACAGGCGCATATTTGAAGGTCAATTTGTCATCACATATTAGGATTTGTGAATATGGATCGACATATTAGTTTATTGAAAAATAACTTATATATTTAGTGAACAATGTATTTTAACTCGATTTCTATTTAATGAATTATTAAAACATCCAATAATTATTGTGTATTATGGCTTGATTTTCTATTTTAAAATAATTAAATATCCATGGTTTACTATTACTACTGGACTTCATTGACAGGTGAAATGATACGACTTAAATATTTACAAAATCAATATTTGATAAAATTAAGATATTTCGTAACTCATTTAGTTGACTATCTAAACTTTCACTTTATTGGTGAGAGTTCGATTCTTCACCTTGTAATACCCTCCCATATTCCCCTTCTCCCTACCCTACCCCTATGTAATAAAAATAATTTTTAAAAAAGAAGATATTTTGTATATTAGAGAGATATTTGTGAGTTGTAACAAAGAGAAGTGTTGAGTATGGAATGGGCGGGGTTGAGGATTGGTCCTAAGCCCACGCATCTTGAGAATTTCATAGTCCAAAATGATTGTGCTGACTTGTTTCTACTAGGAATGCGTATCGGGTGGTTTGGTTCGGATTTGAAAGTTATCGGTTATCGGTTTGTAGACATGTTAAATCGTTAAAGAAGTTACTGAGTTATTGATTAATAGGTTGTTGATCATTATCGGTTCGGTTATGTTGAGTTGTGGAGCCTAATTCATCGCCGACACTATGAAGATCATACGGAGAGTGTGGAACGCTGATCGACCTGAGCGATCAGGTCGACGTGGGGGTTGGAAGGGGGTGGGCGCCGTATACAGACTAGGGCACCGTTTTTTTCTTCGAGGTCAAGCAAGAGAGAATTATAAACTCAAACTCCCTGTTTGATTATAGTGAAATCTGCAACGGTAAAGTGGACGTAGCTCTCGCATTGAGAGTGAACTACTATAAATATATGTGTTATTTGTTCTTCGCTTATTTACTGTTTTCTGATTAGGTAGGATTTGAGGCTCAAATCATAACGGGTTATTAGTTTAACCGTTAAGATTTCAGAAAAAAAATTCAAGAACAAAGAACCCATTTTGAAAACTTCCGAGGTAATGGAAGAATCTATAATACCAATTTAATAACAATGTGTGTTTCTAGAGCATATAGGCCTGAGAGCTGTGTCTTAGGCTCATGCTTTCGTAGTGCAGTAAATACATGTTACTTCATCCAATGTGCATTTAAATTATTTCTCAAACTTAAATGTATATACAAGCAAGCCTTTAAGTTGGTCTTATCTCAGTCACTCTCCAACAGATGGAACAGAGTTGGAGAAACCGAAGAAGGAAAACAAAAATTAAGAAGAAAACTAAAGACTTACCTGAAAATCGAGTCGGAGAAGTCGCCGCTACTAAAAGAGAGAGAGAGAGATTGAGTTTGTGAAGTGAGAATGAAATCTAACCCTAGGTCTAGTCAAGTGACTTTATATAGGGAAAGGTATAATTATAATTAAATAAATGGTTATCGGGTTATTGGTTCACCCGTTGACAAAAGTGACAAAATCGAGGCCCGAACCAATAGCCCGTAACTATATAACACCACCCGATACCCGAGCCAGTAACCCATTAACCCGATCCGTTAACCTAATAACCCAATTATCGATTCGGGTTATTGGTTTAACCATTAATTTGCATAGCCCTTGTTTCTACCCAATCGCAAATCCCAATAAGCTTCTCTATGTAAACGGGACAACGCCTCATAACGACACGTTCGAATGTGATCACTGTAAGGGATCGTTTGGTATTAGGGATAATGAAGATTTAATTTCAAGATTAAATTTGAGATAAGTTCATCCCATGTTTGGTTGGGATAAAATTGCGGTATAACTAATTTCGAGATTAGTTATTCCGGAATTATAGTGTTATTATTAGGAATAAGAGATATTTAATCCGGAATTAAATTTGAGATGAGTTTATCTCATGTTTGGTTGGGATAATGTCGCTTTTTTATTCATGTGGGAGAATGGAATAACTAATTTCGGGATAATTAATTTCGATAAAATTAATCACAGGATAACTCGTTTCCAACCAAATGACCCCTAATAGTTCTAAATTTTCAACCATGTCAACAGAGTGTCCATGACATCAGTGTACTATACATGGGAAAGTTCATTACCAATGTGAACATAATCCATCTAGTAGATCCATTTTCGAGGCCAGAAACAGTCCAGAATAATTCAAATTTCGCAGCATAATATATGTTGGTACTCCTATTATTTATAAGGAAAATAAAATGGAGCAACCAAACATTGTGGTATTAATTCTTATGTGGAGATTAGATCTCCTCAAATCTCAACTTTACACTATATAAGCTTATGCAAATTTTTATGTGACTATTAGCTCTTCTAAAACTCAAACCAAACGATCGAGTACTATTCACAAATTGTTTGTGTATTTGTCCTTGACTTTAATTGATCTTCACGGGGCGAATTTTACGTGTCTAAATTTTTTGGGGAAAATGTTCAAATTCACCTTTACTTGTCATTTATGATTTAGAATTACTCTCCAATATACTTTAAATTGGAGCACCATTAGGGTCAAGAAAAATACCAAACAATTTGTTGACGATAAGGATATGAATGACCCAAACTCCAAAGGCTATCACACGTTGAGGTCTCATGCACGCTTTTAGCCTAAAAATTCATCCTCCAAATGATTTGTCTCTCTGAAACCAATGTAGATAGAGGTGGAGCTAGAGTTCTAGCTACGGATTCGACAGAACTCAATAGCTTCCGCTAAAATACTATATTTGTATTAAGACATCTAATTCATTTAGAGTAATATTGGTTGCAACTTTCATGTGATCATTTAGACAATTTCGGAACATCTCTCCACATGATTTTTGGTACCAATTCATTTCTATGTGATGAATGACATTTCCTTGGAAATACGTTGTTGGATTTGCACGAATGTTATTTAGCTCTGTGTTCATTTTTGTAACAAATTCACAACGTATCATTTAACATATAGGCACCAAAACATGTTAACATGACGACGTTTATAATCAAAATATCATGTATACACTGATTATATACAAACTATACAATGAATACACTGCATATTGGCTACAATTTGTTAAAAGTTAAGGACTATGATTGGTTTTTGTTGTGGCCTTTATTAGTATGATGGGTAGTGTAAAATCCCAATAAAATACAAGTGTCGTTATATATGAAAATTAGTGAAAAATTGACTATTGACATGTGATAAGTAAGTCCTATCTATAAACAGACATCAATTCATCCTTCTTATAGTTATCAGAGAAAACTTTGAGCGTATTCTGCTACATAGCCAAGGAATTGTTGTCTGACGATCCATCTTCTTTCACTTTCTGGCATTGTGAGAACATGATAATCAATAGTAGTGGAAGTTCGTCGATCAGACTTGACGCCAACAGCTACTGTTGTCGAATCATAGAGTTAAACTGTACGTCTCTAGTTATTCCTTGAGCAAACATGGTATCCCTAAATGTTTCTAAAATGACACTCTTCGTGATCATCATACACATGAGATTTAATCAGTTTGTTACGGAACATAACATACTAGTTAATGGTTTTAGGTGGTACCTTGTAGAGTTTAATGCATTAGTTAAATTGCAACATCATTGGGCCATGAGATATGACTGATGAAGACAATAATCCAACCCAAATTTCCAATAGGGCCCCTCCCCTTTTATAAAGACTAGTGCATATGGGCCTTAAATGGCCCCACCTGCATACCTTATAAGTTAGGGATGTTAACAGTTTTAGCCAGTAAAATTTTGTTTATCCATCTAACCATAATACTATAGTTTGTAGCCGTTTCCATATATACGCATTTACAACAAGCTATAATCATATTACACATTGATTTTATGTAAATTATACGGTGATTATACATAAGTTATATATTGTATACTAGTTAAATTTTGTAAAAAAAAAAATAAAAAAATTAGGATTACTTTTCGTTTTAGGCAATCGTTGGACAAGTCCCTATCATTTATTGAAGTCCTAGCTGTTACAACTCAAAAGTATGAGGGGGGGGATTCCATAAGATCTAGTTATTCCTTGAAGTTGATTATATTTTTATCTTTTAATTGAATGATATAAGTTTACGTTAGTAGGAGTTGTTTCAAACCAATTCGTTAAACATTAATGAAGTAGTCATTTCACTGAGTGTTCAATTGAGAAGGAGAAAAATAATCGTTGAGGATTTGTATATCCCGAATTTAACTTATTTGGAATTGAGACGTAATAATTATTATTACTATAATCATTTCATTAAGTAATTTTAATGTTGAAATTCTTTTTTTGTTGGACTAAAGTGCTTAATTAAGTGACCATCATGTATAAATTAATACTAAATCATCTACGTGTATATCCACATTCTACCTTGCAAATTATACTATTTTCATGTCTAGCATCGGAGACTTTTTTATAATCGAGAGATTTTGAAGATCAGTATTCTATAATTAGAAATTGGGCGAAAAATATCAGACTTTTATCTGTGACAACCTAGCATCGGGCACTCTTTTTTGTTGCCTTTGTAATAGATCAAAGTATAAACCATACAATGGTGTGTGTGTGGGGTGGGGGGGGGGGATTATTTATAAATTTCATTAAAAATGAAATGGATATTATAACATTTTGTGATCTTGCTAAAATGATGTTTCCATATTTCAGGAAATCTCTACATCAAACATTACTGTTTAAACACCTCAACCCATATTAAATGCACATCAATTTTCAATAAAACTTACTTGTATTAGTTAAATAAGAAAGCTAAAATGGTATCTATCTTGAAAACAACTTTATAAAAGAGGGAGGCCCCTATTATTCTCAATAATGTTTTTTTATAGGTAACATTAATCATATGTATTTCTAACACTACCAAAAAGGGGATTTTCGATGTATGTTCCATCGAAAATTCGTCAGAATATAATCGTTGGTAACGTTTTCGAAGAAACACAACAATTTTCAGACGGACTCTATCGAAATCATCCCTCTGAAATTCTCATTTTCTTTCTTGGTAGTGTAAAAACTCCCTCATAATCCATCAATTTTTTCCTATTACAACTCTAAATTTGTTAAACAAGCACTTTGGCCCTTTCTAAAACCTAATCATATTGTTTAACAAGGGCAAGGTAGAAGATTCACTCTATCATCGTATACCAATTTTTTCTTTAAAGAATTAAAAAATTAAAAATTATAAAGTAGATAAAAATTCTCCAAAGTTATTGACAGACGACTAGTCATTGAATTGATGAAATAATTTCAAATCTAACTGACCAACTTTTAAGGCAGAAAACCTAGGATTTTATCTTCCTTGCTTTTTACGATGTTTTGATTGCCAAATAGTTTAGTCTGTTTTATTTTGAGTTATAAGTTTCGTGCGTGGATAGTGTATAAACCAACCTTTTATATTGATTGAGAAGGAAAGCTTTAGAGTAACGATAAAATTATCTCAGTGTAACTTATAAGTCGCAGATTCGAGTCGTGAAATCTATCATTGATGCTCGCGTCAAGGTTTACAAGTTGCCCTACAACACATTATTCCGTTGGGGTACAAACCTTCCTTGGACGACCTCGCGTGAATACGGAATACTTTGTTTATCAAACTATCCTTTTTATTAGTTAGATTGACCTACAGAAATTGGTGGAGCTAGGGTCAACGTCAAAATTATTCTTTATATATATATATATATATATATATATATATATATATATATATATATATATATAATAAATAATAATAATAATAGATGTTAAATTCTCTTACTTTTTTGTATTTTGAATCTCCTTAGTGAAAATTCCGATTTCACCATTATTTACGACAAAAAAGTATCATACCAAGTTAATACGATAATTTAATAAATAAAATAATAACTTATTATAACAAGTTAAAAAATCTATACCAACTTAAATATGTTATGTGAAATTATCAAATAAACTTTGGAAACTAGACAGGCCTTCCAACATGGACCATATATTTTTGCTAAAGTGAAAAATGACTCCAACATGAATTATTATATTTTAAAGGTGTTTGTTGATCTTTGTCCATAAATCTAGGAAAAAGGACCCGTCTTTATTATTATGTTGTCTTCAAAATTAACAATCTAGGACTTGCTTCCACGTATTTTTTGAGGTCATCATCGTAAGACATATGACTTGAACAATACACAAGTTATAACTAATAGAATAAAAGACTTACAAGGTACGTCGAAATAATCCATCGTAATTGTATTATATCACATGTGGCATTATGATAAGCTAAACCCATTCTGATTTTGATAGAATACAATTGATTGGATTTTTTCCCATGACTCAAACTAAAAATATATTATGGATCCTCTTGATGTAACTATATACATCGATTCGGCATCGAATAATCTTGAATATGAGACCGCTAATTGATAAATGGAAGAAATTTCACATCCATCTCACAACACGTTTTGGTGATAACAAGTTAGAGTTGCTGATATTTCTCACTTCATTCGGACATGTCCTCTGGACCATTAGATATTCGAGCCGTGATTTTTAATTTATGAGTTCTGGACTACAATGGTTTTTAGTTATCGGATTCTGGTAGATTATAAAGGATATAATTAATTATTCAAAAAAAGAAAAAAGAAATACGAAAGAATTCAATAGCAAAAAAGAAGAAAAACAGGAGTTGTCACAGAAAAATAAAAGAAACAGAGAGGAAAATACGAGTTTGACAAGACTGAAAAACCTTGGAGAATGGGTCCTTACATTCTTAAAATATTTTTCACCAATGTACTATTTAGGTAAAAAATAAAATAAGAGTACTAGGAATATAGTAATAGGAGTAAATAGTTGATGAATAGATCATGTATCATTCACTCTTTAATAAAAAAAAAATCGGGTTTATAGTTTATACTATGAAAAAAGAGAAATTTATGGTAAGAAATACTTCCATTTTAAGAGGATTATGTACCACATAAATCTGGATTAATCATATTAGTGAATTTTGAAAGGAAAAAAAGAGCTTAAGAGCTTGCATAAGTGAAACAAAAAAGAAAGAAGGGGAAATAACAGTTTTGGTCAACGAGTTATTGCTTTAATCCGATTTTGATCCTTGTATTATTGGATGTAGCGAATCTAACCTTGAATTAAGTGAAGGGTGTGATTTTGATCCAATTATTAAGTGAAGCTAATGGAAGTTAAGTTCTATTAAGGGCATTCTGGGGTTTTTCAATAAAAAGGACTATTCTTTTGGCCTAAGAAAGACTTGTTTCTTAAATTAAAAATAGACAAGTGATGCATAATTTTAATCTTCTTTGGATTTGTAGGTTTTGAAAGAAGTCAGAGATGATAATATTTTGATGCTAATCCATATAAGGGAAGATGATGGCAACATAGCAGCTAATGACAATAATTAAGACTAAGAATCGAAATCACATCCAAGTTAAGTTAGCTCCGTTAGTTTCAGTTAATGATTTGATCAAAATCACACCCTTCACATAATTGAAAGTTAAATTCGCTACGTCCAGTAATTCAAGGATCAAAATCGAAAAATATACTCACATAATACAAATAGCCAACTTAATTACTTATATTATCTCCATTTCGAATTATTTGTCGCTTTTCATTTTTTGAGCTTCAAGTTATGTGAACTTTGATCAAACCTTTAATAAATACTTGTTAATTGCGATTTATAATACTTTTCATATAAATTTTTAATATATGAATTTTAAGTTTAAAATAATGAATAGATCTAACCAAATTTAACTTCGAAGATTAGCTAAAGCAACTTACGAAAAAGAAAGAATGACACTTATTTTGAGATGAGTATTAATTATTATAATTTCTACAAATAAATACTTTAATTTTGCTACTAGTGAAACTCAAGTGACTGACTCATAAATATAATTTTTCTACCTTATAATAGTAGTACATTTCTAGTACTATATATGGCTGGCCAGTGGGTCGGGTCGGCCCGGTCACGCCCCGGTCCCGACCCGATCCCGCCCGAAACCCTCTTTTTGCAAAAATAACCGTTTACCAACGATCATTTTATATTTTGGCCGTTGTGCAACGGCCATTTTTGGCCTCCCCCCTCCCCCAACCCCCTTAATATTTATTTTTAACCCATACGTTATTATATTTACACTTTAACCCAATTTTCCAACTATAAATACCTCATTTTCTCTTCATCTTTCTCACAAATCTTCCTACAATCTCTCAATCTATATCTCTACAAGTCTACATTGTCTACTAAATATTCAATTTTATTTATTCATTTGGGAGTTGGGAGTGAAGTTGGCAACTAGCTTGAGGATCTTCCATCGAGCGAAGTTTCAATTTTCAACCTCTCGATTACACGTCAACACGTCGGCGTTTGGTACATTCGTTCCTTCATTAAATTATTATTGTCTATTTATTTTATATAGCGCACTTAATTTCATTTACTTTAATTATTTATTAGTATAATTATAAATTTATAATGGAAGGATTTAAACGTATGCTTACGGGTAGGGGTCATGCTTCTTCTAGTAGGGGCAACAAGGGCAAGGGTCCTATTTCTAGATAGAATCATATTCCTACACAGGATGATTTTGTTGATACTGGACATTTTCCTACAATACCATTAGATTTAGACGAGGAGCTATTTTCTGAAACTCACGAAGACTTTAATTTAGACGATGATCTAGATGATACACCCACTAATGTTGATGACAACACACCCACTAGTGCACCTTCAACTGAAATGACTCATATTCCCCCTAGTATGAGACGAGGTCTAGCAAAACGACCATTAAAATCAGATACATGGATATTTTTTTATAGGGACGTAGAGAATCAAGTAGCTAGATGTAAAATTTGTAAAGATGTTTTAAAATTTAAAACTGGAAAATGTCATAGTGGGACGGGGGGTTTAATTAGACACGTAGTAAGGGCTCATCCAGCTAGGTATGCCCAATACGAGGCTTTAAAATCGGGTGCGCAAACGCCCGCTCCATCGGGACAAGGTTCACATACTGATATTATCCCGGACCAAGTCCATGGTCAAATTAACCCTATGACAGGGGGAATTGTAGGCCCTAAATACAATAGACATAGAGATAAGGAAGCAATAGCAAAATTAGTTGTTGTGGAGGGTTTTCCTTTTTCATTTCCTTCATCTCCTGGTTTTATTCATTACATTAGAGATATGTATAATCCTGCTTTTAACGATTTTTCCAGATCAACTGTTAAGAGAGATGCATTTAAATTCGCACATGAATATCAACAATATTTACGTTAATCATTATATCATTTTAATGGCAAAGTGACTATCACTTATGTTATAGGCCGTAGTACTAACGACCATGATTATTTAACGGTAACTTGTCATTGGATAGATTATAAATGGTCTATGCAAAAACGTATCTTAGTGTATAGATATATAGATGATAGGCACACTAGTGCTTTTATTGCAAAAAATATTTATCAAATGTGCGATTATTATGGAATAACTGATAAAATTATGACTATTACATTAGATAACGCTTCTTCTAACAATTACGCTATTACAATTTTTAAAAATAGTTTAACTCCATCTTTTCCAGATCATCTTCATATAAAATGTGTGTGCCATATATATAACTTAATTGTAAAAGATGATCTAACACTTTTTGAAGACATTCTTAGTAAAATACAATTTGCTATAAACTTTATTTTAAAAAATAATAGAATACAACGAAGAAGAAAAATATAAAAAAACTTGTCACGATTGCCAACTACCTTATAGAAAAATCCAGAAGAAGTACCACTAGGTGGAATTCTTTATACGAGCAACTACTTGTTGCTTATAACTATAGAAAACCTATAACTTTATTTTTTAACTCTCATAATCAAAATCCAGTTGATATGGTTGTAGATGGCGATTGGGTAAAAATTTCCGAACTTATTGTATTTTTAGAGAAATTTTTTCAAGCAACAAAAGAATTTTCCGGTACATATTATTCTACTATTTCAATTATGTTGTTTTATATAGCTCTAATATTTTTATTATTTAGTGAATATATGGAAAAATCAGCTTATATGACATCTATTAAAAAAATATTTATCAAAATAAAAAAAAATTATTCCTATTCCCACTATTTATATTATTGGTGATGTATTAAATCCGACTATTAAAATAGACGGTACTAAATCACTTATTGAAACTATTTACGATTGTATAGAAGTACTACCACCTCCAAGTCCCAAAAATCCAAATCATCCACCACCTATTGAACAAACTAAAGAAGAAGTGTTGTCTAGCGTAGAAGACCAATGCAAAAAAGTATATAGATTTTACCAACAAGAAAGTGCTAGTAACCTACCGGCTTCCATACCATCTTCTTCTTATTCAACACAACCTCACAAAAGACATGATGTTATTGAGGCTAGTATTGAAAGCTTCAGAAATAGAATGTGCGGTCGTACCGCTACTAACCAAATTAGCGAGTTTGATATTTTTGTTTTGCAGGGTTCTGTACCGTACTAAGCAGTTCTCAATGAAGAAGGACGTGAAGATTTGTTGAAATATTGGAGGGGGAATGAGAAGACCTTTCCGACACTTTCAATTATGGCCTGAGATGTTTTGAATAGTCAAGCGTCATCAACTCTGAAAGCGCTTTTTCGGCCGGCAGATATCAAATAGGAGAGCATAGACACTCAGGCGGAGACATCTTGGAGATTATAGTATTATTCAGAGATTGGATACGAGCGGAGCGGAGAAGGTGCGGTCAACCGGAGATCAACGAAGAAGAAGACGAAAACTACAACGAAATCTTATCCGAAGGTGGTGGAAGCGACGTGGATCAATTTGACCAATAAATACCAATTCCAACCGAAGAACCACATGAAATTATCAAGAAACTAGAACATGTTTTTTTCAGAATGTAATTTTTTTAATTGCAATTATACTATGTAATTTGCAACTTTTGAACAACACCACAAAGTTGCAATTTTGACAATTGTATTTGTATTACAAAAAAATCATATGTCTATTAAATAATATAAGAGACACAAAAACAGTCTTGTAATGTTTTTATTACACTATCTTGTTTAATTATTGAGTTTTTTATATATATATATGTTATTTTTTAAATTAAGTGCAAAAAAATAATTTAAAAAAAATGCCCGGGATCCTGATCCCGATCCGATTCCGAAGGGATCGGGATCGGAGCGGGACTTCGGCAAATCCCGCCTATCCCGATCCCGACTGACCCGACCCGCCCTTTTCCCAGTCCCGCCCCAATCCGATCCCGCCAAACCCGACCCGCCAGTTCTGAGCCCGGCCCACTGGCCACCCCTAGTACTATATATGTCATACAACTTTACTATAGATCTAGGTGGACAAAAAGTCATGTGTGTGTCCTTTTCTGCAATAGTAACATGTTAATAAAGTATAAATTCCCATAATACATTTGGGTCCCACTATATGGATAGGAAAAGAAGTAAATAGAGATATTAGTATTAGTTGTTCAACTCCAATATCATAATAGAGATAATATTTAATTATGGTCTTAACTATTCATCTGCTTTATAGGCACATTATTGCTTTATAATTCACTGTAGTTTGATTTCTACTGCTATGCGTTCTTTAGTGTATTTTATTTAGCTTATTTAGTTGTGTTAGCTACTACTCCATTTTGTTCGAATGCACTTTATATTAAAGCTGGCCAGTGGGCCGGGCTCGGGTCTGGCAGGTCGGGTTTGGCGGGGTCGGGGTCGGGGCGGGACGGACGAAGGGGGCGGGGTCGGGTCTGGCGGGGTCAGGTTTGGCGGGGTCGGGGTCGGGATCAGGGCGTTTTTTTTAATAACATATGTATAAAAAAAACTCAATAAACAAGATAAGATAGTGTAATAAAAACATCCCAATGCTGTTTTTGTGCCTTTTATATTATTTACTAGACATATAATTTTTTTGTAATACAAATACAATTGTCTAAATTGCAACTTTGTGTTGTTGTCCAAAAGTTGCAAATTACATAATAAAATTGCAATTAAAAAAATTACATTCTCAAAAAAATCTGTTCTAATTGCTTGATAATTTCCTGTGGTTCTTCGGTTGGAATTTGTATTTGTTGGTCAAATTGATCCATGTCGCTTCCATCACATTCAGATAAGATTTCGTTGTAGTTTTCGTCTTCTTCGTTGATCTCCGGTTGACCGCACCTTCTTTTGTTGCTTGAAAAAATTTCTCTAAAAATACAATAAGTTCGAAAATTTTTACCCAATCAATATCTACAATCATATCAGCTGAATTTTGATTATGAGAGTTAAAAAATAAAGTTATAGGTTTTCTATAGTCATAAGCAACAAGTAGTTGCTCGTATAAAGAATTCCACCTAGTGGATACTTCTTCTGGAATTTTTCTATAAGGTAGTCCACAATCGTGACAAGTTTTTTTATATTCTTTTCTTCGTTGTACTCTATTACTTTTAAAAATAAAGTTTATAGCAAATTGTATTTTACTAAGAATGTCTTGAAAAAGTGATAAACCATCCTTTACAATTAAGTTATATATATGGCACGCGCATTTTATATGAAAATGATCTGGAAAAGATGGAGTTAAACTATTTTTTAAAATTGTAATAGCGTAATTGTTAGAAGAAGCGTTATCTAATGTAATAGTCATAATTTTATCGGTTATTCCATAATAATGGCACACTTGATAAATATTATCTGCAATAAAAGTACCAGTGTGCCTATCATCTATATATCTATACGCTAAGATACGTTTTTGCATAGACCATTTATAATCTATCCAATGACAAGTTACCGTTAAATAATCATGGTTGTTAGTACTACGACCTATATCAGACGTGATAGATATCTTGCCATTAAAATGATATAATAAATAACGTAAATATTGTTGATATTCATGTGCGAATTTAAATACATCTCTCTTAACAGTTGATCTAGAAAAATCGTTAAAAGCAAGATTATATATATCTCTAATGTAATAAATAAAATCGGGAGATGAAGGAAATGAAAAAGGCAAACCCTCCACATCAACTAATTTTGATATTGCTTTCCTATCTCTATGTTTATTGTATTTAGGGCCTACAATTCCCTCTGTCATGGGGTTAATTTGACCCTGTACTTGGTCCGAGACAATATGTGAACCTTGTTCCGATGGAGCGGACGTTTGCGCACCCGGTTTTGAAGCCTGGTATTGGGCATACCTAGCTGGATGAGCACTTACTACGTGTCTCATTAAACCCCCCCGTCCCACCGTGACCTTTTCCAGTTTTAAATTTTAAAACATTTTTACAAATTTTACATCTAGCTACTTGATTCTCTACGTCCTTATCAAAAAATATCCATGCATTTGATTTTAATGATCGTTTTGCTGGACCTTGTCTCATACTAGGGGGAATAAGAGGCATTTCAGTTGAAGGTGCACTAGTGGGTGTGTTGTCATCAACATTAGTGGGTGTATCATCTAGGTCATCGTCTAAATTAAAGTCTTCTTGAGTTTCAGAAAATAGCTCCTCGTCTAAATCTAATGGTATTGTAGGAAAATGTTGTGTATCAACAAAATCATCTTGTGTAGGAATAGGATGAATAGAAGAAGTACCCTTGCCCTGGTTGCCCCTACTAGAAGAAGCACCCTTACCCTTAAACATACCTCTTAATCCTTCTATTTTAATTATGATAATAAATAATTAAAGATAATAAAATTAAGTGCGCTAAATAAAATAAACAGACAATAATAATTTAATGAAGGAACGAATGTACCAAACGCCGACGTAACGTCGACGTGTAATCGAGAGGTTGAAAAATTGAAACTTTGGTCGATGGAAGATCCTCAAGCTAGTTGCCAACTTCACTCCCAAATCCCAAATGAATAAATAAAATTGAATATTTAGTAAACAATGTAGACTTGTAGAGAGATATATTGAGAGATTAGAGAGATTGTAGGAAGATTTGTGAGAAAGATGAAGAGAAAATGAGTTATTTATAGTTGAAAAATTGGGTTAAAGTGTAAATATAATAACTTATGGGTTAAAAATAAATATTAAGGGGTAGGGGGGGGGGGGAGGCCAAAAATGGCCGTTGCCCAACAGCCAAATTCTAAAATGGTCGTTGGTGCAACGGTTATATTTGCAAAGGGGGGACTACGGGCGGGATCGGGGCGGGCTCGGGTTTGGCGGGCCTGGGGCGGGCTAGGGACGGGTCGGGACAAGACATTGTCCCATCCCGGTTCGAGTCCCGGTACCGATTTTTTTTTTTAATACTAATCGGTGTCGGGGCGGGGTCAGGGCGGTGTCGGGGCGGGGTCGGGCCATCCCGGCCCACTGGCCAGCTTTACTTTATATTGTTTTAATTCTTTATCTGAGTCTGACTGTTTCTCTGGCTTTACTCTATACTCTTACTTTACTCTTGCTTTGTTTTGATTGACTTGCTTGTGATTATGCTTTGTTTTGAGCCGAGTATCTCCCGGAAACAGCTGCTCTACCTACCAAGATGGATGTAAAGTCTGTGTTCATTCTACCCTCTCCAAACCCCGCAGTGTAGGATCTCACTGTGTATGTTGTTGTTGTTGATCTTAACTTAACTATTCATTTGATTGACTAAATAGATACTAATTGATTCTTGTCACAGTTTAGGCTCATAGTACGTAATGTCCGTTTTGGTATAATGGTATTTATGAATTTGTTCTTAGGTCATCATCAAACAGTAAAACGTAAGTAACTTGTGAACTTCTCTTATGCCTCATAAAATAATTTCAAATATCTTATAGCAAGAAAATATGATATTGTGTATAAGATAAAAAATCAAATATTTTTAGAACTTCGTACTGAGTCAAATTACTGTCATTTAATTAAAACGGTCAGACGGGTCATTTCGGAAACAACCGCTCTACCTACCAAGGTAGAGGTAAGGTCTGCGTACACTCTACCCTTCTCAAACCCCACGTTGCGAGATTTTACTAGATATGTTGTTGGCTAGACGGGTCGAATACTAGATTACTGAAACTCGTGAGATTGTGATTCAAACTACTATTTATGTCGGCATGACACAACTTTCATTAACAGTAAAAATACATAGTGAATCACATCAAATTTCACAAGATATAGTAAAATGTTTTTTACCATAGTGGTCAAAATGAGAATGTTAGAATTTGAAAAATAAATAGCCAACTTGATCATCTTTTTATTTTCTTTTTTTGATTTGTGGCAAACAGATAGATATGAACGTTAAGGCCAAAATAATAGTGAAGGGCCGGTGCAAATTGGGCCCCACTATCACGATTCACGATCATCAACGTCTAAATGGGCCCCTAATTCTGACATGGCACCTCCTTTTTTGATCCAATTCACTCCGCATACTTTTGGACTTTCTTTAAATGGGCCCTACTTTAATATGTTAATTAGGGCCTAGTGGGCCCATAACCTAAGCCCCTGAGATGCTTTCCAGGTACTACTCCTCGTGCTATTTGGGCCCCACTTGCATTTTTTGCCACGCTGGATTTGTGTCATTTGCCACTCTTATCTCTGCCACATCTGTGTGTAGTTGACAAAAAAATAACAAACTTTAAAAATATAAATTTAATTAATTTATTTATATCATTATTGCTGTGAAAAAAATATATTGAGAAAATGAATTATCGCCAAAGAGATGAACGGTGCTTGAACGATTTTATACAAAGGAGCGGGGTCGAAACGGTCTTTCGAAGATAGGGATACTGGTTGCCGGAGTAATCATCGTTGATCACAGATTAGCTGATAGCGAAAGTTATTTGAGTTTCTATCAAGATATAAAGGTTCTGATACGTACTATGTTAAATTACGTGATCAATTGATCATCTCATTCAAAAATTTAAGCTATTAAAAAAATGTACTTTTATTTAATTTATTATATGTTCAACAATTTGTTGAGAAAAATATTCCTACATAAGATCTTTCACAAAACAACATAATATTTTATTAGAGGGATTAGAAAAAATAATGTTCGCATATACTAATGCAGTGCTTCGGCAGCAGCGTGAGAAAGCATATATTGTTATCAAATATTTTGATATACTCCAAAAAAAAAAATCATATAAATTAAAATAATATTATGTTTAAATGAATATAAATTTAAAACAATGTTATTACTAGAATGATGTTAAATATGCTGACACATTTCAGAATAGAAAAAGTAGAATAGTACAATTTGATATTGTTGTAATACGATAATTGACGTGGATACATGTCCCAAGAGAATATACAATAATGAACATTTAAATTTTAGTGTAGAATGTCTCGCTATTATAGTTTTACAATAAAGAACTTCATCAAAGCCAACTATTTCAAAGAAAAAAGTACTAAAATACAAGTAGAATTTTTTATTATTATTAAGATCCTAACAGTCAATAAACACGAAATTTTGGACTATAGGATTGGAAAATAAAACAAGAAAAGAGCCGTCATCAGGAATTAGAGTGCACTAAGCATATATTCAAGAATATATTAATTAGTATTAATGACTCATCCCTACAAACTAAAGTTGTTTAATACTTTTGCATACTTTAGATTGCCAAAGAATTATGATGTCCATGAAGGGGGCCGGGCGGATCAATAAGGATGGATCTGACAAACTTCTAAGTTAATAAATTTTCAAAACAAGGGCACGTGATATTTTAGGCAAATGTCATAGCAGGATAGAAGAAGAGTGTGATCTTAAACATGTTATAATATTTGTGAAGCTATAAAAAATTATAAGATTATAATTAAGGATAAAATGAGAAGTATAAAAGTTAAATTATTTTTAAATATAAAAATATATCATTCTTTTTAAAACAGATTAATAAAAAAAGTAGTGTTACTTAAAATGAGACAGGAAGAATAATTGTTACCAAGTTGAATCTTTCTTATCTCATGTTAATGTGAATAAAATAAAAAGCTTATTCACAGTATGATGGCCTTAAAATCTAATGTATTTGCATTTTAACTGATAATCCTTTAGTTAAAGTTACTTCTTTTGCGTGCATGAATCTTTAGTTTAATAATTAGTTGTGTAAATAATATGGCCAAAAAGATGGGGGATATCTCAAGCTAATTCTGATTTAAATTGACTTTTTTTTTTTAGTTTAAGAAATAATTAGTTTATCTCAAAAAAGTTATAAATGTCGAACTGAATTATGTTTACCATAATATAAATGTGAATAAATTTTATACAGAACTTAATGTGAACATATTTAATCAATGGAATATTGCAATTGACTTTCAAAAACTTAAGTATAGGAGCATATGTATCTTTTGTATCAAAACATTAATGAAAGAGGTGACGGGGAACGTTTTAGCCCAGATGTAGAATTTTGTGGTGTGAATTTAGATTTAATCGGATTTTAATACAAATATTGAGTATCGGTTGAAAAATATTACTAGATTCATTCCCTTAAACCAAGAGATTTTGTTGTAAAGGAGCTAGAATTAAGAAAAAGTAAATTTAAAAAGAAAAAAATAATATAAAATTAGAAGAACATGAAAGCATGATGATCTTAGTCACCTACTGCACAAAACACAGAAGAAGAAGAAAAAAGAGTCCTCCACCACCATGTGGCTTTGCTATTTCCTTATCAAACAAATGCCTTCAGACAAACTAATAAATGAATTTTAATTAATAATATTAACCAAACAAAAAGCCCCTCCCTCATCTTCAAAATCAAGAAGAAAAGAATGTGTTGGCATATTAGTTTTCTTATAAGAAATTATTTACGTGAATTTGTTCACATTTCCGGTCTAATGTTCGAATAGACAAACTAATAAATAATGTTATCAAAGAAAAAGCTCCTCATCATGAAAATCAATAAGGAAAGAAAAAAGGAAAAGAATGTGTTAGAATACTAGTTTTTTTCTAAGATACTATTTGCGTATTCACATTGTCGGTCTTATGTTCGAATAGAAAGACTAATAAATAAATGAAATCATAATGTTATCAAAGAAAAAGATCCTCATCGTGAAAATCAATAACGAAAAGAGGAAAAACAAGATTTTTTTTCGAATATTAATTGGATAGATGTTGTGTGATAGTTTAAATTATTACATTCCAAATCATAGGTCTTAGGTTCGAAACGTTGAAATAGAAAATTTTCAAATTAAGGAGTGCTTAACGTATAAATAACATCTACTATCCACTTTTCGATCACGTCTTTAAAAAATAACCATCGTGATGGAATTTTAAATTCTGAGTTTCACTTGGAAAGTTTGAAACTTTATAACTGTAGTTCAAAAGTGGTTATTTGTGAATTTTACACATGCTTTACCCCATTTAATGGACCTCCTCGGTGAGAATCTAGATTAGTCAGACCTATAAATTTTGAATACGGGATGATTAAACTTTTAAAAAAGTAAGGAAAAAGAAAATATTTTGTTGGAATATTAATTTTCTTATTATTATAAGCATAAAGTAAAATAAAATACATTTACAACTAGACATCCTAATCTTTTGTACACCCTTAATTGTCAGTGATGTGAGGTGTCCAATTTGTATATCCCTTAAGATTCTTTTCTTCCATTATTTTAAAATTATACAGTCCATTTTACTTCTCTATATATAGCTCTCTCATTTGATCCTTTTTTCATCACCAATTACAATTACAAACATTTTGGCCACCTTTGCCCCCTTCCATTTCATCATTTATTTTCCTCCGTCCCATCTTCTTATTTTCAACTTTTATTCCAATGGCCAGTGTTGAGGTACTTTTATAATAATGTTTTTGTTCTACTTTTTTTTTTTTTTTTTAATTTCTAGATGAAAAAGCTTAAAACTGATCAATATCAGTTTGCTAATTAACTTGTTCTTCAATGTTTTTAATATACTGAAATATTATTAGATCATTCTTGTATAAAGTTTTTATAAAT
The DNA here is from genome assembly GCA_034509755.1 of Anisodus tanguticus. Taxonomy (NCBI): domain Eukaryota; kingdom Viridiplantae; phylum Streptophyta; class Magnoliopsida; order Solanales; family Solanaceae; genus Anisodus; species Anisodus tanguticus. The sequence continues at coordinate 800,193 of CM067543.1, read as the reverse complement.
TTATAACCATTTTCTTTAAGTTAAACTTGGAAGAAAGTCACTGATCAGAGCTTTGTTATGATCATATTTGACATCGTGATTTATTACCAATTTAACTTTGTTGTTTTAGCTCTTCAAAAATGTCTACAGGTGCGTGCGGATCCTCCAGAAGTAGTGTATTTTTTGAGGATATCTTAGAATTTAAGACCAAAATTTTCAGATATTAGCCAAGTGATCTGATAGCTTACTTGCTATATGTTTGATATGTTTTTTTTCTTGAAACTAAAAATCAGCATTTTTGAATCTTTTTATTTTATTAAAACCATATGTGATCTTGAATCTTGGACAGATACAGATGATCAATCTCAAAATAGTTGATCATCAATCAAAGATATTTTGCAAAATCTTTCTGCCATTTATGAATCTTTCTCTCTTTTTGATTTTTTTTTGTGAAGGTTGAATCTGCACCAGTAGCAGCATTAGAGACTGCTCCAGCTGAGGTTGAGGTTACCCCAGCTCCAGAGGCAACAAAGGTAGTGTTTAAATGTGTGATCGTCTCATTTAAAAGTTTAAACTCTTAAAAAGATCGCACTTTTAATTACTTAATCATGTTTCCGAAATATCCTCTCACGTGCTATGTTGCTCAAACTCTTAAAAAATATCACTAGGTGTGTGTCGGATCCTCCAAAAGTAATGTATTTTTGGAGGATCCGACTCGGGTGCAGTAGCATTTCGGAGCAACATAGCTTGGCCTGATTCTTTTTCTTGATCAAAACACGTGGAAATACTTTTTGATAATAGGTAGCAGTATGATTTGAACTCAGGACATCAATCCGCTCCAATATTGTGTTGAATTGCATGATCTAAAAGTTTAAATTATTAGAAAAAAAATGTTTTAATTAACTTAATTATGTATTCAACAGGTCGAGGAACCAGCCTCAGTTGTAGAAAAGGAAACCGTGGTCGAATCAGTACCAGCACTAGTAGAAGAGGCTGCTCCTACTCTTGTTGAGGAGGAAGCAGCCCCTGCTGCCGAAGATCCTGCGGCTGCAGAACCTGCAGCTGAGCCAGTGGCTGCAGTAGAACCTGCAGCAGCCGCAACTGAGGAGCCAGTGGCTGCAGCAGAACCTGTAGCCGAAGCCGAGGAGCCTGTGGCCGCAGAAGAACCTGCAGCCGCACCCGTTGAGGAGGCTGCAGCCCCCGTAGCAGCAGCGGCTGAACCAGAAGCGGCCCCTGTTGCGGAACCGGAAGCCGAGAAAACAGAGGAACCAGTAGCAGCTGTTGAAGAGAAAGTAGTTGCAGTGGAGAAAGCTGAAGAGTAAATTAAAATGGGAAAATAGTTCAATGGTTGATGAATGATGGGGGTCTTGATTAAAGTTGGTTGTGTTTATTCTGTTTCTTAGTTGAGTATTTGATTTACTACTACTATTACTATTAATATTACTATATTATATATTATGGTTACAATGAGAGGCATATGTTAGTATTAGCATATGCCTAGGTCTAGGTGGTCGGGTGGGATATTTACATAGTTTTTTGAAGCTATGTTTGGTATCTTGTCCAGGGTTCAGTTTGCCATGGTTTGATTAAGATGATATGAGATTTGATCTCTAGTTTATGATAATAAAGGGTTATATTTTTTTTATTAATGGGCTAATACCTTCATTTTTATCTGTGTTAGTTATCTGATTTGTCAAAATTTGAATCATTTGACTGTTAAAACACACAAATTGAAAAATGGAATCAATTTTATGGTATAACCACCTAAGTCAAAAGCTCCAGAAGGCTGTTGCATGGCCAACCACATAGGGTGTGAAAAGCATTCATCTTTTTGGTGAGGGCCAATCTTTTCGAACCCTTACTATCTCTTCATAAAAAAGCTTGCGAGAAGTAGACAAAAGCCACTAATGTCGCGATGAAAGATAGACCTCACAAAGTCGGCAATGCTAAGGTTTCGTGTGTCATATCATGATCGAGTTAGAACTTATAAGGAATGCCTTCATTGTCCTTAAAAAAAATTGAACAAAAAGAAAAGAAAGGAGAGCGAAGGAAAAGAGGAAGTAAATCGTGTTCAATAAAGTGACTCTTTATCTACCGCAGATAAAAGCCTAATATTTAAGTAAAGAATAGAAAGACGACATTATCCACCGAGTTTTGAACTGTATGCCACTGGCCCTCGAAATGTCTCGGCTATAAAAATTATGGTGATTGTAAAACACTCCACAACAGTAATTTTACAATCCCTCTATACTATATATAACCCGGCCCCAATCAAGTCTTCCTTGGAAATGGTACCAAAGATCCATAAAAATAGCTACCAAAAGAAGCCATACATTAACGTCCTACCTTACAACAACTCTTGACATTTTGAGTCTTGATTGGAGACATTGGTCCACTAACTTATGATTTTTAACACAAAAAAGATGATGCATTATATGCACAACACAAAAGCTGTCTACAATTACTCAATGCAAACACTTAAATCAACGAGAAAGAAAAGTCAGTTGTTCAAAGTTTCCCGATCATATGACTATAATTGCTCGCTACCGAGTTCACGTGAACCCATATGTTACATACTCTATGTTCTGAAGGTATGGCATATTACAAAGTGATATTCAGACACATAACATAAGTGAAATAGATGTCATCTCGCAAGTTTACAACTCTTAGTATTTTTATACTGGAATACAAGAATTACATTGCATGGCTGCATAAAAAAGGAAACGTTTAATATGTACATTAGAAAAGTTTAACAAGTATTAAGCACCATTGGTTGCATAAATCTATACATAGGCTTACCTATAGATATCATTTAAATGACCTCATAGTGTAAAGAGTTATTTAGGCTGACGGTGTACAAAACTTGAACTCTTTTCTATACCAATAGATACTATACCTCTATAAATGGTTAATAAGAGAAATAAGAAGGCTGGAAAGTACATTCAGCCATGTAATTACAATTAATAGGGGGGGCCCCTATAAAAGGTCGATAAGGAAAAAGAAATGACATGCATCAATAAGAAGTACGCCAAGTTATATTAGCTTTTTCGAACTTCTCTTAGACTCATCAGTCTGTGATACAATTGAGTTGAAAGTATGACCTTCAGCCATGTAGAGAAGGGGAACCAAAGCAAGGCCATAAAAAAGTAAATTTTCAAATAGGTAGGCATATGCTACTTCATCTAAAAGCTGATTACATATCTCATCTGCAAGTTCAAACCCAAAATTTGCAGATATCACAAGCAGGGACGGATAATAAAAAATTTACTAAATATTTGATTGTGAACTCAGTTATAAGAATCCATTAGCTTCAAATCTTGAATCCGCCTCTGGTCATGAGGAACCAAAGCTGCAACCAACATGCTCTTGGGTGATTATGCGGAGTCGATCTCGCATGACAGACATGGATTGATAAGGTGGAAAGGATATTTGGTAGAAGCATGTTTGTGAAGAAGGCAAGTGATCACAAGACTCTGCATTTTTGTAGATGTGAAGTCTTGAATCCAAACCACCAAAACCATCTGGAGGCAGATACTTAATTGAAGTCCAGAAGAAAAGGAGCACCTTTCTCTGCTCAGCAGACATTCGCGCAACTATCTGCACGCAAAGAAAGAAAACAAACATTGTCAGCAAAGTACTACTGCTATTTCATGAGACAATCCACATCGATGTAATGGAAGTGAAGGACCCACGACAATGACATAATGTTCTGAATAGTCGACTTGTTTGCCAAACAGTCTCACAAAATCATGCTTCAATTGTGTCCTTTTCTATTTACTGTTATTTTTAGGCAAAACAAGTGCTGCCAGTAGAGAAGCTGGTAAAGTAAAAAATCAATATGAACATCCCAAACTCCCAAAACAAATGCTTCCCAGTGCAATAACTTTGAAAGAAAAATGAAGGTTGAATACATTGACAACCCCATAAATTTGCCAAAAAATTTCATTTAGACATTGGAACTATGTTTCCCCCCCCCCCCCCTCCCCCTTTGCTCCCTTGGTGACTCAAACTCGCAACCTACATTCGATTTATGGTTTGTTCCGGTGGCTCATATTTTGGAAAAGTTCCTGCGTGTGTTCTCAAGCACTCATTACATAGATAAGTTAATTACATAAAATATGTTTCCTCCTTTAATTACAGACATCAACATCAATTTCCAGCTGTAGGATGTGGAAGTTCACTGATCTTTTTTATGTTGTGTGCTGATTCTAAGAACTTCAGCTTTTCAGTTACTTGTATAACTTAACCATGTTAGTTTTGTCACCAGGAAGTTGCAGCTGTTGGTGGGAAGAACACTAGTTTAAAAGTGGGCCGTAATGCTTCCAACAAGCAGAAGGAAAGCCTTCCCAGCACCACAGCACCTCTTGGAAAGGGTACAAAGTAAATTAAGCTCATTCGGATTAAATGTTAAAATGGGTAGAGGCAGAGATGCAAAAGGTCAGAAGGTAGAACCGTTGGTTAAAGAGGAAGGTGATATGTCAGACAATGTGTATAATTAAATGAGGTTACATACTTTAAGAGGTTAACTTTTCTACTTAATGTGCGCTTGAGAACACAGAAAAGCTTTTCCAAAATTTTGAGTCGGAAGTGTCTAATAGGACCACTTTATCATGTGTTCAGATGATCAATCGGAACATGCCGTATTTCGGGTGTTTAAATGAAATTTACTGGGCAAGTGTAAGGGGTTATTGTTCAGCAAAAAAAAGAAGAAGAAGTTTCCAATTCAGAAATTTACTGCTTTTACAAGTAATGAAGAAAAAAAGGGATGAGAGGGTAAAAGTGTGAAGTTCTAAAATACTTTGAAAACATACTGACTAGCAGAACAAGAATAATGTACCTTCCAGAACCAGGATATTTGAGGATCACTTTCTTTGTAGCCATTGTAATCTGTATGTGCTTTCCAATCTTGCACGGAAACATCACTTCCACTACCATCAAGCATCAAGTCGAGATCTTCGAGATTTAAGCACCGGAAAAACGACTTTCGGAGCATTGAGGAAGTTATTACATCAGCAAAACCGTTAGCAAAATGTGCTACCTGCTCAGCAATGGATGTGACAAAGTGATGTTGAATAAGAAGGTTAACATACTTCTCCCTATTTTTACTATCCACAACGGTATCTTTTCCATTGGGACAAAGCTCGACTGCTTTCCTGGAGCCCAACGTCTCAAATTCACGAACGAATGTCAAGCCTAATGTATCTTGATCCACTATCTCTGGATCCATCTCCAGCATCTTTTTCCAGCTACGGTATAAGCATGGATCTGCATCCCTAACATCTTCCAATGAAATATCCTCTCCAGCCAATTGCAAAAAGAAAATGCGATCAAATACAACGCCAATTTGTATCTTATGCATTAGAGCCAATGCAATCATCCTACCACAGAAGCAGAAATACTCAAGGTGTAATGGGTCCACCTTAGATGCTGCAACCACAATTTGCAGATGAGAGTTATTTACATTCTAATAGTGAGAGCAATTTTATCTTACAAAATAAAGTTCTGCAGAAAAAACACACTGCTGGAGAAAATTCCCAGTGATCTAACCACATATCTCGATGAGGAGAACAATGATAACATGACTTAGAATGCAGCTTTTCTTCTTTCGCGTACGCCATAAGATTTACCTCCCATTCCAGAATCATAAGCATCTACATTATTTTGTTAATATTAACGATCAGATCTATTATAGCTTCTTGCCTGTCCTCGTATACTAAATGCCATTCCGGGTCAAGAAGATGTAAAAACACATTTATCTTTATAAGAAGGGTGCATTTCGAGGTGTGAAGTGAGAGAGAAGGTATGTTACATCGGGCTTTTAATTTGTGGAATCGCTCCCTTTCCTTTCAGTTAAGTGACTTTACACCTTTCCTTATTGGAAAGAATTAGTTCTAGAGACATCCATTAATATTGAACCAAATAACAAATATAGAACCAAATAAATACTTGCAACAATCTGGAGACTTATGAGATCAAGTGAGAACAAAATGTCATATAAATATGTGTGCATAAAGAAAATCAAAATGGGACAAATACAAAATAGATGAAAACTTTCTCGGATTACTAAACTGCAATAAAACTTACCTGGATTTGGGAAAAACCTTCTACGGTCATTCGGGCAAGCAACAAAGAGAGAATTCTGAGGGCTGAAGATCGCTTGGCATACCAATAAAAACCACTCTCTCAATACACCAGGCCCAGTAGCTTCTTCATGTTTGAATTCCATAAACAAACCGTCTCGTAGCTGTTCGGGATAGGCATATCCAATGTACTGAAATGATTCTTCCAACAATTGAGACCTGTCAATGAGCATCACATGTAGATCCTCGTCGTATCTCACTTCTGGAAGCATCATCATTGCCAAATGCCTCCTTACCTCGGAATCTGTTACCTCCTTGTGCTCTAAAACCCACCCGTAATATTCCGATTTTGTTGCAAACCAAATGATTAAAAAGCAGAACGAAGCCTTTACTGGCCTCATCTTCTGCCAGAATACCGTCTCCAGTTCCTCGTACAGTTTTGATATATTACTTAACTCCTTCAGAATTATAAGATACTGAGACCACCAGAGTACAACTGGTGTGCCTTTTCCTTCCTCTTTTAAACCCAACAGGTCTTCCAATTCCCTTAAAGACAACACGATTTTGTCTAGCAAATCATAGAAAATTTGACGCAAACATTCAATCGACTCTTTGTAATACTTTGATTCACTATTATCATCCTCCATCCTTGGAAAAGATATTGGAAAGCCAAATGGTACGCCAAATGGTGCTTGCCAACATATCACATTCCATACCGGAAGCATAAACACGGTAAAATCACGCACAAGGCTAAATGATAACCCCAAAAAATTTGTCGATCCCATAGTCAATACTAAGTCATCTGATAACTCAGTTGCTATCTCACGAACAAACGGAAAAACATCCTGCAACGCTACCAACTTCTTTGTATCAGCCTTGCACCTCGCGATCCCTGTGGACTCTACAATAGCCCCTAAACTACACCGACAAAATTTATACAAACGATCATAAATCCCAGCAGCCCCTCTCAGAAGCTTACAAAATTCTAACACTATAGGAGCACATCTATTGTATCTCGTTGTAAGGAACTCACTCTGAAATGAATTGATAAATCGATAAATGCATTCATCAGCAATATATTTCTCACCTATATAAAGCATTACCAGAGCTGTAGGAACTGACGAGGAAATAAAAAGTTCAAGGTGTTCAAAGGCGAGATCATCGTCATTCGGAATCATCCTCAGAAACTTCGTAAGTACCTTTATTACATGTTTCGTGTCCTGCGGAACCAATTTTCTTTTGCATAAATCCAAAATTTGTGTACCCAACTCATTGAGGAGCTGCCAGGCCTGAAGATGGCTTGTGCTCCACATTTGGCCGACGAGTTGCAAGCTGGCATCCTTTTCAATTCCACAATCCGACACCGTTTGGTCCAACTGAAGTTGTTTCACCCTGTAGATTAACCGCTGGTCGGATGTGGGAATTCCGGTGATCAACATGATTTTATCGTGAATTACTTCAACTGTGTCCGTGGTATAGGCTTGAATAACCAGAGTTTTTCCGCCAGAAAACAAACGGACAAAGAAATGAATCTGAGTTGATGATTTTTCATTGAATGAGCAGGAAAAGGTTGATGAATTTTGGTCTCTCTGCATCTTGACAGGGGAATGTGTTAGGAATTCCGAGGAGACACTTTGATCCGTGCCGGAGAAATCATCAAGCTTACGTTTGTTGGTAGCGGTGTTGTTGCCGTCGTCGGCGGTGGTGCTGCCTTGGTTTACGGTGGCGAACTGACACATTCCGACGAAATCGGGTGGTAGCTTTTTTGGTTGAATTGGAGAAGAGAGTACAGAAAGTATACAAGCGCTGAAAGAATGAACAGAGAAACGCTGTGGAGTGTGAAAATTGTGAGGGAAAGAAGGTCATTTAAAAGAGGGGGGAGACAAATATGGTAATATAATAAAAATAGGGATAAGGGCATACCCGACTCTTTAGAAAGTATATTGTAAGATGATATTAATCCGATCTAGTATAGTGCTTTTTCTGAATTTTTTAAAAATTATTTACGATATTATAATATGATATACTTTCCCTTTTTCCTATTTTGTGATCCGATTTAGTATAACTTTTAATCTTTTTTTTTGATAGGTAAAAGTTTATATTAATATGGTAACAAGATGGTACAGGACCAAGCAAGCCAAAGCTACAGCATCTCCACAATCATACTACATTTCCCCCCCTAAAAGATCCAAAAAATCCAAATATTGGTCTATCCTAACTAGAGTATTGCTATAACACCAAAAAAAAAAGTTTTTGATACATTTGTTTTTTACTCTAGCAATCTGCAGTTTTTTCCCTTCAAATACTTTTAATCATTTTCCAGTATTGCAATCCGATCTAGTATGATTTTAACTTCTTTTTCGGGTATTGCAATCCGATCTAGTATCCATATACTCTTTTAAGTTTTTCCCCTCTGTTTTTGTTATTTCTTTAATGGAAACACGATCTAATATAACTTTTATTTTAATGAAAATCATTTAGTATTTGTCTATATTAATCTTTTTGGAATTTTCTAGATTCAAATACCTTCCACACTTTGAATTCTTATGTTAATCTTTTTCCAGTATTGTGGTTCGATCTAGTACACATATACTCTTTTTCCGGTCTTTCTCCAAGTCAATTTGCTTAGATAAACAGTCTTAGGAAGCACACACACAAAAAAAATCTTAGGTAGCACAACAAACAAAAGAACATTAGTTTCGTAACTGTAATGACACAAGACGGGAAAAATAGCACTCACAAACGCAAGAAGTGCGAATAAATTAGGCGGGCCTACAGATAGAACCAAGGAATAAGGATAGTATATATCTGCAAAAATAACATAATTATTGTTCTTTCTTACTTCTAACGAAAGGCTTTTCTTCGATTTTTTAATAAAGACGAACTTTGACTCCTTTTTTACATTTTCGACTTTCCATTATAAAATTATAAGCTATAAGAAAGGGTTATTAAACTTAACGAATTAACTTCTCATTAATATATTCTTTCATCGAGACTTTATCCAAACCGCGATGGTATTTTCTTGTTCCTAAATGGGTCTGAGATGAGACAGGAAATCCAATGCTTGAATGAAGTACAAATCACTTTGATTCAATCATACATCTAATATTCATCAACTTTACTATTTTCCAATTTGTTCTTTCGTCAATGGGCCTAAAATGAAGAATCGGAAAAATAATTCATTCCCCTTTCTAAGGATATACTTGGTATAAAAATTGCAACTCAGCTCCGAATGATAATGCTGAAAAAGGATAGGAATCATGAATGTGGTACTCATCTTACATACCATTCCAGATCGAATTTCTTCCTTGTAAAGTCTATCCACTCCAGTGACTTGCAGAAATTTTGCATAAAGTGGTTCACCAAGAACTTCTATGTCATTTCTCTGTAACACAAGGAAACACTCTTATGTCAAAAGGGGCAGTATCACGGTATAGCAAGTCTATCAAAATAACAACATTAGTTAATCAAACGAAGAGATAAGTGTTGAGACAGCTTTAGGATTCTTAAACGATCAATTCAAGCAAATAGAAAGGCAGGGTTACTGACATTTTATATTTTACTATAAGTGTAGCAATTCAGTAGTAGGAGCATTATTTGCGGCTGGAAAGAAGCTCCGCATATATTCACAGAAGATCGGGATAATCAAATAGGCATTCCAAAGAGCAATTATTTGCTTTTGCAGTGTTATGTGGCACGCTAAACAAACTTTCCAAACCCCATTCTCATCATTCTCTTTTTGAAGGGGATGAAGATCGGAGAGGTATCACTACACCAATACTCATTAACATATATCATCGAAAGTTAACCAATTCAAGAAATAGAGCAAATCCCATCATTTAAACCACTGCAAAATTTGCAAGTACCGACACTTATTTAAGAACCCCATCACACACAACGAAAGAGCAGAACAAAATTTTCTCGCCTCACCTGGGAAAAATAGCACATGAGGCTGGTACTTAGAGTCCTGGGTGCAGACCATGAATGGATCACCTCAATTTCTTCACTTCCTTCTCCCATTTTTCAAGAATTATGTAACTTGATTGTAACTTTGAGAGATGCTACTACCAGTTAAATTTTCTGGCATTTAGCAGCAACAACATAAATACACCTGTTGCTGAAGAGGACAAGAAAAGAGCTTAAATGATAACGACGATTGGAGAATACAGAACAATTTATTTTAGTGTCTTCAATTAATGGTGTATGTGTAATGTTGCAAAGTTTCAATATTACAGCCAAACTGTTCGTGTTAATTTGTCTAAAAAATAACTGCACATTGTAGCAAAGTTTCAGCAACCTTTTTTTTTCCGGAGATTGAGTTTCAGCAACCTTTTAGCACACTTTTCAGCCCAAATCAACTGCACATTTCACCACACTATAAAAAAAAGTTCTGCACTATAAATATCACATTTCACCACACTATACTTCACAATAAAAGGGCAGATTTCAGCACATTTTCTAAGCATTTCAGCACTATAAATATCACATTCTTGCACATATTCCGCACATTCAGCACTCTAATTTCACTTAAAAGGCTCTGGTGTACCCATTTAATACGTCTATAAAAGAAAGAAGTTTTGATTTTCACATTGTTTGACTTGAGTGTGAAATTTATGTTAAAATAGGAAAAAAGAAATTGAGTATAGGGTCTGGATTTGGTATTTTCAGCATTTATAGGTTTTATAATTATATTGAAAGTACACTTACAAAAAATCGTGGAAACAGCCTCTGGCAGAAATGCAAGGTAAGGCTGCGTACAACAGACCCTTGTGGTCCGGCCCTTCCCCGGACCCCGCGCATAGCGGGAGCTTAGTGCACCGGACTGCCCCTTTACACTTACAACAAACCCCGTGTAATCCCACAAGTGGGGTGTGGAGAGGAGAGAGAGTAGAGTGTACGCAGACCTTACCCCTACCTTGAGAAGGTAGATAGGTTGTTTCCTGTAGACCCTCAGCTCAAAGAATGGTGAAAAGGAGGCAGTAGCAATCAGCAGAAACAATCACAAGATAATAAGATAACCGAGGCTAAAGAAATAAAATGTAATTACTAGTAAAGGAGGCAGTAGCAATCAGTAGAAACAATAACGAGATAATAAGATAACCGAGGCTAAAGAAATACCAGGTAAGTACTAGTAATCTAAAACTAAGGAAATACAAGAATAAAACTGATACTGAAAGTACACTTAGTAATATAAATATAGATTATACAAGTGAAATATCAAAACATATTCACTTTCCTTTTTTTCCCTGTTTAGGATTAAATAAAAAAGGACTGATTGTACAAGTGAGCGATTACAAAATATTCATTTTTCATTTTTTTTTTCCTGTTTAAGAGTGTAAAAGAAAAGCCCTCGACCTTATATTTCTTTATTGTCCAAACCTATACAATTAGATGAGGGTGTTGAACCATTTTGAAAATAGTTACGAAACGAAAACTCTCAGTTATTGATTTGAAAGGGCCTAAATGTTTACAACAACAACATACCTGGTGTAATCCCACATGTGGGGTCTATGGAGGGTATGATGTATGCAAATCTTACCCCTACCTTTGCAGGGTAGAGAGGTGTTTCCAATAAGACACTCAGCTCAAAAAAATGTAAGCGACGCAAGACAGTAGGAAAGAAAAGAGACAACAACAACAATATAACAGTGAAATTCCACAAAGTGGCCTGGACAGATAACAAAATAGTAATGTACAAAATAAGTGCATCAACAAATATCAATTCACATAGGCGAAAAAGAAACTACACGAGACTGAATCATACTACTATAAGTATAGTAACACTCAACTAACTACTAAATTTCTATTCTAATACTCGACCCTCCATACCGAAGGACCTAAAATTTACATGCTGCAAATATATCTAAAGTAGGCATAATTACCAAATATATCATTGGGGAATTTTGTCAAACACTTTATGAGCATCAAAATAAGCATCACAATTCTCTTCACTTTGGTGTTAATATTGAAGGAGTAATTCAAATATGGGCTGGAATAAACAAAGTAGTGTGGATCTTATCACAAATTCTAGGTTGGGCCGGGAACTTTGGTTTATTGGTGTTTGTGGGTTTGTTTTGGTTGAAGTGGGCCGTTAAGAGATTGAAGATGAAAATTGTTCTATTTGGGCTTGTTATCTTTTTTATAGGATAAGGTTTGGGCCTTATGCTATAAAAAAGATAACAAGCCCAAATAGAAATGACACGTGGTGTCTTCAAAAGTGTCTAATCTTGAATTTTTATATCAGCTTTGATAAATTTTAAAAAAATAATCTTATCTTGAAAAAATTCGTTGGGAAATTTCCCACACACTAGACATAAGTTATAGCTTTTGCTTGTAAAGTAGAACTTGTGATCAATTGAGTAGGTTCACTGTTTTAAAATATCTTGAACTCTTGTTATATAGGAAAAATTAATTTATGTCCATAACTTATGCCTAATGGGCAATAAAAGCTACCCCCTCCCCCCGTTTATGGAGGTCATTTGTGAACTTAGCCCCATTTTGGACTCCCTATTTAAGACACAGCCGGAATATTTGTAAGTTTAACTATTCATAACAACTTCAGCTATACATGATTGAAGTTGAAAAGGTGTGCGTTTGAAGTTATAAATTTTGTCTGAAATTTGATATATCGTTTGTGCAAAAAAATTCACTTCGATGTAACTCTCAACAAGCCTCTCCTTAAGTTGCATGTTCAATATGTAGTACTTTGAAATTAAATTGTAATTTAGTTTAATTTTCAGTCTGTATCCAAATAGTGAAGGTTTAAGTTTTTACAAAAAGACCTTACCTTAAATTAGTTGTCCGTCGACAACTGAATGTTTTGATATGGTTCGATTCATGATCGCAGAAAGTCGTTTGAACGAAGAAGCTTCCCACGTATCCTCGATCTCTTTCTCGATGGGGCGTGTTGCGTCAGTCTACGCCAGTATGGTTCAAAAGCTTGGTGTGAAGACCCTAAAATATTTGGATTGAGACACAATTGTTATAGTTACCGTCTCTCTATTCACAAGGCTCACCAGTCACCTCTCTCCTCTCTCCTGAACCTACTTAACCTCTCCAATCTCTAATATTTCCTATAAAATGATCAATCGAGACGCAAAATATCTCTTATCACTCTGATGAAATGTCGTAACGATGGAATATTGCAATTTTGAGTGACTATGTTGCCATAAAAGATCATTTTGGATATTGGTCCACTAACATATGTTTTTAACACAAAAAGATGATGTATTATATGCACAACACAAAAGCTGACTACAATTGCTCAATGCAAAAGCGCAAATCAACGAAAAAGAAAAGTGTCAATGGTGCAAATTTTTCCCGTTCAGAAAGCTATTGAGTTCACATAAATCCATATGTTATATACTCTATGTTTTGAAGGTACGAGGTATTATAAAGGGTAATATGGATGCCATCTTGCAAGTTATAGATACTGGAGTACAAGAATGCTTAATTACCTGTAGTTATAATTTGAATGACCTGATAATGTAGAACTTATAATTTATATTGATAGTGTAAAAAAACTTAAACTCTTTTCTATATCTATAGATACTATAAATGATTGATAAGAGAAATAAGAAGGCTGGAAAGTACAATCTTCAGCCATGTAAACATAATTAATAGGGCCAAAAAGAAAAAGAAAAAAAAAAGAATGAAAATGGCAAAGCATAGAGAGGACACAAGGACTTGAACTTCTCTTTATAAAAGATTGATAAGGAACGACATGCATTAGTGAGAAGTAAGCCAAGTTCTATTAGTATTTCTAAGTTGTCTTAGACTCATCAGTCTGTGATACATTGAGTTGAAAGTACGCCCTTCAACCATGTAGAATGGGGAACAAAAAGAAGAAAATAAAAAAAGTAGAGTTTTAAATAGGTAGGCATATCCTACTTCATCTAAAAGCTGATTACATATCTTATCTACAAGTTCAAAATATCTATAAAAATTTGATAGATATTTAGTATATATCACGGGAAGCCAGTAGCTTCTACACAGACCTTGTATATATAATAAAAAACTTTTACTTAATATTTGATTGTGAACTCAACTATAGGAACTCATAAGCTTCAAATCTTGAATCAGTCTCTGGTCACGAGGCACCAAAGTTGCAACCAACATGCTCTTGGGTGATTATGCGGAGACGATCTTGCATGACAGACATGGATTGGTAAGGCGGAAAGGATATTCGGTAGAAGCAGGCAAGTGATCATAAGACTCTGAGTTTTTGTAGATGCAAAGTCTTGAATCCAAACCACCAAAACCATCTAGAGGCAGATACTTAATTGAAGTCCAGAAGAAAAGGAGCACCTTTCTCTGCTCAGCAGACATACGCGCAACTATCTGCACGCAAAGAAAGAAAACAAACATTGTCAAAAAAGTTCTATTGCTATTTCATGAGGCAATCCATATCGATGTAATGAAAGTGAAGGACCCACGACAATGACACAACGTTCTGAATAATCGACTTGTTTGCCAAGCAGAGTCTCACGAAATCATGCTTCAATTGTGTCCTTTTTAATTTAATGTTACTTTTAGGCAAAACATGTGCTACCAGTAGAGAAGCTGGTAAAGTAAAAAGTCAATATGAACATCCCAAACTCCCAAAACAAATGCTTCCCAGTGCAATAACTTTGAAAGAGAAAAGAAGGCTGAATACATTGACAGCCCCACAAATTTGCAGTAAATTTCATTTAATCATTCGAACTATGGTTTGTTCCAATTGTGCACTTGAACACATGATAACGTTTTTCTATTAGACATTTTTTCGGCTCATATTTTGTAAAAGTTTTCGCGCGTGTTCTCAAGCGCTCATTACATAGATAAGTTAATTACATAAAATATGTCTCCTCCTTTAATTACACACATCAACATCAATTGGAACATGCCTGAAATTTTACGACTTATTGAGGCTAATGTGTATAATTAAATGAGATTACATACTTTAAGCGGTTAACTTTTCTACTTAATGTGCGCTTGAGAACACAGAAAAGCTTTTCCAAAATTTTGAGTCGGAAGTGTCTAATAGGACAACTTTATCATGTGTTCAGATGATCAATCGGAACATGCCGTATTTCGGGTGTTTAAATGAAATTTACTGGGCAAGTGTAAGGGGTTATTGTTCAGCAAAAAAAAGTAGTAGTTTCCAATTCAGAAATTTACTGCTTTTACAAGCAATGAAGAAAAAAAGGGATGAGAGGGTAAAAGTGTGAAGTTCTAAAATACTTTGAAAACAGACTAGCAGAACAAGAATAATGTACCTTCCAGAACCAGGATATTTGAGGATCACTTTCTTTGTAGCCATTGTAATCTGTATGTGCTATCCAATCTTGCACGGAAACATCACTTCCACTACCATCAAGCATCAAGTCGAGATCTTCGAGATTTAAGCACCGGAAAAACGACTCTCGGAGCATTGAGGAAGTCATTACATCAGCAAAACCGTTAGCAAAATGTGCTACCTGCTCAGCAATGGATGTGACAAAGTGAAGTTGAATAAGAAGATTAACATACTTCTCCCTATTTTTACTATCCACAACGGTATCTTTTCCATTGGGACAAAGCTCGACTGCTTTCCTGGAGCCCAACGTCTCAAATTCACGAACGAATGTCAAGCCTAATGTATCTTGATCCACTATCTCTGGATCCATCTCCAGTATCTTTTTCCAGCTACGGTATTAGCATGGATCTGCATCCCTAACGTCTTCCAATGAAATATCCTCTCCAGCCAATTGCAAAAAGAAAATACGATCAAATACAACGCCAATTTGTATCTTATGCATTAGAGCCAATGCAATCATCCTACCACAGAAGCAGAAATACTCAAGGTGTAATGGGTCCACCTTAGATGCTGCAACCACAATTTGCAGATGAGAGTTATTTACATTCTAATAGTGAGAGCAATTTTATCTTACAAAATAAAGTTCTGCAGCAAAAACACACCGCTGGAGAAAATTCCCAGTGATCTAACCACATATCTCGATGAGGAGAAAATGATAACATGACTTAGAATGCAGCTTTTCTTCTTTCGCGTAAGCCATAAGATTTACCTCCCATTCCAGAATCATAAGCATCTACATTATTTTGTTAATATTAACAATCAGATCTATTATAGCTTCTTGCCTGTCCTCGTATACTAAATGCCATTCCGGGTCAAGAAGATGTAAAAACACATTTATCTTTATAAGGGTGCATTTCGAGGTGTGAAGTGAGAGAGAAGGTAGGTTACATCGGGCTTTTAATTTGTGGAATCGCTCCCTTTCCTTTCAGTTAAGTGACTTTACACCTTTCCTTATTGGAAAAAATTAGTTCTAGAGACATCCATTCATATTGAACCAAATAACAAATATAGAACCAAATAAATACTTGCAACAATCTGGAGACTTATGAGATCAAGTGAGAACAAAATGTCATATAAATATGTGTGCATAAAGAAAATCAAAATGGGACAAATACAAAATAGATGAAAACTTTCTCGGATTACTAAACTGCAATAAAACTACCTGGATTTGGGAAAAACCTTCTACAGTCATTCGGGCAAGCAACAAAGAGAGAATTCTGAGGGCTGAAGATCGCTTGGCATACCAATAAAAACCACTCTCTCAATACACCAGGCCCAGTAGCTTCTTCATGTTTGAATTCCATAAACAAACCGCCTCGTAGCTGTTCGGGATAGGCATATCCAATGTACTGAAATGATTCTTCCAACAATTGGGACATGTCAATGAGCATCTCATGTAGATCCTCGTCGTCTCTCACTTCTGGAAGCATCATCATTGCCAAATGCCTCCTTACCTCGGAATTAGTTACCTCCTTGTGCTCTAAAACCCACCCGTAATATTTCGATTTTGTTGCAAACCAAATGATTAAAAAGCAGAACTGTTAATGTTGGGTTTGATGTTGTGACATTTGACCCAACATATCTTCTGAAGTACTGATTTGAATGTATAAAAATGTTGGAACAAATGTCATAACATTCGGACCAACATCTTCGAAAAACAGTTTTGCCTTACTTCACGTTAAACAATAATATTTTACTGTGAGGTAAATATGACTTAGGCGTGGTGAATTGGAGCTGTGTAAAACGTGGGTGAAAGAGTCAAAGCTTGGGGAAGAAGTCGAGTAAGGAACAAGTCAAAGTTGTTGAGATTTTCACTCCTTAATCATCTACCACAAGTTGCCCATCTTTTCCTCTACTTCCACTACAGATCGATGAGCCTTTCAAGGGAACTCTTTACTATAAATAGAGATGCCACAACAGTGTATCGATATCCAGAATAAGAAAGCAAAAATACCAAGAGAGCTCTTGGGATTTCATCTCAGAAATCTGGATCACAAGTGTTGCCTGAGTGTGTTGACAACATTTTGTCCAACATTACAATCGTTGTTAAGATTAGTTTTGTATGGAGCGATTGTAATGAGAGGTTGTCTATGTCTACTTAGTTAGATTTTTCATGCAGAAGTCATCTGCGACTTCAACTTTTAATTCCTTTCCGTTTTATATTGTAAATCTGTAAGGAAAGGAATTTGTATTTTTGTATATAATATATATACAATACATCTGGTCATTGACCATCATAAGTTATATAATATATAACTTATGAAAAATTTAAACCTTTGTGTTCTTTAAATTCCGCTGCATTTACTCTTTAAAGTTTCTGTTTTGCTAAGTGTTGTTACTGGTGTCGGACGACATAATTGCCGACATTCGGAAACAGAATTGGCATTCGATTTATTTCATCTCTTGTTTTTACTTTCCGGAGTTTTTGACACCCTTACAAGTGGTATCAGAGCCGACACTTAACACAATAAGTGTTTGGTCCTGTTGTCATAAGCTATGGATCCGGCAAATCCGACTATTGGTAGACTTCCTATTTTAGATGGATCAAATTATGCCTATTAGAAGATTCGCCTACGTTCGCATATCAAATCTATTGATATTCGTGCATGGAGATCTATAACCAATGGGTATGTAGTTCCAATGTTGCCACCGGATGAAGAAGGTGACATTATTGCTAAACCTGAATCCGAATGGACTACAGAAGAAACCAATAATGCTAGCTTTAACGAAAAGACCTTAAATGCAATTTTTGGATGAGTTGATCTTTACATGTTTAAACTCATTCAAAACTGCCCACGGCCAAGGACGCATGAGATACTTTACAAATTTATTGTGAAATGAGCTCAAGTGTTCGACGAACAAAGCTACGCATGCTCATGAGTAAATATGAACGTTTAAGGATGGAAGAAGCGGATGATATTAAATCTTATTTTGTAAAGTTGATTGACGTCTCAAATGAATGTCAAGTGCTTGGTGAACCATTAATCAACACTCAACTTGTTGAAAAGGCTCTCCGTTCTCTTCCTGAAAAGTTCAATTTAAAGATTTGTGCTATTGAAGAAGCTCACAATCTTGCCACAATGGACCTTCATACCTTGATGAGCATACTCAAAACTTATGAGATAAACATTGAGAATCAAAAGGAATTGTATAAAAGCAAGAATGTGGCACTTCAAGTTCAATCCTCGAAGAGTCAAATCAAAGAAGAGTATGAGAATCTTGAAGAAATTGGTGAAGGTGCAAATGTTGCCTTACTCAAAAATACAATTCGATGGTGAGGAAGTTCAAAAATGAGTGAAATCAATCTAAATCTAAAGAGAACAAAAACCAAGTCTTCAATCAAAATCCCACTAGATTCCTTCCAAATGTACAAAAAGGAAATCAACTAAGAAGAACCAACTCAGATCGTACTAAATTTGATCCCAAACAACTTGAGTCTGTGCAATGTCATGCATGCTTAGGTTGGGGTCATTATGCTAACGAATGTGCAAACACTCTTAGAAAATTTGGTAAGAATCTATGGGTTTCTCTTAGTGATGATGAAGAAGAGGAATGAGATCGTGAAATTGAAACACAAGCAATGTTGGCACTGTTTTCGAACAATCTCTATCGGATAATGAAGATGTCGTATATAATGTTGTCTCAGATGTCACGACATTTGCTCCAACGTCAGCAATGACATCAACATCCTCAGCGACATCCGAAAGGTATGAATATTTAACTATTCTGATGTTAATTGCTTTAGTGGTTCTATTTCTGTTAGTGAGGTTGATTGTATGGATCAAGTTGAATGCAAAGATGATATGATTAATGAATTACAAAGTATTTGTAAAGCCTTAATCATAGAATCCAAGCAACTTGACAAAAATGTAAAATCTTTAACTCATGAGAATTTAGAATTAACATGCACGATAACCCGACTTGAGGCTGCACTTACCAAAAAGGATATTGAATTTGGTAAGATTCGTGCAAAATTGGATTTAGCCGAAGCAACCTTCCGCAAGCTCAACACAGGGACTTCGAAATTGAATGAGATACTCAACTTTAGTAAACCTTTACACGCAGGTATTGAGTACGAAAACTCTCTTAAAACCATATGCTCTAATCTCTCTGATAAAAATGAGAAAGTACGTTTTGTAAAAGAAAAAGGGATGAATAATATGTTCTCGTGTATGTCAAAGAAAATGAAGTTTGTATGTAATCATTGTAACTCCCCTGAACACTTAAAACCATATTGTTTCAAACTTCAAAATTATGTGAGCAAAATGTTGCCTAAATTGTTGTCCAACATTCTGGATAAACATCGAAGCAACATTTCTGAGCCAAAAGGTAAAAAATATTTTAAGAGAGTTTGGGTACCTAAGATGGACTTAACTTGTAATATTTGTATAATTGCATTAAGAACTAACATTTCAGGTTCTTGGTACTTTGATAGTGGGTGTTCTCGTCACATGATAGGTATAAAGTGATTTCTAAGGAACTATGAGTCATTCAATGAAGGAAATGTGACTTATGGAGGTGGCAGTAAAAGCAAAATAATTGGAAAAGAGATCTTGGATGTTCCTGGTTTTCCAGACTTAAGGAATGTCTTACATGTTGAGGGCTTAATGGCTAATTTGATTAGTATTAGTCAAATGTGTGATGACAATCTTGAGGTAAAATTTAATAAGAATGCTTGTAAAGTTACGAATGAAGCAAATATATATGTCATGACAGGTACAAGAACATGTGACAATTGTTATTTTGTTGTAAGACAAGAAACATGCAATAATGCTAAGATCGATGACACAACACTATGGCATCAAAAGTTGCGACATGTCAACTACCGCAATTTAGAAAAATTGGTCTCATATGAAGTTGTTAGAGGCATACCCAAACTTAGTCATAAAAGTAAAACTATATGTGAAGATTGTTTGAAAGGTAAGCAAATCTGTGTCTCTCATAATGTTGTCCAACATGACGGACAACATTCATGTACATCTCACTGTTTTTAATTGCTACATATGGATTTAATGGGTCCAATTGAAGTAGACAGTCTAGGAGGCATGAGGTATTCCTTTATGATAGTAGATGATTTTTCTAGATATTCTTGCATATATTTTTTGAAAGAAAAATCACAAACGTTTGACATGTTTAAAATCTTGCACTCTAGAATTAGAAATTTGTTATATTCTCCTATTTATCAGATTAGATCCGACCATAAAAAAGAATTTAAAAATAGTTCATTCACAAACTTTTGTGAGAAAAAGGGAATTTCCATGAGTTTTTTGCCCCTAAAACTCCGCAACATAATGGGGTTGCAGAACGGAAGAATAAGACATTGCAAGAAATGGCTAGAGTAATGCAAAGTTCTAAACATTTGTCAAAACGTTTATGGGCAGAAGCCTTGAATACTGCTAATCACATAGCTAATAGAGTCTATATAAGGCCATGAACAAAGATGACACCCTATGAGATTATAAATGGAAAGAAACCAAACTTGTGTTACTTTCATGTTTTTTGGTGTATTTGTTATATTTTAAATGACAATGATTATTTGACAAAATTTGACTCTAAGAGTGACAAAGGAATTTTTTTTGGCTATTCACAAAATAGTCATGCTTATCGAGTATACAATCTGAGATCCAGAAATGTACAAGAGTCTGTAAATGTTATCTTTGATGATCTTTCTGATGTTTCAGGAAAACTATTGAAAATAACATTATAGATACAGTGGAAAGTCCACATATTACAGAAGAATCAGATGTTGCCACAAATGTTGCCACACCTGAAGCAACATCCGAAACAGCAATAGAGACCACAGAGGCCACAAATGAAGAGTCAAGTGCTGAATTGTTAGACCAAGTTCGTAGGGACCCCTCATCATAGGAAGAATCATCCAACGAGCCAAGTGATATGGGGAGTTTTTGAAGGAATAAAAACAAAAGGGAAAGAACCATTCAACTATAGAGAAATGGAAAGGGATGTGTGTATGTCTACCATATACCAAGAGGTTAGTCTTTCTTGTTTTATATCTACTTTAGAACCAAAAAATGTTTTAGAACCACTCAAAGATAATTTTTGGATTCAAGCAATGCAAGAAGAACTTGAACAATTCTCTCGAAATGAAGTCTGGGACTTAGTTCCACGTCCAACTAATACAAATGTAATTGGAACTAAGTGGATTTTTAAAAATAAATCAGATGAATCGGGAACAGTTGTTAGAAACAAAGCTCATCTAGTTGCACAAGGCTATACTCAGGTTGAAGGAATCGATTATGAGGAAACCTTCGCACCTGTGGCTAGAATTGAGTCAATTAGACTTTTACTTGCTATTGCTTGTTGTCTGAAAATTACTTTACACCAAATGGATGTGAAAGGTGCATTCTTAAATGGTTATCTAGATAAGGAAGTCTATGTTGAACAACCAAAATGATTTGAAGATCCTTACCATACACACTATGTGTACAAGCTCAAAAAGGCTTTGTATGGATTGAAAAAAGCCCATCGTGCATGGTATGGTCGTTTAACTAACTTTCTTCTTGAATTTAGTTTTAACCGTGGCGAAGCTGATCGTACTTTATTTATTAAACGACACGGTGTAGATATTATAATAGCTCAAATCTACGTGGATGACATAGTTTTTGGGTCGACCTCACAGTCGTACCTAAATTCATTTGTTGAAGTTATGTCATAAACATTTGAAATGAGCATGATTGGGGTATTAACTTTTTTTCTTAGGCTTGCAGATAAAGCAAAGTGATGATAGAATTTTCATCTCACAGAGTAAATATGCTAAGAATCTAGTTAAGAGATTTGGTTTGGAGAACGCTAAACGAATGAAGACGCCAATGGATTCATCGCAGAAGGTATGTAAGGATAATGTTGGTGAAAATGTCGACCCAACATTATATCGATCTATGATAGGTAGCCTTCTTTATCTTACTGCTAGTCGCTTAGATATTATGTTTAGTGTTTGGGTTTGTGCACGTTTTCAAGCCTGTACCAAAATATTCCACTTAAATGCCGTGAAACGTATTATTAGATATGTTGCTGGCACATGTGAGTTGGGAATTTGGTATCTCAAAGACACTAATCTTAACTTAATAGGATTAAGTGACTCGGATTGGGCTGGAGATGTGGATGATAGAAAAAGTACAAGTGGGGGATGTTTTTATCTTGGTAATAACCTTGTTTCATGGTATAGTCATAAACAAAATTGTGTCTCACTTTCAACTGTTGAATCTGAATATGTAGAAGCTGGAAGTTGTTGCTCTCAATTAATATGGCTAATACACATGTTAGACGACTATGGATTTACTAGCAACATTTTGATTTTGTACTGTGATAATTTGAGTGCAATAAATATTTTCAAAAATTAAGTTCAGCACTCACGTACAAAACATATTGATATTAGACATCACTTTTTAAGAGATTTAGTTTTTTAAAAAAAAGCTAGTTAAAATTGAACATGTTGACACTCTTCATCAACTAGCTCATATTTTTACAAAAGCTTTGGACCATGAGAGATTTTCTAGTTTGAAGAAATCTCTTGGTCTTTGTAATCTCTAAAAAAGGCATTGTTGGTGAATGTCGACTGAAACTTTGTCTAACATTTCGGGTGACATTTACCTATGTAATATCACTGACTGATTATTGTTGTTGTATGGTGCATAACGTTTGGTCACACAAGCAATGTAATTCCAACGTGATACCGTTCTCTGCGATGATATATAAATACATGTATATCATAAAATGAAGTATCAAAATAAGGCAAAGCCTATACAAATATTTGACAACTGTGCAAAATGGACAGAGCCCTTGAAAAGATACAGTTCCTATTCTATATGAGTATTGTGTGCTTCAAAAGAATTTTGAGAATACTAAATAAGTACTCTTATTGTTGACATGGAAAATTACTTTGTATGTGTTATATGATTAGATCAAGGACACGATGGAAAATATTACATTGGTCCAGTGGTCAAACTCATAAAATACATATAAAATGTGTCTTGATTTGTTGCCAAAACAAAAAGTTCTTTGGGGATCAAAATACTTGTGTCGTCCAAAATGTTGCTAACATTACAGTTGACATTTTCAGAATGTGATATGTGTTGGGATATTGTACTTATCTGATCGTTGAATCATTAGATCTCTCTCCCTATTTTATGCCTTGTTTGCAGGAATTTCAAAAGCTAAAATGATGAGATTAAAGTTTATCCTTATTTTATTTGTTTTATCCCAATATTTTAGGTGTAAGTTATTGTGTAAAAATGAAACACCTAAAACTAAGGGATTTTGTTGCTAAGAAAGGTTAGCCATGTATATAAATATTTCTGCTATTACTTTCTTCACAAAAAAAGGGAGATGCTTCTGTGTAGGGGGAGCAGGGGGAAGAGGCTGAAGGTGCACATGGTGAAGCTGCTGCTGAAGAAGTTGTTGATACTGCTATGCAAAAGGAAGAAGTTGTTGGGAGGAAGGTGTTGCTGAACAGGCTAAGGCTAAGGGCTGAAGCTGTTATGCAGAAGTAGAAAGCTGCTGCTGCATAATGAGCCAAGAAGAAGTGGGTTGATATGCTGCACCATGAAATTTAAATGTTTGGTTTATGATTGTTTGGATTATGAACTATTTTTTTTTGTTTTGGTTAATGGTTGATGTGGATGTTTATTTTTTACAATGGTTTATTCTGACAATGGGTTCTTTCTTTTTGTGTTGTGTATATTGGATAATATGTGTACATATATGTGCACACATCATTTTCTAATCGTATGACTTGGTATACACTGGTATGCACAAGTTTTGCTTGTATGCCATCACAGGTTAAGGGGGAGCTTGTCAGTAATCACAAGTGTTGGACAACATCTGTGACAATGCACTAAATCGTTTGTACATTTTGTAATGTGTTTTGTGAAGAAAGGCAAAAAGGGGGAGATTGTTAATGTTGGGTTTGGTGTTGTGACATTTGACCCAACATATTTTCTGAAGTACTGATTTGAATGCATAAAAATGTTGGGACAAATGTCATAACATTCGGAGCAACATCTTCGAAAAACAGTTTTGCCTTCACGTTAAGCAGTAATATTTTACTGTGAGGTAAAAATGACTTAGGCGTGGTAAATTGGAGCTGTGTAAAATGTGGGAGAAAGAGTCAAAGCTTGGGGGAAAAGTCGGGTAAGGAACAAGTCAAAGTTGTTGAGATTTTCACTCCTTAATCATCTACCACAAGCTGCCCATCTTTTCTTCAACTTCCACAACTGATCGATGAGCCTTTCAAGGGAACTCTTTACTATAAATAGAGACGCCACAACAGTGTATCGATATCCAGAATCAAAAAGCAAAAATACCAAGAGAGCTCTCGGGATTTCATCTCAGAAATCTGGATCACAAGTGTTGCCCGAGTGTGTTGACAACATTCTGTCAAACATTACAATTGATGTTTAGATTCTAGATTAGTTTTGTATGAAACGATTGTATTGAGAGGTTGTCTATGTCTACTTAGTGAGATTTTTCAGGCAGAAGTCATCAAGAAAGTCGTGGGCCTCGTACTACCCGCATACGACAGCTATGTGGAAGCAGAAGTCATCTGCGACTTCAACTTTTAATTCCTTTCCGTTTTATATTGTAAATATGTAAAGAAATGAATTTGTATTTTTGTATATAATATATATACAATACATCTGGTCATTGACCATCATAATTAATATAATATATAACTTATGAAATTTTTAAACATTTGTGTTCTTTAAACTCCGCTGCATTTACTCTTTAAAGTTTATGTTTTGCTAAGTGTTGTTTTGACAGGGGAATGTGCTAGGAATTCATAGGAGACACTTTGATCCGCGCCAGAGAAATCATCAAGCTTACGCTTGTTGGTAGCGGTGTTGTTGCCGTCAGCGGTGGTGGTGCTGCATCGGTTTACGGTGGCGAACTGACACATTTCGATGAAATCGGGTGGTAGATTTTTTGGTTGAATGGGAGAAGAGAGTACAAAAAGTATACAAGCGCTGAAAGAATGAACAGAGAAACGCTGTGGAGTGTGAAAATTGTGAGGGAAAGAAGGTCATTTAAAAGAGAGGGGGGAGACAAATATGGTAATATAATAAAAATAGGGATAAGGGCATACCCGACTCTTTAGAAAGTATATTGTAAGATGATATTAATCTCTCTTAGGGAGTCTTTCTCATTAATATCAATATATAAAGTGTACAATATACAATCCTAATATAATAGGAATCCTAGTCCCAATACAAGAGGAATCCTAGTTTACCATAATTATCTATCACTAAATATATTTACAATATATGGAATATATTTACAATATATGGAATATATTTCAATTATGTGTTGGGATTGTAGTGTTATACTTGTACACGTTTACACATCCCCTCAGTCGGAGCGGGAGGAGGCCTAACGCTAAGACTGGATCTGAAATCAAGGAACAACTGTCTTGGGAGGCCCTTCGTGAAAATATATGTGTATTGATATGAGGAAGGTACGTGTAATACCTTAATATGCCTGAGAGCAACCTTCTCGCGAACAAAGTGGATGTCCATCTCAATATGCTTGGTTCGCTGATGTTGAACCGGATTGCGAGACAAGTATATGGCGGATATGTTATCACAGTAGACCAGAGACGCTTTACTTCAAGGACACTGAAGCTCCAAGAGAAGATTTCGGAGCCAACAAATCTCAGCAACAACATTAGCAACTCCTCTATACTCAGCTTCTGCATTCGAACGAGATAATATGGCTTGCCGTTTGCCAGACCATGATATTAAATTTTTGATGATGTGGGGGGCATGCAAGACGTTATTTAGGGAGAAGGGTGGGTGAGGTTTCGGAGTGTGAGTGTGACCATAACCCTGAATTGGAATGCGATAACCATTTCCAACTGTAATAAATTGTAGAGACTTTAAACGAAATAATTGGGAAAGATTACCTGCGGACCGGGTGAGGTGAGAGGAGGCTCCGGAGTCCATATACCAATTTTCATCGGGCTGCTGCAAACTCATACTGCTGAATGCCTGACCCAAGTCGGTGGGGATTTGATTTAAGGGCTGATGTAGGAACTAGGCCTGCACGACGTGGGCCTGATGTTGCTGGAACACTGGTGGGCGCGGAGCTGGAGCCTGGCCCAATAACCATTGTTGCTGAAAAGGGTACTGGGCTGGATGATAGCCTGAAATCGTGGCCCAATTCTGATTTGGGTAGCCAGAGACTGGGCCGGCCCATGAAGCGTTGTTGCTGATCTGCTGTGGTTGTTGTCCTTGGCCTTTCCCGCGGCCCTTGCTGCCTTTCCCATTGCCATGGCCCTTGCCACCCCTGCAGCCGCGGTTGGATGTTTTCCGGTGGAGGTTGTTAGCCGACTGTGGCCTGATGTTGTGCGGGCGTTTCAACTGCTAATGCCTTCTGGTTATGCTCGTCTTGCTTCGCACGTCGAATCTCCTCCAATAACAATTGCGAGCGTGCTTTGTTGAAGTTTGGTAGAGGGTCATCCTGTTATATCATCGTGGTTAGGGTGTCATATTCACCCTTAGGGAGGCCTGCAACTAATTGTAACACCATCTTTGTTTCGGACACGGGCGTACCAACATTGGACAGTTGGTCTGCCACCTGTTTCAACTGCTTGCAATATTCTGACATAATAGAGAAGTTTTCAAGACGAGTGTTGTTGAACTGTTCTTTCAAGTACACCGCGTGAGTGTTCTTGTTGTCTTGAAAAGTTTCTTTCAAACGTGTCCATAGATCAAAGGCAGAGGCACCCGTTTTCATGATTGTGTATAGTAAATCCTTGGATATAGTGCCATATATCCACTATTTGACTACGACATCGAGGCGACGCCATATGATGTCGTCCATATCGGGAGGACGATGGAAAGAGTCGTCTATATGATCAAGCACATGATATACACATGCATGGATACGAAATAGTTCCACCCATGACCAATATTGATCATCTTCCTGATCAAGAATTATAGGGATAAAATTCTTGATGTTGGTAACGGCAAGAGCCGGATGGAAAGACGGTGAGGAGAGGGTAGTGGGTGGTTGGATGACGATTGAGTTAGAGGCGGAAGCATCGGAAGAGGTGGGAGTAGCCAAATTTTCCATTAGAATGGTGGAAAGTTAGGAAGAAAAGAAGAAAAACAGTGTTGCCGTCGGTCAAGAGGGGGGGCGACGGCAAGGGTAGGAATTTTTCTAGATTAGGGTTTTGTCTCTTGATACCATGTAAGATGATATTAATCTCCCTTAGGGAGTCTTTCTCATTAATATCAATATATATAGTGTACAATATACAATCCTAATACAATAGGAATCCTAGTTTACCATAATTATCTATCACTAAATATATTTACAATATATGGGATATATTTCAATTATGGGTAGAGATTGTAGTGTTATACTTGTACACGTTTACATATATAAGTGATGAAAGAATGAGTTTGGAAACAACATAACAATAACCGTGAAAAAAAGAAGATTTAAATTTCTGGTCAAATCTCAGAAATTGCAACCTTTAAAATCTACTTCAGACGCTATAAATAGATCGTAAAAACTGCACCAAACATATCTAAGGTTTTTAGATGAGGCGGTTCACACAATTCACCATAGTAGAGCAGGTAGAGGTCCAGGATTCGAGTCTTGCCGCCACTTATTAAAAAATAGACCGAAAATAGTAGAAATTACAAAAACAACACCTCCAGAATATGATTTTCCATTACATTATTTTATTTTAATAGTTTTTGTTAAACAAGCAATCATTAAAATATTTTACGATGAGGAAAATGCTCGCTTTTGACAAACTAAAAGGACTAAAATTGCTCATGGGTATATTTAAGTGATTAGTTTTTAACATACCTCAAACATAACAGGCCATTTTTGTCATTTACTCGACCAATTAAAAAAAGGGCGGGGTCTGGAAAAGGGCCGGACCACAAGGGTCTATTAAATTTACTAGACCAATTATATGTCGAATATTCAAAAGTTGTATTTGCTAATTGTTTTTCCAATTTCAATTGTTTCGTCTGTTTTAGTATAAGTTTTAGTGTATTTCTGATTTTATTTTTGATTATTCTCCAGTATTGTAATCTAATCTAGTATAGTGCTTTTTCTGATTTTTTTAAAAATTATTTACGGTATTAAAATATGATATACTTTCCCAGTGATCCGATTTAGTGTAACTTTTAATCTTTTTTTTTTTGGTAGGTAAAAGTTTATATTAATATGGTAACAAGATGGTACAGGACCAAGCAAGCCAAAGCTACAACATCTCCACAAATCATACTACATTTCCCCCCCTAAAAGATCCAAAAAAATCCAAATATTGTCTATCCTAACTAGAGTAATGCTATAACACCAAAAAAAAAAAAGTTTTTGATACATTTGTTTTTTACTCTAGCAATCTGCAGTCTTTTCCCTTCAAATATAACTTTTAATAATTTTCCAGCATTGCAATCCGATCTAGTATGATTTTAACTTCTTTTTCGGGTATTGCAATCCGATCTAGTATACATATACTCTTTTAAGTTTTTCACCTCTATTTTTGTTATTTCTTTAATGGCAACACGATCTAATATAACTTTTATTTTAATGAAAATCGTTTAGTATTCGTCTATATTAATCGTTTTGAAATTTTGTAGATTCAAAAACCTAGCTTCCACTTTGCTTTTTATTATGTTATTTTCTTTTGGTATTGTAATCCCATCATGTATACACATACTCTTAATTTTTTAACCCATTTTTTTGTTATTTCGGGAATTGCAACACGGTCTATTATAACTTCTATTTTGATGAAAATCTTTTAGTGTTTGTCCATATTAATCTTTTTAGAATTTTGTGGATTCAAAAACCTTCCACTTTGCATTTTGGCTTATCAAAATTCTGAAAATTGGGTAAGGCGTAATGTACTTATGATCATTTTCTTATTTCGGTGTTGTCCAATATTATAGTTGAACTAGATAATTTACCCGTGCTTCCCGCGGTTGTGAATGACATCACCTCATTAAGCTTATGAATGATCATTCGCTTGCCCATAATTCTTCTCTTCTAAGACTCTTGTGACATTAATGTCTCCAATGTTCCATTGAACATCACCCCAGCCTCAAATAGCAGCAACTGCCTACCAAAGTGAAAACTAATCCTGAATAGCTTACGACTTAACACTCCGTCGCTAATTCTCAAATCATATGTTACCTAAGTTTTCACCAGATGTAATCGGAGGTTTAGCAGCAACCAGATCCACAATTGGATTTATCAAATTTAGATAAGAGGCTTGAAACAGCCTCTTGTAGAAATGTGAGATAAAACTGCGTACAATAGACCCTTGTGGTCCGGCCCTTCTCCGGACCCCGCGCATAGCGGGAGCTTAGTGCACCGGGCTGCCCTTTTAGATAAGAGGCTTGAAGGGGAGCCTTGGAGTAACTCGTAAAGTTGCTACCATGTGACCAGGAGGTCATGGGTTCAAGCCGTGGAAACAACCTCTTGCAGAAATGTGAGGTAAGGCTGCGTACAATAAACCCTTGTGGTCCGGCCCTTCCCCGGACCTCGCGCATAGCGGGAGCTTAGTGCACTGGGCTGCCCTTTTAGATAAGAGGCTTGAAGGGGAGCCTTGGAGTAACTGTTAAAGTTGCTGCCATGTGACCAGGAGGTCATGGGTTCAAGCCGTGGAAACAACCTCTTGCAGAAATGTGAGGTAAGGCTGCGTACAATAGACCCTGTGGTCCGGCCCTTCCTCGAACCCCGCGCATAGCGGGAGCTTAGTGCACCGGGCTGACCTTTTTTTTATAAGAGGCTTGAATTATACAATTCCAATGTTTCTCTACAAGTAAATGAAAATCCATCCCGATGTGCCTTGTCCTCAAATATAGAGTTAGAAGTAGAGGTGGCCAGTGGGCCGTGCTCGGGTCTGGCGGGGTCGGGGTCGGGGCGGGACGGGCAAAGGGGGCGGGGTCGGGGCTGGCGGGGTCTGGCAGGGTTGGGTTTGGCGGGACTTGCTCCAGTCCCGTCCCGATCCCGATCCCGTCGGAATCGGGGCGGGGTCGGGTCGGGGTCGGGATCAGGGCGGGTTCCGGCGGGTTTTCCTTTTTTTTTTTAATAACATATGTATAAAAAAAACTCAATAAACAGGACAAGATAGTGTAATAAAAACATCCCAAGGCTGTTTTTGTGTCTCTTATATTATTTAATAGACATATGATTTTTTTGTAATACAAATACAATTGTCTAAAATCTAAATTGCAACTTTGTGGTGTTGTCCAAAAGTTACAAATTACATAATAAAATTGCAATTAAAAAAATTACATTCTCAAAAAAATATGTTCTAATTGCTTGATAATTTCTTGTGGTTCTTCGGTTGGAATTGGTATTTGTTGGTCAAATTGATGCACGTCGCTTCCACCACCTTCGGATAAGATTTCGTTGTAGTTTTCGTCTTCTTCTTCGTTGATCTCCGGTTGACCGCACCTTCTCTGCTCCGCTCGTATCCAATCTCTGAATAATACTGCAATTTCCAAGTTGTCTTCGGCTAATGAGTGTACGTGGTCTCCTATTTGATATCTGCCGGCGAGAAAAGCGCTTTCGAGACGCAGCTTGATGACGCTTGAATGTTCAAAACATCTCGGGCCATCAATGAAAGTGTCAGAAAGATCTTCTCATTCCCCCTCCAGTATTTCAGCAAGTCTTCATGTCCATCTTCATTGATAACTTCTTGGTACGGTACATAACCCTGCAAAACAAAAATATCCAACTCGCTAATTTGGTTAGTAGTAGAGGTACGGCCGCACATTCTATTTCTGAGGCTTTCAATACTAGCCGCAGAAACAACATGTCTTTTGTGAGGTTGTGTTGAAGATGAAGAAGATGGTATGGAAGCCGGTAAGTTACTAGCATTTTCTTGTTGATAAAACCTATATATTTTTTTGCATGGTCTTCTACGCTAGACAACACTTCTTCTTTAGTTTGTTCAATAGGTGGTAGATGATTTAGATTTTTGGGACTTGGAGGTGGTAGTACTTCTATACAATCGTAAATAGTTTCAATTAGTGATTTAGTACCGTCTATTTTAATAGTCGGATTTAATATAGAACCAATAATATAAATAGTGGGAATAGGAATAAAATATTTTTTTATTTTGATAAACATTTTTTTAATAGCTGCCATATAAGCTGGTTTTTCCATATATTTACTAAGTAATAAAAATATTAGAGTTATATAAAACAACATAGTTGAAATAGTAGGATAATATATACCGAAAAATCTTTTGTTGCTTGAAAAAATTTCTCTAAAAATACAATAAGTTCGGAAATTTTTACCCAATCACTATCTACAATCATATCAGCTGGATTTTGATTATGAGAGTTAAAAAATAAAGTTATAGGTTTTCTATAGTCATAAGCAACAAGTAGTTGCTCGTATAAAGAATTCCACCTAGTGGATACTTCTTGTGGAATTTTTCTATAAGATAGTCCACAATCGTGACAAGTTTTTTTATATTCTTTTCTTCGTTGTACTTTATTACTTTTAAAAATAAAGTTTATAGCATATTGTATTTTACTAAGAATGTCTTCAAAAAGTGATAGACCATCCTTTATAATTAAGTTATATATATGGCACGCGCATTTTATATGAAAATGATCTGGAAAAGATGGAGTTAAACTATTTTTTAAAATTGTAATTGCGTAATTGTTAGAAGAAGCGTTATCTAATGTAATAGTCATAATTTTATCGGTTATTCCGTAATAGTGGCACACTTGATAAATATTATCTGCAATAAAAGTACCAGTGTGCCTATCATCTATATATCTATACGCTAAGATACGTTTTTGCATAGACCATTTATAATCTATCCAATGACAGGTTACAGTTAAATAATCATGGCCGTTAGTACTACGACCTATATCAGACGTGATTGATACTTTGCCATTAAAATGATATAATGAATAACGTAAATATTGTTGATATTCATGCGCGAATTTAAATACATCTCTCTTAACGAGTTGATCTAGGAAAACCGTTAAAAGCGGGATTATATATATCTCTAATGTAATGAATAAAACCGGGAGATGAAGGAAATGAAAAGGGCAAACCCTCCACAACAACTAATTTTGATATTGCTTCCCTATCTCTATGTTTATTGTATTTAGGGCCTACAATTCCCCCCGTCATAGGGTTAATTTGACCCAGTACTTGGTCCGGGACAGTATTAGTATGTGAACCTTGTCCCGATGGAGCGGGCGTTTGCGCACCGGTTTTGAAGCCTGGTATTGGGCATACCTAGCTGGATGAGCACTTACTACGTGTCTAATTAAACCCCCCGTCCCACCGTGACCTTTTCCAGTTTTAAATTTTAAAACATTTTTACAAATTTTACATATAGCTACTTGATTCTCTACGTCCCTATAAAAAAATGTCAATGCATCTGATTTTAATGGTCGTTTTGCTGGACCTCGTCTCATACTAGGGGGAATATGAGGTATTTCAGTTGAAGGTGCACTAGTGGGTGTGTTGTCATCAACATTAGTGGGTGTATCATCTTGATCATCGTCTAAATTAAAGTCTTCTTGAGTTCCAGAAAATAGCTCCAAGTCTAAATCTAATGGTATTGTAGGAAAATGTTGAGTATCAACAAAATCATCATGTGTAGGAATAAGATGACTAGAAGAAGTACCCTTGCCCTGGTTGCCCATACTAGAAGAAGCACCCTTACCCTTAAACATACCTCTTAATCCTTCCATTTTAATTATGATAATAAATAATTAAAGATAATAAAATTAAGTGCGCTAAATAAAATAAACAGACAATAATAATCTAATGAACGAACGAATGTACCAAACACCGACGTAATGTCGACGTGTAATCGAGAGGTTGAAAATTGAAACTTTGCTCGATGGAAGATCCTCAAGCTAGTTGCCAACTTCACTCCCAATTCCAAATAAATAAATAAAATTGAATATTTAGTAAACAATGTAGACTTGTAGAGAGATATATTGAGAGATTAGAGAGATTATAGGAAGATTTGTGAGAAAGATGAAGAGAAAATGAGTTATTTATAGTTGGAAAATTGAGTTAAAGTGTAAATATAATAACTTATGGGTTAAAAATAAATATTAAGGGGTAGGGGGTTGGGGGAGGGGGGAGGCCAAAAATGGCCGTTGCCCAACGGCCAAAATCTAAAATGGTCGTTGGTGCAACGGTTATATTTGCAAAGGGGGGCTCTCGGGCGGGATCGGGGGCGGGCTCGGGGCTGGGTCAAGGGCGGGCGGGCCTGGGGCGGGCTCGGGTCTGGCGGGACGAGACATTGTCCCGTCCCGAGTTCGAGTCCCGCTACCGTTTTTTTTTTACATAGGAATCATGAATGTGGTACTCCACTTACATACCATTCCAGATCGAAGTTCTTCCTTGTAAAGTCTATCCACTCCAGTGACTTGCAGAAATTTTGCATAAAGTGGTTCACCAAGAACTTCGATGTCATTTCTCTGTAACACAAGGAAACACTCTTATGTCAAAAGGGGCAAGTATCACGGTTTAGTAAGTCCATCAAAATAACTACATTAGTTAATCAAACGAAGAGATAAGTGTTGAGACAGCATTAGGATTCTTAAACGATCAATTCAAGCAAACAGAAAGGCAGGGTAACTCTGACATTTTATATTTTACTGTAAAGTGTAGCAATTCAGTAGTAGGAGCATCATTTGCGCTGGAAAGAAGCACCGCATATATTCACAGAAAATCCGGATTATCAAATAGGCATTACAAAGAGTTCAAAACCCCATTCTCATCATTTTCCTTTTGAAGGGGATGAAGATTGGAGAGGGATCACTATACCAATACTCATTAACACAAAGCATTAACATATATCATCACATTGTAGGAGAAAGTTAACCAATTCAAGAAATAGAGCAAATCCCATCATTTAAACCACTGCAAAATTTGGAAGTACCAACACTTATTTAAGAACCCCATCACACACAACGAAAGAGTAGAACAAAATTTTCTCGCCTCACCTGGGAAAAATAGCACATGATGCTGGTACTTAGAGTCCTGGGTGCACACCATGAAGGGATCACCTCAATTTCTTCACTCCCGTCTCCCATTTTTCAAGAATTTAAAAACTTGAATTTGGATTGTAACTTTGAGAGATGCTACTACTAGTTAAAATTTTCTTGCATTTAGCTGCAACATAAATACACCTGTTGCTGAAGAAGACAAGAAAAGAGGTTAAATGATAACGACGATTGGAGAATACAAACAACAACAACAACATACCCAGTGTAATCCCACAAGTGGGGTCTGGGGAGGATAGAGTGTACGTAGACCTTACCCCAACCTAGGGAGGTAGGGAGTATGTTTCCGAAAGACCCTCAGCTCAAGAAAACACATAATAAAGAATGTCAGATAAGAATTGACAAAAGTAAAGAAGACATGGAAAAATACTATAGAGAAGTGATAGAAGGTATACACGACCATGGACCGAAAATTAATGGTATAAATTACCGTATTTGTAGAATTCTTGTACAAGTGTAATTATGGTATTAGTATTTAGATTTATTTTCCATTTTACATATTGTATATCATATATATATATATATACCTCTACATTAATGAAAATAATCAAGAGATTATTTCTTTCATGGTATCAGCAGTCTAGGGCAAATTTTTCCTTCTCCAAAATCCCTCCTTCCGCTGCCCTACTTGCCATTGGCCATCGGCCAGCCTCCTCCTCCCTTCAACTTTTGTTTTTTTTTTCTCTTCCAAATCCCTACTTCTCCTCTTGTTCTTTCATCATGTCTACCATAAAGAACAAGTTTCATCATGCCCTTACAGTCTCTAACATCAAGAACAACATCCATATCGTTCTTGAGATGGAAAACGTCCAATACGCGACGTGGGCATAATTATTTAAAGTTCACGCACGCTCTCATCGAGTCTTTCATCACATCATCCCCTCAAAAACAAGCGAGGAGGAGCCTACCACCGATGATGAAAAAGAGTTATGGGCAACTCTTGATGCTACGGTACTCCAGTGGATTTATTTCACTATCTCTACAGATCTCTTGCAGATGATTATTGAACCCGACGCCACAGCGATGTAAACTTGAAATAGCGTGCGTGATATATTCCAAAATAACAAAATTCCCGTGCGGTCACTCTTGAGAAGGAATTTTCCCATGTCAACATGGAAGATTTTCCGAATGTCTCGGCCTATTGTAAAAGGCTGAAGGAATTGGCGGATCAACTCAAGAATATTGGTGCGCCCATCACCAATGATCGTCTTGTTCTTCAGATGGTTGCAGGCCTATCCAAGGCCTATAATGGTGTTAGGACGCTTCTTCATCAAAGTAATCCACTCCCACCGTTCTACCAGGCCCGTTCCATGCTCACATTAGAAGAGGCCGGCTTGACAAAAAAGATGGCTATCGGAGCAAATTCCGTCATGATGATGGCCACGTCAGACTACCCTCACTCGTTCACGGATAATTCTAGCCAAAACTGTAACACCTGTGGCGGAAAAAAGGGTCAAAATCGATAAATTGAGGCAAAAATCGCAGCCGCGGCAGTGGCAATGGCGGTGGTCGGAGCAATGGCGATGGTGGTGGTCGGAGCAGTGGCGATGGCGACAGTGGTGGCAATGGGCTAGCTGGGCCGCAGCACCACTGGCCACATCCTTGGGCCAACTGGACGTGGGGCTGGACCGATGGCCAGTGACCCAATTCCCCCTTCTCGGTGTATCCAGCGAAATGGGCCAATTTCCAGAATTGGTCTAGGCCCGGTTTCCCGAATACTCAGGCCAAACAACCTGCTAGGCCTTGACAGTAGGCTTGCCTGCTTGGGCCTCGGCCTCAGCAGGCCTTCGCTGTTGCGGGCCCAGCGGCAGTTCTGACGCCCACGGATATTGAGGCCGCGATGCATACACTTGGATTAAATTCCCCGGATGCAAATTGGTATATGGACACCGGTGCCACTTCTAACATGATAACCGCACCATGTAATCTCTCATCTTATTTCAATTTGAGCAACAATCGTGGTATAAATGTTGGTAATGGTCATTCAATTCCAATTCATAGTTATGGTCACACAAATTTATCTCCCCCGCATCCACCTCTAGTCTTAAAAAATGTTCTTCATGCTCCTCACTTAATTAAAAATTTGGTGTCTGTCTAAAAATTCACAACTGATAATTGGGTTTCTGTTAATTTTGACCCTTTTGGATTTTCTGTGAAGGATTTCAAGACGGGGATATCACTAATGAGATGTAATAGTAGGGGAGAGCTTTATTCAATCACCACCACCACCATTTCCACGAGGCAATCCAGACCTTTAACGTTTGTCGTTCTTGCTCCTTCTTTGTGGCATGCACGTTTAGGTCATCCGGGGTCATCTATTATTTCTTCTCTTCAAAATAATAATTTTATTGATTGTAAGAGTACACGTAGTACTCCTATTTGTCCTTCTTGTCCATTAGGAAAACAAGATTACCTTTTGTAGCCTCTACTTCTAGTACGTTGATGCCTTTTGACATTATTCATAGTGATTTATGAACATCTCTCGTTTTAAATTCTTTGGGACATCGTTATTATGTTTTATTCTTGAATGATTATTCTAATTTTTTTAGACCTTTCCTTTATCTAAAAAGTCTCAAGTTTTTTCAACCTTCTTAAAATTTAGAGCATTCATCCGTACCCAATTTGAACGGGAAATTAAAAACATTCAATGTGATAATGGAAGGGAATATGATAATGGGCTGTTTCGAGAATTTTGTGACACTAATGTCATATCTTTTTTGTTTTCTTGTCCTCATACGTCCTCACAAAATGAGAAGGCCAAAAGAAAAATTCATATCATTAATAATATTGTCCGAACCTTGCTAGCTCATGCTTCATTACCTCCTTCTTTTTGGCATCATGCATTACAAATTGCTACCTACCTCCTTAACAATCTCCCTAATAAAGGTTTAGCATATCAATATCCACTTCAAATAGCGAATGAACATAAATCTTTCCGAATATCCTTCGCCCTTCTTTACAATAAAGATCTCTCGTATGCTCATCTTAGGGTGTTTGGGTGTTTATGTTATCCGATTTTCCCGTCTACTACAATTAACAAACTTCAAGCCCGTTTACCGCTTGTGTGTTTTTGGGTTATCCTTCGAATCATCGTGGTTACAAATGTTTTGATTTATCCTTTAATAAAATCATAATTAGTTATCATGTTATTTTTTATGAAACTCAATTTCCGTTTGCTAAATTGTATAATTTTGTGTCTCGTTCATATAATTTTTTGGATGATGGGCACTCACCGTATATTATCCACCATTTATCCGAGCTGTCCTGTGCCCAAAATTCACCGGCATGCCCACTGTCTGCTGGCCCAAATATTACCGATCCAGTCTCTGATTCTCGGCTAGCAAGCCCACTGCCTGCTGGCCCAAATTCACCCACTAGTCCAGCACTGTCTAACCTAGTTTTACCGTCACTGCCTCCTGTCACTGGGTCAGC
This sequence comes from Anisodus tanguticus, assembly GCA_034509755.1. Lineage (NCBI taxonomy): Eukaryota > Viridiplantae > Streptophyta > Magnoliopsida > Solanales > Solanaceae > Anisodus > Anisodus tanguticus. The sequence goes on along the minus strand of CM067543.1, from coordinate 762,325 downwards.
AAGCCCTTTACCTGCTGGTCAGGTTTTACCCGACCCGACACCTACCCAAAATACGTCCCCTTCTATTTCGAGTCAAGGGCATGTTACTCGTAGCCAATATGGTATTTTTAAACCTAAACGACATTTTAATCTAAATTGTAATGTCATCAAATCACCCCTACCACGTAACCATGTGTCTGTCCTTCATGACCCGAATTGGAAAATGGCATGAATGCTGAATATAATGCTCTTATTGAAAATAAGATGTGGGAGTTGGTGCCCCGTCCGTCTGGTGTCAATATTATTCGTTCTATGTGGATTTTTACTCATAAAGAAAATTCTGACGGTTCTTTTGAGAGGCATAAGGCCCGTCTTGTAAGTGATGGTAAAACACAACAGGTTGGCGTGAATTGTGGAGAGACGTTTAGTCTGGTGGTCAAATCGGCAACCATTCGCACTGTGCTTAGTCTGGCTCTCTCGAAAGCATGGCCCATTCATCAACTGGATGTGAAAAATGCTTTCTTACATAGTGACTTTAATGAGACAGTGTACATGTATCAACCCTTAGATTTTAAAGACCCCGTGTATCCCCATCATGTCTGTTTGCTGAAAAAAGTCCTTATATGGGCTTAAGCAGGCCCCATGGGCTCGGTATAAGAGGGTTGCAGATTATGTGTCTACTATTGAATTTTCTCACAACAAGTTTGATCATTCTCTGTTCATCTATCGTCATGGTACTTCTCTGGCATACATTTTGTTATATGTGGATGATATAATATTGACTACCTCTTCTAATAATCTGCGCAAGTCTATCATGTCTCTTCTCAGTTCAGAGTTTGCTATGAAAAACTTGGGGCCCTTAAGTTATTTTTTAGGTATAGTTGTCACTCGTCATACATGTGGTCTATTTTTATCACAGAAGAAGTATGCGGCTGAAATTATTGAGAGAGCTGGCATGTCATCTTGTAAGTCCTCTTCTACCTCGGCTGATACCAAATAGAAGCTGAGTGCTACTTCTAGCACACCATATGAGTATCACACCCACTATCGTAGTCTTTCACGGGCTCTTCAGTATCGTACTTTCACGAGACTAGATATTACTTATGCAGTACAACAGTGTGTTTATTTATGCATGATCCGCTAATTGAGCACATGCATGCGCTCAAACGCATTATACGATACATACCGGGCACACTTGATTATGAATTGCATTTATTTCTGTCCTCCGTCTCTACTCTCGTGTCCTATACATATGCTGATTGGGGTGGCTGTCCAGATACCAGACATTCGACCTCTGGTTATTGTATGTTTCTTGATGATAACTTGGTATCTTGGTCGGCAAAACGCCAGACTACTTTATCACGATCCAGTGTGGAGGCCGAGTATCGAGGGGTAGCCAATGTGGTGTCTGAGTCATGTTGGCTATGTAATCTTCTGTTAGAGCTTCACTTTCCTATTCAGAAAGCTACCTTGGTCTACTGTGATAATGTTAGTGCAGTCTATCTCTCTGGGAATCCAGTCCAACATCAGCGTACTAAACATATCGAGATGGATATTCACTTTGTTCGCGAAAAGGTAGCTCGCGGACAAGTATGTGTCTTACATGTCCCTTCAAGGTTCCAAATTGCTAACATCTTTACTAAGGGTCTTCCCTTGGTTCTGTTTAATGATTTTAGGGACAGTCTCAGCGTACGACAACCGCCCGCTATGACTGCGGTCCGTGTATACCATGGACCGAAAATTAATGGTATAAATTATCATATTTGTAGAATTCTTGTACAAGTGTAATTATGGTATTAGTATTATATTAGAACTAGGTATTAGTCTTGTATTAGGAAAAGGTCGATTTATTTTCCATAATTAGATATTGTATATCATGTATATATATCTCTTCATTAATGAAAATAATCAAGAGATTATTTCTACCAACACTTATTTAAGAACCCCATCACACAACGAAAGAGCAGAACAAAATTTTCTCGCCACCTGGAAAAAATAGCACATGAGGCTGGTACTTAGAGTCCTGGGTGCAGCCATGAAGGGATCACCTCAATTTCTTCACCCCCGTCTCCCATTTTTCAAGAATTTAAAAACTTGATTTTGGATTGTAACTTTGAGAGATGCTACTACCAGTTAAAATTTTCTTGCATTTAGCAGCAACAACATAAATACACATGTTGCTGAAGAGGACAAGAAAAGAGGTTAAATGATAACGACGATTGGAGAATACAAACAACAACATACCTAGTGTAATCCCAAAAGTGGAGTCTGGGGAAGGTAGAGTGTACGCAGATCTTACCCCTACCTTGGAAGGTAGGGAGATTGTTTCCGAAAGACCTTCAGCTCAAGAGAACACATGATAAAGAATGTCATATAAGAATTGACAAAAGTAAAGAAGTCATGGAAAAATACTATAGAGAAGCTACGATTGTAGAATATAGAACAATTTATTTTAGTGTCTTCAATTAATGTTGTATGTGTAATGTTGCAAAATTTTAATATTACAACCAAACTGTTAAAGTGTTAATTTGGCTAAAAAATAACTGCACATTGCAGCAAAGTTTCAGCTGAACACCAAAATGTAAGTGAAAAATTGGATTAAAAATCAGCACTTTTTGTAGTGCAGTTTCAGCAGCCTTTTAGCACACTTTTCAGCACAAATCAATTGCACATTTCACCACACTATACTTCACAAAAAAATGGTAGATTTCAGCACATTTTCTAAGCATTTCAGCACTATAAATATCACATTCTAGCACATATTCCGCACATTCAGCACTCTAAATTTCACTTAAAAAGTTCTGGTGTACTCATTTAATATGTCCATAAAAGAAAGATGTTTTGATTTTCACATTGTTTGACTTGAATATGAAATTTATGTTAAAATTAAAAGAGTTTAAAAAGTAAAAAAAAAAAATGAGTATAGGGTCTGGTTTTGGTATTTACAGCATTTATAGGTTCTATAATTATATTGAAAGTACACTAAGTAATGTAAATATAGATTATACAAGTGATAGATCAAAACATATTCACTTTCCTTTTTTTCTGTTAGGATTAAATTTTAAAAAGGCACAATACATAGATAGACACTTAAACTTGACCTCACACTCCAACTTTGAGAATGCACACCTACGCACATCAACTCGTTCCAATTGCGTCAGTTGAACACTCCAACTTACAAAATGATCGTCTTGTCACGTCATGCCACAATAACTTCGGGTGTCCACTAGACACATTGGTGACGAGTTGAGGTGTCTAGATGCGCATTCTTAAAGTTTGAGTGTTTTAGTTGACATTTGAGGCCAAGGTGCTCACATGGGAATATTTTCAAACATCTTATGAGCATCACAGTTCTCTTTGCTGGTAACATTGAAGGAGTAATTCAAACGTGGACTGGAATAAACAAATCAAAGTGTCGGTAATTGGAACACAGCTAAATAAAAACGACAATAGAGATTAGCAAATGAATTATAACAAAGGTAAAGTAAAAAAACTGTAGGTAAAAAATAGATAGATGTATAAAGAAGCGGTATGCGGTGTTTTCTCCACGGTGAAAAAATTAGAGACATACTCATTTTAAGTTGAATTAACAACTTTGTTATATAACTTATAGTCAATGCTAAGTTTGTTTCTCATTTGAGTTAAATTCGAAAATTGACTTACAATCCAAATTTTGTTCATAAACAGAGTAAAAGGGTCATTAATACAAATGTCCTATTTTAACCCCTCAAATTTGTAATCTTTAATTTTTATCGTTTAATTTCGACATATGTATTATAATATCCACATAATTATATCGGACAAGACAAAACTTTCAACACTTAATATAATCTGAAAAATAGCATAATTTAGATTTCGCTTGACAGAATTTACGTTTAACTTCAACATATACTATAGCATTCACACAAATTATGTCGGACAAGACAAAACTTTCAACACTCAACATAATCTGAAAAATACTATAAAACTCATACCGCATAACTTAATTTCTATAGAATTTATGCCGAGTGAAGAAAATGTTTAATTTTTAAAAATAAAAATATTACAAAAATTATGTCTTGCGAGAAAAATCTAGATATTTTCAATTAAATAAGTAGCCTGAAGGATAAAAAATGCATTTGAAAAACGATCCGTGCAAAAACAAAATGGTGTGGATCTTACAAATCCTAGGTTGGGCCGGGAACTTTGGTTTAGTGGTGTTTGTGGGTTTGTTTCGTTTTGGTTGAAGTGGGCCGTTGAGAGATTGAAAGTGAGGATTGTTTCTCTTGTTGCAACTTGCAACGGATCTATTCGGCGTGTTATCTTTTTTTATTGTCTTAAGGTTTTGGGCCTAACTATTTTTGCCGTCCTTTTTAGTGGGAGAAGTGTACAAAGAGTCAATTTTGGACGAGAAATGTCGAGTGGTTTCTTTAAAAGTGTTCGGTCTTTGTCTCTGCTTAATAAAAAAATTAAAAAATAATTTTAACTTGAAGAAATTCACAGAAAAGAACTTTAGTTGCACACCAGACATAAGTTCTAGCTCATGCTTATAAAGCATAACTTATGGTCAATTGAGTAAGTTTACTATCCTGAACTTATGTTTTATAAACAAAATTAATTTATGTCCACAATTTATATTCGATGGGCAACAAAAGCTTTGACTAGCTAATTCTAAAGCGGCGACTATTTTCTAAAAAAATTATTTAGCGAGACCAAAAAAATCAAGACCACCCTTATAGAGGTCATTTATGAACTTAACCCGATTTTGGACTCCCTATTTAAGACATAGTCAGAGTATTTATAAGTTTAACTATTTCAGAATAATTGTAGACGTGCATGATTGAAGTTGAAAAAGTGTACCTTTGAAGTTTATAAATTTTGTCTAAAATTTAATATATTGTTTGTGCAAACAAATTTCACTTCGATGTACCTCTAGATTTTTTATGGTAGACCATTCCAAAATTTGTAATTTCCTCATATCTTTTCATGTTTTAACGGGGTGATCAACATGACAACTTTTATCCTTTTCAATGATTTTTCCACAAGCTTCTCTTTAAACTGTCCGTTTAATACGTAGTATTTTGAGATTAAATTGTAGTTTAGTGTTTTTTGTATCCAAGTAGTGAAGGTTTAAGTTTACATCGGAAGACCTTAACTTAAATAAGTCGTTGAGGATTCCTCGGACCCTAAAATATTTGGAATTGAGGCACAATTATTAATTGTTATCGTCTCTCTATTTACAAGGTTCACCACTCTTGAACGTTCTTAACCTCTCTAATTTCTAATATTTTCTATAAAACAATCAATCGATATGGATAATATCTCTGATCACTTTGATGAAATATCGTAACAATGAAATATTGCAATTTCGAGTGATTATGTTTCCATAAAAGGTCATGTTAATTTGGAGGCAAATTTCATGATATTTGAAGGAAGAAGAAAAACGAAAACGGAACTTTGCACAATTGATCCTTCTCCACAACATTTTATGGGGTTATGAATTATCTGAAAATTTTGAAGTTATTTGTGGTCATAGCAGCCCCAAAGCTCGTGCTATACACTTCTCGCCGCTAAGTGTTGCAGTTATAACCCTTTTGTACCTTCTTTTCCATGGCTTATCGTGTCAAATCAACGGCTAATTATTAAATTTCTTATCTATTAGATTCTTCTTATTGTGTTTTGTCCCCCGGGCATAACTGGATGGAAAATTTAAAATTCAACTGGAGGCCTGTAGCGTGGGTTCGAACCCTGGTGGGAGCAATTTGTTCTCTTCTGGGGTAGGACCTTGTAGGTGATATCAGTTGCTCTGTTCTCAAATACCGGTCATTTAGGCACAACCGCGATTTACTGGTAGTAGTGCCGATGGACCGGGACTACTATCTCCGGAATAGTCTGGCATAAGACGGGAAGCTGAATATAAAAAAAAGGGGTTAATTCAGAAAAGTAGAATTATTACAAGTACACATGTCGCATGTAGCTATATTTTGGAAGTCTTATTAATCTGGCCCACTAGTTTCTCTCAAATGCAAATAGACCCCACAACATTGCATAATGCATGGTTTGAATTACTTGACAATGGATCTTCACATATCAATAACTGCGACATTTTAAGGAACATAATATCAAAGTCATTCTCATTGCACTAAACCATGTCGACGACGTCCACTATTGCCAAAAAAAAAAAAAAAGAATCACAAAAATTAGTTTTGGAGTGTTTTAGTAAATGACTTTCTCGTGAAAAATATTTGTTTAGAAAATAACTAATGTCATATATACAGAACACTTATAAATAAGTGATTGTATCATGTTTTAACTGAAATAAATTTACCATTAAAAGAATTGACGTTCATGACAGATAGTGAGTCGATGAACACTAGTAAAAAAGAAAGACTAACAGACTTTTAGACCTACAAACTTTTGAAGAGGTGCGCATGACATCTTCTGGGTGAATGCCACATCAAAATGAGAGAAAGAAAAGTGAAAATTATATAACGCATAACACAAGCGCATATAATGGCGTGTTTTTGAGCTCGATAATTGCAGAGCCCAAGGAACAAATCCGAAAGGTTTGTTGGATCAAAACAGACAATGTGTGCCCTAACCTTGGATCGTGACGATAATGGTTAACCATTGATTTTGATTAACGAATTTAATTTCAATAAAAACTTGATTAAATTAAATAGGAAATAGTTAAAACTTAAATATGCCCAATTGGTATTACTTTTCTGAATTGGCCTATATATACCATCAGATAAACATGAAGGTATATTGTACGCTCAAGCAATTTCAATGAGATAATTTAGTTAGAGTCAACCAATTAAACATAAAAGAACACAAAAACAACAAACGAAACCAAATGAAAATAAGATAAATTAGAAAATTACTGAAGACGTTGAGTTCTACTAGTAAAATAATACAATTCAAAATTACTAATGATAACTATGGATGCTGAGTCGGATGGATAACATTGTACGATATCCAACCAACCACGTTATTTCTTTAAAATAATTAATTATTCTCTCTGTTTCATTTTACTTCACATTATTTTCTTATCAATTCATTAAAAACATATGTATATTATATTAATGAAATTTCATTATTTATGAAATTTTATGACATATTTGAGATTAAGAGTTTCACATCGGATATGGAATGAGAACATGAACTCCTTATATGAACTTGGACAATCATTACCCTACAAGCTAGCTTTTGGGGTTGAGTTAGGCCCAAGATCCATTCTTTACATGGTATCAGAGTCAGACTCATTCAAATTCTATGTTCACCAATGTTGGGCCCCCAAATTATATTATTCACGCTCTAGTTAACAAGGTTTGGGCGTGCGGAAGAGTGTTAAGAGTCTCATATCGGATATAGAATAAGAACATGGGCTCCTTATGGACTTTGGTCATCCTCACCCTACAAGCTAGCTTTTGAGGTTGAGTTAGGCGCAAGATTCATTCTTTACGATCATAAATTTCAAAAGTTCATTTTTTCGTAGTCCGCATGATGAGTCACTATGCCAAACAAGTTGAAAAAAGAGAGTATGAGAAAATTTCGTGTTTAAAAAAAGACATAGTGATTCGATAACTTTAAATTCTAAAACAAATATAATAAGTTAAAATATTAATAATTACGTCTTAATTTTGAATAAGTTGGAATCAATTATATTTTTGATATTCAAGATCCGAACAAATTTTGCATTGTATTCAAACGATTTAATTTAAATTATTTTTAGGGTGACTATCAGTTATCTTTGCTGACCTTTCCCCTTTATCTCGACTTGAAACCATATTGATTATTGGGTTAGAGAAATAGTGAAATATACCAAATTATTTTTAGTAATAATAATTGTGAAAATGACCTTCCACTTGGCCTTTGGTTTGTGGATAAGCATATGAATGAGAAGTGGCAACTTGTAAAAATCCTCTACAAGAGTCATACTTGTCAAATTATTTAATCATAATCATGCTCTAATATTGGATCATCAATTGATGAGTTTATTGTTAATATAGATTTCTTATATTGATTTGGACAATCCTCACCCTACAAGCTAACTTTTAGGGTTGCGTTAGACCCAAGATCCATTCTTTACATGGTATCAGAACCTTACTCATTCCAATTCTATGTTCACCGATGTTGGGTCCCCAAATTATATTGTCCACGCTTCAGTTAACGAGATTTGGGCGTGCGGGGAGTGTTAAGAGTCTCATATCGAAAATGAAATGGGAACATGGACTCCTTACACTTCGATTAATTTTTTAGACACATACTTTTTTGTAAAATGAGAAGCATTTCTACTACGTATATACATATACACCTTTAGTAGAGAGTAGCAGATATAAAAATTGGTGCTATTGCGATTTAATGGAGAGACATCGAAAAGTTATCAGAGATTTCTCCATTTTTGAAATTAAAGCCGAGCAGGGGCGAAACTAAGTCTTTAATTATTAGTTCGGCCGAACTCAATAATTTCTATTCAAATTTAATATTTGCATTATAAAATTTATTAAATATATATAAATTATAATTATTAATTGAACTGAATAAATTTTCAAATTCATAATGTTAAAATCCTGCTCACCTAAGATCTCTCCCGACTAATATCACATAATAATGATATTAATAATTTAGCATTTTCTTTTTCTTTTAGATATTATTCAATTTCATAGTAACATAAATTATGACAATGACTCGAGTGTAGTCAGCTCATGTTATATCTATGAGGTGGCCAAAATGATTCTCTTACAACACACCATGTCATGTGTTCACCTATGACGTGGCACATTAAAATCCACCGTGTTCTTGTTGTGGGTCCCATAGGGCTACCCCACTATGGACGAAGAAATTGCTTGAAAGAGCGTGCTAACGGAAAAGTTAAATAAGGAAAGTTCCTAAATTCGACAAAATAAAATCTTGATCTTACGTGTCACCAAAAACTTAACTACGTGTCTATAGAAGCTTAATGGTGACCCAACGGGTCACTAACTATATGGTAAAGATTTAATTTTGTTTAACAAAAATGGAAGTAGTAAGTTAAAAAAATATTCGAACAAAATGGATTACTATTATTTGCTAATTAGAAGGATCAGAGCAATAATAAAATTATCTTTCTGATATATAAGTTATGAGTACGTGTCTTCGAGTTAATAACAAACATCTATCTATATAATAATAAAAGAAATTTAAGACTTTAAGTTATTTTTATAATAATCTCAAATTAATATTTCAAGTTAAATATATGTAAGTTAAACTCTCATCCACGAGTAATCACACAAGTTTTGGAGTGCGATAGTTGCCCAAATCCTACGTGGATACGAAGGTATTATTTTTCAAATGATCTTCCAATTCTATATTTTAGCTATCCTTTTACTCCTTGCTCTTCCCTTTTCATTCTTTGTGTTCAATATTAAAAGTAAAGATTAAGATTTAATACAAAATCAATATATAATATTTTTACATGATAAAGTAACATTAATATGTATCAACTTTTTCCCCAATTCCTTTTTTACCCTAAAATTCAAACGCTATTTTTTTTCTTACTTTCTCGATCTCTCAAATTGTTATATCCGTTCTCTCTCTCTCACTTCTTCTATCTTGTATGCCTCTCTTTCTCCTTGAAATTCTGTACCTTCTTTCTATCTTTGGATTATATATCACATATGCATTTGTTAGGGACTTATGTGAGATGAATGTTTCAAAAACACAAGTCATGGAGAAAATAAAAATCCTAAAAAAATGATTTTTTTCGAGTGCAACAACATGAGATAAAAAGGCTCATCAGGATTGAGTAAACAATTGAAAGAGTAGAATTCATTCTAGAAAGCTTGATGATTGTAAAATAGTTAAAATAAAATTTATTTCAGGATAAATCCAGATTAACTATGAGAAATGATCAAATCAGTAACAGAGACATCATGATGAACAATTTATTAAATCGGTTCAAGAAAGAGTTTAATCCCACAATGAATAATATTGCATTATTGACGTTTGATGACAATGTCATCAAATCACCAGAAATTCCTTCTCACACATTTGAGAATACACACACCAAAGGAAGATGGTGTTGAGAGATGACCATGAAAAGATATCATAATTTAGGAAATACCTTAAAAAAAAAAGAAAATAATTTTAGTGATAGTTTAAGTATGCCTCTTACCTTTTAAGGATTCAACTGGTTTTTAATAATCTTTATTTTTTTAAAATATCTTTTTGATAATTATAGTATCTTAATTTATCCGCACCTTAATTAATTTCATAGATTACTTACCGAAGTTTCATACTTATTTTGTTCCAACATAAAAAGACAAAACACTTACACCTATATATACCTAGTACTTCATTAGCATTTTTTCATCTTATAAACTTCTCAAAACAACACAACACCACATCATATTATTACCTTATTTTCTCTCTTCTCTCTAATTTTCTCCTTTTCCCCTCTTCCAAAATGAACGGAGATGAGACTAGTAACAATGACCAAAAAACACCACTCCTTCCAATGCATAGGTCACAAAGTATGAATTCATTTTTTCAATCAATTTTCTCACTCAAGAATTTATTCACCCTATTAGGACCTTTACTATGTACAATTATTTGCTTATTTGTGAAAATGGATAATGCACCGGCTACTAGTACAAATATGTTGGGAATTCTTGCTTGGATTTTTACGTGGTGGTTGGCGGAGGCGGTGCCGATGCCGATAACTTCCATGTCACCGTTATTTCTCTTCCCGTTGTTCGGAATTTCGTCGGCCGACGACGTTGCTCATTCGTACATGGATGATGTTATTGCACTTGTACTTGGAAGTTTCATACTTGCACTTGCTGTTGAACATTATAATATCCACAGAAGATTGGCCTTAAACGTGAGTACTTTGAATATATATATATATATATATTATCTTTTGGATTTGGAGTATAATTCACAAATAGCTAGCCACTTTTCAGCTCCTATAATATATATAATATATAATCTCTATGACGAACTTTTACCTTTTCTTTTAAAGCTCTCTTCTTTTTATTTTTAGTGATGAAGAGAGAAAAAGAGAGATAGAATCGAATAATACCGGAAGTAGAGAACTAATTTTCTTTTCTGCTTCAACTCAAAGATATTGAAGGATGAAAATAGTGGTTAACTGGTCATTTTTCGATCATATTTTTTAAAAAAATAGTCATTATTTTAGAGTTTCAAAATATACAAATGAAATTTCAGCATTTTTTGTGGTTTTTGGAATTATATGTCGATAACTATTTCTTAATTACAAAAGTTAGAAATAACTATTTGTGATTTTTTTTCCTCCGTAAATTCGGTGTTTTTGTCTTTATCCAAGCATAAGCACGCATGTTAAGAAATTATCAGCACAATAATTAAATTTAGAAAATGAGGCTTGGAATGTTTATGATTTTCTTGTATAGGTGATGTAACCAGAACTTATTTAATTTAATGATTTAGAGAATTACCTATTTATATTTACATATTTTTTTCAACCAGCTAATAAACCGAACCCACTAATATCTAAGATTCTTCAAGGTTAGCTAATTTATCAAATGGTAGTTAAGTGTCAAGATTAAATTGATTGTTTAAAAGAGAGAGTCCTTGTTTTTTATAATCATTTATTTATATTAATCTTTTCCACTACCATGATAACTCTTGTTTCCCATCTTTTGGCGTTTTGGGCCCTATCAAAGACTTGCATATTTAAGGCACCGTTTGGCCATGTATAGTTTTTTTTTTTCTGAAATATTATTCTGGTATAATTATTATATAATTTTTCAAATTCAAAAAGTTATTTTCACAATTTTTACGTCAAATCACTCATAAAAATATAAAAATAACTTCAATTTGTATTTATATTCAAACACAACTTCAATTTTCAAAGTACAATTTTCCACTTGAAATCAACTCTTTTCCAAAATTCTTACGTTCAAAGGCCCACTTATTCAACTAACAGAATACTTATTAGCTGCAAATTCCTATTTAACAAGTTTTTCGTCCTTCTATTACTATCAAAGGCCCATCTTACGTGTCCACAATAATATTCTGTAGAATTATTGTTAGACAACATTTGACATGCATGTGCCATGCAGATAACACTATTATTCTGTGGGGATCCAATGAATCCACCGTTTCTCCTCTTGGGGATCTGCGCCACCACATTTTTTGTCAGCATGTGGATGCACAACGTGGCAGCCACTGTGATGATGATGCCGGTAGCGACCGGCATCTTATCACGTTTGCCATCCGGTGGAAGTAGCCGCGGCCACCGGAATCAACAGAGTAATTCCGATGACCTTGTCACCAAATTTTGCAAAGCGGTTGTTTTAGGGGTTATATACTCTGCATCAATAGGAGGAATGAGTACTTTGACTGGGACAGGTGTCAACTTGATATTGGTTGGGATGTGGAAGAGTTATTTTCCTCAAGAAAAGCCTTTAAGTTTCAACACTTGGTTTTTCTTTGCCTTTCCTTTGGCTTTGGTGATATTTTTGGCATTGTGGGGTACTCTTTGCTTATTGTATTGTAGGAAGGGATCAAGTACATCACTTTCTGCTTATTTGGACAAAGCTCATTTGAAGAGGGAGCTTGATTTATTAGGTATGTTCCTTCTTCTCAACACCCTTATTTTTGGAGTACTTTGTTTATTAGAGTTTAATATCATTATTTTAAAAAATAGAAATTAGCAACGGATAAAATTTATAGCCAATCAACAAATTTCTATTTAGCTATGAAGTATGTAGCTAGTTTCGTTCTTTTGTAGAATTTTGCACGCTGAAAATAATTTTTATATTACGTTACTTAAAAGATAACGTCCATTTGCTTCAATTTATGTGATTTGTTTTTGAAATTGGTGCAGTCGATCTTGAACTTGTCATAACATTTGAATGACTATAAATTTTTTGAAATTTGTGGTCAACTATGAAAGTTAAGGGTAAAGAATAAGTTTAAAGTAAAATTATTTCTAAATATACGAATATGTTATTCTTTTTGGAATGGATTAGTAATGAAATAGCTAGTGTCACGTAAACCGAAATAGAGGAATTATAAGCAACGTACATAAAAAGTAGAATTAATAACATAAAACTAAAATATATATATGGCATGTTATCTGCTATGACAAGCTAAAATATATCGATAGTTGGATATTGTAACAAATCCTTTTCTTATGTACACATTGTTTTCTTACAAAAATATAATTGAGGCTTATATGTCTTTCTCCATTATCTTAATCGCATCTTCCATTAAGTTAGTGGTCAATTTTCAGACTATCTTTGATTGAAATGTAACCAACAAGTGGTACAATTAATTGAAGTTTCGTGGTCATTGTAGTATATTCACAATAGACCACAAATTTTCATTTCATTTGTAGCCATGATAGATGTTTGAATATCAGATTGGCCTTTTTCTGCAATTATTTTAGACAACTTCTAATGGTTTGTCCCCACTTTTGTGCTCTGTAGGTCCCATGGCTTTTGCTGAAAAGATGATCTTAACAGTGTTTTCGGTGAGTCAATAATTAAATTAAGATCCGCATTATTTGTGTTTAATATTAATATGACTTAGGATTCATTTTAATCAATTGATTTGATTTGATTGATACAGATTTTAATAGTGTTGTGGATGACAAGAAGTATTACTGAAGATATTCCTGGATGGGGATCCCTCTTTGGTGGACGTGCTGGTGATGGAACTGTTAGTGTAAGAACTATAACTATAACTAACTAACTAACTATATATATATATATATAAAATGTAATTGTAGCTTGTAGATAAATCTTTGATCATTCTCAGTAATTATATAAGGTTATCATTTTTTAGGACATTAATGTTCATATCCTGGAATTGAGCAAAAATATTATAAAATTCATCGTCTTCTTTCCCTTTATTAGAACAGGGTTGTCCTATTTGGCAAGGTTGACATTCATCTTCTGAAACAATATAATCTTCTTTATCAAGAACTTGAATTCCTTCATCCGAGGAATCTTTCTCAGTTTCATAATCTGAGTCTTCTGGTTCCGAGTTGAGTAATAATTTGGACAATGATTCTTTAAGATCATCTTCGATGTTAAGGGCTTTAATTTTTTCCTTAACCTTGCAATCCTTATAATAATGGTCTGTCCTGCCACATTTCCAACAAGCTTTGGGGTTTTTGGATTTTATAAAATCCCTGCGGTTTCTGAATTCTTTCTTTCTTCTCCCCCTTTTTTCCAGGCGTTTCTCAAGACGCTTAGCTTTCCATTTTTGAAAGCTTTCCTGGTTTTTTGCTCTTCGTTTATGAGACAGCGATTCCTTGTTCTTGGGTATGTCCATTACGAATTGACCACAGAACTCTCCCAATTGTTGTCTTTCATTGAGATTCTGGCTTTTAATCTGTTGGTTCAGCTTAATCTCATTACATAAAGCTAACCCTTCCTGGATACATGTTCCTATAAGGTTGCCATAAGTGCAGATCTCATAATTAATGGTGAGACCTCCTTTTCTCAGAGTTTTCCTAACTCTTTCTGCGAATAGTGCTGGTAAACCGTCTATGAACTTTGATTTCCAGTGTGAGCTATTACATTCAGGTAGCTCCATTACCCTACTAAGGAAAACGTCCTTATACCATCTAAAAGAGGTAAGGGTTTTACATCTCAGGTTCTGGAGTAACGTCCTGATATTCTCAGAATCATCGGACCACCTACCAGTAAAGTGTTCTATAATGTTGATTCCTAAGGTATAAACAGCATTAGGAACAGGGTCTACAACTCCTGGTTCTGTCTTAACAGCTCCAATGATATTATTCCGCTGTCCTGGTGTTAGATAATGATCCCACCATCCTTTCAATTGGCCTGTGAAACCTGATATAATCATTTCTGCCACAGTCTTATCGGCATTATTATTTGCCTTGCAAATGGTACTATACATAAGCATTCTATGGACGGCTGTATAAATCTGTCTTTCAGTATAGCCATCAATATTCCACTCATAGATGTTTTTCCCACTATAGCTGTTATTATCAACAATATCTTGTTACTCAAACAGAACATCTTGGGGAGTAGGCCTAGGGTAATAGTACATTCTCTGTACTGGTTTCCTTGCCCATTTTTCAAGTCTATTAACTTCGTCAGACATCTTTTCTTTATAATATTTACCAGAGAGGTCTAACTCATAGTCTTTAGTCAAATGGCTGATCTTTAATCCCTTAAACTTATCATCTAATAATTTTTCCAACTCCGAGTAAGCTCTCAGCTTAAAGTCTTTTATCTCCGGAGGAGGCTGTACACTAGGAGTAGCAATATTAAGCTGCTGAGACGAACCTGTAATAGCAGGAATGGCTTTCATGACCTCAGAAGTTAGTTTATCAATTCTATTATGTAAAAGGGTAACCTGTTCTCCCAAAACATTGATATAAACATTGGTATAATTATTTTGCTTGAGCATGGTATTAATATGCCCAGTAGTAACGAAAGCAGAATTACCTTCTATAGCAAGTTCTGTTACGTTGAAGCGTAAATTTTATTACACTAACAATTAATATAAGTTATATTCTAACTAATTTCTATTATAATTGACAAAATAATCTAGTCACAACTTCTTTTTAGTCATTTTCAGGATTTTCTTGAATGACTAGCAAAATACTAGTTTTCTCTGTCGATGGTATTCTAAAATTCGATCATTAGAAATAAAATACAATTATTTCCAATTATACAGCCAGAAGTAGTCCATCTTCATTTTTTGACATTACTAATTCCATTTATTATGGATAGTTATCTGTTATTATGATCTTTAATGACTTAATAATGTTAAATTTCACTTTCAGTGTATAGAACTATAGAAGTTAATGAGGGCAGATATATTACGGTATCTCGGAAAACCGCTTCGGCTAAAACTTTTGCTAGATATCTATATAGACTATAAGCAAAATAAAAATATGAAATTACTTGTCATTGTAGTAATTTATTCGTTTTATTCACTTTTTCAAAAACTGACACCACTTGAAAGCGAAAAATTCTGCATATGCCATTTACGGAATATATAAAAAATTTGTAGAGTAGTGATTATATTGATGATGTTTGATTTGATTTTCTCTATTTAGGTGATGATGGCAACCTTATTATTCATAATTCCATCCAAGAAACAGCCAGGGGAGAAGTTAATGGATTGGAACAAATGCAAGAAATTGCCATGGAACATAATTCTTCTACTAGGGGCAGGCTTTGCCATAGCTGATGGAGTTAGGTCAAGTGGTTTAGCTGATGTGCTCTCAAGAGCCCTAGATTTCTTGGAAAACGCGCCCTACTTAGCCATCGCGCCAGCTGTCTGTTTAATAAGTGGAACCCTAACCGAGTTCATCACGTCGAACAATGCCACAGCGACAATTATGGTTCCGTTACTCATTGAGATCGCTAAAAATATGCGTATTCATCCCCTCTTGCTCATGATCCCGGGGGCCATTGGCGCACAGTTTGCTTTCTTGCTCCCCACGTCGACGCCCTCGAATGTTGTAGGGTTTGCTACTGGGCATATTGATATTAGAGACATGATCCAAACTGGGCTTCCATTGAAAGTTGCTGGAATTGCTGCTCTCTCCTTATTGATGCCTACCCTTGGTAAAGTTTCCTTACTATATCTTAATTACACCCTTAGTTTCAGTAATCTTCTATTAAAAAAAAATGATATATTTTTATATTTGAAAATCACTTGACTTTAAACTTTTCACTTTATCATTAATGTAAAGTTCTTATAATCACATAAATATTACGACATGTTTAAGATCACAAGTTTCAAAAATTTTATAACCACATAAATATTATAGCATTTTTAAGACCGTAAATTTTTTAAAAAATAACTATATCTTAAACTTGTGTCAAGTTAAATTATATCACATAAATTAGAATGAAATGAGCATTAAACATGTGACTTTCCTAGTTTACTTCTGAAATTTTAAAATAGTTTTTCGAAGTATAAAGGGGAGACGCATTGTCAACACGAGCTAATGGCTCTCGGTTTCTAGGACTTCGTGACTTTACAACTATAGTGAGCAACATCAAAGTTATTTTAATGTGATAAAATTAATTATGTGGGTTTGTTGTTACAACGGCTAAATTTTAGTTACTTTAATATACAAAAGTTATAAAAAAAATTGAGTTTATTTTTATAATGAATAAAGTGCAGTGATCTTACGTGAAAATTGACCGTCTCTTTTTTTTCCAGGACCTATTGTGTTTGGAACTGATAAACCATTGAATAATGTATCAAGAAATTATTTGCATTGGTGTGGCTAGTTTATTTCCGTTAAAGATGGAAATATAGAGAGGTACACAAGGCTGGAGGAAGTTATACGCATCGACATTATATAAATATTTGAACAATCATCTTGATGTCGTGCTATTTCTCGATTGGCGATCTTCTTTTTTTTTTTTGTAATATTTTTTACTTTTTGATCCTTTTTTCTTTCTTTTGAATTTTCCAATGTATCTACATGAATTATCCCTAGAGGAATGAAGCATTGTAACATAGATGAAGCAGTAGATGTCGAAATATCATATTTTGTTTGCCTCTTAGCTGTTTTCATTTTCTTATATTGAAATTGTAGCAATTGTATAGTCTTTTTGTGTTCCAGGAAATATGGATTGTAATTTCATATTTAAATCTGTAATTCAAATACTTAATAGAGTCATTATTTAAGCTCATGACACTATGATCGGATTATAATATTTGATTACTTGTCATATTCCCTTAGAATATTAAAGCTGTTAAAATGAGTTAGTCCAGCTCAATCTCACATAGCCAAGGAAGTTGATAAGCTATAATGGGCCGACCCGTCAATTTGAAAGGGCCTTAAATGACCAAAATACTCATTTATTTGTTTATATTAATGAACGAAAGAAAGAAAACAAATTGCCTCCATGTATCGGCTCCGACCAGTCAAGCTTCAAGGGCCTGTGGGCTGACCTAGCTCAGGCTTATTAGCTTCAATTTTAAATAAACTAAAAAATGTCGGTCCAATTCTATTTAAGTAGCGGGCTGAGTAGCCCATTTTAATGGCTATGCATAGGATCTTCAATCTTCATATCAAATTTGAACATTGACCAAGCCCTTTCTTTTGGGGAAAAGGACACTGTTTAGCCATTTTTAAGTTTAATAGCCCAAATATAACTTAAATATCCCGAAATAAATATTTAGCTCAAATTAAAGAAAACACATAGTCCGATGACGGGCCCAGTACCTTTCATTTCCTTTGCCAGCGGCCCACAAAATAGTAACACTTTGGACTTGATAGAACGGAAGTTGTACATCGTCACAAGCATGCAGCAAAGCAAATTAAAAGTAACACTTCAACAAAAAAACAGAATAATAAATTTTAGTTTTATCCACAAATCTCCTAATATACTAATATTATTATTATTATTAAATTAATTATCAAATTTTTCTATTTTAAATTAGAAAAGTCATTTCAGCCTCATTATGTTTTGGGAGAAATCAATGGGTATGTCCACAAAAATAAATTAGGGTTCCGATCTCCAGTCGTTGCCTTCCGAAAATATCCTTAAAATATGTATAATATGTGTATAATAATTATATAATATGTATATATAACTAGTGAATATATGTCGATTATACATTTATTATATATTTGTTGTACACAAATTATACACTTTGTATTCACATATTGTAGAGATACATATTCTATACAACAATGATACAGTTTCTATACATATACAATATTGATATATATATATATATATATATATATATTCTATACAACAATGATATCATTTTTATACACATACTGTAGGGATACATATTATATACAATAATATTATAATTTCTATACGTATGATACATTTTCTATACATATTCTATACAATAACGATACAATCTCTATACATATGGTTGGAAAAAAATCTAAAAATTGTCACCGACAAAAAAAGGATATTATTACAAAAGAAAAACCCTTAGAAAGCCTTGAAACTAACCAAAAATAAAACAAAAACCTAAGTATTAAAACATAAATATTTATTTTATAAAGATACACAAGACGCTAAGCCCTCTTTCTGTAATTATGTGAACTATTGTAAAAGAATTGAAAATAAAGGTATATATAACATTTTTTTTATTTCTTCTTATTATGTTGTTTCTTCCATTTTGATGTACATATTGGAGTGTTGTTCCAAATGGGTCCAGTATTAGCTGGACCATATGGTCAAGTTGTTGAAGGGCGTATAATTGGGCCTCTTTTATAGTTGGAATTGTTTATTAGCGGCAAATTTTAATAAGGGAAAAATTATCTTGTTTAATGTTTGGCTAGAGGTTGGAATTAGTTTAGGGGCTAAGGAATGGATTTGGGGCAACTTGGGCCATCCAGTTGCTAATAATTTGGACCGGATGGCTAATTTTGTTCTTTTCCTAATAAAAAATTGCACGGTTTTCCTTCAAAAGGGCTGGTCTTTAATTTTTGCCCCTCAAATCATTGGTATTTAATTTGTCCCTACTTCTCATTTAATAAAAAAATATGGACCAATATACCCTTATTCGTTGGTCTAGAAAATCAGAGATAATGGGTTCGATCACTAGCAGAGTAAAAAAAAATTCGCAAGGTAAGATTTTGATAGAAACTATGTCTATTCGTGAAAATGTACATTAAATATTCCTTGTCCGGCATAATTATGTAGTACTAATTCGCAAGGCAAGTTTTCACATAAACTATGTCGGACAAGGCATAGTTTCTATGTACCTTTTCGCGAATAGATATAATTTCTATCAAAACATTGTCTTGCTTAATTAGGTCATAGATCCGAATTTCTTTTTAGTTTTTTTCATTGTCAAAAATACTTTTGACCACTTTTTTGTTACTTAAAGTACCGAAAGACAAAAATTAAAAACCTTCAATTTGAGGGAAAAAATTAAGACCACTCCAAAATAGGGAATTTGTGCGAATTAGCCCAAAGGAAAAAGACTTCATAAGCCCAAAGATTTGGGATTCAATGAGCCTGGGCCGTGAGATAGGCCCAATTAGATGACTCAATATGTTCCTATTAAGCTTCTAATTAAATCTCCTATCATGGAAAATAACAAAACAGAATAAGATTATGTTCTTGGTAAGTCAACTAAAGCTTAATCACATTTTTAGTGTGAAAAACTAACTATAAATCTCAGAAACAAACTGCACAATTCTCACAATTTACAAATGGCTCCCAAAATACACATCTCACTCCTTCTATTCGTATCATTTTTATATGCAATTATTTCAATCAACGCCTTCTCCGGTGAAAACTATGTGAATTCAAAAAATTTCCGACCATTATCACCGACAAATCCTATGGCGATCAAATTTGCAAAATTATCCATTGATGAATATAACATGAGGACCAAAGCCAATGTGGCATTTGAGAAAGTAATTAGGGCTGCAACAACAAATGGGACTGAGATAAATGTTGCTCTTGTTATCGAAGGAAATAGAAAAATTAAACTATATGCTTATATTTGGCAAAAGGGAAGTTCTACAAAAGTACTTGCTGTTAGAAAGGTCCCTAGCTATTAGTGTATTGTTCATTTTGTAACATTATAATTATGAGACCTTTTCTCTTAATTTTCAAAAATTGAAAACTTCTCTTATTGTTGAATATACAGTCTCTTAATTTTTTTAGTGACCTTGGTAGTTTGGGGCTGCTTATGTGCATCTCGACTAATTTTATGGCTAGCTATTGTATCTCGACTAATTTTACAGGGTATTTGCTATCTCTCACTAGCATAGATGTCTGGTAACTTTATCCATCAATGCTTAGTCAGATGAAAAAAATGAACTAATATTTTGACTCTGCTGAATTTTGAACCTAAAATCTCATTATTCTCAACACACTTCATTAATCAGTAATTAGTTAATTAGTGGATAATGGGCCAATATGACTTTACATAGAATAAATAATTAAGGACTTAAATATTTTTTTAAGAGGAAAGGAGTGGGCCGAGTCACCCCAAATTACAGGCCACGTCTTAAAAGGTTATTATGGATTAGAATATTTGTGGTGTTAAGGAGGAAACATCGAAACATCAAGTTGCATTAACTGAGAGTAACTTAATTATTTCCATAGCTTTGTCTCTTTAATTGAATTAGAACGGGGAGTGCACTTAATTCTTTATGAAATAATGTGAAGAATTTATATTTGGGGGACAAAATGATTAGAAGATACATGATTGTGTTTAATGGCATTGGGAGTAGCAATAGTATTTTTATAATTGACAAAACTTTCCAAGATAATAGTTCTATGTTGCACAGAGAATTCGTTTGGACCTCAGCAAATATTGCTGGACTAATTTTATAAATTGAACTCATGTATTGGTACATCAAGATCAACGAGACAGAATCTCTTTCATGTTGTGTTGAGAGAACGTTTTTTTTTAAACCCAATTCACTTTCTAAGAAGGTGAGGGATTAAAGGGATTAGTCAACTAATAGCATGCCAATTATTGAACCTTGAATCCGAGGTGCCTTTTTTGGGATTAATTTTTCTAAATTAATTTAGACCCATTATTTATGTTATTGAGTAGATTGAGACTACTGGAGATCATTTGAAGAGATTTGGCGTTTCAACAGAGGTTTACGTTTCGGTTATAAGGCAAGTGAGACTTAAACTCTTAGTTTACTTGCTTTTCATAAAAAAACATATGGTTTATATTGTATGTATGCATTTAAACCATTTAGTTTGTGTGAGTGGACAAGCATGACCTAATTTTCAAGTGTCTAAAGTAATGACCATATGAGTCCTTTAGCGTAATTTAGCTTAAATAGATACTTGCTATATGTGTAAAATTTTGAATTGGTATTGATTGGATATTTGTTCCACTGTATCATATCTTCATAGAGGCATACTCCGACTAACCCCATTGGGTTCGGTTGGGGTAGATGCCAGAATTATAAGTGATCCGGGTAAGATTGTGGGTAAATAATCCCGTGAGCATGATTCAGATTCAGTGTACTTCATGCGATGCTTGTTTATGCTTCATGATTTCAGCTTCATCTTTAGTGTTTGTATGTATTAAATATACTTGTACGGTTTAATTGCTTATCAGGGATCTCTAAGACTTGCCCCAAGGATAAGTTGAGAGTGTGTCGATGATCTTACTGGGTCTTTTAGACTCACACTTGTTGATGTTATATGTGTGTCGGTGGGGTTAACGGAGACCAGATAGCCGACACTTGATTATTCAAGCTTTCTTCAGTCCAGTTCAGTCGAGGTGAGCCACCATTAGATCATGGCGTCCTCTTCTTCTTTAGTTGACTTAGTAGTATTCTGAGATGCGTCTCGTACTTTTGTATTCAAACTAGTAGTTTCATGACTTAGACATTTTATGGGATTTATGAGCAGACCCAATATTTGATTTCGCTTTCACACTCAATTTATATCATGAGACCTTGAGTATTCTTCTTCTTTATCTTTATTATTCGCATGTTTAGCTTAGAGGATTCGCCTTATGGGTAGAAGCTCATCAGGTGCTCTGTCACAGCCTAAGTGTCAGATTTGAATCGTGACAAACTTGGTATCAGAACCTTAGGTTTGAATTTCCTTGGAAGTCATGGAACGATGCCCGGTAGAGCCTTGCAGATCGGTACGAAGACGTATGTACTTATCTTCGAGGGGCTACATGGGTATTTTAGAAAAATAATTTCCCTTCTTTCTGATTCTTATCGTGTTATTAGAGTTGAATAAGGAATTAAACCTTCTCTTGTTTCTTAAACAGATGGTTGGAGCTCGATCTTCAACATCTGCGGGGCGATAGGGTGCACCAGTAGCACGTGGTACAATACGGGGGGGAAGTTGGGTCACGAGGACGGGCTCCAGCATGACACACTGTTAGGCCTAGAGGTAGACACCCAGCTTCCAAACAAACACCACCGAGCTTCCGGTAGAGGAGGACATTTAGGATATACTAGCAGCAGCCCTAGTTGACGGAGTTACAATTTCAGTACCACCAGAACTGTTGGTCAGGATGATTTCAGTTTTAGAGGCTATTGTTTCTCGTCTTGGTGGGACTATGCCTCCAACCACTTCTCAGACTCAGGAGGCAGTGAGTGGCCAGACTCCAGTCATTCTTACCCAGATCAGCAGGTTACATCGGATTTTTCATACACCACCAGTCGATTTAGCCCCACCACTACCTGAGGTAGTGCACAACTAGTAGGTCACCCAAGGGGTGCAACTTTGATCACTGGTAGGAGGGTAGGTGTTACAGATGAGTTTAGAACTTTCATAAGTTTTGGACCACAAAACTTCGATGTTACCCCTACGTCAGTGGGTCCCTAAAGGTTCATAGACAGGTGTGAGAAGATTTTGATGACTTAGAGTATCTTGCACACTCACAGGGTTGACTTCACAATTTTCCAACTTTCGTGGCTGGCAGTTATGGTGGACTACTTTGATTCGCAGTCGTCGTGCAGATTTGCCTCCACTTACTTGGACCCAGTTTGTGGCACTTTTCATGAATAAGTTCCTTCCTCCTAGTTAGCGCGATGCTTTGCACGATCAATTTGAAAATCTTCAATAGAACGACATAACTGTGCCACAGTATGATGCAAAGTTCACCAAGTTGTCTCATTATGGTCTTGAGATCATTCCTACTATGGAGGATCAGGTCAGGAGATTTGTGAAGGAGTTGATAAAGTCCACCGTAATACATTGGTTACTGAGGTGTGAAGGTCTACTTATGAGCATGTTCTAGATAGTGTTATACGTCGAGCGGTATACTATTTGGAGGATAAAACTAAGCGAGAAACCGTCTATATGCATCAACCGCCTGACTTTGTGCATCCAGAGGCTCCTCAGTATGTATGTCGTCTTCGAAAGTTACTATGTGGCTTAAAACAAGCCCTATGGCTTGGTATGAGCGTTTTGCTACTTACATCATGCAAATCGGGTTCATGTGCAGCAAAAGTGATAATTCACTTTTTATTTTACATCGAGGTAATGACGCTGCATACCTTTTGCTATATGTGGATGATATTATTCTGACTACCTCATCTGATGTGCTGAAACACGAGATCATTACCCTGCTCAAATCCGAATTTGCTATGACAGACTTGGGTAAGTTGAGTTATTTTTTGGGGATTTCAGTGACCAGATTTGAAAATGCAATATTCATATGTCAGCGTAAGTATGCCGAAGAAATTGTTTATAGGGCTAAAATGACAAATTGCAAGATCATGCCCACTCCAGTTGACTCGATGTGCCGATGACGGGGATCCGGTGCTCGATCCTTCTCTTTATTGGAGTCTTGCTGGTGCACTTCAGTATCTTACCTTCACTAGGCCCGATATTGCATATGTCATTCAGCAGGTGTGTTTGTTCATGCATGCTCCCAGAGAGCCTCATTTTACCGCTCTTAAACGTATCATTCGGTACATTAAGGGTACTCTTGACTACATATCACATCTTTATCCATCTGCATCGACCAGGCTGATATCATATACGGACGCCGATTGGGGCGGATGTCCAGACACACGTCGATCTACTTCCGACTACTATGTATTTTTGGGTGATAATCTTATCTCGTGGTCTGCCAAACGGCAAATCACGCTTTCTCGTTCAAGTATAGAAGCAGAATATAGAGGCGTTGCAAACGTTGTTGCCGAGATCTGTTGGCTCAGAAATCTTCTTCTAGAACTTCATTGTCCCTTACGTAAGGCATCTCTTGTCCAATGTGATAACGTATCTGCTGTTTATTTGTCTCATAACCCGGTTCAACATCAGCAAACCAAACATATTGAGATGTATATTCATTTTGTTTGTAAGAAGGTTGTCATGGGCCATGTTCGGGTGTTACATGTTCCTTCTTCCTATCAGTACGCAAATATATTTACTAAGGGACTTCCTCGGCAACTGTTCCTTGACTTCAGATCTAGTCTGAGCGTTCGACCTCCTCCCGCTCCAACTGAGGGGGTGTGATAGAGAATAAATAAATATTCTCCATATATTCTGTAATTATTATTCTAGTGTAATTATGTAAAGTAGAGATCCTTCTCCAATTAGATTTTGTAATTGTAAACACCTATATATATTGCATTAATGAGAAGCCTCCAACGAAGGAGAATTACACTATTCTACATATATATTGTTCGAGATTTGTATCGTGAAGATTCATCGTGAATTTAATTAGTTTTGCATTTATTTTTGGCCAACCTTAACTTTGTCCTCATTTATATGACAAAACCTACCCTAGATTCGTTGAGAATAAATGTGATTCACATGATCTTATTATATGCATACATTTTAATATATATATATATATATATATATATATATATATATATATATATATATATATATATATATTGTTGGAGAACCGTATGGTAAGGATTCATCATGATATTAGTTTGTTTATGATGGTTGTCCGCTTATTACAACCTTCGTAGCAAAATTCACCCTAAATTCGCGGAGAAAATTATGTGCTAACTGATCAATTTGTAGGGTTATTTTTGTGTTTATATGGTAATTAGGATACATTACGTTCGATGTATTGATTTTGTATTTTCTGGTTATTAGGATATGTAACGTTTTGTTGGAAATTTGCCTTTGGCGGGGAGATGCGTCCACCCATCTTTGATGAATTAAACACTAGTGTTCCGCATGTTGGAGGCTTTGTCTCTTTACACATGCATATTCTACTAAGTGAGTAGATGACCGTAGGGCCAAGAATCGTCAAATTTCGTTGAGAAATGAAATAGATATTGGTCCACAAAGTAAAGTGTTTGAGGCATGAAAATATGGTGTGGGACAAATCTACCACATCGGTGGGAAAATGAAGAATTGTTCTCTATGTAAGTCTCTAAAGTGGTAAAGGGTTTGGGACCCCAAGGGGTATCCCATGTGTTTAAAGGAGGGAGGACCTAGATGTGCATGGGTTCAAGGCTAAGCCCACACGCGCGTCGCCGCCGCCCGTCCGTCCCGTCCCGTCCGGTCACAGGTCACGGGCTGTGGGCTGTGGGGACTTTCTGATATTATCTTTTTGGACCCCAAATTGCTTAATATTTACAGTTTGGTCCCTAAAGTTTCTGAAAAGTTAAATTTGGAACGACGGAAGGCAGAAACTTTCTGCCTACCGTTGGAACTATTTTTTGAGGCATTAATCAGCCATTACTTGGCTGATTAACTCCTCCATTATCATCCCTTCTTCAATGGCCATGAACAGCCCTTAAACCTGCCATTAATCTGCCTCCTAATGGCCATTAACAGCCCTCACTAATGGCTATTAACAACCCTGTTTGTGGCTGTTGGGCAGCCCTCCTCCTTGCTATGTATTGAGCTGGTTTTGGCTCAATTGTGGAGAGAATACACACGAAAATAGCAGTACATTTCAATCATGAAAGACACTGCAAAACAGTGAGTAAAAACACTGCAAAACAATGAGGAAAAATACCCAAAAACAGTGACGAAATACACAAGATATACACAACAGAGACACTATATACACATAGACAAAACAGAAGAGAAAACAGAAACTCTTCCTTCATTTTTCATATCTTCAGCAAGTCGATTCATATTTGTTTTCTTCGTCAGGCTCAACATATTGGCTTTGTAGCGTTGAGATTAAAGTGTTGTTTTATCTTGGGAGACTATTGCCCGCTAACGTAAAAGCATATATACGGGGCAATCTTGTCTTAAGGACAGAGGGCAATCACTCGACTCAACACACAACGTTGTAACCATCCAGATATAGTTGTTTCTTGAATTCAGGTTATCAAGATTCAAGACACAAATTCAAGACACAACAAGCTTGCGGCAGTTTTGAAGATTGACCATTTATTTATCCTTTCGAACACTTGTAATATTTATTTACTTTCCGTACTGCTTTACAAAAGAGTACCAACAATTAAGACAAGATTGTATTGTAAGAGTATTAGTGTTCGAAAGATGTCAGTCAAAAATTGTGTGACCAAATCTGGATATGGCTGTGGTTTTCTGCTTGAAGACAGTGATGATGATATTGTTGAAGTTCAACGTGTTCATGGTGTCACCGCTCCTGAGAGTGGTGGGAACAAGCGCACACGAGAGGCTGAGGATGTCAACTGGGACAAGAGGAGAAGGCTGAAGATGTGGTTCTATGTTGCAGCAGAAAGCCTATATCTGTCCCAGACAAAGGATCCGAATTAAGGTAAGGAGGAAATGGACACTCAGTCCGATGAAGTGACTGAAGTGGGCCAGAATCCGAAATTGGGATAAGTTATTTTCTTCCTTGTCAATAATAAAGATTAAATGATGTCTGATTAAAAATGGCTTAAAGTAAGGAGGAATATGAAAATGTTTTCCGAAATAATTTATATTCCTTACGCTTTAAAATCAGAAGTTTAATCTCTTATTCTTTCCCGTTTAAAGATTGGATTTTGTAAACGACTTAAAAAGATCCGTTCTTTTAAGTGTAGTGATTAAAAGTGTGTAAAGTATGTTTGCACATACGATGGAGAAAGATCCACTAATTGTGTGAAAACTCTTACCACTCTTAAGTAAGCGCCAAGAATTGTCTGGGCACCAATCATAGCGGAAGAAGTTTAAAAGCTAAAGACGTTGAGCATGTCACACTATTTGGCAGAAGATCCTTCATAGGATGATATTGGACAGTCAGTCATACAAAGCCTCCGGGCGACTCGAGTGGGCCAAAATTCCTTTGATATGATGATATTGGACACTCAGTCATACAAAGCCTACGGGCGACTGGAGTGGGGCCAGGATTCATTTCATAGGAAAAGGAATGGACACCTAGTAAGGTGGGCCAGAGTTTCCAGGTCTTAAATGATCTGAAGGCCTAAAGAAAGGCAGAAAAGAAATTGGACACTCAGTCTGCCAAAGCAACTGGAGTGGGCCAGAGTATCTAGATCACATATGATCCGGTTACACCCTAACCATGGGCAAGAGGTTGTTCATGTGAAGCAACGTCACCTCTAAAGTAGAAGGGGTTGGAGAGGTTGTCCTCAATAGGACTTCAGGGAATGAGATCACTCTAAGATGAGGTGATACATGTCCCAAACTTGGTTTAAGTGACGCTGTTGGTCAAGCTGGTTTGAGACTAGTCCAACAGGTCTGTAATAACTAAGAATGGTACAGTATGTCTGTAGCCAAATGAATGATATATTTGTAATCCATGCATCTATGCTATCATAGATTAAGACACGTTAAATAGCAAGTCATTCAAAAGCTAACGATGTTGAGATTGTTGCCTTCTGTCGACATAAACCCTCAAAATAAATGTGAGGTAGGTAAAGAGGCAAAATCACCTTTCCAAATTCTGTCAAAGGGAATAGCGAAAGAAGCACCGCTCCTCTAGAACTTAGTCACACCTACTTGGGTGATTTGAAGTTTATACAAAATAGAGGGGGGAGACAAGTACTTTGTGACCTTCATTGATGATGGTACAATGTTTTGCATCCTTTGTTTGTTGAAAAGCAAAGATGAAATTATTGAAGCGGATAAGCTTTACAAAGCAGAAGTTGAAAATCAACTAAGCCTACGGATTGAGGAATTCGTAGTGATAGAGGAGGAGAATGTGAAGCATCGTTCATCAAACGACTGCTCATTACTCACCTCAGTCTAACGGTGTTAGCCAAGCGCAAAGCCGTACGCCCAAATTATGTGGGGCAAGACGATCCTTACCGCTAATGTGATTCTCAACAGAAATACGCATAAGGATAAGGGTAACCCTCCGTGTGAGACATGTAAAGGATCTCACATACAAATGTTGTGATGTGAGGTGGTTTCATACCCAAGACTGTAGATTGTATATCCACTGGATCTGCAAATAACAGTAGTGCTTATCGCCTCTTGGCGTCAAAGAATGCTGAATTCTTTGAAGATAGCTTTCCTTGAAAAAGGAAAAAGGAGTAATTGCTCAAGGTTAACAAGAACCCACGAGGGCCTGACTGTCCGGAACTAGACATTCTGTATCGACAGGACTCAGAAGTTGCTGACTATCCGGAACTTAATATTCCAGATCTGCAGAACTCAGGGATTCTAGATGTTGAACTGATACGGAGCAAAGAAGGGGACAAAGACTTGTTCCAGTCCTTCTAGCTTGTATGGTTGAGAACGAACCATGGACAATTAACAAATAATTGTCGTCTCCAAAAGCACTGCTTTGGAAAGAAGCTAAAGAGAGAAATAGATTCCATCATATAGAACCATACTTGTGTAATGATTGATCTTCCTCCGGGAAAAGAACCTTTGGGTTGTAAAATGTGCTCCCTTGTGAGTAGCTTAACATCCAGGGCCATTGCAGTCTTGCGTGACATGGATGTTGAAACAGTCTTCCTAACCGGAGAGTTAGAAAGGGAGAATCAGAGTTGGTTTGCTGGACTGTTGGACTTCTTCCTAAACTTTCATTTTGGTCCCTGAAATGTTTACATTTTGGTCCTGGAAGTTTCAGATAAAACATAAATAATGAATCTGACCACAGAAACATTGACTCTGAAGTTAGAAAGCCAACAGTTGGAAAACTAACAGTCTGAAAGTGAAAGTCATATTGAAACAAAGTCTCGATATGAAAGATATGGGTATCACAGATGACATCTTAGGAATTGGATTTCTAAGACATCTAACGGACTGGTCGATAGTTGACAGTCTCGTTGAAGCCACCAATGGATATGAATCATATAACTTATTGAAATCATGGTGCACCCATAAACAAGGAGCGATATGCTCAGGTCACGTGTAGTTCAATGTATTGTACACAATACAACCGACCTGGTATCGGCCTACAAAGCAGATCAGTTGAACTAAGGTTCACTGATGATTTTAATACATGATTGGTAGAAGGAGTTAAGTCGGATATGACGATATCTGAATTATTCGCTTATCTACAGATTATAGTATTCTGGACGTCCAAATGGTTACGAGAGAACACAGTGATGCAAACTGGACATCAAATCTGAAGAACACCAAAGCCACAAGTAAATGTGTATGGTGGGTCTTAGAAAAACCTCTAAGCAAACTTGCATCGGCCGATTCATGATGGAATCGGAGTTTATCGCTTTATACAAAGCATGAAAGAAGTTGAGTAACTTCACGACTCCTTAGAGGACGTCCCTTATAGGGAGAAACCCGTGCCTTCGGTAATTATACACTGTGGCTAGCCGGTCGGCTTCAGGAAGGACACGGATGACGGCGTCTGGACATATCTGTCAGGATCTGTCAGGATATGTCAGGAGACATAAGACCGTATGGCAGTTGATCATCACGGGTGTCACTACCTTACTAACTAAGGGATTACCCGGAGATCAAGTATTCTGCCTGTCTAGGGGAATAGGCTTAAAACCCAAACAGTACGAACCTTTGCAGTGGTAACCCAACCATACTGATTGGAGATCCCAAGAATTTGGTTCAATGGGAAAACTAAGCTGTAAAAGATTCAGTTGATCGCTTCGGTGGAAGCAAGAAGCACTTCGGATGATGATTTCTGTACGGAAACATGAATCTAAAGTTGTTCCCGCGATAGACATTAAAGTGCTACCTGCATGGTGGGTAAAGGTTAAGCTTCCAAACATTTAAACGATCCTCAAACGGTTGAGGTTAAGGTTGGGGAAACTTTTAATGATTCCTAACACTTGTGAAGTGGGATATAGCAGGATACCTTGTAGGAGATCACATATTTAAGTGCGAGGATGGCCACCTCAAAAGAACACACTTAAGAATCCAAGTGTGTCCACGGCCACAACGGACAAAAACGTAAGAAGGAAAATGAATAAGAAGAGTTATTGTGTTGATATCATTGTCTTGGCTTACACTAAACACTGACGGTTCAAGACATTACGTTCACCGCGCAGTAAGTAAGTCCGATGGTATTCAACTAGAGAAGGTTCAAAGCGGAAGCTACCTCTCCTGATGCAATATCTTTTCGCTGAAATATTGCTGAAAGTAGGCACCTTATGTGTGCGCCACAATCTCTCTTTCATAGAGGGAATTGTTGGAAATTTGCCTTTGGCGGGGAGATGCGTCCACCCATCTTTGATGAATTAAACACTAGTGTTCCGCATGTTGGAGGCTTTGTCTGTTCACACATGCATATTCTACTAAGTGAGTAGATGACCGTAGGGCCAAGAATCATCAAATTTCATTGAGAAATGAAAGAGATATTGGTCCACAAAGTAAGGTGTTTGAGACATGAAAATATGGTGTGGGGAAAATCTACCACATCGGTGGGAAAATGAAGAATTTCTCTCTATATAATTCTCTAAAGTGGTAAAGAGTTTGGGACCCCAAGGGGTATCCCATGTGTTTAAAGGAGGGAGGACCTAGATGTGCATGGGTTCAAGGCTAAGCCCACACGCGCGTCGCCGCCGCCCGCCCGTCCGGTCTAGTCTCGGTCTCGGGTCACGGGTTGTGGGCTGTGGGGACTTTCTGATATTATCTTTTTGGACCCCAAATTGCTTAATATTTACAGTTTGGTCCCTAAAGTTTCTGGAAAGTTAAATTTGGAACGACGGAAGGCAGAAACTTTATGCCTACCGTTGGAACTATTTTTTGAGGCATTAATCAGCCATTACTTGGCTGATTAACTCCTCCATTATCAGCCCTTCTTCAATGGCCATGAACAACCCTTAAACCTGCCATTAATCTGCCTCATAATGGCCATTAACAGCCCTCACTAATGGCTATTAACAACCTTGTTTGTGGCTGTTGGGCAGCCCTCCTCCTTGCTATATATTGAGCTGGTTTTGGCTCAATTGTGGAGAGAATACACACGAAAATAGCAGCACATTTCAGTCACGAAAGACACTGCAAAACAGTGAGTAAAAACACTGCAAAACAATGAGGAAAAATACCCAAAAACAGTGACGAAATACAGTGTGATATACACAAGATATACACAACAGAGACACTATATACACAGAGACAAAACAGAAGAGAAAACAGAAACTCTTCCTTCCTTTTTCATATCTTCAGCAAGTCGATTCATATTTGTTTTCTTCGTCAGGCTCAACCTATTGGCTTTGTAGCGTTGAGATTAAAGTGTTGTTTTATCTTGGGAGACTATTGCCCGCTAACGTAAAAGCATATATACAGGGCAATCTTGTCTTAAGGACAGAGGGCAATCACTCGACTCAACACACAACGTTGTAACCATCCAGATATAGTTGTTTCTTGAATTCAGGTTATCAAGATTCAAGACACAAATTCAAGACACAACAAGCTTGTGGCAGTTTTGAAGATTGACCATTTATTTATCCTTTCGAACACTTGTAATATTTATTTACTTCCCGTACTGCTTTACAATAGAGTACCAACACGTTTGACGTCTTGTAATAAAAGTAAAGAGATATGGTGTTTGTGTCATTGTATGTAGTGTGATTTATGGATATTTGTTTTTTCTGTTTACGTTATTTGAAAGTGTTGATCTCTTTCGTTTTGGACAAAGTATTTGATTTGGAGTCTAATTGACTGAATCGACATTGAGTCATTTGAACGTTATTGTTGACTTGTCAATGAGTCAATATTATGGCTAGATTTAAAACATGTAATAGATAGAGCATTCCGGTGCACTAAGCTTCCGCTGTGCGTGAAGTCCGAACATAGTGAATATTAAAACATGTATAATGAATGATTATTTTAACTAGATTTTTTTTTGAATTTGCCTACATTTTCGGTCTTGTGGGTAATAGAGGAGGGTTTCAATAGGTTAACCATCATCATAAAACTAGTCTTAACATATATTGAGTCCTCATAATTAGCAGATGATCGATATGTCGTGGTGTATATTATTTGTAGACAATGTTGTGCTAATCCAAAAAACTATAGGTGTCAACCAAGAGTTTAAACTGTATAGTAAGGATTTTAGTATAAGTAATATTAATACATAATATATGCGTTGCAAGTTTAGCTAACATAAAAAGAACAAAAAATTGAAGTTAAACGGAATTACGATGTCTAAATGCAAAAAATTTATATATACAGGCTAAATATTCTAGAATAATGGTATGATAGTAAAGGTGTTTCACGCATAATCAAAATGAGATGAGGTTGAAGTGGAGAGTGTTACGACATTACAACTATGTTGAATGTGAAGCTAAATATACTTTGACATAAAAGGTATATTCACAAGCATAAAATTGTTCCTTATGTTTAGATAGATTCAAATTGATCCCTCAAATATATTTCTGACAATTTTAATTCTCTATATTTGTCAAAAGTTAGCCATTTTTGTCGTCGTCAAATATTTAACAAAAAATGGTTGTTATATTTTTCTTGGGAACTATGAATCTTTTCTAACAAAAAACAACAAGAAAGTCTTGTTTAATCTCATAAATCACAATATCAAAAATTGAATCATAGATAAAAAAATAACAAAAATTATACCTTAAAAAGTTGTACCATACATTCTAAAAATAATTGAAATTGCACCTTAACCATCTAAAAGTTATCTCTAACTTAAATTCTTTAACTTCTCCTAATCAAATCGAACACCAATTAAACTAGCCTCCATGAACCACCTAATTTAACTAACAAGGGAGACAAAAGCATTACAAAAAACCCAATGTAAAGTCAATATTCCATAGTATATCCTCACTAGAAAAGTTAGTTGCCAGATGACAAATACAATAAATCTAAGGACTTTTCTAGGTTTAGCTGAAATGGACATCTTTCATTTTAATTTCAAATTCAAAAAGTGTATAATGAATGGGGAAAAAAAGATGGATGGATTAATAGATGTGTTTGGAGATAGGTATGGCAAAAAATGAGTGGCCAAGCTATAGTATGTTCATGTGACCTTTTGAGGTGGAAAGGTGTATTGTATAATTGGTTGTACATAATGTTGCAAGTGGGCTCAACAACTCCATATGCCTCAAAACTTTTTTTGTTCCTTTAATTATTAGGTATTCAGAATTTATTGATCTGACTAATTCAAATCAAAACACGTCATAAAAATTTCGTTATGAGGTTTTAGAGCTTTCAACCGCGCACCAAGATTGTGAATTGTGATGGATAGGTCTCGCATTCGAGTCTTGTGTATGGAAAAAGTTCTGGTAGGAAGTGCTTCTTCCTTTAATGAATCTTATGCGATGTAAATCTAGATTAGTCGGGCCTTTAACGTGGTTATCAAACACCATGCAAAAAAAAACACTTCCAAC
Source organism: Anisodus tanguticus (assembly GCA_034509755.1). Classification (NCBI taxonomy): domain Eukaryota; kingdom Viridiplantae; phylum Streptophyta; class Magnoliopsida; order Solanales; family Solanaceae; genus Anisodus; species Anisodus tanguticus. The sequence continues at coordinate 728,280 of CM067543.1, read as the reverse complement.
CAAAGAAAACTATAATTCTGGAATTCAAACTCGAAAAATCTGATTTAGAGTTAAAGAATTATATCATTACATTACACTCTCGATGATATATATTATTTAAACTCACTATAGGAAGAAAGCAAAATGTACACGAAATTGATGTAAAGCAAAGGTGGAAATAGACACAACTTGTCTTCATTAAAAGGACATTTTATATTGGATATCCCCACATTTCCATTTTCTTCTTCTAAAAATTAATAGAGTGGAATTGAAAGTTCCAAATGCGATATAGGAAAATAGCATTATCACACAATCATGTTAATTAGAAATATAAAAAAATCAAGTTTTCTAAATTTATGGTAATCTAAGAAATGTCAATATTTGGGAAATTGATGCATGAGTTTTTTTGAAGTCTATGTTTATTATTTACTTATATTTTTGAAGATTCGGTTTTACGAGTGGAAGAAGGTATTTTTATTTTATTTTTTTGAAAAAAATTAGTCCAGAAGCCCTTTCAATTTATCAAAGGAGTTTATTCTTGTAAAAGCTTCTTGAGAAAAATTAAACAAACAATAAAATGTTTTAACAAATAAAAGCTAAAGTACTTCAATTGTATAATGTTTTGAAATTTTTGTGTACGTTGAGATTTTGAAAAGAAATCACGTCTCAAAACAATATAAAAATATGATCCTAGTTGACTTGTGAACAAAATAATACCGTGTGTTAGTGATAGCTAGTATTTATAGATTATTATAGCTTTATAACATTTTTCTTCCGTTTGATTTATGCACATACTTTTTCAATAAGAATCAACACCGAATATTAGGTTGATACTTTTCTTAGTCATCGATATGCGGAATATACTGACTCGACTAATTCAAATTCTTCACACATAGAGTCCGCTACAAGAGAAACACTCCCTATTATAATTTTTTTCATTTGTAGAGCTCGAACTCGAGATCTCAGATCAATGGCATGATAATTTATATCCTTCCGACATGTACTTAGGTGGTCCCAAGTTAATACTTGTCGACCGAGCAACTCCTTAAAGGAGAAATATATTAAATCAAATAATACAATTTAAGCTCAATAATTCCAAATTTAAATGAATACACTTTGCAATTATTTATTTGACGTAAACGATAAGTATTTTTTTTTATTGAAGTTAGAGGCTTATTAATCTAAAGTCATTTTCTTGATAGAGGCATTATAATTGAGTTCATTATCTCTAGGTTGACCAGTCTTAAAGAGTCGAAATTTTCCCTTCTATAGGCAATTATTTATTCAAATATATATATATATGCTTCTAATAAAAAGTTTCATAAGTGCTGCAACGTGCCATCTTAAGGGTAATCACTTGAAAAAGGTTGATTTATTGAAAATGACTTGCGTAAATTTTTATATAAGATCATTGATACACTACAATTGCTAAAAAATAAATAAAGGTTTGGTGAATAATTCTTTATGCGGTTATGAAACTATATAATTATAAATAAATAATAAAAGCAAATCAATAATTTGGTAGAGAGGAGGGAGATATTGTATTATCACTTGTTTTTTGTGTATCTCACAAATGAGGATTTAACCATCTATTTATAGAAATGGTAAATATCTTGATGCCTACCAAATGTATGGTACCAAGCCTACCAAATATGTGTTAACAAGTCTACCAAATGTATAGTATCAAGCCTACCAAATATATAGTACAAAGTCTACCAAATGTATAGTATCATCCTAATTTAGCACATGAGTAAAACTAAGGTAATATGAACATACATATATATATATTTTTCAACACTCTCCCTTGGATGTCCATTAATAGATAATATGTCTCATTAAATTCTTACTAGGAAAAATCTCTTGGGAAAAAATTTAATGAAGAAAAAAGAGTACACATATCTTGTAATACGCATTATCTGCTGCCTCGTTAAAAACTTTGCCAGGAAAATCCAGTGGGACAAAACCTCGACTAAGTAAAAAAGAGTGCAACGCGTATTTTACCCTCCCTGATAAAAACATCATTTGATATTTTGAAGACGACACATCGGATCTTGTATATCAGCTTCTCATATGTTGAGATTGACAATGCCGTAGTTAACAAATTTGCTAAATTGTCACTTGAATTTCTTGAATATCTTTCCACCATTCTTTTGGAGATCTTGTGTGAAAATAACTTTTAGCAAAATGTGTTTCCATCTATTCCACCAATTTGTCAATTCTTGTACATGATGCCTTCCAACCTTATAGACCAACTTTTCATATGTTGATACTAGCAATATCTTTGTGGCCAACTTACCGTCATGAAAATATTGCATCCTTGAGCTCATTCCGATATATCATTTGCTTGCTTCATAATCATTGTTATCTTTGCATGATTTGTGTAAATAACAAACAATATTGCATAGTAGAACAACATAAACATGACAACACCTCGTACTCAAATAAATAATTTACGTGCAATCGAACATTATGTAGATCAAATAATCTTCCTGCATTGCATAACTAAAAATCTCTTGACAATATTGGTTAGAAATATTAAATTCATACTAATATTTGATTTCACTTAGTATCTCCACATAAAGTGGAATTATATCTAGCCTGCACATAAATAAAAATATTATCTGACGAATAGTAAAAGCAGGATACATAAGTGCACCAATTTCACTAAAACATGATACTTTATGACCATTTTTTATGAGATCAAATTGATCTTTCTTCATGCTAAACGATTTCAGAGCAATTGGGGTACTCAATAGAATCACTTTAAAACTTTTTAATCCTTCAAGGATTTGCTAAACGATTTCAGAGCAATTGGGGTACTCAATAGAATCACTTTAAAACTTTTTAATCCTTCAAGGATTTACATATAAATTTCACTATATATCTAGACATGACAGCAATTCATTATAGACATTCAATTTTTTCATGTATTGGCAGACTGCAAAAAACAAATTCATCGCATCCACCATAGGAGAATATATCTCCATACAATAATACCAGAATTTTTGCGAAAGACCTTTATGCCGCAAGGCACAAGTTGTATTTTATATCTTATGACTTTATTTTCAATTTTACTTTTCGCACAAGAATTTATGTACCCCACTGGCATTATACCTTACACCACTTTTTCAAGTGAAACGAAATATATTTGAATTGCATATTTTTATTTGGCCAATCATTTATTTGCCCACACTTTTTGACAGATTTGAATTCAAGATCCTCGTCATCATTTATAATTTTGAGTGATACATTATATCAAAGATACCGTCGACGGTCATTTGATATCGGTTTCAATACAACATACGTTGTTGAGATCTCTTTATTTTTCATCATTTTTATGTACCTAAAGCTATTCCAAGATTGTATGAAATATTATGTCGTGGTGCTCTTTTAAAGCACTTGCCTCATTATTATGATCATTTGCTCCTCTCCTTCTTCAAGAAATTCTATCTTTAGAACCGATCGGTCCACCGATATATAGACTATGTCCTTCAAGGACTTTAATACTAATTGGAGAATTTTCAGCCGAAAGATATATTCACTTTTGGGTCAGCAAATGCATCTGACAGCTGACTTAAATTATCTTTTGAACGAGAATCATACAAGTGATAATTTATTACATATAACTTATTTTTCAGCTGGTTATCATATCTCCCCATAATGTTAGGAAATCTAATATTATCTCCCAATCTTATTTGGGGACCCATCTTTGTGCGTTGTGGTGGAGCAATTAAATCATATACCACACATTTAAATTTTTAGATGAAAATTATTGGTTCCTGACCCTGACCCAATTGTGATAGAGGAACTTTGTTGGCTTAATGCATACAAGTGCTGCTACATATCAAATAATAACCAATTGTTTAGCTATAATTGGAGGCATACAATTTCTGCTAAACCAACTTGAATATAAACCAACATTATCAATTTGAGCAAACAACCTTGCAAAAATTAAATTGCAAGTAGATATCAAATGCACATGTGACCATACCATAGATGCATCCATTAAAATCATATAATAGTAAACGGTCTACATGGTAGGTGATTGAAATTATATATATATATATATATATATATATATATATCACCTTTTATACATTCCAAATATCAAGGGATACAATCTCAACCTTAGCTGGTAAAATAATCAATCGATCATCATGAGAACAAGCAATAGATAAGAATTCTTGAAGAATCTTTTATTTCTTCAATAAATAACCACATGAATTCTTAATTATTTTGCATCACATTTGAACCGAGATGGTTAACCGGTCATGCTAACTGATATTTATTTCTATAAACTTCTAGTTTACTATCGCATGTGATACCATCACCATGGCCATATTGGTGTACTACAAACAAGAGGAAAAGACGGGTAACCTTTCACATATATATTTATAACCTGCTTCGATTGTAGTAATATGAAGTTATTAAATATTTCCATAGTTTATAGTCTCAACATAATTTATTTTTGACTAATTCCTTTGAAACTTAATAAGTCTCTTTTGAGACTTACTGTTGGAAATTTGCCTTTGGCGGGAGTTGCGACCGACCAACTTTAACGGCTTAAACAATAGTGTTACGTATGTTGGAGAATCCGGTTCTTCACACATGCATGATCTACTAAGTACGTAGATAATCGTAGGGCCAAGAATCGTCAAATTTCATTGAGAAATGAAAAAGATATTGGTTCACGAAGTAAGGTGTTTGAAGCATGGAAAAGTGTGGTGTGTGATCAATTATCCCTCATCGGTAGAGGAAGAAAGAATTGTTGTGTATATAAGACTCGAAATTGGTTTGGGGTTTGGGACCCCAAGGGGTATCCCATGTGTTTAAAGGAGGGAGGACCTAGATGTGCTTCGGTTCGAGGAAAGACCACACGCGCGCGCCGCCGCCGCCCGCCCGTCCGGTCCGGTTCCGGGTTCTCGGGTCACCGGCCGTGGGCCGTCTGATATTATCTTTTTGGGCCAGAAAACTTTTCCGTAAGTACGCTTTGATCCCGTGTTTCGGATGTACGCTTTGGACCGAATTCTTTCGGATATACGCTTTGGTCCCCGAAGTTTCAAGATGTACAGTTTGGTCCCTGAAGTTTCCAGGAGTCAGAATTTGGACGGTCAAAGCAGAAACGTCACAGCACTCAATTCAGCCATTTATTTTGGCTTAATTACTCCTCCTATAATGGCCAATCCGTTGGTGTTCTTCACCATTTATTTTGGTGACATTACTACCTCCATAATGGCCGCCATTACTTGGCCGGTAATGGCACTTATGGAGGCGCTTTGCTGCTCCTCCCTCACCTATATAAACACCCCTTACACCATTGTTGAGGCACACTTCATATACACGAAAATACACAAAGCAGAAAATAGTTTTCTTCCTACAACTTCCAAGCATCATTTCGTTACTCAATATTCTTCACGGTAGCTCTTGAGTTTCCTTTGCTCAATTGTTCCATTGCTGTTTTATCTTGGGAGACGAATTGTCCAGGACGTATAAAGGATACATACGGGACAATATTGTCTTAAGGACAGAGTGCCACACTTGACTCAGCAAAAACAGTTTTCAGCTTTTTCTTCTTCAACAAAATTGTAATTTCAGTTTTGTCGTTCTATTGTAATTTTCAGTTTTCTAGTTGAATTGTAATTTCAATTCTTACATAAGTAGTTACTTGTAATTTCCGTTCCTGCAATCCTTTGTAAGCCAACACTTACTACAATACCAATATTTATTAATAATTTTATTCCTCCGAGTAGTAATTAACTCTTACGGAGCTCCCAATTAATTATGTACTACCAGGCATTTCATAACACCATCCATAAGGTGAACATCTTCCTTTAGGAAGAAAATTATTGTCATTATAGTCATGTCCAAAAATTTTATAGGCAAGACTTATTTCTTGCTTTTTACCCTTTGGCAATTCATGATAGGACATACCACAATATTTGTGACGTACTAAAAGTACGTGACCAATAACTGTTTATGCCAAATTTTTTTATTTCTCTCAAACCTCCCGTAGAGATGAGTTGTGGTATTTATCCAATCATACATGAGCACGTCCTTATCCATTATTTTACACATTTCACTTTTAAACCTGGACGAGCATTGACGATGCTTATCACAAGTCATATTCTCTTCAAAGAATGAACTATATTCATATATGCGTGCTTCATAAATTTTTATTATAAGCCTATTGTCATGCCTTGGTATTTATCATAATTACAAGATCCACCTCAACATCACTTTGAAAGGCCAAGTGCGCCTCCACTTTGTATTTTTCTTTTGATGGAGGATTTGTAAAACTTATCAAATTCAATCGAACGACAACCGTGTGTCCAATGACCTTTCATATCATAATGATGACAAAATTACCTTCATCTTTTGAAGAACCATTTTTAGAATCCATAATGTTCTTCCTTTTATAGTTATTACAATGATGACTACTATTATTTTCTCCCTTCCCGTCCACATTCATACATTCAACCACTTGTCTTCTTTCAGACTTAATTATTATGTACTGCTACCTCATTCACATCAACGAATGGAGCAGATTCAATGAGACGGGCTTCACAAATTTTATCAAGAGTATATTAATTTGCCCAGTCATCATTATATTATTAATATATTGCGTTGGGACATGAACCCAATGTCTTGTCCATTAGGAGGTGTGTTAGGTCATAATTCATGAGGCTCGAACTCAGTATCTTATCATCATAGTGCATAAGAAATTTAACCCGATGACTTATCAAAAAATGATAGAATTTGAATTCACCGTCTTACCCTCAAGCAATGACATAATAGGCCGAAGTATACTTGGACTAATCCTCGAGCCTTTGAAATATTATTATTTCATGATTATATATACAAGTGAATTAAGTTTCAACAAGACATGGAATATAACTGTTCTTGGATCAAACACTTTTATAAACTCTACTAGAATTCAAGTTGAAAATAATCATTGATGGACATAGTATCAAAAGAAACTAAGTGTTACAAATTGAACATAAGAGATAGAAAGAATATCTCTTCATGCTTCAACAAAATAATATCAAATACCTAAGCATGTATGTTCAACCTAGTTAACAACTTAATCATGCTAAACCCAATATTTTATTTATTTATAAAGCTTACAGTTAATTTAAATTCCAGGAAGTAATATGGGTACATCTCCAACATAGTCATGTGACCCAAGTACTATAAGTTAGAATATCATTTTTTTTTAAATTGACAGCATTTAGATCTAATATGCTTGGAATATTAGTTTCATTGGAACTCAAGGAGAACAGTGATTATTATCCTTATATGATAGCAATTATGCTGTTATAGGCGTAACCACTAAAATGTTATTCGATGGACTGAATAAAAGTATTATCACCACTGCGTCCATTCTTGTATTACTGAAAAATAATATTTTGCGTAAAAAGAGTTTGAGCGATAACTAGCGAAAGGTTATATAAGATGACATACCTTTCTCTATGGAGATGTCAATCTCAAATAATCAGACAAAGAAAACTTTATAGTTAGGCCAAATTATCACAAAGAGAAAACAGTAATATACCTCAAATGGGAGTAAACAAAAACGGCAAATTTGTACCTTCTCCCATCAATGAATTTTGTGGGCAGAAAATTAGCCAATAGCATTTATCTTTTAATATTATATTAACGAATATATATTCTATTTAACATCATGATAAAATATCATTTTAACATCAAACAATCAAAATTGTCCATTAATACTATCTAACATGATAATCCAAATTAGTAACCAATTATCATAAAATAATAAACTAGTACTTGAAAGTATGTACCTAATCCAGAATTAACACCTAATACTTCAAATAGAGTACCATATGAATTTTATATAAGAAACTTTTAATAGTGATATTTTCATAAGAGAAGTTGTACACAATCCCTTTTCATTAGGTAGCTGCTCTTTTGTTTTTCCAAGTTGCAATATTATTTCTGTAAAATTACCTTGTATGCTTATCTATCTATTCTCCCTATCATCAATTTCCTTTTGCCTACCTTTCACCTCACTTAGAAGTTAAAAGATGTACCAACAATATATACAATATAGATGTTAGTGGACATACCTTATACTAACACCTCATATCCTTTGTTTCCTCCGTGAACTCATGCTAAATGTTCTTAGAGGGTAGTGTTGAAAAGACCGGAGTGAAGGTAGAGACTCGTGCTGATAACGTGTTATGAAATTATATAATTGCAAATCAATAACTTGGTAGAGAAGAGGGTGAGATTGTATTATCACTTGTTGATGTATCTTACAAATGAAGATTTAACCATCTATTTATAGAGATAATAAACCTCTTGATGCCTACCAAATGTATAGTACCAAGTTTACCAAATGTATAGTACCAAGTCTACCAAATGTATAGTACCATCCTCATTTAGCGCATGAGTAAAATTAAGATAATATGGACATACATATATATATATTTTACAACATATGCTAATTTTCCCACTGTAATGCTCATAAATTGGCCCCATCTTTTACGCTGTATAGCTATTTACTTATTTTAATGAAATCAACATTTTCCTTTTTCTTCTCTTTTTATTGCTGCTTGTATTAAACTATTAATAGTTGGTTATTGTCTGTTACTGCTTAAAAATTCCATACAAACCTGAAATTTATTAGGACACAATTAGATACTATCAAGCAAGCTTGTAGTAAATTTGCTTGCTATAGTATTTTACAAATAAAGATTTCTAACTAGTGTTCATAGTAGGAAGGCCAAAAGTAATAACTGGTAAATTTACCTTAATCACCAAAAATATATATTATGAGTATATTCTTTTTCATCAATGATATATTCATTTATCTTGTACTCTTTCCATTTTATTTTCTGATCAAAACATTTTGTTCAGAGTATACGATTTTTTTAGCTCTCCACTGGTGTTTGATATCTGTGGTTGAGACTGGAGCCTGATTGAACCTGAAATTTTTAGGTTTTTCACCCGGTGTATGATGCCGTTTTGGAGTCTGACTAAGCCCGATTAACTTTGTATTTGCATTGGAAAATCCCGCTTTGAAGGATAAAATGCTCCCATAAAAAACGTCTTTCATACTCAGGGGTCAAACTCGAGACTTCTGATTAAGGATACTTTAGGGGTAAAGTGGTTCTACGAAAGACAAGTCTAAACTTAATACTCACACTAAGAGTCCTCTAATTAAAAATGAAAAAATACTTATTACTACACCACAATCTTTGATGGTGAGTATACAATATTGTTAAATAAATGTAGGAGAATTAGATAAAAGAAAACATTTTGAGAGTTATTAATTGGAAATAAGAAGTCAAAGTAATGCTATGTGTTCTTTTCTGTTAGTTGTCATGTCCTCTTTAGTATAGTATTTCTTTTTCAAACTATTTTGAAATGATTCACTTGTGATGAGGTGTATTGAAAATAACATGTTTATCTCCACGAGATAGGGTAAGATATGCATATACTCTATTATTTTTTGAGCCAATTGTAAAATTATAATGGATATGCTATGATTTGTTGTTGTTGGAACTAAAGTAAGTACTCCCATCGTGTTAAATGTTTGTCTCGTTTTTCTTTTTAGTCTATTTAAGACAGTTTTTCTTTGACAACTCTTTTATTTCAGTTTTACACATGACATGTTTAAGACTATAAAATTAAAAGACATTTTGACATATTCTACATATTTTTAGTTAATAATCATAAAATTCAAAAAAAATACTTACTTTTTAAAATTGTGTGTCAAGTTAAAACCAAATAAACATTTTTAAAAGAGAGATAGTAATATGCTGGAAGTATAACTAGAAAATGTTAAAGTGGATGTTTAGTACTTGTAAGTAGGGGTGACCAGTGGGCCGGGTTCGGCGAGGTGTGGACGGTCCCGACGGGACGGGACCCGGCGGGACTAGGGATTGGTCAGGACTGGTCCTCCGGCGGGATCGGGGGGCCGGGACTAGCGGGAAAGGCCGATGTCCCGTCCCTCATCCTGCCGGAAAAGGGGACCGATATTGGCGGGAAATGTTTCTCATCTCGGGCCATCTTTGCTAGTATCGGAAATGTCTTCTCATTTTTCCTCCGGTATTTAAGCAAGTCTTCACGTCCTTCTTCATTGAGAACTGTTTGGTACGGTACAACATCCTGCAAAACAAAAACATCAAACTCGCTAACTTGATTAGCAGTGGTACCACTAAACATTCTATTTCTAAGGCTTTCAATACTAGCCGCCGAAACAACATGTCATTTATAAGGTTGTATTGAAGAAGAAGAAGAATATGGTATAGTAGCTGGTTGGTTGCTAGCACTTTCTTGTTGGTAATGTGTATATACGTTTTGCATTCATCGTGTATGCTAGACAAAACTTTTTCTTTAGTTGGTTCCTTAGGTAATTGTTCATTTGGATTTTTTAGAGTTGGAGGTGGAAGTACTGCTATACAATCATAAATAGTTTCAATAAGTGATTTACAACCGTCTATTTTAATAGTCGAATTTAATACAATACTAATAATATAAATAGTGGGAATAGGAAAAAAAAAAATTAATTGGATAAACATTTTTTTAATAGGTGCTTTATAAGATGGTTTTTTCATATATTCTTAAGTAACAAAAATATTAAAGCTATATAAAATAACATAGTTGAAATAGTAGGATAATATGTATCAGAAAATTCTTTAGTTGCTTGAAAAAGTTTATCTAAAAATCCAATAAGTTATGAATTTTTTTTCCAATCATTATCTATAAGCATATCAGTTGGATTTCGATTATGGCGTTAAAAAATAAAGTTATAGGTCTTCTATAATCGTAAGCAACAAGTAGTTGTTCATACAGAGAATTCCGCATAGTCGCTACTTCTTTAGAAATTTTTCTAAAAGTTAATCCACATTCGTAACAAGTTTTTTTATATTCTTTTTTTTCTTTGTATTCTATTACTTCTAAAAATAAAGTTTATAACAAATTATACTTTATTAAGAATTTCTTCAAAAAGTGATAGATCATCCTTTACAACTAAGTTATAAATATGACACACACATTTTATATGAAAATGATTATTAAAAGATGGAGTTAATAGATCTTTTAAAAGTCTTACAACATAATTATTAGAAGAATCATTATCTAACGTAACAATCATTATTTTGTCAGCTATACCATAATAATCGCAAACTTGATGAATATTTTCTGCAATAAAATTTTCAATGTGCCTACCATCAATATATCTATATGCTAAAATACATTTTTGCATAGACCTTACAGTTAAATAATCATCGTCGTTAGTACTACGGCCTATATCAGAAGTGATAGATATTTTTCCAGGAAAATGATATAATGCATAACGTAAATATTGTTGGTATTCATTTGCAAAGTTAAAAACGTCTCTCCTAACAATTGATCTAGGAAAATCGTTAAAAGCATGATTATACATTTCTCTAATGTAATGAATAAAACCAGGAGAGGAAGGAAATGAAAAAGGCAAACCCTCCACTGCAATTAATTTTGCTATTGCTTCCCTATCTCTGTGTTTATCGTATTTAGGACTTACAATTTCCCCCGTCGTCGGGTTAATTTAACCCTGTACTTGATCCGGGACACTATGTGAACCTTGTCCCGACGGAGAGCGCATTGGCACACCCGACTTTGTAGCCTCGTATTCATCCCACCTAGCTTTGTGAAAGCCTTGTACATATCTCAATAAACCTCCCGTCCCATCCTGACCTTTTCCCATTTTAAATTTATAAACATTTTTACAAATTTTACATCTAACTACTTGATTCTCTTGGTCCCTATCAAAAAAAATCTCATGCAGTTGATTTTAATTTTCGTTGTGGGGCCTCGTCTCATACTAGGGGGATATGAGGCATTCCAGTTTCAGTTTGAGGTTGAGACTCAGTCTGAGGTTAAGGTTGTTGAGGTGCACTAGTGGGTTTGTCATCTAGATTATCTTTTAAATTAAAGTCTGGTTCAGTTGGAGAATGTATCTCATCATTTAATGGTATATCATTAAAAAAATCAGTTTCATCTATATGAGTGTAATCAATCAAATCATCATGTCTAGGAATAAGATGACTAGAAGAAGTACCCCTGCCCTTGTTACCCCCTACTAGAAGAAGCACCCTTACCCTTAATCATACGTCTTAATCTTTCCATTTTAATTATGCAAATAAATAATTAAAGATAATAAAATTAAGTGCGATAATTAAAATAAAGTAACAATAATAATTTAAAGAAGGAACGAAGGTACCAAACGCCGACGTGTAATCAATGTTGAAAATTGAAACTTTGCTCATTGGATGATCCTCAAGTTAGTTGCCAACTTCAGTCTCAAATTTTAAACTTTGATACAATTATACAAATGAGCAAATAAAACAAAATATTTAGTAGACAATGTAATTATAGACTTGTAGAGAGATAAATTGAGAGATTAGAGAAATTGTAGGAAGATTTGTGAGATAAAATGAGGTATTTATAGTTGGAAAATTGGGTTAAAGTGTAAATATACTAACTTAAGGGTTAAAATAAGCATTAAGAGGTATGAGGGTTTATGGGGTGGGTGGGTGGGTGGGTGGAATGACCGAAGGGCCGGATCAGGTCTGGGACGGGTCGAAGCGGGACGGGCCCGGGTCGAAACAAAACGAGGCCAGATCCCGTCCCGATTTCGAATACCGATACCATTAAATTTTTTTTAGGAGATCGAGGCGGGGTCTGATCGTGATCGGGTCGGCCGGCCACTGGTCAGCCTTACTTGTAATTGTAAGTAGTAATAGGAATTTAGCCATAAGAGAAAACTACAAATACTTGTCTGACATTTTTGAACTTACCCACCTGAAAAACCCACCATACATCAAATCAAATCAAGATCAACTTCCTCTTCTCCAAATCCAAAAACCCACAATAATTCACACCAAATCTTGGCCTAAAAATGTGTAAAAACAAATGAAGTAAAGTAAAGCCATTCAAGTGTGTAGTACCTTAAAAATCAAGAAAGATAGGAATTTGTATATCAGGACCAAAGGGGGGCAGAGCCTCCTCATTAGAACCACAACAATCAATTGTGGTTCAGAGGCTCTCGCCCCCTATTGCTGTTGCTACAACATCGTTTAGAGAAAATAATAGTGATGGTGCTAAGATGAAAGGTTTATTTAAGTCTAAACCTAAGACACCTGTTGACCTTGTTCGTCAAACTCGTGATCTTCTTATGTATGTTGAGAGAGTTCTTGATACTCGCGAAACTAAACGAGAAGAAAAGGTTTGATTTTTTCAATCTTTTAGTTGAGTATTGATTGATTGAATGATTGTTACATTGTCTAATTTGACTTGCTATTTTGTATGTTGGGTTCAATTAGCTTGTTTTGTGATCTTTTTATGTATGTTGAGGGGGTTCTTGATACTCGCGAAACTAAACGAGAAGAAAATGTTTGAATTTTAGTTACATTGTGTCTACTTTGACTTTCTTTTGTTGTTTGTTGGGTTCAATTTGCTTAGTTTGTGGATTAGTGATGGGGGTTGGGTTAGTGGTGGGGGTGGGGGAATAGATAGAGGATTCATATAGCCGACCTCAACTAATGAGCTGAACTCATCTAATTTTGTTTGAGATGCAGTAGATTGATTTGGTTCAGTTTGTTTGAGTCAATTAGCTTGTTTTGTGATCTTTTATGTGTGTTGAGAGAGTTCTTGATACTCGCGAAACTAAACGAGATGAAAAGGTATGATTTTTAGTTGCATTGTGTCTAATTTGACTTACTAATTTGTGCTCTTTGAAATTGGCTTAGTTTGTGAATTGAAGTTGATTGATTTGGTTCAAATTGTTTGAGTCAATGCTTTTGAATTAGCTAGTTTTGTGATCTTTTTATGTGTGTTGAGAGAGTTCTTGATACTCGCGACACTAAACGAGAAGAAAAGGTTTGATTTTTTAGTTACATTGTGTAATTTGACTTACTAATTTATGTTCTTTGAAATTGGCTTAGTTTGTGAATTGAAGTTGATTGATTTGGTTCAATTTTTTTGAGTCAATTAGCTTGTTTTGTGATCTTCTAATGTTATGTTGAGCGAGTATCACAAGACTAAATGAGAAGAAAAGGTTTGGAAATTTTCAATCTTTTAGTTGATTATTGATTGTTACATTGTTTAATTTGACTTGCTTTTTTGTTGAGGCGAGTTCTTTGAAATTGGCTTAGTTTGTGAACTGGTATAGAGGATTCATATAGTCGACCTCAACTAATTTGTTTTGAGATTGAAGTTGATTGATTCGGTTCAATTTGTTTGAGTAAATGCTTTTGAATTAGCTTGTTTTGTGATCTTTTATGTATGTTGAGGGCGTGAGACTAAAAGAGAAGAAAAGGTTTGAATTTAGTTACATTGTCTAATTTGGTTTAAGACTTTGAAGTTGGGATGAGTTCTTTGAAGTTGGCTTAGTTTGTGAATTAGTATATAGAATTCATATAGTCGACCTCAACTAATTTGGTTTGAGACTGAAGTTGATTGATTTGGTTCTATTTGTTTGAGTCAATTCTTTTGAATTAGCTTGTTTTGTGATCTTTTTATGTATGTTGAGGGGGTTCTTGACACGCACGAAACTAAACGAGAAGAAAAGGTTTGAAATTTTCATTTTTTAGTTGATGATTGATTGTTACATTGTTTAATTTGACTTGCTTTTTTGTTTGGTGGGTTCAATTTGTTGTAGTGAGACTAATTTGGTTCGAGACATAGTTGATTGATTTGGTTCAATTTGTTTGAGTCAATGCCATTGAATTAGCTTGTTTTATGATATTTTTATGTGTGTTGAGCGGGTTCTTGACACTCGCCAGACTAAACGGGAAGAAAAGGTTTGAATTTTCAGTTACATTTTTCTAATTTATCTTACTATTTTGTTTTCTTTGAAATTGGCTTAGTTTGTGAATTAGTGAGCTGAATTTAGTGGAATGGATATAGAAGATTCATATAATTGATTGATATGGTTCAATATGTTTGAGTCAATTCTTTTGAATTAGCTTGTTTTGTCATCTTTTTATGTATATTGAGCGGGTTCGTGACACTCGTGAGAGCAAATGAGAAGAAAAGGTTTGATTTTTATTTAGATCTTTGGAAAATTGTTACCTTGTCTTATCTTGTATTGGAAGAAAAATGGGACCCGAATAGAGCAAAATATATAAGGAATTATATCTTCGATCCTAACTAGTTCGGATTTGAGGCATAGTTGATGTTTGTTTGATTGATTGTTGGAGTGAATTTTCTGAAATTGGCTTAGTTTGTGAATGAGTAATTTGGATGCAGAGGATTCATATAGCTAACCTCAAGTAATTTGGTTTGAGACTGAGCAAAAGATATGAGGAATTTCCCATTGTTTGCTTGGAAGAAAAGGTTCGATTTTCAGTTTTTAGTTGATGATTGATTGATTGATTGATTGTTACATTCTCTAATTTGTTCTGCTCTTTTGTTTGTTGGGTTTAATTTGTTTCGGTGAGACTTTTGAGAGTGACTTAGTTTGTGAATTAGTGAGCTGAATAGGGTGGAATGGGTACGGCGGATTCATATAGTTGACCTCAACTAATTTGGTTTGCAGTCTCCATGGGATAGCTTTAGTCGGTCCAATTCGGATCTGGTTCATTTGCTTGTGACCAAAATTAATTTTTAATTCTGTAGATTGCTAAAAAAAACTATGGAAACGGTGGTTATTTTTGTTACAGTGATATGCAGTAGAATCGGTAACTACAATGGGATTGATTTGGTTCAATTTGTTTGACTTTGATTTTTGAAAAATTGTTACCTTGTCTTATTGTGTTGGAAGAAAAATGGGAACCGGATAGAGCAAAATATATAAGGAAGTATATCGTCGATCCTAACTAGTTCAGATTTGAGGCATAGTTGATTGGTTGTTGGGGAGAGTCCTTTTGAATTGGTTCAGTTTGTGAATCAGTGACCTAAATTGAACTAATGGATATAGACGATTGCTATAGCCGACCTCAACTTATTTGGTCTGAGACTGAAGTTGATTGATTTGGTTCACTTTGTTTGAGTCAATGCTTTTGAATTAGCTTGTTTCGTGAGATTTTTCAAAATTGGGATAGCTTTAGTTGGCCCCATTTCAATCTGGTTCATTTGCTTGTTATCAAAATTTAACTTTTAATTATGTGGATTTGTTGTTAACACTAATTGCTAAACAAACTACGTGGATAAGTGTTTTATAGTTGATATGCAGTGGAATTATGTTAAGAGTGTTTGGGGTTAGTGTGAGCCTTTTGAGATTGGCTTAGTTTTTGAATTAATGACCTGAATTTAGCGGAATGAATATAGAGGATTCATATGGCCGACCTCAACTAATTTGGTCTGAGACTGAAGTTGATTGATTTGGTTCACTTTGTTTTAGTCAATGCTTTTGAATTAGCTTGCTTCGTGAGATTTTAATATTTTACAGAAATGGGATAGCTTTAGTTGGTCCAATTTGGGTCTGGTTCATTTGCTTGTGATCAAAATTTAATTTTTAATTCTGTAGATTGCTAAACAAACTATGGTAAGTGGTGGATAAGTGTTTCATAGTGATATGCAGTAGAATTGGTAATCACAGTGGATTTATTTGGTTCAATTTATTTGAATGAACGCTTTTGACTTAGATTGCTTTGTGATTCTTTGAGGAATGCAATAGCTTTAGATAGCGCAATTTGGATCTAGGTTAAGTTTAAGTGCTTGTTATCAAAATTTAATTTTGTTATGTGGAACATTAACTGCTAAACAATAAATGGAAGTGGTGGATAAGTTCTCTCTAGTATCAATGACAATGCCCACTATTTTGAATGTCGCTAATATATATTCTTAATAATTTGGGATAAATATACGACAGTACTGTTATATGAACTATTCGTTTGTATGATTATGTTTAGTATAATGTTCGTTTGCAGTTTTTAACTTTAAATGCATATCTGCAGATGATAGAGTTAAGCAAGTCAATACGGGAATTAAAGATTATTCTTTATGGGAATGGTGAATCCGAACCTCTCGCTGAGGCTTGTAGTCAGTTGACTCTAGAATTCTTCAGAGAGAACACGCTTCGGCTGATAATTAATTGTCTTCCCAATTTGAATTTAGAGGTAAGTTAACATCTTTTGTTAACCCTGTTATCTTGTTTTTGTCTTTTCCTTATTTTCCTATTAAAATGATGTTTCTATTTCATAGACCCGCAAAGATGCTACTCAAGTAGTAGCAAATCTGCAAAGACAGCAGGTTCAGTCACGGCTGATTGCTTGTGATTACTTGGAAGCAAACATTGATCTGATGGACATATTAATTTTAGGGTAAGCAAATGCGTCATGTTTATTAGTTTTCCAACTTCTTTTAGTTGTTATTATCTTTACTTTCTGACAGATGTTTCTAATCTGTATCCATGTGAAAGCTAGGTCAGATTATTTGGATGAAAGACATCATTTTTAGATAGGCATAATAGCACCTTTGGTCCCTAAGTTATTGGTACATTATGTTTTTAGTCCTTGTGATGAATGACTCATCATATTTAACCTTCAATTAATTAAAATGGGGTTTCTGATCCCTTTATGTACAAAATATGTCATATTTGACTATATGTAGAACTATGTTACCATCAAATATGATGTAACGATACAAATTTAACATATCACGTGTGTAATTAAGTGGTAGAATGATTAATAATAATGATAAATTTGTGAATATTTACAAGCAACGGGATAAAAAATGCACGATTCAATTATCGGAGGTTTTATGTGCTTAGTCAGATATAATTTGGACTAAATTCAGAATTTATTAACTAAGGGACTAAAAATGCTATTAACCCTTTTAGATATGGACTTTTAGACTAGAAGTTCTTGTTTTCTTTATACCTAATAAAAAAAATGTTGTTGTATTCCTTATTTTTCATTCTTCTTTTTTGGTGTCTAACCCTTGTCTGCAGGATTTTCTTTTGTTTGAAACACTTTCGTTTTTGGTCCTCTAGAAATTTCAGCTCTACACCATGACAAACTTCGAGAATTAAATTGAGACATTAATTTAAGCACAGACCTTATTTTCTTTATTAGTTCAAATGTAAGTATTAACTGGATGTTTATAATGTCATCTGCATGGCTAGTCAAATTTTATCACATAAATGGGCCAAGGTAGTATTTTTCCGCTGCATTTTTGCAAGCATTTTGTCGGATAGCTTCTAGGAAGTTATTTTCTTGCGGGAAAAAGATGTTTCTGAGGATTCCTGTTGCTAATCTCCTGGCTGTGTGTTTGCTGACTTCTGATGATCCTTTTTCCATGTCATCTAGATATGAGAATGCAGATATGGCTTTGCATTATGGTGCAATGTTGAGGGAGTGCATTCGCCACCAGAGTGTCGCAAGGTAAACCACATGAACCTATTTGCCTTTTTCGTCTTTTAGTAAACTGTCTAGAATTTTTTTCTTTGCTCCTTTTAGGTTTGAAGGGGAGCCTTGGAGCAACGTTAAAAGTTGTCTTCGTGTGACCTTTAGGTCACGGGTTCGAACCGTAGAAGCAGCCACTAATGCTTGCATTAGGTTAGGTTGTCTACATCACACCCCTTGGGGCCCTTCCCTGGACCCTGCTAACATGGGATGCTTTGTGCACCGGGCTGCCCTTGCTCCTTTTAGGTTTATTGGTGTTAGGAGATTTATTTATCTGTCATGCCGTTGAAGTAATTAGCTTCTTTCAGTGATCTCTTTCTAGTCCCTGTTTATGGCTTGGATAGAAACCTAAAAAAGTAGCTCTATGCTACTAAATGGGTTTTTTTCTGAGAACTTGCATTCTCTTTGGTTTTTAGGTATGTCTTGGAGTCTGAGCATATGAAGAAGTTCTTCGATTATATTCAGCTGCCAAATTTTGACATTGCTGCTGATGCTGCTGCAACTTTCAAGGTTAAACACTCTTGATTATGATTCCGGAATGAATATCGTATAGATAATCCTGCTTTTGCAGAATTCTCATTGTCATTACAATGTTTACCACTGAGCATTTCTTAATCATGCAGAATTATCATTATCACTGTCTGCTTCTCCTTTGCCTATCACACCTCATTAAGTTGGGAGAAACAGCAGAAAGTGAAGCCTTTTTACGCTACTTTAAAGTAAAAAATATTCAATAAGAAGTAACTTCATTAGTTTCATGGGAATTCATTCACCATAGTTGTCATCCATATCTATACGAGAAAGTTATTGTGGTATGGGGTGATTTATTTCTCCTAGAAGCAAGCACTTGGCGGACAAAGTGGCTCTGGAAATTTATAGCTTTTGCTATTTCGTAAGAACTGGTTTATCATGACTACTGTGGCATATCCTGATTGGCTTGTAATTCTTGATCAGGAACTCTTGACAAGGCACAAATCAACAGTAGCTGAATTTCTTTCGAAGAATTATGACTGGGTAATGAAAGTTAATTATTTGGATAATTGGTCGGCAAGCATATTGTTTGAACCATATATTGTTTCTTTCAAAGAATTATGCTGCCTGTGGCTTTATTTTTGTTAATATACATAATGCTCTCGAGCTACTTCTTCAATAATAGTTCTGCTTACTCTATTAAGTTTTTGTTATGATTACATGATTGTGAGGTCATTTTTTTCGTTCTTGAGTGTTTCGTGGCAATGTGTTAACCCCATGGGCATTTGTATTATAATTTTAAATTGAGACCTTATTTCTGTTTCTCCTATTGTCTATTGCATCCAAGTTTATGGAGTTGAGGGAAGGGGTGAAATTGGAAAGTATCAATTGTAATTATCTAAAGGATACTGGAAATTGTTTTTGGATCAACTACAACTTCATTTGTTTTATTCCCCCACCCCCACTTCCCAAAAAAAACTGCTGTTTATTTGCATTAGTGGGTGTTAGTGAAGTGATCCACAGATGTTTTCAGAAGTTGCCGGGATACTTATTTTTCATTTGTAATAGCTGTTTCTAGTCTTCTTATTGGCTTGCTTATGAATGACTTGTTAGTTGTTGACTCTTAGACTGTTTCTGGTTCTGGTTTCAGTTTTTCACAGAGTATAATTCAAAGCTGCTTGAGTCTAGTAACTACATCACCCGAAGACAAGCTGTCAAGGTAAGGGATTTGTTTCCTCTTGATGTTGAAGTATTCGGTTGAATAGTATAGTTCTGGTAATATTGGCATGACTTTTGTTTCTTTGGAATCTCTCACATTTCGCAAAGAATCTCAGTGTAAGTTTGGGATGTTGCATTATGAATTATTAATGTACAAAGTGCATTTCTTTCGTTAATCCTCCAGATCTTACACAAATGAGATGTTTTCCTGACTTGAATGCTGATCTGCATTTTGTGGAAGGTTTTTTTTTCTTTTCCTTTTGCACCTCTTTTTCTCTCAGGGATGTTCATTTGCTGTTTTGATAAGAACTTTTTAGAAAATACACAAGTAAATGTACATTTTAGGTTGATTATTATTGGGAGGGAATCCATTCATATTAAGAAGAAAATAGGAGGAAGTTGTTAATCTGTACAAGGCACACATCAGATACTCCGAGGTGGAAACACCAAAGGGATGGAATGTTACTGTTAAGGATTTAAGTCGTCTACAAGGTGGTATCATCCTTAGTAAACTAAGGGCTTTTGAAGATTATATATAAAGGTGGCTGGCTACCTATGAAGCTCGTTTGACAAAAAAATTATAAAGAAGGGAATTTTTATTTTTGTTAATTGTATCAAGAGGTACGATGAATATATTACTTATTTGTTGCTG
This sequence comes from Anisodus tanguticus, assembly GCA_034509755.1. Taxonomy (NCBI): domain Eukaryota; kingdom Viridiplantae; phylum Streptophyta; class Magnoliopsida; order Solanales; family Solanaceae; genus Anisodus; species Anisodus tanguticus. The sequence goes on along the minus strand of CM067543.1, from coordinate 707,604 downwards.
CACTGTTTGGTGGCGATGCTGTGAAGTTTATTTCTAAATCATGTTGATTGAACTGGGTTATTTGTAAAGAACACTATCTAGGATGTCATTCCTGCACGTATATTTTGGGTTATTATTAATGAAAGCTATGTGGGATTCTTTGAAGGAAAAGCTGAACCATTACATAGGCTTAAATATAAATGCAGGTCTTTTTTATCTTTTTGGTGACGTAGCAAATATATATGGAACTTGTGACTTTTAGCTTCAAAGATATCACATTTAAAAATTTCTTCTTTATGAATCTTTAAAAATATCTGCTTTACTGTTGCAGCTCTTGGCAGATATGCTGTTGGACCGCTCAAATTCTGCTGTAATGACGCGTTATGTTAGCTCAAGAGAAAACTTGAGGATTCTCATGAATCTGCTCAGGGTATTGATAACCTTCTGGCCTTCCCTCTTGCTCACTGTCACTGTTTGTTTTTTCTTTCCTCGTGTCTCTTTCCATGTCCATTATTCTTTTGGTGCAGTTATTTCCATTTGCTTTCTATTCTCTAGGGTTTTACTATGCTTCTCAATATACCCTTTCTGTGGTTTGCTAGTTTAGGGTCAGACATGCATAAATGGGTGGAAAATGTGGTATCAGAGTAAATTTGGACGTTTTGACATGAGTTACAAGAATTGGTCAAAGCCAAACCTATACATGTATATTAACAGATTATGAGTCTTGATTTTTTGGGTGTCTATGGGTTGATTTTGGATTATAATCTAACATTTAATATGGGAAAGTAGGAGGTTTTTTTTCCTGTCACTTCAGCTGACATGAAAAGCTTAACATCAGCTAGTCGTTAACAAATGTTTTTAAATAGTCTTGTTTTTATTCAATTTCAAAAAAATAAAAATAGTATTGCTTTTACCCGATGTTGATTGCTGCGTTCCTCTTCGTCAGGAGTCGAGCAAGAGTATCCAGCTAGAAGCGTTTCATGTCTTCAAGGTACCCTATTTGTTTTGGCATCCTTTTATATATCCGCTCATTAACTCCACTTGTCAAATGCTTTCTCTCTGACCTTTGAAAGATTTGCAGCTATTTGCTGCAAACCAGAACAAGCCTCCGGATATTGTTAGCATCCTTGTTGCAAACAGAAGCAAACTTCTTCGCCTCTTTGCCGATTTTAAGACTGACAAAGGTATGAAACACAATAGAAAAGAACACACCATGTCGTGTTAAAGCACGCTTCATCGTTGTCCTTACTCGTCTTTTCTTGTGTGCAGAGGATGAGCAGTTTGAGGCCGACAAAGCGCTGGTTGTCAAAGAAATTGCAGCCCTTGAACCTAAGGACAACAAATAAATTGCAGCCCTCGGACCCGAGGAATGCTGTTGAACTCGACACTAGTTATTTTCTGAGTTGTTGAGGCGTGTTGTATCTTTAATTCAAAAATGGTGTTTCTCTACTGAGCAATATTTTTATTGAATCTTCACCTACTTTTGTCAGTGCCTTTTCTTCTCATTCATTTCTGGTCTTTCACATTACTGAATATAAAGTGTATCATTTTAACAATGCTCATAGTGTGCGTACATTCTACCCTCCTCATACCCCACTTGTGAGATAACACTGAGTTTGTTGTTGTACTTTGTATAATTACAAATAAGTTAAAAGGTGTAATCTAATGAAAGTAGAGATGCAATTATTCCTTAATATTTTTCGTTATTGTTCTCCCTTTTGAGAGTAAATACACACAAGACATGTACATATATCTATCTATATATTACTAGCTTCTACGACACGGTAATAATGACACGTAGATGTTTAGAAAATTATTAATACGAAAGAGCAACAAATTTAATATTCCTAAAAACCGCACAACTGCATATCATCAAATAGGTACTGGTGCTGTGTTTTCAGCTCAAATGACCGTGAAAGCTAAAGTTAGATGATACTGAAACTGTAACAAGCTCTAATCATCAAATTTTGAATTATTTCATTCAGAGTATCTATTTATTATGTAATTGATGATTCTTTTATAGAGTGATATGAAATGATTGACAAAGCTACTGAGAAAAAAGATGATTTATTGGGATTAGGAAGAATAAGACTAAGATTTTGCAAAAAAATTAGAATGGAAAAAAAAAAGGGATTGATCTTCAGAGAATCGCCTCCTATTATTTGGAATGAATAATGTGTAAAAGTGTGATGATAAAAAAGCAAGCTGACAGCTCTGGCAAATATGTTTTGAAACTTAAAAATTGGCAAGCAATAGAGAAACTAATATAAGAATACAAGGTTCTACGTGATAACTTATAGAAAGAAAAAGTGTCTCGATGATACATAAGAAATTAATAAGTGATTGATTTTGGAGAGATCAAGCTTTATGTAAAAGCGATTCCATTATAATCGCCACATTGAGGTCATATACAAATGGTCCGCTAGACGTCTTAAATGTAGTCTCAAAATATTGAAGATGAGAGAACCGGAATAGCACTTCACCCTCCCGAAACATATTTCTGTATCAATTGATAAATCAAAGGATCATGCAGGGGCGGAGCTACAGTGTAAGGCTGGGGTTTGGCCGAACCCAGTAGCTTTTGCATACATCTTATATTTGTACTAGGAAACTGAGTAAATATACATATATATTTATGTGCGAACTCACTTACAATTACAAGCCAATGGTTGAGTTGTGCGAACTTTTTCCCTTGAGATGTGGGTTCGAAACCCCACCTGTAACATTTCTTATTCATATTTTTCTATGTGTTCAAAGATAAACTAGACTCCTCACTCCTGCATCAGTTTTTTCCTTTGCCTAAATTCTGCTCTAAAACGAATCTGACTATTAGTTTATTCACAAATGCTCAAAACTTCAAACCTAAGATTAGATTTTCAAAGAACTTAGGGTCATATATTAGCTTGAAGTCGTTATCATGTCTTAATAATCCGAACCCATAAGCCTAAAATTCTGGCTTCGCCTCTGTGATCATGTATAGTAAATAATACATTCCAAGATTCCTTGACACCATAGTCTTTCAATACTCATAGCTTAAAACCCTCCTTCACCGGCCTAATAGTAGTAGAGTAAACAAAAACATTCCTTCCAATACTGAAACGCCAAAAGTAATGTGGTACGTTGAGCGCAATACTTGCTCCGGCAACGGTATCTCTCCGTACACTTCATTTGAAATACTAAATGAAATAGAGAATATTTTCTTCGAACCGCAATATAATCTCCAATAACAATGATCCAATGAAATGCCTCGTGTACAAATGCCAAAAGACGCATACAAGAACCATATTGGTAATGTCAAGAGGATGTTTATCAATATTTCTCCAGCGACCACCTTTCAATGCGAGAATTTCACCAGGTGCTTTGTGACTACGTCCTTTATTGTCAATTTTAAGGATCTTATAATCACCACTAGTTGAGTCATAACCCAATCCCAAACAAGAACCATCCACCAGTGGAAATGCTGGATCAGGAAGTACTATTGATTCTCTTGTGGAGGGGTTCCATAGCAAAAGTATGGGGTTTTTAACATCAATATTATTAGTAATCTTAATAACCTCGATAACAACCGAGCCATCCTGACAACAATGGAGTATGAAACTCCATGGTTTAAAGCTTGAAGGGTAATCAAGTTTCTGTACATCCTCAGCCAGTTGAACCCTCATCCGTTGGAAAAGCAGATGTCCCGTCCCATCCCTCATCCCGTCGAAAAAGGGGACCAGTCTTAGCGGGGCGGGGTCGGATCGGGATTTCCTTTTTTTTTGCACTTAATTTTAAAAAAATAATATATATATAAACACTTCAATAATTGAACAAGATAGTGTAAAAAAAACATCTCAAGACTGTTTTTATGCCTCTTATATTATTTAATAGAAATATGATTTTTTTGTAATATAATTTCAAAATTGCAACTTTGTGGTGTTGAAAGTTGCAAATAACATAGTAAAATTGCAATTAAAAAATTACATATTTATAAACACCTTTTCTAATTTCTTCACAATTTCTTGTGGTTCTTCGGTTGGAATTGGAATTTGTTGGTCAAATTGGTCGACGTCGCTTCCAGTTCCGTCGGGCAAGATTTTGTTGTAGTTTAAATCATTTTCTTCGTTGATCTCTGGTTGACCTCACCTTATACGCTCCGCTCGTATCCAATCTCTGAATAAAACTGTAATCTCCAAGTTGTCTCCCGCTAATGAGTGTATGTGCTCTCCTATTTGAAATCTTCTGGCAGAAAAAGCGCTTTCAGACGCTGTTGATGACGCTTGAATGTTCAACACATCTCGGGCCATTTTTGCTAGTGTCGGAAATGTCTTCTCATTTCCCCTCAAGTATTTAAGCAAGTCTTCACGCCCTTCTTCATTGAGAACTGTTTGGTACGGTTCAACACCCTCCAAAACAAAAATATTAAACTCGCTAACTTGATTAGCAGTGGTATCACTAAACATTCTATTTCTAAGGCTTTCAATACCAGCCGCAGAAACATCATGTCTTTTATAAGGATGTATTGAAGAAGAAGAAGAATATGGTATAGAAGACGGTTGGTTGCTAGCACTTTCTTGTTGGTAATGTGTATATACTTTTTTGCATTCATCGTGTATGCTAGACAAAACTTCTTCTTTAGTTGGTTCCTTAGGTGTTGTTCATTTGGATTTTTTGGAGTTGGAGGTGGAAGTGATGCTATACAATCATAAATAGTTTCAATAAGTGATTTACAACCGTCTATTTTAATAGTCGAATTTAATACAACACCAATAATATAAATAGTGGGAATAGGAAAAATATATTTTTTTAATTTGATAAATATTTTTTTAATAGGTTCCTTATAAGACCGTTTTTCAATACTAGGGGGAATATGAGGCGTTCCAGTTTCAGTTTGAGATGCACTAGTGGGTGTGTCATCTAGATTAGTGGGTGTGTCATCTAAATTATCTTCTAAATTAATGTCTGGTTCAGTTGCATAATATATCTCATCGTCTAATGGTATATCATTAAAAAAATCAGTTTCATCTATATGAGTGTAATCAATCAAATCATTTTGTCTAGGAATATGATGACTAGAAGAAGTACATCTGCCCTTGTTACCCCTACTAAAGAGAAACACTCTTACCATTACCCTTAATCATACATCTTAATCCTTCTATTTTAATTATGCAAAAATATAATTCAAAATAATAAAATTAAGTGTGATAATTAAAATAAAATAACAATAATAATTTAAAGAAGGAACGAAGGTACCAAACGCCGACGTAACTGTTAAACAAAGCAATATACCCGTTATATACACCCAATATACAGAAATGTATATCACGGGCAAATGGAGCAGTGGCCCAGCACGGTAGCCCAGCAGTGGGGCAGACCATCTCGGAGCCCATCACGGGATCCTCTAGCCCATCATGGGATTGTTACAAGATAGCAATCTTGTATATATGGTATATATATTTGGTGTATATTGTAGTGTATTTGTTACCTAAATTAGGATTATACACTTACTATAATTGTATAGTTAGAATTCTGGTAGAATAAGGTTTTAGGAATAGAATAGGAATAAGATTCTCCTATTTTGTAACTTGTATAAATACCTTTCAATTAATGAAAATAATCAAGGGGATTATTTCTTTCAGTAACGTCGACTTGTAATCGAGATTAAAAATTAAAACTTTGCTCGATGGATTATCCTCGAGCTAGTTGCCAACTTCAGTCCCAATTTTTGAACTTTGATACAATTATACAAATGAGCAAATAAAATAAAATATTTAGTAGGCGATGTAATTGTAGACTTGTAGAGAGATAGATTGAGAGATTGTAGGAAGATTTATGAGATAAAATGAAGAGAAAATGAGGTATTTATAGTTGAAAAATTGGGTTAAAGTGTAAATATACTAACTTAGGGGTTAAAAATAAATATTAAGGGGGTACGGGGGATTTATGAGGGGGGGGGGCAAAAATGGTCGTTGCACAATAGCCAAAATATAAATTGGCCGTTATGCAACATTCATTTTTGCAAGGGGGGTCAGGGTCTGGGGCAAGGCGGGTCTGGGGCGGGACGAGCCCAAGTCCCATCCCGGTTTCGAGTCCCGATACCATTTTTTAGGGGGGATTGGGGCGGGGTCAGGTCGGGATCGGGATCGGGGCGGGGTCAGGATCAAGACGACCCGGCCCACTGGCCAGCCTTAGATTAAAGATATAGGGATCTCAAACCATCCCACCATAATCCATGTTGATGTTAAAAGGTGTACGTGAATGAAAGTAGAGATGTGTGCTCTATGTGCAATTATTTTTCCGGGGAATCCGCAATGCCACAAGCTCTGACTGAGAAGGCTATTGGTAGGAGTAATTGAATCCCTAATCTCCCCGCCGATGTGAGAAACCACTCACCCACCCAACTCAGCCAATTCTTGCTGGTAATATGTGAAATTATTCCTTAAAATTATATTTTTATTGTTCTCCCTTTTGAGAGAAAACTATATAATGTTCTTTTTTTTACTAAAAGATTTATTTGTTTTTGTTTGTACCCGAATTTCCTATCTGCTATGCATATTTGTGTTATTATGCCCCTCTTGTAATATTCTCTTAAGCTATATTATGAATCGACCCAGAACAGAAAATTTTGGAGATTTATCGAGCGTTTTGGTTTTACTTTGACATGTTCTGTTCAACACATTGCTCTGAAGTAACTAAAGATTTGCTTAATCACAAAACAATAATTTTCTCAAAAGAGAATATGTTTGATTTGGTAGCTTATTGACTATATATTCTTAAGAGTAAAACATAGTTACACTAAAATAGTTGGCTATGGCTACTTCTTTCTTAGCACTGAAATGGATCCTGTTGTTTCTCTGAGAACATGAAATAAGGAAGCTGACAACTCTAGCAAATACGTTTTGAAACTTAAAAACTGACGAGCAACAGATAAACTAATATAAGAATACGAGGTTGTACATGATAACTTATAGAAAGAAAAAGTGTCTCGATCATATATATAAGAAATTAGTAAGTGATTTTGGAAAGATCAAGCTTTCGGTAAAAGTGATTCCATCAAAATGGCGAGTATGATCGCATAATCAGCTGGGCTAGCTTGCTGATCTGGCTAAATAGAAACAACAATATTTTCAATGGTAAGCATGACCATCCTTCTTTCACCAACATATATTGACAAGTCATTGAATTCTCAAAAGTCTGCACTCATAACAATACTGGAAGCACTAGAACAAAAATTTCCATCAAATGGGAACCCCATGAGCCAAATAAATACAAGCTAAACACTGATTGGGCTAGCAGGCCCACTGCCTGCTGGCCAGTCCACTGCCTACCCGACCAATAGCCAAATCCCGTCCAATTCTATCTCGAGTTAAGGACCCGTTACTCATAGCCAACGAGGTATCTTTAAACCCAAACGACATTTTAATCTTAAGTCAAATGTAACCAAATCACCCCTATCACGTAACCCAGTGTCTGCCCTTCATGACCCGAATTGGAAACTGACTATGAATGACGAATATAATGCTCTTATTGAAAATAAGACGTGGGAGTTGGTGCCCTGTCCGTCTGGTGTTAATATTATTCGTTCTATGTGGATTTTTACTCATAAAGAAAATTCTGACGGTTCTTTTGAGAGGCATAAGGTCCGTCTTGTAGGTGATGATAAAACACAACAGGTTTGCGTGGATTGTGGAGAGACATTTAGTTCGGTGATCAAACCGGCAACTATTCACATTGTGCTTAGTCTGGCTCTCTCGTTAGCATGGCCCATTCATCAGCTGGATGTGAAAAATACTTTCTTACACGGTGATCTTAAGGAGACAGTATACATGCATCAGCCCTTGGGTTTTAAGTACCCAAATTATCCCAACCATGTCTGTTTGGTGAAGAAGTCTTTATATGGGCTTAAGCAGGCCCCACAGGCTTGGTATAAAATTTTGGAAATTTACTAAATGTGGAATAAGTATATCCCATTAATTTATGACTCGAAAAATTGGGTCCGCACGTCGGAAACGTCGTTTCCACACACGTGCACACGTAGTGCCAAATATCGCAAATTTCATAGTGAAAGAGATATTGGTACGTATGTAATACGTTTGAGACATAGAATTATGGACGGTTATTGGCCAAATGACAAATTATTCCACGTTGGTAAAAGAAGGAAGAAGTGTACAAAGTGTAAAATGAAACGAGTCGGGAATCGCCGCGGAGCCGTGAAGGGCCGCGGCGCCATACCGTCGAAGCCGCGGCGCCTCCCAGGCAGCGCCACGGCACAAATTGTTTGGTCAGTCACTGGAGCCGCGACGCTCATTCACAGCGCCGCGGCGCTTCGGAGGCAGAATGCTGCGACGGGAAGTTGGAAAAATCTGACGTATGGGCTGGTTTTGGAGCATTGATTCTCCATTACTTGGCACATGAATTCCACCATTATTTGGCTGAATGTAACCCCTCAATCAAGTGTAATTACATGGATATTGAAGGTCATTAGTTGGCTAGTTGAGGGGTCTTCTACTTATGCTATAAATTGAGGCCTTTGGCTCAATTGAAAACACTCAACACTTAGAAAATACTCCAGATTTTCTGAATTCATATTTTTCCTCTATAGCAAGTTAATATACTCAAAGTTCTTCAAGAGTAACACTTAAGTTTCCTTTGCTCACTTGTTAAAGTTGATGTTGTATCTTGGGAGACTATTGCTGAACATCGTAAAAGGAGATATACGGGACAATCTTGTCTTAAAGACAGAGTGCCATCACTCGACTCAACAAATCAAATAAGCAATCTGTTAAGTTCTTTATTTCCAGTTTATTGTAATATTTAGTTTATCCTTTCTTACTATTGTAATAGTTACTTACTTCTCGTTCCCTACAATTTTAAGACAAGATTGGTTGTAAGTACGTTAGAAAGATGACTGGAATAGAACAAATTGCTTCGGATTCTGCTGTTGCTGCTACTCAAGGCAATCCCTCTACCTTCCCCACTGCTCAAGGCACACCTAATGCCTTTCCGATTGCTCAAGGCTCATCCAACGCCTTTATCGCTGCTCAAGGGAACGTTGTCGTTCCTCCCCCCACTGGATTCCATTATGAATGCCCTGAAAAGTTCATGGGTTCAAACTTCAAGAGGTGGCAACAGAAGATGCTATTATATCTGACTGTTATAGGAATGAATCGTTTTCTAACAGAAGATCCTCCACAAGCTGGAGATGAAATGGACCCTTCGCCTACTGAAACGGATGAAGGGGGCATAGGTATCCATGTCATTAATGGCATGAAGATGGTTCTTGATGCATGGAGTCATAGTGATTTCATGTGTAAGAACTATATATTGAATTGCTTGTCAGACCCTCTCTACACGGTGTATTGCACCGTTGGCACCGCCAAAGAGTTGTGGGAAAAATTGCAGAAGAAGTACAACGCACAAGATGCAAGTACTATGAAATTCATCATTGGGAAATTTCTGAAATTTCAAATAGTGGATAGTAAGACAGTGATGTCCCAAGTCTAGAAATTCTATATGATTCTACATCACCTGAATTTGGAAGGTATGAAGCCAAATGAGCAGTTTTTGGTTGCATTACTGATTGAAAAGTTATCTCATTCGTGGAATGAGTTTATGAGTTACTTAAAACTCAAGACAAATGAGATGACCTTTGAAGAACTTATTATCAAACTCCAAATTCAGGAAGATAATAAGAAGGCATTGCCTAGGGGTAAACAACCTGCTGAGGCAAAGGCAAATCTAGCTGAGGCCAAATGGAACCCAAGCAAGAAGCGGAATTTCCAGAATACGGTAAGACCCAATCAGCGGAAAAGGTCAAAGGAAACTGTCACCACTATGGGAAACTTGGTCACATGATCAAGGACTGCCGCAAGCTCAAGACTGAGCAACAAGAGAAGGCCAAGGCTAAGGGCAAGACACATGTTAACGTCGTCAAGGACAAGTTTCTGGATGACATGATTGAGGAGTTCTCAACGGTGGTGCTAGAAGCAAACCTTGTTGAGAATTCTATGCAATGGTGGATGGACACAGGTGCTACAAGACACATCTGTTCCAACAGAGATGTCTTCTCCACTTATACACCGGTTACAAACAAGAAGCTATTCATGGGCAACAACGCTTCCTCTGACGTGTTAATGGTAAGAAAGGTAGTCCTGGAGATGACTTATGGAAAAGAGCTCACTCTGAATGAGGTGATGCATGTTCCTGAGATTAGAAGAAATTTAATTTCAGGTCATTTATTGGTTAATACTGGTTTTAGGCTAGTGTTTGAGTCCAATAAATTTGTAGTCACTAAGAATGGAACGTTTGTGGGAAGAGGATTCGTCTGTGAAGGCTCTTCAAAGTTAATGCCATGTCTGTATTACGTACAAGCAATAATATTGAAGCTTCTTCTTACTTGCTTGAGTCCTCTAATTTATGGCATCATAGATTAGGACATGTCAACTACAAGTCTATCCAAAGGTTGGTAAAGTTGGAGTTGTTGCTGTCTATCAACGTAAACCCTCAACATAAGTGTGAGGTGTGCGTAGAGGCAAAACTCACAAAGCTTCCTTTTTGATCCGTCGAAAGAAATACCGCTCCTCTAGAACTTATTCACACAGATATACGTGATTTGAAGTTTGCACAAAATAGAGTGGGGAACAAGTACTTTGTGACATTCATTGATGATAACACAATGTATTGTTACCTTTACTTGTTGAAAAGTAAGGATGAAGCCTTTGAAGCATTCCGACGTTACAAAGCAAACGTTGAGAACCAACTAAGCATGCATATTAAATCCATTCATAGTGATAGAGGGGGAGAATACGTAGCGTCATTTGAGGAATATTATGCCCAATCAGGAATTATTCATCAAACGACGACTCCATACTCACCTCAGTCGAACGGTGTGGAGGAATGTAAGAACCGCACATTGAAGGAAATGATGAATGCCTTGCTCATCAATTTCGATCTTCCCCAAAACATATGGGGAGAAAATATCCTTACCGCTAATACGATTCTTAACAGAGTCTTACATAAGGGTAAGGACACAACTCCATATGAATCATGGAAGGGAAAGAAACCCACCTATAAATATTTAAAGGTGTGGGGTTGTTTGGCAAAGGTTGAAGTACCCAAGCCAAAACAGGTCAAGATTGGGCCTAAGACTGTAGATTGCATATTCATCAGATATGCATACAACAGTAGTGTTTATCGCTTCTTAGTGCATAAGTAAGATATTCCAGATATCCACGGGGGTACAATCATGGAATCAAAGAATGCTCAATTCTTTGAAGATACCTTTCCTAGAAAGGAAAAGACATAACCTCTCGCAAACGAAGTTATGAACAAAGCTCTCAGGAACCGGGAGTCGTTGACGGTCCGGATCTAGAAGGTTCAGATCTAGTAGACCTCGAAGTGGCTGAATATCCGGAATCTAGTGTTCCAGATTCTCAGAACTTGGAGGCTCGAGAGATGGAACCAAGATGAAGTAAAAGGGCCAGGAAAGATAAATCCTTCGATCCTAACTTTGTAGCTTATATGGTTGATGATGAACCAAGAACAATTGCTGAAGCGTTGTCAACTCCAGAGGCACCGCTCTGGAAATAAGCTATTGAGAGTGAAATAGACTCCATCCTGCATAACCATACTTGTGAGTTGGTTGATCTTCCTCAGGGAAATAAACCGTTGGGTTGTAAATGGATACTCAAACGGAAGTATAAAACAGATGAGTCTATAGATAAGTACAAGACTAGGTTAGTAGTCAAGGGCTATCGGCAGAAAGAAGGCCTTGAATATTTTGACACGTACTCCCCGGTGTCTAGGATGACGTCCATACGAGTATTCATTGCGATCGCAGCGTTGCGTGACCTTGAGATACATCAAATGGATGTCAAGACATCCTTCCTAAATGGTGATTTGGAAGAAAGAAATTTATATAGAACAACTCGAGGGGTATATGGTTCCAGGGCAAGAGAAGAAACTCTATCGGCTTGTCAAATCTCTGTACATGCTAAAACAAGCCCCGAAGCAATGGCATAAAAAAATTGATAGTACTCTACTATCGAAGGGTTTAGCCATTAATGAGTGACAAATGTGTCTACATGAAAGGTAACTCTGATTCGTTCGTCGTGATATGCATGTATGTAGACGACATGTTGATCACATGGAGTAGTCCTAACATGATTCTAGAGACTAAGAACATGTTGAAATAATGCTTCGACATGAAGGATATGGGTATCACAGATGTCATCTTAGGGATAAAAATCACTAAGACGTCTGACGGACTGGTCTTATCTCAGTCTCACTACATCGAGGATGTTTTGAGAAAGTTCGAGATGTTTGACAGTTCGCCTATAAAGTCACCAACGGATAGAAATCAAAAGCTTGATAAAAATCATGGTGCATCCATATGCCAGGAGCAATATGCACAGGTGATTGGTAGTTTGATGTACATAACAAATTGCACCCGACCTGATATTGCTTATCTAGTCAACAAGTTGGCTAGATTTACCCGTAATCCGAGTAATGATCACTGGAAGGCATTGTTCGAGGTATCCAACTGTACTAGAGGGGTATAATGATGCAAACTGGATATTTAATATAAAGAACACCAAGTCCACCAGTGGGTATGTATTTACATTTGGTGGTGGAGCTGTGTCTTGGAAATCCTCTAAGCACTTGCATCGCCCAATCCACGATGTAATCGAAGTTTATCACTTTAGATAAAGCAGGAGAAGAAGTTGAGTGGCTTCACGACTTCTTAGAAGATGTTCCTTGTTGGAACAAACCCGTACCTTCTGTAATGATTCACTGCGACAGCCAGTCGGCTCTAGGAAGGGTACATAATTCTATGTACAATGACAAATCTTGTCATATTCGACGGAGACAAAAGACAGTTAGGCAGCTGATCACCACGGGTATAATATCCATTTATTACATAAAATCAAAGGATAACATAGTTGACTCACTGACAAAGGGCTTACCCAAGGATCAGATGTTCTGCCTGTCTAGGAGTATGGGCTTAAAACCCAAGGTATAAGGACCAATACGGTGGTAACCCAACCTTACTGACTGGAGATCCCAAGAATTAGGTTCAATGGGAAAACTAAGCTGTAAAGGTTCAGTTGAGCGCTTCGGTGGAAGCATGAGCACTTCAGATGGTGATTTATGTAAAGGAACAACAATCCAAAGTAGTTCCCGCGATAGACGATAAGTGCTATCTGCAGTGTGGGTAAAGGTTAAGTTTTCAAAACCTTTAATGATCCTCACCGGTTGAGGTTAGGTTTGGGAAAACTTTTAATGGTTTCTAACACTTGTAAAGTAGGGTATAGCAGGATATCTTGTAGGAGACCACCTATTTAAGTACGAGGATATGCCGCCTCAAATGAACGCACTTAAGAATCCAAGAAGTGTCCACGACCACAACAGACAAAACATTACGAAGAATAGAGTAATGGAAGTTGTTGTGTTGGTACTGTTGACTTGGATTACACTAAACACTGACGGTTCAAGACATCACGTTCACCGCGCAGTAAGTAAGTCCGATGGTATTCAACTATAGAAGGTTCAAAGCGGACGCTACCTATCCAGATGCAACATCGATCCGCTGAAAGATTGTTGGAAAGACACCATGTGAGTGCGCCAAAATCTCTTTCAAGAGGGGATTGTTGGAAATTTACTAATGTGGAATTAAGTATATCCCATTATTTATGACTCAAACAATTGGGGCCCCACACGTCGGAAACGTCGTTTCCACACACGTACACACGTAGTGCCAAGTATCGCAAATTTCATTAGTGAAAGAGATATTGGTACGTATGTAATACGTTTGAGACATAGAATAATGGACGGTTATTGGCCAAATAACAAAGTATTCCACGTTGGTAAACGAAGGAAGAAGTGTATGAAGTGTAAGATGAAACGAGTCGGAAATTGCCGCGGAGCCGTGAAGGGCCACGGCGCCAAACCGTCGGAGTTGCGGCGCCGGAGCGCCACAGCGCCTCCCAATCAGCGCTGCAGCGCTAATTGGGTGGCCAGTCACTGGAGCCGCGGCGCCGCGACGCTAATTCACAGAGCCGCGATGCTTCGGAGGCAGAATGCTGCGACGGGAAGTTGGAAAGTTCTGACCTTTGGGCTGGTTTTGGAGTATTGATTCTCCATTACTTGGCACATGAATTCAACCATTATTTGACTGAATGTAACCCCTCTATTAAGTGCCATTACATGACTATTGAAGACCATTAGTTGAATAGTTGAGGGGTCTTCTCCTTACACTATAAATTAAGGCATTTGGCTCAATTGAAGAACACTACACAACACTTAGAAAATACTCCAGAATTTTCTGAATTCATCTTCTTCCTCTCTAGCAAAGTTACTATACTCAAAGTTCTTCAAGAGTAACACTTGAGTTTCCTTTTCTCAATTGTTAAGTTGTTGTATCTTGGGAGACTATTGCCCGATAACGTAAAAGGAGATATACGGGGAAATTTTGTCTTAAAGACAGAGTGTCATCACTCGACTCAACAAATCAAACAAGCAATCTGTTGAGTTCTTTATTTCCAGTTTATTGTAATATTTAATTTATCCTTTCTTACTATTGTAATAGTTACTTACTTCTCGTTCCCTACAACAATTGTATCCCTACATAAAAGGTTTGCAGATTATGTGTACTATTGAGTTTTCTCACAACATGTTTGATTATTCTATGTTCATCTATCGTCGTGGTACTTCTCTAGTATACACTATGTTGTATGTGGATGCTATTATTTTGATTGCCTCATCTGAAATTTGCGCAAGTCTATCATGACCATTCTCAGTTCAGAATTTGCTATAAAAGACTTGGGATCCTTGATTTATTTTTTGCGTAAATCAACCACTATTTTTAAAGACGAAATTAGCACATTAATTTATAAATGATAGAATTCAAAAAGGTCATACGATGTAGATAATCCAATGCGAGCTTTTCCATAGGCCTAAAATATTTATCTGAAATTCATCCATGCAATTGTTTTAACTTTATGTTATCTTCTTTTAATCCAAAATTTTCACTTTTTAACTTTTTCTTCACCAATGTATATATCATTTTTTTGTTATTTATGAGAATTTTAATAGTTCAAGTGATAATATAATATGATTATTCAAAACTCAAAAAAATAGGAAAATTAATTACTTATGTTGAATTTTAAAAAGCTAAAAAATAAGCTTTAAATAAATTTAAAGTCTTTTATTAAAGTTTCGCTTTAGGCCACAAAAGTTATTGAGTTGCCCCTTCTTGTTTGAATCTCAAAATCCGAAAGGTGTCACATAAATTGAGACGGGGGAGTAGTAATATTGCTTTTGATTGTTGAGTTCCTCTTTGGCACGAGTCGAGCAAGAGTATCTTCTCTCCATTACACCTTCCCTTCTTTTTTTCAAGTGCACAATTAGATGAGTGACATGTGTTCTATTTAAGTCTTAAATGTCCGAATTATACTACACTAATAAGTATTTTAATCATAGTTTAGTGACTATGTTTTAAAAAATACCCTCCAATTTTGGTAAGAAAAAGATATTCTCCACAAATTTTGGCCATATCATTAAACTTAAATTTTATATTCAAATATTTAAATTATTTTGAAAAATATCCTCCAATTTTCTTTCCTTTTTATTTCTGTGTGAAATGAAAGAAAACAATGTTCTAAAGCCAATTTCTTTCAAGACTACTGTTTATCGGCCAAACAACACATTGTCAGGTTGTCAAAGACATAATAAATTGCAGCCCTCGAACACTCTTGAACTCGACACTAGTTATTTTTCTGAGTTGTTAAGTTGTGTTGTATCTTTAATATAAAAAAAGACATTTCTCTAATGAGCAGTATTTTATTGATTTACTAATATTTATTAGAATTTTTTAATAGTTACCATTCGAATTAGAAATTTTTGGTTATGAATGAAGGAATTTTATCCATCCTCATTTTATATTGTGTTATCTGAAACAACTTCTTTACGTGTCAATATATGAGTAAGGTCTGCGTATACTCTATGTTCCTCAAATTTCATTTATTAAAATTACACTGAATATGTTGATGTTGTATCTTTTAACATTCTTTTTCTCTTTCCCTTCTTTGATATATACCAAGCGAAAATTTGAAAAATAAAAAGACTAGGACATAATAAAAGAAGAAAAGACACTTCACTTTCTCTTTTTTTTTCCCTTTTCTTTTGTGACACTAATTTCATAAATGTCTCTTTCTCTATTTTATATCACTCATAATATTAATCATGGGGTACACACAGTGGCGTCTCTAGCATGGTAGATAGGGTTCAATTGAACCTCCAATTTTTTATGCGGAGTATAAATTTGTGTGTAAAAAATTATTAAAATTATAATAAATAGTAGATATGAACTATAACTTTAATAATATAATGTATTCAATATTGACAATTTAAAAATTGAACTATAAAATTTATATCTTGAATTTGCCTCTGAATACACACGATGTGTGCACTCGGATAAAACTAATATCATACTTCTTCTTTTTTTACATAAAATATTTATATTTTTACGGTGTATACATAAAAATTACTGTTACTCTTTGCTTTTACCTTTCATCGCTTGCCTTCCTCAAAGGCGTCCAACAATAATATACTCAATGAAATTTCACAACGAAGGTCCAAATTGTTTAATTTGCTTAACGGAAATGGGGATAAAATTGGAAGAATATTGACACTGGAGAATAACGAACATGGCATATACTCACGTGCATAGGCATATTCCATGAACCTCTGTTAAGTGCTTTCTTTTACCAAACTGCCCTTCATTTTTTTTGTGGAATTCTTTTAATAGTTTCGGCGTGCCAAATGAATAATAAAATTAAAGTACGAAAATCAGATCATTTAAATTTTCTTGTAATTTTGGACGCTAGTCAATGATTTGTAAGAAAAAAATAATAGTTTCAAATATATATATCATAGTTAAACGAATTGAATACTCCAAATTATTATATATGATATACTATATAATGGAACAGACTATGATAAATGAATATTTTGTGTAACATACTATTATTATAGTATTGCAATTAATGGATTTGAACAAAGTGAAATGATATATATAAAATTTAGTTATTTTTTAACTAATTTGAGATTAAGACGTGATTGATTCATTTATTAGTAATTTGTATTTCGAACTAATTAATGTAAATCCGAGTAAAACTAGGGGTATTTCAGGTCCAACAAATATTATAATGCATAATTGTCATCTATAATATATATATATACATCATATTTTCCTTTTCACTGTCCATCACTCAATTAAAATATTTTAAGATGGCGCAAAATGGTACAGCCCTTAAATCTGCTTTCAAATTTTTACACAATATACTTATTATTATTATTATTATTATTATTATTATTATTATTATTATTATTATGTATAGGAATTTGTAAATTAATTGTTTTGTTTAATGTCATTATTTGAATTTCAGGTTCACTTGAAGAGTTTCTTGATGTTGCAGTTGAAGCAGCTAAGAGAGCTGGAGAGGTAAATCTAATTTCACCCAATTGATTCTTTTTTCCTTTTGGGTCTTTTCTTTGAACAATTTTAGCTATTTACATTGTAAAGATTGCGGGATCTATCGGAAACAGCCTCCCTGTCCGTCAAAAAGTAGGTTAAAGGTTAAGTTCTGCGTACGTACTGCCCTCCCAAGACCCACCTGGTGAGATTATATTGGGTATGTTGTTGTTGTACATTGTAAAGATTCAATTTTTAGCTTGAACAATCGAAAAAAGATTCAAATTTTAGCTACTTATATTGTAAAGATCCAATTTTTAGCTTGAACAATAAAAAAAATAATAATCTATTTATAGCTTTAATTTTGTCTTGATTTCTTTGTTCTTGCAATTCTGGGCTTTGCAGGTAATTCTCCAGGGATTCCACAAGACTAAGAATATAGAGCACAAAGGGGTGGTTAGTGCCTGTTTAGTTTTTGGCTTAACATTTGTGTTTTGGTCTATGTTGCTCGAACTCTCCAAGAATGCTGCAACACCCGTATCGGATTTAAAGAGTCCGAGCAACATATGTTTTGGCTTTTCTTGTAAATAAATGTTTTTGTCAGCCTGTGATCTTCTTGAAGAGCTATTATTGCTTTATTTGCTAGTCATGTCTTGCTTATATGAAGGCTAATTTCTTATATTGTGTTACTACTCAGTGGGAATTAGTAGTTAAGAATGAATTTTTATTGCATAAATAAAAATCAACTTTTTGTTTTAGCCAGAAGGTGTGAATTTTGGTTGATATTTTTTTGATTGGCCCTTAGGACCAACCACAACCTCCGAAACTCGGGGATGGTGGGCCCTCACCTCTACCCTTCTCCACTTAACCAGACTTAGTTTGCATGACGCAGCTATCTTGATTGTTTAAGTCTCTTGTTTTGATTTATGGGTCTTTTGTATACTCAGATTTATGTTATTCATCCAATGTAGGTAGATTTAGTCACAGAGACTGACAAGGCATGTGAAGATCTCATATTTAATCATCTCAAGCAGCGTTTCCCGAGCCATAAGGTAGGTTTCAGCTTTTATATTCTTAGTTGCATCATTTTGTTTGCTGTATTAGCGAAAATATTTTTTTATTTGTTTCACTTTAGTTCATTGGTGAAGAAACGACTGCTGCGTGTGGAAATTTTGAGCTGACTGATGAACCAACTTGGATAGTTGATCCACTCGATGGAACGACTAACTTTGTGCATGGGTAATCTTAAATTTCTCCATGTTTTGATGCAACTGTTTTATATGATTCATGAAGCTTGCTCAAGCTGATTGTTTTGAAACTTGATTAACTTCAGGTTTCCTTTTGTCTGCGTATCTATTGGTCTTACAATTGAGAAGAAACCAACGGTTGGTGTTGTTTATAACCCAATTATTGATGAGGTAAGATATGTCAATCAATTATGCCTCGATTCCAAACTAGTTGAGTTCCAGTACATGAGTCCCCTAATCTTTTTAAACAAATAAGATATTCTTTATCAACTAAGGGTGTGTTTTCCAGGAAATGTTTTCCAATTTTCTCATATTTGGTTGGTCAAAATGCTTTGAAAAATATTTTCTCCGCCTTAAAAATGAGGAAAATGACTTCCCTAATGGAAGAAGGGAAACAAGTTCGATAGGTGACATTCCAAGTTCATTGTCTCGTCTTCACCCACCTAACGCCCCCAACCCCCAACCCTTGACCATCCCACCTTCCACCCCCGAACTCCCACTCCCCACCCCACCCCATCCCACCCCCCATAGTGTTTTGCTAGATTATATACAAATGCTTTTGTGTGAAAAGTTTTTTTCTTACTTACACAACACTAGAAAATAAGTATGAAACTCACTTGTTCTCCAAGAAAACATCTTCCTTCATACCAAACACACCCTAAAGGTTCTGTAGATTTCACTCTTGTCCCTAAACAAACATACATGTGACCAAAATAAAATATTCCTAATAGAGACAGGTCCTAATGTAAGTGTAACAACAACTAACCTCTATTTCCAACTAGTTAGTTTCGGTTATTCTAGTTTCAGCTATGTTTGTATTGATTCAGAGAAATAATAGGTAATTGGGAGGTAAGGAATCATGCTATTTCTTAAAAAGAAAAAAAAATCACGGACGATCAACAACAGTGAGAGAAATGGGAAAAAGCAAAGAGCGTCTTCACACATGATTAATTTCTCAATTCATAATAATGATCAACTTGTTGTGACTGTCTTGATTTGTGATCAAATTGGGAGCTGTGATTCGTTTTATTTATATTGTATCTCGGTGAATTGATGGTTCAAGTTAGTAAAAAGATTCTTGCTTTTGACATGCAGCTTTTCACTGCAATCGATGGGAAAGGTGCTTTTCTCAATGGGAAGCCTATCAAAGGTATTGCTAAATATTGTTTATGTTGTAGTTTTTCGAACATCATGTCTATAACCAGTCGATCTCTGACAAGTCTTCTGCGTTGTTTTAATACCTGCAGTATCTTCACAATCTGAACTTGTGAAGGCTCTTCTTGCTACTGAGGTACTTGACCTTATTTTTTTTTGCTTTTTAATAGCTTCTCCCAATTATTGATTACAATTGCAACCCCGCTGAGATCTTCTAATGAAATGTAACACATAAACAACAATTCAGTTTATCTGTTGTTCTGCTGTAACTAAGAACATGAAATTTAGATAATTGTTTTCAGAATAGTTTTCAAGTACAATTAATTGAACTTCCATCTTGGTTTGTGTAAATTCGGAAGTAGCATATAATTGGTGAAGTATGCATCCTGTTTCTGATAGTAGTGTGGTCATTCTTTTAGATTACCTTCAATTATTTTAGTTCAAGCAATACTGCCCGTCCTGAGTTCTACGAAGATGTGAATAGGATAAACCGGTCAATTTAGTGAATATGGAAATCAGGTTCTGTAGGTAGGGGTGGGCGTATATCGGTTCATATCGGTTTTGTATCCGAAAAATATGAACTGAAAAAAAATCATTTTTTTAAAAAAAAAACCGAATCCAACTTTAAAAAAAAACCGAATCCAACTTTAAAAAAAAACCGATATGTTCGGTTTATATCGCCAAACGTATCGGATTATATTGGTTTTTTCTAGGGGTGGCCAGTGGGTCGGGTCGGGGAATTTTTTTGTTTTTTTTAAAAAAAAATTGAATTTCCAACACTTACACCTACATTACCACGAAATTTCGACGTTGAAATGTATTGTATATCGTGAGATCTTTACTAAAGAAAAAGGAAAATTAGAAACCGATTTGGGGGAAAACACCAATTGATTGGGAAACGGACGTTTTCGTAAAAATTGGCGGCGCCAAACTGCCTTGCGGGAAAAAATACACAAAATAAAAAAAAATCGAGTAAAACGGACATCTGAGCGCAGAGTTATGACCATTTAAAGTTTCACCAATTTACAACTACTTTCTGTCCCTATATTTTATGTCAATGCTTCCGTGATATGTTAATCAAGTTCATGCCGCATTCGACTTCCATAAAAGCTTCATAGATTGGCTTCAATGACTATGATTCAAGAGATAGTAGTAGCCTAAAATAAAAAATAAGATTAATTACAAATTTGCCCCAGTTTTTCGGTTCGGTTCATCCCCAAAATTAAAGAATCTAACCGAATCATTTAATCCTGATTCGGTTCGGTTTTTTCGGTTCTCCGGATTTTTTGTCCACCCCTATCTGTTGCTTGTCCAATTTTGTGAACTTGCTTATATATATATATATATATATACAACAACAATAACAACATACCCAGTGAAATCCCACAACACAGGGCCGTCCCTGGGCAGTCGAGGCAGCGCCGCCGCACGAGGCCCCCGGCCGGCGGGGTCTCCGCCCCAGAATTTACATTTTTCTTTTATTGGTTTCAAATATTAAGATATGTATTAAAAATGTCTCCAATCTTATCGGTGAGATCTGTAGCCTAGCGGTTGAAGGTTCCCTTCAAAAGTCATTCCGTAGTGAGAGGTCGCGTGTTCGAATCCAATGAGCAGCGAAAGGCTTTTTTTCTTAAAACACAAAAAACAGGGCCTCTTCCCTCTTTAAACAAATTTGTGCCCAAGTTCCAAGTCCCCAACCAGTCGGCCCGACAGCCCACCTCCCTCTTTAAACAAAAAAAACAGGCCCCCTTCCTCTTTAAACAAAAAACAGGCCCCCCTCCCTCTTTAAAAACACCACAAATACAATCCAAAAAGAAGTTCCCCCATTAATTATTGTAGAAATCTCAACTTCCAAGTTTCAAGTAAAGATCTTTTTGGTAAGTTATTGTTTTGAGAATTATTTTGCTCTAATTCACCATTAACATGTATTGATTGCATCAATGTTTATTCCATTTTGCTTAGGGTTTCAAATTTCTCAAATCTCAATATTATATTTAATTTAGGGTTCTCAATATTACATTAAATTAATTGTGTTTAGCTTTAGATTTTACATTACTTTTATCGGTAATGTATGTAATGGATGACTTGTATTTTACATGATTACATTAAATTTGGTTTGTCTTTTTGTTTCAATAGGAGAATTACAAATGCCTCCTACCCGAAAATATCCGTCTGGACATGAAAAACGTAAAAAAAGAAGACACAAAGAAGAGTTCATCAAGTCTCAAAGAGGGGCATTAGATAGATTTGTTGTGAAGCCGACAAATCCATCACTTGAAAATTTAGCTAATGAAGAACAAAATGATGGTGGTGAATTACATGAAGGCTTGACATTTGAAAATGATGTGGATGAACATGTGAATGAAATTGAGGACAATCAAAGTGGCGATGATTTAATCACAGAAAATGTTGATAATGTTGGTGAAGCTCATGACGATGATGATGATGATGGTGATGGTGATGGTGATGGTGATGGTGATGGTGATGGTGATGGTGATGGAGATGAAATTATCCACTCTGAATCTGATGGTGTGAATGAAGATCCAAATACATCAATTCCACTTGACATCTTTGATCCAAGAAATTGGGATGATTTAGATCTTAAGTGGATGGATCAATTAGTGGAAAAGGGTCCTATAAGAGATGTATTAATCGAAAAAGGTCCAAAAGATGTATCAAAGAGACGTTTCTCTTTAGAATTCTATACCCGAATTTTACCAAATCGCCAAAAACACCATAGAGATTGGTTGGTGTATTTTAAAGCACTTGACAAAGCATTTTGTTTTTGTTGCAAGTTGTTTAAAAAGGGCCTCAACAAAGTCAATTGGCAAATGATATTGTGATTGGGGGCATCTTGGTAGTAGACTTAAAGAGCATGAAACAAGTATTGACCATGTAAAAAACTACACAAGTTGGATTGAGTTGCGTATCCAATTAGAGAAGGCCAAAACAATTGATCATGCCGTGCAAGATCAAATCAAAAAAGCAAAAGTGCATTGGAGGTTGGTATTACATCGATTGATTTTAGTTGTGAAATTTTTGGCTAAACAAACCTTGTCATTTCGTGGTAGTAATGCGAAAGTATATGAAGATAGCAATGGAAATTTTATGTCTGTGATTGAGATGATTGCTGAGTGGGATCAAGTTATGAAGGAGCATCTTGAAAGTAAGGTACATCATCATTATCTTAGTCATAAAATTCAAAATGAATTGATATGTTTGTTAGCTTCTGAAATCAAGAGTTCTATTCTTAAAAAGATTAAAGAAGCTAAATTCTTTTCTGTGATACTTGATTGCACTCCTGATATTAGTAACCAAGAGCAAATGTCTTTGGTTATAAGATGCGTTGATATTTTTGTAACTCAGTAAAAGTCGAAGAATACTTTTTAGGATTTATAAAAGTTAATGATACATCTGGACAAGGATTGTTTGAAGAGTTGCAACATGTGTTGAATAGTCTTGGTCTTGATATTGACAATGTGAGAGGTCAAGGATATGATAATGGAGCCAATATGAAGGGGAGACACCAAGGCGTACAAAAGAAACTTTTGGATATAAATCCTAGAGCATTATATACTCCATGTGATTGTCATTGTTTGAACTTAACTCTTTGTGATATTGCAAATTCATGTGGAAAAGCAAAAGACTTCTTTGGAGTGATACAAAGGATATATACATTGTTTTCTCAATCGCTGTTCAAGTCGAGTTTCCTTATTGTCCTTTCCAAGACATCCCTTCTAACTTCCCTATTAAAAAATGATTCCAACAGTTAGACCTTTCTTTGATATATATTCTCTATTCCTAATTGCTGTTTTTCGGAAAATACTGGAAAGAGTGGACAAGGAATTCAAATATCCTTGCCGATGTATTTTGACATCCCACAACTTCGGCAGATCGCTTAGCCCCGTTCATTTTGGTTTCGTCCAGTCATTAATAACTTGATTATTTTTAGATAATAGTAGATAGAAACAACACTTGTAAGGAGTCCTATTAAAACCAAGAAATATAGGCCTGCTTGCCATTAACACCAGAATAAATAGAGTTTTCCGAAAAAACCTGCTAGT
Source organism: Anisodus tanguticus (assembly GCA_034509755.1). Classification (NCBI taxonomy): domain Eukaryota; kingdom Viridiplantae; phylum Streptophyta; class Magnoliopsida; order Solanales; family Solanaceae; genus Anisodus; species Anisodus tanguticus. The sequence goes on along the minus strand of CM067543.1, from coordinate 683,707 downwards.
GGAGGAAGACCTCCTAGGGATTGTTTGAGCTACTCCCAGGCACGCAGCCCGAAGATCTCACTTGTCCTGGACAAGTACGTAGAGATCTTCGTGGCACCGTGGAGGGAGTCTCAATCGATCTTTTCTAGGATTCCTTATCACGCCACACATGGAGATCTTTCCATTGATAGATCAAGAGGGTCCTCCCTTGAACAAATTCTGAAAGGTTAGGTTACTACCTGCTTCTACGGAAGAGGTTTACTTTGTACTGAAAACTGGTCTAGTACGTCAGCTAATCTTCTGTGGATTTCCCGATAACGCTGGATGAGGTCTTAGGGAGTTTAGTTCTTGCGATGACCATCCCTTAACCCTAATCATGCTTAAGACATGGAATTGGATGCTTCTTACCCCAAAAGTAAATAAATAGAAGAGTGAGGAGGGATTTTTTGGCAAAGCAAGACTGATTAGCTCGCCTAAGGGTCGTAGCGGAAGAATTCCTCATGTGCGAACTATTGGGGATCTATTTTCAGGAAGGAATGAAAGGACTGACTTCCCTTACCTAATAACATCTTAATCTACGACCTACGAATAAGAAATAGGAGCATCTAGCCGAGTAGCAGTCAGTAGGCAGGCTGATCATCCGAAAAGACCAGCTAAGCATCATTTGTTTGGTCAACCTTTACCTGACCAACTACCTAATACTACGCAGGCTCATCAAACAGCGCTTTTTAGCTTTCTTCAGGATTTGGCCCGAACTGTTCGGCAGATTCCCACGTGTTACGCACCCGTTCGCCACTTTGTTCTCAACTCTTCTCACCTCCTGGGCGAGACAAGCTAGAAGATTCGGATTGATAATATAATGGCTACGGGTTTAATTCTTAAGCCATTGTCAATTACTCGATGGGAAAGTCGTATTGAAAGTGTGAAAGCAATAGTTCTTCAACTTTAACAAATTAGAGAAGCTTTACTTCAACTTGCCGAAGAAAGAGATATTGACTCCAAAATAAGAAGTGAAGCTAAGTCTTTGGCAACATTTGAACTAAAAAACTTTGAGTTCTTAGTAGGCATAGTTAATTGGTATGACATATTGTCTAAAGTTAATATTGTTAGCAAAGACTTACAATCTGAGGATATTCTTATTGATGTTGCTATGGCCAAGGTTAAGAGGTTAATTGCTTCTTTTGAAGAGTATAGAGAAATTGGATTCAAACAAGCAATCAATACCGCAAAAGAACTTGCTTCATCAATGGAGATTGATCTTATTTTTCCTAAAAAGAGACAAATATATAGAAAGAAACATTTTGATGAGCTCTCTTGTGAGTCTTCCCAAATGCAACAAGAATCTCCGGAGGAAGCTTTTAGAGTTCATTACCTTTTATACATAGTTGATCAAACAATTGGGTCATTGAAGAAAAGGTTTGAGCAATATGAGGAATATGAAGATCTTTTTGGATTTCTTTTCACAACTGATAAGTTGAGCTCATTGAATGATGAGGACTTGAAGACTCGTTGCAAGAATCTTGAAAGAAAACTACAATGAAAGAGGGCACAAGACCAAATATTTCAGATTTGGATGGTGATGATTTATATGAAGAATTGAAGATCATGCAACATATTCTACCACAAGAAGCAAAAACAGCTAGTGCAATAATGAACTTTTTGAAAAGAATGAATTGTTTTCCCAATTCATTCATTGCATATAAGATAATGTTGACTATTCCGGTGACCGTTGCATCTGCATAGAGATGTTTTTCTAGGTTGAAGTTGTTGAAATCTTGTTTGAGATCAACCATGACGCAGACAAGATTGAATGCATTATCTTTGATTTCAATTGAGAGTGAATTTCTAGACATTCTTGATTATGAAAGATTGCTTGATGACTTTGCAGATAAAAATGCAAGGAGATCAATTTTCTATGCCTAATGTAATGATAGTTTTTCTTATAAATCTTTCATGTAATGACATTAAGGTATCTCTTTCGTAGCGTAATAATTTATTGTACTACAATTAAAAACATTGAATCGAATATAGTGTTTACTATATATTTATTTGATGTTTTGATCAATAATTTTTTTTAATATTGATTAATTAGTTAATTTTAATTTTTCATGTGAATAAAAAAGGGCCTCTTTTTGTTTCTCGCACCGGGCCCTTAAAAGTATAGGAACGGCCCTGCCACAACATATATATATATGTTTTTTTGATGAAGTAAGGTATAGCACTATGGTTATGTTATGATGACGTATACAAGATTTATTTTCCCGTAACATTTTATGTGGAATCTATTATACCTAGTTGGATTTGCCCTTATCAATGTGTTGGTTCACTTTTTCCGCTTACCTCTTTGATATATACTAGGAAAGTCACTGACATTTATTTTACTGGAGCAGGCTGGAACGAAGCGGGATAAGTTAACATTAGATGCTACTACAGGGAGAATCAATAGTTTTCTTTTCAAGGTTACGCTGCACTAGCCAAGACATCCAAGTTTTAGGTTAAAAATATGTTCGGACAATAATTAAAATTGGTTTGATCTTTTATCTTTATATTACAGGTCAGGTCCCTCAGGATGTGCGGTTCTTGTGCGTTAAATCTCTGTGGAGTGGCATGTGGAAGGCTTGATGTCTTCTATGAACTTGAATTTGGAGGCCCTTGGTAAGCTTGTAATTTTCTTTTCTATCTTGTAACATGTGACATATTAGTGACTATTTGCTTCGATGTCCAGGGATGTGGCAGGTGGTGCTGTGATAGTGAAAGAAGCTGGAGGTCTCGTGTTTGATCCGTGAGTAAACTCTCTTTATTCCTCATGAAAATTTCCAACTAATGAATAGAATGAGGTGAAGTGTTCATGTCCATTAGAGAAAAAAAGGCATATATTTTCATCGTGATGGAAATGAAGGTTTTTAGAGTTGAATGAATGTGTTCTAGACAAGTTATCATGTCCCATTATTTCAAAAAAATTTCAAGCTTCTTTCAGCATTGAGAAAGAAGTAGAGTTCAGTGTAGCCTAGTGGTCAATCAAGTGGGAGCAAAACCATGAGGTCTCATGTTCAAATTCCAGCAGAGACAAATAACACTAGGCAACTTTCCCATGTGTCTAAACCTTGGTGGACAAAGTTACCTGGTACTTGTTGCTAGTGGGAGGTAGTAGGTATCCCGTGGAATTAGTCAAGGTGCATACAAGCTTGGCCCGGACACCACGGTTATCAAAAAGAATAAATAGAGATCAAGTTATTCAATCACATATTTCAGTATACACCTATATGGAGTAGAATAGATGTGTATTCGTATAGCTTACCCCAACTGTTTATGATTGAGGCGAAGTCGGTTAATTGATTCATTGCTTTAGAATTAGATCGATAGTTTGATATCTCTAATGTGTAATAGTTTTTCTTCATCAGATCTGGTTCAGAATTTGACCTCACTGCTCGACGGGTAGCTGCTACAAACGCTCATCTCAAGGACGTATTTATCAAGGCCTTGAACGAATGAGAGTCATGAAAAATGGGAAGAAGCTATCTTTGAAACCTGTTTTATTTCATTATTAAATGGCATAAAGCTACTCATGTCCTAACTCCATATTCAGGATTCAAGCATTATTTAGCCAAGAAACGATCAATTCAGACCGTTTATGGCTTATTTTTAATTAACTAGGCAAAGTTTTCTGTACTATCCTTTCAGTATACAAAGACAAGATATTGGTATAGATTTGATTCTTTAGTGTAAGAATCTTCTTGGAAAGCCAAGTTCTGTCAAACACATCAGTTTGTTTGATGGAAAGGGACTTCAAAGATATAGATAATAGGACAGATTTGGTTCTATAGTATAAGAAGCTTCCTGTAAGGCCTATTTCTGTCAAAGACATCAGTTTGTTTGATAGAAAGTGACTTCAATGATATAACTTCTCCTTTGTCTTTTGCCTCACTCTTACTTTAGCTTTCATGTTTTCTATTGAGCTTATGTTTTTGCATAGTAGGCCCTGCACATTTTGAAATGTTTATGTTTTAGAGTGTAAACTTCCGAATTACGATCAATTCATTGGAGAAAATGATAAAAATGGTCCCTTATGTTTGAGTGTAGGTTCAAAATAGTCCCTTAAGTATGCACTTAACAGTTTTGGTCTTTCAAGTTTGTCAAAAGTTTTAACACTTTTAGTCTCCGTCAAGTAATTACTAAACTTTGTCTGTTAGATTTGTCCGTCAAAGAAACCTTTTTTGTGTTGTTTTTTTGGAATAACTTTATATTAATAGAATATGTGATGAATTATTTAGTGGCTGTTCTACTAATAAGATTGGTAATAATTTCTTGCAGAAGTAGTTTGAAAAGGTTTATCTTTGTAGTCAATATTGTGAAGTGCAGCTGAATAGGAGAATTAGACCAGTCTAATGGTAAGACATCAGTTCGAGATGTGTGGTTAAGACATATGTCACAGGTTCGAACCCTTTCATAGACTAGTATTTAAGTGGAGAACGTTAAAGGGAAGAACCTATTATTCCTCCAGTTTTCGAACCATGCATCATTGACCCTAGAAAATGAGACAAACACCGGAACATACAAAGAGAAGAAAGAACACCCTGCTATAAAGTACATAAGGAGAAATGAAGTACATGTTGTAAATATCAACAACAAATTCAAGAAAATAAAACCCGAACCGAAAAAAAAGGAAAACCAAAGTTCCCATGATGCTCTAAATCTAAATATTCCAAGATTTCAGTATCTAAACTCTGTAATGTGTCCTTGTAGTTCCATTGCCATTATACCAATTTGCTTCATGAAGACCTTGTGGATTCTTCTCAACAATACTACTAACAGATTTGTTCCTCTTTATAACCACACACCATGTGATAACTTCCAAGAACGCAGCAATGATTCCTAGACCAACTAGTGTTGCAATATAAGATGTTTCCCATTTCTTCTCAGGTTTCAAGATGTTTAAACCTTTGAATATGTTGATGATTCCCAGAACAACAATTGAGTAACCAACTGATCTGTGGTAAATGTTCCAGTAGATCCTGTGCTTGTGATCCCTTTTTGGCCTTAGCAGCATAGCAGAGGCCTGTAACCAAAGGCATATTCAAAAATATTTCTTAAGAGAATGTTTTCCGATGTTTGATTGGGGAGTGGAAAATACTTTTCGGAAAAACTATAGGATAAATATTGACAATAATATTAGTAAATCGGAGAGTGTGTCGGTGAATTTCTGAGTACTAAAGACTAATAAAAATGTCAATAAGTCTAAGTTGGAACAAGTAATATGAAGTTACAGTAAAGTTCAAGATAGTTGTAAGGAAAATGACTTCTGCTTTGTGTTGCTCGAACTCTCGAAAAATGTTGCGGCATCCGTGTCGGATCCTCCAAAAATGGACTACTTTTGGAGAATCTGACATGCATCCGTTGGCATTTTTGAAGAGTGCGAACAACGTACCAGATCAAAAGTGTTGATAGTAATAGTGCAATAGAGCTAGATCAGAGTACCTGAAGGGTGGCCAGGGAAAACAGGACAATGCCAATGGTTCTATGAGCAGTAAATTGAATACCATGGGACTCACTCCCTAATTGGAGACCAGTAGCCCAGCCAGCAACACCAATTACATAAGCTGTGATTTGCCAAATAGAGTGTAGGTAAAACCATGCAGGGTCTGAAAACACCTTTATGTACCTTGCAAACAAGATCCCTATAGGCATCATGATCCCCCAACTCACAGCATTTAGCAGTCCATGAAGCTGAAAATAATCCATTGGAAAAATCAGAATCTCAAATTAACACTTGTTACTTCTCAAAGGAAAAAAAGGGATTAATTTCACGTATAGTCACTAAACATTATCCAGTATAATAGTAAGTGAAAAAACAACTTTTAGTTACATTAAAGTAATCGAATTTTACCTACTATAACAGTAAAGTCACTAAGCTTTATCTACTATAACAGTAAAGTCTTTGCATTAAATAAAAGGGCAACTCAGTACTTTAAGCATCCCCGCGTTCGCCCAGGGTCTATGTAGGGGCCGCATCCCAAGGGAATGTGATAAGCATCAGTGGTCAATTTCATGGCTTGAACCCGTGACCAATAGGTCACCTAAGACAACTTTACCGTTGCTCCAAGTCGCCCCTTCTTAATGTTGCGTTAAATAACTGAACTTTTTTCTACTATAACGGTAAAGTCACTAAACTTTGTCCACTATAATGACAAAACGTACTGGTCCTGCCAATTTAGGAGACTAAAGTTATACTTGGTAAAGTTTTGTTACTTTACTGTCGTAGTGAGTAAAAGTTCAGTAACTTTTGTGCGATAAAAAGTTGTTTTGTGACTTTACTACTACAGTAGGTAAAGTTCAGTGACTATACGTGAAATTAACGTAGATGAGTTGGCTTACGTTTTTCTTGTTAAGTGGTGAGTTTGCTCCTTTTGTAGTAGTCCTAGATTGTCCAGAAAGAAGGCTGAGAAGTCCAGCAGATTGAGAATTAACACCAGAAGTATCATGCATTGCTGGAGAATCCCCTGAAAGTGGACCTTCTTGCCAAACTTGGTTCACAATTGTAGAGTTAAAATTCTCAAGCTTTAAAGTAGCAAATATAGTGATTTCATTATTCAAATAAGTAGCTGATAAATCAGACACATTGAAACTCAAATCCCCTTCTTGTAACTGTGTCTGATAACTAGTAACAGGTGATGTATAAACTCTCATTTTCCCATCTGATTTTTGATATGCAACAAGTGCTTGTGAACCAACCATGCCTTGTGAAGTTGGATTTATAGCCCATGCAACCCATCTATTGGAGGCAAGTTTAGTGTGTCGATAGGCGATTTTCGCGGTTTTTGAAGAAGGGTTGTAATTCCAGTGAAGGAATGAGTTCAAATATGGAAGATCATTGCATGAAGTGAATATTTGGTTGCTTGTCAAGTTGTACTTTGTGCATGATTGTGCATAAGTGGATGACACAAACAGAGTAAACACAACACATGAAATCAAGAAACCACTTGACATTTTCAAGAAAGTTAATGATTCTTGAAAACTATGTTGTTGTTCTTGTTGTTGTAAGTGTTTGGAGAGAAGATTATAATAGAATGAAGAGAAATGGAATTAAGGATTTAATATATATAAAGGGGGTGTAGGGTTAAGGTTAGTTAGATAGTTTGGCTTGTAAGATTTCTTTATATTTTGTCAAGGCACTTGTCAAAGTGCTGTTTACTAATTGACTTATGTTTCAACAACTATTCCCTTTGTTTCATACCTGCACATGTCTAACATTCAACTGCAATTCATTTAAGTTTGATGATAAAAAGGGAAATAATATTTAAACAAATGAAATAATCTTTCAAGAAGAATAAATTTGTTTAAAATTACAGAAAGTTGCTTGATTCTTGGTACATTTTGAAGTTAAATTTCTCTCATATAATACTATAGTTCTTTGATGGAGGTTGTATATTTTTAAATTTCTTGAGAGTCCATTACAGATTCTACTTTAGCATTCCTATTGTATTTGGTCTTTTTTTACTTTCTGATGAGTTGTTTTCACTATCGAAATAGAAATGATTTTTGATTTTTTTTTTTTTAAATTCAAATTTCATTTTTGAATGAAGTTAGACGATTTAACTCTTTTAAATGGTGCACACTTTTTGTTCTGATGATCGATTCAATCTATGATAAAAAAGATATATCTTGATTATATTTCATCTCTTCAACCTGTTATATGAGCATAACAACCGGCCTAATGAGTATTTATAATTATTATCCTAATAAATCATGATTTAACATTAGAAGTATATATATGATCATTATATAATGAGATTAGATATAGTGAAATTATAATTCTAACAACTTCTTTGCTCTTTAGATACATTGCTTGAAGAGGTAGGATTTTCAGTTATTAGAGCAAAATTGTGCATGTAACACTTAAGTTAGATAAAGTCAAAAGAAATCATATGGTTAATTACTGGAAATATGAACCACATTAAAACAATCTTAACCACTTTCATTCTTTTAACAAGAAGACAAAATTACACAGTAAAAACACTAATAAAGCTCATTAGTTATGAACTTTTAGGCTTAACCACTTCATTATATTAACTACTTATTTTGTACTCTTTTTAACAAATTGAATATTTAATTTAGTGGGTTTGGGATAGAACATAACTAGTTGGGTTAGGTGCTTGATAATAGGCAGTACCACACAGCTAAGTCAATCCAAACCCAACCCACCCACCCCACCCTTCAAATCATCCAAATGAAAGGGTGACCTAAACCTTTAGAACTCCTATGAACTATTTCCATTTGTCCTAAAATCCCATCTTCTTGAAACCATTTCTATATGAGCCTTTAATTTGATGAGCAACCCCTTTTTAACCCGTCCAATAATGACCCAACTTATATTCGACCCGCATGAAATATGGACGGGTTGAGTTTTGATGCTTTTTTCGCTAAACATGTTTCCAACCCGTCTAAATCTACCTAATTCGTTCATTTACCACTACTAAATTTAAGTTATATGTAATGACAATGTAATACATATTTAGACCATCAGTTATTTATCAGATAGCTGATAACCTGAGAAAAATAGTACTCCAATTAACTTGCTATAGTAGACTGATGATAATATTTTTACATTATCGATATATATAACTTAAATCCTAATTTTATACCATCCTTCACTAGTTTTATTTTTTCCTTTCACCTATTCATCCTTTTTGATAGGGGACCTAAGCACCTTTTTGTCACTTTTTTTTGTATGTTCAAGAAAATAATTTAAGTTTTAACTAAAATTATGTCACTTATTGCTAGGTACAAACTTTATTATACATAACTCAATCTCAACTATATATGTCGTAGCTAAGCCTGATGGTTACAATTTTAAATAAAGAAACTGCAATCAACAAATTGCACGGCTTGCCTTCAAATGGACTGGTCTTTAATTTTGCCCCTCAAATGAAAGTTATGCCTTCAGGGGCATAATTTCTTTACGGAATCCGGCATATTTGTGTCGGATTCCGTAAAGAACTTATGCCACGGAAAGCATAACTTCCATTTGAGTTACAAAAACTAAAGACTAGTGCAAAATAGGACCAAATGTGCAAATAACCCAACTGCAATTGGGCTCGAAGGGTAAATGCAACCTGTTCCAGCCCATTGTTGAGAAACTTTTGTAGAAATAACATCTACTAACCACTTTGCGAACATTTTTTTGTGATTATTTTGAAGTTTCAAATTCCATGAGTGGAGCTCCACGTTATTATCTTGGAAATTTAAAATTTCTTAACCAGAAAGAATTAAAATTTAAGTATAGTGACTAGTTTTCATTTATAGAGACTGAAGTGGTTATTTGTGATTTTTCGGGTCCTTCTCATATATTGAAAATACAAAAAGTACTACGTGTGCAAATTAAAGAGTTCCCACCTGGTACTTTTAATGGGCCAACTAAAGGCCCAAAGAGATTAGAGATTCAAATGGACCAAACAAGAAGAATCTCAAAATAAGTACTATTAAGCCCAAGTGCACATATTAGGAAAGTAATAATAGCGTAAGTCCTCCGGGGCATAGTCCAGTGGCAAAGCCTGGGCGCTATAAGGCGCTCTGGCATGGACAGCGTGGGTTCGATTCCCCGCAAGCACGAGGGATACCTGTTTGTTGGGGAATTTGACCTTGTCTCATTGTTCAGTTGTACGCTCCCAGAAACTGGCCACCGGAGCACATCCCGCGATTTACCTGGTGATAGTTGCTGAAGGACCGGTGCTATTACCTCAAGGACGTCTGGGTAATACCAGTGAAGTAGTCAGGCGCAAGCCTGAAAACCTGGATCATCAAAAAAAAAAAAATAATAAATAATAATAATAATAGCGTAGACCAGCCACTTTTCAGCTCCATAATTAAAAAATATTATCATGAAGTTTCGAGTTTCACATATAAAATTTCATTGTAATATCTTGAAATTAAATGTGAAATTTGAAACTCAATGTCAATTTATTCAATTACATGGGCTTAAAAAGTAACTTTGTGAATTTTGTATATTAGGAAATAATATCCAGCAACCAAACAATCATTTCGTTATCAACTAAAAGTGTAAAAGAATTATTCAAGAAAATAAGGGTTAAAAATAATTGTAAATTCTTGATTTAGAATCAGTAATTTTTTTCTATATATAACTATTATCTTTTCACATGCATAACATACGTATATAAGGTAATCAACGAGTTTGACTGAATTCGTTGTGTTTACTCTAGATTTTCGACAGCAAAAAACACAAAAGGGAAAATCTTGATTATACTCTCCTTTAGTTTTTATTTTGATATTTCCGGTATATAGGAAGCTGAATAAATAATCCTTTGGTACTAAACTTTTCTTGAAAGGTGATCCAAAAGACATTTATATAAATAAAACTCAAGAAAAATATTTTAATAAGTAAAAGATAATGAGTTACTTGTCTTTTTCTCTCTGACTAAAATGGACCAAATAGATTGAGTGCCCAAGATTTTTTTTTTTTTTTTGATAATCCAGGTTTCTAGGCTTGCGCCTGACTACTTCACTGGTATTACCCAGACGTCCTGGAGGTAATAGCACCGGTCCTTCAACACTATTACCAGGTAAATCGCGGGATGTGCTCCGGTGGCCAGTTTTTCTGGGAGCGTACAACTGATCAATGAGACAAGGTCAAATTCCCCAACATGCAGAGTTTCTTCGTGCTTGCGGGGAATCGAACCCACGTTGTCCCATGCCAGAGCGCTTTATAGCACCCAGGCTTTGCCACTGGACTATGCCCCGGAGGACTAAACTGTGATAGGATAAACTTTTTAAAGTGACTGGTCCCACCGCATTACGGCCCCATACCCCAGAAAATCCCACCTCCGGCCTGGCCCTACGGATTAGTATACACCGCTTGGCCCTACGCGTATGGAGAGATTTTTTTTGGGGAACACAGTTCCACTCTCGCTGATCAGAGGACTCGAACTCGGAACCTCAGACAGCAATACCCTAATGTATTGGCCACTGGGCCAAACACTTTGGATAAAATAAGAAGATTATTATTATGGAAAGAAAGTGACTCTTAATACTTTTTCAAGTATAATCTAAAAATAAAATGATGATGATCTAAGTGAGAGGTCACTTTTTGCAAGGCTGTCAACAGTTCAAGAAATTTTTGAAAAAGATAAGCCAACTTGGGCCTAGTTAATGAGTTTGTTATGAACTCATATTTCATCCTAGTTAAATATGTACCATATAATTAATTTGGAATTCTGTAAGAGTTCTTTTACTTTGACTTTTAGAGAGCGAAAAAGAACAAAAAATTTGAATTGGTGCAGTTAATGGGGGAAAATAGAATTTGTCTACCACCACAATAACTAGCTTAGTTGGTTGACAATCTGAACTTTCACCTTGTCGGTGAAGATTCAAATTCTCATATTGTACTCTCCTCCCCTTTTCTCATTCCTCTACCCCTTATGGAATAAACAAAACTTTAAAAAAAAAAAAACCATGCCCCAACATAATCTCATGACAAGTGTGATATGAGGGAACAATAGCAACAACACATAGTACGGTAACCGGAGTAAAGGAGACAACCGTTAATAACAAAATCAAACTTGTCTATGATATAGTAAAATGTATTTGATAGAATATATGTAAATATATTCTTTTGGTATAATTAGTTATTTTGTATATCTGTAATTATTGTAGCAATACTTTATATTAGTTAGGTGAATATTTAATTTTCTTAATTATAGCCTAGAATTACTAGTGTATATCATGTATATAAACCATTTACATTAATGAAATCAGTAAGGGATTATTCTCTTTCATGGTATCAGCAGTCTAGGGCAAAAAAAAAATTCCTTTTCCACTAATCTTCCGCAGCCCTCTGAACCCTCGACCATCCCTTCAATTTTTCGGTCCAAACCCTAATTCTTCTCTTGTTTCTCAATCATGTTTAACACAAAGAATACATTTCATCTTGTCATTGCAGTCTCCAACATCAAGAACAACATCTCTATCGTCCTTGAAATGGAGGACGTCCAATACGTGACGTGGGCGGAACTTTTTAAAATTCACGCAAGGTCTCATAGAGTCCTCCATCACATCGTCAAATCGGAAAAAGGCAAGGAGAAGGTGTCTTCCACAGATGATGAAATAGAGTTGTGGGCAACTCTTGATGCTACGGTCCTCCAATGGATTTATTCCACACTATCTACGGACCTCTTATAGTCAATTATCGAACCCGACACCACGATAATGGAAGCTTGGGATAGGTTGCGTGATATATTCCAAGATAACAAAAATTCTCGTGTCGTAACCTTTGAGCAAGAATTCTCTCACATAAATATGGAGGATTTTTTTAATACCTCAGCCTATTGTCAAAGGCTCAAGGAGTTGTCGGATCAACTCAGGAACATCGGCGCGCCCGTAAAAAATGATCATCTCGTTCTTCAGATGGTTGCAGGTCTCTCCAAGACGTATAATGGGGTTGGAACTCTTCTTCGGCAAAGCAATCCTCTCTCACCGTTCTACCAAGCACGTTCCATGCTCACCTTAGAAGAAGCAAGGTTGGCTAAAAAGGCTACAACCATAGCCAATTCCGCCATGATGGTGGCCACGTCCCGCAAAACTGATGACTCTCAATCATTCTCAAAAAATTATGGTCAAAGCCGTAACAATGGGGGTGGCAAAAAGGATCAAAACCATGGGAAAAACTACGGTGGCAAGAGTGGTGTCCGCGGCGGAAATGGTGGTGGCAGTGGCGGACGTGGAGGCAGTAGTGACGGTTAGCAGGGGGCCGGCCACAGCACTACTGGCAGCAAACCTGGCCTGCTTGGGCCTCAGCCACAGTAGACTTTCGCTACTGCGGGCCCATCCGTATCTCTGACACACACGGATATCGAGGCGGTAATGCATACACTTGGGTTAAATCCTCCGGATGCAAATTGGTACATGGACACCGGTGCTACTTCTCATATGACATACGCGCCAGGTAATCTCTCGTCTTATTTCAATTTGAGCAAAAATAATTGCATAATTGTTGGTAATGGTTATTCAATTCCAATTCGTGGTTATGGTCACACAAATTTGTCTCCTCCGAATCCACCTTTAGCCATGAAAAATATCCTTCATGCTCCTCAATAAATTAAAATTTTGGTGACTGTTCAGAAATTTACAACTGATAACTCGATTTCTGTTGAATTTGATCATTTTGGATTTTCAATGTAGGATTTCTGGACGGGGATACATCTAATGAGATGTGATAGTCGGGGCGAGCTCTATGCCATCACCACTAAATAAGCCACACCGTCAACGTTTGCCGTTGTAGCACCTTCCTTATAGCATGCGCGTTTGGGTCATCCGGGAGCATCTGCTTTTTCCTCCCTTCAAAATAATAAATTTATTGAGTGTAATAGTGCTTGTAGCACTAATATTTATCCTTTTTGTCCGCTTGGTAAACATGTTAAATTGTCGTTTGTTGCCTCAAATTCTAGTACTTTGTTTCAATTTGATATTATTCATAGTGATCTTTGGACATCTCCCATTTTGAACTCTTCATGCCACCATTATTATGTTATATTATTGGAAGATTATTCTATTTTTTTGTGGACATTTCCGTTATCTAAAAAGTCTCAGGTTTATTCCACACTCCTATCATTTAGAACATTCATCCGTACTCAATTTGAATGGGATATTAAGAACATTTAATGTGATAATGGAAGGGAATAAATTTGTAAGGTTAATGGTATATCTTTTCAGTTTTCATGTCCACATACGTCCTCACTAAATGGGAAAGCCGAAAGAAAAATCTGCACCATTAATAATATTGTTCGTACATTACTAGCCTATGCATCATTACCATCTTCATTTTGGCATCATGCTTTACAAATGGCAACTTACCTTCTTAACATACTCCCTAGCAAAGGATTAGCATACCAATCCCCACTCAAAATTCTTTATCAAAAAGACCATTCGCATTCGCATCTTAGGGTGTTTGGGTGTTTATGTTATCCTCTATTCCCCTCCACTACCATTAACAAACTTCAAGTCCGCTCTACCGCTTGTGTGTTTCTAGGTTACCCATTTAATTACCGTGGTTACAAATATTTTGATTTATCCTCTAATAAAATCATCATTAGTCGCCATGTCATTTTTTATTAAACCTAATTTTCGTTTGCTACGTTGCATAATTCCGCGTCAAATTTGTATGATTTTTTGGATGATGGACTCTCACCGTATGTGGTCCACCATTTGGTCCAGCCCACTTCTCGTGATCGAACCAGCAGGACCCGGCCCAATGCCTGCTGGCCCAACAGTCCCACGTCCATAAATTCTACTAGCATGTCCACTGCTTGCTGGACCAAACACCTCTGGTCCGCCACTTCTACTAGCAGGCTCACTACCTGCTGGCCCAACACTATCCAACCATCAATCATCCCAGGTGATCCCAACCCGAATCCAATCCAATGCCATACAATCGACACTGGGCCGGCCCACTGCTTCAACTCCTATCCAGCCCACTTCTATTCCGGGATAAGGGCCCATTATCCATAGCCAACGGGGTATTTTTAGACTAAAGCGACATTTTAATCTCAACTCTAATGGCACTAAATCTCCCTACCACGTAACCCCGTGTCTGTCATTCGTGACCCAAATTGGAAAATGGCCATGGATGGTGAATATAATGCACTTATTAAAAATAAGACATGGGTGTTAGTGCCCCGTCCACCTGGTGTCAATGTGATTCGTTTTATGTAGATTTTTACTTATAAGGAAAAATATGATGGTTGTTTTGAGAGGCATAAGGTTCATTTTGTAGGTGATGGCAAAACTCAATAGGTTGGCGTGGATTGTGGAGAGACATTTAGTCTGGTGGTCAAATCGGAAACGATTCACACTGTTCTCGGTCTAGCTCTCTAAAAAGCATAGCCCAAGCTAGACGTGAAAAATATGTTCTTACATGGCGAACTCAAGAAAACTGTATACATGCATCAACCCTTGGGTTTCAGGGACCCCTATTATCCTAACCATGTGTGCTTGTTGAAAAAGTCCTTATATGGGCTAAAGCAGGCTCATCGGGCTTGGTACAAACGATTTGCAAAATATGTGTCTACTCTTGGGTTTTCTTACAGCATGTCTGATCATTTTCTGTTCATCTACCGTCACGGTACTTCTATGGCATAAATTTTGTTATATGTTGATGATATTATATTGACTGTTTCCTCTGATAAACACTGCAAGTCTATCATATCTCTTCTCAGCTCCGAATTTGCTATGAAAGACTTGGGGCTTTTGAGTTATTTTTCGGGTATAGCTGTAACTCGTCATGCAGGTGGTGTATTTCTATCTCAGAGAAAGTATGCAGCAGAAATTATTGAACGGGTTGGCATGTCATCCTGTAAGTCATCTCCTACTCCGGTTGACACTAAACCGAAGCTGAGTGTTACTTCTAGCATACCATACGAGGATCCCTCCCACTATCGTAGTCTTGCGGGGGCTCTTTAATATCTCACGTTTACGAGGCTCGATATAACTTATGCAATGCAGCGGGTGTGTTTATTTATGCATGATCCGAGGGAAGAACACATGCACGCTCTAAAACGCATTGTGTGTTATATTCAGGGAACTCTTGATTATGGTTTACACTTATATCCATAATCGGTATCTACTCTCATGTCTTATACATATGTTGATTGGGGTGAATGTCCAGATATCAGGCGTTCGACATCTGGTTATTGTATGTTTCTTGGTGATAACTTGATCTCTTGGTCAGCTAAACGTCAGGCTACTTTATCGCGCTCCAGCGCATAAGCCGAATATCGAAGGGTAGCTAATGTGGTGTCTGAGTCCTGTTGGTTGCGTAACCTCCAGTTAGAGCTTCATTTTCCTATTCGGAAAGCTACATTGGTCTACTACGATAATGTTAGTGCGATATATCTCTTGGGGAATCATGTCCAACATCAACACACTAAACATATCGAGATGGATATTCACTTTGTTCGCGAAAAGGCAGCTCGTGGACAAGTACGTGTCTTGCATGTCCCATCACGTTATCAAATTGCTGACATATTTACTAAGGGTCTTTCCTTAGTTATGTTTGAATATTTTAGGGACAGTCTCAACGTACGACGACCGCCCGCTACGACTGCGGGGGTGTGATAGAATATATGCAAATATATTCTTTTGATATAATTAGTGATTTTATATATCTGTAATTATTGTAGCAATATTTTATATTAGTTAGGTGAATATTTAATTTATGTAATTATAGCCTAGAATTACTATTGTATATCATGTATATATACCATTTACACTAATGAAATCAGTAAGGAATTATTCTCTTTCAGTATTATATTCGGAAGGTGATTATTATAGAAAAATTTAATTGTATATATCATTATCTTGATGAAATTTTCGAGAAAAGAATTCTTGGTCCGACTACTTTAACTTTAACATCAAGGCCACCAATCTTAAGTAAACATCCCTATTGGTCCTCGACATATGGCATATTTGTTCGATTTGTTTTAAATTGAAGGCCCTTTAATTTTTAAGTGTGTGTCACTAATGGCCCACAACATATGGCACATTTTCCAATTTGTCTATAACTTGTCTAACATGTCAAATTTGTCCCTTGTATAAGACATAATTCAAAACATTCATTAGATCAATAAAAAGGTCCAATATCATTCAAGTTTTCAGAAGTAGTAAACATTTAGTTCAACTCAAAAGAATCTGAATATATCTATAAATAAAATCACATGCAAATATGCACTACAAGCTTTCTCATAGACAACATTGTATCCGATATTGTTGAAACTTTCAAATGTTCTGTTTTACTCTCTATTGATGAAATTCAATGAGAAAGACCTTGATTTTTCTTTTTTCCTGTTTTTTCATTCTTTTTTTTGGCTTCCCATTTAGTATTTGGTATCCGCTTTAGGGTCCGACTAAGCCGTATTACTGCTAGGAAGTCCCACTTTGAGGAGTAAACCGCTCCCTGTCAAAGATGATGTCATTTCTAAGGATTAAACTTGACATCTCTGATTAATGATGGATGAGTATTTATCACTTCATCCGAACCTAAAATAGTGTTTGATTTCACTTTATTCTTTTGATTAAGCTCCTTTATCACTCAAAAGTTTCTCAATAAGGTCCATTAGGGTCCAAGAATTATTGAGAATGACATAGAAATGATCGGGTCCTTTTTATATGTTTGGGGACGAGAAGTAATTTACGTTCAATTTGTTTCATAAAATAAATTCAATTTTTTATGGCAAAATAAAAATTTATAAATGAATAAAAGATTAAAACATATAAGTTAAGTTTTTATTTAGGCATAATACATAAACATGCACTAAAACTTGGCCTCAGCTGACAACTAAACACTTCAACTTTAAGAATGCACATCTAGACACCTTAACTCATCTCCATTGTATCGATTGAATAATCCAACTTACAAAATGGTCATTTCGACACCTCCAAAATTTATGTGTCACGTCAGCATAGAGTGTCCATGAGACACAATGGGACAACTTGAGGTGTCTATATGTCCACTCCCAAAGTTGAAGTGATTACTTATCAGCTGAAGCCAAATTTAAATGCTTGTTTATGTATTATGCCTTTATTTATCTCCGAACAAATAAATTAGATACCTCAAAGAACAAACAAATCAATATCAAACTCTTCATCGAAAGGGGAAAAAAATGAACAGTTGATGTTTATATATGGCAGCATGCAACAACTGCATGCATTTGGAAACTGGTGGATCCTTTATTTATTATTGTATATTTTTGCCATTTATAAAAAGTGTGTTTGAAGATAGTGTTGATATATTATTTGCTTTCACGCGTGTATTCTCTCACATTCATACCAGAAAATCAAAGGAAATAAAATATTCTCAAAAGAATAGCACCTTGATTTGAGAATATAATGAAGTTTCAGATTCAGGGAATGAGAAAATAAAATCATTGTTTCTCATGTTCTTTAAATAAAATTTTCAAGTCTGAGCTGGCCCTTTCATTCCTATAGTCATTATCTCCTTAATTGCGTTATTTACCTGAAATTATATCAACTTACTAAAATTAAGTGTTTTAATAAGGTTCTCACCTTATCAATCAATTATGGTTAAGTGAAAGATGAGGTGCGTGCAAATATAATCATGTGTTTTTTTAATTTAATACTATAGTATTGTATTTGTGTTAGTTTTTACTACTATCTTGTTAAAATTCCCTAACTGCATAAGAGGAAATGATTGCAAAATATTTATCACGTTTTAATAAGAAATGAACTTTGGTTGAGTTAACTCCACTCCAAAAGCTTAAAGTAAGATGTGAGAACTTCCCAAAATCATATTAACGAGACAAATGATCCAAGCCTCAACTGATGTGGGACTCCACACTCCCCCGCCCAGCATGCCTAGAATTGGACATTGGAAATTGGACAATATGATCACATGAGGAGAGAGGGAAACATCATATGAACGGGCTAGTGTCGGTACAATGATAATTGATAAAAAAAATGAATTTTGAGTCTAATTTAACTCAAAACTAGCTTAAAAGGTGAGGGCATGTATAAAACTTATATAAAAACATAAATAATTCAAGTCCAACCGATGTGAGACTTAACATATTTACTATACTTTTATCACTGTGATAGTTATATATATATATATATATATATATATATATATAATTTCCTGAGAAAAACACTGGTTGTCTCCTTATCCTACCTTCTTGTGTATACATGAATCTAAACGCTACTAATAATGTTGTTTTGTCCATTATTGAACTATTTTCAAATTTGTCTGTGTATTTCGTGAAAACAATTAAGTAGCACTTGTTTTTTGAAGATTTTCTTTTATTATACTAACAATATCAAATATGAAACTTCTAGGAAGCATCACGAATAAGACCAAAAATAATCAAATACGTACGAATATATATAACAATAAAAAAGGAAAAATAGTTAAGGATCGGCTTGCTTTGATTGGATTCTATTCATACTTTTAAAGTTGGCTAATGGATTAGCTTTTATTTCTTTCCTTTTATTCTTTTTATAAAATAAGAGCAGCTTTATTATTAGTTCTAATAAAAAGGAAAAAAATGAAATGAGAAAAAGAAAAAAGCAAGAAAGAACAATCAGATTATGCCAGTTTGATGGTTCCTTTATACCTTTATGTAAACCTAACTTAACAGAAATAACTGTGCTATGAGAAAAATATTTTCTTAGGAAAAAAGATAAAGGTAAGTATTATTTATATACTATTGTTTAGAGTATAATAAAACAAAGAAACGTAAAGTAGAATCCATCGCGCGAAGTACTATTTTTGCTTAATATATACCTAGTAGACTATTATTAAATTCATAGGTATACAACAAATCTTAGTGGGTCAACTACTTTAATCTTCTAATTTGACCTCAAATTCTAATTATTTAATTAAATTCAGGAATTTTTTTTTATAGAACTCCCTCTGTTTCAAAATGTTTTTCTGATTTTGACTTGACACAGAATTTAAGAAAGTAAAGAAGACTTATAAATCTTGCGGTCTTAAATTAAAGATATGAAACATATACCAAAATGTTCTTTAATCTTGTGGTCTTAAACATGTTGTTGACACCCAATTTTGTCCCGTCTTTTCTAGTTTATTTGCAATTTTAAATATTTTTTAACACCTCAAAACAATTTTAATATATATATATATATATATATATATATATATATATATATATATATTATTCTCTTATTATTATTATTATTATTATTCACATTTTTTACTATAATTTGCATTTTTTATAATAATCATAAGTTTTATCCGAAAATTTGATGTTATTTTATTCTCGCAAAATTGCATCGCATTTCCATTTTTATTAAGCATTAAACATTTCACAAATATTTTATTATTATCACATCGTTATGTTATTTTAAATAATTCACATCTTTTACAAAAAATATATTTTTTAATATTAAAACCCCCTTTTATATTCTAAACTCATAACTCATTTCATTTCCCAACCCAAAACAATTCCTCCAAAACAAAACCCCATTTTCGGGCCCAACCAAAACAACCCAACATTTTCAGCCCAAAACCCCTTTATTTTCGTCCAAAACCACCACCCACACCCTTTAATCCCCAGCCCAAAACACCCTTATTTTCCCCAAACCCAATCGGCCCAACTCCCCAGGCCCAACCGGCCACCATCTCTCCCAAAACCCAACCCGACCGGCCCAAACCCATTCCCCTTACCCTTTAAACCCAACGCCCAAAGCCCCCCCAAAACCCAAAAATCAAAATAAAAAAAAAACCTAAACCCTAACTCTCCAAATCAGCCGCCACCCTACCCCCCACGCCGCCACCCTACACCCCTACACCCCTGCCCCTCACGTCGCCGCACCCTACCCTGACATCGCCAAACCCATCACCTCACCAACACGCCCCAAAAATCAGATTTTGTCTCCCCCTTTATTTTGAAATTCGAATTCGTTTTGTAAGGGGGTATGGGGGGTGAACGTTGGGTTTGACACCTATAAAAACCCCCTTTGGTTCACACAAATGGGGGAGGTTTTTTTCGGACCTTTTTTGGAGGTTTTAGGGAGGATTTTTGAGTTTCTTTTTCGGGTCCCAAGAACACAAAAAGGGGGTTCGATTTTTCGGATAAAAAGGGTTCTTTTTTGGGAGTTTTCTAAGTCGATTTTTTGGGTTGAAAATTTAGATTCAAATCTCTGTTTCTTTTGATTTTATTAGTGTTGTTCTTCACTGAAAAAGAAAAAAATCCGAAACTCATAAGAACGTTTCTTTATTCTTGCATGTGTTCTTCAATCTAAAAATTCGAAATATAGTTTGAAATTATTGGTTTGTGGTGTTAGGGAAATCTGGAATTTCTGTTTGCTTCTGACCGTTTTCGGATTCCGGGTCGGGTCCGAGATCAGAAAACAGAACCCCAATATCAGAAAAATAAATCAGAATTTTTCATTCTTCAAGCGGATTCGACGATTCGAAATGACGCCTCGGTTCGCTACCCGAAAAAGGTTAGACCCCTTCCAATTCTTCTATATTCTTTTAAGCATATTTGATTATGTGGTTATGCTTGATTTAGTATGATATTTTAATAAGTAATGTGGTTTTGATTAATCAATATGATAATGAATTTTTGCTTACATAATTGTATATATGTCGTTGGGATAATTTCTGATTTGGAGTTGATATGTGATAGATGATATTGCCTCGATGTTTTGGTTGACTAATTATTGTCATTAGCTTTAATAAGGTATCTTGGGTTCATTATTAAGTGCAATACGGATAATGTAAGATTAATACGTATTTGGAAGAGCTATGACTTGATTAAATATTCTTAGGACACTTGGCGATTTGTTGATATTCAAAATTATTGTATGTTGTAGTTTGGTCGCTGCCTATCAAATAAAAACGAGCATACTTTAATTGATTAAAATGACGACATATACATGTTATATTCTAGATTAATATGTGCAATTCTAAAAGGAGTATATTATCCATGTTTAATATAATAGTATGTGCTTTTGGTTTAAGATTATGAATGTCGTGTTTTCAAGATTAAGATGAGTTCAATGGAATTTATCATGTATGTTTACATAATTTATACATTGGTCTTCCTTGCCTCTTTTATTCTTGTTTAAATTTAGAGCCGGTTGTGTTAGCATATATTCTTTCTTCGGCTACTTTAATGTGCCAAATCTAAAAAATAATGTCTTTTAAGGATATGTAAAATATACGGCCATGAGTATTCATTCCTATGTACATTTAATGTTGTATATTTCGTGTATATATATTAGGAATATTCATGTGTTTATATCTTTCGTTCCGTCTACTAATCCTTTTTTTTTTTTTTTATTTACATGAAATGCATCGGGGTCTCATTATGAGACTCATCATGACTTTATCTAAATTTAAGACCCGCATCCACATTCCTTGCATTCTTCGGCCTCGGGATTCCCAAACAAATAGGGCGAGATGACATCGTCATCCGCTTTAGTTCCCTTCCATTGTCATTCTTTATTTTCGTTATTTTTATCTGGGTCTGTAATAATTATTCAATGCTTGTGTGATTGTTAGGATATTTAGAATAATTAGGCCGATGAAATTGAATTCGAGGCCGTGCTTTTTTTGTAGTTTCTATGTTTTATTATTTTACTGTTTTAAACCAAATACCACACTGGCCGATGAAATTAAATTCGAGGCCGCGCTCTGTTTCTCTGTTTTTCAGTTTACTGTTTTAAGTATCCGTGCAACGGATATTTACTGTTTTACTGTTTTTAAACTAAACGTCACGTTACCTCTGTTTTTGCTTACTGCTTACTGCTACTGCTACCGCTACCGCTACTGCCTCGCTTACTGCTACTGCTACCGCTACCGCTACTGCCTCGCTTACTGCTACTGCTACCGCTACCGCTACTGCTACTGCTACTGCTACTGCTTACTGACTGCTTACTGCTTACTGCTTACTGCTTACTGCTTTAAACATCCATGCAACGGATATTTAATGTTTTACTGTTTTAAACTAAACACCGCGTCTTTTCGGAATTTGTCTCTCTGTTTTTCTGCTTTCTGATTACTGCCTCCTGCTTACTGTTTGCTGCCTTATTTTAAAATTTTGCTGATTTGAACACGATACTACACTGGCCAATGAAAAATATCCGTCGATTTTGAGGCCTCCACAGTTGAAAAGACGGAAATATAACTTCTGGGCAATGATGAAGACTTAAACCTTTTATTTCATCCGAGATCAACATGTTTAGTAGGCGAGGTGAATTATATATTCGCAGCCACGACGTGATTATAGTGATCTTTTCTATTTCACCCGAGAGACCAACACGTTTAGTAGGCGAGGCAATCAAAATAAATCACATTAGTCATATGTTTGCAGCCACGACGTGATTGGAATGTTCTTTTCAAAATTTAAGTCTGAGCCTCCGTGATCAAAACATTCACTGTTTTGAATACGGATATGAAGTTATTTGTATTTAATTGTTTTTAACCGTTTGTTCTTGACAGCTTGCAGGAATTAAAGTAAATGAAGGCAGATATTCCTCGGAGTTTATCTTATTTTATTCTTTCTTTAATTCAGCTTTTATCCCGCTTTGTATTGTAATATTATTTATGTAACTATTGAAATGCTTAGAATAGGCAAACTTAGGATTAATTCATAGGGTAGTTTAAGATTTGAAACCCGTCGCTAGCTTATTTATTTGTAGGCTCGGTTAAATTCAAACTTAGAAATCCTTCGCTAGTTTATTTATTTTAGGCTCGTCACGCGTATTCAAGATTTTCAAAACAACTTTTGTCATCTTTTATTTGCTTTATTAAATCATACCGAATAAGTTTATCTTTTGTCAATTTACAATTCATTGATTCCCCAAATTTTACTTCTTTGGCATCATAAATAATTTGTTTTACTATCAATTGTCAAAAACATATTTTTTCAACTCTACAAGTATTTCTCTTTAAATACCATACAAATGCATATTTAAAAAATCTCTACATGTATCTTTCTTTTTAAAATGCATCATTTACTAATTATTTGCAAACATCTTTAAATTTGTTATACTTGTAAAAACATATATTTATCTAGTAATAATTAACCTGAGTTTGACCGGATAACCGCAAGTTAGCGGATCTTAAAGGATGTCTAACCCCTTCCCTTTAGGATAATAAAGAACCCTTACCTAGAATCTCAAATAGTTTCGCAGACCTTAAAATTGGAGTTTACATTGCAGCATTTAGTTAATATTTAGGTGTCCTAATTCATCGTAAAAAATAATTAGGTGGCGACTCCTCAACCCTTTTACCCAGGAATCACCAGAAGTTGTCAGTGCTTCGCTTCCGACCTCTCGCGGGGGGTCGGGTCAAAATCGGGCGCGACACATGTCACGTAGAAAATTAAAATTAAAAGAGTTGCTAAAAAATGAAAGAGGCAAATATTTTGAGACAGACTAAAAAAGAAAGTAAGACAAATATTTTGAAACAGATGGAGTATTTGTCTGGTTGCATGTGACCGAGCGAACCAGCTGGGTGGCTAAATCAACATGTGATATAAAAACATACTGAAAGAGGAATTAAACTAACACATGCCGATGAACTAAAAGGCTGACTGAATAATCATTAAGTGCAAAAAATACTGAATAAGTCTGAACATAGTAAAAGTGTCGGCACGACAAACATGAAAATCTGATGAACTCTAGTCTAACTACTACTCTAGTCTATGAAGCCTCTGAAGAGTACTGAGATGCTAACTGTTTGCCGGGACAAAGCCCCGACATACATGACTGTCTGTAGTAAGCTACAAAGACTGCAAAATAAATGATAAGGCCCCGAAAGACTGGGGCTCACCAACTCAACTGATGCCAGAGATCCTAGCGTGAAAATACGTCTTCCTAAAAGTCGTTGCCTACACCGTGAAGTGCGTGCCTCGGACAAAAGGGACGTTAGTACATTTGAATTGCACTAGTATGTAAACCAACTAAAAGAACAAATAGTTGTGGGGTGCTCGGGATAGGGGCAACCCAAAACAATAATCAGGAGTAAATATGAATCTGGAAAAAAATTGTATGTATCCTGAACGAAGAACCACCTGTTTAACTGAATAAATAAGTTATGGCCTCACGCCCAATATAAGTGCATAAGCTACGGCCTCCGGCTCAAATACAGGTGTTCAACATTCAGAAATATAAAATAAGAAACTGAGAATCATACTGTAATAAATGATACTGTAATACATGATACTGAACTACTAAATCATATTGAATTACATAATACTGGAATACTGAATAATATTGAGCTAAGACATGTATTCATGAACTGATTATTGAGTGTAAAGCATTGACTGGTAATAATATACTGAGTTTTCATGACTGAGACTCATGGGTATGGAACACGAGTCTATATTAATTACGTACTGGGTTCATGACATTTAGAATGATATTCATGAACGAATTATGAAACTATGTCATATAGAGAATAGAAGTTCTACAATTATTCATGGAACTAAGGCATAACGACTTTCTGAGGCAATTCGTAATAGTCATAAAGAATGAGGCATAGGGAGAGTCATAAACATTCCCAAACGTAGAGAGTTAGCCTCACATACCTTAATTTTCTGCTCTTGAGCATAAAAGAACGTTTGTCAATCTGTTCAACTTTAATCGAGAATAATACGAGTCAAAGGGATTCCATATTAGCAATAATACTCATCTTTTGGCCTTTTAGACATTTTATCAAACACTTGGTGGACATAAAGCTCCACAACCCTTATTAATGGTGTTTCTACACCCATTAACCTATTCACATGTTCCTAGATGATAACACCATCTCATAATACTACGATTGTCATCATTTCTCATCACTCATATGATATTCAACGCCCTTAATCAATAATCAACAACCCAAATCTATGATTGCTCATGCTTTTCTACTAAAGTCATCAACTCATATCTCAAGAACTTATAATCTATAATCACCCACACAACACTATAATCAATTAAAGGATGAAGTTATTACATTGTTTACGTTCAATTCTCTTGAATTTGGATTTTAGGGTTTCTTCGTCCAAAACCAAGTCTCAATTGATTATCTATGAGTTTGAAGAGTTTAATCATGTTAGTAAGGTATTGGGGAATTAGAATCAACTTAGAATCTTCATTAGGACTTACCTTGAAGTGTTCTTGAGGCTTGGGACGAGTTCTATCTCCTTCTAGATTGTTTTTCGTGTTTGGGAAAGTTGGGGAAATAACCTCAACCTTAAATATAAAATAAAATACAAAAACTGAAAAATCCCAAATCCCGCGGCACCCGCGCATCGCAGGGGTGCCGCACAAGGGAAAAAATCTATCAGTGAGGGCTTCGGCTCGCGCCACCCTCGCGACGCGAGGGTGCCGCTGCACCGCCTTCAGTAAAATAGGCATACCTCTTTGTACGGAGCTCTGTCTGAGCTGAACGACCGACCGTTGGAAAGGTATTTCAAATATCTACAACTTTCATGTTTTACATTTTCTCAAATTGTCAATAGATTTTCATGAAATCGGGATCTAAGGCAGACATGTCGTAAACTTAGCCGATTCTATCGAATCTTAAGCACCTCACTATTCGCCATTTTGAAACGATTATATCTTCTTGTTATGATCTTCCATTGGCCTGATCTTTATATGGATGGAAAAGTATTTCTACGTACTACAACTTTCATTAAGGAAGATTTCTCAGTTTCCTATTTAATCTTGGGGTTAAGATTGCTTGAAGTAGGCCCTCGATCACTTTCGCAAAACGTGAAACCTCCTCAATTTTGATTTATTTCCTTAGAACGAGTCAGGAACTAGTATGGAGACCTGAGACGTTACATAATTGATACTTGAGTCAATGGTTTGATGAGACGAGTGGAGTTGACGGAGTGGTGACGTGAGCCAAGTTATTGCCTTTAGTTTATCTGTCTGCGGGCCGATATCTTTATTTGCGGGTTGAAGATGCATACATGCAAAAAGAAGTACATGAGTTTTGGTGGCCAGAAATATTCACATAAAAAATGTATAAGGTCATTTTCATCTATTCAAATTATAACGGGTTAATAATAATTTCAAAGGATGTCATTAATTACCCAACAACAATATTTTGTTTAGTGCAAATTGCACATTTTAGGGTGGATAGGTGCTATGACCTCATGTCTAAGACTTCGATTTATTTAACCCAAGAACTAAAGTAATAAAAAAGTGCAACTACAAAGCGTGCTATATTTTCTAATATCCTAAAAAAATAAAAATAGGCAGCAGCAAGAAGAACCCTTTGATTGTGACATGACTCTTAACAAAATTAATTTGAATTGCATCTAGAATTAATTTAGCTAAAACTCTCAAACATCATCTAATTTAATATAATAACTTAATAAGAATAGACCTATCCAAAGCTCGGGTCGGGCCGGATCAAGTGGCTTCTTCTTTTTTCTGCTTGCCCGATCCTGGCCCGACCCTGACCCTATTTTTTTTTAATTTTCCGACCCTGAACCTTCGGGGACCCTACGGGTCACGGGTCGGCCCTGACCCGCTATACAAAATAAAATATTTTTTTAATTAAAATAACAGTCCAAATTAAAGTCCAAAAGCATAACATATATTCTTAAAACATGTAAAAAACTTCAGATTAAAGGATTTTAAAAAAAAATTGAATTTCCAACACTGAAATTGACATTCACACCTACATTACTACAAATTTTCGACGTTGAAATGTATTGTATATCATGAGATCTTTACTAAAGAAAAGGGAAATTAGAAATTGATTTGGGGGAAAACACAAATTGATTGAGAAAACGGACGTTTTTCTAAAAATTGGCGGCGCCAAACCACCTAACGGCTGTTTGACCGGCCGCGTCTCGAAAAATACGCAGAATAAATTTTTTTGGTAAACCGAACATCCGAGCGCAGAGTTATGACCATTTAAAGGTGCACCAATTTACAACTACTTTCTCTCCCTACATTTTATGTCAATGCTTCTGTTAATTAAGTTCATGCCGCATTCGACTTCCATAAAAGCTTCATAGATTGGCTTCAATGGCTATGATTCAAGAGATAGTAGTAGCATAAAATAAAAAATAAGATTAATTACATAGGTAGGTTCAGCTTTTCGGTTCGGTTCATCCCCAATACTAAAGAACCGAACCGAATTACCTTAAATAAACATTTATAAAATATACCTTAAATAAACATTAATAAAATAATAATAAAATGAATAAGTCGGAGTCGGGTCACTGGTCGAGCCGGGCCGGGTCAGACGGGTAAAACATTCTGACCCTGACCCTGATCGAGTCCCCGATTTTTCGGGTCAGGTGGCTCACGTGTCAGATATATGTTGACCCTGTCCTTGATTTTTTGGGTCGGGTCGAGTCGGGCCAGGCGAGTCCCCGACCCGATGGACAGGTCTAAATAAGAAGGTCAAGTTCTCAATGACAACTTCGAATTTGCTAATATATGGTAAGATTAAATCCGCACACCTTACAAAATGTTTGTGAAGACGTATAGAGAAAAATGAATAACTAAAATACATGCATTCCGTACCTAGTAATAGAAAATGTATAAACCAAAATACATATCTTACTTACTAGAAGAAGAAACAAGAATTAGCGACATACAATTTATGTCGTTAAATAAAAAAGATTATTGTTAATTTTATCTATCGAGGAATTGACAATCGTTTATCAAAAAAGTATGTTAATTATGGGCTATTCAGCTACAAATTAGCATTGAATGTAGTAGCTAATTCTAGATTCTTTTAGCGTAAACAATATGCTATTGTACTATGAGTTCAATCAACTTAAGCAAATAACTTATAGTATTAGCTGTTAGGCAATTTATTGACTAAAATATATAATTGAAATTGGTTGAAAGAAAGAGATATGTTAATTAACTTGCTATTTCTATGTTACTTGAATTAATCACACGAAAAAGAAAAATAAAATTGAAGATGACGCTTTTTCCTCCTTTGCTTTTGTGCAAATAGGGCAAAACATGGCGTACATTTTAATAAAATAAAACTGCCTTAAATTAGCTGTATAACATTAATTATGCTATAAAGCTCGAACGATTTTGAGCAAGAGGGTACCTGTATCCGAAACCGACACAGGTGGGTAGGTAGAGAATATCTAGGAGCGCGAGACAACTCTCTCTAAGGAACTCGGCAAAATAGGGAAAGCGAACTGCTGGATGTGGCCGAAAAGAGAGGTTCTGTCTTTCTTCATTTAAGTAAGAAAAAGATGGGACGCTCGCAGACCGGAAGGAAGAGAATTATTAGAACTCTCGTCCGCTCCTCTTCAACCAGTCAAGTGGCTAAACACCCCCTCGACTCGGCAACAAGAGTCGGTTATGAAATAGTCTTTTAGTCGGCTATCGATTCCGAAGGAACTGGAGTTACATCTCTCTTCCATTCAAGAGTTCTTATGCGTTTCCACGCCCCTTTGAGACCCCAAAAAATGGACAAATTCCTTCTCTTAGGAACACATACAAGATTCGTCACTACAAAAAGGATAATGGTAACCCTACCATTAACTACTTCATTTATGAATTTCATAGTAATAGAAATACATGTCCTACCGAGACAATGGGAGGGATAATATCAACCACTTGTTGTCCCTCTGACGCATCCGTTATGGTTATCT
The DNA here is from genome assembly GCA_034509755.1 of Anisodus tanguticus. Lineage (NCBI taxonomy): Eukaryota > Viridiplantae > Streptophyta > Magnoliopsida > Solanales > Solanaceae > Anisodus > Anisodus tanguticus. Next base: position 654,605 of record CM067543.1, on the reverse strand, counting down.
CATATCCCCCTTTTTCTTTTCGTATGATTTTGCTTACTATACCTGCTGCTGTAGCATTATAAACTGTATTGTTACTACAAAAATGATCGAATCTTCGGACGCCCCGAAAAAGATATGAGGTGATCGGAAATGGTCGAAGTAGTTGAATAGGAGGATTACTATGACTATAGCCCTTGGTAAGTTTACCAAAGACAAAAATGATTTATTTGATATTATGGATGACTGGTTGTGGAGGGATCGTTTCGTTTTTGTAGGCTGGTCCGGTCTATTTGTTTTTTCTTGTGCCTATTTTGTTGTAGGGGTTGGTTCACAGATACAACATTTGTAACTTCATGGTATACCCATGGATTGACCAGTTCTTATTTGGAAGGCTGCAATTTCTTAACTGCCGCAGTTTCTACTCCTACTAATAGTTTAGCACATTCATTGTTGTTACTATGGGGTCCTGAAGCACAAGGAGATTTTACTCGTTGGTGTCAATTGGGGGGGGGGGGGGTCTGTGGACTTTTGTTGCTCTCCATGGAGCTTTAGGCCTAATATGTTTCATGTTACATCAATTCGAGATTGCTCGATCTGTTCAATTGAGACCTTATAATGCAATCGCATTCTCTTGTCCAATTACTGTTTTTATTTCTGTATTTCTAATTTATCCATTAGGTCAGTCTGGATCTTATACCTAAGACTCTGATAGTAGAGATCAAGTAAAATAAAACAAATACAGAAGTACGTAACCTTGAGAATGACGGCAATAACTATAGAATTTACACTAAAACAAAAGCGAAGAATAAAAACCAGGATCATTTTTACTAGAAAATGATTTATAATATTATTAATTTTGTCCTCGTAAAAAATTAAACCCCTCCTTCCCCGTAAAAAGTTCATGGGTCGTAATTGATTATGGATCTTTCACAAATTTGGGCTCCCCACACCATCATTATCCCAGTTGTCCACCAAAGAAAAAGAAGGAAAATCATTACTACTTCAATATTCTCATAGCAAAGGCAAAGGCAAAGGCGGAACTAGGATTTTATCTATGATTTTGATAAAATTTAATTGCTCTGACCAAAATCACTTTTTGCCTATAGAATTTCTGTTTAAAAATCTCGTACGGAAATTTATGTCCGAAATGATTTTTTGTAGCGCAACAATTCTTCCATTATATTTGTATTAAGAAGTTATTCGATATATATAAATAATTTATTATCAAAAATTTAAAAAGTTAACTTTTTTAGAAAACAAAATTTAAAATTGGCCCTGATCCACAAGTGACAAAAAAAAACATTATAAAAGTGGAGCAAAATAACGTTGTAGGTCTCTCTTAGCCATCATTGACCTCGTAAAATATCCTAGGTTTAACTGTGACAAGAACATCATTACCACTAACTATAACTTAGTACATAAAGATTAAAGCTTCTTGCTTTCGTGTAGGAAAACTAACTTAAAGATAGCTTAAAATACTAAATACTTTCACTAATTAAGTGAACATGTTCACACATGTACAGTGTACTTGCTAGTCAAATCTTTAATTTCTTGTGTTACACCTTTATAAAAACTTTTTAGTTGGATGGTAATTATGATCCTCACTTTTAACTCCACTAAATTACCAATACCACATTAAAAGGTTGAGATTATTACCACGTTTTTATCCTTTCTACAAAGTGATAGTCATAATCATGGTAAATGGCACTAACCTTTAAAATTTTATCTACTTAGTTCTTATCACTTCATTTACTTAGTAGAGTAGTAAAATTGTTTATTTCACCACTAAAGGGAGTGGTGAGATGGGTGAATATCCTTCATCGTTAATCAGAAATCTCGATCTGGTTTGACATTTGAAAATGATTTTTTTTACTAGGAAACACTTTTCTTAAATATGGCAAAATTAGCTCAAAAACATATGACATGTGCAGCTTGTTCAAATTTGGACAGATTAATAAACTGCTCATTTATTGACTCGGCCTATTTTGACATGTTTAACTCAACTCATTTAAAAAAATGAAACTGAGTTGGGCTAAATATATAGCTCAAATAAATACATGAGGAATCTTGATAAAATATTTTTAAATTTTGTGGTTTGATATGCCATTTAGTTAGAATGAACAAAAAAGTATATAGTAGTTAAACAAATTACAAAAAATTAAAACTTGGTAAGAGTTGGACGGATTAGCCATTACCATTAGCTCATCTGATCCAGTACATCTCAGCCAAGTAATCTTTGAACGGGTTATTAACATACTCAAATGATTTAACTTTAAACATTTTATCTTATCATAAATAAGATAATTTATAATTACATAATATTTATAACTTATTTTAAATTTTATTTTTTCTTCTTAAGAAAATATTCTTATTTTCGGCTATCGCACCATTTCGTCGTTGTTACTATTTCTTTTCTGAATGCTCTATATTGTTTTCTTTATTAGTTGTCATATTTTCTTTACTATCATATTTTCTCTTTTATAATAACTACATTATTTCTGGAAACAACTTCTCTACCTCCAAGAGGTAGGAATAAGATCGGCATGTAATCTACTTTTTTCATACCTTACTTATTTAATTACACTGAGTATATTTTTATTCTGATTGTTAAAAAAATACTTAAATTTCATAACCATCAAACACCGTTGTGTAAATTGGGAAACAAACTAAGTAGGGTGTTTGGTCATGCGATTTCATCTCAGATTTTATCTCATGACATGAAATCTCAAATCATCCAAAAAGACACAATTTGGGATTCTCAATCAGGATTTTAAAGTTTTTAAATGTAATAGTTGACTCATAACTTTATATTTTATAAAAATAGATTCATAAGTTGGTAGATATATTTATCAATCATGTTTATCATCCATTTATATTAAATATTTAAAGATCTACAAATTGGTAGTATATTTATAACAAATTTACTCTTACCAACCATGTAAGAGGATTATATTAAATAATAATTACACTACAATCTCATATTCAATTTTTCATTTTATTGAAATAAAGTTTGATCAATTTATGTTTTTTTTTAGAAAGATCTTCTGATGGCGTATTAATTTTATTATGAACTATGATTTGCTCATTTGGTAAGATTATATAAGAATTGAGAAAATTTTGATAATTTTCACAACTTATAAGGATTTTATGTCTATAAAAAAAAATATAACTTAAGAAATTCAAATTATACATTCAAACAAAACTTTAATTTAATCATGTACAAACGGTTCCTAAAAATTAACCCCGTTTAAAACAATAAGCCGTAAGTTTTAAACAACACGGACAAAGCTGTCGTCTCTCCAATCCACCATTAAAACTACACTCTTCCATTTTACAACTTCAATACCCTCTGTTTGGCAAAAAATGGTTTTCCTTGAAGATTGTCATTCTCACTCTAGTAATGCTCATTCCATCCAAACACGTCCTTATTACTACACCCCACCACCATCTTCAGCCAAAATAAACCGTTCAATGGGCCGGTCCATGAGAACCATCCGATCAACCGATTACTCCTCCGACTCCATCATCGATATTCGCTTAAACGAACTCGCAAAAAAGCCTCAAGAAATCCACCAATCATCAAACGAAGAAGAAGATATCTCAACCTTTCTACAACTTTCTCAAGCTTTCAGTGATTTCTCATCCGCTTGTAGCAGTGATATCTCTGGCGAGTTACACCGACTCGCAAATGTCCCGGATCCGGGTCTGACCCGACACGAACCGTGTCTAGGGTTCTTAGATAGAGAGAAGTTTTCGACGGAGATAATAGAGAGTATTTCACCTGAGGATCTTTTACCTACGGTGAAACTCTGTGTTGACAGCTTACGGTCTCCATCCTTAGCAGTAAAAAGATCTGCGACAGCTAAATTAAGATTATTAGCGAAGAATCGAGCGGATAATCGCGCGTTAATAGGCGAATCAGGTGCGATTAAAGCACTTATACCGCTACTTAAGTGTACGGATTCGGGGACACAAGAACATGCTGTAACAGCTCTTTTAAATTTATCATTACATGAGCCGAATAAGGCCTTGATCTTAAATGATACCGGAGTGATAAAACTGTTGATTTATGTTTTAAAAACCGGTACGGACACGTCGAAACAGAATGCTGCTTGTGCGTTGTTAAGTTTAGCTTTAGTAGATGATGAGAAGAAGGTTTCGATTGGTTCTTGTGGTGCTATTCCACCATTAGTATGTTTGTTGATGAATGGAACAAATAGAGGGAAAAAAGATGCTTTAACGACCCTTTATAAGCTTTGTTCAGTTAAGTTGAATAAGGAAAGAGCGATTCGTGCTGGTGTTGCGAAGCCACTTGTTGGGCTTGTTAGTGAACAAGGGAATGGATTAGCTGAAAAGGCTATGGTGGTGTTGAATATTTTATGTGGATTTGATTTAGGGAAACAAGCTATTGTTGAAGAAGGTGGAATTGCTGCACTTGTTGAAGCTATTGAAGATGGGTCAGATAAAGGAAAGGAATTTGCTGTTTTGACATTGTTGCAGCTTTGTGTGGATAGTGTTAGAAATAGAGGACTTCTTGTTAGGGAAGGTGGAATTCCTCCTCTTGTTGCCTTGTCTCAGAATGATACTGCTAAAGTTAAGCACAAGGTGAGCTTTTTGAAAATTTTGTTCCACCAGTCCTATGTTGTTGCTCGTATTCTCCAAAAATATTGTCTTACCCGTGCCGGATGCTTAAAAAGTACACTACTTTTGGAGGATCTGACGCTCGCCCATCGATATTTTTGAAGAGTCCGAGCAACATAGTACTGTTTATTCGAGTTCTTGAAAAAAAAAAAAGAATCTTGGTCAATGTTAGCACTTTGTAGTAGTAGTAGTAGTAGTAGTATTGCTTAAAGACTGAACTTTTATGGCATTAATAATTTAGTGTAATACTCCTAGTAACGTAGTTTGAATTCTTGATCCACCAGTCTAATCATTTTTGAAGAGTCCGAGCAACATAGAACTGTTCACTCAAGTTCTTGGAAAAACAACTGAACTTTTATGGCATTAGTAATTTAGTGTAATACTCCTAGTAAAGAACCAATAGCTCACCAAAGATATTGCCCTACCCGTGTTGGATCCTTAAAAAGTACACTACTTCCGGAGAATCTGACGCGCACCCGTCGACAATTTTGAAGTGTCCGAGCAACATAGTACTGTTCACTCAAATTCTTGAAATAAAAAACAAGAATCTTGGTCAATTATTAGCACTTTGTTTGTAGTAGTAGTAGTAGTATTGTTTAAGGACTTTTATGGCATTAATAATTTAGTGTAATACTCCTAGTAAAGAACCAATAGCTCACCAAAGATATTCCCCTACCTGTGTTGGATCCTTAAAAAGTACACTACTTCCAGAGGATCTGACGCCCACCCGTCGGCTTTTTGAAGAGTCTGAGCAACATAGTACTGTTCACTCTAGTTCTTGAAATAAAAAACAAGAATCTTGATCAATTATTAGCACTTTGTAGTAGTTGTATTATTAAAAGACTGAACTTTTATGGCATTAGTAGTTTAGTATTACTCTGTGGTAAAGAACCAATAGTTCTTTCCCCTTCAAATTAATACTAAGACATTTCAGGAGAAGGAATTATTGTTATAGCAATTTGTATGAATGTTGCTATTTTTTTATGAACTAATATGTACCAGTAGTTAACTAAGGGCTTAAATTTGGACTAAAGATTGAATTTTTAATGGTTACTAATATAACTTTGAACTTATATAATCATAAACATGTCACATGGAGTGTTCCAATATTTGGAAGTTTTTGTTAAGAGTCTCACATCGAATATGAAATGGAAACATAGACTTCTTGTATGGACTTGGACAATCCTCATCCTTCAAGCTAGCTTTTGGGGTTGAGTTAGGCCTAAGATCCATTCTTTACATGGTATCAGATCTTTGTTCACCGATGTTGGGACCCCCAAATTATATAATCCACGCTCCAGTTAACAAGGTGTGGGCGTGCGGGGAGTGTGAAGAATCCCACATCAGATATGGTATGGGAACATGGACTCCTTATATGGACTTGAACAATCTTCACTATACAAACTAGCTTTTGGGATTGAGTTAGGCTCAAGATTCATTCTTTACAGTTTTGATTTGGAAGATGGGTATGGGGAAATATGTCCAAGAAATGAAGAAAGAATGAAAGTGAAATATTGGAGATTACGGTTGTATGGTGTGGGTTGCTATCCTTTCAACTGAGCCACACTTTAAACTTTATTTTGATGATGTTTTCATTTGAACTTTCTGGTACTTGTTGCAGTAACGTATGGAACAAATACTGCTGCAATGTTGCTTTCAATGACACTGATGTTATAGTTTGCATATGCATTTTTAGTCCCAAGAGTTGAAAGCTGTATTATTCTTAGCATATTCTTGTTATGAAAAGACCTTAATGGTTTGGTTTTTTTTTTCTTTATCTGCAGGCAGAAACACTACTGCGATACTTGCGAGAACCAAGACAGAAAGCTTCAAGTTCAACTCGTTAAAGAGAAATTGTAGTTTTAGACTGGTATTTCTACTGTAATGGTTTTGTTCTGTATATAGGAAGAAGTGTTTTGAAGAGTTTGTACAGAGTGTTTTAGGAATTTGGGAGTAATGGCTCTGATGTCAGATGATAAATAAATAAATAAATAATATTAGAAGCTAGTGACGAATATTTTCGACTAGGTATTTAGAGGAGGGGTACTCATATCCCTCTTGAATTATTTAACTGGTGCTGGTTTTTTTGGGAGCAGATGGTTGTTTGCCTAGTTTTCTTTTTGGTTTGGTGAGAATTGGGGTTATTATCCTCTAGTTTCGTTTGTGAGGTCCAAGTTCTTGTAGAAGGGTTATTACTACTCTTGATTTTTTAGTGTGTGATAATCAACTAGCATAGTATGCTAGAAGTTTTTTTCTCTTCTCTATGTGCGTATGATGCCAACATATTTGGGTATTTATGAGATATTTTCATGATTTGTGAACATCAAAAATTTTAAGAATTTGTGGCTCTCTATGTAACTAGTGAGAGCATCAGATGCCTGTGTTCCCCACTTGGTGTTAATAGAAGTTGTACAGAAACCCTCCCCCGCAATTTGTATCATTCTTATTGAACTAGTGCATCTTTTGTTTTTGTCAAATTCAAAGATCTTGGGGTGGCGCTTCCTGTTTAAAATGTGTTACGCCGTGCAAACTCAGATTTATCTGGTCAGTAAATTTCGGACACAGGGTGATTATAAAAAATAAAGAGTTTTCTATGCTCATCTTTGTCTATCCTATTCCTATGTCACTGAGTGACTTTTAGCTGGCAAGGTTGCTTAGAATTTAGTCAATTGAGGTGGGTTCATATGTGTTGGTTAGCCAACCATTTTTTGGTCCTCCAACCTTTGACCCCTTTAGTTCATGCATTTCTTGAATACTCCAAAACTTAATCTAAACTCTATTGAGCCTTTCATTAATCAAATTGGGATATGACCTTTTGAGTATTTCTTCCCCTTCATGTGCTATGAGCATGTGATGTGGTCCTCCCTTGTAATTCCTTTTCTTTTGAAATCATTGTTCTTTTTTGTTCTCAAGTTCTGGCATGCTCTGATTAGAAATTTGGACCTCTCCTTTTCATTATTGTTCCTACTCCCTTCTCCCATAGGTGTACAGAGGTCTCAAGTCATTAATCCTTCCCAAGTATTAAGATTACAATTACAACAACACATTTCAATTCCAAACAATTTGGGACACACTATACTAATCTTCACTAATCATAAACTCTCATTTTGTGAGGCTTCATTATAAATTGGCTAGTTTTCATTGCTTGTCAATCTATGTATCTCGTCTTTTATTCGCGCTTGGAATTGATAATATGAGCAATCTTACTTAGGCGGAGTTTGAATTCTAAGTATCAAGAATGATGCTGTCAAAGTATTGCATTATGCCACACCCCTTTCCTATGCGCACAGTCAAATGAAACAGAAGCTTATATGAAGAACTATTTAAGACTGAAATAATTGGAAGATCTTTGCTAATTTTTAAACTGTTTGATTTTTTTTCAATAACTGTGTTGTTCAAGTTAGTGTATGCACCTCGATTAATTATACAAATTTCCTATTATTTTCCACCAATATAAGCACTTAATAATTCTGTCAATCAAGGCTTGAACTCATTGATTGATGTAGTAATTTCTTAGACAGTGAACTGGTCTCCTGGTTGGAGACTATGAGGTAGTTAATTGGTTTGCAGAAGGTGCAGAAAATGCTTTTGTTGCTACTGTAAGTGGTCATGCCTGCATAAAATGAAATTGCATAGAGTATGTATAACTTCTTTTGTTTATGAAAATCTTGTAATGTTAGAGAGGGTATAACATAACAATTAAGCCATACCAATTAATAGATCTTATGCTCATATTTTGTGGTCACGTGTGCTATTAATTTGTTCTTCACTTCTATAGCCATTGGGGTATGGGAGGAGCTAACATGAAAAATGAAATGTTGAAAGAAGTCAAAGCATGGGATAAGTTCTTGTATATATTAGAGGCGGATTTAGAATTTTAACTTAATCGGTTCAATTTTTTATAGTTTTTGCGCTGAACTCACTATACTTCTAAAATTGTGGGTTCAAAAGCAAATATTTATGTTTTTTTTGGACAATGATGGTATTCATACCAACTTATACGCCTCCCACAGTACTATATAACTTTGTCCATTAAAGTTTGAATAGATGGAAAGAAATTACTGAATGTAAGAATTCGAATAACATAACTAATAGTGATCTATTAGAACAGACAAGAGAGTATTTTTTTTGTGGCAAAGGGGACTGAAGGTGGTGTAGGGTAGGTCCTAGAAAGAAAAGGTTTTAGTGCATGCACGGATATATATATATATATATATATATATATATATATATATATATATATATATATATATATGATGAATAATAATGGCAGCCACCAACCCCACAACAGATTACCTTGTTTGGTAAAACAATACTGCAGTAGCCATTGTCCCTTTTATGAAATGCATTAGCTGGCACAAACAATACAACTTGGCATTTGTCTTGTTGTTTGGATGGATTAGTATTTCCCTCCTATATCTTTCAATTTTTCTGTCATTTATTTAACAAAACAATACCCTTTTGCTCTTCTAATAAGTTTTTGTGTGGTTGTCTAAGTTGTGGAATGTTGATTAAGTGAAACTATTGTGGATCCATAACCATTTTACTACCTATTTATGTGGTTGATATCTTGATTACTGACATAATCACTCCGCTCTTGATGATGTAGCATTCCAGGTAGGCTACTTTTCTCTTGCGAAATCCTAGTAGATTCTTGCTTGTGGGCGTAAGGAAGATTTTTGATTCACCGCTTGGACCTAAAAATAATTTACTAAAGGTCTTCCGATTTTTATATAGTCCATTTTTACTGCGGTGCGAATTTAAATTAGTTGAATTAAATGAGTATTGAATACCATTTATTATATATATAAAAAGTGAAATTAGTTGTGCTTGCACGGTGTTGATTAAGTCTTGGAGAAAACTTGACTAAGAACAATGCAGACAATACTCGATAGAATTGCAGATAGGGCTGGCAATTTTACCCTAACCCGATGGATATCTGATCCACCCGATCCGATTATATGGACGAAAAACCGACAAAACACGGATTTTAATCGGGTGACGGATGGATCGGGTGACGGATCGGGTGGACATACATCCAACCCACCACCCGACTCATTCATCCACTCGTTTATAAATTAGATATTTTTTGTGTAGTTCCGTGATAACATACCCCTGACTCATGTCGTTACTAGTACTTGGTTTTATTTCCAATAGTTGTCTTTATTTTTCTAAAGTGAATGGAAATTCTTTTTCAATTTCAACATGACAATAACGATGATTCCTAGTATCAAAAATGTTATTTTTGTACTACGTTAAACATAATTGACATTTTCTATGTTGAACATCACTCTATATATGACTATAATTGTTAGCAATATAATAGGTTGAGGAATATTAATATCAAGATCAAATTATAATGGTAAAGCAAGATAGTATGAAAACTGAAAAATAAACCAAAAGCACCAAACTGATTGTGCAATAATTTTCATCCGCGAAGCACCCGATCCACCCGATTCACCCGTGGATGATGGGTGGATCGGATGTGGATGAAGAAAAAATAGGGTGATGGATAGGTCGGGTGGTGGATGGATGGTTAGCGGGTGGAGGTGGATTGAGCTCCACCCGATCCACCTCCGATCCATTGCCAGCCCTAATTGCAGACAGTGGTGGATTTAACCATCAGATAGTTAGTTCGGCAAAATTCAAGTTTTAATATCTTAACGATAAATATATGCGATAATTTCATAAATATGCCAAGTCTAGAGACATTATTTTATTAGTGTCAAAAAATAATAAAATACATATTATTTTATTAATTGGACTGAATTTGGACCAATTAATAATTGCATGTGAAATTTTTGACATTGGTTATTTTTCAACTATAGATATGAAAAGTGGCAATTTGTGAATTGCTACCATTTTATCTTGAATAATGACTACTTCGATATCAAACACAAAAATCGTCAAGTTTGACAGAACGGCCCAGAAAATCTAGCCTGTCGAGGCTTGCACAAAAACTTCATAGATGATTTGGGCTTATAAACCTGGCCCAAAATAAGAATCATAGGCTTGAACAAACTTTGGCCCATCTAAATTGTCTCTTAAGATCTATAATATAGTGAAATTTGCTTGTTTAGTAAATGACTCTTTTTTTTATATTTCTTAAAATCTTAATGTGGTACATTTGTTAGTTATTGCATTATATGACAGCTTAATGTTGTCCGTAAGATTTAATAATATATAAGCAAAACATTGGATCCAATACTAACATTGACCCCCATATGTAACCATAATTCTTTAAGCAGAGAAAAGGAAATAAAGAATAAAGATTAGGACAAAAAAATTAGAAATATTTTTCACTTTAATCTTATATTTTCGCCATAATCTGACAATCAGAGACAAATTACAAGTAAAAAATGTCACACTAATTAAGATTATGGACTAAAATTAAACTTAGCTCGCATCGGATTTTTCCTCTGTTTTCTTGGGAAACAATTTCGGTTTATAGCCTTTTTCTCAACTTCCTCAAATTGTAAGCCTTTTGCTTCAGGCAACAGAAAGAATATGGTTATTAGGCCAATTGTTGAAAATCCAGCAAATAGCAGAAATGTACCGGCTGAATCAATCGCCTCGGTTAACGTCAAGAACGTCTCGCTCACGATAAGATTAGATACCCAATTGGAGACAGCCGCGATCTCACCACCAATGCCTCGGTGTCTTAAGGGGTATATCTCGGAGTTGACGATCCATGGGGTTGTTCCCATACCTGGAGAGTATGATATGATGTACAATCCGAGAAACATCACTGCAAAGAACCCGAACTTGCTAGGACTATTGGATACAAAGGTGTAGGAAACGGAAATTACAAGTAACTGCAAAGTAATACAAGAACTGAAAATTACAATTCAACAATAAACTGAAATTATAATTATGTTGAACAAGAAACTGGAACTGTTTTTGTGTATGCTGAGTCGAGTGTTGCACTCTGTCTTTAAGATAATATTGCCCCGTATGTATCATTTATACGTCCTGGACAATTGTCTCCCAAGATAAAACAGCAATGGAACAATTGAGCAAAAGAAACTCAAGTGCTACCGTGAAGAATTTTGAGTAATGAAATGATGCTTGGAAGTTGTAGGAAGAACTGAAATCTGTTTCTGTTTTTCGTTTGATTTGTGTGTAGCTCAACAATGGTGACAAGGGGTCTTTATATAGTTGAAGGAGGGGCTGATGAACTGCCTCCATAAGTGTCATTACTGGCCAAGTAATGGTCATTATGGAGGTAGTAATTCCTCCAAAATAAATGGAGAAGATGTGCAACGGATTGGCCATTTAGGAAGAGTAATTCAGCCAAAATAAATGGTTGAATTGAGTGTTGTTGACGTTTCTGATCTCTCTGCCCAATTCTGACTTTCTGGAAACTTCAGGGACCAAACTGTACATCTGGCAAAGTTCTCTGGTCCAAAAAAGATAATATCAGAAGAAGCACAGCCCACAGCCCGTGACCCGGACGGGCGGCGGCGGCGGTGCGCGTGTGGGCTTTCCTCGAACCGAAGCACATCTAGGTCATCCCTCCTTTAAACACATGGGATACCCCTTGGGGTCTCAAACCCCAAGCCAACTTTGAGTCTTATAAACAAAACAATTATTTCTTCCTCCACCGATGAGGGAGAATTGATCTATACCACACTTTCCCATGCTTGGCCCTACGGTTATCTACGTACTTAGTAGATCATGCACGTGTGAAGAACCGGATTCTCCAACATGCGTAACACTAGTGTTTAAGCCGTTAAAGTTGGTCGGACGCAACTCCCGCTAAAGGCAAATTTCCAACAAGGACAACCTTTCGTGAACCATTCACGTCTTTCTGATCGACATAAACCTTTAATGTGATCATTTAGAGCCAAGCATGCACCAGGATGATACTGATAAAAAAAAATTACTGTCAATACCAATGGTAGAAACGCGATAAAAGGAACAAAAAGCCAAGAATGATAAGTTGCAAAACACGAGATTTTGTGTAAGCTGAGTCGGCCTATTGTCACAACTTGACTTCAGGATTGTCGGGTACTAAAACTTTACTTCATGTCACAAATTGACGTTTACTTTTTATATTATTAAGTGGAGTATTGTATATAAACAGATGTCATTTCAAATAGTATTGTTTCTGCAAATGAAATAGTAAAATTTTCCGGCAAAGCAATGTCGCATGACACCTTAGGGTATAAGGTGTTTCCGTTACTGAAAATGCATATTTCCCTACTGATTTGGACAAACATAACAAGGATTTTGATAATGACACCAAAGGGAATCAATGAGGATGCCCGTTTTCTAATATGGATTCAGTAATATAACGGCAAAATCAATAAAACTTACTTTGTTGTCTCCATTAGAACAGAAAGCACAATCTGAGGAAGCCTGTATGCAACTCATACAGTTCCAGGAGGATGCGCCTGGAGCATTTAGAAACGCGGAGCAAGTTGAATTTGATCCAAAGTGATTCGCCTCGAAGGCACTAATTGGCAGTGCATGTGAAGAAGCTTGCATGAAGAGAACAGACAATATGATTAGGCACACTATGATACCAATCATGGAGAAAATCATCAACCTCAGAGAGCTAATGCTGTCTTGTTAGAAGCAAATCCAGCTAGTTGTACAATGGTCGGACTGTAATACATGACTGTGTTGATCCCGACGAATTGTTGTGCGACCTGGACAGTTATACCGGCATAGAGACCCCGACGAACAACGGTGTTACTGAAAGCACTCTTTGACTTTCAAAAAAATACCACCTCCGAGGAAATCTGCATCGGCCTTCTCTGTTTCGATCAAAGCCTCCAAAGCTCTCATCTCGTCTTCTACTTCATGAGCGGGATATATCTTCACTAAGATAGCCTTAGGTTCGTCTTTCTTGCCCTGCAGAGAAGTCAGCAGACATGACAATTAACGAGAGAATGGCTAAAACTGAGAAGATTAAAGAGGTGATCGGCCTACCGCTCTATATAACCATCGAGGCGACTCGGGAAGGGACAGCATTAGAAAAAATTGAATAAGAGCAGGAATACCAGCTACGCCAAGTTCCTTTCGTCTAAAAGTGATACAGACAAATCAGTTAAAACATTCTAAAAAGGGAACATGTCCAATTGACGAAAAAACTTCAAAAAGAGTTTCAACGTGTATTATTACCCTTGTAAATGCTACGTTGATAAGATACGAAAGAAACTGTCCTCCCGTAATTAGTAGACCGTTCGTGCTAACTAAAGCTCCTCTAATCCGAGCCGGGGAAGCTTCCGACTCCTAAACCGACGAGTACTCTTCCAATAATTATCACCCAAGGTACCAGGGCAAGTGCCATGACGATCGCACCAACAAAGAACAAAATATCTGCTAAAAGAATCGATTTTCTCCGACCATACTTGTCATTCAACCAGCCACCAAATCCTGCCCTGAAAATCGCCCCTGCAACCGCCATGCTTACTATGGTTTCCTACATTTTTAATGGGGAAAAAAAACATGTTATTCTGTTTTCACAAAATAATCAAATTGAAATAACATATAAAGGAGAGTAAGTCACTTACTTGCAACCAAGTATGCTTGTAGACAGATTTGAAGTCATCCCGAATATAAAGCAATGCACCAGATATCACACCTTGTTTGCAAGAAAATCACAGTAAGCCAAAATAAAAGAAGAGACAAGTAACTTTACTAATACTACAATTAACAATTATTTACATCTTATCACTGATTTATTGACAAATGTAGTATCTAAAACATAGTGCTAAACACGGGTGGAGATACAGCCCGTGAAGAGTGTTCAGTTGAACACCCATCGCGGGAAAGTTATATAGTGTATCTAGTCAAAATATCACTTTTATATACATATACGTTATTTACATCTCGAATATAAAGCAATGCACATACCACACCGTGTTTTCAAGAAAAATCACATTAACCAAAATTAAAAGAAGGCACAAGTAACTTTGCTACACTTCACAATTATTTACATCTTATCACAAGTGAATTTTTTACTAAGATCAGTTTCTACAACATGTTGAACACGGGGGCAGCTACATCAAGTAAAGGCTGTTCAGTAGGCCACCCATCGACGGAAAACTATACCGTATATATAGGTCAAATATCATTTTTATCGCCTCTAGCGAAATTCTTGACTTCTAACAACAAGAAAGTACTAAAAGCAGTTGTCATTTACCAGTATCATAACCAAACAGTAGCCCTCCGATGCCAGCAGAAAAGGCGAGACGCATAATGTAAGGCGTTTTCCATGTCGTCCTCCAGCATTCTGTAAACTCCGTTTTATCTGCTTTGTGAGACCGCCTTCCATAGTATCCCGGTGTCAACCTAGTTTTTTTCTGCTATACTCAAGAGAAATCTTCACAGCAAATTGCCTGTCAATAAGGCAATAACAAACAATTCACCTTTAATAAATACTCATTTTTCTCAAGAGAAAAAATCACATACATTATCCAATACATAAAAGTTCATCCAAGTTGCTGGAGATCAAATTCATTCATTAATACAAATTGCAATAAAAGTAGGCATTATGACCAAAAAAAGAATATTCTTAATCTGATAATTAATATATTATGGGAAAAAAGGAGAATTTTTAGCACAAAATATCAACAATTTCTACAATGGATATACTGATTAAGACCATTCATATTCCAACTTATCCAAAACAAAGCAAAAACAGCAATTGGTCATACTAATTCTATAAAAGCAATAATTGACAAAAATTGTTACTTTATTCTTATCTATTGTACAAAAATAACATTTGATTCTCTTCTTATTTAAACTTTTTTGCAGAGAATAAACAGGGATGCCTATAAAACAAATCAAAAAATACAATCATGCAGAATCAAGAAAATAGTGGGAAAATACACTATTGAGACCATGCGAAAAAATACAAATAAATTTATAAGAAAAAAAAACAATGACAACTGAGATTGAGACTCGTGGAAACAACCCCTTGCAAACATGCGTACAATATAGACTATGTTATCTACCCTGTGTTCAAAAAATCAGGAAAAAAAAACGAAAAAAAACAGAAACTGGAAAAATAATGCAGAAGTAAGAAAATATCCGAGACCACAGAATTCACTGTGTGTCCTTAAGGAATTTAATCCCCTCACTGTACCCGAGTTTATGGATTACTTCCTCCCAGGATAAAACGGATATACCTGTCGCAGGAGTAGCGGTACATCAAATGCCTTCGACTTCGACGAAGTCAAAGTTGGCAACGAAACACAGTAAGACTCGATAGTTTTATTTGTGAAAAGAATGCAGAATTTTCAGATGCAGGAAAAAATTTCAGTGTATTAAAAATGAGGCATTGCCCCAGTTTATATAGCCTCGAAGGTGCCTCTTCGGAATAGGTTGGTGACTGTTCGGAAAGGCCTTTGCCTTTTTTCCAGAAAAGGAAAAAAAATCATTTTCCCTCCATTTCTCATTCACACCAACTTAGCTAGCTTTATTCATTAACTAGCTTTAACAATCCCCCACATGAATGGGGAATGGCTATATGATGAAAAACATGCATGACAAAAAAACTGTGTGATTCGTAAGCAAGGATTAATCGCTGGATAAGTAGATTTCTCTTTGAACTTTCCGTAGTAAACATATGTCGGATATACTCGATCAATCGGTAGATTTGATATCCTTGAACCGTCGAGCTTTGGTGTATACCTAGACAACCACATGTCACACAATTAACCCTTTAACCGTCTTTGGTTCTCATTGTTTTGTTCGTTTCAGCCATGAACACTGCCTGGTTCATAAGTGCGTAGAGAATTGGCCTTACATAATTATCCTTGAAGCGGCTTACACTTCACACTTACATAGGTGATTCCTAAATGTGTCATCCCGTAGATACACTATTTGATATACCCCGTACCAAACTTAGAAACCATTAAAAAACCGTAATGCTTTATCCTGGTACTGAACATTGTCTCATCACGAGAATGGACCAAAGAGTTATTGTGACAATGTTGAACTGTCATTAATGACTTTGTTTGATCTCTTTGAACCTAGATCTTGGGATCTCCAGTCTTCTAGGTAGAGTTACCGTCACGATGACTTGTCCTCGGCCATAGTCCCATTCCCCTTGATGATCTTTCAACTACCTCTCTAGTTAGGCCTTTAGTTAGTGGATCCGACACATTATCTCTTGACTTAACATAGTCAATTGTGATAATTCCACTAGAGAGTAGTTGTCTAACGGTATTATGTCTTCGTCGTATGTGACGAGACTTTCCGTTGTACATAAGGCTCCCGGCTCTTCCTATTGCCGCTTGGCTATCGCAATGTATGCATATAGGAGCCAACGGTTTGGGCCAAAATGGAATATCTTCTAAGAAATTCCGGAGCCATTCAAATTTTTCACCGGCTTTGTCTAAAGCTATGAACTCGATTCCATTGTAGAGCGGGCGATACATGTCCGTTTGGATGACTTCCAAGACACTCGCTCCTCCACCTATGGTAAAAACATATCCACTTGTGGATTTAGTTTCGATTGAACCGGTGATCCAATTTGCATCATTTGTATCCTTCAATAACTGCAGGATACCTGTTATAATGCAAAGCAAAGTTTTGAGTATGTTTTAAATACCCCAAAACTCGTTTCATTGCCAACCAATGTTTTTGGTCGGGATTACTAGTGTAGCGACTTAGTTTACTTATAGCACACGCCAATATCGTCGCGTACGATTCATGATATACATCAAACTTCCCAACACTCGGCATAATCCAATTGAGAATGACTTTCACCTTTATTCTTTGCAAGAGCAAGGTTCATATCAATTGGCATCTTTGCAACTTTAAAGTCCAAATACTTGAACTTTTCAAGTACCTTTTCAATATAATGAGTTTGAGACAATGCTAGACCTTGAGGAGTCTTATGGATTTTAATTCCCAGAATTAAATCGGCAACTCCTAAGTCTTTCATATCAAACTTACTAGCAAGCATGCGCTTAGTAGCATTTATGTTAGCAATGTCGTTACTTATTATCAACATATCATCCACGTACAAACAAACAATGACTACGTGGTTCCGAGTGTTCTTAATGTAGACACATTTATCACACTCATTTATCTTGAATCCATTTGACAGCATTGTATGGTCAAATTTTGCATGCCACTGTTTGGGTGCTTGTTTTAGTCCGTAAAGAGACTTAACAAGTCGACATACCTTCTTCTCTTTCCCTGGACTACAAACCCCTCAGGTTGTTCCATGTAAATTTCTTCCTCTAACTCTCCATTTAAGAAGGTTGTTTTCACATCCATTTGATGGATTTCAAGACCGTACACGGCGGCTAACGCTACTAACACCCGAATGGATGTAATCCTCGTTACCGGCGAGTATGTATCAAAGTAATCAAGACCTTCTCGTTGTCTAAACCCTTTAACAACTAGTATTGCCTTATATTTATCAATAGTACCATCAGCTTTCATTTTCCGCTTAAAAATCCATTTGGAACCTAAAGGTTTATTCCCTGGAGGAAGGTCAACCAATTCCCAAGTATGGTTGTTTAATATGGATTCTATCTCACTATTGATTGCCTCTTTCCAAAATTGAGCTTCCGATGAAGACATAGCTTCGTTGAAGGTTCGAGGCTCATTCTCCAACAAAAATGTTAGAAATTCTGGTCCAAAGGAAGTAGACGTCCTTTGACGTTTGCTGCGTCTTGGATTTTCCTCATCAGGAATATTTTCCTTTGTTTCTTCCCGAGGTCGTTTAGATTCTTTGCTAGACGACTCACATTCCTTTTTATATGGATATATGGTTTCAAAGAAGTCAGCATTATCTGATTCAATTACCATATTCACCTGAATGTCAGGATTTTCTGATTTGTAAACTAGAAATCGATATGCCTTACTATTTGTGGCATATCCTATGAAAACACAATCAATGGTTTTAGGTCCTATTTTTACCCTTTTGGGTTTAGGAACTTGCACCTTGGCCAAACACCCCCCACACTTTGAAGTATCCCAAATTGGGCTTCCTTCCTTTCCACTTTTCGTATGGAATAGATTTTGTTTTGCTATGGGGAACTCGATTGAGTATTCGGCTAGTTTGTTAGAATGGCTTCCCCCACAAGTTCGGGGTAAACCGAACTTATTAACGAGGCATTCATCATTTCTTTCGTGGTTCTATTTTTCCTTTCCGCAATTTCGTTTGATTGTGGCGAGTAAGTAAAGCGATTGTTTGATGAATAATGCATATTCCAAACATATTTGTTCAAAAGGAGATTCATATTCACCGCCCCTATCACTCCTTATCATTTTAATCTTTTTGTTAAGTTGAGTCTCAACTTCGCTTTTGTATTGCCTGAATGTTTCAATTGCTTCATCTTTACTATTAAGTAAATAAACGTAGCAATACCGTGTACTATCGTCAATAAAAGTTATGAAATACTTCTTTCCACCGCGAGATGGGATTGACTTCATGTCACAAATATCTGTATGAATTAAGTCTAAAGGACTTGAATTCCTTTCAACTGACTTATAAGGATGTTTAACATACTTAGACTCAACACAGATTTGACATTTTGATTGATTGCATTCAAACGTAGGCAATACTTCCAAACTAATCATTTTTCGCAAGGTTCTATAATTGAGATGTCCTAAACGTGAATGCCATAAATTATTTGACTCAAGTAAGTAAGACGAAGCAGAAACTTTATTATTATTGGCAACGACCATTACATTCAGTTTGAAAAGGCCCTCTGGTGAGGTAACCTTTTCCTATGTACATCTCGTTCTTACTTATTACAACCTTGTCGAAACAAAAACACACTTAAAACCATTCTTTACTAGAAGTCCGGTAGATACTAGATTTTTCCTAATTTCGGAACATGACGACGTTGTTGAGAGTCACCACCTTGCCGGATGTCATCATCGGCGGTATCTTTCCATAACCTTCAATTTTGGTCGTTGCGTAAATTTCCCATATATATGGTCTCGTCGGGCCCGGCGGGAGCATATGAAGCAAAGGCTTCTCTAACAGCACAAATGTGGCGAGTGGCGCTAGAGTCAATCCACCACTCTTTCGGATTTCCCACTAGGTTGCACTCAGACAACATAACGCACAAGTCATCAACTTCCTCGTTTGTTTCAACCATATTAGCCTGACCCTTCTTCTTTTCCTTTTTCGGAGCACGACAGTCTGCAACTTTGTGTCCGATTTTTCCACAATTGTGGCAGTTTCCCTTGAATTTCTTCTTGTTGGGATAGTTCCTTGGTCCCGATGCATTTTTCCTCTTTTTCAGATTAGTTGGGGCAGTTTCAACAATATGTGCTCCCCCTATGGTTGATCTCTCATTTGCCTTCTTCTTCGCTGCCTTGTTATCTTCCTCGATTCTCAATCGGACGCTGAGATCTTCCAGTGTCATCTCCTTTCGCTTGTGTTTCAAGTAATTTTTGAAGTCCTTCCATGAAGGAGGCAGCTTTTCTATTACTGCCGCAACTTGAAACGCCTCACTAATCACCAAACCTTCAGCGAGTAGATCGTGGATGATAACCTGCAACTCTTGAACTTGAGTAACAACAGACTTGACATCTACCATTTTGTAGTCCAGAAACTTGGCAGCGATAAACTTCTTTAATCCAGCATCTTCTGTTTTATATTTCTTTTCCAACGCATCCCATAGTTCTTTTGATGTTTCCACATTACTATAGACGTTGTAAAGATCATCCTCCAGTCCGCTAAGAATATAATTCTTGCACAAAAAATCTGAGTGCTTCCATGCCTCAGTTACAACAAAACGTTCATTCTCAGGTGTTGATTCCAGCAAAACCGGAACGACCTCTTTAATAAACTTTTGGAGGTTTAAAGTAGTTAAATAGAAAAACATCTTTTGTTGCCATCGTTTGAAATCAATTTCGGTGAATTTTCCAGGCTTCTCTGCCGGAGCCGGTGCTGGTGCTGGTGCAGTACGACTGGAGGACGCAGCATTGCTCGTAGAACCAACCATGGGGGCTGGTGTGGCAGTAGCAGTAGCATTTAAGTTTGGAGTCATGTCTCTCATTTATGTCGCAGGAAGCAACAGAAAAAGTTTCATAAACAGTGAAGACTTCGAACCGAATCAGTTTTGACAGCAACAAATATAATACACAACGGTGAAGATTTTATTTCTTCAAACCGAATCAAGGTTACACAAACAGATTTAAAATACTTGAAACGAAATGCAGTAAATTGTATGTTGTATACTTGATGAAGTTTTTTATATCATCAAATCAAGTACCCAAATGAGTAGAAAGTTATGAAAACTTTAATCTCAACCGGAGTAGAAAATCCGAAGATTTTAGTCTCCAAACAACATATAAGTTCGTTACACCGAAACAACAAACATACACGTTTTTTTTTTCTGACAACGTTCTGTTGTTGTTAAACAAGAACAAGTGAACACAGAAATAATTAATAAATTCCTTAAGCTTGTTATTTACCCTGTGTTAAAAAAATCAGGAAAAAAAATGAAAAAAAAAAACCAAAACCAGAAAAAACAGAAACTGGAAAAATAATGCAGAAGTAAGAAAATATCCGAGACCACAGAGTTCACTGTGTGTCCTTAAGAAATTTAATCCCCTCACTCTGTACCCGAGGTTATGGATTACTTCCTCCCGTGGATAAAACGGATATACCCGTCGCGCAGAGTAGCGGTACATCAAACGCCTTCGACTTCGACGAAGTCAAAGTTGGCAACGAAACACAGTAAGACTCGATAGTTTTATTTGTGAAAAGAATGCAGAATTTTCAGATGCATGAAAAAATTTCAGTGTATTAAAAATGAGGCATTGCCTCAGTTTATATAGCCTCGAAGGTGCCTCTTCGGAATATATTGGTGACTATTCGGAAAGGATTATTTTCCCTCCATTTCTCATTCACACCAACTTAGCTAGCTTTATTCATTAACTAGCTTTAACAGACTACTATACACTTTTGTAGTCTGACCCTTTCACCCGGATCATAGCGGGAGCTAACTGCACTTACACTTTTAATTGAGATTGAGACTTAACAAGAAAAATAAGGAGAATGAGATTATGAACACACACAAAATAAAGAATTATAAGAAGAAGAAAACACAATGACAATTGGGATTGAAAATTAAAACAAGAAAAATAAGCAGAATTTGATTATTAACACATAAAAAATTTTAAAAAAGAAGAAGTACCTTTGTCACTCTATTTTTTCAACTTGAGTAGTCTTTTTCTGTAAGAGAGTACACAACCAACGACCTTTTTTTCTACTTTGTCGATGAGAATAAGATATAAAGTGAGTGAAGTTATCTGGATATATATTATGTGTAACCGAAGTCAAAAAGGAAAAGAAATCAAAGAAATTCTTAGTCAAATCTGATTAGGATTTTGTAATATGTTTATCATTTCTTGATTTTGAAGTTCAAATGTTTTAATATCAATTATAGTTAACAATAAATTCTAATAAATGTAGAATTAAGAGTAAATTCTAGCGTCCAAGTAATCCGTTTCACTTGAGAAGCTATAAGGTAACTTACTAGTTCGATCAAACCGAGTAAGTTTATCCAAAATCCTTATGAAATTCATTCAAATAATTTATAAATTTTATATTTGGCATTCAGTTATTAGCACTCAAAGTCGTTTATGAAATTCAGAAGACGTAAAACTCACATGGATTTCATCCGTTTTGTAGTTCTTTCTTAATACTTTCTCCGATTCAAAAATAGTGTCCACTTAACCCTAAAATATTCTCTCAAGATTTGAAGTTTATATATTTTGACTTTAACTATGGTAATAATAAATTCTAATAAATGTAGAATTAGGAGTAAATTCTAGTGTCCTTATCCTTTAGAAGTAGGAAAGTAATTGTTTCGAGCAAGGCAACTTACGAGTTCATCAAATCGAGTAAGTTTATCTAAAACCTTTATGGAATTCATTGATTTTTTTTATATATATTTGAAATTCAATTTTTAGCACTTAAAGTCATTTTATAGAATCAAAATCCATAAATCACGTGGATCTGATCCGATTTGTAGCTCTTAATACGATATGAAATATGTCATTTTGAAACATACCAAAATGTAATTCATTTATTTTTTTGGAAATTCCTGATTTATGGGCACATTTCATGGGAATTTACTAATTTCAAATCATTGAATTAAATTATTCTTTTGAATCGTAACGACTTCCCATGATTTCTCTCTAAAATTTCAGAAGAAAACAAAGGGAAAAAGATTAGCAACAAAGTTGATATTTGTTGCTAATTGTTCACAACACAAAAGGCACACACCAATTAGTTATGGGATAAGGATTGAGAACAAATTTAATGCATCTGGTACTAGAAAACTGTTTTTGCATTAATAATGATGCCCAGAATAATGACTTTATGGCGTTATTATTGGGAAAAACAAAAGAATGAACAAATAAATTAAAAATACACTATCTGTTTTTTTATCTTCGTATATCAGAATAAGTATAAGTTTTAAAATTATAGATTCAAATATATTTTTTATTAAAATTTAATGCATAAAAATATTGAACTCGAATGAATTCTATTAACGTGTATTACTAAATATGATTCATATATTTTGTAATATTTAGTGTTGTATAATTATGGTAGATATATGATCCCTATTGTATTAGGATTACCCATTGTACACACTATATATATTTGTATTAATGAGAAGGACTCCCCAAGGGAGATTAATACAATCTTACATGGTATCAAGAGTCAAACCCTAAAAACACCTCAAAACCTATTCTTTTGTTTTTTCTCCGGCCGACGCCGTCCCTCGTCCCCCCGGGACAGCAGCCGCCAGCTGCCCTGCACCTCGAAATTTCTTTTCTTTGTTTCTTGTGTACCTTATGTGGCAACCATGTCAGCTCCCACCACTCCCAAAGCTTTTGCATCCTCCGCAATCGTTAATGACAACCCCACTCCTCCCTCTACCTCTTCTTTCCATCCGGCGTCTACCATCACAAATATCAAGAAATGCATTCCCTTAATCCTTGACCAAGAAGATGACCAATATTCTTCGTGGGTTGAACTTTTTCATATTCATGCATGTGCGTACAACGTGCTTGACCATATTGACGACTCTCTCCATCGCCCTCTTGACGTTGCAGACTCGACTTGGCGTTCTCTCGACGTTATTGTCAAACAGTGGATATATCACACCATCTCTAAAGATTTGCTTCACACAATCATGAAAACAAGTGCCTTGGCTCATGAGTTATGGGTACGTTTGGAGGAAATATTTCAGAACAACAAACATACTTGTGTTGTGTATTTGTAAGTAATTGAAGCTAGTTGCGGACCAATTATCTAACGTGGGAACGCCTATTTCCGAAACCAAAATGGTCCTACAACTTGTTGCGGGCTTACCAAAAGGTGAATATGACACTCTCGCGACTATGATTCAATAAGTTGACCCACTTCCGAGTTTCAACTGGGCACACTCACAATTACTTTTGGAGGAAACCCGACGCGCAAAACAGGACGAACACAATCAAAAGGCGTTAGCGGTTGAAAATCCGACATCAAACGCCACCCCCACCACCCAGCCGCCACCACCGAAAAACAACCAATCACGGGACATCCGCGGTGGTAGGGGGAGAGGCCGCGGTACCGGTAAAAATGGTAAGGGTCGTGGCATAGGAGGAAAAGCTCAGTAGTAACCCAATTCTGGTTCGATGTTCCTTTTCCCTACAACCAGCAAACGCCAGCCCAATTCCAGAACCCGGGAATGCCAGTGTTCTCGACCAGTTCCCAGGCCCAAGGCGGGTTCCCGGTCTGCCCCAACAAGTAAATTTTGTGATGGCCCAGTAGCAGCCCATTTCGGGTCTAACCCCCACTGACTTGGGCCAGGCCTTCAGTACTTTAAATCTCCAATAGCCCGATGACAATTGGTACATGAATACGGGTGCCATGTCTCACCTCACCCGCTCTGCAGGTAATCTTCCAAAACTGTTTCATTTAAAGTATCTTCAATATATTACTGTTGGTAATGGCAATCGCATTCCAAAATTCAGGGTTATGGTACAATCTACACCCAACCGCCTCACCCACCCTTCTCCCTAAATAATGTTCTGTATGTTCCCAACATTAATAAAAACCTAATATATGTCTGAAATTTACTCGTAATAATTCTGTTTTTGTTGATTTTGACCCATTTGGTTTTACTGTGAATGATAGGGGTGAGCACGGATACAGCGTACCCAGATACCCGATCGGAACCGACACTAATGGGTAGATTTCGGGTAGATATATTATAATAACAATGGGTAGGGTCCGGGTAGTAAAATTAGGAACCGATCAATGTCGGGTCCGGTTCCGGTTCCGGCAAATAGAGACAGGGTACCCGGACCCGGAACCGATACCCGGAACCTATAAAATATTAAATATTTTTACTTTTTTAAAAATATTTGGACCACTTTTAACTTTCTCCAAAATTGTTTGTTGCACGCCTGCACATTGATTTTCCCCACCCCAAGACGCAAATATTTCAACTTTTTCACCCCTTTATTATATAATGCTTTTTGTGCCCCAAGAGAAAACACACAAAACTCTCTCAATAGCAATGACGTTTTAGTTACACCACCGAGCTTCATCTTCGTCGTTGTTAAAGCTTTCTCTCAGATACTTTCATCGTTGTCGTCGTTGAAGCTTCACCTTGGCATCTTTCTCTCCCTTGGTTGTGTTCACGTCGTTCCTAAAATGCATATGGGTTCATAACTAACTCTTCAATTTCTTTTTAATATCCTATGTTGCTGTTCTATTTCAGGCGATACTCATCTTCAATTTGTATTACTTTTTGATTTGAAATGTAAATTTATTTTTAAAATTTGTGTATATTTTTGTAGCTCTAAAGATGAAATTTAGAGATTTACTAGTATAAGAAAGCTTTTCTTTTGTATCGAAGAGCCTATGAACACGAAAATAAGTTTAATTCAGATATTTCCAAATTTATTTTGAAATCAACACGTTCAATTAATTGAGTGTCAAATTTGGCTTACAATTTTAGATTTTGCTTACAGAATTAGCTTTTCTACAATGAATAGGTTTTCTAAAACTTCTTATAAGGGTACTAAAAACTCCGATTGCAGGCTAAAAAACTACTGGATGAAATTATTTTAAAACTCTTTTTGATTCTCATAGGCTAAAAATTGTTGCTTAATCTGTGTTTTTTTATTTACAGGGTACCCGGGAACCTACCCGGACCCGCAGGGTCCGGGTAGGTTCCGGGTAATGATTGCTATGGGTAGGTTCCGGGTAATGATTGCTATGGGTAGGTTCCGGGTAGTAAATTTAGGAACCGATCTTTTACCGGGTAGGGTCCGGGTAGTTCAAAAATGTTAGGATACCCGGACCCGCTCACCCATAGTGAATGATCTTCGTACGGGGACACCTCTTACGAGATTCAATAGCACGAGGGATCTCTATCATTTCCCATCCACCTCCGCTGCCAGTCCCAGCACACACACCTCCCTCGCTGCTATCTCTCCGTCAACTTGGCGCAATAGGCTTGGACACCTAGGAGCTCCTGTTTTTTATTTTCTTAGAAGCAATAATTTTATTCGTTGTAATAATGGGAAACTTGCCCAAAATTATGTGTCTTGTCAATTAGGCAAACATGTTCGCTTCCTTTTAAGTCATCTCTTAGTGTTACATTTGCCTCGTTTAATATTGTTCATGCTGATTTATGGACCTCTCCCATTACTAGCTCTCTGGGTCATAAATATTATCTTGTCTTATTAGATGATTACTCTCACTTTATTTGGATTTACCCACTAAAGTTCAAGTCGGAAGTTTTTGCCAAATTTCTTGAATTTCACATTTTTATCCAAACACAATTTGAAAAAGCCATTAAATCTTTTCAATGTGATAGTAGTCGTGAATTTAATAATTCTATGTTTCACAAATTTTGTAAAAATAATGGCATGATTTTTCGATTTTCGCGTCCTCGCACCTCTCCTCATAATGGCAAAGCAGAACGAATCATTCGAACCATAAATAACATGGTTCGTACTTTCCTGTTCCATGCCTCTCTCTCTCCTTCCTTTTGGGTTTATGCAGTCAAAATAGTAGAATACGTCATTAATATTTTACCAACTAGTACTCTTTATAACATGACCCCAACCGAAATATTATACCATCGGATCCCCTCCTATGATCACCTTCAAATTTTTGGTTGCCTTTTTTATCCAAACCTTGCGTCCACTGTCCCTCATAAATTAGCACCCTGAACCACTCCGTGTGTCTTCGTAGGTTTTTCATATAATCATAGGGGATATTTGTGCTATAACTTGTCCACTCGTCAAATCCACATCTTGCGTCACGTTACGTTCGACGAGATGACTTTTCCCTTCACAAATATTCAAATATTCTGTACTACGGACTATGCATTTCTAGACGATTCAGACACCTCCCCCGTCATACTTCACGAACTGCGTCAGTCTACCACCACCCCCTCCCCACCTCCGCCACCTATGCCGGCTACTGACACCACCGACAGTTTGTTAGCCAACCACCCCACCAGCCCAGTCTATCTGCCACCTACCGCTGCCACTACCGGTAGCATGTTTGCGTCTCAATCACCGTCTATGTCTCTGTCCCCGTCTCTATCAATACCGGTCATCAACCCAACCACCCACCAGTGACCTCTACCAACTCCGACAGTGTTACCACACCTCATCGCTGACACTCCAAACACCCACATCGACACCGCATACCTACCAGTTCTCGGAACCACTCCAATTGCCTATACCCGGACCGACACCACCACAATGTCAACCCAGTCCTAACCTATCGTCGTCTAACTCAACACCAACCACCCCATACCATATTGCACAACCCAATTCTTCGCTTACACACATCCCGATGTCGTCCCCAGATACCACCTACCCAATGCTCGACACCGTCGACCCACCAGAAACCAACCATACTTCATACCTACCCCAGTGACCCGACACCAACCCACTGCCCCCACACACCCAATGGAAACCCATGCCCAACACGGGATTTTCAAGCCCAAAGTCCAGTTTAACTTATCCACACAAACCATTTCCCCAATTTCCAAAAACCCAAAATTAGCCAAACTAGACCCAAATTGGAATGCGGCTATGTGTGAGGAATTTAATGCTTTAACGAAATAGCACACTTGGGATTTGGTTCCTAGATCGGAGGGGGTAAATGTGATTCGATACATATGGTTTTTTCATCACAAGTACATAGACATTGGTGATCTAGAGAGATATAAGGCGAGACTTGTGGCCAATGGCACTAATCAGTATGAGGGTATTAATTGTGGTGAGACATTCAGTCCGGTTGTTAAACCGGCTACCATTCACATAGTTCCGAGTATTGTTATGGGTAAGCATTGGCCGATTCATCAGCTTGATGTAAAGAATGCATTTCTACATGGGGATTTGAAATAAATTGTTTACATGCATCAGTCGCCTGGTTTTGTCCATCCAGCAGCCCCTCAGTATGTATGATGTCTCCGTAAGTCACTTTATGGTTTGAAACAGGCCCCTAGAGCGTGGTATGATTGCTTTGCACAGTATATTATGCGGATTGGGTTTGTATGCAGTAAGTGTGATAATTTTCTATTTATTTTTCATAGAGGTAGTAGAATTTCTCATTTGTTGTTATATGTGGATGACATTGTGCTTACTAACTCCTCTGATTTTTTGAAAAATAAGATCATTGCATTGGTTAAAATAAAATTTGCTATGATCAACTTGGGGAAGTTGAGTTACTTTTTGGGGATATCAGTGACTAGGTCTGCAGATACTATATTTTTGTGTCAGCGCAAGTATGCAGAGAAGATAGTATACATGGATAAAATGGTGAACTGTAAGATAATGCTCACTCCGGTTGACTCTAAATCTAATCTTAGTGTTGTTGATGGTGATCCAATGTCCGATCCTACCCTTTACAAAAGTCTTGTAGGTGCACTACAGTATCTTACTTTCACTAGGCCGATATTGCTTATGATGTTCACCAGGTATGCTTATTCATGCATGCCCCCAGGGAGCCTCATTTTATTGCTCTCTTAAGTGTATCATTCGGTACGTTAAGAGCACACTTGATTATGAATTGTATCTATATCCCTCAGCACCGACAAAGTTATTATCATATACGGATGCTGATTGGGCAGGCTGTCCGGACACACGACGCTTCACCTCCGGCTACTGTGTGTTCTTAGGGGATAATCTCATTTCATGGTCTGCCAAAAGGCAAGCCACCCTATCCCGTTCGAGTGCAAAAGCAGAGTATAGAGGCGTTGCAAATGTTGTTGTTGAGATCTGTTGGCTCCGAAACCTTCTTTTGGAGCTTCAGTGTCCCTTGCGTAAGGCGTCTTTGGTTTACTGTGATAACATATCCGCCATATATTTATCTCATAATATGGTTCAGCATCAGCGAACCAAGCACATTGAAATGGATATACAATTTGTTCGTGAGAAGGTTGCTCTCGGTCATGTTAAGGTGTTGCATGTGTCTTCTTCATATCAATATGCAGATATCTTCACGAAAGGTCTTCGTAGACATCTATTCCTCGACTTTAGATACAGTCTTAGCGTCCGGCCTCCTCCCGCTCCGACTGAGGGGATGTATTAACGTGTATTACTAAATATTATTCATATATTTTGTAATATTTAGTGTTGTATAATTATGGTAGATATAGGATTCCTATTGTATTAGAATTCTCCATTGTACACAATATATATATATTTGTATTAATGAAAAGAACTTCAGACGGAAATTAATACAATGTTACAAATTCGTTAACAACATACTACTTCGTCGGTATAACAAATCATTGCCATTATTTGCGTATCCGTTATTCAGAATTTATAGAATTAACTGTCAACGAGAATAAAATCGAATACGACTACACTATCCATTCCTCGGAAGTCACAGCTATCAATGTTGTTAGCAGATTATGTGTGTGACATGCGTGAAGAGTTTAGCTAAATAGTCATATGATGCGTTTGAAAGCAATTATATGTTTGAAAAATCTCTTCTTTGGTGCTTCCAATTTACAAATATCCTTAAAGATTATAATGGGATAGATGAAATTCGTTTATCCTTTAATATGAAGTCTCAGTATGAATTCCGCACATGAAGTGGTTCCCCCATTTAACACACGATTGAATTTAAACTAGCCAAATTCAAAATGATTAACATGAATAACTACGATAGATAAAAAGTAGATACTATATAATAAGAATTTTGCACAAATTTTTTTTATTGACTTCCAAAATTATCACCTACGTATTTCCATTAGTACCTTTTCTAGAGTGACTTTTTGTTTAAATTCACATTGGCATATAAGGAAGGGGGTATCCTAATACACTCTAAATTTTATCATGGAATAAAATAACTTGAAAAAGAAGAGTTCCTTTAAATTATTATTTTTATGAAAAAAGTTTTTTATTAGGTGGGTGATTGTTACCTTCAAAAAGATCCTTTCTTTCAAAAGACATCATAAAGAATAGGGTTGAACACGAAAAATTGAAAAATCCAACCAAATCGATAATCAAGTTAAATCGGAAAAAAACTGATATTTATTTAGTTTGATTTTTAATTTTAAAAACCGACTATATCTGATTTGGTTTTGGTTTCAAGTTGAAAAATCGGAAAACAAATCGAACCGAACCGACTTTTTATATAATATTTTAAAAATTATATTTATATATATGTGTGTGTATTTATATATTTTTTAATGAAAAATTACAATTTATATTATTTTTGTACTTTTAGGCCATGCTTTTGGGCCCCATTTAATGATTTAGTAGAATGGATAACTTACATAAATAGCTATATTTTCTAGGCTTCTAACTAATAGTAGCTACTTTTTTCTTAATTATATTTCGTAGCTACATTTAGGCAATTCGCGTGTATTTGAATGTATTTAAATATATTTGAATACATTATTCAGTTGTATCCAATCTTATCTGATGTCACGTGTATTTGATTGTATTTGAATAACCTTAATTTCTCGAGATACATGTGTATTCAAAATGATTGTATTCCAATGCATTTAAGTACACGATGGAGCTGTGTATTTTAGTGTATTTATATATTGATATATCCTTTTATTTTGGTTGTATTTTAATGAATAATTCTATTCCATATTATTCTTATACACCCTACCAACAACTCTATTGATCGGGTTGGGTTGATTTTTGTGTGTGTTAAAGTGAATTGAGTTAATAAACGAGCGGGTTAATAACTCGCTCAAACTAAAATAGGTTAAGCTTGTCATGTTTTAATGGACTAATTTCTCCACCTCTCATATATTTAACAAATCACCCAAGTTTGTGATGAGACGGTAAGTACCCTTCATCCTTAACCAGAAGTTTCATGTTCGAACACAAGAATTAAAATTTCTATATAATAAGGAGTGCTTTACCTCTAAATTGGAATTTTTTGACACGTATAAAGATTAGTCGAGTCCAGATCTTACTTGTGAAATTACATTGGATATGTTATTATTGTTGTATAAAGATTAGTCGAGTCACAAAATGAATACCGGAAAACTCCGGTATATTGAATTGGACCAACAAAAAACTCCAACCCATTAGAAAAATTTTATCGCACACCACGTCATGCTTGAGTGAGGCTAGCAGTTGTTTGAAATAGGGTTGTCCAGTGGGCTGGGTCGGCCCGATCCCTCAAAATAAAAATAAAAATTGTAGGGGTCGGGGTTCAAACTCGGGAAGAGGCCTGGGTTTGTCCCGCCCGTCCCGACCCGCCCCATCCCGATCCCGACCCGACCCCCTTTGCAAAAATAGTCGTTGCAACAACGACCAAATTTCGATTTTGGCCGTTGTGCAACGACCATTTTTGGACCCCACCCCATAAACTCCCCTACCCCCTTAATATTTATTTTTAACCACTAAGTTAATATATTTACACTTTAACCCTATTTCTCAACTATAAATAACTCATTTTCCTCTTCATTTTTCTCACAAATCTTCCTACCATCTCTCTAATCTCTCAATTTATCTCTCTACAATTCTACAAATCTTCCTACTATTAGTATTAAATATTATATCAAAGTTAAAAAATTGGGAGTGAAGTTGGCAACTAGCTTGAGGATCATCCATCGAGCAAAGTTTTAATTTTCAATCTCGATTGCACGTCGACGTTACGTCGGCGTTTGGTACCTTCGTTCCTTCTTTAAATTATTATTGTTACTTAATTTTAATTATCGCACTTAATTTCATTTACTTTAATTATTTATTTGTATAATTACAATGGAAGGATTGAAACGTATGATTACGGGTAAGGGTGCTTCTTCTTGTAGGGGTAACAAGGGTAAGGGTATTTCTTCTAGTAATCCTATTCCTAGTCCCGGTCCCGATGATTTGATTGATTTCAGTCATATTGATGAAACTATTTTTTTATAATATACCATTAGATGATGAAGTAGATGAACCAGACTTTAATTTACACGATAATATAGATGACACATCCACTAGTGCACCTCAACCTCAGGCTCAGACTGACTCTCAGCCTGAAACTGAAACTGGAATGCCTCCTATTCCCCCTAGTATGAATCAAGGCCCCATAAAATGAAAATTAAAATCAGATGCATGACATTTTTTTGATAGAGACGAAGAGAATCAACTAGCTAGATGTAAAAATTTGTAAAAATGTTTATAAATTGGAAACCGGAAAAGGTCAAGGTGGGACGGGAGGTTTACTGAGACATGTACAAGGCGAGCACACATCTAGGTGGAAGCGACGTGGAGCAATTTGACCAACAAATACTAATTCCAATCGAAGAACCACAGGAAATTATCAAGAAACTAAAACAGGTTTTCTCAAAATGTAATTTTTTTAATTGTAATTTTACTATGTCATTTGCAACTTTTGAACAACACCACAAAGTTGCAATTTTGACAATTGTATTTGTATTACAAAAAAATTATATGTTTATTAAATAATATAAGAGGCACAAAAACAGCCTTGAGATGTTTTTATTACACTATCTTGTTCAATTATTGAGTTGTTTATATATATGTTATTTTTTTAAATTAAGTGCAAAAAAAAAAAACCGCCCCTGACCCGATCCCGTCCCGCCCCGCCCCGCCCCGCCCTGATCCCGTCAAAACCGCCCCGACTCGTTCCGGCCCATTGGCCACCCCTAGTTTGGATATATGATTTTTTTTTTAAAATGGGCGGGCTTAAGGTATGAAGTTTATTAGCCTAATCGAGATAAAAATTTAATGAAAAAACTAAACAAAAATATTTAAAATTATTTATAAAAATTAATATATTATATATATAAAAAAATTTATAAAAGTTGTATATATTATTTTATCAGTTTGGCTCGGTTTATTTTTAGTAATCACAAACCGAATCAAATATTATCGAAATTTTAAAAATTTAAAACCAAACCAAATCAATCTCATCGATTTATTTAATAGATTTGAGTCAGTTTGCGATCTCGATTGATTTAAGTTTAACCAAATCGTGAACACCCCCAACCAGGGGCGAAGCTACAGTGTAACGTGGGGGTTCGGGCGAACCTAGTAACTTTTGCGTAGACCCGGAATTTGCATTATTTATATATATATATAACCCACATAGTAAAGCAAACAATTGGCTCAACGATAACGAAGTGTATTGGAAAGTGCTTGTGCACGGGTCTGTGGGTTTGAAACTTAGCTTAAGTAGTTTCTATATGCGCAGATTCCTTTTTTATTAACAGTTTTTTTCTTCCCTGTACGTTTTTCTCAGCAATATACCCAAACGTTTTTTTTAAAAGAAAATATATTTTTAAAAACAAAACATAAAATTGACAATTAGAAAAAGTAAAAATCATGTTAGTTTATTACTTTTAAAAATATATATTTAATATCGGTACCGATTCATTAATTTGACAGTTATTATATATTAGTTTGATATCGTTGTCCTATCTTAAAATTTCAAACTCATAAATCTCAAATTATGGCTTCGCCTCGAGTGCTTACTCATGAAGGTATACAAGACACCCTTATAATTTCTTTTGGGTTCTCATTTTCTAATCAGAAGGAAAATAAACAATTGAAGAGGAGGAAATTTTAATTTTCTTTTCATAAAGAAAAAAAAAAAGAAATGATAGCATTTGAGGAAGGAGGGTAGAAACTAGAAAGAGAAACCCATTTTTTTTTTAAAGTGGGACCCGAAATTTCACTTGGCAAATTATGAGAGGAATCTCATACAAGTTTTGCCTTGGGCCTCATCCATAAGAAATTTTTTCCAACCCATTAGAAGACAGAGACCCAAATTACAAAGCCCATTTAATCTGTCTGTCTTTCTTCCCCCTTTTTAGCCCCTTCCCCTCTCTCTCTTCCCCATTTCATACTTTCCTGCATCTTTCAAACCCAACACAATCTCTCCAAAAAATATTATATTAATCCTTTGATTCTTGTGTTTTTTCAACACTTTTCTTTTAAATCACTCTTTTATAGCCATTTTTTTCAATTGATCTGCATTATCAATGGTTCTTGATTTGATCACATCTTCAGAGATTGATAAAAGGGTATGATCCTTTCATCATATATAGAAGTGGGTATGTGTCAAAATTGTTTCTTTTTATTGTTTTATAGTTTATTTTGTAGTTTCAAGAATCTAGTTTATGGTGAAAAAAAATATTTTTGTGCTAGAACTTGTAAATATCTGTATTATTTTGTTATGAAAATGAAAGATTGAAATCCCAGAGTAGCGTCTGAAAAGGGTAGAGGATAGGCCGACCTTAGAATG
This sequence comes from Anisodus tanguticus, assembly GCA_034509755.1. Lineage (NCBI taxonomy): Eukaryota > Viridiplantae > Streptophyta > Magnoliopsida > Solanales > Solanaceae > Anisodus > Anisodus tanguticus. The sequence continues at coordinate 620,290 of CM067543.1, read as the reverse complement.
TGTAAATTAACTGTACTTAGTGTAGCATGTGTCTTTTCTATTTTAATGGGTAAATGCCAAACAGTAATGTCACTTTTCATTATATACTCCCTCCGTCTCATTTTATACGAAGTTATTTGACTGAAATTTGTGGTCTAAAATAACCCATAAAATTTTGTGTCTAGAATCATTTCATTAACAATATAAACGTAAATTTAATATTGAATCGTTACTAAATATAAAAATGTGTCATTCTTTTTTGGACCATATAAATTGAGGAGTATACATATATATGTTTCACTTAAATAATGTTGGTACTAAAATACTGTTTTGGCATGTCAGAAAAAAAACTGTTTACTTTTGCAATTGTTGTGGTGTCATGTACATACAATGTTGAGTCTTTCCAATGGTCATGATGAGACAGCAATTATGATTAGTTGGATCAGTTAGGATATGTTTATCAATGAAGAGACACATACTGAGATGACTTTTTCAAAGTCTTCTTGCTAAAAGTCTTTGTTTATTTGACCTCATTAACTTTGTTGTAAATGTCTATGCAAGTGTGGCTTGTTATTGAAATTATTAACTCTACGGGTCTCGTATAGGAGTTTTTCTTCACATGTTAATATATAGTCTTTGTGACTAGCGATCTAGGGTGTGGTTTAGCTGTCAATAAAATTGGAATGGACCATGTGAGATCAGTGTTTAAATCCTGACTGATGCAGAAAATGTTAGGTGATTTCTTCCCACATGTCAGCCTTGGTAGACAGAATTTACCCGATACTTGTATTGATACGGAGGTAGCGGGTACACGCGGATTAATCCAGTTGGGCGCAAGCTGGCCTCGATTAAAAAAAATCTGGTCTTTGTGACCATCTCACAAGAATGCCCCTCAAATTTATTGCCTTTAATGAGTGAAGTAAACAGGAATGCCGAGGACTGTAGAATGCCTCGTTTCCCCTAGGACAATTTTCTTTTCTTGGACAAAGTAATTCACACGTGGATGGTGAAGGTCTGCTTACACTCTACCCTCCCCAAAACCCACTTGTGGGATTACACTGGGTACGTTGTTGTTGCATTTTGAAGATTTTGCAAAAGTAAAAGCTTCAGTTTTTCCATTAGCAGTTAGCTCTAGCAATTTATGCATGACCAAAAATGATCAATTTTCTCCATGGATCGCAAGCTTGATAGATTGGAAGTCAAACTCTAAATCTTTTCCAGCGTGCGGAAAAGAAGACAAATTACAATATCACTGTCAAATACTTGTCAAAAAATTATAACACAGTTCAACAATGTGCTTTAATGCTTTTAATTATAGCTCAGAGTGACTTCTTGCAAGACTAGGAAGAGAGCACTTTGTGAACCACAAGCTGTTTTTTAGGCACACCTGTCATCACTAAGTCCTTTTATGGCTCAAGTCTGGCCTGACGGATATTTCCACTGGTCACATTTTGTAAACATATCAATTTTAAAGGCGAATATTCTTAATTTTTCGTAGATGATGTTTAGACTATATTTGGGCATTGCATATGTTTTTCTGGTGGCATGAGATCCTATGTGTCCTTTATGCTGTTAAAAAATCCTTCCTGCATGATAATTCTATCAATAAGTTGCAGTTTTATCCCTTTCTATTGAGTGCCACACACTTAATGATTAGTTGACCTTTTGCATTACTAGGGAGTTGTTTGTTTTGGTATGACTTGGTCACTTAGATTGAATTAATTGACTCTTCGGAGACAACAAAATTGGCTTTCTTATATTATGTCACCAACCAGAAATGAATATTCTGCAAGCACAATTTTGACTGGATTCTTTCAATTTTCTTCTAGGTTTGTGCTTAAAAAGTCCGCAACAAGAAGCAAGGGAAGTGGGAGGTGACAAGGACGGAGCATTAATTAAATGAGCAACAGCTAATTGGTCTTGTATAATTTCCTTTTTCCTTACCTTTTGTAATTAGAATGTATTCTATTGAAGAATCTTCCAGAAGAATAACACATTGTTTTATAAGAAAGCAAAGTTTAGACCGGATTCTTTGCTGAAGTTTTAAGTTTCTTTCTTTTTCTTCTTATGCAGGTATTCAAAAGCTGTCCGTTTAGAGGAAGTTTGCCTTGAAAGTTTCCCTGAGGCCGGGCCTTCTGCCTATTTGTGCTTTAAATTTCTTCTTTTTGGTGTTTAGCTATGAAATAAGCAAATATGATATTCTAGCTGCCATTTTACACAAAGAAGAGATGGCGTTTCGTTCCGAGGAAGCACAAACGGAGGATTACCTTTTCAAGATTGTTTTGATTGGTGATTCAGCTGTTGGGAAATCAAATTTGCTTGCTAGATTTGCTCGTGATGAATTCTATCCCAACTCAAAATCGACAATAGGAGTAGAGTTCCAGACCCAAAAGCTGGACATAAATGGGAAGGAGGTCAAAGCACAGATATGGGACACAGCAGGTCAAGAACGGTTTAGGGCCGTAACTTCTGCATATTACAGAGGCGCAGTCGGAGCTCTTCTGGTTTATGACATTAGTAGACGCCAAACTTTTGATAATATTGGTCGATGGCTTAACGAACTTCAGAGTAAGTTATATAACAAAGTTATTTACTCTTTTGTATATAATTATTTATAATTACCGTAAGACATTCTCTATAACAACATTTCACTATAAACTTTGGAACCGATCTTTCATGTTTTGTTATACAGTCATACCTCTCTATAACATCATCTTTTGTCCCGATATTTTTGGATGCTATAGTGGAATGTTGTTATAGAGAACATATAATATAACGTAACATGAAATCTCAGTTCCACAGTAAACATAACTGTTATAGTGAAATGTTGTTATTGAGGATGACTGTTATAGATAGGTCTGATTGTATTATATGTTCTTTATAACAACATTTTGCTATATCAGCCAAAAGAATATCGGAACAAATGACACTGTTATAGAGAAGTTTGATTGTAGTTTGACTTGCATACTCTAAAAGTTGTATCAAGTTATGTTTTAATATTGTGCTCATGAATGACTAATCTTAAAATGGTTTAGATTATTGATCCTTCTTTGAGTTTTTTTCCAATGTCTATATGTTGTGCATTTCCTATTTCGCTCATCTTCTAGTGCTTGTATGGACAGCTCATTCTGATATGAACGTTGTTACAATACTCGTTGGCAATAAATCTGATCTGAAAGATGCGAGGGAGGTCACAACAGCTGAAGGCAAATCCTTAGCCGAGGCACAAGGTCTATTCTTTATAGAAACATCAGCTTTGGATTCTTCGAATGTAGCTGTAGCTTTTCAAACAGTCGTTAAAGAGATCTATAATATCTTGAGCCGGAAGGTCATTCAATCGCAAGAACTCCAAAAAAAGGATTCTGGGCGACTGGCAAATGGAAAAACCGTGGTTTTGCAGGCAGACGAAAGCCAAGAAGCAGAGGCACAAACGAAGCAAGGCGGATGCTCTTGTTAACATCTCTTTCTGCCCTGTTGTAATTCAATATCTATTGTTGCCTTTTGAAATATTATGGGGGAAAACAAAGAAGTTAGATTTTATTCTGTGCTATGGGGAAAACAAACTTCCATTAGAAAAAAAATGTAAATTATCCAAAGTGGAGAAGAACCTTTTTTTGATGGTTTGTTTTTGAGCTGTCAGTTTTTGTATAATGCACTGGTACAGCTTCTTCTCTTTTATACGTGCTTTCTAATTTATGCTTATTCTCTACTTCGATGTGTCAAATTTATATAATGAGTATTAGTAAATAATATAAATGAACATTCTATACTATTTTCTTTAAGTTTTTAGGGGAGAATAAACTCATGAATAGTGTCGTAGGCAAAAAAAAAAAAGACTTTTTGTGAAATTGAAACTAATACTAGCTCGCTCGGCAAAAGAGCCAGATTTTTTATTATGTTAGTAAAGCGTCAGCGCTCCCTAGACCTGACTTTGTGGAATTTCATTGGGTCGATGTAAAGCGCTAGCGCCTAGCCTACACAAGGGCTTTGAGAGGGTCATTGTCTTTTTGGAACATGGCTCGTTTTCACTTGCTCATGAACTCGCAGCTTTGCCAGAAGCAAGCGAGGGGACTGGGAAAGGCCGGCGACTACATGAAGGGAATTTTCATATTTAGAATCTTTATGCGGTATGCTCTATTTACTATTCTTCATACTTTCTTCTATTTACCACGTGATAGGTCAGCAATGCCTGAGGTGATGCAAAGAAGGAAAGACCAAACACTTCGGCCTAAAAGGAATAAGCAATGACGAAATGAGAAAATATGGTGCCTCGGGCCCTCCTTAGAAAGAAGGGTTGAAGGGTTTGGGCAGAGTGGTAAAAATATATTTACGACCAATTGACTGTAACTTCAATCTTGTTTTACGTTCAATTTTGAAATGTAAAAAATCGTATAAAGTATATTTACGATCATTCGACTAGAACTTCAATCTTGTTTTACGTCCACTTTTGAAATGTAAATAATCTAAAGAATTATAGATCATTTACAAATCTCTAAGAATTAGTAGTGTAATATCCAAGGAAACAACTTTTTCTATTATTGTCAAGCAATTCTCTCAGGATTAAACTTTAGACCTCTCCTTAAAAAGGAAAAAAAGAAAGTTCTGGTCCTTGTTCTGATGGTGAAACTTAGCAAGATAGTGTCTATTTTCATTCAAAAAGAAGTGCCAAATGGAGCAATATATGGCAAGCATTTATGAATCTCCCTGTCATTTGTCAACTGATTTGATTTGCCACCCCACCTTATGGTCATATAATATTCTTTAATTTGATAGCATTCACGGTCTTTTTTGGTTTTTCACCCGATGTTTGATATTCGTAGCGAAACCTGATTAATTCAGATTATGGGTGGCCAGTGGGCCGGGCTCGGGTCTGGCGGGCCGGGTCTGCGGGGTCGGGGTCGGGGCGGGACGATCCGGGGGTCGGGATCGGGACTAGCGGGCCTAGCGGGGTCGGGTCAGGGCGGGACTGCTCCGGTCCGTCCCCGATCCCGATCCCGTCGGTATCGGGCGGGCGGGCTCGGGTCGGGCTCGGGTCGGGGCGGGGCGGGCTCGGGTTTTCCTTTTTTTATTTTTTTAAATAACATATGTATAAAAAGAAACTCAATAAATAAAACAAGATAGTGTAATAAAAACATCCCAAGGCTGTTTTTGTGCCTCTTATATTATTTAATAGACATATGATTTTTTTGTAATACAAATACAATTGTCTAAAATCTAAATTGCAACTTTATGGTGTTGTCCAAAAGTTGCAAATTACATAATAAAATTGCAATTAAAAAATTACATTTTCAAAAAAATCTGTTCTAATTGCTTGATGATTTCATGTGGTTCTTCGGTTGGAATAGGTATTTGTTGGTCAAATTGATCCACGTCGCTTCCACTACCTTCGGTTAAGATTTCGTTGTAGTTTTCATCATCTTCTTCGTTGATCTCCGGTTGACCGCACCTTCTCCGCTCCGCTCGTATCCAATCTCTCGAATAATACTTGCAATTTCCAAGCTGTCTCCGGCCAATGAGTGTCTCGTGGTCTCCTATTTGATATCTCGCTCGAGAAAAAGCGCTTTCCGACGCGATTGATGACGCTTGAATGTTCAAAACATCTCGAGCCATCAATGAAAGTGTCGGAAAGGTCTTCTCATTCCCCTCCAGATTTCAACAAGTCTTCTTGTCCATCTTCATTGATAACTTCTTGATACGGTACAGAACCCCGCGCAAAACAAAAATATCCAACTCGCTAATTTGGTTAGTAGAGGTACGGCCGCACATTCTATTTCGAGGCTTTCAATACTAGCCGCGAAGCTTGACATGTCTTTTGTGAGGTTGTGTTGAAGATGAAGAAGATGGTATGGTAGCCGTACGTTACTAGCATTTTCTTGTTGATAAAATCTATATATATTTTTGCGGTGGTGTTCTACGCTATTCAACACTTCTTCTTTAGTTTGTTCAATAGGTGGTGGGTGATTTAGATTTTTGGGACTTGGAGGTGGTAGTACTTCTATACAATCGTAAATAGTTTCAATTAGTGATTTAGTACCGTCTATTTTAATAGTAGGATTTAATACGAACCAATAATATAAATAGAAGGAATAGGAATAAAATATTTTTTTATTTTGACAAACATTTTTTTAATAGTTTGCCTTATAAGTTGGTTTTTCCATATATTCACTAAGTAATAAAAATATTAGAGTTATATAAAATAACATAGTTGAAATAGTAGGATAATATATACCGGAAAATTCTTTTGTTGCTTGAAAAAATTTCTCTAAAAATACAATAAGTTCGGAAATTTTTTCCCAATCACTATCTAAAATCATATCACCGCTTTTTATTATGAGAGTTAAAAAATAAAGTTATAGGTAATTTATAGTCATAAGCAACAAGGAGTTGCTCGTATAAAGAATTCCACCTTGTGGATACTTCTTGTGGAATTCTTCTAAAAGGTAGTCCACAATCATGACAAATTTTTTTATATTCTTTTCTACGTTGTACTTTATTACTTTTAAAAATAAAGTTTATAGCAAATTGTATTTTACTAAGAATGTCTTCAAAAAGTGATAGACCATCCTTTACAATTAAGTTATATATATGGCACGCGCATTTTATATGAAAATGGTCGGAAAAGATGGAGCTAAACTATTTTTTAACATTGTAATTGCGTAATTGTTATTAGAAGCGTTATCTAATGTAATAGTCATAATTTTATCGGTAATTCCGTAATAATCGCACACTTGATAAATATTTTCTCGCAATAAAAGTACCAAGTGTGCCTATCATCTATATATCTATACGCTAAAATACGTTTTTGCATAGACCATTTATAATCTATCCAATGACAAGTTACGGTTAAATAATCATGGCCGTTAGTACTACGACCTATATCGGACGTGATAGATACTTTGCCATTAAAATGATATAATGAAAAACGTAAATATTGTTGATATTCATGCGCAAATTTAAATACATCTCTCTTAACGAGTTGACCTAGGAAAACCGTTAAAAGCGAGATTATATATATCTCTAATGTAATGAATAAAACCGGGAGATGAAGGAAATGAAAAAGGCAAACCCTCCACAACAACTAATTTTGATATTGCTTCCCTATCTCTATGTTTGTTGTATTTAGAGCCTACAATTCCCCCCGTCATAGGGTTAATTTGACCATGTACTTGGTCCGGACGATATCGTATGTGAACCTTGTCCCGATGGAGCGGCCGTTTGCGCACCCGGTTTTGAAGCCCGGGTATTGGGCATACCTAGTGGATGAGCACTTACTACGTGTCTAATTAAACCCCCGTCCCACCGTGACCTTTTCCGCTTTTAAATTTTAAAACATTTTTACAAATTTTACATATGGCTACTTGATTCTCTACGTCCCTATCAAAAAATGTCCATGCATCCGATTTTAATGGTCGTTTTTTGGACCTCGTCTCATACTAGGGGGAATAGGAGGTATTTCGGTTGAAGGTGCACTAGTGGGCGTGTTGTCATCAATATTAGTGGGTGTATCGTCTAGATCATCGTCTAAATTAAAGTCTTCTTGAGTTCCAGAAAATAACTCCTCGTCTAAATCTAATGGTATTGTAGGAAAATGTTGAGTATCAACAAAATCATCGTGTGTAGGAATAAGATGACTAGAAGAAGTACCCTTGCCCTGGTTGCCTCTACTAGAAGAAGCACCCTTACCCTTACCCTTAAACATACCTCTAATTCCTTCCATTTTAATTATATGCTAACAAATAATTAACGTAAATAAAATTAAGTGCGCTAAATAAAATAAACAGACAATAATAATTTAATGAAGGAACGAATGTACCAAACGCCGACGTAACGTCGACGTGTAATCGAGAGGTTGAAAATTGAAACTTTGCTCGATGGAAGATCCTCAAGCTAGTTGCCAACTTCACTCCCAATTCCCAAATGAATTAATAAAATTGAATATTTAGCAAACAATGTAGAGAGATATATTGAGAAATTAGAGAGATTGTAGGAAGATTTGTGAGAAAGATGAAGAGAAAATGAGTTATTTATAGTTGAAAAATTGGGTTAAAGTGTAAATATAAGAACTTATGGGTTAAAAATAAATATTAAGGGGTAGGGGGGGTTGGGGGAGGGGGGGGGCCTAAAATGGCCGTTGGTGCAACGGTTATTTTTGCAAAGGGGGTGTAATTGTCGGGGTCGGGACGGGCTCGGGTCTGGCGGGACGAGACATCGTCCCGTCCCGAGTTCGAGTCCCGCCCCCGTTAAATTTTTTTTTTTTTTTTTTTTTTTTAGAGCGGGGTCGGGTCGGGACCGGGGCGGGGTCGGGACGGGGTCGGGCCGGGGTCGGGTCGTCCCGGCCCACTGGCCAGCCTTAATTCAGATCCATGTTGTATAACGCCCATTTAAAATGAAAATGATTTTTTTTATACTCATGACTTAAACTTTGATTAAAAATAGAGGAATTTTATTCATATCATCGCAACTCGGTTGATAGCATGCACTATGATTTTAAGTCCTCAGAGGAACTATATTTAATACCCTATCGTATTCATCCAATTTCTTTTCCCCCAAACCAATTGTTATGTTGTAGTGTTTGAGAGTTAAAAATATTGACTGTTTATTATAATCAAGGTGTAAATTATATAAAACTGCTTAGAAAGTTTATATTTATTAGTTCGAGATGAATTTAAATGGAGATACATAGTCATTAAGAATTTATATAGTCAATTCTAATTTGTTTGAGACTAAGACACTATTATTATTATAGTTGATAAGTTTTTGTAAGAAACAACCGTATTTAACTCTTTTTATTTATTATGTCAAGACATTTGGGGTATAAAAGATGCGGGGTTCATAATTCTATTCATAACTTTTGATTATATTCTAAATAATTGATGAAAATATTGTCTAAAATAAATGTAAAAAAGTTGGTCATTTTGATCCTCATAAAATAAATCTTATCATTTCTTACGGTATGGAGTGAGTAGGCACATTTGTTTTCTACTTTTATTTTTCCTTTTTTTCTGTTAGCACATTCTTATTATAACTACGCATGTATAATTATAACTACGCATTCCATCCTAAAATGATTGTTATTTTCACTTCTCCAAAGTTGGATCAAATTATTCTTGACTAAAATTTTCAACACATCGTTTCATAACTTTTCAATATGAAAAAAGAAATATAAAAGTTAGTACCTTTTATGCACTTTTTGATTTAAAATCATATTTGAAAAGGAAATAAAGAAAAAAAGAGCTAGGTGTAAATAGAGCCACGGAATAAAGATAAAAATATATATTTGGCCACACATTTTGCGGAATTCCTTAACTTTATTTTTTCCATTTACAAAATTGACTAAAAAATAAAACATAAAAAAAGATAAAAAAATATAGCATACACAATCACAAGTTGTCCATTATGTGTCTATTTGCTTATATATAATTCGGTGGTCGTCCAGTCAGTCATGGGCCCATGGACCGCTGACCAAACATCATATTTCTTGTGGCCCACTCTTTATCCAGATATCTTTATGGGTCTCTAACATATTTTTAACTTTTTTTATACAAAAAAAAAAAATTATAAGCAGAAACAGGTAGGATTTAGAATTTAATTCTTTACGACAACTTCAAGTTAATATATATAATACTAATTGAATATTAGTTAAATGTTTATAATTTTTTTTGGAGATTTCTGAACATATATACATAGTATAGCAAAAAAAACTGAGTTAACGTAAACTCGTAATCACAACCGTGAATTCGCACCTATTTATAAGAGTGAGGTGACTTTTTCTTTTTTAAACATATGGTATCCGTAACATATTAACTCAACTATCCAAATTCCAGGAAATTGCAGAAAAAAGACATCATAAGGGGTGGTATCCGTAACATATTAACATTTTAAAAATGATCTCTATTGTCAATCGGGTAGAATATATAATTGCAGGCAAGAGTTTGAGGCATTTCAAGAAGTCATAGACAGGGAAATAGCGTAATGTGTTGCTTATCAAGCATGAGTAAAATTGTATTAACTTGTGAATAATTAAGCAGCATATGCAATTTTTACCTATGAGGCAGAAGTCGTGACGACCAGTTGAGCAAGTGAATATTAACTTTTTTTTAAAAAAAAAATTTGTTAAACGAGACCAAAAATTCAAGACTACTCCTTACGAATAGGGATGGCAGGTGGGTATAATTTTGCAGATTTCGCACCGCACCCGCCCCAGTTGGGGCGGGTATGGGTATAACTTTGGCGGGCAGTAAGGGGTATGAGTATTGAAAATGTACCCGCCACGGGTAGGCGGGTAGATGGTGGTTTTGCAGTTATACCCGCCTCCCCCACCTACCCGCCCCATAAGTCCAATAATATTAGACTAGTAGTTCGTATTTCGTATTCCGTAAGCCCATTCATAAGCCCAATACCCTTAATTAATATTAGACTACTACTAGGGTTTACTCATATCGGCACTTCAGCAGCAGTGCAACACTTTGTCTCTCTCTCTCTTAACTCTTAACCCTTACGCCCCAAAAGGCCAAAACCCATCATCGGCCGACGGCCATCGACCAACAGTCCATCACCATCGACCACGACCATCATTTCCCCCAAACTCATCGGCCATCGACCATCAGTCCATCACCATCGACCTTATTTCCCCCCAAAACCCATCATCGGCCATCGACCATCGACCATTGACCTTATTTCCCCCAAACCCATCGGCCATCGACCGTCAACCATCGACCGTCAACCATCGACCAACCCTTATTTCCCCCAAACCCGTCGGTCATTAGTTCGCTGCACCCAAACCCATCGGCCATTAGTTCGCTGCACCCAAACCATCGACCATTAGTTCGCTCCGCCTCAGTTTGCTACATCCAAAAAGGTTAGTCTATCGAAAAAAATTAAACATTTTCCCTTATATTTTGTTCACTGTCGAAGCATGATAAACTAGTCAGACCATTAACAAGAAATATGTGTTAGGTCTCATTTGATAAACTAATAATATTTTCCTATTTATTGAAGGTAAAAATGCATTAACATTTTGGTCATACTTGATCTTTGAAGTTGTTTGAACGAGAGATAGGACTATGTGTTTTGTATGCTCACTGGGAAAATCCATCCCTTTTGTTTCTCTATTTGAAGTTGGCTGGAGTAGTATGTATTGCACAGCCATTACTGATTACTGATTAGTGTTCTACCTCAAACAAATTTATGGATTGATTAATGATTATTGTTAGATGAACTATAGGATTGATTACTGATTAGTTTTCTGCCTCAAACAAATTTAACATTTTTCAATGTTTTCCTAATCTGTATATATGTAATTGCATAGGTAAGAATGGCAAGCAAGGGTAATGCCACTACTATGTCTTCCTCAAAACCATCAGATCCTTCTACGGCAAGTTGTACTCCGAATACAGTGGAAAAAGGTAAAGAAACTGAAGAGAGCCAAGAGCAAACTAATTCTGTAGATACTTCTGTTTTGCCCCGAACCAGTAGACATACATCAAAAGCTTGGGATAATTTTACAAGGAAACGAGTAGGGGAAGAAATAAAAGCGGAGTGCAACCATTTTTTGAAGCAACTTGCTGGAGTACCAAGAGCTGGAACAAGTCACTTGAAAGAGCATGCAAGTAAATGTTCAAAAAAGAAATGCATGGATCTCCGACAAACAAGGATGTTTGGTACACTTGCTATCCCTTGTGATACGAATGAGACGCTGACATTGTCCTCGTATGAGTTCCGCCAAGATAATGCGAGACAAGACTTAGCAGAAATGATTATTCTCCATGAATACCCACTAAGCATGGTTGAGCATTATGGCTTTAGAAAGTACTCTAATACTCTTCAACCAGGTTTCAAGGTTCCCTGCCGCAACACAACAAAAAAAAACATTCTCCAACGACACAATGTCGAAAAAGAAAGTATAAGTGCTTTGTTAAGGAAAGTCCAATGAAGGTTTGCTTTGACTACCGACATGTGGACTGCAAACTATAAAAAAAAAGGATACATGGCTGTCACCGCACACTTCGTTGATAATTCATGAAAATTCCAAAGTCGAAAAAGCAGGTACTCTTTCTTGTTTGGTTATGCAAGTTGTAATGTGGTAACTGGTTGTGATTATTTGATAGGTGTGGTCTTATATGATTATATGATTATGCAAGTATTATTATGTTCATATCAATCTAATAGGTTCTTGTATGTCCCGGCATCGCATACAGCTGAGGTGCTTGCCGAGTCTTTAAAAGAATGCATTCAATCTTGAAATCTTGATTTTAGATTGTCTTCTATAACGGTTGATAACTGCACTACAAATGATGCGATGATGAATTTATTGCGTTTGGAGTTTCCTTATGGTTCATTGATGTTGCATGGGCGTTTTCTTCATATGCGTTGTTGTGCACATATACTTAATTTGATTGTTCAAGATGGCTTATGTGCCGTTTTCAAAGAGGGTATTGAAAGAATTAGGGAAAGTGTTGTCTTTTGGACTTCATCACATAAGAGAGCTCAAAAATTTGAACAAGTAGCTAAGCAAGTTGTTCCTGATTGTTCAAAATCACTTATACTTGATTGTAAAACTCGATGGAATTTAGACGTATGGCATGCTTCTAGTTGCTATGAAGTTTAAGGAGGTGTTTGTTGTTTTAAGTGAGCGAGATAATTTGTACAAAAATTCACCACTTAGTGAAGATTGGGATAAGGTTGTGAAAATATGTGAACTATTGAAAGTGTTTAACGATATTACACATCAATTTTCTGCCTCGACGTATCCGACTGCCAATATTTATTTCCCTAGAATTTGTGAGATTAGAATCTTATTAACCAACTGGTTGTCCTCACCTACCATTTATATAGGAAAAATGATCGAGATAATGCTAGATAAATACCATAAGTATTGGTTAGATGTTAATGGTCGTATGGGCGTGGCAACTATACTTGATCCTAGGTTCAAGATGGCTCTCATTCGGTTTTACTTTGCTAAAATTTATGATACACTTGTTGTTGATGTTGAGGTAAAAATGATTTATGATTTTCTCAAGGAATTGGTGGATGAGTATGGGCACAAAATTGGTAATAATCCAGCTAGTAGTAGCCACGTGTCTTCAACTGATGTTACAAGTAGTATGAGAATGGGGTACATGCAAGAGTTTGCATAATTTGTGTCACAAGACAATAGTAAAGTTGGACTAAAATCTGATTTGGAGAAGTACTTGGAAGCTGAAACTGTACCACTTGTAGATGATTTCGATAATCTTAATTGGTGGAAAACAAATGGAAATAATTATCCCGTTCTCCAATAAATAGCAAGGGATATATTGAGCATTCCAGTTTCTACCGTCCCATCGGAATCCGCATTTAGCACTAGTGGACGTGTACTTGATCCTTATCGTAGTCGACTTCTTCCGGAAACGGTGGAGGCATTAATGTGTGCTCAAAACTAGATTTGGGCGGATATTAAAGGTAACATTCATTTGATTAAATTATTTATGTTGTATTAAATTAAAGTTAGACTATAATTACTTTGTTTATACATTATGCAGGTGGTGGTGATGTCAAGGAGATGGAAATATGTGATCTTGAGGAATATGATACGCAAGGCCTTTGTTGAATTACCTGAAATATCTCAATTGGAGAACAGGGCGTTCTGGTGATTAGTTACTTAGATGTTGCTAAAATGCTGCTAACTGATGTTGCTGGCTTGCTGAATTACCTGAAATGTTAATCGGTGTTCTTTTGCTTCGTTAACTAACGATGTTCTTTGCTTCTTTGCTAATTGGTGTTGCTGGTTTGCTGCTAACTGATGTTGATGGCTTGCTGCTAACTGATGTTGCTGCTAAATAATTCTGCAGATATGGACATGCTGGCTACTGCTAACTGATGTTATATTTAAATCCAGTTCTTGCTGATGGTGTTCCAAGAAAGTTGACAATTCTTGGATCAACTTTGTTTTTGTCATTTGTTAACTATACTGGTTTGACTATTGTTGGTTATGTTGGTGTTGCACTTGGGGTTATTTCACTTGGTGTTGCACTTGGGGTTAAGAACCAGCAGTTAAAGCAGCTAGCAGCTAGACCATTACTAGCAATTCTTGGTTTTTTAATCTTTCCATTTATTTGGAGTGTACCTGAAAATATTACTGGTTTGAGTTTGACTATTGTTGGTTCTATTTATTTGTCAGATCTTTTATTTCCTAAATCTCTATCTTTATCTGTTTCGTTATGTTATTTACTGAACATAACAGTGATGCCCAAGAGATAAAAAACTGACTACTGCTAAAAGAGTAGAAGAAGATAATAGAGAAATGTTTGTGCAGGCGGGTACAAGCGGGTATTGGCGGGTGACGTATATCCACTTGGGTGGTAGAGCGGGTGTGGATTTAAGAATATACCCGCCTAAGCGGGTATGGATGTTGAAATACGAGTGCGGGGGAGGGGTACCCGCCCCCGCCCCGCCCAATTGTCATCCCTACTTACGAAGGTTATTCCACGAATCACCCTCCAAATTCACAACGCGGATAATCCATTGTACCATAGAAAGTCCACTATGGAGATTTTAGTTTTTACCAATGATAGCTGAATTTTCGAACTTGAATTCGAGACCTTTTTACTAAGAACAAAGAATATTTTACCAGCCTTTTAATGATCAAGATGTCACCATTTCAAATATTAGTGTGGCGATTTAAATTCATGTGATCAAGGGTATTTAGTATGTTTACTCGTAATTAGTAATTACTATGAATGTTTACTATCATCTACTATTCTTGATTTGAACTTTATTATAGTTGAATAATTTAAGAACTATATTTATTTATGTTTGCACTAGCTAATAAATGTATATTCCTAACTTAGGAACCAAAAATGCTATTATCCCTAGCTTAAATCCTAAACAAAAATGCTATTATCCCTAACTTAAATCAGAGAACTGCCAAATTTGTGAAGAATTGGCTACAACAAATCACCAGAAATAAAGCTCAAACCATAAGAGATAGTTCTACAAATATCATTTAGGAGCATAGCAAGCATTTGTTACACTAGTTTTCTACACTAAATAAGCTGAAAACTTCATAGAGATAATCAAATTTCAACAACAGCCAGCAAGTTTGCTGGAACATTACAGTATGAAAAAAGAAAAAGAATAAAGAAGAAAAGAATCCGATGAAGGAACGAACAATCTGCTTCTACGTCTCATTGTTTTCATCAGATAATGCAATGGTACAATTATCTCGTAAGTATATTCCGCTATCCAATTTTACATCTCAACCATATGCAAGGGACAAGGAAAAAAAGCGAAGCAAAATGAAAAATTCTATCCTAAAGAATCTACGTTCAAACCTTACACGAGAAGTCCCTTTCCTTTGTAAACGTTGATTGGGAGAAGTTCTTTCTATAGCAGGTACTGAATTAGCTCTAAGTGAAATGTACCTCTAGACTTAAGTATTTCTTCAAAGAGAATACACGCATGTAATCCACATCCACGACTTTGGCTCAAGCTGTATTTTCCACCTATATTAAGCATTTTTATATCCAAACTTCCATACGATAATATCTTCCTAGGCAGCAATTCCTGAATCACAAATCAAAGAACATATGTAAGTAACTGTGATGCAAATGAAACAAATCAGTCAATGCATACATATAAGCATAGCAAGAAACGAAATCATGGTTGTGTGTGGTTTGGTTCTAGCTTAGCCCATGGCATCTCATTCACCAGCCACCAAATTGCAGCTTAGATTAAGATTTGCCATAACCAACTTGAGCCCATGAACGGCTAAGAGCTCGTTTGGATTAGCTGATTGTAGATAGTTGATAAGCTTTAGGTGTTGAAAAACAGTTTTAAGTGTTGAAACTGATTTTATAAATAAGCAGTTATGTGTTTGGTAAAAAAGTGTTGATAAGTTGTTCTTATGTTAGATGACTAAAAGACCCTCAAATCTTTTTGCAAACAATTATGAATTTAAAAGAATCCTTGTAAAGAAAAGGAGTAATGACGGATACAGAGTGAAGACAAAGTTAGGAATTTTGCTTTGGGAGAGCGATTTTGAGAATTACAAAAAAATATCAAGGATAAAATAGTAAAATACTTGGTCAAACCGAAGTGCTTATAAGCTGAAAAATCATAAGTTGGGGATGACCAACTTATGACTTTTGACTGATGGTGTTTATCAAATGCGTAGAGAAGCTAAAAAGTGCTTATAAACTAGTTTGACCCAGCTTATAAGCTTAGCCAAACACCCAACATAATTTTTTGGGCCCCCCCCCCCTCTTCTTTTTAAGTATAGGTGTAAAGATGAAGTCAAACTGAAGGTGACGATGATAACTTAAGAGCACAATAAGCAATAGGAGCAATGATGTGCGATTCGTGGCAGACCTTCTTAGTGCATGCATTGAAAAGACATTACGACAATTAGCTAAAAGTGAAAAGATGAGGAGTTCTTTTACCTTTATTTGATCTATTTGCAACACTATAACCACCAATGTAACCGAGTGAGTCTGCATTCTCGAGTCCATACCCAAAGGAAGCAGAGCCATCTAGTTCTGGAGATGCTGAACGCCATGCTGAGTCCTCATAAAGCGAAGTACCTACATTACCATACAAGATGCCAAAAGCTCCAGCATGAGGTGATGTATTGACAGCATTTTTTACCGAGTTTCGTCCATACCCGGCCCCACCTGCTTCGCCACTGTTAGCAATGTTGCCATTACCAAAAGAACCATTTCCTCCACCTTGACCCGAAATTGAAGAGGAACCCCAAATTGTTCCGAGACCCCCTAAAGTTCCATATCCCGCAGCCCTGCTTCCAGAGCCAACAAAATCAGTAGATTTGGCGGAATTTGTTCCATAATTAACACTCTCGTTGTCCCACAGGTTCCATCCTACTGAATTCAAGATTGAACCGCTTCCAACCCTTCCCGGGGCAAACCCGACAGGACCGTTGTACCTGTTTGAATTCCCGTTATAAAAGGAACTGAATCCACCACGTGCATAATTAGAACCAAAAGTTCCACTTCCACCATAGTTTGGGTTCAATGTGGAGTCTATGCCTGTTGGGATATTAAAGTCAGCGGGATTAAAGGAAGAATATCTGTTCCGACCAGCAGTAAGTGAACTGTATCTACCTTCCATTCTCATTCCATAATTTCCGATCGAGCTCGGATTAACATAACCTTGAGTATATGCGTTAAGCAAATTGTTAACCCTGTTCAAACCATAATTCTGTCCGTTAAACGGGCTTCGGGCTGGACTAGGTGATAGCTCTTTGGGTACTGCACGCTTAACCTCAACCATTTTACCGTTAAGTTCATGAAACGTTTTGTATAGAACTTTATCAACTGCCTCCTCCGAGTCATAAGTGATGAATCCAAAACCTCTTGGTCTTTGTGTATTGTGATCGTACATCACCACAACATCCGTGATTGTCCCGAATTGATCAAAGTAATTCTTGAAGTCACTCTCGGTGACCGAGGACGCCAAACCTCCAACAAAAATCTTTTTAGTACGAGTGGGACCCGGAGAGCCTTGCGTACTCCCATTGTTTCTGGTGATGTGTTGATCATCTCTCGGAACAGCCTTCTTCGCCTCTACCTGGAGATCAAAGGGAAATAGTAAAAATGTATACATTAAGGTAAAATGGAAAGGTGTTTGACTGGACATAGAGTTTAAGATAAAAAGGATGACTTTCAAAACTTGTGGTCTAAAATAAGCCTTAGATATTTATGTGGCTATAAATCAAATGTGTCATTCTTTTTGGAAACTGACTAAAAAGGAAAGAGTGTCACATAAATTGGAATGGAGGGAGTAACAAGTTATCGAAAGTCCTTAGCAGAAGTTCATTCTTATAACACGGTTTCATTAAATTGCTACAAATACAAGTTTGCTGGTAATTGATTATGTAAGAAATTCCAGAAGAAATGAAAAAGGGCCAGACCCCAAATCCTACGAACTAATCTGCTTGCTTTCATTAACCGTGCTTCTTGTCTACATCTCCATGTACTATTTCAAAGATCAAACTATTTCCGTCGTTTAGTTCCGTGCAACATTTGTTAGTTAGAACTGTTAATTCAGTACAGCTCATCTCAAGCTAGTCAACTTAGCTTCAATTAATACATATAGCTGCAATCACATTAACTATGGTAATACTAAACATTTGTCAGATCGAAACACTTAATTGATGTTCCTTGTCCTTTTCCGAAATGCTTTGTCTTGCTTTCTATAGTATTACTTTCGTTATGTCCTTTTTGACCTGCTTTGATATGCTTTCTCTTGAGCCGAGGGTCTATCGGAAACAACCTCTCTACCTCCCAAGGTAGGGGTAAGGTCTGCGTACACTCTACCCTCCCAGACACCACTTGTGGGTGTTGTTGTTGTTGTTGTTATCAGATCGAATCATCCAGATACACCCTTCATAAACTTTCGTTCATGAATTTTTAACAGTTAGCAAATAACAATTACCATTATCATAAATTTGAAATTTTTAGACTAAATTCTAATAATAAGTCCAAATGTTATATTGGGCACATGTTACTTACAGTTCTACCATCAATGATATGTTTTTCTTTGACAACTCTTTCGGCAACAGAAGGGTCTGCAAAAACGACAAAACCAAAACCACGAGCACGCCCAGTGATCCGATCTTTCATGATCACGGCTTCAACCACATCACCAAAAGCTTGGAAATATTCTTTGAGACGATCTTCATTAGTGTCCCAAGAAATTCCCCCAACAAACAATTTACCAAGCTCCATTTCCATTCTACACATCAAAAAGTACCACTCATAATCATCAAAATGAAACTAAACATAATCAAGAATAGATCTTCAAACCGAAATTCGGATCACTAACTTCACCAAGTAAAAAGAATAATAAAGGATCTCAACAAACTCATCAAATTGGATAATTCAACTTAAAGTTCTGCTACTCTAACAACCTTAACAATCAAGAATCCATTACCCCATCAATGCAACAATTCAATATGAACATCAAAATGCAACAACAACAACAACAACAAACCCAGTGTGATCCCACAAGTGGGTCGATGTATGCAGACCTTACCCCTACCTTTGTGAGGTAGAGAGACTGTTTCCGCGGAACATCAAAATGCAGATTAGTAAAACAAAAACAAAAAGGATTTCATTAACACAGTAGATTCCAATAATCAGCTATAACAAGAGATCATCTGATCTTCAACAGATCAAAGATCAACACACCCACAAACCATAATTCTCCACAAAATAGAAACCAATAAAGATCAAAACTTTATAACATAAAACATGAACAATAAACCAAGAAACAACATACCCATAATCCAAAATTCTCTATAAAGCAATAAAGATCAAAATTTATAACATAAAACATTAAACTAACACAGTATAGACCAAGAATCAACATACCCATAATCCAAAATTCTCTACAAAGCAATAAAGATCAAAACTTTATAACATAAAACATTAAACTAATACAGTATAGACCAAAAATCAACATACCCACAAGCCAAAATCCTTACAAAAATCCAAAAAGATTAAAACTTTGAACATAAAACATGGATAAACAGATCAAAGATTGAATGTTTTACCAATAGATAAAGGCCAAGAAGAGAAATGGGTGTTATTCAAGATCGATTAGAGAGGCATATATAGAAAGAGGGGCTTAAAAGGCCCTCTCTTTATCCTCTCTAAACGTTCTAAATTCACCAAAACACACAAAAATGGAGTTGTTATTTTTTGAGAGAGAAGAGAGAGGAAAAAGGTACGAGAGAAAAGAGAGTGTGGTGTAAGAATGATTTACATCTAAAATGGTTAACACTGTATATATATAAAAATATATATTTGTATATATTTTGTATATTTGTATATTACTTCTATAATTTCTTGACCAGGTTCGCACTTCAAGCCGTGTAAATAGTCTGATGCAAGTTAAGACTGTGTATAATAAATTTTTATGGTCCGACTTTTTCTCGAACTCGCGCATAGCGGAAGCTTAGTGCACGACCTGTCATTTTTCCCCCTATAATTTCTTATACTTTGATTTCTGATACTCCATTCATCCCAATTTAAGTATCTTAGTTTGACTAAATACGTAGTTTAAAAAATAAAGGGAGACTTTTGAATCTTGTTATCTTAAATTAAAAATATATATAATGTACTTTAATCTTATAGTTATAAATTTATCGTGTACTATCTTTGAATTGTCAACTTATTAAATGTGGAAAGAGACACTCTTTTGGGGACATACCAAAAAGGAAAGTAAGACACTTAAAATTGAACGGAGGAAGTAATAGTTAGCGTCTCTCGTTCCTGGCGTAACATATTATTTTGTTGTAGTTATTATTCTTTTTTTCTATTTGACCTGCTTTGTTATTGTTCTACTATTTTATTGTTCTATTCTTAGCCGGAGGTCTGTCGAAAACAGTTTTTCTACCTGTGGGTCTACGTACAACATATCCTCCCCAGACCCCATAAAAGTGGGGTTAGATTGGGTATGTTGCTATTATTGTCGATAAATATTTACAACAACAACATACTCAGTGTAATCCCACAAAGTAGATCTAAGGAGGGTACGATGTATGCAAAACTTACCTCTATCTTTGTGGGGGCAGACTGTCGAAGCTGTGGGATGTAAAAATATATATGTCGGGGAGGTTCCGCCTTAGAGAGAAGCCTCCGCGCGAGCGGTGATGGACGAAGCCAAAGCGAAAATGTCAGCTTGAGTAACGTAAATATTGGTGAGAATCCAATATCCCGAAAACCTAAAAGTTCCTCCGCAAGGTTCGTGTATATATGTTGTATCCTAATATTGTGAGACAGAGCGTTCTTTGGCTATCCTACCTAACAGTTACTCCGCAAGGTTCGTGTATATATGTTGTATCCTAATATTGAGAGAGAGAGAGCACTCTTTGGCTATCCTTTCTCCCCCTCTCTCGTGTGTGTGAGAAAATGTAGAAGCGGAGAGGAGACAATGGAAGATGACGACTTTAACATTGTTTTATATAAATAGATTTTTGAATTTTTAAAACTGTTTTTTTCCCCATAAATATAACTAACTGGACAGTAAATATTGACATTTACTTCTTCGTAATTTTTTATTTTTATTTTTATTTTTTGTCCACTGATTGTCAATATTTTCAGACAATTGTCTTACATTTTTCTTTTTCCATTTTTTTTTTCTAATTTCATTAGTTTTGAAGGAAATAAACTAAAATTCACTCCTCTGGTACATTTGGTTTTCTAGTATAATAATACAACAATATATCCGGCGTATTTCCATAAGTGGGGTCTGGGGAGAGTATAATGTACGCATACCTTATCTCTACCTTTGTGCTATAAAGAGAATGTTTCCGATAGACCCTTGGCTCAAAAAAAAACTTTTCTAGTATACTAATAGTACTAAATAACTTATTTATTCTTAACAATCATTTTGCTATAATTTCACAATTACTTTCCTTTCAATCATTCGGTATTCAAAACCTATCAGTCCGACTAAGCTAGATACGTATCGGGTAGATTCATTAAGAACGTGAAACGCTTCTGTTTGAAACGAATTTTCAAATATAGAAAATAAACAGCAACCACAAAATAATTTATTTATCAAGATTGTGAGTACAAATCTATTTATTCCCTTGAATCTTCTCTCCTAATTTTCTTCTCTTTAATTCGAGGGTTGTTACTGGCGTATTTCTCGAACGTAGGATGATTTGGATGTGGACTTTCTTGGGGTGTATTTGATCTCCAAGAACGTCAAGGCGGCACTTCGAGTTGATCTTGATGAAGAGCGTCCCTTGATCATTGCCTCTTTGAGAAAGACGGTATTTGATGCCTATCATGCCTTGATCTCTTTATGAATATCTCATGAATTTATGGGATTTTCGAGATGCCTTTTCAGAAGAATATATGTCCCTTTATATATGCGTGAGTTAGGGTTTAGAATAGAGTAGCCTCCTAGAAACCCTAACAGACTTAGAGTTTGAAGATGGAATAGACTCGTCTTGTAGAGTCCCAAAATTTCGATGTCTACAAATTACCCCTACTTCAAGGCTTGTCGGAATGTAGACTTGTCGAAACTTAGAGATGAGACTTGAAGTATCCATAAAAATGGAGCTTCCATCTTCAACTGCAGTTTGATTTGTAAGAGAATAGATGAAGAGCACACTTGGTCCCACTGGGCGTGCCAATTTGTTTACAACGAATTTTCAAATACAAAAAATAAACTGCAACCACAAAATAATTTATTTATCAAGATTGTGAGTACAAATCTGTTTATTCCCTTGATTCTTCTGTCCTATTTTTTTCTCCGTAATTCGAGGGCCGTTAGTGGCGTATTTCTCGAACGTAGGATGATTTGGATGTGGACTTTCTTGAGGTGTATTTGATCTCCAAGAATACCAGGGCAGCACTTCGAGTTGATCTTGATGAAAAGCGTCCATTGATCTTTGCAACTTTGAGAAAGACAACATTTGATGCCTATCATGTCTTGATCTCTTTATGAATATCTCATGAATTTGTGGGATTTTCGGGATGCCTTTTCAGGGGAATATGTGTCCCTTTATATATGCGCGAGTTAGGGTTTAGGGTAAAGTAGCCTCCAAGAAATCCTAACAGACTTAGAGTTTGAAGATGGAATGGACTCGTCTTGTAGAGTCCTACAAAATTTCGATGTCTACAAATGCCCCCTACTTCAAGGCTTGTCGGAGTGTAGACTTGCCGAAACTCAGAGATGAGACTTGAAATATCCATAAAAATGGAGCTTCCATCTATAACTGCAGATTTGATTTGTGAGAGAAGAGATGAAGAGCATACTTGGTCCCACGTGGCGTGCCAATTTATTTGCAATAAATTTTTGTTCTTGAAAATAATAATCAAGACAAGAAAAATATGAAGAAACAAGAATATTTTATTGATAAACATTGTGGGTACAAGATCTGTTTAATCTCTTGATTCTTCTCTCCTAATATTTTTTTCGTAATTTGAGGGTCGTTAGTAGCATATTTCTCGAACGTAGGAAGACCTCCTTGTGATGTATTTGATCTCCAAGAACGTTAGACAGTTTGATAAAGACAATATTTGATGTTGTGATCTCTTTGTGAATATCCCAGTAATTTATGAGATTTTTGAGATTTAATGTATGATTTCTTTATAAATACCAATGAATTTATGAGATATTCGAGATTTTGATCTCTTTGTGATTATTCCATGAGTTTATGAAACTTTCGAGATGCCTTTTCAATGGAATATGTGCCCTTTTTATAGGCGTGAGCTAGGGTTTAGGGTAGAGTAGCCTCCAAGAAATTCTAAAACTAGACTTTAGAATTTGAAGATGAATCGGACTCGTCTGGTAGAGTGCAAAATTTCAATGTCTACAAATGACTCATACTTCAAGGCTTGTCGGAGTGTAGACTTGCTGAAATTCAAAGTGTTACACCTCGTAGTTTCGCGTTCCGTCATGACGTTGATAGGATATCGCTATTCTGGGAAGAGGTACGACTTTATGAATGGGTAATGAAGGTTTACGGCTTGAGTATGGATATTACGGAGTGTTTGGAAACTAATCAGATAAAAGAAAATATGTTTTGACGAAATCGGAAAACTGTGTGTTTTGATAGCGGAGTTGACGAACCGTCAAAGTTCAAGCTACACCGTTAATTTTCCTAGCGGTTGACGGGAAGACTGATGGACCTTCAAACTTTTGACGGTCCGTCAAATAGACCGTCAAACTGCGTCGGTGTAGTTTTGGTTACGGGTTTATATTGGGAATTCCCAATTTGCATATTATTTTTCTTCCATAACAAACCCTACACACCCTCCCCAAACCATCTCTAGCATACTCTAACATCCCTAAGTTGAAATCGAAGCCTATTACACAAGAGTAACGTGATAAATCCCGTGATTAACATAATAATATTCTTCTCCATACAAAGTTGGATTTTGAAAACAAACCCTTGCAAATCAGATTGCTCACTGTTTTGAGGAGATTATGAAGTATTAAGGTAAATTCTATCCTCTTCTATCTATGGTTAGAGTTGATTGGTGGTTTGGAGAACTGCATAAGGTGAACATTGACAAAGTGCAGTCACCAAATAATGATGTAAGAGAACTGCACGACTAATTTAGAGTCGATGATGTACTAGCAGTGAAATGTTAGTATAGTTTGTTCGAATGACAGTTTGAGATAATTTTGGTTCAAAAAAAGAACTCTATCGGTTAGAACCTAAGAATCGTTATACTCGAGTGGCCTAGATTCTAGCTTCATGTTAATATTCATGCGATATAATTCCTTTATTCTATTCGATTTATCAAGTTGGACCAGGTACCATATGTAATGAATATTTCTGAAGCAAACGTAGCAAGTGCAGCTTGGATGTCAACAAAAAAATGTTAAGGTAAGTTATGGCTGAACCCTCTTTAACTTCTACAAGTAAAAGCGGCCATATGAGGCCGATTGATGTTATTTTGATAATGTGTTGCCCTGTATGGCATTGGATATATGTTGAGCTGCTTGACAGGTTTGGACAGTCCTGTTTACAAAGGAAACTTTGCCGAAATTTCTGGAAAATTTGGGAGTTAGAATATTTTCAACATTTGCAAAGATGTTACACCTTGTAGTTTCACATTCAGTCATGACGTTGATAGGATACCGATGTTCCGGGAAGAGGTATGGCTTTACAAAAGGGTAATGAAGGTTTATGGCTTCAGTATAGAAGTTTCGGAGTGTTTGGAAACTAATCAGATCAAAGGAAATATGTTTCGACGAAATCGGAAAACTGTGCGTTTTGACGGCGGAGTTGACGGACCGTCAAAGTGCAGGCTGGACCATCAATTTTCTTAGCAATTGACGAGAAGATATATGGACCGTCAAACTTTTATGGTCCATCAAATGGACCGTCAAACTGCGTCGGTGCAATTTTGGTAAAAATGGATATTACATCTCTCACTGCAAATTTAATTTGTGAGAGAAGGGATGAAGAGCATACTTGGTCCCACTAAGCGTGCCAATTTGTTTGCAATGAATTTTCAAATACAGAAAATAAATTACAACCACAAAATAATTTATTTATCAAGATTGTGAGTACAAATCTATTTATTCCCTTGATTCTTCTCTCCTATTTTCCTTCTCCATAATTCGAGGGCCGTTAGTGACGTATTTCTCGAATGTATGATGATTTGGATGTGGACTTTCTTGGGGTGTATTTGATCTCCAAGAACGCCAGGGCAACACTTCGAGTTGATCTTGATGAAGAACATCCCTTGATTTTTGCGTCTTTGGGAAAGACAATATTTGATGCCTATCATGCCTTGATTTTTTTATGAATATCCCATGAATTTGTGGGATTTTTGAGATTCTTTTTCAGGGAATATGTGTCCCTTTATATATGCGTGAGTTAGGGTTTAGGGTAAAGTAGCCTCCAAGAAATCCTAACAGATGGTCTCATCTTGTAGAGTCCTACAAATTTTCGATGTCTACATCTCCTTATCAAAAAGCTTTCTTTTTTTAAGGCTTGAACCTAAAACCTCTGATCAATGATGAATGAGTTTTAACCGACTCACCACATTTCTTAGTGGTACATTTTCACAAATACGTTTTAACCTTTTTGTCATCTATCACTTCATCCCATATAGGCCGAGACAATAAAATTCTTACCTACTACATTTAGATAATCATCGACAAATTATTAAAATACAAGATTTTGGATGTCTTTCGCCATTCAAGTTCTTGTTGAAAAATTAAAGACTTACCATTTTAAATGAGATAATAATATGTGAGAAATCGCGAATCGAATTTTCTTTAAAGACATTAGAGTAGGATAATGTGTCCTTAATCAAACGAAGTAACACATTTTTTTTTACATAGTAGTTTACCAAATTAGAATTTACAATAACTAGTGGATTAAAAGTGCTATTATCGTCAAAATGTTTGGCATATGTAGTATCTTGAATATCTTATCAACATTAATACCGATTGCTTAAGAAACGTAGGAACTAGCTTCTAAACTAGGCAGAAATTTCTTCTTTAACAATTAATCGTTTACAAGAGTTACGTAAATCGTAGAAATTAAAGGCCAAATTTTAGATACATAAATAATTAATCTCACCAATTAAAGTGAGAATATATATCATTTTATAAATTGGCAATATTAACTATTTTCGTTTTTTACCAAGTTATGTGCCCCTATAAACAAGACGAATTAATTAATCTTAGATATTAATTATTCAAGAATATTAGAATTATACCAAGCTTCCATCATTCCTTCATGTGGTGGAAAGGCATGAACCACAACCCAAAAACATGGACTAAGTCACATGCTACGTCAAAACTTTTAAAAATACATATATATATTTTGGTTAAAATATGTTAGTAATTGGTATATATAATACAAAAGGAAAAAAAGAAGAAGGAATACACTTATGTTCCTTTAATTATTAGTAAAAAATTAATCTTGATTCTTGTGATATTTGCTTAGCACGTAAAATCTTTAATTAATTAAATAAATACATTTTTTGCTACTTTCATATCGAATTATTAACTGTTACACTATTTAATGATCTATATCTAATGTTAAGTTTATATTATTATCTAATATTTGAGGATAATATAATTCTAAAAATAATCTAAATATAATGTAATTCTTACAAAAAGAGATAAAATATATATAATTTTTGTTCATTGAATGTTAATGTATTAAGTCAGATGTCACTAGGACCAAAATTGGAAGTTAGCAATAATTGAGAGACTAAATTTTTTATTTTCCAAGAAAGATTAAAAAATAAATAGAAGAAGCTGTAAATATATAGGGAAAAAGCGATAATCTTTAAAGATGAAATGGCTTTTTCAACTGCATTTCGAATAAGATAAGAATTTTAATTTTTTAACATCAAGACTCACTTATTTATCCAACTTTTTGAATAAAAAAATGAAAAGAAAGTGGGAAATGTGTGTTGGACAGATTGGATTCCTTGTTTGCCTATTCATCTAAAAAAGGAATAAAAACAGGTAGACTTAGATTTAATCAAAATACAAAAAAAAAGATTATTATAGTTTTATACTAATTTAATATACTGCATATACACATGGATGAGGCAAACAAATCGAAGAGACTAATGAAGTAACGCAATTTTGTTTATATTTTTAAGAAAACTCAAAATGACAACTAATTTACAGTAACTTACCAATCGTCCCTTCATTCTTAGTGGCAACTTTTTTAAAAAAAAATAAATACTGTTAAGACTTTCTAATCTTACAAGTCAACAACTATTTTAGGTGATTGCTTGTTATTATCAAACGGTGTGTTTGAGGTCGTAAGTATCTTTTAATTTTTAACATGAGGTTTTAAGTTTGATATCTGAAAATATAGTCGTCTGTGATAGCTAGTGAGAATAATTTTATGTTCCAAAAAGCAATTATTTCATTAATTTATAGATATATTATATACGAAGTATCGAAATGAATTTAAATAAATAAATATGATCAGTAAAATTTCATAAAGTTCGTCGATTCTTACTTTTTAAAAAGAAATTGTGATAGTCATGATTATCATTGTTGCTCTATTGAAACAAGGCAAGTATGGGTTGCTTAGTTAGTTATTGAAAAATATTGTAGAAAAAAGAAAATTACTGAAAACAAACATTTGGAGAATTAAAGATGGTTAAATTTAATAAGTTATTTAAATAGTTTTCTCCCTTTTCTTAAATTAAAACATTGACATGTTGTCAAGGGAAAACATTCTGGGATTAGGTGTATTTTCCCTTCTTGGTTATGTCATGTGCAGTGGGACATACTATAAGAAGTCAGTTGACAATTTACTTGGGACATGTAAATTTGCAATACCCTGTAATATCATTAAAATTATAGTCGAGCTGTAAGTATACAGAGATTTTGGGTGCAAAACGAATGCAGTTGAGTAGGTAACGTTTTATTTTCACGGTAAAATTTTTTGGCGTGAATCTGGATTAGCTAGACGCCTAAGTGGGTACCCGTTAATAAGTGGAAAATAAGATGAACAGTAATTCCTAGATAATATCTTTGTGACCAAGAAATGTACCGCAATCTAAGCACTCTGTTTTTTGTTTTCTCTTTCCTTTTATAGGGGTTGAAAATTAATTATTGTTGTGCCCAAGAAAGAAGGATATTGCCTTATATTCTCCTTTTGCTTTTCTTTTTTCTTTTTGAGCTATGTCAAAATTCATGGATATCATAATTATTTTTTCATTCATTTATTTTTGAGGCGTTCTTTTTGTAGTTGAACTAAGCGTATAAGATAGTAGTAGCGATTTAGTAGCTCAGTTGGTTGGTTACCTAATCTTTCACCTTAGTGGTGAGAGTTCGAATCTCCACGTTGTAATTCCCTTCTCATTTTCCCTTCCCCTATCCTCTATGTAATTAAAAAAAATGTATAAGATAGTATAGCAACTTTGATATTTGTCCTTTATACCTTCGAAAATCACTTGGAAATACTTTCAAAGATATCTTAATGAAAAAAATTCTGTATGTCTTTGTATCCTTAGCGGTGGCGGAACCCGAATTTTCATCTAGGGACATGGCGGATTTAGTCATGACCCAGGGCAAAAAATTACAATGTATATTTAGGGTAAATTTTATGTGTTCATGTACATATATTAACTTTTGAACACCCTGAACAAATGCAAAAGGCTAGCTCAAGTGGTCCAGTTGTTTTTCCGAATACACTGAGTGAAAATTATGGATCTGCCACTGCTAGGGGGTTCAAAAATATGAAGAATACACGAAGAAACCAAGCGGGTTCAACATATACTATATATACAATAAAATAATTAATTTAAACATTGTATATACACTATAATTTCTCGCCGGGAGGGTTCGGATGAATCGTATCCACCAAGGAATTCGTGAAATTTCTGTGAATTGCGTTGGGGAAAATCTACCAAAGCTAGGCATATCGATAGATTCCTTTCCCGTTGCTAAGGGAGAGCAAGAAAGCACATATTATCTGGTCAGTATATATGACCAATCAAGATCAGAGGAGCGGGTAAAATCAGGATTGTGAATGTCCATTTCGAGATAAGGAGTGGGCCTAACGGCATATCCATTTTCTTGCTCGTTAGCGCTTGACTCATAAAATAAAAAGAGTCTTTCTTGCTTGAGAACTACTTGGATGCTTTACAAGCGATATCCAAAGGAATAGGTACAATACAACTTATCATCGAAAACCAAACAAAGCTGTAGCCAAGTTTACTGTTCGCCTATCGACTAGAGTCAAGCTTCGACCGCGACTGTTCGTCGCTTCTGCCGTCTTATTCCGTCATCTGAGATCCAAGTCAGCACCGACAAAAATCTCTTGATTTCTCGTGCCTACCTAGCTCCGCCCCTGATTCTTAGTTAGATAGTTGGTTACAATATCCTTTTCACATACTCTCCGAATATTTGCTTTGCCAAAAGAGGTAAAAGAAAAAACTTGCCTAAGAACCAAATTCTCATACTAATAATCACTATTTTTCTTGTTATATGCTTGATCATCATTTGCAGAGGCGAATTTAGGATAATTTTTATATTGAATTCATTGCTTTAGTTGAACTATATATAGTGTATATATAAAAATACCACATTAATTTAAAATCAGCTGATATAAAATATCAAGGATTCATTTGCATATCTGAGTGATTATTATTTTTAGACCATTATAAAATTAAAAAGATTGTTATTACCACCAAAATTTATGATAAAGTGGTAAGTACTCATCAATTCTTATTTAGAAATTTTAAATTCGAGCACTGAATGAAATAATCTTTGATAAAAAGCGTTTTACCTCTCAAATTTAAAAAATGGGGCGAATTTAGATTAAACGAGCCTCAAACCAAATAAAAAATGTTGCCGTCTTCAATTGTATATATGATAAACTGGACTTTTGAGTTCGGTTTTGCCAACTGTTGGTCAATGCATATAATGGATAGGCCTTTTGGACACAATTATATTTACTAAATGAATGATTATATCACACGCAAAAGCTAATTATATATCACTACAAACATTTCATAAAATCATTTGGGTTTCCACAAGCCGCCTTGGGAATTTAAAGTTACACTCATAGTCTTATTTAGATCTCAGTTCTATTTTTGGTAACTAAATTATTACTATCATCGATAGTAATATAAATAAAAATTTATCTGCACTCTATATTCACTTAATTTATCACAATTAAGTAATTTGATGAGGTTCAAATATGTATTAATAATCATAATTAAGTGAAAAATGACTATGCGCAAAGCACATATCATGCACCTATTAATTTGCGGTAAACATCATATCATATGCGATTAAGTCTATAACAATAATATATCTAATTTAAGTGTTATTTATTTATTGCAGAAGAGTTTAGGTGACTAATTTTTTGGCTCCATCTAATTCAAAACTAAAAAGATGTGTTGTTCATCTATCTCTTTCGGTTTTAGGTGATTATATAGTTTTATTGCTATTGTATTAGACAGTTTATTGTTGCTATATCATTTCTGTTTCAAAATTTAAAACATGAGATCAATAGTTTTCTCTCTCTTTGAATGAACTAGATCTATCATAGATTTTCTTTTTGCCTTATTCTATTACTATTTGATATTAACATAGTTTACTCTTTTGATTATAATCTTTTTAAACTTCTTTAAAAATTTGATAACAAAAAAGATTGTGACTTTATGCACTTCTACAGAAAAAAAAGTAATACTATATAATTTCTATTGTATTTCCATAGCATTCTTATCATTGAACTACTAATAACACCGAAACTCAGTTCGCACGAGAAATTTTAAAAATGAAACTTTTTTTTTACCCCTCCTCAAAATCTTTTCTTTTTATTTCTTTGGTGATTAAAATCCACAACCTCCGAATTTAGAGATGGAGGATGCTTACCATATGAGCAAACTCAAGTTGTCAAATAATAGAACTAACAATTGAGGTGAATTAGGGTAGAAATGAGAAATTTCAACAAAAATTATTCTTAAATAGTAATTTAATATTTTGAATTTGAGCTTTCCTCCGAGCGAATTGATTCTAATATTCAAGTGTAGAAGGGTATAAAAGTGGACACTTTATCCCTGAGTTTCGAATGTTACAGATGGCCCCATACGTTAACAACTTGAATATTTTAATAAAAGTAGTAATTACATAGTTATCTTAATATTCATATTAAAAATTAGACCATATAGTAATCAAAATCCACCCTTTTACAATGTACAATTGGTAGGTAATTTTTTTTTTATTTTTCATTCGGTATTCGATATCCACGTTAAAACTTGATTATATTTGAATTCACCCTAAGTAGATCTTATTTCTGAAAAAAAGCATTTTCTAACAATGATTTTTTTATACCAATAAATCAAAGACAAAGAATTCTATAAGAGATAACCAGACTCATCCTCTTGTGGTCAATTGGTAGGTAAGTTAGTATTTCCCACCCTTCTTGGTTTCCATCTTCCCAAGTCCCCAATTTTCCCTCTAAGCCAAGAACCTAAAACCCTTGCCCCCTTTTTCTTATCTCATCAATTTCACTCAATTTCCCATGAAATTACGAACAATTTCAACCCAAAAGTCTAAAAATTTCATACTACATGTTTACATTATCAAGAATGAAATCACTTCTTTTCCCAGTACTTTCAAGACCCAATACCATTCCTTTATCTTCCTGTTTTCATTTTCAAGAACCCATTTTAGTATACAAGAGATATGGGGTTCTTGTTAGTACTTTCAAGAACCCTAGTTATAGTAAAATAATAAACCCCATGAGTAAAGTTTGTTCCTTTAGATGTTGTACTGTGCAAAACCATAGTCAAGTTAGGGTCTTGCATAGTTCGGGTTCTGGTGAGGTTCATGTGATTGTTGGTCCTATGTTTGCTGGAAAAACTACTACTCTTTTAAAGAGGATTAAGTCTGAAAGAAGCAATGGCAGGTTAGGATTCTCTTATGTTTCTAATTTGGTTTTTGTGTCTTGGTTTTGTATGTAATGACATGGATTAGGGTATAAAGTTAGTAGGTAGCCCGCTTTTCTTTCCTTACTAGTAGCCGAAGTATTTTCATGCAGTTTCTTATCCTTTGAATTTTGTTACTATCTACTCTCGCTTGTTATTAGCTTAGCATACTATTTTCTTGTAGTTACTGTTCCTTTTCCTTGTTGATCTGCTTTATTTTTTCTTTATCTTGAGCCTAGGGTTTATCGGAAACGTCTTTACCTCTCAAGGTAGAGTAAGGTCTGCGTACACTCTACCTTTTCCAGACCCCACTTGTGGGACTACACTGGATATGTTGTTGTTGATTTTATATGTAACGAAATGCTTTGCATGATTAAAGTTCATATTTTTGCACCTCTTCTAAGGCTTTTTTGTTTTTGGGATAAAATATCTGTTCTTTGGCTTTAATACCTACCTCCGTTCCAATTTATGTGACACTGTTTGACTAGGCACAGTTTTAAGAAAGAAAGGATGACTCTTGAAATTTGTGGTCTAAAACAAACTTTAGACATTTGTGTGGCTATAAATCATTTCATTAAGGGTAAATGAGGAATTTTAAAGTTGTTTCTAGTTATAGAAATGTGACATTCTTTTTGGGATAAACTAAAAAAGGAAAGTGTGCCACGTAAATTGGGATGGAGGGAGTATTAATCTGTTGGAGCAGAAAGTGTGCCTCAACTGTTCTTTTGGGCCATCATATATTTATTTGTTTAGGTTCCTCCTATGAGGATCTGTATATCTACTTAGCTACTTACTTTATAGTGTCTTACAAGCTTTGTAGAATTTATATAAGTAGGACTTTTGGCTAGTATCCTAAGACTTTGATGTACTATATATACCTTAAAATGAAACATGGACGATGATGCATCGAAGCCAATGTTTTCTCTTGCCTCAGAATTGGTTTTGGTTGATAGCTTAACAGTGGCGTGGGGAGAATGACACGGTATTCAGTAACATAGAAAAGCATTTTTTCAGCTGCGTGTTGCCATATTGTGCGATATTTCTCCAAGACCAAGTTTTTGTTTATTTTATTGAACAGATAACTGTAAAGATATCTTTCACGAGTTTAAGGACATTGTTGGGCAAGACTTTAACACCTGAGTTCCGACTTAGTCATTCATATGATCATCTTCAGTGAGGGTGCTCTATGTTGGAACTTACAAGTTACAACCCCACCACCACCAAAACAAAAAAGGAAAGAAAGTTGTTGCAGCACTAAATTTCCGTGCTGCTATGTGGACTCGGTTTCCCTGCAGTTCTTAGATGTTAAAAGTTTGCAAAGTTTTGTTGTTACTCAACCTTTCATCTTTCTCATTGAATGATTGTCTCCTTTTTTTTCTAAATTTTGTTGGTCTTCACTGGGCTTTTTGCTGTTTCCTTTGCATTCTTCCCTGGGGTGTTCAAATCTCCATGCTCTTTGCCTCTCTCATGTTGAGGAAGTAAATTTGAATTGAAATCATGGTTGGTAATATTCCCAGTTTTCAGGCCAACGGCGTAAAGAATTCCCTCTATTTGGATGAGACAATAAAAGGTCTCTGTTTCTCAGGAAGGGTGGCTGAAGCAGTTGGAATATTGTGCCGCTCCGGTGTACAGGTGGAGGCAGAAACTTATTCCCTTGTTTTGCAAGAGTGTATTTTTCGGCAAGCGTATAAGAAAGGGAAAAGAGTCCATTGGCAAATGATTGTTCTCGGCTTTGTTCCGAATGAGTATCTGACTATTAAGTTGTTAATTTTGTATGCAAAAGCAGGAGACTTGGATACAGCACACACCATATTTGATAAGCTGCAATTCAAATGTCTAATTTCGTGGAACGCTATGATCGCCGGATACGTGCAGAAGGGCTTGGAGGAAGTAGGCTTGAGTCTCTACCATAATATGAAACAGAGAGATTTACTTCCAGATCAGTATACATATTCGTCAGTCTTCAGAGCCTGTGCCGCTTTAGCTGTCCTGGATCAGGGCAAGCAAGCACACGCATTGTTGATTAAAAGCCAAATTAGTGGAAATATTGTAGTTAATAGTGCGCTTATGGACATGTATTTCAAGTGTAGTTCTCCATCTGATGGCTATCTTGTGTTTAGTAAGTCCTTAGAAAGGAATGTGATAACATGGACTGCTTTGATATCCGGGTACGGACAAAATGGAAGAATAAAAGATGTTCTCGAATCGTTTCATAGGATGATCGATGAAGGATTTAGGCCAAACCATGTTACGTTTCTTGCAGTTCTTTCTGCTTGTAGCCATGGAGGTCTAGTAGAAAGAGGTAAGGAGTATTTTTCATCAATGACGAGAGATTACAGGCTTCGACCGAGAGGAAAACACTACGCAGCTATTGTGGATCTTTTGGGCCGTGCTGGAAGATTACAAGAGGCTCATGAGTTTGTCAAAAATTCGTGTTGTGGGGACCACCCGGTATTATGGGGTGCCTTACTTGGGGCTTGTAAGATTCATGGTAATATCGAGATGGTAAAACTTGCTGCCCAAAATTTCTTTGATTTGGAGCCTGAGAATGCAGGCAAATATGTTGTCTTGTCTAATGCTTATGCTTCATTTGGTTTGTGGAACAATGTTGCGGAGATAAGGAGACTGATGAAGGACTCAGGGGTGAAAAAGGAACCTGGTTATAGCATGATTGAGGTTCAAAGACAAGCACATTTCTTCTTTATGGAACATAATGCTCATGAACAGACAGATAAGATATATAAATCGGTCAAAGATATGACAGGTGTCTTAAAAGACGTTGGTGATGTTCCAGATTTACTGAGTTAAAAGGAAAGGACCAACATCAATATAGATTGTTTGGTTGAATACGCAGCCACTTAGCTGCAAAGAGTCTTATTAAAGGGGCAATTTAGTCAGAAATCTTCTGTGGAGATGCCATTTGCCTTTGAATGCGAAAATTGGATCGTGTTTTCCCAACAGTTTCAATTGATACAAGATGGTGCGATTTGGCAAGCAAGGGCTTGCTATTTGCTTCTATGAGGAACATGTATGTGAATAAACAGATAGATTGCCTACCAAGTAATGTGATGGATCTCGGTTCATGCGGTTCGTAAAACAAGTTTACCAAAGAAAACATGTCCTCTTAGGGTCAATTTAGACTATTTTGCTGTAACAATAGAGTTGGCTAGTTTATAATAAAATGCTTAAACAGCCTCGCCTCATCATAATTTGAACTTATAGCAAATGAGTTTATTTCTTCTACGATACATATTCTAACCAATGCTGCCCATAGATTATGAATTTAGGGCATTCTAGGAAACATTTCATGTAAAGTTTGTCTTTCAATTTGTATTTATTTTGTTATATGCTATGTCCAGTAGTTAAGCAGATCACTCTATGTTGTCACTAAGCTACATTTAGGCTATGCATGAAATGTTTCGATTGTTGGCAGTGTTTGAAAGATTTTAGAATCTTAACCAATCTATGACTTTTACTCTGAACAAGAGATAGATCAATACATTTGTTGTGTGAATAACCATTTAATATGTTTTGTTCTGAGATGGGTTCTAGTAATTTTGTTCAAATTCTTTCTCTTCCTGTTCGGGGTAGGCCCCAATGGGGTTAAGGTTATAGGCTCATGGTCATTTAAACCAGTTCCTCTGGAGCATTCACTGTTCTTTTAGAGTTATTAGTTTATTATGGTAGACAACTGCACATAATTCTTTGTTATAGAATTACCTTCAAGATATCAAAAGTTCAATATTAGAATTAAGGACATATAATTTGGATCCACGAAGCATGCAAACCTCTGAGTTTTGTAGTGCTGCTAGAAATTTGATGATCTTGATAGAGATTTTAAGGCTTCCTGATGTTCTCATGTCATTGCTTGATTTAATTGCCGTGCTATTTCCCCCCCTCTGCAGAAGTGTAGCAATTATAAAGTCGGACAAGGATACAAGATATGGGTCGGATTCCATTGTGTCACATGATGGGGACAGATTGCCATGCTGGCCTTTAGCTAATCTATCGTCATTCAAACAAAGATGTGGTTCTGAAGCA
Organism: Anisodus tanguticus; assembly: GCA_034509755.1. Lineage (NCBI taxonomy): Eukaryota > Viridiplantae > Streptophyta > Magnoliopsida > Solanales > Solanaceae > Anisodus > Anisodus tanguticus. Next base: position 584,375 of record CM067543.1, on the reverse strand, counting down.
TATAGTAAGGTAACACTACAACGGGAAAATATTGGGATGCGAATATATTAGATGATTAGTGTAGGACCTTCTCAATGCAAAAAGTCTACTTTTGAGTGCGTTCTTCCAAAAAATTTACATTTGAAGGGTAATATTCAATTCTTGAAAAGTTAGGGGCTCCAACCCTCTAAATAACCCCCAGTTGTAAGAAGAAATGGTATAATCATGAAGCACTAGTTTCGAAAGTTGGTCAGTGAACTTTCTTTGCTAGTATGTCACAATATTGTATTTTGACTTTTATCATTACTCATTTTTCTTTGTATACATGACTGTACTTTTTTGTGACTGTTACATGGTTTCAGTTAGAGGTCATTGGCATTGATGAAGCTCAGTTTTTTGAGGATCTATATGATTTCTGTACGGAAGTTGCCGACCATGATGGCAAGATTGTGATAGTTGCTGGACTTGATGGTGACTATCTAAGGTACTACTTCCGTTTAGTCTCTGTGCACTTTAATGTAATCACCTTGAAATACTTCATATGTACTGAATGCGATTCTAAGTTGCAAACGTACTGATCTGTATTGGATCATATTTTGGGTTTTGCAGAAGGAGCTTCGGTTCAGTTCTTGATGTAATACCAATTGCTGATACTGTGACCAAACTTACTGCACAATGTGAACTTTGTGGTAATCGTGCTTCTTTCACCTTGAGGAAGACAGAGGAGACGAGAACAGAGTTGATTGCAGGAGCAGAAGTATATATGCCTGTGTGCCGCAAGCACTACGTGAGTGGACAAGTGGTCAAAGAGGCTACTAGAAGTGTTCTAGAGTCTCAGAAGGTTGAATGCAACTCTATTTTGTAATATATCAGCAGCACTAGTCTTTGCAATATAATAGGATATTGATGATGCCACTTTTCTTCTAAGGAGCTTTGCACTTCCAATATCTATGTAGTTGTTTATAGGCCATTTGCTTAGAAATGTTAACCAACTATTGTACTTCAAAGTCTCTCATTTGCCAAAGCCTTTGAGGACAGAGTTACTCGATATTTGTGCTGGTAAGAGGTCTCTAGTATTCTGTAGGATTGCGAGCAAGTTGGCTCGAACATCGTAGTTATAAAAAAAAATCACGACTGTACTTCCATGTCATATTTTGGGGAGGGGTGCTCCTCCAAGTGAAAAAAATGAAATGGTTTGTCTATGGTTAATTCTTTTTACTAATTGTTTTCTTTGTACATTCTTCCAATATAAACAGAAATTTAAAAATAATGGTCAAGATTTCTATATAAAAAAAAGGGGGGAAAAGTGCACATCAATCTAAATTACCATGTTAAAATTAGCTTTCTTCATAAAACCACCAAAACATTTGTTTGTTAATTCAATATAGCTACTCAAACAAACTTATCTGATTTTCTTTTTCAAGTTACAATTTTTTAACTCCAAATGTGGTTGATAATAAGTGCTTTACTATGTCATGTTTAAATTTAAGTAATGAATACACTATTTTAAGTCGTAAGAAATAAATTTCTCGTCTCAAACACAAACTATAGCAATATCCTAAGTGCATAAAACATAAAAGATGTCAGGTTATTGGACATAATATAGATAAACAAATGCTTTTGTACTACACACAAAAACTCTTACAAAATATTACTACAAATCTCAAACAAATACTAGTTTCTAACACTAACACTACAATTTTACACTGATTTGCATCATCCCAGATTCACCCTCTTGTTACACAGTACAAACAAAAGAGACAGATTATACAGAAGTAACATAAACAAAAAACACAGAAACAAGATTGTCCTCCTCAATACTGTCTTGATTATGAATTCCAGGCTCTCTGAGAAACTGGATTTAGACTTTTGATAATAAAGATCACATGTTTCCCAGGTCTGTTGTGTTCAAGAACCGAGCAACGTGCCATTAGGACTCCGGCTAGAGCTTGATGTCGCGTTTCCTCTCTATGCTCCTGCAAGAACAGATGCAAATGAATCTTACATCAGTTATTTCCAACCATGTTTGATTTGCTATTAAAGTCAGACCTCTCTATAACATCCTTCATAGCAAAACCATTTTTTATGTTATGCTATATTATATGTTCACTATAACAACATTTAGCCATAGCAGCCAAAAGGTATCTAGACAAACGACGTTGTTATAGCGAGGTTTGACTGTACTGATAAAAGGACGAGATGCATTATTTGCCTTTGTGGATTTCAATGCTTTCTGAATCACATAATTGCCAAAGGGATCTTTGGCTAGTTGAACTAGTGCTTTTTCATCAGTTAGAAGAACATCAACTACTGAAATCATTCCAGATTTTGATGACTCTGCATTTCTCAACAACATGGCTACCACCTTTTTTGAAGGCTAGTGTTAAGTACTGCTTCTCAAGTTGACCGAATATCTTACTCGAAATCTTTTCCTAGTTCAAGAACATGCTGCACAACATAGTTCCTGTTGTAACAAGAACATACTCAAATTATTAACATAAACCAGAAACCAGCTAACAGTTGTGACAGACAGGAAAAAGGGTGAAAAAGGTGAAAATAACCCCTCTACTATATGAAATATCTTAATTTACCCCCTGCAGTTAGCAAATCGTCTTGTATCGTCTCTTGACTCTAAGGGATCTCTGACTTGAAGTATAACAAACACTAGGGTGTAAATACTCTTATAGCCGAAAAGGATTTTGCACTCATTCAATTATAACGGACGACGCGTGGATTCCAAATCAGACTTATATTAAATTGGGGAACATTTTAATCGAGGTTTTATCAAGATCCTTATTACGCGTGCTAGATCAAATAGAGCACATATTAGGCGCCGCTTGCCCAAACATGATTTAATGCGGTCCGACAAATACTGGGTGCCGCCTACCCAGACATGCAAAATGCGGTTTAACAAATACTGAGTGCCGCCTACCCAGACATATATTATGTCGGACACTATACTAATTATTTAAATGACAATCAAGTAAACAATTAGGGAACACAATTAATTCAAGCGCACATTATCAAATAACATGCTAAATTAACAATAATCCTGGGCTAATTAATTTGTTTCAACTTAGAAAATATTTAAATTCAAATTTAAAACTCAATTTTCAATTTTCGGAATTTTCTGCTCATCCAAACAGTCCCTTAATAATTCAGAAATTAAAATTTAATTTTCAAGAGTTTTTCTGCAATTTTCAGAACCTTAAAATAGTTATAGATTCACCCAGGGACTGAATCTGCTTTTCTTAAGTTTACAGATTTACCCTAAGGATCAAATATGCTGATTTTAAAAACCCTTTTAAATTTCCAGAAAATTTGCAGGGATCAAATTGCAATTTCAAAAGTTTTTAAAATTTTCAGATTTAACCTAAGAGCTAAATTGCAATTTCGGAAATCCTAATTTAATTTCAATTAGATCCGAACCATTTCAAATATTCAAAATAAATTTCAACCCCAAATCAAATTTGGGAGTCGAATTTTGGGGCGAAATTGACAGAATTAAACACCACCTGTCGACAGCACTCGTTGGGCCGAACTCACCGGTGGTCTCAATTCACAGTGTGATGGCCCACGGCGGCCGGAATTCGAGCCGCCGCCGGCGGTTTCCAAAACCGTCGGCGGTGACTCATTTCCGGCGACTTTCGCCGTGTAACACCACCACCGTTCGATTCCTCTCGTCGATACGATCACGGTGGTGGTATTACTTCACCATTTCGACGCCGAGGCAGCCGGAAATAGCCCCGCCGTCGGAGGATTTTCCGGCATCTACGCCGCGTCCCGTCACCTCTCAACACCTTTATCGACCATCTTATAAAGTGGATTTCTCGATAATGATAATTGTGGAGACGGTAGTAGAATACGTCGAATCGCCCGAAACATGCCGGAAACCGCCACTGTTTTAAATTTTATTTTTTTCCCTAAAATTAATTTAATAAATTAAAACAATTAATTTTCCCATGTAATGTTATTGCAATGATATAACCAAGATACTGCTTGCTGAAATAGCCAAGAAGCTGCCTTCTGAAATAGCCAAGAAGCAGCTTGCTGAATTAGTGATGCAAGCGGGTTTGCATCATTTAACCATAAACAGCTTTCTGAAATAACCATCAGGGAACACATCCCGTTCATCCTCAGGTTCGATCTTCCTCTCAATTTCTCCTTTTCACATGTTGTTCACTACTTCATTAGTAACAAAATTCATGTCCCTTTTATTGTTTCAGTTCTGTAGAATTTTATATTCAAGATTGTATTTTTATAATGTGTATACGGAGAGGAGGTCGTACACTCTACTCTCATCAGACCCCATCTGGTGGGATTATACTGATATGCCGTTGTTGTTGTGTACAGAGAGGAATTATGTGGTTGTGAATCATGATTTCCTTTTAAATTAGAACTATAAAGCTAACTAATGAGTAAGGATCCTTCCCCTTAAGTCCTTCAGTTCATTATTGAATATAAAGAGCAAATTAGGTATCTAGATGCATTTGATGCTTGTTTATAGTGTGTTGTAAATTCAGCAGCTTATGAAATAAATTCCAGCATATTTTACCATTATTAATGACATCAACTACTACAACAACAATATACCGAGTGTAATCCGGCAAGTGGGGTGTGGAAAGGGTAGTGTGTATGCAGATCTTATCCTTGTAGGAATTTGTTGGGTTCGTAAGCACAACGGAAGTTTGAAAATTTTACTTACCCAACAATGATGCTGACATGACTTATACGATAATCATATAAAGTGTTCAAAACACGATAAGGAAAACTTACAGGTTTTCGAGCGCTGGATTCACCACTAAGGTGTCCACGCGATTAGTCTCCTCGAGTGCAAAGTCTAACTCCAGTGTATTTTCTTTGCAAGAAAGCTAGGAAATCTTGCTTCAGGACCTGAGAAGTAATTTTCTGTCAACTAATAATTATGGGGTATGTGTTATATATATAGGAGTCTAGGACAAAACAGGAAAACCTGACCCATGTTAATGTCACACGTCCTAATGGACGACCAGTGTCCCAATTTTAGGCCAGTAATTTCTGGCCCAATTGTTTTCCTGTATTTGTCCAAGTACCCATATAATATATCCAATACATTTAATTAAATCCGAAATCTAATTCGACTTAATTAAATAATTTCTTTCAAATAGAAATATTCCATAATTATTATAAATTAAATATCTTGATTCTCAATCGAGTATTTAATATTTTCTCAATACACTCTTAGATCGAAGAAACAGTTGCATATAGTGTGACCCTATAAGCCTTCACATATCGACATTAATCTAATTAAGGTCCATACGAAACTCCTAGACTACGTCGTATGACGAACTCAATATGTGAAGTACGTTTACATGAATCCAGCAAACTTAACCTTTATGTGGAACTAAAAATTCCTTTCATTCGCGACACACTCGATTAAGCTTAGGATTTGCCAAGTGTCTATCCAAATGGCTTAATCACTTTATCTCACATTTATTAGTTGACAACTAGACCATATTCTAAATATGTCTCTTGCACTGGCCAGTGACTTTAGTCAACCTAATAACATTGAGAAGATGAGGGCTCTCTCAAATTTCCAATTGAGGAATGAATCTTATTCTTGACTCAACTACCACCTTAATTTACATCCTGATGCACCCAACACAAGCCGTATCTTATCCAGAAGGAGTTTAAGCTTAGAACTTGGTCAAAGTACATCATTCTGTAAACAAGGTGCGTATTGACCTCAAGTCAAAGGACCTTTATATTCCACACACTGATAACACTATAGACATGTATAACAAATAGTTTATCGGCAGGGTATACCAATACTTCTCCAAAGTATCCATGTGTCCATCACGAGTAACCATTACTCGTAGCTGTGAGACATACTACATTCTCCAAGAATGTGATGCAGACCACATGTCGACTTATAGCATATCATCGATATCCCATTCTCGATGATCATTAGTTGAGACTATTTTGAGAGTTACGTTCTATCATTAATATCTCACTTTATTAATGACAACGTAAGCTCAAGGGATGCACATATATGAATAATTGCAAACAATAATTGCAAATGCCATAAATATTAATCTCATTAATAATACGAATGTGTTCAAGTACGTTTTGTCCCTAATATAGATTGTCTCTAGGACATACATACTTTCAACCCCTACCTTGGAAAGTAGAGAGGTTATTTCCGATAGACCCTCGGCTCAAGGAAAAACATATCAAAGCAATACATGAAAGAAATAATGTAAGTGAAGAAGCCATGACAAAAATAGATATCATGACAAAGCATTCTGGAAAAAAAGAACAGTAACTACTACAAAATAATACTATAATCAAAGTATGAGAAACAAAAGATAGTAATAGAAATCGAAGAACAAGAAACTACAAGAATAATACGACGACTACTAGTACGGAAGGATAAGCGAGACAACGTTCAATTACCTACTAGCCTTCTACTCTAATTCGTATCCTCCATAGTCTCCTATCTAAGGTCATGACATCAACTGTTTATGGATATTTACCGAAACTTTGAATTGTTTCCTTCTATCTTCTTATTGAGTTGTGCCTATCACCTGTAACAGCCTGAGAAACGAAACTTGACCGCTTCTTGATTGTCCCTGAAGATTGCTGATTATTTTGCATTTAAGTCTCCTGTGTTTATGCATAATATTCTCTTTGTGTGAGTGTATTGGATTATGTCCTGAACGAGATGTGTTTAAATCTTTTGAACGGTCGTTGAACTGGAACAAGTATTCCTAGGACAAATAAGATCATAACCTCATTACAACCCTTGAGAGACGAGCCTAATGTACAAAATAATCACCAAATATACGACTATGCTATAACGGAAACATCTCAAATCAGAACGATGTGAAAAACAAAGCATATGTTTATCAACAACACCCCCCCTTGAAATACATAATTTCTTAGTATTGCCAAATTATAGAAGTTCTTTTGAATGTTATGGTCTGTTTTCATAAAGGAGACCTTTCTCTGGTGTATCTATTGAAACTAAGGCGTTCGGTTACCTTTCTCTCAAAAAAGTGTTTTTATTTTCGGAGTTTATTAAATCAGCTGAAATTGAATTGGGTTTTGCTTAAAGCTTGATGTGGTTAACGTTGTTTGATGAATGTGGTGTGAGTTTGATGGGATTAAACTGACTCAATTTCTAGATGTTAATAATTGAATGTATAGGAGAGAAACTTACTGTTAATATGATTGTCCTTGTTGGACAACATTTACAATTCGATATTACTCTAATGGTTGTAGACATATCTAGAATACTTAGCTTGTGGTACATAGAGATTTCGGATATTTGTTGGTTTAATGCATAGGGTTATCTTTCCTTATCATTTTTCTCTGCTGAATTAACCGATTTTGGCTGTTTAACATAACGGACGTCATTTTCGAACTTGGCACTGATTTTATTTTTGTTGCAATTTTTTGAAACAGGAAGTCGTGGAAACGAAGCCTGCAGAATTCAATGTTTTTGTTGATAGAACGTTAGTTATTCCCTTTGTGTATGCGCGCCTCAAAAAGGTATAGCACTCGATTCCATTACATGCATCTGGGGCAATAGACCTTGATACGGAGCTAGAATTGCTAACTATGATGAATGGGCTAACTATGAATATGATGCCGGAAATAGACCGATTTTATATAACACATTGAGGTGGCTGTAAAATGTTTACAAAGAGCAATAGTGTGTAGTGAGAATTGACAAAGCTTACGACTAACTACTGAGTTTACTTCAGTAATATGATGTTACTTTTGCCGCATGAATGATGGGAAATACTCCCTCTGTCCCAAAATGATTGACCTACTTTCCTTATTAGTTAATTCTAAAAAGATTGACAATTTTCTATATTTAAAAATAATTTAACTTTATAAAATCATTGACAGCCACACAAATATCTAAGATTTGTTTTGGACCACAAATTTCAAAAGTCTTCATTTATTTCTTAAACTCCGTGTCAAGTCAAGCTAGGTGAATCTTTTGGGATGGAGGGAGTATTATGTTTAGGACGTTGCAAACTTTTTTGTCTCTTTTCTGATGGTCAATGAAATTTATGTGAAATGACAGTGTTATTTTGCACTCTTATGTATATAAACTTTAATGATTACAATCTCCATAGAACAAGAAGACTGAAAGGGTATAAACATTCTCACCAACAACTAACAAGTTGTCTATTATCGAAGTATTTTATATGTCAGCCTTACTCAAGTATCCGAAGGATCAAGCATTTTCTTGGTTTTATATCAAGCCTTACTAGTTGCCATTTTTATATTGTTATTTGCATATATTGAAACATTAATCACCATTAGATGGTGGTACCTACGAAATTACTCGAGATGCATGCAAGTTAATTCAAGAACATATGCACAAGTTAATTCACGACTAAGAAGATGTGCTAATTCACGAATCAACTAATTTAATCAAGTTAAAGTCTTTACATTATTTGACACATTTGGAAAGCTAGAAATATGCCGTGACTACATGAATTTCCTACTTGATTTCAACTTGTATATCTCCCAATGCTAATGATAGTGATCTTGTTTTGCAACAAGATGGTATTGTTATGTACTTATGTTCCAAGATGCAGGTCTGCAAACAGATTAGGAAGGCAAGCACCGGTGTGGTAAACGTGGATAAATGTCGATGTTTGCTTCAAGCCCTTGACCCCGATTCAATTTGTAGGGAAGGCCACGATCATTGAAGCACTAGCAATTCGGGAAGTTTTACATCGAGCACTCTAAAATGGTTGGACAAAGATTCATATATTATCAGATGCAAAAAAATGTGGTACAAAAGGTGGAAGTCTCATGGGAGATAGATGCATCCCTTTAATGATATAAATATTGTATATATTTCTTTGACCTGGAATATAGTAGCTCATAGTTTAGCAAAGTTTTATTTGATAAACCAGATCAGTTCAAGCTTAAATGAGTCCATTTGATAGTTAATAACATTTTTTTCTCAGTACAAAGAGAGCAAAAGAGAAATAATTGTGTAATATGAAAGATCAAGTTCACAAAGGAGGTATATAAATTTCATCTCCTCAATGACATTCTTGCCATTTGATTCTAATGTAACCAAGAAAAGATGAACAACTACAAAAAAGCCCTGCAGCTTAATCCTTAACGTTATTACCAACAACAACAATGCAGCTAATATGAAACACTAGTCTGAACTTTTTAACCTTAAAATGGTACCTTAAGTTCTTGCAAAATCCATAAGTAAAAAAATGAGAAAACAATCTTCAATTTGCATTAAGTGCTCGAGCCAGACGCTTAACATCAATTAACCTTATGCCTCGTCGCGATCTACCTGAATATTATTTAAACTTCAGCACGATAGAAAGCCAAGAAAAAGAAAAAGACATCACAAGTATGTATTGAAACCTATGTTGCTCGGACTCTTAAGAAATGCAGTCGGGTGCGTGTCGGATCCTCCAGAAACGTGTATTTTGGTTCCTCCAACAAAGCAATTTTGGAGAGTCTGAGCAACATAGATTGGAACTTACTCTCTGTAGTGACATTGTCCTTTGACATCAAACTGGTCCCAATTTCTTGATTATCACTTGAAAGAGAATTCAATATTCTTGCAAGATGTCTTATTTGATATAAAGGCAGAATATTTGGACTCCTCTGTACTTTATATCTCCTTTCTTCAACTCCTATTCAATCACACAGAAAAAAGATGAACCTTTTCAATGGAAGGAGTAATAAAATAGTATTACCAATGTCTAACAAGGGGCGGAGCTAGAGCTTTGTCGTCGGAACCTAGTAGGTTCGGCTCAAACCTTGTATTTGCGATTAAAATCCACTTAATATGTATAGGTTGTTTATATAAGAACCTAATTCAGAACCCATAAACTCAAAAATTCTAGTTTTGCCTATATGACCAACTCTTATTTAACCCCTTAACGTAGCTTATAAACTTATAAGTTCAGAAAACCTTTCACATAACTTGGTACATGAACCATAATCAACTTGTTATCTGATTTGAACCACTACTCAGAGATGGTTGCCTTAGGCTGTAGGTCATTAGCCTTAAAACAACTAAGCAAAAAAGGCTTCAAAAGGTCTGGTCTGGCGGTCGATGAAGTGGATGAAAACCACGGAAATTAAAGATTGAAATTTCAGTAGAGACGAAAAATGTTAAAGTGGTTTCAAAATGTTACTTGGTGATTTCTTCTTGGTAAACAGAGTTACTGGTATCAATATTGGCGGGCGATAGCAGGTACCCCGTGGAATAGACGAGGTGCACACAAGCTGGCCGGGACAATATCGTTATTAAAGAAATTTAACAAAAAATGTACAATTCAGAACATACGCAATGTACTTGATGCATCCGGTTCTTCTTGTGATTTATACAATTCAGGATGAAATGCAGCATCAGATAATTGAACCTCGAGTCCTGAAACAGGAACAATTGCTTGATTTTCTTCTTCATTAGAGTATCCTGCATAGAGACAGAATCTAAGATTTAAACTTATAGGTTCTGAATTCTGCAATAACGTATTCAAATTCTATAAGTGGGTTCTAAACTTGAAATATATATATATATATATATAAATTCTGCAATAACGTATTCAAATTCTATAAGTGGGTTCTAAACTAGAAATATATAAATATAAATTTCATAACACAAATACATGGTTAGCTCCGCCTCTACCTGCACTAGCAGTACTATCATAATTTTGAGAAGTTGAAAATGAATTGTTCAACACTTTTTGTCTTCTCAATTGGTAGTTTCTTCGACGTCTAGCTAAATGTTTTTCCCTCTCCTCATTGCTCATTATTTGCCTTCTCAATCTATCACGAATTCGACGACGTTCTCTCTCTTCTTCTTTCTGTGCATTCCGCCAATTCTTTACGACGTGCCATTCTTTAGTTTCAGCTAACTCTTCAGTATCCATCGAACCATGTATTGTTGAAGTTTTTCTCCAATATTTGATTGAACTGCAACACAAGATTTCATGCTTCAATCAGTGCAAAAGAGGTAGAAGTGTTTAATATTGGAATAAAATGGATCTAAATAGAGCGGAATGGATATAACAAATATCAATATTTATCGTATATTTGGTAAAGATGTGAAGCCCCTAGAGATTTGATCGGGTGATAAGAGCATATCTTCATATGATGTGTGTAATACTGTGTATTAGGCGTGCGTCATCAGTGGTGGAGGTAGAGGGGGGCGGAAAGTGGTTCACATAAACCCCTTCATCCAAGAATCACAGTATATATACAAGATCAATTGATGTTAAACCCCTCGATGAAAATTTTGCCTCCGTCACTACATGTTAGGGTTCGAACTATGCCACAGATAGAAGTCCGGCATATTTATAAAGTGTAAGTGGAGAATAGTAGAGAATCAAACCCATTATTTATCGAACTTCAAAGCGTGAGCCACTCACCTTCGAGAATTTCTAGATTATGATAAAGAAGATGTGAATTTATGTGACACATCTGCTAGTAGCTTTTTGCTGATAAAGAGAGATATATAAGCAAAATGTGTAACACTTTCGACATAACTTAGAAGACAATGTACAAAAGATTTTAGGTCATAAATATGATTCTAAGATTTCAAGAAATCTTATTAGGGTTCTTTGACACTCCCATAATACCATCCTTACCTATGAAAACACATTTTTATATTGCCGCTTCTTAGTGCCATATTTATGTTAATTTACTTTCCAATGCTACATAAACAAGGTAAAGACGAAATCATTAGTAATCGCTGGTAAACCATACGAAGATAAATTCTTTCCCGATCAAAACTTATTTTTACTAATATCTTCAATAAGCTTCAAATTATAAATAAAATCAATATAAAAAAAAAAAGGCAAATGCCAATACCTTAGCATGACAAGAGATTTTCGTCAACAGTTCTATGAAATGAACGATTAAACCTATATTTCTCAATTTTAAAAGAGAAAAAAAAAGAGAACCTTTTTCTTGGGAATTGGTAGAAGATAAAAACAAAAAAAAAAGAATTACCTTTACTTTATGGCCAATAGTACTATATATCCCACGTCCTTAATCATCCATAACACACAAATCTGCATCCATAGAAAAACACAGAAAAAAATTAATTTAATTTCACCATAATCACGAAAGAATTAAAAAAAACAAGATACTCTTTTATTTAAAATATCCCACAAAAATGAAAAATAAATAATTAATTCTTGATAGGGACTGAAAAACCTACCTGTGTTGATGGTGACTGAGGAGAGGATTTGTTAATTCAGATTCAAATAAGAGATAGAAGAGAATACTGAGCTTACGTTTTTTTAATAGAAAAATAATACACTCATAATTTTTTTTAAGGCCTATTTTGGTTATTGGTTAAAGGTTTTTAATTTTAACAAATTAGATTTTGCCACCTTTACACAAAAGGGTGAAAAAAGATCTGCTTATATTACGAAATTTGGGGTTGTTTGATCCATTTGGCGTAATTACTTAGTCCTCATCCAAAATTTGGATTTAATAAAATTACATAAATTGCTAATATTTCCTTCCAAGTATTTCCTTTTTTTATTTATTTCCAAGATTGAATTCTTTTTCTTCCCCTTTTTGCTATTTTCTGGGGGAGAAAGTAAATAGTATTATTTGTGAAAATATAAGTGGGATGCCTCCTTCAATTTATCTTCTTAAATATTTGTACCATTAAAATTTGGGGTCCTGAATGATTCTTATATAAACTTTACTGTAAAATTGTATTGCTTAACATGAAACATAGGCTATTACAAATGAGTCTTATTTTGTGCTACATTGAGTCATGCAAAAAAAAAACTGTTACGCTTTAGCACATCCCTTTTTCTTATTCCGGCAACTACTGCAAGAACTATTACTGCGCCTCAATTCCAAAAAAGTTAGAATTTATCTGAGTGAAATATTATACAAAACAAAAATAAAAAGTATAAAAAGTTCTTCATATTTTCTCTTAGACATATAGCAGTGTAGGTTGTGAATTGGATATGTTTGTCCTTTTAACCGAATTAGCACATCTTCCTTTTTCCTTATTGAATAGTGGAGCTCCGTGAAACAATGACTGAATCCGGAGAGTTTGATCCATATATTCTATTCGGTACACTACATATTTGACTACTTGCAAACCTCTAACCAAGGCTTGCTTCCAAGATGAATTACAAACATTTAATCCTTTCATGATAGAACTTGATTGTGGACTGAAGATTTAATGTGAAGGACACAAAGTATCGTATTATTCATTTCACAGGACCTTGGTAAACAGAAGCTCTAAAATTGATATAGAGGTAGAGGATAATTCCTGCCAAGATGACAGCTCCTGCGGTAGGCGTTTCTACGTGAGCTTCGGTTAACAAAATATGAACTGGTAACAAGAATGTATAACTAAAGAAGAGGATCCAAATATAAAAGGGAAACAAAGAAACAAGAAACCTTGTGCTCAATTAGAAGGCTGAAACTGGATTTCATATACATTAGCAGAGTACTCAAGAACTAGTTGAGAAAAGCCTATAAACTTGGAGAAGATTGACAATAACCAGATGTGGAGGTATGGAGTCTTATTTCAAACTCACCATATTCCTCCATATGCTGGCATTACAAACCTAATATTTCATACTCCGAGCTCCGTATATGAAACGAAAAGGGTTTAAAATACACTCTTCTAGTCTTCAACGAAAGATAAAGACCGAGATCATATGGCAAAATTTACAGATTTTTGACAACAGTAGTCATCTCCAGGCAGAAGAAGTTGCTAAAGCTCTATTTTTCCATCCAAGATAAAGTGCCCCTTCACTTTCTGCAAATCGATAATTTGGGCTGTACTCCAACAACATGTCCTTGATGGTCTCACCAACCGATGGACTCAACGGGCATGGAGTAAATCCAGCCATCATAAGTCTCAACCTCCACTTTCCGAGAAGTTCGTGTCTTTCCACTCTGTCAGCCCCCTCACATGCTATTATGTTGACAACGTCCCGTGCCACACAATGCTCCTCTGCACTGATCCGCTGCTTGTCATCTCTTGGATGAGCTGCATCAATTGACTCAAACATTGCTGTATAGTAATCAAGAGTTTCACGGAACCTTGGAAGGAAAGGGGTGGTGTTGGTGTTCGATTCTTGTTCAACTAAGGTCACAATTTTGGGAGACAAACTCTTAACTAGTCTTAATAAGCGGTCTCGGTGGTTGATAGTGCTTACACTCTCATCCGGCATATGGTGCAGCATGAAAGGGAAATTTACTGCCAGCGCCTCTCCTTTTCTAACCCGAAGATTCTCTAGTTGGACCTCACAGCCTGATAGTGCAGCACCATGGAATTCAAAAGGCACTCCACATGACTCGGCAACTTCCGCTAGCATCTCGCCCACTAGCTGAAGTCCTCCACCTCGTGCATAAGCTGATTGGGAATCATCAACACCTGTGATTCGAACAAATGGGGGCCCACCAAGTCGACGAGCAAGATCGTGGAAAAGGAACATCCACTGACTTCCCTGTGCAATCTGAAAATCAATGATATGGATTCTGTTCTCATTCATCATGGCTTCCCTGATGACGACATTGGCAGACATAGAAGCGAATTTGTAGTATGGGCACATGTTAGAGATGACTTGCATGTAAGACATTAATTCCGAGCTAGTTGGTTCTTTGCACTTCAATTTTTTGTATATGATGCTTCCTGATGATAGTACTCGTGCTCTAAGCCCTTCCAATACGTATGCACCCAACCGTTCCATAGGTTCACCAGAGACTGACACCCGTTGCTCTAAAACATTCATAAGAACTTCAGCAGTTGAGATATCAGCATCCGACACTGCTTCAGCACAGGCATCGAGTAACTCTTTTAAGTTCAAGGTGGGGGCCACGTTCAACACTCGGTTCCACCTTGTCAAGGAAGACGGGTTTGAGACCACGTCATTGAAGGAGTAATTACTGCTGTCGTCAGTATCAGATTCGGGCCCCAGTAATTTATTCTCAAGCTCCCGCAGCACGTGTCTCAGGTCACCATCATCAACTACTGAACACCCACTGAAAGGCGAATCACACAGGTTACCAGTCATGTACGACTGTGAACATTGCGGAGAGAAGGGAATCTTATTGGAGGAGACGCTCAAGGCAGGAGGTGAATCGTAGGCAACATAGTCAGTAGCCGGGGACGAGTCCAGAGTGAAGAATTGTTCGTTCTGTGCCTGAAAAGAAAACTGCGTCCCTGAGCTGCGACTATTATTGCTACTGTTCTTGAAAACGTGGTAAGGGGCGTAATATTGCTCGACTTGCTGCATTGGCTGATTGTACAATCCATGGACACTGCCAGACATTTGGGGTCTCTGTGATGTTTGCATATGGAATATTCAAAATTAATAAGTAGAGTGATTTCAAGCAACCGTTTCAGACGAAAGTTATCTTAGATTTCTAAACCACGTACTTAGTGAAGGAAGCACAGTGAGATCAGCAAATCTCTTTTGACTAAAAGTAGTCACATCATCTCAAGGAGCACCAATTCTTTCAGCACCGTGTATCAACAAAACCTATATAACAAACAGAACCTGTCAAGAACGAAAATCGCGATCAGTATGCTGGAGGAATTAGAATTTGGTAAAATGATAGTTATGATCACTAGAGATTGTTACAAAAGAATAAAGAAGCTTATCTACAACACAAAAAAATGAAGATTTGATCAGTCAAAGCACACGATGATTAATAATGATGCTCCTAAACTAAACATAGAACAATTAGAAAGGGATATGCTCAATGCCAAAGCTAGAAATTTCATTAAGGATGTTCAAGATTAATATATATATATATATATATATATATATATATATATATATATATATATATATATATATATATATATATATATAAAGATGATTTTTGCCTAAATACACAGTATAAGTTTACGATAACAGGTGTTCAACTGACCAACCCTCACTCTATGTGGCTACACTACTGGATATGCTAAAAAACAAAAAAAGCAAAAACAAAATACGACGATGCTGATGAAAAATGAGTAAGACACAAAACTATTAGGAGTATCATTCATCGAGGAAACCATTCTTCAGATAATAATACCCGAAGGTTTCTAAACTTGATCCAGGAGTTTCTACAATCCCGGAACTCCAGAGGATTTATCACCAATAACGTTGCTTTCTTTTTCACGAAGACATAATTATAATATATAGCAGTATACTAAATTAACTTGAAAAAAAAATAAGTTAAGACTCATTGCTCTTGAACTATGCAAGTTTAATTAAATAGTCAGCCATATAGAGAAACAAGACATAATAGGCAGAAAAAGAGAAAACAGTAAAAGAGGCACTACATCAGAGAAGTTGGGTTTGCAGCTTCTAATTAAGGGAAGAAAAGAGTGAAAATAAAATATGGCTAACTCACGTCTAGAAAAAGAAAGATAGATAGCAAATGCACTAGAAATAACACTGAGTCTTTAACTTCCAGACGAGTAATAAAAATTATTAATTGCAGTAGCAACTAGGAAGTTTACCATAGAGTCGGAAGCCTATCAACAATAGCAAACACCTCTCAAGGTAGGGGTAAGGTCTGCGTACACTTTACCCTCCCCAGACCCCATTTTGTGGGATTTTACTGGTTATGTTGTTGTTAATCAACCATTATGAACTTATTTCAAAGAAAAAAGTACTCCTAATAGAAAAAGAAAGCCTCTTTTTTTACTTTTGTGTACAAATCTAACATTAGGTGATTTCTACCCATCTACCGTTGGAGGCCATAGTTACGTAGTACCTGTGCTGGTGGAGGTAGCAGATTTCAGATGGAATTAGTTGAGGTGCATGCAGGCTGGCCCGAGCACCAACCGTCATAAAAAAGGCCCTTTTTTGTGTACAAACTAATGCATAATATCAAATTTCGGTTTATATAATACATTAGATACTTCAAATCAAGAGATAAGTCATGAAACTCATGATCAAACTGTAATCATGGAAAGCTAGATGAACATCAAAACAAATTTAATTTGTATCCCACCACCAACCACCAACCAAATAAAAAATTCAAACAAAAAGATGAAAAATGGACATCAAAAACTAACCAATTTGTTACCAAAGAGGAACTCAGATCACAAACTAGTAAGGAATTGACTCACCAGAGTGATAACATATCATCAATCTTCTGATAACTTTAGGAAACTAAAAAACGATAACAACAACAACATACACAGTGTAATCCCACAAAGTGCGGTATGGGGAGGGTACTTATCCCTACCTTTGTGGGGCAGGGAGGCTATTTCCGATAAACCCTCGGCTAAAAAAACGTAGTCAATGCAAGATTGTAAGAAACTAAGAAAATAAAAAAAAAATGAAAAAGGTAGGACAAACAGAAACTTTTAATCTTGAAAATGGAAACAGAACAAAAGAAGGAATAAAAAAGCACAGAAACCTAAAACAACCAAAAGTCTGACAAACTAGAAAAAAACAATAGAACTCCTAAAGAAAAAGCAAAAGAATAGACCTTAAATACTTCAAAGACTAAACCTTTTCTCACACCATGAATAAATTGGTCATAAAATAATAATCTCCATATCAAAAGACAAATCCTCTTACCCAACATAAAAATCACTACTTATACCCTCCCAATCGAAAAAAAAAAGGAAAGGCAAATAATCCCTTACCCAACAACATAAAAATCAAAACTTTATACAAAATCTCATACAAAAATGACTACTTATACCCCCCCACCCTCCACACCCACCCACACCAATAATAATAATAATAATAAGGAATTGCTAATAATCTCTTACCCAACAACATAAAAATCAAAACTTTATCCAAAACAGACAAAAAAAATCACTAATTATACCCCCAACAAGATAAAAACCAAAACTTTTCTGCAAAACACAAAAAATCACTAATTATACCCCAACAACATAAAAATCAAAACTTTATCCAAAAACACACAGAAAAATCACTACTTATGCCCCCAACAACATAAAAATCAAAACTTTATCCAAAAACGCATAGAAAAATCACTACTTATACTCACAACAACATAAAAATCAAAACTTTATGCAAAACACATTAAGATATCACTACTTATACCCCCATCACCTCAAAAAATCACTACATATAAGCTGCTAGCATATAAACAGAAGAATTCATGTTAAGATGCTTTCAAGATCAACCCAAAACCTTTAACCATACTACAACAACAACATAACTAGTGTAATCACACGAGTTGGGTTTAGGGAGATAGTATGTAAGCAAACCTTACCTCTGGCTTTGCGGCTAGAGAGAGGCCGTTTCCAATACACCTACTCAAAAGGATTAAACCATAAGCTAAACAAAGTCAAGAATTTACATCAATTAATGAACCTATTAGTACTAATTACCAAAAAAAAAACTTGGTATTCAATAAGAAAAATCAAGAAGAACAAACCTTGAAAATTCAGAGGGTATTTTTGTCTGAATTCAGATTTTTCCTCAAAGAGCCTAATGAGTTATGCTGATTGTTGAAACAAAGAATAGAGTGTTAGGTACTCTTTAATACCTTTATATAGTCAAAATACTTGAAAATTAGACATATAAAATGCCCTCATTTATTGGGAATAACTACTTCAAATGCCACTTTCCACATATATATAAATGTAATACCAAAAAAACAATTTTATTAGGACCACATGCTCAATGATCTATCTTCTACGTATTAAATTACACACTTTTTCTTGTTTTGTTTTAAAGAAGAATATTCTCCCCGCGGTGAATTACGCGAACTCAAAGTGAGTGAAGTTGACTTAATTTAATTTTATTGGGCTAGTTCATTTAATTGGGCTATAAATGATGAATAGATTTCGCCAAGGCAAATGTGTCATCTTATTCGAGAGCCCCAGTTTTGTGTCACGTGTCAAATGACGTAGCACGCCAAATCAAAGGAAGGAACTAATAAAATTATTACATATGTCAAGATGACACAACATGCCTAGTCAAATTAAAGGCTGATGAAAAATTCGGCACATGTACAAGTGACATGTTCCAACCAATCGAGTATTACCATGTCAACTTCAATTTGATTAGCCGAAAGGAGTTTGTCCTTATCACAATTCCTCTATCCTACAATTATAAATATGGGTCTCATAATTCAAGAAAGAGACTAAAATTCAGAGCAAGAAGTAGAGGAGAGCTCGTAGATCAAAGCCATCAATTTCTCTACAAGCTGCAGACGTTCAAGTATTTCTCTACAAGTTTCAAATACTCAAAGATCAAGAACGAAGGCAATTAAATACCAAGATCAAAGTTACTTGTTTGTGGGATAATTACTATTCGTGGCGGCCATCAATGCGTTCGTGACGAATAAATCAAATTCATAATCAAGTTCAAGATCAAGCTTCAAACTCTTGAATTCAAGTAAAAATTGAGATCAAATCCATCAAGTTCAAAATCAAAATCAAAAGTCTTTAAATATGTTATCAAAAGGAAGAATCAGATGATTTATAAATATTGTAACACTCATATTTGAAAACAAATACTACGATTGTAGCGATATTTTTCTGTCTTGATTATTATTTTCTCGACGTGAATTTTATTGTCTACAACAATGTTTGAACATATATTTTACTTTAAAAAATCAAAAAAAATTAATGTTTTGAAAAAAAGTTAAAATTTACAACTAAAAATCATTTTTTAATTCAAAAATTATGTTGAAAAGGGACCTTATAAGTTCCTCCTTTCCTATCTCACTTTTTGGATTTTTTACATTGTAAATACTAATGTGAGAAAGATGGTGATGTTTTGTCTTTTTAATTCGTGTAGTGTATAATTTATTTAAAAGAAACGCTAATAATTATCTCATATTTTTCTTTTCTTATAATTTAAATTCGAGATCTTTAATTAAAATTAAGAGTGACAAATTCTTCGCCAAATTATATTCCTTGATGGTAAATAAAATGGTGGTTTATTGAGTCCATATTGTTAAACAGAGCCATATACCCGTGATATACACCCAATATACAGAAGTGTATATCACTGGCACATGATCTCGACAGTGGGCTTCACCCATCTCGGCAGTGGTTTCAGCCCAGTTTGGGCGGTGGCTTCACCCGTCACGGCGATGTACCTTGTATATTAGGAAAGTATATTTGTAGTATATTGTAGTATAAAGGTTACCTAAATTAGGATTATACACTTACCATAATTGTATAGTTAGAATTAGGGTAGAATAAGGTTTTAGGAGTAGAATAGGAATAGGATTCTCCTATTTTGTAACTTGTATATATACAATTAATGAAAAATAATCAAGGGGATTATTTCTTTCATGGTATCAAGAGACTAGGTCTAACAAAAAAATTTCTCTCCCAAAATTTTGTACTCCTAGGCCGAAACCCCCCCCCCCGGGTTTCTCTTCCAAATTTCGTCTTCCGCTCTCAAAATCTCTCTTACTATTCCCAAATTTCCCCTCCTTCTTTGTTCTTTCATTATATCTAAGAACAATTTTCATCCTGCCCTCATGGTTTCTAACGTCAAGAACAGTATCACTATTGTGTTTGAGATGGAAAACGTCCAATATGCGACATGGACAGAATTGTTTAAAATTTACGCTATCTCCCATCAAGTTATCCATCACATAATTGCTCCCGCTACACCTCTTCCCGCAGAGGATCCTCAGTTATTGATTACTTTTGATGCTACCGTCCTCCAGTGGATCTATTTCACTATTTCGATTGACCTCTTACAGACGATTATTGAGTCGGATACCACGGCTATGGCTACATGGAATAGATTGCGTGACATATTCCAAGATAACCAACATTCACGTGTTGTCACACTCGAGCAGGAATTCTCTCTAGTTCGCATGGAAGAATTTCCAAACGTGTCTGTATATTGCAAGAAACTCAAGGAGTTGGCGAACCAACTTCGTAACGTTGGCGCACCTGTAACAAATAATCGTCTGGTTCTACAACTGGTTGCCGGTCTTTCTGAGGCCTATAACGGCGTTGGGACTCTCCTTCGTCAAAGCAACCCACTTCCCGCTTTTTATCAAGCCCGCTCCATGCTTACTTTGGAAGAAGTCGGTTTGGTTAAAAGGCGGCTACCAGAGCAAGCCCCGTCGTCCTAATGACGTCCTCCGCAAATTCTTCGGGTTTTGTTAATAATTCGGGCCAAGACCAATGGTGGCGGCAAAAATAATCGCAAGATTAATAACAAAAACCGCGGGGGCAAACGCGGCGGTTCCGGTAGTCAGCAGGCCGGCAGTGGGCCCCATCCAATCAACGGTGGCCCCCTTCCCTACTGGTCCCAACAGTGGTGCTAGGGCAATAGGTCGTGGGCCAGCAACCCCTATTTTCCAATCACTGGATCCAGTAGCCAGTGGGCTGGACAATCTAATTTCAGGCCCAACAATCAACAGTCACGGCCCACTGGCCCGGTAACGCCAGTTCCAGTAGCTACGACCCAGTTCAGCCCATTCCTGGAATACTTGGGCCCCAGCCTCCACAAGCTCACCACGCAGCAGGCCCCACTCAGACAGATATCGAGGCCGCGATGCACACATTGAGTTTAACTCAACCGGACCCAAATTGGTATATGGACACCGGTGCCACTACCCACATGACATCCGATTCAAGTACTCTCTCATCTTATTCCAGTTTGAGCAACCCTCGGGGTATAATTGTTGGTAATGGCAACTCTATTCCAATTCAGGGTTATGGTCAGAAAACGTTGTCTCCCCCCAATCCACCCCTTATCTTGAAAAATACTTTACATGCCCCCAGATTGATTAAAAACTTAGTGTCTGTCCGAAAGGTCACCACTGACAATTTCGTTTCTATTGAATTTGATCCTTTTGGTTTCTCTGTGAAGGATTTCAAGATAGGGAGTCCTCTCACGAGGTGTGATAGTAGGGGAGATCTGTATCCTATTACACCCGGTTTCACTCCATCGAGTCAAGCCTTGCTATCAGCCATTTCTCCTTCCTTGTGGCATGCTCGCCTTGGTCATCCGGGATCTTCTATTTTTTCAGCTTTAGATAAAAATAATTTTATTTCTTGTAAGGGTACGAGTCGTACTCAAAATTATCAATCTTGTTCGTTAGGAAAAATTGTTAAGTTGCCATTTGTAGACTCAAATTCTCATACTTCAATGCCATTTGATATTATACATAGCGACCTATGGACGTCTCCTATTCTAAGTTCATTGGGTCATCGGTATTATGTTATTTTTTTGGATGATTATTCTAATTTTTTGTGGACGTTTCCAATTGCAAATAAATCTCAAGTATTTCCCGTCTTCATAAAGTTTAGAGAATTCATTAGAACACAATTCGAAAGAGAAATAAAAAATATTCAGTGTGATAATGGAAAAGAGTATGACAATAGGGAGTTTCGGAAGTTCTGTGCCAATAATGGGATCAATTTTTGTTTTTTGTGTCCTCATACATCTTCACAAAATGGGAAAGCCGAACGCAAAATTCGTTCCATAAATAACATTGTCCTAACTCTCTTAATTCATGCTTCCGTACCCCCATATTTTTGGCATCATGCTCTTCAAATGACAACATATCTCCTTAACATAATTTCTTCCAAAGGTCTGACATATTCTTCCCCCCTTCCAAATTTTATTTAATAAAAATCCGTCTTATTCTCATTTTCGGGTGCTTATGTTATCCGTTATTCCATTCCACCACTATTAACAAACTTCAGGCCCGGTCTACTCCGTGTGTGTTTTTGGGTTATCCGTCGAATCATCGTGGTTACAAATGCTTTGATTTATCCTCTAAGAAAATCCTAATTAATCCCCATGTAATTTTTGATGAAACCCAATTTTCATTTACTAAAGTTCATACTCCCGAGCCTAGTTCGTATAATTTTTTGGATGATGGTATATCTCCGTATATTACTCATCATTTTTTGGACATGTTCCGCACCCAAAATCCTCCAGCGGGCCCACTTCCCGATGGACCCACTGTTTTGTCGCAGTTTCCAGTCACTGGATCAGTTCCAGAGATTGGGCCAGTCCAGCCCAATTCTGGAACTAGTCCAGTTTCCGCCCCAAATTGCCGATTTGGGCCAGCAGGCCCACTGCCTGCTGGCCAGTCCGTCCCAAGCCCAGCAAATTCCCAAAATTCACTCAATTCTTCCTCAAGTCACAGACCGGTCACTCGTAGTCAGCAAGGTATTTTTACACCTAAAAGACACATTAATTTACATTCTGATGTCTCTAAATCCCTCTTGCCCCGTAATCCTGTATCTGCCTTAAACGGCCCGAATTGGAAAATTACTATGACTGATGAATATAATGCTCTTATTGATAATAAGACGTGGGAGTTGGTGCCCCGTCCATTTGGTATAAATGTTATCAGGTCTATGTGGATTTTTGCTCATAAGGAAAATTCAGATATGTCATTTGTTCGACATAAGGCGCGGCTTGTGGGTGATGGTAAGACTCAGCAGGTTGGGATAGATTGTGGGGAGACGTTTAGTCCGGTGGTCAAGCCGGCTACTATTCGCACTGTGCTTAGCTTGGCTCTTTCAAAGACTTGGCCTATTCATCAGTTGGATGTCAAGAATGCTTTTCTACATAGTGATCTCAAGAAAACAGTCTATATGCATTAGCCGTTGGGTTTCTGAGATCCCCACCTTCCTCATCATGTCTGTTTGTTGAAGAAGTCCTCATATGGGCTTAAGCAATCTCCACGGGCCTGATACACAAGGTTTGTTGACTATGTTTAGACTATTGGGTTCACTCACAGCAGGTCAGACAATTCTTTGTTCATCTACTGACGTGGTTCATCCTTGGCCTACATCCCGTTGTATGTGGATGATATCATGCCTCTTCCGATGCCTTACGCCAGTCTATCATGACCATGCTCAGCTCTGAGTTTGCTATGAAATACTTAGGGCCCTTGAGTTACTTTTTGGGGATTGCTGTCAAGCATTATTCAGATGGATTGTTCTTGTCTCAACGAAAGTATGCAACTAAGATCATCGAAAGGGCGGGGATGTCATCCTGTAAGTCCACTTCCACTCCAGTTGATACAAAGCCCAAGCTTAGTGCCGCGGCCGGCGCACCATATGAGGACCCTACCCGCTATCGCAGTCTTGTAGGGGCCCTTCAGTAACTTACTTTTACAAGACCGGATATTACGTATGCCGTCCAGCAGGTGTGTTTATTCATGCATGATCCCCGAATTGAGCACATGAATGCAATCAAACGTATCATTAGGTATATTCAGGGTACACTGGACTATGGTTTGCATTTATATCATTCCTCGCCATCCACACTTATCTCATACACAGATGCTGATTGGGGTGGTTGTCCAGACACCAGACGGTCGACGTCTGGATACTGTATGTTCCTTGGCAACAACTTGGTTTCCTGGTCTGCGATGCGTCAGGCAACTCTATCCCGCTCAAGTGCCGAGGCTGAATATCGAGGGGTAGCTAATGTGGTCTCAGAATCATGTTGGTTACGTAATTTGCTTTTGGAGCTTCGTTGTCCTATTCAGAAGGCAACCATGGTATATTGCGATAATATTAATGCCATCTACCTTTCAGGTAACCCGGTTCAGCACCAACGCACTAAGCATATCGAAATGGACATTCACTTTGTCCGTGAAAAGGTTGCTCGGGGTCACGTTCGCGTATGCCATGTCCCGTCCCGATATCAAGTTGCAGACATCTTTACGAAGGGTCTACCCGCGGTCCTTTTTGAAGATTTTAGGGACAGTCTCAGCGTTCGACGACCGCCCGCTATGACTGCGGGGGTGTGTTAAACAGAGCCATATACCCGTGATATACACCCAATATACAGAAGTGTATATCACGGGCACATGATCTCGACAGTGTGCTTCAGCCCATCTCGACAGTGGTTTCAGCCCAGTTTGGGCAGTGGCTTCAGCCCATCACGGGCAGAAGCAGTCTTGTATATTAGGAAAGTATATTTGTAGTATATTGTAGTGTAAAGGTTATCTAAATTAGGATTATACACTTACCATAATTGTATAGTTAGAATTATGGTAGAATAAGGTTTTAGGAGTAGAATAGAAATATGATTCTCCTATTTTGTAACTTGTATATATACCTTTCAATTAATGAAAATAATCAAGGGAATTATTTCTTTCACATATCAACCAAAGAAAGTTTAAAAGAATATTTTTCTCGGCCATTTATAGATGACATTATAGTTCATTGAATCTTTCCTATGTCACTTTGGAAATTATAATGCATAAAATTATATTCCACGTCGTTGAAGATACATTCATTTATTATATGTAAAACTATATCTTTAACAAACATACTTATTACTTAATGAATAAGAGTGAATCATCAATATATAATATATTTATGTGTCTTTCCAATTCTCTCATTTAAGGCACTAATTACACAATAGCTACCAAATTAAACAGAAAGAGTTATGGTGGTTTTTTTTTTTTTTTTTTTGAAAAGAGGTATGCTAAGCGTCATGTTTCTAACTCCTTTCCTATATATCTTCTTGCATTGTCCATATGAGAAGGATAGAGTTTCATTTCTGGTAAGTTGCTGCAGGTTATGGAGTTCGTTGAGGAACTCTAGAAAGAAAGAATTACTCTTATTATGCTTCTGAGTGCTAAGTTTTTGTTATTAGTTTCAATTAATCACTAGTGTAACTTACGAATTTCCGCATTTTATTGTTTTTGGTATATTGTGGTTATTTGTCAACAATAACTAATTTCCGATCAATATATAACTTTATTATCACTCTTGTATTTAATTTCTATGCAGCTACCTTTCATAGTTTGATATTCTCGAATTGAATTGGGTTATTCACTGAAAAATCTAAATTGATTGGTACTGATAATTGTGCTAACAATAATACTAGACAAGTTTTTGAGTGCTAATTGCAAGTAATGTCATGGGAGTTTTACCATTCACTCTTAAGCCATAGTTGACATTCAACTAGATGCAGAGCGCTCGATCTCATCGCAGTTCACTTAATCCTGATACTAAGAAGCACGGATAATGATTAAGGTTGGTTGCGGGCGAAATATAATGGAAACCTTTTGGGTGCCCATTCGGTTATAATCAATTGATGTATTGTGTGACTTTCTTTGTCCTATTTTTTATTAGGCAGATTCCTTCCTGTTAAGATGTATTTCTCTGTACTAGAATATACTCTCTTCATTTAAAATTAATTGAATTTTGGGGGTGTGACACACATTAAGAAATCTAATGATATTAAATTATTAATAAGAAGGATATAAACATTTAACTAATTTTGAGAAATTAACTTATTTTGGACAAAAGGAAAAATCTCAAAAATTCATTTATTTGAAATGGAGGGAGTACGCATTTTTCCAGCTTCTTTTTCTCTTTTCCTCTACCTTAATTTGATTTTATTCATTTTACAAAAAACACATGATGCATAGTAATGATTCTTTGAATGTGATCGTCACGATTATATATTTCTAGCAGTTATAATTATTCAAACTAAGTTACCAGTTCTATTACATGTAATTTATACAAAGAAGTTACAAATTCACTTACGAGTAAAGTTATCAATTTTACTCCATTGCAAGGTTTCATGTGTATGAGTAACACAAAGTCAAAAGAGGACACCTAACTCTTTAAGTCTTGCCAATACTTTTCTTTCATATCTGATAGTGATTCTTATATATTTTTTTCCAACGAAATCACATTATAATTACCAATTCTATTACAATTACTCAAACTTCTTTTCATTCTTCAAAAATTAAAGAACTAATTGATTAAGATATACACATCGACTTTCCATATTTTAATTAGCTCATTTATAGATGTTGGGAACATTACATTTACAAGCATGAAAAATCCACCATGAAATTTGGAAGTTATTTAAAATACTTATATTTGTGTTTTGATCAACTTATAAAATTAATTTTGTAAGTAGATATCTGAAATATTTTTATCTCTATTAAATTTGTAACGTATCATTTCCCAAATTTATTAATGTGTTTAAGACTGCGCAAAGCGCGAATAATTTCACTAATTGATGTCATAAACCGAGTTGAATACAAAGAAAATTTGTTCATATAGGGAGAGAAATCCAAATTACGTTATATATTGGTTAATAGAAGTCAAACGGTTCAGATTAGAAGTCGTTGAAGATCAACATTTTCCTTTCATTCTAGCTTAAATTAAAGAACTAGTGATAACGTTAAAAGTGAAAGCATTATTATTGAATATTGATCATCTTAGGAGGGGTGAGGTCGGGTAAAAAAGCTGCTCCTAAATCAGGGCGGACCTATGTCCAATTTAGTGGTGCTCCAACACCCATTAAACCCGAAGCAAACTAAGTATAGTTATATAAAAAATATAAGAAAAATTGGTATAAGAACTCAAAAAGCACCCTAAAAACCAAAAACACATCTAGGTGCTTGGTTCTCAAGCGAAACTTTAAAGGTTTGGGTGTTAGGGAACCTGAGTTTGAACCTATGCTTAGAATTTTATTTTCATTAGTATTAATGAGGCATCTACGATTCTTAAATTCGGGGTACGCCACTATCCTAAATGATTTTTGAATTTCTTGAACTTTACTATAAACAAGAAAAATATAAACCGTACGTGAGATTTTCACCTCATACGGCTCCTCAGATGTCACAAATAAATCTAAGGGTCCTTTATCATTTAATTTTACGCTAAAAATGGATCAAATTTTCACTTATATGTAGACCTGTCCATAGGGTCGGGGACCCGCCCGCCCGGCCCGAAAAAACAGGCCGTGGGTCGCTTTTAGTGACCCGAGAGCCACTCGACCCGAGAGCCACTCGACCGAGCAGGGTCGTGGGGTCGGGCCGGGTCGAAAAAAAATTACCCGTCCCGACCGGCCGGCCGCCCGGCCTCGGCCCGACCCCGACCCACATATTTTTTTAATATAATTTATATTATTTTTCCTTCATTAATATTTATTTTGTACTTATATTTTTGTCATTAATAAGTGATATAATGCCTGTTTATATATATATATATTGCTCTAATCTACATTTAGCTCGACATAAAATGATAAAATAAGATTAAAACGGTAGCTGATTATTAATTATATATTATTAGTCATTTTGTTAATATCACGGAAGCATAATGTAGGGAGATAAAGTAGTTGTAAATTGGTGAAACTTTAAATGGTCATAACTCTGCGCTCGGATGTCCGTTTTATCCGTTTTTTTTTTTTTGAATTTGCATATTTTTTCGAGACAGGGTTTGTCAAACGCCGTAAGGCGGTTTGGCGCAGACCAATTTTTAGAAAAACGTCGGTTTGCCAATCAATTTGTGTTTTTCCCCAAATCGATTTCTAATTTTCTTTTTCTTTAGTCAAGATTTCACGATATACAATACATTTAAACGTCGAAATTTCGTGGTGATGTAGGGGTGAATACCAATTTCAGTTTTGAAAATTCAGTTTAAAAAAAAAAAAAAAAAAAAAAACTCGCCCCAACCCGACCCGAACCGACCCTCGCCTCGCCAAAAAAAAAAAAATTCGTCGGGTCGGGGGGGCGACCCGTGACCGTAGGGTCCCCGAAGGGTCGTGGCCGTGGTCGGAATTTTTAAAAAAATATAGGGTCAGGGTCGGGCCAGGGTCGGGCAAGGAGGAAAAAAAAAGCCACCCGACCCGGCCCTGACCCGGCCCGACCCGACCTTTGGACAGGTCTACTTATATGTTGTTTTCTTAAGAATAATATATAAATATGAAATACTGTGCAATTTAAGGTTAAAGGATATAAGATCACCTTTACCAAATGATATGCAGCAAATGAGATTTATGTGTGAATGACATTTTAGTAAAATAAGAGATGTAATGAAGGGCAATATATTGTGGGCCCAGAAGACCGCGTTTGGTTGACACTCGTTGATGATTCCGGGAAGGTGTCTTTACACTACATATTTCCCATATGCTTTTTAAGTTTGAATTAATTCTACAAAAAATATACTCATATTCAGTTATTCATTAAATAAATAGTTTTTTTTGAACAAGCAGTAGAGCTATTACTATATTTATAGATCAATTAATGCAAATTAAAACCTCTAACACAATGATAAAATATATCAGCAGTAAATTGGACATAACTGTCAATTAAGTGGAAGTTCAAATAGAAACAATTTTCATTTAGACATAGCACACATTTATTAGTTATCATGAGATTAAGAGATATTTATCTTAATTATGCTTCTACATTGAATCGAGAACTTCTGATGAATAAAATAAATTTTCAATTTTAAAATTTACTTTGTTCAAGTTATAATTTTCCAACTAAATAACTGCTAGTGGATCATTCTAAGTTTTTTATTTTTTTATTTTTTATATTTCTCACCTGACATTGTTTTGAGATTCGATTAATTCAAATTCGTACTGAAAAATTTCACTATAGAAGTAAAGCGTTCCCTACTAAAAATGATTTTATTACTTGAAATCGAAATCTTTGTGATTATTGACATCAACTTCATATTCCTATGTGAAAGAGTCAAAATATATGATTCTTCATTAATATCTCTGGATTTAAAATATATATATAACAAAATGGAAGTTTCTAAAACTCCCCACTTTTTTTTTTCGTTCAATATTCTTTTTCTCTATCTCATTCTGAATAGCGAGAGTTACATAAGGCTGACAATATATATTCCGTACAAATTCAAAACTAGGTTGGAGAAGATTGTTTCTAAAAAGGACGACAATAAATAATTGAAAGTGATAAACTATTTCTAGAAGAGTGGTTTTCAAAATTGGAATAAATTAAAGTTTGATTTCATGATAACTTTTGCCTTATTCTTTCCATGCATGTCATTGTTGAACAAATTCTATAACCTATCCTTATTCTTATCTCTTAAAATTATTTGGTATTTGAAAAGCTGCTTGATTAATTATATTCATGTCATATAAACTATTAAAGAAAAAAATGTTACTTATCCAGATCTCTTTTCTTTCACAAAACTTGAATTCGAGATAACTTATTAAAGATCTCGTGTCTATCTCATTTCATCCCAATCTTTGGGTGTTTTAAGGATGCTAGCTTTAGCCTAGCTAGTTATCGGACAAGTAATGTTTGTACCATCATCATTAGTTGACACAAAATGACTAAGGCTGAAAAGTTACTTCATGTGTTATAGTTTATGTGAAAGAGTTTAGAGTACGAGGTTTTAAATATTTAATTTTAACTATAAATTTGGGTATAGATTTATTTAATATTTTAAAATAAAATTTATATATTTTAAAATAATATAAAAATAAGAAAGTCAATATATACAGCCAATGATTCAAAACATCTAAAAGAGATTGAGAAAATTTTAGTCAATGAAAATTATTTGGCTGTTCAAACATTAGCACTATCACATAAAATGAGACGGAGAGAGTATATAATACTAACATTTTAAATATTGTATATTTCTTGTCAATTTTAAGAATATCTTTGCTTAATTTTGTTAAAATAAAGTTAAATTTTAGTTGAATAAAAAGCATTAGTAAAAATGAGACTCTCTTTTGGTTGTAGGGTAAAAAGACATGGTTGAAGATAAAGAATTCTTATCTTATCGTAAATGTTTAGCCGGTGCACAAAGTTGTTATTAGTTAGTTGATAATGATCATGATAAATAAGGTAAGTTTAAGAAAGAATAAAACAAAAAGGAGAATTTTGCTTTTGCTTTTTCTTTTTAGTTTAGTACCTATATTAATATAAATTGATTAGGCTGTGATAAAGGGATCTATGAGTGGCTCACATCTCATTTTGGAGATTTCCGAAAATGAGGTTAAGTTATCTATATCATAAATATATTTATATATATAAATTTATTATTGCATCAAATAACTTATTTTATTTTTAGATTATAAATCTCTTATTTTAAGAACACTAATTATATATAAATATATATAGTAATGGTGTATATAACTTCAATGGCGGAACCGATGACCACGCGGGTTGGTTAGATGCGTGGGACAGAGGGCTCGTAGTACTTGCTAGCGCGGCTACGCAATGGAAGCGAAGGAGCTTAAATCGACCCCTTCTCTTTTTTTTTTTTCAAAGAAAAATCTAGGAAAATTAAGAAAGATTTTCTTAAGCCTAGAATTAGAGTTTCAGAAAATTTATTTTCCTTCACTAATTGAGTGTTTTATGAAAAATTAAGAAAGCTGAATCATGTGCAAGAAAACATTGACTAGGAATTCTTTATTAGCTAGTGTAAGATAAAAAATAAATTGATTTTGTTCTATCTTTTTCTCACTTTTTTCTATTAATTCCGTTTGTCTCCCATTTGAAAAGGTTGAATGACATTAAATCATATACAAATTAGATTTGTGTAGTTGGAAAAATAGACGAAGTGAACAACCGACAAGACAAACTTCTCCTTTCCCATTGACTTCCTCTTTTTTCTCTTTATATATTTTTTGAATTTTTTGTCAAAATTCCACAAACCACGTTCATTAAAGTCTGCTATTGTAAATGTATCTTATTAAATTGCATGGTTCTAGACTTATATTTTATATTTTTCTTTTTACTCAAGATGGTTAATCTTTTTAAAGATTTGTCTACTAGCTAGTAAAAAATGTAGATTACGTTTTGATAAAGAAATGGATCTTTTGCAAACTCGATTTCAAAAGTTAGCTATTGTTAAAACTATGCGAGAAGATTAAAAAATTCATATCTCATCGATGTGGGACAATTTAACACGCTGACACTTCCATACTTGCAAGTTAGAGCTTGACGATAAGGTCCAACATCAGAAATTAAGAATTGGGATAGTTCGACTCTAATGAGAGTCATCATTCTCACTAAGGGAACTCAAAATATAAAAAAAAGAATCACGCGGAAAGTTTAAAATTTTCAACTTATAATATGTGCAGAAAAATAAAATTTATCTATCTAAACATTGCAATTTTCAACTAAAGAAGATTGTTTTCGTCAGATTATTTTATTATAGATTTATAGTACAAAAGAAAAAGAATGCGTCATCCTCAAGGACCCATCTAAATTTATCATCCAACGTCAGATATAATGATGACCAAATCACCATCTTTTGACTATTGCTACCATCTTATCATTAACTTATAATAGTGAATTTAATTAATATAAGCATGTAATAAGGATTTAATTTAATTTTTATCCTATTGTGGGGTTCCATTTTGGCAATGAAAATTATTATCGTCTCAAGTGCCATCACTTTCACATTTAATATATTTTTTTTTCTTTTGTGGACGTGCAGAACAATCTTTTTTTTCTTTTGTAATTTTAAGTCGTTCCTTTTTTTTTCTTTCTCCTTTTTACTATTCAAGACCCCTACGACACCACTTAATATATATAAAAAAAGAAGCACAACTTGGTGTGATATGTTTAGTTTTCAACATCAATGGATAGAATTTACCAAATATTTCTTAATTGAATTAGAAAACAAGATTGTGATGGGATAAATAAGATACATTCATCCTTAAATAGAGATTTTGAGTTAGAGTCTTGAATATGGATAAAATAGGAAGTGCTTTCCCCTTAAATGAATCTTACGCGGTGCATATCCAGATTAGTCGGGGCCTAATGTAGATATTAGACGCTAAATGAGGAACCAGAAAAAAAAAGTAGGAAAAGTAATTCAAAATTGTTTACATTCAAAAATAAAACATGATATGATGAGATGGTCATGTTTGGATGTGTGCTAATGAACAACCCACTCTTATAAGATATTTTAGTTCCATATTAGTGTGACATCTAATAAAAAGTTTGTTTTACTATTTAAACGTGTAGAAGATCATTTACTTCTGAGTGGGGAGACCTTTAAGTTGTAATATTCTCAAACTATACTTTACGATAAATTATTTTGAACTGTGTTTAGATATAATATTGTTAATTGCTGATTGAGTCATAACTAAATTTCATCTGATACTCACTGATCCGACTAATCGGGATTTGCGTTGTCAGTGACTAATCGGGATTTGCGTTGTGTAAGGGTCATTAATTATAGGGAGAAGCGTGTTTATAAAGAATTAATTTTTTTTTATTGGGAATCACATTTTGTAGGTGTCATTAATTATAGGGGCAAACACACTCACAAAGAATTTATCTTCTTTTTTCGGTGTGTTCACACTGCATAACTGTCA
This sequence comes from Anisodus tanguticus, assembly GCA_034509755.1. Lineage (NCBI taxonomy): Eukaryota > Viridiplantae > Streptophyta > Magnoliopsida > Solanales > Solanaceae > Anisodus > Anisodus tanguticus. The sequence continues at coordinate 551,367 of CM067543.1, read as the reverse complement.
TTAATTATAGAGGCAAACACACTTGCAAAGAATTTATCTCTTTTTTTTCTTGGTGTGACTCGACTAATAGAGATTCATGTTGTGTAGAGGTCATTTAATGGAGAAGCTCTCCTATCAGGAATTTCTCTTTCTTTTTTCTTGGTACAATCATCCGTATCAGACATCTACTGATCCAAAAAACTTGTCATTTCAGGAGGAAAAATTCGAAATACTTTTTTCCAAAAAAAGGTGGAACTCCCACCCCAAGAGCCCCCACACCCCGGTCCGACAGGTCTGTGAAGGAGGTAAATCATGGTGATTCAATTGATTTCAAAGGTTAGACCAAGATCACGCCGCTACACACAAGGCCCTCCTTTATTTCAAGAAGTAACCCCCACACTGCCGCTGACGGGATTCGATCCTTGGCCATTTTCCAAATATCCCCCTTGATAACCAATTGAGCTGCCAAGCGGACTAATTTTTTTTTCTTCAAAATACTGTTTATATATAGATTGGTTAATTGCTTTACAAGCCATAACGTAACTAAACGCAATTTGCTCGAATTTATTTATGCATACACCTATAGTTGAAAAGCTTATGGGATTAACTAATAGTTTAAAAGAGAAAAATGTTTGAGCGACATAGTTGTTCTTATAGTTTCATATTAATCATAGCTACTTTATGTAACATATAATATACAAAATTTCAGGTTTGTCATGTTTCAACAGAGATTTAATCGAATTTACTCAAATATAATCAGTGGAGTGAAATATTGTATTGTATATAGAAAACATGAAGTACCTAAACCTTAAAGGTGTGAACATTGAGGTTTTAAGCATTCATTTTCCTGGTAATACGTTCAAATTTTGTTGGGCCAAACAAGGATCAAATTTTGGGCTAACCTGTTCTGGGCCAGTTAAACAACAAAATGTAAATCGAACAGATCAATACACATTTCATATTTTGTTTTTCTTTATATTCTAAAGCATTGATGATATGCATATAGTATAAAGTATAAACATAATATAGAAGACCAAAAAAAAAAAAAGCTCTTATGGTTGGTTAAACAAAAGAAATCTTTGAAAACATTCTTATGGTAGAACGCTCGGTTTTAAAGTATACAGAGTTTGGACCATATTTAAGTTGCAGTTGAAAAAAATTTGTATTTTTTTTGGCAACCACTAAGTATACTTAGTGGATTACTCTTGATTATGGTTTGCATTTATATCCATCCTCCGTCTCTACTCTCGTGTCTTATACATATGCTGATTGGGGTGGATGTCCAGATACCAGACGTTCGACATCTGATTATTGTATGTTTCTTGGTGATAACTTGGTCTCTTGGTCGGCAAAACGCTAAACTACTTTATCACGATCCAGTGCGGAGGCCGAGTATCAAGGGGTAGCCAATGTGGTGTCTGAGTCATGTTGGCTACGTAATCTTCTATTAGAGCTTCACTTTCCTAATCAGAAAGCTACCTTGGTCTACTGTGATAATGTTAGTGCAGTCTATCTCTCTGAAAATCCAGTCCAACATCAGCGCACTAAACATGTCGAGATGGATATTCACTTTGTTCACGAAAAGGTAGCTCGTGGACAAGTACGTGTCTTGCATGTCCCTTCACGGTACCAAATTGTTGACATCTTTACTAAGGGTCTTCCCTTGGTTCTGTTTGAAGATTTTAGGGACAGTCTCAGTATACGACAACCGTCTGCTATGACTGCGGGGGTGTGAAAGACAGTGATTACCATAGCTATAGAATTTATATTGGCCGATTTTGTATATTAATTATCATAGTTGTAGAATTTTTGTACAAGTATAATTATGATATTAGTATTGTAGTAGGAAAAACTATTAGACTTGTATTAAGAAAAGATAGATTTAATTTCCTTAATTAGTTTTGTATATCATGTATATATACCTTTTCACTAATGAAAAGAAGGGAGGGATTATTCTCTTTCAATCGATCTTATTTATCTAAGTAAAACCCTTTCAATCTTAACTTTCTTCAGATCTGGGCCTAATCTCTATGCGTGTAAGTGTAGTAGTTGTAGCAAAAGTTGTTGTTGCTCGTTTTTGACTTCCTGTTATAGACACTGATCCTCACAACTTCACTTGTGGATTGCTGATTTGAGACCATCTGAATTGGATCAACAGATCTGAGCGCTGCTCTTCAAATTTACCACGTATGATAGTTGTCTCAATGTGTTTAGGACCATCTGCAATGGCTGTAATTTGATTATCCGCTTAATTAGTGAATGTAAATTTAACTATGCTTCTCATTTACTACCAATTCCTCAATAGAATGAGCCAAGGCTAATACCACCATTAGAGGTCTTGTTAGCATTTGAGTTGCAAAGTCAATTTACATCATAAATTCTTGAATTTTTAGCGTTCTTGATTCTTAGATTTGGAACATGCGCCTTGTCCAGATTAAGAATTTTCCTTCCTGCACTAGGCAGTTCAGAAAAGCTTGAAAATCTAGATGTACCTGCAAAAACAAAAGCTTGGTTAGATAAATAATCTGCTAGTGTGTTCCCTTCCCTGAACACATGTTGAATGCTCACATTGAATTGCTCCTTCAAAGCTTTGAGTCTCTCAATTTCTTTGATAATACACCAGGGAGGTTCCCATAAGAGGATGCAACTCCTACTCTACATAATAAGATAATCCCATCAGCATAGCCTTTACTTCAGCAATCACATTAGTGTTAATACCCAACTCCTTACATTCTGCATATATTAGATCCCCTTTTCAATCACTTACACAAAATCCATATGAACTAGGCTCAGGATTACCCCTAGAAGCTCTATCTGTATTACATTTAAACCACCTCTCATTCGGGAATTTCCAACAAACAACTTTAGTGATAATTATACCCAGATCCACGTTGTGTGATTTTACTGGGTATGTTATTGTTGTTGTTGTAACCTTAGTGACAATTATAGGCATATAGTCTTCCAGAAATTTTACTAGATCAGGCCACAAAAAAAGGAATATTCTTAAGCCAGGGATACTTCAATTTAGTAAGATAGTAAAGATTGTTATTAATCTCATGTACTATCCTCTTAAAACTTACCTTTCCTCCATGTTTAACTGTATTCCTCCTTTTACATATTCCCAAGTTATCATACCTGAAACAACATATAGAATTGACTTGAATTTTTTAGCATAATCAATCTTCCACCATGTTCTTATAACTTGATGAATTTGCACCAGATTGATCTGAATTCCTACTGCATCCCTGAATACTTTTCATACTGCATATGCAAAACTACCTGTTAAGAAAAGGTGTTGCATAGTTTCCTGTTGTGGTACATTACAACAATAACAACTAGAAGTCACAAAAAATCCTCATGCTCATAAGTCTATCTGCAGTAGGTAGTTTAAATTTTCATAGCCTCCACAAGAAAAATGAGATCTTAAAAGGAACTCCTTTAAATTTTCAGAATGTAATTTTTTTAATTGCAATTTTACTATGTAATTTGCAACTTTTGAACAACATCACAAAGTTGCAATTTTGGCAATTGTATTTGTATTACAAAAAAAAATCATATGTCTATTAAATAATATAAGAGGCACAAAAACAACATTGGGATGTTTTTATTACACTATCTTGTCTTGTTTAATTATTGAGTTTTTTTTATATATATATTTTTTTAAATTAAGTGCAAAAAAAAAAAAAAAAAACCCGCCCGAATCCCGATTCCGACGGGATCGGGGCGGGACTTTGGCAAATCCCGATCCCGCCAGACCCGATCCTGCCAAACCCGGCCCGACCCATACAACCAAGTAAATGACTGAATTGAATGGAGTTTTAATATGAAGCAATTTGGGTCCAAAAAGATAATATTAGAAGAAGCCCAAAACTCGTGACCCGAGCATGGACCGGACGGGATGGGCGGGCGGGGCGCGTGTGGACTTAGCCTCGAACAAAAGCACAACTAGGTCCTCCCTCCTTCAAACACATGGGTTACCCCTTGGGGTCCCAAACCCTTAGCCAGTTTTGAGACTTATTAACTAAACAAATCTTCCTTCCCCCTGAGGGAGAATTGGTCCATACCACATTTTCATGCTTCAAACATCTCACTTCGTGGACCAGTATCTCTTTCATTTCTCAACGAAATTTGACGATTCTTGGCCCTACGGTCATCTACTCACTTAGTAGATTATGCACGTGTGAAGAATCAAAGTCTCCAACATGCAGAATCCTAGTGTTTAAGTCATTAAAGATGGGTGGACGCAACTCCCACCAAAGGCAAATTTCCAACAAAATGTCACCCATCTAGATATAAACTTGGGGAAATTGTGATGCATGATGAACTCGGTAATGGTAGAAATCAGAGAGCAAGAAGAAAATAGCTACAACTAAATTATACTACGGCTACAAAAATATATTTTGATAGATAGAATTCCCAAATTGGGATCACTAGAATATGTACCCTCATTCTAACCCTAGCTGATTCTGCCTAAGGATTGAAATAGGATAAGATTCAAACTAATTCTGACACTGCTGACAGGACTAAAAGATAATCTAATTACAAATTATAGGACTAAATGCGTAAATACTAGAACTTGTACTTAAGACTAGAGATCTAATTGTAACTCTGTATAAACTTGTAACTAAATGTCTATTAACGATATAGTACCACTCAGTGGCGGAGTCAGGAATTTGGTGAAGGGTGTGCAAATATTCTTCTCACTTGTGTTAAGAGTGTGCAAAATGTAATATATATTCATAATAGCTAACATTTAATCTATATACACCGCATAATTTTCCGATGAAGGGTGTGCACCTGACCACCCTTGGCCTAAGGTGGCTCCGCCCATGGTACCACTAATGTTGCCATGCGTACAACTTCCTTAGCCACTTGATTCTGCTTCATTCTCATTCTGCATCAAATTGAGACACGTGAAATGGAGAGGATCCGGATCCGTCTTCAGCCTACTCTTTTATCATCTAATTACGATTATTTTCACCTCATTTAGTATTTAACCATGTTAAATTATATTAATTTAATATTTAACTATGTTAAATTATATTAATTTAATATTTAACCATGTTAAAATTACATTAAAATTGACGTAAATACTGATTGTTAATAAGTTTTTATCCTAGGAACGATAAATCACTAGATTTTCTCCTGGTTAGCAAAATCGACTTCTCACTTATGTTAATATAAGCACCATATAGCAGGACTTATTATTTGCTACATTTCCCCACTCTAAAATAGCAAAGTTTGATGCTCGTAATATGTTACATCCATCAAATACCTATATATTTCATTTTTCTTTCTATGTTCATGTCCCACCTTTTAAGTACTTTTTTAGTCTGTTTTTTTTATTTAAAAATAATTTAATTTTAATTTTTCTTATATTAGCCTTAAGGAGATGATCTACCGTCAATGTTCAAGACTTATTTTAGATCACAAGTTTCAATTTTTTCTTTCCCTCTTTAGATTTCGTTCCCAATAACGTAACATTGCCACATAAATTGGGATTGAGGGAGTAAAAAGAAAAATCAAATAGCGGGGAAAGATTTTTCCAAGGTGATGCATGAAACCTTATTTAACTCATTATTAGGTTATAAATTTGCTATTATCAAAAGACTTGATGCCACACATGTATGATTTCAGAACCCATTCATATTATATATATAATTATACACTTCCTAAGAGAAATATATAGCAGTTGACAACTTTTCCAAGATACACAAGAGAAGCATACAATTCCCCCTTTTTTATTAATTTGGAAGACTCGTGGAGGAGCTAGATGAGCGTGTTGAAGATATAAAGAAAATAAATAAAAACCCATCTTCTCTAACCACTTAAAGCTTTCAGATAAGATGACACATTAATAGATCGCACACTTCATCAGTTGCCATATACAAAACACTCTCTCTTTCTCTCCCCATTTTTGTTCAAAGATGAAGAGAAGTATCAACATCTAAATGCAAACCATCAAATTCGATCTTCGTCAAGCTAGTAGTATTACTGACCCGCGACTTGTCCAAAGTTAGCGAATGAAGTTGTGGCCAGAGGCAAAGAGAAAGTTGGGAAGATGACTCGGGATTTTGAGGGGAAAATAACTTGTAGTTATTATTGAGTACTGATTGGTGATGATGATCGTTATCAATATTATGCATTTGCATAGTAATAGAAGGATGATATTGATCATAACTATGTGATAGCAGTTTCAAAAGTTCTTTCTTTTGCCTCATCTCTTTCACTCTTTCCAATTGTTTAAACCTTTCTTGCAACAAAACAATAGAGGAACAAATGACCATTGTTGATTTTTAAAGAAAATCAAGACTATATTTGTGCTAGAGACTAATATGGTAAGATGGATATATTTTGTACGTGGGATGAAGTTTTAAGCTTGCATGGGTATTTATTTGGAAAGCGGGTAGGGATATTTTGGTCTTTTTACTAGTTGTTTTAGAGCCTAGTAAATGATTTAAATGAAGAAATTAAAAGAAGAATCAACAAAGAAAGCACAAAGTCCAAAAGGAAAAAGATGTGAATCCAATCTAAGGAGTAATAGTTTTTTTTATGAGAGGCCAAAATGGGAGCTAAAGAGGAAAAGAGTAAAAACAAAACTCCAAAAAACAGATAGAAAGTAGCACATGGAATTGTGTGTTTGGAGGAATATTAATAGGTTGTGTTGATGCTATGTCTACATTGTCCCCCCAAAAGGTCCCTCTTTTAGCTTTAGGAGAAGATGGTGCCCTCTTTTAGTAGCCTTTTATTTGGGTGCTCATCAAACCTTTATCCCCCGCCCACCCCCCACCCCCACCCCAACCCAAAATTTTAACTTAATATATCATGCATGTTTTCAGATGGGAGCGTCTCGACGATGATGTAGTTATTGCAGTCCTCTGATGAGAAATTTGTTAAGATCAATCCGTGATTCATGGGGTAGTTTCTTTCGTGTGTCGTATCTTAGACTTCGTGCTAGTGCTATTATTTAGGGGCATTAAGATTCATGCTATTACTATTGTTTAGGGGCTTTAGGATCGGTTTCGGACCTTTTCTTTTAGAGAACGAAGAGGTTACCGGTTACATTTTATATATGAAACTATTTTCTTTTTAATCTGTTTCGAAAATAAATTTTCATTTCTTATAGATGAAAACAATTTACTTTTAAACTTTTTCATTTTATATTTAAAAATGACAGCCTGATGCACGAAGTATATCCGGTATTCATACATACAGAGTACGTATACGGGAAAGGTCCATATCCCAAGGGGGTATGATGTAAGTGGTGTACCATGACACAAGCATTAATAGTTGATTCTATTGCTCGAACTTGTGACCTATAGTTCACACAGAGACGATTTCATCGTTGCTCCAAGACTCTCCTTCACAAGTTATATAAAAAAACTTTCTTTTACAGTTCCGTGTCTAGTCAAACACTCCGCTCCATATGAAAAAGGAAATGTAGAAGTAGACATGTCCAAAGCTCGGGTCGGGCCTGGTCAGAGTCAGGTCAGGTGGCTTTTTTTTCTGCTTGTTCAACCCTGGCCCGACCCTGACCATATTTTTTTTTAAAATTTCCGACCCTGGCCCTAACCCTTCAGGGACCCTATGGGTCACGGGTCGGCCCTGACCCGTCTGAAGGGGGACGGGATTTGACGGGCTGGGCCGGGTCGATGATTTTTTTTTTTAATTTTAAAAATCGAATTTCCAAAACTGAAATTGACATTCACACCTACACTACCATGAAATTTCGACGTTTAAATCTATTGTGTATCGTGAGATGTTTACTAAAGAAAAAGGAAAATTAGAAATCGATTTAGGGGAAAACACAAATTGTTGGGGAAAACAGACGTTTTCATAAAAATTGGCTGCGCCAAATAGCATAGCCGGCCGCGTCTCGAAAAAATACGCAAAATAAAAAAAATCGGGTAAAACGGACATCCGAGCGCAGAGTTATGATCATTTAAACTTTCACCAATTTACAACTATTTTCTGTCCCTACATTATGCTTCCGTGATATTAACAGAACGACTAATAATATAAACATTAATTAATAATCAGCTACCGTTTTTATCTTAATTTATGTCGAGCTCAATGTAGATTAGAGCAATACAAATATTATAAAAACATGCATTATATCACTTAAATATTAATGGCAAAAATATATATAAGTACAAAATAAATATTAATGAAAAAAATAATATAAATTATATTAAAAAATACGCGGATCGGGGTCGGGTCGGTGGTCGGGCCGGGTTAGACGGGTAAAATATTCTGACCCTGGCCCGAACCTACATAAGATCGGGTCCCCACTTTTTCGGATCGGGTGGCTCGTGGGTCAGCTATAAGCCAACCCTGGCCCTGGTTTTTTCGGATCGGGTCGGGCGGGTCCCTGACCCGTTGGACATGTCTATGTAGAAGTATCATTTTTTCTCTTTCTAAAACTTTTTTAGTTGTGGTTAAGTTGGAGGGTAGTGTTTGGATAGGAGAAGGAGAGGAAAAGAAACCAAAAGAGGACAATTAATTATATAGAAGTGGGAATAATCTTAGGAGGTCATGATTCTTTGATTGAACTATGATACAATCTTTTTATAAAAAATAAATAACTACCCCAAACATTCTCCTATATCTAGCTCCTTGATTTTATACAAAACCAAACCAACATTCTTTGAATGTTTACTAATTTGTCTTCAAGTTATTGGATGAGAGTGGCATGCATAGATGAAAGATGCAGATGCTAGTCATGTTGATGGTAGAATGTTAAAAAAAAAAAAATCTTTCAATTATCATGTTAGAAATGGCTTCATTGTTTTTTTTATATTCATCTTCCCGGCGTACGCCAGACTATTCCTGGAGATAGTAGTCTCGGTCCCTCGGTACTACTATCGGTAAATCACGGGATGTGCCTGAATGGTTAGGGTTTGAGAACAGAGCAACTGATATCACCTACAAGGTTCAATCCTAGAAGAGAGCAAATTGCTCCCACCAATATTCGAACCTACGCTGCAGACCTTCAGCTGAATTTTATGTTCTCCTCCTTTATCATCCAGCTATGCCCGGGGGACAGAAATGGCTTCATTATTATTAACATTATTTCTTGGGGCCTTGAAGAAAGTGTTTTAAAAAGTGTGTTGAGATACACAACTATATGTGCATTATCTAATGTTTTTTTCTCTCCCTCTTTTCTCTTTTGTAAGTACAAACATACGCATAGTTTTTCATTTAAGGAAGCGCAATATGTGGGGGTTTTGTCACCAATAAAGTCACTTTATATATATATAAATTTTGATAGGAGTCAGAAATTTATATAAAGAGATTCGAAAACTAATAGAATGTCACGTGTGAAATTTGAACCTCTTAGAAGAAACATTTTAACCCCCTTTGGCACTTCAATCGACTTTTCCTTATATTTTCAATAACTTAATTATATACATAATTAAAATTTATTTTTATCCTACTTGCGCAATAAATTTTTCAATAAAGGGGATTCAGTATCCCTTCTATCCACTTAGCTCTACCATTGATATATGTGATAAAAGAATTGTTAAACTATCAAATCATTTATATTACAGGTAATTAATCGTCTATAAAAAGCAGGTTAATAGCATAAAAATGATAAATTACTAGGTACTACACTAAGTAAAAATGAAGTTCTTAACCACTCTCTGCATATAAATTAAAAAAAAACACTATAAAAATCTCATTCTCTCCTAGTTGGCATGCAATGTTATATTAAAACACCATTTTCAATTGATATTATTAAAGCACAAATTAGACTACTACTTAATCAAATAGTTAATTTCAAAGTAAGAAATAATTTATAATTTTAATACAACAACAATAACATATTCAGTATAACCCCATAAATAAGGTTTGAAAAGAATAGTATGTACATCGATCTTACCCCTATTTTGTGAAAGTAAAAAAACTAATTTTATTGACTGGTTTTAATGGTTGAATAAATTTGAATTTTGAAGATTGTTAAATTTATACTCACGTGAATATGGAGAGTTACCTTGGTCTTACTTTATACAATTCTTTTCTTGAAATACATTATAGGAATTGAATGGTGCAGGGCATTAATTAGCGTCCGTTTGGATAGACTTATAACTTTTGACTTATATTTGTTACTTTGGTTTTCAAATAATTGTTTACAATTTTTTTTTTTACTCAAACACTATAAAAGTACTCTGGCCATAGATTTTGGAAGCTTTTTTTCCAAAAAAAAATTGAAAACATTATTTGTCCATGATATTTGATCGGTTTTTGAAAAAAATTTAAAGAAAAATTTCAAGTTCCAAAAACTAATTTGGACCAGTTTTTGTGTGATTTTTTTTTTCACTCACAAAACTTTAAATTATTTTCAAGTAAATTGCATTTCCAAACACAATTTGAAAAACTCTTTTTTTCAAATTTCACAAATGCTAGCTTATACTTTGCCCTTACCATCTCCACCCCACCCCAAAACCATTTTGAAATGTACATAAGTACATTAAAATGACATGTACATTTGATAAGAAATTAACTTTTTCACTTTTTTTTATGACTTTTCTTATTCTTTTCCTTATTTATAATTATATTTCAATGTCGATTTGTTAGTTCTCTCTTTTGTATCTCTTTTTAGCGATTAATAACCTATTTGGTCAAACTTCTAAAATTAATTTATTTTAAAAAGCACTTTTTAAAAAAAGTGTTTTCTAAAAAGTATTTTTTATGATAAACAATTTTTGTTTGACTAATTAATTTTAAAAACATTTTTGAGCAACAATTTGTGTTTGCCCAAGCTTTTAAAAAGTGCTTCTAAGTATTTTTTTTACCTCAAAAGTGTTTTTCAAATAATATTTTTGGGGAAAAACTATTTTTTTAGCTTCTGAAAAACTACTTCTGCTACTCTTCAAAAATACTTATTTTCTCTCTAAAGTTTGACCAAACACCACACTTTTTTTTTTTTATATAATAAGCATTTTTTGAATTTTTTTTTTTTGGTCAAATAGGCTATAAGCTATGTTTACTTTATGGGAGGGGATCATTCCCACTACTATGTATCTTCTATAGTGAATATTTTAAAATCTTTTTATGACTTATTTCTTATCTATTTTATTATTCATTTAGTTTACGTACTTATTTCGTGTTGTTGGTGCAAAGAAGTTTATGCTTAATTATGCCTCGTGTCTTATACCCGAGGAAAATAGCTAGTTGAATATTTATATTGTCTTAAAAGAAAACAAAAATGATTTTAGTAGGTAATTTAAAAAAATTAAATGACCACTCATGGAATTAATTTCGTGATGCCATGGAGGGTATTAATGTTTTAATTGATTTGCCTAATCTGGTAATGGGAACAATGATAATAGAGAATAATTTATACTCTATAACTATTTGATTAAGTTATACTCTATAATTGTCATTCACTATAACAACATTTCACTATAACAATTTGATTTTCTCTGGAACCAATTTTTTATGTTAGATATTACTGTTGTTGTGCCTGTATTCAAAAATCAGGAAAAACAGAAACCAAACGGAAAGACAAAAACCAGAAAAAACAGAAACTGGAAAAATAATACAGAAGTAAGAAAATATCCGAGACCACAGAATTCACTGTGTGTCCTTAAGGAATTTAATCCCCTCACTGTACCCGAGGTTATGGATTACTTCCTCCCAGGATAAAACGGATATACCTGTCGCAGGAGTAGCGGTACGTCAAACGCCTTCGACTTCGACGAACTCAAAGTTGGCAACGAAACACAGTAAGACTCGATAGTTTTATTTGTGAAAAAAGAATGCAGAATTTCAGATGCAGAAATTTTTGGTTTTTTTTTTTTTTTTGTGTCTTTAAAATGAGGCATTGCCTTAGTTTATATAGCCTTGAAGGTGCCTCTTCGGAATAGGTTGGTGACTGTTCGGAAAGGTTGCCTTCCATTTCTCATTCACACCAACTTGGCTAGTTTTATTCATTAACTAGCTTTAACAATCCCCCACATGAATGGGGAATGGCTATATGATGAAAAACATGCATGACAAAAAATTGTGTGATTCGTAAGCAAGGATTAATCGCATCTGGATAAGTAGATTTCTCTTTGAACTTTCCGTAGTGAACATATGTCGGATATACTCGGTCAATCGGTAGATGTGATATCCTTGAACCGTCGAGCTTTGGTGTATACCTAGACAACCACATGTCACACAATTAACCCTTTAATCGTCTTTGGTTCTCATTGTTTTGTTCGTTTCAGCCATGAACACTGCCTGGTTCATAAGTGCGTAGAGAATTGGCCTTACATAATTCTCCTTGAAGCGGCTTACACTTCACACTTACATAGGTGATTCCTAAATGTGTCATCCCGTAGATACACTATTTGATATACCCCGTACCAAACTTAGGATCCATTAAAAAGCCGCAATGCTTTATCCTGGTACTGAACATTGTCTCATCACGAGAATGGACCAAAGAGTTATTGTGACAATGTTGAACCGTCATTAATGACTTTGTTTGATCTCTTTGAACCTAGATCTTGGGATCTCCAGTCTTCTAGGTAGAGTTACCGTCACGATGACTTGTCCTCGGCCATAGTCCCATCCCCTTTGATGATCTTTCAACTACCTCTCTAGTTAGGCCTTTAGTTAGTGGATCCGACACATTATCTCTTGACTTAACATAGTCAATTGTGATAATTCCACTAGAGAGTAGTTGTCTAACGGTATTATGTCTTCGTCGTATGTGACGAGACTTTCCGTTGTACATAAGGCTCCCGCTCTTCCTATTGCCGCTTGGCTATCGCAATGTATGCATATAGGAGCCAACGGTTTGGGCCAAAATGGAATATCTTCTAAGAAATTCCGGAGCCATTCAAATTCTTCACCGGCTTTGTCTAAAGCTATGAACTCGATTCCATTGTAGAGCGGGCGATACATGTCCGTTTGGATGACTTCCAAGACACTCGCTCCTCCACCTATGGTAAAAACATATCCACTTGTGGATTTAGTTTCAGCTTGAACCGGTGATCCAATTTGTATCACCGTATCCTTCAATAACTGCAGGATACCCGTTATAATGCAAAGCAAAGTTTTGAGTATGTTTTAAATACCCCAAAACTCGTTTCATTGCCAACAATGTTTTTGGTCGGGATTACTAGTGTAGCGACTTAGTTTACTTATAGCACATGCAATATCGGTCGCGTACAGTTCATGATATACATCAAACTTCCCAACACTCGGCATAAGCCAATTGAGAATGACTTTCACCTTTATTCTTTGCAAGAGCAAGGTTCATATCAATTGGCGTCTTTGCAACTTTAAAGTCCAAATACTTGAACTTTTCAAGTACCGTTTCAATATAATGAGATTGAGACAATGCTAGACCTTGAGGAGTCTTATGGATTTTAATTCCCAATTAAATCGGCAACTCCTAAGTCTTTCATATCAAACTTACTAGCAAGCATGCGCCTAGTAGCATTTATGTTAGCAATGTCGTTACTCATTATCAACATATCATCCACGTACAAACAAACAATGACTACGTGGTTTGGAGTGTTCTTAATGTAGACACATTTATCACACTCATTTATCTTGAATCCATTTGACAACATTGTATGGTCAAATTTTGCATGCCATCGTTTTGGGTGCTTGTTTTAGTCCGTAAAGAGACTTAACAAGTCGACACACCTTCTTCTCTTTTCCGGAACTACAAACCCCTCAAAGTTGTTCCATGTAAATTTCTTCCTCTAACTCTCCATTTAAGAAGGCTGTTTTCACATCCATTTGATGGATTTCAAGACCGTACACGGCGGCTAACGCTACTAACACCCGAATAGATGTAATCCTCGTTACCGGCGGCGAGTATGTATCAAAGTAATCAAGACCTTCTCGTTGTCTAAACCCTTTAACAACTAGTCTTGCCTTATATTTATCAATAGTACCATCGACTTTCATTTTCTCGCTTGAAAATCCATTTGGAACCTAAAGGTTTATTCCCTGGAGGAAGGTCAACCAATTCCCAAGTATGGTTGTTTAAGATGGATTCTATCTCACTATTGATTGCCTCTTTCCAAAATTGAGCTTCCGATGAAGACATAGCTTCGTTGAAGGTTCGAGGCTCATTCTCCAACAAAAATGTTAGAAATTCTGGTCCAAATGAAGTAGACGTCCTTTGACGTTTGCTTTGCGTCTCGGTTTTTCCTCATCGGGAATATTTTCCTTTGTTTCTTCCCGAGGTCGTTTAGATTCTTTGCTAGACGACTCACATTCCTTTTTATACGGATATATGGTTTCAAAGAAGTCGCATTATCCGATTCAATTACCGTATTTACTCGAATGTCGGGATTTTCTCGATTTGTGAACCGTAAATCGATATGCCTTACTATTTGTGGCATATCCTATGAAAACACAATCAATGGTTTTAGGTCCTATTTTTACCCTTTTGGGTTTAGGAATTTGCACCTTGGCCAAACACCCCCACACTTTGAAGTATCCCAAATTGGGCTTCCTTCCTTTCCACTTTTCGTATGGAATAGATTTTGTTTTGCTATGGGGCACTCGATTGAGTATTCGGCTAGTCGTTAGAATGGCTTCCCCCACAAGTTCGGGGTAAACCAACTTATTAACAGAGGCATTCATCATTTCTTTCATGGTTCTATTTTTCCTTTACGCAATTCCGTTTGATTGTGGCGAGTAAGGGCGCTTGTTTGATGAATAATGCCATATTCCAAACATATTTGTTCAAAAGGAGATTCATATTCACCGCCCCTATCACTCCTTATCATTTTAATCTTTTTGTTAAGTTGAGTCTCAACTTCACTTTTGTATTGCCCGAATGCTTCAATTGCTTCATCTTTACTATTAAGTAAACAAACGTAGCAATACCGCGTACTATCGTCAATAAAAGTTATGAAATACTTCTTCCCACCACGAGATGGGATTGACTTCATGTCACAAATATCTGTATGGATTAAGTCTAAAGGACTTGAATTCCTTTCAACTGACTTATAAGGATGTTTAACATACTTAGACTCAACACAGATTTGACATTTTGATTGATTGCATTCAAACTTAGGCAATACTTCCAAACTAATCATTTTTCGCAAGGTTCTGTAATTGACATGTCCTAAACGTGAATGCCATAAATTATTTGACTGAATCAGTTTTGACAGCAACAATTATAATACACAACGGTGAAGATTTTATTTCTTCAAACCGAATCAAGGTTACACAAACAGATTTAAAATACTTGAAACGAAATGCGATAGAATTGTATGTTGTATACTTGATGAAGTTTTTATATCTTCAAATCAAGTACCCAAATGAGTAGAAAGTTATGAAAACTTTAATCTCAACCGGAGTAGAAAATCCGAAGATTTTAGTCTCCAAACAACATATAAGTTCGTTACAAAACAACAAACACCTTTTTTTTTCTTTTTTTTTTTCCAAGAATTGTATGTTTATACTTGATGAAGTTTTTATATCTTCAAATCAAGTACCCAAAGGAGTAGAAAGTTATGGAAACTTTAATCTCAACCGGAGTAGAAAATCCGAAGATTTTAGTCTCCAAACAACATACAAGTTCGTTACACCGAAACAACAAACACCTTTTTTTTTTTTCCCAGTAAATTGTATGCTGTATACTTGATGAAGTTTTTATATCTTCAAATCAAGTACCCAAAGGAGTAGAAAGTTATGGAAACTTTAATCTCAACCGGAGTAGAAAATCCGAAGATTTTAGTCTCCAAACAACATACAAGTTCGTTACACTGAAACAACAAACACCTTTTTTTTTCTTTTTTTTTTCTTCAGTAAATTGTATGTTGTATACTTGATGAAGTTTTTATATCTTCAAATCAAGTACCCAAAGGAGTAGAAAGTTATGGAAACTTTAATCTCAACCTAGTAGAAAATCCGAAGATTTTAGTCTCCAAACAACATACACTTTTTTTTTTTCCGACAACGTTCTGTAATTGTTAAACAAGAACAAATGAACACAGAAATAATGAATAAATTCCTTAAGCTTGTTGTTGTGCCTGTGTTCAAAAATCAGGAAAAACAGAAACCAAACGGAAAGACAAAAACCAGAAAAAACAGAAACTGGAAAAATAATACAGAAGTAAGAAAATATCCGAGACCACAGAATTCACTGTGTGTCCTTAAGGAATTTAATCCCCTCACTGTACCCGAGGTTATGGATTACTTCCTCCCAGGATAAAACGGATATACCTGTCGCAGGAGTAGCGGTACGTCAAACGCCTTCGACTTCGACGAACTCAAAGTTGGCAACGAAACACAGTAAGACTCGATAGTTTTATTTGTGAAAAAAGAATGCAGAATTTCAGATGCAGAAATTTTTGGTTTTTTTTTTTTTTTTTTTGTGTCTTTAAAATGAGGCATTGCCTTAGTTTATATAGCCTTGAAGGTGCCTCTTCGGAATAGGTTGGTGACTGTTCGGAAAGGTTGCCTTCCATTTCTCATTCACACCAACTTGGCTAGTTTTATTCATTAACTAGCTTTAACAATTACTTCTCTAAAATATCATTCTATCTGTAACATTAATGACATTCATTATAGCGGTACACTCTTTATAAAATTACATCTCTATAACAGTCATACTCAAATATTGTGTAATAATATTTGTAAGAAGTATATTATGTATAAAATAAATAAACTATCAAAATATTTTTGATAATCATCATTAATGTCATGCACATAGTAAATTTCAAGTATGAATATCTAAAAGGAAAAAAAATATTTTTCATAGTGAGATAGAAGAGTCAAGCTATTGAATTCCCTTTTGCTGAAAGTTTGGACAAAATTCTTTGTCAATTCAAGCGTTATATTATCGCTAAGAGACTGAAATTTACGAAACAACCTACAATTGTAGAATTATTACGTCAAACTTGAAATTGTATTTAAATTGTCAATAATTTTAAATGCATATATTCCTTAGATATCAATTCTTTATCGGTATGATACAACTAGTCATGAATTTATTTATAATTTATTAGTCTTTTTAATTAATAAGATATGAAAATCAGTTGAGATTTTAAAATTAACAAGTATATTATTTTCGTTTATAGCATACAAAGTACATAAAAATAATTCTTTGCGTACTTTCGTTTATAACAGCTAAATGAGATCTAAACATCAAATGATAGTATACATATATAATAGCATCTTATTATAGCGGTCATACAATTCTCAAATAAATGCTGCCATTATAGAGAGGTTTGAGTGTAATAATTATAAAATTAGTACAAAGGAGGAAACATAGATGATAGAACTAATTAAACCTCCATAAGAAATGCAACTACAACATAAAGCTTTTATTTATTGGCCTATTACCTCAAGACGAAATGTGCCTGCAGGCACATTCAAAAAAGAAAAAGAGTTACTTTTAGAAATAAAAACAATTAATACAGCAGTAGCTCTTTAAATGTTTATACTGTACATACAGAAAAGTTTAATTTGGGAGGATTTTGACGGATTTAGTAGCAACTGGCGTGTTGGTTAGACTTGATACACCTTATATTTCTGGACTACTGTTATATAATTCGTTCTTGAAAACCTCCCAACATATGAATTTGGTTTTGACAGTATTTTTCGGAGCTTTTGTAATGGGCTAAGAAGACGCCATACATTACCAAACTGATATCTGAATATTGTTTACATGATACATTTATGATAAGATTTACGCTGAAGTGATTAAAATATCTCTAAATTTGATGCGGATTATAACTTTAGTCCTCGAATTATGCCTAGTATTAAAAACACCCCTAAACTTTGTTAAATAAACTTAAAAACACCCTGAGCTGCCACATGGCATAGCTGAGAGCGTAAAAAACATGCCACTTAAGCAGCCAAAACGACAAAAAAACCTCATTCTTTTACATTTCTCTTTATTTTTAATCCCAACCCAAAAGCTAAAAAGACTCTTTCTTCTTTATTTAAATGTTGGGAAAATGCTTAAAATGCGATCAATTCTTTGCCCGGATTTGTTGTAACACACATAACATTTACCGTGGTGCTATTACCCCTTAATTATATTTTTAAAGCATTTCTTTGGAATTATCTGGAAAAATTGAACTAAAATTCAACGCGACACAAGTATAGGAGAGAATTCTAATTTTTTGTTTTGTTCGATGAGTGAAATGACCGGACTCCTTTATTTTTTGGCCTTTTATTCAGCACGTGTTTAAATTGTTATTCATCTCACTCGATAAATGCCAAAAAAATCCTTAAAAATATATCCAGAGGGTAATAGGACACCCGTAAAAGTTAGGTGTGTTACAGCAAATCCGAGCAAAGGTTGAGGTGTATTTTAGATGTTTTTCCTTTAAATGTTCATCCATTAAAACACACACCAAGTTCAACTCAATTTTTTTCTTGACCTCGTCTAATTGTTAAAGTTCTGAGTTATATTTGGAGGTTTCTCTCTCAATTATCTTCATACGTACTAAAGTTTAAGATAAAAGGAAAAAATAGGTGGGTATTGAAGTTACTATCCAAAAAAAAAACGGCCCAAATAAAAAGGGTAGGTAAATGCGTCTAAGAACTGATTAAAACTCCAAATTTTTGCAAGTAATACAATTGAGAAGAAAAATAATTGAGTTGGGTATTTGAAGAAGACAAATATAATGGCTAATTAATACACGAACTTGAACCCATCTACACTTAATAAACCCAAGAACCAATAAAATACGACCCTTACAACAAATATTTATCGAGATTTCTTGGCTAAAACACCAAGATTTCTATGAAAATCAAAGGAGACGGTTTCGCGATATGAGAAAGTTTTGTGAGGAAGATTTCTAGAGGGTTTTAACGGGTTGGGTGATTTATTTGATCAGGTGGGTTATTGGGTCAGATGTATTAATAGAACGTCTTTTTCCTTTATTATTTGAATTTTAAATTATCCACGCGGAGGACACATCAGCTGAAAATTCCAGCTGTACCGCGAGCGACTACACTACCCTCACTAAGGTGTATCAGCTCGGGGTGTATTAAAATTTGCTTAGCCAAGCTTAGGGGTGTTTTTAAGACTAGTCATAGTTTGAGGACTAAAGTAAGAATTTGCGCCAAGTTTAGGGGTGTTTTAACCACTTCAGCCTAAGATTTATTATTATTTATCGTTATTGACAAAGGATATTCGCATGATGTTTATTGAAAATTATGTACTCCGTCCATTACAATTTATATGAGGGTGTTTGATTGGACACGCAGTTTAAAAAAGAAATGAAGACTTTTGAATCTTGTTGCATTGTCCGACTAAATGGGGATTCAACTAAGGCAATTGCCTTAGGCCCCCAAAATTGAGGGGCCCCAAAATTTATAATTTTATATATTATTTATATAATAGAAAAATATTATTACTAGGAAATTTTTTAATTTTTTTCAACGAGTATGTGGATTATAAAATATATATAAGATCAACGATTGTTTTTTCAAAATATATTGCACAAGCTTTTGTGAATAAAGTAATTAGATATCCCCAACAGTGGAAGCTAGTAGATAACCGAGTGAACAACCAAGATATGGACAAGATGATTCGTATAACATTGTTAAATTTTTTAAAAAATAAATTTTATTAATAAATATAAGGCCTCTTATTATGATTTGGCTTTAGCTTTAGGCCGTGAATATAAGGCCTCAGATAAGCATCTTTACTCACTGAACTAGCAATTCACTCCTAGTCACAGTAAATATAAGGCCTCTTATTTTGATTACATTATGAATCTGTGACTAGTGTTGCACTTTCTAACTGTATTTTGAGATGAACATAGTGTTCTTGATTATAAAAGGTTGAGGGATACTGGTGGTGCTGATTTGTCTTGGTTGGATATTGTTTATTGTGTGATTTAGTTGAGAATCGACGAGGGTAAAGATCTCAATCTCTTCCTCCAATCCAGCAAGGAACGGTTTCACTGAACTACAAGTGAAGAATATAAAGTGCATTATTCACAACAATTATAGTATATCAGACTAGACAAGCAATAATAGTTAAAGCGGAGAGGGGGTTAACCACTTCTTTCTTATCAAAGAAATCGCTCCTGTTGTTTATCAGAGAACAAAGAAATAATCAAGCTGACATCTTTGGTAAATACATTTAATTGAAACTTAAAAACTGGCCAGCAATAGATAAACTAAATAAAAATAAGAGGTTGCAACATGGTAACTGAAAAAAGATAAAAAGTGCCTCGATCATACACAAAAACAACAACATACCCAGTGTAATTCCACAAGTGGGGTATGAGGAGGATAGAGTGTACACAGACCTTACTCCTATCTTGGGAGGTAGAGAGACCGTTTACTATGGACCCTCCGCTCGATTATACATAAGCAAACACTAAATTAGTGATTTTGGAGAGATCGAGCTTCCTGTGAAAGCGATTCCAGTATGAACGGTATCACATCGAGGCCATAATGCAAATGGTTCTCTGGATGTCTTAAAAGAATGCCCAGTATAATCAACATTTATGCCTCAAAATAGCACTTCACCATCGTCAAACCTATAAATTGGTATGGTGCTAAAAAGACAGGGATTTTCTATAATAAACAATGCATTCAAAGATCCCATGACATCATAGTCTTTCAATACCCATAATTTAAAAGAGACGTTCCTTCGATGATTAGAAGAAGAATGAACACAAAGCATACCTTCCAATACTGAAACACTAATATAGATATTGGATATGTAAAACACGTACGTGAATAGTATATAAGTATTACAGTGATCGAAAGGATAAACAACAATGAGGACAACAACAAGTTGTTAATATCTTGATCTTGAATTGAAACTTCAAATATGGAACTTGTATTCGAAAATACAAGAACATGAACTGCTACACTTGTGGCTTGTAGATCCGTTGAGAATACGAACGATTAGAGTCCTTCGTCTGTTAAGTTGACACCTGAAACACTTAGCAACCAATTAGATAAACACAACACCACCGGCTGAGTCGAGAGATGACTCTCTATATTTAAGACAAGATTGCCCCCGTATATAGGCTTTACAGAAGTGTGGACAATAGTCTCACAAGATGAAACAACAAACTATCAAGTTTGCAAAGCCTACACAAATGATCTCAGCGAAGAACATGAATAATGAAGATTGCTAAGAGAATGATTGATATCAGGAAAATCTGATCTCTTTGTGGTGTTGTTAACTTGTTTTTCTGTTCATGTTTCATATATGTTAATCTATAGAATTGAGCCAAAGGCCTCACTTTATAGGTGTACAAGATGACCTTTCAAATGCCCCATAATGACAATCAATTGTCATGTTATGGATGACATTTAACCCCAAGTAATGCAACAACATAATGGTCCAAGTAATGACCATTATTGGGTGAATTCAATGCCATTGAAATCGCTTCAACAACCAAACCTTTGGGATTCCGTCGAGCAAATACTTCATGGGAAGCGCCGCGGCGCTGCAACATTTAGTGTCGCGGCTCCAGAAGCCAAACTTGGAATTAGCGTCGTGGCACTGTGGCCCAATCCGGGAGGCGCCGCGGCCCTTCTCGACTCCGCGGCCCTTTCCGACCTGTTCCATCTTACACCTCGCACAATCCTTCCTTCGTTTACCAATGTGGAACGCCTGTTATTTATCCAATAACCTTCCATCATTCTATGTCTCAAACATTTTACTTACGTACCAATATCTCTTTCATTAACGAAATTTACGATACTTGGCACTAAGATTGCACGTGTGTGGAAACGATATTTCCGACGTGCGGGGCCCAATTGTTCGAGTCATAAATAATGGGATAAATTTAATTCCACATTAGTAAATTTTCAACAATAGATATTGCCCCTCAAGCATAATATTTGCTCTGTCAAAGGTATTTCTCCGTACACCTCATTTGAAATACTAAATGAAACCACAGAATAATTTCCAGAAACACCGATCCAATGAAATGCCTCGTTTCCAAATGGCAAAAAATGCATACCAGATATTACATTGCAAATGCCACAAGGATGTTTATCAATATTTCTCCATGAACCACTTTTCAACGCGATAATTTTACCAGGACTATCTATGTTAGAGTGAATTTTAAGGATCTTATAGTCACCAGAAATTGAGTCATAACCCAATCACAAACGAGATTCTCCATTCGTTTTCGGAATCTCTGGACGGGGAAGTACTCTTGATTCTCCAGTGGAGTGATTCCATAGCAAATGTATGGTGCGTCGAACATCAATATTATCATTAACATGGATAATAACCAAGCCATCACAACAACAATGGATTGCGCATCTGAAAGAAATAATCCCTTTTTGCCGCCACCGTGGTTACGGTTTAGGCCGAATTTTAGGAGAATGAGTGAGGGTCGTCTGACGTGGTCATCATTACGATGGAATGTGCTCCGGTAGCCGCCTTTTTAGCCAAATCGGCCTCTTCTAACGTGAGCATGGAACAAGCCTAATAAAATGGTGGCAGAAGATTACTTTGACGAAGTAGTGTTCCAACGCCATTATAGGCCTCAGAAAGGCCTGCAACCATTTGAAGAACAAGACGATTGTTGGTAACGGGCACACCAATGTTGCGGAGTTGGTCCGCTAATTCTTTCAGCCTTTTACAATAGGCCGAGACGTTAGAAAAATCTTCCATGTTGACATGGGAAAATTCCTGCTCAAGAGTGACAACACGAGAATTTTTTTTTATCTTGGAATATATCACGCACCCTATTCCAAGTAGCCATCGCCGTAGCGTCCGGTTCAATAATCGTCTGCAAGAAGTCTATAGAGATTGTGGAATAAATCCACTAGAGAACGGTAGCATAAAGGGTTTTCATGACGTAGGATCATCCTCGGGGGTAGGCACCTTCTTCTCGCCAGTTACCGAGGGGATTATGTGATGGAGGACTTGATGCGAGCGTGCGTGAACTTTGAATAATTTCTCCCACGTCGCGTATTGGACGTTTTTCATCTCAAGAACAATAGGGATGTGGTTTTTTATGTTGGAAATTGTAAGGGCATGATGAAATATGTTCTTTGACGTAGACATAACGAAAGAACAATAGGTGCATTAGGGACTTGGAAGAAAATTTGGGAATAGAGGAGGAAAAGTGCACGGAAACCGAGCAGAGATCGAGAGGAGCGGAAGTGTTTTTGGGAGAAGGTATTTTAGACCTAGAGCTCTCATACCATGAAAGAAATAATACATGTTTGCCGCCACTGTGATTACGGTTTTGGCCCGAATTTTCGAAGAATGAGTGAGGGTCGTCTGACGTGGTCATCATTACGACGGAATGTGCTCCGATAACATCTGTATGGTCTAGAGATAAAAGGGAAATCAAGTTTTTATACATTCTCAACTGGTTGAACCGATGATAAAGGAAGACAATACATGGAATATATTTTATTTTCAGGGCAACGTTGGGAAATAAGAAGTTTTTTTGGGAATTATGGTCATTCTTGGCATGATTGAGATGCGTCATCTTAAAGCAAGGGTCGGAGATCAATGTTTCACAAGATTTTAAAACACATTTGAATCGGAGAATAGACCGCACAGGTAACCTATTGAGGATGTCCATAAGTATTTCCTCTTGGAAGTGAGTTGCCACGTGCTAGATAAGTAGATAGAAAAGAAAATGTGATCAGACAATTTTTCTAAGGGATTCAAATATTAAACAATATCGACCAATAGTTTAGAAAAAATAAACCTGGAAAATTTCATAATTCCTCAGACAATTACTCCCTCCATCTCAAAATACTTGTCATGTTTAATTTGACTAAATTTCAAAGCTAAATTATATTAATTTAATTTAATATTTTAAAATTAAAATTGAGATATTCAAAAACTATACAAAAAGTACTATAAGTTACAATTCTTCTCATATGAATATGATGAAAAAACATAGCTTAAATTGTTGGTCAGTGTTCATATAACTTGATTCTTAAAAAGCGTAATACGACAAGTATTTTGGAACAAATGGAGTATTTACTAACATATAACAAATTAGAAAATTTCAAGTGGATGAAAATGAAATTACTTGTCAATTGGCAGTCACACCATCAGTGGCGCGGATCTAGAAAAAACAACAAAAGCTAAATATAAAAAATAATGTTGTCCTTGAGAATCAAACTTGGGATGCTAGGAACAGATGCAGATCCATGATTTGAAAGTTAGGAGTACCACGTGACACTGCTATTCACAAGGTCCAAATAAAGTAAATATTTGGCAATTTGATCAACTTTGGGCTTGGGTTCGGGTTATTCATTTTTTATTTATTTATGTACACAAATCGATCGGAAAAAAAATTATGACAACTTAGCGCAAAGATATTCTTTTAACAATATTGGTAATATTACAAATATATATCGTCCATTTATAATATTACTCGACAAGTTTTCATATTTTAAAAACACTCATTGATGATTTAATTATTTATATTATATAAATATTTCACGCTTCATATAACAAAACTAAATATAAAGAGGCCGAAGATCTTTCACATATATAATTTCAGTAACTGAGACGAAGTCATATTTAAAAGTATCGACCGACAATAATAAAAAATCTAAAGAGGCTGAAGAAATCAAATGAAATCCAATCTAGTTTTCATGCCGTCCTTTGTTGCAGTATTTTTTAGAATTTAAAATTTTCACCAAGATTTAAACTATCATAATTAAACTAATTATTTAATTAGTATGTATCCAAATAATCTAAATAATAGAACACATAGTAAGAAAAAATTAGTGCATGAATTTCTGAAATTTTGACGAAAATAGAGGAGAAAATTTGTATTGAAAGAAGGATTATTCATATTTCACGGTTAAAATAAAAAAGAAGAAAAATAAGTCAGCAAAAGTAAATAAACGAAAAAAAGAAGTGTAAATACAACTAAAGGTAGTTGATTGCCTTAAGTGTTAAATAAGTACTTGTTTAAAGATCATCCGTTTCGTGGTCTAATGGATAAGGTGCTTGGCTCTTAATCAAGCGATTGTGGGTTCGAGTAGCGTGTTATAGCAGATTTTGAACTCGCGTCCATTGGCACCATGCGCTCAATTGTGAAGAGAAATATATATATATAATTTTGAATACCATAGATCATTTGAGCTAATCGTTTGTATTTGTTCAGTTCAAAAATTAATATATCTATATAAACATAGAAAATCTATTATATAATATACATTGTAAGTTTTTGCCGAGAGTTACCCGTGCATCTATTGCTCATTTATACAAATGACCCAAAAAATGCCTTTGTATGATATCTCGCGTGAATGTCTTTATTAGAGGTGGCAAATATAAGCTCCACCCAACCAACCCAACCCATTTAAATTTAAAAGAGTTGGGTTATTAATTATTGAGCTGGTGAGTCAAATTGAATTAACTCAAAATGATTCATGAAAATATTAGGCCACACTGGGTTATAATATCCAACCCAACGGATTAATTTAAAAAATACAAAGAATTTAGTTGCTTCTTGCTCAGAACTTCATGAAAAGAACAATGGCTAAAACAAAATATCCAATATTAGCTCATTTCCTTGTTACTTTGAATTTTAATATCATCCTAATAGGGAAAGCTTTTCACATTCTGTTAATTATTCACATGCACTGATATCTGGTAAACTCTGAATAAAATTCCATAAGTTTTCAAGATTCAACAACCTGGGGCTCCATATAATTAATTTACATATAGCAATAACATTAAAAGAGAATTAACCGTTGGGTTGTTTGTTTTACTACTGAAAATCAGTGAATTTTACTATCTAGTGTCTGTTGTTTTGCTGCTACTTTGTTAATTCCTCTGTTATTTTTTTTGTAATTTTTTATTATATGCTTTGCTCTAAGCCTATTAATTTGGTTTGCTTGTTTCGGCTCTTAGATCAGTGTTTGTTCACGAGTACAAGTTAGAGAATGTTTGGGTTAAGTTGAGTAGTTTGGATTATAACTTACCTTTTAACCCAACTTCACCCAATCCATTTTGACCCAAGTTAATCTGAGTTGGGTTTTAAGTTTTAACCCATTTATTGAATTAACACATTTTCACCTTGCATAATTTATCCCAACCCGTTTATTTGTCACCTCTATTATTTATTCACACTACTTTATGCAACCTAAGCTTGGATAACACATCTAGTAAATTAATAATATGGAAACTCAGCATTTCCATTTTGATGAATTTGGACCGCCTGTGGTGGGAAGTGGGTCAGGTCTTCTTTGTTTGAGTTACAGTTAATTACACGTCTTGACTTGTAAGCATCAAAGTGTGTCTCACACGCTTAGTGTTATGGCCACTTAGGTTCACAAGACACATTTTTATCGAGTTAAAGGTGTCTTTCTAGTAACTAACTTAAGAATCCTGCAAGGTTTAATAATTAAATATAACTTTTTTCATTCAATGAAATATAATAATTAAATATTGAGATTTTGATCTTTTAACTTCTTTTTTTTTAACTAGTGAATTTTATCTTATCAAAAGTTAAGTAACTGAAACCAACACAACTATAATGTGATTTTATAGTTGTAATGCGAAAAGTAAATTACCATTGCAAAAATAGAGTCAGAGTTAAAATAATGAAAGAAAAGAACCAGCGCAAAGGAGTGAAGTTAGAGTGTTGACAATGAGTTCTAAGGAATTCAATATCTTTAGTTCAAATTCGTATTCGTCTTAAAAATTTATTTTTTAATTAAATTACCATTGCAAAAAGAGAAATAAAAAATTACGTCCGTATCATACATTCAAAAGTTTAAAAATAAAAGAACCAGAGCCAAGGAGCGAAGTTAGAGTATTGACCATGTACGAATTCGACTTAACTTAATAACTTTAGTTCAAACTCTGTATTTATTTAGAAATTTATTGAAAATGTACACGTTGTTAATTTAAAACTCAATAAATATTAGAACGATATTATCTTGAGGAGATAGGTGGTCCGATAACCCGAACCAGCCCATCTCTCATTCAGAACCGCGCAATTCCTCTGCAATATATAAAGCCCTAACATTCAAATAGGAATAGAAACCCTAGCATTGCAATTACAGAAAAATGACAATAGAGAAGAAGTTCAATGGCCATGAGAAAATATTAACAAATAGAGAACAGCTGGATATTGATCGGGTAGTGTTATTTACTTACAAGTTACAATTGAGTTTTTTTTATAATAGTTGTTGGTTGGGACTTACATGCTTGGTGTGTTACACACTTTCCCAGGTTATGATTAACAACATTAAATATAACATTTTTCAGTGAAGTTATTACTTATGGCCAATTCGATGCATAGTCTATTCTCATCCTCGTTATTATCGAATCTCTCTTGTACTCGAGTACTGTATTAGTTTGTTGCATTTATTGTTACTTTTTTTCACAATGTTTATCTATAATATTTTGCGTTGACTTCTTTACTTTCATCAATTGTTGTTTGACATCCCTTGTTGTGCTTTCTCTTGAGCCATGTTGTGCTTTCTCTTGAACCGAGGGTCTTTCGAAAATAGTCTATCTACCTCCCAAAGTAGGAGTAAGGTCTGCGTACACTCTACCCTCACAGACTCCACTTGTGGGATTTTACTGGGTATGTTGTTGTATCCTCGTTGAAAAAAAAAGACTGCTTCATTGGTTTTTCATTAGTTTGTTAGAGTCTGCAAGTGTTAAGAGTTATTGCGATTTTGTGTCTGAGGAATTACTGGATTTGTTGATCAGGTGGTGTTACTTACAATATAGTCTCATTGTTTTTTATTGGACTTAGATTCTATTTCTAGGTGTGCTTGCTATGGCTACAAGGTGTATTCTCCTGTTTAATTCACTTTAAATTGTTCAAAATGTTTTAGAGCAACCCCCCCCCCCCTCCAAGTGAAACAAAGACCTAACATAGAGCACCAATGGCTTCAATATGTGTCACGCTACAAAACAATGTGAAATTTTTGCCTTTTATTCTCACACCAGTTTTATGCCTTCACCAAGTTATTATCTTTTCAAACTGGACACCACAACTATAGCCAAGGCTTCAAACATGGCATAAATTCTCTAAGTACATTGCTCATCTGTTGCTTACTTGGCACCACTGCCAAGTGCTGAGTAATTTCAGTATTCTCCACTTGAAATATTCAATTTTATTATTTATTAGTAGTAAATAGTTGATAGAAGAAATCAAAAAAACAATTCCAGGTTTATCTTTTCTGAGTTCTTGGTTGAAATGTCTAATAATTGAATACTTTAACACAATTGTCTGATCGCTCTAATAATTGAATACTTTAACACAATTGTCTGTTCGCTCTTTCTTGTCCTATGTAGGCAATACATTTCAAAGAGGAAATAATTATGGAGATCCTCAGCAGGTTACCGGTGCAGTCTCTACTTCGATTCAAATGTGTTTCGAAATTTTGGGAGGCATTAATCTCTGATCCTTACTTTAAGATGAAGCATCTCAATTGTGCCAAGAATCGCCAAGATTCCAAAAAGCTTCTTATTAACCAAATATTCCCTGAGGATGGAATAGTTTCCATATATTGTTGTCCTTTGTCGTCTCTTCAACTGGTTCAGGATGTGCAAAAACTTGATTGTCCTTTAAACCCTAAATCAACCCGATTTGCAATCCATTGTTGTTACGATGGCGTCGTTGTTATCGGGGTTCGGGATAATTTGAATGGTTACCGCCACACTCTTTTGTTGTGGAACCCCTCCACAAGAGAATCAATAGTACTTCCCGCTCCAGAATTTCCACCGAATGAAGGTTCTCATTTTGGAATGGGTTATGACTCAACCAGTGGTGAGTATAAGATCCTTCATATGCGCCGGGACTTACGTAGATCCATACCTAGTGAAATTCTCGCGTTGAAAGGTGGCTCCTGGAGAAGAATTGATAAACATTTTCGTGG
Source organism: Anisodus tanguticus (assembly GCA_034509755.1). Classification (NCBI taxonomy): domain Eukaryota; kingdom Viridiplantae; phylum Streptophyta; class Magnoliopsida; order Solanales; family Solanaceae; genus Anisodus; species Anisodus tanguticus. Next base: position 522,603 of record CM067543.1, on the reverse strand, counting down.
CTTTTTCAATGCGTTGTTTGCTATGCAGTTTTTGGCTTTTGTACATGCGGCATTTCATTGGGTCGGTCTTTCAAGAGAAAGGTATTTTGTGGTGGTTTCATTTAGTATTTCAAATAAAATGTACAGAGAGATACCCTTCCAGAGGAAATGTTAAGCATGAGGGGCCACACCTATTTTGGCATTTCAGTGTTGGAAGGAATGCTTTGTATTCATTCTAAAACTCATCATCAACGCCAGGGGAAGTATACTTTTAAGTTATGGGTATTGAAAAAGTATGATGTCAAGGAATCTTGAATTCCATTGTTTGCTATAGAAGATCCTTCGATTTCGACTGCCGTACCGAAATATAGGTTTGCGAATGGTGAAGTGCTATTCCTTTGCAAGATTTTAAAAAGTTTTGGGAGGGCGTTTAAGACACCCAGTGGACCATATGTATCATGGCCTCAATGTGAGACCCTTCAGGATGGATACGCTTTTACAGAAAGCTTTATCTCTCCGAAATCACTTATTAGCTTCTTATGTATGATCGATGCACTTTTTCTTTTTCATTTTTAAGTTATCATGTTACAACCTCTTATTCTTATTAGTTTAGCTATTGCTCACCAGTTTTTAAGTTTCAAGATGTATTTACCAAAGATGTTTTTTTTTTGTGAGAAACATATACTGTTTACCTGGCAGACATGGATAGTGCTTTTGAATATTTTTAGAGTACAATGCCACATGGAAGTTTGGAGCATTTATTTATTCCCTTACCAGTAGTAGTACTATTATGGTAGCATTAACTTATGCTCCGATTCTATTACTACGTTTTGTTTTAGTTTGGTTATCTTTAATTATTTGTACTGTCAGTACTTTTTCTTTGTCAATTCTTTTATCATAGCTTTTACTATTACATTTCTTTCAAACCATTTTCCTGAAAAACCATTTCTTGAGGCGAGGGTCTATTGGAAACCACCTCTCTACCCCCACAAAGGTAGGGTTACGTCTGTATATACCCACCCTTCCTAGACTCCACTTGTGGGAATATAATGGGTGTGTTGTTGTTCTAATGCCATATGACGTGAAGAGTCCACTATTTAGCTGGAAGAGACAAAAAATTGATAGCAGATTACTCGTGAGAATATACTGGGTAAGTAAACTATATCTCTAGCTAGTCTCATTGTTCTTTTTCAAGATATATGTATGTCATAAGAGTGGGTAATAGGTGAAGTCCTTAGCCTCTTCATTATGTATGAATACCATGAAAATGCTGGAAAATATTTTTCTAGGAATGATCAATTGTGGCCAAGAAGATAGTTAATCGAGGCTAACATAAGGTTACAGCGCTCGATAATACCGCGGTTAATATTCGTTCTCGTGATTTGCTATTGAAGAGTCAGATTAATTTTTGACTAAAATCACCGCAAACATTAGATGGTTGTACTGTTGTAATTAATTGCAGGGGAAAGAGTTGTGAAGCCATCAAATAATACAAAGCTGATGGATGTTGTTGATCAGGTTCTGACTCAACTACTGGTGACTGTAAGTGTTACACCCCATAGTTTGCGTTCCGTCGTATTGTTGATAAATACCGATGTCTCGGGGAGAGGTTCAGCCTTACGAAAGGATAATGAAAGGGTACAACTTATTTATGGAAGTTCCGGGGTGTTGAGAAGTCAAACGGATCGAAGAAAGTACGTTTCGACGAAATTGGAAAACTAGGCTTTTTGACGGGAAGGTTGACATACCATCAATTTTCCCACTCTGAGTCGTAAAATACCCTGGCAGTTTGATGGGAATATCGATGGACCGTCGAGTATTCGACGGTACCGTCAATTCCACCGTCGAATTACGGCGGTGATGAATTTTTCCGGGTTTAAATACGGGTTGGTCGACTTAATCCTCATTTTCACCCTAAATCAGGTTCTAAATCCTCTCCAAATCCTCTCTATCATAACATATCATTCCTAGATCAAATCAAAGCCGAAATACGCGTGATTAACGTGATAATCCCCACGAATATCGTAAAAAATCTCCTCTGTAAGGAATCAATTTCGGAAACCCTTGGAGATGAAATAGACCACTGTTTTACGGGGATTTTGAGGCGTAAAGGTAAATTTTAACCTTCTTTATCTATAATTATGATTAATCGATGATTCAGGATAAGTTATGAAAGGATTTTTGTAATCGAACCTCATAGATATGGGAAATCATGGGAATATAAATTGTGGGATGTTTTGCTTGGATTATGAATTATTATTGATAAATAAATCAATTATTGGTATTATGAAACCAAGAAGGGTTGTTTCAGAGAATCGGGGGATAAAACTACATAAGTATCTTTGTTAAGAAACTTAAGAACCCTTTGTATTAGGATTGTCGATACGATACATAAATGAAGTTTCATTATGGAATATGGATCCGATATTGATATTGACCCCGTTGTTTGCTATAGATAACTACCGTAAGGAGTACGAGGACTTGTAAAGCGATTGTAACTTCAAGGATAAGGTATATAAGGCGAACCTTCTTTCTTGACATGACTTGTTACGCCATTTTTTTTATGTGAAATCTTATTGGCGAAATGTCTTCTTTGACAATTAATCATAATTCTTGAATATTTTCTTATTCATAGCATCTTTCGGGTTAAACTAGTTCCAAGTGTTCATATAAAAGTTCTTGAACGTAGCGCCAATAACAATAGTCGGAAGATAACAACGCTAGGTCACTCAGGCTCTACTTGTGGTATTTGATAGAGTTTGTCTTGCATTGAACTTATATATATGTATTTATTTTCTTACCGAGTCACGTTATAATCGGTCGGTTACGACACATAGATGTGCACCCAACTGCAGTTGGTTTGATATCAGACACTACTGAGTCCCACATTTGGGCCAGGTACGACCGAGTCCTCATCGAGGCCGGGTACGATATATATACAGTATGATATGATTTTCCCCATAGTGTGGCATGATTTTTACAGACTGCATACATATATTTCTGATTATAACATAGTAGGCCCCCAGAGGTTGTTATGAGTTTCAGGTTTATTCTTATCTCTACATCTCTCATGTTATATTTCATGTTCATGCCCGCAAGTATAGATAGACAGAGTTGTGATTGTCGCACTCCTTTCTCTCGGAGTTGCATTTTGCTGGAGTCTTAGATACTGATGCATGTGCTACTTGTGTTTTGGGTATGGCGGGGCCCTATCATGACCTATTGTTGTGTATATGTCACTCTTAGAGTCTTGCAGACCTATGTACAGTAGGTGTTGGTATGTCATGACCTTGTTAGTCCTTTTGTTAGTAGTATACTCATATTGTGGCCTTGTCGGCCTTGGCTATCTGTTCATATGTATATATCCTACTGTGACTCTTCTATGTGCAAGTATCTTTCAGTCTCGTCATATATGGTTAGCTGGAGGCCTTGTCGGTCCAAGTTTCATGTTTAATACTATAGTGGTAAGCTCAGTCCTTCAGGCACTGGTGCTGGCCACCCCCCACCCTCCCAAAGCTGGGGTGTGACAAACTTGATATCAGAGCAGGTATGTCCTAAGGAGTCTGCAAGCCATGTCTAGTAGAGTCTTATTTATGGTGTGTTGTGCACCACACTTATAGACAATAGACTACAGGGCATTTAGGGATGATTTTTGTTCTTTCATCTCATAGATCGTGTAATAGAGTTGAGTTGTAAGAATTCAAGTCTAATTCGTGCTTTATGCATTTCCAGTACTATCGGTTACCAGAAAGACTCTGTCCAGTCCGTATTCGTGGCAAGTAAATGAAAGCCCCCCAAAGTGGGCTATTAATCTGCCAGTAGGTACGAGTGTTATACTATCGTCTCGGAGTATGGAAATTTGAGATACAGAGGAGTTAATGAATACTTGGAAAGGTAAGGTATTGGTTTTAGGATGTAAGAGAAGTAAGGTAAATGAGGTGCAGAGTACTCTCATACATGAGGTTCTAAGGAAATTAACATTCTGATAGGATAATGTAAGTATTGTTACCCCGCTTTCCGTAAGGGCAGAATCGCAATGAGAAGGACCTATAGAGACCAGGACTTAGTAGAGGTTAGTATAGTCCTTAGGATGGACAGTACATGGAAGATAGTATAGTTATGTCAAAACCACTCATTTGGATCATGTATACCTGACGTATCCAGAAAACTGTGAAACGAATATGACTTTCAAATAATCTTAATGCTCCGAGGGCCAAGTATTGACTCCCTTGTACATAAGGTAATTGTTTCCCTTAGAAAGGCTTTTGTCTGAAGTAAGCAGAAATAGTAATCGCCCAGTAGATAAGGCCAATTAAAGAAGAGAAAGTTATAAGCAATAGAATGTTTATTTGAACTGAGATAAGAAATGAGATAGATAGCAAATGAATAATATCAATGTAAGTGGGACACCTTAGCAAATATGAAGAGCGATTGAGAGTCATACAATAAAAGTATGGTAATATGACATAGTTCGTAGTCGAGTAAAATAGAAGACAAGGACAAGTAAATGCTAAGTTGTGAAGATGAGTGCATTATGAGACTAAGTGCCTGCGATGAGATTCGAATAGGCAGATGTTAACCAAATATACCTATCAGCCGATCTAGACCCCATGAATTAGGAAATATTGACATCAGAAAAGTTCCCTTTGGTTAGTCACCCTTCCAAATGATTATGCTAGGTGGATTTTGGATTTACGATATTACGTTACTCCGATAATGTTATGAAAGCCCACGTTTTGCAGGAAATATGGTAAGCTGAAAATAAGCTATGAAGATGGAATGTAGAAAGTATTGTTGAAAGGATTAAGAAGATTATAAGAACCCCTCCGTTTTATGGTAAATTTTGCCGATGGAAAGGAGAAAGTACCTCATGAAGACGCAACCCAAATGGTTACACCTTACTTAAAGAGGTGGGAAATGACCCCAGGATATTGTTAATAAGGATGGATTGCCTTAAGGGAGTTGTATTAAGAACGGTTAGGGATACATTTAAGAGGGATGAGCAGAATGACCACTCACAAGAGTAACCCCAAGTCACACATAAGGGCTAGTTTTCCCGTGGTAATAGAAGGTGGTATAAACCCCTCGTATGGGCACAAAGAAGTCATATCTCTTATCGTTAGGAGTTATAGATCGTGGTGCTAGTAAGCCAAGGCATGCTATGAGAAATGAATTGACAAAACTTTCGAACCTATTGAACAACATGTCATAGTTCCTATATATCATTGAGTAAGAGTAGCTTGCTGGAGACAAGTGATGATGAAAATTTTAGGATAATCAAAAAATAGTTGGGAGAACCCTGCAAATGGACAGTAAGCAGGGAAGAGGTGACATAATGAGGTGTTGACATAGAAACAAGTATGCGCATGACCGACAGTCAGACCGTGACGAGAAGAATAGAAGTAAATGAGGATAAGGTTATACAGGTTTCATAAAAGCGTGGTTACACCGAAACAATGAAAGAACCACAATGAGAAAAGGGTAATGAGGAATTTTTTACTAGAGGTGTTAGACCTTTGATGTTTGAAAAGTCAGTATGAGAAGTACAAAAAAAACAAGAAACCCCCCCCCCCCCCAGATAACCTGAAAGGGAAAAGTAAGAGTATGACGATTGAGTCGGTCGGTGAAAGATCTGGGTTTGGCCAGACAAGGAAATTTGGAGAAGTCACTGGATCATATAACGTTGCCAATAGGATTGAAATGTGCGACAATTTCCAGAAAGCATGTAAACGGAAGCAACAATAGGTAGAAACTTGAGATACACATATATAAAATAAGCATACCCAATAGACATTGGAAAAGTACGCCAAGGGACAATGAACGGATAAAAAAGATAAAATGTCAAGCCAATAAAGATATATGCGAGCATCCTTGAATTGACTAAAGGTTCTACAAGATAAATGAAGTAATGGATTTATAGTTCAACGTGATTGAGGAAATTATTTTTCCAAGTGACATTGATGGAAAAGTTTATCCATAAGGTAGGTGAAGGAGTTCGGATCTAAGTATGATGACCAAATTTGGATATAACCGAACAACACTATATAGCATTAAATCCTCAAGAATTTAGTTTGGACCCCGTAAGAGAATAAGTTAACGACCAGTTCTATACCAGATAAGTACCATCAAAGATAAGAATTCATAGTAATGTTTGAGACTACACATAGGCACCAGGACGTTCCAGAATGAATGAAGGCGAATGTGTGAGCAACTGTTAAAAGAAGTAAGGAGAGAAAGTCGCTTATAGCCACGAGTAATGGGAAAGTAAGAAAATGTTTTCTTTAAATCCTGAATGAGAGTTTGATGAAATTATCTATGGAATATATACGGCTGAGGCACCGCAACTATAAGGGTTCTAATACATAAACCGAGAAATGAGGCTAAATTTATGAAAGGGGTTATGACTTAAGCAATCTAAAAGATCTCATGTATCGATAATCCTATATCTTTGGGATTAAGTAGTATCGTAACCCGTACAACTACTTGTGTACCCACAAGTGGGTTGACTAGTGTGGAGCGTATCAACTGATCAAGTGGAGGCCTAACTAATGAACTTAGAAAATGGTACTCTTAAGCTTCGGAACTCAATAGTCATCGCTCGTATGGAAAGATAAGGAATGTCAAGATAAATATCCCACTCTTTGGGAAATTGGAGAATGTATTTAACAAAGGAGAACCGCGGCCTTTGAGCTTAATGAAAGGGAGACCCTCAGATACCATGGCTAATTGTGTATTCCCGATGTAGCAGAACTGTGAAAAGGATTACAATGGAGGTCCCCTGAGCGCAACACAAGTATCCAAGGAGGATGTACTAAGATGTATCAAGGTTATTAATAGAGGTATTAATTGAACAACATGAAAATAAACCTTATAGAGGTTGTGGCCAACAAGTTAATTGTCAATATGTAAAAATTCAGCACCAGAAGCCAGTGGGGTAGACAGAGGACATTAAGGATCCGATGAAATTGAGAGATATTTAGTATGGGTTTTACTAAAGATTTATATCACCATTGTTATGAATTGACTTGTCAAAGTAATTTCCAACAGGCCGACTAGCCGACTCATTTCTTGTCGATCAAAACTAACTATATGGCTAAGGATGATGCGAGATTGTGTGATTAAAAAGATGGTGCACCTTCATGATATCTTTGGTTGTATGATATTTGAAAAATGGTACTCAGCTCATAACCAAGTTCAGAAGATCGTTCGGAAATGTGTCTCAAACACTCTAGTTAGCCCTACCCTCAGATTAATATGCAAATCAAACATATGATTCGGATTTCCGAGAGCATGAGTAGTGGATCCTAAAGGAATATGGGATGACCATTTATTCCCTAGAAGGTTGCATCCCACGACGGCTATCGTGTTGCGCATCAGAATGATACCCTATGAAGCTCAGAAGAAGCAAAGAGGTAGAACACTTATAACAGACGGTTGGAAGTAAGTAAGCCAGAGTTAATAAGAACTAATTTACAGTATTAAGTCATAAAGCAGATAAAGTCTCGCGGCAGAAAGTGTTCACTGCATGAATTCATCTGTAAGTTATGTTCAGATGGATAACGACAGGACTTAGAATTCCAAGTCGATGGGTTATGAAAGTATCGCCTATGAAAGGCAGGATGATAATTGGAAAGAGAGGTAAGTTTAGCCTTAGATACGTCAGAGCATATGATTTTATTCAAAGATTTGACTAAGTAACCTACCAGCCAGTATTAACCCCCAGAACATGGATCAAATTATTTTGTGTTTGATATGTCAATGCTCGGAAGTGCATAAGACATTTCTCCCATGTTACCCATGTAGATAATGTTCAGATTACAGAGAACTCGTTGCACGAAGTAGTCTCAGTTGCTAACTTAGATCGTTAGATCCAAGAGTTTTAAGCCAAAGAAGTAGCCTCTATTGCAATATTGTGGAAAAGTAACAAGGTGGAAAAAATAAGAGAGAACATAACATAGGAGCTTGAGGAAGACATGAAGTTCAGATATCCTTGTTGGATTCATATTATAAGTTTACGATAACATTTGTGCTATATAATTTCCCATATTCCTATCTTATTCAATGAACCTTATCTTGTATGTCTTGAATAGGCGATCTTGTTTATACATTGTGATAAATGCAGCTCAGACTACAGGACTTGACAGTTGAGATGAGTTATGGCTAACCCTTTTGATTTCTAGTTAGATAAACGATCGTGTGGGGACAATATTGTTATATTGTGCTATTTGGTAGCCCAGTGTGGCATTGGATATGTATTATGACTGCTTGACAGATTTTGGATAGTCCTTTTTATAGGGGAAACTTAGTCGAAAATTTGTTCAAACCCGAAAGTTAAAGACCCTCAGTTACGTCCCTCAACTTTCGAGGATGAATGTTCTTAAGGGAGAAGGATGTTACACCCCATAGTTCGCACTCTATTGTGTCATTGATAAATACCGATGTTTTGGGGAGAGGTACGGCCTTACAAAAGAGTAATGAAGGGGTACGACTTGTCTATGGAAGTTTTGGGGTGTTGAGAAGTCAAATGGATCAAAAAAAGTACGTTCCGACGAAATTGGAAAACTGGGCTTTTTGACGGAAAGGTCTACGGACCGTCAAATATTTTACGGATCATCAATTTTCCCACTCTGAGCCGTAAAATACTCTAGAAGTTTGACAGGAAGATTGATGAACCGTCGAGTATTTGACGGTACCGTCAATTCCACCGTCGAATTACAACGGTGGAGAATTTTTCCAGGTTTAAATACGAGTTGGTCGACTTAATCCTCATTTTCACCCTAAATTAGGTTATAAATCCTGTCCAAACCCTCTCTATCATAACTTATCATTCCTAGATCAAATCAAAGTTGAAATATGCGTGATTAACATGATAATCCCAGCAGATATCATAGAAATCCCCTTTCCCGTAAGGAATCAATTTCGGAAACCCTTGGAGATGAAATAGGCCATTTTATGAGGATTTTTAGGTGTAAAGGTAAATTTTAACCTCCTTTATCTATAAGTATGATTAATCGATGATTTGGGATACGTTATGAAAAGATTTTTGTAATCGAACCTCATAGATATGAGAAATCATGAAAATATAAATTGTGGGCTATTTTGCTTGAATTATGAATTGATATTGATAAATAAATAGATTATTGGTATTGTGAAACCAAGAAGGTTCATTTCGGAGAATCGGGGGATCAAACTACATAAGTATCTTTGTTAAGAAATTTAAGAACCCTTTGTATTAGGATTGTCGATATGATACATAAATGAAGTTTTATTATGGAAGATGGATTCGATATTGATATCGACCCCGTTGTTTGCTATATATAACTACCGTAAGAAGTGTGAGGACCTATAAAGCGATTGTAACTTCAAGGATAAGGTATGTAAGGCAAACCCTCTTTCTTGGCATGAATTCTTACGTCATTTTTTTTTATAGAAATCTCATTGGCGAAATGAAGTAGTGAATATTTTTTGAATATTTTCTTGAATATTGTTGGAATATTTTTCTTGGCATGGCGAAGGTCTTCTTTGACAATCAATCATAATTCTTGAATATTTTCTTGTTCATAGCATCTTTCGGATTAAACCAGCTCCAAGTATTCATATCAAAGTTCTTGAACATAGCATCCGTAACAATAGTCGACAGATAACGATGCTAGGTCACTCCGGCTCTTCTTGTGGTATCTGATAGAGTCTGTCTTGTATTGCACTTATATATGTATTTATTTTCTTACCGAGTCGTGCTATAGTTGGTCGGGTATGACACATAGATGTGCACCCAGCTGTAGTTGGTTTGATATCAGACACTGCCGAGTCCCACATTTGGCTGGGTATGACCGAGTGCTCATCGAGGCCAGGTACGATATATACAATATGATATGATTTGCCTTATAGAGTGGCATGATTTTTACAGATATGCATACATATGTTTCTGATTATAACAAAGTAGGCCCCCCGAGGCTGTTACGAGTTTCAGGTTGATTTTTATGTCTACATCTCTCCTGTTATATCTTATATTTACATATGTTACCCGCCTTACATACTCATTACATCTTTCGTACTGATGCCCTTCTTCGGGGCAGTGTTCATGCCCGCAGGTACAAATAGATAGAGCAGTGCTCCTCCTCAGTAGGAGATCTGCTCAGTTGTGATTGTCGCAGTCCTTTCTCTCGGAGTTGCATTTTGCAGGAGTTTTAGGTACTGATGCATGTGCTACTTGTGTTTTGGGTATGGGGGGTCCTCTCCCGACCTGTTGTTGTGTATATGTCACTCTTAGAGGCTTGCAGGCTTGTGTACAATATGCGTTTGTATGTCATGACCTTATTGCTCCTTTTGTTAGTAGTATACTCATATTGTGGCTTTGGCTATCTATTTATATGTATATATCCTACTGGGACTCTTCTGTGTGCAAGTATCTTTCGGTATAGTCATATATGGTTAGCTGGAGGCCTTGTCGGTCCAGGTTTTATGTTTCAGGGTTCGAATACTATAATGGTACGCTCAAGCCTTCGGGCACTAGGTGGTGCCCCCCCCATCAAGGTTGGGGTGTGACAGTAAGATCCTTCAAGTTCGCATTGACATAGATGGTCGCGAAGTACCTAGTGAAAGTCTCTTGTTGAAATACTGATAAACATTCTCATGGCAAATCCAATGTGTTGTTTGGTATGGATTCTTTGGCATTTGTACATGAGGCATTTCATTGGATCGGTATTTTTGCAAATTATTCTACGGTTTCATTTAGCATCTCAAATGAAGCGTACAGAGAGATACCGTTGCCAGAACAAATATTATGCTTGAGGGGCAACATCTCTATTGGTGTTTCAATATTGGAATTTTTAAGTTGTGGGTATTGAAAGACTATGATGACAAAGAATCTTGGAATGCATTGTTTATTCTAGAAGATCCCTAGATTTATAATGTCCAACCTAAGCATAGGTGAAGTGCTATTCTGGTGCATTCATTTTCAATGTCGTGAAAATGCATTTAGGACATTTTTTTTGTATTATGGCCTCGAGGTGGCATTCATAATGGAATCGCTTTTACAGAAAGATTGATCCCTCCAAAATCACTTAGTTATATAATCTAAACACTTTCTTGTTTTGTTTTTCAGTTTTCATGTAACAACCTCATACTCTTCTTATTTTAATTTATCTATTGCACTCGAGTTCTTAAGTTTCAAACTTTATTTGCCAAAGCTGTCAGCTTGCTTATTTCATGTTCACAGAGAAACAATATGAGCCATTTCATTGCTAAGAAAAAAAGTGGTTAACCTTTACCTATTATAGCTTGTCGTAATTGCTATGATGCACTGTTTATTCTTCATGAATGTGGGAAATTGAAAAGAGTGCATTGTTTCTCATATCGTCATGGATCAAATTTGTTTCCTACCATAATATAACCACACTCAAAATAATAATCGATAAATATATATTTTTTATATATTAATATAAAATATACATATTTTATACATAATCAATATATATTTGACCAATGAGTGTAATATTTTTTACCACGGGTCAAATATGTTAAAACCCCTATATACTTTGGGTTTTGGCCACTGGTTTTGTCTAGCCATCCTTTTTTTGGAGTCAAAGTGTAGTCCCCTTTCCTGTTTTTTTTCTTTTTAAGGATTTTGATCCAAATCGTCACAATTTATGCTACACAATTACTATTTAAAAGACATATTCATCTTTCTTTTGCTATGATTTCCAAAATTTTATTTAACTAAATATAGTAGTAAGTGTTGAGTTTTGATTTTTTCCATGTATTTGAGCAAACAATTTTTTTTCAAAAGTTAAGAAACTAAAATCAACGCAAACATTAGATGGTTGTATTGTCCTAATGGGAAAAGTAAATTACCATGGCAAAACGAAAAAAATAAAAATAAATTATGTATCATAGCAAAAGTAAAAATTGACTAAGGAGGATTCAATCTGGAATATAAGAATCCTAGTATTTAAATAGATGCTCCAAAGACGAAACAAAAAAACCAAAGATGACACAAAGGCAAATTGCCAACAACAGAAGAAGGAGAAATCAGTACCTCCTAATCATATTTGCAACGGTATCTGTTTATTTTTTATTGTGTTAGTATTGTATCGTACTGTATTGTTTTGATGGATATAACATTCAGATAGATTGTATCGTAACGATGAATTTAACGATATAATACAGTAAAATTTAAGTAACAGTATAATACAATACAATAGGTAACAACCATCCAAACAGAGTGTAACTCTATTAAGTAAATTGGAAAGTTTTGTTTGCCTCCGCTGCACTCTTGCGTTGCTATTGTCTATATGAATGGAGCTAACCGCAAAATTTTAATTGAAGGGAAAAAAGTTGTGAAGCCGTCAAATAATAATACAAAGTTGATGGATGTTGTTTGATAGAAACTAAGAGTCCACCAAACACGATAGAGAACCAGGTTCTCTATCTGTTCCCTCAAGCAAAGCAGAAAGTAAATAACACACGATATTTACGTGGAAAACTCCTTGCTCAAGGGATTAAAAATCATGACCTACCAAGTAGGATTTTCAACTTGAATAGCTGAGCAACTTCAGATTACAACCTATTGCAACATAGGAATTAAAATTATTAATCCCTCACCCCTTACAATACATCTATTGTAAGTCCTTTGCAATAACTCTACTGCAAAGCTACAAACCTTGACCAACTTTAGGCAAGAACATAAAACAACAAAGGTTGAGATCTATCCTACTATGACACTTCATAAAAGCAGTGTAAGATTTACAATAAAGAACAAAAGACAAAGACTCAAAACAATCTAAAGGACATAGACATATTCAGTTGTCTGGATCTGGTCCTTGAGCTTGTAGACATCTTTGTTCTTGAGAGCACTTGGAGACTTGTATTCAGTTGTAGGTTTTTCAAATGTGTACAAAACCTTGTAACATGTTATTTATATATTAGGGAGCATGTGGGGTGAGATAGGGACTATTCATCCCTTGGTTTGACTACAAGCACATTGTAGCAGTGCTGATGTACTTTTGTCAGTGCACAATACAACTTTACAGTTGTAACTGATGATTGTACGATAACCAAGGGAACGGATAGCAGACTAGGTCCTTATTTGGTTCTTCGAAAGTTTGACAAATCATCAAAACACGAGATGACATAACTTATCAATTTCCCCTTTCTTGATGATGACAAACTCATAATTGATATCCCCCTCCCCCCCCCCCCCCCGAGGACTAGGTTACACACTTGTTCCCCCTACGAATCAGACCTATCTTTCAAGCATAACAACATGTTAAGTATATCAACAAAAATTTTTGCCCCTTAACTTTCCCCTCAATCACAACATGCATATCATCTTATATCTAGTTCCCCCTTATTTTCCCCCTTTTAGCATTATTGAAAAGAGCAATTAGTGCAGCACAAACAAAAAAGAAGTTCAATAACATTAACTTGAAGCCACTGGGGAAACACAACACGAGCAGAAACATGAACAAACAAGCTAGTATTAATGCATAAAACAAAGTAATTGCCCAAAAATAGTTTAGCAGGGAAAAATATAGTAGCCAAATCAGTACAAAATATGACACTTAAACTTCCATCCGTGCCAAAGTCATTAGGGGAACAAATCTCAGGAAACAACGAATTAGAACTTAAAGAAGAAAAATGACAAGGTGTTAGAAACAGGGATTGAGGAGGCTGAACAGAAGACTAAGAACGGGTCAGTGCTTTGAGAAGCCTATCCATTCTCTCACTGTTAGTGCACTGATACTGGAGCATCTGATCTCGAAGCTTATCCACTTTCAGCCACAACTTTTCATTTTCAACCCGCAACTTCTCATTTTCAGCAGTCACCGCGAGAACCAGGTTCCTGTGTCTTTTCAGCCAGTTGAACTGAGGAGGGCATTCTCAGTCTTGAGCTTTTGAATCTCAGCAGTTGCCGCTTCTTAAGCCTCGATCAGAGTCAAAATGATAGAAGTGCTGCCAACACCATCTTTCTTTGGCACGCACTCACATTCTTTCGAATTCACCATGGTGAACATATGCTTCTTAGAGCCCATGGTAGCTTTTCTAGTTTTAACTTTGAAATGTACCAGAACTTTTGACAGAAGAAACCCATAAGGAAGACCATGTCTTCCTTCCCTAACATTTACCACTTTGATTATATGTTCAATCATGATGGCTCGCAGGCTGATGAGTTTAAAAGTTGACAGAGCCTCGAGGAGGACCAGGTCTGCCACTAAGGCAATAGAACAGCCTTCAGCCCTTGGCAATAACACATTGTTGATAAAGGCAAACAAAAGCTGGTATTCATCTTTGAGCTCCTTCTTGAAGAGCATTGCCCTAGTAGTAGACTCTTCCCTATTTGTAATCATATTTTTAAAGGCATTGGAGGCATCTATAGACACAGTCTTCATTCCATCAGTCGGAACCACTAAAATTTAACTTGTTAACTCATTTAACACAAATTTCGTCCCATTCACAGACAAGACCATAGTACAGTCATCAGTATAACATAAGTTTGCATATATTTCATCCACATATGTTTCATACACCCAGGGTGCCGGTGGAATAAAGAGATGAGTCCAACTTTGAAACTCAACTATCTCAATCAGTTCCTTCATCCCAAATTGTTTAGCAAGATTAAAATCAAACACTTTTCCTAGCAGAACCTTTTGATTTCACAAGTTTTCCTTCTTTTCCTTCTCATCTAGAATAACGTTTGTCTCTTTGAGGAACATGGTTCCTCACTAGTACTATTATTTCTCTTTCTTTGAGATAAAGGTCTAGTTTCACACTCCTATTTTTGTGACTCGTCGCTCTCATAAATTGACTTGTCACCCTGCTCATCATCAGACATTAAAACTTGAGTCTTTCCTCTTTTGCTATCGTTCCTTTTTCTTGAATTTCTCTTCACAAACGGATTTTCTTCTTTATCCTCAATGTCTTCATCAATCAGCCTACTCTTTACAGGTTGACTATGCATCCCTTTTGATCCTTTCTCCCTTCTTGCCAGTGACTCAGTTGCCGTCTTCTTAGCTTGTCTAGTTCTAGGGGTTTTAGGCAATGTGCTTTCTAACATATACCCACCCTTTTTCTTCTCCCCCTTTTTCTTATGTTTCTTACTACCAGTGGCCTGTTTACGCATGGAGCTAAGTATAATATCACCATCGTAGTCAATAAACTGAGCAAGACTAGGAAAGCCCTGTTCCTTCGCAAGAGAAGAATCTCTAGTGACACAACAATGGTAGATACTACTTGAGAATCAACATCAACTCCCAGATTTACCTGTGAGGAACCTGGTGTCTCAACCCAAATAGGAGCTTTCTTAAGTGCAGGTGACTCAAAATCTCCTTGGAGTGAAGGAATATGTCACTCATTTAGTTCCTCTTTTTCTCCCTCATTTTCCCCTGAACTCCCTCAACTCTCTCACCATATCTCATGACATGCATGGTATCAACAACACCATCAGTAATTTCAGCCTCACATTCTAAGATATTAGACTTACCCTGACTAGTTTCAGATATAGACCCCATAAACTTTATTGATGACTCATTTCCCCCTATAACATAATCAGATGGAGTAGGGTTACCTGATTTTGCAGTGGTGTACTCAACAATGTCCTTGTCGACAACTTTGACCTATTTCTTTGTAATACTAGCAATTCCACTCTCTTGCATGTCGCTAGAGATCAGATTTTCATTCACTTGAACTTGTATCCCTGTTTCCTCAACCGCTTGGCTTGTCACCTCAATTTCATCATAATTTTCTTTTAATTCCTCTGTATTGTGAAGGAATTTTGACACAAAGACAATTTGCCCACTTCCCACTGAGTTGGGCTTTTTAATCTGACCGGAAATCAAGGACAATGATATAAATTTCTTTGGGGTTTGGCGCTTACGAGTTCTAAGAGGACCATAAATAAGGGATTTTAGGGATGTGACAGTAGTGCTTTGGTCGGCAGAGATTGGACATTTTCAAGGTGAAGCACGGGGCATCGGTTTAGTAAATGACGGAGCATTGGAAGATAATGGTGTGGGGTTTGTTTAAGCCAAGTTTCGAATAGAAGATTTTTTATGAGACATAGTTAACTTTTGGTTAGAGAGGAAAAAGATAAGAAATGTAGAAGGATTGAGATAGCTATTATGCTTGGGAGAGACGGGGAGTAGAATGAAGATTTTAAAGAGATTAAGTGAGGAGATAGGTGAGAACGATTGTATTTAAGAGGAAGAAGGTGACGGTTTTGATTGGGTGTAAGAAGAAGGATCGAGTCGGTTCAAAGACGATTTAATGATTTGAAAAAAGAGTTATTTTGAATTTTGAAAGAGGGAACACATAACTGAATCAACACTTTAAGCAGTTCAAAAATATATAAGTACTGAAGAGACTACTAACCTGAATCACAGGAACCGGGTCCCTTGATAATTTTCTTGAAAATTTCAGGCAAAAACTCTAAAGTGTGCAATGTCACTTATGCTTGGGTTGTCCTGAAACTGCCATGCGTGTATACTTGTAACAGTATATGAGTGAGTTAGATTCCACCAAAAAAATACTTTGTAGCATTCTACCTTTCCTCTTAACATAACCAGCCATTGAGGGAACTTGTGAGGGACCAACTAGTTGAGCTTGATTAAGCCCAACTCTAAGCGATTTCTTTCAAAATGATCCCTGCTCAGTGCCTTGGTGAAAATGTTAGCAACCTGGTCTTCTATTTTATAGAACTTCATGTAAATCAAACCCTTCTCAACATTATCCCTTAGCAAATAATGCCTAACATCAATGTGTTTGGTCCTTTTGTGTTGCACTGGATTTTTTGCCATGTTAGTGCACTTGTATTATCACATATCAAGGGCACACAATCAGTAAGCATACCAAAATTCTCAAGCTATTGTTTTATCCATAATAATTGAGTACAATAGGAGGCAGCAACCACACACTCAGCTTCAACAGTAGAAAGAGCCACAAAATTTTGTTTCTTAGTACCCCATGAGATCAAGCATGACCCCAGAAAATGTGACATTCCAGAAGTGCTCTTTCTATCCACCAAATATCTAGCATAATCAACATTAATATATCTACCAAGTCAAAATTATCTCCTGAGGGATTTAAGAGGACCAGGTCTGGAGTCCTTGTGAGATACCTCAAGATTATTTTTGCAGCCTTCAAATGAGATCCTTTTGGGCTTGATAGGAATCTAGCCCATAACCTACACTAAATACAATGATAGGTCTGCTAGCAGTTGAAAACAATAGATACCTAATGATACCCTTATACATGATTTCATTGATAGGAGAACCAGGTTCGTCTATGTCTAATTGAGTGGCAGTGACTATAGGTGTATCAATAGTTTTAGCATTCTCCCTTTCAAACCTTTTCAGCAGCTCCTTGGTGTAGTTTTGTTGATTGGTCATATTGTCTTTTGGAATTCGCTTAACCTGGTTTCCATAATTGTTCTGTCACAAGGTCTGGGTACCAGGTGCCATACTTGGTTTCTCTCAAACTGATGAAGCTCCACTTGCATTGCTCAGGTTGACCAGTGCTTTGAGGGTCTGATGGACCAGGTCCCACAGAGTGTACCACATTATTTTCTTCACCATGAGTCGGATCTCATGATTGGTTTGTCTAGACCCTGGGGAACCTGATACTACTTCAGTAACCTGATGTTTAGTTTCATGTGGAATAATAGAGGTAACATGTTCCTGCGTTCTTCTTGGACACTCTGCATCATCATCTTGCTTGACTTGGCTCATCAGATCAGTTATTCTATTTGAAATCTCAATGACTTCATCGCTAACCTTTGGAAATTCCCAATCTTCAATTTCAGCTTCATCATTCGGCACGTATTTGTCCCCCAAATCATTCAATTCATCAAAGATCACATGCACACATCAAATATCACACGCACATTGAGTTCTTTTGTTGAAGACTTTGCAGGCCTTTTTGTGTGAAGAGTATCCAAGAAGAATACCCTCATCATTTTTAGCATCAAAACTTTCCTAAGGTCTCCTTACCAGAGTTAAGAACAGAGCATCTGCATCCAAAAGCTCTTAGGTAAGTTAACTTGGGTTTTCTTCCATTGAGTAATTCATGAAGTGTTTTCTCAAGCAAGGACCTGATCATACACCACCTTCTTCGACTTGAAGGAATATCTGACATGCTTTCCTTCAACACAAGGATCACACACCTAGTTAACTGAGAACTTGGTCTGTGACATCCCGAGAACCAGGTCCTTCATCACCATTTTGTTCGGAAGCAAAAAGTTTGCAAGCTTGAGCTATCTGTGTCATAGCTTAATGTCATCATCCACGACGTTCATTTGTGACGGTACATGAAATGGTTGTGAACTTTACTTCATTTCTTTTACTTTATTTCCTCAATCTTACTTATGTCAAGAATGTGTCCTTTCTTCCCATTACCAAAAGACACACTCCCTCTTTAAAAGGCTTTGAGTGAGAGAAAATCCTCTATTTTTCCAGTCACATTCTCGGAGTATCCATTATACATATATCATCTTTGACTACTTCCTCTCACCCCAGCCTGCAAGCAAGATCACTGATTAGATTTAGGAACCCAAACCAGTTTGTGTCCCTTATAATTATAGAATAGGTGAATCAGACTTCTTCTGGTCCATGCAGGCAAGATATTTTTTTTCTTTTTAGAGGACCAGGTCCTTCCATTCTGACTCCCTTCTTAACCAAAATTCTCATTTTTCTGAAATGACTGAATTCTGACTTTGCAGGCATTCTTGTAAGGTTAGTCTGACCGCAATGAGTGCACAACCAGTTCTCAGTTGTAGAGACATATTTGTTATGTGGATTGTAAGAAGTCTTTTCTGTTCAAAACCAAGTCCTTGCCTACCTCCTCCTTTGCTCTTGCACATGGAGGTAATTACATCAGAGGACCAGGTCCAGTGAAGTGCCTTATCAAGATCAAATTTTACCCTTTTCAAATCTTTCTTTAGCTGTCTGTTTTTTTCCAACTCAGTAGTGAGACTTAGTTTCATTTTCTTAAGCTCATTTTCAAGCTCCAGATGAGTCTCACTAGCTGCACCTTTTCCTTTAGAGGGAGTTTCTATACTCCTTTTTATTTGATTTTCTAACAGAATGTTTTTTTGAGTTACCTCATCAACCTGTTCTTTCAGATCTATAATGGAAACTACCAAATCATCCATCTCCTTGTTCTAAATTACAAATTTCATCATCTAGAGCATTATTTTCATTAACAAGAACATGATAAGCATTGATTAACACATTTGCTAATGATATGAGTTTTTTTAGAGTAAACTTTCAAGTTTTTCTGAACATCAAGAAAATTTACCTCTTCTTGATCATCGTCGTCATCATCATCATCATCATCATCATCATCATCATCATCATCATCATCATCATCATTCACATCAGATTTGGCCATGAGTGCAAAGGTTGACTCATATTCAGAAGGTTCATTGTCGATATCCATACTTGATGTGTCACTCTGGTCATCTTCATCTTCAGATTCACTTGAGGAGTTTTCCCAGGCAGCAAGAGCTTGCTTCACCAGGTCATCAGCCGCATATTTCCTCATGAACTTCTTATCAGGGACATGGTTCCTCTTAGTAGTCATGTCATTCTAATTGTCCTACTTATGAAGAAGACACTCTTTAATGAAGTGACCAGTTTTCCCACACTTGTGGCAGCATTTGTCATTTTTTTTGAAGTTTCTGCTAGAGCTTCCTATTCTTGGGACTCCATAATTTTTCCAAACCATCTTTTGAAACCTGCGAGTGAGGTATTCCACATCAGCTTCATTACTGCTTGAGTCACCTTTGGCAGCTTTGAGAACTAGGTTTTCCTCTTTCTTTGCCTCACTCTTTTCTAGTTTCTTCCTGGCTTTCTTCATCTCATAAGTCTTGAGATTTCCAATCAGCTCATCAATGGTCAGCGTCTTCACGTTCTTGTTTTCATAAATGGCATTCACCCTGCTATCCCAAGAGTCAGGCAAGACACCAAGTAATTTTCTGACCAGTTTGTTAGTTGTAATGACTCCTCCCAGACAGTTAAACTCATTGATTATAGAGGCAAACCTGGTATGCATCTCTTGGATATACTCATCCTCTCTCATCTTAAACATCTCATACTCAGTGGTGAGCATATCGATCTTGGATTTCTTAACTTGAGTAGTTCCTTCATGAGCTATTTGGAGAGCTTCCCAGATCTCCTTAGCAGATACACAAGATGAGACTCGATTGTACTCATCCGGTCCAATACCACAAACAAGGATCTTCTTAGCCTTAAAGTTTTTCTCCACAACCTTCTTATCCACATCATTATACTCCTTCCTAGCTTTTGGAGTAGTTGTAAGACCACCTAGATCTGTGTTCAGAGGAACATGAGGATCATCACAGATGATTTCCCATAACTCAAAATCTTTGGCCATGATGAAATCGTGAATCCTTGTCTTCCAGCACCCATAGTACTTTCTGTTGAACCTTAGCGGTCTGGTAGTCGATTGTCCTTCCTCTAATTTTGGTGGAGCAGCCATTAGAGATATTTTTTCTAGGTGTTAACCTTTTAAAAAGCACCTACTCTAATACCAATTGATAGAAACTAAGAATCTACCAAACAGTATAGAAAACCAGGTTCTATATATGCTCCCTCAAGTAAAGCAGAAAGTAAATAACACATGATGTTTACATGGAAAACTCCCTGCTCAAGGGATTAAAAACCATGACTTACCATGTAGGATTTCCAACTTTAATAATTGAGCAACTTCATATTACAACCTATTGAAACCTAAGAATTAAAACTATTAATCCCTCACCACTTACAATACCTCTATTGTCTTTACAATAACTCTATTGCAAAGCTACAAATCTTGACTAACTCTATCCAAGAACATAAACCAACAAAGGTTGAGATCTATCCTACTATGACACTTCATAAAAGCAGTGTAGGATATACAATAAAGAACAAAAGACAAAGACTCAAAACAAACTAAAGGACATAGACATATTCAATTGTCTGGATCTAGTCCTTAAGCTTGTAGACAACTTTGTTCTTGAGAGCACTTGGAGACTTGTGGCGTCTGTACTTTCAAAGTGATTTTAGTTTTTTCAAATGTGTACAAAACTTTGTAACATGTTGTTTATATATTAGGGAGCATTTGGGGTGAGATAGGGACTATTCATCCCTTAGTTTGACTACAAGCACGTTGCAGCAGTGTTGTTGTATTTCTGTCATTGCATGCATAGTATAACTTTACAATTGTAACTGCTGATTGTACGATAACTAAAGGAACGGATAGCAGAACAGGTCCCTATCTGATTCTTTGAAAGTTTGATAAATCATCAAAACACCATATGACATAACTTATTATTATTGATAAGGAAATTCACTTCTAAGAGGAAATACTTATGGTGATCCTCATTAGGTTACTTGTGTGGTTTCTTCTTCAATTTAGATGTGTTTCAAAACATTGGAAGGCATTAATCCCTGATCCTTACTTTACAAAGAAGCATCTTAATGCCAAGAATGATCGAGATTCACTAAAACTTATTATTTGCCAACATGGCTTTAAGGATGGTACATATGCACCTTCCATGTGTTGTTGTTCTTTATCGTCGGTTCAACTGGTTGATAATGTACAAAAAGTTGATTGCCGTTCAAATTCTAAACCATCGTGATGCGTAATCTAGTGTTGTTGCGATGGATTGGTTGTTGTCCATGGTATTGATGATACTAATGATAAACGCTCCATAATTATGTTGTGGAACCCCTCCACAAGAGAATCAATAGTACTTCCTAATCCAGAAATTCCACCGCGGGGTTATCATCGTATGGGATTGGGTTATGACTCAACTAGTGGTGACTGTAAGATCCTAAAGATTCGCACGGACAAAGATGGTAGCAAAGTACCTGATGAAATACTCACGTTGAAAAGTGATCCCTGGAGAAATATTGATAAACATCCTCGTGGAATTTGCAGTCAAGTGTCTGGTATGGATTCCGCTTTGACATTTGTAAATGACGAATTTCATTGGATCGGTATGTTTGGAAATCATGTTGAGGTTTCAAGAACTTATTTTGTGGTTTCATTTAATATTTCAAATGAAGTGTACAGAGAGATATTGTTGCCAGAGCAAATATTACGCTTGAAGGGCAACAATATTATTGGCGTCTCCGAATTGGACTGAATACTTTGTGTTTATTCTACTTATGCTCATCAGTGGAAACGCGCTTTTAAGTTATGGGTATTGAAAGACTATGGTGTCAAGGAATTTTGGACCTCATTGTTAACTATAGATGATCAACAAATTTATACAACTGTATCAAAATATAGGTTTGTGAACGGTGAAGTGCTATTCTGTTGCCAATATTTGCAGAGTTATGCGGGGCATTCATTATTTAGGACGTCCAAAGGACCATTTGGATTATGTGATGCCATTCGGGATGGATTTGCTTTTACAGAAAACTTGATCTCTCCAAAATCACTTATTTAGTGTCTGCTTATGTATGATCGAGGAAGGGGAGCCTTGGAGTAACTGGTAAAGTTGTCATGTGATCAGGAGGTCACGGTGTCAAGCCGTGGAAACAGTCTCTTGCAGAAATGCAGGATAAAACTACGTACAATAGACTTTTGTGGTCCGGCCCTTCCCAAGACCCCGCGCATAGCTGGAGCTTAGTGCACCAGGCTGCCCTTTTATTTATGTATAATCGAGAAACTCTTTTCTTTTTTCAGTTAGCATGTTACAACCTTTTACTCTTATTAGTTTATATGTTGCTGACCAGCTTTTAAGTTTCAAATTATTTCAGTTTCTCACAGAATCCACTTCATTGCTAAGAAAGAAGTGGTTAAGCCCATCTTCTCTTTCACTTATTAGTGCTTGTCTAGTCTTATATACGAATTGCTACTAAGTGTAGTTTTCTATTATAATGACATACAAGAAGCTAGTCATTCTTCCATTAAACTTACTTGTTCAGGCACCCACCATTTATAGAGGAGGAGGCAATTTCACCTTTAAGAGTTTAGAATACAATAGGTCATAAAGGTAGATACACCACTGCTAGATATGCATTTGTATCATTATTGCCATGTGATTGTCATTCCTAAATTACAACAATTTGAGGGGGGGGGGGGTGTGGACTACAAGAAATCAGTAATCTTTCGCTCTTTATTTTTATTGGAATTGTCCTGCTGAATATCACCAGGAGGACCAGTGACCTCACAGGCTAATGACAGATTTGTACATGATCTACTTAGATAGATGTCAGTGACTACATAAACTGAAACCAATGTAAACTTTGGGATATTTATACACACTGAATTAACTTTGCAGAAAGAAACTCATGTATCAAGATACAAGAGTAATCAGTATAACTCACCAATAGACTACAAATCAATGACCCATTTTTGACTTATTAACAGAAATTTATGACCCATGTGTGGTGTTGGGTATTCAAAGTAAGCAAGGACAGTAATATGTTATGGAGCTTAAAAAGGAAGTGCAAATTTCATCAGCAGCAGCCGAAATGCCCAGCTTCCTGCTGATGGCCACGCTCAGGATCTCGAAATCTTTACCCTCTCAATGTCGCTAGGTGACTGCCACTATAAAAGCTTCCATCCACCAGTTACATCATCTACCATCTCAGCTGGAGCCATATCGTTGTCCTTGATTTAGGTGTAAGTTTTGTTCAATAGTAAAGTAAGTTTAATGGTTCGTTCTGCCCTTTATTGAATCATCTTCACAATCAGTTTATACCACCACCTTCCGTTCCACACATCTCCCACCTGTTTAATGCTTTTGAGGCCCCAATTCAAAGTTGGACGTGACTGCATTATGCAGCTATCTTCAAGTCATTCCTTATTCCAAAATCCATTTTGAAATCAGAAATCCTAAAGGTGTGTGTTCTGCCAGTCAAGATGTTGTTTGACCCTTAGTTTTCTTTCTCCCATAAACTACTGTTTCAGTGTCAAGCATAACCATTAACATACCTACCACAAGGGATCCTGGCGCAAGAGCTGCTCCCTGCAATCTGCTTGAACCAAAACTGCACCAGCAGACTGATCGATTCATTGAGAACTCTAGACTATCGTTTGGACATAGCTGCTTAAAAGCCCAACTACTCCCCTATTTAGTGGGAGGAAAAAAAATATGTCTACTTAGTATTATACCCAAACACGCCAATTCTTGTTTCTTATGCGGGTGCAGAACTCAATCATTTCCATCTTCCGTACCTGCATGTTGTAATAAAACACACCTGCATCATTTGTTTGATAAAAAATCTTTATCTAAGTAAAATACGGTAACAAGGAAGTTCAAGATCAGGAATTGCACATCCACTAATAGTCCAAAGTCAAGATTTGAGATCATAAAGCACATTTTTTAGTTGAGTATTGTTATTTAGAAGCATTTTGTAGTTCAATATTGTTATAACAGGAAAACATTATCAACAGATGAAATAGGGAATTGGGGTTTTCCAGTGAAGTACCTTGAGCTCCACATGTCTGGCGCAGTTTAAAATATTTATAACAGAAAAACATCATCAACAGATAAAAAAGGGAGTTGGAGTTTACCAGTAAATCATACCATGAGCACCACATATCTCTACTTTGAGTCATTCTTGTACAAGGGCACAGCACTAGACATTAATTGTGTATGAAGGTCCCCTGAGAAGAAAAGAATAATAAGCAGGATCCCGAGATCTCAAAGGTACACAATTTTATTTTTTGATCATTTCAAAGGAATTTATTACATGTCAAATAAGTACAAATACTTTGACACATGCATATAGGTACTTATCCATCATAACTGTTAGTCCTTACCATGATGTTTAGCTTTTCTAAAGCTGCAAGGACAGTTAGCCATAAATTCATCAAAAGCTTCCATTGAAGCTGCTGCATCTCACGCATTTTAAGGTTCTTCATTGTTAGCGCCCAAAGTATCAAAGAAGCTGGATAAAAAACAAAGAAGATATCTAGTTATACTCATAGAATTTGAATTCTACGATAGGGAATACCCATTTAAAGTTTGGCACAGAATTTCCAAGATTGATTGTAGGGTGAATTAACTAAGAGAAATAGTCGAGCATTAATCTTTTACAGGATTTGTGTGATTAAAAAAGGAGGCAAGACTAAAAAGGGGGCTGTATAACCTCTTCGTCGATGTTCCATTCAACACAAAGCTAGCTTATCAAATTCCTTAAGCTAAAATGGTTAAAAGCCTGCTTATACCTAGCTCTGTTCGATTACCTCCAGTTTATATATGACTCTAAGAGAAAGGTAACTTTGATGATATCAGACTACATGTAATATGGAAGTCCTTGTCCCAAGTCTACTCAAACTCAAAATTGACAAAAGAGTAGGTGTTACACGTTAAATTAACCACAAAACACAGTATAATTGCTCTTACTTGAGTACAGCAAGTTAAACTGATATTAAGTTGCCCTTCACTTACTTGTCCTTCAACCAATTTCTTCTTTTTTATTGAGCATAGAGAAGAAGATTTCTCTAATCAATTGAGTAAAAGATAAATTCAAATCAATCTTTTACCACTCACAGCTATAACAACTTAATAGCATGGAAATTTCACATCATATATGAAGCCACTTACATATGTGCATATTCATAGAAACACTAGTGACTTTGGAATATGTACCACAAAGAAAAAGGTTTTGAATACCTGTGCAATAAAGACACCCATTAACCACTAATATCTACATACTTAACCTAAATAAACTATAATGACTTAAATATACAACAACAACATACCCAGTGTAATCCCACAAGTGGGGTCTGGGGAGGGTAGAGAGTAACCTTACCCCTACCTCGTTGAGGTAGAGAGGCTGTTTCCGAAAGATAAACAATAATGTGTTAAATGAAGAATTAAAAATTAGTTTACCAACAACAAAAAAAAAAAAAGTAACCCAGACAAGTTAAACAATGAAAGGAATATGCTTTATGAACATACATCATATGAGAATATATAGGGTCATGCATCTAATTAGGGTTTTTCTTAAAAGCAAAGGCTATTCCACAGGTAAATAGAAGACACCATCTAACAAAAAGATACCTGCAATTTATGTCGCTGACATGTTGTGAACAATTTCCTTCAAGTCTTTTAAACCGCAACCTGGTGTTCTTTCTATTCCTCTCTTCTTCATCCTCTCCTTTGTCTGAGTTACTTCATCCCATCGACCAGCTGCAGCATAGATGTTGACCAGCAATAAATAATGCCAAAAATTCTTGGGATCTTGATCAATCAACTTATTTGCTATTTGTTCTCCTAAAATTACATCCCCTCTAAAGCGGGCTGAGCCAAGTAATTCAGACCACAATGAGGATTCCAGTGGCAAATTGCTCTCCACTGGTATGTTCTTCAGTGTTTCTATTGCCTCTTGCATTAGGCCAAATTTTGCCAAAAGATTAGCCATGCACCAATAATGTGCAAAACTGGGCTTTATACCAAACACATCACTCATTTCGCCAAAGTGTTTTCTTGCTTCTGTTAATAGGCCTTCACGGGCACAAGCGCATAAAATGCCAACAAATGTGATTTCATCTGGACCTTCTGATCTACTACTCAGCAAGTCTGAATACAGATTAAGCCCATCTTTTGGGTTTCCATGAATGCAATACCCCAAAATCATTGCATTCCAGCAGACAATGTTCTTGACTGATATCCGATCAAAAACTAAACGAGCAATTTCTTCTCTTCCACATCTACTATACATATGGATTAAAGTCGTACTAGTAATCAAATTCAAATCTTTAGATGCCTTAATAACACACCCGTGAACAGATTTTCCTTCTTTCATCCGAGCTGACCGAGCACAAGCAGTAAGCGCAATGACTATAGTTGCATCGTTCCCATTCACTCCACTCTGTGCCATTTCTCGAAACAACTTTAAACACTTCCCAGGATTATTCGAATTCAAATGCCCATTCATCATGACATTCCACCCAACTAAATTCCTATACGGCATTGCATCAAACAACTCCCGCGCAACGACTAACTCACCCATTTTTACATATCCATTCACAATGCTATTCCAAGACACAACATCTCTCCGAGGCATTTCATCAAACACCTTCCTAGCAAGACCAATAAAACCACAACAACTATAAAAATGCATTAAAGAATTCCCTACATGTAAAACTCCATCAACCCCATTTTTCACAACTTGTCCATGACATTTCTGACCCGAACCCACCCGACCCATTTTAGCACAAGCACTAATAAGTGGCGTAAACGTAAAACTATTAGGAAAGAAGCCATTTTTAAGCGTTTGGTAATAAAAAACAATAGCATAATCTCGCATAGAACTAGAAGCATAAGCATTAATAACAGTATTAACTGTAAAAGTATCAGGAAAATGAATGCATCTAAATACCAATGCAGTATATTGAATATCACAATGTTGAGTACATAGTTTCAAGAATCTTGAAGAAAATGAAGGGTTTTGTACTTGTAAAAGACCTGTTATTATTAAATGTGATTGGATTTGAAAGAGGTGTGATAAGCTTTGACATGAATTGAGAAATTTCAAAGCTTTGGATTGATGGGAAGCTAAATAGGTAGAAATTAAGTGTCTAATGGAGATTCTTGATGCCATTCATATATATATGTTTCTGGGTTTTGAATTGATGTTTCAGATTTGAAGAAAGAAATGATTACATGATGAATATTTTTATACTTTTTTGTTTGTTTGTCTCAGTGGTTACTATGGTTTTTGGATAAAAATCAATAGATTTTAATACTTGGAAGATCTAAGCAAATACCAAAAACAGGGGAAAGATGAACGAAGAAATTCACCGAAAACAGTTTTCTTTGTTTGGCTTGAAGGTAGGGGTTGGGGCTTGCTATACTCAATTGGCCAATTCGCAGGAGCCTAAAAATTCCAGAAATTTAGGTTCAAATCTCATTTCAATCAAAAATAAAAAAGAAAATCATAATGCATAATTTAGATTCCCAAAATAAATTTTATTTGCATAATTTGTGTTGAGATAGCAAATTCTACCTGACACAATTTGACTTAAGTTTAAAATTCTACCTTGAAAATTCAAACTCTATTTTGTGATTTTTTTTTTTTTTTTTTTTGATTGAGTGGGTTCTAAACATAAAGATATTTTTAAGTGAAAAAAGCAAAAATTAAAGACAAATAATTTGAGGGCCAAAAATCAAAGACTAGTGCTTTTCAATACAAACAACTTTTTCGCAGGGCATAAGTTTATATTTTCGCATCATAATATCTCATAAGTTATGTTCCGCTAAATATAAGTTCGATTTTGAAGGAAAAGGATTAAATACCAACCCATTTGAAGGGTGAAAACCGTGCAATTTCTTCGCACTTTGGCTCCTATTTTGTGTGGGTCTCTAATTTTTTCCCTCATAACAAACAACTTTTTCGTGGAGCTAAAGGACAAAATTAAAAACCACCCCATTTAAAGGACAAAAATTAAAGACCAGTCCATTTGAATAACAATTCGTGCAACTTTAACATATTCTTTTTTAGGCTATCATTTAGATTTTGTCCCTATTTAATTAAGAGTGTGCAAATATATTTCCTTAAGACTGACAAAACATTAGATTGTCATCTAACGTTATAAAATCTTAGATCGTGGTCTATTTCTCATAAGAGTTTTTATTTGCTACAAAATGAATTTTTAGATCATTGTCTTAAAGGTAAAGTTGCAAATGAAATAAAAAAGGGATCATTTATTAAATAGCTATCTACAAATGTGAAAATTTTTGCACTTGTTCATGGCTTGTGGGGTTTGATATTAAAGTCTGAGGCAATTTCAAGTTTTCTACGTGCTATATTACTATAAATACTTATTATTACTTCTCTGTTATGTTCTATTTCAAGTTTTCCTCATTAATTATCTTGCTTCTATATTTACACGTAACACATGTGTCTGATATGATAGAAAAATGTCAAACGAAAATGCGATGCATAAAAATGATTTAGGTTTTTTGAAAATAAGGTACATCTTAATCTCAAATTAGTTGGATCGATTATAAATCATCTATATTTATTCAATTCAATATAACTAATTACTATACTGAATACATAGAGGTACCACCTAGGCTGGTGGTGTGACAATAGTTGGATGGCTGATTCAGAATTTAAGGGTTGTGGAGTGTCAATGCAACACTAATAAATAACTGGAATTAATATTATCATTACCGAAAATGGAAATGCTAAGCATAGGTTCGAACACAAGATGTCCTAGCCGTCCAAACTTTTAAGTTCCACCTAGAAATCAAAGCACCCAACAGTCTTATTGTTTTTCAAGGTGCTTTTGTAATATTTATATCAAATTTTATATATTTCTTATATAACTATACCTAGTCTAGGTCGGGTTTAACAGGTGCTAGAGCACCACTAAATTATGCATAGGTCCGCCCCTGGAATTAAGGAGATGTCATTAGATCCAATTAAGTACATTAGTGCTCGTGATAAAACTGATAGAATATACCGTGTATATCCCACTGATATACACGGTTTCCGCAATTAGTGTACCAAAAATAGAAGTAGTTAATTATGTTGTATAATTATCATAATTGTAGAATTAGGATATTAGAAGTTTAGTAGGAACAGGATTTTCCATATTTGGAGATTGTAATTTGTATATATATACATATTCATTCAATAAGAATAATTAAAGGGATTATTTATTTGAAAAACTATGATTAATTGTAATCTCTGTTAAATGGTTCAAAGAGAATCAATCCATTACAATAGAACACTGGAAGAGAAAGAGGGGAATTTTCCACTTTTTTGCTTTATATTTTCTTCTCTAGTCGGTGATCTTGATTCTGTAAAGATTATATGCTACAATCCTTTTAGTCCATTGACAACTTTGACCCTTTATACTAAATATATAAATCTTGTAACATGTGTTGATATTGTTGGGAGATTTTTCTCTTTATGGTACTTTATAAAGCAGTACGGGAAGTATTTAACTATTACAAGTATTCGAAAGGATAAACAAAGATTTCAATAATATTTTTGACTAGAAATCTGAAAATTACAATATAACAACAAAACTGAAATTACGATTTTGTTGAAGACTGAAAAATGGAAACTGGTTTATGCTGAGTCGAGTGTAGCACTCTGTCCTTAAGACAATATTGCCCCGTATGTATCCTTTATACGTCCTGGACAATTTGTCTCCCAAGATAAAACAGCAATGGAACCCTTGAGCAAAGGAAACTCAAGAGCTACCGTGAAGAATATTGAGTAACGAAATGATGCTTGGAAGTTGTAGGAAGAAGATTTTTTCTGGTTGTGTATTTTCGTGCATATCAAGTGTGTTCAACAATGGTGTAAGGGGGTGTTTATATAGGTGATGGAGGGGGCTGAAAACTGCCTCCATAATAGCCAAATAATGGCCATTATGGAGGTAGTAAAGTCACCAACATAAATGGTGAAAGACCAACTGTTTTGGCCATTATAGGAGGAGTAATTCAGCCAAAATAAATGGCTGAATTGAGAGCTTGGACGTTTCTGCTTTGACTGTCGAAATTCCAACTTTACGAAAACTTCGGGGACCAAACTGTACATCTTGAAACTTCGGGGATCAAACTGTACATCGAAAGAATTCGGTCCAAACGCACATCCGAAACTTCGGGATCAAACTGTACTTCTGGCAAAGTTTTCTGGCCCAAAAAGATAATATCAGAAGGCCCACAGCCCACGGCCCGTGACCCGTGAACCCGGAACTCGGAACCGGAACCGGAACCGGACCGGACGGGCGGGCGGCGGCGGCGCGCGTGTGGTCTTTCCTCGAACCGAAGCACATCTAGGTCCTCCCTCCTTTAAACACATGGGATACCCCTTGGGGTCCCAAACCCCAAACCAATTTCGAGTATTATATACACAACAATTCTTTCTTCCTCTACCGATGTGGGAGAATTACACACAATACCACACTTTCCATGCTTCAAACACCTTACTTCGTGAACCAATATCTCTTTCATTTCTCAATGAAATTTGACGATTCTTGGCCCTACGGTTATCTACGTACTTAGTAGATCATGCATGTGTGAAGAACCGGATTCTCCAACATACGTTACACTAGTGTTTAAGCCGTTAAAGTTGGTCGGTCGCAACTCCCGCCAAAGGC
Organism: Anisodus tanguticus; assembly: GCA_034509755.1. Taxonomy (NCBI): domain Eukaryota; kingdom Viridiplantae; phylum Streptophyta; class Magnoliopsida; order Solanales; family Solanaceae; genus Anisodus; species Anisodus tanguticus. The sequence continues at coordinate 491,544 of CM067543.1, read as the reverse complement.
AAATTTCCAACAGATATCAGAAATATATATGGTTCATAATAAATGTCTACTTAATCTTTTTATTTTAGTTTAAAATAAGTATTTACTTACATAATTAAGGAGAAATTAACTTTACTTTTTCAGATTTTCCCTTATTAAGTACTAAGGGGTCAGATCTCAATGTGTCAAGTTAATACTTAATAGTAATATGCAAATTTTAGTTAAGGATAGTTTAGTCAGGATACCTATTTCTTTTAGAAGTTAGTATATTCTTAAAGGTGTGTTAAAGACTAAGTGGACTTCTTTTAGGAGTTAGTATATTCTTAAGGGTGTGTTAAAGACTAAGTGAACAATTATTTTGAACGGGAGAGTATATAATAAACATGAGGGCAAACTAATCAACTTGAAATATGATCACACACAATTTAAGTCACTATAAGACGATTTAAATAATTTGCACAATCAAAGGATTCAAAGTTTGCTTGTGGCACCACCCACCATACCCTTTACAAGAAGCTTCAAATTTCCATAAATTGTAATGACCATGTCTAGTTCCAGGTGCAGCATAATTTTACATAAGAGATCATTGATGTGCAGATCAATGTCATTTGGGTTGATAAAATTTTTAGTTGCTTTGATCTTCTTCACAATTGTTCCCTTAAAATCTGGCAAGTATTTGGTCTTTTTTTCTTTCCATTTTGAGATATAACTGAATAACTAGGAAATTTTCTATGTATCTTAACTTGTTAATGACTAGGTCTAGCCAAGAATTGAATATACATTGACTGCAATTTTTTAGATCTATTGCCCTGTTTTTAACCTGTCAAGATTTGGCAATGAGATCTAATAGCCTAGGTCCACCAAGAATGAAAAAAGCACACTTTAATATCAACAACCAACTTCATCTTAATTCAGAACTAGTTAGAGTCTATTATATAAATTCTTTATATTTGCTTTATTCGGGCCATCCCCTCCGGTGTATAGAGGATTCATCACAGTTAGTCTAATTGATTATATGAATCATTTGAATCCGTTTTATTCGGGCCCGTCCCCTCCGGTGTATCATAGTTAGACTGATTTTCTCATCGTTCAACTATCACAACCATCGTCTTTTCTAGGATTCGTTACGTTTTGCAAAAGTCATTTAGAGAAAGACTTTTTTTTTTTGTTTAATCATCTTATATTCGAAATTTATTGTCTAATTTATCCAAATTTGCTCCTCATAGGGCCTATATAAGGGGGAGTAGTCTCGAATTCAAGACCTTTGGTTTAAGATCGGAGGAATCTCATTTTTAAACTATCACAACCATTGTTTTTTATTACGATCCGTTATGTTTTACAAAAGCTCATTTAGAGAAAAATCTTTTTTCGTTTAATCATTTGGTATCCGAAACGTATTAGTCCAATTTATCCAAATCCGCTCTGCATAAGGCTTGTTTAAGGGGAAAGTGCTTTCTATCATAAATTTCTCTATTCTCGAGAATCGAACCCGAGCCACTGATTAATTGTTAAAGTCTTTGCTAATGGGATTTTTTCCTTTTGGTCTATATATGTAGAGTGACAGTTTCATGACTGGTGCATAGCTGATGAACAGACACCTGATGATGAGCTGGTGCAGGCCCTCAATTGGGCATGTCAAAATGGAGCAGACTGCACAAAAATACAAGAGAACCAGCCATGCTACCTTCTAAATACTGTGAAAGAACATGCCTCAATAGTTACTGTTGGTTACAAAGGTGCAGGAAACAGAAATTACAAGTAACTGCTAAGTAATAGAAAAACAGAAATTACAATTTAACAACAAACTGGAACTGTTTGTGTGTATGCTGAGTCGAGTGTGGCACTCTGTCTTTAAGACAATATTGCCCCGTATGTATCATTTATACGTCCTGGACAATTGTCTCCCAAGATAAAACAGCAATGGAACAATTGAGCAAAGGAAACTCAAATGCTACCGTGAAGAATTTTGAGTAATGAAATGACACTTGGAAGTTGTAGGAAGAATTGAAATTCTGTTTCTGTTTATGTATTTTCGTGTACCTAAACAATGGTGACAAGGGGGTCTTTATATAGTAGAAGGAGGGGCTGATGAACTGCCTCCATAAGTGTCATTACTGGCCAAGTAATGGCCATTATGGAGGTAGTAATACCACCAAAATAAATGGTGAAGATGTGCAACGGATTGGCCATTTAGGAAGAGTAATTCAGCCAAAATAAATGGTTGAATTGAGTGTTGTTGACGTTTCTGATCTCTCTGCCCAATTCTGACTTTCTGGAAACTTCAGGGACCAAACTATACATCTTGAAACTTCAGGGACCAAACTGTACATCTTGAAACTTCAGGGACCAAATATATATGAAAGAATTCTGGTCCAAACTGTACATATAAAACTTCAGGGATCAAACTGTACATCTGGCAAAGTTCTCTGGTCCAAAAAGATAATATCAGAAGAAGCACAGCCCACAGCCCACACCCGTGAACCGGACCGGACGGGCGGGCGGGCGGTGGCGCGCGTGTGGGCTTTCCTCGAACCGAAGCACATCTAGGTCCTCCCTCCATTAAACACATGGGATACCCCTTGGGGTCCCAAACCCCAAGCCAACTTTGAGTCTTATAAACAAAACAATTCTTTGTTCCTCCACCGATGAGGGAGAATTGATCACATACCACACTTTTTCATGCTTCAAACACCTCACTTCGTGAACCAATATCTCTATCATTTCTCAATGAAATTTGACGATTTTTGGCCCTACGGTTATCTACGTACTTAGTAGATTATGCACGTGTGAAGAACCAAATTCTCCAACATGCGTAACACTAGTGTTTAAGTCGTTAAAGTTGGTCGGTCGCAACTCCCGCCAAAGGCTAATTTCCAACAATCCCCTCTTGAAAGACATTTTGGCGCACTCACATGGTGTTTTTTTTATTTCCAGCAATATTTCAGCGGACCGATGTTGCATAATGAGGGGTAGCTTCAGCTTTGAACCTTCCATAGTTAAGTACCATCGAACTTACTGCGCGGTGAACGTGATGTCTTGAACCGTCAGTGTTTAGTGTAAGCCAAGCCAATAGTACCAACACAACAAATTCCCTTACTCTCTTCTTCGTAATGTTTTGTGTGTTTTTGGCCATGAACAACTTCTTGGATTCATAAGTGCGTTCATTTGAGGCAGCCCGTCCTCGCACTTAAATAGGTGGTCTCCTACAAGGTATCCTGTTATACCCCACTTCACAAGTGTTAGGAACCATTAAAAGTTTTCCAAAACCTAACCTCAACTGTTGAGGATCATTAAAGGTTTTGAAGACTTAACCTTTACCCATACTGCAGATAGCACTTAACGTCTATCGCGAGAACGGCTTTGGATTTGGTGTTTCTTTATAGAAATCACTATCCGAAGTGCTCATGCTTCCACCGAAGAGATCAACTGAACCTTTACAGCTTAGTTTTCCCATTGAACCAAATTACTGGGATCTCCAGTTAGTAAGGTTGGGTTACCACTGTATTAATCCTTATATTTTGGGTTTTAAGCCCATTCCCCTAGACAGGCAAGCCATATGATCCTTGGGTAAGCCCTTTGTCAATGGGTCTGCTATATTATCCTTTGACTTAATGTAATCAATGGATATTATACCCGTGGTGATCAGTTGCCTAACGGTCTTATGCCTCCGTTGAATATGACGAGACTTCCCGTTGTACATAGCATTTCGTGCCCTTCCTAAAGCTGACTGACTGTCGCAGTGGATCATTACCGAAGGTACGAGTTTGTTCCATCACAGAACATCCTCTAAGAAGTCATGAAGCCACTCAGCTTCTTCTCCTGCTTTGTCTAAAGCGATAAACTCCGATTCCATTATGGATCGGGCAATGCAAGTTTGCTTAGAGGATTTCCAAGACACAGCCCCACCACCAATTGTAAATACATACCCACTGGTGGACTTGGTGTTCTCTATATCAGATATCCAGTTTGCATCACTGTACCCCTCTAGGTCAGTTGGATATCTCGAATAGTGTAACCAGAAAGTTAACGTGTATTTCAGGTATTGTAATACCAGATTCAACGCCTTCCAGTGATTATCACTCGGATTACGGGTGAACCTAGCCAACTTATTGACTGCATAAGCAATATCAGGTCGGGTGCAGTTTGTTAGATACATCAAACTACCGATCACCTGTGCATATCGCTCCTGGTATACAGGTGCACCAAGATTTTTATCAAGCTTTTGATTTGTATCCATTGGCGACTTTATCGGTGAACTGTCTAACATCTCGAACTTTCTCAAAACATCATCGATGTAGTGAGACTGAGATAAGACCAGTCCGTCAGACGTCATAGAGATTTTAATCCCTAAGATGACATCTGCGATACCCATATCTGTGATACCCATATCCTTCATGTCGAAGCATTGTTTCAACATGTTCTTAGTCTCTAGGATTACCCTAGGACTGCTTCCTGTGATCAACATGTCGTCTACATACAGGCATATCATAACAAATGAATCAGAGTTACCTTTCGTGTAGACACATTTATCACACTCATTAATGGCAAAACCCTTCGACAGTAGAGTACTATCAATTTTTTCGTGCCATTGCTTCGGGGCTTGTTTAAGCCCGTACAGATATTTGACAAGCCGACGGACTTTCTTCTTTTGCCCTTGAACCACATACCCCTCGAGTTGGTCCATATAAATTTCTTCTTCCAAATCACCATTTAGGAAGGCTGTCTTGATATCCATTTGATGTATCTCAAGGTCACACAAAGCTGCTATCGCAATGAATACCCGTATGGATGTCATCCGGGATACCGGGGAGTATGTGCCAAAGTAGTCAAAGCCTTCTGTCTGCCGATAGCCCTTGACTACCAACCTGGCCTTGTACTTGTCTATAGACCCATCTGCTTTGTATTTCCGTTTGAGTATCCATTTACAACCTAACGGTTTATTTCCCGGAGGAAGATCAACCAACTCTCAAGTATGGTTATGCAGAATGGAGCCTATTTCATTCTCAATAGCTTCTTTCCAGAGCGGTGCTTCTGGAGTTCACAATGCCTTAGCAATTGTCCTTGGTTCATCATTAACCATATAAGCTACAAAGTCAGGACCGAAGGATTTATCCTTCCTGGCCCTATTACTTCGCCTTAGATCCATCTCTGGAGTCTCCAAGTTCTGAGAATCTGGAACACTAGATTCCGGATGTTCAGCCACCTTGAGATTCGCTAGATCTGAACCATCTAGATCCGGGCAGTCAAGGACTCCCGGTTCTTGAGAGCTTTGTGCATAACTTCGTTTGCGAGAGGTTATGTTTTTTTCCTTTCTAGGAAAGGTGTCTTCAAATAATAGAGCATTCCTTGATTCCATGATTGTACCCTGGTGGATATCTGGAATATCTGATTTATGCACTAAGAAGCGATAAGCACTACTGTTATTTGCATATCCGATGAATATGAAATCTACAGTCTTAGGCCCAATCTTGACCTGCTTTGGCTTGGGTACTTCAACATTTGCCAAACAACCCCACACCTAAAAAAAAAATTTAGGTGGGTTTCTTTCCCTTCCATGATTCATCTGGAGTTTTGTCTTTACCCATATGTGAGACTCTGTTAAGAATCGTATTAGCGGTAAGGACGGCTTCTCCCCACATGTTTTGGGGAAGACCGGAATTGATAAGCAAAGCATTCATCATTTCCTTCAATGTGCGGTTCTTACATTACGCCACACCGTTCGACTGAGGTGATTATGGAGCCGTCGTTTGATGAATAATGCCTTCTTGGGCACAATATTCCTCAAATGGCATTATATATTCTCCCCATCTATCTCTACGAATGGATTTAATCCGTAGGCTTAGTTGGTTCTGTCACGACCCGACGGGCCGCGACTAACCGCCCTAATGACGTCATTATCCTGACATGTCACATAATCCAACTAACACCTAATGAGTCTGAAATCCGGCAGCATAACGCTGCAATAAAAACATATGACATGGTAGGCAAGCTGACAAGGCTGCCTTTACCCCCAAATGTACCTGCCTCCTGAGGAGTCACAACTAGCCAACATAATACAACAGGCAAGCCGACAAGGCTGCCACTAGATAATATCATATATATACGGGGACACCCCAACACAGAGTACAATAGCATGACTGACAAAAACAGAGTTATACCCCTTACATAAGTACAACCCACAACTGTCTACAGGCCTCTATAAGAAGGACAACGACATATAACGGGACAGGGCCCCGTCGTGCCCCTAAATATACATAAATCAAAATGATAGGGTTCTGTACAAAAATGTTAAAGCTCTGGATCAAAGGAGCTTTCCAAACAGCTGCGCAGGAACCTAAACCGGAGGGTCACCAAAGCCGAGCACCAGTACTGCGGGCATGAACGCGACCCCCGAGAAAAGGGGGGTACAAAAAATAATGTACTGAGTATGTAAACATGAAATACTGCAAATGAGATCATAAGTAGCCAATGGATAACAAGAGGTCAGTATAAAAATCAGGATCCAAATCTAACTGTGCCACAAACAATAAAAGTCAGTTGTGCCTTATAAAAATGAGAGTCAAGTCAAGAAAACATGAATGCCTGTCCATATACATATATATACCTGTAACGTAACCCGGCCCACTAATGCGGGACTCGGTGGAATCATATCATAACCCAGCCCATATTAGAACTCGGTGAAATCATATCATAACCCGGCCCATACTGGGACTCGATAAAGTCATATCTCATCTATGGATCCATCCTACGTAACCCGGCCCTCTAGTGAGGGACTCGGTGAACAATGCAAGGCTGGCAACGAACATAACCCGGCCCATATTGGGACTCGGTGAAGTGAAGTAATGACACTTAGCACGAGTAGATTTCATGAGTAACCATATGCAATCAAAATTTTCATTTGACTCCCAATAAAATCATTATAATAATGTCATAATAAACTCTTTACTGAAAAATCATAAGCACTTCTCATAACTAACATCTTTAGGAATTAAACTGTATAAGAATCATGTACGTCCGTCGTACCTTCATTAAATAAAAATCATGCCAAAGAAAGAAGGAATAGTTCACATACCTCTTAGACGAACTAATCAACTTAATATTAGAGTACGTCTCGTTTTAGAACTTCAACCTATAATAATGGTAATACGTTCGTCAATTCTATGATCACTGGCATACTTTATATCGAATAACGACTTCCTATTCTATAAAAATTCGGGCAGCACTCCCCTTGTTTATACATGTTTCCACAACTTCCAAACGAGGCTAATAACATCAATAGCCAAGCACCAATTAAGGGCACAACCAAAACAGCAACAAAGGGGATTTACACACCTACTTCTCATGTAAATTTAGCCTCTTAATCCACATTAAAATAGCCCACAAAAATAGTCCATGTTCCAACAACAACGAGGGTAGAATGTGAAGCCTTTCTACACATTTCTACACCCCTATTCCTTTAGGACTTACATTATCAATTACCACACTTAAACATGCATAATGGTAACTAAATTTTCAGTATTATAACACTACAAAATAGTCCCTAAAACAGTCCATATCCATCTCAACATGTCCAATGATTTCATGCAAGTTCTTGGCCACAACATGTCATAATTTCATAACTCTTCTCTTAACTCCTAAAATCCAATTTCATATTTCAATACTTCCATATAACTAATTTTAAACTTTCATATCAATGTTTCCTTTCAATTTCATCATGCAATTAGTGATAATAATAACAACAATAACCAATGAATCCAACAATCACCAAAATCTGTCCCAAATTGGCAACTAGCCCAAAATTGTCACATGCATTGTTTAAATTCCAAATTTTTCCTTAACACAAATTCATATCCTTAATTCTAACAACATGCATTCTAATTAGATTATAGAAAGAAGAATTTTATACCTCAATTTCGTCCAAAACAGTCCGCACGGTTTGCTCACTGCCCGGGGTCCGAAAATTCCCATTGTTTTCGTATTTCTTTCCCTTTTTTGTTCACTTCTTCAACTCCAATTGACATGCAAGTGTTCTACAATGTTAAGCCATCATCCCTACACGTTTTTCTTCCAAAATTTCATCCCAAAAATCTTGAAATTTCTGGGCAATTCTCGACAAACAGTAGTTGTTTTTGCCACTGTTTTTGGTGTTGTTTTGGCTTCTAATTTTTGGTGAAAATGTAGTCTAAGAAGAGGAGATAAAAACCTTAAATTTGGTTATGGGTGGGGGGTTTCTCTGTTGGCATGGAGTAGAGAAGAGATGAGAGTTTTTGGTTAAGTTAGAATAAAGATGAAGAGGTGAGTGTAGGTTATAAAAAAATTGAATTTTCTTGTTATACTTTGGCCCCCAAGTTCTTCAATTAATAAATCTCAAACCCACTTCTTTTAATTTTCGAGAATTTCATAAGCCTCGTATCCTCAATGTCATAATTTTATAATACATTATTAACTCATATCAGGACTATACAATTTTTATAAGTTTCCAACGTCACCCTCATTGTGACCAACATCTTTCCGTAATCACATCCTCTTGTATACTAATTTCCGGTATTTGAATCCTTTTTCCTTAATCTTACGAGGTGTAACAGGTTCTCAACTTCTGCTTTGTAATGTCGGAACGCTTCAAAGGCTTCATCCTTATTTTTTAACAAGTAAAGGTAACAATACCTTGTGCTATCGTCAATGAAAGTCACAAAGTACTTGTTCCCACCTCTAGTGTGTGCGAACTTCAAATCACATATATCTGTGTGAATAAGTTCTAGAGGAGCGGTATTCCTTTCGACAGATCAAAAAGGAAGCTTGGTGAGTTTTGCCTCTACGCACACCTCACACTTACGTTGAGGATTTACGTCGACAGACTGCAACAACTCCATCTTTACCAGCCTTTGAATAGACTTGTAGTTAACGTTTCCTAATCTATGATGCCATAAATTAGAAGACTCAAGCAAATAAGAAGAAGGTTCAACTTTATTACTTGGACACAATACAGACATGGCATTCACTTTGAAGATGCCTTCACAGATGAAGCCTCTCCCCACAAATGTGTCATCCTTAGTGAGTACAAACTTATTGGATTCAAACACTAGCCTAAAACTAGCATTAACCAATAAAGGTCCAGAAATTAAATTTCTTGTAATCTCTGGGACGTGCATCACTTCCTTCAAAGTGAGCTCCTTACCGGAAGTCATCTTCAGGACCACCTTTCCTACCCCTAGCACGTCCGAGGAAGCATTGTTGCCCATGAACAACTTCTTGTCGATGATCGGTGTGTACGTGGAGAAGGCATCTTTGTTGGAACAGATGTGTCTTGTAGCACATGTGTCCATCCACCACTGCATCGGATTCTCAACCAAGTTGGCTTCTAGCACCACTGCCGAGAATTCCTCAATCATGTCATCCAGGAGCGTGTCCTTGACGACGTTAGCTTGCGCCTTGCCTTTCGACTTGTCTTTCTGTTGTTGCTCAGTCTTGAGCTTGCGGCATTATTTGTTCCTATGACCAGGTTTTCCACATTGGTGACAGTTACCTCTGAACGTCTCCTCTGCGTGGGCCTTGCCTTCTTTCTGGAACTTCCGCTTCTTGCTTGGGTTCCCTTTGGCCTAAGCTAGATTTGCCTTTGCCTCAGCAGGTTGTTTACCCCTAGGTAAGGCCTTCTTGTTATCTTCCTGGATTTGGAGTTTGATAACAAGCTCTTCAAAGGTCATCTCCTTTGTCTTGAGTTTTAAGTAACTCATTCCACGAAGGAGGTAACTTTTCAATCATCGATGCAACCAAAAACTGCTCGTTTGGTTTTAATCTTTCCAAATCCAGGTGATGTATCATCATTTGGAATTCCTGGAATTGGGACATCACTGTCTTGCTATCCACCATTTGGAATTTTAGAAATTTCCCAACGATGAACTTCTTAGAACCCGCTCTTGTGCGTTGTACTTCTTTTGCAGTTTTTCCCATAGCTCTTTGGCATTGCCAACGGTGTAATAAATCGTGTAGAGAGGGTCTGCTAAGCAGTTCAATATGTAATTCTTGCACATGAAATCGCTATGATTCCATGCATCACGAACCATCTGCATGCCATTAATGACATGGATACCAAGGCCCCCTTCACCCGCTTCATTAGGCGAAGAGTCCATATCATCTCCAGCTTGTGGAGGATCTTCCGTTAGGAACTGGGCCATGCCCATAACGGTTAAGTATAACATCATCTTTTGTTGCCATCTCTTAAAGTCGGAGCCCATGAATTTTTTAAGGCGATCATGATGGGAGGCAGAAGGTGGACCACCAACAGTCGGGAAGGCAGCGGAGTTGCTTCCTTGAACAGTAGCGGTAGCAGCAGTGAAGGCAGCAGAGTTGCTGCCTTGACTAGTAGCGGCAGTAGCGGGGAAGGCAGCATTGTTGCCTTGAGAGGCGACGACGATGGCGACAGATCGGTCATGTTTTCAGCCATGTTGTAGCAGTTACAGTAAGCTAATATTGTCTTAAACTTGTTGGTTACAAAGGTGCAGGAAACGGAAATTACAAATAACTGCTAAGTAATACACGAACTGAAACTACAATTCAATAACAAATTGAAAATTACATAGAAATTGATGAATAAACTGGAACAGTTTTGGTATGCTGAGTCGTGTGTTTGCACTCTGTCTTTAAGATAATATTGCCCCGTATGTATCATTTCTACGTCCTGGACAATTGTCTCCCAAGATAAAACAGCAAATGAACAATTGAGCAAAGGAAACTCAAGTGCTACCGTGAAGAATTTTGAGTAATGAAATGATGCTTGGAAGATTGTAGGAAGATGAATTCATTTCTGTTTGTGTTAAGTGTAAAGTGTAGCTCAACAATGGTGACAAAGGGATTCTTAAATAGTTGAAGGAGAGGCTGATGAACTGCCTCCAAAAGTGCCATTACTGGCCAAGTAATGGCAACTATGGAGGTAGTAATTCCTCCAAAATAAATGGTGAAGATGTGCAACGGATTGGCCATTTAGTAAGAGTAATTCAGCCAAAATAAATGGCTGAATTGAGTGCTGATGGACGTTTCTGCTCTCTGCCCAATTCTGACTTTCTTGAAACTTCAGGGACCAAACTGTACATCTTGAAACTTTAGGGACTAAACTGTACATATGAAAGAATACTGGTCCAAACTGTACATATGAAACTTCAGAGATCAAACCGTACATATGGCAAAGTTCTCTGGTCCAAAAAGATATTATCAGAAGAAGCACAACCCGTGAACTCGGACCGGACGGGCGGCGGCGGCGCGCGTGTGGGCTTTCCTTGAACCGAAGCACATCTAGGTCCTCCCTCCTTTAAACACATGGGATACCCCTTGGGGTCCCAAACCCCAAGCCAACTTTGAGACTTATAAACAAAACAATTCTTTCTTCCTCCACCGATGAGGGAGAATTGATTTAAATACCACACTTTTCCATGTTTCAAATACCTCACTTCGTGGACCAATATCTCTTTCATTTCTCAATGAAATTTGACGATCCTTGGCCTTACGGTTATCTACGTACTTAGTAGATCATGCACGTGTGAAGAACCGGATCCTCCAACATGCGTAACACTAGTGTTTAAGTTGTTAAAGTTGGTCGGACGCAACTCCCGCCGAAGGCAAATTTCCAACAGCTAATTCATCCATAAGCAAAGAAAAAGCGTCACAAGTGTCGTTTATAAGTCAATGTGGGAAACTGTCCATCTTAAGAAGCTTCATGTACTACAGTTTTTGAAAAATTAGGTAGAATGTGATTACACCTATTTTTATTTCTAAAACGAACTATACCGAAGTTATCTATGAGGTAATCAATATATTCATATATGTTTTTCACGAATAAGTATTTGAAAATTATTTCAAGCAAATGCACATCCCCTTTTTTTCTCGACAAATTAGTTCCTTTAATATCATTGCCAACTCAGTTGCATCTGATAGTATATGATTTTTTTCCATACTTTTTACGAACCGCAATCTGCAATACGATAACACTTATTATCTAGAGACTTATGTAATTTAATTGACTAATATACAATATGGTAAGTCATGTCCAATTGAGAGACTTACTTGTAAAATATCCCACTAGTAGTGATGAAAAATGGCATTTATTAATCAAAGCTGCCCAATTGGGCCTATACCAACAATATGGTTAACGACTTTTATTCTGTTTCACAAAAGAAAAAAGGAAACAAGGAAAAAGCATATACCTATACATTTTTCATCTATGACAATCTGTAAAGAAAAAGACAACCACATTAAGAGGAGCCCAATCAAAAGGTACATTGATGAGCCCAGATAATGACCCTATAAACAATCAAGCTGCCCAATTGGGCCACCTTACATAATTGAGCATCCTGTGGCATTTATCACATCTGCTCATACGACAACCCCTTCCGTAGCCATACGGCCCAGGCCCAGGCCCAGGCCCATAGATATATCCATAGTTATAGTAACACGGGGGCGGAGGGACCGGTCTCCCGTACCCGGAATAACATGGGCCCCCGGTATGACCTTCGTAACATTGTCCACAACAATATCCTGGTGGCGGCCGTGGATATTCTTGAATTGGCATTAGCATTAGCATTACGGGTTGTGGTGTTGGAGTAGGAGCTTCTTTGGGCTTGAGCTTCTCGGGTTCTTTCGATTTTTCCGGGTCCTTGGACTTTTCGGGTTGTTTGGACTTTGGAGGCTCTTTTATTTCAATGCTCTTAATTACTCCACATCCTTTGCTACACAATTTGTCACGAAGTTTTTCAGGATTGCAGCACACCACAGTGATTATGATTGTATTGGCCTTCTCATCATATAGTTGGTCTCTAATTTCTATTGCCCATAAAAAAGGGGGGAAATTAAAATTAATGCTTATCCATATGATCACATCTTCTCCATCATAATATTGTGAAAAAGAGACTTACGAGGGAATTTACAGAGAATTTTTTTGACCTTCTTATAGCAGCTAGAACACTGAAGATCAACCTTGAGTACCATTATGGTGGACTATTAAATTAAACAAAAATTAAAGTAAGATGGGATTATTAATTAGTACTTTAACACACAATTAATCAAAGCTCTTATAGAAAGATTTTCTGAACCATATTATGCAAGAATGAGCTAGTTTTAATTTTTATGTGCAACTGAAAAGACAAAGCACGATTATATGATCATATTTCTACCGAAATCTTTTTCAAATATAAAAATTCAGATTATTGAATTAGACAAAAGAGTTATATATGGAAGAATCATAAACATACCTTGTCACCCATGGTTGATCCTTTTGCTGAAAAATGATTTTTTTGTGGAGAGAAGATAGTATATAGTTCTAGTGAAAATAGTATGGAAGGAATAAAGTAGGAACATGTCTTAAATGAAAGTTGAAATTAGTGATATCATCAAAATTGGCAGCCACTAAAATCTGTGGGGGTACTTAGGAATAAAGTAGGAACCCTCCATTTGCATGTACTACTGGCTTTGATAGTCACATCTCACCTTTCCTTTGTTACTAAGCAAATGTTATTTGATAAGAAAGTATAATTTTTAATATCGCTCTAAAAAAATATTTTAGAGCGATATTACCTCCACCTTGGGTAGAGTGTACGCAGATCTGAGAATGATAGAGTATACGCAGATCTTACCTCCATCTTGGTAGGTAGAGCGGCAGTTTTCGGAAGACCCTCGACTCAAGACAAAACATAATCACAAGCAAAGCAAGCAAGACAAAGCAAAGCAACTTACGAGAACTAGGGAGAATAGCTAAAACCAAACCGATAGCGATGATATACTTTCTTTGAGTCGAGGGTCTATAAAAAAAGTCTCTCTCCCTATACCAAGATAGAAGTAAATCCTCCATACATACTATTCTTCTCAGATCTCACTTATAAGACTATATAGGGTATAAATTGTTGTTGTTGTAACTGATAGCGATGATGTAGAAAAATCAAAGGTCAACATCATTAGTACTAAAAAAATGTGTGATTCTTTTAGATAGAAATTTAGTGCCAAAGTTGGTAGGGAAGGGCTGGTAGTGAGGGACCACTCTAAATCGATAAATCCTAGGTTGGCTATATCATCTGATAATTATACAAGTTCTGTTTCATTCTTAAAAATGTTTTAACTCATATAAATTGCCAGTATAAATTTTGCTTATAGTACTATATATCATGTCATACGTCTGAGTGTTTAGGTAAATTGAAAACAACGTAACTTGCAATAAAAAAATTATTTTAGAACATGTAACGATTGTGGTGAAGTTTTTAATGTATGTCAAGATAATTAATCAGACACACATCTCCTTTGTGTGAAGTTGTTGATGTTTATGAAGGTAATTAATCCGACGCGCATCTCCTTTAAACACACATATTGCTTTGTGTTACTTGTACTTTTTGCCCCTTACATTGTACTCTATGTCTGTTCATTTTATATGATGGCGTTGGATTGACCATAAAAATAAAAAATAGAAAACAATTATTAATTTCTTGAAGATTCTGAAAGTTATATATAAAAAAATAGAGTAGTGTCAAACATTTTAAAACCTACTTATTGCTTTAATTTTGTTATATAAACTTAATAATTCTAGTTACTGTCTTTTATTGATTACTTTCTAGTAAATAAGACTCATCAAAGGCAAATGCAAGAATCTCACGAAACTGGGTTCGTTTTACATTAACTTCGGCAAGATGAGTCACACGTGCAACACAAGTTAAAGGGTATGTTTTTCGGGACATAAATTCTTTAAGGGATCAGATACAAGTTGTGGTGGATCACGTAAATAACTTATGCTCCAGAAGACATAAATTATATTTGAGGGGCAAAAATTAAAGATCAGTCCATTTGAAGGGAAAACCCTGCAATTTCTTGCAAGTTAAATAGGAAAATAGAATCCATATGGGCTTCGATGCTTCTGGGCTTTAACTAACTTTAAAAGTTCGGCCCCCAACAAAATGATTTGATACTTTATAAGAAATTATATGACTGAGGTTGTAACATGATCTAAAAATTAAATGAAAAAATTGTCTCGATCATACCTAAGTAATAATAAAATAAGTGATTTTGGAGAGATCAAATAAAAATAAAACCCGTCTCACACGGTAGTACCACGTTGAGGCAATAATCCAAATGATTTCACTCTGGATGTCCTAAAGAAATAACCAACACAATCAGAAACTTGTAGCAAAGTAGCACTTCATAGTCCACAAACTTATATTTTGGTATGATTGAATAAAGACCGATAAATACTATAGTAATTAGTTTTTCCGGTCGTGATTGCGGTTTTGACCCTTTTTGCCATCATCGTTGTTACGGTTTTGACTATAATTTTCAGAGAATGATTGAGGGTCATCGGTTTCTTGGGACGTGGCTGCCACCATGGCGGAATGTGCTTCGATTGCGGCCTTTTTCGCCAACCCTGTCTCTTCTAGAGTGAGCAGGGAACGTGCTTGGTAGAAGGGTGATATAGGGTTGCTTTGGCGAAGGAGAGTTCCAACCCCATTATATGCTTCGGTGAGGCCCGCAACCATTTGAAGAACGAGACGATCATTCGTGATTGGTTCTCCGACGTTCTTGAGTTGATCCAACAATTCCTTGAGCCTTTGACAATATGCGGAGGCATTCGGGAAATCCTCCATAGTGGTGTGAGAGAATTCTTGCTCAAGTGTTACGACACGAGAATTTTTGTTATCTTGGAATATATCACGCAACCTATTCCAAACTTCAATCGTTGTTGCGTCGGGTTCGATAATTGTATGCTAGAGGTCTGTAGAGATGGTGGAATAAATCCACTGGAGAACCGTAGCATCAAGGGTTACCCATAACTCCATGTCATCATCAGTGGACGACACTTTTGCCTTGCCTTTCTTCGGTTTAACGATGTGATGGAGGACTCTATAAGACCTTGTGTGAATTTTAAAAAGTTCCGCCCATGTTGCATATTGGACGTTCTCCATTTCAAGGACGATAGAGATGTTGTTCTTGATGTTGGAGACTGCAAGAGCAGGATGAAAGGTATTTTTTGAGTCAGACATGGTTGACGGGAGAGGAGGTGGGTGGCGGAGGTAAGAGATTAAGGGTGGGGCACGGCGGAAGTTAGAGTAGGAGGTAGGAGAGGATGATTTGCCCTAGACTACTGATACCATGAAAGAGAATAATTCATCGATTATTTTCATTAGTTAATTAGCTTATGTACAAGACATACAATAGTGATTCTAGGCTACAATTATGGAAACTAATTATAGAGCTAACTAATACAAATCACTAACAATCTTTACCACATCACTAAATATATTTACATATATCTATCAATATTCTATCACTTATTTTATTAACTTTACCATATTTCAAATTCACTGCAATTAATTAAATAAAAATTGACACACATAATTGGTTTGGTTTTATTAAAACAAAATCGAAGGAAAAACTGAACTAAACCGACAAATTCTATATGCAAATTTTTATAATTATTTATATAGTTGGCAGCAAGGAATGCCGTAGGATTGGCCATTTAGGAAGAGTAATTCAGCCAAAATAAATGGCTGAATTGAGTGTTGTTGACGTTTCTGATCTCTCTGCCCAATTCTGACTTTCTGGAAACTTCAGGGACCAAACTGTACATATGAAAGAATTCTGGTCCAAACTGTACATCTGACAAAGTTCTCTGATCCAAAAAGATAATATCAGAAGAAGCACAGCCCGTGACCCGTGACCCTGGACCGGACGGGCGGCGCGCGTGTGGGCTTTCCTCGAATCGAAGCACATCTAGGTCCTCCCTCCTTTAAACACACGGGATACCCCTTGGGGTCTCAAACCCCAAGCCAACTTTGAGTCTTATAAACAAAACAATTCTTTCTTCCTCCACCGATGAGGGAGAATTGATCCCATACCACACTTTTCCATGCTTCAAACACCTCACTTCGTGAACCAATATCTCTTTCATTTCTCAATGAAATTTGACGATTCTTGGCCCTACGGTTATCTACATACTTAGTAGATTATGCACGTGTAAAGAACCGGATTCTCCAACATACGTAACACTAGTGTTAAGCCGTTAAAGTTGGTCGGTCGCAACTCCCGCCAAAGGCTAATTTCCAACAGTTACTACCAAAACTTAAAACAAAAAGGGGCTAGTTGTTACTTCAACTCTGCTGCAGTTTAACTGTCCATGCATGATCCAAGTAAGTTTTCAAGAAATCTAAATGCTATTTTTTGGGGTAAAAATTAATCTACATCGGGTACAATCATACATCTTTATAACAATCATTCTCTGTAATAATTATTTCACTATAATAACTAAGTTTTTTTTTTGGAATTGATGTTCATGTTATGTTCTTGTTGGGAGTTTTTGCTCTATGGTACTTTATAAAGCGGTACGGGAAGTATATAACTATTACAAGTATTCAAAAGGATAACCAGTGATTCAACAATTCAACATGAAATCTGAAAATTACAATTGTTACACAAGAAAACTGAAAATTCCAATTTTGTAGAAGACGGAAAAATGGAAATTGTTTTTGCTGAGTCGAGTGTGGCACTCTGTCCTTAAGACAATATTGCCCCGTATGTATCCTTTATACGTCCTGGACAATTTGTCTCCCAAGATAAAACAACAATGGAACCCTTGAGCAAAGGAAACTCAAGAGCTACCGTGAAGAATATTGAGTAACGAAATGATGCTTGGAAGTTGTAGGAAGAAAACTATTTTGGTTGTGTATTTTCGAGCACTGTTTTGCTGCCTCTCTTACTGTTAACTCTTGTGCTCAACAATGGTGTAAGGGGGTGTTTATATAGGTGAGGGAGGGGCTGAAAAACTGCTGAAAACTCGCCTCCATAATAGCCAAATAATGGCCATTATGGAGGTAGTAAAGTCACCAACATAAATGGTGAAAGACCAACGGATTTGGCCATTATAGGAGGAGTAATTCAGCCAAAATAAATGGCTGAATTGAGTGCTTGGCTTTTCTGTCTTGACCGTCGAAATTCGAACTTCGGGGACCAAACTCGTACATCTTGAAAC
This sequence comes from Anisodus tanguticus, assembly GCA_034509755.1. Taxonomy (NCBI): domain Eukaryota; kingdom Viridiplantae; phylum Streptophyta; class Magnoliopsida; order Solanales; family Solanaceae; genus Anisodus; species Anisodus tanguticus. The sequence continues at coordinate 473,576 of CM067543.1, read as the reverse complement.
TTCGGGGACCAAACGCACATCGAAAGAATTCTGGTCCAAATTGTATATCTGAAACTTCTGGGATCAAACTGTACTTCTGGCAAAGTTTTCTGGCCCAAAAAGATAATATCAGAAGACCGAGAGCCCACAGCCCAAGAGCCCGAGACCGGACCGGACGGGCGGGCGGCGGCGGCGCGCGTGTGGTCTTTCCTTGAACCGAAGCACATCTAGGTCCTCCCTCCTTTAAACACATGGGATACCCCTTGGGGTCCCAAACCCCAAACCAATTTCGAATCTTATATACACAACAATTCTTTCTTCCTCTACCGATGAGGGATAATTACACACAATACCACACTTTCCATGCTTCAAACACCTTACTTCGTGAACCAATATCTCTTTCATTTCTCAATGAAATTTGACGATTCTTGGCCCTACGGTTATCTACGTACTTAGTAGATCATGCATGTGTGAAGAACCGGATTCTCCAACATACGTTACACTAGTGTTTAAGCCGTTAAAGTTAGTCGGTCGCAACTCCCGCCAAAAGCAAATTTCCAACAGTTCTTTATAATAACACTTTGCTATAGCAGTCAAAACATTTCAAGACAAACATCGTCATTCTAAAAAAGTTTGATTGTATTTACATCAAATTCGTGAATGCAAAACAAGTGTCTTTCATCCATGTATTTTGTCACTTAACCATGGCTAGGTGATATGTACTTCCATTTTAATAAGATTAAATTATTTAATTTGGTGTAAACGTCTCGGGTGAGTAAGTCTTTTACCATATTTTGAACAATATACACTAAACGCTCCTAGATGCCTCGAAGTTATACTATAAAATGGTAAAGGGTTGATTTTCCGCTGTAGTATCCGAAATTGAGTAATTGTTTCATCAGTTAAATTTTTAGTTTAATCTTACAACATCGTAGGGAAAAGTTGTGTTTGGTTCGTAGACCCTTAAGGAAACTCCAACCTAAGGGTAATTAGTTGAGGGGGTAAATATGAACATATTTTTTTCAGAAAAAATATATTGGACACGCAGTCCATCCATTTCATGCTGGAGCCCATTAATAGTAAGGACGAATACGAGATACATTTGCTAACTACAAGTGTATAAATAAACCAAAAAATCCAACGGAGGACAAAATTGAGCAATATCAAATAATACATGACCAAATTTGAACCTTTTTCCTTGTAAGATGTTGAGAATAATTTGATTATTGATTATCATTTCTATATTGACAGGCCATGATGCATGTTTGAGGTTATTCCTTGTGAAGAAATAATCCCTTCATTATTTTCATTAATGAAAGAGTATATATATAATTTACAATTTTTCATAATAAGAAAATCTTATTCCTATTCTAATCTAAAAACCCTATTCTAGTTGTACAAGAATTCTATAATTATGGTAAGTGTACAAGACTAATTAATAAAATATTTACACTAAGTAAATCTCTCCAAAAACCGTGATATACACGGGTTTGTATACCGTGTATACCACGGTTTCACATATGGTAATGTTGCCTTGTGAAACCGTGATATACATGGTATACAAACCCATATATATCACGAGTATAACTAATACACCCCTGCAGTCATAGCGGGCGATCGTCGTACGCTGAAACTGTCCCTAAAATCTTCAAAGACTACTGACGGAAGACCTTTGGTAAAGATGTCCACAATTTGATACCTGGAAGGGACATGTAAGATGCGTACTTGCCCACGAGCTACCTTTTCGCGAACAAAATGGATGTCCATCTCAATATGTTTAGTGTGTTGATGTTGAACTGGATTTCCAGAAAGATATACTATACTAACATTATCACAATAAACCAAGATAATTTTTTGAATGGGAAAGTGAAGCTCTAAGAGAAGATTACGTAACCAACATGATTCAGAGACCACATTGGCCACCCTACGATACTCGGACTCTGCACTGGAGCGTGATAAGGTAGCCTGCCGTTTGGCTGACCATGAGACCAAGTTATCACCAAGAAACATACAGTAACCACAAGCAGATCGTCTGGTGTCCGGACAGCCACCCCAATCAGCATATGTATAAGAGACAAGTGTAGAGACCGATGACGAATATATATGCAACCCATAATCAAGTGTGCCATGTAAGTATCGGATGATACGTTTGAGCGCATTCATGTGCTCAACTCGAGGATCATGCATAAACAAACACACATGCTGGATGGCATAGGTAATATCAGGTCTCGTGAAGGTAAGATACTGAAGTGCCACTGCAATACTGCGGTAGTGGATCGAATCCTCACACGGTGAGCCAACCGCAACACCCAGCTTGGGTTTAGTATCAACTGGAGTGGAAGTAGACTTGCATGAGGACATATCAGTTCGCTCAATGATCTCAGATGCATACTTTCGTTGTGATAAGAATAACCCACCTACATGACGAGTGACAGCAATCCCCAAAAAATAACTCAAGGGCCCCAAGTTTTTCATCGCAAACTCAGACCTGAGCATAGTCATGATAGACTTGCGCAACGCATCCGTAGAGGCAGTAAAGATAATATCATCTACATATAATAGAATATAAGTCAGGGAAGAACCACGATGATAAATGATAAATGAACAATGAATTATCAGACCTGCTGTGTGAAAAAATAATAGACAAAACAAAGTCTGCAAATCTCTTATACCAAGCCCATACAAGAACTTATTTAATAAACAGACATGATAAAGATATTTGGGGTCACGAAATCCCAAGGGCCGATGCATGTAAACAGTCTCCTTAAGATCACCACGGAGAAAAGCATTCTTCACATCTAACTAATGAATGGGCCAAGCCTTCGAAAGAGCCAGACTGAGAATAGTGCGAATGGTAGCAGGTTTGACCACCGGACTAAACGTCTCACCATAATCCACGCCAACCTGCTGAGTTTACCATCACCTATAAGTCGAGCCTTATGTCTTGCAAAAGAGCCATCAGAGTTATCTTTATAAGTAAAAATCTACATAGACCGAATAATATTAACACCAGAAGGACGGGGGACTAACTCCCACGTCTTATTCGCAATAAGAGCATCATATTTGTCGGTCATAGCTAATTTCCAATTTGGGTCATTTAAGGCAAACACTGGGATTACGTGGTAGATGGGATTTTGAGACATTAGAATTGAGATTAAAATGTCTTTTTAGTGTAAAAATTCCACTTTGACTACGAGTAACTGGACCTTGACTCGAGGAGGAATCGAGTGGATTTTAGGCTGGTGATGGACTGGGGACGGATCGGCGAGTGGCGGTGGGCTGCGCCGCCGCCCAATAACGAAAACTAGAACGATGGATCGGGGCGATGGGGCGGACCACGGAACAATACCGAGATCGGTACTGGGCCGGTAGTATGGCCCACTAGATTGGATCGACGAAACTAGTGGACCAGCGGGCAGTTGGCCCGTTGGCAAATTTTGGGTGCGGGACATGTCCGATAAATGGTGGATCATAAATGGGGAGATATCATCATCTAAAAAATTATATGAACTAGGCCCAGGACTACTCACTTTAGCAAATGAAAATTGGATTTCATCAAAAAGAACATTGCGTCTAACGATGATTTTATTATACGATAAATCAAAACATTTGTAACCACGATGATTAGAGGGATAACCCAAAAACACACAAGGGGTAGAACGGGCTTAAAGTTTGTTAATTGTAGTTGACAAAAAAAGCGGATAACATAAGCACCCAAAGACCCTAAGATATAAATACAAATGAGTCTTATTATATAAGATTTGAAGAGGAGAGGAATATGCCAAACCTTTGGTAGGAAGTATGTTAAGAAGATAAGTAGTCATTTGGAGAGCATGATGCCAAAAAGAATGTGGTACTAAAGCATGGACCAATAACGTTTGGACAATGTTATTAATGGTACGAATTTTTCGTTCGGCTTTCCCATTTTGTGAAGACGTATGAGGACATGAAAAATGAAAAATAATACCATTATTTGCACAAAATTCCTGAAACAACTCATTATCATATTCCTTGCCATTGTCACATTGAATGTTCTTTATTCTCGTTCGAATTGGGGACGGATGAATGCTCTAAATTTTAAGGTGGAAAAAATGTGAGATTTTTTGTTAATGAAAAACTCCATAGAATATTAGAATAATCATCCAAAAATATAACATAATAACGATGGCCCATAGAACTTGAAATGGGAGATGTCCATAAATCGCTATGAATAATATCAAATGACATTAACATACGAAAAGTAGAGGCTACAAAGGGTAATCTAACATGTTTTCCTAAAGGACAGGATTGACAAAAGGGAGTACTAGGCGTACCCTTACAAGAAATAAAATTGTTTTTATGTAATGAAGAAACAATAGACGACCTAGGGTGACCCAAACGTGCATGCCATAAGGAAGGAGCGAGAGCTGCAAAAGTAGATGACAAGACTTGACTCGAGAGACCAGATGTGGGCGTGATATGATAAAGATCTCCCCTACTATCACATCTCATGAGAGGAATCCCCATCTTGAAATCCTTCACAGAAAACCCAAAAAGGATCAAAATCAACAGAAATCCAACTGTCAGTGGTGAATTTACGGACAGACACCAAATTTCTAATTAAGTTAGGGGCATGAAGGGCATTTTTCAAAACAAGAGGTGGATGAGGGAGGCAAAGTTTTATGACCGTAACCACGAATTGGAATTGAATTGCCTTTTCCAATAATTATGCCACGATTAGTGTTCAAATTGGAATTAGACGAGAATATCTTGGTCGAACGTCATGTGAGTAGTGGCTCCGGTGTCCATATACCAATTTGCGTCCGGAGGATTTAATCCAAGCGTGTGCATCACGACTTAAATATCGATAGGGGTGGGGCCCGCTGCATGGTGGGCTTGCGGAGGCCGAGACCCAAGCACACCGCTTGCTACTCCAGCCCACTGCTGCTCATCGGGTACCACTGTTGACCCAAGAAATTGGGCCTATTGTTGGGGGGAATTTGAGCCCAATTTCTCGGGTATTGCTGTGACGGAAAATAGGGACTGTTTGTCCTAGGCCTACAACCATGATCCCCAAGGCTGTCGCCAGTTGGCTTGCAACCCACTTCCCCGAGGCCCATTGCCACCCCCATTATTGCCACCTCGGTTTACACCACGGTTTTTATCATTATTTTTGCGATTTTGACCCTTTTTTCTGCCAACGTTGTTGTGGTTTTGGCTGGAATTATTGGAGACAGAGGGAGAAAAATTGGACTCAATCACCATGAAGACTGAAGGGGCCCAGTGGCCACTTTCTTAGCCAAGCCTGCTTCTTCGAGAGTGAGCATGGAACGGGCCTGATAAAACTGCGGAAGAGGACTGCTCTTGCGAAGTAGCGTACCGATGCCACTATAGGCCTTAGAGAGGCCTGCAGCCATTTGAAGGACAAGACGATCATTAGTGACGGGCGCACCAACGTTGCGGAGTTGGTCCGCCAATTCTTTCAACCTTTTGCAGTATGCTGAAATGTTAGGGAAATCTTTCATATTAACGTGGGAGAATTCATGCTCAAGGGTAACAACACGAGAATTTTTATTATCTTGGAATATATCACGTACTCTATTCCAAGCATCCATCGTCGTAGCGTCTGGTTCGATAATCGTTTGCAACAGGTCGGTAGAGATAATTGAGTAAATCCACTGAAGAACGGTAGCATCAAGGGTCGTCCACAACTTACGATCATCCTCAGGTTTAGGCACCTCTGTATCCGTAGAAGCCGCGGGGATAATGTGATGCAGGACTTGATGCGAGCGTGCGTGAACTTTGAACAGTTCGGCCCACATCGCATATTGGACGTTTTCTATTTCAAGAATGATAGGGATGTGATTTTTGATGTTAGAAATAGTAAGGGCAGGGTGAAACGTGTTCTTAGCTATAACAGCAACGCAAAACGTGATGTAGGGATTGGGAAGAAAATTTTGGGAAGAGGAAAGGTACCACCGGGGCACGAAAACCGAAAAGAGGCTCAGAAATCGATGCAAAAGTGGACGGAATTTTGAGAGGATTTTAGACCTAGACTACTGATACCATGAAAGAAATAATCCCTTCATTATTTTCATTAATGAAAGAGTATATATACAATTTACAATTTTCCATAATAGGAAAATCTTATTCCTATTTTAATCTCAAAATCCTATTCTAGTTGTACAAGAATCCTATAATTATGGTAAGTGTACAAGACTAATTAATATAATATTTACACTAAGTAAATCTCTCCAAAAATCGTGATATACACGGTTTTGTGTACTGTGTATACCACGATTTCACATATGGTAATGTTGCCTTGTGAAACCGTGATATGCATGATATACAAACCCATATATATCACGGGTATAACTAATACCTTGATCGAATCTTCTTTCCCAGATTGGAAGAGTTAAATTAAACTTTTGTTTTTCTTGTTATTCCTTCTTTTGTCTATTTATGTGTTTTGATTATTACTTACGTAAACGTAACAAATAATATACTGCATGGAATGAGTTGAGAATTTCGCTTTGAGTATCCAATGCCATTCTTTATTTTATTTTTCCCGCTTTTCCTTCTATTTTTACTCTCCTTTTCCCTGCCATGGGAATTTGTAAGATAGAGAGAATTAAAAAGATTAACGGGGGAGAAATAAAATAAAGTAAAATAAATTAAAAGAGTGCATTATAGTAAAAATCTCGCATCTTATGACTAAGAGCGGGACTAGCATGGAGAGTAGTTCGATATATATGATTCAGTAATTTCGATCCAAAACCTATATATTTATTAAAAACTATACGGAGTAGTAAATTTCAAATCTCATAAACTTTAGATTTTGGATATGATTTACGATAGCTTGCATCTTTGGCACCTTTTACTTTATTAAGATCCTGCAAGTTGCTATTTCACTCGATCATCCCAATTCCATGACCCATCCTAAGAAAAAAATAATTGCTAATTAATGAAAATATTACCCCATTAAATATTCTCAATCTCCAGAATTCATTCTACTTTATATTTTCTGGAACGGCTAACGCACGTCATGAATATGTAAATATTTTAAATATAAAACGAGGAAATTAAATGCATGAAAGTTGAAAGAAATTGAATGAAATAACAAAGGAGGGTTATTAGTACGAGACTAACGCTAGCTATAATTTTTTTTTTAGCATAAATGGAAAATTTACAAGGTTTAATATTGATTAGCTGATTTAGTCTTACTAAGTTTGTTTGCCATTGGGGTCGATTAGAGTTTACTAACAAAGTATAAATACATACGAGTTCAAGTTACATGTCGGTAGATATTGGAAAGATCTTTTACATAATCAAGTCATTTTTAGATGTTATAATAGATAACTTGTTTTCTGTCTATCAAGTGAACACGGTTCCCAATTCCATTGTCAACGTTCAACTATACAATCATAAAATTAAAGAGGTCAATAATTTACATAGGTTAGCCAAAAATTTCACAAATTTCAATCACATTTTCACTTATAAAGTTCAAGTGCATAATATTTACAGAGAGACAAACATGATGGCATATTCGCTAATTAATTATGAAAAAAACTACACTCCGTTACATGTTTTATTTGAATTTTGCAAATTAAGATTATTATTTCCAAGATTAATTCGAACCTTCTTAATTTTCTTGTTTTTAATTTAAGTCGCATACCATTACTCATTAGCAACAACCAAAAAAAAAGGGGGGGGGGGGGGGGTTGTGTACTTTAATTGCACGTTGATTTGACAAAATTATGCAAAAAATTGTTAAGATAATTGATAGATTTGAGGAAAATGTGCGGAAGGGAAGAAAGAATACTTAAATCTAGTAAAATTATATAATTAATAATTTGTTTGTGTACTTTATAACACATTAAAGAGCTTCTAGACAAATAGATGCAATATACAAAATAATATACTATATGTATGTAACACCAAATGTTACTCCATTTTTTTATATTCTAATAAATTTTACTGTTCTCTTATATTAAAAATTTGTCTTTCGGTCAAGATAATAGATACCTAACCTTAACTTATGATAGGAGTATAAAAGTAATTCTCGAAAATTTAGGAGAGCTTCATGAATAATTGCATTTAATTAAATATAGTACAAACAAATGATGACGGTGACTATCAGTCAAATCATAGCTTGAATGCAAGATCTTAGCAGCCTGTCGTTTGTTGCCTTCTGCAAATTTAATGTTAACTTTAATTATTTTCAAAAAATAGAAAAATAATCAAATAGATATATATATTATTCAACTTGGTGAGTGAAGAAAATTATTTCCATGTCTTATTTCATTCCAAGAATACAATATATATACAATCATACAAAATTAATCTAGACTACTATTAAGAAAAACTATTCTAAGAATATGCTAATCATCTTTACAATCCTAATTATATAATATTTGATGTAATTACATCATGTATGATTTGATACGATGGAGATAATTATAGATTATTTCCATAATTATCTTAACAGTAATAACTAAAAAGTTCAAGAGTTCAATGTTAAGATTGGAGTTGTTAGTTCAAAATTGTCACTTGATATATAAATGGACATGAAATTGTACTACATAGCTGTCATAACATTTTACCACTTAAATGAATAGATCAACAACAAATAAATATGACCAACTAAGGAGAAAATTAGGTCCAATTTAATTGGATTGAAGGATCAATTACAGTAAAACCACTCTATAATGGCAGTGTTTGTCCTAAAATTTTATGATCACTATAGTATAGTGTTGTATTATATGTATAATTGTATTTGATGTTTAGATCTCATTTTGCTGTTATAAACAAAAGTACACAAATAATTATTTTCCTGTGCTTTTTATGCTATAAACAAAAATAATATACTCCATTCGTCTCATTTTAAGTGTCTTACCTTTCTTTTTGATCAGTCCCAAAAAGAGTGTCTCTTTCCACATTTAGTAAGTTGACAATTCAAAGATCTTACATGTCAAGTTTATAAATAAGATTAAAGGACATTTTAGTACATCTATATACATCTTTAATTTAATATCATAAGATTCAAAAGTTTTCATTTATTTCATAAACCACATGCCTAGTCAAACTAAGACGCTTAAATTGGGACGGATGGAGTACTTGTTAATATTAAAAAATATCAATTAATTTTTATATCTCATTAATTCAAAATTAAAAAGACTAATAAATTACAAATAAATTCATAACTAGTTGCATCATACCGATAAAGAATTAAAATCTTAGAAACATATGCATTTAAAATTAATTGATAATTTAAATACAATTACAAGTTTGACGTAAGAATTCTACAATTGTAGGTTGTTTCATAAATTTCAATCTCTTAGTGATAATATAACGCTTAAATTGATGAATAATTTTGTCCAAGCTTTCAACAAAGGGGAATTCAATAGTTTTTCTTTGAAGGATGTCTAAGAGCTTAACAATTAACTCTTGTATCTCACCCCAAGTAGCAATAGGTTGAGTCTCTTCATCAACACTTTCGTTACCAAAATCAAGTAAATAAGTATGAAATTTATAGACAATCGGTAGTAGAAAACATATTATTTTGAAAATTTTCAAGACTAAATCAGATCACTATGAGAAATATTTTTTTCCTTTTAGATATTCACACTTGATATTTCTATGTGCATGACATTAATGATGATTAACATAAATGTTTTAATATTTTATTTTTTATATATAATATACTTCTTACACAATATTTGAGTATAAGGTAATTTTATAAAAATTGTACCGGTATAATGAATGTCATTGATATTATAGATAGAATGTTGTTATAGAGAAGTAAAATATAACATGAAAAATTGATTCCGGAGAAAACCATACCATTGTAATAAAATTTTGTTATAGTGAATGACAATTATAGATAGGTTTGAATGTATATGTTTAGCGAGAGATATCAAACCATACAGTAAACCATAATGGAAATATAAGTTACACAATGATCAAAAGTTTATTTTTTTAAGGAAACCAACGATGAATACTACTACAGAACGAGTACATTTCTATGATATTTGGTTGTGTTCAATCGGTAAGGAAATAATACAGAAAGGTTGAGAATGACTATTGCGTCGATAAAGAATATGTTACTTAATTGTATTTATTAATAATGTACAATATATATATAGTAGTATAAAAATATCTAAACTAGGTAACTAATCAACTTAATTATAATAGGAAATATAATTCTACCTAAAATAGGAGACCTAATTATAATAGAAATACAATTCTACCTAAATAAAGAGATATACAATTAATGAAAGAATATTCGGAAAATATTCTATTACACCCCGCAGTCGAAGCGGGAGGTTCACAAACACTGAGACTGGCTCGAAAATCATCAAATAGTATGCGCGGAAGTCCTTTGGTGAAGATGTCGGTAATATGATATCTGGAAGGAACATGAAGGACACGAACTTGACCACGAGTCACTTTTTCGCGAACGAAATGAATGTCCATCTCAATGTGTTTAGTGCGCTGATGTTGGACGGGATTGCCGGAAAGATATATAGCACTAATATTATCGCAGTAGACCAGTGTTGCCTTTTGAATCGGGCAGTGAAGTTCAAGTAGAAGGTTACGGATCCAACAAGACTCAGAGATGACGTTGGCGACACCTCTGCACTCTGCTTCGGCACTGGATCGGGATAGTGTTGGTTGCCTTTTGGAAGACTAGGACAATAGGTTATCTCCGAGGAAAACACAGTAACCATACGTGGAGCGTCGAGTGTCAGGACATCCACCCCAGTCAGCATCAGAATAAGTAGTGAGACCAGTGAGCGAGGACTTGTATAGATGTAATCCGAAGTGAAGTGTACCTTGGACGTATCGTAAAATACGTTTGAGGGCATGCATGTGTGCTTCAGTCGGATTGTGCATGTGTAGGCAGATTTGTTGCATGGCATAGGATATGTCAGGTCTCGTGAATGTGAGGTATTGCAGGGCCCCAGCCAAGCTACGATAATGAGTCGGGTCTGAATACGGGGGGTCGTAATTAGCGCTGAGCTTGAAATTGGTGTCAACTGGCGTGTGGGATGGTTTAAAAGATGTCATGCCTGCACAGTCAAGGATCTCTTCGGCGTACTTCTTTTGACATATAAATAGGCCGTCAGAATGTCGAGTGACAGAGATGCCCAATAAATAAGTCAGGGCCCCCAGATCCTTCGTAGCAAACTCAGAGAAAATGAGAGACATAATGGATCGACGGAGAGCATCAGATGATGTGATGATGATGATGTTATCAACATCTAATATTAGGTAAGCCATGTTTGTACAATTTGTTGTAGATGAACATGGAAAGATCGGATCTGTTGTGTGAAAAACCGATAGAAGAAACATAATCGACGAACCGTTGGTACCATGCTCGAGGAGCCTGTTTCAGTCCATAGAGAGATTTTCGCAACAGACACACATAATCCGGATGAATAGGATCACTTAAACTCATAGGCTGATGCATATATACCGTTTCATGAAGATCCACATGTAAGAAGGCATTCTTGACATCAAGCTGATGAATGGGCCAAGACTTGGATAGAGCAATGCTGAGGACGGTCCGGATGGTTGCGGGCTTTACGACTGTGGTGAACATTTCATCACAGTCCACTCCCACCTATTGAGACTTGTCATAATCTACAAGACTAGCCTTGTACCTCTCAAAAGAACCATCAGATTTCTTTTTATGTCTAAAAATCCACATAGAACGAATAATGTTAGCATCAGGTGGACGGGGTACTAGGTCTCACATATTATTATCAATAAGCGCATTATATCATCAATCATTGCGGCTTTCCAATTAGGGTCGGACAAGGCATCATTCATATTTTGAGGGACAGGGAAAGAGACAACTAAAACGGATAGGTTAAACAACCGTTTAAGTTCATGAATTATATGCATGGCACGGGTTTCCATGGTCCGAGAGCATGTCTTGGGATGCGAAATGGAAGAGAGGTGTACTGCGAGACTGCCAGGAAGTGGAAGAAGGGCAGGGGTGGCAGGACCGGCTGGTCGATGCTCGGTTTGCCGAGAGGTTGCCGCAAAATCACCTTGAGATGAGTTGTTCCGGGCCACCTTCGGCAGAACCGGGTAGGCAGTGTGTCCTGGACTGTCTGAGGTGGGGGCAGGTGCTAGGGTTTGGGATGGCGGACTATATAAATGATGAATTAAAAGAGGATTCAGGGCATCATCTAAGAAGTCGTACGAATACCGAGGTGGCGAGTTCATGGAGGCAAAGAGGAATTGAGACTCATCAAATAGGACGTGATGTGAAATAATAATTTTACGGCTCGACAAGTCATAGCACAAGTAACCACGATGATTGGCGGGGTAACCCAGAAACACATATGGGGAAGACCGGGGCTGGAGTTTGTAAGTGATCAGATGGAGAGGATAATAGAAACATCCAAAGATACGCAAGTGTTGGTAGGAGTGGTTCCTACGAAACAGAACTTGAGTGGGCGACCGTTGAGCTAGAGACTTATTTGGGATTGTGTTTAGGAGATAGGTGGTCATGGAGAGTGTGTAATGCCAGAATTAAGGGGGAATTGAGGCGTGAGCAAGTAGGGCACGAATTAGGTTGTTTATGGTCTGGATTTTCTGTTCAGATTTACCATTTCGGGAGGAGGTGTGAGGGCAGGAAAAATGAAAGGTAAGACCGTTTTTGGAGAAAAACTGTTTGAATTGATTATTATTGAATTCTCTGTCATTGTCACATTGAAAATATTTAATGCTCTTTTCAAATTGTGTTTTTACGAAAGCATTAAATGAGAAAAAAATGGGGTAGACCTGGATTTATTGTCAATTGGAAAAGTCCATATAAAGTTGGAATGATCGTTCAAAAATAACACATAATATCGATGGCCACATATACTTAAAATAGGAGGCGTCTACAATTCACTATGTATGATATCGAAAGGTAGTAAAGTACAATTTATGAATGCAGAAAATGGTAATTTAACATGTTTCTCAAAAACGCAGGATTCACATATAGGAGTCATAGAAATACAGTTGCAATTAATACAATTATTTTTTCTAAGAGAGCGTAAAATAGAATCTCTGGATGTCCTAATCTAGAATTACATAAGGAAGACGAAAGAGCAGCAAAGGTTGATGGAACTGAGGTTGGATTGTTGACGGCGTTTAAAATAGGGTAGAGATCTCCGGTGCTGTCACATCTCATTATTCGTCTCCCTGTCGTAAAATCCTTCAAAAAAAACCAAAAGGATCAAAGTCAATGGAAACATTATTATCATTTGTGAAACATCGCACATATATTAGATTCTTAATGAGTTTAGGGGCATGTAGGATATTTTTTAAGATTAGTTGTGGATGTGGTGGGGATAAGGATGAATGACCAAGACCTTGAATGGGAATGCCTTGTCCACTACCAATAATAATATTCTGATTTAAATTACTCAAATTGGAATAAGACGAGAGAGTACCTTGTGATGCCGTCATGTGAGATATGATGCATGTGTCCATATACCAATTTTCGTCTGGAGCGTTGAGTGACATTGTGTTCATAGCTGCCTCAATGTCAGTAGGTGCATAGGTTGAGGGCGGGGGGGGGGGGGTTGTGCTGTGTAGGCTTGTTGTGGACGTGGGCCGAGTATACCAGAGTGGGATTGTCGGTTCTGAGGTGGAGTCCACGAGGATGTCGGATACAGACAAGAAGAAAAGGCCCATGACGGTGGGGCCCACGTGGCCCATGACGGGTAGGCAGGAGGAGGCTGTTGCCACTGCAACGATCATTGTTGGTTGTTTCCTGCCGGCGGGGACTGCCCTTTCCCGCCACCGTTGTTGCCGGAATCTGTCCATCACGACCCTTGCCGAACTGCCTACTCCGGCGGTTGTTGCTAGTAGATGCGGGCTGTTGTGGGTCCTCGGGTCGGCGGTTCTAGTTGCCGGAGTTGGAGGCCCTGCCGTCGGCAGAGGGCCCGACGGTGGTGGTGAGGGCACCGTCAGCAATGTTGGCTTGAGTGGTGCTGCGCTTGATTTTCCGAGTTTCCTTAAGAATAAGCTTCGAATGGGCCTCATAAAACGGAGGTAACGACGTGCATTGCTGACAGATGATGGCAACACCGTCATAGGATTCGTTCAAGCCTGCAATAAGTTGCATGATCAATCGTTGATTAGTGACTGGTGCACCGACGTTGGAGAGTTGGTCGGCAAACATCTTGAGTTCTTGACAATATGCAGACACGTTTGGAAAATCGTCCTGATGAACGTCCTTGAACTGATTTTCAAGGTATAACGCTCGTTGAGTTTTGTTGTCGTGGAAAATACTTTCCAAACGTTTCCATATTTGGCAGGCAATGTCATCGGTCTCAATGATGGTGTGCAACAGATCATTAGAGATTGTGCTGTATATCCACTGGAGGACGGCTGCGTCCAAATGAGACCATAGTGTATCATCATAAGTCGAAGCCGAGAGAAGGTTTGTGGACTTCGATGTAGGAGGGATGATGTGGTCGATAACTTCGTAAACACGATAATGGATCTTAAAAAGCTCCGCCCAAGAGGAGTGTTGACCCTTTTCCATCTCAATGGTGATAGGAATGAAGTTTTTGATGTTGTTGACTGCAAGTGCAGGATGAAATTTGGTTTTGTCAGCCATGGAAGATGAAATTTAGAAGGAGAAAGGAGAGAGAATGACTGGGGGAAAAATACTAGGGTTCCGTGGGGGTGGCGGCCGAGAGCTATGGTCGACGGCGGTGGAGGAATTTTTAGGCTACTGATACCATAAAGAATATGTTCCTTGATTGTATTCATCAATAGTGTACAATATATATAGTAGTACAAGAATATCTAAACTAGGTAATTAATCAACCTAATTACAATAGGAAATATAATTCTACCTAAAATAGGAGACATAATTATATTAGAAATACAATTCTACATAAATTAAAATATATACAATTAATGAAAGAATATTCGAAAAATATTTTATTACTGGAATTGGTGTGCTAATATTTCTCGACTATTGAAAATTGTTGTTTTTCGTGGATCGAGCTGATGATAACTGTAATTTTCAAGATTTAGTTCTCGGAGATTCAGGGGGGATGAGATAGATAGCATGTCCAACTTGCATGTTCAGTGACTATGATAGTGAAAGATTAAAGGCAAGTAATTTTGCAAAGTTCAATGACAAATTGAATTCCTTTCCTTTTTTCAACGTGCCTCACTCACGTGGCAATTTATAAAGATCAAAATAGATAAAATATGTTAGCTATAGCTTGGTTAGAATTGAAAGGTGTATATTATATTTATGTGTTATAACGCCAAGGTTATATTTTTCACCCGAACTTATAACCAAGAACATGAATGACTAATTTGGCAAAGTTTAGGAGCACATTTGGACCTTCCCATTAATTTATATAGTCCATAACTTATAATTTCGTTGCAATTATGTTAAATAGTCTTTTTCTCGGATAAAGTCGAAGCTAAACGGAAAAAAAGTTGGTAAAAAGTAGAATTCTTTCTAATTTTAGTACTTCGATTAGATTGTTGAAGTACTATACGCAATAAGCATCGTAATTGCATATAAGGAATTCTTTCTAATTTTAGTACTTATAATTATAAGATTGAAACCACGCCTGCTAGTGGGATGTAGTAGTTGTACCTGCTACTGCATTTGCTTTTCAACTTTACACTTTGAATAATATAAATGTGCACAATTTAAATAGTTGAGCAACCTTTTCTGAATATATAAATATCCTTTCATTTTTAATACGTTTCGTATTCAAACTCCAAAAATAATGTAATTATTGACAGAAAATGCTTTGCTCTTTAGGTAAAACTTTTCGACAAAAATCTGGATTAATCAAATCCAAAATAAGTATCGAACATCGAGTGAACAAAAAAAAGAGTTTGGCAAATAATGCCCCACCACTTTCACTAAGTAAACAGTCTAGTGTGGTCCTCATGATTCCAGCAACTCTGGGATTTTTGTTTCTCTTTTTCCTTAGATTTTCCAACCTACGCATTCACACGACATTATTATAAAATTAATAATGCAGTGTGAATCTAGGTTGTACCATAAAAAAAATTTGATGGATAAAATCTGCCTAGTTTCTGTGAACTTACAGCTTCTACACTAGATTCTCAGATAGGATTTTTCATACTTAATTATAGGTTTTGGATTCGATTCTTCAAAGATCTTGTATAAGCCTTATTACGAGACATGAATCTAAATTACTTGTAATTTCAAAGTGAGTATTAAACACCGAATGAGAAACAAAAAATACTGCATTATTTGTTCAATCAAAATTTAAATAAAAATACTAAAAAAACAAGGAAAAATGGTTTTTTTGGTCGAATGGAAATAAAAAAAATTATAGTTATTTTGGTCGAATGGAAATAAAATATAAAACACCTTGTTGTGCCTATGCATGAAATAATGGGTCATAATAAATACCACCACACTATAATTCAGCAGAAAATTTAAGGCAATTTATCATCGTTATCTTTCTTTGCACCTTGGGACAAGTAACTGTTGCCTCTTCCAGAAAATTTAGTAGCCTTCATTCAATTGCAAGATCAGGTTCCATTTATTGTTTTTCTTATTATCTCCAATTATTGCATTATTATGCATGAAAGTGGAGGTGTTTTCCCCCTTATTTGTAAAACATGGTAAAATGAAAGCTGTGTTATGTGTGAGAGAACACATACTACACTCCTACATTTTACTCCCTCTTGATAAAAGGATTGTCCCAGTAAGAAAGAGTGTTTACTTATCAAATCAAGAAAAAATTAACTTTACTTTAATAGATATGTCTTTATTAAGTGTGAGATGACCAAATCACAATACATATTTAATTAGGGGCATTTTAGACTTTTAGTCAAATTACATATTTTTATCTAGAAGTTAGTATTTTCTTAAGGGTTGTGCAAATGGCTAAGTGGACACTCTTTTTGATCCGGAAGGAGTACTTAATTTCTTCGGAACACACTCTGTCTATTTGGAAAAAATATTTATCCGAAATGGCCTATATTTTTAATATCATCCGAAATGACCCTTTATATAATATTATACACTCTTATTTTATACACTGTCTACAGTAAGTGTATAATGTTGTATATCGTGTGTATAAACACTATTGCAAAAAAAAAAAGTTGGCTATGCGGATGTAAATTTAAAATATGACTACATAGATGTAATATTTTATGGTGGATCGTACATTATTGAAATTATCCCTATCTTTGGATTGAAGATATATACCAATAAGCATAAAGATTTTAACAATATCAATGTTACAGATTCTTTTTGATATTATCCATGAAACTTGTGATTATTGCCGTTCTAATTCATGTAATATTATTGTTGTTTGCCTAAATACATAGCTTTAAAAAGAAGTAAATGTTTTTTCTAAGCTTGTGATTTAATATAACTCGTAGATATTTACGTGGTTATAAGTGATTTCACTAGAAATAAAATGAAAATTTTGAAATTTAATTGTTTGAACGTACCATATTGAAATCGATCGTTCAATATAGAACAGACAAAAAAAGAAGTACCATAACATAGAGTGGGATGGAAAAAATAATGTTTATCAAATTATAAGTGAATTGAATGTATAAATACTTTTTACATCATCCGTGTATAAAATTTAAACCTAATTTCTTTTGCATGTAATATATATAGACTGATTATGTGCAAAAAATTAAACTGGCAGTGTAATTTAACAATTGTAAAATATTGTCTAATCTTATTTTTCAAATAATTACTTTCACTAATTATGAATAGTTTCTTGCAGTTATATGATAGTGCGAATATTTTAATATTGTCGATATATAAAAGTTAGTAAAAAGTTATTTTTTGGCTTCTTAGGTAAGGTGATGATCAAAGCCACTAACTAATGTATACACTTGGCATTCTCATAGTCCGAGAAAGGTGCAACTCAGCTCCATCACCACATATCTGATAATTAAATACTGTATTTGTCTCATATTAGTTGTTCTCTCGCGCTTGTTGAGGGTCAAATTAATCAGTTTTCAAATTAAATTAGATTAAATTTTATTTAATATTTTAAAATTATAATTTAGATATTTAAAAATGACATGAAAGGTAGTATAAGTTGTCATTCTTCTCGTATGGTGAAAAATATATTTTAAAATATTAATCAAAATTTATATAATTTTTTTTTTTTTAAAAAAAAAGGACAGCGGGAGTAGTGGAATGTTGCATTAAATATGTGAAACAGACTATACTGCGAGTTTCTTCTATATAAGTGATTCAACTTTTCTTGTAAAATCGCAATTGCCTTTTTCTTGTGTTTTCTCTAAAGCTAATAAATTAAAGCTTTTGAGTTTGTGTTGCAATTGCTTAGTGTAAAAAACACAAAAAAAGATGAATTATTTGGGAGTTGGAGTTAGTCCTGGAAATGTTCCAGTTTATCATGGGAATAATTTGAAGGTGATTGATAGGAGACTGAGAGTTACAGAACTTGTGTTAAGGTGTGTAATTTGTGGTTTAGCAATTCTTGGTGCTGCTCTCATTGGAACTGATACCCAAGTTAAAGTGATTTTCTCTATTGAGAAAATTGCTAAATTCACAGATATGAAAGCTCTTCTGTAAGTTTAATTTCTTTCACTTTTCTTATTTGCATGGTGTTTATTTGTCTTGTTTTTTTTATTCATCGGGTCTGACTAATTTGAATTTGCGTTTGAAATTTTTACTTCTAATAAAGCTCCTTTACTAAGGGTGATTCTATTGAAGTCTCGAATCCAAGACCTTTGATCTGTCTGGAAGTTCCACTTGAAATAAAGCGCCTTTTAGTCCACTTGAAATAAAACGCTTTGTATTTCACTTGAAATAAAGCTCTCTTTACCGGAGTAAACTCCATTCAAGTTTCGAATTCGAGACCTTTGATTTGTCTAGAAGTTTCACTTGAAATAAAGTGCTCTCTATTAAAGGAGGTTATATTCAAGGCTCGAATTCTATTCCTTTGATATGTCTAGAAGTTCACTTAAAATAAAGTGAATTCTATAAGACAACTTTATTCAGACTCTTGAACTCGAAACCTTTGGTTAACGACAAAGGAGTCCACAACCTTTGGGGGTGTTAAATTTTTCCGCTTGTAATAATAAGGTTTTAAGTCCCCGAAGGTTAAAAATGTGAATGTGTATATTTTTGCAGGTTTTTAGTGATAGCCAATGGGTTAGCTGCTGCCTACTCACTGCTGCAAGTTCTAAGGTGCATTTTGAGTATGATTAGAGGAAGTATTCTCTTCAATAAACCATTGGCTTGGGCTATTTTTTCTGGTGATCAGGTACAAAGTTAATCCTACTTAGTTTGCCTTTTGAGATGTTTTGTGGGTGATTTTCTATAAATGACTTCTTAAAATGTCCTAAAGAAATTCAAAGTTTTGAGAAAAAGGGTGAACTGATTATTTTTTGTTGCAAAAAACTATCAAACAGACATAACTTCAAAAAGTTTTTGTCCTTGTTTCAAATTAAATGCTAGCTATTATGCTCTTCTTTTGGTTGTCCACGGGTGTTTAGTACCTGTATTGGAGTCCGATTAAATCGGATTTGTGCAAAGTCTCACATTGAGGGTGGTGCACTCCCTTACATAGATAACTCCATATCCAAGCTTCGAACCCGAGATCTCTGACCACAACCTTTGTTGCAGATCTTATTTAATTAAGATGAATTTAAGTCTAGAGTAGTTCTTGGGAACCAGAGTAGTTGTAGCAGCAATCCCTTTGTTGAACAAGGCTGCAATATAAATGTATTGTTTGTAGTGGAACCATTAAATTCATAGACAGTTCATAACTCATAAAATTTAGAAGTGAGTCACAACCCAAATAAGTGAAGAGAGAATCCTAGCAAAATCTATGACCAGTCTAAAAATAACAGTTCTGGTCCAAATTCGACTAGTCAATACTTCATGGTCTGATCTTCTGGTCCAAATTCAACACTAATTTATGCGAGAAATCATTAAAAAATTTGACAAAAAAAGAAGTAATACTCGAACGGATAGAAAATATGGTCCAACTACATAGTACTGCTTCATGATTTATATGCGAGAAATCACTAAAATTTCTAACAAAAATTTAAGCGAAATTGACAACAAACAGACAATATAGTCCAACTACATAACTTTTTTTGTCATTACTTCCATGGTCGTGCCCCACGGCAAATCAACACCCATACTATCGAAATGGTTCATCATTAGAGATGTCCTCACGAGTGCCCTTTTTTTTTTCCAATGGTACTATAATTCTTAGTCCTATCCCGTCATTCTGTCTTTTTGTTTAGCTACATTTTAGGAAATTCATAACGTTCATACAATTTGAATCAATGAAATTTAAATTCTGAATTCGTCACTGACCACCGATATATCCTATTTTCTTAAATTTGCAGTTGATGACCTACTTGACACTTACCGCCGTGGCGGCCGCCGCACAGTCAGCGGCGTTTGCCAAGTTAGGGCAACCAGAATTACAATGGATGAAGATATGCAATATGTATGGAAAATTTTGTAACCAAGTTGGAGAAGGAATTGCAAGTTCTTTAATTGTTAGCCTTAGCATGATAGTTCTCTCTGGCATTTCAGCTTTCAGTCTCTTCCGTTTGTATGGAAATAGTAAAGGAAAGGGCAATGCAATATAATAATGTAATGTAACTTTGGTGGATTTCCCCTTGGTCTTTTTTATAGGTTGTTATAAAATAAATCAAAGACCAAAGTTGGTGAGGTTATAATGATTTCAGTTTTTGCTTGATCAAATTCAGATTTGTTTACTGCTGGTAGCATTTTTACTCTTTGATCTCAAAAGATTAACTATTGAGTAATCTAAATTGAAGGAAATAGAGACCATAGAAGTTTAATTAGGACCTTGTTAGAAGCTGGAATTAGTGATGAAGTTGTACCATTTTTGTTTTTGTCACATTTTTGGCTGCTCTAATTTTTGTCTATAATCGTATCTTTAATTTGGATTTGCGTTATACTATCTACTTATCCAATTAATCTGAATTACCCAACAGTTGATTAATTTAGATTCGTGATTTACTACTTACGGGTCTGATTAATCCAAATTCATGTATTTTTTAACTAATTTGACTAATCAAGATTCGCGCCACATAAGCGGTTTTAAAGAAATAAAATTTATAAGGTAAGATCTGAATTTTAGAGGGAAATAATAGCGTTAGGAGATGGTGTATAACTTCAATTTTCTCGGATGTTTTCAAATAGCTTAGGTAGTGATTCTGTGAAAAAAACAAACTTAATTTAATAAAACATTGTATTTTTTTGGCAATTAAGAAAGAATGAAACATTGTTACTTGATATTGACCTGTCATATAAGCTAAATTTGGCTAGTTGCATGAAAGCAATTAATGCATAGCCAAATTAAATTAGAGTAAGAAATCATTAAATTAGAGTAAGAAAGCACAATATAACGCACAAAAAAAAAGTTTTTCTTTCTTTTTCACAGACAAGTCTTAGGTTTTCTCGGATTCTTACAGCTTTTGACAGCCTCCAACTTATACTGCATTGACAAAATTGAAGCAAAACAAGAACACAAAAAAATGGTAAAATAATTCTGCTCTTTTTTTTTCTTCTTCTAATTTCTTTGGATTTATGTTGGATTTTCTCTCTCATTTGTTGTAATTTCTTTTTATGTTTCAATTTCAAATTAGTTGAATTCAGTTATATGAATCTTCCGTATCATCCAAAGGGGGTTCATCATGATTTGATCATTGACCGTAAAACTACCACGATCATTCTCGTTTATTTGGATTGTGAAAGTACTTAATTTTTTTTATCTAATGGGAGTTTTAGATGAAATTATTCTTTTTTCTTCTAATTCTTGCAGAAGTCCCAAAAATGTACGAATATCTGATACTTATACCAACGATAAATGATAGATATCCGAAAAAATAATTAAGTCGTGTGCAAGTTGGTCAGAAAAAAAAATCTTGCAAACGTCCCCCAAAAAAATTGATCAGAACCATGGACTTGTACTTATTATTTCCTTGTCCTTTTTTTTCCTGACAAAAATATATTCCCATTGTTTGTACAATAAAATTAAGGTTACTTTTGTTAAGAGTTCCACATCGAATATGAGATGGTTAATTGATTTCGGCTTGGTCAATTCTTCATCCAAAAGCTAGTTTTTGGGGTTGACTTAGGCCCAATATTCATTTTTTACATGGTATCCGAGTCAGTCATATCTCAATTTTTTGTTCACCGGTGTTAGGCCCCCATATTATATTGTTCACGCTCCAGTTAGCGAGGCCTGAGCGTGCGGCGAGTGTTAAGAGTCTCACATATCTCCTTATATGGCTTAAGCAATCCTCCTTCTTTAAGCTAGCTTTTGGGGTTGAGTTAGGCCCAAGATCAATTTTTTACAACTTTTTCCACTACCTCAATTACTTTGATCGTTCTTGTTAATTTTTTTTTACTTGATTTAACCTTTTATTTTTAAAAAAAATCAAAATCGGAGCTTTTGGGAACCCGACAACATAAGTTGACCACATTTTCTCCACATTTCTTTTTGTCATAGATGCGGAGGTGGAATTATTTCTTTAAAAAACACTAGAAAGGTGAAATATTTCACTTTTATCTAAAGAAAAATAGTTAAGCCAGAGAAAAAAATTATTACTAATTGGTTTTGGGAAATTTACTTTTCTTTTATCTTCTTTTCCCATGTGATATTTTAAAGAAATTGATGATAATGATAATGATTTGTTCTCATGAAATTAGTTGAGGTGTCACCCTCAACCAAAGAGATTAACCTGCGCCTTTGTGTTGATGCCGCTGATGGCACAGAACGAACTAATCCGCAACAAGTTTTTCGAAAGCGAACTCAATGAAATTTTTACTTTTCAAAAATACTGCTTCAAATTAAAGAAAAAAAGGTCTAGTTTCCAATGTAGTTCGTCGGCCAAACCAACTATTCTCTTCTCAAAATAATAGGAGGAGTCTTTTTCTAGTTAAACTTCTAAGTACTATCCCTTCCTATTAGAGCGAAGCTGGTCCGTACACCACGATTATAAAAAAAATAGTGATTTGTTCCCGTAGAATTAATCGAATTGCACTCAAGCTGACCCGAATATCCTCGATTATAAAAATGATAATGATTTGTTTTCTCTTCTTTCAAAATTTGGCAGACTACATCAAAAAGAGTTGCAGAGAGGAAAGTGGCTAAGTTTGAGAAGAACATAACAAGGAGAGGATTGAATCCTCTAACAGGGAAGAACAAAATGGAACCAGCACACATTGTTCTTGCACTCTTTGCTGTTTTGGTCATAGGATCTTGTAAGCTCTATAATCTTTAATTTCTAGTTAAATTTCTTCATTCAGCTTTGTAATTTTCTATCTAATACTTTTTTTTCTTGTTGGCTTGTCAACCGAATCCGAGGGTCTATCGGAAACATCCTCTCTACCCCACAAGGTAGAGGTAAGGTCTGCGTACATTTTACCCTCCCCGAACCTCACTATGTGGGATTACACTGGATATGTTATTGTTATTGTTGATGTTGCTTGTCAACCGAATTTCAAAAACTCATAAGTTGTAATGTATATACATTGAGTCAGATATTTCTATAACAGCTATCCTCTATATTAATATTTCATTATAACCATCAAGTTTCTTTTGAAACCGATTTTTCATGTTATGTTATATTATATATTCTCTATAACAATAGTTACTATAGCAATCAAAAATATATCCAGACAAACGACATTATTATGGAGAGATTTTACTAATATATATATAAGACAATTGAGTATGAACTTTAGTACAAGTAAAAATGCATGTATCCAGGGCCGGAGCTAAAGGCGTGCAAGGTGGATCAATTGAATCTCCTGTAAATAGAGAGCAAAAACAGCTTCTTCTTTTTTTAGGTTATATATGAATGGTTGAATCCCTTCATGATATAAGAAAAGATTTTAGCGAGTGGTAAAAAGGAGTTCAAAAATTATTTTAGGTCGTAGGTTCAAATCCTAGGTATGATACTAAAATATTTTCTCGAATCTTGTATGAAATTTGGCTCAGTCATCACTATATATAGTTCTCAAAAATTTGCATGAACCTTTTTACTTCCCATTAAATTGATCGATCCGCGAGGGGTAAAATATGATTTTTTTTTTTTTGTAAAATATGAACGCTCCAAGTTTCTCAAATTGATGGGATAAATTCTTTTTTTCCTTTTGGATTTGCAGTTATTTTCCAGGTTGTGAAGATGGCTATTAATGGTGGTGGGACACTATGAAGATGGAAGCTCTTAATTTCTCCTGGAAAAAAAATAAACTTTAAGTGCAGAAACAAAACTTTTTAGAATTAATAGTTATTGTTATAGTTGCATTTTCAACCAAACAATAAATAAGTTTGTGATAACATTCTCTCTTGCTTGGCTGTACTACCTTGTTATGTTAATTTCTTTTCCTTCTCTAGACTCTTTCTTAAGTTTTCTGTTTTCCTTGAATAGCATATGGAGTGTATATTTTCTATATTGACATATTCTGATTTGATTCCTTGTGAGCACATTTAATTTCAATAAACGTGTAGGTGCACTTTTGATCCCTTTGACTATGAATCTCTACCAATTTAAAGAATTATTAAGTACTAAATCATTCAATTATTATCGATGAATTATGTTAAATTTATATGTACCTCCATACTTGAAGGTAATATAGTTCTAAATGTCGCATATTTTTCTTACATAAACTATAAAGGAACCAACAACAACACAATATCCAGTGTAATCTCACAAGTGGGATCTGGGGAGGGTAGAATGTACGCTGACCTTACCCCTACCTTGAAGTTAGAGAGTTTGTTTCCGATAGAAAACTATAAAGGGACCAAAAGCACATATTTTAATTAAGATTAAATGTGCTTAGCCATATATTACAAGGACCAAAAATAAATTCATAGAGATCAAAAGTGCAATTAATGAAAGCCCAACCAAAGATATTTTAACCATTTGAATTTGGACATAACAAACAATTAAAAGCGCGCGCAGACATACTTACATATATAGAAAGAATATAGTCACATATATCAAGCTTAAAATGTTTGGTAGTTCAGCAATCTCAAGAAAAGAAATTCTCATTTACATATCATTACACAAGCTACTGATTCCCAAGGAAAAAGATTGATAGAGAAATCATATATCCATAGTAGATGGGAAGACAAATGCTTTTATCTTTTAGATTAGTTGCCATCAGTTACTTGCATAAAGATGCAATATCATTACAGAAAAAATTGCATGGTCCAAACAACTGTTTTCCAGTTTTTTGGAACCATAAATCATCTGAAGACAACATGATCTAATAATAGTTAGAATATTTGAAAATACGACGGTCCATGTCATCGAATAAATTCTTCCCTATTTAGGAGTGTACTTGTATAGCATCACTGATATGACAATATTCTTAACCAGATTTACAACAACAACAACATACCCAATGAAATCCCACAATGTGGGGTCTTAACCAGATTTAGTGAAAGAAAATCTTGAAAATGCATCCTTAGCTTGATCCTTCTAGCCATTGTGGAAGGACCGCGTAAATTATACAAGTGAATCACATGATCTCATCATCTTATTATCAAATCATGCAGTTCATTACAAGAGTTTGAAAAACATAACCATGACTACTCGGGTTTGATGGACTATTGGAAATAGGCCAGCATATCTTATAAGATACCAACAAAATATATGCTGACCAGAACTTGGTCTATTACTAAGAGTGGAGATCTAGCTGGCAGCTCAAGCAGATTGATTTTCTGAAATACGCTAAGAAGGAGAGAAGGGAACGGGAATTGACATGAAGCATTCACCAACAATCTTCAGGATTGAGGACAACTTAGTAGTACTTGCTGTGAACCTGCTTTCCATATGTGCATTTGCTTTCATCAGATCTGCGAGCTGCACGAGTTGATTTGTTGCTTGTGTTGGAGCATTGGCGACAATCTGAACTTTTCGACAACTTCCTTGCACAAGAATTGTAGCCAGCCTCATGATACACTTGAATATTGTTTTTTACCAAATCTTTAGCATCAGGAGAATTGAAGTCCTCGAATTCCTAAAAGATAACATGTTAGACACTGAAACACAAGTCACCGTCATTATATGAGCATAACACTATGTATCAAGAAGATATCTCAAAGCAATAGAAAAATTCAGGTTATATCTGATAACTTTAGAACTTTACAAACAAATTCCCTGAGCTTCAAAGAAAGCATCAAGTTCTTGCAAGCACAATTTCTTTCTCAATTCGCGAAGTTCTTGCAAGCACAATTTCACCTTGGACTTTGTCTTGGCGTAATAAGGAGTTAAGCAGGGGTTTACATCCTTGAGAAACATGTCATCTGGACTGCCGGGAATCGTGTGATCCTCAGAGCTGAATTCCTAATAGAAACAAAGAAACCTAATTACTCCCCTGGAGCGAATGTCTAACATGCACATTCATGTCAAATTTCTTTTGGAAGGATTATTAAAGGATATTATCTAAGATATATTGGTAATTTGTTCACAACAAACTTCATGTTGCATTTGTTATTTAGATATATTTACCAGAGAATTAGCTGCTTCTTCTTGATCATATCCTGGAGGGCTATCAAGAGAATCATAGCTCCCTCTTATAGCATATTTGTCTGCTTTGACCTGCAAAAATTATAGTATCAGCCACTTTCTCTAACAATTTAATGCTGGTCTTATGATAAAACCGGAGATATTTGCATTATTACATCCAAAGCACATGGGGACCAAATCAAAGGACTTTCCAAAATTGTGGTATCAACTGAGTAGCGTAATTAAAAGAAACAAAAGAGTGTTTTACGCCAATCAGAGGTAAACTACACAACAAATAACCCTCTTAAACAATTTATTCCCATAGGGTAATGAAATGATGCAAGTTCCCAACATATAGCTTCCTCCAAATCATTTTTAAGAAACACAGAAGTGATAGTTTGACTTTCAACAGGCAAACAGGAAAATATTGGAAAGTGTATATATCAACTAGATCCATAGAGTATTCTTCCATATTTTTCATCTTGATGGAACGAGCAGCAACCAAGAACGATACTGATTTTTTCATGTCATGGAGCCTTTATGGTTCATCAGTGAGGTAGAAAATCATATTCTTTTCTGTAATATCCTTATAGGACATATTTAAGAGTTCATGGAGATTTGAACTAGGAGATTCTCATATATTTTGAAACTTTGAAGCACATTCGCTAACTCTAGCTTGGTGCAGTTGCATTTCATTTTGAAGATCAATAGAAAACTTGACTGAGCTTAACTAGTTTTTGTTTGTCATAAGCTTTTCAGAATACACGATACATAGGAATTTGTGCTTTAGACAATAGAAAGATCCAAACAAACAAACAGTCCTAACGATTCATATAAAGCTGATGACAGGCAATAACGACTTATATTGTTACCTCAGCGAGATCTTCGGCTAGGCATTGTAGTTGCCCTGTAAGAGAAGTGACCTGCCGTTGAAGATTTGGTATAAGCTGCTTTGCCTGTTTGAGTTCTGAACCCTGCTTTTCCAAAAAATCCTGAACTTGAGAATTCATAACGTCTGGGAACAGTATGGAATTTTTCAGCGACTTTATCTCTTCCCTTTGCTTTAAGCACAAATCCTTAAGCTTCTCAACCTGTCAGTATTATGAGCAAATCAGAAAATGAAGCAAAGTGGTAACATATAAAAAGATATGCTACAACAACAAATGTGCCATCTTGAACAGGAAGTTTTTATGCAAATTTTCACCTCGGCTATTCATGATAATCAGCATATCAAAAGATAAACTCTGTGACTGGATAGACAAAAAGTTTGCACCGTGACATAAAATGTACCAAATAATTCAAAAGGCCACAACTATTGAACTAATTAAAGAAGAAGCTGTTGGTAAAACACTCCATTCAAAGTTAGTCTCAAATTATTAAGATGCACGGAGAAAGCTTCCTGTACAAAAATTTATGCCACGAAGATTAAACATATGATATACAAATATAGAACCTCTTTACTTTTTCTCTTGAAGTATCAACTAAAGTAACATATGCGTATATTCAATTAGAAACCAGGAATGACTCCAACTAATTGATAAACAACCAATGTGCCATCAAAAGTAACATCATCCCTCATTTTGCAACAATAAAAGCGCCATCTTGAACAAGATAATTACAGCATTTTAAGATTATAAACCTCCAACACCAAAGACATTGATTACCATACTTCTAAAAAATACAGTTATGATGCCAATTTACACCCCCAATGTTCTTAAAAGAACCACATACCAAAAAACAAAAATATTTAAATACAAAAGCCAAAAAGTTTAAAGTTTGCATCTTGCCCCTATATTTACCAAAAATAATTCAAAAGGCACAGCTTTTAAACAAATCCCAAGCTGTTGATCAAACTGTTTAAATCAAAGTTAGGTCCAAAAATTAAGCTGCACAGGAAGAAAGCTTCCCTTACAAAAGTTTATGCTACAATAGCAAAATGAGATCCAAAAGCAACACTAAAACTATTTGATATACAAATTTAGCACCTCTTTATTCTTTTCACTTCAAGTATCAACTAAAGTAACATACGCATATATTCAATTAGAAACAAGGAATAACTCCATCTTATTGACAAACAACCAATGTGCCATCAAAAGTAATATCATCCCACATTTTGCAACAATAAAAATGTCATCTACACAAAAAGGGCAGCCCGAAGAACTAAGCTCCCGCTATATATAGGGTCCGGGGAAGGGCCGGACCACAAGGGTGTATTGTACGCAACCTTACCCTGCATTTCTGCAAGAGGCTATTTCCACGGCTTGAACCCGTGACCTCCTAGTCACATAACAACAACTTTACCATTTACTCCAAGACTCTCATTCCTGCATTTTTTTAAACTATAAAAATGTCATCTTGAACAAAATAATTGCAGCATTTTCAAGTTCATAAACCTCCAACACCAAAGACATTGATGTTAAGAGTCCAACATCGGATATGGAATGGGAACATGAACTCCTTATATGGACTTGGAGAATCCTCACCCTACAAGCTAGCTTTTGGGGTTGAGTTAGGCCCAAGATCCATTCTTTACATGGTATCAGAGCCAGACTCATTCCAATTCTTTGTTCGTCGCTGTTGGGTCCCCAAATTATATTGTCCACGCTCCAGTTAACTAGGTTTGGGCGTGCGGGGGAGTGTTAAGAGTTCCACATCGGATATGAAATGGGAACATGGACTCCTTATATGGACTTGGACAATCCTCACCCTACAAGCTAGCTTTTAGGGTTGAGTTAGGCCCAAGATCCATTCTTTACAATTGATTACCACTTTCACAAAAGAAAGTACTTCAAAATGCAGTTATGATGCCAATTTACGCCTCCAATGTTCTCAAAATTCCACATACCACACAACTAAAATCTTTGAACTAAAAAGCCAAAATGTTATCATCTTGACCTAAAATTTACCAAAAATAATTTAAAAAGGCACAGCTTTTAAACAAATCCCAACCTGTTGATCAAACTATTTAAATCAAAGTTAGCCTCAAAAATCAAGATTCAAAAGCAACACTAAAACTATATGATATACAAATTTATAGTACCTCTCGATTTTTCTCCTCAAGCATCAACTTAAGCTCAATAATCTGATCCTCTTGCTCCTTATTCATACTTAACAGCTCCCTCTCACTTCTAAGTACCATTCCTAATGTCCTCGTATTCCCTTTAACCTCGGTCAACGCCTTTTTCGCGCTTCCTTCTTCTTTTTTCACACCACCACCACCAGAAGAAGAACCTTTAAAAAACTTCTTATGCAAAGCACTCAAACCACTACCCCTTTTTGCCGTTTTCTTCAAATCTTCAGCTATAAAATCCACAGGAATAACCATTTGAGCCTTTTTCGCAGATTTGTGTTCGGCGAATTTCTTGACCATTGAGCTGAAATTGGATTGATGGGTAGTTTGAGTAACACCATTTGAACGATTATTGATTTTGATTATCGCGTTGTTGTGGGGTTTTCGTGTAAGGTCTGTAGATGAAGAAGGGTCAGATTTAGTTGAAGATCTTGAAGAATCAAATGATGTTTTCGCATAGCGAGATGATGGTTTGATTAAAGACATTGTTGGGGTTTATGTTTGTAAGAAAAAGATTGTAACTTTAGTGTTTTTGGAGAGATTAAGGTTTGAATTTTAGGACAGTGAGAGCATTTTCTTGGGTTGCGTCACTGTGTGTGTTTGTGTGTGTAAGAAGATAGTTTGGGCGCTGTCTGAATTCAAATTATAGGGAGCGTTTAAACTTGGGAGATATTTAAGAATTAATCACATGATGCTAAATAAACTAGGAGTATACAATACTTTTTCTTTGGAATAATGCATATGACCCCCTAAATTTTAACTAAACTCCAGTTTGGCCATATATTTTGGAAGTAGTTTTTCAAAATATTTTTTTCTAATATCTGTTTGGCCGTAAAATTTTGAATGATTTTGAAAACAAAATCTTCAAATTCCAAAATCTGATCCAAACATGCTTTTAGCCAAGATCTAACCTTTGACTTTTAAAAAATAATAACAACATACTCAGTGAAATCTCATACTATGTGGTCTGGGAGGGTGAAGTGTACGCAGATCTTACCTCCACCTTGGTAGGAAGAGCGTTTGTTTTCGGAAGACCATCGACTCAAGACAAAGCATAATCACAGGCAAAGCAAGCAAGTCAAAGCAAAGCAAAGCAAGAGAAACAGTCAAACTCATACATGAAATTAAAGCAGTATGGACATTATGAACATGCTGATAACAAAATCGAATACGACATGGTAGCGCATTCTAACAACATGAAACCTTTGACTTTTTTTAAAAAAAAAATTACCCTAAGCTTTTGTATATTATAAAATGTCTCCCTCTAGTTACTACAACATTTTTTCTTCTTGCACTGATGGATCTTTGTGCATAATTGTAATTTGATGAATTGTAGTACCTATTAATTGTGTTATTAACAGTTGTTAGTAAAATATCATATTATGATTTTAGGATAATGTAGTATCTAGTTCATTATAAAAAAAATCTAGTGCCAAACTTATCTATAAATAGGATTAGGGTTTGTGATAATGATAACAAACGCCATCAATGAATAATTTGCATAATCTTGTATTAGCAAGTACGTTTATTTGGTACGATTACATATTCTTGATAATTTTTAGAACATATTGATACGTCATGTTTCTATGTTTCATCTTCCCCTAATTTTGTTGTCGCTATCAACCTCTGCCACCATAATTCTTCTCCAAACTCCACTCCCCTCTTCCATAACCATTTGCGATGTGTTGGATAACAAAATGGATCAATGACAATATGTTTAGATGAGTGCACCTTTGCTTATAGGTGTGTCTGGTGGCCCGAAAAGGTGGTACTAATATCACTTAGGAACTAATTCAGGCATATACTAACAGGAGGGCCATATGTATAGTATTCTTTTTTTTCTTATACGTTTCATGTTTATTTAACATAATAACTCATTACTTTTCTTTGTAACTTTTTCATTAGTTCTTATATCCTCTCTTTTTTTTATATATACTTTTCATGTTTATTTTTTTGGTACGCTCTATCCGATGCGACCACTAATTATAAATTTAGATTTGTTGAGTGTTTGGACAATATTTGGTTGAAGTTGAAAAAAGTATTTCAAAGTCTAGTCAACATGCCTTTTTACAGGCTTTGTTTAAGTTTTATCCCCGTTTTAGAGGATTTTTTGCAAAAATAACGCCAATTTCCAAGTCTGACAGGCCTGTCAAAAGTTGAGAATAATTTTATTACTCTCTCCATCTCAATTTAAGTGTCTTAGTTTGACTAGACGCGGAATTTAAAAAATAAAGGAAGAGACTTGTCAAAACTTACTAAATATAGAAAGAAATACTCTTTTTAGGACAAACAAAAAATGAAAGTAAGACACTTAAATTGAGACGGGAATATAAGTTTTGACGGATCATCCAAAGTTCAATTGTTACAAGTTTTGTCAAATCAACAGCACTTGAGGTCACTGTTTAAAACTTAAACAAGCAATTGGTGCCGGTTCGGTTAGTTAGGCTTTTGTGTTTTCTTAAGGTTCTGAATCCAAGTTTTTTGCTTTTTACTGGATCCAAGTTAGTAACACATCCCTTGGTAATGACAAGATAAAGGGGTCTTTAATTGTTTTCCAGGACTATAACTTCATTTCAACAACAATGTCGAAGAGTTCAAATTATATATCAAAGTAGAGCACTTAAACTGCACATGATAAAATCTCAACCAAGACCAAATTTAAATCACCTAAACTACATAATGATGAAATCTCAAACAGTCCAAATTTACATAACTATAGTTCAACTGCATTTTCCTTTCCTTCGTGACACGCCTCTCCGCGCAGCTAGCCAAAACAAACTCCGCAGTTTGGCAAACCAACAATCTCCTGTAAATTAGTTCGGATAAACAAACGAGAGTAAAGTTAGTTATCAAGTAAAAGTGCATTGTCCACAGAAAGCAAATGCATATGATTACTTGTATAGGGCAAAATTCGTATAAAACATATGTACGAATTATAATGTGACACGTGGTGTACGATGCTGAGTCAAATCCATGTTAGCCTAAGGCGCTGCCGGTAGGATACGAGCAGTACCGGGAGCGTCATGTGCACAGGTGGTACCGGTAATTCAAAAGGTTAGGTGGACCGTTTGAATTATAACGGACGACCGTTATTGAACTAGTCGTACGCCTTCTAGCAGAGTCATAAAGGCATTTATAAAGATAATAATTCTTTAATTATTACAACATTTATACTCATGTATTAATGAGAGCATATTTCATGGGTTGTTTACCTGTAGTTCATGTATAAATAGGACACATAACTTCATTGCAAGGGGATCAGATTCAAGCTATTACAATACACTTATTCTTTTTCTCTCGATTATTGTGCTTGCATACAAGTGTGGTGACTTTGCCTAGAAGTTATCACAAAGCTCAAGTTAATCATTACCTTTACTTGTCTTATTATTGTTTATTTACAGTATATTCTAGCTAGCTTTGTTCTCAAATTAGTCACTTGAGATCCACGTATACAAATTCAACTGTACGATTTTATGGATAAACAGTTTGGCACCCACTGTAGGGCCTGAACAATTGTGGTGTCACAAGTGACCCCTCTCTACTAATCTAATTTTTTTGGTTAGTCTTGTTTTTTGGTCAAAACAGACAGATGACAGGAATAGGAGAACACGAAAGCAGTCGCAACATCGGGGACAACACAAACAACATCCCACTCGGACCGGATGGTTTGCCGATAGGAACCACGTCACTAGAGGATCGGATGTTTGCAGACGGAGCCACTTCCGGAGGTGGACAAACTCAGCATGAGGATGTTCCCAACGACGAAATACCCAAAGAAGCCATACACAATCTGAGGGCGCAAAATGTCGTTATGAGCGAATAGTTGAAACGCTTAATGCAGTTTCACACAGAATACATGTCCAAGAACACTGGTAATACTCCAATAGATAAACCGAAACCTCCACCGAATGCTAATGGAGAAATCGGGAATGATCAGGGTAGATCAAGAAATGATGAAGCCTCAGAGAGAAAAGTCGTTCCCGAAAATCCTTTCCAAGAACATGTTTTGAAATTTATGAAGGACATGATGAAAAAAGTAGATACCAACACAGAAAAGGCAGAGAAAAATGCCAAGGAGTTTCGGCACCGGGTAAATCAAATATCGGGAGCCGCTCCTGTGGTTGAAGGGTCAGACGCAAAGAGATATATCCAGTTGGCGTATAAGCCGAAGGCTGCGCCCGAACTGTTCCCCAAAAGGTTCAAAATATCATTTGTAGTCAAGTATGACGACACTACTGATCCATAGGAGCACATAACGACCTATACTATGGCCGTAAAAGGAAATGATCTAAGGGAACACTAAATAGAATCGATACTGATCAAAAAGTTTGCTGAAACGCTTGCTAAGGGAACCTTAACATAGTATTCACTTTTCCCTGAGCATTCAATTAGATCGTTCGCCCAGCTCACTGATATATTTGTAAAAGCTCATGCGGGGGATCAGAAGGTGAAGAATCGCAAGGCGGATATATTTTGCATTGCACAAGGAGAAACAAAACTCCTTAGGGACTTTGTTAACCAGTTCCAGAAGGAATGTATGTTGTTACCCGCAGTCTCGGACGAGTGGGTTGTAGAGGCATTCACAAAGGGTTTGAATCCTCTAAGTTCAGACTCTTCACGGAAACTCAAGGAGAATCTCTTGGAATTTCAGGCTACAACATGGGAAGATGTACACAATCAGTATGAGTTCAAAATTTGGATAGAAAATGATATGTTAGGTACTCAGGCCAAAAGTATTTTTCAAAAGTTAGACAAAGGAGAAACCAGAATTCCTTAAAGAACCGTTTCCAACCTTATCCTGCTCCCAGAAAGCAAGACAGTAGTCAAAGTTTTCAAAAGACAAATAACAAGGGCAAATCTGGACGAAGTAATCAAGGATTGGTGAATGTCGACAAAGGGAATTCATCTAACTCTACTAAAGGTATTAGATACCCAAAATTGTTAGAATACAACTTCAATATCAACGAGGATCAGATGGTGGCGGTGCTGAGAACTCATCTAGCGTCCTGGCCTCCGAAGCCATTGTAATATGATCCTAGTAAAAGAGATTAATCCATCTGGTGTGACTTGTGCGACACTCACGAGCATAACACTATAGATTGCAGGCATTTACGAGAAGAGGTGGTTGGAATGCTAAGCAGGGGCCACCTCCAAAAATATTTGAGCGAAAGGGCTCGCAACAACTATAAGCGGGGACCACCCGCCGAAGATAAACCTAATCCGACTGCACTACCCCATGTTATAAACATAATCTATAGTGGGTCAATGATTGCCGCTACATCTTTCACTACGGCTAAAAAGACAAAAATCTCAATAACCCGGGAGAAGTTGTTCCGGGAGATTCCTGATGAGCATACTATCACATTCATCGAGGAGGAAGATGCCGAGGTGAGTTTCCCTCACAATGATGCACTGGTGATCACAGTGCCTATTGATTTCTACTAGGTGATGAGAGTTTTGATTGATCCCGAGAGCTCGGCTAATATTATTTGGCTAAAGGTGGTAGAAGAGATGAATATGGCAGATAAAATAGTTACAGCTGCCAGAACCCTTTCAGGTTTCAATATGTCAAGCGAGACCATGAAAAGGGAAGTGGACCTACCGGTGGATGCAATGTGAGTCATTAAGATGATGAAATTTTATGTCATTGATGGTGACATGAGATATAATGCAATATTCGAGAGGCCCTGGATACATGATATGAATGCAGTCTCGTCGACACTACACTTGTTGGTAAAATTCCCTATATAGAGGAGCTAGAGAGGGTAACAGATCCCAAATAGAAATTAAAGGAAATGGAGCCGGCGTCGGGAAATGTTCAACAAGTTCCGCCAGCAGAATTAGAATCAACCTATCCAGAGGAGGAATTTTCGGATCGGTACCAAGTGCCCAGGTATCTTCAAGTACCAGATGATTCAGATGCCACCAAGTCCATTGTAGAGGAACTTGAGCAGATTGCACTACATCCAAATACTCATGACAATAAGGTATACCTGGGCACGGGGTTAGCCCCAGTTCTCGGGAATTTAATTCTTAAATATCTTACATCTAATGCGGATTGCTTTGCATGGTCTCATTAAGATATGACAGACATCCCTCCAAAAGTCATAACTCATAAGTTGGGCCTGGATCTTAGTTTCCCTCCCGAGCGGTAGAAAAAGCGGCTAATCTCCGAACTCCGTAATAGGTTTGTCAAAGAAAAGGTATCTAGATTGCTTAATATAGGGTCAATCCGGGAAGTAAAATACCCGGTTTGGTTAGCAAACATAGTTGTAGTACCTAAAAAGGGGAACAAATTTAGAATGTTCATTGATTATAAAGATTTGAATAAGGCATGTCCAAAAGACTCGTTTCTCATGCCAAACATAGATCAGATGATCGATTTTATGGCCGAGCACGATATAATGAGTTTTCTCGATAATTATTCCGGGTATAACCAAACAAGAATGCACTCGGAAGACCAAGAGAAAACATATTTTTTAAATACTTTCGGTACTTACTGTTAGAACGTTATGCCTTTTGGACTAAAAAACACCGGAGCTACATATCAATGGTTAGTAAATAAAATGTTTGAAAAGCAAATAGGAAAAATTATTGAAGTATATATAGACGATATGTTTGTTAAGAGTCTTCGTACAAATGACCATTTAAGTCATTTGCAAAAAAACCTTTGAGGTGCTAAGGAAGTATAATATAAAGCTGACCCCCGAGAAGTGTGCTTCGGGGTGGGCTCCGAATTGTTTTTGGGTTTCTTGGTTTCTTAAAGAAAAATATATAGATAAGCCCTAACAAAATAAAAGCTATCGAAGATATTTCGAACACACTGGAAGATGTGAAAGTAGTTCAACGTTTGACCGAACGCATAACGACTCTGAGCAGGTTTATCTCTCGGTCATCAGAAAAATATCACAGGTTCTTTTCACTTCTAAAGAAGAAGAATGATTTTATTTGAACGCCCGAATACCAGCAGGCCCTGCGGAATATGAAATCCTACATATCTAGTCCTCCGCTAATATCAAAACCAAAAGACAGAGAACAATTACTCATATATCTTCCAGTCTCAAAGGTAGCAATAAGTGTAGCTCTGGTTCGGGATGAAAAAAGTACTCAATATACTGTCTATTATGTAAGTAGAGCAATGTTAGGGGATGAGACTCGGTACCCGTTACTTGAAAGATTGGCCTTTTTCTTAGTTATGTCATCGCGAAAGCTTCGACCATATTTTTAATGCCACCATCGTCGTAGTAACCACATTCCCGCTTAAGAATGTGTTACACAAGCCCGAGCTTTTTGGGTGCTTGGATAAATAGGTGATAGAATTAAGTGAGTTTGATATTAAATATAGACCTCAAACTGCGATAAAGTCTCAAGTCCTTGCAGATTTTGTGGTCGATTTCAGTTCGGGAGTAACCCTACAGGCGGAAAATAAGGCTATCTTGGTCTCCGGGACTACCGCCGGGATCTGGATACTCTATACAGATGGTGCCTCCAATGTCAAGGGTACCAGTATATGAGTAGTATTGCGGACCCCTACCAGTAAAATTTTAAGGTAAGCAATTCATAGTACTCTATTAACTAACAATGAAACTGAGTCTGAGGCTTTGTGTCACGCCTCAAACCATGGCCTGAGCGGAACACGACACTCGGTGTCTGGCTACATATGACCGAGCGAACCACATGACTTGCTTGTCAACATGGGCATCAAAACATACACTAACATTATAATAAAAATATATAAATCATAATACTGAATATAAAAGTCTGAAAATATAATTGCGGAATCATCTGAGTAAAACATGTTAAGTATGAAAATATAATGCTAACATAACTGACATGACATGATACTGGACTTGTCTATGAAACCTCTGACATGAGTTTGAAAACTGTCTACCAGAACAAGGCTCTGGCATACCTCTACTAATGATGCATAATCATAAAATACTTAGATTGACACCCCGAATGAGATGGAGCTCACCAAACAATTGAATTTGAAGCAATCCTACTAAGCTTATACCTCTCCCTGAAACTCAGCACCTGCACCGTGAAGTGAAGGCCCCATGCAAAGGGACATTAGTACATTTGAATTGTACAGTATGTAAAGCAATTGAAGAAATAAGCAGGCACAAGAAGTAATAGGGACATGAACATGAATATGAGTATAATATAATATGTGTAAAATCTATAGACTATATATATATATATATATATATATATATATATATATATATATATATATATATATATGTATATATATATATATATGTATGTATATCTGTGGGGAGAGAAACAATCAAACCCACATGAACCACCATGCATAAATGTGGAGTCTGATCTCTGCCCGATCAACTAAGTCATATCATACTTTGCCGGAGTACGAGACATGAACATGAACATGAACATGATGGATCCAATAATTAATCTGAAGGTATCATCCTCTAGCGGAGAGACCCTTAACCTACGTTGGCATACGTAGTTTCAGGCTATCCGAGCCTTCTCGGTAATCTGTGCAACTTCCAAAAATATGTACTTGAAAGCCTATGAATTTCATGAAATAACTTGAAATCATGACTTGTAATTTCATGAATTTAACATGTAAAGAAATACATAATATAACTTGTATAAATCATGAAAATATATATAACTTCATGAAACTGAGTAAATATAATCATAACTTGTATTTAATAACTCACGGAAAGTAAGGCATGAGTTCATGGATCATGGACAGGTTTATGACAATCATAATGATCAATCATGAATACAATTGATGAATAGTAAATTATTCATATAGTTAGGGTTATCATAGTATTAGAATAAAAACCCTAAGTTATGAGATTTTCATGGTTTCATGGAAATGTGGCGTGAGGAAGAACATGGATATTTCCACACGTGGATAGAAGCTCTACATACCTTAATCGATCCAAGACTAGTAGTAAAAATCCTACCTTTGAAGAAGAACCCCAAAGATTGTACCTTGAACCTTAAATTGGGTTTAACTTGAAAAAACCCTAGGTTAGGAACAATGAATTCTACATATGAATTGATTACGCTTGATTAAAATCACGTGGAATGGCATGAAAAAGGCTTACATTGAGTTATGGGGATGATGGGAGAATAAGTCTTCGTACTAGGACTTGAAGAATAAGAAAAACTGATTTTTAGAATCAAGTGTCGTATTTATACTATTTGTTGTCGGGGGATTTTGACGTTCCATAAAATATTTGACGGTTTGAGTCTGGGCCATCAAGAGTCTGGGCCATCAATATTTTGACGGTCCAGATTGATCGTACCATCATTTTCTGAAGATTTCCATAGAGGTGAAAATTTGGAATTAAGAGACGGAGAAGAATGACGGGCCGTCAATAGTTCAACGGTCCATCAAATTCACAACTTGACCGTCATTATCAAAAGTGAAGATCGATGGTTCGTTTGACGGACCGTAAAATATTTACGGTTTGTACTTCTTGCCATCAAATTTCCTATGTAGAGCTGAACCTGGTTTTTCAATGTAAACTCTTCGTTTTGGTTTTCTACACTCGTGAATCATGAATAAAGCTTAGTTTAAAGGTACGAGGTGTTACACTTTGATTGCAGGATTGGAACTGGCACGGGGCCTAGGCTCCTAGGTTATTGAGGTCAAGTGTGACTCGCTGCTGGTAGTGAATCAAATCCATGGGGTGTTTGAGTCTAGAGAAGAACGCATATCAAGATACCTCAAGAAGGCTCTAAAGCTTTGTTCTCGTTTTCAAGAATAGACGGTGGTGCACATACCCCGGGAATAGAAAATATAGGCAGACACACTCTCAAACTTAGGCTCCAGCATGGAGGCCGAGGGTTCTAAAGTCGAATCGGTTGTTCAGTTGTTACATTCGGCATTGGATCTCGTTGGTTACGATAAAGTGAATTTAATCTGCCTAACTTGGGATTAGAGGAATGAGTTCTTGCACTACCTCGTAAATAAAAAGCTCCCGGAGGACCCAAAGGCATCTAGAGCTCTGAGGATCAAAGCCGCCCGATACTATGTTGTGGATGAAAAACTTTATCAAATGTGTTTTTATGGTCTCTTAGCCTGATGTGTGGGGCCCAATGAAGCTTATTACATGATGAAAGAAGTCCATAAAGGCATATGCGGAAATAATTTAGGGACGAATTCTTTGATGAGGCAGCACCACAAAATAAGCATGATAACTGTAACCGGATTGACCACATTAGATGGCAGCCGGATTATTCTTGCACTTGTCTTCACATTTGTAAGTTAAATGAATTAATGAAAATTTTCTTTTATGATTAATAAATCTTTGTCATCACGAGCATAAAATGTATGTTATCTTAAACATATAAAAAAAATTGTGTCATAATGAACATGAGACGTCCTCTTCTATAGTACCATTAAAAATAAAGGCCCTCTCTTATTAAAAAACTTAACAAAAATAAAAGCTAACGTTGCGGATACAAAAAGTACCAGAGTTGCAAGTTGAACGGAACCAAGGCAAGTCCGGAATCAACTACAAAGGCCACGAAAAGCCCCGATATAAAGCATATGGGTCTATAGATAAGTACAAAGCCAGGTTGGTAGTCAAGGGTTATCGGCAAAAGGAAGGCCTTGACTATTTTGACACATACGCCCTGGTGTCTAGGATGACGTCCATACGAGTATTCATTGCGATCGCAGCGTTGCGTGACCTTGAGATACATCAAATGGATGTCAAGACAGCCTTCCTAAATGGTGATTTGGAAGAAGAAATTTATATGGAACAACCCGAAGAGTATGTGGTTCCAGGGCAAGAGAAGAAAGTCTGTCGAATTGTCAAATCTCTGTACGGGCTGAAACAGGCCCCGAAGCAATGGCACAAAAAAATTGATAGTACTTTACTATCGAAGGGTTTCTCCATTAATGAGTGTGACAAATGTGTCTACACGAAATGTAACTCTGACTAGTTCGTTATGATATGTTTGTATGTAGATGACATGTTGATCATATGAAGCAGTCTTAGCTTGATCCTAGAGACTAAGAACATGTTGAAACAATGCTTCGACATGAAGTATATGGGTATCACAGATGTCATCTTAGGGATAAAGATCTCTAAGACGTCTGACGGACTGGTCTTATCTCAGTCTCACTACATCAAGGATGTGTTGATAAAGTTTGAGATGTTTGACAGTTCGCCTATGAAGTCACCACTGGATAGAAATCAAAAGCTTGATAAAAATCATGGTGCACCCGTATGGCAGGAGCAATATGCACAGGTGATCGGGAGTTTGATGTACAAACAAACTGCACCCGACCTGATATTGCTTATGCAGTCAACAAGTTGGCTAGGTTTATCCGTAATCCGAGTAAAGATCATTGGAAGGCGTTGAATCGGGTACTACGATATCTGAAATACACGCTAACTTATGTGTTGCATTATTCGAGATATCCAGCTGTACTAGAGGGGTACAATAATGCAAACTGGATATCTGATATAGAGAACATCAAGTCCACCAGTGGGTATATATTTACAATTGGTGGTGGGGCTGTGTCTTGGAAATCCTCTAAGCAAACTTGCATCGCCTGATCCACGATGGAATCGGAGTTTATCGCTTTAGACAAAACAGGAGAAGAAGCTGAGTGGCTTCACGACTTCTTAGAGGATGCCCCTTTTTGGGACAAACCCATACCTTCTATAATGATCCACTGCGACTGCCAGTCGGCTCTAGAAAGGGCACATAGTTCTATGTACAACGGCAAGTCTCGTCATATTCAACGGAGACATAAGACCGTAAGACAGCTGATCACCATGGGTATAATATCCATTGATTACATAAAATCAAAGGATAACATAGCGGACTCACTGACAAAAGGCTTACCTAAAGATCAGATGTTCTGCATATCTAGGGGAATGGGCTTAAAAACCAAGCTATAACGACCAATACGGTGGTAACCCAACCTTACTGACTGGAGATCCCAGGAATTAGGTTCAATGGGAAAACTAAGCTGTAAAGGTTCAATTGAGCGCTTCGGTAGAAGTATGAGTACTTTGAATAGTGATTTCTGTAAAGAAACATCAATCCAAAGTCGTTCTCGCGATAGACATTAAGTGTTATCTGCATTGTGGGTAAATGTTAAGTTTTCAAAACCTTTAATGATCATCAATGGTTGAGGTTAGGTTTGGGGAAACTTTTAATGGTTCCTAACACTTGCAAAGTGGGGTATAGTAGGATACCTTGTAGGAGACCGCCTATTTAAGTGCAATGACAGGCCGCCTCAAATGAACGCACTTAAGAATCCAAGAAGTGTCCACGGCCACAACGGACAAAATATTACGAAGAACAGAGTAAGGGAAGTTGTTGTGTTGGTACCATTGACTTGGCTTACACTAAACACTGACGGTTCAAGACATCACGTTCACCGTGCAATAAGTAAGTCCGATGGTATTCAACTATGGAAAGTTCAAAGCTGAAGTTACCTCTCCTGATGCAACATCGGTCCGCTGAAAGATTGCTGGAAAAGGCACCATATGAGTGCGCCAAAATCTCTTTCAAGAGGGGATTGTTGGAAATTTACTAATGTGGAATTAAGTTTATCCCATTATTTATGACTCGAACGATTGGGGGCCCGCACGTCGGAAATGTCGTTTCCACACACGTACACACGTAGTGCCAAGTATCGCAAATTTCATTAGTGAAAGAGATATTGGTACGTAAGTGAGACGTTTGAGACATAGAATGATGGACAATTATTGGCCAGATGACAAGTATTCCACGTTGGTAAACGAAGGAAGAAGTGTAAGATGAAACAAGTCGGAAATCGCCGCGGAGCCGCGAAGGGCCGCGGCACAGCCCAGTCGGAGCCGAGGCGCCGGAGCGCCGCGGCGCTAATTGGGTGTTCAACCACTAGAGTCGCGGCGGCGCGACGCTAATTCGCAGAGTTGCGACTCTTCGGAGGCAGAATGCTGCGACGGGAAGATGGAAAATTCTGACTTTTGGGCTGGTTTTGGAGCATTGAATCTCCATTATTTGGCACATGAATTCAACCATTATTTGGCTGAATGTAACCCCTCAATAAGTGTCATTACATGGCTATTGAAGGCCATTAGTTGGCTAGTTGAGGGGTCATCTCATTACACTATAAATTGAGGCTTTTGGCTCAATTGTTCAAGACTTACAAAATTTTCTGAAATCTTCTTCCTCTCTAGCAAGTTTACTATATTCAAAGTTCTTCAAGAGTAACACTTGAGTTTCCTTTGCTCATTTGTTAAGTGTTGTTGTATCTTGGAAGACTATTGCCCGACAACGTAAAATGATATATACGGGGCAATCTTGTCTTAAAGACAGAGTGTCATCACTCGACTCAGCAAATCGCAAGGAGTTTGTAACGTTCTTGATTCCAGTTTGTTGTAATCTTTAGTTTATCATTTCTAGCAATTTGTAATATTTACTTACTTTTCGTTTCTTACAATTATTGTATCCCACACAGATAAACAAAAGGCCCAGAACTTCCGTCAAAGAGTTAAAATTGAAAAAAAGATATACATTCTTAAGACTTTGTCAAGGAAGGAAAAAAAATGGCATAGATGTTGAAGGATAACGAAACTTTTACCTCCATCTCTTCTCTGTGGAACACATACTATTAAAATCGACAACAGAGAAAAGATGGACTCACCATTGAGACTACTACCACAAGTGCAATCAAACACGTGGAAGTGAGCATTTTGGTTTTACACAGTCACACCCTTTCTTGTACTCAATTCTTTTTACCAGGTAAAGATTTAGCTAATCTCATACTTCACATCTCTTCATTTGACAAATGAATGCCTACTTAAGGTAGAAACAGTAGCCGTAAGATAGATATTCATCCAAAGAGTAAAAAGGCAATGTTGGCCCCTAAACTAATTAAAAGGTAACAATTCCCCTTTAGCTATTCTTTCAAACATTGTCCCGTCCAACAACAAAAACAACATACCCAGTGTAATCTCACAAGTGGGGTTTTGAGGAGGGTAGTGTGTCCCCAGACCTTACTCAGACCTTACTCGTACCTTAGTAGGTAGAGAGGTTGTTTCCGAAAGGCCCTCCGCTCAAGAAAAAACATGTCAAAATAGTATGAAAAGGAAATAAAGGAAGTGAAGAAGCCACGGTAAAAATACTAAAGATAGCATGCCAAAGAATTCAGAAAAAATGAAACAGTAACTACAACAAAATAATACTACAATTGAAACCTAATCTATAAATCTTCTTAAGACGTGGTTTTCTCTACTGCCTCATGTATCAAAAAGTTTTAACATATCCAGCCACAAACGTTGAAGATACCATTGCTCTTAAGCCCATTTCACTACTCAAAAGATAAACTATTAAGAATAAATGAAACTAATAGGATCTAAGTGATCTGATCGACAAATAACTTTCTATTTGATCAGTAAGTGCTATTTAAGTCTAAGAATACCTTGTTATTATTTCTTCTACTTGTTCTGAGTCAATATGTTTACATTGGTATTAAACGTAATCTGCACATGGAAAGCAATTATTTGACGCAACAAACATCTAGCATAAGCAAAAAGCATGAACAAAGAGGGACTTTTTGCAGTCCACAATAAATAGATATTTAAGGATGAACTACTTTAGCATATCAACATCCAACTTTCCGACTACGATAAACACCTGAAAGCTGGCAGCTCAAGCAGCTTGATTTCTCAAGAACTACATTGAAAAGGAGAGAAGGAAATGGGAATTGCCACCAAGAATATTGTGACTCCTTCACCGCCAAAGTATATAAATCCCTTGTACTCTTTGGAAGCAAATATACCCAGTAGCTAAGAAAGTGCATCTAAAAGTATACTTAGAAAAGGATATTGGACATTACAAATATATGATTTAAGCAATTGATGCTTGGTAATGATTTGTTGGCTTTGTGTTTGATCTTTGTCTTGCTGGGGCCGATGTGCTCTAAGGTTCCATGGAATTCCGGTGACTGGACCAGCGAGCACTGTTAGAAAACAAACTTGGATAACCTGTTAAATCGGTTTTTTTAAACAGTTCATTAGTTGGTGTAGCAATATCTTGTTGGGAGATTTTGCTCTATGGTACTTTATAAAGCAGTACGGGAAGTATTTAACTATTACAAGTATTCGAAAGGATAAACAAAGATTCAATAATTCAACATGGAATCTGAAAATTACAATTGTTACACAAGTAAAACTGGAAATTCCAGTTTTGTAGAAGACGGAAAAATGTAAAATGTTTTTGCTGAGTCGAGTGTAGCACTCTGTCCTTAAGACAATATTGCCCCGTATGTATCCTTTATACGTCCTGGACAATTTGTCTCCCAAGA
The DNA here is from genome assembly GCA_034509755.1 of Anisodus tanguticus. Taxonomy (NCBI): domain Eukaryota; kingdom Viridiplantae; phylum Streptophyta; class Magnoliopsida; order Solanales; family Solanaceae; genus Anisodus; species Anisodus tanguticus. Next base: position 428,712 of record CM067543.1, on the reverse strand, counting down.
TAAAACAGCAATGGAACCCTTGAGCAAAGGAAACTCAAGAGCTACCGTGAAGAATATTGAGTAACGAAATGATGCTTGGAAGTTGTAGGAAGAAAACTATTTCGGTTGTGTATTTTCGTGCACTGTTTTTCTGCATCTGTTTATGTATTTTCGTGCATATGTCTTAGTGCTCAACAATGGTGTAATGGGGTGTTTATATAGGAGAGGGAGGGGCTGTTTACTGCCTGAAAACTGCCTCCATAATAGCCAAATAATGGCCATTATGGAGGTAGTAAAGTCACCAACATAAATGGGAGAAAGACCAACTGTTTTGGCCATTATAGGAGGAGTAATTCAGCCAAAATAAATGGCTGAATTGAGTGCTTGGCATTTCTGTTTTTGACCGTCGAAATTCGATTTTCTCGGAAATTTCTGGGACCAAACTGTACATCTTGAAACTTCAGGGACCAAACTGCACATCTGAAAGAATTCTGGTCCAAACTGTACTTCTGGCCCAAAAAGATAATATCAGAAGACCCACAGCCCGTGGCCCGTGGCCCGTGGCCCGTGACCCCGGAACTCGGAACCGGACCGGACGGGCGGGCGGCGGCGGCGCGCGTGTGGTCTTTCCTCGAACCGAAGCACATCTAGGTCCTCCCTCCTTTAAACACATGGGATACCCCTTGGGGTCCCAAACCCCAAACCAATTTCGAATCTTATATACACAACAATTCTTTCTTCCTCTACCGATGAGGGAGAATTACACACAATACCACACTTTCCATGCTTCAAACACCTTACTTCGTGAACCAATATCTCTTTCATTTCTCAATGAAATTTGACGATTCTTGGCCCTACGGTTATCTACGTACTTAGTAGATCATGCATGTGTGAAGAACCGGATTCTCCAACATACGTTACACTAGTGTTTAAGCCGTTAAAGTTGGTCGGTCGCAACTCCCGCCAAAGGCAAATTTCCAACATATCTATGTCCGATTGGACAAGCAACAATAGGTAAAAAGAGGGACTTTTTGAATAACATCTTTCGCTTAGAATGGCTCCCGTCGCTTCTCAGGGAACATAAAATAAGTAAGCTGACAGCTTTGATAAATACATTCGGAACCAAAATTTAACAGCAATATATAAATTTATCAGAACAAATAAGAGGTTACACGGTCTTCAAGAAATGTAAAAAGAAAAAAGTGTCATGATCATACAGAAGAAAATATTAAGTAAGTAATTTAGGAGAGATCAAGCTCTCTGCATAAGCGATTCCTTGCTTAATGGTACCACATTCTGGCCATGGTCCTCTAGATGTGCTTAATATAGAACCAATACATCTGTAATTATAACATTTGCAGCGTAGTAGCACTTCACCATCCGCAAACATATATTTCGGTTTCTTCTATTGTAAGCAATTGAGTCCAAGTTTCCTTGACACCATAGTCTTTCATTACCACAACTTAAAAGTGGCTGCAGTGTCCGGATTACGACAATTATATGTAGAATAAAAACAAAGCATTCATCACTACTGAAACGCCATAGTAGCCGAAAAATCTACTGGGTCTATTGCACATTCGCTCCAGCAACGGTATCTTTCCGTACACCTCATTCGATATACTAAATGAAACCACAATAATTATATGAGACATCCATACCAATCCAATGAAATTCTCCATGGACAAATGCCAAAGAATCCATACCACAGTCAATATGACCCCGTACATGGTTAGTGCGAAAAGGATATTTATCATTTATTCTCCAGGAACCGCTTTTTAGCGCGAGAATTTCAATGGATACTTTGTCACGATCACTTCCATTCAGGTTAACCTTAAGGATCTTATAGTCATCACTAGTTGTGTCATATCCCATTCCAAATACATATTCCCCCAATGGAGATTCTGGACGGGGAAGTTCTATCGATTCTCTCGTGGGGGTTCCACAGCAAAAAGAGTATAAAACGTCTATCAGTAACTAGAAGAAGAACCAATCCATCACAACCACACACTACTTTGCAACTCACTAGTTTGCAGGTTGAAGGCCAATCGAGTTTTTGTTCATCCTCAAATGCTTGAACCGATGATAAAGAAGAACAATAAAAGTTAAATACATCTTCATTATCAAAGCCCTTTTGGATAATAAGAAGTTTTTGGGAATTTTGGTCATTCTTGGCATGATTGAGATGCTTCTTCTTAAAGTAGGGCTCGGAGATCAATGTTGCCCAAAATTTTGAAACACATTTGAATCGAAGAAGAGACCTCACAGGTAACCTGTTGAGTATGTCCATAAGTATTTCCTCTTGAAAGTGAATTTCCATGGCCTAGATAGGAAAACCGAAAACGAGAGTGCTTTAGCAGCCATAATATCTTCCTTGAAAATTGTTACTCCCTCCGTCCCAATTTATGTGGTATCCTTTGACTAGTCACACGGAATTTAAGAAAGATAGAAATACTTTTGAAATTTATGGTCCAAAATAAATCTTAGACATTTGTATGACTGTAAATCATCTCATAAATTAATTCTTTCTAACCCCCTGTTTGGATAGTTGTTTCCCATGGTTCATTATTGTATTATTTTCTATGAAACCATGTTTGTTTTCATTGTTCTTAAAATTATGTTGTATGGTGTTGTAAACCCGTTGTAATCCCGTGGTTAAATAACCATGAAAAAGATCAGTTTTTATAACCACGGATTTGGTGATTTTTGTGTGGTTATGTATTTTATTTTTTTTATACCCCACCCACCCACCTCTATCACACCCAAATTCACCCACCCCCACCCTCCTGCCACCCACCCCACCACCACCCTACCACCAACCCCCCTACCACCCACGCTCCCACACTACTCATCACCACCACCCCCATACAACCCACCCCTCCACCACCCCCACCTACCACCTACTTTTTTTAAAAAATCTCATTTTATTCTTTACCTTAATTTTGTTAATATTTAAAAAACTAGTTTGTAACTAAGGGTTAAGGGTATTTTAGTAAACTTACATGTTATTATATAGTAACATACCGTCAAACCAAACAATAAAAATATCATGAAACCACAACAAATGATACAGTCTATCCAAATATTGTGTTTATTAATACAGTATAATACAATACAACACCATATTATACCATACCATATTGTATATTAATGAACCGCGGCAAACAACCATCCAAACAGAGGGTAAATATAAAAAGATAACATTTTTTTTAGACAGACTAAAAATGAAAGTGTGCCACATAAATTGGGATTGTTAATCATAACACGCATAGAAAGTCCAACCAACCACAACTAAACTTAATCAGAAACTCACCTGAGAATCAACAATATCCATTTGCGCTGTAGTAGTATTATTTGACACGCTTTTCCTTGCAATTTAATTAAAAATTGTGGTTGGTTAGCCCCATATAGACAGACATAAATCATGTATCCAAGTGGAATAGTTGAGGAGTATCAGGGGCAAAGCGGGGTTTCATCTGAACCCCTTCAGTAGAAAATTACATTGTTTATACATGGTCAAAATTATTTTATTATGTATATATAATAGATGTTGAAATCCTTGGCATTTACTTTTTCATATTTTGAATTCCTAGTGAAAATCATGGCTTCGCCACTGGCGATATAAGCTGATGTTATTTTAAAAAAAAAACACAGCAGAGTGGAAAAAGATACCTTTGGGAATTTGATTGGGAGGTACTAACTTCATAATCTTCTTCTTATATATTGCTGATTGAGTGCGCGGTTCGGAATGAGATATGGGCCGGCTCACTTTCTCCTTTCTAACATTTTGTAAAAATGAAAGAAAAAAAAACACTACACTAATGCCCCTAAAAATAAATTATTTATCCTTGCATGCCTCCTTTACTTTTCATACCCCAATTTATTTATTCTTAGTATCCCTATAGTTTTTGTAGTTAATTGTCTTTTTTTTCCTTTTTTCTTTTCTTCTTTTCTCCTATTTTCTCTTCTTTTTTTTCTTAGTTTTTTTTTTCAAATCATAGTATTTTGTTTTCTTTTTTTCACCATAATCTAATTCCATATTTAATTCTAGCTCCTTTTATTTTATTTTTTTAATTCTTTATTTCTTCTTTTCTATTGAATTGTCTCTTTTTTCTTCTTTTTCTTTTTTATTTCTCTACTTCTTATCTTCTTTTCTTTCTTTTATTCTTTTCTTTTTCTCATTTTTTCCTGCTTTTTTGTTCATTTGTTTTTTTCATACTATATATTTTATTTTCTTTTTCACCATAATCTGATTCTATGTTTAATTCTAATGTCTTTCTTTTGCATTTTCTTATTTTTTTTATTTCTTTATTACTTGTTCCTTTTTCAAATAGGAGTTTAAGTATACTATTGCAGTATACTATGATACCCACATGGTATCACACAAGACTGACGGTTCATTCTTTCAAGGAAAACACTCATTCCTCTATGATACAAACCTGGTATATAGCATATACTGACAGAGTATCATAAAGGATTGATTCATTCCTTAAAAAAACACAATTTAATTCTTTCTGATACCCACATGAAATATATCATATACTGGCAAGGTATCATAAAAAGTTAATTCATTCATTAAAAAAATATTACTCAATCCTCTAAGATACCTACATGATATATCATATACTCATATGGTATCATGAAGGATTGTTGAAGTCCTTGAATGCAACAGTCCAGAATCCTCCATGATACCATCATGGTATAAAAATATATTGAGATGGTATCATGAAAGACTTCTTAAGTGCTTCACATGTGTCAACAATCTTGCATGATACCATCATGATATATACCCTGCATATACCATGATGGTATCATGAAGAACTGCTCCAGTTATTCAAAGAGAGTCCTTCGTGATACCATTACGGTATATAAATCTACGCAGATAGTATCATGGATGACCGCTTCATTCCTTATGTGGCATTTCTCAATCATCCATGATATCATTTGCGTAAATTTATATACCATGATAGTATCATAAAGGCAAAAGACATACTTTGCACCTTGAACTATACCTGAAAAGTCGAGCTCACACTCCAACTATTCGAGCGACCTATTTCCCCTTATCTTTATTTTTTGTGGAACTAATATTACCCTAACACATATATGACCAGTCACATTAGGGAAGGTGTTTTACACTCGCGACACATCATCGCCACATTACTGCCACATCAGATACTATGTCAAATTTCGGGACAAAAATGCCATGTCACTCCGATTGCTTTCTTCTTCCCTATACACCACCAAATCCACCATTAAACTAGCACCATCGCCGCCATCATCACCAAACTCACGTCATAATCTTTCAAATTCAAGTTTAACTTTTCAAATTTCAATGATAACTTTGAAGTATTTGGGTTCAAAATAAAAAAATAAAGGATCACAAAAGAAAAAGGTAAGAGTAAAGCGTGATTACAAGCCGACGAACTTTGGCCGGAAAATTTTCCGGTGAATTTTTATTATCTCTATGCTTCTCTAACTCAGAATTTCCCCATCCCTCTTACATTTATTTGCTGAAACTCTTCCCCTTTCCAGAACCAAAAATAAAATTTGGAAGAAGACCAAATTTTTTTATCAAGCTCTCACCTTCACCAAATGTTTGCCTCAGTCTTTTAAGCTAAGAGTTTCCATCAAATTCGGATATGGGTTTGGATCCTGGAGAATACAGAGTGACCCATGAGGCTCAGATCTGTAAAATGGAGCAAAAAGAGAAGAGGACACCGCCATGGCTGCAAAACCATTCAGGTTTTCTCCATGCCTCGAATTTCAGCACAAAATTAGTAAAATATCATCACTGCCTCTTTAGAAAGATGGAATCTTTTTGCATTTGTGGACAAATAAATTGGAACGGAGGGAGTATTAGTATTTTTACTACTGCTGCTGCTATCAACATTACATCAATGGCAGCAGAATTATTATTTTGTGGGAAATTTCACAAGTATACCAATGGAGGGTTGGAGAAATCATTGGCCAGATGGACTGAGGAGGTGTCGGTGAACGCGCTGTCTTTTCCCTTTATTTTTAATTATTTTTGGCCTTATATTTTACTCCCACTCGCCCTTTTTTCATTTTGATGTCACGTAGGTTGGTATTAGTTCCATAAAAAATAAAGATATCTCTTTGAATAGAATGTTAGTTTATTCCTTTAAAAAAAAACACAACTCAATTCTTTATGATATTCAAAATATATATCATATACGAACAGGATATTATGAATGACTGATCCACACATGATAAAAAAAATTTATAAGAAAATACAATAAATAAGGATTAAGCTTATTTTGATATTTTAAGTTTTACATAATTTTATCAAGATAATATAAAAAATAGTCATATTTTTAAATTTCGTTTCCAAAAAATAAAATAATTAAAGAAATATATTTTCTATTAATTTAGTTTTAATAAATAAGCTAGTGACTTTAGTGTTTTCTTAATTAATTCTTTTGTAGTTTAATTATTTGATTTTTTTAATATAATTATTAGTTTGAAAATAATTAGTTAATACTTTTATCTTTGTTGTTTTTTTGTATTTTTGAAAGAAAAACAAAAAGACAACAAAAAAAAGGAAAGGACATAATAGAAATAAAAAATAACTACACACACAAGGACGTTGGACAAATGGAGTAGTTGTCCATCATGAGAACACACGACTGCCGAGTACCCGCCTAAATCCATCAAATGGTATCTCGGGTAGAATTTTGCCGCAGGGACATTTCCTGTAAATAGTTTAGATTTTAAGGGCAGTAAGTGTAGTTTTCCAAAAAAAAATTGCTTGTTCAAAAAATGTGACAAAAATCAAAACTTCAATGCTTAAATATTACTTCCATCTGTTTTTATTTATGTGATATAGTTTGAATTGGCACGGGGTTTAAGAAAAAAATGAGAACTTCAGAAACTTGTGATCTAAAACAAATTATAAATATTTGTGTGTCGGTAAATCATTTCATTGAGGATAGAAAAGGAAGTTTTAAGTTAAATTATTTCTAAACATAGAAATGTATCATTCTTTGTGGGACAGACTAAAAAGAAAAATGTATCACATAAAATGGGACAGATTAAGTATATTATTAAGTTGAATGAAAAATTGAAGAAATCGGAATAAAAGAGAAACTAATTTGATTCTTCAAAGAAAAATTGTGTTGTGTTGCATAAATTTTGACGATGAAGGAATTAAAAATAAGGGAAAGTTTATTATAGCCTTTATTTATTTATTAATTGGATGTATCATGTTAATATTATTATTATCTCCATTATTTTCAAAATGACTTCTCCACTATTATATTTCCTTTTCAAATCTACTTTAATATAATTTACTTGAGTTGAGGGTCTATCAGACACAAGTTATTTACAAGGTATGGATAAAATCTGCATACAAACTATCGTCGCACACCCCACTTGTAGAATTACACTGGTATGTTATTGTTGTTGTGTATGTGCTTCACATGAGTGTATAATTTATAATATTCTTCTCGGTACACGTAAAAGGTTATATTGATTACTTGAAACTCCGACTCTTTCCAAGATTATTTTTGTAGCCTACCACCGAGGTAATAATGTCTAAAGAAGCAGAGATTTTACATAACCTTCCATTAATAACATCATAAAATCTAGTATCTCATAACCAAACAATAACACCAACAAAAAAGAAGAAAAAGATCAGATCCATCATCAAATTTTTTGAGCAACCAGCATGTGTTTTAAGCTACAAGACTGAGGATGCGCCAAAACAAATAGGCACAATGTTAAACAAGGTAATATAAGTGAATATCACGGGTATATTACCTTGTTTAACACACAAAATTAGAGTTTTAGTAGTAGTGCCCATCGTCTTGATGTGCATTTTGTAATATTTTACAAAATAATGTAAGGCGATACTGAAAAATGTCTGATAAGTGGGAAAAAATATCTTATAATCTGAATTACAAGCCAAAAAGTCAACAGATACAATTGATGAACCAACTAATTTACAAACAAAACAATCGAGAGTGGTAAGAATGTAAGAGCTTTTTGCCAATATGGAAACACTAAAAAATATACAATTTGGTGTAAAATACTTATCTGCATTTTTCAAAAGAAAAAGAGTAAGCTTTTCAAGAGAAACGAGTTGGTTAAATTGTACTAACATTTTGCTCATCGTCTAAAATAAAAAAGTGGTAGTAATAGTTCTTTCAAGAAAAAAGAGTGAAATTGGGTGGAACAACATTTTTGGAGAGTCCGAGCACCATAAAAAACATATACTCAAAGGAAACTTCATAAATCTACTACTCTTATAAATATCTGATACTAAAGTCCACAATAGAAGAGCATACCAACTTCTGGGCCAATATGTAAAACACATATACTAAACAGAAGAGTACTTGCCTATAGTCCTTATGTTCTATAGGTTGCCTTTTCCATGTTTTGTTCAAAGGCAAATCGGGCACCGTTGATAGTGATAAATACCCGTGATATATACGGTGTATACACAGGATATACACCGTGTATATCACGGGTAGTGGGCTGTATATTCACTGCTTATGGACTGTAAATTCCGTGGTATACACGGTATATTCATATCGTGTATATCACGGATTAATGGCTCTATTTTTGGTAGATTAGTTGTAATTAAATTAGAGTTGTACACTTACCATAATTGTATAATTATTGTACAAGTAGAATAAGATTTTGGGAGTAGAATAGGAATAAAAATTTTCCTATTTTGGAAATTGTAAATTGTATATATACTCTTTCATTAATGAAAATAATGAAGGGATTATTTCTTTCAGATAGTTACTTACAAGTCAAAATATTTACCCACAGTGCCAAAAGCATGTCACCACTATCACAAAAACTGAAGACTCCTAGACGCCAGCATTATCAGTTATAGAATTGTCTGAAATCAGTTCTTCTTACCTTGAAGAAAATCATTACACCATCGCTTTTTCAGTTTAAGCACATCGGTAGCTTGCTTCTTCATCAAATGTTGAGAAGTCGACAGCATTTTTTGGTCTTCAGGTGCCACAAGCTTGGGAGCCATCTTATTTCCGCGGTTCCCGGACTCTTCGATACTGCACTTGGAAACCTCAGGTAAAGTCGAGCTTATGAAACACTTTCTGTCTTTCTTTCCCTCAACTTCCATCCATTTGTCATTTATCCAATCTCTTGAAATCCTCACGTTCTTCCTTTCAATCTCCAACAATCTGTTCTCACCTATTATTAGGAAAAAACATCTTTGGTCATCATGCCATGACGGACATTGAACATTAACTTCCAGACACAAATTAGCCAGAAGAAAACTTTTGCCACTGCTGAGTTAGAAAGCCAATTTATGACAATGCTGAGCTTAGACATATGATATCAAGTAACAACTTTTTAGTGTTTTGGGTGCTCTTTGGGACTGTTATTATTTATTTAGTAAGAGGGGAGGGGGGGGGGGTGCAAGTTTTGACAGCATGAACCTTACCAGGGAAATAAACCCGAAGATGACTGCGTCGACGGTCATGGAAACCAGCAACAACACCTTCCCACCACCCACCAGACCACCAAGCATCAACTGCAGCTCCTACTTCAAAAGAATGGTCAGAAGAACCCTCCGGAGGCCGGGGCCGAACTGTGAGGCGTCCTGTGTATCTCATGCCCAATTTATCAGAGTCTGCAACTCTGGGGGAAGGAACCCATTCCTATAATCAAGCAAGGTGAGAAGTCAATATATGTAAGTAGATCATAAAATAGATTCAAATTTCTACTTTTGGTATATGTTCTCCAAGGTCCAGTTTAAAATATTACTGCATATAAACTAGGTACCTCAAGATTCTCAGGACCATCACAGTCCAGGATGTCATCATATTGAACTTTCAGACGTTTTTGTGATACCTGTAAGATCTTACACCTGAACCAGCTGCCTCTCATGCCACTATCCTGGCTAAGAACCTCTAAGTTGTCACCAACTTCAAAAGACTGCTTACATTGAGGCTCAACAAGCTGAACTCCAACTGGTCCTCTGCTTGGCAATTTTATTTCTATCTTTGGGCAAGTTTGTTCGGGTTTTGCTATCTGACTCTCCAGTTTCGCTTGCCTTGAAGGATCTTTACGGGTTATATCTTTTACTTCATGCAACTTATGACCCTTTGACTTTTGCTGACTGCGTAACAGGGTAAATATCGTTTGATTATAGTACCCATCCAGTTTACTCAGAGAGAATGGCATGACCTTGTTGTTTCTGAATTCCCTAAAGCACATATAGACACCAGAGGACAAACTTTCCAGGACACGAGAGATATATTTCTCGTAATCTCGAGGAGTCAAAACTGTAGCAGGAGCATCGATGCACTCGGCATAGATCACCTGAACATGAGACGTGTTAAACACTTCTCTAGGGTGTCCCTCAAGCTGAGGAATTACACACTGGACTTCCTGAAAATGTTGAAACCACTGCACTTTAACTTTTTTCTGTCCCTTCTTGTTCTCATAGAAATCTTCCAAGTAACCTAGGTAGTGACTTTCTTCTTCGCCCATGACTATAGCAAAGGAATTAACCTGCAGAAAACTAAGATTACAGGTAGAAGGAAAAGAAATATGAGGTCAAGGAACTGATTTAATGCTATAAAGTGCTTACAGTTATTGTAGTTCCATTTCGGCAAAAGGAAGGGTAATGCTTAAGTTTGCCAGAGCAGGTCCAAGCAGTACCTGACCACGAAATATCTGATTTCTTTGTTTTAAATTTGCTAGGAAGTTCGCCCTGGAATAGATAATTTCCCCTTCAGTAACTGTAACTAAAAAAGTTGAAACAAATTTCACAACATAGATCAAAATATTACCTTATTAGGTAAACCAGCCATTGAAGCACTTCTCCTTTCACTTGTCGAGGTATCTACAAGATAAGGGAAGTCAAATTTACTACAGAATAAAGAATAAAGAATCAAGAAGCTTTAATTTTTCATGAGCATATAACCGTCAAGAAGAATACAGAATTCATAGCTGAAATATGGCAACAATATTATGACAACATTTACCAAGTATATCAAACCAAAGGCAAGTATAAATGAGCCCGAGCTATAATTAGAGGACTTAATTCAACAAAGCTCAGCCGCCTGGCCTACATTTCCTAAAAATATCTATTGGGATTGTGCTTAAAGGTAGATGAATATCAAAGCACAACACAAAACATATACACCAACGGCAATTAAAAGCAAAGCATACAGAGGAAGTTGAAAAATGCATCAACATTAATAAGATTACCAAATATGCAAGATATTACGGATCACCTGTAGATGCATAAGCAGAAAATGAAAAAGGGAAGAAAAAGATTTACAAAAAGATGCAAACTGCATACAGCACATTCAACACAATAGATCTTTGCTACATCAAGACATAAAATAAAAATAAAAGAGAAAAGGTTAACTATTCAAGTGAAATTTCTAAAATGGCGCAAAAAACAAAGGGCAGACTCATACTGATCAACTAGGTTTATTAAAAATTCTACCCTATTTGGAAATGAAACAGATTGCAGCCAGACAGCAGCAAGATTACAACATTTTGTGACCTCCATTTTTTTTGAGAAGGATGACCTTACTATTAGTTGAATTCTATATAAAACATCCTCCTTGCATATCTCAATAACTTTAGACCAAGGATGCCATCTACTTTTACGTGAAACACACAAAAGATTTACTAGTGCTATCGAGAAAAAGAAAGGAGAATAGCATCATCACCAGACATTCTTCATCGATTATCTCACCTATCAATTAGAATAAGTACTGATTAAACAAAAGGCCGAGAACTGTAAAGCCCCTTTCCCTTTTCTGTCAAAGAGTTAAAATTGATTGTATCACGAAAAAGAAAGATATACATTCTTAGATTTTATCAGGGGGAAAAAAGATGGTATAGATGTTGAGGATAACGAAACTTTTACCTCGATCTCTTCTCTGTGGAACACCAATACTATTAAAATCGACAATAGAGAAAAGACGGACTCGGGTCAGACACACCATTGAGAATCCTAATACACTAAGCAATGGATGTATTTATATGTGTCTACCACAAGTGCAGTCAAACACGTGGAAGTGGGCATATTGGTACTACAGTCACACCCTTTCTTGTACTCAATTCTTTTTACCAGGTAAAGATTTAGCTAATCTAATGCTTCAAATCTATCCATTGGGTAAATGAATGCTTACTTAAGGTAGAAACAGTGGTCAGAAGATAGCTATTGGTCCAAAAAGTAAAAGGCAACTATTCACATACGCAGAGTTTCTACACAATTTTTTAACAGTTTAAATACTCCCTCCCGCACCAATTTATGTGAAGGTGTTTAACTGTGCACGGAGTTTAAGAATGAAAGGAAGACTTTTGAAACTTGTGGTCTAAAACAAGACAGAGATATTTGTGTGGCTATAAATCATCTCGTTAAGGGTAAAATTGAAAAGTTTAAAGTTAAATTGTTACTAAATATAGAAAGGTGTCATTCTTTTTGGGACTGACTAAAAAGGAAAGAGTGTCACATAAATTGGGATGGAGGGAGTAATTCATAACATTGCGAATTAAAATACTATCTTTTTTCTACAGGATTCTCCTTTAACGTTTCTACTATAGCTTTCTATTTATACCAGCTCGATACCTAGAGATAATTAGCTTCTCAATCTCGATAACATATCAAATTGCGTTGCATGAAGTAAGAGTGTGGTGGATCTTCTTAACTTAGCTCACTTAAAACTTCTTTAAATTATTTAAGATAGAAATATGCCGACTAACTAAAAAAAGAATTTCTTTCATGACGTTAATGACATCAAAAGAAAAGGAGTTTCTTAGTGAGGTGTCAATTTCACTATGATTAAAATATGATTCATAACTTAAGATATAAGGAAGCGTAAATTCATTGTGTGCTACTATTGTATGAATAATAACATAACCAATAGGGTCTATTAGAAACAACCTCTCTACCCCGCAAAAGTAGAGGTAAGATCTGCGTACATCTTCCCTCCCCAGATCCCACTTGTGGGATTACACTGGGTATGTTGTTGTTGTAATAACATAACCAATAGCACGATAAGTATTGCGCTCCACCATGCATTTTGATTTATTAAATGATATGTTTATATTTTCTAACATCACATGTACAAAAAAGATTCATGAGAATCACTTGATGGGGGACCTCCCATATGAAAAGTAATGCCATGACGGTCACAACTCAAGCCAAAATTGTAGAAAAACGAGTAATGATGCACATCTCTTCTGCCCTTGTACACTTTAGAATAAGAGTACATTGGGTTCTTGGTCCCTCTGTTGTGTAAGGATTCCAAAATTTTCCAAAAGTTATAGATGTTTCTTCGCACACTAAATTCAAAGATTCGTGTATTGGATCGATAAGAAATTGCTTCTCATCCAACACATTATTACATGTTTCAATTTCAAAATGTATATTCGTTTTAAGCAATCTTCCTCTCTAGTCTCCATACACATGTTGATAATCACCCAAATCAACGAAGAACGGAGGCGTAAGTTTATTCTTCCAAAGAACCGGAAGTGAAGTGCTATGCCGGAACGGGGGGACGAAAAAAGAAACGGCTCTAAGGAAACAAATTGGGTTCCAAATGCTTCTCCATGCTCAAGGAGATGCACCAACCTCGGGATGCTTTACTCCTAATCCCACAAGGTTACGAGACAGCTTAACACATGTCTCGGTTAAGAACGTTGATGATATACATTTTACACGACGCACAATTCCATGGATAGTTTCATCCGAGATCGCGATGAATGACATAGATTACGATCATTGGCTTTGATCATGCCACTAGACATTTGATTAAGACATTGCACAATGATCCAAACAATTCGAGGGACATGTCTGAACTCAATCTTTATAAATTTGCCACATAACTTCTTTATACAGTGCATATATGGAAATATCTTGACAATTTTAGTGATCCATTCTCCAACATGATAACATAAATATGGCATCCTAATTTCTCTTACTAGATGTCAAGATCCTTAGCAACCTAGTAACAACCTTTTTCCACTTATGAAATCATTGTCCCAAACAACTCCAGGGTCATTTGTTGTCAATACTTCAGAGTTAATGTAACCACTAAATACTTGATGTTTTGGTAACTAATAAGAAAATCCAAAAACTTGTGAGATCTAATATGAAGCATCTTATATAACTACACCCAAGGGTGTGCCTAGAAATCAATGAAGTGAGTTGAGAACCATGAGATCTCAAGTTCAAATCCCAGTGGCAAAAATACTATTTGATTTCTTCATATCTGTCCAAGTCTTGGTAGAGAGAGTTACCCGATACTTGTGCTGGTTGGAAGTAGCAGGTACCTCGTGGAATTAGTCTAGGTGTACAAGCTGACCCAAACACCACGATTATAATAATAAAAAAGTATCTTAATTATAACTATTACATGGGGAATGGCTTTGTAGTAAAACGAGATCACTTACCTTTAATAAATAGTGCTAAATAATAAGTTAGTACTTTACATGGGCATGTTTGGAACAGGTATAAAGAGTGATGAGTAGTGATTAAGCATTTGGTTGTTGGGAATTTAATCATTTTAAAATTCTTCTAAAAAGTAAAGTTGGCAAGTTATAAACATAACGAGCTTCATTTTCTTACTCTTAATTAGGAAGTATTGGGAAAAAGATTCCTTTTTTTATGACGTTGGTGTCCACACCACATGTGCGCACCTCGACTATTCACATGGTACTTGCTACCTCCTACCAGCACGGGTACAGGGTAACTCTGTCCATAAAGACTTAGGCATACAAAAGAAATCACCTAGTGATTTTTGCCTCCGCTAATACAACTTGACACATCATGATTCTCCTTTTGCCACTAGGCCACACCCGGGGTGCCACAAATAAGATTCTTGTTGTACTTAATTTTCTGAAGTATGAGTCTAAAATACTCCCCCGGATCAATATTAGCAAATATGTTAGCTAATAAAGCTAAGTAATATGAATAGTTGGATCGATGATGGAGGAAGCAAAGCTTTTGATAGTTCCGGGGAGTGTTGGGTAGAGGCATAGAGCCAATATTTGTCATGGCAAAGTTGGACCAGTATTATTAATAGGTTGGCTTCCCAAAAATTCTCACTAGCTCTGTCATCTAAATAATTGGACAGAGCAAAGTACGATCTTGGTGGAGATTCAGATAAGTTCTGATGAATGAAAGAAGAATCGGTAAAAATTCGCGGCTGGAAAAGTTGTTTGTGATCGCTGTGTACATGACCTGTTATTTGATTCATTGCAAGATCACATGGACTTTCAATTAAAATGCATTGTAACATTGTGAAAGGCCAACATTTGCTACATCATGCATAATACGAGCCATCCCGAAGACTAGAGCTTGTAAGGCCAACTTCAAGATGCCAATAGTACCTAGTGGTCTTCCACTGGACCTAGAAGGATGTTAAGGTTTAGAATCAAAGAAGTAATTGCTTGACAATAGGGAATATATTTATTTACTTATTTCTTCATAGCAAAAGTTGAGCAACCCAATGGGCTGGAGCTCCTTCTATATAATAGGGAATAAATTAAATAAAAAGAAAAGAAAATTGAAAGCAGTCCACCTGTCTTAGATAGTAAGAAGTATAGCCTGAAAAAGACTAACAAATATCGATTGACCGGATAATTTGAACCTAACTTATCTTCGTCGAATATTACGAATCTTACAATTCATTGCTAGCACTAGGCCACACTCTTGGGTGCTAATCACGTCATTTTTATTACTTAATGATAGCTTGGGTGCTTATACTTTGTCTTGAACCGAGGGTCTCTCGGAAACAACCGTTCTACCTACTAAGGTAGAGGTAAGGTCTGTGTACACTCTACCCTCCCCAGACCCCACGTTGTGGGATTTCACTGGGTATGTTGTTGTTGTTGTTGTAATGATAGCAAAGAAACCCCTAGTCTGTATGACTATTTGTCTATTGCCTGGTGAAGAAAGTACAGAAGAGTCTCTCAACAAGGGAAGCACAAATTCTAGATGCACAACTAAGTTGAATATCCAGCTTGTGCCTAGAAAACTGAAGTCGGGAACAAAAATCCCATAATAAAATAGAACCAGAAATATTTTTTCACTGTCTCCCTCCCCAAAAACCCACGGGAGGGAGGCTTCTTCATGGAAACAATAATCGTGACATAATTTAGTCTCTTTCCTGTCAAAGCATAAGATGGTTTCATCTACAAATTAATTTGCAAAGCACTGTAGC
This sequence comes from Anisodus tanguticus, assembly GCA_034509755.1. NCBI lineage: Eukaryota > Viridiplantae > Streptophyta > Magnoliopsida > Solanales > Solanaceae > Anisodus > Anisodus tanguticus. Next base: position 412,546 of record CM067543.1, on the reverse strand, counting down.
AAACCAAGAGTTCACGAAAAGTGAGATTGATATTAACCCATCAAAGTGATAATATACACTTCTTCCGGAAATGCTAAATACTGAAAATCTCATGTAACTGAAATCTTAGACTGCTACATGATTTATACATACTTGAATTAGCTGATGATCGGTGACTCTTTGAGATCAAAAATGCCAGCCATTCCACTACGTCTCGTTTTGCATGCCACTTTGTTCCAGAATTTATGGTTTTTGTCTGCCCGAAAGCATCCAAATAATCCTCTGAGACAACATACATCATGTGCCTTATACTTCTTTCAGTACCCACCACAGCAAGGATCTTCTCCCCCGAGAAAACCTTCAAGTAGTAGTGCACAATGCGATGGCCTTTCTCCTGAGAAATAATGTGCTCTTCCCACGAAATAAATACATGATTCTCTGCAGCCATCCTGATGCCACAGAGAAACAGTTTGGATTAATCGAGAACATGAACAATCATTTTGGGCTAAAGATTCAAGAGCAAACAACATTCTGAACCCAGTTCTTTCAACGTGGAGCATAAATTTATGTGCAAAAATTGACTAACATTGCAACAAATAATATGTCTAAACCCGTAATTTTAAAAATATAATGAGTTTGACCCCATAAAATTAAAATCCTAGATCCGTCTCTGCCTTAGTTCTTTTACAATCTAGGACCCGGTCGAAAAGTAGCAAAGCATTACCACCTACTAAAACAAACACGAACAAACAGAAATGAATGTAGCTAAAACCATCAAACACAAAGAACAGATTTTTGCAACGATTAGCACCTGATGACCATATAATCAATGAAAAAACAGCATCAAATCACAAACCCAAGTGAAACACAGACAGATTTAAGCTTAATTCAAATATTAACTAACCTTAATTCCATACAACTCGAGTTTTTTGCAGCTACAAAGAACAGATTTTTTTTTCAAGAATTACCAACCAAAGGACCAAATTCACAATGAAAAAACAACAATGAAGATCAAACCCACGTTAAAAACGAAATGATTTTTGCTGATTTTCAAAGATTAACCATGTACAAGAACATAAACATACAACAACAGCATTGACCAGACATTAAGTGATCACACTTACGACAAATACATGATTATCGGCGGTCATCCTGATGCCACAGAGAAACAGTTTGGATTAATTGAAAACAGCTAATAGTTATTATCTCATCCATAAGAGTTGATTTCTCATATGGTCACTCAACTATTAGTTATTATCTCAGAAAGTCACTTTCTTTGTTAAAGGAAATTGAAATCATGAAGAAATGTGACTTCCTGAGATAATCAATCCTCATCCAGAAACATAAACAATCACTTGGGCTAAAGATTCAAGAGCAAACAGGAATAAACAGTAGCAATTTAGGACCCATTCAAAAAATGGCAAAGCATTACCACCTATTAAAACAAACAGAAATGAATGTAACTAAAAACATCAAACAAAAAAAATGAAAAGAAAAACAGCATCAAAGCACAAACCCAAGTGAAACACAGACAGAGTTTTGCTTAATTCAGAGATTACAACAACAACATACCCAGTATAATCCCACCAGGTGGGGTCTGGGGAGGGTAGACCCCTACCTTGTGAAGGTCAGGAGGATGTTTACAATAGACCCTAGGCTCAAGATAAGATGCAACAACAACATACGCAGTGTAATCCCACAAGTGTGGTCTGGGGAGGGTAGGATGTACGCATACCTTACCTTTACCTTTACAAGATAGAGAGGTTGTTTCCGATAGACCCTCGGCTCAAAAGAGATGTAACCGATAACAACAATAGAGATGAATAAAGACGCTTAATTCATAGATTAATTAACCTTAATTCCACAAAACTCTCAACACAACTCAGCTACAAAGAACAGATTTTTATTTTTTCAAGAACCAAATTCACAACAAATGAAGCACAAACCAACGTGAAAAAACAAAAAAGGTGTTGATGATTTTCAAAGATTAAGCATTTCCAAGAACATAAACATACAACATTGAAGCAGCATTGACTAGAAATCAAGTGATCACACTTACAACAATAAATGAGCCTTTAGGGTTGGAAAAAGGAAACAAAGCAACAAAAAAGAACCCGAAAAAGAAGGCAGAATTCAAGAAAGAAAAGATAAGCACGTAAACTAAGTGTAACTGACCTGAAAATAGCAAGAGAAGGGGAAAAAGCCAAAGAGAAAGGGTGATGAATGATGATGAGTTGGGTGTTTTTTGTTTGTATAAGGGGTGATGGTTAGGGAAAGGGAAAGGGTAAAGAGTAAAAGAACATGAAGGCAAGTGCCATTGTTGACAACACAAGCAAAAGGTTGAGAAATGGTTTGGTTTGTTTGAACTTCTTAGTGCCAGTGTGACATGTGGGAGCAAACAAGAAGAAGAGGGAGAAACAAAAATTGAAGCTTTTGAGTTTTTTGGCCTTTCACCTTTTTTTTCTTTTTTCTTTTTTCTTTTTTGTGTAAAAATGATGAAAACAACAACACAAATTGTAATAAGGAGAGGGTACGAAGTACACCTTATCTCTAACGTTGTTGGGGCAGAGAGGTTATTTCCGACAGACGCTCGACTAAAAAACTGTAGTCAATAAAAGATTACAAGAAAATAAAACCGCAAAAATATCAAGATATAGAACAAATGACAGAATTTGAAAAGAAAACAATTTGAGATGTTTTTTTTTTCTGAATTCTAAAATAATAAACTTTTATATACTTATGAGATATATTTTTACATACCATTTGACTATAGATTCTGAAATTTCAAAATTAAAAATTTGAGTATTTGAAGTTGTGATATTTGAAACTTGTGTTTGGACGTGTATTTCACTTGAATTTTTTTTTGAAGTTTGGAGAGTATGAGTGGAATTTCCCAATAAAACTGGTCTAAAGATAGATTTTGTGAGTCAATTTTTAGAACTTGAAAACACTTTGAAGATAGATTTTCAAAATCTTATCAAATTACATATACCTGAAAATAAATTTTAAAAATATGATCTAAAATCTATGGTCAAACGATAGCTTATTAACTAAAGTTTAAAGAGGGGAGTATCTTCTTTTCTTTATTGATGGTCGAAGTAAAAATTCTAAGAAAAATTATTACTCCGTATCTGTATTATGGTTAGCTCCTGAGATTACATTAGTTTGACATATAGTACATCCTTGATTAAATCTAATTGCTCTATGACTATCTGCCTCCTTTTTTGTCCAATTGTTCTGTAATTATTATATGTAAATTTTCTCAATGTTAACTAATTTGGATGGGAATTTATAAAAAGAATTTTTCTATCGCATTGCTTTATTTGATTAAAAAACAATGATGTTACAATGCTAGGCTAAGAAAGTCAATAAGGATGGATAGATTATCTATCTTTAATCAGGGGTAAACTTTATTATTTGTCATTTTGGAAAATATCAAATGTCCTGGAGTTTCAAATTAGTCAGATAAAATTTTAGGACAATAATAATTGTTTTCAAAGAAATGACCAAAAAGTGGCTGTGTGGATATTAACACTATCTCTACCTTAATAAAAGATTTCAAATTCAAGTCATAGTGCTAGAGTCCTATACATTACAATTTTAGAATTATTCAAGCCAGTAATACCGAGAATGATTAAACCAAAAAAATAAAAATACACAATGCAACTAAAATGCCTCATTCTTCTCCCTTTTATTAAAGGGCCTTTTCGACAAACCAGATTGAATTCAAGGCTCAATAACAATGTGGGCTTGGGTTGACAGACAAAGATATATAATTAGGTCTTGAATTGCTGCAATTCACAGAAATGCCCTTATTTCGGGGTGGTTTTTAATTTTTGTCCATCAAATTAGAAATCTTTAATTTTTTCCCTTCATCTAAAAATTTCTGGGTTCTGAATTTGAACCTAGGTCAGTCAAAAATTAAAATAAATCGCAAGGTTTAACGCAGAGTTTAGATTCAGGCATAAGACAAACTCTACCTTAAGACAGAGTTTGACTTATGCCTGAAATCAGCCTTATGATTTTTTTTTTAATATTTGACTGCGGGGGTTCGAACTCGAGACCTCAGGTTATTTTCACATATTTTTTAAAATAAAAGACAAAAATTAAAACCTAACAATTTGAGGGGCAAAAATTAAAGACCAATCAGTGTCTTTGAAGGGAATCCGCGCAAAAACTACTACAATAATATATAATTGGGCCTTGAATACAATGTTTGGTTGAAGAAAGCCCATTTCATAAGATAAGAGAAAGAAGATAAGATATAAATATCAAAAAAAAAATCACAACTTTTCTTAAATAAATAATCTCTTGCTTATTTTTATTAATGAATGAATATATATACAATTTACAATTTTCATAATATGAAAAATTATATTCTTATTCTACTTTCAAAACCATATTTTATTTGTACAAAAATTCTACAAGTATGATAAGTGTACAATGCAAATTAATTACAAATAACATATTACCAAATATCATAACATAAACGGCACCGTGTATATTATGGTATATTTTCACTTTCATTGCTCTATCTCTAAAAAAAATGAAACTTCAACTCCATTCTAGTCACTCTAATCTTCCATTACTCATTCAACAATTCAAGAACAATTCACCAATTAAACCCCCAAAATTACCATATGGTAAAAGACAAATTTACCAAAGAAACATAGTGAAACCAATAGCTTTGCAAATTTTGTCCAAGTCCAAGAAACTATCAAGAACTGAACTTTTTGAGTCCAAAGTTAGTTTAAGTGAGAAAAGATCAAAACTTTTGGTATTGGGAGCTGTATCTATTGGTGTAGTGTTGTTTTTAATGGGGTTTGATGATAACTATCAAGCATTGGCTTTAGGTCCTGAAGGTCCATTAATGGAAGAGTTTTGGGATAATATGAGGAGATATGCTATTTATGCATTAACAGTTAGTACTGGAGTTTTATTGGCGGTTTTTGAGCCTATTTATGAGCTTTTAAAGAACCCCATTTCTGCTATTTTAATCTTGATTATTATGGGAGGAAGCTTTTATTTTGTTACTCAAGGGGTATCAGCTATGGCTGGTATTACTGATTTTAGTTATGATTATAATTATTAGATTTGAGTTTTCGTTTATGTATAAAGAGGGATTTTTCCTTGTATGTTTATGCTTAAATTCAATAAGAGATATATATTTTGCCTTCAACTTATAGTGTTGTATTCTGTTTTTGTATATTTTGTCTTTTATTTCAAGCAGAGGTCTATCGTGAACAACCTCTTACCCCTCAGACCCCACTTGTGGGACTACATTGGGTATGTTGTTGTCTGTTTTAGTATACTTGATATTTTATTGTTGAGACCGGTGTGATTTTAGTTTGTAATGCTTCCCTATTTGATAAAATCAGTTTTTCCAATCAAGACTTGAGGGGAAAATTTTGATTTTGTTTTGCTATTCTGTTTGAGATTAGGCTAAATGAACGACTTGATCGGTGAGGATTGATATAGTCAACCCTAATTTATTTGGATTGAAGTGCAGTTGTAGCGGTTGAGGAAATTCTAAAACAAAGCAGATGTGCATCATAATCATATGATCAAACTTGATCCATGAGGAACTTAATTATGGATTTGAGTTTGCTTTCAAACCCCAGTAGCTTCTAAATTCAAGCATTGCCTGCCCCAAAATAGCCATGATCAAGGTATACACTTAGATTAGTAGTTGATTCCACAGCGTGAACCCGTGACAAAGGTCATATCAAGGTATTCATTTAGATTAGTAGCTTGTTCCACAGCTTGAACCTGTGACAAAGGTCATATGATCAAGGTATTCATTTTGATTAGTAGCTGGTTCCACAGCTTGAACCCGTGACAAAGGTCATATCAAGGTATTCACTTTGATTAGTTGATGGTTCCACAACTAGAACCTGTGACAAAAGTCATATGGAGACAACTTTTTATCATTGCGCCAAGACTCCCCTTCAATGGGCATTCAACTCAAACCCAAATATTGCTTAAGCACAACTATACTAAGAATTTGAAATAAACATTATTTGCATTGATGCCATAAATTACAAAACTAAGATACTAGTAATACCATACACAAGTTAAGACTACTGATTCTTGGACTTTCAGACTGGTCTTAGCCCAAGAAAAGTTCCCAAAAGAAGTACTACATTTTTACAAACCATTAGATTTAGCAGGCAGTGGAAGATACAGAGAGAGGATATTTAAAGGTATTGACATATTGAAAAGTGAGGGATTGTCCAGGACTGAGAGGCTCTCCGTCGTTGACAAGGCAATTGTTAAATATACACAATACACACACAATATACATGTGTATATTGTGTATATTGCTCTCGGTTTCTCCCTCTCGGTTTTCTCCTGATTACCGTATATAGAGTATCTAATTTAGGTAATATTTAGTATCCTAGTTTAGGTAATGCTGTAATGTAATTAGTATTGTACACTTACCATAATAATTGTATTACCATAAATGTATAGTTAGTATCCAAGTAGAATAAGGTTTTAGGAATAGAATAGGAATATGATTCTCCTATTATGAAAATATGTATCTTGTATATATATTCCTTCAATTAATGAAAATAATCAAGGATTATTTCTTTCATGGAATTAGAAGTCTAGGTCTTAAATTCCTCTCCAAAATTCCTTCCTCATTCTCGTCCTAAGCCTCGAAAATCGAGCCCTCCTTCTCGAGTTTCGAGCTGACGATTCCTCCTTCTCCCAATTTTTTTTCTTCCAAATCCCTCAATCACATATTGTTCTATCAGTATGTCTACATCAAATAACATGTTTCATCCTGCCCTTGCAGTTTCTAACATCAAGAATAACATCCCTCTTGTTCTTGAAATAGAAAACGTCTAATATGCGACGTGGGCCGAACTGTTCAAAATTCACGCACGCTCACATCAAATCATCCATCACATAATACCCGGGGCTCCTGAGGATACGGAGGTGCCAAAACGCCAGGATGATCCTAAGTTGTGGACGACTCTTGATGCCACTGTCCTCCAGTGGGTATATTCCACAATTTCTACCGACCTTTTGCAAACAATTATTGAGCCTGACGCTATGGCACAGGCGACTTGGGATAGACTGTGTGATATATTCCAAGATAATCAAAATTCTAGAGCCGTTACCCTTGAGCAGGATTTCTCCCACGTCAATATGGAAGATTTTCCTAATGTTTCGGCTTATTGCAAAAGATTAAAGGAATTGGCGGACCAACTTCGCAACGTTGACGCGCCAATTTCGAACGATCGTTTGGTCCTCCAAATGGTTTCCGGCCTCTCCGAGGCCTATAATGGTGTTGGAACGCTTCTTCGGCAAAGTAATCTACTTCCGCAAGTTCGTTCTATGCTTACACTCGAAGAAGCAGGCATGGCAAAAAGAGCGGCTACCGGTGCTAGTCCCGTAGTCATGATGACCGAGTCCATGGTTTATCCTACCGGTTCCACCAACTCGGGCCAAAACCGCAACAACGGTGGCGGCAAAAAGGGTGGAAATAAGAAAAATAATGGCAAGAACCGCGACGGCAACAACGGCGGCAGCCGACAGAATGGTGGTGGCGGTGGTGGTCCCCGCAATGGTCAGCAACAACAGTTCTGGGCCCCACAGTGGGCCCCTATGCCATGGCAGTGGGCCTCACATCCACAGTTTGGGCCCAGCCAATTTTCGCCCAACTGGCGGTAGGCTGCCAACAGCAGCAGTCCAGGTCCAGCTCCCCCTGGCCCAACTACAGTCAGCAATCTGGGCCGAGACCGCAAGCAGGGGTGTTTGGGCCTCGGCCCCCGCAGGCCCATCACGCAGCGGCACCCGCGTCTACCGACATCGAAGCTGCAATGCACACGTTTGGTTTAAATCTTCCAGACCCAAATTGGTATATGGACACCGGTGCCACTACCCACATGACATCCGATTCAGGTACGCTCTCGTCTTATTCCAATTTGAGCAACTCTCGCGATATAATTGTTGGTAATGGTAATTTTATTCCAATTCGTGGTTATGGTCATAAAACGTTATCTCCCCCTCATCCACCTATTATCTTGAAAAACACCCTACACCCTCCCAAATTGATTAAAAACTTAGTCTCTGTCCGTAAATTCACTACTGATAATTCCGTTTCTATTGAATTTGATCCATTTGGTTTCTCTGTGAAGGATTTCAAGACGGGGAGTCCTCTCATGAGGTGTGATAGTAGGGGAGATCTTTATCCTATCACACCCAGTTCCGGTCCATCGAGTCAAGCACTGTCATCCGCGTTTGCAGTCATCTCTCATTCCTTGTGGCATGCTCGTCTTGGTCATCCGGGATCATCTATTTTGTCATCTTTAGATAAATATAGTTTTATTTCATGTAAGGGTACGAGTAGTACTCCAAATTGTCAGTCTTGTTCTTTAGGGAAAATTGTTAAGTTGCCATTTGTAGACTCAAACTCTCATACTTTAATGCCATTTGGTATTATTCATAGCGACTTATGGACGTCTCTTGTTCTTAGTTCTGTGGGTCATCGATATTATGTTCTCTTTTTGTATGATTATTCTAAATTTTTATGGACGTTTCCAATAGCGAAAAAATCTCAAGTTTTAGATAGAAGTAGTAGAATATTTGTAGCTAAAAATTAGGAAGTGATTTTTGTACTTTTACCTTTCAATTTAAAGTTAAAAATTTTGTCTTAATTATTAGTAAGTCCCCTTTTATTAGGAGGTTGAGGAGAAGACCAGTGATGAAGAGATTGCTGAAGAAGTTGGCATTGTTGATGTTGAGGTGACTGCTGAAGAAATTGACATGCGTGATTTGAAGTTTTATATTTTGAAGGTGAGATTTTTGTATAATTTTTTGTCCTAAATTACGAGAGACAATCTAAACCGATAGTTTATTTTTCAAGATGCTTAGAGTAGCGTTATACATCAAGAAAATCAAAGAAAGAGGTGGAAGTTGAGGAAGAAGCCTCACAAAGCAGTTTCTTCTTGAGGAGAAAATAAAAGAAGCTGAGTATGAAATCATCAAAATGGACGCTAAACTAGAAGATTGATACTTCTTAAGTCCCGACTTGATGAATTGAGAGTGACATAGTATGTTAAGACATTTCAGGGAAACTGGTGTGTTTTGTAGGTAAAATGTTGCTTTGTAACACAAACTGGTGTGGTACCGTGATTGGTGTGTGTTGTTTTCTAAGAATTTATTTGATGAGGCTGGTGTGTTTTGTAGTTAACAATATTGCATATTGATATTGTTGTGCACATTTTTTGGAATTTTTTATCAATTTTCCCTTTTTGCAGTATTTGTTTAATAAATGACCCTCTTTTTTATTTTTTATTTTTGGATTTTTTAGATCACAATCTAAAGCCCCTTTTAGCAAACTAAAACTTTTATTGAAAAACGTTAGAAATCTTATAAGTTATTATAAAAGTTAGATGACTGTGTTATTTGGTTTGTGAAATTGAATGGCCTAAGCTATTTGGAAAGGTAATTTTCCAAAGTCAAATTTCGTTGAGAAATGAAAGAGATATTGGTCCACAAAGTAAGGTGTTTGAGGCATGAAAATATGGTGTGGGACAAATCTACCACATCGGTGGGAAAAGAAAGAATTGCTCTCTTTATAAGTCTCTAAAGTGGTAAAGGGTTTGGGACCCCAAGGGGTATCCCATGTGTTTAAAGGAGGGAGGACCTGGATGTGCTTGGGTTCAAGGCTAAGCCCACACGCGCGCTGCCGCCGCCCGCCCGTCCGGTCCGGTCTCGGGTCGTGGGCTGTGGGGACTTTCTGATATTATCTTTTTGGATCCCAAATTGCTTAATATTTACAATTTGGTCCCTAGAGTTTCTGAAAAGTTGATTTTGGGAGTGACGGAAGGCAGAAACTTTCTGCCTACCGTTTGGACTATTTTTGGAGCATTAACCAGCCATTACTTGGCTGTTAACTACTCCATAAACAGCCTCCTTCAACGCCCTCCTCCTTGCTATATATTGAGCTATTTTGGCTCAATAACGTGACAGATATATACACGAAAATAGCAGCATATTTCAGCAACGAAAAACAGTGCACTGACAGTGAGAAAAACACTCGAAAATACCCAAAAATAGTGATGAAATACAGTGTGATATACACGAGATATACACAATAGAGACACACTATATACACAGAGACAAAACAGAAGAGAAAACAGAAACTCTTCCTTCCTTTTCCATTTCTTCAGCAAGTCGATTCATATTTGTTTTCTTTGTCAGACTCAACCTATTGGCTTTGTAGTGTTGAGATTAAAGTGTTGTTTTATCTTGGGAGACTATTGCCCGCTAACGTAAAATCATATATACGGGGCAATCTTGTCTTAAGGACAAAGTGCAATCACTCGACTCAACACACAACGTTGTAACCATCCAGATTTAGTTGTTTCTTGATTTCAGGTTATCAAGTTTCAAGACACAACAAGCTTGGGCAGTTTTGAAGAATGACCATTTATTTATCCTTTCGAACACTTGTAATAGTTATTTGCTTCCCGTACTGCTTTATAAAGTACAATAGAGTACCAATAAAGACATTTCAGGAAACTGGTGTGTTTTGTAGGTAAAATGTTGCTTTGTAACACAAACTGGTGTGGTACCGTGATTGGTGTGTTTTTGTTTTCTAAGAATTCATTTGATGAGGCTGGTGTGTTTTGTAGTTAACAATATTGCATATTGATATTGTTGTGCACATTTTTTGGAATTTTTTATCAATTTTCCCTTTTTGCAGTATTTGTTTAATAAATGACCCTCTTTTTTTATTTTTTATTTTTAGATTTTTTAGATCACAATCTAAAGCCCCTTTTAGCAAACTAAAACTTTTATTGAAAAACGTTAGAAATCTTATAAGTTATTATAAAAGTTAGATGACTGTGTTATTTGGTTTGTGAAATTGAATGGCCTAAGCTATTTGGAAAGGTAATTTTCCAAGGTTTATGTTTATAAAACTTTTGAAAATAATGACTTAAAAAGATAAGTTTTTGTAAATTCAGTCTGTTTTTTCAGTATGACAATTGTTTGGGAAAATATTTCAGAGAATGGGCCTCTAGGGATGAAGGTCCCAGCTGATTCTATATGGACTTCCAGGGAGAGGGGTAGTTGGGCTTGCAACGATCCTAGTCCTAGGATTAAGAAAATTGATCAACATTTCCTTTATTAAAAATAAAAATACAAAAAATAAGCTTAGATAACTCTCTGATTACTCTAAGGTAGGATACATTGCGTAAAGAATGATCTCTTAAGATTTTTTACAAATTGAATAGAAGCTCTCCCGCAAAAAGCTCTCCACTACTCTTAGTAAGATTATCTTTTTAGACTTATCAATTGCGACCTACAAATCATTTTTATAACATTGACTTATAAATCATATTCACTAACTTCAATTTACAAATCACATTTGTCAACAACTTACACTTACAAATCGTATATTTTCAACCCCAACTTACGAATCACAATTGTCAATCACAACCTACAAAAATCGTATTGATCATCCGCGACTTATAAATTACTTTTATCAATTACCACTTACAAATCACATTTAACTGCAATTTACAGTTATTAATTGCGATTTACAACTCATTTATCAGTCGTGACTTAAAATCGCAAGCTAAAAAAATCTTGTTGACCATCAACTTAGACACACAATTAGGTCAAACTAAAATTAAAGATAAATAAAAGGATTAAGTTATTATAGCTACTTGTGAAAATGCAATTTTTTTGGGTGGGGTGGGGTCGGGGGGGGGGGGGTTGGTGTAGAGAATTCAGACACTAAACATACACATACACATCAACACCTACTACAAATTAAAAATGGTGCCCTTGTTGTTGTGTTAGTCTAAACTCTATTCGATGGAATTTTATTAGGAAAACGATGTACTTATATTGGAGAAAAATGTGGCATTTTAAGCATTATTGCATATATTCAACCAGATTAATTATCAACAAAAGCACCATTACTTTAATATTAGAGGACACCGTAACATTTTAAACAAGCAATTTAAACATTTTAACCCCCCTCTATAGGATTTTATTGGTTTCAAAACACATAAGTAAGGCACATCGGAAATTTAAAATTTTGTTTCTTACTTACCCCAAAAACTTTGATAATCTGATATGGTTATACAACAATCAAAACCTGTAAGGCTGTAACATAAAACATAAAACTTAAAGGTTATAGTATCTGGAGTCTTTATCTACTATAAGATGGACACGCGGTTGCCCTTCCGATTGCAAGCTCCAAGCTTCAATGTATTTCTCTTTCGCAAAGCTAGGAAATCCGGTAGAGGTTCGAGAGAGTTTTAATTCTAAGTCTCTAAGGCTTAGAATGATAATCTGAAATTGGTGTGTGAATAATGAAGAGAATGTCACTATTTATAGTTGAAAAATAGGTCAAAACCGGATTAGGATTTGACCTTGGGCCTGGCCCAGAAATTGATGCAGAGGCGCCGCAGCCCTAGGGTATGGGCGCCGCGGCGCTCGATGAGTTTCTGCACCGTCTCGATTTATTTTTCATGCATTCTTAATTAAATCCAAAATCCAATTTTGACTTAATTAAAATAATCATTATTCATTTAAATGTCTCGATTCTAAATCAAACATTTAATTACTTTCTTAAAACATCCTTAGATCAAAACGGAGAATCGACATAATGTGACCCTACATGCCTTCTCATATCGACATTAATCAAATTAAGGTCTACGCGGAACTCCTAGACGGCGCCGCAAGACGAACTCAATATGTGAAGTACGTTTACGTGAATCCAGTAAACTTAACATTTATGTGGTAAGATAAAATCCTTTCATTCACGACACACCCGATCAAGCTTAGGATTTGTCAAGTGTATATCTAAATGGCTTAATCATTGTATCTCATCTATATTAGTTGACAACTAGACCATAATCTAAATATGTCTATTGCGTTGGCCAACGACTTAGTCAACTTAATATCACTGAGACTCCGAGTGTTCTCTCGAATATACATTCGAGGAATGAATCCTAATATTGGCTTAACTACCACCTTTAATCCACATCGTAATGTACCCAATACAAGCTGTATCTCAATCTACAAGGCATTTGAGCTTAGGACAGGATCAAAGTACATTACTTTGTAGACAAGGCGTGTATTGACCTCAAGTTTAAGGACTTCTATCTCCCACACGTTGATCATACTTTAGACAAGTATAATAAACAGTGTATCAGCAGGGTATACAAATACTTTCAAAGTATCCATGTGTCCATCACGAGTAATCAGTACTCATAGCAGGTGATACATACTACATCCTCTAAGGATGTGATGCAGACCACATGTCGACTTATCACATATCATTTTATCCCATTCTCGATGATCATTAGTCAAGGCTATTTAAGAGTTACGTTATACTATTAATATCTCACACTATTAATAACAACGTAACCTCCAAGGATGCATATTATAGAATATTGCAAACAATCAATTAATAATTTAATAATTGCAAATGCTAAAATATTAATCTCCATTAATAATAATACGAATGTGTATAAAGTAAATTTGTCCTAATACAGATTGTCTCTAGGACATAAATATACTTTCAATCTCCCTGTTGGCCTAGAGCCAATCTCCAACATATCTAATGCCCATATTCTCAAAATGACCATTATGCTTGACTAAACTTAATGGTTTAGTGAATGGATCAGCTAGATTATTGTTTGTGGGAACATAGTCTAATCTAAAATCTTCAGTCTCCACCATCTCCCTTAGTATGTGGTACTTCCTTGGTACATGCTTATTTATGTTTGTTGATCTTGGTTCCTTATCTTGTGCAATCGCACCAGTGTTGTCACAATAAATCGTTATTGGACAAGTGGCACTTGGAACAACCCCCAGTGCCTTCAGGAACTTAGATATCGCGACAACTTCTTTACCAGCTTCCGATCCAGCAATGTACTCAGCTTATGTTGTCGAATCAACAGTTGTAGCTTGCTTGGAACTTTTCCAACTCACTATTCCGCCATTGAAAATGAAGGTATATCCAGACTGAGATTTGAAGTCATCAAGATCTGTCTGGAATCTAGCATCAGTGTACCCAGTACATACCAGCTTCTCTTATCCACTATAGACTAAGAAATATTCTTTAGTTCGACTAAGATACTTAAGAATACTCTTGACTGCTTTCCAGTATTCCTCCCCAGGATTCTACTGGAAATTTGCAAGTCATAATAAGTGCATGGCCACATCTGACATCGTACAGGTCATGACATACATGATAGATCCTATAGCTGAAGCATATGGGATTCTTTTCATGCGTTCAAGTTCTCTAACAGTAGAAGGACTATCCTTCTTTGATAACTTGATCCCTTGACCCATATGAAGATTTCCCTTCTTGGAGTTTTCTATAGAGAATCGTCTTAGCACTTTGTCTATGTATGTGGACTGTGACAGCCCCTACAATCTATTAGGTCTATCTCTATAGATCCTAATTCCAAGAATGTAGCAGTCTTCACCCAAGTCCTTCATCATGAAGGTGCTGGATAACCATTCCTTGACTGATTGCATGAGAGTCTTATTATCTCTCATTATTAATATGTCATCTATATATATAACAATGAAGACAATACTCCCTTCCTTGCGCTTACTATAAACGCAGGAATCTTCTTTGCTTCTAACAAAGTCAAATGATTTGACTACTTTGTCAAAGCAAATATTCCAACTCCTTGAGGCTTGCTTAAGTCCATAAATGGACTTATGTAGCTTGCATACTGCTTTGGGCTTAGTCTTGGATGTAAAACCCTCAGGTTGTATCATATACACCTCCTCAATTAAGTTACCATAGAGTAAAACAGTTTTAACATCCATTTGCCAAATATCATAATCGTAGTATGCGGCTATTGCAAGCAAAATCCGGATGGACTTAATCTTCGCAACAGGTGAAAATGTTTCATCATAATCGACCCCAGGCCGTTGATTATAACCTTTATCCACCAATCTTGCCTTATAAGTCTGTACCTTGTCATATGCATCAATCTTCTTCTTGAAGACCCATTTGCATCCTATGGGTCTAACCCCTGTTGGCAAATCAACCAAGTTTCAAACTTGATTGATGTACATCGAGTTCATCTCAGATTTCATAGCTTCTTGCCATCTCTGCGAATCAATGTCTAACATAGCTTCGTTGTAGGTTATAGGTTCATTGTCATCAGGAATATCTATCTCATTGTGTGTTTCAACAAGGAGATTAAGTCTTTCAGGCGGACGATGAGTCCTAGTGGTCCTACGGAGTTGATTATTCTGCGTTTCAGTGTTTGTTGCATTCTGATTGTGATAAGGCCTTTATGTGTTGGACAATCCATCACCTTGAGAGCTTTCAGGAATGTCATTTTCATGTATTTCCTAAATAGAATGATGTACAACCATTGTATCATCTTTCATTGGTTGTGTATGAGAGTCTTGTATTTCTGCACTATCTCTCACAGCACTCCCACTGGCTGAAGGGCGTACTCTAAGTACTCAATCTTCACCAGATACTCCCACTGAATCCTTGTTTAGGTCATTCGACAAGGGTTCAACTTCTGTGTTATCTTGTGGTTCTAGAATTTCTTCAAGTTCTATCTCATTGCAGCTCTGTTCCTTGTAGACATATTCTTCTTCAAGAAAAGTTGCATTTCTGGAAACAATGACCTTATGTTCTCCAGGTAAATAGAAGTAGTATCCCTTAGTTTCCTTTGGATACCCCATAAAATAATATTTCTCACTTTTAGATTCCAACTTGTCAGTAAGCATCTTCTTTACATATGCAGGGCACCCCATGGTCGCATGTGTTTAAGTGCCGGCTTCTTGCCATTCCATATCTCATATGGAGTTTTCTCTACTGACTTTGAAGGAACCCTATTTAGAATATAAATTGAGTTTTGCAATGCATAACCCCAAAGGTATGTTGGTAGAGCTGAGAAACTCATCATGGATCTAACCATATCTAATAGGGTTCGATTTCTCCTTTCAGCAACACCATTCATTTATGGCGTTTCAGGGGGTGTCCATTGTGATTGGACTCCATGAAGCTTCAAATAATCCAGAAATTCCTTACTTAAGTATTCACCTCATCGATCTGATCGAAGTGTCTTGATACTTGTTTCAAGTTGCTTCTCTACTTCTGACTTGTACTCCTTGAATTTCTCAAAGGCTTCGGACTTATAATTCATAAGATACACATGCCCAAACCTTGTGAAATCGTCTGTAAAAGTGATGAAGTAAGGGAAGCCTCCCTTAGCTTGAGTTGAAATTGGCCCACATACATCAGGTATGGACCAACTCAAGTACCTCTTTGCTCGTACCCCTTTCCCAGAAAGTGGTTTGTTGGTCATCTTTCCTCTCAAGCAAGATTCACAGTTACCATAGGACTCCAAGTCAAATGGTTCCAGGTAGTCTAACTTTCTTAATCTTGTTATCCTTGATTCGTTGATGTGACCAAGTCTACAATGCCATAAGTAGGTGGGGTTTCTTGGATTACTTATCTTAGCTCATTTATTTTGCACATTGAAAATTTCACGACTACAGTTTAACTTATACAATTCATCCACAAGCGGAGCATTTTCACAACCAAAACCATTGTAAGACAGTACATAACTGCCATTGGCAATAAATGAGGAAAACCCCTAAATGTCTAACATTGGGATATAAATGATATTTCTCGTTAATGAGGGAACAAAATAACAATTATTTAGTTCTAAACAAAAGCCTGAAGGTAAATCTAGTCTATAAGTTTTCATGCGTTCAACATATACTCGTGCTCTATTTCCAACGCGTAGGTCTACCTCCCAAGGTCCAACCTTTCTGCTGTTAATTAGGCCCTGCACATTACTACAAATGTGCGATCCACAAGTGGTATCCAATACCCAGCAGTGGGAGTTACTTATAGACATATTTATTTCAATGATAAACATACCTTGTCCAGTAGAGGTAGACGCACCTAGTGCTTTACCTCCTCTTGGAACTGTGTAGTCCCTCTTTTGAACATGCGCTGACACTTGTTCCCTTTCGTTCAGCTTACATTTGAAAGGGTCTCTCAACAGTTCATACTCCATTGTTTGAGACTGTTTTTCATAGAGACTCTTCAAGTGTTCTAGCATTTTATTGGGGCCCATGTTTTCATGTTGCCTCTGTAACTCCATAGTCATGGAAGACAACATTATACATTTTGCCAAGGTAGCATCGTTCAAACGTTTCTGATAAGCCACCTTGTCAACAGGGCATACTCATAAGAGTTTTCAGCAGGGACTGTGGGGAATACTGTGTCTAACACATACTCAATTCTTTCTAGCCTTAACACCAATCACAGATTTCTTAACCAGTCAGGTAATTTAATCCAGTCAACTTGTTTGTCTCGACCAACATTTTCAGTAATAGATTCGACATTTTATACGACTGAAGAAACAAATAGACTTGAAATTAGACTCTAATATAATTTCTATTGAACACATTCTTTAACTAATTTACATGGTCTGTAGTTTAATTAGCTCTCACTATTTTAACATACTCTTCGACTCCATGGAAGAATACAGATTCATATCAAATATAGTCATAATGGGCCATGATCCAGGTTTATGCTATCTTCGCGTTTGCTGTGGCTGATAAATTCAACAACATAATCTGGACAGGTAGGGCCTCGACGCTAATCATTAGGGTCGCGGCGCCATTGAGGCAGAAGTCTTTCGCCTTCTGCAAAATGCATTAGCGCCGCAGCGCTCCACCATGGAGCCGCGACGCCTGTTGTCCAGTGAGTCCATGTTTTGAAACGAGGCATTAGCGCCGCGACGCTCCACCATGGAGCCGCGGCGCCGCCTTGAAACCCTAGCAAGCGTCGCGGCGCTGATGTCCTGACAAACGTTTATGTGTTGATTTTTTTTTCAAAATCGTTCAACCCCTAAATCTAATTTAGGGATCAATTCACATGTCATTTATCATCACCCACCATTATCAATAACGCCCATATCGACCATCATCCGTTCTTAGCCGTGCACCGTGCAATGAGCCGGACAAAGCACTTTTGGCTTAGTTCGAGTTAGAGCGGAATGACTTTCTCGAGTTAGCGTAGGAGATAATTTAGGGTGATATCAAAAGGTCAACATAAGTTCAAGACATGTAGGATTTCAAGAAACCTCGTTTTAATCCAATTTTATGTGTAACCCATATTATTACTTTATTCAATTGTAATATAACCATTGAACCAGCCTGGGCTCTGATACCACTGTAAGATTTTGTTGGGTTCAAATCACATAAGTAAGGCACATCGAAAGTTTAAAATTTTATTTCTTACTTACCCCAACAACTTTGATAATCTGGTATGGTTATACAACAATCAAAATCTGTAACATAAAGCATAAAACTTACAGGTTATAGTATCTGGAGTCTTTATCTACTATAAGGTGGACACGCGGTTGCCCTTCCGATTGCAAGCTCTAAGGTTCAATGTATTTCTCTTTCGGAAAGCTACGAAATCCGGTAGAGGTTCGAGAGAGTTTTAATTCTAAGTCTCTAAGGCTTAGAATGATAATCTGAAGTTGGTGTGTGATTAATGAAGAGAATGTCACTATTTATAGTTGACAAATAGGTCATAATCGGATTAGGGTTTGACCTTGGGCCTGACCCAGAAATCTATGCGGCTCTAGGATATAGGCGTCGCGACTCTCGATGAGTTTCTGCACCGTCTCGATTTATTTTTCATGCATTCTTAATTAAATCCAAAATCCAATTTTGACTTAATTAAAATAATCATTATTCATTTAAATATCTCAATTTTAAATCGAACATTTAATTACTCTCTTAATACATCCTTCGATCGAAACGGACAATCGACATAGTGTGACCCTACAGGCCTTCTCATATCGACATTAATCAAATTAAGGTCTACGCGGAACTCCTAGACGGCGCCGCAAGACGAACTCAATATGTGAAGTACGTTTACGAGAATCCCGTAAACTTAACCTTTATGTGGTAAGATAAAATCCTTTCATTCACGACACACCCAATCAAGCTTAGGATTTGTCAAGTGTCTATCCAAATGGCTTAATCATTGTATCTCATCTCTATTAGCTGACAACTAGACCATATTCTAACTATGTCTATTGCGTTGGTCAACGACTTAGTCAACTCAATATCACTGAGAATCCGAGTGTTCTCTCGAATATACATTCGAGGAATGAATCCTAATCTTGGCTCAACTACCACCTTTAATCCACATCGTAATGTACCAAATACAAGCCGTATCTCAACCTATAAGGCATTTGAGCTTAGGACGAGATCAAAGTACATTACTTTGTAGACAAGACGCGTATTGACCTCATGTCTAAGGACTTCTATCTCTCATACGCTGATCATACTTTAGACAAGTATAACAAACAGTATATCTGCAGGTATACCAATACTCCAAAGTATTCATGTATCCATCACGAGTAGTCATTACTCGTAGCAGGTGAGACATACTACATCCTCTAAGGATGTGATGCAGACCACATGTCGACTTATCGCATATCATTTTATCCCATTCTTGATGATCATTAGTCGATGCTATTTAAGAGTTACGTTATAATATTAATATCTCACACTATCAATAACAACGTAACCTCCAGGGATGTATATTATAGAATATTGCAAACAATCAATTAATAATTCAATAATTGCAAATGTCAAAATATTAATCTCCATTAATAATAATATGAATGTGTATAAAGTACATTTATTCTAATACAGATTGTCTCTAGGACATAAATATACTTCACCCTCCACTTTTTGTTGAAGGGAGGAAAATAAATTAAAAGGAGATAATTTTAATAATATACAATTTAACACAAGAAATTACATTTTTATAGTCACATTTTTAATTTATATTTACATAGCCATATTTTCACGGTACACAATTTTATATATCTGGAGTAGACAATGTATCAACCTTATATAAAAATATAAATTTTATACAACAGTATACAACTTTATGAACTTACTGAAGATAATATATCAACCTTGTATAATAGTATATAAGAGATGCTTAACCACACTTTTACATTGTTATACAAAATTATACAAATGTTTTCTCCTCCTCCACCAATGTACCGACTACCTCTATCGCCACCTCCACTGCTAAATCAACTTTTTTCCCAGAGAATTTAGAGCACCTGCACTTCTTTTTCTTTAAGATCACATGGAATAAAAGGGGTTAGGACTCTTCTTGTTCACTAAAAATCTTGACAAAAAAAAGAAGAAGATACAATACATGATGAGAGATATAGGGGATTAAAGTGTCAAAATACAACATTCTTGGGATAATACATGCCCAAATTTAATGCATTGCTAAAAAAATAAAGTAACAAAAAGTTAAAAAAAAGAGAGGAGAAAGTGCGATTTATTTGGTCCAAATAGTTTCGCCGGTCTCCAAATTTCTCTGATAAACGAGAGGGCCGGTGAAGTTGCAGTAGCGGAGGTTGACGCCGTCAAACACTTGAGTTCTGTTGCAATTGCAGATGAGGAGAGACCCAGATCCGAACTCACGAGAGCACCATCGGAAAATCCATAACCGCCACTAGTCCCCATTTCCTCTGTTCCGCTCATTGTAACACCGTGAAACACACACCCAATCCTGTCCACCAAACAAAATTCGAAAATCAGTCCGAAACCACCACAAACACCATAAAACCACCGAAGATGGTGGTTCATGGTGGAGGGGCTGGTCGGGCCCAATGAAGCTCGCCGGAGATGGAGGAGGTCCACCGGAGAAGAAGAGGGAGAGGGGAGGATGAACAGTGATGTATCCGCTGAAAAGAATTTGAAGATATTGAGTCTTTTTGGGTAATTTAATAAACATGGACTAATTCGAAAAATATTTTTTTTCAAATTGTGATGCAATGTTATTTTTCCTCCCTTAAAACAATGAATAAGAAAAAAATCATTTCGCTTGAAAATTTAGTGTTATTTATATGCTATGTGAATTAAATTATAATTTTATACAAGTATATAAACTTAAAATTCTTCTTACGATTCGATCTTAATTATGAATCCCTCTCTTAAGAAAATCTTTGGTTCGCTTGACAAAGTTATACATGAATTATAATTTTGGAATTATTATTCCTAGGATAAATAATTCTAAGATTTTAGTACAAATATATATTGGCATTAGCTAATACACGTAACTAAATACGAAATTCATGTAATCTCAAATTTTATTTGGGGATTAGTATTATTCCGGTAATCAAACAACCCCTAAGTTTAGTAGAGCTATAAATATATCAATGGTGTTTGATAGAAAAAGGAAGGAATGATGAAACAAATTACTAGCAAGTAAAGATAACAAGCACTATCTTATCACAATTCACCTACCCAACAAAATTATCCAAACATTATTATATATTAGAAAAATAACCTTCACAGCTTAGTTTGTGACCACATTTGATGTCACTTTCATAAACATAAATCTTGGTTCCATTAAGCCAAATGGATGTACTAACTAAAGTTAATCACATTAATTCCTCAATCAATTAACCCCCCCCCCCCCCCGCTTTGAATATTTCGAATCTTATTGCTATTTTAATTTTAAACATTTCAATCAACAAATACTTTGAATATTCCACATATCTATATTTGTCTTGTACTTAATTATTTTTATTCTAAGGGAAGTAGGCAAAAAAGAGTCTTCCCTTTGTGGTCTTACCAAAAACATTATGTATAATAGAAATTACCACTATATATGGCAAGTGTCATCCAACTCATAGTAGTGAAATATGTTTTTTTCCCTTTCATTTTATCTTCATCAATCCGATTAGATCATTCATACTTAAAAGCAAAGATGAGCTAGGCTGTTAATCTTTCAAGAAATAGTTTTGATTCCTCAAACATGGAATATTTTTTTTATACTTTTAAGCCACTTCTCATGAGTTTGAACCCTTTTTTTTCAATTTTGTGTCATCAATACCTCATTTTCTTGGTGTTTTACCAATGACTTGTTATTAAGTTCACCAAAAACCAATGTTTTAAGGAGTGCTTAACGCTCAAGCAACTGCTTAGTGTTAAGTAAGAGGTTTTATCAAGGTAACCATCACAGTCTACCCAAAGATTATCATGACTAATCCAAGTTATACATCTTTCTCTTCTACCCTCCCTCCACCCCACCCCAAATTAAAGAGAGAGAAAAATGAGCCCTCTACCCCTAACTCTTTTCATTAACTATATGGTATAATTAAAATTTACTGATCCGACTAATTCAAATTCTCACGACATAAGACTCATTAAAGGGAAAGCAGCTCCATACCACACGAGTCTTTACATTTTCAGTGCTCAAATCCAAGACCCATTATTATTATTAGTAATTTATTTTTGAAGTATGGGACTAACTAGATATGAGACTTGGTCACACACCGCTTATCTGTTGCTTAATTAGTGAAAGCTTCACAAGGCAGATTCTCCATAGAAGGGTAGGAGAACTTAAACTTTTTGTTCTCTAGCTAATAACATTTGTCTTTCTTATTTTACTTTGACTATATTTTCTAATTATAAATTAAATGCCACCTAGCTCTCTCCATTTTCTTTTTTGTTTTGTTTTCTGGTTCTATAAAAGACAATCTTCATGAATATTTCATAATTAAACCATATTATATAATAATAGAAAAGTTAAGAATCGGTTAGTATATTATATAATAATAGAAAAGTTAAGAATCGGTCTACTAACTATTTTTTAGTGATGGGGTTGTTTGTTAATAGAGAGAAGAAATTATTGGAATATGTCAAAGTTAAAATAAAACAAATGGGAATTTAGAAATTGTCATTAGGCACATTGTCAGAGGTGGCCAAGATTTTAAACTTTAAAGCTTATGATCAGTTCAGCCGGTATTCTAGTCTTTTTAAGTTTTTAATAATTTATATATTTAATGAATTTTTTTAGATTAATACAATATTTGGATCAAAGTTACTGAATTTGCTGGATTCGCACTCATTGCCTAGTGGAATATTAGTTAAAAAAACTGGCTTAGCCGGCTCTTATTTGTTGTTATTTTCTATAGAGTTTGCTTCACAGCAAGAGAAGTCATCTTTTTATAGTCCACTTTTTGCGGCCAATTTTGCTTATAAGTAATGGAACTCTTTAAAATACCTTTATTCTCCTATATTTTACACAAAACCCTTAATATTTTTCTCCACTAGTTGTTGTTATATATGTTGTGTTAATTCGTTGCACTAGCAAGAAGCTATAGCAACTTACTTATTGAAGACAGAAAAAATAAGAAGAAAATGGTAGGGTTTGATGTATTTGGTGGTGAAGAACATTATTTTCCTGGCCATCATACTGATGCTGTTATCTTTGAACTTAATAGTTTGCAGAACCAACTCAAAGGTAATTTAGTTTCCTCTTTCTTACCCAAAATCCCTTCTTGCGCACATGCACCTCAACTATTTCATCGAGTACTTGTTATCTCCACCAGCACAAGTACTGAATTAACTCGTTCATCAAGACTTAGATAGATAAGATAACATAACAAGCTTATTCCCTGTGTTTTTACAACCTTCAACCTAGCACTTGTCGAACGTGCATGTCTTGACCTCTCTCAATTTTTTCCCCTTTGAATGAACGCAATCAACGATGATAATTCGTGTAACTGAATTCAACTTGTATTAAATTAAGGTTTAAGTTTTTTTCTTTTTAGTCAATCTTGATCTTCTGTTTTTTTGATAAAATAAAGTAAAACATGGGATTTTTTTCCCTTCACTTTTCTCTGGGAGTCTGGAGGGGAAGGATGGGTCCGGGGAGACCAGGAGAGGTATGAAAATATTGCATTTTGATTTTCTCTATCTGCATCTACTATTATCATTTAAATAATTTAAAATAACTACTTTTTTACAACAATTTTCATATATAATTTTTTTTGAAAGTACAATGCTTTATACTTAGTATTTTTTTTTTTTTTGTGTTGTAACATTCGTTTTGGGAAGGAGGCTATTGTAAATGAAAGATGGAATAATTTCCCTTAGGGATTCCTTTCATTATTCACAATATATATAGTTGTACAAGGTTGATTCCTAATATGGTATGAATCCTAACTTACCTTACAAATGTTGATTCCTAATACAGTTAGAATCCTAAGTTACCTTAATTATACATCTACCATTATTACAAAATAAACGGAGAATATTCGCTAATACTCCCCCTCAGACGGAGCGGGAGGAGGCCGAATGCTAAGGCTGGATCGGAAGTCGGTGAAGAGCTGTCGCGGTAGTCCCTCTGTGAAAATGTCTGCATAGTGATAAGAGGAAGGCACATGTAAAATTTTGACTTGACCACGGCGACCTTCTCTCGCACAAAGTGGATATCCATCTCAATATGCTTAGTCCGCTGATGTTGGACTGGATTATGAGACATATAGATAGCAGATATGTTGTCACAATAGACTATAGACGCCTTGCGCAATGGACACCGGAGCTCCAAAAGAAGATTTCGGAGCCAACGGATCTCGGCGACAACATTAGCAACTCGTGATATTCTCGCTTCAAAGACTCGAACGGATAGCGTGGCCTCGTCGCTCAGCGGACCATGAGATAAGATTATCCCCTAGAAATACACAAGTACTCGAGGTGGAGCGACGTGTGTCGGGGCATCCTGCCCAATCTGCATCCGTGTAGGCTAGCAACTTGGTTGGGGCAGAGGTGTATAGATGTAAACCAAAGTCTAGTGTGCCCTTAACATATCTGATAATACGTTTGAGGGCGGCAAAATGGGACTCTCGGGGGTCGTGCATGAACAGACACACCGCCGAACGGCATATGCAATATCGTGCCTAGTGAATGTAAGATATTGAAGAGCACCCGCTAGACTCCGATATAGAGTGGGATCGAAATCGGCGCACCGTCATTAGCACTAAGCTTGGATTTTGAGTCCACCGGAGTTGGCATAATTTTACAATTTGCCATCTTGGCCCTGTACACTATCTCTTCTGCATACTTACGCTGACACAGGAACATAGTGGCTGCAGATCTTGTCACCGATATACCCAAAAAATAACTTAGCTTGCCCAAGTCAGTCATAGCAAATTCAGTTTTGAGTAGAGCAATGATTTCATTCTTCAACCCGTCGACGAGGCGGTAAGAACAATGTCATCGACATATAATAGCAAATATGCAAAGGTCGCTGCTACCTCGGTGAAGCGTGAAGAGAGATGTATCACACCTGCTACATACAAAATCAATCACAGAAGATACACCGGCGAACCGATCATACCAAGCGCGGGGTCCCCGTTTCAATCCATACAATGATTTCCCGAGACGACACACAAATCGCGAAGCCGCCGGATGAACAAAGCCGGAGGTGATGCGTATGTACACGCCTCTTTCAAATCCCCATGAAGAAACGCATTCTTGACATCAAGGCGATGAATCGGCCAATGCATGCCCATAGCAATACCGAGAATAGTCCGAATAGTGGCCGCTTAACAACCGGATCGAATGTCTCACCACAATCAATACCCTCCCGCCGATTAGTGCCATTGGCAACTAGTCTTGCCTTATACCTCTCTAAGTCACCACCGTGTCTTTGAACTTGTGACGAAATAGCCACATACACCGGATAACATTCACACCAAATGGTCTAGGTACCAAATCCCAAGTGTTCTCGCTTGGTTAAAGCGTTAAATTCCTCGCACATGGCCGCATTCCAATTTGCGTCCGGTTTTGCTAGTTTTGGATTTTTTGGAATGGGTGATAAGGTTTGTGTGGAGAGATTGAATTGAACCTTGGGTTTGAAGATCCCGTGTTGTGCACGAGTCTCCATGCGATGTGAGGGCGGTGGTGGTGGGTCGGGGCGTGAGGTTGCTTTGGTCCACCGGTTCGGACCGGTGGGCGCAGTGTCGCCGGTGGCGCAGGTGACTCGACCGGGGTCCGTAGGGGTGAGCAGGAGCCGGTGGGGTGGTGCCGGACGGTGGGACCGTCGGAACAATGCTGGGCTCGCTTGTTGGTATAGATTTTGGATGACCGGGGACGTACTTGGTTCATCGAGAAAGATGTAATCGGTGGTCCGAAATTTCGGAGATTTGAAAAAGGAAAGGTTGTCTCGTCAAAGGTGACGTGACGGGAGACGATGATTTTGCGAGTAGCAATGTCATAGCACAAGTAGCCCCGATGATTAGGAGATAGACCAAGGAAGACACATGGAAGAGTGCGAGGGGCAAGTTTGTGGGGTGCGATGGAGGCTATGTTGGGGTAGCATAAGCATCCAAAAATACGTAGGTGATCATATGATGGTCGCCTACGGTATAAGATTTCTGTAGGAGTTTTGTTTTGGAGTGTGCTAGTTGGTAAAATATTTAGAAGGGATTCTACCATTTTGACAGCATAGACCCAAAAAGGCGGTGGTAGGCAGACATGAAACAGAAGTGTGCGTACCATGTTATTGATGGTACGTATAATTCTTTCAGCCTTTCCGTTTTGGGAAGAAGTATAGGGACAAGAAAAACGGAAAATCATGCCTTGTTTAGAACAGAAATTGTGAAATGCCGAGTTATTAAATTCATGTCTATTATCACATTGGAATGATTTAATAGGTTTTTCAAATTGTGTCTTAATAAATTTTTGAAATTCGAGGAATTTTGCAAAAACTTCAGATTTGAATTTCAGTGGGTAAATCCAGACAAAATGTGAAAAATCATCCAAGAATACAAGATAGAATTTATGACCCAAAGAGCTAGCAATCGGAGATGTCCACAAATCAGCATGAACAATATCAAATGGAGAAAAAGTAACACTGTTTGATGACATAAAGGGAAGAGGAGTATGTATGCCTAGTGGACAAGAAAAATAGTGTTGTCCAATTTTCCCATTATTACATTGAATACGCTTAGAAGTCCTAAGAAAAGTAAAAACTGGGTCTCCGGGGTGTCCGAGTCTGTTGTGCCAAGTTGAGGGAGAGATCGCCGCAAGGGATAGAGATGCTTGCGGTCTGTCAGCGGAAGATTGAGTGAATGAGTAGAGATCTCCCACACTATTGCAGCGTGTAAGAATTTTCCCCGTATTGAGTTCCTTCACGTAAAAAAGCCAAAAGGGTCAAATTCGACAGACACAGAATTATTGCTAGTGAATTTTCTAACAGAGATTAAGTTTTTAATGATGTTAGGTGTGTATAGGACGTGGTTTAGGGAGAAAGGTGGGTGTGGATGTTTGGTGTGTGTGTTACCATAACCTTCAATTGGAATGCGATGACCATTGCCGACGAATAAATTGAGGACACTTTAGCCGACGTAGTTGAGATATGTTACCCGACGACCGGGTGAGGTGAGATGTGGCTCCGTGTCCATGTACCAATTTTCGTCGGGCTGTTGAAGGTTCACGGTGGTGTATGCCCGGCCCAAATCGGTCGGGGCCGAGTGCCGCTGGGCCGCTTTGTGCTATACGCCGCCGGATTGCGATGGGGCCGCCGTAGCCGCTGCCGGGATCGCCATCGGGCTGGCTGTTGCTGCCGCTTCTTTGGTGGCTCGCTCGGTGGCCGGGGCATGGCCCAAGAGGCCGGTCCGACCAAGGCTGCCGGAACCGGGCCCCTACGGTCGGCACGGCATGCGGCGAGGCCCGGGCCGCCGGGGGCCACCGCTGCAGTGCTTCTTCGTCTGTTGTCCGATGGTTGGTCGTCGTCCCGATCCCACCGGGTGCGTTGGCCCTTTCCGCGGCCCTTGCCTTTGTTGTTGCGACCTCTAACGCCACGACCTCCGCCACTCGCCGCCGGGAATCGCTGGCCGGTTGCTGGCTGGTCGCAGTGTTGCCATCCCGTCAACGGCTAACGCCTTTTGATTATGTTCCTCTTGTTTAGCACGTCTAGTTTCTTCCAACAATAGTTGTGAATGTGCCTTGTTGAAACTTGGGAGAGGGTCGGCTTGTTGAATCATTGTTGCGAGTGTGTCATATTCACCTTTTGGTAAACCCGCAACAAGTTGAAGCACCATCTTGGTTTCTCGAAACAAGTCCCGACGTTGGATAGTTGATCGGTTATGAGTTTCGAGTTGCTTACAATATTCGGACATGTTGTTAAAATTCTCGAGGCGGGTATTATTGAATTGCTCTTCCAAATATACGGCCGAGTATTTTTATTGTCCCGAAAGATTTCTTCTAGCCGGACCCAAAGTTCACGTGCCGTAGCACCTTTTCGTTTTCATGATAGTGCACAACGGGTCTTTGGAGATGGTGCCGTAGATCCATTGTTTGACGATGGCGTCAAGACGACGCCGATTGAGTCCGTAACATCGGTGGGACGAGGAGCGATTCGTCAATATGATCGAGCACGTTGTATGCACATGCATGAATGTAGAATAGTTCCATCCACATGGAATATTGACAGTCTTCTTGGTCAAGAATTATAGGGATAAAATTCTTGATGTTGTTAACGGCAAATGCCGGATGAAAAGAAGATACTAAACGTTGAGAGGGGTTGTCAATTGTGCCAGTGGATGAACCGGAATTTGGGGGGGAAGACATGGTTGCCGCCTGCCGAGGGAAGGGAATTTTCTGGTTTGGCCGAGAAAGAGAGGAAGAAAGCAGATTTTTTTTTTTGTGTGAAATCTGAAAAAAATTGCTAATTTAGGCCAAGAATAAGGAAGAGGAGGGATTTAGGTTTTAGGCTCTTGATACCATGAAAGATGGAATAATTTCCCTTAGGGATTCCTTTCATTATTCACAATATATATAGCTGTACAAGGTTGATTCCTAATATGGTACGAATCCTAACTTACCTTACAAATGTTGATTCCTAATACAGTTAGAATCCTAAGTTACCTTAATTATACATCTACCATTATTACAAAATATACGGAGAATATTCTGAGAATATTCGCTAATAGTAAACATTCTTCATAAATAGTTGGATTATGGGTTTTAAAATAAAATAAGTCACCTACTATTATCATATCACTCAAAAGATGAGTACATATAACTCTTCATAAATAATTGGATTATGGTTTTTAAAATAAAATAAGTCACCTACTATACCACATAATATAATAGTATAAAAAATCTTTATACCGTCCATGTATATAAACTGCTAAAACTCTTTTTAATCTCTAGATTTCACTTTATGCTGTAAAAAGTTCAGGAATTCTGTGTTTTAATTGGCTAACATAGAAAACATAGTGGCTTTAGGTAACCTTTCAGTTTCATGTAATTGATTTGAGTGGCTTACTGAAAAGCTTGGATTTCAGCTAAAGTATTTTCATTTTTAGCAATTGTTCTTTTTGTAACTTAAAGAGAGACATTTGTGATGCCTATATATAACAATTAGAAATAATCGTAAATTCCAAGTTATTGAATTACTTCCAGATCTTGATTTTGAGACTATTTTTCAGAGAAGGATCGAGAACTTGGAGCAGCTCAAAGTGAAATAAAGGCTTTGAAAGCAACCGATGCACTCAAAGATAAGACACTTGAAGAGGTACTTTCGATGAGTGGTTAATTTTACATGAACTTTATCTATTATAATAGAAAAAATTATAAAATTATTTTTGTCATATTGAAGCAACTGAACTTAACATATTATGACATTAAAGTTAATACGTATTACAATAATACAGTTACAAAACTATATTAGTCACATTAAAGTAACTGAACTAACTAAATCACTATAACAGTACTGTTTAAACTCTTAACTTCTATAATGATAAAAACCTATACATTAAGGTGACACTGTTATAATAGGAGTTTTGTGATTTTATTTTATAATGGACAAAGTTAGGTTACTTTAATTTAATGTGTTTTACAACTAAACTATTACAATCGGTAGAGTTCAGTGGCTTAATAGCAAATATTAGTTTTGAAACTTTATAAGTATGAAGATGAAAGACTTCTAAAAAGATGAAGCTACACAAAGCTGCACATTTACTTATTATCCTTAAGCTTACCAAAATTTACTTGATAATCCAATTCCAATTTTTTTGCAGCTTGGAAGTAAAGTTCAAAGACTGGAAGAAAAACTGAAAACCAATGAAAACCTTCTTGAACAAAAGGTCTGTCATTTTATCTATTTTCCTAGTCTGATTAGGAAAACAACCATTTAATTTACATCAGAAATGTGAGGTAAGGCTGCGTATAATACCCTTGTGGTCCGGCCCTTCCCTGAACCCCGCGCATAGCGGAAGCTTAGTGTACCGGGCTGCCTTTTTACTAAAGAAAGTCCTAAGTATTTTTGGTCCTGACCAAATAATGCAGAGTCTTGATATCAAGAATCTCAGTTATGAGAAGAAAGAAGCTCTGGCTGCACAATATGCTGCTGAATCAACTCTTAGAAGAGTGTATGCAGACCAGAAGGACGATGATTCGCCTCCTAATGAGTCCATTGTTGCTCCTCTTGAAACCGAGATTAAGATGGATAAGAAGGAGGTACGTATATACAGTTAGTCCTCTCTATAACAACATTTCACTATAACGGTCAAGTTCTCTTTAGAACTGATTTTTCACGTTATGTTATATCATATATTCTATATAACATCATTTCGCTATAGCAGCCAAAACATATCCGAACAAACGATGTTGTTATAGAGAGGTTTGACTGTATATCGAAATGATGAAATTTCATTCCAAAAGTTTCTGTTTTGTGTTGCCATTAACTTGTCTTTTTGTGTTTTATTTTCAAGATTGCAGCATTACAGGAAGATTTAAGGGCTTTGGAAACACAAAACAAGTCAAAAGAATCAGCATAGCTTGAAGCGGAAAGGATACTAAAAAGTGCTCTTGAAAGAGCACTAATAGTTGAAGATGTTCAGAATCAGAACTTTGAGCTGAGAAGACAAATTGAAATCTGCCAGGCAAGAGTTACAAAACCAGAATATAACAAGCTACGTTGCTCGGACACTTCAAAAATATTGACGGGTGCGTGCCGGATCCTTTAAAAGTAGTGCATTTTTGGAGGATCGGACACAGGTTGCAACAACATTTTTGAAAAGTCCGAGCAACATAGATAACAAGTTAATAGATTGCATAAACATGAATTACTCCTCATCTGCAGGAGGAACACAAAATACTTGATAAGACGAACCGTCAAAAGATTTTAGAAGTTGAAAAGCTTACTCAAACCATTAAAGAGCTTGAAGAGGCAATTCTTGCTGGAGGTGCAGCTGCTAACAAGATTCGCGACTGCCAGAGACAAATTTCTAAACTACAAGTAAAAACACCGTGAAAACAATCAATCAAAGTCGCAGAACTTAATTACTCCTGATCAACTGATTGGAGCTTTTCTTGAACATGTAGGTGGAGAAGAGGACATTGGAAAGGGAACTAGCAAGACTCAAGATATCAGCAAATAGAGTAGCAACAGTCGTGGCAAACGAGTGGAAAGATGAGAATGACAAAGTCATGCCTGTTAAACAATGGCTAGAAGAGAGAAGGTTGTTGCAGGTAAATAGAACAATATACTAACAAGTCTAATCAAATGAGCAATCATACTTAATTAGTAAATTTCTTTAAGTAATTTTGTGCATTTGGATTGTAGGCGGAAATGCAACGACTAAGAGACAAGCTCGCTATATCAGAAAGAACGGCTAAGGCTGAAGCACAAATCAAGGTGAGATGTTTTTACATATACAATCAAATCTCTCTAAGAACAGCATCGTTTGTCCTGATATTTTTCGGCTGCTATAGAGAAATGTTGTTACAGAGAACATATAATACAACATAACATGAAGATTAGTCCCACAAAAAACATGATTGTTATTGTGAAATGTTATTATAGAGAGGTCTGACTGTATATCCTGATGTATCGGTCTCTCATTTGTTAAACATTTGCCTATAGGACAAGCTAAAATTGAGGCTCAGGACTTTGGAAGAAGGGTTGAAGCAAGCAACAAGTTTGTCTGTCATTCCTAATGGATCGCCAAAACCTCAAAAGACTAATCATTTGTTTAGTATTTTGTCAAGCAATGCTGGATTGAAAAAAAGACCAATGTCTCAACCAAGGGCGTCTACTATCAAAAAGAGTTCCGGGCAGCAAAGTTTAGAGAACAGAAGAGATGATGCTACGAAGCAATTGAACAAGGAAGGCTTCGGAGATAGCTTAGTGAAGAAGAGCCTATGGGCTTCGCGAAATAAGGTTGTTGACAGTGCTGAAAAGGAAAATGCAGAAATCATAGAAAACTCTAACGGGCACGTATACAGCAAGGAAATGACAGATAAACAGAAAATCAAGAACAGGAGTGGTGAACATGAAGAGAATAAGAACAACACTGGAAGCAGTGAGAGCAATGATAACGATATGGTATCTAGTTTTTTGTATGACATGCTTCAGAAAGAGGTACTATGTTTGAGGAAATTCTGTGAAACAAAAGAGTCTGCTTTGAATACTAAAGATGAAGAAATTAAGGTAAAGTGTCACCCTAAACAAAGTTTTTCTTGCCCTGTACACCATCAAATACATAATAGAAATATCGCCATTTCCATTCATCTTTTTCTTTTATATGGGGTTTGCAGATGCTAATGAAGAAGATTGAGACATTAAACAAAGCCATAGAAGTCGAATTTAGGAAAATGAAGAGAGAAGCAACTATAAGAGAGAGATTTAGTATCAACAAAGACAGATGATACTACAAGAAGCATAAACTCATTAACAAGGTCTGCATTTCCTCTCTTTTTTCTACACTAATTCTTATGGAGAAATCAAATCACTCAAACGATGCTACTTCGTTTTGTTCTGCAGCTCCATTAGGGTCAAAACGTCTTGAAGAAGTTACATATGTTGGTAGAAAAAGATCGATCAGATTCCCTTGTTCGTCAGTGTGCTATATTCTTGCAATACTTGTATTTACAAAATGTGAGTGAGTGAGTTATGAGTAGCTACAGAATAAAGTTCTGATTAATTTGTAAAGTGAGGAGCTAATTCAGTCATATTTTGGAGAGTGATTCCATATTGTTATTAACTCTCGTTGATTCGTTTTGCCTATAGCCTTCTTTGCTAAGCTGTAACTATTTGAAAATCCCATCACTCATATTAGAGAGTGGAACATCATTCAAGTTTAAGAAATTTTATTATTTCTTCCGTTCATGTAAAATGCTACAATCAAGAAACAAAGACATCATGTTTTGGGGCCTGTACTAGAAGTAATAAACATTCCTCAGTGAGGCCAATTTCTTCCCTCAAGTTTCAGATCTGCAGTGCGCATTTGGTGGACAGCTAGCTCTGAATTTCTTGACCCAGTTCTTGTCGTCTTAGGTAGCTGATAAGAGCATATTGAACCATTCCTCAGCAATGTGGAAGCCACGAAAATGATCTTCTCAAGATGAGGCAAAGTGAGGCCAATTTAGAATCTGAGAATTGGTTGACCAGCCATGAAAAGGAATTGAGAAAATTAAGAAAAGGGAAGCATGAGCAACAAATGTAACGGAAATGGCAGGTCGTGCCGTGAAGAAAGAGTAGGAGATAGCCTTGTGGCAGGCTGAAAGAGGAAGACTTGGGAGAGGAAGACTTGGGTGAGGACGATAAATTTGATAACAACAGAGGGGCAGCAGGAAGAAGATGGGATAGGGGTCCTCGATAAGTTAAAGGGAGAGCTCAGAAAGGTGGAAAGAGGATACATGGATATTCTCATATTCATCATGAGATCTAGCGCTGCTCTTCTTTATTTTGGTCGTAACCATAGTCAATGCTGCCTCAAACCATAGATGGATCAAATGCAGGTCACATTTTCTTCAATAGCATCTGGAAACCCCATAATTTCCCTAAACGCTAAACCCTTAGCTCTAGGATGTACGGCGAGTATGATCCTTTTTATCTCTGATACTAATTTTCTTGAGCAATTGAACTATGGGTATTAACTTCAAGAAATATGTGCATGGGTAAAAAACAATGCTTATTATAAGAAACCAGGAATAAGATGCCAAATAGGATTTTACTTTTTATGGCTTTTCTCAGTTTTACTAAAATGCAAGAAAGGTTCCTTTGGGTAAGAAAACAATTATGTTTATGTCATCAAAACTCATACAGATCAGTGTATTACACATCCTTGTCACTAAACTTAACTCAGTCGATATTCAGAAGAGATGTCTTCCGCTCTGGTTTTCTATACAAAAGAGCTAGCTATGTTTGCTCCAGTATAATGAAAACAGTAACTTAGTGCCACATAAAAAAATCCAAGTTTTCCATCAGTTTAGTTTGGTGTTCTATGCAAGATATGAAAAAAATAATATGGTAGAATCAAAATAATAATATGATATCTCATTCATTTTTCCACAAATTCTGTTTCTATTGCTGATTGCAAGAGATACACTTGGATAGCTACTGGACTCAAAATTCAAAACTCCCCATCTAGAAACAAGAGGTATCCTAAACAACGAATAATCTACTAAAGGTACCTTTCACGTAAGAGTACAAAATCTCTGTAGCACAAGAATCATCAAAGCCAGAGAGCAAAGAACCTAAGCCACTGCTAAGCAGCAACGACCTCTTGAGCACGTCTAGACTCCAACCATGATGTAGCTGCAACCTTTGTAGTCAAAAACCACCCGGCCTTGTCGGTGCCTCATGGAATGGAGCGTTCAATTCCTTAAGGTGCGACTCAAATACACCGCCGACCTTTCTCGGAATATTTATGTTTTCCATGTCCCGTGTTGATTCCAAGCGTGATGGGAACTCCTCCCCATCTTCAAGTGCTTTGTTCAAGTCACTCGTCCGGATATGCAATGTCGTTAAAGCCGCCCCAAGCGAGAGGCTCTTCAATTGTAAAGACCATTTTCAGTTCGAGACATAATATCAGTATAGATGTTGAGAGTTAGCCCAATATCTAACAACTCACAAGCTCACTCCAACTTATTAAGGTTGACGCATATGTCAATCAAACAATTGCGATAAGCTTTCCGGACATCCGTAGTTACGAGAATCCAAAAGTTCAAAGCAAATTTTTCTTAAAAGCCCCTTCTTCTTCAACAACCTCTTCATCCACCAGGAGTTTCACCATATAACCAAGCTTCGGATTTGCCTTTTCAAGGCAGATAGTCAGCTTATGAAGGTCTTCTTTTGCTGTTTGCGTCAACACATTAACAAGACAACAGGTAAACCGCTCATCTGGAGATAAACCCAAATCTGATAACCTATCGAACGTTCTTACGACATCATCCGTCCGACCTGCTTTTCCGTAACACTGAATGAGTGAGGTCAGGACAAAAATATTTGGTTTAAACCCTGCTTCTATCATATCATTCAATGTGGCCTCCGCCTCCGAGACCTTCCCACTACAAGAGTTGATGGTGATTAGAGAAGAGTATGTCCACATCAGGTTGACAAGTCCCTGAGCTTTTCATCTCCTCAAAAATGTTAACAGACTCATCTGTAAGTCCGACATCGGTACACATTGCCAAAAGAGTATTATACAACACGACACTCAGCTCCAATCCCTTCTCCTTCATTTCTTTATAGATTTTAAGAGCATCTCCGCTATAACGAGCCCTAGCATAAGCCTGAATAAGGGAAGCATAGGTACCCCAACTTGGTTCAAACTCATTGTTCATCATTTCAGAGTATATGTTCTTTGCCTGCCATGGCCTCTTAGCTCTTCCCATAGCATCCAACAAACTGTTATACACAATCATATTAGACCTTACACCAAGCGCTTTCATTTCCTCGTACACATTCAAACACCCATTGAAATTCCCCGCCGAACCATAAATCCTAATCAACGTGTCACAGCATCAATACGCCATTTCTCCATTCTCGCACGATCATACAAACTCAACACCATATCTACATTACCAGCCTTACCATAAGCATCAATCATCACAGAATACGTAACATCATCCGGTTCACACCCGAAAGACAGCAACTTCTCAAACCATTCTATCGCTTTTTCAGGTAAATTACACTATCTAGCACAACTAATAATAGTCGAAAAAGTAACATTGTCAGGCTTTACACCTCTCTCAAGTATTTCATCAAACACCTTCTCTCCTCTATCCAAATCTTTATTTTTCCTCAATACTTTCAAAGTAACATTATAAATAATCACTTCTTTACTCAATTTCAACCGTTCTTGAAAGTACTTCAATGCCAAAACGCAGTTTCACTATTACACATGTTATTTAATGTAACAACTGCATCTTGTTCGACTATTTTGTCACCTAAAGTAGCTAAGACATTATAGACATCGTGTTTTAAAGGGTTACAAGAATCTAAAGACTCAGCTATTTTCACTAATGAAGTGTACCTGAAACCGTAAGACCTTTGTTTGAGTTCAGTAGCTCGTGGGCTTTTCGGGTTGACCCAAATCTTGCTTTTTCTATCTGAGTTTTGTGAATTATTGGGATTTGAGATGTGGGGTTGTTCTTGTAATGAAACTTGGGGGGTTCGGATAGAATATTTATAAAGTTTGAGGGGGAAAGTGAAGGAGTTGAAGAAGATGTTGTTGGATTCATAGAGAGGAGTTAGTGTAGAGCTTGGAGTAGAGGCCATTTTTGTGTGAGAGTTTATGCTGTAGAGGTGCCACCTTATCAACTCTCAGAGAAATGGAAGATTTACATATTGCCCCTAACAAGTTTAGTTTTTTTGAAAATCTACCACCTAAACTTTTAGAAAAACGACGTGTGATGTCTCTGAAAGTGTATATTTGTTTGTATCCGCTTAATAAAATCTAAAAATTCGCTAGGAATTTCTATTGTCCATCAGACCTAGAGTTTTAGTTTTTACTTATAAGGCAGAATTTATAATCAATTTGAGTAGTTTCACTATTTTAAAATATAATGAACTTTTATCTTATAAGCTAAAGTAATTTATGTTCACTATTTATACTCGATAGATAACAAAAATTTTGTATAACTAATTTTTTTAACGAAAAATGATTTTTAACACTTTGATGAAGAGGATGATTTACATATTGACCCTTAAAAGTTAGGATTTTGAACAATATACCCCTAAACTTTGGAGTATGTATTCACTTGCCTTTTTTTATTTCCTATTCGGTGTTCGGTACTCGCATTGGAGCCTAATTATATTCACATTTATGCTGGATAGAGTCCATTTCTGAGGAAAACGCTCCTACTAAAAAAATATTTCATACCCAAAGCTCTAACATAAACCTCTATTTAAGGGAGCCACTTGCTAATTCATCCATAACCAAAGAAAAAGCGTCACAAGTGTCGTTTATAAGTCATGTGGGAAACTGTCCATATTAAGAAGCTTCATGTACTACAGTTTTTTTAAAAATTAGGTAGAAGGTGATTACACCTATTTTTATTTCTAAAACGAACTATACCGAAGTTATCTATGAGGTAATCAATATATTCATATATGTTTTTCACGAATAAGTATTTGAAAATTATTTCAAGCAAATGCACGTCCCTTTTTTTCTCGACAAATTAGTTCCTTTAATATCATTGCCAACTCACTTGCATCTGATAGTATATGATCTTTTTTCATACTTTTTACGAACCGCAATCTGCAATACCTCTCTAATTGTCATAATTTCAACAATGAATGATCTCCTAACGAATTTAGTTGGAGAGCCAAAGACATGAAGTACCAAATCACAATTTTACTTACAAAATTGTAATTATAATTTTTTAAAAGTTTTTAGCTAAATATTGAATACTAACTCTAATTCTAGAATAATTGGTTTGTACAATACTTCTTTTGCTAAAAAAAAAGAAGAAGATAACACTCTTCTTATCTAGAGACTTAAGTAATTTAATTGACTAATATACAATATGGTAAGTCATGTCCAATTGAGAGACTTCCTTGTAATTATCCCACTAGTAATGATGAAAAATGGCATTTATTAATCAAAGCTGCCCAATTGGGTCTATACATATTTTTAACGACTTTTATTCTATTTCACAAAAGAAAAAGGAAAAGAAAAAGACAACCACATTAAGAGGAGCCCAATCAAAAGGTACATTGATGAGCCCAGATAATGACCCATAACAATCAAGCTGCCCAATTGGGCCACCTTACATAATTGAGCATCCTGTGGCATTTTCATCATTGAAGTACTCATCACATCTGCTCATACGACAACCCCTTCCGTAGCCATACGGCCCAGGCCCATAGATATATCCATAGTTATCGTAACACGGGGGCGGAGGGACCGGTCTCCCGTACCCGGAATAACATGGGCCCCCGGTATGACCTTCGTAACATTGTCCACAACAATATCCTGGTGGCGGCAGTGGGTATTCTTGAATTGGCATTATCATTATGAGCTCTGGCGTTGGTGTTGGTGTTGGTGTTGGTGGTTGTGGTGTTGGAGCAATCGGTTGAGGTTTAGGAGCTTCTTTGGGCTTCTCAACTTCTTTTGGTTTTTCCGGTGCTTTGGGCTTTTCGGGCGCTTTAGGCTTCTCGGACTCCTTGGGCTTTTCAATGACAACAACCGTAGGCTTCTCGGGCTGCTTAGGATTTTCGGGCCCTTTGGGCTTCTCGGGCTCCTTGGGCTTTTCGGGTTGTTTGGGCTTTTGAGGCTCTTTTATTTCAATGCTCTTAATTACTCCACATCCTTTACTACACAATTTGTCACGAAGTTTTTCAGGATTGCAGCACACCACAGTGATTATGATTGTATTGGCCTTCTCATCATATAGTTGGTCTCTAATTTCTATTGCCCATAAAAAAGGGGGGGAAATTAAAATTAATGCTTATCCATATGATCACATCTTCTCCATCATAATATTGAAATTCAAGAAAAAGAGACTTACGAGAGAATTTACAGAGAATTTTTTTGACCTTCTTATAGCAGCTAGAACACTGAAGATCAACCTTGAGTACCATTATGGTGGACTATTAAATTAAACAAAAATTAAAGTAAGATGGGGTTATTAATTAGTACTTTAACACACAATTAATCAAAGCTCTTATAGAAAGATTTTCTGAACCATATTATGTGCAACTGAAAAGACAAAACACGATTATATGATCATATTTCTACCGAAATCTTTTTCAAATATAAAAATTCAGATTATTGAATTAGGCAAAAGAGTTATATATGGAAGAATCATAAACATACCTTGTCACCCATGGTTGATCCTTTTGATGAAAAATGATTTTTTTGTGCAGAGGGGAAATGTCTTATTGAGAATTCTTAGATGAAAGTTGAAATTAGTGATATCATCAAAATTGGCAGCCACTATAATCTGTGGGGGTACTTAGGAATAAAGTAGGAACCCTCCATTTGCATGTACTACTGGCTTTGATAGTCACATCTCACCTTTCCTTTGTTACTAAGCAAATGTTATTTGATAAGAAAGTGTTTAAGATAATTTTTAATATCGCTCTAAAAAAATATTTTAGAGCGATATTACCTCCACCTTGGGTAGAGCGGAAGGGTAGAGTGTACGCAGATATGTGAAGGGTAAAGTGTACGCAGATCTTACCTCCACCTTGGTAGGTAGAGCGGCTGTTTTCGGGAGACCCTCGGTTCAAGACAAAGCATAATCACAAGCAAAGCAGGCAAGACAAAGCAAAACAACTTACGAGAACGAGGGAGAATAGCTAAAACCAAACCGATAGCGATGATATACTTTCTTTGAGTCGAGGGTCTATCAAAAAAGTTTCTCTCCCTATACCAAGATAGAAGTAAGGCCTCCATACATACTATTCTTCTCCGATCTCACTTATAAGATATAGGGTATAAATTGTTGTTGTTGTAACTGATAGCGATGATGTAGAAAAGTCAAAGGTCAACATCATTAGTACTAAAAAAATGTGTGATTCTTTTAGATAGAAATTTAGTGCCAAAGTTGGTAGGGAAGGACTGGTAGTGAGGGACCAAACTCTAAATCGATAAATCCGAAGTTGGCTATATCATCTGATAATACAAGTTCTGTTTCAATCTTAAAAATGTTTTAACTCATATAAATTGCCAGTATAAATTTTGCTTGTAGTACTATACATCATGTCATACGTCATATATTGAGTGTTTAGGTAAATTGAAAACAACTAAACTTGCAATAAAAAATTATTTTAGAACATGTTGTAAACCCTCATGTGTGAAGCATTAATTAAAATACACAGACGACCAATAATTAATGGTCAAGACTAATACTAAAATCTTAATTAAGTGCATGAATGAAACGTCAATCTTACCTCATGAAGTATTAATCTAATCGCTCTGAAGAGGCCAAATGATCTTGAATTTTAGAGAGAATAAAGTACACAGACGATCGCTCAATATCACCTACTTATATTAATTAAAAGGTGATATAATTTTTTATATAATTTTTTGTTGGAAATTTGTCTTTGGTGGGGAGGTGCGTCCACCCGTATTTAATGACTTAAACACTAGGGTTCCGCATGTTGGAGGCTTTATCTCTTCACACGTACATAATCTACTAAGTGAGTAGATGACCGTAGGGCCAAGAATCGTCAAATTTCATTGAGAAATGAAAGAGATATTGGTCAACGAAGTAAGGTGTTTAAGGCATGAAAATATGGTGTGTGACAAATCTACCACATCGGTGGGAAATGAAGAATTGCTCTCTTTATAAGTCTCAAAATTGTCTAAAGATTTGGGACCCCAAGGGGTAACCCATGTATTTGAAGGAGGGACGACCTAGATGTGCTTGGGTTCAAGGCTAAGCCCACACGCGCGCCGCCGCCGCCTGTCCGCCAGTCCGGGCTCAGGTCTTGGGCTTTGGGCTTCTTCTGATAGACCCCAAATTGTTTAATATTTACAGTTTGGTCCCTGGAGTTTCTTGAAAGGTGAATTTGGGAACGACGGTTTGGGTTGATTTTTGGAGCATTACTTCGCTGATTAACTCCTCCATAAACAATCCTCCTTCAATGGCCTTAAACAACCATTACTTGGCTGAATTACTCCCTCCTTCAATGGCCATTAACAGTCATTATTTGGCAGTTGAGGAGTCCCTCCCTTATGCTATATATTGGAGCCTTTTGGCTCAATTGTGTGACATAGAAAGTGACGGGAAAAAAATGAGACTACTACACAGAGACAAAACAAAAGAGAAACAGACACAGATTTTGTCCAAAAACATGAGCAGAAACAGTGGTCAAAAACAGAAACTCTTCCTTTCTTTTCTATTCTTCAGCAAGTCGTTTCGTGTTTGTTTTCTTCGTCAGAATCAACCTATTTGCTTTGTAGTGTTGATTAGTTGTTGTTTTATCTTGGGAGACTATTGCCCATTAACGTAAAAGCATATATACGGGGCAATCTTGTCTTAAAGACAGATAGTCATCTCTCGACTAAGCCACAATTGTAACAATCCATATTTAGTGTTTCTTAATTTCAGGTTATCAAGATTCAAGACTCAACAACTTTGCGGCAGTTCTGAATATTGGCTATTTGTTTATCCTTTCGAACAATTGTAATATTTATTTACTTCCCGTATTGCTTTGCATATCCAACATTTTTTTCCGAAACAGGTCAAGTTGGACATAAACTGTAAATTGCATTTCCATTGGATCTGTAAATAACAGTAGTGCTTATAGCCTCTTGGTGTCAAAGAATGATGAATTCTTCGAGGATAACTTTCCTTGAGAAGGAAAAAGAAGTAATTACTCGAGGTTAACAAGCACCCGCGAGGGCCTGACTGTCCGGAACTAGACGTTCCGTATCTACAGGACTCGAAAGTTGCTGTCTATCCGGAACTTAATATTCCAGATCTATAGAACTCATGGATTCTACATGTTGAACCGAGACGAAACAAAGAGGGGACAAAGACTTGTTTCAGGCCTTCTAGCTTGTATGGTTGAGAACGAACCATGGACAATTAACATATAATTGTCATCTCCAAAAGCGCTGCTTTGGAAAGAAGCTACAAAGAGATAAATATTTATTAAGGTGATTTCAGTACATCAACCTTAGTTTATTTAATCCATTTATGGATTACAAACAAGTTTTTCAATAACTTGTATATGCTTCAGGCATTTTGAACCCTTCAAAAAAATTCATATAATTTTATCACGTGATCCATATAGACTGAGACAATTTTAATTTACATGACATCTTCTCATGTCAGGACTGCAGGTCCAGTAAATTTACCAAGATGTATCTACTCGGTAATTATTCCTACATCAATATGCTTTAAGAGACGTAAAATTCAGATCCTCATAATATTATACATTATTGCGCACTATATTGTATCAAATATATCGTCGACGAGATATCATTTTGTATCAGTTTGCAATTAGACACAACTTACTGAGATCTTATCACTTCATTATTTTTTAGGTACCTGAACCTCGCACGAGGTTTTCTGAAGTGTTATGTCGTACGCTCTTCAAGAGCACATTGCCTCCTTATTATGATCATTTGCTCTTCTCATTTTTCAAGTATTATTGCGTTTGAAACCGATTTGTGTAACATGCTTACACATGTCGTAAACCCTGTCCTTCATGGACATTTAGGAGCATCTTGCAACTGAAATATGAAATAGTTGGGTTAGCAAATGCTTCTAGCATTTGACTTGAATTATCGTTTGAACGAGGATCATACTGGTGATAATTCACAATATATTTATTAGTTGTTTTTCTCTCTACCCTTATGTTAGAAAAACTAACATACATTTTTACCTTTTTTGAGAAATCCATCTGTGTGCATCGTGGTAGATTCATTAATCATATACCGCACAATGAAATTATTAGATGAAAACATTTGGTTCCTGACGTTGAACCAATTGTTAGGGGAGAATTTATCATGATTTATTAGTCTGAAGCATACAAACGTTGTTGTATGCAATATATTATATTTCATATCAACACATGGAGCTTTGTTCTCATTCGCAATGGTTTAGCTATTTGTCGGAGGCATTCAACGCTAAACCAGCTTGAATATAAACCAGTATTAACAAGATGAATTATCTCGATTACATAATCTGGAAATTGTGCTCTCAACTCAATTGTTTTGAGCAAGTAATTTTGCATATGTCAAACTGCGGGTTGACAATAAACGTACATGTGACCGTCTTATCGATGCATCTATTTAAGACATCACATAACAGGTGAACGGCCCCTTATTCACCTTTTATATTTTTCAGAATTTAGGAAATTCAATCCCAACATTAGTAAGTATAATCAACTTATCATGAGAACAAACAAAGTAATTCTTGAAGAATCTTCTCGTTCTTCAATATATTCCGAATACAAACTTAGCACATCATATTTAAATCAGGACAATCAAAATTATCACGTCAATTGATAAAATTATTTGTACTAGTAAACTTCAGGTTTACCATGTCATGTGCCATTTGTTTTAGTAAACTTATGGTTTACTATGACATGAATTCTATTTTGTACAATAAACTTCTGATTTATTGTGACATGTGATTTCATCATACTTATATTTGTGCAATAGAATTTGGAGAATAAAGAGGGTAACATTTCAAATACATATTTTTTACCCGCTATGATTTTGTAGATATTTAGTCATCCAATCATTTATAGCTTCAATATGATAGCCATTTACTTTAGTAAACTTCAGGTTTACTACAACTTGTGCTTCGATCATAACAACTTTTTATAATCTAGAACGAATGGCACAATAGTATATAAGTTCTTCAGGAACCTCTATTTTATTCTCCGTAATCACACATATTGTTTGGACACTATTGATTCCATGATTTTCTAGATAAATATTTTGCTCTTCTGGAGCACTTGATCATTAATTTTGTACAACCAAATATTGCTTAGATATTGATGGTATCATAAAAGAAATTATAGTTATATACTACTGTTGTCATGAAATAAATTTTGCTTGGATATTTCTGATATCATGAGAGAAAACAGTAAACGAATGGACACTTACAAATGATAAATTCATAACTGATTTTTAATCCAAACTTGCTATGAGAAGTATCCATATCTTCAAATATAATGACATACACAAAGTAAAATTAATACACATTAACCACTTAACATTGTTATAAAATACAAAGTGAAAACTAAGTAATATAACGAAATAATCGTTACTGAATGAACTACATGACATATTACTGAATGAACATAGTAAGAAATTCCAAAATTGATTCTTATTCTTTTTGAGATATTAGTAATATTTTATTAAAGGCCATAAGGGCATTGCCCATAAAAAACATTTAGAAGAAATATAACCACAAATATGGATAC
The DNA here is from genome assembly GCA_034509755.1 of Anisodus tanguticus. Classification (NCBI taxonomy): domain Eukaryota; kingdom Viridiplantae; phylum Streptophyta; class Magnoliopsida; order Solanales; family Solanaceae; genus Anisodus; species Anisodus tanguticus. Next base: position 368,559 of record CM067543.1, on the reverse strand, counting down.
ACACCACTGCAAGCCATGATCTGTATAATTATTATCATTCTTTAAAAGTTTTTGTGTCTTTGCCTTTAATTGTTACCTTAACATTTTGCAGAAAATTAAACTCATTTAATTCTCATTAATCACCCTCTCAAATGTAACGTCCATACCTTTAACCCCATTTATCAACTACTACAAATTAAATTCATTAATTTACATCAAATCATTCTCACCACATACCAAATATATACTCCGTACATAATATTTTCAAAAAAAGCAGTAATACAAAATTATAAACATAGAACTATATATAAGCCAACGTTTCATTTTGAAATAAAATATAAGCCAATAATTTTAAGAGGTCAATTACATTATCAATTGAATTGCAACAAATTCAAATGATATGTTAGAAACTGACAATTTACTGTTCATTAAAAATAATATATGACATTCAATTGTTTGAAGAAAACCATCTGGCAAACGGATCAAATATTCTCATAATAAATGTCTTTAAGACAATTCAATATTTGTATCAATTCAATTATGTTATATTCCATTTTAACTAGGTCAAAGCGGTGTACAACATATTGGTGATTCCTAAATTAATTTAAGGCTAAAGGAGTGGTCACCTAATTATTCTACGGTGTATTAGGGAACCTAAATGTTAATATAAATGCTGCAAAATGAACTCCAATTAGTGGTCTGCTAATCTATGAGATTCTGGGTAAGGGTTCTCTATTATCCTAAAGGGAAGGGGTTATGCATCCTTTAAGATTCGCTAACTACGATTATCCGGTCAAACTTAGGTTAATTTAAGAAACTGTGACAAAATATAATATTTAATATTTTATAAGTAATTTGAGAAAAGGTATTCAAAACTAAATATGTGGGTAGTTAAGTAAAATATTTACACTTGACGGTGCAATGGATTTAATACTTAGTACACTAGCTGACATAAAAAAAACTTAAAAGATATTGCAATTAAGCAATAGTGAGTAATTAACTAAGTCAACAGAGGAAGTAATGAGATGTTCTAGGAAATCTTCTCTTATATGTTTAGAAAATTATTTTTAAACAAGAATTTGAATCTTTTGAAATAAATGTTCAGTTGAAAATATACAAGAAATACACTTTTTATTTAGAGGAAAGATAATATTTTTAACTTGCAAAAGGCTTGTTCGATACTTACTGAAAACATATAATTATCAGCCAAGATTTATATGCTTCTGCAATATTCACTCGTTTAAAACTCCAGGCTTCAGTTAACAAATTTTGCTATTGATCCCAGGCATAGTTTGTTGATTATAATGGTGCAGGAAACGGAAATAAGTAACTGCTAAGTATTACAACAAAATGAAATTTCAATATGGTTGAACAAGAATCTGGAACCGTTTCAATATGTTTGAACAAGAATCTGGAACAATTTGATATCATGGGTCGAGTGATGTCACTCTGTCTTTAAGACAAGATTGTCCCGTATATATCATTTCTACGTTCTGGACAATAGTCTCTCAAGATAAAACAGCAACTCAACAATTGAGTAAAGGAAACTCAAGTGTTACTTTGAAGAACTTTGAGTAATGAAATGATGCTGGAAAGTTGTAGGAAGAATCTGATTTCGTTTGTGTGTTCTGTGTAGTCTCAACAATTGAGCAAAGGCTTCATTAAATAGTTGTAAGGAGAGGACTTACCAACTGCCCACATAATTGTTGTTACTGGCCAAGTAATGACAATTATGGAGGTAGTAATTCAGCCAAAATAAATGGTGAATTGATATGCAACGGATTAGAGCCATTAGGGAGAGTTAATCAGCCAAGTAATGACTGAATTGATGTGCATATTAATGGAGGTTAACGTTCCAAAACCAACAGCAAAAGCACAAGTTCTCTACCCAATTTAACTTACCTGAAACTTCAAGGACCAAACTATAAATATGAAGCAATTTGGTTCCAAAAAGATAATATCAGAAGAAGCCCACGATCCACGACCCGAGCCCGGACGGGACGGGACGAGCGAGCGGCGGCGGCGGCGCGCGTGTGGGCTTAGCCTCGAACAAAAGCACATCTAGGTCCTCCCTCCTTCAAACACATGAGATACCCTTAGGGTCCCAAACCCCAAGCCAATTTTGAGACTTATAAACTAAGAAAATCTTCCTTCCCCCACCGATGAGGGAGGATTGGTCTTTACCACATTTTTTCCATGCTTCAAACACCTCACTTCGTGGACTAATATCTCTTTCATTTCTCAACGAAATTTGACGATCCTTGGCCCTACGGTCATCTACTTACTTAGTAGATTATGCACGTGTGAAGAATCAAAGTCTCCAACATGCGGAACCCTAGTTCTTAAGTCATTAAATATGGTTGGACGCAACTCCCGCCAAAGACAACTTTCCAACAATCCCCTCTTGAAAGAGATTTTGGCGCACTCACATGGTGCCTTTTCCCAACAATATTTCAGCGGACCAATGTTGCATAAGGAGAGGTAGCTTCAGCTTTGAACCTTCCATAGTTAAATACCATCGGACTTACTTACTGCGCGGTGAATGTGATGTCTTGAACCGTTAGTGTTTAGTGTAAGCCAAGTCAATAGTACCAACACAACAAATTCCCTTACTCTTTTCTTCTTAATGTTTTGTCCGTTGTGGCCGTGGACACTTCTTGGATTCTTAAGTGCGTTCATTTGAGGTGGACTGTCTTCGCACTTAAATAGGTGGTCTCCTACAAGGTATCCTGTCATACCCCACTTCACAAGTGTTAAGAATCATTACAAGTTTCTCCAAACCTAACCTCAACCTGTGAGGATCGTTAAAGGTTTTGGAAACTTAACATTTACCCACACTGCAGATAGCACTTAACGTCTATCGCGGGAACGACTTTGGATTTGGTGTTTCTTTACAGAAATCACTATCCGAAGTGCTCATGCTTCCACCGAAGCGATCAACTGAACCTTTACAGCTTAGTTTTCCAATTGAACCAAATTCCTGGGATCTCTAGTCAATAAGGTTGGGTTACCACCGTATTGGTCCTTATACTTTGGGTTTTAAGCCCATTCTCCTAGACAGCCAGAACATCTGATCCTTGGGTAAGCCCTTTGTCAGCGGGTCTGTTATATTATCCTTTGACTTTATGTAATCAATGGATATTATACCCGTGGTGATCAGCTGCCTAACGGTCTTATGCCTCCGTTGAATATAACGAGACTTGCCGTGGTACATAGCATCCCGGTGCCCTTCCTAGAGCCGACTGGCTATTGCAGTGGATCATTACAGAAGGTACGGGTTTGTCCTAACAAGGAACATCCTCTAAGAAGTCGGGAAGCCACTCAACTTCTTCTCCTGCTTTGTCTAAAGCGATAAACTCTGATTCCATCGTGGATCGGGCGATGCAAGTTTGCTTAGAGGATTTCCAAGACACATCCCCACCACCAATTGTAAATACATACCCACTGGTGGACTTGGTGTTCTCTATATCAGATATCCAGTTTGCATCAATGTACCCCTCTAGTACAGCTGGATATCTCGAATAATGTAACCTGTAAGTTAGCGTGTATTTCAGGTATTGAAGTACCCGATTTAACGCCTTCCAGTGATCATCATTCAGATTACGGGTAAATCTAGCCAACTTGTTGACTGCATAAGCAATATCAGGTCGGGTGCAGTTTGTTATGTACATCAAACTTCCGATCACCTGTGCATATCGCTCCTGGCATATGGGTGCACCATGATTTTTATCAAGATTTTGATTTCTATCCATTGATGACTTTATAGGCGAACTGTCGAACATCTCGAACTTTCTCAAAACATTCTCGATGTAGTGAGACTGAGATAAGACCAGTCCGTCAGACGTCTTAGAGATTTTTATCCCTAAGATGACATCTGCGATACCCATATCCTTCATGTCGAAGCATTGTTTCAACATGTTCTTAGTATCTAGGATTACCCTAGGACTGCTTCATGTGATCAACATGTCATCTACATACATGCATATCATGACGAACGAGTCAGAGTTACCTTTCGTGTAGACACATTTGTCACACTCGTTAATGGAGAAACCCTTTGATAGTAGAGTACTATCAAACTTTTTGTGTCATTGCTTCAGGGCTTGTTTCAGCCCGTACAGAGATTTGACAAGTCGACAGACTCTCTTCTCTTGCCCTGGAGCCACATACCCTTCGGGTTGGTCCATATAAATTTCTTCTTCCAAATCACCATTTAGGAAAGTAGTCTTGACATACATTTGATGTATCTCAAGGTCACGCAAAGCTGCGATCGCAATGAATACCCGTATGGACGTCACCCGAGATAACGGGGAGTACGTGTCAAAGTAGTCAAGACCTTCTTTCTGCCGATATCCCTTGACTACCAACCTGTCCTTGTACTTATCTATAGACCCATCTGCTTTGTATTTCCATTTGAGTATCCACTTACAACCCAACGGTTTATTTCCCGGAGGAAGATCAACCAACTCCCAAGTATGGTTATGCAGAATGGAGTCTATTTCACTCTCAATAGCTTCTTTCTAGAGCGGTGCCTCTGGAGTTGACAATGCTTCAGCAGTTGTCATTGGTTCATCATCAACCAAATAAGCTACAAAGTCATGATCGAAAGATTTATCCTTCCTGGCCCTTTTACTTCGCCTTAGTTCCATCTATGGAGACTCCAAGTTCTGAGAATCTGGAACACTAGATTCCGGATATTCAGCCAAGGAGGTGTGTTTTATATGCAAAGATATGGAGTACTCTAGTTATAAGCATATTTATGGGAATCGGTGCAGTCGGATAACGTAACGGAAAATATAGGCTATTGTAAACATTCTTGATGGATTATATGTTTTTCATTGAGATTAATTTATATGTGTAAAAGAAAGTTTAAAATTATCATATCACTCAAAAGATGAGTACATATAACTCTTCATAAATAATTGGATTATGGTTTTTAAAATAAAATAAGTCACCTACTATGTCACATAATATAATAGTATAAAAAATCTTTATATCGTCCATGTATATAAACTGCTAAAACTCTTTTTAATGTCTAGATTTCACTTTATACCGTAAAAAGTTCAGGAATTCTGTGTTTTTAATTGGCTAACATAGAAAACATAGTGGCTTTAGGTAACCTTTCAGTTTCATGTAATTGATTTGAGTGGCTTTCTGAAAAGCTTGGATTTCAGCTAAAGTATTTTCATTTTTAGCAATTGTTCTTTTTGTAACTTAAAGAGAGACATTTGTGATGCCTATATATAACAATTAGAAATAATCGTAAATTCCAAGTTATTGAATTACTTTCAGTTCTGGATTTTGAAACTATTTTTCAGAGAAGGATCGAGAACTTGGAGCAGCTCAAAGTGAAATAAAGGCTTTGAAAGAAACCGATGTACTCAAAGATAAGGCACTTGAAGAGGTACTTTTGATGAACGGTTAATTTTATGTATGATTAATAAACTTTATCTATTATAACAGAAAAAATTATAAAATTATTTTGTCATATTGAAACAACTGAACTTAACATATTATGACATTAAAGTTAATACGTATTACAATAATACAGTTACAAAACTATATTAGTCACATTAAAGTAACTGAACTAACTAAATCACTATAACAGTACTGTTTAAGCTCTTAACTTCTATAATGATAAAAACCTATACATTAAGGTGACACTGTTATAATAGGAGTTTTGTAATTTTATTTTATAATGGACAAAGTTCGGTTACTTTAATTTAATGTGTTTTACAACTTTACTATTACAATCGGTAGAGTTCAGTGGCTTAATAGCAAATATTAGTTTTGAAACTTTATAAGTATGAAGATGAAAGACTTCTAAAAAGATGAAGCTACACAAAACTGCACATTTACTTATTATCTTTAAGCTTACCAAAATTTACTTGATAATCCAATTCCAATTTTTTGCAGCTTGGAAGAATAGCTAAAACCAAACCGATAGCGATGATATACTTTCTTTGAGTCGAGGGTCTATAAAAAAAGTCTCTCTCCCTATACCAAGATAGAAGTAAAGCCTCCATACATACTATTCTTCTCAGATCTCACTTATAAGACTATATAGGGTATAAATTGTTGTTGTTGTAACTGATAGCGATGATGTAGAAAAATCAAAGGTCAACATCATTAGTACTAAAAAAATGTGTGATTCTTTTAGATAGAAATTTAGTGCCAAAGTTGGTAGGGAAGGGCTGGTAGTGAGGGACCACTCTAAATCGATAAATCCTAGGTTGGCTATATCATTCTTAAAAATGTTTTTCTTATCCTTTGTGATTGATAGAAATAGAAATAGCTAAATAACAGAATAAATTTTTTATTTTTTATTTTTTTTTGGCAGACTCTCTCGGCCTAGTTGGAACTTGGAACGGCCAGTTATTATCCTTTTCTTATCCTTTGTGATTGATTTTTAGTTTACTAAATTAAAAGGAGCGTAAATGATTTGAATTCAATAAATCCCTTTTTATTTTTGGAAAACAACACTAGCTTGTCTCAATATATATGATATGTACAATAATTACTTGAAGAGTGAAATAATTTTTTATGATGATTTTAAAAAATATTTAATATTAAAAATCTCATTTAATAATACTTTTTAAATATTAATATTAGACATAACATTTTAAAATAGATCAGTAGTAGTTAAATGATGATAATAGTTGATGCGTCAGCTTCTCACTATAGAAATAACTTACATTTCTAAATAATCCTTTTTCCAATTTCAATTCCAAGTATTCTTACTTTTTTTTAAAAAAATATCAAACTAAATTTTGTCCAAACGTCTATTATGAGTTAGTTTGCTTGAACTGTTTGAGACCAGCACGTGTCAACTTGCAAGTTAGCTCCATTAGCATCATTCTTTTTTGGGTTTTCTGATATCCGATATTCATATTGAGCTCGATTAAATTAGGATTTTCGCTATAAAAAGAAAGAAGCATTTTTGTGACCCAAAATAAAAAGAAAAGCAACGTACCTTTCTACTATTAAGTGACCCAAAAAAAAAAGCAATCAAAGTATCGAAAAAAAATACAAAAGTATCTTTTACACAATAAATTGTTGCGTAAAAGGAATTAACTGTAATAGCGCGGTTAACTGCCTTTACACAATAAACTATTGCGTAAAAGGAGTAGATAAGCCGATCCCATCTGTTTCTTCTCCACTGGTCCCCACCTCCATTCTTTTAAACGCAAAATGTTAGTATTAAAGACGATTTTGTTGGTCCCACCACCGAATATTGTCGTTTTCGCTTCAAACTTCATTCTGAAAGTTAATATTTTTGATATATTCAAGTCAAGGAACAATATTAGTAGCTTCAATTTGGGAATAAAGTGACGTACAACTCGATTCGAAAACTCAAAAACAACCTTCCATCGAAGTATTTTACTATGAATTTTTTGTTGGATATGTAAAGAAGTATGCGAAGTAAATAAATATTACAAGTGTTCGAAAGGATAAACAAGTAAGCCAATATTCAGAACTGTCGCAAGGTTGTTGAGTCTTGAATCTTGATAACCTGAAATCAAGAAACACTAAATCTGGATTGTTACAACTGTGACTGAGTCGAGAGATGTCTCTCTGTCTTTAAGACAAGATTGCCCCAATATATATGTTTTTACGTTAACGGGCAATATTCTCCCAAGATAAAACAACAACTAATCAACACTACAAAGCAGATAGGTTGATTCTGACGAAGAAAAACAAAACACGAAACGACTTGCTGAAGAACGGAAAAGGACCGACTTGCTTTAACTAACACTACACTTAGGCTGATGAAATTGAATTCGAGGCCGCGCTTTTCTTCTTTCGTTTCTCTGTTTCTTTAATTTACTGTTTTAAACATCCGTGCCACGGATATGTCTTGTTTTTTATCTTGTTTCTTGTTTTTGAATTAAATACGCATTTTGGCCGATGAAATTGAATTCGAGGCGACTTTTTTTTCTCGTTTCTTTTCGTTTCTTGGCATCGTTTTGACATTTAAACATCCGTGCACGAATTATCTCACTGATTTACTGATTTTATATAAATACTGCATTTAGGCCAATGAAATTGAATTCTAGGCCGCGTCTTTTCGGGAATTGCTTCTCGGTTTCAGTTTTACTGTTTTGGTTTAGTTTACTGTTTTTGAATTAAATACTGCATTTAGGCCAATGAAATTGAATTCGAGGCCGCGTCCCTTCAGACGTCATTTCTCAATTTCTATTTTTTTTCACTGTTTCGGTACAAATTTTACTGATTTGAATATTATACTGCACTGGCCGATAAAAAAATATCCGTCGATTTTTGAGGCCTCCACAGTTGTAAAGACGGAAAATAAAACTTGTGGGCAAGGATGAGACTTGAACCTTTTTATTTCATCCGAGATCAACATGTTTAGTAGGCGAGGCGACTAAAATAACCAACATATTATATGTTCGCAGCCACGACGTGATTATAATGATCTTTTCTTTTCATCCGAGAGACCAACATGTTCAGTATGCGAGGCAATTAAAATGACCACCGAGTCATATGTTTGCAGCCACGATGTGATTGGAATGCTCTTATCAAAATTTAAGTCTGAGCCCTCCGTAATCAAAACATTCTTGTTTTGGATACGGATTCTAAGTTATTTATATTCAATTGTTTCTAACCGTTTGTTCTTGACAGCTTGCACGGGATAAAATCAAAGAAGGCAAATACCCCTCGGAGATTATTTATTTTGTTGTTGTTTTTTACTTCTTTAGTTCAGCTTTATTTCATTGTGTATTGTAATAGTATTGTACTCTGAAATTATTGAAATGTTTAGAATAGGTAGACATAGAATTAATTAATATGGTAGTCTAAAATTGGAAACCCATAGCTAGTTTATTTATTTTTAGGGTCGGTTAGTTTTAAAATTGAAAAAATCGCCAGTTTACCTATTTTTAGGCTCGTCACCCATAAAATTTACATTGCATATATTTTTTATCAATTTTCATTCAAATGCCTACTTTTTCCAACTTTACATGTATATTAATGCCATACAAATGTATACTTGTACAAATGCATCATTTCATTAAATACTTTTAACATCATTTTAACTTTATATTTTTAAATATGCATTTTCTTAGTACAATAATTAACCTTAGTTTGATTGGATAACTGCAAGTTAGCGGATCTTAAAAGATGCATAACCCCTTCCCTTTAGGATAATAGAGAACCCTTATCTGGAATCTCATTAGTTTCGTAGATCATAAAATCGGAGTTATTTTGCAGCATTTAGTTAACATTTAGGTGTCCTAATTCACCATAGAATAATTAGGTGGCGACTCCTCAAAGCAAGCATTTTTAACTGATCCAGAGGGAATTGATGTCATCGCGTCGCGGAGCCCGCAGGTCAAAAATGGGTGCGACATTCAAGGAACAATATTAGAAGCTTGAATTTGGGAATAAAGCGACGTACAACTTGATTCGAAAACTCAAGAACAACCTTCCATCGAAGTATTTTACTATGAAATTTTTGTTGGATATGTAAAGTAGTATGCGAAGTAAATAAATATTACAAGTGTTCGAAAGGATAAACAAGTAAGCCAATAATCAGAATTGTCGCAAGGTTGTTGAGTCTTGAATCTTGATAACCTGAAATCAAGAAACACTAAATCTGGATTATTACAACTGTGACTGAGTCGAGAGATGTCTTTCTGTCTTTAAGACAAGATTGCCCCGTATATATGCTTTTACGTTAACGGGCAATAGTCTCCCAAGATAAAACAACAACTAATCAACACTACAAAACAGATAGGTTGATTCTGATGAAGAAAAACAAAACACGAAACGATTTGCTGAAGAACGGAAAAGGAAGGAAGAGTTTTGAGTTTTCTGTTCACTGTTTGTGGACATAATTTCAGTTGTTCTCTTCTTCTGTTTCTGTGTTGTATATTGTTGTCTCGTTTTCTGTCACCCACAATTGAGCCAAAAGGCTCCAATATATAGCATAAGGGGAAAGACTCCTCAAATGTCAAGTAATGGTTGTTTATGGCCATTGAAGGAAGGAGTTAATCAGCCAAGTAATGGCCATTGAAGGAGGGAGTTAATCAGCCAAGTAATGGCTGGTAATGTGCAATAACGCTCCAAAAATCAACCCAAACGGTAGGCAAAGGCAGAATCTTTCTGTCTTCCGTCGTTCCCAATTTCATCTTTCCAGAAACTACAGGGACCAAACTGTAAATATTAAACAAGTAATTTGGGGTCTATCAGAAGAAGCCCGTGACCCGTGACCGGACTGGACGGGCGGGCGGCGGCGGCGCGCTTGTGGGCTTAGCCTTGAACCCAAGCACATCTAGGTCCTCCCTCCTTCAAACACATGAGTTACCCCTTGGGGTCCCAAACTCTTAGCCAATTTTGAGACTTATAAAGAGAACAATTCTTCATTTTTCCACCGATGTGGTAGATTTGTCCACACCATATTTCCATGCCTCAAACACCTTACTTCGTGAACCAATATCTCTTTCATTTCTTAACGAAATTTGACGATCTTTGGCCCTACGGTCATCTACTCACTTAGTAGATTATGCACGTGTGAAGAGACAAATCCTCCAACATACGGAACCCTAGTGTTTAAGTCATTAAATACGGGTGGACGCACCTCCCCACCAAAGACAAATTTCCAATAATTTTAATTACATTATTTAATAAATGATAATAGTGAGCATGAGTACTCTTTATTAACCTCGATTTTTAAAATATTTTTCGTCTTTCCGTTTTATTTTTATTAATGTTCAATTTTATTTTTTGCCGAAATCAACTTGCAGTAGCACTGTCAAGGCCTTTTAAAAAAAAGTGGTGTTAAGTTATTTATTTGTTAATTATTTGTTCTATGTTAATTGTTAAATTAGAAAATATTTATTAATCTCTTGTTATTGTTAATTGTGTAATTGTTAATTTATTTATTTGTGAAATTGTTTATTCTATGTTAATTGTTAATGTGCTAATTTTATGTGTTAATTATTAATTATTTAGTTAATATAATTTTCCATTAAATGACTTAGTTTGTTATTACTTTAATTGTAGTCAGAAGAATAATTAGCTAGAAATTGTTAATTGTGAGTTAATTGTTTAATTAGAAAAATATAGTAATCTCATCATATTTGTTAATTATCTAATTGTTAATTTATTTATTTTAAAATTATTTATTCTATGTTAATTATTAATGTGCTAATTAGTTATCTCATTCTATGTGTTAATTTTTAATATTAATTAGTTAGTTAATATACTTTTCATTAAATGAATTAGTTTGTCATTACGTTAATCCTTAATTTAGGATTGAACATCATTAATATAATTTTTCGATCAAAAAATTAGTTAGTTAATATGATTTTTTATGAGAGATCAAACGCCCGTCGATGCTACATTTTCGACCTTTATGGACACCGAAATCAATCGCTGGGATCATAGGCTTCAGAGTATAGCAGAGGTCAGTCATGCTACTCCGATTAGAGTTAGCATGAAGTGGTACCGGCAGATCACACGCCACTTGATTGGAAATCTTGCTTTACGTGTTCCGAATGGTCGTAGATACGCAACACTCTCGGGGCAGTATGAAGCGTTGACAAGTTTAACACACTTGAACCTATTTAATAGTCTTAATTATTACGTTAAAAATAAACTAATTATTAATATTTGCAAACAACTGCAGCTAGTGGCCTTACAACAATTGCATCTATTGGGGGTTAGAACATACGTCTATCCCCAAGACCGCAAAATTTGTTAGGCAGGTTGTTCGAATAGCCAAGGACGATATCCGGCAAGCACAAAATGTCGGACGTATTCATGATCGTGTTCTAGAAAATCAGGCAGTGGATGGACCGCATATAATAGAGGCAAGTGATAAAGAATGTGGTGGCAAAGGGGGTGGTGATAGATGAGGTGGTGGTAGAGGGGATGGTGGTAGAGTAGGTGGTGCCAGAGTAGGTGATGGCAGAGGACTCCATCTAGTATATGAGTCGATGAGCCCGCTCTCGCTCCAGCCCAGCCGCATATCGACTTCTTCTCGATCGTCGACATTTACATATACACCGCACCCCTATTTTCCAGATATACATGAGTCTTCATCTCAGCCGAGCCAGAATGCATACCTCGACGTATGTGATGACATGAATTGGGCTTCTTATCACACAACACTACATGATGAGTGATCAGTGCGAAATTTAGAGGATGCCAGGGAGCTGACCTACGACATGCCGTGGATAGAGTTCGATGAATTTCTTATCCCACATGTTATTGTTTAAAACACCTGTTTTAAAAAATTAAAGTATTTACTTATTTTTTTCATATCTTAGAATTCGTCGACAATACCCACTCAAGAACCTGCATATGAGCTCGTCGAGCCACATGTTAGAGTTTTACTAAAAAAATAATTTTATTCAATATAAGCTTAATATTATTTTAATTTTTTAAATGTTTATTTGGACATCGAATAGAACACCGCTCCAGCTTCATCTATTCAGAATACCATTCATGAGACTACTTCAAATCTTATATCAGACCCCTCTCAAGAGCCTGATCAGGAGCCCGTCGACACACAAGTTTGATTTTTAACAAAAATTAATACAACAACAACATACCCAGTGAAGTCCCACAACGTGAGGTCTGTGGAGGGTAGAGTGTACGCAGACCTTACCTTTACCTTACCAAGGTAGAGGTAAATTAAAATTAATGAATGGTGTTAAATATAAATCAAAATTAATACTAATTGTTTATATTTTTTTTTATCTTCATCCTTCGACGCATGTGGTCCCATCTCTTGATGAGGACGATGATTTTAATGATTATGAGTGTACTAATCCCAACAAATTGGCTCCAATCATGCCAATTATAGACATTCACAAGCACGTCATGATCCGGACTTCGAAAAAGGGCAAAGAAAAAAGATGACGGATGATCATGCCTTAGAGCGTCGTGCTATTAAGATAAAGAAGGGGGATGGGGACAATGGCCAGGGTGGTGGGGGTGACATTAGCCTTAGGCTTAAGGTTACTCTAAAATCTATTACATGTGAGACCCATTGACGTGTAACGACCCGTTGGATTTTTAGCACCTTTAGGCATAACATCCCTAAAACACCCTTCCCGAAGTAATTCAATGAGTATCAGAGAAGAACTAGTGAAGTCCAAAGTTCTTAAGTTAAGAAAATGGAAATTCTGAGCTATTCCTTTAACTACGATTATTTAATTGATGAGTAATTTTTAAAATATATTTATTTAATTTACGTGAATGTTTTATTCATAGGGATATTATTTTCACTCATATAAGATATATGTTGATAAATAAAGTATTCGACTAAGTGGTAAATTTAAAATTGACTAGAAGAAAAAAAAAGAAGAGGAAAGACATTTCCGAAATCATGAATTAGCTAATTTCCTATACCTAAACAATGTTTGCTGCCACGTGATAAAAGGAAAAGGCCAACAGAGAATTAAGTAGGTCTTATATATTAAAGGTTTTCCTCCATCTCTTATCAAAATAGATTGCAAATATAGACTTGAGCGATATTTATGGGAAAGAACGGCGCAAATGCTGGTGGTTTCTACGTTAAGCAGTAGCAGGTATATGTAATACCCACTATCAGTATACATTATTAGAGTATGAGTTTAGCTTTAGAATAATTAGTTATTTTTATATTTTGGCCATGATTAAGCCAATGGTTGAAGAGCAGTGATTAGGTAATGATTTGGACTTGTATATTAAGCACTAGCCTAGCTATTTGGTTATTCTCAAAAATCATTTTCTTTAGAGAATAGCTGAAACAATTATTTCGATGCAACTACATCAATTAGTTATTGGTGCTCTAGAAATTAAATTTTGTTTGTAGAAATCAAGTTAGAGTTGTATATGAGATTGAGATTTAGAGAAGCAAAAACTCTTGTATCAATTTTGTCAAATAGTTATTGTAATGTTCTTGAAAAAAAAGAAGATATATTGAGATTTAGAATTGTAATTAAATTTTGAGTTAGATTGAGTTATTAGGATATTGAATTATATGAACACCTTCAAATTTCATTGTTCGTGGGAAGTGCGATGTTGATTCTAAGTTAAGATTTTGACGTAATTGAAGGTTTCGAGTCCTAGACTTAAGAAATGAGAACTTATGATTTCAGAGTCTATTTGTGGATAGAATTGACTTATTTTCCGGATACAAGACCCTTAGGTTATGGGTAAAAATGATTTTTTCAATAAAATTTCTGTTTTTCCCTCGGGGATAGGATTTGACTTTTTAGTTCACTTCTGATTCTAAGTTTAAAGCGTAACAATATGGGTGTCTTTCGACTCGTAATTTAGCATATTATATATTTGATAGACCTTATTCATTCGGAGGTGATTCGTAAATAAAAGGCTCAAGTTGGATAGTTTGTGGCACCCACTCGGCCTCGAGGTAGATTACGACTTACTTGAGTTACTTTGATTAGAGAGTCGTATATATGTCGTAGAAATTGACGGGGGATAACATGATAGGCTTTCGGGCATGGAGATGGTGATAAATTCCACTGGTATGGTATGATTGCTATTTATGTGGGCTTGTCGCCATATGTGTTATATTATGTGATTATTGTTTGGTTGTCTCTTTGTCATCTACTAGTTCACTCGTCTCATTAAAAGAAAGAGTAATATTGAGTAATTGAAATGAGAACGGTAACATGACTTGTACTTGTTTATTGTATATTAATGATACTGTTGAGATTGATATCATGCAAGCATTCCTTACTAATTACTCTGATATAGTCATGATAGTGAGGTGAGTGATTGAGATACTCCGAGGTCTTTGCCGGAGATTGGGAGCGACATAGATACTCCGAGGTTTCTGCCGGAGACGATAATGATTGATGTTTTCGAGGTTTTGCTGGATAGCCTGAGTGGTACATGGACTTCACAGGTCCCTCATGAGTCATAACTCTAAGACTTTGTCCTTAGCATGTGTGTACGAGAGTGGAGTGAGAGGCGTGACTATTGTATTGTATTGTACTTATCCATTCTTACATTCTCAAATGTCCTGTTGTGATTTATACATGTCTTGGTTGATTTCTTGATTTCTTGATATTGGACTTGTTATTGGTACGTGATCTTACCCGTTTGCTCTATGTGCTACTTGTTAGTTTCTACTTCGTATTGCGTTATCTAATCTTAGTCGGCCTATGATACTTACCAATACTAGTGTTGTACTAATACTACTCTTGCTGCACTTTTTGTTGAGTACAGAGTACGATCCAGGCTCCAGTTCGACGCCATGTGGCTGATTTACGTGAGGATGACATCTTTGGTCATTTAAGGTGAGCTACTTGGTCATCTGTGGCCCCTAAATGACCCTCTTATTCTACTTCTGTATTTCCTTTCTAGCAGACAGTATGTACCCTCTCGGCATTTTCAAACTTCTACTTTGACTAGATCTTTTGGATATTGAATTTTCATTTATGATAGTATTTATGATTTGATAATTCTTTCTTATCTAATTTTCGCTTATTTAACTTGTTATTTCAGAATGTTGGGATGTGGTTCGTCTACCAGGGGGGATAGTGTAGGTGCTACCACGACCTACGATTTGGGTCGTGACATGATGATTGTGTATATGTAATTTAGTTGTAGAGTTTAAGTTAATATTATATTTTTTGCGTATCAATTTCTTAATGATAATTAGTTATCTTTGTCATTATTATTGTTTATTACTAACTCGTGTGACATCCTAAATTAATTATAAAAAAGAATCTCGACATATTCGAATTAATTGTAAAAGTGATGAAGTAAAGGAAGCCTCCCTTAGCTTAAGTTGAAAATGGCCCACATACATCAGTATGGATTAACGCAAGTACCTATTTGGCTCGCACACCTTTCCCAGAAAGTGGCTTGATGATCATCTTTTCTCTCAAGCAAGATTCACAGTAATCATAGGACTACAAGTCAAATGGTTCCAGTATAGTCTAACTTTCTTAATCTTGCTATCCTTGATTCATTGATGTGACCAAGTGTACAGTGTCATAAGTAGGTGGTGTTTCTTGGATTACTTATCTTAGCTCGTTAATTTTGCAGATTGAAAATTTCACGACTACAGTACATAACTGCCATTGGCAATAAATGAGGAAAACCCCTCAATGTCTAACACTGGGATAGAAATAATATTCCTCATCAACGAGGGAACAAAATAACAATTATTTAGTTCTAAACAAAAGCCTGAAGGTAAATCTAGTCTATAAGTTTCCACGCGTTCAACATCTACTCGTGCTCCATTTCCAACGCGCAGGTCTACCTCCCAAGATCGAACCATTCTTTTGTTCAATCAGACCCTAGACATTATTACAAATGTGTGAGCCACAAGCGGTATCTAATACCCAGCAGTGAGAGTTACTTATAGACATGTTTATTTCAATGAGAAACATACCTTGTCCAGTAGAGCTAGAAGCACCTAGTGCCTTGCCTCCTCCTGGAGCTGTGTAGTCCTTCTTCCAGTGCCCATTCTTCTTGCAGTTGAGGCACACATCCATAGCTACCTTTGCCTTCTTCTGAACACCTCATCTAGGTTTCAAAACTGTGGGTGCAGCAACTGCCTTACCCTTCTTCTTCTGCATGTTCTTACCCTTGGGTTTGAACTTGCTAGATGAGCCCACCATGAGCACAAATTTACCTTTAGATGTAGATGATTCAAAGGTCTTCAACATGTTGTGAAGCTCTGGAAGACTCGCCTTGGTTCTACTCATATTGAAGTTCACAATGAAATTCTCAAATGAACTAGGGAGCGAATTCAGGATCAGGTTGACAGAGACATTTATAGGCAACTTCGTTCCAATCGAAGCCAACCTTTCTATCAACCCAATCATCTTCAGAACATGCGCTGACACTTGACCCATTTCGTTCAGCTTACATTTGAAAAGGTCTCTCAACAGTTCATACTCCATTGTTTGAGACTGTGAGTCACATAGACTCTTCAAGTGTTTTAGCATTTCATTGGGGCCCATGTTTTCATGCTGCCTCTGTAACTCCACATTCATGGAAGACAACATTACACACTGTGCCGAGGTAGCATCGTCTAGATGTTTCTGATAAGCCACCTTCTCAAGCAGGGCATACTCAACAGAGTTTTCAGTAAGGACTGTGGGGAACACTATGTCTAACACATACTCAATTCTTTCTTGTCTTAACACCAATCGCAGATTTCTTAACCAGTCAGGGTAATTTCCTCTAGTCAACTTGTTTGTTTTGACCAACATTTTCAGTGATAGATTCGACATTTTATATAATAGATTATATAATCTGAAGAAATAGATAGACTTGAAATTAAACTCTAATATAATTTCTATTGAACACATTTGTTAACTAATTAACATGACCTTTAGTTTAATTAGCTCCCACTATTTTAACATATTCTTCGACCCCATATATATATGTAATTTAAAAATATTTTTACTAATTGATATGAAATGCACGTGCGACACACGAGATGCACGTGTAATGCATACAAAAACAACTATTAGAAGAAAATCACGACAAATAATTTAAGAAGGAAGGAGTACGATGGTATTTGATTAGGCGCGAAATTTGATATACATATAACATATTAGTAATGCTGGACAAATAATGAATAACTATATTGGTTAAATTGAATTAGTGAGTGAATTTGAATTCTAAAGATTGTGGTAATATATAATGTTAAATATTTTAAGTAAATCAAAATAAAAGAACTTGTCGTATAAATGGGGTGAAGAAAGCACTGAAAGATTTGGTGACACTATCATGATTAATCATGGGTGGGTTGTCCCTCATTTGTTTTGCATCAAACAAAGAAAAAAAATATTGTGCACATCATCTGCCTTCCGCATAATTTTACAATATAAAATTTGAGTCAGTGTATTGTGTGATTTATTGTTATCTTTGAGTTCATGTAAAGTCATATGCGTTTGATGTACCGCTACTTCTTTGACAGATTTATCTGTTATATTCTGGGAGAGAGTAATCCATAACCTCAGATACTTGAGTGGATTAAATTTCTTAAGGACACACAATAATGTGGTCTCGGATACTGCTTTTGTCATCTTCTTTCTCGATTTTTAATTGAAATATTGTTTCGTTGTTTGAACATTGTTTTACTAACAAATTATTATTTTGAACACAAATTGGACAACAATCTTAAGGAATTTAATATATATATACTATTTATGTGTTCAAAAAATTTCTGGTAATCTGCTACAGAAAGAAAAAACGTATTTTTTTTACGATATATAAAACTACTTTTCTGATATATAAAAGTATTTTCTTCTGACATATAAAAATACTTTTTCCTGACATATAAAAGCAATTTTTCCTGAAATATAAAAGTATTTTTCAGAATTAAAAGTGTTCTTCTCTAAGATAGAAAAAAGTACTCCATCCGTCCTAATTTAAGTGTCTTAGTTTGATTAAATAGGGAGTTTATGAAATAAAGAGAGACTTTTGAATCTTGTGGTCTTAAATTAAAGATGTGTGTAATGTACTAAATGTCCTTTAATCTTGTGGTTATAAACTTGCCATATAGGATCTTTGAATTGTCAACTTTACTAAATGTAGAAAGAGACACTCTTTTCAGGACAGACCAAAAAGGAAAGTAACACACTTAAAATGAGAAATAATCAGTTATCCTTTTGGAGATTAAGACCTTCGTGGTTTTCTACTCCAATGTCGGAGATTAAAATCAATGGATTTTCTACTCCAAATTTAATATTCGGTTTGAAGTAATAAAAATTTCACATGTTTATTAAATTTGTTTCTATAATAAGTTATTCAATTTGAAGATATAAAAACTTCATTGAATATATAATTTTATTGCATTCGGTTTGAAGATATAAAACCTTCATCGATTTTGTTAATTTTGTTTGTATTGTTTTCGAATAGAAATGGGATACCAAACTGCAAATAGCACTACTATTGGAACTAGTACACCAACCCCCGCGGTTGGCACTACAAGCAATGTTGCCTCCTCTAGCCTTTTAGCTCCGGCAACGCCACCGACAAAGAAATCTGGAAAAAATTCTGGAATTAATTTTAAGGGATGACAACAGAAGATGCTTTCCTACTTGATCACCCTGAGTTTGCAAAGGTTCATAAGGGAAGTGATAGAAACTAAGAGTCCACTAAAGTAGTATAGAGGACCAGGTTCTCTATATGTTCCCTTAAGTAAAACAGAAAGTAAATAACACATGATATTTACGTGAAAAACTCCTTGCTCAAGGGATTAAAAATCACGACCTACCAAGTAGGATTTCCAACTTCAATAACTGAGCAAGTTCATATTACAACCTATTGCAACCTAGGAAGTAAACTCTTAATCCCTCAAACCTTACAATACCTCTATTGCAAAGCTACAAACCTTGACAACTCTAGCCAAGAATACAAACCAGCAAAGGTTGAAAATCTATCCTACCATGACACTTCTTAAAAGTAGTGTAGGATTTACAATAAAGACCAAAAGACAAAGACTCGAAATAAACTAAAGGACATAGACATATTCAGTTGTCTGGATCTGGTCCTTCAGTTTGTAGAAAACTTTATTCTTGAAATCACTTGGAGACTTGTGGCGGCTGTACTTGCATAAGTGATTTTAGGTTTTGAAGTGGGTGAAGCAAAATCTTGTAATATGTTGTATATATTGGGGGAGCATGTGGGATGAGATAGGGATTACTCATCATATTGTTGGACCACTAGCACGCCACAGCAGTGCTGCTATACTTGTGCCAGTGAACAGTGTAGCTTTACAGCTGTAGCTGTTGACTGTACGAGAATTAGGAGAAACGGATAGCAGACCAGGTCCCTATATGGTTCTTCATCAGTTTGACAAATCATCAAAACATAGAGTGATATAACTTATCAATTCCTCCCTTTTTTATGATGACAAACTCAGAATCAATGTTCCCCATGAGGACCAGGTTACACACTTGTTCCCCGTGCGAATCAGGCATATCTTTCAAATCATATCAATATGTTAATCACAACAACAAGGTTTTATCCCCCTTAACTTCTCTCTCAATCACAACATATCATGAACATGTCCAACATATCCAATTCCCCCTTATTTTCCCTCTTTTGGCATTATCGAAAAGAGCAATTAAAGCAGCACAAGCACAAAGAAGTCAGTAACATTAACTCGAAGTCACTGGGGCAACACAACATGAGCAAAAATATGAACAAGCAAGCTAGTAATAATGCACAAAATAGAGTAATTTTCCAAAAGTAGATTAACAGTAAACATATAGTAGCCAAATTAGTACAAAATATGAGACTTAAACTGCCATTAGTGCCAAGGTCGTTAGAAAACAACAAGAATAAGAACCAAATGAATGGGACGTAAGGAAGAAGAAAGAATAGGTGTTAGAAACAAGTACATGAGAGGCTAAGTATGTGTCAGTGCTTTGAGAAGTCTATCCACTCTTTCACTGTTAGTGCGCTGATCTTGTAGCATCTGATCTTGAAGCTCATCCATTTTACCCTCAACTTTTATTTTTCAACCCGCAACTTCTCATTTTCAGCCTCTAAATCGCGGCGAGAACCAAGTTCTTGTGTCTTTCATCCAATTGGACTATGAGAAGACCATTCTCGGCCTTAGGCCTTTGAATCTCAACAATTGCTACTTTTTTAGCCTCGATCAGAGTCGAGATAGTAGAAGTGTTGCCAATACTAACTTTTTTTGGCAGACACTCACATTCTTCCAAAGTTTCCATGGTGAACATATGTTTCTTAGTGCCCAAAGTGGCTTTTCTAGTTCTGAATTTGAAATACACAAGTACCTTCGTCAGAAAAATCCCATAAGGAAGACCATATCTGCCCTCCCTAGTATTTACCACTTTGATCATATGCTTAATCATGATGGCTGGTAGACTAATCGGTTCAAATGATCACAGAGCCTCGATGAGGACCAGGTCTGCCACAGAGGCAATAGAGCGACCTTCAATCCTTGGTAGTAACACGTTGTTGACAAAGGAAAACATAAGTTGGTACTCAGGTTTAAGCTCCTTCTTGATGAGCCTTGATTTATTAGTAGGCTCATCATTATTTGCAGTCACATTCTTAAATCCAACTGAGGCCTCTCCAGATACAGTTTTCATCCTATAATTCTACACCTCCAAAATTTCTCCAAGTACTAACTTATTCAATATAAACTTTGTCCCATTCACATATAAGACAAGGGTACAGTCATCAATATAGCATAAATTTGCATAGAGTTCAGCCACATCCACTTCATACACACTGGGTGTCAGCGGAACAAAAAGATGAGTCCAATCTGGAACTCAACTATCTCAATCAGTTCCTTCATGCCAAACATTTTAGCAAGATCAAAATCAAAAACCCTTTCCAGCAGAACCTTTTTATTTTGCAAGTTTTCCTTCCTCTCATTCTTATTCAGCACAACATTTTATCTCTTTGAGGAACCTGGTTCCTCATTGGTATTGCTCTTCCTCTTCTTTTGAGAGAAAGGTCTAGTATCACACTCATATTTTTGTGACTCTTCACTCTTATCAACTGACTTGTCACCCTCATCATCATCAGAATTAAAGATTGAGACTTTCCTCATTTGATCTCATTCCCTTTCTTTGAGTTATTCCTTACAAACGGATTTTCTCAGGTATCTCGGGTCTATTATCCAATGGAATGTAGAGATTGATAACGATGTCACACATCGTATTGGTGCAAGGTGGATGATATGGAGGCTCGCATCTGGAGTCTTGTGGATAAAAATATGCCACAAAAACTTAAAGGCAAGTTTTATAGGGTGGTGGTTAGACCGACTATATTGTATGGGAAAAAGTGTTGGTCAATCAAGACTCCGCACATCCAAAAGATGAAAGTTGAGGATATGAAGATGTTGAGATGGATGTGTGGGCATACAAAGAGGGATAAGATTAGAAATGACGATATCCGGAATAGAGTGGGAGTAATCTCGTTGGAGGATAATATGCGAAAAACGAGGTTGAGATGGTTCGGGCATGTGCAGATGAGAGGTACAAATGCCTCAGTGCGGAGGTGTGAGAGATTGGATATGGACGGCTTCAAGAGGGGTAGAGGTAGTCCAAAAAAGTATTGGGGAAATGTGATTATACGGGATATGGCGCAGGTGCAACTTACTGAGTACATGACCTTAGATATGAGGTTATGGAGGACACAAATTATGGTAGAAGGGTAGTAGGTAGTTGAGTGTAGTCCTACTTACGCTTATATACTGGTAGTTGTAGTGTTATTATTGTAGCCCTGCTTAGCCTATCATACTAGTAGGTGCATTATTATTTTATAGTCTCATGTCCTTTGATTTCTGTTGTTGTATGTTCTTTCGTGTACTCTTTTTATCTTATTTACATACGTTAGTTACTGCTTCTTTTTTCAGAATGGTTTATCATGACTTATTCACTTTTGTTACTCTCATTTTCATACTTCTTTAAATTTCTTGTTCGGGTCTGACCATTCTCTTTCTTTGCTTGTGCTTATGTTTTTTCTTGAGCCGAGGATCTTTCGGAAAGAGTCTCTCTACTTACCAAGGTAGAGGTAAGGTCTTTGTACACTCTACCCTCCTTAGACCCCACGTTGTGGGACTTCACTGGGTATGTTGTTGTTGTTGTTGTATCATCTGCATTCTGCATAATTTTTACAACATAAAAACTGAGTCGGTGTCTTGTGTGATTCATTGCCATCTTGGAGTTCGCGTGAAGTCATAGGCGTTTGAGGTACCGCTACTCCTTTGACAAGTATCCATTATATCCTGGGAGGAAGTAATCCATAACCTCGGGTACTTGGGGGAATTAAATTCTTCAAGGACACACAGTGAATTTTGTGGTCCCGGATACTGCTTTTGTCATCTTCTTTCTCGGTTTTTAATTGAATTATTATTTAGTTATTTGAACATTATTTTACAAACAAATTATTGTTTTGAGCACAAATTGGACAACACAATCCAAATATAGCCGTACTCGGATACCGAATGAAAAAAATATAGGGAAAGACGTGTACACATGTGTGCAAGTAACAGTTTAGAGTGCTGAAAAAACAATGCTACTTCTCTGGTGAATAAAGTCTCAGTCCCACCACTAAATTAAGAACGATAGGCCCTTAGCCATCTTCCGGTCTACTACGACTTTGTCAATTCAATACAATATATGGCACCAATTCCTGCAGGAAAATAAAGCACACAACGTACACTTGTTGTCTATATGCTTATACATTGATTCTCTTCTGTTTGGTTATACTTGTCTACACTTGTCTCTTTTTAAGTACTACTATTGTGTTATCTTTTTGTACAGTGATTGAGAATCTAATGCCCCAAAAATCTAAGAGTTCCTCTATAAAGTCTTCGTCAATGGTGTGTGAGTCAGGGCCTATGATTATGAAGAAAGGTATAATCGATGAGCAACATATGAATATTGTTGGAAATTTGCCTTTGGCGGGGAGGTGCGTCCACCCATATTTAATGAATTAAATACTAGTATTCCGCATGTTGGAGGCTTTGTCTCTTCACACATGCATAATCTACTAAGTGAGTAGATGACCGTAGGGCCAATAATCGTCAAATTTCGTTGAGAAATGAAAGAGATATTGGTCCACGAAGTAAGGTGTTTGAGGCATGGAAATATGGTGTGGGACAAATCTACCACATCGGTGGGAAAAGGAAGAATTGCTCTCTTTATAAGTCTCTAAAGTGGTTAAGGGTTTGGGACCCCAAGGGGTATCCCATGTGTTTAAAGGAGGGAGGACTTAGATGTGCTTGTGTTCAAGGCTAAGCCCACACGCGCGCAGCCGCGCGCCCGTCCGGTCGTGGGCCGTGGGCTGATATTATCTTTTTGGACCCCAAATTGCTTAATATTTACAGTTTGGTCCTTAGAGTTTCTGAAAAGTTGATTTTGGGAATGACGGAAGGCAAAAACTTTCTGCCTACCGTTTGGGCTATTTTTTGGAGCATTAACCAGCCATTACTTGGCTGTTAACTACTCCATAAACAACCCTCCTTCATGACCATAAATCAGCCTCTCTAAATGGCCATTAACAACCCTCTCTAATGTCATTAACAGCCCTCACTAATGCCATTAACAACCTTGTTTGTGGCAGTTGAGGAGTCCCTCCTCCATGCTATATATTGATGCATTTTGGCTCAATTGTGTTGGGCAGATAAAAACAAAAAAATAACACAAAACAGTGACGAAAAACAGTGAACAAACACACACATATACACAAGATATACACAACAGAGACACGATATATACACAGAGACAAAACAGAAGAGAAAGTCAGTCCAAAACGTTGGACGAAAACAGAAACTCTTCCTTCCTTTTCCATTTCTTCAGCAAGTCGATTCGTATTTATTTTCTTCGTCAGACTCAACCTATTTGCTTTGTAGTGTTGAGATTAAAGTGTTGTTTTATCTTGGGAGACTATTGATCGCTAACGTAAAAGCATATATACGGGGCAATCTTGTCTTAAGGACAGAGTGCAATCACTCGACTCAGCACACAGTTGTAACCATCCAGATTTAGTGTTTCTTGATTTCAGGTTATCAAGATTCAAGACACAACAAGTTTGCGGCATTTTTGAAGATTGGCTATTTGTTTATCCTTTCGAACACTTGTAATATTTATTTACTTCTCGTACTGCTTTACAATAGTACCCAACAAATATTTCTATATTATACCACTTGTTAATCTTGAGTAACTGTGGCGCACTCCGAATTTTTTACCAGCGATATCAACATTTAAGAAAAAGAAGAAAAAAAACATAATTAATTAGTCCAAATTATTTTCCCTATAGTTTATTACAATAAGCTTAGGCTAATTGTTTAAGTTATTCTTTTTAAAAAAAAAAAAGAGATCAAGAGTTTAATCTTTTACAACCTTCATGTATTGAAACAAAAGAATCAAAGATTAGCCAAAGACATTGCTTCAATGAAGGAGCGAAGACAAGGCCTCAAGTCAAGCCAAGTTGTCAAGTGCTTGTCAGGTGAACCATGGAACATTTAATTTTGTATCTAGTGGTGTCATTTTTTATATCTATATATTGTTTTATGTATTTTATATAGATATTGTAAATATTTTTGACATAGGCACAGCTTCGTATCATGTACATTTGCCACTATCGAGAAAAGAGAAGGTTAGGCAAAAGATAGTTATCAGTTCGAGAATATAAAGTGTCCCTGCTCTTATATATTATAATCTTCAGACACAAATCTATTATCTTCATGTTACGTATTTAAAGCATTTTGGAAGTAATATGTATTCAATTTGTATACATAGTTAAAAGAAGAAAAAAGTGTACACTAGTATTATACATCACGAACTTAAGCAAGAAGCGTCAAGAAATTTTAATAAATTAGTAAACATTCAATACATAAATAGTGGAGCACTTTTAAAAATATACCAAGTCTCATTACTCTTACGTGGCGAACATTTAAGTTAAGTTCAAACGTTGATTCCTATATTTTTCAGATTGACCGAACAATGAAGACTGTGGGTCCCTAACGGGCAGCAACACACGTGCTCCTCTTTACACGTGTCATAATTAAACGTTGAAAACTCAGCTCAGTGATAAAGTCCTACTGCAAAAGCAATTAAATCATTAACGCCGTTCAATTCTCCGTCAGTTTACACGCGGGTTCACGATCCTACGTGGAACTATTGGTAGGACCCAACTGAAGAACATCGTGTACATCGGGTAAAGAGTGTGTCAGTACCAATATGGCACGTGAGGTTCACACGCTTGCTCAAGCCCCACTTTTCACCATTTTGATTGATCCATATTTTTTTTCCATTTTTGGTCCCCATCCTTTATATATATATACCATTAAAACAAATTAAAATATTAAAAAGAAAAGAAGCAGCAGAAACATTTCTTTGGCCTTGGGGCTCCTGCATCATATTGGTATGTTACATACTCTTTAATTTCAGTTTTTCCTTTTTTTTAAAAAGAACGCTTCTTTGGGAGAGTTGGGTTTGTGAATTTAATAAGAAAAATGAACTATCAAAGGTTGCAGTGAGATAGATAAGAAAATCGGATTCGAATCCTGAATGTTGAAAAAGTTTTGATAGGAAGGCCTTGTTGTAAATTTAAATTAACCTAGCTCCAATATTGACATTGAATATGAAGTGAGAAACAAAAAAGAATAAGAGATTTATTAATTAAATTAATTAAATATCTATCTCCGATAATAAAAATATTATAAAGCAAAGTGTCCAAATAGTACATATGCGCAGCTGAGCTAACTTTGTTCTTTCATGATCACATTATGTTCTCTCTTCTGTCTTCTCATATTATTATAATTCTTATAGTGCTTATATAGAATGTAGTTGCATTTTAATTATTTTTAAACCGATAAAATATAAGAGAGCATTGGGATTAGGAAGAAGTTTATAATTAACTGGTGTTTAAGTATGATTACTTTTTGTATCCCATACGTATGCACGACCATAAGGAGATAGAGATTCTACATGCCTAAATTATTGTTGAACCCATAAACATTCTCCCAATTAATAATATCTTACAATATCATATTAGATCTTTTAGAAATATTGTTCCAAGACAAAGACATTTATATATAGGTCACAAGCTTCCAAGAACATATTCATATACCTGTCTAAAATAATTGAATTTATTTGTCCTCTCAAATCAGTGATTTAAGTCAAGGTGCTTTTAACTGGTGCTGCACTTTTTTTCTTGACGGGAACGACTTATGATAGAATCCGCCAAAAGTCGAAAAAAATATTAGGAGACTATTTGTTTATTTACCATTTTTCTAAGGCAACTATATAATATACACTTTTTTCCCCTCCTACTTTGTGACACCTAAAAAGGCAAATAGTATTTAGTTACAAAAACTTACTCGAATTTGAGTTAGTAATATCTATTACAGTAAAATTGTATGTAATGCATACTAGTTATATATTTATTGATTTGATGCATACTATTGTGGTTGAATAACTATTTCCATTAGTATAATTCTTTATAGTCTAGGGAAAAATAAAAGAAACCAACAAAATCAAGTAATTGAAGACCATTTTAGTGAGTAAAATAAAATTTTCAATAAGATTTGTGTAGTTGATAAAGTGTTTAAATGAGTTTCTTAGAAAGTGCTCACTTCTTAATCAATCAATCATTTGCCTTCCAATCCAAACTAGTAATTGAGTTTCGTTATATAAATCATTTCACTCTAGTTTAATGCTCATTTCATTTCATACATATTTTCTGTAAAGGTATTTATGAAAAGGATGGCCATGATTATTTTAACTGAAAAAAAGTCCTTTAATAGAACAACAAATATTTGATTTATTCGAGTTTATGTAATACTATTTTTTAGTCTGTTTTTCAAAGAATAATTTAAAAAAAAAATTGGAATCAATTAACTTAAACGTCCTATCTATTAACTTAATGAAAAGCTTTTGTAATCACTTAAATATTACTCCCTTCATTTCAAAATATTTGTCTAGTTTTGATTTGATACGGAGTTTAAGAAAATAAATAAGACTTTTGAATCTTGTGGTTGTTAACTAAATATATGTATAATGTACCAAAATATCATTAAAATCTTATGGTCCTAAACATGTCATGTGAAAAGTTGGAACTAAAGAGTTGTCAAAAAAGGAAAGACGCATCATTTTTTAAACGGATTAAAAAAGAAAGTAAGACAAATATTTTGAAACTGAGGAAGCATGATATATATAAAATCACAACTACATACTCAGTGTAATTCCACAAGTGAGATCTGGGGAGAATAGACACAGACTTTACCCCTACTTTAAAAGGTAGAACAACTGTTTTCGAAAAAACTTTCGCTCAAAAGAAAGGATGACAAAAAAGGTCAGATAAGAATTTACAGAAGTAAAACAGTCATGACAAAAATGATGTAGATAAACATTATGAAGTAACATAAATGGTAGCAAACTAATAGATGGTAGAGATACAAGAGACAACAAAAATTAAAGATGAAGAAATTATGGAAATAATACTATATCTACTAATATGGAAGGATACTCAATACAACACCCTAAGTACCTTCTAAAATCACAATTTAAAAAAAATTATAATCATAAAAATATTATAATATGGTTATTAAAATCACATCTTTAAAAGTTTTTTGTTTTATATTACTAGCAATATATATAAAACAAAGGGTGCTTTAGTAATAAATATATAATCAACTTGCCTTCCAAAACAGCTTATATATGCATAACGACATCAATGTACTAAACTCTGTCTTGACATTCACAGCTCAATGTCATCTACCAAGAACGCCACCGTCCCACCACCACCACCTTCCTCCGCCGGGAAGCTAAACGGAGATCCACCACTATCCGACAACGAACGATGTTCGGTGGAGGAAGTAGCTCTGGTCGTGCCAGAAACCGATGACCCTACTTTACCAGTAATGACATTCCGAGCATGGTTCCTTGGACTCACTTCATGCACTATCTTGATATTCCTCAACACTTTCTTTATTTACAGAACTCAGCCATTAACTATTTCTGCTATACTCATGCAAATTGCTGTACTCCCTATAGGGAAATTCATGGCTGCTACACTTCCTAAAAAGAATTTTAAACTTTTTGGGAGATGGGGTTCGTTTAGTTTAAATCCAGGGCCATTTAATATTAAAGAACATGTTATTATTACTGTTATGGCGAATTGTGGAGTTTCCATTGGAGGTGGTGATGCTTATTCCATTGGAGCTATTACTGTTATGAAGGCTTATTATAAACAAAGCGTCAGTTTTCTATGCTCTCTTATTATCGTCTTGACTACTCAGGTACAATTTTTACTCCTTTAATTACTACTATGAAGTTTGTGGTTAATTTTTCTTGAAAGCTTTCAGTGTTTGAGTTTGAGTTTGAGTTTGAGTTGGTAACTAAAAGACAAAAAAGATAAAGGGAAGGCGTTGAAGTTAAGCACACTATCCGACACTGTAGTGTAAGTTAAGCGTTTGGACAAAAAAACTGTGATAATTTGAAAGAAACTAAAAGGTAGTATTTGAAAAATGATATTTGGAAATTGAGTTGCATTTGAACATGCACTTAATACTATGAAAAAAGCAATTGATGTTTTGTGAGTGGAAAAAAATTCACTTGAAAAAATGGTTAAATCTGGAAATTCGTCTTCAGATTTTTTCTAGCCAAATGTATAACCAAACACTATTTTGATTTTTCTAATTTTTTTTGTTGGAAAAGTGAAAAATTTGTATGAACAAACGGACACCTAACATGTTTGTCTTGAAGTTTCAATATATATTCTTGTAATTTGAATTTCATGCATTCGATATAGAGGAAAATGTTTTCCATGGAATTTTTCAGGATCATTTTGTTGGAAATTTGCCTTTGGCGGGGAGGTGCGTCCACCTATATTTAGTGAATTAAACACTAGTGTTCCGCATGTTGGAGGCTTTGTCTCTTCTCACATGCATAATCTACTAAGTGAGTAGATGACCGTAGGGCCAAGAATCGTCAAATTTCGTTGAGAAATGAAAGAGATATTGGTCCACGAAGTAAGGTGTTTGAGGCATGGAAATACAGTGTGACAAATCTACCACATCGGTTTGGGTAAATCTACCACTTTTCTGGAAAGTTGATTTTGGGAAAGACGGAAGGCAGAAACTTTCTGTCTACCGTTTGGGTTGTTTTTTGGAGCATTAATCAGCCATTACTTGGTTGTTAACTCCTCCATAAACAGCCCTCCTTCATGACCATAAATCAACCTCTCTAAATGGCCATTAACAACCATCACTAATGCCATTAACAACCTTATTTGTGGCAGTTGAGGAGTCCCTCCTCCATGCTATATATTGATGCCTCTTTGGCTCAATAACGTGACAAAAAATAGCACAAAACAGTGACGAAAAACAGTGAGCAAACACACACATATACACAAGATATACACAATAGAGACACACTATATACACAGAGACAAAACAGAAGAGAAAGTCAGTCCAAAACGTTGGATGAAAACAGAAACTCTTCCTTCCTTTTCCATTTCTTCAGCAAGTCGATTCGTATTTGTTTTCTTCGTCAGACTCAACCTATTTGCTTTGTAGCGTTAAGATTAAAGTGTTGTTTTATCTTGGGAGACTATTGCCCGTTAACGTAAAAGCATATATACGGGGCAATCTTGTCTTAAGGACAGAGTGCAATCATTTGACTCAACACACAGTTGTAACCATTCAGATTTAGTGTTTCTTGATTTCAGGTTATCAAGATTCAAGACACAACAAGCTTGCGGCAGTTCTGAACATTGACCTATTTATTTATCCTTTCGAACACTTGTAATATTTATTTACTTCCCGTGCTGCTTTACTTACAATAGTAACCAACAATTTAAGACAAGATTGTATTAGTGTTCGAAAGATGTCGGTCGAAAGTTCGTGTGACCAAATCTGGTTATAGTTGTGGTTTTCTGGTAGAAGATAGTGATGATTATGTTGTTGAAGGTCAACATGTTCATGGTGTCACCGCTCCTGAGAGTGGTGTGAACAAGCGTTCATGAGAGGCTGAGGATGTCAACTGGGACAAGAGGAGAAGGCTGAAGATGTGGTTCTATCTTGCAGCAGAAGGCCTATATCTGTCCCAGACAAAGGATCCGAATTATGGTAAGGAGGAAATGGACACTCAATCCGATGAAGTGACTGAAGTGTGCCAGAGTCTGAAATTGGGATAAGTAATTTTTCTTCCTTGTCAAGAATAAGATTAAATAATGTCAGATTAAAAATGGCATAAAGTAAGGAGGAATATGAAAATGTTTTCACAAAAGAATTTATATTCCTTACACTTTAAAATCAGAAGTTTAATCTCTTCTTATTTCCCGTTTAAAGATTGGATTTTGTAAACGACTTAAAAAGATCTCTTCTTTTAAGTGTAATTATTAAAGTGTGTAAAGTATGTTCGCACATACTAGGAAGAAAGATCCACTAACTGTGCGAAAACTGTTACCACTCTTAAGTAAGCGCCAAGAATTATTTGGGCACCAATCATAACGGAAGAAGACTAAAAGCTAAGGACGTTGAGCCTGTCACACTATTTGGCAGAAGATCCTTTATAGGATGATATTGGACACTCAGTCATACAAAGCCTCCGGGCGACTGGAGTGGGCCAAAATTCCTTTGATATGATGATATTGGACACTCAGTCATACAAAGCCTACGGACGACTGGAGTGGGGCCAGAATTCATTTCATAGGAAAAGTAATGGACACCTAGTAAGGTGGGCCAGAGTTTCCAGGTCTTAAATGATCTGAAGGCCTAAAGAAAGGCAGAAAAGAAATTGGACACTCAGTCTGCCAAAGCAACTGGAGTGGGTTAGAATATCCAGTTCACGTATGATCCGGTTACGCCCTAACCACGGGCAAGAGGTTGTTCATGTGAAGTAACACCACCTCTAAAGTAGAAGGGGTTGGAGAGGTTGTCCTCGATAGGACTTCAGGGAATGGGATCACTCTAAAATGAGGTGATACATGTCCCAAACTTGGTTTAAGGGACGCTGTTGGTCAAGCTGGTTTGAGACTAGTCCAGCAGGTCTGTAATAACTAAGAATGGTACAGTATGTCTGTAGCCAAATGAATGATATATTTGTAATCCGTGCATCTATGCCATCATAGATTAAGACACGTTAAATAGAAAGTCATTCAAAAGCTAACGATGTTAAGATTATTGCCTTCTGTCGACATAAACCCTCACAATGAATGTGAGGTAGGCGAAGAGGCAAAATCATCTTTTCATTCCGTCAAAGGAATAGCGAAAGAAACACCGCTCCTCTAGAACTTAGTCACACCTTTATGGGTGATTTAAAGTTTATACAAAATAAATGGGGGAGACAAGTACTTTGTGACCTTCATTGATGATGGTACAAAGTATGGAATCCTTTGTTTGTTGAAAAGCAAAGATGAAGTTGTTGAAGCGGATAAGCGCTACATAGCAGAAGTTGAAAATCAACTAAGCCTACGGATTGAGGAATTCGTAGTGATAGAGGGGGAGAATGTGAAGCATCGTTAATTAAACGACTGCTCATTACTCACCTCAGTCTAACGGTGTTAGCCAAGCGTAAAGCCGTACGCCCAAATTATGTGGGGCAAGGCGATCCTTACCGCTAATGCGATTCTCAACAAGAACTCCGCATAAGGATAAGGATAACCATCCGTGTGAGACATGGAAATGATCTCATATACAAATGTTGTGATGTGGGGTGGCTTGGTAGAAGTTGGACTACCGAAACAGGTCAAGTTGGACCCAAGACTGTAGATTGCATATCCACTGGATCTGCAAATAACAGTAGTGCTTATCGCCTCTTGGCGTCAAAGAATGCTGAATTCTTTGAAGATAACTTTCCTTGAAAAAGGAAAAATGAGTAATTGCTCAAGGTTAACAAGAACCCGCGAGGGCTCGACCGTCCGAACTAGACGTTCCGTATCTACAGGACTCGAAAGTTGCTGGCTATCCGGAACTTAATATTCCAGATCTGCAGAACTCAGGGATTCTAGATGTTGAACCGAGACGGAGCAAAGAAGGGGACTTGTTCCAGTCCTTCTAGCTTGTATGGTTGAGAATGAACCATGGATAATTAACAAATAATTATCATCTCCAAAAGCGCTGCTTTGGAAAGAAGCTACAAAGAGAAATAGATTCCATCATAATAGAACTATACTTGCGTAATGGTTGATCTTCCTCCGGGAAAAGAACTTTTGGATTGTGAAAATGGATACTCAAATGTGAGTACAAAGTAGATGGATCTACTGTCGAGTATAAGGCCTCGGCTACTTGTACATGTGCTCCCTTGTGAGTAGCTTAACATCCCGGGCCATTGCAGTCTTGCATGTCATGAATGTTGAAACAACCTTCCTAACCGTAGAGTTGGATGGGGAGAATCAGAATTAGTTTGTTGGACTGTTGGGCTTCTTCCTGAACTTTCATTTTGGTCCCTGAAATTTTTACATTTTGGTCCTGGAAGTTTCAGATAAAACAGAAACATTGACTCTGAAGTTAGAAAGCCAACAGTTGGAACCAACAGTCTGAGAATGAAAGTCATATTGAAACAAAGTCTCGATATGAAAGATATGGATATCATATATGACATCTTATGAATTGGATTTCTAAGACATCTAACGGACTGGTCTAACTCCAAACTCAGTTGTGAGATAGTTGACAGTCTCGTTGAAGCCACCAATGGATATGAATTATATAACTGATTGGAATCATGGTGCACCCATATACAAGGAGCGATATGCGCAGGTCACATGTAGTTCAATGTATGTTACACACTACAACCGACCTGGTATCGGCCTACAAAGCAGATCAGTTGAACTAAGATTCACTGATGATTTTAATAAATGATCAATAGAAGGCGTTAAGTCGGATATGACGATATCTGAAATATTCGTTTATCTACGGATCATGGTATTCTGGATGTTCAGCGGTTCTGGGAGAACACAATGATGCAAACTGGACATCAGATGTGAAGAACAACAAAGCCACAAGTAAATGTGTATGGTGGGTCTTGAAAAATAATCTAAGCAAACCTGCATCGGCCGATTCATGATGGGATCGGAGTTTATCGCTTTATACAAAGCATGAAAGAAGTTGAGTAACTTCATGACTCCTTAGAGGACGTACCTTATTGGGAGAAACACGTGCCTTCAGCAATTATACACTGTGGCTAGTCGGTCGGCTTCAGGAAGGACACGGATGACAGCGTCTGGACATATCTGTCAGGATCTGTCGGAGACATAAGATCGTATGGCAGTTGATCATCACGGGTGTCACTTCCTTGTTTACTAACTAAGGGACTACCCGGAGATCAAGTGTTCTGCCTGTCTAGGGGAATGGACTTAAAACCAAAATAATATGAACCATTGCGGTGGTAACCCAACCATACTGATTGGAGATCCCGAGAATTTGGTTCAATGGGAAAACTAAGCTGCAAAAGGTTCAGTTGAGCACTTCAGTGGAAGCAAGAAGCACTTCGGATGATGATTTCTG
The DNA here is from genome assembly GCA_034509755.1 of Anisodus tanguticus. NCBI lineage: Eukaryota > Viridiplantae > Streptophyta > Magnoliopsida > Solanales > Solanaceae > Anisodus > Anisodus tanguticus. Next base: position 334,637 of record CM067543.1, on the reverse strand, counting down.
TAGAGAAACACGAATCCAAAGTTGTTCCCGCGATAGACATTAAAGTGTTACCTGCATGGTGGATAAAGGTTAAGCTTCCAAACCTTTAAACGATCCTCAAACGATTGAGGTTAAGGTTGGGGAAACTTTTAATGATTCCTAACACTTGTGAAGTGGGGTATAGCAGGATACCTTATAGGAGATCACCTATTTAAGTGTGAGGAAGACCGCCTCAAATGAACGCACTTAAGAATTCAAGTGTGTCCACGGCCACAACGGATAAAACCATAAGAATGAAAATGAATAAGGAGAGTTATTGTGTTGGTATCATTGTCTTGGCTTACACAAAACACGGACGGTTCAAGACATCACGTTTATCGCGCAGTAAGTAAGTCTGGTGGTATTCAACTAGGGAAGGTTCAAAGCAGAAGCTACCTCTCCTGATGCAATATCTTTTCGTTGAAAGATTGCTGAAAGTAGGCACCTTGTGTGTGTGCCATAATCTCTCTTTCATAGAGGGGATTGTTGGAAATTTGCCTTTGGCGGGGAGGTGCGTCCACCCATATTTAATGAATTAAAAACTAGTGTTCCGCATGTTGGAGGCTTTGTCACTTCTCACATGCATAATTTAGTAAGTGAGTAGATGACCGTAGGGCCAAGAATCGTCAAATTTCATTGAGAAATGAAAGAGATATTGGTCTACGAAGTAAGGTGTTTGAGGCATGAAAATATGGTGTGGGACAAATCTACCACATCGGTGGGAAAAGGAAGAATTGCTCTCTTTATAAGTCTCTAATGTGGTTAAGGGTTAGGGACCCCAAGGGCTATCCCATGTGTTTAAAGGAGGGATGACCTAGATATGCTTGTGTTCAAGGATAAGCCCACACGCGCGCTGCCGCCCGTCCGGTTCGGTCTGGGCTCGGGTCACGAGTCGTGGGTCGTGGGCTGTGGGCTGTGGGGACTTTCTGATATTATCTTTTTGGACCCCAAATTGCTTAATATTTACAGTTTGGCCCCTAGAGTTTCTGGAAAGTTGATTTTGAGAGCTGTCTTTTGGAGCATTAACCAGCCATTACTTGGATGTTAACTCCTCCATAAACAGCCCTCCTTCATGACCATAAATTAGCCTCTCTAAATGGCCATTAACAGCCCTTCTAATGCCATTAACAGCCCTCACTAATGCCATTAACAACCTTGTTTGTGGCAGTTGAGGAGTCCCTCCTCCATGCTATATATTGATGCCTCTTTGGCTCAATAACGTGACAAAAAAAATAGCACAAAACAGTGATGAAAAACAGTGAGCAAACACACACATATACACAAGATATACACAACGGAGACACACTATATACACAGAGACAAAATAGAAGAGAAAGTCAGTCCAAAACGTTGGACGAAAACAGAAACTCTTCCTTCATTTTTCATTTCTTCAGCAAGTCGATTCGTATTTGTTTTCTTCGTCAGACTCAACCTATTTGCTTTGTAGCGTTGAGATTAAAGTGTTGTTTTATCTTGGGAGACTATTGCCCGCTAACGTAAAAGCATATATACGGGGCAATCTTGTCTTAAGGACAGAGTGCAATCACTCGACTCAACACACAGTTGTAACCATCCAGATTTAGTATTTCTTGATTTTAGGTTATCAAGATTCAAGATACAACAAGCTTGCGGCAGTTCTGAACATTGGCCTATTTGTTTATCCTTTCGAACACTTGTAATATTTATTTACTTCTCGTACTGCTTTACTACAATAGTAACCAACACATTTTCCAGTATTTGGTTATTGACATTAATTAACTGTAGAAATTGGAGGATTAAGGTAAGATGATGGAGTAATATTTTGTGATAATCTTGATTACTAACGGTTTGATAGTTAGTTGAAGTAAATGATAATGAGTAAGAGTTTGATATTTGTAAAATGACTATCGCGAAGAAGCAAGAAAATCATTTTTCCCATTTTTGTGGAAATCTTTCCTTTAAGGAAATTTTTTCCGAAGTAACCAAACTATTAGCGAATATTCTCCGAATATTCACAGTATATTTTGTAATTATGATAGGTGTATATTTAAGGTAACATATGATTCTTATTGTATTAGGAATCAACCTATGTACAACTTTATATATTGTGATTAATGAAAGGAATCCCTAAGGAAAATTATTCCAATCTTACATGGTATCAAGAGCCAAACCCTAATCCCTACTTTTCTCCCCCCAAGCCGCCAACCACCACCAAATTCTCTTCTCCCTTCTTCTCGGCCGACGGCAACACCACTGCCACCATGTCTCGCCCTACTTCCCCTACCAATTCTGGTTCTTCCATTGGCACTTTTGACAACCCTCCTCAACGTTCATCGTATTCTTTTCATCCGGCATTCGTTGTTACCAACATCAAGAATTTTATCCCTATTATTCTTGACCAAGAAGACTGTCAATATTCCATGTGGATAGAATTGTTTTATATTCATGCCTGTGCGTACAATATGCTAGATCATATTAATGATTATGTTCTTCGTCCCACCGATGTTGCAGACTCAACATGGCGTCGCCTTGACGCCATCGTCAAACAGTGAATATACGGCACCATATCAAAGGATTTGTTGTGTACTATCATGAAAACAGGTGCTACGGCACGTAAACTCTGGGTACGGTTAGAAGAAATTTTTCAAGATAATAAAAATACTCGGGCTGTGTATTTGGAAGAGCAATTTAACAATACGCGTCTCGAGAATTTTACCAGCATGTCTGAATATTGTAAACAACTGAAACTCATAGCCAGCCAACTTTCCAACGTAGGGACATTTATTTCAGAAACCAAGATGGTGTTTCAACTAGTTGTTGGTTTACCGAAAGGTGAATATGATACACTTGCGACAATGATTCAACAAGCCGACCCACTACCAAGTTTCAACAAGGCGCGTTCACAACTTTTATTGGAAGAGACCCGCCGTACTAAACAAGAGGAGCACAATCAAAAGGCATAGGCCGTTGAAAGCATGGCAACACCGATGGCCAACATAACCTAGCCACCACCAGCAGTCCTGCGACGGCGGACGTAGCGGCAGAGGCCGTAGTAGCAACAACAAAGGGAAGGGCCGCGGCAAGGACCAAAGGAACCAACAGTCAGGCCCAATCCCTGCTCCCTATTTTCAGTGGACTGGACAGCCATCTTGGCCCAATACCGGGAACTGGGCCTCGCCTGCATGCCCCTACCCAACATCAGGGGCCCAGTTCCAGCAAGGTTGGCAGCCAAGTCTCTTAGGCTCCGCCCCAGCCAACAGGTAGGCCCACCAGCCCATACAACAGGCCCATCTGGTTGCCGCCCCTCAACACCCGCAAGTCAGCAGCCTGGCCCCCACCGATTTGGGCCAGGCCTTCAACGCTTTGAACTTTCAACAGCCCGACGATAATTGGTACATGGACACCGGAGCCACATCTCACCTCACCCGGTCGTCAGGTAATTTATCTCAAATGTTTTGGTTAAAGTTTCCTCAATTTATTACTGTTGGCAATGGTCACCGCATTCCAATTGAAGGTTACGGTAACACACATACCAAACATCCCCACCCGTCTTTCTCTCTAAATCATGTCCTTTACACCCCTAACATCATTAAAAACTTAATCTTTGTTAGAAAATTCACTCGCAATAATTATGTGTCTGTCGAATTTGACCCTTTTAGTTTTTCTGTGAAGGAACTCAATACGGGGAAAACTCTTACGCGCAGCAATAGTGTGGGAGACCTCTACCCCTTCACTCAATCTTCCGCTGTCAGACCACAATCACCTATCTCCCTTACTGTTATCTCTCCGTCAACTTGGCACAACAGACTCGGACACCCCGGAGACCCTGTTTTTAATTTTCTTAGGACTACTAAGCGTATTCAATGTAATAATAGGAAACTTGCCCAATACTGTTTTTCTTGCCCGCTTGGCAAGCATACCCGTCTTCCATTTATGTCATCCAACAGTGTTACTTTTTCTCCATTTAATATTGTTCATGCTGATTTGTGGACATCTCCGATTGTCAGGTCTTTGGATCACAAATTTTATCTAGTATTCTTAGATGATTTTTCACATTTTGTCTGGATTTACACACTGAAATTCAAATCTGAAGGTTTTGCCAAGTTCCTTGAATTTCAAATATTCATTAAAATACAGTTTAAAAAATCTATAAAATCTTTCCAATGTGATAATGGACGTAAATTTAAAAATTCGGCATTTCACAATTTCTGCTCTAAACAAGGCATGGTTTTCCGTTTTTCCTGTCCCTATACTTTCTACCAAAACGGAAAGGCTGAACGAATTATACGTACCATCAATAACATGATTCGTACTCTTTTGTTTCATGCATGTCTTCCACCACCTTTTTGGGTCTATGCTGTTAAAATGGTAGAATCCCTTCTTAATATTTTACCCACTAACACTCATCAAAACAAGACCCCCACCGAAATTTTATACCGTAGGATCCCGTCCTATGACCAACTCAGAATTTTCGGTTGCCTATGCTACCCCAATCTAGCCTTCATTGCCCCTCACAAATTAGCACCACGAACTACGCCGTGTGTCTTTGTTGGTCTCGCGTCTAATCATAAGGGTTACATGTGCTATGACTTATCCACCCGTAAAATCATCATCTCCCGCCACGTCATATTTGACGAAACGTGTTTTCCATTTTCGAATCTTCAGAAATTTCAAACCACGGACTACACATTTCTTGATGAGACAGATTTGTCCCCACCAGTCAAATCATTGTTCCGACTTCATTCTACTGTTCCTGAGTCACCGTCGTCGGCTTCGGTGGTCTCATCTCCACCGATGACCATCACCGACGACACCCTTGCACCACAGAGCTCCTCGCCACCCAGTCCCACGGTCGAACAACCACCACCAATCACCCGAGAGGTCATCCCGAAACCCTCTAACCGACACATTATCGCTCCACACTCATATCGGTAACCTGCACCCATTAACCACACCTGAACTGCCAAGCTCCACCAACCCACCAACACCGACAACAATCCAGTACCCAAAAACAGTCTCCTCAAACCCCCATCACCGGCGACACCCACCATCCGAAATTAGATTCTGACCCCGTAAACCAACAGCTACTAAACACACCCAATACAAACCATACACCACTGCCTACCCATCGTATAGAAACTCATGCTCAACACGGGATTTTCAAACTCAATGTTCACTTTAACCTCTCCACACAAACCATATCACCCATTCCCAAAAATCCAAAACCAGTCAAACTAGACCCTAATTGGAATGCGGCCATGTGCGAGGAATTTAATGCTTTAACAAAAAAAAACACTTGGGATTTGGTACCTAGACCGGACGGCGTGAATGTTATCCGGTGCATGTGGCTATTTCGTCACAAGTTCAAAGACAATGGTGACTTGAAATGGTATAAGGCAAGACTGGTTGCTAATGACACTAATCAGCTGGAGGAAATTAATTGTGGTGAGACATTCAGTCCGGTTGTTAAACTAGCTACTATTCGTATTGTTCTCAGTATTGCTATGGGCAAGCATTGGCCGATTCATCAGTTTGATGTCAATAATGCATTTCTCCATGGGGATTTGAAAGAAACTGTGTACATGCATCAGTCACCTGGCTTTGTTCATCCTGCAGTCCCTCAGTATGTATGTCGTCTCAGGAAGTCTCTATATGGCTTGAAACAGGCACCCCGCGCTTGGTATGATCATTTTGCCATGTATATTATGCAGATCGGGTTTATATGTAGCAGGTGTGATAACTCTCTCTTCACTTTTCATCGTGGTAGCAACACTGCTTATTTGTTATTATATATGGATGACATTGTTATTACTGCCTCCTCTGACGATTTGAAGCATGAAATCATTGCTCTACTCAAAACTGAATTTGCTATGACTGATTTGGGCAAGCTGAGTTATTTCTTGGGTATATCCGTCACCAGATCTGCAGCTACTATGTTCCTGAGTCAGCGTAAATATGCGGAAGAGATAGTGTACAGGGCTAAGATGGCAAATTGTAAATGTATGCCAACTCCGGTTGACTCGAAATCCAAGCTTAGTGCCAATGATGGTGCGCCAGTTTATGATCCCACCCTATATCGGAGTCTTGCATATGCCCTTCAGTATCTTACATTTACTAGACCTGATATTGTATATGCCGTTCAACAGGTGTGTCTGTTTATGCACGCCTCGCGAGAATCCCACTTTGCTGCCCTCAAACGTATTATCTGATACATTAAAGGCACACTTGACTTTGGACTGCATCTCTACCCCTCTGCACCAACCAAATTGCTCTCCTACACGGATGCAGACTGGGTAGGGTGCCCGGACACAAGCCGCTTCACCTCGGGCTTCTGTGTATTTCTAGAGGATAATCTTATTTCATGGTCCGCCAAGCGTCAAGCCACACTATCCCGTTCGAGTGTTGAAGCAGAGTATCGAGGAGTTGCTAATGTAGTTGCTGAGATCTGTTAGCTCCGAAATCTTCTTTTGGAGCTCCAGTGTCCACTGCGCAGGGCGTCTATAGTCTTTTGTGACAACATATCTGCCATATATCTGTCTCACAATCCGGTCCAACATCAGCGAACCAAACATATCGAGATGGATATTCACTTTGTACGTGAGAAGGTCGTTCTTGGTCAGGTCAAAATATTGCATGTGCCTTCCTCATATCAGTATGCCGATATTTTCACAAAGGGATACCGCGACAGCTATTCTCCGACTTCAGATCCAGCCTTAGCGTCCGGCCTCCTCCCGCTCCGACTGAGGGGGAGTATTAGCGAATTTTCTCTGAATATTCATAGTATATTTTGTAATTATGATAGGTGTATATTTAAGGTAACCTTCTTATTGTATTAGGAATCAACCTCTGTACAACTATATATATTGTGATTAATGAAAGAAATCCCTAAGAGAAATTATTCCAATCTTACACAAATGATGAAAAATAATTTTCTCATCGAAAATATTTTACGTGAAAACATTTTCAGTCATAAGTCCCAAAGGTTATCATATATGATAGTGTGAAAATTGTGCAGATATTGGGGTATGGATGGGCAGGGATGTTGAGGAGATACCTGGTTGATCCTGTGGATATGTGGTGGCCTACAAACCTTGCTCAAGTCTCGCTATTCAGGTTCGCCTTCTCATTGATGATCATTTCTGCACTATCACTGTCTTTTTGTCTAAGTAAAATTTAGTAAGGGTGGCCAGTGGGGTGGGGTGGGGCGGGTCCCGGCGGGGTGGGGTGGGGCGGGTCCCGGCGGGATGGGGGAAGGATCGGGTCTCCGGCGGGACAGGCGGGTCGGGATTAGCGGGACATGCAAATGTACCGTCCCGTCCCATCCCACATCCCGCCGAAAAAGGGGACCGATGTTGGGAGACAGGGCAGGTCGGGATCAGAATTTTGGTTTTTTCTTTTTTTGCACTTTAATTTAAGAAAATAATATATATAAACACTTCAATAATTGAATAAGATAATGTAACAAAAACTTTCCAAGGCTGTTTTTATGCCTCTTATATTATTTAATAGAAATATGATTTTTTTGTAATACAGTTTCAAAATTGCAACTTTGTGGTGTTGTTCAAAAGTTGCAAACACAGTAAAATTACAATTAAAAAATTACATAGTTAACCATACTTTTTTTTTAATTTCCTCACAATATCTTGAGGATCTTCGGTTGGAATTGGAAGTTGTTGGTCAAATTGTTCGACGTCACTTCTTGTTCTCTCGGACTAGATTTCGTTGTAGTTTTAGTCTTCTTCTTTGTTGATCTCCAGTTGATCGCACCTTCTACGATCTGCTCGAATCCAATCTCTGAATAGAACTGCAATCTCCAATGTGTCTCCCGCCAATGAATCTTTGTGCTTTCCTATTTGAAATCTTCCTGCAGAAAAAATGCTTTCAGACGATGTTGATGACACTTGAATGTTCAACACATCTCGGGGCATCTTTTGCTAGTGTCGGAAATGTCTTCTCATTGTCCCTCCAGTATTTCAGCAAGTCTTCATGTCCTTCATTATTGACAATTAATTTGTACGGTACAACATCCTGCAAAACATAAACATCAAATTCGCTAACTTGTGAAGAAGTTGAACCACTAAACATTTTATTTCTAAGGCCTTGAATACTAGTAGCAGAAACCACATATTTTTTATAAGGTTGCAGCGAAGTAGTAGAAGATGGTACAAAAGTCGGTTGATTATTTGCACTTTGTTATTGGTTATACATATATACTTTTTTGCATTCAGTGTGTATGCTAGACGTAACTTCTTCTTTAGTTTGTTCGTGGGTTGGTTCTTCAGTTGGGTCTGTTGGAAGTACTTCTATACAATCATAAATCGTTTCTACAAGTGTTTTACAACCGTCTACTTTAGTAGTCGGATTTAATACAACACCAATAATATAAATAATGGAAATAGAAAAAAGTATTTTTTAAATTTTGTAAACATTTTTTCAATAGATGTCTTATAAGCTTGTTTTCCCATATATTCATTAAGTAACAAAAATATTAGAGCTATATAAAATAACATAGTTGAAATAGTAGGATAATAAATACCGAAAAATTCTTTAGTAGCTTGAAAAAATTTCTCTAAAAATCCATTAAGTTCTAAAAAAAAATTCTCAATCATTATCTACAAGCATATCCCTTGGATTTTTATTATGGGCGTTAAATAATAAAGTTCCACGTATTCTATAATTGTAAGCAACAAGTAGTTGTTCATATAGATAATTCGATCTAGTCGCTACTTCTTCAGGATTTTTTCTATAAGGTAATCCACAATCGTAACAAGTTTTTTTATACTATTGGCGTCTTTGTATTTTTTTACCTTTAAAAATAAAGTTTATAGCAAATTGTATTTTATCAAGAATGTTTTCAAAAAGTTTTAGGCCGTCATTTACAACTAAGTTATAAATATGACATGCACATCTTATATGAAAATGATCAGGAAAATATGGAGTTAATCGAGCTTTTAAAAGTCTTATAGCATAATCATTAGAAGTAGCATTATCTAATGTAATAGTCATAATTTTATCAATTATTCCATAATAATCACAAATTTCATTAATAGTTTGTGCAATAAAACTTCCAATGTGCCTATCATCAATATATCTATATGCTAAAATATGTTTTTGCATAGACCAATTATGATCTATCCAATGACATGTTACCGTTAAATAATCATTACTGTTAGTACTACGGCGTATATCAGAAGTGAGAGCCACTTTGCTATTAAAATGATATAATGCATAACGTAAATATTGTTGATATTTACTTGCAAATTTAAAAAACGTCTCTTCTAACAGTCGATTTAGGAAAACCGTTAAAAGAATTATTATATATTTCTCTAATGTATTGAATAAAATCAGGAGAGGAAGGAAATGAAAAAGGCAAACCCTCCACCGCAACTAATTTTGCCATATTTTCCCTATCTTTGTGTTTATCATATTTAGGACCAAAAATTTCTCCCGTTGTCGGGTTAATTTGACCATGTACTTGGTCAGGGACACTATGTGAACCTTGTCCCGACTCAGATGCCTTGTTCCATTATAATTATGCAAATAAATAATTAAAGTAAATAAAATTTAGTGTGATAATTAAAATTAAGTAACAATAATAATTTAAAGAAGGAATGAAGGTACCAAACGCCGACGTAACATCGACGTGTAATCGATGATTAAAACTTTGCTCGATGGATGATTCTCAAGCTAGTTGTCAACTTCACTCCCAATTTTTGAACTTTGATATAAATGATCAAAAAAAATATAATATTTAGTAGACAATGTAGAATTGTAGAGAGATAAATTGAGAGATTAGAGAGATGGTAGGAAGATTTCTGAGAAAAAATGAAGAGGAAAATGAGGTATTTATAGTTGAGAAATAGGAGTTAAAAATAAATATTAAGGGGTAGGGGGTGTATGGGGGGGGGGGGCAAAAAATGACCGTTATAGCCGTTGCACAATGTCCAAAATTGAAATTTGATCGTTGTTGCAACAGTTATTTTTGCAATGGGGAGGGGCTGATGGGGCGGGACGGAACGGGCGGAACGAGCCCATGTCCCGTCTCGAGTTCGAACCCCGACACCGATTTTTTTTTTTGGGATCAAGGTGGGGCGGGGCGGGGCGGGGCGGTTATCGGGATCGGGCCGACCCGGCCCACTGGACATCCATAAAATTTAGTAGTCCACTTCATAGTGCAACAAAAGAAAGAAAGAAGAAAATAGCAACTTTATGTATGATGTTTATTTTCTTCTAAGCTGACGTCTATCGTAAATAAACTCTCCACCTCATTGCCCATGGATAAAGAAAAACCGTTTCAACATCAAAAACAATAAAAACTAGAGCAAACATATAATAACGGATTCTAAATTGACCCCTCCTTGTGGGACCACACTGGGTTTGTTCCTGTTGTTGTTCTATATACGATGTTTATATCTTCTATAGTGGTGGAGTTGAATGGATCTTATTTAGGTTCTTGTATCAGTAGCTAAACACAAGTTCAATTGGCTGATATTGCTTTAGGCATGGTCTTATCGATCAAGTGGATGTAATACATAACTTAGCCCTAAAGATCACATCATCCTATGGTTGTTAGTGAAGTTGAAAAGAATTAACTAAGCATAAACGATATTTTTCAATTCAATGATGGTTTCTGATGACAATTCTCGCATTCGCAGCAAAATTATAAGAATGTAATGTAAATTGAAGATATCTTATTAGAGATACTAATAGTGATTCACTAAATAGTTTATTGCAAGTTACCAAATTCCAGAGTGTTATATATCATCTTTGCTATCCATGTTATCCTCTTTATATTTATATGACTTTGTTATAACAGGGCACTTCACGAGAAGGAACCAAAAACAAGAAGCTTGACAAGGATGCAGTTTTTCCTTGTATTTATGGCTGCAAGCTTTGCATATTACACTTTCCCAGGCTATTTATTTCCGATTTTGACCTTCTTTTCGTGGGTCTGTTGGGCGTTTCCACACAATATCACAGCTCAGCAAATCGGCTCTGGATACCGTGGCCTTGGTGTGGGCGCTTTCACCCTCGATTGGGCTGGTATATCAGCTTATCATGGTAGTCCACTAGTGACACCGTGGTCCTCGATTCTAAATGTTGCCGTCGGATTTATCATGTTCATATACATCATTGTTCCTTTATGTTACTGGAAGTACAACACTTTTGATGCTAAGAAGTTTCCTATCTTTTCAAATAAGCTGTTCACAGCTAGCGGGCAACAATACGATACCACTAAAATCTTGACTCCACAATTCGATCTCAACATTGCTGCTTATGAAAAGTACAGCAAGCTCTACCTCAGTCCTTTGTTTGCCCTCTCAATCGGGTCGGGATTCGCAAGGTTTACAGCGACCCTCACACATGTTGCACTATTTAACGGCAGGTTAGCCTCTCATAAGCTTTATATACTTGAATATATCTTGTCATTTTGAATTTCTTAGAAGCTTGAAGCCTTTTTCGGCTATTTGACTACTGAACTTATCACTTACTGAAAGAAATAATCCCCTTGATTATTTTCATTAATGAATTAGTATATATACAATTTACAATTTTCATAATATGTAAAATCTTATTCCTATTCTACTCTCAAAATCATATTTTATTTGTACATGAATTCTACAATTATGGTAAGTGTACAATGCTAATTACATACAAAAATCTATTACCAAACATAGTGATATACACGGCTATGTATACCGTGTTTATCACGGTCTCCCATTTGTCATGGGTTTCGTGATATACACAAGGCTCCAATGCCGTGTATATCGTGTATGTTAAGATAGTCCCTAAAATCTTCAAATAGAATCGAGGGAAGACATTTAGTAAAGATGTCTGCGATTTGGTACCTAGCAGGGACATGTAAGACACGTACTTGTCCACGAGCTACCTTTTCTCGAACAAAATGGATATCCATCTCGATGTGTTTAGTGCGCTGATGTTGAACCGGATTACCAGAAAGATAGACCACACTAATGTTATCACAATACACCAAGATAGCTTTTTGAATGGGACAATGAAGTTCTAAGAGAAGATTACGTAACCAACATGATTCAGATACCACATTGGCTACCCCTCGATACTCTGCCTCTGCACTGGAGCGTGATAATGTAGACTGACGCTTTGCAAACCATGCGACCTCGGGTGAGAGCCGAGTATCCTGAACTTGTCGCTTATTCTTGAAAATGAAATGAGGTTCGTTGAAGTCTGGCTAGAGTTATGTAGAGCAACTTAAATGGAATGGCTTCTAAAAAGAGAGAAATAGCTCAAATGAATTTTTGAACTGACAATCTGTGTAATTTCTCCTCGGCCAGTGATATTTGGAAGCAAAGTAGATCAGCTGTGAAGAATGTCAAAATGGACATCCATGCAAAATTGATGAAGAGTTACAAGCAAGTCCCTCAGTGGTGGTTCCTCGTATTATTGTTCGGTAGCATAGCCCTATCGCTTATGATGTGTTTTGTGTGGAAAGAAGATGTGCAACTGCCGTGGTGGGGCATGCTGTTTGCGTTTGGACTTGCTTTTATTGTAACTCTCCCTATAGGAGTCATTCAAGCTACTACCAACCAGGTGAAAGCTTAATTCCTAATTGTTTTAAGTGCTATTTCATAATATAGCCTCGGCTTTGACCTTATAAAAGTTCGATTTGCTGACATAATTTTTATTGCGTTGCAGCAACCTGGATATGACATCATCGCACAGTTCATAATTGGTTATATCCTCCCAGGAAAACCAATCGCAAACTTGCTTTTCAAAATCTATGGCCTGACCAGTACGGTTCATGCTCTCTCCTTTTTAGCGGATCTTAAACTTGGTCACTACATGAAAATTCCGCCACGATGCATGTACACAGCTCAGGTTAGTAACTTCTTTCTCTGTTTTCACTCTTTGAATTATAACACGTTTGCAAGGATGTCCTGGTTTCCAATTCATTCATCTTTATTTCCCGTCTTCCAGCTTGTGGGGACACTGGTTGCCGGTACAATCAACCTTGCTGTAGCATGGTGGATGCTAGGAAGCATCGAGAACATTTGTGACGTTGAGACTCTTCATCCCGACAGCCCATGGACCTGTCCGAAATTCAAAGTCACATTTGACGCTTCTGTCATATGGGGTCTAATTGGACCACAACGGTTGTTTGGTCCCGGAGGATTATACAGGAACTTGGTATGGTTATTCCTCATAGGTGCATTGCTACCCGTGCCTATTTGGGTGCTAAGCAAAATCTTTCCCGATAAGAAATGGATCGCATTGATCAACATACCCGTTATATCGTATGGTTTTGCGGGAATGCCACCAGCCACACCGACAAATATTGCTAGCTGGCTTATTACCGGAATGATATTCAACTATTTCGTGTTCAAATACAGAAAAGAATGGTGGAAGAAATACAACTATGTTCTATCAGCTTCCCTGGATGCGGGAACAGCTTTTATGGGGGTTTTGTTGTTCTTCGCGTTGCAAAACGAGGGCAAAAACTTGAAATGGTGGGGAACTGACTTAGATCACTGTCCCTTAGCAACTTGTCCAACAGCCCCTGGGATTATAGTGAAAGGATGTCCAGTTTTCTAGAAACCCAACAAGAAGATCGAATGATGTTTGAATATTATTAGTTGAGTTTTAGTCTTGGAGGGCTCAAAGCTTCAAACAAATCTAAGCATTGTTGTTGTAATTTTGAGTAACTGATAGCTTTGTGTTGTGTAAATGATTTGATTATGAATCAATACTAGCTTGGCCAAATTCCATTTATATTCACAAGCGCAATTGATTGTCCCCCAACTGAAATGTTTGAACCATTATTTTGACTTCACAAAATTTTAACGAGTTTAAGTTTTGTGCACTATCAGTGTTTTTAAATTGAGTAATTTTGTTTTTCCTTCTCTAAATACAGATTCAGGCTTCTATTTTTTCTTTTTCCTCTCCTCACCCCTACGACATGCCCATCTTCATCGTTCTCTGAAATCACAGTGATTTAAGTTGATTTTGTTAAAGTTTTCTGATGTATTCAATCTGCATAATTGGTATATATAAGCCTTCTTGAATTAGATGCACTAAATTTAAGAAACAGGATGGACCTTTTCAAACCAAAAAAAGATCTAGAATCAAGAGGTTTTTGAAACCTAATTATATTTTCATGAGCAAAAGAGTCAAAATATTCATCAGTAATTTTGATGATCATGTTGAGAATTTGGCATGTAAACACGTTAGAAGTATTTAATAAATTTGAAAAAAGAAATAATTCTGATTATAAGTAAACTCATAAATTATTTTAGTTAGAGTAAAAATAGGATTCTACTTGCCTTTAATGTATTTCAAATACCAAGAAAGTTACTGTGGTAAGTTACCTATGAGATTATCTCATGGTGTAAGACAGTACACAAAACTTAAAACTCAAATTTTATAAACCATAGTGTATTTTATTGAACTCAGTTTTGGTCAACAAAGAAAGAAAGAAAGAATGTCTCCCGGGTCATAGCTGGATGGCAAAGAAGGGGAACTTAAAATCTAGCTGGAGGCCTGCAGCGTGAGTTCGAACTCTGGTGGAATTAATTTGCTCTCTTTTGGGGTAGGACCTTGTAGATAATATCAGTTAATATGTTCTCAAAACCTGGTCATTTTACTGATAGTAGTGCTGAGGGACATTCCCAGAACGAATACATTATGAAAAAAGAAGGTTTGATTTATGTGATTCGTTCAACTAATAAATTCAGTTTCTTATGATCATGGATTAGGGGCAGGCTAGAATAGTTGACCCATAATTGTTTGGAATTTGCGCTCTTGCCTGCCATACCAAAGTTAACCAAAGTGACAAATTTGCTTTCTTGCCCAACTTTTTCCTACTACGGAATGATTTAATTTATATATACGGATAGTCTAAAGAACTTTTTACATTATTGTATCATTCAAAAGTTATCTATATGTTATAGTACTCCATAAAAAGTAATATTTACATCTTAAAAATAAGATATATCGCATGTTATAACAGATAAAGCTGACTAGATAGATAGTATAAAATTTAGACGAGTATTTATAAAGCTCTTATAGAATTAATATTGCATGTATAGGTGCTGATAAGATTAGGCTACCAACCTGATGGTTTAACCTTCCATATTGTCCAACTTTTTTTTTATATGTGAACCATATATGCAAAGGAATTTATATATAATGGAGATGGTAGCTACCATTTCGTACCTTTTTTCTTCATTCCATATATATATATATATATATATATATAGATAGATAGATCATATTTAGAAACAAAAACACACCATAATTAAAGATGATTCAATTATTTCAAGGAAGTATTATGATGATGATATTCATATTCTCCTTTTTGTTAATTGTGCCAATAAGTTGGGGAATTAATATTAATAATAATCCGTTAGTAGAACTTTCAAGCAGAGAAGAATTGGCAAAGATGGCTGGTTATGGAGAAGAAAAGCTCTCTACTGTTATCCTCCATGGTACTCTTCTTTGTGGTGATCACACACCACAGCCAGTTCCAGGTTTAATTTCTATTTTCCCTCACCTTCTAATAATTATATT
Organism: Anisodus tanguticus; assembly: GCA_034509755.1. Taxonomy (NCBI): domain Eukaryota; kingdom Viridiplantae; phylum Streptophyta; class Magnoliopsida; order Solanales; family Solanaceae; genus Anisodus; species Anisodus tanguticus. The sequence continues at coordinate 319,094 of CM067543.1, read as the reverse complement.
CCCTTTTAACCTAAGAACAATTAATTGCAACCATATATACAAATAAGAAAAACACTTATATTACCACACAAAAGGATGTGGTGCGGCGGATGGGGTTGCTCCTCCCTTAATCAGAGGTTTCGTGTTTGAGCTCTGGATATGAAAAAATCTTTGGTAGAAAGCGCTTTCCCCCGAATGAGCCCTACGCGGTGCGAATTCGGATATAGTCAGACTTCAATGCGGGTACCAGATACCAGGTGGAAAACCAATCCAAAAAAAGCAAGTTTATTACATTTAATCAGCCTTTAGCCAGCTTGTTATGATTTCTTAATTTGTTTGCAAAAAGTTGTGTATAAATCAAAGGCAATCCGGTGCACTAAGCTCCCGCTATGCCCGGGGTTTGGAGAAAGGCCAGACCACAAGAATTCACGAAAACAAGCATATCCTATTCTTTTAATTCGAACCACTACTTACTTTTTTTTTATCCCTCATTTTGGAGAATTTATAGTGTTTCCACACTTCTCCTCCAGCGTGATTCAAACCCTGGATCTACCGTTCATGGGTGAAGGTGTTTTACAAACTGAGCAACCCTCACTTGTCGATCATCTATTTACTAACAAAAGGCTCTGGGGATTTATTATTATTATTATTATTATATATATATATATATATATATGGAATCCAACACCATCAATGATAGTAATGGTAATCCCTACTTCCCAAATTATGTCATGACATTAGATTGGACACATAGTTTAAAAAAGAAATATTTAGAAAATTTGTGGTCTAAAATATGTTGAGAACATTTTTGTGGTTATACATTATTCCAAAAGGATAAAATGAGAAGTTTAAATTAAGTCAAATTAGATATGAAAATATAGACTCATTTTTTAAAATGGAATAAAAAGGAAAATGGTATCACATAAAATGCTACTTAAAAAAAATAGGATTACTTGTTAAAAGCAAAAACATATAGTACTAAATTCACCTTGCAAGATTTTGCATGAATTATGAATATATTTTCGACTAATAATATATCTAGCTAAGCTATTCATAAATTAATTTTAATCAATTGGTCTTAATTTGTGTATATTATCTGCAGGTGCATCAGTGGCGGTATTTTGCGGAACTAGTGGGCCGGGTAAGGTACGGAGATCATCATGGGCCCAAAATATAACAGATGAAAGTGGAGAGTCCGTAATAGATGACCCTTCTCATCTCCATGCTAATATTGATGATCCAAAACTATGTCATTTTCAAATCCTTCATCTCCCACAGGAGTACTCAGTTTGTCATCATCATTCTTTTACAAAAAGGAAACAGTACACACTAACATCATCCAATATCGGATTAGATGGTATCCGCATTTACACCACTCCTACTATTCACTTAACTCTTAAAGTTAGCTCATAAATATATATAATTCACGACAAGAAGAAGAGATTCATCCGGACACAATTTTTTGAGATGGCGCTTCAGTCTCACGCATTGAGTTGTGATGCTCATGATGTTAAAATTTTATCATATTGTACAATTTTGTGTAGCTTTTAAGTGTTGTACTTGAAAAGACTATTAATTGTGTGTATGTTGTGTGAGAAATCTTCAGTGTAACTCCATGAGTGATACCTTCAAGTATGTAAAAAACCTTTTCAACAACTGATCAGTGACATGCATATGATCGATATTCACGAAGTTAGTAAAAATTTGCAGTACACATATCTTGATTTTAGTCAAAAAAATTTCTGTAAGAAGTGCTATCATGCATGTGGAATTGAACAGAACTCCTTTAAGAACAAAAAATGCAATATTTATATAAGAAGCACCATTATCTAGAGGAAGATCGTCCAATCTCTCTTTATTCTCTATAAGATTTTAAACCTTTCTTCAATTATAGGTGACAAACGAACCAAACTATCACGCGTATTCCATGCACATGTATTAATGCTATACACAAGACCGGGTAAAATTCACAGATATGCATCTTTTTTAGCTTTTATAATTGAATAACAGTACAGGAAAAATTTCAGGACATTATCATGAGATTATTGAATGTTATTTGCACGAAAGGAGGTGTAGGGGAAGGGAAAATGTTAAGAAGTAAAACTCGGGTCATTTGCACTTTTGTCGTTATTTTGTGTTGGTCTTTAATTTTGCCCCTCAATGCAAAAGAAAATCACAAGGAATAACTTCATTTTCACATCATAATATCACATAAGTTATGGTTATTTCTGCATAGCACTTTCAAAGAACTAATGCACCTATAGGCATAATTTGAAGGGGAAAAAATTAAAGACCAACCCATTTGAAGATCAAACCGTGCAATTAATTGGTAAACTTAGGAAGCAGTCATTTTGGGCTTATTACTGATTAGCCCAATGGCCCATTAAATACCATTGAATTAATTATCCGGAGATACCACTCGGGTATCTAGTTAATTAGTTTTAGCCTAATTATCATTTTCTTAACCAATCTAGCCCTTCGCCTATCTAGTTTCTCCTAGGGATGCAATTGCGTGGGGAGGGTGTTGTACCCCTCCCCCGCACCCGTACTCGTCAAAAAAAGTTATACCCGTCACCTATCTGCCACGGGTGGCGGATACATTTTCAACATTCATATCCGCCTAAGCGGATATATTCCTAAATCCATATCCGCTCTACCACCCAAGTGGATATCCGTCACCCGCCAATAACCGTCTGTACCCGCCACTCATATTTTGAAATCAATTCATGTGTCATTTTGTCAACCTACCAATTCATTATTATTGGGCTTATGGACTGCTAAAATTATGTATGCCAAAATTATTTGGGCTTTAGATAAATATAAAGTTGTACAAATTGTGTACGTGTGGATTTGTGGCGGGTGGTTAGATGCGGGATAACTGCAAATACACCTCCTATTACCCGCCAAAGTTATACCCATATCCGCCTACTACCCGCCCCAACTGAAGCGGATGCGATGTAAAATCCGCAAAATTGTACTCACCTGTCATCCCTAGTTTCTCTTTCTCCTATATGTACGCATGCGTTAATTAGGTAAACGCCCACTGGACCGATATCATCAAGATTCAAGACAAGCACATATTAATATGCAGTGATGAATCCACCTTTGATGAGATTTTGTTCAGTTGAAAAATTTTCCTTATTATAGTTGCATTACGAATCCACCTTTGATTGGCAATTCTAAAATCTTGCTATTTGTGTTGAGCTCTCCCGTATTGGTGGGTTTAGTGGTCCTTGATCTCTTTATATGGATTTGGACAATTCTTCCTTCATAAGCTAGCTTTTGGGGTTGAGTTAGGCCCAAAATTCATTCTTTACATGATATTAGAGTCAGGCTCATCCCAATTCATTGTTTCCGATTTTGAGCCCCCTATATTGTCCTACATATGTTCAGCCCTGGGCGTGAGGCGGGGTGTTGAGTTATCCCACATCGGTGGGTTTAGTGGTCCTTGGTATCTTTATATGGACTTGATCAATCCTTCATAAGCTAGCTTTTGAGGTTGAGTTAGACCCAAAATTCATTCTTTACAATTTATCATTGATCAAGGTAACTTGAATTAAAAAAAACATAATATAAAAATGTAGCATTATTAATTTATAAATCTATGGAAGATTCAAGTAAAACCCATTGGTAACGATACCATCGAATCCGAAAAGTTTTTTTTTTGTTTTTGGTTAAAGTTCTTTTGTTTGTTTTCAACTCTTTATAGTATAATTTCTTAGAATTTTGAGTATTAAGATAGATTGATCAACCTATTTATAGCTATATAAAACAGATATATTGTTTATACACCGTAATTTGAGTTGGTATTGTGTTTATATATATATATATATATATATATATATATATATATATGTAATGATTACATGTAGCTATACATAACAAATACATTATATATACACTGCAATTTGAGTTGATTTCGTGGGTTAATCCATAATTATACAAAGTATACACATTATATATAGAGTATATGTAATGTTTATGCATAGCTATACAGAGTAGGTATGCATTCTTCCTCTTATGTTTTTACTTTATTGTTTATCACCTTGTGGTCGCAGGACTGAGACTGACGTCAAGACTGGGACTGGTTGGAGGAATTACGCGTCTCAGGGACAACGAGTGAAGATCAAAAAATACGTGTTGCACTCTTTTTCTTGGCAGACTTTTTCCCGAAGGAATTTTTGCCGGCAAGATTTTTAATGATGCAATGACTATAAAATGTATTACTCAGAAGAACTCTCCTTGGAGATTCAAGTGCATAAGAAGAAGATTCGCTCCTAGTTGTGAGGGTCGGCGGCCTTCGCTTTTATGTACTTTCTTATTTTGTCAGAAACACATATGTACCCGGGTTTATACACCGAACGCAATGAATAAAAATAAGCTTGCATTTTTGCTTTCTACACTCTAAATTTGTTGGTACGAACGCGTCCTCCCGGACCTGATAATATCCACCACGAACACACAAAACAGCCTGTGGGCCTCAGCGCGTGAAGGAAACATAACCTTATGCCAGTATAAGATGAGGTCGAGACGTCCTCCTCATCGACACCGAATAAAGGGGACCCCTTCTTTTATTATGAAATAAATGATTTTAATTCCCAATCATAAAATAGGCGGCTGGAAGAAACATTCCCGGATTGGGGGAAGCGGTTGATCAAAATACCACATATATATGTGAAGAACTAAAAATGCAATCGTGGAACTTAAACACAAGTGTTCGACTTCGCCATAGAACATAGTCCCGATGAGGGGTTCCTTGGGTGGAAGGATTCTTATGGTTGAACTGCTCCACTTCAAAGAACCGAGTAAATTCCACACCCGGCCACAAACTATTTGTGTTTTACCAATTCCCCATCAGACTAATATAGATTTTCATTTTCGAATATCTCAATCTGTGTTGGAAGGAAAAGGCTGTCAATATTGTATAAAACCACTTCACGTTATTCATGAAATCAATCATTAAAATCTAAAAATAAGTGATTGAAGTAACCTTTGAGTAATGGAGAAGTCTATTAGATGTACGACTTTTATCCAAGAAATAAGTTCTAAAGAAATGGAGAATTTATTAAAAGTAAAAAAAGTGGGTCATTGGCACAAATGCCTTATTTTGGGTTGGTCTTTATTTTGGAAGACCATGATTCTTTCCCTTCCAGTTTTTTTCTTAATGCTATTTCTTGTCCTGTACGGAGGGTAGGAGGCGCATAATCTAAAATCTTTTAGACTTACTGGGCCAGGCCCGGCATCGGGTTAGGTTTTCAGTTTATATATGACAAAAGCAAAAGAGTAAAAGTCAGAAGCACCGATTATGTTCAAAACGTTGAAACAAAAAAATGAGTATAGACGAGAGACTTACGATTGAAATTCCATTGCTTCGGGATAGGTTCCTCTAGAGGCTTGACTAAATCTGAAGTCGTGACGACAACGTATCTCTCTGTCCATCCTTGGCATGAGTCATCATCAATACTAGCTATTAAAGCATTTTGTCCACGACGGGACAATTGACCAACCCCCGTCCTGAAAATTTTGGGGGAATAGAGATGGATTAAGTGAGCGAGGGTAAAGTCCTCCCCTACTTGTGAAGAGAGGTATCAGAGGCATGCGATTTTCCTCTACACAGCGAGACCAATCTGAGCCAAATATACTTTGTATTTCTTGCAGAATTCCAAAATCACTAGGTCAATAAGTTGGCTCACCCTCAGTGAAAAATGGTAGGTGTATACAAAAGAATATCCCTGCCGGTAGGAAGTGATATCTTCTCCTTCTTGTGGGAGGAAAACCTTGATGTTGGTCCAGCTACAATCTCTATTCACCCGACTTAGGTAACGGGCGCTAATGAAAGATCTGTATTTGATGGTCGGCGAATCCCGCTCTCAATCAGGAGCCGTGGAAGTCCCGCGCTTTGTAAGATCTTTCGAGCTAGACCAGTTGAGTGGGATGTAGGCGTTGGCTTGAAGATTATAAGAGAAAGCCAATGGTTTCTTTTTCTTCAAAATTCTATTGGTCGACGATCGACAAACTCCGATGGGGACTTGCTTAATAGGGACGTCAGAGTCACTACGAGCAAGGTTCTGAGCCAGGGTAGTAGCGCCACTAACAACTTAAAAGTCTGAAGACATTGTAGAGAGATTTAAGGGGAAAGTGGTAAAACGTGATTTCTTTTTTTCAAAAGAGCAGGGAAAAGCATTGAAGATTGGAAGAAATAAAAGAGTCCTTGTACGAAAGGGGACATGTAAAAGGCAAGGGAAGAGATAATGTTTCGCTTAAAAGAGAGGAAATCAAATCGTCATTACGACACGAACTCTCGATGAAGGAATATGGGTAAATTGCGACGCGTGTAATGCGGATATTACAAGGGCAATAGAGTATTTATTGAAGGGGGTCTGCGTGCGAAGAATGACAATTGGACCCGTTTCAAGAAACGTTAAGACAAGGCAAAAATTGACTGTTGAAATGACTCTTCCACTTCCCAGTCCCATGGACCCAAAGGCTTCGGAAAGTGGGGGAATATCTGTATTATGTAAAAATACCTCCGGGAAGACTAGTGTATCCGAGAAGCCTCAACAGCCCCGAGTCCCTATACATCTGTCTCTCACTCCCAACAACCCTCATCACATCAGCTCTCTTAGATCAGAGCGTTGTAGCGTGCGTGGGTGTGATGACATCAGCACGCTCACGTCATCATAACTTATAGGGGCATAATAGTCTAGTTTTTCCTATATATACGAAACTTAGAAGATAAGGCAAAAGACATTGTATCCTCTAAGCTTACATTTGTAACCAATACTCTCTCGCTCAGAGCAATATACCAAACAAAGCACTTGTTCATTATTTCTCATTATTCATTTTGAATCTAGCTTAATTACTCATTTATGTTATATACCACATTTTCATACATTAAAGTGTGTCGTAATTTAGTCAAGATAATATCGGAGAGCAAGACCATTCTCAAGTTCATGAGTGTTTAAAACCATGTATATCTCATGTAGGAAGGTTTAGAAGTTAATCGAATCGAAGAAAATAAGTTTCTTTGAAATTCGGCAAGTTGGGAATGTTGTATAGGGAAAAATTCGTATAAGACAGTTGTATGAATTATAGCATAACATGTGGAGCATGATGCTGAGTCAGACCCACGTCAGATTACAATGTTACTAGTTTGGTATGCACAGTACCAAGAACGACTCGAGCAGGGCCGGTACCGGTAATAAATAAGGCTAAGAGTCGTTTGCATCATAACAGATGACCATTACCAAAGCCAGTCATACGACTTCCAAAAGCCTTTTAATGGCATTTATTGAGAGATTGATTATCTAATTATTACAATATTCATTCTCCTACATTTATGAGAGCATATTTCGTGGGTTGTGTACCCGTGTAACTCATGTATAAATAGAACACTTCATTCCATTGTAACTCATCATATTCTAGATATTACAAAATACTTATTATTTTTCTCTTAACTTCTGTGCTTTCATACAAGTTACAATCACTTTGCCAAGAAGTTGTCATAAGGCTCAGACTAAGCTTTACTTTATCTTATCTCGTTATTATTTATTTACAGCATAATTCATCTAGAATTCATATCTAACGTGTCACTTGAGATCCACGTGTACTTGACCACGTATACAAATTCAATTGTACCATTTTACGGGTGAATAGTTTGGTGCCCACCGTAGGGCCCGAACAATTGTGGTGTCACAAGTGACCTCTCTACTAATCTATTTTTTCCTTTAAGTCTTATTCATTGTTCAGATCAGACAGATGACAGAAATAGGTAACATCAGAGACAACACAAGCAATTTGGGGCTGGATGGTTTGACAAGAGGAACCATAACGCCTAGAGACCCGACGCATACGGACAGAGTCATTCCCGAAAACTGTCAATATGGTGATGTTCCCACTGATAAAATACCTGAGGAAGCCATACAAAATCTTCGGGCGCAGAACACTGCAATGAACGAAGAGTTGGAACATTTGAAGTAGTTTCAAAAGGGGTTCATGACAAAAAATACGGGCGGCACTCCAACAGGAGGATCGGTTCCCCCACCAAATACACATGGATAAACCGGTGATGGACAAAGTAGAATCGGTGATGATCAAGGCATATCTGCAAATGATGGTTCAGAGAACGAAGTCCCTGAAAACTCGTTCCAGGAAAAGGTCTTGAAATTCGTGAAGGACATGATAAGCAAAGTTGACACCAATGCAAAGAAGGCAGAAAAAACTGCCCATGAGTTTCGGCGCCAGTTTAGTCAAATACCAAGGGCTCCCCCCGTGGTTGACGGTCCAGATGCAAAAAAGTATATTCAATTGGCGTATAAGGCATAGGCGGCGCTCGAATTGATCCCCAAAAGGTTTTAAATGCCTTTTGTGGCCAAGTATGATGGAACTACTGATCCACATGAGCATAACATGGCCTATACTACGACCGTGAAAGGAAATGATCTAAGAGAACACGAAATAGAATTGGTTCTGATCAAGAAATTTGCTCAAACACTCATTAAGGGAGCTCTGACATGATATTCACAACTCACTGATTATTCTATTGGTTCTTTCTCCCAGCTCGTTGACATGTTCATAAAAGCCCATGAAGGAGCTCGAAAAGTGAAAACACTCAAAGTGGATATCTTCCGCATTGCACATAATTACAACTACACTAATCCAGTAACCATTCGAACTACACGATTACGATACAATTATTACAAAATTGAACTGAAGCATGAGATACTAGAAAAAAGTTTCTAACAGAAATTAATTAATTTGCTACAACCTACTAATAAACTTTAGGAACTTCTACTGCATAGTGCAAAGCTCAATTTAGATTTATTGGCATATATTCATAGAAAATGATCAGACAGTTTTTTTTCATGAACTGGGTTTTCAATATATTCATATCAACAGCTATTAGCCTATTAAGGAAAAGATTCAAACAAAACAAAGTAGAAACATCAGAGCTTTTAACAGCGGAAAAACACACAACAGTGCTTAGTGAGTACTCTGTCTGTCACAATTTACGTGATACTATTTTCTTTTTAGTCTGTTCCAAAAAGAATGTCACCTTTTTATAATTAGAAACAATTTAACTTTAAAATTTCCTTTTTATCCATAATGAAATTATTTATAGCTACACAATTGTCTTAGATTTATTTTAGACCACACATTTTAAAAGTCAATCTTTCTTTATTAAATTTTATGTCAAGTCAAATGGTGTCACATAAATTGAGACGAGGAAGTAATTATTAAAAGGGAAGAAGCATTACATAAAAATTGGGAGGAAACACGACAGGAAAATAGTGAAAATAAATAAATGAAGACAACAAACCCGCAACCTGCCCCGCATTAGTTTTTCAAAAATGGTTTCAGCCTGTCCTGCCGCATAACATCAAACCCGCCCTACCCTACATAACGTCAAACCCGCCACGCACCCGCTTCGCTCCGTTACCATCCCTAGCTGCAATTAATACTAAGATATATTATTAATTTTAAGTACTCAAAAATTCATCACAATTTTTTTTTAATAGCATTTTTTTTTTCATAAAAGCTTTTTATCCAACAACCAAACACATTTTTTATTATTATAAAATGAAACATTTTCAAAACCATTTTTTCATGATTTTTTTTTTTGTGTTTATACTCTCGAAAAGAAAGTACTCCTAAGACGGATGGCTTACTTGAAAATTGAAATCAGAGGGTTAATCGGGTTGGGTCGGTCCAGCCCATCTCTTACTTGGGGCTATCGAAAAAGCAGAAGAAAACATTTATAATTTAAACTTGTGAATAACATATTGCTCTGTTCTCAAATTTCCTAGCCATGGACAAGGTTCAAGAGGTACTCTATTATTTTACATGATTCATTCTTGCACATTTAATGTATTCATAGTATATTGATGTGTGTGCCTTGAATTTCTGCAAGCGTCTATCGAAAACAGTCACTCTACCCCCACAATCCAGACCCCAATATGTGTAATTACACTGGGTATGTTGGTGTTGTATAGTATTGATCTGTGTGATTTGCAGATAGTGGAGAAGCAAGTTCTTACGGTTGCAAAGGCGGTAGAGGACAAGCTTGATGAAGAGATTTCGGCCCTGGATCGGTTAGATCTAGATGATAAAGAGGTATTGAGAGAACGTAGATTGCAACAGATGAAGAAAATGGCTGAGAAAAGGAGTCGATGGATGTCTCTTGGACACGGGGAGTACTCCGAGATCCCAAACGAGAAGGAATTTTTCTCTGTCGTTAAGGCTAGTGAACGCGTTGTTTGCCATTTTTTTCGTGAAAATTGGCCTTGCAAGGTAAGTTCGCTTGCTGCTATATGAATTAATTATCAGCTTGTTAACCTTTCATCAATGTATGCATTACACAATTTGTTTCTGCAACTTACATGTTAGATTGAAGAAGTTAGATTTGCAACTTGGGGATAACTTTTATCCGAGACAAATTGGCATGATTGTTGTATTAAGACTAACCTGACTAGCACAATTTGTTCAATCATTCTGGTTAAAGGCGGAGCAATCTGCTCAATTATTATGAATTAGAGGTCTTTATATTGTATCATAAGGCGATTCACATTTCTCCTGCCTCTTTTGCATAAGAAAGCACCAACTTATGCATATCCATTTCCTCAGTTTTTGGTTTTGAGCATCAACATAGCTCCCAAGCTGCTTGTCCAAACAAAAAGCTTCTTTCCCCTTTGACACATCACCCACCATTGTATTCTTATATAGTTGTTGAGATTGCAAAGAGCTGCTTGAAAATGCCTTAAAAGCTATGTTGCTCGGACTCTCCAAAAATATTGCCGTACCCGTGTTGGATTCTCCAAAAATGCACTACTTTTGGAGAATCCCACACGCACTCGTCAATATTTCTGAAGAGTCCGAGCAACATAGTTTAAAAGTGTTATTCCCACACCATTGCTTCCCCAAGATTTAGTTTTCTACTAGTGTTTCCCTCCCCACCTTGAATTTGACTTGCTTTTCAATATCTCTCACCCTTTCATGATCTCTCCAAAGGGCTGTTCCATGAGGACTTGTGATACTTGCTGTTTTCCACCCCCTCTATTGATACCAATTTTTCCAGAATGATGCAGCTCCAGATTTTACTTCTTCCTTGTAAATCATCTGCATACAATTTTCCCCTTGAGGCTTGTCAGATACGCAGATGTTTTACTCTAGCGAGGTTAACAAATGTAGGAATGCAGAACATACTAAACTTGATTTTTCCTTAAATTGAGATCTAGCCACCTCTACATGTCACTACATTATTTTCACTGTAGATTTATGACTGTATGAGACACTGTACCCTGTGTAATAGAACCGACTTATTTTCGAGAGCCATGAAAGAAAGAAAAGGGAATCAAAATGTGGCATATGTTTAGTCCAGATTTCCCCTATGTATGTTAGTGTGTGTATTGTTCTTGAGCTAGCAATAACTTTGTTACTTGTCAACATTGTCTTTACCTCAATGTTTGCTTTTACAACTGACCCTGCTCTCTAGAAGCCTCACTTGGTTCAGCATCTAATGAAAACAACTTAAGTAGAAAAAGAAAAGGCCAAATACATATACAACCCCTTAAACTTGACACAAATTTCCATTTACACACTTTAACTAAACTTGTTTCCTATTAGACACCTAAAGTATATCCTAAATGTACCTATTAAACACCTTTCGCTTATGTGGCACAAAGAGTGACTTTCACATAGAATTGAGCGCGTGAATGTTGAAATGTAACTCTTTTCCTTTTTTCCCTTTCTTCCTCTTCTACCTTCTCCATCTCGTCTCAGCCACTACTGCATCTCCATCATCATTTGTACAGACTTCCGAAAACCCAGATACCCCCACACCACCCAGCCAGAATCTTCAGAAAACGAGAAAAAGGAACTTCAGTTTCAAACCATAGAACTACCCGTATAGCTTCTTCCATGGACGGAGATGAAACTCTTCGAGGAAAAACGTCGGCTTCGTCTAATTGAGCAAACAATGATTCTTTCTCAATTGAAACGAAAAATAATCTCTAAAGATTAAAACTTTGTCAAATATCTCCACCTAATATTAACATGAACTGTTTCCCGGCAGAGACTAGTCATTGTTCTGGTCACTTCACAGATGTTTTGAGCCATGAGGAAAAACACAAAGGAGCTTGGTTTTCACATTTTTTTGGATGTTCCGTTTGGATTAATTTTCTACTTGTCATGATGTACGAACAAAATAAGAATGGGAAAATGTTGGGTTATTTTGGTATTGTGAGTTGGACGATTGACCGGTACGTGTGTTTCTCGAAATTTCAGAAAACAGTTCGACTAGTCAATTTCTAGTTCTTGATTTCGCATCCATTTATTCCCAACCCAAGTTCTGGAAACTTTCAATTTCAGTTTAAAAAAATTGATGGAGAATTCTATTATTCACAATTCCATTACTGGAAGCTTTCAATTTGGCTCTAAAAAAGGTGAAGAAAGCAAGAGCCTTATTTCTCATACTATGATGGTCTGTAATGCCGCAGGGAGTGGAATTATGTGAATAAGAAAAAAGAAAAATGGGAGTGGAATTAAGTGGGAAAAAAGGAAAAATGGGATAACCACGTGTCATATTTTAATTAGATGATTTGCCATGTCAAAAGCAGGTGAATATCACACACTTCAATTTTGTTGAGATTGTGAATGAGGTGTTCAATAGGTACATTTAGGACATACTTTAGGTGTATAAAAGGAAACATGTTTAGTTGAAGTGTCTAAATGAAAATTTGTGTCAAGTTTAAGGGGTTTATGTATTTGGCCAAAAGAAAAAGGAAAGAGAGCGAAAGAAATGTTCAACAACTGATAGTGTATGCACTAAGACAATTAGGAATCTTAGACCAGGTTCACGGGGGAAATCGCCCCTCTTCCAAGTTCCAATTGACATATAATGTGTGTGTATTGGCTATGTTCTGTGTTTATTTCTGTCTGTTCAATCAGTATAGATTATTTAGTTTTCCTCATTTACTTTTAGTTCGAATTGTCCTATGAAGATTGTTATTGGCTTTTGTATACTTCTGTACTTTACTTGAGATATTTTATTTTTAAAAAGACAATAAGGAAGGATGAATTTAGGTTGTTTTTCACAGGGGGGATTAGAATTTGAAGACAATAATTCTCAGAGTTTTTGATTGCAGGTGATGGACAAGCATTTGAGCATACTGGCAAAACAGCATGTAGAGACACGTTTTGTGAAAATTAATGCAGAGAAAAGCCCATACTTGGCAGAGAAGCTCAGAATTGTTGTTCTTCCAACCCTTGCCCTCATTAAAAATGCTAAAGTGGATAACTATGTGGTATGTCCAGTTAACAATAAACTTAAAGTACTTGCAGTTCGTTTCATTTTTACATGTTTGGACTTATTTTGTTTGTTCTTAATTCTGAGCCATTATCTTATAATCGTCTCTTCATGCTATCTTGCCATGATTTGGCTCCATGGAAAATAGGTTGGATTTGATGAGCTAGGGGGCACGGATGACTTTAGCACCGAGGACCTTGAAGAGAGGTTAGCTAAAGCTGAAGTTATCATTTTTGAGGGTGAATCGTCAAGAATTTTATCAAAATCCAAAGCTCAGACCAAGAAAAGTGTCAGGCAGAGTTCAAATCCTGACTCGTCGGACTCAGAGTAAATTAGACTAGCTTGTTTATGTATTCCTTCTTTATACTACAAAATAGTTCCTTGTGGAACACACTAATCCAAAAAAAAAAGAGGTGGTTATGAAACCCACCTACCGTTAAGAATTGGAATATGTTGGTTCTGTTTCTCCACTGAATCTTGGCCATTTAGACCAAAATTTTCTGTAAGCTATTGTAAAGTTCCTCTTTGATTATATCTGATGGAACATGTACTGCTGTCTAGTTCTAGTGATGCCTTAGCTTTGTTGCTTTTTTGCCTCAGTAGTGTATAATTTATGAGGGGTTTTGATAATACCATATATTCTTTCGTTATTAAATTAGGAACGCGTTCTTGAAAGTCGATGGATTCTTCACTTGATTACTCAGACAATTTTTCTCTTCAAGTAACAGTTTGTTCATTTTACTGGCTGATAAATTCTGTAGTGTTTATTCCTTGTTTCCACAATGGTTTTCAACAGCTAAAACCACTGTAGCTTTTTTTTTCCCCTTCAAAAGGACGCCAAAAAGTGAAAATTTGAAATTTACTTGGTCTATAATTGCTGTGACTCAGTCATTTTAGCAGATTGTGTTCTGCATAGGCTTATCCTGCTGTTTGACACAAGTGTTTTTGTTATAACTTGAGAAGTGTTCATTTCTCCCTAACCAGAACCAATCTTGTTTCAGACTGTTAAGTAAGGCTTTGGTGTGGATCAAATTCAATTTCTCCGACTACGATAATATTCTAACCGTTAATTAACAGTTTCAACACTTATATCTTAAACATGTACAATAACAGTTTATTTTAAATTATTTTTAACATCTTTACTACATTCAATGCAATGAATCTATTCAAGCATCTTTTAAGTTATATTTATCCTCTCTAGTCAAACTATATCGGAACATAATTTCATTCAAAACTTAAAGAAGAAAAAAAGTTATTTGAACTTAAAGCTACCATAGATTAGCAATTAGCAAGCTACCATAGTGAGACTTTACTTTTAACATTTCTACGACAATCCTAACAAAAATAAAATAAGAGAATTTTATAGTACTACCTAATAGCAGCAAGCACCGTAGATACCTTTTTGCATTTTGTCTCGTTTCTTTTTTTGCTTTTCTTTTTTTTTTTTCAAAAAAGAAGCTAATTACTCTCTCTTCTCAAATTATTTATCATGATTACTAAAAAAAATATCTTAAATTATTTGTATTTTATAAGTTCAAAACACAATTAGTGATTTTTTCTCTATTTTATCTTTAGTAAAATTTTGTTATTAATGAAGATTACAGATAAAATAAAATAAATATCTAATGGAGAGATTATAATTTAGATATAAATAAGAATAGTTTTGCAGGGTAGTGGCTATATGATATAGTTTTGCAGTAAACTGTTTTAGATAGAGGCCATATGATATAGTTTTGCAGGGTAGTGGGTAGTGATTGAGGTATTTTTCAGGTCAGTTTGAGTGCTTTTGCATTCTTGTTCAGTACAATCAGACCCAAGTCGATAATATTACTGAATTGGAGAGAAGGTTGTAGGAATTTGTTGGGTTTGTAAGCACATCGTAAGTTTAAAATTTTACTTACCCAACAATGATCCTGACATGGCTTATACGATAATCATATTAAAGTGTTCAAAACACGATAAGGAAAACTTATAGGCTTTCGTATACTGGATTCACTACTATGGTATCCACGCGAGTTGTCCCTCCAATTGCAAGTTCCAACTCCAATGTATTTATCTAACGAAGAACGCTAGGAATTCTTTTGTTAGAAGAGAGAAGTAACTCAAGGCTCTAAGTCTTGTCTGACTGACTAACTTCATAATTATAAGTTTGTGTTGTTTATATAGGAGTTCATGACAAAACATAAGTAGATTTAAAACAGAAAAACCTGGTCCATTTTAATGTTCAGTGGACAAGCTCACACGTCCAAGTGGACGGCCAAGGTGACGATTTTGGGCCAGTAATTTCTGGCCCAATTGCTTCCTTGTATTTGTCCGAGTACCCATATAATAAATCCAACACATTTAATTAAATTCGAAATCCAAATTCGACTTAATTAAATAATTTTTATCAAATAGAAATATTCCATAATTATTATAAATTAAATATCTCGATTCTAAATCGAATATTTAATACTTTCTCAATACACTCTTAGATCGAAGAGACAATCGCATATAGTGTGACCCTATAGGCCTTCACATATCGACATTAATCTAATTAAGGTCCATACAAAACTCCTAGACTACGTCATATGACGAAATCAATATGTGAAGTACGTTTACATGAATCCAGCAAACTTAACCTTTATGCGGAACTATAAATTTCTTTCATTCGCGACACACTCGATTAAGCTTAGGATTTGTCAAGTGTCTATCCAAATGGCTTAATCACTTTATCTCATATTTATTAATTGACAACTAGACCATATTCTAAATATGTCTCTTGCACTGGCCAGTGACTTTAGTCAACCTAATAACATTGAGAACTTGAGTGCTCTCTCGAATTTTCAATCGAGGAATGAATCATATTCTTGGCTCAACTACCACCTTGATTTACATTCTGATGCACCCAACACAAGCCGTATCTTATCCAGAAGGAATTTAAGCTTAGAACTTGAGTCAAAAAACGTGAGCAGAAACAGTGGACAAACAGAAAACTCTTCCTTCCTTTTCCATTCTTCAACAAGCTTCGTCAGAATCAACCTATTTGCTTTGTAGTGTTGATTAGTTGTTGTTTTAACTTGGGAGATTATTGTCCGTTAACGTAAAAGCATACATACAGGGCAATCTTGTCTTAAAAACAGAGAGTCATCTCTCGACTCAACCACAGTTGTAACAATCCAGATTTAGTGTTTCTTGATTTCAGGTTATCAAGATTCAAGACTCAACCAGCTTACGGCAATTATAATATTGGTTTGTTTGTTTATCCTTTCGAACACTTGTAATATTTATTTATTTCCCATACTGCTTTACACATCCAACAAATACTACATTCTCCAAGAATGTGATGCATACCACATGTTGACTTATAACATATCATCGATATCACATTGATGATCATTAGTCGAGGCTATTTTGAGAGTTACGTTCTATCATTAATATCTCACTCTATTAATGACAACGTAAGCTCAAGGGATGCACATATATGAATAATTGAAAACAATCAAACAATAATTCAATAATTGCAAATGCCATAAATATTGATCTTATTAATAATACAAATGTGTTTAAGTACATTATGTCCCTAATATAGATTCTTTCTAGAAAATATATACTTTCAAAGGTTACTTCTTAACAACTCAATTCTTTGTTTGTTTGTTTTATTAAACCTTTGTGATGTTCTCTGTGTTCAGATACAATATTCTATTTGACTCCCTTTATACCAAATTATATATTACTCTTTCTGTTTGGGTGTTTGATGTAGTTTCATTTGTATCTACAATTTTACAAGTTTCAAGAATTCAAATCCATCAAACTAACTCTAATATTTTAATAGGAAGAATTCTACAGTAATTTGAGCTTAACAGATTCTGAACTCTTAAATTTGAAGGACCTTTTGGACAATTATAGTTGTTTTAAGTAACCAGTTTGCCTTCTCCGTTAAAGCACTTTGCATTCTTGTGGATGATAATGGTCTTCTGAAAAAAGGTTAGAGGATGCTGGTTAAGGCTGTTGGAGCACGGATTTTGGAACTCCTCTGTAACAGGGAAAAGGTATGGAGTTTCTAGTGCAATTTCCAACCATGTTGTTCTTCTTTTTTTTTAAAATAACCGTGGTGTACGGGCCAGCTTGCGTGCATCTCGACTAGTTCCACGAGATACATGTCACCTTCCAACCAACAACATGTACAAGTTAACTCTGTCCACCATGCTAGTAACTACTTACATAAAATTCACCAAGAATGGAAGCAATTAAAGTATCGCAATTCATGCAAAGAAAATGAGAAAGATATTAGCATGAAATTTCTACTAGAGGTTTGAATTCATTCTGATATGGTTTTCTCTTGAAAAGGACTCATGATTCAATTACTCTGTAGACTTTTTTCTTTTAAAAACAGATTACATATATTGTATAAGAATTGCCTAACCTTTTCTGCAATTCTCTTATTGTTTTAGAAAGAAAAGGAAAACAGAGATTACAGTTGGTCACTTTCCTAGCATATCTGCTGCTCAAATATTCTTCATATTCTTTTGCTGAAACCTTCTTACTGGTTCCTCTTAAAACGGCTTCTTCAGAACAATGCACTGAAAAGCAGCTAGCTCTGGAAAATTGATCTTTCACTTGAGACTGAATAAAAAATAAAAAAAATCTTCTGTTAAGCACAGCATTTATTCTAACCCATTTCCAATGGAAAAGTTTAGGATAACTTTTGGTGCACCCATGAGGTTCCTTTATGTAGAGAAGATTGGGTGTGTTCACAGAAAATCATATCCCATTGTGCCCAAACATTTGATCAAATTATTACTCTATCAAGGAAAAAAAAGAAAATGGAAAAGTTTAGAATAAAAAGTGTTGCTTTGCTATTGTAGTAAAGTAGTACGGCAAGTAAATAATTATTACAAGTGTTCGAAAGGATAAACAAATAGCCAATCTTCAAAACTGCCGCAAAGTTGTTGAATCTTGAATCGTGATGACCTGAAATCAAGAAACACTAAATCTGGATGGTTACAACTGTGTGCTGAGTCGAGTGATTGCACTCTGTCCTTAAGACAAGATTGCCCCGTATATATGCTTTTACGTTAGCGGGCAATAGTCTCCCAAGATAAAACAACACTTTAATCTCAACACTACAAAGCAAATAGGTTGAGTCTGACGAAGAAAACAAATACGAATCGACTTGCTGAAGAAATGGAAAAGGAAGGAAGAGTTTCTGTTTTAGTCCCAACGTTTTGGACTGAATTTCAGTTTCTCTTCTGTTTGTCTCTGTGTATATAAATGTTGTCTCGTTTTTGCTAGCTGTTTGGGTGTTTATTTCTATTTTGTGTATTTTTCGTGTGTTGCACAATTGAGCCAAACAACTCAATATATAGCACAAGGGAGGGCTGCTCAACTGCCCAAGACATGGCTGTTTAAGAGCCATTAGTGAGGGCTGTTAATGGCCATTAGGGAGGTTGTTAATGGAAGGTAAATGGCCAATAAAAGAGGGCTGAGGAGTTAACAGCCAAGTAATGGCTGGTTAATGCTCCAAAAATCAGTCCAAACGGTAGGCAAAAACTTTCTGCCTTCCGTTGTTGCCAAATTCACCTTTTCAGAAACTCTAGGGACCAAACTATAAATATTAAGTAATTTGGGGGTCCAAATAGATAATATCAGAAAGTCCCGTGACCCGTGACCTGAGCCTGAGCCCGAGTCCGAGACCGGACGGGAAGGGCGCGCGGCGCGCGTGTGGGCTTAGCCTTGAACCCAAGCACATCTAGGTCCTCCCTCCTTTAAACACATGGGATACCCCATGGGGTCCCAAACCCTTAACCAATTTAGAGACTTATAAAGAGAGCAATTCTTCCTTTTCCCACTGATGTGGTAGATTTGTCACACACCATATTTTCATGCCTCAAACACTTTACTTCGTGGACCAATATCTCTTTCATTTCTCAACGAAATTTGACGATTCTTGGCCCTACGGTCATCTACTCACTTAGTAGATTATGCATGTGAGAAGAGACAAAGCCTCCAACACGCGGAACACTAGTGTTTAATTCATTAAACATGGGTGGACGCACCTCCCCGCCAAAAACAAATTTCCAACAAAAAGTAAATTAAATGGCAGAGTTGCTCAACTTTAAGCAAGCAAGTGTGATGGTTATTTTAGTAATATTTGCAAGCTTCATTTTCTTATTGATGTAGTAATTGTTCTAAATTCTTCATACTGTTGTACGGAAACAGAAGAGAGACACGACTTCTTGGCATTTTGTCATTTGTGCATAGCACAGTATGGAAGGTTTTGTTCGGGAAGGTCAGAATTTGCCTCCTCCTCCTCCTCCTCCTCCCGTTGTTAGACAAGTTAAATTTGTTTGCTTCTAGGGTAGTGTCTATATGATATAGTTTTGCAGTAAACCGTTTTAGATAGAGGCTATATGATATAGTTTTGCAGGGTTGTGGGTAGTGATTGAGGTATTTTTCAGGTCAGTTTGAGTGCTTTTGCATTCTTGTTCAGTACAATCAGACCCAAGTTGATAATATTACTGAATTGGAGAGAAGGTTGTACGGATTTGTTTTTAACACTTTAATATGATTATCGTATAAGCAATATCAGGATCATTGTTGGGTAGAAACAAATGAAAAATGAAGCGAATGTGGTCGATGACAAAAGCAAGCTTATCGATGTAGTGCAAGTGGCCAACATTGTTGCAGATCATGGTAGTGGATGGTGGTACGTTACTGGTGCAACCATTCATATATGTAAAGACATACGAACTGGTTAGTGGAGAAGGAAACGAAGTTACTTCATCGAACAACCAAAGAAGCAAAGTGGTTGGCAAAGGCACTGTTGATCTCCCGTTTAGTTCGGGAAAGATTGTTACTCTTACTAATGTTTTACATGTCCCTGACATTTGTAAAAACCTTCTTTCTGGAGTTCTTGTTAACAAGGCTGGATTCAAGGTTACATATGAGTCTGATAAGTTTGTATTGTCCAAGAACGGAATATTTTTGTTGGACAAGGATACTCTTGTAATGGGATGGTTAAGCTTAATTTAATAAATAATGGTTCTACTTATATTGTTGAGTCTGTTGATTTATGGAATGCTAAATTAGGACATGTGAATTATGATTCTCGTAGAAATATTAAAATATTAGGATTGATTTCTGATTACAATTTTGATAATGTTTCTAAATGTGAAATATGTGTGCAAGCAAAGATAACTAGAACATCTTTTAAATATGTAATAAGAAATTATGTCTTGCTTGAATTTAGTACATAGTGATGTTGGTACTATGAAAAGTCATATGACTCGTGGTGGAAATAAATACTATGTCACTTTTATTGAAGATAGTACTAATATGCCTATATTTACTTGATGAAATCTAAAGATGAAGTCTTTGATAAATTTAAAATTTACAAAGTAGAAGTAGAGACACAATTAGGGCAAAAAATTAAGGTTTTACGTTCTGATCGTGGTGGTGAATACTATCCTTCTGAATTTACTTTATTTTGTCAAGAACATGGTTTAGTACATCAATTCACTGCTCCATATACACCCCCCAACAAAATGGTGTTGCTGAAAGAAAAAATAGAATTTTGATAGATATGGTTAACGCTGTGCTCATTAGCTTTGGTTTGCCTTTGCCAATTTTTTTATGGGTGAAGCTATTTTGTCTGCATGTTATATTTTGAATAGAGTTCCTTTGAAAAAGAAGAATATCTCTCCTTATGAATTGTGGTTTAAGAGAAAGCCTAACTTGAAAATACTCAAATCATGAGGTTATTTGGCATATGTCAGAAAGCCTGATCCTAAGAGACCAAAGTTAGGAAACAGGGCTTATAAATGTGTTTTTGTAGGTTATTCACTTAACAATATTACTTACAGAATCTTAATCCTTGACACATTTAAGATTATAGAATCTATAGATGTAGAATTTTTTGAAAACTTGACAAAGTCTAGTTTTCACCCACAACCTACTAAAAACCCATTGTTACCTAGTCTAGAACCTGTAGAGACTAATGACAATGTTGAACTCTCTGCTCCTACTCACAACAATGATATTTTAGTTCCTACAAAAGATATGGAACCTAGAAGAAGTAAGAGAGCAAGAATAGAGAAAAATGTGTCCAGATTTTATACAATATATTGTAGAGGGTAATAATAATGAAGTTCTTAACATTACCAAGTATGATATGCATGTTGATGATGATCCTAAAACTTATTCTGAATCTATGAGTTCCAGAGATGCTAATTTATGGGAAAACGCTATCAATGATGAAATGCATTCACTTTTGTCTAACGAAACTTGGGTGCTATCTGATTTACCTCCTGGTGCTAAACCTATAGGATGCAAATGGATATTCAAGAGAAAATTGAATGTTGATGGTACAATTGATAAGTTTAAAGCCAGATTGGTTGCTAAAGGTTATAAACAAAGACATGGAATTGATTACTTTGATACATATGCTCATGTTGCTCGCATCACATCTATTCGTTGTTTGATAGCACTTGCTTCTATTCACAAGCTAGTTATACATCAAATGGATGTCAAAACAACTTTTCTAAATGGTGATTTAGAAGAAGAAATATATATGGAACAACCTAAAGGTTTCATAGTACCAGGCCAAGAGAAGAAAGTTTGCAAGTTAGTGAAATCCCTCTATGGTTTGAAGCAAGCTCCCATGCAATGGCATGAGAAGTTTGACAAAGTAGCTTTGGCATATGGTTTTGTTGTTAATGATGCTGATAAATTTATCTATAGTAAGCATGATAAATCTGGATGTGTAATTCTCTATTTATATGTTGATGATATGCTTATTTTTGGGTCTGACATATATTGTGTGGAAGAAACTAAGAATTTTCTCAGTTTTAACTTTGATATGAAAGATCTAAGAGAGACTGATGTGATCTTAGGAATTAAAATCCTAAGAAAGGGAGATGAGTTGGCTTTAACCCAATCTCATTATATTGGGAAATTTCTCAAGAAGTATAGTCATTTCAATGGCAAACCAGCTCCCACTCCTTTAGATCCTAGTATTAAATTAATAAAGAATACTGGAAGGTCTCATGGACAATTTGCGTATTCTAGTATTATCAAAAGTTTTATGTATGCTATGCATTGCACGAGACCAGATATAGCCCAGGCGGTGTGAGTACTATGTCGTTTCTCAAGTAACCCAGGAGTTGAACATTGGAAAGCAATTTCAAGAGTGTTAACTTACTTGAAAGGAACCATAGATTATGGTTTACATTTCTAGGGTTATCCCGCTGTATTGGAAGGATACAACGATGCAAACTGGAACAATGTAGAATCCAAGTCCAAGTCTACTACTGGATGGATATTTACATTAGGTGGTGTTGATGTGTCTTGGGGTTCCAAGAAGCAGACTGGTATATATGATTCAATAATGTTGTCAGAATTAATTGCACTTGCAGATGCATGTAAGGAGGCAGAATGGCTTAGAAACTTACTTATAGAGGTCACATTATGGAAGAAGCCAACTCCAGCAGTCTTGATTAACTGTGATAATCAGGCTACGATCTATACTGTCTCAAACAAGACTTATAATGGAAAGTCAAGACATGCAAGTCTTAGACATCAAATAATAAGACAATTACTCAAGAGAGGAGTAGTTGCAGTTAACTATATTGAAACAAAGAAGAACTTGGCAGACCCAATTACTAAGAGTCTACCAAAGGCAGCGGTTTCAATAAAGTGTAAGGAAATGGGACTAAGGTCTGTGAAAGAAGGTTGATCATCGTTTAACAGAAACCCAACCTATGTTTTGAAAAAGATGAACAAGGTTCAATGGGTACTAACAAGTTACGAGAGTGATTATGGTATACTAAGCCAAAACTTCCCATTCAGATACGTAGGCAGTCACATGAGTGATGCAGACATTCCTATTTTGAATGATTTTACTTTATTTTTTATTTTTTTATTTTAATAAAATAGGGGGAGAATGTTGGATATTTCAGCAAAATCAAAAGCCATCATTGATGTGATACCCCATCAAATTTAGGGAGAGTCTGTTAACATAATTCATATCTATTTTGAATTTGAACAGACGCAATATTTCCCAATAGCCACCGTTGATACCTCTTGGAGGTGTCTGTTAGTGATGAAAATGCATCACCAATGGATGCGAAATCTCTATAAGTAGTAAAAATGTTTTCTCATTCAAATAATAGATATGAAAAAGAATCAAAACTTCTGATGAAAAAGAATCAAAACTTCTGTTGAAAAGAATCAAAACTTCTATTTCCTTTTCTTCCCTAAGCATAATCAGAAACTTCATACTGTGTGTTCTTAGTTGGATCAAGGGAGTACAAACTTTGAATTCAACATCGTTGTTAGGGCTCATTGTATCCTGAATGCAATATTTCTGTGACCTATTGTACTCGCCAATTTATTGGGAAGAGTCGAAATAATTGTCTAAAAGAATCTGCATAATAGCCTTGAAGTCAGAGAACAACAATTCAGTGTCTATATTTCATCCTGTTAGTATGATATTTTACAACATTGACTAAAAGCAATTATTCAATTAGTCTCTTTTGTTATACAATCAATCATTAGGTAAAGTAGATGCTTGAAACTCTCTAATCAGATTATACCATGTTTAATGGTTGATGTACTAATTATGAATAATAACATATTATTATGATGGTAACAAATATACATATGTATTTATAATTCCATACCATCAAGAAGTGACAATCAAGTTGTGTCTCACCTGTTTCAGCGAGAAGCAATACGTTGCTTGTATACCAAGAGAACTCTGCTTAGTAGAGACACTGATGGCCTGAAAGGAGCATGCATTAGTTGTTTGGACGATAACTGAATTGTCAAAATTCAGCATTGTTTGCTCGTTCTAGCTCTAAAAATGCCTCATTTTGTCAGGTGGCATCAGTTTATATAATTAGCATCATGTCGTCCTTTCGTCTGAGCAGAAGAAATCCGGCTGTGAACTGATGAATTCTACTAATCAATTGACAAAGAACATTACATGCATATACAATATGCAAGTAGAATTTTATTACCAAATACCGCAAACAAAAACAACTCAACAACAATAACATACCCAGTGAAGTCCCACAACGTGGGGTCTAAGGAGGGTAGAGTGTACACGCACCTTACCTCTACCTTGGTAAGTAGAGAGATTGTTTCCGAAAGACCCTCGGCTCAAGAAAAAGCATAAGTACAAGCAAAGAAAGATAAAGGTCAGACCCGGATAAGAAATTTAAAGCAGTATGAAAATGAGAGTAACAAAAGCGAATAAGTCATGATAAAACATTCTGAAAAAAGAAGTAGTAACTAACGCAGGTAAATAAGATAAACAAAATACACGAAAGAACATACAACAGCAGAAATCAAAGGACATGGGACTATAAAACAATACTGCGCCTACTAGAATGATAGGTTAAGCAGAGCTACAATAATAACACTACAACTACCAATATGTAAGCGTAAGTAGGACTACGCTCAACTACCTACTACCCTCCTACCGTAATCTGTGTCCTCCAAAACCCCATATCTAAGGTCATGTCCTCAGTAAGTTGCACCTGCGCCATATCCCGTATAATCACCTCTCTCCAATACTTTATCGGTCTACCTCTACCCCTCTTGAACCCGTCCATAGCTAATCTCTCACACCTCCGCACTGAGGCATTTGAACCTCTCATCTGCACATGCCCAAACCATCTCAACCTCGCTTCCCGCATATTATCCTCCACCGATACCACTTCCACTCTGTCCCGAATATCGTCATTTCTAATCCTATCCCTCCTTGTATGCCCACACATCCACCTCAGCATCTTCATCTCCGCAACTTTCATCTTTTGGATGTGCGGAGTCTTGACTGGCCAACACTTTTTCCCATACAATATTGTCGGTCTAACCACCACCCTATAGAACTTGATTTTAAGTTTTGGTGGCACATTTTTATGGCACAAGACTCCAGATGTGAGCCTCCATTTCATCCACCCTGCACCAATACGATATGTGACATCGTTATCAATCTCTACATTCCCTTGGATAATAGACCCGAGATACTTGAAGCTTTCTTTATTTGGAATGACCTGAGTATCAAGCCTCACTCCACACCTGTCTCATGGTCGCTCTCGTTACTGAACTTGCACTCTATGTATTATGTCTTGTACCTACTCAACCTGAACCCTTTAGACTCTAGAGTCTATCTCTAAATCCTCCAGCTTAGAGTTTACTCCGCTGCGAGTCTCATCAATCAGGATTATGTCATCTGGGAATAACATACACCATGGCACCTCCCCTTAAATTTGTCACGCCACTCCATCTATCACCAAGACAAATAAGAATGGACTAAGAGCTGATCCCTAGTGCAGCCCCATCATCACTGAAAAGTATTCCGAGTCTCATCATATTGTATGTACCTTGGTCTTGGCTCCATCATACATATCCTTGATCGCCCTAGTGTACGCACAAGTACACCTATAACCTCTAAACATCTCCATAGAACCTTCCTAGGGACTTTGTCGTATGCCTTCTCGAGATCGATGAAAACCATATGTAAATCTCTCTTCCTCTCCCTATACTTCTCCACCAACCTCCTAATAAGATGAATGTCTTATGTAGTCAAATGCCTCGGCATGAATCCAAACATGTTCTTGAAAATAGACATGCCTCTTCTCACCCCCATCTCTATGACCTTTTTCCAAACTTTCATAGTGTGGCTTAGCAGCTTGATACCCCTGTAGTTGTTGCAACTCTAGATGTCACATTTGTTCTTATACAAAGGAATCACTGTACTCCACCTCCATTCTTTGGACATTTTTCCATCTTAAAAATGACATTAAACAACTCAGTCAGTCACTCCAAACCTACCCTGCCTGCGCTCTACAAAAATTCAACTAGGATCTCATCAGGCCCGGTCGCTCGTCCCCTACGCATCCTGCGAATAACACTCATTAACCTTCACAACCTTAATGCTTCTACAATATCCAAAATCCCGGTACCTTCCGAATTGCTTCAGATCTCCCAACACAATGTCTTTATCTCTTTATTCATTCAAGAGTTTATGGAAGTAAGACTGTCACCTCCGTCTAATACGCGCGTACTCCACCAATACTTTGTCGTCCTCGTCCTTGATGCACCTCACGTGATCCAAGTCACGGGTCCTCCTCTCACTCGCCTTGGCTAGTCTGTACAACTTCTTATCCCTGCCTTTTTCCTCTAATTCCACATACAGGTGTTCAAAAGCCACCATTTTCACCGCTGCAACCGCTAGCTTTGCCTCCTTCCTCGCAATCTTATATAATTCCTTATTTGTCAATTTCTCCACCTCATCCTTGCTTTCTTCCAATTTTGCATACGTCACTTTCTTTGCTTCCACCTTCTCTTGAACTTTACCATTCCACCATCAGTCCCCTCGATGCCCACCACGGCTACCCTGCGAGACCCCTAGCACTTCAAAATTTGGATTCAAAGTGCTAGGATTGACATAAAATATCTATACCCAGATATGCAAAATTAGGATTCTAAGGCAATCAATTAATAATTCGTCTAAGTTTCAGTTTTGTGTGGTTCCCTATAGACAACAGTAAAAGTGCAACTTAGTTCAAATTGAAATCTCTACATATGAATATTTTGCACTCAACACCTAATTTGTCTCTCATTTTATTTGGTCGGAGGAGACAATTATCGTTGACTTTAATAGTGAGATTATCATTTCATTAGTTGTTCCTTTTAGAATTTCTCATTTAAGTAGTGGATCTGCAGGCTTTAGGACAGATCCATGATCAGCGTAGGGAGCTGCAGTGATATCCTTTCATTTTGTTTTCTCTTAGGGTAATCACTAGGTTTACTTTGAAATTCACAAGTTGGATTAACACTCATATCTCCAAGTGGACCTTTATTCTCCTGCTCTTCGCGCTCATGAAATTTGATCTGTTTAAGTAATTGAAATCTTGGTTTATAGTTATGACTTTGTATGACCGATGAGCTAGCAAAATTGTTATATTTTAGCTTCGCATTTACAACATACCCAGTGTAATCCCACAGGTGGGGTCTAAGAAGGGTAGTTTGTATGCAGACCTTATCTCTACCTTGAGAGTCTCAAGGTAGATATATTGTTTTTGATAGACCCTCGGCTACAGAGAAATATAGCAATAACAATAATTACAACAAAATAATATTCTACGCATGAACGAGGTTGTTTCATGTACATTTTTTATGGCGCTTAGAATTACGCTTAGAACATTAACTACAACAAAATAATATATATATATATATAACATATATATATATATATATGTTAAATATTATTATGTGTAATTTATGGTAAACATTTAGTATCCTAGTTTAGGTAAGGTTGTACTATAATTAGTATTGTATTACCATAATTAGTGTATTACCATAATTAGTGTATTACCATAAATGTATAGAATAAGATTTTAGGAATAGGATTCTCCTATTATGTAACTTGTATATATAGCCTTTCAATTAATGAAAATAATGAAGGGATTATTTCTTTCATGGTATCAAGAGTCTAGGTCTTAAAATCCTCTCTCTACTCTCCTAAATTTTACGTCGACTTCCCTCCACTTCCGAGACGTTTTGCTCTCGATTTGTGTGCCGACGGGACCTCTTTTCTTCCCAACATTTTCTCCCTAATCCCTCAATCACATATTGTTCTATCAATATGTCTACATCCCGGAACATGTTTCATCTGACCCTTACAGTTTCTATAATCAAGAATAACATCCCTCTCGTTCTTGAAATAGAAAACGTCCAATATGCGACGTGGGCCGAACTGTTTAAAATTCACACACGATCGCATCAAGTCATCCATCACATAATCCCCACGGCTCCTGATGATATAGAGGTGCCAAAACACGAGGATGATCCTAAGTTGTGGACGACTATTGATGCTACCGTCCTTCAGTGGATATATTCCACAATATCTACCGACCTTTTGCAAACAATTATTGAGCCTGACGTAACGGCACATGCGACTTGAGATAGACTACGTGATATATTCCAAGATAATCAAAATCTAGAGCTGTTACCCTTGAGCAGGATTTCTCCCACGTCAATATGGAAGATTTTCCTAATGTTTCAGCTTATTGCAAAAGATTAAAGGAATTGGCGGACCAACTTCGCAACGTTGGCGCGCCGGTTTCGAACGATCGTTTGGTCCTCCAAATGATTTTCAGCCTCTCCGAGGCCTATAGTGGTGTGGGAACGCTTCTTCGGCAAAGCCATCCGCTTCCGCAATTTTATCAAGCGCGTTCTATGCTTACACTAGAAGAAGCAGGCATAGCGAAACGAGCGGCTATCGGTACTAGTCCCATAGTCATGATGACCGAGTCCACTGTATTTCCTACCGGTTCCAACAAGTGAAGCCAAAACCGCAACAACGGTGGCGGCAAAAAGGATGGAAGTAAGAAAAATGGCAAAAACCGCGGCGGCAGCCGGCAGAATGGTGGTGGCAGTGGGGGTCTTCGCGGTGGTCAGCAGCAGCAACAGTTCTGGGGCCCACAGCGGAGCCCTATTCAGTGGCAGTAGGTCGCACAAAAGCAGTTTGGGTCCAGCTAGTTTACCTTCCAGGCGCGTGGCCGGCCAGATGATCCCGAGCCCACCCGGTCGGCACAGGTCGGTTAAGGCCAGCGAGCGATGCCTGGCTAAGACCGCAAGCAGGGGTGCTTGGGCATCGGCTCCCGCAAGCCCATCACGCAGCAGGCCCCATTCAGACCGATATCGAGGCTGCAATGCACACACTGGGTTTGACTCAACCGGACCCGAATTGGTATATGGACACCGGTGCCACTACCCACATGACATCCGATTTAGGTACTCTCTCATCTTATTCAAATTTGAGCAACCATCGCGGTATAATTATTGGTAATGGCAATTATGTTCCAATTCGTGATTATGGTCATAAAACATTGTCTCCCCCTCATCCCCCTCTTATCTTGAAAAATACCTTACACGCCCCCAAATTGATTAAAAACTTAGTCTCTGTCCGTAAAATCACTACTGACAATTCCATTTCTATTGAATTTGATCCATTTGGTTTCTCTGTAAAGGATTTCAAGACGGGGAGTCCTCTCATAAGGTGTGATAGTAGGGGAGATCTTTATCCTATCACACCCAGTCCTGGTCCATTGAGTCAAGCCCTGCCATCAGTTTTTGCAGCCATCTCTCTTTCCTTGTGGCATGCTCGTCTTGGTCATCCGGGGTCCTCTATTTTGTCAGTTTTAGATAAAAATAGCTTTATTTCATGTAAGGGTACGAGCGTACTCCAATTTGTCAATCTTGTTCTTTAGAAAAAAATGTTAAGTTGTCATTTGTAGACTCAAAATCTCATACTTTAATGCTATTTGATATTATTCATAGCGACTTATGGACGTCTCATGTTCCTAGTTCTTTGGGTCATCGGTATTATGTTCTTTTTTTGGATGATTATTCTAAATTTTTATGGACGTTTCCAATAGCGAAGAAATCTCAAGTTTTTTTCATCTTCCTAAAATTTAGAGCATTCATCAGAACCCAATTCGACCGTGAAATCAAAAATATTCAGTGTGATAATGGAAAAGAGTATGACAATGGGATGTTTCAAAAATTCTGTGCTACTAATGGGATAAATTTTCGTTTTTCTTATCCCCATACATCTTCACAAAATGGGAAAGCCGAACGTAAAATTCGTTCCATAAATAACATTATCCGCACTCTATTAATTCATGCTTCCGTACCCCAATATTTTTGGCATCACGCTATTCAAATGTCTACATATCTACTTAACATAACTCCTTCCAAAGGTTTGACTTATTCTTCCCCTCTTCAGATTTTATATAATAAATCTCCTTCTTATTCTCATCTTCGAGTTTTTGGGTGTTTATGTTATCCGTTATTTTCATCCACCACAATTAACAAACTTCAGACCCGGTCTACTCCATGTGTTTTGGGTTTTCCTTCTAATCATCGTGGATACAAATGCTTTGATTTATCCTCCAATAAAATCATAATTAATCGCCATGTAATTTTTGATGAATCCCAATTTCCATTTGCTAAAAGTCATTCTTCCGTGCCTAGTTCGTATAATTTTTTGGATGACCAAATATCCCCGTATATTATTAAGCATTTTTCTGACATCTCCTGCACCCAAAATTCTCCAGCAAGCCCACTGCCCGCTGGTCCCACTGGCCCGTCACAGTCCTTTCTGCCCAGTTTTGTCACTGGGCCAGTTTCAGCAATTGGGCATGTCCAACCCAATACTGGAACTGGTCCAGTTTCTGTTTTCGCCACTGGTACTGCTTCCCGAGTTGGGCCGCGCGCCCCCCGCCCGCCGGCCGATCCGTCCCGAGCCCAGAAAATTCCCGACATCCACTCAATTCTTCCTCGAGTCATAGACCGGTCACTCATAGTCAGCGGGGTATTGTTACACCTAAAAGATATTTTAATTTACATTCTAATGTCTCTAAATCCCCCTTGCCCCGTAATACTGTGTCTGCCTTAAACGACCCGAATTAGAAAATTGCTATGACTGATGAATATAATGCTCTTATTGATAATAAGACATGGGAGTTGGTGCCCCGTCCATATGGTATTAATGTTATTAGGTCTATGTGGATTTTTGCTCATAAGGAGAATTCAGATGGTTCATTTGCTCGACATAAGGCGCGGCTTGTGGGTGATGGTAAGACTCAGCATGTTGGTATAGATTGTGGGGAGACGTTTAGTCTGGTGGTCAAGTCGGCTACCATTTGCATTGTGCTTAGCTTGGCTCTTTCGAAGACATGGCCTATTCGTCAGTTGGATGTTAAAAATGCTTTCCTACATGGTGATCTCAAGGAAACTGTCTATATGCATCAACCGATGGAATTCAAGGATCCCAACTATCCTCATCATGTCTGTTTGTTGAAGAAGTCCTTATATGGGCTTAAGCAGTCTCCACGGGCCTGGTATACAAGGTTTGCTAACTATGTTTCAACTATTGGGTTCACTCACAGCAGGTCGGATAATTTTTTATTCATCTACCGTCGTGGTTCATCCGTAGCCTACATTCTGTTATATGTGGACGATATTATCTTGACTGCCTCTTCCGATGCCTTGCGCCTGTCCATCATGACCATGCTCAGCTCCGAATTTGCTATGAAAGACTTGGGGCCCTTGAGTTATTTTTTGGGGATTGCTGTCACTCGTCATTCCGATGGGTTGTTCTTGTCACAACAGAAGTATGCAGCCGAGATCATCGAGAGGGCTGGGATGTCATCCTGTAAGTCCACTTCCACTCCAGTTGCCGCGGTCGGAGTCCCTTATGAGGGTCCGACCCGCTATCGCAGTATGCTGTCCAGCAGGTGTGTTTATTCATGCATGATCCCCGAATTGAGCACATGAATGCACTCAAACGCATCATCCGGTATATTCAGGGTACACTAGACTATGGGTTGCATTTGTATCCTTCATCGACATCCACACTTGTCTCGTACACAGATGCAGTCTTATATTTGCTATTCAATTATACATAGCCAGTCCTGGTTTCACGAGCACATGAAGAAAAGACTGCACCACTATGGGAAGGTAGTATCATAACATGAGGAGAGAACTTTATTAGACAATTGAATTTAGTTGATGCCTAGGTATTATGTCATCCTATTTTTGAGCTCGCAATTTAGTGATTTCTACCGTGGAAGTGTTGTGTTACCGCTGAGGTCCTGTACATTTTATGTGTTGAATGTGTATTGTGTTATGTATACTTAAAATAGCAAATATAAGTCTTTACGAGTAAGTAATTTGAAGTTGTGAATTTGCAAAACTTTTAGTAAATTTTTTGCATGACCTTCTATTCTTGGATGATATCATTGAAATGACGTGACACTTATTCTTGGATGATACTGGTTGAAGTGGACCTGTAGTGTCGATAGAAATAAAATTCAAATTTGCTATTTTTAGCACTATTTTGAGCTTCCACTTTTGAGCATCCTAAAAGAGAAATTAAAGCTAAACAAAATGTAGCTTCTCATTAACAGCATCAGAAACGAAATCCTCAATTTCGAATACAATGCAAGTAGAATAGAGGTTTCTTATCTACTGTGGGGATACATGTATAAGTGTAATCGAATGTGTAGTATATTTCAGAATGCATAAGGGTGAGCTCTCAACTTCTCTTCTAATTATCCTACATCCCGAAGAGTAGTTCGTATAGAGGTTATGGCCTGAGTAAGATAGACCATTTGCATTTTCTCTATATCGATATAAAATCATTTATTGTGTAGAGGATAGTCACTTAAAATTGTTAATCATATTAAATCATGTGTTGCAACACCACCACCAATTCTTCGGGTAGAGGAAGAAAGTCAGTTCTAAGTCATATAAGGTATGTGACACCAACTTGTAAGACAAGGCTACTTGATAACATTATGCAGATAATGCTACATGTTTGCGACAGAAGCATGGTGAAAAAGATGAAATAATTGAGGCTCTAGATTGATTGTTAGAGAGTAATAGTCCATATGTAAAAGAAATGGCCAAATTCTGCCCGTTGTATGGAAAAATCTCTTAATTATGATTTCGATAGGAAGCATTGTGTTTATTGTCATCACCGCAACTGACAATAGATAATTTAGGTAACTTATCGGCCCGTGCTATGAACGGGCATCAACCATCTAGTCTATGTTTAAATAATCCTAATAGTTAAATGTGTGTTGTTATTTGTCATTTTTACACAATTTAACACTTAAATAGTTAAATAATACTTCTCGTAAAGATTAGGCAAATGGTCTACTTATTAAATATTGAAAAATACTTCTCAAATGTATTGCCAAGCACATTTATTTTTTTAAATTACATAGGGTAGGAGAAGGGGAAATAGGGGAGGGGTAATAAGACGGGGAATTGAATTCTCACCAACAGAATGAAAGTTCAGGTAGCCAATACATTGCTTTTCGCTAAGAATGTATATCTGAAAAAGTTATTATGATAAAAATACTTTTCAAAATAAGTTATTCTTAACAGTTTGGCCAAACATGCTATACATGACTAAAATTTCAAGTCTTATTTGGAATATGATTGGTCAATAAAAAGAGATGAAACGAGATTACTTTCCACCTTTCAATAGCAAAATGAGATTACTTTTTTTTTTGGTAGAGTACTTGGATTAAGAAGCTAAGATTAAATTGCTACTCAATTAACTATCTTAGATGGGAAAGAAAAACTCACTCCTTACCCTCTTATTCAAGAGACTCAATGTGTTAGTTGTGAAAGCAACATATAATTTATTACAACCCAATTAAAATTATATTTTAAGCCATTATTGTTATTAGTAACTGTCGTTACAAGTTGTAGGTTTATCGTAAGTGATTTCAATCATATTATGTAGGATTATTTTAGCCAATTTCACAATTTTCAATAATCAATTCACTGGTCAATTGTTAATCAAATGATTTACTATAATAATTTAGATAAAGTTACATACACCAATTCCTATTCAATTTTTTAGGGGTGTGCAAAAATCCGTTTAACCAATAAAACGAACCGAAAATATGTTAATGATTTATCGGTATAGGATCATTGGGTTAACGGTTTTGCAATTTTTTTTATTGGACTATCGATTCGGTTTTAGTTAATGGTCAAACCGACAACCCAATAAAATTATATTAAAATTACATTTTTATCCCTATTATATTAGTGACTTTTGATTTTAAATACATACATTTCTTAAATTCTTACTTTCATTCCATGATTCTATTTCCGCATGCAGACATTTAGTTCTCTCAAACTAGTGCTCTCGCCTTTTTGCCTCTCTCGACCAGAAAAAAAACAAGTTTGTCTAGCAATATCGTCTTTTAATTTGCTTTTGTTGATAATTTGTGTGCAGTTTTATGCATGAACAAATTGTATATATGAACAAATGAAAATAAGAGAAAGTAAAAAAAAAGTTAGAGCATTTTCGATCAGTTAAATCGAAAATTGAATCGTTAAGGATCCTAAACCGATTAATCAAAAACCAATGACAAATATTTTATTGGTTTGATATCGATTTTTATGTTTACGAACTAAAAATCGATAAACCAAATCGTTAATACACAATCAAACCGAACCGATCGTTAAACACCTCTACAGTTTTCCCTATAATTTTCAGTGTGTGATTTATGTTTCAAATTTAAAAGTCTTCAGCTTTGTACTTATCTTATTTTTATTATATAAAAATCAATAACTAAACTATGCTCCAAGATTGCATTAATAATAACCCGACAAAATAGTAAAATTAAATGAAGTAGAAAAAGAAAAAGAAAAAGAAAAAGAAAAAGAAAAAGAAAAAGAAAAAGAAAAAGAAAAAGAGAGAAAATGCGAAGTTATCACTACCTAAAATTAGTTGTATTTTGTATTACTAGAACCAGTTCCTTTGTTTGCCCCAGATAGGAGAGTGTGCTTCCGCCCAACGACTGGTTTCCACATCCGTCGTAATTGGGTTCCCTCCCTCTATTAGGGTTTTCCCCCTCAAACGGTACCACAACTTTTCCTCTAATCCTTTTCCTACACCTATTTATTTTCTAATTTATGATTAATGTTCAATTGTTGTTGTATAGATTATAATTGGGAATTTCAGTAGCACCTGGAAATGGTCTCATCCTAATTTGAGGTATCGCTTACTTTCTCCTTTTTTTTTTCGATGGCTAATGTCCATAAATATAGTTGCCGTTGATTAATTTCTTGTACTTCCTTATTTTATATGTGTCAGCTACTACTTCTTTTTCACACTGCATTATTATGGCTTAGTGTTATTTTCATTTTCATAATGCTTTAAATTTCTTTCTTGTCCTTATCCGACCTTTCTTTTATTTGTTTTCTCTTGAACTGAGTCTTTTGGAAACAGTCTCTCTGCCCCAAAAGTAGAGTTAAGCTCTGCGGACACTCTACCACCCCACCGTGTGTGATTACACTGGGTATGTTGTTGTTGTTGTTGATTAATTTCTACCTTTTTTTTAGGTTTTCCTTGAGTTGGTGCAGAAACAGCAAACCTGAGGCGGATACACTTTCTTTTTGATTTGACTGGTCTTTTTTTAGTTCCTTTTAGTAATTAGTATATTTAAAAATACTTTATCTGAGGTGTCCTTATGCCGAGTTTCTATCAGAAACAACCTCCCTACCTCCAAGGTAGGGGTAAGTTCTGCGTACACTCTACCCTCCCAAGACCCCACTTTGTGGGATTTCACTGGGTTGTTGTTTATCTGAGGTGATTTTAATGGATTGACATGGTAGGATTCCTATAACCCTTGTTTGACATTGGGGTGTAGTTGTTGTTCACTTGTTTGTTGCATTTTTGCTTTTACAGTATATGACGAACACTGCTTGTTTAAGGAGGAGAATGAGTTAATGCTTGAGAAAAATGATGATTTGACTCATCTTTTTAGTATATTTAAAATACTTTATCTAAATGGAGTGACATGGTAGGATTCCTATAGTTCGTCTTTGGGATTGAGGTGTAGTTGTTGTTCATTTGTTTGTGGGCAGAGTTACCCGGTCCATGTGCTTGTGGGTGGTAGCTGGGACCCAGTGGAATAATTGAGGTGCACGCAAGATGACCCTGACGCCACCATCATCAAAAAAGGAAAAAAGAGGAAAAACTAAAGAAAGCAACAAAAACTTGAGTATGCGAACAAGTTGGAAATCAGAAAAATAGAGTTCAAAAACACTTAAGAGAAGTCTAGTTAAGCATGTAGGATAAACATTCTTCATTCTTCAGTCCTCCACTGCTTCTGGGTTTTTACCTTTCCTTGTGTTTGGAGCTGCATTTAAGCCTCTTTGTTTGGCAACGTTGGTGGTTTGCCATAGTAATGAATCATGTACTCCTGTAAGACATTTAGTCATGGAAAATAGTTGCACAGAATTGCTGAGTGATTGACAGGCCCTGGGCTGACAATCACTTATCAGCACGATTGTTTAATCAAGTTCAAGTATAGGTTTTCTCCCCATTCACCAGTAAGTAATACTAAAGAAGATGATCCCTTATACAATGGTTATACAAGTTAAAAAATGGACCCATAAACTAGGTTTTCATGTGAGCTGGAGATTTATGTTCATTATTGTATTCTATGCTGAACTAGATACCAGGGTCCAGGCTATCCCGGGATGTCTGAATGTTTAGCCAATACCCTCTAATCATGCTACTCCTGATGAACTTAACTATGTAGGTTGAATACTTTTGCTGATAGATGAATTTGTTGGGTTATTTGATTAAATATGATGTATTACTCATACCTGATAAAACTCTTAAATATTTGGCCAGTCCCCATTGGCTCTTCTAAGTTGAGCAGTTAGGGATTAAATGAAAAATTATCTCTATGATTCAAAAGCGTGAAATTAAAATTACATAGAAAAGAAGTCATCACGTGCGTGGTTTAGAAAATGAAAAGTAACATGATGGAGCTGTCCGTATTGTAGTCAACTTAAGTCTTTCTTACAAAGGAAGGGCTGACACTTGTCATGGGACCTCTTGTTTAATTTTATTAAATTGTTTCCATTCAATGTGATTGGCAAGGCAACACCTTCGTTGACAACAATTACGTCTCAATCCCAAGCAAGTTGGAGTGGTGTGTATATGAATTCTCACAGTTCATTTCACTCCAATTAAATCTCTGACAAGATTAAGACTGTTAGAAAACATTGGACCTAAAGTAAACATACTAACATGTCTATAACTTAATCCTTACTACTTGGTGTCGCTTATATAAATCTGATTTCTTCCGTTGTGCGCTATTTTTAGCTACGTTTGTATTGGATTTTAAGAGATTGCTTCCATCCATGTGATTTTAGCTTGTTCTCTTATTAACACCTTGACTAACCATTGGTTCACTTCACACCTATATATCGGTACATCAGGAGGTCGACATAGAACATGACTATATCATCTCAAGCAAATTTCTCTCATTTTACTTCTTTATGTGTGCTACTTGTACCTTATGCCAAGTATGACATTTTTAATCTTGTCTAACCTTGTATGACTGTACATTCATCTTAACACCCACATCTTTGTGTCACTCATTTCGTGGATATATTTTTTTTGTTAAGTAAAAGTATTTTCATTCATAAACATGGCCATAAAGTAGCCGTATACAAGGGGTATACCAAAAGGTAGAAAATCTACAAAACGATATGATTCTTTACAAACACCACACAATCATCTATACAACAAGGAACTTTTTGTGTGCACCAAAAGAAAATAAGGGAACAGAGACTACTCCTCAACTGGGAAAAAATCGCCTCTACTCCATCGAAAGCTCTCCTATTATCGAAAGCTCTCTTATCTCTTTCTCTCCAGACAACCCACATTAACGCAAGTGGAACTAGGTTCCAAGCCTTACGTCTTCTCCTCCTCCTCCCGCTCTTCCAACTGAACAACAAATCTTTCACAGTATTTGGCATTACCCATGGAGTGCCAAACCACCTAAACATAAAAAAGGGTAGCCCGGTGCACTAAGCTCCCGCTATGTGCGGGGTCCGGGGAAGGGCCGGACCACAAGGGTCTCCTTACACACCAAAATCTCATAGTCAAATCACAATGTAGAAGAAGGTGATTCATGTCCTCGCCTGTCTCCTTACACATGTAACACCAACTGACGCAAACCATCTTCCGCTTCCTGAGATTTTCCGCTGGATAGAATTATTTCGCGGATATGTTGGACTTTAGATGCTCAATAGACATTACCATATAACATCAAGTCTTATAAATGTTCTATGGGACTTGCCTTTAGGTATCCTTCTATTAGATAGCACTTTGATTGCTTTCCTTCAACTTCTTTAACAAATGATAAATTAAACCCATTTATAAGGCATATGTGTAGATTCTCTCCTTTTGGTATACGTCTTGTATACGGATATTCCCCCATTTGTTAATAAAATTATTTACGTTATCAAAAAATAATAAAAAATAAGGCATATGTACTAACTGATTTTCATCTACTGAACTTTTTGAACTTTTTAATTTTATAACAATTTCTGGTTAATGTCTTATCAACTTTTTTCTACATAACACTTTGATTGCATATAAAACTTTCTTCTTCAACAATAAAATATTTATACTTCGACTACTTAACTGTTGGGTGATGCAATGTAAATTGGAATAAATCTCATTAATTTCACTACATACCAACAACAATCAGAAGAGGGCTTGCCAGTCTCTGCATCTATAAATTAATAAAGTATTAAAATTTTCTCGTGTTGTAGACCATATTCTTACAGTTTTAAACAGAGGATCTTATCTTTCCAAAATAGAAGTTGCTATTAGGGGTTTTATAATGTCTAGAAATCTTGGATATTCTAGTTCCAAACTTTTACATCCCAAGATGTTGAAATATAAATTACGGAAAGGAGTTTATGGAGATCTTAGAGTGTTGTTTGTGCCTTGTATTGATTATTTCTACAATTGTAGGCAAGAGTTGTGGATGGTATGGTTTTCTACTTCTTGCATTATGTGTAACCTTAATTTTTCCATCTATCTTCTTTTTAAGTACTTCACTTTGTTAGTTGTCCTGCTCAAAAAAGTACTTCACTTTTTTAATTAATTGCGGTGTTTGGCCAAATATCGCTAACATCGGCAGTTCCACCTACCTTGATGGGAGAATAACCTAGACACCACCGTCATAAAGAGAGAAGAAAAGAAAAAGAGAAACATTTTTTTTCTTTCTCTGAGGTCCAACTAGTAAGTGAAAAATTAGGGAATTTATTTGATGTCTTGTTTTGCTTTTGGCATTATGGGTACATAATCCTTTTTTTACCAAAACAGAAATTGTTAGGTGCAAAAAATATTGAGAGAATGTCAAACGTTTGACTCGATGGATGTTTTTAATAGCATTGATTGAAGAGATGGCTGGCCCTTAAATGTGGGATATGATTATTACATGATTTGATCTTTAATTTGAAGGTTGGGTGCGACTTTTCTTTGGGTTTTATATTTAAAATTGACATGATTTCGTGGTTTCCTAATTGTAGGTTTTTTGAACCTGCTCTCTTTGATAATTTTCTTCATAAAATCAATTTCCTAATTCATATTTTTTATGTTTATCTGGTATTAGCAGGGATTAAGAGCCCAAGGATTACTTTACCTGGAGGATGGGTGATGATGCTTTTGATGGCCAGCTATTGGCAGAAAAACTGTCTAAGCTTAACAGTTCACAACAAAGCATAGAATGTATCCTTTTTGTTTGTGAAGATTTTACTTCATGCACATGTTGCTCTGTTATTTTCTAACAGAATTCATGGATGAGCATTTGGGATCTGACTTGGTAGCAGGGGATTGTCTTCCCATTTCCAATTTTAATCTATAACTGCCACTGTTGTTAGCTCTTAAATCCTAAAATCTATGTCCTCCTTGACTTAACTACTTGAGCTTTTTAGCTGCTATCCTTGTAACTAATTTTTTATTTTTATTTTTTAGTGTAAGTAATTAAATTTATATCCCCCCTCAAATGAGATAATTTTAGAGACATTCTCGTGGTTGAAAATTACGCTTAGCTCTTTAGTTTGTGACCCTATTGTACATATTTAAACTCCATCTTAGTGCTACTTCACAAAAATAAGATTTAGTACTGTGAAAAAGAGCTCTAATTTGCTTTCACCATATTGTATATAAAAAGGAGACAATTCATATATGCATACTTCTCTTGTACATTCTATAACTTATATCTTATTTTTGAACATAATACTTACAAAAGCACGTCTTCTCACCTGATAAAAAAACAAAAGCATGTCTTCTTTTAAATGTAAATTATCAATAGTGCTTAATTTTCACAATTAATTATCTTTGGTATTTTGGCAAATTCCTTATAAAAATTAATATTAGTTAAATTTTGTGTTTATAATAAAATTAAATGTTAACACAAAATATTAAATATTAACGGTTGAAGACATAATCAAATAAATAGAAGTGTGCTCTCTCTAACAGTTTAAGCTTTTGGATAAGATGGTCACACAACTTTAACATGGTATCAGAGCAGGTATAGGTCCTATATTCGAGTCTCATCACCATCCGTTTTAAAAAAAATTCCACATGCTTGATTCAATTATGCCCACACGCGAGTGGGCGTGTTGAAGACATAATCAGCTAAATCAAATTCTGCTCTCTCATAACATAAGCTGTTAGATGAGATGATCACACTTTAATTAACAAAGGTCAACATGCCATTATTAGTTTTTTTTTCTCTTTTTCATTT
This sequence comes from Anisodus tanguticus, assembly GCA_034509755.1. Classification (NCBI taxonomy): domain Eukaryota; kingdom Viridiplantae; phylum Streptophyta; class Magnoliopsida; order Solanales; family Solanaceae; genus Anisodus; species Anisodus tanguticus. Next base: position 278,666 of record CM067543.1, on the reverse strand, counting down.
CAAATATCCTTCCATACTAGTAGTCGTAGTATTACTCTTATAGCTTCTTGGCCTTTGATTTTCTGCTTTGTTTGTTTCTTGTTCTTTGACTATCTTATTACTTTGTGGTTGTTACTGCTCCTTTTTGTGGTCGTTACTACTCTATCATGCTTTTATAGTATGTTGCCATGTTTTATTCGTTCCATTATTTTTTTCCATACTGCTTTGAATTGCTTGTCTTATGTAGACGCCGAGGGTCTACAGGAAACAACCTCTCTACCCCCAATGTAGGGGTAAGGTCTGCGTATACTTTATCCTCCCCAGAACTCACTCTGTGGGATTTCACCGGGTATGTTGTTTGTTTGTTTGTTTCATTTCAAATATGTTAAATGCTACTCTATAAGTTCAGGTTAGCAAATTATTTTGGAAAGTATATTATAAAGTTAATTAAGTTGGATGATTAAAATTAATATATGAGTAAAATGGATACTGTGAAATGTTAGCGAAGTTACTTGAACTAAAGGTCAAGCAAGTGGTTTATTTAAATAGGAAATGTGGCAATGTACATCTTCAAGAATAGTTAATTAATTAGGATATTTTTTCTTATGAAGTTGGATCCTTGTAAATAGGTAATACACTTTGTTAGAGTAAGTTAACAACTCCTATATAAGAAGTTTTTTGTGTTCAATTTTAATCACCCGCTCGTTGCATTGTATTCTGGGTTTGTCCAGTTGTCGAATTTGTCAACCAACCACATTGGAAGCTTAGTCTTGATGACATGGCCATAATGATCAAAACATTGAACAATTTCACGGTGGTCGCCATCACACACCATGGAAGTATAGAAACTTACTGGGGGATATGATCCACGCTCTGTGACAAGTCATCACGATGTCAACCCCATTGGACCTCCCAATCTAGTCAGTGCCACGTGTTCACACATATTAATGCTATGTTAGTATACACATCATTGTTTGTCAGTTATGTGTTGCTTCTTTGTAGGTATACCTTTCAACTTAGTTAGACTTGTTAGTCACGTTACCAGCTAGGTGCTTCCACCTAAGCACTCAGTTGGTTTGCCACGCTAGCCTTTTTGCCATGTCAGTACTGTCACGTGAGAGGTACAACTTTGTAGTAATAGATCGTTTTTGTAGTCAGTTAGGTTAGAGGAGGATTTGTTCTCTAGACAACAACATAAGTGCTTTTATTCAAATGGACGTGTCAGAGCAACATGCTAGGATCTTCACAAACATCCATCTTGCAATGATACTGTGACATAAGTACATAATCAAGGTGCACTTAAGGATGAGATCACAATGTGATTTTTGGTACTGATTTCAACAATGTATAGAAATTCAAGGTGGCTAAGAAGTCTTGAACCATCTCTGTCTTACATACGGTAACTCCATTCTTTGCTTTACTCACTTCTTGTCTCGTCCTCTGGATCGTTAGTTCAAGTGCTTCAGATCATATGACTGGTAATAGACATTTGTATTTCTATCTTTATGTCCCTTTATCACCACCTATTGTCACCCTCGTCAATGGTGTGAAAACCACACTAGGGGCATTGTTGGGTCTCCGTGAATGCCCTTTTAGTCTAATCTTTATTAGCAAAACTTACACATGCTTCGGGTTGTTGCACAACCTTTTGTAACATTTGTTTTGGTGTTGGACTGTGGTACCACACATACAATTGACAAGAGATGCGAGTCCCAAGTCTCTATTATCTCTCATGTGCTTCCTCTTCCACCGTGTGCACTGCCAATGAGCCTCTTTACCTTTCTAGGTTCCAGTAATTTTTCATGTTGTCACTTCCTTACCTGTCGTGTCATATGGAGATGGTGAGATGTAGTTATGCCTTAAAACAAGAAGTCGTGACAAGTTCCCTTTTGAACTTGTTCATTTTTATGCTCGGGGGCCTAGTTCTATTAGTTGTTTAGTGGTTTGTAACTTTGTATTACTGTTTGATGACTATTCCCGTTATACTTAACTTTTTGATGAATGAGATTTTTGTGCCGAGATTAGGAATGCTTCGAGCCAATTTAAAGAATTCTGACCTCTTAAAGAATGCTTCATTAGTCCGCGTCTTCATACTTCTCAACAAAATGGAATAATTGATCATTTAATTGGTACGATATTGAATCGATTACTGAAGCTCTCTTTAGTTGGGGAGTAGCTGGAGCTGGGGCTGGAGCAGATGATAGAAATAGATGGAGGATGGTCCCTGCTTGCATTTGGTGGACAATTTGGAAAGAGAGGAACTCTAGATGCTTTGAAAACAACGGTAACACTTTGCAGATGATCAAACTTAATTGTATTAAGCTTTTCTGTTTTTGGTGCAACCAGATTTACCCAGAGGATACTATAACTATCTTAGACACATTAGGTTCCTGTTAGAAATGTAGACTGGTTTTGCTATCTTTTGCTCACTGTAAATATGGTTTTAGTACAACCTATGTACTGTTTTGTGTTTAATACATACAAATGTTACCTTCTCAAAAAATAAAAAAAGGGCAGTCGCAACGATCATTGGGGGAAGAGGAGTGACTTAAGCCACCAGAGGCGAGAAGCTGTATATCAGGAAAAGGAGCAGCGTTGGCTATCTTTTTTGCGACGTTGGTTGTCAGAAAAAAGGAACATTGGTGATTGGACACGAGACAGAGAGCGAAATAGTAGCTTTGTGCCAAAGACACAGTTGAGAATATAACTAAATAATATAAGTGTGCTCTCTCCAACAACTTAGCTTTTAGATGATATGGTCTCACACTTCAACATGGTATCAGAGCAGGCAAAGGTCGTGGGATCGAATCTCACCGCCACCCATTATTAACAAAAATAATTTACACGTGTTTGGCCCATGATAAAGGAATCAGGCCCGCACGTGAAGGGGCGTGTTGAGAATATAACTAAATAAATAGAAGTGTGCTCTCTAACAAAAACTTTTAGATGAGATAGTCACATACTTCAACAGACACACAAAAAAAGTAAAATTAATAGGGCCGATGGCATTAGGCTTTCCATATGTAGCGGTTAAAAAGCTATTTGAGTTTCTATCAAGGTTAGAGAGGTAATGATACGATATTGAATTGATTGGCCATGTCATCTAAAGTGTTAAGCTATCGAACTGTGAGAAGAAAATTTCTATTTATTTAATTATTATTAAACGCACCTCCTCATGTACGAACATGATTCTTTTTTCTTGGACCTAGCACATGGAAACACTTTGTTATTGAGTGGCTGCGAGACTTTAGTCGAGGATCTCTGTCTGCTCGGGTACTATCTAAAGGAAGAAAAAGAAGTAGGCATTTTCTTGAGGATTGTTTGTTGACAGCTAATAATAGGGGCTCTTGTCTAATATGGCACAAGAAGGTAAGTGATTATTTTTCTACTTTTAAGTAGTAGAGAATGTTCTCGAATATCATACAATTTTATCGCAGTGTTTTGCTAATATAATACAATAAATCTGTTCATGTTGTGAATCGAGAAAACCATGTAGGTATATCTCTCCTGATAGAGATATAAACAATCATGGATAATTAAGTTATGAGATCCTACCAATATTTGATAAAAAGTTCTAATCGAAAATATTTTTTTTCTCTTATCAAAATATTTTTAATTTACAGAGAGGCTAGTGTATTTTTTAAATCTAGAGGACATGTGTCTTTAGTTTTGTTAATTTATAGTAGATTTCAATGTACCTAATATTTTTATTTGTTAATGAATAAAAAGTTACAAGATCATTTGAGAAGTGTCAAGTGCTAATAATGATTGAGGGAATGAGCTGTTGTCTCCTTATGGTCTTAAGCAATATTCTCTCGTGAGCTAATTTAAAAATCATTTTTTAAACTTGGTAGAAGAGACAAACCGATTTCAATTCTTGGTTAGTCCAATATTGGGTCCCTGTGATTCACGCTTTAGATGTATGGGAGTACGGGAAGTGTAAGTGTCCCACGTTGGTCGAGTCGATCTCCTTAAATAGTTGCACAATGCTCACCTCAACAAGCTTTGGTGGTTGAGTTAGACCCAATGTTCATTTTCTGAACAAGATGGGTACACTTTTTATTTTTAACTATATCCTATGTCGTAAAAATAGTGTAACTTCTATCTATTCGGGAAAGTATTATTCAATAACGATCATAATTGGAGGGAATATTTTTGTACTTGTAGCAGAAACACTGTTCTTGTTGTCTTTAGGAAGCTTTTTGTATTATGAAGTGCTATTTTTAGAGTGTTTGTTTCAGCTTTGGTACGATTTCCTTAACACATTATCAGCTTTATCACGCTGGTGCATTTCACATCGTAAGAAAGCCAAGCAGATCGTTGAAACGTGGGATAAATCGTTCAGATCTGCACAGCGGGAGCAACGTGTTTCATTCCTGTACTTATCCAATGATATTCTGCAAAATAGTCGGCGCAAAGGCAGTGAGTTTGTTAATGAGTTCTGGAAGGTCCTTCCTGTGTCTCTGAAGCATGTTTTTGAAACTGGTGATGAAAATGGGAAGAAAGTGGCTTCTAGACTGGTAATCCCTTTTCTGCTTTCTGGTAGGTGTATTTATATGTTGTTAAGTTAGGATTTATTCGCAAATGAGAAATCAACTGTGCATCAGTTAGCCTGAAGCTAGGAAAATTGTGTGAAGATTCTTTTTCTTCATATATATTTGTGTTGTTGGAAGTTGGCTGATAATGCCTATAGCGGTTGTTTGCAAATATAGTACTCAACGGGAGTCGGGGTCGAATCCCACGGGGAACTATGTATAGGAATACTAAGAGAGCAAATAAAACCGATCAATGGCAGTCACAAGGGATTTGGAACCTAGGATCTCAAACTCAATTCAAGTCCACTAAATGCATTGCCTAAACTTCACTAATTATGCTTAAGTCAATGTTAATAGCTTTGAAATGCAGTTACCAATTGGTCTCTCAACAACAAATGAGATTCTTAGTTACTGATTAATGTTCCCAACAACTAGTGAGTCTATCTTAGTTAATTCTCATGAATTCACTGTTACCTTTATAAAAAAAAATTCTAACGAATTCAACTAAGAACATTAAGTATATCCAATTATGGCTACAAGAATGAATTGGTCCATCCCGAGCCTCGATCAAATGTAGTCCAGATTAAATTACTCTATTAATTAATTCAAAACCCTTGTTGGTTAATCTAAAACCGACCTCAGTTCCCCTTTCTTAAGTTTAAACTGAGGTAAATGGAAGTATCTTCGGCTTGGCCAAACCTTTGGAAAACAAACAAATCAAATAACAATTAACCAATTCCTTAATATGCAAGAAATTCGTCACTACATTCAATGAACATGTGAGTAATTCAAAACCCTGGTCATGAAGTCTCCCAACTACTATGTCCATCTCGGCAAAATAAATCAAGTATGTTTAGATGGAAGATATTTCGAAGATTGGTCTAATTCTATTCAGAAAGTCAAATGGAATTGTATATTATCATTGTTTTTTGGTGTAAACAACGTTGTATAGAGCATGCAGATCAAATTGTAGATTTATCAGGTTCTTTGGAAGTTAGTTTACTTTCTTCAGTTTGCTCACTTTTTGGAGGTTGCTAGCATACCCTTAAAGTTGGGGAATACAACTTTACCAGTTTCAAAATATAAAATAAAATCAAGTACGTTTAGTATCCCCGACCCAATTGTGTGATTACACTGGGTATGTTGTCGGACAAAGGAATAGAGAACTCTCAAAGTGTAGCTCCAATTTTTATGTGTAATAGAGAGGTCGAAAGCTACAACCATCTCCTTTTGCATTGTCCAGTGGCCAACGAGATTTGGTCATTATTCTTTATCATATGCCATACTCTGTTAAAAAGCTACTCTCTCCGTCCCAATTTATATGAGGGTATTTGACTTGGCACGGAGTTAAAGTATGAAAAGAAGATTTTTGGAACTTGTGTCTAAAATAAGTATAGATATTTGTATGGCTAGAAAACATTTCATTAAGGGTTAAATGAGAAGTTTAAAGTTAAATTGCGAGTAAATACAGAAAAATGTCATTCTTTTTGGGAATGACCAAAAATGAAAGTGCCACATAAATTAGGACAGAGGGAGTATTGAACTACTGGGGGCTCAAAGGAATCAATAAGCCAATGAATAAAATTTGGAGTACAATACTTGCTTGTGTCTATGGGGTTGTATGGAACGAAAGAACTGACAGATGTTTTCAAGGGAAAACAGATACCATACAATAGCTCAAATACAGATGTTTGTGGTTGTAGGCTTTTTGGTGAAATCTCTAAGAATGGACACACCATGCTAGATTGTATAGATACTTTACAGAAGCAAATTTTTGTATAGTGGAATCCTCTCTTTGTTTTTGTTTGTTATGATGGATTCTTTGACAATGTACTGCCTTTGCACTTTCTTAGTGCCAGACTGCTTTGACTTATAATATATTGCTTACTTTACCCTTCACAAAAAGTGCAGGCTCCAATCTTGCTGGCCCAGACACCACGGTTATAAAAACAAGTGAGCTCCAATCTTCAATCCGTGGTGGATATGTTGAAATCCTCTCCCAAGACTTTGTTCTTAGCCAAAGATATGAAAAACACCACTAGAACTTCAATTTATGGTATCCAAGTTATTTTACAAGTCCTAAATTGTCCCTCGGGAGTAAAAAAACGTGGACCACATAATATTTTGTGGTCAACAATTTTTCGGGTTCAACCTTCATGTGCTCCACTCAGTAGCACACTTTTCTTCTAAGTTGCAGAGACTCTCTGTTTTTGGTGTCGTTCCCGTCTCGATACGGGGGATAGGGTGCGGGTGCGAGATACGTCCGGGATACGATCAACCAACTTCGGATACTTTGATCGGAGTACATCAACAAATCTAGGGGAAAATTGAGATTTTGATTTCTCAAAATTAAAGATAAAACATGTTTAAGATAAGGAAAATGACATACCTTCAATTTTATAGTACTTTTGTCTCATTTTTGCCGCTTTGTGTTTCAGAGAAACAAAAAATTCAAGGTCGCTTTTTGAATTCTAACGGTAGACAGTAGCAACGATATATCTTTATAGCTCTCTTTTTTATAATTTTGAATTTTCTTAGCCGAATTTCCGCACCCGTATCCATACTTGGATACGCACCCCCAAATCTTGAAATTTAGATTTCGCCAAATCTTACACTCGGATCCGTACCCGTGTTGGATACCCGCACCCAAGTCCGAGCGACATAGCTTTTCGTAAAGCGTGGTCAACATAATATTTCGTGGACCACAACATCCCAATCTTCGAATTCCACCTCCATAGTTTCCAAATAGCGCGGTCTACATGATATTTCTTGGTTAGCACTTTTCTGCTACCTTGGACTTTCGGTCCACGTTATTTTCTGTGGTCCATATTCCTCCAGTTTTATGATTTCTATACAATACTGGATCTACGATTCATTATTGTACAATAACAGAAAATTAAAAATTTTATACTATGTTATGCGGTGCGGCGGGGGGCGGGTTTATGCGAGGCAGGTTAAAGTCTTCACGGGTTTATGCGGGTTTTCCCCACAACCACCCCGCCCGCACCACTTGCCAGCCCTATATACACACCTAAACTTTGCAAGCTTCCTTGTACCCCTTTTTATTATTTGAAATGAGCTTCCCTTCCCTTCACTGTTGGCTCTTATTATAAGAGGTTTCTAGTGAGAGAGGAATGTACTTTCCCTCATGACTCCATTTGTATCTCTAAAGCACTGTGGCGGCAAGGGGTGTGATCAGAGGAGAGTCACCTATGTCAGTTGGTGCTTTATGTGTAGAAGTGCATGCGAAAGTGTAAATCATCTTATTTTGCATTGTAAGGTGTCTAGTCGGTTATGAGGGTGACTCTCAGTTTGTTTAGGATGCAATGGGTCATATCGGATACAATGTAGGAGGCTTTGCAAAGGTAGACTCGTAGAATGGGGAAGAAAAGCCTGAGGGCATGGTGCATTGCCCCCTTAACGATCATGTGAGTCATTTGGAAAGAGAGAAATAGGAGGGCATTTGAAGGGTTGGAACTTGATTTTGTTAAAATGCAAAGTAGTGTTTTGTCCTAGTTTCTTTTTGGTGTACTTATGAGGTCCCAATTTGTATAGAGGATTAGATCTCTTTTGTTGACAACCATTTTTTGGTGTAGGTTCTCTTCTTTTAGTATATAATTATTACATAATTAAATTATTTACCTAATCAGGCAGCAATAACAGGGGTAGCTTGAAGCACTGTATTTCCATCTAAGAAATTAGCGTTTCAATATGCTATATACCATCTTTTCTCTACTGTAGCTAATTAGTTTCAATTCCCAACCCATTTTATTTGCTTGATCTCATCTGAGAAGGAACCAAAGCAACAGGAAAAGAGTGAATGAGCAAAGAAATGGTAAAAGCTAATTGGTTAGTGAATTTGTCTTTAAAGCATGAATATTTAAAAGAAGTGAATGGAAAAATAAAAGGAAAAAGTAAAAAAAAATGTAAAACGAAGTCAAATCTGACGTGGCTTTGATGTGGTGGCGCGTGTAAAACACCGCCAGCCTCAACACTGATTTTGTATTTTCAAGGGGTAATTTTTAAGCATTTTCCAAAAAATAAACAAATTTAAATGATAGAATATGATGTTAGAACTGTTTGTAACCTATATATGAGTGCAGATATCTGTTGGGTTTATGATGCTACATGCATGCAGGTCAAGATGTTAATATATGGTATCAAATTTTCTTTTGTGAAGGCATGAATTTGAACATTATTCTCATTTTTTTGACAAGAAAGTTTCTTGTAACAATTTCTCATAGGATTTCATATTTTGCTTTCACTACGTAGCTAGAGCAATATTATTACAAGCAGCGAGGTTAAAGCTTCCGCAACAGGCTTTACAAGCCTAAAGAACCTCAAATTGTAATATCAGGTTGTATTCTGCTGCTGCTAGTTTGTGTAAAATCACCTTCTGGTGGTACTTGAGTGGTGTCAACTGTTTGCATTGAAGTTTGAGAAGTCTCTCATTCCCATTATTATTAAGGGGCATCATTTTTCTCGGTCTACCTGGTTAAGTTGCCGTTGACAACGCAAAGAAAAAGGATCAATTACAGACATGGCTATTAGTATTTGTTGTCTCGTTTGCATGTATCTTGCTATTGTGCTGTCATATTTTCACTTGTTATCTTGCTTTAAACGCTTTCTTTTACCCCACAAAGGTAGGGGTAAGGTCTACGTACATCTTATCTTCCCCAGACCCCACTTTGTGGGATTATACTGGGTACATTATTCTTGTTGTTATCAGAAGTCAAAAAAGGCTGCAATTTCAATCTAATTCTAATTAGTTCATTCCAAAAATGTCTTGCAACGGTTTCTAATTAGGCGATGAGTCCTAGAAGAAAATCCACTTACATTCTCTTCGGACTCCAGTAGAATTCTTGCAACATGGGAAAAGCTACGGGTAGAACACTGTCTTACTCTACTGCAATGCTTGGAGAATGCCCTTCTATCTCTCATCTTTGACAGCCCCTTAGAGGTTTGTCTAGAACCTGGACCTCATGGTGATGAAAGCACACCTTAGTGTCTTGGAAGCGCTTGACATGTCATCTTGGTTTATCAAGACAAACTACTTTAGATCTGCAATTACCTAGAAACTTCTTCACAATGTCTCTTTTTTTTGTTGAGAAGGTAACAGTTCTTCTTCACACTGTCTCTTTATTTTCGCCTTAATGATTTTAAGCCTTGGTGTAGTTCTTAAGCTTACCATCAGTCGAAGCCCATATCACCTTTTTACTTATTGCCTTTCCTTTCTGCTTTTTTTTTTTGCGGGTAATGTCAGGTTGATATATGGGAAGAGAGAAAAGTTTTTGGATCCAGGGCTCAGAATCTTAAAGACGAAGTGTTGGGCAAGAGTCCAGCTCCGTCAGTAAGCAACGGGAAGAGCTCAAATCCTATCAAAGTTGTGAAGAAGGATGCTCACGCCGTCAGGATTGTGAGTATCAGATTAAAATCTTCTGTTCAAATTCACGCTGGGTTTGTTATCATGGTTGTTGTACAGGTAATCTGAATATTTTGTTAATTTCAACATCAGAAATTGGCTGTTGGCTGTACTCCAGAAAAAATCGTAACAGCATTCCAACTAGTTCATGATGAAAATGTGAATGAGGAAGATGCTTTGAACAAGTGTAAAGATGCAGTTTTCTGCGTTGGGGAAATGGAGAGTGATATTGAAACCCTTTCCTCCCAAGGTAAAATAGTAATTGGCTGCTGGAATAAAGTAACTCAAAGTGAAGAATAGCTCAGTCTTTTCTCTCTCTTAAATTGATGTTGCATATCCATTTTGTGTCGTTGTTTAGTTATAGTGGAGACATCTCTTGCATTCTTGGCACAAGATTTTCAAGTTAATTGTTGCTGTAAGTGGAGTATTTGCTCAGTATGCCAGCTATATGACGGTCTATACTTTGACAGAAGTTTCTGGTGAAAAGATGATTTAGCACCCTTGGGTGTGACCTAGTGGTCAATGAAGTGGAAGGAGAACTATCAGGTCTCAGGTTCAAATTCCGGTGGAGGCAAAAATACTAGGTGATTTCTTTCCATTTTCCTAAGGCTTGGTGGGCAGAATTACTCGGTACATGCGCTTGTGGGAGGTAGCAGGTACCTAGTGGAATAGTCGAGATGCGTGCAAGTTGGCCTGGACGTTTGCAGGTCTTTCCTAGAAGTTCATAGCCAACAACCTTTTGCTCTTTGAAGTAATCAATACTTTTGACGACTGATGCAAGTTGTTATCTATCTTTTGGAGAATCACATTCCTGGTTTCTGGTTAGGCAGGAACATTGAGTCATTCCCCTTAAGCTAGCATGTGGCAAGTGAATGAGACGTCATAAGATCCACGAAAGTTGGATCTTGAGCACTTCCCCCTTATAAATATGTAAATTGTTTATGTCTAGTGTCCATACCTTTGTATTATCGGTTTGTTTCAGCAAGTGACGGCCTGGAACTTTTAATCTACACTATTTATTTTTAGCTTGTTAATATTTGATTATTTATTAACTAATTAATTAAACTCAACATTCTAGCTATCAAGAACGTTCGCCGTCTTTAGTGATAAGTAGAATTTATTTCAAAGCAGTAAAAGTGATACAATCAAACCTCTCTACAACATCGTTTGTCTGGATTTTGTTTGGCTGTTATAGCGAAATGTTGTTATAGGGACATAATACAACATAACATGAAACGGTTAAAAAACCGTTTTAAGTGGAATTTTAGTTTTCCAAATAAGCTACCAAGGCCATACCACTGTCAATGAATCATCTTTAGTCTTATTCCAGTCTAAGCTGCGCTTTGATAGGAGTACATCGAAATTTGGGGGAAAAATTGAGATTTGATTTCTCAAAATTAAAAATAAAACGGATTTAAGATAAGGGAAATGACATACCTTCAATATTATAGTATTTTTGTCTCATTTTTGCTGCTTCGTGTTTCAAAGAAACCAAGAATTCAAGGTCGTGTTCTGAGTTTAGATGGTAGACAGTAGTAGCGATATATTTTTATAGCTCTATTTTTTTTATAATTTTGAATGTTCTTAGCCGAATTCCCGCACCAGTATCCATACATGGATATGCACCCCCGAATCTTAAAATTTAGATTTTGCCAAATGCGACACTCAGATACATACCCGTATCGGATACTCGCACCCGAGTCCGAGCAACTTAGATTCCAGTACACTGACTTAACAGTGAAAATCCCCTGACTAAACTTCTAGACTAGTTTGTCTGGTACATTGGAAGTGCATGTAACTGTAGCCAAAACCTGAAACATACTTGTGACTATCAATTTCCTATTCATTTAAGGCTCTCTTGAGTTCAGACCCCATCCTTGACCATTCCTGATATTGGCAACTCTAGCATCCTTTTGAAGACTAATAGGATATAAATTGGGGGAAAGAGTTTCAAGGTTGTTGGCAATCCAATGATCTTCCCAAAAGGAAGTTTTTACACCATCACCAACCTTTATATACATGTTGACACTGTAATCAGGTTCAGGCCACAACCTTCTAATGCTCTTCCAAAAATTGTATCCATAAGTGTTGAAATTTGAATTTTCTTCTTTCCTTCTCATTTCTTTAATTTTCTAAGCTAATTAACAATTAGTTATTGTTCTAACTTGATTGTTAACTAGTTCTTGAGTACGAATTTTCATTTCGTGCTAATTCTTCTTAAGTTTTTTTTTCTTTTATTTCGTTGAAGTTTATTGACTCCGTCCGTTAGATTTGAGTCGTACGTCTTTCTATATAATAAGATTTCATTCTTCCACAAGACTTAGCATACTTGTGAGATTGATTGGATTAGAGGTTCATCACCAACATTGGAAGAACACTAGAGTGAAGTGAGACTTGAGCGAAAACACGAGTGACGTGAGGAACTCTTGCTTCTAACTTGTTTGTTGAGTTTTGTAGGTACAATGACGAATTTCGGAAGCCATTCTCATGCCATATACTTCGGAAATTGAATAGGTTGAGTACGGCGGTAGGAGGGATGAAGGAACAAATGAGTAGTGTGGAGAATATGGGCACTCCCCATTCGAATGTTGATGTTGAGTCAAGTAAGGGTCCTAACACCTCACATACTCTTACCCCGGGGCAAGTACAAGAGTTGCTCCATCCTAAACTCACCCCGCACCTTCTCCATATATCTCCCCACCTACTATCCCAAACACCACCACCCAAGGTCCTATGAGACGAACCAACCCTCAAACACATCCATATCTATATCGGCCACCCCAAGAGGAACCAATACCCCAAATGACCCCGAGAGTCGCTCCACAAAATGTTCCCCACGCACCAATGCATGCACCACCACAAGATTACCACCCGGAGCCATTACAAATGCATTTTCAAAACCCTTTATTTGACGAAGGCGTTGAGGAGGTTGATAGGGAGAGTTGAGGAGGTTGATAGGGAGAGATGGTAGGAGGAGCCTAGATACGGAGGGAGACATGGGTATGATGCCCATAGGGGACGAGGAGGTATGGGTAGGCCCTATGTTCAAGAAGAGGGGCAGGTGGCAAGGTCATGATGACCGGGCAAGATGGCAAGGCTATGAAGATAAGAGAGTCCAAGATCGCAATTTGAATACCATTAAAGTGGAACTTCCCAAGTTCAAGGGAGGTAGTGATCCCGAAGAATTCTTGGAATGGAAGTTACAAAGCGAGCGGATATTCCTCACCAACAACATATCGAATGCTTTGAAGGCGAAGTATGCCCTCACTCAATTTGAGGGATATGCATCCACTTGGTGGGAATCCAAGAGGCGTGAACAGTACCTATTTGATATTCTGAATTGGCAAGATATGTGACACCCGACTATTATCAAGGCGTTCTTAAGAGGGTGTACATGTTGTAGTAAGAGTGTAGAAGAGTACTTCGATGAGTTTGAGAACTTGAGGTTGAAGTCCAAAATTGAAGAACACTTAAACTACACGGTGATCCGATTTGTGGCCAATTTGAATCATGAAACCTCCAAACCTATGAGGTTTCAATCCTATACCACTCTTGAAGAGGCATTTCATGACGCAACTAAGGTTGAAACGGACTTGAAAGCGTGAAATCTTACAAGACTAAGAATGTCTCATCCTCATCATGGAGCAAAGGCAAAGATAAGTGGGAGAAGCCCAAGACCACTACTTCAACTCCCCAAGCCAAGTTCGACTACAAACCTAAGGGCTACGTCAAGGCTAGAGGAGGTAACAATGCTAAAACTATCTTTCCTCGTCCTTCTACCATTCAATGTTTTAAATGTCAAGGTAGAGGCCATATTGCAAGTGAATGCCCTAATAGGAGATCAATTGTGGCCATGCTTAATGGTTATCGAACCGATGAAAAGGAGGAAGGTGGTGAGGAGGGTGGTGATGGTGAACCTAAAGGTGAGCATGAGGGAGGATTTGAAGAGGAGGATGATGAGCGGCACCTAGAGGAGAATATTAATTTGGTGTGTGTTGCGAAGGATCATGGGTGCAATGAATAGGGAGGAACTTGATCAACGGGAAAACCTATTCCATACTCCATGCAAAATCATAGATAAGGTGTGCTCCTTGATCATTGATGGTGGTAGTTGCATAAATGTGTTGAGCACAACATTGGTTGACCATATGAAGTTTCCACAAGGTAACATCCTAGCCCCTACAAGCTTCAATGGTTCAACGATTGTGGATAAGTGAGGGTCACCAAGCGGGTTGTAGTGAAGTTTAGCATTGGCAAGTATCAAGATGAAGTCCTATGTGATGTAGTGTCAATGCAAGCTTGTCATATGTTGCTCGGGAGGCCATGACAATTTGATAGGTATGCACAACATAGTGGGAGATCTAATAAGTATTCCTTTGTCGTTGAGGGAAGAAAACATATTCTCACCCCATTGACACCTTATCAAGTGAGTGAAGACTATAGAATCATGAAGGAGGTTCGGGAGAGGGTTCAAAAAGAGGAGGTTGAGAAAGAGTCTTTACTTAGCCAAGAGGGACAAGGGGTAACAAAGGGGAAAGTTAAGATGTGTACACTTGCCAAACCAAACAATTGTTTGAAAGGAGTTGATGAGGGGCATTTTATGGTGTGCCTTGTCAACAAAGATCTCTTCTTACATACTAACCAAGATATTAGCACTTTGCCTAGTATTATTTCTTCTCTTTTGCGGGAATATGACGGCTTATTTTCGGAGGAGATGCCCAAAGGATTTCCTCCTTTGAGGGTATTGAACATCAAATCGATTTTGTATCGGGTTCCCAAATCCCCAACAAACCGGCATATAGGAGCAATCCGGAAGAAACTAAAGAATTGCAATGGCAAGTCGAAGAGCTAGTGAAAGAGAGCTTTAGCCCATGTGCCATGCCCGTGATACTTGTTCCCAAGAAAGATGGCATTTGGAGGATGTGTATCGATTGTAGAGCCGTTAACAAAATAACGGTGAAGTATCGACATGCTATCCCTAGACTTGATGATATGTTGGATGAGCTATGTGGCTCAAGTGTGTTCTCTAAAATTGATCTTCGAAGTGGATATCACCAAATCCGCATGCACCCCGGTGATGAGTGGAAGACAGCCTTCAAAACCAAGTTTGGGCTATATGAGTGGCTTGTCATGCCATTTGGTCTCACCAATGCGCCTAGCACTTTCATGAGGTTGATGAACCATGTGTTGAAGCCTTTCGTCAATAAGTTTGTCGTCGTTTACTTGTCTATAGCAAGACTATTGAGGATCATGTGTGCCACTTGAGGCAAGTTTTTAATGTCTTGTTGTGTGAGAGGTTGTATGCTAATCTCAAGAAGTGCTCATTTTGTGTTGACCGGGTGATATTCCTGGGTTTTGTGGTAAGTATGGAGGGCGTGGAGGTTGATGAAGAGAAGGTCGAATCCATTAGAACTTGGCCAACTCCTAAAAATGCAACCGATGTAAGGAGTTTCCATGGGTTGACAAGTTTCTATAGGAGATTTGTGTAGGGATTTAGTACCATTGCCGCTCCTTTAACTAAATTGATCAAGAAAGATATACCTTTTGTACGTGGAGATGAGCAAAATAAGGCCTTTCAAGAGTTGAAGGCGAAATTGAGTACTTCTCCGTTATTGCAATTGCCGTATTTTGAGAAGACACTTGAGATTGAATGTGACGCTTTGGGTATTGGCATTGGTGGACTCTTGATGCAAGAAGGGAAGCCATTGGCCTACTTTAGTGAAAAGTTAAAAGGGGCTTCTTTGAACTACTGTACCTATGACAGAGTTGTATTGGCCCAAGATGAGACATGATGTGGAGAGGCTTTGTGGACAATGCCTAGAGTGCAAGCAAGCCAAGTCCAAGACTCACCCTCAAGGTGAACCTTTAGATTCGAGGATGAATCTTTTCCAAGAAGGGGAGGATGATATGACCCGAGTCAAGACCATTCACTCGTGGCCAAGCAAGGAAGCTCCAAGAATTACACTTCATGTTCATGAAGAGAGGAGCGTTGGAAGAACTTGAAGAGAATATCTCACGAGTGTTTAATGTTTGGATGATAGCTTGGGAGGATATTGAAGAAGAAGAAGATACAAAAAAGGGGTCACTTCACAAAGTGGCTAAAGAAGAACCCATGTGGGGTTATTTGTGCAAAGGCCACTTTTGGCCTTTGTTGTAATAGGCATAACTATAAATACTTGCCTTAGTTTCATTTGATGGGGGTTGATTTTTGGATGACAATTAATATTTTCATAGAATTCTACTTGGGCATATAATTAGTGGTAATCTTAATTAGAGTGTAGTTTCATAGTTGTTGAAGAACCTTGTCCATGAATTCTCACATGAGCCATGCTCACTTGTGGAATTCATTATAGGTGCTCTTGGTTGTTTCTATTGGAGGGTTTGGTAACCAATCCAAGTTTGCCTTTAGATCATTACCATTTGTGTCTCACTTTTATCTTTAATTTCTTGCAATTTCAATTCATTGTTATCTTGTGTTTAAATTTGTAGAGTTTCCCATTAGGATTCTATCATTCTACCCCCGAGTAAAAAATATAGGAATTTGAATTAAGGGTGTTTTCAGTTATTTCTTATTTGCTAATTGCTATCATACTTGGATAAGTAATTTTTCTCAAAGAAAACACTTACCATCCTATGGGATTGTGATTTGCAAAGTATTTCCATTATCATGTAAATCATTGTGCAAACATATCATGTATTACCCAGGTATGTTAATTTGGATATAACTTCAAGCAAATATGTTACTTGGATTCAAGGTGGTTTGGAGCTAGTTGCTTAAGTGCATTGTTAATCAATTTAAAAAAATATATTAGGAGGAAAATTTATTAACTATAGCTGGATTTAAAGGTGGAGTATAGTGTTGCGAATAAACAACAACCGGGTTGGCTTTTCCTTATCAGAAATAACAATCGGGTTGGCTTTTCCTTATCAGAAATAACAATCGGGTTGGCTTTTGTAAGATTTATAGATGAACTCGAAGAAGCTGTTAGAGTTCAAGGTTACAGGAAGTCTGGATTTTTGTTTATACTTGCACGGCTTATTCATGAACTCCATCACTGGCAGTATTTTCTCTTTCCTGCTATCACTTATTGTTATTTTTGAACTAGAAGTCCTTGAGCTAAGTAATTGTTCCTTTTAAAACTTCTGATATTGTGTTTTCTACTGACTGTTGCTCAGGAAATCTCCAGGGTTCTGAATTGATGGATAAGATGCAAGAACAGGAAAATATACTTCAGCAATGCATCAGCCACCTTGAGAATGCTGAATCATTGAGAGTTACCTTGGTTTCTCAGCTGAAAGATGCACTTCAAGATCAAGTACAGTATTTCCCTTTATCTCCCACCTATCCCCCACCCCCAAAAAGGCAGCCCAATGCCGCACCCCAAGGGGTGTGATGTAGACAGCCTAACCTAATGCAAGCGTTAGTGGCTGCCCTCTGTGACTCCTATCACTAGGATTTCATAATCCTTTCTAGACCTTCTACCGTTTACCTTATATTTAAGGTGTTTATAGCAGAGAAGAATTACACAAAAACTACATGACTGTGTTTCGCATCCTCCTGTTGGCCGCTAACCAAGTTCAGTGCCTTTATTTTTCTATGTTCGCATTTCTATCTTAACACTCATGTGAACCCTAACAATTTTTTTTCTTCAGGAATCTAAGCTAGAGTTATTACGCAGTGGGCTGCAGGTAGACTCAATCCAATCTTTTATTGCTCACATCTCTTTATATTTTATCCACTCACGAAAAAAGGGATCAGAAAATTAGGAAGAGATGTGCAAAGAAACCACAGTGCACGGAGAATTGATTTGTGTTGGAATTATCTTACATATAGTATAATTTAGTGTTGAGCAAATTTGTTTGTTTGCTTTGAGTTGAAGAACAGTCAGGTATAGAGCAGTTTTTGGACTCATCCAATGATGAAGTCTGAATTCTTGAGGAAAGTTAAGTTTTAGAAGAGGCAAGGTGCTGAGTCTCAAATCATAGTGTGCATGGTTTTCCTTTAGATTTTATAGGTTTCCCAGTTTCCAGTACTAGGACCAAAATGTGATATCAGAATTCCTGTTGTTTGCAGAACAATCTGAGGAAGGCAGTTATGTATGTTTAAGAGTCTATATTGATTTTAATAATTTGTAGCTGCTGTGAATAGGTAATAGTCTTTTTCCCTTTTGATTCATTATTACATTTCTTTTATGTAAATTTGGATGCGGAGACTGCTGCTACAGTTGGTCTTGTGTAGTGTGTCTTTGACGACTTACATAGGGTGATGGGTTGGGAGTACAATAGGCTAGGCTGTGGTTCCCTTCAGTTATTAAGAGGTTCTGCAGTTATGGAAGAAGGTTGAGAGGTTTTTGTCACCATTTGATTGGGCATGGGAGATGTTGAAGCAAGTGACCAGATTTATCGTTTGACGGGAATCTCAGGGGAGGAATAGTATCCATCAGAGCTTTATTTTGCGAAGTTTTGGTTTCAGGGTGGAAATTTGATGGTTGTAGGAAAAAGCATCGCTTGAGGGTTTTTTGGGTGACCACGCGATGATTTGAGAGAAAGCAAGCATGGCGGGACGGCTTGAAGTTTCACATCGACACTGAAATTGATGGCGTGTTGCTGGGTTGGGTGAAGTTGGGACTGGAAATGGATAAGAGTAAATGAGCTGTCCAATATGTAGAAGTTAACTTTTTTCTAGTTTGAATTGTCTGAGGTGTAGGAGATGGCTTTTTCAATTTTTGAATATTATTTGGAAGGAGGTTGAAGAACTGAGCCCCTCATATTGAGGGGTGACTACTAGTGAAGAGTCACTCATCCAGAACTTGAACTTGTGAACAGAAAACTTTCCAAAATTTTGCTGGTTAGAACGCCATATACAAAAGCTGCCAAATGGGCTAATGCAAGTATGCATTAATTTACAAGTGCAGCTTCCTTTGGAATGATCCAAAAGAAAAATGGGTCAATGGGACTGTTGAAGCCATGAGCAATTATTTCTCAGCATGACTGGCCTTAGGTGGACTATGCCAAAGTCCACAGTTGACCTTCGGAGGTGTTGGCACAATCAGGGCAGTAATGTAAGACAGAAGAACTGGTTGAACAGGATCCCACCTTGTATTTAGTGGACAGTTTGGAAGGAAAAGAATGCTAGTTTTTTTTTAAGTTAGTTGCAATTCAATTCAGAGGATAAAGATGTGAATTGCACGAGGCTTTTGCACTTTTGGTGTGAAGAAATTTTTGTGAATAATGATGAATCCATACTAGGCATTATAGAGTCCTTGTAAGAAGAACAAGGACATGTTTTGCACTTGAAGCCATTGTGCTGATGAGTAATACAATCATTACCTTTCATTAAAAAAAAAGTCGAAGCCATACTAATTACATTGGTTAAAAGTGTGCTTTCTCTAACAATTTAAGTTTTTAGATTACATGGTCACGCTATCCAAAATAGTATTAGGGTCAGCGGAGGTATCGAGTTTAATTCTGATGCCTCACGTTATTAAAAAGAATTTTCATGTCATAAGCCAGGCCCGCATACGAGGGGTTGTATTGAATACATAATCAATTAACTGAAGTGTGCTATTTCTAACAAATTAAGATTAGACATAATAATAAAATCGACCAAAAAAAAAAAAGATAATTTGTTCCATGATTAACTAAAAGTGTGCTACTTCTAACATATTAAGCTTTTAGACGAGGTAGTCAGACTATTCAACATTAGACATATTAAGCTTCTTTTAACTAAAAATAAACCCAAAATAAAAACAGAATAAGAATGATTCTTCAATAATCTCAATTGCGCTGCATGATTAGGCACTTTTTCCTTTGCCATTACATTACATTCCAGTTTTCAGAACTCATGTTTGTTATTTGGCAGTCTTTTTTCCTACTATTCTCATTTCTCATGATTTCATCTTCTTAGCT
This sequence comes from Anisodus tanguticus, assembly GCA_034509755.1. Taxonomy (NCBI): domain Eukaryota; kingdom Viridiplantae; phylum Streptophyta; class Magnoliopsida; order Solanales; family Solanaceae; genus Anisodus; species Anisodus tanguticus. Next base: position 258,821 of record CM067543.1, on the reverse strand, counting down.
GCATGAGATTCTTAAAATATTCAAACATTTTCTGTTTTGCTAATCTGGATCTGATTTTTTTTTGAAACTGGTAACTGTATATTCTGGATCTGATATTCTCCCAAACCCTTTGATCACGTCCAGAATCCCGACCAGCTGTATTGCATGCATTAGTTTTGTTGGCTTTGCCAGGTTTATTGGTTCTTTGGTTGCTCTTGTAAATTGCATGCCTTTGCATCCCATCGCTACATATGCCTAACAACAGTGTCAAAAATTTCACCCATTCAACCTTATCCAATTTTAATCTAAACCGATGTTTTCAAAAATCAGCTTCCTCGCTTAATGTAATTGAATGGTAATGGAAGAGTTACTAAAATAACACTTAAAAGTTAAAATAAGTTTGATAGATAATATTATTAATTAAATTATATTTTGATACTTGAAATGGTAAATGATATTAAATGTCTTGAGCCGAGTGTCTCTCGGAAACAGCCGCTCTACCTACCAAGGTAGAGGTAAGGTCTGTGTACACTTTACCCTCCCAGACCCCACATTGTGGGATTTCACTCGGTATGTTGTTTAATACTTGAAATGGTAAATGATATTAAATGTCTTGAGCCGAGCGTCTCTCGGAAACAACCGCTCTACCTACTAAGGTAGAGGTAAGGTCTGTATACACTCTACCCTCCCCAGACCCCACATTGTGGGGTTTCACTGGGTATGTTGTTGTTGGTAAATGATATTAAATATTTTATAACTCTCCAACATGAATGTTACACAAATATGCATCGCAAGGAGGGAATACTCTAGTCAAGCTAGACGAGTCTCACCATTAGATTCCACATAATAATACAATATCTAGTGAGTGAATTAGGAAAATAATCTCCATAAAAGTAATGCAGCGTTTGGATGGCCATGTAAGTAGAAATAATCAGTGCATAACTTTATGCAACACTTTATTAACAATATTAAGTAATAGTTGCATTAAGCTTTAGTAGAAATGTACTATTTTATGCTTGATAGAAATATGTGGAATAAGAATACACGATGATGATCTTCATGAGCTTTTGATTATTATAGGGCATTGGATGCTAAAATTAGTAACTTAAGTTGCAATTCGATGTTACGAGTACATTCACGTATATTAAGCAACTTTTGTATTATCTTAAACTATGCTCTTCATTTCGCGAAGCATGTGCTTCACTTCTCAATTAACACCCTCTCAGGTTTGTAGCCTTTTGTGCTTTTCGGTTTTGATTACATTGTTCTACACCCATTTTTCTTCCAGAAGAAATTGTTTCTTGAACAAATGTTTACAAGGCAATAGTAATTTCTTACCCTGTTTGTCATTTTGTTACTAGAAGTGGACAACTATTTTGTTTTTGAAGATGACTGACTTCATTATCCTGTTTGTCATTATGTGTGACTAGATGTAGACAACAATTTGCAAGATGACTTAACTTCTTAAGGGAATGAGTGTCCCAACTCCGGAGTGTGTGTGGGGTGGGGGGTAAGCATATCCTTGTCAAGCATGCCATTTTGCATCTTCTAAGAAACAGGTTACCACTATAATACTCGTTGCCTTCCAAATTTCCCCATTTATTCCAAAAAAAGAGGACAGCACGAGTGCAGCGCGTGATGTATGGTTAGGCGTACGTCACGGGTTCGAACCCTGTCGCGGACAAGAACTTGCTATTTAAGTGGAGAAAGGTAGAGGGGTGGGCGCATTATCCACTGAGTTTCTTCTTGTGCCGTTGGCCCTTGGAATTTTCTCGGTTATCAAAAAAAACTTCACTTGATGAGATAATTAAGATTCTTCCGACATTATTTTGGACATTTTCCAGCATGACTCTTTAATGTTGTAACTCTAAATCTCCATCTTAGGTGTAGGTCTTGGTCAAATAAAGGGGTCGGAGATTTTGTTCTTTCCCGAATCTTTTTCCCTTTGATTTAGGTCCCCGTTTATGCTTTTAAAGTTTGGTTTCTGCCCCTAAGAAGAGTGACTAGAGATGAATCAGAAGCAATGTCCTGTTCGTGTCAATCAGGGTGAAGGAGTGGTCCTGATGCCTGTAATGACTCGTGTCAATTCTTCCTCCATAATATCATCGGATAAAACAATCATGTATGTAGGGGTGAAAATATATTAAATCAACTTGCAGAAATTTAGCCTGCTCAATGCTCGCTCTGGCATAGCAGACCAGGCTGATTCTCTTGAACTACATGCTCATGCTAATGACACGTTTTCGAATGCTTGGCATTGGTGTGCAAGCACCCTCAGTCATTGGTGGAATTGCACTAAACCACGGTATGATTGTGTCATTTTCTTCTACATTTTGTATATAGGCACGTCTCTCTTCCTTTATGTGTAAGCTGTGGATATTTGAGTTCTTATAGTTTGAAATCTTTGGGTTTCTCAAGAACCAGAAATGCAAAGCACGTGGCCTTATCTAACAAACGATGACTTTCGATTCTTAATCGACACAGGTTTCGGCATTGTCGTTCAACCAGTTCGATAAGTAGTCTTAAGACTGCCATATTTTTCATTTACTTTACCCTGAATCATTGGATAGCTTATATAAATGAGAACTGCTTATATGGTTCCATCTTTGGTTCTCTTGAATTTTCTATGTCGCTATCCTGTTCTTAAAGGTGAAAATATGTTATAATTTGTTCCATGATTCTTAGAAGATAATTTTCATTTTCTCTGGTGTCTCCATTTTCTTGCATCACATACAAACTAATGCTATTTCAGTGATGAGGTTGGTATTGACACAGCTGGTTGACATGCAGGTTGCGCGTGGTCAGATTGAACTAGCAAAAAATGTAAGACGGAGGCTGACCTCTCCCAGTGTTGCTATTCCACCATTGGATACTGGTATCCTTCCAATTGAAGTCACAAGAGCAATTGAATCAACCCCACCTTCAGTGCCTTTAACCAACATACCTCCTCTGCCTCCACCTCCCAATTCCGTGACTTCTTTTGCAAATTCCAAAACTAATGAAGAGGAAAGCAAAAGGGCGGCAGCAGCAGCTGTTGCTGCAAAACTTGCTGCTTCAACATCTTCTGCTCAAATGTTGACCTCTGTTCTTTCATCCCTTGTTGCTGAAGAAGCTGCCTCACTGAGCAGTGGATTGAAATCAACTGGCTTCTCGTCTAGCTTACCTTTTGTATCCCCAGAGAAACGACTCAAGTTAGACAAGCCAATGACTTTTTCTGATATGTACAGTTCCGAAGTGGGTAGCTCCACTTACTTCACTTCTTCACAGCAATTGATTACTAGCATTCCTCTTGCCCTGTCCTCAGGTTTGCAATCTGTGTGCCAGCCAAACCAGATGCAAGCTCCATTCCCACCCCCACCACCTTTACCTCCAGCAAATTCCCCTGCAAGTCAGTTAGTTCAATCTGCAGCTATGATGATGGGGGTGATGCCATATGGATATAGTGCTGGACTTCAACCACCTCTGTCTTCTCAAATTGCAACGGGACTGAGGCCGCCTCCTCCACCTCAGCAAGCACAACAGCAACTGCAGATTCAGCAGCCACAATCTCAGCAGCAGCCTGCTAATGGTGGATTTTATCGTCCTCCTGGTATTGGATTCTATGGACAGGCCTATCAGCAGACGACACCAGCAGCACCCCGGCAGTAAATCCCTTTGGATTAGGGAGTGCGTTGTTACATTGTACATTAATAGTAAAAGTAAACTAGATTTACTGTTTTCCTCATCTTTTCATACTTCTGCACCCGACATCCTCTGCAATACCCACCCCCTCCAAACCAAGGTACCCTCTTTTGTTTTAGTATCTGGTGCTTTGCATCCTTTAAGCGTACCTGTAACCTTATGTAGGTGCTGTAAAATTAGCTGTAGATTGAAGGTCCATGTACTTAATATCTTCAGAACCAGGAGCAGAAAGAAACTACTAGGTGAAATTTTAACTTGTTTCTGCTTTGTGAGCCTGTCTATGGGAAATTCGCACAAATGCCCTTCTTTTGGGTTGGTCTTTAATTTTTGCCCTTCCCCAAAAATTTCCTTGGTTTCGGGTTTGAACCATAGCTCAGTCAAAAATAAAAAATAAAATTCGCAAGGCTGAGTTTGGATTTCGCAAGCCTTAAGACAGTTAATTTTTTTTTAAATTTTTGACTGATTAGCTTGAAGGTAAATTATGCCTTGCGAATTCTTTTTAAATTTTTGACTGAACGGGGTACCTTGGGGTATTTTCAGCCATTTTCTTAAGCTAAGGCCAAACGCTAAAGACCAACAATTTGAGGGCAAAAAATAAAAAACCAGTGCCTTTGAAGGAAGAGCCGCTCAAAAAAAGTGTAGTCCTTTTGAATGTTTGAAACTATGGGTAATCATATGATTTTAACTTAGGTTCTACACTGTATTTTAGGGATATATCCTCCCAAATACATCTGCCAGTAAAACCGAAACCACATTAAGTTAAAGGTAATAGGGCTTGAACTTCCATTAAATTTTCCCAAATACGTCTGCCAACCAAACCAAAACCAGTTTGTAAGTTAAAGGTGATTGGGCAAGAATTTTCATTAAACCGGTATTGGCACATGCGCTGCTAAATGCCATTTGAAATATGGAGATGAAGGGATTGTTTAAAGTAGTAATAATACCATGTGCTTGTTAAGTATATATAGCTTAATGACGCACTGATTTGCTCTAGTCTTAGAGAAACAAAGCCGAAACCACAATAGTTACCTCTGGAGCTTGCATTTTGTAGTTAGCAACACAACTCATCAACTACATGGATTCCAATCACATTTAATTAAAAATATTTCACACCAAAATGAGCAGTACTTGTTCCTTTGATATAGTAGTGGAACCTTGAAGATCAGGATGTCTAGACGCAGTTCCAGTATATGTACAACTGGCAATTTGATCCTACTATTCAATCGACAATTTCCTCATGAATTGACCATCCTTTGATCATCAGGTGGTTAGACAATCTTGAACCAATTATAATGACAAATAAACATAACCCTAGCCTTGCTTCCCTCCTTAATACCTGCACAAGCCAACATAGAATCATAACTCGTAAGATCTTAAAAGACAAGACTTTCGGCCAACATTACTTTATCAAATAGCAAAAAGATCATGGTAAGACTTCTATAGCTTCCTATTTAAGTATCACGGTTGAAGCTCACTTATTAAATACTCGTCTTTGGTTTCATGTGACAAACATAATAATGAGAATAGAGAACTTGGTAGCCGCAGCCATTGAACTATAAACTCAACTCAGCAGCCAACTACTGTAGTTGAACTGAAAGATTACATACAAAGTGACTACCTCTTCAGCAAATTTTATCAAGATGGTTCTCCGTGGTCGCTGCTGCCCCTCCACAGGGACAAAATGTGATGTCCCTACTGCTGGGAAACCTGCATTTTCCAGCACACCCTTCAAAGGAAAAGAAGAAGATAAATAATAGCTCTAGACATCTTCACTGCAGGAAGGGTTAAGGGTCGACTCTGCTACATCATAGTGCTGGCTCTTACAATCAATAAAATTATTGTGCATACCAACTAAAAAGCAGCTCTAAGACAACATTGTCAAAGAAAAGTTGGTTTTCTTACCCTTACAATTCCAGCAACAAAAGCTCCATATTGAAAGCATCCATATCTTTTGGGATAGAAATAAATCTATTATGCGAAATGCATATTAACAACAGAGAGAGACACAACATGCATTCCGAATGGAATCAGTAAATATTACCTGTTGACAAGGAGCTCCTTCTCACTAATCATATATTCATCTTCATGTTCAGTGCCTTTCTCAAGTGAGTCAGCAACCTGGTACAGAAAGCTAAAAGTTATCACCAGCAGAATGATATTTGAGAGTGAAGTAAGGCCTGGTTCTTAAAGAATGTAAGATGACTGTCAAAAAATTGACAGAAAAAGACTATGAAAACAATAATTAGCTATCATTACTTAACAGAGTTTGGGGCAAGAGTACCTTGCAGTAAAATAAAATTCAACCAGTGGAAAGCAGACAGGCTTGCCAGCACCACAAACACAAAGCAGACGCTTAGAATACCAGAATAACTGAAATCAGTTCCAATTGAACAAATTATTCTGGACAGCAAAGATTGTTCTCTGTGGGAGCTATGCACCTCCAAACACACAGAATTAGCTTCCCTATTTTTGCCCTAAGCTTTTGGTGGGTATTAACACATGGATTTTTATGAACTAGTGCAACAGACTATGATTGGCGTGAAATTCGCCTAGTTCATCACAAATGGGCTGGTGATACTCAGAAATTCGTTGTGACCGACATTGCTCATTTTTGCATTTCGGGATCCAGAAACCCGAGTTCATGATATAAGAGCTCTCGGTGGGTATTAGCACATAATTTTTTATGAACCAGCACAACGGGCTCTGATTGGTGTGAAAATCGACCAGTCCATCACAAATGGGCTGGTGAACAATACTCACCCTTTCGTCGTGACGAACGTCGCTTATTTTTTAGTTTCAAGTCCCAAAAACCCATTCATGACACAGGAGCTTTCGGTGGGTATTAGCCTATGAATTGTTATGAACCAGCGCGACAAACTCTAATTGGCATGAAATTCGACTGGTCGATCACAAATGGGCTTGTTAACAATACTCACAGCTTCGTCGTGACCGACGTCGCTTATTTTTGCGTTTCGAGACCCAGAAACTCGAATTCATGATATAGGAGCTTTTGGTGGGTATTAGCACATGGATCTTTATGAACCAACGCGACGGGCTCTGATTGGCGTGAATTTTGATCGACCCATCATAAATGGGTTGGTGAACGATACACACAGCTTTGTCGTGACCGACATTGCATATTTTTGCGTTTCGAGGCTCAGAAATCTGAATTCGTGATTTAGGAGCTTTCGGTGGGTATTAACACATGAATTTTTATGAACCACTGCTACGAATTTTTTTGGGCGTGAACAAGTCCATCACAAATGGCCTGGTGAATGATTCTCAAAGCTTCATCGTGTTCGCCGTTGCTTATTTTTGCGTTTCGGGGAACAAAAACCCGATTTCATGATATAGGAGTTTTTGGTGGGTATTATTAGCACATGAATTTTATTAACCAACGCGATGGACTCTAATTGGCGTGAAATTCAATCGATCCATCACAAAAGGGCTAGTGAACGTTACTCACAGCTTCGTCGTGACTGGCGTTGCTTATTTTTGCGTTTCAGGGTCTAGAAATCCGGATTCATGATATAGGAGCTTTCGATGGGTATTAGCACATGAATTTTTATGAACCAAAGCGACAAACTTTGATAGGCGTGAAATTCGGCGGTCCATGACAAATGGGGAACGCTGGGTACTTTGAAAATTAGGCTTGTATTATGTTCGTCCTAGTTTTCGCTATATATAGACTAAGGGCGCCGTTTTTCTTTCTTATGTCGAGCAAGAGAGAAAGAGAGAATTGTAAACTCAAACTCCCTATTTGATTATAGTAAAATCTGAAGCTGCAAAGTGGACGTAGCTCTCGCATTGAGGTGAACCACTATAAATCTGTGTGTGTTATTTATTCATCGCTTATTTACTGTTTTCTAATTAGGTAGGATTTGAGACTCAAATCCTAACATTGTGAGTGTCAACACGAATTGAATCATAACAAGACTTAATAGAAAAAATACCATTATTGGTAAGTCCCCAGATCAGTTTATCATAACTATGGTCCAGCAGGTAGATAGATTTTGTGAATATCATGAAGAATGTCATCCGGAAGAATGAATGATAGTTTAGAGAGGGACCAGGAGCCATGTTCTATAACTAAGGAAACAGTGGCCTCACTTTCACATTTTTAGAGAGGTCCCCGTATGATATTTCTTAATTTGAGGCCAGGAGCAATCCAAGGTTCCTCCCAAAGATTAATATGTTTACCATTTGCAGGTAGTAGAGTTGGTAGTGTATTGCGAAAAAGACGACATGCCGTACTATCTAGTAATGTGTCATTCTTAGCTTGAAGATCTTGTATCCCTACTCCCCCAAGGAATTGACGTTGATAGCATTCTAAATGACGAATGATATCCTTACGATTTGGTATAGCATTTAAAGCTCATCGTTCGCCCTGCCATATTTCAAAAATTTGTCTTCCATCCCGCAAGAGTCAAGACGATTTTTAAAATTATCCAAAACAAATTGAAAGTCTTGCCGTAAAGAGAGGAAAGCCCAAATACTTACCAAAGTTATGCCCTTCTGGCATATTAAAGGAACTCAAAACAAAATTCTTGTCAGTAGGAGTACAATTTTCGTGGAAGAAAATTATTGATTTTTTTGTCCTGAAGCAGCCATAAAAAATTAAGGTGATCAATTATGGTTTGGCAACTATCAGGGGACGGTTTTGAGGCTAAAATAAGGTTGGCCAGTGGGTCGACCCCGCCCCGATCCCCTTAAAAAAAAACAGTGTCGGGACTCGAAATAGGGACGGGACCTGGGCTTGTCCTGCTCAAGCCCGTCCCGCCCAGACCCACCCCAGCCCCGCCTCTGCCCCGACCTTCCTTTGCAAAACTGACCATTGCACAACGGTCAATTTATATTTTGGTCGTTGTGCCACGGCCATTTTTGGCCCCCTCTCCCCATACTCTCTTAATATTTATTTTTAACCCCTAAGTTACTATATTTACACTTTAACCCAATTTTCCTACTATAAATACCTCATTTTATTTCACAAATCTTCCTACAATCTCTCTAATTCTAATCTCTCTAATTCTAATCTCTCAATCTATCTCTCTACAAGTCTACAATTACATTGCCTACTAAATATTTTATTTTATTTGCTCATTTGTATAATTGTATCAAAGTTAAAAAATTGGGACTGAAGTTGACAACTAGCTTGAGGATCATCCATCGAGCAAAGTTTCAATTTTCAACTTCGATTACAAGTCGGCGTTACGTCAATGTTTGGTACCTTCGTTCCTTCTTTAAATTATTATTGTTACTTTATTTTTATTATCGCACTTAATTTCATTATCTTTAATTATTTATTTGCATAATTAAAATAGAATGATTAAGAGGTATGTTTAAGGGTAAGGGTAAGAGTGCTTTTTCTAGTAGGGTTAACAAGGGCATGAGTACTTCTTCTAGTTATCCTATTCCTAGATATGATGATTTGATTAATTACACTCACATAGATGAAACTGAACTTTAATGATATACCATTAGATGATGAGATATATTTTGCAACTGAACCAAACTTTAATTTAGAAGATAAACTAGATGACACACCCACTAGTGCACCTCAAACTGAAACTGGAACGTCTCATATTCCCCGTAGTATGAGACAAGGCCACACACAACAAAAATTAAAATTAGCTGCATGAGAATTTTTTGATACGAACCAAGAGAATCAAGTAGTTAGATGCAAAATTTGTAAAAATGTTTATAAATTTAAAATGGGAAAAGGTCAGGGTGAGCGGGGAGGTTTATTGAGACATGTACAAAGCTTTCACAAATCTAGGTGGGATGAATACGAGGCTATAAAGTCGGATGCGCCAATGCGCTCTCAGTCGGGACAAGGTTCACATAGTGTCCCGGACCAAGTACAGGGTCAAATTAACCCGACGACGGGAGGAATTGTAGGTCCTAAATGCGATAAACATAGAGATAAGGAAGCAATAACAAAATTAATTGGGGTGGAGGGTTTGCCCTTTTCATTTCCTTCCTCTCCTGATTTTATTCACTACATAAGAGATATGTATAATCTTGCTTTTAATGATTTTCCTAGATCAACTGCTAGAAGAGACATTTTTAAATTTGCAAATGAATATCAACAATACTTACATTATGCATTATATCATTTTCCTGGCAAAGTATATATCACTTCTGATATAGGCCGTAGTACTTGTTGGTATTCTATGGTACTTTATAGAGCAGTACGGGAAGTAATAACTATTACAAATGTTCGAAATGAGAAATAAATGGTCAATCTTCAAAACTGCCGCATGTGTGTTGTGTCTTGAATCTTGATCACCTTGCAAAGCCAATGTTGAGAACTAACTATAAGTTTGTTGTGCCTTGAATCTTGATAACCTGAAATCTAGAAACAACTAAATCTGGATGGTTACAACGTTGTGTGTTGAGTCGAGGATAGCCCTCTATCCTTAAGACAAGATTGCCCCATATATATGCTTTTACGTTAGCGGGCAATAGTCTCCCAAGATAAAACAACACTTTAATCTCAACACTACAAAGCCAATAGGTTGAGCACAGGCGAAGAAAACAAATATGTCTCGACTTGCTGAAGATATGGAATAGGAAGGAAGAGTTTCTCAATACTCTTCTCTTTTGTCTCTGTGTATATAGTGTGTCTCTGTAGTGTATATCTTGGGTTTGCTCACTGATTTTCGTCACAATTTGCTCACCGTTTTGAGCTATTTTCGTGATCGTTTTTCGATCGCTTTTGCACCGTATTTTCGTCTATGTTTCTGCTGTTTCTTGCTTCTTTTTTTCAGCCAAGTGAAGCTCAATATATAGCAAGAGGAGGGGTTGTCCAACAGCCACAAACAAGGCTGTAATGGCCCTTAAAGGAGGCCATTAAAATGACCAAGTAATGGCTATTAAGGCCATTGAAAGAGGTCGCTCACCGCCCAAGTAATGGGTCTGTTAATGGAGGAATTAATCAGCCAAATAATGGCTGGTTAATGCTCCAAAATGCAGTCCAATATTTACAGAAAAAGTCTCCAGAAATTCTGGGGACCAAACTGTATATATTGAAACTTTAGGGACCAAACTGTACATATGAAAGAATTCTGGTCCAAACTGTACATATGAAACTTCAGGGATCAAACTGTACATCTGGCAGAGTTCTCTGGTCCAAAAAGATAATATCAGACAGGCCCACAACCCACGACCCGTGAACCCGTGAACCCGAGAACCCGGAACTCGGAACCGAAACCGGACGGGACGGGCGGGCGGCGGCGGAGCGCGTGTGGGCTTAGCCTTGAACCCAAGCACATCTAGGTCTTCCCTCCTTTAAACACATGGGATACCCCTTGGGGTCCCAAACCCTTTACCAATTAGAGACTTATATAGAGAGCAATTCTTCCTATTTCCACCGATGTGGTAGATTTGTCCCACACCACATTTCCATGTCTCAAACACCTTACTTCGTGGACCAATATCTCTTTCATTTCTCAACGAAATTAGACGATTCTTGGCCCTACGGTCATCTACTCACTTTGTAGATCATGCATGTGCGAAGAGACAAGGTCTCCAACATGCGGAACACTAGTGTTTAATTCATCAAAGATGGGTGGACGCATCTCCCCGCCAAAGGCTAATTTCCAACAGTACTAACGACAATGATTATTTAACTGTAACATGTCATTGGATAAATTATAATTGGTCTATGCAAAAACGTATTTTAGCATGTAGATATATTGATGATAGGCACACTGGAAGTTTTATTGCAGAAAATATTCATTAAGTTTGTGATTATTATGGTATAACTGACAAAATAATGACTGTTACGTTAGATAATGCTTCTTCTAATAATTGTGTTGTGAGACTTTTAAAAGATCTATTAATTCCGTCTTTTCCTAATCATTTTCATATAAAATGCGTGTACCATATTTTATAACTTAGTTGTAAAGAATGGTCTATCACTTTTTGAAGACATTCTTAATAAAGTACAATTTGCTATAAACTTTATTTCTAGAAGTAATAGAATACAAAGAAAAAAAGAATATAAAAAAACTTGTCACGATTGTGGATTAGCTTTTAGAAAAGTTCCTGAAGAAGTAGCGACTAGGTGGAATTCTCTATATGAACAACTACTTGTTGCTTACGATTATAGAAGACCTATAACTTTATTTTTTAATGCCCATAATCGAAATCCAACTGATATGCTTATAGATAATGATTGAAAAAAATTTCAAAACTTATTGGATTTTTAGAGAATTTTTTCAAACAACTAAAGTATTTTCTGGTATATATTATCCTACTATTTCAACTATGTTATTTGATATAACTCTAATATTTTTGTTACTTAATGAATATATGGAAAAATCATCTTATAAGCACCTATTAAAAACCATCATATTTCTATTAAAAAATATAAGAGGCACAAAAACAGCTTTGAAATGTTTTTAGTACACTATCTTGTTCAATTATTGAAGTGTTTTTATATATTATTTTTAAAAATTTAATGCCAAAAAAATCGGAAATCCTGATCCCGACCCAGGCCCGCTAAGACCGGTCCCCTTTTCCAACGGGACATCGGCCTGTCCCGGCCCGCAGGTCCCGCCGAAGGACCGGTCCTGACCTTACCCAGTCCCGTCGTGTTCCATCGTGCCAGGACCCGCCCGCCCCGTTGGACACCCTTAGGCTAAAATAATGTCATCTGCGAAAAAGAGGTGAAATACTGGAGGAGTGGCCTTATTGATTTTTAGGGGCTTCCAATTACAGTTGTCAACTGCTAAATTGATACCACGTGAAAGCATTTCCATACATAAAATAAATAAGTAGGAGATAACGGGTCTCCTTATCGGATACCTCTGGTGGGAGTGATCATTTTAGATGGTTCATAATGGAAATAAGATCAATAAGACCAGGAGAAAAATTGAAATAAGTAAGAATTTATTTTATAAAGCTCCATTCTAGCATATCAAAGGCTTTTTCAAGATCAATTTTGAGTAAAAAAATTGATTCGCTGCGCCTGAGAAGTGCAAAAGTAATTTAAAATTTTTTGGACAATTAAAGCATTGCCGGAGGCTCTACTATTTTTCAAAAAAAGGAGATTGACTAGGGTGGATAATGTGAGTTACAACAATTGCAGGAAACGGGAAGTAAGTAAATATTACAATAGCCAGAAAGGATAAACTACTAACGATTACAACAAACTGGAAATAAGAACGATTACAACCACTTTGAAACTTCGCTGAGTCGAGTGATGACACTCTGTCTTTAAGACAAGATTGCTCCGTATATATCCTCTTACGCTATGGGCAATAGTCTCTCAAGATAAAACAACAGCTTAACAAATGAGCAAAGGAAACTCAAGTGTTACTCTTAAAGAACTTTGAGTAATGAAATGATGCTAGAGAAGAAGAAGAAGATTTTTGAAAATTTCCAAGTGTTGAACAATTGAGCCAAAAGCCTCAATTTATAGTGTAAGGAGGATGACCTCTCAACTAGCCAACTAATGGCTTTTAATAGCCATGTAATGACACTTACTGAGGGGTTACAATCAGCGAAATAATGACTGAATTTGTCAAGTAATGGAGATTCAATGCTCCAAAACCAACCCAAGAGGCCGAAACTTTCTGCCTTCCGCCGTGAGCCTCTTCCCAATTTTATATTTCCTGAAACTCCAAGGACCAAACAGTAAATATTAAGCAATTTGGGATCCAAAAAGATAATATCAGAAGAAGCCCAACATCCCAGCCCAGCTCGACCCGGGCGGTGGTGGCGCGCGTGTGGGCTTAGCCTTGAACCTAAGCACACCTAGGTCCTCTCTCCTTCAAACACATGAGTTACCCCTTGGGGTCCCAAACCTTTATCCACTTTTGAGGCTTATAAAATGAACAATTCTTCCTTTCCCCACCGATGGGGGAGATTTATTCCACACCATATTTTTCATGCCTCAAACACCTTACTTTGTGGACCAATATCTCTTTCATTTCTTAACGAAATTTGACGATCATTGGCCCTACGGTCATCTACTTATATAGTAGATTATTCACGTGTGAAGACTAAAGTCTCCAACATGCAGAACTCTAGTGTTTAAGTCATTAAAGATGGGTGGACGCAATCTCCATCAAAGACAAATTTCCAACAAATAATAGTATTAAGATGTGGCTTGATGCGGCTAGCAAGGATTTTGGTAATCAACTTGTAGACCGTGTTGCATAAACCGATCGGTTTATATTGAGTCATGGATGAAGGACTCTGAACTTTGGGAATCAAACAAAGAAAAGTTTGGTTTATTTGTTCGAGAATTTTTTTATTACTAAAAACATTGTTACAAAACCCAATCACTGATGATTTAACTTGGGGTCAAAATTTTTGATAAAAAATGGGGTGTAATTCATCCGGCCCCGAGGACTTGTAAGGCTTAAAAGAATAAAGCGCATTATAAATCTCTGATTCAGTTAGCTAGAGGAGAGTCCAGCAATACACTAACATCAGTTGGAAGACAACCAAATTGTGAAATAGTGTATATGTTAAATATACATACGATATACACGATAGTCCAGCAATACACTAACATCAGTTGGAAGACAACCAAATTGTGAAGTAGTGTATATGCTAAATATACATACGATATACACGTGTATATCGTATGTATATTCAGTCTCGGTTAATGTAGTGTATATAGTCTCCTAGTTTAGGTAATGTTGTGGTGTAATTATTATTGTACACTTACCATAATAATTGTATTACCATAATTGTATAGTTAGTGTCCAAGTAGAATAGGGTTTTGGGAGTAGAATAGGAATAAAATTTTCCTATTAAGAAAATATATAAATTGTATATATACTCTCTCAATTAATGAAAATAATCAAGGGATTATTTCTTTCATGGTATCAGTAGTCTAGGTTGAGAAAAATTCTCCCCATATTGCCGTCGGGTCTGAGACCACCTACATCGGATTCCGTGCAATTTGTCTGATCCTCAAATTCTTTCTTCCCAATCCCTCAATTTTCTATCGTTATGTCTACCTCCAAGAACACGTTTCACCCTGCCCTTGTTGTTTCTAACGTCAAGAATCACATCCATCTTATTCTTGAAATAGAAAACGTCGAATATGCGACGTGGGCCGAACTGTTCAAAATTCACGCAAGTTCGCATCAAGTCATCCATCACATAATCCTCGCAGCTCCTAAGGACATCGAGGTGCCTAAACACAAGGATGAACCTAAGTTATGGACGACTCTTGATGCCACCGTCCTTCAGTGGATTTACTCCACTATCTCAACCGACCTGTTGCAAACAATTATTGAGCCGGACGCTACGGCGATGGCTACTTGGGATAGGTTGCGTGACATATTCCAAGATAATCAAAATTCCAAAGATGTTACACTTGAGCAGGAATTTTCCCACGTCAATATGGAAAATTTCCAGAAGGTTTCAGCGTACTACAAAAGGTTGAAGGAATTGGCGGACCAACTCCGCAACATTGGTGCGCCCGTTAGCGAAGATCATCCTGTTCTACATATGGTTGCGGGCCTTTCCGAGGCCTATAGTGGCGTTAGATCTCTCCTTCGTCAAAGTAATCCTCTCTCGAAGTTCTATCAAGCTCGCTCCATGCTTACTTTGGAAGAAGTCGACTTGGCTAAGAAGGAGGCTACTAGTGCTAGCCCCGTGGTCATGAGACGTCCTCCCATACTTCGCATGGTTTTGTTGACAATTCAAGCCAACACCGCTCCAACGGTGGCGACAAGAAGGGTCAAAACCGTAAAAACAATGGCAAGAATCGCGGCGGCAACAATAGTAGCGGTAGGAACAGTAACACCCGCCGGCTGGAATACTGCTGGTGGCGGGGGTGGACCTCGGAACAGTGGCAGTGGGCCACAGGCAGCCTGGTCCCAGCCTTGGGCATCTTGGCCCTGGAATTGGGCCAGTGACCCTCTGCCTAACTACCTCCCATCTCACGGTAATCCAGCCTAGGGTCCGTGGGCTGCCCAACCTTCATTCTAGCCCAATTCGACGTGGCCCAATTATCCGCAGCAGTCTAGGGGCTTCCGCCACAGTGCTGGACCGGGGCAGCAAACTGGCGTGCTTGGGCCTCACCCTCCGCAAGCCCATTATGCCGTAGGCCCCACACCTACCTACATTAAAGCCGCAATGCACACACTTGGAATAAATCCCTTGGATCCAAATTGGTACATGGACACCGGCGCCACTACTCACACGACGTCTGACCCATGTACTCTCTCATCTTATTCCAATTTGAGCAACAATCGTGGTATAATTGTTGGTAATGGTAATTCAATTCCAATTCATTGGTATGGTCATAAAACTTTGCCCCCCCCCTCATCCACCTCTTATCTTGAAAAATACTCTTCATGCTCCTAAATTGATTAAAAATTTGGTGTCTGTCCGTAAATTCACCATTGATAATTCCATTTCTGTTGAATTTGATCTGTTTGGGTTTTCGGTGAAGGATTTCAAGACGAGGATTCCTCTCATAAGGTGTAATAATAGGGGAGATCTTTATCCTATCACGCCAAGTTCCGGTCTCTCAAGTCAAAATTTGCCATCAACTTTTGCAGCCTTTGCTCCTTCCTTGTGGCATGCTCGTCTAGGTCATCAAGGGTCGTCAATTTTGTCTTCCTTAGATAAAAACAATTTTATTTCTTGTAAGAGTACGCGTAGTACTCCGAATTGTCAATATTATTCTTTAGGAAAAAATGTTAAGTTGTCATTTGTAGACTCTAATTCTCATACTTTAATGCCATTCGATATTATTCATAGCGCTTTATGGACATCTCATGTTCTCAGTTCTTTGGGTCATCGATATTATGTTCTATTTTTTCATGATTATTCTAATTTTTATGGACTTTTTCGATAGCGAAAAAATCTCAAGTTTTTTCCACTTTCTTAAAGTTTAGAGCATTCATTAGAACTCAATTCGAACGGAAAATAAAAAATATTCAATGTGATAATGGCAAAGAATATGATAATGGGGTCTTTCGGGAATTTTGTGCTAATAATGGGATAAATTTTCATTTTTCTTGTCCTCATACGTCTTCACAAAACGGGAAATCCGAACGCAAAATTCATACCATAAATAACATTGTACGAACTTTATTGATTCATGCTTCCGTACCCCCTTCGTTTTGGCATCATGCTCTACAAATGACTACCTATCTTCTTAACATTCTTCCTATCAAAGGTTTGACATATTCCTCCCCTCTTCAAATTTTATATAATAAGACTCCTTCATATTCACATCTTAGGGTCTTTGGGTGCTTATGTTATCCGTTGTTTTCGTCCACCACAATTAATAAACTTCAGGTCCAGTCTACCCCTTGTGCGTTTTTGGGTTATCCGTAAATACATCGTGGCTACAAATGTTTTGATTTATTCTCTAATAAAATCATCATTAGTCGCCATGTAATTTTTGATGAATCTCAATTTCCGTTTAATAAGGTACGTAATCTCGTGCCTAGTCGTATAATTTTTTGGATGATGGTATATCTCCATATATTATTCACCATTTTTCGGACGTGTCCCGCACCCCAAATCTGCCAGCGGGCCCACAGCCCGCTGGCCCCACTGTTTCGTCGCCAGAAACTGTTCACCGTCCCGAAGGCGGGCGCCGATTTCAATCATTGGGCCAGTTACCCCGCCCAATACCGAAACTGTTCCAGTCTCGGTTCCAACCAGTCACCGTTAGAGATGGCAATGGATCTTGAACCCGGTCCGGATCCGGTGGATCCAGATCCATTTTATAGGATATGGATCTTCAAAATTTGGACCCGACGGATTTGGATCGGACCCGGATCCGTTTCTGACGGATCGGATCTGGATCTGGATCTTGTATTTGAGATCCGTATCCGTGGATCCATTTTTTATTAAATATATTCATAACCTAGAATGTAATTTTATAAGTATTTTCATAATTTTTTTTCATAATTTATTTATTGGGTAAAGGGTTGAACCATGATAAGGCACAAGTCACACAACCATGTAATTTATCTTTGAAGTTTCATTTCTTTTACCTATATGCTCTCTGCAGTTTCCCATAATTTCATTTCTATAAAAAGTAAAAATTATCACTCTTCTTTAAATTTTCCTTTCTTGAATCTGCTAGCCGTAAGCTTTAAGTATCTTTCTCTCATTTGTTTGATCAACAAAAAAAAATGGGACTTTCGATATATGACTGACATTGTTTTATGTTGTTTAATGAAGTCAATCAGTAGAACTACAAGTAGAGCATCACTAAAGCCTCCAAAAATTAGCTCAAAGTTGCAACCTGTTCAACATCACTAATGAAGTCAATCGTCTTTATTTTCTTGTGATGCTAAAACTTTGTTCAGTATTTTGGAAGAATGGTGTCATTTTGTGTAGGTTGATTGAATGAACTCAATCATTTTTTTCAATCAGATTGCGTTTCATTTTGTCATAAAAGTTTCAACATGTGGGAATATTATTCAAGCCAAAAAAATTGACATGTAGATCCAGATCCGATCCGTGGACCCGGTGGATCCGGTGGATCCGATGGATCCGGATTTGGATCTGATTTTTATGGACCTGATGGATCTGGATCCAAGTATGAAAAATGGATCTGGATCTAGTAGGATCCGATCCAGATCCGATCTGTTGCCATCCCTAGTCACCGTGTTGGGCCAGCAGGCCCACTGCCTGCTGGTCAGTCCGTCACATGTCCCGATATTTCCCAAAATCTGCCTAATTCTTCCCCGAGTCATAGACCAGTCACTCGTAGTCAACGGGGTATTTTTAAACCAAAAAGACATTTTAATTTAAATTCTAATGTTCTTAAATCACCCCTACCTCGTAATACACGAATTGGAAAATTACTATGACCGACGAGTATAATGTTCTTATTTATAATAATATGTGGAAGTTGATGCCCCGTCCATCTGGTGTTAATATTATTCGGTCTATGTGGATTTTTGCTCATAAGGACAATTCTGACGGTTCTTTTGCAAGGTATAAGACTCGTCTTGTAGGTGATGGTAAGACTCAGCATGTGGGTGTAGATTGTGGTGAGACATTTAGTCCGGTGATCAAACCGGCTACCATTCGCACTGTGCTCAGCTTGGATATTTTGAAAGCATGGCACATTCATCAGTTAGATGTGAAAAATGCTTTCTTGCATGGTGATCTCAAAGAGATAGTTTATATGCATCAGCCCTTGGGGTTTAGGGATCCCAAATATCCTCATCATGTTTGTTTGTTGAAGAAGTCCTTGTATGGGCTTAAGCAGTCTCTACGGGCTTGGTATAAGAGGTTTGCAGACTATGTTTCGACTATTGGGTTCTCTCACAGCAGGTCTGATAATTCATTGTTCATATATCATCGTGGTTCTTCCTTGACTTATATACTATTATATGTGGATGATATTATCTTGATTGCCTCTTCTGATGCATTATGTCATTCTATCATGACAATGCTCAGTTCTGAGTTTGCTATGAAAGACTTGGGGCCCTTGAGTTATTTTTTGGGGATTGTTGTCACTCGTCATGCATGTCGGTTGTTCTTATCCCAGATGAAGTATGCCGCTGATATTATTGAGAGGGCTGGGATGTCATCATGTACGTCCACTTTCACTCCGGTTGATACTAAACCCAAGTTGGGTGCTACGGCTGGCTCACCTTATGAGGATCCAATCCGCTATCGCAGTCTGGCAGAGGGCCCTTCAATATCTTACATTCACGAGACCAGATATTACGTATGTCGTACAACATGTAGAGTTTGTTTATGCATGATCCCAGGGTTGAGTACATGAATGCACTCAAACGCATTATTCGGTACATCCAGGGGACACTTGACTATGGCTTACATTTATATCCTTCGTCGACGTCTACACTTGTCTCGTATACAGATGTTGATTGGGGTGACTGTCCAGACACCAGACGTTCTACGTCTGGCTATTGTATATTTCTTGGTAATAACTTGGTCTCCTGGTCTGCAAAACGTCAGTCGACTTTATCATGCTCTAGTGAAGAGACCGAGTATCGAGGGGTAGCCAATGTGGTCTCTGAATCATGTTGGTTACGTAATATTCTTTTAGAGCTTCATTGTCCTATTCAGAAAGGTACATTGGTTTATTGTGATAATGTTAGTGTCATCTATCTTTCTGGTAATCCGGTTCAGCACCAATGCACTAAACATATCGAGATGGACATTCACTTTGTTCGCGAAAAGGTAGCTCGTGGACAAGTACGCGTCTGTCATGTCCCTTCCAGGTATCAAATTGCAGACATCTTTACAAAGGGTCTTCCCTCCGTCCTTTTTGAAGATTTTAGTGACAGTCTCAGCGTACGAAGACCGCCCGCTATGACTGCAGGGGTGTGTTAAATATACATACGATATACACGTGTATATCGTATGTATATTCAGTCTCGGTTAATGTATATGGCCGTGTATATAGTCTCCTAGTTTAGGTAATGTTATGGTGTAATTATTATTGTACATTTACCATAATTATATAGTTAATATCCAAGTAGAATAAGATTTTAAGAATAGAATAAGAATATGATTTTCCTATTATAAAAATATTTAAATTGTATATATATTCTTTCAATTAATGAAAATATGAAAGAACTTTCAGTATAATCTAGCAGTGGAGACATGATTGATAGTATATAAAGTTTTATAGTAATGAAAGACAGTAGCTTTGATAAAAGAAGGGTCGGTGACCCAATTATCAAGATTGTCTTTTACGGCAGTAATATAATTTCTTCGACGACGTTTAAGAGTTGAGAGATGAAAAAATTAGGTATTCGAGTCGCCGTCATTTAACCAAGCAATTCGCGACTTAAGTTTCCAAAATTCTTCTTCTAATTTCAAAAAATGATTAAAATCCTTAGTGAGGTCATATTCCAAATTTTGCGAAAAATCACCGGTTGGATAACAAGGAGACTTTTGAATTCCCGCTAACCTAGCAAAAATAATATTTTTTTTGTATGAAAATGTTGCCAAATTCAAGTCGATTAAATAATTCCTTGATTATTTTCATTAATTGAAAGAGTATATATACAATTTATCTATTTTCATAATAGAAAAATCATTTTCCTATTCTATTCCTAAAACCCTATTCTAGTAGTACAAGACTTCTATAATTATGGTAATTGTACAATGCTAAGTAATACAAGTATTCTACACTAATTACAATCCTAAAACGGACCAAAAATATACACTATCTAACACACCCCCGCAATCATAGCGGACGGTCTTCGAACGCTGAGACTGTCCCTAAAATCTTCAAAAAGGACCGAGGGAAGACCCTTTGTAAGTAAAGTGCGGACAATATTATTATTGATACGAATTTTGCGTTCGGCTTTCCCATTTTGTGAAGACGTATAAGGGCAAGAAAAATGAAAATTGATCCCATTATTTGCACAAAATTTCCGAAACACCCCATTGTCATATTCTTTGCCATTATCACATTGGATATTTTTTATTTCACGTTCGAATTGGATTCTAATAAATGCTCTAAATTTTAAGAATATGAAAAAAACTTGAGATTTTTTTGCTATTGGAAAAGTCCACAAAAATTTAGAATAATCATCCAAAAAGAGAACATAATACCGATGACCCAAATAACTAAGAACAGGAGACGTCCATAGATCACTATGAATAATATCGAATGACATTAAAGTATGAGAATTAGAGTCTACAAATGACAACTTAAACTATTTTTCCTAAAGAACAAGATTGACAATTCGGAGTGCTACGCTCACCCTTACAAGAAATAAAATTATTTTTCTCTAAGGAAGACAAAATAAACGATCCCGGATGACCTAGACGAGCATGCTACAAGGAAGGAGCAAGGGCTGCAAATGCTGACGGCAAGACTTGACTCGATGGACCGGAACATGGCGTGATAGGATAAAGATCTCCCCTACTATCACACCTCATGAGAGGACTCCCCGTTTTGAAATCCTTCACAGAGAACCCAAATGAATCAAATTCTATGGACACAGAATTATCAGTGGTGAATTTTCGGACAGACACCAAATTTTTAATCAATTTTGGAGCGTGAAGGGTATTTTTCAAAATAAGGGGTGGATGAGGGAGAGATAATGTTTTAGGACCATAATCACGAATTGAAATTGAATTACCATTACCAACAATTATACCACGATTGTTGCTCAAATTGGAATAAGATGAGAGAGTACCTGAATTGAATGTCATGTGAGTCGTGGCGCCGGTGTCCATGTACCAATTTGGGTCCGAAGAATTTATTTCAAGCGTGTGCATCGCGGCTTCGATGTCGGTAGAAATAGGGCCCGCTACATGATGGGCCTGGTAGGGCCCAGGCCTACCTCCCTGCTGACCTAGTACCCCACTGGATCGCTGGACCGAGACTGGGCTGGAGTAGCTGGGCCGAAAAGAAGGCTGAAATTGGGCCCAATTACCGTGGGCTGGAGTTGCTGAAAAACTGAGATTATTGGGCCACTGCCTACTGGTCCAGGCCCACGGCCAGGGGTCCAAGGCTGGGACTAGTGGGGTTGAGGCCCACTATTGATGGGGTGGGGCCTACTGCCGCCGGTACTGCTGACGTTACCACCGCGGTTTGTTCCATTATTTTTCCTAGTATTCTTGCCGCCACAGTGAGCACGATTTTGGCCCGAATTATCAACACACCCTGGAGAATTTGTGGAGGACGTCATCATGACCACGGGACTTGCCCCGGTAGCCGCCTTCTTAGCCAATCCGGCTTTTCCAAAGTAAGCATGGAGCGGGCTTGATAGAACGTTTGGAGAGGGTTACTTTGACGAAGTAGGGTCCCAACGCCACTAAATGCCTCGGAGAGGCCATCAACCATTTGTAGAACCAGACGATCTTCAGTAACGGGCGCACCAACGTTGCAGAGTTGGTCCGCCAATTCCTTCAACCTTATGCAATATGCTGAAACATTCGGGAAATTTCCATGGTTACGTGGGAAAAGTCCTGCTCAAGAGTAACAGCTCTGGAATTCTGATTATCTTGGAATATGTCACGCAGCCTATCCCAAGCAGCCATTGCCGTAGCGTCTGACTCAATAATCGTCTGCAACATGTCAGTAGAGATAGTGGAATAAATCCACTGAAGGACGGTGGCATCAAGCGTTGTCCATAACTTAGGATCATCCTCACGTTGAGGCAACTCCGTATCTTCAGGAGCCGCGGGGATTATGTGATGGATGACTTGATGCGAGCGAGCGTGAATTTTAAACAACTCGGCTCACGTCGCGTATTGGACGTTTTCTATTTCAAGAATGAGAGGTATGTGATTCTTGATGTTAGAAACAACACGGGCAGGATAAAACGTGCTATTTGTCGTCGACATAACGAAAGAACAATGGGTGATTTTGTAGAAAATTTGGGAAGAGAGGAGGTAAAATTTAACACGAAATTCGAGGAAGGGGCACGGAAATCGATGCAGTTTTTGGCCGAGAAGGGGCACAAAAAACCAAGAGACATTTTGGAGAAGAGCGGAAGCAATTTAGTCCTAGACTTCTGATACCATGAAAGAAATAATCTCTTGATTATTTTCATTAATTGAAGGAGTATATATACAATTTATCTATTTCCATAATAGGAAAATCATTTTCTTATTCTACTCTTAAAATCATATTCTAGTAGTACAAGACTTCTATAATTATGGTAAGTGTACAATGCTAAGTAATACAAATATTCTACACTAATTACAATCCTAAAACGGACCAAAGTCCCGTGATATACACTATGTATATCACGGGAATATACACTATCTAACAGATTCCATTCTGAAACATCGGATCAACTCTCCAACATCGGCACGCCTGTCACTGACGATAAAATGGTGCTATAAATGATTCCTGGCCTTACTAAGGGCGAATATGATACTTTGGCAGATCCGCTACCGAGTTTTAACAAAGCTCGCTCATAATTATTGCTCAAAGAAACCCGTCGTGCTAAGCAGGATTAGCACACCCAGCAGGTGTTAGCTGTCGACACACAACCCCAAGATCAGACGCCACCAGACAACTCCCAATAGCGGCAGGGTGGAAAAGGCCGCGGCGGTAGAGGAGGCCGTGGTCGTGGCAAGGGTCGCGGTCAACAGAACCAACAAGCAGCAACAACAACAGAGATCGCAGAACAACTGGGCCGCGGCTCCTCAGCAGTTCGTCTACAGCGCCGCGCGCCCCGATGAGCCGCGGTGCCCCGATGCAGCCGCGGCGCCCCAGTTTAGAGCCGCGACGCCAAGTCCATTCCAGTACCAGCAGCCATACAATCCATATTCTTACCCCGGTTTGTTAGGCCCCGCTACAGCCCCACAGCAGGCCCACTTCATGCAAGGTCAGGTCCCGCAGCCCTCCTCCGGCATGACACCCACTGAGTTGGGTCAGGCATTCAGCACCCTCTCTATGCAACGACTCGACAATACTTGGTACATGGACTCGGCGCCACATCTCACGTCACCCAGTCTGCAGGTACTATTCCTAAACTGTTTAGTTTAAAGCATCCTCAATATGTTACAGTTGGTAGTGGACAACGCATTCCAGTTAAGGGTTATGGTACGTCATACACACAACCTCCTCATCCACCCTTCTCCCTAAAAAACACCCTATATGCCCCTCACATGATTAAAAACCTCATATCTGTCCGCCTATTTACTCGTTATAATTCTGTCTCTGTGGATTTTGACCCTTTTGGTTTTACTGTGAAAGATCTTCATACGGGGACACCTCTTACGAGATGCAATAGCACGTGGGATCTCTATCCATTCACTTCCACCTCCGCTGCCAGATCTTGCTCTCCCGTCACTCTAGCGGCTATTTCTTCTTCAACTTGGCATAATAGGCTTGGTCATCCAGGAGTCCCAGTTTTTAATTTTCTTAGAGGCAACAATTTCATTGCTTTTAATGGGAAACTTGCCCAAAATTGTGTTTCTTTCTCTTTAGGCAAACATATTCGTCTTCCGTTCAAATCATCTACTAGTGTTACATTTGCTCCTTTTGATATCATACATGCCAATTTATGGACAACTTCTATCTCTTGTTCTCTCGGTCATAAATACTATCTTGTGTTGCTTGATGATTTTTCATACTACGTTTGGTTATACCCTCTTCAATTTAAATCGGAAGTGTTTGTCAAATTTCTTGAGTTTCGCAAGTTCATTCAAACACAATTTGGAAAAGGCATAAAATCATTTCAGTGCGATAATGGTCGTGAATTCAATAACTCTATGTTTCACCGCTTTTGTACTAATAATGGCATGGTCTTTCGCTTCTCCTGCCCTCACACCTCACCACAAAAGGGTAAAGCTGAAAGAATCATCCGCACCATTAACAATATGATTCGCACCTTATTGATTCATTCCTCCCTCCCTCCACCCTTCTGGGTCTATTCTGCTAAAATGTCAGAATACACTCTAAATATTCTCCCTACTAGCACTCTTCACATTATGACCCCTACCGAAATTCGCAATCATAGAATCCCCTCTTATGATCATCTACGGATTTTTGGTTGTCTGTGCTATCCCAACCTTAGCTCTACCGCCCCTCACAAGGTCGCTCCTAGGTCCACTCCATGTGTCTTTCTAGGATTCCTGCCGAACCATAAGGGCTATCTATGTTATGACTTGTCGACTCGTCAGATCCACATAACTCGTCATGTCACATTCGACGAGACCACATTCCCATTTTCGAATCTTCCAAAATTCAAAAAACAGGACTACTCATTTCTTGACGAGTCTGCCATCTCTCCCCTCATAATCGAACAACTCACATCCTCTGTTCCGTCGTCAGAGCCGCGGCCTCGAGAGGAGGCGCCGCGGTGCCTGATTTCCAGAGATGAATCTTTTGAAACACCGTCAACAACACCGCGGCCCTGTGCTGAGGCGCCACAACGCCCAAACTTCAGAGAAGCCTGTCAACCTTCTAGCGCCGCGACTCTCGATCCAGGAGCTGCGGCGCCTCCGACGGCTTCGCCCCCACCTTCTCCTTATCCGACTTTACCCCCCGTCTCAGACACCACTCCGCCACCCACTGTCCCTACCCATCCAATGGAAACTCGTTCAAAGCATGGAATCTTCAAACCCAAAGTCCATTTCAACTTGTCTGCCCAAACCATCTCTCCACTTCCAAAGAACCCAAAATTGGCCAAACAAGACACTAATTGGAATGCGGCTATGTATGAGGAATTCAATGCTTTAACTAAATAGCACACGTGGGATCTAGTACCTAGACCTGAGGGGGTGAATGTCATTCGTTGTATGTGGCTATTTCGTCACAAGTTCAGAGACAATGGGGATCTTGAGAGGTATAAGGCCCGTCTTATGGCTAATGGCACAAATCAGCAAGAGGGCATTGATTTTGGTGAGACCTTTAGCCCGGTTGTCAAACCGGCTACCATCCGCACAGTTTTGAGCATTGCCATGGGCAAACACTGGCCGATCCATCAGCTTGATGTGAAGAATGCATTCTTACATGGGGATCGAGAGAGACGGTCTACATGCATCGCCACCAGGGTTCACCTATCCAAAGCGGTTCCTCACTATGTGTGCCATCTCCGTAAGTCACTATATGGCTCGAAGCGGGCCCCCGTGCGTGGGATGATCACTTTGCCGGTATATCTTGCGATTGGGTTTGTATGCGGCAAGAGTGATACATCACTTTTCATTTTTCATCGAGGTAGTAGCACTTTGCTTACTTATTACTTTTCGTGGATGATATTGTTCTTACCGCCTCCTCCGACGGATTGAAAAATGAGATTATTGTCTTGCTCAAGTCCGAATTTGCAATGACCGATTTGGGGAAGCCGAGTTACTTTTTGGGGATATCGGTGACCGGTGTCCGCCAATCATATGTTCTTGTGTCGGCGTAAGTATGCGAGAAGAGATTGTGTACGGGGCTAAGATGGCGAACCGCAAAGAGGTGCCTACTCCGCTTGATTCCAAATCTAAGCTCGGTGCTATGGATGGTGCTCCGCCTCGATCCTACTCGTACGGGAGCCTTGCGGGTGCACTTCGCATCTCACATTCATCGGGCCGACATAGCTTATGTTGTTCAAACAGTGTGCTTATTCATGCAAGCCCCAGGTGAGTCTCATTTCACTGCTCTTAAGTGTATCATTCGATACATTAAGGGCACTCTTGATTATGGATTGCACCTATACCCCTCTATACCAGACTGGTTGCTTTCATATACGGATGCAGATTGGGCAGGGTGTCCGGACACGCGACGCTCCACCTCCGGCTTTTGTGTTTTCTTAGGGGATAATCGATTTCTTGGTCCGCAAGCGACGAGCTACCCTATCTCGCTCCAAAGGCCGAGGCTGAGTACAGAGGCGTTGCAAATGTAGTAGCTGAGATTTGTTGGCTCAGAAATTTACTGTTAGAACTTCAGTGTCTTTTGCGTCAGGCATCTATTGTGTATTGCGATAACATCTTTGTCATCTATCTTTCTCATAATCCGGTTCAACATCAGCGAACCAAGTATATTGAGATAGACCTACACTTCGTTCGTGAGAAAGTTGCGTTAGGCCATGTCAGAGTGTTACATGTTCCATCATCCTATCAGTATGCAGACATATTTACCAAAGGACTTCCCGCACGCTTATTTCTTGACTTCAGATCCAGTCTCAGCGTTCGGCCTCCTCTCGCTCCGACTGAGGGGGTGTGTAAACGTGTAAATATAGGAAACAATATATTCCCTACCCATAATTAGAATATTTCCATATATTGTGTAAATATAATTATGGTAAGACTAGGATTCCTCTTTTGTATAGGCTTAGGATTCCTATTGTATAAGGGATGAATATTGTACTCTATATATACCTTAATATTAATGAAAGACTCCCCAAGGGAGATTAATATCATTTCACATTTAGCAAAGCTGATAGTAGCAGAGATTAAGCAGTCATTATTATCCCAACAATGTTAATTAGGTCTGGACTAGATAACCAGATAGTTTCAAAATGAAAGACTTTATTTGCAGGAGGTCTGAAGGTATCTAAAGAGAGAAGGAGCGGGCAATGATCTGAGTGGGTAGGGGGAAGATGGTTCAGGAAATAAATTTAGCCACAACACGATCTAATCGTTCTAAAATAAGAGCTCCATGTTTTCTCTTATTCGTCCAAGTATATTTACTGCCCCTATACCCTAAATCTACCAAATTACAGTAATTTAAGCACTGAAAAAAATGATCTGAACGATTAGGTCTAATATTTTGGCCTCCAAACATCTCATTAGCGCTTAGAATCTCATTAAAATCTCCAGCAACTAACCAGGGCCCCTTAACAGTGTTAGCAATATTTTTCAAGTTTTCCCACAAAGTTGTTCTAAATAGGTTGAGAATTGCGAGCATAAATAGCAGATAATAAAAAAGGTTGGGTGAGAGTATTTACCTGCACCATACAATGTATCTCCTGGTTAGAGACAGCAATTTCAGTAACTGAAATCAAATCAATCTTCCAAACCACCAGTCTCCCGGAATTTCCCTCAGTAGCATATTGGACAAGATCAAATTTGAGCCAAAGTGGACTTTGATTCTCCGGTGTCTGAGAGTGATAGATCACTGGATACATGGAGAGAGGTTGAGTGAGAGGGAGTTTATGTGTCTGATTTGGATACATTGGAACCAGCTTGTATGGATACAGAATCGTGTAGAGAAGCATTGTGAGTATTTGGAGCTACTAATTATTTTATAGTTGATGAGTAGAGTTCTGTGGATTGGTCCAGACTTGGGCCTGATGATGAAGTGGTGTTATTGATTTTTTGAGAATGAAAGGAGTGTAATGGAGTTGGATGGAGGGAAGTGTTGGTTACAAAGGTGCAGAAAACAGAAATTACAAGTAACTGCTAAGTAATACAAGAAATGAAATTACAATTCAACAACAAACTGAAATTACAATAATCTTGAACAAGAAACTGGAACTATTTTTGTGTATGCAGACTCGAGTGTTTTCACTATGTCTTTAAGACAATATTTCCCCATATGTATCCTTTATACGTCCTGGACAATTGTCTCCCAAGATAAAACAGCAAAGGAACAATTGAGCAAAGGAAACTCAAGTGCTACCGTGAAAATTTTTGAGTAATGAAATGATGCTGGAAGTTGTAGGAAGAATTCTTTGTTTCTATTTTTCGTTAAGTGTAAAGTGTTGTAGCTCAACAATGGTGACAAGGGGTGTCTTTATATAGGGTGAAGGAGAGGCTGATGAACTGCCTCCATAAGTGTCATTACTGGCCAAGTAATGACCATTATGGAGGTAGTAATTCCTCTAAAATAAATGGAGAAGATGTGCAACGGATTGGCCATTTAGTAAGAGTAATTTAGCCAAAATAAATGGCTGAATTGAGTGCTGGTGGACGTTTCTACTCACTGCCCAATTCTGACTTTCTTGAAACTTCAGGGACCAAACTGTACATATGAAAGAATTCTGGTCCAAACTGTACTTATGAAACTTCAGGGATCAAACTGTACATATGAAAAAGTTCTTTGGTCCGAAAAGATAATATCAGAAGAAGCACAACCCATAGCCCGTGAACCCGGACCGGACGGGCGGCGGAGGCGTGCGTGTGAGCTTTCCTCGAACCGAAGCACATCTAGGTTCTCCCTCCTTTAAACACATGGGATACCCCTTGGGGTCCCAAACCCCAAGCCAACTTTGAGTCTTATAAACAAAACAATTCTTTCTTCCTCCACCGATGAGAGAGATTGATCACATACCACACTTTTTCATGCTTCAAATACCTCACTTCGTGGACCAATATCTCTTTCATTTCTCAACGAAATTTGACGATCCTTGGCCCTACGGTTATCTACGTACTTAGTAGATCATGAGCGTGTGAAGAACCGGATTCTCAAACATGCGTAACACTAGTGTTTAAGCCGTTAAAGTTGGTCGGTCGCAACTCCCGCCAAAGGCAAATTTCCAACAGAAAGAGTCTGAAGTCAGATTTGAGCTATTGTTATTGCTAATTCATATGTCTGAGGTGTAGTAGACGTGATCCTTGGCTGGACGAAACTGCAAAAAGTAGAAAAAACGTATGAATATATCTGAGTTATGCGCGTATCCACAAGTAATACACATTGATAATAAAAGAACAGTTCAATTATATCATGCCAATTACCGTAAAACATGCTTGGCATTTCATATTGCCCGTTGAGTGATGAATATGAGGTATTGCACTAGCATATTTAGCTCACAAGTTGGACGGTAATAAGAAGTTGCAATGCATATTGAAATTAGATTGAGTCATCAGTGAATTTTGATCTTCCAAATAAATAATGTTATTTTATACCTATATATAAATTTTGTCAAATAGGAGTCAAAGACTGAGAATATTAGAATCAATTGTACATTCCATAGAGAATGGGCTTCAACCATATCATTCTAAATATTTAAACGTAATTAATTACTTAAATTTATATCCCAATCCTCTTCGACAATAATTGATGGTTGTCAATGGACGAAATTACCAACATATATTTTATAATAACTAACCCGCGCATTAGTTATTTATATTTATTGATACATATCTTCATAAATAATTATCACTAAATTATAATTAATTAATACATATTCTCATCTTAATTTACAACCTAACTATAGTAAATTAATAGAATTTGGTACAAACATCAATGCATGTATTTTTTTTACCTATATATTTGGATGAATAATCTTACATCTCAATCTAAAAAAAGAGTAAAATAAGATAAATATAAAATTGTCGGGGCTTAATGACGTACGACTAATAAAAATGTGTGATATTGACTATGTATCTTATGAATTAACCATGTCTATTATTATTCATCCCTATTTTAGTACTCCAATAAGTAAGAAGATTACTGTGAAACATTATCACTCATAGCGCGATTAATCAATGATATTATAACTTATAAGCGCATGTTTGAGAAAAAAATATCAGCTCTTAATAGAAAGAAATTTGATCTAGGTTTGTAATCCAAAATTGTGAAATAAAATTCCAATTTATCATAATAAACTTTAACTTTGAGAAAAGGTTCTGTTTTAGATTTTGAATTTGCTCCTACATATGCATTTTATCCTTCCCGAGCAGACATGCTAGATTTCCATTATATTATATTATATTATATTATATTATATTATATTATATTATATTATATTATATTATATTATATTATATTATATTATATTATATTATATTATATTATATTATATTATATTATATTATATTATATTATATTATATTATATTATATTATATTATATTATATTATATTATATTATATTATATTATATTATGTTATATTATGTTATATTATGTTATATTTGTAAATTTCTATAAATTTTTTTGATAACTTTTGGGGGTTTTCTATATTATATGTCATAATTTTAAACTTCACCTAAATCAGTGAATTTACCAAATAAAAATTGATCGAAAATTAATAAGCATATCCAATTACCGACAAAGATCAAACCATACTTTGGGTTGAAGTAGATCTAATTATTAAGATCAACCAAACTACATCATTTCGGATTGGATTGAATCTGGTTGTATTAATATGTTACAATTTCAAATAGAGCATATAAACTTTTGCAACATACATGCAAAGATGATTTCTAGTCCTTTTTCTTTTCTCTTGATTGAAATCTAAATGTGTCAGTAGCAATAAATTTAAAAATACTTACTGTCATAATCTCATCACATTTTCAAATTGCAATAATTAGGGATTTAATCTTATGAAGGTGATAAATATTTGGCACAAAAAAGAAGTTGGGATCTAAGATAACATTTTCAATTAGAGTACGAATAACAAAGGGAAAGATATGCTAATAGAAATACAAAATATATGTAAAAAGAAAATCATAGTATGTTAATAGTAATTAAGCAACTTAATTATCATTGTTTTGTTTCATGGGTACATCATTGTCCACACATTGTAATGTAAAATAAAGAAAAAACAATCATCAGGTAAATCTATTCCCTTTAATATCTCTTGCTCAAACTCGATTATGAATGGTAATTCCACTTGCCTTCACCACATTTGAGTATTCAATTTAGCGATGTGAAGGTACTCTACTGGTATATAGTAATATATAATAATTAACTATATATGAAAATCTCTAAAGAAAAATTACTGCATGAAGGTAGTACTATTGAGTTATTCATCAGACTTGGAGGCATGAGAGAGATAAATCCAAATGGCAGCCATTGCAATAGGGAACACGAGGAGGATAAGAAAACAAGGTGGCTGAATCGGACCTATAAACAATGGTAGAAATAGAACACAAATCACTACAACTAACATCATCAATATTGAACCAACTCCCCATTGACATTGCTCCACTTCTTGTGTCATAGTATTTATTTGGGTGCTTTCAAAGAAGTAAAGATATATTAAGAGTTATTTATGATGCAATGGTAAGTGGCTTGTGCTTTATTTAAGTAATTTTCGATAGTGTTGTTTCACAAAGGACGTGACGATTAGGTCTAAATTGTTACATGCCGCTTAATTTTCATTTTCACACTTTGTTTTGAATAAAGTGATAAAAAAAAGAGGAAAATTTGTATAGCAGATTTAGGAGAAGCATTAATCAATAACTTTTTTCTAAAACAAGAGAGCAATAATAAAGCATAAATAATCAATTTTTATTATGGATATATGGATAATTAATGACAATCATCTGATATGGATAATGATTAAACAAAATACTATATATAGACATCTAACTTGTGTTGTCTAGAGAATTGTATTAAATAATATTCCAACTTTAATGTGGTACACTTGAACCTCTCTGTAATTGTCATTCACTATAATAACATTTCATTATAATGGCCTGATTTTTTTCGGAATCGATTTTTCATGTTATATTCTACTTCTTTATAACAACATTCTACCTATAACAGCAATGACATTCATTATAGCGGTATATTCTTTATAAAATTACTTCTCTATAATAGTCATACTCAAATATTGTGTAATAATATTTGTAAGAACTATATTATGTATAAAAAAATAATCAAAATATTTATGTCAGTCATCAAAGAGAAGATTGAATTCTTTTTTGCTGAAACTTTGGACAAAAATCTTCGTCAATTCAAGCGTTATATTATCACTAAGAGGCTGAAATTTACAAAACAACCTACAATTGCAGAAATATCATTCTCCGTTGTTGGAGAAATACCAAAATTCTACCTACAGATGAAAACTCCATTATTAATAGTGAAAATTTAGAACTTGCTGAAGATGTTGGTAGTGTGTCATCACTTATAACCCAAATCTCATCTCATAACACCAATCAAACAATGGATGCTACCATTTATACGGAGTTTGATGCAACTCTTCCAATCTTTGAAACTTACACTGATGAAGAGATTATTGCACAAGTGGTTGGAGTGGAAGAATAAGAGACAACATATACAGAAGGTGACAACAAAAGTTTTGATGAATAGCCCCAACCTATTGCTACTTGGGGTGAGATAGAAGAATCAACTGTTAATCTCTTAAAAAACCTTCAAGGCAAAGCTATTGAATTCCCTTTTGCTGAAAGTTTGGACAAAATTCTTCATCAATTCAAAAGTTATTATGGCTAAGAGACATGAATTTACGAAACAACGTACAATTGTAGAATTATTACGTCAAACTTGAAAATATATTTAAATTCTCAATTAATTCTAAATGCATATGTTCCTTAGATTTCAACTCTTTATTGATATGGTATAACTAGTCATTGATTTATTTGTAATTTATTAGTCTTTTTAATTTTTAATTAATGAGATATGAAAATTAATTGAAATTCTAAAATTAACGAGTATATTATTTTCGTTTATAACATAAAAAAGTGCAGAAAAATAATTCTTTGTGTACTTTCGTTTATAACGGCTAAATGAGATCCAAACATAAAATGTCAGTATACATATATAACAACACCTCACTATAGCGGTCATGAAATTATCGGACAAGTACTGCCATTATAGAGAGGTTTGACGGTACTGCTAGTTCAAAAGTATATCAATAAAAGTGTATACAAATGAAATTCTATTTATGTTTTACTCTTTAATTATCGATGACGTGATTATTAGCTTTACGAATTTACACTTGTGTGGCGCGTAAAAGGTAAAGAAACATTAATGATATGCTAAAATTGTTAAAATATTGAGTTACGAATATGCCAAATAGTTTAATGAAAAAATAAAACACATGCATTACACAGTTTCAAACTCGTTAAAGATAGTTTATACTTTTTCTTAGTCTGCTCTCTCCATTTCCGCAAAATGAGAATTAATTAGTAGTAACAAATTATCTTTAAAATATTCAAATAGTTATTTGTACACATACTTAATGATGTATTCATTTAGCGTAGATTAATAAGATTCAAAATCGAGAGCGAGTAAAATAAAAAAGTTGCTTCTAGAATACCGATTACTAAGTAAGATCGTCTTTGTATACACAGACATATGTGCACACTTACTCCACATCGACAAATTTTAAATTTTGAATTTGCCTTTTTAATCCCCAATTTCTTTTGCCTTTTATTTTAGTTCATTCTTCTTTTTTCTTGTGAGGGGGGTGGGGGTGGGGGGTTTGAGGTGGGGTGCGCTGTCAAATTTGAATCTGAAGGTTCTTCCTATTTCATATAATGATAATTATATTACTCTTTTCCGTTTCAATTTAAGTGTCTTAGTTTAACTGGACACAAAATTTAAGGAATAAAAATAGATTTTTTAATCTTGTAGTCCAAAATTAAAAATATGTGTAATGTACAAAAATATTCCTAAGTTTTAAACTTATCATGTAGGATATTTGAATTTTTAACTTATTAAATATATGAAAAGACATTATTTTTAGGATAGAGAAAAAAAAAGACACGAAAATTGAGACGGGGCGAGTACTTCTTATGTTATCTTCAAATTTAGTTCTCATTACATAGAACTAAATTTTGTTCCAAAATGAAAAAGGTGTTGATACATGAGAGAGTTACTATATTCTATGCTACTAGCTTATGTAAGGTATAATCTCAAAGTAGGAATTTCCCCTGAAAATTGTGCAATTTTGGTTGAAAAATTAAACTTATTTGAGTTAATGCAGCTGCTAACCGCGATTTGTAATAAGTTTCATTTTAACCGCTATTTCTAAACTGCTAAGTGCAAATTAAATTGGAAATCGCCAACTACAAAACTTGGAATTAGCCACAATAAGTAATTAATTACATTTATAATTAGCCGTAATTTGTAAATCGCATTTAAGTTAACTACGACTTATAGTTCTAAACTACTATGTGCAATATATATATATATATATATAAATCGCTTTATTAACTACAATTTGTAAATAGTACTTGTGAACTACAACTTGTAAGTCGCTATATGTAATCACATTTGTTAGAACATTGAGAAAATGGTTATGTATGAAAGGAAGATGGAATAACCATTATCACATCAATTGTGGTTCAATTTTAGTGACCTTATCAGAACTCAGAAGTAACGTATATTGTAAATCCATAAGTGAAATAAGAATAAGTGAAGATTATTCCTAAAGAAAATGCAATACTCTCTAAGTCTCAAATATTTGTCGTGGTTATTTAAAATAGTTATCTCAAATTATTTATCGTTTTAGAAGTTTAAATGATAATTAATTATTTTTTCTCCATTTTACCCTTTGTCATTAATGAAGATGACACATAAATAGAGTAAATATTTAATAAAGAGAGGTTGTAAATTAGATATAAATAAGGGTAAAGCAGATTAAATATCCTCCTAATTAATATTTCTTAAGGGGCGTGTAAATAAAAAAATGACAAATAATTTGAGACGGATGGAGTAATAAAATTAAAACATGCTTCGATGGAGGTATTACAAACGATATATATACATTTTCACATGCTTGTTTTGGACTACTAATATCGGATTCAGTGTGCAGTCGCGTCCAATACAAATATTCATGATATACCGGATTGGACTAGTATATACGTTGACATACGTACGTATATTCAAAAAAATTAATCCTATCGCTTTTAAAGTTGGGGTTATAAAACTAGAGTATTTGGTAGTTAGTTTAATTTGGTCATTATATTAATGAGCAGATAGAATCCATTCAGTTAAGTTTGAATTGGATTGGAACTATAAATTTTGAGAAAAGAGAAAAGTAAAAGGGAAATGGCCAAATGTAGTAGTATTACTGTTTCACGGTCAATGCTCATCTGCCCAACTGTGAAAGCCTATTTAACCCGGCGAATAACTTCTTCTCGTTCACTACGCCCCCTTCTGCCACGTGTCCCCCCTTCTCTTAAATATTTGTAGCTATATATATGGGCACTTACTTCCCAAGAGCCATATATATTTGCTCTTCATAATTTTGTTAATAGTACTAGAGTTCTAGGGAGACAGAGAGATGGATAATACTAATGTTAATGCTAATGCTGGGGGATCAGCAAATGGAGGTTTTCATGGCTATCGTAGATTCCCACAACCAACCCCTCCCCCTCCCCCTCCCCCTACTGGTACGTTACATAGCTTTTCTTTACTTTTACAAATAATTCACAGTGGGATTTGAGGATGGTAAGATGTACATAAATCTTATATCTACCTTTGTGGAGTAGAGTAGTTGTTTTCGATAGACCTAATCTGAAAGAATACTTTCACAAATGCAACACCATATATATAAATAGACCATCTTTTAGATATATGCTCAATGTAGTCCAAATGTTGTACTAGCTAGGATTAATTTCTAAGTAATTGTTTCCTTTCGAGTTTCAGCTTCATTTTATTTAAATTTATGTATGGTTAGATAGTACATCGAGCTATATCTATATATGAATTTGTCAAGCTTATAAGCTCTATGCTGAAGCACACACACTCTTTATATATGCATCCCTTGACCCAAAATAAATAAAAAGAGCAAAAGGGACTTGTGTACGTATCTTAGCTTGCTCAATCATCAGCTATACGTTCGTCTTTAGGGACTATGTAAACGGTACTTATTTGTTATTAACTATATATACGTACACGGATATATGAGTAAGCTATTCCATTTATTATTACAATTTCATTTCTGGAGTGGTTCTTTATATGCTTGCAATGGTAGCTAGGTGTTATATATATCGATCTTTGAACAGATTCATGGTGATGATGATCGACCATTTCTGGTTTTCTTTTTATTTTTTTAAAGACAAAAGGGAAACAAGTGGCATGCATGCAATCTTTTAACCTATAGTATGTCGTCTCTAGCCCGTTTTTACACGTGTCACTTATAACATACCCTCTCCCCTCCCTAAAAAAAAGAAAAAAGAAGAAGAAACCGTCAAAAGCTAGCAAGTCTTACCATTAAAAACCAGCTAACTTAGCTGTTTTACATAAAGGCTTTAATTTTGGCATAAAAATTGTTGCTAGTGCATGCCTATTATATCCCATCTATACAACTAATTAACTTAAGTGAATCTATTTATATTACTCCTTGCTTTTGCCATAATTTTAAAGTAAGTGAATTTATTTATATTATCCATCTACACAGTATTACTAGTAATAATTAGTGCGGCTTCATGCACATACTTAATTAAAATCTAGCATTCATTTTTCCAAAGTAAGAAGCATATATATAACTTTAAGAACAACTCATAAATTAGTAGTCTTATAAGTGAAAAAACTGTGGTAGTGTCCGTTACAATAAAATTTGTCTTATTCCTATCATAATTATATTATGGTAAAAGAAAAAGCCTTTCGATCAAAGGCAAGTTTGGATGGTTTGACACATGGTGGGGTTAGTTGGAGAGCATACAAAGTAAGATGACAAAAACTATGACTATGAAGCGTTTTCTGTTAGTTTAATTTAGTCTGTATTCACACCATCATACTTTGTCGAAATGTGCTTTTTTAGAATTTGGAGTTTACATGAATATTGTCCAAAATGCCTCGTCTTTTCTTAGTGCTGTCTTATGTGCCCTACACTACTCTGATATCCAGCTAATTACTTCACATTAATTAATTGGTGAAAGTACATATATCCGATATTAGTTTTGTTTATTCAATACTTGAAAAGTTACCTGCAGTAATAACAAATGTGGCTTAGGATGTGTTTGGCATGATGGAAAATGTTTTCGGTGAAAAATGTTTTCTAGAATATAAGTGAGTTTCTTACTTATTTTCTAGTGTTTGGTAAGAAAGGAAAAAAATATTATCCCAAGGGTATTTGTATGTAATCTAACAAAATATTATGGGGGTGGGATGGGGTGGGGAGTGGGGGTGATCGGGAGTGGGATAGTCAAGGGGTGGGGGCTTTGGGGCGTTGAGTGATGGGGAGGAGATAATAAACTTGGAATGTCACGACTTTGTAACTTGTTTTCCCTATTTTCATTAAGGAAGTTATTTTCTTTATTTTTGAGAAACTTCTTTTACTAGAGAAAATGTTTTTCAAAAATTTTGGTCAACCAAACATGGAAAATTTGAAAACATTTTCTGAAAAATATTTTCCTCCGTACCAAACACACCCTTAATGTTTAATTAGTAGAGCCTGCACTAAAAGCCTAGTTGTGATGAAGTTTCATGTATTAGAAGATTTTGATGATATATTTCATTTAACTCTGATGCTTTGTTGTTTGTGTGAAATTAAGCTACGGAGATGAGCATGGGACTGCCTGCTCATCTCAACCAGGCCAATACAAACAATAACAACAATGTAGAAGATTCTGAATGCACCATTCGGGAGCAAGACCGATTCATGCCAATAGCAAACGTGATCAGAATCATGCGCAGGATCCTTCCTCCCCATGCAAAGATATCTGATGACTCCAAAGAGACCATCCAAGAATGTGTCTCTGAGTTCATAAGCTTCATCACTGGCGAAGCCAACGATCGCTGTCAGCGTGAGCAGCGCAAGACTATCACCGCTGAAGATGTGCTTTGGGCCATGAGCAAGCTTGGGTTTGATGACTACATTGAACCCTTGACTTTGTACTTGCATCGTTATCGTGAGTTTGATGGTGGTGAGCGTGGATCCTTGAGAGGGGAGCCTTTGCTGTTGAAGCGTCCAATGGTTGATCCCAGCATGACACCCTATCAGCTGCCTCCTTTTCCAATGGCTCATCACCATGGTTACTTTGCGTATCCACCACCAATGGGCAACGGTTATATGCAGGGGGATGCATCAAATGGAAGCACTTCTCAGGGTGCAGTGGCTGCTGTGGAAAGTGAGGTTGAGTCTCCTGCAGAGGAGGGTAAGGAGTGAGTTTCTCTGCTGACGGAACTAAGCTGTAGTTGTACTTCAAGAGCAGTGAAGAAAGTAGACCTGTCTTTTCGCTCAATTTTGTTGGGATGTTACTTAATTTACACCCATTACCAGTCTAGGATAGTTCATTGCAAAGTTTAGGAATGTTTCTTTCGAACTAAGTGAGCCAAATGATGGCTTCCAATTATCTGTTTGTATATTTTGCTGCCTATCTATTTTGAGTATTTGGTTGGTGTTTGCTTGTGACTTGTATATATTTTGATGCAAAATCCTTGAAGCCAATCAAACGCCAAGTTTTCCATTCATGAGTATATGCTGACATTACAGTGATAAAGGACTCAAACATTAAATGGACTAATAGAGTTGCAACAAACCAAATCTGTATAGTACTACCCCTCTGGGCCTTAATCAATTTGCTGTAATGGATTATACAACGCAAATGTTAGCAGGAAGAACACTTAGCTAGAACAAACTATTTTGATCAAATCTACTAGAAGAAAAGCATATCTGTTTGCCATCTCAAGTTAGTTGAGGCATAAACAACAAAATTATCCTTTCCACGTGCTTATGTACTCAAAAGATGAGGAGCAACACGAAGGAATAAAGTCATATAAAAATTAAAGACAAGTACATTCTCAACAAGGCTAACTTACTGTAATTGCCTTCTCGCAGGAAAAGTTCTGGAGAACTAGATGATACCAAAAACTATCCCGATATAATCTAATGGAAACTTTTGATTCAACTCTCAATGTCTTTTAAACTCGTGATCATCTTTCTTTTCAGTCTCTTCTTCCCGTTCAATATCATGTATTTTAATCTTGTGATCATCTTTCTCTTCCGTCTCTTCTTCCCGTTCTATATCATGTATTTTAAACTCGTGATCATCTTTCCCTTCAGTCTCTTCTTCCCTTTCAATATCATGTATTTTAATCTTGTGATCATTTTTCCCTTCCGTCTCTTCTTCCCGTTCTATATTATGTATTTTAAACTCGTGATCATCTTTCCCTTCAGTCTCTTCTTCCCGTTCAATATCATTATCACCCTCACATCTTTTCCTTTGTGGAATCACTTCAAAGAAAGAAGTTTTCCAGTCTCTTGTCTCCAAGTATTTCAGAAGTATCTCTACCACTTGATTGACTGTAAGGACCTGCATAAGAAAAAATACATGTTAGGACAATATATTGGCAGTGAAAAGAGAAGGCTTAAGTCATCCCCGCCCCTTAAAATTGTCCACATATTCCATTTGGACACCTCAACTCAGACTTGTACCTATTGAACACCTCTACCACTTCGGAATTTTGTCCATTTTGTTTAGCGTTGGTGAGCCTTCTCATCTTCTTTTCCTTATCGTGGGAACGTTCTGTTTCCTTAAAACACTTGCTCGACTCTATCAAC
Source organism: Anisodus tanguticus (assembly GCA_034509755.1). NCBI lineage: Eukaryota > Viridiplantae > Streptophyta > Magnoliopsida > Solanales > Solanaceae > Anisodus > Anisodus tanguticus. The sequence goes on along the minus strand of CM067543.1, from coordinate 218,639 downwards.
TGTTGCTTCTCCTGTTCGGTGGCGGCGGCTGCAAGTTTCTCTTCCCATTCTTTGAGCTATCCACTCACCTTCTCTTGTTTCAACAATGCTTTTTTTTTTCTCAGCCTTTTTGGATTCGTATCTTTGCTGCTTTAACAGCTTCTTCGACAGGGCCTGCTGTTCATTGTTTTCGACCCATTGGGGGCTTCCACTCTTGACCCGGGAACGGAAGGCTTTATTTTGGGAAACTATTCAAATTATTAATTAAGACTAGTTTTGGCCATAAAAATTATTTACTCTACTACTTTTTGTGTTTACTTTATTTGAAAATTAATATTTAATCATGAAAATTTTATATAAATTATTCTTAATGTAAATTTGTTAAAGATATGAATAATTGTGAACTTAATTATATCATCGTATTAAAGAAAGTCTATATAAATCACTCTGGTTGATGGTAATGTTTACGCACGTATTATGTTTATTAACTACTTTGGATAGTTTTACTAGTTTTTAAAAATTGGAGGTTATAAATCATAAAAAAATGGCAGCTCGATGCACTAAGCTCTCACTATGCGCGTGGTCCGGGAAAGGACCGAGGTTATAAATCATAGTATTTCATATTTTAAAGAAAATATATATTCCAATAACCAAATATATTTGCAAAAACTATTGCCAAACACAACTCCAACTTCAATTTTTTTTTAAAAAGTAATTTTTTTTTTTAAATTGTGGCCAAACGCCTACTAATAATATTACTACTTTGGACTCACTAAATCTTAAAGTACCCCAATTTTCACTTTTAAAATTATATTTAAGTACATTCAAGCATGAATATTATTTTAAATATTATTTACAAGAAATATAATTAAAAACAACTTTATCTTCCACTCCAAACTCCATAAATTTCAAAAAATATAATAAAAAGTAGTTGAAATCTATGGCCAAACACCTACTAAAGTTGCATGAGTTTTATTATAAATAGTAAGAACCTGAAAAGACACATAAATCATAATCATTTACTTATTTAAGTGAATAGCTTTGACATTCTGTATATATTCAACTTGCATATTAATCTTTTTATGACTTCTTAAATTGCGTGCATACTCCAAGTAATATCTTTACATAAAAATAGGCTAATGGAATACTTAATATTTATTCTATATATCTCACATTATAACAAAGTTCTTTTTGTAAAGTTCGTCTGCAAATTCCTTCTCAAATTCTTCTTTTTAATGTGAATTAAAATTTTATTTTATAAGTATATTAGTTTTAAAAGTTTTTAATACTTCTCTTTTGAAGAATAAGTATTATTGATACATATTTTTTGCTGATTAACTAGAATGTTTCTCTAACAACAAATTATAATATATTATAATCAAACCATTTATACGTTAACGTGCTCAATTATAATAGACAATAATACATGGTTACTTAAGATTTTTCAACACATTCGTGTAAAATGTATTATTGCATTCGTCCCAATGTAGGTAACATCATTTGACTTGACATGATGTTAAAAAAAAAGAAGATTTTTGAAATGTGTGATTCAAAATAAGTTTTATATAAATGTGTGGCTGTAAATTATTTCAAAAAGTTAAATTATTTTTAAATATAGAAAGATGACACTTTTTAGGATAGATAAAAAAGGAAACGATGGCACATAATTTCGGACAAAAAAGTAGAACTAAAGACAAGAATTTGAAAGGAGAAGACACTAAAAGCAGATATATTAAATTGAAACTTTCGGGTAACATATAGAAATAGGATGAAATAGAGGGGCATATAAAAATAAAAAACCAGAAGCAGTTGAGTTAAAGTAAATCTGGGGATAAATATGTACTGAAGTCAGGGGTTCGTGGATGTGTTGGCTTTCTTTCAACTTCCCCTACACCTCCGGAGCTAAATGTCCTAAAACACTGTGTGTGTGTGTGTGTGTGTGTGTGTGGGACAGAGACAATTAATGGCTTCTAAGCTCCAAGTTCAGCTCAAGGAGCTTGGATCCAAGCTTGACAACCTTCCTCCTCCTCCTACTACTAAAGACTCTCTTATCAAGCTCTTAAAGGTTCCCAAATACCATACTTCTTAATTTTGTTTTTTAATTACTCACATTCAATGCTGTGCTTCCACTTGTGTTGTGTTTTTTTTTTTTTTTGTTGCTTGAATTGAAGCTCATGCAGTCTTGCCTGTTATTTCAGTTGAATTAGGGTTCGTTATTTCAATTGAATTAGGGTCAAATTGCCACGGGCGAATTTAGGTATAAATAAAGGGGCACGTGAAACCATGATCACTCGACTAAACTTGATATATTATGTGTATAATTCTTAAAATATAGTATCTAATATTAACCGAAGGAACCATGGTCAAATGAGGCTAAGTGGTGCACGGGTCAATTAAGGTCCCCAACTTATTACAGAGTTGAAGCTCATGCAGTCTTGCCCGTTATTTCAGTTGTATTAGGGTTCGTTTTACCCCAAAAGTGGGTCAAATTGGATAAAGCTTTCTTCTTTTGTATATATGATGTGAAATTTGGGCCTTTTCCCACTTTTAGTTTCTTCTTTCATTTACTCCCTCCGTCCCAATTTATACGAAGGTTGCCCAGTTTGGGGAGTCAAACAATCATTTCTTTGACTACCATTTTTTTCAACTTTTTTCATATATTATGAATTATTAATTATGCAGATTTATAATACTTTTTATGTAGTTTTCAAATATCTATATTTTATTATAAATACTCGAATAATTTATGTTTAAAATTAAGTCAAAGAAAAAGTTGTTTGACTCCCTAAACTAGTAACCTTCATATAAATTGGGACGGAGGGAGTATGTATTTAGCTACCCTTTCTACTTGTGAACCATTCTGTATGTTGGCTTTTCAGTTTTATGTGAAGTACGATTGTTCTAATGATTCTTGATGGCTTGTTGTCTTTTCTACTTTCTCAATTTGGGGAAAATTTCATTAACTTCTTCCTATTTAAGTGAATTAAGAATCCAACTCTAAAGCTTTCGACTTTAGGTTGCAGATGAGCTTCCTTCGCAGTAATTAAAGCTTTAATGGTTTTTCTCTCACTTTCAATATACAAGCATGTGTATACACCATGCTGGAGAACTTTTTTTCTTCTTACACTGTGCTGGATGAATACCTATATATTATGCGTCAGTTTGCTCAATACACAGGGCTCTAGGAAGCTTGTATTCCGAAATGCTGGAATTATTTTTTCATCCTGCTATAGTGCCACTAGGATAGACATATTCCACTGTAGTTTGAGTTCAACTCCAAACCGAAGTAAGGCATCTTAGTTCATACTAGACACTGCATCATATTTACCAGCTCACTGATGAGAAAATGGTCATATCCTCTACAAGGATACAACCCATGACTTTTTTTTTGGGGGGAAATTTGTGATTGACAACTGAACAGAATCCAGAGCACCTTCTGCTATAGTTGTCAATTAATTTGTTTTTATAATAAAAATTGGGGATGAGAAACCTTGCAGTTATCTTGGTAGTTACACCACATCACAAACACAGAGTTTTAGCTGCCTCTGGAAACTTAATGCAGAGAACACGTGTCATGCTGCTAGTCTCTCAAAATGTCCTGATTTTGGTGCTAGCAACAATTTGAAGTAAAATTCTGTTGCTTAAGAAGTATCTGGCTGACCAAAGCAGCTCTCTCTAAATACGTGTAACTCTTCAAAGAGGGATGATTTAATGGCTACTGTACTAAGAGTATTCATCTGGATCAGCTCAGTATGATGGAAGCTGTAATTTCAGGAGGCTCTGATAGAAAATGAACAGTCTTCAGCAAGGGCTTTGGTTAATAGCAGTTAAATCAATCAATCTACTAAGTTTCAATCCTAAACTACTGCTTCTAAATAATCTTTTTTTTATGCCAGACCAAGTTTTTTCCTAGAAGTAGAGATTCTCTAGATCTAACACTTCACCCTGCACGAACATACAAGTCTCTTACTGTGATAATATGTGCAAACACTATTCTAATTTAAATGTAGCATCAACAGCCAAACCTTAATCCCAATTAGTAGCAGTTAAGGAATAATTTTAAAAAATTACTTGACTAAGAGTTGGTTATAATGATGTATATATACCTATCAGTGCAGGGGTGTGTGCTCATTTAGTTAATGGTATCTAAAGCTGATAATTACCAAAACTGGTTCTGTATCTGTCCTGCAAGTTGCAGTGTCTTCTTTGTTCTATTTGGGATCTTCTAAAGCAAAATAGCAAAGAAAAGTTGTACATTGGGCATGGTTTACGGTCAATTTTGGTCGATATATTTGCTTGGATTGCTTTTACCGTAGATCGGCCTCTTTAGTTTTCTGTTTGGTATGACCTTTTAATTCCCACCCGGTGTCCCGTACCCGATTAATCCCGATTCGTGCCGGGAAGTTCCACTTTGGGATTAAAGCGCTCCCTACCAAAGGTAGATCTATTCTCAAGGCTCGAACCGAAATCTCTAGTTATGGATGGAGGGGAATGTTGGAGATATTATTTTTATTTGTATGTCCTTGTTTTTCACCTTTGTGGAAGTTGACTGGCAAAGTTATGCTTCTTGATTAATTTGCTTATTGATGCATGGCTGACTTGACTAAGTACAACAAGCACAATAAGGTGACACTCTTTCTTGATCCTTATCGAAGGTGACACTTGATTCTTGCAAATGGAAAAGGTAAAGAAATCTCTTTTTTCATTTCTAATCCCATTATATGGATCATTCATTTAAGATATTCTATCCCTTGAGTGATTAATTCAGCCAGAAAATATTAACTTCCCTGCTTGCATAAAAAATTGAGACTTCTGTAAAACCTTTTCTGATGAATTTCTTAAACCTTTTTTACACTCATTGTAACAGCCCAACCCACTAGTGATATTGTCCGCTTTGGACCTATGCCCGGCTTTAAAACGCGTCGCTAGGGTGTAAGGCTTGCTTACTTATATATCCAACATCTCTCTTGTGTTTTGTCGATGTGGGATTTTCCTACCTGGGGTGTCACATACACCCCCCTCACTGAGGTTTGCCCCACCGCATGGGATTTGCCTAGACTCGAGGTTTGCCCTACCTACCCGGGATTTGCCTAAACTCAGTTGAACTCTGACCCACCATCGACAAGGCTGACACATGAGTGGCTCTGATACCATCTGTAATAGCCCAGCCCACTAGTGATATTGTCCGCTTTGTACCTAGGTTGGCACGGCTTTAAAACACATCGCTAGAGTGTAAGGCTTGCTTACTTATATACCCAACATCTCTCTTGTGTTTTTCCGATGTGCGAGTTTCCTAGCTGGGTTGTCATTAATTGAATTTGTAATTTATGTTTTTAAAATAGTAATAAAAAAGTTAGAAGATATGATGCTGGTATTTGGCACCCAAACATAGTGCCGGGGAAGCATAGCCAGTTGTAATGACACATTGCAGTTAAATTTCAACCAGGAACTTGCTCACCCGACATCAACAGAGACATGTTAATGTTGATCTTTAGTGCTTCAAATGATGTCCGTCCAATTCTACGTGTTTTTCCATTTACTTTTTAAAGTTTGCATGTGCTCTACATCAGTTGATCAACTAGTTAATTGCCTGCTATGAGTGTCATTTCCGATAATTGGAAGCCACCATCTTTGTGCGCTTTGAGACCTTCTCTGTTTAACATTTTGCACACTTTGCTTGCTGCTACTTTTCTAGTTATAGGTTCTTTTTAACACCGTACTAATGGTTATACTGCATCAAAGTGGTACTCTGATGATGATCTTGTCCCAACTTTGAGCTAACTGTAGTTTGACTGTTCTTGTCTTGATATCCAGTCTCTTGAGAAAGAGGCAATGATCAAATCAATCTTTTGAGGTTTTGTCTGCTGTTGGGTCTTTTTGGTGTTTGCTTCTTTGGGTCAGTTTGCAAATTGATGTGTGCTTGTAATGGGTTTGTTGTCTTTTGGGTCTTATTCTTGTGTTGGGCACTTATCTTGAGTGCTATTCCTCGTAAAACTATATGTATTTTTATCCAATTTAAAAAGTCTTGAGCTCTTTCCTTGTCAAAAAAAAAGAAGTCTTGAGCTCTATGTATCCAGCACAGTTTTCTTCAATTTTACTGGATGTACGGATCCAGTACAGTTTTTAATATGATCTTACTTGGTTTAACTTGTTTGCTTTTTGTACGATTGGCTATGAGTGTTTTACTTGTCCTTCTAAAAGGAGATATTGGATAATTGTCTATTGCATATGGGTTTTAAAGAAGTAGTTTTCTATTCTCAAACTGCTTTTGTAACCTCCTGATCGCTTTAAGGTTTGTGTTTTCGCACACTTGAGATTCAGTTATGTGCTTGACCTTTCCGATGCAGTAATGCTTGATTGAATCTATTACAAACTTGTAATGTATGATTGGTTTTTTCACAAGCAGCAAGGTTCAGCATTTCTTTCTGAGTTGGAGCAGTCACCGCCAAAAGCTATGTTGGAGGCCATGCAGCCCTTACAAGCTGCTATAGTTAAACCAGAACTCCTAAAGCATCAAGATAGGGAGGTTAAGCTTCTTGTTGCCACCTGTATCTGTGAGATAACAAGAATTACTGCACCTGAAGCTCCTTACAGTGATGATGTTCTAAAGGTAATAATAATATAATGGTAAAGAGACTCGGTGTCACATTTATGTGCCCTTGATTTTCCCATGGAGCAACTGAAAACCTGTTTTGTGCTTTGATTCGAGTCAGGACATCTTCCATTTGATTGTCAGCACTTTCAGCGGCTTAGGTGATATAAATAGTCCATCCTTTGGAAGAAGAGTTGTCATCTTAGAAACTATAGCAAGGTATAGATCATGTGTTGTAATGCTGGATCTCGAGTGTGATGATCTTATCAATGATATGTTCCGGACTTTTCTCAATGTTGTCAGGTGAGCTTTATCTTGTATTTAAGGTCTTGTCAGTAAACATTGTAGCTTTATCTTGTATTTAAGTGCTTCTGCGTTCTCTTGCCTTTCTGAAGAATTTGGCTCACCTGCTAGAAGTTGTAATGCTTTATTCTGTTTAAAACAAAATGTTATGAATTTCTGGTCTTTGATGTCATTTAGCATCTTTTTTAGTAAGGTAAGGAATTATATTAATCCTGGGAAAAGCTCCTGTATTTAAGCACTATTCTTATAAGCGGGGAGCATACCTTAAAAAATGTGTCTCTACAAAAGACACCTATTCTTCTATACAAATGGGGATCTGATTGGTGCATCAAAAAGAAAAAAACACAAGAAGCTATTCTTCGAATGTACAAAGTCATTTTCAATCCGTCTAAATGTTCCCCTATTTTTCTCCTCTCATACTACCCTCATGAGGGCCAAAGGGGCAATCTCTCATTCCCTTGGTCTTCTTTTCCTGCTTTAAATGCCCATCTATGCGACTCCTCTCTTATTGTACCTGACGTCACCTACTGTGATTTGAAACAGTTCAAAACCACCCTCCATAGACCTAACGCCGCCTTACAATGCAGATGACATTTATTAACTTTTTGATAAGGCTCATAATGTTATTGGGACATTTACTAATGAATTGTTGGTTTCCTTCCCAAGAATATCAACTCAAACATTAGAGTATCCACTCAACAACAACAACAACAACGTACCCAGTGTAATCCCGTGGGGGTCTGGGGAGGGTAGAATGTACGCAGACCTTACCTCTACCTTGGGAGGTAGAGTCTCTCTTTCAGAAAGACCCTCGGCTCAAGAGAAAGCACAATAAAGGATGTCAGAAAAATCGACAAAGTAAAGAAATCAAGGCATGATACTATAGAATAAACATCACGAAGAAAAGTAATAGTAACTGCAGCAAACTAATAGCGTAATCAAGTAAAAGAGAGCAGATAATAACAGAGATAAAAGGACAAAATTGAAAGGGTACCATTACGCCTACTAGGGGTGGCAAACGGGTGGGTCGGGTCGAATTTGGGCGGGTAAAAAATGGGTTAATAAAAAATGGATCAATTACCCGACCCGCCCATATTTAACACGGATAAAAAATGGGTTAATCCGATCTAAAGTTACTTTAAAGATGTTGACTTTATGTATCTAATATGGAGAAAATTAATTTACCTTCTTGTCCACAAATCTAATCCCTAGTACATAGTTGCACCTCAACATTTGCGGGAAGAATAGAACATATTTTTCCAATGACATGAACATTTTTCAAAAAATATCCACCTAAGCCCCACCATTCCCACCCCATTGCACCCACCCCACCCAAATCCCACTCCCACCCAACCACCACCCTCGAATGCACTTCATCTTCACTCATCCTTATCCCACACCACCACCCACCCCAACCTCACCCCACCCCACATTACCTCCCCCCTCCCAAATTTTATACTTCATATATTTTATTTTACTTTTATAAAAGATGAAAATTATTTCTTACCCCCTTGCTTCCCCCCAAACCACAACTCACCACCTATCCCACACCAAATTTCTCGTTTTTGTAAAATAAAATATATGAAGTAAAAAATTCAGGAGGGGTAGGGATGCGGGGGGTGGGTGGATGGTGTAGAAAAACAAAATAATTTTTTTAAAGAAAAATTAGATTTTTTGGAAGGGTGTTGGGGTCGGGGGGGGGGGGGGGGAGGTGTAAAATCAAATTTGAACTTTATTTAAGAAAAAATAATTTTTTTGGAGGGTGGTGGGGTGGGGGTGAGTGGTGTAGAAAACAAAAAAAAAACTCTTTTTGGAGTGGATGGGTGTGGGGTGTGGGGTGGTATGGTTGGGGTTGGGTGGTTGGTGAAATGTCACTTGTGGGACTTGTTTTACTAAAGTTGTGGGTTTTATCCATTTTACCATTAAGCTACTCATATTTTAAGTGAATAATATGGGTTGACCCATATTGGACCCATTTTAAATGGATTGGATATCCAATCTATTTTAAATGGGTTGGGCGGATATTCGTATTTTTATCCATTTTTCCGCCCCTAACGCCTACTACCTGCTAGCCTTCTACTTTAATCTGAGTCCGTCACAACCTCATATCTAAGGTCATGTCCTCGGTAAGCTGTAATTGCACCATGTCCTGTCTGATCATTTCTCTCCAATACTTCTTTGGTCTCCCTCCACCTCTCCTGAAACCATCCATACCCAGCCTCACACCTCGCACTGGCATCGGTGGATCTCCTCTGCACTTCTCCGAACCATCTCAGCCTCGCTTCTTGCATCTTATCCTCCACCGAGGCCACTCCCACCTTGTCCCGGATAACTTCATTTCTAATCCTATCTTTTCTAGTATGCCCACACATCCATCGCAACATCCTCATATCCACCACCTTCATCAACACTCTGCCCCATACAACATAGTCGGTCTAACCACCACTCATGTGATCCTTTTTCTCTTTCATTGGCTCTACCTTATGCATACTGAGCCAAATTTTCGTTTACATTTCCATTCAATTGGATGGCTTGGACTCTAGCTGTTGTCTTTGAAACTTCTCTTATACTCAATTGTGCTGAAAGGTCTTAGTAGGGTCAAACACTATTTGCCTCCTTTCGCTTTGAACGTGTCAAATGGTGAGATATAAGAGAAGGAGAAAGATCAAACCCTGCTATACAAAGAGAAGAGAGGGAAATGATAAGGAAACATGACGGTAAGTGACAAAAAAGGTGGGGAGCGGGGTCAAAATAGGTGGGAGAAAGTATTACACCTTGAAGAAGAATTTATTTCCCAAAATTAGTTGCACTGCAAGGAGTTTGTCAACCACGTATCATAAATCTAGTAAGGTCCAATATATATTTTATGGTCAGAATAGCCATTTTCGCCTCCCAATTATGTCACAATTGTCTGATCAACTTCTTCCAGCCACTTTGCTTTGTGCCATACTCATCATTTTTTTTTGGTAACGAGCAACAGGTGAAGCTTTCTTTTTTTGTTTACCCTATTTCTAAGTGTTTCTCAGCCTGTTAGATCAACAAAATAATATAGTGAGACTGTGACTTATGTGAAAAAACTGAAGGTGAAACAAGGTAAGTTTCACTGCATATATAAACGTGGGGTACTTAATTTAGTAATATGATAAAAGCACACATCATGATGAAGGTATGAAAATATATGTAGTGAGATGAAATTTTATCTGAAAACTTGAAAATTATAGCAACTGTTGTATCTGCATTTTTGTTGCTTCAATTCCTCCCCAATTCAATAATTTCCGTCTTGTACACCACATATGCAGGGACGAGCATCAAGATAGTATTCTGACATCAATGCAAACTATTATGGTTGTTCTCATAGAAGAGTGTGAAGATATTCGGGAGGATCTTTTACATGTCATTTTGTCGGTTCTAGGTCGCCATAAGAAGGTAAGTTTTTGTGTTGTATGATGAAATATCAGCAGAAGTTTTTTTTTTTTTTTTTTTCTTTGGGTGCTTTATCCTGAAGAACTGCTTTTAACAATTTCTGTCAGGATGTTACAATAGCCGGAAGGGGGCTTGCTATGAAGGTGATAGAGCAGTGTTCAGGAAAATTTGAGCCCAGCATAAAGCAGTTTCTTGTATCTTCTATGTCTGGAGACAGAAGGCCAACAACATTTGAAATTGACTACCATGAAGTCATTTATGATATTTACCGTTGTGCTCCTCAGATCTTATCAGGAGTTGTTCCCTACATCACAGGAGAGCTACTGGTGCATTAATTTCTTCTTCCCATCTCTGTCATTTGGATCATCTTATTTTCTGTGAAGTAATGAAAATTATGTTGATCTGTGCTTTAGTTTTCAAACATGTCTTGACAATTTTTTTTTTTGAGAAATGTAACCTTTTGTATTAACTGTATAAATTCAGCACCATAACTGCAGCTGGATTTAAAACTATACAAACATCAAAAGAGAAAAAAAGGGGAAAAAGCTCCTATCCAGATCTATAATCTTTACACTTTGCCAATTAGATCTACCAAGTCTCCTACTTCCCCCCATAAATTCTGTTTACACCAAAATAGAACAAACTAAGACAATTCATCCTAATTCTTTGAATGGAATTGCTAGTATCTGCAAAATATCTTGAGTTTCTCTCTTTCCATACTATCCACCAAATGCATGCTGGGATGATCTTCCACCAATCTTCCTCACCATTTCTCTTCCCCACATTCATCCAATTGTTCGACAGATCCATAGTAGAGCTAGGCATAGCCCAATTAATACCCAAATTGTCTTGACAACTTATTATTGGTTGTTGTAATTTACTAGCCTTTGTTGTTCTCTCTAAATTGCTTGGTCGGCATTTTAAGGTAGTTGGTGTAGTTTAATGGAATTTTGCTATTAGTTTTGTTGTTGTAGAATATCTGCAGATGTCAGTCTTGAAGTAGTTGACCAACTCAAGATATGTACCTAGATTCATTTTTCTTCATTTGTAAACGAGATCGTTTCTTCCCTTTCTTACTTCTGACGATCTAACGTACAAGCTTGAACATGACAGACAGATCAGTTGGATGTACGATTAAAAGCTGTGCACTTAGTTGGGGATCTTTTTGCTCTGTCGGGATCTGCTATTTCTGAAGCCTTTCAACCAATTTTCGTGGAATTTCTGAAGAGACTTACTGATAGAATTGTTGAGGTCAGAATGTCTGTTCTAGAACATGTCAAGGAATGTCTGCTGTCAAATCCATTTAGACAAGAAGCACCTCAGATCATCTGTAAGAAAATTGGAAATCATTCCTTCCTTTATATTTATGTATTCAGTTGGTAATCTAGTTGCAACATGTTCCAGCTGTCCTCCGGGACCGACTGTTGGATTATGATGAAAATGTGCGCAAACAAGTTGTTGCCGTGCTTTGTGATGCGGCATGTAATGCCCTTACATCCATGAAGGTTGATACAATTAAGCTGGTAGCAGAGCGCATTCGAGATAAATCTGTATGTAACATGTCTAGTTTTAAGAGTCTAGTTGACTTTGACATTGGCAATTAATGCATTCTTACTCCATCTTCTGATAGCTGTCTGATCTTATGTATTCAGCTTCTTGTTAAAAGATACACACTGGAGAGGCTGGCTGATATATACAAAATCTATTGCTCAAACTCTTCCAGTAGCTCAGTTAAAGGCAACGACTATGACTGGATCCCTGGGAAGATTTTAAGATGTTTTTATGATAAAGATTTCAGGTAACCTGCCTTGAATTGTTGTTTGCGGAATGATAAATTATGTTTTTGATAAGTGAAAGATAGATCAATTATTTCCTTAGCTAAATGATGAGAAATTAGGAATTAAAGTATTAAGTTGTTTTATTGGGAATCTTAAGCATTTGGAAAGTGAGGCTTTTAATGGAAACACAAACCCCAAGTTATACTGTAGGTCCTAAAGTTGAGACTCCACACTCGTAACTTGTTCTGGGCACACCTTAAATTGGAGTTTTGGAATCTGAAACTGCAACATCAGAAATTATACTTTTTTTAACCAGGTTCCATCTGACAAGCAGCCAGTAAATGTGTTATTGACTACTGTTTTTTCTACAGATCAGACATCGTTGAGCACATTCTATGCTCATCCTTATTCCCTAATGAATTCTCAGTCAGGGATAAAGTTAAAAACTGGGTTATTGTTTTCTCGAGTTTTGATAAAGTTGAGGTTAGAGCACTTGAGAAGCTGCTGGAGCAGAAACAAAGGTTTGTCATGAATGCTCAATCTTGATGTCAGGTGTTCCTGGATGTTGTTTCTGTCCTTCTTTTCCTCACTTTTGTAGTACAACCTGAACTACATATTCATTGAGTTTTGGATGGCGCTGCAGGTTGCAGCAAGAGATGAGGAGGTATCTTTCTTTAAGGCAGATGCACCAGGTTTGCAACTCTTTCACTCTTTGTTCCTGAACAATAAAAGGCTAAAAGTGAACAATAAATGGCTAACAGAACTTTAATGTAAAATAATTGCAGGATGGCGATGCCACTGAGATCCAAAAAAAAGTTGTATTGTGCTTCCGCATCATGTCTCGTTGTTTCATTGATCCTGGAAAGGCTGAAGAGAGCTTTCAGATTCTTGATCAGTTAAAAGATGCTAATGTCTGGAGGATATTAACAGCACTCCTTGATCCAAACAGTAACTCTATTCGAGCTTCTAGTTCTCGGGTAAGGAGAATACCTAGTTTTGAATATAATGTAGGGTTCTCACTTCTTGTTTTGTCTACTGGTATATTAAAGCCGCTGAAATGCCTAGGTATGTATGAGTACATGACAGTTTCCTTATGATGTTTTTCTCTGTCAGGATGAATTGCTTAAGATCCTTGGTGAGAAGCATCGGCTCTATGACTTTCTGGGCACACTTTCATTAAAGTGCTCATATATACTTTTCAACAAGGAGCATGTAAAAGAAATCCTTCAGGAGACTAACATACAGAAATCTGCTGGAAGCACCGATTTGATTCTGTCTTGCACACATCTTCTTGTGGTAATTTAGTACTAACTTGCTTCTTCTATATAAATTTATTTTTCTTGTCCTCATTTTTGCTTGCTAGACTTTATTATGACCTATAAAGGAGAGAATTGGAACGGAAGGCGCTTTTGGTTGGAACGTTGGATGTTCAAAATGGGTTATATTGATAGGCATGCCCTATAGGCTATATTCTAGTAACATTGTAGCTGGTAATAGTGGTGCCTCACAGGCATCTATGATTGTCTTGCTTGCAGAACTATTGCATCCTCAAGAGTCGGCCTAACATTATAGTGCCCTATAAATCGTGAGCAACTCGATGCATTACTAGTTACTACCATCAGATGTCACTACGAAAGTGTCATCTCTAATTTAATCAATTATCCATGTTTAGGAAGTACATAATTTCCTTTTCTGCGTCTTCCTTCAATTCATGTATTTCTTTGATGAACATTGCAGATTCTTGCACGTTTTAGTCCATTGCTGCTTAGTGGAATTGAGGAAGATTTGATACATCTGCTTGAAGATGATAATGCGATAATTAAAGAAGGTGTCTTGCATGTTTTGGCAAAGGCTGGTGGAGCCATCCGAGAAAAATTGGGAGATTCTTCAAGGTTCACATTTGAAGCTTTCATGCTTTGGTGCTAGTTCCTTTCTGCGATATTCTGAAATGTTATGCTTGTAACTTACAGGTCATTAGACCTTATGCTTGAGAGGATTTGCTTGGAGGGAAGCCGGAGGCAGGCCAAGTATGCTATACATGCACTTGCATCAATAATGAAGGATGACGGGCTCAAATCACTTTCTGTTCTATATAAGGTAGGTCATAATCTCACTATACCCATGTAAATCACTGCCTATTGATTTATCCTCTCTTGAGCTTTATCTTCATCATATGTTGGTGAAATATTTGGGTATTACATTACTTGTGTAATGCGCAGAGACTTGTTGATATGCTAGATGAGAAGTCACATTTACCTGCTGTGCTACAATCTCTTGGATGTATTGCACAGACTGCTATGCCAGTCTTTGAGACAAGGGAGAAAGAGATTGAGCAGTTCATAAAGAAAAACATATTAGAGCTTAGTCATGTATGCCTTCCTGAATTAATGCCAAAATTTGCGACATTGTTTACCTCCTCTTTTAGCATTCATCTAAAGGCAAACTATTCTTTTCAGATATCAGAAGGTAAAGCCAAAGAAAGTTGGGAGGACCGAAGTGAGATTTGTTCAATGAAGGTCAGATTTCACTGGTTTGGTTAACTCCATTACTATTTTCAGAATTATGACTATATTCTAAAGGATAGATTGCCATTTTCATTCAATATTGATATGCAGATATTTGGAATTAAGACACTGGTCAAAAGTTATTTACCAGTGAAGGATGCCAACCTTCGGTTGGGGGTTGATGACTTGTTGGGAATCTTGAAAAACATACTCTCTTTTGGGGAAATCTCAGTGCAAATTAAGTCAAGGTACTGCTACCGTGCAGGAATCACCCTCTTTTGGTGGTTTTGGGAATAGATGAATGTCCTTTGCTTAGTTTGTTTCAAGGCTTTCTTCCATAGGAGATTTGGCTTCATTTTCTCTTATCTTTGGCATTTTGCAGTTCTGTTGATAAGGCCCATTTAAGACTTGCTGCAGCAAAAGCTATGCTTCGTCTATCAAAGCACTGGGACCACAAGATTCCCGTGGATGTCTTTTACCTTACTCTTGGGACATCAGAGGTGAAGTTTCTACCACCTATAATACCTTAAATAGATGACAAAGCCCCCACTAGCTTTTTAGAGACAAATTGTATGAATAAGTATTTCTTTTAACTGTTAATGCTACTAGGCCAGTTTCCCTCAAGTAAAGAAGTTATTCCTCAACAAAGTCCACCAATACCTAAAGGATCGTTATTTGGACCCAAAGTATACTTGTGCCTTCTTACTTGACTTGCAGTTTCAGCAGCCAGATTTTGAAGAGGTATGACTTGCGATTGCTGTACTGGCAGGGCTCTCTTGGTTATATGTTTACTTACTTGTTAATGACTTTGTTATCTCCCAATTATTGGCAGATCAAGAACAACTTAAGTGATGTTATTCAGATCTATCAGCAAGGGAAGACACGTCAACTTTCTGCGCAATCTGAAGCTACTACCCCAGTTTCTTATCCAGAATATATTCTACCATACTTGGTCCATGCTCTTGCTCATCATTCTTCATTTCTTAACATTGACGAATGCGAGGATGTTAAAGTATTTGAACCTACTTATAGGTACAAGTGTTTCCTGGTCTTATTGATTGTTGCATTTATAGAACTTTAAAGAGCTCGAGGCTGCCTCAAAATGCATTTCCGTGATTTTTTCCCAATTTTTCTCACGATTAGATGAAACCTGTTGTCAGCCTACATATCTGTAGATGCTGACGTTAGTTGTATTTGATCTTCACTTCATAAGCAGGATTACTTGCTTAACTTAGGCTACCGTAGTAATTTCCCCCCCTCCCCCTCTCCTTTTACCACTTATAGAAGTCTTACGCGATTATGTTGTTTATGGTAAGCTCTTAGTATTTTGCTTACTGAAATAGTACATGGTGGACCTTCCTCTAAGTGTAGTGCTTGCAGTAACCCCCCCCCCCCCCCCCCCCCAAAAAAAAAAAAAAGGGTGGTGCTTGCTGTTTGGGAGGAATGGGAGTGCGTACGAGTTGTTTACTTGCATAGCATAGGATTTTGTTTTCTTTTCACCAGTCTTTCTATAGAAGTCTTACTGGGATTATGCATTACAGTAAGCTCTTAGTACTTTGTTTATTGACAATACATGATGGACTCATGTAAATGTAGTTCTTGTTGTAACTTATCCCACAGAAAGGTGGTGCTTGGAGAATTGGCTTTTTTTCTTGTGGGTTGGGAGGGAGCGTCTACTGGTTGTTTATTTGAAGAATAGGTTGGCCCAACGAGCTGTACCCTTATCTGATATAACTGGGAAAGAAGGTGCATGATGTTACCAATTACTTCTGAATAAATTCAAAAATTATGCTGATTTGTTATAAGGAATTTGTATAGCCTGTACTTGTCCAACAAAGAAGGAAAAAGAGAATGTAATAATGGGAAATTAAATCTGCCTTTGCTACTATTGACAACACTCGATGATCTATATTCTAAACGTTGGTGTCACTTTCTCGTTGTGTTAATCCTCATGACTGAATGGCTAAACTACTTCTCCTGGAGGCAAAGAAGGGTGCTTGTCATCTACTCTGGATATATAGCTCCTTGACTGCTGAACTTATGTCTACGGTTTGAGTTTTTTTTTTCCTACCTTTAATATTTTCTGCTTTTTAATTCTCTCCTTCTGTCTTAATGAGGACAGATTGTTTTTGATAAAGTAATTTTATTGAGTAAAAACCAGGGAGTGCTGGTAGTTACATCCAAAATCATCAACCTACACAGTAATACTTCTCAAGTTGAATTATGAGTTGATGAAATTTAACATGGCTTCAGGAACATTTACAACAGCCATGCTGTTCCAAAAATAAAGTAGATTTTACTTAAAGACTAAGTGTAGAAACCTTGTTGTCATAAAAAGTCCTGGAGTTCCTTTCTCTCTAGTTTGATCTGCTAGACTAGCCTGCTGTTGGTATGGAGTTCCATGTTTTGAGGGGTGTTTTACTGATCCCAGCACTTCTCCAGCTTTGCAAAAACTGTGAAGTAGTCTTCGACATTGTCCATTTGAGATCCAGCACACAAAAGAGCATATTCTGAATCCGTGAAGCCTCTTTACAGTGTAAAAAAAGGCGGTTTGTGTCTTCATATTGTTCTTCATGCAGCGCACATCTGTTGCAAATATCATGTGTCCTCTTTGTAGATTATGTGGTGTTAGGCAGGCTTCCTTAGCCACGAGCCATGTGAAACAGTTGATCTTGTAAGGTGCACAACTCTTCCATATTTGTCTCCAGGGCCAAGAGGGAATGAGGGAACTGGTAGGGGGTCTATTCAACAAGGAGCAGCAAGACTTTACAGTGGATCTACCTTCCCTTCTCCCTTCCAAAGCATTTTATATTCCCTGTTATGTGTCATCAGTGGAGGTCCAAGTTGTTGGAGTAGTTGGAAGACTCATCCAAGTTCCCAGTCATTGCAATTCCTCCTAAATAGTATGTTCGACCCCTGAATTGGACTTACATTCAGCAACTGTAGCATTGGGGTTGAACATGCTAAGATAAATAGAATGTTCCTCATTTTTTTCTAATGAGGGCATATTGTTGCTGATATGTGTCTCCTTTTTGGTACCTTGGTAATCCATAACAAAATCATTTACTATTTTCATATAAAAAACATATTATTATGTGTCTGTGAATAGATTTCGAAGTTTCTAATTATTTCAGTCTTTGCTGATGTTTTCATGTTGGAGGTGGAATAGTTTAATTCATTAAGCGCGTCTTGAATTTGAACCAAGCATTTCATTGTATGAACATAGTAAGATGACCTTTTGAAAGAATCTAAAACATGTTATCGCATATTTACATTTTTGATAAAGCTTATTTGTAATACCTATAAATAAGCATTTGTTTGCAACTCTAGGCATACTCATCTCACTATTTGACTTCGGGCCAACTGGGCACATTTGGAGTCTCCAATATTGGATCCATTAGTGGCATACTGACCTTTTAAAGATGTACCCAAACCCTTTATATGAAGTCAGTTGTACTGTAATTAAGTTGTTTGGCATTGTATGTCGTCTGTCTGCAAGTTTGGCTAATGGAAGTACATTGTGATAACATTTTATGTAGATTCAGAAGCTGCATCCGGAGAAATCCTGGTTCTCAAAGCTCTAATTTTTGTTGAAATATATGTGAATGTTTTGTGTCAGGCAATTGCACATTTTCCTCTCAATGTTGGTGTATGGAGATGAAGAGGGGAAATCTGAAGGTGGTATTAGTAGAGAGAAGGAAAGCATTTTAACGATTAATTCTATCCTACACAGTATAAAGCGTTCAGAAGATGCAGTAGATTCCACAAAATCAAAGGTAAGGAAGGATAGCTGATACTTGTTTAAATGTATCAATGCCTGTCATTCTACTCTTCAAGCTTCTATCACTTGGTGAGAGCTGAATATATGCACAAGTGAAACAACGATAAGTGTGGGCAGCTTAGATTATCCTGCTGTTTGATTGTCTGAATACTTTTGCAGAACTCATATGCTGTCTCAGACCTTGGCCTGGCGATTACAAATCGACTAGTTCCTAACCAGGATGATCTTAAGGAGTTGAAAGCATCAATATCACTACCTCCGTCACTTTACAAACAACATGAGAAGGATGAAGAGAAGGACCAGTCTCTGGTATGCCATGTTAGATGATGCTTATTATTTGTGTCAATAGACCTTCACATTTCAATATAACTATATTTCACAGGTTGAATGGCTGGAAAAGTGATATTCATCAGTATTTAGGCTTTGTGTGGCAGTGGTGTATGTTTCTATTTTTTTTTTGTTGATGAAGTAAGATAATTTTATTACGGTTTAGTACCAAGAAGGTACTGCAATAGTACAAAAGATTAAAACTGATCCCAGCAACAGTTACAACATCAAGGCATCCAAAAAATCCAAAAGAAATGATGGAGTTTCCAGCGTACTGCTCCTACACCAACAGTATTAATTTTGTATGCTATACTTCACAGCAACAGTATGATGTTTTTTTTAAACTTCAAAGCACCTATTGTTTCTTCCCATCCAAATTGTCCACATAATGCAAAGTGGGATCAAAACATGATCCCAGCAATAGTTACAGCATCAAGGCATCCACATAAAGGATTAGTGCCTGTTTCTATGATGCTGAATCTTATGTATCACTTCAAAAAAAGTGTTGCATACTTTTATCGTTGTGTTTGCTTCATCTATATTTATATCTGAACTTTTCTTGCTTAAAACGTAAAATGCGTGATGTTCACCTTCTGTGATTTGACAGGTTGAAGTTAAGACATGGTTGACTGATGAGAGCGTCATGGTTCACTTTGAATCAATCAAGTTTGAAACTAACGGAACAGTAAGCTTTGATACTAAAATTTTTTTTGCTAGTGATAATGATCACCTGTTGACTGACTATAATTCTTCCACTTTCTTATCACCAGCTGAAGTCAGAAATTACTGAAGACGAGTCTATGAAAGATAGTGAAGCCGAAGGAAATGAGGTGCCTTTGGGAAAAATAATGGAACGGCTTAAAGCTAGATCTAAGATGCGGAAAGAGGTAAATGATGATTCTTCACCTACTGAGGTGAGAACTGACAATGATGTTGACATCTTGAAAGTGGTGAGGGAGATAGATTCAAATAATGTTGGTGATGATAGTAAGTTGGATGCAAATAATGGCCATGAATCTGCAGTCATAACTAAAGCCAGCAATAAACGTCAGAAAAGAAAAACAGGAACTGATATTTCTGTACCAAAAGGCGCAAAGCGACAAAGGTCATCTTCTTCTTCGGTCCATAAACTTTCTCCGAGACTCAAGGATTCTATTGAAGAGGAGGATGATCTTCAATCCATGTCAGAAGATAAGTCCTCAGAAGAAAACGTTTTTCAACCTGAAGAGTCAGACCTATTAACATCATCTATCAGGAAGAAAACAAGCCTCCCACCTAAACAAAAGCGTAAAGCTACTGATAAGAATTCTGGTGACACTCATGAAGTTGGAATGGACAACCGTGAAGTGAAAGTAAGTTTTTTTAATTGTGGAATTGATTACAAACTAGATATATAATTTCATCTCTTTGAGTTCTTCTTGTTTGTTTGCTCCTGCAGAAAACTAAAGGAAACACAGAAACAGTTAATACACATATCCAAAGTAATAACAAGTCAGGATCTCACAAGAAACAGAAGAAGAAAAGTGTATATGGACTGGCCAAGGTAAGTCTTCCCATCTGTATAGTTGCTTCTTTGTCGCCCCACCCACTCTTAGACATGTTTCTGAGTGTATCTGATACTTGTCCCTATGTAATGAAAAGTAATATATTGTGGGTGTATATTAACTTACATGGTAGTGATAAGATTTAACTTTTGGATTATAAATAATTTGGCAGATTGTTTGGTGATCTGTGCTGGTTCCCTGCTAAACTCTATGGTCCAACCTCTATGACTAACTATTAAAGGGATATATTCTATCTTTTGTAAATTGTAACTCAATCTGATTGATCCGCGAAAACCTTATACAAAACATTGTTTGCAGTTCTGTTACATTCCCTTTGACGAATATGGTTTGAATTTCTTTAGTACCTTTGATCCCTTTGTAACTTAACATAACTGTGTTAATGCATCTTCCCTATACTGTGTGGGGACTTCATTTTCTTTTATCTCTTGCAAATTTGAATGTCAGCTCCTGGTAAACAAGGAGGTGCACTGCAAAGATGAGTAGTGGATTGTCCCTTTGTCTTAGAAGAAAGCTAAATAAATATAGCCATCGGATAGTTGATGAAGAGATTGCCTTAATTTGGAGGATCTTAGTGATGTCATGGATACTCATATATGATTATGGATTTATCCATTCTAGAAATGAGAATGCTTTATAATGTGTGTTTATTTGTGTGGCTGGCGGCAAGGAGTGCGATCTTAACGGCGGAAAAGAGGAAGAAGAGGATCACCTATGTAAGTTGGTGCTTCATGTGCAAGAGCTCGGGAGAAAATGTAGATCATCTTCTATTGCACTGCAAAGTGGCTAATAGTTTATGGGGGTGGCTCTTAATTTGTTTGAGATGCAATAGGTGATGCTGGGCACAGTGAAGGAGGTTTTGCAAAGTTGGACTCATAGGAGGGGGGAGAGAAACCTAAGGGCATGGAGTGTTGCCCCCTTAGCAATCATGTGGGTTATTTGGAAAGAGAGAAATAGGAGGGCTTTTGAAGGGGTGGAACAAGATTTTGTAAAAATGCAAAGTAGTATGTTGTCTCTAGTTTCGTTTTGGTGCACTTATGAGGTCCCTATTTGTATAGAGAATTTGATCTCTTTTTTTGAGAACCATATTTTGGTGTAGGTTCTCTTCTTTTGGTATATGTCTTGTACACGGAATTTCCACAATTGTCAATAAAATTATTTACCTTGTCAAAAAAATAAGGTATAAGGAAAATGAGTATTAGACCAGTTTTACATGGTTGCTTTCTAGCACATTGGTACTTGGAGCGTTTGTAGCACTTTTTTTTTTGAAACTGGTAAATATTGTATTCCGTATATGCTGGAGACCTTTAAAAAGTAACAAATAGAGTAAGACGAAATACTTACATTGATTCTAATAAGTCTACAAGTTGATCTAAATCTTCTATGCCTTCCTCTTTACACCAAAAAAAAAAGATACTATACAATTCCACTTGACTTTTTGAATGGAATTGGATCTACCTTCAAAACATCTTTCATTTCTTTCTCTCCAAACAGTCCACCAGATGCATTGGGGTATTATCCTCCACCGCTTCTTCTGGCTTTTGCTACCAACTCTTCTGATCCAACAACTTAGTAAGTCTGCAGTGTACTCAGGCATGGTCCACTTTGTCTCTGAGGCTGAGAAAAAGTGTCATATTTGTGCTGTGAATTTGCAATGCAGAAATAGATGGTTGTTAGTCTCATCTGTTTCTTTGCAAAGAAAGCATGCGGAAACTATGATTTTACCCTTTTTCTTCAAAACTTCATGAGTCAAACATGCTCTCTTGGCTACCAGCCATGTGAAGCACTTCACTTAGTTGGTGCTAAACTTTTCCATATGTTTTCCATGCTTTCTGGTACACCCCATTCTGCGTCTGTAGCACTTGCTGTGTTAAGTTTTTCCTCTGTACAGAACTTGTATGGTGCCCCTACCAGAAATATTCCATCAATTGGTGTGGCATAAGATCCTTTTATAGGAGGTTTTGAGAGTGCAGATTATATAGCATGAACAATAGCAAGTGAGCTGTCCTTTTTTGGTTCCGGCCCCTTGATTCCTGCATCACAAAGGATAAACATCACATATGACTATCAAGCTAAACGAACGAGTTGTTGTCTAAAAAACTTTGGACTTTTTTTTTTAACAATCAGCTTTATTGATAGCCAGTCTGTGGATAATCATATTCTACTAACAAATTGGTTGCGAATAATCTGTAGAATACAGGAAGTCTAAAGCACCAGCATGGTGATGACATAGCTTTTGAGGCAAAAAAGGTTCAATAAACTTCTAACTCTTCATGGGGGGGGGGGGGTGCCAACCCCCTCCCCCGGGTGAAAAAAAAGAAAACCAAAGGAGTTATTTTCCCAAGTGTCTTCCTTTTCAACCGTATACTGACTAAGCATTGCACCTTCATCTCTGTTTTGAAATTTCCCCTTTTATCTAATACTACTTTGGGCCTAGTAATTAACTTTCTCAGGCGTGGTTGTAAAAATGCCCTTAGGAGGAGAGCACGAAATGTTTAGACTGACTCTGCATGCTTGTATTCCTACTAAATAAAAATATTCCCTTAGCATCTGTTGTAGTGTTGATTCTCTTCAGCAAATGACTTAATTGTGTGGATTATCTATGATTCTGCCCAATGGTGTATTGTTTAGGTTATCTATATAACTAATTGTTAGTTGTTTATTTAATTTCGTTAACACTTATTAAGGAAGTTGGCTTAGGTATAGTTTTGCAACTTTTGTGCAATTTTATACCTCTTTTTCTTTTTTCTAATCCAAAGTTTCACGTCTGCAATATTTGCATATTTTCTGAACGTATAATTTGTTAATGCTTTTACCTGGATTTTCTCTAGTGCACGTCAAAAGGTGATACAACTCCCACTGTGGGCTTGATTGGTTGCAGAATAAAAGTTTGGTGGCCCATGGATAAGAAGTAAGTAGCTCTTAACTCGAGAGGAGTAAATGTTCTTTCTAGTTCTTTCAAGCTACGTTCTGCCACAGCTTTCTTGGAGATCATTCCTTTTTGTTTTTTCCTTGCATGGTTAAACTTCCTTTTGTGCTTATTTTTCATCAGGCTCGTTGATTGCCTTGGAGCAATACTTGTAGAGATGTTTATTTGTGCTCTTAACGCATCATGGTTATCATTGTTGCTTCTTCTCGTATCCTCTTTATTCTTTTTCTCAACTTTTGTTGTTTGTCATCCATTACTATTGTGCTCATAGATCATGGGGATTTTGTCTGAGTTTTCTTCTATAATCTCTACTCTGATTGTGGTCTGATATTGTGGTTAATGTGGCCTTCAAGATTATTAGGTTAGTGTTCTAACTCCAAGTATTTGACAGGTTCTATGAAGGTGTTGTTAAGTCTTTTGACACTCAGAAAAGCAAACACGTTGTAAGCTGCATTTCCAATACATCAGATTTTTGTATTTCTATAGTTAACGAACTTACTGCAATTCTTTTTAATATGTCACCTTCTATTGATTCTTTGCTATGATTTGTTATCAAATGTACCAAAGGTGCTATATGAGGATGGTGATGTAGAAGTCCTCCGATTGGAAAAGGAGTGTTGGGAGCTTGTTGGTGGTGTGCAGAAGCCTGTGAAGGTACGCTTTTTCTTTTAGAGTTCCTTCATCCTTGCAAACTTTTTATTTTTATTCTTACAGTGAAGCCATGCATTGTGGCTTTTCTGATCACATTTGGACACCATTTACAGGGTTCAAATTCCAAAAAGGTTTCACGCTACGAGAAAGCGTAAGTGATTCATTTGCTTTAGTAGTTACGGTTTTTTTTTAAAATTCTTTTTGTGATTATTGCAATTCCTTTTCTTCTTCTTACAAGTTCAGGGGATTCCGTTTTATATGGTACTTGAAAATGAGGAATTGTATTGTTGAGTGTTTGAATTGTGTTGATGGTACTTCTCTTGTTGAATGCTGTGGATATCATACCTCAGGTTGTATAGTTCTTCTCCCTATTGAAGTAGATGGGTTGGTATAACGAGTATTTCTGCCTTTGTTGTTCCAGACTATTATTAAGTGTTGACAACTACCTTAATTCTTTTCTAAATCTTGAACTTTTAATGCCTTTCACGGAAGAATTGTTGACTTAGCATAAAGTAGTTCTTTTAAGTCTTGTGCATTATGCAAATAAGCTGTGGGAATAAGTGGATATCTTCATTTATATGTCCCCTTTTAGTTTTGTTTTATGTCTTCCGGCGCCTTGTGTATTTGCATCATAGAGGAATTATAAATATCTTTAACCTCCTCGTCTGCATTTAATGACTGCAGATCTGGAGAGAGGAAAAATAAAGCTCTTGCTGCCTCCAGGCAAAAGAAAGAGACAGATAAGATGTGAGCTTGATTCTGTAACTTGATTGCATAATTTGTTTGTGTATTTCCTATTTGCCTTATGCATTCTGTTTTGCTTGACAGGCCTCCATTATCGCAAGTACAAGGGAAAAGAACTCCAAGGAAGAATTTGAAGTATGGACAAAAAGGCCCATCAAAATCTTCTTTGAGCAGAAGAAGCCTGCTTTTAGGCAAGCCGTTGGCAAGCTCAAAGTCCAAGGTGGACAATTTAAGCTCAGGTAAGGCTCTTGTGATTCTCTTTTGCTTTCAATTTCTTGATTTATTATTCTTGTTGTCATTCTACTTAATCGTATCATTTGCTGCTTTGTATATTCTGTTATGCAATGATCAACAAATGAAAGGGGAGAGAGAGAGAGAGAGTCTGGAAGCCATTTATAGACATGGAGGGGAGGGTATGGTTAGGTTTTTAAGAGGGTGGAGTCTATCAGGTGGCTGATGAGGGTGGGAAAGGAGGCAATAGTTTTGCAAAGTTATTTTCTGATGGAGAGAGATAATTGGATATATTCTGAGGTGAAAAATATAAGAGAGTGCGGAACTATCAGAGTGATGGAATGTTGAATGGGAAGATGAGTGGCATTTGATGATTTAAAATGCAGCAAATGCCATCTCTTTCTTTAAGGAAAGAACAAATACCTCATTTGGTCGGATATGAAAATTCTAGGGGTGGGCATATATCGGTTTATATCGGTTTTGTATCCGAAAAATATGAACCGAATAAAAATTGATTTTTTAAAAAAAAAAACGAATACAACTTTTTTTTAAAAAAAAACCGAATACAATTTTTTTTAAAAAAAACCGATATGTTCGGTTTATATCGCCGAACGTATCAGATTATATCGATTTTTTCTAGTGGGCCGGGTCGGAGAATTTTCTATTTTTTTTTAAAAATTGAATTTCCAAAACTGAAATTAACATTCACACCTACACTATCATGAAATTTCAATGTTGAAATCTATTGTGTATCGTGAGATGTTTACTAAAGAAAAAGGAAAATTAGAAATCGATTGGGGGAAAACATAAATTGATTGGGAAAACGGACGTATTTCTAAAAATTGGCTGCGCCAAACCGCCTTATGGCGGTTTGACCGGCCCCGTCTCGAAAAAATACGCAAAATAAAAAAAAATCGGGTAAAACGGACATCCGAGCGCAGAGTTATGACCATTTAAAGTTTTACCAATTTACAACTACTTTCTCTCCCTATATTTTATGTCAATGCTTCCGTGATATGTTAATCAAGTTCATGCCGCATGCGACTTCCGTAAAAGCTTCATAGATTGACTTCAATGGCTATGATTCAAGAGATAGTAGTAGCCTAAAATAAAAAATAAAAAAATTATATATTTAATTCGGTTTTTCGGTTCGGTTCGTATCCGAAATT
Source organism: Anisodus tanguticus (assembly GCA_034509755.1). Taxonomy (NCBI): domain Eukaryota; kingdom Viridiplantae; phylum Streptophyta; class Magnoliopsida; order Solanales; family Solanaceae; genus Anisodus; species Anisodus tanguticus. Next base: position 192,666 of record CM067543.1, on the reverse strand, counting down.
AAAAAACCGAACCGAATCACTAAATCCTGATTCGGTTTTTCAAAAAATCGAACCGAATTTCGGTTCCGTAAAGTTTTTTCTGTTCGACGGGTTTTTTGCCCACCCCTAGAAAATTCCTCCAAGTTTAGAGTACTTCTCTAAGTTAATTTTTAACTCAAAGAACAATTACCACCTTTTCTTTAGTCTCATGGGAATTGATCGAAGAAAGTGGAAAGTTTCTTTCAGTTGTGGCCTTTGGAGAAATGTAAGTCCCCGAACCATGGCCTGGGTGAAACATGACACTCGGTGCCTGATTGTATGTGATTGAGTGAATCACATGGCTGCTGAATCAACTTGGACATCTAAAGCATGCACTAAAAATGATAATAAAACATGCAAACTGAATACAAAATATAATCTGAAAATATATATTTTGTGGAAGTATCTGAAAACATGTTAAGTTTGAAAACCAATGCTGACATGACATACTAAACTAATCTATGAAACCTCTGAACATGAGTCTGACTGCAAAACTGTTTACTAGTATAAGGCCTTGACATAACTCTACTATAATGTATAATCGTAAACTTATAGATTGACACCCCGAATGAGATGGGACTCACCAAATAACTGGTACTGAAGCAATCCTAACGAGCATATTCGTCGTCCTGAAACTAAGCACCTGCACCGTGAAGTGCAGGCCCTATGCTAAGGGACGTTAATACATTTGAATTGTACTGTACGTCAAACAACTGAAGGAATAAGCTGACACATGAAGTAATAAGAACATGAAACTGAAACTGAACATGAGCATGATCTGACATGCGTGTAAAACATGTATAAAATTTGTAAAATTCATGTCTGTAAAACTGTATATCCGTATATCCGTATATTTGTATATATGTGGGGACAACAGTAGTATAACCGACAACATGAATCACCACGTGAGTACGTGGAGTCTGGTACCTGGCCCGACAACAGAGCGCTCCCATAGCTTACCGGGGTATAAGACATGAACATGACATGAAAGGATCCAATCTGCAATTTGAAGGTATCGTCCTCTAGCGGAGCGACCCTTATCCTACGGTGGCATACGTAGTTTCAGGCTATCTGAGCCTTTTCGGTGAACTATGCAACTTCTAAAACATGTACTTGAAAATAGTGGCTCGTAAGCCCATGAGTTTCATGAAAGCAACTTGTAAAGCATGGTTTGAAATCATAATTTAGCATGTGAAATAGATATATCATATAACTTGTATAAATAATGATAAAGCATGTTTCATGGACGGAGTAACAATGATCATAACTTGTAATTTAAGAACTCATGGAATTCAAAGCATGCATTCATGGATTACAACAACAAAAAATCCGAAAACGAGGCGTGGGAAGAACATAGATATTCCCACACGTAGATAGAAGCTCTACATACCTTAGTCGCTCCAAAACTTGAAGAAAAGGTCTTAACTATTGAATAAGAAACCCAAAGCTTTAAACTTGAATCCTTGAGAAGAGTTTTCACCGATTGTCGTAGCTACTGTTCATAGCTCAAACCACACTGCTCTGGACCTCCAAATCCGATCTCCGCCGTTCACATTTAAGACCTATATGTTGTGACCACTCCGTTAAAATTTGGGCTCGATCCAACGGTTAATTTATCGAAAAACGCCAAAGGAAGCTGGCTGGTTGGAGGGAAAATCTACAACAAAATTACTAGGGTTTTGCGTTTGATGGAGTGCATCTAAATCAATTCTATTTCATGATTATAACCATTAAATGTCTAAAACATAATAATAACTCCATATAATCTATTAATGATTTAGGGGCTTACCTTTTTTGAAGAAATCCCAAAGCTCCATTCCAAATTCGACCTTGAACGGATTTTTCTAAAATCTAGCGATTCCAAATAATGATTCGGTGTTAATCTAGTGTTAACTTAATCTAATTGACATAGGGATTTGAATAAGAACTTACCTTAGGTGTTTGGTAGCAGCTCTGGTCGAAAATCCTCACATAAAACGTTTTAGGGTTGTATTTATAGGTTATCATAAAAGGCTTGGGTTTTAAAACCTAATCCTACAAGAATCGGGATTTCGATTTTACACGTCCTCAGTAAATCGGCCATAACTTTTCATACAGAACTTCGTTTGACATGGGCCTTAAATGGATGGAAAAGTATTTCAAAGGGCTACAACTTTCATGTAGGAAGTTTTCCAAATTCCTTATAGATTTATCCGTAAACTCGGTTTAAGTGAGGTCTGCTGCAAACTCACTTTAAAACATGCTCCGTAGAGTAGCGTCCATCATTTTCCCATCGTACGGTTCAAACCATAGCCCCAAGTTACGAGGTGTTACAAGAAACATTTGAACGAGTGGGATACGATACTTTAGTGGCAATACATCTTTCAAGATAGGGGATGGGACTAGGGTTAATTTCAAGGGATACAAGTGGTGTGGAGACGAGACTTTTTTTTGATAACCGATGGTGTGGAGACAAGATTGACCCACATTCCCAAACATCTACAGAGGTTCATGCCAAAAGGAGATAACCGTCCAACATATTTGGATAGTACAAGAAGGGAACATCCTTTTGGATCCTCTAGTTCCAGAAGAGATCTTCAGGATTGGAAGATTGAGGAATCCAAAGCCTCATTGAAATGCTTTAAAACAAACTCCATCATTAGAAAAAAAACTCTTGAAAATGGGAGATATATATTGGAAAGAAATTACAAGTATCTATAAAGTCAGAAACTTTTGCTTGTTTCCCTTTTTGTGACAGCTGTTAGTAAATTGCCTTCTTTTTATTTCTCTTTCAACTTCAACTGAAAATATTGTGAGAAAACATTAGACGACGGTTTAAAATTTTGTAAGTTATTGCAAAGATTAGACGACAATGACAATCTAATGTTTTGTTGGTAAGGTTGAGCAATATATGAGTAAATATTAGACTCGAGTCTAACCTTCCCCGATCTTTCAATGGTTATATTTGCACAACTTTATAAAATAGGTACTAAAATAAATGTGGCCTAAAAAAGGGACATTTGCAGAAGTCGGGCAATAATTTGTCCTCGTGCCACAACTATTCAAAAGTAGGAGGGAAATAGAAAACTTTTTATCTCTTAATTTTCAATCTAGAGTATGAAAAGAGATGTTCTTCTAATCACTCTCTTTTGGCTTCTCGTGATATCCAGAAATAGCCTTGTTGTAAATTTGTAATCAACAAGTTTGAATGGGTTGAGGATAACCATGGTACTCGTGTTGCATTTACCACAGTTAAATCTACACTGGCATCTGTTTCTGCTCTTACGATGTTGTCACTAGGAGCTCCTGTGTTAATTTACTTGACGATCTTAAACTTTGTTGTCCCATTCCACTGGATTCCTTTCCCTGTTGTGTTCCTGCCAAATGATCCTTTTTCAGTAATCTCAACTATTTACTGCTAAATCAAATTTATAATGTTCTCAAGTAGTATCAGAGCTTCCATTATGTCTTAGTTGCTGAGGTCGAATAATTTTGACAGTTTTCGTTATAGTATTCATGATCTCCCCTAACTTTCTAATCTGACATTTGGCTTTACTAGGTAATTCAGAAAGTGAGCAGAAAGAGAGTACGCATGAGAGTTTGTCTGAACAGGAACTGTCTGACAAGGATGAGATATCATACTCTGATGGGAAACCAGGGACTGATGCTGACAGGTCGAGTGGTGAGGAAGAATCTGAAGAAGAAGAGAATAAAGAATTTGAGGATGAATCTGGCACCCCTCAGGATTCTCGTGGATCAGATGAGGAGATCTCTTCTTCACATGAGAAACCACAGGCAGATGTATCTACAGAGAAGTCGAATGATGATGCTGAAAGATCAGATTCTCATGGGAGTATAGGAGATGATGCGGACAGTCATTCAACTGATCGAGGCGACTCTAAAGGGAGTTCGGCTGTTAAATCTGATGAAGCATTATCCGACGATGAGCTACTTGTAATGCCTATTCTTATTCGCTATTTATTGAAACTTAAAATTCTTCATGACTGATAGTTTAGTAATAAACTATTGTCATACACAGAGCACGTGGAAACAACGAGCAGGGAAATCGGCTGGAGGGAAGTAAACCAGCAGAAAAGGCCATCATGTGATCCTGGCTAATGATTTGTAGAAATGCAGCATCCTGGAGAGCACGTGGCATCAAGCCAAATACCGTCATCCTAAGAAGCTTGCTGCAAGAAGATGATACTATTAACAGTGACATTAATAAGTTTATGAAGTACATTTTACCACATAGAAAATGGTAGGGTACAGGTTTATTAAAAGGTAGGAAGTAAGGACAAGAATGTGCATTCCCACAGTTTGTGTAGCTGCGGTCTAGAGGTAACTGATATGTGTCAATAGCAGTTGTCTTAGGCATTGTACAGCTCTAGTTTAGTAAGTTAGCATAAACTTACCCAACTAGCCGATCCTGTGTTGCAGCTCGGTTTTTGTTGTAGTTTTGTGTCTTCATTTTGTTTATTTTGTTGTTTAGAGTAGTAATAGAATCACGTCTGTTCGTAGTTCCTCCTTTTATATGACCCGTGGATTTTTGTGAACTGTAGATTTGTGGTGTATGAGATTAGTAACATTTGCACGCTTTTCGTTTTTTATTTGCTTCTGAATCTGAACATTTGTGAATGCAAGGTGGTAAGAATTAGCTTTGAGAATTTAGAGGCGCCACTCGAAGTCTGTTTTCTCTCTGGATATTTTATATAATATATACACAATTATAAACCTGACTACCACTATTTGGGAGATTCCCGTTTAATTACCTAACATGATTATATTTACCTATTGTAAACAAAGTAAGTTTAAGATCTATTTTTTTCCAATTTTATGCCCTAATCTTCCCCATTTTCTCAACAACTCGATTTATAATAATCTGATTTGATACTTCTCTAGATTTGCTTAATGCGTTGGTTCTTGGGGAGAGTACATGGATGCGCCCCATAGGCAAAACAATTACCCGAAAATGTCTCACTTTCATGCCCCTAAAATCAAATCATTATCCGGGTGCTTCCAAAACTATGTTAACAACATAGTATCGCCCTATTTCTTATATACCACGGTGTCACAAAAGACTTCTTTCATTTCTTTAAAACAGTCATCCCTCTATGAAACTCATATAGCATATATAATATACTGATTGAGTATCATAGAGAATCATGTTCATTTATTTAAAATAAACAGTTTTCTCAAAAAATATCATCATCTTATATACATATACTGAGATGGTATCAAGAAGGACTGCTTCAGTCCTTAATGAGACACTCTCTCAGTCTTCCATGATACTATCATGGTACATAAAAATACTGAGATGGTATCATGAAATAAGAGTTTTGGGTGAGGGAGTATCCGGGTAAATATTTTCTATCGGTTGATTAGAAGTAAATTAGTTTATGAGGGGTATGACCGGATAAATATTTTATCTTAAATGAGTATTTTGTATTGTTTTTCCTTGATTCTTTGACGGAGTCATATCTTGTCCGTAACAAGCAAACCGCACGTAAGTCCAAAATATATTCACAATTAACATAGTAGCTTGTTTCATATGATCAAGAAAATCTAAATGAATCTTTGAACATTCATACAATGCAAAATATGTGCTTGCTGCTAAATAATTTTTCGTTTTGAAAATTAGAAAGAAATACATATCTTCTAGGTGAAAAAGCAAATAAACTCTTAGATAAAATGAAATGACAGTAAGCTATGCTACTTGGACTTGCTGGAGCACTTTAATTACAGAGTATTTCTCCACTTTTAACATATTTCACGGTGCTGCTTTTATTTTTCTCAAATATTCATAGCCCATATATTTCTCTTACTTTAATTTATAGCAATGAATAATTTATTGATATTTCTTTTTGTGAGTCTATATTTCATATTGAGGGGGGTACTCTGCCAAATTGAGGAAATGACTTTTTCTGCTTTGTGACAAGTTTTTAAAGTTTCAATTTAATGGTATGTTTGGTACGATAGAAGTCATTTTTCAAAGAATGTTCTTCAAAAAATAAGTTAATTTTCTTATTGTTATGCACCGTACAACCCTCACATATATGCAAGGAAAATTATGAAAATAATAACTTATGGTTGATCAAATTTTCAGAACAAAGGTACTTTCAATAAATAAACAAGCACGCGTAAGAGTAAAATTTTAATTACACATATATTAAATCATATCAATTTGTCATAGTTTTAACTAAGTTACGTTATATACTGAGATACGATCCATGTTCATATGGCAATATTCTTAATTAATCACAATCAAGTAGTAACGCTTATATATATATACGAGGCATATGCCATGCACTTACTTTAATTGAGTTCATGTACTATTTATAGGAGTCTGCCGAAGGAAAAAAAATCATGGGATTCAACTTGTCACTGAAGGGATTTGTTGGTTCAAAACAAATAAGTAAGGCATATCGGAAGTTTAAAATATTATTCTTACTTACCCCAACAATTACTTTTGGTATGGTTATATGATAATCAAAACCTGTAACATAAAAACATGAACACTTACAGGTTGTATTATTTGGAATCTTTATCAATTGTGGGTTCGCACGCGAAAGCCCTTTCGATTGCAAGCTCCAAGCTTCAATGTATTTCTCTTTTTGAAAGCTAGGAAATCCGGCAGAGGTTCGAGAGAGTGTTTTGATTCTAAGACTTAGAATAATAATATGAAATTAAGTGTACTGAATAATGAAGTGAATGTCTATATTTATAGGTGAAAAATTAGGTCAAGCCGGATTAGGGTTTGACCTTGGTCCTGGCCCAAAAATCGAGATAGATTAGATCATTAGCGTCGCGACCCTATGGTGTGGGCGCCGCGGCGCTTGATGTGGCCCTACACCATCTCGATTTATTTTCCGCACATTCTTAATTAAATCCAAAATCCAATTTTGACTTAATTAAAACAATCATTATTCATTTAAATAGCTCGATTCTAAATCGAATATTTAATACTCTCTCAATACATCTTTAGACCGAAAAGACAATCGACATAGTGTGACCCTACAGGCCTTTATATATCGACATTAATCAAATTAAGGTCTACGAGGAACTCCTAGACGATGCCGTAAGACGAACTCAATATGTGAAGTACGTTTATACGAATCCAATAAACTTAATCTCTATGTGGTAAGATAAAATCATTTCATTCACGACACACCCGATCAAGCTTAGGATTTGTCAAGTGTCTATCCAAATGGCTTAATCATTGTATATCATCTATATTAGTTGACAACTAGATCATATTCTAAATATGTCTATTGCGTTGGCCAACGACTTAGTCAACCTAATATCACTGAGAATCTGAGTGTTCTCTCGAATATACATTCGAGGAATGAATCCTAATCTTGGCTCAACTACCACCTTTAATCCACATCGTAATGTACCAAATACAAGCCGTATCTCAACCTATAATGCATTTGAGCTTAAGACAGGATCAATGTATATTACTTTGTAGACAAGGTGCGTATTGACCTCAAGTCTAAGGACTTCTATCTCCCACATGCTGAACATACTTTAGACAAGTATAACAACCAGTATATCAGCAGGGTATACCAATACTTCCAAAGTATCCATGTGTCCATTACGAGCAGCCATTACTCGTAGCAGGTGAGACATACTACATCCTCTAAGGATGTGATGCAGACCACATGTCGACTTATCACATATCATCGATATCCCATTCTCGATGATCATTAGTCGAGGCTATTTTAAGAGTTATGTTATAATATTAATATCTCACATTATTAATAACAACGTAACCTCCAGGGATGCATATTATAGAATATTATAAATAATAAATTAATAATTGCAAATGCCAAAATATTAATCTCCATTAATAATAATATGAATGTGTATAAAGTACATTTGTCCTAATACAGATTGTCTCTAGGACATAAATATACTTTCAGTCACAAAGATTAATACTGATTTGCATCTTCAGACTCATGCGATGTCGGCTCTTCTAGAGGTTGATCAGATCTACTTAATGGATTTTATTAAGATACTAACCTTTCTGCAATCCACGCCAAGCATGTGACAATTAGGTCAAAGGACATTCAACTTCACACATCGATCCACCGCCGATTTAAGCCTAACAAGTAAAGCATATGCATTAGATCTCAAAAATTTTGAGGCCTTAAAATTAGTAAACACTCTTTTTGTTATTATTTATGTATCTTACTTTTTTTCATCTATTTAAAAATAATATTACTTTTTATACAAAGTATTTTTTAAATTTCCGACATGCTACATGATATATTTGTTACACCTTGTAAGTTTCACGTTCGTTCCGTCACCGATTGATATAGATATTTCAAAAAGAGGTATGACCTGACAGAAGGGTAATGAAGGTTTATAGATTGTTTATGAAAGTTCCGAAGTGTATGGAAGTTAAACAGATCAAAGAAAATATGTTTCGACGAAATCGGAAAACTGTGCATTTTGACGGCAAGGTTGACGGACCGTCAAAAGGGTCATTCTGAACTGTCAAATGTCCTGCAAGATGTCAGAACACATGGATGGTTTGACGGTCTAGATTGTCGGACCGTCAATCCGGCCATCAAATGGGGTCGGTGCAAATTTTCAGTCGGGTATATAATGTTTTGGTCGACCATTTGACCTTATTTTCTCCTAAATTAACCCTAAGTCACTTCTAAATCCTCTCTAAGGTGTTGGATCATTCCTAGATCAAAACCAAGCCACATCAAGTGTAATCAACATAGTAAATCCCATGGTTAATGTTATAATCATCTTTTCCTCGTAGAACTGATTCCGGAAACCCGTAGAAATGGAGCAAGCTATTGTTTTAAGGAGATATCTACATGTAAAGGTGAGTTTTATCCTCTTCTGTCGATTCTTATGGTTAATTGATGATTTGGAACAAGTTATGGAATGATTCTCATAGTCAAAACTCGTAAACCTTTGGAATCGGGGTTATGTAACTTGTTGAGTTATTTTACTTAAAATATAAGGTAAAGTTGGTAATCAAATTGGTTACATATGTTGAAGGGTTAAGGAAGGTGCGATTGAAAAGATTATGGGATCGGATTATATAGAGTTTCTTTATAAAGGAAGTCTAAAGAACCCTATATGTTTGAAGTTGTCAAATGATGCCTAAGTGAGTTTCTTTATAGGATTTGGATTCGATATTAATATTATATGCTATAGATAACTATCCGTAAGGAGTGCGAGGCCTCACGGGACATAACTCATTTCTTTGATAAGGTATGTAGGCCTTTCCTTCCCTTTCGGCATGATCTCTATAAACGTGATGTAAACGAAACGCTACCCTATAGAAATTCCATTCTTGATAACTGGAAGCCTCTTTGTTGAGTCAAGATCATATAATATCATTCTCAGAGAGTTTATTCATGAGTTGTAAGTTGATAAGGTCATGTAATGATAAGGATGTCAGTCTCATAATATTGATCTCAGGTATAACAACCTTACATCACTCCAACTGAATTGATAAGCATGAAATGTCCTTCAGTTGTCGGTCATATATATATATATATATATTATGCATTCATATTTTTCTCAGAGGCCTATGGCGTTATATACGCAGCTTATACACATATAACATTGATGATATTTCCCGCAGAGGCCTATGGCATTATATACAAAACTTATACATACTTGACATTGATGACATTGTCCTCAGAGGCATACGCCGTTATATACTCATGTACTGTGAAATCACAGTATATTTGATGTCTTTTACTTATGCTTTTATTTATCTTAAAGTATATTTTACGTCATTTCTTATGTATATGTGTTGTTTTATAGGACAAGGAGTGCGGAGACGAAATACAAGAAAAAAAGAGCAAAAAGGCCAAAAACATGACATGCGAACCACAAATATTATATGCAGACCGCAGCAGGAACCTCAAGAATTTGAACTAGAGAAAAGCATGGTCTGCGGCGTGACATGCGAACCACAGGTCATGTCTGCGAACCGCATACCATGCCATTGAAGACCTAAAAATTGACATAACCTGTGGTACAAGAACATGGCTTGTGGACGCAAGTTATGTCTGCAATGTGGGTTGAGGTTCGCATATGGTGACGCGGGGAAATTTTGTCCAATTTTGGAGCATGAATTTTAGAGGCTTTAAATAGTTCCTAGGGTTTTGGGCCTTATCATTCCATATCAGTTTGTATTCCTAATGCTCAAAACATTCCATTGTTCTTGATTTTAAGCTTCTGAGGAGGATTAAACAACATCTATGGATTCAAATTCATCTTAGTTCTTAATTACTTTGTAAGTGCCAATGTTTTCATATCAATTTAATGATTTTATTTTAATTATCATGAGTAGCTAAATACATAGCTAGGATTGTGCACCTCAAAGGGTGTGATTAATGATTTGGGTGTTTTAATGCTTGACTAGATTAGGTATCAATATTATACTCCATTAATGCCTCTTTATATATTGGTATCAATGGTGGCCAACTTTGGTAGTGCCCCACAACCATTTATTGCTTGGAAAAGAATAATTGGTGGGGGAAATAGTAATGGAATAGATTTAGGACTTTAACTCATATCTAATACTCAAAGCTAGGAATATAATGGGTAATATGAGAATTGAATGGGTGTATTGATTAGCACATCCTAGGTCTTGGAAAAGCCTAGTGATGAAATTTATTAGAAAATTAGGTATAAACCTTTAATTGACCCATCTTATAGTATAATAGGTATCCAATTGAAATCAAGCATATCCTCAATTACATTAATCCGCCTAGAGGGAACACAACCCTAGTCCTCTCCTTACTTGAATTACAAATTTGCAATTAGTTCATACTTGAATTGAAAAGTTGATTTTAATCAAAACAAACATTATTTCTCAACACCTTTAAAATATAGACTAAGTGTCGAGGTTTATATTTGAATTGTACTTGTTCTCATTGTATTCCCTGTGGGATTCGACCCCAACCTTTGTTAGATTCTATATTTGCTTCGATCGCTTTACATCCTTTTTGGAGGTGTAATTTGAGCTTATCAAATGCGATTAGTACACATATCTATACAGTTTGAAGTACCGTGGAATTATAAGTTTCATGTGGTATCTCTCATTTCCTTGGCTATTATTGGTTTATTTATAGCCGATTATGCCCTACATATTTTCGGTACATCTTTCGTACTAATGTCCCTTCTGGAGCATTTCATTTCATGCCTGCATGTAAAAATAGACATAGCAGCACTCCTACTCAGTAGGTGATTTACTCAGCTGTGATATTGTTGCACTCCCTTCTCTTGGAGTTGCAGTACATGAGTCCTTAGGTATTGTTTTATATATGCTACTAGTATTTTGGGGTATGGCGGGGCCCTGTCCCAACATATTGGTATGTACATATTACTTTTAAAGGCTTGTAGACCTATGTATAGTGGATGTTGGTATGTCATGGCCTTGTCAGCCCTTTTTGTTATCAGTACACTCATCTAGTGGCCTTGTCGGCCTTGTCTATCTGTATATATATCCTGTTGGGACTCTTCTACGTGCATGTTATTATTCAGTGGATCATCTTCAACTAAATCACTATCCTTTGTTACATACAATGGATCATCTCCAAAGTCGGTATTATTCTCAACGATGGACAACAACGCCACAAAAGATACTAAGGAAGCACTGTCAATAAAATTCACTATCTGCAATGACAATACCACGTGATGCAAAATAACAACTTTTGAGAACCCAAAGTAGAATTTGGTTCTCAAGAATCATCATGTCACGGAATATAACGTTCAGCGTGACCTGGTTCATATCATCCAAAACTTCTTAATGGTAAAGCACTTTGAGGGTGGAGATGTTGACATTAACAAGAGTGATAAGTGTTAGTTTTGATGTTTGACAAAGAGAATGCAAAAAGTGAATGAACCAGGTCTGTGGACTTAATCTATCCAACAGACAAATGCAGTATAAAGTTAGATAAATCAGGGCAGAAGTCAAATGAACCAGGTCTAAGAACATGTTCCTTATCAGACACACTAGCGAGACAGAGTTGACAGGAACAAATGCGAGGACCAGGTCCAAGAACGTGTTACTTCTCAGAGTCCTACCGCGAGTAGAATTTATGGTTTTATGATAAAGACTTGGCATAAAAGGGTGCAAGATTTCTTGCCATAATTATCAAGATAATTTGAATTTCTACAAGAAAACTAAAGTTGCGTAAAGGTGCAAGAATCCAAACCAAATCAAACCCTATTTTACACGATATGCCGTATCGTGTAGGGCGTGATGAAAAACAATTGTTATATATATCCAAGTCTTGCCTTGAAGAAAATGACTCACACACAAAGAGAGAAATTTAGAAACTTAAGCAAACTCTGTCAAGCATACTGAGAGAGTTCTGATTTCATTAGTGCGACCTAATACGACGAAGAATATTAAATAAGTTGTGTTACGAAGTTTATGTTTACAGTTCTTGAGTCTAAATTCTTGTATTATGATTGATCTTCGAGTTGTACCTTTATCTGCTTTCATAGAAGCATATTGTTAGGTATAAACAGATAGTCAAATTCAACTTCAAGTTGGGGATCAACTTGGAGTGGGCTTACTAGTCTAGAGAGATTAGTAAGATAGTTTTTAGAGTTTATAGTTTCTAGGTTACAGAATTTGTAACTTGAATTTGCACAGGCGCTACGCTTAGAACAACGTAAATCCTACAGAGGTATATGTCATGATTTTTCTACCTTTGTGAGCCGGGTGCTTTCAACGTAAAGATTGATGTGTCCTTTCCTTACTGTTCTTTATTATTCCGCAGGCGCTACGCTTAGAACAAGTAAGGTAACATATTTCATCCTATAGGCGAAAACTAAATATTACGTTGGATAGATATTTGATCGTGCAGAATATCAGGAAATACCAAAACTTCAAATGATCTATTTCCTCTAAAAATTCATAAAGATTAAATAATGCAGTGTCTAAATCGACAAAAACCTTCACTACTATGTCCTTTTTGAAGTCATATACTTCTCTCAGCTCCGAGTTTCACCATGATACTCTATAAAAACTGACTTATAAAAACATTTTCAACAATTTTGATAACTAAAAATCATTTATGATACTTTACGGCAATTTTTTTTTTACAAATTAGCAAATGATGCAAGAAATATTTTCCCCCATGAATGGATTCTCGATCTTCTTAATGAATTCTAACAACTACTACCTTTTCTATTATGGAAATATTTAAGGTGTTCTATATATTTGTGGCTTAAGAAGATATTTACGTTTGACATATGTCTAGTCCAAATTCGGTGATAATTAATTCTCTACTCATACCCTTTTAGGGATTGACAAATAATCTTCAAGGATATCTAATTGGTCTTTTATGTTTAGCGCCTCTTAATCAAATTTGTAATTGAGTTGATCAAAATCTTTATAACATTTCGTAATATAGTTCGGTAAAAGAATTCTGGATAATAATAATAATAAAAATGGCTTTCTCCATTCACTTTAATGATCTAGTTATATTTAACACAATACTCATATTAATTGATGTTTACTCTTACGTTTTGAGAATGTTTTATGAAATAAGTAATTAATGCAAAGTATAAAATATAAAAAAAATATTTTTTTAATATACTAAATTTTTAAATAAAAATAAAAATGTAATTTTAATATGGTGACGAGTAAAAGTGAACCAAGAAAATGTGTATGAATAATCACACGGACTCCAAAAGGGAAATGGTCAAATAAAGTAAAACAAAATGAAAATAGATAGGGACAGGAGGAAAGCGCGTGAATAGAATAATTAAGGTTGTAAATGAAATCTATAAGTAAGATTGTGTAGATATGTAAGTAATTAATTCAACCTAACTCTCAAACATCTCATTTGAAGGCATCTATCTGGGTGTGTTTGAGGTGAGTTAAAGACCATCTCTGGCATCTATCTGGGTGTGTTTGAGGTGAGTTAAAGACCATCTGTGTCAGTCTTAGGGTTCTTTTTTCAAGTGTTGTATTGAAGAGGTAATTAAATTGAGTATGGGAGACAAATGTGGACAGCTAAAAGTGAGAGTTGTACAAGGAAGACGGTTGGTTATTAGGGACTTCAACAGCAGTGATCCCTATGTGATTCTCAAGCTTGGTAATCAGGTTGTCTATTTCTTTCTTACTCAATATTTATCTTACTTCCCTTTTTAGTCCAAAGTTCACGGAGTAACTTGTAGACCGTGAATTCAAGCCGTAGAAACAACCTCTTGCAGAAATGCAAGTTTAGACTTAGTGGTCCAGCCCTTCTCCGGACCCTGCATACAGCGAGAGCTTAGTACACCCGGTGCTAGTACACCAGGTGCTCCTTTGATTCTGTCGGGTGAATACAATCAAATACAATTAAACAGAATCCAATTCTGATGTAATTGATCTGTTTCAAAATATTTGTCTCTTTGCTTTTTTGACAACTCTTCAATTTCAGCTTTCCACATGACATGTCAAGATTAAAGAACATTTTGGTATATTCTTCATATCTTTAATTTAATTTAAGACCACAAGATTCAAGTCTTCTTTACTTTCTTAATCTCCGTGATTCTTTATTTTCTTAAACTCCGTATCAAGTCAAAATCAGACAAACATTTTGAAACATTTTGGAAGGGGGGGAGTATATGTTTAAGTTGTGTATCAATGTGGAATTGTCACTTGTTTTACTACTTCCACCACCTCATTCTTACTGCATCTATTTGTTGTACCAGACTGCAAGAACCAAGGTCAAAAATAGTTGCCTTAATCCTGTTTGGAATGAAGAATTTGATTTTTCCATTTCTGAACCTGCTGAGCTTCTCAAATTGGTAAACCTCTCAAATTCATTTACTTTATCTCAAATTGTGCTAAGGGATAATGTGTAAATGTTACAGCTCTACCTTGTGATGTTTGTATATCTGAGTAATAGAATAGTGTAAAACGGAATCTAGCAGTGTTAACAACAACATCAACATACAACAACAACAATAACATACCCAGTGAAATCTCACAACGTGGGGTCGGGGAGGGTAGAGTGTACGCAAACCTTAACTCTACCTTGGTAGGTAGAATGACTGTTTTCGAAAGACCCTCGGCTCAAGACAAATCATAAGCACAAGCAAAGCAAGAGAAACGGTCAGAGACCCGGACAAGAAATTTAAAGCAGTATGAAAGTGTTGGTAATAAAAGCGAATAAGCCATGATAACGCATTCTGAAAAAAGAAGCAGTATCTAACGCAAGTAAATAAGATAAATAAAGTACACTAAAGAACACATAGCAGCAGAAATCAAACGACAGGGGAATATAAAGTAATATTGCGTCTACTAGTATGATAGGCTAAGCAGGCCTACAATAATAACACTACAACTACCAGTTTGTAAGCGTAAGTAGGATTACGCTCAACTACCTACTACCCTTCTACCATAATCCGTGTCCTCCACAACCCCCTATTTAAGGTCATGTCCTCAGTAAGTTGCACTTGTGCCATATCCCGTCTAATCACCTCTCCCCAATACTTTTTCGGCCTACCTCTACCCCTCTTGAACCCGTCCATAGCCAACCTCTCATAACTCCGCACTGGGTCATTTGTCTCTCCTCTGCACATGCCCGAACCATCTCAACCTCGCTTCCCGCATCTTATCCTCCACCGAAGTCACTCCACTCTGTCCCGAATATCATCATTTTTAATCTTATCCCTCCTTGTATATCCACACATCCATCTCAGCATCCTCATCTCCGCAACTTTCATCTTTTGGATGTGCGAAGTCTTGACTGGCCAACACTTCGCCCCATACAACATAGTCGGTCTAATCACCACCCTATAGAACTTGCCTTTAAGTTTAGGAACAAGTCGGGTCTGGGGAAGGTAGGTTGTATGCAGACCTTACCCCTACCTTGAGAGGTAGGGAGGCTGTTTCCGATAGATCCTCAGCTAAGAATAAAGCAATGCAACAATAACAATAAAACAGTACAAAAATAACAAAGCAGGTCAAATAGGAAAGAAGAACAGTAACTACAACAAAATACTATGCTACGCCAGTCACAAGATACAGTAAATACTAACAGAAATCTAGCAGTGTTATAATGGGAAAGGACCATTTAAGGAAAAATGGTTGACTGTTATCTTGAGATATATCATGGAATGAGCGTGTATATAGCATTAAGAAGTGAAAAATAATTTTAAAAAACCATAGTATCGCTGGATCCTATATGGATCACTTGTAAGGAAATGACCATAAATTACTAATTCTGAATTAAAAGGCCGAGGATGATAATCCGATAAATGTTGATGCATGAGACTCCACAAACTTAACCTTATACAGCTAATAAAGAGTATAAAAGAGGAAAACTTCAATTGAAGTGAGTGATTGGAAAGACTAACAGAAAGGTCTCACAGGGAAACCACAGTACTCAAAGGTCCATCTTTTCCAGTTTGGACAAGATTTTAATACAACAAGCTGATGCTGTGTAGTCTTTCTCCAATGAACACGCTGCCTCTTGAGAGTTTAATGAACTTTCATGACCTGGAAACTTCTTTTTCCAAGTGAAGGAACGTCTCTGTGTAGTATCAAGGCATATGATATCCTTCATGTTGAGAGAAGTGATATTTAAGCTGTCATTTTACTGCTGAGGTGTTATATGCTAGTAGCTCTGTGGGCAAATTTATATTTTGAAGAAAGTACACAACATGGAACTTGTGGATGTTGATCAAGGTGTATTATCTGGTTAAAGCAGCCATGCAATATATTATTCTTCATAGGAATTTGTCTTGGGATTGTTCGTGTTCAAGACTTACACCACAATATTGAGTGAACAAGAAAAATATGATGCTTTGAAGTAATTTAATAGGAGTTAGTCATGCGTTTGAATGCACAAATATTAAAAGCAACAGAGGACTTTTTTAGGACGCTAATTTGGTCCTCTTTTGAGAGGTGGCCACCATTAGTTGGTTTGGGAGTTCCTCCATGAGCATATTTAACTGTGTGAAAGATGATATAAAGGCAAATTCCCGAATGGTGAAAACTTAAGTGATTATGCACTTTGGAATAGATAAAAATTATCTCACCCATTTTTTATGTAATTTTTCCACCTCCAAGTGGTGTGATAGTGCAGATAATTTGATGAAACTAAGCTGACGAAACAAATAGAAAAACAATCAAGCAGTGGGGAAGGGACTTTACAGGGTATGGGGAGAAGAAACTATCAGACCGTCCCTTTTAGCTTATTGTCCAAAGATGTATTTTTCTCTTCCGCATCGATACTATGTTGTACTAACTTTTTTTCCTACTTTCATGGTAAAGTTTGTGATTTGGGAGCTAGAGTTATTAGAGGATCTTGTCATTCTTATCAAAGAAAAAAAGTGATTGGTATAGTTAAATTTTATTTTATTATTCTAATGTTTGAACAGATAACCAAACAGGTCTTTAGGTTATCCGCTATATATTTGGAGCATTCTATGAAACTAGCTATGACTGAGCTTCAGTTGCTCTACTATCCTTTGATCCTGCTTTGTAGTGGGTGGCACACACGCATACTCACAGTTTTTCTTTTCTATGCTTCTGTGATATTTACATGTATGTTAAAGATAAACGTAGATGTAAGAAAAGTACTGTTCTATACTAAAAAAAAACATTTTCACTAGGCTTTTCTAACGCCTTGTCTTCAGGGTTGTATATTTACTACCTCAAATGGGATCATTTCAATGTCCTGAGCAGCCAATTTATATGTAAAGTTCTTTTCGACTTACAAAATTTCAATTGTGACAGGAAGTGTTTGATAAAGACCGTTTCAAGGCGGATGACAAAATGGGAAATGCTCATCTCAGCCTTCAGCCTTTAGTTGCTTCTGGTAGATTGAGAAAGATTCTTGGGGTTACCAGTGAAGGGACAACACTGAGGAAGGTTATCCCAGAGAGTGATAACTGTCTAGCAGCGGACAGCAGTATTAATTGGGTGAATGGTGAGGTTGTGCAAGACGTCTGGTTGAGGCTTTGTGATGTGGATTCTGGGGATATAGAACTGAAGATCAAATTGATCAATCTTTCCTCTAAGTAAGACTCGGAGATTGATCTGGTGAAGTTAAAATTTACTTTCCTGTTGCAGGTGGAAAAGGATCTCAAAGATTTAGCATGTGTTTAGTGTGATGTGTCCAGTAGGAGAGCCGGCGCTGTAGCTTTAGTTGTATCTCAAATGTATCATATATTCATAATGGTGTGTACTTGTGCTCCGGCTAAATCCTTGTTAGAACATTGTTCTCCTAGTCCTTTTCAATAGCTAACAGCAGCCAGCTGATGGATTAAAATACCATTGCTATGTGATATCAGTTTTTATTTGGTTCAGTTATTGCAATAGGGTTTGCTATTCTCTATTTTTGGTTAAGCTCATCATCATTTCGACTGCTATCTTTAAGAAATCTAGAAGAATTTAAGTTCTATGTATGCATTAAAGCTGAGAAACGTTTTTGTTTCCTAAAAGTCAACTATAATAAATTTCTTTACTAAGTTAGCTAGTAACCTGAAATTAAAAGAGAAGGACATGCAAGGTATAGACTATGTAAATTACACTCGTGTATAAGTTTGAAACCATCAAGTAGCCTGGTTCACAAATTAGTCGCGGGTGATTATAATGCATGTATTGTGTATGATGCAAATAATATTGTTGGGATTGATATGCTGTGAATAATAGTACATGGAATGGTATGCATGGATTACTTAATTTAAGGGCATCTTTTTGTTTTTAAATATTTTTATTCATGTATTGTTAAAATATACGAAGGGGAGCTTTGGAATAACCGATAAAGTTGATGTCATGTGATCAAGAGGTCACGTTCAAGCCGTGGAAACAACTTCATGCAGGAATGCAGGGTAATGCTGCGTACAATAGATCCTTGTGGTCCGGCTCTTCCCCAACCCCGCGCATGGCGAGAGCTTAGTGCACTGGGCTTTATTAAAACACATATTCTTACTCACTCTATTCTACACAAGTTTAGTTGATATTGGTATGCAAAATGTATTAAAATTATCGTTATTGCAAACTAAATTTGTTTCATAACATTAGACCTGCTTTTTACCTCAAATCTTTTGCGATGCAATGACCATACGAGAAAAGGGTTTAACTAATATCCACCGTCTGTCGGTGATTTTTTCTTTACACAATCAGGTAATTTTAAAGCCTCTTATTAGTAAATCTCAAATGTTTTCACTTTCTTAATATTTGATTTCTAAATAAGGAAAATAGTCAAAATAATAGTATAAAGGTAACTTGAACTGTATATTTATTCTACTGGAATTTGTTTAGAATTATGACCTTGATTACCAAAAATTCCAAGTATTCCACCAGTTCTTTGTTTTCGATCATCTGTTCCTGTTTTACAGTCTTTTCTAGGCCTGGCCAGTGGGCCGGGCTCGGGTCTGGCGGGCCGGGTCTGGCGGGGTCGGGGTCGGGGCGGGACGGGCGAAGGGGTCGGGTCTGGCGGGGTCGGGTCTGGCGGGACTTGCTCCAGTCCCGTCCCGATCCCGATCCCGTCGGAATCGGGTCGGGCCGGGGTCGGGGCGGGATCGGGGTCGGGGCGGGGTCTGGCGGGTTTCCTCTTTTTTTTTTTTTTTAAATAACATATGTATAAAAAAAAACTCAATAAACAAGACAAGATAGTGTAATAAAAACATCTCAAGGCTGTTTTTGTGCCTCTTATATTATTTAATAGATATATGATTTTTTTGTAATACAAATATAATTGTCTAAAAAGTAAAATCTAAATTGCAACTTTGTGGTGTTGTCCAAAAGTTGCAAATTACATAATAAAATTGCAATTAAAAAAATTACATTCTCAAAAAAACCTGTTCTAATTGCTTGATGATTTCCTGTGGTTCTTCGGTTGGAATTGGTATTTGTTGGTCAAATTGATCTACGTCGCTTCCACCACCTTCGGATAAGATTTCGTTGTAGTTTTCCTCTTCTTCTTCGTTGATCTCCGGTTGACCGCACCTTCTCCGCTCCGCTCGTATCCAATCTCTGAATAATACTGCAATTTCCAAGCTGTCTCCGGTTAATGAGTGTTTGTAGTCTCCTATTTGATATCTGCCGGCAGAAAAAGCGCTTTCAGACGCAGTTGATGACGCTTGAATGTTCAAAACATCTCGGGCCATCAATGAAAGTGTCGGAAAGGTCTTTTCATTCCCCCTCTAGTATTTCAACAAGTCTTCATGTCCATCTTCATTGATAACTTCTTGGTACGGTACAGAACCCCTCAAAACAAAAATATCCACTCGCTAATTTGGTTAGTAGTAGAGCACGGCCGCACATTCTATTTCTAAGGCTTTCAATACTAGCCGCAGAAACAGCATGTCTTTTGTGAGGTTGTGTTGAAGATGAAGAAGATAGTATGGAAGCCGGTAAGTTACTAGCATTTTCTTGTTGATAAAATCTATATATTTTTTTGCATTGGTGTTCTACGCTAGACAACACTTCTTCTTTAGTTTGTTCAATAGGTGGTGAGTGATTTAGATTTTTGGAACTTGGAGGTGGTAGTACTTCTATACAATCGTAAATAGTTTCAATTAGTGATTTAATACCGTCTATTTTAATAGTAGGATTTAAAACAGAACCAATAATATAAATTGTGGGAATAGGAATAAAATATTTTTTTATTTTGACAAACATTTTTTTAATAGCTGCCTTATAAGCTGGTTTTTCCATATATTCACTAAATAATAAAAATATTAGAGTTATATAAAACAACATAGTTGAAATAGTAGGATAATATATACCGGAAAATTCTTTTGTTGCTTGAAAAATTTCTCTAAAAATACAATAAGTTCGGAAATTTTTACCCAATCACTATCTAAAATCATATTAGCTGGATTTTTATTATGAGAGTTAAAAAATAAAGTTATAGGTTTTCTATAGTCATAAGCAACAAGTAGTTGCTCGTATAAAGAATTCCACCTAATGGATACTTCTTGTGAAATTTTTCTATAAGATAGTCCACAATCGTGACAAGTTTTTTTATATTCTTTTCTACGTTGTACTTTATTACTTTTAAAAATAAAGTTTATAGCAAATTGTATTTTATTAAGAATGTCTTCAAAAAGTGATAGACCATCATTTACAATTAAGTTATATATATGGCACGCGCATTTTTTATGAAAATGATCTGGAAAAGATGGAGTTAAACTATTTTTTTTAATTGTAATTGCGTAATTGTTAGAAGAAGCGTTATCTAATGTAATAGTCATAATTTTATCGGTTATTCCGTAATAATGCCACACTTGATAAATATTATCTACAATAAAAGTACCAGTGTGCCTATCATCTATATATCTATACGTTAAAATACGTTTTTGCATAGACCATTTATAATCTATCCAATGACAAGTTACAGTTAAATAATCATGGTCGTTAGTACTACGACCTATATCATACGTGATAGATACTTTGCCATTAAAATGATATAATGAATAACGTAAATATTGTTGATATTCATGCGCGAATTTAAATACATCTCTCTTAACAGTTGATCTAGGAAAACCGTTAAAAGCAGGATTATATATATCTCTAATGTAATGAATAAAACCGGGAGATGAAGGAAATGAAAAAGGCAAACCCTCCACAGCAACTAATTTTGATATTGCTTCCCTATCTCTATGTTTATTGTATTTAGGGCCTACAATTCCCCCGTCATAGGGTTAATTTGACCTTGTACTTGGTCCAGACGATGTATCGGTATGTGAACCTTGTCCCGATGGAGCGGGCGTTTGCGCACCCGATTTTGAAGCCTAGTATTGGGCATACCTAGCTGGATGAGCACTTACTACGTGTCTAATTAAACCCCCCGTCCCACCGTGACCTTTTCTAGTTTTAAATTTTAAAACATTTTTACAAATTTTACATATAGCTACTTGATTCTCTACGTCCTTATCAAAAAATTTCCATGCATCTGATTTTAATGGTCGTTTTTCTGGACCTCGTCTCATACTAGGGGGAATAGGAGGCATTTCAGTTGAAGGTGCACTAGTGGGTGTGTTGTCATCAACATTAGTGGGTGTATCATCGTCTAAATTAAAGTTTTCTTGAGTTCCAGAAAATAGCTCCTCGTCTAAATCTAATGGTATTGTAGGAAAATGTTGAGTATCAAAAAAATCATCCTGTGTAGGAATAAGATGACTAGAAGAAGTACCTTCCCCTGGTTGCCGCCCTTACTAGAAGAAGCACTCTTACCCTTAAACATACCTCTTAATCCTTTCATTTTAATTATGATAATAAATAATTAAAGACAATAAAATTAAGTGCGCTAAATAAAATAAATAGACAATAATAATTTAATGAAGGAACGAATGTACCAAACGCCGACGTAACGTCGACGTGTAATCGAGAGGTTGAAAATTGAAACTTTGGTCGATGGAAGATCCTCAAGCTAGTTGCCAACTTCACTCCCAATTCCCAAATGAATAAATAAAATTGAATATTTAGTAAACAATGTAGACTTGTAGAGATATATATTGAGAGATTATAGGAAGATTTGTGAGAAAGATGAAGAGAAAATGAGTTATTTATAGTTGAAAAATTGGGTTAAAGTGTAAATATAATAACTTATGGGTTAAAAACAAATATTAAGGGGTAGGGGGGGTTGGGGGAGGCCTAAAATGGCCGTTGCCCAACGGCCAAAATCTAAAATGGTCGTTGGTGCAACGGTTATATTTGCAAAGGGGGATCGGGGGCGGGGTCGGGTTTGGCGGGGTCGGGTCTGGCGGGACGAGACATTGTCCCGTCCCGAGTTCGAGTCCCGCTACCGTTTTTTTTTTTTTTACTCGGGGTCAGGGCGGGACCGGAACGGGGTCGGGGTCGGGCCGTCCTGGCCCACTCGCCACCCTTAGTCTTTTCTATACTTTCAAACCATTGAAGCAAGCACCAACAGGCAACATATACCACTGAAGAATGCCGATTGGTTGGAACATCTTAGGAATCTCTTGCGATCAGATAGAAGATAGCATCTCCTCCACGACTTCCAATTTAAAAACTTATATACTATATATTTTGTGTGGGAGCAAACGGATAACATTTTAAATTAATGAGGGTGCATGTTAATTTATCAAAAGAAAAAAAATAAAATATTGAAAACTGGAATTCATTGAATGCCAAAACTAAATAGAAAGAGAGAAAGGAAGCAGAACAAACATAATAATGAAAAGGCTATGAATACTTCATATGACTCATCGAAAACTTCTTACAAAATTGAAACTCCTCTTTCTTTCCCACTCTATATATATAACTGGGGATACTAAAAAGTTATTATTTTTTGTAAAGAATTAATCATGGTATAACTCAACCCCAAAAGCTAGTTTGTAAGGTGAGTATTATCTAAGTCCAAAGAATGAGTCTAACTCAACCCCAAAAGCTAGCTTGTAAGGTGAGGATACCCAATGTTCCCATTCCATATCCGATGTGGGACTCTTAACACTCCCCGCACGTCCAGACTTGTTAATTGGAGCGTGAATAATATAATTTGGGGGTCCAATGTCCCCATTCTATATCCGATGTGGGACTCTTAACACTCCCCGCAAGCACGCCTAGAACTTGTTAACTGGAGCGTGAATAATATAATTTGGGCCCAACATCGATGAACAAAGAATTGGAATGAGTCTGACTCTGATACCATATAAAGAATGGATCATGAGCTTAACTCAATCCAAAAGTTAGCTTGTAAGGTGATGAAGGTGATGATTGTCCAAGTGAGTCCATGTTCCCATTCCATATCCGACGTGAGACTCTTAACATTTTTAAATCTTCCAACTACGCTAATAGTTAAGAAAGAATATTGATATGATCAAAGTTGAGCAATGGGGAGGACGTCGTCGTGGATCCATTTGGAATGAAAAGGGACAAGACCAAGTTTCTGGATTTTTGTTCAAAGGACTGGGAGGAGACAGTAGACTAGAGAGTACAAAAGAGATCCGGAGAGAGGGGATTACGGAGTGTTAAAAAAGTACTAAAAGAAAGCTGAAAATTAGGATGGTGACATATTGGTGACCTGTGTAAAAAATAACTTTTACACAGAGATAATGTACCATACCTTAAAGAGAATATATCCCTTGGACCTCACATGTGTCACTTTTGCATCCATTTCTCCCTCAACTATCATCTGCATGGTGAGCATTTCCTTTTGCGCTTATTCCTCAAATACCTCAAAATCTTCTTGGAAAGGGACAACTACAAACAAGACTAAACAAGAAAAAGACAAATCTCGTATATTCTCCCATTGCATGATGCAGTAAAAGAACTTTTAGATATATGAACCTATAGCTCCCTCCTCCTAACTATCTCTGTCTTTTGTGATTCTTCTTTTTCTTACCCCTACCCTATTTATATATATCATTTTCTTCCAGGGGGAAAGACAGGGTCCTGAAGTTGCAGCTTTAAGTTTTTACCATATACTTCCTTCCATATATAAGTAACAAACACAAAGGCATCTATCTTGATATCATTGAGATACCTATGATAAAACATTAGCCATAATTAAGGCTATCTGTTGGATCCTGACTTCTCCTTTTTCAACGAACAAGGAGAAGAGGTGAGTCGGTCGCTGATTTGTCAGGTACCTACATTAATTTTTACCTTTCTACCATCATTTGATTATAAATTCCACCTACGATGTGAAAAATAATCTTGAATCCGCCCTCTCTCAAAGGAACATAATATTAATGCTGGTTCTAGTTGATCATGAATGGTTTGCTTTGGAACTTTGGATCAGAAAACGTAATTGCAGGATCAGAGCCTTCATTATTATATCGTCGAGAGACCACATCCACACACGATGCCATGCATGTCTTATACTATATAATATGGTGGCTAGCCTTTTTAAGATCTGTGATACATAACATAAGAGATTTGTGAATAAACCATTTCTAGGAGATGATACCATTTGTGCCTCGTTATGAGGATCGGAGAGTTTTTTCATTATGGATCTATTATTAGAACCAATAATCAATTCTGAAACTAAAGGCTCACTAACAAACATGTAGGATTCAGCAGGAGATCGAAATTACAGAATGTTGAGAAATCGTAGGCAAAATGGGGGGTTGTCAGGAGGATCTCCAAGATACACATCTTCTCCAACGAGTAGTCCATCTGGTTCTCCAACAATAATAGTAACTCGAAACTGCATAGGTGGTTCCTCTAGAAGTGAGGTGGGAGAGATCGACACCAGATCACCTTTTCAATCCGTCAGAGCTGCTGTTACTTTGTTCGGAGAAACTGGTACTGCTACTTCTGGTTCTGCTTCCTCCCCCAAGGCTAAGCCTGCTATCACCTTTAAGAAATCAAAAACTGCTGAAGAGGTATGCATGTATGTTTATTAGAGTTAAATATATTCAACCATTCACTTCTATAATGTACATAATTGTGGTTTATATAATCTGTACGTAGAGGGTGCAGGAGAAGGAGAGTCAGCTTAACGTGGCCCTCAGAGAACTTGACAGCTTCAAACAACCGATAAGAAGCACTGAGACTACAAAAGGCCATGCTCTCCGTGAGCTCCAAAATGCCAAGACAACTTTGCAGGAACTTAAAAGCCAGCTCGAAACATTATGCAAATCAAAGCAAGCAGCCATTGAGGAAACCCAAGCTGCAAATGCACGAGCCACACAACTAGAGCTCCCTAATTTGAATGAGCATGAAAAGCTGCTTAATGTTGCAGATAAAATAGCCAAGGAAGAAGCAGAGAAGAAATTCAAGGCTCTCAAACAAGACTCCCATTTGCTGGAGGAAACTAATAAGGCGATTCAAGTCATACAAGAACAACTCAGCAATGTCCGTGCCTCGGATTTGGATTCTTCTACCAAAGCAAGTTCAGAGCTTCATCTTACTAAAAACACATTTCAAGATATAGTTGCAGAAGAAAGGTCGTTAAGAAGTCTGGTGGATTCCCTTCAAGCAGAATTAGATAGCTTGAAGGGCCATAACTCTCAACTTAAGAAGAAGACAGATCAAGCAGAAGCCCTTGCTGAGAACTTGCGGTTAGATCTTGATAGCAGCAAGAAAGAGCTCGAAGCAATAAAGCCAAAGGGAGATTCTGCTAATTCACGGATCCAACAGTTTACTTCTGAGGCTGTTCAGTTTCTACAGGAGCAGAAGAGATGAAGAAGAACATGGAATTACACAGACAAGAAGCTGTCACAGCTCGAGCTGCAGCCAAGGAAGCAGAGGAAAAACTGAAACTTGCACTAAAAGATGCTGAAGAGGCGAAAGCTGCAGAGACGCTCGCAAGTGATCAGATTCACAAGATGGACACTTCTGATGTGTCAAGCTCAGAGTCTAATGGAAAGATCAAATTGGCAGTTGAGAAATACGAAGCTTTCAGGAAAAAAGTCGAAAAAATCAGAAATGAGGCTGACACAAAAGTTACCGCTGCCATGGCTCAAGTAGAAACCATCACTGCCAATGAAAAGGAAGTTCTCATGAAAGTGGAGGCAGGTCTAAAAGAGAAGCAGGACATGGAAGTTGCTATCAAGGAAGCTTTAAAGACGGCAGAGATGGCTGAGGCAGCCAAAAAGGTCGTTGAGGGCCAATTGCGGAAAAAAGCATCAAAAGCAGCAAGAACACGAAGCTGGAGAATCTTCTAATAGCAAGGAAGAAACAGAGTTTTGTGATCATCCAGAAATCAAGCAAGGCTCCCATATGGGAATTTCTTTTGTTTTTAATAAACAACTCCAAGCTTTTATAAATATGGCAAAAGGAGCACTGAATGATTGCTTGTACATAACTGAAAGATACAAAAACCAAACTTCCTACTCTCCCCCATATGGGAAATTTGTTTCGTTTATGCTGCATTTCTGTTACTCTCACCAATTTGTTTGCACTGAGACGTGCAGATACTATGTATAAAATGTCTTTAAAGCTAGTTTATTCTTTTTGCTTCAGTTAGTATGATGCCTTTAGCTAAACTAACTTGTAGTCTTCATCGTTCCCATTATTATACCAAAGACTGCTTACAATTAGTCCTGTCATAATGCACAAATTGGATATCAGATAAACAAAAAAACAGGTCTCCTCAAAGATGTAAATCATCAACCAGCTTTCAGGATTGTGCTGGACATTATTTATATCATAAAGCCAATACATAGAAGGGCCAGCATCATAGATGGATAAATAGTTTTATTAATACATGTGATAACTACTAAGAGCTCCTACAAAAGCTCGAGCAACATATACCTCTATGTACATCTAATATATAACAATAATAAATGTCAACCACGTCCCTATACTTGGTAATTTTATACTGAAAATGCACCTCGTGCAACTAGAACATATTAAAATTTGAGGCTTCTAATTAGAAAAAACCCTCTGCTATACTGCATGGATTATTAATACTATACTAGCATGAGGATCCAGAACTGTTAGCCGGTAAAAGTGCATAATGACCCAAACTCTTATTTTAGAATGTTATTGGACCCGGACTTTCTATGCTAGATGATCATCAATATTAAGGTCATCTAGTGATTGAGCAAGCCCATTTTGCTTTCCAAATTTTTGAAATTCTGATGCCAATGTCTGAACAAACTCAGTCCCTTCCGTGACAGCATCAGGAAAATCCACATGGACAGAGCCCTGTTTAACAGGCCGAACAGGTCTTCGAAGCAATGCCTGCTGCTTTATGTAATCATAATGTTGCTGGTGTAATGGATGATCCAAGGAATAACAATTTTCATTCGAGCTGCCTGAGTATCTGGAAGATCCAGAACCTTCTCTCCGGCAAAAATGGGGGAGCGACGAATAGTCCATGATCTACACGAGTTAACGGACCAGACAAGGTTAGATCTCTCAACAACTCTGCAAATGAATAACACATGATATTGATAATTTTCCCAACAGATCAGTGAGACCAGAAGTTGCTTATCCAAGTGGCACACTCATAATCATGAGGTTACACCACCGCCTATCAGGTAGTTACCATAGAGGTATATTTGACAGGTGACAGAGGTGGTATTATTCCTAGTTACAAAGTTACAACTAATTAGCATTGCTTGTTTCTCTAACCTAGTGTTTGGATGAGCATAACAATTTCTAGTGACATGGAAAGCCCAATAGATGTTTTCTTTATTAGTTCTCCACCCGTTCTTATAATCAGAAAGTTACTACATCCTCCTAGAAGATAACACAAAACAATTGTAAAAGAACTGCTACCTTCAATAGATCATCCTGTCCATAACCTGATAAAACCTGAACCTTTTTTCTGGTTCTCTCCTGCAGAAGCGGCTTGACGAACTAATGAATTCATATGTTACAACAAATTAGAAATTTAGTCATTCAACGTGTAATTTGTACTAATTTGCAGAAATAATAGATAAAAGAATAACAAAAAAGAAAAGGAAAGAGACTTGTATAAACAAGACACAAACCTTCCAACAAGCTGAAAAGATATAGGGAGCATTCACAATGTAGTATGCAACTACCTTCTCCGGGTAATTTAGGTCATCGATGGAGGAAATTATAGTCAATAGCTGAATGATAGCAATAACATTAAGTTAGTATATTTTGCTCCAAATATTTACAGGAATGGTTCCAAGGTAACTCTCAAATAAAGATATGCATCAGTCCATATGGTTAGACATAGACAGAAGTCCAGCAATTACAAAGTCTTCTGCAAAAAAGAATTATTTGTGTTCTTTGCGCTAGGCGAAGAGTGGAAAGAAAATAACTACTCGGTAAAAGTGAAGGCTTCTACATCAACGATCAGCAACGGTCGAAATTTTCCCCAATTTCATGGATCATCAAATAATATTGCACTTAAGTCCCATATTCGTTGACAAAATGGGTTGTGGTCTCCTTATATGGTATGGGGTAATCCTCCCCTCACGAGCTAACTTTGGGATTAAGTTAGGCCCAAAGACCATTTCTTGACAAGGTATCAAATCCAGACTCATCGATCCCCGTTGTTGTGTTTCTCAATGTTGGGCCCTCATACTATCGTTATCCACACTCCAGTTTTCCAGTCCTAAGCGTGTGGAGGAATGTTAGTCCCATACTGATTGAGGGAATGGGTTGTGGTCTGCGTAATCCTCCCCCCATGAGCTAGCTTATGGGGTTAAATTAGACCCAAAGGCCATTTCTTCATACTATGAAAGACCCAACCAAACAAGATTAGAACTCTTGATGCAATATACCTTTATTTGGTTTAGAGCTGAAAGTTTCAAGCCAGTCATATCTAAAACCTTCAGAGATTTGCTGATGTGTTTCCCATACTTCTTAGTTGCAGCAGGCTGTGACAGATGAACCAACTTAGTAAAATGTAAGGGATTAAAACACACACACATACACAAAGGAAAGTGATTTATGAATCCTCTTTACCAGAATCACGCGATCGCGATATTCATTGATCTGAATGTGTGATTGCACATAATAATGGACCTGGGATGAAGAACTCTAGTTACTTTTTTTATTAGCAGAAATATAGTTAAAACAATGAAAGCAATAATTAAAACATGGAAAACCGAAGAGTTCCAAACACAGAACCTCCCTCCCCAGGATAAAGCAAATAAAAAAAGAAAACTGAGAACTAAATAACCAAAGCTAAAGAAAAACGTATAACAGGGGGCAAAGTACGCAGAAGTTCCCAGTGCATGTCCATGAGGTAACTAGTCAGTTAGACCTAATATTACAGATATACCGGGGGCATGATTGAAAGGTCAAATGTCAGCTAAGTTATTAACCAAACTATGTCACTAATACGTGTAAGATCATGATTACCTCATGGAAAGTCTTGGCATGGTTTAGTCTATCTTATGCAATCGAACAAGATGGACCAATTGAAAAGCCATACTATATAGATATGAAACTGCTAAACCTGTTATTATTTCATAATCAATTACTATTTGAACATTTCTCCTTTACTCTGGTTCTACTTATCAGAGATTAGAGATAAAGCATAGAGGATGGGAAGTAAAATTGCAAATAAAAGATCATTTATATACATCAATTGGTAGGTGAATGGACATAGCTGACTTATGGTTGTGAATTAGATTTGGACTCTAATGGGGATACAGCAGGGCATGGACACACGCCCAATACCTTTACTCTTTTTGTATATTTTCTTATGGACAAACTACAAACTACTACGACTGCCCCTATATATTTTCCTCCTCTTCTTCTACACTCTTCATTCTTTGCTGGTGCTACACTTTTCTTCTTCCACACTGCAAACTGTTTCTCGTCTTCGCCGCTCTGCTATGGTTTGCTCGTTCCTTTTTTTTTCTTTGATTATAGCAATAAATCACTGTTGTGTTCAACTATATTGAGTATACGAGTTAATTTGCACAATTCCAACAAAATTCAATGTGAAGGTTCATACACAAGGCGAGGGATTACTTCATATAATTTTAGACAGTTATGGATACTTCTTGCAAATGTTTATCATGTCCATCTGTATTTCGTCCCCCAATCCTTGGCACTTTTAATGCTATAGACAAGGCATAGTTAGTCTCACAAACACATTTTGAACGTACTGGTCTAGAAATAATATCCTCCCCGCTTTCCCAACTCACCCCCCCCCCCCCCACACACACACACAAAAAGAAAGAAAGAAAGAAAGAAAGAAAAAGAGAGAAAAATGCAGCCAATAAGTGTTCTATAATCTGAAACCAATCAGTAAACCTCCATTATCCACAAATCAAACATCCGTTACTCGACAAGTAGTTCTTGAATAAGTAAATGCACATGAAATCTTATAGCCTTGAGGGAAGATAAGAATCTTAACGACCCTTACAGATGCTTTGTCAAATGTGCTGAGACCTGCACCAAAAGCGAATACTGGAAGGCCCTGAAAAAGAGGAAAATCAAGTTCTCATATAGTTATGAAGTCCATAGGAGCATCAATAGCAAAAAGTTAATGTGTCATGAATGGGTACCTCTCTTGTGTAACCTGGCATTCCTATTAGTTGAGAATCACGAATTGCTCTGTAAAGTTCAGTAGGAACGATAGGTTTCTGAGATAACAATTACAAATGAGTCAACATTAGATTTTTCCAGGATGCGTTCAAGTTTCAACTATAGTTAAAATATAATAGGATAAAATATGACTAATTCTTGTGTAAAACAATGTATAATAGTATAAATACAACCAGTTCTAGTGAAGAAGTATCTATGTGTGCACGCTCCTAAGAAGGATTCAGGAAGCACAATTTCCGATCAGAGCAGGCAGCGATTTTCTGTAAATATTTCTACTGGTCTATACCACCATAAAACCCACATCTAAAGTCTTCTCAGTTTTGCTAGTTTTTATTTTTCTAAAGCAAAACATCTTGTCTAACAACACTTATCACAGCCAAGCTAGTAGCACAGTGTTAGGCACTAAGCTCCTATATAAAGTAAAGGCTACACTTGATATAGAGAGAAACCACTAAAACTGATTGCTATAACAACAACAACAAGAAGAAGATTCCATAATACTCACAGCTAAAATATCATCTATCTCATTTTGGACCCTCCACGTCAAAGAATCAACCAACTGAAACATTTGAAAAAAAAAAGTATCACATACACCTGATCATTTAATCCCATACATGGAAGGTAAAATTTCAAAAGTCTAAAAGAATAGGTTTTGACCATTGCATGGGCCTTTGAAACATTTCCCTCTCTTGCTGTTAGGAAGCGCACATATGTGTCCCTTGGACAGCCTTGATGAATATTCTGCAAAGTAGAGGAAAAAGATCATCTAATGAACCATTCATTATAACACAGTGGCATAGATCCAAACTTGAAATGAATGACCAATCTAATTTCGACTGATTCTATCATTCACTTAAAAGTTTTAGCTGAATAAGAAGAGTCACACGCAATGACAGCTATGACTCATTTTTAGTGTTCCATTTGGATATGATATATTTTCGAGAAACTAATTTAGTTACTAATACTCTGGCAACACAATATTCCAGAATCGTCTAGTACCAATTCCAAATGCGAGAAACTTCACCAAATGATCTCAGAACATCAGTGCTCAAAAAGAACTCATTGCTTTCACCAAATAAGATATAAGAATAGTAAATTTCCTCTATTTTAACAAAAAGTTTCTCTTATCCAATGAGTGAACATTCAGAAAGCTTTTTGGGATGTCTATCGGAAACAACCTCTCTACCTTCACAAGGTAGGGGTAAGGTCTACATACACACCACCCTCCCCGGACCCCACTTATGGGATTACACTGGGTATGATGTTGTTGTAAGCTTTCTTAGTTTCTTTAACTTGTTGTTTTTTGGTAAGTCTATTAGTTTCTTTCACTTTAATCCTTTTCCAAAAAAGAAATGTAAATGTTACAACAGGAATGGCAGAAATCAGTTGGGTTTGTTAGGCCCTATGAACAAAATGAAAGAAAAATATAAGGAAGTCTGCAAAAATGTCACAAAAAAGAAGTAAAAATATGCATTTACGTGCCACAAAGGAGCAGCGAGTAGAGGGTAATCCGCACTAGCTGGCTTAAAATCCATGACAACATATGAAATGCTTCATTCATTCTTTTTTTTTTCTTTTTAATAGGTAAAATACCAGAACCAATTTTACAATTCTAGTTAGCGGTGTAGAAGGAACAAAATAGGATTACAGAAGTCACAAGGCTATATGGTGAATCAGTTATCAGGTTTAAGTATGACTAGTCTCAACAGACAACTAAAAGTCCTAAATTAAGAATTCCAATAACGACACATCACTAATCTTCTAAGACATTTTTGCTTAACTCCAAAATCAAGAAAAAGGCCAAAAGTTGTCTACTTTACAAACAAACAACTGTTGGAAATTTTTCTTTGGCAGGAGTTGCGTCCAACCATCTTTAATGGCTTAAACACTAGTGTTCCGCACTACTAAGTAAGTAGATGACCGTAGGGCCAAGGATCATCAAATTTCGTTGAGAAATGAAAGAGATATTGGTCCACGAAGTGAGGTGTTTGAAGCATGAAAAAATGTGGTAAAGAGCAATCCTCCCTCATCGGTGGGGGAAGAAAGGTTTGTTTAGTTAACAAGTCTCAAAGTTGGCTTGGGGTTTGGGACCCCAAGGGGTATCCCATGTGTTTAAAGGAGGGAGGACCTAGACGTGCTTCGGTTCGAGGATAAGCCCACACGCGCGACGCCGCCGCCCGGTCGCGGGCTGTGGCTTCTTCTGATATTATCTTTTTGGACCCAGAATTGTTTCAAATTTACAGTTTGGTCCCTGAAGTTTCAAGCAACTCAAAAATTGGGCAGAGAACTTTCTGTTGGTTATTGAAACGTCAACTAGCCTTTATTTGCACTCAATTCAGCCAATTATTTTGGCTGAATTACTCTCCCTAAAGGCCAATCCGTTGCACATCAATTCACCATTTATTTTGGTGAATTACTACCTCCATAATTGCCATTACTTGGCCAGTAACAACAATTATGTGGGCAGTTGGTAAGCCTCTCCTTACACTATATAAAGGAGCATTTGCACAATTGTTGAGACACACACAAAAACTGAAACGAATCAGATTCTTCCTACAAGCTTTCTAGCATCATTTCATTACTCAAAATTCTTCAAGGTAGCACTTGAGTTTCTTTGCTCATTGTTCATTTGCTGTTTTATCTTGGGAGACAATTGTCCAGGACGTAGAAATGATACATATGGAGCAATCTTGTCTTAAAGACAGAGTGCAATCACTCGACTCAGCATACCAGTTTCTTGTTTCAGTTCACTGAAATTTCAGATTAATGTAATTTCAGTTTGTTGTAATACTTAGCAGTTAGTTACATATTTCCGTTTTCTGCACCATTGTAACCAACAAGTTTAAGACAAGATTTTGTTTACTGTAACTGCTGCAACATGGCTGGAAACATGAATGATTCTGCTGCCGCTGCTGCCAATCAAGGCTGCAATTCTGCCTTCCCTACTGCTGCCGCTACAATCCAAGGCAGCAACGCTGCTGCCTTCCCCGCTGCTGCCCAAGGCACGTCTGCTGCCTTTACTCCTCCATCCTCCGCATTCCACCATGATTGCCCTGAAAAATTCATGGGCTCAAACTTTAAGAGATGGCAGCAGAAGATGATGTTCAACTTAACTGTTATGGGCATGGCCCGGTTCCTAACGGAAGATCCTCCACAAGCTGGAGATGAAATGGACCCTTCGCCTTCTGAAACGGGTGAAGGGGACCTTGGTATCCATGTCATTAATGGCATGAAGATGGTTCTTGATGCATGGAATCATAGCGATTTCATGTGTAAGAATTACATACTGAACTGCTTGGCAGACCCTCTCTACACGGTCTATTGCACCGTTGGCACTGCCAAAGAGCCGTGGGAAAAAGCGCAAAAGAAGTACAACGCACAAGATGCGGTACAAAAGTTCATCGTTGGGAAATTTCTAAAATTCCAAATGGTGGATAGTAAGACAGTGATGTCCCAAGTCCAGGAATTCCAAATGATTTTACATCACCTGGATTTGGAAGGAATGAAACCAAATGAGCAGTTTTTGGTAGCATCGCTGATTGAAAAGTTACCTCCTTCGTGGAATGAGTTTATGAGTTACTCAAAACTCAAGACAAAGGAGATGACCTTTGAAGAGCTTATTATCTAACTCCAAATTCAGGAAGATAATAAGAAGGCCTTGCCTAGGGATAAACAACTTGTTGAGGCAAAGGCAAATCTGGCTGAGGCCAAAGGGAACCCAAGCAAGAAGCGGAAGTTCCAGAAAGACGGCAAGGCCCAAGTAGCGGAGATGTTCAGAGGTAACTGTCACCACCGTGGGAAACCTGGTCATAAGATCAAGGAATGTCGCAAGCTCAAGACCGAACAACAACAGAAAGCCAAGGCTAAAGGCAAGGCGCATGCTAACGTCGTCAAGGACACGCTCCTGGATGACATGATTGAGGAGTTCTCGGCAGTGGTGCTCGAAGCAAACCTGGTCGAGAATTCGAGGCAGTGGTGGGTGGACACAGGTGCTACCAGACACATCTATTCCAACAGAGATGCCTTCTCCACGTACACACTGGTCACCGACAAGAAGCTGTTCATGGACAACAACGCTTTCTCTGACGTGCTAGGGGTAGGAAAGGTGGTCCTGAAGATGACTTCCGGAAAGGAGCTCACTCTGAAGGAAGTGATGCATGTCCCTGATATTAGAAGAAATTTAATTTCAGGACCTTTATTGGTTAATGCTGGTTTTAGGCTAGTGTTTGAATCCAATAAGTTGTACTCACTAAGAATGACACTTTTGTGGGGAGAGGCTTCGTCTGTGAAGGCCTCTTCAAAGTAAATGACATGTTTGTAATGCGTCCAAGTAATAAAGTTGAACTTTTTTCTTATTTGCTTGAGTCTTCTAATTTATGGCATCATAGATTAGGACATGTTAACTACAAGTTTATCCAAAGGCTGGTAAAATTGGAGTTGTTGCCGTCTATCGACGTAAACCCTCAACATAAGTGTGAGGTGTGCGTAGAGGCAAAACTCACCAAGCTTCCTTTATGATCCGTCGAAAGGAATACCGCTCCTCTAGAACTTATTCACACAGATATATGTGATTTGAAGTTCGCACAAACTAGAGGGGGGAACAAGTACTTTGTGACATTCATTGATGATAGCACAAGGTATTGTTACCTTTAGTTGTTGAAAAGTAAGGGTGAAGCCTTTGAAGCGTTCCGACGTTACAAAGCAGAAGTTGAGAACCAACTAAGCCTGCGGATTAAATCCATTCATAGCGATAGAAGAGGAGAATACGTAGCGCCATTTGAGGAATATTGTGCCCAATAAGGCATTGTTCATCAAACGACGGCTCCATACTCACCTCAATCGAACGGTGTGACAGAACGTAAGAACCGCACATTGAAGGAAGTGATGAATGCCCTGCTCATCAATTCCGGTCTTCCCCAAAACATGTGGGGAGAAGCCGTCCTTACCGCTAATACGATTCTTAACAGAGTCCCAAATAAAAGTAAGAACAAAACTCCATATGAATCATGGAAGGGAAAGAAACCCACCTACAAATATTTTAAGGTGTGGGGTTGTTTGGCAAAGGTTGAAGTACCCAAGCCAAAGCAGGTCAAGATTGGGCCTAAGACTGTAGATTGCATATTCATCGGTTATGCAAATAACAGTAGTGCTTATCGCTTCTTAGTGCATAAGTCAGATATTCCAGATATCCACCAGGGTACAATCATGGAATCAAGGAATGCTCAATTCTTTGAAGGTACCTTTCCTAGAAAGGAAAAAGACATAACCTCTCGCAAACGAAGTTATGAACAAAGCTCTCAAGAACCGGGAGTCATTGACAGCCCGGATCTAGATGGTTCAGATCTAGCGGATCTCGAGGTGGCTGAATATCCGGAATCTAGTGTTCCAGATTCTCAGAACTTGGAGACTCCAGAGATGGAACTAAGGCGAAGTAAAAGGGCCAGGAAGGATAAATCTTTCGGTCATGACTTTGTAGCTTATATGGTTAATGATGAACCAAGGACAATTGCTAAAGCGTTGTCAACTCCAGAAGCACTGCTCTGGAAAGAAGCTATTGAGAGTGAAATAGGTTCCATTCTGCATAACCATACTTGAGAGTTGGTTGATCTTCCTCCGGGAAATAAATCGTTAGGTTGTAAATGGATACTCAAACGGGAATATAAAGCAGACAGATCTATAGACAAGTACAAGGCTAGGCTGGTAGTCAAGGGCTATCGGCAGAAAGAAGGTCTTGACTACTTTGACACGTACTCTCCGGTATCTCGGATGACATCCATACGGGTATTCATTGCGATCGCAGCTTTGCGTGACCTTGAGATACATCAAATGGATGTCAAGACAGCGTTCCTAAATGGTGATTTGGAAGAAGAAATTTATATGGACCAACTCGAGGGGTATGTGGTTCAAGGGCAAGAGAAGAAAGTCTGTCGGCTTGTCAAATCTCTGTACGGGCAGAAACAAGCCCCGAAGCAATGGCACGAAAAATTTGATAGTACTCTATTATCGAAGGGTTTCGCCATTAATGAGTGTGATAAATGTGTCTACACGAAAGGTAACTCTGACTCATTCGTCATGATATGCCTATACGTAGATGACATGTTGATCACAGGAAGCAGTCCTAGGGTAATCCTAGAGACTAAGAACATGTTGAAACAATGCTTCGACATGAAGGATATGGGTATCGCAGATGTCATCTTAGGGATAAAAATCTCTAAGACCTCTGACGGACTGGTGTTATCTCAGTCTCACTACATCGAAGATGTTTTGAGAAAGTTCGAGATGTTTGACAGTTCACCGATAAAGTCACCAATGGATACAAATCAAAAGCTTGATAAAAATCTTGGTGCACCCGTATACCAGGAGCGATATGCACAGGTGATCGGTAGTTTGATGTATATAACAAACTGCACCCGACCTGATATTGCTTATGCAGTCAATAAGTTGGCTAGGTTTACCCGTAATCCGAGTGATGATCACTGGAAGGCGTTGAATCGGGTATTACAATACCTGAAATACACGTTAACTTTCGGGTTACATTATTCGAGATATCCAGCTATACTAGAGGGGTACAGTGATGCAAACTGGATATCTGATATAGAGAACACCAAGTCCACCTGTGGGTATGTATTTACAATTGGTGGTGGGGCTGTCTTGAAAATCCTCTAAGCAAACTTGCATCGCCCGATCCACAATGGAATCGGAGTTTATCGCTTTAGACAAAGCAGGAGAAGAAGCTGAGTGGCTTCATGACTTCTTAGGGGATGTTCCGTGTTTGAACAAACCCGTACCTTCGGTAATGATCCACTGCAACAGCCAGTCGGCTCTAGGAAGGGCACGGAATGCTATGTACAACGGCAAGTCTCGTCATATTCGACGGAAACATAAGACCGTTAGGCAGCTGATCACCACGGGTATAATATCCATTGATTACATAAAGTCAAAGGATAATATAGCAGACCGGCTGACAAAGGGCTTACCCAAGGATCATATGGTCTGCATGTCTAGGGGAATGGGCTTAAAACCCAAGTATAAGGGCCAATACGGTGGTAACCCAACCTTACTTACTGGAGATCCCAGTAATTTGATTCAATGGGAAAACTAAGCTATAAAGGTTCAGTTGATCGCTTCAGTGGAAGCATGAGCACTTCGGATAGTGATTTCTTTAAAGAAACACCAAATCCAAAGTCGTTCCCGCAATAGACATTAAGTGCTATCTGCAGTATGGGTAAAGGTTAAGTTTTCAAAACCTTTAATGATCCTCAACAGTTAAGGTTAGGTTTGGGAAAACTTTTAATGGTTCCTAACACTTGTGAAGTGGGGTATAGCAGGATACCTTGTAGGAGACCACCTATTTAAGTGCGAGGACAGGCCGCTTCAAATGAACGCACTTAAGAATCCAAGAAGTTGTCCACGGCCACAACGGACAAAACATTACGAAGAAGAGAGTAAGGGAATTTGTTGTGTTGGTACTATTGACTTGGCTTATATTAAACACTGACAGTTCAAGACATCACGCTCACCGCGCAGTAAGTCCGATGGTATTTAACTATGGAAGGTTCAAAGCTGAAGCTACCTCTCCTTATGCAACATCGGTCCGCTGAAATATTGCTGGAAAGGAAAAGGCACCATGTGAGTGCGCCAAAATCTCTTTCAAGAGGGGATTGTTGGAAATTTGCCTTTGGCGGGAGCTGCATCCAACCATCTTTAATGGCTTAAACACTAGTGTTCCGCATGTTGGAACCTTCGGTTCTTCACACGTGCATAATCTACTAAGTAAGTAGATGACCGTAGGGCCAAGGATCGTCAAATTTCGTTGAGAAATGAAAGAGATATTGGTCCACGAAGTGAGGTGTTTGAAGCATGGAAAAAGGTGGTAAAGAGCAATCCTCCCTCATCGGTGGGGGAAGAAAGGTTTGTTTACTTAATAAGTCTCAAAGTTGGCTTGGGGTTTGGGACTCCAAGGGGTATCACATGTGTTTAAAGGAGGAAGGACCTAGATGTGCTTCAGTTCGAGGATAATCCCACACGCGCGCCGCCACCACCCGCTCATCCCGTCCGGTCCGATCTCGGTCTCGGGCTCGGGTCGTGGGCCGTGGGCTGTGGCTACTTCTGATATTATCTTATTGGGCAGAGAACTTTCTGTTGGTTATTGAAACGTCAACCAGCCTTTATTTGCACTCAATTCAGCCATTTATTTTGGCTGAATTACTCTCCCTAAAGGCCAATCCGTTGCACATCAATTCACCATTTATTTTGGTGAATTACTACCTCCATAATTGCCATTACTTGGCCAGTAACAACAATTATGTGGGCAGTTGGTAAGCCTCTCCTTCAACTATATAAAGGAGCATTTGCACAATTATTGAGACACACACAAAAACTGAAACGAATCAGATTCTTCCTACAAGCTTTCTAGCATCATTTCATTACTCAAAATTCTTCAAAGTAGCACTTGAGTTTCCTTTGCTCAATTATTCATTTGTTGTTTTATCTTGGGAGATAATTGTCCAGGACGTAGAAAGTATACATACGGGGCAATCTTGTCTTAAAGACAGAGTGCAATTACTCGACTCAGCATACCAGTTTCTTGCTCCAGTTTACTGAAATTTCAAATTATTGTAATTTCAGTTTGTTGTAATACTTAGCAGTTACATATTTTCGTTTTCTGCACCATTGTAACCAACAACAACAACATACCTAGTGTAATCCCACAAAGTGGATCTGTAAATGTAGGATGTACGCAGACCTTAAGTCTACCTTTGTAGACTTTGTGGGGCAAAGAGGTTGTTTCCAATAGACCTCTAGTTGTCTACTTTACAAACGTCCTTGAAAATTAAGACCATCTTAACAAAAGCAAATTAAATATTTCTTTTTAAGATATGTGTCTTGGTATCTTTGTCGGCATTGTCACATAATTAAAAGAAAATGAAGAAGCAAGTAAATGAAATTAAAGTCTAACATAACATAGTGTTTAGGGGCATATCAGAGAGAAAGAAAGTCAAACCTTAAAAGTAGTTATGAGTGCTTCATCAACTGCTCAAAATGAAAGGGGTCAGTAAACATTATGAGGAGAGATCTAGTATAGTATAGTCTAGTATAGTATTACCTTGCTCCATTAAAGCTTCAAACTGGTTAATCGCTTCTTCAGAAATCACACACATGGCTAGAGAGAGGGATACTACTGCTCTCATTCAATCTACTCAATAATAA
Organism: Anisodus tanguticus; assembly: GCA_034509755.1. NCBI lineage: Eukaryota > Viridiplantae > Streptophyta > Magnoliopsida > Solanales > Solanaceae > Anisodus > Anisodus tanguticus. The sequence goes on along the minus strand of CM067543.1, from coordinate 152,558 downwards.
TGGCCACCAAAGAGGGAGATATACAAGTAAAGGTCAAGATTCAATAAAGGTATGCTTTACTTTTCATCCATCAAGCTTTATTATCATCATTCACTTGAGGTAATTAAAGGGGAGACTGACTGGATTGGTGAATAATATTGTTTCCTAGGACCACCACACAAGTCAAGAAAGAAAAATGATTTTATTTTAAGCGACACCAACCCCCAACCGACACTTCAATTTTGGTGGCAAGTATTTTCTAAAATGAACCAACGTGACGGTATGCGCAAGTTAATTGACTCTAGGACAAGAAATTGCATGCCACCTTCCTCAACATTAATACCCCTCTCCCAACCGTGGAAAAGACATTTGCTTGTCCGACAGTTTCATTTCAAATTTGTAGTTAATTCCTTTAAATATAACCAAACCGTTAATTATACTATACACCCCTATAATATGACTTAATTTTGAATATGTTGAAAATATTAATCAAAAAATTGAATAAAAGGATAGAATCAACCTATCGAATTAATGATATGTCATGACACAAATCATTGTTTTGAAAACGATTTCGATCAGATTCCGTTGCAAATCGCTAAAACCGATCACTCTACAAGATTTAACAACTCTTCCAAACACGTAAACTCATAAATAGAACTTTGGAGTTGTACAAAATAATTGCTCAAAAAGTTACGAAGGAAAAAGCCAATGAAGGGGAGAGCTAATGAAGGAGAGTATTTTTTTTCTGTGTTTGTATCTCAAAGAAGACATTCCAATAAATAGTTGTAGAAATTTTGAGAGTCATCGTGAGGAATTAAACAACCCATCAATTAGGGACATAATGGATGAACTCTCATTAAGAATAAATGTTGCAACTTTGCACAATCAAATTCAGAGAAAGAATGCGATGAATTTTACTTTGCATTCTCATCTATACAATTAATTGCAGAGAATGAATGTGATTTTGCTTTGCATTCTCATTCATTTAATAATGAATATCAACAATTCTCCACAAATGCAAAGACAAAAGAATATGAATAATTTCTAAGCAAAAGAAAGTAACATGTACTTAAATATTAATATTTTTTTATTTGAATGCACATAAGTTGAGAATCTCCACAACACATATCACATTCTTAATTTCATTTTCATGGCCTCTCTAGAAAAATAACCCACATTTTTCATAAAAAGAGGCTAAATATTTACACTCACGTAGGTGATTCCATCAAGTCTATCTTCAATATAGAATACCATGAAGCTATGGAATCATTAAGAGCAAAAAACAGCTCAATTTTCTCATATCAAGCGGTGAGTTCATTAATTGCTTCTCAATAGCACCACCACAATGAGTTATGAAAACATTAAGAGTACAACTCAAGTAAACTCATTAAGTGCTTCTCAAAAGCACTACACAATGAGCTATGGGATACTTTAAGAGTTAACTCAACCTCACAAAGCACTACCACATGCAACAGGGATAGGATATGTAATGTATATTGAGAACTCATATGGCTCTGTTTGACCAACAAACGGGTATCCACCATACTTATCTCAATCTATGGGCCCTCAACATTTCAAAAATTATTCTCTTTGTCAAACTCTTAGTTAAAGGATCCGTCAAATATTTCTTGGGCCTTATAAATTCCAAGAAAATAACACCATGCTTCGATAATTACTTGACAACACCATGTCTAACGCGAATGTGTCTCTTTTTTCACTGTACACACTACTCTTAGCAATTTCAATTGACTCATGTGAGTCACAACATGAAAAAATGATCAATATGCTAAAAACATAAGCTATATCAAGTTGAGTATAATTCATGATAAATATTGCACAATAAATTACTTTAGCATATTCAATTTGAGAAACACTAAAATCTTTGTTCTTTCTCATGTGCATGTTAGAATTATAGAGAGTTCTCACAAGAGCTACATCAAAACAATCAAACTTTTTAAACATTATCTCAATACAATGAGACTAACAACAAGAAGTCATTAGCAGTTTTTTTAATCCCGAAAATCACATCTGCTTCTCCTAAGTCGTTCATTTCAAATTGAGTAGATAAAAAGTTGTTAGTTTCATTAACAACACTTACATTAGAGTAAAAGATTAACTTGTCATCCACATACTGATATATAATCACACTTTCTGATCCTACCATCTTAGGGTACACTATAAGAAAGTATAGAATTGATAATAAAACTTTAGCAACAATAAATATGTTGTTGCTTAAAAACGTAAATGGCAACAAAAATTTAATATATTATTGCTAAAAACGTAAATAGCAACAAATTTAATATGTCGTTGTTGCGAATTTTTTTTGCATCAGATGTTATTGCAACGACATGCAATAATTTTTGTTGTTGCGAAAAATACTTTTGGCAACAACATTCAACATATGACAACAAAACATGTTGTTAGGAACATGTATTTCTTTTCTGGTATTATTTATAAGTCAACAAGCCATGTACCAATACTGCATCAAGATTTAAGCTTGAAATAGAAACATGGGATTTCAATTTAGGTGTAATTAGACTCAATTCTTCTCATATCATTTAACCTTTTTTACTTGTAGTGATTTTTGTGGTGTAGAAGACCTAGGATTATAGGTATGGTTGCAAAATGTTCCATAATATGTCGGACTTGGAAAGTAATTACATTCTTCTATCACTGCTACATTACTGTCCAACTTCTTATAGTTATTAATCTTATGTTTGTTGTGCTATGAAATATATATACTTTTAAAGACAGTGTTGGTTCTTAAAATAAAAACAGTTCGAGAAAGTTCAATTGGCAGAAATGAATTTCTAGATTTGCAGATATGAGACATCAAGTTCATAAAAAAAAAATCTTGTTGGAGATTATCTATGATAAAAAATAATTCTGAAAAATCATGTCTTATGTATACTCTTCTTTAAAATCTACTATACAAATGAATGTACTTTATTCTGTTTAACAGGGATTGGAAATCTTTTATGTTGTTGCATAATTATTTTTGTTTTATCCGCCTTGTATATTTTCATGAATTTGAGATGCAAAAGGAATATCTAGATCTTGAAATGATTTATGTATTGATTTAGTCTTCATAGCCAGTTTAATACATTTTTATTGCAAATCCAAGGTGTGTTAAACTCCAACATCGGTTGTGGGATGGGTGTTTGGTCTCTTTACATGGCCTTGGGCAATCCTCTCCTCAAGAGCTAGATTTTGGGGTTGAATTAGGCCCAAGATTCATTCTTAACATGGTATCTGAGCCAGACCCATCCCAATTCATTGTTTACTCGATGTTGGTCCCTGTCCTATATCATCCACGCTCCATATGTCCAGTCATGGGCGTGCTCAGGGGTGTTTAATCTCCCACATCGGTTGTGGGATGGATGTTTGGTCTCCTTATATTGCCTTGGGGAAATCCTCCCCTCAAGATCTAGCCTTTGGGTTGAGTTAGGCCGAAGATCCATTCTTAACAAGGTGGGATGAAAAAATTGACAGTTAACAAATTCACATGATGTTCTAACTTAACATTCTGCTTTTTAAGTTTATAAAGCACTCAACATACTGTAGAATATAAATAATCTTTCTTAGATAGTGAGTTGCAATTAGTTTAAATTTGAATAACTTAATAGTAAGTCTTGCCTTGGCCATGACTTCATAAACAATTTTAGGACGTATGTTAAAGTAGTTTTTGTTTGGAATGTTGCTAGCTCCCTTTTAGAAAAATTGAAGAGATAACTACATTTATGAAGGTTCAAATGCTAGGAAACCTGGGATAGGAGAGGTATATATTGGCTCAAGAGAAGAAAATAAACTGATAACACAAGCCATATTTCTATTGTTTCTATATTTCAAGTTGTTCCACTCTGATTCTCTTAATATAATTCTATATTTGTCAATGTACTTGATTCTTTGTTTTCCTTTATCGCTTTCTGCAACTCTTCTTATTCTAATGGAGGACTACCGATGCATTTTGGTGGTTAGTTGGTTTTCAACTTGGACATAGCTATGATTTATCTTTTCACTGCTAACAGCTAAAATCACCACTCCCCGATTTTTTTTTCAAGTTATTACATTCTGTTGAGTAATCACTCATAACATAGTCATGCTTCCGAATACCAAATAGAATAAACGGAAGATAAGAATATTTCAAAGCCAATTGTAGTGAGAAAAAGATAATTAGAGAATAATTCTTTTCCTTTGTCCTATGTATTCTATTGTCTCTTGCTTCTTTGTTCCTCAATGTGTACCATGTCTATCATGTTTGATAATTTTCTTAATATGTTGTCTTTGTTACAAGTCATTCATCTTTCTCTGTAAAGGCACTTGAACATACTCTTTTGATTTATGCATTTTTTGGATTTTTACATTTAGGATATAGTTCCCTATGTTACCTGATAACTGCAGATTAGCGTCGAAGAGTTGATAGAACATGTACACAAGGGAAAAATGTGACAAAAAGTGACCTTATTTAACTGTATACTGAAGACGATTGCTTTCTCCCTAATTATAGATTATGAGAAATAACACTTTATTTGGTTCTCTTTTGAAGTCATTTCTACATTGTTCTTGACCTTCTTTGAATTGAATTAGAATAAATAAATCTGTACTTAAGCCAAACGGTTTGTGATTGATTCATTGTAAATATGGAATTGAGATATTTCCTTTGAGTTCCTAAATATGCTATGCTAATATTAGATTAAAGTTGCTCTTGCATGTAGCTGTTTGAATTGAAAAGCTAAATTTATTGTTTACTCTGCTAACTTTGCCTGATATGGATCTGCTTAATGGAGATCTAATGAGTCAGTTTATTGTAATTATGCAAGCTAGAAAATAAAATTCAGATACCTGCTGCTTTAGGACAAGATGCTTTCCAAATAAACTGCTAAATTTTCGTTCTTTCCTTTTTGAGATATGAATTCTATTTTATGTAAATGACTCTACTCTTTTATATTATTGAAGTGGTCTATTGCTAGCGATGATGATTTTTTAAATATTTCTATCATTAGTATGTTCTTTATCTAAAAGTCAGTCAGTGATTCATTTAGTTTATTCTAAATTTGCTTCTGTCGGACTGCTTCTCAAGCCAAATGAACATGAAGTTGCCTCCTTTTTTGCTAAAAAGTTCAGGGAGATGTGGTTCCATCAAATTTCTTCCATGCTATCATACTTAATACTTGGTTTTGTATTTATATATGTGCAGTGATTGAACTTTAGTTTGTATTTATATATGTGTAGTGATTGATCTAGCTGGCGACTATATGAGATATGGCCATCCGTAGTCGCTTCACCTTATATGTTCTTTAAATTGCATTTTCCCCATCTCTTTTGTGTGATCTTGAGTTCCAATTGATGTTCATATCTCAAGGATGTAGTCTAGGTTTCTTAGAATAGTTTTCAGGATTCTTTCTTTTGCTAATTCAGGAGTATGACGATGAATTTGTAATTTAACATGTTGTCGCAACTGTAGTATAAATAACATGTATTTTGCATGTATTTGTATAATGCCATCAACTTAGTAGACCTACAATTTTATGCTAATGAAGGACTTATCGCACTGAAGCTAAAATGAAGAAAACGTAAATATGAAAAGTCAGACAAAAGATGTTTTGTTTCCAAAAAAATTAATAAATGTTTCATGGGTGTTTTTACCCTACTTTTACTCCTTTTATCTTAAGAATCGTTAACTGTTCTCATTAGTCTTTGAATTCATTCATCCGGTACTTGATTACTCTCTCTTTAATTAAATCTTATGATTACCCATCTTGCTGTGGACAAGCTTCTCATTTTTTTTAGGTACATTGTCCTGATAAAGATGAGCTACGATGAGCATTTCTTTCGAGCTATCTGTTATATGTTATATCCAAGTATCTGCTATGTTTTGAAGAAAAACATAGTTTGTTCTTATTTGCATCAATCATTTGGGCTATCCGGATTTTTGACAATTATCTAATTTTAAATAACCTATATTTTTACCTACTAAATACAAATGTACAATGCCATGTTAGTGACGTTGTTGGCTTCAGTTGGTGATCTCAGAGAGAAGTCATGAATTGGCTCATATCTATTCTAACAGAACAATACATACACAACGATTTTTCAGGTACGTACCATCCAATTTCATTTAGATTAATGAAGTACTTATGCCTATTAGCTATATATCTGCCAATTAGTTTTACACATGCCTTTTTACTTAATCCTACATGTACTTCTGAGGTCTTTAAGCTCTGATTTTTTATGTGGCAATAGAAGCATAATACAAACTTATTGATACAATATAATATGTGGAAGATAAAGGAAACAACAATAAATTGAAAGATAAAGAGGTAGACACAAGAAATGGAATCAAAAGCAATCCAAAGTATATGAAACTAAGGACCTCAATTGATCAACCAAGAACAAGCACCTAAACCTATTAGGATGACATCAAGGGAATCAATGTCCCAAACAATCAATCCTCTCAAAATAAAGGTTCAATCAATGGCTTCAACAAGCTCTGAATCACTCAAACTCTCAAAGGAGTATCAAAATATCTCAATTCAACATAATCTCAACATAATCTAAGGAATGAAATGGCATAAGTTCCCTATTTATAGTCTAGGACTAAATTATTACACAAGAGACTCAAAAGCGACACTCTTGAATTGCAAAAATAACCAAAATGCTATGCTGTCACAGTCTGCTCTTGACCTGCGAATCACAAGTTGTGTCTGTGACATAATATGCGATTCGCAGTGTCCTTCAACTTAATCATCATCTGCGGTTGTTTGGCTCTCTCTGCGAACCGCAGACTCCTCTTGCGACACCATTTACGATTCGCAGATGGTGTTTTCTTCACCATTCATTGCCTTTTTGCCTTCCTATTCAATCTTCCATACTTGGAATCCTTGGGATGCTGCTAATGCATGCTCACGAGTGCCTATCTTCATTTGCAACGGTCTTGAGGTAGCTAGGAATGCATCATTCTCCCCTTCTTGTAATAAATTTGTCCTCAAATTTAAGAGGTCACCTACACACATCCAACATGAAGATAAAATACCACCACTACAAGCTTCATTAGTACTAGAGAGATCCACTAGGATCATCTCACAATAAGAATCATCATAAGCAAACAAATAGTAGAGAAAAATATCTCTTAGTTAAAATTCAAGCATAAAATCCCCATTGGACACGAAAGCCTCATCATATGTACAAGGAACCCCACAAGAAAACAATGTGGTATGGAAAGTATTTATCAATGTCATACCATCTATAACACCATCGGGGTAAAAGAGGAAGAACACCCAAATATCTTGGACAAGAACACCCCCATATTTCCCATCAGGACCAACATAAGATGTATCCTCAACACAAGCATGAGTGTCATCATAAGCAAACAAGTAGTAGAGGAAAGTGTCCCTTAATGTAAAGTCAAGTAGAAAATCTTTAGGGAACACATACGCCTCCATATTCAAATGTGTGACCTCACAAGAAGATAATTTAGTAAGGAAAGTATCTAATGAAGCAATATCACCAATATAACTCTTCTCACTAGCATTTTTGTTAAAGTACGGATCAAATCCATAAAGGTCACTTGATTCAAGCCTAGCATGCATATCACTATCATAGAAAGGCAGAGAATCACACAAAGGCTCATAATTAAATTCATTAGGGTAAAGGTAGTGACTAGTTGGACTCCTCAAGCAATCAAGCAAGTCAATTTCCCGCTCAAGTATAGTTGCCTCTTCTTTTGATTCTTTAAGAACATCAAAACATTCCACCCCTACGATTGAATTACAATCCCTCAAGTCGAGGCTTCCGTCTAAGGAAAGGGTGTCAATCTCCATAGTGAATCCCCATAGACCTTGTAGCCCCCAACATTGGCTACATTTTCAACCTCACAACACATGACACTATGCATATCCTCTTCGATAGTCATGTCATCATCAAATAAGATATGATCTCTAATGACAAAGCAATCAATCAATGATGAATAATTTATACATGTAAGGTCTCCATGACTATCCATACGACATACATCACCACCACAATCTTGGGACTCATCACTTGACATAAAGACAAGACCAAGAGAATCATTTTCACATTTATCAAATAAGGGTGGAGTGTCATACTCATTCAAATGACCAACTACGACCACATTTTCACTAATCGGAGGTTCATTAATCACATCACAAAATTCCTCGACTAGTGAGCTAACATTACACTCAAGTTGATCACATGATAATGTACTTTCATTCAAATCACAAGTGTCAATACTAGGTGGACACAAATCGATCTTGTAGGAAGAATCAATTTGGTCATCAAAATGATCAACTAGTGTAGAAGCACTTTCAATAAGGACACTATCATCATATGGTAAAGAATCATTAAACTCACATAAAATCAAACTACCACTCACACTCACATCACAAACTTGTTCAATCAAAGAACTAGAAGTGTTGAGTTTAGCCATTATACCTTGAAGTTCATTCGAAAAATCTTCTTTACCTTGATCTCTCATTTGCAAGCTCATTAAAAGGCGGTCTTGGCCTTCATTCTCTCTTTCAAGCACGAGAGTTCTTCACGTGAAGACTCCTTTAATATTCCATTTCCTTGAGTACCTACAAAAGCTTCTTCACAACATGATGAAGAAGTAGAAAGGTAAGATTAAATTTGTGGCAACTCTCTCACATCACTCCACACATCCTCTCCTTTTTCCTCTCGTGAGTTGCCACTTTGCACTCCCTTACTTCTCTCAATATTTTGTCTCTCAAGTCCATTAGACCTCTTGGTTCCACATGAAGTCTTTTTATTTTGCACCAAGTGGAAGGGTACGCTAATCTCCCCTTCTTGTAGAAAAGCCCGATTGGTCTCACAAAGAATATTTTGCTTTCCTTCCTTTGGCTTCTTCCTTTGGGATTTTTCTTTGGTCTTATACCTCTTTTCATTTGGCTCAGGATAATGGTATCTAAAACACCTCTTCAATGCATCCCAAGTATCATTTGGACTCATCTTCATCTTCTCTCTTGTGATATAGTCCAACCAATAATCGACGAGGCTCATCGCAAAGGTCTTAAGAGCCAAGTCCAACTTTCTTCCTTGTGAGTAGTTATGGCTAACAAAGATGCTATCCATCATGAATTCCTATTTGTCGTATTCTTCTCCGCCAGATGCCATACGCAAGGTAGGTCATTTCACATTGGGCTCTCTAACTCTCTCAATTGGAAGTATCTTCGATGGTACATGTGGAAATAGAAGTTTCCCCCTTTCATCCACAATGTACTTATGCCAATCACGCTCACAAGAAACTCCACGGTCTTCAAACCAAGAATATCACAAACACAAGTCCCATGCCCCCGCGGAAAGTACTATACACCACAATTCTTCTTGATAGTTCCCATAAGAGAAGGATACACCATATCGACCAAATATCTCCTTTTGAAATTATAAGGGTCTTCTCTCCGAGTCTGATATAATCCTAGATGGCGTGCGGCTTGAGGAGAAATATAGCAATCACGATTTTGGTCATTAATTTCAAGGAGAACTCCCCACTCATTATATACTTTCACCAACATTGAATATATTATTTCATTAGGCTCAATTCTCATGTTGCCCTTCGATTGAGCTCTTCTCACAACACTTTGAGTATGGTTGGCGAGGTATGGTCTTATGCCTCCATAATAAGATCGTTTGATAGTACCACTTGAGGACGGGTAAGTAAAACCACCACCGACAAACATAGCATGGTTATAAGTCGGTTTCTCTTAACCTTGAAATTCACCCTTCGTCATAAGCACTTGACACTTCACTATCATCATACTCAAGGTCAATACCTTCATCACTATGTTCATCACAAGAAGAGTAAGAGTTGTATGTTGAAGTACCTTCAAGGTCATGATGGTCATCATAAGGCTCTTCCGGGTCATTAGTCTCCCCATAGGACCCATGAGTACTCCTTGCCTTATGTTCATCATTGTAATGACCATAATCGTATTCATAAACCTCATTAGAAGCACAACACTCTTCATCGTAGTCATAGTCTTCAACGTTATAGCCATATTCCTCATCATTACTGTCATGACCCAAATCAGAGGGCCGCGACGGGCACCCAGATCTCACCCGCCGGGTACCACAAATCGTACAGTCAACACCTAGTCATAATTAAATACAGACTAAGCCAAAAAGGATTATGTAAAATCAGGTAACCAACTTATATATATACATACACATACCAAGGCCGATAAGGTCATACAAGACTATTACACATAGGACACCTATATACAAGCCTCTAAAGAGTATGTGACATCAAAATGACAGAACAGGGCCCCGTCATACCTGTATATACAAGCAAAGATATACCATACCAAGATAGACTGACACTCAGAAATAATGGGGGTGCTCTAAAAGATCGCTGAGTCACCAATCTACTAATGTGGATCATCGTCCGGTCTACGTGAACCTGCGGGCATGAAACACAGCGTCCCCCGACAAAAGGGACGTCGTACGACTGATGTACTGAGTATGTCAGGCATGAACAATAGTATAACAGGGATATAACAACAACTGAAACAGAAATAACTGGCCAACAGTAAATGCCTCTGAGGGGCCTAATACATATGCCTAAATGTTATGCACAATGCAAATGCGGTATACATATAAATATTGGCCATACAAGGGCATCTTCTTTTCCATAACAGCCTCTGTGGGAATCATTTCATTATCATATTGGCCACACAAGGGCATCAATATTGGCCTCTTCGGGCTCTTTCGTGATAGTCTGTACCAGCTACAGGTGGTGTGCGTATATAACTTTTTTCCCTTTTCCCATTCCCAATACATATATATAATGCATACATATAGTAGAGTATATAACTCCTTTTAGGTCAAGGTATGTACATGAATGTGATGCATGAATGACAATATAACATTTTCTGAATTTATCTGAGGACATAATATCCTTGCCTCTTCGGCTAACACTATGAATATCAACATCTTTTCTGTATGCCTCAGTAAGGACTTAGGAACATATTTAGACATGCTTTTAACATATGAATCAATAACATAAATATTCTTAATTTCTAAGAGTAGAACAATTTATGGAACAATATCACGATTATATTTTGTTACATGGAACATGCCAAAAGAAGAAATAATTTGCCTTAACATACCTTGAATCCAAGCTTAATAACTCGAAATTGAACTTAAAATGGAAACATCAATTATTATTGTTGCACTTGTATCCTTGTACTACTACAGCGTCATACGTTTCTTGTTCAAATCACAATTGAAATGCACTGCTTTAATTTCATATAAAATGAACTTTGGAGGAGTCTTTGTTTATAGCCTCAGCATCACCATTTGCAAACTCAATGTAAGCCATCCCTTTTAATAAAACCTTCTGGGTCTTTGTTTAGTAAATGTTTCACGAGTTACTCCCTCCCCCCATATTAATATTAATGGAACACGTTACCTGCTAATCTTACGTGTAGTCTTAGTAAGGAAATTTTCTATCCACTTAATTGCTAATCATGATAACACATTAGTTTGTAGGCTTAGTCATTTTAGGTAACTACTTAAGGATTACACGTACATAATTCCACTTACACTTGTCCCCCTATTAAAATTAATCAATGTCACAATTATTTTCTTGATCTCAATTCACTTAAATCTTGATGGCTTATTAATTCTTCATATACTCAATGTCATAATTTTATGATATGACACTAGTCCATAATCTCTTTGGGGATATACAACTATTATTTTTAATCCCCATCGTCACACTTGTTACGTCCAAAAATATTTCGGGCTGCATCCTTTTATACACTAATCTATTTATTAGCATACGTAAATATAACATAAATTCCCCGAGGCTTGAGTCTACTTGCATACGTTTGGATGCTCAACCATTGCTCAAAATTACGAGATGTTACATCCTTCCCCTCTTAAAAACATTCGTCCTCGAATGTTGGGTGACATATATAATCTTCGTCGCGTACTTGTTCACAGAATTATATATTATCACATACATGACTACATCTACATCAGACTTATACCAGGAAAATAGAACTCACCTTATGTTTCTCTTGGAACCTCGACGTTAGTCTGGAATAGATATGGGTATTTGTGCATCATTTCCTCTTCCACCTCCCATATTATCTCTTTCATGTTCTTATTTCACCGCAGAACTTTCATAGAGGCTACTTTTTTAGTCCTCAACTTGCGGACTTGTCGATCTAGGATAGCAACAAGAACATTCTCATATGATAGATCCTCTGTAAACTGCACATCATCAATCAGTACAATCCTAGAAGGATCTCCAACACACGCTCTCAATATGGAAACATGGAAAATCGGGTAAACAAACTCCAACTCCGAAGATAAGTCCAACTCGTACGCTACCTGACCGATTCATCAAATTATATGATATGGTCCAATTTATCTTGGGCTGATCTTTTCCTTCTTTTCGAATCTCATTATACCCTTCATAGGCGAAATCTTCAAGAACACCCAACCATCTACCTAGAACTCTAAGTCTCGCCGTTGCACATCTACGTATGACTTCTGACAAATCTGAGTTGTTAACATGCGTTCTTGGATAAGATTCACCTTCTCTATGGCTTGGTGTACTAAGTCAGACCCAAATAACTTTGACTCACCTACCTCGAGCCATCCGATAGGAGACCTACATCTTCGTCCATATAAAGCTTCATATGGAGCCATTTTAATACTGGCATGATAGTTGTTATTGTACGCAAACTCGATAAGGGGTAAGTGATCATCCCAACGTCCCTTAACGTCCAATACACAAGCTCGTAGCATATCCTCGAGCGTTTGAATTGTACGCTCGGCTTGCCCGTCTGTCTGAGGACGGAAAGTTGTGCTAAGATTAACTTGAGTGTCCAAACCCCTTTTAAAATGATCTCCAAAAATTAATTGTGAATGGTATACTTTGATCAGATATAATATAAATAGGCGTACCATGAAGGCGTACAACTTTGCGTAATCCTCGTCTGTGTAGGTAGTTTTTGACTGCCAGGAATTGAGCTGATTTTGTCAGTCTATCAACAATCATTCAAATAGAATCAAACTCACGATAAGGACGAGGTAAACCCGTAACAAGGTCCATATTAATTCTTTCCTCTTTCCATATCGAAATCTCAATGTTTTGAGTCAAGCCACCAGGCGTTTGGTGCTCTATCTTTACTTGCTGACAATTAAGACACTGATTTACCAATTCCGCAATGTTTCTTTTCATGTCATTTCTTTTCTTCCAGTATGAGGGATGATCCTGTATTCTGAGTCATAGGGCTATCACTATCTGAATCCTTCAACCGGACTCCTACTTAATTAACTGATGTGTTCCTTTGGGTCAACTTCTCTCCTTAGTCCTCACATTAGTCAAGTTGCTCGAGGGTGAATGATCCTATTGTCGACTTAGTTTTGTTTTACTAATTGGTGTGTTGAAAACTCTTATATTCGTAGTATCTCAATCGTGAATACTTTATGGACGCTATCATCGAATTCGAAGTGCGCATATCACCGTAGTCAACCCTCATTCATAGTTTGAAAATAATATCTTCTTCTTTTTTCCGTACTTTCTCACTACTCATAATTATAACAACTTCCTTTTTACCTCTTTTGACACTTGTTCACTCCTTTTTTTCTTCCTTGTCGTACTCTTCTTAATTCCAAAATATTCTGTTATACATACGTAATTCCAAACGTTGCTTCTGATTCCAATCATTGGCATTACTACCTCTTAAAAGATGAGTTGTTAACTTATTCCCTCATTCAATACGTGGAAGATTCTGAAGAATTTGTTGTACCTGACGTTGACCTACTATTTCCATACCTGATCATTATACTTAGGTTCAAATTCCTTCACTTGCCTCATGGCTAAGATTTTCTGTCAATGGCGCTTCGGGAAAAGATTCCCTTGATCTTGTTAAGTTGTAAACCCATTACTTTATCTATCTCATAGAACCTTTGGTCAGTTCATAAATGTTTTATAGACATCTGTATTTGCCTGACATTTCATCTTCATTATACCACTATCTCTTTGACATATACCTTTAATGTCTACCGTATATCCATAGGCGTCATTGGCTTCTTTTCACCTATTTAGGCGCTAATCTCGAGCTTTACTCACTGTTACTTTCGTTTACATACTTTCTGAAATGTATGATTGCATATGTTATGGAATCGATGCTTCGTATGTTTAGACCTATTTCGCAGTGTTGCATGATCCAATAACTTTTCACGCTTTCTTGTCTTATCATTATTATATCTCCCGTCGATCAAGTGCTCATTCATCTTACCTTTATATTTTCATTTCAAATTACCTTGGAGAAAAATCTTTTATCTCCAAGTACCTCTCATACTCCCTTCCTGAACACCAGAGAATCGCCACATTTGGCTGAAGAGCTCCTTCTGTCCCTCCTCCACCATTGATCCTTACGCCGTTCTAGAATAATCACACATTTGTAAGACCTGCATAACTATAATCTCATTCACCTTTATCTTTCTTGTTATAATCCTTCATTCTATTTGTCACTAAGCGGAAAACATTTCTGCCTTGATACTTAATCATACTATTTCATTCATACTTATTAACTATTTTCATATTTTCTACCACCATCCTTTGATTGTACCATGATTCTTGTCCTTAATTGCCCCTATTATTATACGGAGGATACACTCATGAAGCTGTTTTGTGTGCTCACCCACTCATTTGGATATCTTAACCTTTATCTAATATAATAATCCATTTGTTACTTGAGCAAGTTGTGATACTCATTCTTCACCCCTCTTTTCTTTGCATGCCTTGGTGATTTTCAAATCCCAAATGTCCTCGAGCTGCTGCTGAACTTGAAATGAAATTGTTGCTACTTTCTAGCATTTTTGTGGCTATGCTTGATATACTGCTGCTCTCTAAATTTCTTTCCCTTGGATGCTTCTGTCAAAGTTGCTACTTGACTATAAAATGGTCGGGGCGGTCTCACTCGACCTTTACAACTTTGACCTAGAGATATCGGTATCTTTGAACCCTTTAAATTGTGTTGATCCCTGACTAATAAATTCCTACAGTTATAAGCTCCCTGACTCCCCAAGGGGCCTATTTCGATCAAATGCTTCAGGATGAGGTCGTTCCTAAGAGGCAATCAATTGATTCAATACATGCATCGGTCTCCTTTTATCCTAATCAGTTGGAGCCGGTGGTGGGACCGATGGTACATGAGCCTTCTTCAACTCCTCTGGTGCTACATGATTCGCCGATCCCTGGGAAAGCAACATACTCATATCCCCCGATGAATTTGTCTCAATGGAGAGCATACCACTCGTATTTATACTCAATCCAACTTCAATCTCCTTGCTAATCCTAAACATGTTAAGGTCTACTGAGAGAATCCTTACAATCTTTTGCATTCAGGTGCTTAGTACTTCTTTTACTCTACTTTTTTTTTAAAACAAACATTTCACTTTCCAGGCTTGCATTATCTCTTCCATCTTCCGTATATGAGTAAGACAACTACTCATAATCTCTAAATTGTTTACATAATACCATTCTTCGGGCGTATCAATCGTCTGGTAGAAGTCACTCATCTACCGGATATGATTATAAACTAACCAAGGTCTCTTTGGTAACCATTATTACTAAAACAATATCCGGCACGAGTTAAACTCGAATTCCTAGAACTCGGCTCTACTGCACGATCTATGATATGAAAGAATGGAAACCATCTCTAAATTCATTGAATCCTTCTGTTTATAAGTATGGTGTACAACATACCCATAAACAAGGCTCTACTAGACACAGCTTGTAGACTCCCTATGACAAACATGCTCTGATACCAAGTTTGTCACGACCCAAACTGGAGGGCCGCGACGGGCACCCGGATCCCACCCGCCGGGTACCATCAATCGTACAGTCAACACCTAGTCATAATTAAATACGGACTAAGACGAAAAGGATTATGCAAAATCAGGTAACCAACTTATATATATACATACCCATACCAAGGCCGACAAGGCCATACAAGACTACTACACACAGGACACCTGTCTATAAGCCTCTAAAGAGTATGTGACATCAAAAGGTCAGAATAGGGCCCCGCCATACCCGTGTATACAAGCAAAGATATATCGTACCAAGATAGACTGACACTCTGAAATAATAGGAGTGCTCCAAAAATCCGCTGAGTCAGCAACCTATTAACGTTGATCGTCGTCCGATCTACGTGAACCTGCGGGCATGAAATGCGGCGTCCCCCGACAAAAGGGACGTTAGTACGACTGATGTACTTAGTATGTTAGGCATGAACAATAGTATAGCAGGGATATAACAACAACTGAAACAGAAACAACTGGCCATCAGTAAATGCCTCTGAGGGCCCTAATACATATGCCTAAATGTTATGCACAATGCAAATGCGGTATACATATAAATATTGGCCACACAAGGGCATCTTCCTTTCCATAACAGCCTCTGTGGGAATCATTTCATTATCATATTGGCCACACAAGGGCATCAATATTGGCCTCTTCGGGATCTTTCGTGATAGTGTGTACCAGCTACAGGTGGTGTGCGTATATAACTTTTTTCCCTTTTCCCATTCCCAATACATATATATAATACATACATATAGTAGAGTATATAACTCCTTTGAGGTCAAGGTATGTACATGAATGTGATGCATGAATGACAATATAACATTTTCTGAATTTATCGGAGGACATAATATCCTTGCCCCTTCGTCTAACACTATGAATATCAACATCTTTTCCGTATGCCTCAGTAAGGACTTAGGAACATATTTAGACATGCTTTTAACATAAGAATTAATAACATGAATATTCTTAATTTCTAATCTTACGTGTAGTCTTAGTAAGGAAATTTTCTATCCACTTAATTGTTAATCACGAAAACACATTAGTTTGTAGGCTTAGTCATTTCAGGTAGCTACTTAAGGATTACACGTACATAATTCCACTTACACTTGTCCCCTTATTAAAATTAATCAATCCCACAATTAATTAATTACACACAAAATCTTGATGACTTATAAATCCTTCATATACTCAATGTCATAATTTTGTGATATGACACTAATCCATATTCTCTTTGGGAATATACAACTATTATTTTTAATCTCCATCGTCACACTTGTTACATCCAAAATTATTTCGGGTTGCATCCTTTTATATACTAATCTCTTTATTAGCATACGTAAATATAGTCATAAATTCCCCGAGGCTCGGGTCTACTTGCATACGTTTAGATGCTCAACCATTGCTTAAAATTACGGGATGTTACAATTACAACTTTCAAAGTCGTCATCACATGAATCGTTTTCCATGGTTACCTATTAAGAACAATCAACAAAACAAGAAAATACGTTAAGTTAGTGAAAATAAATTTCACAATCACTCAATTGTGTGCACCTTTGATTGTCTCACAAATTGCCTCAGCCAATGATTGTATCTCGTTTAATTCTGATTAGTCACAAGGAATTTAGTTTCTACTCTTGACCGGAATAGATTATTATTCGACTCGATGAAGAACGATTCGACTCAAACTAACGGACTTGAATCAAGAAGTTAACTACGAAGTAAAATGAGAAAAGAACGAAAAGAAGTAGCACGATAGAAAATACGGACACAAGAACTAATTAACAATCAAATAGGTCAATTGTTTGATGTTAAATAGTTTGGAGAATCAAAGAAATGAAAAATAAATAAAAACGAAATGAAATTTTGAGTCAAAAACCTGAAAAGTGTTGTCTACCATTCATTGTGCAGAGTCTGCAGTTCGTACATAGTGTTTGCGGCACTGTTTGCGGTTCGCAGTCTGCGATTGGTCTGCGACACAACCTGCGATTCACAGGTTGTACTTTACTGCACAACTTTGTGACGTCGAATCTTTTTGTGGATCTGTGCTCTGGGCCTTTTTTTATTTTTCTAACGACTTGGGCCCACTTACCTTTTCATTTTAAAATTAGGTTTTGAAATATCAAACGGCACTTTTTTGCTTCTTCTTCCTCAAAAACTCTATAAAGGTATTCAAGAACACTTGAAGATTCAAAAAAATTCAGACCTTCAAACATTATCCAAATGCTCCCAAATTTTAGATTCCAAACCTTATAATATGAGAACAAAGCCCACTAACTTTTAAGCTTCAATTCCCCTTCCTCTCAAGACCCACTTCAAGCTTCTTCAACTTCTTCAATGGCTAACAATGGTGAATGACCCAAAATTGACTCAAAAGACTTAAAACTTGAGATTTAGACTCTACTAACACTAAGAAACTCAAATATAACACTAGAATCAACAACAAACAACTATTTTTGGATTTTTGGACTCTAGAACAATTTTTTTCCTAGTAATCAAAATCCAAGACAATGATTGTTGGAACAACTCTTTAGTCAAGTTTTGATACCAATTGATACATTATTAAATGTGGAAGATAAAGGAAACAACAATAAATTGAAAGATAAAGAGGTAGACACAAGAAATGGAATAAAAAAGCAACCAAAAGTATATGAAACTAAGGACCTCAATTGATTAACAAAAAACAAGCACTTAAACCTATTCAGATGACCACAATGGAACCAATGTCCCAAACAACCAATGCTCTCTAAACAAAGGTTCAATTAATGGCTTCAATAAACCCTCAATCACTCAAACTCTCAAAGGAGTATCAAAATATGTCAATGCAACATAATCTCAACATAATCTAAGGAATGAAATGGCTTAAGTGCCCTATTTATAGTCTAGGACTAAATTATTACACGAGAGGTCCAAAAGTGACACTCTTAGATTGCAAAAATAACCAAAACGTCGTGCTGTCACAGTCTGCTCGACCTGCGAATCACAGGTTGTGTTTGTGACATGATCTGTGATGTGTGGGTCATGTCCTTCAGCTTCATCATCATCTGCGGCAGTTTGGCTCTGTCTGTGATACACAGACTCCTCCTGCGACACCATCTGCGATTCGCAGATGGTGTTTTCTTCACCATTAGTTGCCTTTTTACTTTTTCATGCAATCTTTCATACTTGGGATCCTCGGAATGGTGCTAATGAATGCTCACAAGTGCCTATCTTCATTTGCAACGGTCTTGAGGCAGCTATGAATGCATCACTTATGTTCTTATAAGTAGTAATATAAGCTTTAAGGGGTAAAAAAGGAAAGACACACGCGCGCACACACACAAGACTGGACATAAACTTGAGCTTATGCCTGGTCAGAAGTCATGAAATGCTTCTGCCTAGACATTAATTCATGAAGAAGGTCGATAAATTTAAGTACTGTGTGTGAAACATCATATATGTTCATTTAACTGGCCAAAACTAAAAGTTCATTATTTGTATATGTTTAATTTTTCATTTTACTTTTTCTACCTTCCTTTTCGTAATTGGAGATGAATTCGAGAACTGAAGTCTATTACATTGATACACTACTACTGAACATTGCTACAATTTCCTGGAAGAATGGAAGGACAGATTTGAAGCATTACGAGTGCCTATTTCCTAAGCAATTGAATTATTTTAAGTACAAGATGTGTCAATCATAATGAAGTTACTTTTAAATGATTTATTGTTACCCAAGTCACTTGGGAAAAATAAGTTCATTCTGCTTCTTCCTTCATCTTTTTTGTCTGTTGGTTTCTTTCCCTCTCTTTATTTTGGATTAAGGAGTGTGGGAGGAGGAGAAGTGAATAGTAAGTTTAGAGGTCAATAGTGTTAAATCTCTTCCCTTCTCTTATGTCTAAAGACAAAGAGGATAAATTTCCATTTTCTCTCCGTGCTATAGTTTGCGCTTAACTTTATTCTTGATCCGGTGATAAAGCCAACCTCCACTACCTCCCACATACGTAATATTAGAGAGGTACATCTACATGCATGTTTTCTTTGGTTTCCTTAGAGTACTATGTTTTGTAGTCTTGAAGTAGCAGCATGTGATATGAAAAAGAGTTACTTTCCTACTTTAGGATAATTTTAACAAATTATGCTTTAGGTGAGATGCAAATAATTCAATCCATATATATATAAACTCAACGCAAAAGATAATTGATCTCTGCTTGAATTGCATCGAGATTCTTGCATACAACTGTGTTGGTATTCGAGGTTCTCCAACGTACAAAAGTATGCTATAATATAGCTCCAAGATGGGTCTACTAAATAATTATCAATCTGCTATAGATGGTAAAATTTGGCTTATGTGGGATACAAACAAATACACTGCTGATAAGATTAGTGAAGAAACCCAATTACTATGTTTGATCAAAGGGAGAAGTGATGGTTTTGCACGTATACTAACTGTGACGTATAGATTTCATATATGTGAACAAAGGAAAAATGTATGTACCGAAAAAAAGAAGAACAAAAGGAACAATCTATGGGACAAATTGAGGGTATTCAGTAAATTACAAATGAATGCATCTGTTTGTATACCCTGCTGAGAAGTGGTCACTGAATTATCGGACAAGTGTAAAAGGAGAACATGTTGCATGAAAATAAATGCTCAATGTTAATTTTTAATAATATTATAGCAATGCAAATAACACAAACGAAGTGGAGCACATACATGCACTTGTTGCCACTATGAAGAGCAATGAAGTTCCCCAATTTGCACTATTGAGTTGATTAGTTGAACGACCCACCTGTCTCTTAGCACAATAAACAGATGATACTACATATTTCTCGTCAATGGTGATCTTTCTAATGGCACACGGTATTACGTTTTTTGTTTTGTTTATGGAAGTCCAAAAAACAAACGAAATATCTGCTCTTGATTTCAATATCCTACTTAAATCCACTTAATGGATTTTTGCTTGATGTAATATCCATTTCTAGGTTTATGACTGTTGTCACCAGCTGAACAAGTCATTCAGTTTAATGAGGCACATAATCACTTCTGAAAAAGCATTTTGGCCAACAAGGAAGAAGCAATAGTTTAATCGTTCCCCGTATAAAATACATGTTCAAACTAAATACTTGCTGCCAAGATTAGCAATAAACAGATGAATCCAATGGGCGTTCAATTGGAACATGTTGAGACTTTAGTTCTATTTGCTACCTCTAATTCAGCACCAAAGATTACAGATATTTTTTTCTATTTCTAAACAGATTCTGAACAATACATTATGCCAAAGCAATTCATGGAGCAAATTTTCTGATAGAAATATGCATAGCTGCCAGGTAAATTAGCAACTTTAACATTAATCAATTGCCCCAATCATGATGTCCGGGTCTCCGCGGAGGTTAGGGATTAGGGTACACAAATCACATAAAGAAAAAGGGGTTCAGACCCTGCAACTTTAGGAAGTAGAGAATATGACGAGAAAAGGCAAATACACAGAAATGCATGTCAAGCAAAAAACAACCAAAAATTGCCAAGATTCTTGGAGGAATGAGTGTTCTAGTAGTCATCAAAAATGGCCAGATTCCTGGAGGACTGAGTATCTAGTAGTCATCTATCCGAACCTGTCAAGCAAAAAACAACCAACTTAACACAAGGCACACTTTTCATGTAATGATAAGAATATTAGGTCACATCACGATAGCAAGGAGGAATGGTCCTTTCTCTCACATGATACACCACATCATTAAAATGTTAGGAAAAGAGGGCAATTCAAATCTGATTTAAGTTTAAAAGTATTTCTTTATTTACAGTTGAGTGCTTAATGTTTAGTTTAGTTCATTTCTGTAATTGCAATTAAGTCCTACGAGTTTGTTACTCTAGAGGACAAGTGTCCAAGTGAGAATGGGCCAAGTGTGTAGTCGTCAGATTCATTTCACTGCATTTGTTATTTAGTCCAGCTCTTGTACTGTGTTTTGGCATCATATATGAAATCAGAAATTTCCTGTTCCCCTCTCTTCTATTCTCTACAAAATTGTAACAGAGCTTTTGCTCTTGTTACAAATGGTATCAGAGTTGACTGGGCCGACGGCTCACCGGACTTCAATGACGCAGTCGCCGGAGCTGCAAGGGTTACAAGATGAAATGAAAGCGATGCGAACTCAGTTATCAGTGTTCGTGGAGGATACAAGTAAGAGGTTTGAATCATTCGAAATTAACCAGAATCAATTTCAATTCCAGTTAGATGAAACCCGCGAAACAAACAAGATATTGGAGCTTATACTATAGAATATGAATCTGGTTCCACCAACAAGCTCAGTACCGACGTCACCGGTCACCACCACTGTCACTGTCAGTGCGACCCCTGATGGAAGCAGTCTACGAATCAGGACAAACTTCAGGTAGCAAATCTCCTTTTACTATTTCTCAAGCTCCTTTTACCCCTTCCACTTAACCTGTTGGTAGAGGTTTCACCTTCCCACCGGTACCACTGTTTTCTAGTCCCCCTTTGTTCCAAAATCCAACTTATTCTTCTAGCCGTCCTTTATTACCTACCCCTGCTGCTCAGCCTGAAACTCCATATCACTAAAAACCCAAAATCAATTTTCAAGATATTGATGGAACTAACCCTAGAAATTGGCTGAGAAAATGTGAAAAGTTCTTCGAGCTTTACAATATCCCTGAACATGAAAAATTAAGCTATGCTTCAGTACATGTGAATGATAGGGTGGATATTTGGTTTGACAGTTAGTCAATCAAAGAAGTAGAATCACATGGCATAAATTTTGTGTTGAGGTTTGTAGAAGGTTTGGCAACCTTAGACCACAAGATATTGTGGATGAGTTTAACAAACAGTTGCAAATGGTATTGTGGATCAGTGTCAACTCTAGCTACATGACCATCATAAACCCCTTACTGAATGAATCTCACTATGTATCCAGCTACAGTCCCAAGTAGAATATCTTGGGCACATTATTGTAGGGGATAGGGTGAGTACTGATAAAGCTAAGGTGTCTGCAATGCTTGACTGGCCTGTTCCTAAGTCACTTAAGGAGTTGAGAGGATTCTTAGGCTTAACTGGATATTATAGAAAATTTGTGAGGAATTATGCTCAAATCAGTAAGCCTCTGACTAACTTACTGAAGAAAGGAAGATTTCATTGGAATGAGGAGGCCACAACAACTTTCAATAACCTCAAGGAAGCAATGAATAGTGCTCATGTGTTAGCACTGCCTGATTTCAATAAGTTGTTTGTGTTGGAAGTTGATGCTTGTAACACTGGAGTGGGAGCTGTACTAATGCAAGAAAAGAGACCTTTGGCTTTCATGAGCCAATCTTTGAGCAAGAGGCATCAAGGGCTATCTATTATGAAAAAGAGTAGATAGCTCTACTGTTAGCAGTGGACAGATAGAGGCAATACTTGCATCCACACCACTTCCTAATCAAGACTGACCATTTTAGTTTAAAGTTTTTGCAGGAGCAGAAAATTACCACTTCATTGTAGCATAAAGGCTTGACTAAGCTAATGGGCTGGAGTTATGAAATCCAATATAAGGGTAGAAAACAAAGTAGCAGATGCACTGTCCGGGAAGTGTCACTGGAGTACAACCCAAATGGATGGAAGAAATCTTGGCTAGTTATGAAGGAGATCAAGACATCCTACAAGCCATTTCACAAGCCAGTACTAATCCCAATAGTAACCTTGACATCACTGTGCAACAAGGTATGATAAGGTACAAGGGCAAGGTATGGTAAGGTACAAGGGCAAGGTCTGGGTAGGCAATATGGTGACTTCAGACATAAGCTCATACACACAGTTCATGCATCTGGACTAGGTGGGCACTCAGGTGTCATGGCTATTTATCAGAGGATCAAAGCTGTTTTTATTGGCCATTGATGGTGAATGATGTTAAGAAGACAGTACAAGAATGTGATGTGTGTCAAAGGTGCAAGGATGAGCAAGTTGCCTATCCAGGTTTCTGCGTGCACCACTTCCAATTCCTGAGAAAGCTTGGGAGCACATCTCAATGGATTTTGTGGAAGGATTACCAAAATCCGAGGGCCAAGATACTGCAAGTATGGTCACTTTCTCTCTTTCTCATCATTTTTCAGCATCTCAAGTAGCTAGAATTTTCATGGATTCTATTTACAAGTTGCATGTGCTGCCAAAGAGTATTGTCACTGACAGAGACAAGATCTTTGTTAGCAATTTTTGGAAGGAGTTGTTCAAGAATTTGCAAGTGCAACTGTTATACAGTTCTGCCTACCATCCACAAACAGATGGACAGACGAAGGTTAAACAGATGCCTTGAGAACTACTTGAGATGCATGACTGGGAACAAGCCCAAAGAGTGGAACAAGTGCTTGTCCTTGGCTGAATATTGGTTTAACAGAAATTACCATACAACATTGAAGATGACACCATTCAAAGTGTTGTATGGTTATGAGCCTCCACAACTTACTTTTGAATTGATTGCTCAGTCTCAAGTAGCTACTGTTGATCAAGTTTTGAAGGAAAGGCAGCTGATGGCAAAGATTCTAAAGGACAATTTAGAGAAAGCACAGAGCAGGATGAAGTTTTATGCAGAAAAGAAGAGAACTGAAAGGGAATTTGTAGAAGGTGATTGGCTTTTTCTAAAGTAGCAGCCATACAGGTAGGTTTCAGTAGCAGTTAGGAAGAGCTTGAAGCTGGCTTCCAAGTTCTATGGACCCTATCAAATCATTAAAAAGATAGGGCATGTAGCATACAAATTGAGCTTACCTGTTACTGCTAAGATCCACCCAGTTTTTCACATATCTCAACTCAAGAAGAAGATAGGGCCTAAGGTGGTTCCTTCTATTGATCCTCCCATCTGTTCTACTGAGGGTCAACCACTGATAGAACCTATTGCTATTTTAGATAGGAGGATAGTCAAAAAGGGAAACAAAGCTGCTACTCAAATCCTTGTTCAGAAGCTGATTTATGCCAGAAGAGTCCATTTGGGAAGACTACAATTTCATCAAGTCTCAGTTCCCTAATTTTGATCCTTGAGGGCAAGGTTTTGAAGGAGTATGGAAAGTTAGGAAAAGAGGGCAATTCAAATCTGATTTAAGTTTAATAGTATTTCTTTATTTACAGTTGAGTCCTCAATGTTTAGTTTAGTTCATTTCTGTAATTGCAATTAAGTCCTAGGAGTTTGTTACTCTAGAGGACAAGTGTCCACGTGAGAATGGGCCAAGTGTGTAGTCGTCAGATTCATTTCACTGCATTTGTTATTTAGTCCAGCTCTTGTACTGTGTTTTGGCATCATATAGGAAATCAGAAATTTCCTCTTCTCTCAATTCTTTCTTCCCCTCTCTTCTATTCTCTACGAAATTGTTACAGAGCCTTTGCTCTTGTTACATTAAAGCTAGGAGTAATGGTTATTACTCTCAGTTCAATAGCATTTAATGGAACTAAATAACTTCATTCAATCTTTGGTGGAAAAGAAAAGAACCCTCGTTTAGACATTTTCCAGTTAATACAGTAATATCACTGAACATGCAGCTTTAAGGTTAAAAAAAGTAGAGAGATCCTAACCCGCATGTGTCAATCGAGCAAAAATCTTGCATAGCTCCAATGAAACTTATTGGAAGAACACCATTACCAGAAGAAGTCAGCTCCAGAAAGACGCAAATCAGTATTTTCAAACATAAAAAACAGCCAAAAAGAAAACAAGAAAAGAAAACAATAATATGGTTTAGATCTAAACATAAACCCATGTAAAACAGTACAGTTTACACGCTTTATCTAATGTAATTCTTCACAATATTCATCAAACCATAGAAGCAAAAACAGCATTACATTTTCAATTTGGGCCAAGAGTGTAAATATTAACGTTACTTTAATGACAGCTTTATTAAAATATTACCTTCTCTATTGATGATCCAGTTGTGAGCTAAGGCAAAAAAAGGTGCATTAATAATGCTCAAATATGAGAAAATTAAGAAAATCCGTGCTATGCATATCTTATGCACGAGATAAAGTTAAACAAGTTTACCACAAATTCTCTATTGACACTCTTCGTCCTACAAATAGCTGATCCTACATAATGATGCCACTTTTGGCCCATAATCACTGAATTATCCATTTTTTACAACAGAAAGCTTTTTATCGTCTCGGTCACATTTTTTTTTGCAAAGATCAACAACTTTCATCCGGTATACTTGTTTCATGGACAAACACTGCCTCTTTTTCTCTTCATATATAGACAACATTCAGATAAGATAATGTTCGAAATGGTGCCATCATGATGTGACAATCTTCAAATTCAAATACGGAAAGGGTCAAAATGCCCTTAACGTCTTGGAAATGAAATTTGTCCTCCTACTTATTGGATCTCAATTGTCCTTTGTGGTAAAAAAATGTCCCTACTTTTAATGGAAATACGAGATGTCATATGTGGACTTTAATTAAATGGGTAGTACTAATTTATTGGTCCATGTGGATGTAAGGCTCAACCCATAAATAACCCGACTCATCCGGGTTAACCCAAAATAACTAGAAAGCATTTGTTCGTACAGTTCCTTCGATGCTTCACGTGTTGCGACTGAATGTGGATTCAAAAGAGAACAAGGTCTTTTTCGTTGTCATCTCATAGTTCCGTTAAGAGGGGGGCATTTTTAACCCAAAAACTAACGTTAAGGGCAATTCCGGTCCCAATAGGTGGATGTAGGGGCATTTTTAACCCAAAAATTATCATTAAGGGCAATTTGGGTCCAATACATTAAGAGACATTTTTTACCCTTTTCTGATACATGTATCACAATCTCCATAACATTTGTATATATTCCTAGGCTATATATAATTCACAAAATCCATCAATAAGAAAACAAGATAAATACAGCATATTACGTGCCAGAAAGGGATACTAACCACAAGTACACTATGTACAAAGCTGTAGCTTCTCATTGTCTCTTGAGTTCTGACGCGGTTTTCCTTAGTTCTTCTTTTTGTTGCTAGAACAAACAATTAAAGAGAGCTCTCAGAATGTTGTTTAAGATACAAGAAGAACAATACTGATCCAAACTTGGAAAACGACAAACTAGATCCAGACCCTACAGAGCCTATTCCACCAACTGTCAGATCTTGATTGCAGTAAGCGCCACTCATTACCTATTTCATGCTCTATGGTGTTGGGCTGAGAACAATGAGAAGTAGACACTGCTTCTTTCTGAATAACAAAGTCGATTGTATTAAGCTAGACAAACGTGACTGAACGGTAAATAAGTCTTGTTTTTGCTAGGGTGGGGGTAGGGGAAATATACAGAGCGGATTGGAGAGAGACTGACCATTTCCCGCTGCAATTGCAGTCTTAGTTTATCAACACATAGATGTCCAGCAAATGATGGAGTGTTTCCTTCCATTTTCGGAAGAGTTACAAAGCTAGCAACGAGCGGCCTGTGCATTAAAGAAGCCTTAAGCAACGGGAAATCATCCAAGCCAAACATGTTTACTATTACACAGTTCCGTATCAGGTTCACTCAAAAAACACAATCTACACAAATAACTTGACCTACTATCATCCTTTATAAAAACATAAAAAAAGAAACTGACCAACTATCATCTTTATCCTTGACCGAAAAATCGTTAACTTTCACTAAATGTTTTCTCCCTCAAACAGTTCAAATTAACATATATTAACACTTTCCTTTGAAGATGGTAACAGATAACATAAATTAAACACTTTATTAAACCAAAATTGTCAAGGCTCATTTGAGCGCGCTTAAGCACCGACACTGAGAGAAGCTCAGCGTACGCGCTAGGCGTCGCATAGGCTGGTTTCAGTGTAGGTAAGGCTTTAAGGCTTAAACCTCATTGCCCATAAGTTCTATCTTGAAAAGAGCGGTACTAAACAAAAATATGATTAGAAAGAAGATATATTAATTGTTAAGGATATCATTATGAATGAAGTTGTTACTTTTTCCTTGCATTACATATATATTTTTATTTTTTTCTTCTTTGGGTGACAGGGTCTGGTTGTTTAGGGAAATACAAAGAATAGAGGGAATGGATGAGGGTTGGGGCGTGGGGAGAGCAAAATTTTCTGTTTGTTTGTTTTTAAAAGATTGTATTTCTTTTTTCAAAAAAAAAAAGAGGACAGGTGCACACCCAAAGGCGTGACCTAGTAACCAATGAAGTGGGGAAGAACATGAGGTCTCAGATTCAAATCCAAACAAAGATAAAAAAAACACTTGGAGCCCGTTTGGAAAGCAAACTTTTAATTGGGATTGAGAGTAATTGGGTGTAATTACTCAGTTTTGACATGTTTCTCCGACCAAACATGTAATTGAGGGGGAGTAAAATACACTCTTCAATTCTCAATGGGGGTTGAGAATTGCTGATATTTACATGTAAGGGTGTTCATGGGAAACCGGAAAACTGAATCAAACTGACGAAAAAAATACACCTTTTTGGTTTGACTTGGTTTTGATTTTGGTTTTAAGCAAAAAATAATTGAAAAAATCGAACCAAACCGATTATATAAATACCTATTTAAAAATTATAATTGCACACATAATTATGTATATTTTTATGTAACAATATAAAATTTCACAGTACATCCTAATCTTTTGCACTCTTGGTTTGTAATCTAGGTGTTCACCTTTACTTCCTAGTTTGATTTGTAGTCTTTAGTTTGATAATTTCAATAATCTATTTCATGTTCAAAATAACATATTTTTGGGTCCTTTAATTTTTATCATTATTTAATTCAATTATCATCAAGATATCTTGATAAATCACAACTAATTCATCATGAAAGAATTTGAAGTTCCTTGAAAATGACTAAGTTATTGAACAATGCATATTTTTTCTCGGAAAAACTACATATATAATATTTTTCTTTTCTTAAAGAGTAAATGATTTGGTAGTGTCATCATAGTCAACTTAATATGTGCTTGGAAGTATATTTTCATTTAAAAAAAAAGGGGCAGGCCGGTGCACTAAGCTCCCGCTATGTTTTCATATATTTTT
Source organism: Anisodus tanguticus (assembly GCA_034509755.1). NCBI lineage: Eukaryota > Viridiplantae > Streptophyta > Magnoliopsida > Solanales > Solanaceae > Anisodus > Anisodus tanguticus. The sequence goes on along the minus strand of CM067543.1, from coordinate 123,753 downwards.
AAAAAATAAGAAACCGAATTAAGCAAAAATAAACAAAAACGAAGCAACGAAAAACAGACTTAAATTTGTTTGGTTTGATTCCAACATTTGGAAAACCGGCTTAATTGGCTTGCTTCCTTAAGAATAAAAAGACCAAAACCGAACATGAACACCACTAATTGCATGGTGCAATTACAAGGTTATATTTTAATTTCCTTCCTATTTTGTTTAATTTAAAATCCTATTCTTAATTTATATCCTTTTTTCTTTTTAGTTTATTTTTTATTTACTTTTAAAATTCTCAATTTTTCAAATATATTATTCTTCATTGTTTATCTTTCAATTATTTACTTCTCATTCCAAAACTTTACTTCATGTGCTTCAATGAAAGTTCTCATACTTTGTTTCTTTCTTATCTTTTCAATTTATTTCTTCATTTCACTTAACGGCGTTACCATTCTAATTTGTTGAAGCTATACCTCCTAATTATAGAAGGAATGAGTCATGTACAAAATTGTCTTATACAATGTTATTAAATTATGGTGGTAAATATTATTTTTTTGTCAAACATGCAATCCATGATGTTCTTGCAAAATGTGTGTTTAGTTAGAATTTTTATTAAATAATTCAACTAAAATATTTTTATTTAAAAACTACATATCAATTATTTTTTACAATTTCAGTACAAATCTACAATAATTTGATATTATATTTTAAAAATAATATGTATCTTGCATCCCTACCAATAGATAAAGTTCAGTAATATTTCTTAGGTCAAATAAATTGGCAGCCCCTTAAAGTTGGCAGAAAATTCTATTTGAACACTTCAACTAAGACTTGTACCAATTAGACACTCCAACATCTATTAAAGTGTGTCTATTAAACACAAAAGATGACATGACACAAAACGTGAGTTTCACTTGTTTTGAGCGAGTGAATGAGCAAAATAATGTTGAGGTACCTAAAGAAAAATACCCAACATCTTTTCTCTCTGCACACCTATCTTCTTCCTCCTTTAATCCCCTCTTAATTCCACCATTATTGCCCGACTTCTTCAATTTTCAAATTTGAAAACAAAGCTGACCGTCATATTTTTATCCACAACTCACGTTTGAAAGCCCTTCACAACTTCTTCACTTTAAAAATTAACACCAGGGCCTCCCTTTCCAGTTTCCCTCATGAAACCATTGCTACAGTCAAGTACCATGTAAAAACAAAGAAACACAACACAGGAAACGGCACATGCGAAACTCAATAGAAAGATAAGTACTAACTACTTAGTCATGCTATACTTTTTCAAGACTAGAGGGGATTTGTTTTCCTCAAAAAATCGCACTTATACCTGCCTAATTTGAAACAAGGTAGCAGCTATTATGATAGTTTCTCTAAAACTAAAGCAAGTAAAAGACTTAAAAAAAAGGGTAACCAAAGAGCTCGGTCATGTGGAGTTCAAGCATATAGTGAATAGAAGTAGTATAATTCCACCTAAAACTCCCGTCAAGGTTGACACAGTTGTTTACAGGGGTGCCCCTACCAGAAAAAGAACACCTTTAATTTATTGTCTTTTTTTTTTATCAAAGATCATAAATACTCGCCGGAAATTAATTCTTCTCACCGCAACACACCATCTACTATTTTATGTGCAGTCTCTTAATTTGTTTTTCTTGATAGAAAGAGACAGGAGGAGGGGATAGAGAAAAAGAGGGAAATGTTTTTTGATGGAGAAAATTAAAGGATGAACCAGGGAGAGGAGGAGAAGATCACGGAGGGAGGTAGGGATACGGTGGGGTAGGATGGAGAAGAGGGTGGAAGGGGGTGGGAGTTTATCTGAAAACTGATTTTATTTCTTTACGTATAAGCTTCTTTTATTTTCTTACGTGTACAACAACATACCCAGTGAAATCCCACAACGTGGGGTCTGGATATTTTCTTACGTGTACATTTTTTATATTTTTGCTGACATGTAACATTTTTATTGGTCTTGATTTTAGCTTCAGAAGAGAGTAGCATCCACACACTAGGTCTAATTTAAAAGTGTCAAATATGTGTTTAATAAACACACTTTAATAGATGTTGGAGTGTCTAATTGGTACAAGTCTTGGTTGAAGTGTCCAAATGGAATTTTCTGCCAAATTTAAGGGGTTGTTTATGTATCTGGCCTATTTCTTAAGGGTCTTGCTAACATACTACATGAATTTCTAAAGAGGGGAGGGAAAGAATAGGTTGAATTTCTGGTGAAAGACATAATCATCCCTCTTATTGAAATATTGTTAGTGCATTGTTAGGGTTATTTTGGGTAAAGTAAAAATGGTACCTTGCTAACTTACTACCTTCATGTAGTATGTTAGCAAGACCCATTTCTTATATAGACACATATTTGTCAAACATTAACGTTTAGTTTTTGATAATTAACTTTTATATTTTTAAAATTCAAAAGATCTAACTATGTAATTACACTTTTGCAATCAAACATTACATTTGTAATTACACTTGTGCGGTCCAAATTACGTTTGTAATTACACTTGTAATCACATTATGACAAACAACTAGGTTTTGATAATTACTATACTGTGTAATTACTACTCTCTCCATCCCAATTTATGTGACACCATTTCCTTTTTAGTTTGTACCAAAAAAAATGTCATCTTTCTATATTTAGAAAGAATTTTACTTTATTGGATGATTTATAGCCACACAAATATCTAAGACTTGTTTTGGACCACAAACTTCAAGACTTCCTTTCTTTCTTAAACTCCGTGACAAGTCAAATGGTGCTACATAAATTGGGACGGAGGGAGTAATAATTACACCAAATCCAATACAAGATGGGACTCTTGGTGATTTTTTCCCATATGCCCAGCGCAAGCCTTGATAGGCAGAGTTACCCGATACTTGTATTGGTGGGAGGTAGTAGGTATCGAGTGAAATTAGTCGAAGGTGCACACAAGCAGGCCCAAACACCATCATCATTAAATAAAATAACAGGTGCCATCCAAGGATTGGTTCATTTGACACGTTACCAGCAAGTGTATTTCATGTGTTGTCTTGTGGTCACAAAACACACTTCAGTCAAGCAGGGGTCTTCAAATGGTAACTAGTTAAGTTTGGAGCATCTAACTGACAAATCTAGGTATTTCGCCAAACATGCATATAACGCCTAAAAAATTGTATATTGATATCCCATGTTTCTCTTGATGACAAGGCAAGAAAAGAACAAAAAGATACTAATGTACCAAAACAGTACAACATGGAAGCATTTAGGAAAGCACCTTCGCCCGTTCTTTTGAAGAGCTTGTGTCATTCTAACCAATCTAACTAAGCAAATAAAACCACTTTGAATCCTCATCCTAAAATTCATATAAAATTCAAATAAACATGTGTTGCCAAAACAACCTTGAATATAAATTGAATATATACCTCTGATTTGACACCATTAAGCATCCATCAGCCAACTTTTTACTGACCCTTTTTGCTGCTTCTCTTGTTTTGAAGGCAACTAACGCTCTACCTACCACATCAAAAGAAATAAGTTCAAAGGCAAGTACACAGGATTTAGCAATGAACATAAGGCAGTGTTTCTTCGACAATAAGCCGCCCTCTCTCCCCTAGAAAGGCGAAAGAAGAAAACATAAACTTCATGTCATTTTGACAGACAAAAGATAACCAATCCCATAAAAACATACCAGAGTACGGACTAGAGAAAGCAGTGCGCTGAACCATTTTGACCGTGCAGTTTTCCCTACATGCATGCCAGATAATATCCTATAACATTATCAACACAAATGTCGGTACCAACAAGATAACCATACAAAATTAAAGAATACAAGCCAGCCCCCTCCCAACAAACAGTTAGCGCTAATAAGAAAAGATAAGACTGGATAGATAGGAAACTAAGAGGATAAGAGACGGCGGGAAATTGCATATTATGAGTACAGTACGTATTACAACAATTTGCTTTCACCAGATAAACCATAATTTCCCTTGAAAACTTTCCCGCCTCGTCATGGGAACTCCAAGCTTCGGTAGGAGCACCAGTCCACAAGTTGGAAATGCCCCGGGGATAATAGGATGGAGGGCAACGGAAATTGTTGTTAAGGGCTCACTTAAAGTATGCTCAAGCCCTAAGGCTAGATGACTGCCAAGTCAGTGATTCGCCTCACCTAGGAGGTGCATTAATAGAGGCACCATAGCACTTGATTTATTTAATAGTTAAGGAGGGTCTCTCGGAGACAACCGCTCTACCTTGATAGGTAGAGGTAAGGTATGCGTACACTCTACCCTCCACAGATCCCGGATTTCACTTGTTGTTGTTAAGGAAACATCACCAATCAACTTTCCAATGAATAAGAATAAAAAGGACAACCCGATGCACTAAGCTCCCGCTATGCGCGGGGTCCGGGGAAGGGCCTGACCACAAGAAACTAATCATCAACTTCCAATGAATAAGAATAAGAAACTAAAAATGTACTCCCTCCATTTCAATTTGTTTGACATAGTTTTACTCGGCACGAAGTATAAGGAATAAAAAAGGAAACTTCAAAATTTTGTAGTACTAAATATACCATAACATTTGTTGGCTATAAGGCTTTTGAAACTTGTGGCCTTAAACATGTCATAATATATTTGTGGCTATAAAAAGCTTCTCAACAACAACAACAACATACCCGGTGTAATCCCACAAAGTGGGGTATGGAGGTTGGTTGTAAGCATACCTTACCCCCACCTTGAAAGGTAGGAAAGTTGTTTCCAATAGACCCTCGGCTAAGAGAAAAATAATAAAGCAATAACAATAAAGCAGTAGAGTAATAACAAATCAGGTCAAAATAGTGTGCTACGCAAAGAACGAGAGACGGTAAATACTACCAAAAATCGCAAGACAAGAAATTACAGAAGAAATTTGTAAGGACATAAAACTAACGAAGAAATGCTACGACCACTAGTATGGAAGGATAAGAACTATCTACTACCCGACTACCCTAATATGTGTCCTCCACAACCTCCTATCTAAGGTCATGTCATCGGTAAGCTGAAATTGCGCCAGCTATAAAAAGCTTCTCATTTAAGGAAATATAGAAATGTGTCATAATATTAGTCACTCAAAACTTAAAATTTCACCTTTTTTTTAAGTAGTATTTTATTAATCTGGTACCAAGCTAGTACATAAGCAAAGTACAAAGCAGAACTACATAACTATCATCAGTCACACTACATATTACCCTCTAAGAAATCCAGAAAATCCAAATAATGATCCATCCTATCTAGAGTACTATTGGAACACCATAAGAATAGATTTTTGAGGCATTTGTTATTGACTCTAGGAATCTGCACTATCTTTCCTTCAAAGCATGCCTTACTTCTTTCCCGCCAAAGAGTCTTTTTTGATAAAGTAAGTTATTGTATTCAAAAGGCATCAAGAAGATGCATAAATGATTAAAAATCATATGGTTATAACTCCAGATACTGAAAAAGCAAGTATGAGCTGGGAGTTGAGAAGCAGAAGCAAAAACTCAAGGCTGCTAAGCCGCTTAGAAGGAGTTGATATTAGAAGGGGGATGACATCATTTACAGGGGAAAGATTGCTCCAACTAAAGAGACTCATCAAACACTTGGACCTAAGAGACCAGTTAGGAGTTAAAGTCCCATCAAACATCTTTTGTTCATTTCAGTCCATATACACCAAAAAATATATGCTGGGATCATCTGCCAAATCTTCTTGATGGACTTGTCTACTTTCAACAAACTCCAACTTTCAACTCCTTGATTTAGACAGAAGGAGGTTGTCCAACTAATTTCAGAAATAGCCAAAAAAAAAAAGAATCCAAAGATCAGTTGCCACAGGGCAATGCAATAGCAAATGACTTATTGTCTCTAAGCTGTTGTGACACATAAAATGCATGCTGACCACTGTAATGTCTCTCTTAGTGAGATTGTCTTGGGTTAAAATAGCATTGTAACAGGCTGTCCAGGTGAAACATTTAACTTTAGGAGGGAATTTCGTCTTCCAAACCAGCTTCCAAGGCCAAGAAGTTGCTAGTTCCTCTGTTGCATTCAAATGCTTGTAGTTTGCTTTAACTGTGAAGATGCCTTTCTTTAAATTCCCCCACCTTAAGCTGTCTAGAAGTTGAGGATTCATTGAGTAATCTGCCAGTAACCTATATAGATCAGTTAGTTCCTCCAACTCACAGTCTTGAAAGTTTCTTCTTAGGTGAATATCCCAAGTGTTGCCATCCCTATTATCAGCTACAAATGAGTCAGGTTCTGTAGCTAAAAAGAATATCCTGTGGTGAGAGTTTTTGAGGGGTTGATTGGCCACCCACTTGTCTTTCCAAAACTTGACTTTAGAGCCATTTCCAACTTTAAAGGATACTTCTCTGAAGAACTCATCCTGAGAGTTTAAAGCTGGTGCACCAATCATCCAGCTTGCCATATTTTGCATTCACAACTTTCTTCCATAGATGTGTGCTATATCTCCACCACCAATTCAAAAGAAGGCTTTTGTTGTGCTTGCTAAGATATCTGACTCCCAAACCTCCCCTTTCTTTTGGCATTATGACCTTATCCCATTTCACAAGATGGAATTTATGATCTTCATTGATCCTTTCCCATAGAAATGACATTATTAGGCCATCTAGCTGCTCCTTTACCTCATTATGGCATTGGAATAAGGGACATAATGTAAGTAGGTATGCTGTCCAACATACTATTGATTAAAGTCAACCTTCCTCCCATAGATAGATATTGCATACCCTAGTTTACCAGCTTCTTTTCAACCTAAACCACCACTCCATTCTAAACCTCAGTTGCTTTGTAGTTTGTACCCAAAGGGAGGCCCAGATAAGTAGAAGGGAATGAGCATGTGTCACACCCTAGGATCCCTGCCAGGACATTCAAGTTTGGAACTTCATTGACAGGATAAATCTTGCTCTTCATCATGTTAATGTGAAGCCCATAAATAGCTTCAAATATCATGAGAGTTAGATTCAGATAAAGAACTTGAAGTGTGTCTGCCCCAAAAAAGATTAGAGTATCATTAGCATATAATAAATGGGAAACTGAGATAGAATGAATTGGGCTGCTTTCCACCTTGAAACCCTCAATCCAGTGATTTGATTTGTCTTTGTCCAGTAAAAAATTCTTACGTTCATAAGATGAAAATTGCGGAAATGAGGATGTTGCGAGGGATGTGTGGGTGTACTAGGAGAGATAGGATTAGAAATGAAGACAATCGGGACAAGGTGGGAGTGGCCTCAGTGGAGGACAAGGTGCGGGAAGCGAGGCTGAGATAGTTTGGACATGTAAAGAGGAGATGCAGGAATGCCCCAATGCGGAGGTGTGAAAGGTTGGCTATGAACGGGTTCAGGAGAGGTAGAGGTAGGCCGAAGAAGTATTGGGGAGGTGATTAGACAAGACATGACGTTCCGACTCACCGAGGACATGACCTTAGATAGGAGGTTATGGAGGACACAGATTATGGTAGAAAGCTAGTAGGTAATTGAGTGTCTCACCTACCCTTTCATAATAGTAGTCTTATTATTGTCTTGTAGTTTCGTGTCTTTTGATTTCTGCTACTATCTGTTATTTCTTGTTTCTTGTACTTCGACTATCTTATTTATTTTTGTTATTTCCTTTTTCAGACTGCTTTGAAGTGCTTGCTTTTATGCCGAGGGTCTATCGAAAATAGGCTACTTACCTCATTAAGGTAGGGGTAAGGTCTGCGTACTCTACCCTCCCCGGACCCCATTTTGTGGGATCTCACTGGGTTGTTGTATTACTCTCTAATCTTCACGGATCTCCTCATTAATCATTAGCTTGTCAATTTGATTGATCCTCCTATGAGAATTGGCTACTCTTTGAAAGAATTTTGTATTCATATCCCCTTTTTAAGCCATAAACATCTAGACTTCTGCCTCCCGGTGCCTCTTCAACCTTTGCTATTTCCTCCAGTTTTAGCTTTAGGCGAGTTGATCTCTCCATTTCCACATGTGACATAAGTCTGCCTTCCGTAGCTTGCTCAATGATACTTAATTCCTCCAGCATCCTTTCCCTTTTGAGTTTCTAGTTTCCCAAAGGTCACTCTGTTCCACTTAGTGATATCTTTCTTCAACATCCTAAGCTTCTGAGATAGGACAAAGTCTGGACTACCACCAATGTTGTAATTCTACCACCAGCCTTTGATCATTTTAGAGAAACCTTTAATTTTTAGCCACATATTTTCAAACTTGAAATAAGAGGAATTTGTATCCCAATCACCACTTTCTAGAAGCAGAGGTCTGTAGTCTGAGAGAACTCTTGGCATAGCTAACTGTTCTATAGCATTGAAATTATCATTCCACTCCGGGGAGATTAGAAACCTGTCTATTCTGGATGCTTGCATTGAATCCTCGCCTCTAAACCAAGTGAAGTTTGCCCATTGTAAAGGCAAATCAATAATGTACAGATCAAGAATGAATTCATTGAAGTTGATCATTGCACTGAATCTTCTATGGCAGTTATATTTTTCACTTTTGTATCTGCACAGATTAAAATCTCCTCCAACTACCCATTGTTCATTCCATGAGCCACTTATTGTTGCCAGTTCATGCTATAGTAACTTGGGTTGTTGTGAGTCTCATATACACCTGTAAAGCCTTATCTGAAATCCCCGTCAAACAAGAAATGGTGTGGCTGCCCCTGTGAATATCTCTGATTGCCCCCACTTCTACCAGTTGATTTTAAATCAGCATATTCTACCCATATGTTACCCCATAATTAATTAATCCAGCTTGGTGACCATTCATCAACTTTAGTTTCTTGCAAGCAAACTATAACTACCCTCCATTTGCTGATAAGCGATTTTAGTGTTGTTCTTTTCTCTGTGTCATTGAGACCCCGCACATTCCAGCTTAGAGTTTTTATCTTCATGTAGAGGAGGTGAAGATTTCTAGCAAGAAGAACATGCTTCTTGTATTTCTAAAATTATTATACAACCGATGAGAATGGGTAATTATATAATGAATCCTAAGACTAAATAAGGAAAGATTATAATACACAATCAATTTCTAATCAATTACATTAATCCAATATATACCTATAATTAAGTTGTCTATCTTAATCATCAATATCAAATCAACACTCCCCCTCAAGTTGGTGCAAAGATGTCGCACATGCCCTACTTGCAAACCAATGTATGAAAAGTTTGTTCGTTGAGGCCTTTGGTAAACACATCAGCTAGTTGCTTTTCCGATGATACACAAAACAACTCAAGACACCACTTGTAACTTTTTTTTATGAAGTGTCGATCAATTTAAACATGCTCTGGTTGGTCATGCTGGACTGGATTTCGAGCTTATACTGATTGCAGCTTGTTGTCACAATACAAGGAAAGTTTCCTTTTTTCAGACAATCTCAATTCCTCTAGTGGCCTTTTGTAACCACGAAAGTTCACAAGCACCCTGGGCCATAGCTCTATATTCTACCTCCGCACTTGATCTAGCAACTACACTTTGCTTCTTGCTTCTCCAAGTGACCAGGTTTCCTCCTACGAGTGTACAGTAACCGGATGTAGATCTTCTGTCATCTAGAGATCCAACCTAATCTGCATCTGTAAAGGCTTCTATTTTGAGGTGACCATGTCTGGAGAAAAGTAGACCTTTAACTGGAGCAGACTTCAGATACCGCAAAATGCGAAAGACATCTTGCATATGAGGATCTCGGGCATCATGGATGAACTGACTCACCTGACTAACTGAATAGGCTGTCTTGTCTAGTGTGAGAGAGATAAATGAGTCTTCGAACCAGCCTCTGATATCTCTCTTTAAAAACTGACTCACCAACTCCACTTTGTAGTTTGTAGTTGCTTTCAATGGGTGATTATGCTGGCTTGCAACATGTCATACCAATTTCTTTCAAGAGATCCAGAATATACTTTCTTTGAGAAATAAAGATTCCTCTATTTGATCTAGCAACCTCGATTCCCAAGAAGTACTGTAATTTTCCAAGATCCTTGATCTCAAATTCCTGGGCCAATAACTTCTTCAATCGGGTCATCTCCGCCTTGTCATCTCTTGTCATTACTATGTCATCAACATAAACTATGAGAAGAGTGAGTTTACCCTTTTGATGTCTTATGAAGAAGGTGTGATTAGCATTGCTTTGTTGGTAACCGCAAGAGATCATTGCTTTGTAAAATCTGGAAAACCAAAGCTCTAGGAGACTGCTTCAGTCCATACAATGCTTTCTTCAGTCTGCATACCTTTCCTTGACTTTGTTCAGTACCAAAAACAGGAGGAATCTCCATGTACACCTCTTCTTCTATGTCTCCATGAAGAAATGCATTCTTCACATCAAACTGTTGCAAGTCCCAGACAAGATTAGCGGCACAAGATAAAAGAATTCTAATAGTGTTCATTTTTACAACATTAGCAAATGCCTCTTGATAATCCACTCCATAAGTCTGAGTGAATCCTTTAGCCACCAATCTTGCTTTGAATCTTTCAATGGAACCATCAGCTTTATGTTTTACAATGAAGACCCATTTGCAACCAATCAACATCTTGTTTGGTGGTGATGCGACAAGTTCCCAAGTCTCATTCTTTAAGCAAATTTCTCTTGATAATCCACTCCATAAGTTTGAGTGAATCCTTTAGCCACCAATCTTGCTTTGAATCTTTCAATGGAACCATCAATTTTATGTTTTACAATGAAGACCCATTTGCAACCAACCAACTTCTTGTTTGGTGGTGATGCGACAAGTTCCCAAGTCTCATTCTTTAATAAGGCCTTTATTTCTTCTATCATAGCTTGCTTCCATTTAGAATCTGCAAAAGCTTCCCTCCAATTCTGGGGAATAGACACAGAAGAAATAGATGAGGCAAAGGCTCTATAGGAGGGAGACAAAGAATTATAGGAAATAAAGCTAGATAAAGGGTGTTTGGTGCAAGATATGACTCCTTTCTTGTAAGCAATAGGCAAATCTAACTCATTAGGAAATATAGGTAACTCACCACAAGAAGGTTCGACTTCGACAGATTGCATGATGGCTTCTTCTGCTCTATTTCTCCTTGAGTAAGTTATCAAATCAGGCCTATCCAAACGCCCAACAGTCTCCCCCTGAATTCTTTCTCCAATTTCACTTTCCCTTGTGGCATTAGTTTCAAGGGTCTAGATTCTCAAAAAGTAACATCCATGCTGATGAAGAATCTCCTAGAAGGAGGGTGATAGCATTTTTGTACCCTTTCTGTGTTGGAGAATACCCAATAAAGACTCATTTAAGAGCTTTAGGTTCAAGTTTCCCAAAGTTCTTAGTATGAACAAAACAAACACACCCACATATCTTTAGAGGAATAGTATTAGTCATTCTCACCCTTTAAAGCTTCCAAAGAACTCTGAAAATTGAGAGTTTTAAGTGGCATTCCATTGATGAGGTAGGCCGCTACTAGAATGGCATCCCACCTAAGGCTTCAGCAGATTCATGGGAAACAAACGGGATGTTGCTACTTCTAACAAATGCCTATTTTTCTTTCAGCAACTCCATTTTGTGCACTAGTGTACGGACAACTAGGTTGATGGATTATCCCAAAAGACTTTAAGTAAGCTCCAAAAATTTAATCCATGTATTCTGTGCCATTACCAGTTCGAAAGATCTTTATCTTAGCCTCAAACAGAGTACAAATCATCTTATGAAATGACTGAAAACAAGAGAAAACTTCACCTTTGGCTTTTAACAGATATACCCATGTCATTCTAGTGCAACAATCAATGAAAGTAACAAACCATAGACTACTAGACAAAGAAGGTGTTTGAGTAGGGCCTTAATACATCAGAATGAATGGTCGAAAAGAAAATTGTGCTTTTATTATCACTCGGAGGATAAGAGATTTTAGTGTTTATTATCACTCGGAGGATAAGAGATTTTAGTGTTTATTATCACTCGGTGTTTATTATCTACTCTCTTTGTTTCCTCTAGCCCTCAGACAAGAAAAAAAGAAGCAAAAAGAAAGAAACAAAGAGGGAAAATAAGGGAAAGAAAAAAAAGAGGGGGGGGGGGGCTAAATCTGACAATTCAATAAGCATTTTACAACAAGCATGCAAACCAAAAAATTAATATAATCGCGGTGGGCCTATCATGCCAATTCTTAGCCACAAAGAGGTCGAATGCAAACATGAAAATAGTGGGTTTAAAGTTCAACATCTACAACGCTATCAACCAAAGTTACTGACTATATGAATTCTCATTGTCCACGTCGCTCCGTTAAAGCCGGTTTGAATCAAATATTATAAAATTTTACTCTTTAGGCATCAAAAGTTATGTACATATTCCACTGACATATAAGTTTTTTATAAGACTAAAAGACTCCTAGTGCATGGATTTCACGATTGGAAGTCATTTGAGATAATTTCCTTTCATGTGATTTTGGGTCTACTTTGTCTCCTTTTTAACACCTTCAATCCAAACCCGTGCAACTGGAGGCCGACGTAGGATACGACCAAATCATCTCAAGCTCCGATTTATCCTCTATGACACTTTCACTTTCTGACGACTATGACCACACATCTATCTTAACATCTGCATTTTTGTAACTCTTGTGGATCTTTCAGATTTTAGAGGCCCGGCATTTTACTCCCACATGACACTACTAGTCTTACAACCGTGCTATAGAAACTTATTTTTCACTTTGGTATGTAATTCCATGGCATGACATAGTGGTAGCACTTCTCCACATAAACCATCCTATTTTGGTTCAATGTGTCACATTTCCATTTAGCATAGCATTCTCCTAAAACATCGTTCCTAGGTATCAACTTGATATTTTTTATCACATATATAGCACGAGCATCAAAGGGTGGACTCATAACCCTTTCTTTTGTTTATGGAATGAAAAGGTCCCTTATGTGAGAACAAGTATAAATTGATAAGAAGTCATCAAAAAATGATCACTTTTTGCACCAAGTACCAAGAGAAAGGGTTGATTGTGCCAACTTCACATAAACACTGACGAAAAAGTTAGTTGTTTGCCAGAGGAGGATCTATAACTATCATAATATTAGGTTCAAGAGACGATTGCAAGACAATTTCTAGGATAAGGTAGTTAAAAAGTAAGAGGGAAACAAGCAATATAACGAATAACAACTCATAACCTTACATTTAGTCAATGGCCACAAAGCAACAGAGAAAATTGTTCGAGTCCTGCAGTGTTGTTAAAAGCCATCGCTTTGTCGGTGAAGTTATGAAGCGATATAAAGCAAAGGAATCACTTCGTCAGTGAAGCCATACGCTTCAAATAAGTGTTTGTAACCGCCCAGCCCACTAGTGATATTGTCCGCTTTGGGCCTAGGCCCGCATGGCTTTAAAACGCGTTACTAGGGTATAAGGTCTCTCTCATGTGTTTTGCCGATGTGAGACATTTTTCCTAAGCTGGGGGTGTCACACACACTCTTATGGACTAGCTCATCACTGAGGTTTGCCCCACCGCATGTGATTTACCTAGACTCGGCATTACCCGAGATTTGCCTAAACTCGGTTGAACTCTGGCCCACACCGACTAAGCTAACACATGAGTGGCTCTGATACCATATGTAACAGCTCAACCCACTAGTGATATTGTCCTCTTTGGGCCTAGGTCCGCACGGCTTTAAAACACGTCACTAGGGTGTAAGGCCTGCTTACTTATATACTCAACATCTCTCATGTGTTTTGCCGATGTGACACTTTTCCTAAGCTGGGTGTCACGGTGTGTTTCAAATAATGACACACAAAATAATACCAATGAGAGATGTCTAATTCTTTGAATCTCGACATAGAGAGATTGACCAATATCGGCATTATTGTACATTGGATGTTGAAATTAGCTATCTTAATTGAAATTTGATTACTATATAAATTCATATAGGTATGGTCCTTTTCTAATTCTGTATATTTTGAGCTTTACTTTTAAGAAAGTGTGTGCTTTACTTTACCTTATCGATTTTTGCTTCAAGCCCTACGGACCTTATCTCTTTTTTGCGCTTTTCTCCTTTAAATACACAAGAAGCATGATACTTTATCCCAAAAGAAGGGAAGCATGATATACTCACATAAAAACAATCACAGAATAGGTGTCAAGTCAAAATAAATATTATCAGAAGTTAATTGGCATGGAATATAGGAATATGGTATTACCTCCACCTCTCCTGATGTATAGTCGGGATTCAAATTTTCTAGTAAGATAAGTGTCCCTTGCTCATTTGATGTTTGCATCACCTCCTCCCACGGCTAAATATGAGAAGAAAAAAAGACAATGAAAACGATGGCATCTTATTAATCACAAAAAAGATATCAGTATTCACATACAAAAAGCAAATCATACAATCTAAAAGATTATATTATCCAGAAGCATGAGCACTTTGTTTGGGCAGCGATCGTAAAGTAGAAAACGTCACACAAACCAACAATTCCAATGTGTGAAACATAGCTCCACTGGGAAACCCTCAATCTTAAAAAAATGTTGTTAGAGCTCCACACACGGGTGATTTAGAACGCTTTGAGAGCCGTCGAAATTCTGGGTATTGTAAATGAATAAAGTTTGAGGTCAAGAGGGAAATCAGTAAAATGAGAGGGCGAAGAGCAACCGAACTAGACGAGATTCTTGTGGATTTTTGAAAGAACGCAGGCAAGGTAGGTATTGAGTAGACTAAAATGCCCGAAGAATGGAAGTGGAGTACAATGATCCAGTTGTACAAGAACAATGGTGATATTCAAAATTGCAACAACTAAAAAGGGTAGCCCCGTGCACTAAGCTCCTACTATGCGCGAGGCCCGAAAAAGGTAGCCCGGTGCACTAAGCTCCTACTATGCGCGGGGCCCAGAAAAGGACCGGACCACAAGGCTCTATTGTACACAGCCTTATCCTGCATTTCTACAAGAGGTTGTTTGTACGAAAAATTGCAACAGCTATATCGGTACTAATTAAACAACTAAGCCACACTATGAAAGTTCGAGAGAGGGTGGTAGAAATGAGGATGAGGGATGTCTATATTTCCTAAAACCAATTTAGATTCATGGCGGGGCGATCAACTACGGAAGTCATTCATCTTCTAAGAAGATTGTTGGAGCAATATAGGGATAGAATAAAAAAGGTGTTCATAAACTTAGAAAATGCATAGGACAAAGTCCCTAGGGAGGTTTTATGGAGATACTTGGTGTCTAAAGGTGTACGTGTGACATATCTTAGAGCAATTAAGGACATGTTCGATGGAGCCAGAACCCGGGTAAGAACAATGGGAGAAGACATGGAACACTTCCCAGTCAAAATGGGATTGCACCCGGGACCAGCTCTTAGCTCGTTTTTATTTTCCTTGGTGATGGAAGAATTGACACGACATATTTAAAGGGGAGGCACCATAGTGTATATTATTTGCAGAAGACATAGTATTAATTGACAAGACATTCGGGGACATAGTATTGATTGATGAGACACGTGGCGCAGTTAACAGACCGGAGGTTTGGAGACTTTATTAGTATGGTATTCAAAAATAGTTTACCCTTATGGAGAAGTTCCAAGATCTCCTCCTAGATCCCTTAGTTATCCTAAGGTGGAGCAAAATTACATTTCACAACTAAGATTAAAAAGGGCAGCCCGATGCACTAAGCTCCCACTATGCGCGGGGTCCAGGAAAGGGTCGGACCACATGGGTCTATTTTACGCAGTCTCACCTTGCATTTCTGCAAAAGTGTTATCACAGCTTAAACCCGTGACCTCCTAGTCACATAGCAGCAACTTTACCAGTTACTCCACAACTAAGATTGAAAAAGCAAAATTGCTGAAATTTTCAATTCAACCCACGAAAACGAAGCTTCATAGTTTTATTCATTGAATTCACAATAGCTTTTAGTTCAAAAGGAATTTGAAACTACTTAGTAAACGCGGTAACAGAGAACAATTCTCGAATAAACTAAAAAAAACCAAAGAGAAAAGAAGGCTATTCAAAGTTGTTATGCAATTCATTTGTCCTAGCCTAAGGATAATTTTTCACCCTTATTGATGACTTATAATTCTTTAGTAATAAAAGAACATGTCAAAGACATAGGATTCAAAAATGACTCAAGCAATTCGGTTGAGGTCACACGTAAGTTGCTCGGGTGCGGGTATCCGATACGGGTACGTATCCGAGAGTTGGATTCAGCAAAATCTAAATTTTAAGATTCGGGAGTGCGTATCCAGGTATGGATACGGGTGTGAGGATTCGGCTAAGAAAATTCAAAATTATAAAAAATAGAGCTATAAATATATATCGTTGCTACTGTCTACCATCCAAACTCAGAACACGACTTTGAATTCTTGGTTTCTTTAAAACACAAAGCAGCAAAAATGAGACAAAAATACTATAATATTGAAGGTATGTCATTTCCCTTATCTTAAATTCATTTTATCTTTAATTTTGAGAAATCAAATATCAATTTTCCCTCCAAATTTTTGATTAGCTTTCTGCTGAGTGAGCCCGACAGGAGCGGACACACTAGATCAGAGCAAGTTTAGCTGGCCCAATGGCGCAGACACCTACTAGGATGAGGCATAGCGGGAATTGAACCCACATCTCGTTGAGTTGCTCCAAGAAACACCCCTTTCGGAAGCTCAATTTGTAGGACCGGGGAGAACACTCGCGGGCGTGCGGGCGTTTTGAGAGAGCGCAAAACTCTAACTTGAGTAAGTGCCGGCCAGGCAAAAGGGTTAGCTGAAGTGGTGGTTTAGCCAAAGGGGGAACGTGCAACGGTTGGATTCAGCACGCTCTTAGAATAGTTGTTCCAATCCGAATGCCTATCCCAACACGGAGAGCTTATCCACTACATCTACATAAGGAATAGTCTAGTCCAATATTTCTTGTCCTTAAAATATCATATATGCACCGCTGCTGATCCTTTCTAAATCCAGCTTCAACCGAGCATACGTCTGCCGCGGGAACAAGAAGAACGAAAATTGACTTTCCCTTTTGGGCCGGTTGTGGGCGAGGAGGGTATCTGAAGTTGGTTGACCGTATCCGAAACGTATCTCGCACATGTATCCCTGTATCCAGTACGGGGACGGCACCCAAAATGGAGAGTTCGCGCAACTTAGGGTCACACTTCCCCATGACAACGTCCTTAACAGTCTCTCATCCTTGTCAAGCAACACATAAGCCATCAAACTTTATTTTTAATCAACTAACCCATGATACCATAGGGAGCGAAAAACTTGATTAAATGAATCACTCGAAGAGCAAAAGAATCAGTTCTAAGCTCAAATAGGTCACAGCATGCCATTTCAAAAGATTTCACATATATTTATGACATGCGACAAGCTACATATTTCCTAGAAATAATCCGCGTATCTGATACAGTTACTTGATCGGCTAAATAAAATAGGATCGAGGATAGGATCACTTACTGGTGCTCTAAACCACTTGCTTGACTCCTGTAATAACAAGAAAGTAGGATACATAAGTTTGATATTTGAATAAAAGGATCATAAACAAAATAAGCTTTGCAGCCATGATTGAGAGAAGCTGCATAAATTTCCACCAGACCATATCAATAATCTAATATCATCTCAGAACAGATTACATGAATCTGAATTAAAAAAAACCTCAAAAAAAATCATTTATACCAGGAAATCTAGAGTAGGAAAAAGGATGATGACATTATAATCAAATCATATACACCAGATAGCAGCAACTAAAACCATTTCTTTCACCAGCCAAAAAAGATAAAAGGGAAAAAAGCACATATTTTATGAGTAAACATCCATTTTTCCGATCAGAAAAAAACATAATTATCCAGTTAAATAGTTTTTACAAAATTATGAGTCTTACAAGTATAGAACTAGCACCACAACTGTATCGCTACCACTAAACACCTACACCATTGACCACTAGCAACAACTACTAGCCACAACCACCAACCCCTTGTACCGCTAGCCTTTACGCACAGCTATCAGTCACTACCACCCCTTTCTATAGCACAATCGCATTTTTCGACGTTTGGTGAAATCCAACATTAGAAACTTGCTTCCTTTTGAGTACGACAACAACTATACTTCAGGCCCATACAAGTTGGGTCGGCTATGTGAATCCTTACTTCATTTAAGCTCAACTCACGTTATCATCGTACCAAATAAAATAAAAGTGAAAAACAAGTTTAATATACATATATATATTTAGATAAAATAGCAATATTGATAATAGTATTAGAAGTTTGTTAGCAAGTCTAAAACCTATTCCCAACTAGTAGATATCACCTATATGAATCTTTTCCTCTATTGTGCTCCAATCTTTAGCTAAATCTGCGTTGATTCAAAGGATTTCTAGGTCTTTCAAGACAACTTCCTTTCATGTGATTTTAGGTCTACCCGTCCCCTTTTACCACATTTACTCACCATAATTTCATACCTAATGACCGATGAATCTATAGGATGACGCATGACATGACCATACCATCTCAAATGACCTCTCAGTTTTCCTCAATGGGTGCTACTCGCACCTCCTGCCAAATGTGGTCATGTTCTTAAACTTATCTAATGGTGTATTATTGCACATTCATCTCTGCACATCTTGAACATATTTAGATTTTAGCGGCCCAACATTCACTACCGTATAACATTTCAGTTTTAGTTGTTCTATAGAACTTACCTTTCACTTTGGTAGGCATTCTTGTGTCTACGTGGTGATGGTTAGTCGTAGTAATAAATAGTTTAGTGGTAAAAGGTTACATTCACATGACTTCTTAGGTGAACGCCGATTTTCTGGCGGTAGATTTTTAAGTGAACATCTTAAGAATATTGAGTGTGCAAGATCTAAATACTTCAAACCTGTCAAAGGCTAATAAGTGGTTGTGAAAGGGAAAAAACAAATGCACTAATATACTGACAGTTGAATAATTCATATTTAAACAAATAAGGCATATGTCTACTATAGATAAGCATGCCAGTATAATGAATAAGTATTATCTTCCACTAGTAGCTAATGTTAAACCATTGATTCTTACTCTTACCTCCGATTCTACTTGTTTTCTCTAGAAAGATTTAGTGCTCTTAATATTTGGAATAAAATTTCCTAGGCTGCATCGTCCAAATTCCCACTTTAACGAGCTTAAATTTTATTTGCAACAACATAGGTGGAGACAGGAGGTTATGAAATGGAGCAAAGAGAACACAAAACAATATATCATTCTTTTCACTATGAGTGTTGCTACTAGTGGTGAAGACGAATTGTGGTGATTGGCTCCAACAGTTGTTGTGGTTTAGGATTGTGGTTGCGATGGTGGGAAGTAGTTGATAATGAAAGGTGTTGACCGCGACGGTAGTTGATAATGGTGGGTGACGGCGGTTAGTCGTGAAAGTGGATTCAGTAGCAGTGAACTGCCATCTTTGTAGAAATCTTTGAATAAGCATCTAGATGAAACAATTAAACATTTCTTATTATCTATTGTAAATTAATCTTGCTAACTGCATGTAAAAAATCAAAATGAAAAATCGCAAAGCATTTAATGTTAATAATTAGTAACCTTCGAGAATTTGTTCACATTTTGTGGCCAACACTTCAACTTATTATTTTTACACTTTAAGAATTACCATCTAATTTATAGAATTATATAACACTAAAAAAATCTTCTTGATTAAACCCAACTTAAGCTCGGCCTTGCCCAACCCATTAACTTAATGGGTTTGGCTGCGCTCAACCTCCCCTTCCCAAAAAGTTCCACCACCACCCTTTCCTAGGCCTAGACTAGTGGTCCACAACCTTCAAAGGGACAGGCTTGCCCAAACCAAGTCCACTTGACATGCTTATATATAACTTAATCAATGAACGAAACCAACTAATATTCTAAATATATGTTTGTTTGTCCAACTTTATGAGGCCACTATGGAAATGTTTCCACTATATGGCTGGCCAAATATGAGGTGTCATCAACAAAAGATGAATACCACATGACCAAAACTTCTATTTTGTCACCTACCTCGATGCGACTTTTTTTTTCTCGCAACTTCCATACAATTATTCAAGCACTTATCCTAAACTAATAGAAACTCTAAAGAACCCATGATAAGTACTCACATGTGAAGGTGTTTGACTAGGTACAAAAACTTTTTGACATATAAGAAAGATATATGCCAAGTATCAAAATTGTCCTTTTAATTGAATGACTATAAGTTCTCCTTATACGCAAAAACAAGTGGATCATTTTCCTACCCCATTCTAACTCTAGGAAACATGAGTTAGAGTTTATGTCGCTAGTTGGATTGTTGTTCATGCCCCACATCGTTAATTGTTTTATATTATAGCTTTTTTATATATTTTTGTATGGATAATTTATCCTACTATTTCAACTATAAACAACTACAACACAATATTTCTTTTTCTTTTGATACAGCATAGCCTGTCACAAACCTAATTCTCTAGTTTTTTTAACAAAAATCAAAATTGGTTTCGGTGATGTCACACCAAAATGGTGTTAAATCTATTTACAAACTGAGTGAGTGGCTCAACCACAATTTTCAAACAAATAGACTCATGTATAGAAATTGGTAATTTTCTTATTAACACCAAATCAATATATGCAAAATAAAAGAATTCATAGTAATTTTATATCCCTCACATGCGAACAATGCGTTCTTGTTCTCCTCTCATTTAAGACAATCCAAAAGTACATAGAAGTATTGTCTTCCAAGTTGTCCTCTTTTCCTTGTCTATCAGCTATGTTGCTCAGACTCTTTAAAAATGTCAACGGGTGCGTGTCAGATACTCCAAAAGTAGTGTATTTTTGGAGAATCCGACACGGATGCGGCATCGAAAGTGAAGAGTCCGCGTAACTTACTCTATCCTCGGTAATCTCCAACCATTGATCATCACCACTTTTACCTTCGACTTCACCTAAGTCCACCTTGCAAAAGGAAATGCAAGCTTCTCAAGCAACGTTGTGAATCTAAGATGTAGTAATATGCGAAAATCCTTTTCCTCAAATACCGTCAGAATTTCATACTACGCCATGCAAAGAATTACACCTTAGTACGGGTTTGGAAGCACAGTTATCAATACTCTCTTCCCATCTTATCCCCAACTATGCATGGCTCCCTATAAGATGACTCTCACCATAAAAGACATTGCACTTCTCCCTCTAACCATACCATCCTATCCTCCCCTTCATTACCAATGGGTTGATCATATATCCTATGAAGGAACTCCTCTAATTCCTAGTCATGCAACACTTTCCCATTACCAACTAAACTCTCATTCTTTATTGCTATATAGAAAATTATTGAGTTACAATTTGTATAGGTCAAATTAGAAGCTACTTCATGGACCTACTATGAGACTTGTCTCTTTTTTTTTATAAGGCTTGCTCTATTCATATGCTTGACTGCAATCAAAGAGAAGATGGTCCAAAAGCTTCTCATTAGCATGGAGAAGTATGTAATTCCATGTAATACCATCGGTATCATCAAAAAGAAAAGCTTTCGTTCTTTATCAAAACTAGCAACACCAGATTCACAAAAGATTAAGTAGAATAGGTTGTGTGCAATTTTATCTAGTAAGAAATTGAACTTCGCAAGAAAACGACATTGCCCGAGGCAAAACTTACTGCAATGGGTCTCCGAGTGACTTCAAAGCTCTTGCCTTCCGTTCTCTTAACTTCCTTTGGGGATGTTCCAGCAGATAATTTAGGCAACTTGCCTATATTATCAACAGGTTTACCTATTGTCATGTTACTTTTATCTCTATCCTCTTTTACTTTAAGAAAGTCAACGTTTGCTTTCTTCGGAGGTCTGATATCCAAGGCAGCACTATCTTTTCTGATCTTCATGTTCTCGTCCGGTCCACCAGAAAGCTTACTATCTCTAGATTTCTTTCTTTCTTCAGAAGGAGCAGCACTAGTTCCCATAACCTTTTTGTCATTTCTGCAAATAGCGGACTTTTGTACGCTGTTCCCACCCTTGTCCTCTGATAGTGTCACAAAACCATTTACTTTTATTCGTTTTGAAGGCCTATCATCCAAAATGTCAAGATCCTTTGGAGGTTTTCCTCTTTCACCGGCTTCTACGAGTTTTATTGGAGGCTTATTAACTTTTTTATCATCCTTGTCATTCTTAACTATGCATAAAGTATTTTGCTTGTGAACAATGGTATTGGCTATTTTGCTGTTAACAATTAGCACCGGTGCAACATTTCCTTTCATTGTTGATTGCTGCTCAATGTGAGAATCATTTGCATCCCCATGTAACGCATCCTCTTTAATCGGTGAACTTTGTGAATCTACATCACTTCTTTCCACTAAATGACTTGATTTTCCAGCAGCTTTGGCAATTCGCAGATCATGTGAGTTTTTCCCATCAGGGACGGAATTCTCTTTCTTAGCTGTTTCCTGATTAACACGTAAAACATTTGTATCTCTCTGCAAGTTATCATATCTAACCAGAGAACTTGGTACATCACTTTTTCCAATTAAATGACTCGCTTTGGCAGTTGCAAGATAACTCTGTGGCTTTAGCCCGAAGGACTCCCCATTAGCTCGATATTCCACTGCAGTTTTGACATCTTTCGGGTCAGAAGCAAGTTTGAGGACATGACTGGCCTTTTGACTCTCTTTCCTGTTAAAAACATACTTGACTGTACCAAAATGTAAACAAATTTGCATAAGAGATTAATCTAACACAAGAAAATATAATGGAACCGAAAAGCAACTTTATATTATTCCATTAAAACGAAACTTATACTATGGCGACACCACAAAGAGAGGACTACCCAGGGAGCTGAGGCACATACCATCCAGCCCACCAACTTTGTCATCCATCTTATCCACAATTGTACAATTTCCCACATCAAAAGCACGGTAGAAGACATAGTCAGCCATCTTAACTTCTTCATCTGATGGTTGCAGATTTCTGTTGTCCTCTGAAATGCAGACAACATTGCATTTGCCAGCAATAGCTTCCTGGTCAAGTTAATCGACAAGGAGTTAAGCAGTCAACTCTCTTACAGTTATGAGGCAGCATTCACTAACGATACGCATACGAAAAATTATAATGTTAAGCTCGTGATATTGACAATAGCTATATGCGAACTCAGAAATGGACAGATTCATATTGGGAGAAGAGTCCCCACTAGAACGAGACGACCAAACGGCTTCATGTATCATCAGGGAAGAATCTTTTGCATCCAATGGTGTGGCCAAGTAATTAACAAAGTGGGTGACGAACCATGGGGTAGTTAATAGCTATTTTTAATTTAAGGTAAAAGCAGACAGAAAGAAAATGCAATGATATAAAGCACGCTCACCAAAGGATTAACATTAACCAAACCAGTGGCTTCACCAGAGGCAATAAATACTTCATTCTCAGCTACCTTTACATCTTTCAGGTGATACAAGATCTCTGATGGCCGAAAAAACCAGTGAATCTTTATCTTCCTAGACTTGTCAGGATTTTCCCATATCTTTATGATCATACCAATGTAAGGAAGTTGACCTTCCTTGTGCATGTATACACATTCATATAGAGCATATTCCACACAATCATAGGTAAAAGATTCATAAAACTGCACCTCCTTCTTCTTACCACCAATACCTCTCTTTCTACCCCAGACAAATTCAACTTCCTCATCCTTTTCTTGAATCGCTAGAGGCTCTACTTTGACTGATTCTACCAAGGCCATAATCGTCTCCACTCACAGACCTGCTTCCTCTTTCTATCAAGGCCTCTACTTTTACCACACAGATTCAGCCCTTGATGATCCTAGAACGACTTCTTCCACCAAGATGATGCTTTTTTAAGAGTTTCACCAAGATGCTAATTCTTTTGCAGCTGGACCTGAAATGCAAAATACATAATATTAAATGCCTTAATTTTTGTTATTATATAGTAGTAAAAGCCAATAGACATTGCATAACAGGCCAAAGACATGAGAACATTCCAAGAATTAAATACTCTAAAGCTAAGTTAAGCTAATAATAATTCTATCCAAGAGTGATAATAAGAAAAAGTAAAAAAGAAAAACAAACACAAAACCTCAAAGCAGCAGCCTGACAACAGTAATTTCTTACAAAACATAGTAATCACCAAAGAATGTATGTGTCCAAGATGATCGCAACCATAATCCTACTACCATCGGGAAAATGAAAGCAATGCATAACTAAACCCCTAACACTACTCGCTGTTGAAAGAGCAAACTGAACTCAAATTGCAGACACGCAAACCCCATAACCATGCCCTATCACAGGAGACAAAACCGTGCATCATTACCCAAGAAGGGAAAATTTCTCACAAATCAAACGAAGTAAGAAACAACACAACAACAAGATACAACAAGAACTCTACTCAAAACCATCGGCTTCACCAATTTTAAACCTAATGTCTAATTAGTACCGACTGTTGCTTTCCCGGGCAAATCCGAAATTTAAGTTTTTTGGCAAAAAGGGGACATACCAATGTTTAATGTATCGGCCAGAAACCCTAATTTCGAGCAATCCCGTTAAAGATATCTATTTTCTTGGCATTAATAATATTTTCCTGCCTTCACCCTAGTCGTCCGTTGTACACAAAGACCGCCACCAGTTCTCAAACACTAGCGCTAGGACAGAGCAGCCATGAGAATGGAATCGACATTGCTATGGTTATATAGACTGTTTCGGAGATGCATATACTTCACAAAATATATAAATTCATCCATAGCAAAATATCACCAGAAAATAAAAAAAAATGACAATTTTCGCCCAATTTTTTATGATTTTTACGCGAATTTTAAGATTTTCGAGGGAAAATATCACATGAAAATAATGAAATTTCATGCGAAAATCATAAAATTCCACGGAGATTATAAAATATCACGTCAAAAAATCATAAAACATCGCGAAAAAATTGAAAAATATCACGCGAAAAAAAGTTTTGCGCCAAATCTTTTATTTTCGCACGAAAATTGGATGATATCAAGTGAAAATCCTAAAATTTCGAGCGAAAATTGTAACCTTTCGCGCGAATTTTATGATTTTCACTTGATATTTTCCAATTTTCCCGCGAAAATCAAAATATTTCGCGCAAACACTTTAAAATATCATGCAAAACTTTATTTCACGTGATATTTTCCAATATTTATGCAAACATCATAAAATATCATGCGAAAATTGCCAAAATTGCAACCTTTCGCGTGAAAATTGCGAACTTTCACGTGAAAAATTCAAAAACATATCGCGTGAAACTTGCAAACTTTCATTAAAAAAAGAAATTTTCGCGCGAAAGTTTGTAATTTTCACACGATATTTTGATATTTTTACGCGAGAATCAAAAAATTTAGCATGAATATTTCATAATATCGGGAGAATTTTATGATTTTTGCGTGAATTTTTATGAAAGTTTGCAATTTCGCGCGAAAATCATTTCGCGAAACTTTATAATTTTTGTGCGAAATTTTATGATTTTCGCCACTACAAGGGATTTTGACATTGAAATCTATTGTATATAATTAGGTGTTCGGTGTTCACGGTTCCAGGCTCGAGGCTCGGGGCTCGGAGTAATTTGAATTGACATTCTTATATACATTACGATAGGATTTTGACATTGAAATCTATTGTATATCAACAGGGGTTCGGTGTTCCAGGTTCGGGGCTCGAAGTAATTTGAATTGACATACATACATTACCACGAGATTTTGACATTGAAATATCTTGTATATCATAATCCAAGTCAAGCCAAAGCCAAGCCAATACGAAGATATACAATAGATTTCAATGTATAAATATCGAGGTAATTTATGTCTAAATGTCGATGTATATTATTAGGGGTTTGGTGTGTCGGGGCTCGGGGTAATTTGAATTGACATTCCAAAGCCAAGCCAATCCCAAGCCATAGTCAAGTCAAGCCAAAGCCAAGTCAAGTCAAGCCAAGCAAAGCAAAGCCCAAGTCAAGCCAAGTAAAGTAAAGCCCAAGCCAAACCAAGCCAAGCAAAAGCCAAGCCAAGCTAAGTCAGCCCAAGCCCAAGCCAAGCAAAAGCCAAGCCCAATCCCAAGCTAAGTCAAGCCTAAGCCCAAGCCAAGTCCAAGCCCAAGCCCATGCCAAGCCAAATGAAGTCAAGTTTAGACAATCCAAGCCAAACCCAAGACAAGCCAAGCCAAGCCCAGCCAATCCAAAGCCATAGCCAAGCCAAACCAAGCAAAGCCAAGCCCAAGCCCAAGTTAAGCCACAGTTAAGTTAAGCCAATCCAAGCCAACCAAGCCTAAGCCACGACAAGCCAAGCCAAGCCAATCTAAGCCAAAGCCAAAGCCAAGCCAAGCCAAGCCCAAGCCCAAGCCCAAGCCCAAGCCCAAGCCAAGCTTAAACATATGCCAAGCTAAGCCCAGCCAAGCCAACCCAAGCCAAAGTTAAGCCAATCCAAAGCTAAAGCCAAGTCCAAACACAAGCCCAAGCCCAAGTCCAAGGCACGCAAAGCCAAGCCAAGCTTCCAAACGTGCCCCAAGCCAAACCAACCTATCTAGAAGGGTGTTTTTTCACCAAGTCTATCTCCACTTTCACCATAGCACAGCTAGGCCTAGATTTATTCTTAGTTGCAGCATCTACAACTAGTGGTGTGCCAAATGCAGCAGCAAATGAAAACATGTCATCTTCTCCAAACCAGTTTGGTGGCAAGTTAGGAAATGAAATCCATGCTACTGCAATACTAGTTTCCTCTTCGGCATTGAAAGTTGGTAACCATTTGAAGGTCCTTATAGGTAGAGTCCAATTCTTACCATTCAACCAAAAGCATGGTTTCCACACTAATGTAATATAATCTTCAAATAATGTACATCGCATTAGGATATGCCTATTACATAGAAGACCAATTGTTACCTGTCCTTTGAGCTCACATTGATGTGGGACTGTATTTCTGAGAAAATCTATATCTGGCCAGCCTCGACTGAATTTCCCGATTACTGCATATTGCAATCCTTGTTGTATTATTGTTGTTTGGAGTTCATTTGCATCATACAAGAAGGTTGGTTCACCATACAAGTATGATATGGGTCTGAAATTGTTTGAATTAGGGATTTGTGTTGAGTCGCTGCAATTCGCGACTGAGATTACTGATGTTGGGTTTTGAGGATTGGTGAAAAGTTTAGAGTAGTCTAGGGGTTTAATGGAGGAGTTTGGTGGTTGGACAACCTCAGTGGGAGGTTGTCCGACGACCGGGGTGGCCATCGAAGGCCGACTTGGGTATTCCCCCAAATCGGGTAAGGCGATTTGGTGTTGGTGATGTGTTGTGTTATTGTGTGGATTAGGGGTGAGTGTCGAGTGTATGGGTGATGGTAGACGACCTCAGAGTGAGGTCGCCGGTGATCGGCGAGGCCTAGTTGGCCTGCAATTTGGATATCTCCACCAAATCGCCGAAAGTCGCCCTTTTTGGAAGAGAATCGACCGACGAGTTGGGTTTTCCAGGTTTTGGGGTTTAGGGTTTTTTTTTTGGCAATCCACCGCACTCTCGGCCTGGGGATATTTTTTATTTATCAAAAGTAAGATACATGGGGCCCAGAGGGGAGAGTACATACCTTAACCAGAATGCAGAAAGAAAGAACTAGACAAAATAAGATATTCTATGATCATCATAGAATTTATAATACATTCTATGATGATCTTACAAATTATGATGCTAAGGTAATGAGAATATAATATAAGTACAAAGCCATGTTCTACCTCTATACTTATAAAATCTTCTAGTTGTTGTATTCTTTCTTTCTTTTCTTCCAAATACTCTTGGAACTGGATCATTTCTTCTTGTGTCTGACAAAAGGTATTACTCTGAGTGGGGCCAATGCCTTTTTCTTTGCCTCTCTCATTGGCATCTGCTTGCGGTAGCTAGTATCCGGCATTTTTTCATCCCAACTGTGTTTTCTACCATGTACTTTCTTTGCCCTCTCCAGGTTTCTAGGAGATAAGTTTCATTAGTCTATGACTTTGCGGTTATCTGTAATGGACTCCTCATCTGAGTTAGTGTAATGTTCACAATTTGTTTCAAAACCAAAGGGGTCAGACATAACCTGTCGGGACCTCTGCTTCTGCACTTCTATCTCATAGAGGTCGTCAATACTGTTAGCATTTAAATCCTCATCAAACATGCACGCCGTGGAGTTTAAGATGTCATCATTTTCAGCCACCTCATGGTCATCATCACCCCACCTCCGACTCCCGCTACCCGAGGAAGGGACGTCAACACAAGCTTGATTCAAAGTAACCAAACTTTTGATTGGCATATGGAATGATTTTTGTATCCAATCTTTAGTCAAAGTCTGATATGGTATTTTCCTTCCTGGTGTATATTTCTTTGCCAGTTTGGATACCAACATTACAAACAACAGCAACACTAATAACCTCAGCTTCAAGAAGAACACCGACCTCGGCGGAATGCTGGCCAGCCCATTTTCAAAGAACACCAGCATCAAGTTCTTCAACAGAGGCTACAATAGCTGTGGCAACAACTTCAGCAGCAACACCAGCAATAGCATTACCATGAGCAGCAACACCAGTAATAGTGGTACCAGCTGCAGCACTAGACTCATCACTAGTGCCAATCCCAGCAATCCTAGCAGCCTGCAAAAAAACAGCAACAATACCAGCATCTATAGGCCTGGCACCAGCAACATCAACAGCTGGTTCATTATCTACTTCAGCAACTACAACAGCTAAAGCATCAGCATCCACATTAAGAACAACATCAGATGCAACAACAGCACCAATAACCTCAGCAGTCATCTTAGCCTTATTCTCTGCACCTACAACCACAACAGGCTACACTCCAATCACAGCATCATCAAAACCAGACTCTACAACTTCAGCAACAACAATTGCAATGTCTGAACCAGCCCCAGATGCATCTGTAGAACCAACAGTTGCTGCACCAACTTCAGCATCAAGCAAAACCAACACTAGCATCAGCATATACAGACATTGCAGCATCATTCACATCATCAACAACAGTAGTTTCAGCAATACTGATAGCAGTTTTAGCTATTGTAGGAGCCTTACCAGCAAGTGCATTTGTAGCCAAACCAGCAAGATGAACTACTTCAGCATCAGGTGCAACAGCTGCAACAATAATATTAGCAGACCCAGCAGTTGTTGCCTCACAGTCAGCAGCAACAACATCTGCAATAATCCAACCTATAACATCAGCTGCAACTGCAAAAACCACCAGTAGTTGTAAAACCAGCAGCAGCTGCACCAACATCAGCAGCAGCAACATCAAGAGTAGCAGCTCTAGCATGATTTACATTAGCAGCAAGTGCAACAGATGTAGCAGCATCAACTTCAGCAACCTCAACTTCAGCACACACTGCATTTCTATCAACCTCAGCATCAGTTGTAGAGACAACAACAATAATGTTAACACCAGCAACAACCACTATATCAGCAGCAGCTTCCACAATGCCATCAACCATAACAGCCACAACTTCGGTAGCAGGGACAACAGTTGCATCACCAACAGCAACAGGCCTAGCACCAACAATCTCCCCAATTGCATGGCCAGCAACAAGATTAGCAACCACTGTATTTATAGGAAATCCAACATCTGCATCAACATTAGTAGTAACAACCACACCAACCACATCATCTGCTGCATTAGCATCTACCAAAATACCTTTCCCCTTCCTCCTTGACCTACCCTCCTCAACTTCATCTTCACCCAAAATTGCAAATGTATTCAGGTGTTTTGAATTTGCAGTTTTTTGGATTTGTTTTTGTTTGTTTTTTTGTACTTTGTTGGTTTTGGTATTTTGGATGGTTTGTCATATCCCTTCATTGCCAACTACCTTCTCTCTTTGTTGAACTTTGGTGGGATTAGGTTTAGGGATTGTTTTTTCAATCTCCAGTCTATTGCTAGTACCCTTTTCCTCCCCTACTTTTTTTGGTTTTAAGTCAGGATTTAATTTTCAACAACCAACTTCATTATGTCCTTGCAACTTGCAAGTTTTGCAGTAGTTGGGAAGATAATCATATCTAATTGGAAACCATTTCGACATAATTTCTTCCCCTTTCACCACATGTATTTGAATTCTTTTTTGATGTATCTTGAGTAAATCAATTTCAACCTTGACCTTAACACAACTAGGTTGAGTTTTATTTCTCGTAGCAGCATCAATAGTAATAGTCTTACCTACTGATGACGCGAGCGAGAGAAGTGTTGATTCACCATAATAGTTTGGAGGCAATCCTAGAAATTAAATCCACGCCATTGCTATGCTTGTCTCCTCATCCGGATTAAACCACATATCCCATTTAAAAGTTCTCATCGAATGATATTGGTTTTTCTCCTTAATTTCCCAAATAGGCTTTGACAGTAGTGTAACATAGTCCTCTCGCAATGAACATCGAATCAAAATATGTCTATTGCAAAGAAGACCAACCCGTACTCTTCCTTTCATTTCACATTATGTTGGAATCGAGTTGCTCAACCCACGAAATTTGGGAAGTCCATAACTGAATTTGCCAATTACAGCAAATTGTAGTTCTTCGTGTGCAATCATCAATTCCAACTCTTTGATATCATATCGTATTGTTGGCTCACCATAAAGGTAGGTAATTTGCCTCATCGGAATTTCAGCAATCGAGCCTCTTTCTTCTATTTTTGTCGAACTTGAGTTGAGCATATTGGGGTAGCCAACTTGTGATGCGTATGTTGGGGGTTGTTGAACAACTTCAGTAGATGTTTTCTTGATCGCCATCCCCTCTGATTCTGGCCGGATCATCAAATTACCGATGACATTGTTAGAGATTGGGTTTGGATTTGTTAGGTTTAGTGGTGGAAAATTGTTGGTTAGGGAGTATGGTGGGAGTGTCGCCGAGGTCGAATGAAGATGATCGATCTCAGGTACAGTCCGACCTGTAGGCAGTGAGGCTTTGGAAGCCAGATTTCGCAATTTTGGGAATTTTTGCCCAAATCGCCTCTTTAGAAAGAAAGTATTTTTTGGTTGTAGAGATTGACGAGTGTTGGTATGGGGGGTGTATGGTGTGTCGCGACAGTAATGTGGTGGTCGACGATGGGTGGCCGACTAGACTTGCCGTCAATGATATTTGCAACCGTTCCTTCGCGATTTGAGTTTACGGGCCTAGCTTGTTTTGGGTTTAAAAGTTGAAGATTATTAGTTTGGGTGTATATGGGAGGTGTTGTCGGTGTTGATGGATGATGGCCGACCTCAGGTGGAGGCCGGCCGATGGCCGGTCTCGCGATTTTGGGCTATGTCGCTGAAATCGCCTGTTTGAGAGAGAAATTCGGCGACTGGGGGTTTTTTGGATAGGGTTTTAGGGTTTTTTTTGCAATCCATCGGACTCTCGGCCCGGGGCTATTTTCTATTTATCAAAAGTAAATACATGGTGCCCCAATGGGGGAAGTACAAATAAGGTGGACAATGCCTTACCTTACTAAACCTATTGAGGCCAAAATTATCGTACCATCTCTAGACAGAATGTAAGAAAAAAGAACTTGAGCGAATCAAGTATTCTAAGATCATCACAATGTTTATAATGTACATTGTGATGTTACAAAAGTGTAATGCATAGAAAAATAGCCAATGCCAATTAACTATTCTAATCATGAAGGAGTATATCCTAATTATACTAACACAATTGTTAGTATGTAAGCACCAAAATCTAACCAAAAATTCTGGCCATAATATACATCCTACCAATATACAAAAAGTTTCCAATTCTGTACTCCTAACCTTTGTTATGTTAGAGTCCTTTCCCAAGTGTAGCAACATGTTTGTATCCACAAGTAATATGTTCTGTTTGAGTCCATTAGTTAGACTTTGAAAATATATTTTTCCTTCCTGCAACAACATACCAAACCAGTGTTATTCCTGCATTTTTTCTCCCCCTTCCAGTCCAACTTCACTCCACCAGTTTGTGTGTAGCACTGATCATTATCAGCTGTTGTGCTACTGCACCTTGATGCTGCTATTGTTTGAGGATGGAGGGAATTCTTCCCATGTTTTGTACACATTGCAGCATCTTGGATTGTAGCGACTACCCCCCACTGTAATGTGTTCAAAGCTTGGATTTTACCACAGTTCTGGCACCTGAGCCTTTCAGCCTTTGCAAGCCATCCATTTCTGCACAGTGTAAGGTTTCTGTTGCATTTCCCATGTATTGTGTACATTGCAGGAGGCTGAGCTAAAGCTAATACCACACCCTACAATGTATTCAATGCATAGGTCCAACATATTTCCATATCATCTTCTGTTCAATGGGGGAATTTCCACAGCACTTATGTTGCCTCCCACTCAGGGCCTTCATTCTCCACAACTCTAAGCATTTCAGTCCACTTATGTGGCACCTGATCATATTTCTTTTCTCTCAGTATGTTTTGTAGAGTGCTTGATACCTGAAATATCACCCTATTGAGAGATGTCTTCTTGTTATGCAATTCTGCATTTCTTTTCTTCCATAGTTCCCAGATTATGATTGCAGGCATGGATTTGAATAAGGATTTCTGGTTTGTCTGTGCCTTTGCATTCCACCATATTCTGATAACCTGTTTCAGATTCTTTCCTCTGACATTTAACCTTGTAGTCTGTGAGAAGAAGGCCCAAACCTTCTGTGCAGTGTCACTCTTTATGAAGACATGTTGTATTGTCTCTTGCTGGTGTTGATTGCAGCATGTACATTTGGAGGGCATGTGATATCCATATCTCCTTATCACATCATCTAGGGGGACATTCTGATGCCATATTCTCCATAATGTGAATAAGATTTTGAAGGGGATTTTTTTGACCCAGATCTTTTTCAAGTTTCCACCAAGGTTTATCTTTTTCATTAGTAATGATAGGTGGATCCATATTTTGTAGGATGTGTTCTGCTATTGCTTCAGGTAAGTTATTTCTGATTTTGCTTTCATGCCACCTCCCATTCATAACTATGTCCTGGACCTTTTGTATTTCTTTATTGCAATTCGAATCAGCTGGAATCATTTTATAAATTGGGCCAATTCCTGTCCAGTTGTCCCACCAGAAGTCACAAGATCCCTTCTTTATTTGCCACCAAATGTGATGATCTATGTGGTCCCTTGCTATTAGCATTTTCTTCCAAACTTGTGATCCTTCTTTCCATAATGTTGTGACCGGATCCTGCTTTTTGAGGTATTTGTTGTTCATATATGCATTCCATAATGAGTATGTGGTTATGAAATTCCACCATCTATTCATGAACAAAGCTTTGGACAAGTCCTCCACATCTCTGAAACCTAAGCCCCCCTCATCTTGTGGTAGACAAACCTCCTTCCATTTTGTCCAATGTTTGCCTTTATCCCCAACAGTGTTGCTCCAATAGAATTGAGCTAACATTTTGTGAATTTTTTCGAAGACAAATTTTGGAGGGCTTCTTGCAGACAGTATGTGTATAGGCATGGCATGCATGACATGTTTCAATAGAATAGCCCTACCCCCAAATGATAGAAGTTTTCCCTTCCATCCCAGTAAATTGTTAGCAATTTTTAGAGTGTTTCAGTATAAAAAGGTCCTTGGGCTTTACTATAGTAGATGGGGCAACCTAAATACATGATAGGAAAAGATTGTCTTGCCATACCAGTAATTCTTTCCACATTTGGTAATTCAGATTCAGCCTTCAGGTGATGCATGTAAACAACACTCTTGTTTTTGTTAATGAGTTGCCCAGAAGCCTTCTCATAATCTCCTAACACATTCATTATTTTTTGGAGTGAGGATGGGCAAGTTGAGGCAAAAATGATTGTATCATCTGCATAGCACATATGGTTTATCCTTGGGCTCCATTTAGGCATGCTAAAACCACAGAAACTTGTGTCCTTATATAGTGAGTTCAGAGACTTTGATAACACTTCAGCAGTTATGATAAACAGAGAAGGTGATAGTGGATCTCCCTATTTAACCCCTCTAGTTGAGTGGAAGAAACCATGAGGTTAGCCATTCACTAGTATTGAGTACCAGTTCTGTCCTACCAATTCATGTATATGCCCTATGAAGGTTTCTGAGAAACCTATGTTTCTCAACACTTGCATCAAAAAATTCCAGGAAAGCCTATCATAAGCTTTGGTCATATCTAGTATCATCACTACATTAGACCATCCCTTATTACTCTTACCTGTGTGGATTCTCATGTCTGTTATGATCTCTTGAGTCAATAAGATGTTCTCCATTATGCTTCTTCCCTTTACAAATCCAGCTTGATTGTCAGTGATTAAAGCAGGTATACATGTTGTCAGTCTGTTATGTATAACTCTAGATATCACTTTGTTGCTGAAGTTGCTCAAGCTTATGGGTCTCAAATCATTAAAAGTCATCACCTCTTTCTTCTTAGGTAGCAACACAATATTTTTGTGTGTCACAAATCTTGGTAATTCCTTACCCTTGAAGAAGGCCACCACCATATTGTAGACATCCTATGCTATGATCTCCCAGCAGGTTTGAAAGAATAGCCCATTAAAACCATCTAGCCCTCCAGCACTATCTGGATTTAGTCCAAAGACTGCTATCTTTACTTCTTCCTAGGTAGGGGTTTGAATCAATTTTTGATTTTGATAAGGGGTGATCATCTTCCTTTTCAGATGTCTAAGTATTTCAGGGTTATCAAAACTGTTGGTTTCCTGAAATTGTGCTTTAAAGAACTTGACAGCTGCAACAACTACTTCTTGGCTATTTTCTAACCAAGTTCCTTCACTGTCTTGTATTCTGTTAAGTTGTAGCATCTTTCTTCTACCATTGACTTGGGCATGAAAGAATTTGGAGTTTTTATCCCCATATTTGAACCATGCCATGTTAGCTTTCTGCTTCTAGAATTCTTCTTCCAAGTGTTGAGCTTTGAGCAGATCTGCCTTCACTTTTTGCAGGTATTCTCTGTTTTTCTCAGATGTATCTTTCTCAAAATTGTCTTCATGCACTTTGACAATATCTTCCAGATTTGTGATGTTCTGGAAAATGTCACCAAAGGTATCCCTGCTCCATTTGCTTAGTACTTTCTTTATATTTTCATTATAATATTTAACTTCCAGAATGCATTTCCTGTTGCCTCTACCTTCCAATTTTCCTTCACCACATCTAGAAATGTGTTATGTTGTGCCCAGAAGTTCAGGAATTTGAATGTCTTTTTGAATTGCACATTCTGTTCTTTGAATTCTATCAGCATAGGAGCATGGTCTGAGCCTGTTCTGTGCAAGTGACTGATTTCCACCCCCGGGAAGGATTGTTGAAATTCTATATTTCCAAAACATCTGTCCAGTCTCTTGAATATGCAGTTTGTGCCTGCTCTACCATTCCACCAAGTGAATGTACTTCCCTTATAACCTAGATCAGTTAATGTGCAGTTTTGAATCCATTGTCTGAAGTCTTCTACTTCTGTAATGGTGACTTCTTGACCTCTATATTTCTCTTCTGCATCCATTATGACATTAAAGTCTCCACCCACAAGCCAAGGATAAGCCAAATTTTGTGATAAATGTGACAAGGAGTCCCAGAGTTCCCTTATGTCTACTCTATCACATTTTGCATACACTAAGGTGATTACTATTTCCTTCATCAGGTTAGTGTTGGTCAGTTTCAATGTCATCTATTGATCACAGTTAGCCAAAATGTTCACTTGCCATTGTTCATCCACAAAGGCCCATATCTTGCCTGATGAGTTGTTGTATGCCTTTTCCAGACCAAGTCTTCTTCTGTAAGCATCTATTCTGTTTAGTTGTTAGGAAGGTTATGATATTCCAAATGATGGCATTCATTATCAATTATTGGATTTGGAACCAGTACTCATCCTTGTTTGCATTCCTGGATGAGGAGATGCATTACTTTCATTGTTGCCTTTCTTCTTAGCTTTCATATCCTTTTGGCCTGATGTTTTCCCAGTTAGTTTACCTTTAGACCCTTTCTTTGTATTGTCTTTGAGTTGTTGCTTTCTTCCAAAGCCAACTGGAGCCACAATAGGTGTTTCCTTTACTATGATAGCATCCATAGAAGTTGTATCTGGACTTTTATTGTTGGAATCATCCCCAACAACAATGTCACCAGCCTCTATTGTACTTGGGTTTACAACCACAATATCAGTATTGGCATTGGCATTAACATTGACTTCCCATTCTTTCCCAATAGCAACTGCAGGGATAGCAGCACCAGCATCAGTCACTATTGCTTCCACTATGGCATTCTGATTTCCTGAATTGCTGGACACAGTAATCTCAGTATCAGCTATTGTATCAACAACACTTGCCCATTCATTAGGATTTTCTGCATCTCCTTCATTCCCAATACCAACTGCAGCAATCTCCATTGAAGTATTGTCTTCAGGAACTGGATCTCCAGTATCATGTGACTCAGTGACCTCAGTTGCATTCCCATTACTCTGAATTTCTCCTTCTTCTACCTCTTCTTCAATTGTGGTAGTTTCTTTTTCTACATCTTTTTCACTTGATACATTACTAGGAACTTCCACACATACCTTATTGGTAGTAACCATTTATTGTTTTGAGCTTGAAGGGGCTCGGGGTTTAGGGTTTAGGGTTCAGGGTTTCGTGTTTCGGGTTCATCGGGTTCAGGGTTCAAGGGTTCATGGGTTCAAGGTTCAGAGGTTCAGGGTTCGGGGTTCAGGATTCAGGGTTCAGGGTTCAAGGTTCAGGGTTTGGGGTTCGGGGTTCGGGGTTCGGGGTTCAGGGGTTCGGGGTTCGGGGTTCGGGGTTCGAGGTTCGGGGTTCGGGTTCGGGTTCGGGTTCGGTTTAGGGCTTAGGTTTTTTTTTGAAGCCACAGCCTCGCGGCTTGTGGAGTTTTATTAATAATAAATATAAAGACAAGTGGCCCCAAAGGGGAAGTACAAGCAGGGGGGACTCATCCTGTTACCCCACTATACTATCCTATAAGGCCTAAAAGAAAACTAACCTGAATGTAGAAAAAATGAGCTTGAAAAGATCAAGTATTCTATGATCATCACAGAGTTTATAATGCACTCTATGATGATATTACAGATGATGATACTGCCATAAAGAAAAGCTAATAAAAGGACAAAGCTATAAACTACCTCTGGCCTTATAAAGTCTTCAATATGGTGTACATTTTCCTGCTTTTCCTCTAGGTATGTGTGGCATTGGATCATTCCTTGAGAGATCGGAGATATGCCTTTCGGCGAAACGATCTTTCTGCCCTCTTACTTCTTATAGGCTTAAGGGCACTACCGGCTGCATTATATGTCGGGGTGGACACCTCCACTGTCTTTTTGGCTTCTCTCGATAGCATCTGTCTGTGTGGCGTAGCAGTTGGATTTTGCCGAGTCTGCATAGACACCGTATCTCCAGCAGTAAAAGATGATGATGAAGATACCTGTGTATGTACCTCCTGTGATCTTTCCGGTTGCTTCATCACTGTTCTGGCCCTCGGCGGTGCTAAGATGTACTCGGCCGGCTCCATGAACATGGTTGTCGAAGCCTCTGTCATGTCCTCAAATTCTAGCCCATCCTTTGTTGTGAATCCTAACATCCTTAGTGCCCGTGGGTGCAAGATACTCGCATCAAGTCGCACTATAGGTGTGTCGGAATCAATTGAGCCAACCGTAGATCTTGGTTCTCTAAAGTCCATTGTGATTCGGGCATACCCATCTTCATTTGAGTCGGCTTCCTCCTCATAACAGTCATCACCCCACTTCCTCCTTTCACTACTTAAAGTAGGCAACTCAACATATTTTTTATTAAGCTTAACCAAACCTTCAAAGGAGTTTAAGGTACAAATAGGGGTTATGTAGTTGCTTGGGGATTTAAGCACAAAATTTGGCTTCGGTTTGGGCCAAGATTGGGTCTCGGGTTTTGGGATATTGGGCCGGGGGGTGTCGGTTCGGGTATGTTGTGGTCCCGGGTTAGGGGGTTTCGGGTGGGCTGGTGGGTCGAAAATAATTGGGCTTGATTTGGGTAGTGGGCCCACATAGGGTGTGGCCTGGGTTTGAGAGCTTGGGCCGGGTAGGGTTTCAAAATTAGGTGGGTAATTAGGGTTACTCGAAACCACTGTTGGGAGTGGTTTAGGGTTTTGGGAGATTGGGCCGGGTAGGGTTAGTTTCTCGGGTAGGGTTTCGAGTAGCGGTTTAGGGTTTTGGGTAGTGTTTTCGGGTAGGCTGGGTTGTGGCGACTGCTGGAATGGGACCAGAATACCAGAAGGGTTTCCAATGGTGTTTTCCGGCAGCCCAGAACAGTTTCCGAAGGTGGTTTCGATAGAAGGGTTTTGAGGGGGGGTGGTTTCTGGGTTAGGGTTTTGTGGGAGGGTGGTTTCGGGGCTAGGGTTTATCGGGGGGCTAGGGTTTTGCGATGGTGTGGTGGTATTAGGGTTTAGTGGTAGGTTAGTATTTTCTGGTATGGTTTGTTGACGGGCTTCTATTTCCGGCGCCGCAACAGTGTTTTCGGCATGGAAAATTGCCGGAATCACTATTTTTGCCGTTGGAACAGTAGATCTATTAGGTTTTTGTGGTAATTTTGAATTTTGGAGAAGAGATTTTTTGGTGTTCTTGCTAATAAGAGTGGTCCATTCATTGGTTATTGGGGAGTTTTACGATTTGGCTGGGATGTGTGGGTTAGGGAGGCTAGGGTTAGAAGATGAAAGGTTAGGGTTTGAGGCCTTACCTTTGCTCTTTGCTGCCGCCGCCTTGTCTCCACCATATGAATTCTTTTTTTTCGGCATCAATTCTGGATGCAGATTCCAACACCCCTGAGTATCGTGCCCTTGCAGTTTACAATTGGGACAATACTTGGGCAAGAAATCATATATAATCTTGCCGGAATGCGTCTTAGTTCCTTCCCCTTCTCCAATTTGAATATTGTATCTTGTTGTGTGTTCCTTTCTCAGATCTGCTTCAACCTTAACCCTAGCACAACTAGGGCGTGTCTTGTTCTTGGTAGCCGCATTTATTGAGATAGGTTTGCCCACCGAAGATGCCAAGGAGAGCAAAATCGATTCGACAAAGAAGTTTGGGGCCAAGTTTGGGAATGAAATCCAAATGACTGCAAGGCTTGTCTCCTCTTCCGGATTAAACCACATGTCCCATTTGAAAGTTCTCATCATGAAAGACTTCGATTGGTCCTTAATCCAAAAGCTTGGCCGAGACATCAATGAGACATAATCCTCTTCAATTGTGCATCGAATCAAAACAAGTCTATTGTGCAAGAGACCAACCTTAACATATGCCTTGAGTTCACATTGCTTCGGTATAGCCGTCCTCAAGAAATTGAGATCTGGCATGCCATGGCTAAACTTGCCTATGACGGCAAAGTTTAGGTCTTGTTGCTCGATTGTCAAGGCAACCTCTTGGTGGCTAAGCCGTATGGTAGGCTCTCCGTGATGAAAATGGATGGGTTTTCTCGGAAAATCAAAAGGGGTAGGTTTCCGCCATGGCTAGAGTTTTCGCCATTGGTCGAAATTGGAGATTTGAAGAGATTGGCGTATGTGATGGGTTGGAGATTGGCAGGGGTTAACGTCGGGGGCTGGACGACCTCGGGGGGAGGCCGTCCAGTGGCCACCATGGCCATCGGAGGGCTGAAGAGTCTCGGCTTTTGGTTTTCCTTGAAAACGCCGGAAATCGCCCCTTTTCTTAGGAGCGTTTTCCGTAGGGTGTTTCGAAGAAAAAAAAAGGTTTAGGGTTTAGGGTTCAGGGTTTAGGTTTTTTTTTTAAAGTCGCTAGACTCGTAGGTCTAGTGGAATTTTATTAATAATAAAAAATAACAAAATACAAAATATGCAATGTATGCCCAAAGGCAGCAAAAAGTAAAGCTAAGCTATGTATCATTGTAAGGTTTGAAAACCTTAGAATGATAGTACAAAATGAAAAGCATAAAAAATGAAAACAACCTAAAATTAATTCAAGCTGAAGTCTGTCATGAGTGTGGCGCCTGTATGCGAAAGTGGGGTGTAATTCCCCTATCCTGTAGAAGCTCCCTAGCTGAACTCTGTCATGGGTCTAGCGCCTGTATGCGAACGTGGGGTGTATTTCCCCTAGACTGCAAATCCCAAGCTGAAGTGTGTCATGAGTCTGTTGCCTGTATGCAAATGTGGGGTGTAGTTCCCCTAACCTGTAAAACCTCATGTATAGAAGTATGGCAGGACTAAGATTGTCCTGTATGTCACCAATACGAATGCCTTCCCCACCTATTGTCACATTATCAGCAGATTGAGCACAGTTAGGTACTAATACCACACACTGGTAATGCGTCAATAAGTGGTTCCGGTACCATTCTACCAACTCTAATGTAGATATTATCTCTGTGTATTCCAAGCGTCTGTTGCCACCAATCAGCAACTCTGAATATGTAGAAAATCGATACCAGTCTTGCATCCTTGGTATCGCCATAGTAGTGTGATGTCGAACCTGTATGGTCAATATTAAAAAAAGAATAAACCTATAGAAATGTAATGAACCTGTGTATCCCATATGAATCTGTGTCGATGGTCCTCCAAGTTTTCCACCCTCGGATTTCCATACCAATCAACGTGATGGTCCTCCAAGTCTGAAAGCCTCAGAGTCCACCCTAATACCTCTGTGTGTACCCCGCCAACTCTGGATTCTTCGGGGCCTCTCTCAGCAAACATATCGAACTGTGTGGGCGGTCCTCCGAGTCTGGTTCCCTCGGACTCCCACCAATGATAAACTGTATGTAATCCTCTGATTCTCAGTCTCTCAGATGTCTCCCAATAAATACTTGGTCCTCCAAGTCTGAAAACCTTAGATTCCCGCCAGTGATGAACGACATGTGATCCTCTGAGTCTGAATCCCTCAAATGTCCTCCAATAGATATGTGGTCCGCCAAGTCTGAAAACCTCGAATTCCCACCAATGATGAGCTGTATGTGATCCTCAAAATCTGACTCCCTCAACTGGCACCCAATAGACGTGTGATCCTCCAAGTCTGAAACCCTCGGATTCCCACCAGCTAGATAATGGTGGTCCTCCAAGTCTGATCCCCTCGGATTCCCACCTCTCTGTATGTGTGCCTCTATGGCTGACTCCCTCAAATGTTAAATAGTGAGCAAGTGGTCCTCTGAGTCTGAAACTCTCAGATTTCCACCAGGTACTGTAAAAGGATGATCCGCCAAATATCTGTATCTGCAGTATGTCCTGTGAATCATATAAGGAAAGAAATAATGTAGTAGCATCTTTGTGTATTGTCTTACCAGCAAGAGATTGGGCACATTGTACCAATACCACACCCTACTGATTCGTCAATACACAAAGTAGAAGAAAATATGTTGCTCGTCCAGATGAATGATGATAATAAAAGAGATGATAAAGATGATGATGTTCCCAAAAAGGCTTCTCAATATTTGCATCCGAAAAAGACCAGATGGCCAACAGAAGAAAGGCAAAAGGCCAAATTAAATGAGGTATACATAAGATGAGAGATTTTATAGATAAGAGAATGATAATAAAAGCTAAATAGAAGGAATGATAGAACAATGAAAAGAAGCAATATAATGTAATAAGAGGGAAAAGTGAAAAAGAAAATGAAAATGGAAAAGAAAATTCCATTCTAAAAACACCATTTAAGGTATAAGAAAACGCCCCCTTGGGGTTATAATGAACAAATTATACCATATGTATGCTCTTCTGAACTTGAGATCCTGTAACACAACAAATTATACAAATCATAAGGTTAGTATAAAAACGTACCATTCTATTCCCATCCAAGAGGATGAAAATAGAAGAGCACATTGAAAACTCTCCATTCCATAAAGATATCAAATCCATCAGCATCGGGAGGCTTTTCTGACTCTGAAATAGGGACATTGTAGCGTGTCACTATTCAGGATTCTCTTCCCTTTGTTGTCTAATTCTGCAAAAGTAGAAACCTCAATATCTCCCACATCCAATGCAATATTGGCTAGATAATCAGCCAATTGATTTCCTTCTCTGAGAATATGCAGAACCTCGACAGTCCCCTGAACCCTGGCCAACAGATGTAGAATGTCCTCCACCAGAGTTGCAATTTTCCAAGTTGGTGACCATCTCTGAGTGATAATGTTCTTCAAAACCAGCGAGTCAGTTTCCAAAATGAATGAATCTTGCCCTTGGGCGACACAGTATCTAGTAGCTGCCAACAACGCCCAAGCTTCAGATTCGTTATTTGTAGCTATGCCCATATCCTTTGCTTGCGCATGAATGAGGTCACCTTCCTCATTTCTGATACAAAAATCATACGCACTCCTGCCCGGGTTGCCTCTCGTAGCTCCATCAGTATTACATTTCCAGCATCCAGGACGAGGCATGTTCCAAAAAACTTTAGTAACCTTTAGATTGGGAACAGATTGATCCAGCATTTTAAGGATATCCTGCCATCGGTGAGGCACTTGATCAAAAGCTGGGTTCCTCCCTTTAACCATATGCTAAATGGTCTCAGAAATGTTATAAATTACTTTGACAGACACTTTTTTGTTGTGCCTGTCCCCATTCATTTTCTTCCAAAGCTCCCAAACAATGATGGCCGGCATGGCACAATAGTAGGGTTTATAGATTGACTTCACATCTGCCTTCCACCATGTCTGTATAACTAGGGGAAG
The DNA here is from genome assembly GCA_034509755.1 of Anisodus tanguticus. Lineage (NCBI taxonomy): Eukaryota > Viridiplantae > Streptophyta > Magnoliopsida > Solanales > Solanaceae > Anisodus > Anisodus tanguticus. Next base: position 81,294 of record CM067543.1, on the reverse strand, counting down.
GGGCATCCCAGCTATGTTTAAACCAGCAAGTCCCGTAAAATAAGCCCAGACTCGTTGAGCAGTCTCACTATGCAGAAAAACATGAGCGATAGATTCTTGAGCAGGCAGATCACAACAGGTACACTTAGAAGGCATATGATAGCCCCAAACTCTCACCACATCGTCCAGAGGGATCTTCCCCTGCCACACTTTCCATAAGTTGAAGGCTATTTTAAAAGGCATACCTTTGACCCACATTATCTTATAATGATCTTGCTTATGAGATTTGTGTCGCACCCACTCCCATGCAGATTTCACCGTGAAATTGCCACTATTTTCTAGTGTCCACCACGGCACATCCTCTAAATTCCCTGTCGCTGCTTTAACTTGCTGAAGAATTTGAACAACAATGTCCTCCGGAAGATACATACAGAGGACCTCTTCCCGCCAATAACCATTGAAAGACGCATCTTTAACATTCCAAATCCCCTCTCTATTTTGTCGTGATGGAGTGAGGGCAAACAGTGGGCCAAGACCTGTCCAGTTATCAAACCCGAACAGCGAAGATCTCGTCTTCACCTGCCACCAAATATGTTGTTCCACTTTATCCCTGGCTGCCAGCATTTTCTTCCAGACAAGAGATCCCCCTCTCTAGGTGATAGTAGCAACATTGTACTTTTTCAGGTATTTGTTAGTTAAGTAAGCACTCCAGATGGAGGGGTAGTCCTAAATCGCCACCAAAGTTTCGCAAATAGAGCTTCAACGGTATCCGTCAAATCCCGAAAACCTAATCCTCCTTCCCAAGTTGGCAAGCAAACTCTACTCCATTTTGTCCAATGCCTGTTTCTCTCACCGACTCCACTATCCCAGAAGAATTGGGCAAACATCTTGTGCAGCTTTGTAATTACGAACTTAGGAGGGTTCATTGCTGAAAGAAGATGGAGTGGCATAGCTTGTAGAACATGTTTCACCAGAACTGCCCTGCCTCCAGATGACAACATTTTGCCTTTCCAGGACTGCAATTTACTTCCCACTTTGGCTAATAATTCTGAAAAATGATCTATCTTGGCGCGAGCATAGAAGATGGGGCAACCCAAATACATAATTGGAAATAATTATAGGGCCATGCCAGTTTCCCTTTTCACCACTTGAATATGCGCATCTGAAGCAGAGTGATGGAGATAAATGGCACTCTTTTGCTTATTTATGAGTTGCCCGGAAGCCTGTTCATAATCTCCCAGAATGTTCATGATTTTCTTAAGCGACGTCGGGCAAGCTGCAGCAAGAATGATTGTATCATCGGTATAACACTAGTGATTGATTTTGGGGCTCTTTTTCGGAAGGCCATATCCACAGAAAGCAGGATCACTATTCAAAGACTTTAAGGCTCTGAAGAGCACTTCCGCTGTTAGAATGAATAAAGTAGGTGACAACGGGTCCCCTTGCTTCACTCCTCTAGTGGATTTGAAGAATCCATAAGATTGACCATTAATAAGAACCGAATACCAGTTATTACCCACCAATTCATAAACATGGCTAAGGAAAGTTTCATCAAATCCCATTTTTCGCAGGACACCCATAAGGAATCCCCAGGAAAGACGATCATAAGCCTTGGTCATGTCTAGTTTCATAACTACATTGGGAACAAACTGCTTATTACCTCTATGAGTTCTCAACCTGATATCCGTAACAATTTCTTGAACTAACAAAATATTCTCAATAATATTCTGGCCCTTTACAAACCCTGCTTGCTCTGGAGAGATTATGTTGGGGAGAATAAGGACTAGCCGATTGTGAAGAACCCCAGAGAACACTTTGTTGATGAAGTTACTGAGACTGATGGGGCGTAGATCACCAAAAGAAGTCACATCCTTTTTCTTAGGCAGGAGAACAAGATTAGTGTGAGTAATATGCTTCGGTAAAAGCCCATCTCGGAAAAAAGACAGCACCATATTATACACCTCGTCTTCGACAATGCCCCAACACTTTTGAAAAAATAGACCATTAAAGTCGTCCGGGCCCCCCGTACTATCCGGGTTTAAACTAAAGACTGCGTCTTTAACCTCTTCTTTGGTAGGTTCAGCAGTCAACTGTTGATTTTGCAGAGGCTCAATGCTCTCAGTGATGTGATCCAAGATCTCCTCTGAGAAGCGGGTATGAGTTCCACGGAATTGGTCTTGATAGAACCTTACTGCTTTCTTTGCAATATCACTCTCCGTTTCTACCAAATCCCCTTCCATTGTTTGGATTCTCTTTAGCTGGAGCTGCTTCCTGCGACCATTAACATGAGCATGAAAAAATTTCGAATTCTGATCTCCATCTTGAAACCACATCATGCCTGCCTTTTGTTTCCAGTACGCTTCCTCAATGTGTATTGCCTTCTTCCACTCCGCTTTAACTTGTTATAATTTCTGTCTATTTTCATTGGAGGGGTTGTCTTCAAAAGCTTCTTCCTGCACCTTAACTATAATTTCAAGATCAATTAGCTTCTGAAAGAAGTTTCCAAAAGCCTCTTTACTCCATTTTGACAGAGCTTTTTTCATATTCTTCAATTTGAGATTGAATATCCGAAAGGCATTACCCTCAACAGGAATCTTCCAGTTTTCCTCAACCACATTCTCAAAGTCCTCATGCTTAGTCCAGAGATTAAGAAACTTAAAAGGCTTTCGAAGACGGCGAGCCATCTTTTTGAATTCAATCCTCATCGGCGAGTGGTCAGAACCCACTTTTGCTAAAATGTTGACTTCTATAGCAGAGAAAAGTTGTTGTAATCGCAGATTGCCCAGGCATCTGTCTAGCCTTTTCAAAACACAACCAATTCCCCTCTCCCATTCTACCAAGTATAGGTACTACCTTTATAACCTAAATCATTGATATTACAATTCTGTATGCAATGCCTGAAATCCTCCATTTCCTCTGTTGTGACTGGCTGTCCTCCAGATTTCTCCGCTTCTTCGATAATGACGTTGAAGTCACCCCCGATAAACCAATGAGAGGTCATGTTAATAGCCAAATTGGATAACGAGTCCCAAAGATCCACTCTTTTGGGCTTCGTACATCTCGCATAAACTAGAGTAGTATAAATTTCCATGCTAGAAAACTTGTGAAGCAGTTTGAGCGTTAGCTGCTAAATTTTATTTATTATCGTAGTCACATGCCAATCCTCCGCAATAAAAGCCCAATCTTGTTAGAAACATTATGGATTTCTGTAGATAGGCCAAGCCTTTGCCTGTATCCTTCAATATGATCAGCTGATTGAAACAGTTCCATTAAACCAGTGAGAAAGAAGTTAGACATCTTGTGCATTGTTTCAACTCTTTTAAATGCTTTTTGGGTAAGCACTGACCTAATATTCCAAATAAGAGCATTCATAATTAATTGCTGGATTTGGTACCCACAGTCCTTTTTGGCCATACTCGAGGGGGTTGGGATACGGCTTGATCGTTGTTGCCTTGTTTCTTAGGCTTACTGACACTCTTTTATTTGGAACAGATTTCCTCTTCCCTAACTGTAGGCAACACAGATGGAGCTGTAGGCTGTCCCTTTCCTGCATTCAAGGTCACCTCAGGCTTTTCGCCTTGACTTTGTGATACATCAGCTCCAATTTCAGCATCAATGCTAGCCTGTTGTGCCTCTACAGCGTTGTTATCCTCCAGTTGTGGCTCATCATAAGCATCTAACTCTTCGGGGATGGTGGTAATGGCCATATGATTCTCTTTGACCTCCTCCTCCTCTCCGGGATCATCAGGTGTGCTGGAATTCATTGATTCTTCAGAGTTAAGGATTTCTCCTTCTTCCACAGCCTCCTCCACCTCATCACTCCATTTTTTTTGTTTCAGAAGAGGTGTTTGACGGAATTTCAGCACATTCTTTATTTATTGGCACATTATTCTCTTCAAAGCTATTTGCAACCCATTGTTTGGTTGTCACAACCGGAGCAATGGTAACTAAGTCCTTATTCACCTCCTGAGTAGCCTCCATTACTCCTCCTTCCTGAACCCCTTCATTATCCTCCAATTCTAAAATAGCATAGGGGTTTGGGGTAGCAATATTAATAACAGGATTTTGGATTGGGTTAGGGTTAGGATTATGGGTATTGTTAGGGTTACGGGTAGGATTAGGGTTTTTTGTGGCGGTAGGGATTTCCTTCGGGTTACGGGTAGGGCTAGGGTTTTGAGTGGCGAAATGGATATTCGTTCTGGTTACGGGTAGGGTTAGGGTTTGGGCGGCGCTAGTGGTTTCCGCCGCCATTCCTTCACTTTGGTTAGGATTTTCGATGGTTTTTGGTATGTTTTTGTGGGAATTTTGGTTTTGTTTGGCTGGCTGTTTATGCGTAGTGGGTACAAACTGCCAGTTTGTGTTGCTTTTTGGCGTGTTTGAGATTAGGGTTTTTGGGATTTTTTTTTGAAGCCACAGCCTCTCGGCTTGTGGAGATTTATTAATAATGAAATAAAGACAAGGGACCCCAATGGGGAAGTACAAGTAGGGGGGAGATATCCTGTTACCCCACTATACTACTCCTATAAGGCCTAAAAGAAAACTAACATGAATGAAGAAAAGAACTTGCTAACACTAAGTATTCTATGATCATCATAGAGTTTATAACACACTCTATGATGATATTACAAATGATGATACTAACATACAGAAAGGATAATATAAGGACAAAGCTAATATCTACCTCTGAACTTATAAAATCTTCAATATGATGTATCTTTTCCTGTTGTTCTTCCAAATATTCTTGAAATTGGATAATTTCTTTTCTCTGGAGCGTGTGGTAATGGCGGTGGTGGCTGAGGCCACTGTCTTCTTCTTCGTTTGCTTCTTATTGGCTCTTGCTGCTTCAAATCTACCTTGTTCTTGTTTGCACCATTCCATGTATTCCGCCTGAGGCAGATCCATAAGTGCTACGAACTCCTCATCCGTCATATCCGGATGATACACATTTTTGAAGGCATGAAATTGTTTGTATGTCATGTTATTCCTATAGATGGGGGCCCCTTCATCCGATTCCGCCAATTGCTCAAATTCATCAAGCCCATCAAATCCACCACTGTTGGTTGCCTCCGCAATTTGGCTAGAGATAGATTAAATTGTCTCATTATCTCCAAAACCCATCGCCACAACAGATGCCTCAATCTTCTCATTTTCTTTCTCATTGTCACACCATCTCCGTCACCTACTACTACTAGTAGAGCTTGAGGATCCTTTCGCAGGGAAGGAGAATGCTTTCTTCACCCATTCATTGGTAGCCGGAGCTTTGTTTATAGGTGTCAATTCACTAGAGGTAGCGATAGATCTTTTACCTGATTTTGTCGCATTGTACACAGTTCCATCCATAGCAACAACAAAGTCAGGATTGACAGAGGTGATAGCCATGCAGTTGGAGCCCTCGGTTGATGATGCAACGCTGACTTGTCTCCTACCCACGGTACCGGTGATTTCAAGCGTCTCATACTCTTGTGCCCGCCCAACAGTCTTTGGATTTATGGATTTAGAACTTGTAGGCGTGCTTATTGGGCTTGGATTTGGATTGGTGGGTGAGCTCGGTTTTTGGACTGAAATTGGGCTCGGGTTAGGAGAATTTAGACTCGGGTGTGGAGGGTTTCGGGTTATGGTGGGTATGCTCGGACTTGGTATGTCTCGGGTGGGTATGGGTGGGCTCGGGTTTGGGTTTGTGGATAGGGTCGAGTTGGCTTGTGGACTGGGTTGTGTAGGTGGGCCAGATTCTGGGTTAGTTACAGTTTGGGCCATATCAGGTTTCAGGTGGGTAGGGTTTTTTGGGAGGCTAGTTTCGGGTCGGGTTAGGGGCATTGGGTTAGAATTTTGAGTGGTATTTTCTGGTGGTGCAGTTTCCGGAGAGGTGGCGAGGGGGAGGTTTCCGGTAGGTAGTTTAGGGTTTTGGGAGTTGGTGGTTTCGGGAATAATGGTATTAGGAATGGTTTTGGGCCATTCCACTAGGGTTTGGCCTATTAGCCACCAAAGCTGCTAGGGTTTCGAGTGGGTGGGTGTCGGGATTGGGTGGGGGTGCTGGTAGGGTTTCGGTAGGGTTTCCGGTGCCGCCAAGGATTCCGATAGGGTTTCCAGCGTTGGAAATTTCAAAATGTATATTTTCTGGCTGGGATGTGGGTTCCGATGCCTAGATAGAGTTTCCGACAGCCAGTGACGTCGGATTTACTGTTCCAGTCGCCGAAACAAGGTTCTCTTGCGATTTAGTTGGTTGTTTTGTATTTTGTGGTTGGTTTGGGGTGCCTTTTCCAGTGGTTTTCCGTCTATGAGTGACGGTTTGCCATTCAGAAGTGGTGTTGTGAGGGTTAGAAGAAGTAGAGAAATAAGTAGGGTTTTGAGACTTACTTTTTTCTCCACCTGCTTCCGTCGATCCTCCTGCCGCCATCTGATCTACCTTGTTTGGTCTCAATTTCGGATTGAGTTTCCAACATCCAATTGAGTCATGACCTTGTAGCTTACAATTGGGACAATATTTTGGCAAGAAATCATATCTAATCCTTTGTGATGTAGATGTAATTTCAGCCCCTTCACCCACTTGAATTAACACACTCTTGGGATGAATCTTCAGCAAATCAACTTTTACCCTGACTCTTGCACTACTAGGCCTCATTTTATTCCTTGTAGCCGAATCAGTGGATATGGGCTTGCCCACCGAAGCCACCATGGAGAAAAGAGAGGATTCACCATGGAAATGTAGGGGCAATCCAGGGAAGGAGATCCATCCATAAGAAAATCGTGTCTCCTCCTCCAGATCGAATATAACATCCCATTTGAAAGTTCTCATCAAATAGGGCTTGTTCTTCTCCTTAATTTCAAAAGTTTGTCTCGACATCAAAGTGTCATAATCCTCTGCAATTGTGCATCGAATCAACACATGTTTATCACAAAGTAATCCAATATTCACCTCTGCCTTCAAACCACATTGCTTTGGAATCGCGGTTCTCAAGAGGCCAATTTCTGGCCAACCATGGCTAAACTTGCCAATAACCGCAAGATTTAAATCTTGTTGATGGATCATCACCTCCACTTCCTTCTTATCAAACCTAACAGTTGGCTCACCATGTAGGTAAACAATAGGCTTGATTGGAATTGCCATGGACATGGGAGAAGTGGCACCGCAGGGGCTAGGGTTTCCGCCATTGGCATTTTCGAAAATCTGCAACGGGATGGCTGGGGTTTTTTTGAGGAGATTGGCGTAGGTGAGGGTGTTCGTGGGATTGGGTGGGTGATGGCCGACCTCAGGAGGAGGCCAGCCAGTGGCTGGAATGTACATAGAAGGCCGGAAAGACTTTTTGGGAAATGTCACCAAAAATCGCCTCTCCTAGAGAGCGTTTTTTCGGACCGTGTTTCGGTGAAAAGTGTTTTTGGGATTAGGGTTTGTAGAGTTAGGGTTTGTAGAATTATGGTTTGCATGTGTAGGGTTTTGAGGGACTTTCTCCTTGCCGCCGTCCACCTTGGCCTTCCCCTTGTCCCCTTTGCCGTCACCTGATTTCCCCTCTTCTCCGGCAACACCTCCCTTTCCCTTCTCCTCTTCTTTTAGCAATTCTGGATGAATTGTCCAGCACCCTTGCTCATCATGGCCTTGTAATTTACAAGTGCTACAACACTTGGGGAGAAAATCATATTTTATGGGAATCAATTGGGACTTAGTTTTCTCACTATTTTTAACCTGAATTTGAACCCTCGAGGGGTGCTCCTTAAGCAAATCAATCTCTATTTTAACCCTAGCACTACTAGGTCTAGACTTATTTTTTGTAGCTAAATCAGTCATGAGGGGCTTACCTGCCGCCGCCGCTAAGGAGAAAATTTGATACTCGCCATAGTAGTTGGGTGGTAGTGTTGGAAAAGATATCCAAGCCATAGCTATGCTCGTCTCCTCCTCTGCCGTGAACCAAGGATCCCATTTGAACATCCTCATCGAGTAGTATAGACCTTTGTATTTAATCCAGAAGAGAGGTTTAGCCATTAACGCCATGTAATCTTCAAAGAGAGAGCAACGAAGCAGAATATGTCGATTGCATAGAAGGCCAATCTTCACTGCACCTTTGAGTTCACATTGTTTTGGGATTGAAGTGCGAAGAACACTAATCTCCGGCCATCCGTAACTAAATTTTCCCACCACTGCATATTCAAGTTCTTGTTGGGCAATCATTGTTTTGACTTCGGTGATGTCAAATTGAATAGTAGGCTCGCCATGAAGGTACGTAATGGGTTTCATTGGGATGGATGGTAATCTTGAAGTATCGTCGCAAGGGTTTCCTATGGCAGAAAGTGGTTTCGGGTTGAGAGTGGATGGGTTGAAGAGATTGGCGTAGGTTATTGGAGTCGTGGTGATGGCGAGTGGTTGGACAACCTTGGGAGGAGGCTGCCCCGACGACGACGAGGCCATTTCTGGCCGGAAATTGCTTGCAATTGGGACAATACTTGGGCAAGAAATCATATCTAATCCTTTGTGATATAGATGTAATTTCAGCCCCTTCCCCCACTTGAATTAACACACTATTGGGATGACTTTTTAGCAAATCAACTTCTACCTTGACTCTCGCACTACTAGGCCTTGTTTTATTCCTTGTAGCCGAGTCAATGGATATGGGCTTGCCAACCGACGCCGCCATGAAGAAAAGTGAGGATTCGCCATGAAAATATGGGGGCAATCCCAGGAAGGAGATCAATCCATAAGCAAATCGTGTCTCCTCCTTCGGGTTGAAGGTAACATCCCATTTGAAAGTTCTCATCAAATAGGGCTTGTTCTTCTCCTTGATTTCAAAGGTTTGTCTCGACATCAAGGTATCATAATCCTCCGCAATTGTGCATCGAATCAAAAGATGTCTATCACAAAGCAATCCAATATTCACCTCCGCCTTCAAACCATATTGCTTTGGAATCGCGGTTCTCAAGAGACCAATTTCTGGCCAACCATGGCTAAACTTGCCAATAACCGCAAGATTTAAATCTTGTTGATGAATCATCACCTCCACTTCCTTCTTCTCAAACCTAACTGTTGGCTCACCATGGAAGTAAATAATAGGCTTGATTGGAATTGCCATGGACATGGGAGAGAGGACGCCGCAAGGCCTAGGGTTTCCGCCATTGGCAGTTTTGGCCAACTGCAAATTTGGGATGTTGGGGGCTGATTTGAAGATGTTAGCGTAGTTGAGGGGTTGCGCGGGAGCGGGGGGGTGAAGGCCGACCTCAGAAAGAGGCCGGCCAGTGGCCAGAATGGCCATCGAAGGCCGGAAACGCTGTTTGGGAAAAGTCGCCAAAAATCGCCTCAAGTTGAGAGCATTTTTTCGGACCGTGTTTCGGTGAAAGTGGGTTCAGGGCTCAGGGCTCTGAGCTTGGGCTCAGGGCTCAGGGCTCGGGGTCAGGGCTTAGGCTCGAGGCTCGGGGCTCGGGGCTAGGGTTCAGGGTTCAAGGTTCAGGGTTTAGGGTTTAAATTTTTGAAGCCACAGCCTCGCGACTTGTGGAATTTTATTAATATTGAATTTAGGGTTCAGGGTTCAGGGTTCAGGGTTTAGGTTTTTTTTTTTTAAGCCACAGCCTCGCGGCATGTGGATTTTTATTAATAAAAAAAGGAGAACATGAGGCCCCAAAGGGGAAGTACAAGCAGGGGGGAGACTTCCTATACCCCCACCTGGCTACTCCTATTGAGGCAAGCCTCCTAGCCCGAATGTAAAAAGAAAGAACTAGCTACAACTAGATACTCTATGATCATCATAGAGTTTATAATATACTCTATGATGACATTACAAATGATGATACTAACATAGAGAAAAACTAAAATAAGAACAAAGCTAGAATCTACCTCTGGCCTTATAAAGTCTTCAATACGGTGTACATTTTCTTGTGTATCTTCCAAGTAGTCGTGTAATAGAATCATCACTTGTGTGCATATGTCATCCGGGCTGCTGCCCTATTCCTTGCTCTTCGACTTCTCCTTGGGCCGACCGTGTAGGCCGTACTGTCTTCAGTGGATTCAGTCATGTCATCTGCAATTTGACTCTCCATTGGTGCCTTTCCTCTGTGAAGTCCCCCAGGACTTTCTTCATTGTCCGTTACTTCCTCCTCTTCATCATCTCCCCATTTCCTCCCTTCACTACTAGTAGTTGGTAAATCCAAACATGTTTGGTTTAATACTACCAATTTGTTAGGAGGCGAAATCCGATGTGGTAGGAAGAAAGGCATCTTTGGTGTTGGGTTAGTCTTTGAATTATTAATTGGATTTGGGCTTGAAATTGGATTTGAGCATTTTGGTGTTGTGGGCCCCGTGGGTGTGTGTGGACTTAGATACGGGTGGGGGGAGAGTGTGGGTGTTGGGCCGAGTTGCGGGTGGGGGGGGGGGTCGAGTGGGCTGCTGGGTTTGATGCCGGGTTTGGGCTGTGCCGGGTAAGATTCCGGGTAGGGTTTTCTCGGGTAGGGTTTCCGAGAGGTAGAGAGTTAGGGTTTGGCGGCGGCAAAACTGAAATTGCACCGGATTCCGGGGATGTTCCTGGTGGCGGGATGTTTCCGGGTGGCGAATTCCCTGGGTATTGATTTGTGGGGTCAAGTTTAGGGTCGGGTTTGACCCGGGATTGGGTGGAGTTGGCTTGGTGTGCCCTAATCCCGGATTAGGGTTAGGGTTGATGGCGGCGATATTAGGGTTTAGTGGTGGTTTCGGTAGACTAGTGGGTTTAGGGTTCAGGGTTTTGGGTTCGGGGTTCGGGGTACGCGGTTCGGGGCTCGGGGGTTCGGGGCTCGGGGTTCGGGGTTCAGGGTTCAGGGTTCAGGGTTTAGGGTTTAGGTTTTTTTTTTTAAGCCACAGCCTTGCGGCATGTGGAATTTTATTAATAATAATAAAGAAAATACATTGGGCCCCATAGGGGAAGTACAAGTTGGGGGGACTCATCCTATTACCCCACTAATCTATCCTATGAGGCCTAAGTAAACTAAAAGCAGGAAAATAAATAATTAACTCCTCTATGATCATCTTAGAATTTATAAGTATTCTATGATGATATTACAAATGATGAAACGGGAAATTATGCATAAAGCAGCTATCTCCTGTATTCATGTTCACTTTCCCCTACATATGAATCGTACCCTGCTGCGCATCTTCTTTCAGTTGCGGGGGACCAATCCGGGCATTTCCTCCGGGCTGATTTCTCTTTCTTTTGTGCTTCAGGCACCGGCTGTTTCACGGCTGCTGCCTGTTTTTGTGCCGGTTTGGCAAGCTTTTTTTCCACCAAAATTTTCATATTCTTCCATGAAGGCTCGATGTTTGCGCATCCAGCCTGGCTCTCGCCAGTCATCACTATCTTCCGTGTTTAAAGGGGGCAGCCATTCCTCTGTTTCCTCCTCAACCATGTCTCTTTCTATTTCCTCTTCATCTACATCCTCTCCATCTGTCTCACACCATTTCCTCCTAGCACTAGATGTGACTGATGGGGTCCTGGTATTGTTGACGGATGGGACGTCTGAATTGGATTTATTGAGAGTGCAAGGTTGTGGTGGAGGTAAGAAGTATGGGCTGCACAATTTTGGGTTATAGGCTGTGGCTGTTGGGTTTAATTTGGCTTGGGCATTTGGATTGGATGTTGAGCCCAAGTCCGGGATAGGCGGGCTTGAGTAATTAGTTTGGGCAATTTGTAGGTGAGTCTTTGGTGTTGGGCTTAGATTTGGTGTGTGTGTAACAGTTGGGTTAAATGTAGTTGGGTTTCGGGTATGGGTTTCCTAAATTGGAGTTGGGCCAGGGTGACCCGAAAGGGGAGGGGTTGGGCTTGGGGTTGGTTGGGCCACCGTTATGGGTAGGGTTTCGTGGGAGGGTATTCCCGAAACCACCATTGAGGGTGGTTTAGGGTTTTGGGCGATAGGCGGTGGTTGGAGGTTAGGGTTTAGGGTGGTGGGCACTGGGTGGGTCGTTTGGTGGGTCGGGTTTCCAGGCCGGGTAGGGTTAGAAATTTGGGTAGTGTCGGGTAGGGTTTCTTTACCCGAAACCTCCCTAGCTAGCAGTTTAGGGCTAAGAGTGGGTTGCAGCTGTTTAGGGTTTGGGATGGAGGGGGAATGTGTCGGTAAACCAGTGGGGTTTCCGATGGGGAGGGCCGATGGGGTTGGGTGGGTCATAGTTTGGGTCGGGTTTCCGGGTCGGGTAGGGTTTTCCGGGGTGGCGGCTAGGGTTTCCATCGGCGAATCAGCGGTAATTCGCTGATTTCCGTCGGAATTAGGGGGGTTCCGGTAGGGTTGTCGGTAGGGTTTTGAGTTGCGATTGGTTGTGCGGCGGCGACGACAGTGTTTCCGATGGCCAAGACCGCCGGAATCACTGTGCCGGTATTAACCCCACTATTTTTTGGTGGATTTGGAGGTTGTTTTTGTTTGCGATTTTTGTTGGTTTTCCTACGAACGGTAATCCATTCCTTTTCAGTTGTAGGGTTGGTGGCCGGAGTTGGGGGGATGTGAGGATGGCAACTAGGTTTTGTAGAAGAGGAAATAGATTTAGGGTTACCTTTTATCGTCTCCTTTTCCACGCCGCTGCCTCCTTCCTTTGCTTTTTCCGGCAGTAGGTCTGGATGCACCTTCCAACACCCATTCACATCATGTCCTTGGAGCTTGCAGTGGGTGCAATATTTTGGGAGAAAATCATATCGATATGGATACCATTTCGAGGTAGCTTTCTCCCCTACTCCAACACGAATTTGAAATTTTGTGGGGTGTTCCTTCAGTAAATCTATCTCCACCTTCACTCGAGCTTAACTAGGCCGAGTTTTGTTTTTGGTAGCAACATCGATAGCCAGTGGCTTCCCTGCCGCCGCCGCAAAGGAAAAGAGATGAGTTTCATTGTAGAAATTTGGTGCCAAACCTGGGAACGAGATCCAAGTGTGTGCAATACTCGTTTCCTCTTCCGCACTAAACCATGGCTCCCATTTGAAGGTTCTCATAGGGTGATATTTTCGATTTTCTTGGATGAGAAAACATGGCTTTGACATCAAAGTCACATAATCTTCAAATAACGAGCATCGAATTAGAACATGTCGATTGCAAAGCAACCCAATTTTAACCTCTGCCTTTAACTCACATTGCTTGGGGATTTCCGTTCGCAAATATTGAATCTCAGGCCACCCATGACTGAATTTTCCAACCACCGAATGTTGTAACTCTTGGTGATGAATCGTCACCTCGAGTTCTTGCTCTGAAAATTGAAAGGTTGGTTCTCCATATAAGTATTGGATGGGTTTCGATGAAATCTGTGAGGGTATCGAAGTGGGGAGACCGAGAGGCTTTGAACTATTGCCATTCTCGACGGCAACAGTTGGAGTTGGATTGGTGGGTGAAGATTTGAGGATGGCGGCGTATGACAAGGGTGGGATAGATGTAGAGGGAGGCTGGACGACCTCGGGAGGAGGCCGTCCAGTGGCCGCAATGGCCATAAGAGGCCGGAAATAGGCTAACTGTTGGTTTCGTTGGGAACCGCCGGAAATTGCCCTCTTCTAGAGAGCGTTTTCCCGAGCGTGGGGTTTAGGGTTTAGGGTTTAGGGTTTAGGGTTTAGGGTTCAGGGTTCAGGGTTCAGGGTTTAGGGTTTAGGTTTTTTTTTTTAAGCCACAGCCTCTCGGCCTGTGAAATTTTATTAATAATAAAATAAAGACAAGGGGCCCCAAGGGGGAAGTACAAGCAGGGAGGAGATTTCTTGTTACCCCACTATACTATTCCTATAAGGCCTAAGAGAAATCTAACCTGAGTGAAGAAAAAAAGAACTTGCTAACACTAAGTATTCAATGATCATCATAGAGTTTATAATACACTCTATGATGATATTACAAATGATGTACTAACATAAAGATAGGATAATACAAGGACAAAGCTAATGTCTACCTCTGAGCTTATAAAATCCTCAATATGATGTATCTTTTCCTGTTGATCTTCCAAATATTCTTGAAACTGGATCATTTCTTTATCTTGGAGCGTGTGGTAATCGCTGTAGTAGCTGGAGCTAGTGTCCTCTTCTTTGCTTGCTTTTTGGTGGACTTTGCATCAAATCTGCTTTGTTCCTGTCTGCACCATTCCATGTATTCCGCATGAGGCAAATCCATGAGTGCTACAAACTCCTCCTCTGTCATATCCGGGTGATATGCATTTTTGAAGGCATGAAATTGCTTGTATGTCATGTTGTTTCTATAAATAGGGGCCCCCTCATCCGATTCCGCCAATCTCTCGTATTCATCAAGCCTATCAAATCCACCACTGCTGGCTGCCTCCGCAATTTGGCTAGAGATAGATTCGATAGTCTCATCTTCTCCGAAGCCCATCGCCGCAACCGAAGCCTCAATCTCATCATTTTCCTTCTCATTGTCACACCATCTCCTTCTCCGACTACTACTAGTCAAGCTTGATGATCTTTTCGCCGGGAAGGAGAATGCTTTCTTCACCCATTCATCGGTGGCAGGAGCCTTATTTTTAGGAGTCAATTCACTAGAGGCAGAGATAGGTCTTTTACCTGATTTTGTCGCACTGTACACAGTTCCATCCATCGCAGCAACAAAGTCAGGACTGACAACGGCGATAGCCATGCAGTTGGGGCCCTCGGTTGATGATGGCACTTCAACGATGGCTTGTCTTCTTCCCTCGGTACCGGTAATATCAAGTGTCTCATACTCTTGTGTCCTCCCAACAAGGTTTTTCTTTGGAATGATGGATTTAGAACTTGGGGAAATGTTAATTGGGCTCGGAGTTGGGTCATTCGATGGGCTTGGTTTTTGGATTGAAATTGGGCTCGGGTTAGGAGGGTTTGGGCTCGGGTGGATATGGTTTCGGGTGGGGTGGGGATTGCTCGGGTTGGGTACGTCGCGGGTGGGTATGAGTGGGTCTGGGTTGGAGTTTGTGGATAGGGTCAGGTTGGTTTGTGGGCCGGGTTGTGTGAGTGGGCCTGCCGGGTCAGTCACGGGTTGGGCTGTGACTGGTTGCACATGGTCGGGTCGGGTAAGGGAGTTTGTGGCGAAATTTTTAGTGGTTTTTTGTGGTGGGGCAGTGTCCGGAGTGGTGGCAGGGGGGTGGTTTCCGGTAGGTGGTTTAGGGTTTTGGGATTTGGTGGTTTCGGCTATAGTGGTATTAGGGTTAGGGTTATGGGCATGGTTTTGGGCCATTCCGCTAGGGTTTGGCCCATCGGCCACCACAGCCATTAGGGTTTCGGGTAAGTGGTTGTCGGGACTGGGGGTGGTTGCCGGTAGGGTTCCGGCGAGGTCGCCGGACCCGCCTAGGTTTCCGGTAGGGTTTCCGGCACCGCCAATAATTCCGGTAGGGTTTCCAGCGCCGAAGATATCAAAATTTGTATTTTTTTGTAGGGATGTGGGTTCCGACGCCTGGACAGTGTTTCCGATAGGCAATGATGTCGTGTTCACTGTTTCAGTCGCCGGGAGAGGGTTTTCTAACGAATTGGCTGGTTGTTTTGTATTTTGTGGTGGGTTTGGGTTGCCTTTTCCAGTGGTTTTCCGTCTATGTGTGACGGTTTACCATTCGGAATTGGTGATGTGAGAGGTAGAAGAGGGGGGGAGACGAGTTGGGTGTTGAGACTTACTTTTTTCTCCACCTACCGCCGTCGATCCTCCTGCCACCGTCGGATCTGCCTTGTTTGGTCTCAATTCCGGATTGAGTTTCCAACACCCAATTGAATCATGACCTTGTAGCTTGCAATTGGGACAATACTTGGGCAAGAAATCATATCTAATCCTTTGTGATGTAGATGTAATTTCAGCCCCTTCTCCCACTTGAATTAACACACTCTTGGGATGGCTTTTTAGCAAATCCACTTCTACCTTGACTCTTGCACTACTAGGCCTTGTTTTATTCCTTGTAGCCGAATCAATGGATATTGGCTTGCCAACCGAGGCCGCCATGGAGAAAAGTGAGGCTTTTCTTCATTGTCTGCTACTTCCTCCTCTTCATCATCTCCCCATTTCCTCCCTTCACTACTAGTAGTGGGCAAATCCATACAAGTTTGGTTTAGCACTACCAATTTGTTAGGAGGTGAAATCTGATGTGGTAAGAATGAAGGCAACTTTGGTGTTGGGTTAGGCTTTGAAATATTGAGTGGGCTTGGACTTGAAATTGGGTTTGAGTATTTCGGCGTTGTGGGCCTCGGGGTTGTGTGTGGGCTTGGGCTCGGGTAGGGTGAGCATGTGGGTGTTGGGCCGGGTTGCGGGTGGGGATTGGTCGAGTAGGCTGCTGGGTTGGATGCCGGGTTTGGGCTGTGCCGGGTAGGATTCCGGGTAGGGTTTTCTCGGGTAGGGTTTCCGAGAGGTAGCGCGTTAGGGTTTGGCGGCGGCAAAACTGAAATTGCGCCGGATTTCGGGAATGTTCCTGGTGGCGGGATGTTTTCGGGTGGCGTAATTCCCGGGGTATTGATTTGTGGGGTCGGGTTTAGGGTCGAGTTTGACCCGGGAATGGATGGAATTGGCTTGGTGTGCCCTAATCTCGGATTAGGGTTAGGGTTGATGACGGCGGTATTAGGGTTTAGTGGTGGTTCCGGTAGATTAGTGGGGTTTCCGATAGGGTTTCCGGTAACTCGCGTCGCCGGATCTAGGGTTTCAGGGGCGGGGTTTTCTGAGCAATTTTGTGGCGGGACTGGTGGTTTAGGGTTTCCCACACCCGGTATTGGGCTAGGGTTTTGTGGGGCGGTTTTAGGGTTTGGATCTGTTTCCGGGAGAGGGTGGTGGTTTTCGGTAGGGTTTCCGGCTGGCATCTCGACGGGAATTGGCTGATTTGACGGGGAGACTATGTTTCCGGCATCCAATGACGCCGGAATCACTGTTTCCGCCGGCAGAACGCCAATTTCAGTGAGGATCTGGGTGAGTATAGGTTGTTTTGATAAGGAGGCACTATTTCCGACGTCTACAACCTCCTGAGAAGTTGTTTCAGCCGTCGGAGTAGTGTTTTCTATGGATTCCAGGGGGTGTTTTGGGGGATTTTGCTTATTTCTTTTGTGGGTTACGGTGGTCCATTCCTGGGAGGGGTTTGGGGCCGTAGCTATTGGGGTAGGGACGGGGTGTTGACGACTAGGGTTTGTAGAGGGAAGATTAGGGTTACGAGCCTTACCTTTTGCCACCGCCACCACTGCGTCTTCACCGTCAGTCCTCTTTTCCGGTTGCAATTCCGGGTGTTCCTTCCAACATCCTTGAAGATCGTGACCTTGCAACATGCAGGTAGAACAATATTTGGGTAGGAAATCATATCGAAACTTGTATGATATCGTTTCCATCTCCTCCCCATTCATGATTTGGATGTTATACTTTTGTGGGTGTTCTTGTAGCAAATCGGCTTCCACTTTAACCCTAGCACAACTAGGCCTTGTTTTGTTCAAAGTAGCCGCATCAATTGCAATTGGCTTCCCCACCGCCGAAGCTATGGAGAACAATATCGATGGAACATAGAAATTGGGAGGTAAATTGGGGAATGAAATCCAAATTACCGCCATACTTGTTTCTTCTTCCGGAGTAAACCATATATCCCATTTGAAAGTTCTCATCAAAAAGGATTTGGTATTCTCCTTTATCCAAAAATTAGGTCTTGACATCAACGTGACATAGTCTTCTTCGATTGAACATCGAATCAACACATGCCTATTGTGCAAAAGCCCAATATTCACTTCCGCCTTCAAGGAGCATTGTTTTGGAATTGCCGTCCTCAAGAAAGCAATTGAGGGCATTCCATGACTAAACTTACCAACCACGGCATACTTCAAATCTTGTTGTTCCACCATAGATGTAACTTCTTGATTAGTAAACCGAATTGTTGGCTCGCCATGTAGATAGGTGATTGGTTTTTGTGGGATTGAGACAATGGGGTTTCGGCCAAGAGAGTTCTCGGCCAAGCCATTACCGCCGCCAACTTTGTGTGAGTTGGTGACGATATTGGAGTATGAAATAGGTTGGGGAATGGTCGCGGGAGGTTGGGTGACCTCGGGGGGAGGCCACCCAGTAGCCGTCACGGCCAGAATGGCCGGAAATTGGTCGCGGGACTTGGGAAGATGACACGCCGAAAATCGCCTCTCCTAGAGAGCGTTTTTTCGGACCGTGTTTCGGTGAAAAGTGGGGTTTAGGGTTTAGGGTTTAGGTTTTTTTTTTTTGAAGCCACAGCCTCGCGGCTTGTGGAGTTTTATTAATAATAAACGAAATACAAGGGGCCCCAAAGGGGAAGTACAAGCAGGGGGGACTCATCCTGTTACCCCACTAGACTATCCTATAAGGCCTAAAAAGGAAAAACTAACCTGAATGTAGAAAAAAGGAACTTGAAAAGATCAAGTATTTAATGATCATCACAGAGTTTATAATGCACTCTATGATGATGTTACAAATGATGATACTAAGATAAAGAAGAACTAACAAGAGGACAAAGCTATAGACTACCTCTGGCCTGATGAAGTCTTCAATATGATGTACCTTTTCTTGCTCATCCTCTAAATATGTATGAAATTGTATCATTCCTTGAGAGATCGGAGTATTGCCCTTCTGCGAAAAGCTCTTTCTGCTCTCTTACTTCTTATAGGTTCTGGGGCCCTACCCGCTGCATTATATATCGGGGTCGACACCTTCACTGTCTCTCTTGGTATTATCTGTCTGTGTGGCATAGCAGATGGAGTCTGTACAGACCCCGTATCACCAGTAGTAAAGGATGAAGATGAAGATACCTGTGAATGTACCTCCTGTGCTCTGTCTAGCTGCTTCATTACTGATCTGGCCTTTGGTGCTTCTAAGACATAATCAGCCGGATCCTTGAACATGGTTGTCAAAGCCTCTGTCATGCCCTCAAGTTCCAACCCCTCCTTTGTTGTGAATCCTAGCATCCTCAGTGCCCGTGGATGCAAAATATTCGCATCATGTCGCACTATAGGCGTGTCGGAATCAATTGAGCCAACCGGGGACCTTGGCTCTCTAAAGTCCATAGTGATTTGGGCATACCCTTCTTCATCTGATTCGGCTTCCTCCTCAACACAATCATCACCCCACTTCCTCCTTTCACTACTTGAGGTAGGCAACTCAACACAAGATTGATTAAGCTTAACCAAACCTTCAAAGGAGTTTAAGGTACAAATAGGAGTGTATGTAGATGCTTGGGGATTTAAACACGACTTTGGCTTTTGGTTTGGGTTAATATTGGGTCTCAGGTTTTGGGCTATTGGGCCGAGAGGGGAGTCTCGGGTAGGGCTCGATCCCGGGTTGGGAGGTGGTGTCGGTTGGGCCGGGGGGTCAAAAAACAGTGGGTTGGGTACGGGTTGTGGGCCCACGCTAGGATTGGGTTGGATTCGAGCATGTGGGCCGGGTCGGGTTGCAGAACTGGGTGGGTATTTTGGGTGACCCGAAACCACTGTTGGGAGTGGTTTAGGGTTTTGAGAATTTAGGCCGGGTAGGGTTAGGTTCTCGGGTAGGGTTTCTTATAGCGGTTTAGGGTTTTGGGTGGTGGTTTCGGGCAGGCTGGGTGGCGGCGGCTGCTGGGAGGGTCCCGGAATACCAAGGAGGTTTCCGGTGATGTTTTCCGGTAGCCCAGAACCGTTTCTGAGGCTAGGGTTTTGAGGGGTAGTGGTTTTAGGGTTAGGGTTTCGTGGGAGGGTAGTTTCGGGGCTAGGGTTTATCGGGTGGGTAGGGTTTGGCGGCGGGTTGATGGAATTAGGGTTTAGGGGGCGGTAAGTGGTTTCCGGTAGGGTTTGTTGCCGGGATTCTATTTCCGGCGCCGAAACAGTGTTTCCGGCATGGAAAATTGCCGGAATTACTGTTTTTTCCGTCGGAACAGTGGGGAAATTGGGTTTTTGTGTTGATTTTGGATTTTGTAGCAAGGATTTTTTGGTGTTCTTGCTAATAACAGTGGTCCATTCATTTGTGATGGGGGGGTTTTGCGATTTGGTTGGGATGTGAGGGTCGGAGAGGCTAGGGTTAGAAGAGGAAGGGTTAGGGTTTGAGGCCTTACCTTTGCCCTTTGCTGCCGCCGCCACCTTCTCTCCGCCATCTGATTTCTCTCTTTCCGACAACAGTTTCGGATGCAGAATCCAACACCCATGCACATCATGCCCTTGTAGTTTACAATTGGGACAATACTTGGGCAAGAAATCATACCTAATCTTGCCAAAATGAATTTTTGTACCTTCTCCTTCTCCAATTTGAATATTATATCTTGTGGGATGTTCCTTCCTCAAATCGGCTTCAACCTTAACCCTAGCACAACTAGGGCGAGTCTTGTTCTTGGTAGCCGCATCTATGGAGATGGGTTTGCCCACCGAAGATGCTAGGGATAACAAAATCGATTCGACAAAGAAATTGGGAGCCAAGTTTGGGAAAGAAATCCAAATCACAGCAAGACTTGTCTCCTCTTCCGGATTAAACCACATATCCCATTTGAATGTTCTCATCAAGAAGGACTTCGATTGTTCCTTAATCCAAAAACTTGGTCGAGACATCAATGAAACATAATCTTCTTCGATTGTGCATCGAATCAACACATGTCTATTGTGCAACAGACCAATCTTAACATCTGCCTTGAGTTCACATTGCTTCGGTATAGCCGTCCTCAAGAAATTGAGATCTGGCATGCCATGGCTAAACTTGCCTATGACGGCAAAGTTTAGGTCTTGTTGCTCGATTGTCAAGGCAACCTCTTGGTGGCTAAGCCGTATGGTAGGCTCACCGTGAAGGTAGTGAAGGGGCTTTCTCGAAAACTCATATTTTCCGCCATGGCTAGGGTTTTCGCCATTGGCAGAAATGGGGGATTTGAAGAGATTGGCGTATGTAGTGGGTTGGGGATTGGCAGGGGGTATCGTCGGGGGCTGGACGACCTCGGGAGGAGGCCGTCCAGTGGCCACCATGGCCATCGGAGGGCTGAAGAAAGCTCGACTTTTGGTTTTCCTTGAAAACGCCGGAAATCGCCCCTTTTGGGGTTTAGGGTTTTGGGTTTTGGGGTTTTGGGGTTTTGGGGTTTGGGGTTTGGGGTTTAGGGTTTAGGTTTTTTTTTTTTAAGCCACAGCCTCGCGGCATGTGGAGTTTTATTGATAATAATAAAGAAATACAGAGGGCCCCATAGGGGAAGTACAAGTAGGGGGGACTCATCCTATTACCCCACTAGTCTATCCTATAAGGCCTAAAATTTAAAAAGAAATCTAACAAGAATGCAGAAAGAAGGAACTAGACAAAACCAAGTATTCTATGATCATCTTTGAGTTTATAATACACTCTATGATGATATTACAAATGAGGATGCTAACATAATGAAGAATTAATATAAGCACGAAAGTACGCTCATCTACCTCCGGGCTTAGAAAATCCTTCATCTGCGGCATCTCTTCCTTTTCGTCCTCCAAGTATTCCTGAAACTTAATCATACTCTTCATCGTATCGGCGATACCGTGAGGCATTGCTTTCTCTTTCTTTGACAGGGTCCCAGTCAAAGAGCTTCTTTTTTCTTGCTCTAATCACTCGTACTCGTTCTAAGAAAGCTTCAATATCAAGTTGTGAAGGCTCTTGTACAGTAGCCTCCTGTGCAATTATTTGTCCTGGCTGTTCCACAACAGCATCATCCAGCCCCTCTTCCTCCACCTCCATCTCTTCCTCCTCTACCTTATCCCCCTCTGCCTCCTCATCTGTTACATCCTCTCCGTCTGTCTCACACCATTTCCTCCTAGCACTAGAAGTGACTGACGGGGTCTTAGTATTGGTGGAAGGGATGTCAGAGCTGGATTTATTAAGGATACATGGTTGAGGTGAAAATGATAGGTGTGGGTCGTAAGGGATTGGGTTGTAAGCTGCGGCAGCGGGGTTTAGCCTGGCTTGATGGTTCGAGTTTATATTGGATCCTGATTCCGACAAGGAAGGGCTTGCATAGTCGGTTAGGATATTTTGTGAGTCGGTGATGTGGCCTTTTGAGTTTGGGCTTGGGTTCGGGTTGGGTGAAGATTTTGGGCTCGAGTTTGGGCTTGGGTTCCGGTAGGGTTTCCGGCGTCGGAAATTTTGGCGGTGTCATTTTTCGGTGGGGAGTCGATTTCCGACGCCTGGGCAATGTTTCCGATAGCCCTAGGCTTCGGAATCACTGTTCCAGTCGCCGGAATCACTGTTCCAGTGGGTTTTGAGGGTTGTTTTGGATTTTAATTCTTGTTTTTCTTGTTTTTTCTGGTGACTGTAATCCAATTGTTGGAGGGGGCATGAATCGAGGCGTTGATGGTTGAGATAGGGGCTTGTTGGCTAGGGTTAGACGAAGAGGGAGTAGGGTTTGAAGCCTTACCTAGGCCTATTGCCACTGCCGTCACCACTGCCATCGCCACCTTGCCGCCATCAACTTCTTTAGACTTTTCCGGTCTCAACGCTGGCTTGAGATTCCAACATCCATCGACATCATGTCCTTGTAGCTTGCAATTGAGATAATATTTTGGCTTGAAATCATATCTAATTTTTTGTAAATCAGACGTGATTCCATCTCCTTCACCCACTTGAATTACAACATGTTGGGGATGGTTTTTGAGCAAATCAAACTCCACTTTGACTCTAGCACAACTTGGCCTTGTTTTATTCAACGTGGCCGCATCAATGGCAATTGGGGTACCCACTGCCGCCGCCATTGAGAATAGAGTGGATTCTCCATAATAATGTGGTGATAATCCCAGGAACGAGATCCACCCATACGCAAATCGACTTTCCTCCGATGGATTGAATGTAACATCCCATTTGAAGGTTCTCATCAAATAGGGCTTATTCTTCTCCTTAATTTCAAAGGTTTGTCTTGACATCAAAGTGTCAAAATCTTCAACAATTGAGCAACGAATCAAGACATGCCTATCACAAAGCAAACCAATACGAACCTCAGCCTTCAAGCCACATTGCTTCGGGATGGCATTCCGTAGGAAAGCAATATCAGGCCATCCATGGCTAAATTTTCCAACAATTGCAAGTGTTAAATCTTGGTGATGAATCATCACCTCCACTTCTTTCTTCTCAAACCTAATCGTGGGCTCACCATGTAGGTAAACAATAGGCTTGAGAGGAATCGAGATCGACATGGGAGAGGGGTCGCCGCAAGGCCTACGGTTTCCGCCATTGGCAGTTTCGGAAATCGGCAAAGGCGGGATGGTTGGGGATGATTTGAAGAGGTTGGAGTAGTTGAGGGGTTGCGCGGGGTTGGGAGGATGATGGCTGACCTCAGGAGGAGGCCGGCCAGTGGTCGGAATGGCCATTTTTGGCCGGAAAGGCTTTTGGGTAGGAGTCGCCGAAAATCGCCTCTCCTAGAGAGCGTTTTTTCGGACCGTGTTTCGGTGAAAAGTGGGGTTTAGGGTTTTTTTTTTTGAAGCCACAGCCTCGCGGCTTGTGGAATTTTATTAATAATAGATAAAGAAAGACAAGGGGCCCCAAAGGGGAAGTACAAGCAGGGGGGAAATTTCCTGTTACCCCACTAGTCTACTCCTATAGGCCTAAGAGCTAAATTCTAACAAGAATGTAAAAAGAAAGAACTGTACAGCACCAAGTATTCTATGATCCTCATAGAGTTTATAATACACTCTATGATGATATTACAAATGAGAATGCTAACATAGTGAAGAAATAAGATAAGCACGAAAGTATTAGCATCTACCTCCGAGCTTATAAAGTCCTCCACTTGCGGCAATACTTCCTTCTCGTCTTCCAAGTATTCATGAAACTTAATCATTTCTTCTTGAAGTTGATCAGTGACTCAGGGGGTCCAACATATTTAGAGGGATCCCTCATTTTTGAAGCATCAAGCTGGACTTTCTTCTTGGCTTCTCTCATTGGCATTTTCCTGATTGTTGGCATCTTGCCATCCCAGCTGTTCTTCCGTGTGAGCTTTTCCTTTGTACTTTGCACATTGCGAGGCGACAGGTTCCCTTTCTGGGTGACAAGCATGCGGTCTGGGGCTAGGGAGTCCTCCTCGGCATCCGACCATTCTGACTTGCTAGCAATATTACCAAAGGGATCGGACATTACCTGTATTTGCTTGGCCTGCCTTGCTGCTTCTGAGTAAAGCTCCCCCAACGTCTTGCCTCCCATCTCATCTACATTACCCGGTCCTCCTTGAATAGGACCTTCTAGCAGATGTACCTGATCTGGGGCGTCTTCCACGGCAATCGGTTCAGCATCTTCATCAATCTCATCATCGGCCGCAGGAGCCATGTTGCCTTCCAGTTCCATATCTTCAGCATCTGTATCCTTCTCATATAGGCCATAGGCATCATAGTCACGGTAATTATGTGGTGGTTCTGCTAGGAGCAGAGCCATTTCTTCTTCATCATCCGTGTCTCCGCCCATTTCCACATACTCCTCTACACTTAGATCTGGATAATAAGATTGCTTATCCGCGAATGCCTCCTCAAAAGATGACATGCCCATAAATTCTCCATGCTTCTCCATTTTTCTGTTAAAAATTTGCCGAAATCGTTCTCTGTCGGACAATCCAAAATCAACCTCCTCCACGTCAGCCTCCTCTCCATCTGTCTCACACCATCTCTTTCTCTCACTGTCTGTGGGAGCAATTGTGGCAGTACTAACATAGGGAATTTCGGAAGTGGCTTCATTTAGAGTGCATGGTTGTGGTGGGAATGAGAAGGCATTTTTGAGCCAATTTTTTGTAGTTTGGCTTTTTGTGATTGGATTGTATTCTTGGGCTGTGGGATTAAGAATTGGCTTTGGGTTTGAAGTTGAGCCCGTGTTTGAAATTGATTGTGGGCTTTGACTATCGGATTGGATTTTTTGGGATTGGACCGAATTTAAATTGAATTGGGCCGAGGGGGGTGTGGGGTTGGGAAGTGGGCTCGGGATAGGGGTGGGGTCCGGGTTAATGGATGCGGGTCTGGGTGTGGGCTTCGGGTCAGGTAGGGTTTCCGGGTCAGTGGAGGTTTCGGGTATGGGTTTTTTTGGTGGGTCGGGTTGCGGTGGTTTAGGGTTTAGCGATGGGGCAGTTTCGGGCAGTAGCGGTATAGGGTTTTGGGGTGGTTTCGGGGGCTGCGGCTAGTGGTTGAGGGGTGGCGGAATATATTTCCGTCACCTGAGGGGTGGTGGCAGGGTGGTTTTCTGGCGGTATGGCACTGGAGGCGTTGATAGTGGTTTCAGGAGTAGTGGTATTAGGGTTAGGGTTTAGAGGGTGGTTTTGGGCCAAACAAGGCCCAATGAGGGGGGCGGGTAATAGGGTTTCTGATGGGTGGTTTCCGGGAGCAGGGAGGGTCGCCGGTAGGGTTTCCGGTAGGTTTCCGGCGCCGCCTAGGGTTCCGGTAGGGTATCCGGCGCCGCCAAGGATTCTGGTAGGGTTTCCGGCGTCGGAAATTTTAGAGGGGTCATTTTTTGCTGGGGAAACAGTTTCCGACTCCTGGATAGTGGTTCCGGTAGTCCTAGGCTCCGTAATCACTGTTCCAGCCGCCGGAATTACTGTTCCAGTGGATTTTGAGGGTGGTTTTGGATTTTAATTCTTGTTTTTCTTGTTTTTTCGAGTGACTGTAATCCATTTGTTGGATGGGGCATGAATCAAAGCATTGGTAGTTGAGATAGGGGCTTGTTGGGTAGGGTTTGACGAGGATGGAATAGGGGTTGAAGCCTTACCTTTGCCTATTGCCAATTCTGTCGCCTCTGCCGTCGCCACCTTGCTGCCATCACTGTCCTTAGCTTTTTCCGGCCGCAATGCTGGTTTTAGATTCCAACATCCATCAACATCATGCCCTTGTAGCTTGCAATTAGTACAATATTTTGGCTTGAAATCATATCTAATTTTTTGTAATTCAGTTGTGATTCCATCTCCTTCACCCACTTGAATTACAACATGTTGGGGATGGTTCTTGAGCAAATCAAACTCCACTTTGACTCTAGCACAACTTGGCCTTGTTTTATTCAAAGTGGCCGCATCAATGGCAATTGGGGAGCCCACTGCCGCCGCCAAAGAGAAAAGAGTAGACTCTCTGTAGTAATGTGGGGATAATCCGGGGAATGAAATCCATCCATATGCATATCTACTCTCCTCCGCAAAAGATACATCCCATTTGAAGGTTCTCATCAAATAGGGCCTATTCTTCTCCTTAATCTCAAAAGTTTGTCTTGACATCAAAGTGTCAAAATATTCACCAATTGTGCATCGAATCAAGACATGCCTATCACAAAGCAAACCAATACGTACCTCCGCCTTCAATCCACATTGCTTTGGGATGGCATTTCGTAGGAAGGCTATGTCGGGCCATCCATGGCTAAACTTTCCAACAATTGCAAGTGTTAAGTCTTGGTGATGAATCATCACCTCCACTTTATTCTTCTCAAACCTAATCGTAGGCTCACCATGTAGGTAAACAATAGGCTTGATTGGGATTGGAATTGACATGGGAGAGGGGTCGCCGCAAGGCCTAGGGTTTCCGCCATTGGCAGTTTCGGAAATCTGCAATGGCGGGATGGTTGGGGATGATTTGAAGAGCTGTGAGTAGTCTAGGGTGTGCGCGGGGTTGGGAGGAGGATGGCCGACCTCAGGAGGAGGCCGGCCAGTGGCCGGAATGGCCATTTTTGGCCGGAATCGCTGTTTGGGAAAAGTCGCCGAAAATCGCCTCAAGTTGAGAGTGTTTTTTCGGACCGTGTTTCGGTGAAAAGTAGGGTTTAGGGTTTAGGGTTTTAGGGTTTTAGGGTTTTAGGGTTTAAGGTTTTTTTTTTTTTTTTTTAATAATCCACCGGACTCTCGGACCGGGGCTATTTTCTATTTATCAAAAATAAATACATGGGGCCCCAATAGGGGAAGTACAAATAAGGTGGACCATGCCTTACCTTACTAATCCTATTGATGCCTATAATGCATACCACCTCTAGCCAGAATGTAAGAAAAAAGAACTTGAGTGAATCAAGTATTCTAAGATCATCACAATGTTTATAATGAACATTGTGATGTTACAAAAGTGTAATGCATAGAAAACTAGCCTATGCCAATTGACTATTCTATTCATGAAGTAGTATTTCCTATTTATACTAACACTATTGTTAGTGTGTAGGCACCAAAAGGTAAGCACCAATTCTGGCCATAATATACATCCTACCAATATACAAAAAGTTTCCAATTTTGTACTCATAATCTTTGTTATGTTAGAATCATTTCCCAAGTGTGACCCTATCAGTGTCTCCATAATTAACATGTTCTGTTTGAGTCCAAAAATTAGCCTTTGATTTTTCTTCTGCACAAAGATATCACTACCGTGTTGTTCCCGCATTTTTCGATTCTTTGTGTTGTTCACTTGAGTGCTTGAGGTTGTAGTGGATTCTTCCCCTGTTTTGTACATGTTACAACCTCTTGAAATGTAGCAGTTACTCCCCTTTGTATTGTGATCATTGCCTGGGATTTTTCTGTGTTTGCCCCATTACTTTTCTACATCAGCCATCTTTTTCTGGATAGTGTTACCTTCCTTGGTTGAATGTATCCAAGGCTTCTGTTGCATTTCCTATGTATTGTGTACATTGCAGGAGGCTGAGCTAAAGCTAATACCACACCCTGCAGTGTATTCAATACATGGGTCCTGCATATGTCTTCCTCTATTTACCAAGCTTCTACTGGATTCACTGTGTCCAAATTTCCACTCCTGCCTGTTTTTGTTGTGTTTTTATGTTGTTTGTGAATGATGTTTATGACTTCTCTGGTACCTGCAAAAGAGAAACCAATGTTAGTAAAACTGGTCTCTATATTCTCCTCCAGAAGGATTTGAATATAGATGTGATGCAATCTCCAGATCTTCTCTTCTGTACACTGCTCCATCTTTACTTCTTTCGATTCTTCTTCTGAGATATGGGCATAGTAACTTATCTGAATTTAGAATCCTCTTCCCCATTGAGTCCAGTTCTAAGAAGTTGTTGGCCTTCACTTCTCCCTTATCTAAAGCATAATTGGCTAGATGGTCTGCTAATTGGTTGCCTTCTCTCATAATGTGTATAACCTCAGCATTTGCTTTTGCTATGATTTCCCAAAGTTCTTCTACAATACCAATTATCCTCCAAGGTGGTCTCCAATCTCTGTTTATAACATTTTTTAGTAACATAGAATCAGTTTCAATAATGAAGTTCTCTTTGTTTTGTTTCAAGCAGTACTTGGCCCCTTCTAGAATGGCCCTAGCTTCAGATTCTATGCTAGTTTTTTCACCAATTTCTTTAGCTTCTGCATATACTAAGTTCCCAGTATCACTCCTCACACAATATGCATATGAACTCCTACCAGGGTTGCCTCTAGTAGCTCCATCTGTATTGCATTTCCAGCTGCTCCGAGGAGGCAAATTCCACATCACTGTTGTAGCCTCCCACATAGGGGTTTCATTTTCCAAAACTCTTAGCATTTCAGTCCACTTGTGTGGTACCTGATCATATTTCTTTTCTCTCAGGATGTTTTGAAGTGTATTTGATACCTGAAATATCACCCTATTGAGAGATGTCTTCTTCTTTGTGTAGTCTCGCATTTCTTTTCTTCTATAGTTCCCGCATTATGATTGCGGGCATGGCTTTGAACAATAGTTTCGGTTTATCCGGGTCTTTGCATTCCACCATATTCGATAACTGTTTCGGTTCTTTCCTATGATATTTAACCCCGCAGCTGTGAGAAGAAGGTCCAAACCTTCTCGTGCGCTTTCACTCTTTATGAAGACATGTTGTATTGTCTCTTGCTTGGTGTTGGTTGCGCATGTACATTTGGAAGGCATGTGATATCCCCATCTCCTTATCACATCATCTAGGGGTACATTCTCGATGCCATACTCTCCATAAGATGAATGAGATTTTGAAAGGAATTTCTTTGACCCAAATCTTTTTGCAAATCCTCCCGTATTGTTTTTTGTTTCGGTCGCTCCCAAGCGCATTTGACCGAGAATAGTCCATCTGTTTCCGCTTCCACCAATGTATATCTTTTTCATTAGCAATGTTGGGTGGATCCATCTTTAGCAGGATGTGTTCTGCTAAAGTCTCAGGAAGGTTATTTCTAATTTTTTCTTCATTCCATCTCCCATTCATGACTATGTCCTGGACCTTTTGTATTTCTTTATTGTCTGATCCACTGGAATCATTTTATAAATTGGGCCAATTCCTATCCAGGTTGTCCCACCGAAGGCACAGATCCTTTCTTTATTTGCCACCATATGTGATGGTCTATTTGGTCCCTTGCTATTAGCATTTTCTTCCACACTTGTGATCCTTCTTTCCATAATGCTGTGACTGGATTATTTTTTTTGAGGTATTTGTTGCTCATATATGCATTCCATAGTGAGTATGTGGTTTAGGCTTTAGGGTTTAGGATTTAGGGTTTAGGTTTTTTTTTTTTTTTTTTAAGCCACAGCCTCGCGACTTGTGGAATTTTATTAATAATAAATAAAGAAAGACAAGGGCCCCCAAAGGGGAAGTACAAGCAGGGGGGAGATTTCCTGTTACCCCACTAGTCTACTCCTATAAGGCCAAAGAGCTAAATTCTAACAAGAATGTAAAAAGAAAGAACTGGACAGCACCAAGTATTCTATGATCCTCATAGAGTTTATAATACACTCTATGATGATATTACAAATGAGAATGCTAACATAGTGAAGAAATAAGATAAGCACGAAAGTATTAGAATCTACCTCCGAACTTATAAAGTCCTCCAGTTGCGGCAATACTTCCTTCTCGTCTTCCAAGTATTCATGAAACTTAATCATTTCTTCTTGGAGTTGATCAGTGACTCAGGGGGTCCAACATATTTAGAAGGATCCCTCATTTTTGAAGCATCAAACTGGACTTTCTTCTTGGCTTCTCTCATTGGCATTTTCCTGACTGTTGGCATCTTGCCATCCCAGCTGTTCTTCCGTGTGAGCTTTTTCTTTGTACTTTGCACATTGCGAGGCGACAGGTTTCCTTTCCGGATGACAAGCATGCGGTCTGGGGCCAGGGAGTCCTCCTCGACATCCGACCATTCTGACTTGCTAGCAATATTACCAAAGGGATCGGACATTACCTGTCTTTGCTTGGCCTGCCTTGCTGCTTCTGAGTAGAGCTCCCCCAACGTCTTGCCTCCCATCTCATCTATATTACCCAGTCCTCCTTGAATAGGACCTTCTAGCAGATGTACCTGATCTGGGGCGTCTTCCACGGCAATCGGTTCGGCATCCTCATCAATTTCATCTTCGGCCGCAGGAGCCATGTTGCCTTCCAGTTCCATATCTTCAGCATCTGTATCCTCCTCATATAAACCATAGGCATCATAGTCACGATAATTATGTGGTGGTTCTGCCAGGAACAGAGCCATTTCTTCTTCATCATCCGTGTTTCCGCCCATCTCCACATACTCCTCTACACTTAGATCTGGATAATAAGATTGCTTATCCGCGAATGCCTCCTCAAAAGATGACATGCCCATAAATTGTCCATGTTTCTCCAATTTTCTGTTAAAAATTTGCCGAAATCGTTCTCTGTCGGACAATCCAGAATCAACCTCCTCCGCGTCAGCCTCTTCTCCATCTGTCTCACACCATCTCTTTCTCTCACTTTCTGTGGGAGCAATTGTGGCAGTACTAACAGAGGGAATTTCGGAAGTGGCTTTATTTAAAGTGCACGGTTGTGGTGGGAATGAAAAGGCATTTTTGAGCCAATTTTGTGTAGTTGGGCTTTTTGTGATTGGGTTGTATTCTGTGGTTGTGGGATTAAGATTTGGCTTTGGAGTTGGGTTTGAAGTTGAGCCCGTGTCTGAAATGGATTGTGGACTTTGGGTATGGGATTGGGTTTTTTGGGATTGGGCCGGATTTAAATTGGGTTGGGCCGAGAGGGGTATGGGGTTGGGGGGTGGGCTCGGGTTAGGGTTAGGGCTCGGGTTTCGAGGATTGGTATTGGGTATGGGTCTGGATGTGGGTTGCGGGTCGGGTATAATTTCCGAGTCAGGGGTAGCATCGGGTATGGGGTTTTCTGGTGGGTCGGGTTGCGGTGGGTTAGGGTTTGGCGAGGTGGCGGTTTCGGGCAGCAGCGGTTTAGGGTTTTGGGGTGGTTTTGGGCAGGGGATGGTTTCGGTGGTTGCGGTTTGTGGTAGAGGGGTGGCCGAAAACATTTCCGTCACCTGTGAAGTGGTGTTAGGGTGGTTTTCTGGCGGTGGGGTGGTGGGTTTGTTGGTAGTGGTTTCAAGGGGGCGGTATTAGGGTTAGGGTTTGAGAGGGGGTTTTGGGCCAAGGGGGGCCCAATGGCATTGGCGGCTGGTAGGGTTGCTGTTGGGTGGCTTCCGAGATTGTGGGGGTGGGCCGGTAGAATTTCTGGTAGGGTTCCGGCGCCGCCTAGGGTTCCGGTAGGGTTTCCGGCAAGGTTTCCGGCGCCGCCAAGGATTCCGGTAGGGTTTCCGACGTCGGAAATTTTGGGGGGGTCATTTTTCGGTGAGGAGTCGATTTCCGATACCTGGGCAGTGTTTCCGATAGCCCTAGGCTCCGGAATAACTGTTCCAGTGGCCGGAGTCACTGTTCCAGTGGGTTTTGAGAGCTGTTTTGGGTTTTGATTCTTGTTTTTCTTGGTTTTTCTAGTGACTGTAATCCAATTAGTGGGTGGGGCATGAATCAAGGCATTGGTGGTTGAGATAGGGACTTGTTGGCGAGGGATAGTCGAAGTAGGGGTAGGGTTTGAAGCCTTACCTTTGTTTGTTGCCACCTCCTTCGCCATAGCCGTCACCACCTTGCCGCCATCACTGTCCTTAGGCTTTTCCGGCCGCAACGCTGGTTTTAGATTCCAACATCCATCAACATCGTGCCCTTGTAGCTTGCAATTGGTACAATATTTTGGCTTGAAATCATATCTAATTTTTTGTAATTCAATAGTGATTCCATCTCCCTCCCCCACTTGAATTACAACATGTTGGGGATGGTTCTTGAGCAAATCAAACTCCACTTTGACTCTAGCACAACTTGGTCTTGTTTTATTCAATGTAGCCGCATCTACTGCTATTGGGGTACCCACTGCCGCCGCCATCGAGAAGAGGGTGGATTCGCCATAGTAGTGTGGAGATAATCCGGGGAATGAAATCCACCCATAAGCAAACCTACTCTCTTCTGCCGGATTAAAGGAGACATCCCATTTGAAGGTTCTCATCAAGTAGGGCTTATTCTTCTCCTTAATCTCAAAGGTCTGTTTCGACATCAACGTGTCGAAATCTTCAACAATGGTACATCTAATTAAAACATGTCGATCACATAGCAATCCAATTCGAACATCCGCCTTCAAGCCACACTGTTTTGGTATTGCATTTCGCAAGAAACCAATATCGGGCCATCCATGGCTATATTTTCCTACAACCGCAAGTGTTAAGTCTTGGTGATGAATCATCACCTCCACTTCCTTCTTCTCAAACCTAACAGTAGGCTCACCATGTAGGTAAACAATAGGCTTGATTAGAATCGAGAGGGACATGGGAGAGGTACCGCCGCCATTGCTAAGGTTTCCGCCATTGTTGGCAGTTGCGGGATTTGGCAAAATCGGGATGGTGGGGGATGATTTGAAGAGAGTGGAATAGTCTAGAGTGTGCGCGGAGGTGGGAGGGTGATGGCCGACCACAGGAGGAGGCCGGCCAGTGGCCGGAATGGCCTTCGAAGGCCGGAAAGGCTTTGGGGAAAGTGACGCCGAAAATCGCCTCTCCTAGAGAGCGTTTTTTTGGACCGTGTTTCGGTGAAAAGTAGGGGGTTTAGGGTTTAGGTTTTTTTTTTAAGCCACAGCCTCGCGGCTTGTGGAGTTTTATTAATAATAAATGAAATACAAGGGGCCCCAAAGGGGAAGTACAAGCAGGGGGGACTCATCCTGTTACCCCACTAGACTATCCTATAAGGCCTAAAAAGGAAAAACTAACCTGAATGTAGAAAAAAGGAACTTGAAAAGATCAAGTATTTAATGATCATCACAGAGTTTATAATGCACTCTATGATGATGTTACAAATGATGATACTAAGATAAAGAAGAACTAACAAAAGGACAAAGCTATAGACTACCTCTGGCCTGATGAAGTCTTCAATATGATGTACCTTTTCTTGCTCATCCTCTAAGTATGTATGAAATTGTATCATTCCTTGAGAGATCGGGGTATTGCCCTTCTGCGAAAAGCTCTTTCTGCTCTCTTACTTCTTATAGGTTCTGGGGCCCTACCCGCTGCATTATATATCGGGGTCGACACCTTCACTTCTCTCTTGGTATTATCTGTCGTGTGTGGGCATAGCGGATGGAGTCCGTACGGACACCCCGTATCACCAGTAGTAAAGGATGAAGATGAAGATACCTGTGAATGTACCTCCTGTGCTCTGTCTAGCTGCTTCATTACTGATCTAGCCCTTGGTGCTTCTAAGACATAATCAGCCGGATCCTTGAACATGGTTGTCAAAGCCTCTGTCATGCCCTCAAGTTCCAACCCCTCTTTTGTTGTGAATCCTAGCATCCTCAGTGCCCGTGGATGCAAAATATTCGCATCAAGTCGCACTATAGGCGTGTCGGAATCAATTGAGCCAACCGGGGACCTTGGCTCTCTAAAGTCCATAGTGATTTGGGCATACCCTTCTTCATCTGATTCGGCTTCCTCCTCAACACAATCATCACCCCACTTCCTCCTTTCACTACTTAAGGTAGGCAACTCAACACAAGATTGATTAAGCTTAACCAAACCTTCAAAGGAGTTTAAGGTACAAATAGGAGTGTATGTAGATGCTTGGGGATTTAAACACGAATTTGGCTTTTGGTTTGGGTTAATATTGGGTCTCGGGTTTTGGGCTATTGGGCCGAGGGGGGAGTCTCGGGTAGGGCTCGATCCCGGGTTGGGGGGTGGTGTCGGTTGGGCCGGGGGGTCAAAAAACAGTGGGTTGGGTACGGGTTATGGGCCCACGCTAGGATTGGGCTGGATTCGAGCATGTGGGCCGGGTCGGGTTGCAGAACTGGGTGGGTATTTTGGGTGACCCAAAACCACTATTGGGAGTGGTTTAGGGTTTTGAGAATTTGGGCCGGGTAGGGTTAGGTTCTCGGGTAGGGTTTCTTGTAGCGGTTTAGGGTTTTGGGTGGTGGTTTCGGGAACGCTGGGTGGCGGCGGCTGCTGGGAGGGTCCCGGAATACCAGGGAGGTTTCTGGTGATGTTTTCCGGCAGCCTAGAAAAGTTTCCGATGGTAGGGTTTTGAGGGGTAGTGGTTTTAGGGTTAGGGTTACGTGGGAGGGTGGTTTCGGGGCTAGGGTTTATCGGGTGGGTAGGGATTTGCGGCGGTTTGGTGGAATTAGGGTTTAGGGGGCGGTTAGTGGTTTCCGGTAGGGTTTGTTGCCGGGAGTCTGTTTCCGGCGCCGAAACAGTGTTTCCGGCATGGAAAATTGCCGGAATTACTGTTTTTTCCGCCGGAACAGTGGGGAAATTGGGGTTTTGTGTTAATTTTGGATTTTGTAGCAAGGATTTTTTGGTGTTCTTGCTAATAACAGTGGTCCATTCATTGGTTATGGGGGGGTTTTGTGATTTGGCTGGGACGAGAGGGGCAGGGGGGCTAGGGTTAGAAGATGAAGGGTTAGGGTTTGAGACCTTACCTTTACTCTTTGCTGCCGCCGCCGCCTTGTCTCTACCATCTTGATTTTCTATTTCCGGCATCAATTCTGGATGCAAATTCCAACACCCATGAGTATCATGCCCTTGCAGTTTACAATTGGGACAATATTTTGGCAAGAAATCATATCTAATCTTGCCGGAATGTGTCTTAGTTCCTTCCCCTTCTCCAATTTGAATGTTGTATCTCGTTGGGTGCTCCTTCCTCAAATCTGCTTCAACCTTCACCCTAGCACAACTAGGACGTGTCTTGTTCTTGGTAGCCGCATCTATAGAGATAGGTTTACCCACCGAGGATGCCAAGGACAGCAAAATTGATTCGACAAAGAAGTTTGGGGCTAGGTTTGGGAATGAGATCCAAATAACTGCAAGTCTTGTCTCCTCTTCCGGATTAAACCACATGTCCCATTTGAAAGTTCCCATCAAGAAAGCCTTCGATTGGTCCTTAATCCAGAAGCTTGGCCGAGACATCAATGAGACGTAATCCTCTTCAATTGTGCATCTAATCAAAACATGTCTATTGTGTAAAAGACCAACCTTAACATCTGCCTTGAGTTCACATTGCTTGGGGATAGCCGTCCTCAAGAAGTTGAGATCTGGCATGCCATGGCTAAACTTGCCTATGACGGCGTAGTTTAGGTCTTGTTGCTCGATAGTCAATGCAACCTCTTGGTCACTAAGACGTATAGTAGGCTCACCGTGAAGGTAGTGGAGGGGTTTTCTCGGAAAGTCAAGGTTTCCGCCATGGCTAGAGGTTTCGCCATTGGCCGAGATGGTGGATTTGAAGAGATTAGCGTATGTAATGGGTTGGGGATTGGCAGGGGTTGTCGTCGGAGGCTGGACGACCTCGGGGGGAGGCCGTCCAGTGGCCACCATGGCCATCGGAGCGTTGAAAGTGGGCTGTTATGTGTTTTCGTTGAAACTGCCGGAAATCGCCCTCAAGTTGAGAGCGTTTTTCCGTGCCTTGTTTCGACGAAAAGTGGGGTTTAGGGTTTAGGGTTCAGGGTTCAGGGTTCAGGGTTCAGGGTTCAGGGTTTTAGGGTTTAGGGTTTAGGGTTTAGGGTTGATGGTTCAGGGTTTAGGGTTCAGGGTTCAGGGTTCAGGGTTCAGGGTTTAGGGTTTAGGGTTTAGGGTTTTTTTTTTTTTTTTTTTTTAATAATCCACCGGACTCTCGGACCGGGGCTATTTTCTATTTATCAAAAATAAATACATGGGTCCCCAATAGGGGAAGTACAAATAAGGTGGACCATGCCTTACCTTACTAATCCTATTGATGCCTATAATGCATACCACTTCTAGCCAGAATGTAAGAAAAAAGAACTTGAGTGAATCAAGTATTCTAAGATCATCACAATGTTTATAATGTACATTGTGGTGTTACAAAAGTGTAATGCATAGAAAACTAGCCTATGCCAATTGACTATTCTATTCATGAAGTAGTATTTCATATTTATACTAACACTATTGTTAGTGTGTAGGCACCAAAAGGTAAGCACCAATTCTGGCCATAATATACATCCTACCAATATACAAAATTTTTTCAATTTTGTACTCATAATCTTTGTTATGTTAGAGTCATTTCCCAAGTGTGACCCTATCAGTGTCTCCATAATTAACATGTTCTGTTTGGGTCCAAAAATTAGCCTTTGATTTTTCTTCCTGCAGCAGCATATCACTACTGTGTTGTTCCTGCATTTTTCGATTCTTTGTGTTGCTTTGTCTTGAGTCGCTTGAGGTTGTAGTGGATTCTTCCCCTGTTTTGTACATGTTACAACCTCTTGAAATGTAGCAGTTACACCCCTTTGTATTGTGATCATTGCCTGGGATTTTTCTGTGTTTGCCCCATTACTTTTCTGCATCAGCCATCTTTTTCTGGATAGTGTTACCTTCCTTGGTTGAATGTATCCAAGGCTTCTGTTGCATTTCCCATGTATTGTGTACATTGCAGGAGGCTGAGCTAAAGCTAATACCACACCCTGCAGTGTATTCAATACATGGGTCCTGCATATGTCTTCCTCTATTGACCAAGCTTCTACTGGATTCACTGTGTCCAAATTTCCACTTCTGCCTGTTTTTGTTGTGTTTTTATGTTGTTTGTGAATGATGTTTATGACTTCTCTGGTACCTGCAAAAGAGAAACCAATGTTAGTAAAACTGGTCTCTATATTCTCCTCCAGAAGGATTTGAATATAGATGTGATGCAATCTCCAGATCTTCTCTTCTGTACACTGCTCCATCTTTACTTCTTTCTGATTCTTCTTCTGAGATATGGGCATAGTAACTTATCTGAATTTAGAATCCTCTTCCCCATTGAGTCCAGTTCTAAGAAGTTGTTGGCCTTCACTTCTCCCTTATCTAAAGCATAATTGGCTAGATGGTCTGCTAATTGGTTGCCTTCTCTCATAATGTGTATAACCTCAGCATTTTCTTTTGCTATGATTTCCCAAAGTTCTTCTACAATACCAATTATCCTCCAAGGTGGTCTCCAATCTCTGTTTATAACATTTTTTAGTAACATAGAATCAGTTTCAATAATGAAGTTCTCTTTGTTTTGTTTCAAGCAGTACTTGGCCCCTTCTAGAATGGCCCTAGCTTCGATTCTATGCTAGTTTTTTCACCAATTTCTTTAGCTTCTGCATATACTAAGTTCCCGTATCACTCCTCACACAATATGCATATGAACTCCTACCGGGGTTGCCTCTAGTAGCTCCATCTGTATTGCATTTCCAGCTGCTCCGAGGAGGCAAATTCCACATCACTGTTGTAGCCTCCCACATAGGGGTTTCATTTTCCAAAACTCTTAGCATTTCAGTCCACTTGTGTGGTACCTGATCATATTTCTTTTCTCTCAGGATGTTTTGAAGTGTATTTGATACCTGAAATATCACCCTATTGAGAGATGTCTTCTTGCTGTGTAGTTCTGCATTTCTTTTCTTCCATAGTTCCCAGATTATGATTGCAGGCATGGCTTTGAACAATGGTTTCTGGTTTATCTGGGTCTTTGCATTCGACCATATTCTGATAACCTGTTTCAGGTTCTTTCCTCGATATTTAACCCCTGCAGCTGTGAGAAGAAGGTCCAAACCTTCGTGCGGTTTCACTCTTTATGAAGACATGTTGTATTTTCTCTTGCTTGGTGTTGGTTGCAACATGTACATTTGGAAGGCATGTGATATCCCCATCTCCTTATCACATCATCTAGGGGTACATTCGATGCCATACTCTCCATAAGATGAAGGAGATTTTGAAAGGAATTTCTTTGACCCAAATCTTTTTGCAGTCCTCCTGTATTGCTGTTTTGTTTCTGGTCAGCTCCCAAGCAGATTTGACTGAGAATAGTCCATCTGTTTCCAGCTTCCACCAAGGTATATCTTTTTCATTAGCAATGTTGGGTGGATCCATCTTTAGCAGGATGTGTTCTGCTAAAGTCTCAGGAAGGTTATTTCTAATTTTTTCTTCATTCCATCTCCCATTCATGACTATGTCCTGGACCTTTTGTATTTCTTTATTGTCTGATCCAGCTGGAATCATTTTATAAATTGGGCCAATTCCTATCCAGTTGTCCCACCAGAAGGCACAGGATCCTTTCTTTATTTGCCACCATATGTGATGGTCTATTTGGTCCCTTGCTATTAGCATTTTCTTCCACACTTGTGATCCTTCTTTCCATAATGTTGTGATTGGATTATATTTTTTGAGGTATTTGTTGCTTATATATGCATTCCATAGTGAGTATGTGGTTCTGAAATTCCACCATCTCTTCATGAACAAGGCTTTGGATATGTCCTCCACATCTCTGAATCCCAAACCCCCCTCCTCTAGTGGTAGACAAGCCTCCTTCCATTTTGTCCAATGTTTGCCTTTGTCCCCTACTGTGTTACACCAATAGAATTGGGCTAACATTTTGTGAATTTTTTCAAAGACAAATTTTGGGGGGGTTGTTGCTGACAGTATATGAATAGGCATGGCTTGCAGGACATGTTTCAATAGAATAGCCCTACCCCCAAATGATAGGAGTTTTCCTTTCCATCCCAGCAATTTGTTAGCAATTTTAGAGAGAATTTCTGTATAAAAAGGTCATTGAGCTTTACTATAGTAGATGGGGCAACCTAGATATATGATAGGAAAAGATTGTCTTGCCATACCAGTGATTCTTTCTACATTTGGGAATTCAGCTTCAGCCTTCAGATGATGCATGTAAACAGCACTCTTATTCTTGTTAATGAGTTGTCCGAAGCCTTCTCATAATCTCCCAACACATTCATTATCTTCTGGAGAGATGATGGGCAAGTTGAGGCAAAGATGATTGTATCATCTGCGCATAGCATAGATGATTTATCCTTGGGCTCCATTTAGGCATGCAAAAACCACCGAAACTTGTGTCCTTATACGAGAGAGTTAAGAGCCTTTGATAACACTTCAAATACGCCTATTATGAACAGAGAAGGTGAAAGTGGATCTCCTTGTTTAACCCCTCTAGATGAGTGGAAGAAACCATGAGGTTGTCCATTCACTAGTATTGAGTACCAATTCTGTCCTACCAATTCATGAATATGTCCTATGAAGGTTTCGAAAAACCTATGGTCCTCAAAGACTTGCATTAGAAAGTTCCGGAAAGCCTATCATAGGCTTTGGTCATGTCTAGCTTCATCACTACATTAGCCCACCCATTATTACTCCTACCTGTGTGGATTCTCATGTCAGATATGATCTCTTGAGTCAATAGGATGTTCTCCATTATGCTTCTTCCCTTTACAAATCCAGCTTGATTGTCAGAGATCAAAGAAGGTATACATGTTGTCAGTCTGTTGTGAATAATTCTGGAGATCACTTTGTTGCTGAAGTTGCTCAAACTTATGGGTCTCAAATCATTAAAAGTCTCCACCTTCTTCTTCTTAGGTATCAACACAATAATTGTGTGTGTCACAAATCTTGGTAGTTCTTTACCCTTGAAGAAGGCCTCCACCATATTGTGTACATCCTCTGCTATGATTTCCCAGCAAGTTTGGAAGAATAGCCCATTAAAACCATCTGGCCCTCCAACACTTTCTGGATTTAGTCCAAAGACGCTAACTTTACTTCTTCCAAGGAGGGTGTTTGAGTCAATTTTGTGTTTTGTTCAGGGGTTATCATCTTACTTTTCAGATGTCTAAGTATTTCAGGGTTATCAAAGTTGTTAGTTTCCTGAAATTGTGCTTTAAAGAACTTGACAGCTTCAGCAGCCACTTCTTGGCTATGTTCTAACCAAATTCCTTCACTGTCTTGTATTCTGTTTAGTTGTAGCATCTTTATTCTACCATTGACTTGGGCATGAAAGAATTTGGAGTTTTTATCCCCATCTTTGAACCATGCCATGTTAGCTTTCTGTTTCCGGTAATTCTTCTTCCAAGTGTTGAGCTTTGAGCGATCTGCCTTCACTTTTTGCAAGTATTCTCTGTTTTTTTCTCGAGTTATCATTCTCAAAAATTTCTTCTTGCACCTTGATTACATCTTCCGATTTGTGATGTTCGAAAAATGTCACCAAAGGTATCCCTGCTCCATTTGGTTAGAACTTTCTTCATATTCTTCATTCTGATATTCAATCTCCAGAAGGCATTTCCTGTTATCTCTATCTTCCAATTTTCCTTCACCACATCTAGGAATGTATTATGTTGTGTCCAAAAGTTCAGGAATTTGAAGGTCCTTTTGAATTGTACTATCTGGTCCTTGATTTCTATCAGCATGGGGGCATGGTCCGAGCCTGTTCTATGCAAATGACTGATTTCCACACAGGGAAATCTTGTTGTAATTCCATATTTCCAAAACATCTGTCCGAGTCTCTTGAAAATGCGATCTGTTCTGCTCTGCCATTCCACCAAGTGAAAGTACTTCCTTTGTAACCCAAATCGATCGTCAAAGTTGCAATTTTGACTCCATTGTCTGAAATCTTCCACTTCTGTCATGGTAACTTCTTGGCCTCTATGTTTTTCATCTGAATTCATAATCACATTAAAATCCCCACCCACAAGCCAAGGATAAGACATGTTTTGTGCTAAATGTGACACAGACTCCCAAGAGATGTCTTCTTTCTATTCTATCACACTTTGCATACACTAGTGTGATTATCAAATCCTTCTGAAGGCTGGAATTGGTCAGTTTGAGTGTCAGTTGTTGATCACAGTTAGCCAGAATGTTCCCTTGCCATTGTTCATCTACAAAGGCCCAGATCTTGCCTGATAAGTTGCTATAAGCCTTTTCCAGACCAAGTCTTCTTCTGTAAGCATCTATTCTGGTGAGTTGTTGGGAAGGTTCTGATATTCCTATTAGAAAGAACTTCTTTTTTGCATGCATTTTCATAAGTCTGCTAAATGCATTCTGAGTGTTAACTGATCTGATATTCCAAATGATAGCATTCATTATCAATTATTGGATTTGGAACCAAGATTCTCCTCCTTGTTTGCATTCCTGGGTGAGGAGATGCATTATTTTCATTGTTTCCTTTCTTCTTAGCTTTCATATCCTTTTGGCTTGATGTTTTCCCAGATAGTTCACCTTTGGATCCTTTCTTTGAATTGTCTTTAAGTTGTTGCTTTCTTCCAGAGCCAGCATCAGCCACAATAGGTGTTTCTTTTGCTTTGATGACATCCCTCAGATTGGATTCTTCCTCAATAACAATGTCTTCAGCCTCTGTTGTGCTTGGGTTTATAGTCATGATTGTATCAGTATTGGCCATGGCGTTGACATTTGCATTCCCTTCTTTCCCCACATCTTCTACTTGGATTGCAGAATCCTCATCTGTCTCTATCACTTCTATTATGGCATTCTGATTTCCTAGATTGCTGGATTCAGTAATCTCAGTTTCAGCTACTATATCAGGAGTATTTGCAGTATTGTTATCAGGGCCTGGATCTCTAGAATCATGAGACTCAGGGACCTCAGTTGCATTCTCATTACTCTGAATTTCTCCTTCTTCTTCAATTGTGGTGGTTTCTTTTTCTATTTCTTTCTCATGTGATACATTACTAGGAACTTCCACACATACCTTGTTGGTAGTAACCATTTGTTGTTTTGAGCTTGAGTCCCCTTCCGGAACAGTGAAGATTTTGTGTACCCATTCTTTAGTCATATTTTTTCCACTTGCCTCCTTGATAATTTTGTTTGTGTCACTGCTTTTCTGCACAGGTTCTGCTGCTCCAGATGTGGTGTTTGATCCAGGATTCTCTTCTGAGTTGTTTTCTTCTCCATGTCCTAAAGCTGCAAATTTGTTGGTCTGAGCATTGTTTCCTGTTTCATTGGCAGGATCAGTTCCTCCTTTTGCTGCATGATTTTTCTGTTTCCCTTTGTTTTTCCCTTCTTTTGTTGTCCAAGTGTTGAAGTCTCCTACTACTCTCCCACTCTTAAGTTGATGAGGAGGAGGTTGTACAAATGGTTTCTCCTTTTGTTTATGTTCCATCCCTTTCTTGCCTTCATCTTTCTTCTTCCCTTCATTCCCTTTCTCTTCTATCTGTTGGTATTTCCAGCAACTATGTTCATCATGACCCTGCAATTTGCAGGTTGTACAATACTTTGGAAGGAAGTCATATTTGATGTTTATCCATAGAGATTCAACTTCTTCCACATTAACTACTTGTATTTGAAATCTAGAGGGGTGTTTCTTCAGTAAATCAATCTCCACTTTCACCCTAGCACAACTAGGCCTGGACTTATTCCTAGTTGCAGCATCTACAGCAAGTGGAGTGCCTATTGCAGCAGCAAATGAGAACATATCATCTTCTCCAAACCAATTTGGTGGAAGGTTAGGAAATGATATCCATGCTACTGCAATACTAGTTTCCTCTTCAGCATTGAAAGTAGGTAACCATTTAAATGTCCTCATTGGCAGAGACCAATTCTTTCCATTCAACCAAAAGCATGGTTTCGACATTAAGGTAATATAATCTTCAAATAGAGTACATCTCATCAAGATATGCCTATTACAGAGAAGACCAATTGTTACCTGACCTTTGAGTTCACATTGCTGTGGAACTGCATTTCTGAGAAAATCAATGTCTGGCCAACCACGACTGAATTTCCCAATTACTGCATATTGCAATACTTGTTGTATTATCGTTGTTTGGAGTTCCTTTGCATCATACAAGAAAGTTGGTTCACCGTGTAAGTATGATACGGGTCTGAAATTGTTCGAATTTGGGATATGTGTTGAGTCGCTGCAAATCGCACCCGAGATTACTGATGTTGGGTTCTGTGTATTGGAGAAAAGTTTGGATTAGTCTAAGGGTTTAATGGTGGTGTTAGGATTTTGAGCAACCTCAGTGGGAGGTTGTCCGACGACCGGAGTGGCCATCAAGGCCGATTTGGGTATTCCCCCAAATCGGGTAGTGGCGAATTGGTGTTGGCGA
This sequence comes from Anisodus tanguticus, assembly GCA_034509755.1. Classification (NCBI taxonomy): domain Eukaryota; kingdom Viridiplantae; phylum Streptophyta; class Magnoliopsida; order Solanales; family Solanaceae; genus Anisodus; species Anisodus tanguticus. The sequence continues at coordinate 38,436 of CM067543.1, read as the reverse complement.
TGGGTTGTGTTATATTGTGGGTTTGGGTTGTGTATCGAGAGGTGGAGTGATGGTGGTCGACCTCAGAGTGAGGTCGCCGGTGACCGGCGAGGTCTGGCGAGCCTGCGATTTGGAAATCGCCACCAAGTCGCCAAAATCGCCCTATTTGGGAGAGAATTCGACCGCGGGTGGGTTTTTTTTAGGGTTTAGGGTTTAGGGTTCAGGGTTTAGGTTTTTTTTTTTTGAAGCCACAGCCTCGCGGCTTGTGGAATTTTATTAATAATAAATAAAGAAAGACAAGGGGCCCCAAAGGGGAAGTACAAGCAGGGGGGAGATTTCCTGTTACCCCACTAGTCTACTCCTATAAGGCCTAAGAGCTAAATTCTAACAAGAATGTAAAAAGAAAGAACTGGACAGCACCAAGTATTCTATGATCCTCATAGAGTTTATAATACACTCTATGATGATATTATAAATGAGAATGCTAACATAGTGAAGAAATAAGATGAGCACGAAAGTATTAGCATCTACCTCCGAACTTATAAAGTCCTCCACTTGCGGCAATACTTCCTTCTCGTCTTCCAAGTATTCATGAAACTTAATCATTTCTTCTTGGAGTTGATCAGTGACTCAGGGGGTCCAACATATTTAGAAGAATCCCTCATTTTTGAAGCATCAAACTGGACTTTCTTCTTGGCTTCTCTCATTGGCATTTTCCTGACTGTTGGCATCTTGCCATCCCAACTGTTCTTCCGCGTGAGTTTTTTCTTTGTACTTTGCACATTGCGAGGCGACAGGTTCCCTTTATGGATGACAAGCATGCGGTCTGGGGCCAGGGAGTCCTCCTCGGCATCCGACCATTCTGACTTGCTAGCAATATTACCAAAGGGATCGGACATTACCCGTCTTTGCTTGGCCCGCCTTGCTGCTTCTGAGTAGAGCTCCCCAACGTCTTGCCTCCCATCTCATCTACGTTACCCGGTCCTCCTTGAATAGGACCTTCTAGCAGATGTACCTGATCTGGGGCGTCTTCCACGGCAATCGGTTCGGCATCCTCATCAATCTCATCATCGGCCGCAGGAGCCATGTTGCCTTCCAGTTCCATATCTTCAGCATCTGTATCCTCCTCATATAAGCCATAGGCATCATAGTCACGGTAATTATGTGGTGGTTCTGCCAGGAACAGAGCCATTTCTTATTCATCATCCGTGTCTCCGCCCATCTCCACATACTCCTCTACACTTAGATCTGGATAATAGGATTGCTTATCCGCGAATGCCTCCTCAAAAGATGACATGCCCATAAATTGTCCATGTTTCTCCAATTTTTTGTTAAAAATTTGCCGAAATCGTTCTCTATCGGACAATCCAGAATCAACCTCCTCCACATCAGCCTCCTCTCCATCTGTCTCACACCATCTCTTTCTCTCACTGTCTGTGGGAGCAATTGTGGCAGTACTAACAGAGGGAATTTCGGAAGTGGCTTTATTTAAAGTGCAAGGTTGTGGTGGGAATGAAAAGGCATTTTTAAGCCAATTTTGTGTAGTTGGGCTTTTTGTGATTGGGTTGTATTCTGTGGCTGTGGGATTAAGATTTGGCTTTGGATTTGGGTTTGAAGTTGAGCCTGTGTCTGAGATGGATTGGGGACTTTGGGTATCGGATTGGATTTTTTGGGATTGGGCCGGATTTAATTGGGCCGAGGGGGGTGTGGGGTTGGGAAGTGGGCTCGGGATAGGGGTGGGGTCCGAGTTAATGGATACGAGTCTGGGTGTGGGCTTTGGGTCGGGTAGGGTTTCCGGGTCAGTGGAGGTTTCGGGTATGGGTTTTTTTGGTGGGTCGGGTTGCGGTGGTTTAGGGTTTAGCGATGGGGCGGTTTCGGGCAGTAGCGGTATAGGGTTTTGGGGTGGTTTCGGGGGCTGCGGCTAGTGGTTGAGGGGTGGCGGAATATATTTCCGTCACCTGAGGGGTGGTGGCAGGGTGGTTTTCTGGCGGTATGGCAGTGGAGGCGTTAATAGTGGTTTCAGGAGTAGTGGTATTAGGGTTAGGGTTTAGAGGGTGGTTTTGGGCCAAACAAGGCCCAATGAGGGGGGCGGGTAATAGGGTTTCGGAGGGGTGGTTTCCGGGAGCAGGGAGGGTCGCCGGTAGGGTTTTCGGTAGGTTTCCGGTGCCGCCTAGGGTTTCGGTAGGGTTTCCGGCGCCGCCTAGGGTTCCGGTAGGGTTTCCGGCGCCGCCAAGGATTCCGGTAGGGTTTCCGGCGTCGGAAATTTTAGAGGGGTCATTTTTTGCTTTGGGGAAACAGTTTCCGACTCCTGGACAGTGGTTCCGGTAGCCCTAGGCTCCGTAATCACTGTTCCAGTGGATTTTGAGGGTTGTTTTGGATTTTGATTCTTGTTTTTCTTGTTTTTTCGAGTGACTGTAATCCATTTGTTGGATGGGGCATGAATCAAAGCATTGGTAGTTGAGATAGGAGCTTGTTGGGTAGGGTTTGACGAGGATGGAATAGGGGTTGAAGCCTTACCTTTGCCTATTGCCAATTCCGTCGCCTCTGCCGTCGCCACCTTGCTGCCATCACTGTCCTTAGCTTTTTCCGGCCGCAATGCTGGTTTTAGATTCCAACATCCATCAACATCATGCCCTTGTAGCTTGCAATTAGTACAATATTTTTGCTTGAAATCATATCTAATTTTTTGTAATTCAGTTGTGATTCCATCTCCTTCGCCCACTTGAATTACAACATGTTGGGGATGGTTTTTGAGCAAATCAAACTCCACTTTGACTCTAGCACAACTTGGCCTTGTTTTATTCAAAGTGGCCGCATCAATTGGGGAGCCCACTGCCGCCGCCAAAGAGAAAAGAGTAGACTCTCCGTAGTAATGTGGGGATAATCCGGGGAATGAAATCCATCCATATGCATATCTACTCTCCTCCGCCGGATTAAAAGATACATCCCATTTGAAGGTTCTCATAAAATAGGGCCTATTCTTCTCCTTAATCTCAAAAGTTTGTCTTGACATCAAAGTGTCAAAGGGTTTAGGGTTTAGGGTTCAGGGTTCAGGGTTCAGGGTTCAGGGTTCAGGGTTTAGGGTTTAGGGTTTTTTTTGTTTTTTTTTTTTAATAATCCACCGGACTCTCGGACCGGGGCTATTTTCTATTTATCAAAAATAAATACATGGGGCCCCAATAGGGGAAGTACAAATAAGGTGGACCACGCCTTACCTTACTAATCCTATTGATGCCTATAATGCATACCACCTCTAGCCAGAATGTAAGAAAAAAGAACTTGAGTGAATCAAGTATTCTAAGATCATCACAATGTTTATAATGTACATTGTGGTGTTACAAAAGTGTAATGCTTAGAAAACTAGCCTATGCCAATTGACTATTCTATTCATGAAGTAGTATTTCATATTTATACTAACACTATTGTTAGTGTGTAGGCACCAAAAGGTAAGCACCAATTCTGGCCATAATATACATCCTACCAATATACAAAAAGTTTCCAATTTTGTACTCATAATCTTTGTTATGTTAGAGTCATTTCCCAAGTGTGACCCTATCAGTGTCTCCATAATTAACATGTTCTGTTTGGGTCCAAAAATTAGCCTTTGATTTTTCTTCCTGCAGCAGCATATCACTACTGTGTTGTTCCTGCATTTTTCAGTTGCTGTGTTGCTGTACTGAGCTGCTTGAGGTTGTAGTGGATTCTTCCCCTGTTTTGTACATGTTACAACCTCTTGAAATGTAGCAGTTACTCCCCTTTGTATTGTGATCATTGCCTGGGATTTTTCTGTGTTTGCCCCATTACTTTTCTGCATCAGCCATCTTTTTCTGGATAGTGTTACCTTCCTTGGTTGAATGTATCCAAGGCTTCTGTTGCATTTCCCATGTATTGTGTACATTGCAGGAGGTTGAGCTAAAGCTAATACCACACCCTGCAGTGTATTCAATACATGGGTCCTGCATATGTCTTCCTCTATTGACCAAGCTTCTACTGGATTCACTGTGTCCAAATTTCCACTTCTGCCTGTTTTTGTTGTATTTTTATGTTGTTTATGAATGATGTTTATGACTTCTCTGGTACCTGCAAAAGAGAAACCAATGTTAGTAAAACTGGTCTCTATATTCTCCTCCAGAAGGATTTGAATATAGATGTGATGCAATCTCCAGATCTTCTCTTCTGTACACTGCTCCATCTTTACTTCTTTCTGATTCTTCTTCTGAGATATGGGCATAGTAACTTATCTGAATTTAGAATCCTCTTCCCCATTGAGTCCAGTTCTAAGAAGTTGTTGGCCTTCACTTCTCCCTTATCTAAAGCATAATTGGCTAGATGGTCTGCTAATTGGTTGCCTTCTCTCATAATGTGTATAACCTCAGCATTTTCTTTTGCTATGATTTCCCAAAGTTCTTCTACAATACCAATTATCCTCCAAGGTGGTCTCCAATCTCTGTTTATAACATTTTTTAGTAACATAGAATCGGTTTCAATAATGAAGTTCTCTTTGTTTTGTTTCAAGCGATTTGGCCCCTTCTAGAATGGCCCTAGCTTCGATTCTATGCTAGTTTTTTCACCAATTTCTTTAGCTTCTGCATATACTAAGTTCCCGTATCACTCCTCACACAATATGCATATGAACTCCTACCGTGGTTGCCTCTAGTAGCTCCATCCGTATTGCATTTCCAGTACCGCTCCGAGGAGGCAAATTCCACATCACTGTTGTAGCCTCCCACATAGGGGTTTCATTTTCCAAAACTCTTAGCATTTCAGTCCACTTGTGTGGTACCTGATCATATTTCTTTTCTCTCAGGATGTTTTGAAGTGTATTTGATACCTGAAATATCACCCTATTGAGAGATGTCTTCTTGCTGTGTAGTTCTGCATTTCTTTTCTTCCATAGTTCCCAGATTATGATTGCAGGCATGGCTTTGAACAATGGTTTCGGGTTTATCCGGGTCTTTGCATTCCACCATATTCGATAACTTTGTTTCAGGTTCTTTCCTCTGATATTTAACCCTGCAGCCTGTGAGAAGAAGGTCCAAACCTTCTGTGCAGTTTCACTCTTTATGAAGACATGTTGTATTGTCTCTTGCTGGTGTTGGTTGCAGCATGTACATTTGGAAGGCATGTGATATCCCCATCTCCTTATCACATCATCTAGGGGTACATTCTGATGCCATACTCTCCATAAGATGAAGGAGATTTTGAAAGGAATTTCTTTGACCCAAATCTTTTTGCAGTCCTCCTGTATTGCTGTTTTGTTTCTGGTCAGCTCCCAAGCGCATTTGACCGAGAATAGTCCATCTGTTTCCGCTTCCACCAAGGTATATCTTTTTCATTAGCAATGTTGGGTGGATCCATCTTTAGCAGGATGTGTTCTGCTAAAGTCTCAGGAAGGTTATTTCTAATTTTTTCTTCATTCCATCTCCCATTCATGACTATGTCCTGGACCTTTTGTATTTCTTTATTGTCTGATCCAGCTGGAATCATTTTATAAATTGGGCCAATTCCTATCCAGTTGTCCCACCAGAAGGCACAGGATCCTTTCTTTATTTGCCACCATATGTGATGGTCTATTTGGTCCCTTGCTATTAGCATTTTCTTCCACACTTGTGATCCTTCTTTCCATAATGCTGTGACTGGATTATATTTTTTGAGGTATTTGTTGCTTATATATGCATTCCATAGTGAGTATGTGGTTCGAAATTCCACCATCTCTTCATGAACAAGGCTTTGGATATGTCCTCCACATCTCTCGAATCCCAAACCCCCCTCCTCTAGTGGTAGACAAGCCTCCTTCCATTTTGTCCAATGTTTTCCTTTGTCCCCTACTGTGTTACACCAATAGAATTGGGCTAACATTTTGTGAATTTTTTCAAAGACAAATTTTGGGGGGGTTGTTGCTGACAGTATATGAATAGGCATGGCTTGCAGGACATGTTTCAATAGAATAGCCCTACCTCCAAATGATAGGAGTTTTCCTTTCCATCCCAGCAATTTGTTAGCAATTTTAGAGAGAATTTCTGTATAAAAAGGTCATTGAGCTTTACTATAGTAGATGGGGCAACCTAGATATATGATAAGAAAAGATTGTCTTGCCATACCAGTGATTCTTTCTACATTTGGGAATTCACTTTTCCTTTCGGATGATGCATGTAAACAAAGACTCTTATTCTTGTTAATGAGTTGTCCGAAGCCTTCTCATAATCTCCCAACACATTCATTATCTTCTGGAGAGATGATGGGCAAGTTGAGGCAAAGATGATTGTATCATCTGCATAGCATAGATGATTTATCCTTGGGCTCCATTTAGGCATGCAAAAACCACTGAAACTTGTGTCCTTATACAGAGAGTTAAGAGCCTTTGATAACACTTCAGCAGCTATTATGAACAGAGAAGGTGAAAGTGGATCTCCTTGTTTAACCCCTCTAGATGAGTGGAAGAAACCATGAGGTTGTCCATTCACTAGTATTGAGTACCAATTCTGTCCTACCAATTCATGAATATGTCCTATGAAGGTTTCTGAAAAACCTATGGTCCTCGGCACTTGCATTAGAAAGTTCCAGGAAAGCCTATCATAGGCTTTGGTCATGTCTAGCTTCATCACTACATTAGCCCACCCATTATTACTCCTACCTGTGTGGATTCTCATGTCAGATATGATCTCTTGAGTCAATAGGATGTTCTCCATTATGCTTCTTCCCTTTACAAATCCAAATTGATTGTCGAGAGATCAAAGAAGGTATACATGTTGTCGATCCATGTGAATAATTCGGAGATCACTTTGTTGCTTTGAAGTTGCTCAAACTTATGGGTCTCAAATCATTAAAAGTCTCCACCTTCTTCTTCTTAGGTATCAACACAATAATTGTGTGTGTCACAAATCTTGGTAGTTCTTTACCCTTGAAGAAGGCCTCCACCATATTGTGTACATCCTCTGCTATGATTTCCCAAAGTTTGGAAGAATAGCCCATTAAAACCATCGGCCCTCCAAAGACTTTCTGGATTTAGTCCAAAGACTGCTAACTTTACTTCTTCCAAGGAGGGTGTTTGAGTCAATTTTGTATTTTGTTCAGGGGTGATCATCTTACTTTTCAGATGTCTAAGTATTTCAGGGTTATCAAAGTTGTTAGTTTCCTGAAATTGTGCTTTAAAGAACTTGACAGCTTCAGCAGCCACTTCTTGGCTATGTTCTAACCAAATTCCTTCACTGTCTTGTATTCTGTTTAGTTGTAGCATCTTTATTCTACCATTGACTTGGGCATGAAAGAATTTGGAGTTTTTATCCCCATCTTTGAACCATGCCATGTTAGCTTTCTGTTTCCAGAATTCTTCTTCCAAGTGTTGAGCTTTGAGCAGATCTGCCTTCACTTTTTGCAAGTATTCTCTGTTTTTTTCTGAGTTATCATTCTCAAAAATTTCTTCTTGCACCTTGATTACATCTTCCAGATTTGTGATGTTCTGAAAAATGTCACCAAAGGTATCCCTGCTCCATTTGGTTAGAACTTTCTTCATATTCTTCATTCTGATATTCAATCTCCAGAAGGCATTTCCTGTTATCTCTATCTTCCAATTTTCCTTCACCACATCTAGGAATGTATTATGTTGTGTCCAAAAGTTCAGGAATTTGAAGGTCCTTTTGAATTGTACTATCTGGTCCTTGATTTCTATCAGCATGGGGGCATGGTCTGAGCCTGTTCTATGCAAATGACTGATTTCCACACCTGGGAAATCTTGTTGTAATTCCATATTTCCAAAACATCTGTCCAGTCTCTTGAAAATGCAGTCTGTTCCTGCTCTGCCATTCCACCAAGTGAAAGTACTTCCTTTGTAACCCAAATCAGTCAGGTTGCAATTTTGACTCCATTGTCTGAAATCTTCCACTTCTGTCATGGTAACTTCTTGGCCTCTATGTTTTTCATCTGAATTCATAATCACATTAAAATCCCCACCCACAAGCCAAGGATAAGACATGTTTTGTGCTAAATGTGACACAGACTCCCAGAGATGTCTTCTTTCTATTCTATCACACTTTGCATACACTAGTGTGATTATCAAATCCTTCTGAAGGCTGGAATTGGTCAGTTTGAGTGTCAGTTGTTGATCACAGTTAGCCAGAATGTTCCCTTGCCATTGTTCATCTACAAAGGCCCGATCTTGCCCGATAAGTTGCTATAAGCCTTTTCCGGACCAAGTCTTCTTCTCGTAAGCATCTATTCGGTGAGTTGTTGGGAAGGTTCGATATTCCTATTAGAAAGAACTTCTTTTTTGCATGCATTTTCATAAGTCTGCTAAATGCATTCGAGTGTTAACGATCGATATTCCAAATGATAGCATTCATTATCAATTATTGGATTTGGAACCAAGTACTCTCCTTGTTTGCATTCCTGGGTGAGGAGATGCATTATTTTCATTGTTTCCTTTCTTCTTAGCTTTCATATCCTTTTGGCTTGATGTTTTCCCGTATAGTTCACCTTTGGATCCTTTCTTTGAATTGTCTTTAAGTTGTTGCTTTCTTCCGAGCCGCATCGCCACAATAGGTGTTTCTTTTGCTTTGATGACATCCCTCGATTGGATTCTTCCTCAATAACAATGTCTTCACCTCTCGTTGTGCTTGGGTTTATAGTCATGATTGTATCGGTATTGGCCATGGCGTTGACATTTGCATTCCCTTCTTTCCCCACATCTTCTACTTGGATTGCGTAAATCCTCATCTCGTCTCTATCACTTCTATTATGGCATTCGATTTCCTAGATTGCTTTGGATTCGATAATCTCGGTTTCAGCTACTATATCGGGAGTATTTGCGTATTGTTATCGGGGCCTGGATCTCTAGAATCATGAGACTCGGGGACCTCGCTTGCATTCTCATTACTCGAATTTCTCCTTCTTCTTCAATTGTGGTGGTTTCTTTTTCTATTTCTTTCTCATGTGATACATTACTAGGAACTTCCACACATACCTTGTTGGTAGTAACCATTTGTTGTTTTGAGCTTGAGTCCCCTTCCGGAACAGTGAAGATTCTGTGTACCCATTCTTTAGTCATATTTTTTCCACTTGCCTCCTTGACAATTTTGTTTGTGTCATCGCTTTTCTCGCACAGTTCTCGCTGCTCCGTATGTGGTGTTTGATCCAGATTCTCTTCGAGTTGTTTTCTTCTCCATCTCCTAAAGCTGCAAATTTGTTGGTCCGAGCATTGTTTCTGTTTCATTGGCGGGATCGCTCCTCCTTTTGCCGCATGATTTTTCTGTTTCCCTTTGTTTTTCCCTTCTTTTGTTGTCCAAGTGTTGAAGTCTCCTACTACTATCCCACTCTTAAGTTGATGAGGAGGAGGTTGTACAAATGGTTTCTCCTTTTGTTTATGTTCCATCCCTTTCTTGCCTTCATCTTTCTTCTTCTCTTCATTCCCTTTCTCTTCTATCTCGTTGGTATTTCCGCAACTATGTTCATCATGACCCCGCAATTTGCGGGTTGTACAATACTTTGGAAGGAAGTCATATTTGATGTTTATCCATAGAGATTCAACTTCTTCCACATTAACTACTTGTATTTGAAATCTAGAGGGGTGTTTCTTCAGTAAATCAATCTCCACTTTCACCCTAGCACAACTAGGCCTGGACTTATTCCTAGTTGCAGCATCTACAGCAAGTGGAGTGCATATTGCAGCAGCAAATGAGAACATATCATCTTCTCCAAACCAATTTGGTGGAAGGTTAGGAAATGATATCCATGCTACTGCAATACTAGTTTCCTCTTCAGCATTGAAAGTAGGTAACCATTTAAATGTCCTCATTGGCAGAGACCAATTCTTTCCATTCAACCAAAAGCATGGTTTCGACATTAAGGTAATATAATCTTCAAATAGAGTACATCTCATCAAGATATGCCTATTACAGAGAAGACCAATTGTTACCTGACCTTTGAGTTCACATTGCTGTGGAACTGCATTTCTGAGAAAATCAATGTCTGGCCAACCACGACTGAATTTCCCAATTACTGCATATTGCAATCCTTGTTGTATTATCGTTGTTTGGAGTTCCTTTGCATCATACAAGAAAGTTGGTTCACCGTGTAAGTATGATACGAGTCTGAAATTGTTCGAATTTGGGATTTGTGTTGAGTCGCTGCAAATCGCACCCGAGATTACTGATGTTGGGTTCTGTGTATTGGAGAAAAGTTTGGAGTAGTCTAAGGGTTTAATGGTGGTGTTAGGATGTTGAGCAACCTCAGTGGGAGGTTGTCCGACGACCGGAGTGGCCATCAAGGCCGATTTGGGTATTCCCCCAAATCGGGTAGTGGCGAATTGGTGTTGGCGATGGGTTGTGTTATATTGTGGGTTAGGGATGTGTATCGAGAGGTGGAGTGATGGTGGTCGACCTCAGAGTGAGGTCGCCGGTGACCGGCGAGGTCTGGCGAGCCTGCGATTTGGAAATCGCCACCAAGTCGCCAAAATCGCCCTATTTGGGAGAGAATTCGACCGCGGGTGGGGTTTTTTAGGGTTTAGGGTTTTTTTTTTTTTGAAGCCACAGCCTCGCGGCTTGTGGAATTTTATTAATAATAAATAAAGAAAGACAAGGGGCCCCAAAGGGGAAGTACAAGCGGGGGGAGATTTCCCCGTTACCCCACTAGTCTACTCCTATAAGGCCTAAGAGCTAAATTCTAACAAGAATGTAAAAAGAAAGAACTGGACAGCACCAAGTATTCTATGATCCTCATAGAGTTTATAATACACTCTATGATGATATTACAAATGAGAATGCTAACATAGTGAAGAAATAAGATGAGCACGAAAGTATTAGCATCTACCTCCGAACTTATAAAGTCCTCCACTTGCGGCAATACTTACTTCTCGTCTTCCAAGTATTCATGAAACTTAATCATTTCTTCTTGGAGTTGATCAGTGACTCAGGGGATCCAACATATTTAGAAGAATCCCTCATTTTTGAAGCATCAAACTGGAGTTTCTTCTTGGCTTCTCTCATTGGCATTTTCCTGACTGTTGGCATCTTGCCATCCCAGCTGTTCTTCCGCGTGAGTTTTTTCTTTGTACTTTGCACATTGCGAGGCGACAGGTTCCCTTTCTGGATGACAAGCATGCGGTCTGGGGCCAGGGAGTCCTCCTCGGCATCCGACCATTCTGACTTGCTAGCAATATTACCAAAGGGATCGGACATTACCTGTCTTTGCTTGGCCTGCCTTGCTGCTTCTGAGTAGAGCTCCCCCAACGTCTTGCCTCCCATCTCATCTACATTACCCGGTCCTCCTTGAGTAGGACCTTCTAGCAGATGTACCTGATCTGGGGCGTCTTCCACGGCAATCGGTTCGGCATCCTCATCAATCTCATCATCGGCCGCAAGAGCCATGTTGCCTTCCAGTTCCATATCTTCAGCATCTGTATCCTCCTCATATAAGCCATAGGCATCATAGTCACGGTAATTATGTGGTGGTTCTGCCAGGAACAGAGCCATTTCTTCTTCATCATCCGTGTCTCCGCCCATCTCCACATACTCCTCTACACTTAGATCTGGATAATAGGATTGCTTATCCGCGAATGCCTCCTCAAAAGATGACATGCCCATAAATTGTCCATGTTTCTCCAATTTTTTGTTAAAAATTTGCCGAAATCGTTCTCTGTCGGACAATCCAGAATCAACCTCCTCCACGTCAGCCTCCTCTCCATCTGTCTCACACCATCTCTTTCTCTCACTGTCTGTGGGAGCAATTGTGGCAGTACTAACAGAGGGAATTTCGGAAGTGGCTTTATTTAAAGTGCAAGGTTGTGGTGGGAATGAAAAGGCATTTTTAAGCCAATTTTGTGTAGTTGGGCTTTTTGTGATTGGGTTGTATTCTGTGGCTGTGGGTTTAAGATTTGGTCTATTTGGTCCCTTGCTATTAGCATTTTCTTCCACACTTGTGATCCTTCTTTCCATAATGCTGTGACTGGATTATATTTTTTGAGGTATTTGTTGCTCATATATCCATTCCATAGTGAGTATGTGGTTCTGAAATTCCACCATCTCTTCATGAACAAGGCTTTGGATATGTCCTCCACATCTCTCGAATCCCAAACCCCCTCCTCTAGTGGTAGACAAGCCTCCTTCCATTTTGTCCAATGTTTGCCTTTGTCCCCTCATCGTGTTACACCAATAGAATTGGGCTAACATTTTGTGAATTTTTTCAAAGACAAATTTTGGGGGGGTTGTTGCTGACAGTATATGAATAGGCATGGCTTGCAGGACATGTTTCAATAGAATAGCCCTACCCCCAAATGATAGGAGTTTTCCTTTCCATCCCAAAGAATTTGTTAGCAATTTTAGAGAGAATTTCTGTATAAAAAGGTCCTTGAGCTTTACTATAGTAGATGGGGCAACCTAGATATATGATAGGAAAAGATTGTCTTGCCATACCAGTGATTCTTTCTAAATTTGGGAATTCAGCTTCAGCCTTCAGATGATGCATGTAAACAACACTCTTATTCTTGTTAATGAGTTGTCCAGAAGCCTTCTCATAATCTCCCAACACATTCATTATCTTCTGGAGAGATGATGGGCAAGTTGAGGCAAAGATGATTGTATCATCTGCATAGCATAGATGATTTATCCTTGGGCTCCATTTAGGTATGCAAAAACCACTGAAACTTGTGTCCTTATACAGAGAGTTAAGAGCCTTTGATAACACTTCAGCAGCTATTATGAACGAGAGAAGGTGAAAGTGGATCTCCTTGTTTAACCCCTCTAGATGAGTGGAAGAAACCATGAGGTTGTCCATTCACTAGTATTGAGTACCAATTCTGTCCTACCAATTCATGAATATGTCCTATGAAGGTTTCTGAAAAACCTATGGTCCTCAGCACTTGCATTAGAAAGTTCCAGGAAAGCCTATCATAGGCTTTGGTCATGTCTAGCTTCATCACTACATTAGCCCACCCATTATTACTCCTACCTGTGTGGATTCTCATGTCAGATATGATATCTTGAGTCAATAGGATGTTCTCCATTATGCTTCTTCCCTTTACAAATCCAGCTTGATTGTCAGAGATCAAAGAAGGTATACATGTTGTCAGTCTGTTGTGAATAATTCTGGAGATCACTTTGTTGCTGAAGTTGCTCAAACTTATGGGTCTCAAATCATTAAAAGTCTCCACCTTCTTTTTCTTAGGTATCAACACAATATTTGTGTGTGTCACAAATCTTGGTAGTTCTTTACCCTTGAAGAAGGCCTCCACCATATTGTGTACATCCTCTGCTATGATTTCCCGAGCAAGTTTGGAAGAATAGCCCATTAAAACCATCCGGCCCTCCAAAGACTTTCTCGGATTTAGTCCAAAGACTGCTAACTTTACTTCTTCCAAGGAGGGTGTTTGAGTCAATTTTGTGTTTTGTTCAGGGGTGATCATCTTACTTTTCGTATGTCTAAGTATTTCGGGGTTATCAAAGTTGTTAGTTTCTGAAATTGTGCTTTAAAGAACTTGACGACTTCAAAGACCACTTCTTGGCTATGTTCTAACCAAATTCCTTCACCGTCTTGTATTCTCGTTTTGTTGTAGCATCTTTCTTCTACCATTGACTTGGGCATGAAAGAATTTGGAGTTTTTATCCCCATCTTTGAACCATGCCATGTTAGCTTTCTGTTTCCAGAATTCTTCTTCCAAGTGTTGAGCTTTGAGCAGATCTGCCTTCACTTTTTGCAAGTATTCTCTGTTTTTTTCTGAGTTATCATTCTCAAAAATTTCTTCTTGCACCTTGATTACATCTTCCAGATTTGTGATGTTCTGAAAAATGTCACCAAAGGTATCCCTGCTCCATTTGGTTAGAACTTTCTTCATATTCTTCATTCTGATATTCAATCTCCAGAAGGCATTTCCTGTTATCTCTATCTTCCAATTTTCCTTCACCACATCTAGGAATGTATTATCTTGTGTCCAAAAGTTCAGGAATTTGAAGGTCCTTTTGAATTGTACTATCTGGTCCTTGATTTCTATCAGCATGGGGGCATGGTCTGAGCCTGTTCTATGCAAATGACTGATTTCCACACCTGGGAAATCTTGTTGTAATTCCATATTTCCAAAACATCTGTCCAGTCTCTTGAAAATGCGATCTGTTCTGCTCTCTGCCATTCCACCAAGTGAAAGTACTTCCTTTGTAACCCAAATCAGTCAGGTTGCAATTTTGACTCCATTGTCTGAAATCTTCCACTTCTGTCATGGTAACTTCTTGGCCTCTATGTTTTTCATCTGAATTCATAATCACATTAAAATCCCCACCCACAAGCCAAGGATAAGACATGTTTTGTGCTAAATGTGACACAGACTCCCAGAGATGTCTTCTTTCTATTCTATCACACTTTGCATACACTAGTGTGATTATCAAATCCTTCAAGGCCGGAATTGGTCGGTTTGAGTGTCGATTGTTGATCACGGTTAGCCGAATGTTCCCTTGCCATTGTTCATCTACAAAGGCCCGCATCTTGCCTCGATAAGTTGCTATAAGCCTTTTCCGGACCAAGTCTTCTTCTCGTAAGCATCTATTCTCGGTGAGTTGTTGGGAAGGTTCTCGATATTCCTATTAGAAAGAACTTCTTTTTTGCATGCATTTTCATAAGTCGCTAAATGCATTCGAGTGTTAACGATCGATATTCCAAATGATAGCATTCATTATCAATTATTGGATTTGGAACCAGTACTCCTCCTTGTTTGCATTCCTGGGTGAGGAGATGCATTATTTTCATTGTTTCCTTTCTTCTTAGCTTTCATATCCTTTTGGCTTGATGTTTTCCCAGATAGTTCACCTTTGGATCCTTTCTTTGAATTGTCTTTAAGTTGTTGCTTTCTTCCGAGCCGCATCGACCACAATAGGTGTTTCTTTTGCTTTGATGACATCCCTCAGATTGGATTCTTCCTCAATAACAATGTCTTCAGCCTCTGTTGTGCTTGGGTTTATAGTCATGATTGTATCAGTATTGGCCATGGCGTTGACATTTGCATTCCCTTCTTTCCCCACATCTTCTACTTGGATTGCAGAATCCTCATCTGTCTCTATCACTTCTATTATGGCATTCTGATTTCCTAGATTGCTGGATTCAGTAATCTCAGTTTCAGCTACCATATCAGGAGTATTTGCAGTATTGTTATCAGGGCCTGGATCTCTAGTATCATGAGACTCAGGGACCTCAGTTGCATTCTCATTACTCTGAGTTTCTCCTTCTTCTTCAATTGTGGTGGTTTCTTTTTCTATTTCTTTCTCATGTGATACATTACTAGGAACTTCCACACATACCTTGTTGGTAGTAACCATTTGTTGTTTTGAGCTTGAGTCCCCTTCCGGAACAGTGAAGATTCTGTGTACCCATTCTTTAGTCATATTTTTTCCACTTGCCTCCTTGACAATTTTGTTTGTGTCACTGCTTTTCTGCACAGGTTCTGCTGCTCCAGATGTGGTGTTTGATCCAGGATTCTCTTCTGAGTTGTTTTCTTCTCCATCTCCTAAAGCTGCAAATTTGTTGGTCTGAGCATTGTTTCCTGTTTCATTGGCAGGATCAGTTCCTCCTTTTGCTGCATGATTTTTCTGTTTCCCTTTGTTTTTCCCTTCTTTTGTTGTCCAAGTGTTGAAGTCTCCTACTACTATCCCACTCTTAAGTTGATGAGGAGGAGGTTGTACAAATGGTTTCTCCTTTTGTTTATGTTCCATCCCTTTCTTGCCTTCATCTTTCTTCTTCCCTTCATTCCCTTTCTCTTCTATCTGTTGGTATTTCCAGCAACTATGTTCATCATGACCCTGCAATTTGCAGGTTGTACAATACTTTGGAAGGAAGTCATATTTGATGTTTATCCATAGAGATTCAACTTCTTCCACATTAACTACTTGTATTTGAAATCTAGAGGGGTGTTTCTTCAGTAAATCAATCTCCACTTTCACCCTAGCACAACTAGGCCTGGACTTATTCCTAGTTGCAGCATCTACAGCAAGTGGAGTGCCTATTGCAGCAGCAAATGAGAACATATCATCTTCTCCAAACCAATTTGGTGGAAGGTTAGGAAATGATATCCATGCTACTGCAATACTAGTTTCCTCTTCAGCATTGAAAGTAGGTAACCATTTAAATGTCCTCATTGGCAGAGACCAATTCTTTCCATTCAACCAAAAGCATGGTTTCGACATTAAGGTAATATAATCTTCAAATAGAGTACATCTCATCAAGATATGCCTATTACAGAGAAGACCAATTGTTACCTGACCTTTGAGTTCACATTCTGTGGAACTGCATTTCTGAGAAAATCAATGTCTGGCCAACCACGACCGAATTTCCCAATTACTCATATTGCAATCCTTGTTGTATTATCGTTGTTTGGAGTTCCTTTGCATCATACAAGAAAGTTGGTTCACCGTGTAAGTATGATACGGGTCTGAAATTGTTCGAATTTGGGATTTGTGTTGAGTCGCTGCAAATCGCACCCGAGATTACTGATGTTGGGTTCTGTGTATTGGAGAAAAGTTTGGATTAGTCTAAGGGTTTAATGGTGGTGTTAGGATGTTGAGCAACCTCAGTGGGAGGTTGTCCGACGACCGGAGTGGCCATCAAGGCCGATTTGGGTATTCCCCCAAATCGGGTAGTGGCGAATTGGTGTTGGCGATGGGTTGTGTTATATTGTGGGTTAGGGATGTGTATCGAGAGGTGGAGTGATGGTGGTCGACCTCAGAGTGAGGTCGCCGGTGACCGGCGAGGTCTGGCGAGCCTGCAATTTGGAAATCGCCACCAAGTCGCCAAAATCGCCCTATTTGGGAGAGAATTCGACCGCGGGTGGGGTTTTTTAGGGTTTAGGGTTTGGTTTTTTTTTTTTTTTTTTTTTTTTTTTTTAATAATCCACCGGACTCTCGGACCGGGGCTATTTTCTATTTATCAAAAATAAGTACATGGGGCCCCAATAGGGGAAGTACAAATAAGGTGGACCATGCCTTACCTTACTAATCCTATTGATGCCTATAATGCATACCACCTCTAGCCAGAATGTAAGAAAAAAGAACTTGAGTGAATCAAGTATTCTAAGATCCTCACAATGTTTATAATGTACATTGTGATGTTACAAAAGTGTAATGCATAGAAAACTAGCCTATGCCAATTAACTATTCTATTCATGAAGTAGTATTTCCTATTTATACTAACACTATTGTTAGTGTGTAGGCACCAAAAGGTAAGCACCAATTCTGGCCATAATATACATCCTACCAATATACAAAAAGTTTCCAATTTTGTACTCATAATCTTTATGTTAGAGTCATTTCCCAAATGTGACCCTATCAGTGTCTCCCTACTTAACATGTTCTGTTTGAGTCCAGCATTTAGCCTTTGATTATTCTTCCTGCAGCAGCATATCACTACTGTGTTGTTCCTGCATTTTTCAGTTGCTGTGTTGCTGTACTGAGCTGCTTGAGGTTGTAGTGGATTCTTCCCCTGTTTTGTACATGTTACAACCTCTTGAGATGTAGCAGTTACTCCCCTTTGTATTGTGATCATTGCCTGGGATTTTTCTGTGTTTGCCCCATTACTTTTCTGCATCAGCCATCTTTTTCTGGATAGTGTTACCTTCCTTGGTTGAATGTATCCAAGGCTTCGTTGCATTTCCCATGTATTGTGTACATTGCGGGAGGTCGAGCTAAAGCTAATACCACACCCTGCAGTGTATTCAATACATGGGTCCTGCATATGTCTTCCTCTATTGACCAAACTTCTGCTGGATTCACTGTGTCCAAATTTCCACTCCTGCCTATTTTTGTTGTGTTTTTATGTTGTTTGTGAATGATGTTTATGACTTCTCTGGTACCTGCAAAAGAGAAACCAATGTTAGTAAAACTGGTCTCTATATTCTCCTCCAGAAGGATTTGAATATAGATGTGATGCAATCTCCAGATCTTCTCTTCTGTACACTGCTCCATCTTTACTTCTTTCTGATTCTTCTTCTGAGATATGGGCATAGTAACTTATCAGAGTTTAGAATCCTCTTCCCCATTGAGTCCAGTTCTAAGAAGTTGTTGGCCTTCACTTCTCCCTTATCTAAAGCATAATTGGCTAGATGGTCTGCTAATTGGTTGCCTTCTCTCATAATGTGTATAACCTCAGCATTTGCTTTTGCTATGATTTTCCAAAGTTCTTCTACAATACCAATTATCCTCCAAGGTGGTCTCCAATCTCTGTTTATAACATTTTTTAGTAACATAGAATCAGTTTCAATAATGAAGTTCTCTTTGTTTTGTTTCAAGCAGTACTTGGCCCCTTCTAGAATGGCCCTAGCTTCAGATTCTATGCTAGTTTTTTCACCAATTTCTTTAGCTTCTGCATATACTAAGTTCCCAGTATCACTCCTCACACAATATGCATATGAACTCCTACCAGGGTTGCCTCTAGTAGCTCCATCTGTATTGCATTTCCAGCTGCTCCGAGGAGGCAAATTCCACATCACTGTTGTAGCCTCCCACATAGGGGTTTCATTTTCCAAAACTCTTAGCATTTCAGTCCACTTGTGTGGTACCTGATCATATTTCTTTTCTCTCAGGATGTTTTGAAGGGTTTGGGGTTTAGGGTTTAGGGTTTAGGGTTTTTTTTTTTGAAGCCACAGCCTCGCGGCTTGTGGAATTTTATTAATAATAAATAAAGAAAGACAAGGGGCCCCAAAGGGGAAGTACAAGCAGGGGGGAGATTTCCTGTTACCCCACTAGTCTACTCCTATAAGGCCTAAGAGCTAAATTCTAACAAGAATGTAAAAAGAAAGAACTGGACAGCACCAAGTATTCTATGATCCTCATAGAGTTTATAATACACTCTATGATGATATTACAAATGAGAATGCTAACATAGTGAAGAAATAAGATGAGCACGAAAGTATTAGCATCTACCTCCGAACTTATAAAGTCCTCCACTTGCGGCAATACTTCCTTCTCGTCTTCCAAGTATTCCTGAAACTTAATCATTTCTTCTTGGAGTTGATCAGTGACTCAGGGGGTCCAACATATTTAGAAGAATCCCTCATTTTTGAAGCATCAAACTGGACTTTCTTCTTGGCTTCTCTCATTGGCATTTTCCTGACTGTTGGCATCTTGCCATCCCAGCTGTTCTTCCGCGTGAGTTTTTTCTTTGTACTTTGCACATTGCGAGGCGACAGGTTCCCTTTCTGGATGACAAGCATGCGGTCTGGGGCCAGGGAGTCCTCCTCGGCATCCGACCATTCTGACTTGCTAGCAATATTACCAAAGGGATCGGACATTACCTGTCTTTGCTTGGCCTGCCTTGCTGCTTCTGAGTAGAGCTCCCCCAACGTCTTGCCTCCCATCTCATCTACATTACCCGGTCCTCCTTGAATAGGACCTTCTAGCAGATGTACCTGATCTGGGGCGTCTTCCACGGCAATCGGTTCGGCATCCTCATCAATCTCATCATCGGCCGCAGGAGCCATGTTGCCTTCCAGTTCCATATCTTCAGCATCTGTATCCTCCTCATATAAGCCATAGGCATCATAGTCACGGTAATTATGTGGTGGTTCTGCCAGGAACAGAGCCATTTCTTCTTCATCATCCGTGTCTCCGCCCATCTCCACATACTCCTCTACACTTAGATCTGGATAATAGGATTGCTTATCCGCGAATGCCTCCTCAAAAGATGACATGCCCATAAATTGTCCATGTTTCTCCTATTTTTTGTTAAAAATTTGCCGAAATCGTTCTCTGTCGGAGAATCCAGAATCAACCTCCTCCACGTCAGCCTCCTCTCCATCTGTCTCACACCATCTCTTTCTCTCACTGTCTGTGGGAGCAATTGTGGCAGTACTAACAGAGGGAATTTAGGAAGTGGCTTTATTTAAAGTGCAAGGTTGTGGTGGGAATGAAAAGGCATTTTTAAGCCAATTTTGTGTAGTTGGGCTTTTTGTGATTGGATTGTATTTTGTGGCTGTGGGATTAAGATTTGGCTTTGGATTAAGTTTATAATGCACTCTATGATGATGTTACAAATGATGATACTAAGATAAAGAAGAACTAACAAGAGGACAAAGCTATAGACTACCTCTGGCCTGATGAAGTCTTCAATATGATGTATCTTTTCTTGCTCATCCTCTAAGTATGTATGAAATTGTATCATTCCTTGAGAGATCGGAGTATTGCCCTTCTGCGAAAAGCTCTTTCTGCTCTTTTACTTCTTATAGGTTCTGGGGCCCTACCCACTGCATTATATATCGGGGTCGACACCTTCACTGTCTCTCTTGGTGTTATCTGTCTGTGTGGCATAGCAGTTGGAGTCTGTACAGACCCCGTATCACCAGTAGTAAAGGATGAAGATGAAGATACCTGTGAATGTACCTCCTGTGCTCTGTCTAGCTGCTTCATTACTGATCTGGCCCTTGGTGCTTCTAAGACATAATCCGCCGGATCCTTGAACATGGTTGTCAAAGCCTCTGTCATGCCCTCAAGTTCCAACCCTTCCTTTGTTGTGAATCCTAGCATCCTCAGTGCCCGTGGATGCAAAATATTCGCATCAAGTCGCACTATAGGCGTGTCGGAATCAATTGAGCCAACCGGGGACCTTGGCTCTCTATAATCCATAGTGATTTGGGCATACCCTTCTTCATCTGATTCGGCTTCCTCCTCAACACAATCATCACCCCACTTCCTCCTTTCACTACTTGAGGTAGGCAACTCAACACAAGATTGATTAAGCTTAACCAAACCTTCAAAGGAGTTTAAGGTACAAATAGGAGTGTATGTAGATGCTTGGGGATTTAAACACGAATTTGGCTTTTGGTTTGGGTTAATATTGGGTCTCGGGTTTTGGGCTATTGGGCCGAGGGGGGAGTCTCGGGTAGGGCTCGATCCCGGGTTGGGAGGTGGTGTCGGTTGGGCCGGGGGGTCAAAAAACAGTGGGTTGGGTACGGGTTGTGGGCCCACGCTAGGATTGGGTTGGATTCGAGCATGTGGGCCGGGTCGGGTTGCAAAACTGGGTGGGTATTTTGGGTGACCCGAAACCACTGTTGGGAGTGGTTTAGGGTTTTGAGAATTTGGGCCGGGTAGGGTTAGGTTCTCGGGTAGGGTTTCTTGTAGCGGTTTAGGTTTTTGGGTGGTGGTTTCGGGCAGGCTGGGTGGCGGCGACTGCTGGGAGGGTCCCGGAATACCAGGGAGGTTTCCGGTGATGTTTTCCGGCAGCCCAGAAAAGTTTCCGATGGTAGGGTTTTGAGGGGTAGTGGTTTTAGGGTTAGGGTTACGTGGGAGGGTGGTTTCGGGGCTAGGGTTTATCGGGTGGGTAGGGATTTGCGGCGGTTTGGTGGAATTAGGGTTTAGGGGGCGGTTAGTGGTTTCCGGTAGGGTTTGTTGCCGGGAGTCTATTTCCGGCGCCGAAACAGTGTTTCCGGCATGAAAAATTACCGGGATTAGCGGCGGTTTGGTGGAATTAGGGTTTAGGGTTTAGGGTTTAGGGTTTAGGGTTTAGGGTTCAGGGTTCAGGGTTCAGGGTTCAGGTTTTAGGGTTTAGGGTTCAGGGTTCAGGGTTCAGGTTTTTTTTTTAAGCCACAGCCTCGCGGCTCGTGGAATTTTATTAATACTCAAAATAACAAAATACAAAATACAAAATTGTGCAATGTGTACCCGAAGGTTGCAAAAGTAAATCTATGCTATGTATCATTGTAAGGTTTGAAAACCTTAGAATGATATTACAATATGAAAAGCATAAAAAGTGAAAACATCCGAATATTAATTCAGGCTGAGGTCTGTCATGAGTGTGGCGCCTGTACGCGAAAGTGGGGGGTAATTCCCCTAAGCTGCGCCTCTCTATCTGAAGTGTGTCATGAGTCTGTTGCCTTTCTGCAAATGTAGGGGGTATTTCCCTGAATCTATGAAGGCTCATGTATAAACTTATGGCAGGATGAAGCTTGTCCTGTCTGTCTCTAATCCGAATGCCATCCCCAATTATTGTCACATTATCAGCAGATTGAGCACATCTAGGTACTAATACCACACACTGGTAATGCGTCAATAAGTGGTTCCGGTACCATTCCACCAAATCTCTCTCTGTACATTCCTTGTGTCTGTTGCTAACAAGCAGCAACTCTGAATATGTAGTAACTCGATACCAAGTTTGCCTTGGTATCTCCATAGTAATGTGATGTCGAACCTGTGTGATCAGTATTCTGAAAAGAGTGTAACTATAAAAATGAGATGAACCTGTGTATATCAGTATGAATCAGTGTCGATAGTCCTCCAAGTCTGCTACCCTCGGATTTCCATTCCTATCAAAGTGGTGGTCCTCCAAGTCTGTAAGCCTTAGAGTCCACCCTCCTATCACTGTGAGTGGTCCTCCGAGTCTGGGTCCCTCGGATTCCCACCAATAATCTGCATGTAATCCTCTGCTTCTGTGGCTCTCAGATGTCACCCAATGAATACGTGGTTCTCCAAGTCTGACTACCTTGGATTCCCACCAGTGAACGGCATGTGCTCCTCTGGATCTGTGTCCCTCAGATGTCCTCCAACAGCTGTGTGGTCCTCCAAGTATGAACCTCGAATTCCCACCAATGATGCGCTGCATGTGATCCTCGAGACCTGACTTCCTCAAGTGACAGCCAGTATATGTGTGGTCCTCCGAGTCTGATGCCCTCGGGTTCCCCCAACTAGACAATGATGGTCCTCCAAGTCTGCTCCCCTCAGATTCCCACCTCTCTGTATGTGTACCTCTATTGTTGTGAACATGTGGTCCTCTGAGTCTGTCCCTCTCAGATTTCCACCAGTTAATGTAACCAGATGATCCTCCAAGTAGCTGATGTTGCAGTAGATCCTGTGAATCATATGATGAAAGAAAAAATATAGTAGTATCTTTGTGTATTGTCTTACCAGCAAGAGATTGGGTACATTGTACCAATACCACACCCTGCTGATTCGTCAATACACAAAGTAGTATAACTAATGTCGCTTGTCCTGATGACTGATGATAATAAACAAGATGATAGCTGCTATGATATACCCAAATAGGTTGCGTAACATTAGCATATGAAAAAAACCAGTTGGCAAACAGAAGAAAGGCAGAAGGCCAAATTAAAGGGAGTATCCATAAGATGTGAGATGTGATGGGTAAGAGAAGGTTATTAAAATCTAACTGACAGGAGCGAGAATAAAACAATGAAAAGAAGCAATATAATGTACTAGGAGTGAAAAGTGAAAAGGAGGATGAAAATGGAGAAGAAACTTCTCTTCTAAGAATAAAACCATTTATGTAAGAAAAGGCTCCATAGGAACTATAATGCACCAATTGTACCACATGTATGCTCTTCTGAACTTGCAAACCTGTAACACCACAGAACAAACAGATGATAAGGTTAGTATAAAAATGTACCTTTCTATTCCCATCCAATAGGATGAAAATAGTAGAGCACATTGGAAATTTCCAATTCCAAAGATGTCTCAACTCCAGTAGCATCGGGTTGTTTTCCTGACCCTGAGATAGGGACATTGCAGTTTGTCACTATTCAGAATTCTCTTCCCTTTGTTGTCTAGCTCTGTAAAAGTAGAAACCTCCACATCTCCTACATCCAGTGCAATATTGGCCAGGTGATCCGCAAGTTGGTTTCCTTCTCTGAGAATATGCTGAACTTCGACACTCCCCTGTACCCTGGCTATCAGCTGCAGAATGTCCTCTACCAGAGTTGCAATTTTCCAAGTTGTTGACCAATTCTGATTAATAATATTCTTTAAGACCAGCGAATCAGTTTCCAAGATGAATGAATCTTGTCCCTGGGCAACACAATATCTAGTAGCTGCCAACACCGCCCAGGCTTCAGATTCAGTATTTGTAGCTATGCCCATTGCTTTTGCCTGCGCATGAATGAGGTCCCCTTTATCATCTCTTATGCAAAAGGCATACGCACTTCTGCCCGGATTGCCTCTTGTAGCTCCATCAGTATTACATTTCCAGCATCCAGGCTGAGGCATGTTCTACAAAACTTGAGTAGTCTTTAGTTTGGGAACGAATTGATCCAGCATTCTAAGAATATCCTGCCATCGGTGAGGCACCTGGTCAAATGCTGGGTGTCTCCTTTTAACCATATGCTGAATGGTCTCTGAGGTTTGGTAAATTACTCTGTTGAATGACACTCTTTTATTGTGCTTGTCCCCATTCCTTTTTGACCAAAGTGTCCAAACAATGATGGCCGGCATGGCACAAAAGTATGGTTTATAGATTGATTTCACATCTGCCTTCCACCATGTCTGTATAACTAGATGCAGGGGCATACCAGCTGTATTTAAACCGGCAGGTCCAGTAAAGTAAGCCCAGACACGCTGAGCAGTCTCACTGTGCAGAAATACATGAGCAATAGATTCTTGAGCAGGCAAGTCACAACAGGTACACTTAGAAGGCATATGATAACCCCAACCTCTCACCACATCATCCAGAGGGATCTTCCCCTGCCACACTTTCCATAAGTTGAAAGTCATTTTAAAAGGCATACCTTTGACCCACGTACTCTTATAATGGTCTTGGGTCTGAGCTTTGTGCCGCACCCATTCCCATGCTGATTTCACCGTGAATTTACCACTATTTTCAAGTGTCCACCACGGTACGTCTTCAACATTCCCTGTCGGTGCTTTAATTTGCTGAAGTATATGGATAACAATGTCCTCCGAAAGATACATACGGAGGATCTCTTCCCGCCAGGAACCATTACAAGAAGCGTCTTTAACATTGTGAATCCCATCTCTATTCTGTCGTGTTGGAGTGAGGGAAAACAGAGGACCAAGAACTGTCCAGTTGTCAAACCAGAACAACGAAGACCCCATCTTTACCTGCCACCAAATATGTTGTTCCACTTTGTCCCTGGCTGCTAGCATTTTTTTCCAGACAAGGGATCCCTCTATCCAATTGATGGTAGCAACCTCGTGCCTTTTCAGGTATTTGTTGCTCAAGTATACACTCCAGATGGAGGGGGTAGTCCTGAATCTCCACCAAAGTTTTGCAAATAAAGCTTCAGCAGTATCCGTCAAATCCCGAAAACCTAATCCCCCTTCCCAAGTTGGCAGACAAACTCTACTCCATTTTGTCCAGTGCCTGCTCCTTTCACCGCTTCCTCTATCCCAGAAAAAATGGGCACACATTTTGTGCAGCTTTGTGATTACAAATTGGGGAGGGCTCATTGCCGATAGAAGATGGAGTGGCATAGCTTGTAGGACGTGTTTCAACGAATCGCTCGCCTCCGATTGACAACATTTTGCCCTTCCAGGATTGCAATTTACTTCCCACTTTGGCTAATAATTCTGAAAAATAAGTAATCTTGGCGCGAGCATAGAAAATGGGGCAGCCCAAGTACATAATCGGAAATAATTGGCAGACCATGCCAGTTTCCCGTTCCACCACATGGACATGCTCAGCTGAAGCAGAATGATGGAGGTAAATGGCGCTTTTTTGCTTATTTATGAGTTGCCCTGAAGCCTGTTCATAATCCCCCAGAATATTCATGATTTTCTTAAGCGAGGTCGGGCAAGCTGCAGCAAGAATGATGGTATCATCAGCATAACACAGATGGTTGATTTTGGGGCTTTTTTCCGGAAGGCCATACCCACAAAAGGCAGGATCATTATTCAAGGAATTTAACGCTCTGGAGAGGACTTCCGCTGCTAGAATAAATAATGTAGGAGACAAAGGGTCCCCTTGCTTTACTCCTCTGGTGGATTTGAAGAAACCATAAGATTGACCATTAATCAAGACCGAATACCAGTTATTACCCACCAATTCATACACATGACTAAGGAAGGTTTCATCAAAACCCATTTTTCTCAGGACTCCCATTAGGAATCCCCATGAAAGTCTATCATAAGCTTTCGTCATGTCAAGTTTCATGACAACATTGGGAACAAACTGCTTATGTCCTCTATGAGTTCTCAACCTGATATCCGAAACAATTTCTTGAACTAAAAAAGTATTCTCAATAATATTCTGGCCCTTTACAAACCCTGCCTGCTCTGGAGAGATTAGATTGGGGAGAATAAGAAACAGCCGATTGTGAAGTACCCTGGAGAACACTTTGTTGATGAAGTTACTGAGACTGATGGGCCGAAGATCACTAAAAGAAATCACATCCTTTTTCTTAGGCAAGAGAACTAGATTAGTGTGAGTAATATGCTTCGGAAGCATCCCACCTTTGAAAAAGGAAAGCATCATGTTATACACCTCGTCTTCTACAATGCCCCAGCACTTTTGAAAAAATAGCCCATTAAAGCCATCCGGGCCTCCTGTACTGTCAGGATTTAAGCCAAAAACTGCAGCTTTAACCTCTTCTTTGGTAGGTTCAGCAGTCAATTGTTGATTCTGTGACGTCTCTATGCTCTCGGTGATGTGGTCCAATAGATCCTCAGAAAAGCGGGTATGAGTTCCACGGAATTGTTCTTGATAGAACCTTACAGCTTCCTTTGCAATATCACTCTCCGTTTCTACCCAATTCCCTTCCATGTTTTGAATTCTCTTTAGCTGAAGCTGCTTCCTACGACCATTAACATGAGCATGAAAAAATTTTGAATTTTGGTCTCCGTCTTGAAACCACATCATGCCTGCCTTTTGCTTCCAGTATGCTTCCTCAATGTGTACTGCCTTCTTCCATTCCGCTTTAACTTGTTCTAGCTTCTGTCTATTTTCATTGGAGGGATTACCTTCAAAAGCATCTTCCTGCACCTTGACTACAACTTCGAGATCGATTAATTTCTGAAAGAAGTTTCCAAATGCCTCTTTACTCCATTTAGACAGAGTTTTCTTCATGTGCTTCAATTTCAGATTGAATATCCGAAATGCGTTACCCTCAGCAGGAGTCTTCCAGTTTTCCTCCACCACCTTTTCAAAGTCTTCATGCTTAGTCCATAGATTAAGGAACTTAAAAGGCTTTCGAAGCCGGCGGGCTATCTTTTTGAGTTCAATCCTCATCGGCGAGTGGTCAGAGCCCACTTTTGTTAAAATGTGGACTTCAATAGCAGAGAAGAGTTGTTGTAAACGTAGATTGCCCAGGCATCTGTCCAGCCTTTTTAATACACAACCAATTCCCCCCCGCCCATTCCACCAGGTATAGGTACTACCTTTGTAACCCAGATCATTGATATTACAATTCTGAATGCAGTTCCTGAAATCCTCCACTTCCTCTGTTGTGACTGGCTGACCTCCAAATTTCTCCTCTTCTTCTAAAATGACGTTGAAATCACCCCCGATAAACCACGGAGAGGTCATATTGACAGCCAAATTGGATAACGAGTCCCAAAGATCCATTCTTTCAGCCTTTGTACATCTTGCATATACTAGAGTAGTATAAATTTCCATGCTTGAAATTTTGTTCTGCAATTTGAGCGTCAATTGCTGGATTTCATTTATTATCGTAGTCACATGCCAGTCCTCCGCAATAAAAGCCCAAATCTTGTTAGAGACATTATGGATTGCCGTAGATAGGCCAAGCCTTTGCCTGTATCCTTCCATATGAATAGCTGATTGGAATGGCTCCATTAGACCAACAAGAAAGAAGTCAGACATCTTATGCAGTGTTTCAACTCTCTTAAATGCTTTTTGGGTAAGCACAGACCTAATATTCCAAATGAGAGCATTCATAATTAATTTCTGGATTTAGTAACCACATTCCTTTTTGGCCGTACCCGAATGGGTTGGGATATGGCTTGCTCATTGTTGCCTTGTTTCTTAGGCTTACTGACACTCTTTTGTTTGGAGGAGATTTCCTCTTCCCTAACTGTAGGTAATCCAGATGAAGCTGTAGGCTGATCTTCCGCTGCATTCAAGTTCACCTTAGGCTCATGATCCTGATTTTGTGTAGTTTCAGCTCCAATTTCTGTAATAATACTAGCCTGCGGTGCCTCTTCAATAATGTTATTCTCCAGTTGAGGCTCATTTTGATCAGCTGACTCTTCAGGGATGATCGTAATGGCCATATGAATCTCTTTTCCTTCCTCCTTCTCTCTGGGGTCATCAGGTGAGCTGGAATTCGTCGATTTTCAGATATAAGGATTTCTCCTTCTTCCATGACTTCCTCCACGTCCTCACTCCATATTATTTTTTCCAGGGAATTGTTGGAGGGGATATCCGCACATTCTTGATTCATTGGCACATTGTTCTCTTCAAAGCTATTGGCAACCCATTGTTTGGTTGTCACAACAGGAGCATTAGTAACTACATCCTCCGCCTGATTAGTCGCCATTACTCCTTCTTCCTGAACCCCTTCATTATTCTCCAATTCTAAAGCAGCATAGGGGTTTTGGGTGACAATATTAATACCATGATTTTGGGCTGGACTTGGGTTGGGATTACGGGTATTTCTAGGGTTACGGGTAGGGTTATGGTTTTGGGTAGAATTAGGATTTTGGTTGGAATTTGAGATATCCGCCGGTTTACGGGTAGGGTTTGGGTTACGGGTAGGGTTAGGGTTTTGGGTAGAATTAGGGTTTTGTGTAGCGGTAGGGATTTCCGTCGGGTTACGAGTTTGGGTAGGGTTTTGCATGCCGAATCGGGTCTCCTCCGGATTACGGGTTGGGTCTTGGGTATGGGTAGGGTTAGGGTTTTGGGTAGTATTAGGGTTTATGGCGGCGCTAGTGGTTTCCGCCGCCATTCCTCCATTTTGGTTGGGATTTTCGATGGTTTTGGGTGGATTTTTGTGGGGATTTTGATTTTGTTTGGCTGGTTGCCTATGCCTATTGTGTGTGACTTGCCAGGTATTGTAGTTTTTGGCTTGTTTAGAGTTGTGGTATTTGGGATTAGGGTTTGTAGGATTAGGGTTTGTAGTATTAGGGTTTACATGAGTGGTTTTCTCCTTGCCGCCGTCAACCTTAGCTTTCCCTTTGTCTCCTTTGCCGTCACCTAAATTCCCCTCTTCTCCGGTAGCATTTCCTTTCCCTTTCTCCCCTTCGTTAAGCAATTCTGGATGAATTGTCCAGCACCCATTCTCATCGTGACCTTGTAATTTACAAGTGCTACAATACTTGGGGAGAAAATCATATTTTATGGGGATCCATTGGGACTTAGTTTTTCCTCCATTCTTAACCTGAATTAGTACCCGTGAGGGGTGCTCCTTGAGTAAATCAATCTCTACTTTAACTCTAGCACAACTAGGTCTAGACTTATTTTTTGTAGCTAAATCAGTCATGAGGGGCTTACCTGCTGCCGCCGCAAGTGAGAAGAGTTGTGATTCGCCATAGTAGTTGGGTGGTAGTGTGGGAAACGAAATCCAAGCCATAGCTATGCTTGTCTCTTCCTCCGCCGTGAACCAAGGATCCCATTTGAAAGTCCTCATCGCATAGTATTGATTCTTATCTTTAACGTAGAACATAGGCCTAGCCATTAACGCCATGTAATCTTCAAAGAGGGAGCAACGGAGTAAGATATGTCGATTGCATAAGAGTCCAATCTTCACTGCACCTTTGAGTTCACACTATTTTGGGATTGAAGTGCGAAGAACACTAATCTCCGGCCATCCATAACTAAACTTACCCACCACCGCATATTCAAGTTCTTGTTGGGCAATCATCGTTTCAACTTCCGTGATATCAAATTGTATCGTGGGTTCGCCATGAAAGTAGGTGATGGGTTTCATTGGTATGGGGGGTATTTTGTCGCCGCAAGGGTTTCCTACGGCAGAAAGTGATTTCGGGTTGAGGTTGGAGGGCTTGAAGAGATTGGCGTAGGTTGTTGGGTTCGTGGTGATGGCGGGTGGTTGGACAACCTCGGGAGGAGGCTGTCCCGACGACGATGAGGCAAATTTTTGGCCGGAAATAGCTTCAAGGAGTAGATCGCCGCAAAATCGCCAATCGCCTTGGGAGAGAATCGCTCTCAAGGAACGGCCGAAAAGTGGGGTTCAGGGTTCAGGTTTCAGGTTTCGGGTTTCGGGTTCCGGGTTCCGGGTTCCGGTCCGGGTCCGGGTCCCGGGTCCGGGTCCGGGTCCGGGTCCGGGTCCGGGTCCGGGGTCCGGGTCCGGGTCCGGGGTCCGGGGTCCGGGGTTCGGGGTTCGAGGTTCGGGGTTCGAGGTTCGGGGTTCGGGGTTCAGGGTTCAGGGTTTAGGGTTTAGGTTTTTTTTTTTTTTTTTTAATGCCACAGCCTCTCGGCTTGTGGAGTTTTATTAATAACATAAAAGGAAAACATGAGGCCCCATAGGGGAAGTACAAGTAGGGGGGAGACTTCCTATACCCCCACCTGGCTACTCCTATTGAGGCAAGCCTCCTAGCCAGAATGTAAAAAGAAAGAACTAGCTAAAACTAGATATTCTATGATCATCATAGAGTTTATAATACACTCTATGATGATATTACAAATGATGATACTAACATAGAGAAAGACTAATATAAGAACAAAGCTATCATCTACCTCTGGCCTTATAAAGTCTTCAATACGATGTACCTTTTCTTGTGCATCTTCCAAATATGTGTGAAATTGAATCATCCTTTACGTGCATATGTCATTCTGGCTGCTTGCCTGTTCCTTGCTCTTCTGCTTCTTCTTGGGCCGGGTGTGAATGCCGTGCTATCTTCTGTTGATTCATTCATGTCATCAGCATTCTGACTTTCCATAGGAGCCTTTCCTTTGTCAAGCCTTCTAGAGCTGTCCTCCTTGTCCGTTGGTTCCACCTCTTCATCATCACCCCATTTTCTCTCTTCACTACTAGCAGTGGGTAAATCTAGGCACGCTTGATTTAGCACTACTAATTTGCTAGGAGGCGAAATCCGATGTGGTAGAAAAGATGGCATATTTGGTATTGGATTAGGTTGAGAATTATTATTTGAGTTTGGGCTTGAAATTGGGTTTGTGTCTTTTAGTGTTGTGGGCCCCGCGGGTGTGTGTGGACTTGGGCTCGGGTGGGGGGGTCGTGTGGTTGTGGGGCCGGGTTCCGGGTTGGGTGGGGCCGAGAGGGCTGCTGGAATGGGTGCCGGGTTAGGGCTGTTTCGGGTAGGGTTCCGGTTGGGGGTTTCTCGGTTAGGGTTTCCGAGTGGTATAGGGTTAGGGTTTGACAGCGGCAAAGCAGATTTTGCGCCGGATTCCGGGGGGATTTCTGGTGGCGGGGTGTTTCCGGGGTGCGAGTTTTCCGGAGTAGTATTTTGTGGAGTCGGGTTCAGAGTCGGGTTTGACCCGAAATTGGGTAGAATTGGGCCGTTGTGCCCTAACCCCGGTTTAGGGTTAGGGTTAGGGGCGGCGGAATTAGGGTTCTTTGGCGGTTCCGGTAGAGTAGGTGGGCTTCCGGGGTGGTTTCCGACAGGGTTTCCGGTGGTTTGGGTCGCCGGAGTTGCGATTTTGAGTTTCGGGTTGGGTGGGTTAGGGCTAGGGTTTCCCAACCCCAGTATTGGATTAGGGTTTATTGGGGCGGTATTATGGTTTGGGCCTATTTCCGGGAGGGTGAGGTGGTTTCCGGTAGGGTTTCCGGTGGGCGTATCGACGGAAATTGGCTGATTTGACTGGGAGGCTGTGTTTCCGACGGCTGGTGATGCCGGAATCATTGTTTCCGTCGGCAAAAAGCCAATTTCAGTGAGGATTTGGGTGAGAATAGGCTGTTTTGAGGAAGAGACTATATTTCCGACATCCAAAACCACCTGAGGGGTTGTTTCAGTCGCCGGAATAGTATTTTCCATCAAATCCAAAGGCTGTTTTTGGGTGTTTTGTTTTTTTCTTTGGTGAGTTACGGTGGTCCATTCCTGGGGGGGGTTTGGGGCCGTAGGTAGAGGTTTTGGGTTAGGGTTTTGACGGCTAGGGTTTGTAGAGGGTGGAGTAGGGTTAGTAGCCTTACCTTTTGCCGCCGCCGCCACAGTGCCATCACCATCGAGCCTCCTTTCCGGCTGTAATTCCGGGTGCTCCTTCCAACATCCTTGAAGATCATGTCCTTGCAACATACAAGTAGTACAATATTTGGGTAGGAAATCATAACGAATCTTGTAGGAAATTGTTTCCATCTCCTCCCCATGCATGATTTGTATGTTATACTTTTGTGGGTGTTCTTGTAGCAAATCGGCTTCCACCTTAACCCTAGCACAACTAGGTCTTGTTTTGTTCAAAGTAGCCGCATCAATTGCAATTGGCCTCCCCACCGCCGAAGCTATGGAGAACAAAATCGATGGGACATAGAAGTTGGGAGGTAAATTGGGGAAAGAAAGCCAAATTACCGCCATGCTTGTCTCTTCTTCCGGAGTAAACCATATATCCCATTTGAAAGTTCTCATCAAAAAGGATTTGGAGTTCTCCTTTATCCAAAAATTAGGCCTTGACATCAAAGTGACATAGTCTTCTTCGATTGAACATCGAATCAACACATGCCTATTGTGCAAAAGCCCAATATTCACTTCCGCCTTCAATGAGCATTGCTTTGGAATAGCCGTCCTCAAGAAAGCAATAGAGGGCATTCCATGACTAAACTTACCAACTACGGCATACTTCAAATCTTGTTGTTCCACCATAGATGTAACTTCTTGATTAGTAAACCGAATTGTTGGCTCGCCATGAAGGTAGGTGATTGGTTTTTGTGGAATTGGGGGGGTAGGGTTTCGGCCAAGAGAAGTCTCGGCCAAAACAGTCCCGCCGCATTGATTGTGGGATTTTGTGACAATGTTGGAGTATGTAATGGGTGGGGTTACTGTCGCCGGGGGTTGGGTGACCTCGGGAGGAGGCCACCCTGTATCAATCACGGCCAGGATGGCCGGAATTTGGTCGAAGTGTTGAAGAAGATGACACGCCGAAAATTGCCTCTCCTAGAGAGCGTTTTTTCGGACCGTGGGTTTAGGGTTTAGGGTTTAGGGTTTAGGGTTTAGGGTTTAGGGTTAACGGTTTAGGGTTTAGGGTTTAGGGTTTAGGGTTTAGGGTTTAGGGTTTCAGGGTTTCAGAGTTTAGGGTTGAGGGTTGAGGGTTGAGGGTTCAGGGTTCAGGGTCCAGGGTTCAGGGTCCAGGGGTCCGGGTCCAGGGTCCAGGGGTCCAGGGTCCGAGGTTCGGTGGTCCAGGGTCCGGGGTCCGGGGTCCGGGTCCGGGTCCAGGGTCCAGTCCCGGGGTTCGGGGTTCGGGTTCGGGGTTCGGGGTTCGGGGTTCGGGGTTCGGGGTTCGGGTTCGGGGTTCGGGGTTCGGGTTCGGGGTTCGGGGTTCGGGGTTCGGGGTTCGGGGTTCGGGGTTCGGGGTTCGGGGTTCGGTTCGGGGTTCGGTTCGGTTCGGGGTTCGGGG
The DNA here is from genome assembly GCA_034509755.1 of Anisodus tanguticus. Lineage (NCBI taxonomy): Eukaryota > Viridiplantae > Streptophyta > Magnoliopsida > Solanales > Solanaceae > Anisodus > Anisodus tanguticus. The sequence goes on along the minus strand of CM067543.1, from coordinate 5,277 downwards.
TTCGGGGTTCGGGGTTCGGGTTCGGGGTTCGGGGTTCGGGGTTCGGGGTTCGGGGTTCGGGGTTCGGGGTTCGGGGTTCGGGGTTCGGGGTTCGGTTCGGGGTTCGGGGTTCGGGGGTTCGGGGTTCGGGGTTCGGGGTTCGGTTCGGTTCGGGGTTCGGGTTCGGGGTTCGGGTTCGGGGTTCGGGTTCGGGGGTTCGGTTCGGGTTCGGTTCGGGTTCGGGGTTCGGTTCGGGGTTCGGGGTTCGGGTTCGGGGTTCGGGGTTCGGGGTTCGGGT